>CM057339.1:27068425-37068425 GCA_030015575.1 Agapanthus africanus
CGGCAGATCTAAACTTGTTTCCTAAACCATCGCTGCCCTGCAAGGGAGATCAAGATGGACTATCTACGGGCCACTGAAGTAAAGAAGCTACTTACGGATCCTCATAATTCGTAAGGAAAAAATACCCGAGTGAGATCCTTGCGACTCATGGAGGCGATGAACACTTAGAAATCCTCATAATTTCTAAGAAGAATGTGCTTTCCGGACGGTAATATGACCCTGGGAGATTATTTGAGGACGTTTTGTCCAGCCTCGAAGGGATCAAAGACACGACAATTGTGGGGCTACTCGAACAGCAAGACCGCATATCGGGGAATGCGTCAGCCACAACAACGACGGTGACGACCAAAAAACCTTAGTACCACAGACCCTAACAGACCTCTGTCGTAAAGAGCAGGGGTTAACTGCGACGTTAGGACAGCTTTGCCTGCAGGCCTAAGGAGGTAAACTAAACAAGCTCCGAAATGAGTTCATAAACTAGAGACTCTGGGATGAGTAAATAAACTAAACAAGCTTTGAAATGAGTTCATGAACTAGAGACTCCGAGATGAGTTCATGATCTAGAGACTCCGAGATGAGTATATAAACTACTAAGCCAAAACAGCAAAGAAAGAAAAACGCTAGTATGAAGAAAAATATGTCTTTTATTCATGAATCAAAATGAATACAAGATACTCTTATTCATGAGTGATACAAAAAAAAGAAGGAGAATATACAAAAAAAAATGTGTTTAAGCGGCGGACGATGCAATAAGCTAGTAAATTCGTCATTCTTCCGCTGGACCTCGGCTTCAAGCTCCGTTAGCGCGGCAAGACGAGTCCCCGCCTGAGTCTGTTGAGTCTGATATGAAGCAAACCGACTCTCAAGCTCCTTTTCGCGACTTTATGGGCTTCAACCATCTCGCGAGTAAAGAAAACGACTTTTTCAAGAGCCACGGCCTCTGTAATAGCTTCTTGAAGTACCCGCCAAATTTCGTATGCACGAGTGGTCTTGGCCGTAGGCTAAGCCTGAAGTTCCCCCAAAGCATTCGAAGCCAACTCTCTCTCCGAAAACTTCCGGTTGAGCCTCTTCTCGCATGACTGCAGATTGGCTGCGCACCATTCGATCCATCCCCGCAAACTCGATTTTACAGTTAGGATGTCGGAAGGAAGGCGGATTCACTCGAGCCCGTGTAGGCAGCCCTCCACTCGGTGACAATACTCAACCCAGACGCGTACCAATGCTTCATCATGATAGGTGGCGAGAACGGACAAGGAAGCATTGGCTTCGACAGCAAATTCTTCAGCTGACAGAGGTAACAGCGCGAAGGTCTTCAATGAGAGCCGTCAGGGAGTAAATACTTGTCTCGCCATCCTTTCAGACGCACGCCGGGTATAGAGACCCGATAGCATGAAGATCCGAGATTCAACGGAGTTAGGGTTGCAGAGCTGACGAAATTTACAAATAGTCAGTGAGACTTACGAACACGAAATAGACAAAACAATGCCAAAGATAAAGCCTTACTTACCCATAGTCATGTAAGGGGGGTTTGAGGGATCCCCAGGCCCATCAAGGATCTCAACCTCGTCATCAACTTCCAGAACTGTGGAGTGCATATTAGCGTCATTAAAAAAATATAATAATAAAACAAAAGGGGTCAAATACACCGACTTTTCCCAGAAGAAAGGACTATGCTTTGCGGAGGTATCGCCTGTGGGGCAAGCCATATCAAGCAAACGCTGGAAGGTTTTCCTCGTAGATAGATCCATGATGGAAGCCGGCTAATTCCCATAATTCTGAAGGAAAGAAGGGTTTAGATAACAAAGGGATCGTTAAAACAAATGTAGAAGTTTACCTTCGATACTTCGCCCTCCTTGAACTGAAGGGATAGCAGCTGCAACGGGCCCCTCCACACCCTCAGATACATCACTGGGGATATGTGCCGGCGTGGCAACTTCCAATTGAGAAACAACAGCTGCCACTACCAGGCTCCAAGGAGAAGACAACGGTCTCGACACATCTTTCCACACCCTCCAGGGCACCACTAGAGAGATCCATTGGATCTATGGCCGTGAGGTCACCTCTGCTGAAAGTGTAGATACTGAAAGGATGGAAGTCGCCACTAGGAGCTCCAAGACAGGATTAATAGCTTCAGCAGTCTCTTCTACACCCTTCGGTGCATCACTAAAGGTGTCTATGGGATCTAGGGCCGGTGAAGTCGCCTTTGCT
This sequence comes from Agapanthus africanus, assembly GCA_030015575.1. NCBI lineage: Eukaryota > Viridiplantae > Streptophyta > Magnoliopsida > Asparagales > Amaryllidaceae > Agapanthus > Agapanthus africanus. The sequence goes on from CM057339.1 coordinate 27,070,634, forward strand.
GGAGGAATAGACACTGAAGGACAGAAGTTACCACCGAAGCGCTACAGCAAGAGTAGTAGCTTTAATAATCTCCTCTACACCTGCTGGTGCATCATGGGAGATATTTGTAGAGTCCATAGTTATGGCCCGATCTGAATTCAAATCATTTTTCGCCGCCGAAGTCCTGCAAAGTTTTCACAAAAATGAGAAGACATAAAAGTAATATAGACTATTCGCTAAAGAAGGACATGAGAAAGACGCATACCAATGCGCCCAAGGAGCTTGAAGTATGGATTTCTCGAGACGTTTTTCCTTTCTTGCTAAGTGCGCTCGCCGGGGTTCAAGTGCAGATGATGACTTCCTGTCTTTAATGCAAGCTCGTCTTCGGAGGCGATCGTTATGGGTTGTTTGAGGGCCCGTTCTTCTCTCATTAACAAAGGACCCAATATGTACCCACTGTAATGATGGATCAACGTCATAGAATATGACCGGGGAGTAGGCTTTTTTCGGGATGCGCACGTCTCGGTCTCATCTTGAGAGCGCCTTAGAGCTTCAGCCAATTGCGCGGCTTCCTCGGCAGACGAGCCAGGATAAATAAGACCAGCGTCCGATTCTTTCATAAGCTATCGGTTCGTCCTGAATGAACGGCTCGGACTCAAGCAAGGTGTCAAGTAAGCCGATGACCGATCTCTTCTTCTCTTAGAACTTATGCTAGCACTAGCTGAAGAACGCTTCCTTCCCCTCGGCGCTTTGGCGCGACATTGACCAACCTCACTTCCGGTATTCCCTTTTGGCGATACCACCCCGCTGATGACACCGCCATTGATGACGCGCCACTGATGACACTACCGCTGGAGCTTTACTAGAAGCCTTTGCTTCGGCTCTAGTACGCACCGGCATACCAGCAGTACGGAGGATCGATTCTATTTCAGCGGCTCTGAAGATAAGTACCGGACCGCTATCCCTCAATGGAAGGCGAACCACTATCTGCGGCCTGCATGGAACGCTAGTGGCTTGGGTCGGAGCTGAAGCTCTACATTCGAAGAGTACCCGCCTCTCATCGGCAATGAACAAGACCGACTCGAAAACGATACCAACCCGTGAAAGTCCCCACACACCTTGAAAGATAGTCGGACTCAGGGATCATGAAACGAGAGCCGGTGTTCAGCCGCATAAAATGATGGATGACGTCACAAGTGACTTCCAGAGACGAAGTGGGCTCAACTAAGAACGCCTCGAAAGGGACACCCATGGTTATAGCCCAATTGCTGGGCAAAGCGGTGCGGATTATACTGCATAAAAAGAGCCGTGTTATTCTGACGAAATACCAAGTAGCCCGGCCTAATCGAGTACAGGTGCATAATCTCTTTAAGCTTTAAAGGTGGCGCTCCCCCTTTTGATAGATCAAAAAGCTATTGAACGGGCCCCGCAGGAGCAGAGAGGACTCGGTCACTAACACCATCCCGCCCCTCGTTTGAATATGGATTGAGCAACACGCGGAGGGCCCCTAGCTGAGTCCGATCGAGAGCGAAGCATCCACTAATCTCATAACCCGTGGGAAGGTATAAGAGTCATAGAAATCTGGCCGCCGATGTGCTGCAAATGCTCCCAGTACATGCATCTTGATCCACGACGTGAAGTAGTGGAGGGAGAAATTCACAACATCCGCACCTGGGGTCGAAGTATGGCCGCAACGCTTAATCCATGATATAAGTGCTACAATCTTGCAATTCCAACGGTCAATCGTGCCCCTTCAGCTACGCGATGAGCGAGGTAGAGGACGGATGCTCTCCTGAAGCATCGATGCGTCAGCATGGCGAACCAACTGAGCCAAAGACTGATGAAGCCGACGAAGAAGGTCTCTTCATCCATGCCAGGGGCCGCAATCGCATCGAAGGACACGGCGACGAGGCCGGAATATAAAACTGCGACAAGTCTTCCTCTTTGGCCGGCAGTTTATTCAGCCCAAACCCAAAAAGGGCGTCAATGTTCGCAAACTTTGAGCCTCTTTGGATAAAGCGTCTTTATGGAATAAGCAGGCGATGAAGCTCTCAAAGGTGACGCCCTGCCCCTCTGACTTCGCGAACAGTTTCTCCAAAAATACCCAGAGCCTTGATTAGACTGGGGTACTTATGGTGGACGGCGTTTTCAGTCGTCAGGCCGTCAAGCATAGCCGGCATGGTCGCGAACACGTACTCGTCAAGAGGCAGCAACTCTTCATAATGCTCTCCTCTGATTGGCAATCCAGAGATCTCGCGAAACTCTTCCAGTGAAATAGAGCCCTCGCGATCCCCTAGCAAGAAGGTGTCGGTGGGAAGATTCTATTGGTTCAAAAAAGCTTTAACCCACCAGACGTGAGGGCCTGGTAATGGAATATAGGGCGTGCACTGCTTGATACAGCCCAACCTTCTGTAACCGTGCACGGTGGGTGGAAAGAACGTATCGAGCCCAGGGAAGATAGCCTACTGGGTGGTGGAGGATAAGGCCTAACTTATAAACTTGTCCCCAGGGTTGGGCTTCACCTTGACATATGCGGCGCCCCAGGATATCTATAGCTGGCAGGGGCAGGTTGCGTATCCCAGTTGTTGACGGCTCAAGCCGGCCGTACGAGTTCAGTTAGTCACCTCCACCGCATAAGCGGTCTGTGGGCATTCCATCGGCGATATTAGGCAAAGGGCTCTGTTGACACCTCACAAGTAAAGCTGCGGCGACCCCGGATGATGTGACCATACCAAACTCCCCCATAAGAGTAGACTAGTACGGTCTCTATCATGTGCCCTGATCATCACCTTAGCTTCCTCATCCGACGGCGATTGTGGAAAAGCGGAGTCTGAGCGAGTATAAGGAAAGTAAGGAAGTGAAGCCATTGTTCCTGAAATAACATTAATAAAATATATAAGTATAAAATAACAGAAGAAAACGACAGGATGTTTATTTCGCGGGACCACTACCCACAAAACACATGGCCCCCACAAAATCAATATGGTGGTTCACCAATGAGGAAGCAAAACAACCATTGAAAGAATCGAAAAGGATTCTCTCCAAACAGTGAAGTTTAAACATCTCTTAAAGCAAGTTCTATTAGAAAATGCAACAGATTCAAATCTGCTTTAAGGAACCCTAAAAATATTCGAGAAAATCAGGGGATAAATTTTTTTTTCTTCTGAATCTCTATTTCAGAGCCAAGTTCTGTGGGTATACGGAATTAATTCCTTTAATAAAGGGATTAAACCCCAGAAAACCCCCATGGCAAGGAGGCAAGGAAAACAGAATTAAATTCCAAGGTTCTTAAAGATCGGTGATGGGGTAAAACCTAAAAGGAGGATTAACAATCCCCATTGATCTAAGGCTTCAAAATCTACAAAAAATTATGTTTTGGGATCTTTAAGAAACCGATTCAAGAAAGAGCTATGCTCTAAATGATGGATTTAAAATCCAGGGAAGAATGCAAGAGAGAGTCGTTCAAGATCCTTACCCAAAGGAAAGTTTTGCAGAATTTAACTCTGAAAGATTTTAAGGCAGAGAACTAAGCTCTGAAGATAAGAATTAAATTCTCAAGAAAATAATCAAGGAAGAATATGAAAGAACAGTGGCTTCCCAAAGGCAAAACCCTTGCATTTATAAGACATGATGGGGAGCGGTTCATCTTACTGTTCACCTAGGCAGATCCAACGGCTGAAAGGGTGACACCATTGCACTCACATGCAAGCCACGTGAGAACAACACCGGGGGCATTTGTTCCCTTATAAAAAAAAGAGTAAAAAGGAATGGGGCCCCACTAATGGAGCCTTACGTGCCCACACGTGAGCACCTAGATACAAAGATTGTAGGCGCTTGACAGGCTGAAATTGAGCCTCACGTGTAAGCACGTGAGCATATATATACAAAGTATATAGGGTCCATATTAAAACAAGCAGGCCAGAGAATCTCACATGCTAACACGTGATGCCCTTTTTAGGCTCTTGCATATAAGCAAACAAGTTAATTCCGTGGGGGTCACGTGCTACACGTGAGTGTTCCTAATCACCTTCCAAGCTGATAGAATTAAATTCTATATATATGGGAAATATATTCCCGATCTTCATTAAAACTGAAACATCTCCTCTGTTGTTAAGCGAAAGACCTTTGGATTAAAGATCCAACGTGGTCGTCTGAAAGAATAAAATTCTATCTTAGGAAAATATTTCCTAATTTGGTTAAAAAATGAGAAATCTTCTCTGTTAAACAGAGAGCCTTTGGATTAAAAAATCCAACGGTAAATAAAATTCACCGATTGATCTAAAAGATCATGGAATCAATCATGATCTCTCAATGAGAGATTCTTTTAACAAATTGAGTCTTGTTCTTCTCGTATAAATAAGAGCGAGGAGAGAAAGAGAGACCCCCTGTAAGCTTTGAAAAACAAAAGAAAAATAAAAAAAGAGAATTCAATACTCTAGAGGAAGAAGATCCCCTTCTTAAACAAAAATCCTAGGTAAGAAAAAAGTTCAGAGATTATCTTATCTTTTTTTTAAGGGTTTAACCCTTCATACAAGAACTTAGTTCTTCTTCTGGTTGAGGTCTGCAGAAGCAGATCTCCCCACAAGCTGAGAATTTAATTCTCATCGGGGAGATTCTGTTATGCAGATTCAAAATTTAGGGGAAAGAACTAAATCCAAATAATTTAATTCTTCCAAAAGTATATAGGAATTTAATTTCTATGATAAAACTAGGGTTTAACCCTGTAAAAGAATCTAATTCTTATAAAACAAGAAACCTGAAATTCTTAAAACTCAGATCAAAATCTCTATGCATATAAAAGAAAAAACCGGTCACGTGTTCCCACGTGAGCACTTCCGATGAACAAAAAGGAATGACAGAGATCGAATCACTTTTTCTCACGTGACCCCCAAACAGTTGCTTAAATGGAAAAGGGGAAAAATACAAAGACCGCGCTCACATTTTGAGCACCTCACGTATCCGCACGTGAGTACTATATGAGCTAAGTGCTTAGCACTTATAAAAGGAAGAGGGAATAAACCCAAAGAAGCAGTGCCCAATTCTGGGGTGCCTCACGTGCCCACACGTGATGGCCACAAAAATTAAGTGTTTAACACGTATATACATACGGGGAATTGGACCCAAGTGTACAGCGCCAACTTTTAGGCACCTCACGTGCCACACGTGAGCGCCCCAAATTTCCGTGTTTAACACTGCTTTAGAGACTCACGTAAGAGCACGTGAGCACCGAGCATATATTAGTGTTTAACACTATAGGAAGCCAACTTCAGCCCTAAATTGGCTAAATCTTCTTGAGATTAAAACGTCTTGGATCTCCAAATAGACTGAGCCTCTATGCTCATGACTTCCCAAACTAATTGACCAGAACAATGTCCATCACACATCTCCTAAGTTAATCTTAGTCTCCCAAAAATGACTAATGAGTCTTAGATAGTCCACCATGATCTCTCCCCTTAATCTGGAATTTGGTTCAAGGGTACATCTCTCCACACCTCTAATACATGTCGTTGTAATTCTTCAACGTTTTCAGAGAGGTAGAGGGTTCCTACAACCAACAACTCTTTGGTTCACTCCCAAACCGATGAGCACATCCCAATGGACCGCAACATCCTTAAACAAGCTATGGACCGAAACGTCCTTAAACTAACAACGGACCGCGACGTCCTTAAACTAGCTATGGACCGAAACGTTCTTAAACTAACAACGGATCGTAACGTCCTTAAACTAAAACAATGGATCCCAAATGCTCTTTTGTTGGGTCTGAATGATCCTAAAATCCTGTTGAGTAGATTTTAGTCTAAAATTAGACTAACGTATCCCTAACAAACATTTAAGTTGATCCTAATATCAAACGAGATTAACGATCATTAAACCAACCCAAACCCAAATCTAAGAATATACGGATTTGGACTAATCCACGCCCTATGGGCGACAACATAAATTAGTCTCCGTATACAATCCACGGGCAACCAAAAATAAAACAAACACACACAAACACGAAGTGACCTTCTGGAGCAGGAGAAAGTGATTACCGCGATGCGGTAACGTAATTAACTGCAGGGGCTTACGCCTGCAGGGAAGATCGTCCCCACAATCAAAAACCCCTCGCCAACGAGGGGGAATCTGATGAAGTCTGCTACAACGGCCGCATCCGTCCAAACCTCCGATGCACGGTGCCATAAATCAACTTGGCATCTTCGGAGAGGTGGACGGATAAATCCAAATAGCATCTGCCCCCAAATTCAAGAAAGACGAACCATCATGGTTTCGTCTCTGTTTTCAGCGGTAAACAGATTCCAGCACGCCCGGTGGGACCTTTTCCTCTTTCCACTACACACTTCGTGTGTCGTGTTTGCGAAAAAATCACGGTTTGCTATGGTTGCCCCTGGATTCGAGGTACTAAGATTTGGTGTCTTGTTCCTATACAGAAGAGAAGAGAAATCGATGGCTTCCAGCTGCACCTGCAACAGCAACTCTCTCTCCACCCCAAATAAAGGAGTGACTTATGGGCCCCAAGCGGCCTCCATCTTTGCAATGCCAGTGGAGCAGGTGACTCAAGCTACCACTGGACTGTTCTTTGGACCCATGATCCCGCCAGCAAGCTTCAGTGCCCCAGTGCCATCACAAGAAGCTCCCAAGAAGTCGGTCTTCGATCGACTTGCAGCCACCACGGTCCCTCTCAACGGGTCGTCCAAGTCTTCCACCTCAGTCTTCAATAGACTAAGCCAAAACTCCAGTAGGCCTGCAAAGAGGCTCATAATACCTGAAGGGTTATCCCGAAGTGGATAGCTATTCCAGTTCCGGAAGATGAGGTCGTCAGAGGGGCTTCTCCTGCTAAAGGATCGGTCTTCGCAAGATTGTCCGTTCCTACTCTTGCTTCCGGCAAAGTCATCAAGACTGCTTCCCCTACCAAAAGGCCGGCCTTCGAAATATTGACCGTCCCCTCTCAACGGACGTCAGTCTTCAACAGACTAGTACTAGCAGTGGCCCTTCATCAGAGCATGGGGCATGACAAAGCCATTCCCATAACCGAGGTAATCTCATCGGCAAGGCATGCTCGACATTGCCACTGGCGTCGAGTGAGAAGAGCTGGGGGCAACTCCCCTTCTGGACTTACCCCACCAGCTCCAATGGTGGAAATTGACGCTGTTGTTCCAACTGGGAACAGCTTCGATCCGCTCAGGAGGGTGCGAAAGAACTCCCCAAACGCCGTATTGAAGAAGTCTCCTCCGCATGCTGAAAACATGACACGGGTGAAGCCGGAGCAGCCCCCTCAGCGGCTGTCCTCCAAAATCTACAGGGTCTGGCGGAAAGTCCAAGACTCTGTAATTGAAAAAAATTATTCTCGCCGACTAGAGAAAAAGAAGACTTGGCAGGAGGAGGACCATCCCTCCGTCATACAACGGAAGGCCTCGTCCACATGGGTGCCTGTCACAATAGCTCCTTCGACTTCGACTTCTCACAAAAAGAGAAGGCCGGAGAATCTACCACCACCGGCGGCAAATCCCAAGGGTGATGGATCCAAACGCCCCAAGTCTGGGGGCATGATCGTGCACACAATGTACATGGCTTCCGGGAAAGAGGAAAGTCGTACTTTCATAGGTCATCGACCACAAACTCAGTCGTTGACGAAAGCTCAGGAGCAACAACAAAAGTTCCAAGAAATGCTGATGAAAATGTCAGCACTCACTGGGCGAAAAGAATGCCCGGAAGCATCGTCTGAACAGCGCCGAGAGCAGGAGACTGATACGGAGTTCTTGCGAAGGGTGCTGGAAAGGAAGGATAAGGAGGCCGCGGAACAGGCTGCTAATATAAAGCAGATGGCGCTTCTGTTCCAAGACATGGTGGGGATGATGATCCAGCCGGAACCTCCAGCCGAAGACCCTCCGATAATCATCGAAGACGACAGAGGGGAAACGTCAAACCCTCCTCCGGCTGTCTCAACAGCCCAAGAAGATACAATTTCCAAGGCTGCCCTTGATGACTACATAGCTCAACAAATAAGAGCTCATCAAGCGAGCGAAGCGGCAGGCCAAGTCGTCAGGACTAGGCGACCTTATCTAGGACAGGTATTCATCTTCATCTTCATCTAGAACATGTATTCATCAGCTCGAAGTTTCCATCGCAGTAAAATCCGAAATGGTCGCGATGCAAAAGAAACTCGACGCTATCGAAAACAAATTCTCGTCTGCCTCCCTAAACCAAGTTACGCTCCCTAAAACCGTGTGTAGTTGTTATTTGACCCATCACATTTAACGGAAGAATGCCCTTTGAATCCTCCGTTTCAAGGTCAAGAACATACTAATGCTGCTTTTCAGCAATGACCTAGAAACAATCCCTATTCCTCCACATATAATCAAGGATGGAGGAATCACCCTAATTTCGCTTGGAACCAAAACCAAACTCAAAATCAAAACCGGTTCCCAAGCAACTATCAAAGGCTTCCCCCACAGCAACAGCAGCCACCACAACAAAGTCAGCACCCCTTTCAACCACAATCTTTTCAAAACCCGGCCAACAACTTTGATCCTTATAATAATATTTCAACGGACGGTACCAATAAAACCTCTGCGCTTGAACGTAACTTAGAAACATTCATTAAACAATCCACGCAAACGGCGGCTAATTTAACGTCTTCTATCCAAACATTAGTGCAACACACTGCTTCCCACAGTGAAAGCATAAAATCGATAGAAGCACAACTTGCACAGTTAAATGCCGTGATGAGCGAGAGAGAGAAAGGGAGACTTCCATCTCAATCTCTACCAAATCCCGGCCACTCACAAAGCGCAAATATCATCCTTCAAAATCATAATGTGAGTGTCGTAACCACGTTGAGATCGGGAAGAGTGCTGAACAACGATATTGGTAAACAAGTTGAAGTCGATGATATTGATGAAATCCCGGCTACTACTTCTACTCCTGTTTCGTCTAATCCAACATCTTCTTTCAAGCATATTCCCCGTTTTCCACTAGGCTCGAACCCTCATCCCACTTCCTTGAAGAAATTACCATCTACAACATCTCAAATCCAATTTTGGGATCCATTCCATCCCCACAAACTTCTCCTCAAAAGTTGGACCCAACCCTTATTGATAAAGCTCCTTTTCCACATAGGTTGAGGGCCAACAGACCAAGTCCTCAAATGGAGAAGATTGTGGATATTTTTAAGCAAGTTAACATAAATATTCCTCTCCTAAATGCTATCAAACAAGTTCCTTCCTATGCGAAAATTTTAAAGGACTTGTGCATTAGGAAGAGGAAAACTCAAGTACCTAAAAAGGTTTTCTTAGCGAGTAATATGAGCAATTCTCTTACCCAATTGGTGCCCACGAAACGTAAGGACCCCGGTTGTCCTACAATATCTATAACTATTGGGGGTAAAAATATCAATCGTGCTCTACTCGATTTAGGTGCTAGTGTTAACTTGCTTCCGTATTCTGTTTATGAGCAATTAGGGATAGGAGTTGAAACCTACGCATTGCACTCTCCAGATGGCCGATCGATCTATCACCAAACCTCGGGGTGAGCTAGAAGACGTGTTAATCAAAGTCGGGGAATTTATATTCCCTGTGGACTTTATAGTTATAGATACACAGCCTGTAGCAAACCCACGGAACTAAATTCTGGTGATCCTAGGTCGACCTTTCCTAGCAACTTCAAACGCGATAATCAATTGTCGTAACGGTTCAATGAACCTGTCCTTTGGAAACATGACAAATGAGCTTAACATCTGCAAGCTAGGAAGTCAACCATTCGAACCCTATGCTCATGTATGTTCTATCGAAAAAATAGCTTCCGACAGTTGCGAATTTGAGGAGCTTCACGATTCTGATCTCGACGCCACTAGTGCATTATAGTTTGATCCTACTGTTTATTATACACGTGAAGACCCTTTTGTCGACAAGTCCACACCTAAGTCCGAACTCTTTAACTTGTCGAATGATTTAGTCGAGCTATACGAGTATCATAACTTCCTTTCCGATGAGATTATCATTCGGAATCTTGATGAAAGTTTTGAAGATATTTTTTCCGAAGAACTCGCATTCCTAGAAGACAAGGGAGTTATGATGAATCAACCCCCACCCAAAAAAGTTGAACCGCCACCCCTTCTTCTTATCAAAAACAAGAATGCGAGTAGTGCACCTTCACTGTTTCTTCTCTACCAACCGAGACGTAAACCCGAGCAATTACGCTTCTTATCTCCCAACTTCTTCACATCTATGATCTTCCACCAACTATGGTGTTACATTGATAAAATATTCGAATGGTTGGTGTTGACTTTTGGTCTTTGTAAAGCTTTGCATAGATCAATAACCTTACCCCCTCCTATAATTTTAAATGTTTAATATTGTTTTACTCAAGTTTGGGGGGAGAAAAATATTTTGGCTCTTGAAAGAAAAATAAAGTTTTACAAAATTGTGAGCCAAAAATAAGTTTGGGGAAGGATTTCACTGTCATTAATTCTTGTTCCCGTTACTAACTTTTCCTCCCAAGTCTACAGGTTTTAAGTTTAACAGATGACATTGTAGGGTGTTTTTCGTCACCACATTGAGATGGGAACATACGCGCGCTTGTCAGGCGCATTACAGATTCCCCTTGCCTAAGGTAGGCTGGGGTTTATTGATTGTGGGGATCCGAATCTCCGACAGCCGCGGACTAAGCTGCCGTTAATTACCCCTCACCTTTGGAGCGAGAGAACCTCCGATTAACGGGTTAAACTGGTCATGCGAACCCAATGTGCAGTGTCGTGCTTTGAAGGGGTTTTGGATATATCGGGGGGCCCGTAGAGTTTTTACGGGGGTCCCGCTACCCGGATAGCAGGCCGGGGGTCAAGGGGGCTAGCAGCCCCCTTGCAGGTTGCGGGGCAGCGCCCCGTTAGAAATTTTTTCTAACGGGGGAGGTGTTTGTAGTGTGGAGTGTGTGTGAAATGACGTCCAAAGGACGCGTGGGCGCCCCACGTGCTTAGCACGCGGGCACCGGGCGCTATGCGCTGAGCGCCGGCGCCCCACGCGCCTAGCACGCGGACGCTGAGCGCCAGAGCGCCAGCGCCCTATGCGCCTGGCACGTGGGCGCTGTGAGCCAGAGCGCCAGCGCCCCATGCGCCTGGCACGTGGGCGCTGTGAGCCAGAGCGCCAGCGCCCCACGTGCCTGGCACATGGGTGCTGTGTGCCTGAGCGCGAGCGCCCCACGTGCTCGGCACGCGGACGCTAGAAGTCAGCAACAAGAGGGACTTGGTCCCTGAACTGGGAGCTGTGCTCCTGAAAGGAAATATTTATTATTTTGTGTGTGTGTGTGTGTGTGTGTGTGTGTGTGTGAGGAGTTGAACTCCTAAGATATTTTGGAGCTGATGAAAGGGGCTTTTCCCTTAAGCCCTGGATCTTCCCCAAAGTGGGGTTCTTGGAAGTGGGTCTCCTTCTTCCTCCTCTGTTGGCCGGATCTTGAAGAACAAGAAGTATGAGATTTTAAAAATATCTCTTTTTTAAGATTTGATGGAAGATCCAAGCTCCCCTTTGTGGGTTTTGTGGTGAAAAGCTATTTAGTTTTGGAAAAGGAACAATAAAACTCTTGATTTAAATCAAAAGAAAGAAGAAGGTTTAGAACCTTGAGGAAGGAGAAGGAGGCACAAAAACCCTAGAGTTTTTAGAGAATGAAAAAGTGTATATTTTATTCATCATCATGTTGCCTTATATATGCTTACACATTTATATATAACCCATTGGGCTTTACAAAATGGCATTTTGCCCATCTCATGGCTCATGTGCTCATTTCTTTTGCACATAAGCCATGGGCTTTACAAAAATTTGGCTTATGCCCATTTTTCTTATATTCATGCATAAAAAATTACATCAAAATTATTTATTACATGATTTTTTTATTTCGGCATGGGAGAGGCTGGCCGCTTCATGTTCGGGCTCGACTCGGGCATAAGCCCACTTGATCTGGGCTTGGGCCTACCTGGCTTGGGGTTGACCTTGACTTTGACTTGGTCAACAGGGATGCAATTTTCGACCCCAACAAAGTGCCCCCATAAATGAATGCACACCGCATGCATGAGTTGTGTGCATGAAATTGATTGATCTTGAAGTTGGACTTCGAGGCGGAACATCATTTCATGGGCGGAGCATCATCCCGGGAGCATAATTTCGGGGATCGGAGCATAATTTCGGGGATCAGAGTATCATTCCGAAGAGCGGAGCATGATTCCAGGGATCAGAGCATAATTCCGATGAGCGGAGCATGATTCCAAAGTGTCGGAGTATAATTCCGACGAGCAGCAGACATTCTGACCGGAGCATAATTTTGATGCAGAGGTTGATTTCTAGGAGAAGCATAATTTCAGGGATCGGAGCATCATTCCGAAGAGCGGAGCATGATTCCAGGGATCGGAGCATAATTCCGATGAGCGGAGCATGATTCCAATGGGTCGGAGCATGATTCCGACGAGCACCAAACATTCTGACCGGAGCATAATTTCGATGCAGATGTTGATTCCCAAGAGAAGCATAATTTCGGGGATCGGAGCATCATTCCGAAGAGCGGAGCATGATTCCAGGGATCGGAGCATAATTTCGATGAGCGGAGCATGATTCCAATGGGTCGGAGCATAATTCCGAAGAGCACCAGACATTCTGACCGGAGCATAATTTCGATGCAGAGGTTGATTCCCAGGAGAAGCATAATTTCGGGGATCAGAGCATGATTCCGAGGAGCAGAGCATGATTCCAGGGATCAGAGCATGATTCCAGGGAGCGGAGCATGATTCCAAAGGGTCGGAGCATAATTCCGACGATCAGCAGACATTCTGACCGAAACATAATTTCGATGCAGAGTTTGATTCCCGGGAGAAACATAATTCCGACAGGGAAGGCAGATACACTGAAGCGAAGTATGATTTCGACACGGGGGACACTCTGAGACGAAGCACGATTCCGACGCAGAGCTTTCTGGTTGACTTGATTCCGAGGCGGAGCATAATTCCAACGAGGAGGTCGCTGGTTGATTCCGAGCCGAAGCATAATTCCGACAGGGAAGGCAGATACACCGAGGCGAAGCTTGATTTCGACGCGGGGTACACTCTAAGACGAAGCATGATTCCGACACAGAGGTTGTTGGTTTGATTTGTAGGTTGACATCGGCATCGCTACACTGGAATATGGTACCATAAGCAAATCAACATTTGCCATGAGTGGATTTGGGGATTTTGGTTTTTATTTGGCATCTGCATTGCTGCACTGGAATAATGCCAGGAGCAACTCATCATTTGCCGCGAGAGGATTTGGGAATTGATGGCTTAGGAGGCAGGTTTAGATCCCTATCACCTAAGACTTTTCAATTTTATGGGCCGTAAGGGTCCCATAAAAGCATTTTCTCCCTACGAATCGAAAGGATCTCGTAGGTGTATTTTCTCCTTAGGAGTCGTGGGGACTCCTAAGTGTGTTGCTCCTTTTTGAGTCGTAAGGATCTCACGCAGGAATTTTCTCCTCACAAAGTCGAGAGGACTTTGCGAGTGCATTTCACCTCTTTTTCACGAGTTTGCGCCCTTTCGGGTTTTCACAAACTCGCCGGCAGTCCTGCTGTTTTTACTCACGGAGCCCTTTCGGGTATTCATCCGTGCCCATTTTGCTTATGGACATACCCGTTTTTTTGTTTTTTTTTGAATCTTTATCGCCGGTGGGACTTTGAATTTGGTCCCGCCGGTAGGACTTGGGAGAGATTGGGATCGTTTTATGCCCGTGGATTGTATACGGTTTTGCAGGATGTATGATCCAGACCGTAGGGCCGGAAGAATTTCGGGACTTTGTTGGCGTCTGCATCGCTGTACTGGAATATGGTACCAGGAGCGACTCATCATCCGCCGTTGGGGTATGGGATTTGGAATTTGGTTGGCATCTGCATCGCTGCACTGGAATATAGTACCAGGAGCGATTCATCATTCGCCATTGGGATAATCGGGGATTGGTTTTTAGATCGGCATCTGCATTGCTGCACTGGAATAATGCCAGGAGCAACTCATCATTTGCCTTTCCCTGTTGGGAAGCGATGGCTTAGGAGACAGGTTTAGATCCCTATCACCTAAGGCTTTTCAATTTTATGGGCCGTAAGGGTCCTATAAAAGCATTTTATCCCTACGAGCCGTAAGGATCCCGTAGGTGCATTTTCTCCTTAGGAGTCATGAGGACTCCCAAGTGTGTTTTTCCTTTGTGAGTCGTAAGGATCCCACGAAGGTTTGTTCTCCTCATGTATCGTGAGGATACATGAGTGGGTCTTTCCAATGGACCATAATTCCAAGGCGGAGACCAAGCCGCGTAACTGGTGATTGCGGTGGGGCATGGGTATAATGAGAATTATTTGAGCCCGTGGATTGTATACGGTAGTCAACTTGGGGACCAACCGTAGGGCTGGGAGAATTTTGGGAAATTGAATTTTGGTTGGCGTCTGCATCGCTGTACTGGAATATGGTACCAGGAGCAACTCATCATTCGCCGTTGTTTTTTTTTACCGTGATTGCTCTATCATTTCAGCTGTTCTTATCGCGAAGGTCGCGATTGCCCTATCATTTCGACTATTTATTCGCGGTTGCCCCATTATTTCGGCTTTATTTTCATCTTTATTTTACTCACTGATTTTTATTGCGAGTTGCCCCATCATTTTGGCTTTTTATTTTCATTTTCATTTTTTTATTTTTTTTTATTTTTATTATTTACACATTTTTTATTTACACACATTTTTTTATTTTTTATTTTTACATTCCCAGTTTAATGACTTAGAGGTCGACTATTCCCAGTTTAATGATGTGGCGGTCGATTGTTTCCAGTTTAACGACGTGGTGGTCATCTGACGGGGAGCTTAGAGAAGATACCCGATTGAGCAGTTGTCAGGGGCACCGCTGGAGCTTGCCCGAGATGCCTTATGACTTTGTCGGTGTTGATGGCCTTGCCCCCAGCTGGGGCCGAGGAAAGTCGTTCAAATACCGACTTGCGTTTGAAGATGGCAACTGAAAATTGTTAACCTGCAAATAGAAACATGATTTCAGTATAGGCAATCGATATGTATATTGATTGAGTTCGCATGAACGTTTAACCCGAAATATGGGAGGAGAGATTCCGTCCCACCGGACATGCCAGAATCTGTAGAGTGTTTTTCGTCACCCCATTGAGATGGGAACATATGCGCGCTTGTCAGGCGCATTACAGATTCCCCCTGCCTAGGGTAGGCTGGGGTTTATTGATTGTGGGGATCCGAATCTCTGGCGGCCGCGGACTAAGCTGCCGTTAATTACCCCTCACCTTTGGAGCGAGAGAACCTCCAATTGACGGGTTAAACTGGTCATATGAATTCAATGTGCAGTGTCGTGCTTTGAAGGGGTTTTGGATATATCGGGGGGCCCGTAGAGTTTTTACTGGGGTCCCGCTACCCGGATAGCGGGCCGGGGATCAAGGAGGCTAGCAGCCCCCTTACGGGGTGCGGGACAGCGCCCCGTTAGAAATTTTTTCTAACGGGGGAGGTATTTGTAGTGTGGAGTGTGTGTGAAATGAGAAAAAACGGTGTCCAAAGGACGCGTGGGCGCCCCACATGCCTGGCACACGGGCGCCGGGCGGTATGCGCTGAGCGCCAGCGCCCCGCGTGCCCGGCACGCGGACGCTAGACGTCAGCATCAAGAGGGATTTGGTCCCTGCACTGGGAGTTGTGCTCCTGAAAGGAAATATTTATTATTTTGTGTGTGTGTGTGTGTGTGTGTATATATACCTAAGATATTTTGGAGCTGATGAAAGGGGCTTTTCCCTTAAGCCCTGGATCTTCCCCAAAGTGGGGTTCTTGGAAGTGGGTCTCCTTCTTCCTCCTCTGTTGGCCGGATTTTGAAGAACAAGAAGTATGAGATTTTAAAAATCTGTCTTTTTTAAGATCTGATGGAAGATCCAAGCTCCCCTTTGTGGGTTTTGTGGTGAAAAACTATTTAGTTTTGGAAAAGGAAGAGTAAAACTCTTGATTTAATTCAAAAGAAAGAAAAAGGTTTAGAACCTTGAGGAAGGAGAAGGGGGCACAAAAACCCTAGAGTTTTTAGAGAATGAAAAAGTGTATATTTTATTTATCATCATATTGCCTTATATAAGATTACACATTTACATATAGCCCCTTGGGCTTTACAAAATGGCATTTTGCCCATCCCATGCCTCATGTGCTCATTTCTTTTGCACATAAGCCATGAGCTTTACAAAAATTTGGCTTTATGCCCATTTTGCTTACATTCATGCATAAAAAATTACATCAAAATTATTAATTACAAGATTTTTTATTTTGGCATGGAAGAGGCCGGTCGCTTCATGTTCGGGCTCGACTCGGGCATGAGCCCACTTGATCTGGGCTTGGGCCCACCTGGCTTGGGGTTGACCTTGACTTTGAATTGGTCAACCGGGGTGCAATTTTTGACCCCAACAGACATCAGTGAGGTCGCTACTGCAAATAGGTTTGGGGGAGGTTTGTGCTTATTCACACATCATTTCTTGCATTATACTAAATAAAAGCAAAATAAAAAATTTGATAATGAAAGTTAGAAAGTGAAAAATACATATGATAGGAAGGAAAAGTTTAAGAAAAGCAAGAAAATTAGATGTTTTATAACGAAACTAGTAATAGGTAGTCATGAGCTGTTGTCCCAAGGATTAGTAAGATGAAGGGAATCACTAATCTGAGGATAGAATTGAGTCTGAAAAATAGTCACTATTCTTGAGTCCAAACATCTGAACATTGATACCCTACTATACGTACTTGCACACATCTTGAAACTTGGGATAGTAGAGGATACCTTTGTAGGGTTCCTAGGCACTCTCAAGAGGTCTCACAAGGCATCAACCATGCCAATTTCAAAAAATCTAGGTGCCGAGAAACCCTAATACGGATCGTTGGCTAAAGTTTAGGCGAAACTAGAAACTAGTTAACAACTTAACTGTAAAGGAAACGGAAATACAACCTTTGTAGATCCTGTGCTCCACCTCCATAGCTCCGCAACGAAGTCCCCTCGCTGTCCAAGTGAGTTCCCGGGCTCTAGCGTTGGCTTCGTCGGAGAATAGGCGAGCTAGGTCGTCGATGTCCATGCCGAAGATGATCTACGTCGAAGCATCGCTAGATCAAGCTCCACCTTCACCAAGCCATGAAAACTTATGAAGGAAACACACTCTACTACTTGGCAAGAGGTAGAGGATGAAAAAATAGGAAGTGGATAGACTTTAGAATTGGATTTCTCACTCTATTTCATCAATCACCATTGATGAAGCAAGCTTTCTTCTTTGAAGTGAAGAAGAAGAAGAAAGCAAGAAAATGATAAACTTATGATAAGTTATTTTTTAAAATAAAAAAGAATCAATACTTATCATAATCCAACCCTAGTTAGGTGTAGAGAATTAACTTAGGTTAGGTTGTATGGTTAGGGTTAGAGAAAGAAACAAAATGGTCAACCATTTCAAAGCTTCATGAAGCTTCAAGGATAATCCAAAAATGGCCACCATTCTATTTCATTCATAAATCAATGAATAAATAAAAGAATAAGTAAATGAAGAATAAGAAACCCTAACCATTGACCAACCATGGTTTAAACCATACACCAAACTATCATGTATCATCAAACATGATACAAGCATGTGCACAGAATCATATCACATATATAATGCGCACATCCGAGCGAGAAAATCCATTTAAAGTGAACCGATACTAGTTAATGCAAAGTAATATATCAAATATATAATTATACATTAAATCATTAAATCAACACTTGATTTAACGATCCGGTCATATCGCATATAACCGACTAATATCCAATGTATCGATTTATCGAATCAATCCTTGATTCGATAACTAGGTTATATCGCATACAACCCTCATCGTGAGAATAGAATACGGTATCACATACACGCATTATTCTCGGTCCCGCACATATCTCATATGCGCTCCTATTTCGTTTCGCTTGAGCCAGGAAACCTCTGTGTAGGACTCTAAAGACTCGTCAATACGCCGGCAGCGGATGATGATCATATCAAACATCCACAAGCTGCAAGCGGTCTGCTAAACGTAACGGCCACCCGGGTATTGAGCGATCAGAAGATCGACGAGCAAGCCCGCTCATACTCCTGTGAATCCAACCAGTAACACTACCGTACAGTCCGGTCTGATCGTCTGATATGTCGCATATCTCGCTTAGGGGTGGTAAACGTCAGACCCCAATAGCTCGATAAGTCGCGTCGATATGAGGTCTATAACTGTTCGAGAAACTACTGGTAACACTTACCAGTAAATCTCAGCAACCCTGGCTAGGGATTTCCTGTTATAGCCAATCAAACACAGCGCAACATCAACTCCCTATACCGGGAGAGACGAATCCCCTCCTATCGCTCATTGCCTCCATGTGACTCGGGACTGTACCCAAAAACCACCGTTTTGCACGCCCTCTTGGACGTGGTAAGATGGAAATCAAAGCACAGTGGGAACCACACAAGACTCTATGACGATCTCGGGTCAACAGACTACTCTGTACCAGTGTCACCAGAGAACTGCCATCTGACGTGAGGTATAATACCATCTGGGAGTTCTCGGCGAGTCCGTCCAGTGTACCCAGTCTCTACTGAGCACCCGTATATCATCTCTGATGTCAAACACCAATGGATATGGGATCATCCATCGCCCATCTATATGGGTCGAGAAGGTACACGCTAGTCTACTCTGGTATATCGATGCCCCGTCTCGATACACCCACGACTAGGGACTTTGAAGGATGTACTTACGGACTACCATGTCCCCACTAGTATGATCCGCATCATAGTCCAGGTAGTCAAGCACACATCCTAAGGGCTTTACCAACATGTAACAGAGAGACTATCAGTGTACACGTTAAGGTAAAGAGCAACCAGATAGCATACTATCATGTCGAGCGAGAAAGTCCTCCCTATATACGTCCTAGCATCCACTACAATATACATCATATGTACAGTAATGGCCTCTAGGGCATACATATAACTAACAACCTTGAAATGCTCTTGTCTAAAAGCCTTAGTATGAAGAAGAAGAAAAATAAACAAAAATATAAATGAAAAAAATGGTGAAGAAAAATGAACACTGGTTTTGTAATTACTTAAGGCAGCATAAAAAAATATAGCGAGGGTATTTTATCACCAATTGCCTTAGACTAATTGGTTTGGGATCCACTACTAAGTCTTAGGTGTTGCAAGACGAGGATATTGCTAATTATGCCTTAATAAGTGAGCACATTCAGTAATCGGTTTAGTATCTCAAGAAGTATTAACGGTTGCATTAAGAATGTGTGAGCAATTCCATCTATAAAACATTCATAGACTAAAAAAATTACTAAGGAAGATAGACAAGAGTATGAT
This sequence comes from Agapanthus africanus, assembly GCA_030015575.1. Taxonomy (NCBI): domain Eukaryota; kingdom Viridiplantae; phylum Streptophyta; class Magnoliopsida; order Asparagales; family Amaryllidaceae; genus Agapanthus; species Agapanthus africanus. The sequence goes on from CM057339.1 coordinate 27,089,995, forward strand.
AGCTTGAATTGAATTCTCTAAGTATAGAGATTTCTTTTACACACACGTAGGAGTATATGATCGATGTTTGGAAGAAATGTAGGGAGGAAGACTATAGGCGAAGTTTTATTGAGGGATGATGTGATTTCTGATATCTTTTCATGACTATTAAGATAGGGCTCGTGGAAACTAAAAAGATAGTGTAGTTTGAAACTCTTATTTTCAAGTTCTTTCTTTTATATGTTCCTTATGTTTGTATGTAACTTTCATCTTCTCTCTTTTATTATGGGATTTTATGGGTGTAATCCGCTGAAAACCCTCAGGAGACAACACTCCTCCTACTAGGGACACCTAGAGCTTTAAATACTTATTGCACGTGCTCAGTGCAATCGTGTTGCCTACGAAAGTATGCTAGGTTTTTCTTTTCTTCTTCTTCTTCTTCTTCTTCTCTTTAATAACTAGTTTGCTCGGGACGATCAAAGTTAAGTTTGGGGGTATTTGATTAGTCTGAAATATTGCACATTTGAATGATTATTTTCCCCACTATTGTTAAGTTCTAAAAGGTGTTTATTGTAATTATAGAACATATGAGGGTTTATGTGTAAAAAATTTATTATTATATGTTTCTACATTATAATTAACATAATGAGGGAAAATACATGCATATAATATTTATATAAAATATTAGTAATTAAAATATGCATATCATATCAAATATTTCTAATCAATATTCTTAAAGATTTAAATCATATAAAATGGTTAGGATAATATTTCAATATAATACCAAACACTACTAACAATATGACTTGAAATATTGTGCAGATATTAGCTCAGTTCTGAAATCCAAGAGATCCGAGATGTCGGAATCAAATCTGCCGAAATATTGAAGCAAATCATAAGATCTAGCAACGGCAGAGACTCGGAGTAAGATTTATAGAATATAGACATCTAAGATATCTCCACATGTCAACATAAGAGAGACAAAAAAATCCCAAGTCCTGATGCTACTATGTAGCCGCGGTTGGGCGGCCAAATAGGCGTATATGCGGCGGATCCGCCGCGGCTTTGTGGCCGTTGGATGAGATATTTGGTGGCTTGGATCGTGACTGCATATCTTAACCTATGAAATCTCGGGTTTCTAGTTTCTGTGACTATAAATAGGACCGCGAGCTTCACATCAAAAAGGATCAAACCGAAGAGATCAAGAGGTCCAAAGTGATCCACGCATCCAGATGATCATCAGCTAGTCATTTACCTCCAACAAGAGAGAGAGTGAGAGCAAAAACTAGGGTTCTTTGTAATCTACTTTCTACGGAGAGATGTATAAAATAGTTGATTAATAAAGGTAGATCTTAGTTTATTTCTTTTCGCATTTACTTTCTGCATTTAATTTCTGCATTTTAATTATGTTTTCTTCTATCTCAAATCATGAGTGAGTAATTCCTAGCTTGCTAAGGTTCATAGGCTAGGGTAGATTAATGGATGATAAAATCATTTAACTTCTTTTATACATTTTAAAGTCTATAAACTTTAGCAAAATAAATGTTAATATCCTTATCGGGCACGCTACCAATCTATTGCTAGTCACGACCACGATTCGAGATCTGTTCAACTCTTGTTTTGTTAAGGGCTAGACATGAATAGAGATCAATGCAAGGACAAAGTTTAAGAGTGGAGAAACCCTAGTTTCTTCCAAAAGAACCCTAATCCACATTCATCACTATCGATCTAGTTTTAAAATATTAAAAGATAAAAGAAGTCATTTTTAATTATTCATCCATTACTACTAAGTCCTATGAACCCTGCAAGCCTTCTTTTCATAAATCTTACACCGTAGTATATCCGTAACTATAACCAATCACCCATCTTCCATCAACTCGTCTAAAGCAAGAAAAAAGTTCACGTTTCCCTGCGGACAATCCGTACGCATCGCTGCTAGCTACTAGTGACACCATCTTGATTGCGGTTATTTACAACACACTTTTCAGCAAAGATCAATCAATACTTTAAGAAGAAAAATTTTGTACAGAAAATTCAGGATCGTTACATGGATGAGAAACTCTACTAGATCTGCGGAGTGACTGAGGTTCATCGAGTATTATTGATTTTTTCGGTTCTACCACATCATCGGTTGTAGTTTTTGTTTCTGGAATTTCATCCGGTTCTACTGCACTACCACTAATTTCTTTTGCAAGAAATTCATTTTCTAAAAAGGTGGCATATTGAGAAACAAACACCTTTTGTTCCTCAATATAGTAGAATAGATATCCTAGAGACTTCTTTGGATATCCCACAAACTTGCATTGAACTGAACGTGCCTCGAGTTTGTCCGGATTTTGATTTTTAACATAAGCCGAACTACCCCATATCTTAAACCGTTTAAGATATGGTCTCTTTCCATTCCATATCTCATATGGGGTTTTAGGCAATGCTTTTGATGGAGCATAATTCAATAGGTACACGGTTGTCTCAAGTGCATAACCCTAGAATGAAAAAAGTAACTCAGCAGTACTCATCATAGAGCGCACCATATCTAATAAGGTGCAATTCCTCCACTCCGATACACCGTTGTGCTATGGTGTATACGGAAGAGTAAACTGAGAGAGAATCCAATTCTCTTTTAGATAGTTCTAGAATTCCGTGTTTAAATATTCTCCTCCTCGATCAAATCGTATGATTTTAATACTTTTGCATGTTTGGTTCTCTACTTCGTTCTTATATTTCTTGAATTTCTCAAAGGCTTCGGATTTGTGTTTCAACAAGAACACATATCTGAACCTGGAGAGATCATCAGTGAATATAATGAAATAAGAGTACACACCCTTGCATGTGTAGATATAGGACCGCGTACATCACTATGTATCAGTCCCAAGAGTTCTGTAGCTCTTGCTCCGTGTCCCGTAAACGGAGTTTTGATCATTTTTCCTTTGAGACAAGACTCAAAAGTTTCATAAGACGTAAATTCGAACGGATTCAAATATGCATCCTTATGCAATTTAGCTAGTCCGGTTGCATTGATATGACCAAGTCTACAATACCACAAGAAGCCTTCGTTCATGTCTGAACTTTTCCTTTTGTATGTGTTTTGTATGTGCAAAACTGTATTTTGATTTAGAGCGTATAAACTATTACAAAGCATACCAAACCCAATCAGCACTTGATTTAGGAAAATGTTCATAACATTTTTCTTTAATGCAAAGTTATATCCATCTTTATCTAATAAAGAAACAGATATTATATTGCACATCATAAACGGTACGAAATAACAGTCGTTCAAAATCAATATATTACCAGTTAGCAATATAAGGTGATATTCGCCGACAACATCGGCAACAACAATTGCCCCGTTCCCTACTTTGAGAAACATATCACATTTTCCCGGTGCTCTACTTCTCTTTAACCCTTGTAACATATTACAAATGCAGGATCCTGATCCGGTATCCAATATCCAGAACATAGATCAGACTGAGAAACAGTTCTCAATAACTAACACACCCGAAGATCAGAATGCTCTTTCTTCATTATGGTTGCGTAGAAATCCTTGCATTCCCTTACCCCTTGCCGTGACTCATGACAATTGTCATAAGTTAGAGTGGAACCATCCTTCCCCAGCCCGGTAAAATAAGCAGGTTCGGTCAATATATCCATATTATTATCTTGATTAAGGCGTGGCATAGTCGCTACCTAGAGAGAGAGAGAAGAAACACTTTAGCGTGCACTCTTGCAAAATTAGAATGGTTATTATCTTACCTAATAAGGATGACTCCTACTGTTTTATCAAATCTTCTTTCAAACCCTAAAATGAAAAATTAGCCGGGATTAATTACATGCTACAAGTTTGCTAACCGATCAGCCAGGCCGGTGTTGGTACTCCAAGGGAGTCTCCCTATACTTTCATACGGAACTAATTAAATATCCTCGTTTCCGCAGAGGCATAACCCCGTTAACACCTTTCTAGACACCTAACGGACCAGCTAATTGTAAAGTGGAAAACTCTCCCGAGAGTAACTCTTACTCGCAATGGGTATCGAGATCCAACTATCATATAGGAGGTATGCAATCTCATTGCAAATTTCAACACTTGAAATTCCCGGTAATGGATTTTGCCCCTAACGGCTTATGACCTTAACGAAGTCAACAAAACATAAGTCGTTGGTCAAGTTTAACCCATCATTTCTTGATTAATTTAGACCCACCCGCATAAGCCCTTAACGAGGTCAACAAAGCTATGCGACCGTCCTAACTAATCGTATCACATGCGGCAGAAAAGAATCCATTAGCTACCGTACACTACGCCTTAACGAAGTCAACAAACGTAGCACGAATACTAAGTGATACTTATCTGAAATGACGAAGGGCTACGGCCGGTTTTGACGAAAACCTTTAACGTAATGAACTTGATATCGTTGTAGAACCTAGTGATTTGAAAAGGAGTGGTTTAAATTTCGCTTTAAAGATCAAGTAGTTTTCAAAACAAACCGAGTAGGTTGTAGCATATACTAGTTTTTGCTAAATAGCTCATTCCCTGTGAAGGGATTCATGCTCTTTCCTTATCGAATGAGATGCTGGATATTCATAATTGAATATCTCTATGTAAAGCAAAAACCAGAAATACCTTTTGGAAAATGTGGTTCTATAATATCTTTTAGGTTTCTTTTCTTTTCATTAATCTTATTAATTAAGTACCATCATTTAAGTTCCTAACATTATAGAAGAAACGAAAATAAAACACACATACATGCCATCCGCATTCGCCACAAGGACCGGAATCTTCACCGTAAGGTTACTTAACTTACGGCAGGGCGGGGTCAGGAATAGCGCGGATGCAAAACATATATAGTGTCTACTAATATACCATATATATAAGTAGCATTCGTCTCACGTATTTTTATGATCATATCACAGCACATCACAGCAGAAGCAAATATATGAAATATAGGATATACTAGGAGTTCCGTATTTTAGATTAAGCCATTAACGAAAATACGGATTCCATGGTCGTGATGAATATCCAAGCCCATACCCCTAGACCCTACGAGAGCGGTAAGTAACCCTACCAATTCTAGAGTTAGGCGACTCCTCGGGATAGCCACCTTCTGGACTCTAGAACCCGGTTACTTAAGCCTTTCGGCTTGGGTCTATCCTAATACGGAAAAATAAATAATATACATCAAGGTGACTACATCCTCACTCCCGGATGTGCCCCAATAAAAGAATATTAAACACAAGAATTTACATGAATGAAAATGAAAAACTCTCATCTCACATAAGCCCCCGGCTATTCAATCACGACGATCCAATATATTATATCGATACAGCAACATAATAATATCACATGTCATCAACATAAGTAAATATGTGCACCTCTATGTCGTTGACGTATGGCAACGAGATTGGGAATACCTCCACATATTACACTTACGGTCCCAAAAAAGAAATAAAAACTGCACCAATTAAAATCCGCAGCTGTAAACATCATAAACCCGGATTATCTCATAGTCCGAATTTCATGCCTAACAACAAAAACCTTATATTTAAGCGTCGAATTGAAAACCATTTTCAATGATAAATCCGAAGAATTCAACAAGATTTCCGGTGAATAAGTTGAAGGTTCGTCGGGAATATTAGGGGATGGCCGCACCCCCAAGGCCGTCGACGAAGTGGCTTTGGGCGGGATACCATGGTCGCGAGCACCCAAGTGGATGCTTTTGGCCATGGGGTTCTCCCATGGTCACTTTGTCGGGGCATAAGGTGTGGCACTCATCTAGTATCCCCCGGCGAGTTTTCGCGTACGTTACGAAATTGCGACGGAGTTTTGATCCAAATCTAAACTCCGTGGTAATTCATCAAGTGATGCTAAAAGGTTAGATTTATATATAACCAGTTTTCGCAAAACCAATTAATATGGATTCTAAAATTTGTATCAAACAACCATAATATTTAAACGATATTAACATTTCGATCGACTTTCATTTTAATCTTTAATAAGTAGAGACCACAACTACTTGTGCCCCATCTAAAACACCCAGAAAATCCAATTTCCCATTTTACAAGCCCAGAAGAAAATTGGGGCCCAAACAACATCAAAACACGGCGGATCAGCGGTTGTAGCTACTGCCTTAGCCGCGGATCCACGGCGCTTTGATCAAGTTATGGGCTCTGTTTTCTTGAGAGCCCATAAAAGTACCTGCACGATTTTTAAGCATTTTTATTTTGAAAAATATCGCAATTTCGAAAAATGGACAGAAAGGTGTAAAAGTTGGAAAAAATCAGTCGATCGAACACTTTAACTTCGTCTAAATATAACCTAAGCCTCTAATTTGGCTCTGATACCATGAAAGTATGTCCTAACATCTCTATTAGGGTTTTAATAATAGGAAGTATGCAATTTTAAAAAATTTAGAGTGCTAAGTCTACTAGCTAGAATCAAACTAAAGATTTAGGGTTAGAAAAGAAAGCAAAAGAAGTTTATCTAAGTGATAAAGAAGCTACAACCTTTCTAGCCAAGTCCTTCATTTCTAAAGCTTCAAGTAGCAGTCCCTTAAACTCTTTTTTGAGCTCCACATGAAGAAATGACTTGGCTTTCTCGATGTTTTCTTTGTTGAAGATGATCCACCTTGAGGCTACTCTAACTCAAGCTCACACTTCATTAATCAAACTATTAGTGAAGAGAACAGCCTAAACTAATTTGCTAGTTTACTTTAGATTGATAAAGTAGGGTTTTTACTCACTAAAATTTCTTTTCTTTTTCTTTTCTCTTGAATGAATAGTAATTCAAGAGAAGAGATAAAGAAGATGAAGATGGAGATGAGAATAGCTTGGAGTTGTTTGGATAAGATTAAATGATAAAACTTATATGAATTATATTGAAAAGAGAAATGAGTCACGGTTGCTACCATGTTCTTAACTAATGACTCATTCTTTCTTCTTTTAAATTCAAATAAGATGTCATTATCCTTTTTGTTAGTGTACATACCCTAAGGGCCATTATTGTATCATACTAGTTTGTATATTACTTAATGGAAGCTTGGGATATTCACAGTTATATAACATTCTTGCTAAACATAGGAGTATGCTACTTGGTTTTATCTATCTTAATATGTGAGTATTCGTATTGATAGAGCTCTTAGGATCTTGCGTGACTACCAGCGTTGTGATGGCAATCACACTAGTGGGGGCTGGGTAGTCTACAAGCACATCCTTTTCCAGGTCCCTAGTCGTAGGATTATTGAGACAGGGCATCGATACTCCGGAATAGACTAGTGTGTACGCTTCTCATCCCAGTTGGGGAGATGGTTTGCCCACAGCCGTCAGTACGTTGTACTGGAGATAGTATACAGGTGCTCGTTGGGTTACGGGTACACCGGACAGGACTCGCAGGGAACTGTTGGTTGGTATTATACCCGTCGTCAGTTAACAGTTCCCGGGTGACATGAGTACAGCATAGTCCGCAGACTTGACACTGCACTTCGCCTCGAGTGTGTCCGACTGTTCTTAGATTGCTACCCTACCACGGCTCAAAGGAGTCGTGCAAACAGGTAGCAGTTGGGTGCAGTCCCGAGCACTTGGAGGCAGTGGCGGTTAGACAGGATTCGTCTCTCCCGGTATTGGGAGTTGATATCGCGCTGTGTCAGAGAGCCATTACGCAAAGTCCCTGGCCAGGGCAAGCGAGATTTACTGGTAGGTTCCAGTAGTTTCTCAAGGTGTAATGGGCTTCACTCCGACACGACTTATACCGCTATTAGGGGACTGACGCTTGCCGCCCCTAGGCCCGATATGTGATAGTCCTAGACGAACAGACCGGACTGTACGGAGATTGTCACATCAGGCTCAGTAGGAGTTCGGATGGGTTTCCTCATCGGCCTTCTTATCGACATCTACCTGGGGACCGTTACGTACAGCTAATGCCGCTTGCAGTCTGTGGTTAAATCCACTGCCAGCGTAGTAGTCGAGTCTTTAGAGTCCCACACAGAGAGTTTCCCTGCTCCAGGCAAAACGATATAGAGGTCGTATGGTTTTACGACAAGGGTTCGGACTCATACGTGTTTAAACGCACGTACGTCGTTCGGACAGTTTTTACTAGTCGGCTTTGGTTTAAGCCAGATTCTAGTATCGGATTATTGGATTTATACGGTCTAAAGTTTTTCCATGTTTTCACGGATAGGAGGGGCGTTCTCGTAATTTCGCGGGAAGCTTCTAGAAGGATGGTGACTTGAGGGTTTAGGTGGCATTTGCATTTATTGTGTTAATGACTCATTTGTGTGATTCATCCATGGAGTTAATGCATCATTTATTGAACTAATGACTCATGAGATGAATCACTCATATGAATAAATGATGCATTGTTGTTAAATGATTTAATTTATTTATTTCATAAAAGATAACGCTTCATATATTCAAATGAGTTCATTATTTCTTCTCATTCTCATGCTCACCTTCTCTCTCCTCAAGCTCACTCTCTCTTCAAACCCTAATCCTACCACTCATGTGCTGAGACCAAGAATTAGAATAGACTAATTAATCCATAACCCTTCTCTATATCATCTAGGTACTTTGATTAGCAACTAAAGAAACCTAGTTACCTCAAGTTTAGAGGTGAAACTTGGAGTAAAGCTCTCGGGTGGATCATCTACTACATAGAGAAGGCCGGAAAGGAGGTGGAGAACGAAAAGACGAAGGATACGGTTCGTTAGGTATAATCACTTCTCATAGTAGTTAACAACTTCTATGTTTCTTGTTAGTTATAGTTTAGCAAAGATTTTTCGGTTAGTCGATATTTACGCAAAGAACAAGATCGTTTTTCATTTTTCCGCCTCCCCGCTAGTCGTGGGGTGTTGTACATCGACTTACAGTGGTATCAGAGCCTCGCTAAACAATAATTAACTCATTAGCAAAGTCGTTACAATTTCGAACGCGAAACGAACCGGAAAAAACATCGATATCACATAGTTTCTGTCGATTTTAAAATGAGGTCCAAAAATTTTTCAGGGACCTACAGAATAACCTACAGAGAAATATAAGAACACTGAAAAAAATTGGGTTCATGAATCGGCCAAACAGCCGCGGAACCGCGGCCGATCCCACCGATCCGCCGCGGATCCGCGGCCGAGTTGGAGCCGATTCAGCCCAAGTTTTTCCAGTGGCTCTTCTGAGATATTTTTGTGTTTTCTGGAATGTTTATTTTTCTGCTCAAGTCTCAGGTGCACAGAGAAGTTTTGGAGTAGAATCTAAAGTGTTTGCTCGATCGAAATTTTACAATGTTTTCTAATTTGATTATATCTGTGACTGTATAATGTGTTCGTAAACCTCCCCTAACTGCTAGTATGTCGGTTGGCAGGGGGTTGCACATTTCTGTAATGGATTTTACTGTTTGTGGTTATGAACTGTATTGGATTGTTGTGATGATTAGCCGGGGTTTGTGATGGGTTATTATATTAATTCATTCGATATAATTGTAATATGTTGTAATATTATTTTGCGGGGCGCATCCAGGTTGCGGATGTAGCCACCGTTGTATTATTTCATTTTACTGTTTTTTGCTCCTAGGATAGACCTAAGGTGGGGTGCACAAACTACTGGGTACTTTGAAGTGTTTAGTGGCCTACTCACGTCGTTGAGGGAGACCGCTTCACTTCGGGTACTTGGCGGGTAGTTTGCCGTACCCTAGGGGTCTAGGGTGGGGTAATGGCTATTCATCACAACTGTGTAATCCGTCTTTCGTTGCAGGCTCAAAAGAAACGCGGATTGCTTGCATATCCAATAATGTTCATCTGTGATCTGGAATGCCTATTATTGCATCTGACGAATGTACAATATCTATATATGATAGCTATTTAGACGTCACATATGTTTTACACCCGCGCTAGCCCAGCCCCGCTCTGCCGTTAGTTAAGTAACCTAACGGGTGATGACGGGACCCAGTGGCGAATACGGATGGCATAAGAGGACGTTGTATTTTCGTTGTTTTCTGCAATGATAGGTTAATGATGGGACGCATTATTATTAATGCAAAGAAAATAAACCAAAGTTTAATCGTTGGAACAATTTAAAAGAAACCACTTGGTTATTTTTTAAAACAGAAGATATTTTTAATTGCGGAGCTTAAACCACTCCTTTTAAAAAGCTATCAGGTTCCTTCGGTTATATCAAGTTCACTACGTTCACGGTTTCGCCAAAACCATTCGTAGCCCTCCGTCATTTCATTTGGGTATTCAGTAGTATTCAAGCTATGCATTTTGACCAACGCCAAGGCATAGTGTTTGGTAGCTGCTGGGTATTCATTTGTTGCATAGATAGATGAGTTAGTTTGGGACAGTCGTATTATCATTTGGCCAACATCAGGGATATGTACGGATGGGTTCAAATTAATAAGATAATGATGGGTAGAACTTGACATGTGACTTATGACATTTTGACCAACGCCAAGGTCATAAGAGCATGGGGCAAAAATATATATCGGGAATTTCTAAAGAAACTGAAATTTGCAAAGAGATGCATACCATTTGGAGTTTGATGAATGTTGGTAGGATTCCTTCAACATTATCATACGATGATATTTGGATCCCGATCCTACTGTGAGTATATGCTACTTATCAGGAGATTCGTCACATAATGATCAATGCTATAAACCAAGTAAGTGTCAAGAAAGGTGTCAGCGGGGCTACGCCCCCAGAGAAAAGAGGTTATTTAATTAAGGAACTTCGCGAAAGCGTTGGAAAACCTCGCTCGAAGTATCGACACTAGCCTGGCTGAACGGTTAAGCAAGTATTGTACGGTGAGAATAGTCCTGGCTAATTCTTCCTTTTTGGTTTGAGGAGGGATTCGAAAAACAGTGGGAGCCATCCAGTTTAGATAAATTAAAAACCACTCTAAATTTGCAAGAGCGTCATGCTAAAGTGTTTTCTTCTCTCTCTCCTACTTGCAGCGACCCTGAAAATGACTGGACTTAAGTTACTTTTAGAAAAAAATATACTAACAGGGCCAAACTATAAAGATTGGCTGCGGAATGTCAAAATGGCTTTGACCTATGACAAGTTGGGGTATGTCCTCACCACTAAGGCATCTGAAGTCCCAGGTCCCAAATCCAGTAATGCGGATAAGGAAATCTGCAAAACCTGGGAGTTAGATTGCGCGAAGGCCAAGTGCATCGTGCTTGCCTCGATGAACAATGAACATCAGAGGAAGCACGAGGATATGGATCTTGAATCCATATTTCTCCATACAAAAGATCTGTATGGAGAGCAATCTCGTATAGCAAGATACGAGACCTCAAAGAAGCTGTTTCAGGCGAGGTTGGCCGTCGGATCATCGGTAGGAGAACATGTCCTAAAGATGATTGGCTATATTGAAGAGCTCGCAGACCTTGGGACGATTTTGGATAATGAGCTCTATACAGACCTTATTCTCCAGTCCCTTCCTTCCACCTACGCCCAGTTTATTCTGAACTTCAACATTCAAAGAAAGAAGTTGAACTTTCAAAACTCCTTAACATGTTGAGGAGTGCAGAGGGCACCTTGCAGAAGGCAAGGGAAACACACGCTATGTTTGTTCGCGGTGCTTCTTCTTCCGGGTCCAAGGCTAAGGCCAAAGGAAGGAAGAATAAGGCCGCCAACAGACCTAGAGGAGGTGTTAGTAAGGTGGGAGCGAAGTGAAAGAAAAAGATTGCGGTGCTAGTAGTAGCCCAGGATGAGTGCTTCCATTGTCATAGGAAAGGGCACTGGAAGAAAGATTGCAAGGCGTGGAACGCCAAGAACCAGGAACCGAAGCAAGCTGTGGCTTCGACTTCAGGTGTGTTTGTAATTGAGAATTGTCTGTCAATCAACTCTACTTCCTGGGTATTGGATACCGGATCAGGATCTCATTTATGCAATTCATTGCAGGCACTGAGAAACCGTAGGGTGCTGAAGGAAGGTGATATGACTCTAAAGGTTGCTAACGGAGCTAGCGTGGGAGCTGTATCCGTCGGGGATTATCACCTGGGATTGACAAGTGGACACATTTTGATTTTACATAACTGTTTTTGTGTACCTAGCTTAACGTGTAATATTATATCAGATTCCTTATTATCAAATAAAGGTTATGATTTCACGTTTGTAAGTGATGTTGTTAACATCCACCTTAATCATAGTTTGATTGGGTCCGGTACACTGGATAACGGTATATATGTCTTAAACCAACTACAGATTTTCAATGTCCAGAACACACTAAAAAGAAAGTCTCCAGATAACAATAAGGCTTTCTTATGGTATTGTAGACTAGGTCACATCAATGAGATAAGGTTAACTAAGTTACATAGAGAAGGATATTTGGACTCGTTCGAATATCAAACTTATGCCACTTGTGAATCATGTCTCAAAGGAAAGATGACAAAGACTCCATTCACTGGACATGGAGTAAGAGCGAGCGAGCTCTTAGGACTCATACACAGCGATGTATGTGGTCCAATGTCTACACATGCAAGAGCTGGTTTTTCCTATTTCATTACTTTTACGGATGATTACTCTAGGCACGGATTCATTTATCTGATGAAACATAAATCCGAGGCTTTTGAGAAATTCCAAAAGTATAAGAATGAAGTAGAAAACCAAACCAGCAAAAGTATCAAGACACAAAGATCTGATCGAGGTGGTGAATACTTAAGTGCCGAGTTCCTAGATTACCTAAAAGAGAAAGGAATTCTCTCTCAGCTTACTCCTCCATACACTCCACAGCATAACGGTGTATCGGAGAGACGGAATCGAACCCTATTGGATATGGTACGTTCCATGATGAGTAATGCTGAGTTACCGCGATCTTTCTGGGGTTATGCGCTAGAATCAGCGGCATATCTTCTGAACAGGGTTCCTACCAAGACTGTGCCTACCACGCCATATCAGATGTGGAGTGGGAAGAAACCCTATCTTCAGTATCTGAGGATATGGGGATGTCCAGCTTTTGTTAAAAAGCAGCATGTAGACAAGCTCGAGGCACGATCAGTACAGTGTAAGTTTGTGGGATATCCAAAGAACTCCAAGGGGTATCTATTCTATTACGCAGAGGAACAAAAGGTTTTTATTTCTCGTAATGCCCATTTTCTAGAACAGCAGGTTTTAGAAAAAGATACAAGTGGGAGCGAAATAGAACTGGAAGAAATTCCAGAACCACAAACTACTACTGAAAGTTTGGTAGAACCAGTAGTTCAAGAAGAACAGGACATTCCCGCTCCCCTCCGCAGGAGTAGTAGGCCATCTCATCCGCCTGAGAGATACTACGGTTTTCTCATAGATGGGGATACAGAGGATTGCATCATCGATGATGATGATGAACCTACTAGCTTCCAGCAGGCCATCCAGAGCGGCGACTTGGTACGATGGCTAGATGCAATGCGGACCGAAATGGAGTCCATGTACACCAACAAAGTATGGACTTTGGACTTTGCTCCAGATGGGGTAAAACCCATAGGATGCAAATGAATCTTCAAGAAAAAGATTGGTGTAGATGGACATGTGGAAACCTATAAGGCTAGACTTGTTACAAAGGGTTTTCGTCAAAGACCTGGTTTGGACTATGATGAAACTTTTCCCCAGTGGCTATGCTCAAATCCATTCGGGTCCTTCTTGCTATTGTTGCCTTCCATGATTATGAAATCTGGCATATGGACGTAAAGACGGCTTTTCTAAATGGTAATTTAGAAGAGTGCGTCTATATGGATCAGCCAGAGGGTTTCAATCAGAGTGGGAGCAGCGGGAAAGTATGCAAGTTGCTTAAGTCCATTTATGGATTAAAGCAGGCATCGTGGAGTTGGAATATCTGTTTTGATGAAACAATCAAAGAATATGACTTTATCAAAAATCCAGATGAACCATGTATATATAGTAAAGTTGTAGCAAGAACTGTCGTATTCCTCGTCTTGTACGTGGATGATATTCTATTGATAGGAAATGGCATTCCTATGCTACAATCTATCAAAGGATTCTTGTCACACAGGTTCTCCATGAAAGACCTGGGTGATGCCTCTTACATTCTGGGGATCCGGATCTATCGTGATAGATCCAAGAGGATGTTGGGACTTTCGCAGTCCAGGTATATCAACACTATACTGAAAAGATTCAGTATGGAAGATTCTAAGCGCGGTAATCTACCGGCTTGTCACGGAATCACCCTCTCCAAAGAGATGTCTCCCAAGACTGATTTGGAAAGGGAACGCATGTCTATTATACCCTACGCTTCTGCGGTAGGCTCTATAATGTATGCGATGTTGTGCACCAGACTAGATGTAGCTTACGCACTGAGCGTGGTAAGCCGGTATCAGTTAGACCTAGGGGAGAAGCACTGGATAGCAGTAAAGAACATTCTCAAGTACCTGAGAAGGACTAAGGAGATGTTCTTGGTTTACGGCGGAAAGACCACAAGATGGAGGCCTTTGCTGATTTCGGCTTCCAGAGTGATAAGGACGATTCCAAGTCCATGTCAGATTATGTCTTTACCCTCAATGGAGGGGCGGTGTGCTGGAAGAGTTCCAAGCAGGACACCGTTGCTGACTCGACTATGGAAGCGGAGTATATTGCTGCTTGCGATGCCGCAAAAGAAGCAGTCTGGATGAAGAAGTTCCTAACAGAACTTCAGGTGGTTCCTACCATTGTTGATCCAATACCTCTGTATTGCGACAACAACGGAGCTATAGCTTTAGTGAAGGAACCAAGGTCCCATCAGAAGTCCAGACACATCTTAAGGCGGTATCACCTGATCAGGGAGTTCATTGATCGTCGGGAGATCGAGGTCCGGAGAGTTGCTACTGAAGAGAACATTGCTGATCCATTCACGAAGGCCCTACCTCAGATTCAGTTCGAGAGGCTACTCGAGATCATCGGCCTTCGATATGCCAGTACATGGCCCTAGTGCAAGTGGGAGATTGTTAGTGTATATGCCCTAGGGGCCATTATTGTATCATACTAGTTTGTATATTACTTAATGGAAGCTTGGGAGATTTACAGTTATATAACAGTCTTGCTAAACATGGTAGTATGCTACTTGGTTTTATCTATCTTAATATGTGAGTATTCGTATTGATAGAGCCCTTAGGATCTTGCTTGACTACCAGCGTTGTGATGGCAATCACACTAGTGGGGGTTGGGTAGTCTACAAGCACATCCTTTTCCAGGTCCCTAGTCGTAGGATTATCAAGACAGGGCATCGATACTCCAGAGTAGACTAGTGTGTACGCTTCTCATCCCAGTTGGGAAGATGGTCTGCCCACAGCCGTCAGTACGTCGTACTGGAGATAGTATATAGGTGCTCGTTGGGTTACGGGTACACCGGACAGGACTTGCAGGGAACTGTTGGTTGGTATTATACCCGTCGTCAGTTAACAGTTCCCAAGTGACATGGGTACAGCATAGTCCGCAGACTTGACACTGCTACTTCGCCTTGAGTGTGTCCCATTGCTCTTAGATTGCTACCCTACCACGGCTCAAAGGAGTCGTGCAAACAGGTAGCAGTTGGGTGCAATCCCAAGCACTTGGAGGCAGTGGCGGTTAGACATGATTCGTCTCTCCCGGTATTGGGAGTTGATATCGCGCTGTATCAGAGAGCCATTACACAAAGTCCCTGGCCAGGGCAAGCGAGATTTACTGGTTGGTTCCAGTAGTTTCTCAAGGTGTAATGGACTTCACTCCGACACGACTTATACCGCTATTAGGGGACTGACGCTTGCCGCCCCCTAGGCCCGATATGCGATAGTCCTAGACGAACAGACCGGACTGTACGGAGATTGTCACATCAGGCTCAGTAGGAGTTCGGATGGGTTTCCTCATCGACCTTCTTATCGACATCTACCTAGGGACCGTTACGTACAGCTAGTGCCGCTTGCGGTCTGTGGCTAAACCCACTGCCAGCGTAGTAGTCGAGTCTTTAGAGTCCCACACAGAGAGTTTCCCTACTCCAGGCGAAACGATATAGAGGTCGTATGGTTTTACGACAAGGGTTCGGACTCATACGTGTTTAAACGCACGTACGTCGTTCGGACAGTTTTTACTAGTCGGATTTGGTTTAAGCCAGATTCTAGTATCGGATTATTGGATTTATACAGTCTAAAGTTTTTCCGTGTTTTCACGGATAGGAGGGGCATTCTCGTAATTTCGCGGGAAGCTTCTAGAAGGATGGTGACTTGAGGGTTTATGTGGCATTTGTATTTATTGTGTTAATGACTTATTTGTGTGATTCATCCATGGAGTTAATGCATTATTTACTGATCTAATGACTCATGAGATGAATCACTCATATGAATAAATGAAGCATTGTTGTTAAATGATTTTATTTATTTATTTCATAAAAGATAATGCTTCATATATTCAAATGAGTTCATTATCTCTTCTCATTTTCATGCTCACCTTCTCTCTCCTCAAGCTCACTCTTTCTTCAAACCCTAATCCTACCACTCATGTGTTGAGACCAAGGATTAGAATAGACTAATTAATCCATAACCCTTCTCTATATCATCTAGGTACTTTGATTAGCAACTAAAGAAACCTAGTTACCTCAAGTTTAGAGGTGAAGCTTGGAGTAAAGCTCTCGGGTGGATCATCTACTACATAGAGAAGGCCGGAAAGGAGGTGGAGAATGAAAAGACGAAGGACACGGTTCATTAAGTATAATCACTTCTCATAGTAGTTAACAACTTCTATATTTCTTGTTAGTTATAGTTTAGCAAAGATTCTTCGGTTAGTCGATGTTTACGCAAAGAACAAGATCGTTTTTCATTTTTCCGCCTCCCCGCTAGTCGTGGAGGGTTGTACATCGACTTACACTTTTATTCTTTAATCTCATGTTATTCTCATATACACAACTCTTGTGTATAAGTAACCATGATAAATATATATATATTATTTATATCACATACAAATAATATATAAAGAGATAAAAAATTAAAGTGAGCATAATATTAGTTGAACATAATATATATATATATCAAATTATTAAATCAACACTTGATTTAATAATCCGGTTATATCAAATATAATCGGGTTAATATCAAATAACGCTAGATTAGAATACGGTATCATATATCCGTATTTAATCAAACTCCCGCACATATCTCTATACCTGCCCTACTTCGTTTTGCTTGAGCTAGGAAATCTCTATATGGGACTCTAAAGACTCGTTAATACGCCGGCAATAGGTAATAATCACATCAAACACCTAAAAGCGCGTCAGAGGTACTAGCAGCACATAACGGCTATCCAGGTATTAAACGAATAAAAGATCAACAAGTAAACTTGTCCAAACTCCCTGTAGTGCCTATAAGCAACACTTACCGTACAGTCCGGTCTCTTCGTCTGATATGTTGCATATCGGGTCCGGGAGTGGTATCGTCAGACCCCAATAACCTGACAAGTTATGCCGATGTGTGGCTTATAACCAATTGAGAAACTACTGATAACATTTATCAGTAAATTTCATCAGCTCTGGCCAGGGATTTACGGTTATAGCCAATCACGCATAGCACAACTGTCACGCCCCGCTTCCCAAATGTCACGACCCAAGTTTGGATGTGACCGGCACTTAGATTATATCATATCTAAAGATATGCACAAGTCCAAGTAAGCCGAAAACCAAGATCAAAATATCTTATTGCGGAATTATTTATGAAAATTTAGTTTTTAAGTAAAAATCCCAATTTATGAAGTTAATTTATTTAACAAATAATAAGGGTTAAGTTTAGTTGTATTCCTAGTTGGAATCAACAATATTAACAATGAACATGAATATAAACATATAGAACATCACTATGAATCTCAGAAACTATGATATACCGACCAAAAGATCTCAACTGTCCATATATATATATATATAATCTCTCATTCTAAGTCAAAATACAGGTTTGATGGAGACTTCTAGATACAAAACACAAAATCAAAAAGGAAGGTTACTACATGTAACCTACCTATCAAAAGATGAAATACAACTGCAAATGTAGCTCTGCCTCGCAGCTACCCGTCCACTCTATCCCTGCAAGGAACTGTGGCACAACGGGGGTGAGTTGCCAACTCAGTGAATATGACTAACATATAACGGTGAATAAAGTAAATATGACAATCATACTACTGAAATATGAATCAATATGAGGTATGAGTATATGTGAAGTTCAACAATAAATCTCATGATACTACGGAAATCTCAACTCAATAAAATCAGTTCTCAGTGTCCATCAACGACACAAAACTTCCATTTCTTATAAGCATCATTCCCCGAATGATCCTGAATCAACAATACCGGCCGTTATCATCTAGATACACGCCGTATTTTTATCACTAACTCCGGTATCGAGTAACCTCGCTAGGCTCCCCCGTCTCAATACGGCTATCCTGCCCCTCGGTCTCGACCGGGTCCACCATGTATCCAACTGTATATCTCCCCCACTCAGTATGGATAACGTAAAATCCGCGACCGTATATCTCCCCCACTCGGTCCGGAATAAAACCAAAACAGAAAACATCTCATGGTGGACATGACACATCAATCATGAAAACACTGGATTTATGTAATAGTATTCAAAACTCAAAACCATAAATCCATAATTCTATATTTACCTCTTATATAAACCAGAAATACACATATATCAACATGATATAAATGATGCAATTTACTATTATTAATATGAAATACAATCTAATTTCATGTTAACAAGTATTATATTTAAATGTAAAGTGACATAGCAATATCGACGAGGTGTGTGTAGCATATAAGATGTGCATGTGGCATGACTCGTCGATAATTGTGAAGTGTTCTAACAACTAAGCAATTTATATGTGTGTAGGATGAATGCATATTATCAATTTGGTATAACGATATAAAGCATTTAAGTTAAGTAAAATTACGGGCGAAACACGCCATCTTTACAAAATTCCCCGGTAGATGTTTAGTCTACTCACCGGAAAGGTCGAATCTACTCCGGAATTGCTAATCCTTTCCCTTTCCTCGCTGCTTCCGTAATTCTTGTATCCGTATCTAAATTTACAATTTAACTTATATAAGAAAAATGGCTATTCCGATATGACGGAAAAGAAACACACCCTTTCCCACTTACAATTTACATACTATTCGATTATATCAAGTTATTAATCACTTAATCTTGCTGGATTTTAGCCTCAATCTGTACTGTTACAGAGAATTAAGTTGCGACGTATTTTAGTCGTGTCGTATTTAGTGTTTTACGATACCCTTTCCGATATATGTTTCCAGATTTTAACTACTGTGAAACTAATTAAATTAAACAACATCAAAAAAGCCAAAATTGTGTACTGCAAACTACCCAACAGAGCAAACCCACAAAGCTCTCCCTATGGCCGGCGACGCCGGAATTTCTTGTATGGCCGCCGGCCCAAAACCGGTCCCTTGGTGTCGTGGTCTTGTGGTTTATTCTAATTGTTACCTACATCAGTTTAACTTTGTTTAGTTAAGTTAAATATCTTCCAGACTAAAGCAGATTTTTAACAGACATTAAATTTAACTAAAATACGATATTATGTGACATGTTCAATCTATACTAACTAATCTACAGAGCCTAATTTACCTACTGTGATTAAGGATTTACCCTCCAATTAGTTGTAGGAATGACCCTCCAAGATTAATAAGCTCCTCCTAGCTTGATGATGAAAAAAACTCAAGAACAAGCTCCTCTTTCTTCTTCTTCCTCTTGTTCTTTCTTTTTCTCTCTTAACTTTTCTTTTCTTTTAATTCTTTAAAGTTTTCATCTGAGTTTTGAACTGAGAATGAGCTATTTAACTAAGTGGAGGAAGAGATAAGGGAAGGTGGAGGTGTCAAGGGCTAGAGTGTGCATGTTTCATGCAAGGAGGAGGTGGAGGTTGAAGTTGTGCATGCAAGCATGAGGTGGTTTATGCATTATCTTCAAATTTTTGTTTTAATTTGAATTAGATTTCAGAACTGAAATGATTTCATCTATTTTCACTTATACGCCCAATAATAACCTATTTGCATAAAAACTTAAACTTTACAAGTTAACCCCTCACAACTTAACTTATTATAAAACACACATTTTATTAAAATGAAGCTAAATTTATCACTAAAACCCTTATAACTTATTTAATTTGCATTCAAAAATTCTAATTTAATTTGTACTACATATAACTTATGAAGATTGACTTATTTGATTTTACCTGATTTGTGATTTATCAATTTATTATTAATTTAATTAATTTTATTTGTTTCTAAATCTTCCAAATGTTACACCAAAAGAGCGGTAACGGCATGTGACAAGCCCGCGACGTATTTATGCAAGTGCACGGCGGTGCCCCGGCCGTCAATCCGATGCCGGAATGCGGAATCGGTGATTTACTTTAACTTTTCGAACCGGCACCACCGCGTACTAAATACCCGGATCGGGCCATTAACTTAGTCCTAGCTAACTAGAGAAGGGGTTAGTGAGATATACCGAGTGATCCGAGTCCTCCGGTCTTCACGTCGTCGTTCCGATCTCCCGCGAAATGTCCGGTCTCCACCTCCTCGCCGGAAGGGCACCACGTCGCCTGCTTCTTTTACGGGCTCCCACCTCTATACCGAGGCAACTCGGGCACGAAGCTGGCGAGTCGACGTGCCCAAGATTTGTTGTAGAATTTGTAGTGAGCTATGTGTCTCATGGGGTTTGGGAAGTTGCCATATAAGTGGAGGAATGATATGTGAACTTTTTCTAGATGAACTTGGGGATTTTTCTAACATGAAAAGAACAAAAATCCCCACTAGAAATTTTTGGACAGCCCCCAAAAGCCAAGGCCGGCCATGCTTGGTGGAGTGGAGAGAATGAGGGAGATAGAGCAAAAGAATGAGGGAGCCACACACTATTATCCAAGGGAGAGAGAGAAAATGCTATCATGCAAAGAAATGATCACTAGCCTAAACCAACACTCCAACACAACCATCATCTCAAGCATGATGACGCCAAAAGGTCAAGCCATCATGAACAAAGAAAGTCAAGTGATGGTGCACCATCATGATACAATAATATGCAATCACCACCCTCCACAAATGCTTATTTGCACAAATGTAAATAAGCCCTCCTCCACCAATCTTCAGCCATTGAATGATACAAACGAACATGGCCGAAACGGAAAACAAACTGGCAACTCCAGAAAACTGGTCCTGTAATAAATTACAGGAAAACCCCGCTACTGTGCATACACACCCGCATCTGTATTCCGACCGAATACAAATACAATGAGACAAAATCTACACTGTACAATACTAGTATCCGGCTTAAACCAAAGCCCGCTAGTATAAACCGTCCGATCATGATCCGTGCAATACCGCACGTATCTGATCGAACCCTGCCATATCTCCATACGGCCTCTACAGTGTTTCGCCCGAAACTTGAGTAACTGAATGTGGGGGACTTTAAAGACTCGTCAATACTATGGCTGTGGATTTAACAACCAGCACGTCAAAGATATTAGCCATAGGTGACGGGCTACCAGCTATTGACAAAAAGGGACGTCGATGAGCGAACTCATCCTGACACCCTACTGAGCCTGTCAGTGACAATATCCGTACAGTCCGGTCCGTTCGTCTATGAGCATCGCATGGCGGGCCTAGGGGTTGGTAAAAGTCAGACCCCCAAAAGCGGTACAAGTCGTGTCAGAGATCAGCCCAGAACACCCTGAGATACTACTGGAATACCTACCAGTAAATCTCCTACCTTGGCCAAGGACTTTTCATGTTCTGGCTCTCCTAGACACAGCGCGACCTCACCCCCAATACCGGGAGAGACGAACCCCTAAAGATCCGTTCACTGCCTCCATGTGGCTCGGGACTGTACCCAACTAAAACCTGTTTGCACGTCTCCTTTGAGCGTGGTAGGGTAGTAATCAAAGTACAGTGGGAACTCACACGAGACAAATGACGATCCTCAGGTTGATGAACTAACCTGTACACATGTCACCAGGGAACTGCTATCTGACGTCAGGTATAAGTCCAACTAGCATGTTCCCGGCGAGTCCTGTCTGGTGTACTCATAACCCAATGAGCACCTGTATACATCTTAGGTGATCCAACTGACACCAGTGGCTTATGAGACCGGCCACCGCCCCTCGTCGGGGTCTCGAATGTATACACTAGTCTACTCTGGAGTATCGATGCCCTGTCTCGAAACTCCTACGACTATGGACCTTTTAAGGATGTGCTTATAGACTACCAGCTCCCACGTATATGATCGCCCTCATACTGCCGGCAGTCAAGCAAGAATCCTAGGGGCTCTACCAACGTGTAATAGCGACCTGTCAGGTCACCTAAAGCAGTACACGATGATAAAGATAAACCAGATAGCATACTATCATCTTGAGTAAGACTGTCCTATCGGGATAGGTCCTCCCTCAATCATTGCAATCACGTGCCTGTGATCCAATAATTGACTCTGAGGGCACTATCTCCAACAATCTCCCACTTGCACTCAAGGCTAATTATTGTGATGCCGCATACTCACAGCCCGTGTGATACCGAACACCCAACTCCTCTACTTGTCAATCTCACAAAACTCGTTTGCGAAACTATTGCGTTCGAGGAATAGCCTCAGTGAGTGGATCCGCCTGGATGTTTCTTTCTATGTCTCTCTATATCTCAAGTTCGCGGAGAAAGCCATCTCCCGAAATGAGCAATACCTGTCTTAGAATGTGTCTGGATGTCTGATGGGACCTAGCTCATAAATGAACTCCAAATCCAAACTTCTTAGGCTGTATCGTCAACTGAACTTAATCAGTATCCTGCGCCATGCCTCCCTCAGTATTGCCTTGGACCACCTGTCCAAAATACTGCCCCTCGTCAGAGGGAAAACTATAACTCTGACAACCTCCTTGTCGTCCATGTCACCTTGGGAGCCTGGAATGATAACTGTCTCCCGAAAGAGGCTGTCGTTATCATATCCCTAGAACATCCACTTATGTTCTAAAACTGCTTCCAACTGTTTCTCCAGGATTGGATCAACATCAACTTATTGCATCTAATGCAAGAACAATATCTGGTGTGGTACTTGATATCTCATGATTGACTCAATTGCCTGAGCAAGTGATCTGCCAATCATGCACATCCCTCTCCCCTTTAGTCTGTAAGACACCTTTAGAGAGCGTGACTCCATTACCTGCAGGTACACTACCGTGCCAGGAGTCGTCCATTCTAAATACTCTTAGAATGCTGTCTAAGTACCCTGATTGGGAAACCACCCAAATCTAGATCTAAAACCATAGATCTAGTAACCAGTATGTCTGATATAATGTCCAAGTCCCATGTGGAGAAACCACTGTGTGACGACCAAAGTATAACCGATCGTAGTATAGGAATATCACTTCCTACTCTGTGTATGTCATCCAAATGCCATGACATCACACCCTACTACCTTCTCAACAGATCCATCCCCTATTCTGATGAGTCAAACCTATGACTGTCACATCAGAAATTGATGATCTATCTCCGCTATATCTGCTTTAGTCTATAAATAGACATAAGCCACTTGTCCACCAATGCTTCCGTTGCTCCCACTGATCATGACAACCCTCTGGCAGAGTCATATAGACGTACACTTCTAAAGCCAGTTTAGAACGACGCTACACTCATCCTCTTGCCGGGTCTCACAGTCTGGAACAATAGCAAATGACAAGTCAGGGTAAACAAGAACTTCCCTGTCACCGTCCTTGAGGCTACCGGAGTACCTCTCGGGTGCCTGAAGTTACCCACCTTATCTGCGGAGTGGCCAATGGAATGTCAAATCAGATTGAATCTTTAGGTTCCTATCAAATCTTCAGTAATCGTTTGCGGTTCTGGAATCACTTCCAGTTCTACCATACTCCCACTACTGTTTTCTGAAAAGATCCATTTTTAATAAAACTGTGGCGAGTCTAGAACAATATCACTATTGATCTTCCAGATGGTAGAAAGTCAACCCTCGTCATAGCCTGGGTCAACCCACAAACAGCCATTACAGAAACGTGCCTTGAGTTATCCAGAGTCTGGTTTTAATCATAAGCCGGACAACTCCCCGTACCTTAACAACGTTAAGACATGAACTATTGTATATCCAATATAGAACCAGAGGCACTAATTTAATTGAACCAGATTCAAATCATGCAGCTGTCTCCAGTGCATGTCTACTAAATGGAAGGAGGCCGATCAGCGTCACTCAACTTAGGAATACTTCCAATTATGAGTAACCTGAAAGAGAAGTAAGTTCTCTTAATCACTACTATCACCTGAATACCATACTCAAGTATCTACATCTTCGATCACTTTGAAGAATCCCGATACTTGCAACACCTGGTTCTCTACTTTATTCATATACTTATAACTTCTCAAAATTCGGACCCTGTGTTTCCACGAAACACTTGTCTAAAAACTAGAGAAGTCATAAGTAAACCGAATATAGTACGAGGACCAACCCCTCTGTCCTGATGGACCCTGGACAATATACAATACTCTGTATGAGCCCCTTGAGTCTAATAACTCATTCCTTGTGTGTCGTAGGTTGAAAACTGTACTATGGTTATGAAGAATTACACCGCTGTTTAATGCTCCTTACCTAACCATCCACTGATATAGGTAAATGTCATAGACATAATTTCAAAAAGGTATATCTCACTCTATGAAAATAGACGTACAGATACATCGATTTGAAATTGGTGCATAACAGCGGATATTCAAAACCAAATATTTGCCGTCCGGCAAACAATCCAGGTGATTTCCTCAAATATCACCGATTACAACGAATCCCGATATAATGAGGATGATCACCTAATTCCCACTAACCTACTCCCAGACATCATCTGTAAAACCATACAGATGTGAGAATCATACCTGGTAAATACATACCCTGGAGTAAGGACTAATTGGGAAATCAGTTTTCCTTTAACAGTACACAGTGAAACTGAAACATTGAAATGTTTCGATGGGGTATCCCGGTATTCCTAGTAATGCCTCTTCCAGATTCACGTATGTAACCATATAATTCTTTGCCACCTCTCCAAATCCCTTTATATGTCTTTAGCCTTTACCTTCTGTACACCCCTTTAGGCCAAATGGTTTTCTTCCTTCCCTATCGTTCGGCACCAGCCTATGGTTTGGAAGAAGACTATCCAATAAGCATAATGGGTGTACTGTCCTAATCCTATAAGCACTCGCAATGCGAGAGAAGGTGAGGATAAAAGACAACCGAATAAACCTTATTCATATTTCTCCTGAACCAGAATCCATTCCCGAACTGGAACAAGTTCCTTTCGAGTTCGTATATAACCATACGATGTAGTATCCAATAAACTGTGGATCTTCGTAGTGATACGGAGTGTCCTGGAGAAATACAAAGGTGATTTAGGATTGGCGAAGAAATATTTGGTTTGGCCGTGAATAGCAGTCGCAATTTACTTTGCCCTCTTACTAATCCCTTGATATGTCTTTACTTAATATCTTCTGCACACCATCGTTATGCTAATTGGTTTTCTTCATTCCCTACCGGTCGGCACCTGCCTATGGTCTGGAAGAAGACTATCCAATTTGCGTAATATGTGTACTATCTCCTAAACCAAGGAGCACTCGCATCCTGAGAGAAGGTAAAATGAAAAGACAACTGAATAGTCATATTCGTTTTCTCCAGAACTGGAAACCATCCTCGAATAAATTCCTTCGAGTTCGTATCTAACCATACGATGGTTTTGTCCAATGGAAGTGGACGTTCGTAGTAATACGGGGTGTCCTGGAGAAAAGGGTAAAAGTAGGAGTGGCAATGAGGTTTGCAACTCTGACAATTCAAAAGCCAGTGTTAAGAAGGTTCGGTCAACTTGGTCACTGAGTCATAGTTTTGGGTCAATGGTCACTGCCAGAGAGAGAGAAAAGAAACACTCAGCGTGCACTCTAACCTAGATCAGAATGGTTACCAATTTATCTAATCTGGAAACCTCCCACTGTCACCTCAAATTCTCCTCCAAACCTGAAAGAAGAATTAGTCGGGATCACCCGAGGAGTAAACCAACTCATCAGTGGGAATCGGGATCCAACTATCATCGCATGATAACGTGACGGAATCCGCTCACGTCATCACACTCCAGAAGGTATGCGCATATCTGGCAAGTTTCAGTTTCTTTAGAAACTCCCGATGTGATTTTTGCCCCATGCTCTTATGACCTTGACTTTGGCCAACAAATCATAAGTCACATGTCAAGTTCTACCCGTCATTCTCCAGGTTAATTTGAACCCACCCGTACAAGCCCTTGACTTTGGCCAATAAGGCTATACGACTGTCCCAAACCAACGCATCTATCTATACTGCATATGAATACCCAACAGCTACCAAACACTGTGCCTTGACTTTAGCAACAAACACAGCTTGAATACTACTGACTGCCCATATGAAACGACGGAGGGCTACGAATGGTTTCTGGCAAAAACCTTTAACGTAATGAACTTGATATCGCTGAAGGAACGGATAGCTTTATAAAAATATAGTGACGAAAACCTTTGCTAAAGAGGTCACTCCCGGTGAAGGGATCTCGGCTCTTTCCCCGTAGAATGAGGTGCAGGATATTCCAACTGAATACCACGGTGCAAAGCAAAAGTAATCGGCTATAGTGAAGTCATTGTCCTAACGCAAACTTTTTGTCCAAGGGGTCACTCCCGGTGAAGGGATCTCGGCCCTTGCCTCGTCGACTGAGGAGCAGGATATTCCAACTGAATACCACGATGCAAAACAAAAGAGAACGTCCTTGCAATAACAGCTTTTTGAAAAGTGTTCCAACAACATCAGATTAGGTTTGTTTTTAACTTGCATTGATCCGAATCAACGCAGTCCCATCAATTGATCACACCACAAAGAACGAAAATATATTGATGTACGTATATGCCATCCGCATTCGCCACTGGGTCCCGTCATTACCCGTTAGGTTAGCTAACTAACGACAGAGCGGGGACTGGACTAGCGCGGATGCAAAACATATACAACATCTACTAGTATATATATCAATATATAATATTTCGCTCAAGGCGTGATAAAAAAGCAACATCACAGAAATGTACAGCATCACAGGACAATACAGATATCTGGGATCCCCGGGTTTCACAGAGCCGCTACTGAAACCCGATGTTCCCCTGGTCGTGTGGATAGCCTGTGCAATGAAATCCTAGACCCCTACAGGCGCGGCAAGTTACCCGCCAAAACCTGAAGCGAGGCAGCCCCCTTCAGCAACGTGAATGGACCCGCAGCACTTCACGGAATCCGGTAACTTAGGCACCCCTCCTGGGTCAACCTGTACCCCCTACGAGTGCGGCGAATAGCCCGCCAATTCTAGAGTAAAGCCCCCTCCGTCTCAATGCCATGAGATACGGGCTTGTTGCCCTCTAGAACCCGGCTATCCGTGCACCCCACCTTGGGGTAATCCTAGTACAGAAAGTAAAATATACATACAACAGGTACATCGACCGCAACCTGGTCGTGCCCCAAAATAATAATACAAACAGGCAGTGACGGCAGTCCACATGTCGGACGCTCGCCCCGCAATATCAAATGTACATAATACAACAAAACTGTACTACCACTGCAACCAGGCTATCCCCCACGACCAATCCGCAACATCACAGCAATACACAGAACATCAACGTGAATGTCACGTTTGCAAATCCGTCTAACCGGGCTATAGCAGTTAGAATGGATTTACCGATCAAGTGACATTCACGGTCGCAGATATAATGTAAATACTGTGAACCAATGTGTTTAAAATATCCGATCGATCAAAATTTACCAAGTGGGCCCCAAACTTTACTGTGGCACTTAAAATAATCCTGGGCCAAAAAAAGTATACCAAAACCCCTATTTTCAAGTCAGGAGCTTTCTGAAAAATTTTGGTGCACTGAACAGTGTAAGTCGCGGTGGAACCGCGGCCCAAGCATGGGTTTGGCCGCGGTTCCGCGGTGGTTTAGACTGTTCACGAGACCAAAATTTCCCAGAACTCTTAAAATTCCCTGCACATCATTCTGCAACATACTGAAAAAATTTTGGAGCCAAAAAAATTTCGACAGAAAACTGATGTGTATAAAAACGCGGTTTTGGGATTTTTGTTCGATTGGAGATGTAAAAGACATTAGACAAAGCTAGACTATGTTAATGGCGAGGCTCTGATACCACTGCAAGTGCACGGCGGTGCCCCGGCCGTCAATCCGACGCCGGAATGCAGAAGCGGTGATTTACTTTAACTTTTCGAACCGGCACCACCGCGCACTAAATACCTGGATCGGGCCATTAACTTAGTCCTAGCTAACTAGAGAAGGGGTTAGTGAGATATACCGAGTGATCCGAGTCCTCCGGTCTTCTCGTCGTCGTCCTGATCTCCCGCGGAATGTCCGGTCTCCACCTCCTCGCCGGAAGGGCACCACGTCGCCTGCTTCTTTTACGGGCTCCCACCTCTATACCGAGGCAACTCGGGCATGAAGCTGGCGAGTCGACGTGCCCAAGATTTGCTGTAGAATTTGTAGTGAGCTATGTGTCTCATGGGGTTTGGGAAGTTGCCATATAAGTGGAGGAATGATATGTGAACTTTTTCTAGATGAACTTGGGGATTTTTCTAACATGAAAAGAACAAAAATCCCCACTAGAAATTTTTGGACAGCCCCTAAAAGCCAAGGCCGGCCATGCTTGGTGGAATGGAGAGAATGAGGGAGATAGAGCAAAAGAATGAGGGAGCCACACACTATTATCCAAGGGAGAGAGAGAAAAGGCTATCATGCAAAGAAATGATCACTAGTCTAAACCAACACTCCAACACAACCATCATCTCAAGCATGATGACTCCAAAAGGTCAAGCCATCATGAACAAAGAAAGTCAAGTGATGGTGCACCATCATGATACAATAATATGCAATCACCACCCTCCACAAATGCTTATTTGCACAAATGTAAATAAGCCCTCCTCCACCAATCTTCAGCCATTGAATGATACAAACGAAAATGGCCGAAACGGAAAACAAACTGGCAACTCCAGAAAACTGGTCCTGTAATAAATTACAGGAAAACCCCGCTACTGTGCATACACACCCGCATCTGTATTCCGACCGAATACAAATGCAATGAGACAAAATCTACACTGTACAATACTAGGATCCGGCTTAAACCAAAGCCCGCTAGTATAAACCGTCCGATCATGATCCGTGCAATACCGCACGTATCTGATCGAACCCTGCCATATCTCCATACGGCCTCTACAGCGTTTCGCCCGAAACTTGAGTAACTGAATGTGGGGGACTCTAAAGACTCGTCAATACTATGGATGTGGATTTAACCACCAGCACGTCAGAGGTATTAGCCATACGTGACGGGCTACCAGCTATTGACAAAAAAGGACGTCGATGAGCGAACTCATCCTGACACCCTACTGAGCCTGTCAGTGACAATATCCGTACAGTCCGGTCCGTTCGTCTATGAGCATCGCATGGCGGGCCTAGGGGGTTGGTAAAAGTCAGACCCCCAAAAGCGGTACAAGTCGTGTCAGAGATCAGCCCAGAACACCCTGAGATACTACTGGAATACCGACCAGTAAATCTCCTGCCTTGGCCAAGGACTTTTCATGTTCTGGCTCTCCTAGACACAGCGCGACCTCACCCCCAATACCGGGAGAGACGAACCCCTAAAGATCCGCTTACTGCCTCCATGTGGCTCGGGACTGTACCCAACTAAAACCTGTTTGCACGTCTCCTTTGAGCGTGGTAGGGTAGTAATCAAAGTACAGTGGGAACTCACACGAGACAAATGACGATCCTCAGGTCAATGAACTAACCTGTACACATGTCACCAGGGAACTGCTATCTGACGTCAGGTATAAGACCAAGTAGCATGTTCCCGGCGAGTCCTGTCCGGTGTACTCATAACCCAATGAGCACCTGTATACATCTTAGGTGATCCAACTGACACCAGTGGCTTGTGAGACCGGCCACCGCCCCTCGTCGGGGTCTCGAATGTATACACTAGTTTACTCTGGAGTATCGATGCCCTGTCTCGAAACTCCCACGACTAGGGACCTTTTAAGGATGAGCTTATAGACTACCAGCTCCCACGTATATGATCGCCCTCATACTGCCGGCAGTCAAGCAAGAATCCTAGGGGCTCTACCAACGTGTAATAGCGACCTGTCAGGTCACCTAAAGCAGTACATGATGATAAAGATAAACCAGATAGCATACTATCATCTTGAGTAAGACTGTCCTACCGGGATAGGTCCTCCCTCAATCATTGCAATCACGTGCCTGTGATCCAATAATTGACTCTGAAGGCACTATCTCCAACAATTTATTCCGAGAAGGTCATTTCCCAAAACAAATACGCTAAGCGTATATAAGCAATATAAAATGACAAGAAAAGACATGATAATGAAAAATCCAACTTTATATATTTACATTCCCCACTTTCACAAGTTTCAAACTGTGAAAACAAAGATGCATACAAGAAAGTGCCTAAACAGGTAGCATACAAGAAGTAAAAGCTGAAAAGAAAGAACTAGTAGTCGGTATGCTCCGCAAGCTAAGAGTAATCCTCCTGACTGTAACAACTCCAATTTTTGTATACCTAAATTTGAATTAAATTTGAAGTATACTTGGAGTATTGATGTTGCTGATAACACTTTAAGTATCTATTTCCCTACAATAATTACAAGAAGGAGCTTGTAGCTCATTGGTAACACCTTGCACTGCTGAACCAAGCCACCAGAGTTCGAATCCCATGCCCCACATATTTTTTATATCATTTTGTTTTAATTTTTTTGGGAAGTCAAACGGTCAAACAACCATAACTCTCAAATTAATGCAATATATAAAAAATAAAGTATACCATAAATCCCCCCAGAGAATTCCCCACCCATCGAGACCTGACTCGGCCCTGACTCGGCCGAATCGGCCGGCGCCGCCGGCCGGACTCGGCCGGTCGGCCGAGTCGTCAACACGAAAAAAATTCGTGTTGACTTGGTCTTCATCCCTGCATACTCCATTTTCTCTGTACGGTTACAAAATTCCCATTAAACCTCTTTTAATCCCAAAATTAATGATATTTTAATGAATTTTTACATTTTTTAATATTTTTTTTAATCCAAACCCTAACCCTAGCTTAGCCCTATATAAAGACCCCTAGCCTCTACCATTTCACCTCACAACTCTAAGTCCACTCTCCCAAATTCTCGAGAACTCGGTACAAAGAGCGAGAAGCGAAGCGCTGCCGAAACCGACGACGGATTCCGACGATCGTAGTAGAACCTTCGCGACGTTTTCAACGCACCGACAATCACCACTTCCCTTAGCCTCCTTAGTTTGTCCAAACCCGTAAGTCCCATCTCTTCTATCTCTCTTTTCTTTTAATAGAAAATACGACTTTTTGGAACCCGACGGAAATCGGAACAAACCGATTTCCGATTCGTTTTTCTACAAATTTCCACTTGTTACCTAATACATAATACCTAAACCTATCTATGATGATTATTAATCACCTAGAAACCAATTTAAATAAAGTTTCTCACATGAAATGATAGCTCTCTTGTAAAACCGTATTCTTTTCATAAAAATACCATGAAGTTTATTTTTCTTCGTTTAATCAATTCCCCCACTCCTAAATATGTTTATCTTGATAAATAAACTTGTATAAATCAATGTGAATGAATTTTCACACATGAAATGATAACGTTTTCAAATACCGTATTCTTGCGCTTTAATACCTTCAAATTTAATATAACATGTTTAACCTCTAAACTTCATTAAAACTTAATATAAGTCACGAGGTAATGACCTACCTCTACACACACACAAATATAACTCTAATTGATAAACATCAAAATATAGAATACGAAAATACAGGACTTTTCACTAAAATACCATATTCTTTATAAACCTTTTCTAAAACTTTAAGTTGCACACAATTCTAAATAAAATCTTTTAAAATAAAAGCACGATATATCATGGACATTGATCGTTTATCTAAACTGTCTTGTGGTGTCTAGGCAAGTGTGTCTAGGCTAGTGGTTTTTAATTAGGCCCACGACTGTGGTTCCTTCCCACTTACCTGGCACTTACCTGGCCGCAATTGACGGTGAAAAGGCGATTTGAGGCTTCTAATGACTTGTCGTTTAGACCTTAAAGATAGGTTAGTTGGCTTAGGAAACCCTAGAAAATAAAATACGGAAATCTATACCCTCTTACAAATAAATACCTTTTATTTATAAAACCGTTTTTCCTAAATGAATAGTATTTGTTAAACCTAAGCAAAGCGCCGCTACAACCCATCTTTGGGGAACCCGTTAGGGATAGTACGGTTCATCGTGCACCCGCGGGCTAGTAGTGCGAGATTCAGACCTCCGCAAGGAGCATTCGGTCTCGAAAGGTTTAAAATACGACATTTAAGAAAAATGAGATTTTTGAAAATAAAATATTTATTTAAAATTATTCATGTGTTAATGTATATATAATTATCATTTAAACGCTTATTTTGTTACAAGATAAAGTTTCCACAGTTTCCTAAAAATTACAAGGTTAAAAGTTACATTAAAATACCATGAATTTGCAAATAAGACAATTAATACTTTATTAGGATATATTCACTAGAATAACACAAATAAAATTCACACTCATTATAACTATAAAGACGAATAATAAATACTTGAGGTGTATTTTGAAAACTATACAAAAGTACCTTTTACATAAAACCCCCTCAAGTTTTATAAATTACATTAAGGCCCCTAACAAGTATTGAATTTCAAATTACTTTCTTTTAGTCTGACTCGGGTTAGAGTCTGACTATTTCTGACTTGAATATGATTCAAGTCAATCTATATTCTTTATAATCCAACTCAACATGAATCCCAGAATCCAGTTAACAATCTATTCATTTTGACTGAATAAAACCATGGATATTCATCCATTATCCTGATATTCCATTTACCTGATTATGCAGTTACAACATGTTTACTGATATCATGGTTTTGGTCAGTCATCCAACTCACACAATACATTACAACAATAATGTTAAAACACTACGGGGTTTAAGGGGTAGATTGGTACGGAAGGTGTTAAAGGGGGCACGAGGCGGTCAGATTAAGACACCTAACTTGAATCCTATTGCTGTTGTACCGTGGCATAACGGTTCCTTGTACTACACGTGCCTTAGTCTCTGGCAAGTGAGACTCCCCTCGTATACACTGGCATCCTTCTGTACCAAGCTACAAACAACAGCGTTAACTCAATATTCCATAATATTCAACAATATAATAATTTAGAAAATACTTTTACATTGTCTTCCTAATTCTTCCTTATCTTTGGGACTTACCGAGCGACATGTTCGCTGACGACATTCTATTTCTTTCTTTTTTGAATGTCGTCAGGTGCGTTGGACCAAGCTGAGATCGAGCCCACCGGTGAAGATTTGGAGCAGTTCCACGAAGATCCCGAGCTCTAGATATTGTACCTTGTTCTTTCCAGTATTTTCATTTTCTGTTATGCCACTGTTTAGGCATCGCTTTTCATTTCAGTTGTATTTTCTTTTCATGCATTGTACAAAGAATGTTATTAATAAAAGTTGCTGTTATTTCTACATCATTTGTCTCTTGTGATTTACTTTATATTGCTTAGTTACGCTTAGCGTATGTACTTCTGAGTATATACGTAGCGGGCCTCATCGCGTCCACTTCGCCGTACACTGGGAAGCGGGGCGTGACACTGACTCGGCTCGATCTCCTCAATCTCTAGATTATCTGACGAACATTCCAAGGAAACAAAAAAATAGGTGGAATGCCCGTCAGCGAACTTGCACTCGGTAAGTCCCCAAGAAAGGTGGGATGTAAAAGTATATAAATGAATATGTAAGGTGACATGTGATATAGTATGAAAGGAAATAAAATATGAACAAGTATAACATGACAATGTTAATGACAACTATGTAAGCATGACAATATAACATGAGCATAGTAAAAAAGTATAGCATGACCGTGGAGTGTAGGTATAATGAATATGAAGTGAATGTAAGTGTCCTAAAAGGTCTCTAAAAAGGTAAAAGCAACTGACATGAGTTCAAGTGTGAATGTCAATCAATCTCAAGAGTATTCTCGAACCTAAGGCTATCGTCCATGGGTAAGGAATCACGGGCCCAAAATATCTGGACTTCAATTGTTATTGAAGTATTCCAAACCCAACAGGCTATCATCCAGGGGCTTGGAAACACGAGCCCTCATTCGTGAATTCATGATTTGTACCGTTTCAGCCCGGTACTATAGCAACACGATTTGTACCGTTTCAGCCCGGTACCACATCAACATAATTTATATTAATAAGACTCATGAGATTCCGTTGGATTCATACTCAAACTACCCCAACACCCTGTGTTTATTAGTTTATGATTAATGTTATGAGTCTTGATCGAATTCATGAATACAAAAAGTAATGTATGATATCAATTTTTCAATATTGAGTTCATGTAGTCATATCAAGTGCAAATCATGCCAATTGTATTCATGCTTCGAGTCAAGTTGGTCCAAGTGTACATACTGGGTTCAAGTATTCATGATTGAGTCATGTCAAGATCAAGTCAATTCTAACATGTAATGATTTAATCACAAGTCATATAAATAAAAATAAATAAGCAATCACAGAACATGATATGAGATAAGTATACAAGTAACGTCCAAAAAAATGTTTTAAATATGTGATATGTACGACTAATTAATCAAGTCATTTGAAATCAGAATATAAAAGAAAACATAGCCTTAAGTGTTACACACATGTGAGTTCCAGTCCCGTCTAAATACAACTACCGGTTTGGGAGATATACATGTTTTCATACCGTCGCGCAAAACAGATCAGAATCAATTCAGCACCGTCACACATTTTTAAAACGCAGTTTGAGTTAATTTATATCGGGTTTTAGGTTACAAAAATTATAAGAAAATTGTAGTTCTTTCTGAGTAATTATCCAAAACACTAAGATTCGCGCGATTTGAATTTCTGAAGCTCTAGTTATGATCATTTTAATATCAGCGTTTAAAACAGAAATTCAGATTTCTGGACAGCAACTATATGTTATATTGCAAATCCAATATCGGGTTGTTTCATGCGTTTATAAGTAATCTAATATACATGAAATTATAGTTCTATCAATTGTGCATCTACACATCTAAAGATTTTCACGAACGGACATCGGAAGTTCGAGTTATGTCCTATTTAAAAACAGTGTGCGAACTAGGACAGATTCTGTCCAGATTCGTCGCTTAATATTGTAACGCGGTTTTCTATATTTTACGTCGATTTTCAGTAAAAATTTAAAACTAATAAATCTAGATCTTTCGATGTAGATATACAAAACACCCGAGTTTGCTCAATTTGGATATCGGTAAACCAAGTTATGTGTCGTAGAAATTGACCGATAAATGCAGTTTTCTGTTTTTATGAACAGTGGATAAAAACGATGTAATTCCTAAACCGTTATGCGGTTTGATCTGAAATTTTTACTGTAGATTTGGAATTCTATCTATTATTTATTATAATGTTCCAAGAATTTCCATAAGTGGAAATTAATTTATAAAAATTATTTTAAAGATAAAGGTTTTGTAAGATAGTATTTGAAAATGATAAATTTATGGTATTTATTTATAATTTTGTTTTCTTATATGTAGAAGTAAATATAAATTATTAAAATTTCAGCGATAAATAATATGAATTAATATATGTGTAGCAAACATATGATCCGGTCATGATTATCCGTCTAAAACAACAATATATGCACCAGATTAACGCTATGG
This sequence comes from Agapanthus africanus, assembly GCA_030015575.1. NCBI lineage: Eukaryota > Viridiplantae > Streptophyta > Magnoliopsida > Asparagales > Amaryllidaceae > Agapanthus > Agapanthus africanus. Next base: position 27,125,745 of record CM057339.1, read on the forward strand.
AGTTATAATATGCATTTACAAAAACCAAAGCACATTCTAAGTAACAAAGTCCCATTTACAATAACTTAATTCAAGATAAATTATATTTCATACATGAAGTAACGGTGCTTACTAATAAATATGATAAAAAATTATGTTAAGAAAAACAATTTCCTAGGGAATTTTACAATATCGTAAGTTGATATGGTGAGACATGATACAAGGTCGCGATCCAAATAGTGAGGTTGAGGAGAGGGGAAAGGACGGGACTTATAGGTTGTGTGGGTCGGTATAACAACCGGCTCACCGTTTAGATAAAATTCTCGACCGAGTTTTTGAAACTTGATGGATCCGGTACTTCTCCAAGCTCAAAGGAAAAGAGATTTTATTTTATTTTATTTTTAGAATTGATAAAAAAAGAAATGGCTAAGATGGGATGACGAAGAGATGAAAATTGAAACTTTTCATAATAATTTTACTTAATTATAATCTATAACCATCCTAATTATGTTGGGAGTTAAAAGGAAGATGAAATGAATATCTCATTTGTAGGTAAATAGAAGGATAAAAATTGATAAAAAAATAATTGCAAGAATATGGATTTGAACATGTGACCTATAGAATAGCAATGCAAGGATTTAACCAATATGCTACAAGATTGTTCATGCATAAGTTTAACAAGCTTAAATATATGCCGTTGCTTGACAAGAAAGTGGGGTTTTGGGCTCATAGTTTTATAAAACAAAATGAAAATGAAAATGAAATTGGATTTGAGTTATGGGCTGAGTTAGGTCTTGTGTTTAATTTGAAAAAAAGAGGTTAAAATTTAGTTTTAAAAAAATGTGTTTGGGAAAAATAGATAGAATAATAAAATAATATATTTAATAGAAAACAAAATATACAGAAAATACTAAGAATAAATAGGTAAAATATTTTACTACAGGAAAAAAAAATATGAAGGTATAATAATATTGGGGTCGTTACATTATACCATCCTTAAAAGAATTTCGTCCTCGAAATTCCATGAGGAGTTTATAAGATATAAGTAGAAGGGTGAAATAAGGTCAAGGATTCAAAAGTCGAGAGATTACATTAAAAAAAGTCGAAAGTTAAATTCAAGATGGATTCAAAGAATAGGATGTGATTCAAAGAAAAGATTGAATGTAATAGTTGAATTTCATATTTCTTGTATTACATTGCCTATGATGTTCATACAGAACTGACCTGCATGTGCCGCCAATAAAACCTGTCATGCCCCGCTTCCCAAAAGAGCGGTAACGGCATGTGACAAACCTGCGGCGTATTTATTCCGAGAAGGTCATTTCCCGAAACAAATACGCTAAGCGTATATAAGCAATATAAAATGACAAGAAAAGACATGATAATGAAAATCCAACTTTATATATTTACATTCCCAACTTTCACAAGTTTTAAACTGAATACATGATGTCTGAAAATAAAGATGCATAAAAGAAAATGCCTAAACAGGTAGCATACAGGAAGTAAAAGCTGAAAAGAAAGAACTAGTAGTCGGTCTGCTCCGCAAGCTAAGAGTAATCCTCCTGACTTGGCTCGATTTTCTTAATCTCTAGATTATCTGACGAACATTCCAAGGAAACAAAGAAATGGGTGGAATGCCCGTCAGCGAACTTGCACTCGGTAAGCCCCCAAGAAAGGTGGGATGTGAAAGTATATAAATGAATATGTAAACTGACATGTGATATAGTATGAATGGAAATAAAACATGAACAAGTATAACATGGTAATGTTAATGACAACTATGTAAGCATGGTAATATAACATGAGCATAGTAAACAAGTATAGCATGACCGTGGAGTGTAGGTATAATGAACATGAAGTGAATGTAAGTGTTCTAAAAGGTCTCTAAAAGGGTAAAAGCAACTAACGTGAGTTCAAGTGTGAATGTCAACCAATCTCAAGAGTATTCTCGAACCCAAGGCTATCGTCCAGGGGTAAGAAATCACGGGCTTAAAATATCGGGACTTCAATTGTTATTGAAGTATTCCAAACCCAACAAGCTATCATCCAGGGGCTTGGAAACACGGGCCCTCATTCGTGAATTCGTGATTTGTACCGTTTCAGCCCGGTACCACAGCAACATGATTTGTACCGTTTCAGCCTGGTACTACAGCAACATGATTTGTATTAATGGGACTCATGAGATTCCGTTGGATTCATATTCTAACTATCTCAACACCCCGTGTTTATTAGTTTATGATTAATATTATGAGTCTTGATCGAATCCATGAATACAAAAAGTGATGTATGATATCAAGTTTTCAAGATTGGGTTCATGTAATCATGTCAAGTGCAAGTCATACCAATTGTATTCATGGTTCGAATCAAGTTGGTCCAAATGTACATACTGGGTTCAAGTATTCATGATTGAGTCGTGTCAAGATCAAGTCAATTCTAACATGTAATGATTTAATCACAGGTTATATAAATAAAAATAAATAAGCAGTCACAGAACATGATATGAGATAAGTGTACAAGTAACGTCCAAAATAATGTTTTAAATATGTGATATGTACGACTAATTAATCAAGTCATTTGAAATCAGAATATAAACGAAAACATAGCCTTAAGTGTTATACACACGTGAGTTCCAGTCTCGCCTAAATATGACTACCTGTTTGGGAGATATACATGTTTTCGTACCGTCGCGCAAAACATATCAGAATCTGTTGAACACCGTCATATATTTTTAAAACGCAGTTTGAGTTAATTTCTATCGGGTTTCAGGTTACAAAAATTATTAGAAAATTGTAGTTCTTTCTGAGTATTTATCCAAAACACTAAGAGTCGCGCGATTTGGATTTCTAAAGTTTTAGTTATGATCGTTTTAATATCAGCGTTTAAAACAGAAATTCAGATTTCTGGACAGCAACTATATGTTATATTGCAAATCCAATATCGGGTTGTTTAATGCGTTTCTAAGTAATCTAATATACAGGACATTATAGTTCTATCAGGACATTATAGTTCTATCAATTTTTCATCTACACATCTAAAGTTTTTCACGAACGGATATCGGGAGTTCGAGTTATGTCCTATTTAAAAACAGTGTGCGAATCAGAACAGATTCTGTCCAGATTCGTCGTTTAATATTGTAACGCAGTTTTTTATATTTTACGTCGATTTTCAGTAAAAACTTAAAACTAAGAAATCTAGATCTTTCAATGTAGATATAGAAAACACTCGAGTTTGCTCAATTTGGATATCGGTAGACCAAATTATGTGTCGTAGAAGTTGACCAATAAATGCACTTTTCTGTTTTTACGAACAGCGAATAAAAACGATGTAATTCCTAAACCATTATGCGGTTTGATCTGAAATTTTTAATGTACATTTGGAATTCTATTTATTATTTATTCTAATGTTCCAAGAATTTCCATAAGTGGAAATTAATTTATAAAAATTATTTTAAAGATAAAGATTTTGTAAGATAGTATTTGAAAATGATAAATTTATGGTATTTATTTATAATTTTGTTTTCTTGTATGCAAAAGTAAATATAAATAATTAAAATATCAGCGCTAAATAATATGAATTAATATATGTGAAGCAAACATATGATCCGGTCATGATTATCCGTCTAAAACAACAATATATGCACCAGATTAACGTTATGGAGTTATAATATGCATTTACAGAAACCAAAGCACATTCTAAGTAACAAAGTCCCGTTTGCAATAACTTAATTCAAGATAAATTATATTTCATACATGAAGTAACAGCGCTTACTAATAACTATGATAAAAAATTATGTTAAGAAAAACAATTTCATAGGGAATTTTACGATATCGCAAGTTGACATGGTGAGACATGATACGAAATCACAATCCAAATAGTGAGATTGAGGAGAGGGGAAAGGATGGGACTTACATGTTGTGTGAGTCGGTATAACAACCGGCTCACCATTTAGATAAAATTCTCAGCCGAGTTTTTGAAACTTGATGGAACCGGTGCTTTTCCAAACTCAAGGGAAAATATATTTTATTTTATTTTATTTTTAGAATTGATGAAAAGAAATGGCTAAGGTGGAATGAAGAGGAGATGAAGAGATATTTGTATTAAAAGAAAATTGAAATTCTTCGTAATAATTTTACTTAATTATAATCTATAACCATCCTAATTATGTTGGGAGTTAAAACGAAGATGAAATGAAAGGTCTCATTTGTAGGTTATGAGAAAAATAAAAATTAATAAAAAAATAATTGCAAGGATATGGATTTGAACATGTGACCTATGGAATAGAAATGTAAGGATTTAACCAATCTGCTATAAGATTGTTTATGCATGAATTTAACAAGCATTAAATATATGCCGTTGCTTGACAAGAAAGTGGGCTTTTGGGCTCATAGTTCTATAAAGAAAATGAAAATGAAATTGGATTTGAGTTATGGGCCGGGTTAGATCTAGTGTTTAATTTGAAAAAAAGAGGTTAACATTTAGTTTTAAAAAAATGTGTTTGGGAAAAATAGATAGAATAATAAAATAATATATTTAATACAAAACAAAATATACAGAAAATATTAAGAATAAATAGATAAAATATTTTATTAAAGAAAGAAAAAATGAAGGTATGGTAATGTTGGGGTCGTTATAACAATATCAACTCCCAATACCGGAAGAGACGAAACCCCTCATATTGCTCAGTGCCTTCATATGATTCGGGACTGTATCCAACTACCACATGTTTACACGACTCGGTAAAGCAGTGGTAGGGAGGTAATCAAAGCACAGTGGGAACCACACAAGACACTATAACGATCTCGGGTTTACAGACTAACCCGTACAAGTGTCACCAGAGAATTGCTATCTGACGATAGATATGGTACCATATAGGAGTTCTCGGCGAGTCCGTTCGGTGTACTCATTCTCTAATGAGTATCTGCATACAATCTTTAGTGTTAAACACCAATGGTTGTGGGTTCAACTATCGTCCCATACACGGTCAAGAAACGTACACACTAATCTAATTTGGAAAATCGATGCCCTATCTCGATACTTTCTCGATTAGGAACACTTAAGGATGTGCTTGTGCACTGCTCAGGCCCCACCAGTATGATCTACATCATATTCCTGGTAGTCAAGCAAACATCTTAAGGGTTTTATCAACATGTATCAATGAAATAGTAAACTAGAACAAATGTATATTTTAAGATAAAGAGAAACCAGACAGCATGCTATCATATTGAGCAAGAATGCCCTGTATATATATGTCCAAGCATCCATTATAATATACAATAATGAGCTCTTGGGAATACATATCACTAACAGTAACATTACAACTCATGTTTTATCTCTCTTTCTACAATCTCAAAAGCAGAATTGTCTAGCCAGCTTACAAACAATTAAATATCCACCCTAACAAGTTAAATAGGATATAAAACACATGACAACTGTAGGAGGACAGCTCTTCATTATCCTTGTGAATACATTTTTGCTGGAGGGCTCTGACATCCGCTGTTTATTTCGTTCGGCTATACATGGAGACGTGTTTAGGCATTTAACTAGCTAACACATGCCAACTTCATGACAAGTCATCCAAAATTCGAAAAAAAAAACACTTTCCTTAACATTTCTAGATTTTTTAAAAAAATTATTATTTTTCCAGACACTATAAATTAAGACCACAGTATGTTTTGTCGTCAAAAAAAATTGCCTTGAATAAATTTCAGGTTATATATACTAACTTTCCTCCGAGTCATTACCGGTTCGGTAGTCTCACCGAGATTTATCAGATCCCACCACCCCACTTTATACCTCCAAAGCTGGCTCTTTTATTCCCCCAAAAAATCGAAGCGAAGGCGAAAAGCCCATGGATTTCTCAGAGCAAGACGTCGAGATCTTCGGCGAAGAGTTCGATCAAGACGAAGATGGTGACGAACAGCACAATCACCAACGCCAAACTGCCAAACAGCACAACGACGATGACAAAGAACAGCAAAGCCCTAATTCGTCCGCCGCCTCATCCTCCGCCTCGTCCTCATCTTCGAGCAGCGGCAGCGGCAGCGGGAGCAGCAGAAGCAGCAGCGATGCCGAGGACGATGACGTGGTACCGGCGGCAGCGTCGGTGGTGACGTCGGCGTCGGCGACGCATATAGATCTCTTTGGGTCGGAAGAGACTGATGACGAGGAGGAGGAGGGAGAAGAAGAGGAGAGGGATTTGTTTGGGTCTGACAACGAGGAGTACGTGAGAACGCCGGCGAGGAGTCGGTTCCCTGTTCCAGGTTTGGATTCTTAATTTTTGTTTTGTTTTTTGATGAATTTGGATCAAAGTTGAGATTTTTGATGCAATTGTAGAAGAAAGGTGTCAACTTTATCTCAGTCTTAGTATAAGACAGTTGTTTTGCACTACAGCTGTTATAATTGCACTGGTTGTTATAATTTGATATGACCACAGTTAAGTAATTATTTAAAAGCTAGAGAGCATCACTGAAGTCAATTAGATTCCAAGAAGATGAAAGATTCATGAATGTGAGAGTAACGTGGTTGAGTTTTGGATTGGATTGATTTGTCCAAGTCCAAAATAGCTTCTTTTCGCTTTACCTCATAGCGTTGAGCCTTAACAGGCAAATGTCAGAATTATGAATGAGCTGATCTCTGCTATAGTTCAAGGCATTTACCATCTGCTTAACGATTTTTAGTCTAGCTATTATTCTAAATTAACTTGTTTCACAGAAGTTATAGACAACTCTTTTTCAATATTAAGTAAAGAGATTTATATTTGGTCGAACTATGCATATAGGCTTTCGACATCCATCATCATTAGTTCCTAATAACATCATTTATGGCAGTTCTACCTCCTCAACAGAATACAAATAATCACACAAGGGGTAGCTTTGGACGAGGTAGAGGTTCCGGACTGCTTCCACGACCAGGACCTTATCCACCGAGAGCAAATTTTGGCTTTGGTCGGTTTAATGCACATGGGCGCAATCCTGAAAATTTTGTATCTGAAATGAGGCTTACAAAGAGTGAAGAAACTCTATCTAGAAAAGTAATTGCGTTTCAAGAGGTACCACAAATGCATTTACTTCATTCTGCATTTTCCATTATAATTTTTTTGCTGTCTTATTTGTCTGATGCTTTTGACTCTTTCAAAAGCCTTGTGAGATTGCATGTTATAGCCGGGTTGAAGGTGGAGAAGTCTATTTTGATGATCGTAGCTTGGTGAGAGTCTGAACTTACATTCTAACTTTCTTATTTACTGGGAATGCTTTGCTTATACTTAAATTTGATGCCTTACTGTTACACAAGTTCGTAACTGCTTAGCAGAAATTTTCAATGCATCTTCTAATATCTGTAATGAGTTCTATGTCGGTTAGCTTTGCATGGATAATAGGGAAATTGTTTGCCTCCCAAAAGTTTTGCTCTTAATCACTTTTGGGTTCTGTTTTTTTTGGTGCGTAATTAATTTCAGTTTCCGCATTCACTATATTTGGCTTTTATATGTTCCGCCATTATAATCTAATTTGTATACTCTTTTTGCTTATTCTGTTAGAGACTTTTTAAACGTCTGGTGTCTGAGGATGTTGGAGCAGATTTGAATGTTGGTTTTGAGTCATTTGTCGAAAAAACAGGTAAGTAATATTCTGGTTATATTTACTGTGTGAAAAAGATATTTTCCTATGCGATACAATGGCGTTTTTCACATGCACATTCGATAATCTGAGATTGCCAGATATTTGTAAACCACATATCTTGATTTTCCAGTTAATAGTGCCGATAAACAATGTAGCAAACAGTATGGTTCACCTTAGCAGTTAACATTAATCTTCAGAAAAGGAAACAACTACGTTTTCCAGGGTAGGATTTCATCTCTCTCTGTGCGCATGCGCATGTGCGTGTTTGGATTATTATCAGGCATATACATGAATGCTTATTGTGAACAATGGTACCATCCAATTGAACTCCCAAACCTTATAAAAGTATGCCATACCCAATAATTAATGTTTTATAAGGTGCCTATATATTTGAATGCTGCCAGCGAATGTGTCAAGTGCAGGGTTGGCCTAGGTTGATAAAATAGCAAAAAATGATACTTAGCTGCGCACTATGTTGAAACAAAACTAGTTATCTTTTTACTCATATCAAATAATTAATTAACATCGAACTATAACAGACAGCATTAGCTACTAGTATGGATACATGCAACAGGATTTATACAGGAAATAGAGTAGTAAGATACTGAAGAATAGACGAAAGAGAAAAGGCTAAACGTCCTTGAAAATAGTGAATTATACGGCGGGAGTTACTTTTTGGTTTATGTGTTATTCCTTATTATACCTCAAATCTGATCTAAAGCTCCATCCAACGCTAACTTTGTTCTAACTTTCATGGATGTAAGAAAGATCTTAAATTTCCCATTCATACTAGCATTCATTTCTTGAAGAAACTCAAAATTTTTAACCATATCTTTGTTATGCATCATGGTATTTATGCATATTATTTCCTTATATGTTTGTGATATTCAGAATCTAGTATCAAGTAGTTCGAGCCTATGACCATATTCTTTCATGTTTGCTTGTTAGCTGTTGATTATACTGGCATTTAAAATAAAGAAACTACTTTTTTTTCCATCAGACTTGGGCTCTGAAGGGTTTGCTGACCTTCTTGGTTGCATAAGGAACACAAACATACCTCTTCAGAATATTCATGTAGTGGTAAGTGCGTTATTAATGCTTGTATGAATGCTCCGGGCATTTAAAAGGAAAATTTCCATTTTGTTCATTACTTGTCATACTAAGTTATCTATTTGTTATTCGACAGACTTTCCGCAACAACCTTAATAAGGTATGACACACCTCCATAGCCACATAAATTTCTTTTAATCGAGATTTTAGATGAACCTGCTATCTAAGGATTGCCGTGTAATCTTGATAAAAGTAAAATGGAAAAAATGCTATTGTCTTTCAGATACTAGCTACAGCATACATAAGAAACGAGCCATGGAAAATGGGTGTCCATAAAAGAAAAGGAGTGGTTTATCTTGATGTGCATAAACTTCCTGAGAGGCCAAAAACTGAGCTTGATCGTAGAAGGTGCTTTTCCTATATCCAGCAACTGTTTAAATTTCTTCCAGTAATCTATGTTGTTTTATTCGTATAGTATAGTAAAACATGGTCACCAGAACCACACCTATAATTGTATAAGCATTTGAAGTCTTAGTAACATACAATTATGAAAATGAGGAGACGAGACATCAAGTTATTTGGAAGATAACCCTCCAACATTCTATTGGATGATACAGCAATATGACATCTCTCTCATATTTAATATCGGATTGACTTTATGCCATATCACTTTATTTAATATGCAACACCCAATAAGGTACTGCCATGTCAGCTCCACCAAATGGTGCACCCTACAACAACATTTTAGGCCCCAATTTCTCAATGGATATTCTATATACTGTGATCAATATTTTAAAAAAGTCTTCTAATTAATCTGGCTCTGTGATGATTTGGCTATCCGTATCCACACATTATTGAATTCAAAATAGAAGTGGATTGGATTATCTGGCTCCCTTTATGTCCTTATATATGGTTCACTAGTTATCAATGCTGTATAACAGAAATGCAACACATGGTTCTTTATTAACCTTCACACAATTGCATGCTAGCTACCATGCGCACAAGGGAATTTCTTTTAGCATAACCTTGATTTGAGAACAAAGTATAATTGCTTGCGATCTCAATATTGTTATATATTCCCAGATGTTATTGGGGCTATGCATTTGAGAATCTTGCCACCGAGAACTCTAGAGAAATGGATGGTGACGGAAAAGGCATTGATGCAAACGTGGAATTTTGTTCTGTAATTAAAACCAAGTTGGGTGCACATCGTATCATTATGGGCGCGGAGATGGACTGTTGTGATTCAACCGATGATGGAAGAAAGTTCTATGTTGAATTGAAGACAAGCCGCGAGGTAATTCTGTCTTTGCATGCTTATATCTTTACGATTGAATCTTGTACAGAGAATTGATTAAGACGACTTTTTGGTCATTTGGATTTCTTTCAACCTTATAGCTGGAATATCGCACTGAAGAAAGATACGAGAGAGAGAAGTTGCTGAAATTCTGGGTAAACATTTTCCTTCCTTTTCATAATTTTGGTTTAACACCTATTAATAGTATTGCCATGTGATATATAGGTGTTGTGTTTCTTTTATTTTTTTATTTTTAATCTATGTTATGCTTACTCTAAAAAAATAAAATAAAAATGTGAAGGTATTACCATATCTGGGGAAGGCAATGTTTAACTTAATAACTTTAGGCATGTTTTACTTTGGAGTTGAGTTAGGAAACTTCAGTTTTATAGAGTTATCTAGACTTTACTTTAAAAATCCTAACTTCACCTTCTTTGGCTTTCATATCTGAGTTGAGATAACCAGAGTAATCTCAATTAGATATTGAAGGTAACTTGACTCCAATCCTCATTTATCTTGACTCCAAAGAAGCAAGAACAATTTTTTTGGAGTTCAGATAACTCCACCCAACAGGCTACAGTAATCTAGCAGTTCAACAATGTTTAATAAAAGGACAAGTAACAAGTAACAAGAAAATCATACACTGCTACCTGACGCTCCCTCCCTTTCTCGAAATAGATTTTTCTTCCCTAAATTATTATAAGGTGAACTCAACTTGATGTTTTCATGTTTAGAACTATTGTTTTCATCTCACGAGGCACATTTTGTAAGATATGAGATCGGATTCACGATTTGATCCAACAAAAAATGCCATCCAACTTCATATTGTTTTTTACTCGGTCCGTTCGGGCAGTCTGGTGGTTTTAAAATTATTTGGTTTTTTGTTCTGCAATATTATTTTGTTTTCTAGGGATTTTATTTCTTAGATTAGCAGGCAGCATGACATTTAACTTCTGATTAGATATGCCAAAATTGCAAAAAATTTTGCTCAATCAAAAATAACATGGCTTCTCTGTTTTGTTTTAGATCCAATCATTTCTAGCAGGAGTGCCATTTATTGTCGTTGGGTTCAGGTAAACTTTCTATTAAACATGCACTTTTCCCATTTTCTTTTCAGTTATGTGAATTCATATGTATCAGACTTTTTCATTTTCATGGATTATGTTGCTTTGTTAGAGATGAACGAGAAACATTTTTCTCCTTAAGTCTTATTAAAACCCTTCGCAACAGTTAAAATTGGAAATTACGCTATTCTCTTTGTTGTACCAGAGTGTACATTTGCTTAAAGCAGAGATATTCATAACTAGAGCATTTCCTCCCTATGCGTTTATGAGGAAATTACATTCCCTACAACAAATAACATGCTATTTGCAAAATGATTATCATGTAGTTAATGGTGATAAATTGCCGTTGCATACATCTTATTACCTCCAAGAGCATAAAAAGGTTAAAATTTCAAGTTATTATTGCTATTATCTTGGCTGCTTTCAAGTGTACAAAAAAGTTCTTTTTCAAATGTTGGAGGATTCATTTCTATAGATACAGTCCTTAACCTAAGTAGATGATCTGATGATATTTAAATTTATATCATGCTTTATTGGTGATCTCGAACTTGGCTTCAGGGATGATGCAGGCATACTGGTTCGAACTGAGAGGTTACGAACCAAGGATGTAACTCAAAGAGTCAAGATGAAAAGTTATTGGCAGGTCTGAAATTTAATTTGGTTGAATTGCATAAACCCCCCGCTAGTTTGTGTCTCTGATCCATAGTTGCACCTTACCCTCTACTTCAACAGGTAACGACTTAAAATTTTGTTGATTATTGCTACTTATTTTACAGGGAGGGGTGTGCCTAGCTTTCGCCGACGAGGTTCTGTGTTGGTTGTATGGGACTGTCAAAGAAAGTGAGTTTGGAATCAATTTCCACCAATTTTTATCTCTGAATTGTATTTTTTTGGGACCTTGAAGATATCATTTCTCGTTCCTGTATGATTCGTGCTTGCAGATGAAGATTATGTTTTACAATTTGTTCATCCTTTCCAACGCTTGGAGCTCCTCCGAGTCCAATCCTGCCCAGATGCTATCACCAAACATGTGGAACAACTATAAATTATCATTTTGTAAGCCTAATTTGTAGTAAATCGATAGCAAAGAAGAACCCAACACAAGAAGAAAGTGAAAGAATCAGTTTTAAAAGCGAATGTAGCGATAACTTGTGTGAAAATTTTGGTGACTTTTTCAGGGTATAAGATCCTTTCAATTTTGACTCTCCTATGTGGGTTGTTTACATTTCAAACGTGGGAATTGTCTCTTGCAAGTATTATTATTATTTCATAATTTATATTTTATTAATATACCATAATTAACTTGATGCAAGGACGGTGTGGACTTCCAAACCTCCATAACAACTTAGCTTTTTATCCCAAGCATATGGGGTGGGCTCCATGAACCAATATGAGAATCACGCCGGATCTAGCATATGAACCCTCCGTCTCCACTCACTCCTATTTTATTGAGGCCTTCGGCAACCATATCTTTTTGTATCATCTCTGTCCATGTTTTCTTCGGTCTTCCTTTCATCCTTTTGACATTGCCTATATCGATAGTATCCATTCGTCGAACCGGTGCTTTGTCTGCGTCGTACATGACCAAACCATCCTAGCCAGTTTTTCCGCATCTTCTCCTTCACAGATGCTACACCAACTTTTGCCCGAATATCCTCTCATTTTGGTTTTACCATTTGGTTACATGGATGCTCATGTTTTCTTCTTCATAATTTGATGTCACAAACTGAACCAAACCCTTCTGCGATTACTGCAAGAAGATACCAGAGCTGATAGACAATTTATTTCACAAGATATGTTCGTCAAGGAGATCTCAACAATCCCTTGCTCCCTTTCCTCTTATAAATTCACTGTTTCCACCCCATTTTTATGAGAGCGAAGTTTTATATTTCATTTTTATTTTCCTTTTCCTATGTCCAATGGCTTATTTCAATGGAGCCGACCATATAAACCGAGAGAAACAGTGTTCACAACTATTTCAAATTTCATGTTTTTCTTTTTATTATATTTTAATGATCTTTTGTTTAGTAGAGCAAATGACTTTTGACTTTGTTGGAAATGAAAGGCTTCGGGAAATTTACAAAAACATGGGGGTATTATGAATTTTTCTATGAGCTGCTCAAATTATCCCTTTCATCCAAACTATTTCGATCAGGCATGAAGTATTTACAATATAAATGATTTTTCTGAATTTTTTTAGCATAAAGACGAAGCTTTTCTATAAGGAGTGTTTAATGCTCTTACATCACGGAGACACATCCCGCATCACATATCTAATAGATACTAAGGTGGCCGGTTTACCATTTTGTGTTTTGATGATGTAGCCGTCTCCGCGTCTCACTTCTCAAACTCTCTGGGTCTCTCTCCGAAGACAACCCCTTCTTACTACTGAATTTTGGATATTGTTTTAGGCATCCTTGCTTAGCCTTGTGGGAAATTTATTCTGAGGGTTTGGTGTTTTATTGTATCGTGTATAATTATCAATATATAGCTTAAATGATCTATTTTAAGCTCTTTGAATCCATGAAAAATAAAATACCTATGCAACTGTTGTTTGTGAACTATCAGAGAAAGTGAGTTTCAATCAATTTCGTGGAATTTTCCCACTAATTTTTTATTCTTTGGGCCTTTGATGATCATCTCTAATTTTGTTTTTCCAAATTCGTGTTAGAAGATGGACCTGTAGCTTGTTCATCCTTTTGCAATCGTTTGGAGCTTCTTCAAGTCCCATTTTTGCCTAGACGAATATTTTCGAGCAAATATAAATTAATAGTTTGCGAGCTTCATTTGTACTAGTTTAATAGTGAATAAGAGGTCAACACAAAAAGAAAGTGAATGAACCAGTTTATTTAAGCAAATTTAGTGGTAACTTGCAAGTGAATTTTGGTGATTCCTTGAGACCTTATTTTAACTTAGTCTCTGATGCATTGGACTTATTTCAAAGTTTCTATTTGATATGTTAGTTTGCTTTTATATCAGGGGAATTGTGCTCTTCCTCTTCTTTTGAAGAAAAACATTCAAAAAATAACGATTTTTCTTTAATTTACTCTCACTTCAGAAGATGTGCATCTCATTCACGCTCAATACTCTCTCTCTCTCTCTCATCAATCACTAAAAAAGAGGGAACCAATGAGCACTAGCTCAGGTAGTTTGACACTTCTTCTTCTAGGGATAGTGCGGGATTGATCTCCACGAAGTAAGTGGCTAAAATTTATCGTCTTCGGGGCAAGTTCGTGAGTCCCCTGGACGCGTGTATGTATTGTATGCTGTGTGTATGGATGCGTTGTGTGCATGAGTTAGGCTTATGAGCCCGTTTAAAAAAAAGATAAAGGGGTAAAAAAAAAGGGAAAAGATGTGCATTTGAAAAAAATTGTTATAGGTAATTCGTGAGTCTCTCTTAAGATCTTCCTGCATATTATATTTAATTCCTATCTTCTTTAATAACTTAAATTAGAAACGAATAATTAAACAAAATTGAAGTTCGAAGATGCATAAGGTGAGACACACATATCTTATTTATCTGTTTATCTATTGGTTCTGTATCTACACTGTATTGCACGTGCAAAAAAGCTATTAGGTAGGAGTATTGATGGAGGTCCTTTTCAGGTCTCCTTCAGATGTTGTCTTCCGTCGATCTCCCCGTGGATTCTGGAGGTGATCCCCTGTTGCGTGTGAGTCTCAATGGGTTTTGAGGAGATTGGTGATTTGAGGAGCTTAGCGTCGAATACCTGCAAAGAAGTCCCGGGATGGTTAGGTACCACCGAGGACCCTCCGACGATCAAGTTAGCACTAGATCCGAGTAGCGTAACGGCTAAGTGGAGTAAAAAATGGTTTACTTGACCCCTCTGTGATGGGGGTTTATATAGCGGTGGCGGCACGCAGTAGCAGGCGCGAGAATCTCGCCGGCAGTTACGCTCCCGACGTCACGCCCGCGTAGAGAGCGGATCGCCCATAAATGGGGATCGTGATGGCGTGGAACGTGGGATGTTGTTGGCGGAGAATACGCGCATGGCGAGATTTGCGGAGCGGCGGTTACGCCCGTGAGCGGTGGAGTTAGTCGGAGGACCGAGGAAGACGACCTCGGCCGGGGGCTCAGAGACGAGCGAGAAGGCCGAGGAGTCTTGGTCTTGTGGCAGCTCGGGGCGAGCTGAGGGGACGAGGAGGCCAATTTGCAGGGGGCCCTGAGGAGGGCCAGCTTGTGCTTGCAGGTCGGGTACAGGGGTGGCCTGGTCAGCCTTTGTGGGTCCTTTCTTCTGAGTTCTGGGACACGCCATCTGCCACGTGCCCTAATCTTGGGGATCGCCAATATTGAGCATCATCATTAGTCCCCCATTCTTGTCCCGACCAGCTAGCGGGTTGGGTCAGGAGTGGACTGCCGGGCCGTTCGGGGTGAGCTCCCTCCTAAGGTTTCGTCGGGACGCGTCCCCGGGCCGCGAGCTGTCTTTTCTGCCGGCGAATCAGGGCGAGATCTCTGTATTTAAGGAAGGTGCGCCGGTTCGTGCATCCTGCCATTAAAGCGACGGTCCACGTGCCAAGCGTTGGTTGGTTGACGCGACGTGTGCAGACCTGCGACACCTGAAAGGGTGCGGTCCAGCGTGGGAACAACAAGTGGAGCAATCGGAGCCGTTGGACGTGAGGAGGCTTTTTGGTGGGAGATGAAGGGCGCCGTTGGATGAGGTCGCTCGTGGTGATAAATAGGGGTGGGATCCATCCCAGGTCCCCTACTCCTTCATATTTTCTTTCTTCTAAGTCTTGGCTGCTCGGTGCTCTTCTTCTTTGGGATACATGGTTCATTCCCACTCTTTGGGTCGCTCGTTCCATAGGGAGGCCAGCGACGCGGCCATGCCCCTGGTTGGCCCATGTCCTGCGTCGAACGTTCTGCCGTTGATAGGGCCGTCCGCTTCGTTGGCGGCTCTTGGTGATTGTTCCGACGGCGGTCAGAGACACCCACGGTCATCCGAGCCCCAGATGGGAGACGGAGGGGAGGGCGAGGACGTGGTCCCCCTTAAGAGGAAAAGGACAATTTCTCGTGTGCCACCGTCGATGGTCCCTGAGGGGATCCCCGTGCAGGAGGGTGATGCCGTCTTCATGGTTCCGTCTGGGCTTTCCGTTGCTGCCGGCCTGCTTGCTGGGATGGAAGAGTCGGCAGGAGGAAGACTTCCGTATGGCACCCTGAGGGCCCAAATGGAGGCCATAGCCCAAGGGGCGGTCCAGGTACGAACTCCTCCATACGTTGTTTTTGGCCTTCCTTTCTTTAGCCCGAGCGCCTCCCAGTTTCTCATCCGCTTCCCGTCAGGTCCTTCAACACTGCGCCATCGCTACTCGTATGGAGGCCGAGGGAGTGTTCCACGCACCGAGGCCAGCAGAAGCTTTTCTTTCGGAGGTCGAGGTCCTGCGGCGTGACCTGCGTCTGGAGAGGGCTAGGGCCGATGTCCTGGCAGCCCATGTGGAGGCTGCGGAGCTCGCCAATTCAGCAAATCGGGGCGTCCATCGTCGCCTGAGTGCATCCCACCGGGTTGCCGAGAGGAAGCTGGCGGACCTGGCCGATCGCTTTGCGGCCATGGAGAAGGAGAGAGATGCCAGCAGGAGGGATGCCGAGGCGGCGCTTCTGGCAGCCCAGACTGCCGAGGTTCGGGCTAGGAAAGCCGTGGCCGATTATAAGGTGTCAGAGCAGTTTTACGCCGAGCTTGTTGAGTATTCCGCCGTCGTGTGGAATAAGGCTCTGGATGCCGTGAAGGAGCAGCTTCCCGAGTTCGTCGATGGCGAGCTCCGTGCTTGGGTCCCACTCCCGGTGGCAAGGCCTCCGTCTGACAACGATGAGGGAAGTGAAGCGCGCCCCTGGTGGCAAAACCTCTGGTGTTGAAGCCCCCAGTGATGAGGGAAGCGAGGCGCGGGGGGGAGGGGGAGGAGGGGTTGCGACTTAGGCCTTTTTGATATTTTCTCGTCCCTCTTTGTAAGCCTCCGGGCAGTTTGTAAGGCCGGGGAGCCCGAAATACCCTTAGTAAAGACTGTGCGCTTGATAATAAAACCTTTTCTTTGGTTTCATCGGTTTGCACTTTATCTTCTGTTTGTGGAGAATGCTTGTAAAATATCCCTGCTTGCGCTGTTGGGCTTTCATGTCAGGTCGGTCATCTGTCTAGCGACCGTTCGTCGAGTTGACTTCGATCACTTGCCAAGAGTGCTAAGCGCTGCCGAGAAGGAAGCGTTTCCATGGCCCTGAAGTCGAGGGGGGATCGCGCAGACTTGGATAGACCTGACGCCCCTTGTTGGGGCTTCGGATTCTCTGCATGTGATGGGCGGAGGGCTGCTCGCCGTATTTGTGCCGAGCAGGAATGTGAAGCTGCTCGGTTGCCCCTTGTCGAGGGCTTTGGTCTTTAGCGTTGGAGGGGCTATAAGAAGCCCACTAAGGATGACCGGGCAGTGAAGCTGCGCGGTTACCTCTTGGCGAGGGCTTTGATCTCTAGCGTTGTGGGTAGGCAACTACCAGCCGAAGATAGCTGAGCAAGGACTTCACTGCCTCTGGGAGGACTTTGGTCCTTAGCGCTGGAGGGGCTGTAGGAAGCCCACTAAGGATGACCGGGAAGTGAAGCTGCGCGGTTGCCTCTTGGCGAGGGCTTTGATCTCTAGCGTCGTGGGTAGGCAACTACCAGCCTGGGATGACCGAGCGGGGTAGCCGCTTGGATGCCTCTTGCGAGGGCTTCGATCCCTGGAGTCGTGGGTAGGGAGCTACCAGCCGGAGATGACCGAGCAGGGCAGCTGCTCGGTTGACTCTTGCGAGGGCTTTGATCCTTCAGGACGGGGACCAAGCAGGGTTACTGTCCGGTGCCTCTTGGCGAGGACTTTGATCCCTGTCGGTTGTGGTAGGAAGCTACCAGCCGGATATAGCCGAGCAAGGACTCGATTGCCTCTGGGAGGACTTTGGTCCTTAGCGCGGGAGGGGCTGTAAGAAGCCTACCAAGGACCCTTGGCCGGGCGTGGTCACCGCCCGGTGCCTCTTGGCGAAGGCTTTGTCCTGAAGGATAGCCGAGCGAGGGATCCTCGGGCTCGACTGCCTCTGGGAGGGCTTTCAATCCCTGTCGTTCGTGGGAGGAAGCTACCAGCCGGGGATAGCCGAGCAGGGTAGCTGCCGAGCTGCCTCTAAGGAGGACTTTGATCCTTAGCGTTGGAGGGGCCGTAGGAAGCCCACCAAGGATAACCGGGCAGTGAAACTGCGCGGCCGCCTCTTGGCGAGGGTTTTAGATTGTAAAGACAGAATTCTATTCGAGATGTTCTGACGTTTCTTTATTCGGATGGACAGGATTTTTAGAGAACATTTACATCATCTTTGCGAAGAAAGGGGGTACACACTTGCTGGCCTTGACCTTATTGGTATAGCTTGAGCTTCTCGGCGTTGTAAGGTCGCGGGAGCTTGCGTCTGTCGGCGTCTTGTAGGCGGTAGGCTCCGCCAGGGAGCGCCTCAGAGACGAGGAAGGGACCATCCCACTTCGGGGAGAACTTGTGAAGCCTGCCTTGGTCAATGAACTCGTTTCGCCGTAGGAACAGATCCCCGGTCTTGAAGGAGCAGTGCTTGACCCGAGCGTTGTAGTATCGGGCCGTTTGTTGTTGATAAGCGGCAACCCTGATCTGAGCCCCGTCTCTCTTCTCCAACAAGATGTCCAGGTTGGTCCGTAGCGCCGAGGAGTTTGTATCATCATCGAAGTGCTCGACCCGGTGACTGGGTAGCCGATCTCCGCTGAGACCATTGCTTCGGTCCCGTAGCAGAGGCTGAAGGGGGTCTCCCCGGTGGGAGTCTTCTTTGACGTGCGCAGGGCCCATAAGACCCGGGGTAGTTCTTCAACCCAACTGCCTTGTCGTCCTTCTAGGCGGGTCCGGAGACCTCGGAGGACGTCTCGGTTAGCGACTTCGGCCTGCGCGTTGCATTGGGGATGCGCGACCACGGCGAACTTCATGAGGATATGGTATTCTTTGCAGAAGTCCTTCACTTTCTCGTTCTCGAAGTTCGTCCCGTGGTCGGTGATGATACATCTCGGGATGCCGAACCGGAGTATCGGATTGTTTTGCAGGAACTTGATGGTTGTGGCGGCGTCCAGTTTCCTGATGGGAACGGCCTCGATCCACTTGGTGAAGTAGTCTACTGTGACGAGGACGTATTTATGCCCGCCTGTACTGGTAGGGAACTGGCCGATCATATCCAATCCCCACTGGGAGAATGGCCATGGGGATGTTAGGGCAGTCAGCTCGGTAGCGGAGAGGCGAGGGATGCTGCCGTAGAGCTAGCAGCTCTTGCATCTCCTGACTAGCTTCTGGGCGTCCTCGTGAATAGTGGGCCAGTAGTACCCCTGGAGCAACGCCTTTTGGATCAAGGTTCGGACCTCTTGGTGCGCATCGCCAACCCCCTCATGGATTTCCCGAAGGACGTAGTCGGCTTCGTGGGGGTCAACGCACCGGAGCAGGGGCTGAGTGAAGGCCTTCTTGTATAGGTTCCCATTGCTCCAGACGAAGTGGCGGGCTTTGGCTCGGAGAAGGCGGGCGGCTTCCCGATCTTTTGGGAGCGTACCGTCCTTCAGGAATTCCACGAGTGGCTTCTTCCAATCTTGGTTGCCCTCCCGCGCTGCATATACGTGGAGTGTTGTCGCTCCGTCTTCCACGCTGGGCTGAGCCAAGGTTTCGAAGAGGATATACCGCTTATTGTTGGCCGACTATGACGAAGCCAGCTTGCTCAGGGCATCGGCTTGGGCATTCAGCTGCCTGGGTATTTGTTCTACTTGGACTTCGTCAAAGTTCCTCCGGAGTTTCCTCACCTCGTCCAGGTACTTCATCATCAGAGGCTCCTGAGCTTCAAAGCGGCCGGTCACTTGACCGACAACAAGGACCGAGTCACTGCGGATTCGAATTATCTTCAGCCCCCGCCTGGCGGCCATGCGCAGTCCGGCCAGGAGGGCCTCGTACTCTGCTGCGTTGTTCGAGGCCTTGAAACCGAGCTTCAGAAAGTACTCCATTTCTGCTTCGTTTGGGCCCCGATAATGAGGCTGGCACCACAGCCTTTCTCGGTTGAAGACCCATCGACGTAGATGACCCACTCAGGAACCGAGCCAGGCCTTTCCGCGATGGGACACTGAGTTGCGAGGGGCGGCGTGGACTCCGGTTCCTTTATGGGGATGGTGCATTCAACGATGAAATCGGCCAGGGCTTGCGCTTTGATGGCCTGCCTCGGGCGATATTTTATATCAAACTGAGATAGTTCCCACCTCCACTTCTCTAAGCGGCCCGAGGATTCTGGTGATGCAAGGATAGCCCCCAACGGGTGCTCGGTGAGGACGATGATGGTGTGCGCTTGGAAGTAGTGCCGCAGCTTCCTTGAGGCCACCACGAGGGCTAAGACAATCTTCTCTATGGCAGGGTACCTCGTTTCTGCGTTCTTAAATACGTGGCTCACATAGTACACCGGCTTCTGCGCTCTATCGGCCTCTCGGACGAGCACCGAGCCTGCTGCTTGGTCGGATACCACCAGATACAGCGACAACTCGTCTCCTTCAACTGGTCAGGTGAGCAGTGGCGTCGCGAGGTGCTTCTTCAATTGGTCGAAAGTGGCTTGACACTCCTCCGACCACTCGAACCTCAGGATCTTCCTCAGAGCCTTAAAGAATGGGATGAATTTCTCCCCTGACCTGGACATGAAACGGCTCAGAGCGACGACTCGTCCCGTGAGCCGCATGATCTCGACGTTGGTCTTGGGCGTGACCAGGTTGAGGATAGCGTCGATTTTCTCTGGGTTAGCTTCGATTCCACGGTGAGTGACCATGAACCCGAGGAACTTCCCCCGGTGACTCCGAATGCGCACTTGGCGGGGTTTAGCTTTATCTTGAACTTGCGGAGCACTACGAAGGCCTTGCCCAGATCCCTGGCATGGTCGGCCGACGAGACGGATTTGACGAGCATGTCGTCAACGTAGACTTCCATATTCCTGCCGATCTGTGGCTTGAACATGCGATTGACCAACCGTTGTTACGTGGTCCCGGCGTTCTTGAGGCCGAAGGGTATCACCCTATAGCAATATACCCCCCGGTCCGTTGTGAATGCGGTGAGATCTCCATCTTTCGGATTCAAACGGATTTGGTTGTAGCCGGAGAAAGTATCCATGAAGCTCAACAGCTCGTGGACGGCTGAGCTGTCGACGAGCTGATCTATCCGAGGGAGTGGATAGTTGTCCTTGGAGTAGGCTTTATTGGGGTCGATGAAGTCGACGCACATGCGCCACTTCCCGCTTAACTTCTTGACCAGAACTACGTTCGCCAGCCACTCCGAGTAGGGTACATTTCTGATGAATTTGGCGGAGTGAAGCCGATCAACCTCCTTTTTGATAGCCTTCTGTTTGACCAGGACGAAGCTCCTCTTCTTCTGTCTGACGGGTCGGGCCGCAGGATCAACCTCGTCAGAGTTATTTCTGAGGAATCTGACCAGGTCATCTCGCTGAGTCTCCGTCAGGAGTGATCCGACCTGGACGGTTTTTTCTTGGTCCCCTTCTGTCAGGGGCACCTCGGTCAGAGGTTCGACCGGCATCCCCTGGACCTCCTTCCGCTCGTCTCGGGTGTCCAGGGAACTCTTGATATCGTTATTTACCTCATCGTCGCCGGCCGGCCGCTCGGACGAAGACGTTTCGGTAAGGCATATCTTCGCGATACGCTGGTTCCCGTAGACCCGACATATTCCGCCCTGACCGAGAGGGAACTTCATCGCCAGGTGGTAGGTCGATATCTGGGCCTGGAGGGAGTTCGGCGCCGGACGGCCGAGGAGGACGTTGTAGGCCGATGGGACTTTTGCTACGATGAAATCCACAGGCAACGTACGTGTGCGGCCGGGCTCCCCGACGTTGAACTGCAGGGTGACCACCCCTTGCGTCGGGATGGAGTGGTTGGTGAACCCTGAAAGGACGTGAGAGGTCAGTTTCAAGTCTGCTGGGGTGAGCCCCATGCGTAGAAAGCAGTCGTGAAAGATGATGTCTGCCGAGCTGCCCGAGTCGACAAGTATCCGGTGGACCTCGTACCGGTGGATTTGGGCCGTGATCACCAGTGGGTTGTTGTGGGGCACGGATATGCCGTGGAGGTCTCCTTCGCCAAAGGTGATGGGCTCGTGGCCCCTAGCCTTTTTGCTCGGGCGGCCGTTGGCGTCTGTTGCCGGCGTGAGGTGCCGAGCCTCGCAGGAGCTCAACTGGCCCCCTGTCGTCATGACCATAGTTCTTGATGGGCCTTGGTTCCTTCCGGCGGGGTCCCTTGGGCCCCGGGGTAGGTTGGTCCCCGAGCTGCCTCGACGGGTCCCGTGGGTGCGGCCTCGTCGAGGGAGGGGGTGCCGTTCATGCCTGGAAGCAGTTGAGCTGACCGCCACCGCCTCGGTAGGGACAGGGGGGCGACGAGGCCTGAGGCGAGGCTCTCCGACGTGGGACTTAGATGTTGAATGGGAAGAGTCGAGGGGCCTGCGACCGCCGGAGTCCGTGAGGTGGTGGCCGGTGGAGGAGCCGATGACATTCGGTTAAGGTTCGCCCGCGTCTCCGTTGAGGGGAAGGTGGCGGCTGGTACCTGGATTTTCAGGGCGATTACTTGCCATGTGGATAGAGATCGGAAGGCCAACTTTTGTTTTTGTGGAGTTTGTGGTTCCCACAGACGGCGCCAACTGATAGAGGTCCTTTTCGGGTCTCCTTCAGATGTTGTCTTCCGTCGATCTCCCGGTGGATTCTGGAGGTGATCCCCTTTTGCGTGTGGGTCTCAATGGGTTTTGAGGAGATTGGTGATTTTATGAGCTTAGTGCCGAGTACCTGCAAAGAAGTCCCGGGGTGGTTTGGTACCACCGAGGACCCTCCGACGATCAAGTTAGTACTAGATCCGAGCAGCGTAACGGCTAAGTGGAGTAAAAAATGGCTTATTTGACCCCTCTGTGATGGGGGTTTATATAGCGGTGGCGGCACACAGTAACAGGCACGAGAATCTCGCCGGCAGTTACGCTCCCGACGTCACGCCCGCGTAGAGAGCGGATCGCCCCTAAATGGGGATCGTGATGGTGTGGAACGTGGGATGTTGTTGGCGGAGAATCCGCGCATGGCGAGATTTGAGGAGCGGCGGTTACGCCCGTGAGCGGTGGAGTTGGTCGGAGGACCGAGGAAGAAGGTCTCGGCCAGGAGGCTCGGGGACGAGTGAGAAGGCCGAGGAGTCTTGGTCTTGTGGCAGCTCGGGACGAGCTGAGGGGCCGAGGAGGCCAGTTTGCAGGGGGCCCCGAGGAGGGCCAGCTTGTGCTTACAAGTCGGGTACATGGGTGGCCTGATCGGCCTCTGTGGATCCTTTTTTCTGAGTTTTGAGACACGCCATCTGCCACGTGCGCCATCTGCCACGTGCCCTGATCTTTAGGATCGTAGAGCTTCATCAAGTATCACTGGTCAGCATCCGGCAATAATTTGTGGGAGTATCACAAGTAGGCATCCTTGCAATAATTTGTGGTCTCAAGTCTGAATCTCCAAAATCAAAATTGATGTCAATTTTATTTCAAAAGATGCTAGTCATGTGCACCAGCCACGTGAAAACTAATAGATATACGTCCTATGCATGGATGTTAAGGGATGGGATAAAGGCATTACCATATCTGTATCCGGTATCTATTTACGGATAGGATACGGATACAGATAGTTGTCGATAACAATAATTTACTATCCGTATCCACTACAAATCGAATACGGATACGGATCGGATATTTTAAAAAACATATCCGCTAAAATCGGATACAGATGCTATTCGCATAATATAAAACGCCATGATTCATAACTACACCTAATAAAATATTTAAATATGTTAATCAATTTTTTAGATTTAAACACTCCTCCACAAGTCTCAATAGTGACAAATTAGGGCTTTTTTTTTTTATGTAACATCAAGTCCACGGACCCTCCATAAGCCTTGCTATAACTAATAGTAATTAGTAGTTGGATAGTGGGTACCATCATTTCGGATATTCGGATCCGGATTCAGATAGGAAATTTGTAACCAAGTCATATCCGGATTCGAATCCGGATACTAACAAAATCCGTTCGGATATGGATTTTTAGTATCCATATCCGCAAGTTGTCGGATCTGAATCGGATTATCTAGGTTCGTTTATATCCCAAGTCGTATGCACTATTTCTTGGATAATTATCTAGGCCGATACATGATGAAGTAAAACTTGTGACTATTTCAACTCGTTTTATTCATTGCTTAATTTGTGATGAGAACACATGATTTTTATGTTTTTGTTGCCATTTGTTAATAAATGCATATAGAATTAATGGTTCAACAAGAGAAGAGGTTTTTTTTTCCATTACAAGGCGGGATCCCTAAATTCTAAAGGATTATAGTTGTTTTGAGATTTATGTTCCAATCTTGCATATTAGGGTTGAGTGAGCTGTAATCTATACTGGCCCAATCAAGACATTTTTTTTCTGTGGCACTAATCAATACAAGCTTATTAAAACATGAAACATTTTGTTTTTACCGATCTGAATAACTAATTGAGTCATTGTAATAAACTAATTGTATACTTGTTAGCTACCATTCCCTTTTCCAAAAGAGTTAGATGGCTTTAATTTTTACGAATAATCTGGGCTCAAAGGACCATTTCATGGACTTTTAGTATAATCGTCTCATATATGAATTATGTACAAAAATAAGATTGAAGCATTAAAATCTATAGTAAGAATGATTTTTTTCTTAGCATACAATTCTTTGAATATAGATGCAGTCACTTAATTTCAATTCTTTGCTTTTTTTAATTCTTTTTTGCTATATTCATCTTTTTTGTAACTGGAAAAAACTGTGTTATTATAATTTTTTCATCCATGCTTTCTTTAAAAAAACAATAGACATATAAAAAATCATGTTAAAGATATAACATGGTTCAAATATTGTACTAACTCTATTTAAAGACCAATAATTTTATAACATATGCCAATATTTCTATCATACTTGAATCATTTCCAAAATCTATAACAAAATATCAATATATCAGATAAATTGGATGATCCATAAAAGAAACACGCCGTTAAAGGATCTAAGCAACCAAACCATCAAAGAAAAAGCTACAACATTGACGATTATGAATAATTGAAGAATCAAATCATAGAATGAACAAAAGAGATGTCGAAGAATATACCATATGCTAGAACTTGTTCAAATGATGAGGAAGAGCCGCAATAGCATTTCGGCGAAGATAACCACAAAACAAATATAGTGTAAAATGCTAATCTACTTTTTCTTTGCCAGAATATATTTTGTTGTGAGAAGAAATGGTGAGAAGAAGGTATGTTTTGGAGGATGTGATTACTTGTAATTGTAATAACACGAAAAGTTTAAGATTATAACTTAATAATGCATTGATGACGTGCGCTCATATGTATGGATTTAAAATATAATGATGATGGCCTCTTCAAATCCCCATTAACAGTTACCATCATAATTCTCCAAAATTAAAACAAAAACCTGTGATAAATTTAATGAACTTGATGAGTCTTTTATGTTATTCTTAACTCTTCATTTGTAATTAATCATAATAAAAGACAATTTGTTTTCTAATTTGAAGGTTTGTGCCCAATTTATCGGAAGGACCCTAAGAAATTAGATTGAGCTTTCTCTTTTTAGGAACACAATTTATTATTGTTGTTATTGTTATTGTTATTATTTAATTTCTAATTTTTTTGGTTACTCTTTCAATTTTAGCAGTAATGGTTTTGATTTGATCTATAACTCTTCTATATTTGGGAATGGATATATGGTTGATGGATTATACATGTTAAATGATGCTAATTCTGGTTTAACATTTAATGTTGAAAATTGTGTTGGGATCAAACATGCACAATTAAATGAAAAATCATATGTGCTATGGCATAAACGTTTGGGCCACATATCTAAAAAAAGAATTCAGTGACTAATTAAAGATGAAATTCTTGAACAACTAATTTTTTATGACTCCAATACTTGCATTGATTGTACAAAAGGAAAAATGACAAAGTGCAGTAAGAAAAATGCAAATCGAAGTCATCAACCATTAGAAATTATCTATGCTGACATTTGTGGTCTTTTCCTACCCCGTCTTTCAATGGACAACATTAATTTGTCACGTTTATAGATGAATACTCTCGGTGCGGTTATATTTTTCTCATCCATGAAAAATCTAGCGTCCTTGATATTTTCAAAATTTATAAGTCCGAAGTAGAAAACCAATTGGATAAAAGGATAAAAATTTTCTGATCCGACTGTGGCGGTGAATACTACGGAAGGTATGATGAATTAGACCAGCATAAAGGACCATTTGCCAAATACCTTGAAGAATGTGGAATAGTCACACAATACACTATGCCAGGTGCACCTGAGCAAAATGGTGTTGCAGAGAGGTGTAATCGTACTCTTAAAGATATGGTAAGGAATATGATGAGCGACTTCAACTTGCCAAAACCATTATGGGAAGATGTTTTAAAAATGGCAGTTCACATTTTGAATAGGGTTTCAACTAAAGTAATACCTAAAACTCCTTTTGAGTTATGGACGGGAAGAAAACCGAGTCTAAGATACCTTCATATGTGGGGATGTCCGGATGAAGCTAGGATTTACAACCGACATGAATAAAAAATGGACCTTAGGACCGTAAGTTGCTATTTTATAGGATTCCTATAAGATCATAAGGTTACATATTCTATTGCCTTAATCAAACCACTAAAATTCAAGAAACTGGTCGAGCTAAGTTCATAAAAGATATTGAAACTAATGGAAATAAGGAAAATCGTAATATCGATTTTGAAGAAGAAAACCTTACTAGGAAGATTGAGATTGCACAAGATAATTATATAGAAGAGAATAATGAAGTTCAAGAACTAAAAGATCATAATTTTGAACCACTTGAACATCTAGCAGAACCGTTCCAAGAGCAATCTCTAAGAAGATCTTAAAGGGCTCGAAAACTGGCTTTGTCTAATGATTATGTTGTGTACCTGCGAGAGTGTGATTATGACCTTGGTTCTCAAAAGGATCCTGTAAGCAAAAAAGAAGCACTTAGTGGTGATCTGTTATCAAAATGGCTAGAGGTTATGATGGAAGAATGAAAATCCATGCATGAGAATAATTTTTGGAAATTAATTCAAGTTCCTGAAGGTGTGAAGCCCATGGGATGTAAGTGGGTGTTCCCTTAATAATTAAACACAAGAATAAGAGCTAAACTCTGTTAATTCTAATGAGACAGCGTCTCACGTGCTCTTCACGAGAGCGCCGGCGTCCGTCTTATAGGATTAAATCCTATAATGGCGCCGCATGTGAAGTTAACGTGAGCGCCAATATGCAAAGCACAGAAACACCTATTCTGTATTAGAATTTAATTCTTAAGCGGCGTCCACGTGCATAACACGTAAGCGCCAGCATCCAACGTAAGAGCATATAGAATTAAATTCTACATGGAAATTATTTCCCCAAAACTTGGGACAAACAGAGCCGTTGGATCAAAAATCCAATCATCAAAAGATAGAATTAAATTCTATTAGGAGAAAATATCTCCCTAATTTTTCTAAGTGAGAAAGATATTCTCGGCTGGATCAAAGATCCAATAACAGAATTAAATTCTATTTTTAGGAATATATTTCCCCAATCTTTCTAAATAAAGAAAAATTGTTCTCTGTAAAACAGAGAGCTCATGGATTAAAATCCAATGGAGATTAAAAATCACCGTTTAACATAATAAAATTCTATATATGGGAAATATTTTCCTAATCTTATTAAAAAACAAGAAAACATATTCTGTAAAATAGAAATTCACTGGATAAAAAATCCAACGGTGGATAAAATCCACCGAACAATTTTTGAGGCCAATAAATTCAATTGTATCTCTCAAATGAGAGATTTTCTCAAACTAATTAACAATTTACCTTTCCTATATAAAGAATCCGAGACTTCAAGTCTCGTTTTGAGAATCGACCCCATAAGTTTTCCACAAGAACCGAGAATTTAATTCTCCTGAAAAAATAAGAAGATGTGTTCACCGCCGAAAATAGAGACGAACTGGAATTGAACGTTTTGCCTGAATCTGGGGGCATATGCTATTTTGACATATTCGTCCACTTCTCCGAAAATACCAAGTTAATTTATGGCACCATATATCGGAGGTTTGGAAAGATGCGATCATTGTAGCAGATTTCATCAGATCCCCCCTCATTTGTGAGGGGTTTTTGATTGTGAGGATGCTCTTCCCTGCAGGTGCAAGCCCCTACAGTTAATTATGTTATCGCGTTGCGATAACCATTTTCTCTTGTTCCAGTGGTTCACTTCATGTCGTGTTGTGTTTTTTTTTATTTTGGGTTGCCCGTGAATTGTATACGGAGACTAATTTATGTCATCGCCCGTAGGGCGCGGATCAGTTCAAATCCGTATATTTTAGATTTGGATTTGTTTTATTTAAAGATCGTTAATCTAGTTTGAGACTAAGATTAACTTTAATATATGAGCATTTGGGCTCAGTTTATTTTAGCAATTTGAGACTTAGATAAATTTAGCAAAATTTTAAGAATCATTTTTATTTAAAATCCAACAACAGAGAATTTAGGCTCAGCTGTAAGAAAATTTTCCAGAGAGACTTAACCAATTCGGGCTCAGTCTGCTCAGTCCTTTTTTTGTTCAAAAGTGCTAAACACTTATTTCGGTTTTGCTTGTTCAGCCCCCCATTTTTTATGCAAAAGTACTAAGCACTTGTTTGAAACTCTGGCGCTCACATGGGTATCATATGAGACCTACAGTTATGGGCGCGGCCCAATCAGTGCTAAGCACTCAGTTATTTTGACTGCATATATATATATATATATATATATATATATATATATATATATATATATATATATATAGTGCTAAGCACCTTTTTATATGGTGTCCACGTGAGAAGTACGTGGGACGCTGGGCGCTGCTCAATCAGTGCTAAGCACTCAGCCGTTTTGACTGAATATATATATATATATATATATATATATATATATAGTGCTAAGCATTTTTTTTATATGGCATCCACGTGAGGAGTATGTATGGCGTTGGGCGTTGCCCAATCAGTGCTAAGCACTCAGCCGTTTTGGCTGTGTATGTGTGTGTGTGTGTGTGTGTATATATATATATATATAGAGGCGCTATCCCATTTATTTTGTTAGGCGTCCACATGTATTTCACCTGGGGCGCTGCCTAATCAGTGCTAAGCACTCAGCCATTTTGGCTATGTATAAAGTGCTCAGCACTTTACTCAGTGCTCACGTGTATTTCACGTGAGGCGCTGGCCTTCTATTTTGGGCGCCCACGTGTTTTTCACGCGAGACGCTGATTTCCTTTTGTTTTGGGAATCTGTTGAAGGTGCCCACGTGTGAAGCATTCCGGCGCTAATTCCTTTTCTTTTTTAGAGATTGAATCTCTGTTAATGACATTTTGACCATTAACGGCACCAAAATCTTTGTTTTGAAGATCTGAGATTAGGTTTTCTTCAAGAACTAAGTTCTTATGTTTTTTCTTTTAGAAGAACTAAGTTTCTTTTTAGGCTTAAACCCTATTTTCTGAGAAATTAAATTCTCATAGGATAGATTCTTTTTCTTTTTTCTTTCTTTTTAACCTAATTCTTTTCTGAATTTTTTATTCTCAAGAACAAGATCTTCCCAATGAGAATTAAATTCTCAACTTGTAGGAGACTTGTCTTGTGGATCTCAGATCCAGTGAAAGAACTAAGTTCTTGAGAAGGGTTAAACCCTTGGGTATGCTATGATAGGTAAAGAAGATGTTTTGTTCTCTGTTGTTTCTTTACATAGGGTTTGAGAGGAAAAAGATCTTCTTATCTATTGAGAATTAAATTCTTTGTTGTTTTTGAGAGCGTTCTGTATTTTTTTTTCAGAAGCTTATGGGGGTTCCCTCTATATGTCTGTGTGTTGAGACTTGAAGTCTCGGATCCTTTATATAGTAGAAGCAAATTGTTGATTAGTTTTGAGAAAATCTCTTATCGAGAGATTCCAATTGATTTAATTGGTCTCAAAATTGTTTGGAGGATTTTCTAGATAGTTGAATATTAGGAGAACAAATGCCCCCCACCGTTGTTTTTACGTGACTCATACATGAGTGCAAAGGTGTCATTTTTTTCCACCGTTTGATTTTCTAGATAGTTGAACCGTCCTTTCACATCATATATATATAGTGCTAAGCACTTTTTTATATGGCGTCCATATGAGGAGCACGTGCGGCGCTATCCCATTTATTTTGTTAGGCGTCCACGTGTGTTTCACCTGGGGCGCTGCCTAATCAGTGCTAAGCACTCAGCCATTTTGGCTATGTATAAAGTGCTCAGCACTTTACTCAGTGCTCACGTGTATTTCACGTGAGGCGTTGGCCTTCTATTTTGGGCGCCCACGTGTTTTTCACGCGAGACGCTGATTTCCTTTTATTTTGGGAATCTGTTGAAGGTGCCCACGTGTGAAGCATTCCGGCGCTAATTCCTTTTCTTTTTTAGAGATTGAATCTCTGTTAATGACATTTTGACCATTAACGGCACCAAAATCTTTGTTTTGAAGATCTGAGATTAGGTTTTCTTCAAGAACTAAGTTCTTATGTTTTTTCTTTTAGAAGAACTAAGTTTCTTTTTAGGCTTAAACCCTATTTTCTGAGAAATTAAATTCTCATAGGATAGATTCTTTTTCTTTTTTCTTTCTTTTTAACCTAATTCTTTTCTGAATTTTTGATTCTCAAGAGCAAGATCTTCCCGATGAGAATTAAATTCTCAACTTGTGGGAGACTTGTCTTGTGGATCTCAGATCCAGTGAAAGAACTAAGTTCTTGAGAAAGGTTAAACCCTTGGGTATGCTATGATAGGTAAAGAAGATGTTTTGTTCTCTGTGGTTTCTTTACATAGGGTTTGAGAGGAAAAAGATCTTCTTATTTATTGAGAATTAAATTCTTTGTTGTTTTTGAGAGCCTTCTGTATTTTTTTTTGCAGAAGCTTATGGGGGTTCTCTCTATATTTCTGTGTGTTGAGACTTGAAGTCTCGGATCCTTTATATAGTAGAAGTAAATTGTTGATTAGTTTTGAGAAAATCTCTTATCGAGAGATTTTAATTGATTTAATTGGTCTCAAAATTGTTCGGAGGATTTTATCCACCGTTGGATCTTTGATCCAGTGATTTTTGTATCACAGAATATATTTTCTTGTTTTTAACAAGATTGGGGAAATATTTTCCCAAAAATAGAATTTTATTCTATCATTGGATATTTGATTCAACCGAGGATATCTTTCTCACTTAGAAAGATTTGGGAGATATTTTCTCCTAATAGAATTTAATTATATATTTAGATGATTTATAATCTTTATTGGATTTTTGATCCAACGGCTCTGTTTAACAGAGAAAGTATCCCAGTTTTTAGGAAAATATCCCCATGTAGAATCTAATTCTACTTAATTTTAACTTGGGCACCGGCGCTCACGTGTTGTGCACGTGGGCGCCACTTAAGAATTTAATTCTACAACACGTGAGCGCCACTTAAGAATTTAATTCTTACATATGACAGGCGCTCCTGTGCTTTGCACATTGGATCCCACGTGAGCTTCAGGTATGGCGCCATCATAGGATTCAACCCTAAGCGGTTGGGGCTGGCGCTGGCGCCCTCATGGAGAGCACGTGAGGCGCAACCTCATTATAATTTTAACAGAGCTTGACTCTTTTATTATGTTTAAATATTGGGAGAACAAATGCCCCCTACCGTTGTTTTTACGTGACTCATACGTGAGTGCAACGGTGTCATTTTTTTCCACCATTTGATTTTCTAGATAGTTGACCGTCCTTTCACATCCTATAAATAGGGTCTTTGGCCCTTGAAATGACTGCCGTTTCATCATTTTTCTTAAGTTTCCTTCTTCCTTGAGAATTTAATTCTCATCTCAGAGCTTAGATCTCTGCCCACAAAACTCGGAATTAAACTCTGCCACACAAAAAATTGGTAAGGATTATGAACAGAGTTTAACTCTTAAAAGAATCTCTTTTTTTGTTTTGGA
This sequence comes from Agapanthus africanus, assembly GCA_030015575.1. Classification (NCBI taxonomy): domain Eukaryota; kingdom Viridiplantae; phylum Streptophyta; class Magnoliopsida; order Asparagales; family Amaryllidaceae; genus Agapanthus; species Agapanthus africanus. The sequence goes on from CM057339.1 coordinate 27,157,808, forward strand.
TTTTTAACCCATTAACAGAGCTCGGGTCTTTTTTTTTTCCTGAAATGATCTTTCAGTGATCTTAAAAAGAACTTCCCCCCCTTTTTGAGTAGACCGTGGGTCTCAAATCAATGGGCATTCCTGAGAATCGTTAGTTCTCTTCTTGGGGTTTTACCCCATCATTGATCTTGATCTTTGAGGGTTTCTGGAATTCAATTCTATTATATTTCCCATCTGTCTCCAACATGGGGGATATCTGAGATTTAATCCCATTATCTGAGGAATTTAATTCCATTTTGTTTTACAGAGTTAGACATTTTTTGAATTTTTTCGGAATTTTATTCCCCTTCCTATTCCCTTTTTTTATATATAGGGTTCTAATACCCTTTTTTCTACAGATTTGAATCTGTTGCAGAGCTCGTTTTTTGAGAACATTTGGAGTTTTTAACTCCACTACTCAATGGGATTATTCATTTATTGAGAATCTTTTTGGATTCTCACAATGGATGCATGTCTTATCATTGATGAGCCATCACCTTGATTTTGTGGGGCCCACTGATTTTTAAGACTGTAGTGATTTTAATATGCCATAATGGAGTACAGATTTGGGTGTACTGAAAATGCTAAGGCCCTTAGCTGCGGTTAATTACATTATGCCAATCACTAACTCTCAACTGGTTTTTCTTTTCAGATACCATGGCTTCCGGTTCCTTTTTTCCTTACGTTTGTTCGGAAAGCGCTTTTGCCGACGCGCCTACAGATCATGAAGTCTTTGCTTTAATCCGGGATTACGATCCAGAGCAGAAATCTTTTCATCTATGGGGATCATGGTATAGCTATATTATCCAGGGTCGGCGTAACTTTACTTGTGCGGTGTCGTCAGAACCAATCCCGTCAATTCATTATGCTACCCTCCGCAGGCCGCTTATGCAGTGGAAGAAGTCAATTGAACCATGGAAGGTCGTCTCCAACCTTCAATGGCGTCGATACCAGTCCAGTTGCCGATGGCCCTAGATATTTTGGGGCGTCTTATGTGTCAAGGAGAGACGTCCTTGGGGTCAGGTTTACACAATAGGAGTGACCCCTCGACATCCGGCTGGTTACCTCCAGTGGGCCCATTACATTTTATCGGCCAAGAAGTCGCTATTGCTGAAAATCGGGTTATACCCAGCGGTTTACGCGTCTCTCTTTTATTACCACACTCCTCATGTGTGGTAGGTTAAATCCTTCCTGGAGCAGTGGAATATTCCGACCCACATGTTTCTTTTATCGGACCGTGAGGTATCGATCTCGCTGGAAGAATTCGCAGAAATTTTCGGGTTACATGTCAGAGGGGAGCATTATGAGGAGATACTTACTCCTGATGAGTATGTTTTTGCCACCAAATTGGTAGTCAAGGGCCTTACCTCGGAAAACGATATCCAACACAAGTTCCCTAGTTTGATCAAAATGCTGAATATGTATGAGAGCTTGTTTTTGGAGTCTGGGGAGCATGGGGTTAGCTTTACTGACTTCATCACCCGTTTCCTTCGTCGGGAGGTTTTATCAAAGAAGGCTGCATAGTTTGCCAAGCTCGACGATCCGTTCGGACAAATTGTCAACTGCAGAGACGGATTTAAAGCAGTTTTTTATTCTGGATACCACCATCGTCCCTTTTGCCGAGATTTTCGCTCTGGATATTGATGAGGAGACATTTTTCATGGGCTTTATTGGTTTGTGGCTGAGCTGGTTTGCACTCCCAATGCACTCTCGCTACATGAGACCGTTTGTTTTCTATCCTGCTCATCGCATTGCGGCGGGGACACGTATGGCTGTTGGGGTTGCAGGATTGGCCCACTTATATCATGGTCTAAATATAGATGCCGACACTGTCCAGCCAGGTTTGAAGCCCATGAATCTCCCTTTGCACTACTTCACCACATGGTTCGAGATGCACGTGTTGGGTGCCTTTCATGTGCATAAAGGCCTAGATTTTATGAAGGGTACAACTTCTCTCGGGTCATGCAATTGGCTGACGCTTCTTCTCCAGACCCAACACAACGAGAGGCTCGGCGATTGCTCCTACGTCCACGCATGATTGGGAACAGCATGACCTTCATTGATAGGGTTCTGACTATTGGTAATGAACCCTCCAAAGTGATCCAACCACTCCACGATGTCTTTAAGGATGGAGTTTCTGCTTTGAGGGCCCGGGAGATTGCACATTTGTATTCCATCAGGTCGGGTTTCCTTGTATTCAGGCAAAATGCCTCGGTGTTATTCATGAGATATAACCCGCATCGCTTTGTTCAGCAATCTGGTTATTAACAAGGTGTTCCCCTTGAAGCAATTCTCGTTGATCTGGCTGCTACAGAGGAGAGTGTTCGCAACGCGGCGCACTATTTTATGCGACTGAATACGAGGTCTCATTTCCTGATCGCTGAGCCGAGTCACATCCCGAAGGCCTCCAATGCTTACATTGCCTGGTATCAGCATGCAACGGGTGCCGTTATCAAGGAGGAAATGTGGATGCTTCTTGACCATAAGGATTCTGTCCCGGCCAGTAATCCTGCGGTTCCGCTGAAGCGACGGGTAGTTGTCCGTCCTTCTTTGAGAGAGAGAGCAATGCGGTTGTAGTTCCGCGAGCCTTTCCGGCTAACCCACGGCCAGATGTAAGTGCTCCTGGGAATGTGGTGGCTGCAGCATCTCCTGAGGCGGGTATTGGCTCGGAAATCGGGTCTTGCCGTCCTAAGAAGCCTGTAAAACGAAAGCTTTTATCTTCGGGTGTTGTTGCCAGCTCACAGAAGAAGAAGAAATCTTTATTTTCGGCTGATGTTGTATTCGGCCAGGAGCCTCATGCTCCTTACAGCGAAGGCTTGTCCGAATATGGAACCAACGACAGTTTGTTCGGGGCTTCTACTGATGAGAATGTCACTACTGATCTTCAAGCCGCTATTGAGGCTTCTGAGAGATTAGCCCGCGAGCAAGCAACACTTGTTTCTCTTGCGACGTCAGGTATATCTCATTTACATTCTTTGGTATATATATATTTTTAGAATTTATTATGTTTTATTAACGCTCTTTTCTTAATACGCATCTCCACTGAAGAGGCTCTTTTGGCATCCCTCAAAACATTTGAGAAAGAGGAGAGGCTTTGCGCTTCTATGGGCCTCGGTATGATTCATTTTGTGATGCCTTTGAATATAATATTTATCTCATTTCGTTCACACTCTGACTCCCTTCTTTTTTTTATTACAGGAACCACCGCAACTTGTGTTATTTTGAGTGCGATGCCGTCTTTGGGTGGTGGTGCGGAGTATATTCCTCCCTTGATGGCACCTACGGAGCCTGCAGAGCTACCGGCTACAGTTGAGGTCTCCCCAGGGCCGCTACGGGAAACGTCGCTAAAGCAGCCGATGACGGACATTGCAGCAGATCCGGAGGCCAAGCCTGATTTAGATAAAGACGTTCCTCCGTTTGAGGTTCTAAAGAGATCTTTTTGTATGGCTAAAGCTGAGAAGAAGCGCCGAAAGTACGCAACGAGGGAGCGTCAGGCTAACTTGGCCACATGCACGAGTTCGAGTGATGTACAACCCCCTGATGTTCCTATGGAGGACATTCCTTCTCCCTTGTCAACTGCTCATAGACAGATTGCGTGTGCAGCTCGTGAAGAGACCGAGTGATTACTTCAAGGTAAGACAGCGCACGATATCCTGATGAAACCTAATAAGACTTAGCAGTTTTTTTGGATTATGACACGCTTTTCCTTGAATGATATAGCAGGGTCAAGTGTCACGCCCCGCTTCCCAGTGTACGGAAGCGGAGACGTGGCAGGCCCGCAACGTATTTACTAAGAAATAAATTCGTTAAGCCTAATTAAGCAATATATATAAAATGTACAAGAATGACAAGAGATAAAAAATAAACAGCAACTTTTATTAACATTCATTTTTACAATACAACTGCTTCGAAAAGGAAGATACAAAGATATAAAGCAAGCCTAAACAGTGGCATACAAATTGAAATAAGTACAAAATGAACTAGAAGTCCGGCTGGACAGTGAACTGGTCCAAGTCCTTCTGGCTCGATTCGATCTCCTGAGAGTCCGGTCCTCCTGACGAACACTCCAAAGAGAGAAAATAGACAGGAATGTCGTCAGCGAACTAGCGCTCTGTAAGTCCCAAAAGAAAGAAAGGAATAGAACAAGTAATGTGAATTGATCTGGTAAGTTGTACAGGTATAAGCTTGTTATTCTAACGTAATTGTTTGTAGCTTGGTATAGAAGGTATTTGTGTATACGAGAGGAGTCCATTTTACCCCGTGGACTATGGTAACATGTAGTACAAGGCCCCGTCAAAACTTATGGGACAACGGCACGAGAGTTTATGTAGGTGTCTTTTAAGTGACCATCTCGTGCCACGTTAATACGTTTCGTACCAATCTACCCCGTTATCCTCGCTTAATATATTGTATTGATTATATTTACAAGTCTAGCCGAAACCATGGATACAAGTTGTTCAAGTAGTCATGTTCAGGATGTAATCTTGTAGTTATGAAGTCATGTCATGTTAGCCATGGTTCAGTCAAGTCAAGTCAAGCATTCAGGTTTGATATTGAAGTTTGAATTCATGTATTCAGGTTCAAGTTCAAGTATACATGTTAGAGTTTGGATTCTTGTTTGAATTGGACTCTGATTTGAGTTTAGACTCAGGCTTGATTCAGACACTTGTAACTGATTTAGATCTTGAATTAGGTTCGGGAGTTATCAGTAATTGCTGCACATGAACGGCAGGATGTGTCCTTTTTCAAGACAATTACCATTGATAACTCCATTAAGTTTTCTACCTTAAATAGGCAAGCACTCACTTTTTCCGGCTCCCTGGGGCTCAAGAAAATTGATCCCGCTTAAATCTATATTTACTAAAGTCCTTAACTGTTGTTTTAGATAACTTGAGTGGGTTTTATAAAAATATTTTTAATATAATTAAAAATAAACCTCGAGAATTTATTTATATTATTTAGGGTTTTCATAGATGTGAATTTTAAGGATTTAAGGTATTTTAGTGATAATAGCTTAGATTGGAAAGTTCATGGTAGTTTAATGTAAAACTTGTCTTTTGTTGGTATCTTGATGGTATTTTGATGAAACTTGTAATTCTTTCATTGTAAAAAATGTAAGTTTATTATATTTTTAAAATATATGAATTTTTAATATTTATATAATTATTAAAAATTAAATTTTTAATTAAGTAGAAAAATTTGTTTTTCTTAAAAATCGTATTAAAAACCTTTCGAGACCGAATGCTCCGTGAGGAGGTCTGCATCTCGCTCTAATAGCCCAAGAATGTGCGATAATCCGCACCATCCAATAGTGGGTCCTATAAAGAGAGTTGTAGAGGCTTATTTTCAAAGAAATTTAAAATACAATTTAAAAGAAATCCGGTTTTTATAGTAAATGGTATTTTAATGTAATATTATATTTGTAACAAAGATACGTTCAAAGAGTATCGTGAATTTTCCTAATGGTATGTTTAAGAAAAACATTAAAAGATGATATACAAAGTTCATGGTATTTTATTGTAAAAGTTAAGTTAAAGTAATTTTGCATGATATTTTTGATTACAAGTTGGTTCTAAGTATTGGTTTTATGATTACAAGCATTTGGTCAGAATATGGATGAACAATATTTAAGAAAAAGTGGAATTTCTAGAGTTTAGAAGAATATGTCGGTATTAACTCCACTTATCGACATATGTTTTGAAATAAGATTTTCAAGGAAGAAAAAGAGGGATTGAGAGGGAAGTTTCCCCCAATAAAAGAACAAAGCCCTGTTCAAAATTCAAGAGGCAGCGCCTCACGTGCCATCCACGAGGGCGCCAGCGCCAGAGTTATAAACTCTTATATGAGCGGCGCCAGTGTGCAAAGCACACAAAAATCTTTAGCATCGCCCACGTGCACAACACATGAGTGCCGACGCCCAATAGAATTAAATTCTACTCTCTGTTAATCAAAGACGTTGGATCAAAGATCCAACGGAAACGATAAATCATCAGGATGCAGAGTTAAATTCTGTTTAGAGGAAATATTCCTCAAATCTTTCTAAACAAGAAAGATTGCCCTCTGTAAAATAGAGTACCGTTGGATTAAAAATCAAATAGTGATTAAAGAATCACCAATCTACAGAATAAATTCTGTATGGGTAAATATTTCCCTAATCTTGTTAAAAACAAGAAAATACTTTCTATAAAACAGAAGTCCTTAGATCAAAGATCCAACGGTGGGTAAAATCCCCAAATCATTTGGGATCTCTTAATGAGAGATTTCTTTGGAGCTAATCAACAAACTGCCCCTACCATATAAAGGACCCAAGACTTCAAGTCTGAGAAGGAGGAACCCCCCATAAGCTTAAAAAAAGAGAAAGTTTCGAAAGAACAGAGAATTAAATTCTCGAGGAAGAAGAACTCTCTTCTTGGAAATTTTAGGTAAATAAAAATAAATAAAGATCCTGTGGATCATTCAAAAAAAAAAATAGAGAGCTCAGTACCCAGTGCCCCACTCGTTCTTAACGTGGGCGCTACAAGAGTTCCTAGCACTCATTGAGCGGCGCTCAGCGCCCAGCGCCCCCTGTGCCTCTCACGTGGACGCTACAAAAGAACTCAAAGTGCTTAGCACTCAGTGGGCGGCGCTCAGCGCCCAGCGCTCCACGCCCAGCGCTCCACGTGCCTCTCATATGGACGCTACAAAAGAACTCAGGAGTGCTTAGCACTCAGTGGGCGGCGCTCAGCGCCCAGTGCCCCACGTGCCTCTCACGTGGACGCTACAAAAGAACTCAGGAGTGCTTAGCACTCAGTGGGCAGCGCCCAGTGGCCCACGTGCCTCTCATATGGACGCTACAAAAGAACTCAAGAGTGCTTAGTACTCAGTGGGTGACGCTCAGCGCCCAGCGTCCAGCGCCCGCATGCCCTTCACTTGGGCGCTACAGGAGTGCCTAGCACTCATTGAGCGGCGCTCAGCGCTCAGTGCCTCACGTGAACCTCATGTGGGAGCCACAGAATAAAAGTGTTTAGACTCACTAGGCAGCACCTAGTACCTAGCTCCTCACGTGCATTGCACGTGGGCGCCATAAAGAGTGCTTAGCACTCCATATAAAGATAAAAGGGGTAAAGTATTTAACACTTATTGGGAAATTCCCATGATTGAAAACCCCACATGATTACATGTGAGCGTCCGAATTTACATAAGTGCTCAGCACTTTTTGCATAAAAAAAGGACTGAGCCCAAACAAGTGCTTAGTACTCTTTTTTTCAAATAAAAAGAAAACTGAGCGGACCAAGACTAAGTTAGTTAGGTCCCTTGAGCGTAGAAACTTCTTAATTCAGATCAACCGAGCCCATATGCTCACTACTTCCCAAACTGATCTTAGTCCTAAATACGACTATCGATCTTCCAACTGATGATATCCCAAAACGATATTCGTCCCACATTCCCCTGAGGAAATCTTAGTCTCAAAATACGACTAATGATTCCTAAGTTTACCATTAATACCTTTTCCCTCAATTACGGGAATTGGTTCAAGGGTAAATCTCTCTACACCTCTGATACATGTCGTTGTAATTCCTCAACGTCTTCAGAGAGGTGATGGGTCCCGACAACCAACTGGTTTTGGTGCACTTCCCAAACTGACGTGCACATCCCAAATCAATCTACATCCCAAACTGGATGCATCCCATATCATCGTTGCTCATCCCGTCACGTAACAAATACATGTGCACGCAAGATGGACAATGGACTGAGACGTCCCTAAACTAACAACGGACCGAAACGTCCTTAAACTAATCGTTGCCTCCAAAATAGCAATAATGGACCGAGACATCCCTAAACTAACGGACCGAAACGTTTTTAAACTAACCGTTGCCTCCAAAATGGCAACAATGGACCGAAACGTTCCTAAACTAAAAACGGATCGAAACATCCTTAAACTAACCGTTGCCTCCAAAATGGCAATAATGGACCGAGATGTCCCTAAACTAACAACGGACCGTAATGTCCTTTAACTAAAGCCCCACCTCCAAAATGGTGATCAACAGACCATAATGTCCTTAAACTAAAATCTCACCTCCAAAATGGTGATCAACGGACCGAAACGTCCTTAAACTAAAATCTCACCTCCAAAATGGTGATCAACGGACCGAGATGTCCTCGAACTAGAACTTTGCCTCCAAAATGGCGACAACGGACCGAGACGTTCTTAAACTAAAATCTCACCTCCAAAATGGTGATCAACTGACCGAGATATTCTCAAACTAGAACTTCACCTCCAAAATGGCGACAACGGACCGAGACGTCCTTAAACTAAAATTTCACCTCCAAAATGGTGATCAACAGACCAAGATGTCCTCAAAATAAAACTTCGCCTCCAAAATGGCGATAACGGACCAAAACGTCCTTAAAATAAAACAACAGAGCCCAAATGCTCTTTTGTTGGATCTGAAGCAAAAATGATCCTAAGACCTTATTAAGTGGATCTTAGTCTCAAATTAGACTAACGTATCCTTAACAAAAAATCAACCGGGCCCCAACTGCTCATATACATTTAAGTTGATCTTAATATCAAATTAGATTAACGATCCTTAAATAAAACAAACCCAAATCTAAGAAATACGAATTTGGACTAATCCACGCCCTACGGGCGATAACCTAAATTAGTCTCCGTATACAATCCACGAGCAGCCTAAACAAATAAAAACACACACGACACGAAGTGAACTTCCAGAGCAGGAGAAAGTGGTTATCGTGATGCGATAACGTAATTAACTGCAGGGGCTTGCGCCTGCAGGGAAGAGCATCCCTATAATCAAAAATCCCTCGCAAACGAGTGGGAATCTGACGAAGTCTGCTACAACGGCCGCATCCGTCCAAACCTCCGATATACGGTGCTATAAATCAACTTGGCATCTTCGGAGAGGTGGACGGATAAATCCAAATAGAATCTTCCCCCAAAATTCAGGCCAGACGTCCTAACGTCCCGGTCGCGTCTTTCGGCGGTGAACACGGGACTTACAAGTTATTTAGGTTTGTCTTTCGGTGGTGAACAAGGGACTTACCGTACTCTGGGAAGCGGGGCGAGATTTACTCTTTACCATAAGGTCGTCGATGTAGCATTCGACAATCTCATGGATGAGATCATCGAAAATCTTTTTCATGGACCTCTGATAGGTAGCGCCAGCATTCTTCAGACCGAAGGGCATTACCTTATAGCAGAATATGCCCAGCGGCGTCCGGAAGGCGGTATGCTTTTGGTCTTCAGGATGGATGCATTTTTATTTGGTTGTATCCTGAAGATCCATCCATAAAGGAGAAGACCTCATGGGTAGACATGTTATCGATCATCAGCTCGGTAACAGGTACCGCGAAATCATCCTTCGGACAAGCTTTTTTGAGGTCCCGAAAGTCCACGCAGATGCGCACCGTCCTATTTTTCTTCATCACTGGAACGATATTGGTGATCTAATCAGGATATTGAATTTCTTGGATGAAACCCGAGTCGATTAGTTTCTTGACTTTAGTATTGATGCCCATCTCAAGTTCTAGTCGCATCTGTTCCCTCATAAAAAAAGGAAAAAAGGGGAAAATTTCCTACTATTAAAGTCTCACGTGTTAAACACGTGAGCACCTATATGCAAAAGCATATAGGCGCCGCAGTTAAAAACAAATGGGCTCAAAGAGCCACACGGGTTAAACACGTGAGCGTCTATATAATCAAATAATTGGTAAGCCAAACATGCATCACATATTAAACATGTGAGAGTTTATATACATAGGAGCGTTGAAAATAAAGCATGCTGAAACCCATGCTAGGGGTCACGTGTTAAACACATGAGTTCTTCTACTGCACTTTTTGGCAAGATAGAATGAAATTCTATTTGGGAAATATTTTCCCTGATCTTTCTGATACGGAAAGATTCTTCTCTAACAGAGAATTTTGGATTTAAAATCCAGTTGTGATAAAATATCACCAATCAAATCACCTGATAGAATTAAATTCTATGTGGGAAATATTTTCTTGATCTTTCTCAAATTAGAAAGATCTTCTCTGTTAAACAGAGGACCCTTGGATCAAAGATCCAACGGTGATTATAAAATCACCCACCGATCATCTGATAGAATAAAAATTCTATCTTAGGAAAAGATATTTCCTAATCTTGTTAAATAAACAAAAAAACTTCTCTATTAAACAGAGAGTGTTTGGATTAAAAATCCAATTGTGAATAAAATTCACCAAGTGATCCGAGAGATCATTTTGGATTGATTATGAAATCAATCATGATCTCTCAATCAGAGATTTTCCTAACAAGTTGATCTTTTCTCTTATCCTATAAATAGGAGAGAAGAACAAAAAAAGAACATATAGAGAGAATAGAGAGAGATAACTACCCACAAGCTTCTGTTAAAAAAAAATATACAGTGAGCTCTTGAAAAAGAAATAGAATTTAATTCTCAAAAGAAGAAGAAGACTTGCCTCATTGAAACCCTAGGTAAAAAAAGCTCACAAAGATTATAGTGTCTCTTTTTTGCCTATATAAGGGTTTAACCCTTCATATAAGAACTTAGTTCTTCCTCTGGTTGAGATTTCCAGAAGCAAATCTCCTCATAAGTTGAGAATTTAATTCTCATTGGGGAGATTTTGTTCTGCAGATTCAAAACTTAGGGGAAAAGAACTAGGTTATAAAAGAAAAAGAAATAACAGAAACATATGGGAATTTAATTCTTCCAAAAATTAGGGTTTAACCCTATATAAAGAACTTAGTTCTTCAAATGATGACGATCCAAGATCCTCAAAACCGAAATCTTGATGATTATCAATGACTAAAAATGTCATTAACAAGAGATCAATATCTCTAAGAAAACATAAGAATAGTTTGGTGACTCGTTAGTGCTTAGAACTATTATGAAGTCTCACGTGTTTCCCATGTGAGTGCTTCAAACGAACAAAGAGAACAACCAAAACTGCCTCACGTATTTCCCCACGTGAGTGCTTTAAAAAAACGAAAACAAGCAAAAGAAAAGCCAAAGCTGGCTCACGTGATTCTCACATGGGCGCCTAAAAAGCAAAGAAAAACTTCTTTGTCAATTAGGCAGTCGTCCCAAAAGAAGGCAGTCACGTGAGATGCACGTAAGCTCTATCCAAGTACTTAGCACTTTTGTAAAAATGGGGAAACGAACAGATAAAGCCCAAAGCGCAGCACTCACGTGCTTCCCACGTGAGTATCATGCAGAGTGCTTAGCGCTCCATGATTAGTTAAAAATGACTATAAAACGTTCAAATCTGGGGGCCTCATGCGTTTCACACGTGAGCACCATAGAACTCTACTGCTTGGCACTAATCCAGCACCCCACGTGTTTCATACGTGAGTGCTGTATGTCCCAGTGCTCAGCACTGTTGGGTAATTATGGAAACTTAATCTCAGCCCAAAATTGGCTAAGTTTTCCAAGGTTAAACCTCTTTGTTTTTAAATCAATCGAGCCCATATGCTCTTGATTTCCAAGGTCTCAAATATAACCAAAAATTCTTAAGTTCACAACAACTCCTTTTCCCTCAAATACGAGATTTGGTTTAAGGGTACATCTCTTCACACCTCTGATACATGTCGTTGTAATTCCTCAACGTCTTCAGAGAGGTGGCGGGTCCCGACGACCAACAACTTTTTTCGTTGATGTACTTCCAAATTGACATGCACACCTCAAATCGGATCGCACCCCAAATTGGGCGCATTCCATGTCACCATCGTTCACTCCGCCACGTAACAAATACACGTGCGCACAAGATGGATAATGGACCGAAATATCCCTAAACTAATATTCGCCCCTAAATACGGCAATAATAGACCGAAATGTTCCTAAACTAATATTCGCCCCCAAATACGGCGATAATGGACCGAAATGTCCATAAATAACATTCGCCTCCAAAATGGCGATAATGGACCGCGATGTTCTCAAACTAAAATAATCGAGCCCAAATGCTATTAAGCTGATCTTAATTACAAACCAGATTAACGATCCTTAAATCAACCCAAACCCAAATCTAAAAATATACGGATTTAGACTAATCCACGCCCTACGGGAGACGACATAAATTAGTCTCTGTATACAATCCACGAGCAACCAAAACAAACAAAAACACACACGACACGAAGTGAACTTCCGGAGCTGGAGAAAATGGTTATCGCAATGCGGTAACGTAATTAACTGTAGGAGCTTGCGCCTGCAGGGAAGATCGTCCCCACAATAAAAAACCCCTTATAAAATGAGTGGGAATATGATAAAGACTGCTACAATGGTCGCGTCTGTCCAAACCTCCGATATATGGTGCCATAAATCAACTTGGTATCTTCGGAAAGGTGGACGGATAAATCCAAATAGCATCTGACCGCATAATTCAGGCCAGACGTCCCAACGCCCCGGTCCGTCTTCCGGTGGTGAACAGATTCTGGTACGCCCGGTGGGACCTTTTCCTCTTTCCACTGCACACTTCGTGCGTCGTATTTCGCGAACAAAATTTCTGTTCGCTATGGTTGCCCTTGGACTCGAGGTGCTAAGATTTGGTGTCTTGTTCCTGTGCAGAAGAAGGAAAAAATCTATGGTTTCCAGCTGCACAACTTGCAACAATAACTCCCGCTCCGCTCCAACTGGAGGAGTGACTTATGCGCCCAATGCGGCCTCCATATTTTCAATACCAGTGGGGCAAGTAACTCAAGCCACTACCGGATTGTTCTTTCGCACTATGATCCCACCAACGAGTTTCAGCGCCACAGCACTGCAAGACGAAGCTCCCAAGATGTCGGTCTTCGATCGAATTGCAGCCACAACGGCCCCTCTCAACGGGCCATCCAAATCCGATGCCTCAGTCTTCAACAGGCTGAGCCGAAGCTCAGACGTCTCAGTCTTCAACAGGCTAAGCCAGAAACAAAACGGGCTCGCAAAGAGGCTCGTCACACCTGAAGGGGCTGCCCCAAAATGGATAGCCTTCCTAACTCCTTCTGCAGGTGAAGTCGTCAAAAGTGCTTCTCCTACCAGAAGATCGGTCTTCGGAAGATTGGTCGTTCCTCCGCAAACTCTACCAAGGACGTCAGTCTTCAATAGGCTGAGACCAGCAACAATCTCTCACCAAAGCCAAGGACATGAAGAAGCCGCTTCCCAAACTGAAGCGGTCCCGTCTGCAAGAAACGCTCGACGTCGCAACTGGCGCCGGGTGAGAAAAGATGGGGGCAATTCCCCCTCTGGACTTACTCCGCCAGCTCCAATGGTGGATGTTGATGCTGGTGTTCCAATAGGGAACAACTTTGACCTGCCTAGGAAGGTGCGAAAGAACTCTCCAATGGCGGTGCTAAAGAAATCGTCCCCCTCTGCAGAAGCCACAGTGCAGGCAAAGCCGGAGCGCCCCCATCAACGACTCTCCTCCTAAATTCACAGGGTCTGGCGAAAAGTCCAGGACTCCATGATCAACAAAGACTACTCTCGTCGACCGAAGAAATCGAAGGCTCGGCAAGAGAAATACCTTCCCTCCGTCATACAGCGAGGAGCTTCTTCTACATTTGTGCCTGTCATAACGGCTCCTTTAACTTCAACCTCCCATAAAAGGACGAGGTCGGAGAAAATTCCATCGCTGACGGCAAACTCCAAAGGCGATGGACCCAAACGCCCTAAGTCTGGAGGCATGATCGTCCACACGGTTTACATGGCTTCTAAAAAAGAGGAAAGCTTTGCTTCCGTGGCTCATCGACCGCAAACTCGGTCGTTAACAATAGCTCAGGAGCAACAACAAAAGCTCCAGGAAATGCTGGCCAAAATTGCAGCACTCACCAGACAGAAAGAAAGGCCGGAACCAGCATTTGAACAACGCCAAAAGCAGGAGTCCGATACAGAGTTCTTGCGAAGGGTGCTTGATAGAAAGGACAAGGAAGCTGCTGAGCCGGCTGCCAACATAAAGCAGATGGCTCTTTTATTTCAGGATATGGTTGGAATGATGATCCAGCCAGAACCCCCAGCCGAGGATCCGCCGATAGTTATCGAGGATGATAAAGAGGAAACATCAAACTCTCTTCCGGCTTTATCAACAGCTAAGGAGGAAATGATCTCCAAGGCTGCTCTTGATGATTATATTACTCAACAAATAAGAGCTCATCAAGCAAATGAAGCGGCCGGTCAAACTGTCAGAACTGGGCGACCGTATCGAGGCTGATATGACCAAATCAAGTACCCGCCGGGATATATGATCCCTAAGTTCCATGTGTACAAGGGGACATGCAACCCACACCAGCACGTCGCGTAGTTCAGAACTCTGTACGGCAACACTGGAGGTGACGACAAACTACTGCTTCGCCAGTTCGTTGGTAGCCTGTCGGAGACAGCCTTTGAATAGTACTCGGAGCTCCCAAATGACTCTATAAGAACATTCACAGAGATGGAGCTTCTGTTCACACAGCGGTTCGCTGGCGCACCCCGATCATGGCTTTAATCAATGCCAAGGTAAAGCCAGGAGAAACCTGGGTCCAATATGCGATCCGGTGGCGGAACTTGTAGTCAAAGTGCGAACAGCGCATCGAAGAATCCCCTGCCGTAGGCATGTTCATCGGGACCCTAGATCTGCAAAGGACCGTGTCCCAGTTCATGGCGTTCTTCAAGCCGACGACTTTCCAGGCTCTGATCGATAAACTGGTCCAAAGGACCAGATGGGTCACGGACCTTCCTCCTCAAGTAAGGACCCTTGAAATGCCAACGATAAAGGGAAAGAGGCCTTCGTCGCCAACACTCAACAACAACCGAGCGACCCAAAACCGTCGGTTCGCCAAAACAATGCACGTCATGCCTATCCCTGGAAGAAAGGCTAGGACACGCTTACTCGTTTCCCTACGATAAGACGAGGAGACTATTTGAGTTGGCAATGCGTAACAAACTCATCACACTGCCAAACCCATGGCGTCCACCACAACCCGACGACGTCAACAACCCCAACTACTGTGCCTATGACAGAATGGTGAGCTACCCAATTGAGGATTGCTACATCTTCAAGAGCTGGGTCGAGAACCAGTATCAATAGGGCAAGTTTGCACTGTCTGAGAACTGAAGGGTGAACCCGCCCCAGAAGCACACTCCTAAAAAGGTGGATGCACCGGGGGCACACGCTCGCTTGTGGAAGAAACTCCGTGGGAAGTTGTTCTTTCAGCTAAAACCAAAATAATGCTGAGGGTTCTACGGGCATGTCCGGCAGTCAGGTGGAAAAACCCACTTGAACCTGAAATTATCGAAGGGATGCTGAAACCGCGTCCCATACCGAAAGTTGTTGACAAAGGGCAAAATCCCCAAGTTAAGCCTTCAAAGTCTTCGAAGAAAAAGAAGAAGACCAAGAAATCTGTGCAGCTTGCCGAGTATGAAGACAAGCGCACAAACATATAAAAGTACATTAACGTGGTGGAGGAGTACAACCAGAAGGCACGGAAACCGGTCACGCTCGAAGAGTTCCTCAAGCATATTCTTGAGAACGAAGATAGTAACAACGATGAGGAAAATGACTCATCAGAAGAAATCGAAGACTATGTAGCAAGTTGCCACATGGTCTCCCATTCGTCGTTAAATGGCGAAGAAGCCCCCTCAGCATCAGAAAACAGCGCAGAGGAACTGGGGGCAGGATCGGCGCTAAAATCCCCGGAACTGTCAGAAGTCCCGATCGATAGGATGTTAAATGAAGCCTACCGCAAACTTGACTGAAAACGTGAAACAGCCATATACGAAAAGGCTAAGCGTCGGCGTCAGGATCAAGAAGCTGCGGAAAGGTGGAGTCGTAAAGTACTCCAACCAAAGCAAGGCATACCTGCGACAAATAAGGGCAGGATCAAGGAAGAGAAGTAGTTCGCCAAACCCCTGTCAATGGGGATAAAGATGCCACCTTTCGTAAGAAACACTCCTGAGGTCATATGCCTCGATGGAGAGGATTCACATCCAAACTAATGCCTATATCATCGGAAAGTTACCCACCCCACCGAGGAATGCAGTGCCTTTAAGAAGTGGTGGTAAGGATACGTTGCCAATCAAAAACACTTTAAGAGGATTAAGCGTGAAGCTCGTCGACAGCAAAAGGGTGTGATAGATGCGCATGAAAAACGACTGGCAACTGTCATATGGTTGATACCATTCCGGAAAGGGAAAAACCCCAAGTTCTTACTTTCGGGAGTGATTTTGAGGACGAAATACCACTCAGCCCTCTCTTCAAAGACTCTACCTCCGAAAAAGAAGAGGAGGAGAAGAACTGCGAGAATATTCAGCTGTGTAACTGCACGCTGTCCGAGAAGAACCTTGGACCTACAAACAAAGGTTCGAGCAAAAATGACAAAGGGAAAGAAAAAATCCCTGAGGAAATTGCCTTCGACGGCGGAGTTGTCAAAGAGCTTGCAGTGAGGGACCCGCCTAAGAAAAATAAGGTGGATTACAACGTCCTAGCACATTTGAGGAAAATACCCTCACAACTGAGTATATTGGATGCTCTCCTCTTGTCCAATGAAGCATGGGAGTCTCTGATCAAGGCATTACAAGAGCCCGATCAGTTCCAAGCTTTCCTCACAGAAGAGAAGATGAAGAATGATCTGGCGGAGGTTCATACAGCTGACATTACATTCGACGATGAAGACCTCCTCCTTGGTACGTGCAAGCATAACCGTCCGTTATACGTCACCGGGTACTGCCACGACATCAAGATAAGGAAAATTCTTGTCGACAATGGATCCTCCGTCAACCTTCTCAACGTGAAAGTGCTGATGGAGATTTGCATGAACGTTCAACACTTGGATCGGGACAAAATTACAATCTTTGGATTCGACTCACAGTCGTCACGGACACTTGGGTCCATAATTTTGATGTTACGCTTCGGATTGCTCGTCACTGACATTAAATTTCACGTCATTGATGCTGAGACTTGCTATAATGCTCTGCTCGGCAGGCCCTGGCTGCATGAGTACAACATCATCCTTTCTACACAACATCAGTGTATGAAGTATTTCAAGGATGGTTTGGAATGCACTATCACAGGGGAGCTGAATCCATTCTCCGTAAACGAGGTTCGAAAATATGAAGACACAAAGTACTTCCTACCAGACTTCGAAGACACGGAAAGATGTCATAAGCCAGAGGATAAACAGAAGTCCGTCGCCACTATCCCGATCTTTGGGAGTGATTTCGAGGAAGATGAAGAAATAGTCTACTCGGCGCAACCCCAGAAAGACAACAACAGGCCCGGACCATCGACCTCTATTCTGGTCTTTGGCAGCGACTCTAAGGACGAGGCTAACGCCGTTTTCTCCATCCGCCCGTCGGTGTAAACCCTTGTTGGAGCAGATCAGAGCCTGCAAATCACAATAGTTCTGCCTCAGCATTACAAGGAACTTGATGCGCTCGATACATACAGCGTACAGGAACTACAGAATTTCTACGTGCCTCCCAGGCGAAGAGGTGAAAAGGTGATCTTCTTCTTCCAATCTACGGAGACCAGAGTAGAGAAAGAAGTCAGGCACGGTGCCAATTTTGCACTTGATAAGCTTCAACCAATCTGTTTTCCAAGATATTACACGGAGGGATTGAAAAGGCTATTAAGATATCAAGGCGTACCCTTCGAACAAACTGTTCGACAAGCCCACTTCTACAAAAAGATTTGGGATATCCCTAGGACTTAGCGAAAGATGCCCAATGGGAAGATGGAGACAACTGGGTTCGGATACGTTCGGTCCAAGAAACGGGAGCGATTCCACAGCTGTCGCGTCATAAATAGCTCCGGTGAAGAAGAGAACGCTCTTCCAAATAGCTGTGACGTTGAAACAGAGCGAAATCCCGCTCTAAGAACGTTAAGTCCGTCGTTCGAAAAACAAGTTGACAAGCTAATAAAAGAAGCCTATTAAAAAAGTCGGGATAACCACATTCTCGAAATGGCTATTTATGAAAAGACCAGGACGCAACGTCTCAATCAGCAATCCGCGGGGAAAGAAGACTACAATGCCCTTCATCCTCAGCCAGCTGTACGTTCTCGCCACGAGGGAAAATCCTGAAATAGAGGCAAAAACAAGGTGAAGAACGCAAACAATGCTCGAAAATAGCAAAATGAATTAAAAAAGCCACGCTATCAAGAAAAACTTAGTTGGAACCCGTCCTTTATAAAGAAGATGGGTCGGGAATACTCTTTTCCTCAAGACAAGACAAGACAAGGAAAATATTCAACCTTGTCATGAAGCACAAAATGATGACACTTCCGGATTCTCAGCACCCCGAACAAATAAACGAGATCCATCATCTGGATTATTGCTCCTACCACCGAGCCATAGGTCATCCCCTTGAAGACCGCTTCACCTTCAAAGACTGGATAGAAGACCAATACCGAAAAGGCAGGTTCAATTTATTCGACAGCTGAAGGGTAACCCCGCCGCAAAAGCATGAGCCAAAAAGGACCTATACCGCGAGGGTAGGACCAGCTCAACGTCAAGAATGGAAGCGAAACCGTACCTGCCACGTGATAACACTCTCAAAAGAGAGAGGGCACGAGACGATAGATGACCCCTTCAGGTGCTTCACAAATGAAGATGAGGACGAGGTGATCTCAGAGTTTCCACTAGCACCAAAAGAACTGGAAAACGGGATACACAATACGGCGGACAACCTAAGAAAAATTGACTTAGGGAAGAAAAATGAGCCGAGGCCAACATTCGTCAGTGATCTGCTATCTAAAAAATAGGTAGCCACATTAAAAGACGTGCTCATTCAATATAAAGACTACTTTACATGGAATTATTCCAAAATGCCAGGTTTAGATCCAAAGGTGGCAGTACATAAACTGGCAATATCGTCAGACATAAAGCCAGTCAAACAGACGCCAAGAAGAATGCAGCTCGAACTTAAGATGAGTATCAACGCTTAAGTCAAGAAACTAATCGACTCCGGCTTCATCCAAGAAGTTCAATATCCCGACTGGATCGCTAACATCGTTCCAGTGATAAAGAAAAATGGGACAGTGCGCATCTGCGTGGATTTTCGGGACCTCAACAAAGCTTGCCCGAAGGATGATTTCTCAGTACCTGTTACCGAGCTGATGATCGATAACACGTCTGCCCATGAGGTCTTCTCCTTCATGGATGAATCTTCACGATACAACCAAATAAAAATACATCCTGAAGACAAAAAACATACCGCTTTCTAGACTCCGCTGGACATATTCTGCTACAAGGTGATGCCTTTCGGTTTAAAGAACGCTGGCGTTACCTACCAAAGGTCCATGACAAAGATCTTCGATGACCTCATCCATGAGTTTGTCGAATGCTACATCGACGACCTGGTGGTGAAAAGCAAGTCTTACGAGGAACATTGGGAACATCTAAATATAGTGTTCCAACGTCTTCGGAAGTATAATAAGTAGATGAATCCTTTAAAATGCGCGTTTGGAGTCTCCTCAGGCAAATTCCTAGAATTCATCATACGGAACCGGGGTATCGAAATCGATCCCTCAAAGATCAAGGCGATTATGGAGATGCCTATGCCAAGGACTCTCAAATAGTTGCGATCTCTTCAAGGAAAGCTTGCATATATCCGGCGGTTCATAGCCAACCTTTCCGGAAAATATCGTCCCTACAGTCATTTGATGAAGAAGGGGACCCTGTTCGTCTGGGATGAAAAGTGCCAAAACGTACTAGATGAAATCAAGCAATACTTGCAAAATCCGTCGGTATTGACCACTCCGGTTAAGGGAAAATCTCTTATCCTATATACAACAGCCCTTGAGGGTTCTCTAGACGCGCTATGGGTACAGAAGAACGACCAGGGAAAGGAGAGAGCCTTGTAATATTTGAGTCGAGTTCTCCTTGGGGCAGAAAACAACTACTCCCTCATCAAAAAGTATTGACTGGCACTGATCTTCACGATAACGAAGCTCAGACATTACGCCTTGGCACATAAGATCCACCTCATATCAAAGGTGGATCCTCTCAAATATCTAATGTCAAGGGCCATATTAACATGAAGGCTTGCCAAATGGGTCCTCCTCCTGACGGAGTTCTCGATAACGTATCGACCCCTCAAAGCAGTGAAAGGCCAGGCTATTGCCGACTTTCTTACGGAGCATCCAATACCAGCCGACTCTCTCTTAAATTGTGAGTTGCCGGATGAACATGCGTTCGACACAATCGAAGGAGAAAAGGAAGAAAATGATTCCCGATGGGAACTCTACTTCGATGGAGCATCTTCCATGAAGAGGCGAAAGCAAAACACCCCCATAATCAAAGCCGGGATGTGCCTTATTTTCGTGACTCCACGAGGAGGGATAATGCGTTACGCCCTTTCCTTAATGGAGCCGATGACTAATAACTAAGCTGAATATGAAGCTTTGATAGCAGGTCTCGAGATCGCTGTCGACATGGGAATCAAAGACATCTTCATATATGGAGACTCCCAGCTGATCGTTAGCCAAGTAAATGGCGACCATCAGACATGCAAGCCGGAGCTGATAAACTATGGCGAAAGAGTGCAACAACTGTTGACACAAATCCCCGTTTATCGCCGAAAATAGAGACGAACCGGGATAGATCTTCTTGCCTAAATTTGGGAGCAGATGCTATTTGGATTTATCCGTCCACCTCTGCGAAGATGCCAAGTTGATTTATGGCACCGTATATCGGAGGTTTGGACGGATGCGGCCGTTGTAGCAGACTTCGTCAGATTCCCCCTCGTTTGCGAGGGGTTTTTGATTGTGGGGACGCTCTTCCCTGCAGGCGCAAGCCCCTGCAGTTAATTACTTTATCACATTGCGATAACCACTTTCTCTTGCTCCAGAAGTTCACTTCATGTCATGTATGTTTTTGTTTGTTTGGGTTGCCTGTAGATTGTATACGGAGACTAATTTATGTTGTCGCCCGTAGGGCGTGGATTAGTCCAAATCCGTATTTCTTAGATTTGGGGTTTTTATTTAAGGACCGTTAATCTATTTCGAGATTAAGATCGACTTAAATGTATGTGAGCATTTGGGGCTCGATTTGTTAAGGATACATTAGTCCAATTTGAAACTAAGATCTACTTAAAAAGGTTTTAGGATCATTTTTGTTTCAGATCTAACAAGAGAGTATTTGGGCTCTGTTGTTTTAGTTTTAAGAACGTTTCAGTCCCTTAACGCCATTTTGGAGTCGAAGTTGTAGTTTGTGGACATTTCGGTCTGTAAAATACCATTTTGAGGTGAGGTTTTAGTTTATGGACGTTACGGTCCATTGTCGCCATTTTGAAGGCAACGTTGTAGTTTGAGGACATTTCAGTCCATTGTAGTTTAAGGGCATTTCGGTCCGTTGTTAGTTTAGGGACATCTCGGTCCATTGATCATCTTGCGCGCACGTGTATTTTTTACGTGACGGGATGATCAATGATGTTATAGGATGCATCCAGATTGGGATGTGGTTTGATTTGGGGTGTATACGTCAGTTTGGGTAGTGCACCAAAGAGCAGTTGGTTGTCGTGACCCACCATCTCTCTGAAGACGTTGATGAATTACAACGACATATATCAGAGGTGTAGAGAGATGTACCCTTGAAACAATTCCCGTGTTTGAGGGAAAAGGGATTAATGGTAAACCGGGGAATCATTAGTCGTATTTTGAGACTAAGATTTCCTCATGGGAATGTGATACGAATATCGTTTTGGGATATCATCAGTTGGAAGATCGATAGTCATATTTGGGACTGGGATCAGTTTAGGAAATAATGACCCATTGGCTCGGTTGATCTGGGTTAAAGACCTAGCCAACTTGGGCTTGGTCCACTCAGTTTTTCTTTTTATTTGAAGATGATTGCTATGCACTTGTTTGGGCTCAATCCCCTTTTTGTGCAAAAAGTGCTAAGCACTTATGTAAGTTCTGACGCTCACACATAACCATGTGGGGTTTTCGATCATGGGGATTTGCCCAATAAGTGTTAAACACTTTACTTATTTTTTGTCTCTTTATGGAGTGCTGAGCTCTTTTTATGGCGTCCACGTGCGAAGCACGTGAGGCCCTAGGCGCTGCCTAGTGAATGTCAAGCACTTTTTATTCTGTGGCGCTCACATGAGGGACACGTGAGACGCTGGACACTGGGCGCTAGACGCCGCTCACTGAGTGCTAAGCACTGCTTTATTTTGTAGCGCCCACGTGAGAGGCACGTGGGGGCGCTGGGCGCCAAATACTGAGTGCTAAGCACTCCTTATTTAGTGAGGCACCCACGTGAGGCGCACGTGAGGTGCTAGGCGCTGAGCACCGCTTATTAGGTGCACTCCTTATTTTGTGAGGCGACCACGTGAGGGGCACGTGAGACGCCGGGCGGTGATTTTTCCTTGTATATTTTGTTTTGAGGAATTCAATTTCCTGGTTCTTTTCTGAATCTTTGATCTCCAAGAGCAAGTTCTTTCCGATAAGAATTAAATTCTCAACTTGTGAGAGACTTGTCTTATGGATCACAGATCCAGAGAAAGAACTAAGTTCTTCTTTTAAAAGGGTTAAACCCTTCAATAGGTAAACGGGATGCTCTGATCTCTCTTCTCTTTTATTTACCTAGAGCTTTTTTTCTTAGAAGGGAGATCTTCCTTTTTGAAGCTTTCTGCTTTGTTTTTTCAAAGCTTATGGGGCAGGGGTTCCTCCTTTTTAGACTTGAAGTCTTGGGTCCTTTATATAGTAGAGGCAAGTCTGTTGATTTGTTGAAGAAATCTCTCATTAAGAGATCCTAATTGATTAGGGGATTTTTACCCACCATTGGATCTTTGATTCAAAGGCTTCTGTTTTACAGAACAAATTTTTCTTGTTTTTAACAAGATTGGGGACATATTTACCCATACAGAATTTATTCTATAGATCGGTGATTCTTTAATCACCATTGGATTTTTAATCCAACGGTACTCTGTTTTACAGAGGGCAATCTTTCTTGTTTAGAAATATTTGAGGAATATTTCCTCTCAACAGAATTTAATTCTGCATCTTGATGATTTATCATCTCCGTTGGATCTTTATCCAACGGCTTTGTTTAACAGAGAGTAGAATTTAATTCTACAAGGCACCGTCGCTCATGTGCTGTGCATGTGGGCGCTTATTAAGGTTTTAATTCTTTCATGTGCTTTGCACATTGGTGCCCACGTGAGAAGCACGTGCGGCGCCAATGACTCTGGTGCTGCGCCCTCATGGAAGGCACGTGAGGCGTTGCCTCTTGAGTTTTGTGTGCTTTGCATACGGGCGCTACTCATATAAGAGTTTTAACTCTGGCGCTGGTGCCCTCGTGGAAGGCATATGAGGTGCTGCCTCTTGAGTTTCGAACAGAGCTTTGCTCTTTTATTGGGGGAAACAAATGCCCCCCCCCACCGTTGCGCTCACATGGCTCACACGTGAGTGTAGCAGTGGCACATTTTCCACCGTTAGATTTTCTTGGATGTTGAACCGTCTTCCTGTGCCTATAAGTAGGGCTTTTGGCCTTTGAGATGACTGCTGTTCATCTTCCCTAACCTTCTTCTTTCTGAGAATTTAATTCTCTTTTCAGAGCTTAGATATCTGCCCAAGGAAACTCTTTTAGAGTCAGGACCCTGTCAAAAGATTTGGTAAGGATTATGACCAAACTCTTGAGGGAATCTTCTCATGTTCTAGGGTTTTAACCCATTAACAGAGCTTTGCTCTTCTTTGTAGTGATTAGATCGTAGATTTTAAAAAAATATTTTAGGGTTTCTTAACCCATTAATCAAAGTTTTGCTCTTCTTTCATAAAGATCTTTTAGTGTTCTAAGATTTTTCTTGCAGATCTTGAAGATCTTTAGGGTTTTACCCTGTTAGAAAGCTTTGCTTTTGAAGGATCTGAGATGTTATCCCATTGTTCTATAGAGCATGGTTCTAAAAAAAATTTTGGGGAATTTTATTCCCCTCTTAATTTTCTTGACAGATGTGAAATCTGTTTTCAGAGCACGGCTCTCGAGGGAGCTTAACTCTTCAGTACAATGATGTTTTCTCATTAAATGAGTACCCTTTTGGATTCTATGAGTGACTATCCCATCATTGATGGGGCGTTACCTTAATTTTGTGCCCCTTGTCCCTTTCTTCTGAACTGCGGTGCAGTACAATTTTTAAGTACCAAAGAGTATTAGAGTCCTGAATATAGCGTTGATAGCTAACCCTTCTCCTTTTGTGCAGGTACTATGGGTTTTGATTCCTCCTTCCCTTTCGTACGTTCAGAGAGCGCTTTTTTCGACGTGCCCGTGGATCGGGAAGTCTTTGCACTTATTAAGGATCATGACCTAGAGCAAAAATCTCTTCACCTATGGGGGTCATGGTATAGTCAGATCATCCGGGGTCAGCGCAGTTTTTTTTATGCAGCGCCTTCGGAGCCAATCCCAGCTATTCACTATGCTGATCCGCCTCAAGTGACTTACGCCGTAGAAGAGGTTAACTGGACCTCGGAAGGTTGTCTTTAACCTTCCATTGCGTCGATACCCGTACAGCCACCGATGGCCTTGGACATTTTGAGGTGACGCATATGTTAAAGCGAGTAGCGCCCTTGGGGGCAATTTTATATGATAGGATTGACTCCCCGTCATTCGGCCAGCTACCCACAGTGGGCTAGGTATATCCTGTCAGCCAAGAAGTCGCTGCTGTTGAAGACCAGGTTGTACCTCGCAATTTACGTGTCTCTCTATTATTACCACGCTCCCCAT
Source organism: Agapanthus africanus (assembly GCA_030015575.1). Taxonomy (NCBI): domain Eukaryota; kingdom Viridiplantae; phylum Streptophyta; class Magnoliopsida; order Asparagales; family Amaryllidaceae; genus Agapanthus; species Agapanthus africanus. The sequence goes on from CM057339.1 coordinate 27,182,494, forward strand.
GTGTGGTGGATCAAGTATTTTTTAGAAAAATGGAACATCCCGACCCACACTTTTTTCTTATTAGATCGGGAAGTTTCGATTTCATTAGAAGAGTTCGCGGAGATCTCCGGCTTGCCCTTCAGAGGGGAGCACTATGAGGAGATACTTCCCCCTGATGAGTACATCTTCGCCACTAAGTCAGTGGTAACGGGCCTTACCCCGGAGAACGCCGTCCAACACCAGTTCCCCAGCTTGATCAATGTGTTGAATATGTACGATAATCTATTCCTGGAGTCTGGCGGGCATGAGGTTAGCTTCGGCGATTTTATCGCCCACTTTCTTCGTCCGGAAGTTCTGTTTAAGCAGGCCGCGAAATTCGCTAAACTAGACGATCCGTTCGGGTTTGGTTTAGATAACTTGCCGACGACGGAAGCGGATATAAAGAATTTCTTTATTCCGGACACTCCAGTTGTCCCCTTTGCGGAGATCGCTGCCCCGGGTGTTGATGAAGAGTCGTTCTTTTTAGGGTTCATTATCCTGTGGCTGAGTTGGTTCGCGCTTCCCACGCACCCCCTCTGTATCAGGCCGTCTGTCTTTTATCCAGCCCATCGCATTGTCGCGGGGACGCTCGTGGCCGTTGGGATCGCGGGGTTAGCTCATCTATACCACGGCCTGAGTTTAGCAGCTGACACTACTCAGTCGGGGGTAAAGCTCGTGTATCTCCGATTGCATTACTTCGCATCATGGATTGAGATGCACGTGCTTGGTGCCTTTGGCGTTCATAAACGACCCCAGTTCTATGAAAGCTACAACTTCCCCTGGGTCATGTACCTAGTTGACGCTTCTGCTCCAGACCCGTCACAGCGAGAGGCTCGGAGATTGCTCCTTCGGCCATGCATGGTTGGGGACAGTATGAACTTTTTCGATAAAGTCTTAACTATCGGCATAGAATCCACCAAAGTGGTCCAACCGTTGCACGATACTTTTAAGGATGGGGCTTCTGCATTGAGGGCCCGGGAGGTTATGCACCTGTACTCTATCATGCCGGGCTTCCTAGTGTTTAGACAGAATGCCTCGGTGCTGTTCATGAGGTACAACCCGCACCTCTTCGCTCAACAACTGGGTTATAATCAAGGTATTCCTTTCGAGGCATTTGAGCCGGCTGCTACGGAAGAGAGTATTCGCTGCACGCTGCACCATTTTATCCGATTAAATATGGGGTCCCATTTTCTCGTCAGCGAGCCGAGCTATGTGCCGAAAGCTTTGAATGCTTACGTGGCGTGGTACCAGCATGTGACGGGTGCTGTTATCAGGGAGGAAAGACAGTTGTTATTCGATCATAAGGATGCCGTCCCAGCCGGTAATCCAGCGGTCCCTTTGAAGCGACGGACCACAGTTCGTCCTTCTTTAAGAGAAATCACTAAAGCTGTGGTCCCATGAGCTTTTCCTGAGAAGCTTTAACCGGATGTTCCCGCAACTGCGGTAGCCGTGACGTCTCCACACTTGGGCATCGGTTCAGAGGTCGGAACCCACCGTCTGAAGAGGCTTGTCAAGCAAAAGCTCTTATCGTCGGCCTTTGGTGTCTGTTCGCAGAAGAAGAAGAAGTCTCCATTTTCTGTCGACGTCGTATTCGGCTAAGATCCCCATGCTCCCTACAGTGAGGGCTTGTGTGAATATGGCACCAATGAGGGTTTGTTTGACAAGCCTACAACTGATACTGATCTACAGGCTGCCTTCGCAGCTTCCGAGCGACTGGCTCGCGAGGAAGCGGCGTTGATCTCTATTGCGGAGTCAGGTATACTTCATTTACATTCTTCTGCACCTATCCCTTCTCCCCTTATTATGCTTTTATTAACGCTCTTTTCTTCAACAGGTATTTATGCCGAAGAGGCTCCCGCGGCTTCCCTTAGAACGTTCGAGGAGGAAGAGAGGCTCCGCGCTTCTTTGGGCCTTGGTATAATTCATTTCATTACACATTTACTCTTTTTTTTAATGATCTGACCCTTCTCTTTGCTTTATTGCAGGAACTACCACAACCCAAGTTATTTCAAGTGTAGTGCCAATCCCAAGTGGTGATGCAGCAAAGCTTCCAGAGCCACCGATCACGGCCGCGTCCATCCCAAAGTCACCACAAGAGGCATTGCTGAAGTAGCCGATGATGGACACCGTAGCGGCTACGGAGGCAGAGCTCATTTCGAACGACGACGTCCTCCTGTCGGAAGTTTTAAAGAGGTCGGTTCTCATGGCTCAGGCTGAGAGGAAGTGCAGAAATCACGCGGCGAGGGAACGCGATGCTGTCTTGGCCGCAGGTGCAGGCTCAAGCAATGTTCCGCTTACTGAAATTCCTTCGGTGGACGTTTCTTCTGCCCTGTCTGCTGCCCATAGACAGGTTGTGCGTATAGCTCGTGAAGAGAATGAATAACTACTTCAAGGTAGAACAACGCACGGTCCTTAATGACAGCTCCTCCCCTCCTGTCTATTTATTTAACATACGCATTTTCTTTTAAGTAGGGTCGAGTCCTGACGGTGGCATGGCAGGTGAAACGCCGATGATCATAGATCCCGAAGTGGCCACTCTTTCTCGGGAATCTGGGACTGTCCAGACTGCTGCTCTTTCTCCTTGTGGCTCCTTGGTATCGGCGGGCGTCGCAAGCATTACGATGGCCCTTGTCGAGTCAGGGGATGAAGCAATGGGTGCAGAATCTACTCCCCCGAGGGAGAATGAGGAAGCCGTTACACTTGGTGACGCTTTCGGCTCGGTTTCGGTCTCTGACCTATCAGGTACTCCTTATGTTGTTATCTTTGAGTTTTTAATCCCGTTAAGCCCCTCTAACGATATTTCGTTTGTCTTGAGCGTAGGCGCGGTAAACCCTGAAGCTGTGCCGGCTGAAGAAGTATCGTTGGCCGCCACTTTGACAATCACGGTTCCTTCGTTTTCTTCCGTGCCTCCTCAAATTTTGGAAGGTATGGGTTTCTCACTTAGTTGCTTTACTATGGATACAATTCTTTTTGTATTGACTGTATATTGTCGTGACTCTGCAGGAGTACTTTTCGACCATTTATACCAGGTGCTAAACCTGCATTTTTCCTTTCAATCGGAAGTCGTTCCACCTTCCGGTATTGATCAGTATATTCTTCACTTAGTGTTTCTCTTTTTTTATGAGTAGACTTCCTGTTGCTGAGCCTTCCTTATATTGACCACAGTATCACGGCTCGGAGGAGGAAGCAAAAGAATAGCCACGCCTCCGGTACTCCCTGTTCTGCCACTTTCAACAGCCGGTACGGTAGATTCCATCCCTCGGGTGTTTCCATTGTCTTTCGAGTAGAAATCTGACCGTAATTCATTTTACAGCGATTACACCGGCTTCAGCTCCTTTTGAGTCCCGCATTTTTACACCCACAGGGCTCTTCACTAAAAGTCCATCTTCCAGGGACGCAGTGAATAGCCGGCGAATATTAAGCGAGTTTATTGAAGATCTCGACGCTGAGGCCCTCACCTCTGCTACGGACTTTCCCAACGAAGTCAATCCATTGCCAGCGACACTCGTGAACTTCCATAATGAAGATCTCATCGGTTCTTGGGTTGATTATTGCAGGAAGATCGAGGCTTGCCTGCATGAGATTGAGCTTAAGCGTCTTGCTCCCGAGGTATTGACTTTGAACTCTCAGCAGGCTGCGTGGGTCGAGCAGAGTGTCTCTTTCATTCGCTATTTTGAACAAGAGGTGGCCCTGAGGCGAAAGGAGCATGAGGCAGCTTCCGACGAATCCGTCCAATTGCGTACCCAGGTTGAAGCGAATGCTGCACAGCTGAAAACTATTTTTGAAAATCTCTAACGATGTATTTCTGACGGGATGGTGCTAAGGCAGAAGCTTGACTTCACCGAGCAGGTCACACAGGATTGCGAAACTGCCAAGCAGGAAATCGATGAGAAGCTTTCATCCCGCTTGCAACAACGGGCTCAAATCGAAGCGGAGTTTACCACCATAGTTAAACGCGAGAAGGAGTTGAGGGGAGCGCGCGAGCGGTTTGTCAGTTTGTTGAAAACGCCTCTTCCTTAATAAGTGTCATTGTACTCCCTTTCTTGTACTGATTGTAAACTTCTGATTCATGAATAACATGTATTCATTTTGATTCCTGAATGAAATGTATCTTGTATTCACTTAAATTCATGAATAAAAGACATATTTTATTTCATACTGGTATTTCTCTTTTCTTCGACGTCTTGATCTGGTGTGAATTAGTTTATATACTCATTTCGGAGTTTGTAGTTTATTCACTCATCCCGGAGTCTCTAGTTTATGGACTCATTTAGGAGTTTGTAGTTTATTCACTCATCCCAGAGTCTCTAGTTTATGAACTCATTTCGGAGCTTGTAGTTTATTCACTCATTCCAGAGTCTCTAGTTTATGAACTCATTTCGGAGCTTGTTTAGTTTACCTCACTTGGGCTTGTAGGCAAACTTATCCTAACGCATGGATAACCCCTGCTCTTTGCGACAGAGGCTCGTTAGGTTTTATGGTACTAGGGTTTTTGTCCGTTGTACCGTCGCGTTGGATGATGCATTTCCCGATATGCAGTCTTTACGTTGCTGTTCGAGTAGCCCCGCGACCGTCGTGTCTCTGATCCCTTCGGGGGCTGGACAAGATGTCTTCAAGTAATCTTCCTAGGCAATTTGACCATCGGAAGAGCAAGCGTTATGAATTTTGCCATGCCGTTTTTTACTTGAGGTTAGGCTCAGTTTGGGGAGCCCCGATGAATCATAACCACTCCGCACTGGTGTGGGATGATCTCTGATAGTCTTTCGGGTTTTATTTGAGTTAACCCTGAAGCTAGGAATTTGGCCTTCGCTTCCTTTGTCGATACTGCGTCTGCTGTAATGAGGCGAATGCCGAGGTGATATCTAGGTTGTTTTGTGAACCGTTGAGACTTGGAACTAGAGAATTTTCCATGCCTCCGTTTTGTTTTGACCCTGAGGTCGCTTGTTGACGTCGTATCCACATCCTGTTGGAGTGAGAAGAAGCGCCGTTGTTGACACTATGTCTGTTATAACGAGAAGAATGTCGAGGTGGTCTCTAGGTGGTTTGTGAACTGTCGAGACTTGGAACTAAGGACTTTGCCATGACTCCGCTTTGTTTTGAGCCCAGGGTCGCTTATTGACGTCGCGTTTGCATCCTGCTAGAGTGAGAAGAAGCGCCGTTGTTGACACTATGTCTGTTTAACGAGAAGAATGTCGAGGTGGTCTCTAGGTTATTTTTGAACCGTCGAGACTTAGAATTAGGGACTTTGCCATGGCTCCGCTTTTTTTTGACCCTAGGGTTGCTTGTTGACGTCGTGTCTGCATCCTGCTGGAGTGAGAAGAAATGCCGTTGTTGACACTATGTCTGCTGTAACGAGATGAGTGTCAAGGTGGTTTCTAAGTTGTTTGTGAACCATTGAGACTTAGAACTAGGGACTTTGCCATGCTCTGCTTTGTTTTGACCCTAGGGTCGCTTGTTGACATCGCGTCTGCATCCTGCTGGAGTGAGAAGAAACGCCATTGTTGACACTATGTCTGCTGTAACGAGATGAGTGTCGAGATAGTTTTTAGGTTGTTTTGTGAACCGTCAAGACTTGGCTCTCCCTTTGACAGACCCTGGTGGGAAAATATGGTTCCCTTTTCGTTTATGCCCATGGATTTTATACAGGGGTTGATGTGGACTCACATGCAGGGAAAAAGTTTCATATTTTTTTATTTCTTTCCGCGACGCTCTATCATTTCAGCTTTTTATATCGCGAAAGTCGTGATTGCCCAATCATTTTGGTTTTTTATCGCGGTGCCCAATCATTTCGGCTATTCTTTTCTTTTTACTCGCTACTTTTTATTGTGAGTTGCCCAAACATTTCGGCTATTTTTATATGCATATATTTTGCTCGCTGATTTTTATTGCGAGTTGCTCCATCATTTCGGCTATTTCATATGCATTTTTTGCTCGCTGATTTTTTTGTTGCGAGTATGGAACTTGAGATCTGATACCAATCTTGGTATCAGCACCACTGCGACTGGAATATTACCAGGAGCGCATCATCATTTGCCGTGAAAGGACTTGAAAATTGACACCTGTTCAGGCATCAGCATCGCCGCGATTGGAATATTTCCAGGAGTGGATCATTGTTTGCTTTTGTCGATTTGAACAAAGGTGGCTTAGCAAACAGGGTAAGGATCCTGTCAACCAAGGCTTTTGACTTTACGAGCCGTAAGGGTCTCATAAAGGTATTTCTCCCTACGAGTCGTGAGGATCTCGTAGGTGTATGTTCTCCTTAGAAGTCGTGAGGACTTCTAAGTTGAGTTTTCTCTTATAAGTCGTAAGCATCTTAGAAGAGTATTTTCTCCTTATAAGTTGAGAGGAATTACAAGTGTCGTTCACTATATGAGGACATTCCTCGTGATTGGTGGAACTTGGTAGGGGAATGTTTATTTGTGCCCGTAGATTGTTTACAAAGGCCAATATCGGACCGCCTGTAGGGCAACTTGGGGGATACGATAGCTTAAGAACAGGTCTAGGTCACTGTAGCTTAAGGCTTTGAATCCTATGAGCCGTGAGAATCTCATAGGGGGAGTTCTTCTTACGAGTTGAGAGGATCTCGTGAGTGAAAATTTTACGAGATTGCGTCTTTTCGGGTTTTCACAAGCTCGTCGGTAGCCCTGCTGTTTTTACTCACGGCGCCCTTTCGGGTTTTCATCTGTGCCCATTTCGCTTGTGGGCTTACCGTATTTTTTTTGACTTGGGTTGCAGTCTTTGCCGTTGGAGTTTTGATTGCAACATAGATCCCCAGAGAAGATATCGCCGTATTTGGGGCGATGCGCCATGTTTAGGGCGGAGCACTAGTTTAGGGATATCTCGGTCCATTATCGCTGCGTTTGAGGCGACACGCTAGTTTAAGAACATTCCGGTCCATTACCAGTTTAAGGACGTAGTGGTCAATTATCACCATTTTGGTGGCAATGGTTAGTTTAAGGACATTTCGGTCCGTTGTCGCCATGTTTGGGGCGGAAATTCTGTTGGATAATACTTTTAGAGTTTTGACTCAGGAAGACAGCGAGCGGACACGGGCGTGTCATCTATCATTAACCTAAGTCGTGACTTGTCAAGCGTATTATTTCTTAAGGAACCAGCCGTTTATTGGCCGGAAGGGTCTTTCGCCATGTATATCCATGAGCAAGTAGGCCCTATGTAAATACTCCAATTCTTGTGTACATAAAATTGATTAAAAGTTAATATATAATTGGGGTATTTACATTTCCTGTGAGTACTATAAGAATTTGTTTTGCTTTTGAACAGCAAGAAAGAGCTTGTAGCTCACTGGTAAGACCTTGCACGGCTGATCCATAGCACCAGAGTTCAAATCCCATCAGCCACACATTCTTTTTAATTAAATTTTTTTTAATCTTTTTAGAAGCCCAAATGTCTACACGTGCACAACACGTAAAACCAAAAGTCACAAATAAAACAAACATATACACTGAAGAAGCCAAAGCGACAAGGACACGTGGCCCAAACCCTAGTCCCAACCGTCGGAAATAACCCGACGACTAGTTCAAAAAATCCGGCGCCGCCGGGTCAGACCATCCTAAATGCTTCCGAACTTCACCCCCTTCACCTCTTCAGCTACCCCACTAACCCCACATTCCTTGTTTACTTTGAATAATTCCAGAGAGCAATAAAATGCCATTTAATCCCAATTTTAATGCATATTTCAATGCATTCTTTAAACACCATAAACCCTAATTTTCCCTATAAATACCACCCTCATTTCACACCTCCTCACTCACAATTCCCTGCCAAAACTCTCAAGAAATTTCCAAGTTCCCATAGTGTGCAAGTGGAGTTAACAAAGGGCGAAGCTCCGACGAAGTTCCGGCGAAGATACAAGGAGTTTCCGGCAACGAAACGAAGCACTGACGAATCTTAGACCTCCTCCTACCTCTCCCCTCTCATCAAACCCAGTAAGTCCCCCTTCTCTTTCTTTTTTGCTATTCCTAAACTCTTCATTCTTAAAACATTTCGGATGCGGAGTTATCCGGCTTCCGATTCTCTTTTCTTTTAAAAATACAACTTTTTCTTAAAAACAAACATACAATTTTTGATATATTGTTTATTAATCATTAACAAAGACAATAGAACAAGCTTGACATCAAAATGATAACCATAGCAAGTTGTATGTTAATTTTACATTAAAATACCTTTATGTTTCATATCGACATGATTATACCTTTTAACCGTGTTATCTTTAGAAAACTCACTAGGTAATGACCTAGCTCCTCACAACACACATATATAACATATCACAATGGAATTTGGGAACATAGATTCGTGAAAATACGACTTTATATATAACTACCTTCAACTTATAAAACCTTTTTTTATAAGAAGTGTATTTAACAAATCTTTGCAATTGCGCCTCTACAACCCACTATTGGGGACCCCCGTTCGGTATGGTGTGGATTATCGCACATTCTCGGACCTAGTAGAGCGAGATGCAGACCTCCTCATGGAGCATACGATCTCAAAAGATTTTTAATACATTTTTTTTATAGAAAATGTGATTTCTATTATAAATAAAACTTATATTTTTAATAAATAAATATATATGTAATTAATATCAAAATATCTATTTTTAATATTTATAATATTCCATATTTCCAAAATTCAAGAAAATATCCCATTTACAAGAAAATACCCTACAATTCTAATATTTCAAATAAATACCTTATACTTTAAAAACTAGGTCATATTCACTAGAAATTTCATATTGAATAAAAGAAACATCAATGAAAACTCTAAAGACAATAATTAAATACTTAAGGTATATTTTTAAAGTATAACAAAACTATTTTACATAAACCCCCCTCAAGCTACACTAAATTACAATAAGGACCCTAGTAAATATAGGTTTAAGCGGAACCAGTCTCTTGAGCCTCAGGGAGCCGGAGATATGGGTGCTTGCCTATTTAAGGTAGACAATATAACAAACGGTGTTATCAATACGGTAATTGTCTTGGAAAAAGACACAAATCCTGCCGTCCATGTGCAGCAGTTACCGATAACATCAGAACTAATTCAGGACTTCAATGTCTTTTCTAAATGTCCGACTCAGATTGAGTCTCGATATAATAAAACTGACTTGAATATGATTCAAGTATATATTCAACATGAATCCATGAATCCATATATTCAATCTATACAACTTGACCGAACCGAACCATGGATATACTCCATTTACAAGTTCATCCATTATATCCGTTCCATTACTGATATCATGGTTTCGGCAAGTCATCCATCTATATACAATATACAATTCAAATAATACAAACAATACAATCAAGACATCACGGGGTTTATAAGGGGTAGATTGGTACGGAAGGTGTTAGAAGTGGCACGAGACTGTAACCATAACACACCTAACCTGAATATCCATTGCCATTGTACCATAGCTGAACGGTTCCTTATGCTCCTTATACCTTAGTCTCCGGAATAGTGGGAATCCTCTCGTATACACTGGCATTTTCTGTACCAAGCTACAAACAACAGCGTTAACACTAAATACAATATTATAACAATATACTCTCTATTCTGTCTATTCCATTCTTGTTTATTTACGGGACTTACCGAGCGATTTGTTTGCTGAAGACATTCTCTTTCTTATTCTTTGGAATGCCGTCAGGTGATTTGGACTCACTGGAGATCGAGCCCAGCAGCGAGGACTTGGACCAGTTTACTGAAGATCCAGAGCGCTAGTTCACTTGTACATTACATTTCCTTTACATTTCTGTTATGCCACTGTTTAGGCATTACTTTCATTCCATGTATTTACTTTTTAGTTGTATTGTAAAAAGAATGTTAATAAATAAAGTTGCTGTTCAATTATATCTATTGTCTTTGTCTCTTGTGTATATTACTTATATTGCTTAGATACGCTTAGCGTGTTTACTTAAGAGTAAATACGTAGCGGGCCAGTGGCATTGCCTTCCCCGTACACCGGGAAACGGGGTGTGACACCCCACCTTGGTAGACTTTGTCTATGATATACGCGTCTTTATAGTTTGGCTTGAATTTCCCCCATTTTGTATGATTGGGGATCATAGGTCTTTTGACGACTAGCACGAGTTCGTCTTGGCGGAATGTTCTTGGCCTGGTTAGTCTTTTGTATAAGCGCGTCATCCTTGCTTCGTATGCTTCCAGGTTTTGCTGCGCCATGAGACGAGTTTCGTCGAGGGCATCGAGCTCCTCAAGCCGAAGATGGGAATTTTCTTCATCTGTCATCTCGTATCGAACTGCCACTCGTAGAGAGGGTAGCTCTATCTCTAAGGGAAGTACCGCTTCCATGCCGAATACCAACTCGAATGGCGTTGTATTCGTGGCCGTTTTGAACGTGGTTCGATACGCCTAGAGAGCTTCATGCAGTCTCTCGTGCTAGTCCTTTTTATTTCTGGCCACCGTTTTCTTTATGATCTTCATCAAGGTCTTGTTGAAAGCCTCAGCTAGACCGTTAGCTCGGAGATTATAGACTGAAGAGTATCTCCAGTCTATATTATGCCGCTGTGTGAAGCGGCTGATCTTATGGCTTCTGTAGGCCGGCCCATTATCCGAGACGATCCGTCGCGGAGTGCCAAACTGGTAGATGACATGTGTCCTGAAGAAATGGAGGATGTTCTCCGTCTTCACTTCCTTTAGCGGTACTGCCTCTGCCCACTTAGATAATTAATCAGTTGTTGCCAATATGAACCGATGTCCTTTGGATGACGCTGGTTCGATAGGCCCAATTATATCGGTTCCTCACATTTCGAACGGCCAACTAGCCAATATTAGGTGTAGCGGATTTGGATGCTGGTGGATGAAGTCCCTGTGAACCTGGCACGAGTGACACTGCTTCGCATATTCGAGGCAGTCCTGAATCATTGTGGGCCAATAGTAACCCATTCTTTTGATCTTAATCTTCATCTTTGGTCCGGCTTGATGAGAACCGCAGAGTCCTTCGTGGGTTTCTTAGAAGACTCCTTTCTTTTTCTGGTCTTAAGCACCTTAGCCACAAACTGTCGAACGATCTCTTATATAGAGTATCATTGACGAAGGAAAAAGACAGAGCTCGTTTCATGAGCTGATGTCTTGAAGATGCGTTTTCAGGTGTTCGATGGGATTTGAAGTAGTCTATGAAGACTTCTCTCCAATCCTTAGCTTTTTCTTCATCCTCTAATTGGAAGGCTGCTTGTTTGGTCACTTCCCTTCTTTCAGACGATTCCTGAGATATTTCTGCTGGCGCGAGAATCCGGCGGCTTTGCACAATGATCCTTACATCATCGAGGTTTTCGTCGGCCGGTTCTTTAGCGAGCTTGGCTAACGCATCCACCTTACTATTTTCCACACGCGGTATGCTTTCTAGGACGTAAAAGGGAATTTTAGTCAGCAGTTGCTGTACTCTTTCGCCATATTTTACCAAATCCGGTTTACACATCTGATAGTCGCCATTTACTTGGCTAACGACTAGTTGGGAGTCTCCATATATGAGAAGATTTTCGATTCCTATGTCGAAAGAAATCTCAAGACCCGCTATCAAAGTTTCGTACTCAGCCTCATTGTTTGTTCTCGGCTCTGTTAAAGAAAAGGCGAAACGCATTATCCCTCTTTGCGGAGTCACGAAGATAAGGCCCACCCCAGCTTTGATTATGGGGGTGCTTTGCTTTCGGTTCTTCAAGGAAGATGCTCCGTCGAAGTATAGTTTCCATTGGACATTATTTTCTTCCTTCCCTCTTTCGATTGTATCGAACGCATGTTCGTCTGGCAATTCGCAATTTAAGGGAGAATCGGCTGGTATTGGATGCTCAACCAGAAAGTCGGCGATGGTCTGGCTTTTCACTGCCTTGAAGGGTCGATACGTTATCGAGAACTCCATCAAGAGGAGGGCCCATTTGGCAAGCCTTCCTGTTAGTATGGCTCTTGACATCAAATATTTGAGAGGATCCACTTTTGATATGAGATGGACCTCATGTGCCAAGGCATAATTTCGAAGCTTCGTTATCGCGAAGATCAGTGCCAGATAATGCTTTTCGATGGGGGAGTAGTTGTTTTCTATCCCCAGAAGAACTCGACTCAAATAGTAGAGAGCTCTCTCCTTCCCCTGGTCGTTCTCTTGTGCCCATAGCGCGCCTAAAGAACCTTCAAGGGCTGTTGTATATAGGATGAGGGGCTTTCCCTTGACCGGAGCGGTCAGTACCGTCGGGTTCTGCAGATATTGCTTGATTTCGTCCAGTGCACTTTGGCATTTATGATCCCAAACGAATGGGGTCCCCTTCTTCATTCCGGAGAGGTTAGCTATGAACCGTTGGATTTAGGCGAGCTTTCCTTGGAGAGAACGTAATTGTTTGAGAGTTCTTGGTGTGGGCATTTCCATAATCGCCATAATCTTTGATGGGTTTATTTTGATGCCTCGGTGTCGTATGATAAATCCTAGGAATTTGCCTGAGAAGACTCCAAACGCGCATTTCAGAGGATTCATCTTTAGATTGTATTTCCGAAGATGTTAGAACACTATGTCTAGATGCTCCCAGTGCTCCTCATAAGATTAGCTCTTTACCACAAGGTCGTCAATGTAGTATTCAACAATCTCATGAATGAGGTCATCGAAGATTTTCGTCATGGCCCTCTGGTAGGTAGCGCCTGCGTTCTTCAAACCGAAGGGCATCACCTTATAACAGAATATGCCTAGCGGAGTTCGAAAGGTGGTGTGCTTTTGGTCTTCAGGATGCATTTATATTTGATTGTAGCCTGAAGATCCATCCATGAAAGAGAAGACCTCATGGGCAGACGTGTTATCGATCATCAGCTCAGTAACGGGTACCGGGAAGTCATCCTTCGGGCAGGCCTTGTTAAGGTCCCGAAAGTCCACGCAGATGCACACCGTCCCGTTTTTCATCATCACTGGGATGATATTGGCGATCCAATCGGGATATTGAACTTCTTGGATAAATCCGGAGTCAATTAGTTTCTTGACTTCAGCGTTGATACTCATCTCGAGCTCGAGCCGCGTTCTTCTTGGCGCCTGTTTGATTGGCTTAACATTCGGCGATATGGCCAGTTTATGTACCGCTATTTTTGGATCTAGTCCCGGCATCTCGGAATAGTTCCATGCGAAGCAGTCTTTATATTTCATAAGTACGTCCTTTAGTGTGGCCACCTGTTTTTTAGACAACAGCTCACTGACGAACGTTGGCCTTGGATCGTATTCCATTCCCAAGTTAATTTTCTTTAGATTTTCTTCCGTAGTGTGTATCCCATCCTCCAGCTCTTATTGCACCGGTGGAAATTCTGAGATCATCTCGTCCTCATTCTCATTTGCGAAGCACTAGGAGAGGTCTTCCATATTCTCGTGCTCCTCTTCTTTTGAGAATGTTATCACGTGACAGGTACGAGTTTGTTTCCAAGCTCGATGTTGATCTGGACTTACCCTCACAATATAGGTTTCTTTTGGCTCATGCTTTCGTGGTGGGGTTACCCCCTAACTGTCGGATAGAGCAAACCTGCCTTGCTGATACTGGTCTTCAACCCAGTTTTTGAAGGTGAAGCAATCTTTAAGAGGATGTCCTATTGCTCGGTGGTAGGAGCAATAAACCGGGTGATGGATCTCGTTTATCTGTTCGGGGTACCGAGGATCCGGGAGTGTCATCATTTGATACTTCATGACAAGGTTGAATATTTTCCTTGTCTTTTCTTGAGAGAAAGAGTATTCCCACCCCATCTTCTTCATAAAAGACAGATTCCAGTTGACTTTTTCTTGATAGCGCGGCTTCTTATATATATCCTATTGTTTGCGAATGTTGTTTGCACTCTTTGTCCTGTTTTTTTCCTCTATTTCAGGTTTTTTCCTTCTTGTGAGGACATACAGTGAGCTGGGGATGGAGGGCATTGTAGTCTTCTTTCTCTGCGGACTGTTGAATGAGACTTGCAGAAGATTTGAAATGTCGCCGTTGTCTTTAAGAGCGACTACCGGCGGTTTATCTGCTAGTGGTTCCGATTGAACTATCATTCTAGCCACATTGTGGATCAGAAGGGCCATCTGGTTCATTTTAATAGACATTTCTGCCGCTTCTTCACCTCTCTTTTTGAGAGCGCGCTTTAGGAAGTCAATAACCGACTCCTGCTCTGTTCTTTCTCTAGGCGCGTCTTCGGGATTTGCCTTAGACGATGGATTAGCGAGTGCTGCCGCCTGAATAAATATCTCCTGTAGCTTTTCACGTTGCAGTTGAGCCTTTGTCAGGGACTGAGTATACGGTCCATGACTAGTAGAAGCACGAACTTCGTCTTTGGAGTTCACCATGTGGACTGTATGAACTATCATGCCCCCAGGCTTGAGGTGATTGGAGTTTTGACCTTTGAAGTTTGCCTCGAGCATTTGGATTTTATTAGACATCTCTTTTTTGTGAGAAGCCACTTTGGTTTTGGGAGGAACCGTTGTATCAAGAACCTTCTTGGGATGAGTCCCCTTGTATTTAAAAAGGGGATCTGGAATTTGGCTGACATTTAGGGGAAGTGCCACGGTTGGCGACTGGGTCCTTCACTTGCTTCCACACCTTATATATAGATGATGAAAGTTTTTTTAGAGAGAGAACCGGTTTCTGCTCTCATGGGATCTCCACGGGCTGCGGAGATTTCTTCAATATTGCGGTGGGAGAATTTTTTCTGACCCTTCACAGCAGTTTGAAGCTTTTCCCCGTTGGAACAGCAGCATTCATCATCAGAGTTGAAGCAGGTGGATTCAACGCTGATGGAGAACTCCCCTCATCTTTTTTTGTACGATGCCGATATTGACGTCGACCGTTTCTTACGGCCAGAATTTGATTAGCCTCAGAATTTTGCTAAGCCCGCCCCCTGTTTTCTTTGAGAGCTTGAATATTCCGCCCCCTGCATCGACCATGGCCTTTGGAAGGTACCCATTGTTTCGAGATCGATTCCGTTGGCAAAGCAGAAACTTAAGGAGCCAGCCCGTGGAAGAAAAAATTCTTCTGGGATTCCTCCATCGGAGTTGAGGTACCGAGGGTGGGAGGTGGGAGCATAAACCTAAAGAGAAGCCTATTGATTTCTTGAAGAGCCGGATTGCAGAGATTTGAGACTGCAAGTGGCCCATACTTGACTCTACCAGATATGACAAAGCCTGAGTTGCAGTGAGGGGAAGCAAATGCCGTTCTAGGGTAGAGACGAAATGCCGGCTTCAGTATCCCATCACCAAGGGCAACTACAAACATTTATACCGCGATTATTTGATCGCGGAAAAACACGACACACGAAGTGTGGAGTGGAAAGAGGAAGAGGTCCCACCGGGCGTGCCAGAATCTGTTTACCGCCAAAAACAGAGAAGAACCGAGATAGATCGTCTTGCCTGTATTTGGAGGCAGATGCTATTTGGATTTATCCGTCCACCTTTCCGAAGATGCCAAGTTGATTTATGGCATCGTATATTGGAGGTTTGGAAGGATGCGGCCGTTGTACCAGACTTCGTCAAATTCCCCCTCGTTTGCGAGGGGTTTTTGATTGTGGGGACGCTCTTCACTGCAGGCTCAAGTCCCTGCAGTTAATTAAATTACCGCATCGCGATAACTACTTTCTCCTGCTCCAGAAGTTCACTTCGTGTCGTGTGTGTTTTTGTTTGTTTGGGTTGCCCGTGGATTGTATACGGAGACTGATTTATGTTGTCGCCCGTAGGGCATGGATTAGTCCAAATCCGTATTTATTAAATTTAGGGTTTTTATTTAAGGACCGTTGATCTATTTCGAGATTAAGATCGACTTAAATGTATGTGAGCATTTGGAGCTCGATTTGTTAAGGATACATTTATCCAATTTGAGACTAAGATCTACTTAACAAGGTTTTAGGATCATTTTTGTTTCAGATCCAACAAGAGAGCATTTGGGCTCTGTTGTTTTAGTTTTAAGGATGTTTAATTCCCTTAACGCCATTTTGGAGGCAAATTTGTAGTTTGAGGACATTTCGGTCTGTAGATCACCATTTTTGAGGTGAGATTTTAGTGTAAGGACGTTACGGTCCGTTGTCACCATTTTGGAGGCAACGTTGTAGTCTGAGGACATTTCGGTCCATTGTAGTTTAAGAACGTTTCGATCCGTTGTTAGTTTAGGGACATCTCAGTCCATTGATCATCTAGCGCGCACGTGTATTTATTACATAATGGGATGTGCAATGATGATATGCGTTGCATCTAGTTTGGGATGTGGTTTGATTTGGGGTGTACACGTCAGTTTGGGTAGTGCACCAAAGAGCAGTTGGTTGTCGGGACCCGCCACCTCTCTGAAGACGTTGAGGAATAACAAAGACATGTATCTGAGGTGTAGAGAGATGTACCCTTGAACCAATTCCCATGTTTGAGGGAAAAGGGATTAATGGTAAACCGGGGAATCATTAGTCGTATTTTGAGACTAAGATTTCCTCAGGGGAATGTGGGACGAATATCGTTTTGGGATATCATCAGTTGGAAGATCGATAGTCGTATTTGGGACTGAGATCAGTTTAGGAAATAATGACCCATGAGCTCGGTTGATCTGGGTTAGAGACCTAGCCAACTTGGGCTTGGTCCACTCAGTTTTTCTTTTTATTTGAAGAGGAGTGCTAAGCACTTGTTTGGGCTCAGTCCCTTTTTTGTGTAAAAAGTGCTGAGCACTTATATAAGTTCTGACGCTCAAACATAATCATGTGGGGTTTTCATGTAGGGTTACTAGGCACTCTCACAAGGGTCTATAAGGCATAAACCATGCCCGATTTAAAATTTAGACGTGCCGAAAAACCCTAAACCAAGATCTTAAACTAGAGATTAGGCGAAACAAAGCATATTAAACACTTTAACACTAAGAGTTTGGGATTACAATCTTTGTAGTCCAGTCCTTCACTTCTAAAGCTCCGTGTTGAGGTCCCTTCGCTGCGATCATCGAGTACCCGGACTCTACAGAGACTCTACGAAGAGAAATATGCAAGCTTGCTTCCGATCTTCGATAACTAAGATGATCTACCTTGAAGTTTCTATAACACAAGCTCCCACTCACCAAATGAAGTGAACATCCTAATCTAATTGGAAAGAATAGATTAGGATGATGAAGTAGGAATTTAGCTCTCATTTGTTTTCTTAATCTCACTCAAAATCATCACTAATGAAAAAGCTAAAAAGCTTTTCCATGAAAGAAGAAGAAGGAAGAAGAAGATCTAATCCTATTGTGATGAATAATGAAAAGTCAACTGTGAGGTTAGAAATACAACCATGGTATATGTAACCTTTGTAGAGATTTAACTAAGATTAAAGGGTTGGGTTGGGTTAAACAAATATCTTGTAAAATATCAAAACAAATATCTTTGCTTAAAACAAAAGCAAAACTTCTAGAAGCTACTAGAAAAGATTAACCCAAATCAAACCCTAACCATGTTTAACCTCCACTAAACATATTGCATTAATAACCCTAACATGTTACAATATTATATATCACATATACAATATTTATTGTAACAAAATAAAATAATACAATTAACATATATCGCATATATATCAATGTATTACCCGAGTGAGAAAAAAATCTTTTAGTGAGCTTATATTAGTTAATATAATTTAATATATCAAATATATAATTATACATTAAATTATCGAATCAACACTTGATCCGATAATCCGGCTATTTCACAAATAACCGACCAATATAATCTGTATCAGTTCATCGAATCAACACTTGATCTGATGACCCGGCTATATCTCATATACCCGGCCGATATCTCATATTGCGAGAATCTAATACGGTATCACATACACGTATTGTTCTCGGTCCCGCACATATCATATATGTGCTCCTACTCCGTTTTGCCTGAGTCAAGAAACCTCTGTGTAGGACTCTAAAGAATCGTCAATACGCCGGCAGTAGGTGATGATCATATCAAACATCCACAAGCTGCAAGCGGTCAGCTAAACGTAACAGCCACCCAGGTATTGAGCGATCAGAAGATCAACAAGAAAGCCTGTACTTTCTCCTGCGAATCCAATCAGTAACATTCCTGTACAGTTCGGTCTCTCGTCTGATATGTCGCATATCTCTTCTAGGGGTGGTAAACGTCAGACCCCAGTAGCTTGATAAATCGTGTCGATATGAGGTCCATAACAGTTCGAGAAACTACTGATAACACTTACCAGTAGATCTCAGTAACCCTGGCCAGGGATTTCCAGTTATAACCAATCGAACACAGCGCAACATCAACTCCCTATACCGGGAGAGACGAAACCTCTCCTATCGGTCATTGCCTCCATGTGATTCGGTACTGTACCCAAAAGCCACCTTTTTGCACGCCCTCTTGGACGAGGTATGATGGAAATCAAAGCACAGTGGGAATCACACAAGACTCTATGACGATCTCGGGTCTACAGACTAACCTGTACCAATATCACCAGAGAACTGCCATCTGACGTGGTGTATAATACCATCTGGGAGTTCTCGGCGAGTCCGTCCAGTGTACCCGGTCTCTACTGAGCACCCGTACACCATCCTTGATGTCAAACACCGATGGATATGGGATCATCCATCGCCCATCATATGGATCAAGATGCGTATACGCTAGTCTATTCTGGTGTATCGATGCCCTGTCTTGATACACCTTCGACTAGGAACAGTTATAGGATGTACTCGTTGACTACCGTGGCCACACTAGTATGATCTCATCATAATCCCAGTAGTCGAGTACATATCCTAAGGGCTTTATCAACATGTAACATAGAGACAATCAGAGTACATGTTAAGATAAGGTACAACCAGATAGCATACTATCATGTCGAGCAAGAAAGTCCTCCCTATATATGTCCAAGCATCCATTACAATATACATCATATGTACAGTAATGGCCTCTAGGGCATACATATAACTAACAATCTCCCACTTGCACTAGGGCCATCTGTTGTGGTATCGCATACCCAACAATCAGCCGTGGTTGAAGTATCTCATACTCAACCATCCCATAAAAGTCTCTACTGGGAAAAAGGCCTTTGTGAGTGGATCCGCGCTGTTGTCCTCTGTGTCTACTTTCCTAACCTCGACCTTCCTGGAGATCAACCATCTCTATGATCAGGTGATACTGCCTAAGAATTATATTTGGATTTCTGATGGGACGGGGGTTCCTTGGCATAAGCCACAACCCCACTGTCACACAATGACAGGAACGAAGTTCATCTCATGAACTATATATATATCCAGACTGCCTCTTTGATAGCATCCTTGGTAACGACGTATCTTGCCTTTAATCATCTAGTAAGTCACGGTATCTAGCTTTGAACTCTTCCAACATACCGTCCCTCCACTGAGGGTAAAGACAATGCCTGCGACTGACATTGAGTCGTCCTTATCACCTTAGAACCTTTCCAGTGATTCTCCCCAGGATCGATTGATACCATCTCATTACAACTAGTGAGTATCCTAACATCCATTTAGATCTATCTCATAAATATAAATACCTAGGATTTAGAAGGTATCACCTTGATCTTATATGGAGGATCTCTGTGATAAGAGGAGATTGACTGAGCGTAGCATAGGAAACTCCTTCCTTATCAAGAGTATGTTATCCATGTACTCTACGAGGATCACCACCATACTCTCTACTACCTTTTTGTATATACAAGCTTCATCTACCATTTTGATGAAGTCAAACTCTTTAATTACCACATCAAAACAGACGTTCCAACTCCGCGATGCCTGATTTATCACATAAAACATCTTGCACACGTTTCTGCTGCTCCCACTGTCTACGAAGCCCTCTGGCGTGTACTTATAAATGCTCTCTTTCAAATCATCATTTAGAAAAACAGTCATGACACCCAACCACCAGATATCGTAGTCATGGTATGTAGCAGTGGCAAGTAGGATCTGGATGGACTTAAGCATAGCTTTGAAAGTCTCAACTTTTCCATGTACACCAAGTAATCTTCTCAAGATATACTTGCTCCTGATGGGGATTTAACCCTTCAGATAAAGCAACCAAAGTCCATACTTTGTTGGTGTATAAGGATTCCATCTCAGATCGCTAAGCATACAGCCATTCTTACAGAGTCCCACTCCTGATGGCCTGCTGGAAATAAGTTGGGTCATCATCTCATGATGCAATTCTCGCTCCCACTGTCATAGAGAAACCGAAGTATCTCTCAGGTGGGTGAGGAACCCTACTAGATCGGCGGAGAGGCTAAGGTTCGCTAGAAACTATTGAATCCTTTGGTTGTACCAAATCATCAGTTGCAGTTTGTATAGTTGGAACTCTTTCCAGTTCTACCTCATGACCACTAATTTCTTCACAAGAAATTCCCTTTCACAAAGGTGGCATGTTGAGAAATAAAACATCTTTTGTTCCTCTGTTAGGTAGAAGATATTCCCTTGCGAATGCTTGGGATATCCAACAAACTTTTACAGAACTGACTTTGCCTCGAGCTTGTCCGGATTATACTTTTAGACATAGGCTGGACAACCCCAAATCTTAACTTACTTAAGATATGGGCTCTTCCCATACCATATCACATACGGAGTGGTAGGCAACTGATTTGATTGGAACCCTATTCAATAGGTATGCAGCTTTACAAGTGCATAACTCCCAAAAGGAAAATAGGAAACTCAGTAGTACTCATCATAGAGCGCACCATATCACATAGGGTGTGATTGCTCCATCCCGATACACCGACGTGCTGTGGTGTATACGGAGGAGTAATGCTGAGAGAGAATCTCATTCTCCTTTAGAATATTCCAGGAATCCCGTGCTCAAGTATTTTCCTCCTTGATCTCATCAAAGGACATAATACTTATACCCGTTTTTGGTTCTCCACTTCTAACTTATATTCATTGAATTTCTCAAAAGTTCCAGACTTGATTTTCAACAGGAACATATGTCCGGATCTTGAAAGATAATCAGTGAATGTAATGAAGTACAAAGAACCGGTCTTGGCATGTGTAGACAGGGGACCTTCATACATCGGCATGTATCAATCCCAAGAGTTCACTAACTCTTTCTCTGTTTCCAATAAACTGAGCTATGGTCATCTTATCTTTGTGATATGACCGGCAAGTTTCACAAGATGTAAATTCAAACTAATTTAAATATGCATCTAAATGTAACTTCAGCTAGTCGGGTCGCATTGATATGACCTAGTCTACGATGCCTCAAGAAGGATTCATTCATTTCTCAACTCTTCCTCTTGTGTGTGTTCTGTATACTAAGAACTGTAGTTTGATTTAGAACGTTTATGTTTTTAGTTAACGTGCCTGATTCGATCAACTCTTGATATAGGAAATGTTCAAAACATTATCCAACAATATAAAATTATATCCTTCTTTACTAATAAAGAGATTGATATGATGTTATATATCAGGTTTGGTATCTAATAACATTCGTTTAGAATCAATGTATTGGCTAATACAGGGTGATAACTACCAACAGACTTGGCTGCAACACTTGCACCGTTTCTATCGCATGAAACTTATCACCCGTTCTCAGTTCTCTACCTATCTGTAGCCCATGTAACAAATTACATATGTGGGATCCTGATCCGGTATCAAATACCCAGGACGTAAAGGATATTGAGAAACAGTTCTGTGTAATGAACACACCCGAAGAAAATGCATCAACATGTACTTTCTTCGTCTGGGCGGTACGGGAATTCTGGTAATCCCCTATTTCCTGCTCTGTCTTATAACAATTATAAGTTGGAGCGGGACCAACGTTCCTTAGCGCAGTATAACAAGCGGGTTCGGTCAATACATCCGTATTATTATCTTGATTAAGGCGTGACATAGTCGTAACCAGGAGAGAGAGAGAAGAAAACACTCAGCGTGCGTTTTTACAAGATTAGATTGGTTATCAATTTATCTGATCTGGATGGCTCTCACTGTTTTAGTCAAATCTTCCTTCAAACCCTAAAAGGAAAGATTAGCCGGGATTAATTACACTCTACAAGTTCGCCAATCTTTCAGTCAGGCCAGTGCCGGTACTTTGAGGGAGGTTCCCCGTACTTTCGCACGGACCTAATTAAAATAAACCTCGTCTTCGTAGGGGCGTAACCCCGTTGACACCTTTCTAGACACCTACTTGATCGGCTAATTGTAATGTGTAAAACTTTCCCAGGAGTAACTCTTACTCGCAGCGGGTATCGGGATCCAACTATCTCATAGAAGGTATGCAATCTTAATGCAAATTTCAACACTTGAAATTCCCAATAATATTTTACCCCTAGCAACTTATGACCTTGGCTAAGGTCAACAAATCATAAGTGTTAGCCAATTTCAACCCGTCAGTTCCCGATTGAATTAAACCCACCCGCACGACCCTTGGCTAAGGTCAACAAAGTCGCACGACTACCCTAACTCAATCGCATCATATGCTTATACAGATAAGCACTAATTAGCTACCGCACGCTACGCCTTGGCTAAGGTCAACAAACGCAGCACGAATACTAAGTAGTACTTATCTGAAATGACGGAGGGCTACGACAGGTTTTTAAGAAAACCTTTTGCGTAATGAACTTGATATCGTTGTAGAATCGAGTGATTTGAATGGAATGTTTTTGAGGCCTTTTCTAGTTTTGCTAAAGAGGTCACTCCCGGTGAAGGGATCGTCGGCTCTTTCCTTATCGAATAAGATGCAGGATATTTCACAAATATCACTATGCAAAGTAAAAACTATATAAGCAATCAAAAGACAAACCGAGTATGCAGCATCTGCTAGTTTCGCTAAAGAGGTCACTCCCGGTGAAGGGATCTCGGCTCTTTCCTTATCGAATAAGGTGCTGGATGTTCTACAAGGAACACCGCCATGCAAAGCAAGAACTAGAGCTACCAGTTTTTGAGACAAGATTTTACAATATCTTTAGGTTTCTTTTAGTTTCATTAATCTCATTAATGAAGTCCCATTTTAATATGCTTCACAAGCATCACATTTGAAACGAAATCAGCAATTTAACATATATCTCATATATATAATATAAACATTCGTCTCAGGCAGTAATATGATCTCATCACAGAATATTGCAGCAGAAGATAACATATGAAATATTGGATATACCAGGACGTCCGTGTTTTATATCGAGCCTGCATGAAACACGGATTCCACGGTCGCAATGAATAGCTAAACCCACATCCCTAGACCCCTACGAGAGCGGCAAGCAACACTGCCAATTCTAGGGTTAGGAGACCCGGTCTCGACTCCTCGAGATGATCTCCTTCTGGACCCTAGAACTCGGTTACTTGTGCTCCCCGCCTTGGGTCTACCTAGTGCGGAAAAGTAAATAATATACAATGGTAACATCATCCTTATCCCGGAAGTGCCCCGATAAAAGAATATTACATACAAATGAATTTTACATGAATGAAAAAGAAAAAACTCTCATCTCACATAAAAACCCCTGGCTATTCAGAACACGACGATCCAATATAACATATCACAGCAACACATAATATCACATATCATCAACGTAAGTAAATATGCGTATCCCAATTGTCGTTGATGTATAACAACGAAACCGGCGATACACCACATATTATACTTACGGTCGCAGAAAAGAAAGTGTAAAACTACAACAGTTGGAATCCGCAACCTCCTTAGATATCGCATGCCTAACCATATGAATTACTTAGACATCGCATGCCTAACAATTATAAACCCTGCATTTTAGTCTCATTATCGAAAACACTTTTCAATATCGAGTCGGGCAATTCAACATGATTCCCGACAACCTGATCGAATGCTCGTCGAAAACTTTAGTAGACGGCCGCACCCCCGGATGCCGTCGACGAAGTGCACTAAGGTGAAACACCGCTGCCGCGAGCATCCGAACGGATGCTTTTGGCGACGGGGTTCTCCTACAGTCACTTGGTCGGGGCTATGGGGCGTGGCTATCTATTAAGTTTACCCGGCGAGTATCCGCGTACGCTACGTGATTGCGACGGACTTTTGATCACATCAAAATCCCATGGCAACCGATCAAATGAGACTAAACTGCTAGATTTATAAATTCAAATTAGTACTTGTGGATTCCAAATATTGTATCGTATTCCAGATAAATAGACAATGTTAAATATTCTGATCGAATAAACAAACACCCAAGATTTCCCAAATAGCTCAACACTTGAGCAGAGTTCAAAAAGTATCCATCACATGCCACGGTACCGATGGTCCAGCTGTAGAAGGGTCAAGCCAACGCCTCATATGTGGCAACGCCGTACTGCCACAAACCCTAAGGTTTAGAGGCGGTTCAGACTGTCACATAATCGAGTTAAGGTTTGTGTTCTTCTAGAGGGTCCACCGCGTTACTTGCACGACTTAGAACGTTCTTAAACTACAGAAAAATCCAACACTTGGAAATTTTCCGGCAGGGGAAAAAGTGAGTTATTGATATCCGTTCGAACTTTTTAACAGGTTCTAAATTATCCGGAAAAACTTAAACGAAGTTAAACTTTCCGATTGAATCCACGAGTTCAAAATAATCCCCAGAACACTCAACACTTGAGTAAGATTAAAAATACTCAGAATCATGTACAAGCACCTACGGATATAACCTAAAGACACGTGTCCATAACACCAAAGTACGGCCGCGGAACTGCTGCGGGAAACAGGTTCCTGCTGCGGTTTCGCGGCGACTTGATGGTGTCATGGGGGTGTGTTTCACCATAAACCTTAGAATTCCCTGCTGATTTTTTTAGTATTTTTAATGCAGAAAAAATCTCATTTTTACAAAATTTCAAGATAGGGGGTTATTTTCGATGTTTCGGGGTTCGATCGGAGTTTTAACTTTGTATACACATCGCCTAATGCTTTAGCCTGGCTCTGATACCACTTCAGGGTTACTAGGCACTCTTACAAGGGTCTATAAGGCATCAACCATACCCGATTTAAAATTTAGACGTACCGAACAACCCTAAACCAAGATCTTAAACTAGAGATTAGGCGAAACAAAGCATGTTAAACACTTTAACACTAAGAGTTTGGGATTACAACCTTTGTAGTCCGGTCCTTCACTTCTAAAGCTCCGTGTTGAGGTCCCTTCACTGCGATCATCGAGTACCCGGACTCTAGAGAGGCTCCACAAAGAGAAAGATGCAAGCTTGCTTCCGATCTTCGATAACTAAGATGATCTACCTTAAAGTTTCTATAACACAAGCTTTCACTCACCAAATGAAGTGAACACCCTAATCTAATTGGCAAGAATAGATTAGGATGATGAAGTAGGAATTTAGATCTCATTTGTTTTCTTAATCTCACTCAAAATCATCACTAATGAAAAAGCTAGAAAGCTTTTCCATGAAAGAAGAAGAAGGAAGAAGAAGATCTAATCCTTTTGTGATGAATAATAAAAAGTCAAGTGTGAGGTTAGAAATGCAACCATGGTATATGTAACCCTTGTAGAGATTTAACTAAGGTTAAAGGGTTGGGTTGGGTTAAACAAATATCTTGCAAAATATCAAAACAAATATCTTTGCTTAAAACAAAAGCAAAGCTTCTAGAAGCTACTAGAAAAGATTAACCCAAATCAAACCCTAACCATATTTAATCTCCACTAAACATGTTGCATTAATAACCCTAATATGTTACAATATTATATATCACATATATAATATTTATTGTAACAAAATAAAATAATACAATTAACATATATCGCATATATATCAATGTATTACCCGAGTGAGAAAAAGAATATTTTAGTGAGCTTATATTAGTTAATGTAATTTAATATATCAAATATATAATTATACATTAAATTATCGAATCAACACTTGATCCGATAATCCGGCTATTTCACAAATAACCGACTAATATAATCTGTATCAGTTCATCGAATCAACACTTGATCCGATGACCCGGCTATATCTCATATACCCGGCCGATATCTCATGTCGCGAGAATCTAATACGGTATCACATACACGTATTGTTCTCGGTCCCGCACATATCATATATGTGCTCCTACTCCATTTTGCCTGAGTCAAGAAACCTCTATGTAGGACTATAAAGAATCGTCAATACGCCGGCAGTAGGTGATGATCATATCAAACACCCATAAGCTGCAAGCGGTCAACTAAACGTAAAAGCCACCCAGGTATTGAGCGATCAGAAGATCAACAAGCAAGCCTGTACTTTCTCCTGTGAATCCAATCAGTAACACTCCCGTACAGTCCGGTCTTTTCGTCTGATATATCACATATCTCGCCTAGGGGTGGTAAACGTCAGACCCCAGTAGCTTGATAAGTCGTGTCGATATGTGGTCCATAACAGTTCGAGAAACTACTGATAACACTTACCAGTTTATAACTGGAAATCCCTGGCCAGGGATTTCCAGTTATAACCAATCGAACACAGCGCAGTATCAACTCCCTATACCTGGAGAGACGAAACCTCTCCTATCGCTCATTGCCTCCATGTGATTCGGGACTGTACCCAAAAGCCACCTTTTTTCATGCCCTCTTGGACGTGGTATGATGGAAATCAAAGCACAGTGGGAATCACACAAGACTCTATGACGATCTCGGGTCTACAGACTAATCTGTACCAGTGTCACCAGAGAACTTCCAACTGACGTGGTGTATAATACCATTTGGGAGTTCTCGGCGAGTCCGTCCAGTGTACCCAGTCTCTACTGAGCACCCGTACACCATCCTTGATGTCAAACACCGATGGATATGGGATCATCCATCGCCCATCATATGGGTCAAGATGCGTATACGCTAGTCTACTCTGGTGTATCGATGCCCTGTCTCGATACACCCTCGACTAGGAACAGTTATAGGATGTACTCGTTGACTACCGTGGCCCCACTAGTATGATCTCATCATAATCCCAGTAGTCGAGTACATATCCTAAGGGCTTTATCAACATGTAATATAGAGACAATCAGAGTACATGTTAAGATAAAGTACAACCAGATAGCATACTATCATGTCGAGTAAGAAAGTCCTCCCTATATATGTCCAAGCATCCATTACAATATACATCATATATACAGTAATGGCTTCTAGGGCATACATATAACTAACATTTCAGTCATGGGGATTTTCCTAATAAGTGTTAAACACTTTACCCCTTTTTTTCTCTTTATGGAGTGTTGAGCTCTCTTAATGGCGTCCACGTAAGAAGTGTTGGGATAAAAAATTACACCCCGGTTGACCAAGTCAAAATCAAAGTCAACCCCAAGTAAGCGGGCCCAAGCCCAGATCAAGTGGGCCCATGCCCAAGTCGAGCCCCGCGGCCGGCCTCCTCCATGCCAAAATGAAATCATGTAATAAATAATTTTGATGTAACTTTTTATGCATGAATGTAAGAAAAATGGGCATAAAGCCAAATTTTTGTAAAGCCCATGGCTCATGTGCAAAAGAAATGAGCATATGAGGGGCAAAATGCCATTTTTTAAAGCCGAAGGGGTTATATGTAAATTTTTAAGCCTATATAAGGTAACATGATAGTGAAATAAAAGACACAATAATTCATTCCCTATCAAATCTCTAGGGTTTGTGCCTGCTTCCTCAATCTCCCAAGTTCTTCTTCTTCCCTTTTCATTTTCCAATTAAATCAAGAGCTTAGCTCTCTTTTTTTAAAACTAAATAAAGTTTTATCATAAATCCACTGATGGAGAGTTTAACTCTCACATCCGATCAAAAAAAGGAGAGGTTGATTTTCACTACCTTCTTCTCCCTCCTCAAGATCCAATTTGAGAGAAAGAGAAGAAGGGAAACCCACCTCTCAAGACTTCATCAAGAGAAGAAAAAAAAGGGTCTTTTTTTTATCATCCAAGATCTAAATCTTGGAGTTTCAAGAGAACCCATTTTGGGATTTTTCTCAAAAGAGAAAGGAGGAACTCTTTTGGAGTTTAACTCCATAAATAAAATTCTTTTGGATTTTAACTCCATACTAAAAAAAATTTCTTAGGGAGTTTAACTCCAAGTAAAATTGTTTTAGGAGTTTAACTCCGAATAAAATTGTTTTGGGAGTTTAACTCCAAATAAAATCTTATGGAGTTTAACTCCATCAAAAAAAAAAGAAAAAAAATCGGTCTTTTGGAGCTCCTACTCCCTCTCACGTGAGGAAGAGGGGAGTTCCCACTAAGTAGGAGCTTTCCCTCCTTCTCACGTGAAGGCGAGGCTCCCTTAGTGGGAGCCCCCTCTCCCTCTCACGTGAGGAAGAGGGAACTCCCACAAAGTAGGAGCTTTCCCCCCTCTCATGTGAGAGGTAGGCTCTCATTTAATGAAGTTTAACTCTACACCAAGTAAAATCCATTTTGGAGTTGAATTCCATTTAAAATTCTTTTGGAATTTAACTCCACAATAAAATTCTTTTTGGATAGTTTAAATCCACATTAAATTTTTTTTGGGAG
This sequence comes from Agapanthus africanus, assembly GCA_030015575.1. Lineage (NCBI taxonomy): Eukaryota > Viridiplantae > Streptophyta > Magnoliopsida > Asparagales > Amaryllidaceae > Agapanthus > Agapanthus africanus. The sequence continues at coordinate 27,210,871 of CM057339.1, forward strand.
TTGAACTCCATTTAAAATTCTTTTGGAGTTGAACTCCACAATAAAAATCTTTTGGAGTTTAACCCCATACAAATGTTTTTGGAGTCTAACTCCTTAAAAAAAAAATCTTTTGGAGCCCCTTTACTCCCTTTCATGTGAGGGGGAGGCTTCCATTTTGGGTTGCTCCTTTTCATGTGAGAGGGAGGCTCCCATTTTTGGAGCCCCTTTCTTCCTCTCATGTAAGGGGGAGGCTCCCATTTTGGGTTGCTCCCTCTCATGTGAGTGGAAGGCTCTCATTTTGGGAGCCTCTTTCTCCCTCTCAGGTGAGGGGGAGGCTCCCATCTTGGGAGCCCCTTGCTCCCTCTCACGTGAGAGAGGGAAGCTCCCACTCTGTGGGGGCTTCCTTTTAAAATTCAAAATAAAAAAAAGGTTTTGTCTTTGGAGTTCAACTCCACAATAAAAATTCTTTTGGAGTTTAACTCCGTTATAAAATTCTTTTCTAGAGTTTAGCTCCATTTAAAATTCTTTCGGACTTTAACTCCATAATAAAAATTCTTTCGGAGTTCAACTCCACAATAAAAATTCTTTCGGAGTTTAACTCTATTTAAATTCTTTTGGAGGATAACTTCACAAATAAAAATTCTTTTGGAGTTTAATTCTACAATAAAAATCTTTTTAGGAGTTTAACTCCATTTAAATTTCTTTTGGAGTTTAACTGCACAACAAAAATTCTTTTGGAGTTTAACTCCATATAAAAACTTTTAAGAGTTTTACTCCAAATAAAATTGTTTTAGGAATCTAACTCCAAATAAAATGTTTTGTAGTCCAACTCCTTACAAAAAATTATTATTATTTTAATTTTGGAGCCTCCTCACGTGAGGGGGGAGGCTCCCACCAAGTAGAAGCCCCTGCTCCCTCTCACGTGAGGGAGAGGGAGCTCCCACCAAATAGGAGCTTTTCCCCATCACATGAGGGGGAGGCTTCCACTTAGTGGGAGTTTCTTACCTTCTTCACGTGAGGAGGAGGCTCTTACTTACTGGGAGCCTCTTTTCCACCTCACGTGAGTGGGGGGCTTCCCTTCTCTCTAATTTTTTTTTATTTTAAAAAAAAGAGAAATAAATAAAAATAAAATATAAATAATAAATTTTATTAGAAAATTTTTCTTCGAATAAAATAAAGTTTAACTACATACAGAAACTTTTCGGTGTTTAACTCCAAATAAATTTATTTTTGGAGTTTAACTCCAAACAAAATCTTTTGGAGTTTAACTCCATATAAAAAAAATGTTTATAAAAAAATGTCTATAAAAAAATGTCTTTTTAATATTTTTTTAATAATAATAAAAAAAAATTCACAAATGGAACAAAATAATGAACACGTCCCTACTATTATGTATAAAAAAACACACACCAATACATCACATTGAGTTCGCATAACCGGTTTTACCTGTGAATCGGAGGTTCTCTCGCTCCAAAAGCGAGAGGTAATTAAAGGCAGTTTAGTCCGCGGCTGCCGGAGATTCGGATCCCCACAATCAATAAACCCCGGCCTTCCCTAGGCAGGGGGAATCTGTACATGTCTGACAAGCGTGCGCATTCCCATCTTAATGGGGTGACGAAAAACACCGTACAGAATCTGGCACGCCCGGTAGGACTTTTTCTCTCCTCCCATATTTCGGGTTAAACGTTCATGCAAACTCAATCAATATACATATCGATTTCCTGTAATGAAATAATGTTTCTATTTTCAGGTTAACAATTTCCAATTGCAATTTTCGGACGTAGCAAAAATGTCTCCAAGGACAAGCTCAGCCCTCGACACAGCTCCCATCTCCTACACGATGAAGACGGACGCCAGGACGGTCCTCCCGGCCAGTCTCGGGCAACAGTGGGAGAAGCCGCCGCTACCATTTGGCTCTATTCTGTTCGTTCGAGCTAGCTCCATCCTAGCTCCTCAAGCTCCAGTAACAGATAGATCGTCCTCGAAAGGCAGAAGGCCAAATGTGGTGATCTCGAGGGCACCACTATCCAAATGCAAGTCGGTGTTTGAACGACATTCCTTGGCCTCAGCTGGGGGCAAGGCCATCAACACCAATAGAGCAACAAGGTGTCTTGGACAAGCTCCAGCGGTGCCCCTGACAACTGCTCGATCGGGTATCTTTTCTAAGCTCCCCGTCAATTGACTCACGATGGCTTCCTAGATGACGGATGCCCGTCAAGCCCTCAAAATCGAAAAGCTAAGACAGAAGAGGCTCAGATATAGAGCCAACAAGAGGGCAAAGGCTCATGCTAGGCTAAACTTCATGGGGTTCCAAGAACATGGTTACCCCGCCAAAGATAAAGAGATGGCCGGATGTGTGGTCCACACTATCTACATGGTGGGCACATGCAGCAAGAGCAAGGAAGGGGCCACCACATCTCAAATCCAATCTGACATGAATGTGACTGCCACATTCTAAGACCAGCCTCCTCTGGAAGGTAATGAAAACCCTTCCAGTGAGGCCGATAAGCAAAGAGATCTCTCGGTTCATGAGGAGTCGGGCTCGGAAAGCGAAGATGAGCCAATCTTGCATCCCAAGAACGCAGAGCAGCAACTTCTCTAAGAGCTCTGAAAATAGCTCAGAAGCAAAGGCAAAGAGATGGCCAAGCTCTACTCAAAAATTGATGACTTGACGAATGTCGTGATGCAACTCACGGCCCAAGTTGCCTCTCACCTGCCTAATCAAGCGCAGGGTTCTGCTCATGAACCGGAAACGGTGTCCCGAGACAGCCAACGCCTATTCCCTCAAATCCAAATGTGGGCGAACCGCATGAAAGTCAGTCGCATCCTATCTCGGGAAATGTCTTGGCTACCGATGATAGTAGCCCGCTAACTCAAGATCAAATCATGGATTTGGTTGCTAACAATGTCAAAACATTGGTAGCCGAAGCCGAAACGTAAAAAAATATCAGCAGTAGTGGGAGACCGTATCCTGCTCGGTATGATCTGGTAGAGTTTCCTGGCGGCTATGTCATCCCCAAATTCGGAAGATTTGATAGGACGGGAAATGCGAATCAGCACATCGCCCACTTTAAAGGCTCATGCGGGAATACTGGGGGCAATGATGCACTTCTCCTCCGCCAGTTCATTAATAGCTTAAACGATGTCACTTTCGAATGGTACGCTAGCATACCGGATGGCTCCGTTACAACTTTTGTCCAAATGGAATCTTTGTTTCGACAGAGGTTCATGAGTGTCAGCGATAAGATCACCATCGCTGACCTCGTAAGGACCAAGCCAAAGAACAACGAAAGCAACACAGATTTTATAACCCGATGGCGCAATCTCTCCGTCAAATGTGAACCGCTGATAGAGCAGGACCAATCTGTCGTTCTACTCATCGGAAATCTTAACAATTGGATAGCCCCGTTTCTAAGCACCGTGGGTATCAAAACATTCCAAGAGCTGACCAGGAAAGTCCAGATGTTGGAGCGCTCAAAGCAGGAGTCCTCCTATGATTCCTAAAATATTAATAGGTCCTGCAGAAACCGAAAGGACGATAATCGCAAAGGCAAAAATTCCGACGATGCTGAATCTTTTAACACTCCGGCTAACCGAAATAAGCGAGGGATTAAGGGTCTAATTCCAACCAGCCTCGGAAGCCAGTGTTCGGAGAGGGAAGAGAATTTCCACTGAAAGAGAAGCTGGATAAGATCTATTCCTTCAGAAGGGACAAAGTCCACAAGATATTCAAGGATGCCCTGAGAAACGGTTTACAATTGCCAGAATGAAAGATACCGCAAGAAGAGAATATGACCGAAGGCCCAAATATTACCCCTATCACTGAGTGATAAGTCATGCCATTGAGGACTGCTTCGTCTTCAAAGATTGGGTTGAAAAGAAATACAAGGCAGGAGAGATAGAATTGTCTAAAGGCGTGTTAATAAATAATCAAGCTGCGACCGCCAATTTCATACAAATGAAGACCGAAGTCCTTCGGGAACCTGATTCTCTCAGATATCTGCCTTTCTCTAAAAAGAGCGGACCATCATGTCGTTAAACTGGGAACAAACGACCCCTAAGTCGTTAAACTAGGAGTGTAAAAAAAATATGTGTAAATAAAAAAAATGTGTAAATAAAAAAAAGCAAGCCGAAATGATGGGGCAACTCGCAATAAAAATCAGCAAGTAAAATAAAGATGAAAAATAAAGCCGAAATGATAGGGCAACCGCGAATAAATAGTCGAAATGATAGGGCAATCACGACCTTCGTGATGAGAAAAGCTGAAATGATAGAGCAATCGCGTAAAAAAAAACAAAAAAAACTCCAAATGGCAAATGATGAGTCGCTCCTGGTACCATATTCCAGTGCAGCGATGCAGACGCCAACCAAATTCTAAGTTCCCAAATGGCGAATGATGAGTCGCTCCTGGTACCATATTCCAGTGCAGCGATGCAGACGCCAACCAAAATCCAAATCCCCAAATGACGAATGATGAGTCGCTCTTGGTACAATATTCCAGTGCAGCGATGCAGATGCCAACCAAAATTTCAAATCCCTGGATGTCTCAATGGCGAATGATGAGTCGCTCCTGGTACCATATTCCAGTGTAGCGATGCAGACACCAACCAAAATTCAATTTTCCCAAAATTCTCCTAGCCCTACGGTTGGTCCCTGAACTGACTACCGTATACAATCCATCGGCTCAAATAATTCTCATCATACCCATACCCCACCGCAATTACCAGTCCAGCGGCCGGTCTCCGCCTTTGGAATTATGCTCCATTTGGAAAGACCCACTCATGTGACCTCACGATATATGAGGAGAACAAAAATTAAGAGATCCTCTCGACTCGTAAGAAAACAACTTCGTAGGATCCTTATGGCTCACAAACGAAAAACACACTTGGGCGTCCTCACGACTCCTAAGGAGAAAATAAACCTACGGGATCTTTTTGACTCGTAGGGAGAAAATGCTTTTATGGGACCCTTACGACTCATAAAATTGAAAAGCCTTAGGTGATAGGGACCTAAAACTGTCTCCTTGTTAGAGATAGTGCCCTCAAAGTCAATTATTGGATCGCAGGTACGTGATTGCAATGATTGAGGCATGACCTATACCGATATGACAGTCTTGCTCGAGATGATAGTATGCTATCTGGTTTATCTTTATCATCGTTTACATGCTTTAGTTCACTATTGCATGATGATAGAGCCCATAGGATTTTTGCTTGACTACCAGCAGTATGATGGCGATCATATACGTGGGAGCTGGGGTCTGTAAGCACATCCCTAAAGTGTCCCTAGTCGTGGGAGTTTCGAGACAGGGCATCGATACTCCAGAGTAGACTAGAGTATACAGTCGAGACCCCGACGAGGGGCGGTGGCCGGTCTCACAAGCCACTGGTGTCAGTAGGATCACCTAAGATGTATACAGATGCTCATTGGGTTATGAGTACACCGGACAGGACTCGCCGGGAACCTGCTAGTTGGTATTATACATATCGTCAGATAGCAGTTCCCTGGTGACATGTGTACAGGTTAGTTCATCGACCTGAGATCATCATTTGTCTCGTGTGAGTTCCCACTGTGCTTAGATTACTACCATACCACGCTCAAAGGAGTTGTGCAAATAGGTTTTAGTTGGGTACAGTCCCGAGCCACATGGAGGCAGTGAGCGGATCGTCAGGGATTCGTCTCTCCCGGAATTGGGGGTTGATGTCGTGCAGTGCACGGGTGGCCATCACTAGAAATCCTCGGCCGAGGTAGTGGAGAATTACTGATTTGGATCAGTAGTTTCTCAGGTGGTGATGGGCTTCACGCCGACACGATTTATCGCGTTATTAGGGGTCTGACTTTATCCACCCCCTAGACTCGATATGCGATACTCTTTAGACGACCGGACCGGACTGTATATACATTGTGACTGTCAGGCTTAGTAGGGTTTATGGATGAGTTCGCTCGTCAGCTTCCCTTCCAATCAATACATAGGCAACCGTTACGTACAGCTTGTACCTCTGACGAGCTAGAGGTTATACCCAGTGCCAGTGTGTTGATGAGTCATTAGAGTCCCCCACAGACACTTTCCCAAGTTCGGGTGAAACGTTGTAAAGGCCGTATGGGTTTATGACAGGGTTCGGAAAATACACGTGCGTTTTCGCACGTGTCATTTTTCGGGCAGATAATACTGGTCGGCTTTGGTTTAAGCCGGATCCAAGTATTATACTGTGTAGATATAATATCTTTGTCTCAGATGCATTTGTATTCGGTCGTAATACAAATGCGGGTATGTTTATACTGATACGTGGTTATCCTGAAATTCGTTTCAGGATCACTTTTGGAAGTTTCCAGTTTCCAGTTTTCTATCGGCCGTATTTAACATTCGGTTAAATGCGGATTTATCTTTTCTTCTTGGGTGAGTCATGAGGGTGAGTCAGGCTTCTAGAAGGTTCTAGAAGTAATGACAAGGATTGTGACTCATTCATTAGCATTAATTATATGATGACTAGGTTTAGATGAGTCATTCATTACATTAATGCATTTTGTTTATGCTAAGATATTTTCTTCATGATAAGCTTTGCTTAAAGTCACCCCCCTTGCTCTTACACTCACCCCCTCCTCTATTTAGTGGCCGGCCACCTCTTGGAGATGATATGGTTGTTCATTTGGAAAAAGATTAGGGTTTTGGTTTCATGGAAATTTCATATATTCATTTTACATTTCCACCCGATCCAAAAGGCAACTTCATTAACCGTTCGTCCATAGCCTTGGACGTAATGAGACAAAGTGTTCTACTCATTCTCTACATCAATCTTGGTCATCTCTTTTAGCAAACTTGATGATCGAGTTATCTCGGTTCAGAGGCGGGAGCCCGTTTAAAGATCCGTCGACGTGGTGCCACCTGGACGAGAAGATTGGAGATTCAGGAGATCGGAGCAGCCGCAACAAAACGTGGGATGATGGTTGAAGACCGAAGGACTCGGATCATTCGGTATAACGTTTCTACCCAGTTTGTAGTTTATTAGTTTAGCTGTAATGGCAGATCAGGGTTATAGTACGCGATAGCGCCAGTTGTAAAAAGTTTTTGTTCAGCATTTGGCGTCTGTTAGACGGCCGGGGCGCTATCGTGGACTTACAGTGGTATTAGAGCCTCACCATTAAGCTTTACTAACTTGTGCTAACGCGTTTAAAACATCGATCGAACGGAATTTCGAAAACTGCAATTTTCTGGGTTAAAGTTTCTGTCGAATTTTAAAAGGGTCTAAAAATTATTTTGCATATCACAGAAAAGAGAGCAGGCTTTTTAAAGAATTCTGGTGAAATTTGGTCAACTGAAGCTTCCAAAGCGCCGCGGAACCGCCGCTAAAACCCTAGTTTGGCCACGGTTCTGTCGCCGTTTTGGAGCTACAGTAAACCATTTTTCTACAGTAGGTTCTTCTTGTAAAATTATTGTTTATGGAATATTTCTTTTGGGCCCAAATTTTATTACTGTACAGCAGATGTATGTAGGGCCCACTTCGGGAAATTTAGTCGATCGAAATTTTAAACTTGTTAGTATGCAGTAATTACATTATATCTCCGACCGGGAATGTCATTTGAGCGGTAAATTGCGTCTAATTGATATAGTCCTTTTAGACGGATTTGCGAACGTGACATTCACGTTGATGTTCTGTGTTGTGCTGTAATGTTGCGGATATGTCGTGGTGGATAGCAGTGTGCAATGGTTGTGCTGTTTGGATTTATTTGTACATTTGATATTGCGGGGCGAGCGTCCAACATGTGGACTGCCGTCACTGCCTGTTTGTATAATATTCTTTTGGGGCACGACCGGGCAGAGGTCAATGTACCCGCTGTACATATTTTTATTTCTGTACTAGGTTTATCCCGCGAAGGAGTGCACGGATAGCCGGGTTCTGGAGGGTAACGGGTCCGTATCTCATGGCTTTGAGAGGCGGAGGGGCCTCACTCTAGAATTGGCAGACTATTCGCCGCACTCGTAGGGGGTACATGTTGACCCAAGGAGGGGTGCTCAATTTACCGGATTCCGTGAAGTGCCGGGCGTTCCATTCACTATGTTGTGGGGACTAGCTCGCTTCAGGTTTTGGCGGGTAACTTGCCGCACCCGTAGGGGTCTAGGTTTCGTTGCATAGGCTATCCACACGACCAGGGGAATGTCGGGTTTCAGCAGCGGCTCTGTGAAACCAGGGGATCCCAGATTATCTGTATTGTTCTGTGATGCTTATTACTTTTCTGTAATTTTGCATTTATTACACCTGGAGCGATTATTGTATATTGGTATATATACTATTAGATGTTATATATGTTTTACACCCGCGCTAGTCCAGCCCCCGCTCTGTCGTTAGTTAAGTAACCTAACGGGTGATGACGGGACCCAGTGACCAATGCGGATGGCATATACGTACATTTTATTTTCGTTCTTTTCTGGTGTGATTGATTGATGGGACTGCGTTGATTCTTATCAATGCAAGATAAAACAAACCTATATTTGATGTTGTTGGAACCAATTTAAAAAGTGTTATTACAAAGATGTTTCCTTTTGTTTTGCATAGAGATATTCAGTTGGAATATCCTGCACCTCATTCGACGAGGAAAGGGCTGATATCCCTTCACTGGGAAAAACCCCTTGGGCAGAAGTTTACGTCAGGGTAGTAACTTTACTATAGTCGATTACAAGTTGCTTTGCATCATGGTATTCAGTTGGAATATCCTGCACCTCATTCCACGAGGAAAGAGCCGAGATCCCTTCACCGGGAGTGACCTCTTTAGCAAAACGTTTTCGTCACTATATTTTATAAAAAGCTATCAGGTTCCTTCAACGAGATCAAGTTCATTAAGTTAAAGGTTTTTCGCAAAAAACCAGCCGTAGCCCTCCGTCATTTCTTATGGATAGTCAGTAGTATTCAAGCTATGTTTGTTGACTAAAGTCAAGGCATAGTGTTTGGTAGTTGCTGGGTATTCATTTGTTGCATAGATAAGATGCGTTGGTTTGGGAAAGTTGTATAACCTTGTTGACTAAAGTCAAGGGTATGTACGGGTGGGTTCAAATCAACCTGGATAATGACGGGTAGAACTTGACATGTGACTTATGATTTGTTGACTAAAGTTAAGGTCATAAGAGCATGAGGCAAAATATATATCGGGAGTTTCAAACATACAGGAAACTTGCCAGGCATGCGCATACCTTCTGGAGTGTGATAACTTGAGTGGCTTCCATCAAATTATCATGCGATGATAGTTGGATCCCGATTCTCACTGATGAGTTGGTTTACTCTTCGGGTGATCCCGACTAATTCTTCTTTCAGGTTTGGAGGAGAATTTGAGACTACAGTGGGAGGTTTCCTGATTAGATAAAGTGATAACCATTCTGATCTAGGTTAGAGTGCACGCAGAGTGTTTCTTTTCTCTCTCTCTCTTTGGCAGCGATCTTTGACCGACCCAAGACTATGACTCAGTGACCAAGTTGACCGAACCTTCTTAAAATACTGGCTTTTGGATTGTCTGAGTTGCATAAGTCATTGCCGCTCCTTCTTTTACCCTTTGTATTTCTCAGAACACCCCGTATTACTGCGGACATCCATTTCCATTGGATAGATCCATCGTATGGTTATATACGAACTCGAAGGTACTACTTCAAGGATGGATCCAGGTTCAGGAGAAATAGAATTGGTTTATTCAGTTGTCTTTTATTATCACCTTCTCTCAGGTTGCGAGAGCTCCTAGGATAAGGAGAGTACACCTATTACGCTTATTGGATAGTCTTATTCCAAACCATAGGCAGGTGTCGAAAGGTTGGGAATGAAGAAAACCAATTAGCCTAAGTAGGGTGTACAGAAGGTAATAACTAAAGACAAAATAAAGGGATTAGAAAGAGGGCAAAGTAAATTGCGACTGCTATCATTCACGACCAAACCGCGTACTTCATCGCCACTCCTATTTTCACCTTTGCTTTTTTTCCCAGTTCGGGAGAAATAGAATAAGGTATTATTCAGTTGTCTTTTATCATCACCTTCTCTCAAGTTGCGAGTACTCCTAGGATTAGGAGAGTACACCTATTATGCTTACTGGATAGTCTTCTTCCAAACCATAGGCTGGTGCCGAACGGTAGGGAATGAAGAAAACCATTTATCCTAACGATGGTGTATAGAAGGTAATGAATAAAGACAAATAAAGCGATTTGGAGAGATGGCAGTAAAATATACGGTTAAAGTCATGAATTGAATTATGGAAGATGCATTACTAAGAATACCAGGATACCCCTACGAAACATTTTCATGTTTCAGTTACACTGTGCATTGTTAAATGAAAACTGATTTCCCGATTACATACTTACTCCAGGATATATATTTACCAGGTTTCATTCTCATATCTGTATGGTTTTACAGATGATGAGTGGGAGTAGGTTATTGGGAATAAGGTGATCATCCTCATTATATCGGAATTCGTTGTAATTGGTGATATTTGAGGAAGTCGCCTGGGTTTTTGTCGGACGACATGTATTTGGTTTTGAGTATCCGTTGTTGTGCACCAATTTCAAAATGATATATCTATACGTTTATTTTTATAAAGTGAGATATAACTTTTTGAAATTATGTCCGTGACATTTACCTATATCAGTTGACGATTGGGTAAGGAGCATTGAACAACGGAGTAATTCTTAACCATGAGTACAGTTTTCAACCTACGATGCACAGGTTTTGAATTATTCAACTCAGCAGACTTATACAGAGTATTGTATGTTGTCCAGTGTCCATCAGGACAAAGGGGTAGGTCCTCGTACTATGTTCTGTTTACTTGTGACTTCTTTAGTTTTTAGACAAGTGTTTCGTAGAAATACAATGTCTAAGTTTTGAGAAGTTGTGGGTATAAGAATAAAATAGAGAACCAGGTATCACAAGTATCGGGATTCTTCAAAGGGATCGAAGATGTAGATTCTTGTGATTGGTATTCAGATAATAGTAATGATTTTGAGAAACTTGTTTCTCTTTCAGGTTACTCATAATTGGATAGATTCCTAAGTTGAGTAATGCTAATTAACCTTTCTCCATTAAGTTGATATGCACTGGAGACAGTTGCATGATTTGAATTTGGTTCCAATTAAATTAGTGCCTCTATTTCTATATTGTATATAGATTGGTTCATATCTTAACGATGTTAAGGTACGGGGAGTTGTCCAACTTATGCTTAAAACCAGACACTGGATAACTCAAGGCACGTTTCTGTAATGGCAGTTTGTGGGTTAACCCTGGCTTCGACGAGGGTTGACTTTTCTACCATCTGGAAGATCAATAGTGATATTGTTCTTGACTCGCCACAGTTTTAGTAAAAATGGATTTTTTCAGAAAACAGTAGTGGGAGTATGGTAGAACTGGAAGTGATTCCAGAACCGCAAACGATTACGGAGAATTTAATAGGACCTATATATTCAATCAAGTTTGACATTCCAATAGCCACTTCGCAGATATGGTGGGTAACCTCAGACACCCGAGAGGTACTCCGGTATCCTCAAGGACGGTGACAGGGAGGTTCTTGTTTACCCAAACTTGACACTACTGCTGTTCCAGACTATGAGACCCGGCAAGAGGATAAGTATAACGCCGTCCTAAACTAGCTTTAGAAGTATATGTATATATTATTCTGCCAGAGAGTTGTTGTGGTCAGTGGGAGCAGCGGAAACATAGTGGGCAAGTAGCTTATGTCTATTTATAGATTAAAACAAATATAGCGGAGAAAGATCATCTAATTTTGATATGACAGTCATGGGTTTGACTTCATCAGAATAGGGGATGGATATGTTGAGAAGGTAGTAAGGTGTGATGTCCTGGTATTTGGATGACATACACAGAATAGGAAGTAAAATTCCTATACTACGATTGGTTGTACTGTGGTCGTCACACAGTTGTTTCTCCAGACAGGACATGGATATAATATCAGACATTCTGGTTTCTAGATCTATGGTTTTAGATCTGGATTTGGGTAGTTTTCCAATGTGGGTACTGTGACAGTATTCTAATAGTTTTTGGAATAGATGACTCCTGGCATGGTGGTGTACCTGCAGGTGATGGAGTCACCCTCTCTAAAGGTGTCTTACAGACTAAAGGAGAGAGGGATGTGCATGATTGGCAGATCATTTGCTTAGGCAATTGAGTCAATCGTGAGATGTCAAGTACCACACCAGATGTTGTTTTGCACTAGGTGTGATAAGTTTATATTAATCCAATCTTGAAGAAACATAAGGAAGCAGTTTTAGAACATGAGTGAATATTCTACGGATTTGATGACGGCAGCCTCCTTCGGGAGACGGTTATCATTCCAGGCTTCAGAGGTGACCTGGATGACAGAGTGATTGTCAGAGTTATAGTTTTCCCTCTGATGAGGGATAGTATTATGGACAGGTGGTCCAAGAAGATACCGTGGGAAGCATGGTGCTGGATACTGATTAGGTTCAGTTATCTATACAGTCTAAGAAGTTTGGATTTGGAGTTCATTTATGAACTAGGTCCCATCAGATATCCAGACATATTCTAAGATAGGTATTACTCGATTCGGGAGATGGCTTTCTCCGCGAACTTGAGATTAAGAGAGACATAGAAAGAAACATCAGGGCGGATCCACTCACTGAGGCTATTTCTCGAACACAAGAGTTTTACAAACTAGCTTTGTGAAACTTATTAGTAGAGAAGTTGGGTGTTCGGTATTACACGGGCTGTGAGTATGCGACATCGTAATAATTAGCCTTGAGTGCAAGTGGGAGATTGTTGGAGATAGTGCCCTCAAAGTCAATTATTGGATCGCAGGTACGTGATTGCAATGATTGAGGCAGGACCTATACCGATATGACAGTCTTGCTCGAGATGATAGTATGCTATCTGGTTTATCTTTATCATCGTTTACATGTTTTAGTTCACTATTGCATGATGATAGAGCCCATAGAATTTTTTCTTGACTACCAGCAGTATGATGGCGATCATATACGTGGGAGCTGGGGTCTGTAAGCACATCCTTAAAGCGTCCCTAGTCGTGGGAGTTTCGAGACAGGGCATCGATACTCCAGAGTAGACTAGTGTATACAGTCGAGACCCCGACGAGGGGCGGCGGCCGGTCTCACAAGCCACTGGTGTCAGTAGGATCACCTAAGATGTATACAGGTGCTCATTGGGTTATGAGTACACCGGACAGGACTCGCCGGGAACCTGCTAGTTGGTATTATACATATCGTCAGATAGCAGTTCCCTGGTGACATGTGTACAGGTTAGTTCATCGACCTGAGATCGTCTTTTGTCTCGTGTGAGTTCCCACTGTAATTAGATTACTACCCTACCACGCTCAAAGGAGTTGTGCAAACAGGTTTTAGTTGGGTACAATCCAGAGCCATATGGAGGCAGTGAGCGGATCGTTAGGGATTCGTCTCTCTCGGTATTGGGGGTTGATGTCGCGCAGTGCACGGGTGGCCATCACTAGAAATCCTTGGCTGAGGTAGTGGAGAATTACTGATTTGGATCAGTAGTTTCTCAGGTGGTGATGGGCTTTATGCCGACACGATTTATCGTGTTATTAGGGGTCTGACTTTATCCACCCCCTAGACTCGATATGCGATACTCTTTAGACGAACGGACCGGACTGTATATACATTGTCACTGTCAGGCTCAGTAGGGTTTATGGATGAGTTCGCTCGTCAGCTTCCCTTCCAATCAATACATAGGCAACCATTACGTACAGCTTGTACCTCTGACGAGCTAGAGGTTATACCCAGTGCCAGTGTGTTGATGAGTCATTAGAGTCCCCCACAGACACTTTCCCAAGTTCGGGCGAAACGTTGTAAAGGCCGTATGGGTTTATGACAGGGTTCGGAAAATACACGTGCGTTTTCGCACGTGTCATTTTTCGGGCAGATAATACTGGTCGGCTTTGGTTTAAGCCGGATCCGAGTATTATACTGTGTAGATATAATATCTCTGTCTCAGATGCATTTGTATTCGGTCGTAATACAAATGCGGGTATGTTTATACTGATACAAGGTTATCCTGAAATTCGTTTCAGGATCACTTTTGGAAGTTGCCAGTTTCCAGTTTTCTATCGGCCGTATTTAACATTCGGTTAAATGCGGATTTATCTTTTCTTCTTGGGTGAGTCATGAGGGTGAGTCAGGCTTCTAGAAGGTTCTAGAAGTGATGACAAGGATTGTGACTCATTCATTAGCATTAATTATATGATGACTAGGTTTAGATGAGTCATTCATTACATTAATGCATTTTGTTTGTGCTAAGATATTTTCTTCATGATAAGCTTTGCTTAAAGTCACCCCCTTGCTCTTATACTCACCCCCTCCTCTATTTAGTGGCCGGCCACCTCTTGGAGATGATATGGTTGTTCATTTGGAAAAAGATTAGGGTTTTGGTTTCATGGAAATTTCATATATTCATTTCACATTTCCACCCGATCCAAAAGGCAACTTCATTAACCGTTCGTCCATAGCCTTGGACGTAACGAGACAAAGTGTTCTACTCATTCTCTACATCAATCTTGATCATCTCTTTTAGCAAACTTGATGATCGAGTTATCTCGGTTCAGAGGCGGGAGCCCGTTTAAAGATCCGTCGACGTGGTGCCACCTGGACGAGAAGATTGGAGATTCAGGAGATCGGAGCAGCCGCAACAAAGCGTGGGATGATGGTTGAAGACCGAAGGACTCGGATCATTCGGTATAACGTTTCTACCTAGTTTGTAGTTTGTTTGTTTAGCTGTAATGGCAGATCCGGGTTATAGTACGCGATAGCGCCAGTTGTAAAAAGTTTTTGTTCAACATTTGGCGTCTGTTAGACGGCCGGGACGCTACCGTGGACTTACACTCCTAAGCCATCGCTCCCCAACAGGAAAAGGCAAATGATGAATTGCTCCTGGCACTCGTGCTCCAGTGTTACCAACGCTGATGCCGACCCCTACCCCAAAATTCCAATCATCCGATCCGATAGACCCCTAAGTCGTTAAACTGGGAACATATGACCTCTAAGTCGTTAAACTGGGAACAGATGACCTCTAAGTTGTTAAACTGGGCACAATAGACCTTCAAGTCTTTAAACTGGGAACATATGACCTCTAAGTCATTAAACTGGAAACATATGACCCCTAAGTCGTTAAACTGGGAAAGAAGGAAATCCCCTCAAGGCAGATGATGATTCGCTCCTGGTACTCTATTCCAGTGTAACGGTGCTGTTGCCAAACCAAAACCAAAATTCTCAAATCCTCTCATGGAAAATGATGATTCGCTCCTGGTACCATATTCCAGTGTAGCGATACTGATGTCAACCCAGATCATATCAAATCAACAAGCTCTGCGGCGAAATCTTGCTTCGTCTCAGAATAACCTCCCTGTTGGAATTAAGCTCCGATTCGGAATCAAGTCAACTAACGACCTCCCTGTCGGAATTAAGCTCCGCCTTGGAATCAAGTCAACCAACAATTTTTGCGTCAGAATCATGTTTCGTCTCAGAATGTACCCTGTGTCGAAATTATGCTTCGCCTCTGAGTATCTACCCTCCCTGTTGGAATTATGCTCCGACTCGGAACAAAATCAATCGATGAACTCCCGTCGGAATTATTCCTCGACTCGGAATCAAGTTAACAAGCGACCTCTCTGTCGGAATTATGCTCCGTCTGGGAATCAAGTCAACCAATGACCTCCCCGTCGGAATTATGCTCCGTCTCAGAATCAAGTCAGCCAACAAGCTCTGCGTCGGAATCATGCATCGTCTCAGAGTGTACCCCGTGTCGAAATCATGCTCCGCCTCAGTGTATCTGCCTTCCCTGTCGAAATATTGCTTCGTCTCGAAATCAAATCAACCAACGAACTCTCCGTCGGAATTAAGCTTTGCCTCGGAATCAAGTCGACCAACAAGCTCTGCGTCGGAATCATGTTTTGTCTCACAGTGTACCCCATGTAGAAATCATGCTTCGCCTCGGTGTATCTGCCTTCCTTGTCGAAATTATGTTTCGACTCGGAATCACGTCAACCAACAAGCACTGCGACGAAATCATGCTTCGCCTCAGAGTATCTGCCTTCCCTGTCGGAATTATACTTCGCCTATGAATCAACCTCTGCATCGAAATTATTCTTCGGCTAGAATGTCTGCCGCTCGTCGGAAGTATACTCCGACCTCTTGGAATCATGCTCCGCTCGACGGAATTATGCTCCAATCCTCGGAATTATGCTCCGCTCGTTGGAATTATGCTCCGATCTCAAAATTATACTCCGATCACCGGAATTATGCTCCCAGAATGATGTTCTGCTTTTCGGAATCATGCTCCGATCCTTGGAATCATGCTTTGGTCTCCGGAATTATGCTCCGATCCCTAGAATTATGCTCCTGGAATGATACTCCGCCCCCGGAATGATGTTCCACCTTGAAGTCCAACTCCTAGATCCTTCACTTTCATGCACACAACTCATATACGCGGTGTGCATTTATTGATACGGGGGACTTTGTTGGGGTTTGTAACAACTACAATTTTAGTGTACAAAAATTTGTTTAAAAATAAATGTATACTTGGAGTAATTGCAATTCTGTGAGTACCATAAATATTTGTTTTGTTAATTAATAGCAAGAAGGAGTTTGTAGCTCATTGGTAATACCTTGCACTGCTGAACCAAGCCACCAGAGTTCAAATCCCATACCCTACATTATTTTTAATATTGTTTTATTTTGAATTTTTTAGAATACCAAGGGTTTACACGTGCATATCTCACAAAAACCCCCACTACACCCAAAAATCTAACAGTACCAGAGGGATGATGAAGCGACGAGGGTCACTCCGGCCACCTGACTCGGCCGGAATCGGCCGACTCGGCCGGCGGATCGGCTGACTCGGGCCGCCGCCGCCGGCTGGACTCGGCCGGACCGCCGAGTCATCAACACCAAACTTGTGTCTTTTAAGCTCCCTTGTACCCCTGTATGGTTTAAATTCTCAGACCAGTAACAGAGCATCTTTAAAACCCTATTTACTCTATTTTATTACATTTTTAATACTTTTTAATACATTTTTTCAATTTAACCTTTCACCTACCCTAACCCTATAAATACAATCCCCTAAACACTACCCCTCACTCCAAAATTCTGAACAAAACTCTCAAGAAATTTTCTAGAATCTTAGTGTACTTTGGAAGAAGCGAAAGGCGAAGCTCCGACGATTTTTCCGGTGACAACCCTGGGAGATCCCGGTGACGAAACGACGCACCGGAAGCTACGTCCACTCCCTCTCCCTCTCCTCTTTAAGCTAAACCCGTAAGTCCCATTTTCCCTCTTTCCTATTCTTTCTAAAAGCACGTATTTCTAAAACTCGACGGAATCGGAGTAAATCCGATTTCCGATTCGGTTCTTCTTAAAACCTCACTTTTTTTAAACACAACCCTATTAAACCATTACATGTTGACTATTAAACATTAACACTTTATAATGAACAAGTTTCATATCAAAAGGATGTCTATTTCAATTTCTATCGTATTTCTTTCACTAAAATACCATGTAGTTTACTTTTACATTAAATCATCACAAACTTGTTATATCTTTAAGTATATCACGAGGTAATGACCTACCTCCTCACAATACTCATATGAAATATAGCACAATACTTTTTGGGAATATAAAATACAGAAAACGAACATTTACATATAAATACTCTTACTAATAAAACCATTTTTACAAGATTTAGTATTTTTTAAACAAATCTTTGCAAAGCACCGCTACAACCCATTTTGGGGAACCCGACTGGGATGGTGCGGATTATCGCGTGTCCCTGGGCTTAGTAGTGCGAGATTCAAACCCCCGCAAGGGGCATTCGGTCTCGAAAGATTTACAAAATACAAAATCTTAGGAAAATGAGATTTCTAGAAATATAATATATATTAAAAATTATTTTTATATAAATATAGATATATGTATAATTAAAATATCTATTTTGTGCTAATATAAATATTCTAACTTTTTCTAAAATCACAAGAGTCACTTTACATTAAAATACCATGAATTCCATACTAAGTACAATATTACAATTTAATACCCTATATTATGAAATTAGGTTAATTTCACTAGAAACATCACATATATAAAATCTACATTTATTACAACTCTAAAGCCGATAATTAAACACTTGGGGTGTATTTTGAAACTTATACAAAAGTAGTTTTACATAAAACCCCTCAAGTTCTATAAATTACCCTAAGGACCCTAGTAAACATAGATTTAAGCGAGACCAGTCTCTTGAGCTTCAGGGAGACGGAGATATGGGTGCTTGCCTATCTAAGGTAGACAACTTAACAACGGTGTTATCAACACGGTAATCGTCTTTGAAAAAGACACAAATCCTGCCGCCCATGTGCAGCGGTTACCGATAACATCAAAACAATCAGGACTTCAATTTCTTTTATAGTTATTCTGACTCAGACTGAGTCTCATTAATAATCTGCTTTGAATATGATTCAAGTACAATATACAATCTACAATTCAACATGAACTTGGAATACGTATATTCAATATATTCAATCTATATTGATCAAACTGAACCATGGATATACTTCCATTTACATGACTCTTCAGTTACATCCATGATTCTACAGTTACATCCATTTACTGATATCATGGTTTCAGTAAGTCACCCAATTATAAAATCTATACAGTTTACAATATAAGACAATACAATACAACTATACAACAAGACATATCGGGGTTTAAGGGATAGATTGGCACGAGACAGTAAGATTTAATACATCCAACCTGAATCCAGTTGCTGTTGTACCGTGGCACAAACGGTTCCTTGTACTACACTTGCCTCTATTCTCTGGCATATAGAGACTCCTCTTGTATACACTGGTATCCTTCTGTACCAAGCTACAAATACAGCGTTAACATAACATTATAACAATATAATACAACTTTAAAAGCTACCCTCTCATTCTGTCTATTCTATTTCTCCCTTATCTTTAGGACTTACCGAGCGATTTGTTCGCTGATGACATTCTCTTTCTTTCTTTTTTGAACGTCGTTAGGTGATCTGGACACTCCGGAGATTGAGCCCACTAGTGAAGACTTGGACCACTTCATTGAAGACCCAGAGCTTTAATTCATTGTACACTTTTATTTCAGCACTTTTCCTTTTCTGTTATGCCATTTTTTAGGCATTACTTTCATTCAGTTGTATTTACTTTTTCATGCATTGTACAGAAAGAATGTGAATAAATAAAGTTGCTGTTTTATTATATCTTGTCTCTTGTGCATTTATTTTTATATTGCTTAGATACGCTTAGCGTATTTACTTCATAGTAAATACGTAGCGGCCTCATCGCGTCCTTTGCCCATACTTTGGGAAGCGGGGCATGACAGGGTCAAAAATAACACCCCGGTTGACCAAGTCAAAGTCAAAGTCAACCCCAAGTAAGCGGGCCCAAGCCCATATCAAGTGGGCTTATGCCCAAGTCGATCCCCGCGGCCGGCCTCCCCCATGCCAAAATGAAATCATGTAATAAATAATTTTGATGTAATTTTTTATCCATGAATGTAAGAAAAATGGGCATAAAGCCAAATTTTTGTAAAGCTCATGGCTCATGTGCAAAAGAAATGAGCACATGAGGCTTGAGATGGGAAAAATGCCATTTTGTAAAGCCCAAGGGGCTATATGTAAATTTGTAAGCCTATATAAGGCAACATGATAATGAAATAAAAGACATAATATTTCATTCCCCATCAAATCTCTAAGATTTGTGCTTCCATTCTCAATCTCTCAAGTTCTTCTTCTTCCCTTTTCATTTTCCAATTAAATCAAGAGCTTAGCTTTTTTTTTAAAACTAAATAAAGTTTTGCCATAAACCTACTGAAGAAGAGTTTAACTCTCACATCCGATCAAAAAAAAGAAGGGGAGATTTTCGCTACCTTTTTCTTCCTTCTCAAGATCCAATTTGAAAGAGGGAGAAAAAGGGAAACCCACATCCCAAGACTTCATCAAGAGAAGAAAAAAAGGGTCTCTTTTTTTATCATCCAAGATCTAAATCTTGGAATTTCAAGAGAATTCATTTTGGGTTTCTTCTCAAAAGAGAAAGGAGGAAATCTTTTAGAGTTTAACTCCATACTAAATTTTTTTTCTTAGGGAGTTTAACTCCATACTAAATTTTTTTTAGGGAGTTTAACTCCAAGTAAAATTGTTTTGGGAGTTTAACTCCGAATAAAATTGTTTTGGGAGTTTAACTCCGAATAAAATATTATGGAGTTTAACTCCATCAAAAAGAAAAGAAAAAAATGGGTCTTTTGGAGCTCCTGCTCCCTCTCACAAGAGGGAGAGGGGAGCTCCCACTAAGTGGGAGCTTTCCCTTCTTCTCACATGAGGGGGAGGCTCCCACAGTGGGAGCCCCCTCTCCCTCTCACGTGAGGAAGAGGAACTCCTACTAAGTGGGAGCTTTCTACCCTCTCATTTGAGGGGGAGGCTCCCATTTAGTGGAGTTTAACTCTACACCAAATAAAAACCTTTTTGGAGTTGAATTCCATTTAAAATTCTTTTGGAGTTTAAATCCACAACAAAAATTCTTTTGGAGTTTAACTCCACAATAAAATTCTTTTTGGGGAGATTTACTCCACATTAAATCTTTTTCGATGTTGAACTCAATTTAAAATTCTTTTGGAGTTGAACTCCACAATAAAAATCTTTTGGAGTTTAACTCCATACAAATGTTTTTGGAGTCTAACTCCTTAAAAAAAATTCTTTTGGAGCCTCTTTACTCTCTCTCATGTGAGGGGGAGGCTCCCATTTTGGGTTGCTCCTTCTCATGTGAGTGGGAGGCTCCCATTTTGGGAGCCCCTTTCTTCCTCTCATGCGAGGGGGAGGCTTTTATTTTGGGTTGCTCCCTCTCATTTGAGTGGAAGGCTCTCATTTTGGGAGCCTCTTTCTCCCTCTCATGTGAGGGGGAAGCTCCCATCTTGGGAGCCCCCTTGCTCCCTCTCACGTGAGAGAGGGAAGCTCCCACTCTTTGGGGGCTTTCTTTTAAAAATAAAAAAAAAATAAGGTTTTGTCTTTGGAGTTCAATTCCACAATAAAAATTCTTTTGGAGTTTAACTCCATTATAATATTCTTTTCTGGAGTTTAACTCCATTATAATATTCTTTTCTGGAGTTTAACTCTATTTAAAATTCTTCTGGACTTTAACTCCATAATAAAAATTCTTTCGGAGTTCAACTCCACAATAAAAATTCTTTCGGAGTTCAACTCCATTTAAATTCTTTTGGAGTTTAACTCCACAAATAAAAATTCTTTTGGATTTTAATTCCATAATAAAAATCTTTATAGGAGTTTAACTCCATTTAAAATTCTTTTGGAATTTAACTTTACAACAAAAATTCTTTTGGAGTTTCACTCCATATAAAAACTTTTAGGAGTCTAACTCCAAATAAAATGTTTTGGAGTCTAACTTCTTAAAAAAAGTATCATTATTATAATTTTGGAGCCCCCTCACGTGAGGGGGAGGCTCCCACCAAGTGGGAACCCCTGCTCCGTCTCACGTGAGGGAGAGGGAGCTCCCACCAAATGGGAGTTTTTCCCCCCTCAAGTGAGGGGGAGGCTCCCACTTAGTGGGAGCTTCCCTTCTTCACGTGAGGGGGAGTAGGAGCCTCTATCCCACCTCACGTGAGTGGGGGGCTTTCCCTCTCTCTAATTTTTTTATTTAAAAAAAAAGAGAAATAAACAATAATAAAATATAAATAATAAATTTTTTTAGAAATTTTTTTTTTTGAATAAAATAGAGTTTAACTCCATACAGTAAATTTTCGGAGTTTAACTCCAAATAAATTTGTTTTTGGAGTTTAAGTCCAATCAAAATCTTTTGGAGTTTAACTCCATATAAAAAAATGTTTAAAAAAAAAATAATTTAATAATAATAAAAAAAATTCACAAATGGAACAAAATAAAGAACACATCCCTACTGTTATGTAAAAAAAAAACACTCACCAATACATCATATTGAGTTCGCATGACCGGTTTTACCCATCAATCGGAGGTTCTCTCGCTCCAAAAGCGAGGGGTAATTAACGGCAGCTTAGTCTGCGGTTGCCGGAGATTCGGATCCCCACAATAAATAAATCCCGGCCTTTCCTAGGCAGGGGGAATCTGTACATGGCTGACAAGTGCGCGCATTCCCATCTCAATGGGGTGACGAAAACCACCCTACACGAAGCACGTGAGGCACTGCCTAGTGAATGTCAATCACTTTTTATTCTGTGGCGCCCACGTGAGAGACACGTGAGACGCTGGGCGCTGGGCGCTAGGCGCTGGGTGCCGCTCACTGAGTGCTAAGCACTAATTTATTTTTTAGCGCTTACATGAGAGGCACGTGGGCCTCTGGACGCCAAATACTGAGTGCTAAGCACTCTTTATTTAGTGAGGCACCCACATGAGGGGCATGTGAGGCGCTGGGCGCTGAGCGCCGCTTATTAGGTGTTAAGCACTCCTTATTTAGTGAGGCGCCTACGTGAGGGGCACGTGAGGCGCTGGGCGGTGATTTTTCCTTGTATATTTTATTTTGGGGAATTCAATTTCCTGGTTCTTTTCTGAATCTTTGATCTCCAAGAGCAAGTTCTTCCCGATGAGAATTAAATTCTCAACTTGTGGGAGACTTGTCTTGTGGATCTCAGATCCAGAGAAAGAACTAAGTTCTTCTTTTAAAAGGTTTAAACCCTTCAATAGGTAAACGAGATGTTCTGATCTCTCTTCTCTTTTATTTACCTAGAGCTTTTTTTCTTAGAAGGGAGATCTTCTTTTTTGAAGCTTTCTGCTTTGTTTTTTCAAAGCTTAGGGGGGTTCCTCCTCTTTAGACTTGAAGTCTTAGGTCCTTTATATAGTAGAGAAAAGTCTGTTAATTAGTTGAAGAAATATCTCATTAAGAGATCTTAATTGATTTGGGAAATTTACCCACCATTGTATCTTTGATCCAAGGGCTTCTGTTTTACAGAACATATTTTTCTTATTTTTAACAAGATTGGAGACATATTTACCCATACAAAATTTATTCTATAGATCGGTGATTCTTTAATCACCATTGGATTAGTAATCCAACGGTACTCTATTTTACAGAGGGCAATCTTTCTTGTTTAGAAATATTTGAGAAATATTTCCTCTCAACAGAATTTAATTCTGCATGCTGATGATTTATCATCTCCGTTGGATATTTGATCAAACGACTCTGTTTAACAGAGAGTAGAATTTAATTATACAGGGCGCCGGCGCTCATGTGCTGTGCACGTGGACGCTTATTAAGGTTTTAATTCTTTCATGTGCTTTGCACTTTGGCACCCACATAAGGAGCATGTGCGGCGCTAATGACTCTGGCGCTGGCGCCCTCGTAGAAGACACGTGAAGCGCTGCCTCTTGAGTTTTGTGTGTTTTGCATACGGACGCTGCTCATATAAGAGTTTTTAACTCTGGCGCTGGCGTCCTCGTGGAAGGCACGTGAGGCGCTGCCTCTTGAGTTTCGAACAGAGCTTTGCTCTTTTATTAAAGGAAACAATCCCCTCCTACGTCCTGAAGAGTATACCACATGCAGAAAACAGCAAGGCGGATGCGTTGGCCAAATTAGCTAAAGAATTAGCCGACGAAGACCTCGATGACGTAAAGATCATCGTGCAAAGCCGTAGGATCCTCACGCCAACAGATATATCTTCGGAAGACTCGATGGAGCCATCTGAAAGAAAAAAAATGACCGAACAAACAGGCCTTCAAATAGAGGACGAAGAAAAGGTCAACGATTGGAGGGAAGTCTTCATAGACTACTTCAAATCCCATCTAATGCCCAAAAATGCGTCATTTAGATATCAGCTCATGAAACGAGCTCTGTCTTTCGCCTTCGTCAATGATACTCTATATAAAAGATCATTCGATTGTCTATGGCTAAGATGTCCGGGGTCGAAGGAAGCAAAGAATTCGTTCAAGAAATTCACGACGGATTCTGCGGATCTCACCAAGCTGGGCTAAAAATGAAGCTGAAGATCAAAAGAATGGGTTATTATTGGCCCACAATGATTCAGGACTGCCTTGAATATGCGAAGCAGTGTTACTCATGCCAAATTCACGGGGACTTCATTCCCCAGCATCCAAACCCGCTACACCCAACGGTAGCTAGCTGGCCGTTCGAAATGTGGGGAACCGATATAATCGGCCCCATTGAACCAACATCATTCAAAGGACACCGGTTCATACTGGCGACGATCGACTAATTCTCTAACTGGGCAGAAGCACTACCACTAAGGGTGGTGAAGACGGAGAATATTCTCCATTTCTTCAGAACACATGTCATCTACCGGTTCGGCATTCCGTGACGAATTATCTCGGATAATGGGCCGGCCTACAGGAGCCATAAAATTAGCCGTTTCGCATAACATCATAAAATGGATTGGAGATGCTCTTTAGTCTATAATTCTCGTGCCAACGGTCTAGCTAAAGCATTCAACAAGACCTTAACGAAGATTATAAAGAAAACGGTGTCCAGGAACAAAAGAGACTGGCACGAAAGACTGCATGAAAATCTCTGGGCATACCGCACAACGTTCAAAACAGCTACAAATACAACACATACATGTTGGTATTCGGCAAGGAAGCAGTGCTTCCCCTGGAAATAAAACTCCTTTCTCTACGAGTAGTGGTTCGATATGAGCCGACAGATGAAGAAAATTCTCATCTTCGGCTCGAGGAGCTCGATGCCCTTGACGAACCCCGCCTTATAGCACAGAAAAACCTGGGGGCTTATAAGGAAAGGATGACACGGTCATATGAAAGACTTACCAGGCCAAGAACATTCCGCCAAGGCGAACTCATACTGGTCGTCAAAAGACCAATGATCCCCAATCGTGCAAAACGAAGGAAATTCGAGCCGAACTATGAAGGCCCGTGCATCATAGAAAAAGTCTACCAAGGTGGAGCCTACCTGCTCATGGATATGCATGGCGAAAGACCCTTCCGGCTAATAAAAGGCCGGTTCCTCAAAAAAATACTACGCTTGACGAGTCATGACCTAGGTCAATGATAGATGACGAAGCTCGTGTCCGCTCGCTATCTTCCTGAGTCAAAACTTTGAGGGTAGTATGCAAAGAAGCTCCGTCGCCTAAAAAATAGCGATAACGGACAGAGATGTCCTTAAGCTAAAAATTCACCTCAAACATGGCGATAACGGACCGAGAGGTCCTTAAACTAAAACCCTGCCTCAAATATGGCGACATTGGACCGAGAAGTCCTTAAACTAGAAATTATCTGCCTCAAACATAGCGATAATAAATTGAGATGTCCCTAAACTAGCACATCGCCTCCAAAACGGTGATATGCTCTCTTGAGATCTATATTGCAATCGAAGCCTCAACGGCGAAGACTGCAACTCAATTCCCACTGGCTACATAGCTACTCAGCGGTGAAGTCACCCCCAAGTCCCACTGGCAAACAGACGGGTCATTAAAAAAAAGGTATGTCCACAAGCAAAATGGGAACGGATGAAAACCTGAAAGGGCGCCGTGAGTAAAAATAGCAGGATTACCGGCGAGCTTGTGAAAAGCTGGAAGGGCGCAATCTCGTTAAAAAAACGGTATGTCCACAAGCAAAATGGGCACGGATGAAAACCCGAAAGGGCGTCGTGAGTAAAAACAGCAAGATTATCGGCGAGCTTGTGAAAACCCGGAAGGGCGCAATCTCGTAATTTTCTTTACACTTACCTTACGACTCGTAAGGAGAATTCCCCCTATGAGACCCTCATGGCTTGTAGGATTCAAAAGGCTTAAGCTACAGGGATCTAAACCTGTTCTTAAGCCATCGTATCCCCCAAGTTGCCCTACTGGCGGACTAATATTGACCCTTGTATACAATCTACGGGCACGAATAAACATTTCCCCACCAAGTTCCACCAATGGAAAGAAATGTCCCCATATGGTGAACGACGCTTGTAAGTCCTCTCGACTTATAGATCATTACGACTTATAATAGAAAATATCACTTAGGAATCCCCACGATTCCTAAGGAGAAAATACACCTACAAGATCCTCATGACTCGTAGGGAGAAATAATCTTATGAGACCTTTACGACTGATAAAGTCAAAAAGTCTTAGTTGAAAGGATCCTAACCTTGTTTGCTAAGCCACCTTTGTTCAAATCAATAAGGGAAAATGATGATTCACTCCTGACAATATCCCAGTTGTAGCGATACTGATGCCTAAACAGGTGTCAAACTCCAAGCCCTTTCACGGCGAATGATGATTCGCTCCTGGCAATATTCCATTCATAGCGATACCGATGCCAAGGTTGGTATCGGATTTCAAACTCGCAATAAAAACAGCAGCGAATAGCAAAAAAAAATGCATATGAAATAGACAAAATGATGGGGCAACTCGCAATAAAAATCAGCGAGCAAAAATATGCATATAAAAACAGCCGAAATGTTTGGGTAACTCGCAATAAAAAACAGTGAGTAAAAATATAAAAACAGCCGAAATGATTGGGCACCGCCAAAAATAGCTGAAATGATTGGGCAATCGCGACTCTTCCAATATGAAGTGCTGAAAAGATAGAGTATCGCGGCAATAAGAAATAAAATAAAATAAAATTTCCTCTGCCCTGTAGGTGAGTCTACACTGACCCCTGTATACAATCCATGGGAGCAAATGAAAAAGGGAACCATATTTTCCCACCAGGCTCCGTCAAAGGGAGAGCCAGACCTCGACGGCAACATTTACAGCCTAGAGATTACCTATACTACCTTCTTATTCCGACAGGATGTAGACACGACGTCAACAAAGACCCAAGGGTCAAATAAAAGTGGAGTGATGGCAAAAACCCTAGCTCCAGCTCGACGTTCTCCTCATTCCAGCAGAGTGCAGGCGTAACTGTCAAATGAATTTGGAGTAATGGCATATTCCTAGCTCCGGACCTTGATGGCGATACATACAGTTTAAAGGTCATTTGGATGTCTACCCAATTTCAGCAAAGAATCGGTATGACATCACCAAAATAAAACTGGAGCAACGGCATATTCTTAGCTCCAGATCTCGATGGCAACATCTACAGCCTAGAGATCAGCTCGACATTCCTTCTCGGCGCAGACGCAACGTCAACAAAGACCCAAGGGTCGAACAAAAGTGGAGCAATGGCTTATTCCTAGCTCCAGTTCGATGTTCCTTCTCAATGCAGACGCAACGTCAACAAAGACCCAAGGGTCAAACAAAGTGGAGCAATATCATATTCCTATTTCCAGCCCGACGTTCCTTCTCATTCCAGCAGGATGCAGACGCAACGTTAATAAAAACCTAAGGGTCAAATCAAAAATGGAGTGATGACAAAATCCTAGATCCAGCCCGACGTTCCTTCTCGATGCAGACGCAACGTTAACAAAGACCCAAGGGTCAAATCAAAAAAGGAGCCACGGCAAAATCCTAGCTCTAAGTCTCGATGGTGTATATACAACCTAGAGACTACCTCGGTGTTTCCCTCCTCATTGCAGTAGGATGCAGATGCAACTATCAAATGAAATTGGAGTAATGGCATATTCTTAGTTCCGGACTTCAACTGCAATACATACAGCATAGAGGTCCTACAAATCTCTACTATACTTCAGCAAAGAAACGACACGATATCGTCAAAACAAAAATGAAGTGACGGTATATTCCTAGCTTCGGGTCTTGACGGCAACTCATATAAAGCCTAAAAGACTATCTGAGATCATTCCACTCCAGCGCGGAGTGGTTATGACTCATCGGGGCTCCAAACTGAGCCTAACCTTAAGTAAAAAGCGTCATGGCAAATTCCTAACGGTTTCTTTTCCGACAGTAAAATAGCCTAAGGATATTACTTGAAGACGTCTTGTCCAGCCCCCGAAGGGATCAGAGACATGGCAGTCATGGGGCTACTTGAACAACGGCTTAAAGACCGCATATCGAGGAATACATCATCCAACGCGACGGTACCACGGACCAAAACCCTAGTACCACAAAACCTAACGGACCTCTGTCGCAAAGAATGGATGTTATCTATTTATAACGTTAGGACAAGTTTGCCTGTAAACTCCGAAATGAGTACATAAACTAGAAACTCCGAGATGAGTACATAAACTAGAAACTCCGAGATGAGTGAATAAACTACAAATTTCGAAATGAGTACATAAACTAGAAACTCCGAGATGAGTGAATAAACTACAAACTCTGAAATGAGTACATAAACTAGAAACTCCAAAACGAGTGAATAAACTACAAACTCCGAAACGAGTGAATAAACTACAAACTCTGAGATGAGTACATAAAATAGAAACTCTAAAACGAGTGAATAAACTACAAACTCCGAAATGAGTACATAAATTACTTTACGCCAAGTCAAGACATCAAAAGATGGAGAGGCACAAGTATGAAATGAAATATGTCTTTTATTCATAAATCAAAATGAATACAAGATACAAAAAGGGAAGAAAATATACATCGACAAAAAGTTCTAAGCTGGCGGGCGGTTCAATAAACCAGCAAGATCATCATTTTTTCGCCGGACCTCCGCTTCAAGCTCTAGCAACACCGCTAGCCGAGTCCATGCTTGTGCTTGTTGATTTTGGTATAAATAAAATCGACTCTCAAGCTCTTTCTCAACAGTCTTGTGGGCCCCGACCATCTCACATGTGAAAATGACGGTTTTATCAAGAGCCACCACCTCCGTAATGGCCTCCTGAAGAACCCGCCAAATTTCATAGGCCGTAGTGGTCTTGGTGGTGAACTGGACATGAAGTTCCCTTAAAGCATTCGAAGCCAATTCCCTTGCCGAAAACTTTCGGGTGAGCCTTTTCTCACATGACTGGAGATTGGCCGCACACCGATCGATCCATCCACGCAAGTTGGTCTTTACAGACAGGATATCAGAGGGAAGGTGTACGCATTCAACCACAAGTATAGAGGCCTCCACTTGACGGAAATACTCGACCCAAGTACGCACCAGCACCTCGTCATGGTAGGTGGCAAGAACAGACAAAGAAGCGTTGGCTTCAACAACGAATTCTTCGGCCATGACGGAAATGCCAGTGCGAAGATCTTCTATAAGAGTTTCCATGGAATGAATGCTTTGTTTTTCCATCCTCTCAGACGCGTGTCGGGCGTAAGGACCCGGCGACATGGAAATCCGGGACTCTAATGGAGTCAGGGTGGGCAAAACTGTGAAAATATATGTGTGGTTAGTTGCCTTTCCAAATATAGAATAAGTAAAAGAATGCCAATGCTAAAGCGTCACTTATCCACAGCCATAAAAGGCAGATTTGAGAGATCCCCAGGCCCATCGAGAACTTCAACTTTGTCGTCAGCCTCTAAGACCGTGGTTTAAAATAAAGGGGCACATCAGCATCATTATGAAGATATAAAATGGAAATGCGAAGAATTACCAAGCTTGGCCAGAGGAAAGGACTATGCTCTGTGGAGGTATTGCTTGCGGGGCCGCCATGTCAAGTAAACGCTGGAAGGTTTTCTCCGGAGAGAGATCTACAATGGAAGACGCCAACTCCCGCAATTCTGAGAGAAAGAAAAGTTTAGATATATGGAAGGGTCATTAAACAAAAATGTAGATTTCGATAAAATTACCTTCGATATTTTGTCCACTTTGAATCGGAGGGATGGTCGGTTCAGTAATCTCCTCTACACCTTCCGGTGTGTTGAGATGTTCGCAAAAGTCGTTGCCGGTGTGGCAGTCTCCGCTAGAATAATAGAAGCCGTTACCGGAAACTCCAAGGCGGGGATGGCAGTTTCGGTAATCTCCTCTACACCCCCGGTGCGTCACTGAAGATATCCATAGAATCTACGACCAGTTCAGCAATCTCCGCCGGAGGAATAGAAGCCGTCATTAGAGGCTCTATGACGCAATCTGGGCTCAAGACTACGCCCGCTGCGGAAGGCCCTACAAAATTGAAGATAATATGATGTGAAAGTAATATAAATTATTTACCATAAGTGACGTAAAAAAAATATATGCATACCAATACGCCAGGGAGCCTAAAGTATGGCCTTTTCGAGCCGCTGCTCTTTTCTGATCAATTGCGCTCGTCGGGCTTCGATCGAAAGCAAATGCCTGCTCGTCTTCAGAGCAGCCTCGTCTTCAGAAACGGTCGAGATGGGCTGTTTGAGATCCCGTTCTTATTCCATCTTCAGAGGACCCATTTGTAACCTAGGTAATAACGGATCAACATCATAGAATACAACATGGGGAAAGCCTCCCTTCCTGAGGCATACATTTTCATTTTCATCCTACGACCACTTCAAGGCTTCGGCCAACTGAGCGGCTTCCTCGGCAGATGTGCCAGGAAAGTGGAGACCGTCGTCTGGTTCATGCATAGATATAGGCTAATTGTGAAGAGGCTCGGACTCCAGCAACGCATCGAGTAAACCAGCGACCGATTTCTTCCTCCTTTTAGGGCCCGAGCAAGCACTGGAAGAAGGGCGCTTCCTCCCCTTCGGCAATTTTGCACGGCGCTGCCCAACCTCACCTTCGGTGTATGTTTTTGGTGATGCTGCTACCGGTGCCTTCTCAGGAATATCTGGCCCTTCCCTAGGGCGAATTGGCATACCAGTAGTGCGGGTGACTGATTCCACCCGAGCAGCCTTAGGAATAAGCAATGAGTCGTTGTTCCTCAGAGGAGGGAAAACAACCGACCGTGGCCACAACGGGGCACTGACGGCTTGAGCAGAAGTAGGGGCTTTACATTCAAAGAGCGCCCTTCTCTCTTCTGCAATGATGGGACCAACTCGGTGGCGGTACCAGCCCTTGAAGGGTCCCACAGGCCTTGGAAGATAGTCAGGCGCGGGAATCATGAAGACGGAACCAGTACCCAACCGCATGAAGTGATGGATAACGTCGCGAGTGACCTCCAGTGAGAGAGTGGGCTCACCTAGAAATGGTTCGAGGGGGACGCCCTGGTTGTAACCTAACTGCTGAGCAAAGTGATGTGGATTGTACTGCATGAAGAGAGCAGTATCATTGAAGCAGAACGCTAAGTACCCCGGCCGGGTTGAATATAAATGCATGATCTTTTTGGGCTTTAAAGCCGGAGCTCCACTCTTCGACAAATCGAACAACTGTTGAACGGGTCCCGTTGGAGCAGAAAGGACTCGGTCACTGAAAACCATCCCGCCTTCATTCGAATATGGATTAAACAATACCCGTAGAGCCTCTAACTGAGTCAGATCAGGAGTAGAAGTATCAACCAACCTCATGACCCGTGGAAAGGTATATGCTTCATAGAAAGTAGGGCGCCAGTGTGTAGCAAATGCGCCTAACATAGGCATCTCAATCCATGACGTGAAGTAGTGGAGGGAGAAATTCATGGTATCCGCACCCGGGTTTGAAGTGTTGGCAGCAGTACTTAAACCGTGATATAGGTGTGATAGTCCTGCAACGCCAAAAACTAATCGCGCTCCTTCGGCTATGCGATGGGCAGGATAGAAGACGGATGCTCTCATAAAACGACGATGCATCGGCATGGAAAACCAGCTAAGCCAGAGACTGATGAAGCCGACAAAGAAAGTTTCTTCGTCTATTTCAGGGGAAGCAATCGCATCAAAGGTCACGGCCGATGAGTTCGGAATGTAAAACTGTGGCAGGTCTTCTTCATTGGTCAGTAATTTTTTCAACCTGAATCCGAAGAGATCCTTTACCTTTGCGAATTTTGGAGCTTTCTTGGATAAGACATCTTCACGGAGAAAGCAAGCAATGAAAGCATCAAAAGTGACACCTTGCCCTTCTGATGCCATGAATAGTTTCTCAAAAATACCCAAGGCTTTGATCAGACTCGAGTGATTGTGCCGAACAGCATTCTCGGTCGTCAAGCCTTCAAGCACCGCTGGCACCGTAGCAAATATATACTCGTCGGGGGGTAATAATTCTTCATTGTGTTCTTGCCTAATCGGCAGTTCCAAAATTTCCTGGAATTACTCTATCGAAATGGAAACTTCGCAATCTCCCAGTAGGAACGTGTGTGTTGGAAGATTCCATTGATTCAAAAAGGCCTTGACCCACCAGACGTGGGGAGCATGATAGTAGAACAGTGACACATACAACGCTTGATATAGCCCAACTTTTTTGCAGCCGTGAACGTTGAGAGGAGAGAATGTATTGGGCCTAAGGAAGGTAGCCCATTGGGTGCCGCGGGATGACGCCTATCTTGTAGACCTGCCCCTAAGGTCGAGCTTCGCCTTGGCAGATTCGGCGTCCCAAAATATCGATAGCCATCAAGGGTTGATTGGGTATCCGTGTCGTTGATGGCTCAAGACGGCCCTCGGGGGTCCAATTAGACGCATCCACCACATAAGCAGCACATGGACGCTCCGTGAATGATATTGAATGGATTGGTTCTATCGGTACCTCGCATGTGAACTACGTCAACCCCTGATAATGTGGCCATACCAAATTCCCCATAGGAGAAGACTCTTAGTATCCTTATCATGTGCCCTAATCATCGCTATAACTTCCTCGTCTGTTGGCGAATGTGGAAAAGCGACCTCCGAGCGTATGTAAGGGAAGTAGGGAAGTGATGCCATCGTACCTAAAAAAAGGAGGGGGACCCATATATATATATATATATATATATAAGTTTCTTGGGACCACTAACTACAAAGCCAGTAGGCCCCATGAAATCCAAATGGTAGCCTACCAATGATGGGGCAAGATAATCATTGTGAGAATCCATAAGGATTCTCATTAAATTAACAGTGAAGTTTAAACAACCCTTAATATCCTCGAAAAACGAGTTCTGTTAAAATGCAGAACAGATTCAAATCTGTTTCAAGGGTATTAAAACCCTAAAATGCTCAAAAACACCAGGGAATAAAATTCCCAAAAGTCTCCGAGTCTTTCAGAGCTAAGCTCTGTAATATGGAATTAAATTTCTTTATTAATAGGATTAAATCCCAGAAACCCTCGTGGTGAGGAAACGAAGAAATGGAATTGAATTCCAAGGATGCTCAAAGATCAGTGATATGGTAAACCCTGAGAGGAGAACTAACAGTTCTCAAGACCCCAGAGTCTTCTTAAAAAGGGGGTGTTTTTTTTAGATCTCTAAGAGATCAGTTCAAGGCAAGAGCAAAGCTCTGTTGATGGATTTGAAATCCAAAGAACAAAAAAAGGGGGGTATTTTTCCTAAGGGGTAAACGTCATTCAAGATCCTTACCCAAAAATAGAGTTTTTACAGAGTTTAACTCTGAAAGATCTATGGACAGAGAGCTAAGCTCTGAGGAGAATTAAATTCTCAAGAAAAGATTAAGGAAGAAGATGAAGAAACAACGATCATGTAAAGAGCCAAACTGTAACGTGTCGGAATATTTTTGATAATTAATTTATTTATTTATTTAATTAAAAATGTTATTTTAAAATTTTATTGAAATAAAAAGACTTTTTATATGTAGTCTAAGTATTTAAGTAATAAGAGTATTTAGTTTGTAACATTACTTGTAAGGAAGGGTTTAGTGAAAATGTTAGCTTCCTTATGTTATATGATATTGTGTGAGGGTTTTTATGTTAATATGTTAAGTTAGGGTTAAGGTTAGATTAAACCTCATCCACACCACACCCTAGGTTAAACCTCAAGCCCACACCTCCTACTTGCATGAATACATACCATTCTTCATGGTGACACCTCCTTCTAATCTTATCAATTCATATTTTTGTTTTCCTTATTTTGTTCAGTTGGTATATTAAGCTTAGAAACAAATACTTAGATTAGTAAGCCTCTACCTCACTTAAAAAAAAAGAAAGAAAGAAAAGAAAAGAGAAGCTAAGTCCTTGTTTTTCTTTAACTCAACCCTCAAGCTAGGATCTTATGTTCTTGTGCACCTATTGAAGAGACATTCAGTTGATCATTCAAATTGGTATAACTTCCAACCCTGTAGATCTTAGTTTCGGTACTGTTTAGTATAGAAGTTATGATATCGGTAATATCGCATTTTGATAGACTTTAGCTCTGTTTAGTATCTGCTATATTCTTGCTAATCTATTACAAATAAAATAGTACCATAGCCATGAAAATTTGATCTAGAAAGTATACTTGAAACACGGACCAATTCTAACACTTTTCGACCGGCGAAACTTGATGAATTCCCGGCGTCGCCGGATTTTTTGAGGAGTTGGGTGTTGAAATTTCTAAGGTGGCTCTCTGTATGTTTTTTAGGGTATCTGGTATAGTTTGATTTTGTTCTATAGTCTGTATATAAAATCTGGAAGTAAATTTTTTGTTTTTGGTTATAATTCTAAAATACGATACGGATAGTTCGTGTCATGATTCAGGTTTTCTTAATGTACGAAGAGAGTAGGTGTAGCTCGGGTTAACCTAGGTTTCAGTTAACTCACAATATTCTCACGTAGCACGTTTAGTACGTAAGTCTTATAGTTTTTACGTTTTCGCCGTATCAGATTTTAGCCGCTTTTATACAAAGGTTTTTTTCGATGTTAGGTTCGACTGCGGGGACTTCGGAGTCTGCAAGGAAGGGAAATGGATTGATGGGATCCGATTAGATCACGACTTGTTTCGATGAGTAGACTAAATATCTACCGGGGGATTTTGTATGGATGGCGTAATATGCCCGTAATTAGAAATTTGGTTATAATTGTTTCCAATTCGCATTGTGTATATAATTAAAACTAGAAAATTCATCGTACGCATTCATATCTATAATTCGCCATTGTCTAACACTTGCTAGGACACTGCACTATTTATCGAAGAGTTATGTTGCACTTGCACATACCTACATGTTACACCACCCCTCATCGGTAATTGACATGCCACGAACACATTTAGAACCTGCCATGTCACATATAATTTTACACTGTAAGTATCATTAATAGTGGTTGTTTGCATCCTTGTTATTATTTTGACACATATCATGTATTACTTTCATTTGCTATTAATTGTAGCGTAAGATATATTGGATTATAAGGATTTCTGTTTTGAGTTTTATGCGCTACTGGATATATTCGACGGTTCTTCTTGATTGATGTGACATGTCCACCATGAGCTGTTGTTTTTATGATTTGGTTCTATTCTGAACCGAGTGGGGGAGCTATACGGTTAAGGATTTTTACGTTATCCGGACTGAGTGGGGGAGTATACAGTTGGATCCATGGTGGACCCGGTCGAGACCGAGGGGCAGGAAAGCCGTATTTGAGGCGGGGAGCCTAGCGAGGACACTCAATACCGGAGATAGTTGTGAAACACGGCGGATATCTGGAGGATACTGACCGATATTGTTGATCGACAGGATCGTTCGGGGAACGATGCCTTCTAGAAACAGAAGATTTGTGTCGGTGTTGGACACATAGGGATTTTTGGATAGTATATAATGAACTAGATTTTTGAAAGACTTGATGAGATTTTAGTGTTGTTTTATACATTCATTATAGTTACAAATTCATGCTTCCATATGCTATTATGTGTTATGCTTACAATTTCAACTATTAGATGTTAGTTTATTCACTGAGTTGGCAACTCACCCCCGTTGTGCCTTAGTTCCTTGCAGGAGACGCGTGGATGCATAGCAGCAGTGCGGATCCACTTGTCAGCTTTTATCGCTTGTCTTGCTAGGTGGGTTACATATACAGTAACCACCTATTTTTAGTATATGTATTTTGGATCTAGTATCACTCCATCAGACCCTGTATATTTTGACTTAGAACGAGGCATACTTGTATATGTTTTGATTCGTTTTGAGTGAGATTGACCAGTTATGCTAGTTTATGCTCCTTTATTTTATGCATGTGATTCTTTGCTTTTAAGCGTCGTATTGTTATTGCGTGGGTTGTTTTCCGCCGTTGGACATTGTTTTGCTCCCAATTAGGGACACCGCTTATTTAAACATTATATAACTGCTTTTATTAATAATTAAAAAGAGAGGTGCTGTCGAAATTTTAAATGCTAAAATCAGTTGTTTAAATTTCATTCCTTAAAAATCATTCGACATGCTGCCTCATTCTTTTCACTTTAAAACTGTAAATTTCTTAATTCCGCAAATAGGGGTTTGATCTTGGTTTTCTGGCTTACTCGGATTGTGTCGGCATCTTTAGATGTCATAAGTGCCAGTCACGCACCAAATTCGATTCATGACACAAACCCCCCATTTATAAGACGTAATGGGGAGCGGTTCATCTCCCCGTTCCCTTAGGCAATCCAAAGGGTGGACAGCGTTGCACTCACGTGCAAGCCACGTGAGAGCAATGCTGGGGGGCATTTGTTTTCACATAAAAAAAGGAAAATGGGGGAAAATTCCCCACTATTAAAGTCTCACGTGTTAAACACGTGAGCACTTATATGCAAAAGCATATAGGCGCTGCAGTTAAAAACAAATGGGCTAAAAGAGCCACACGTGTTAAACACGTGAGCCCCTATATGAAAAGCATATAGGCACTGCAATCAAATAATTGGCAAGCCAAACAGGCCTCACGTGTTTAGATGCATAGAAGCGCTGAAAATAAAGTATGCTGAAACCCATGCAAGGGGTCACGTGTTAAACACGTGAGTTCTTCTGCTGCACTCTTTGGCAAGATAGAATGAAATTCTATTTGGGAAATATTTTCCCTGATCTTTCTGATACAGAAAGATTCTTCTCTAACAGAGAATTTTGGATTTAAAATTCAGCTGTGATAAAATATCACCAATCAAACCAATTAAATTCTATGTGTGAAATATTTCCTTGATCTTTCTCAAATTAGAAAGATCTTCTTTGTTAAACAGATGACCCTTGGATCAAAGTTCCAAAGATGATTATAAAATCACCCACCGATCATCTGATAGAATAAAAATTCTATCTTAGGAAAAGATATTTTCTAATCTTGTTAAATAAACATAAAATTTCTCTATTAAACAGAGAGCCTTTGGATTAAAAATCCAGTGGTGAATAAAATTCACCAAGTGATCCGAAAAATTATTTTGGATTGATTATGAAATCAATCATGATCTCTTAATCAGAGATTTTCCTAACAAGCTGATCTTTTCTCTTATTCTATAAATAGGAGAAAAGAACAAAAAAGAACATATAGAGAGAATAGAGAGAGAGAGAACCCCCCACAAGCTTCTGTAAAAAAATATATATACAGTGAGCTGTTGAAAAAGAAAGAGAATTTAATTCTCAAAAGAAGAAGAAGACTTTCTCATTGAAACCCTAGATAAAAAAACACACAGAGATCATAGCGTCTCTTCTTTGCCTATCTAAGGGTTTAACCCTTCATATAAGAACTTAGTTCTTTCTCTGATTGAGATTTGCAGAAGCAAATCTCCTCACAAGTTGAGAATTTAATTCTCATCGGGGAGATTTTGTTCTGCAGATTCAAAACTTAGGAGAAAAGAACTAGGTTATAAAGAAAAAGAAATAACATGAACATATGGGAATTTAATTCCTCCAAAAATTAGGGTTTACCCCTATATAAAGAACTTAGTTCTTCAAATGATGATAATCCAAGATCCTCAAAACCGAAATCTTGATGATCATCAATGACTAAAAATGTCATTAACAAAATATCAATATCTCTAAGAAAACACAAGAATAATTTGGTGACTCGTTAGTGCTTAGCACTATTATAAAGCCTCACGTATTTTCCACATGAGTGCTTCAAACGAACAAAGAGAACAACAAAAAATGCCTCACGTATTTCCTCACGTGAGTGCTTTAAAAAAAAGGGAAACAAGCAAAAGAAAAGCCAAAACTGCCTCACGTGATTCTCACGTGGGCGTCTAAAAAGCAAAGAAAAACTTTTTTATCAATTAGGCAGCTGCCCCAAAAGGAAGCAGTCACGTCAGATGCACGTGAGCTTTATCCAAGTGCTTAGTACTTTTGTAAAAAATGGGGAAATAGACAGATAAAGCCCAAAGACCAGCACTCATGTGCTTCCCACGTGAGTATCATGCAGAGCGCTCAGCGATTCATGATTTGTTAAAAATGACTAAAAACGTTCACATCTGGGGGCCTCATGCGTTTCACACGTGAGCGCCACCAAACTCTAGTACTTAGCACTAATCCAGCACCCTACGTGTTTCACACGTGAGTGCTGTATGTCCCAGTGCTCAGCACTGTTGGGTAATTATGGAAACTCAATCACAACCCAAAATTAGCTAAGTTTTCCGAGGTTAAACCTATTTGTTTTAAATCAATCAAGCCCATATGCTCTTGATTTCCAAGGTCTCAAATATGACAAAAAATTCTTAAGTCCATAACAACCCCTTTTCCCTCAAATACGGGATTTGGTTTAAGGGTACATCTCTTCACACCTCTGATATATGTCATTGTAATTCCTCAACGTCTTCAGAGAGGTGGCGGGTCCCGACGACCAACAACTTCTTTCGTTGATGCACTTCCAAATTGACGTGCACACCTCAAATCGGATCACACCCCAAATTGGGCGCATTCCATGTCACCATCGTTCACTCCGCCACGTAAAAAATACACGTGCGCGCAAGATGGATAATGGACCGAAATGCCCCTAAACTAATATTCGCCTCCAAATACGGCAATAATGGACCGAAATGTCCCTAAACTAATATTCGCCCCCAAATACGGCGATAATGGACCGAAATGTCCTTAAACTAATATTCACCTTCAAAATGGCGATAAAGGACCGAAATGTCCCTAAACTAACATTCGCCTCCAAAATGGCGATAATGGACCGCGATGTCCTTAAACAAAAATAATTGAGCCCAAATACTCATATGTTTAAGCTGATCTTAATCTCAAACCAGATTAACGATCCTTAAATCAACCCAAACCCAAATCTAAAAATATACGTATTTGGACTAATCCATGCCCTATGGGCGACGACATAAATTAGTCTCCGTATACAATCCACGGGCAACCAAAACAAACAAAAACACATACGACACGAAGTGATCTTCCGGAGTAGGAGAAAGTGGTTATCGCAATGCGGTAACGTAATTAATTGCAGGGGATTGCGCCTGCAGGGAAGAGCGTCCCCACAATCAAAAACCCCTTATAAAATGAGGGGAATTGATAAATTCTGCTACAACGGTCATGTCTGTCCAAACCTCCGACATATGGTGTCATAAATCAACTTGGTATCTTCGGAGAGGTGGACGGATAAATCCAAATAGCATCTGCCCCCAGAATTCAGGCCAGACGTCCCAACGTTCCGGTCCGTCTTCCGGCGGTGAACAGCATCCTTCTTGGCACCTGTTTGATTGGCTTTATACCCGGCGATATAGCCAGTTTATGTACTGCCTCCTTTGGATCTAGATCCGGCATTTCAAAGTAGTTCCAGGCGAAGCAATTTTTATACTGCATGAGCACGTCTTTTAACATGGCCACCTATTTTTTAGATAATAGTTCACCGACGAACGTTGGTCTCGGATCATTTTCTGTCCCTAAATCAGTTTTTCTTAGGTTGTCTGCTGTGGTATGTATCCCATCTTCCAGCTCATTTGGTGCTGGTGGAAACTCTGAGATTACCCCTTCTCCGTCTTCATTTGCGAAGCACATGTGGAGGTCATCCATAGTCTTGTGCTCTCCCTCTTTTGAGTGTGTTATCATATGGCAGGTACGAGTTCGCTTCCATTCTTGATATTGAGCTTGTCCTATCCTCATGGTATAGGTCCTCTTTAGCTCATGTTTTTGCGGTGGTGTTACCCTCCAGCTGTCGGATAAAGCGAACATGCCTTGTTGATACTGGTCTTCTACCCAGTCTTTGAAGGTGATGCAGTCTTCAAGGGGATGACCTATTACTCGGTGATAGGAGCAATAATATGGATGATGGACCTCGTTTATTTGTTCAGGGTGCCGAGACTCCGGAAGCATCATCATTTGGTGCTTCATGACAAGGTTGAATATTTTCCTTGTCTTGTCTTGTCTTGTCTTGAGGGAAAGAGTATTCGCGACCCATCTTCTTTATAAAGGATAGGCTCCAATCTCGATTACACGGCATCTTGTATCCACTTTATATTTTTCGAACGTTGTTCACATTCTCTGCCCTGTTTTTGCTTCCATTTCGGGATTTTCCCCTTTCATGAGAACATACAGTGGGCCGGGGATGAAGAGCATTATAGTCTATCTTCTCCACAGATTGCTTACTAAGTCACTGCATTTTGGCCTTTTCATAAATGGCCATTTCGCGGCTGTGATTGTCTCGGCTCGTTTGAAAATCTTCTTTTATTAACCTGTCAATTTGTTCTTCCAGTGACGGACTTAACGTTTTTAGAGCGGGATTTCGCTCCGGTTTGATGTCACGATTATTTTGAAGAGCGTCTTCCTCTTCAATAGAGCTATTTACGACGCGGAAACTATGGATCTGCTCCCGTTTCTTAGATTGAATATATCCGAGCCTGGTTGTCTCCATCTTCCCGTTAGGCATCTTTCGCTGAGTCCCGGGAATATCCCAAATCATTTTGTAGAATTGGGCTTGTCGAATAGTTTGTTCGAGGGGTACACCTTGGAATCTTAACAGCCTTTTCAATCCCTCTGTATAGTATCTAGGCAGACGGATGGGTTGAAGCCTGTCGAGTGCAAAATCAGCACCATGCCAAATTTCTTTTTCTACTTTGGTCTCCGTAGATTGGTAGAAGAGGATCTTTTTCACCTCTTCGCCTAGGTGGTACGTAGAAAGCGTTCATTTCTTAGACGCCATATGTATAGAGCGCATCAAGTTTCTTATAATGTCAAGGCGAAGCCATTCTAATTTGTAGACTCTGATCTGTTTCGGCAAAAGTTTGCATTGACGGGCGGATGTAGAACACTGCGTTGGTCTCGTCCTCAGAGTCACTGCCAAAGACCAAAATAGGAGTAGATGGTTCGTGCTTACTGTTTTCTTTTTGGGGTTGCCCTGAATAGACTATTTCTTCGTCTTCCAAAGTATCACTCCCAAAGATCGGGATAGTAGCGACGAACTTCTGTTTTTCCTCCGGCTTATGACACCTTTCCGTTTTTTCGAAGTCTGGTAGGAAGTATTTTGCGTCTTCATATTTCCGGACTTCGTTTACCAATAACGGGTTTAGCTCTCCCGTGACGGTGTACTTCGAGCCATCCTTGAAATATTTCATACACCGATGTTGTGTAGAAGGAATGATGTTGTACTCGTGTAACCAGGGACTGCCGAGCAAAGCGTTATAGCAATTCTTGGCGTCAATGACATAAAATTTGATATCAGTGACGAGCAGCCCGAAGCACAGCATCAGTATTATGGACCCAAGCGTCCGTGACGACTGTGATTCGAACTCGGAGATGGTAATTTTATCTCGAGTGAGGTGCTGAACATTCACGCAAATCTCCTTCAGCACTCTTACGTTGAGAATGTTAACGAAGGATCCGTTGTCGACAAGGATTTTTCCTATCTTAATGTCATGGCAGTACCTGGTGACGTATAACGGGCGATTATGCTCGCACGTACCGAGAAGGAGATCTTCATCACTGAATGTAATGACAGCAGTGTGGACCTTTGCCGGCTCATCCTTCATCTTCTCTTCTGCGAAGAAAGCTTGAAACTGATCGGGCTCTTGTAATGCCTTTATCAGAGAATCTCATGTCTCTTTGGATAGGAGAAGAGCATCCAATATGCTCAGTTGCGAGGGTATTTTCCTCATATGTGCCAAGAAGTTGTAATACACCTTGTTTTTCTTAGGCGTATCTTTTGCCGCGAGCTCTTTGACTGCTTCTTCATCGAGGGAGATCTCCTCGGGGATTTTTCCTTTCCTTTTGTCCTTTTTATTCGAACCTTTGTTTGTAGGTCCGAGATTCCTCTCAAGAAGCGTACAGTTACACAGCTGAATATTCTCGCAGTTCTTCTCTTCCTCTTCTTTTTCGGAGGTGGAGTCTTTGAAGAGTGGGATAAGGGGTATTTCGTCCTCAGAATCGCACCCGAAGGTAAGAACTTGGGGGTGTTTCTCCTTCCGAACTGGTACCAACCATATAACAGTTGCCAGTTATTTCTTCGTGCGTGTTTATCACAATATTTTTCCTTCGACGAGCATGAGTTTCACGCTTCATCCTCTTGAAGTGTTTTTGATTGGCAACGTATCCTTACCACCACTTCTTGAAGGCACTGCATTTCTCGGTAGGGTGGGTAACCCTCCAATGATATAGGCAGTAGTTTGGGCATGCATCTTCTCCATTGAGGCATATGACCCCGGGAGTATTCCTTACGTGAGGTGGCAGCTCCATCCCCATTGACAGGTATTGGCGAAACGCTTCTCTGTTTTGATCTTGCTCTTATTTGCAGCAGGTGTGCTTTGGTTTGGTTGGAGTATTTTATGACTCATCCTTGCCGCAGCTTTCTTTGTCCTGACACTGATGCTTAGCTTTTTCGTATATGGCTGTCTCGCATTCTCGGTCAACTTTGCTTTTTTGAAAGGCTTCGTTTAACAGCCTATCGATCGGGTCTTCCGGCAATTCTGGGGATTTTAGTGCCGATTCTGCCCCCAGTTCCTCTGCGTTGTTTTGTGATGCCGAGGGAGCCTCTTCGTTATATAATGACAAATAGGAGACCATGTGGCAACTTTGTCACGCCCTGCTTCCCAGAGTACGCTTAAATGGGCACGTGACATAGCCAACCATGCTACCTGTGGGTAGGAAGTATCCATCCACAGTCACATTACGGCTGTAGAGATATCAAGAACAAAATAAAACTATCTAAAACATGTCCATAATCCAAGATAGCATGAGTCAAGAATAATAAAATGCGGAAGCTAAAGATCCAATACAAAATAACTGGAATGTATGTCCCATAATGCGGGCTCACATCAGGAAATAAATGCAGGAAAGAAAACTAACTACTGCTGACACTCACAGCTCAGCCTGTCGGCTGAAGTACTCTTACTCGGACCGCGACAGCGGTACAGAATCTGGGCCATGCAAAACCCGGACGTCAGCGCGTCAAGTCATCAAGTAATAACATAATAAACAGGGTAACAGGCAATGTGAATATAAACATGAATAAAGCAAGGGTAACAATAATATAAATCAGAGCAGTGCAGAGTAGTGTGCAGTGGGTAAACTAAACTGTTCTATCAGGATTTCTGTTCTAAAGTCTTTGAAACCAAATTGATGAATCATCGATGTAACTCAATAGTATCCCGTACATACCCGGGACCACGGCCCAGATTCTCGGGCTGAAACCGAGACATGCCGCTAGGCACTAAACAGGAATGTGTACAGATGAATGATGTCAGCAGCATCATTCTAAGGCTGGCCTAGCCTCTAAAACTGATCAGAACAAGTAGCGAACTGTTGAGTTACAAGTCAAGTTTCACTTTTGATTTCCCCATACCCTCAAGTTATATGTGTAAGTCAAGTCAGGTATCCCATAATCAAGAACTAATGCCAACACAGGATCAGGTAAACAGGTTTATCTGGATAGATAACAGGAACGGTCCATGAGGACTACATGTCAGGTTTGTTGGCATTAGACACAAGATCAGGTAATGGGTCAGGTCATGGTACATCAAGTCAAGTCAAGCAGTATACGGCACCATGTCGGGTCAATCAATATGTATGTAGCAAGTCAGGTCAAGATGTAAACGATATCATGGGTGTGCTCATACTCAGTTACATAATCAAGCATGGTCATCAACAATATAGATTTAAGCAACGAATTAAACAATAAAGAAGCATCGACTAATTAGCAGCACAGTTATCAATTGTGTGTCCGAGGTGTTATCAACATTATAAGAATACAATATGACAGTTAGGGCCGTTAAATCATGTTAACCAGTTTAAGAATTTTGTGGGTGCAATGATATATATATATATATAGGTTGCATGGATGAAATCACAGTTTATGCAGGTTAAATGTACACGAGTGTCTGAATGAAGTAAAACGATAGATAAAGTGACATAGGCTATGTCATTAATGAAAGTGTAATTAAAACATGTAAGTGTGGTTATTAGGTTCAATACCGTAATTGCAAAGGGTAGGTTCCAAGTTTGAAAGATAAAATGATATATAACAATATTGAACACGAAAATGGGAAATGATCGTACTAAAGTTAAAACTACAGGTTTAGGGTGTCATCAATGTGTAAGTAAATATTATTTAGCATGTAGCAAGGGGTACTTGCCTCGACGGGTCGCAAATTGGGAAAACAGAACGTAAAACGTCGGCGGGGAAAACTCGCGACGGCGCACGGTTCACGGTTCACGGAATGAACCCAAACGACGAACAGTGGAACCACACAGATCAGAGTATCTCGCTGGATCGTCGGGACACGTCGCCGGCATGGCCGGATTTCGGCGAGATGCAAAAACAGCGAACGATCAAGAATGTAACAAGAAAAGAAAAGAAAATAAAGAAGAAGGGAAGGAGGATAGAGGAGCGGGTGCTCACGAGGATCTGTGGGAAGGCTGCGGTCGTCGACTGCGTCGACGGGGTTTTGGGCACGGCCTGCAGAGAAACCATCGGCAGATCAAGACTTGTTCTGAGAAA
Organism: Agapanthus africanus; assembly: GCA_030015575.1. Lineage (NCBI taxonomy): Eukaryota > Viridiplantae > Streptophyta > Magnoliopsida > Asparagales > Amaryllidaceae > Agapanthus > Agapanthus africanus. The sequence continues at coordinate 27,255,264 of CM057339.1, forward strand.
AGAAAGAAGGAGAAAAAGGAGAAGAAGAAGGAGAAGAAGAAGAAGAAGACACAGGCAAGGCTCACCGGGGTTTGTACGACGGCCGGAGTACAGAGACGAGGCTACTGGCGGCGATTCCCGGCGGCGCAGACACGTGCAGGCCACAGCCTCACGTGCAGGTTGTTCGGGGAGATGAGGAAGGAGGAAGGAGATGCAGTGGAGTTTGACGAGGGCGAGGAGGCGACGAGGCCGGTGGTGATGGCGTCGGCGTTGGGCTACTGCGGCGGGGGCGAGGTGGCTAGGGTACGCAAGGGTTGGGTTTCTGCTGAAGGAAGTTTTGAGGAAGGAGAAAGAATTATAAATAGAGGAGAGAGAGATATATATAGGGAGAGAGAGAGAGACGGGGAGAGAGAGAAGGATTGCGAAAGGAGAGAGATAGAGGGAGGAGAGAGAGAGAGATATCGAGAGATCGAGAGGAGAGAGAATCTTGGCGTTAGCGAGAGAGAGGGAGAAAGCGCGTGGGGCCAGGGGTTAAGTGGAACCTGATTGGTTGGGAATAAGAAAAGAAATGTAAAAGATTTTTGTGAAAAATGAAAAATAGATTATGAGGGTTATATTATATTTTCGTTTGTTAAAAAAATATTAGAAAAAGGATTTGGCGCAAATGCAACACATTTCCAAATTGCGCCCGGGTCGGGTCCAAAAATTCGAAATTGAAATAAGAAAATTTTAGGCGGGATCCAAAATTTAAAATGAAGTATTTTACAATAAAAAAGTATACCCACAAAACGGACACACGCACGTGCGCGTAGCCTTTCAAACTCGCCCGTTTCACTGAACGGGACGAGAACACGATGCACGGACGCTACAACAGGGTTAGGGGTGTCAAGCATGCCAATACGAATATTTTTAATTTTATTTTAGATGCCTTAAATTGTTATATGCAGAAATGAATTGCCGGGTAAAATTTATAACTAACAACAGTCAAGTAGGATCAATGAAATAAATACCATACACTATTCATACGGTAACCGAAACTAGTAGCATTGGGCTCGGTTGTTATAAACTTGCTACACGGTCTTCGGTGTCCTTTGATGAGTCATTTTCCTCATCGTAGTCACTATCTTCGTCCTCAAGAATATGCTTGAGGAATTCTTCGAGCGTGACCGGTGTCCGCGCCTTTTGGTTGTACTCCTCCATCGCGTCAATGTATTTTTGTACATCTGTGCGCTTGTCTTCATACTCGGCAGGCTGCACAGGCTTCTTGGTTTTCTTCTTTTTCATCGAAGACTTTGAAGGCTTTACTTGGAGGTTTTTCCCTTCGTCAACAATTTTCGGTATGGGAAGAGATTTTAACATCCCTTCGATTATTTCGGATTCAAGTGGGCTTTTTCACCTGACTGCTGGACATACCTGTAGTTCTTTCAGCATTCTTTTGGTTTTTTCCAAAAGAACGACTTCCTATGGAGTTTCTTCTATAAGTGAGCATGATGCCCCCTGCGCATCTACCTTTTTGGAAGTGTGCTTCTGATGTGGGTTTACCCTCTAGTTATCAGACAGCGCAAATTTCCCCTGTTGATATTGGTCTTCTACCCAGTTCTTGAAGACGTAGCAATCTTCAATTGTGCGGCTCACCATTCTGTGATAGGAGCAATAGTTAGGGTTGTTGATGTCGCTGGGTTGCAGTGGACGCCGCGGGTCTGACAATGTGATGAGTTTATTACGTATTGCCAATTCGAACAGTCTCCTCGTCTTGTCGCGGGAAAACGAGTAAGCGCGTCCTAGTCTTTACTCCAAGGACGGGCACGGACGCGCGTTGTTTTGGCAAACAACCGGTTTTGGGCCACTCGGCTGTTGTTGCGTATTGGCAACGAAAGCTGTTTCCCCTTACCCTTGGCATTTCGAGGGTATTTATTTGAGAAGGAAGGCCCATGGCCCATCTGGTCCATTTGAGCCAATTTATCTATCAGAGCCTGGAAGGTAGTTGGTTTGAAAAATGTCATGAATTGGGACACAGTCGTTTGAGGATCAAGGGTCCCAATGAATATGCCCATAGCAGGGGATTCTCCAATGCGCTGTTCGCACTTAGACCATATGTTCCACAACAGGATCGCGTATTGGACCTAAGTTTCTCCTGTATTTACCTTGGCATTGATTAATACCGTGATTGGAGTACGTTCGCTCGCGCTGGCGAAACGCTGCGTGAACAGCAGTTCCATCTCTGCGAATGTTTTCACGGAGTCATTTGGGAGCTCTGAGTACCATTCGAAGGCTGTTTCTAACAGGCTACCAACGAATTGGCGAAGCAACAATTTTTCGTCGCCTCCAGTGTTGCCGCACAGAGCTCTGTATTGCACAACGTGTTGATGAGGGTTGCCTGTTCCTTTGTAGACATGGAACTTGGGGTTCGTATATCCCGGCGGGTATTTAATTTGATCGTACCAGCTTGGATATGGTCGCCTGGTTCTGACAATTTGGCCAGCGGCTTTATTAACTTGATGAGCTCGTATTTGTTGAGCAATGTAATCATCAAGGGCGGCCTTGGAGATCGTTTCCTCCTTGGCTGCCGATAAGACCGGAAGAGCGTTTGATGTTTTCCCCTTGTCATCCTCGATGATTATCGGCGGCTCTTCGGCCGGGGGTTCTGGCTGGATCATCATTCCGGCTAGATCTTGAAACAAGAGAGCCATCTGCTTTATGTTAGCAGCTTTCTTAGCGACTTCCTTGTCCTTTCTCTCGAGCACCCTTCGCAAAAACTCTGTATCGGTCTCTTGCTCTTAGCGTTGTTCAGCTTCTTTGTTCGGACTTTCTTTCTGTCTGGTAATTGCTGCCATTTTGGTCAGCATTTCCTAGAGCTTCTGTTGTTGCTCTTAAGCCTTGGTCAGTGATAGAGTTTGCGGTCGGTGACTCACCGAAGCACGGCTTTCTTCTTTTCCCGAAGCCATGTAGACTGTATGTATTGTTATGCCCCCGGCCTTGGGGCGTGTGAGTCTATTGCCTTTGGAATTTGCTACGGGTGATAGAATTTTTTCCAACCTCGTTCTTTTATGGGAGATTGGAGTTGAAGGAGCCGTTATGACAGGCACCTGCTTAGGAGAAGTCCTCTATTGTATGGTGGAGGAGAGATCTTTTTCTTATCGAACCTTCAATTTTTTTGGTTGACGAGTGTAGTTTTGGTCAATCACAGAGTCCTGAACTTTTCACCAGACCCTATGAATTTGCGAGGAGAGCCGTTGATGAGTCCACTCTGGTTTTGCCTGCACTGTAACTTCTGCGGGTGGGGGTGATTTCTTTAGCACGCCGTTAGGGAGTTTTTGCGCAGCCTCTTAAGAAGATCAAAGTTGTTCCCGGCTGGAACAGCAACGTCGAATTCCACCATTGGAGATGGTAGGGTGAGTCCATAGGGGGAGTTGCCCCCAGCTTCTCTCACTCGGCTCCAGTGGCGACGTCAAGCGTGCCTCGCTGAAGGGACTGCCTTAGTTCAGAAAGCGGCTTCATCACACCCCTGGTTTTGCTGAGAAGCTGCAATTGACGTCAGCCTGTTTAAAACCGACGTCCTTGTTAAAGTTTGAGGAGGGCCGACCAATTTTTCGAAGACCGACTTTTTGGTAGGGGAAGCACTTTTGACGGCTTCGCCTGTAGTAGGAGTAGGGAGGGCTAGCCGTTTTGGGTAAGCTCCTTCAGGTATCACGAGCTTCTTTGCTGGCCCGTTTGAGTTCTTGCTCAGCCTGTTGAAGACTGAGATGCCAGATTTGGATGGCCCGTTGAGAGAGGCCGTTGTGGTTGCCAGTCGATCGAAGATCGACCTTTTGGGAGCTTCTTCTTGCGGCATTGAGGCACCGAAACTCACAGGTGGGAGCATTGTCCTGAAGAACAATCCAGTAGTGGCTTGTGTGACTTGCCCCACTGGCATTGAGAAGATAGAGGCCGCATTGGGCTCATAAGTCACTCCTTCCGTTGGGGTTGAGCGAGAGTTGCTGATGCATGCAGTGCATTAAGAAGCAATTGATTTTCTGTACGGGAGAAAGAAATCAATTTAGTACCTTGTATCCAAGGGCCACCATAACGAACCACGATTTTGTTCGCGAAACACAACACACGAAGTGTGGAGTGGAAAGATAAAAAGGTCCCACCGGGCATACCAGAATCTGTTCACCACTGAAATTAGAGACGAACTAGGATTGAACGTCTTGCCTGGATCTGGGGGCAGATGCTATTTGGACATATCCGTCCACCTCTCCGAAAATACCAAGTTGATTTATGGCACCATATATCGGATATTTGGACAGATGCGACCGTTGTAGCAGATTTCATCAGATCCCCTCATTTGTGAGGGGTTTTTGATTGTGGGGACGCTCTTCCCTGCAGGCGCAAGCTCCTACAGTTAATTACATTATCGCGTTGCGATAACCACTTTCTCCTGCACCAGTGGTTCACTTTATATCGTGTTGTGTTTGTTTTATTTTGGGTTGCCCGTGGATTGTATACGAAGACTAATTTATGTCGTCGGACGTAGGGCGCGGATCAGCCCAAATCCGTATATTTTAGATTTGGGTTTGTTTTATTTAAGGAGCGTTAATCTAGTTTGAGACTAAGATCAACTTAAATATATGAGCATTTGGGTTCAATTTATTTTAGCTAAGAATACATTAGTCTTATTTGAGACTAAGATTAACTTAGCAAAATTTTAAGGATTACTTTTATTTAAGATCCAACAACAGAGCATTTGGGTTCGGCTGTAAGAAAACTTTCCAGAGAGACTTAACCAATTTAGGCTTAGTTTGCTCAGTCATTTTTTTCAAAAGTGCTAGGCACTTATTTGGGCTCTGCTTATTCAGCCCCCCCTTTTTATGCAAAAATGCTAAGCACTTGTTTGAAGTTCTGGCGCTCACATGAGTATGATGTGAGACCTTCAGTTATGGGCGCTGCCCAATGATTGCTAAGCACTCAGTTATTTTGACTGAATATATATATTGCTAAGCATTTTTTTATATGGCGTCCACATGAGGGGCACGTACGGCGCGGGGCGCGGCCCAATCAGTACTAAGCACTCAGCCATTTTGAATATATATATATATATATATATATATATATATATATAAGAATAGTGGAGAAAAGAGGCCATAGGAGGGGATTTCCTCCTATGGCCTCGAAAAAATACAACCCCCACCATTTCTTCCGACGATCGGAATCCACCATCATCATCGTTATCATGTAAGATGTGCATACATCAAATTTCATGTGATTCCACTAATTTTTCACCGTTGAATTAGCAATGTGAAAAGTTCTATTGTCGGCAAACCGTTAATTTTGAACCAACTAAATCAACGATGAAAAAAATGGGATAATCACATGAAATTTGGTGTATCCACATCTTAGATGATAAAGATAGAGGTGATATATGCCGATCGTCGAAAGAAATCACCGAGGGTGGATTTTTCCGACGCCATAGGAAGAAATCCCCTCCTATATCACATTTCCTCCATTAATCTCTCTCTCTATATATATATAGTGCTAAGCACTTTTTCTAATATGGCGTCCACATAAGAAGCACGTGTAGCGCTGGGCGCTGCCCAATCAGTGCTAAGCACTCAGCCGTTTTGGCTGTATATGAAATGCTAAGCGCTTTTATTCAGCGTTCACGTGTATTTTACGTGAGGCGCCGGCCTTCTGCTTTGAGCGCCCGCGTGTCTTTCACGTGAGTCACTGGGCGCTGTTAGGAGGGTACCCACGTGGGAAACACATGAGACACTAAGTTCTTTTCTTTTTCAGAGATTGAATCTCTGTTTATGGTATTTTGACCATTAATGATCACCAAGATCTTTGTTTTGAAGATATGGGATCAGGTTTTCTTTAAGAATTAAGAACTAAGTTTCTTTTAGGGTTAAACCCTATTTTCTGAGGAATTAAATTCCCATAGGATATATTCTTTTCCTTTTTTTCCTTTCTTTTTAACCTAGTTCTTTTCTGAATGTTTGATTCTCAAGAACAAGATCTTCCCGATGAGAATTAAATTCTCAACTTGTGGGAGAATTGTCTTGTAGATTTCAGATCCAGAGAAAGAACTAAGTTCTGGAGAAGGGTTAAACCCTTGGGTATGCTATGATAGGTAAATGAGATGTTTTGATCTCTGTGGTTTCTTTACCTAGAGTTTGAGAGGAAAAAGATCTTCTTCTCTATTGAGAATTAAATTCTCTATTGCTTTTAAGAGCCTTCTGTATTTTTTTACAGAAACTTATGGGGGGTTCTCTTTATATGTTTGTGTGTTGAGACTTGAAGTCTCAGATTGTTTATATAGTAGAAGCAAATTGTTAATTAGTTTTGAGAAAATCTCTCATCGAGAGATTCCAATTGATTTAATTGGTCTCAAAATTGTTTGGAGGATTTTATCCACCGTTGGATCTTTGATCCAGTGATTTTTGCTTCACAGAATATATTTTCTTGTTTTTAACAAGATTGGGGAAATATTTTCCCAAAAATAGAATTTTATTCTATCATTGGATCTTTGATCCAACCGAGGATATCTTTCTCACTTAGAAAGATTTGTGAGATATTTTCTCCTAATAGAATTTAATTCTATATTTTGATAATTTATCATCTCCATTGGATTTTTGATCCAACGGCTCTGTTTAACAGAGAAAGTATCCCAGTTTTTAGGAAAATATCCCCATGTAGAATCCGATTCTACTTAATTTTAACTTGGATGCCGGCGCTCACGTGTTATGCACGTGGGCGCCACTTAAAAATTTAATTCTTATATATGATAGACGCTCATGTGCTTTGCACATTGGCGCCCATGTGAGCTTCACGTGCGGCACCATCATAAGATTCAACCCTAAGGGGTTGGCGCTGGCGCCCTCATGAGGAGTACGTGAGGCGCTGCCTCATTATAATTTCAACAGAGCTTAGGTCGTTTATTATGTTTAAATATTGGGGGAACAAGATCCTTGCTCTCTCCCACCCGTGGTAAAAAAGAAGAAAAGATAAAAAAAATATCTTCTTTGCCTAGCGCAAGCAAAACACGAGGGTTTAACCCTTTATATAAGAACTTAGTTCTTTCTCTGGATCTGAGATCCGTAAGACAAATCTCCCACAAATTGAGAATTTAATTCTCATCGGGAAGATTCTGTTCTTCAAACTCAAAATCTAGGGGAAAGAACTAGATAAAAAGAAAGACAGAAAAGAAACATGTTCCAGGAATTTAATTTCTCTGAAAACTGGGTTTAACCCTAAAAAGAAACATAGTTTTTATAAAAGAAAAAAACATAAGAACTTAGTTCTTAAAGAAAATTAGATCCTAGATCTTCAAAACAAAGATCTTGGTGATCATTAATGGTCAAAATGCCATTAACAGAGATTCAATATCTAAAAATGAAAAAGGAACTCTCAGAAACTTGTGTTTTATGATGAAAATCAATTATAAATCGAAAACCCCGATATTCATGCAATGTAAAATGTTTGTTATAACGTGTGTGAATGTTCAAGATCTCTAATTGATATAACCATAATCTATATAGTACTTACAAAGATTCCTATGTCGGTATCGCAAATTCTTCGAATTCTTGAATCTTTGTCGTTTCGAGCTCTCGAACTTTGACGTGCACTTAAGGTTGACTTCATAGATTCATAGCTTCAAACTTGGACACGTCACTCACAAGCGTTGGTCGATGAATCTTCAATTTGACTTCGACTCTTGACATTTTAAACTCGAACACGTCATTCCACTCACTTGCGTCTTGAAGTCAATATTTTGATCTTCAAATCTCGGACCTCAGTTTGATGCTTGAACTTAGACTTGGTTTCTAGCTTCATAGTTATTCGTAGCTTGAATTCGTGAACTCTTATTTCTCGGCTACATAGCTTGAACTCACAAAGCTTTAATTGTCAATTTGAGAAGTTCTTGTCCATATTCCTCCAACCTCCATTAGATATATCATTTAAGCTCGTTTTCCTCCTGTTTCTTCATAAAAAAAGGATGAGGGAAAGTTCCCCACTAAAACAGTCCCACGTGTTTAACACGTGAGTGCCTATATGCAACGCATAAAGGCACTGCAATTAAAACAATTTCTAGGCTAAGACAGCCCCACGTGTTTAACATGTGAGTGCCTATATGCAACGCATATAGGCACAAAAATTAAAAAAATTGCTACGCTAAAACAGCCCCACGTGTTTAACACGTGAGTGCCTATATGCAACGCATATAAGCACAACAATTAAAACAATTGCTATGCTAAAACAGCCCCACGTGTTTAACACGTGAGTGCCTATATACAACGCATATAGGCACTGCAATTAAAACAATTGCTAGGTTAAATCAGTCCCACGTGTTTAACACGTGAGTGCTTATATGCAACGCATATAGGCACAACAATTAAAACAATTGCTAGGCTAAAACAACCCCACGTGTTTAACACGTGAGTGCCTATATGCAATGCATATATGCACAACAATTAAAAAAATTGCTAGGCTAAAATAGCTCCACGTGTTTAACACGTGAGTGCCTATATGCAACGCATATAGGCACATCAATTAAAACAATTGCTAGGCTAATAAGCCTCACGTGTTAAACACATGATGGCACATCCCTGCGTAGAATTAAATTCTACTCAACAAGGAACCAATCCAACGGTGATTAAGTATAGAATTAAATTTTATTGAACTTTTAAATGAGAAATGATATTTTCTGTTAAACAGAAAGTTGGCGGATCAAAAATACCATAAGTTAGAAAATATTTTTCATATCTTTTTAAACTAAGAAAGATTGTGCTCCGTTAAACCAAGCACTCTTGGATTAAAAATCCAACGGTGATTAAAAATCACCAATCTACAAAATAAATTCTGTACGGAAAAATATTTTCCTAATCTTGTTTAAGAAACAAGAAAATATATTCTGTAAGACAGAAACCCTTGGATCAAAGATCCAACAGCGGGTAAAACCCCCAAATCAATTGGAATATCTCAATGAGAGATTTCCTAAAACTAAATAGCAAACTTCTCTCCACTATATAAAGAACCCAAGACTTCAAGTTAAAGAAAAAAAAAGAAGAAGAAGAAAAAAGAAAAAAAGAGAGGGACGACTGCAGAGAGAAAGAACTCTCCAAAGATTTAAAGAATATACAGTGAAAGAATTTAATTCTCAAAAGAAAAGACTTGTTCCCTTGAAACACTAGGTAAAGAAAAAAGACAAAAGACTGTTCTTTGCATCTTTAAGGGTTTAACCCTTCGTAAAAGAACTTAGTTCTTCCTTTGGTTGAGATCTGCAGAGGCAGATCTCCCCACAAGTTGATAATTTAATTCTCATCGGGGATATTCTGTCATGCAGATTCAAAGCCTAGGGAGAGAACTGAGTTCAAAGAGTTTAATTCTTACGAAAAAACATATATGAGAATTTAATACCTCTACAAAACTAGGGTTTAACCCTGTAAGAAGAATTTAATTCTTGCAAAGAACAAAGGGAGAACATGATTCCTCAGAATCACAGAAGAACAGCCTGGTGATTCGTTAGTGTTTAACACTATAATAAGACCTCACGCGTTTTCCACGTGAGTGTTTCTAATGAACAAAAGAAAATGGTTGAGACTGCCTCACGCGTTTCCCAGGTGGGTGTTTAAAAGAGGAGCAAGGAACACTTCTTAGGACAGTCACGCGTTTTGCAAGCTACCCTCAATCAAGTACTTAGCATTTCTGTGGAAGGAAGAGGAAATAAGATAATAGGGCATTGCCCCTATTTGGGGCGTCTCACGTGTTTTATACGTGAGCGCTACTGGAACTAAGTGTTATCACTTACATAAAGGGAGAGGCAATAAATCCATGGGTGCAGAACCCAACTTTGGGCGCTTCACATGTTTTACACGTGAGCACCACAAGAATCAAGTGCTCAACATTTATATAAAAGGGAGAAATAATTGGGCAGTACCCATATTTGAGCGCCTCATGTGTGTCATGTGAGCGTCACACAACCCTAGTGTTTAACACTAATCAGGTGTCTCACGTGCACCACGTGAGCGCCACGGAAATTTAGTGTTTAACTCTACTCCAATGACCACATGGAATGCACGTGAGTATCATATGCCTCAGCATTTAGCACTGTTGGGTAATTATAGAGACCCAAATCTAACCCAAATTGACTAATTTCTTCTAAATTCAAAACCCTTCCGCGTTCATCATTCCCCAAATTGATCTTAGTCCCAAACAGACCTAATGATCTGTCAAATGATGATATCCAAAATAAGGTTCATCCCACATCCTCTAAGTTAATCTTAGTCTCCAAAAATGACTAATAATTCATAGATGATCCACCATGATCAATTCCCTCCGACACGGGAATTGGTTCAAGGGTACATCTCTCCACACCACTGATACATGTCATTTTAAATTTTCAATGTCTTCGGTGGCGGGTCCCAATAACCAATTGCTCTTCGGTGCACTTCCCAAACTGACATGCACACCCGAGATCAAACCATACCCCAAGCTGGGTATCTCCCATATCATCGTTGCTTATCCTGACATGTAACAAAGACACGTGCACGCAAGATGATCTACGGACCGTAACGTCCTTAAACTAAACTCTATGGACCGTAACGTTCTTAAACTAAAAGCTCACCTCAAAAATGGTGATCTACAGACCGAAACGTCCTCAAACTAAACCTCACCTCCAAAACGGCGACAACGGACCGTAACGTCCTTAAACTAAACCCTCACCTCAAAAAATGGTGATTTACGGACCGAAACGTTCTTAAACTAATAACGGACCGTAACGTCCTTAAACTAAAACAATAGAGCCTAAATTCTCTTTTGTTGGATCTGAATGATCCTAAAACCACATTAAGTAGATCTTAGTCTCCAATTGGACTAACGTATCCTTAATTAAAATTTAAGTTGATCTTAATCTCAAACGAGATTAACGATCCTTAAATCAAGCTAAACCTAAATCTAAGATATATGGATTTAGACTAATCCACGCCCTACGGACGACAACATAAATTAGTCTCCGTATACAATCCATGGGCAACCAAAAATAAAACAAACACACACGACACGAAGAGAACTTTTGGAGCAGGAGAAAGCGGTTATCACGATGCGATAATGTAATTAACTGCAGGGGTTTGCGCCTGCAGGGAAGAGCATCCCCACAATAAAAAACCCCCTCGTAAACGAGGGGGAATCTGACGAAGTCTCCTGCAACGGCCACATCCTTCCAAACCTCTGATACACGACGCCATAAATAAAATTGGCATCTTCGGAGAGGTGGAAGGATAAATCCAAATAGCATCTGCCCCCAAATTCAGGCAAGACGACCTACGCGGTTCGTCTCTATTTTCGGCGGTGAACAGATTCTGGCATGTCCGGTGGGACCTTTTTGTCTTTCCACTCCACACTTCATGTGTCGTGTTCGCGAACAAATCGCGGTTTACTATAGTTGCCTATGGATTCAAGATACTAAGATTTGGTGTCTTGCTCCTGTGCAGAGAAAAGAAGATCGATGGTTTCCAAGTGCACTTGCAACAACAACTCCCGCTCCTTCCTCGCTGGAGGAGTGACATACGGGCCGAATGCGGCCTGCATCTTTTCAATGCAGGTAGAGCAGATAACTCAGGCCACCACTGGGTTGTTTTTCGGGACCATGCTCCCGCCAGCAAGCTTTGGCACCCCAGTGCCATCACAAGGGGCTCCAAAGAAGTCGGTCTTTGATCGAGTTGCAACCACCACGGCCCCTCTCAACGGGTCATCCAAGTCTGCCACCTTAGTCTTCAACAGGCTGAACCGAAGCTCAAGTGGGCCCACAAAGAGGCTCGCAATACCTGAAGGGGTTATCCCGAAACGGATAGCCGTTCCAGCTCCGGCGAGTGAAATCGTAAAAGGGGAATCTCCTACTAAAGGATCGGTCTTCGCAAGATTGGCCGTTCCAACTCCTGCTACGGGCCAAGTCATTAAAAAAGCTTCCCCTACCAAAAAGTCGGCCTTCGAAAGATTGGTCGTTCCTTCTCAACGGACGTCAGTCTTCGACAGGCTAGCCCCAGCAGTAGCCCTTCACCAAAGCAGGGGATACGACGGAGCTGCTTCCACAACTGAGGTGGTCCCATCGGCAAGACATGCTCGACGTCGCCACTGGTGCCGGGTGAGAAGAGCTTAGGGCAACTCCCCCTCTGGACTTACTCCACCAGCTCCAATGGTGGAAGTTGACGCTGCCGTTTCAATCGGGAACATGTTTGATCTGCTTAGGAGGGTGCGAAAGAACTCTCCAACCACAGTGTTGAAGAAATCTCCCCCACATGCTGAAAACATGACGTAGGCAAAGATGGAGCAGCCCCCTCAACGGCTCTCCTCCCGAATCCACAGGGTCTGGCGGGAAGTCCAAGGTTCTGTGATTGATTGATTTGTTTTTTTTGTGTGTAAGAAAAAAGACGTTTTAATAAAATAACCGCAATCAGCACGGCGTCATGTGTAGCTAGCTGTGGTGAATATGGGTCGTCCTATGGGTTTTATGGAATTTTATAATTCTTGTTTTAGATGGGTCGAAAGAAATAAAAAAGAGAAAATAAAGAAAATCGAGAAGATAGTTTCAAGATCTAATTAAAGAAAATCAAGAAAATGGTTTCAAGATTTAATTGAATTATCAAGAAAATTATTTTACGATCTAAATGAATCATCAAGAAAATTTATATGAAGAAGGCTTGTAGGATTCTTTAGGATTTAGTAGCCATGGATGACTAATAAAGATACTCCTCTTATCTATTGATAGATTTAAAACTAGATTGATGGCGATGAATGAGGATTAGGGTTCTTTGGAAGAAACTAGGGTTTCTCTTCTATTAACCCTTGTCCTTTCATTGATCTCAATTCATGTCTAGCCCTTAACAAAAAGGATCGTTAATCTTATCTTAAATCGTGGTCAAGATTATCATGAATTTGATATCGCGCCCGATAAGGATGTTGACGATTCTTTTGCTAAAGTTTATAAACTTCATAAGACTTAAAAGGAGTATGGTATTTTCTCATCCATTGATCTACTCTAATCCTATGAATCCTATCAAGCGGAGAATTACTCGCACATCATGAAAATAAAAGAAAGAATAGAGAAAGAATTCATAATGCAGAATTTAAAAGAAAGCGAAATGATAAAACTAATGTTCTACCTTTATTACTAAACTTCACAATATAATTCTTCGAGTTTAGATTACAAGAGGAAGAAGAATTTGCTTTCGATCTCTGCCTCGAACAAGTAAATGTTCCGTCGATCTTCACGTCGCTTGATCACTTCGAATCGTGGACCTGTCTTGGATCGCTTGCTCGTTGATGGTGATTGGCTTCGTGTAAAGGAGACTTGCTTGATTGATCACTTGATTGATTTCTCGATGGATTTCTTGATCTTGGATCTCAAGATCGTAGATTCTTGATCTTAGATTGGATTTTGATCTTTGAGATTGATTTTTCTTGGATGTTGGATGTTTTTGATTTAGATCTAGATCCCCCCTTTTGAGATGTAGCCCTCGGTCCTTTTTATAGACCTAAAACCAGTAACCGAAGCCCCCAACAAACAAAGTTTGTTACGGAGAAGATTCCAGAAAATTCTCACCCCCTAACTTCCTGACTCGGCCGCGGATCTGCGGCGACTCGTCCTGAATCGGCCGCAGTTCCGCCTCTTCTTGGTGAGATCTTGGCTTCAAACTTCTGGAGTCTTCTCCTGTTGGTATTTGGGTATATCTTTGATGTCTGGAACCTTCTTAACTCTTCCGAGTCTCTTCCAGTATTTAATTCTTCGACTTTCTTTACTTTATCGGCAGATTCTTGATTCCTGATATCTGACCTGAGCTAATCTTGCAGAATATCTTCAATGAACAATGTTAGTTATATTTGAGATACAATTTGATATAATAAGCGTATCAAAATATTAAGCATATTTTCCTTCATGATGTTGATTATAATATATAAACACATGGTAAATGGTATTTTGGAGATAAACTTCTAATATGTGTTATATTTATAACAAACACCTTTAGACGATTCAGAAAAATAAGGAAATTGTCATGTTAAAAGTGCAATATTTTCGACTGAACAGTGATCAACAAAGACCACTCTCGCCGACTGAAGAAAACAAAGGTTTGGCAAGAGGAGGACCATCCCTCTACCATGCAGCGAGGGACTTCTTTCACGATAGCGCCTGTTAGAATGGCTCCTTCAACTTTGACTTCTCACAAAAAGAGAAGGACAGAGAATCTACCTACCACCGGCGGCAAGTTCCAAAGGTGATGGATCCAAACGCCCCAAATCTAGGGGCATGATCGTGTACACGGTGTACATGGCTTCCGGAAAAGAGGAGAGCCATGCTTCCGTGGGTCATTGGCCGCAAACTCGGTCCTTGACGAAAGCTCAAGAGCAGCAACGAAAGCTCCAGGAGATGCTGACGAAAATGGCAGCACTCACCGGGCAGAAAGAAAGCCCGGAAGCAGCATCCGACCAGCGCCAGGAGCAGGAGACTGATACGGAGTTCTTGCGAAGGGTGCTGGAGAGAAAAGATAAGGAGGCCGCGGAACAAGCTGGTAATATGAAGCATATGGCACTTCTGTTCTAAGATATGGTTGGAATGATGATCCGGCCAAAACTCCAGCCGAAGATCCACCGATAATCATCGAAGACGACAGAGGGGAAACATCAAACCCTCTTCCGGCTTTATCGACAGCCAGGGAGGAGACGATCTATAAGGCTGCCCTCGATGACTACATAGCTCAGCAAATACGAGCTCATCAGGCAAGCAAAGCGGCTGGCCAAGTCATCAAGACCGGGCGACTGTACCCAGGCTGGTACGATCAAATCAAGTACTCGCCGGGATATATGATCCCCAAATTCTATGCGTATAAGGGGACATGCAATCCTCATCAGCACATGGCTCAGTTCAGAGCCTTATACGGCAACACTGGAGGCGACGACAAATTGCTGCTTCGCCAGTTTGTTGGCAGCTTGTCAGAGACAACGTTTGAATAGTACTCGGAGCTCCCAAATGACTCCGTCAAAACATTCATGGAAATGGAGTTGCTATTCATGCAGCGGTTCGCAAGCGCAAGCGAACGCACCCCAATCACGACATTAATCAATACCAGGGTGAAGCCAGGAGAGACCTGGGTTCAATACGCAATTCGATGGCGGAACCTATGGTCGAAATGCGAACAACGCATTGACGAATCTTCGGCCGTGGGCATGTTCGTAGGGACCCTCGATCCTCAGGCGACTGTATCCCAGTTTATGATGTTCTTCAAGCCGACCACCTTCCAGGTTTTGATCGACAAGCTAGCCCAAATGGACCAGATGGGCCACGGGCCTTCCTTTTAAAAAACGGACCCTAGGAATGTAAAGGGCAAAGGGAAAGCGGCCCTTGTTGCCAACACTCAACAACAACCGAGCGACCAGAAACCGGCTGCTCGCTAAGGCAATGCGCGCCCGTGCCAATCTCTCGAAGAGAAGCTAGGACGTGCTTACTTATTCCCCCGTGATAAAATGAGGAGATTGTTCGAACTGGCAATGCGTAACAAACTCATCACACTGCCGGATCCGAGACGTCCACTGCAGCCTAATGACATCAACAGTCCCAACTACTGCTCCTACCACAGAGTAGTGGGCCACCCAATTGAGGGTTGCTAAGTCTTTAAAAACTGGGTCGAGGACTAGTACCGTCAATGGAAATCGCACTGTCAGAAAACTGGAGGGTAAACCCTCCATAGAGGCATGCCCCTAAAAAGCTGGATACACCGAGGGCATCATGCTCGTTTGTGGAAGAAGCTCCTTGGGAAGTGGTCCTTTCAGCTAAAACTAAAAGAATGTTGAAGGATCTTCAAGCATGTCCGACGATCAAATGGAAAAGCCCGCTGGAGCCCGAGATCATTGACGGGATGCTTAAACCGCGCCCAATACCGAAAAATGGTAACGATGGGCAAGACCTCCAGGCCAAGCCTTCGAAATCTTCGAAGGCAAAGAAGAAGACCAAGAAGCCCACGCAGCCTGAAGAAAAACGCACGGACTTACAAAAATACATCGACGCGCTGGAAGAGTACAACCAGAAAGCGTGGACCTCAGTCACCCTCGAAGAGTTTCTCAACCATATCCTTGAGAACGGAGATAGTGACGATGATGAGAGAAATGGCTCGTTAGGAGAAACTGAAGATTATGTAGCAAGTTGCCACATGGTTTCTCATTCGTCGTTAAATAACGAAGAAACTCCCTCGACATCGGAAAGCAACACAGAGGAACAGGGGGCAGGACTAGCGCTAAAATCTCCGGAGCTGCCAGAAGACCCAATTGACAGGCTGCTAAATGAAGCCCTTCAAAAGAGCAAAGCTGACCAAGAACGTGAAACGACCATATACAAAAAGGCCAAGCGTCAGCGTCAGGCTGAAGAAGCTGCGGTAAGTATGAGTCACAAAGGACTCCAACCAAGTCAAAGCACACCTTCTACAAACAAAGGCAGGATCAAAGCGGAGAAGCGGTTCACTAAAGCCTTGTTAAGGGGAATGCTGCCCCCTCTCATGGAAACACTCCCGGGAGAACGTGCCTCAACAAAGCGGATGTACATCCGAACTACTGCTTATACCATCAGAGGGTCACACACCCCACCGAAGAGTGCAATAGCTTCAAGAAGTGGTGGAAAGAATACGTTTCTCGCCGACAACACTTCAAACGGATGAAGCGCAAAACCCGTCGGGAGCAGAGAAGCACGATAGATGAGCATGAAGGAATGGCTGGCAACTATCATATGGTTGATACCAGCTCGACAAGAGCAAAATCTCAAGTTCTTACCTTCGGGAGCGATTCTGAAGAAGAAATAACCCTCGGCCCTCTCTTCAAATAATCCACCTCTGGAAAAGAAGAAGAGGTGAAGAACTATGAGAACATTATAACCGTACGTTTCCTGAAAAGAACCTCGGGCCTACAAACAAAGGTTCAAGCAAAAGAGACAAGGCGAAGGAAAAAGTCCCTGAGGAAATTGCCCTCGATGATAGTGTCGTCAAAGAGCTCGCAGCCAAGGTTCCGCCTAAGAAAAACAAGGTGGATTATAATGTCCTAGCTCATCTGAGGAAGATACCCTCGCAACTGAGCATATTGGATGCTCTCCTCCTGTCTAAAGAGGCACGAGATTCTCTGATCAAGGCACTACAAGAGCCCGATCATTTCAAAGCTTTCCTTGTAAAAGAAAAGATGAAAGACGAGCTGGCAGAGGTTCATACAACTGACATTATATTCGGCGATGAAGATCTCCTCCTCGGAACGTGTGAGCACAACCGTCCTCTATATGTCACTGGGTACTACCACGATAATAAGATAGGGAAGATTCTGGTCGACAACGGGTCCTCCGTCTACCTTCTCAACGTGAAGGTGCTGAAGGAGATTTGCATGAATATTCAGCACCTGGCCCGGGACAAAATTACTATTTCCGGGTTCGACTCACAGTCATCACGGACGCTGGGGTCCGTAATATTGACATTACGCTTTAGACTTCTTGTCACTGACATCAAATTTCATGTCATCGACGCCAAGACTTGCTATAATGCTCTGCTCGGCCGGCCTTGGTTACATGAGTACAACGTCATCTCTTCTACACAACATCAGTATATGAAGTACTTCAAAGATGGCCTCAAGTATACAGTTACAGGGGAGCTAAACCCATTCTTCATAAATGAAGTCCGCAAATATGATGACGCCAAGTACTTCCTACCAGACTTCGAAGACAAGGAAAGATGTCATAAACCCGAGAACCGACAAAAAGCCCTCGCCACTATCCAGGTTTTCGGGAGCGATACAGAGGAGGATGAAGAGATGGTCTACTGGGGGCAACCCTAAGGTAACAAGCCCAGACCAATCTACCCCTATTTTGGTCTTCGGCAGTGACTCTGAGGACGAGGCTAACGCAGTGTTCTCCGTCCGCCCGTTAATGTAGACCTTTACTGGAGCTGATCAGTGTTTACAAATCACCATGGCCCCGCAGCGGCATAACAGGGAACTTGATTCACTCGAAACGTACGGCGTGCGAGAGCTGCAGACCTTCTACGTCCCTCCTAGGCGAAGAGGTGAAAAGGCAATCCACTTCTACCAATCTACGGAGACTAAAGTGGAAACAGAAGTCTGGCATGGTGCCAAAATTGCGCTTGACAGGATTCAACCAATCCGTCTTCCCAGATGGTACGCAGAGGGATTGAAAAGGCTATTAAGATGCCAAGGTATACCCTTCAAGCAAATCGCTCGACAAGCCCGGTTCTACAACAAGATCTGGGACGTTCCCGGGACTTAGCGAAAGATGCCCAATGGGAGGATGGAGACGATTGGGCTTGGATATGTTCGGTCCAAGAAACGGGAGCGATTCTATGTCATAAATAACTCCGGTGGAGAAGCGAATGCTTTTCCAGATAGCGCTGATATCGAACCAGAGCGAGATCCCGCCATAAGAATACCAACTCCGTCATTCGAAGAACAAATTGACAAGCTACTGAGAGAAGCCGGTCAAAAGGTTCGGGATGACCACAGCCGCGAAATGGCCATTTACGAGAAATCCACGATGCAGCGTCTCGCTCAGCAGTCTGCGGAGAGAAAAGACTACAATGCCCTTCACCCTCAGCCCGCTGTGTGCTCTCGTGGTAATGGAAAAGTCCGACGCGGAGGCAAAAACATGGTGGAGAACGAGAATGATGTTCTAGAACAGCGAAGTGGATCCAAGAAGCCATGCAATCAAGAAAAGGGTCAGCTGAAATCCGTCTTTTATGAAGAAGATGAGTCGGGAATACTCTTTCCCCCAAGACAAGACAAGGAAAATATTTGACCTTGTCATCAAGCATCAAATCATGACGCTTCCTGAGTCTCGGCACCCTGAACAAATAAACGAGGTCCATCATCCGGCTTATTGCTCTTACCACCGAGCAGTAGGACATTCTCTTGAAGACTGCTTCACCTTCAAAGACTGGGTCGAAGACCAGTAACAGGCAGGCATGTTTGCTCTATCCAACAGTTGGAGGGTAACCCCACCATGAAAACATGAGCCAAAAGCGACCTATGTCGTGAGGGTAAGTTCAGATCAACATTGAGCTTGGAAACGAACTCGTACCTGCCACGTGATAACATTCTCAAAAGAGGAAGAGCATGAAAATATAGACGACCTCTCCCACTGCTTCATAGATGAGGATGAGGACGAGCTGATCTCAGAATTTCTACTAGCGCCAAAAGAGCTGGAAGATGGGATACACACCACGACAGACAACTTAAGAAAAATTGACTCAGGGAAAGAAAACAATCCAAGGCCAACGTTCGTTAGTGAGCTGTTGTCTAAAAAACAAGTGGCCACACTAAAGGACGTGCTTATGCAATATAAAAACTGCTTTTCATGGAATTATTCCGAGATGCCGGGACTAGATCCAGAAATAGCGGTTCATAAACTGGCTATATCGCTGGACGTTAAGCCAGTCAAGCAAGCGCCAAGGAGAATGCGGCTCGAACTTGAGATGAGTATCAACACCGAAGTTAAGAAACTAATTGACTCCGGCTTCATCCAAGAAGTTCAGTATCCTGACTGGATTGCCAACATTGTTCCAGTGATGAAGAAAAATGGGACAGTGCGTATCTGTGTGGACTTTCGGGATCTCAACAAGGCTTGCCCGAAGGATGACTTCTCAGTACCCGTTACCGAGCTGATGATCGATAACACGTCCACTCATGAGGTCTTCTCCTTCATGGACTGATCTTCAGGCTACAATCAAATAAAAATGCATCCTGAAGACCAAAAGCACATTGCCTTTCGGACTTCGCTAGGCATATTCTGCTATAAGGTGATGCCCTTCGGTTTGAAGAACGCAGGCGGTACCTACCAGCGGGCTATGACGAAGATCTTCGATGACCTCATACATGAGATAGTTGAATGTTATATCGAATGCCTCATGGTGAAAAGCAAATCGTACGAGGAGCAGTGGGAACATTTGAAAATAGTGTTCCAGCGTCTTCAGAAATATAATTTGAAGGTGAACCCTCTGAAATGCTCGTTTGGAGTCTCCTCAGGCAAATTCCTAGGATTCATCGTACGACACCGAGGCATCGAAATAGACCCAACAAATAGCAAGGCGATTATGGAAATGCCCTCTCCAAGAACTCTCAAGCAACTGCGGTTTCTCCAGGCAAAGCTCACATATATCCGACGGTTCATAGCTAACCTCTCCGGCAAATGCCGCCCCTACAACCATCTAATGAAGAAGGGGACCCCATTCGTTTGGGATCGTAAATGCCAAAGTGCACTGGACGAAATCAAGCAATATCTGCAACCCGCTGGTACTGACCGCTCCGGTCAAGGGAAATCCCCTCATCCTGTATACAACAGCCTTTGAAGGTTCTTTCGGCGCGCTATGGGCATAGGAGAATGATCAGGGAAAGGAGAGAGCTCTCTACTATTTGTGTCGTGTTCTTCTGGGGGCAGAAAACAACTACTCTCCTATTGAAAAGCATTGCTTGGCACTGATCTTCACGATAACGAAGCTCGGGCACTATGGCCTGGCACATGAGGTGCATCTCATATCAAAGGTAGATCCTCTCAAATATTTGATGTCAAGAGCCATACTTACAGGAAGGCTTGCTAAATGGGCCTTCCTCTTAATGGAGTTCTCGATAGCGTATTGACCCCTCAAGGCAGTGTCCATCGCCGACTTTCTCGCTGAACATCCAATACCAGCCGATTCTTCCTTTAATTGCGAATTTCCAGACAAACACACATTCGACACAATCCAAGGGCAGAAGGAGGAAAATAATGTCCAATGGGAACTCTACTTCGACGGAGCGTCCTTCTTGAAGAAGCGAAAGCAAAGCACCACTATAATCAAAGCTGGGGTAGGCCTTATCTTCGTGACTCCGCAAAGAGGGATAATGCGTTTCGCCCTTTCCTTAACAGAGCCGAGGACAAACAATGAGGCTGAATATGAAGCTTTGATAGCGGGTCTTGAGATTAATGTCGACATGGGAATCGAAAACCTCCTTATATATGGAGACTCCCAGCTAGTCGTTAGCCAAGTAAATGGCGACAATCAGACGTGTAAACCGGAGTTGGTAAAATATGGCGAAAGAGTGCAGCAACTGCTAACTCAAATTCACTCCTACATCCTGGAAAGCATACCGCGTGTGGAAAATAGCAAGGCGGATGCATTAGCCAAGCTTGCTAAAGAACTGGCCGACGAAAACCTCGATGATGTAAGGATCATTGTGCAAAACCGCCGGATTCTCGCGCCAGCAAAAATATCTCCGGAGTCTTCTGAAAGAAATGAAGCGACCAAAAAAGCAGCCTTCCAATTAGAGGATGAAGAAAAGGCTAAAGATTGGAGAGAAGTCTTCATAGACTACTTCAAATCCCATCGAACACCCGAAAATGCATCTTCAAGACATCAGCTCATGAAACGAGCTCTGTCTTTTGCCTTCGTCAATGATACTTTATATAAGAGATCGTTCGATAGTTTGTGGTTAAGGTGCCTGGGAAAAGAAGAAGCAAGGAGAGTCATCCAAGAAACCCATAATGGACTCTGTGGTTCTCATCAAGTCGGGCCAAAGATGAAGCTGAAGATCAAAAGAATGGGTTACTACTGGCCTACAATGATTCAGGACTGCCTCGAATATGCGAAGCAGTGTCACTCATGCCAGGTTCACGGGGACATCATCTACCAGCTTCCAAATCTGCTACACCCAACACTAGGTAGTTGGTCGTTCGAAATATGGGGAACCGATATAATTGGGCCCATCGTACCAGCGTCATCGAATGGACATCGGTTTATATTGGCAACAACCGACTAAGTCTTTAAGTGGGCAGAAGCAGTACCGCTAAAGGAAGTGAAGACGGAGAACATCCTCCATTTCTTCACGTCACATGTCATCTACCGGTTCGGCACTCCACGACGAATCATCTCGGATAATGGGCCGGCCTACAGAATCCATAAGATTAGCCGCTTCACACAGCAGCATAATATAGATTGGAGATACTCTTCGGTCTATAATCCTCGAGCTAACGGTCTAGCTGAGGCTTTCAACAAGACCTTGACGAAGATCATAAAGAAAACGGTGTCCAGAAATAAAAAGGACTGGCATGAGAGACTGCATGAAGCTCTTTGGGCGTATCGAACCACGTTCAAAACGGAAACGAATACAACACCATTCGCGTTGGTGTTCGGCACGGAAGCGGTATTTCCCATAGAGATAGATCTACCCTCTCTACGAGTGGCAGTTCGATATGAGCTGACGGATGAAGAAAACGCCCATCTTCGGCTTGAATAGCTTGATGCCCTCGATGAAACTCGTCTTATGGAGCAGAAAAACCTGGAAGCTTACAAAGCAAGGATGGCGCGCTCATACGAAAGACTAATCAGACCGAGAACATTCCGCCAAGGCGAACTCGTGTTAGTCGTAAAAAGACCTATGATCCCCAACCGTGCAAAGCGAGGGAAACTCAAGCCGAACTACGAGGGTCCGTACATCATAGACAAGGTCTATCAAGGTGGGGCCTACTTGCTCATGGATATGCATGGCGAAAGACCCTTCCGGTCAATAAACGGTCATTTCCTTAAGAAATACTACGCTTGACAAGTCACAACTCAGGTTAATGATAGATGAAGACACTCGTGTCCGCTCGTTGTCTTCCTCAGTCAAGACTCTATTAGTAGTATCCGGCAAAGCCTCGCCTCGAAGCTGGCCCTGGACCGTTATGTCCTTAAACTAAGTATGTCACCTCAAACACGGCGATAGTGGAATTCAAGTCCCCAAGTCCCAGCGGTGAGGACTGCAACTCAAGTCCCGCTGGCTACACAGCTACCCCGGTAGAGAAATCCCCCCTAAGTGCCATTGGCAAATAGAGAGATAAAAAAAGGTACACCCACAAGCGAAATGGGCACAGATGAAAACCCGAAAGGGCGCCGTGAGTAAAAACAGCAGGTCTACCGCTGAGCTTGTGAAAATCTGAAAGGGCGCAATCTCGTTATTAAAAAAGGTACTTCTACAAGCGAAATGGGCACGGAAAATAGATCCGCAGACCTATTGAGATGCGAACCGATCGACCGGTATCTAAAAGAAGAAAAGAAAAGTCGTTCGAAAACCCGAAAGGGCGCCGTGGGTAAAAACAGTAGGGCTACCGGCGTGCTTGTGAAAACCCGAAAGGGTGCAATCTCGTAAAATTTTCACTTATGAGATCCTCTCGACTCGTAAGGAGAACTCCCCCTGTGAGACCCTCACGGTTCATAGGATTCAAAGTCTTAAATTACAGGGATCCAAACCTGTCCTTAAGTCGTCCTACTCCCCAAGTTGACCTACAGGCGGTCCGATATTGGCCCTTTTATACAATCCACGGACGCAAATAAACGTTTCCCCCATCGAGTTCCACCAATCACGAGGAATGTCCTCATATGGTGAACGACACTTGTAAGTCCTCTCGACTTATAAGGAGAAAATAATCTTGCAAGATTCTTACGAATTATAAGAGAACACACTTAAGAATCCCCACGATTCCTAAGGAGAAAATACGCCTACGAGATCCTCACGACTCGTAGGGAGAAATACCTTTATGAGACCCTTATGGCTTGTAAAGTCAAAAAGCCTTAGTCGGCAGGATCCTAACCCTGTTTGCTAAGCCACCTTTGTTCAACCGACAAGGGCAAATGATGATTCGCTCCTGGCAATATCCCATTTTTAGCGATGCTGATGTCTAAATCAGTATCAAATTCCAAGGCCTTTCACGGCAAATGATGATTCGCTCCTGGCAATATTCCAGTCGCAGCGATGCTGATGCCAAAATTGGTATCAAATCTTAAGTTCTATACTCGCAATAAAAATCAGCTCGCAAAATAATATGCATATAAAAATAGTCGAAATGACGTGGAAACTCGCAATAAACATCAGCGAGCAAAAAATATGCATATAAAAATAGCCGAAATGTTTGGGCAACTCGCAATAAAAAGAAAAAAAATAGCCGAAATGATTGGGCACTGCGATAAAAAAGCCGAAATGATTTGGCAATCGCGACTTTCACGATATAAAAGACTGAAATGATAGAGTGTCGCGGAAAGAAAAAAATGAATGAAAATGAAACTTTTGCCCTACAGGTGAGTCTACATCAACCCCTATATACAATCCATGGGCACAAAAGAAAAGGGAACCACATTTTCCCACCAGGCTCCGTCAAAGGAAGAACCAAGTCTCGATGATTCACAAACAATCTAGAGACCACATCGACACTCATCTCGTCACAGACAGCCTAGAGATCAACAATGACCTTTATTCTCACTCCAACAGGATGCAGACGCGTTGTCAATAAAACGAAGCCATGGCAAAGTCCCTAACTCCAAATCTTGACGGTTCACAGATAGCCTAGAGATCAACAACGACGTTTCTTCTCACTCCAACAGGATGCAGACGCGACGTCAATAAAACGGAGCCATGGCAAAGTCTCTAGCTCTAAATCTCGACGGTTCAGAGACAGCCTAGAGATCAACAACGGTGTTTCTTCTCACTCCAACAGGATGCAGACGTAACGTCAACAAAACGGTGCCATTGCAAATTCCCTAGTTCCAACTCTCGACGGTTCACAAACAACCTAGAGACCACCTCGACACTCATATCGTTACAGCAGAAGCAGTGTCAACAACGGTGTTTCTTCTCACTCCAACAGGATGCAGACACGACGTCAACAAGCGACCGCAGGGTCAACAAAACGGAGCCATGGCAAAATCCCTAGTTCCAAATCTCGACGGTGCACAGACAACCTAGAGACACCTCGACATTCGTCTCGTTACAGCAGACGCAACGTCAACAAAGTGGAGCCACGGCAAATTCTCTAGTTCTAAGACTCGACGGTTCACAAACAACCTAGAGGTCACCTCGACATTCATCTCATTACAGTAGACGCGGTGTCAACAAAGGAAGCGAAGGCCAAATTCCTAACTTCAGGGTCTTGACGTCAACTCAAATAAAACCTGAAAGACTATCGGAGATCATCCCACACCAGCGCGGAGTGGTTATGACTCATCGGGGATCCCAAACTGAGCCTAACCTCAAGTAAAAAGCGTTATGGAAAATTCCTAACGTTTGCTCTTCTGACGGTAATATGACCTAAGGAGATTACTTGAAGACGTCTTGTCTAGCCCCGAAAGGATCAGAGACACGACAATCGCGGGGCTACTCGAACAGCAGCGTAAAGTCTGCATATCGGGGAGTGCATCAGCCAACGCGACGATACGACGGACAAAACTCTAGTACCACAAACCCTAACGGACCTCTGTCGTAAAGGGCAGGGGTTAACTGTGACGTTAGGACAGGTTTGCCTACAAGCCCAAGGAAGACAAACTATAAACTCCGAAATGAGTTCATAAACTAGAGACTCCGGGATGAGTGAATAAACTACAAGCTCCAAAATGAGTATGTAAACTACTTCACACCAAATCAAAACATCAGGGAAAGGAGAAATGCCAAGATGAAATGAAATATGTCTTTTATTCAGGAGTTTAAATGAATACAGAGTACATTTTATTCAGAGATCAAAATGAATACATTTTATTCAGACATCAAAATGAATACATCTTATTCAGGGAGCAAAATGAATACAAAAAGAAAAGAAAAGAATATACAGCGAAAAATGGTCAAGTTGGAGGACAGTTCAATAGGCCAGCAAGTTCGTCGTTCTTCCGCTGGACTTCGGCTTCAAGCTCCATTAGTGCTGCAAGAAGAGTCCCTGCATAGGTCTGTTAAGCCGGATAGGAAGAAAACCGACTCTCGAGCTCCTTCTCGGTGACTTTATAGGCTTCAACCATCTTGCAGGTAAAAATCACAGCTTTGTCAAGAGCCACCACTTCTGTAATGGCTTCTTGAAGCACCCGCCAAATTTCATACGCACGGTTGGTCTTGGCAGTAAGATGAGCCTGAAGTTCCCCTAACGCGTTTGAAGCCAACTCCCTCTCTGAAAATTTTCGATTGAGCCTTTTCTCACATGACTGGAGATTTGCTGCACATTGTTCAATCCATCCTCGGAGACTCGTTTTTACAGTCAAGATGTCGGAGGGAAGGTGTATGCACTCAAGCCCATGTAGGCAAGCCTCCACTCGGCGACAGTACTCAACCCAGGCATGCACCAATGCTTCGTCATGATAGGTGGCGAGAACCGATAGTGAAGCGTTGGCCTCGGCAGCAAATTCTTCGGCCGTGGCAGAAGTACCAGTGTGAAGATCTTCGATGAGTGCCGCCAAGGAATAAATGCTCTGTTTCGCCATCCTTTTAGATGCACGTCGGGCATAAAGACCTGGTGGCATAAAGATCCGAGACTCTATTGGAGTAAGGGATGGCAAAGCTGTAAACATTCAGGAGCGGTCAGTTGTGTTTCCAAACATAGAGTAAACATAACGATAACAAGGATAAAACATCACTTACCCACAGTCATGCAAGGTAGGTTTGAAAGATCCCCGGGTCCATCAAGAATCTTGACTTCGTCATCAGCCTCCAGAACTGTGGTTCAGAATGAAGGGCATATCAACATCATTATGAAAATATAAAACCAGAAGGGCAAAGCATACCAACCTTGGCCTGAGGAAAGAACTATGCTTTGTGGTGGATTGCTTGTGGGGCAGCCATGTCGAGCAAGCGTTAGAAGGTTTTTCTCGGAGAGAGATCCACAATAGAAACTGCCAATTCTGCAATTTTGAAAGAAAGAAAGGGTCAGATGACAGAAGGGTCATTAAACAAAATGTATATGTACATGAGATTACCTTCAATGCTTCGCCTGTCTTGAGCTGGGGGGATGGCAGCCTCAGCGGTCTCCTCCACACCTTCAGGTGCATTGCTGGAGATATTTGTGAAACCTATGGCTGACATGGTAGTCTTCAATAAAAGGACAAAAGCCGCCGCGGAAGGCTCCAAGGCAGGGATAACGGCAGCAATCTCCTCTACACTCTCTGGTACGTCACTAGGGATGTCCATGGGATCTATGGCTGATGACGTCAGCTCTGCTAAAGGAGTAGACATGGAAGAGACACCGGTCGTCACCGGAAGCTCCACAGTAAGGGTAGCAGCTTTAGTAATCCCCTCTACACCCTCCGGTGCGTCATAGGAGATACTCACGGAATCCGCAACTATGACCTGATCCGGACTCAAACCCGCTTCCGCTGCAGAAGTCCCTGCAAAGATCGCGCAAAAATAAGAGGACATAAAAGTAATACAAATCACTAGCCAAAGGAAGAACGCGAAAAACATGCATACCAATACGCCAAGGAGTATGAAGTATGGTTTTTTCAAGCCTTCGTTCTTTTCTCATTAAATACGTTCGCCGGGCTTCAAGCGCAAATAAATGACTACCTATTTTTAGTGCAAGCTCGTCCTCGGAAGCATCTGAGATGGGCTATTTAAGGGTCCGTTCTTCTTCCATTAACAGAGGACCCATGTGCACCCTCCGTAATGATGTTCGACATCATAGAATGCAATAGGGGGTAAGCTTTTTTCGGAGCACACATGTTCTCAGTCTCATCTTGAGAACGCCTTAAAGCCTCGACCAATTGCGCGGCCTTCTTGGAAGACAAGCCAGGATAGATAAGACAGGCGTCTGACTCCTTTATACCTATTGGTTCATCCTGAATAAATTGCTTGGACTCAAGCAGAGTGTCGAGTAGCCCGGCAACCGATTTCTTCATCCTCTTGGAGCTTGTGCTAACACTAGCAGAAGAACGCTTCCTCCCCCTGGGCATTTTGGCGTGACGTTGCCCAACTTCACTTTCGGTATCCCTTTTGGCGACATCACCTTTGGTGACACCACCGCTGGTGCTTCATTGGAAGCCTTTGCTTTGGCTCTAGTGCGCACTGGCATACCAGCAGTGCAAGGGGTCGATTCTCTTTCTGTGGCTTTGGGGATAAGTACCAAACCGCTATCCCTCAATGGAGGGCGAACCACTAACCGCAGCCATAATGGGGCATTGTTGGCCTGAGCTGGAATGGGAGCTTTACCCTAGAAAAGCACCCGTCTCTCCTATGTAATGATGGGACCGATCTGATGACGATACCAACCCTTAAAGGACCCTACGATTCTCGGAAGGTAGTTGAGCTCCGGGATCATGAAGCGGGAGACGGTGTTTAGCCGCATGAAATGGTGGATGACGTCGCGAGAAACCTCTAAAGAGGGAGCAGGCTTGACTATGAATGCCTCGAGAGGGATGCCCTGGTCATAGCCCAACTGCTGAGCAAAGCGGTGCGGGCTATACCGCATGAAAAGGACAGCATTGTTCCGGCGGAACACCAGATACCCTGGCCTGAGCGAGTATAGGTGCATGACCTCTTTTAGTTTCAATGCCGGGACCCCACCCTTCGATAAATCAAACAATTGTTGAATGGGCCCCGCTGGAGCGAAAAGGACTCGATCGCTGAACACCATTCCGCCTTCATTTGAGTACGGGTTCAGCAGTACGCGAAGAGCCCCTACATGGGTCAGATCGGGAGAGGAGGCATCAACCAACCTCATAATCCGCGGGAAGGTGTACGAATCATAAAAACCCGGCCGCTGGTGCGCAGCAAACGCTCCTAGCACGTGCATCTCGATCCACGACGTGAAGTAATGGAGGGGGAAATTCACGGTCTCCGCACCTGGGTTTAAAGTATTATCCACGACGCTTAATCTGTGATATAGATGTGATAACCCCGCAATGCCAACAGCTAGCCGTGCTCCCCCAGCTATGCGGTGAGTGGGATAAAAAACGAAGGTTCTCATAAAGCGGCGATGCATCGGCATGGCAAACCAGCTTAGCCAAAAACTAATAAAACCAACGAAAAAGGTCTCTTCATCCATGCCAGGGGCTGCAATCGCGTCAAAAACTACGATTGACGTGTTCGGAATATAGAAATGCGACAGGTCTTCCTCCTAGGCCAGCAAGCTCCTTGACCCTAATCCAAAAGGGTCTTCAATTTTTGCAAATTTCGGAGCCTTTTTAGATATGACGCACTCTCGAAGAAAGCAAGCAATGAAAGCGTCAAAGGTGACATCTTGCCTTTCCAATGTCACGAACAACTTTTCGAACATACCCAGGACCTTGATCAGACTTGGGTACTTGTGACGTACGGCGTTCTCAGTCGATAGGCCGTCGAGCATAGCAGGCACTGTATCAAACACAAATTCATCGGGAGGCAGTAACTCTTCATAATGCTCCCCCCTGATCGACAATCCAGAGATCTCGCAGAACTCTTCCAATGAAATTGAGACCTCTCGATCCCCTAGCAAGAACTTATAGGTGGGAAGGTTCCATTGATTCAAGAAAGCTTTAACCTACCAGACGTGAGGGGCATGGTAATAAAACAACGAAGCATACACTGCCTGGTACAACCCGATCTTCTGCAGACGTGCACGTTGGGCAGAGAGAATGTACCGAACCCAAGGAAGATAGCTTATTGAGTGGCGGGGGATAACGCCTACCTTATAAACCTGCCCCCAAGGTCGGGCTTCACCCTGACAGATTCAGCGCCCCAGAATTATGGTTGGTTGGGTATCCCGGTCGTTGATGGCTCGAGTCGGCCCACGGGAGTCCAGTTAGTCGCCTCCATCGCGTAAGCAGTCCGTGGGAGTTCCGTCAACGATATAAAGCGGATAGGTTCTGACGGCTCTTCGCAGGTAAAACTACAGCGGCCCCTGATGATATGACCGTACCACTTTCCCCACAAGAGATGACTAGTATGGTCCCTGTCATGCGCCCTGATCATCGCCATAGCCTCCTCGTCCGACGGCGACTGCGGGAAGGCCGCTTCTGAGCGAATGTAAGGGAAGTCAGGAAGCGAGGCCATCGTTCCTACAAATAAAAAAACCATTTAAAAATAATAATAATAAATAATAATAAGTTAACATAAAATAAAATAACCGGAAAACCGTGATGTGATGGGACCACTGCCTGCAAAACCAATGGACCCCACAAAATCTAAATAACGGCTCACCAATGACGAGGAAAAATAATCATTGGGAGAATCAAAGAGGATTCTCATCAAGTAAACGGTAAAGTTTAAACAACTCTTGAACGAGTTCTGCTAAAAAGCACAACAGATTCAAATCTGCTTTAAGGGCATTAAAACCTTAAAATACTCAAGAACATTGGGGAATAAAATTCCCAAAAATATCCGAGTCTCTCTCAGAGCCAAGCTTTGTGAACAAAGAATTAAATTTCTGTAATAAAGGGATTAAATCCCAGAAAACCCCCATGGCAAGGAGGCAAGAAAAATGGAATTAAATTCCAAGGATCTTAAAGATCGGTGACAGGGTAAAACCCTAAGAGGAGGATAAACAATCCCCATTGATTCAAGATCTTAGAATATACAAAAATGTGTGCTTTGGATCTTTAGGAAACCAATTTAAGAAAAGAGCAACGCTCTATCCCCGGATTTAAAATCCATGGCATAAAGAACAAAAAAAAAGAGGGGGGTTCCGTTCGTGATCCTTACCAAAAGAAAGGTTTTAACAGAGTTTAACTTTGAGATCTCAGTAGGCAGAGAACTAAGCTTTGAAGAAGAGAATTAAATTCTCAAGAAAAATAAGAGGGGAAGAAGATGAAGAAACAGTGGTCTTCTTAGAGGCAGAAACCCCTGTATTTATAAGGCATGATGGAGAGCGGTTCATCTTCCTATTCCCCTAGGCAATCCAACGACTGTGAGGGCAGACAGCGTTGCACTCACGTGCAAGCCACGTGAAAGCAACGCTGGGGGGCATTTGTTCCCTCATAAAAAAGGGATGAGGGAAAGTTCCCCAATAAAATAGCCCCACGTGTTTAACACGTGAGTGCCTATATGCGTGCATATAGGCACTGCAATTTAAACAATTGCTAGGCTAAGACAGCCCCACGTGTTTAACATGTGAGTGCCTATATACAACGCATATATGCACAACAATTAAAACAATTGCCAGGCTAAAACAGCCCCACGTGTTTAACACGTGAGTACCTATATGCAACGCATATAGGCACAACAATTAAAACAATTGCTAGGCTAAAACAGCCCCCACGTGTTTAATTGCATATAAGCACAACAATTAAAACAATTGCTATGCTAAAACAACCCCACGTGTTTAACACGTGAGTGCCTTTATGCAACGCATATAGGGACTGCAATTAAAACAATTGCTAGGCTAAGACAGCCCCACGTGTTTAACACGTGAGTGCCTATATGCAACGCATATAGGCACAACAATTAAAACAATTGCTAGGCTAAAACAGCCTTATGTGTTTAACACATGTGTGCCTATATGCAACGCATATAGACACAACAATTAAAACAATTGCTAGGCTAAAACAACCCCACGTGTTTAACACGTGAGTGTCTATATGCAACGCATATAGGAACATCAATTAAAACAATTGCTAGGCTAATAAGCCTCACGTGTTAAACACGTGAGGACACTTCCCTATATAGAATTAAATTCTACTCAACAAGGAACCAGTCCAACGATGATTAAGCATAGAATTAAATTCTATTGAAATTTTAAATGAGAAATGATATTTTCTGCTAAACAGAAAGTTGGCGGATCAAAGATCCCATAAGTTGGAAAATATTTTCCATAACTTTTTAAACAAAGAAAGATTGTGCTCCGTTAAACCAAACACCCTTGGATTAAAAATCCAACGGTGATTAAAAATCACCAATATAAAGAATAAATTTTGTACGGGAAAATATTTTCCTAATCTTGTTTAAGAAATAAGAAAATATATTCTGTAAGACAGAAACCCTTGGATCAAAGATCCAATAGCGGGTAAAACCCCCAAATCAATTGGGGTCTCTCAATGAGAGATTTCCTAAAACTAATTAACAAACTTCTCTCCACTATATAAAGAACCCAAGACTTCAAGTTAAAGAAAAAAGAAGAAGAAGAAGAAAAAAAGAAAAAAATAGAGGGATGACTGCAGAGAGAAAGAACTCCTCAGAGATTTAAAGAATATACAGTGAGAGAATTTAATTCTCAAAAGAAAAGACTTATTCTCTTGAAACACTAGGTAAAGAAAAAAAAAACAAAAGAATGTTCTTTGAATTTTTATGGGTTTAACCCTTCGTAGAAGAACTTAGTTCTTCCTCTGGTTGAGATCTGCAGAGGCAGATCTCCCCACAAGTTGAGAATTTAATTCTCATCGGAGAGATTCTGTCATGCAGATTCAAAGCCTAGGGAAAGAACTAAGTTCAAAGAGTTAAACTCTTACAAAAAAACACATACGGGAATTTAATTCATCTAAAAAAACTAGGGTTTAACCCTGTAAGAAGAATTTAATTCTTATAAAGAACAAAGGGAGAACTTGATTTCTCAGAATCACAGAAGAACAGCCTGGTGATTCGTTAGTGTTTAACACTATAATAAGACCTCACGTGTTTTCCACGTGAGTGTTTCTAATGAACAAAAGAAAAGGGCTCAGACTGCCTCACGTGTTTTCCATGCGGGTGTTTAAAAGAGGATCAATGAACACTTCTTAGAACAGTCACGTGTTTTGCACGTTACCCTCAATCAAGTGCTTAGCACTTCTGTGAAAGGAAGAAGAAATAAGATAAGAGGGCATTGCCCCCATTTGGGGCATCTTACGTGTTTTACAAGTGAGCGCTACGGGAGCTAAGTGTTTAACACTTATATAAAGGGAGAGGTAATAAAACCAAGGGGCAGAACCCAACATTGGGCGCCTCACGTATTTTACACGTGAGCGCCACAAGAATCAAGTGCTCAACATTTATATAAAAGGGAGAAATAATTAGGCAGTACCCATATTTGAGCGCCTCACGTATGTCACGTGAGTGTCACACAACCCTTGTGTTTAACACTAATCAGGTGCCTCATGTGCACCATGTGAGCGCTACGGAAATTTAGTGTTTAACTCTACTCCAGTGCCCACATAGAATGCACGTGAGTATCGTATGCCTCAGCATTTAGCACTATTGGATAATTATAGAGATCTAAATCTAACCCAAATTGACTAATTTCTTCCAAAGTCAAAACCCTTTCGCGTTCATCATTCCCTAAATTGATCTTATTCCCAAAAATAACTAATGATCTGTCAAATGATGAAATCCAAAATAAGGTTCATCCCACATCCCCTAAGTTAATCTTCTCCAAAAACGACTAATGATTCTCAGGTGATCCACCACGATCTTATCCCTCCGATACGGGAATTGGTTCAAGGGTACATCTCTCCACACCTCTGATACATGTCGTAATTTTTCAACGCCTTCAGAGAGGTGGCGGGTCCCGATAACCAACTGCTCTTCGGTGCACTTCCCAAACTGACATGCTCACCCCAGATCAAACCATCCCCCAAGCTGTGTGTCTCCCATATCATCGTTGGTCATCCCGACACGTAAGAAATACACGTGCGCGCAAGATGATCTACGGACCGTAACGTCCTTAAACTAAACTCTATGGACCGTAACGTCCTTAAACTAAAACCTCACATCAAAAATGTTGATTACAGACCGAAACGTCCTCAAACTAAACTTTGCCTCCAAAATGACGACAACGGACCGTAGCGTCCTTAAAATAAACCCTCACCTCAAAAATTGGTGATCTTCGGACCGAAACGTCCTTAAACTAACAACGGACCGTAACGTCCTTAAACTAAAACAATGGAGCCCAAATGCTTTTTTGTTGGATCTGAATGATCCTAAAACCCCGTTAAGTAGATCTTAGTCTCAAATTGGAATAACATATCTGTTTCCCCCAATCATAGCAAAGCTCTGTTTGAATTTCAAAAATTCAAAAATTGAAGCAACGTTTCAGATCCCTTGCGCTGCGCGCAACGCGCCACGTATCAAAAGCAGACACGCCAGCGCAGCGCCCAAGGCAGTGCACCCAATCAGAGCAAGGCTCTATTTAAAATAAAAATAAAGTAAGCAATACTTCAGACAAGTTGCGTCCTGCGCTGCGCGACACATGTCAGCGCAGTTGCGCTGCGCGACACGTGTCAGCGAAGTTGCGCTGCGTCTGCGCTGCGCGACACGTGTCAAGCGCAGGTGCGCTTGCGCCAACTGTGCCAGCACTAAAAACAGAATTAAAATTCCAGAAAGATCTTTCTGATCTTATTAAAACAATAAGATTCTCTTCTGTAAAACAGGAGCTCTTGGATCAAAAATCCAACGGTGGGGAAAAATCCCTAAATCACTCAGAGAAAGATCTGTTTAACTAATTTAACAAATCAAATGGCAATATAAAAAGGCCCCTAGACTCCAAGTCTAAAAGATATTGAAACAGAGAGAGAACTCAGAGAAGTCTTCTGAAAACTTTCAGAAAAAGAGAAAGGTAAAAACCTTTAATAAAAGAAGAATTTTCTTCTATAAAGATCAATGATCTAAGAACAAGATCAAAGATCTCCAATAATAAAAAATAATATTAATAAAAAGAAGTAATTTACTTCTTCTTTAGATCTTTCTGATCTAAATAAAGGCATTGCCTTTTGTTGAACCCTCAGTTCTTGAATCTTGAGGAAAAAACCTCGTTGGATTCTTTTCTTTGATCCAAAATTGGATCAAGAAATTAAACAGTGCCGTGCACTTCTAAAATTTACACTGTTGCGCTTCTGGATTGGCGCAAACCACTAGAAAGCGCCACGTGTCAGCCCCAGAACGAACTACGCTATGCGCTTCTAAAACAGAGCACTGCTCTCATGAATTGGCGCAAACCATCAGAGCACGCCACGTGTCAGCAGCGCAACAGCGCAGCGCACTGTCGCAGCGCACTGCTCTACCAGACTTGCGCTCACCAGAGCGTGACACGTGTCACCTCCACATGGACTTGCGCCTTGCGCTCCTCAATTGGCGCAAAGCGCCTGACAAGCCACGTGGCGCTCTGTCAGACTAATTAATGCAGCGCATTATCAAAGGGCAGAGCCCAATTAAGAGGCCCAATGGACCAAAATAAGTACTCTGTATTATAAAAAAAGGGAACAGAGCCCAATTTAAAGAGCCTAATAGGCCAGAATAAAATGCAGTGCAGGGGCAGAGCCCTAATAAAGGCCTAATAGGCCAAATGCAAATAAAATGTTGCACATTTTCAACTGGACTTAGCCCAATACTGGCTGTAAGTCCTCAAATTAAATTGACTGAGTACGACTGCTCTCTTAATCAATTTACACCCGGTTCAAGGGTACATCTCCGAACTCCTCTGATATTTGTCGTTGTAATTCTTCAACGTCTTCAGAGAGGTGACGGGTCCCGACAACCACATATTGATACGGATTGCGGGGTCCTTAAACTCGTGGACCGAAATGTCTTTAAACTAATATTCGTCCCCAAATGGGAATGATGGACCACCATGTCCCTAAACTGAAAATCGACCGCAATGTCATTAAACTAAATAATAGAGCCAATTGCTCTCTTGTCGGATCCAAACGATCCCGTTAAGTTGATCTGAGTTTGGAGATTAGGCTCACGTATCCTTAACGAACGTTTAAGTTGATCTTAGACTCAATATGGCTAAAGTATTCTTAAACTAAAACCCCAAACCCAAATTTAAGTAAATACGGATTTGGACTAATCCACGTCCTACGGGCGACGGCATAACTTAGTCTCCGTATACAATCCACGGGCATCCACAAACAAAACAAACACCCACGACACGAAGTGAAATTCTGGAGAAGGAGAAAGTTGTTACCGCGATGCGGTAGCGTAATTAACTGCAGGGGCTTGCGCCTACAGGGAAGAGCGTCCCTACAATCAAAAACCCCTCAGACGAGGGGGAATCTGACGAAATCTGCTAAATCGGCCACATCCGTCTAAACCTCCGATACACGGTGCCATAAATCAACTTGGCATCTTCGGAGAGGTGGATGGATAAAACCAAATAGCATCTGCCCGGAATCTCAGGTAAGACGAACCTGCGCGGTCGTGTCTCTGTGTTCGGAGGGGAACAGATTCTGGCACACCCGGTGGGACCTCTTCCTCTTTCCACTCCACACTTCGTGTGTCGTGTTCGCGAATGAATCGCGGTTTGCTGTGGTTGCCTGTGGATTCGAGGTACTTAGATTTGGTGTCTTGCTCCGTGCAGAAAACAGAAGATCAATGGCTTTAAACTGCACTCACTGCAACTGCAACTCTCGCTCCGTCCTTGCTGGAGGAGTGACTTATGAGCCTCAAGCGGCCTCCCTTTTCAAGATGCCAGTGGAGCAGGTAACTCAAGCCACCGCTGGACTATTCTTCGGGACCATGCTACCATCGATGAGCTTCAATGCCCCAATGATGTTGCAAGAAGCCCCAAAGAAGTCGGTCTTTGATCGACTTACCACTGCCGCAGCCTCTCTCAACGGGTCGCCTAACTTCAATGCTTCAGTTTTCAACAGACTGGGCCAGAACGTCTACAAGCCCGCGATACCCGAAACTGCCATCCCAAAGCGAATAGCCGTCCTGGCTCAAGCTGACGAAATCATTGGAAAGGCTCCTCCTTCCAAGAAGTCAGCTTTTACAAGGCTGGCTATTCCGGTTGCTGCTCCAGGCAAGGTCCTCAAAGCTGCTTCCCCTGCCCAGAAGTCTGTCTTTGACAGATTAGACATTGCTTCTCAACGGGTGTCAGTCTTCGACAGGCTAGCACTAATAACAGTCTCTCCTCAAAGCAGGGGGCACGACGAAATCACCCTTATACCTGAAACAACTCCATCCGCAAGACACGCTCGACGTCGCCACTGGCGCCGAGTGAGGAAGGCTGGGGGCAACTCCCCCTCTGGGATAACTCCGCCATCTTTGATGGTGGAAATCAATGTTGCTGTTTCGACCAGGAATAGCTTTGAACCGCTAAGAAGGGTGCGCAAAAACTCGCCAACTGCCGTATTGAAAAGATCTCCTACACCTGTGGATAATGCCCTAAAGGTGAAGCTGGAGCAGCCCCCTCAACGGCTGTCCTCTAAAATTTACAAGGTCTGGCGTCAAGTCCAGGACTCCGTAGTGGATCAAGACTATCTCTGCCGACATAAAAAGATGAAGGTTCGGCAGGAGAAGGACTACTATGTCAAGCCACCAAAAGCGACAGCTACTTGGGTACCCACTACAACATCCCCTTCAACTTCAACCGCTCAAAAAAGAAGGAGGTCGGGGAGGATCCCTGTGTCTTTGGCAAATCGCAAAGACACTGAATCTAAACGCCCCAATTCTGGGGGCATGGTGGTGCATACCGTTTATATGGCTTCCGGAAAGGAGGATAGCCGCACTTCGACGGGTCACCGACCGCTCACCCGATCCGTGACAAAAGCCCAGGAGCAACAACAGAAGCTTCAGGAAATGATGACTGCAATGGCCGCACTTACCGGGACAAAAGAAAGCTCGGAGGCATCCTCGGATCAACGTCGGGAGCAAGAAACTGACGCTGACTTCCTACGCAAAGTCCTCGAAAAGAAGAACAGAGAAGCAGCAGAACAAGCAGCTAATATAAAACAAATGGCGCTTCTTTTCCAAGATATGGTAGGAATGATGTTACAGAAGGATCCTCCAGCTGAAGACCCTCCGACCATTACTGAAGACGATAGAGGGGAGACATCCAATCCTCCTCCGGCTCTTTCAGCAGCTAAGGAAGAAACCATTTCCAAGGCCGCACTGGAAGACTATATAGCTCAGCAAATACAAGCTCATCAGGCGAGTGAAGCGGCCGGGCAAATTGTTAAAACTGGACGACCTTATCCGAGCTGGTACGACCAAATCAGTTACCCGCCGGGATATACGATCCCTAAGTTTCATGTATATAAAGGGACAGGGAATCCCCATCAGCATGTCGCTCAATTTAGGGCTCTTTGTGGCAACACCGACGGCGACGACAAGCTCCTGCTTCGCCAATTCGTCGGCAGCCTATCGGAGACAGCCTTTGAATGGTATTCGGAGCTACCTAACGACTCTGTCAAAACATTTGCGGAGATAAAGCTATTTTTTACACAAAGATTCGCGAGTGCTAGTGAACACACCCCAATAACAGTACTGATCAATGCCACGGTGAAGCCAGGCAAGACGTAGGTTCAATACGCAACACGGTGGCGGAATCAATGGTCGAAATGCGAACAGCGGATCGAAGAAGCACCTGCGGTAGGCATGTTCGTGGGCACCCTAGATCCTCATGCAACTATTTCACAGTTCGTGATGTTCTTTAAACCAACCACGTTCCAGGCCCTGATCGATAAGCTAGCCCAGATGGACCAAATGGGCCATACGCCGTCTCATCCAAAGCCAGATTCTCGAAATGAGAAGGGGAAAGGAAAAGTGATTGTCGTCGCCAATGCTCAACAACAGCCGAGCCACCTGAAGCCGGTTGTCCGTCAAAACAATATGCGTCCACGCGTATCCCTCGAGGAGAGCTAGGACGTCCTTACTCGTTTCCTCAAGATAAAACGAGAAGACTATTCGAGCTAGCGATGCGCAATAGGCTCATTTATCTCCCGAATCCAAGGAGACCACCGCAACCCAGCGAAGTGAATAATCCCAATTATTTCCCTTACCACCAAACGGTAAGTCACCCGATCGAAGATTGTTTCATCTTCATGGGATGGATCGAGGATCAGTACCTACAAGGCAAGTTTGCGCTGTCTGAAAAGTGGAAAGTACACACCACAGCCGCACACTCCAAAGAAGACGGACACGCCGGGGGCAACTTGTTCTTTTGTTGAGGACGAAAACGATGGAGAAGACTCATCAGATGAATTTGAGGACTACGTAGCAAGTTGTCATGTGATCTCTCACTCATTGATAGATGATGAAGAGGCTCCTTACACCGAGAAACCAAAGGCGGGTCTTGAACCAGAACCTCTGTGGCCGTCAGACGAAATGATCGATGCCTTCCTGAATGAGATTCGTCTGAAAAGTAAAGCCAAGCAGGAGCGTGAGATGGCCATATTAGAAGGAGCCAAACGCCGGCGACGAGACGAAAGAGTCGAATCACTCCCGTCGAATCAAAAGACATCCGCTGCCGATAAAAACAAATTCGAGATGAGGAAAAGGTTCGCTAAAGCCATATCAATGGGAATGAAGCTACCACCCTCTGAAGAAAACACTCTCGGTGGAGTAGAGATGCATCCTGATTACTGCCTATATCATCAGAAGATCGCATATCCCATTAAATACTACGACTCCTTTAAGTGTTGGTGGCAAGGGTATGTCGCTCACAGGCAACACGTCAATAGGACAAAGCGGGAAGCTCGTAGACAGCGAAAAAATACGACAGATGAGCATAAAAGAATTGCCGGCAATTTTCATAGGGATGATCCTGGGGGATCACGAGTTCTCACCTTCGGGAGCGACTCCAATGAAAATGTAGCCCTCGGCCCTCTCCTCAAGGAGTCCATCTCTGAAGGATTGAGGAGTTGCGAGAACATTCAGCCGTGCAATTGCACGATACCCGGAGAGAATCTCAGACCTACAAACAACGGAGCGAACAAAAAGGATAAAGGAAAGGGAAAAACGGCCTTCATCGCCAACACCCAACAACAGTCGAGTGGCCCTAGACCGGTTGTTCCCCAAAACAACAAACGGCAACCCCTCTATGAGAGGTTGAAACGTCCTTACTCATTTCCCCAGGATGAAACAAGGAGGCTGTTCGAAGTGGCAGTGCACAATAGGCTTATCACTCTACCGGAGCCGAAACACCAGTTATAACTGGATGATGAAAACAATCCTAATTACTGCCCTTACCACCAAGTATTGGGCCATCCGATCGAAAACAGCTACGTTTTCAAAAACTGGGTTGAAGACTAATACCAACAGGGCAAGTTCGCGTTGTCCGAAAACTGGAAAGTGAGCCCGCCGCAACCACATGCTCCGAAAAAGATGGATATGCCGGGGGCATCATGCTTATTCATGGAGAAAGCCCCATAGACCGAAAAGTCAGTAAACTAGAGATTCTCCTCAAATACGGTGACGGTGGACCGAAATGTCCTTAAACTAACGACGGACCACTACGTCCTAAAACTAGCTGATGACCGAAACGTTTTTAAACTACTACCGCAGCATCCTCAGGCTGACGAGATAAAAAAAAGAAGAATAAAGAAAAAAAAATAGTAATAAAAAAACGGTATGTCCATAAGCAAAATGGGCACGGATGAAAACCCGAAAGGGCTCCATGAGTAAAAACAG
This sequence comes from Agapanthus africanus, assembly GCA_030015575.1. Classification (NCBI taxonomy): domain Eukaryota; kingdom Viridiplantae; phylum Streptophyta; class Magnoliopsida; order Asparagales; family Amaryllidaceae; genus Agapanthus; species Agapanthus africanus. Next base: position 27,295,302 of record CM057339.1, read on the forward strand.
CAGGGCTACCGGCGAGTGTTCGTGAAAACCCGAAAGGGCGCGACCTCGTTTTAAAAAAAAAGAGAATAAAAAGAATAATAAAAAAACGGTATGTCCATAGGCAAAATGGGCACAGATGAAAACCCGAAAGGGCTCCGTGAGTAAAAACAGCAGGACTACCGGCGAGTGTTTGTGAAAACCCGAAAGGGCGCAATCTTGTTAAAAAGACACTTGCAAGATCCTCTCGACCTTGTAAGGAGAAACCACCCATGTGAGATCCTTACGATTCACAGGGAGCAGCACACTTAGGGATCCTCACAATTCCTAAGGAGAAATTACACTTGCGAGATCCTCACGACTCGTAAGGAGAACTCTCTTATGGGACCCTCACGGCTCATAAGATTTGAAAGTCTTAAGTTACAGAGACCTAAACCTGTGCTTAAGCAACCCCCCACAACCTTCTATAGTGCCCTACAAGTGGCTCAATACTGACCCTTGTATACAATCCACGGGCGCGAATAAACATTTCCCTAACCAAGTCCCACCCGTGACTGGGGATATGTCCATACGGTGAACAACCCTTGTAAGTCCTCTCGACTTATAAGGAGAAAACCCTTTTGTAAGATCCTTACGACTTACAGGGGAACATACACTTAGGAATCCTCACGATCCCTAAGGAGAAAACACACCTACGAGATCCTCACGACTTGTAGGGAGAAATACCTTTGTGAGACCCTTGCGCCTCATGAAGTCAAAAGCCTTAGTCGACGGGATCCTAACCCTGTTCGCTAAGCCACCTTTGTTCAAGATCGAAAGAGGCAAATGATGATTCGCTCCTGGCAATATCCCAGTTGTAGCGATGCTGATGCCTAAACCGGTATCAAATTCCAAGCCCTTTCATGGCAAATGATGATTCGCTCCTGGCAATATTCCAGTTGTAGCGATACTGATGATGAGATTGGCGTCAGATTCCAAATTCCACACTCGCGATAAAAAAAAATCAACGAGCCAAACATGCATACGAAACAGCCGAAATGATGGGGCAACTTGCAATAAAAATCAGTAAGTAAAAATGTGTATGCATGCAAAATAGCCGAAATGATTGGGCAACTCGTAATAAAAAGCAGCGAGTGAAAGTAAAATAAATAGCCGAAATGATTGGGCACCGCGAAAAATAGCCGAAATGATTGAGCAATCGCGACCTTCGCGATATAAAGCTGAAATGATAGAGCATCGTGGAAAGAAATAAAATGAAGAATATATATAATGAAATTCATGCCCTTCGGGCGATATCATAGCAATCCCTGTATACGATCCAGGGGCACAAACAAAGAAGGAAACGCATCTTCCCTCCCCATGCTCCATCAGAAAACGGAGCCAAGTCTTGACGGTAACTCATATAAAACCTGAAAGACGATCGGAGATCATCTCACACCAGCGCAGAGTGATCACCACCTCGACGTCCGTCTCAATACAACAGACGAGATGTCACGACAACATTCTTCCTTCAACAGGATTCAGACGCGACAATCAAACAGCGGAGCCACGGCAAAGTCCCTAGTTCCAAACCTCGACAGTTCACCAACAACCTAGAGACAACCGCGACATTTATCTCGATATAGAGGACGCAAAGCCAGCAAACGAAGCGAAGGACAAATTCCTAGCTTCACGGTCTTAACGGCAAGTCATATAAAGCCCGAAAGACAATCGAAGATCATCTTGCACCGGTGCGGAATGGTCACCACCTCGACGTTCGTCTCGATACAGCAGACGAGATGTCACCCCAGCGTTCTTCCTTTAATAGGATTCAGACGCAACAATCAAACAGCGGAGCCACGGCAAAGTCCCTAGTTCTAAACCTCGATGGTTCACCAACAACCTAGAGACAACCGCGACATTTTTCTTGATATAGAGGACGCAATGCCAGCAAACGAAGCGAAGGCCAAATTCCTAGTTTCAGGGTCTTAACGGCAACTCATATAAAGCCTGAAAGACAATCGGAGATCATCTTGCACCAGTGCGGAATGGTCACCACCTTGACGTTCATCTCGATACAGCAGATGAGATGTCACCCCAGCGCTTTTCCTCCAACAGGATTCAGACGCAACAATCAAACAGCGGAGCCACGGCAAAGTCCCTAGTTCCAAACCTCGACGGTTCACCAACAACCTAGAGACAACCGCGACATTCGTCTCGATATAGAGGACGCAATGCCAGCAAACGAAGCAAAGGCCAAATTCCTAGCTTCAGGGTCTTAACGGCAAGTCATATAAAGCCTGAAGGACTATCGGAGATCATCCCACATCAGCGCGGAGTGGTTATGACTCATCGGGGCTCTCCAAAATGAGCCTAACCTCAAGTAAAAAGTGACATGGAATATCCCTACGCTTTCTCTTTCGACGGTAAGATTACCTGGAAGATTACTTGAAGACGTCTTGTCCAGCCCCCGAAGGGATCAGAGACATGATAATCGCAAGGTTACTCGAACAGCAAGATTGCATATCGAGGAATATATCAGCCAACGCGACGGTACGGCGGCCAAAATCCTAAGTACCACAGACCCTAACGGACCTCTATCATAAAGAGCAGAGGTTAACTGTGACGTTAGGATATTCTTGCCAGGAGTACTCAATTCGTGTCGACTCGTGAGGAAAAGCCTTAGGCAGCGGGGATTAAAAAACATGTTTCCTAAGCACTGGGACCCTGCAAGTCGGTCCAAAATGGACTCTTGCATACTATTCACGGGACACACTCTCCCAAATCAAATCTTGATAAGGAGGGAAACAACCGCTTACAGGTTCTCTCGACTCGTAAGAGGGAAAATTCTCTTGTGAGATCCTTATGACTCTCAAGAGAAAACGCACTTAGGAATCCTCACGATTCCTAAGGAGAAAATACACCTACGAGATCCTCTCGATCCGTAAGGAGAAAAGTCTTTATGAGACCCTCACGGCTCATAAAGTTGAAAAGTCTTAGGCAGTAGATCTGAAACTGCGGCCTAAGCCATCGCTACCTATTGAAGAAACCAAGACAGGGTGCTCGCTCTATCATCTGTCAACCATGTTTGCTAAAGTAGCATACCGATAATAAAAGAAGGAAGAAAGCACAGAGATGACACAAGACATTGCAAAAGGAAATATGTATATCTTTATTCATGAATTCAATTAAGTACAAGGCGAATCGTATAAAAAAATAAAGAATGTGTACATTTTATTCAAAAATTACAAGTGTAAGATACAAAAAGTAGCTACTGAAAAGGAAGTGTCTTTAACAAATCCGCGAGCTACTCTCGCACTTCCTTCAGCGCCTCCTCCTGAGCGGCTGCCACGGCCACTTCCGCTTCCACCTGGGCCCGCTGCTGCAGGTAGGATGAAAGTTGCTCCTCAGCTTCCTGCTGGGCTGCCTCCTGATTAGGTGCATCCCGCTCGACGACGTTAAGCTGCTGCCTCAGTGTTAACCCTTTGGAGAGGTACCGCAGAAGGCCTTCGAAGATAACCTTCAGCTGTGCAGCGTTTGCCTCCACCTGAGCATGCAGTTGGGCAGATTTGCTCGAAGTCTCTCCGCGCTCCTTACGCCTTGAAGCAACTTCTTGTTCGAGATGGCGGAAGTAAGGAGCGCTCTGCTCGATCCATGCCGCCCGCTGAGCGCTTGCGGCCAAGATCTCAGGGACAGGACGCATTGACTCCAGCTGATGCAGGCGGGCCTCGATTTCCCTGTAGTGATTAATCCAAAACTCGACGACGCCTTCATTATGAAAATTTACAAGCGTCGCCAGTATCGGATTAACCTCCGCAGCGAAATCTGTGGCAGATGGGGGAACGTTCGCGTCAAGCTCTTCAACGTATCCGCTCAGCATTCCCAAACACATCGCGGCATTCTTGGAAGATGGACGTCTCAAGAAGGGGACTGCCGGCATTATGATGCGAGACTCGAAGGGCGCCGGAACCAGAATGACAGCTGAAAAAACAAAACACAATCAGATGACGATTCAAGAAATATAAGAGTCATCAATGAGGGAGTTTACTATACCAGCTACAGCAGGTGGCAAAGCCGGGAGGGCCGGTGGCGCGACCGATCTTGCATCTCTTCCTTCGATTTGTAGCACTGCTATCAGGGCAAGGAAAAATCAGAAACAAGTCCATTGTTGGAAAAAGGAAGGATATTAATTGAAAACCATGCTCACCGGCGCCACTGGAGGAAGCACGATCCGACGGGAAGGAGAAATGTGGGCGCAGCACCTGGTAAAGGTGATCAAAAAGCACTCCAGCAAAGATGCAGTAGTACAACATCGATACATGAATTGTGCAGTCTAAAGATGAAACTAATGGGTTATAAATTCATACCTTCCAACATTTGCGATGGCGCGAGAGAAGGTATAGAGGTGGCCATTGTCAAGGCAGTAGTTGACGGCGCTCCCTCGAGCAGTGGAGCATCAGCACTGGCCGCACCTGCATTAGAAATAAGATAAGCCCTGTCAGGAAAGGTTGCAGAATAAAAGAAAGACGATAACCCGAAATTTACCTGATGATGAGCCGGCCGAAAAGGCGGCGTCTCCCTCCATTGACATGAGACCACCTCCCGACGCCTCATCGCCCGACTCTACGGGAGCCGTTGTCGTGCTCGCGAGACCAGGAGACGGTGGAGAACCATAGACGGGGAGAGCAATGATTGGAGCATTGCTGGACTCTTGAGAAAGAGCGGCTGGCTTGTCCTCGGGAATCATGCCCGTCTCACCCACTACTCCCTTGGGCTCAGCGGTCGCTGCTGTCTCGTCCGCCGTCGCCATGGGGTCGCCGATCTCAGGTGCTCCGTCCGCTGCTGCCGCAGACTCGGCCGTAACAGCTGTCTCATCTGCCGCTACCTCGGGCTCGGCATCGGATGCCTTCTCCGGCATAGTTTCCTCAGGCCCTAGCTCGGGTCCAGCAACCCCGGCTACGTCGCCCACCGTTGGCTCGGGTTCAGCCAGTGCCTCCCCCATTGTCCCCTCAGGCTCGACGGTTTCCGCCTCTCCTTCGGTTGGACTTGGCCCTGCAGGAAAAGATGTATGAGAACCGATAGTTGTACAATTCTTACAACAAAGTCTCGAAAGACACATTACCTGAGGTGGATCAATCATTGGCCTCCCGAACCGCACGCGCCGCCTGTCTATGAGCGGTAGACAGGCCGACCGGGGGCTCCTCGGAAGGAGAAGCGATGGGAATAACGATGCTTGGGCCTGCTCCCACGGCCAAAGCAGCTCTACACTCCTTCGCCTCCCGCCTCAAGCGCTTCCTTTTCTCCCGGGCTGTCACGACGGACCTCTTCAAAGCTTCCTTCATCGAGGCGTCATCGTCCGTGTTTAGATCTGCCTCCAGAGCCTTCAAGGCATCCTTCATCGGCTTTTCAAGTCGGGTCTCTCGCGGCTGCCCCAAAGAGGCCGGGACTTCAGTAGCTGGCCCGGGAAGAATTCCCGCATCGGCTTGCACGGCCCCTGCAAAGAGACAAAGAAAAGATTAGATTGGCTATAAAAAAAGAGAGAACAAAAAAAAAAACTCAGCGAGCCGAGACGTACCAACACCCGACAGAGCGCGTTTCCTTTCCTCCTCTTGGATGGTTTTGAGGGAAGCAGCGATAGCTTCTTCAGTGGTGACACCTATTAAAAAAAGGGGGGAAAAGCATTAGTCAAAGATAATGATAAAAGTACGATGAAATGACGAAGAGTGCAACTAATGATTAGCTGCTTGAGCGAGTTTAGCCAACCACGCTTCGAGTCTGGCTGTTCGCTCAGAAGCCGCAATAGCGGCCGCCAGATCGGTGTCTGCTGGATCCACGAAGAAGCCCTCGTTGCTTCCGTACTCGCTTAGGCCTTCGGTGAGAGGGGCTTGAAGCTCTAAGCCGAGGATGGTATCCAGAGAAAGAACGGACTTCTTCTTCCTCTTTTGCGCGCGGGCCCCGGGTGCACCCAAAATCGACTTGCTCTTTGCAGGCACCTTAGGGCGGCGGGTCCCAATGTCCTCGCCCATGCCGGACTCCGGCGAGACCACATTCACCGTCTCCACTAGAGCACGGGGCGCTGGTGGCACATCCGCGGTAGCACAAGGTAATCCACATGGAGGACTCATCACGCGCGGTGGTTCGGCTCCAGCATCTTTCAGCGGAGGGACTACGGGGGTCCTTAGCACCAGGGGAGCTTTGCGGTCGCTGCCGGGAGGCACACCCTTACGGTCAACCAACAATCGCTTTTCTTCCTTCATAACGGCGCCCGTTGAATGCTGGCACCACGCCGTATATGCATTAAGGATTTGTGGGGCGCATGCCGGCTCGCTGATGAAAAAATGAGAGCCCATATTCAGACGCATGAAGTGATGCAGAGCGCTCCGCATCCCTTCTTCAGTGGCAGCAGGTTCCAGCAAGAAAGCCTCCAACGACACCCCTTGATTGTAGCTAAGTTGCTGGGCAAAACGATGCGGGTTGTATCTTATGAAAAGCACCACATCATTTTGCCTAAACACCAGGAAACCCGGTCTGATGGAATATAGATGGAGGGTCTCCCGGGCTGTCAGAACTGAGGCCCCATCTTTGAAAATGTCTTGCAATGGCCGCACTGTGGTAGTAGATGCCTTTCCAATGGTCAGCACTTTGTCAGTGAAGGACATCCCTTCTCCAACTGTGCGGGGACGAAGGAGCAAACCTCTGGCATTCCATGGCGACGGAGTCACAATTGAGGCGTCGATCAATCGCATAATTCGAGGGAAGCTGCACTTGTCGTAGAACGAAGGCCTTTTGTGCATACCAAAGACGCCCAGTGTATGTAGCTCAAGCCATGATATGAAGTAATGCATCGGGAAGATCACGTGCTGTACTCCAAGTTCATTAGCATCTGCCACTTGACTAAGGTCGTGATACAGGTGTGCCAAGCCGGCGATCCCGACGGCCACTTTTACCCCAATGGTCATCCGGTGAGCTGGGTAAAAGACAGAGGGCCTCATACGGCGAAGATGCATTGGGAGCGCAAACCAACTCAGCCATAGCCCAAGAAATCCTAAGAAGAACGCTTCCTCGTCCATCCCAGGGGCTGCAACCTCCGCAAAAGGGACAACCGGGGAGTTAGGAAGGAAAAAACCCTTTTGATCTACCTCCTTCACTGGCAGGTTGTCCAAACCTAAACCGAAAGGGTCATCAAGTGTGGCGAACTTAGCAGCTTCCGCCGAGAGGACGTTTGGGTGAAGGAAACGAGCGATGAAATCCTCGAAACTGACCCCGCGGCTCCCAGATTCGATAAAAAGGCCCTCGTAGATATTCAACACTTTGATCAAACTTGGAAACTGATGTTGAACAGCATTCTCCGGAGTGAGGCCCATTATCGCTGGCTTAGCACTGAAGACATATTCGTCCGTAGGAACCAGCTCCTCATAATGCTACCCTATGACCGGTAAGCTGGAAACTTCTGTGAACTCCTCTAAAGAAATCGACACTTCCAGGTCCAGCGCGAGGAAAGTGTGAGTAGGGATGTTCCACTGCTCCAAAAAAGCCTTAACCCACCAGGTGGGAAGCGTAGGATATTGGAAGAGAGAAACATAAACAGCGGTGTACAACCCGAGCCTCATCAACTGTGACTTCTTCGCTGACAAAATATACCGAGCCCACGGCAGATAACCGATCGGATGACGGGGGATCAGACCTATATTATATGGTTTCCTCCAGGGTCGCGTCTCGCCTTGACAAATACGGCATCCCAAGATATCCAAAACCATGGGAGGCTGAACCGGAATTGCATCTATAGCGGGATGAAGAAGGCCCCCTGAAGTCCAATCGACCATCTCCACTGCATACTTCACCAGGGGTGGATTGGCATAATGGATCGCCATGATGGGATCTGATGATACTGCGCATGAAAAGCTCTGTCGACCCCTGATAATTTGATTGTACCACGACCCCCAAAGGTGAAGATTCTTATGTTCTGGATCATGGTCTCTGATCAAAGCTAAGACCTCCCGGTCTACGGGTGCTCCGGGGAATCCTCCCTCTGAACGAACGAATGGGAATGAGGTATCGAAAGACATGTTGCCTGCAAAAAGAAGGAGGATGAAAGTCAACCGTCAGTGCTATAATTTTAATTTCTGACACTACGAACTTTAGAAGTTATACCACACTGCAATGTAGTGGAAAGGGGACCAAAGGGGGACCCACAAAATCTAGATGACAATGCATCAGTTATTAAGACAGCCCAATCATTGGATGAGACTGTCAATTAATGAGGAGATCCCCAAAAGAATATTCTCATTAAATGAGAAATCCCTAGAGACAAAGAGAAAATCTCCCCTTTCAGAGCAAAGCTCTGTCACAGAGTGACACTTGTCAAACTCTGGTCTCAAGGGAATAAAATTCCTTAAAAGAACCTAGCTCTGTAATAATGATGAGAAAATCTCTATAAAAAAAAATTTAACTCCTAAAAATTAGAAAAAAAATTAGGATCTTAAAGATCCATGGAAACTCCTAAGAGTTCTTCATTTTTAGATCAAAAAAATCTACATTTGGTCCATGAGCAAAGCTCTGTTCATGGGTTAAAAACCCTGAAACAAGATCTCTTTAGATCTATGGATTCTTGAGAGCAAGGCTCTGTTGGTGAAACCCCAAAGGGGTTTTCTTTAGATCAAAGATCTATGAGAGCAAGGCTCTGTTAATTAAAATTAATTTAATTTAAGTTAAATTTTATCTAAGATTTTTCTAAAGTTTGAACTTTGAAGGTCTTGAAAAACGAGAGCAAGGCTCTGAAGTTCTTAAAAGCAAGAGTAAGGCTCTGAAACTCAAATTCTTGAAGATGGTGAACATCTGTTGAGGACCAAGGGTCCTATTTATAGGCATTTGCACCCCTTCAACTCCTGAGTTGATCCGACGGTTGGGATCTTGCCACCGTTGCACTCATGTGTGCACCACGTGAGTGCAACGGTGGGGGGGCATTTGTTTCTCCCAATCAGAGCAAAGCTCTGTTTGAATTTCAAAAATTCAAAAATTGAAGCAACGCTTCAGATCCCTTGCGCTGCGCGCAACGCGCCACGTGTCAAAAGCAGACATGCCAGCGCAGCGCCCAAGGCAGCACACCCAACCAGAGCAAGGCTCTATTTAAAATAAAAATAAAGGAAGCAATGCTTCAGACAAGTTGCGCTCTGCGCTGCGCAACACGTGTCAGCACAGTTGTGCTGGCGCAGTTACGCTGCGCTCTGCGCTGCGCGACAGTTGCGCTAGCGTAGTTGCGCTGCGCGACACATGGCAGCGCAGTTGCGCTGCCATGGCAGGTGCGCTTGCGCCGACTGTGCCAGCACTAAAAACAGAATTAAAATTCCAGAAAGATCTTTCTGATCTTATTAAAACAATAAGATTCTTTTCTGTAGAACAGGAGCTCTTGGATCAAAGATCCAACGGTGGGGGAAAATCCCTAAATCACTTAGAAAAAGATCTCTTTAACCGATTTAACAAATCAAATGGCACTATAAAAAGGCCCCTAGACTCTAAGTCTAAAAGACATTGAAACAGAGAGAGAACTTAGAGAAGTCTTCTGAAAACTTTCAGAAAAAGAGAAAGGTAAAAACCTTTAATAAAAGAAGAATTTTCTTCTATAAAGATCAATGATCTAAGAACAAATTCAAATATCTCCAATAATAAAAAATAATATTAATAAAAAGAAGTAATTTACTTCTTCTTTAGATCTTTCTGATCTAAATAAAGGCATTGCCTTTTGTTTAACCCTCAGTTCTTGAATCTTGAGGAAAAAACCTCTTTGGATTCTTTTCTTTGATCCAAAATTGGATCAAGAAATTAAACAGTGCCCTGCACTTATAAAATTTACACTGTTGCGCTTCTGGATTGGCGCAAGCCACTAGAAAGCGCCACGTATCAGCCCTAGAATGAACTGCGCTATGCGCTTCTAAAACAGAGCACCGCTCTCATGAATTGGCGCAAGCCATCAGAGTACGCCACGTGTCAGCAGTGCAATAGCGCAGCGCACTGTCGCAGCGCACTGCGCTAGCAGACTTGCGCTCACTAGAGCGTGACACGTGTCACCTCCACATGGACTTGAGCCTTGCGCTCCTCAATTGGCACAAAGCACCTGACAAGCCACGTGGCGCTCTGTCAGACTAATTAATGCAGCGCATTATCAAAGGGCATAGCCCAATTAAGAAGCCTAATGGACCAAAACAAATGCTCTGCATTATAAAAAAAAGGGAACAGAGCCCAATTTAAAGGGCCTAACAGGCCAGAATAAAATGCAGTGCAGGGGCAGAGCCCTAATAAAGGCCTAATAGGCCAAATGCAAATAAAATGTTGCACATTTTCAACTGGACTTAGCCCAATACTGGCCGTAAGTCCTCAAATTAAATTGACTGAGTACGACTGCTCTCTTAATCAATTTACACCCGGTTCAAGGGTACATCTCCGAACTCCTCTGATATTTATCGTTGTAATTCTTCAACGTCTTCAGAGAGGTGACGGGTCCTGACAACCACATATTGATACGGACTGCGGGGTCCTTAAACTCGTGGACCGATATGTCTTTAAACTAATGTTCGTCCCCAAATGGGAATGATGGACCACCAGGTCCCTAAACTGGAAATCGACCGCAATGTCATTAAACTAAACAATAGAGCCAATTGCTCTCTTGTCGGATCCAAACGATCCCGTTAAGTTGATCTGAGTCTGGAGATTAGGCTCACGTATTCTTAACGAACGTTTAAGTTGATCTTAGCCTCAATATGGCTAAAGTATCCTTAAACTAAAACCCCAAACCCAAATCTAAGTAAATACGGATTTGGACTAATCCACGTCCTACGGGCGACGACATAACTTAGTCTCCGTATACAATCCACGGGCATCCACAAACAAAACAAACACCCACGACACGAAGTGAAATTCTGGAGAAGGAGAAAGTTGTTACCGCGATGCGGTAGCGTAATTAACTGCAGGGGCTTGCGCCTGCAGGGAAGAGCGTCCCCACAATCAAAAACCCCTCAGATGAGGGGGAATCTGATGAAGTCTGCTAAATTGGCCGCATCCGTCTAAACCTCCGATACACGGTGCCATAAATCAACTTGGCATCTTCGGAGAAATGGATGGATAAAACCAAATAGCATCTGCCCCGAATCTCAGGCAAGACGAACCTGCGCGGTCGCGTCTCTGTGTTCGGAGGGGAACAATATCCTTAACTAAAATATAAGTTGATCTTAATCTCAAACGAGATTAACGATCCTTAAATCAACCCAAACCCAAATCTAAGATATGCGGATTTGGACTAATCCAAGCCCTATGGGCGACAACATAAATTAGTCTCCGTATACAATCCACGGGCAACCAAAAATAAAACAAACACACACGACACGAAGTGAACTTCTGGAGCAGAAGAAAGTGATTATCGCGATGCGATGACGTAATTAACTGCAGGGGCTTGCGCCTGCAGGGAAGAGCGTCCCCACAATAAAAAAAAACCTCGCAAACGAGGGGGAATCTGACGAAGTCTGCTACAACAGCCGCATCCGTCCAAACCTCCGATACACGACGGCAGAAATCAACTTGGCATCTTCGAAGAGTTGGATGGATAAATCCAAATAGCATCTGCTCCCAAATTCAGGCAAGACGGCCTATGCGGTTCGTCTCTGTTTTCGGCGGTGAACACCTCCATCCTCCATTATACGCTTGTTTCGTGAGATAACCTGAAATCCAATCTCAAAACAACCAAGTATATCACATACAGTGTTATGAAATACGCAAGTTATAGAAACACAAGTATATGAAACATTCATTTTTCCGATATCACAAACATGAATAGTATATCAATACCAAGATATGACAAGCAAGTTATAGAACACATGTATATATATTCATATTGTGAATTAACAAAACAATGAATGAGAGTAATATATCGATATCAAGAATATAACACAAGTATAGCATGCGATATTGATATATTACTCGGTATACACAAGATATAGGATATTCAAGCTAAACATCAAGTGTATACAAGTTTAGTGTTGGTAGGATAAGCAGGATAAGTAAGTGATACTAAACGAACTATTCATATTTAAGCTATCATCAAAACCAAATAATTGGATCATCGAAATCCATAAATCATCAAAAGATTGCATCTTTCTATCTTTTTATATGTTTCAGGATATAGGAACCCTATTGTTGCATAAGCCAGGCATATTACTCTCATTTAATCGGTTAATTGCTAATTAAATTTTACTTTTTGCAGAAGATTGATACCTTGTTATCCTTATCTGATTCCATTTATTATAAATTATAGACATAAATATAAATACTATTTTATTTAGTAAATTTTTTATTTGAATTTCTGTTTTGTGTAAAACTGATATGTGAAATAATATTTTATATTTGCAAGTAGATATTAAACCATGTGCATGGAATGTGCAAAAAATATAGTGTGTGTATCAACTTTTAAAAGGCTGCATATAGCTATTTAATGTAATTTTTATAAAGTATTACAACTGTGATTATTGTTCATGTAAGAACATTAAATGCATAGGTAGAATAAATCATGGAACAATTTAACTTGAGTTACCCTGCACTGATGTAGCGCTTAACAACCAAATATAGCACTTTAACTTAACATAATTTTTCACAGATATAGCGCTTAACAGTCAAATGTAGCACTTTAACTGAAACTTACTTTTCTCACATGGATTCCAAGATCTCTTGTAGGTGATGTGTAAAGTAATGAGTTTTTCCAACTTTTTAAAGGCAAGGGACCTAGGCCTATTGCTTTTGGGTTGAAGGGAGCTTGACCCATTTTTCCCAAAAGATAATTAGGTCCTAGCTGTTTTAGGCTTTATTGGATATACACCTCAAAACTTACCTAATTGTAAAAAAGCCCCGTTTTCAATGTAATTATATAAAAGCCCCTAAAATTTCTCCATTAATGAATAAAGCCCTTCTGTCAGGTCAACTCGAGTTTCACTCAAGTTCAGTTAACCAAGGGGCATTTTGTCACGCCCCGCTTCCCAATAGATGGAAACGGTGACGTGACAAGCCCGCGGTATATTTATCCAGAGAAGGTCATTCCCTAAATAAATATACTAAGCGTATTGAAACAATAATACAAAATGGAAGAATAAATTGAGACTGTAAAAATTTTCAAAAAACATTTTTATTTACATTCAACTTCAAATATGTATAAGTACATGAGTTTATACTGGAAAGTAAATACAATAAGGAAAATGCCTAAACAAGTAGCATACATAAACTGAAGAAAAATGAAGTTAAGCTAGCCCTGAGCAGCTATCTGGTTGTAGTCCTCCTCTGTGGCTCCAACTTTCTCCGTTTCGACCGTATCTGACGAACATTCCAAGAGAAGAAAAGTGGGTGGAATGCTCGTCAGCGAACTAGCGCTCGGTAAGTCCTAAAGACAGGTAAGAGTAAAGAAAATGATAAGTGTAGAATATATATATGACGAGTAAGAGTATATGATCATGGGTAAATATATATTATAGGTCTCTAGATGGTCACTATGTTAACGTTAAGTTCCAAGTATGAATGTCAACGCAGCCGTAGAACTATTCACGAGCTTAAGAGTGGGGACCCAGGAGCAAGAAAATACGGGCCCATTTCATGTGTTAGCATCGGGGCTTTAGGCTGTGGATGAGTCAACCTGACTGATATTTGAGTAAAATAAAAAAGAGATTAATACGGGACTCCCGAAGCTCCATTGGATTCACACAAGAAACTATCCAAAGCACTTCGAGTATAATATATATAATTGGTTAATATACTTAATTGATTTGATTGATGATTGACATGTCTTGATCAAAACCCTAGATTGCAAAAGGTGTAGATTGTATTCGAGTGAGTCGAGTAATGTGCGAGTCATGACAATTTCAATCTGGATTCGAGTCAAGTTGGTTCGAGTAGATTGGATTCGAGTTCATATTCGAGTTTAGATTCGAGTTAGGTTAGAGTTCGAGTTTGTATTTGAGTTCGAGTTCAAATTTAGATCTGAGTTTGGATTTGAGTTCATGTCTTTTCATGTGAATTGATGTAAATTGCTAAACTCTTATGTTCGGGAGAAATCGGCAACTGCTGCACATGGACGGCAGGATTTGTGTCCTTTTTCAAGACAATTGCCATTGATAACTCCGTTAAGTTGTCTAACCTGAATAGTTAAGCACTCACTTTCTCCGGCTCTCTGAGGCTCAAGAGAATTGATCCCGCTTAAACCTATATTAATCTAGAGTTTTTATTATTGTTTGCATATCTATATTAATCTAGAGTTTTTATTATTGTTTGCATATCTCGAGGAGCTTTTCTTAAAAATACTTTAATATAGTTTAAAAATAAACCTCGAAGATGATTTATAACATTTAGGGATTTTATGAACATGTATTTTAATTGTTGTAGTATTTTGGTGATAAAACCTAGCTTTTTGAAAGTTTGTGGTATTTTTATGGAAACTACTGCTTTTGGAAACTTGGTGGTATTTATTAAAATTCTAATTTTTCATTTTAAAAATATAATTTCTTAATTTTATTTTGAAAATACGGATTTAAGATTTTTATATAATTTTTCAAAAATTAGTTTTGTTTAGAAAAGTCGTGTTTCTTAAAAACCGTATTTTTATTTCCTTTCGAGACCGAATACTCCATGAGGAGTTCTGCATTTCGCTCTACTATCCTAAGGATGTACGATAATCCGTACCATCCATTAGCGGGTCCCCTAACGAGAGTTGTAGACGCGTAATTTCCAAGGATTTCGAAATACCGATCAAAATAAACCCGTTTTGTAAATGTGTGGTATTTTAATGAAAAAGTAATTTTTTTTAAATTAGCTCTATATTTAGAATATCGTGCTATGTAACCATAGTGTACGTGTGGGATAGGACGTTACCCCTTGAAGTTTTCCTAAAGGTATCTTTTTAACATTTATTGAAATGAGGGTTATACTAAAGTTCATGATATTTTAATGAAAAGTTTGTTTTATGATAGTTTCACATGAAAGTTTTGGTTAAACTCAAAACTAAAAGATTGTAATCAAAGTTTCAAGTAGGGTGGTAACGTTACTTTGACCTATGTATTAAGGAAAAGAGAGTTCCAAGTTCTAAACAAAAATGTATAGGAGGTAACTCTACTTTACCGATATATTTTTAGGAGATGATTTGAAATGAAAAAAAGAAGAGATGAGAGGGACTTATAGGCTTAGATCATTAACAAGAATGGGGAGAAGCCTTCGGATGTCGTAGTTTCTTCGGAGGTGCTCTGATCATCGAGATTGGCTTGCTACTCCGCTTGGGGGGCTTAACTCCACTTGGCAGTGAGAGAGTTTGAGAGAATTTTTGCTAGAAATTTCAGAATGGTGAAGAGATAAGGTATGGGGTGGTATTTATAGTGGAGAATTAGGATTTATGAATTAAAAATGTGGATTAAAATGCATTATAAAGATGTTAAATGGTGAATTAAAGAGTCTCTGTTTAATTGCAGGAAAATCAAACAGTGCAGGGGAGTTAAGGGGAGCTGAAAGGATAAGTGTGCAAAGCACAGGGTGATTTGGAGCACTTTGGACCATCGTGGCTGGCCAAATCAAGGAAACGGGTGGTCGGATTTTATCGATCTGTCTCGAGATTTTTGCTACGTGTTAAGTTGGGTGTGTACACCTCATTACGCCTATTTGATTTTTCTGAAACTTTTCATTTCTCTGTATAATGCACGTGCAATTCTTGGGCTTCCAAAAATTAAAAAGAAAAATATAAAAAAATAATTGGCTCTGAGGGGATTCGAACGCACAGGTTATGTCACAGCAGTGTAGAGGCTTTACCAGTGAGCTATAAGTTACTTCTTGCTTTTATTTAACAAAAATAACTTTTAACTCTTACACAGGTCGTAATACCCCTTTCTGTATAATAATAAGAAATTTCAGTACAGTGATATCAGAGTCATTACATTCTACCCTCTTTATAAAAATTTTATCCTCGAAATTTAAAATTACATAGGGACTAATTTTCAAAAAGGTAAGGTATCGTGTACACATATCTTCTTCTCTTTCCCAAATTGATTCTCCTAGCGAATCCTTTCTCCACATTACTCGGACCAAATTTACCTTCTTGTTCCGTAATGTTTTCACCTTTCGATTCAGGATCTCAACTGGTTGTAGCTCGCAGGTTAGGTCAGTTTGTACCGTGAGCTCTGAGTGATCAAGTATGTGGCTGGGATCGCTCACATATTGTCGTAGTTGGGATATGTGGAACACATTGTGCACTCCTTCCATTGAGGGTGGTAGTGCTAAATGGTATGCCACTTCTCTAACTCTTTCGAGTATGTTGAACGGTCCTATATATCTTAGACTTAACTTACCCCTCTTGCCAAAACGTACCACTCCTCTGTTTGGAGAGATCTTCAAGAATACATATTCTCCGGGTTGAAACTCCAAGTGTCGACGTTTTGCATCTGCACAATATTTCTGTCGGTCTTGGGCTAATCGCATCCTTTCCCTGATCATGTGAACTACATCCAAAGTTTCCATGATCATCTCTGGGCCAAGGAGTTCACGATCTACAACGTTGTCCCAAATCAGTGGGGAACGACACTTCCGTCCGTAGATAGCTGCGAATGGTGTCATCCCAATGCTTGCCTGATAGTTGTTGTTGTATGAAAACTCCACAAGGTGTAGGTGATCTTCCCATGATCCTCTAAAGTCTAACATACAGGCTCTTAGCATATCTTCTAATATCTGAATTGTCCGCTCGGACTGTCCGTCTGTTTGTGGATAGTACGCCATACTGAAATTCAGACTCGTTCCCAGGATAGCTTGCAGACGCTGCCAGAACTGTGATCGGAATCTTATATCACGATCGGAGACGATGCAAACAGGTACTCCATGTAATCTCACGATCTCCTGCACGAGTTTATGGGTATCAAATATGGTACATTTTGAAGGTTTAAATCTTACTTTAGATTTTTACTCACCTCTATATACTTCCTTGCTAACGTCTGATTGACAGGCCAACTCTGAATGGAATAAAGTGAGCCGAATTGGTGAGCCGATCCACAATAATCCAAATTGCATTATTACCCTTCGTGCTGCGAGGGAGAGCAGTTACGAAGTCCATAGTAATGTGCTGCTATTTCCATTCTGGGATTGGTAACGGCTGCAGTAGACCAGCAGTTCTGTGATGTTCAGCCTTCACTTGCTGATACACCAAACACTTAGCTACGCTCCTTGCTAATTCACGCTTCATTCCATACCACCAGTAGTGTTTCCGTAGATCCTTGTACATCTTCGTACCGCTGGGGTGTACCGAATATGGAGAGCTGTGAGTTTCTTTCATCAACTCTTCTCAAATAGGTCCGACTGGCACGCATAAATGACTTCCATATCGCAATGATCAATCTTCGTGAATGATGAAGTCAGTTCATAGTCCACTTTCTACTTGTTCTCGGATCCTTTGTAGCTTAGCATCATTTGCTTGAGCTGCCTTGATCTGATTGACAAGAGTGGACTGGACTTGTAAGTTCATCAAAGATGAAGCGTTACCTGGAACAACTACTTCAATCTCCAATTCATGCAGTTCTTGTTGTAGTCTCCACTGAGCGGTGAGGTTCATTGCTAATAGATGGACACTAAGGACATCAGGAACTACGTTCACCTTCCTAGGATGATATTGAAGGTTGATGTCGAAGTCCGCCATGAGTTCTAGCCATCTTCTCTACCGCATGTTGAGTTCCCTCTGAGTAAATACATACTTTATACTTTTGTGGTCAGTATATATATCCACTCGTTCTCAAAAAAGGTAGTGGCATCAAATCTTGAGTGCGAAGATGACGGCTTCCAATTCTAGATCATGTGTTGGATAGTTGCATTCATGTACCTTTAACTGTCTTGATGCAAAAGACATAACTTTTCCATGCTGGTGTAGAACACATCCTAATTTTTTACCGGACGCATCATAATGCACAACGAATCTTCCATATTGATCCGGTATTACAAGAATAGGTGCAGAGGTTAACCTTGAATTGAGTTCTACAAAAGCCTTTTCACATACTTCTGACAACACGAATGCTTCGTCTTTACGTGTAATCTTGGCCAGGGGTGCTGCGATTTTTGAGAATCCTTCGATAAATCGTCGGTAGTATCCTGCTAAGCCCAAGAAAATTCGTATATCTTTCACCGTTTTTGGTGTCAGCCACTCGTTAAAAGCTAACACCTTAGCTGGATCCACAAAGATTCTTTCGCCTGAAACAATATGTCCGAGAAATCTGACTTGATCTAGCCAAAATTCACACTTGCTGTATTTGGCGTAGAGTTGATGTTTTCGCAATGTCTCCAGGACAATCCGTAAATGCTCGGCGTGTTCTTTCCGATTCTTTGAATACACCAGGATGTCATCGATGAAGATGACAACAAACCTGTCTAGGTACTCTCGGAAAACTTGGTTCATTAGGTTCATAAAGATGGCAGTTGCATTTGTCACTCCAAATGGTATTACGATATATTCATAATGACCATAACGAGTCTTAAACGTTGTCTTCGGAATGTCGGACTCTTTGACTTTCACCTGATGGTAACCCGAACGAAGATCTAACTTTAAAAAGACATAAGACCTAGTTAACTGATCTAAAAGGCCATCGATGCGTGGTAGTGGATATTTGTTCTTAATTGTCACTTCGTTCAGAGCTCGATAATCCACACACATCTTATAGGAACCTTCTTTCTTCTTCACCAGTAGCACCGGAGATCCCCAACTTGAAGTACTTGGTCGGATCTAACCCTTCTTCAGGAGTTCGTCCAACTGAATGCAGATCTCCTTCAATCCCTCCGGACTTAATCGGAACGGAGCTTTTATTACTGGTTGTGCGCCAGGTTGTAAATCGATGCTGAATTCAAGAGCTCGATCGGAAGGCAAACCTGATATATCTTCCGGAAATACATCCTCGAACTCTCGAACTACCTCTGGCTTCAATTATTCCGTTTCAATGCTGCAACCTCTGCCTTCTTTGGTTTTGCTCTGTAGACGCTAGGTTCCAGGGTAAGGTCTCCACTTTTGAAGTAGAACACTGGATGATTTGGTATTTCGAACACTACCCTATTTTGGCGACAGTCGATGGTAGCGAAAAAATTCCTTGCCAGTCCATTCCCAAGACTATGTCAAAGTTTGGTATGTCCAGCACTTTGAAGTCCGCATAAAATTCTAGACTGCAAACGACCACTGGACACAGATCGTATCCTAAAGTTGCTTTCAGAACGCCGTTTCCTGACCTGACATTCCAGCTGGATACGAGCGGTTTAACTGGGATTGCATGAGTTCGAACGAACCGTTGCGACATAAAGCAATATGATGCCCCAGTGTCGAAGAGCGCTAGAGCAGATAGGGAGGCTACTAAGATTGTACCTAAGTCGTGTGGGATAGGTTTAGGTATAACAGATATAAGATGACTATGAATTGAAAGGACTTGAAAGAGAATAGGGAAGGGGTTTACCAGTGATAACCTGACCCATAGCTTTGGCCTTTTTGACCGACATGGTGAATGCTTGGCATCGCGGCACTTTCCTTTGTGCCTGGTTAAACACTCGGCCTTGGGGTTAAGTGGTCTGGGTGCGAGGAGCTGGTAGAGCTAACCGGGTAGGAGGAGCTTGGATCGCCGGTCTAACTGGAAGGTTGTTGGGTCTTCGGTTCTGGGGCCATGCTCCAATGGCGTGAGTAGAAGACCCACATATCAGGCACAAGTTGTTCACCCTACGACAGTTCTTCACAAGTTGCACTGTTCTTTCGCAGCAGATGCAAAATTCTGGCCTGCTGTTGGCGAACGAACCAACTGGCCTCTGAGATGGTCAATTAAAAGCTGGCCTGGAAGAGGCCCCTCCTGTGATCTGGTGCACAAGGCATTTCACACCGACAGTCTGCGGCCTGCCCTTTTTCTTCACAACTGCCTCATAGCGTCGGGCAGCCTTCAAAGCAAGTTCATGGGTTGGGAAATCCCCTGTAGCGAGTGCAGCTTTGATTTTAGGGTCCAACCCTTACTAAAATCGTTGTGTCTGGATCTCAGCAGTGGGAATAAGATGTGCAGCGAACCTGTTATGACCTTGTGTTAGCAGTGTTTTAGGTGAGCTAATTAAATTGAGTTTGAGACTATATCTTACCTGTCACGCCCCGCTTCCCATTTTACGGCGAAGGGGACGCGACTAGCCCGCTACGTATTTACTCAGAAGCAAATACGCTAAGCGTAACTAAGCAATATAAAAGAAAATACACAAGAGGCAATGTATAATAAAAACAACAACTTTTATTTATTAACATTCTTTTGTACAATGCATGAAAAGGAACTACAACTGAAATAAAAATGATGCCTAAACAATGGCATGACAGGAAATGAAAAGTACTGAATGGAAAATGTACAATGAAACTAGAGCTCTGGTTCTTCAGAAAGCTGATCCAAGTCTTCTCCAGATGGCTCGATCTCTGTCGGGTCCAAACCACCTGACGACATTCAAAAAATAAAGAAATAGAATGTCGTCAGCGAACAGATCGCTCGGTAAGTTTCAAAGATAAGAGAGAAGTAGAAAAGAAGAAAGAGAGAGAGAGTAGCTTTTAATATTGTATTATATTATTGTAATGTTGTATTAACGCTGTTGTTTGTAGCTTGGTACAGAAGAATACCAGTGTATACGAGAGGGGTCTCAGTATGCTAGAGACCAGGGTAAATGGAAGTACAAGGCTCCGTTATACAACCCGGAACAACGGCAATTGGATTCATGTTAGGTGTCTTAATCTTACCGTCTCGTTCCACCTTTAACACCTTCCGTACCAATCTACCCCTTAAACCCTGTAGTGTTTTATTTGTATTGTTTTGTACTGTAAATTGTATTGAATGTATAATTGAAAGACTGACCGAAACCATGATATCAGCAAACGGATGTAACCGTAGAATCATGTAAATGGAATAACTGGAGAACCATGTAAATGGAATGTATATCCATGGTTCGGTTCAGTCAAGTTGTATAGATTGATAATTGGATTCATGGATTCATGTTGAATTGTAATATTGAAAATTGTAGATTGTACTTGAATCATATTCAAGTCAAATATAATCAGACTCAAACCCGAGTCAGACAATTAGAAATGTAAATCGAAGTCTTGATTAATTTTTACCTATAATTTGCTAGGGTCCTTAGGGAAATTTATAAAACTTGAGGGGGCTTTATGTAAAAATACTTTTATATACTTTTCAAAATACACATCAAGTATTCGTTATTCGTCTTTAGAGTTGTAATGAAGGTGGATTTTATATTGTGATATTTCTAGTGAAAATATCCTAATTTCATAAATAAAGGTATTTATTTGTAAAGTTGATTTATTTGGAATCCATAGTATTTTAGTGTAAAATTTATTCTTGTGATTTTTAGAAAAAGTTGGAATATTTATATCATAATAAAATAGGTATTTTAATGATAAATATACATATATTTATACAAAAATAATTTTAATAAATATTTTATATTCTAAAAAATCTCATTTTCTTAAGATGTCGTATTTTAAATCTTTCGAGACCGAATGCTCTTTGCGGAGGTCTGAATCTCGCACTACTGAGCCCGAGGATGTGCAATAAACCGCACCATCCCGAACGGGTTCCCCAAAGTGGGTTGTAGCGGCGCTTTGCAAAGGTTGTAAAATACTAAATCATTTAGACAACGGTTTTATGAAGTGAATGGTATTTATTTTTAAAGATGTCAATTTTCCGTATTCTATATTCTAGGGTCTCCTAAGTCAACTAGACTATTCTTAACTGGTCCAAAACGACTAGTTGTGAGATACTTCAAATCGCCTCTTCACCGCCAATTGTGGCCAGGTAAGTACAAATGAAGAAAGGAGGGATTCGCTCACGAATCACCGTGAGACGGGCCTTTTAAAGTTACCTTTCTCACTTGCCTAGCCTAGACACCACAAAGTCAGGTTTAGATAAACGACTGATGTCTATAATTTATCCTAATTTCATAATAAGTGGTATTTATTTAAAAAGTGTATCAATACTAAATCTTTTAGAAATGGCTTTATTTAGTAAAGGGTATTTAAATGAAAATATTTGTTTTCCGTATTCTGAGTTCTCGAGGGTATCGTGTTAGGTTGTATATGAGTGTGTGAGGAGGTAGGTCGTTACCTCGTGATATACTTTAAAGGTATAGCAAGTTTAATGGGGTTAAATGTAGAATTGAAATAATGTGGTATTTAAGTGAAAAATACGATAAATTGAAATAGCCATCATTTCATGTAATGAAACTTGTTCGAATTGTTTGATTAGTGTTTAATAGTCAACATGAGGAAGTTTAAGTATGGTTGTATTAGTGAGAAGTGGAATTTTATAGAAAACCGAATCGGAAATCGGATTTCTTCCGATTCCTTCGGGTTTTGTAATTTTGTATTTTGAGAATGGAAAAGAGAGATAAAAAAGGGAATTACGGGTTTTAGATTACTCAAGAGAGTGAGAGGGAACTAGAGGGATCGTCGGTGTGTTGCGTCGTCGCCGATAGTTCCTAAGATGATCGCCGGAAGTTCCGCCGGAATTTTTTTGGAGCTTCGCTTTGAGCTTTTTTTCAAAGTACACAATCTTTGGAAAAATTTTGAGAGAGTGGGCTCAGGATTTTGGGGTGAGAGGGTAGTGTGTAAGATTGGTATTTATAGGGTTAGGTTAGGGTTAGGGTAGATGAAAAGTTAAAATAAAAAATGTGATAAAATGTATTTAAAATGTATTAAAAGTGGAGTAATTGGGGTTTTAAAAGAGCTCTGGAAGTGGTCTGAGGCTGAAATTTTGCAGGTGCATAGGGAATATGAAAAGACACAACTTTCATGTTGGGGCCGTCGCCGGAATCGGCCGACTCGGCCGTGACTCGGTCTGAGGACGGAGTCAGACCGAGTCAAGGCCGATTCAGGCGGCCGGGATCCCCCCTGACGGTTCATCTAACTCCTGGAAACGTTACATCTTTGGGTGTAGTGGGGTTTTTTGTGAGATATGCACGTGTAAACTCTTGGTATTCTAAAGGTTCAAAATAAAAACAATATTAAAAATAATGTGGGGTATGAGATTTGAACTCTGGTGGCTTGGCTCAGCAGTGCAAGGTATTACCAATGAGCTACAAGCTCCTTCTTGTAATTATGGAGCTAATTAATTACTTAAAGTAATAACAGTAAATGTAAATACCCCAAGTATACATTAATTTTAAAGCAAATTTTTGTACACTAAAAATGGAGTTGTTACATTCTTTTAACTTGTAATTAAAAAGCAAAATAATTACTTATAACTTGTGCTCAAGCTAAAATACCCCTTTATGGAAACTTGTATTGGAAATTTGGGGTTGTTACATTCTACCCTCCTTATAAAATTTCCGTCCTCGAAATTTGTAAAAGGAAAGTGTAACAGTTTCAAGAAAAGTCTGGTGACTGGAGTATAGATAGTGTATAAAAATAACAAAGTGATACAAGGGTGAAAAAGGCTTACCGGTGTTAGCTTAACCTACAGTCTCGGCTTCTACGGCTTCTAATCTGAATGTTTGTCGCCGTGGTACATTCCTTCAGCTGGAGGCACATTCTGCCTTTGGGGCCTGTTTATCTGCCCTCTAGGCATGTCCCTCATTACTTGTTAGAATTGGCGAGTAGACTGTGCAGGTGGTGGAGCAGGTAGTGCAGGACGAGTTGTAGGAGCCTGGATAGCTGGCCGCTGCGGGTAGTTGGTAGGTGTGTGAGCTGAGTTGTATCTATATGGACAGGTCTCAATTCTGTGATTGGATGCGCCACAAATTAGACACAGGCCTTTTGCGCGTCTACAGTCCTTCCACAAGTGTCCCTTTCTATGGCAGTAGTGTCAAATTTCTTCAGTTCTCCTGGGTTCAAACGATGGCCTGGAAGGGGCTCCTCCTGCCATTTGATTGCCAGGGCGTTTCAAATCGGCAGATTGAGGTCTGCCCCTCACCTTTATTACTGCCTCATAACTGCGAGCAGCTTCCAAACCATCCTCATGAGTCAGAAATTTCCCTATGGCTAGTGCAGCCTGAATTTCCGTGTCCAAAGCTTGTTGAAAGCGATGGGCTCTGATCTCGTCCGTCGGTATCAAGTGTGCCGCGAATCTGTTTAAGGATTGTGTTAGCTGTGTAGTATGTGATATTTAAAAATTGAACTATTGTGACGTATCTTACCGGCTTAGCATAGTGAATTCAGCGTCGTACTTATTTACTGACTTGTCCCACATCGAACCTTGTTGTAGATGAATGAACTGCTGCTCCATGGAAAACCTGGCAGTCACAGGGAAGTACTTCGCGTCGAACTTCTCGCGAAAAGTCTTCCATTCAATAGGCAGTACAAGACGGCTTTCTTCCGCCTTCCACCAGTTGCGAGCATTGTCCGTGAGCTGCAGTTTCGCCATACGGACCCAAGCTATATCTGGCACTTGTGCTGCCGCCAGATCATCCTCTATACTTTGTGCCCATTCCTCAGCTTTTAATGGGCTTCCCTTTCCAGAGAACTGCTTGGGATGTAAAACCCTGAATTGCTTTACCCCAAGCGCGTCAGTCTCGGGACGGTTCAGGAGTTGTTGCTGTCCCTCAAGAAAGCTGCGGATCGCCTCAAGTAGCATTGTTTGCTCGGTGGGTGGCGTAGGAACAGCAGGTGTGAAGTGGTGGAGGTGTGTTGTTGACATTGGTGCTGGTGTTGTTTGGTGAATCCATAACCTTGAATGAAAAATTTAGGTTAGGACAGATTCAAAGTATATGAAATGATAAGATTCAAGGAATATGAAATTGTAAGATTCAAGGAACATGAATTGTAAAGAATGTTTTAGTTGCTGATTCTTATGTTATATTGCTTAGGTTGTTCACACGGAACAGAACCGCATGATAGGGTTTCATACAGCTCTGACCTGCATGGGCCACCAACAAAACCTGTCACGCCCCGCTTCGCATTTTACGGCGAAGGGGACGCGACTGACCCGCTACGTATTTACTCAGAAGCAAATACGCTAAGCGTAACTAAGCAATATAAAAGAAAATACATAAGAGGCAATGTATAATAAAAACAGCAACTTTTATTTATTAACATTCTTTTGTACAATGCATGAAAAGGAACTACAACTGAAATAAAAATGATGCCTAAACAATGGCATGACAGGAAATGAAAAGTACTGAATGGAAAATATACAATGAAACTAGAGCTCTGGTTCTTCAGCAAGCTGATCCAAATTTTCTGCAGATGGCTCGATCTCTGTCGGGTCCAAACCACCTGACGACATTCAAAGAAGAAAGAAATAGAATGTCGTCAGCGAACAGATCGCTCGGTAAGTCCCAAAGATAAGAGAGAAGTAGAAAAGAAGAAAGAGAGAGAGAGTAGCTTTTAATGTTGTATTATATTGTTGTAATGTTGTATTAACGTTGTTGTTTGTAGCTTGGTACAGAAGAATGCCAGTGTATACGAGATGGGTCTCAGTATGCTAGAGATCAGGGCAAATGGAAGTATAAGGCTCCGTTATACAACCCGGAACAACGGCAATTGGATTCATGTTAGGTGTCTTAATCTTACCATCTCGTGCCACCTTTAACACCTTCCGTACCAATCTACCCCTTAAACCTCGTAGTGTTTTATTTGTATTGTTTTGTACTGTAAATTGTATTGAATGTATAATTGAAAGACTGACCGAAACCATGATATCAGCAAACGGATGTAACCGTAGAATCATGTAAATGGAATAACTGGAGAACCATGTAAATGGAATAACT
Organism: Agapanthus africanus; assembly: GCA_030015575.1. Classification (NCBI taxonomy): domain Eukaryota; kingdom Viridiplantae; phylum Streptophyta; class Magnoliopsida; order Asparagales; family Amaryllidaceae; genus Agapanthus; species Agapanthus africanus. The sequence continues at coordinate 27,321,012 of CM057339.1, forward strand.
GGAGAACTATGTAAATGGAATGTATATCCATGGTTCGGTTCAGTCAAGTTGTATAGATTGATAATTGGATTCATGGATTCATGTTGAATTGTAATAGTGAAGATTGTAGATTGTACTTGAATCATATTCAAGTCAAATATAATCAGACTCAAACCCGAGTCAGACAATTAGAAATTTAAATCGAAATCTTGATTAATTCTTACCTATAATTTGCTAGGATCCTTAGGGAAATTTATAAAACTTGAGGGGGCTTTATGTAAAAATACTTTTATATACTTTTCAAAATACACATCAAGTATTCGTTATTCGTCTTTAGAGTTGTAATGAAGGTGGATTTTATATTGTGATATTTCTAGTGAAAATATCCTAATTTCTTAAATAAAGGTATTTATTTGTAAGGTTGATTTATTTGGAATTCATAGTATTTTAGTGTAAAATTTATTCTTGTGATTTTTAGAAAAAAGTGGAATATTTATATCATAATAAAATAGGTATTTTAATGATATATATATATATATATATATTTATACAAAAATAATTTTAATAAATATTTTATAATCTAAAAAATCTCATTTTCTTAAGATGTCGTATTTTAAATCTTTTGAGACCGAATGCTCTTTGCGGAGGTCTGAATCTCGCACTACTAAGCCCGAGGATGTGCGATAAACCGCACCATCCCGAACGGGTTCCCCAAAGTGGGTTGTAGCGGCGCTTTGCAAAGATTTTAAAATACTAAATCCTTTAGAAAACGGTTTTATGAAGTGAATGGTATTTATTTGTAAAGATGTCAATTTTCCGTATTCTATGTTCTAAGGTCTCCTAAGTCAACTAGACTATTCCTAACTGTTCCAAAACGATAAGTTGTGAGATACCTCAAATCGCCTCTTCACCGCCAATTGTGGCCAGGTAAGTACAAGTGAAGAAAGGAGGGATCCGCTCACGAATCACCGTGAGACGGGCCTTTTAAAGTTACCTTTCTCACTTGCCTAGCCTAGACACCACAAAGTCAGGTTTAGATAAACGACTGATGTCCACAATTTATCCTAATTTCATAATAAGTGGTATTTATTTAAAAAGTCTATCAATACTAAATCTTTTAGAAATGGCTTTATTTAGTAAAGGGTTTTTAAATGAAAATGTTCGTTTTCCGTATTCTGAGTTCTCGAGGGTATCACGTTAGGTTGTATATGAGTGTGTGAGGAGGTATGTCGTTACCTCATGATCTACTTTAAAGGTATAGCAAGTTTAATGGGGTTAAATGTAGAATTGAAACAATGTGGTATTTAAGTGAAAAATACGATAAATTGAAATAGCCATCATTTCATGTAATGAAACTTGATCTAATTATTTAATTAGTGTTTAATATTCAACATGAGGAAGTTTAAGTATGGTTGTATTAGTGAGAGGTGGAATTTTATAGAAAACCGAATCGGAAATCGGATTTGTTCCGATTCCGTCGGGTATTATAATTTCGTATTTTGAGAATGGAAAAGAGAGATAGAAAAGGGACTTACGGGTTTTAGATTACTCAAGAGAGTGAGAGGGAACTAGATGGATCGTCGGTGTGTTGCGTCGTCGCCAATAGTTCCTAAGATAGTCGCCGGAAGTTCCGCCGGAATTTCGTCGGAGCTTCGCTTTGAACTTGCTTTCAAAGTACACAATCTTTGGAAATTTTTTGAGAGAGTGGGCTCAGGATTTTGGGGTGAGAGGGTAGTGTGTAGAGTTGGTATTTATAGGGTTAGGCTAGGGTTAGGGTAGATGAAAAGTTAAAATGAAAAATGTGATAAAATGTATTAAAAATGTATTAAAAGTGGAGTAATTGGGGTTTTAAAAGAGCTCTGGAAGTGGTCTGAGGATGAAATTTTGCAGGTGCATAGGGAATATGAAAAGACACAACTTTCATGTTGGGGTCGTCGCCGGAATCAGCCGACTCGGCCGTAACTCGGTCTGAGGACTGAGTCAGACCGAGTCAAGGCCGATTTGGCCGATTCCCTATCGAGTCAGGCGGCTGGGATCCTCCCTGACGGTTCATCTTACTCCTGAAAATGTTACATCTTTGTGTGTAGTGGGGTTTTCGTGAGATATGCACGTGTAAACTCTTGGTATTCTAAAGGTTCAAAATAAAAACAATATTAAAATAATGTGGGGTATGGGATTTGAACTCTGGTGGCTTGGCTCAGTAGTGCAAAGTATTACCAATGAGCTACAAGCTCTTTCTTGTAATTATGGAGCTAATTAATTACTTAAAGTAATAACAGTAAATGTAAATACCCCAAGTATACATTAATTTTAAAGCAAATTTATGTACACTAAAAATGGAGTTGTTACATTCTTTTAACTTGTAATTAAAAAGAAAAATAATTACTTATAACTTGTGCTCAGGCTAAAATACCCCTTTATGGATTTTTTGAATTTTTTTTTTTAAAACTTGTATTGGAAATTTAGGGTTGTTACATTACCTGCTGAGCATGGTAAACTCAGTATCATATTCATCCATCGACTTGACTCAAATCGAGCCCTGCTGTAAATGGATGAACTGTTGCTCCATATCAAAGCAGGCAGTCTCTGGTAAATACTTGGCATTGAAGAGTTCTCGGAATGTTCTCCATTCTATCGGTTGTGCGAGACCGCTCTCCTCAGCCTTCCACCAAACTCTGGCATTATCAGTCAGTTGCAACTTAGCAATTCTCAACCAAGCAACATCTAGAAGTTGAGCTGCTACCAGATCGTCCTCAATCGCTTGATCCCATTCTTCTGCCTCAAGTGGGCTCTCCTTACCTGAGAAGTTCTTTGGGTGCAGTGCCCGAAACTGCTTAACCCGAGTGCTTCGGCTTCGGAGCGGTTTATCAGGATAGCAACCTGCTGCTGCTGACCTTCTAATAGGCTCTTGATAGACTCAAGCAGTACCATTTGTTCATTGATAGGTGCTACAACGGTAGGTGGTGGTGGTAGAGTAGGCTATGAAGTATTGTCGTTGACGTTTGCGCTGGTATTGTTTGGAGAGTCCATTACCTTGATATAAAAGATAGGTTAGGATAAATTCAAGAAATTTGAAATGAAAGGAATGTAAATGTTTGTTCAATTCATTAATTCTTGTGGTATATTATTTACGACTTCATGCAGAACTGACCCGCATAGGTCACCAATAAAACCTGTAACGTCCCGCTTCCCAATAGACGGAAACGGTGACGTGGCAAGCCCGCGGTATATTTATCCAGAGAAGATCATTTCCTAAATAAATATACTAAGCGTATTGAAACAATAATACACAATGCAAGAATAAATTGAAACTGTAAAAATTTTCAACAAACATTTTTATTCACATTCAACTTCAAATATATACAAGAACATGAGTTTATGGTGGAAAGTAAATACAATAAGGAAAATGCCTAAATAAGTGGCATACATAAACTGAAGAAAAATGAAGCTGAGCTAGCATTGAGTAGCTATCTGGTCGTAGTCCTCCTCTGTGGTTTCAACCTCTTCCGTCTCAACCGTATCTGACGAACATTCCAAGAGAAGAAATGTGGGTAGAATGCCCGTCAGCGAACTAGCGCTCGGTAAGTCCCAAAGATAGGTAAGAGTAAATAAAATGAAAATTATAGAATATATATATATATATATGACGATTAAGAGTATATGATCATGGGTAAATATATACTATAGGTCTCTAGATGGTCACTATGTTAACGTTAAGTTCCATGTGTGAATGTCAACGCAACCGTAGAAGTATTCACGAGCTCAAGAGTGGGAGCCCCGGGAAGAAGGATACACGGGCATGTTTCATGTGTTAGTATCGGGGTTTTAGGCTGTGGATGAGTCAACCCGACTGATATTCGAGTAAATAAAAAAAGAGGTTAATACGGGACTTCTGAAGCTCCATTAGATTCGCATAAGAAACTATCCCAAGCACCCCGAGTATAATATATATAACTGGTTAATATAGTTAATCGATTTGATTGATTGATTGACATGTCTTAATCGAAACCCTAGATTGCAAAAGGTGCAGATTGTATTCGAGTGATTCGAGTAATGTGGGAGTCATGACAATTGTAACCTGGATTCGAGTCAAGTTGGTTCGAATAGATTGGATTCGAGTTCATATTTGAGTTTAGATTCGAGTTAGGTTAGAGTTCGAGTTCGAGTTCAAATTTAGATCTGAGTTTGGATTGGATTTCATGTCTTGTCATGTGAATTGATGTAAATTGTTAAACTCTTATGTTCGGAAGAAATCGGCAACTGTTGCACATGGACGGCATAATTTGTATCTTTTTCCAAGACAATAGCCATTGATAACTCTGTTAAGTTGTCTAACCTGAATAAGAAAGCACTCACTTTCTCCGGCTCTCTGGGGCTCAAGAGAATTGATCCCGTTTAAACCTATATTAATCTAGAGTCCTTAGTATTGTTTGCATATCTCGAGAGAGTTTTATGAAAAATACTTTAATACAGTTTTAAAAAAATCTCGAGGGTGATTTATAACATTTTGGGTTTTCATGAACATGCATTTTAATTGTTGTGGTGTTTTGGTGATAAAACCTAGATTTTTTTGAAAGTTTGTGGTATTTTTATGAAAACTACTACTTTTGAAAACTTGGTGGTATTTTATTAAAACTCTAATTTTTCATTTTAAAAATATAATTTCTTAATTTGTTTTAATTGAAAATAAGGATTTATGATTGTTATATAATTTTTCAAAAATTAGTTTTGTTTAGAAAAGTCACGTGTCTTAAAAGCCGTATTTTTATTTCCTTTCGAGACCGAATACTCCGTGAGGAGTTCTGCATCTCGCTCTACTGTCCCAAGGATGTGCGATAATCTACATCATCCATTAGCAGGTCTCCTAACGAGAGTTGTAAATGCGTAATTTCCAAGGATTTCGAAATACCGATCAAAAGAAACCCGTTTTGTAAAGGTGTGGTATTTTAATGAAAAAGTTATTTTTTTAAAATTAGCTCTATGTTTAGAATATCGTGCTATGTAACCATAGTGTGTGTGTGTGGGATAGGATGTTACTCCGTGAAGCTTCCCTAAAGGTATCTTTTTAACATTTATTGAAATGAGGGTTATACTAAAGTTCATGGTATTTTAATGAAAAGTTTGTTTTATGATAGTTTCACATGGAAGTTTTGGTTAAACTCAAAACTAAAAGATTGCAATCGAAGTTACAAGGAGTGTGGTAAAGTTACTTTGACCTATGTATTAAAGAAAAGGGAGTTTCAAGTTCTAAACAAAAATGTATCGGAGGTAACTCCACTTTAATGATATATTTTTAGGAGATGATTTGAAATGAAAAGAAGAATAGATGAGAGGGACTTACAAGCATAGATCGTTAACAAGAATGAGGGAAAGCCTTCGAGTGTCGTGGTTTCATCGGAGGTGCTCCGGTCGTCGAGATTGACTTGCTACTCTACTTGGGGGGCTTAACTCCACTTGGCACTTAGAGAGTTTGAGAGAATTTTTTCCAGAAATTTCAGAATGGTGAAGAGCTAAGGCATGGGTGGTATTTATAGTGGAGAATTAGGGTTTGTAAATTAAAAATGTGGATTAAAATGCACTAAAAAGGTGTTAAATGGTGAATTGAAGGGTCTCTGTTTGATTACAGGAAAATCAAACAGTGCAGAGGAGTTAAGCGGAGCTGAAGGGACAAATGAGCAAAGCACGGGGTGATTCGGAGCACTTTGGACCATCGGGGCTGGCCAAATCAAGGAAACGGGCGGTCGGATTTTGTCGATCTGTCTCGAGTTTGTGCCACATGTCAAGTTGGGTGTGTACACCTCATTGCGCCTGTTTGATTTTTCTGAAACTTTTCATTTTTCTGTGTATTGCACATGCAACTCTTGAGCTTCCAAAAATTAAAAAGAAAAAAATGGGTTTGAGGGGATTCGAACGCACAGGCTATGTCACAACAGTGTAAAGGTTTTACCAGTGAGCTACAATTTGCTTCTTGTTTTTATTTAACAAAAATAATTTTTAACTTTTACACGGGCTGTAATACCCTTTTTCTGTACAATAATAAGAAATTTCTGTGAAAGATTATGCTAACGCCCTAGCCATCAACCGAGGCCGATTGTGGAACAAAATTTTTTCTAACGATTTAAACTTGGCGCTAGAATAACCCTAAACTGAATCTACCATAAACCTAACTAGCAACTAAAGAAGCTATCTACTATGAAAAGAGTATATGCCTAAAGAAAACAAGTTCTTCGGGTCTTCGCTCCTCTCCTTTGGCTCCTCAAAAGATGTATGGATCGTGCTTGAAGTCCGGCCTCCTCGCGTCAAAGATGATCCACCCGAGAGTGCCTACTTTGAGCTCCTACCTCCTAATCGAGGTAACTAGGGTACTTAGAGTGCTAATCTAAGTAGCCTGGATGAAGTAGAGTGAGATGATGGATTAATATGTCTTAAGAACCTAGGTTTTTCAATACATGAGACTATTAGGGTTTGAGGTAGAAGAAGAAAGCTTGGAGGAAAGTGAGAGTGTTGTAGTGAGCATAATAAGAATAGAATGAAGAATGGCTAAATATTGTGACTAATAAAGCAAGCTTCTTAAAATAACAATAAAAAATTATTTTCACCACAAAATATCTAGATATTTTCCACAAAATATCTAGATGCCACCTTGCCTCAATAGTAACCCATGACTTACTAAGTGAGTCACCAAGTAGCCATGCTTCATTCAATGAATGATAACACCACACCCTCCACCTCATTTACTTTTTAACTAAATGGTTAAAACAAATAATGAGGTGTCTTCTTCTAGAAGCACTCTTGTAACAAATTACAAAAATACCATTCACCGTATATACATACCCGTATCCGTATTCCGAAAATTACAAATACAAAAGAGACGAAAATAATCCAACAATATAATACTAAGATCCGGCTTAAACCAAAGCCCGCTAGTATTATTCGCCCGAATATCATACGTGCACAAATACATGTATGTGATCGAGCCCTGCCGTAATACCATACGGCCTTTACATCGTTTCATCCGAAGCAGGGAAACTCTCTGTGTAGAACTCTAAAGACTTGACAGTATGCCGACAGTGCGTTACTGGATAAATCCATAACCATAAGTACGTCAGCGGCACTAGCTGTACGTAACGGCTACCCGGGTACCTGTCGAAAAGGAAGGCCGACGAGCAAACTCATTTAGATCCCTACTGAGCCTATCTGTGACAATATCCGTACAGTCCGGCCTCTTCGTCTAAGAGTATTGCATACCGGATTTAGGGGGTGGTAAACGTCAGACCCTAATAACCCGATAATTCATATTGATTCGGCTCAGGACTAATCCGAGAAACTACTGATCAACCTATCAGTAAATCCCAACTGCCTTGGCCAAGGTCTTATGGTCCTGACCAATTGAATACAGTACGATATCAACACTCAATACCTGGAGAGACGAATCCCTGACAATCACTCACTGCTTCCATGTGGCTCGGGACTGTACCCAACCAAAACCTGTTTGCACGACTCGGTAGAACCGTGGTAGGGTAGTGATCAAAGTACAATGGGAACTCATACGAGACAAATGACGATCTCAGGTCCAAAGACTAATATATACACATGTCACAAGAGAACTGCTATCTGACGATAGGTATAATACCATCTAGAGGTTCTCAGCGAGTCCGTCCAGTGTACTCACCCCAGTGAGCACCCGTATACAATCTTAGGTGATCACACCAATGGTTGTGGGACCAACCACCACCCTTCGTAAGGGTCTAGAAACGTACACGCAAGTCTACTCTGGAGTATCGATACCCGATCTCGATACTCCTGCGACTTGAGACATTTAAAGATGTGCTTATAGACTACCTAGCTCCCACAAGTATGATCGCCATCACAACGCAGATAGTCAAGCAAGATCCTACGAGCTTTATCAACATGTAACCGCAATATGTAATAATGTGTATAACATATACCATGTTAAGATAAAGTCAAACCATAATAGTATACTACTATATCAATTCTTTATCAATATGTGCAAGCTGGATAAAGCATCAATAAAAACAAATACACATATCCTGATAAAGACAACTAAAATAATATACTATATAACTGAACAAGATCGTCATGTACATACATATCCCCAGCATCCACATGTATACATATACAATAATGGTCTCTAAGGCATACATATCCAACAATCTCCTACTTTCACTAAATGCCAGTTATCGGTGTATCGAATACCCAATATCTGCTCTAAGACCAGCTGCTGGCATACCGCATACCCAACATCTCAAAAATTCGCTCGAACTGCACTTGAGGGAGGGCCTTTGTAAATGGATCCGCCGTGTTCTCTTTTGTATCCACTCTCCTGAACTCGATATCCCGGCGATCTATGATCTTCCTGATCAGGTGATACCGTCTTAAGATATGTCTGGATTTCTGATGGGACCATGGTTCCTTCGCTAAAGCTATATCCCTATTTTTATCGCAATACGAAGGTATCGGATCAACAATGGACGGAACTACCTGAAGTTCAGCAATGAACTTCTTCATCCAGAACGCTTCTTTTGCGGCATCGCTCGCAGCAATGTATTCAGCCTCCATCGTCGAGTCTGTGACGGTATCCTGTTTGGAACTCCTCCAACACACCGCCCCTCCGTTGAGGGTAAACACAAAAACCGAGACAGACTTGTTGTCATCCTTGTCACTCTGGAGCTTGAATCGGTAAAGGACTCGACCTTGAGGTCTCCATTACCGAAAACCAAGAACATCTCCTTAATCCTTCTCAGGTACTTGAGAATGTTCTTCACTGCTGTCCAGTGGTTCTCACCTGGGTTCGACTGATACCGGCTTACCACGCTTAACGTGTAAGCTACATCTGGTCTTGTACATAGCATCGTATACATTATAAATCCTACCGCCGAAGCGTAGGGTATAATGCTCATGCGAACCCTCTCCTCATCAGTCTTGGGAGACATCTCATTGGAGAGGGTGATTCCGTGTAATGTGGGTATGTTACCGAGCTTGGAATCTTCTATACTAAATCTCTTTAGTACGGTCTCTTTGTACCTGGACTGCGAAAGTCCCAGTAATCTCTTGGATCTATCTCTGTAGATTCTGATCCCCAGAATGAACGAGACATCACCCAGGTCCTTCATGGAGAACCTTTGTGACAAGAACAGCTTGACCGATTGTAGCATAGGAATATCGTTTCCTATCAAAATAATGTCGTCCACGTACAAGACTAGGAATACGACAGTTCGTCCTACAATCTTCTTATAAATACATGGCTCATCCTCATTCTTGATGAAGTCAAAGCCCTTGACTGTTTCATCAAAACAGATGTTCCAGCTCCGCGATGCCTGCTTCAATCCATAAATGGATTTGAGCAACTTGCATGCCTTCCCGTTGCTCCCACTATCTAAAAAACCTTCTGGCTGATCCATATAAATGCACTCTTCCAAACTTCTGTTTAGAAAAGCCATTTTTACGTCCATCTGCCAGATTTCATAGTTATGGAATGCAGCAATGGCAGGTAGGATCCGAATGGATTTGAGCATAGCCATTGGAGAAAAGGTTTCATCATAGTCCAATCCTGGTCTTTGACGAAAACCTTTTGCAACAAGTCTAATCTTATAGGTTTCTACCTGCCCATCTAAACCAATCTTCCTTTTGTAGATCCATTTGCATCCAGCGGGTTTTACCCCAGGTGGAGCAAATTCCAAGGTCCACACTTTATTGGCGTACATGGACTCCATTTCGGATTGCATAGCATCCGGCCACTTATCAGAGTCCTTACTGATAATGGCATGCCTGAAATTAGTAGGATCATCTTCTTCCAAGATGCAATCCTCTCGATCCCCGTCAATGAGAAAACCATAGTATCTCTCGGGCGAATGAGAAATCCTACTAGATCTGTGGAGTGGCTGAGGCTCGTCTGGGACTACTGAATCCTAAGGTTCCACCAAATCTTCAGTCTCAGTTTGTGGTTCTGAAGTTTCTTCCAGTTCTACCATACTCCCACTAATTTCTTTTGCAAGAAATTCCCTTTTCAGAAAGGTGGCGTGGAGAGATATAAACACCTTCTGTTCCTCAGTGTGGTAGAACTGATATCCATATGAATGCTTTAGATACCTCACAAACTTACATAGAACTGATCGTGCCTCTAGTTTGTCTGGTTTCTGTGTTTTCACGTAGGCCGGACAATCTCATATCTTAATATGCTTAAGATATGGTTTCTTTCTGCTCCATATTTCCTACAGAGTCTTAGGCACATATTTAGAAGGAACCTGATTCAAAAGGTATGCTGTTGTTTGCAGCGCATATCCCCAAAATGAAAGAGGCAACTCAGCACTACTCATCATGGAGCGAACCATGTCCAATAGGGTACGGTTCCTCCGCTCCGATACACCATTGTGCTGTGGTGTATACGGAGAAGTAAGCTGAGAGAGAATTCCATTCTCTTTTAGGTAATCTAGAAATTCCATGCTCAAGTACTCAGGCTCTATCAAATCTGAGGATCTTGATACTTTTTCCTGTCTGGTTCTCTACTTCCTTTCTGAATTCTTTGAATTTCTCAAAAGCTTCATATTTGTGTTTCATAAGATACACATACTCGAACCTAGAGAGATCGTTAGTGAATGTGATGAAGTACGAGAACCCATCCCTTACATGTATAGACATCGGACCACATACATCACTGTGTATGAGTCCCAAGAGCTCTACTGCTCTTTCTCCATGTCCGGTGAACAGAGATTTTGTCATCTTTCCCTTGAGACAAGACTGACAAGTTTCATAAGATGAAAATTCGAACGTATTCAAAAATCCAACTTTATGCAACTTACTTAGTCTTTTCTCTCCGATATGACAAAGTCTACAATACCACAAGTAGGATTCGTTCATTTCTGGACTCTTCCTCTTGCGTGTGTCTGGTATATTGAAAATTGTGTTTTGATTTAGAACATAGATACCATTACACAGTGTACCTTCTGCAACCAATACCTGATTAAGTTAAATGTTCATGATATTTCTATCAAGAACAAACTTATATCCATCTTTATCAAGTAAAGAGACTGATATGATGTTGCAAACCATGGAAGGTACATAGTAGCAATTGTTCAAAGTCATAGTATTGCCTTTTGGAAACACTAGGTGATATTCACCGATGGCAGCAGCATTAACTTATACTCTATTCCCTAAGGGACATATCATCAGGTCCAACCATCCTACTTTTTCTCAGTCTCTGCAATAAATTACAGATATGAGATCCTGATCCGGTATCTAGTACTCAGGAGGTAGGACTGACCGAAAAACAGTTCTCAATAAAAAGAACACCTGAAGAAGACGCAATAGTGTGTTTCTTCTTCATTGGGGTTATCAAGGAATTCATCCAATTCTCTTTCCCATACTCATACTTATGACAGTTGTCATAGTTTAGAGCCGTACCGACGTTCTCCAGCCCCGAATAAGAATTCGGATCGGGCGATACATTTTATTATTTTGATTAGGGCGTGAAATGGTTTCTACCTGGAGAGAGAGAAAAGAAACGCTTAGCGTACGCTCTTGCAAGATTAGATTGATTATTAGCTTATCTAATCAAGATGGCTCCCGCTGTTTCCTCAAATTTTTCTTCAAACCCTAAAAGAAGAACTGGTCAGGGTTAAGCAAGATCGCACGTCACAATACTTGCTTAACCTTTCAGCCAGGCTAGTGTCGGTACTTCGAGGAAGGTTTTCCAACGCTTTCGCCGAGTTCCTTAATTATGTAACCTCTTTTCCCTAGAGGCGTAGCCCTGCTAACACCGTTCTAGACACCTACTTGGTTTATAACATTGATTGTTTAGTGAAATAATCTTCTAAGAGTAATCCTACTCATCAATGGGATCAGGATCTAACTATCATTATGTGATGACCTAGATGGAATCCACTCTAGTCACCACACTCCAGAAGATATGCCTAAAACTGCAAGTTTCCTGTATATTTGAAACTCCCGATATGGTTTTTGCCCCTAGCGGTTCATGACCTTAACAAAGGCCAATAAATCATAAACCACTAGTCAAGTTCAACCCGTCATTATCCTGGATTAACCCAGACCCACCCGTATAAACCCTTGACAAAAACCAACAAGGTTATACGACTGTCTTAGATAATCGCATCTAAATGCAACAGACAAGCAATATCTAGCTACCGTACACTACGCCTTGACAAAGGCCAACAAACACAGCACGAATACTAGGTATTACTCATCCGAAATGACAGAGGGCTACGGCTGGGTTTTTGGCGAAAAACCCTTTAACGTAATGAACTTGATATCGTTGAAAAAACTTGAGCAGTTTTGAAAAGGAGTGGTTTAGGCTCTACTTTTGAAAACTTCTGGTTTTGAAGAAAACCGAGTAATCTATAGTATAGACTTTTGCTCAAGAGGTCACTCCCCGTGAAGGGATCTCGGCTCTTGCATCCTAGAATGAGGTGCTAGATATTCACGACCGAATACCACTATGCAAAGCGAAAGAATATTACAACAGTTTTTCGAAATTTGTTCCAACAACATCCTTTTAGCTTTCTTTTCTTGCATTAATCAAAATTAATGCGGTCCTATCAATTATCTTATCACACTAGAAAAGAACGAAAATACAATGTACGTATATGCCATCAGCATTCGCCACTGGGCCCCGTCATCACCCGTTAGGTTGCTTAACTAATGGCAGAGCGGGGGCTGGACTAGCACGGATACAAAACATATACAACATCTACTAGTATATATATAAATATATATAACATTCGTCCCAGACATGATAATAAGCAACATCACAAAATCTCAGCAAGCAACACAGAATGGTGGATAATCTTGGAGCCTTGGGTTTCATTTGAGCCGCAAATAAAACCCGACATTTCCGGTCGTGTGGATAGCTTGTGCAATGAAACCTGGACCCCTACAAGCACGGCAAGTTACCCGCTAATCCCAGAAGTGAGGCAACCCCAATCAACAAAGTGAATAGGCCACCCGGCACTCCACGGGATCCGGTAACTTAAGCGCCCCTCCGTGGGTCATCCTATACCCCCTACGAGTGCGGCGAATAGCCTGCCAATTCTAGAATGAAGCCCCCTTCGTCTCAACACCATGAGATGCGGGCTTATTGCTTTCTAGAACCCGTCTATTCGTGCACTCCACCATGGGGTAATCCTAGTACAGAAAATGAAAATAATATGTACAATGGTGACATCAACCTCAACCCGGTCATGTCCCAAACAAATAATATACAACAGGCAGTAACGGATGTCCACATGTCGGACGCTCGCCCCGCAATAACAAATGTACAAATGAATATCAAATGTACCACTAACATTGCACCATAAGATATCCACCACGACAATCCAACCACAATCTCAGCACAATCACAGAACATCAACATTAATGTCATGTTCGCAAACCCATATAAAAGAACATATAGTAGTGAGACGAGCTATACCGTTCTAATGACATTCACGGTCGCAGATAATAATTTATGTACTGAAACTATTAAACGGTGTTAAAAATAACGACTTCGAAATACCCCGAATTGCCCCAAAACTTAAGGTAACATTATATCCAACCTGGGCAAAAACAAACAACACTTGAAACCCTAAATCCAAGAGACAAGAACACAGACCAAAACCCAACGCAATTGCACTCTACAAAACCGGTGGGGCCGGTCTAAATTGGACTTTGGCCAGCCAAGTTGAAGTGAAATTGTGTCGTTTTTGTTCTGCGTTCATATCACAACATAAGAAGCACTCTGCAATTGTTTAAAATAATTTTAGAGCCTCTGAAAATTTCGACAGAAACTTGGATTTTCGTTTCGTGTTTCGGAGTTATTTCGGTTTTGTTACGTTAACATTGTTTAAATCTGCTAGTGTAGGGTTTATGGGCTGGCTTTGATACCATGAAAGGTTATGCTAACGCTCTGGCCATCAACCGAGCCCGATTGCGGAACAAATTTTTTTCTAACGATGTAAACTTGGCGCTAGAATAACTCTAAACCGGATCTACCATAAACCTAACTAGCAACTAAAGAACCTATCTACTATGAAAAGAGTATATACTTAAAGAAAATAAGTTCTTCGGGTCTTCGCTCCTCTCCTTTGGCTCCTCAAAAGATGTACGGATCGTGTTTAAACTTCGGCCTTCTCGCGTCAAAGATGATCTACCCTAGAGTGCCTACTTTGAGCTCCTACCTCCTAATCGAGATAACTAGGGTACTTAGAGTGCTAATTTAAGTAGCCTAGATGAAGTAGAGTGAGATGATGGATTAATATGTCTCAAGAACCATAGGTTTCTCAACACATGAGACTATTAGGGTTTGACCTAGAAGAAGAAAGTTTGGAGGAAAGTGAAGGTGTTGTAGTAAGCATAATAAGAATAGAATGAAGAATGGCTAAGTCTTATGACTAATAAAGCAAGCCTTCCAAAATAATAATAACAGATTATCTTCACCATAAAATATCTAGATGCCACCTTGTCTCAATAGTAACCCATGACTCACTAAGTGAGTCACCAAGTAGCCATGCTTCATTCAATGAATGATAACACCTCACCCTCCACCTCATTAACCATTTAACTAAATGGTTAAAACAAATAATGAGGTGTCTTCTTCTAGAATCACTCTTGTAACAAATTACAAGAATACCCCTCACCGTATATACATACCCGTATCCGTATTCCGAAAAATATGAATACAAAAGAGACGAAAATAATCCAACAATATAATACAAGGATCCGGTTTAAACCAAAGCCCGCTGGTATTATTCGCCCAAATATCATACGTGCATAAGTACACATATATGATCAAACCCTGCCGTAAAATCATACGGCCTCTACATCGTTTCACCCGAAATAGTGAAACCCTCTGTGCGGGATTCTAAAGACTCGACAGTACGCCGGCAGTGCGTTACTGGATAAATCTATAACCACAAGCACGTCAGCAGCACTAGCTGTACATAACAGCTATCCGGGTACCTATCGAAAAGGAAGGCCGACGAGCAAACTCATCCGGATCCCTACTGAGCCTATCCGTGACAATATCCGTACATTCCGGTCTCTTAGTCTAAGAGTATCGCATACCGGATCTAGGGGTGGTAAGCGTCAGACCCTAATAACCCGATAATTCGTGCTGATTCGGCTCTGGACCAATCCGAGAAACTACTGATCAACCTATCAGTAAATCCCAACTGCCTTGGCCAAGGTCTTATGGTCCTGACCAATCGAACACAGTGCGATATCAACTCCCAATACCTGGAGAAACGAATCCCTGACAATCACTCACTACCTCCATATGGCTTGGGACTGTACCCAACCAAAACCTGTTTGCGCGACTCGGTAGAGCCGTGGTGAGATCAAAGTACAGTGGGAACTCACACGAGAAAAATGACGATCTCAGGTCTAAAGACTAACCCGTACACATGTCATAAGAGAACCGCTATCTGATGATAGGTATAATACCATCTAGAGGCTCTCAGCGAGTCCGTCTAGTGTACTCACCCCCAGTGAGCACCCGTATACAATCTTAGGTGATCACACCAATGGTTGTGGGACCAACCACCGCCCCTCGTCGGGGTTTAGAAACGTACACGCAAGTCTACTCTAGAGTATCAATGCCCGATCTCGATACTCCCGCGACTTGGTGCATTTAAGGATGTGCTTATAGACTACCCAGCTCTCATAAGTATGATCGCCATCACAACGCAGGTAGTCAAGCAAGATCCTACGGGCTTTATCAACATGTAAACGCAATATGTAATAACGTGTATAACATATGTCATGTTAAGATAAAGTCAAACCATAATAGTATATTACTATATCAAGTCTTTATCAATATGTGCAAACTGGATAAATCATCAATAAAAACAAATGTACATATCCTGTTAAAGACAACTGAAATAATATAGTATATAACTGAGCAAGATCGTCATGTACATATATATCTCCAGCATCCACATATACATATACAATAATGGCCTCTAGGGCATACATATCCAACATTCTGTACAATGATATCAGAGTCGTTATACATTTACTCGAGTTCAACCAGACGGCGGCGGCGGCCAGATGGCAGCAGTGGGGGCGACAACCAGGGGAGGTGGTGGGCCGGTGGGGATAGGGGAAGGAAGTAGGTCGGTAGGGGATGAAGAAGATAATGATGATGGTGTTGATGATGATGACGATAATTCTACTGATGAAGGCGGTGGTGATGGGAGGGTGGCAGCAAAAGGGGAGGGGCGGAAGGGGTTGTGTGTGATGGTGATGGTGGAGATGAAGAAGATGATGGTGGTGGTTATGATTTTGATGATGAAGATGGTGGAGATCCGGGGGCTGACAGCAAAAGGGGAGGGGCGGAAGGGGGAGGTCAGGTGAGAAATGGGTGGGAGAAGAAGGGAAGGGGCGGTAGGGTGATGGTGATCGGGGAAGGGAAATGGGGAGATGATGGTGGTGGTGGTGGTGGTGGTGGTGGTGGGAGTCGTGATGGTGACGATGGTGGTGGTGGTCCAACGAGATGATGGTGATGATAGCGGTGGTGATCAGGTGATGGGGGAGTTCACGGGGATGTGGTGATTATAGTGTAATGAGATGATGAAGAAAAAGAAAGAAGAAGAAGAAGATGGTGATGATGATGGAGGTGGCGGCGGTCGAGAAGAAGAAAGGGAGGCCGGGGAGGTTAGGATTAGGGTAAAACAATAATTTTGAACCCTTAACAGCCACATTTGACAGTGTTAGTATCAAAAGTAACCAGAGGGGCTTTTTTAGTTGAGTTAGCAGTTTTGAAGGCCTTTTATACAATTACTTTGAAAAATGGTTTTTTTACAATTATCTATGTTTTAGAGGGTGTATATCCCAAAAACCCTTTTTTATCCCATGGAATGACCTATTCGGCGTATTTTTCGCTCCTGAATTTACCCATGAAAATGACATCTAAACATCATTTTTTAACGGATTGTACTAATTTAGGGGAAAATGGAATCTAGTCTTTTTATAATGATAAGTTTTTTTGAAACTTCCGGACATCCAAAAGGCCTTTAATGCATAGTCACATAATTCGCGAATAATTCGGCGAATTCGTGAATAATTCGCGAGTTTTTGATTGGCCGATTAATTTTTTGATTTAATCGCCACTGGCGAATGTTTCGAATAATTCGTGAATAATTTAAATAAACGGCGAATAATTCACAAAAACAGCTAATAATTCGCAATATCAAAACCCAACGCCTCATATATTAATTTCTTGCTCGAAATCTTTCCCGAACATTTCCCGAATACTTGCCAAATCTTGCCCGAATACCTGCCGATTTTTTCCGAATAGTTTCCCGAATCCGAATTTTCGAGCTCTCCGAATAATTCCCGAACGGCGAATTTGTGACAATGCTTTAATGCAATCATCAGAACCTTCACACCCAAAAAATTATTCCATATGCCGGCTATAAACGCCCAAATAAGAAAGAGAAGAAATAGATGTGCGGTCCCTACACGCTGCTAAAGGCTACTGAAATTCTCCCCTCTCCTCCTGCCCGCATTATTACATCCGGGAATAATTTCTCCTCACACGCACCGCTCACCTTACACACTTATCTCTTCCTTTGCCCTTTATTTTAGCGAGTGGTATTAGTTGAAGGAGTGTTAAAAATAGTGGTGCAGATAGATGGGTAACTTTTTGATAACAGGTTTTGAAAGAATCGTGAAGGGGCTTTTCTGTAATAGCAAGAGAAATTATTCGGCCTGGCGAATGTAATATATTCGGGCATGAGAGAAAAAGAGATGGAGAATTACGGCATCCTTAGAACAGCTTGGTAAGTCCATATTTTTATTTTTTTTCTCTCATGATCAAGCGGCATGTATGGTCCACACATCGAAAAAAAATTCCGTAGCACACCAGTTTAGCTTTTATGGTGAAGACGCGTCAACGCCTTTTCATTGTTCATGACGTCGTGGACTCCAAATTAACCATGATTTTAACTCCAAATTAACCATGATTTTAAATTCTCAACCACATGTAGTGTGCATTATAATAGTAGAGTTTTAGAGATTAGTATTATAGATTTTTATTTTTATATTTATTTTTATTGATAAAAGACGATTCGAAATTCGAACCGGCGATCTCTTATTTTGAATAGAAAAGTTTTACTGTATGGACTACACGCAATTGGTTATATTTTGAGGTTAACTGTGTTTCCACTCTTGCTTCGTTGATAAGTTTATAATGAAACAACCAAAATGACGAGTACAGCAAGTCATATGCATAAAACATGCACACAAAGCCCACTGGAGTTGCCATATCTAACACAGTAGATAATAGCCAACTCAAAAATACACATAACATAAAAGCAACCAGTATAACACCAAAAGTGCAAGCCATGCTCAAACCAAAACGAATTTTTGAGCACATCAACCAGCAGCGCCAAGGAACAATCAAAAATACAAATCTCGGGAGCTCGAGCAAGCCACCGAGCATCTCTCATCAATCCATCCCGCCGGCATCATGGCTTGAATTCACAGCGAACAAAGGACCTGGTTGCATAATCCCTTGCTTCTTTGAAAGCCCTGACCCAAGAGCCCAGATTCGACAAATAGTGTATTAATTAGTAAAATCTTGAAAGTTTTTGTTGGTATTATTAAAACAATTAACAATCATTTCGTTCAATCCAAAATTTTCCATATATAGCACCGAACGACACAAACCCATCCCATTCTTCCCCAAGGCCAGATGCAATATTGCGCACTCTCCACTCTCTCCACCAAAACCAACAACCTAAGCCCAAGCGAGATCCTCAGAACCTATCAATGACCCATAGCCAGGTTCTGAAAACAACCGGACAAAAGAAAAACAAATGTTCAATTGTTTCATCCTCCTCTCTACATAACACACTCACCGCCTGGACCAAGATACGGCGATTCTTACTATTGGTTATTAATCCGATTGTTATTTAGATTGGGACAGGACCCCCATAGCTGTAGCTGGATTGGTTCAAAATTGACCCAATTGGATGGCATCCGATTTTCTTTTTTTTTTTGGGGGGGGGGGGCGGGTGGGGGGGGATCATGTATGAACCAAACTGCTATATGGAACCATTGCAGAGATGTCATGACTTATAATTCAAGAGTAGTAAACAGAGTATTTGAGAATGATGTTATTCTATATTACATATCCACTATTACTGGATCCTAGGCTCTCATCATTGAATTTTAAGAAAACAAATCTATGGGTCCTCTACTTTACCTACACTGTTGGATTTAATAGCATGAAACAATATGGACAAAATAACAGTGTGTGCCCCAATCCGTAAATAGTCCGCAAAGGCAAAACTAATTCCTATTTATTTCAAGAGTTATTATCTAATATATTATCTTGAATGAGAATCTCAACTACTCCAAAGCTTTTCCTTCTCTATAAATTCAGGTTAGCCAGCACCCCTCCTTTCTCAGAGCCATGCATGATCACTCAAAACATGCTTCCTTCCTTCCTTCTCTATAAATCCAAAGATAAGTATATTTCTATTGTTTGGTTTTGATGAAGCATGCAACCAAAGAAACTATGAGGAAATATCTGTGGTTAACACCTACATGCTCTTTCTCTCTCTCTATTTCAATATTTCTTTTCCCTTTTTAATTATTTACAAATAGTTTTTGGTTTTAGTGGATCAAATGATTTCTGATCATCCTATTAGAAATTGAAGGCTTCGGGAAATGTATGATAACAAGACAAAACCTGTATTGCAGCTAGGCATCGCTAATGAAGGAAGCCCAAGCAATTTGCTTCGGAATTCGTTTGCTAGGCCTAGCCGGCGAAGCGAATTTTGCTCGCTTCGCCGGCTAGGCGAGGCGAGGCAATGGCAACAGTAGCGAAGCCAGAACCTGCTCGTGAGGTAAATTCGTCGAGATAGGCGAATTTTTCTCCCGGCTCGGATGCTATTTTTATTTTTTTTTAAATTAATTTGAAATTTAAACAAATTTTTTTATTAAAAATTTTTTTAATCAAATTGCAATTCCATAATACAATTTGTTTTTTTTTTATATTAAAGACCGAGCTCAATCGGGCTGCCTATTTATCATTTCCAAATATTGATCTCAATGAGAGGGAATCAGTTATACGTAGTTCTTTTCTACTATTACGGATCTTACTCACTACTCATCGGTGTCAGTTGTGGTTCCTCCTCCTTCAGTGTCGGTCTCGTCCGATCCTGTAAGCTCCTTAGCTAGATAATCCGAGTCCAAAATGATTGTATTTTGTTTCGTGACGGTTGCTGCTTCCCAATCTTGCGAGCAAATCATGCACTCCATTGTGTCGTGCGCCAAACTGCATCTCTTATCGCTTAATATCCTACCACTTGTACTAAAAATATTTTCTGACGCTACTGTGGACACTGAAGCAGTTAGTAAATTATGGGCCATAGTAGAAAGCACCGGATACAAATGTCCGTCGGTTTTCCACTGGGCTAAAATATCAAAATCATCTATAATTAAATCTACTCAGTTTCTAAAAATATTGATAACTCGTTTAAAAATGACGATGATGAGGCTACCGGGCCTTTTGCCCTTTTCTTCTGTTGAATAAGTGTTAAAACTGGAGTCGAAACACACGAGCTGGACGGCGGACTACTAGTTCTAGCAGAAGAAGATCGTACAACATACAAATCAAACACTTCATCTAAATTACTTCTAACGATACTAATATAGACATCAATATTTACACCATGTCCCATGGCCGTGTGGAACCCACACTACTACAAATAGGGGTTGCCCCTACGGATAAATCCGTAGGAGCAAACCACTGCCCCTACGGTTATAACAGTAGAGGCATGAAAATACACCGTAGGTGCACACGTCGCAGGTGCAAGTCTTAGCCTTAAATATGCCCCTACGGTTAAATACTTGCCCCTACGGCTTAATGCATAGATCCATCTGTCCCTACGGATTACACTGTAGGGACAAAAAAGTTATTTAATTTATCGGTTTATAAAATAAAATATTTGGCCTTACGGATAACTCCATAGGGCCAAATAGATGCCCGTACGGCTCCATGCGTAGGTTCAGATGTGTAGGGGCAAAATATCAGCTAGCCTGATATATTGTCCCTACGGATAACTATGTAGGGGCATATGTATGCCCCTACGGTCCAATCCGTAGGGACAAGTCTAACCCCTCTTACTGAGATCATAGGGGCAAAATATCAGGTATCCTGATATTTTGTCCCTACGGATATATGTGTAGGGGCAACCTTTAACCCTACGGATTAAATGGTAGGTGTAAACTTTGGCCCTACGGATTAATCCGTAGGTACATATTATCAGGGTTTTTTTTTAAAAAGAGCTGCATGTTTTTTCCTCACCCTGTGCACAATAATATATACATCATATATAAAAGTAATCAACACGCAGAATATATACCGCAGTATTCATAATCAACATCTCACGCATAATACATAAAAGAAATCAACAAGAAAAATACGATATCAATCTAAATCAATATTAAGACGCAAACACCACCAATATCAATATCGTCCAAAATTTATACAATATGTATCATATAAGTAAATACACGTTTAAAATATAAGAATCAAAAAGCTACCCTAGCTCGATCCAGCTCCACCTCTGATAAACGTCGTAATCTAGCGCGCCTGCTCCTCGGATATACCCTGAGTCAATATCTCGAGCAATGCGGTGTGTGCGGAAGTCTGAACGGGCTGTGGAGCTGTAGGAGCGGTCTGCGCAACCGCCGCTGAGGTAGTAGGTTGCAGATCCGCAGCTGCGGGAGTCTGAGCGGGTTGTGGAGCTATAGGAGTGGTCTGCGCAACCACAGCCGAGATAGTGGTTTGCGGAGCCACGACCGAAGGAGATGTATGTGGAGGCTCAGCCGAAATACCCTGTCGCGTCTATTCAGTTTTGTGTGTAATAAACGAATAAGAACTGTGTATTAGTCGAATTTATATCATTATCAGGTTATGTATATTTGATTAATCATACATACATAGAACTGTGTATTAGTTTGGAAAACCGTAGTTTATTTTAATCAGACAGTTCTATATATGTATGATTAATCAAAGCTAAGTCTACAACCAAATAAGCTCAGGCTACATACTAATATTGGATATATTGTTATCTATAATATAACATAATATTTTACTATTAAGTAGTATACATACCAACATCTCCTTCAACTCCTGGACGGTGGCCTTCAAGGTGTCCAGTTCTTGCTCGAAACGTCGCTCACGGGAGATAGAGAAAGTAACTGCCAGAGTAGAGTCCAACCTCATATGGACCCTGCTAGGATCCAGTCCCCGGCCTCTCTCCCAACCTTTGTGGTGCCCTCCGTGTGCGGCGTCTAGGACTGGGGTCAGCAGTATCGGATCGTTCTGTCCAGTAAAATCGATCCCCGATGCCTCCGCCTGCTCAACCACCCGCTCCTACACCCACATTAACCAGTAAAATATAAGTATATCATTTAAATTTAAACCTTTCAAAACAAAAATTTCAAATAGGGGTTGAATAAATATTAACACTTACGCAATACTCCTGGGTAGCGGTGTCGGGGTATCGAAGCTCGCCCGTGGCGGGATCTGTCGAGGTGCCGTGGACGGCAAGATACGCGGACAGCACACTCGGTGTACCACCCTGGGCCAGGGTCTGAGCTCTCTGCAATTCGCCAAAAATTTACATATATTAGAAAATAACTCTTAATATTACATTATATCACAGTAGGTCTATTGTAATTTACCGATAACTCCATGGCACGAGTAATATTTCTCGAGCCACCTGTATAAGTGGGGCGACCCCTCTTCGCCGACTTCCTATTCTCTTTATTTTGATCGGCCTGTTTCTGCACAACACATTCAAATTTAGTTTTCTAATTAAGAAACACAAAAAAATAAATTATATACTAAATAATGAATTACATTTAAAATACATACCTGTTTGCGTTGAGAGTCGAAATATTGGCACAATAGAGGCCATGTATCTACGTCGACTCTCGCAAAGACCGGAGTATGTAGGAGGGCCGCTCTCTCTGCCTCGGGGGTCGCCATCCACAGGGAATAGCAGTCGATCTTCAGCTCATTTCCATTGTATCGGAACTTCGATTGCATGTTCTTTATCAGACCATGGTACAGAGCGTGAAGATCGAGCACCCTCCCAGGATGATCAGGGTCGGGTACAGGCTGAAAATCGTAATCCAACTAAAAATAAAAAAACAATGTTATTAAATTGCAAGTGTTAATAATAAATATATTGGATAAATCAAATGAAAATATATATTAATACCCGAGCCTGATCCCAGAAGAGGGCGAATGAGCACCGGTGCTGGTCGCCCCACTCAACATGAAGTGGATAGTTCTTCACGAGGCAGCTCTCATCCCCCATATACTGGCCGAACCTCTCGGCATAATCGCCGGTGTAGCGATAATCAGGGGTAAAAGAGAGAGAGAATGCTTCCTCCTCCTAGCTCTGTCGGGCCTCAGCCTGTGGGACTGATTCAGGCCTTGAGTCCCCCTCTCGGGATGGGGAGGCCCAGTATCTACAAGAAATATCGAGACAATCAATATTAAGACAAAGTGGTATTAAGAAATCAAGGTTTAACGAAAATTGAAGTGTGATATATACCTCCGGCGACAGAAGCACGAGCCTGGGCCCGGGAAGCAGCACGAGCGGGACGATAGTTCCTCTGGTGAGGAACAGCCGGTGACCCGGACGTGGACGCATCTCCAACTAGAAAATAAACATCGATAAAATTACATGAAGTTCATGTTTATTCTTAAAGGATATGTAAAATGAATAAATATTTTATATTTATTCATACAAACCTACAGACTGAGCGGAGGGTATGGAAGTGACGGGAGTGGGCCCTGCACCAGACGAGGACATACCACCTATAATTAGACAATCAAATATCAGCTATATAAGTAATTGCAAAAATAATGCGTATATTAATAATATAACATTCTAAATCAACATGTATACACTATAGGATATATAAACATACCCGCAAGTGCGGTGGTGGGCTCTGCCGGAGATGTGAAGGCACCACCTACAGCTCGAGATGTAAGTACGTAAGAGCAAAAAGAATGTATGTATATGTATGATATAGCATTCTAAATCAATATACATGTACTATATGATATATAAACATACCTGGAGGTGCGGGAGTGGCCTCTATCCCTGATGTAGACGCATCACCAACAGCTAGACAATCAAATATTGACAATGTAAGTAATTTTGACATGAACATGCATGTATATCTATAATATTGCATTCAAAATGAATATGCGTGCAATATACCTGGATGTGTGGCAAAGGCTATAAAGAAGGAGGTATCAGAAGGGGTCTCCGATCAGGGTGCAAGACCGACCATCTGAAGCTCCCAACACAGCTCTCCGGGCGGCAGAACCGCTCTGTCTCTGCCTCTACCGGTGCCACGGCTGGAGCTCCTGCCGCCCCTCGCTGCTCCCGTCATCGTCGTCAAATCTAGATAAAATGGTTTGTGGACGCATTAGACAATCATTACAAGCATTGACTATATATGTATAGATCGTAAAATGTGAAGTAATAATATAACATTACTGATAACCTTTTTCGTTTCGTGAGCGCATTAGACATATCTACTTGTATTTCATCATCGCTATCATTTCTAACCCACGTAATTTCATGATCAGCCGAAGACAACCCGTCTTTCGAAACAGACGGTCGGAACACTCTAAGTCTTCTCTCTTCTTCATCCGCATCGCTGTCCTCGAATTCTGGGACATCGTAGACATCACTGGGTTTTCCATCCCGGATGCTTCAAATACTGTGAGTAGTATACTTGGAACGCTTGGTTCGGAAAGATAAACGGATCTTCCTGACCGTAAAATCGAAGTGTGTTCACACTGGTTAATCCATATTCATCTTTCCAAGTCCCGAGATTGCTTCTCCACTTACCCGTATCGGTTCGCGTATCGTACCAAGTACACTGAAATATATAAAAGGGTTATGATTGTCCGGGATATTGGATGCCAAGTATACAATTTAAGTATCCATAATAAATCACACCATCCGATCCTACCGTCGCAATCCCACTATTCTGAGTGGTTCTCAATGTTTCTATGTCCTTAACTTCGAATTTGTATCCAAGGACACTGAATCCTTTATAATATGCAACCTCCATACTAGGAAACTGAGCTAAATATCTTGAATCACTCTCTAATGATGCAGCCATGTTCGGATCGTGGATCTAACAAAACAAATTTTACGACAAATACATAACGATATAAGTTTAGATTAAAACTGATAACAATAACATGTTATTCGAATAACTTACATGATCTGCAACCCAATCGCAAAAATTATCCTGATGATATTTTTCCAATCATTCATCGTTCCAATCAGGATGCCCCTCACGTACCTCGTTAAAATGAATTCTGTTCTCGACAATAAATTATGACATTAATATTATATCATTTCATACACACACAAACACAAATATAACAATTAATCCAAAAAAACTTACTCTCTAATTTTTTCAAGACATGCGCTATTGAGCAAGATAAACCGGTATATCTTGTTGATAAACATAGTGTCTACCCTCTTATAATCGGCTTTACATATGGCCCGTCTTGAATTCTTCGAGGCCGGTTAAGTCTCGTCTCAATGTTCTCGTCTAGATAGCGGGAACAAAATGTGGTTGCTTCATCTAGAAGATAACCTTGCATGATAGAACCCTCTGGTCGATTTCTATTGCGTATATACTTTTTAAGAGTATAGAGGTACCTAAAGAAAATATGATGAATAAATAAATACGGGCATACAGGACAACAATAATTTTAAAAATTGCGCGAAACGAAAAATTCCACATAAATCTCGATGGGATATATCCATCGATATTATACCGGTCCGGCTAACTTAGCCTCAGTTGTAAGATGAACCGTCGGGTGTATTATGATATCGAAAATGACGGTAGGAAAATATGATCACACTTGCAAAATATCAACGCAATAGAATTTTCTAGTTTCTCCAGCGTCACAACATCCAGTGTTTTAGCGCATAACTCTCTGAAAAAACAATACAAGTCGTTGATTACTAGACCGACCGATTCAGGGAGGGAAGTCCTGGGGGCTAATGGGAGAAGGTTCTCTATGATAACATGGTGATCATGACTTTTCAGCCCATCGATCTTGCCTTTCACAAATTTTATTTTCTTACTGAATGAACCTGAGAAACCTGTGGGAACTTTCAAATCATGCAACACCTGTAGGAATCTTTTCTTCTCCGGTTGTGACATATGATAAGCGGCATTAGGAAGTACAAACTTGGCTGGTTTACCCACTACCGGTTTAGGATGCAATTCACTTCTAATTTCCCAGTCATGTAGATCCATCCGAGTATTGAAGTTGTCTTTCGATTTTCCCGTCTTTACAAAGAAGCAAGTTGAGTACGTGCTCGGATACTCCCTTCTCTATGTGCATGACGTCCAGACAATGACGCACTAAATTTTTTGACCAGTACGGTAGGTCGAAGAAAATGCTTAACTTGTTCCAGAATGGTGGTTTGACCTGTTTTGTCGGATCCATCCCGAAGGTCACATTATCGTAACCATCCCACTGAGCAGTCACGTCCTCTCCGGACAATGGGGCTGGAGGTCCAAGAAGCTCCTGATGACCATCAAAGTGAACAGCATCTAACCTGTAGGGGTGGTCTAAAGGCAGGAAACGTCGATGGCCGCAATAACAAACCTTCCTGCTAAAATTCAAGAATTTCGATGTTGTATGTTGATGGCAATGAGGACATGCTTTGTGACCATGTACGGACCAACATAATAGTATTCCATAAGCAGGAAAGTCATTAATTGTCCACCTTAAAGCTGCACGCAATATGAAGGTTGTATTTTTGTTTGCATCGTAAGTTTCTACACCATCAATGAATAGAGATTTTAACTCCTCGATCAGAGGTCGGAGATAGACGTCGATATTGTTTCCCGGTGAGTTTGGTCCGTCGATAAGAAGAGGCATCATAAAGTATGATTGGTCCATAACCAACCAAGGCGACAGATTATAAACTATCATTACAACGGGCCATATGCTGTGGCTTCCAGCCATATAGTTGAATGGGCATAAGCTATCACTAGCCAGTCCAAGCCCGACATTGCGAGAATCGCTACTGAATATTGCGTGCCTTCTATCTAAATCCTTCCATGCCGTTGAATCTCTTGGATGACTCATTTTTCCATCTTCACTTGGAGGAGCACGGTGATGCCAAATTATTGCCTCGGCTATTTTCTTACACCTGAATAGCCTCTGCAGCCTCTGTGTTATGGGAAAGTATCGTGCTATCTTAACAGGTATATCGAGGTTCTTATCAGAATCTTTCGGCTTATACCTGGCCTCTCCGCATGTTGGACACTCTTTCAAATCTGAATTCTCTTTCCGGTACAACACGCAATTTTTAGGACATACTTGAATCTTCTCATACTTCAGATTCAAATCAGACATTATCTTCTGGGCTCCGTACCAGCTGCCGGGCATGTTATTGTTAGTTATATGTATGCCCTAGAGCCCATTACTGTACATAGGATGTATATTGTAGTGGATGCTGGGACATATATAGAGAGGACTTTCTCGCTCGATATGATAGTATGCTATCTGGTTACTCTTTACCTTAACGTGTATACTGATTGTCTCTCTATTACATGTTGGTAAAGCCCTTAGGATGTGTACTTGACTACCTGGACTATGATGCGGATCATACTAGTGGGGACATGGTGGTCCATAAGTACATCCTTCAAGGTCCCTAGTCGTAGGTGTATCAAGACGGGGCATCGATATACCAGAGTAGACTAGCGTATACCTTCTCGACCCATACAGATGGGCGATGGATGATCCCATATCCATTGATGTTTGACATCAGAGATGATATACGGGTGCTCAGTAGAGACTGGGTACACTGGACGGACTCGCCGAGAACTCCCAGATGGTATTATACCTCACGTCAGATGGCAGTTCTCTGGTGACACCGGTACAGGTTAGTCTGTAGACCCGAGATCGTCATAGAGTCTTGTGTGATTCCCACTGTGCTTTGATTTCCACCTTACCACGTTCAAGAGGGCGTGCAAAACGGCGGTTTTTGGGTACAGTCCCGATTCACATGGAGGCAATGAGCGATAGGAGGGGATTCGTCTCTCCCGGGATTGGGGGTTGATGTTGCGCTATGCACGACTGGCCATAACTGGAAATCCCTGGCCAGGGTTGCAGTGATATACTGGTAAGAGTTATCAGTAGTTTCACGATTGTTATGGACCTCACGTCGGCATGACTTATCGAGCTATTGGGGTCTGACGTTTACCACCCCTAGGCGAGATATGCGACATATCAGACGAACAGACCGGACTGTACGATAAGTGTTACTGGTTGGATTCAGAGGAGTGTGAGCGGGCTTGCTCGTCGATCTTCTTATCGCTCAATACCCGGGTGGCCGTTACGTTTAGCAGACCGCTTGCGGCTTGTAGGTGTTTGATATGATCATCACCTACTGCCGGCGTATTGACGAGTCTTTAGAGTCCTACACAGAGGTTTCCTGGCTCGAGCGAAACGAAATAGGAGCGCATATGAGATATGTGCGGGACCGAGAATAATGTGTGTATGTGATACCGTATTCTATTCTCGCGATGAATGTATCGATTGGTTGTATGCGATATAACCTAGTTATCGAATCGAGGATTGATTCGATAAGTCGATACGTTGGATATTAGTCGGTCATATGCGATATGAACGGATCGTTAAATCAAGTGTTGATTTAATGATTTAATGTATAATTATATATTTGATATATTACTTTACATTAACTAGTATTTGTTCACTTAAAATGGATTTTCTCACTTGATGTGCACATTGTATATGTGATATATTTTTGTGCACTTGATTGTATCATGTTTGATGATACATGCAAGTTTGGGTGTATGTTTAGTTTAAACCATGTTTAAGTGAATGGTTAGGGTTTTGTTTATTTACTTATTCATTTATTCATTTTTGGCAAAATGAAAATGGTGGCTAATTTTGTTTCTTTGCTTTAGCTTCATGAAGCTTCTTTAGATTATCTACCATTTTGTCTTTTGCCTAAACCTAATCATTCACCTAACCCTAGTTTATTCTCTACACTAAACCATGGTTGCTAAAATGATAAGAATCACTTTATTTCCATTTTATTAATCATTCTTATCATATTCTTTTTCTTCTTCTTCTTCTTCTTCAAGAAGAAAGAAGCTTGCTAGCTTCAATGGTGACTTGAGATAAAGAGTGAGAAATCCAATTCTAAAGTGAACCCACTTCCTATTTCTTCATCCTCTACCACTTGCCATGTAGTATAGGGTGTTTTCTTCACAAGTTTCATGACTTGGTGAAGTTGGAGCTTGATCTTGAGTTGCCTCGACGTAGATCATTTTCGGCATCGAAGTCGACGACCTAGCCCGATCATTTCTCCGACGAAACCATCGCCAGAGTCCGGGATCCGATGATTACAGCGGAGGGACGTCATCGCGGAGCTAAGGAGGTGGAGGACCGGATCTACAAAGGTTGTAGTCACTTTTCTTTTTAGTTAAAGTTGTTAATTTGCTTGCATCGCCTTACCTCTAGTTAACGATCTAGCGTTAGGCTTTCTTTGGCACATGAAAATTTTGAATTGGCCATGTTTGATAACTTGTAGAACCTCATGGGTGTGCCTAGGAACCCTACAGTGGTATCAGAGCCTAGCTAAAGTCTTAGGCGATGCGTAGACGAAGTTAGATACCCGATCGAACCCCGAAACCCTAGCTTTAACCCTTCTCTGTACATTTTTTGAAATCGGGGATTTTTGAGAATTAAAAATATGCAGAAAAATCGGCAGGCTTTTTTAAGAATTACTGTGAAGCACGTGCGCATAACTCGACCAAATGGCCACGGAACCGCGGCAAAAGCATAGCATTTGCGGCGGTTCCGCGGCCGTATAGGAGCTTCTTGTAATTTTCTTTGCACAGTAATTCCTATCTTTTAGTGCTGTATTTTCTGGGAATTTTTAATTTTCACTCAAGAGTTGAGTTTTCTGGGTTGCATTGGGAGTTCGTAGATTCAATCGGATTGTCTAATTTTGTCAGTGTGTTTTTCCAGGTAATTTTAGAATATGTTGAAAAGTTCGACCGGATATAAATACCCACTTTTGCCCCTGCCGGGAAATTTCTAATCGTTGGATTTTTCCGTAGTTTAATGACGTTCTAAGTAGTGCAAGTAACGCGATGGTCCCTCTAGAAGACAACAAACCTTAACTCGATTATGTGACCGTCTTGAACTGCCCTTTGAACCTTAGGGTTTGGGGCAGTACGGCGTGCCACATGTGAGGCGTTGTGTAATACCCAGCCCCTGTTATACCAAAATCTGTATTTTATTACTCTAGAATCCTATTTGTTCTTATTTATAATTTTATCTATTTTATATAATTATTTATTTATTTTTAAAGTCCCATTTATCTTATTTGAAAATTTAAAACCCAAAACTAAATCTTTTCTCACTCAGCCCACATCCCCAACCCAACAACAAAAAATCAAATTAAGACATTTATCCCTCCGGCCCACTCCCTTTAAATTTTCCATTCACCTCTTTTAATTCCCGGCCCAGCCCTCTCTATATATATTTAAAATCCTTTTATCAAAAAAAAATTATCCCAGCCCATTCTCCCTGGCCCGTCTCCTTATCTTTTTCCCATTTAAAATCTATTTTTCTTTCCCAGCCTGGCCCGACCCACCTTTCCCCTCACCCGCTCCGGCTTCGACCCGACCCGTTCCTCTTTCTCCCCCAACGGCTACCTTCTTATTTCCCGCTCGCGACCCATTCCTCCGCCGCAGCCCACGCCACCTCCTCCGCCCACGATCGCGAGCCGTTACCCCACGACGTGCGCCCTCTATCTACCTCGTCACTCTTCCTCTCTCCCTCCATCCCATTGCTTCCCTTTCCAGTGTCCCTCTCGAACCCACTAACCACCCCGACGCTCCGATTCCCTCAACTGCACCCATTTCACCACCACAGACTCCACCCTCGTCGCTCATCTTCCTCTCCTCCTCTATCTCGCTAGCGCTGCAGACCTCACAACCGCCGGTGCCCCCTCTCCTTCCCTAGAA
This sequence comes from Agapanthus africanus, assembly GCA_030015575.1. Classification (NCBI taxonomy): domain Eukaryota; kingdom Viridiplantae; phylum Streptophyta; class Magnoliopsida; order Asparagales; family Amaryllidaceae; genus Agapanthus; species Agapanthus africanus. Next base: position 27,352,095 of record CM057339.1, read on the forward strand.
CTTCCTTCACCGACATCCCCAACTTCCCTCAACCCTCACTCCCGCAACCATCTCCTTCTTCTCCTCGCGCAACCCCACTCCTCTCAAACTCCACCCGAGTCGCCTCACCGCCGTTCAACCATGCCTTCACCTCATCATCGTCGTCGTCATCTCTCTCACTATCTCTCTCCCTCTCTGTTATCCCTCTCTGCTTACTCTCTCTCTCTCTCTCTCTTTCTCTCTCTCTATGCTTACTCTCCCTCTATCTCTCTCAAACACTTCTTCCCCTCTTCCTCACTGCTGCCACCAACCGCCGGCATCGACCACAACCACGACCGGAGCCTTCAACCTCCCCCACCACAGCAGTACCGTCCCATCCTCCTCGACGCCCTCGCTCTTTCCCCCGCTCTCATCTCCGCATCCCATTGCTACACTGAGCCACCACCGCAGCCTGCACGCCACCTGAGCTCTCACCCTCGGCTCACCCTAGCGCCACCTGAGCACCACTGACAACCTCACCATCATCGCCATTACCCTCACACTCCCCACTGCACAGAGCCAGACCCGAGCTGACCCGGAACCGTTGTCGTCGCGGTGCTAGCTCGTCGCGCGCCCGTACTTTACCTCGCTGTCGTGCACCTCCAGGCAAGTTCCCTACTTGCTACATGCTACTTTCGTTAATTACAAATCGACATCGTATATAATTCATGTTTTACTTTCCGTTAGATTATTCGACACAAAACTGTTCGATGCTTGTTCTCTTAGGAAATTATTATCAAATTTGACGGAACTAGATAAATTACATTGGCCCTTGTAGGGATGGATAACGTGTGCAAATTTCGCTGAAAAATTTGATCGTTAACGACTAAAACCACCACCCCCAAGTTTAACCGTAAAACTGGAATTTTATTGTACCTGAAAACCGTTAAATTCACCATAAATCATATACACACTAGAATGGTGCGTTCGAGGGCTCAAATCGAAGATGATTCGATGAACTTTAACCCTATACTGGTTTTCTAATATTCCTGTACTTAAATTGTGATGATATTTGTATCGGAGTGCGACTCTGGAATGCAGTCCAGAGCGACTCCAGTCTTTGCTTGCTGTTCCGTATTGGGTACCACAGGATTTCCTTAACTCGAAGGTTGCGTAACTCTGCTGTTTATTATAGGTAAATCTGTTAGCTAGACAACATAATTGGTTTCATTCTGTTTCATTACCGTTTGATAATTAATCTGTAATTTAGAAGATCGGGACGCATAACAGTCCCAACAGAATCAGAATTGACAAATTAATAGTAAACGGTGTATATCTCCTGACGTACAGATGCGATCGACGATCCGTCTATTTCGTTGAAAACCTTACTGAAAACCCTAGAATTCATCCAAACTGTAGCGTCGCTAAATTCTGATCCCAACTGGGGTTAAAATGCGTTGCGAAACGGACATCTGATTCTGAAACCGGATTTCCAGCCGCGAACGCTTAAAATGAAATGGTTATAATTAATGATCCTGGAACCTGATTGGCTTGAAACTAAATTCGATGGATAGATAACTGAACATACTAATTATTACCTGTTTATCGTTTCGCTAAACTATATACGTACGTTTCATGATAAATCGTGCAAGTGATAGAATACTGTTTTTATGACACCTTAATTGTGCTTATATACTGTTCACGCATCATATCATACCCATATCATTGTAGTGATAACCTAGTGATATCGTGCATTTACCCAGTGTTAGGTTCTAGCGATGATTGTGGCAAGTACATCAGTGTTCGTGTATCCGTGATTAAGTGAAAGTGATACGTACTTGTACACAATCAGTGACCCTATTATTCTATTGCATTGTCGACGTCTGTGGGATGCGTGTACGTGTGACTATAAGTGGTATGGGACACTTATGGAAGCGCTTGCACGAGTGTCACAGATAAGGCATCCGACACTTCCATTTATCTTAGATATTAGTTGGGACGTGCTTGATGGAGGTCCTGTCTCCAGTTCTCGCGCAGACTTGTCACGGATCGATTAGTATTTAGGGTTATGGTTAGCGTTTGATGTAGACCACGGGGTGTGGGGTAGTTTAAGTGTGAGTCCAACAGAATCTCGGGAGTCCCATACCGGCTTATATATTTAGGGAGATATATGGAGATTTACAGGGTATGTGATATACACCGTGATATACATGTTACATGTTGGGCCCGTGGTCCCTTGCCCTTGGGTCCTACCCTTGGGTGGAGGACACTCGCGAGTGGTTGACTCTCACACTTGGACTGACGATAGGACGATAGGCTTAGTGACCTGTGCAGTGAGACTTAGAGACTGATAGGGATACTGGCATTTATATACCTTATATACAGTGTTGACATAAATGACACATCGTTCTACTGCTTTACTGCTCCGCTGCATTGATTACCGCACATTCATATTCAAGCTGTCATTGATTTACTGTTATTCATATCTATTACCACTGTTAGAACTGTCACTTGATTTTATATATATTATATTGCTATTGTGTCGCTCTGACGACCTGAGTATGCATGCTCAGTGTGAGGAGAAGATTTAGCCTGGACCAGAACTAGACGTGCATCACAGACTTCTTGACTTGCCATTCTGAGTCATATTCGTTTGTTCCACTTCAGGTCAGTCTTTACATTGTTTCTTTCAGTTACTGCATTTCTCATTACCTGCGCATCATTTACTGTTTACCATGAAAAACTAGAAGCCGAAGTGTGACTACGGTAGGACATTTCCTTGACCGTAGGAGCATGGCTGGCCTTGTCTACCCCTCGTACTCCGTATTTTGGAAAGCGGGACGTGACACGTTGGCTTGACCCTTCTACGGCTGGACCGTTGGTACTGAGGCACGAAGTGAATGTTTTTAAACTTATTTCATGTGTTGAGCTGTTTCGGGAAAACTTGGGTGTTCGATTGTTCGATCGGAAAGTTTAACATTTTCTATTTATCCGGAATGTGATACAATATTTGGAATCTACAAGTAGTTATGAGATAACTGAATGAATGTTATAAACATAGCAATTTAGTCTCACTTGATCGGTTGCCACGGAATTTTGATGTGATCAAAAGTCCGTCGCAATCACGTACCATACGCGGATACTCACCGGGTAAACTTAATAGACAGTCTCACCCCATAGCCCCGACCAAGTGACTGTAGGAGAACCCCGTCGCCGAAAGCATCCGTTCGGGTGCTCGCGGCAGCGGTGTTCCGCCTTGGTGCACTTCGTCGACGGCGTCGGGGGTGCGGCCGCCTACTAAAGTTTGCGACGAGCATTCGATCAGGATGTCGGGAATCTTGTTGAATTGCCCGACTTGATATTGAAAAGAGTTTTCGATAATAAGACTAAAATGCAGGGTTTATAATTGTTAGGCATGCGATGTCTAAGTATTTCATTTGATTAGGCATGCGATATCTAAAGTGTTTGCGGATTCCAACTGTTGTAGTTTTACACTTTCTTTTCTGTGACCGTAAGTGTAATATGTGATATCGCCGGTTTCGTTACTATATGTCAACGACAATTGGGATGCGCATATTTACTTACGTTGATGACATGTGATGTTATGTGTTGCTGGATATGTTATATTGGATCATCGTGTTTGAATAGCCGGGGTTTTTTTATGTGAGATGAGTGTTTTTCATTTTCATTCATGTAAAAACTTGTATGTAATATTCTTTTATTGGGGCACTTCCAGGTTGCGGATGGTGTCACCCCAAAGGGCAGTTCAAGACGGTCACATAATCAAGGAAGATGTCACCTTTTGTATATTACTTACTTTTCCGCACTAAGATAGACCCAAGGAGGAGGGCACAAGTAACCGGGTTCTGGAGTCCAGTGGGAGACCAACTCGAGGAGTCGAGTCCGGGTCTCCTAACTCTAGAATTGGTAGGGTTGCTTGCCGCTCTGATAGGGGTCTAGGGGTGTGGGTTTGGCTATTCATCGCGACCGTGGAATCCGTATTTTATACTGGCTCGTATTGAAAACACGGGCGTCCTAGTATATCCAATATTTCATATGTTTCTTCTGCTGCGATATTTGTGATGTGATCATATGATGTTCTGTGATAGATACAGTATATAGTATATATGATATATTATATAGACGTTACTTATGTTTTACACCCGCGCTAGCCCTGCCCCGCTCTGTCGTTAGTTACCTAACCTAACGGTGTACGAGGGGACATCGAGGCGAATGCGGATGGCATAAGTGTACGTCGTATTTATCTGTGATGTTTAGGTAACTTAAATGATGGGACTTCATTAATATAATTAATGAAAGAAAAGAAACCTAAAGATGTTGTGGAATCGAATTTTCAAAAACCAGGTAGCTACAGTTCTTGCTTTGCATCGCGGTGTTCCTTGTAGAACATCCTGCACCTTATTCGATAAGGAAAGGACCGAGATCCCTTCACCGGGAGTGACTTCTTTAGCAATAATTGGCAGATGCTACAACCCTCGGTTTGTCTTTTGATTGCTTCTATATTTTTTGCTTTGCACAGCGGTATATATGATATATCCTGCACCTTATTCGATGAGGAAAGGGCCGACGATCCCTTCACCGGGAGTGACCCCTTTAGCAAAACTAGAAAAGCCTAAAAAACACTCCATTTAAAACCATTTGATTCCGCAACGATATCAAGTTCATTACGCAATAGGTTTTCAGAAAAACCTGTCGTAGCCCTCCGTCATTTCAGATAAGTTGTATATAGTATTCGTGCTGCATTTGTTGGCTTTCGTCAAGGTGCAGTGTGCGGTAGCTATGTGCTGCTTATCTGCTGCATATGATGCGATTGGATTAGGGTAGTCGTACGGCTTTGTTGGCTTTCGTCAAGGGTCGTGCGGGTGGGTTTAATTCAATCAAAAAATGTATGGGTTGAACTTGACTAGCGGGCTATGCTTTGTTGGCTTTCGTCAAGGTCATAGCACGTTAGGGGCAAAATTATCGGGAATTTCAAGTGTTAAAATTTGCAATGAGATTGCATACCTTCTATGAGATAGTTGGATCCCGATACCCACTGCGACTAAGAGTTACTCCTGGGAGAGTTTTACACATTACAATTAGCCGATCAAGTAGGTGTCTAGAAAGGTGTTAACGAGATTACGCCTCTGGTAAAACGAGGTTTACATTAATTAGGTTCGTGCGAAAGCACGGGGGACCTCCCTCAAAGTACCGACACTGGCCTGGCTGAAAGATTGGCGAACTTGTAGCGTGTAATTAATCCCGGCTAGTCTTTCCTTGTAGGGTTTGAAGGAAGATTTGATAAAAACAGTGGGAGCCATCCTGATTAGATAAAATAATGACCAATCTATTCTTGCAAGAGCGCACGCTGAGTGTTTTCTTCTCTCTCTCTCCAGGCAGCGACCATATCACGCCTTAATCAAGATAATAATACGGATGCATTAACCGAACCCGCTTGTTATACTGAGCTGGGCAACGTTGGTCCCGCTCCAACTTATAATTGTTATAAGACAGAGCAGGAAATTGGGGAATACCAGATTTCCCGTGCCGCCCAAACGAAGAAAGTGCATGCTGATGCATCTTCTTCGGGTGTGTTCATTACAAAGAACTGTTTCTTAGTATCCTCTACGTCCTGGGTATTTGATACCGGATCAGGATCCCAGATATGTAATCTGTTACATAGGGCTATAGAAAGGTAAAGAACTGAGAACGGGTGATAAGTTTCATGAGACAGAAAACGGGGCAAGTGTTGCAGCCAAGTCTGTTGGTCACTGTCACCCTGTATTACCTGAATACATTAATTTTGAACGAATGTTATTAGATACCGAACCTGATATACAAAATCATATCAGTCTCTTTATCAGTGAGGAAATGATAAAATTTGGTATTGTTGGATAATGTTTTGAACATTTCCTATATCAAAAGTTGATCGGTTCAGGCACGTTATCTAAAAGCATTGATGTTCTAAATCAAACTACAGTTCTTAGTATACGGAACACACACAAGAGGACGAGTTCAGAAATGAACGAATCCTTCTTGAGGTATTGTAGACTAGGTCATATCAATGCGACCCGACTAGCTGAAGTTACATTAAGATACATATTTAAATTAGTTTGAATTTACATCTTGTGAAACTTGCCAGTCATGTCACAGAGATAAGATGACCATAGCTCTGTTTATTAGAAGCAGAGAAAGAGTTAGTTGAACTCTTGGGATGATACATGTTGATGTATGCAGGTCCCCTGTCTACACATGCCAAGACCGGTTCTTTCTACTTCATTACATTCTCTGATAATCTCTCAAGATTCAGACATATGTTCCTGTTGAAACACAAGTCCGAACCTTTTGAGATATTCACAGAATATAAGTTAGAAGTAGAGAACCAAAATACAGGTATAAGTATTATGTCCTTTGATGTGATCAGGGAGGAGAATACTTGAGCACGGAAATCCTGGATTATTCTAAAGGAGAATGAGATTCTCTCTCAGCATTACTCCTCCGTATACACCATAGCACGATGGTATATCGGGGTAGAGCAGATACACCCTATTTGATATGGTGTGCTCTATGATGAGTACTACTGAGTTACCCTTTTTCCTATTGGGTGTTATGCACTTGAGAAGTTGCATACCTATTGAATAGGGTTCCAATCAAATCAGTTGCCTACCGCTTCATATGTGATATGGAAAGGGAAGATCCCATATCTTAAGTTAGTTAAGATTTGGGGTTGTCCAGCCTATGTCTAAAAAGCAAAATCCGGACAAGCTCGAGGCAAGATCTGTTATGTAGAACTGGAAATGTTCCAGCTATACAAACTGCAGCTGATGATTTGGAAGAACCAAAGGATTCAATAGTTACCAACGAACCTCGGCCTCTCCGCCGATCTAGTAGGGTTCCTCACCCACCTGAGAGATACTTCTGTTTCTCTATGACAGTGGGAGCGAGGATTGCATCATAGGATGATGACCTAACTAGTTTCGAGCTGGCCATCAAGAGTGAGACTCTGTAAGAATGGCTGGATGCTTAGCGATCTGAGATGGAATCCTTATACACCAACAAAGTATAGACTTTAGTTGCTTTATCTGAAGGGTTAAATCCCCATCAGGAGCAAGTATGTCTTGAGAAGATTACTTGGTGTACATGGAAAAGTTGAGACTTTCAAAGCTAGACTTTTTAAAAGTTTGCATCATTGACCAGGTATGGATTATGATGAAACCTTTTCTAAGTAGCTATGCTTAAGTCCATCTAGATCCTACTTTCCACGGCTACATACCATGACTACGATATCTGGCGGTTGGGTGCCATGACTGCTTTTCTAAGTAATGTTTTGGAATAGAGCGTCTATAAGTACACAGCCAGAGGGCTTCGTAGACAGTGGGAGCAGCGGAAACATATGGAAGATGCCTTATAGGATAAAGCAGGCATCACGGAGTTGGAACATCTGTTTTGATGTGGTAGTCAAAGAGTTTGACTTCATCAAAATGGTAGATGAACCTTGTATATACAAAAAGGGTAGTAGGGAGTATGGTAGTGATCCTCGTAGAGTACGTGGATAACATACTCATGATAGGAAAGGAGTTTCCTATGCTACGCTCGGTCAATCTCCGCTTATCACAAGGATTCTCCATATAGGATCAAAGTGATGCCTCCTAAATCCTGAGTTTTCATCTATGAGATAGATGTAATTGGATGTTAGGATACTCACTAGATGTAGTGAGATGGTATCAATCGATCCTGGGGAGAATCACTGGAAGGGTTCCTGGGTGATAAAGACGACTGAATGTCAGTCACAGACATTGTCTTTACCTTCAGTAAAGGGACGGTATGTTGGAAGAGTTCCAAGCTAGATACCGTGGCAAACTAGACGATAAAGGCTGGATATATCGCTACTTAAGATGCTACCAAAGAGGCTGTCTGGGTGTATATCAGTTCATGAGATGAACTTAGTTCCTCCCATTGTATGACAATGGAGTTGTGGCTTATGCCAAGGAACGTCCGTCCCATCAGTGATCCAGACATATTCTAAGGCAGTATCACCTGATCATAGAGATGGTTGATCTCCAAAGAGATCGAGGTTAGGAGAGCAGACTCAGAGGACAACACGGCGGATCCACTCACAAAGGCCTTTTCCCAGAGAGAGATTTTTATGGAATGGTTGAGTATGAGATACTGCGACCACTGCTGCAGATGGCCCTAGTGCAAGTGGGAGATTGTTAGTTATATGTATGCCCTAGAGGCCATTACTGTACATTGGATGTATATTGTAGTGGATGCTGGGACATATATAGGGAGGACTTTCTCGCTCAACATGATAGTATGCTATCTGGTTACTCTTTACCTTAACGTGTATACTGATTGTCTCTCTATTACATGTTGGTAAAGCCCTTAGGATGTGTACTTGACTACCTGGACTATGATGCGGATCATACTAGTGGGGACATGGTGGTCCATAAGTACATCCTTCAAGGTCCCTAGTCGTAGGTGTATCGAGACGGGGCATCGATATACCAGAGTAGACTAGCGTATACCTTCTCGACCCATACAGATGGGCGATGGATGATCCCATATCCATTGATGTTTGACATCAGAGATGATATACGGGTGCTCAGTGGAGACTGGGTACACTGGACGGACTCGCCGAGAACTCCCAGATGGTATTATACCTCACGTCAGATGGCAGTTCTCTGGTGACACTGGTACAGGTTAGTCTGTAGACCCGAGATCGTCATAGAGTCTTGTGTGATTCCCACTGTGCTTTGATTTCCACCTTACCACGTCCAAGAGGGCGTGCAAAACGGCGGTTTTTGGGTACAGTCCCGATTCACATGGAGGCAATGAGCGATAGGAGGGGATTCGTCTCTCCCGGTATTGGGGGTTGATGTTGCGCTATGCACGACTGGCCATAACTGGAAATCCCTGGCCAGGGTTGCAGTGATATACTGGTAAGAGTTATCAGTAGTTTCACGATTGTTATGGACCTCACATCGGTATGACTTATCGAGCTATTGGGGTCTGACGTTTACCACCCCTAGGCGAGATATGCGACATATCAGACGAACAGACCAGACTGTACGGTAAGTGTTACTGGTTGGATTCAGAGGAGTGTGAGCGGGCTTGCTCGTCGATCTTCTGATCGCTCAATGCCCGGGTGGCCGTTACGTTTAGCAGACCGCTTGCGGCTTGTGGGTATTTGATATGATCATCACTTACTGTCGGCGTATTGACGAGTCTTTAGAGTCCTACACAGAGGTTTCCTGGCTCAAGCGAAACGAAATAGGAGCGCATATGAGATATGTGCGGGACCGAGAATAATGCGTGTATGTGATACCGTATTCTATTCTCGCGATGAATGTATCGATTGGTTGTATGCGATATAACCTAGTTATCGAATCGAGGATTGATTAGATAAGTCAATACGTTGGATATTAGTCGGTCATATGCGATATGACCGGATCGTTAAATCAAGTGTTGATTTAATGATTTAATGTATAATTATATATTTGATATATTACTTTACATTAACTAGTATTTGTTCACTTAAAATGGATTTTCTCACTTGATGTGCACATTGTATATGTGATATATTTTTGTGCACTTGATTGTATCATGTTTGATGATACATGCAAGTTTGGGTGTATGTTTAGTTTAAACCATGTTTAAGTGAATGGTTAGGGTTTTGTTTATTTACTTATTCATTTATTTATTTATTCATTTATTCATTTTTGCAAAATGAAAATGGTGGCTAATTTTGTTTCTTTGCTTTAGCGTCATGAAGCTTCTTTAGATTATCTACCATTTTGTCTTTTGCCTAAACCTAACCATTCACCTAACCCTAGTTTATTCTCTACACTAAACCATGGTTGCTAAAATGATAAGAATCACTTTATTTCCATTTTATTAATAATTCTTATCATATTCTTTTTCTTCTTCTTCTTCTTCTTCAAGAAGAAAGAAGCTTGCTAGCTTCAATGGTGACTTGAGATAAAGAGTGAGAAATCCAATTCTAAAGTGAACCCACTTCCTATTTCTTCATCCTTTACCACTTACCATGTAGTATAGGGTGTTTTCTTCACAAGTTTCATGACTTGGTGAAGTTGGAGCTTGATCTTGAGTTGCCTCGACGTAGATCATCTTCGGCATCGAAGTCGACGACCTAGCCCGATCATTTCTCCGACGAAACCATCACCAGAGTCCGAGATCCGATGATCGCAGCGGAGGGACGTCATCGCGGAGCTAAGGAGGTGGAGGACCGGATCTACAAAGGTTGTAGTCACTTTCCTTTTTAGTTAAAGTTGTTAACTTGCTTGCATCGCCTTACCTCTAGTTAACGATCTAGCGTTAGGGTTTCTTTGGCACATGAAAATTTTGAATTGGCCATATTTAATCACTTGTAGAACCTCATGGGTGTGCCTAGGAACTCTACAGTTATTTTCCAGGGGCATAGAATCTCTCAAGCACGAAAGAAGCATTATAAATGACTTGTTGCTCCATCCATTTAGGCATTTAATCTGGAAAAGTTGGACGAACCATGAGAGGGTGGAATGCTTTGCATTCTCGTAAATTGGTTTTCTAGCATCATTCATGAAATTTTCATACTTATCCGCACGCGGTCCTTGACCGGAAGGAATGTCATCTCCGGTACGAATAGATTCACCTAGGGCAGCCTCTACCATATCCTCCATTTTTTCTGATGGAAAGAAATTACCGTCTTCTTCTTCTGTCGCATTACCGTCTTCACCTTCTTCTTCTGCAACATTATCGTCTACTCCTTCTTCTGCCGCATTACTGTATTCTTCTCCTTCCCCGTGATATAACCAAGTTGTATAAAATCTAGTAAAACCATGTTTAACGATATGAAGCTCTGCAAATTCTACCTTCTGCCAATACTTATTCCCACATCTATCGCACGGGCAGAGAATCTTCTCTATCACGATCTTATTATGTGCGCGTGTAAATTCAATAAAAGCAGCAACTCCTGCGACAAACTTAGGTTGCATACGTTGTTGCCAGTCAACATGCATCCAGTCCTTAACTCTAACGTACTCATGGGCCATGTTAAACTGTATAACATATAAATTGTAGGTTATGATGACTATATTGAGAAATCTAAGAACGGGGTGGTTACTGACAAAGGAGAAAATCTGTGTATATGTTTTGTGTGTGTGTTTGTCGTTGAAAAGAATAAATTATTGATAATCAAAGTTAGATTTGAGGATACCCATGTATGAGTTGTATTCTATATATGTGTGTTTCAATTTATGATTTCACTTAAGTGTAGGGTTGTTAGTGCGTATGTGTTGTGTGTGCGTTTGTTGTGTATTTGTGTTGTATGTGTGTGTTTCGGCTGTCAGGGGTAAGGCTTCTATCCCATTAAGAATGTATAGAGCAGACACCCATTCGCTTGTACTTTCAACCGTTTCGAGTAAATTTCGGCAGCACCTCCCCGCTGTTCTCCGAGTACACTGTAATAGAATAGATAATCATTTCAAACTTGTGAAACAACGTTGAAATGAACATCTAATCTATCTTTGTACACGGAGAACCAGCGGAAAAGTACCGACGAAATATCTCGAAACGGATGAAAACACAAGTGAATGCAGGTGTTTGCTTTATACATTCCTAACTTGTCCACACGGGACAAATCTATCGGTTATCATACGATTGAATCTTCTCGTCACATAGGCTACACGACGGTTGTTAGTACCGAGCTATACCGTCCGATATTTAACAACCTTCGTATAGTTCTATGTCACGACGAATATCGAACGTATGTTAACCGATAGACGGGGACTAAGTGGCGCTTTGAGTTTCATATATGAGTATCGATGAGAATATGAAAATTTCATATTATCATCGAGTATCATATATTGGTTTTAACTTGAACATCTTGAATCACTCTATAATGATGCGTTTGTTGTGTATTCGTGTTGTATGTATATGTTTCGGCTGTCGGGGGTAAGGCTTCTATCCCATTAAGAATGTATAGAGCAGACACCCATTCGCTTGTGCTTTCAACCGTTTCGAGTAAATTTCGGCAGTACCTCCCCGCTGTTTTTCGAGTACACTTTAATAGAATAGATAATCATTTCAAAGCTGTGAAACAACGTTGAAATGAACATCTAATCTATCTTTATACACGGAGAACCAGGGAAAAGTACCGACGAAATATCTCGAAACGGATGAAAACACAAGTGAATGCAGGTGTTTGCTTTATACATTCCTAACTTGTCCACACGGGACAAATCTATCGGTTATCATACGATTGAATCTTCTCGTCACATAGACTACACGACGGTTGTTAGTACTGAGATATACCGTCCGATATTTAACAACCTTCGTATAGTTCTATGTCACGACGAACATCAAACGTGTGTTAACCGATAGACGGGGACTAAGTGGCGCTTTGAGTTTCATATATGAGTATCGATGAGAATATGAAAGTTTCATATTATCATCGAGTATCATATATTGATTTTAACTTGAACATTTAACATGAATAGGTTTTACGTTTACGTTTCGTTATTAAGGGTTTGAAATTTCAAGTTTAGGGTAAATTTTTCTTGCGTTTACGGTAAAGTTATACGTTTACGTTATTATCGAGTATCCTACTGAATGAACTAGTGCACCATAAATCCTAACCCTAAATAACCCAAATTAACCTAATTAACCACAATTAACCATAATCGTTGCCCTAACACAAATTATCTCTAATTAATCCAAACTTAACCCAATTTACCCAAATTAACCTAATTAACCCTAATCAGGTCAAACTTAACTCAATTTACCCAAATTAACATAATTAACCCTAATCAACACCCTAACCCTTTCAAATTATCACTAATTAACCCAAATTAACCATACCCTCTAATTAACCCTAGCCTCTAACCCTTAACTTGACCTTAACCCTAACTACCCTAACCCTAAGCCCAACTAATTAACCCTAACCCTAGCCCCAACCCCAACTGAACCCTAACCCTAACCCCAACCCCAACCCCAACCGAACCCTAACCTCAGCCCCAGCCCCAACCGAACCCCAGCCCAGCCCTAGCCTCAACCGAACCCCAACCCCAACCCCAGCACCAGCCCCAATCGAACCCCAACCCCAACCGAACCCTAATCTAAACCTAAACTGAACCCGATACCTAACCCTAACCCTCACCCCTACCCGAACCCTGAACCCTGAACCCTAGCCCTAACATCATCAAAATTATAAATAATTGGAGATTTACTAACCTGTAGCGGGCGGTCGAGGAGACGACGGAGGAAACCGGTGGTCGACGACGCAATCGGCAACGAGTCGCGGGCGGTGGCGACGAGGAAGTTTTGGGGCGGAGGGCGGTGGCGGGCCGCTGGCGGTGGCGACGAGGAAAAAATTGGAGGCGTGGGAACGAGATCGAGACGCGGGAGAGATTGAGAGAGAGAATTTTGGGAACGAGATCGAGGTGTAGGGCTTTTCTGTGCCTTTTTTTTATTAAATACCCATTTATATGCCCCTACGGACTTAATCGTAGGTCATTTATTTGCGGCTCCGTAGGGCCAAACAACAAATTATGATTTAATATTTTTAAATTAAAACGTAGGGCACCGTAGGGACAACCATGGAGACCTACGGACTAATCAGTAGGGGCAAGAAAACATTGCCCCTACGGATTCCTGTGTCCGTAGGGGCAACCCCATATTGTAGTAGTTCCAATTAAAAGAGCATCCAAACCTTCTAATTTAATTTTAGGGTCCATTACCTAACATAAATAGTAAATAATTGGAATTTCAGAGAAATATTTAGAAATCTTAGCTTGCATAGTAAGTATCGGATGGTGAAATACTGGATTTTCGACGTGCCTAGAAAAACAATTAGCCGTATTATACAATTTAGAAACAAGAATATGAGAAGTGGGGGTATAAGCAGCAGAAAATCGTTCGGTTGCTATTTTTAAAGTCATAAGAAAATCTTTAAAATGATCTGTAACCGCCCAATGATCGGGTGTTAAGTGGATTTATACAGGCATTTGTTCATTTCATATGTTACTAATAATTCCGACAGTCTGTAATACGAAGCATGCCATATATACTATTCTACCTAGTGACCACATCTTTTTTAAGAGATAGCCTTACACCTGCAGCTAAGTATCTAGTTTGGTATTCATCTTTTTTTTCCAAAACTTTTAATAAACCTACATGCATCTTTAATTATTTGAATATTTGTATTGCATACGGTATATGTATCCTGTACAGCAAGGTTAAGTGTATGACATGCGCAACGAATATGAAAAAATGACCACTGCAAACTGATTTGCATAACCTAATAAGTTCAGCATTAACAGAATTATTATTGCTAGTATTGAAAGAAATAGAAAAAATTTATTTACAAAATGATTGTTCCCCTCCGAACGGCGGCCGAGACATGGGCTGTCTCGCCTGAGGTTCGGGGCAGATGCTAATTGGTGCTATCCGTCTACCTCTCCGAAGATGCCAAGTTGATTTATGGCACCATGTATCGAAGGTTTAAACGGATGCGTCCGATGTAGCAGACTTCGTCAGATTCCCCCTCGCTTGAGGGGTTTCTGATTGTGGGGACGCTCTTCCCTGCAGGCGCAAGCCCCTGCAGTTAATTACGCTACCGCATTGCGGTAACAACTTTCTCCTTCTCCAGATGGTCACTTCGTGTCGTGGGTGTTTATTATGTATTTTGTTGCCCGTGGATTGTTTACGGAGACTGAGTTATGTCGTCGCCCGTAGGGCGTGGACTAGTCCAAATCCGTATTATCTTAGATTTGGGTTTGGAGGTTTGGTTTGAGGATACGTCAGCCGTACTCGAGGCTAAGATCGACTCAAACGTTTGTTAAGGATACGTTAGTCTAAATTTGTGACTAAGATCAACTTAACAGGATCGTTTAGATCCGACAAAGGAGCGTTTGGGCTCTATTGTTCCAGTTTAGGGACCTAGTGGTCCATTAAATGTATGGCCATCAGGACCCGTCACCTCTCTGACGACGTTAAAGGATTACAACGACGGATGTTAGAGGAGCTCAGAGATGTACCCTCGAGCCAGAGTTAATTGGGGGAATTCATAGTCCAGTCTGTTTGAAGGTTTAAGGATACGTTAGCCATCTTTGAGGCTAAGATCAACTTAAACGGGATCGTTTAGATCCGACAAAAGAGCATACGGGGCTCTATTGTTCTAGTTTAGGGACATTGCGGTCCATGGGTAGTTTAAGAACATTGCGGTCCATGGGTAGTTTAAAGACATCTCGGTCAAGGTTAAGGACGTCGTAGTCCATGGGTTTAAGGACCCCACAGTCCATTGTTAGTTTTAAGACATCTCGGTCAAGGTTAAGGACGTCGTAGTCCATGGGTTTAAGGACCCCACAGTCCGTTGTTAGTTTTAAGACATCTCGATCAAGGTTAAGGACGTCGTAGTCCATGGGTTTAAGGACCCCACAGTCCGGTATGTGCTCTGGATGCTTCACACGGGTTCATTGCCGTGCTCTGCGAGGACCAGGCTCCGCTCTGGACGTTTTCCACGGAGTCAAAGAGTGACATTATCCGCGTTCCACGTAACCAGGAATTTTGCATTAGACGCGGGTTTAAGGACCCCGCAGTCCATATCAATGTGTGGTCGTCGGGACCCGTCACCTCTTTGAAGACATTGAGGGATTACAATGCCAAATATCAAAGGAGTGAAGAGATGTACCCTAGAACCGGAGTGGATTAAATAGTCCTTGGCCCAATTTGGGATCAAGACGAATTAATTATGTTATGAGCCCATTGGCCCAGTTAATCACAACTTGAGGACTTATGGCCATCTTGGGCTAAGTCCAATCAGGAGAGGCTTTGCCTCTATCCATTTAGGCCAATTGGGCCAAAGCCTAGTGTTAAACACTACAGAGCAGTCAGTGTTGAACTCTGGAAATGAGGTTGACAAGTTAGTGTTTAACACTAAAAGATAATTAGTGTTAAACACCAGCAACAAGGCTTTTCAAATTAGTGTTAAACACTAAAACAGATCAGTGTTGAACACTGGCAATGAAGATCTCAGATTAGTGTTAAACACTAAGGTAGTCAGTGTTGAACACTGCAAACAAAGATTTTTGATTAGTGTTGAACACTAAGGCCCAACAGTGTTTTAACACTGGGTTCGGGAGTTTCAATTTAGTGTTAAACACTAAGGCAGGAGGGGTCACGTGGCAGCACGTGAGAGCGCCCTCCCTTCATCTATTCTGCTGAGATTATCGCGTCTTTCAAAGCATCACGTGCCATCACGTGATGGGCATTCAAATGCCTATGTATTAGAGCTTCTGCCAAGGGTCACGTGGGTCACGTGGGGTGCTACCTCAAAGGGGCTTTCTGTAGATCTCTTGGGGGGGTCACGTGGTGACACGTGACCCTGCCTCTATGTATGTTGTTTTAGAGGATCTGTTAATCTTTTCCAGGAATCAAGTTCCTCGTAGGGTTAAACCCTGACAGTAATTTCAGAGGAATTAAATTCCTACTTCCTTTCGAAGGTTTATATTCTGAATAGAGTTGGACTCTGAATTTTCTGTAGGAATTAAATTCTTCATATATATGAAGAACTGAATAGGGTTAAACCCTAATAAAAGCTTTTAAGGAATTAAATTCCCACTTTCTTTTAAGTTATGATCAAGGGAATTAAATCCCCGCTGTTCCAACAGACCTAGGTTCTTAATTAGGGTTAAACCTTGTTTCTTTTTGTTCTGAAGGAATTAAATTCCCATAACACAGGGTCAAGCCCTAGTTTTATTTTAAAGGAATTAAATTCCTATAGTTCTGTGAGAATTAAATTCTTGTGCTGCCATTCCCTCTCTATGTTTTGGATCTGCATGGCAGGATCTCGACCCATTGAGAATTAAATTCTCAACTTCAAGGGGAGATGTGCACTTTGCAGATCCTCTATCAAAGAGAGAAGAAATATGTTCTTCTGTTTTATATATCAGAGTTAAACTCTGTTGAGAATTAAATTCTCTTTCTTTCAAAAAGCCTTCCCTTTCTTACCTAGGGTTTTCTTTTGCAGAAGATCCAAGTTCCTCAAAGTATCAAGGCTCTCTCTCTTTTTCTTCCCTCTGCGTATCTATATCTCCTTTTTTGTATATCTTTTCTCTGTGTCTCTTGGCTCCTATTTATAGGAGAAGCAGCCGAATCAATCAGTTTTTTGACGAATCTTCATTGAGAGATTTGATTTGCATCCATCATTCGTTTTGGGCCTTTGGATTATTAGGTGAATTTTATTCACCATTGGATTTCAAATCCAGGGATTCTCCTTTGTTGTTTCGGTTAGATTTAAAGGGGAAATCTTTCCAAACCCGAGATTTTCCCATAGATAGATGATATTTCATCACCTCTGAATCTTTAATTCGATTGGTTCCAGATAGCCGCTTTCCTTTGGAAAGATTTGAATCTCTTTCAGAATTTAATTCTGTTGACAAAATGGGCTTTGAAAGCCGGTCACGTGTGACCACGTGACCCATGGTCACGTGTGGGCACGTGACCCCTTTTGGAATGAGCCTTCTTCTTTCTTTTTGCGCTGTATTCTGGTTGTCGCTTAACCGTCACGTGTGAGCACGTGACCCTTGTCTGAACTCTTTTTCCTTGACTTGATCAGGGAACCGATATGCCTTTGAATCCGCTTTAAAATGTCACGTGCCAACACGTGACCCTGGTCACGTGGGGGCACGTGACCCTTTCTTAAGCCCTTTTTCTTTGATGTAATCAGGAAGTTGAACTTGTTTTGCCGGTACTTTTGGGTGTCACGTGTCAACACATGACTGCTGGTCACGTGTCCCTCTTCTCAAGCTTTTTCTATAAGCTTTCCTGATTTTAAATCAGGAAACAAATGCCCCCACAGCGTTGTTCTCACGTGTCAGCACGTGAGTGCAACGCTGTCACCTCTTGCGACCGTTGAATTCCTTTAGGGATCTGGGGAGATGAAACGTTTCCATTGCCTTCTATAAATACCTCTGTCTCTTCATAGGAGCCTTCACTTTGCTCATCTTCTTCTTCTGAGAACTTTTTCCTTGAGAATTTAATTCTCTTCTTCCAGAGCTTAGTTCTCTGTCTTAAAATATTTTCAGAGTTTAACTCTGTTTTAAAGAGATTCTTCCTCCTCAGGTAATGGTAATCGAAGCACCTTCGTTTTGACAAAACTCTCTGGATTTTAAATCCAGATCAAGGGTTTCACAAAGAACCCATTTTTCTTCAAGTACTTTAACCAAAATATGAGACCACTTAACTTCCCACAGTAGATCGCTTAGGGTTCAGATGATCCTTAGGGAGATGATGATGGCGGTTCAACTCCATGGAATTTAATTTCCATCCAAAATGTTTCTGGGAATTTAATTCCCTTTTCTTAATAAGGAACTTTAATTCCAATGAAGGACTTAATTTCTTCATGCGGAGGCTTCCTGGGGTCTCTTGACCCGAGGTTGTTCTTCTGCAGTTAATGAAACAGGAGTTTTCTAATGAATCTCATGACCTTTATTTCAGGTATCATGGATGCCCATCTGTATGGTCTTGACGAGATCATTTCCTATGGGAATATTCGTGCACTGGGCCGCAGTCAGAACCAGGAGTTCACCGATGCTCAATGTGCCGAGATTATGAGCCGCTTTGATGAGTACAACCATCGGCTACTCCCCCGTCGCTCTTCTCTTCTGAGGCTGATCGTGCTGGCGATCAGGGAGGCTCTCCCTCTATTCTGTGCTGGTGTGCCGCTTGGGGCATTGGACGCCGCCGAGGATAAAGTACACTCGGTGTATCTGATGCACTTGATCTCAAAGAGAAGGCGGGATAATCTCATTGATCTCCTGCATCAGATGTTCCAGTAGTCGGCCATACTTGCCGCCTATCGGAGGGTGGAGGACATTCGTGAGGACCCCGATGCTTGTGATCGTGAGAGGAAGCATACTCGGGAGGTTCGAAATGCTTGGAAAATCTTGAATAAAGTTAATTTTGAGTTTCTCAACCCATGTCCCGCATCTGAAGTTTTACCATTGTAAATGTGTCCTTTGTATTTTGTATGAACCCCTTGAAGTATGAGTGACAATTGTTATTATGTCTTTCTATGTTTGCATGTCTTTTCTCTGGGATTTTATCATTTTGCTACTGTTGTTGTTGGTGCTTTCAATATGCAGGGTGCTACTCCATTTTTTTAGTGTACATCAGGTTTAGGCCTCACGTAGTCTGCACGTGGGGTCCCTTGATGTGGTTGTTCACAAAATCTTTTCATGCCCTATTTTCAGCGCACAATATTAGACGCAGAAAAAAAAAAGGCCTTGGAAATAGTTCCATCTCCTTGATTTTCGATGCCTTTCCTTTTTTGGGCCTTGGAAATAGTTTCACCATGCAAGATTTTCCGCGCACAGCACTTAATGCATTTCCTTATATATGAGGCTATAGCTTCCCTTTTCCTCTCACAAAGAGATTTATATTATTATTATTTTTTTTTATCTTGGAGTAACTTGTCTTGAGAAACAAACGAGCGCCATGGCCTGCAATCGCCCTCATGATCGTCGACAGCCATGGGAAGTTCCTATTGAGGAAATGGTCCCCCGCTTTGCTGCTCGGTTGGTGGATCCCCTCCTTACCGACAACGAATGCGACTCAGCCATGCATGAACTCTCGATCCGTAGGGGGTCCCCCCTCCCGATGGGTTCTCTCTGGCTCCAGATGATTCTCAAGGCCGTGCTTGCCGACATCCCTCCTCACCCGGCGGAGATGACCCTGGCGATGCTCGACGCGGCAGAAGAAAAGCTCGAGGGTTTTCATGAAGCGTGCCTGATTACTCAGGCTTTGAAGGATTGCTCAATTTATCTGCTGAGCCAGATCAAGGCCCGGCGAGCTATTATGTCTGCTTTCGCGGACGAACACGGCGCCAATCGATGGGGAGCGACTCCTCATGAGAACCGTCGCTTTGACGTGCTGGAGAAAGCAGAGAGAGAGATGGAGAATTTTGTCCTCTGTTTCATTAACCCTTGTGCCGTTGATCCCATGTTTGGTGACCTTTTCCGTTAGCGTAGAATACTTTTAAATTAGTCCCTCTTTTTTTTACGCTTTATGCCGAGATTCCATGTAGGCTTGGTGCTAGTATGTATGTTTCCGCTTGCATAAATAAACTTTGTATTCTTCTCATGAGAACTTTCTTTAACTGCAAATGCTACCATCACTTTCCTGCGCATCAGACCTTTTTGGGTATTATGAACGTTCATGCGATTGCAAATGCTATTATTATTATTCCCTTTTTGAATACTCATATGATTGCGAACGCATGCTTGAAATATGTCGGAAACTTTTCTTGTTGCCTTTCACATCAGGCGATGTGAGCGCGTTTTAGATCGATTATTCCCGTCAACTGGAAGCCCATTTATATGGTCTTGTCAATGTCTTGTTTCCAAGACTGTGGTTACGAAAGCGAGCTTACGTGGCCTGATAGAGCGATACATAGCGAACATAAGATTGTGGCTCTCGATAAAGCTGCCACGTTCACTCGTGAGAGGGTCGAGGCTCATAAGGCCACTGAGAAAGAGCTTGAAGCCCGGCTCGCTTCGTATCAGGCTCAACAAGCTCAAGCGGAGGCTCGTCTTTTGGAGATCTTGCGTCATGAAGCCGTGGTCCAACAAAAGCAGGATGAGCTGACCAAGTTGCTGAATCGCCCGCCGGCCTGAAACATTTGTATCTTTTCCTTCCTTTTTGTACATACTCATGGATGAGGGTATTTTCTTTTTGTTTCTTTCATGAATTGTACTTTTTACCCATTTTGGTTTATGAATAAAAGATACATTTTTCTTCTAAATGGTGTGTCCCCCCTTTTTATTGAATGTATTCTGCGGATATTCTACCTCGATCTTCTCGCAGGACAGCGATGGCTTAGGATTCAGGGTTAAGATCTGCTTCCTAAGACTTTTGCATTTTACGAGCCACGAGGGTCTCATAAAGAGTTTTTCTCCCTACAGGTCGAGAGGATCCCATAGGTGTGAGTTCTTCTTAAAGATCGTGAGGATCCTTAAGCGGGTTTTCCCTTGAGAGTCGTAAGGATCTCGCAAGAGAGTTTTTCTTCCTTACAGGTCGTGAGGGCCTGCAAGTGTTGGATGCGGTCACCCTTGTCCGTGTTTTACGGAGTTAGGGGTCTCTCCAGGTATTGTAGTTTAAAGACGTCGCGGTCAAGGTTAAGGACCTCATAGTCCGTGGATTTAAGGACTCCACAGTCCGATGTTAGTTTTAAGACATCACGGTCAAGGTTAAGGACCTCATAGTCCGTGGATTTTAGGGACTCCACAGTCCGTTGTTAGTTTTAAGACATCACGGTCAAGGTTAAGGACCTCATAGTCCGTAGATTTAGGGACTCCACAGTCCGGTGTTTGGTTGCAGGGACCCGTCACCTCTTTGAAGACGTTGAGGAACTACAACGCCGGGCATCAAAGGAGTGAAGAGATGTACCCTTAAACCAAGGCAAAATCTGTAGGGAATCGGGGTGGTTGATCGTTAGTTTTAAGACATCACGGTCGAGGTTAAGGACGTCATAGTCCGTGGATTTTAAGGACTCCACAGTCCGGTATTTGCTCTGGATGCTTCACACGGGTTCACTGCCGTGCTTGGCGAGGACCAGGCTCCGCTCTGGACTTTTTTCACGGGGTCAAAGAGTGACATTATCCGCATTCCACGTAACCAGGAATTTTGCACTAGATGCTTCACACGGGTTCACTGCCGTGCTCGGTGAGGACTAGGCTCCGCTCTGGATGCTTCACACGGGTTCACTGCCGTGCTCTGCGAGGACCAGGATCCGCTCTGGACGTTTTCCACGGGGTCAAAGAGTGACGTTATCCGCGTTCCACGTAACCAGGAATTTTGCACTAGATGCTTCACACGGGTTCACTGCCGTGCTCGGCGAGGACTAGGCTCCGCTCTGGATGCTTCACACGGGGTCAAAGAGTGACGTTATCCGCGTTCCACGTAACCAGGAATTTTGCACTAGATGCTTCACACGGGTTCACTGCCGCGCTCGGCGAGGACTAGGCTCCGCTCTGGATGCTTCACACGGGTTCACTGCCGTGCTCTGCGAGGACCAGGATCCGCTCTGTACGTTTTCCACGGGGTCAAAGAGTGACATTGTCCGCGTTCCACGTGACCAGGAATTTTGCACTAGATGCTTCACACGGGTTCACTGCCGCGCTCGGCGAGGACTAGGCTCCACTCTGGACGTTTTCCACGGGGTCAAAGAGTGACATTATCCGCGTTCCACGTGACCAGGAATTTTGCACTAGATGCTTCACACGGGTTCACTGCCGTGCTTGGCGAGGACTAGGCTCCGCTCTGGATGCTTCACACGGGGTCAAAGAGTGACGTTATCCGCGTTCCACGTAACCAGGAATTTTGCACTAGATGCTTCACACGGGTTCACTGCCGCGCTCGGCGAAGACTAGGCTCCGCTCTGAATGCTTCACACGGGTTCACTGCCGTGCTCTGCGAGGACCAGGATCCACTCTGGACGTTTTCCACGGGGTCAAAGAGTGACATTGTCCGCGTTCCACGTGACCAGGAATTTTGCACTAGATGCTTCACACGGGTTCACTGCCGCGCTCGGCGAGGACTAGGCTCCGCTCTGGACGTTTTCCATGGGGTCAAAGAGTGACATTATCCGCGTTCTACGTGACCAGGAATTTTGCACTAGATACTTCACACGGGTTCACTGCCGCGTTAGGCGAGGACTAGGCTCCGCTCTGGATGCTTCACACGGGTTCACTGCCGTGCTCTGCGAGGACCAGGATCCGCTCTGGACGTTTTCCACGGGGTCAAAGAGTGACATTGTCCGCGTTCCACGTGACCAGGAATTTTGCACTAGATGCTTCACACGGGTTCACTGCCACGCTCGGCGAGGACTAGGCTCCGCTCTGGACGTTTTCCACGGGGTCAAAGAGTGACATTATCCGCGTTCCACGTGACCAGGAATTTTGCACTAGATGCTTCACACGGGTTCATTGCCGCGCTCGGCGAGGACTAGGCTCCGCTCTGGATGCTTCACACGGGGTCAAAGAGTGACGTTATCCGCGTTCCACGTAACCAGGAATTTTGCACTAGATGCTTCACACGGGTTCATTGCCGCGCTCGGCGAGGACTAGGCTCCGCTCTGGACGTTTTCCACGGGGTCAAAGAGTGACATTATCCGCGTTCCACGTGACCAGGAATTTTGCACTAGATGCTTCACACGGGTTCATTGCCGCGCTCGGCGAGGACTAGGCTCCGCTCTGGATGCTTCACACGGGGTCAAAGAGTGACGTTATCCGCGTTCCACGTAACCAGGAATTTTGCACTAGATACTTCACACGGGTTCATTGCCGCGCTCGGCGAGGACTAGGCTCCGCTCCGGACGTTTTCCACGGGGTCAAAGAGTGACATTATCCGTGTTCCACGTGACCAGGAATTTTGCACTAGATGCTTCACACGGGTTCATTGCCGCGCTCGGCGAGGACTAAGCTCTGCTCTGGATGCTTCACACGGGGTCAAAGAGTGACGTTATCCGCGTTCCACGTAACCAGGAATTTTGCACTAGATGCTTCACACGGGTTCATTGCCGCGCTCGGCGAGGACTAGGCTCCGCTCTAGACGTTTTCCACGGGGTCAAAGAGTGATATTATCCGCGTTCCACGTAACCAGGAATTTTGCACTAGATGCTTCACACGGGTTCACTGCCGTGCTCGGCGAGGACTAGGCTCCGCTCTGGATGCTTCACACGGGTTCACTGCCGTGCTCTGCGAGGACCAGGATCCGCTCTCGACGTTTTCCACGGGGTCAAAGAGTGACATTATCCGCGTTCCACGTAACCAGGAATTTTGCTGAATATATCCGCATTTCACGGGATGAAGGTTTGACTGTTGGCGATATGTATACTACCGAGCCATGGAACTGGGAGTTGCCGCTGTTCCGCTTAGCTTGAAGTTGTGTCCGTTGTTGCGAGACGAATGTTGGGATGATCTCTAGGTCGCTTGTGGCCTGTCGAGATTTAGCTTCTTTCTTTGGTGAAACCTGGGGGAGGGAGGTATGTTCCCTTTTTGTTTATGCCATTGGATTGTATACAGGATGTGATGGAACATCACCTGTAAGGCATACATTTTATTTTTATTTTATTTCTTTTTCCACGATGCTCTATCATTTCAGCTTTTATATCGTGAAGGTCGCGATTGCCCCATCATTTCGGCTATTTTTCGCGGTGCCCAATCATTTCGGCTACTTATTTATTTTATACTCGCTGCTTTTTATTGCGAGTTGCCCCATCATTTCGGCTATTTTTTTTTTATTTTTTATTTTTTATGCCTTCATTCTTACTTGCTGCTTTTTATTGCAAGTTGCCCCATCATTTCGGCTATTTTGTAGGCATGTGTGGCTTGCTAGCTTTTTCGCCGCAAGCTCGGATTTTGGACACCGATTTCGGCATCAGCACCGCTGCAACTGGGATGTTGCCAGGAGCGAATCATCATTTGCTTCTGTCGATATTGAACAAAGGTGGCTTAGTAAACAGGGTTAAGGGTCCTGTCGACCAAGGCTTTTGACTTCATGAGCCGTAGGGGTCTCACAAAGGTATTTCTCCCTACAAGTCGTGAGGATCTTGCAGGTGTATTTTCTCCTTAGGGATCGTGAGGATTCCTAAGTGTATGTTCCTCTGTAAGTCGTAAGGATCCTACAAGAGGGTTTTCTCCTTATAAGTCGAGAGGACCTATAAGGGTTGCTCATCATATGGACATATCCCCAGTCACGGGTGTGACTTCGCTGGGGAAATGTTTTTTCGTGCCCGTGGATTGTATACAAGGGTCAGTATTGAGCCTCTTGTAGGGCAATATCGAAGATTGTGGAGGATTTGCTTAAGAACAGGTTTAGGTTTCTGTAACTTAAGACTTTCAAATCTCATGAGCCGTGAGGGTCCCACAAGAGAATTCTCCTTACGAGTCGTGAGGATCTCGTAAGTGTATTTTCTCCTTAGGAATCGTGAGGATCCCTAAGTGTGCTGCTCCTTTGTGAGTCGTAAGGATCTCACGCAGGTGGTTTCTCCTTACAAGGTCGAGAGGACTCTGTAAGTGTCCTTTAACGAGATTGCGCCCTTTCGGGTTTTCACAAACACTCGCCGGTAATCCTGCGGTCTTTACTCACGGAGCCCTTTCGGGTTTTCATCCGTGCCCATTTTGCTTATGGACATACCGTTTTTTTTTTCTTTTTCACTTTTTTTTTTACAAGGCCGCGCCCTTTCGGGTTTTCACGAACACTTGCCGGCAGCCCTGCTATTTTTACTCACGGAGCCCTTTCGGGTTTTCATCCGTGCCCATTTTGCTTATGGACGTACCGTTTTTTTTATTCTTTTTCATATATATATATATATATATATATATATATATATATATTTTCTCTCTTTTTTTTTTATTTATCTCGTCAGCCTAAGGATGCTGCGGTAGTAGTTTTAGGGACGTTTCGGTCCGTTGTTAGTTTAAGGACGTTTCGGTCCGTCGATAGTTTAGGGACGTTTCGGTCCATCGTTAGTTTAAGGACGTTTCGGTCCGTCGTTAGTTTAAGGACGTTTCGGTCCGTCGTTAGTTTAAAGACGTTTCGGTCCGTCGTTATGGGAAGGCCGGCTGCTGCTTGTAAAGTCTGAGCCTAGGAAGACAGCGAGCGGACATAGTCGTCGTCATCTATCATTGACCCCGGCTGTGGCTCATTAAGCATAGTACTTCTTTAAGAAGCGGCCGTTTATTGGCCTGAAAGGCCTTTCACCGTGCATGTCCATGAGTAGATAGGCTCCACCCTGGTAGACCTTGTCTATGATGTACGGGCCTTCATAGTTTGGCTCAAATTTTCCTCGCTTGGCGCGATTGGGGATCATAGGTCTTTTGACCGCTAGTAAGAGTTCGCCTTGGCGGAATGTCCTCGGCCTGGTCAATCTTTCGTACGAGCGCATCATCTTTGCTTTGTAGGCCTCTAGATGTTGTTGCGCTATGAGCCGGGTTTCGTCGAGGGCATCAAGCTCCTCAAGCCGAAGGTGAGCATTTTCTTCGTTCGTCAGCTCGTGGTGGACTGCTATTCGTAGAGAGGGTAACTCTATCTCGAGGGGGAGAACTGCTTCCGTCCCAAATACCAACGCGTACGGCGTTGTGTTCGTGGCCGTCTTGAACGTAGTTCGATAAGCCCAAAGGGCTTCTTGCAGCCTTTCGTGCCAGTCTCTCTTATTCCTCGAAACGGTCTTTTTTATGATCTTCGTCAAGGTCTTATTGAAGGCCTCGGCCAGACCGTTAGCTTGTGGATTGTAAACCGAAGAATATCTCCAGTCTATATTGTGCTGCTGTGCGAAGCGGCTAATCTTATGGCTTCTGTAAGCTGGACCGTTATCGGAGATAATCCGCCGTGGGGTTCCAAACCGATAGATGACGTGCGTCTTGAAGAAATGGAGGATATTCTCTGTCTTCACTTTCCTCAGTGGTACTGCTTCTGCCCATTTGGAGAAGTAATCGGTTGTCGCCAGGATAAAACGGTGTCCTCGGGATGATGCTGGCTCAATGGGGCCGACTATGTCAGTCCCCCACATTTCGAATGGCCAGCTAGCTACCGTTGGGTGCAGTGGATTCGGATGTTGGTGGATGAAATCTCCATGAATTTGGCATGAGTGGCATTGCTTCGCATACTCAAGGCAGTCCTGGATCATCGTGGGCCAGTAGTAACCCATCCGTTTAATTTTTAACTTCATCTTTGGGCCTGCTTGGTGAGAACCGCAAAGTCCGTTATGCACTTCCTGAATGACTCTTTCTGCTTCGTCAGGTCCTAAGCATCTCAGCCATAGAGAATCAAACGATCTTTTGTATAGAATATCGTTGACGAGAGTGAAAGATAGAGCTCGTTTCATGAGCTGATGTCTTGAGGACGCATCTTTGGGCATTCGGTGGGACTTAAAGTAGTCTATGAAGACTTCCCTCCAGTCTTCGGCCCTCTCATGGTCTTTTATTTGCAGGGTCGTCTGCTCAGTCGCTCCCTTTTCTTCGCATGATTCCGGAGATATTTCTGCCGGGGCGAGCACTCGACGGCTTTGTACCACGATTCTGACGTCATCGAGGTTCTCGTCAGCCAGTTCTTTAGCAAGTTTAGCCAACGCGTCTGCTTTGCTATTTTCCGCGCGCGATATGTTCTCCAAAGTATAGGAGGGAATTTGGGTCAATAGTTGTTGCACCCTTTCGCCGTACTTCATTAACTCCGGCTTGCACGTTTGGTAGTCACCATTTACTTGACTAACGACCAGCTGAGAATCCCCGTATATAAGGAGGTCTTCAATTCCTATGTTGATGGCGATCTCGAGGCCTGCTATCAGAGCTTCGTATTCAGCTTCATTGTTTGTCCTCGGCTCTATTAAGGAGAAGGCGAAGCGCATTATCCCTCCTTGTGGAGTTGTAAAGATGAGGCCTATCCGCGATTTGATCATTGGGATACCTTGTTTCTGCTTCTTTATAGAGGACGCTCCATCGAAATAGAGTTCCCATCGGGTGCTTCCGCCGCTAATCGCATCAAATGCATGCTCGTCCGGCAAATCACAGTTCAGAGGAGAATCGGCCGGTATCGGGTGCTCAGCGAGGAAGTCGGCAATGGCCTGGCCTTTCACTGCCTTGAGAGGTTGATACGTTATCGAGAACTCCATCAAGAGCAGGGCCCACTTAGCGAGTCGTCCCGTCAATATGGCTTTCGACATCAAGTATTTAAAGGGATCTACTTTTGAAATGAGACGGACTTCATGTGCCAACGCATAGTGCCTGAGCTTTGTTATCGCGAAGATTAACGCCAAGCAATGTTTTTCAATGGGAGAGTAGTTGCTTTCTGCCCCCAGTAGAACTCGACTCAAGTAATAGAGTGCCCCCTCTCTCCCCTGATCGTTCTCTTGTGCCCATAACGCGCCCAAGGAACCTTCGAGGGCGGTCGTATAAAGAATGAGGGGTTTTCCCTTGACCGGCGCAGCCAACACCGGAGGGTTCTGCAGGTACTGCTTGATCTCGTCTAGTGCACCTTGACATTTGTGATCCCAAGCGAATGGAGTTCCCTTTATCATCAGGTGGCTGTAAGGACGGCATTTGCCCGAAAGATTAGCGATAAACCGCCGGATGTATGCGAGCTTCCCTTGGAGAGACCGCAACTGCTTGAGGGTTCTTGGCGGAGGCATTTCCATGATCGCCTTAATCTTTGACGGATCTATTTCAATACCTCGGTGTCGAACGATGAATCCCAGAAATTTGCCCAAGGAGACTCCAAACGCGCATTTGAGGGGATTCATTTTCAAATTATATTGCCAAAGGCGTCGAAATACAGTCTCCAGATGCTTTAAATGATCTTCGTATGACATGCTCTTTATTACAAGGTCATCGATATAACACTCGACGGCGTCGTGTATGAGGTCATCAAAGATCTTTGTCATGGCCCTTTGATAGGTGGCGCCAGCGTTCTTTAGACCAAAGGGCATAACCCTGTAGCAAAATATCCCCAAAGGGGTGCGGAAAGCGGTGTGCTTCTGGTCTTCGGGATGCATCTTTATCTGATTGTATCCTGACGAACCATCCATAAAGGAGAAAACCTCGTGAGTGGACGTGTTATCTATCATTAGCTCGGTTACTGGTACTGGGAAGTCATCCTTTGGACAGGCTTTATTGAGATCCCTGAAATCCACGCATATGCGTACCGTCCCATTCTTCTTCATTACCGGGACGATATTAGCGATCCAGTCGGGATATTGGACTTCTTGGATAAATCCAGAATCGATCAGCTTCTTGACTTCGGCGTTGATACTCATCTCAAGCTCGAGTCGCATCCTCCTTGGCGCCTGCTTGACTGGCTTGATATCTGGGGATATTGCTAATCTATGCACAGCAATCTCCGGATCTAATCCCGGCATCTCGGAGTAGTTCTACGCGAAGCAGTCTTTATGCCGTAGAAGCACGTTCTTTAACGCAGCCACCCTCTCTTCGGATAACAGCTCGCTGACAAATGTCGGTCGCGGGTCGTCTGCCGATCCCAACTCAATCTTCTTGAGGTTATCTGCAGTAGTATGTATACCATCTTCCAGTTCTTTGGAGCTGGCGGAAATTCTGAGATCACCTCATCATCGCTGTTCTCAAAGCACCGGGGAAGGTCATCTACGTTCTCGGGCTCTTCTCCTAATATCGTAATCGTATAACAAGTGCGAACCCGCTCCCCAGACTGAGGTGGGCCCGGTTCTGCTCTTACGGCCTTGGGCTCATGCTTTTGCGGCGTCGTTACCTTCCAGCCGTCGGATAAAGCGAATCTGCCCCGTCGATGCTGGTCCTCGACCCAGTTCTTGAAGGTGAAGCAGTCTTCGGTAGGATGTCCTATGGCTTGGTGATAAGAGCAATAACTCAGATGAGAAGCCTTGTTAGCTTGCTCAGGATGTCTAGACTCTGGAAGCGTGATCATTTGGTGTTTTATAGCGAGGTTGAGTAACCTCTCCGTCTTGTCCCGGGGGAAGGAGTACGCTCGACTCATCTTCTTCATGAGGGACAAACCCGAGCCGCTTCTTGATTTATTTCCGTCTCTGCGTCGGGCCTTTCGTACAACAGATTGACGAGGATAAGCGTCTTTGTCTTTTGCAGCACGTTGAGATAGACGTTGCGTCCTGGCCTTCTCGTAGATGGCCATTTCGCGGTTGTGGTCTTCCCGAGCTTTCTGATCCATTTTCCTGATAGGCTTGCCCATTCGTTCTTCAAACGACGGACTCGGCGCTTTAATCGCGGGGTCTAGTTTTGATGGGGGGTTGGCATCTCCTGACAGGGCGTCCTCCTCTTCATCAAAGGTATATATAGCGTAGCTGCTGTGAGCCCGTTCCCATTTTCCGGCTCTTGCGTATCCAAGCTCGAGTGTTTCCATCTTCCCGTTGGGCAATTTGCGTTGAGTCCCGGGGACATCCCAAATCCTGTTGTAGAACCGCGTCTGCCGAACGGTCTGTTCTAAGGGTACTCCTTGGCGCTTCAATAGCTTCTTTAATCCATTTGTATAGTATCTGGGCAGACGGATGGGTTGGAGCCTGTCAAGCGTAGCATCCGCGCCATGCCAGATCTCTTTCTCTATTTTCGACTCTGAGGATCGGTAGAATAGGATCACCTTCTCACCCCTTTGCCTGGGAGGGACGTAAAATGTTTGCAGGTCCTGCACATTATGAGCCTGAAGCGTGTCGAGATCCTTGTAGTGTTCTCGCGGTACCATGGTGATTTGCAAACTATGGTCATCGCCAGGGGGTGCTTGTATTGACAGCCGATTGGAGAACACGGCATTAACTTCATCTTCTGAATCACTTCCGAAGACCAACATGGGGGCGGGCGTCCCGAGGTTGTTGCGTTGAGATGGCCCTGCATAAACTATCTCTTCCTCTTCTTCGGTATCGCTTCCGAAAACAGGGTTGGTGGCGGCGGTTTTGTTCTCCGGGTTGCGACACCTTTCTGTATCCTCGAAATCTGGCAAAAAGTACTTCGCATCTTCGTATTTGCGGACTTCGTTCACGGAAAATGGGTTTAACTCACCTGTTACGGTGTACTCGAAACCATCCTTAAAGTACTTCATACACTGATGTTGTGTAGAAGGGATGATGTTGTATTCGTGTAACCAAGGACGACCGAGCAAGGCGTTGTAGCAGGTCTTGGCGTCAATGACATGGAATTTGATGTCTGTGACGAGAAGTCCAAAGCGTAATGTTAGTATCACGGATCCGAGAGTCCGTGACGATTGTGAATCGAAACCGGAGATAGTAATTTTGTCACGAGCGAGGTGTTGCACGCTCATGCAGATTTCCTTCAACACCTGAACATTAAGGAGGTTGACGGAGGATCCATTATCCACCAGGATCTTGCCTATCTTGATATCATGGCAGTATCCGGAGACATATAGGGGACGGTTATGGTCGCACGTCCCGAGAAGGAGGTCTTCATCACCGAAAGTGATGTCGGCTGTATGCACTTCCTCCAGTTCATCTTTCATCTTTTCAGTGGCGAGGAAGACTTGGAATTGCTCAGGTTCTTGTAACGCCTTAATTAGTGAGTCTCGTGCTTCTTTTGATAATAGGAGGGCATCGAGAATGCTAAGCTGAGAAGGTAGCTTCCTTAGGTGCGCGAGGATGTTACAGTCCACTTTACCCTTCCTAGGAGGGTCTTTGGCAGCCAGCTCTCTCATGACTTGGTCAGCTAAAGTGATATCTTCAGTGACCTTTTCCTTTCCCTTATACTTTCTATTCCCGGGCCCGAGATTCTTTTCTGGGAGTGTGCGATTGCGCAGCTGAATGTTCTCGCAGGCCTCCGATTTCTCCTCTTTCCCTAAAACAGATTCTTTAAAGAGAGGGCCTAGAGCCATTTCTTCATCAGAGTCGCTCCCAAAGGTGAGAACTTGTGACCCCCTGGCGTTAACCATGTAACAGTTGCCAGTCGTTCTGTTGTGCCCATCGACAGTACTTCTTCGCTCCCGACGGATCTTGCGTTTCATGCGCTTAACATGTTGCCGACGAGCGACATATCCTTGCCACCATATCGTAAAGGCGTCGCACTCCTCCGTGGGGTGTGAGATTTTTCGGTGATATGCGCAATAGTCAGGGTGCCTCTCCGCCCCATCGTGTGTGTTTCCTTCCGAGGGTGGTAACTTCATTCCCATTGACATGGCTTTGGCAAACCTTTTCCTTGTCTTGAATATCTTCTTGTCTACTTTGGATGCCTTTTGCTCTAGCAGTGGTAGGTCAACTCTTTCGTTCAGTTGCCCGCATTTGGCTCCTTCCGATGTGGCCATCTCACGCTCCTGGTCCGCTTTACATTTTAGACGAATCTCGTCTAGAAAAGCGTCGATCATTTCATCTGTTGGCCATGCACGCTCTGGTACAGGCTCTGCCTCCAGCTTCTTAGCGCCAGGAGTTTTCCCATCATCGGTAAGCGAGTGGGATATTACGTTACAACTCGCCACATATTCTTCGGATTCATCTGACGAGCTCTCTCCATCATCTTCCTCTTGAAAGATGTGGTTGAGGAACTCTTGCAGTGTGACAGGAGTTCGCGCCTTTTGATTGTATTCTTCCAGCACGTCGATTTGCTTCTGCAAGTTCGTGTGCTCGTTTCCAAGCTTCACGGGCTTCTTGGATTTCTTCTTCTTTTTCTTCGAAGATTTTGACGATTGGGCGTGAGTATTTGGGCCCTTTTCGCGAATCTTCGTAATTGGGCGGGGCTTCAACATTCCTTCGATAATTTGAGGTTCAAGAGGGTCCTTCCATTCGATC
Organism: Agapanthus africanus; assembly: GCA_030015575.1. NCBI lineage: Eukaryota > Viridiplantae > Streptophyta > Magnoliopsida > Asparagales > Amaryllidaceae > Agapanthus > Agapanthus africanus. Next base: position 27,384,334 of record CM057339.1, read on the forward strand.
GCAGGACACACATGAAGGTCTCTCAGCATTCTTTTGGTTTTAGTTGATAGCACGACCTCCCATGGAGCTTCTTCAATAAAAGAACATGTTGCCCCCGGTGTATCCGCTTTTTTAGGAGCATGCGGCTGTGGTGGGTTCACCTTCCACTTTTCGGACAGTACAAACTTCCCCTGGAGGTACTGGTCTTCAATCCATCCTTTGAAGACGAAGCAATCTTCAATCGGATGGCCTACCGTTTGATGGTAAGGGCAATAGTTAGGGTTATTCGCCTCGGTGGGTTGCGGCGGTCGCCTTGGATTTGGTAGGCTTATAAGTCTGTTGCGTATTGCCAGCTCGAATAACCGTTTCGTCTTGTCTCGTGGGAACGAGTAGGGACGCTTCATCTTCTCATTATAATACCGACGCCTTTCCTCGAGTTGATCTGCCGGTTTCGGGGCGTTAGGTTGCTGTTGGGCATTCGCAACAAAGGTTGCCCTTCCTTTACCCTTGTCATTCCGAGGTTCCGACTTCGGGGGAGGTGGTCTATGACCCATCTGGTCCATCTGAGCCAACTTGTCGATTAAAGCCTGGAATGTGGTTGGCTTAAAGAACATCATAAACTGGGAGATAGTTGCGTGAGGATCTAGAGTTCCCACGAACATGCCCACCGCAGGTGCTTCTTCAATGCATTGCTCGCATCTTGACCACAAATTCCGCCAGCGTATAGCATACTGGACCCAGGTTTCGCCTGGTTTTACCCTGGCGTTAATCAGTGCAGTTATTGGAGTGCGTTCGCTGGCACTGGCGAATCGCTGAGTGAACAACAACTCCATTTCAGCGAACGTTTTGATAGAATCGTTCGGGAGTTCTGAATACCATTCGAACGCAGTTTCTGATAGGCTGCCCACGAACTGGCAGAGCAACAGTTTATCATCACCGCCGGTGTTACCGCAGAGGGCCCGGAACTGGGCGACATGTTGATGGGGGTTGCCGGTCCCCTTGTACACGTGGAATTTTGGTATCGTATAGCCTTGCGGGTATTTGATTTGGTCGTACCAGCTTGGATACGGCCGCCCCGTTTTCACGACTTGATCAGCTGCCTCAGTCGCGTGATGAACCCGGATTTGCTGGGCTATGTAGTCAGCCAAGTCAGCCTTAGAGATTGCCTCCTCCTTGGCCGTTGAGAGGGCTGGTGGTGGATTTGACGTTTCTCCTCGGTCGTCTTCAAGAACGATTGGGGGATCCTCGGCGGGTAAGTCCTGCTGGATCATCATTCCTATCATATCTTGGAAGAGAAGGCCCATACGTTGTATGTTGGCCGCTTGTTCAGCAGCCTCTTTGTCCTTTTTCTGCAGTGTCCGGCGAAGGAATTCAGCGTTGGTTTCTTCCTCCCGGCGCGCGTCTGAGGACGTTCCTGGGTTTTCTTTTGGCCCAGTAAGTGCGGCCATAGCATTCATCATTTCCTGGAGCTTTTGTTGCTGCTCCTGGGCTTTCGTCACAGATCGGGTTAGCGGTCGGTGGCCCGTAGAAGTGCGGCTTTCCTCTTTTCCAGAGGCCATGTAAACAGTGTGCACCACCATGCCCCCAGACTTAGGGTGTCTGGGCTCAGTGCTTTTAGCCGTCGTTGCATGCTGGGGGGTCTTCTCTGGCCTCCTCCTTTTATGAGCCAGTTGATCAACAGCTTTTTGGGGCTTAGCCTGGCGACCAGCTTCCGGTTGGATTTTCAGCTTCTTGTGCTGGCGGGAGAAGTTTGGATCGATGATCGAGTCTCGGGCCTACCGCCAAACTTTATAGATTTTGGAAGACAGCCGTTGAGGAGATCGGGGCTGTTCGGGTTTTATTTCCACAACCTTTTTTAATGGGGGAGGAGACCTCTTCAGCACTGCAGTAGCAGAATTCCTTCGCACCTTATTTAGCATTTCGAAGCTGTTCCCAGTTGGAACAGCAGCATTAACTTCCGTCACCGGGGCCGATGGAGTCAACCCGGAGGGGGAGTTGCCCCCAGCCTTCCTTACTCGGCGCCAATGGCGACGTCGAGCGTGTCGAGCGGACGGCGTAGGGTCAGCGGTAAGAATGGTTTCGTCTTGCCCCCTGTGTAGGTGGGGGGTCGCTGTTGGTGTTAGCCTGTCAAAGACCGACGTCCTTTGGGCAGCAGGAGCGGGAGCTGGAGCCATCAATCTTGTAAAGACCGACCTTTTGTCCGGAGAAGCCGCCTTGACGATTTCGGGAGCAGGAGCAGCCACTTTCTTAGAAGCAGCCTTCTCTGAGATTGTAGGTCCCATGATGGGTTTGCAGGATTTCTAGCCCAATCTAGAGAAGACCGAGGCGTTGACGTTGGGCGATTCGTTGAGAGGAGCCGCGACAGGGGTGAGACGATCAAAGACCGACTTCTTGAGAGCTTCCGTTGTCAGCACTGGAGCGGTGAAGTTTGTCGGCGGGAGCATGGTCCCGAAGAACAATCCTGTGGTGGCGCGAGTGACCTGTTCCACGGGCATTGTGAATAGCGAAGCAGCTTGGGGTCCGTAGGCTATACCCCCTGGCGAGGCAGAGCGTTGGTTGCAATTGCAGTCTGAGCAGTTGGAGAATTTCACGGAAGTAGAAGCCATCGATCCTTTGCTTTCTGCAATAAGCAAGACGCCAATTCTTAGTATCTTGAAACCCAATGGCAACCATTAGCGAACCGCGATTGGTTCGTGAGTCACGACACACGAAGTGTGGAGTGGAAAGAGGAAAAGGTCCCACCGGGCGTGCCAGAATCTGTTCCCCTCCGAACGGCGGCCGAGACATGGGCTGTCTCGCCTGAGGTTCGGGGCAGATGCTAATTGGTGCTATCCGTCTACCTCTCCGAAGATGCCAAGTTGATTTATGGCACCATGTATCGAAGGTTTAAACGGATGCGTCCGATGTAGCAGACTTCGTCAGATTCCCCCTCGCTTGAGGGGTTTTTGATTGTGGGGACGCTCTTCCCTGCAGGCGCAAGCCCCTGCAGTTAATTACGCTACCGCATTGCGGTAACAACTTTCTCCTTCTCCAGATGGTCACTTCGTGTCGTGGGTGTTTATTATGTATTTTGTTGCCCGTGGATTGTTTACGGAGACTGAGTTATGTCGTCGCCCGTAGGGCGTGGACTAGTCCAAATCCGTATTATCTTAGATTTGGGTTTGGGGGTTTGGTTTGAGGATACGTCAGCCGTACTCGAGGCTAAGATCGACTCAAACATTTGTTAAGGATACGTTAGTCTAAATTTGTGACTAAGATCAACTTAACGGGATCGTTTAGATCCGACAAAAGAGCGTTTGGGCTCTATTGTTCCAGTTTAGGGACCTAGTGGTCCATTAAATGTATGGCCATCAGGACCCGTCACCTCTCTGACGACGTTGAAGGATTACAACGACGGATGTTAGAGGAGTTCAGAGATGTACCCTCGAGCCAGAGTTAATTGGGGGAATTCATAGTCCAGTCTGTTTGAAGGTTTAAGGATACGTTAGCCATCTTTGAGGCTAAGATCAACTTAAACGGGATCGTTTAGATCCGACAAAAGAGCATACGGGGCTCTATTTTTCTAGTTTAGGGACATTGCGGTCCATGGGTAGTTTAAGGACATTGCAGTCCATGGGTAGTTTAAAGACATCTCGGTCAAGGTTAAGGACGTCGTAGTCCATGGGTTTAAGGACCCCACAGTCCATTGTTAGTTTTAAGACATCTCGGTCAAGGTTAAGGACGTCGTAGTCCATGGGTTTAAGGACCCCACAGTCCGTTGTTAGTTTTAAGACATCTCGGTCAAGGTTAAGGACGTCGTAGTCCATGGGTTTAAGGACCCCACAGTCCGGTATGTGCTCTGGATGCTTCACACGGGTTCATTGCCGTGCTCTGCGAGGACCAGGCTCCGCTCTGGACGTTTTTCACGGGGTCAAAGAGTGACATTATCCGCGTTCCATGTAACCAGGAATTTTGCATTAGACGCGGGTTTAAGGACCCCGCGGTCCATATCAATGTGTGGTCGTCGGGACCCGTCACCTCTTTGAAGACATTGAGGGATTACAATGCCAAATATCAAAGGAGTGAAGAGATGTACCCTAGAACCGGAGTGGATTAAATAGTCCTTGACCCAATTTGGGATCAAGACGAATTAATTATGTTATGAGCCCATTGGCCCAGTTAATCACAACTTGAGGACTTATGGCCATCTTGGGCTAAGTCCAATCAGGAGAGGCTTTGCCTCTATCCATTTAGGCCAATTGGGCCAAAGCCTAGTGTTAAACACTACAGAGCAGTCAGTGTTGAACTCTGGGAATGAGGTTGACAAGTCAGTGTTTAACACTAAAAGATAATTGGTGTTAAACACCAGCAACAAGGCTTTTCAAATTAGTGTTAAACACTAAAACAGATCAGTGTTGAACACTGGCAATGAAGATCTCAGATTAGTATTAAACACTAAGGTAGTCAGTGTTGAACACTGCAAACAAAGCTTTTTGATTAGTGTTGAACACTAAGGCCCAACAGTGTTTTAACACTGGGTTCGGGAGTTTCAATTTAGTGTTAAACACTAAGGCAGGAGGGGTCACGTGGCAGCACGTGAGAGCGCCCTCCCTTCATCTATTCTGCTGAGATTATCGCGTCTTTCAGAGCATCACGTGCCATCACGTGATGGGCATTCAAATGCTTATGTATTAGAGCTTCTGCCGAGGGTCACGTGGGTCACGTGGGGTACTGCCTCAAAGGGGCTTTCTGTAGATCTCTTGGGGGGGTCACGTGGTGACACGTGACCCTACCTCTATGTATGTTGTTTTAGAGGATCTGTTAATCTTTTCCAGGAATCAAGTTCCTCATAGGGTTAAACCCTGACAGTAATTTCAGAGGAATTAAATTCCTACTTCCTTTCGAAGGTTTATATTCTGAATAGAGTTGGACTCTGAATTTTCTGTAGGAATTAAATTCTTCATATATGTGAAGAACTGAATAGGGTTAAACCCTAATAAAAGCTTTTAAGGAATTAAATTCCCACTTTCTTTTAAGTTATGATCAAGGGAATTAAATCCCCGCTATTCCAACAGAACTAGGTTCTTAATTAGGGTTAAACCCTGTTTCTTTTTATTTTGAAGGAATTAAATTCCCATAACACAGGGTCAAGCCCTAGTTTTATTTTAAAGGAATTAAATTCCTATAGTTCTGTGAGAATTAAATTCTTGTGCTACCATTCCCTCTCTATGTTTTGGATCTGCATGGCAGGATCTCGACCCATTGAGAATTAAATTCTCAACTTCAAGGGGAGATGTGCACTTTGCAGATCCTCTATCAAAGAGAGAAGAAATATGTTCTTCTGTTTTATATATCAGAGTTAAACTCTGTTGAGAATTAAATTCTCTTTCTTTCAAAAAGCCTTCCCTTTCTTACCTAGGGTTTTCTTTTGCAGAAGATCCAAGTTCCTCGAAGTATCAAGGCTCTCTTTCTTTTTCTTCCCTCTGCGTATCTATATCTCCTTTTTTGTATATCTTTTCTCTGTGTCTCTTGGCTCCTATTTATAGGAGAAGCAGCCGAATCAATCAGTTTTTTGACGAATCTTCATTGAGAGATTTGATTTGCATCCATCATTCGTTTTGGGCCTTTGGATTATTAGGTGAATTTTATTCACCATTGGATTTCAAATCCAGGGATTCTCCTTTGTTGTTTCGGTTAGATTTAAAGGGGAAATCTTTCCAAACCCGAGATTTTTCCATAGATAGATGATATTTCATCACCTCTGAATCTTTAATTCGATTGGTTCCAGATAGCCGCTTTCCTTTGGAAAGATTTGAATCTCTTTCAGAATTTAATTCTGTTGACAAAATGGGCTTTGAAAGCCGGTCACGTGTGACCACGTGACCCATGGTCACGTGTGGGCACGTGACCCCTTTTGGAATGAGCCTTCTTCTTTCTTTTTGCGCTGTCTTCTGGTTGTCGCTTAACCGTCACGTGCTGCCACGTGACCCCTGGTCACGTGTGAGCACGTGACCCTTGTCTGAACTCTTTTTCTTTGACTTGATCAGGGAACCGATATGCCTTTGAATCCGCTTTAAAATGTCACGTGCCAACACGTGACCCTGGTCACGTGGGGGCACGTGACCCTTTCTTAAGCCCTTTTTCTTTGATGTAATCAGGAAGTTGAACTTGTTTTGCCGGTACTTTTGGGTGTCACGTGTCAACACGTGACTGCTGGTCACGTGTCCCTCTTCTCAAGCTTTTTCCATAAGCTTTCCTGATTTTAAATCAGGAAACAATGATATTCTTCTAAAATTGATCTAATTTCAGAAGTTATATGAAAAGCACTATGTGGGTATGAAAATTGTCTAAAAGCAATAATTTTTTTTTGCAAAAATCAGTTAGAATCTATCCAATGTGCAGTAACACAGATCCAAGAAAGTTTTCTTCTATTCGTCCAAACATCATAAATTAATGAAATACCAGTATATAAAGAATCAAGAGTAGCAATTAATACCTGTATACCGTCGTTGTAGAAACTAAAACGACTACTTTTAATTGTAGTCCTCGGAACCCTTTTAAATGCCAATTGCAATGACGTTTGAACTTACCGCTCAAAAGCCGCACTTTCTCCGAATCCGAGAATCTGTTCATCTGCCATAACACATCTTGCAATTTCTGAAACATTTAAATCATGATTATATTGAAAAAGAGCTTGACTGGCGAAACCAATTTGTGTTTGTGTAGTGGAGGAATTGGCCGGGGCTTCTAAGTATTTTTTTTGCATGTTTATTAAAACTATCAATACCGGCACTATCCTTGTGCTTATATGCATTGCTACAATATTTGCAAACTGCATATCTAACACTATCCCAAAATTCTATTTCATAGTGACTCCAAATATTACTAGTAGTCATACGTTTTTTAGCTTCTCTTGATGTATGGGTCGATCATTCCGCTTGTTGTTCGGCATGAGAAATTTGGGTTTGATGCGTATCGGATGAACCTTCTATATTAATATTTTAACTAAATATTAAAAAAAAGTGTTAAAGTGGAATATTAGAATTAATAAATTAAAAACAAGAAATAAGATAGAGAGAAGAATGGGTCGCTCGGAGGCTTGGAGCTTCGAAAACTCGGAGTCGGACCGTCGAAAAATCAGATCGGAGCTTCTATTCTTTAGAGAGATAGAAATTGCCACAATGGTATTAAAAATTTAGAGTAATTTTTTTAGAGAGATGAGAATTTTTTTTGGGGAGAGAAAAGTGTTTAGAATGAGAAGAAATGGAGTTTGGGGGGTATTTATAATTTTTTGGGGTTTTTTGAATTTTTTGTCCGTTTATAGTCGATACGAGGCGATACGAGGCAGGACGAATCGAAATTCGCCTCACTTTGCCTAGATCCGACCGTTAGTAGCTGTTGGATGGAAATTCCAAGACAAAGCGGAGCGAACCCAAGGCGAGGTGAAGCGATTCGTCGAGCAGGCGGCCGTATATGACCGTTGGGCGGTGAGTTCGAGACGAATCCGTGGTGAATTGGTCAACGAGGCGAGGCGAATCGGCGAGTCTTGCCGATTTGTGGCGAATCGTGGCGATTCCCGAGACAAAGTGAGGCGAGTTGGCGAGTTAGGCGAGGTGAACTACGACGAAGCACCGCCGGAAAAGTTGGGAACCCGCTCGCTTCGCCAATTCATCGCCAAATTCGCCCACGTCATTGTAGGGTGTTTTTCGTCACCCCATTGAGATGGGAATACACGCGCGCTTGTCGGGCGCATTACAGATCCCCCTGCCTAGGATAGGCTGGGGTTTATTGATTGTGCGGATCCGAATCTTCGGCAGCCGCGGACTAAGCTGCCGTTAATTACCCCCCGCCATTGGAGCGAGAGAACCTCCGATTAACGGGTTAAACTGGTCATGCGAACTCAATGTATAGTGTTGTGTTTTGAAGGGGTTTTGGGAATATCGGTGCCCCCACAGAGTTTTTATGGGGGTCCCGCTACCCGGATAGCGGGCTGGAGGTCAAGGGGGCTAGCAGCCCCCTTGCGGGGTGCGGGGCAGCACCCCGTTAGAAATTTTTTTCAAACGGGGAAGGTATATTTAGTGTAGAGTATGTGTGTGTATATATAAATAAAATAAAATAGAATAATAATAATAATAAAAGGGGGGAAATGGCGTTCAAGGGCCGCGCGCGTGGCATGTGGGCGCACATGGGCGCCTTAAAACCCGGGGTCACGTAGGCACACGTGACCGATGGGCGCCTTGGCGCCCCCGGGGTCACGTGGGCACACGTGACCGATGGGCGCCTTGGCGCCCCGGGGTCCCACGTGACCGATGGGCGCCTTGGCGTCCCGGGGTCACGTGCGCGCTTGTGACCGATGGGTGCTTAGCACCCTGGGGTCATGTAGGCACACGTGACCGATGGGCGTCTTGGCGCCCGAGGGTCACGTGGGCACACGTGACCGATGGGCGCCTTGGCGCCCCGGGGTCACGTGCGTACACGTGACCACAGGAAAACACCCGCGGAAAGGGGGCCTAGCCCCTATGCTGGGGAGTTGAACTCCTAACAAGAAATTAATTTATGGAGTTAAACTCCCACAAATCTAGAAAGGAGTTAAACTCCTAGGAATCTTTGGCTCTTCTTTTGAGCCTTGGGTCAGTCCAAAGTTAGATTTTGGGGATGAGTCTCCTTCTTCCTCCTCTTGATCGTTAGGATCTTGGAGAAAAAGGGGGGGTAAGACTTAAAAGTCCCCCTTTTGAGATCTGATTGGAGATCCGAGCTCCTCTTAGTAGGTTTTGTGGTGAAGAACTATTTATTTTTGAGAAGAGAGAGTTAAACTCTTGATTTAATTCAAAAGAAAGAAGAAGGTTTTAAAACCTTGAGGAAGGAGAAAGATCTCAGATCTGGAGTCTTTTTGGGAGAGAGAAAAAGTTGTTTAGATATTTTTATTATCTTTGCCTTTATAGGCTATACACTTTACATATAGCTCCTTGGGCTTTCCAAAATAGCATTCTGCCTACCCCATGGCTCATGTGCCATTTCTTTTTGCACATAAGCCATGGGCTTTACAAAAATTTAGCTTTATGCCCATTTTTCTTACATTTATTCATAAAATAAAATAAAAGAACTACAACAAAATTATTTATTACAAAATTTTTATCTTGGTATGGGCGGAGGCAGGCCGCTCCATGTTCGGGCTCGACCCGGGCATTGGCCCACTTGACCTGGGCTTGGGCCCATTTGGCTTGGGGTTGACTTTGATTTTGACTTGGTCAACCGGGGTGTAAATTTAGACCCCAATAAAGTTCCCCCCATCAATAAATGCACACAGCATATATGGGTCGTGTGCATGAAATTGATGGATCTTCTTTTACGTGGAGACGACTTGATTTGGTTCCCGCTTTTTGGGAAGCTGGCGCTGCCTTTTTACGACATGGACGGTCGTTGCTTGACATGTCTCCGAGACAGAGTGTCCGTGATAGATGTTTCCCTGGCCCGGAGTGATCTAGTTCCCGCTTTGTAGGAAGCCTGTGCTGCCCTTTTTACAACATGGACGGTTGATGTTGCCCTTTTTGCGACTTAGACGGTCGATGCTACCCTTTTAGAGACTTGGACGGTCAGTGCTGCCCTTTTAGCGACTTGGACGGTCGGTGCTGCCCTTTTAGCGACTTGGACGGTCGATGCTGCCCTTTTAGCGACTTGGACGGTCAGTGCTGCCCTTTTAGCGACTTGGACGGTCGATGCTGCCCTTTTAGCGACTTGGACGGTCGATGCTGCCCTTTTAGCGACTTGGACGATCGATGCTGCCATTTTAGCGACGTAGACGGTCGGTGCTGCCCTTTTAGCGACTTGGATGGTTAATGCTGCCCTTTTAGCGACTTGGACGGTCGATACTGCCATTTTAGCGACGTAGACGGTCGATGCTGCCATTTTAGCTACATGGACGGTCGGTTCTGCCCTTTTTGCGACTTGGACGGTCGATGCTGCCCTTTTGGCAACTTAGACGGTCGATGCTGCCCTTTTAGCGACTTGGACGGTCGGTGCTGCTCTTTTAGCGACTTGGACGGTCGATGCTGCCATTTTAGCGACGTGGACGGTCGGTGCTGCCATTTTAGCGACGTGGACGATCGGTTCTGCCCTTTTTGAGACTTGGACGGTCGATGCTGCCCTTTGACGTGGACGGTCGGTGCTGCCCTTTCTGCAACGTGGACGGTCGGTGCTGCCTTTTTTGCGACTTGGACGGTCAGTGCTGCCCTTTTTGCTGCCCTTTTTGCGACTTGGACGGTCGGTGCTGCCTTTTTGTGACTTGGACAGTCGATGCTGCCCTTTTGGGGACTTGGACGGTCGGTGCTACCCTTTTAGCGACTTAGACGGTCGGTGCTGCCCTTTTTGCGACTTGGATGGTCGATGCTTCCCTTTTAGCGACTTGGACTGTTGGTGCTGCCCTTTTAGCGAATTGGACTGTCGATGCTGCCCTTTTTGCGATTTAGACAGTCGGTGCTGCCCTTTTAGCGACTTGGACGGTCGGTGCTGCCCTTTTTGAGACTTGGACGGTTGGTGCTACCCTTTTAGCGACTTGGACGATCGGTGCTGGATTTGACTTGCTCCACGCCTTGCGATGTCAGGGACGAAGTTGACTTGTTTCCGAGGTGGAGTTTGATTCTGCCAAGGAGGCCATTGGTTGCTTTTCTGATTTGATGTGATTTGGGTTGACATCAGCACCGCTGCACTAGAATATGGTACCAGAAGCGAATCATCATCTGCCATGAGGAGATTTCCCTCGTTCCCAGTTTAACGACTTAGAGGTCATCTGTTCCCAGTTTAACGACTTAGAGGTCATCTGTTCCCAGTTTAAAGACTTAGGGGTCTATTGGATTGGAATTTAGAATTTTGGGATTAGGGTAGGCATCAGCGTTGCTAACACTGAAGCACATGTGCCAGGAGCAATTCATCATTTGCCTTTTCCTGTTGGGGAGCGATGGCTTAGGAGATAGGTTTAAGTCCCTATCACCTAAGGCTTTTCAATTTTATGAGCCGTAAGGGTCCCATAAAAGCATTTTCTCCCTACGAGTCGAAAGGATCTCGCAAGTGTACTTTCTCCTTAGGAGTCGTGGGGACTCTCAAGTGTGTTTTTCCTTCGTGAGCCGTAAGGATCCCACGAAGATGTTTTCTTACGAGTCGTAAGGATCCCGTAAGTTTGTTCTCCTCATGTATCGTGATGACACATGAGTGGGTCTTCCCAAATGGAGCATAAGTCCAAGGACGGAGACCGGCCGCTGGACTGGTGATTGCGGTGGGGTATGGGTATGATGAGAATTATTTAAGCCCGTGGATTGTATACGGTAGTCAATTTGGGGACTAACCGTAGGGCCAGGAGAATTTTGAGAAATTGGATTTTGGTTTTGGTTTGGCATCAGTATTGCTGCACTGGAATAATGCCAGGAGCAACTCATCATTTGCCTTAGGAGGACTTGGGATTTGGGTTTTTGGTCGGCATCAGCACCGTTAACACTGAAGCAAAATGCCAGGAGCGACTCATCATTCGCCGTTGCCCGTTAGGGAATGATGGCTCAGGAGACAGGTTTAGGTCCCTATCACCTAAGGCTTTTCAATTTTATGAGCCGTAAAGGTCTCATAAAAGCATTTTCTCCCTACGAGTCGAGAGGATCTCGCAGGTGTATGTTCTCCTTAGGAATCGTAGGGATTCCTAAGTGTGTTGCTCCTTTGTGAGTCGTAAGGATCCCACGCAGGGATTTTCTCCTCACAAGGTCGAGAGGACTTTGCGAGTGTATTTTCTCTCTTTTCATGAGTTTGCGCCCTTTTGGGTTTTCACAAACTCGCCGGCAATCCTGTTGTTTTTACTGACGAAGCCCTTTCGGGTTTTCATTCGTGCCCGTTTTGCTTGTGAACATACCTTTTTTTTAATGGTGGGACTTTTAAAAGTACTCTCACCGGCAGGACTTGGAAGAGATGGGGGTCGTTTACGCCCGTGGATTGTATACGGTTTTGCAGGATATATGATCCAGACCGTAGGGCCGGTGTGCTCAATTCGCCTGCGACTTGGAGCATTCACGCGTAGTATTTCTTGAGATATCGGCCATTGATGGGTGGCATGGGCCTTTCTCCCTCGGTACTTATTAGTTGGTAGGATCTTCCGTCGAACACTTTCTCGATGATGTATGGTCCTTCCCAGTTTGGCTCGAATTTTCCCTTGGCATGTCTATTAGGGATGATCGGTCTTTTGAGGACCAATACCAATTCGCCTTTCTTGAAAGCGCGGAGACGAGTCATCTTGTCATAGGCCCATGACATTTGGGCTCGGTACAGCTCCAGATTTTGCTGTACCGCAAGCCTCTTTTCTTCGAGGGCGTCGAGCTCTTCAAGCCGAAGGAGCACGTTTTCCTCCTCCATCAACTCGTGATGAACGACCATTCTTAAGCTTGGAACTTCGACTTCGAGAGCGAGGACCGCCTCCACTCCGAAGAGCAATGAGTATGGAGTGGACTGAGTTGGAGTACGGTGCGTGGTACGATATGCCCACAACACCTCGTGAAGTTTGAGATTCCAGTCCCTCTTGTTGGCTAAAGAATTTTTCCTCGGGAGCTTGCATAGAGTCTTATTGAAGGCTTCGGCTAGCCCTTTGGCTCTTGGATTATAGATGGAGGAATATCTCCAGTCTATCTTGTGTTGAGTAGCGAATCTTGAGATTTTGAAGCTCTTGAAAGAAGGCCCGTTGTCAGAAATGATTCTTCTTGGTGTACCGAAGCGGTATAAAATATTATGCCGGAAGAACATCAGAATATCTTCTGTCTTGACTTCTTTTAGCGGGACAGCTTCAGTCCATCTGAAGAAATAGTCAGTTGCGGCCAATATGAACCGGTGGCCTTTGGATGACGGAGGATCAATTGGGCCAACTATGTCGGTGCCCTAGACTTCGAAGGGCCACGACGCCCCCGTAGGATGCAACGGATTGGGATGCTTGTGAATGAAATCACCGTGAATTTGGCAGATATGACATTTCTTTGCATGCTCTTCGCAATCCCTTATCATGGTGGGCCAGTAATATCCAAGCCGTTTGATCTGAAGCCGCATCTTGGGGCCGGACTGGTGAGCACCGCAGACGCCTGAGTGAACTTCTTTCATAACCTTTTGGGCTTCGGCTGAGAACAGGCACCTGAGCCAGAGTTGGTCATATGACCTACGGTATAGCGTGTCATTTACAAACACGTATCAAAGAGCTCTCTTCTTCAGCTGAATCCTTGCAGATTTTCCTTCGGGCAGCTTGTCGTATCGGAGGTACTCTATGAAGGGTTCTCTCCAATCGGGCTCGTCTTGGATTATCGGAGATTCTTCGGCACGACTGCTCTTATGTTCCGCGCTTTCCTCTTCTCGTAGAGAGACTGGGGGTAGAATTTGCCGGCTCCTGACTGTGATCAGAATTTCGTCTATGTCAGGATCAGCCAGCTCCTTGGCTAAGCGAGCGAGTACGTCAGCCTTTCCATTCAACGCTCTAGGGACTCTCATTAGTTCAATGTGAGTGAACCGTTTCATGAGTTCCACCACTTGGCTTCTGTACCGAGCTAACTCGGGTTTGTATATCTTATAGTCGCCGCTTACTTGGTTGATGACAAGCTGAGAGTCACCGTAAACCCGTAGCCGAAGGATTTCCATTTCTATGGCGAGCTCCAGACCCGCTATCAGAGCTTCATACTCAGCTTCATTGTTTGTTCGAGGCTCGGTGAGAGCAAAAGAATGCCGTAGGGTTCCTATCGATGGCGTGATGAACACCAATCCTATCCCTGCTTTTATCTCCGGGGCGCTTGATTTACTGGAGGTCCTAATTGATGAGGCTCCATCGAAGTAGAGCTCCCAATACAGCTCGCTATCCTCGAGGTGCAATATTTGTTCATCGGGTAATTCACAATTTACCGGAGACCCTTCTGGTATAGGATGAGCAGCGAGGAAATCGGCGAGGGCTTGCCTTTTTACCTCTTTCTGAGGAGTATAAACTATATCAAACTCAAGTAGCATGACAGCCCATCTTGCCATCCTGCCAGCTAGGCTTGCCTTGGTCATTAAGTGTTTGAGCGGGTCGATTTTGGAGATCAACATGACTCGATGAGCAAGCAGATGGTGCCTCAGCCTCTTCACGGCGAATATCAGAGCCAGGCATTGGCTTTCGATCGGGGAATAGTTTTGTTCCGCCCCGACTAAAGTTCGACTGAGGTAGTAGAGGGCATTCTGCTTTCCCTCCTCGTTGTTCTGGGCAAGGAGCGCACCGAATGACTCATCTAGCGCGGCAGTGTAGAGAATCAGCGGTTTATTTGGAATGGGAGCGGCCAGCACTGGAGGGTGCAATAAGTACTGTTTGATGTTTTCGAACGCTGCTTGACATTCGGCATCCCAGATAAATGGAGCTCCTTTCTTCATGAGGTTTGAGAAGGGCCTACATCTCCCCGATAAATTTGAGATAAACCTCCGTATATAAGCAAGCTTGCCTTGAAAAGATCTTAGCTGCGTCAGACTCTTCGGAGGGGGCATCTCCATGATGGCATTTATCTTGGATGGATCAACTTCAATCCCTCGACGTCGGACTATGAAGCCCAGGAATTTTCCCGATGGCACGCCAAAAGCGCACTTTAGAGGATTCATCTTCAGATCGTATTCCCTCAATCTAGTGAGAACGGTCCTAAGATCTTGGATGTGATTGGCCTTGGCTTTAGTCTTGACAACCAGATCATCAACATAACATTCGACGACTTTATGGATTAGGTCATCAAAGATATTGGTCATTGCCCTTTGATACGTAGCACCTGTGTTCTTCAGTCCGAACGGCATCACTTTGTAGCAGTATATTCCGATCGGGGTTCAAAATACTGTGTGCTTCTCATCCTCAGGCGACATCTTGATCTGATTATATCCAGACGAGCCATCCATAAAGGTGAACAGCTCGTAATTTGAGGTGTCATCGACCATCATTTCCATGACCGGCAGCGGGAAGTCGTCTTTAGGACATGCCTTGTTGAGCTACCTGAAATCGACACAAACTCGGATCTGCCCATTTTTCTTCTTCACTGGGACTATGCATGCGATCCAGTCCACATATTTCTCTTCCCTGATGAAACAAGCATCGATGAGCTTCTTAGTTTCCTCGATGACCTTTTCTTCTAGTTTCCTTCTCATTCTTCGAGGAGCTTGTTTGACTGGCTTAGCATCAGGAGATATAGACAGTTTATGCACGGCCACTTCAGGGGAAAGGCCAGGCATTTTTTTGTATGTCCACGCGAAGCAGTCGACGAACTCATGCAGCAGGGAAATTATCTGTTCTTTCATTTCTTCTCACAAGAGTGAGCTGATGTAGGTCGGCCTGGGATTGTTAGGCGTTCCTAAATTGATCTCAGTTAGCTCATCGATAGTTGCTTGTCCGCCATCTTCGAGCTCTTGGGGAGCTTCTTCTGGCTTGGCTAGCTCGTCTTCATTATTTGACTCTTCGCTGGCTTCCCCAATATGGATCATGTAGCATGCCTTAGAATCAGGCTAGATGAAACCTATGCCCCGTCTATCTGGGATTCGTCCACCGATGAGTGCTCGGACCTGAGGCGGATGCCATAGCCCTTCATAAAACTTTGCTTCGGACTCCGATTAATATAATCGGCATCCACACCTTTTGAAGTATTCCCGCATCTCAGGCGCATAGTATCTGTGATTGAGGATGGCTCTTATGCCTTTCTCATAGGGAAGGCACGCGACAGAAAGATCGTCTGGGTGCACAACGGAGTTTGACCCATAAAACAGGATGCCCTTCTGTCCATTTTTCCTCCCGGGAACGTAGAAAGTTTTCAGCTGGTCCACAGTAGAGACTGACAATGCGTCGAGCTCTTTGCACATCCGTTCCGGCACCCTTGTGATGGCCAGGGACCCTTCTGCAATTTCGAAGGTCTTTCGTAGTTTCGCTTGCTGCATGGGGGTCCAATCTGCACAGCTGTTGCACGGCAAGTCCTCTTCTTCCGACTCTTCAGTGTCGCTGCCAAGATGAGGGCGGACTTTGCTGGTAGATGGGATTTCAGTATCGGATTCATCCGTATCGCTACTAAAACGAGGGCGAGTTTTACGGAAGGACGGACTTCCAACGTCGGACTCATCAGTGTCACTGCCGAAACGCGGACGCACTTGGGGGTTTTTGCTTTTGAAAGTGACAGCCGGCTCAGATTTTCCTTGGAGTTTCGGGACCTTCTGTCTTTGGTCAGCTGTGGCTCAGTACTTTGGGGCTTCATAAAGTACCGAGAATCCTCATATCGGACTTCATGCACACTGAACGGCTGGATGTCTCCGTCAATGCGTCTTTCTTCACTATTTTTAGTATACTTCATGCATTGATGGAGAGTTGACGGAACGATACCGTAATCGTGGTGCCACGGCCGTCCCAAGAGAATCTTATAAGACGTGTCGGCATCGATCACGTATATCTTTGCTTCAGTTTGCAGATCCCCGAATTTGATTGGCAAAGCTATAGACCCCAGAACTTGCTGGCAGTTTTGATTAAAGCCTTGAATGACAATCCTTTCCCTTGACAGGTGTCGGACGTCCATTGACAAACTCTTCAGTGTCCGCAAGTTCATGATGTTCATTGAGGACCCCGGATCAATCAATATGCGATTAATCCAATCTCCGTCACTGTACCCGGTCACGTAAAGCGGCCGATCATGCTCAGCCGTTCCCAGTAGCAAGTCTTCATCTTTAAACGTGACTGCGGTGGCTTGAAAAGTGTGCTGAGCTTCTTTCATATTGATTTCCGCAAAGCGGGCCTGATACCGCTCAGGGTTTTGTAGAGCATGAATGAGAACATCACTAAGCTCTTGAGATAGAACCAAGGCATCGTAGATGCTAAGGAGAGACGGAAGCTTTCGGAGGTGAGCCAAGACATTATAGTCTACTGGGGAAGGACTTGAATCTTCATGAGCAAGTTCTCTGCCATCTTCTTCATTAGCGACTTGTTTTTCCTTCCCTCTTGGGGCGCTTCCCTGATTTGGCGGTAGAGCCCTGCCGCTTCTAAGCTGGATTTGGTTGGCCTTTGTGGCGAGCTCCTCGTCCTCTTCGGGAAAACAAAGATACTCCTCAGAGTCGCTGCCCAGACAGATGGCGTAGCAGGTCACTATAGGGACCTCTTCGTTGGAGTCTTCCTCTAACTCCTCCAGAATTTCCGCCGCCTCTATAGGGAGGAACTCCTTCAATTGAATCAAAGTTCTTTCCTTCTGTTCATACTCTTCGAGGGAATTGATATATTTTTGAATGGTTGATCTCCCTGCAAACTCTTTTTCACGCCAAGCTGCACTTTTCTTCTTCTTGAGCTTCTTGGATTTTGAGCCTGATGGAGCCACATTGGCAAATGGACTGGTAGGCTTCTTCTGTCCTTCCCATTCCGTCCTAGGCTCTTTCTGAAGCAGCTTTAGCATCTTCTTCGTCTTATTAGATATGTGCTTACTCCAAGGAGGCTGCGGTGAGTCGGTCTCATTTCTCAGGGCAGTGGGTTTGGCTGCCTGCTCCCAGAAGGCTTCAGCTTTTGTCTGTATAAAGTTGGTGGTTGCAACTTGATTGTTCACCAACACACTTTTGGACAGTTCGATCTCTCCAGCCTTGTACTGCTTCTCAACCCAGTCTTTGAAGATATAGCAATCCTCGATCGCATGGCTCACTACTCGGTGGTACGGGCAATACAGGGGATTGTCGGTCATTTTTGCTTCTTGAGGTCTTTTTTACTCTGGCAATTGTAGACCATTGTTCAAGGCATCTTTAAATATCTTTCGGACCTTGTCCCTCCTGAAAGAGTAAATCTTGTTCTTTTTCTCCTCTAGGGAAGGCCCTTCTCCTCTTAGCACTGGCTTTCGAGACCGGTTGGTTTTAGATTCGCCTGCCTTTCGCTTGTCTTCATTGTCGGACGCATTGAAAACGTTAGTACTACTGGAACTCCCGCTTCTACGGTTGTCGTCCCGCTTGCTTTTACAAGTCTTGTCTCTCTGAGAGTCCGAGGTAGACTCTTGCTTCGAACGTTCCAGCATTTGGACTTTCTTGGTTAGCTCTTGAAACGTCTTGAGGCCTGCTGTACACAAGAATAGGACCATCCAATTGCTGAGGTTCGCAATGAGAAGGCTGACGGACTAGTCCTGCTCCAGCGGCGGTTCGCACTTGACTGTGAGATTACGCCATCGGGCGATAAAGTCAGTGCTGCTCTCATTCTTCCCCGGCTTAGTCCTCACAAGGTCAGCAATGGAGATTTTATCACTGACACTCATGAACCTTTGCCGAAACAGAGACTCCATTTGAGCAAAGGTAATGACGGACCCGTCTGGTATACTCGCGTACCAGTCGAAAGCGACACCGGTCAGGCTGTTGACGAACTGACGAAGAAGGAGTACATCATTGCCTTCTGTATTTCCGCACGATGCTTTAAAGTGGGCGACGTGTTGATTTGCATTTCCCGTCCTGTCAAATCTTCCAAACTTAGGAATGACGTAGCCGCTCGGGAACTCGATCAGATCGTACTGTGCGGGGTATGGCCGCCCACTACTGCCAATTTCTTTCTGAGCTTCAGCTTCGGCCACCAATATTTTAACCTTGCTGGTGACCAAATCCATTATCTGATCCTGTATTAACGGAATAGTGTTATCTGGGGCCAAGGCATCCCCAGAAGTAGAATGTGGCCGGCTTTCGTGCGGCTTGACAAATCTTGGACCCAAAGGGACAGGCACCGGCCACTTAGGATTGTCATCATCCGGCTCATGAGTAGTGACTTGTGTTTGATTGGGAGGCGCTCGAGCAATTTGAGCCGTAAGCTGTATCACAACGTTCGTTAAGTCGTCAATCTTCGAATAGAGCTTGGCCATCTCTTTATCTTTGCTCCTGAGCTGTTTTCGAAGCTCTTGAAGCATCCCTTGCTCTGCGGTCCTGGGGCGGAAAGTCGGCTCTTCCTCGCTGTCCGAGCTTGATTCTGCCTGGACCGAAGGGTCCTTCTGCCTATCACCCTCATCGAGAGGGTTTTCATCGTCCAGCGGAGGCGGCTGTTCTTGGGCAACGGTAACCACATTCAAGCCAGATTGGGCTTAGGATGTGGTGGCCCCGTCCTTGCTTTTGCTGCGAAGGTTGTCGCTGGGGCGCCCGCCTGCCATATAGACCGTATGGATAATATATACAGCCGTCTTTTTATTATCGGCGGCTGATTTCACGGATCGCTGTCTTGACCCCCCTGTTTTGGTAACGGGCAGTCGATTGAAGGCGGATGGCCTGGCCGGATTCTTGAATGGTGCTAGTGCTTCTTTTCTGGATTTGCCCCGCTGCTTTTGCGCGGCGCAGAGCGTCTGATAGACTCTTGAAGAGACAGTATCATACTTTTTCTATTGAGGCCGGGGCACGTCTCTTTGTAGCGACGTTCGGACCACTGTCTTCTTGATTCTGGCGGTCATGGCATTTTTCTGAACCCACTTCAGAGGTTCGAAAGAATTGCTGATTTTTACGGCCGATTCAGCCGTCGTCGCAGGATGACTCTGCTTTTGGAATCTCACAAGATTCCAGCTGGCCGGAGTCTTGGCCCTCTTGTTGGCTCGATACCTGAGCCGCTTCTGTCTCAGCTTTTCTGTTTTGAGCACTTAGCTGGTCACGGCTCCTCGGGAAGCCGCCGTAGACCGGGTGATGGAGGGCTTTGGAGATACGCCTGATCGTGCATTTGTTGGAATCATCGCCTGAGCTCGTCCGCAACGTTTGATGTTGCCCTTTGTACCGGAAGTCTTACCCCCAGCTGGAGCACCAGAGAGTTGTTCAGACACCGTCTTAAGTTTCGGTTGAGGTGCTTTAGCGATCACGACATTCGTCCTCTTGCCCCTTGAGACCGGCTTGGCCGCCTGCTTGGTCGGGATTTCTGCCAGATGAGCGCTTCCGGCAGGGTAGATGACGACGGAACCGAACTGGCGGGGCAGTTCCTCCCACTGTCGACTGAGGCTTGCGGGGAGAACCACACGAACGTTGACTTTGACCACGTATGGAATCGGGGTCGCGTTGGATGCTGAATTCCTCTTGGGAGATATTGTCGTTGAAAGTTGATTGCTTGTAAGCCTGCATGAAAGAGCATTATTTTAGTACAAATATAGACATGTATGTTAAGTGAGTTCGCATGAACACTTGACCCGAGATATGGAAGGAGAGAGTGGTCCCACCGGACGTGCCAGAATCTGTAGGGTGTTTTTCGTCACCCCATTGAGATGGGAATACGTGCGCGCTTGTCGGGCGCATTACAGATCCCCCTGCCTAGGGTAGGCTGGGGTTTATTGATTGTGCGGATCCGAATTTCCGGCAGCCGTGGACTAAGCTGCCATTAATTACCCCCGCCTTTGGAGCGAGAGAACCTCCGATTAACGGGTTAAACTGGTCATGCGAACTCAATGTGCAGTGTTGTGTTTTGAAGGGGTTTTGGGAATATCGGAGGCCCCGCAGAGTTTTTACGGGGGTCCCGCTATCCGGATAGCGGGCTGGGGGTCAAGGGGGCTAGCAGCCCCCTTGCGGGGTGCGGGACAGCGCCCCGTTAAAAAAAAAATCTAACGGGGAAGGTATATTTAGTGTGGAGTATATGTGTGTATATATAAATAAAATAAAATAGAATAATAATAATAATAATAAAAAGGGGGAAATAGCGTTCAAGGGCCGCGCGCGTGGCATGTGGGCGCACATGGGCGCCTTAAAACCCGGGGTCACGTGGTCACACGTGACCGATGGGCGTCTTGGCGCCCCCGGGGTCACGTGGGCACACGTGACCGATGGGCGTCTTGGCGCCCCGGGGTCTCATGCGCGCACGTGACCGATGGGTGCCTAGCACCCCGGGGTCATGTGGGCACACGTGATCGATGGGCGTCTTGGCGTCCGGGGGTCATGTAGGCACACGTGACCGATGGACGCCTTGGCACCCCAGGGTCACGTGCGCCACGTGAACACGGGAAAACACCCGTGGAAAGGGGGCCTAGCCCCTAGGCTGGGGAGTTGAACTCCTAACAAGAAATTTATCCCACAAATCTAGAAAGGAGTTAAACTCTTAGGAATTTTTGGCTCTTCTATTGAGCCTTGGGTTAGTCCAAAGTTAGATTTTGGGGATAAGTCTCCTTCCTCCTCCTCTTGATCGACAGGATTTTGGAGAAAAAGGGGGGATAAGACTTAAAAGTCCTCCCCTTTTGAGATCTGATTGGAGATCTGAGCTCCTCTTCGTAAGTTTTGTGGTGAAGAACTATTTATTTTTTAGAAAGGGAGAGTTAAACTCTTGATTTAATTCAAAAGAAAGAAAAAGGTTTTAGAACATTGAGGAAGGAGAAAGATCTCAGATCTGGAGTATTTTTGGAAGAAAGAAAAAAGTTGTTTAGATATTTTCATTATCTTTGCCTTTATAGGCTATATACACTTTACATATAGCCCCTTGGGCTTTTCAAAATGGCATTTTGCCTACCCCATGGCTCATGTGCCATTTCTTTTTGCACATAAGCCATGGGCTTTATAAAAATTTGGCTTTATGCCCATTTTTCTTACATTTATTCATAAAATAAAATAAAAGAAATACAACAAAATTATTTATTACAAAATTTTATCTTGGCATGGGGGGAGGCAGGCCGCTCCATGTTCGGGCTCGACCCGGGCATTGGCCCACTTGACCTGGGCTTGGGCCCACTTGGTTTGGGGTTGACTTTGATTTTGACTTGGTCAACCGGGATGTAAATTTCGATCCCAACAATCATCACGAAGCAAATTTTGTTCGCTTCGTCATGAAGCGAAGCGAATCGATTCGTCATCGATTCGCTTCATTAGCTGGGCTTAATTGCAGCAGTTCTTGCAATTAGGTCTCCTCTAGGCATAGATCTTTGCACGTTTGAGGAATAGCATTTTTGGTTTTGTTTGTTTTATTATGAAATTTACTGTTAAATTCCAAAGTTATATTAAGAGTTAGGAGGTGTTATTTAATTTATATTCTAATTCTCTCCAACAAGTTGATGACCCAAACTTGAGCTTTTGCTCCGTGATATTTTCTTTTTGATTATTTCACCTTTTAAATACGTGATTGACAAGTTTCGAACCTGAATTGCTCAGAAATTATCATAATATTCCTTCCACTATCACAAGTTCGAAATTAAAATGAGAGTCAAGGGAATATATTATATTCTAACGCAGGAAAATTCCATTCAAATAATTGCTCTATAGAACTTATAATACTATTCATTCTTAGAAACTCGCTAAAAATCTAAATAAAACTGATTCCAAAAGCAACTTAAACCACTCTTAATCCAATAAAATATTTATGTGTTATAAAATTATATATAAATAAATATATTGAATATAACATAAATTATTGGTTTATCGGTCGATATTGACTAATGACCGGTTTACTGTGGATATACCAATCTACTTCAAACACTAAATTTGGCGTTCATTTATTACTGTTTCTCCTTATCCTTATGTACAAATATTTTTTGGTTCAGCGGTGCAAATAATTTGTCACTTCATTAGAAATGGAAGGTATGGGGAATGTAAAACACGCAACTGCTTAATATCTGGCTTGCAACAACTTTTCATGTTTTTTGAAATATTTTCAGTTCTTTTTAAGAGTTTTCGTGTGCAGGCAGTGCTACATTATTGAATCTATTGTTCGAGACAGGATCTGAGCAGCAATGAAATGATCCCAATATATTAAGCAGCGACATCAAGGAAGCTCATTCATTTTCTGGAGAGGCCATGAATTTTGGAATTTTTTGTTCAAAAAAAATGGTTGCTTCATTAATACCAACAAATTAGCAACAAATGATGCCCTGTCAAATTCATTCTTTAAGTTGTAATCTTGAACGATCTGCTAAATTCATATTAATGAGAATATGATCATGAGATTGTTAACCACAATTTATTAAAGCGTCCTAATATTATGAGGTTCAAGGAGGTAACCTGGAAATTTTCTTTCAATTATTTCTATGTTTGTGCTATCTTTATTTGTATCACCTGTAACACTACTATTTTCTTTTTTGCCAGATGATGATCTATATATACGACTAAAACTTAATTGCAAGAAAATTATATATATATATATGAGAATAATGGAGAAAAGATGCCATATGAAGGAATTTCTTCCAATGGCGTCGAAAAAACACACCCTCCATCGTGTTTTTCGACGATCGGAATGCATCATCTTCATCGTTATCATCTAAGATATGTGTACACCAAATTTCATGTGATTCTACAACTTTTTCACCGTTGAATTAATGGGTTCAAAATTAACGGTTTTACCGAAACTTTTTACATTGCTAAATCAACGGTGAAAAAGTTGTAGAATCACATGAAATTTGGTGCACCCACATCTTAGATTATAACGATGAAGATGATGCATTCCGATCGTCAGAAAATACGATGGAGGGGTGTTTTTTCGATGCCATAGGAGGAAATTCCGCCTATGTTACACCCTTCCTCGTTTTTTCCGCCGAACGGCACCCACCATCTTCATCGTCATTATCTAAGATATGGGTACACCAAATTTCATGTGATTCTACAACCTTTTCACTGTTGATTTAGAGGGTTCAAGATTAACGGTTTACCGTACAACATAACTTTGTTAAATCAACGGTGAAAAAATTGTATAATCACGTGAAATTTGCTGTACCCACATCTTAGACGGTGACGATGAAGATGATGGGCGCCAATCGTCGGAAAAAACGAGGGAGAGTGTATTTTTTCGACGACATAGAAGGAAATCCCCTCCTATGGCCTCTTCCCTCCATTATCCTCTCTCCCTCTCTCTCTCTCTTTATATATATATATATATATATATATATATATATATATATGAGATTATCCTCTCTCCCTCTCTCTCCCTCTCTCTTTATTTATTTATATATATATATATATATATATATATATATATATATATGAGATTAATGGAGGAAAGAGGCCATAGGAGGGGATTTCCTCCTATGACGTGGAAAAAATACAACCTCCACCATTTTTTTCGACGATCGGCATCCATCATCATCATCGTTATCATCTAAGATGTGCGTACACCAAATTTCTTGTGATTCCACAACCTTTTCACCATTGATTTAGTGGGTTCAAAATTAACGGTTTACGGACAATAGAATGTTTTACATTGCTAAATCAACGGTGAAAAGATTGTAGAATCGCATGAAATTTGGTGTACCCACATTTTAGATGATGACGATGAAGATGATGGGGGCCAATCGTCAAAAAAATTAGTGGAGGTTGTATTTTTTCCACGCCATAGGAGGAAATTTCCTCCTATGGCCTCTTTTCTCTATTAATTATATAAAAATACAACCTCCACCAATTTTTTCGACGATCGGCCCCCATCATCTTCATCGTCATCATCTAAGATGTGGCCCATCATCTTCATCGTTATCATCTAAAATGTGGGTACACCATAGGAGGAAATTTCCTCCTATGACCTCTTTTCTCCATTAATTATATATATATATATATATATATATATATATATATATATATATATATATATATATATTGAATCATTCATGCCCACGATTAATTATCTCAACATAAACTCTTTATATATATTTCGCTTAAAAGAACCCATCCTATATATATATATTTGAATCATTCATGCCCACAACGATTAATTATCTCAACATAAACTCTTTATATATATTTCGCTTAAAAGAACCCATCCTCTATATATATATATATATATATATATATATATATAGACTAGGATTGGGTCAAGTTTATCGCTTGGATAATTAGTCGTTGGATCGGATTAGAGCCGAGCATAATTAGGTTGGTTTAAAATTGAGACAATCCGGTTGCAATATCCAGTGATTTTATTAAGAACGGCACTGATCTCTGCAACCATTAATTGCAGAGAATCAGTACTCATGTGAATAAAAGCCTGCAAAAAGTAACACTGCTTGCTACTTATTTCAAAGATATATATTATCATTAATAAGTGATGGAGCCCTTGGTCTCCTTGAGATGCTGTCCTCCGTCGATCTGTCACGAGCTTTACTAGACGGTTGAGATTGGATTTAGAGGTTGCCTCCTTGAGCGTGTGGATTTTAATAGGTTGAGTTTGAGGTGGAAGCCGAGCTACCTGCAAACATAGTCATATAATTCGCGAATTATTCGCTGAATTCGTGAATTTTTGATCAGACAAATTAATCTCCGAATTAATCGTCATTGCCGAACTGGCCGAATAATTCGCGAATTATTCGCGAATAATTCGCGAATTATTCCCGAATAATGTGAAAAACAGCGAATAATTCGAAAAACAGCGAATAATTCATAAAATCAAAACCTAGCGTCTCATATATTAATTTATTGCTCGAAATCCTTCCCGAACATTTACCGAAACTTTCCCGAATACCTGCCGATTTTTTCCGAATAGTTCTCCGAATCCGAATATTCGACCTCGCCGGATTATTCCCGAACGACGAATTTGTGACTACGCCTGCAAAGAAGTCCCGGGGTGGGTGACCACCGTAGGACCCTCCGACGATCAAATTAGCCAAGAAATTTGATCGAACTAGCGGCTTATTGGGTTCAAGTTGTCTTGCCTGAGTCGTCTGAGAGAGGGGTTTTATAGTGGTCGCACGGAGCGAGCAGGCGCGAGATCTTCGCCTTCGGTTACGCCCCTGACGTTACGCGTGCGTGAATGACGGGATCCCATCATTAATGACGGGATACGCTCATTAATGGGGTGGACGCGCCAGCATGGGATGCGGAACGTAGGGCGGCGGTTATCTCGCTTTGGTGAGATATGCGGAGCCGTTGCGGAAGCGATAGGGATCGACGTTCTTGTTTGATCGGGAGAGCTGGGGAGGCTTAGCTCCGCGGATGGCTCGGAGACAAGCCAGGAGGCCGAGGAAGCTCAGCTCTGCAATGGATTGGAGGCGAGCGGGAGGCCGAGGAAGCTCGACGTTCTTGGAGCTCGGAGACGAGCAGGAGGCCAAGGAAGCTCGGCACGAGAGAAGGCTCGGAGACGAGGAGACTGAGGAAGCTCAAAGACGAGCTGTTGGTAGTCCCCTAGATGAACGTACAATGTATTTCAGGGGGTCTCCCGAAAGGTCGGGAACCTCCCCCGAGAAGGGGCCCCGGGGGCTGTCCCCGATGCGGCACATTTGTTTCGCCCCCGTGGAATCCGGGACACGTCATCTGCCACATGTCGTAATCTGGGGAGACACCACTTGTGAGCATCATCATTAGCCCCCCAATCTTGGTCCGACCTATCTGAGGGTCAGGTCGAGAGTGGTCTGCTCGGTTTTTCTTCTATTTAATTTGACGCCAAGGAATCGTAATGCGGATCGCCCGGGAACGGCCTGGCGTTTGGCGGTCACGTCGTTTTGATCCTTGG
Source organism: Agapanthus africanus (assembly GCA_030015575.1). Classification (NCBI taxonomy): domain Eukaryota; kingdom Viridiplantae; phylum Streptophyta; class Magnoliopsida; order Asparagales; family Amaryllidaceae; genus Agapanthus; species Agapanthus africanus. Next base: position 27,410,654 of record CM057339.1, read on the forward strand.
GCCCACGTGTCGCCTCGTCGTTCGTCTGAATCTACGCGCGTATCTCGAAGACGTTAGCGGATCAATGAAATGATTGCGTTTTAAAGAGGGTGCGCTGTTCATACCATAATATTGCATTATTATATTCCCCATTCTTATTCGTTTAATAAATAAACAGGTGCTTTTGATGCATGTTTACTACATATTACAGGTTACAGGTTCTTGGAGCTAAAACAGTGAAAAAGATAAAAGACGATGCAAAAGTGGAACTACAACCAACAAACAGAAGGATCGTGATGAAGCCTACACAAAGAACAGTTTACAAAGTACAAGGCAACGCAAGGTCCAAGATCGCGAAACCACGGTTAAAGTCCACCGCAATTATTCACTGGAAAATCTGGAAGAGAACCAGAAGCTAAATTGAGAAAACATATAAAGAAGTAGAAAGACCAAAGAGCCAGGAACCATCACAGGAAATTGGAGCAGCCAACACCTTCATTTGGCCGCGGAACCGCGGCCAAACTAGGCCTCGGGCCGCGGTTCCGCGGCGGGCTTGAGGATTTAGAAGGAGAAATTTTACCATATTGTGGTGGCGGCGTTGACTGGTCTTTACAGGGTTATTTTGGTAAATGTAGACATGCGAATCAATTGTAACCTAGGGTTTCCTATCCTCTAAAAATAGGAACTCTAAATCATTGTATTCTTTTCATGCCTCCCTATGCCTCTTTCTATGAATAAAATTTAGAATTCTTTTGGAGAGCATCGGTGCCTCTTTTCATTTCATGAATTCAGATCTGACAACCCTGTGTTGATGTTTGGAGAGAGCCATCTATTAAGTAGGTAATTTTTCATTCTCTACCCTAATTTAGATTTAATTCCTTGCCCTAAATAATTGTTAGAGTTAGCTTTGGGGAAGGCTTTTGAGAGATGAGATCTCTCATCCCTTTCTTACCTATCACATACAATTAATAGGACTCCATGTATACACGCACACACCGCGTCCTACGGCACCCTATCCCTCGAGTTAGCGGTGATACCGTAGTATAAAGGCCCGGTTGCGCGTGTTTTCCATGGAGGTTAGGGTCAGAATTGATAAAGGAAGGACGAGAACCTAGAGAAAGGAACACCTTCTCGAATGGATCTAATCCCCTTTATTAATAATTACCATAACCCCTCTTAGATCCTAATTTGGGTATAGAAAGCGTTGAGATTTATTTACATTTCCAAACCATTCTTAAACCTAACCCTAGCAAGATTTAAATCTAGATAATCTTAGTATAGATAGATTTAGTTTTTAGATTTAATAATCAATCCGGCTCCCATCGGAATTAACTCGTTTGAGCGACTAGGAAATTTACAACATCCCTGTGGACCGACCCGTACTCACCGGCTAGCTACCAAGTGACGCCGTTCTTGATTGCGGTAATAGATAGTTTTTGAGATCAATCAAATGGCGCCGTTGCCGGGGATGGCGTAGTATTTCCTTTTTGCAATTTCGGGCTAATCTAAATTAAAAAAATCTTAAAAACTGAAAAATCAAAAAAATATATATAAAAATTTATCATTTTGTTATTTTGTGAAGGGTATCTTTGTTTGAATTTTGCAGGATCTACAATCAAGTTCGGATCTGGAAATCTCCAGAGATCAAAACAGCAAATATCAAATCCGAACAAACAGAGAAATATCACAACAGATAACAGAAGAAATTTAGAGGACCGAGTCAACAAGAAGAACCGCGGAGATCTGTTGACAAAAAAAAAACCCTGCCGAAGCGACCAACCGGTGGCGGATCCGCGGTCGGAGGGGCTATTCGCGTCGGTTCCGTGGTAGAGGTGACGGATCGGTTCCCCAAAAAAGGCTGAAGCGCGGTTAAAAAAAAACCCTGTAAGTCTTCTGATCTCCTCCTCTGCAAATCTCTAATATATCTTCTGAAAAATCTCCTGCAGGATTCTTTGCGCTTTAAAATTCTTCCCCCTTCTCAATAACAAATCTTGTGCAGGATTCTTTGCGCCGCGCATAAAATAAAAAGATTTGATTGCAAGTGATTTACTGTTTTGCATATCTTTAATCGGACTTTAAGGGGCTTTTGACCAATTCAGATTGGGTGGGGATTTCATCATCCTTCCCAGGACCCCAGAAATCACATAAGGCATTTGCATTGACCAATTTTTAATTAAAAAATACTAGATTCAGCCTTAAGGACTTCGAGCTCAATAGGACAGAGGACTATTTATAGGCATCGACCGTTTATCCTAACCTAACTTTGCGGTGTCTAGGCAAGTGTGTCAAAGGCTAGTGGTTATTAATTAGGTCCACTACTGTGGTTCCTTCCCACTTACCTGGCACTTACCTGGCCGCAATTGGCGGTGAAGAGGCGGTTTGAGGTCCTATCTCTAGCCCTTTGGAACAGTTAGGAGCTGTCTAGCTGACCTAGGTGACCCTAGATCCAGGCATGATTGTGCATTTTTGGTTGATCGAAAGTGTGTCTTAGCCTTTTATCAAAAAAAAAATTTGTAAACAGTTCCAAATAAAAAAAAGGGGAAAAAGGAAAAAAAAAATTTAACAAAACTTGCAAAGTTTGCCGCTAAGAAATCCTTACATCACCTACCTTCTTTCTCTTCTCTTTCTTCTATCATGGGTACCCCACATCATAAATCTCTTGCCGAACTTTGGTATCCCGAACCTAATTTTGCCTCGTACGTCAATTGCTTCGGTCGATTTAAGGAAAATCCCTACATGCCCAAAATTTCTTTGAAAGATCAAATAGAAGCGTCTAGGAGAAACAGTTCGACTTTGCAACCCACTTTGTGTCAACCACGTCAACCTTCACCACCTTCATATGTTGATACCACTTTTTCAAGTCCTGCTGTAACTCCTAAACCGATGTCCATTGCTGAGCATATTGCTCAATCTTGTAGCCGATCTTTCACCCCTCTCCACTCATCTAGTTCTTAGGATCCACAAGACTATTCACTTTTTTATTCACATGTTGACCCTATCATTGTCCAACCATCCACTTCCTACCAGTCCTACCCGACTTTCCCACCGTCACTAGACACTGTTTCTACACAGCCTTTTGGGAGTTTCACATATCCAAACAATTTCGAATCTTTTACCGAAACTCCCTTACCACCAAAGTCTAGTTTGGAAGAGTCGTTGGAGGATTATATCTTAGCAACAAACAAAATGATTAGGAATGTGGATGCATCCGTAACCGCCCTTATACAACCTAGTGAACCGGTAACTAGTTTTCCACTAGTTTCAAATTTTTCAATGTATGAGGAGGCGGTTGGACAGAGGGAGAATTTGAGAGGAGCAAATGAGTTCTACACATTCCCAAATCAAACCTACCCATACCCACTTGAAGCCCACAACTCCGGTTTTTCATCGATTGTCCCAAATGCTTCACAAGTTACAAACAAAACATCTAACGAGTTGTGTGACTATATAGTGCTTGATTTGCCAGATTGTGAAGAACCCCTTTCGAGTGAAACCACACTTAATCCTTTCGATCTTAACACCTCCAATCTAGAACCTAAATCGATAAATATCCATGCTTTTGATGAGGTGTCAGAAAAAATTGATTTTCACTTGATTGAGGATATAGACGCCGGGAATATTTTGGATGATGAACCCGTCGATTTGATTAAAATTTTATGTCCAATTCATCATCCCGAGTCATTAATTGTTTCTCCCGAACTTCATAGGCATCTTGATTTTGATGATAATGGCATGGATGAGATAAATATTGAGGAGAATTATGAGGATAGTATTGAGGAGAGTAGTGAGGATAATATTGAGATTGAACCATTTTTGTTTGATGTATCGGATTTTCCAATTCATCGTCCTGAACCTTTAACTGTTATATCACCCTCCCTCCTTTCCATCGTTCCGACCACGCAAAAGATCACGCTTGAAGACTGTGAGCTTGAAAAATTTTCCTTTGAATCTGACACAGTTCTCACAGCCGATAACACTTACGAGTGTTTCACTTTTTCGGACGATGTGGAAGACTCACCGCCCGAGTTTGAGTCCTTCGAATTTTCAGAAGAGTTAGTTGAACCATCGGACTCGGTTGCTTACAGTTGTTTCGAACCATTGATGGAATTTTTCAAGTTCGAGACAGTTTACTACGGTGAAAATGAGACTATCCCTAATTCACTCCCTTTCGTCCTTCCTATCGTTCCGACCGTGCAAGAGACTGTTACGCTCTCATCTCCTATACCAAGTTCGACGTGCCCATGCTTTCTTACGAATCTTGAGGGATTTGACCCCATTTCTCGACAGATTGATAGATTAGCACAATCACTTTTAACACATCGGTCATCACAAATTGCGCTAATTTATTCCCTCAATTTACACCCTCAAGATCGTACTCCACTTCTTTCTCTTTTCCGCCATTCTTCTCCCCCACCGAGACCATATTCTACCTTTCTTCCCACACGGTCTCGTGTGCTTCTCATTTCCTTTCTTTCCCCTCCATTCTTTCACCAACTCTACCATTACCACGATAGAATTTTTGAATGGTTGGTGCTAATCTTTGGCTTGTGTAAGGCCAAGTTTAAGTTTGGAGGGAATCTTGTTGTATATATATTTTTTGTTTTTCTTTCAACAATAAAAAAATAAAAAATAAATAAATTTATAAATAAATAAACAGGGGAGTGCCGACATTCTCAACCCTCTTGGTGTAGCATGACAGTGAGGACACTGTCAAGTTTAAGTTTGGGGGTATGCTCGGTACGTTTTCTTCCTTCGCATTCATATGTACATTTTGCATTTGTATACTTATTTGAAAACCCATAAAATTTTGAAAATTATAAAAATAAATGTATTCAATTTTGGCCGTATTTTGACTTGAGTTTGACAAATAGGTTAACTGGCTAGGAACAACTAGATTTTAGACTTAGTAAATTAAAAACCCTAAAAATAATCTTTCTTAAATTTTAACGGTAGAAAGTATATGTCTTTGTAGTTTATTTAGAAATAGGCAAATTTTGAGTTCACTTCTTGGGCTAAGTCGAAACGAAGGAAAAGTATTGATATTTTTATTAAATTATAAGTTTGAAAAATAATTCCTAGCTTAAGTCTAGATTCTGAAAATGTATACCCTACAATTTGCACAAACACGCACCTTGAAACTTGGAATAGTAGAGGAGACCTTGAAATGCTCTTGTCTAAAGTCCTTAGTACGAAGAAAAGAAAATAAAAAATACAAGTGTGAATAAAGAAAGAAAAAAATGAACACTGGTTTTTGTGATTACTTAAGGCTGCAAAAATAGAAAAAAATATTTAGCGAGGATGCTTCATCACCTAGTGCCTTAGACCAACTGGTTTGGGAGTCACTGCTAAAAAGCCTTGGGTGTTGCAAGACTAGGAATTACGCTTTAATGTGCAAACACATCTTGTAATCGGTTGTTGGTATCTCAAGAAATATTAACGGTCGCATGAAAGATGTGTAAGCAAAATTCATTTTAAAAATTCACCTATTAATAAGTACTTTGGACAACAGACGAGAGTATGATTGCTTGATTTGAATTTCCAAGTGTAGGGGTGATCTATACACACACGTAGGGATATGTGATTGGAGTTTAGATGAGAGAAAGGAATGAAGAATAGAACTTGTATCTTTAGTAGAGTTGATAAAAATTCCTAAGTGGAGATGGAACCCTGGAAGGAAAACTTAAGAAATGCCGAAAACTAAGTAGGTCTGCAGGATATGTATAATCTTAAGTTAAATGATGAGGAAGTGTGAAGAATGTGGGTGGATAATTTACGAGTCGACGATAATAGAATTCTCTGTTAGAAAACCTAATCGGAGAACAAAAGTCGAAAAAGCCAAATTGAAAGGATTTTGTGGGTAGTATCCGCTGAAAACCCTCAGGAGACAACACACCTCCTACTAGGGACACCTAGAGGTTTAACGGCTTGTTGCACGAGCTCAGTGCAATCGCGTTTCCCTGCGAAAGTGCCGTTAGGTTTTTTGTAAAGAATAAAAAAAAATAAGTTTGCTCGAGAACGAGCAAAAGATAAGTTTGGGGGTATTTGTTCATACCATAATATTGCATTATTATATTCCCCATTCTTATTCGTTTAATAAATAAACAGATGCTTTTGATGCATGTTTACTACATATTACAGGTTACAGGTTCTTGGAGCTAAAAGAGTGAAAAAGATAAAAGACGATGCAAAAGTGGAACTACAACCAACAAACAGAAGGATCTTGATGAAGCCTACATAAAGAACAGTTTACAAAGTATAAGGCAACGCAAGGTCCAAGATCGCGAAGCCACGGTTAAAGTCCACCACAATTATTCACTGGAAAATCTGGAAGAGAACCAGAAGCTAAATTGAGAAAACATATAAAGAAGTAGAAAGACCAAAGAGCCAGGAACCATCACAGGAAATTGGAGCAGCCAACACCTTCATTTGGCCGCGGAACCGCGGCCAAACCAGGCCTCGGGCTGCGGTTCCGCGGCAGGCTTGAGGATTTAGAAGGAGAAATTTTACCATATTGTGGCGGCGGCGTTGACTGGTCTTTACAGGGTTATTTTGGTAAATGTAGACCTGCGAATCAATTGTAACCTAGGGTTTCCTATCCTCTATAAATAGGAACTCTAAATCATTGTATTCTTTTCATGCCTCCCTATGCCTCTTTCTATAAATAAAATTTAGAATTCTTTTAGAGAGCATCGGTGCCTCTTTTCATTTCATGAATTCAGATCTGACAACCCTGTGTTGATGTTTGGAGAGAGCCATCTATTAAGTAGGTAATTTTTCATTCTCTGCTCTAGTTTAGATTTAATTCCTTGCCCTAAATAATTGTTAGAGTTATCTTTGGGGAAGGCTTTTGAGAGATGAGATCTCTCATCCCTTTCTTACCCATCACATACAATCAATAGGACTCCATGCATACACACACACTGCGCCCTCTAGCACCCTATCCCTCGAGGTAGCGGTGATACCGTAGTATAAAGGCCCGGTTGCGCGTGTTTTCCATGGAGGTTAGGGTAAGGATTGATAAAGGAAGAACAAGAACCTAGAGGAAGGAACACCTTCCCGAATGGATCTAATCCCCTTTATTAATAATTACCATAACTCCTCTTAGATCCTAATTTGGGTATAGAAAGCGTTGAGATTTATTTACATTTCCAAACCATTCTTAAACCTAACCCTAGCAAGATTTAGATCTAAATAATCTTAGTATAGATAGATTTAGTTTTTAGATTTAATAATCAATCTGACTCCCATCGGAATTAATTCGTTTGAGCGACTAGGAAATTCACAACATCCCTGTGGACCGACCCGTACTCACCGGCTAGCTACCAAGCGACGCCGTTCTTGATTGCGGTAATAGATAGTTTTTGAGATCAATCATCTGCCGTTTACGTGTCTGACGTGGGTTGGCGGAAGCGACAGGCTGTCGCTGCCACCTGCAACCGAAGGGACGTCCCCAATGGCTGATCGCCACGTGGTGCCCCGTCGGTCATCGGGCGCGACGTTTCGTTTTGACGGGAATCGGTCTGGGCCGTTGGATGTTCTTCCTTAGGGGTATATAAATAGGAGGGGACCCCCCTATGGCCAACATTTCCACCATAATTTACCCCTATTACCAGAGATTGCCCAGCGCTCCTTCCGTTTAGATCGGATCGTCCGTGCTTTTTCCTCGGCCAGCCCCTTCCTTTGAGTCAGGTTAGATGTCTTCATCTGAGCAATCTGTAGAGATAGTTAGGGTAGAGTCGGGCGATGAGGTTCCAGTTGTTGGAGCTGAGTCCAGAGGGTCTTCCTCCTCTTCGGCTTCAGATAGCCAAGAAGGTTTGTCTTCTGCCGCGTCGTCTGTGTCGGGCTCGCCCCTAGAGCCAGGGTTGCCCGCGTCGTTCACCGTCGGACAGCGACAAGGGTGCCCAAGGCACGCATCGCGAATGCCCACGATGTTCCCTCTGTTTTGAGGAATGTATATGAGCTCGCCAAGATTCGGGCTCAATTCCACATTTCCTCCAACTATTCACTTCGCTTAGCTAGAGAGGGTGAGCGGGCTGACCGGGTGTAGGGCAAGGAGATTGCCCTGTACTTGGAAGCATTCCGGACCGGAATGCGTCTGCCTTTCTCAACCGAGATATGTGGAGTGCTTCGCTGCTTCCATCTTGCCCCGGGCCAACTAGCGCCGAACTCATGGAGAATCCTTCTCGGATTTCTGGTCCGGTTGAAACTTGAAAATATCCCCTTCAGTTTGACCCTCTTCGTTTCCTTCCTCTGTTATAAGAATCACCTGGCACCAGCAAGGATGAGTCGAGCTGGGTGTACTTTTCCTTCAAAAAACGTAGGTATGGGATGGCCGGGTCGGGTGTGGTAGCTGTTCATATCATAATATTGCATTATTATATTCCCTATTCTTATGCTTTTTACAAATAAACAGGTGCTTTTGACTCATGTCTGCTACATAGTACAGGTTACAGGTTCTCGGAACGAAAACAGTGAAAAGGATAAAAGATGATGCAAAAGTGGGATTACGACCAACAAATAGAAGGATCTTGATCAAGCCTACACGAAGATCGGTTCACAAAATACAAGGCATCGGAAGGTTCAAGTCTTCGTCACGAAGCAACGATTAAAGTCCACTACTTTACTCACTGTGAAGATCTGGAAAAGAAATAGAAGCTATTATGAAGAACCAACCAAAGATATAGGAAGAAAAAGAGAAGCAGAACCATCACAGCAAAATTCAGCACATGATCCCCTTATTTGGCCGCGGAACCGCGGCCAAACCAGGGCTGCGGCGGCGGTTCCGCGGCCATGCGAAGCACGTAGAGGCTGAAAATTTTACCAAGTTCTGAGGCGGCGCTGACTAGTCTTCCTAGGGGTATTTTTGTAAAAGCATACATGCGGCGATTGTAAACCTAGGATTTTCTATATCCTATAAATAGAGACCCAAATTCTTGTATTAGGTCATGCCTCCTTTCAATAATAAAATTCAGATTTCTTTTCAAGTTTTGGAGAGCATCAATTCGTAAGTAGATTTTATTTTTGCCCTAGTTCTTAGTTTCAATTTCTGCCCTAGATAAATTCTTCTTTGCCTTAGTTTAATCTAGAATAGAATTTTTATTTAATCTGCAGTAGTTAATTAATCTCTTAACCCTAAAACAAAAGAAAAATCATGTCTTTTGTAGATCCCTCAATGAACGAGTAGTTTCCTCGCTTGTTAGAGTTAGGAATAGGGAAGGGTTTGAGAGATGAAGATCTCTCACCTCTTTCTTGCCCAATCACTTATGAATAATTAGGACTCCATGCATACATTCATATTCCGCTCCCTACGGCATCCTACCCACGAGGTAACGGTGATACCGTAGTATAAAAGACCGGATATGAATGTTTTCCATGGAGGTTAGGATAAGGATTAAGAAAGGACGGACAAGGATCTAGAGGAAGAAACATAGTTTCGTCCCGATCATCCTAATCCCCTTTATTAATAATTACCATAACTCCTAAAAAGATCTAATTTAGGGCATTGAAAGAGGCGGAAATCTTTATTTTACCAAACTTTACCTAAACCTAATCCTAGCAAGTTTCCTAATCCTAGTATAACTCAAATTAGTTTTTGTGATAAAAGATCCAACACCATTTGGAATTAGCTCGTAAGAACATTTAGGAAATTAACACCATCCCTGTGGACCGACCCGTATTCATCGGCTAGCTACCAAGCGACGCCGTTCTTGATTGCGGTAACATATATTTTTGATCTTTAAAATCCCTTTAAATCAAATGGCGCCGTTGCCGGGGATGGAGTAAAATTTCCTTTTTGAATTTCGGGTTAATATAAAATATAAAAATCATAAAAATCTAAAAAAATAAAAAATATAAAAATTCTATCATCTTTTATTGTTTGAAGGGTTTCTTGTGTGAATCTTTGCAGGATCGACAGATCTGGAAAAATCCAGAGTGCGAAACAGAAAACGGGAGATCAGAACAGAAGGGGATTGGAACAACAGAACAACAGAATTTTTTCAGAGACCTGCGCCGCCGCTGCCGCCGCTAAACCGCCGCCTTAACCCCCTCAGAACTGCGAAACCGCGGCCTTGATGTGACGTCAGCGCGCGAAATTTTCACTGTTTGTTTCCTCTTTCCCTCTTCTGCAAATCCCCATATATTTTCTGTCAAATCTTCTGCAGGATTCTTTGCGCCGCGCTTAAAAAAATTTGATTGGAAGTGATTTACTGTTTTGCATATTTTTAATCGGACTTTAAGGGGCTTGAGACCAATTCAGATTGGGAGGGAATTTCATCACCCTTCCCAGGACCCCAGAAATCACATAAGGCATTTGCATTGACCATATTTAATTAAAAAATACTAGAATCAGCCCTAAGGACGTCACTCTCAATAGGACAGAGGACTAGTTATAGGCATCGGCCGTTAATCCTAACCTGACTTTATGGTGTCTAGGCAAGTATGTCTAAGGCGAGTGGTTACTTAATTAGGGCCACTACTTATAGTGGAGAGCCTCCTACTTACCTGGCCGTAATTGGCGGTGAAGAGGCGGTTCGAGGTCCTATTTCTAGCCCTTTGGAACAGTTAGGAGCTGTCTAGCTGACCTAGGTGACCCTAGATCTAGGTCTGATTGTGCATTTCTGGTTGATTGCATTTGTTTCAAAGTCTCTTCTCAAAATCTTTTTGCAAAAAAAAAAGGTTCAACATAAAAAAATAAAAAAAAGATAAAAAGGAAAAAAAAAATTACAAAAACTTGCAACTTGTCGCTAAAGAAATTCTTGCACCTCACTTATACCACTTTCTTCTCATTGACGTTTTCTTACCTCCACATTCTGTCTTTCACCTTTTTGACTACACTACCTCTTTAGTGTATGTCCGGTTGGACTAGAGACACTAGCGCCCGATTAGTCCGTGTTTCGTTGGTACCGACCGACGAACCTTTCGACTCCGAAGTCGAAATCATTTCCACTTCTTCACTTTCACCTTCAAATTCTTCTTCTGAAGGTATGTCGAGATATAATCCTAACAACGCCTTACCGACGGGACTGATTCCACCTCCGTTAGGTGCGAATAACCCGAATCACCTTCCTGTTAAAGCGCCCCAACGAATCGCGCTCCAGGATCTTTTCTATCCAATCCGCACCGCCCTGCCTACTTGTCTTTCCCTCCCACCGACAAATGGGGACAATTTCGAGATCAAACCCCACTTCATCAATATGCTGCCTAAATTTTACGGATTGGAATCCGAAGATGCATATATCTTTATCAACAAATTCCAAAACGTTTGCGCTATGATGAAAACAACCCAATTATCCGACGATGCTGTAAGGCTAAGGGTCATTCCTTTCACCTTATGTGACTTAGCTGAGAAGTGGCTATACAGCACTGCGTCGCATTCAATTAAGAATTGGGAAGAGTTTGTGAAAGCTTTTCTTAAAAAGTTCTATCCTCATCACAAAACTGTTAGAATACGTAATGAGATTATACAATTTTCCCAGCTTTCTTCCGAACCATTTTGGAAGTGTTTTGAAAGATTCAAAAACCTACTCGTTCAATGCCCTCACCATGGGATCGAAAATTGGCAACTTTGCCAAACATTATACGAGGGATTGAACCCGGCAACGAAGCAGTTGCTAGAAACCATTTGCCAAGGTCACTTTCTAACCAAATCTAGTGAGGAAGCGTGGCAGTTTCTTGAGAATCTTAGTGAACAAACAATTCAGTGGGAGAGCACCAAGACCACATCATCTTCTTCTATTGGTCAATCTAGGGCAGGCATACATCACTTAGATATGTCGATTGCTATGAAGGCCGAGATGGCCGTACTTACGAAAAAGCTAGAAGCGATTGAGACTAAAATCTCATCGCCTTCTCCTGCCCTGTTGTGCCCCCACGAACTGTTTGTGCTTGTTGTTTGGATCCATCACATCTCACCGAAGAGTTCCTTACATTCCATCTACTCAAGGACAAGATCAAGTCAATGCTGCCTTTCAGTAATGACAAAGAAACGATCCATACTCTTCGACATACAATCCGGGTTGGAGGAGTCACCCAAATTTCGCTTGGAACCAAAATCAACAATTCCAAGGAAACAACAATTTTCAAAGGCCTCCTCCTCCACAACAACAAGCACCTCCACAAACTCAATTCCAGCAACCTTTCCAACAACAACCTTACCCTAATCAAGTGAACAATTTTGTGCCCAACAATTTTGTTCCACCTTATAATGACAAGGTTAACTCGCTCGAAAGAAGTCTAGATGCGTTCCTAAAGCAATCTACACAATCCGCAGCAAGGTTAGAGACTTCTATTCAATCTTTGATGCAAAACTGTGCCTCACACGATCAAAGCATCAAATCTATTGAGGCACAAATTGCACAACTCAATGCTGTGTTGAGCGAGCGAGAAAAAAGAAAGCTTCCATCTCAACCACTGCCAAATCCCGGTCACGCACATGTTGCATATAAACAGCAGAATCATAACGTAAATGCTGTGACCACGTTGAGATCCGGAAAAGTGTTGCAAAATAATGTGGGTTTTAACAATGACACCCCTGCCGGTGGTCCTTCTTCATCTTCTTCACCTTCTTTTTCTTCTTCTTCTTCGTTAAAGCCTATTCTCCATCCTTCACAAGGCTCTACTTCTTCTAGCTCGAACGGACCCACTTCTCACAACACGAACACATCCACACGGGGATCCGTTCCAACTCCACAATCTGATCCGCAAAAATTGGACTCAACAACTTTTCAAAATGTTCCTTTTTCAAACCGGTTGAGATCCAATAAACCAACTCCACAAATGGAGAAGATTGTAGAGTTGTTCAAACAGGTTAGCATAAATATCCCTCTCTTGGATGCAATCCAACAAGTTCCTTCATATGCAAAAATCTTAAAGGACTTATGCACCAAGAAGAGGAAGTCACAAGTACCAAAGAAAGTTTTCGTGGCTAGTGCTGTTAGCGATTCTCTTGTCCAATATTTACCCCAAAAGCACAAGGACCCCGGTTGTCCTACTATTTCAATAACAATTGGGGACAAGAACATCAATAGAGCACTATTAGATTTTGGTGCTAGTGTCAATTTGCTATCTTATTCTGTATACGAGCAATTAGGCGTTGGAGAGCTTAAGCCCACTCATTGTACTCTCCAAATGGCCGACCGATCCATCACCCATCCTAGGGGAGAGTTGGAGGATGTGTTAATTAGAGTAGGGGATTTCATTTTCCCCGTTGACTTTATTGTTATGGACACACAACCTGTAGCTAATCCTCGGAGTCAAATTCCGGTGATACTTGATTGACCATTCCTTGCGGCTTCTAATGCGGTGATCAATTGTCGTAATGGTTCAATGAATCTATCTTTTGGCAATATAACAATTGAACTCAACATTTTTAAGTTGGGAAATCAGCCTTCCGAGCCTAATTCTAGCGTACTTGATGTTTGCTCAATCAATGAGATCGCGGAGGAGGACTGTGAGTTCGAAAATTTTATGTTTGATCACAGCAGTGTTGACGCCTCTAGTGCGTTCCTCCTAGAATCCGACACAGTTTTCACGGTGGACAACGATTATGAGTGTTTCACCTTTGTAGACGATTTTGAAGACTCCCCACCCGAGTTTGAGTCTTTTTCTTTTTCGGATGAGTTAGTTGAACCATCCGACTCGGTTGCGTACACTCGATTTGAACCGTTGATGGAATCCTTCGGGTTTGAAACAGTTACACTATTGTTACCATCAATTGTTTCGCCTCCTAAACTCGAACTAAAGATTTTGCCGTCGCACCTTAAATATGCTTATCTAGGTGAGAATGAGACCCTTCTTGTTATCATATCGGCCTCTCTAGCTCTCGAGCAAGAGAAGGCCCTTTTAATGGTCTTACAAAATAATCGGCAAGCTTTTGGCTGGTCTATGGTGGGCATCAAGGGGATTAGTCCCCTCATTGTTGAACATCATATACACTTGATGGATGATGCCAAGTCGGTAAGGGATCCACAAAGACGCCTCAACCCCATAATGAAAGAGGCTGTCAAGAAGGAGATTGTTAAATATCTTGATAGTGGTATCATTTACCCTATCTCGGATAGCCAGTGGGTTAGCCCCATTCATGTTGTGCCAAAGAAATCGGGCATCACGGTCATTACCAATGAGGCAAATGAGTTAATACCTACTCGCACCCAAACTGGGTGGCGAGTTTGCATCGACTATAGAAAACTCAATGCCGCGACAAGAAAAGACCACTTTCCTTTACCTTTCATTGACCAAATGCTAGAACGATTAGCTGGGCACGAGTTTTATTGCTTTTTGGATGGCTATTCCGGCTATAACCAAGTCCCCATCGCCAAAGAGGATCAAGACAAGACCACATTTACTTGTCCTTTTGGCACTTTTGCTTATCGTCGCATACCCTTTGCGTTATGCAATGCACCCGCTACATTTCAGCGGTGTATGATGGGGATCTTTTCAGACATGGTTGAAAAGTTTTTGGAAATCTTTATGGATGATTTCTCCATTTTTGGTGACTCTTTCGATGAGTGTTTACTACATCTTGACGCAGTTCTTACCCGCTGTAGGGATAAGAACCTAACTTTAAATTGGAAGAAGTGCCACTTTAAGGTACAAGAAGGCATTGTCTTAGGACATGTCATCTCGCAAAATGGCATAGAGGTTGATAAAAGCAAAATTGAGGTCATTTCTAATCTTCCTCCTCCTAAATGTGTCAAAGACATCCGAGCCTTCCTTGGCCACGCCGGTTTTTATAGACGGTTCATCAAGGATTTTAGCAAGATTGCTAGACCTTTGACTCTCTTATTGGCCAAGGACACAACATTTGATTTTGACTCAACTTGCATGGAAGCGTTCGAGTCATTGAAACACTCTCTCATTTCTGCGCCCATTCTTTCATCTCCAGACTGGACGCATCCTTTCGAAATTATGTGCGACGCATCAGATTTTGCCATTGGTGCTGTTCTTGGACAACACATTAATAAGATGCCGCACGTAATTTATTACGCTAGCCGTACATTAAATGAGGCCCAACTAAACTACACAACAACAGAAAAAGAATTTTTAGCCGTTGTGTTTGCACTTGAAAAATTCTGGCCTTATTTAATAGGCTCTCCAGTTATTGTGTATACGGACCATTCAGCTCTTCGCCACCTTTTTGCGAAGAAGGATGCTAAATCGAGGCTAATACATTGGATCCTCTTGCTACAAGAGTTTGACCTTGTCATAAGAGACAAAAGAGGATGTGAAAACGTCGTGGTCGATCACCTTTCACGACTTCCTTCTTCGTCTACACTTGAAATTCCAATCAAAGATGTTTTTCCCGATGAGCAACTTTTAACCGTGTCTTGCGAACCATGGTTCGCTGATATAGTAAACTACTTAGCCACCGGCTTGATACCTAAAGATTGGTCGAAACAGGATAAACTCCGATTCTTGTCCCAAGTAAAACATTTTTACTGGGATAAACCTTATCTTTTTAAATACTATTCCGACCAAATCATTCGTCAGTGTGTACCTGAAAATGAGTTTAAGAGTGTGCTATCTTTTTGCCACGATCAAGCGTGTGGCGGGCACTTTGGCCCAAAGAAGACAGCCGAGAAAATCTTGCAGTGTGGTTTCTATTGGCCACAACTCTTTAAGGATGCATATGAATACTGCAAGACATGCTCCCGGTGCCAACACTTGGGCCGAATATCACGGAGAAACGAAATGCCACTCCAACCAATTTTGGTTGTGGATATTTTTGATGTTTGGGGAATTGACTTCATGGGACCATTTCCCAATTCCTTTGGGAATTTTTATATTCTTTTGGCTGTTGACTACGTGTCGAAATGGGTTGAGGCTGTGCCTAGCCGAACGAACGATAACAAGGTTGTCGTTCGATTTCTTAAAGAACATATCTTTTCTCGATTTGAGCACCCTCACGCAATTATAAGTGATAATGGTTCTCAGTTCTGCAATAGGACTTTTGAGTCCTTAATGCGCAAATATTCCATTACACACAAACTGTCAACGCCATACCATCCCCAAACATGTGGGCAAGCCGAGATTTCAAATCGGCAAATTAAGCAAATCTTGGAGAAAACGGTTTCTAAAAACCGTAAAGATTGGTCACACAAATTGATTGATGCACTATGGGCATTCCGTACTACATACAAGACCGATCTTGGTATGTCTCCATACCGGCTTATTTATGGGAAGGCTTGCCACCTCTCAGTAGAGATCGAGCATAAGGCATTTTGGGCGATCAAAGAGTTGAATTTATCATTAGAAGATGCGGACAACAATCGAAAGCTGCAATTAAATGAACTAGAAGAGCTGCGGGATGAGGCATATGATAATGCTGTCATTGTTAAAAATCGAACTAAGGTGTTCCATGATAAACACTTTTTGCGAAAAACATTTAAACCTGGTCAACAGGTTTTACTCTATGACACTCGGTTACATTACCACCCCGGCAAGCTCTGTTTTAGGTGAAAAGGGCCATTTGTAGTTCGCACCGTTTATCCGCACGGTGCGGTCGATCTTGAAAATCCGAAGGACAGTACTTTATTCAAAGTAAATAGACATCGATTAAAACCGTTCCTCACAGCGGACCCATCGGAGGAGCTCCTGTTTTTGCAGGAGCCGATTTACACCGATTAATTCTCCTCCACTTTCACCCCCGAATTTCCAATCTTCTTGCCAAAACTTTGTTTCCAATAAGTTTGGGGGGGTGTATCATTTGTAAATACATAAATACAAAATACCATAAAAAAATAAAAAAAAAATTTTGAAAAAAAAAATAATAAATTTTTGGACTTTTTTGTAAAATTGCAGAATAAATAAATAAATTTTGAATTTGCAAATAAATTCCTCTTTTTAGAGGGGTTTAGTTGCAAATTCCAATCATTTTCACCCTTTATAAAGAGCCCGAGCCCCCTTCTCTGTTATAACCCTCATTTTCACCCCTTCTCAAACCCTAGCGCCGCCAGAGATCTCACCTTGCCGCCGCCGAACCGCCGCCGGAGCCTGCTCCCGCCACCGATCCGCCGCCGTCTGCACTCCGCGCCCCCTGAAATTTTCAGGGGAGGTAAAATCTCTCAATTCCTCTATGTTTTCACATTTTAAAATCTGTAGAAAATACCATGTTGCACAGCATGCAATTAGAAATGGATTTTTCACAGGTTTTCTCACACGAGGTTTATGATAGCTACTTCACGCATGAAATCGCGCGGAGGGGTTGGAATTTTCTGCTCTATAACCACCCTTCTGCATTTGCACTACCGGATTTAATCCACCACTTTTACGAATCTATGGAGGATAGGTTTCTGGCTGTATTAGGTTATATAAAACTGAACTGGGGAGATCGTGAAATAAAAATTGATAGGAATTTAGTTTACGAGGTCACACTTATACCTCGCATACCTGCACACGACCAACCCCTACAATTCAAGGACTACATGCCCCTGATGAGCACCGATTGCTCGAGGGCGCCGCGCAGGGTATTCAAGATCGGTCCCTTTTTGCGAATGTCTTGACTGTGTGCCGATGGGCACAAAATAACATTTTTGGAATCTCCTATAACACAACTTTTTTCACGCCCTCCTTACATATTGTGCACACACTTATGACGAAAAACCCACGTTTCGATATGTGCACAGTATTGCTTAATTCTAAAGGTGCGGGAAAACGGGCCTCCAATTACCCATGTCCTATGTTGGTCACACAGCTTTGCCGATATTTCCTCCCCGTTGAGGAATTTGAGTTTTACATGACGGGAGGGATACCGGTTCGACCGCTTATTGAGGGTGTTTTTACGTCCTACTCTAGATTGACTGATGTCTGGTCGAGAACCGAACCGGCGGAGAATGTACCCGCCCGAACACCTAGCTCGAGCTCGACATCGAGCGAGGGCGAAATGACACCTCAAGAGCATGCACGATTAATGAGAAGAGCTATGAGGGGAATTGATGCATTAAGGGAGGAGTTTAGGGCAACGGCAAGAGAGCATGACCGTCGGCTGACGGAGGTTGAGAGGGGTATTTAAACCCTGTTGGCTAGGGAAAAGCGATCACGTTCACGCTCGAGAGCGCGGCGTGGGGCCGGGCAGTGAGGGCACTGCTTTGCTTAAGTTTGGAGGAGATGGTGGTGTATATAGTTATCTTTTGCATTGCATATTTTATATTTTTGTATATATTTTTCTTTTTCTTTTGCATATTTAAATTCTGCATTGCATCCTTATATAAAAATCATAAAAATTGAAAAATTTGAAAAATAAAAAACAGAAAAAGAAAACCCCATAAAAATTGAAAATTTCAAAAATTATAAAAATTAACGTATTCAATTTTGGCCTTATTTGACTTGAGTTTGACAAATAGGTTAACTAGCTAGGAATAACTAGATCTTAGACTTAGTAAATTAAAAACCCTAAAAATAACTTTTCTTAAAGTTTAACGGTAGAAAGTATATGTCTTTGTAGGTTATTTAGAAATAGGCAAATTTTGAGTTCACTTCTGGGGCTAAGTTAAAACAAGGGAAGAGTATTGAGGTTTTTATTGAAGTATGAGTTTGAAAAATAATTCCTAACTTAAGTCTAAATTCTGAAAATGTATACCCTACAATTTGCACAAACACGAACCTTGAAACTTGGAATAGTAGAAGAGACCTTGAAATGCTCTTGTCTAAAGTCCTTAGTACGAAGAAAATAAAAAAAAAATTCAAGTGTGAATAAAGAGATAATAAAAAAATGAACACTGGTTTTTGTGATTACTTAAGGCTGCAAAAATAGAAAAATATTTAGCGAGGGTGCTTCATCACCTAGTGCCTTAGACCAACTGGTTTGGGAGTCACTGCTAAAGCCTTAGGTGTTACAAGATTAGGAATTACGTTTTATTATGCAAACACATTTTGTAATCGGTTGTTGGTACCTCAAGAAGTATTAACGGTCGCATGAAGGATGTGTAAGCAAAATTCATTTAAAAATTCCCCAATTAAGAAGTGCTTTGGACAATGGACAAGAGTATGATTTCTTGATTTAAATTTCCAAGTGTAGGGGTGATATATACACACACGTAGGGGTATATGATTGGGGTTTAGATAAGAGATAGGAATGAAGAATAGGATTTATATTTTTACTAGAGATGATAAAAATTCCTAAGTTGAGATAGAACCCTAGAAGGAAAACTTAAAAGATGCCAAAAGCTAAGTAGGTCTGCAGAACATATATAATCTTAAGTTAAATGATAACGAAGTGCGAAGAATATGGGTGGATAATTTACGAGTCGACGATAATAGAATTCCTTGTTAGAAAACCTAATTGGAGAATAAAAGTCGATAAGCCAAATTGATAGGATTTTGTGGGTAGTATCCGCTGAAAACCCTCAGGAGACAACACTCCTCCTATTGGGGACACCTAGAGCTTTAACGGCTTGTTGCACGAGCTTAGTGCAATCGCGTTTCCCTGCGAAAGTGAGGGTAGGTTTTTGTCGAGAATAAAACTAGGTTTGCTCGAGGACGAGCAAAAGATAAGTTTGGGGATATTTATTCATATCATAATATTGCATTATTATATTCCCCATTCTTATGCTTTTTACAAATAAACAGGTGCTTTTGACTCATGTCTGCTACATAGTACAGGTTACAGGTTCTCGGAACGAAAACATTGAAAAGGATAAAAGATGATGCAAAAGTGGGACTACGACCAACAAATAGAAGGATCTTGATCAAGCCTACACGAAGATCGGTTCACAAAATACAAGGCATCGGAAGGTTCAAGTCTTCGTCACGAAGCAACGATTAAAGTCCACTACTTTACTCACTGTGAAGATCTGGAAAAGAAATAGAAGCTATTATGAAGAACCAACCAAAGATATAGGAAGAAAAAGAGAAGCAGAACCATCACAGCAAAATTCAGCACATGATCCCCTTATTTGGCCGCGGAACCGCGGCCAAACCAGGGCTGCGGCGGCGGTTCCACGGCCATGCGAAGCACGTAGAGGCTGAAAATTTTACCAAGTTCTGAGGCGGCGCTGACTAGTCTTCCTAGGGGTATTTTTATAAAAGCATACATGCGGTGATTGTAAACCTAGGGTTTTCTATGTCCTATAAATAGAGACCCAAATTCTTGTATTAGGTCATGCCTCCTTTCAATAATAAAATTCAGATTTCTTTTCAAGTTTTGGAGAGCATCAATTCGTAAGTAGATTTTATTTTTGCCCTAGTTCTTAGTTTAAATTTCTGCCCTAGATAAATTCTTCTTTGCCTTAGTTTAATCTAGAATCGAATTTTTATTTAATCTGCAGTAGTTAATTAATCTCTTAACCCTAAAACAAAATAAAAATCATGTCTTTTGTAGATCCCTCAATGAACGAGTAGTTTCCTCGCTTGTTAGGGTTAGGAATATGGAAGGGTTTGAGAGATGAAGATCTCTCACCCCTTTCTTGCCCAATCACTTATGAATAATTAGGACTCCATGCATACATTCATATTCCGCTCCCTACGGCATCCTACCCACGAGATAACGGTGATACCGTAGTATAAAAGACCGGATATGAATGTTTTCCATGGAGGTTAGGGTAAGGATTAAGAAAGGACGGACAAGGATCTAGAGGAAGAAACATAGTTTCGTCCCGATCATCCTAATCCCCTTTATTAATAATTACCATAACTCCTAAAAAGATCTAATTTAGGGCATTGAAAGAGGTGGAAATCTTTATTTTACCAAACTTTACCTAAACCTAATCCTAGCAAGTTTCCTAATCCTAGTATAACTTAAATTAGATTTTGTGATAAAAGATCCAACACCCTTTGAAATTAGCTCGTAAGAACATTTAGGAAATTAACACCATCCCTGTGGACCGACCCATATTCACCGGCTAGCTACCAAGCGACGCCGTTCTTGATTGCGGTAACATATATTTTTTATCTTTAAAATCCCTTTAAATCAGTAGCCGTACCCTCTTCCATCCATGAATGGAAAGAGAAGTTCATTTTCGTCGGGCCGTCCGAGGGCAAGGATTGGCCCGTGCCTACATAGTGACACATGGCCGACTGCCCGAGGGCGAAACTGTCATCCTCACCCGAGGTAAAGGCGGTGTCCTTATGGGATCGGATCCAGCGGGCCGGCGTCCTGCTTTCTGAGCAGGCCCTGAGCTAGGCTGGCCTCAGCCCTGCGCGCTTTCTGGGTAAGTTAGGGCCGTCGTAGATGATCTATTTAGACTTTGATGAATTTTCTTTGCCCCTTTCAGCGTCACTAACTCTCTGTGTATTCTCCTTTTTGCAGAGCAAATGGACCGATCCAAATTCTTAGCTGCCATGGCCGCAAAGGTAGGAAAGCATATCGGGGGCGCTAGTTCGTCCCGTCCCGGTTCGAGCTCGGCCCTAAAACCAACTGCACCAGCGATGCCTTCCGCTGCACCCCGAGCCCCGGAAGTCAGCCACGGGGAGAGCCAGAAGCATGCACGGGGACCAGAGCCCTGGGTGAGGGGGGTGGAGGATGAGGCCAACCTCACGAAGGTCCCCCTCAAGAGGCACAAAAGGACGGTCTCTCGCTCTCCACCCTCCGGGATCCCCGTGCAGGAGGGGAACATCTGTTTTGAGGTGCCTTCGGGGCTTTCTGTTGCCGATAGTCTGCTCTCCCACATTGAGCGATCAGTCGGGAGAAAAATTCCTCAGGGGACCCTAAAGGCCTAAGTGGCTGCCATCGCTCAGGAGGCGGTTCAGGTCGATATCCATTTTCCCCTAAGAATTTCGTTAAGCAATTTTCCTTAGTTTGAACATTTCTAACCCCTTTTGCTGCTTTCCTCAGGTCCTCCAACACTGCGCCCTTATCGTCAATATGGAGTCCGAGGAGATTGCCCCGGCCATAAGGAAGGCGGACGAATCGTCCTCGCGGGAGGAGGATCTGCGCCTGGAGCTGCAGCAAGCAAAGGAGAGGATAGCCGTCCTCGAAACCCGGGTGGTCGCTGAGGAGTTAACAAACTCCATGTGTAAGGAGTCCATCTGACTTCTGAATGAGTCCAACAAGGCCATCCAGGCTCAGTTGGAGAAGGCAAGCAAGCTCTACGCCATGATAAAGAAGTCGTGGGATGCCTGCAGGAGGGACACCCAGGCGGCGCTCGATGCGGTGAAGCTTGCTGATCTCCGTGCTTCGAAGTTCGTGGAGAGGTATAAGGCATCGGACCAGTTATACGCCGACCTCGCCGACGCCTCGGCCATTGTTTGGCACCAGGCTCTTGACGCTGTCAAGGCGTTGATGCCGGGGTTTGCTGAGCTTCGGCTCTAGTACTTCCCTCCGAGGATGCGCCGCAGGAGGAAACCGCCGGTGATGCCGCAGGGGGAGAGGCTGCCGGTAGAAGCGCCAGGGGTGAGGTTGCCGGTGGAAGCACCAACCCAGAGGTCGCCATTTTGGTTCCCGACGCCGGCGTCGAGAAGGGAGAGATCCTCCCCGGTCCTGTGGCCTGAGCTTTCCTGCCTTTCCTTTTTTAAGTTTTTGTAAGCCTCCGGGTGTTTTGTAAGGCTGAGGAGCCCAGAATACCTTGTAAAAATTTCTGAAATATAAATAAAGCTGGGCTTATTTTCCTCTGCATGATCGTGTGATTTTTAGATGCCTGGCTTTTTGGATGACGATCGCGCGCCAAGTGTAATCCGAGTAATTACCAAATGTAGGAAGGTCGGTACCCTCCTGTTCCCCGGAATTGAGGTGGTGATCGATCATTTAGGATGAATCCAAAGATATCCAAGTGTAGGAAGGTCGGTATTAGTCCTTCCTCAGAATCGGATTGACGACCACGTCTAGCACGAGTTGAAAATAGCCAAGTTAGAATAAGCTTGCATTGACTGATTCCTATTTATGTGGTTTCTACACTCGTGTCTTCGTAGGGCAGAAATCTACCCCTCGGAGATTAGCCGAGCAGGGAAGCTGCTCGGTGGCCTCGTGAGGAGGGCTTTGGATCTTTAGCGTAGATGGGCAGAAGTCTACCCGCTAGAGATGGACCGGGCAGGGAAGCTGCTTGGTGGCCTCGTGAGGAGGGCTTTGGATCCTTAGTGTAGATGGGTAGGAGTCTACCCGCTAGGGATGGACCGGGCAGGGAAGCTGCTCGGTGGCCTCGTGAGAAGGGTTTTGGATCCTTAGCGTAAATGGGCAGGAGCTTACCCGCTAGGGATGGACTGGGCAGGGAAGCTGCTCGGTGGCCTCGCGATGAGGGCTTTAGAGACCCCCTTACACCGCTCTGGGGTGTCGTTCAAACTTCCGTGGCGGCATTTGCGGGAGTGAGGGCATCGTTCAACCTTTCGTGGCAGTGTTGGCAGGAGTGAGGGCGTCGTTCAACCTTCTATGGCGGCGTTGGCAGGAGTGAAGGCGTCGTTCAACCTTCCGTGGGCCGCATTGCCGCCCTTGAAGACAGGCATGGCCGACACGTGTCCGTTCCATATCGGGAATTTGAGACGTCCCGCAATTTGCGTTGCTGGTGCGCGTAAATCACAGCCTTTGGAGATTTTGGTTGAGGCTATAAATAGCGAGGGCATGTTCTTTTCTCTTTATCCTTGTGTTTCTGAGAATGGACGGTCCGTGTGTGCTCATCAGGGAGATCATTTCTCGTGACGATGTGTATCTTTACAACCTCGACAGCTCCGAGCAGACGTACGAGGCGGTGATAGACCGTATGGAGGGGCACTTTGGATGCCTTCTTCCCTGGCGTTCTCCGCTCCTCCAACTGCTCATCTACGCGATCTGGAGGAAGTCCCCAGGGCTGCACAATGCCTTGTCTCCACAGCTGAGGGATGAGGCGATCGAGAAGTTGCACTCGCACTACCACCTTGGCCTGATCTCGAAGATCAGGCGGGACCGATCAGTAGGCCTTCTTATGGAGTGTTTCCAGAAGAGGTTGATCACTGACTTTTTTCCAGTGGATGGTGCTTCCGTGGCAGCCGAGGAAGCTCGAGCTCGGCTGGCCGAGATTTCCTCGGAGTACCATCAACAATGCTTTCTTAATCCCTGCCCCATTGTTGTAAATATATATGTTTTGTAAGGCTGAGGAGTCTATAATATCTTTTTGATGAATAAAGGTTTTTCTTGTTGAGGCATTTTGTTTCCTTCTGTCCTTTCTGCATTGTTTACGTGCTTTTTCAAGACGAGCTTAGGGGTCACGGAACTGAGAAAGAAAACAAATCTGTAGAAGAAGCCTCTTATGACTTAATAAAATTTGCATCACTTCATAAAGGAGAAAATACATTCATTTATACAATTTAAGTTTCTTGGCATTATAAGGCCGAAGAAACTTTCGTCCCCTGGCGTCTTGTAAGCGATATGCTCCACATGGAAATATTTCTGCTACGAGGAATGGGCCATCCCATTTTGGTGAAAATTTGTGCAGCCTCGTTTGGTCTACGAACTCGTTCCTTCGTAGGACTGGATCTCCTGCTTTGAAGGCGCGATGCTTGACTCGGGCGTTGTAGTAACGAGCAGTCTGTTGTTGATAGGCAGCCGCTCTGATTTGTGCTCGGTCCCATTTCTCTAGTAAGATATCCAAGTTAGTCTGAAGCTCCGAGGTGTTAGCTTCATCATCGAAGTGTTCAACTCTGCAGCTGGGCAATCCGATTTCCGCGGGGACCATGGCCTCGGTGCCGTAGCAGAAACTGAAGGGGGTTTCTCCCGTGGGTGTTTTTCTTGACGTTCGCAATGCCCACAGGACCCTTAGAAGTTTCTCGACCCAGCCGCCTTGTCTTCCTTCTAGACAGGCTCGGAGACCACGGATGACGCCCCGGTTCGCAACCTCTGCATGTCGGTTGCATTGAGGATAGGCAACCGCGGCAGACTTCATCAATATGTGGTATTCGCTGCAAAACTCTCTGACTTTGTCGTTTTCTAAGTTGGTCCCGTGGTTAGTGATGATGCATCTCGGGATCCCGAATCGGGCGATTACGTTGTTCTGCGGGAACTTTATAGTGGAGACGGCGTCTGGTTTTCTGATGGGGACGGTCTCTATCCACTTTGTGAAGTAGTCTACCGTGACGAGGATGTACTTATGTCCGTCTATGCCGGTAGGGAGTTGGCCCACCATGTCCATCCCCCATTGTGCAAACGGCCAAGGGGAACTGAGGGTTATTAGCTCGGTAGCGGGGAGACGAGGTATGCCGCCATGGAGTTGGCAGCTTTTGCATCTTCTGGCAAGCTTCTCGACATCCTGGTGTATGCTCGGCCAATAATATCCTTGGAGCAGCGTCTTCTGGACCAGGGTGCGGGTCCATTGGTGCGCCCCTCCGACCCCTTCGTGTATCTCTCGCAGAATATAATCGGCTTCAGGGGGGTCGACGCATCGGAGTAGGGGCTGAGTGTACGATTTCTTGTAAAGGTTTCCCTTGCTCCAGACGAAATGACGGTCTTTTGCTCGAAGGCGACGTGCCTCTCCTCGGTCTTCTGGAAGTGTGCCATCTTTTAGGAATTCTATGAGGGGCTTCCTCCAATCTTGGCCTTCCTTCTAAGTTGTGTATACCTGGAGTATTATCTCTCCATCCTCCACGCTGGGTCATGATAATACTTCGAAGAGGATATTCCTCTTATGGTTGGCCGTATAGGAAGAGGTGATCTTGCTCAATGCGTCAGCTTAGGCGTTCAGATTCCGGGGGATCTGCTCTATCTGGACTTCGCTGAAATTTTTGCGAAGTCTTTTTACCTTAGCTGGGTACTTTATCATGAGCGGTTCCCGGGCTTCGAAACCCCTGGTTACCTGGCTGACGACTAGTGCGGAGTCACTGCGGATTCTGATGGTCTTCAGCCCTACCTCGATGCGATTCGCAGTCCTGCTAATAAAGCTTCGTATTCCGCAGCGTTGTTTGATGCTCTGAACCCGAGCTTTAAGGAGTATTCCAACTCCGCTTCATTTGGGCCGCGGATGATCAACCCAGCCCTGCTCCTTTCCCCGGTGGAGGATTCGTCCACGTATAGCACCCAATCCGGGTGGGGTCAGATATCTCTTCGACCAACATACGTGGTTCGGGGCCATGTTCTGCAAATCCTCCTTTAATGGGAATGGTGCACTCAACAACGAAATCGGCTAAGACCTGCGCTTTGATGGCTTGCCGGGGGCGGTACCTGATATCGAATTAGGACAATTCCCACCTCCATTTTTCCAGACGACCCAAAGACTCGGGGGAGGCGAGGATAGACCCTAAAGGTCGCTCGGTGAGGACGAGGATTGTGTGTGCTTGGATGTAATGTCGGAGTTTCCTGGAAGTGACGACAAGTGCCAGGACTATCTTCTCCATGGCGAGGTATCTTGTCTCTGCATCCTTGAAGACATAGCTCACGTAGTAAACCGGCTTCTGCAAACCATCGAATTCCCTGACAAGCACCGATCCTACAGCTTGATCAGAGACTGCGAGGTATAACAATAGCTCATCGCTTTCGACTGTTCGAGTGAGCAGCGGAAGAGTCGCTAGGTGTGCCTTGAGCTGGTCGAAGGCATTCTGGCATTCCTCATACTATTCGAACTTTGGAATCTTCCTTAGGGCTTTGAAGAATGGTAAGCACTTTTCCCCGGACCTGGACATGAAGCGACTCAGGGCAGCTACCCTCCCGGTGAGACTCATGATCTCCACATTACTCTTAGGGGATGCCATGTCGAGGATGGCTTTGATCTTTTCCGGGTTTTCTTCGATTCCTCGGTGGGTTTCCATGAACCCGAGGAATTTCCCACTGGTGACTCCGAACGCGCACTTAGCCGGATTGAGTTTCATTTTATATTTGCGCAGGACGTCGAATGTCTCACCGAGGTATTTGGTGTGCCCCACCGAAGAAACGGATTTCACTAGCATGACGTCGACGTAAACTTCCATGTTTCTCCCGATCTGCGGCTTGAACAGTCTGTTGACGAGGTGTTGATATGTAGCCCCAGCATTCTTAAGACCAAAGGGCATCACTTTGCAGCAGTATACCCCCCGAGCCGTGGTGAACACGGTAAGCTCTTCATCTGCCGAGTTCATCTGGATCTGATTGTAGCCGGAAAACTCATCCATAAATCTAAGTAATTCATAGTCGGCTGAGCTTTCCACTAACTGTTTTATCCGAGGGAGAAGATAATTGTCTTTGGGGCAGGCCTTGTTCAGATCGGTGAAGTCGACATACATGCGCCATTTCCCGTTAGCCTTTTTGACCATGACCACGTTCGCCAGCCACTCTGAATAGTCCAGGTTTCTTATAAAGTTGGCAGCAAGCAGTCGATCCACTTCTTTCTCAATCACCCTTTGCTTTGCCGATAGAAAACTTCTTTTCTTTCTCCGGACGGGCTTTGCTTTCGGGTCGACCCCAAGCTTGTGGGAGATCACAGGAGGGAGCCAATCCGGATGGTTCGATCGTTGACCCCTTCAACGAGGGGGACTTCCGTCAGTGCTTTTACCGGGGATCCTCGGACTTCCCTTTGGTCGTCGCGCGTGTCCAGAGACCCCTGGAAATCACACACATCTTCAAAATCGTCGCTCGTCTTTCTGGTGGACGACACGGAGGTGAGACAAACCTTAGCAATCTGCTGGTTCTCATAGGCCCGACCTATCCCACCTTGATCTAATGGAAATTTGATCGCAAGGTGGTAGGTTAAGATTTGAGCCCGGAGGGCGTTTAATGTCGGGCGTCCTAAGAGGATGTTGTAGGATGAGGGGATTTTTGCGACGATGAATTCCACAAGTACGGTCTTCGTATGGCCTACCTCTCCGATGTTGAGGAGGAGGGTGACCACTCCCTCGGCCGGGATGGAGTGGTTTGTGAACCCCGAGAGGACATGGGAGGTGGGTCGTAGGTCGGACGATCCCAGCCCTATACGCTTGAAACAGTCGTAGAAGAGGATGCTGCCAGGCTCCCGGAATCGACCAATATCCTCTGTGCCTCGTAACGGTGGACCCGAGATGTTATGACGAGAGGATCGTTGTGTGGCAAGGATATACCGTGGAGGTCTTCATTGGTGAAGACGATGGGCTCAGCCGTTCTCCACTTCTTCCGGGGTGTTTCGCTTGTACCCTCGACTGGTAGGAACTGGCGATTTTCGCCGGCTTCCCGAGCAGGTTCCGGGATAACGGCCGAGGTAACGACCATGATTTGCCCGATAGTTAATTCACTGGGAGGGGGCTGGTTCTCCTGATCCCGGTCTGCCTGCCGCTTGTCCCAAGGTATTTCGCCAGGTGGCCAGAGCGGATCAACTTCTCGATGTAGTCATGGAGTTGTTTGCAGTTTTCGGTCGGGTGATCCTGCGAACTATGGAAGGAACGGTACAGTCCCTGGATACGCTTAGCCGTTCTTTGGGTAACCGGCGGGAGTTTGAAGAATCTCTCGCCTTTCGCTTCCTCCAACAGCTTGGTCTGGGAGATGTTAAAAGCAGTGTACTCCTGGAACTTCGGGGAGTAGGGCTTTAGCCGGTCGACCTTCTTCTTCAATTCTCTGCCCCTCTTCTTTTGGTCGGCTTGGTCACCCCTGGGCAGGTTGGCGTTCACCTCCGACCCGAGTTGGGTCTCCCGCTCGGTCCAAGCTTTTACCTCAGCCATGGTCTTAGGTTGCGCTAATACAAAAGAGCGGAGCCACTCTTTGTGCCTAAGACCCGGCCTTAGTGCGGTGATGACAGTTTCATCCCCGTGCTCGGGAACTTCGAAGAGAGCGTTGTAGAAACTGTTGGCTATAGTGCTCTCAAGTCAATTATTGTAATCGCAGGCACGCGATTAGATGATTGAGGGAGGACCTATACGGGTAGAATGGTCTTACTTCAAATAATGGTATGCTATCTAGTTTATCTTTATCATCATGTACATGCTTTAGGTGACATTACAGTTCACTATTACATGTTGATAGAACACATAGGATTCCTGCTTGACTACCAGCGTTATGATGGTGATCATATACGTGGGAGCTGGGTGGTCTATAAGCACATCCTTAAATGTCCCTAGTCATGGGAGTATCGAGACTGGGTATCGATACTCCAAATTAGACTAGTGTATACTGATCGAGACCCTGACGATGGGCGGTGGCCGGTCTCACAAGTCATTGGTGTTAGTTGTTCACCTAAGATAGTATGCAGGTGCTCATTGGGTTATGAGTACACTGAACGGACTCGCCGGGAACCTGCTAGTTGGTATTATACCTATTATCAGATAGCAGTTCCCACGTGACATGTGTACAGATTAGTATGCCGACCTGAGATCGTCATTTGTCTCGTGTGGGTGCCCACTGTGCTTTGATTACTACCCTACCACGGTTTAAAGGAGTCATGTAAACAGGTTTTGGTTGGGTACAACCCTGAGCCACACGGAGGCGGTGAGCGGATCGTCGAGGATTCGTCTCTCCTGGTATTGGGGGTTGATGTTGCGCAGTGCACAGCTGGCCATCACCAGAAATCCTTGATCAAGGTAGTCGAGAATTATTGATTTGGATCAGTAATTTCTCAGTTTATGATGGGCTTCATACCGACATGAAATGTCGCATTTTTAGAGGTCTGACTTTATCCACCCCTCTAGACTCGATATGCGACACTATTAGACGAACAGACCGTACTGTACGGATATTGTCACGGACAGGCTCGGTAGGGGTCAGGATGAGTTTGCTCGTCGGCCTTCCTTTCGTTCAATATCTGGGTAGCCGTTACGTACAGCTAGTGCCACTGACGTGCTTGTGGTTAAACCCACTGCCAGTGTACTGACGAGTCTTTAGAGTCCCACATAAAGGGTTTCTCTGCTTCGGGCGAAACGATGTAGAGGCCGTATGGTTTTACGGCAGGGTTCGATCATATACGTGCACTCGTGCACGTATCATTATTCGGACGGATAATACTAGTGGGCTTTGGTTTAAGCCGGATCCTAATATTATATTGTTGGATTATTTTCGTCTCATTGTATTCGTATTTTTCGGAATACGGATGCGGGTATGTATATATAAATGAGGGGCATTCTTGTAATTTATTACAAGATTGTTTTCTAGAAGATAACACCTCATTTGGTTTATTAACCATTTGGATTAAATGGTTAATTGAGGTGGAGAAATGAGTGTGCTTAGCTTTATTCAAGCATGCCCACTTAGTGACTCATGGTGGTGACTCATGGTGGTGACTCATAGTGATGAATCATGGTGTGACTCATGAAACACTATTGTGGCATGCTTGATGTTTTTTTGAGCGTGAGATATTTTTTGTGAACTTGAGATAGTTTCTTTAGTTGATAATCCCACTCTCACTTGCTCACAACACAAGCTTCATTTTCTTTAGTTGCTAAAGCTTCACACTTTCATCTCTCATGGCTTCTTCTTCTTCCTCCACCCTAACCTTCTCATGTGTTGAGAAACCTAGGGTGTTTAGAGACAAATTAATCTCTCATTAAACTCTACATCTTCTAGGCTATCTATTTTAGCAAACTAGATACCCTAGTTACTTTGGTTATGAAGTAGGAGCTCGATTCATAGACTCTCGGGTGGATCATATTCGATAGAGGGAGACCGACGACCAAACTTGATCATGGTGGCCACTAGGAGCTTGGGAAGAGGTTAAAGACCGAAGGACACGGATCATTCGGTATAACATCTCAACTCTCTTTTTATGCTTGGTAGTTTTAGGGTTAATGGTCAATCCGTATTCGGGGTTGCGGTAGCTCCGGTTTCATAAAATTTGTGTTCCGCATTTGGCTATGGATTGACGGCCGGGACGCTGCCATAACCCAACATGGTATCAGAGCCAACCCTTTAATCCTTAACTAGCTTGTTCTTATATGCTTAAAACATCGATCGAGTTTAATATCCGAAAACACAATTCCAAATTCATGTTTCTGCCGTTTTTAAAACGTGGTCAAAAAATTATTTCCAGAGTCTCAAAAATTCGTGCAGGGTATTTTAGAAGGCTACAAGAAAATTGGGCACATGATCGATTTAAGCCGCCGCGGAACCGCGCATTTGGTGCCATTTTGCGGCGGTTCCACGGTTGTTTAGTGGTCTCTGTGCATGCATTTTCTTGTGGTGCTCTATTGTTTGGAAATGTGTTTTCTGGGATATTTTGTTTTTGGCCCAGATTTGTTTGAGTACTGGTTTGCACTTGGGGCCAATACGAAAGCTTTTGTCAATCGAAATTTTAAATGCGTAAGTTACAGTACATACATTACTATCTGCTACCGTGAATGTCATTAGAGCGGTACAACTCGTCTAATTTCTATATGTCTTTTAGACGGGTTTGCGAACATGACATTCATGTTGATGTTCTGTGTTGTGCTGTGGTTGTGATTGGATTGTCGTGGGGATAGCCAAGTGGTGCAATGATAGTACAGTTTAGATTCATTTGTACATTTGATATTGCGGGACGAGCGTCCGACTTGTAGACTGTCGTCACTGCCCGTTTGTATATTATTTGTTTAGGGTACGACCGGGTTGAGGTCGATGTCACCGTTGTACATATATTTTCTTTTCTGTACTAGGATTACCCTGCGGTGGAGTGCATGAATAGCCAGGTTCTAGAGGGAAACGGGTCCGCATCTCATGGCGTTGAGACGGAGGGGACCTTACTCTAGAATTGGCGGGCTATTCGCCGCATTTGTAGGGGTACAAGTTGACCCAAGAAGGGGTGCTCAAGTTACCGGATTCCGTGGAGTGCTGGGTGGCTCATTCACATTGTTGATTGAGGTTGCCTTGCTTCTGGAATTGGCGGGTAACTTTTCGCACTCGTAGGGATCTAGGTTTTCATTGCACTGGCTATCCACACGACAGGAAATGTCAGGTCTTATTTGCGGCTCAAATGAAACCCGGGGCTCTAGGATTATCCACCACTCTGTGTTGTTTGGCTGAGATTCTGTGTTGGTTCTATGATGTTGGTTTATATCATGCCTGGGACGATTGTATATATATTTATATATATATACTAGTAGATGTTGTATATATTTTACACCCGCGCTAGTCCAGTCCCCGCTCCGCCGTTAATTAAGTAACCTAACGGGTGATGACGGGACTCAGTGGCGAATGCGGGTGGCATATACGTACATCATATTTTCGTTCCTGTATCTGGTATGATATGTTTAATTGATGGGTCTACGTTGATTCTGATCAATGTAAGGATAAAACAAACCTATATGATGTTGTTGAAACCAAGTTTTTGAAAACAGACACTACAGACGTTTTCTTTTGCTTTGCACAATAGTATTCGATTGGGAATATCCTGCACCTCATTCCACAAGGCAAGAGCCGGGATCCTTTCATCGGGAGTGACCTCTTGAGCAGAAGTTTGTGTCAACGTAATAACTTTTTTATAGTCGATTCTTTTGTTTTGCACAGTGGTATTCATTTTAGGATATCCTGCACCTCATTCGATAAGGAAAGAGCCGAGATCCTTTCACCGGGAGTGACCTCTTTGGCAAAAGCTTTCACCACTATATATTGGTAAAACCACTTAGATTCCTTCAACGATATCAAGTTCATTACGTTAAAGGTTTTTCGCCAAAAACGAGTCGTAGCCCTCCGTCATTTCTTACAGGTATTATTTAGCATTCATGCTGTGTATGTTGACCTCTGTCAAAGGAACAGTGCTTAGTAGCTGGGTAATACTTGTTTGTTGCATAGATATACGATTATTTAGGACAGTCGCACGGTTATGTTGACCTCTGTCAAAGGCTTGTGCGGGTGGGTCTAAGTTAATCCAGGACAATGACGGGTTGAAATTGACTTGCGACTTATGATATGTTGACCTCTATCAAGATCATAAGCCGCTTGGGGTAAAAACTATATCGGGAGTTTCAAACATACAGGAAACTTGCCAAGCATACGCATACCTTCTGGAATGTGGTGACTTGAGTGGATTCCATCAAGTTATCATGCGATGATAGTTGGATCCCGATTCCTACTGATGAGTAGGTTTACTTCTCGGGTGATTTTAGATGATCCCGACTAATTCTCCTTTTGGGTTTTGGAGGAGAATTCGAGAAAACAGTGGGAGACATCCTGATTAAATAAATAAATAACCAATCTAATCTAGGTTAGAGTGCACGCTGAGTGTTTCTTTTCTCTCTCTCTTTGGCAGCTACCTTGACCCGTCCTAAACTAAAACTCATTAACCAAGTTAACCAAACCTTCTTAAAAACACATTGGTTTTTGGATTTTCAGAGTCGCATATATCGTTGCCGCTCCTATATTATCCTTTGCATTTCTCCGGAACATTCCGTATCACTACGAAGGTCCACATTTATTGGATATGCTATCGTATAGTTACATACGAACTCGAAGAAACTTGTTTAAGATTCGAGGATGGTTTCCGGTTCTGGAGAAATAGAATAGGACTATTCATTTGTCTTTTCCCTTTACCTTCTTTCAGGTTGCGAGGGCTCCTGGTATCTAGGAGAGTACACCTATTGCGCTTATTGGATAGTCTTCTTCTAAACCATAGGCAGGTGCCGAAAGGTAGGGAAGGAAGAAAACCAGTTAGTCTAAGTGCGGTGTACAGAAGATAATAAGTAAAGACATATAAAGGGATTAGAAAGAGGGAAAAAGGATATTGCGACTGCTATCATTCACGAAGAAACTGCGTATATCATCGCCACTCCTACTTCACCTTTGCATTTCTCCGGAACACTCTGTATCACTACGAAGATCCACATTTATCGGATACGCCATCGTATAGTTACATATGAACTCGAAAGAACTTGTTCCAGTTCGAGAATGGTTTCCGGTTCAGGAGAAATCGAATAGGATTATTCGGGTTGTCTTTTCTCTTTACCTTCTCTCAGGTTGCGAGAGCTCCTAGTATTAGGAGAGGACACCTATTACGCTTATTGGATAGTCTTCTTTCAAACCATAGGCTAATGCCGAAAGGTATGGAAGGAAGAAAACCATTTAGCGTAAGTGCGGTATACTGAAGATAATAAGTAAAGACATATAAAGGGATTGAAGAGATTGCAAAGAAATATACGGTTATAGTCATGAATCAGGATAGTGGAAGAGGCATTACTAGGAATACCCGGATACCCCTCCGAAACATTTTCATGTTTCAGTTTCACTGTGCGTTGTTAATTGAAAACTGATTTTCCATTTAGATTCTGACTCCAGGGTATGTATTTACCAGTTTTGATTTACACATATGTATAGCGTTACAGATGATGAGTGGGAGTAGAATATTGGGTATTAGGTGATTATATCCTCATTATATCGGAATTCTTTGTAATTGATGATATTTGAGAAAGTCACCTAGGTTTTGCCTGACGGCAAATATTTGGTTTTAAATATCCGATGTTATGCACCAATTTCAAACTGATATATCTGTACGTTTATTTTATAAAGTGAGATATAATTTTTTGAAATTATGTCTGTGACATTTACCTATATCAGTTGGTGATTAGATAATGAACATTCAACAGAGGTGTAATTCTTCTTAACCATAATACAGTTTTCAATCTATGACGCACAGGGTTTGAGTTATTAAACTCAGGGGACTTATACAAAGTATTGTATGTTGTCCAGTGTCCATTAGGATAAAAAGGTTGGTACTCATACTATATTCTGTATACTTATAACTTCTCTGTTTTTAGATAAGTATTTCGTAGAAATACAGGGTCCAAGTTTTGAGAAGTCCGTATAAGAATAAAGTAGAGAACCATATGTTGCAAAGTATCAGGATTCTTCAAGATGATCGAAAATGTAGATACTTGTGTTAGGTATTCCGTTGATAGTAATGGTTTTGAGAACTTGCTTCTCTTTCAGATTACTCATATGTGAATGCACTCCTAGATGAGTAATGTTGATTGGCCTCCTTCCATTTGGTTGAAATGCACTGGAAACAGCTGCATGATTTTTGAATATGGTTACAATTAAATCAGTGTCTATATTTCTATAGTGGATATAGAATGGATCGTACATTAACGATGTTAAGGTATATGGAGTTGTCCGGCTTATGCTTAAAACCAGAATCTGGACAAATTCAAGGCATACTTCAATGATGGCAGTTTGTGGGTTATCCCAGGCTTTGACGAGGGTTAACATTCTACTATCTGCAAGATCAATAGTTATATTGTTCTTAACTCGCCACCAGTTTTAGTAAAATGGATTCTTTTCAGAAAACATTAGTGGGAATATGGTAGAACTGGAAGTGATTCCAGAACCACAAACGGTTACTGAAAATTTAGTAGGACCTAAACATTCAATTGGATTCAATATTCTATTAGTCACTCCACAGATTTGGTGGGTAACCTCAGATACTTGAAAGGTACTTCGGTCTCCTCAAGGACGGTGACAGGGAGGTTCTTGTTTACCCAAACTTGCCACTACTATTGTCTAGACTATGAGATCCGGCATGAGTATGAGTATAGCGTCGTTCTAAACTAGTATTAGAAGTACACGTCTATATGACTCTGCCAGAGAGTTGTTGTAGTCAGTGGGAGCAGCGGAAGCATGGTGGGAAAGTAGTTTATGTCTATTTATAGACTAAAGCAAGTATAGCGGAGATAGATTGTCTATTTTTGATGTGACAGTCATAGAGTTTGACTTCATCAGAATAAGATATGGATCTGGTAAGAAGGTAGTAGGGTGTGATGTCCTGATATTTGGATGACATGCACTAAATAGGAAGAGATCTTCCTATACTACGATCGGTTATACACTGGTTGTCACAAAGGGTTTCTCCACATAGGATCTGGATAAAATATCAGGATTCTGGTTACTAGATCTATGGTTTTAGATCTAGATTTGGGAAGTGTCCCAATTTGGGTATTTTGACATTATTCTAAAAGTGCTTTAGAATGGATGACTCCTGGCATGGTTGTGTACCTGGAGGTGATGGAGTCACCCTCTCTAAAGAATGTCTTACAGACGAAAGGGGAGAGCGATTTGCATGATTGGCATATCACCTGCTTAGGCAATCGAGTCAATCATGTAATGTCAAGTACCGCACCAGATATTATTTTGGCACTAGCTGCAATAAGTATATATATTAATCCAATCCTGGAGAAACCGAGGGAAGAAGTTTTGAACACAAGTGGATGTTCTTTGGTAATTGGTAACGATAGACTCCTTCGGGAGGTGGTTATCAGTTCAGGCTTCCAAGGTGATCTGGATGACAGAGAGATTGTCTGAGTTATATTTTCCCTCTTTTGAGGGATAATATGTTGGACAGGTGGTCCAAGCGGATACTGAGGAAGGCATGGCGCTGTGTACTTATTAAATTCAGTGGTTGATACAGTCTAAGAAGTTTGTTGGATTTGGAGTTCACTTGTGAACTAGGTCCCATCAGATATCCAGACAAATTCGAAGACAATTATTGCTCATTTCGAGAGATAGTTGTTCTCCGCGAAGTTGAGATATAAAAAGATATAAAAAGAAACATTGAAGCGGATCTACTCACTGAGGCTATTTTTCGAACGCAATAATTTCACAAACGAGCTTTGAGAAACTGATTGGTAGAGGAGTTTGGTGTTCGGTATCACACGAGCTGTGAGTATGCGACACCGCAATAATTAGCCTTAAATGCAAGTAGGAGATTGTTGGCTATAGTGTCCTCAAGTCAATTATTGTAATCGTAGGCACGCGATTAGATGATTGAGGGAGGACCTATACGGGTAGAACAGTCTTACTCAAAATGACAGTATGCTATCTGGTTTATCTTTATCATCATGTACATGGTTTAGGTGGCATTACAGTTCACTATTACATGTTGATAGAACCCATAGGATTCATGCTTGACTACCAGCGTTATGATGGCGATCATATACGTGGGAGCAGGGTGGTCTATATGCATATCCTTAAATATCCCTAGTCGTGGGAGTATCGAGACTGGGCATCGATACTCCAGAGTAGACCAGTGTATACTGATCGAGACCCTGATGAGGAGAGGTGGCCGGTCTCACAAGCCATTGGTGTTAGTTGTTCACCTAAGATAGTATGCAGGTGATCATTGGGTTATGAGTACACTGGACGGATTCGCCGGGAACCTACTAGTTGGTATTATACCTATTGTCAGATAGCAGTTCCCACGTAGCATGTGTACAGATTAGTCTGTCGACCTGAGATCGTCATTTATCTCGTGTAAGTTCCCATTGTACTTTGATTACTACCTTACCACGGCTTAAAGGAGTCGTGCAAACATGTTTTAGTTGAATACAGTCCCGAGCCACATGGAGGCAGTGAGCGGATCGTCCGGGATTCGTCTCTCCAGGTATTGGGGGTTAATGTTGCGCAGTGCACGGGTAGCCATCACCAAAAATCCTTGATCAAGGTAATCGAGAATTACTGATTTGGATCAGTAGTTTCTCAGTTTGTGATGAGCTTCATACCGACACGAAATGTCGCGTTTTTAGGGGTCTGACTTTATCCACCTCTCTAGACTCGATATGTGATACTCTTAGACGAACAGACCGTACTATACGGATATTTTCACGGACAGGCTCGGTAGGGGTCAGGATGAATTTGCTCGTCGGCCTTCCTTTCGTTCAATACCTGGGTAGCCGTTACGTACAGCTAGTGCCGCTGACGTGCTTGTGGTTAAACCCACTGCCAGCGTACTGACGAGTCTTTAGAGTCCCACACAAAGGGTTTCTCTGCTTCGGACGAAACGATATAGAGGCCGTATGGTTTTACGGCAGGGTTCGATCATATACGTGCACTTGTGCACGTATCATTATTCAGACGGATAATATTGGTGGGCTTTGGTTTAAGCCGGATCCTAGTATTATATTGTTGGATTATTTTCGTCTCATTGTATTCATATTTTTCGAAATATAGATGCGGGTATGTATATACGGATGAAAGGCATTCTTGTAATTTATTACAAGATTGTTTTCTAGAAGATAACACCTCATTTGGTTTATTAACCATTTAGATTAAATGGTTAATTAAGGTGGAGAAATGAGCGTGCTTAGCTTTATTCAAGCAAGCCCACTTAGTGACTCATGGTGGTGACTCATGTGGTGACTCATGGTGATGACTCATGAAACACTATTGTGGCATGCTTGATGTTTTGTTTTGAGTGTGAGATATTTGTTGTGAACTTGAGATATTTTCTTTAGTTGATAATCCCACTCTCACTTGCTCACAACACAAGCTTCATTTTCTTTAGGCTTCTTCTTCCTCCACCCTAACCCTCTCATGTGTGGAGAAACCTAACGTGTTTAGAGACAAATTAATCCCTCATAAGACTCTACATCTTCTAGGCTATCTATTTTAGCAAACTAGATACCTCAGTTACTTTGGTTAAACTCTCGGGTGGATCATCTTTGATGGAGGGAGACCGGGGACCAAACTTGATCATGATGACCACTAGGAGCTTGGGAAGAGGTTAAAGACCGAAGGACAAGGATCATTCGGTATAACATCTCAACTCTCTTTTTATGCTTGCTAGTTTTAGGGTTAATGGTCGATCCGTATTCAGGGTTGCGGTAGCGCCGGTTTCGTAAAATTTTTGTTCCGCATTTGGCCACGGATTAATGGCCGGAGCACTGCCATAACCCAACAGAAACGAGTGACGTATCCCTTAAAAGATTCCTTGTCCCCGCTCTTTATGGTGAACAGGTAGTCGACTGTTCTCCTTTGCCGTTGATTCCCGACGAAGTGGCTGAGGAATTGGGTGGCCAGCTCACCGAAGGTCGAGATGGAGCATGGGGTTGGTTCTCGGAACCAGTCCCGGCCAACCCGGATGAGGGTGGTGGGAAAAGCTTGGCATTGGGCCGCGTCGGAGTTATCCTGGAAGCTCATGCCCGCCGTAAAGGCGTCTAGGTGGTCCTTCGGGTCGGATTTCCCGTCGAAGAGGGCCACCTTGTCTGTTTGTTCCTGGACGAGACGTGCTCGGCCAGGAGGTCTTCCGTAAAGGGTTTTGTCAACGAATCGGCGGAGTAATGGGCCCCTTCGCCGGATGCTTGGACGTCCCGGTGTATGCCCTCGATTTTCTTCTCGAGGGCCTTGAGTCGGTGGTGGTAGCTTGGGGATTCTGCGCAGTCGGAGTGGTGACTGTCCCCGCTCCGGGTATGCGCCAGTGTGCAGCTTCGATTCCGCTCTATCAGATTTCGCAAATTCTCGAGCGAGGTCCTTCTTGAGTGGCCCCGGCGTTCGTCGTTTGCACACCCCCGGCAGAAGGGAGGTGTCGGTCATTCCTGGAAGCAGGCGAGCCGACCGATACCTCTTCGGGGGGTGAGAACGCGCGGTGGGCGTTGGAACGACGGCCCAGTCTTCCTTGGGACCGTGGCGTGGAGCTGTCCGGCGCCCAACGGTTCATGGAACCAGCCGCCGTGTGTGGGTTAAGTTGGCCGGAGTTGGCCCGCTGGCGCACAGTGGAGCTGTGACGAGGACGGGGTAGATCGAGGGCTTGAGCGTGTCTGTCCGTCCTTCGGCGGACGTCATTATCCCGGGGAGGGGGAACTGCGGCCTGGTGGGTGTGGCCCGCTGCTTGGACACAAACGAGGGCATCCACCAGTGACGTAAGCCTGTCTATCTAGCGAATAAGACACCGATGGCGTTAGGAGGGGAGGCTAGCCACTTCCGCCTCCGTTGTGGCGGCTCGTATTTAGATCGTTACGGTCATCGCTCGCCATTTGGATTGAGGGCGGAGGAACAATTTTTGTTGGTGTAACAAGATAAGTCTTACGGTTCCCACAGACGACGCCAACTGATGGAGGCCTTGATGTCCTTCAGATGCTGTCCTCCGTCGATCTGTCACGAGCCTTGCTGGACGGTTGAAATTGGATTTAGAGGTTGCCTCCTTGAGTGTGTGGATCTCAATGGGTTGAGTTTGAGATGGAAGCCGAGCTACCTGCAAAGAAGTCCCGGGATGGATGACCACCGTAGGACCCTCCGACGATCAAATTAGCCGAGGAATTTGAGCAGAGTAGTGGTTTATTGGGTTCAAATTTTCTTACCTGAGTCGTCTAAGAGAAGGGTTTTATAGTGGTCCCACAGAGCGAGAAGGCGCAAAATCTTCGCCTTCGGTTACGCCCCTGACGTTACGCGTGCGTGAATGACGGGATCCCGTCATTAATGACGGGATACTCTCATTAATGGGGTGGACGCGCCAGCGTGGGACGCGGGACGTGGGACGGCGGTTATCTCGCTTTGGCGAGATATGCGGAGCCGTTGCAGAAGCGCTAGGGATCGGCGTTCTCGTTTGATCGGGAGAGCTGGGGAGGCTCAGCTCAGCGGATGCTCAGAGACGAGCCGGGAGGCCGAGTAAGCTCAGCTCTGCAATGGCTCGGAGGCGAGCGGGAGGCCAAGGAAGCTCGGCGTGCTTGGAGCTCGGAGGCGAGCGGAAGGCCGAGGAAGCTCGGCACGAGAGAAGGCTCGGAGGCGAGAAGACTGAGGAAGGCGGAGACGAGCTGTTGGTAGTCTCCTAGATGAAGGTGGAATGTCTTTCAGGGGATCTCCCGAAAGGTCGGGGACCTCCCCCGAGAAGGGGCCCCGGGGCTGTCCCCGATGCGGCTCATTTGTTTCATCCCCGTGGAATCCGGGACACGTCATCTGCCACGTGTCGTAATCCGGAAAGAAACCACTTGTGAGCATCATCAATAAGAATCTCAACTACCCCAAAGCTTTTACTCCTCTATAAATTTACTTCATTTGCTTCTAAATATCCTTTATCAGAGGCTTTACATCATCAATCAAATTTGTTAACACCCCCCACCCCACTCTTTTTTCCCTCCATTTCCTACTTTGAGTTCCTCTCTATTAAACTTGAGAAAATCACCGTGCATGGTTGTAATTAGCTTCATATATGTTTCTTCCTTCCTTCCTTTCTTCCCTTTTTTCAGTGCCAAAAAAAAGAAGAAAGCTTCATGCATGTTCCTTTCCCCTCTGTTTCAATGTTTTGGTTTCCCTATTTGTTTATTAGTGCAAATGACTCGTTAGAAATGGGAGGCTTCAGGAAGTTTTATCGGCCTCATAAAGCTAAGTGGAAACCAAATATATGGCATGATGCATTTTTCTTGACCCTAGCAGCTGGCGATAAAAGAAAGCAATAGCATTAAGAATGAGAGTAATTGCAATCTTTATACTGATGGAGCGATAAGTTGGAATGAAGATGACGCCAAAACATCTCCTAAATGCATATTTGGTAGGGGTTTTTCAACAAACAAAAAAGAAGAAAAAGAAAGAGTTACATTATTGCGAGTGACGCACCGGGCAGGGCAATGTAATTAGGAAAATAGGACTTAAAATCTCTTTCCTTTTTATTATGCGGCAAAGTTGTTTAATTTGTAAGCATGGCCTTTAACAAGCTGAACGAGATGAACTTTAGGTTGATCGGCTTGGTTCGATTATTTTAACGAGCTTAAAAACTTGTTCAAGCTTGGCTAATTTATTTGTTGAGCGAGCCTGAGCGAGATTTCACTCGAGCCTATTAATTTAAAATCAATAGCTACCGATAATTTCTAGAACGTAAAAAAACATATAAATGTTCAGAATTATTTTTGACCAGCTGAGCATGAGCAATATTGTTGTTATAACTAGACAAATGGGCTAGTGCTTGTTTAAAACCGTGTCGATATCTAGATTTTTTAGATATTTTAATGTAACAATATTTAATTAAATACTTATTATTATCTGAGTTTCGTAGTAGCATTGACGAGTTAATATTACTAGTAAATACTATATATATAAGCACGCCATAAACTATTCCAACGCACATGAGTCTTAAACGAGTTGAGCTTATACACGAGCCGGGCTTGAATAGGCTATGCTTGTGTTTGTTTATTTTATTAAGTTTTAATTTATGTTTAAACTTGGCTTGGTTGAAATATCAAACGAGCTTTTATCGAGCCGATCCAATCCAAGCTTCCATACTTCAAGCTTTTTTTAATGGCCCTAGTGTAGGGATGTAAACAGAACGATAGGAAAGTAACGGATATAGATGCTAACATATCTATATCAGGTAGTTGTAGATGAATTCGATCGAGTACAGCTACAGGTAGTTATCGAAAATGAAATTTACTATCCGTATTTGGTAAAAGATGGATACGGATATAGACATGAAATGAATATTAGAAAAATGTATTGATAAAGTAAAAATTACTACTTTTGATATCAATTCAGATACAAATGGATATAGGTTTCACAATATCGGTATCCCATACCTATTAGCAGATGCTAATACGAATACTAACAGTTATCGGAAATGAAAATTACTAGCCGTCTTCGATAAAAATTTGACACGATGCATACGCATATGAAGTTAACTCGGATTACATGTAACTATTTGCATCCCTAGTAGAAAAAACTGCAATACCGAGAGGGAAACATTTACGAGGAACAAAATTTCCTCAGCAATGTGTACACTACCAAGAGAAATTTCCCTCTTGATAATATTCTCTTGGCAATGATCTAATTCTAAAAGGGAAAGAATACATTACCGAAGGAGAGTATACAAAGCTTAAATTTAATTGAGCCAAAACATAACAAGGAAAACGTTGATATATCGATCCCTCGGCAATGTTTCCCTCCCTATTTCTTTAGTTACTGATGCGACTATTGCCAAGAGATATATCTCTCAGTAATATTTCTCTCGTTATGTTTTGGGCCAATTAAATTTACGTTTTTTATACTCTCCCTCGGTAATGTATTCTTTCCTCCTTAGAAATAGATCATTGCCGAGAGAATATTAGCAGGAGGCAAATTTCTTTTGGTAGTGTACATATTGCCGATAGAGATTTGTTCCTCGTTGATGTTTCCCTCTCGGTATTGCAGTTTTTCTACCAGTGCTAGTTGATAGCTTCACTGGATAACTTTTGGTAGAACACATTCTTAGAATGAGATCAATACCGTTGCCCGACAGCTCTAAACTTCATGATGATCGACGTAGAGCAGTTTTGTCATGATCATGTGAGAATGACGTACTTAACTACTTATTATTTCACTATGTTAATTTATACACATATATACTCCTGGTCAGGATAAGCGAGGAGGATCGTGTTGCATTGCCTGACAGGCAACCTGCGCATTAATACTAGTCTATTTTTCAATGGCACACGAACTATCGACACGTGTAAAACGTCATCGTATCTCTGGCACGTGCGGGCCCCAACACGCCGTCAATGTGTAGCTCTACGAATGGCGGAACAAGCGAATTCCCTGAGATTGAGGCAAAGCCCCCAATGAGACGACTGTCATTATGTACATTGGCCCGGACCCCCTCAAAGATCCTGACTGCAGGTTTAATTCTCACCCCTTACGTGTCCCCAATCATAAATCTCTAAATCTTTCTCTAGATAGAGATTGAGAATATTTCTCTTTTTATAGCAAAAGGTACCTCATGATGTCTAGTTTTTTATAAGTAGTTGTGTGTTGGGGTTTTTTTCCCTAAGTTGGAGGTTAAGTAAGATAATGGAGGAGAGGTATGAGGCATTGAAGGATTTGGGTTCAGGTAATTTTGGGGTGGCAAAGTTGGTGAGGGACAAGAGGACCAAAGAGCTCCTTGCTATCAAGTATATTGAGAGAGGCAAAAAGGTGTTAGCTCTAATTCTTTCATTTTTGTTTTATTTTGTATTTTGTTAAGGCCCTGTTTGGGAATGGAGTTTAGATAATCATGGTTTATTTTTTAAGTGGAGGTAGAGAGATACAAACTGTGGTTTGCAAGCCTCAAACTCCAATAATAGAGTTTTCTAAATTTAATCGGATTGGAGTTTAAATAACTGCAGTTTTCTCACTTTCAACGGTGATATAACCGTGGTTATCTTAACTCCAAAATGAGCCTTGCTTTAGATAACTGCACTTTCAAAGTTAGGATTTTAAAGTTAAGATTTACTAACTTTATGAAACAACGGTTTATAAAACTTAACTTCATCCCCAAACAAGGCCTAAGTATTGGACCATTTGTTATTGTTACGGATCATCGAGATAAACGCGGAAACGGAGATCAAACAAATCGTAGAAAAAACATAGAAAATATCAACTCAAAAAGACACAGAGATTTTACGTGGAAACCCAAACGGAAAAAACCACGAGCAGAAGAGAATGTTTCACTATTTGTGGAGAATTACAGAATTTCACCTCTCTCTCAATTTTCTCTCTATCAAACCCTAAACAATTGGCTTCACATTTATAGCCTACAATTAATCTTTTGAGATAAGTATAAGATTTTGGATCTAATCAAATATACAATTTAAATCAAATATCCAATTTAAATCTTATCTCTAATTTAAATCTTATTTCTAATAACTAATTTGGATTTATCTCTAATTAACAAATCCAAAAGCAAAGAGGATTAGGATTATAGGATTAATTCTAACAGTTATTAAAATTATTGTTCTTTTCTTCTTCTTTTTGTTTTGTTTTTTAGATGGTCGATTAAGATTATGGTAAGCTCATCTATTATAGATTCATATTATTCTTGGTCAAGAATATAACGCTAATTAACAGGGAGCTGTGGTCTATGTCAAAACCTGTTTTGATAGGAAAAGACTTAGGTGGTGATAATTGTTAAAAATTGATTTGTAACCACATAAAGAACAATATAAAGAAATTTTTGCTTTAATGTTGGTTTTCATTTTTCATTTTCCCCTTTTTTCTGGTGGATGATTTTTGAGAAATTGCAGCTTATTTGTGTTTGTTGTAGTTTGTATTGTCCTTTAGAGAGTAGAAAGAAAGTAGAATTGAAGCTTATTTTGGATCATGTACTTTGCTAATTCATTTTCTTTCTTTATACTGAATATTTAGCTTTTGCTAAAAATTTCTATACTTTGGATTGTATATTGGACTCAGATTGATGAGAACGTG
Source organism: Agapanthus africanus (assembly GCA_030015575.1). Classification (NCBI taxonomy): domain Eukaryota; kingdom Viridiplantae; phylum Streptophyta; class Magnoliopsida; order Asparagales; family Amaryllidaceae; genus Agapanthus; species Agapanthus africanus. Next base: position 27,455,268 of record CM057339.1, read on the forward strand.
ATGCGAGAGATTGTTAACCATAGTTCATTGCGGCATCCCAATATTATCAGGTTCAAGGAGGTACTAGAAATTTATAGGCAATAATTTTAACAAAAATATAGTATATGTATTTAGAAATATAGGTAATTTGAAGCTTCACGGAAACTTATAAATTTCTGATATAATATATTTTGTGCAGGTTTTATTGACACCGACACATCTTGCTATTGTCATGGAATATGCTGCTGGCGGCGAGCTTTTTGACAGGATTTGCACAGCTGGTCGTTTCAGCGAGGATGAGGTAATTAATTTGAATTTTCATAGGAAAATAATTATATGTAAAAGTTTTTTTTTCCTTAAACATTTAGTGATGTGTTGTAAATCTGTAAAATGAACAGGCAAGATATTTCTTTCAGCAGCTAATATCTGGAGTTAGTTATTGTCACTCTATGGTATGCTAAATGTTATATGCTTTAATTATTTGTGTTATATGCAAACAGCATATGTTTATTATTCATTACTTTAGAATTCATCAGCTTTTATTTTAGGAAATCTGTCACCGTGATCTGAAACTGGAAAACACTTTGTTAGATGGAAGCCAGACACCACGGCTTAAGATATGCGATTTTGGTTACTCAAAGGTAACTATTCCGTAAAATCCAACTTTCCGTAGCTTAGGTATATCGATGCAGTTTCTTAACTGACTTTGCTCTAGGGATCTTTGTGCATGTTTGATTAACTTTATGTGCATGAAAAAGTTCCTGGCATGCTTTAATAAAGTTATTAAACCCCATTAATATTTACTTACAACTACAACTTAAATTACTTGAAGCAATTATGTTTTACTGCCCATAAACCAAAATATTTGGTTGATCAGGACTAATTTATCTATCTTTATATGAGCATTAATAATTGTTCTCTGTGAACTAACTAAAACTTGTAACAAAGTTGTTGTTTTTCTTTTTTTGCTAGTGAAGTTCTTTAATATGATTGAAAGTTAACTACAAGAAAAATTATGATTTACCCTGCCGTAAACTACAAGCTCGGGTAAATCAGGAGTTTTTCCATCCATCTTATCATCGTGTTTTTTCAAAGGTTCAAGAACCCGGTTTCGGTCTCTCATAATTTTATTGGTTTCGCTGTAGTTTCGCTAATCTCGGTTCGGGTTTCGGTTTCGACGGTCATACAACATACATAAGTATAGATATATTAAATATTTAGATTTATGGTTCTATATTACAAGACAATGATTCTAGTATTTAAAAATTCAGCCATGATGCAAAATATATTGAAAAGTGTACTTAGATAAGTATTAATATAAAATTTGGGTTCACTTTTTTGCGGTTTTCTAATAACGAAGGCCTATAATGATCACGATGACAGTAAAAATGGTATAAAAAATAAGTTTTTAAAGATTTCTGCCATAACGATATTGTATGGTTAGTTTCGTATCGGTTTCAGATTTTGTATCGGTCTTCACCGAAAAACCGATACGAAACCACCACGTATCGGTAGTTTCGGCCGAAACCTCAAACCTTGGTTTTTTCTTTTTAAAAACTAAAAGCATTCATTTTGCTGGATTTTTCCAGTCTGGTTTATTACATTCGCAACCAAAATCGACAGTCGGGACTCCGGCTTACATAGCGCCAGAGGTTCTTTCAAGACGAGAGTACGATGGAAAGGTATCGTATGTTTATTCATTTATTTTATAAGCGGGAGTCATTGAATGTTTAATTTTCTATTATAAAAAAAATGGTTGGAGTATTAGAAATCAAATTTTTACGCAGATTGCAGATGTTTGGTCTTGCGGTGTCACGTTATACGTGATGTTGGTTGGAGGCTACCCTTTCGAAGATCCCGCGGATCCTAAAAACTTTAGAAAAACAATCAACGTAAGTTTCCTTACAATATACTTTCATTGTATGAAAAATAATTAAGTTAAGCTAATCATGCTTGTTTAACTTTTGACGAGACTAGATTTAGCCATAACATTCAATCTCTATACTAACTTTTATCTCTATTTGGCAACAGCGGATTTTGAGTGTTCAGTACTCGATCCCGGATTATGTACGGTTCTCTCAACCTTGCCGCCACCTTCTCTCTCGAATTTTCGTAGCCAACCCATATATGGTTTTGCTCTTATTTTAGATATTTTATCCCTCTTTTTAGCCATAGGGTAAAAATCACTGAAATACCGTTACCTATCTCTGTTTTCTACTAAGAGAGCTTTCTCACTAAAATACCCTTAATTTTTCACTTTAAAATGGCTATTGTAACGGGAAAGTTTAAGGTATTTTAGTGAAGAAACAGTGATAGCTAAGGGTATATTAGAGAAATTTACCCATAATAAAACCAGTTTCTAATTTCTTATTTGCTTTTATGCTGCAAAAATGATCAGAGAATCACAATTCCGGAGATAAAACAGCACCCTTGGTTCTTAAAAAACTTTCCTAGAGAGCTCGTAGAAGGCGAAAAAACAAAGTACCATGCGTTAAAAGAGCATGTCGGGCCGAATCAAACCGTAGAAGAAATAATGCAGATAATAGAAGAAGCAAGGAAACCTGCAGCAATTTCTCATGCGACTTTACCGAATCCTTTGGGATCGGGCGATGCAGATGATACGGATACCGAAGATGTCGACACGAGTGGAGACTTATTGGAGCTAGGCATCTATGGGGATTAGGAGCTATTGTGTGATTATTTATTTTTTCATGTAAAAACCTAATATTTTGGCTTTGGCTAAATTACTCGTAACTACCCTCGACTACTAGCGCTTTTTCAGTTCACTACCTTAAATTACTGGGGTATTTTGGTGAGAAACTCTGACTTGAAACCAAAGCTAAAGGGAGTTTTACTTGAAGGTAGCTTAGTGAAAAACGACGGTAGTTAAGGGTACTTTAGTGTAATTTAGTCTGTATAGCCTTTATATGCAGTTCTGCTAAGCGATGTAGTCATTGTTAGCTATGATTTTAGATTGAAGCAACTTCTTGTATCTCTCTCTCTCTCTCTCTCTCTCTCTCTCTGGGAAAATGTAACATTGTGTTTTTAATGAAGAAGCTTATGTTATCAATTAAATGATTAATGATCATTATTCCTAATTCTGCAGGCTATTGTCTTAAGATTGTTCATTAGAACAAGCCTTTGTAAAACTCTTAAAGGTTCAGAGGCTTGCAAGGACCTAAACCAGGCCACTGCGGGCCCAGGTCAATTAAAATCCTGGACCCGCAGTGGCCTGGCGACCCCTTTTGGCCATTCTAAAAAATCAATCAACATTTTTTGTGATAAAAGTTGTAATTTTGTGACATGCAACCGGTATGACATCACACTATAAAACTGTAACTTTGTTCTCTTTCATATGAGGAATTTTTGCCAACAAAAAAAGGTACATGGTGGTTTCTTATGAGTCATTCAAATCGCATGGCGTCCTCTTGGTTAAAACCCCTTATAATTTAACAAATGATGTTAGGGTTGTTAGTCTACACTAAATTGCAACAATTGATTAAATTTGGAGGACCTAACAACAAACTAGTGGAACTCTAGGACTGATATCATAATAAGCATATGTTAAGGGACTCATATGAAAAACATCAAAATCACATTCAACAAAAGCACAGTAACGCAATGTTAGCCTTCTGAATTCACAAATTGAGATCAGAGAAAAATAAATTAATAAAAATAAAATCAATAGAGAAATGGATCACGATCACGAGCACGAAGTGTATGGTGGAGAGATCCCTGAAGAGGAAGAAGGAGGAGAGATGGACGCCGACGAAGATCCCCAATCCTCAAAAGAGGTGCCTCATTCGAAAACCCTAGCCTTTTCTAATCCCCCCCCCCCCCCACCTTAATTTTTTCATTTTTTGTGATTAGGACTTGGAGGAGATGAAGAAGAGGCTGAAAGAGATCCAGGAAGAAGCCGGTGCGCTCCGCGAGATGCAGGCCAAGGTCGAGAAGGACATGGCGGCGGTTCAAGGTGAGATTTTGACTTTTGTTTCTGTTAGGTTTCCGAGATTTCGATATATGGCGTTTTGTTTTAGATTTGAATTGTATGGGAGTATTCATGAAAATTATTTGGGCCTTCATCGGGCTTGTGTATGGTTGATGATGACACAGTTTTAGGGTTTTGGGGGCTTAATTGCATGAAGTTCCTCTGTGGTTTGCCCAGTATCATGCAAACGACCCCCTCTGTTCTATATACCAAGACCTTAAAAGCATCCAAATTCTACTTTAAACAACACCAACAAGTTTTATCAGTGCGTGCAGCTCCGCTGACTATAAAAAAATATTAAAAGAACAAAAAGAAAGCACATAAACAAGTTGTAGAGTTAAATTAGACAATTATTCGAATTGTTTTGAGTTGAATTTGAGCATTTTAAGGGTTTTAGTCGATGAGCACATGAGGTGTTTGTGCTAATAAAAGACTTGAGGGAGGTATAACCCCCCCCCCCTCCTCCCAAAGTACCACCCACGCTTACCACTTTTATTCCAAGGAAGAAGCGCGGCGCGGGGGGGGAGGGGGGGTTGTCGAATATGTAGCATCCTTGTGGTAAGCATTATATATTGGAGTATGAAGTATGAATTTTACAAATGTGTTTAATTTTATAGTAGTATGTGAATTGTGGAGGGTTGGTTATGGATTCTAAAGGATCATCCTTCCTTGTGTTTTAACTAACATGGATTTTATCGGAATACGTTTCATTTCGCTTTAGGCTATATTGGTGCCTTAGAGGTGAAATATATATATAGCAAATATATCATCTTCCTCCCTTCTTTTAAACTTACCCCATAGTCTATAAGAATTTGGAGAGTACCAATTCGTGATCTAGGACCATGACAAGTCCCTCGTCATAGTTTTCAAAACCAGAAATTGGTATTTTTTGGATAGGGTTGACGTCAGGTCAATAGCCGGTCATAAAACTTTATCAGATCTTTAATGGATTTTTGTTTCATAGCCGACCCCATTTGGATGGGATAAGGCGATGACGACGACGACGAAAAACACTGCTATTGGTGAAGAAGGAAACTTAAGATCTAAGAATTAAATGAGTCAAATTTGTGGAGCAAGGAAGTTTGAAATAGTGTTATTGTAAGTTGAGTGAAGTTAGTATCGTAAGAGTACTGAATCATTTAAATACTGAACCTTTTCCAAATCCACTACTGAACCTTTTCCAAATCCACTCTATAGAAAAAGGAGAATGCATGTAAATATGAGTTTTTACTGTGGTACATGCTTGTCATGTCTTAATTGTATTTGCTTTCTCTAAAGAGGAAGTTTATTGATAACATTACTTTGTAGCGAACTTTCTGTAGCATAACATTCCGAGTTCTTTCCTCTATTATTTATAGTCATGCTTGTGATTTGCCTCTAGTGATATCAACTTGCATCATCTACTTATATTTCATTTTAAAAGAAAATTGAATATGTAAGATGCATACTAAGATTTCTGTGATATTTTCTTGTATTTTGAATTATTGTAGAAGATTTATCCAGTGGTACTGCAACCCTGGCTGAAAAAGAGGAAGTAGATTCTCGATCAATCTATGTTGGTAATGTGAGGTTTCCAATCCCTTTTCTTTGTTGCATTGCCTTAGATATTGCTTGTATTGTAAAGTCAATGTAACACCAACCCTTAAACTGAACTTATATATTAGAAGGTCAACGTAAGGAAGGTAATACATAGATTCTTATTAATACTACTTCCATTCCATTTTTGGTTTTTTTTGTTTCATTATAAATGTCCATTTTCAATATCAATGCTAATTTTTTGTGATATCAAATACAAATTTAAATTTTGATAATAACCCTCATTAATCTTGATACCTTGGGGGGAAATTTGGCTAGCTTGCATTTTCCCATGCTTTTAATTTGTGTTATCAATACAAATTTTTTTTTGCAACAACCCGTTAGCTATGGGTGAGGAGGGTTGGGCCTCTAGGCTCATATGAACTTTCTCCACATAATTGATTGAAAATCCCACTTGCCACCGCAAGTGAGGGTTTTTGAACCCAAGACCTTCCACCAAGTGGGGCTTGGGCCTCTGGTAACCCTCATTAATCTTGGGGCTTGGGCCTCTGGTAACCCTCATTAATCTTGATACCTAGGGAATTTTTTTTGACTCGCTTGTATTTTCCCATACTTCTCTAAAAAAATATATACATCCATTATTACTAATAATCTCTTTATATTAACCCTTCTTTCTTAATCTTTTGTTTATTGTGATCATAAAATTAAAATTATGGCTAGCAACTTTGGTAAAAATTATGATTAAATTGAAACTTTAAATTTTGAGCTGAGACCTTAAAATTTTGGTTAATGAAGCTCAACAATAAACATTAAATAACGTGAGAATCTTGAGGGGGTTTAAAAGTTAATTCTACTGGTAGTAATTAGTATTACTATTACTATTAAATAATGAACATTAAATGAGGTTAATGTAGGAATTTAGCATCAATATCATAAGTTTATAGATTTTCCAAAGTGTTCTATATGGGAGTGCAAAACCAAAAATAGACATTTATAATGGAACGGAGGTAGTATATATTTTCTTTTTCTAATAAATTGCTTTAGGGGTACGTACACTAGATGTTGTCCACCCCCTAAAAAGGATATGATATGGATTTGTATCTAGTTTTGATGTTAGGAAACAAGATAGAATCTAATGTTCAAAAACCTAGAAATAGCGATGGCGGCGTCGGCGGGATGGTGGTTGTTGTTGACGATGATGATTATGAGGTTGTAGGGGGGTCGTTTAAGCAACACCTTACAAAGCAGCCTAATTGCCTAGGAAGGCCCTGTTTGGGAATGAAATTAAGTTTAGATAACCGGAATTTCATAAAGTTGGATATACATAACTCCAAAATTCTAACTATGTCATGTTTGGCTTTCATTTTGGAGTTTAGAAAACCTCGGTTATCTAAATTCCAAAGTTGAGATAACCGGAGTTTACTAAACTTCTATCCAACAAAGTTTTCTAAACTTAAAATTTGTGAATTAAACATCCATTTTGGAGTTTAGATTACTCCAAAGCAACATTTTGGAGCTTAGAAAACTCCAAAGCCAAATATCCATCAAAGTTACTGCCTCCGTTTCATTTTAAGTGTCCATTTTTTGGTTTTGCACTCCCATTAAGTAAAAGTTAATTCTACTGGTAGTAATTAGTATTACTATTACTATTAAATAATGAACATTAAATGAGGTTAATGTAGGAATTTAGCATCAATATCATAAGTTTATAGATTTTCCAAAGTGTTCTATATGGGAGTGCAAAACCAAAAATAGACATTTATAATGGAACGGAGGTAGTATATATTTTCTTTTTCTAATAAATTGCTTTAGGGGTACGTACACTAGATGTTGTCCACCCCCTAAAAAGGATATGATATGGATTTGTATCTAGTTTTGATGTTAGGAAACAAGATAGAATCTAATGTTCAAAAACCTAGAAATAGCGATGGCGGCGTCGGCGGGATGGTGGTTGTTGTTGACGATGATGATTATGAGGTTGTAGGGGGGTCGTTTAAGCAACACCTTACAAAGCAGCCTAATTGCCTAGGAAGGCCCTGTTTGGGAATGAAATTAAGTTTAGATAACCGGAATTTCATAAAGTTGGATATACATAACTCCAAAATTCTAACTATGTCATGTTTGGCTTTCATTTTGGAGTTTAGAAAACCTCGGTTATCTAAATTCCAAAGTTGAGATAACCGGAGTTTACTAAACTTCTATCCAACAAAGTTTTCTAAACTTAAAATTTGTGAATTAAACATCCATTTTGGAGTTTAGATTACTCCAAAGCAACATTTTGGAGCTTAGAAAACTCCAAAGCCAAATATCCATCAAAGTTACTGCCTCCGTTTCATTTTAAGTGTCCATTTTTGGTTTTGCACTCCCATTAAGAAAAACTTTGGAAAATCTATGAACTTATTATATGGTTGATGCTAAATTCATATATTAACTCTTTTAGTGTTCATCATTTAATAGTAGTACTAGTATTAAATACTATTAGTAGAACTAACCTCTAAACCATCTCAAGATCCTCACATTATTTAATGTTGATTGTTGAGTTGCATTAATCAAAATTTTAAGGTCTCACTTCAAAGTATAGAGTTTCAATTTAGCTATAATTTTCACTAATGTTGCTAGCCATAATTTTAATTTTTTAATCACAATAAACAAAAGATTGAAAGAGCAAAGGGTTAATATAAAGAGATTTTTAGTAATAAAGGATGTATATATTTAGTGAGAAAAGTATAGGAAAATGCAAGTTAGTCAGTTTTTTCACCTAGGTATCAAGATTAATGAGGGTTACTATAACAACAGCAACTAAGCCTTTTATCCCAAGCATATGGGGTAGGCTACATGAACCAACATGAGAATCACGTCGGGTCCAGCACATGAATCCTCCGCCTCCACTCGCTCCTATCGAACAATATACTTTCATTGAGGTCTTTGGCAACCATATCTTTCTATGTCACCTCCATCCATGTTTTTTTCGGTCTCCCTTTTGATATTGCCTATATCGAGAGTGTATTGTTCCCACCGTTGCAGATCCCAAGTCCGGATGAGAAAGGGTGAGGGTTGTGGCAGGCTTGTGACAGCTAACGTAAAACTTTGTCACATTTTATGACATGAACCATAATAAGAATGAGGGTTACTATATGAATCAAAATTTAAATTTGTATTGATAACACAAAAATTAGCATTGATATTATAAATGGACACTTATAATGGAATAAAAATAGACACTTAAAATGGAACAGAGGTGGTAGGGTTTTAAAATGGAGGTGAATTACTTAACTTTAAAAATAAACTCTAGTTCACCAAACTCCGTATCCAGACACAGCCTAATTAGGATATATAGCAAGGTGAATTACCATGTTTGTGGCATAACCTGTCCATTTCTTCTTGTAAACTCATCAAGTTACTTAGGTTATTTAGTTGGTTGATAAGTAGATTGATTGACCCTTAACATTATCACTAATAATTCAGGTTAATTTTAAGTTGGCACAATAAATAATTTATGTAAGCAACAATACAAGGTAGGGTCATTTACATGAGTACTGACTTTTCAGAGAAGAAACTTGAAAGACATTTGACAAGGATCTAGGTTTTAATTAGTTGCATGCAATTTCAGAGAAGAAACTTGAAAGACATTTCACAAAGGATCTGTGGCTATATGAAATGCTGCTTGTGGAATCCCATGTTGATATAATGGACTGTTATCTATTAAAAGAAAATTTAGTTATATTCGGTAAACATAGTATACCTATAAAAGAAAATCTTCTTTTGCATGCATTTATTGATTATCGTGAAACTATTTTTCCATGCATTTATTAATCATAAAACTTTTGTTAGGTTGACTATGCTTGCACCCCTGAGGAAGTACAACAGCATTTCCAGTCTTGTGGGACCGTAAACAGAGTAACCATTATGACAGACAAGTTTGGTCAGCCCAAGGGATTTGCATATGTTGAATTCGTTGAAGTAGAGGCAGTTCAGAATGCAGTGTTGTTGAATGAATCGGAATTGCATGGTCGCCAATTGAAGGTTTGTGTTATTCTTGTTCAGTTGAAAAGTTGCCATCTTTATTTTTTCTTTGAGTTTAATGTGGCTGGGTAGCTGCGCCCTCAGCCCACTTAAATCCCAAGATCTAAAGAAAACTTAATCTTTTATTTTATTTTTTTTGCCAAAGGCAAGGGCAAAAAGCCCAAATTTTATATATAAAAATTTGTTACAAAAGATATTAAACACAAACAACAAAATCAAGGCTATTACAAGTCAATAGCTCAAGATCTAATCATATTCTTTAAAAAGGAAGGTAATGCACTCCAATTGCGAGCAATTGGTCCACTATTAAGGCCCGTAACATTAGAGAACTTAGCCACCCTAATAGAACTATCGGAGATAACATCTCAAAGAACAATCTTTTTAGACCTATGATATATAAAAATTCTATAGTTGTGTTCTTTCCAGATATGCCAACCGATATTTGCACTCACGATACGAAGAAGTGCTTCGATTGGGTTCTTACTCGAAACCTTTGATTCGATGAAATCTATCATGTTACATGTATTGGAGGGTGAATTAAAAACGCCACAACGTGCTAATGATGCCCGGACCATCAAACTAGAGAAATAACACTAAAAATAAGAGATGTTTATGGTTTTCGGTTTGTGGTTTGCAAAGAATGCATTGTTCTCCTTCAATACCTCTTGCTTGAAGTAGATCAAGTGTTTTTTATTTTTCTAGAGTGGCTTGCCATAGACAAAAAGAGTTTTTGGGAATCGACTTGTGGAACCAAACAAATTTATCGACTTGTGGAACCAAACAAATTTAGCCCAAGGATGTATCAAGCTAGATTGTGGTATAAGTGATGTTTTTGCCGATTTTGATGCGAATTTTCCAGAATGAGAAGGCTTCCAAAATAAGGTGTCGCCGGCAATGGATCTATCAATATTAATCGATCGAATTAATTTGCATGCCTCCAAAATTTGTGTTGAAGTAATTTGAGATAGCAACCATTTTCCATCCTCAATGAAAACCGAAAGCTTTGCGCCAAAGGGTAACCAATCTCATGTGCCAATTGCTCTACAAATATATCCAAAAGAGATTTTCCTTCGATCCAAAGGTCAAGAAATATACAAGTGGAATCCCCATCATGAATACGATAATCAACTCTTTCTTTAAATAAATCTCGTGTATGGATAATACTTCTCATAATAGGAGACCTTCACGATGATGAAGTACTCTAAAAATTTCGAAAGATATTTCTCCTTAAAGGTTCCACAAATACCGAGTGAGTCCATAAAAGCCCAAAGACCCTTTTTATGAAAAAGTTTCCAGCACAACTTTAGTCGTGATGCAAGTCAGGAAACCTAACTTTTTAGTTACAATAAGCTCTCTTGAAGTGCTACAGTTAAGGGTATTTTAGTAGATAAAAGCTACCTTACAACAAAAGTTTTGTGGAGTTTACTGGAATAGAAAACTTAAGGTATTTTACTTAAAACAATGATCGTTGAGGGAATTAGACCTCCTTTTCAGCTGCAAGAAAGTTTTACCACTACGCTATAATGGCATCCACACGCCACTCCTTATTTAAGACCCAGATGTGCATCTTGTATCTATCTTCTTTCTGTAGACAAGCCCCTAAAACCTTGATTCATAAAATGTGCATTGAAAATTTTACAAGTTCGAAGGTTATTTTATGTGACTTGTAAAATTTTGTTAGTAGGTGTCAGCTAAAAGGACCAACATTCCTGGGATGAAACAATACAGGGGTCGCCGACCTAATCCATATATGGGATTCCGATCTCGAAGTCCGTATATGCCTCCCCCTTTCTACTCTCCTTTTGGATATGGGTACGCTTTTTCTTTCTTCCTTGTGTTCGCTAGCTTATTTTCTTATTATATGCATCATAGTACTCTCTCCTTTGGTGTGTATAAATGGAAGCGTCAATGTATACCTCACCTATCCAATGCCATTCTATATATGCAGAAAAGCCCCAAGATTCAGAAGGCCGACACGCTACAGGCCATACTACTGAGAATAAGCTTATTATCACCATTGGCTTGATGATCCGTACAAGTGGAGAGATGGGAAGATTAAAAAATGCATCATCTCATTACTAAAACGTTATGTACTGCCTGGGAAATTCTAACATCGAGAACAATATTTTCATTCAACTTGTATATCATTTCCCATTGAACTCCAGTTTAGCAATCATGAAGCAGGGATGTATTATGCCCTATTTAAGGACATTCCACAGAAAATGTGCTTATCATGGTGCAGGGATCTGTTTCGTCTGTAATCTGGACCGAGAGATTGAGAATCATTTGCTCGATATAGGTAGACCCAAGACAGAACTATCATTTGGGATTTGTAATTTTAACGGTGGTTATTCATTAGATGTGCTGCGAGAAGTATGCAAGGAACATATGTTACTTGTCTGACTTGTGATGTTTTATCATTCGTCTTAATTGCATGACCTTTCATCGGTTTTCATAAATAGCGTGCATTTTATTTATTACAAATAAATACTATGATCTTTGCATTTTTATTGCATGTAGGCACCATATGTTATTTTTTGCCGTTTTGTGTTGCTGTAGTAGTAATCATGTGATTGCTACATGCCTAATTTATTTTTGGGTTTTTTTGTGTAGGCCCTCTAAAACATTGCTATTTGAAAAACGCCCTCTCAAACTTCATATTTTTTAATACTCTCTAAAACTCTTAGTTAAACTAAATAGGCTCCTATGTTTAATTATCATTCCTAACATTTTTAGAATTCTCCGTTGGTAAGGCTAATGGTGTTTGCTTAAAAATGAAAAAAGACGAGAGTTTTGATGTTACATAAAACTTTTTATCTCACAACTAATCATATTAGTTTTAATCCAATTATTAATCCTAATTAACTTAAGTAAAAGGATGTTTTTAGTTAACGGAAAGGTTTTAAGGGGTGTAACTATAAAGTTTTATGGGTGTTTTTCAAAATACAAATGTTTTAAGAGAGCTATATAAAAATAACCCTTTATTTCTAGATTGCCCTTTGTCATTAAGACTCTGTGTCTTCTGTAATTCTATAGCACTTGTCATATTACCATATATACAAAGATCAAATTTTGCCTTTGTTTAGTTCAATTTCCCCTTTTTTTGTCTTTGTTAAGTGTGGAGATTACCCCATCGATGGTCGAGAAAATTGGATCTAGCCATAAGAATAATGCTTTGTATAAATACCTCACCTCTTGGTCTTACCAATGCTAAAATGTTTGAGAACTGAAAACTGAACAAAAAATGGCCGTATGCTAAGTTAAGAGATGAATTGAATAAAAGGAATGTGGTCATAACTCATAAGATAACTTTCATCAATATCCGTGGTTATTTTCGGTCCATGGTATTTATTAGTAAATAAATAAAGCAAATAGAATTTATCTGGAAAAACGATAAGGTCATGGTATTTGAATGTAATTTAGCCTTGAATCCAGGTCTAATTCTAATTTTCAACTTCCCATATGAATCCATAAACTGAATATATGCGAGCAGGTTAAAACGGAGATGAGAAGAGAGGGTTTCAGGTGAGTTTTGGATTACAAAGCACGCTCATAATTAGAAAAAGAAAAGTCAGCATGTTTTGATATTTTACTTCATAACACCTGACAAACTATCTTTTTTTTCATCCTGTGCTTTTGTTTAATTCAGTCTATGATGCTGCTAATCCATACTGAATACATTCAAAATGAACCGACTGGGCTCAGCTCAGTTGGTACCAATTTCCTCTCCAATTTTAGAGGTCGCAAGTTTGAACCAGAAGGATCGATTTCAAATAAACTTATTCAAAATGAAAAGATGATACGGAAAAGGTGAGTTTCATACACCAAGATCCAACTATAAACAAAACACAACACCACTATGGTCACCAGCCAGTAACCTGCTCACTGGAGTTTCATAAAAGTCATCTATAATCTAAACTACAAATCCTAACCAGATTTTATTTTGGAGTTTAGAAAACTCCGGTTATCTTAAGCTCCAGTGTTGAGATAAATGGAGTTCTCTAAACTCCAATCCGACCAAAGTTTCTCCAACTCCAAATAAAAAGAACACACTCACTTTCGAGTTTAGATCAACTAAAATAACAATGTTGAGATAACTCAGAAACTAAACATAGCAACAAAGTTTAAACTATTAGGGAGACGGCAGAAGTTAAGAACTATTAGGCTTCAATATTTTTGACAGCAGAAGACAAAAAGGTTGACACACAAATGTTCAAACCAGAGAATGGATAAAAGCATAATCAAGAATTCAGCAGATTTTTGCCTCTCTCTACAATAAACCACAAAGACCAAAAAGTCCACCACAATCTTTCTCTTCATTTGTAGTGAGAAAACACAAGTTCGCTTATGCTGGAAGACAATGGAACTTGAAGCAAAACAAGGAGTAATATGCATATGCAATGATGAGTGGTATAACAGCACCAGGAAAATAGGAAATCAAGTGTATATAAAGTGCGGACAGAGCATTAATCAAAAGGTAAAATTCTTAATAAATGCAAGTTTACAAGGAAACAGCAGGAGATATAACAATGCAGCAAAATTGCAAAATGATTGAGAGTCATATACATAAACACATCAACCCCTCAATTTCGAGTAATAACCCTCTTGACTCCAATGTCTTGCTACCAACACAGAGCTTTGAGATCCACTCAACAAAAGATCAAATCTGAGTAAACACACACACACACACACACACACAAATCAAGCAGACATTAACAAAGCAACAAGACTATAGAACACTTCAATGATACAAAAGGAATAGCAAGGGAGCAATTTGAAGACATTGCATGATGATGAATCAACTTTAACATCAAAACAATTATAACAATAAGCAAATGCCGATAAATATAAATATAGAACATAAACCTTGAGGCTTTTGCATAATAATGTTGAAATAAATCTAACATCTCAACAATCAAAATAAAGGATATGTCTAATTCATATACATACTTCTCTTCCTCAACTAAGATTCTACTCCTAAGAAGAGCCTTTCCTTGAAAGCAAAGCTTCACATTTTCAAATCCAAAAAACTAAACCATAATTTAACTTGTGCCATAATAATATCATATATATAGCTAGCATTAGCAAAAGATCATTAACACAACTTCCACCCAGAAAAAAAAAAATCAAACCTTTTTTGCTTTCTTTCAAGAATCCGGCGATCGCTTCCCCTTCTTCTCCCCGCCGACAAACCCCTTCACGAACGAGTCCACAATCCGCCGCTGCATGTCGAGCATCATCTCCGTTCGTTTGAGCTCCATCTCCATCCTCGCCCGCTCCATCTCCCTGGCCATCTCCATCTTCATCTGCTCCATCCTCACGTACCCTTCCCCAAGGCTCCGCAGCGCCCTCACCATCGGGCTCCCCTCCCCGCCCTCAACGCCAAACTCCTCCTCGTCGTCGTTCTCCTCCTCCTCCTCCTCCTCCTCCCTCTTCCTCTTCTCCTCCAGCCGTCTCCTCATCTCCGAAAAGTTGGGCGCGTGGTTAGGGTTAGGGTTTCCGACGGGGATGGGGATGGGGACCGCACGGGACGAGCGGATGGACTTGGGGATCTTGAGCTTGAGGCTTCCGCCGTTGGAGATGATATGAGGCGGCGGCGGCCTGCGGTGGTGGAGGAATTGATGTTGAGGTTGGATTCGGTCGTCGTCGGCGTCGGCGTCGGCGGGATCTAGGAGGTTAGGGTTTCTAGGGTTTTCCATCTGGTGGAGGAGGGAGAAGAAGATCCAAGGGGAGGAGGGAGGGGAGAGGGGGTTGTGGGTGAGGGAGCGGGTGCGCTCTGCACGGTAGCGCTTGCGGAGCTTCTCGATCTTGTGGCGGCACTGGACGGAGGTCTTGGGGGTGGAGGAGGGGAGGTGGGAGGACCGGTCGGACACGGCGGCTGCCACCTCGTCCCAGTGGGCGGCGCGGAGGTTGGTGCGGTTCAGCGAGTACCACTTGTCGCGGTACGAGTCGATCAGGGCTAGGGTTTCGTCGTTGGTCCAGCAAGGCGGCGGAGGGGCGCGGCGGCTAGGGTTTGCGGGGTTGGCGTTGGTGGAGGTGGGAGCGGGGAGGGCGGTGATGGGGGAGGCGATGGCGATGGTGGCGAGCGCGGTGGTGGTTAGGGGAGGATCGGCGGCGGAGGATGGGGAGGGCATTTTGGGGATTTTGATGGGGGAGGAGGTGAGAAAAAGAGAAAGTGAGGGGAGGCGGAGGGGTGGTGGTGGTGAGATTTGGCATTATTGTTAAAAGGGGGGGTCGGGACACCGCTCGAGGGGCGGAGGGGCGGGTGAGGGGGGACACGAGGGAAGGGGGTGGGTGAGAGTGGGTGGCGCCCCCACCCGGGGGTGAGTTGACTGGCCCTAACAGGTGGCTTTCTTCTTCTTTTTTCCCCTCTTTTATGAAATGGAAGCTTATTAGTTTAGTACATGGGTGAGCAAAAAAAATTTCTTTTTTTTATATATTTTTTTTTTTGTTTTTTTTTGTTTTTTTAATGACCCGTCTCTACGGTATGCCGAGAGAATCCAAGGATGTTACCCTACACACCACATCCAAAAAAAAAAATTTCAAAATCAAAATTTTCCTTCTTATCCCTTCTACGTCCATCCACGGTCCATATCATTCTTTTCTATCCACGGTCCATATCATTCTTTTCTTTCTTATCAATTCCACCTCAGGTTTAACTACCTACTCATCCAACATAGCCATCCATAATCATAAGTCTCGTGGTACTCTTAATTTGGACCACACTTGTTAGTAGAAAATGTTTTTAAATTTTTTTGGAAAGAAAGCTGGAAAGAAAACAACAGGGTTGGAAAATGGATTACCATTTAAGGTAGAAAACTTTCTATCGAGCCGATGCTAAAACCACAACTGTTTAACCGCTGGATAACCTTTTTGGGGGTCAATTTTTCTGAAAATCCCGCTATCTTATATTTTCAAATCATCTTTACTACAATAGCTTGAACCGAAGAGATACATGCGACACTTTGCCCTTTTCTTGCCCTTTCCTTAAGGCAACATTCAAAAAATTAATATGATCCATACAATTCATTCTCAGGTTTTTTTTTTAATTTATACTAACTTTCCATAATTATTTATTTATCACTTACTACTATTTTTGCACGTGGCGACGCTCATGGAGATATTGTATTCCGTAAATAAACAACACTGTGATTTTATATAACATTTAGATTTGAGAATAAAATTCCAAAGACCACTGAAAGAGATGCTCAGATATTGGTGCATGGATGTGTGTGTATAGAGAGAGGGGTTCAAAATTTAAATTTAAATGTTGTAATTTGATGGCGTGCTTTATTTATATAAAGAATAGATTTGAGGGCTTATCTTATTTCTTAAATATTTTTTTATAAAATATGAGAGATCATCAAATTGAAGACCTGTTGGCTTTGAAATTAGATTTTTACTAAAGACAAAAATAATTAGCGCGACACTGTCTCTCTCGACGAATGGACATCGTTAGAGGGAGGGGAGAATATTCCTCCTTAATAAAATAGAAATAAACCCGTTGGTTGTATGGACAGAAATTTATAAATGACATAGCAAAGATAGTAGTCATCCATCCATCATATAATTGATAAAATTTGGATTACAGTTACATGTGATTTGATGATAATAATAAACTCTCAAACCCTTGGATCATGATCTTATCTTGAAGACCGAGTTCAAGAGCGGGGGGCATCTAAATCTCGTACACAGCGAGCCTCAAACCGAATCATGATAGATCGGCTACACCGCTCGGCACGCTCTTAATATCTCAGTGCAGGAATGGACGTCTAAGTTACTTGGTCGTTTATTACCGGACCGAGCGGAGGGCCGATCTCCTTGACAAGATCGAGATCAATCCCGGAATTACAACACAAGGGCAGGAATAGACATCTAAATCCCCTGTATTGTGACCACCAAGCTTGATACGGTCGAAAGAAGAGATCGGTTCTATTATCACATTACGAGAGTAGAGATGGACGTCTGAATCTCTCGTAGACATGATAACAGCCCCAATCTAGCCATCGGCGTCCTCGGCCATATCTCAATCGGCGCTATATGAGTGCTGGCGCGCTGAAAGGACGGCCGAGGAGCGTTCATTCATCTTTATGCTTCGCTTTCTGTAGATCTAAATGAAAGTGGAGGCATACCTAATCGAGGAGGGCTGGTCGTCTCAAGTCTCGACATGGTCTCGATGAAGATGGCGTTGGTTGCCGGAATCTAGGTTACATTAACTACGATAGGGTGGCTGAGAAGCCCTAAAACTAGGAAAATTGATAATTGGTCGATTGAGAGTTTGATTCCTTTTTCTTCTGTAACGACCCTGAAATCCCTGTACAATTGTAACATATTCAATATATATAAAGGTGCATTTCTGCCCTGACCATGAGTTATAAGTTATTATTGTTAAATAAAATTAAGAAACTCCTTATACCTTACAGGTTAAGACTCTCCACCGTTGTTCTTTAGCATACGTGTTTGAATCTCATCAGCCTTAATTATTTTAATATTTTAATTTTAATTTTTTTGGAAGCCCAAGAGTTTGCACGGGATTTACACGGAGAAACGAAAAGTTACATCAGATTTAAAGTAGATAAATAAGATAATTAAAACCTGGCTCGAACCCCGAACCAATTGCTTCCATCTTAGCCTCCCAAAATCACCAAAGAGCCGCTACCGGCGGCCTGGATGCGTCCAAATGAGCCTATGTTTTCCTCGTGCGATCTTTGGACTCCCCACTAACCCTTTTTACACTTTGAATTTCCTGAATTTAACCGGAGAACTGTCAGCCTCTTCATCTACCCTATTAACACCTTTTTAAATTCATTTTAATTCACATACTCCCATATTCCCCCCTATAAATACTAGACCATTCTAGCTCCCCTTCCTCTGAATTTACCTTAAAAATTACTCTCAAATTGGTTCCTCAAGTTCTCTAGAAATCAAGTAGCCAACTAAAACTCGCTTTTCTTTTGTATCGTCAATTTGGGTTCTTCAAACCGAGTGTAATAACCCTAAACTTTCTGTACAAATTTTTCAAAAATACAGAAAAGGGTACTTGAGCCTAAGCACAAGTTATAATTTTGATTTGCTTTTGAACAGCAAGAAAGAGCTTGTAGCTCATTGGTAAGACCTTGCACTGCTGAACCAAGGCATAAGAGTTCAAATCCCATCAACCACGCATTTTTTTTAATTAAAACTTTTAATATTTTAGAAGCCCAAGAGTCTACACATGCACTACACGTAATATGGTAAGTTACAGAATAAACAAACGTGACCACGAGACTAGACCAATCGTCAGGGACACGTGGCAGCAAGACGAGCCCCGACTCGCGTGACTCGGGCCGGCGAAGCGCTTGAATCGGCCATGGCCGCCGGGTCAACTCGGTCCGGTCCCATTTTTTCTTTAACCCTCTGCACCCTTTGGCCTACCCCACTCCCCCTGCATTGTTTAAATTCTCTGCAATTAACCAGAAAATAAAAATACCCCCATTTAATCCATTTTAATACAAATTTTTAATACACCCTTTCACTACCCTAAAACCCTAATTTTTCCTATAAATACCACCCTCAAATCACCCCTCCTCACTCCCAAATCCCTGCCAAACTCTCAAGAAAATTCCCAAGTCTTTTGTGTGCAAATGGAGTTAGCAAAAGGGCGAAACTCCGACGAACTTCCAACGACGATCCGAGGAGATTCCGACGACGAAATGACGCACCGGCACCTCTTACCTCTTTCTCCTTCTCTCTTCTAGTCTAATAACATGTAAGTCCTTACTTCTCCTTCTTTTCTCTATTCTAAAAACATTCAAAACTAAAATCCGACGGAAGCGGAGTTAGTCCGACTTCCAATTCGGTTTTCTTTAAAAACTACAATTTTTCTTAATCAAGATACGTTCATATCATCATATATTGTTCATTAAACATTAATAAATATCTTTAACAAGTTTCATCACAAAAGATTGTTATATGTATTTTTTATCGCAATTTTACATTAAAATACCACAAACTTTAGTTTCCGACATAAACTCTATAATACCCTTATACTTTTAGAAAACTCACGAGATAATGACCTACCTCCTCACAACATACATATCTAATATAGCACGATGGAATTTGGGAACATAGATTCGGAAAATACGACTTTACATATAACTACCTTCAACTTATAAAACATTTTTCTAAAAGAAGTGTATTTAACAAATCTTTAAAATTGCGTCTCTACAACCCATTTAGGGGAACCCGTTCGGTATGGTGCGGATTATCGCACATCCTCGGGCCGAGTAGAGTGAGATGCAGACCTCCGCAAGGAGCATACGATCTCGAAAGATTTAAAATACAATTTTCTTTAGAAAATTTGATTTCTATTATAAATAAAACTTATATTTTTAATAAATAAATATATATGTAATTAATATCAAAATATCTATTTTTAATATTTATAATATTCCATATATTTTAGAAGCCCAAGAGTCTACACGTGTACTACACGTAATATGGTAAGTTACAGAATAAACAAACGTGACCACGAGACTGGACCAATCGTTAGGGACACGTGGCAGCAAGACGAGCCCCGACTCGCGTGACTCAGGCCGGCGAAGCGCTTGAATCGGCCAGCACCGCCGGGTCAACTCGGTCCGGTCCCATTTTTTCTTTAACCCCCTGCACCCTTTGGCCTACCCCACTCCCCTGCATTGTTTAAATTCTTTGCAATTAACCAGAAAATAAAAATACCCCCATTTAATCCATTTTAATACAAATTTTTAATACACCCTTTCACTACCCTAAAACCCTAATTTTTCCTATAAATACCACCCTCAAATCACCCCTCCTCACTCCCAAATCCCTGCCAAACTCTCAAGAAAATTCCCAAATCTTTTGTGTGCAAATGGAGTTAGCAAAAGGGCGAATCTCCGACGAACTTCCGACGACGATCCGAGGAGATTCCGATGACGAAACGACGCACCGGCACCTCTTACCTCTTTCTCCTTCTCTCTTCTAGTCTAATAACCTGTAAGTCCTTACTTCTCATTCTTTTCTCTATTCTAAAAACATTCAAAACTAAAATCCGACGGAAGCGGAGTTAGTTCGACTTCCAATTCGGTTTTCTTTAAAAACTACAATTTTTCTTAATCAAGATACGTTCATATCATCATATATTGTTCATTAAACATTAATAAATATCTTTACAAGTTTCATCACAAAAGATTGTTATATGCATTTTTTATCGCAATTTTACATTAAAATACCACAAACTTTAGTTTCCGACATAAACTCTATAATACCCTTATACTTTTAGAAAACTCACGAGGTAATGACCTACCTTCTCACAACATACATATCTAACATAGCACGATAGAATTTGGGAACATAGATTCGGAAAATACGACTTTACATATAACTACCTTCAACTTATAAAACATTTTTCTAAAAGAAGTGTATTTAACAAATCTTTAAAATTGCGTTTCTACAACCCATTTAGGGGAACCCGTTCGGTATGGTGCGGATTATCGCACATCCTCGGGCCGAGTAGAGTGAGATGCAGACCTCCGCAAGGAGCATACGATCTCGAAAGATTTAAAATACAATTTTCTTTAGAAAATTTGATTTCTATTATAAATAAAACTTATATTTTTAATAAATAAATATATATGTAATTAATATCAAAATATCTATTTTTAATATTTATAATATTCCATATTTCCAAAATTCAAGAAAAACATCTCATTTAAAAGAAAATACCATACAATTCTAATATTACAAATATTATGAAATTAGGTTTATTTCACTAGAAATGTCACATTGATAAAATATACATCAATAAAAACTCTAAAGACGATAATAAAATATTTGAGGTGTATTTTGAAAATTATACAAAATTATTTTTACATAAAACCCCTTCAAGTTATACTAAATCACAATAAGGACCTTAGTAAACATAGGTTTAAGCGGGACCAGTCTCTAGAGCCTCAGGGAGCCGGAGATATGGGTGATTGCCTATTTAAGGTAGACAACTTAATAAACGGTGTTATCAATACGGTAATTGTCTTTGAAAAAGACACAAATCCTGCTGTCCATGTGCAGCAGTTACCGATAGCACCAAAACATAATTCAGGACTTCAATTTCTTTTCTAATTGTCTAACTCAGACCGAGTCTCAATATAATCAATCTGACTTGAATATGATTCAAGTATCAAACTACAATTCAATATGAATCCATAAATCTATATATTCAATCTGTTCAATCTAATCAATCTATATTGACTGAACCGAACCATCGATATATTCCATTTACATGTTCATCCATTATATCCGTTCCATTACTGATATCATGGTTTCTGCAGGTCATCCGTCTATATACAATATACAATTCAAACAATACAAATAATACAATCAAGATATCGCGGGGTTTATAAGGGGTAGACTGGTACGGAAGGTGTTAGAAGTGGCACGAGACTGTAACCATAATACACCTAATCTGAATTCAATTGCCATTGTATCGTAGCTGAACGATTCCTTGTGCTCCGTATACCTTAGTCTCCGGAATGGTGGGACTCCTCTCGTATACACTGGCATTCTTCTGTACCAAGCTACAAACAACAGCGTTAACATTAAATACAACATTATAACAATATACTCTCTATTCTGTCTATTCCATTCTTGTCTATTTACGAGACTTACCGAGCGATTTTTTCGCTGACGATATTCTTTTTCTTTTCCTTGGAACGTCGTTAGATGATTCGGACCTTCAGGAGATCGAGCCCACCTTCGAGGACTTGGATCAGCTAGCCTTCGACCCGGAGCTCTAGTTACTTGTACACATTTACATTCTGTATTTTCCATTTCTGTTATGCCACTGTTTAGGCATTGCTTTCCATTCCATATATTTACTTTTCAGATGTATTGTAAAAAAAATATTAATAAATAAAGTTGTTGTTAAATTATATCTATTGTCATTGTCTCTTGTGCATTTTACTTATATTACTTAGATACGCTTAGCGTGTTTACTTCTGAGTAAATACGTAACGACCCGTCGTGTCCTCTGCCCGTACACTGGGAAGCGGGACGTGACACCGAGCCTCCTTCATATCCTACATCTAAATCAAGCACAATCCGTAAGTTCCAACTCTTTTGACTTCTCTCTCTTTCGCTTCTCCTCTTATCAACATCACAATACAATTTAGTAACCAAAGTTTAACTTGAAAATATTCGTTGCAATCCTAGATATTTTCATTATAATTTTCATGCTAATGTTAAAAGAAAATATCAATTTCCAATCTACCATCCTTGCAAGCTATGTCTCATCTAAATTTTATATGTATTTAAAATGAAATTTACCATGTTTAAATAATATTAGAATGCAAGTAACGGATAAATACCAGTTCATTATTTTATTCAATACCATTTCTTGTGACTTGTTAACGTAGTTAGCGCACGGGGTAACGACCTACCCCTTACGTAAACATGGAAAAATATAGCACAATATTATAGTTATATTTTTTTTCTAAAGAAACGTATTACATTAAAAACTCTCAATTTCTAAAATACATTTTTAAATCATTATTTTTAAATTCTTTGCCAATTCGCCTCTACAACCCTCATTAGGGGAGCCATTTGTGGATGGTGCGGATTATCGCACATTTTTGGGATAGTAGAGTGAAATGCAGAACTCCTCACGGAGAATCAGGTCTCGAAAAGAATAAAACACAACATTTTAAAACAAGTTAAATATTTATAAAATTATTTAAATCATATATTCGTATTTCTATTTGTGAAAACTAGATTTTTAAATGAAAAGATTAAAATTTTTAAGAAAATACTTTCAAGTTTCCAAACGATGGTTTTTTTCATAAAAATACCATAAACTTTTAAAAGCGAGTTTTATCACTAAAATACAACCAATTCTAAAATACATTTTTATAAAACTCTTGATTTTTTAATTAACATATTTTTATCAAAAACATCCTCAAGGTTTATTTTTATAATAATTTTTTTTACATAAACCACCTCGAGAAATGCTAAGATGTAAAAATATATAATAAACAAATTAATAACTCTTTAAGGATTTTAGATTGATAATAGGTTTAAGCGGTACTTATTCTCTAGGTCTCGGGGAGCCGGAGAAAGTAGGTGCTTGCCTATCTAGCCTCGATAACATTAAAGGAATTATCAATGGCAATCGTCTTTGAAAAAGACATAAATATTGTCGTCCATGTGCATCGGTTGCCTAATTATTACCAAACTTAAGAATTTCAAAAGTTAAATATTTTAATAAGATATGTCTGGAAGCTGAACTCGAATTCGAACTTGACTTGAATTCCAATCGAACTTAAACTCGAACTCAAACCCAAACTCGAACCCAATCTTGAACTTGAACATTTGAACTTGACTTGATTTGACCCGAACCATGAATATGACTTGACATGAATTTGACATGAATACTTGAAAATAATCCGAACCTGAACTTGTACTCTTTATATTCATGGAATCGGTCAAGACCTACAAACTTGAACTATAAAATAAAATACGCGGGGATAAGGGGTAGGTTAGTAAGGAATGTATAACGTAGCACGAGACTTAACTAAAGTCATCTCTTGAATATTCTTGTGCCGTTGTCCCATGGGTTTGACGGGGCCTTGTACTCTCTTGTGATATGGGTTCGTGGGTTTGACAGACCACTCTCGTATACATGCTTATCTTCCTTATTAAACTACAAATAACCACGTTAGAATATTTAACTTTATACATATACATGTGATGCTTAAGATATCTTTACATACCATCTTACCTGTTCATTACTACTTGGTTTTCTTTTCATTTTACATACTTTCAGTCATCGGTACTTTTTCTTTTGGAGACTTACCGAGCGCTAGTTCGTTGACGATATTCTTTTCTGTTTCTTTTTCTTGGGATGTTCGTCAGGTAGACAGGATACCGAGGAGATAGAGCCAAGTCAGGAGGACTTGGACCAGTTTACAGCTCATCCCGACTACTAGTTTTCTCTTTCTGCAGTTATTTCCTGTATGCCACTGTTTAGGCACCTTATCGCATTTGCACACTACAAGAAAAACGTAGTTTTTTCGTCAGGGACTTTTTTCTTCAGCTGCTAACTGACGGAAAAACCCATAAAATCGATAAAAGCTGTAGATTAAATATTAAAAAAATATTTTATGTTATTCCGTCGGCTAATACCTGACAGAATAACCTAAAATCAATAAAGGATTTCGATCAGATCAGATCTCTCACCTTTTTCCTATTCTCCCAAAAGAAAACCCTAAAACTCCTCCTCCTCATCCACCACCCGCCTTCCTTCTCTCCCTTCGCATCCGTCTCTTAGCCGACCCCTCCTCACCGCAGTCACCCTCCCCAGCCGACCCCCTCCTCTCGAATCCCCTTCTCCCTCCGACCTCCTCTCCCACCGACCCCCTTCTCCTCTCCCGTCGCCCCTCCTCTCTGATCCCCCTCTACTTGCCGACCCCCTCCTCGCCACCATCACCCTTCTCAACCGACCCCCTCCTCTCAAATCCCCCTCTCCCTCCGACCACTTCCCCCTCCGACCCTCTTCTCCTCCCCCGCCGATCCTCCTCTCCTATCGCCGACCCTCCTCTCCTGTGCCCCTCCCCTGACGACCCCCATCCCCTAGTCGAACCCCGGTAAGCTCTCTCCTTCTCTCTCGCTATGCCTCTCTTCACTCACACACACTCTCTCAGATGCAGTCGACCTCCTTCATGCCACAGATCATCTGTTGTCTCAGATCCGCCGTCACGGCATCCTCGACGCAGGTCGGCCACCGTCCTTGCGATTGCCGCTGATCAAGGTATATCCCTATCTCCCGCTTCTCGCACACTTTTATTTCGATGTGGTGTTCAAGTTAATTTTATTTGTATATGGCCTTTGCGTGTGAGTATGTGTGTGTGAGAGAAAGTATGCGTGTGTAATCGTTTGTTGCAACATAGGCACTGACACTCCTTCAAAGCGACATTAATGTACCCTCTTCCTTTCTACCAGTTGACCGGAAAAACAAAAAAATCCTCAAATTATACTCTAAACTAACCAAAAACGAATTCCAAAGTTCAAATAGATCGAAAAGGCATATAACACATTCTTTTCCCGGATCATTCCTTAAATTTTCATATTGTGAATGCTTGGATTTCTTAATTTATAAGAATGCTTGGATTTGTGGTTGTGACTCGTCTCCTCGTACTCTCTATTCATGTTTTCAATGTGAAAAAAAGTTAACGCTAAAAGGACTAGGGTTTGGATTCCTATTCGAGTATGATGTATGCAGGGCATACAAATCAATAGTCGTCATTCTCTCTTGAGGCACCGAGAGAAGAAAGTACCGAATTTAAGTTTGATAATCCTTACTTTATATACATTTTTCATATAATTATCGATAGTATTGTGAATTAATTAATACTTGTCTATGGATAACACTATAGTACATACTCGATCGATTTCAATAATTAAAATTTTATTAATTTCGGTGGCTTATGAAAATTTTAAAGTTAGTTTAGTGAATAAGTAGCAATAGTTTTGGTATTTTAGTGTAATTAGTAAAATTGAGCAAAATTAAGCTAATTTATCGATTTGTTTCTTATTTGTAGTGCCCGGGCTTATTATACACATCTAGTTTGTTTCTTTCCACAAATAAACCAAACAACCATTCCAGTCTCTCTCCCTCTCTCCACTCATTTTTCACATCGAAAAGATGGATAGAGAGTGAGACACAATGCACAGCACTCGCCGACGCTCGATGAAATACTTTTCCAAATTGGAATTGAGGTGAACCTATCAAGGGAAGAAAGTACCAAATGTAAGTTTCATAATTATTGCTTTATATACAATTTTAATATAATTATCGAGAATATATATTGTGTACTAATATTTGTCTTTTGATAACACTATAGTACCTACTCGATTTTACTGAGATCCCGGACGACAACGGCGCCGAGCCAGCTCGAGATGGAATCGGATGAGGATGAAGTCGGTTGCTATTGTATACAATTGTGTCCATCCAGAGCTTAACCTATTAAGCGAAGAAAGTACCGGATGTAAGACCATTTCTTGTATATAATTGAATTGTGGTGAAATGAATTGATTTCGTGGATATTTGAATTGAATTTGTCGTGGATTGAAATGAGTTTGTGGTGAATATATATGTCGTATATCAGTGTATTGACTTATATGTGTATCAAAACGAAAAGAAGCTGCGATTTTTTTCACAGTTAATATCTTTTTCCGTCGGTTACAACCCGAAGAAAAAGGTTATAAACCGACGAAATAATTGTAATTTCTGGGGAAAGAGTCCCAGGATTTTGAAGTTTTTCCGTCAGCGTATATCCAACGAAAAAAACCGACGAAATAAAATAATAACCAGAGAAAAAAATATTACTACGTCATAATTTAATCCGTCGGTAATTAACCGACAAAATAAGTTTTTTCCGTCGGTTATATGGATGTTCCGTCGGATAGTTTCCGACAGAATAAACCTATATTTCTTTTAATGGCACTTTTTATTTCAGTTATCTTGTATCCAAACTATGAAAGTGAATGTAAATAAAGTTGCTGTTAAATTTTAATTACTCTTGTTAATTCTTGCATATTGTTATATTGCTTTTCATACACTTAACATATTTATTAAGAGAAATGACCTTTTATAGTAAATACGTTGTGGGCCTTGTCACGTGTCCTTACCGGCTTCTGGGAAGTGGGGTGTGACAGGTTTTATTAGTGGCTCATACATGTCAGTTCTGCATGAAATCTTAAGCAATATATCACAAGAATGATAAAATTCAACAACTTTACATTCCTTACATTTCAAACCTCTTGAATTTATCCTAATCTTTATTTTCTATCAAGGTGATGGATTCTCCCAACAACACCAGCACCAACGTCAATGGCAACACCCCACCACCTACCATTACCGTTCTACCACATCCACCTACCGTTACAGCTCTAATCAGCGAACAGACGGTGCTTCTTGAAGCAATCAAGAGTCTACTAAAGGGCCAGCAGCAGCAGACTGCTATTCTTTTAGCCCGTCCCGAAGCAAAAGCACCAGGTGTGAAACAATTTCGAGCGTTGCACCCAAAGAACTTTTCTGGGAAAGAGAACCCCTGGAGGCTGAGGAGTAGGGTCAAAGCATCGAGGGCGATCTTACTACATGTCACGCCCCGCTTCCCAGAGTACGCTAAGGTAGGCACGTGACATAGCCAACCATACTGCCTGTGGATAGGAATTATCCTTCCACGGTCACATTACGGCTGTAGAGATATCAAGAACGAAAAATAAAACCATCTAGCACATGTCCATAAGCCAAAATAATATGAGTCAAGAATAAATAATGCGGAAGCAAAAGATCCAATACAAGAATAACTGGAATGTATGTCCCATAATGCGGGCTCACATCAGGAATGAAAGTGCTGAAAAAAATAAAGAAACTAACTATTAACGTGTCCTCACTGATCAGCATGCCGACTGAAGTACTCCTGCTTGGACTGCAGCAAAGGTAAGGAATCTGGACCATGCAAAACCCAGATGTCAGCGCGTCATAATATCAAGCAATAATATTAACAGGGGTAGTATGACATGCAGGTATGAGTATGAGCAAGAATATAATGAGAATATATAACAGTGAATGTGTCAGTATAAGTGAAGTGCTGAGATATCTAAACTGTGCTACGGGGTTATCTATTCTAAGGTTTTTGAAACCAAGTAATGTAATCCTCATTGTAACTCGTCGGTGATTATTCCGTAACGCCCGGAAAGACAGCAAACAATAGGTATTCCGTAACGCCCGGAAAAACGGCAAACAATGGGTATTCCGTAACGCACGGAAAAACGACAAACAATGGGTATTCCGTAACGCCCGGGAAAACGACAAACAATGGGTATTCCGTAATGCCCGGAAAAACGGCAAACAATAGGATGGCCCTTTGAGTTACGTTCGGTTACAATACTGATTTCCCCATACCCCCAAGTTATACATGTCCAAGTATTAAATAATCTAGCACTAATCCCAACACATGATCAGGCAAGTACAGGTTTGTCTGGATAGACAACAGGAACGGTCCGAGAGGACTACAAGACAGGTTTGTTGGCATTAGATGCAAGATCAGGTAACAGGTAAATCCATGGTACGTCAGGTCAAGTCAAGTAGTGTAATTAGATGTCATGTCATGTCAAGAGTGTACGGTACCATGTCATGTCAAGTAGGAAGTGCAACAGGTCATGTCAGGAAGCACAAAATGTTATGTAGGTGCTCATAAATCAAACTAACATAAATATGGTTATAAATGAACAAGCATGAGTAATATCAGAACAATAAACCAGATCAGGTGATATGATAAGCAATTAGGTACCGATTAAATTATATTGATGCACGGTTATCACTTTGCGTTTAAGGGATGGTTTCAACATTACTTAACTACAGCATGACTAAAATGGATGTTAAAATCATGTTATTAAGTAATTTTAGGGATGCAATGATATATAAATATGTTCAATGGATGAAATCATAGCTAAAACAGGTTAAAATGCACACGGGTGTCCGATGGAGTAAAACCATAGAGAGAATACCATAGGCTATGTCAATAGTTAAAATGTGATTAAAACATATAAATGTGGTTATTAGGTTTAGTAAAGTAAATGCAACGGGTAGGTTTCCAGTTCTAGATCTAAATGTAAATGAAACATTGCACTGTTAACTTGGAATTCTTAACTTAGATTCTATCTATAGATTTAACATGAAATTAAATAAATAATTATAGGAATATCATGAATAGCATGTAGCAAGTTTCACTTGCCTCGACAGAACAAGAAACGGGTATACGGAACGCCTCACGTCGGCGGAGGAAGTCGCGACGTGCGCACGGTATATGGAACAGATCCAAACAACGTACATGGGATCACACGGGTCAGGTATGCTCGCTGGATCGTCGGGATCGTCGTCGGTACAACCGGATTCCGTCAAGTCAAAGAACAGAGAACATTAAACAAGAAGGAAATTATGGAAAGAAAGAAGAAGAAAAGAATGGGAGGAAGAAAAAGAATAAGAAGAGGAAGAGTTGCTTACTGGATATGCAGAGGAGTGATGGCATCGACGGTGATGATCAGAAGAACTCCGGCGAGGCTAGGGTTTAGTTTTAGAGGAGTTAGGGTTAAGTTAGGGTGATGATGCTCGAGTATGCCGGGGGTGAGTGATAAAAGAAGAAGTGCAGAATAGGGAGAGGAGGAGAGGAGAATGGTGACGGCGAGATCTTAGGGATCGCCGGCGGTGAGGTGAGGGTGGTGGTTGCTCGGGGTTCTGTTGGGTGTTGGGTGTGCATGTGAGGGCTCGGATGAGGGAGAAGAAGGAGAAGAAGATGATGACGATGAAGAGAAGGAGATGACACTAGAGACGAGGGTTGAGGCGAGGTCGGAGAAAAGGGGCAGAGGAGGCGGCTAGGGATTGGGTGGAGCTATCGCCATGGGTTCAAATGGGCTCAGGGTTTTAAAGAGAAGAGGAGAGAAAATAAGAGGGAGGTGACGCGACCGCGCTAGCGGTGACCAGAGTCGAGGAGCGAACAGTGTTCGCGAGAGGAAAAAGAGAGAGCGCGGGAGGAGAGAGAAAGGGGAGAGAGAGAGAGAGAAGGCTCGTCGCAGAGAGAGAAAGAGAAAGGGAACGGAGAGAGAGGGAGAAACGGTGCGGCCCGGTAAATAAAGGGAAGCTCTGATTGGCTGACAACTTAAGAAATGGGTTCGAAAAATTTTAGAAAAGATTTTTAATATTTTAAAGAATGATTTTATTGGCTGGAAAGAGAAGAGGAAAAAGATTTCCATAAAATAAAAATATTTCCCTACCATAAATCTTAGCTGGTGAAAATAGGTTAGGTGAATTCAGAATACTTATATCATTAGAAGTTAAAATTAAAAATTCAAACAATTGAATTTCGGCGGGATGTAAAATAATTCAGAAAAGCGTCCGGGTCGGGTCCAAAATTTTGAATTTGAAATATGAAAATTATTAGCAAGTTCCAAAAATTGAAATGAAGGATTTTGCAACAGAAAAACATACCCCCAAGAACGGACGCACGTACGTGCGCGTAGCCGTCCAACACGCCCGTTTCACTGAACGGGATGAGAACACGATGCAAGGACGCTACCACAGGGTTAGGGGTATCAAGCATGCCATGTTATGTAGTTTTAAATTATTATAAGTGACCTAGATTGCTATATGCAAAATATGTAATGTCGGGGTAACCTATAACTAGGAAACAACAAGCTCAGGTAACGGGTCGAATATAAAGTAACTACCACTCAAAATCAAACATGGTAAATGAAATAAACACCACAAACAACACATACGATAACTGAAATTGGTATAACTGGACTCGGTTGTTACACTACAGCTCAAGTGCCAGAAATAGCTTGGGTTCATGTAGCCAAACTTCAGCTCACGGATAACGCAAGAGTTTGGTGGAAGGTCGAGAAGAGCCGTCTTGCACAGCTAATAGAATGGAAGATATTTCACGATCTTTTCGATGCAAAGTATTTCCTGGAAACTGCTCAATTCGATATGGAACAACAATCCATCCACCTGCAGTAAAGCTCTATGTGGGTAAAATCGGTAGATGTGTATGATACCGAATTCACTATGCTTAGCAAGTAAAGAATTTGTCTCAAGTTTTGATCTTTAAACACGTAACTGTTCTGACATCAACATCATTTCAGGTTCACGGCACACTTGATTTCTACCGATGAGATTCGAGCCAGACGATTCTAACAGGGCTTAGACCCAGAGATTCAAACGGCATTAGCAACAGGAGACTATCCGACCCATGAACTCGCTCTGAAGGCAGCCCGTCGCTATGAAGCTGTGGTCAAGAAGAAGGGTAATCCGTAATCGGCAGGAATCAAATGACCAGTGAACCAGATTATCGGAGGAGCCTCTTCAAGGCCAGCTTTCACACCCAAAAGGCCGGAAGGAACATTTCACAACGCCGGTCCAAAGTTCTGTCATTACTGCAAAAGGACCGAACATCTGGAAAATGACTGCAGGCGTGCCAATGGTCTTTGTTCGGCTTGTGAAGCATCGAATCACTCTATGGAAGCATGCCCACAATACCGAGGTGGCAATGCACCTGCACCAAGAACCGCTGTTCAAGCACCATAAAGGCCGGCAATTCAGGCGCCTGCTCCCCATCTAGCTCTTCCTGCACCGGATCAACGTGGACCGCCAGCTCAACCCCAACGACAGTGCCATCAGGCACCGAGAAACGTGCCACAAGGATAGAGGAATGCGCCTCAAGAAAGGAGGAATGTGCCGAGGCATCAGGCTTTCACAATGTTGGTCGAAGAGGCCGAAGCCACATAACAAATTATCACCGGTAATTTCTTCCCATCTTTTCAGCCTTTCAATTCGAGTATATTTTTTTCTTTTCCTATACCTAAATGTAACCTCATACAACTTAGGTACTATACTAGTAGCCACACTACCTGCACCCGCACTCTTCGATACTGGGGCTTCACATTGTTTCATGTCACAACGGTTCGTAAGAAAGCATGCGATCCCCGTTAAGCCATTCATTTCAAACTGGAACATTAGTTCAAGGAACAGCGTTTTGAAGGCAACTTTGGGGTATGATCAGTGCCCAGCTGTAGTCTACGACCGAGAATTCAATGCAAATTTCAAAGTGCTGGACATAACAAATTTCGACGTTGTGTTGGGAATGGATTGACAGGGAATATTCTCTGCTACCATTGACTGCTGATAAAGGAGGGTAGTTTTTGAGATATCAGATCATTCAGTCTCCTATTTCAAAAGCGGAGACAGAATCTTAGAGTCAGGAAGTTACATGGCCAAGCCGAAGACAGTAGAATATTCTTCCCTACAAACTGAAGGAGACATGCCTGAAGTAGTTCGAGAGTTCGAGAATATTTTCCCTGAAGATATAGCAGGTTTGCCGTCCGATCGAGCTCTTAAATTTAGTATTGATTTACAACTTGGTATACAACCCATAATAAAAGCTCCATATCGATTAAGTCCGGAAAGATTGAAAGAACTCCGTATCCAGTTAGACAAACTTCTAAAGAAAGGTTGCATCAGACCCAATACTTCAACTTGGGGATCCCCGGTGTTGCTAGTGAAGAAGAAGGAAGGCACTTACCGGATGTGCGTTGATTATCGAGCATTGAATGAGGTTACTATTAAGAACAAGTATCCGCTATCTCGCATTGATGACCTTTTCGATCAGCTGAGTGGATCTTGTGTCTTCTCTAAGTTAGATCTCCGTTCAGGCTATTATGAAGTGAAAGTCAAGGAGTCCGACATTCCGAAGACGACGTTCAGGACCCGATATGGACATTATGAATATCTTGTGATTCCATTCGGAGTAACCAATGCACCCGCTATTTGTATGAACTTCATGAACCGAGTCTTTCGTGAATATCTAGACAAGTTTGTTGTCATCTTCATAGACGACATCTTGGTCTATTCAAAGAATCGGAAAGAACATGCTAATCACCTACACCTAGTTCTGGAGACACTCCGACGGCATCAACTCTACACCAAGTACAGCAAGTGTGAGTTTTGGCTAGACAAAGTCAGTTTTCTCGGACACATCGTATTAGGAGAAGGTATTGGTAGACCCCGCTAAGGTATCGGCTGTCAAGGAATGGTCAACATTAAAGTCAGTCAAGGACATCAGAAGTTTCTTGGGCCTAGTCGGATACTACTGACGTTTCATTGAAAGATTCTCGAAGATTGCAGCACTTTTGACCAAGCTTGCTCATAAGGATAAAGCTTTTGTGTGGTCGGAATCATGTGAAAAAGCTTTTATGGAGTTAAAAACTAGATTGACTTCTGCACCTGTCCTCACTATACCACAAATATGGAGGTTTTGAAGTTCATTGTGATGCGTCAAAGAAAGGTTTAGGATATGTGCTACTTCAGCGTGGTAAGGTCGTAGCTTTTGCATCAAGGCAACTAAAGACGGATGAAAGAAACTATCCCACATATGATCTGGAGTTAGCGGCTATTATTTTTGCTCTCAAGATTTGGCGTCACTATTTGCTGGGAGAAAAGGTTGATATCTACACCGACCATAAAAGTCTGAAGTATGTGTTTACCCAGAAAGAGCTTAATATGCGACAAAGAAAATAGTTAGAACTAATGGCAGACTTCGACATCAACCTTCATTATCATCCAGGGAAGGAAAACGTGGTTTCAGATGCCTTGAGTCGTCAGCCAATGGCTATGAATATCACAGCACAGTGGAAGTTTCAGCAGGAGCTTCATGGATTACAAATTGAAGTGCTAGTATCAGGAGTTACATCATCCTTGATGAATATGCAGATTCGGTCTACACTTGTTGATTAAATCAAAGCAGCTCAAGCAGGCGATACCAAGTTGCAGAAGATCAAAGAAAAAGTAAAGAGTGGATTTCAAACTGACTTTATAATTCACAAGGATGGATCCTTGCAGTATGAGATTTGTTTATGCTACCAGCCGGTCCTGTTCGAGAAGAATTGATGAAATAAGCTCACAGCTCTCCGTATTCTGTACACCCCGGCGGCACGAAGATGTACAAGGATCTAAAGCAGCATTACTGGTGGTATGGAATGAAGCGATAAGTTTCTCGAAGTGTGGCAAAGTGTTTAGTCTGTCGTCAAATGAAGGCTGAGTATCACAGAACCGCCGATCTACAACAACCGTTATCTATCTCAGAATGAAAATGGCAGTACATAAGTATGTACTTCGTAACCGCACTCTCTCGCAGCACGAAAGGTAACGACGTGTTCATCTCATAATTTTGCATTATTATATTCCCCATTCTTATTCATTTTTTGCAAATAAATAGGTGCTTTTGATCCATGTCTGCTAAATAGTTGCAGGTTACAGGTTCTCGGAACAATACAGTGAAAATGGTAAAAAGACGCTACAAAAGTGAGACTAAGACAAAAAAATAGAAGAATCTTTATCATGCCTACAGTTTGAGGGACAAACGAAGATCAATGAATAATTTCACAAAGTACAAAGGCAGCGCAAGATTCAAGACTTCAACACGAAGCGAACGGTAAAAGACCACAACATTCTGCACTGTGGAAATCTGAAAGAAACTAGAAGAAATTCTGAAGAACCAAGTGAAGAAAACAGATGTGAAAAGTAACTTGAAGCATTACAAGAAAACAGAGCCCAAGACCCTTCAAGATGGTCGCGGATCCGCGGCCAAACAAGGTTTCCTGCCGCGGATCCACCGCCGTGCTAAGCACGTGTCGGTGCACTTTGACGGTGGGTGGCGGTGCGTTGACCAGGCTTCTCAGGGTAGTTTTTTAAATTTAGATAGGGATCAGATGTAAACCCTAGGATTTCTATAATCTATAAATAGGAACCCTACAGCTCTTTTTGGAGCATGCCTCTTTTTATGCCTCTTTTTAATTCCTAATTTAGAATTTTCATTCCCTGTAAATGTTTGAAGAGTGCATCAAATAAAAAAAAAATAAGTTTTTCTTTATCTTGCCTTAGTTTAATTTCTTTTCTGCCCTAGTTATAAATTCTTTATCTGCCGTAGTTATAAATTTTATTTATCCGCCGTAGCTGTTAAATTAAAATCATAAAAATGAACTCTTTTATCAATTCCCTAATGAGTGAGCAGTTCCTCACTTGTTAGGGTTAAGTTTGGGGAAGGTTTGAGAGATGAAAATCTCTCACCCCTTTCTTGCCCGTTCAATATTTTAAAGTAGGACTCTATGCAAACATACACACACCGCTCACTACGGCACCCTATCCCATGAGGTAGCGGTAATTCCCTAGTTAAAGACCGGTTGTGTATGATTTCCATAGAGGTTAGGGCTAAGAGTTAAGAAAGGACGGACAAGGGCCAAAGGGAAGAAACATAGTTTCTTCCCGATCGCGCTAATCCCCTTTGTTAACTATTACCTTAATACCTAAAAGTTCTTAATTAGGGCATAGAAAGCGGTGAGAAATAATTGACTTTCCAAATTAACCTAAGCCTAACCCTAGCAAGGTTTTAATCCTAATCAAAATCAACTTTAGTTATTATTGATAATCAAACCTACCACAATTGGAATTGACTCGTTAGAACAACTAGAAAATACACAAAATCCCTGTGGACCGACCCGTACTCAACCGGCTAGCTACCAAGCGACACCGTTCTTGATTGCGGTAAATTCTTTGATTTCAAAACGCATACGCTAAATCTCTCTCAATCAAATGGCGCCGTTGCCGGGGATGACGTAGTTATTTTCTTTTTGTAATTTCGGGTTGATTAAAAATTAAAAAATCATAAAAATTGAAAAATAAAAAATATAAAAAATTTATCATCTTGTTATTTTTTGAAGGGTTTTCGTTTGAATTGTGCAGGATCAAAAAGACGAACAGATTCAGATCTGGAAAAATCCAGTGAGCAAAACAGCAAACAGCAGATCTGAACAAACAGAGGAGCACCACAACAGAGAAACAGAAGAATTTTGAAGATCTGAACTGCCAAGTCAACCGCGGAACCGCCGCATTTACCTGCCTTTGACCGCGGATCCGCGGCCTGGTGGTGACGTCAGCACGTGGAATCTTCTCTGTAAGCTTTCCTTTCTCCTCTGTAAACCCCTGATCTCCTCTGGAAAAAAAATTCCTGTAGGGTTCTTTACGCAAAAACTTCTCTCCCTTCTCCAATAACTTGATCTTATGCAGGATTCTTTGCGCCGCAATAAAAGAAAAAATTGGGCAAGTGTTCTGTGTGTTTTACTGCTTTGGATTCTTAAACTGACTTTTAAGGGGCTTTAACACCAATCCAGATTGGGTGGGGATTTCATTACCCTTCCTAGGAACCCAAAAATCACAAAAAGCATTTTGCATAAACCATCGAGTTAATTAAAAAAGATTAGACTCAGCCTATAAGGACCGTCGTGCTCATTAGGACAAAGGAATAGTTGTAGGCATCGGTCGTTTATCTAAACCAGACTTTGTGGTGCCTAGGCTAGACAAGTGGGAAAGGTAATTTTAAAAGGCCCGGCTCATGGTGATTCGTGAGCGGATCCCTCCTTTCTTTACTTGTGCTTGCCTGGCGACAATTGGCGGTGAAGAGGCGATTTGAGGATCTCACAACTTGCCCTTTGGAACAGTTAGGAACAGTCTAGTTGACCTAGGAGACCCTAAATCTAGACTTGATTGTGCATATTGTGATTGCTTGAATGTGTGTCTAAGCTTCTTATAAAAATCTTTTGAAAAAAAAACTCATTATAAAAAAAAAACACAAAACAGAAAATTTTACAAAAAGACTTGCCAATTTTGTCGCTAGAAATCCTTTGCACCCACTTCCTTCCATTGAAGTTTCTTACCCCCACCTTCTGTTTTTACCTTTTGACTACACTACACCTCTTTAGTGTATGTCCAGTTGGACTAGGGACACTAGCGCCCGTTTAGTCCGTGTCTCGTTAGTGCCGACTGACGATGCTTTCGACTCTGCAGTCGAAATTCCATCCACTTCTTTACCTTCATCTTCATATTCTTCATCTTCTAAGGAGATGTCGGGATTCAATCCTAACAACCCCTTACCTGCGGGACTGATTCCACCTCCATTAGGTGCGAATAACCCACTACACCCTCCTGTCGAAGCGCCCCAACGAATCGCACTCCAGGATCTTTTCTATCCTATCCGCACCGCTTTACCTACTTGTCTTTCACTTCCACCGGCTAATGGGGATAACTTTGAAATTAAACCCCACTTCATCAACATGTTGCCCAAATTTCACGGGCTGGAATCCGAAGATGCCTACATCTTCATTAACAAATTCCAGAATGTTTGCGCAATGATGAAGACCACACAACTTTCTGATGATGCTATAAGGCTACGTGTCATTCCATTCACTCTATGTGACCTAGCTAAAAAATGGTTATATAGCACAGCATCACACTCGATAAAAAATTGGGAAGAGTTTGTTAAGGCTTTTCTAAAAAAGTTTAACCCACACCACAAGACCGCGAGAATTCGCAACGAAATTATTCAATTTTCCCAGCTTCCTTCCGAACCCTTTTAGAAGTGTTTTGAAAGATTTAAGGACCTACTTGTTCAGTGCCCTCACCACGGTATCGAGAATTGGCAACTTTGCCAAACTTTATACGAAGGACTAAACCCAGCAACTAAGCAGTTGTTGGAAACTATTTGTCAAGGTCACTTTCTTACAAAATCTAGCGAGGAAGCTTGGCAGTTTCTCGACGATCTTGCTGAACAAACACTTTCAGTGAGAAAGCACTAAGACCGCCTCATCTACTTCATCAGGTCAGTTTAGGGCAGGCATACATCAACTTGATATATCGATTGCAATGAAGGCCGAAATGGCTGCACTTACGAAAAATCTAGAAGCAATTGAGAGCAAATTCTCATCGCCTTCTCCTGCCCCTGCTTTACCCCCACGCACAGTTTGCGCTTATTGTTCGGATCCATCCCATCTTACTGAAGAGTGTCCTTACAACCCACCTGTTCAAGGACAAGATCAAGTCAATGCTGCCTTTCAGCAAAGACAAAGAAATGATCCATAGTCTTCGACTTACAATCCTGGTTGGAGGAGCCACCCAAATTTTGCTTGGAATCAAAATCAACAACAATTCCAAGGCAACAACAACTTTCAAAGGCCTTCTCCACAACAACAAGCATCTCAACAAACTCAATATCAGCAACCTTTCCAACCCCAACCTTACCCAAACCAAATGAACAATTTTGTACCCAATAACTCTTATCCTCAAAACAATTTTGTTCAGTCGAATAACGATAAGGTTTCCTCGCTAGAACGAAGTTTGGATGCGTTTTTAAAACAATCTACACAATCCGCAGCAAGGTTGGAGACTTCCATTCAGTCTTTGGTACAAAACAGTGCTTCACATGATCAGAGCATCAAATCAATTGAGACCCAAATTGCACAACTAAATGCTGCGTTAAGCGAGCGAGAAAAGGGAAAGTTTCTGTCTCAACCATTGCCAAATCCCGGTCACACACACAACGCACATGTTGCTTATGAACAAAAAAATCATAATGTAAATGATGTGACCACGTTGAGATATGGAAGGGTGTTGCACAATAATGTGGGTAATAGTGATGACACCCCTACCGGTGCTTATTCTTCATCTTCATCTTCTTCCTCTTCGTCAAAGCCTGTTCTTCATTCTTCACAAGGCTCTACTTCTTCTAATTCGAACGGAACCACATCTCACTCCACGATAACACCAACACTGGGATCCGTTCCAACTCCGCAATCTACTCCACAAACATTGGACTCAACAAATTTTCAAAATGTTCCATTTCCAAACAGGTTGAGACCCAATAAACCTACTCCCCAAATGGAGAAGATTGTGGAGTTGTTCAAACAGGTTAGTATTAACATACCTCTCTTGGATACAATCCAACAAGTCCCTTCTTACGCTAAAATCTTAAAGGACTTATGCACCAAGAAGAGGAAGTCACAAGTACCGAAGAAAGTTTTCGTGGCTAGTGCTGTAAGTGATGCTCTTATCCAACCTTTACCCCAAAAATATAAAGACCCCGGCTGTCCTACAATTTCAATAATAATTGGGGATAAGAACATCAATCGAGCACTTTTAGATATTGGTGCTAGTGTTAATTTGCTACCCTATTCAGTATATGAACAATTAGGCGTTGGAGAGCTTAAACCCACACATTGTACTCTCCAAATGGCCGATCGATCCATCACCCATCCTAGGGGTGAGTTAGAGGATGTGTTAATTAAAGTAGGGGATTTCATTTTTCCCGTTGATTTCATTGTTATGGATACACAGCCTGTAGCTAACCCCCGGAGTCAAATTCCGGTGATACTCGGTCGACCATTCCTTGCGACTTCTAATGCGGTGATCAATTGTCGAAATGGTTCAATGAACCTATCTTTTGGAAATATGAAAATTGAACTCAACATTTTTAAATTGGGGAATCAGATCTCCGAGCCTAATGCTAGTATACTTAATATTTTCTCAATCCACGAGATCACGCAGGAGGACTGTGAGCTCGAAAAATTTCTGTTCGATCACAGCAGTTTTGACGCCACTAGTGCGTTCCTCCTAGAATCTGACACAGCTTTCACACCGGATAACGATTACGAGTGTTTCACTTTTTTGGACAATTTTGAAGACTCACAACCCGAGTTTGAGTCCTTTGATTTTTCGGATGAGTTAGCTGAACCATCCGACTCGGTTGCTTACACTCGCTTTGAACCATTGTTGGAATCCTTCGAGTTCGAGACAGTTTCACCAATTTTACCATCAATTGTTTCACCTCCAAAACTCGAACTCAAGATATTGCCATCTCACCTTAAATACGCTTACCTAGGTGAGAATGAGACCCTTCCTGTTATCATATCGGCATCTCTAGCTCTAGAGCAAGAGAAATCCCTTTTAATGGTCTTACAAAATAACTGGCAAGCTTTTGGCTGGACTATGGCGGACATCAAGGGGATTAGTCCCCTCATAGTTGAACATCATATACATATGATGGATGATGCCAAGCCAGTGAGGGATCCACAGAGACGCCTCAACCCCATAATGAAAGAGGCTATCAAAAAGGAGATTGTAAAATGTCTTGATAGTGGCATCATTTACCCTATCTCGGATAGCCAGTAGGTTAGCCCCATTCACGTTGTCCCAAAGAAATCGGGCATAATGGTCATAACCAATGAGGCGAATGAGTTAATACCTACTCGCATCCAAACTGGGTGGCGAGTTTGCATCGATTATAGAAAACTCAACACCGCGACAAGGAAATACCACTTTCCGTTACCTTTTATTGACCAAATGCTAGAACGATTGGCTGGGCACGAATTTTACTGCTTTTTGGATGGCTACTCCGGCTATAATCAAGTTCCCATCGCCGAAAAGGATCAAGACAAGACCACATTTACTTGTCCTTTCGGTACATTCGCTTACCGTCGCATGCCCTTTGGGTTATGCAATGCACCCGCTACTTTCCAGCGGTGTATGATGGGGATCTTTCCAGACATGGTAGGAAATTTTTGGAGATTTTTATGGATGACTTCTCCATTTTCGGCGACTCCTTCGATGAGTGTTTGCTACACTTAGACGCGGTTCTTACCCGCTGTAAGGATAAGAACCTCACTTTAAATTGGGAGAAATGCCACTTTATGGTACGAGAAGGTATTGTCTTAGGACATGTCATCTCGCAAAACGGCATTGAGGTTGATAAAGCTAAGATTGAAGTCATTTCCAATCTTCCTCCTCCTAAGTGCGTCAAGGACATCCGAGCCTTCCTTGGCCATGCCGGTTTTTATAGACGGTTCATCAAGGATTTTAGCAAGATAGCTAGACCCTTGACTCTTTTGTTGGCCAAGGACACAACTTTTCATTTTGACTCAAGCTGCATGAAGGCATTCGAGTCATTGAAACATTCACTTATTTCTGCGCCCATTCTTTCATCTCCCGACTGGACGCATCCTTTTGAAATTATGTACGATGCATATGATTTCGCCATTAGTGCTGTCCTTGGACAGCACATAAATAAGATGCCGCACGTAATTTATTACGCTAGCCGAACATTAAATGAGGCCCAATTGAATTACACAACAACAGAAAAAGAATTCTTAGCCGTTGTGTTTGCACTAGAAAAATTCAGGCCCTATTTAATCGGCTCTCCAGTGATTGTTTATACGGACCATTCAGCTCTTCGCCATCTTTTCGCGAAGAAGGATGCTAAATCTCAGCTATTACGTTGGATCCTCTTGCTACAAGAGTTTGATC
This sequence comes from Agapanthus africanus, assembly GCA_030015575.1. Taxonomy (NCBI): domain Eukaryota; kingdom Viridiplantae; phylum Streptophyta; class Magnoliopsida; order Asparagales; family Amaryllidaceae; genus Agapanthus; species Agapanthus africanus. The sequence goes on from CM057339.1 coordinate 27,496,529, forward strand.
TTGTCATTAGAGACAAGAGAGGATGTGAAAACGTAGTCGCCGACCACCTTTCACGACTTCCTTCTTCGCCTACACTTGAAGTTCCTATTAAAGACGTTTTTCCCGATGAGTAGCTCTTGGTTCGCTGATATAGTGAATTATTTGGCCACCAGACTGATACCAAACGATTGGACGAATCAAGATAAACTCCGATTCCTGTCCCAAGTAAAACATTTTTACTGGGATGAACCGTATCTCTTTAAATACTGTTCTGACCAAATCATTCGTCGGTGTGTCCCATACAGCGAGTTTAAGAGCGTGCTGTCTTTTTGTCACTATCAAGCGTGTGGCGGGCATTTTGGCCCCAAGAAGACAGCAGAAAAAATCTTGCAGTGTGGCTTCTACTGGCCACGACTTTTTAAAGATGCATACGAATACTGCAAGACATGCTCCCGGTGCCAACACTTGGGCCGGATATCTCGGAGAAACGAAATGCCGCTCCAACCAATTTTGGTTGTTGATATTTTTGATGTTTGGGGAATAGACTTCATGGGACCATTTCCAAATTCCTTTGGGAATATGTATATTCTACTGGCTGTTGACTATGTTTCAAAATGGGTCGAGGTTGTGCCCAGCCGAACGAATGACAACAAGGTTATCGTTAGATTTCTTAAAGAAAACATCTTTTCTCGGTTTGGGCATCCTCGCACGATTATAAGTGATAATGGATCTCACTTTTGTAATAGAACATTTGTGTCCTTAATGCGCAAATACTCCATTACTCACAAATTGTCAACACCCTATCACCCCCAAACTTGTGGGCAAGCCGAAATTTCGAATCGGCAGATTAAACAAATTTTGGAGAAAACGGTTTCTAAAAACCGTAAAGATTGGTCAACAAAACTTATTGATGCACTATGGGCATTCCGTACTGCCTACAAGAACGATCTTGGCATGTCTCCATACAGGCTTGTTTATGGGAAGGCTTGCCACCTTCCTATTGAAATTGAGCACAAAGCATTTTTGGCGATTAAAGAGTTGAACCTATCCATGGAAGATGCGGGCAGCAATAGAAAGCTGTAGATGAATGAATTAGATGAGCTGAGGGATGAGGCCTATGAGAACGCGGTAATTTTTAAAAACCGAACGAAGGTGTTCCATGATAAACACCTTATGCGCAAAACTTTCGAACCTGGTCAACAGATTTTGCTTTATGACACTCGGTTACACTTCCATCCCGGTAAGCTCAGATCTAGATGGAAAGGGCCGTTTTTGGTACGCAGCGTATATCCACACGGTGCGGTAGATCTAGAAAACCCGGAGGACGGTACACTGTTTAAACTAAACGGATATCGACTCAAACCGTTCCTCATTGCGGACCCGTCGGAGGAGCTCCTGTTTTTACAGGAGCCGATTTATACTGACTGCTCTTCCTCCATCTACCCCCAAATTTTTTATCATCTAGCCAAAACATTGTTTCAAACAAGTTTGGGAGTATGTATCATTTGTAATTATATAAATACAAAATAACATAAAATATAAAAATTTGAAAAAAAATAAAAATAAATTTTCTTTTGGGTATTTTTGTAAATTTCCAGATTTAGAAAATAAAATAAATTTTTTATTTGCAAATAAATCTCTCTTTTTAGAGGGGTTTATTTGCAAATATCCATTACACTTCCCCTATAAATAACCCCGACCCCTCTCTGTTTGCGTAACCCTAAAAACAAATCTCCTCAAAAAGCCCTAGCCGCCACTGAAGATTGTGCAGAGAGATCGCACTGCGCCGCCGCCCTTCCGCCGTAGTTACTCGTTTCTAACCGCGCTTCCGCCGCGCATCTGTGTCTTCACCCCATAATTTTTTCAGGGGAGGTTCGATCTCTGAAACTCCTCTCTGTTTTTAATTTTTGTAGATCTGTAGCTTATCTGATGGCACCAAATATGCAACTAGAGCGTGACTTTTCACAGATCTTTTCACACGCGGTATATGGGAGTTACTTTGCTAATGAAATAACACGTAGGGGCTGGAATTTTTTGATATATAATCACCTAAACGCTTACGCCCTTCCGAAATTAGTCACTCGTTTTTACGAGTGCATGGAAGACGGCTGTCTCGCCCAATATGGCTTTATCAAATTACTGTGGGGTGATATGGAGTTTATTATTGATAGAGACTTCATACATGAAGTCACTTTAATCCCTAGGATACCTGTTCATGATCAACCACTACAGTTTGAGGATTACATGCCCTTAATGGGTAATGATTGCTCGAGGGAACCGCGGAAAGGAATCCAAGCGAGAACCCTTTTCGCTAATGTTTTAACTGTGTGCCGGTGGACACAAAACAATATTTTGGGGAGTTCCCATGACACCACATTTTTCACCCCCTCACTGCATATCGTGCACACACTTATGACTAGAAACCCTAGATTCGATATGTGCACGGTTTTACTGAACTCAATTGGTGCGGACAAAAAAGCCGCGAACTACCCTTGCCCCATGCTAGTGACACAACTGTGTCGCTATTTCCTCCCCGTGGAGGAGTTTGAATTTTACATGCTTGGAGGCATACCCGTCAGGCCTCTCATTGAGGGCGTATCTACGTCCTATACACGTTTGACAGATGTTTGGTCAAGAACAGAACCGGCGAAACACGTGCCCGCAAGGACACCTAGCTCCAGCTCGACCGCGAGCGAGGGAGAACTCACCCCCTTAGAACATGCAAATTTAATGAGAAGAGTTGTTAGGGGGATTGACGAGTTGAGGGGAATAGCAAGGGAGCATGATCGGCATTTGACTGAAATAGAGCAGGGGATCCGAACCCTGCTAGCTAGGGAGGAGCGTTCCCGTTTACGCTCAAGGGGGCGGTGTGGGGCCAAGCAGTGAAGGTACTGCTTTTGGTAAGTTTGGGAGAGGTGGTGGTTGTAAATAGTTATCATTTGCATTGCATATATTTTTTAAAAATTTTTGTATATATTTTTATTTTTATTTTGCATGTTTAAATTCTGCATTGCATCTTTATAAAAAAAAATCATAAAATTGAAAAAATGTAAATAAAAAAAATATAAAAATATAAAAATCAAATAAAAACTGAAAAATTTGAAAAATCATAAAAATTGAAAAATTCAATTTTGGCCATATTTGATTTAAGTTTGACAAGACGGTTAACTAGCTAGGAAAAACTAGATCCTAAACTTAGTAAATTAAAAATCCTAAAAATAACCTTTCTTAAAATTTAACGGTAGAAAATATATGTCTTTGTAGTTTACTTAGAAATAGGCAAATTTTGAGTTCACTTCTTGGGCTAAGTCAAAATAAAGGAAGAGTATTGAAATTTTTATTGAAGTGTAAGTCTGAAAAATAATTCCTAAGCTCAAGTCAAAATCCTGAAAATATATACCTTATAATTTGCACATACACGCACCTTGAAGCTTGGAATAGTAGAGAATACCTTGAAATGCTCTTGTCTAAAATCCTTAGTATGAAGGAAAATAAAATTATAAGTGTGAATAAAGAGATATAAAAGAAATGAATACTGGTTTTGTATATACTTAAGGCTGCGTAAAAAATATATATATATAGCGAGGGTGCTTTATCACCTAGTGCCTTAGACCAATTGGTTTGGGAGTCACTACTAAAGCCTTAGGTATTACAAGACAAGGAATTACGCCTTAATGTGCAAACACATTTTGTAATCGGTCGTTAGTATCTCAAGAAGTATTAACGGTCGCATGAAGGATGTGTGAGCAATTTCATCTAAAAATTCACAAACTAAAAATACTTTGGACAATGGACAAGAGTATAAGAGCTTGAATTAAATTTCCAAGTGTAGGGGTGATACATACACACACGTAGGGGTATATAATTGGGGTTTTGGATGAGAGATAGGAATGAAAAATAGGACTTATATATTTAATAGAGATGATAAAAATTCCTAAGCTGAGATGGAACCTTAGAAGGAAAACTCGAAAGATGCTAAAAGCTAAATAAATTTACAGAACATATATAATCTTAAGTTAAATGATAAGGAAGCGTGAAAAATACGGGTTGATAATTTCTGAGTTGAAGATGATAGAATTTCTTGCTAGAACACCGAATTGAAGAATAAAAGTCAATAGGCCAAATTGATAGGATTTTGTGGGTAGTATCCGCTAAAAACCCTCAGGAGACAACACTCCTCCTACTAGGGACACCTAGAGGTTTAACGACTAGATACCAAATGTAAAACTGTAATCAATATCGAAACATAACGAATGCCAGGATGCATATGAATCTATCTGTAATAACCATTATACGTCCATTACCATGTATGATACAATCTAGATAACATATTGAACTGTTATAGTAGTATGATAATATCGTGATATTCCGGCATGCAACTAGATAACCCATTATCAGTACGGATACAGACGGATACTATAAAACTGTAACTTGGTACTACTTGCTGAATATCAAAACGTATGTACTATAGTCAAGCATATGAATATCGATATAATCAAAATAGCATGTTGCAAGTTTAGAACTTGACTGATCGAATCTCACGTCGAGATACGGATGTCACATTCCGATGTCGAAATAAAGTCATGACGCAACTTATGCATGTAGGACTGGATTTGGCTGAGCAGCTGCATGACGTGGTAACCGAGTTAGACGAAGACGGTGATTGGATCGTCGGTGACGTGCACAACTCCGGCGAAACGATCAGGGATCAAGAAAAGAAAAGAAAGAAGAAGAAGAGGAGGAGAAGGAGGTGGTGATGCTGGGTTACTGGTGTAAGTCCACGGTAGCGCCCCGGACGTCTAACAGACACCAAATGCGGAACAAAAACTTTTTACAACTGGCGCTATCGCGTACTTTAACCCGGATCTGCCATTAAAGCTAAACTAACAAACTACAAAGTGGGTAGAAATGTTATACCGAACGATACGAGTCCTTCGGTCTTCAACTATCATCCCACGCTTTGTTGCGGCTGCTCCGATCTCCTTAATCTCCAGTCTTCTCGTCCAGGTGGCACCACGTCGACGGATCTTTAAACGGGCTCCCGCCTCTGAATCGAGGTAACTCGGTCGTCAAGTTTGCTAAAAGAGACGACCAAGATGATGTAGAGAATGAGTAGAACACTTTGTCTCGTTACTTCCAAAGCCGTGGACGAACGGTTAATGAAGTTGCCTTTTGGATCGGGTGAAATGAGAAATGAAGCTATCTGATTTTCATGAACCCGAATCTATCATAATCTTTTCAACCAAATCAACAACCATCCTCCCACAAGAGGGGGGAGGCCGGCCACTATATAGAGGGGAGGGAGGTGAGGGTAGGAGAGGGGGAGGTGATCACAAGATCAATGAAGAGGATGAGTCACAAAACACCTAGTATGAACACAATTAATGAAAACAATGAATCACCTTAACTAGTCACCAAAGTATTTAATGAACAAATGAGTCATGAAGCCTAGTCACCATCCTAGTCATCATCTAGAAGCTTCGACACTCATCTCAAGAAAAGATAAATCCGTTTTTAACCGAATGTTAAAAGACGGGTGATAGAAAACTGGAAACTGGCAACTTCCAAAAGTGATCCTGAAACGAATTTCAGGATAGCCCCGTAACAGTATAAACATACCCGCATTTGTATTACGACCGAATAAAAATGCAACTGAGACAAAGATATTATATCTACACAGTATAATACTGGGATCCGGCTTATACCAAAGCCTACCAGTATTATCTGCCCGAAATATAACACGTGCGAAAACGCACGTGCATTTTCCGAACCCTGCCATAAAACCATATGGCCTCTACAAAGTTTCGCCTGAACTTGGGAAAGTGTCTGTGGGGGACTCTAATGACTCATCAACACACTGGCACTGGGTATAACCACTAGCACGTCAGAGGTACGAGCTGTACGTAACGTTTGCCTATGTATTGATTGGAAGGGAAGCTGACGAGCGAACTCATCTCTAAACCCTACTGAGCCTAACAGTGACAATATACATACAGTCCGGTCCGTTCGTCTATGAGTATCGCATATCGGCCTAGGGGCTGGAAACGTCAGACCCCCATTAGTGGTATAAGTCGTGTCAGAGAGTGGCCCAGAACACCCTGAGATACTACTGGAGTACCTACCAGTAAATCTCCTAGCTCGGCCGAGGGCTTTGTGTAATGGCTCTCCTAGACACAGCGCGATCTCACCCCCAATACCGGGAGAGACGAATCCCCTGCCGATCCGCTCACTTGCCTCCATGTGGCTCGGGACTGTACCTAAAAAAGACCTGTTTGCACGACTCCTTTGAGCCGTGGTAGGGTAGAAATCAAAGCACAGTGGGAACTCACACGAGACAAATGACGACCTCAGGTTGATGAACTAACCTGTACACATGTCACCAGGGAACTGCTATCTGACGATATGTATAATACCAACTAGCATGTTCCCGGCGAGTCCTGTCCGGTGTACTCATAACCCAATGAGCACCTGTATACATCTTAGGTGAACCAACTGACACCAATGGCTTGTGAGACCGGCCACCGCCCCTCGTCGGGGTCTCGACTGTCTACACTAGTCTACTCTGGAGTATCGATGCCCTATCTCGAAACTCCCACGACTAGGGACACTTTAAGGATGTGCTTACAGACCCCAGCTCCCACGTATATGATCGCCATCATACTGCTGGTAGTCAAGCAAGAATCCTATGGGCTCTATCATCATGCAATAGTGAACTAAAGCATGTATACGATGATAAGGTCAAACCAGATAGCATACTATCATCTCGAGCAAGACTGTCATATCGGTATAGGTCCTGCCTCAATCATTGCAATCACGTACCTGCGATCCAATAATTGACTTTGATGGCACTATTTCCAACAATCTCCCACTTGCACTTAAGGCTAATTATTGCGATGTCGCATACTCACAGCCCGTGTGATACCGAACACCCAACTCCTCTACTAATCAGTTTCACAAAGCTTGTTTGTAAAACTCTTGTGTTCGAGAAATAGCCTCAGTGAGTGGATCCGCCCTGATGTTTCTTTCTATGTCTCTCTTAATCTCAAGTTCGCGGAGAAAGCCATCTCCCGAATTGAGTAATACTTGTCTTAGAATATGTCTGAATATCTGATGGGACTTAGTTCATAAATGAACTCCAAATCCAAACTTCTTAGACTGTATCGATAACTGAACCTAATCAGTATCCAGCACCATGCCTCCCACAGTATCCTCTTGGACCACCTGTCCATAATACTGTCCCTCGTCAAAGGGAAAACTATAACTCTGACAATCACTCTGTCATCCATGTCACCTTGGAAGCCTGGAATGATAACCGTCTCCCGAAGGAGGCTGCCGTCATCAAGTCCGTAGAACAAGCACTTATGTTTTAAAACTGCTTCCTTATATTTCTTCAGGATTGGATTAATATAAACTTATCGCATCTAGTGCAAAAACAACATCTGGTGTGGTACTTGACATCTCATGATCGACTCAATTGCCTAAGCAAATAATCTGCCAATCATGCGCATCCCTCTCTCCTTTAGTCTCTAAGACACCTTTAGAGAGGGTGACTCCATCACCTGCAGGTACGCCACCATGCCAGGAGTCATCTATTCTAAAATACTGTTAGAATACTGTCAAAGTATCCACATTGGGAAACTACCCAAATGTAGATCTAAAACCATAGATCTAGTAACCAGAATGTCAGATATTATATCCATGTCCTTTGTGAAGAAACAATTGTGTGACAACCACAGTACAACCGATCGTAGTATAGGAATTTTACTTCCTACTCTGTGTATGTCATCCATATACCAGGACATCACACCCTACTACCTTCTTAACAGATCCTTCCCCTATTCTGATGAAGTCAAACCCATGACTGTCACATCAAAAATAGATGATCTATCTTCGCTATATATCTGCTCAAGCCTATAAATAGACATAAGCTACTTGTCCACTATGCTTCTGCTGCTCCCACTGACTACGACAACCCTCTGGCAGAATAATATCTACGTACACTTCTAAAGCTTGTTTAGAACGACGTTATACTTATCCTCTTGCCGGGTCTCATAGTCTGGAACAACAGTAGTGTCAAGTCTGGGTAAACAAGAACCTCCCTGTCACCGTCCTTGAGGCTACCGGAGTACCTCTCGGGTGTCTGAGGTTACCCACCATATCTGCGGAGTGGCTATTGGAATGTCAAACCTGATTGAATATATAGGTCCTATTAAATTTTCCGTAATTGTTTGCGGTTCTGGAATCTCTTCCAGTTCTACCATACTCCCACTGCTGTTTTCTGAAAAAATCCATTTTAATAAAACTGTGGCGAGTCAAGAACAATATCACTATTGATCTTCCTGATGGTAGAAAATCAACCCTCGACATAGCCCGGGTCAACCCACAAACTGCCATTACAGAAACGTGCCTCGAGTTATCCAGTGTCTGGTTTTAAGCATAAGCTGGACAACTCCCCTTACCTTAACATCGTTAAGATATGAACCATTCTATATACAATATAGAAATAGAGGCACTAATTTAATTGGAACCAGATTCAAACCATGCAGCTGTCTCCAGTGTATATCAACTTAATGGAGAGAGGCTAATCAGCATTACTCAACTTAGGAATCCATCCAATTATGAGTAACCTGGAAGAGAAACAAGTTTCTCAAAACCATTACTATCATCTAAATACCAATCATAAGAATCTACATCTTCGATCTCTTTAAAGAATCCCGATACTTGTGATACTTGGTTCTCTACTTTATTCTTATACGCACAACTTCTCAAAACTTAGACATTGTATTTCTACGAAACACTTGTCTAAAAACTAGAGAAGTCATAAGTAAACAGAACATAGTACGAGGACCTACCCCTTTGTCCTGACAGACACTGGACAACATACAATACTCTGTATAAGTCCGCTGAGTTAAATAACTCAAAACCTGTGCATCGTAGGTTGAAAACTGTACCCAGGTGATTTCCTCAAATATCACCAATTACAACGAATTCCGATATAATGAGGATGATCACCTAATTCCCAATAACTTACTCCCACTCATTATCTGTAAAACCATACAGATATGAGAATGAAACCTGGTAAATACATACCCTGGAGTAAATATCTAATCGGGAAAACAGTTTTCTTTTAACAATGCGCAGTGAAACTGAAACATTAAAATGTCTCGTAGGGGTATCCTGGTATTCCTAGTAATGCCTCTTCCATAATCCTATTCATGACTGTAACCGTATATTTCTTTGCCATCTCTCCAAATCCCTTTATTTTTCTTTAGTCGTTACCTTCTGTACACCATCGTTAGGTTAAATGGTTTTCTTCCTTCCCTACCGTTCGGCACCAGCCTATGGTTTGGAAGAAGACTATCCAGTAAGCATAATAGGTGTACCCTCCTAATCCTAGGAGTACTCGTAACTTGAGAGAAGGTGATGATAAAAGACAACTGAATAATACCTTATTCTATTTCTTCCAAACTGGGGAAAAAAGCAAAGGTGAAATAGGAGTGGCGATGAAGTACGCGGTTTGGTCGTGAATTATAGCAGTCACAATTTACTTTGGCCTCTTTCTAATCCCTTTATTTTGTCTTTAGTTATTACCTTCTGTACACCCTACTTAGGCTAATTGTTTTTCTTCATTCCCTACCTTTCGGCACCTGCCTATGCTTTGGAATAAGACTATCCAATAAGCGTAATAGGTGTACTTTCCTAAACTAAGGAGCCCTCGCAACCTGAGAGAAGGTGATAATAAAAGACAACTGAATAAACCAAATCTATTTCTCCTGAACCTGGATCCATCCTTGAAGAAGTCCCTTCGAGTTCGTATATAACCATACGATGGATCTATCCAATGGAAGTGGATATCCGTAGTAATACGGGGTGTTCTGAGAAATACAAAGGGTAAAAGAAAGAGCGGCAATGACTTATGCAACTATAGACAATCCAAAGGCCAGTATTTTAAGAAGCTTCGGTCAACTTGGTCACTGAGTCATAGTCTAGGGTCGGTCAAAGGTTGCTGCCAAAGAGAGAGAGAAAAGAAACACTCAGCGTGCACTCTAACCTAAATCAGAATGGTTATCACTTTATCTAATCAGGAAACATCCCACTGTAATCTCAAATTCTCCTCCAAACCTGAAAGAAGAATTAGTCGGGATCACCCGAAGAGTAAACCAACTCATCAGTGAGAATCGGGATCCAACTATCATCGCATGATAACTTGATGGAAGCCACTCAAGTTATCACACTCCAGAAGGTATGCGCATGCCTGGCAAGTTTCCTGTATGTTTGAAACTCCCGATAAGAATTTTTGCCTCATGCTCTTATGACCTTGACGAAGGCCAACAAATCATAAGTCACATGTTAAGTTCTACCCGTCAATGTCTAGATCAATTTGAACCCACCCGTACAAGCCCTTGACGAAGGCCAACAAGGCTATATGACTGTCCCAAACCAACACATCTATCTATGCAACAAATGAATACCCAGCAACTACCAAACACTATGCCTTGACGAAGGCCAACAAACATAGCTTGAATATTACTGACCATCCATAAGATACGACGGAGGGCTACGGCTGGTTTTTGGCGAAAAACCTTTAACGTAATGAACTTAATCTCGTTGAAGGAACCTGATAGCTTTTTATAAAAATATAGTGGCGAAAACCTTTTGCTAAAGAGGTCGCTCCCGGCGAAGGGATCTCGGCTCTTTCCTCGTGGAATGAGGTGCAGGATATTCCAACTGAATACCGCGATGCAAAGCAACTTGTAATCGACTATATTGAATTTATTACCCTGACGTAAACTTCTGCCCAAGGGGTCACTCCCGGTGAAGGGATATCTGCCCTTGCCTCGTCGAATGAGGTGCAGGATATTCTAACTGAATATCGCTATGCAAAATAAAAGTAAACATTTTTGTAATAACACTTTTTAAAATTTGTTCCAACAACATCAAAAATAGGTTTGTTTTATCCTTGCATTGATAAGAATCAATACAGTCCCATCAATCAATCACACCAGAAAAGAACGAAAATAAAATGTACGTATATGCCATCCGCATTCGTCACTGGGTCTCATCATCACCCGTTAGGTTACTTAATTAACGACAGAGCGGGGGCTGGACTAGCGCGGGTGTAAAACATATACAACATCTAATAGTATATATATCAATATACAATAATCGCTCCAGGCGTGATAATATGCTACATTACAGAAAAGTAATAAGCATCACAGAACAATACAGATAATCTGGGATCCCCGGGTTTCACAGAGCCGCTGCTGAAACCCGACGTTCCCCTGGTCGTGTGGATAGCCTGTGCAATGAAACCTAGACCACTACGGGTGCGACAAGTTACCCGCCAAAACCTGAAGCGAGGTAGTCCCCCACAACATAGTGAATGGAACACCCGGCACTCCACGGAATCCGGTAAATTGAGCACCCCTCCTTGGGTCAACCTGTACCCCCTACGAGTGCAGCGAATAGTCTACCAATTCTAGAGTGAGATCCCTCTGCCTCTCAAAACCATGAGATACGGACCCGTTGCCTTCCAGAATCCGGCTATCCGTGCACTCCGTCGCGGGGTAAACCTAGTACAGAAATAAAAATATGTACAACGGGTACATCGACCTCAGCCCGGTCGTGCCCCAAAAGAATATTATACAACAGGCAGTGACGGCAGTCCACATGTTGGACGCTCGCTCCGCAATATCAAATGTACAAATAAATCCAAACTGTACTACCATTGCACACTGTTATCCACCACGACATATCCGCAACATCACAGCACAACACAGAACATCAACACGAATGTCACGTTCGCAAACCCGTCTAAAAGAACTATAGCAATTAGACGCGGTTTACCGATCAAATGACATTCCCGGTCGGAGATATAAAGTAAGTACTGCAAACTAACAAGTTTAAAATTTCGATCGACCAAACTTCCCGAAGTGGGCCCCACGTACATCTGCTGTACAGTAACAAAATCTGGGCCCAAAAGAACTATACAAAAAACCACAATTTCCAAAATGAAGCACTCTGGAAAAAGTTGGAGCACTGTTCCCACAATCTTGCCGCGGTTCCGCGGTGGTCTTGTAGGATCACGTGCCCATATTTTTCCAGAATTCTTAGAAAAGCCTGCTTAGTTTTCTGTGATATGTAAAATTATTTTTAGACACTGTTTAAAATCGACAGAAACTTTAACCCTGGAATTTGCGGTTTTCGAAAATCCATTCGATCGATGTTTTAAACGCATTAGCACAAGTTAGTATAGCTTAATGGTGAGGCTCTGATACCACTGTAAGTCCACGGTAGCGCCCCGGCCGTCTAACAGACGCCAAATGCGGAACAAAAACTTTTTACAACTGGCGCTATCGCGTACTTTAACCCGGATCTGCCATTAAAGCTAAACTAACAAACTACAAAGTGGGTAGAAATGTTATACCGAACGATCCGAGTCCTTCCGTCTTCAACCATCATCCCACGCTTTGTTGCGGCTGCTCCGATCTCCTTAATCTCCAGTCTTCTCGTCCAGGTGGTACCACGTCGACGGATCTTTAAACGGGCTCCTGCCTCTGAATCGAGGCAACTCGGTCGTCAAGTTTGCTAAAAGAGACGACCAAGATGATGTAGAGAATGAGTAGAACACTTTGTCTCGTTACGTCCAAAGCCGTGGACGAACGGTTAATGAAGTTGCCTTTTGGATCGGGTGAAATGAGAAATGAGGCTATCTAATTTTCATGAACCCGAATCTATCATAATCTTTTCAACCAAATCAACAACCATCCTCCCACAAGAGGGGGGAGGCTGGCCACTATATAGAGGGGAGGGAGGTGAGTGTAGGAGAGGGGGAGGTGATCACAAGATCAATGAAGAGGATGAGTCACAAAATACCTAGTATGAACACAATTAATGAAAACAATGAATCACCTTAACTAGTCACCAAAGCATTCAATGAACAAATGAGTCATGAAGCCTAGTCACCATCCTAGTCATCATCTAGAAGCTTCCACACTCATCTCAAGAAAAGATAAATCCGTCTTTAACCGAATGTTAAAAGACGGGTGATAGAAAACTGAAAACTGGCAACTTCCAAAAGTGATCCTGAAACGAATTTCAGGATAGCCCCGTAACAGTATAAACATACCCGCATTTGTATTACGATCGAATACAAATGCAATTGAGACAAAGATATTATATCTACACAGTATAATACTGGGATCCGGTTTAAACCAAAACCTACCAGTATTATCTGCCCGAAATATGACACGTGCGAAAACGCACGTGCATTTTCCGAATCCTGCCATAAAACCATACGGCCTCTACAACGTTTCGCCCGAACTTGGGAAAGTGTCTGTGGGGGACTCTAATGACTCATCAACACACTGGCACTGGGTATAACCACTAGCACGTCAGAGGTACGAGCTGTACGTAACGTTTGCCTATGTATTGATTGGAAGGGAAGCTGACGAGCGAACTCATCTCTAAACCCTACTGAGCCTAACAGTGACAATATATATACAGTCCGGTCCGTTCGTCTATGAGTATCGCATATCGGCCTAGGGGCTGGAAACGTCAGACCCCCATTAGCGGTATAAGTCGTGTCAGAGAGTGGCCCGGAACACCCTGAGATACTACTGGAGTACCTACCAGTAAATCTCCTGTCTCGGCCGAGGGCTTTGTGTAATGGATCTCCTAGACATAGCGCGATCTCACCCCCAAAACCGGGAGAGACGAATCCCCTGCCGATCCGCTCACTTGCCTCCATGTGGCTCGGGACTGTACCCAAAAAAAACATGTTTGCACGACTCCTTTGAGCCGTGGTAGGGTAGAAATCAAAGCACAGTGGGAACTCACACGAGACAAATGACGACCTCAGGTCGATGAACTAACCTGTACACATGTCACCAGGGAACTGCTATATGACGATATGTATAATACCAACTAGCATGTTCCCGGCGAGTCCTGTCCGGTGTACTCATAACCCAATGAGCACCTGTATATATCTTAGGTGAACCAACTGACACCAATGGATTGTGAGACCGGCCACCGCCCCTCGTCGGGGTCTCGACTGTATACACTAGTCTACTCTGGAGTATCGATGCCCTGTCTCGAAACTCCCACGACTAGGGACACTTTAAGGATGTGCTTACAGACCCCAGCTCCCACGTATATGATCGCCATCATACTGCTGGTAGTCAAGAAAGAATCCTATGGGCTCTATCTGTAACATTTTAAAAATAATTAAATAAATAAAATTTGTTTAAGTGAATTTTAGGATTTTCGGTAAAGTAAAATGTATTTTTCGTAAAACAAAACCGTAATTATTTTTCACTATAAATTTAAAAATACATATTTTAATTATGTTATTACTTGTAAATGGTGTTTATTTAGTCACTTATAAATTTTTAGTTTAATTAAATATTTTTCTTAAATTAATTGTTTTAAATATTAACATAAGCTTTATTTTTACACTAAATTAGTGTAAATTACAAATTTGAATTGTTTGAATTCTAGAGTTTTCTTGAGTTGTTTTAGTAAAGAAATAAAAGAAATTAAATAAGGTTGTGAAAAGACATTAAGATGATGACATTTTGGAGAAGTTTCTACACCATTTCTCATGTGTTTCTTCCTCTCTTTTCCCTACCTCTCATGGCCGGCCACACCCTCATGGCAGCCCCCCCATTTCCTACTTCTTTTTTGTTCAAAAATCCATCAAAAATACATCAAAAATTCAATTAAAAATCCACAAAATCCTATTTATTTCCTACCCTTTATTCTTTGCTCATTTTTACATGGATTTTGGAGTGGGAAAGCATGCATTTTGGAGGCTCATTTTCATGTTTGGACTTTATGTTGTGGAGGTACCCCTCACGTGGACTGCGGGCGATGAAGAGGAGGATGGCGACACCGTCTTCGGCAGACATGGACCAGGTGAGTAGATGTATATCTACGGGGGGAAGTCGGGTGGATGGCGTTTAGCACCCCCGCAACGTAAAATAGGAATAGTACTTATTGACATTAGGAAGCCAGATATGACCCTAGATTCTTAATGAGTAGGACCCTGGTAATGACCCTAGGCTGGACTAGACTGATTTAGGAAGACCATATCAGAGGATGAATATCTTGGAAGAGGTTCGTAGGTTTCAGGTAGAAACACACACACGCACACACTGAAACTTGACATGGTGTATACGTGTATATGTATATATATATAGGACTAGGTATAGGTATATATATATACAACACGGATATGGGATACATTGATGTGATATGATACACGGGAATGAAACAGTATAACTGGGCTTGATGCCGTGATTCTTGGCTATGCAGTCGTATTAAAATGTTAGCGGATCATTAGAAAATGATAATGAACAGGTATACATAAATTATAATGGGTAGTGATGATATTGAGATACATGGGACTCTAAAATAGAACCCGAACTGTAACTTGTGACTGATCACGATATGATATAGGTGTGACCTAATGTCGATATCATATAGGTGTGACCTAATGTCGATATCATATAGGTGTGACTTGATGACGATATGATATCAGTATGACTTAATCACAATATGATACATATAACAGGATATTTCTGAGGATAAATTAATGAGGTATATTTATGATGGCAATGTTATATAATTGATGTATGCGATTACATCATAGCACCTTGATCATGACATGTATTGATGATGATATTATATGAATAATGAGACACGTAGGTGATATTTGACCCGTACCCCGATATTGGGATGCCGTACGATGGATTTTATCGTACGAGGCATAGATATGATGATTGATCCGCACTCTTGATTTGAGGAAGTCGTACTATGTACGTGACGCTATTGAAGCTGGATCGCCGACTATTAGATATATGGACCCAGACTTTAGGTGTACTCCTACTTCTTATCGACTAGTTCTTAGGTTTAGTTTTCCTTAGGATGTTAGATGGACACTAGTTTAGGTTTGAGTCTTATAGTGGTAGTTATATTTGTATATCAAATGGGTGGATAACACACATCTGTCTTTACTTTCATACCGTAATCATAATGTGCATGTTCATATATATGTTTCTATAATCAGCATAAAACTTTGCCTGTTAGGACACCAGCACCATTACCGATGATGCGCATATTCCACGCACACTTATTTGCCGGCTCATACACATCATCATCGGTAATTGCTATGTCACGTACACTTTAGATCATATTATTTTTTATTGATAGAATCAGTTAACAACTAGACCGATATAATATTGTGATTACTCTCTGATGTTAGTATAGACATGGTATTTATTACTTAGACATTCATGCATTCATATTTTCATGTTATCATGCAGTATTATGGGCATATGCCGACACTTATCATATACTTACTCATGATTTTGAGATTTGGGTTTCTATGAGATTTCTGGATTTTTGGGGAAAACCGCAAGAATATATAAAAACTTCTCTTTCTCCTCCTCTCTTTTTAAAACATAAGATGCGGTTTTCTCATGATGTATGTGTCGTCCACCATGAGATTTCATGTTTTCTATTGGATTTCGAGACCCGATTCGAGGAGTGGATGAACCGTCTCGGGTACATGGTGGGCCCGATATGGTACCCCGGGGCAAGAAGATCGAGTTGTAGACGATGAGCCTGGCAGGGGAAGGCTGCTTACCGGTGATGTCTGGCGCGGCGGATATCCGGTGGATACCGACCGTTGTCGTGAGATTTGATGATATGGGCCGATCCGGACTGACGGAGCCCGAGATATTGAGACTATAAGACTTGAGATTTACATGTTTGTGTCGATACTTGACACGGATTTCCATGGATTTCATTGTTGAGATTTCAGATCCCTATACACATTTTACTATGATAACAGCTAAAGATTTCTTATACAGATATATCTGGATTTCAGGATTGGTTATTTTACATTCATGGTGCATGCATATCCATTCATATGACATAGTACTATAGGAGGCACTGACACGAGCACGGAGTATCTGCATTTACACGTAGTATTACCCTGCTATTACTAGATGATTGGGATCTAGTAGTGTATTACTATGACCTAGGATAGCGTCGTGCATTCGATTTCTTTTCGTAGATGTCTTCTACTCACGAGTTGGCAACTCACCCCCGTTGTGCCAAATTTTATTACAGGTTCGATGTACAGGTTTCCCTGGCAGTTGCTGGCGCATCATTTCATTCAGGGTGATTTGCACGGTAGGTTGGTTCACTTGTATCTGAACCACCATTGTACCTTTATTCTTTCATTTGTATCTAGTAAGCTCCATCAACCATACTTGTATTACTTGATAAGTTTATTGGACCAGTTATTTATTTCGACCTTAGAGTCGCGCTTGTATTATTCTGATCTGGTGGTTTTGTTTTCTTTTGAGTTTTGAGCCTCGCCCTTTGGCGTTGTATATTATTGTGCTTGTTGTGGTTGTTTCCGCCTGTTGGCGTTGAGCTAGCACCCGTTTGGGGATGCTTTTTATTGTTTATGTATATTATACTTGTTGTACCCGTTTGGGGCCAGTTTTTACAGAGGAGACTCTGCCGAAATTTTTGGGAAAATTTGCTGATTCTTTTAAACTTGTTTTCTTTTTCTTCTTCTTCTTTTTTTATGGTTTAGATTTCTGGGCTTCGGCTTACTTAGGTTACGTGGCGCCTCTAGACGCTTCGTAATCTAAGTGCCGGTCACGTTCCGTACTTTCGGGTCGTGACACTATCATCATGCAATAGTGAACTAAAGCATGTATACGATGATAAGGTCAAACCAGATAGCATACTATCATCTCAAGCAAGACTTTCATATTGGTATAGGTCCTGCCTCAATCATTGCAATCACGTACCTGCGATCCAATAATTGACTTTGAGGGCACTATTTCCAACAACTGTGTTCTCTGGACTTGGAAAGGACAGAGGGGATAGTGGCGACGAGGGGCACGACGTGGGTTAGGGTTTGCGTTCTCATTGGAGAGAAACGAGGGAGGGGAGAGAGATGTTATTTAACAGAGACATTAATTAATATATTATATATAAATATATATAACAATATATATATATATAATATATATAACAATATATATATATAATATATAGTTAGATTCTACAGATAATATCGGATCTCTCCAAATATTACCCGTATCCATTCAAAAATCTAGTTTTTCGATGTGGAGAATATACGTAAGAATCTAAATCATGATGCGATATCCCGTCAATAAAAACTTATACCCCCAAATACGGATCTACGTAAATATACGTAGCAATCAAATAATCTGTCAGTTTAACAATTAGGACATGAACATGATATATGGGTGCAACCACATGATAGGGATACCATGACATGCAAGGCTAGATAAGTAAATATATTATTGTATTTTAAAAGGATAATTAGATTCTAAAATATATTATATATGTATATAAAATCTAGATTTGCATGGATCATTTGTACTAGCAATTATTTGATGTAATCTTGAACCATGATGGGTTTCGAACATGCGGGTCGGATTGGATAATAACCATAACTGCCAATAGCACTATCTGCAACCCAAAGCAACAATAATAAAGAATTTTACTCAAGATTTGAAATACCCCAAATCAATAGAGTATAATAGTGCTAGGGTGTTACAACAACAACAGCTACCAGTTCAGCATTTGGATGGCACCGTTTGTAACACTCTATGGTCGAAAATGTCGCTCATCTCTGAGTTGGGACGATATTGGAGATCGATAACTCCTTCGGCCTGAGATGATCGTGGTAACAGTTGATATAGTTCGCATGGTCAGGGAAAAGATGCGTATAACCCAAGATAGACAGAAACATTGGGCAGATGCAAAGTGCCGACACTTGGAGTTTCAACTTGGAGATCACGTATTCCTCAAGATCTCTCTGAAAAGAGGAGTCATTCACTTTGGACGACGAGGAAAGCTTAGTCCAAGATACATCGGTCCGTTCAACATATTGGAACGGGTAGGAGATGTAGCATATCGTTTAGCACTGCCACTATAATTGGAAGGAGTGCATAACATATTCCATATATCTCAACTATGCCGTTATGTGAGTGATCTCAGCCATATACTCAAACACTCAGAGATAACTGTACAAACCGATCTGACTTGTGAGCAGCAGCCAGTCGAGATTATAGATCGGAAGGAGAAGTCGTTATGAAATAAGGTGGTGAAACTAGTCCGAGTGATGTGGAGAAAGGATTCACCAAGAGAATCAGCTTGGGAACAAGAAGATGACATGCGTAGATGATACCCTTATCTATTTGAAATTTAGTCCCGGTGTAAATTTCGAGGACGGAATTTTTATAAGGAGGGTAGGATGTAACGACCCTGAAATCCCTGTACAATTGTATCATATTCAATGTATATAAAGATGTATTTCTGCTCTGACCATGAGTTATAAGTTATTATTATTAAATAAAAGCAAGAAACTCTTTATAGCTCACTAGTTAAGACTCTTCATTGCTGTTCTTTAGCCTACGTGTTCGAATCCCATCAGCTCCAATTATTTTAATAGTTTTATTTTAACTTTTTGAAAGCCCAAGAGTTGGCACGGGATTTACACGGAGAAACAAAAAGTTGCAACATATTTAAAGTAGATAAATGAGATGATTAAAACCTAGCTCGAACCTCGAAGCAATCGCTTCCATCTTGGCCGTCCAAAATCACCAAAGAGCTACTACCGGCGGCCTGGATGCATCCAAATGAGCCTGTGTTTTCCCCATGCGATCTTTGTACTCCCCACTAACCCTTTTTACACTTTGAATTCCCTGAATTTAACCAGAGAGCTGTCAACCTCTTCATCTACCCTGTTAACACCATTTTAAATTTATTTTAATTCATATACTCCCATTTCCTCCCTATAAATACTAGGCTATCCTAGCTTCCTCCCCCTCTAAATTTACCCTAAAAATTACTCTCAAATTGGTTCCTCAAGTTCTCTAGAAGCCAAGTCCTCTTTAGAAGTCAAGTAACCAACTCAAGCTCGTTTTTCTTTTACATCGTCAATCTCGATTCTTCAAACCGAGCTCCCTTCATCTTATACATCTAAATCAAGTGCAATCCGTAAGTCTCAACCCTCTTGACTTATCTCTGTTTCGCTTCTCCTCTCATCATCATCACAATATGATTTAGTAACCAAAGTTTAACTTGAAAATATTCGTGGCAATTCTTGATATACTCATTATAATTTTCATGCTAATGTTAAAAAAAATATCAATTTTCAATCTACCATCCTTGCAAGCCATGTCTCATCTAAATTTTATATGTATTTAAAATGAAATTTACCATGTTAAAATAATATTAGAATGTAAGTAACGGATAAATACCGGTTCATTATTTTGTTCGATACCATTTCTTATGACTTGTTAACGTAGTTAGCGCACGGGGCAATGACCTACCCCTCATGTTCACATGGAAAAACATAGCACGATACTATAGTTATATTTTTTTTCTAAAGAAACGTATTACATTAAAATACCCTCAATTTCTAAATTACGTTTTTAAATCGTTATTTTTAAATCTTTTGCAAATACGTATCTACAACTCTCGTTAGGGGACTCGTTTGTGGATGGTGCGAATTATCGCACATCTTTAGGATAGTAAAGCGAGATGCAGAACTCCTCACGGAGAATTCGGTCTCGAAAGGAATAAAATACGGTTTAAAGAAAATACGACATTTTAAAATAAGTTAAATAATTTAAAAATTATTTAAATCATATATTCGTATTTCTATTTGTGAAAACTAGATTTTTAAATGAAAAGATTAAAGTTTGTAAGAAATACTCTCAAGTTTCCAAAATATAGTTTTTCATAAAAATATCATAAACTTTTAAAAGCAAGTTTTATCACTAAAATACCACTAAATCTAAAATACATTTTTATAGAACTCTTGACTTTTTAATTAATATGTTTTTTTTATCAAAAACACCCTCGAGATTTATTTTTATAATAAAACATTTTACATAAACCCCCTCGAAAAATGCAAACATGTAAAAGCATACAATAAACAAATTAATAAATCTTTAAGGACTTCAGATTGATAATGGGTTTAACAAGTACTAATTCTCTAGGCCTCGGGGAGCCGGAAAAAGTGGGTGCTTGCCTATCTAGCCTCGATGATATTAAAGAAATTATAAATGACAATCGTCTTTAAAAAAGACACAAATAGTGTCGTCCATATGCAGCGGTTGCCCGACTATTTCCAAACTTAAGAATTTCAAAAGTTAAATCTTTTTAATAAGATATGTTTAGAACCTAAACTCGAATTCAAAGTTGACTTGAATTCCAATCGAACTTAAATTCGAACTCGAACCCAAACTCGAACCCAATCTTGAACTTGACTCGACTCGACCCGAACCATGAATATGACTTGATATGAACTCGACATGAATACTTGAACACAATCTGAACCTAAACTTGTACTTCTTATATTCATGGAATTGGTCAAGATCTGCAAACTTGAACTATAAAATAAAATACGCGGGGATAAGTGATAGGTTGGTGAGAAATGTATGACATGGCATGAGAGTTAACTAAAAGACACATTTTGAATATTCTTGTATCGTTGTCCCGTGGGTTTGAAGGGGCCTTGTACTCTTTTGTGCTGTGGGTTCGTGGGTTTGACGGACCACTCTTGTATACACACTTATCTTGCTTATTAAAGTACAAACAACCACGTTAGAATATTTAACCTTATACATATACATGTCATACTTAAGGTACCTTTACATACCCTCTTACATGTTCATTACTACTTGGTTTTCTGTTCATTTTACATACCTTCAGTCATCGGTGCCTTTTCTTTTGGAAACTTACCGAGCGCTAGTTCGCTGACAACATTCATTTCAGTTTCTTTTTCTTGAGATGTTCGTCAAGCCAACAGGATACCGAGAAGATAGAGCCAAGCCAGGAGGACTTGGACCAGTTTACAGCTCAGCCCGACTACTAGTTTTCCCTTGCTGCATTTATTTCCTATATGCCACTGTTTAGGCAACTTATCGCATTTGCACTTTTTATTTGAGTTATCTTGTATCTAAACTATGAAAGTGAATGTAAATAAAGTTGTCGTTAAATTTTAGTTACTCTGGTTAATTCTTACATATTGTTATATTGTTTTTCATACGCTTAACGCATTTATTAAGAGAAATGATTTTCTCATAATAAATACGTTGTGGGCCTTATCACATGCCGTTACCGTCCTCTAGAAAGCGGGACGTGACATCTTCTTTGTCTTCAACTTTGACTTTTATAAGATTAGGGTTTGTTAGGAAGTAGTCCAAAACCTTAGATTTTTCTTGATTCAGGTATCAATTACACTCTTATTTGGTGCTAAAGTTTCCCAACCGTTGGCTTCTAATTGATTGCAAATCTCTCATGAGACTCTCATTCTAATCTTTCATATCTCCCTTGACTATCTCAAGTCGGTTCCTTAAATGACTGATTTGGTCCCAAATGGTTTAGGCTGAACTATCATTTTTCTATCCTGCCTTATTCGGCCCGTCCAACCAGATGCCACTTTTTTATGCAAACAAGACGGTAGTTACATCTTTGGACATGCACACGTGCTCAGGTCTTGTTTTGTTTAGCAAGTGGAAAGGATATATCCTTTCTTTCAACTTTAAGCAAATAGAAAGTTGATGTTTTCCCCTGCAATTTCAACTTCTAGCCTTCTTCATAAGCAAAAAGAAAAAGAAGTTTTCAATTCTCGGTCTCTTGTTTCTCTCTCCCCCTTGCTTCCTATCCCTGGCTAACTCTCCTCTATCATTATCAACACTAGTTTATTGCACGAACGTCTACATATATTTTATATTAAAATCCATATATATAAAAATTACAGAGAAGTAAATTAAGCAAAGCATATCTCGGTCAATGTAGATATAGATCAATTTTTGAGAATAGATGCATTCACCGTCAATAGTAGATATATATAAAGAATATAGAGAAGAAGATTAAGCAAAGCATATCTCAGTCAATGTGGATATAGATCAATCTTTGAGAACATATACGTTCACCATCTTTTTATGTTATCATGATTAATCAAACAAATATAGTCTAAATAGAGAATAAAAATTAGAATTGAGATCAAATTTATCATCCAAACATAAAATCTTGACAGAAAAAAATCAATTAAGAATAAAAACCCAAGCATAAAAGAGAAGAAATAAATATTAGAAGCATTTATTTGCCTCCATGCCTATCATGCTTCATAGTTCTTCATTTTTATCTTCCTTTTTAAAATGTATTTAAACTCTAACTATTAGCGAATTAGTTTAGTGGTAGTTTGATGCATGTAGTTTTAACTTATAATCCATTATCTAAAGTTAGTTTTAATTCGTGATTTAAAAAAAATTTATTAGATAAATAGTTATTATATTAAATCAATTTTATTAGAATGACACGTGACAATCGTCAAGCGTTTGTTAGTTAAATTGGAATCTAAAATCTTGGAGTCCAAGTTTAATTGGTACAATAGTAGAAGTTATGGTTACTAAATTTGAATTGACTTGAGAATTCTACTAGATATAACATTGATGTCTTGTCACCTAGGAAAGTAAACGGAACCAATATCAAAAGTGGATATATGTGTTACGAGCACGGATAGTTATCGAGAATAAAAATTACTGCTTGTATTTGGATAAAATCGGATATGGATACAAATATGAAATTAATATTATACCCGATAGTAAAATGAAAAACTGCTTTTGATATTGGATACGGATATAAAACAGATCGGCGGGCATGGATAGCCATCGGAAATGAAAATTAGATGTTATGTGAAGGTCCTATTTTTTACCCTTTTTGTTCTCTTGTCTCTCTTTAGTTCTTATCCAAAGTTCTTACCATGGCATTCAAACAGATCCCAGAACTTCAAGTAATCTCTCCTTTTTTTTTAATTGAACTGTAAGCGTAACCCATACACACAACACACACCCACACAGCACATACACACACATCCATGGGACCCACGAATTTGTCCGGAAAACATTAAAATTGTGGCCCACTTCCCCCTTCTGGTGATCGAATCCCGCACTCTCCTCATGAGAGGAAGTATCGTACAGACTAAACTGAGCTATTGTTTATTGGTATCTCTTTTCTTGATATTACAATATTTAAATCATATAGGATTAATTTTATCCATATCATTCATGTGCATTGCACGCACAGAAAAACAGTTAAATATAGCTAATATTATGCATTTATATGTATAATTAATATTGTATTGTGTAAATAAACATTAAATCGTTTAATTTTTCTAAAATATTTAGGTTTTGAGAGTAAAGTTGTAGGTATACCTTTAAGAATTGAAAAAAAGGTTGCGGTGAATATTGATGCCTAGATGGGGGTTTTGGGACCGAAGAGTGGAATGGCACTATCCCTCTAGAGAGAGTGTGAGGTTCAATCCACAGGAGAGCAAACGACCCCAATTTAATAGGGCAATTTTGTGGGTTTCCGAGACGTGTGTGAGATGTGTGCTTGTGTGTGCTGTGGGCGTCGACATGTTGTGTGTGTGTGTGTGTGGGTGTGTGTTAGGCTTACAGATCATTTCTTAAAGAAAGATAAAGGAACGATTCCGGGGCAAATTTCCCTAGATACATGTGTGAGATGAGTGCTAGATGTGTGCTTCCTGGACACGTGTGTAAGATGTGTGCTTGTGTGCGCTGTGGACATGGGCATGTGTGTGTGGGGGTGGAGGGAAGGAGGGGTTTAGGCTTGCAGATCATTTCTTTAAGAAAGATAAAGGAACGATTTCGGGGCAAATTTCCCTAGATACATGTGCGAGATGAGTGCTTGTGTGTGTTGTGGGCATGGACATGTTGTGTGTGTGTGTACGGGATAAAGGTTTTGCAAGCAAGGGGGAGAGAGGGTGGGGGACTTGAATTTAATCCTAAAATATTTATATAGATTGATAATGTGAATAGTTTAATATGAAAAATAGTTTGGAGAAATTTTCTGGCTTTTAAAATTCTATAATAAAAGAGAGACCATTAATTGATGGTCTTAACTGCACCCATAAAAGTCAACGTTGTTATAATAGTAGAGATGACAAGTAGAATCAAATGCGGACAGAAGAATCATTTATTTGTTCCATCAGGTCTTTTTCAATTATCTCAATTCTAAATGTACAAGTTTTAAGCAATGAACCAATCTACCATATAATAATTGAACGTGCCAATAACTTCGTAGGGTCCCAAACCAAATCCTGAATCATCATATAAAAATAAAATGGGTACATAACAGTCCCTCTGACGTCTGAAACACCCATTACAAAAAGTTTCAACTTTCCAACATGATATTGTTAGGGCCTATTTGGTTGCAGGATTATTATGGATTTGGACTCGATTACATAATTTTGTGTTTGGTTGGATGATTTGAATTTTTAGAGTTACTTTGTTTTTTATGAGACCCACCATAAGGATTCTTGAATCCTAAAATTTTGCAAGAATTTAACACTATTCATTATACTTTTAGATGGGACCCGTATACTTTATTTATTTAATAATCTTTTCTCTATCTATCTCTCTCTAAAATCCTCAAATCCAAATCCAAATCCTACTTTTTTTTTACAAACCAAACAAATATTATAAAGAGCTACAAATCCAATACTAGGAATCCAAAACCAACCAAACAACAAATTACCAAATCCAGAAATTTTCAACCGTATTATTTTGGAATCCAAATTTCTAAATCCTGCAACGAAACATGCCGTTAGCCAACTACACATTTATGTATCAAGATAAGATTACACCTAAACATAAGAGGTGATTAAATCATATTACAATAACATCAAATGAATAATGTCTCGGTATGAAAATATGATCATTTATGCCGTCTAAACACCGAGAGAAATTTCTTAACAAATCCCTGGTGATCTTGCACCTGCATGCATGGCGCAATAGATATATAAATATGCTAATGAAAATAACGACGATTCGAAAGATGGAAAAAATTGCAGGAAACCTCCTTCATTTTTGCCTGTGCAGCAAGATATCATCATCTCTTTTGAAAGTTGTGAAAATCCATTTTTCCCGACTCTGCAATTTATATTCCAAAGCACCCCTCGTGAAAGAACCAAAAACCAGGAATACTTTGGTAAAAAATTACAGAGACGGAAAAACAAACAAATATTAGGACAAGGGACAAAATGAAAAGAAAAAAAATTACTTCCGAAAAGGGAAAAAAGGCGGTGTCATGCTCCACGGAAAGAAGTGAGTGAGGCAAGTTATCCTGAAAAAAATTTATACCGACCTCTATTGCTTTGAAGCTTTTTGCAATGGCATGCATTGAGCAGCCTATAGAATCATTTATCTTCATCATATTCTTCTCTTCTATCCTTTTGAAACTGAAAGCCGATCTTAGAATAAAGCATGGTAGCAAAGTCCTCTTCCATTCTCCAAAGCAAGTCGGTTTTCTTCCGATGCTCAAATTGCGATGCAATGGAGTAATCTATATTTTTTATGGGGAAAAAAAGAAATTAACAAAATTCTAACTTCAATACATTAATTAAAAGGTAAATTTTACTAAGCCCTATCCACCTTTTGGGGTTTTTGAGATAACCCCGCTAAACTTTAAAAATGCTATAAAACCCTATTGCAGGGCATTTTCGTAAAAAAAATGAAAGGTATTTTTGTCAAAAAATATCGTGTTCCGTTCATTTTAAAGTCTATTCAATCTATCCGTATGACATTTTGGGGTGTACAAGTTGATCAAACTAACGATTCCATACAATATTGGTAGTTCAATGAGATTTTATAGCATTTCTAAAGTTCAATGGGGCTATTTCAAAAACCTCAAAAGGTGGATGGCGTTTAGTAAAATTTACCCTTTATTAAACTAAGATGTCGTTTGGTTAGATGTAATATGTTTCTTTTCAAGTGGCTTACAACTCTGATCAAACATGTAGTTGCAAGGAGCAACTTGGGTTAGAAATCTGTAATGAGTCCATGCTCAAAACTAGCGCATTTCCAACTACGAAGACTCGGAACACATACCCTATTTTCACTAAACTGCTAACAACCATACCTGTTTTTCACTAAACTGCCAAAAACTTAATTATAAGTAACTACGAAAATAGAAAAACTTTCATATAACAGTACCCATATCAACTTTTTACGAATTTCTTTTGGCGCCGTCACATCACATTAGTTTATTAAACTGAGGGTATGATTCGCTAAAAGACGGTACTGTTAGTGTGAACTGTGAAGCTGTCTGGTAGAGTATTTTGGTAGTTTGGTGACGAACAGGAACATGTATAGTTTTTGGTAGTTTGGTGAAGAACGGGTATAGTTTTTGGTAGTTTGGTGAAGTACGGGTATATTTTTTCAGGGTTTAGTGAGATTAAGCTTAAAATGAAATGATATGTAGTTATGGCACTGCAAGCAGAACCAATCAGACACATGTTCTCAAAAACATGAAACTAAAACATCTTGATCAAGCAAGAAATGAAGGTAGTTGAATTTGCATGTAATTGAATCCGCATTATTTTTATAACTGCAAGAAACCAAACACATCGTAAGAGGAATTTAGCATACCTTGCTAGAAGAAGGCTTAGATCTCGTTTTGGAGGCAGAAGATGCTTGTTCATGATGAGCAGAAGCCCTAAGCTGCTGGCAATATTGAAGAAGCTCAGCTTTTCTATTATAGCCACCACAAGTATGGTGGCGGCGGCGGCTGCGCTGATGGTGGGAGCCTGCTAATCTCCTAGGCTTCACTATGTATACTGATATCAACACAGGTGCCTTCTTTTGAGATGACATAATACAAAAGGGATCTTTTTCCATTGATTTTTCTATGAAACATTTATTACAGATCGGATTTCGAAGAAGGGGAAGGGCTTGAAGTTTATTATGAGATACAACGGCTGTTGGCCAGCGATAATAGGTGGCAGGCTGAAACCTAACAAAACAAGAAGACACACTGATTGATGGAAACATCAAGACTCTGTTCAGCCTATGTTTGATTATTAAAAGAGAAGAAAGACATGGTATTATATAAAATTACAGAACAAATGGTTGCATGGCATTTATACAGAGGAAGTCCGAAACTTTCGCTTTCCATATACCTGCTCTCTCTATGCTGTGGCGCTTATTTTAAGGAGTTAATATTCTTTGTTGTTGAATTTTTCAAAGAAACTTTTTTGTTCAAATGGATTTCATCAACAGAAAGGTTCACATACAGACATGAGTCAATCAGTTTAGATATAATGATGTAATCAAAGATGAGCACAAGCAAGCCAGTTCAAGTTCCATTTATTATATAATAATAATAATAATAATAATAACTTGTGTTAGATATAACCGATATAAGCCGTATCAAAACTACATCCGTGCTCGCTTATACATCATATACTTTCGCTGTTGGCATCAAGCTTGGACAAATGAGGAGGGTCGTGTGAGGTAGCCAACAGGTAACATACAACATAGTCGGATCTCTATGATTTCATTCTTATTATTATTCTTTTAGAAAAGTCAGACCTTTATGAAATGAATATTAAAAAGCATACATCCATAGTTAACTTTGACATGATAACTTCATTCTTCCCTTTAGTATTTTCTCAAACATACAACATTGATATGATAGTTGCACCACATCCACATTCAAAATCTACCAAAACTTATAAAGAAGAAAATAGGTTGTTGTTGCATGCATGGGATATTAAAAACACACACAAAAAAAAGCTGGTGTTAGAATCAGTTTACCTAAAGATAATCAGCTTAATGGCATTATCGCTCCTAATCTTCAATTGGACCCGATCAGTCATTTCTGACTTCTAGTGAATTTTTCCTGCAGCAAACATCAGATGATGTGCACATGCTGTGACTTCACGAAAAATTAATGTTTGATATATTCATGAGACATGCACTTCATCGAGCTTGCCCCTTTGTTGCGCCTCCAAAAATTAAGCTGATTAAATTCCCGTAAGTCCACAATTTCCTTTCTTTCGCTTTAGATCCAAGCGA
The DNA here is from genome assembly GCA_030015575.1 of Agapanthus africanus. Classification (NCBI taxonomy): domain Eukaryota; kingdom Viridiplantae; phylum Streptophyta; class Magnoliopsida; order Asparagales; family Amaryllidaceae; genus Agapanthus; species Agapanthus africanus. The sequence continues at coordinate 27,525,457 of CM057339.1, forward strand.
CGAAAACATTTTCTCGCAGTTACTAATGAAACCCCTTTTCCCAAAAGCAGCCAAAACTAGAGAATCACTATTCATTTCTACCGCTCTTTCCAAATAAGAATTCTTTTTCCATAAACCCAACACACGGGTCCCACTGTATCCAATCTCACAAGCATCAAAGAGAATTCCAAAAGTTACCATATCCGGTTTCAAATTATTCACTTCAACCCTTGAAAACACACCATCTAAAGCCTTGAAATCCTTGATTTTGAGATAAAATAGCCCAAGAATATTCGTAAAGGTTATATTAAATCCAACTTTCGCTGCATTCATTTCTTTAACAATTGATTCAACACCCTTTCTACTCAAAAGACAAGCAGATGAAATGAGAAGAATACACCAAACGAGATCGGTTCTGCCTATTCTCGAACCAATCTCATTTCCAAACTCCTCTAACCGAGCAAACCGACGATGCTCAATGTAAACTAAAGCCAATTTTCTAATCAAATTTTCCTTCATAAATGCTTTCGAATGGAAAACTTTACGATATAATTTCTCCATCTTCTCTAAGATCCCCAGATCAGCATAGGCCTCGAGCATCATGACCAAAGTGTGAGGCTGCAAGTTCATTTTTTTGGAGCAAACAGTTCTATGCATTCCTTCCATTTTATCAAGAAGTTTCGCTCGCGCAAATTCTCCGATTAATAAGTTGTAAGTGACTTCATTTGGAAAGCATCCTTCTAATTCCATTTTCTTCATGCATTTGCTCATCTCATCGTACAATTTGTAATTTCCATAAGCTCGAATTAGCCCATTATAGGTTTCAGGTGTAGGCAATAAACCAGTCTCCACCATTTTACTTAAAATGTCTTTTGATTTGTCAAACTCTTTTACTCTGGCGAATCCGTGAATTATGTCATTGTACACTGATAAAGAAGGGAGAAGATCACAATTCTCCATGTTGACAAAAGTTGAGACTGCTTCTTTCATTAAATTTTGTTCACACAATAGCCGTATAACTTTTGAGTAATTGGCTTCACTAATTCGGGATATTTCTTTGTTCTTCCACAAATCAAAGACCTGTGAATCATATCATTGAAGACCCCAATTATATATCAAAATCTATAATAGAAGCAACTAGCATTAATGGTAATAACCAGCAAACAAAACTTAATGCAATTGAATAAAAGCTTGGCACACTTATTACGGTATGGAAAGAGGAAAAGTTAATCAAACTTCAAGTGACAACTAGCACCCGATTCAAGCTAATAATAATGAATAGCAATCGAATTTTCCTATTTCTAGTTATTATATTTATACCAATCAATAAACTGGTCAGAAAACTAATCCTCACTCTTTAATATTTCCACTCATCCACCTTAAACATTATCATATAGCTTTATGACGTAATGTTTCTTAATTGCCTAACATTCTGACCCGTAAAACATCGGTGACCTTATAACCATCTTATCATTCCATCGATTACATGGGTATTCTATCACCAAATACTGATACTTCGCGCATCCCCCTCTATCACATAATATATAAATTATAAAATATTAGATATGGCTAAGTTACCACTAAATACCTTAAGTATCCTTGTTTTCACTAAACTACGTTAAAGCTTTTTTTTATTATAATAAACTCCCTTACAGTGCTATTTAAGTGTATTTCAGTGAAAAACTTTCAGAAATTCCAGGTTGGGTTCGCTGTAATTAAAATACGGCACGTGTTTGAGTATGGAGTTAGGATAGTCAGAGTATATTTTTAAGTGGAGGTAGAGAAGATGCAAATTGTATCTTGCAAGGCCCTCCCTCCACCTTAAACTTTAACTTCGATGATGTGTTTCACTTTGATGTTATCTAAACTCCAAGGCCCTGTTTGGGAATGGAGTTAAGTTTTCTAAACCAGAGTTTTGTAAAGTTAGCAAAAGTTAACTCTAATATGCTCTAACTTTACTTTGCTTGGTATCATTTTGGAGTTGAGATAACTGGAGTTATCTCAGCGCCAAAGTCGAGATAACTGCAGTTATCCCAGCTCCAAAGTCGAGATAAGCTAAGTTTTGTAACCTCCATTTTCCCAAACACATCACTTATAACGCAACAATCGTTCAATTTTAAATGGAGTTTGGGGCTTGCAAACCATAGTTTGCATTCCCTCTACCAGTGTTCTAAAAAGTGGTCTAAGCGGCCGACTAGACGGAAGCGGTGCGAAGCCGCTCCGCTTTAGCCCTAAACAGTTTAATTAGGCGGTTTAAGCACTTAATAAGCATTTAAGCCGTCCAGTCTGCTTAAGCAGGCGTCTAGACAGACCCGGCCCAATTAATGGAATAAAAATCAGTATTTTTTGAAGCACCATGGGTCGGGTTTGTTCTCTTTTCACTATACCCGACCCAAACTCATACTTGATGAAATAAAAGTAAGTCAATTTTTTTTCTCTTTTTTGAATTTTTTTCATTATATAGATCAAAATTTATTTTTTGCTGACTTTTGCTGTTAAAATATCAATATGTTACGGGCAGTGTTTTAAAGGCGAGGCGCCTTGGCGCCTCAAGCACCCAAACGAGACGATCTGAGCTGCAATTGCCTCAAGTGCCCAGGCACACACCTTAGGCGTCCAAGGTGAAGTTTTGAGGCATGTGTCCGAGTAATTTTTATTTAAAAAATAGAAATAAACTAAATTTCATATTATTTCACTATTCTATTTGTTTTTGTGTACTCGCTTTCTCTTTAATCATAGAGAAAGTCTTCAATGATTGTAAAATTGAACCAAAAATGACAAAAAATAGGTTTTTAATTCTAAATAGAAAGTCTTTTATTCTTTTCTTTCACATTCTTTCCCTGATTCTCAAACCGACCTAGCAAAATGCTTGACGCCTTACTTCATTCAGGCGATCACCTTTTTAACGCTCCCGCCTTAGACGATAGGAAAGCTTCGTCGTCTTGATTTCACCTTTTGCTTTTAAAACACTGGTCCTGGGTTATCATACTAAATTATCAATATATTTATCTTTCTACTGCTGAAATTTTAATATATTGCTATTTACTATTATGAAGTGTTAATATTTTGCTAAAATTTCAATATGTATATATATCAAATATAATTTTACCTACAGTTAAAAAAATTGTCTAGGCGGTGCTGCAGTGGCGGCTAGGCGCTAGGCGGTACCCTAAACGCTCAGCTCCGTCTAGCGTTTTTGACAACCTTACCCTCTACCTCCACTTAAAAATAAATTCTAATTATCCTAACTCGATATCCAAACAAGGACCAAAATGTTGGCGTTATTTAAACTCCAAAATGAAGGTTTTCTTCAAACTTTTTGGAGTTAGAAACCTTAGGTTGGATTGGAATTTTCTCAACTTTGGAGTTTCGATGATCAGAGTTTTCTAATCTCCAAAATCCACGCCATACATGGCATAGTTAGGCTTTTGGAGTTGAGTTTCGATAACTTTATGAAATCCCGATTATTCTAACTTAAATCCAAAGCCAAATGTGGGAGATCTTTATTGAAAAGCAATGGTAGTTTGGAGTTATGAGTATTGTAGTGTAATTTAGCATAAACGACAATGTCAAGCTAAGATCAATCACTAAGAAAAGCCTGCATAACCTAGGATCAAAATTGGTTGCTTACAAAAACCTCCAAGGCCATTGTTTTTTTGTTTTTGTTTTTTTTAGATAATAGGCGAGATAAATTAGCCACCCCCTCATAATTGGGAGACCTCGGACTCAATCCTGGGTCTCCTCAATGGGCTACTCCAAGGCCCACCAATGGGTTACTCCAAGCCCTTCTCCAAGGCCATTGTTTAACAATAGGTTCCAGTTTCCGAAATCCCGGTGTCATGGGGTTTCAATGCCAAACCCCATAAATTGAAACCATAACGTTTGGCAACCAAACCGCGGTTTCAAAAAGTTTTGGGGACCCAAAACCCCATTTTCCTAAACTCCATAAGGAGTGGGGTTTCATAAAGTTTCCTGCGGTCTCTCTTTATTTTCCCTCTCCAAGACTTAAATTAATGTTGAGTTAAACGCAGCCCTGGTTTTGATAAGCTGTGTTGGTAAATGACTCTAAACTTTGTGGAACCCTGATTTTACAAAACAGCGGGTGTACAACTAGGCCTAAATGTATCAAATCCACTTACAAATCAATAGAGTTGTTTCGAACAGAGAAGATAAGCACAAACCTGAAGCGCCTCTTGGCTTCTCTCCTCTTCCAAGAGAAAAACAAACACAGCCCAGAGCTGGTCCTTGCTCCAATCCCCATCCCTTTCCAAGATCCCAACTGGGTCCAAACCCTTTTGAGAGATGGCTTCTATAAGAACCCTGATCCTGTTGTTGTAGTGAAAAGACTCAACAAGCAGATCCTTGTGCTGCTGCTGCTGCAAGCGCTCGTTTTGAGGATGATTGTTGAGATTCGGGGTAGAAACGCGAAGGGGAGCGATTGAAGAAGGAAAATTTATGATGGGTTTTGAGAATGAAGGGCTTTTGAAGGGGAGATGAGGGAAGGTGAAAGGAATTTGGGAGGGAGATTGACTAAAAGCTCTCATTTTCCCCCACTAGCTCTCTGATAATGGTGAACTCAATTTTAACCTCAAAACACCAAAATAAAAGGGGTTGTTTTGTGGGTCGGATACTGCATCCCCTCGCCCGACCCGAACCCGTTATTTTATCCACTAGGTTACAGTCTTCGAAGCTAGCTTGGTGGGTGGGTCCCAATAAGAAAACAAACAAGGGGTTGGGCCAGCGTCGTGCAGGGATTTAAACACGTTTGTTTCTCCGTTTATGTTTGAAAAATGAATGGATGATGATCCAAGGTTAGCGAGATGGCAGGGCATACCAATGAGTTTTGTTGATGGGGTGGAAAGGACTCAAGCCAACGCTTGAAAAAATCACCCGAGCGGCATATGCTCGAGTCGGTGTTGAATAGACAAAGAATTAGGATTGTGATTGTGTGTCTCTCTCATCATGAAAAGGTTATTCTATATGTCACGTCTAAACGTATGAAAGCAATATAATAATATGCAAGAATTAACAAGAGTAAATAAAAATTTAACAGCAACTTTATTTACATTCATTTTCATAGTTTGGATACAAGATAACAGAAATAAAAAGTGCAAATGTGACAGGTGCCTAAACAATGGCATACTGGTTAAAAATGCAAAAAAGAAACTAGTAGTCCGGCTAAGTGGTAAGTTGATCGAAGTCTTCCTGGCTGGGCTCGATCTTCTCAGAATCATGTCCTTCTGACGAACATTTCAAGAAAAAGAAACAGCGAGGAATGTCGTTAGCGAACTGTCACTCGGTAAGTCCCCAAAAGAAATAAGTAATGATGTGTGTGTAAAAACAAACAGGAATCTAGATAGTAATAAACGGGTAAGAGTGTATGTAAAACTATCTCAAGCATGACAGCTATATGCATATGATTATTCTATTCTAACGTGATTGTTTGTAATTTGATAAAGAAAGTATGCGTGTATACGAGAGTAGTCCGGCTTACCTCATGGACCAAAGTACAAGAAAGTACAAGGCTCCGTCAAACTCCACGGAACAACGGCAAAATCATATTCAAGAGGTGTCTTTTAAAGTGACCTCTCGTGCCACGACATATATTCCTTACCAACCTACCCTTTATCCCCGCGTATTTTATTGTTTGGATCAAGTTTACAGGTCTTGACCCAATTCATGAATATAAAGAGTATAAGTTCAGATTAAAGTTGCATTCAAGTATTCATTTCAAGTTCAAGTTCAAGTTCAAGTCCAAGTCATATTTATGGTTCGGGTCAAGTCAAGTTAAGAGCTCAAGTTCAGTTCGACTTTGTATTTGAGTTCGAGTTTGTATTTGAGTTCGAGTTCAAATTAGATTGGGATTCAAGTCAAATTTGAGTCCAATGTGATTTGATTCAAGTAATATTACACTTTATTTTAGTAAGAATTTTATCTCGATAGATTCCTTAAGTTTAAGAACAATCGGGCAATCCCTGCACATGGACGGTAGTATTTATAACTTTTTCAAAGACGATTGCTAACGATAATTTCATCCTAACCTTACGATCTATATTTAGGAAGAGACAAGCGGTACATCATTATCTCCGGCAACCCCGAGACACTGATAAGAGAAGATACCGCTCAAACCAATCTGCAACTTAAACACATAAGCTAGACTGGTATTTTGGTTTCTAAGGTATTTATGTAAAAATGTTATTTACAAAGTCTCGAGGGTTTTTAATTTCTCCTAAAGCCGCAAAGGTGTTTGTGATAAAAATATGTTAATTAAAATATTAAGAATTTTCATAAAAACGTATTTTATATTTTGTGGTATTTTAATGTCAAAACCTAGTTTTTAAAAGTTTATGGTATTTTAATGAAAAAATCCATTTTTGAAAACTTAAGAGTATTTTCTTAAAAACTTTAATTTTTTCATTTTAAAAAATCTAGTTTTCACAAATAGTTTTATTTGGAAAAATGAATAAATGATTTAAGAAAATTTTCAAATTATTTAATTTGTTTTAAAATATCGTATTTTATTCTTTCGAGACCGAATTCTCCATGAGGAGTTCTGCATCTCACCCTACTATCCCAAGAATGTGCGATAAGCCGCACTATCCACAAATGGATACCCTAACGAGAGTTGTAGAGGCGTATTTATAAAGGATTTAAAAATAACGATTTTAAAACGTATTTTAGAAAGTGAGGGTATTTTAAAGAAAAAACGTTTCCATAAAACGCTACAATTGATTGATCGTGCTATGAAACTATAGTATACGTGAGTGGGGTAGGTCATTATCCCGTCCATGATCTATATCAACATGTCACAAGAACTAGTATTTTAACAATACTAATTTAACAGGGTATTTTAGCGTTACATGTATTCCACTGTAGTTTTAACATGTCACAAAATCGTTTTAAGAGCGTGTAAGTTTAACAAGAGGCAAGAATAATAAAATGACATGTTTACCTAGGATGATCGCTTTCAATTTTTGGCAAATATAATTTTTTTTCGAATCGGTAAGATAGCATGAAATGGTTTCTTTTAAAACGTAGAATCGATTTACTTAATTTGGTTTGGAGATACGGTAAGAGATGGATTAAAAGTGAGATTAAGAGGGAATGATAGGATACTTACTGATTGCGTTCGAAACCAAAGAAAGAAAATGTCTCAGTTGGTAGAACCGAGACCAAGATGTACGGAAGAAGTTCGATCAACGGAGCTTCGACTTTGGAAGCTTGGGTACTTCACTTGAGCAAATTTCTTCAAGAGTCTTGAGATGGATTTTAGAGCGATTTTCAGAAATGAGGATGATGATAGGGTGTCTAGTATTTATAGGGGAGGAATGTGGGAGTATGTGAATAAAAATGAATAAAAATGAATTTAAATGAATTTAAAATGGTGTTAATAGGGTAGATGAAGAGGCTGGCAGCTCTCCGGTTAAATTCAGGAAATTCAAAGGGTAAAAAGGGATGGTGGGCAGTCCAAAGATCGCACGGAGAAAGCACCGAGAAAATTGAGCACATCGAGGTCGTCGATAGCGGCTCCTTGGTGATTTTGGGCGGCCAAGATGAAAGCTTTGGTCTCGAAATTCGTGCCCTTGGCTTTAACATCTCATTTATCCATTTTAATTCTGTTGCAACTTTTCGCTTCTCCGTGTAATACCCGTACAAACTTTTATACTTCCAAAACGTTAAAATAAAAATATTAAAATAATTGGGGCTGATGAGATTCGAATACGCAGGCTAAGGAACAGCCGTGGAAAGTCTTAACCAGTGAGCAACAAGTTCTATCTTGCTTTTATTTAACAACAATTACTTATAACTCATAGTCAGAACAGAAATACCTTCATATTTATATTGAACTTGATATAAATGTACATGGATTTCAGGGTCGTTACATTATACCCTCATTATAAAAATTTCGTCATCGAAATTTACACAAAGGACTCATCATTAAACAATTGAGGGTAACATGTACGCATATCATTTTCTCGTTCCCAAGTTAATTCTCCAAGCGAATCCTTTTTCCACATCATTCGGATTAGTTTCACTACTTTGTTCCGTAACGTCTTCTCTTTCCGATTTAAAATCTCAACTGGCTGCTGTTCACAAGTCAGGTCGGTCTATACATTATGCTCTTAGTAGTCGAGTATATGACCGGGGTCCCTCACATAACGGTGTAGTTGAGATATATGGAATATGTTATGCACTCCTTCCAATGATGGTGGCAATGCTAAACAATACGCTATATCTCCTACCCGTTCCAATATGTCGAATAGCCTGATGTATCTTGGGCTAAGCTTTCCCTATCTTCCGAAGTGTATCACTTCTCTGTTCGGAGAAATCTTGAGGAACACATGATTTCCATGTTGGAACTCCAAGTGTCATCACATTGCATTTGCCCAATACTTCTGTCGGTCTTGGGCTATGCGCATCTTTTCCCTGATCGTGCGAACTACATCAACTGTTGTCACAATCATCTCTGGCCCAATGTCACACGCCGCTTCCCAAAATATATAAATACAGGAATGTAACAAAGCCAGCCATGCTACCTACGGTGAGAAAATATCCTTCTATAGTCACATTACGGCTGTCGATCAGATATCAAGAACAGAAAATAAATATTCATTTATCTCATGTCCAAACTGCATGAATAAATAATAAAGAGAAAGGTAGCGGAAGCAAAAAGATCCAAGATAATAAAAGAAAAAATATTCTAGGCTCGTCCCTTATGGGATCACAACGATAAAACGATAATTCCAGAACTAGAATATAAATCTAAAGCATCACTAAACTAAATAAGCGGAAAGCTCTTTACTACTCGGCAATCTTGTTAAAGTATTCCTGATTCTCCTGTGATATGGTCAAAGAATCTGGGCCATACAAAATCCAGACGTTGTTCATACCATAATATTGCATTATTATATTCCCCATTCTTATTCGTTTTATAAATAAACAGGTGCTTTTGACGCATGTCTGCTATATATTACAGATTACAGGTTCTAGGAGCAAAAACAGTGAAAAAGATAAAAGACAATGCAAAAGTGGACTATAACCAACAAACAGAAGGATCTTGATCAAGCCTACATGAAGATCAGTTCACAAAGCAAGGTTCAAGACGTCGACACAAAGCGAACGGTTAAAGTTCACTACAATTATTCACTGGAAGATCTGGAGAAGACCCAGAAGCCAAATAGAGAAAAGAACCTAAGAAATAGGAATCCCACAAAGCCCACAAGCAGAATACCAAAGCTGAGAAAATGATTTTTCTATTGGGCCGCGGAACCATGGCCCAACCCATGTTGCGGCCGCGGATCCGCGGCCTTCCAGAGCACTTAGGGGAATAAATTTTTACCATAATTCTTGCGGCGCTGAATGGATCTACTTAGGGGTATTTTTGTAAATGCATACGTGCGAATCAATTGTAACCTAGGGTTTCCTATCCTCTATAAATAGGAACTTTAAAGTTTGTATTAGGCTATGCCTCCCTCATGCCTCTTTTTATGAATAAAATTCAGAATTCTTTTGGAGAGCATCGATGCCTCTTTTCATATTATCTATTCAGATCTGACAACCCTGCGTAAATGTTTGGAGAGAGCCATCTGTAAAGTAAGTAGGTAATTTCAATTTTTGCCCTAGGTAATTTTTCATTCTCCGCCCTAGATAAATGTTTTAAAATTCCCTAATGAGTGAGTAGTCTTCTCGCTTGTTAGGGTTAGCTTTGGGGAAGGTTTTTGAGAGATGAGATCTCTCATCCCTTTCTTGCCCATCATACTTTTTAATAGGACTCCATGCATACATGCACATACCGTTCCCTACGGCACCCTATCCCACGAGGTAGCGGTGATACCGTAGTATAAAGGCCCGGTTGTGATGGTTTTCCATGGAGGTTAGGGTAAGGATCGATAAAGGAAGGACAAGAAGCTAGAGGAAGAAAACATCTTCCCGAATGGTTCTAATCTCTTTTATTGATAATTACCATAACTCCTCTTAGATCCTAATTTGAGTATAGAAAGCGTTGATATTTATTTACATTTTCAAACCTATCCTAAACCTAACCCTAGCAAGATTTAGATCTAGATAATCTTAGTATAGATAGATTTAGTTTTTAGATTTAATAATCAATCCGACCACAATCGGAATTAACTCGTTTGAGCGACTAGGAAATTCACAACATCCCTGTGGACCGACCCGTACTCACCGGCTAGCTACCAAGCGACGCCGTTCTTGATTGCGGTAATTATATTTTTGATCGAAAAATCTTTCAAATCAAATGGCGCCGTTACCGGGGATGGTGTGTTATTTCCTTTTTGCAATTTCGGGTTAATATAAACTAAAAAAATCAGAAAAATCTGAAAAATCAAAAAAATATATCATCTGTTATTTTTGGAAAGGGTATTCTTGTGAGAATTTTGCAGGATCTACAAACAACTTCGGATATGGAAAAATCCAGAAAGCGAAACAGAAAACATCTAATCCGAACCAACAGAGGAGTATCCCAACAGAGCACAGAAGAAAACTTGGCATCTGATCCACCCACCAGACCGCGGATCCGCCGCATTAGCCTACTCCCGCCGCGTAAACGCGGTCCCACAGTGACGTCATCCATTGTATTTTTTTCTGGCGGCTTGAATCCCCCTGCAGACCGCGTTTCAGCGGCAAGAACCATCCTCCGACCGCGAAAAGGCGGCGCCTTGGTGACCTCAGATCGTGAAAATTACACTGTAAGTCTCCTCTGCTTCTCCTCTGCCAATCTTGATATATTTTCTGTAAATTTGCCTGCAGGATTCTTTGCGCATTAAAAATCTTCCCCCTTCCAAATAACAAGTCTTGTGCAGGATTCTTTGCGCCGCGCATTAAAAAAAAATTTGATTGCAAGAAATCTTTTCTGTTGTGCATATCCTTTATCGAAAATCTTTTTGCAAACAGTTCCAAATAAAAAGAAAAAGGAAAAAATCTTTTTGTAAAAAGACTTGCAACTTTTGTCGCTAAGAAATCCTTGCACCACCTACCTTCTTTCTCTTCTCATTCTTACATCATGGGTACCCCACCTCATAAATCTATTGCTGAACTTTGGTATCCCGAACCTAACTTTGCCTCGTACGTCAATTGTTTCGGTCGATTTAAGGAAGATCCATCCATACCCAAAATTTCTTTGAAAGATCAAATAGAAGCGTCTAGGAGAAACAACTCGACTTCACAACCCACTTTGTGTCAACCATGTCAACCTTCACCACCTTCGTACGTTGATACCACTTTTTCACGTCCTGCTGTAACTCCTAAACCGATATCCATTGCTGAGCATATTGCTTAATCTCGTAGCCGATCTTTCACCCCTCTCCACTCATCTAGTTCTAGGGATTCACAAGACTATTTACCTATTTATCCACATATTGATCCTAATCATGTCCAACCATCCACTTCCTACCAATCCTACCCGACTTTCCCACCTTCACTAGACACTATTTCTACACAGCCATTTGGGAGTTTCACGTATCCAAACAGTTTTGAATCTTTTACCGAAACCCCTTCACAACCCATGTCTAGTTTGAAACAGTCGTTGGAAGCATATATTTTCGCAACAAACAAAATGGTTAGGAATGTGGATGCGTCCATAGCCGTCCTTATACAACCTAGTGAACCGGTCGCTAGTTTTCAACTAGCTCCAAATTTTCCAATGTATGAGGAGACGGTTGGACAGAGGGAGAATTTGAGAGGAGCGAGTGAGTTCTACACATTCCTAAATCAAACCTACCCATACCCAATTGAAGCCCACAACTCCGGTTTTCCATCGATTGTCCCAAATAGTTCACAAGTTGAAAATAAAACATCTAGCGAGTTGTGTGACTTTGTAGTGCTTGATTTGCCCGATTGTGAAGAATCCCTTTCGAGTGAAACCACACCTAATCCTTTTGACTTTTACACCTCCATTCTAGAAACTGAATTGATAAATATCTATGCTTTTGATGAGGTGTCTGAGAATATTAATTTTCACTTGATTGAGGATATTGACGCCGGGAATATATTGGATGATGAACCCGTAGATTTGACTGAAATTTTATCTCCAATTCATCATCCCGAGTCATTAAATGTTTCTCCCGAACTTCATATGCGTCTTGATTTTGATGATAATGGCATGGATAGGCTAAATTTTGAGGAGAATTATGAGGATAGTATTGAGGAGAGTATCGAGGATAATATTGAGGTTGAACCATTTTTGTTTGATGTGTCGGATTTTCCAATTCATCCTCCTGAACCTTTACCTGTTATACTTCCTAAATCACCCTCCCTCCTTTCCATCGTTCCGACCACGCAAAAGATCATGCTTGAAGACCGTGAGCTTCTCACAGCCGATAACACCTACGAGTGTTTCACTTTTTCGGACGATGTTGCAGACTCACCGCCCGAGTTTGAGTCCTTTGAATTTTCAGATGAGTTAGTTGAACCATCAGACTCGGTTGCTTATAGTCGTTTCGAACCATTGATGGAATCTTTCCAGTTCGAAACAGTTTACTACGATGAGAATGAGACTATCCCTAATTCACTCCCTATCGTCCTTCCTATCGTTCCGACCGTGCAAGAGACCGTTACGCTTTCATCTCCAATACCAAGTTCGGCGTACCCATGTTTTCTTGCGAATCTTGAGGGATTTGACCCCATTTCTCGACGGGTTGATAGATTGGCACAATCGCTTTTAACACATCGGTCATCACAAATTGTGCTAATTTATTCACTCGATTTACACCCTCAAGATCGTACTCCACTTCTTACTCTTTTCCGTCATTCTTCTCCTCCACCGAGACCATATTCCACTCTTCTTCCCATATGGTCTCGTGTGCTTCTCATTTCTCTTCTTTCCACTCCCTCCTTTCACCAACTCTATCATTACCATGATAAGATTTTTGAATGGTTGGTGCTAACCTTTGGCTTGTGTAAGGCCTTGTTTAGTTTGGGGAGGACCTTGTTGTATATATGTATATATATTTTTTGTTTTCTTTTTCTATAAAAAAATAAAAAAAAATTCAAAATATAAAAAAAAATAATATATATATATATATATATATATATATATATATATATAAATTTTTATAAATAAATAAACATGGGAGTGCCGGCATTTTGACCCTCTTGGTGTAGCATGACAGTGAGGACACTATCAAGTTTAAGTTTGGGGGTATGCTCGGTAAGTCTTCTTTCTTCGCATTCATATGTATATGTTTGCATTTGCATACTTATTTTCAAAACCCATAAAATTTTGAAAATTTCAAAAATTATAAAAATTAATGTATTCAATTTTGGCCATATTTGACTTGAGTTTGACAAATAGGTTAACTGGCTAGGAACAACTAGGTCTTAGACTTAGTAAATTAAAAACCCTAAAAATAACCTTCCTTAAAGTTTAACGGTAGAAAATATATGTCTTTGTAGTTTATTTAGAAATAGGCAAATTTTGAGTTCACTTCTTGGGTTAGGTCAAAACAAAGGAAAAGTATTGATATTTCTATTAGAGTATGAGTTTGAAAAATAATTCCTAGCTTAAGTCTACATTCTGAAAATGTATACCCTACAAATTGCACCAACACGCACCTTGAAACTTGGAATAGTATAGGAGACCTTGAAATGCTCTTGTCTAAAGTCCTTAGTACGAAGAAAATAAAATGAAAAATACAAGGGTGAATAAAGAAAAAAAATGAACACTGGTTTTTGTGATTACTTAAGACTGGAAAAATAGAAAAAAAATATTTAGCGAGGGTGCTTCATCACCTAGTGCCTTAGACCAACTGGTTTGGGAGTCACTGCTAAAAAGCGTTGGGTGTTTCAGGACTAGGAAGTACGTTTTAAAGTGCAAACGTATTTTGTAATCGGTCGTGGTACCTCAAGAAATATTAACGATCGCATGAAGGATGTGTAAGCAAAATTCATTTAAAAATTCACCAATTAATAAGTATTTTGGACAACGGACAAGAGTATGATTGCTTGATTTGAATTTCCAAGTGTAGGGGTGATCTATACACACACGTAGGGGTATGTGATTGGAGTTTAGATGAGAGAGAGGAGTGAAAAATAGAACTTGTATCTTTAGTAAGGGTTGATAAAAATTCCTAAGTGGAGATGGAACCCTAGAAGGAAAACTTAGGAAATGCCGAAAGCTAAGTAGGTCTGCAAAACATATATAATCTTAAGTTAGATGATGAGGAAGTGTGAAGAATATGGGTGTATAATTTACGGGTCGAAGATAATAGAATTCCTTGTTAGAAAGCCTAATTGGAGAATAAAAGTCAATGGGCCTAATTGATAGGATTTTGTGGGTAGTATCCGCTGAAAACCCTCAGGAGACAACACTCCTCTTACTAGGGACACCTAGAGATTTAACGGCTTGTTGCACAAGCTCAGTGCAATCGCGTTTCCCTGCGAAAGTGCGGTTAGGTTTTTGTCGTGCATAAAAATAAGTTTGCTCGAGGACGAGCAAAAGATAAGTTTGGGGGTATTTGTTCATACCATAATATTGCATTATTATATTCCTCATTCTTATTCGTTTTATAAATAAACAGGTGCTTTTGACGCATGTCTGCTATATATTACAGGTTACAGGTTCTAGGAGCAAAAACAGTGAAAAAGATAAAAGACAATGCAAAAGTGGACTATAACCAACAAACAGAAGGATCTTGATCAAGCCTACATGAAAATCAGTTCACAAAGTAAGGTTCAAGACGTCGACATAAAGCGAACGGTTAAAGTTCACTACAATTATTCACTGGAAGATCTGGAGAAGACCCAGAAGCCAAATAGAGAAAAGAACCTAAGAAATAGGAATCCCACAAAGCCTACAAGCAGAATACCAAAGCTGAGAAAATGATTTTTCTATTGGGCCGCGGAACCGCGGCCCAACCCATGTTGCGGCCGCGGATCCGCGGCCTTCCAGAGCACTTAGGGGAATAAATTTTTATCATAATTCTTGCGGCGCTGAATGGGTCTACCTAGGGGTATTTTTGTAAATGCATACGTGCGAATCAATTGTAACCTAGGGTTTCCTATCCTCTATAAATAGGAACTCTAAAACTTGTATTAGGCTATGCCTCCCTCATGCCTCTTTTTATGAATAAAATTCAGAATTCTTTTGGAGAGCATCGATACCTCTTTTCATATCATCTATTCAGATCTGACAACCCTGCGTAAATGTTTGGAGAGAGCCATCTGTAAAGTAAGTAGGTAATTTCAATTCTTGCCCTAGGTAATTTTTCATTCTCTGCCCTAGATAAATATTTTTAAATTCCCTAATGAGCGAGTAGTCTTCTCGCTTGTTAGGGTTAGCTTTGGGGAAGGCTTTTGAGAGATGAGATCTCTCATCCCTTTCTTGCCCATCATACTTTTTAATAGGACTCCATGCATACATGCACATACCGCTCCCTATGGCATCCTATCCCACGAGGTAGCGGTGATATCGTAGTATAAAGGCCCGGTTGTGATGGTTTTTTATGGAGGTTAGGGTAAGGATCGATAAAGGAAGGACAAGAAGCTAGAGGAAGAAAACATCTTCCCGAATGGTTCTAATCCCTTTTATTGATAATTACCATAACTCCTCTTAGATCCTAATTTGGGTATAGATAGCGTTGATATTTATTTACATTTCCAAACCTACCCTAAACCTAACCCTAGCAAGATTTAGATCTAGATAATCTTAATATAGATAGATTTAGTTTTTAGATTTAATAATCAATCCGACCACAATCGGAATTAACTCGTTTGAGCGACTAGGAAATTCACAACATCCCTGTGGACCGACCCGTACTCACCGGCTAGCTACCAAGCGACGCCGTTCTTGATTGCGGTAATTATATTTTTGATCGAAAAATATTTCAAATCAGACGTCAGTGTGTCTTAAATATCATAATAATATAATTAAACTTTGATTTAGCATACCATTTGCAAGAACACGATATCATGTATATAAATAACAAGCAACAACAATAATATGTGATAAACGAGCAATATGTAATGGATCAGCCATATCAGTATATCCTATTGGTCCATATTGCTAAATTATTTATCCTACAGGTATTTGAAATCAATTAATGTACTCCTTCATATAACTCAAAAGTATATATCCCGTTACCCCCGAGACCACGGACGCAAGATATATCCTGTTACCTCCCGGGACTACGGATGCAAGATGTATAAATCAAGAATGATTCTGTTCCGTTAACCACGGGAACCATGGAAACATGTAATATCCTTTTGAGTTACACTTTTGATTTCCCCATTTCCACAGGTTTCATTTTCCAAATCAGGTATGAATATAATATTTACCTATTGCCAACACAGGAAAAAATAGGTACATGTTATATCTATCGAGACAACAGGTAATATCCATCAGGACATCAAGTCAAATTGTTGGTATCAGTAAGTATTACAAGCAAATAGGTACTTGCATGATAACGATAACAGTAACAGGATGGCATGGTATAATTCATGAATAAGTGTACATGCATGTCAAGAGTGATGTATCAGTCAAGTAAATGTGTATCTCTTATTCACATAAAATAACAAGTCATGATGTATGGAATCCAATGATAATCATAACAATCTCAAGATAAGCGTTAACCGATATAATTGTATCAACTATTACGTGTTCATGGATTTAGTATAACCGTAGTATCTTGTCACGATTATCATTAAGTACTATTAATTAAATATCTTTATTATATTTTACTTATTAAATTTAGGTCTTAGTTATTAAATAGTTAACGACATGAAATGAAATGATAAACAAGATAATCGCATAAAATGATAGAATAGTATTACGGCAATATATGTAGGTATATGTTAATTATAGCATGTTAAACCAAATATTATGACTAGATCAAGGTTGTCGACGTATCATGATTCATATCTCGATATACCATTAAACAGGGTTTACGATCAATTTAATTATAAGACATTAATAGTAATAATATTGTTACGCCAAATATGATTCGACCGCATGTAGAAAGTATTTAGAAATACTTGCTTCAGGGATCCACGGGTGTGCGGCACATGGCAAGAACACTAGTAACGACGGAAAATCTCTATTGGGGGCATTTCGTCGAACGCCTCATGCACAAAATCGAACATTGCCGGAACGGAGATCCGAAGACACGAAAACGATCGTCGCACTAACGCGGACTTGGGCCAAACCTAGGAACCTCAGTTCGTGGCTCGAAACGGCGTCAAATTGCTGTAGCAGTCGGGGATTTCAGTGTCGTCGAGATTACTGTTGCGGCTGCTGCTATTATGCGGATAACCCGACAACAGCAGAGGCGACAGAGGTTGAAGAAAGAGGAGGCAACGAAAACGAAAGCAGAGGTTGAGGAGGCGATGTGAGTCTCGGGCACGAGCACGAAGAAGATGAAAAAGAAGATGATGATGATGATTGATTAAATAGGGAAGAGAGAGAGAAAATCAGTTAGGAATATATTATTATAAATTAGGCTAAAGATTACATAATATATGGAGAGATACAGAGTTTTGTTTAGGAATATTTTTATACATATAGTTTGGTAGGGTAAAGATATAGGATGGGTTAAATATAAATAGGTTCAATTTTCACACAAACCATATTTGTTTAAAAGATTTAAAGAGATCTTCAATATCTATCATATTTTTAGTTAAACTTATCATACACAAATATATCTTGCTACACAACTAATACAATAAAATATATTATATGGATAATTAAATTAGATACGAATATATTGGCAAACCAATATTAAAACTAAATATTATATATTTAACCAACAGACAACCATAATCATAATATATTATATCTGAGAAATATCAAGCTCTAAATTAAAAATAGATTTAATTGAGCAAAAAAATACACCAATATTATTATTTTACTATACCCATATTCTAGGGTGTTACATTATACCCAGCTACAAAAGAATTTCACCTCGAAATTCACGAGAACTAAATAACCAAGAAAAGGAAAAGAACAAGAACAAACAATCCCATATTCATTGTAAATAGGAAACGAACAATAACCAGGAAAGGACAAGATCAAAGAAACTCAGATTTACAGGAAACAGGTTTGGGGAAAAATCACGTACGTAAAGTAATGTGGATACACATGCTGTAAATAAGTACAATACAGAAAGGTAAACGTTGCAGGAAAACAATGCAGATAGGGATATCAATCATCAAGTCAAACAGTGTCAATCTAAAGGTCAATTGAATTGGGTATCAATCTAAAAGTCAAAACCATTTCAATCAATATGTGTGTGTAAGGAATTGGCTGATGGATGTTCACATATCCCCGGGATATCCCATAACTAGTTGGAATCATGAATCAGATTAGTAGCGTGAACATCCCCGAAAAGTGTCCCATGACTACGATGGAGTTTTGTTTAGCGTGAATGTTACCCAAGCGTATAGGTAAAATATCTTGTTACCATATCTTAATCAATACAGATGAAGAACGTCATAAATCAGATACATGCAGATGGAATAATATCATAAGTCAGATACATGCATGTCAAATCACGGATACCCTAACTGATCCATGTCCATGTACAGAGTAATGATGTCAGAAGTAGTCAGATACATATAGATACACATTTGATCAGAATACAGATACCCACTCGGCCATAATTCAGATGCCCCTTTTGACCATAATACATATGTCCTCTTTGACCACAATATAGATGTCCTCTCTTAGACCAGAATACAGATGTCACGCCTAGACCAGAATACAGATGTCAGGATTTCCAATCAATTCAAATGATTTATTAGGGAGATATGCATTCACCCATGTATACTAAACTAATCATGATACGCTATATCGATCTAAACCATACTAGTGAATGAAACGAAACCAAATGAGTACGGTAACAAGGAGAATCAAACCGTGCTAAGCCATCTGTCTTGGCAAGTAAGTGCCACACAAACTCCCAATCTACTGCATATGCTTCTCAGTTAACGCCTAACGAATATAACAAGCATGTCAAACTATGTGTCCCTTCATAATTTCATCACTAATTTCCCATTTTGGCACACATATGTGGTTCTCATACCATAAGGACCTAGCTCCTTGAATTAGCAAATCTGTCCCAAGCCTTGTGGGTCATGGGTCTATCACGCTTCTGTTGCGCTATTCTGATAAGTTTAGGTAGGTCTTCACAATCTCTTCAATTGAGTATACTACGCTCGAGCAGCCTTGATGCGATCTATCAATGATTTCTATATTTGTAGTCGCTTTAACTCCCCGAAGAATTTGGCAAGACTAATTCCAACTCAAGTCTCCGACAATCAGTTATCAGCTCCCCTTGCAACGTCAATATCATTCTGGTTAGCAACTGACTTACAGCATCTGACACCACACCTTCCTGTCCGGATGATACTTCTAAATCCAGGTTGTAGTCAGTCACTAAATCCAACTATCTATGTTTCCTCATGTTAGGCTCCTTTTACGTGAACACGTATTTTTAGGCTTTTATGATCGGTGGATGTCTCGACCTTCTTGCCTAAAAAGTAGTGTCTTCATAACTCCAATGCGAATATCACTATATCTAATTTCCGAGTAATGCGTCGGCAATTCTTCTCCAATGTCTTCAGCTGTTCAACACATCGGCCATCACCAGTCTTTGCTACACCAATATACCATCCAATTTTTTCTCTTGATATGTCACTATGAAACTACTATCCCTACGCAACTGTTCGTCATAGTTGGAAAAGAAACGATTGTCAACTTCAGTTTCCGCGGGTTAAACATTTGGGTATACTTCCCGGACCCAACGAGCGGTTCCTCCTTTCGATTCACTTGGTCAATGTCTCTGTTATTCGTGCGAAATCTTGCACGACCCCGATAAGAACTAGCGAGTCCCACTTATGTTTATTTCGATGTACTCTCAAATTTGGCCAAACTCAAGTTGTCGCAGTCCTTCCGTTTTACCGTGATCTCATCTCCCGATATGTTATCACCCAAGCACTTAACTTCATTGATTCAAAACGCGCATTTGCCCAACTTGGCATACCGTTTCTCTTCCTAGTGGACTTCAAGAGAATCGAAGAAAGGAGTCGGATTCAATTTTCAAGGTAAGACATAGGTTTGGGAATAATTGAGTAGAGGAAAAACTAAGTAGTGCAATAAAATCAAAAAATGGATCAAGTGTAGGACTCGAAGTTACTTAAATTGAATACCATATTGTAATCATGGTGCGGTACATGATTAAAATCACATAACTCCATCTAAATCACCAAAATCCTACTATCAGAATCAATAGAATATGATTTAAGAAAACAATACAGAATCAAGAAGATTACATGATTCAATCGACGGTGATGAAAAGTTCACAATTTCATTTTCCTCCCGTCGAGATACGATCATTAGGAAAAGTAGGAAGGATTTCAAGGAATAGGACTAAGTGGTGAACCATGATGCAAATGGTACAGTCTCGCTCTAACAACAATTTGGGCATGAAAGGTACCAAGACAATACATACCCAAACCACCTCGCAGCTGCCGTAAAACAAGTTTCGGCCACCAACAATGATGGAACACTCCTGATACTCCCTTCTAGAAACAATCTTTCTATTCCCGTGTAAGTCCCGGATCAGATCAAGAAATAACGTGCTACAATTGATGCCGGGTTTATCTAGAAGATAGACTAGCTAATATAGCAGACCTAAGTGACGGGATGGCATAAAATCAGCTAACAATACTACTAGGAAAGAGTTAAATGAGAATAATACCTAATATCATCTCCTTAGAAGTCTCTGCTTTTATGGTACAACCGGTGCTCACGGAACATCACTTCTCAACCGATACCTCGACGGACAGGTGTCGATCTGGTGGTCAGTAGCTCCACAACCAAAACACTGCCACCTTTTTTTCGACAATACCACCAAGTATGGCTTGGCCGCCGTCAGTAGTTACAGATCACGATCTTTTTCTAAGCTGAAATAAATGGCCACTTCATGGGCAGCTCCCTGTCCCAACCGGAACACCCCTACATGCTTGAACTTCGGTTATCGTCTGGACTGCCATATATGCCAGAACATCCTTCTAATGATCACCTCTTCTTGTGTCCGTGGGTTTCTGATGCCCACTCAATGACAACGGTAACAGTCTGTTGGACCATTCTTAAGCCCTTCTGGAAAGTCTCATCCTGTCGCTGGTCCAGTTTTATCCGACACTGCTGATTTTTCAGCATGCCAAATGATTAGTCAAATTTATTGCACATTTGTATGGACATTTTCCCTACTATTACTAGTTACTAAAGGTGTTAATTGTAAATAAAGAACATATGTGAGTTTATTTGTAAAAAAGATTATTGTCAGATGTTTCTTCATTTATAATTAATATAATTAGGGAAAATATATGCATATCATATTTAAATAAAATATGCATATCATATCAAATATTCCTAACCAATATTCTTAAAATATCATATCATTTAATTTGTTGGAATAATATCTCAAATAAAACAAATGCTACTAAAAATGTGATTTGAGATATTGTGCAGGTATTATAATAAGATCGGCTCAAGTCTGAAATACAAGTAGGAGATCCACAACAAATTGAATCACAAAAACCAAATCTGCTGAATATCAGGAGCAAACTGAAGAATCTCATAACGACAGAAATTAAGCGATATATTTTCAGAATCTTTTTATCAGAAGGATCTTCAAATATCGAGAGAAGAAGCCACGAGAAATTTAGAAGCTCCAACCCACCAAATGGCGGCGGATCCACGGTTAAAGGGCACCATGGGCGGCGGTTCAGCGTTTCTTTTATGGCCGTAGGATTTGAAAACTCAGGGTCGTGATCGTAATTACACATACTTATTTATGACGACTAGGGTTTCAAATTCCAGAGCCTACAAAAGGACCGAAAACAATCTATCCAAGGAACCATCCATCGATCAATTAAGATCTAACGAGCAAACTAGCGTTTTGTAAATTACTTTTTCAGCGATCAACTTTTGTAATGCACTAGTAAATCAATAAAGGTAGTTCTTTCTTTAATTTTGTCGCATTTACTTTCCGCATTTTACTTTCTGCACTTACTTTCCGCATTTACTTTCCGCATTTACTTTCTGCATTTTTAATTTTAATTATGGGTTCCATTTTCTTCCACCTTTCTTCTACTTCGTTGATCTCCATGAGCGAGTAAATTCTCACTTGTTAGGGTTTGTAGGATTGAGTAGAATAATGGATGAACAATATCTCTTTAATTCTTTTTAAAGTTTTAATTTTTATAAATTTTAGCAAAATAAATATTAACCCTTTTATCGGGTGCGCTATCACTTCATGATAGTCACAACCATAATTTGAGATTCGCTAATAATCTTTTTTTAAGGGCTTAAGATAAATAGAGATCAATGGAAGGACAAGGGTCAGTAGAGGGAAACCCTAATTTTCTCTAAGAACCCTAATCCACATTTATCGCTATTTCTCCAGTATTAAATAGTTAAAAGATAAAAAGAATTATTTTTAAAACTCCATCCATTAACTACTAAATCCTATAAACCCTTCTATTATAAACTTTTCAAAGCTTCTTAATAATAAACGACAACAATCTTACTTTTCTTCTATCAATCCGTCTAAAGCAAGAAAAACAGTTTACCGTTTCTCCGTGGACGACCCATACTCACCAACAGCTAGCTATTGCGACACCGTTATTGATTGCGGTATTTAGAACATACATAGACACACTTTTCACGATCAACCAAATGGCGCCATTGCCGGGGAAACGGTCGTAATTATTTTTTTTGTTATTCGGGTTGATTTCTAATATAAAACCAGAGAACATAAAAAAATAAAAAAAAATAAAAAAACTGCATTTTATATTTTTAACGATTTTTGTGCGAGTTTTGCGAGAATTCTGGAGCACTTGGAGCGAATCAACAGAGATTCAGAAATTTTCAAATTGGACCAGAGGAGCATTGGAGTGCTGTGAAGAAGTTTAGAAGGGAGAACTCATCATATGGCGGCGGAATCGCGACCAAAAGAAGCATTAGGCGGCAGAAGCACGGCCATAGTGGGGAGTTGAGCGCCCAAATTTTTCTGGTATTATCCTATCGTCTTCCTCTCTGCTCTAAAACTCCAATAAACTGTTTTTACTTGTACAATTCTTTGCAAACAGCGCTGCTAAAAATCTTTTTGCATGTTTTTGGTTTCGATTTATTTTGCATATTTAAAACGGACATTAAAGGGCAAAAAACCCAAACTCAGATTAGATGAGGATTTCATCACCTTTCCTAGGCCCTACAAATCACAAACAAGCATACGTATTATCTTACATTAATAAAAAATACCTAGACCACACCACTAAGGACAATCACGCTCAATTAGGACAAAGGAGGATCATGGATAATCTATTGCTTATCTACATTTTTCTTGTGGTGTCTAAGGTAAGTGTGACTAAGGAAGGTGGTTTACATAATTAGGCCTGCTATTTCGGTGATTCGTATAGCGGATTCCTCCCACTTACCTGGCACTTACTTGGCCGCAGGATTGATAAGGAGGTGATAGAGAATTGATCCTACGTCTTGTCATTTGGAAGTTTAGGAGCGGTCTAGTGATTTGACTTAGGTGACCCTAGTTCTAGGGATTTTTTGTGCACGTTTGTGATTAATTAAGTCGAGTCCTTCTTTCAAAGCAAAGCAATTTCAATTTTTTTAAAAAAAATAATAATATCATCACCCTCTTTTCTTTTCATTCTCTTATGATGGGTAACCCAAACCGACGAACTCTTAACGAGTTTTGCTATACACAACCAGATATTTCTTTATATCGTTATTGCTTTGGTAAGAATTCCGACCTTACCATTTCTTTAAGGGATATAATAGAACGCTCTAGAAATAACAGTTGGACACCTCACCCAAAGTCCTATCAACCATGTAAAAATTCAACACCTTCTTATGTTAATAATCCTTTTATGACTAGTGAGGAAACTTGTAAACCTATGTCCATCACTGAGTATATTGCGAAGAGCCGTAGCCAAAGTTTCATACCTTTCACTTTTCCAAAACCGTTAGGACAACAATTACAATCATTTTCATATGAAAATGTTCATACTCGTTTTGAGGCGAATATGGCAACTTCTACACCCATGACCATTGCTGAGCAAATTGCAAAAACCAGTCTCTAACAATTTAACCAATCTCAATATTCTTCATATCACAATGTTGATCCTAATCCTATTTATGAAAATTGGATACACCCTTCCAACTTTTATCAACAGCACCAAAGTTTTACATCCTCTCATATTGATACTTCTCTTGAGGCTAATATAGCAATTTGTAAACCCATTTCTTTTGCGGAACATATTGAACTCGTCCGTAGCCAAAAATTAAACACATTTCAACCATTCTCAACTTTTGCACCTTATCGAGACAGTACTTCTGAACATGAAGTTCCACGGTTCAAAGAGAATCCTTCATTAGAATTTCTTCACAAACCATATCTAGTCTTGAAGTGGAGTTGGAATTGAGAAGTGAGAAAAAACCAGGGATCCTTCAAAGTCAAACCAGAACAAATTCTTTTGATGTCGACAGCTTCCATCCTGAACCTCAACCAAATGTATTTAATGATCAACCACTTAATAATCCAATTGATGAGGTGCCCGAGACTAACATGTTTGACTTGCCCAATCATAAATGTGATAGAGAGCCTTACACCATTCCAAATCAAACCGATCCTTATCCGACTAAACTTGACATTTCAAACCTTCATATTCCATCAAGTGAATTAAGTGATCCATCGATTGAGGATAATATAATTGATGAATTTTTAAAGAACTATTCATTTGATTTGACTGAAGGTGTTAGTGAGATCGGTGATGGGAATATTTTTGAAGATGAACTCGCTGTGTTGGATGAGTTGGATTCTCCGACCCATCATGTCCCTTCCATTGAATGTGAATGTTACCTTCCGAAAGACGCGACGAAGACGTGGCGGACGTCTTGCCTGAATTTCAGGGCAGATGCTAATTGGTGCTATCAGTCCACCTCTCCGAAGATGCTAAGTTGATTTATGGCACCGTATATCGAAAGTTTAAACGGATGCGGCCGATGTAGCAGACTTCGTCAGATTCCCCCTCGTTTGAGGGGTTTTTGATTGTGGGGACGCTCTTCCCTGCAAGCGCAAGCCCCTGCAGTTAATTACGCTACTGCATCGCGGTAACAACTTTTTCCTTCTCCAGATGGTCACTTCGTGTCGTGGGTGTTTGTTTTGTGTTTGGTTGCCCGTGGATTATATACGGAGACTAATTTATGTTGTCGCCTGTAGGGCGTTGACTAGTCCAAATCCGTATCTTTCTTAGATTTGGGTTTGGGGGTTTGGGTTTAAAGATACGTTAGCCTTATTTGAGACTAAGATCAACTTAAACGTATGTTAAGGATACGTTAGTATAATTTTAGACTAAGATCAACTTAACAGGACCATTTAGATCCAACAAGAGAGAGCATTTGAACTCTATTGTTTAGTTTAGGGACATTGCGGTCGATTAGTTTAAGGACATTATGGTCCATTGTTAGTTTAAGGATATCTCGGTCCAATGTTAGTTTAAAGACATCGCGATCGAGGTTAAGGACATCATAGTCCGTGAGTTTAAGGACCCCACAGTCCAATGTTAGTTTAAAGACATCATGGTCGAGGTTAAGGACATCATAGTCCGTGAGTTTAAGGACCCCACAGTCCAATTATAGTTTAAAGATATCACGGTCGAGGTTAAGGACATCATAGTCCATGAGTTTAAGGACATCACAGTCCAATGCTAGTTTAAAGACATCACGGTCGAGGTTAAGGACATCATAGTCCGTGAGTTTAAAGACCTCACTGTCAAGATTAAGAACATCATATTCCATGAGTTTAAGGACCCCACAGTCCGTAGTTTAGAGACGTCATAGTCTATAAAGTTTAAGGACCTCATAGTCCATAAGTTTAAGGACCCCACAGTCCATGGAATGATTGGTTATCGGGACCCGTCACCTCTTTGAAGACGTTGAAGGATTACAACGATAAATATCAAAGGAGTGAAGAGATGTACCCTTGAACCAATGTTGATTGGGAAATCTGTAGTCCAATTTGGGACTAAGATCAATTAATTAGATTATGAGCACATTGGCTCAGTTAAATCTGAATTGAGTACTTATGGACAACTTGGGCTAAGTCCAATTAAGTTTGAAATGTTGGCCCTTTGTTAGACTGTTGAACATTTGTCTGGGTTCAGCCCCTTCGTTATTTAGCAATGCTAAACAGGGGTTTGGGTTCTGACCATATTTTGTCTTTTATTGAGTGCTGAGCACCCATATGCTATATGAGATGACCAACTTTGAAAGACAAAAGTGTATTTGAGGCTCAGTCAAAAGGGAAGTCTTGCTTTGGAAAGACTTAGCCAATTTGGGCTAAGACTGGTTTAAAAATAGTGTTAAACACTAGCACATATTTGGCGGTTACGTGTTCCCACGTGATGCATTTAGAACAGTGTTAAACACTAGGGATGAAATGCTCAAAATAATGTTAAACACTAAAAAGATGAAGCACTCACGTGAGGACACATGAGGCGCCCTAGAATTGGGCTAAGCTTCCTTTATTTTATTCTCAGAATATTCAAATAAGTGTTAAACACTTAAGTTTTCATGGCCATCACGTATGGGCACGTGATGGGTGTCCATGCACTGGATATTGAAGGGATTTGCTAGGGGTCACGTGGGGACACGTGAGGGCGCCCATGCGTTGGATTTTAATCCTTCAGTTCTTTCCATCTTCTCTTTTTTTAAAAGGTGTTTGTCAGAGGTCACGTGGGGACACGTGAGGCGCCCTAAATCAGTATTGCCTTTGGCTTTATTCCCTTTAGTTTTGAGGGTCACGTGTGAGCACGTGAGGTATTGCTTCTAAGCTTTTTCTTTCTCATTTTGAGGAGTCTGTTTAGGGGTCACGTGACCTAGTCTTGTTCGTTCTCTTTTGATCATTGAGAGGGAGGGTCACGTGTTGCCACATGACCAGGTTGGGTACTGATTTCTTTATGTGCATGGAGAGCTTTAAGTCTCTTGTTTTAAGAATTAAATTCTCTGTAGGGTTAAACCCTAATTCTGTTTTAGAGGAATTAAATTCCTATGTATATGGAAGAATTAAATTCTTATGTAGGGTTAAACCCTAGTTTTGTTTTGGAGGAATTAAATTCCTATGAATTTGGGAGAATTAAATTCTCATATAGGGTTAAACCCTAGTTCTGTTTTGGAGGAATTAAATTTCTATGAATTTCGGAGAATTAAATTCTTATATAGGGTTAAACCTTAGTTCTGTTTTGGAGGAATTAAATTCCTATGAATTTGGGGGAATTAAATTCCTTAAACTCAATTCTCTCTCTAAGTTTTGGATCTGCATGGCAGAATCTCCCCGATGAGAATTAAATTCTCAACTTGTGGGAAGATCCGCTTCTGCAGATCTTCAACCAAAGGAAGAACTAAGTTCTTATTTAGAAGAGTTAAACTTTTAAATTGAGAATTAAATTCTCTTTGTTTTATGGAACTTAGATCTCTTTCCCCTTTCTCACATAGGGTTTCTTTTCTCTGAAGAGATCTTTTTCTCTTTCTCTCTTGAAAATTAAATTCTCCTCTCTTTTTTCTCTCTGTTATTGTTATCTCCCCAAAAAAGTAGATCCTCCTCTCTTCTATTCTTGGTTCCTATTTATAGGAGAAAGAAAAGAATCAATTTGTTTTGTCAATCTTTCATTGAAACATTTTAATTGATTTTGTAACCAACATGATTTTTTAGATCACTCAGTGAATTTTATTCACCATTGAATTTTTAATCCAAAAGATATTTTATCCGTTATTCCTGGCAAATTTCATGGAAATCTTTCACTGTATAAAATCTTTTCATAAATTGGTGATTTTTAATCACCATTGGATTTTTAATCCAATAGTGCTCTATTTTACAGAGCACCATTTTTTTTGTTTGGAAAAATTTAAAGAAATATTTTCCCTGTTTGGGTCTTTGATTTCCCTTAAATAGAATTTAATTCTATTATTTCAGAAGGCTTTTAAAAGTCTATCACGTGTTGGCACGTGGTCCCTTTATCTGATTATTAAATAGAATTTAATTCTATCAATTAAAGAGTTTAGGAACTTGTCACGTGTTGGCACGTGACCCTCTTGATTAAATATTTTATTCAGAATTTAATTCTGCCTTTTAATAGAGCTAAGGAATCATCACGTGACCCTTGGTCACGTGTGAGCACGTGATACCCCATTGGGGTTTTTCCTTAGTGTTTTATTATACTTTTAATTCTTTTCAGTGGGTTTAAAGGCCCATCACGTATTGACATGTGACCCCACTGATTAATTATTTCCAATTATTTATTTTATTCAGTGCCTACAGGCTTGTTTCCTGATTTAAAATCAGGAAGCTTCTGTGAAAAGCTTCAGAAGAGGGTCACGTGCTTACACGTGACTAGCGGTCACGTGTTCGCACGTGACACCTGAACGCATCATTCAAGCAAGTTCAGTCTCCTGACTAAGTCGAAGAAAAGGGGGCTTCAGGAAGGGTCACGTGCTCCCACGTGATCAAGGTCACGTGTAGGCACGTGACATTTAAATTCAAGCAGCAAAGGCGCACATTGGTTCCCTGATCAAGTCAAGGAAAAGAGCTTCAGAAAAGGTCACGTGCTCTCACGTGACCAGAGTCATGTGTTGACACGTAACGTTCAAGACAGCAGACCCGTTCTCCCGTTGAACCAAAGAAAGAGAGTTCAAACAAGGGTCACGTGCTCACACGTGACCAGGGGGTCACGTGGTAGCACGTGATGTTTAAGCAGCAATCAGAAGACGCAGCGCAGAAGGCTCATTCCAAAGGGGGTCACGTGTCTACACGTGACCATGGATCACGTGGTCACACGTGACCGGCTTTCAAAGCCCATATTTTTTTAACGACAGAATTAAATTCTGAAGGAAATTCGAATCTTTCCAAAGGAAAGTAATTATTTGGGACCAATCAAATTAAAGATTCAGAGATGATTAAATATCATCTATCTATGGAAAATCTCGGGTTTGGAAAGATTTCCCCTTTAAATCTAACCAAAATAGCAAGGGAGAATCTCTGGATTTAAAATCCAATGGTGAATAAAATTCATCTAATCATCCAACGGCCCAAAATGAATGATGAATGCAAATCAAATATCAATGAAGATTCGTCAAAAACTGATTGATTCGGCTGCTTCTCCTATAAATAGGAGCCAAAAGACACAGAGAAATATATACATACGGAGAGAAGAAAAGAGAAAAGGAGAAGAGCTTTGATACTTGAAAAAGACTCAGATCTTCTGCAAAAAAAACCCTAGGTAAGAAAGGGAAAGCCTTTTGGAAAGAAAAAGAATTTAATTCTCAACAGAGTTTAACTCTGAGGCATAAAACGAGAGAGCATATCTCCTCCCTCTTTGATAGAGGATCTGCAAAGTGCACATCTCCTCTCAAGGTTGAGAATTTAATTCTCAATGGGTCGAGATCCTGCCATGCAGATCCAAAACATAGAGAAGGAATGCAAGTATGAGAATTTAACTCTCATAGAACTATAGGAATTTAATTCCTCCAAAGTAAAGTTAGGGTTCGACCCTGTATTATGGGAATTTAATTCCTTCAAAACAAAAAGAAACAGGGTTGAACCCTAATCAAGAACATAGTTTTGTCGAAACAGTGGGAATTTAATTCCTTTAATCATAATCCTCAGAAAAGGGGAGTTTAATTCCTTAAAAGCTTTTAGGGTTTAACCCTATTCGGTTCTTCGCATAAACAAGGAATTTAATTCCCACAGAAAACTCAGATTTAAACTCTGTTCCAGAATATAAGCCTTCAAAAGGAAATAGGAATTTAATTCCTCTGAAATTAAAAGTTCGAGGAATTTAATTCCTGAAAGAAGAGCAACAGATCCTCCAAAAACAGCATTGAGGCAGGGTCACGTGTCACCATGTGACCCCCCCAAAAGCCCTACAGAAAGCCCCTTTGAGGCAGCACCCCACGTGACACACGTGACTTTCAGCAGGAGCCTTAACACATAGGCATTTGAATGCCCGTCACGTGCTAACACGTGACGCTATCAAAGACACAGTAATTTCGGCAGAATCATTGAAGGGAAGGCACTCTCACGTGGGGCCACGTGACCGTTCTTGCTGTAGTGTTTGACACTAAGTTAAAACTCTCGAATCCAGTATTGAAGTGCTATCGGGCCTTAGTGTTCAACACTAATTAAAGAATTTTGTTCGTAGTGTTCAATATTAATTGTTTTAATATTCGGCACTAATTTAAGATCCCCATTGCCAGTGTTTAACACTGAGCTGTTTTAGTGCTTATGATCATTTCAAGGCCTTGTTGCTGGTGTTTAACATCAATTATTCTCCTAGTGTTAAACACTAACTTGTCAAACTCATTCCCAGTGTTCAACACTGATTGCTTTGAAGTGTTTAACACTAGTCTATAGCCCAATTGGCTAGAGGGATGGAGGCAAAGCTTCTCCCTCGATGGACTCACAAGGAATCAATATTCCAGACATGATGGGACTTAGCCCAAGCTGGCCATAAGTCCTCAATTCGTGACTAATTGGGCCAATGGGCTCATAACATGATTAATCAGTCCTGACCTCAAATTGGGCCAGGGGCTGTTCAAGCCACTCCGGTTCTAGGGTACATCTCTTCGCTCCTTTGATACTTGGCATTGTAATCCCTCAATGTCTTCAAAGAGGTGACGGGTCCCGACGACCACCCATGATATGGACTGTGGGGTCCTTAAACTCATATAAATTCCTGGTCACGTGGAATACGGATAATGTCACTCTTTGACCCCGTGTGAAGCGTCCAGAGCGGAGCCTGGTCCTCGCTAAGCACGGCAGTGAACCCGTGTGAAGCATCCAGAGCACATACCGGACTGTGGGGTCCTTAAACCCATGGACTACGACGTCCTTAACCTTGACCGAGATGTCTTAAAACTAACAACGGACCGCAATGTCCTTAAACTACCCACGGACCGCAATGTCCTTAAACTACCCACGGACCGCAATGTCCTTAAACTACCCATGGACCGCAATGTCCTTAAACTACCCACGGACCGCGATGTCCCTAAAACTAGAACAATAGAGCCCTTTCTTATGCTCTTTTGTTGGACCTAGACGGCCCCGTCTAAGTTGATCTTAGCCTTGGAGATGGTTAACGCGTCCTTAGACCCTCAAATATACTGGACTACGAATCCCCCGAATTAACTCCGGCTCAAGGGTACATCTCTGAACTCCTCTGGCATCTGTCGTTGTAATCCTTCAACGTCGTCAGAGAGGTGATGGGTCCCGACAGCCATACAGACGATGGACCACTATGTCCCTAAACTGGAACATTAGAGTCCAAACACTCTTTTGTCGGATCTAAACGATCCCGTTAAGTTGATCTTAGTCACAAAGTTAGACTAACGTATCCTTAACAAACGTTTGAGTTGATCTTAGCCTCGAGTAGGGCTGACGTATCCTCAAACCAAACCCCCCCAAACCCAAATTTAAGATAATGCGGATTTGGACTAGTTCACGCCCTACGGGCGACGACATAACTCAGTCTCCGTAAACAATCCACGGGCAATAAAACAAACACCCACGACACGAAGTGACCATCTGGAGAAGGAGAAAGTTGTTACCGCAATGCGGTAGCGTAATTAACTGCAGGGGCTTGCGCCTGCAGGGAAGAGCGTCCCCACAATCAAAAACCCCTCAAACGAGGGGGAATCTGACGAAGTCTGCTACATCGGTCGCATCCGTTTAAACCTTCGATATATGGTGCCATAAATCAACTTGGCATCTTCGGAGAGGTGGACGGATAGCACCAATTAGCATCTGCCCCGAACCTAACGCCTCAGACGTCCCGACGTCCCGGCCGCCGTTCGGAGGGGAACAGATTCTGGCACGCCCGGTGGGACCTTTTCCTCTTTCCACTCCACACTTCGTGTGTCGTGATTCGCGAACCAAACGCGGTTCGCTAATAGTTGCCCTCGGGTTTCAAGGTACTGAGAATTGGCATCTCGCTTATTGCAGAAAACAAAGGATCGATGGCTTCCACCCCTGCGAAATCCTCCAACTGCTCAGACGGCAATTGCAGCCGACGCTCTGCCTCGCCAGGAGGTATAGCCTATGGACCCCAAGCTGCTTCGCTATTCACAATGCCAGTGGAACAG
Source organism: Agapanthus africanus (assembly GCA_030015575.1). NCBI lineage: Eukaryota > Viridiplantae > Streptophyta > Magnoliopsida > Asparagales > Amaryllidaceae > Agapanthus > Agapanthus africanus. The sequence continues at coordinate 27,557,603 of CM057339.1, forward strand.
GTCACTCGCGCCACCACAGGATTGTTCTTTGGGACTATGATCCCGCCGACAAACTTTACCGCTCCAGTGCTGACAAAGGAAACTCTCGGGAAGTCAGTCTTTGATCGTCTTACCCCTGCCGCGGCTCCTCTCAACGAGTCGCCCAACGTCGATGCCTCGGTCTTCTCTAGACTGGGCCAGGAATCCTGCGAGCTCATCACGGGGCCTACAATCTCAGAGAAGGCTGCTTTTAAGAAGATGGCCGTTCCCGTTCCCGAAATCGCCAAGGCAACCTCTCCAGCCAAAAAGTCAGTCTTTACAAGATTGACGGCTCCGGCCTTTGCTCCCGCTTCCCAAAGGACATCGGTCTTCGATAGGCTAACGCCAACAACAACCCCCCATCCACACAGGGGGCAAGAAGGAACCATTCTTACTGCTGACCCAACGCCACCCGCTCGACGCGCTCGACGTCGCCATTGGCGCCGAGTAAGGAAGGCTGGGGGCAACTCTCCCTCCGGGCTGACTCCAGCGGCCCCGGTGGCGGAGGTCAATGCTGCTGTTTCAACTCGGAACAGCTTTGAAATGCTAAATAAGGTGCGAAGGAATTCCCCCACGGCAGTACTGAAGAGGTCTCCTCCCTCATTGAAAAAGGTTGAGGAAACAAAACCCGAACAGCCCCGATCTCCTCAACGGCTGTCTTCCAAAATCTATAAGGCTTGGCGGCAGGCCCGAGACTCGATCATCGATCCAAACTTCTCCAGCCAGCACAAGAAGCTGAAAATCCAACCTGAAGCCAGTCACCAAGCTAAGCCCCAAAAAGCCGGTGATCAACTGACTCACAAAAGGAGGAGGCCAAAGAGGACCTCACAGCAAGTAGCGACGACTGAAAGCACTAAACCCAGACGCCCTGAGTCTGGGGGCATGGTGGTGCACACTGTCTACATGGCCTTTGGGAAAGAGGAAAGCCGCACTTCCACGGGCCACCGACCCCTAACCCGATCCGTGACGAAAGCCCAGGAGCAGCAACAAAAGCTTCAAGAAATGATGAATGCTATGGCCGCGCTCACCGGACCAAAAGAAAACCCAGAAACGTCCTCAGACGCACGCCGAGAGGAAGAAACAGACGCTGAATTCCTTCGCCGGACACTGGAGAGAAGGGACAAAGAGGCTGCTGAACAAGCATCCAACATACAACGGATGGGCCTTCTCTTTCAAGACGTGATAGGAATGATGATCCAGCAGGACTCACCCGCCGAAGATTCCCCGATCGTTCTTGAAGACGACCGAGGAGAAACGTCAAATCCACCACCAGCCCTTTCAATGGCCAAGGAGGAGGCAATCTCTAAGGCTGACTTAGCTGACTACATAGCCCAGCAAATCCGAGTTCATCATGCGACTGAGGCAGCTGGTCAAGTCGTGAAAACGGGGCGGCCGTATCCGAGCTGGTACGATCAAATCAAATACCCGCAAGGCTATACGATACCGAAATTCCATGTGTATAAAGGGACCGGCAATCCCCATCAACATGTTGCCCAGTTTCGGGCCCTCTGCGGTAACACCGGCGGTGACGATAAATTGTTGCTTCGCCAGTTCGTGGGCAGCTTATCAGAAACAGCGTTTGAATGGTATTCAGAACTCCCGAACGATTCCATTAAAACGTTCGCTGAAATGGAGTTGTTGTTCACTCAGCGATTTGCAAGTGCCAGCGAACGCACTCCAATAACCGCACTTATTAACGCCAGGGTAAAGCCGGGCGAAACCTGGGTCCAGTACGCTATACGCTGGCGGAACTTATGGTCGAGATGTGAGCAACGCATCGAGGAAGCACCTGCGGTGGGCATGTTCGTGGGAACCCTAGACCCCCACGCAACTATCTCCCAGTTCATGATGTTCTTTAAGCCAACCACATTCCAGGCTTTAATCGACAAGTTGGCTCAGATGGACCAGATGGGTCATAGACCATCTCCCCCGAAATCGGAACCGCGGAATGACAAGGGTAAAGGAAGGGCAACCTTCGTCGCGAACGCCCAATAGCAACCTAACGTCCCGAAATCGGCGGATCAACTGGAGGAAAGACGCCGGTACTATAATGAGAAAATGAAGCGTCCCTACTCGTTCCTGCGAGACAAGACGAAGCGGTTATTCGAGCTGGCGATACGCAACAGGCTTATAAACCTACCAAATCCAAGGCGACCGCCGCAACCCACCGAGGTGAATGACTCCAACTACTGCCCTTACCATCAAACGGTAGGCCATCCGATTGAAGATTGCTTCGTCTTCAAAGGATGGATTGAAGACCAATACCTCCAGGGGAAGTTTGTACTGTCCGAAAAGTGGAAGGTGAACCCACCACAGCCGCATGCTCCTAGGAAAGCGGATACACCGGGGGCAACATGTTCTTTTATTGAAGAAGCTCCATGGGAGGTCGTGCTATCAACTAAAACCAAAAGAATGCTGAAAGACCTTCATGCGTGCCCTGCGATCGAATGGAAGGACCCTCTTGAACCTCAAATTATCAAAGGAATGTTGAAGCCCCGCCCAATTATAAAGACTAACGATAAGAGCCCAAATACTCACGTCCAACCGTCAGAATCTTCGAAGAAAAAGAAGAAGAAATCCAAGAAGTCCGTGAAGCTTGGAAACGAGCACACGAACTTACAGAAGCAAAGCGACGCGCTGGAAGAATACAATCAAAAGGCGCGAACTCCTGTCACACTGCAAGAGTTCCTCAACCATATCTTCCAAGAGGAAGATGAGGGAGAGAGCTCGTCGGATGAATCCGAAGGATATGTGGCGAGTTGTAACGTAATCTCCCACTCGTTTACCGATGATGGGAAAACTCTCGGCACTAAGAAGATGGAGGCAGAGCCTGTACCAGAGCGTCCATGGCCAACAGACGAAATGATCGACGCTTTTCTAGACGAGATTCGTCTAAAATGTAAAGCGGACCAGGAGCGTGAAATGACCACGTCGGAAAGAGCCAAATGCGGGCGACTGAACGGAAGAGTTGAACTACCTCCGCCAGAGCGAAAAGTATCCGAGGTAGACAAGAAGATATTCAAGACGAAAAAAAGGTTTGCCAAAGCCATGTCAATGGGGATGAAGCTACCGCCTTCGGAAGGAAACACACACGATGGGGTAGAGACGCACCCTGACTATTGCACATATCATCGGAAAATCTCACATCCCACGGAGGAGTGCGACGCCTTTAAGATATGGTGGCAAGGATATGTTGTTCGTCAGCAACATTTTAAGCGCATGAAACGCAAGATCCGTCGGGAGCGAAGAAGCACTGTCAATGGGCACAACATAACGACTGGCAACTGTTGCATGGTTAAAGCAGGGAGTCACAAGTTCTCACCTTTGGGAGCGACTCTGATGAAGAAATGGCTCTGGGCCCTCTCTTTAAAGAATCTTTCTCGGGGAAGGAGGAGGAATCGGAGATCTGCGAGAACATCCAGCTGCGCAATCGCACGCTCCCAGAAAAGAATCTCGGGCCCGTCGGCCGAAAAGATAAGGGAAAGGAAAAGGTCATTGAAGATATCACTCTAGATGACCAGGTCATAAAAGAGCTAACTACCAAAAACCCTCCCAAAAAGGGTAAGGTAGACTATAACATCCTCGCGCACCTAAGGAAGCTACCTTCTCAGCTTAGCATTCTTGATGCCCTCCTATTATCGAAAGAAGCGCGAGACTCACTAATTAAGGCGTTACAAGAACCCGAGCAATTCCAAGCCTTCCTCGCCACTGAAAGGATGAAGGATGAACTGGAGGAAGTGCATACGGCCGATGTCACTTTCGATGATGAAGACCTCCTTCTCGGGACGTGCGACCACAACCGCCCCCTATATGTCTCTGGATACTGCCATGACATCAAGATAGGCAAGATCCTGGTGGATAATGGATCCTCCGTTAACCTCCTTAATGTTCGGGTGTTGAAGGAAATCTGCATGAGTGTGCAACACCTCGCTCGTGACAAAATTACTATCTCCGGTTTCGACTCTCAATCGTCACAGACTCTCGGATCTGTAATACTGACGTTACGCTTCGGACTTCTCGTCACAGACATCAAATTCCATGTCATTGACGCCAAGACCTGCTACAACGCCTTGCTCGGTCGTCCTTGGCTACACGAGTACAACATCATCTCTTCTACGCAACATCAGTGTATGAAGTACTTCAAGGATGGTTTCGAGTACACCGTAACAGGCGAGTTGAACCCGTTTTCTGTAAACGAAGTTCGCAAATACGAAGACGCGAAATACTTTTTGCCAGATTTCGAAGATACAGAAAGGTGTCGCGACCCAGAGGACAAAGCCGCCGCCACCATTCCCGTTTTTGGGAGCGATACTGAAGAAGAGGAAGAAATAGTGTATACAGGGCCATCCCAACGCAACAACCTGGGGGCGCCCACCCCCATACCGGTCTTCGGGAGTGATTCGGAGGACGAGGTTAACGCCGTATTCTCCAGTCGGCTGTCAATACAGGCACCCCTTTGCGAGGACCATAGTCTGCAAATCACCATGGTACCGCAAGAACACTATAAGGATCTCGACGCGCTTCAAGCTCACAGTGTGCAAGACCTGCAAACATTTTACGTCCCTCCCAGGCGAAGGGGTGAGAAGGTGATCCTATTCTACCAATCCTCAGAGTCGAAGGTGGAGAAAGAGATCTGGCACGGCGCGGATGTTATACTTGACAGGCTCCAACCCATCCGTCTGCCTAGATACTATACAAATGGATTGAAGAAGTTATTGAAGCGCCAAGGAGTACCTTTAAGACAGACGGTGCGGCAGGCTCGGTTCTATAACAGGATTTGGGATGTCCCCGGGACTCAGCGCAAATTGCCCAATGGGAAAATGGAAACACTTGGGCTTGGGTACGCGAGAACCGGAAAACGAGGGCGAACCCACAGCAGCTACGCTATATTTACCTTTGATGAAGAAGAGGACGCCCTGTCAGGAGAGGCCGACCCCTCATCAAAACTAGACCCCGCGATCGAAGCGCCAAGTCCGTCGTTTGAAGAGCGAATCGGCAAGCCTATCAGGAAGGTGGGTCAGAAAGCTCGGGAAGACCACAACCGCGAAATGGCCATCTACGAGAAGGCCAGGACGCAACGTCTATCTCAACGTTCTACAAAAGACAAACACGCTTATCCTCGTCAATCCGTTGTACGAAAAGCCCGACGCAGAGACGGAAATAAATCAAGAAGCGGCTCGGGCTTGTCCCTCATGAAGAAGATGAGTCGAGCGTACTCCTTCCCCCGAGACAAGACGGAGAGGCTGCTCAACCTCGCTATAAAACATCAAATGATCACGCTTCCAGAGTCTAGACATCCTGAGCAAGCTAGCAAGGTCTCTCATCCGAGTTAATGCTCTTATCACCGAGCCATAGGACATCCTACCGAAGACTGCTTCACCTTTAAGAACTGGGTCGAGGACCAGTACCGACGGGGCAGATTCGCTTTATCCGACGGTTGGAAAGTGACGCCGCCGCAAAAGCACGAGCCCAAAACCACAAGAGCAGAACCGGATCCGCCTCAGTCTTGGGAGCGAGTTCGCACCTGTTATATGATTACGATATTAAAAGAAGAGCCCGAGAACGAAGATGACCTTCCCCGGTGCTTCGAGAACAGCGATGATGAGTTGATCTCAGAATTCCCGCCCGCTCCGAAAGAACTGGAAGACGGTATACATACTACCGCAGATAACCTCAAGAAGATCGAGCTGGGATCGGCAGACGACCCGCGGCCGACATTTGTCAGCGAGCTGTTATCCGAGGAAAAGGTGGCCGCGTTAAAGAACGTGCTCCTACGGCATAAAGACTGCTTCGCGTGGAACTACTCCGAGATGCCAGGATTGGATCCGGAGATTGCGGTGCATAGATTAGCAATATCCCCGGATATCAAGCCAGTCAAGCAGGCGCCAAGGAGGATGCGACTTGAGCTGGAGATGAGCATCAACGCCGAAGTCAAGAAGTTGATCGATTCCGGATTTATCCAAGAAGTCCAATACCCCGACTGGATCGCCAATATCGTCCCGGTAATGAAGAAGAATGGAACGGTGCGCATATGCGTGGATTTCAGGGATCTCAATAAAGCATGCCCAAAGGACGATTTCCCGGTGCCGGTAACCGAGCTAATGATAGATAACACATCCACTCACGAGGTCTTCTCCTTTATGGATGGTTCATCAGGATACAATCAGATAAAGATGCATCCCGAAGACCAGAAGCACACCGCTTTCCGGACTCCTTTGGGCATATTCTGCTACAAGGTTATGCCCTTTGGTCTAAAGAACGCTGGCGCCACCTATCAAAGGGCCATGACAAAAATCTTCGACGATCTCATACACGACATCGTCGAATGCTATATCGATGACCTCGTAGTGAAGAGCATGTCATACGAAGAGCATTTAAAGCATCTCGAAACCGTATTTCAACGCCTTCGGCAATATAATTTAAAAATGAATCCCCTCAAATGCGCGTTTGGAGTCTCCTCGGGCAAATTTCTGGGATTCATCGTTCGACACAGAGGTATTGAAATAGATCCGTCAAAGATTAAAGCGATCATGGAAATGCCTCCGCCAAAAACCCTCAAGCAGTTGCGGTCTCTGCAAGGGAAGCTCGCATACATCCGGCGGTTTATCGCTAATCTTTCGGGCAAATGCCGTCCTTACAGCCACCTTATGAAAAAAGGAACCCCATTCGTTTGGGATCACAAATGTCAAGGTGCACTAGACGAGATCAAGCAGTACCTGCAGAACCCTCCGGTGTTGGCCGCGCCGGTCAAGGGAAAACCCCTCATTCTTTACACGGCCGCCCTCGAAGGTTCCTTGGGCGCATTATGGGCACAAGAGAACGATCAGGGGAAAGAAAGAGCACTTTACTACTTAAGTCGAGTGCTGCTGGGGGCAGAAAGCAATTACTCGCCCATCAAAAAACATTGCTTGGCATTAATCTTTGCAATAACGAAGCTCAGGCACTATGCGTTGGCACATGAAGTCCGCCTCATTTCGAAGGTGGACCCCCTTAAATACCTGATGTCAAAGGCTATATTGACGGGAAGACTCGCTAAATGGGCCTTGCTCTTGATGGAGTTCTCGATAACATATCAACCCCTCAAGGCAGTGAAGGGCCAGGCCATTGCCGACTTCCTCGCCGAGCACCCGATACCGACCAACTCTCCTCTGAACTGTGATTTGCCGGATGAGCATGCATTTGATGCAATTGGCGGTGGAAGCACACGATGGGAACTCTATTTTGATGGAGCGTCCTCCATAAAGAAACAGAAACAGGGTAGCCCGATCATCAAATCGGGGATAGGCCTTATCTTTGCAACTCCACAAGGAGGAATAATGCGCTTCGCCTTCTCCTTAACGGAGTCAAGGACAAACAATGAAGCCGAATACGAAGCTCTGATAGCAGGCCTCGAAATCGCCATCAACATGGGAGTTGAAGACCTCCTCATATACGGAGATTCTCAGCTGGTCATTAGCCAAGTAAATGGTGACTACCAAACGTGCAAACCAGAATTGGTGAAGTACGGCGAAAAGGTGCAACAACTGTTGGCCCAGATCCGCTTCTATATTCTAGAGAACATAACGCGGCAGTGAACCCGTGTGAAGCATCTAGTGCAAACTTCCTGGTTACGTGGAACGCGGATAACGTCACTCTTTGACCCCGTGGAAAACGTCCAGAGCGGATCCTGGTCCTCGCAGAGCATGGCAGTGAACCCGTGCGAAGCATCCAGAGCGGAGCCTAGTCCTCGCCTAACGCGGCAGTGAACCCGTGTGAAGCATCTAGTGCAAACTTCCTGGTTACGTGGAACACGGATAACGTCACTCTTTGACCCCGTGGAAAACGTCCAGAGCGGATCCTGGTCCTCGCAGAGCATGGCAGTGAACCCGTGCGAAGCATCCAGAGCGGAGCCTAGTCCTCGCCTAACGCGGCAGTGAACCCGTGTGAAGCATCTAGTGCAAACTTCCTGGTTACGTGGAACGCGGATAACGTCACTCTTTGACCCCGTGGAAAACGTCCAGAGCGAATCCTGGTCCTCGCAGAGCATGGCAGTGAACCCGTGCGAAGCATCCAGAGCGGAGCCTAGTCCTCGCCTAACGCGGCAGTGAACCCGTGTGAAGCATCTAGTGCAAACTTCCTGGTTACGTGGAACGCGGATAACGTCACTCTTTGACCCCGTGGAAAACGTCCAGAGCGGATCCTGGTCCTCGCAGAGCATGGCAGTGAACCCGTGCGAAGCATCCAGAGCGGAGCCTAGTCCTCGCCTAACGCGGCAGTGAACCCGTGTGAAGCATCTAGTGCAAACTTCCTGGTTACGTGGAACGCGGATAACGTCACTCTTTGACCCTGTGGAAAACGTCCAGAGCGGATCCTGGTCCTCGCAGAGCATGGCAGTGAACCGGTGCGAAGCATCCAGAGCGGAGCCTAGTCCTCGCCTAACGCGGCAGTGAACCCGTGTGAAGCATCTAGTGCAAACTTCCTGGTTACGTGGAACGCGGATAACGTCACTCTTTGACCCCGTGGAAAACGTCCAGAGCGGATCCTGGTCCTCGCAGAGCATGGCAGTGAACCCGTGCGAAGCATCCAGAGCGGAGCCTAGTCCTCGCCTAACGCGGCAGTGAACCCGTGTGAAGCATCTAGTGCAAACTTCCTGGTTACGTGGAACGCGGATAACGTCACTCTTTGACCCCGTGGAAAACGTCCAGAGCGGATCCTGGTCCTCGCAGAGCATGGCAGTGAACCCGTGCGAAGCATCCAGAGTGGAGCCTAGTCCTTGCCTAACGCGGCAGTGAACCCGTGTGAAGCATCTAGTGCAAACTTCCTGGTCACGTGGAACGCGGATAACGTCATTCTTTGACCCCGTGGAAAACGTCCAGAGCGGAGCCTGGTCCTCGCCAAGCACGGCAGTGAACCCGTGTGAAGCATCCAGAGCAAACACCGGACTGTGGAGTCCTTAAAATCCACGGACTATGACGTCCTTAACCTCGACCGTGATGTCTTAAAACTAACGATCAACCCCCCCGATTCCCTATGGATTTCGCCTTGGTTTAAGGGTACATCTCTTCACTCCTTTGATACCTGGCGTTGTAATTCCTCAACGTTTTCAAAGAGGTGACGGGTCCCTGCAACCAAACACCGGACTGTGGAGTCCTTAAATCCACGGACTATGAGGTCCTTAACCTTGACCGCGATGTCTTAAAACTAACAGCGGACTGTGGAGTCCTTAAATCCACGGACTATGAGGTCCTTAACCTTGACCGCGACGTCTTTAAACTACGATACCTTGAGAGATCCCTAACCCCGTGAAACACGGAAAAAGGTGATCACACCTGGCATTTGCAGGCCCTCACGACCTGTAAGGAAGAAAAACTCTCTTGTGAGATCCTTACGACCCTCAAGGGAAAACCCGCTTAAGGATCCTCACGATCTTTAAGAAGAACTCACACCTATGGGATCCTCTCGACCGGTAGGGAGAAAAACTCTTTACGAAACCCTCATGGCTCGTAAAAAGCAAAAGTCTCAGGAAGCAGATCCTGACCCCGAATCCTAAGCCATGGCCGTCCTGCAAAGAGATCAAAATAGAATATCCGCAGAATGCATTCAACGAAAAGGGGACACACCATTTAGAAGAAAAATGTATCTTTTATTCATAAACCAAAACGGGTACAAAGTACAATTTATGGAAGAAACAAAAAGAAAATACTCTCATCCATGAGTATGTACAAAAAGGAAGGAAAAGATACAAATGTCTCAAGCCGGCGGGCGATTCAGCAGCTTGGTCAGCTCATCCTGCTTTTGCTGAGCCATGGCTTCATGACGCAAGATCTCCAAAAGACGAGCCTCCGCTTGAGCTTGCTGGGCCTGATATGAAGCGAGCCGGGCTTCAAGCTCTTTCTCAGTGGCCTTATGAGCCTCAACCCTCTCACGAGTAAACGTGGCAGCTTTGTCGAGAGCCACCACCTCTTTGATGGACTCCTGAAGCACCCGCCAGAGTTCATACGCTTTGTTGGCCCTGGCTGTGAGATTGGCTTGAAGCTCGCTCAGCGCCTTGGAGGCTAACTCCCTTTCCGAGAACTTGCGACCGAGCCTCTTCTCACATGACGTCATGTTGGCCGCGCACCGTGCTATCAACCCTCGTAACTCCACCTTTGCAGCCACGGCCTCCGAGGAAAGGCGAGAACACTCGAGAGTGTGCAGGCAAGCCTCCACTCGCCGGCAGAACTCCACCCAGACTCGCACCACCTCTTCGCTGTGGTAGGTGGCAAGAAAAGGAAGAGAACCGTTAGCCTCTGCAGCGAATGCTTCAGCCGTGGTCGTGCTGCCAGCACGAAGCTCCTCGATCAGAGACGACAAGGAGACGAGGCTTAATTGGGCCAAGCGTTCTGAAGCCTGCAAGGCATAAGGGCCGGGTGGCATCACGATGCGCGACTCCAACGCCGAGGAGACGGGCAGAGCTGTTTAAATTTAAAAGACGTCAACAGAATGCTTAAGCAAGGAACGAGTGAGAGTGCAATGAAATGTCACTCACCGACAGTCGTGCAAGTAAGAGCTGAAGGTTTCCCTGGCCCTTCAAGAATCTCGACCTCGTCATCGGCTTCCAGAACTACAGAAAACGTCAATGTCAATGCAAAAAATAGCGACGATGCTATGAGAAGGGGGGGACGACACCAACCTTGCCCAGACGAGAGGACAATGCGCTGAGGGGAGATCGCCTGCGGAGCTGCCATCTCCAATAAACGCTGAAATGACTGTCGAGGCGACAGATCCGCGATCGTGGCCGCCAAGCCGCGTAATTCTGGGAAAGATAAAATAGTTCAGACTATGAAGGGGTTGCTAAATTAAAACATGGAGGGATACCTTCAACACTCCTCCCATTCTGAGCCGAGGGGATAGCAGCTTCAACGGTCTCCGCCGTAACCTCAGGCTCCAACAAAGGGAGAATAGCCCCGACTACCTCACTCCCAGCCCTTGGGTTGACCTCGGTAAGAGTCATTGGGGCGGCGGCCTCCAAAGGAGCCTCCCCCAGAGGGGCAGGCGCTCCCTGGTCAAGAACCGCCGCTGGAAGTCCCGCCGTGAGAAGAGCAGCTTCACCAGTCCCCTCCACATCCGGCAAGGCTTCATTGGGAGTTTCGGCGGGCTTTAGCTTTAATAGGCCCGTAGGAAGCTCCCCCAGCGTCGAAGATTCTGCATGATCCAAATAAGAATAATGATGTATATGCACAGGCATAAATAGTCGGAGAGACTACAAAGGAAGCACAACGTACCTATAAGCAAAGAAGCCCTCAATATGGCTTCTTCAAGTCGCTGCTCCTTCTCAAGGAGATGGGCTCGCCGGGGTTCGAGCGTAGACTCATGACCGCCAGTCCACAAAGAAAGTGCATCAGCTGCGTCTTCTGAAGCGGCCTGCTTCAGAGCCCTCTCCCCCCATTCCTCCAAAGGGCCGATAAATCGCCGCCGAATCCACGAAGGGTCTTCGTAGAAGATTACAGCGGGGTAAGACTTCTTCGGAACCTTGGCGTTGTGAGACGCGTCTTTTGAGCGCCGTATGGCCTCGGCCAACTGCGCAGCCTCCTCATCCACTGAACTCGGGAAGAGAAGTCCAGCGTCTGACTCTTCCACGGCCAATGGTTCGTCCTCAAGGATAAGCTCAGACTCCATCACAGAATCAAGCGGGGCAGTAGCCGCTTTCTTCCGCCGTTTAGACCCGGAGCCGGTCGCCGAGGATGACCGCTTCCTTCCCCGCGAAACCTTAGGGCGGCGCTGGCCCACATCGCCCTCAGCGCCCTCATTCCTGTTACTCTTGCTCGGTGCCACAACCGAGGATGACATCGCCATTGTCGACGCCACAGAAGGCGGCGCCGCCACCGGCAGGGGTGCTACCACCGGAGCCCGCTTACCCCGTGAGCGAGAACCCAAAGGCATACCAGCTATCGGAGTAAGGTCTACCCCGGACTCCCCTGGAATGAGCGCGGTGCCAATCTCCCTCAAAGGGAAGCGGACTTGAACCCTCGGTCGTAACTCAGCCCCAGGAGCCAGAGGAGGGGCATCGTGGCCAAGAAGCACCCTCCTTTCCTCGAGAATGATTGGGTTGACCCGATGAAGATACCAACCCGTAAACGCGCCCACGCATCGAGGCATGTACTCAGCTTCAGGGACCATGAAATGAGAGCCGGTGTTCAGCCTCATAAAATGATGAGCAGCATCGCGAACAGCATCAAGCGAAGGGATCGGGGCAACCATAAAAGCCTCGAAAGGAACACCCTGGTCGTACCCGAGCTGCCGGGCAAATCGATGCGGATTGTACCGCATGAAAAGAGCCGCATTGTCCTGGCGAAACACCAAGTAACCCGGTCTGATTGCATACAAATGCGTGGCCTCCCGAGGCTTCAGAGAAGGTGCGTTGTCTTTCGACTGGTCCCAGAGTTGTTGGACGGGACCCGAAGGAGTAGACAAGACCCGATCAGTAAAAACCAGCCCGCCAGCGGTGGCATGAGGAGAAATTAGCACCCGAATGGCCCCGAATTGAGTCGGGTCGGCGGCAGAAGCGTCCACTAGCCGCATAAGTCATGGAAAAGGGTAGGCATCGTAAAATGAGGGCCTCTGATGCATGGCGAACGCCCCCAATACATGCATTTCGATCCAGGATGTGAAATAATGAAGCGAAAAGTTCACCACATCCACGCCAGGCGTCGAGGTATTAGCCGCGGTGCCCAATCCATTATAGAGGTGTGCCAAGGCCGGGATGCCGATGGCCAACCGCGTCCCCTCAGCAATACGTTGAGCCGGGTAAATGACCGAGGCTCTCATGAAGCGGCGATGCATGGGGATAACGAACCAGCTAAGCCAAACACTGATAAACCCCACAAAGAATGTTTCCTCATCCATACCAGGTGCTGCAACGGATTCAAAAGACATCGGCGACACGATGGGAATATAATACTGTGGCAGGTCCGATTCAGCAGTCGGTAGCTTCTTCGGACCAAACCCAAAGGGGTCTCTGATGTTAGCAAATTTCGGAGCAGTCTTCGATATGATATCTTCACGAAGGAAGCAGGAAATGAAGCTTTTAAAAGTAACACCCTGCTCCTCAGATTCAGTGAACAATTGATCGAAGATACCCAGTGCCTTGATCAAGCTGGGGCGCTTATGGCGAACAGCATTCTCAGCGGACAGGCCGTCAATCGGCGCAGACTCGGGCTCGAAGACATATTCGTCAGAAGGCAGCAACTCCTCATACAGTGCGCCCCTGATTGGCAATCCCGAGATTTCATAAAATTCTGCGAGAGAGATAGAGACCTTGCGATCCCCCAAAAGAAAAGTATTAGTGGGAAGATTCCACTGGTTCAAAAACGCCTTGACCCACCAGGCATGCGGGGACTTGTAATGGAACAGTGACGCATATATGGCCTGATAAAGCCCAACTTTCTGCAACCGCGCCCGATGGGCGGAAAGGATGTAGCGAGCCCAAAGAAGGTAGCCCGTAGGATGCCTGGGAGTGAGCCCTATCTTATAAATTTGCCCCCACGGGTGGGCCTCACCCTGGCAGATACGCCGCCCCAATATGTCTATGGCCGGAATCGGATGGTTCGGAATACCGGTCGTCGAAGGCTCAAGCCTCCCCGTTGGGGTCCAGTTGGGCATTTCCACAGCAAAAGCTGTCCTTGGAGGATCCATCGGTAAAAAGGGGAAAGTAGGCTCCGTTGGCACCGCGCAGAGAAAACTCCGACGACCCTGAATAATCTGACTATACCAAGACCCCCACTGAAGGAGGTTGGCACAGTTCGGGTCATGAGCCCGAATCATCGTCATCACTTCCTCATCAGACGGTGACTGAGGAAAAGCCGCCTCCGAGCGAGAAAAGGGAAAGCGTGGAGCAGAAGCCATCGCACCTGAAATCCAACAAAAGAAGACCGTTAATAAGAAAGTCAACGATGTTTACTCATGCATGAACATGAAGACTAGTGGGAGAAAGCAATAGCAAAGTTTCCTGGGACCATTGGCTATAAAACACATGGGCCCCACAGAATCCGGATGACGGCTCATTGATAATGAGACCAAACAGTTACAATAAAACAAAAGGGAATATCCTCATTTAATAAAAATGATGGCCATGCACATCACCCTAACAGGATTTGTCTCGGGCTCTACAGTGGATCCAATAAAATCAAAGGAATTGAATTCACACAAAAAGACATCATTACAAAGCCCCCATTGCATTAATTGCAGGAAGAACGACCTTGGGCCAAGAGACCACAGGAAGCCTCTGTGTGAAGAAATCGAGTTCTTCGTTGGAATTTAATTCCTTGTTAAGAAAAGGGAATTAAATTCCCAAAAACATTTTAATGGAATTAAAGTCCATGGAGTTGAAACGCTGTCATCATCTCCCCGAAGATCACCTAAACCCTTAAAAGATCTACAGTTCAAAAGTTAGGTGGTTTCCTGTTCTTATGGAAAAACTTGAGGAAAAATGGGTTCTTTATGAAACCCTTAATACGGATTTAAAATCCAAAGAGTTCTTTTAAAGACGAAGGCGCTTTGGCCGTTCAGCATTATTACCTGAGGAAAAGGGATCCGTCAACAAAGTTAAACTCTGGGAAATGTCTGAGACAGAGAACTAAGCTCTGAAAGCGAGAATTAAATTCTCAACGAAAAAGTTCTCAGAAGAAGAAGATGAACAAAGTGAAGGCTCCTATGAAGAGACAGCGGTATTTATAGAAGACAATGAAAACGCTTCGTCTCCCCAGATCCCTAGAGGAATCCAACGGTCACAAGAGGTGACAGCGTTGCACTCACGTGCAGACACGTGAGAACAACGCTGTGGGGGCATTTGTTTCCTGATTTAAAATCAGGAAGCTTCTGTGAAAAGCTTCAGAAGAGGGTCACGTGCTTACACGTGACTAGCGGTCACGTGTTCGCACGTGACACCTGAACGCATCATTCAAGCAAGTTCAGTCTCCTGACTAAGTCGAAGAAAAGGGGGCTTCAGGAAGGGTCACGTGCTCCCACGTGATCAAGGTCACGTGACATTTAAATTCAAGCAGCAAAGGCGCACATTGGTTCCCTGATCAAGTCAAGGAAAAGAGCTTCAGAAAAGGTCACGTGCTCTCACGTGACCAGAGTCATGTGTTGACACGTAACGTTCAAGACAGCAGACCCGTTCTCCCGTTGAACCAAAGAAAGAGAGTTCAAACAAGGGTCACGTGCTCACACGTGACCACGGGGTCACGTGGTAGCACGTGATGTTTAAGCAGCAATCAGAAGACGCAGCGCAGAAGGCTCATTCCAAAGGGGGTCACGTGTCTACACGTGACCATGGATCACGTGGTCACACGTGACCGGCTTTCAAAGCCCATATTTTTTTAACGACAGAATTAAATTCTGAAGGAAATTCGAATCTTTCCAAAGGAAAGTAATTATTTGGGACCAATCAAATTAAAGATTCAGAGATGATTAAATATCATCTATCTATGGAAAATCTCGGGTTTGGAAAGATTTCCCCTTTAAATCTAACCAAAATAGCAAGGGAGAATCTCTGGATTTAAAATCCAATGGTGAATAAAATTCACCTAATCATCCAACGGCCCAAAATGAATGATGAATGCAAATCAAATATCAATGAAGATTCGTCAAAAACTGATTGATTCGGCTGCTTCTCCTATAAATAGGAGCCAAAAGACACAGAGAAATATATACATACGGAGAGAAGAAAAGAGAAAAGGAGAAGAGCTTTGATACTTGAAAAAGACTCAGATCTTCTGCAAAAAAAACCCTAGGTAAGAAAGGGAAAGCCTTTTGGAAAGAAAAAGAATTTAATTCTCAACAGAGTTTAACTCTGAGGCATAAAACGAGAGAGCATATCTCCTCCCTCTTTGATAGAGGATCTGCAAAGTGCACATCTCCCCTTAAGGTTGAGAATTTAATTCTCAATGGGTCGAGATCCTGCCATGCAGATCCAAAACATAGAGAAGGAATGCAAGTATGAGAATTTAACTCTCATAGAACTATAGGAATTTAATTCCTCCAAAGTAAAGTTAGGGTTCGACCCTGTATTATGGGAATTTAATTCCTTCAAAACAAAAAGAAACAGGGTTGAACCCTAATCAAGAACATAGTTTTGTCGAAACAGTGGGAATTTAATTCCTTTAATCATAATCCTCAGAAAAGGGGAGTTTAATTCCTTAAAAGCTTTTAGGGTTTAACCCTATTCGGTTCTTCGCATAAATAAGGAATTTAATTCCCACAGAAAACTCAGATTTAAACTCTGTTCCAGAATATAAGCCTTCAAAAGGAAATAGGAATTTAATTCCTCTGAAATTAAAAGTTCGAGGAATTTAATTCCTGAAAGAGGAGCAACAGATCCTCCAAAAACAGCATTGAGGCAGGGTCACGTGTCACCACGTGACCCCCCCAAAAGCCCTACAGAAAGCCCCTTTGAGGCAGCACCCTACGTGACACACGTGACTTTCAGCAGGAGCCTTAACACATAGGCATTTGAATGCCCGTCACGTGCTAACACGTGACGCTATCAAAGACACAGTAATTTCGGCAGAATCATTGAAGGGAAGGCACTCTCACGTGGGGCCACGTGACCGTTCTTGCTGTAGTGTTTGACACTAAGTTAAAACTCTCGAATCCAGTATTGAAGTGCTATCGGGCCTTAGTGTTCAACACTAATTAAAGAATTTTGTTCGTAGTGTTCAATATTAATTGTTTTAATATTCGGCACTAATTTAAGATCCCCATTGCCAGTGTTTAACACTGAGCTGTTTTAGTGCTTATGATCATTTCAAGGCCTTGTTGCTGGTGTTTAACACCAATTATTCTCCTAGTGTTAAACACTAACTTGTCAAACTCATTCCCAGTGTTCAACACTGATTGCTTTGAAGTGTTTAACACTAGTCTATAGCCCAATTGGCTAGAGGGATGGAGGCAAAGCTTCTCCCTCGATGGACTCACAAGGAATCAATATTCCAGACATGATGGGACTTAGCCCAAGCTGGCCATAAGTCCTCAATTCGTGACTAATTGGGCCAATGGGCTCATAACATGATTAATCAGTCCTGACCTCAAATTGGGCCAGGGGCTGTTCAAGCCACTCCGGTTCTAGGGTACATCTCTTCGCTCCTTTGATACTTGGCATTGTAATCCCTCAATGTCTTCAAAGAGGTGACGGGTCCCGACGACCACCCATGATATGGACTGTGGGGTCCTTAAACTCATACAAATTCCTGGTCACGTGGAATACGGATAATGTCACTCTTTGAACCCGTGTGAAGCGTCCAGAGCGGAGCCTGGTCCTCGCTAAGCACGGCAGTGAACCCGTGTGAAGCATCCAGAGCACATACCGGACTGTGGGGTCCTTAAACCCATGGACTACGACGTCCTTAACCTTGACCGA
This sequence comes from Agapanthus africanus, assembly GCA_030015575.1. Taxonomy (NCBI): domain Eukaryota; kingdom Viridiplantae; phylum Streptophyta; class Magnoliopsida; order Asparagales; family Amaryllidaceae; genus Agapanthus; species Agapanthus africanus. Next base: position 27,574,998 of record CM057339.1, read on the forward strand.
GATGTCTTAAAACTAACAACGGACCGCAATGTCCTTAAACTACCCACGGACCGCAATGTCCTTAAACTACCCACGGACCGCAATGTCCTTAAACTACCCATGGACCGCAATGTCCTTAAACTACCCACGGACCGCGATGTCCCTAAAACTAGAACAATAGAGCCCTTTCTTATGCTCTTTTGTTGGACCTAAACGGCCCCGTCTAAGTTGATCTTAGCCTTGGAGATGGTTAACGCGTCCTTAGACCCTCAAACATACTGGACTACGAATCCCCCGAATTAACTCCGGCTCAAGGGTACATCTCTGAACTCCTCTGGCATCTGTCGTTGTAATCCTTCAACGTCGTCAGAGAGGTGATGGGTCCCGACAGCCATACAGACGATGGACCACTATGTCCCTAAACTGGAACATTAGAGTCCAAACACTCTTTTGTCGGATCTAAACGATCCCGTTAAGTTGATCTTAGTCACAAAGTTAGACTAACGTATCCTTAACAAACGTTTGAGTTGATCTTAGCCTCGAGTAGGGCTGACGTATCCTCAAACCAAACCCCCCCAAACCCAAATTTAAGATAATGCGGATTTGGACTAGTCCACGCCCTACGGGCGACGACATAACTCAGTCTCCGTAAACAATCCACGGGCAATAAAACAAACACCCACGACACGAAGTGACCATCTGGAGAAGGAGAAAGTTGTTACCGCAATGCGGTAGCGTAATTAACTGCAGGGGCTTGCGCCTGCAGGGAAGAGCGTCCCCACAATCAAAAACCCCTCAAACGAGGGGGAATCTGACGAAGTCTGCTACATCGGTCGCATCCGTTTAAACCTTCGATATATGGTGCCATAAATCAACTTGGCATCTTCGGAGAGGTGGACGGATAGCACCAATTAGCATCTGCCCCGAACCTAACGCCTCAGACGTCCCGACGTCCCGGCCGCCGTTCGGAGGGGAACAAGGCTTTTCCTGTAAATGGTCACGTGTGGGCACGTGATGCCCGGTCACGTGTGTGCACGTGATGCCCGGTCACGTGGGAGCACGTGATGCATCATAACTTTTGATCCCGGATGAATTATGAGGCCCATAATATATCAAATCGAAGACTTTTTTGAGACACTTTCGATACCATCAGAATTTAGCTATTTCTCATTCAGGAGTTTGTCAAAATGCAGCTCGGAAAATACTGGTTCGCATTTTCTTCCTTAGATTACACGTGCATAGCATATTTGCTCATAACTTTTGATCCCGGATGAATTATGAAGCCCATAATATATCAAATCGAAGGATTTTTTGAGACGCTTTCGATACCATCAGAATATAGCTGTTTCTCATTCGGAAGTTTGTCAAAATACAGTCCGAAAAATACTGGTTCATATTTTCTTAAACGTATCGCTGCCATTTGATACCTTGGCTCTTTTGCGCAGAATTTTTTTGGCTGGAACAGTGAACATCTTCCTGTACATTTAACCGATCCTATTCTTACCACCGACCTATCCGATAGGCAAAACGATATTCAACTTTTATCTCCCACATCTGGTTCAACAATACTAGATATTCAAGTTCGTTTACCCATTTCATTACACACTTTCTTTGGTTCTTCTCATCTTCTGTAACGACTCTGAATTTTCTGTACAAAATTTTTCAGTTTAATGTACAGAAGAGAGTATAACAGCCTGGGTACTGTTGGGCTATGGCAGCGCCCCGGCCGTCAATCCGACGCCAAATGCGGAACAAAAACTTTTCAAAACTCGACGCTACCATAACCAATACCCGGATCGTACCATTAACCGTTAAATAGCAAAACTGTAAAAGGAGTTACAGAGATTATACCGATCGATCCGTGTCCTTCAGTTTTCAATCCGCTCCCCTAGCTTGTTGCGGCTGTCCTGGTGAAATCCGCTCTCCGATCTCGCTCGTTGAGGAGGCACCACATCAACGAATCTTTATACGGGCTCCCGTCTCAAAACCGAGATAACTCGGACATGAAGTTTGCTAGCCGACACGTCCAAGATTGAAGTAGAGAGAGTGTAGAATACTTTGTCTCAAGGCACCCAGGTGTTTGGGTGGAAATAAATTGAAGTTTCCATTTGGGAGAACAATGTGAGCAAATGAGAAAAAGAAGTTGTGAAGCAAAAGGAAAGGAAAATGGGTCTCACACTAAGTGCTCGGCCAAGTTTTTGCACACTAAGTGCTCGGCCACTGAAGAAGAATCTCACAGGGGAATTGTGAATGGGGGGGGACCAAAGAAAAGAAGTGGTGATTCAAAATGTGAAGGATTAATTTAATCAACCACCAAAGAATGGCCATCACACACACACACTAGGCAGCCACCTAACCCCTCAAATAGTGCTGCCCACATTTTGCCCATCCCTCACAATGCCAGCACAACAAATTTCCCACCCCAATTGCGAGCACATGGCTCGGCCAAAAAAGAATTTGGCAAGGAAAAAAAGAGAAAAAAAAATCACACTAAATTAAACTTTAAACCAAAAGTTTAATATGAGAAAAGAAATTAGGCAACTTCAAAAGTAATCCCGTAACGAATTACAGGATTACCCCACAACTGTATATACATAACTGCATTTGTATTCCGACCAAATACGAATGCAATAAGACTAAAAATATTCCAACACAATATAATACTAGGATCTGGCTTAAACCAAAGCCCACTAGTACTATCTGTCCGAACCATAACACGTGCACAAGTGCACATGTATGTTCGAACCTGCCATAAAACCATACGGCCTCTACAACGTTTCGTCCGAACTTGGGAAACTGTCTGTGGGGGACTCTAATGACTCATCAATACACTGCCAGTGTGTTTAACCACAAGCACGTTAGTGGTACTTGTTGTACGTAACGGTTGCCCATGTATTGATCGGAAGGGAAGCTGACGAGCGAACTCATCCAGAAACCCTACTGAGCCTGACAGTGACAATATCCGTACAGTCCGGTCTGTTCGTCTAAGAGTATCGCATATCGAGTCTAGGGGGTGGATTAAGTCAGACCCCTACTAACGCGATAATTCGTGTCGGTATGAAGCCCATCACCACCTGAGAAACTACCGATCCTAGATTGGTAATTCTTGACTACCTTGGCCAAGGTTTTCTGGTGATGGCCACCCGTGCACTATGCGACATCAACCCCCAATACCGGGAGAGACGAATACCCGACGATCCGCTCGCTGCCTCCATGTGGCTCGGGACTGTACCCAACTAAAACCTGTTTGCACGACTCCTTTGAGCCGTGGTAGGGTAGTAATCAAAGCACAGTGGAAACTCACACGAGATAAATGACGATCTCAGGCCGACAGACTAACCTGTACACATGTCACCTGGGAACTGCTATCTGACTATAGGTATAATACCAACTAGCAGGTTCCCGGCGAGTCCTGTCCGGTGTACTCATAACTGAATGAGCACCTGTATACATCTTAGGTGAACATACTGACACCAGTGGCTTGTGCGACCGGCCACCGCCCCTCGTCGGGGTCTCGAACTGTATACACTAGTCTACTCTGGAGTATCGATGCCCAATCTCGAAACTCCCACGACTAGGGACACATTAAGGATGTGCTTATAGACCCCAGCTCCCACGTATATGATCGCCATCATACTGCTGGCTGTCAAGCAAGAATCTTATGGGCTCTATCAATATGTACATGATGATAAAGACAAACCAGATAGCATACTATCATCTCGAGTAAGACTGTCCTACCGGTATAGGTCCTCCCTCAATCATTGCAATCACGTAACCGCGATCCAATAATTGACTTTGAGGGCACTATATCCAACAGGTACAAGTTATAAATAAATTTTGCTAAAGAACAGCAAGAAACAACTTGTAGCTCACTTGTAAAGCCTTGCATTGCTGTGACGTAACCCCTGTATTCGAATCCTATCAGACACATTTACTTTTTTCAGATTTTATTTTTAAACTTTTTGGAAGCCCAAAAGTTGACACGTGCAATGCACATAAAAATGAAAATTCTGGAAAAATAAACATGTGCAAAAGGGTATAAATACAGACATGGACATGTGTACACAATCCACCAGCCCATCTCCCAATTTCGACCACCCAAACACCCCATTTTACCGGCGCCGACGGTCCCCCCCGTGGGAAAAAGTGCCTGTGTTGTGCACACAAGTCTCTTGGCCTATCTCTATTACCCTTGCACTGTTTGATTACTCTGTAATCAAACAGAGACCCCTCAATTCCCTAATTTATCATATTTTAATACATTTTAATTCACTTTTTTAATCCTAAAACCCTAATTCCACACTATAAATACTATCCTATGCCCTAGCCCTTTTTCATTCTGAAAATTCTAACCAAAACCCTCAAATTTTCTCAAGTACAAGTGGAGTAAAAGAGGAGTTAGCCAACGACCAACTTCCGGCGATGAATCAAGGCAATTCCGATGACCCCGTGACACCACGACGACAACAATCTGTTCTTCTACCTCTTCTTAACATAATCAACCGGTAATTCCATCCCAATCTCTCTTCTTCCTCTTTGAAAATCTTTTTTAAAACGAACATCGATAAGTGGAGTTAATATAGATGTCGATCTTTTAACCCTAAAATCTCACCCTTTTTCTTACATTGTTCATACAACTTTTACACAATACTTGTAACATTATTATAAATGTTTAGAATAAATTGTAACCTAGAATTCCATGCAAAATTTTTTCGTTTAAATACCATGAACTTCACATATCACATCTTTTAGTAATTTTGTTAATTATACCTTTAGAAAACTTCACGGGGTAATGACCTACCCCTCACATACACACATGTTTCCATAGCACGATACTCTGTGAACGTATTTTTGATACGAATACAACGTTACACTAAAATACCCTTTACTATAAAAATCGGGTTTCTTTTAAAAATTGTATTTTAATTTCTTTTGCAAATAAGCCTCTACAACCCTTTTTAGGGGACCCGCTATTGGATGATGCGGATTATCGCACATCCTTGGACTAGTAGAGCGAGATGCAGACCTCTTTACGGAGCATTCGATCTCGAAAGGTTTTTAATACGATTTAAAAAAAAAACGAAATTTTCTACTTAATAATAAAATTAATTTTTATAATTATATAAATATTTTAAAATCCATATATTTTTAAAATATAATAACCTTATATTTTTTTCAAATAAAAGAATTACAAGTTTCATCAAAATACCATCAAGATATCAATACAAGTCAAACTTTACATTAAAATACCATGAACTATTCAAGTTAAGGTATTATCACTAAAATACCTCAAATCCCTAAAATTCACATTCATGAAAACCCAAAATAATATAAATAATTTCTCGAGATTATTTTGAAACTATATTAAAAATATTTTTCATAAACCCCCCTCAAGTTATATAAAATTACATTTAAGGATTTTAGTATATATAGGTTTAAGCGGAATCAATTCTCTTGAGCCCCAGGGAGCCGGAGAAAGTGAGTGCTTGCCTATTTAAGGTAGAAAACTTAACGGTGTTATCAATGGTAATTGTCTTGGAAAAAGACACAAATCCTGTCATCCATGTACAGCAGTTACCGATAACTCCTGAATCTAATTCAAGATCTAAATCAGTTTAAAGTGTCTGACTCAAGTCTGAGTCTAACCCATGTCTAAATCCAAACTCAAACCTGAATCTAAAACCAAATATGAATACTTGATCATGAACTTGAATCCAAACTCAAGTCAGAATCCAATTCAAATATCAACCCAAAGTCTAGCATGCATACTTGAACATGAACCTGAATACCTGAACTCAAAATTGAATACATGACTTGACTTGACTCGAACAATGAATACAACCCGACATGAATACAGGAATATTTGACATGAATACATGAATACTTGATATATACATGAACTCAATCTTGCAATTTGATGTATTCATGGATTCGAGCAAGGCTGGTAATTTTAACTGTAACTTAGCATATACGGGGTGCTTGGGTAGTTCATGCATGAATCCAACGAAATCTCAGGGGTCCTACTAGATCATGAATTCATGTTTACTAACACAAGCAAGCAATCATGAGGGCCTGTGTTTCCTTGCTCCTGGATTACAACGTGTTGAGTTTGGAATACTTCAACATTAGGTTGAAGTCCCGTTACTAACACTTGATTCGGGCCCGTGGTTCCTTATCCCTGGATTACAGCCTGTTGGGTTCGAGAATACTCTTGAGATTGGTTGACATTCACTCTTGAACTTACGTTAAATTAGTGTACCCAAGTAGAGACTTGTTAAGACACTTACATTTATTGCATGTTCACTATACTTATATTACACGACCATGTTACTTTTGTTTGCTGATTGTTAGCAGAAGCGTGCGTTCTGCCTTATCCTATTTGCTCTACTCACTGCAATCAAGATGGTGTCGCTTTGCAGCTAGCCGGTTGAGCACGGATCGTCCGCAGGGAATTGGTAGTATGTCCGTTCTTGTCTTAGATGAGTCAATTAAGAATATGTATGTGTTTGTTCAAAACTATCCTAAGTGTTTGTATGTATATTCAAGTAAGTTTGTTAGGGTTAAGGTTGGTTAGTAGAGTTAGGATTAGTCTTGTACTTGTCTTTTGCCATTCTTAAAACGATGTTGGGATAATTGAAGTAGCGGGGATTAGGAGGACATAAGAATGGGATTTGCGAGTTTAAGCAAGTTTTCCAACGCCAAATCCATTCCTAGTGCCCCTTGTCTGTCCGCTAAATGCACTTACTTCCAACCCTATGCCAAACACTCTCAACCATGTATCCAATTAAGTCACAACTACATGTCATGTTGTAGTGCGCTTAAAGGACTTCTCGACTTAGGTCATGGCTATATGTCACGTATAACGCGCCTAAGTGAGGGGGTTGCGTTTGTTTGGTCTAGACTCGTTTCAAGATGTTTGGCGAAGAAAAGCACAAGGGATTTTTCCGTCTCTTATACTAACCTTTTTTAGCCCCCAACAAGTATGGAAATTATTCACACATGAAAATGAAAAGAAAACAAAGTAAGAAAGAAGCAGAGAAAGAAAGGAAAAATACGGTTTTACAAGCTAACTACTTGGGTCCTTACCTAAGTAAGGAACCCCGTCGAGTATCATGGCTTGAAAATAATACAGATAAGAAGGGAAGGAAAATAAAACAAGCAAAGAAATAACAACAACTACTTAACAACAAGAAATAAAATTACACTAAGAATTGAAATTACAATACAAGAATTAAAAGATACAAGATAATAAAACCCTCATCATCATTAAATATCCACTCAAGAGCTCTCACTGCATTTTAATGGAGGAATAGATGAAGAGGAAGAAGATACAAACTAACCTACACTAAAATCTAACTAAAAAGAAGCTTCCATTTACTTGGCACAAAACTGGGCTATTTATAGGTAGAGAGCCGAAACCCTAAAGCTAAATTCTGAGCCCAAATACAATGACAAAACTACCCCCAAAATATCATCAGGAGAAGACACGTTTCCGCGGTGGAACCGCCGCGAAAACCCACATTTGGCGGCAGTTCCGCCGCGAAAACCCACATTTGGCGGCGGTTCCGCCGCGGTTTTGGGGAATTAGCTCCTCGTTTTTTCTGTGCTTTCTTCTGTTACTATCTTATGTTGTTCTACATGTCCTAAATTGCAAACTTCTTCCAAAATTTATTTAGATCTGCAGCAGTCCAAAATAGCTTCACTTTTAATTCATTTGACCTTATCTCCCTCGAGCTCCGCGCACCTATTGAATCTTGTGCTTCCCCTCTCGTGCTCTGTGCTTGTCCGAGACACGAATGGCCACTGTTCTTTGTCTTGTCTCTTGAACTGGTAAGCGACACTGGACGGATACGGATGACCGGGACCCGGCTTTTATCTGTCGGCAACAGATGTTCTGGATTTTGGCGTAACTGTGGAGATTTTGTATGATTTGCATTATTTTGGACTAGGAACCTGTAACATGTAAATATATAGCAAACACAGATCAAAAGCACCTGCCTATAAACAAACGAGCAGAAGAATGGGCGGTATTAAATGCAATATTCTGGTATGAACATTTTCCATGCTCATGCTATCATGCTTATCTACTTGTCATACATTACTATACTTGTTCATATATATTACGATAAAACTGCATGCTACATAAACTCGCCATGTTTACATTAAACGACACGCAGACACATCATACTTCATAATCCATTGTTCATGATATTCATTTTCTTTATCATTATATTTTATATTTCGCTTCATTCCTTGGGACTTACCGAGCGATAGTTCACTGACGGGAATTCCACCCTTCTCCGTTTTTCGTGGAATGTTCGTCAGATACTATGGAGACTGAAGAGGTAGATATCTTAGAGGAAGAGCACGATCAAACCGAGACCCAGGCCTAGACCAGTTACATTTCTCAGTTTATGTATGCCACCTGTTTAGGTGTTTCAATCCTTGTATTTTCTTTCAGTTAAAAATCATGTATTGTAAATGAATCAAGTTGAATGTAAATAAAATTGTTGAAGTTTTAATCTCATGTTTATTCTCTTGTCATTTTATATTGCTTATTTTACTCTTAGCGTATTTATTTCGGGAAATGACCTTTTCAAAATAAATACGTCGCGGTTTCGTCACGTACCTGCTTTCGACTTTTGGGAAGCGGGGCGTGACAGGTTTTGTTGGTGGCCCATGCAGGTTCGTTCTGCATGAAGTCATAAGCAATATATAACAAGAAATATGAGATTCAACAACTTTACATTCCTTACAATTCAATTTTCTTGAATCTATCCTAATTTTTCTTCTTTATCTAAGCTGATGGATTCTCCCAACAACCCTAACACCAACGATGGAAGTACACTACCATCTATCCTTACCATTCTACCACCTCCACCTACCATAACCACACTACTCACAGAACATACGATGCTTCTGGAGGCTATTAAAAACTTACTTGAAGGCCAGCAGGCTCAAAGCACGATTTTGCAGGAGTAGACTGCTTTCCTTCAACAGAGTTTCACCAGATCTGAAGCAGAAGTACCAGGAGTGAAACAATTTCGGGTTTTATACCCGAAGCACTTCTCAGGGAAGGAGAAACCACTTGACGCCGAGGAATGGGCATAAAACATTGAAGATGACCTAGCCGCAACTCAAGTTCCAGGAGTGGCTTGGGTCAGAATAGTCAAACTCCAGCTCATTGACAATACCAGAGTCTGTTGGAAGGTCGAGAAGAGCCGTCTTGAGCATCCAATCGAGTGAAAGACTTTCCGTGATCTTTTTAATGCAAAGTATTTTCCGGAAACCGCACACTTTGAGATGGAACAGAAGTTTATTCATCTGCAACAAGGATCTATATGGGATAAGTCAGTGGACGAGTACGATGCTGAATTTACTATGCTTGGCAGATTCGCCGCCCATGTGGGATAAGTCAGGGAAAATATATGCATATCATATTTAAATAAAATATTCATATTAAAATATTCATATCATATCAATTATTCCTAACCAATATTCTTAAGATATCATATCATTTAATTGGTTGGAATAATATCTCAAATAAAACAAATACTACTAAAAATGTGATTTGAGATATTGTGCAGGTATTATAATAAGACCGGCTCAAGTCTGAAATACAAGTAGGAGATTCACAGCAAATCAAATCACAAAAACCAAATCTGCCGAATATTAGGAGCAAACTGAAGAATCTCACAACGGCAGAGATTAAGCGATATATTTTCACAATCTTTTTCTCAGAAAGATCTTCAAATATCGAGAGAAGAAGCCACGAGAAATTTGGAAGCTCCAACCAACCAAACGGTGGCGGATCCACGGTCAAAGGGTACCATGGGCGGCAGTTCAGCGGTTCTTTTGTGGCCGTAGGATTTGAAAACTCTGGGTCTTGATCGTAATTACACATACTTATTTATAACGACTAAGGTTTCAAATTCCAGAGCCTATAAAAGGACTGAAAGCTATCTATCTAAAGAAGGAACTATCCATCGATCGATTAAGATCTAACGAGCAAACTAGGGTTTTGTAAATTACTTTTTCAGCGAACAACTTTTGTAATGCACTAGTAAATCAATAAAGGTAGTTCTTTCTTTAATTTTGTGGCATTTACTTTCCGCATTTTACTTTCCGCATTTTACTTTCCGCACTTACTTTCCGCATTACATTCTGCATTTATATTCTGCATTTTTAATTTTTATTATGGGTTTCGTTTTCTTCCACCTTTTTTCTATTTCGTTGATCTCCATGAGCGAGTAAATTCTCGCTTGTTAGGGTTTGTAGGATAAGGTAGAATAATGGATGGACAATATCTCTTCAATTTTTTTTTAAAGTTTAATTTTTATAAACTTTAGCAAAATGAATATTAACCCTCTTATCGGGCGCACTATCAGTTCATGATAGTCACGACTACGATTTGAGATTCGTTAATAATCGTTTTGTTAAGGGCTTGAGATAAATAGAGATCAATAGAAGGACAAGAGTCAGTAGAGAGAAACCCTAATTTCCTCCAAGAACTCCAATCTACATTCATCGCTATTTCTCTAGTATTAAATAATTAAAAGATAAAAAGAATTATTTTTCAAACTCTATCCATTAACTACTAAATCCTATAAACCCTACAGGCCCTTCTATTATAAACTTTTCAAACCTTTTTAATAATAAACGACAACAATCCCACCTTTTTTCTATCAATCCGCCTAAAGGATGAAAAACAGTTCACCATTTCCCTGTGGACGACCCGTACTCACTAGCGGCTAGCTATTGTGACACCGTTATTGATTGCGGTATTTAAAACACACATAGACACACTTTTCACGATCAATCACCACGTATGACCGCAACTAATGCAGCTTTGTCAGCAGGTGGAGCGGGTTGATTCCTTCTAGACATAACTTTCGTAGTCAAACACGAATGAAGAGAATTGCCAATGGAAATAAGATTCAATAGAAGCGAGGAGTTCTACTGAAACAAGATTCAATAACGATAAGGATTCAAAAAATGACAAGACAATAGTGTGGCAGGACATGCTCCTATAATTTCAGGTTTTAAGGTAATGTATTGGGTACCATACCCAACTACAAAAAGAACCAAACCCAGCTAACCTAAACCTATGCTTTGATACCAACAAAATCTTGTCACGCCCTGCTTCCCAAAATATATAAATACAGGAACATAACAAAGTCAGCCATGCTACCTACGGTGAGGAAATATCCTTTCATAGTCATATTACGGCTGTCAATCAGATATTACGAACAAAAAATAAACATCTATCTATCTCATGTCGAAACTGCCTGAATAAATAATAACGAGAAAGGCAGAGAAAGCAAAAAAATCCAAGATAATAAAAGAAACAATATCCTAAGCTCGTCCCTTATGGGATCACAACGATAAAACGATAAGTCCAGAACTAGAATATAAATCTAAAGCATCACTAAACTAAATAAGCGGAAAGCTCTTTACTGCTCGGCAATTCTGTCAAAGTATTCTTGATCCTCCTGTGATATGGTCAAAGGATCTGGGCCATACAAAATCCAGACGTTAGTGCGTCATAAATATCATAATAATATGATTAAACTGTGATTTAGCATACCATTTGCAAGAACGCGATGTCATGTATATAAATAACAAGCAATAACAATAACATGTGATAAACGAGCAATATGTAATGGATCAACCATATCAGTATATCCTATGGGTCCATATTGCTAAGTTATCCATCCTACAAGTATTTGAAATCAATTAATGTACTCTTTTATGTAACTCAAAAGTATATATCCCGTTACCCCAAGGGATCACGGACGCAAGATATATCCCATTACCTCCTGAAATCACGGATGCAAGATGTATAAATCAAGAATGATTCTGTTCCATTAACCCCCGGAACCACGGAAATGTGTAATATCCTTTTGAGTTAAACTTCAGTTACATTTTTGATCTCCCCATTTCCCCAGGTTTCGTTTTCCAAGCAGGCATGAATATAATATCTACCTAATACCAATACAGGAACAAGCAGGTACAGGTTATGTCTATCAAGACAATAGGTTACGTCCATCAGGACACCAAGTCAGGATTGTTGGTATCATTAAGTATTACAGGCAAATAAGTACTAGCATGATAACGGTAACAGTAACAGGATGGCATGGTACAATTCATGAATAAGTGTACATGCATGTCAAGAGTGATGTATCAGTCATGTAAGTAGGTATCTCTTATTCATATAAAACAATAAGTCATGATGTATGGAATCTAATGATAATCATAACAATCTCGAGATAAGCGTTAACTGATATAATTGTATCAACTATTACATGTTCATGGATTTAGTATAACCGTATTTACAATAGTATCTTGTCACGGTTATCATTAAGTACTATTAAGTAAATATCTTTATGATATTTTGTAGGGTTTCTTAAGCACCTCACCTAGGGTTTTGCAAGCATCACCATGCTATATTAAAATTTTGTGAGGTGTTAAACAAACTAACCTAGGAATCGAACTAGAATGATTAGGGTAACAAATTCTAGTATCATATACTAGCTAGTGTCTAACACTAAGTGGGGAGAAATACAACCTTTATAGACCTCCTTTGCAACTCTTTGGATCTCCTAGAGGTTGAACCGGCTAGCTCGAGCTTCTTCCACGTCCACGATGATCCACCCGGAGTACCTTTGCTCAAAGCTCCTTACTCCACTTGATCACATTGAAGATGAAGCAAACAAACTACACCACTGGGCTATACAAGTGTAGTATGATGATATGGTTGTGTTCTCACATAAAAACCCTTTCTTTCTTTTACCCTCACTCACTTAGAAATCTCAAGAGAGAGCTAGAGAGAGGAAGAAGAAGATGGCAACCCTTGAGCTCATTTCTTTTGGATGAAAAGATAATGAGAGAAAGATAAATATCAAGAATAAATATCTTCATCTCAAACCATGGTTAATAAATATCTAGATATTTTAGAATGAGAACAAAGATGACAAATGAAATGAAACCATGGTTTGATTTAGGTCAAGTGAAGAATAGTCAACCATGATTTAATAACATTTTCTTTTTCTCATTCTAATATATATAAAGATATTTACTTTCCATGTAATTCTTATATTGCCATCTTTCTTGTATCATCAACCATGATACAAATGCATGTATGTATGTGTGTATGCACATCAACATATACATATACATCCATGCATCCATCATAAAGAAAATGTTTATTTAAATGAGATAAAAGTCAATATTAAATCAACACTTGATTTAATAAACCGGTCATATCTCATATGAACCGACCAATAGAAAATGCCCGATTAAAACACGGCATCATATACACGTATTTAATCGATGTACACCATATAGTTTCGCCTGAGCCAGGAAACTCCTATGTGGGACTCTAAGACTCGTCAATACGCCGGCAGTAGGTGATGATCACATCAAACACCTACAAACCGTAAGCGGTCAGCTAAACGTAACAGCCACTTGGGTATTGAGCGATCAGAAGAAGAACAACCGAAGCTGTCAAAACTCCCGTCGAGCCAACTGGCAACACTTACCGTACAGTCCGATCTCTTCGTCAGATATGTTGCATATCGAGTCTAGGGATGGTAACGTCGACCCCAATAACTCAATAAGTCATGCCGGTATATGGTCTACAACAGATCGAGAAACTACTGATAACACTTATCAGTAATATCTCCGCAGCCTTGGCCAGGGACTTCCTGTTATAGCCAATCGTGCATATCGCAACATCAACCCCCAATACCGGGAGAGACGAAACCCCTCCTATCGCTCATCGCCTCCATGTGCCTCGGGAATGTACCCAAATCCACCTGTTTGTACGACTCAGTAGAGCTGTAGTAGGGTGGAGATCAATGTATAGTGGGAGGACACACAAGACTCTATGACGATCTCGGGTCTACAGACTAACCTGTACCAGTGTCACCTGAGAATTGCTATCCGACGTATGATATAATACCACATAGGAGTTCTCGGCGAGTTCGGTCAGTGTACCCAGTCTCACCGAGCACCCGTATACAATCTTTGGTGTCACCACACCAGATGGATATGAGATCATCCATCGCCCATCATATGGAACAAGAATGGTATACGCTAGTCTACTCTGGAATATCGATGCCCTGTCTCGATATACCTACGACTAGGAACATTTCAAGGATATGCTTATAAACTACAGGTGTCCCATTAGTATGATCCACATCATATTCCCAGTAGTCAAGCAAATATCCTAAGGGCTTTATCAATATGTATCAAATGAGTAAAAGCATGATCAAGTGAACATATGATAAAGAGTAACCAGATAGTATATTATCATGTCGAGCAAGAATGTCCTATGAATATATATATATATATATATATATATATATATATTCACACACACACATCAGTACATATACTATCATATAATGGCCTCTAGGGCATATATATATCTAACAATCTCCCACTTGCACTAAGGCCAATTATTGGCGTATCTCATACCCAACATCTTAAAAAGTCGCTCGTGCTACGGCTGAGGGAGGGCCTTGGTGAATGGATCCGCAATGTTTTCCTTTGTATCTACTCTCTTAATCTCAATCTCGTGGCGATCAACTATCTCCCGGATCAAATGATATCGCCTCAGGATGTGTTTGGACTTCTGATGGGACCTGGGCTCTTTGGCCAACGCCATAGCCCCATTATTGTCACAATACAAAGGTATTGGATCAATAATGGTTGGAACTATTCTTAGCTCCGAGATGAACTTCCTTATCCAGACGGCTTTCTTGGCAGTATCATTTGCAGCAATGTACTCAGCTTCCATCGTAGAGTCTGCAACGGTATCCTGTTTGGAACTCTTCCAACTTACCTTCCCTCCATTGAAGGTAAATGCAAACCCTGAGATAGACTTGCTGTCAACCTTGTCACTCTGGAAGCTCGAATCGGTAAAGGCCTCCATTTGGAGATCCCCGTTACCATACACCAAGAACAATTCTTTAGTCTTTCGCAAGTACTTAAGAATGTTCTTCATAGCAGTCCAGTGATTCTCCCTTGAGTTTGACTGATACCTGCTTACTACACTCAGTGCATAAGCTATATCAGGGCATGTACACAACATCGCATACATTATTGATCCTACGGCCGAAGTATAGAGAATAATGCTCATACGAGCTCTCTCTTCATCAGACTTTGGGCAATCGTCCTTGGAGAGAGTGACTCCATGGCAAGCGGGTAAGGCACCCCGCTTGGAGTCTTCCATACTAAACCTCTTTAGGATGGTGTTGATGTACTTGGTTTGGGACAATCCCAATAACCGTTTGGATCTATCCCTATAGATCTGTATGCTCAATATGTACGTGGCATCACCCAGGTCCTTTATGGAGAACCTTTGTGATAAGAATGATTTGACCGACTGTAGCATAGGAATGTCATTTCCTATCAGAAGAATGTCATCCACGTACAATACGAGGAACGCGACAGTTCTTCTTACAGTCTTCTTATAAACACAAGGTTCTTCTGGATTTTTGATGAAATCAAACTCTTTGATAACATCATCAAAACAGATGTTCCAACTCCGTGATGCCTGCTTTAATCCATAAATGGATTTAAGCAACTTACATGCTTTTCCGCTGCTCCCACCGTCAATGAAGCCCTCTGGCTGATCTATATAAATGCATTCATCTAAATCACCATTTAGAAATGCGGTTTTAACGTCCATCTGCCAAATTTCATAGTCGCAGTGAGCAGCAATAGCAAGTAGGATCCGAATGGATTTAAGCATGGCTACCGGAGAGAAAGTTTCGTCATAGTCCAACCTGGTCTTTGACGAAAACCTTTCGCTACCAACCTTGCCTTATAGGTCTCCACCTGTCCATATACACCAATCTTTCATTTAAAGATCCATTTGCAGCCTACAGGTTTTATCCCAGAGGGTACATCCTCCAAAGTCCATACTTTGTTGGTGTACATGGACTCCACTTCGGATCTCATGGCATCCAACCACTTCACAGAATCACCACTCGTGATAGCTTGCTGAAAACCGGCAGGGTCATCATCATCCATGATGCAGTCTTCTCTATCACCATCAACGAGAAAACCGTAGTATCTCTCCGGTGGGCGAGAAGTCCTACCAGATCTACGGAGTGGCTGAGGTTCATAAGATTCTGTTGCAATTTCAGGTTCAACCAAGTCGTCATTTGTAACTTGTGTTTCTAGAACCTCTTCTAGATCTACTACATTGCCATCAGCATCATTTGGAAAAATCTCATTTTCCAAAAATGTGGCATACTGAGAAACAAACACCTTTTGTTCGTCCTTGTGGTAGAATAGATACCCAAACGAATGTTTTGGATATCCCACAAATATACATTTGACCGATCGTATCTCGAGTTTGTCTGGATTCTGCTTTTTGACAAAAGCCGGACAACCCCAAATCTTAACTCGTTTAAGAGATGGTCTCTTCCCATTCCATATCACATATGGAGTGGTAGACACAGTCTTGGTTGGAACTTTGTTCAACAGAAAAACAGCAGTCTCCAATACATGCCCCCAAAAGAAGAGGGGTAACTCAGAATCACTCATCATAGATCGTACCATATCTAATAAGGTACGATTTCGCCGCTCTGACACACCGTCTTGTTGTGGTGTGTAAGAGGGAGTGAGCTGAGAGAGAATCCCATTCTCTTTTAGGAAGTCCAAGAACTCAGTACTTAAGTACTCTCCACCTCGATCTGATCGAAGTTTCTTGATTCTCATTCTTGTTTGGTTTTCTACTTCAAGTTTGTACTCCTTAAATTTCTCGAAAGCTTCAGACTTATGCTTTATCAAAAACACATGGCCGAATCTTGAGAAATCATCAGTAAAAGTTATAAAGTAAGAAAAACCCCTCTTGCATGTGTAGATATTGGCCCACATACATCACTATGTATGAGGCCTAAGAGCTTAGTAGCTCTTTCTCCGTGTTCAGTAAACGGAGTTTTGGTCATTTTACCTTTAATACAAGAATGGAAAGTCGCATAAGATTTATACTCAAAAGAATTTAAATATCCATCTTTATGACGCTTGTTTAGTCTTGTTTCATTAATATGACCAAGTCTACAATGCCAAAGAAAAGCTTCATTTATATCTGAAAATTTTCTTTTACCTGTGTGTTGAATGTTGAAAACTGTGTGTTGATTAAGGACGTGTATCCCGTTATTAAGTGTACCACAACCAATTAACTCTTGATTAAGTCTAATGTTCATAACATTGTGTTGCACAGCAAAATGATATCCTTCATTGTCTAACAAAGAAACAGATATAGTATTACAAAGCATACTTGGTACAAAATAACATGGGTTCGAAACCAATATACAACCCGACGACAATCTTAGGTGATACTCTCCCACTGAAACTGCATGTACATTGGAACCATTTCCAACTTGGAGAGTATGATCACCTGTCTTCAAAACTCTGCTATTTCTCAATACCTGCACAGAATTGCAAATATGAGAACCCGAACCGGTATCTAATACCCAGGAAGCAGAGTTAATAGAAAAACAGTTTTCAATCACGAACACACCTGAAGCTGAAGCATCACCATGCTTCTTTTTCTTGAGTTCAAGGTACTCGGTACAGTTCCGCTTCCAGTGTCCCGTCTTCTTGCGGTAAAAACATTCTCCCTTCCCCGACTCCGCAGCTTTGGATTTGTCTTTCCCCTTCGCCTTCTTTATTCCTCCTCTCGACTTGGTGAATTTCTTCTCATTCTTTCCCTTGGCCTTGGCTTTTGGGACGGAAGAGAAAGATTGTCCAACAAGCATAGAGGGGGACTTCGCTTTCAGCGTGCTCTCCGCACTCCTCAACATATTGAGAAGTTTGGGTAGTGATTTCTCCATGTCATGCATGTTGAAGTTCACTATGAATGGAGCAAAGGTGGAGGGAAGAGACTGTAGAACAATATCAGTTTACTGTTCGTTATCCATTGTCCAACCGAGGTCCTCAAGCTCTTCTATAAGAGTTATCATCTTTAAAACGTGATCGCCTACTGGTGTTCCAGGAGCCATTCGCATCTAAAACAACTTTCGAGATGCTTCGTATCTCAGGATCCGAGAATGCTCCCCTTACAACTCTTTTGTATGGAGAAAGATGGATTGAACATCCATCTGCTCATGATGCTTTTGATGTGTATTGTCCATCGATGTAAGCGCGAGGCATTTGGCAGTAGCACAGTCAATATCCCATGTTTTGCGGATTTCCTTATCCGCATTAGAAGATTTAGGGCCTGGGACGGGCGGAGCTTTGGCAGTGAGGACATATGATACTTTATCATATGTGAGAGCAATGTTAATGTTCCTCAGCCAGTCTTTGTAGTTGGGTCTGGTCAGCTTGTTTTTATCTAGTAGAAACTTAAGGCCTGTCATAGGTATCTGCCATTAAGAGAGAGAAAAGAATACACTCAGCGAAAGCTCTTGCAAAGATCAGATTGGTTATTATCTTTTCTAATCGATGTCTCCCACTATTTTTATCAAATTTTCTTTAAAACCTTTTAAAAAGAAAACTGGCCGGGATTAATTATATTCTACAACTTCGCTAACCGTTCAGCCAGGCCAGTGCCAGTACTTTGAGGGAGGTTCCCCGTGCTTTCGCACGGACCTAATTAGAATAAACCTCGTTTTCCCAGAGGCGTAGCCCCGTTGACACCTTTGTAGACACCTAATGGGTTAGCTAATTGTAAAGTGCAAAACTCTCCCGGGAGCAACTCTTGCTCACAGTGGGATCGGGATCCTACTATCATATAGAAGGTATGCAATCTCATTGCAAATTTCAACTCTTGAAACTCCCGATATTATTTTTACCCCTAGCACTCATCATCTTAACTATGGTCAACATATCATAAGTACTAGTCAAGTTCTTCCCGTCATTTCGTGATTAACTAGATCCACCCACATGACCCTTAACTAAATTCAACATAATCATATGAATGTCCTAACTAATCCGCATCATATGCGGTGTAGGAAGACATCACTTAGCTACCGTACACTGCGCCTTAACTAAAGTCAAAATACGCAACAGGAATACTAAGTACTCTACTTTCTAAAATTACGGAGGGCTGCGGATAGTTTTTAAGAAAAATTTTTAACGCTTTGAACTTGATATTGTTATAGAATTTAATGGGTTTAAAAGGAGTGGCTTAAGCTCCGCACTTTGAAAACTTGCTTTTTCATAAAAAGCCAAGTGTGTTTCAAATCCGATTCTACAACATCTTTTTGGGTTCATTTTTCTTTACATTAATCTCATTAATGTAGTCTCATCATTTAATTCCTAAAGCCATCACAGAAAAGAAACGAAAATAGAACGTACGCTTATGCCATTCGCATTCTTCACGGTGTCCCGTTATGCACCGTTAGGTTACTTAACTAACGGCATAGCGGGGTGGGACTAGCACGGATGTAAAACATAAGCAACGTTTATTATATATCATATATATAATACCATTCGTCTCAACATGTAAAGTGATCATATCACAGAACAAACACAGCAGAAGCACATATGAAAATATAGGATATCTAGGAGGTCCGTATTTAGTATTTAGCCATCAATAGAAAATACGGATTCCACGGTTGCGATGAATGGCCAAGCCCACACCCCAAGACCCCTACGAGAGCGGCAAGTGACCCTACCAATTCTAGAGTTTAGGAGACCCGGTCTCGACTCCTCGAGATGGCCTCCCACTGAACCCTAGAACCCGGTCACTTATGCTCCCCTCCTTGGGTCTATCCTAATGCGGAAAAGTAAATAATATACAACAATGGTGACATGATCCTCAACCCGGAAGTGCCCCAAATAAAAGAATATTACATACAATTGAATTTTACATGAATGAAAATAAAAACTCTCATCTCACATAAAACCTCCGGCCATTCAATCACGACGATCTTGTACAACATATCTCAGCAACACATAACATCACATGTCATCAACGTAGGCAAGTATGCGTATCCTAATTATCGTTGATGTATAGCAACGAAACCGGCGATACACCACATACTATACTTACGGTAGCAGAAAAGAAAGTGAAAAACAACAATACTTGCGATTATTACATTCACATATATCAAGACGATGTTAAACGATTCGATCCAATCAACAAACACCCATAAGTTACCCCGAGAGCTCAACATTTGAGCGAAGTTGAAAATACGCAAAAGACGTGCTGCAGTGTCTATGGACCAGCCTTAGAAGGGGTTAACCAATGCCTCACCTATGACACCACGGAACTACGGAAAACCTTAAGGTTCGATCACGGTTCCGTGGGCATAGAATCGAGTTAAGGTTAGTATGGTCTTCTAGAGGGTCCATAAGAATACTTGCATGATTTTACGAATACAATCAACTTCGGAAAATTACAACACTTGAAAATTTCAGATGGGGTGATAATGTGGGGTTTGAAAATCTGTTCGAACTGTTAAATATCGTCAAGGTTAACAATACAATTTTAAATTTACGATTACGAAACACTACGAAATAGCCCCTAAGCACAATAGTCATCACATGAAAAATTGAGCTTAGCAAACAATCCCTGAAAACCCAAAACCAACACACCAGAGCACACACGCAAAACGAGGCAAATTGAACATGAACTGGCCGGCCTCCTCGGATTTCTGGGCCTTGTGCTCGGTCAAAATCCGATTGATGGTCTCCATTTTTCTTGTGTGCTCTATTGGTGTCTCAAATAAGCTTCTGCAGTTGTTTAAAAAATAATTTTTCCAGATCGTTTAAAAATCGACAGAGAGCAGATCTAAGGTTTTCAGAAATCCATATTTTTTGTATTTGTTTCATTTTTGTGATATCTAATATCATCTAAAATTCTAGCTTGGCTCTGATACCACTGTAGGGTTTCTTTAGCACCTCACCTAGGGTTTTGCAAGCATTACACATGCCATATTAAAATTTTGTGAGGTGTTAAACAAACTAACTTAGGAATCGAACTAGAATGATTAGGGTAACAAGTTCTAGTATCATATACTAGCTAGTGTCTAACACTAAGTGGGGAGAAATATAACCTTTGTAGACCTCCTTTGCAACTCCTTGGATCTCCTAGAGGTTGAACCGGCTAGCTCCAGCTTCTTCCACGTCTACGATGATCCACTCGGAGTACCTTTGCTCAAAGCTCCTTGCTCCACTTGATCACATTGAAGATGAAGCAAACAAACTACACCACTGGGCTATACAAGTGTAGTATGATGATATGGTTGTGTTCTCACATAAAAACCCTTTCTTTCTTTTACCCTCACTCACTTAGAAATCTCAAGAGAGAGCTAGAGAGAGGAAGAAAAAGATGGCAACCCTTGAGCTCATTTCTTTTGGATGAAAAGATAATGAGAGAAAGATAAATATCAAGAATAAATATCTTCATCTCAAACCATGGTTAATAAATATCTAGATATTTTAGAATGAGAACAAAGATGACAAATGAAATGAAACCATGGTTTGATTTAGGTCAAGTGAAGAATAGTCAACCATGATTTAATAACATTTTCTTTTTCTCATTCTAATATATATAAAGATATTTACTTTCCATGTAATTCTTATATTGCCATCTTTCTTGTATCATCAACCATGATACAAATGCATGTATGTATGTGTGTATGCACATCAACATGTACATATACATCCATGCATCCATCATAAAGAAAATGTTTATTTAAATGAGATAAAAGTCAATATTAAATCAACACTTGATTTAATAAACCGGTCATATCTCATATGACCCGACCAATAGAAAATGCCCGATTAAAACACGACATCATATACACGTATTTAATCGAGCTCCCGCACATATCTCATATGTACACCATATCATTTCGCCTGAGCCAGGAAACTCCTGTGTGGGACTCTAAGACTCGTCAATACGCCGACAGTAGGTGATGATCACATCAAACACCTACAAACCGTAAGCGGTCAGCTAAACATAACAGCCACTTGGGTATTGAGCGATCAGAAGAAGAACAACCGAAGCTGTCAAAACTCCCGTCGAGCCAACTGGCAACACTTACCGTACAGTCCGATCTCTTTGTCAGATATGTTGCATATCGAGTCTAGGGATGGTAACGTCGACCCCAATAACTCAATAAGTCATGCCGGTATATGGTCTACAACAGATCGAGAAACTAATGATAACACTTATCAGTAATATTTCAGCAGCCTTGGCCAGGGACTTCCTGTTATAGCCAATCGTGCATAGCGCAACATCAACCCCCAATACCGGAAGAGACGAAACCCCTCCTATCGCTCATCGCCTCCATGTGCCTCGGGATTGTACCCAAAATCCACCTGTTTTTACGACTCAGTAGAGCCGTAGTAGGGTGGAGATCAATGTACAGTGGGAGGACACGCAAGACTCTATGACGATCTCGGGTCTACAGACTAACCTGTACCAGTGTCACCTGAGAACTGCTATCCGACGTATGATATAATACCACATAGGAGTTCTCGGCGAGTTCGTTTAGTGTACCCAGTCTCACCGAGCACCTGTATACAATCTTTGGTGTCACCACACCAGATGGATATGGGACCATCCATCGCCCATCATATAGAACAAGAATGGTACACGCTAGTCTACTCTGGAATATCGATGCCCTGTCTCGATATACCTACGACTAGGAACATTTCAAGGATATGCTTATAAACTACAGGTGTCCCATTAGTATGATCCACATCATAATCACAGTAGTCAAGCAAATATCCTAAGGGCTTTATCAACATGTATCAAATGAGTAAAAGCATGATCAAGTGAACATATGATAAAGAGCAACCAGATAGCATACTATCATGTCGAGCAAGAATGTCCTCTGAATACACACACACACACATCAGTACATACACTATATATATATATTTATATATATATATATATATATATATATATATATATATAGACACACACACACACATCAGTACATACACTATCATATAATGGCCTCTAGGGCATACATATATCCAACATATTTTACTTATTAAATTTAAGTCTTTGTTATTAAATAGTTAACGACATGAAATGAAATGACAAACAAGATAATCGCATAAAATAATAGAATAGTATTACGGCAATATATGGAGGTATATAGTAATTATAGCATGTTAAACCAAATATTATGACTAGATAAAGGTTGTCAACGTATCATGATTTATATCTCGATATACCGTTAAACATGGTTTACGATCAATTTAATTATAAGACATTAATAGAATAATATTGTTATGCCAAATATGATCCGACCGTAACTAGCATGTAGCAAATATTTAGAAATACTTGCTTCAAGGATTCATGGGTGCATGACACGCGGCAAGAACGTGAGAAATGACGTAAAATCTCCATTGGGGTATTTCGTCGAACACCTCGCACGCAAAATCGAACATTGTCGGAATGGAGATCCGAAGACACGGAAAAGATCATCACACTCATGCAGACTTGGGCCAAACCTTGGAGCCTCAGTTCGTGGCCCGGAACGGCGTCGAATGGCTGTAGCAGTCGAGAATTTCGGTGTCGTCGAGATTACTGTTGTGACTGCTGCTGTTGTGCGGATAACCCGACGACAGTAGTGGTGATAGAGGTTGACGAAGGAGGCGGCAACGGAGACAAGAGCGGAGGTTGAGGCGACATGAGTCTCGGGCACGAGCATGAAGAAAATGAAGCAGAAGAAGATGATGATGATTGATTAAATAGGGAAGAGAGAGAGAGAGAGAAAATCAGTTAGGAATATATTATTATAAATTAGGTTAAAGATTATATAATATATGGGGAGGTAGAGAGATTTGTTTAGGAATATTTATATATATAGTTTGCTAGGGTAAAGAAATAGGATGGGTTAAATATAAATAGGTTCAATTTTCACAAAAATCATATTTGTTTAAAAGATTTAAAGAGATCTTCAATATCTATCATAATTTTAATTAAACTTATCATACATAAATATATCTTGCCAGACAACTAATGTCAATAGAATATATTATATGAATAATTAAATAGGATACGAATATATTGGCAAACCAATCTTAAAACTAAATATTATATATTTAATCAACAGAAAACTATAACCATAATATATTATATCTGAGAAATATTAAGCTCTAAATTAAAGATAGATTTAATTGAGCAAAAAAAATACACTGATATTATTATTTTACTATACCAATATTCTAGGGTGTTACACCCAAGAAGTTCTCGATCTCCAACATCGTCCCAATTCAGAGGTGAGCGACATTTTCGACTATAAAGTGCTGCAAATGGTGTCATCCCAATGCTGGACTGGTAGCTGTTGTTGTATCAAACTCCATGAGGTGCATGTGATCTTTCCACGATCTTCCGAAGTTGAGCATACAGGCCCTTAGCATGTCCTCCAGTATCTGAATTGTTCGTTGAGACTGTCCGTCTGTCCGAGGATGATAAGATGTGCTGAAACTCAGATTTGTACCTAGATTGGCTTGAAGACTTTTCCAAAACTGGGATCAAAATCTGGTTTCCCGGTCGGAGACGATGCAAACTGGTACTCCATATAATCTCACGATCTCCTCCATGTACTTCCTTTCCAAAACTTTTGTTGGTTGGCCAACTTAGAATGGAATAAAATGAGCCGACTTGGTGAGTTAATCCACAATAACCCAAACTATGTTGTTACCCTTCGTGCTGTGAGAGAGTGCAGTTATGAAGTCCATGGTAATGTGTTGCCATTTCCATTCTGGGATAGGTAACGGTTCCAGTAGACCAGCAGTTCTGTGATGCTCAGCCTTCACTTGCTGACAGACTAAGCACTTATCTATACTCAGAGCTACTTCTCTTTTCATGCCGTGCCACCAGTTATGCTGTCGAAGATCCTTGTACATCTTCATGCCGTCGGGATGTACAGAATAAGAAGAGTTGTGAGTTTCTTTCATCAACTCTTCTTGAACAAGGCCGGCTGGCAAGCATAAACGGCTCCCATAACGCAAGGATCCATCCCCGTGAATGATGAAATCAGTTCAAAGTCCACTCTCTACTTGTTCTCTGATCTTTTGCAACTTGGCATCGCCTGCTTGAGCTACTTTTATTTGATCTACAAGCATGGAATGGATCTATAGGTTCATCAAGGATGATATAATACCTGTCACAAATACTTCAATCTCCAATCTATGAAGCTCTTGCTATAATTTCCACTGTGAGGTGAGATTCAACGCAGACGGCTAGCGACTCAAGGCATCTGGAACTACGTTTACTTTCCCTGGATGGTACTGAAGGTTTATGTCGAAGTCTGCTATGAGTTCTAACCATCTTCTTTGCTTCATGTTAAGCTCTTTCCGAGTAAATATATACTTTAGACTCTTGTGGTCGGTTTATATATTAACTCGCTCTCCCAACAAGTAATTTCTCTAGATCTTGAGAGCGAAGATAACCACTACCAATTCTAGATCATGGGTGGGATAATTGCGCTCGTGCGTCTTTAGCTGCCTTGACGCAAAAGATACAACTTTGCCACGTTGATGTAGCACACATCCTAATTTTTTCCCTGATGCATCACAATGAACCTTGAAACCTCCAAACATGTCTGGTATAGTGAGGACAGGTGCAGAGGTTAATCATGTTTTCAACTCCACAAAAACTTTTTCACATGCTTCCGACCACACGAAGACATCATCCTTACGAGTAAGCTTGGTCGAAGGTGATGCAATCTTCAAGAATCCTTCAATGAAACATCGTTAGTATCCGGCTAGGCATAAGAAACTTCTGATGTCCTTGACTGACTTTAATGTCGTCCATTCCCCGACAGCTAACACCTTAGCGAAGTCTACCGAATTACCTTCTCCTGATACGATGTGCCCGAGAAAATTGACTTTGTCTAGCCAAAACTCGCACTTGCTGTACTTGGTGTAAAGTTGATGATGTCGTAGAGTCTCCAAAACTACGCATAGGTGATTGGAGTGTTCTTCCCGAGTCTTCGAATAGACCAAGATGTCTTCTATGAAGATGACAACAAACTTGTCTAGGTATTCGCGAATGACTTGGTTCATCAGGTTCCTAAAAATAGCTGGTGCATTGGTTACTCTGAATGGCATCACAAGATATTCATAATGTCCATATCGGGTCCTTAATGCCGTCTTCGGAATGTCGGACTCTTTTACTTTCACTTGATGATAGCCTGAACAAAGATCTAACTTAGAGAAGACACAATATCCACTCAGCTGATCGAAAAAGTCATCGATGCGAGATAACAGATACTTGTTCTTAATAGTAAGCTTGTTCAGCGCCCGATAGTCAACGCACATACGATAAGTACCTTCCTTCTTCTTCACTAGCAACACCGGAGATCCCCAAGTTGAGGTACTGGGTCTGATCCAACATTTCTTTAGAAGTCCGTCTAACTGGATACGGAGTTGTTTTAACCTTTCCGGACTTCATCGATATGGAGATTTAATTACAGGTTGTGCACCAGGTTGCAAATCAATACTAAATTCAAGAGCTCGATCGGGAGACAAACCTGATATATTTTCGGGGAAAACATCCTTAAACTCGCGAACTATTTCGGGCTTTTCTCCTTTAGCTTGTAGAGAGGAAACTTCTGCTGTCTTCGGTCTGGCTCAGTAGCTGCTTGGCTCCAAGGTTCTATCCCTACTCTTGAAATAGAAGACTAGGTGATCTGGTATCTCAAAAGCTACTCTCCTTTGACGGCAGTCAACGGTAGTATAAAATACTCCAAGTCAATCCATTCCCAACACAACGTCGAAATTGGGTATGTACAACACTTTGAAATTTACGTAGAATTCTCGGCCGCAAACTACAACTGGGCAATGATCATATTCTATAGTTGCCTTCAAAACTCCATCCCCGAACTGACGTTTCAGCTTGAAACGATGGGTTTCACTAGGATCGCATGAGTTCTAACAAATCTTTGTGACATGAAACAATGCGAAGCCTCAGTAACTTAAGTTGTTTGGGATGGGTTTTAGGTATAGAAAAGGACAAGGATATACTAGAACTGAAAAAGCTGAAAGGTGGAAAGAAAAATTTACCGGTAATAACTTGCCCTATGGCTTCGACCTCTTCGACCGACATCATGAATGCCTGACGCCTTGGCACATTCCTTCTTGTATGATGCACATTCCTCTGGGTTTGTGGCACGCTTCTCTGTGCCTATTGATACTGCCGCTGAGGTTGTGCTGGTGGTCCCTGTTGAGATGGTGCGGGAAAATCTAAGCGAGCTGCCAGTGCTTGAATAGATGGCCTTTGTGGTGCTTGTATAAAGGGTCTCTGTGTAGGAACTGTGCCACCCGGTAACGTGGGCATTCTCCCAGATCATGATTAAATGCTCCACAAGCCAAAAAAAGTTTGTTGGCACGTCTACAGTCCTTCGCTTGATGTCTGATTCTTTTGCAATAGAAACAGATGTCTGGACTGACGTTATGGAATGAGCCTCATGGCTTCTTGGGTGTGAAGGCTGGCTTTGAAGAGGCTCCTTCAGTCATCTGGTTTATAGATCGTTTGATTCCGGCTGACCGCGGCTTACCTTTCTTCTTGACCACAGCTTCATAGCGGCGTGCTTCTTTCAATGCGAGTTCATGAGTTAGATAGTCTCCTGTTACTAATACCGCCTGAATCTCTGGGTCTAATCCCTATTGGAAACGTCTAGCCCGAATCTCATCGGTAGGAATCAAGTGTGCCGCAAACCTAATATGATGTTTATATCAGAACTGTTACGCGCTTAAGGAACAAAACTTGAGCAAATTCTTTACCATCTGAGCATAGTAAATTCGGTATCATATTCATCTACCGATTTTACCCACATGAAGCTTTGTTGCAGGTGGATGAATTGTTGTTTCATTATCAAATCGAGTAGTTTTCGGGAAATACTTGGCATCGAAGAGACCTCGGAACGTCTTCCACTCGATTAGCCGTTCAAGATGGCTCTCTTTTGCCTTCCACCAAACTCTGACGTTGTCCGTGAGCTGAAACTTTACAACACGAACCCAAGCTATTTTTGTCATTTGAGCTGCAGCAAGATCGTCCTCGATACTTTGAGCCCACTCTTCAGCCTCCAAGGGGCTCTCCTTTCCAGAAAAGTTCTTTGAGTGCAACGCCCGAAATTGTTTTACACCTAGTGCTTCGGCTTCAGGACAGGCTAAAAAGATAGCAGTTTACCGCTGCTGGCCCTCCATTAGAATCTTAATTGCTTCGAAAATCACCGCATGTTCATTGATTGGAGCTGTAAAGGTTGGTGGAGGTGGTAGAACGGCAAGGGTAGGTGGTGGTATGTTGCCATTGACGTTGATGCTGGCGTTGTTGGGAGAATCCATTACCTTGATAGAAAAGAAAGATTAGGATAGATTCAAGAGATTTGAAATGTAAAGAATGTAAAGTTACTGAATCTTATAATTCTTGTGATATATTGCTTAAGACTTCATGCAAAACCGGAATTGCATGGGAGACCAATAAAATATGTCACGTCCCGCTTCCCAAAAGACGGTAACGGCATGTGACGAGACCCGCAACGTATTTACTAGGAGAATGTCATTTCTCTCAATAAATACGTTAAGCATATGAAAGCAATATGACAATATACAAGAATTAACAAGAGTAATTAAAATTTAACAGAAACTTTATTTACATTCATATCATGGTTTGGATACAAGATAACTGAAATAAAAAGTGCAAATGCGATAAGGTGCCTAAACAATGGAATACTGGTTAAAAATTCAGAAAATAAACTAGTAGTCCGGCTGAGTGGTAAGCTGATTGAAGTCTTCCTGGCTGGGCTCGATCTCCTCGGAATCCCGTCCTCCTGACGAACATTCCAAGGAAAAGAAACAGAGAGGAATGTCGTCAACGAACTAGCGCTCGGTAAGTCCCCAAAAGAAATAAGTAATGATGTGTTTGTAAAAACGGACATGAATCTAGGTAGTAATGAACATGTAAGAGTGTATTTATAAGTATCTCAAGTATGACAGGTATATGAATATGTCACGCCTCGCTTCCCAAAATACGTAAATACGGTACGTGACAGAGCCAACCATGCTACCTATGGCGAGGAATAATCCCTCCATAGTCACATTACGGCTGTCAATCAGATATCAAGAACAGTAACTACTAAATCCGTCTATCACATGTCCAATAGCCACAAGAAAAATAAGAAAAGATAGCGGAAGCAATAAACATCCAAGGAATAATTAACCCGCATAAGAGCTATATCAATGAGGTGGTCCTCACTGATCGACGATCCGGTCGAATACTCACATGCTATGTCAAGTATCTGGGCCATGAAAAACCCAGACGTCAGCGCATCGTAAATATCAAAATAATAGTAATAACTAGGATATGATGCTATAATTAAACATGGGTATAAATAATAAACACAGGTATAAAACAGTGAGCTACATGTATGTGATGTGTATCCTAAAGTCTGTGCTTCTAGGTTATCTATTTTACAAGTTTTTGAAATCAATTAATGTAATCCTCATCGTAACTCAATAATATATATCTCGTTCATTCCCCACGGGACCACGATAATAATGATTTATTCCGTAACGCCAAGAAACAGGGCAAACAATGATTTATTCCATAATGCCTGGAAACACGGCAAACAATAATGATTATTCCGTAATGTCCGGAAACACGGTAAACAATGATTTATTCCGTAACGCACGGAACCGAGGCAAACAATAATAATATCTTCTTGAGTTACGTTTCGGTTACATTCTTGATTTTCCTTTTCCCTCCAGGTTTGTGTTCAAATTAGGTATTAACGATATAAATCTAATGCCAACAAAGGATCAAGCAGGTACAGTTCTCGTTTATGCAAATAACAAGTCACGTCCGTCAGGAAAAAAAATCAGGATTGTTGGCATTAGAAATAAGATCCAAGTAATAAGTCTGGTAGTGTGTCGTGAAAATATCATGTAATAAATATTAACCAAATAGAGACCCAATGTGAAACTGTAATCAATATCGAAACACGGTAACCATAACTGATGCCAGGATGCATATGTATCTATCTGTAATAACCATTATACGTCTATTACCATGTATGATGCAAACTAGATAACATATTGTACTGGTATAGTAGTATAATGATATCATGATGTTTCGGCATGCAACTAGATATGCTATTATCGGTACGGATACAATCGGATACTGTAAAACTGTAAATCTATAATATTTGCTGAATAATAAAACACATGCACTATTCTTATTCATATAGATATCGATATAATAACATTGCATGTTGAAAGTTAAAAATTTCCTCGGAAACAACGGTTGATGTGCAGGCGGCTCGGTATGACACGACACGACACGGTGTGTGAAGTGGCACGACACAGTGCTGGGCCTTGCGGTGACACAGGACTGATGCGATGGCGGCACACAAGTGGTATGAGCTGAGCACGAAACAGGCATGGCGTGGCACAGGAGCAGGGAAAAAGGCATGACACGGTCTGGATACGGTGATGACACGGTCATGGCATGATCTGGGTATGGTGCATGGTCTGGTGGTGGTCTGGTCTGGGTATGGTGCATGGTCTGGTGGTGGTTTGGTCTAGGTCTGGTACATGGTCTGGTCTGGTCTGGTGCATAGTCTGGTGGTGGCACGGTCGTGGTCTGGTAGTGGCACGGTCATGATCTGGTGGTGGCACGGTGATGTCATGGTCCGGGCATGGTCTGAGCAGCTGCGTGTCGTAGTCACAGGGCTAGACAACGACGGTGATTGGATCGTCTGAATCTTCGGCGACGGGCGCAACTCCGGCGAGACGGCCGGAATCAAGAAAAGAACAAGAAAAGAAGAAGAAGAAGAAGATGAAGAATGGGGTGGCTTCTGTTGTTGGGTTTTGGGGTTGTGTGAGGACGGAGGAGAAGTGGCGAGGTGATGGCGACGATGGCCGATGGCGAAGGTGGCTGTGAGTTTTGAGGGTAGGTGATCGGGGGTGGGGAAGGTGTTGGGTTGTTGGTGGCGGTAGTCTGGAGTGTCGAGGATAGGGGAGGGAGGCGAGGAGTGGTCGGTAGCGGCGATGGGTGGCGGCGACGAGGGCTCCGGAGAGGGGTGTGTTGGTTTCTTGGGTTGGCGTCGTGGGGTTCAGGCGGGTGGTGCTCGGGAAGGAGAGGAAAGGATGAAAGTATGTCTTAGCGCCTCTACTCGGTTTCAAAAAGCATCAAGTATGCAATTTAAAAAAATCTAGAGTGCTAATCATACTAAACGAGAATCGAACTAGAAAATTAGGGTTTTGTAGCAAGCAAACTACATCTAAACTAAGTGAAGAGAGTTTACAATCTTTGTAGACCGGTCCTTCACTTCTAAAGCTCTAAGTAATAGTCCCTAAAACTCTTCTTATACTCCACTTGATGAAAGGAACGAGCTGCTTGTCGTCTTCGATGCCGAAGATGATCCACCTTGAAGTCTCTCTCACTCAAGCTCACTCTTCACTAATTAAGGTATTAGTGAAGCAAACAACCTAAACTAATGGGCTAGAATACTGTAGGTTGATGAAGTAGGAATTTTGCTCACTTATTTTTCTTCTTTTTCTTTTCTTTTTTCACCTCAAGAAAACTCTAGGGAGGAGAGGAAGAAGGAGGGAGATGAACTTGGATGAGAGAGAATGAACCATGAGGTGAGTGACTGAAAGTCGACCTTAACACCACCATGAGGTTCTAGAGACATCAAGCATGCCACATTTTGATTTTTATTAGGTGCTAAGTTAGACTAACAAGATCATTACTAGATTATTAGGGTTTTCCTTTTTGATGTGATTAAACCAAGAGAATAAAAGAGCATACAACCTTTGTAGCTCGAGTCCTTCTCTTCTAAAGCTCCGGGTTGAAGTCCACGCGACTCTACAAGTCTCCTCTTCGAGTTGAATGACCCTCCTTCGTGATCATCGCGCCAAAGACGATCCATCCGAAGTTCCTCTAGCCCAAGCTAACTCTACTCTAAACTCCTTTAGTGTAGCAAACATACCACACCAAATTGCTAGTTTGGTGTGGGATGGTGAAGTAGGGGATGTTAAAAGCTCACAAGATTGTGTTCAAGCTTCATGATTCACATCTCATGTGAGGGTTAAAGCTTGAACCATGGCAATTGAGCAAGAAGATGAAGCTAGAGAGCAACCATGGGAGCAACTCATGAAAAATGGCTAAGTGTTGAGAATGAGACTAGAATGCATGGCAACTCTTGACCCCCACTCATTCAAGCATGGAATTTTGCATATAAAATTGCAACCATGCTTGAATAGTGAGTCAAGATGAATAAACTATGAATAAAGCCATGCTTGCAACCATGCTCTCATTTTCCACCTCTTTTCTTTTTTTTTTCAAAAATAGAAATCATGCCATGCTTCATTATTATATATATATATATCATATATATATATATATAATGAAGAATAATTAGTGAGCTAATGATATTGTTAAGATATAATTATATCACATTATTAAATCAACACTTGATTTAATAATCCGGTTATATCACATATGACCGACTAATATCATTCATCTGTATATCACATATCAAATCAGCACTTGATTCGACAATCTGGTTATATCACATATAACCGAAACGATAACAGATAACTGCCAGATTACAATACGGTATCACATACTCATATTTAATCAGGCCCACGCACATATCGACATATGTGCCCTACTTCGTTTCGCTCGAACTAGGAAACTTCTGTGTGGGACTCTAAAGACTCGTCAATATGCCAGCAGTAGGTGATGATCACATCAATCATCTACAAGCCGTCAGCGGTACTAGCTGGACGTAACGGCTACCCGGGTATTGAGTGATATGAAGATCAACAAGCAAACTCATCCATACTCTCCATGAAGCCTATCAGTAACACTACCGTACAGTCTAGTCTCTTCGTCTGATATGTCGCATATCATGTCTAGGGGTGGTAAACGTCAGTCTCCAGTAACGTAAAAAGTCATGCCGATGTCTGGCCTGTAACGGTTCGAGAAACTACTGATAACACACCAGTAAATCTCGGCAGCATCCCTGGCCAGGGACTTCCAGTTATAGCCAATGGAGCATAGCGCAACATCAACCCCCAGTACCGGGAGAGACGAAACCTCTTCTATCGCTTATTGCCTCCATGTGACTCGGGACTGTACCCAAAATTCACCTGTTTGCACGACTCCTTTGAGCCGTGGTAGGAAGGAAATCAAAGCATAGTGGGAGCCACACAAGACTCTATGACGATCTCAGGTCTACAGACTAACCTGTACCAGTGTCACCAGAGGACTGCTATCTGATGATAGGTATACTACCACATAGGAGTCTTCGGCGAGTCCTGTTCGGTGTACCCATTCTCCAATGAGCACCTATGTACAATCTTTGATGTCACACACCAATGGTTGTGGGATCAACCATCGCCCTCTAAGGGGTAAGAAACGTACGCACTAGTCTACTCTGGAATATCGATGCCCTAGTCTTGATATTCACACGACTAGGAACTGATTAAAGGATGTACTTGTTGACCACCCTGGCCCCACCAGTATGATTCATCATAATCCTGGTAGTCAAGTACATATCCTAAGGTCTTTATCAACATGTGAGAGCAAGACAGTAAAGAATACCAGTCAACATGTTAAGATAAAGAGTAACTAGATAGGATACTATCATTTCGAGCAAGAAAGTCCTCTATATATATATGTCCAAGCATCCACTATAATATATATCACATGTACAATAATGGCCTCTAAGGCATACATATAACTAACAAACTCCCATTTTGCACTAAAGCCAGTTGTTGTAGTATCTCATACCCAACGTCCCAAAAGTCTCTCGAATAGCATCTGGTGGATGTCCTTGGTGAGTGGATCCGTTGTGTTATCCTCTGTGTCAACTCTCCTGACCTTGATCTTCCGGAGATCAACTATCTCCCTGATCAGGTGATACTGTCTGGATCACTGACGGGACCGGAGTTCCTAGGCCAAAGCCACAACTCCATTGTCATCCCAATACACAGGTACTGGATGCTCAATGGTAGGAACCAAGTTCATCATATGAACTTTTTCATCCAGACAAGCTCTTTGGCAGCATCGTTGGTAGCGATGTAATTAGCCTCTATCTACGAGTCTGCTACGGTATATAGCTTGGAACCCTTCCAACATACCGTCCCTCCACTGAGGGTAAAGACAAAACCTGAGACTGACTTTCAGTCGTCCTTATCACTCTGGAAGCTCGAATCGGTAAAGGACTCCATCTGGAGTTCACCATTACTATACACCAAGAACATATCTTTAGTCCTTCTCAAGCACTTAAGAATGTTCTTCAGCTGTCCAGTGGTTTTCCCAAAGATCTTTTCGATACTTATTCACTACACCTAGTGAGTAAGCTACATCTGGTCTGGTACATAACATCGCATACATGATTGACCCGTCTGCCAAAGTATAGGGTATCTCTTGTATGCGAGCCCTCTTCAAATCAATCTCGAGAGACATCTCTTTGGAGAGAGTGATTCATGAACAAGCGGGTACATTACCACGCTTAGAATCATCCATACTAAACCCTTTTAGCATGGTGTCGTATGTACCTGGATTGGGACAATCCCAAATCCATTTAGATCTATCTCTATAGATCTATATCCCCAGGATGTAGAAGACAACAGTTAGATCTTTCATGGAGAACCTATGTGATAAGAGGTGCTTGACCGAGTGTAGCATAGGAACACCTTTTCCTATCAAGAGTATGTCATCCGCGTACAATACGAGGAAGACAACCATACTCTCTACAACCTTTTTATTTATACATGGTTCATCTACCTTTTTTGATGAAGTTAAACTCTTTGACAGCTTCATTAAAACAGATGTTCCATCTCTGCGATGCCTGCTTTAACCCGTAAATGGATTTAAGCAGCTTGCACATGCTTCCGCTGCCCATATTGTCTACGAAGCCCTCTGGCGGTGTCATATACACGCTTTCTTCTAAATCACCATTTAGAAAAGCGGTTTTGACGTGCATTCTGCCAGATATTGTAGTCATGGTATGAAACAATGGCAAGTAGGATCCTGATGGACTTAAGCATAGCTTTGAAAGTCTCAACTTTTCCAACTACACCAAATTATCTTTCTCAAAGATGCTCTTATTCTCGATGGGTTTTACCCCTTCAGGAGCAACATGCAAATTTAACACTTTGCTGGTGTACATGGATTCCATCTCAGATTGCATAGCATCCAGCCATTTCACATAGTCTCCACTTGTGATGGCCTGCTCGAAACTAGTTGGGTCATCATCTCCATGATGCAATCCTCGTTCCCACCGTCTATGAGAAAACTGTAGTATCTCTTAGGTGGATGAGGAACCCAACTAGATCTGCGGAGTGGCTTCGGTTCGTCAGGGACTATTGAATCCTCCGGTTCCTACAAATCGTCAGTTATAGTTTTTGTTTGCTGGAACTACTTCCAGTTCTACCTCATCGCCACTAATTTCTTCCACAAGAAATTCCTTTTCTAAAAAGGTGGCATGTCGAGAAACAAAACATCTTTTGTTCCTCGGTGTGGTAGAAAATATACCCTCACGAATGGTTGGGATATCCTACAAACTTGCACAGAACTGACCTTGCCTCGAGCTTGTCCGGATTTTGCTTTTCAATATAGGCCGGACAACCCCATATCTTAACTCGTTTAAGAGATGATCTCTTCCCATTCCATATCTCATATGGAGTGGTAGGCAACAGATTTGATCGGAACTCTATTCAATAGGTATGCATCTTCTCAAGTGCATGTCCCTGAAAAGAATAGGTAACTCAGCAGTACTCATCATAGAGCACACCATATCTCATAGAGTGCGATTCCTCCATCCGATATACCGTTGTGCTGTGGTGTATACGGAGGAGTAAGCTGAGAGAGAATCTCATTCTTTTTTAAATAGTCTCGGAATTCCGTGCTCCAGTATTCTTCTCCCCGATCATATCGAAGGATTTGAATACCTGTACCCATCTGGTTCTCAACTTCGTACTTATATTCCTTGAAATTCTCAAAAGATTCAGTTTTGTGTTTCAACAAGAACACATGTCCGTATCTTGAGAGAACATCGGTGAATGTAATAAAATACGCGGAACCATCCCTGGCATATGTAGACATATGACCGCATACATGACCATGTATTTGTCCAAGAGTTCAGTAGCTCTTTCTCCGTTTCCAGTAAACGGAGATTTGGTCACCTAGTCTTTGAGACATGACTGGCAAGTTTCATAAGATGTAAATTCGAACGGATTCAAAAATGAATCCTTATGGAACTTCAGCTAGTCTTATTTCATCGAAATGACCCAGTCTACAATGCCACAAGAAGACTTCGTTCATTTCTAAACTGTTCCTCTTGTGTGTGTTCTGTACGTTTAGAACTGTAGTTTGATTCAGAACGTGTACACTGTTATACAACATACCTTACCGAATCAACTCTTGATTTACGAAAATATTCACAATATTATTGGTACGAAATAACAGTCACTCAGAATCAATGTATTACCAGTTGGTAACACTAGGTGATATTTGCTAACTGCTTTGGCTGTAATAATTGCACCATCTATACTACTAGAGACATATCACCCTATCCCAGTTCTCTACCTATCTTTTGCCCATGTAAAAAATTACATATATGGGATTCTGATCCGATATCCCATACCCAGGACGTAGAAACGACTGAGAAACAGTTCTTGGTAACGAACACACCCGAAGACGATGCATCAACATGCTTTTTCTTTATTTGGGTGGTGTGGGAATCCGAATATTCCCCAATTCTTTGCTCAGACTTATGACAATCATAAGGTAGAGCGGAACCTAGCCCAGTATAATAAGTAGTTTCAGTAAATACATCCATATTATTATCTTGGTTATGGCATGTCATTAGTTGCTACCAGGAGAGAGAGAAGGATAATCATTTTGCGTGCGCTCTTTGCAAGATTAGATTGGTTATTATCTTATCTAATCAGGATGGCTCCCACTGGTTTTATCAAATCTTCCTTCAAACCCTAAATGGTAAGACTAGACGGGATTAATTATACCCTATAAGTTCGCCAATTTTTCAGCCAGGCTAGTGTCGATACTTTCAGGGAGGTTCCCCGTGCTTTTGCACGAACCTAATTAAAATAAATCTCGTTTTCCCAGGGGCGTAACCCCGTTAACACCTTTCTAGACACCTACTTGATCGGCTCATTGTGATGTGTAAAACTCTCCCAGGAGTAACTCTTACTCGCAGTGGGTATCGGGATCCAACTATCTCATAGAAGGTATGCAATCTCATTGCAAATTTCAACACTTGAAATTCCCGATAATATTTTGCCTCTAGCGTTCTATGACCTTGACGAAAGCCAACAAACCATAGTCCGCTAGTCAAGTTCAACCCGTACATTTCATGATTGAATTAAACCCATCCACACGACCATTGACGAAAGCCAACAAAGTCGTACGACTAACTTAATACAATCGCATCATATGCAGCAGATAAGCAGTAAGTAGCTACCGCACACTACGCCTTGACGAAAGCCAACAAACGTAGCACGAATACTACTTATCTTAAATGACGGAGGGCTATGCCAGGATTTTAAGAAAACCTTTTGCGTAATGAACTTGATATCGTTGCAGAATCGAGTGATTTTGAAAAGGAGCGTTTTTTAGGCTTTTGCTAGTTTCGCAAAAGAGGTCACTCCCGGTGAAGGGATCTTGGCTCTTTCCTCATCGAATGAGGTGCAGTATATTTAGCAATACCACTATGCAAAGCAGGAACTAGAGAAGCTATCAAAAATAAAACCGAGTGGGTTGTAGCATTTGCTAGTTTCACTAAAGAGGTCACTCCCGGTGAAGGGATCTCGGCTCTTTCCTCATCGAATGAGGTGCTGGATAATCATCAAGGAATACCACTATGCAAAGCAGAAACTAGAGCTACCCTTTTTGAAAATTTGATTCTACAACATCTTTTGGTTTCTTTCTTTTCATTAATCTCATTAATGAAGTCCCATCAATTAATGTTTCCTAAACATTACAGAAAAATGAAACGAAAATAGACCGAACACTTATACCATCCGTATTCCCCACGGGGCCCCGTCATACACCGTTAGGTTACTTAACTACCGGCAGAGCGGGGGCTAGACTAGCGCGGGTGCAAAACATAAGCAACGTTTATTATATATCATATATATAATATTACATTCGTCTCACGTGGTTATATGATCAACATCACAGAATCAAGCAGCAGAAGCAACATATGAATTATTGGATATACTAGGATGTCCGTGTTTTAAATTTAGCCAATAATGTAAAACACGGATTCCGCAGTTGTGATGAATAGCCGAACCCACATCCCTAGACCCCTACGAGAGTGGCAAGTAACCCTACTAATTCTAAAGTTAGGAGACCCGGTCTCAACTCCTTGAGATGGTCTCCTACTGGACTCTAGAACCCGGTTACTTGTGCTCCCCGCCTTGAGTCTATCCTAATGCGGAAAAGTAAATAATATACAACAGTGGTGACATCATCCTCAACCCGGAAGTGCCCCAATAAAATAATATTACATACAGATTTTACACGAATAAAAGTAAAAACCCTCATCTCACATAAAACCCCCCGGCTATTCTTTCACGACGATCCAATGAATCATATCAACAGCAACACATGATATCACATATCATCAACGTAAGCAAATATGCGTATCCCTAAAACTTGTTGACATATAGTAACGAGATTAGGATACCCCACATATTACACTTACGGTTGCAGAAAAGAAAACAGAAAACTACAATAATTAGAATCCGCAATCTCCTTAGACATCAAAAACCCGGAATATCTCATATTCCGAATTTCATGCCTAACTTATAAAACTTGCATTTTAGTCTCAAATTGAAAAATCATTTCAATTGGTTGTCGGATAATTCAACAAGATTTCCGACCTATTAATCGCGTACAATACGCAATTGCGACAGATTTTTGATCCGAATCAAAACTTCGTGGCAATCGATCAATTGAGACTAAACGGCTAGGTTTATAATATACTAACTAGTTTTCATAACACTAATTAATCCGGATTCTAATAATTGTATCACACACATCACAAACCTTTTAAAGTAACCGCGACATTAGAATTCCGCACGCAATTAGCAAACTAAACCAATTTTTCCAAGACTCGAAAAATCCAATGAGCTAAAGTTCCAAAACCGATCGTTTTAAGCCAATCCGGGAGTCAAAACGAACTCGAAATCCGCCCGAATCTTCACGGGGGCGAAGACCCAAAATTAAATATCGAATGGGGGGCCTAGAGGGGGTACCCTACCCCCGAGGCCACCACGAGATGGCCAGGGGGTGAGGCAGACCCGAAACTGCCTAAGGTGGGGCAGTTTCGGGTCCCTACCGCCAAGACCACCTTATGGTGGTCTTGGGGAGTGGGACCAGCCATTCGGTCCCCCCGGGTGTCCCCGGGGTGCGCACGCTCCACCCCGCGGTTTCTCGGTTTAAACCGTGAGCCCGCGGGGTGTGCAAACAACTCAAAACATCAATTTTGAAAACCGTTTTTATCGGCAGTTTTTGCGCGACAAAAACGGCGGATTTCTAATGTCGCTACAAGTTACCCTAATGTTCTAGTTTGGCTCTGATACCATGAAAGTCGACCTTAACACCAATATGAGGTTCTAGAGGCATCAAGCATGCCACATTTTAATTTTTATTAGGTGCTAAGTTAGACTAACAAGATCATTACTAGATTATTAGGGTTTGCCTTTTTGATGTGATTAAACCAAGAGAATAAAAGAGCATACAACCTTTGTAGTTCGAGTCCTTCTCTTCTAAAGCTCCGGGTTGATGTCCACGCGACTCTACAAGGCTCCTCTTCGAGTTGAACGACCCTCTTTTGTGATCTTCGCGCCAAAGACGATCCACCCGAAGTTCCTCTAGCCCAATCTAACTCTACACTAAACTCCTTTAGTGTAGCAAACACACCACACCATATTGTTAGTTTGGTGTGGGATGGTGAAGTAGGGGATGTTAAAAGCTCACAAGATTGTGTTCAAGCTTCATGATTTACATCTCATGTGAGGGTTGAAGCTTGAACCATGGCAATTGAGCAAGAAGATGAAGCTAAAGAGCAACCATGGGAGCAACTCATGAAGAATGGCTAAGTGTTGAGAATGAGACTAGAATGCATGGCAACTCTTGACCCCCACTCATTCAAGCATGGAATTTTGCAATATAAAATTGCAACCATGCTTGAATAGCGAGTCAAGATGAATAAACTATGAATAAAGTCCATGCTTGCAACCATGCTCTCATTTTCCACCTCTTTTCTATTTTTCTCAAAAATAGAAATCATGCCATGCTTCATTATTATATATATATATCATATATATTAATATATATATACATAATGAAGAATAATTAGTGAGCTAATGATATTAGTTAATATATAATTATATTACATTATTAAATCAACACTTGATTTAATAATCCGGTTATGTCACATATGACCGACTAATATCATTCATCTGTATATCACATTATCAAATCAACACTTGATTCGACAATCTGGTTATATCACATATGCCCGAACCGATAACAGATAACTGCCAGATTACAATACGGTATCACATACTCATATTTAATCAGGCCCACGTATATATCAATATATGTGCCCTACTTCGTTTCGCTCGAACCAGGAAACTACTGTGTGGGACTCTAAAGACTCGTCAATATGCCAGCAGTAGATGATGATCACATCAATCACCTACAGGCCGTCAGCGGTACTAGCTGGACGTAACGGCTACCCGGGTATTGAGCGATATGAAAATCAACAAGCAAGCTCATCCATACTCTCCATGAAGCCTATCAGTAACACTACCATACAGTTTAGTCTCTTCGTCTGATATGTCGCATATCATGTCTAGGGGTGGTAAATGTCAGTCCCCAGTAACGTGATAAGTCATGCCGATGTCTGGCCTATAACGGTTCGAAAAACTACTAATAACACTTATCGGTAAATCTCGGTAGTAGCCCTGGTCAGGGACTTCCAGTTATAGCCAATCGAGCATAGCGCAACATCTACCCCCAATACCGGGAGAGATGAAACCTCTCCTATCGCTTATTGCCTCCATGTGACTCGGGACTGTACCCAAAATCCACCTGTTTGCACAAATCTTTTGAGCCGTGGTAGGAAGGAAATCAAAGCACAGTAGGAGCTACACAAGACTCTATGCCGATCTCGGGTCTACAGACTGACCTGTACCAGTGTCACCAGAGGACTGCTATCTGACGATAGGTATACTACCATATAGGAGTCCTCGGCGAGTCCTGTTCGGTGTACCCATTCTCCAATGAGCACCTATGTAAAATCTCTGATGTCGCACACCAATGGTTGTGGGATCAACCATCACCCTCTAAGGGACAAGAAACGTACACACTACTCTACTCTGGAATATCGATGCCCTAGTCTCGATATTCCCACGACTAGGAACTGATTAAAAGATATACTTGTTGACCACCCTGGCCCCACTAGTATGATCTCATCATAATCCTGGTAGTCAAGTACATATCCTAAGGGCTTTATCAACATGTGAGAGCAAGGCAGTAAAGAATACCAGTCAACATGTTAAGATAAAGAGTAACCAGATAGCATACTATCATGTCGAGCAAGAAAGTCATATATATATATATATATATATGTCCAAGCATCCACTATAATATACATCACATGTACAATAATGGCCTCTAGGGCATACATATAACTAACAGTGACTAGATGAGATAGGAAAATATCTATGAATAAAACAAAGAATAAATGGTGAGTCATGGCTTCTCATGGCTTCTACAAGCATCTTAAGAAATGACCCATTTTTCTTTTTCTTTTATTCATAAATCAAACCTTTATCTACCCATCTCCAACCTCTTGTGTGATTCTCATACATCCTAGTTCTATGCGCGTGTGTGTGTGTGTGTGTGTGTGTATATATATATATGTAAGTCCACGCTGCGACCCCTGGTTCTTACGGGGAGGCGGAAACGGTATAAAATCAAAATTTTAACGCAAGAGGCAACATGGACTAAGCTAGGTCGGGATTTTTACCTAAACTAAAACTAGCATACTAAGCTAAAGATATTTAGCTACTCGGATGAAGATGGTTATACCTAGCTTGTCTTGAACTCCTTCGTCTTCAAGCTCCGGTGGTGGTCCGATGGCTCCTTCTCGTCGTCTCCGTACGCCGAAGATAGATCCACTTGAAAGCTCCAACCTTTAGCTCCTTCTTCGGTCTTTGAAGAAACTAGTTCACTTGGTTTGCCAAACCTAGTGAACTAGAATGAGTAGAGAGGAAATAGAATGGGATTTTATATATGGTTCTTGATTCTCAACTCATGAGACAAGAGAACCATAGATCAAGTGAGGGAGCAAGAGGTTGAGGGTGAGAGCAAGAGGAGAGCTCAAGAACAAGAGAGAGAATGAGCAAGAAAGAATGAGCAAGTATTTTGTCTCTCACCCTCTCATAATCCAAAGCAATGATAACTCATCATATTAACAAAAGTCTTATGTGATGGTTAGAAGCAACCACAACCATATCATTTCATGCACTCATTTTACACAAATGAGCAAGTAAACAAAAGTCTTTGCCATGAAATGATGGCTATGGTCATCATGATGGTCAACTAGTCAAGCCTAGTCAACCGGTCAACAAGT
This sequence comes from Agapanthus africanus, assembly GCA_030015575.1. Lineage (NCBI taxonomy): Eukaryota > Viridiplantae > Streptophyta > Magnoliopsida > Asparagales > Amaryllidaceae > Agapanthus > Agapanthus africanus. Next base: position 27,617,597 of record CM057339.1, read on the forward strand.
CAACAAAAGTCAACAAGTCAACAACCATATCACCATAATACTTAATTAATATAATAGTTAATCACATATCACATTCTCATTAGGGTTGAGCATAAAGTCAAAAAGTCAACGGTCAACTGTCAACAACCCTAATGAGAATCCGCTGCCTCTGCCTCCCTGTCAACTGTGCATACACACCCGCATCCGCGTTCCGAGGAACACGAATGCAAACTGGATAAATCCAATCCCATAAGGTACACTAGGATCTGGCTTAAACCAAAGCCCGCTAGTGTAAACTGTCCGGACACTGTACGTGCACAAGTGCACGGATGTGACCGAACCCTGTCGCAAAACCATGCGACCTGTCGCAATACCATGCGACCTCTACTCTTTTGCCTAAAGGCGAAAAGCTTTCTGTGTGGGACTCTAAAGACTCGACACTACGCTGGCAGTGGGTTTAACCACAGACCGCAAGCGGCACTAGCTGTGCGTAACGGTCCCCAGGTAATGCCGACAAGAAGACCGACGAGGCGAAACCCATCTGAACTCCTACTGAGCCTGAGTGTGACATTCTCCGTACAGTCCGGTCTGTTCGTCTGATACATCGCATGGCGGGCCTAGGGGGCGGTAACCGTCAGTCCCCCAATAGCGGTACAAGTCGTGCCGGAGTGAAGCCCAATACACCCTGAGATAACACTGGAAACCTACCAGTATATCTCGTTTGCCCTGGCCAGGGACTACTCGTGTAATGGCTCTCCTAGACACAGCGCGATGTCAACCCCCAATACCGGGAGAGACGAATCCTGTCTAACCGTCACTGCCTCCAAGTGCTTCGGGACTGCACCCAACCATTACCTGTTTGCACGACTCCTTTGAGCCGTGGTAGGGTAGTGATCAAAGTACAGTGGGAACACACTCGAGGCGGAGTGACAGTGTCAAGTCAGCGGACTAAGCTGTACTCATGTCACCTGGGAACTGATAACTGACGATAGGTATAATACCAACTAGTCAGTTCCCGACGAGTCCTGTCCAGTGTACCCGTAACCTAACGAGCACCCGCATACTATCTCAAGTACGACGTACTGACGGCTGTGGGACAGACCGTGTCCCACACTGGGATGAGAAGCGCATGCGCTGGTCTACTCCGGAGTATCGATGCCCTGTCTCGATAGTCCTGCGACCAGGGACCTGCATAAGGATGTGCTTATAGATTACCCAGCCCCACTAGTGTGACGGCCATCACATCGCTGGTAATCAAGCAAAGATCCTAAGGGCTCTACTAATGTGTATAGGCGATATACAAAAATAAACACATGTACACATTGAAGTAGAAACAAACCAAGTAGCATACTACTATTTTGAGCAAGATTGTATATACAAGGTGAATATCCCAAGCATCCATTAAGTAATATACAAACCAGTATGATACAGTAATGGCCTCTAGGGCATATACACTAACAATATATATATATAAAGAGAAGAAAATCTTTAGTGAGCTAAATATTAGTTAATATATATATATATATCAAATATATAAATATATATCAATTTATTAAATCAACAATTGATTCAATAATCCGGTTATATCATATATAACCAACTAATATTATATATATATATGTATATCAAATTATTAAATCAACACTTGATTCAATAATCCGGTCATATCACATACAACCGGCAAATATTCAATATTAGATATTAAATCAACACTTGATTCAATAATCCGTCATATCATATATAACCGGCCAATATCAAATATATATACATAAATCAAATCATTGAATCAAAACTTGATTCAATAATCCGGTTATATCACATATAACCTAACTGATATCAAATATCGCTAGATTAGAATACGGTATCACATACACGTATTTAATTAAGCTCCCACACATTTCTCCATATGTGCCCTACTTCGTTTCGCTTGAGCTAGGAAACCTCTGTATGGGACTCTAATGACTCGTCAATACGCCAGCAGTAGGTAATGATCACATCAGATGCCCACATGCCGTCAGCGGCAGGTATGGAACGAATAGAAGATCAACAAGCAAACTCGTCCAAACTCTCGTAGAGCCTATAAGCAACACTTACCGTACAGTCCGGTCTCTTCATCTGATATGTCGCATATCGAGTCTAGGGATGGAATCGTCAGACCTCAATAACCTGATAAGTCATGCCGATGAGTGGCCTATAACCTTTCGAGAAACTACTGATAATACTTACCAGTAAATTTCATCAGCCCTGGCCAGGGACTTGCTGTTATAGCCAATCGAGCATAACGCAACATCAACTCCCAATACCGGGAGAGACGAAACCCATCATATCGCTCACTGTCTCCATGTGACTCGGGACTGTACCCAAAATCCACCTGTTTGTATGACTCCTTTGAGCCGTGGTAGGGAGGAAATCAAAGCACAGTGGGAACCACACAAGACACTATGAAGATCTCGGGTCTACAGACTAATCTGTACAAGTGTCACTAGAGAACTGCTATCTGATGATAGGTATGGTACCATCTAGGAGTTCTCGGCGAGTCCTGTTCGGTGTACCCATTCTCCAATGAACACCTGTGCACAATCTTTGATGTCAAACACCAATGGTTGTGGGATCAACCATCGCGCCATATAGGGTCAAGAAACGTACACACTAGTCTACTCTAGAATATCGATGCCCTGTCTCGATACTCTCTCGACTAGGAACTATTAAAAGATGTGCTTGTGGACTACAAAAGCCCCACTAGTATGATCTGCATCATAGTCCTGGTAGTCAAGCCTACATCCTAAGGGCTTTATCAACATGTATCAGAGAGACAGTATAAAAAACAAGTGTACATGTTAAGATAAAGAGCAACCAGATAGCATACTATCATGTCGAGCAAGAAAGCCCTCTATATATGTCCAAGCATCCACTATATCATACAATAATGGCCTCTAGGGCATACATATTCCTAACAATATCCCACTTACACTAAGGCCAGTTGTTGTAGTATCGCATACCCAACATCCCAAAAAGTCTCTCAAACTACATCTGGGGGAGGGCCTTCTTGAGTGGATCCACCATGTTATCCTTCATATCCACTGTTCTGACATCGATCTCGTGGCGATCAACTATCTCCCGGACCAGATGATACTGCCTCAGAATATGTCTGGATCGCTGATGGGACCGGGGTTCCTTGGCCAAAACCATAGCTCTATTGTTATCACAATACAAAGGTATTGGATTCTCAATAGATGGAACCACACCAAGTTTAGTAATGAACTTCTTCATCCAGACAACCTCTTTGGCAGCATCGTTAGCAGCGATGTATTCAGCCTCCATCGTCGAGTCTGCAACGGTATCTTGCTTGGAACTCTTCCAACATACCGCCCCTCCATTGAGGGTGAAGACAAAACCCGAGATAGACTTGCTGTTGTCCTTATCACTCTGGAATCGGTAAAGGACTCCATCTGGAGTTCACCGTTACCATACACCATGAACATCTCTTTATTCCTTTTCAAGTACTTAAGAATGTTCTTCACAGCTATCCAGTGCTTCTCCCCTGGGTCTGATTGATACCTACTTACCACACAAGTGCGTAAGCTACATCCGGTCTGGTGCACAACATCGCATACATGATAGACCCTACTGCAGAAGCATAGGGTATCACGTGCATGCGGGCTCTCTCTAAATCAGTCTTGGGAGACATCTCTTTGGAGAGAGTGATTCCTGAGCAAGCGGGTAAATTACAACGCTTTGAATCTTCCATACTAAACCTCTTTAGTATGGTGTCTATGTAACTGGATTGGGACAATCCCAATATCTTTTTAGATCTATCTCTATAGATATTTATCCCCAAGATGTAGGAGGCATCACCCAGATCTTTTATGGAGAACTTTTGTGATAGGAAGAGTTTGACCGAGTGCAGCATAGGAACTTCATTTCCTATCAAGAGTATGGCATCCACGTACAATACGAGGAAGACAATCTTACTCTCTATAACCTTTTTATATATACAAGGTTCACCTACATTTTTGATGAATTCAAACTCTTTGACTGCCACATCAAAATAGATGTTCCATCTCCGCGATGCCTGCTTTAATCCATAGATTGAGTTAAGCAACTTGCACACCTTTCCGCTTCTCCCACTGTCTACGAAGCCCTCTGGCTGTGTCATATACACGCTCTCCTTTAAATCACCATTTAGAAAAGCGGTCTTGACGTCCATCTGCCAGATTTCATAGTCATGGTATGCAGCAATAGCAAGTAGGATCCCGATGAACTTAAGCATAGCCACTGGAGAAAATGTCTCATCATAGTCGACACCTGGTCATTGACGAAAACCTTTTGTTACAAGTCTAGCTTTGAAGGCCCCAACCTTTCTATCTACACCAATTTTCTTCGTTAAGATCCACTTGCTTCCAATGGGTTTTACCCCTTCAGGAGTAACTTTCAAAGTCCATACTTTGTTGATGTACATGGATTCAATCTCAGATCGCATAGCATCCAGCCATTTCACAGAGTCCCCACTTGTGATAGCCTGCTCGAAACTAGTTGGGTCATCATCTTGCCTTTGAGACATGACTGATAAGTTTCATAAGATGTAAATTCGAACGGATTCAAATATTAATCTTTATGCAACTTAGCTAGTCTTGCCGCATTGATATGACCAAGTCTACAGTGGCATAAGAAGGATTCGTTCACTTTTGAACTTTTCCTCTTGTGTGTGTTCTGTATATTTAGAACTGTATTTTGATTTAGAATGTATATACCATTACACAATATACTAAACCCAATCAACACTTGATTTAGGAAAATGTTCATATCATTTTTCTCTAATGCAAAGTTATATCCTTCTTTATCTAATAAAGAAATGGATATTATATTGCACATTATCGAAAATTCGTAATAACAGTCATTCAAAATCAATGTATTACCATTTGGTAATACAAGGTGATATTCGCCTACAGCTTTGGCCGCAACAATTGCTCCATTCTCTACTTCTCTTTAATCCTTGTAACAGATTACAAACATGGGATCCTGATCCGGTATCCAATACCCAGGACGTAGAGCAGACTGAGAAACAGTTCTCAATAACCAACACACCCGAAGAAGATGCATCAGGATGCTCTTTCTTCATCCGGTGGCATGGAAATCCTTGTATTTCCCTATCCCTTGCCCAGACTTATGACAGTTGTCATAAGATAGAGCAGAACCATCATTTCCCAGCCCAGTATAATAAGCGGGTTCGGTCAATACATCCATATTATTATCTTGATTAAGGCGTGACATGGTCGTTACCTAGAGAGAAAGAGAAGAAAACAGTTTAGTGTGCGCTTTTACAAGATTAGACTGGTTATTATATTATCCAATCAGGATGGCTCCCATTGTTTTTATAAAATCTTCCTTCAAACTCTAAAAGGTAAGATTAGCTGGGATTAATTACACCCTACAAGTTCGCCAACCGGTCAGCCAGGCAGGTATTGGTACTCCGAGGGAGTCTCCCCGTGCTTTCGCATGGAACTAATTAAATAACCTCGTTTCCGCAGGGGCATAGCCCTGTTAACACCATTCTTAGACACCTACTGGATTAGCTAATTTTAAAGTGGAAAACTCTTTCAGGAGTAACACTTACTCGTAGTGGGTATCGGGATCCAACTATCATATAGAAGGTATGCAATCTCATTGCAAATTTTAACACTTGAAATTCCCAATATCTGTTTTTACCCCATGCGGTTTATGATCTTGACAAGGTCAACAAACCATAAACCGCAAGTTAAGTTCAACCCGTCATTTTTTGATTGAATTAAACCCACCTGCACGACCCTTGACAAGGTCAACAAGGCCGTACGACTATCCTAATCCAATCGCATCATATGCGGCAGATAAGCACTAATCAGCTATCGAACACTACGCCTTGATAAGGTCAACAAACGCAGCACGAATACTAAATATCACTTATTTGAAATGACAGAGGGCTACGACTGGTTTTGAAGAAAACGTTTAGCGTAATGAACTTGATATCATTGTAGAATCTAGTGATTTGAAAAGGAGTGGTTTAAGCTCCGATTTAAAATTGAGTAGTTTTCAAAATAAACCAAGTGTGTTGTAGCATATGCTAGTTTTACTAAAGAGGTCATTCCCGGTGAAGAGATCTAGGCTCTTTCCCCATCGAATGAGGTGCTGGATATTCATAATGGAATACCGCTATGCAAAGCAAGAACTAGAGCTACCTTTTTGAAAAATTTGATTCTACAACTTCTTTTAGGTTTCTTTTCTTTTCATTAATCTCATTAATGAAGTCCCATCGTTTATGTTTCCTAAACATCACAGAAGTAACGAAAATAGAACACACATATATACCATCCACATTCGTCACAGGGACCCGGGTCTTCACTAAAAGGTTAACTTACGGCAGGGCGGGGTCAGGACTAGCGCGGATGCAAAACATATATAGTGTCTACTAGTATATCATATATCTAAGTAGCATTCGTCTCAGGCAGTTATATGATCACATCACAACAACAACAGAATCAAACATATGAAATATAGGATATACTAAAAGGTCCGTGTTTTAGATTAAGCCAGTAATGAAAAACATGGATTCCATGGTCGTGATGAATAGCCAAGCCCACATCCCTGTACCCCTATGAAAGCGGCAAGCAACCCTGCCAATTCTAGAGTTAGGTGATTGAAGCAGAAACGAGATGCGTTTTATGATATGCGTTCTACTCAGTTCTCTACTTACCGCAATCAAGACGGTGTCACTTTGCAGCTAGCCAGTTGAGCACGGGTCGAGCCACAGGAAGATAGTTGTATGACCGTTCATGTTTTAGACGGGTCAATAAAGAATATGTATGTTTATGTACAATACTAGCCTAAGCGTTCGTATTTATATTCAAGTAAGCTTGTTAGGGTTAAGGTTGGTTAGTAGAGTTAGGATTAGTCTTGTGCTTTTCTTTTGCCAATCTTAAAATGAAGTTGGGATAAAAGTATGTAGCGGGGATTAGGAGGACATAGGAATGGGATTTGCGGGTTTAAGAAAGCTTTCCAACGCTAAATCCATTCCTAGTTCCCCTTGTCCGTCCGCTACGTGCGTTTATTTCCAACCCTCGACCAAACACCCGCAACCATGTATCCAATTGGGTCATAACTACATGTCACGTTATAGCGCTCCCAAAGGACTTCTCGACTTAGGTCGCGGATATATGTCACGTATAGCGCGCCTAAGTGAGGGGGTTGCGTTTGTTTGGTTTAGGTTCGTTTTAGGATGTTTGGCGAAGAGAAGCACAATGGATTTTTCCGTCCCTCATACTAACCTTCCTTAGCCCCTAACAAGTGGAAATTATTCACATATGAACATGAAAAGAAAACAAATCAAGAAAGAAGCAAAGAAAGAAAGGAAAAATACGGTTTTGTAAGCTAACTACTTGGGTCCTCACCTAAGCAAGGAACTCCGTCGAGTATCATGACTTGAAAATAATACGGATAAAAAGAGAAGAAAAAGAAAACAAGAAAAGAAATAACAACAACTACTTAATAAGAAATAAAAATTACACTTGGAATTAAAATTACAAGAAAAAAAAAGAAAATTACAATACAAGAAATGAAAGATATAAGTTAAATAAAAACCCTCATCTTCATTGATTTTCCACTCAAGAGCTCTCACAACACTTTATGGAGAATAGATGAAGAGGAAGAAGAAGATACAAACTAACCTACACTAAAATCTAACTAAAAAGCATCCTTTACTTGGCACAAAACTGGGCTATTTATAGGCAGAGAGCTAAAACCCTAGGGCTAAATTCCAAGCCTAAATACAATGACAAAACTACCCCAAAAATATCATCAGGAGAAGACACGTTTCCGCGGCGGAAACGCCGCTAAAACCTACATTTGGCGGCGGTTCCGCCGCGGTTTTGGGGAATTAGCTCCTCGTTTTTTCTGTGCTTTCTTATGTTGCTATCTTATGTTGTTCTACATGTCCCAAATTGCAAATTGCTTCCAAAATTTCTTCAGATCTGCAACAGTCCAAAATAACTTCACTTTTAATTCATTTGACCTTATCTCCCTCGAGCTCCGCGCACCCATTGAATCTTGTGCTGCCCCTCTCATTCTCTGTGCTTGTCCGAGACACGAGTGACCACAATTCTTTGTCTTGTCTCTTGAACTGTAAGCGGCACTGGACGGATACGGATGACCAGAACCCGGCTTTTATCTGTCAGCAACAGATGTTCCGGATTTTGGCGTAACTGTGGAGATTTTGTATGATTTGCGTTATTTTGGACTAGGAACCTGTAACCTGTAAATATATAGCAAACACGGATCAAAAGCACCTGCCTATAAACAAACGAGCAGAAGAATGAGTGGTATTAAATGTAATATTCTGGTATGAACAAATACCTCCAAACTTAACTTTTGCTTGTCTCAAGCAAAACCAATTATTCGCAAACAGTCCTAACCTCACTTTCGCTGGGAACGCGATTGCACTGAACTTGTGCAACAAGCCGTTAAACCTCTAGGCGTCCCTAGTAGGAGGAGTGTTGTCTCCTGAGGGTTTTCAGCGGATACCACCTACAAAATCCCATCAATCTAGTTTCATAAGTTAACGTCGATTTTACTCCTATGGTTTAACATCTAAGTTAGAAACTCTATCATCCTAAATTAGAAATATCAAACCCTTATGTTTCACACCTCCTATTTATTCAACCCCAGATCCTATATGTTTTACAGTTAGAAAGATCTCGATATCTCTTGAGTTTTCCTTTTAAAGTGCAGTCTCCAATCCGGAATTTTTATCATCTTTACGGAAAACACAAGTCTTATACTTTATTCCTATCTTTAATCCAAATATCGATCGTATATCCCTACGTGTGTGTAAATTTTCATCCCTACACTTAAGAATTCAATTCAAGCTATAGTACCCTTGCCCTAATACCTAATACTACTTCTTTTCGTTAAATGATGGATGGTTTTGTTCACACACTTTTCATGCGACTATTAACGCTTCTTGAGGCACTAACAGCCGATTACTAAATGTGTGAGCTTAAAGCGTAAATAGCAGTTTCCAGGTCTTGACTTTAATTTTTTTTATTATTTTTTTTTCAAGACCGGATATATTTTTCAATAATACTCTTTTGGTAGTTAGCTTTAAATACCGTTTTTTCTCATACTAGGTTTTCAGGCAAGAGTATTTCTAGGTATCCTCTACTATCCTAAGTTTCAAGGTGCGTGTATGTGCAGTTTGTAGGGTATATACTTTCTAAATTTGGACTTAAAAATAGAAACTATTTTTCATACTTATCCTTCAGTAAACCTTTCAATACTTTCCCTTCATCTCGACTTAACTCAAGAACTGAACTCAAGATTACCTAGTTCTATAAAAAAAACTGCAAAGATGTATAATTACCAAGGTTAAACAGAATGAAGGTTATTTTTAGGGTTTTCAATTCCTAAGCCTAGGATTTAGTTATTTCTAACGTATCAACTAAACTTTCGGAATCAAAATCTAGGTTACCCTATTAGCTAACTTGACGACAAAGTTTTTATATTTTTTTAATTTTTTTTTTATTTTTATGGGTTTTTAAATAAGTATGCAAATACAAAATATACACATGAATGCGAAGGTAGAAAGCTTACCGAGCACACCCCCAAACTTAAACCTGACAGTGTCCTCACTGTCAGGCTACACCAAAAGGGTCAAAATTGTCGGTGCTCCCCTGTTTTTGTTTTTTTTTATATTTATTTTATACAAAACAAAAAGCAAACCAAAAATATATATATACACCAAAAGGCCCCCCCAAACATAAGTAAAACAGTGTTTCCACTGTTTAAGCGGTGAAGTTCGGGATTAGGGAGGAGAGAACAGTATCAATCTATACAAGGCCTTACACAAGCCAAAAGTTATCACCAACCATTCAAAAATTTTATCGGGATAAGGCCCGGGCTGGTGAAAGAATGCGGAGGGGAAAGAAATGGAGAATACGCGAGACCGTATGGGGATGGAAGCGGGATACGGTCTTGGTGGAAGAGAAGAATGGCGGAGGGGAGAAAGAAATGGAATACGAACTTAAGGGTGGAAATGGAGTGAATAAATTAGTACAATTTGTAATGACCGATGTGAAAAAAGCGATTGTACTAATCTATCAATCCGTTGAGAAATAGGGTCAAATCTCTTAAGATTCGTGAGAAAACATGGGTAGAGCGAACTTAGTGAACCAGACATAAGAAAAGAAGGTGATACGATGACTTGCGAAGTGGGAACGATGGAAAGTATGGAGGGAAGTGATTGACGAATGGTATCGGTTAAAGGTTCAGGAGGGTGTACAGAGTCAATGAAAGGGACATGATGAATTGGAAAATCCGACTCATCTAGTAAAACTGTTTCATCCTCAATACTATCCTCAAAATTCTCCTCAAAATTCAGCTCATCCATGCATTTATCCTCAAAATCCAGACGCATATGGGGTTCGGGAAAACAGTTAATGGTTCGGGATGATGTCCACACAGAAGTGAAAGGACATGATGAGTTGGTGAGAAAAACTCATCTAAAACTGCAGGTTCATCATCCAAAATATTCCCAGCGTCGATATTCTCAATCAAGTGAAAATCAAATTTCTCAGACACCTCATCAACAGCAAGGATTTCAATCCATTCAGGTTCTAGAGTGGAGGTGTAGAGATCAAAAGGATTGGGTGTGGTTTCACTTGACAAGGTTCCTTCACAATCCGGTAAATCAAATACTACAAAGTCGCACAACTCATCAAACATTCTATCTTCAATTGACGATTCATGTGGGACACTCGATAGACTTTCAAAATCGGAGTTGTGGAATTCAATTTGCAACGGGTAGGTTTGATTTGGAAGGGTGTACTACTCACTCTCACCACTCAAATTCTCAACCTGTCCTATTGCTTCATCATACATTGGAAAATGTGGAGCTAGTTGGAAACTATCTGCCGGTTCGTTAGGTTGTATGAAGGCGGCCATGGACGCATTCAAATTCATCATCTGTTGGCACGACGCCGTCCGAAATTCTTCCAACGACTTTTCAAGACTAGACATGGGTTGTGAGGGGGTTTCAGTAAAAGATTCAAATTCATGTGGATACATGAAACTCCCAAATGGCTGTTCAGAAGCAATGTCCAGTGAAGGTGTAAAATTCGGGTAGGAGTGATAGGAATCGAATGGTTGGACAGGATTAGGATCGACGTTATGATAAGAAGGCGATTGGAATTGTTGATCAAAAGAATTAGAAGTGGTGAAAGGGGTGAAAGATCGGCTACGAGATTGTTCAATTCGGTCAGTTATGGACATGGGTTTTGGAGTCTCAACATGACTCGCAAAAGGGGTATCAACGTAAGAAGGTGGGGTAGGTCGAAATGGTTGATACAAAGTGGATTGCGGAGTCCAATTGTTTGTCCTAAACGCGTCTATTCGATCTTTCAATGAAATTTTGGGCATGGATGGATCGTTCGAAGTTTGACCAAAGCAAGAACCGTAAGAAGAAATGTCTGGTCATGGGTACCAAATTTCGGCAAGAGTTGGTCGTTTTGGGGTACCCATGTTATGAAAAGTGGGGAGGGTGGAAGTGGAAAATTTTTATGAATTTTTTGAATTTTTTTATTTTTAGTAGTTTTCGAAATTGTTTGTTTTGAAAGAATATGGAATTATGAGACTAAACTTTACATAAGCACAATCGCAATCATAATATGCACAAACAATCACCTAGAGCTAGGGTCTTCAAAGTCCAACTAGATCGCTCCTAGACTTCTAACCGAAAAATTGCAGGATAACCCTTGAATCGCCTCTTCACTGCCAATTGTGGCCAGGTAAGCACAAGTGAGGTAAGGAGGGTTCCGCTCATGAATCACCGTGAGACGAGCCTTTTAAAATTACCTCCTCACTTGCCTAGCCTAGGCACCACAAAGTCAAGTTTAGATAAACGACCGATTCCCCGCAACCTTCACTTGTCCTAATTGAACGCGACAAGTCCTTATATGCTTGGTCTAGATATTTTTTATTAACTCAAGGTGATGCGTGCTTTTTGTGATTTGTGGGGTCTTAGGAAGGGTGATGATATCCCCACCCAATCTTAATTGGTGTTCAAGCCCCTTAATATCCGTATTATTATATGCAAAGCGGTAAACAAACAAAATCTAAAACAACAAAAAATTTATTTGGCGTCGGCTCAATCTGTGCAAAGAAACCTGCATGAAATACAGTTCAGTGGAGCTCAGAGAGGGGATTAGAGTAAAGAGAAGGGGAGTAAAAAAAAATTGGGCTCTGAAGCCACAATGGGACCATGGAACCGCCGCGAATTCTACCCTTTGACCGTGGTTCCGTGGTCAAATTATTGATTTGGGGCTTGGTCTTTTGGTCCTGCACTCCCCTTGTTCAGTACAATAGAATAAAAACCTCTTTTTCTCGATTAGATTACTGTACTTGCTCCAGATACCCTGCACACTTGCACATAAAAAATATCAAAAATAACAAAATGTGTTTTATTATATTTATTATTATTTTTATATATATACAAAAAAAATATTAACCCGAATAACAAGAAAGAAATACGTTACCGTCTCCCCGGCAACGGCGCCATTTGATTAAAGCAGAAACAAGATATGTTTTATGATATGCGTTCTACTCAGTTCTCTACTTACCGCAATCAAGACGATATCACTTTGCAGCTAGCCGGTTGAGCATGGGTCGATCCACAGGGAGATGGTTGTATGACCGTTCGTGTTTTAGACGAGTCAATAAAGAATATGTATGTTTATGTTCAATACTAGCCTAAGTGTTCGTATTTATATTCAAGTAACCTTGTTAGGGTTAAGGTTGATTAGTAGAGTTAGGATTAGTCTTGTGCTTTTCTTTTGCCAATCATAAAATGAAGTTGGGATAAAATTATGTAGCTGGGATTATGAGGACATAGGAATGGGATTTGCGAGTTTAAGTAAGCTTTCCAATGCTAAATCCATTCCTAGTGCCCCTTATCTGTCCGCTATGTGCGTTTATTTCCAACCCTAGACCAAACACCCGAAACCATGTATCCAATTGGGTCACAACTACATGTCAAGTTGTAGTGTGCCCAAAGGACTTCTCGACTTAGGTCGCGGCTATATGTCACGTATAGCGCGCCTAAGTGAGGGGGTTGCGTTTATTTGGTTTAGGTTCGTTTTAGGATGTTTGGAGAAGAGAAGCACAAGGGATTTTTCCGTCCGTCATACTAACCTTCCTTAGCCCCTAACAAGTGGAAATTATTCACACATGAACATGAAAAGAAAACAAAGCAAGAAAGAAGCAAAGAAAGAAAGGAAAAATATGGTTTTGCAAGCTAACTATTTGGGTCCTCACCTAAGTAAGGAACTCCGTTGAGTATCATGGTTTGAAAATAATACGGATAAAAAGAGAAGGAAAAAGGAAACAAGAAAAGAAATAACAACAACTACTTAATAAGAAATAAAAATTACACTTGGAATTAAAATTACAAGACAAGAAAATAAAATTACAATACAAGAAATGAAAGATATAAGTTAAATAAAAAACCTCATCTTCATTGATTTTCCACTCAAGAGCTCTCACTATACTTTAATGGAGAATAAATGAAGAGGAGGAAGAAGATACAAACTAACCTACACTAAAATCTAACTAAAAAGAAGCATCCTTTACTTGGCACAAAACCGGGCTATTTATAGGCAGAGAGCTGAAACCCTAGGGCTAAATTCTGAGCCCAAATACAATGACAAAACTACCCCCAAAATATCATCAGGAGAAGACACGTTTCCGCGGTAGAATTGCCGCGAAAACCCATATTTGGCGACGGTTCCGCCGCGGTTTTGGGGAATTAGCTCCTCGTTTTTTCTGTGCTTTCTTATGTTGCTATCATATGTTGTTCTATATGTCCCAAATTGCAAATTGCTTCTAAAATTTCTTCAGATCTGCAACAGTCCAAAATAGCTTCATTTTTAATTCTTTTGACCTTATCTCCCTCGAGCTCCCCGCACCCATTGAATCTTATGCTGCCCCTCTCGTGCTCTGTTCTTGTCCGAGACACGAATGACCACTATTCTTTGTCTTGTCTCTTAAACTGGTAAGCGGTACTGGACGGATACGGATGACCGGAACCCGGCTTTTATCTGTCGGCAATAGATGTTCCGGATTTTGGCGTAACTGTGGAGATTTTGTATGATTTGCATTATTTTGGACTAGGAACCTGTAACCTGTAAATATATAGCAAACACGGATCAAAAGCACCTGCCTATAAACAAATGAGCAGAAGAATGGGCGGTATTAAATGCAATATTCTGGTATGAACATTAGGCGACTGGTCTTGGCTCCTCGAGATGGCCTCCCACTGGACTCTAGAACCCGGTTACTTATGCTCCCCGCCTTGGGTCTATCCTAATGCGGAAAAGTAAATAATATACATCAAATGGTGACAAATATCTTAACCCGGAAGTGTCCCAATAAAAGAATATTACATACAAATTTTTATATGAATGAAAATTGAAAAACTCAATAACATCACATGTCATCAACATAAGTAAATATGCGTATCCCTAATGTCTTTGACGTATAGCGACTAGATCGGGAATACTGCCACATATTACACTTACGGTCGCAGAAAAGAAATGAAAACTACAATAATAAGAATCCGCATCATCTTTAGACATCATAAACTCGGATTATCAAATATTCCGAATTTCATGCCTAACTTTATAAACCTTGCATTTAAGTCTCAAATTGAAAACACTTTTCAAAAACAAGTCGGGAAATTCAACAAGATTCTCGATTAAATGATCGAATGCTCGTCGGGAACTTTAGCAGATGGCCGCACCCCCGAGACCGTTAACGAAGTGCACTTGGGCGGAACTCCGCGGCCGCGAGCACCCGGGTGGATGCTCTTGGCCATGGGGCTCTCCTATAGTCACTTGGTCGGGGCTATGGGACGTGGCTGTCTACTAGTGTCTCCCGGCAACTATTCGCGTACGATACGAGATTAAGACGGAGTTTTGATCCGAATCGAAAATCCATGGCTATCCATCACTTGAGACTAAAATGCGAGATTTACAAAACGATAACTAGTTTTCACAAAACTAATCAATGTGGATTCCAAAAATTGTATCATATATCCAAAGCTATCTAGACGATATTAAAAATTTTGATTGATATTTCAAACACCAGCAAATCATATAGACCTCAACAACTTGAGCCTCACTAAAAATACCCAAAAATTCCAAAATGACACAATGAAGCAGCAGAAGAAAAACGAGTCCTTAACTCTTCAAGTGGGCGGTGGAACCGCGGCCACTTAAAAGAGATAGGCCCTTGTACTTCTTGGGGATCTATACAATTACCTGCATGATTTTCTGAGAATTTTTATTTGTGAAAAACATGAACTTTGAAAAATGGACAGAAACATGCCAAAAATCGGGTTTCGAAACTTCGATCAAACACTTTAATGTCGTCTAGATATCGCCTGAGTCTCTAGCTTGGCTTTGATACCATGAAAGTATGCCTTAGCACCTCTACTAGGTTTTAACAAGTATCAAGTATGCAATTTTAAAACATCTAGAGTGCTAATCATACTAAACGAGAATTGAACTAGAGAATTAGGGTTTTGTAGTAAGCAAACTATATCTAAACTAAGTGAAGAGAGTTTACAACTTTTGTAGACCGGTCCTTCACTTCTAAAGCTCCAAGTAGTAGTCCCTAGAATTCTTCTTAGACTCCACTTGATGAAAAGAACGAGCTTGCTTGTCGTCTTCGATGCCGAAGATGATACACCTTGAAGTCTCTCTCACTCAAGCTCACTCTTCACTAATTAAGGTATTAGCGAAGCAAACAACCTAAACTAATGGGCTAGAATAGTGTAGGTGTAACGACTCTGAATTTTCTGTACAAAATTTTTCAGTTTAATGTACAGAAAGGAGTTTACAAGCTTGAGTACAAGTTATAAGTATATCTTGTTTAAGAACAGCAAGAAACCACTTGTAGCTCACTGGTAAAGCCCTTGCACTGTTGTGAAGTAGCCCTGTGTTCGAACCCCATCAGGCACATTATATTTTTTCTGATTTTTCTTTTAAACTTTTTGGAAGCGCAAAAGTTCACACGTACAATGCACATAAAAATGAAAAGAAAGAGAAAACAAACATGTGCACAATGTTGTATATACCGGTGTGAACACGTGTCCAAAATCTGACGGCCCCTCTCCTTCAATCGACCAGCCAAACCCCCTCTAAAACCGGTGCCGACGGTCCCTCCGTAGCTAATGAGGTCCGGGCTTTGCACACTTGACCCTTCCCCTACCCCTAACTCCCCTGCACTATTTGATTGCTCTGCAATAAAATAGAGACCTTTCAATTCCCCATTTATCCTCATTTTAATGCATTTTAATTCATCTTTTTAATTCCAAAATCCTAATTTCACACTATAAATACTACCCCATGTCCTAGCCTATCCCCATTCTGAAAATTCTAGCCAAAATTCTTAAAGTTTTCTAAGTACAAGAAGAGTACAAGTGGAGTTAGCAAGATATCAACTTCCGACGAAAATCAAAGCTAATCCTAGCAATCTTGCGGCATCCCAAAGTTTTGCTGCCCTTCTTCTACCTCTTCCTAACATAATCAGCCGGTAAGTCCCTTCCTATCTTCTTTTTCTTCTTGAAAAGTTCTTTTTTCAAAACATGTCGGTAAGTGGATTTAATACCGACATTTTATTCTAAACCCTAGAAATTACACTTTTTCTTTAGCATTGCTTATTCATATTTCTACATCTTACTTGTTACATAAAAATAATGTTTAGAACAAACTTTCACTCAAAAATATCATGAAATATAACTTTAAATCAATTTTTACATTAAAATACCATGAACTTTGTATCTACCATATTTAATTGTTTTGCTTAATTATACCTTTAGAAAACCTCACGGGGTAATGACATACCTCTCACATACACACATGGTTTTCATAGCACGATACTCTTCAAGCATATTTTTAGTTACGAACACAATATTTCATTAAAATACCATCTACTATAAAAACGGTTTTTTTAATTGTATTTTAAAATTCTTTTGCAAATAAGCCTCGGCAACCCTTTTTAGGGGACCCGCTATTGGATGGTGCAGATTATCGCATATCCTTGGGCTAGTAGAGCGAAATGCAGACCTCCTTACGGAGCATTCAGTCTCGAAAGATTTTTAATACGATTTTTAAGAAAAACGCAAATTTCTACTTAATAATAAAATTAATTTTTATAATTATATAAATATTAAAAATCCATATATTTTCAAAATATAATAATCTTATATTTTTTCAAATGAAAGAATTACAAGTTTTATCAAAATACCATCAAAATACCAACGAAAGTCAAGCTTTACAGTAAAATACCATGAACCATTCAAGTTAAGGTAATTATCACTAAAATACCTCAAACCTTTAAAATTTATATCCATTAAATTCCTAAATAATATAAATAATTTCTCGAGGTTATTTTGAACTATATCTTAAAAATATTTTTCATAAAACCCCCTCGAGTTATATATATCAATATTTAAGGACTTTAGTAAATATAGGTTTAAGCGGGATCAATTCTCTTGAGCCTCAGAGAGCCGGAGAAAGTGAGTGCTTGCCTATTTAAGGTAGAAAACTTAACGGTGTTATCAATGGTAATTGTCTTGGATAAAAACACAAATCCTACCGTCCATGTGCAGCAGTTACCGATAACTCCTGAACCTAATTCAAGATCTAAATCAGTTTAGAGTGTCTGACTCAAGTATGAGTCTAACTCATGTCTAAATCAAAACTCAAACCTGAATCTAAAACCAAACATGAATACTTGATCATGAACTTGAATCCAAACTCAAGTCAGAATCCAATTCAAACATGAACCCAAAGTCTAGCATGCATACTTGAACATGAACCTGAATACCTGAATTCAAACACATATATGAAACCCGAATACATGACTTGACTTGACTCGAACCATGAATACAACTTGACATGAATACAAGAATAATTGACATGAATACAAGAATAATTGACATGAATACTTGATATATACATGAGCTCTATCTTGCAAACTGATGAATTCATGGATTCGAGCAAGACTTGTAATTTTAGCTGTAACTTAGCATATACGGGGTGCTGGAGTAGTTCATGCGTGAATCCAATGAAATCTCAGGAGTCCCACTAGATCATGAATCTATGTCTACTAACACAAGTAAGCTATCATGAGGGCCCGTGTTTTCTTTCTCCTGGATTACAGCCTGTTGAGCTTGGAATACTTCAACACTAGGTTGAAGTCCCGTTAGTAACACTTGATTCGGGTCCGTGGTTCCTTACCCCTGGATTGCAGCCTGTTGGGTTCGAGAACACGTTTGAGATTGGTTGACATTCACCCTTGAACTTACGTTAAATTAGTGTACCCAAGTAGAGACTGTTAAGACACTTACATTCACTGCATATTCACTATATTTACACAACACGGCCATGTTACCTTTGTTTGCCATGCTCATGCTATCATGTGTAGGGTTCCTAGGCACACTAATGAGGTTCCACAAGGCATCAACCATGCCAAGTTCAAATATTTATGTGCCGAGAAACCCTAATATAGATCGTTAACTAGAAATTAGGCGAAACAACAAGCTACTAAACTGCTTTAGTGCTAAGTGAAAGGGGCTACAACCTTTGTAGATCCGGTCCACCACTTCTTTAGCTCCGTGATAACGTCTCTTCGCTGCGATCACCGGGATCCCGGACTCTAGCGATGGTTTCGTCGGGGAAATGAGTGGGCTAGGTCATTGACTTCGATGCCGAAGATGATCTACGTCGAGGCAACACTAACTCAAGCTCCATCTTCACTAGGTCATGAAACTCGTGAAGAAAACACCCAATACAACATGGCAAGTGGTAGAGGATGAAGAAATAGGAAGTGGGTTCACTTTGGATTTGGATTTCTCACTTGATAATTTTCAAGAAAGGGCTTTCTTTCTTCATCAAGAAGAAGAAGAAGAAAGAAAAGAAATAATGAATTAAACCCAAAAGAAAAATCAAGTGATGGTTATCATAATGCAACCTTAGGTTAGTTTAACTCATGTAGAGAGCAAACCCTAGTTTAGGTAATGGTTAGGTTTAAAGATAAAACAAAATGTTTACTTATTCAAAGCTTCATGAAGCTTCAACAAAACAACAAAGCAAGCCACCATTTCATTTATCTTTCCAAAATGAATTAAAGAAAATAAATAAAACAAATATAAAACCTAACCATTAACCTAAACATGGTTTAAAATAAACACACACCCAAGTTTGCATGTATCATCAAACATGATACTAACAAGTGCACAAAACTATATCACATATACTACATGTGCACATCAAGTGAGAAAATCCATCTTAAGTGAATAAATACTAGTTAATGTAAAGTAATATATCAAATATATAATTATACATCAAATCATTAAATCAACACTTGATTTAACGATCCGGTCATATCGCATATGACCGACTAATATCCAATGTATCGACTTATCGAATCAATCCTCGATTTGATAACTAGGTTATATCGCATACAACCAATCGATACATTCATCGCGAGAATGGAATACGGTATCACATACACGCATTATTCTCGGTCCCGCACATATCTCATATGCGCTCCTATTTCGTTTCGCTTGAGCCAGGAAACCTCTGTGTAGGACTCTAAAGACTCGTCAATATGCCGGCAGCAGGTGATGATCATATCAAACACCCACAAGCCGCAAGCGGTCTGCTAAACGTAACGGCCACCCGGGTATTGAGCGATTATAAGATCAACGAGCAAGCCCGCTCACACTCCTGTGAATCCAACCAGTAACACTTACCGTACAGTCCGGTCTAATCGTCTGATATGTCGTATATCTCGTCTAGGGGTGGTAAACGTCAGACCCCAGTAGCTCGATAAGTCGTGTCGATATGAGGTCTATAACAGTTCGAGAAACTACTGGTAACACTTACCATTAAATCTCAGCAACCCTGGCCAGGGATTTCCGGTTATAGCCAATCGAACACAGCACAACATCAACTCCCTATACCGGGAGAGACGAATCCCCTCCTGTCGCTCATTGCCTCCATGTGATTCGGGACTGTACCCAAAAACCACCGTTTTGCACGCCCTCTTGGACATGGTAAGGTGGAAATCAAAGCACAGTGGGAATCACACAAGACTCTATGACGATCTCGGGTCTACAGACTAACCTGTACCAGTGTCACCAGAGAACTGCCATCTGACGTAAGGTATAATACCATCTGGGAGTTCTCGGTGAGTCCGTCCAGTGTACCCAGTCTCCACTGAGCACCCGTATATCATCTCTCTGATGTCAAACACCAATGGATATGGGATCATCCATCGCCCATCTGTATGGGTCGAGAAGGTATACGCTAGTCTACTCTGGTATATCGATGCCCTGTCTCGATACACCCATGACTAGGGACCTTGAAGGATGTACTTATGGACTACCATGTCCCCACTAGTATGATCCGCATCATAGTCCAGGTAGTCAAGTACACATCCTAAGGGCTTTACCAACATGTAACAGAGAGACAATCAGTGTACACGTTAAGGTAAAGAGCAACCAGATAGCATACTATCATGTCGAGCAAGAAAGTCCTCCCTATATATGTCCAAGCATCCACTATAATATACATCCTATGTATAGTAATGGCCTCTAGGGCATACATATAACTAACAATCTCCCACTTGCACTAGGGCCATCTGATAGCAGTGGTTGTAGTATCTCATACTCAACCATCCCATAAAAGTCTCTCTCTGGGAAAAGGCCTTTGTGTGTGGATCCGCCGTGTTGTCCTCTGAGTCTACTCTCCTAACCTCGATCTCCTTGGAGATCAACCATCTCCATGATCTGGTGATGCTGCCTCAGAATATGTCTGGATCACTGATGGGACGGACGTTCCTTGGCATAAGCCACAACTCCATTGTCTCATAATGGGAGGAACTAAGTTCATCTCATGAACTAATATGTACCCAGACTTCCTCTTTGGTAACGATGTATCTTGCCTTTATCGTCTAGTATGCCACGGTATCTAGCTTGGAACTCTTCCAACATACCGTCCCTCTACTGAGGATAAAGACAATGCCTGTGACTGACATTCAGTCGTCCTTATCACCCTGGAACCTTTCCAGTGATTCTCCCCAGGATCGATTGATACCATCTCACAACTACTAGTGAGAATCCTAGCATCCATTTACATCTATCTCATAGATGAAAACTCAGGATTTAAGAGGTATCACTTTGATCCTATATGGAGAATCTTTGTGATAAGAGGAGATTGACCGAGCGTAGCATAGGAAACTCCTTCCCTATCAAGAGTATGTCATCCACGTACTCTACGAGGATCACCACCATACTCCCTACTACCTTTTTGTTTATACAAGGTTCATCTACCATTTTGATGAAGTCAAACTCTTTGACTACCACATCAAAACAGACGTTCCAACTCCGCGATGCCTGTTTTATCCTATAAAGCATCTTGCACATGTTTCCGCTGCTCCCACTGTTTACGAAGCTCTCTGGCTGTGTACTTATAGACGTTCTCTTCTAAATCAGTATTTAGAAAAATAGTCATGACACCCAACCACCAGATATCATAGTCATGGTATGTAGCAATGTTAAGTAGGATCCGGATGGACTTAAGCATAGCCACTGGAAAAAGGTTTCATCATTATCCATGCCTGGTCGATGACGAAAACTTTTAACAAGTCTAGTTTTGAAAGTCTCAACTTTTCCATCTACACCAAGTAATCTTCTCAAGATATACTTGCTCCTGATGGGGATTTAACCCTTCAGATATAGCAGCCAAAGTCCATACTTTGCTGGTGTACATGGATTCCATCTTAGATCACTAAGCATCCAGCCATTCTTACAGAGTCTCACTCCTGATGGCCAGCTCGAAACTAGTTGGGTCATCATCTCATGATGCAATCCTCGCTCCCACTGTCATAGAAAAACCGTAGTAACTCTCAGGTGGGTGAGGAACCCTACTAGATCGGCGGAGAGGCTGAGGTTCGTTGGAATCTACTGAATCCTTTGGTTCTATCAAATCATTAGCTGCAGTTTGTATAGCTGGAACATTTCCAGTTCTACA
Organism: Agapanthus africanus; assembly: GCA_030015575.1. Taxonomy (NCBI): domain Eukaryota; kingdom Viridiplantae; phylum Streptophyta; class Magnoliopsida; order Asparagales; family Amaryllidaceae; genus Agapanthus; species Agapanthus africanus. The sequence goes on from CM057339.1 coordinate 27,639,697, forward strand.
TAACAGACCTTGTCTCGAGCTTGTCCTGATTTTGCTTTTGACATAGGCCGGACAATCCCAAATCTTAACTTACTTAAGAGATAGGCTCTTCCCATACCATATCTTATATGGAGTGGTAGGCACTGATTTGATTCGAACCCTATTCAATAGGTATGCAGCTTCCCAAGTGCATAACTCCCAAAAGGAAATAGGTAACTAAGTAGTACTCATCATAGAGCACACCTTATTATATAGGGTGTGATTGCTCCGCCCCGATACACCGACGTGTTGTGGTGTATATGGAGGAGTAATGCTGAGAGAGAATCTCATTCTCCTTTAGAATAGTCCAGGAATTCCGTGCTCAAGTATTCTCCTCCTTGATCACATCAAAGGACATAATGCTTATACCAGTTTTGGTTCTCTACTTCTAACTTATATTCTGTGAATATCTCAAAAGGCTCGGACTTGTGTTTCAACAGGAACATATGACTGAATCTTGAGAGATCATCAGAGAATGTAATGAAGTACAGAGAACCGGTCTTGGTATGTATAGATAGGGGACCTTCATACATCGGTATGTATCAATCCCAATAGTTCACTAACTCTTTCTCTGTTTCCAATAAATGGAGCTATGGTCATCTAATCTTTGTGGCATGACTGACAAGTTTCGTAAGATGTAAATTCAAACAGATTTAAATATGCATCTAAATGTAACTTCAGCTAGTCGGGTCGAATTGATATGACCTAGTCTACAATACCTCAAGAAGGATCCGTTCATTTCTGAACTCTTCCTCTTGTGTGTGTTCTGTATACTAAGAACTGTAGTTTGATTTAGAACGTCAATGCTTTTAGATAACGTGCCTGGACTGATCAACTTTTGATATAGGAAATGTTCAAAACATTATCCAACAATACAAAATTTTATCATTTCTTTACTAATAAAGAGACTGATATGATTTTGTATATCAGGTTCGGTATCTAATAACATTTGTTCAGAATCAATGTATTTGGAATACAGGGTGACAGTGACCAACAGATTTGGCTGCAACACTTGCACCGTTTTCTGTCTCATGAAACTTATCACCAGTTCTCAGTTCTCTACCTTTCTGTAGCCCATGTAACAGATTACATATGCGGGATCCTGATCTGGTATCACATACCCAGGACGTAAAGGATACTGAGAAATAGTTCTCTGTAATGAACACACCCGAAGATGATGCATCAGCATGCAATTTCTTCGTTTGGGCGGCACGGGAAATCTGGTATTCCCCAATTTCTTGCTCTATCTTATAACAGTTATAAGTTGGAGCGGGACCAACGTTCCCCAGCTCAGTATAACAAGCGGGTTCGGTCAAAACATCCGTATTATTATCTTGATTAAGGCGTGATATGGTCTCTACCTGGAGAGAGAGAGAAGAAAACACTCAGCGTATGCTCTTGCAAGATTAGATTGGTTATATATTTTATCTAATCAGGATGGCTCCCACTGTTTTTATCAAATCTTCCTTCAAACCCTAAAAGGAAAGACTAGCCGGGATTAATTACACGCTATAAGTTCGCCAAACTTTCAGCCAGGCCAGTGTCGGTACTTTGAGGGAGGTCCCCCGTGCTTTCGCACGAACCTAATTAATGTAAATCTCGTTTTCCCAGAGGCGTAACCTCGTTAACACCTTTCTAGACACCTACTTGATCGGCTAATTGTAATGTGTAAAACTCTCCCAGGAGTAACTCTTACTCGCAGTGGGTATCGGGATCCAACTATCTCATAGAAGGTATGCAATCTCATTGCAAATTTCAACACTTGAAATTCCCGATAATATTTTGCCCCTAGTGTGCTATGACCTTGACGCATGCCAAACAACCCATAGTCCGCTAGTCAAGTTCAACCCGTACATTTCTTGATTGAATTAAACCCACCCGCACGACCCTTGACGCATGCCAAACAACGCCGTACGAATACCCTAATTCAATCGCATCGTATGCTAGCAGATAAGCACTAGTTACCTACCGTACACTACGCCTTGACGCATGCCAAACTACCGCAGCACGAATACTAAATAGTACTTATCTGAAATGACGGAGGGCTACGACAGGTTTTTCTGAAAACCTATTGTGTAATGAACTTGATATCGTTGTAGAATCAAATGATTTTGAAATGGAGTGTTTTTTAGGCTTTTCTAGTTTTGCTAAAGGGGTTACTCCCGGTGAAGGGATCGTCGGCCCTTTCCTCATTGAATAAGGTGCAGGATATATCATATATATCACTGTGCAAAGCAAAAACTATAGAAGCAATCAAAAGAAAAACCGAGTGTGTAGCATCTGCCAGTTATTGCTAAAGGGGTCACTCCTGGTGAAGGGATCGTCGGCCCTTTTCTCATCGAATAAGGTGCAGGATATATCATATATACCGCTGTGCAAAGCAAGAACTGTAGCTACCTGTTTTATTTTTTTTTGAAATTCGATTCCACAACATCTTAGGTTTCTTTTTCTTTCATTAATCATATTAATGAAGTCCCATCATTTAAGTTACCTAAATATCACAGATAAATACGACGTACACTTATGCCATCCGCATTCGCCTCGATGTCCCCTCGTGCACCGTTAGGTTAGGTAACTAACGGCAGAGCGGGGCAGGGCTAGCGCGGGTGTAAAACATAAGTAACGTCTATATAATATATCGTATATACTATATACAGTATCTATCACAACATATCAAATGATCACATCACAGATATCGCAGCAGAAGAATCATATATGAAATATTGGATATACTCGGACGTCCGTGTTTTCAATACGAGCCAGTATAAAACACGGATTCTACGGTCACGATGAATAGCCAAACCCACACCCCTAGACCCCTACGAGAGCGGCAAGCAACCCTACCAATTCTAGAGTTAGGAGACCCGGACTCGACTCCTCGAGTTGGTCTCCCACTGGACTTCAGAACCCGGTTACTTGTGCCCTCCTCCTTGGGTCTATTCTAATGCGGAAAAGTAAATAATATACAAAAGGTGACATCTTCCGCAACCTGGAAGTGCCCCAATAAAAGAATATTAATGTCATCAACTAAAAAACCCACTTGCACGAAATAGTACCCACACCCCTACATACAAGTTTTTACATGAATGAAAATGAAAAACACTCATCTCACATAAAAAACCCCGGCTATTCAAAACGCGACGATCCAATATAACATATCCAGCAACACATAACATCACATGTCATCAACGTAAATAGTACCCACACCCCTACTCTTTACCTTAACGTGTATATTGTTTGTCTCTCTGTTACATGTTGGTAAAGCCCTTAGGATGTATACTTGACTACCAAGAATACGATGCAGATCATACTAGTGGAGCCATGGTAGTCCATAAGTATATCTTTTAAGGTCCCTAGTCATGGGTGTATCGAGACGGGGTATCGATATACCAGAGTAGACTAGCGTATAGCTTCTCGACCCATGTAGATGGGTGATGGATGATTCCATATCCATTTGTGTTTGACATCAGAGATGATATACGGGTGCTCAGTGGAGACTGGGTATACTGGAAGGACTTGCCGAGAACTCCCAGATGGTATTATACCTCACGTCAGATGGCAGCTAGTACCGCTGACGGCTTATGAGTTCTAGATGTGATCATCACCTACCGCCGGCGTATTGACGAGTCTTTAGAGTCCTACATAGAGGTTTTACTGGTTCAGGAAAAACAAAATAGGAGCGCATATGAGATATGTGCGGGACCGAGAATAATGCGTGTATGTGATACCGTATTCTATTCTCGCGACTTTTGTATCGGTCGGTTATATGCGATATAGCCGGGTTATCGAATCAAGGGTTGATTCGATAAGTCAATACATTGGATGTTAGTCGGTTATATATGATATAGCCGGATTATTAAGTCAAGTGTTGATTTGATAATTTAGTGTATAATTGTATATATGAATACTAATTTACGTTAACTAACATTTGCTCACTTAAGCATTTTTTTCTCACATGTGCACACTTAATATATATATATGATATATATTAAATTGTGTTCTCTTTTTGTATCATGGTTATTGATATAACATATATGGGTGTATAAGATTTACACCATGCCATTTGTGATATTGGGTTTTAATATTTAAAGTAAAAACAAAATTAGTGGAATATTAGTTTAACGCATGAAGCTAGTGGAAGCTTGTGGATGCATTGACTAAGTCCATTGGTTTTGTTTTACTTAAGATATTTAGTAACCTAACCATCACAATTAGCCATGGTTATGTCTCTACATGAGTTTGTATATGATACCCACTCACCCATGGTTTACTATCTCACTTTGGATTAAGCTTATTATCCTTCTTCTTTCTTCATCTTCTTCCTCCAAAAGAAAATCTTGCCGGGGGTTTGATAAAAGTGAGAAAGTAATGTGAGAAAAGAAATTCTAAAGTGAGCCCACTTCCTATTTCACCATCCTCTACTAGATTAGCACTTTAGTATAGGGTGTTTGCTTCACTTTGGTGAAGTAGTAGCTTGAGTTCGTATCCCCTCGACGTAGATCATCTTCGGTCTCGAAGACTTCAAGCAAGACCGTTGCTATCTTCTCATAGAGCCGTCCAAGAGTCCGGAAGTTTGATGATCGCAGCGAAGGGACTTCTACAAAGAGCTTTAGAAGTGAAGGACCGATCTACAAAGGTTGTATTTCTATATCACTTAGATGTAAAATGGTTTACTTTTGTTTCCGTATTGTTTTCTAGTTATCAATTCTTGTTTAGAGTTCCTTGAAACGGCAATTTTTTTTAAAATGGCATGGAAGATGCCTCCCGAAACCTTGCTGCCGTCGATAGAAACCCTACATATTAAATACGGGGTCCTATTTTCTCGTCAGCGAGCCGAGCTATGTGCCGAAAGCTTCGAACTCTTACGTGGCGTGGTACCAGCATGCGACGGGTGCTGTTATCACGGAGGAAAGGCGGCTGTTACTCGATCACAAAGATGCCGTCCCAGCCGGTAATCCAGCGGTCCTTTTGAAACGACGGACCACTGTTCATCCTTCTTTAAGAGAAATCACTACGGCTGTGGTCCCATGAGTTTTCCCTGAGAAGTTTCAACCGGATGTTCCCGCAACTGTGGTAGCCGTGGCGTCTCCAGACTCGGGCATCGGTTCAGAGATTGGAACCCGCCGTCTGAAGAAGCTTGTCAAGCGAAAGCTTTTATCGTCGGCCGTCGGTGTCAGTTCGCAGAAGAAAAAGAAATATCTATTCTCTATCGACGTTTTATTCGGCCAGGAGCCCCATGCTCCCTACAGTGAGGGCTTGTGCGAATATGGCACTAATGAGGGTTTGTTTGACACGTCTGCAACCGATACTGATCTACAGGCTGCCCTCGCAGCTTCCGAGCGACTGGCTCACGAAGAAGCGGCGTTGATCTTTATTGCGGAGTCAGGTATACTTCATTTACATTCTTCTGCACATATCCCTTCTCCCCTTATTATGCTTTTATTAATGCTTTCTTCTTCAACAGTTATTTCTGCCGAAGAGGCTCTCGCGGCTTCTCTCAGGACGTTCAAGGAGGAAGAGAGGCTCCGCGCTTCTTTGGGCTGGTATAATTCGTTTCATTACACCTTCACTCTTTTTATCCATGATCTGACCCTTTTCTTCACCTTATTGCAGGAACTACCACAACCCAAGTTGTTTCAAGTGTAGTGCCAATCATAAGCAGTGATGCAGCAAAGCTTCCAGAGCCACCGATCACGGTTGTGGCCATCCCAAGGACACCACAGGAGGCGTTGCTGAAGCAGCCGATAATGGATGCCATAGCCGATCTGGAGGCTGAACTCGATTTGGATGACGACGTCCCCCTGTTAGAAGTGTTAAGTAGGTCGATTCACACGGTCTAAGTCGATAGGAAGCGTAGAAAGCGCGCCATGAGGGAATGCGAAGCTGTCTTAGCCGTGGGTGCAGGTTCGAGCAATATCCCGTCTTCTAACACCCCCCTAGTGGATGCTCCTTCCGCTCTGTCTACCGCCTATAGGCAGCTTGCGCGTGCAGCTCGGGAGGAAACTGAAAAGCAACTTCAAGGTAACGTAACGCCCAGTCCCTTATTAAAACTTAGTCCTCGAATCATGACATATGCATTTTCTTTTAAGCACTGCCGAGTCCTGACGGTGGCATGGCAGGTGAAATGCCGATGATTACAGAGCCCGAAGTGGCCACTCTTTCTCAGGAATCTGGGACTGTCTAGACTGCTGCTCTTTCTCCTTATGGCTCCTTAGTATTGGTGGGTGTCGCAAAAATTACGACAGCCCTTGTCGAATCAGGGGATGAAGTTATGGGTGCGAAATCTACTTCCCCGAGGGAGAATGGGAAAGCCGTTACACTTGGTGACGCTTTCGACACGGTTTCGGTCTCTGACCTATCAGGTACTCCTTAGGTTATTATCTTTGAGTTTTTAATCCTGTTAAGCCCCTCTAATGATATTTCGTTTTTCTTGAGCATAGGCGCGGTAAACCCTAAAGCTGTGCCGGCTGAAAAATTATCGTTTGTTTATAGACATGTGCTTTTGATCCGTGTTTGCTACATATTTACAGGTTACAGGTTTCTAGTCCAAAATAACGCAAATCATACAAAATCTCCACAATTACGTCAAAATCCAGAACATCTGTCACAGACTGATAAAAGCCGGGTTCCGGTCATCCGCATCCGTCCAGTGCCGCCTACCAGTTCAAGAGACAAGACGAAAAACAGTGGTCATTCATTTCTTGGACAAGCACAGAGCACGAGAGGGGCAGCACAAGATTCAATGGTTGCGCGGAGCTCAAGGGAGATAAATGGCATATGAATTAAAAGTGAAGCCCATTTGGACTGTTGACAATCTGAAGAAATATTGGAATCATTTTGTAATTTAGGACCTGTACATCAGAAGAATAAAGCAACGTGGAGAAGCTCTAGAAAAATCACCCCAAGATTTCCCCAAAGAGCCGCGGAGCCGCGGCCCATGTGGCCATTATGCGGCGGTTCTGCGGCCGAGTTGACTCAGTGTCAAAAGATTTTTTGGGGTCATTTTTGTAATTGAATTTGGGCTCAGAATTTGGCCTTAGGGTTTCAGATCTCTGCCTATAAATACTCCAGTTTGTAAAGATGCTTCTTTTTTAGATTTTAATGTAGGCTAGTTTGTATTTCTTTTTCTTCATCTTTCCTCCATTAAAATGTAATGAGAGCTCTTGAGTGGAAGTTAAATGAAGATGAAGATTTTTTGGGGTCATTTTTTTAATTGCATTTGGGCTCAGAATTTGGCCTTAGGGTTTCAGATCCATAAATACTCCAGTTTTGAGCCATTGTAAGGATGCTTCTTTTTTAGATTTTAGTGTGGGTTAATTTGTATTTCTTCTTCTTCATCATCTTTCCTCCATTAAAGTGTAGTGAGAGCTCTTGAGTGGAAGTTAAATGAAGACGAGGGTTCTCTTTATTATCTTGTATCTTTAATTTTCTTGTATTGTAATTTCATTTCTTGTCTTATAATTTTATTCTTAGTCTAACTTTTATTTATTGTTTTTAAGTAGTTGTTGTTATTTCTTATTCTTTTCCTTTTCTTCTTATCCGTATTTCCAAGCCATGATACTCGACGAAGTCTCTTGCTAAGGTGAGGGACCAAGTAGTTAGCTTGCTACCATTTTGTATAACTGTTTTTTTCCTTTCTTTCTTTTCTTTCTTCTTGTTTTTTTTATTTTCATTTAAATGTATGAATAATTTCCACACTTGTTAGGGGCTAAGAAAGGTTAGTATGAAAGACGGAAAAATCCCCTGTGCTTCTCTTCGCCAAACACCTTGAAACGAACCTAGACCAAACAAACACAGCCCCCTCACTTAAGCGCGCTATACGTGACATATGGCCGCGACCTAAGTCGAGAAGTCCTTTAGACGCACTACAACGTGACATATAGTTGTGACTTAATTGGATACATGGCTGTGGATATTTGGCCTAGGGTTGGAAATAAGCGCACGTAGTGGAAGAACAAGGGGCACTAGGAATGGATTTAGTGTTGGAAACCTTGCTTAAACTCACAAATCACATTCCTATGTTCTCCTAATCCCCGCTACATTCGATTATCCCAACATCATTTTAAGAATGGTAAAAGAAAAGTATAAAACTAATCCTAACTCTACTAACCAACCTTAACCCTAACAAGCTTACTTGAACGTAAATACGATCACTTAGGATAGATTTGGACCAATACATATACATTCTTTATTGACTCGTCTAAAACACGAATGGACATACGACCATCTCCCTATGGATCGACTCATGCTCAACCGGCTAGCTGCAAAGCGACACCGTCTTGATTGCGGTAAGTAGAGAATAGAGTGGAACGCATATCATAAAACGTAACGCGTTTCTATATCAATCAGCGCCATTTAAGACTTTAATTCTAAAGATGGGTATTCCTGTGCTTTGCACATTGGCGCCCGCGTGAGGAGCACGTGCAGCGCCATTTAAGAGTTTAACTCTTATTTAATATATTCTTTGGCGCTTTGCACATTGGCACCCGCGTGAGGAACACGTGCGGCGCCACAAAAGGATTTAATCCCAGCGTTGGTGCCCTCGTGGAGAGCACGTGAGGCGCTGCCTCATTTAATTCAAACAGAGCTTTGCTCTTTTATTAGGTTAAATATTAGGGAAACATTGCTTATAGGCTCTATGAGAGTTTAGACAAATTTTCTTGTTGATCATCTATTCGTTCAATGCCTGGGTAGCCGTTACGTCCAGCTAGTACCGCTGACGGCTTGTGGGTATCTGATGTGATCATTACCTACTGCTGGCATATTGAAGAGTCTTTAGAGTCCGACACAGAGGTTTCCTAGCTCAAGCGAAACGAAGTAGGGCACATATGGAGATATGTGCGGGAGCTTGATTAAATACGTGTATGTGATACCGTATTCTAATCTAGCGATATTTGATATCGGTCAGGTTATATGTGATATAACCGGATTATTGAATCAAGTGTTGATTCAATGATTTGATTTATGTATATATATTTGATATTGGACGGTTATATATGATATGACTAGATTATTGAATCAAGTGTTGATTTAATATCTAATATTGAATATTTGCCGGTTGTATGTGATATGACCGGATTATTGAATCAAGTGTTGATTTAATAATTTGATATATACATATATATATATATAATATTAGTCGGTTATATATGATATAACCGGATTATTGAATCAAGTGTTGATTTAATAAATTGATATATATATATATATTAACTAATATTTAGCTCACTAAAGATTTTCTTCTATTTATATATATTTATATATGTGTGTGTGATATATATATATATATTTATATATATATATATATATATATATATATATATGCATTTGTATCATGGTTGATAATACATAGAACTAGGATGTATGAGAATCACGCATGAGGTTGGAGATGATTAGATAAAGGTTTGATTTATGAATAAAAGAAAAAGAAAACTGGGTCATTTCTTAAGATGCTTGTAGAAGCCTTGAGAAGCCATGACTCATCATTTATTCTTTGTTTTATTCATAGATATTTTCCTATCTCATCTAATCACTCACCTCATGGTCCATTCTCTCTCATCCAAGTTCAGCTCCCTCCTTCTTCCTCTCCTCCCTAGAGTTTTCTTGAGGTGAGAAAAGAAAAGTGAAAGAAGAAAAATAAGTGAGCAAAATTCCTACTTCATCAACTTACTGTCACGCCCCGGTTCTCAAAAGATGGAAGTAGGTATGTGATGAGGCCGCAACGTATTTATTTCAAAAAGGTCATTTTCCGAAATAAATACTCTAGGCGTAAAATAAGCAATATAAAATGATAAGAGAATAAACATGAGATTTAAAATTCAACAACTTTATTTACATTCAACTTGATTCATTTACAATACATGATTTTAAATGAAAGAAAATACAAGGATGGAAATGCCTAAATAGATGGCATACATAAACTGAGAAAAGGTAACTGGTCTAGGCCTGGGTCTCGGTCTGATCGTGCTCTTCCTCTAAGATAACTACCTCTTCAGTCTCCACAGTATCTGACGAACATTCCAAGAAAAACAGAGAAGGGTGGAATTCCCGTCAGCGAACTATCGCCCAAGGAATGAAGTGAAATATAAAGTATAATGATAAGGAAAATGAATATCATGAACAATGGATTATAAAGTATGATGTGTCCGCATGTCGTTTAATGTAAACATGGAAAGTTTATATAGCATGCAGTTTTATCGTAATATATATGAACAAGTATGGTAATGTATGACAAGTAGATAAGCATGATGTTAGTTATATGTATGCCCTAGAGGCCATTACTATACATAGGATGTATATTGTAGTGGATGCTTGGACATATATAGGGAGGACTTTCTTGCTCGACATGATAGTATGCTATCTGGTTGCTCTTTACCTTAACGTGTACACTGATTGTCTCTCTGTTACATGTTGGTAAAGCCCTTAGGATGTGTACTTGACTACCTGGACTATGATGCGGATCATACTAGTGGGGACATGGTAGTCCATAAGTACATCCTTCAAGGTCCCTAGTCATGGGTGTATCGAGACAGGGCATCGATATACCAGAGTAGACTAGCGTATACCTTCTCGACCCATACAGATGGGCGATGGATGATCCCATATCCATTGGTGTTTGACATCACAGATGATATACGGGTGCTCAGTGGAGACTGGGTACACTGGACGGACTCGCCGAGAACTCCCAGATGGTATTATACCTTACGTCAGATGGCAGTTCTCTGGTGACACTGGTACAGGTTAGTCTGTAGACCCGAGATCGTCATAGAGTCTTGTGTGATTCCTACTGTGCTTTGATTTCCACCTTACCACGTCCAAGAGGGCGTGCAAAACGATGGTTTTTGGGTACAGTCCCGAATCACATGGAGGCAATGAGCGATAGGAGGGGATTCGTCTCTCCCGGTATAGGGAGTTGATGTTGCGCTGTGTTCGATTGGCTATAACCGGAAATCCCTGGCCAGGGTTTCTGAGATTTACTGGTAAGTGTTACCAGTAGTTTCTCGAACTGTTATAGACCTCATATCGACACGACTTATCGAGCTACTGGGGTCTGACGTTTACCACCCCTAGGCGAGATATGCGACATATCAGACGATTAGACCGGACTGTACGGTAAGTGTTACTTGTTGGATTCAAAGGAGTGTGAGCGGGCTTGCTCGTTGATCTTCTGATCGCTCAATACACGGGTGGCCGTTACGTTTAGCAAACCGCTTGCGGCTTGTGGGTGTTTGATATGATCATCACCTGCTGCCGGCGTATTGACGAGTCTTTAGAGTCCTACACAGAGGTTTCCTGGCTCAAGCGAAACGAAATAGGAGCGCATATGAGATATGTGCGGGACCGAGAATAATGCGTGTATGTGATACCGTATTCCATTCTCGCGATGAATGTATCGATTGGTTGTATGCGATATAACCTAGTTATCGAATCGAGGATTGATTCGATAAGTCGATATATTGGATATTAGTCGGTCATATGCGATATGACCGGATCGTTAAATCAAGTGTTGATTTAATGATTTGATGTATAATTATATATTTGATATATTACTTTACATTAACTAGTATTTGTTCACTTAAGATGGATTTTCTCACTTGATGTGCACATGTAGTATATGTGATATAGTTTTGTGCACTTGTTAGTATCATGTTTGATGATACATGAAAACTTGGGTGTGTGTTTATTTTAAACCATGTTTAGGTTAATGGTTAGGTTTTATATTTGTTTTATTTATTTTCTTTAATTCATTTTGGAAAGATAAATGAAATGGTGGCTTGCTTTGTTGTTTTGTTGAAGCTTCATGAAGCTTTGAATAAGTAACCATTTTGTTTTATCTTTAAACCTAACCATTACCTAAACTAGGGTTTGCTCTCTACATGAGTTAAACTAACCCAAGGTTGCATTATGATAACCATCACTTGATTTTTCTTTTGGGTTTAATTCATTATTTCTTTTCTTTCTTCTTCTTCTTCTTGATGAAGAAAGAAAGCCCTTTCTTGAAAATTATCAAGTGATGAATCCAAGTGAGAAATCCAAATCCAAAGTGAACCCACTTCCTATTTCTTCATCCTCTACCACTTGCCATGTTGTATTGGGTGTTTTCTTCACAAGTTTCATGACTTAGTGAAGATGGAGCTTGAGTTAGAGTTGCCTCGACATAGATCATCTTCGGCATCGAAGTCAACGACCTAGCCCGCTCATTTCCCCGACGAAACCATCGCTAGAGTCTGGGATCCCGGTGATCGCAGCGAAGGGACGTCATCATGGAGCTAAAGAAGTGGTGGACCGGATCTACAAAAGTTGTAACCCCTTTCACTTAGCACTAAAGCAGTTTAGTAGCTTGTTGTTTCGCCTAATTTCTAGTTAACGATCTATATTAGGGTTTCTCGGCACATAAATATTTGAATTTGGCATGGTTAATGTCTTGTGGAACCTCATTAGTGTGCCTAGGAACCCTACAGTGGTATCAGAGTCTAGCTAGAGCTTTAGACGAAGTGTAGACGATGTTTTAGGTCCGATCGAAACACGAAACCCTAATCCGACCCCTTCTCTGTACATTTTTTCAAAATTGGGATTTTTCCAAATTAAAAATATGCAGAAAAATCAGCAGGGCTTTCTAGGAGTTACTGTGCAAAACGAGCGCTTAAATCAATCAAAGCGCCGTGGAACCGCGGCACGAGCATGGCTAGTGCGGCGGTTCCGCGGCCATACTGTTGCTTCTTTTGTCAAGTTTTGCACAGTAATTTATTTCTGGAGTTGCTGTGTTTTCTGGGATGTTTTAAATTTTACTCAAGAGTTGAGTTTTCTGGGTTGTATTGGGGACTCGGTATTTCGATCGGGAAGTCTAATTTCGTCTGTGTTTTTCCGGGTAATTTTAGAATATGTTAAAAAGTTCGACCGGATATAAATACCCAATTTTTCCCCTGCCGGGAAATTTCCAATTGTTGGATTTTTCCGTAGTTTAATAACGTTCTAAGTAGTGCAAGTAACACGATGGACCCTCTAGAAGACAACAAACCTAAACTCGATTATGTGACCGTCTTGAACTGTCCTTTGAACCTTCGGGTTTGGGGCAGTACGGCGTGCCACATATGAGGCGTTGGCTTGACCCTTCTACGGTTGGACCGTTGGTACTGAGGCATGAACTGGATGTTTTTAAACTTATTTCATGTGTTGAGCTGTTTCGGGAAAACTTGGGTGTTTGAATGTTCGATCGGAAAGTTTAACATTTTCTATTTATCTGGAATGGGATACAATACTTGGAATCCACAAGTAGTTATGAGATAACTGATATGAATGTTATAAACATAGCACTTTAGTCTCACTTGATCGGTTGCCACGGAATTTTGATGCGATCAAAAGTCCGTCGCAATCACGTAGCGTACGCGGATACTCGCCGGTAAACTTAATAGATGGCCTTGCCCCATAGCCCCGACCAAGTGACTGTAGGAGAACCCTGTCGTCGAAAGTATCCGTTCGGGTGCTCGCGGCAGTGGTGTTCCGCCTTGGTGCACTTCGTCGACGGCATCGGGGGTGCGGCCGTTTACTGAAGTTTGCGACGAGCATTCGATCAGGATGTCGGGAATCCTGTTGAATTGCCCGACTTGATATTGAAAAGAGTTTTCGATAATGAGACTAAAATGCGGGGTTTATAATTGTTAGGCATGCGATGTCTAAGGAATTCATTTGATTGGGCATGCGATGTCTAAAGAGGTTGCGGATTCCAACTGTTGTAGTTTTACACTTTCTTTTCTGCGACCGTAAGTGTAATATGTGATATCGCCGGTTTCGTTGCTATATGTCAACGATAATTGGGATGCGCATATTACTTACGTTGATGACATGTGATGTTATGTGTTGCTGGATATGTTATATTGGATCGTCGCGTTTTGAATAGCCGGGTTTTTTTTATGTGAGATGGGTGTTTTTCATTTTCATTCATGTAAAAACTTGTATGTAGGGGTGTGGGTACTATTTAGTTGATGTCATCAAAGTAAATAATATACAAAAGGTGACATCTTCCGCAACCTGGAAGTGCCCCAATAAAAGATATTAATGTCATCAACTAAAAAACAGATATCCAAGCATCCACTACAATATACATCTCATGTATAGTAATGGCCTCTAGGGCATACATATAACTAGCAATCTCCCACTTGCACTAGGGCCATCTGATAGCAGTGGTTGTAGTATCACATACTCAACCATCTCATAAAAGTCTCTCTCTGGGAAAAGGCCTTTATGAGTGGATCCGCCGTGTTGTCCTCTGAGTCTACTCTCCTAACCTCGATCCCCTGGAGATCAACCATCTCCATGATCAGGTGATACTGCCTTAGAATATGTCTGGATCACTGATGGGACAGTCGTTCTTTGGCATACACCACAACTCCATTGTCACACAATGGTAGGATCGAAGTTCATCTCATGAACTAATATACACCCAGATTGCCTATTTGGTAGCATCTTTGGTAGCGATGTATCCAGCCTTTATCGTCTAGTATGCCACGGTATCCAGCTTGGAACTCTTTCAACATACCGTCCCTCCACTGAGGGTAAATACAATGCCTGTGACTGATATTCAGTCGACCTTATCACTCTGGAAGCTATCCAGTGATTCTCCCCAGGATCGATTGATACCATCTCACTACACCTAGTGAGAATCCTAATATCCACTTAGATCTATCTCATAGATCCTAAACCCATGATTTAGGAGGTATCACCTTGATCCTTTATGGAGAATCAATGTGATAAGAGGAGATTGACCGAGTGTAGCATAGGAAACTCCTTCCCTATCAAGATTATGTCATCCACGTACAATACGAGGATCATCACCATACTCCCTACTACCTTTTTGTATATACAAGGTTCACATACCATTTTGATGAAGTCAAACTCTTTGACTACCACATCAAAACAGATGTTCCAACTCCGCGATGCCTGCTTTAATCTGTAAAGCAGCTTGCACACGTTTCCGCTGCTCCAACTGTCTACGGAGCCCTCTGGCTGTGTACTTATAGATGCTTTCTTCTAAATCACTATTTAGAAAAGCAGTCATGATACCCAACCGCCAGATATCGTAGTCATGGTATGTAGCAATGGCAAGTAGGATCCGGATGGACTTAAGCATAGCTACCAGAGAAAAGGTTTCATCTTAAACCACACCTGGTCGATGACGAGAACCTTTTACAACAAGTCTAGCTTTGAAAGGCTTAACTTTTCCATCCACACCAAGTAATCTTCTCAAGATATACTTGCTTCTGATGGGGATTTAACCCTTCAGATAAAGCAACCAAAGTCCATACTTTGTTGGTGTATATGGATTCCATCTCAGATCGCTTAGCATCCAGGATTCTCCCCAGGATCCTGGATGCTATATTCAGTCGACCTTATCACTCTGGAAGCTATCCAGTGATTCTCCCCAGGATCGATTGATACCATCTCACTACACCTAGTGAGAATCCTAATATCCACTTAGATCTATCTCATAGATCCTAAACCCAGGATTTAGGAGGTATCACCTTGATCCTTTATGGAGAATCAATGTGATAGAGGAGATTGACCGAGTGTAGCATAGGAAACTCCTTCCCTATCAAGATTATGTCATCCACGTACAATACGAGGATCATCACCATACTCCCTACTACCTTTTTGTATATACAAGGTTCACATACCATTTTGATGAAGTCAAACTCTTTGACTACCACATCAAAACAGATGTTCCAACTCCGCGATGCCTGCTTTAATCTGTAAAGCAGCTTGCACACGTTTCCGCTGCTCCAACTGTCTACGGAGCCCTCTGGCTGTGTACTTATAGATGCTTTCTTCTAAATCACTATTTAGAAAAGCAGTCATGATACCCAACCGCCAGATATCGTAGTCATGGTATGTAGCAATGTCAAGTAGGATCCGGATGGACTTAAGCATAGCTACCAGAGAAAAGGTTTCATCTTAAACCACACCTGGTCGATGACGAGAACCTTTTACAACAAGTCTAGCTTTGAAAGGCTTAACTTTTCCATCCACACCAAGTAATCTTCTCAAGATATACTTGCTTCTGATGGGGATTTAACCCTTCAGATAAAGCAACCAAAGTCCATACTTTGTTGGTGTATATGGATTCCATCTCAGATCGCTTAGCATCCAGCCATTATTACAGAGTCCCCACTCTTGATGGCCTGCTCGAAACTAGTTGGGTCATCATCTCATGATGCAATCCTCGCTCCCACTGTCATAGAGAAACTGAAGTATCTCTCAGGTGGATGAGGAACCTTACCAGATCGGCGGAGAGGCTGAGGTTCGTTGGGAGCTACCGAATCCTCCGGTTTTACCAAATCATCAGCTGCAGTTTGTATAGCTGGAACTCCTTCCAGTTCTACCTCATGACCACAAATTTCTTCCAAAATAAATTCCTTTTCTAAAAAAGGTGGCATGCCGAGAAATAAAACACCTTTTGTTCCTCAGAGTGGTAAAAGATATTCCCTTGCGAATGCTTGGGATATCCAACAAACTTCTACAGAACTGACCTTTCCTCGAGCTTGTCTGGATTTTGCTTTTAGACATAGGTCGGACAACCCCAAATCTTAACTTGCTTAAGAGATGGGCTCTTCCTATACCATATCGCATATGGAGTAGTAGGCACCTGATTTGGTTGGAACCCAATTCAATAGGTATGCAGCTTCACAAGTGCATAACCCCAAAAGGAAATAGGCAACTCAGTAGTACTCATCATAGAGCACACCATATCACATAGGGTGCAATTGCTCCGCCCCGATGTACCGACGTGCTGTGGTGTATACAGAGGAGTAATGCTGAAAGAGAATCTCATTCTCCTTTAGAATAGCCCAGGAACTCCGTGCTCAAGTATTCTCCTCCCTGATCTCATCAAAGGACATAATACTTATACCCGTTTTGGTTCTCTACTTCTAACTTATATTCTTTGAATATCTCAAAAGGTTCAGACTTGTGTTTCAACAGAAACATATGTCCGAATCTTAAGAGATCATCAGTGAATGTAATGAAGTACAAAGAACCGGTCCTGGCATGTGTAGACAAGGGACCTACATACATCATCATGTATCAATCCCAAGAGTTCACTAACTCTTTCTCTGTTTTCAATAAACGGAGCTATGGTCATTTTATCTTTATGACATGACTGGCAAGTTTCAGAAGATGTAAATTCAAACTGATTTAAATATGCATCTAAATGTAACTTAGCTAGTCGGGTCGCATTGATATGACCTAGTCTACAATGCCTCAAGAAGGATTCGTTTATTTTTGAACTCTTCCTCTTGTGTGTGTTTTATACATTAAGAACTGTGGTTTGATTTAGAACGTATATGTGCTTGAACCGATCAACTCTTGATATAGGAAATGTTCAAAACATTATCCAACAATACAAAATTATATCCTTCTTTACTAAATAAAGAGACTGATATGATGTATATCAGGTTCGGTATCTAATAACATTCGTTCAGAATCAATGTATTTGGTAATACAGGGTGATAAATTCCAATATCTTGGCTGTAACAATTGCACCGTTTCCAACTCTTGAAATTTTATCACCCGTTCTCAGTTCTCTACTTTTCTGTAGCCCATGTAACAGATTACATATTTGGGATCCTGATCCGGTATCTCATACCCAGGACGTAAAGGATACTGAGAAACAGTTCTTGGTAATGAACACACCCGAAGAAGATGCATCATCATGCACCTTCTTCGTTTGGGCGGTACGAGAATCCTGATAATCCCCTATTTCCTGCTCGGTCTTATAACAATTATAAGTTGAAGCGGGACCAACGTTCCCCAGCTCAGTATAACAAGCGGGTTCGGTCAATACATCCATATTATTATCTTGATTAAGACGTGAAATGGTCGCTACTTGGAGAGAGAGAGAAGAAAACACTCAGCATGCGCTCTTGCAAGATTAGATTGGTTATTATTTTATCTAATCAGGATGGCTCCCACTGTTTTTATCAAATCTTCCTTCAAACCCTAAAAGGAAAGATTAGTCGGGATTAATTACACCCTACAATTTCGCCAATATTTCAGCCAGGCCAGTGTCGGTACTTTGAGGGAGGTTTCCCGTGCTTTCACACGGACCTAATTAAAATAAACCTCGTTTTCCCGTTGACATCTTTCTAGACACTTACTTGATCAGCTAATTGTCCTGTGTAAAACTCTCCCAGGAGTAACAATTACTCGCAGTGGGTATCGGGATTCAACTATCTCATAGAAGGTATGCAATCTCATTGCAAATTTCAACACTTGAAATTCCCGTTAATATTTTGCCCCAAGCATCCCATGACCTTGACGGAGGTCAACAAAGCATAGGGTGCAACTCAACTTTAACCCGTCATTTCTTGATTGAATCAAACCCACCCGCATGACCCTTGACGGAGGTCAACAAGGTCGTACGACTACCCTAATCTAATCTGCATCATATGCATAAGCAAATAAATACTAGTTAGCTACCGCACACTATGCCTTGACGGAGGTCAACAAACGTAGCATGAATACTAAGTAGGACTTATCTGAAATGACGGAGGGCTACGACAGGTTTTTCTAAAAACCTATTGCGTAATGAACTTGATATCGTTGTAGAAACAAGTGAATTTTGAAAAAGGAGTGTTTTTGAGGCATTCATTAGTTTTGCTAAAGAGGTCATTCCCGGTGAAGGGATCTCGGCTCTTTCCTCATTGAATAAGGTGCGTGATATATCATATACATCACTATGCAAAGCAAAACTCCAAAAGCAATCAAAAGACAAACTGAGTGTTGTAGCATCTGCCAGTTTTGCTAAAGAGGTCACTCCCGGTGAAGGGATCTCGGCTCTTTCCTTATCGAATAAGGTGCGTGATATATCACATTTATCACTATGCAAAGCAAAACTATAGCTACCCTTTTTGAAAATTTGATTCTACAATATATTTTAAGTTTCTTTTCTTTTATTAATCACATTAATGAAGTCCCATCATTTAAGTCACCTAAACATCTCAGATAAATACAACGTACGCTTATGCCATCCGCATTCGCCTCGATGTCCCGTCATGCACCGTTAGGTTATTAACTAACGGCAGAGCGGGGTAGGGCTAGCGCGGGTAAAAAACATAAGTAGCGTTTATATAATATATCATATATACTATACACTGTATCTATCTCAACATATCAAATGATCACATCACAGATATCGCAGCAGAAGAAACATATGAAATATTGGATATACTAGGAGGTCCGTGTTTTATTTTGAGCCTGTACAAATCACGGATTCCACAGTCGTGATGAATAGCCAAACCCACATCCCTAGACCCCTACGAGAGTGGCAAGCAACCCTACGAATTCTAGAGTTAGGAGACCCGAACTCGACTCCTCGAGTTGGTCTCCCACTGGACTCTAGAACCCGGTTACTTGTGCTCCCCTCCTTGGGTCTATCCTAATGCGGAAAAGTAAATAATATATAATAATGGTGACATCATCCTCAACCCGGAAGTGTCTCAATAAAAGAATATTACATACATAGAATTTTACATGAATGAAAATAAAAACTCTCATCTCATATAAAACCCCCGGCTATTCAAAAACACGACGATCCAATATAACATATACACCAACACATAACATCACATGTTATCAATGTAAGTAAATATACGTATCCCAATTGTCGTTGACATATAGCAACGAAACCGGCGATACACCACATATTGCATTTACGGTCGCAGAAAAGAATATGAAAAACTACAACAGTTGGAATCCACAACCACCTTAGACATCACATGCCTAACCAAATGAATTCCTTAAACATCACATGCCTATTAATTATAAACCCCGCATTTTAGTCTCGATCTCGAAAATACTTTTCAATATCAAGTCGGGCAATTCAACACGATTCCCGACATCCTGATCGAATGCTCGTCGGAAACTTTAGTAGACGGCCGCACCCTCGATGCCGTCGACGAAGTGCACTAAGGCGGAACACCGCTGTCGCGAGCACCCGAATGGATGCTTTAGACGACGGGGTTCTCCTACAGTCACTTGGTCGGGGCTATGGGGCGTGGCTATCTATTAAGTTTACCCGGCGAGTATACGTGTACGCTACGTGATTGCGACGGACTTTTGATCACATCAAAATCCCGTGGCAACCGATCAAATGAGACTAAACTGCTAGATTTATAACATTCAAATTAGTTATCTCATAACTACTTATGGATTCCAAATATTGTATCCCATCACATAATATCCGGACGACGTTAAACTTTTCAATCGATTCATCAAAGTCCCACAATTTCCCGACAGCTCAACACTTGAGCACAGTTTTAATAAAGATACCACAGTACTTATGAACCAGCCGTAGAAGGGTCAAACCAACGCCTCACATGTGACAACGCTAAATCACCACAAACCCTAGGGTTCAAGTGGCGGTTTTGACGGCCACATAATCAAGTTAAGGTTTACTTTTTTCTAGAGGGTCCAAAGAATCACTTGCATATTTTTCCGAATACATTAAACTTGGAAAAATAGGATTTTGACATTCGATCGAGCTTTTAAACTTCGTCTAGACCATATGTGAATTACCTGAAACAATGTTAAAATTACGACTACGAAACACTCCGAGTTGCCTTTGCATTGAGTTGATCATCACATGAAAAAGTAGCAAAAATAAACAACACCAGAAACACCAAAACCCAGAGCAAAGACCAAGGAAAATTTTTGGGACCAATCCAACACTGCTAGGCCGGCCTCTTCGGAATTTGTGGCCATGTGCTCGGCCAAAATCCGAGCACATGGTCCCAATTTTCTTCCATGATCTTAGGTTTGCTCATAGATGATTCTGCACTTGTTTACAAAATTTTTGGAGCTCGTTTTAAAATCGACAGAAACATGGTTTTAGGGTTTCAAGTTTCGGAGTTCGTTTCGTATTCGTAATCTAACATTATCCATATATTTCTCTAGCTAGGCTCTGATACCACTGTAGGGTTCTTATCGACGGCAGAAAGATTTCGGGAGGCATCTTCCATACCATTTTAAAAAAATTGCCGTTTCAAGAAACTCTAAACAAGAATCGATAACTAGAAAACAATATGGAAACAAAAGTAAACTATTTTACATCTAAGTGATATAGAAATACAACCTTTGTAGGTCGGTCCTTCACTTCTAAAGCTCCTTGTAGTAGTCCCTTCGCTGCGATCATCGAACTCCCGGAATCTTGGACGGCTCCATGAGAAGATAGCAACGGTCTTGCTTGAAGTTTTCGAGGCCGAAGATGATCTACGTCGAGGGGATACGAACTCAAGCTACTACTTCACCAAAGTGAAGCAAACACCCTATACTAAAGTACTAATCTAGTAGAGAATGGTGAAATAGGAAGTGGGCGCACTTTAGAATTTCTTTTCTCACATTACTTTCTCACTTTTATCAAACCCTAGTAAGCTTTTCTTTTGGAGGAAGAAGATGAAGAAAGAAGAAGGATAATGAGCTTAATCCAAAGTGAGATAGTAAACCATGGGTGGGTGAGTATCATATACAAACTCATGTAGAGATATAACCATGGCTAATTGTGATGGTCAGGTTACTAAATATCTTAAGTAAAACAAAACCAATGGACTTAGTCAATGCATCCATAAGATTCCACTAGCTTCATGCATTAAACTAATATTCCACTAATTTTGTTTTTACTTTAAATATTAAAATCCAATATCACAAATGGCATGGTATAAGTCTTATACACCCATGTATGTTATATCAACAACCATGATACAAAAAGAGAACAAAATTTAATATATATATATATATATATATATATATATATATATATATATATATATATTAAGTGTGCACATGTGAGAAAAAAATGCTTAAGTGAGCAAATGTTAGTTAATGTAAATTAGTATATCATATATACAATTATACACTAAATTATCAAATCAACACCTGACTTAATAATCCGGCTATATCACATATAACCGACTAACATCCAATGTATTGACTTATCGAATCAACCCTTGATTCGATAACCCGGCTATATCGCATATAACCGACCGATACAAAAGTCGCGAGAATAGAATACGGTATCACATATACGCATTATTCTCGGTTCCGCACATATCACATATGCGCTCCTATTTTGTTTTGCCTGAACCAGTAAAACCTCTATGTAGGACTCTAAAGACTCGTCAATACGCCGGCAGTAGGTGATGATTGTTGGGGTAAAAATTTACACCCCGGTTGACCAAGTCAAAATCAAAGTCAACCCTAAGCCAAGTGGGCCCAAGCCCAGATCCAGTAGGCTCATGCCCGGGTCGAGCCCGAACATGAAGCGGGCAGCCTCCCCCCACGCCAAGATAAAAATTTTGTAATAAACAATTTTGTTGTATTTCTTTTATTTTATTTTATGGATAAATGTAAGAAAAATAGGCATAAAGCCAAATTTTTGTAAAGCCCAGGGTTTATGTGCAAAAAGAAACGGTACATGAGCCAAGGGGTGGGAAAAATGCCATTTTGTGAAGCCCAAGGGGCTATGTGTAAAGTGTATGGCCTATAAAGGCAAAGATAGTGAAATATCTCAACAACTTTTTCTCTCTCCAAAAAATTTTCTAGATCTGAGATCTCTTCCTCCTTCCTCAAGGTTCTAAAACCTTCTTTTTCCTTTTGAATTAAATCAAGAGTTTAACTCTTCCTTTTCTCAAAATAAGTAGATTTCCACCACAAAACCTACGAAGGGGAGCTCGGATCTCCAATCAGATCTCGAAAAGGGGAGGCTTTTAAGGCTCATCCCCTTTCCTCCAAGATCCCGCCGGTCAAGAGCAAGAAGAAGGAGACCCATCTCCAAAAATCTAACTTTGGACAGACCCGAGGCTCACAGAAGAGCAATAAATCCCCCGGGAGTTTGACTCCTTTCTAAAGTTGCTGGAGTTTAACTCCATAATTTAGTTTCTGTTGGAGTTTAACTCCATAAATTTGTTTCTGTTAGGAGTTCAACTCCAAAAATTCCCTTGGGAGTTCAACTCCCCAGCCTAGGGGCTAGGCCTCCCTTTCCGCGGGTTTTTCTCGCGGTCACGTGTGCCCACGTGACCCCGGGGCGCCAAGGCGCCCATCGGTCACGTGTGCGCACGTGACCCCGGGGCGCCAAGGCGCCCATCGGTCACGTGTGTGCACGTGACCCCCGGGGCGCCAAGGCGCCCATCGGTCACGTGTGCGCACGTGACCCCCGGGGCGCCAAGGCGCCCATCGGTCACGTGTGCGCACGTGACCCCCGGGGCGCCAAGGAGCCCATCGGTCACGTGTGCGCACGTGACCCCGGGGCATCAAGGCCCCCCCTTTCGGTCACGTGTACCCACGTGACCCTGGGGGCGCCAAAGTGCCCATCGGTCACGTGCGCGCACGTGACCCCGGGCATTAAGGCGCCCACCTGCTGTGCGAGCGTCCTTCAGACGCCATTCTGTTTTCTTTTCCCCTTCGTTCTACGTGCACTCCCCAAAAAAATCCCTTCTGGAGTTTAAACCCTTTTTTTAAAAAAAATTCTTTGGAGTTTAACTCCACAATAAAGTTCTATTTTAGGAGTTTAACTCCATTTAAAATTCTTTGGAGTTTAACTCCACAATAAAATCCCTTTTGAAATTAAACTCCACTTTAAAAAAAATAAAAGGGGGGAAGGAAAACATACACAGACTCCACGACACTGTCTTCTGTTAGAAAAAATTTCTAACGGGGCGCTGTCCCGCACCCCGCAAGGGGGCTGCTAGCCCCCTTGACCTCCAGCCCGCTATCCGGGTAGCGGGACCCCCGTAAAAACTCTGTGGGGCCCCCAATATATCCAAAACCCTTCCAAAACATAACACTGTATATTGAGTTCGCATGACCAGTTTAACCCGTCAATCGGAGATTCTTTCGCTCCAAATGCGAGGGGTAATTAACGGCAGCTTAGTCCGCGGCTGCCGGAGATTCGGATTCCCACAATCATTAAAACCCCAGCCTACCCTAGGCAGGGGGAATCTGTACTGCGCCCGACAAGCGCACGCGTATTCCCATCTCAATAGGGTGACGAAAAACACCCTACAGATTCTGGCACGCCCGGTGGGACCTTTCTTTCCTCCCATATCTCGGGTTAAGCGTTCATGCGAACTCATTTAACATATACGCCGATGTTTGTACTGAAATAATTTCTTTCTTTCGTGCAGCAATCAACTTTCAATGACGATGTCTTCCAAGACGAATTCGGCTTACGACGCGCCCCCGATCTCGTACGTAGTCAAGATCAATGCCCGCGTAGTTCTCCCCTCCAGTCTCAGCGGGCAATGGGAGGAGCCGCCCCGCCAGTTTGGCTCTGTCATCATCTACCCTGCCGGAAGCGCTCATCTGGCGGAGATCCCGGCGGAACAGGTAGCCAAGCCGGTCTCAAGGGGTAAGAAGCCGAATGTCGTGATCGCCAAGGCACCACAACCGAAACTTAAGACTGTATCTGAACGATTCTCTGGTGCTCCAGCGGGGGGCAAGAACTCCGGTACAAAGGGCAACATCAAATGTTGTGGACGAGCTCAGGCGATGACTCCAACAAATGCACAATCGAGCGTATCTCCAAGGCCTTCCATCGCTTGGTCTGCGGCGTCTTCCCAAAGAGCCGAAGTCTGCCAGGTGCTTAGAACAGAAAAGTTAAGGCAGAAGCGTCTCAGGTATCGAGCCAACAAGAGGGCCAAGGCTTCGGCCAAATGGAATCGTGTGAAGTTCCAAGTGCAGGGTTGCCCGCGACGACGGCTGAGTCGGACGTAAGAATCAGCAATTCCTTCGAGCCTCTGAAGTGGGTTCAGAAAAACGCCATGACCGCCAGAATCAAGAAGACAGCGGTCCGAACAGTGCCACAAAGAGACGTGTCCCGGCCCCAACAGAAAAAGTATGACACTGTCTCTTCAAGAGTCTATCAGGCGCTCTGTGCCGCACGAAAGCAACGGGGCAAATCCAGAAAAGAAGCGCCAGCACCATTCAAAAAGCTGGTTAGGCCAGTCGCCTTCAATCGACTACCGGCTACCGAAGCAAGGAGGTCAAGACAGCGATCCGTGAAATCAGCCGCCAATGACCGAAAGACGGCCGGATATATCATCCATATGGTCTATATGGCGGGCGGGCGCCCCAGCGACAACCTTCGCAGCAAAAGCAAGGATGGGGCCACCACATCCCAAGCCCAATCTAGCCTGAATGTGGTTGCCGCCGCCCAAGAACAGCCGCCCCCGCTGGATGAAGAAAACCCTCTCGATGAGGATGATAGGCAGAAAGACCCCTCGGTCCATGTAGAGTCAAGCTCGGACAGCGAGGAAGAGCCTACTTTCCGCCCCAGGACTGCGGAGCAAGAGCTGCTTCAAGAGCTTCGAAAACAGCTCAGGAGCAAAGATAAAGAGATGGCCAAGCTCTATTCGAAGATCGACGACTTAACGAACGTGGTGATGCAGCTTACGGCTCAAATTGCTCGAGCGCCTCCCAATCAAGCACAAGCCGCTAATAATCAGCCGGGTGATGACAATCCGAGGCAGCCAATGCCTGTTCCTTTGGGACCAAGACTGGTCGAGCTGCATGAAAGCCGGCCACACTCCGCTTCTGGGGACGCCTTGGCCCCAGATAGCACTATCCCGCTAACACAGGATCGGATAATGGATTTGGTCACCAGCAAGGTTAAAACATTGGTGGCCGAAGCTGAAGCTCAGAAAGAAATCGGCAGTAGTGGGCGGCCATATCCCGCGCAGTACGATCTGATTGAGTTCCCAAGCGGCTACGTCATTCCTAAGTTCGGAAGATTTGATGGAACGGGGAATGCAAATCAGCACGTCGCCCACTTCAAAGCATCGTGCGGAAATACAGGGGGCAATGACGCGCTCCTTCTCCGTCAGTTTGTCAACAGCCTGACCGGCATCGCCTTCGACTGGTATGCGAGTATACCGGACGGGTCCGTCATTACCTTTGCCCAAATGGAGTCCCAGTTTCGGCAAAGGTTCATGAGTGTCAGTGATAAAATCTCCATTGCCGACCTTATGAGGACCAAGCCGGGGAAGAATGAAAGCAACACCGACTTTATCGCTCGATGGCGTAATCTCACAGTCAAGTACGAACCGCCGCTGGAGCAGGACCAGTCCGTCAGCCTTCTCATTGGGAACCTCAGCAATTGGATGGTCCCATTCTTGTGTACGGCAGGCCTCATTTCAGGAGCTAACCAAGAAAGTCCAAATGCTGGAACGCTCGAAGCAGGAGTCCCCGCCGGATTCTCAGAGGGACAAAACTTGGAAAAGCAAGCGGGACGACAACCGTAGAAGCGGGAGTTCCAGCAGTACCAATGTCTTCAATGCGTCCGACAATGAAGAAAAGCGAAGGGCGGCCGAATCCAAAACTAACCGGTCTCGAAAGCCATTGCTGGGAGGAGATGGGCCTTCCCTAGAGGAGAAAAAGAACAAGGTTTACTCTTTCAGAAGGGACAAGGTCCGCAAGATATTTAAAGATGCCTTGAACAACGGCCTACAATTGCCGGAGTCGAAAAGACCCCAAGAAGCAAAAATGACCGACAATCCCTTGTATTGCCCGTACCACCGAGTAGTGAGCCATGCGATCGAGGATTGCTATATCTTCAAAGACTGGGTCGAGAAGCAGTATAAGGCTGGAGAGATCGAGCTGTCCAAAAGCGTGTTGGTGAACAATCAAGTTGCAACCGCCAACCTTATACAGACAAAAGTTGAAGTCTTCTGGGAGCAGACAGCTGAACCTGCTGCCCTGACAAACGAAACTGACTCATCGCGGCCTCTGTGGAGTACACACATATCTAATAAGATGAAGAAGATGCTAAAGATGCTTCAGAAAGAGCCCAGGATGGAATGGGAAGGACAGAAGAAGCCTACCAGTCCAGCTGCCAATGCGGCTCCATCAGGCTCAAAATCCAAGAAGCTCAAGAAGAAGAGAGGTGCAGCTCGGCGTAAAAAGAGTCTGCAGGGAGATCGACCATTCAAAAATATATCGATTCCCTTGAAGAATATGAACAAAAGGAAAGAACATTGATTCAATTGAATGAGTTCTTCCTTGTACAAGCGGCTCAAATTCTTGAGGAGTTAGAAGAAGACTCCAATGAAGAGATCCCAGTAGTGACCTGCTACGCCATCCATCTTGGCAGTGACTCGGAAAAGGAGCTCTGTTTTCCCGAAGAGGACGAAGAGCTCGCCACAATGGCCAATCAAATCCAGCTCAGAAGCGGCAGGGCTCTATCGCCAAATCAAGGCAACGCCCCAAAAGGGAAAGAAAAACAAGTCGCTAATGAAGAAGATGGCAGAGAACCGGCTGATGAAAACATAAGTCCTTCCTCGGTGGACTATAATGTCTTGGCACATCTCCGGAAGCTTCCGTCTCTCCTGAGCATCTACGACGCCTTGGTCCTATCTAAGGAGCTTAGAGATGTTCTCATCCATGCTCTACAAAACCCCGAGCGGTATCAGGCTCACTTTGCGGAAATTAATATGAAAGAAGCCCAACACGCTTTGCATGCCGCCGCAGTCACATTTAAGGATGAAGACTTGCTACTGGGAACGGCTGAGCATAATCGGCCGCTTTACGTGACCGGGTACAGCGACGGAGATAGAATTAATCGCATATTGATTGATCCAGGGTCCTCAGTGAACATCATGAACTTGCGAACTCTGAAGAGTTTGTCAATGGACGTCCGACATCTGTCAAGGGAAAGGATTGTCATTCAAGGCTTCAACCAAAATTGCCAGCAAGTTCTGGGGTCTATAGCTTTGCCAATCAAATTCGGGGATCTGCAAACTGAAGCTAAGATATACGTGATCGACGCAGACACGTCTTATAAGATTCTCTTGGGGCGGCCATGGCTCCACGATTACGGCATCATTCCGTCAACTCTCCATCAATGTATGAAGTATACTAAAAATGGCGAAGAAAGACGCATTGACGGAGACATCCAGCCGTTCGGTGTGCATGAAGTCCGCTATGAAGATTCTCGGTACTTTATGAACCACCAAAATGCTAAGCCACAACTGACTGAGGATAGACCGGCTCCAAGACTCAAAAGCAAATCTGCGCCGGCTGTCACTTTTAAAAGCAAAGACGCCCAAGTGCGCCCGCATTTCGGCAGCGACACTGATGAGTCCGACGCTGGAAGCCCGTCCTTCCGTAAAACTCGCCCTCGTTTCGGCAGCGATACGGACGAATCTGTTACTGAAGGCCCATCTAGCAGCAAAGTCCGCCCTCATCTCGGCAGTGACACTGAAGAGTCAGAAGAAGAGGACCTGCCGTGCAACAGCTGTGCAGATTGGACCCCCATGCAGCAAGCGAAACTACGAGAGACCTTCGAAGTCGCAGAAGGGTCCCTGGCCATCACAAAGGTGCCGGAACGGATGTGCAAAGAGCTCGATGCATTGTCAGTCTCTACCGTGGACCAGCTGAAAACTTTCTACGTGCCCGGGAGGAAAAATGGACAGAAGGGCATCCTGTTTTACAGGTCAAATCCCGTTGTACACCCGGACGATCTTTCTATCACGTGCCTTCCCTATGAGAGAGGCATAAGAGCCGTCCTCAATCCCAGATACTATGCGCCCGAGATGCGGGAATACTTTAAGAAGTGTGGATGCCGGTTGTACCAAACGGAGTCCGAAGCAAAGTTTTACGAAGGGCTATGGTATCCGCCCCAGGTCCGAGCACTCATCGATGGACGAATTCCAGATAGACGGGGCATAGGCTACATTCAACCTGATTCCAAAGCGTGCTACATGATCCATGTTGGTAAGGCCAGCGAAAGATCAAATGATGATGACGAGATAGCCGAGCCAGAAGAAGCTCCTCAAGAGCTCGAAGATGGTGGACAAGCAACCTTTGACGAGCTAACCGAGATTGACTTAGGAACGCCCGATAATCCAAGGCCGATCTACATCAGCTCGCTCTTGTCAGAGGAAATGAAAGCGCAGATAATTTCCCTGCTGCATGAGTTCGTTGACTGCTTCGCGTGGACATACAAAGAAATGCCTGGCCTTTCCCCTGAAGTGGCCGTACATAAGTTGGCTATATCTCCTGATGCTAAGCCAGTCAAACAAGCTCCTCGAAGAATGAGAAGGGAACTAGAAGAAAAGGTCATTGAGGAAACTAAGAAGCTCATCGATGCCGGCTTCATCAGGGAAGAGAAATATGCGGATTGGATCGCATGCATAGTCCCAGTGAAGAAGAAAAATGGGCAGATCCGAGTTTGTGTCGATTTCAGGGACCTCAACAAGGCATATCCTAAAGACGACTTCCCGCTACCGGTCATGGAAATGATGGTCGATGACACCTCAGATTACGAGCTGTTCACCTTTATGGATGGCTCGTCTGTATACAATCAGATCAAGATGTCGCCTGAGGATGAGAAGCACACAGCATTTCGAACCCCAATCGGAATATACTGCTAAAAAGTGATGCCGTTCGGGCTGAAGAACGCGGGCGCTACATATCAAAGGGCAATGACTAATATCTTTGATGACCTAATCCATAAAGTCGTCGAATGCTATGTTGATGATCTGGTCGTCAAAACTGAAGCCAAGGCTGACCACATCCAAGATCTTAGGACCGTTCTCACCAGACTGAGGGAATACGATCTGAAGATGAATCCTCTGAAGTGTGCTTTTGGCGTGTCATCAGGAAAATTCCTGGGCTTTATAGTCCGGCATCGAGGGATCAAAATTGATCCATCAAAGATAAAGGCCATCATGGAGATGTCCCCTCCAAAAAGTCTGACGCAGCTGAGATCTTTCCAAGGCAAGCTTGCTTATATACGGAGGTTTATCTCAAATTTGTCGGGGAGATGTAGGCCCTTCTCAAAGCTCATGAAGAAAGGAGCTCCTTTTATCTGTGATGCCGAATGTCAAGCGGCGTTCGAAAGCATAAAACAATATTTGTTGCATCCTCCAGTGCTGGCCGCTCCCATTCCAAATAAACCGCTGATTCTCTACACTGCCGCGCTGGATGAGTCACTCGGTGCGCTCCTTGCCCAGAATAACGAGGAGGGAAAAGAAAATGCCCTCTACTACCTCAGTCGAACTCTAGTCAGGGCGGAACACAACTACTCCCCAATCGAAAAACAATGCCTGGCTCTAATATTTTCTGTGAAGAAGCTGAGGCACTATTTGCTCGCTCATCGGGTTATGCTGATCTCCAAGGTCGACCCGCTCAAACACTTGATGACCAAAGCAAGCCTAGCCGGCAGAATGGCAAGATGGGCTGTCATGCTACTTGAGTTTGACATAGTTTATACTCCTCAGAAAGCAGTAAAAGGGCAAGCTCTTGCAGACGTTCTCGCTGCTCATCCCATACCAGAAGGATCGCCGCTAAATTGTGAGTTACCCGACGAACAAGTGCTGCACCTCGAGGAAAACGAGCCATATTAGGAGCTCTACTTCGATGGGGCCTCATCAATAAGGAGCTCCGGCAGATCAAACGTCCCGGAGATAAAATCAGGGATAGGGTTGGTGTTTATCACACCATCAATGGGAACCTTACGGCGTTCTTTCGCTCTCACCGAGCCTCGGACAAACAATGAAGCTGAGTATGAAGCTCTGATAGCTGGTTTGGAGCTCGCCATAGAAATGGAAATCCTTCGGCTACGGGTTTACGGTGACTCCCGTCGTCAACCAAGTAAGCGGCACCTATAAGATATACAAACCCGAGTTAGCTCGGTACAGAAGCCGGGTTGTGGAACTCATGAAACGGTTCACTCACATTGAACTAACAAGAGTCCCTAGAGCATTGAACGGAAAAGCCGACATACTCGCTCGCCTAGCCAAGGAGCTGGCTGATCCTGACTTGGACAAAATTCTGATCACAGTCAGGAGCCGACAAATTCTACCCTCAGTCTCTCTACGAGAAGAGGAAAGCGCGGAACAGGAGAGCAGTCCTGCCGAAGAAGCTTCGATCATCCAAGACGAGCCCGATTGGAGAGAACCCTTCATAGAGTAACTCCGATACGACAAGCTGCCCGAAGAAAAATCTACGAGGATTCAGCTGAAGAAAAGAGCTCTCCGATACGTGTTTGTAAATGACACGTTATACCGCAGGTCATATGACCAACTCTGGCTCAGGTGCCTGTCATCAGCCGAAGCCCAAAAGGTCATGAAAGATGTTCACTCGGGCGTTTGCGGTGCTCACCAATCTGGCCCCAAGATGCGACTTCAAATCAAACGGCTTGGGTATTACTGGCCCACCATGATACGTGATTGCGGAGAGCATGCAAAGAAATGTCAGATCTGCCAAATCCATGGTGATTTCATTCATAAGCATCCCAATCCGTTGCATCCTACGGTGGCGTCGTGGCCCTTCGAAGTCTGGGGCACCGACATTGTTGGCCCAATTGATCCTCCGTCATCCAAAGGCCACCGGTTCATACTGGCCGCGACAGACTACTTCTCCAGATGGGCTGAAGCTGTCCTGCTAAAAGAAGTCAAGACAAAAGATATTCTGACATTCTTCCAGCATAATATTCTATACCGCTTCGGTACACCAAGAAGAATCATTTCTGACAACGGGCCTTCTTTCAAGAGCTTCAATGTCTCAAGGTTCGCCACTCAGCACAAGATAGACTGGAGATATTCCTCCATCTATAATCCAAGAGCCAATGGGCTCGCCGAAGCCTTCAATAAGACTCTATGCAAGCTCTTGAGGAAAAATGCTTCAGCCAACAAGAGGGACTGGAATCTCAAGCTTCACGAGACGCTTTGGGCATATCGTACCACGCACCGTACTCCAACCCAGTCCACTCCATACTCATTGCTCTTCGGAGTGGAGGCGGTCCTCCCTCTCGAAGTCGAAGTTCCAAGCTTAAGAATGGCCGTTCAGCATGAGTTGACGGAGGAGGAAAACGTGCTCCTCCGACTGGATGAACTCGATGCCCTCGAAGAAAAGAGGCTCACGGTGCAGCAAAGTCTGGAGCTATATCGAGCCCAAATGTCACGGGCCTATGACAAGATAACCCATCTCCGCGCTTTCAAGAAAGGTGAATTGGTGTTGGTCCTCAAAAGACCGATCATCCCCAATCGACATGCCAAGGGAAAATTCGAGCCAAACTGGGAAGGACCATACGTCATCGAGAAAGTGTTTGACGGAGGATCCTACCAACTAATAAGCGCCGAGGGAGAAAGGCCCATGCCACCCATCAATGGCCGATATCTCAAAAAATACTACATGTGAATGCCCCAAGTCGCAGGCGAATTGAGCACATCAGCCCTACGGTCTGGATCATACATCCTGCAAAACCGTATACAATCCACGGGCATAAATGACCCCTATCTCTCCCAAATCCTGCCGGTGTGACTACTTTTAAAGTCCCACCAGCGGCAAAAAAAAAGAAAAAAAAAGAAGAAGAAAAGAAAAATAGAAGAAATAAAAAAAAAAAAATAATAAACGGTATGTCCATAAGCAAAACGGGCACGGATGAAAACCCGAAAGGACTCCGTGAGTAAAAACAGCAGGACTACCGGCGGGTCTGTCGAAACCCGAAAGGGCGCAAACTCGTGAAAAGAGATGAAATACACTCGCAAAGTCCCCTCGACCTTGTGAGGAGAAAACCCTGCGTGAGATCCTTACGACTCACAAAGGAGCAAAACACTTAGGAATCCTCACGATTCTTAAGGAGAAAATACACCTGCGGGATCCTTACGACTCGTAGGGAGAAAATGCTTTTATGGGACCCTCACGGCCCATAAAATTGAAAAGCCTTAGGTGACAGGAACCCAAACCTGTCTCCTAAGCCATCCTTCCCCGACGGGCAACGGCAAATGATGAGTCGCTCCTGGCATTTCGCTTCAGTGTTAGCGGTGCTGATGCCGACCAAAAACCTAAATCCCAAGTCCTCCCAAGGCAAATGATGAGTCGCTCCTGGCATTTCGCTTCAGTGTTAGCGGTGCTGATGCCGACCAAAAACCTAAATCCCAAGTCCTCCCAAGGCAAATGATGAGTTGCTCCTGGCATTATTCCAGTGCAGCAATGCTGATGCCAAACAAGACCCAAATTCAAAGTCCTCTCAATGGCGAATGATGAGTCGCTCCTGGTAGCATATTCCAGTGCAGCGATGCAGACGCCAACCAAATTCCAAATCCCATACCCCAACGGCGAATGATGAGTCGCTCCTGGTACCATATTCCAGTGCAGCGATGCAGATGCCGACAAAGTCCCGAAATTTTTCTGGCCCTACGGTCTGGATCATACATCCTGCAAAACCGTATACAATCCACGGGCGCAAGACAATCCCAATCTCTCCCAAGTCCTACCGGTGAGACCACAATCAAAGTCAAAGAAAAAAAAAAGAAAAAAAAGGAAGAAAAAAAAAACCTCCCGGGGCAAAAGATGAGTTGCTCCTGGTATTGTTCCAGTGTAGCAATGCAGATGCCAAACAAAGACCAAAATCCCAAAGTCCTCTTAATGACAGATGATGATTCGCTCCTGGTACCATATTCCAATATAGCGATGCTGATGTCAACCCGAATCAAAATCAACAAGTCAACTTCCACCCCGACACCGCAGAGAGCGGAGCAAGTCAGAATCCAATCTCGACACCGCAAGAAGCGGAGCGAGTCAAGTCTACCCCTGACACTGCAAGAAGCAGAGCAAGTCAAATCAAGAACCGACCGTCCAAGTCGCAAAAAGGGCAGAACCGACCGTCCAAGTCGCAAAAAGGGCAGAATCGACCGTCCAAGTCGCAAAAAGGGCAGTATCGACCGTCTACGTCGTTAAAATGGCAGCATCGACCGTCCACGTCGTTAAAATGGTAGCATCGACCGTCCACGTCGCTAAAAGGGCAGCATCGACCGTCCACGTCGCTAAAAGGGCAGCACCG
Organism: Agapanthus africanus; assembly: GCA_030015575.1. Lineage (NCBI taxonomy): Eukaryota > Viridiplantae > Streptophyta > Magnoliopsida > Asparagales > Amaryllidaceae > Agapanthus > Agapanthus africanus. Next base: position 27,673,544 of record CM057339.1, read on the forward strand.
ACCGTCCACGTCGCTAAAAGGGCAGCATCGACCGTCTACGTCGTTAAAATGGCAGCATCGACCGTCCAGGTCGTTAAAATGGCAGCATCAACCGTCCACGTCGCTAAAAGGGCAGCATCGACCGTCCACGTCGCTAAAAGGACAGCACCGACCGTCCACGTCGCTAAAAGGGCAGCATCGATCGTCCAAGTCGCAAAAAGGGCAACATCGACCGTCCACGTCGTTAAAATGGCAGCATCGACCGTCCACGTCGCTAAAAGGGCAGCACCGACCGTCCAAGTCGCAAAAAGGGCAGCATCGACCGTCCACGTCGTTAAAATGGCAGCATCGACCGTCCACGTCGTTAAAATGGCAGCATCGACCGTCCACGTCGCTAAAAGGGCAGCATCGACCGTCCACGTCGCTAAAAGGGCAGCACCGACCGTCCACGTCGCAAAAAGGGCAGCACCGACCGTCCAAGTCGCAAAAAGGGCAGCATCGACCGACCACGTCGCAAAAAGGGCAGCATCGACCGTCTAAGTCGCAAAAAGGGCAGAATCGACCGTCCACGTCGCTAAAATGGCAGCATCGACCGTCCACGTCGCTAAAAGGGCAGTATCGACCGTCCACGTCGCTAAAAGGGCAGCATCGACCGTCCAAGTCGCAAAAAGGGCAGCATCGACCGTCCAAGTCGCAAAAAGGGCAGCGCAGGATTTCTACAAAGCGGGAACCGAATCAGGTCGCCTCCAAGTAAAAGAAGATCCATCAATTTCATGCACACGACCCACATATGTGGTGTGCATTTATTGATCGGGAGCAATTTGTTGGGGTAAAAATTTACACCCCGGTTGACCAAGTCAAAATCAAAGTCAACCCCAAGCCAAGTGGGCCCAAGCCCAGATCCAGTAGGCTCATGCCCGGGTCGAGCCCGAACATGAAGCGGGCAGCCTCCCCCCACGCCAAGATAAAAATTTTGTAATAAACAATTTTGTTGTATTTCTTTTATTTTATTTTATGGATAAATGTAAGAAAAATAGGCATAAAGCCAAATTTTTGTAAAGCCCATGGCTTATGTGCAAAAAGAAACGGCACATGAGCCACGGGGTGGGCAAAATGCCATTTTGTGAAGCCCAAAGGGCTATGTGTAAAGTGTATGGCCTATAAAGGCAAAGATAGTGAAATATCTCAACAACTTTTTCTCTCTCCAAAAAATTTTCTAGATCTGAGATCTCTTCCTCCTTCCTCAAGGTTCTAAAACCTTCTTTTTCCTTTTGGATTAAATCAAGAGTTTAACTCTTCCTTTTCTCAAAATAAGTAGATTTCCACCACAAAACCTACGAAGGGGAGCTCGGATCTCCAATCAGATCTCGAAAAAGGGAGGCTTTTAAGGCTCATCCCCTTTCCTCCAAGATCCCGCCGGTCAAGAGCAAGAAGAAGGAGACCCATCTTCAAAAATCTAACTTTGGACAGACCCGAGGCTCAAAGAAGAGCAATAAATCCCCCGGGAGTTTAACTCCTTTCTAAAGTTGCTGGAGTTTAACTCCATAATTTAGTTTCTGTTGGAGTTTAACTCCATAAATTTGTTTCTGTTAGGAGTTCAACTCCAAAAATTCCCTTGGGAGTTCAACTCCCCAGCCTAGGGGCTAGGCCTCCCTTTCCGCGGGTTTTTCCCGCGGTCACGTGTGCCCACGTGACCCCGGGGCGCCAAGGCGCCCATCGGTCACGTGTGCGCACGTGACCCCGGGGAGCCAAGGCGCCCATCGGTCACGTGTGCGCACGTGACCCCCGGGGCGCCAAGGCGCCCATCGGCCACGTGTGCGCACGTGACCCCGGGGCATCAAGGCCCCCCCTTTCGGTCACGTGTGCCCACGTGACCCTAGGGGCGCCAAAGTGCCCATCGGTCACGTGCGCGCACGTGACCCCGGGCATTAAGGCGCCCACCTGCTGTGCGATCGTCCTTCAGACGCCATTCTGTTTTCTTTTCCCCTTCGTTTTACGTGCACTCCCCAACAAAATCCCTTCTGGAGTTTAAACCCTTTTTTTTAAAAATTCTTTGGAGTTTAACTCCACAATAAAGTTCTATTTTAGGAGTTTAACTCCATTTAAAATTCTTTGGAGTTTAACTCCACAATAAAATCCCTTTTGAAATTAAACTCCACTTTAAAAAAAAAATAAAAAGGGGGGAAGGAAAACATACATAGACTCCACGACACTGTCTTCCGTTAGAAAAAATTTCTAACGGGGCGCTGCCCCGCACCCCGCAAGGGGGCTGCTAGCCCCCTTGACCCCCAGCCCCCTATCCGGGTAGCGGGACCCCCGTAAAAACTCTGCGGGGCCCCCAATATATCCAAAACCCTTCCAAAACTTAACACTGCATATTGAGTTCGCATGACCAGTTTAACCCGTCAATCGGAGGTTCTTTCGCTCCAAATGCGAGGGGTAATTAACGGCAGCTTAGTCCGCGGCTGCCGGAGATTCGGATTCCCATAATCGTTAAAACCCCGGCCTACCCTAGGCAGGGGGAATCTGTACTGCGCCCGACAAGCGCGCGCGTATTCCCATCTCAATAGGGTGACGAAAAACACAATACAATGATCACATCAGGCACCCACAAGCCGTTAGCGGTACTAGCTGTACGTAACGGCTATCCGGGTATTGAGCGATCAGAAGATCAGCAAGCAAGCCTGCTCTAACTTCTGCAAAAGCCTGACAGCGACACTACCGTACAGTCCGGTCTTCTCGTTTGATATGTCGCATATCAAGTCTAGGGGTGGTAAACGTCAGACCCCAATAACCGAAATTCATGCAGATATTAGGCTCATAACGGGTCGAGAAACTACTGGTAACACTTACCAGTAAATCTCTAAACCATCCCTGGCCAGGGACTTCCCTGTTATGGCTAATCGAGCAGAGCGCAACATCAACCCCCAATACTGGGAGAGACGAAACCCCTCCTATCGCTCATTGCCTCCACGTGACTCGGGACTGTACCCAAAAACCACCGTTTTGCACGCCCTCTTGGACATGGTAAGGTGGAAATGAAAGCACAGTGGGAATCACACAAGACTCTATGACGATCTCAGGTCTACAGACTAATCTGTACCAGTGTCACCAGAGAACTGCCATTTGACGTGAGGTATAATACCATCTGGGAGTTCTCGGTGAGTCCGTCCAGTGTACCCAGTCTCCTCTGAGCACCCGTATATCATCTCTGATGTCAAACACCAATGGATATGAGATCATCCATGGCCCATCTATATGGGTCGAGAAGCTATACACTAGTCTACTCTGGTATATCGATGCCCCGTCTCGATACACCCACGACTAGGGACCTTAAAGGATGTACTTATGGACTACCATGTCCCCACTAGTATGATCTGCATCATAGTCCTGGTAGTCAAGTACACATTCTAAGGGCTTTACCAACATGTAACAGAGAGACAAACAGTATAAACGTTAAGATAAAGAGTAACCAGATAGCATACTATCATGTCGAGAAAGAAAGTCCTCCCTATATATGTCCAAGCATCCACTACAATATACATCTCATGTATAGTAATGGCCTCTAGGGCATACATATAACTAACATAATCGCATAAAATGGTGCAGCGCGCTGCGAATACCCTCCTCCGTAGCAGCCGGCTCGACTAAGAATACATCGAGAGGAACACCTTGATTATAACCCAGCTGTTGAGTGAAGCGGTGTGGGTTGTACCTCATGAACAACACCGATGCGTTTTGTCTAAACACTAGGAAGCCTGGCCTGATAGAGTACAGGCGCATAACCTCCCAGGCCCTCAATGCAGAAGCCTCATCCTTAAAAGTATCGCGCAGCGGTTGGACCACTTTGGTGGATTCTTTGCCGACAGTCAAGACTTTATCAACAAAGGTCATACTGTCTCTAACCATGCGTGGCCGAAGGAGCAATCTCTGAGCCTCTCGCTGTGACGGGTCTGGAACGGAAGCGTCAACTAGGTACATGACCCGGGGGAAGTTGTAGCTTTCGTAGAACATGGGTCGTTTGAGAACGCCAAAGGCGCCCAACACGTGCATCTCAATCCATGATGTGAAGTAATGTAATGGGAGATACACAGGCTTTACCCCCGGCTGAGTAGTGTCAGCTCCTAAACTTAGGCTGTGGTATAGATGTGCTAACCCCGCTATCCCAACAGCCATGCGCGTCCCCGTGACAATGCGATGGGCCGGATAAAACACAGATGGCCTCCTATAGCGGGGGTGCGTGGGAAGCGCGAACCAACTAAGCCACAAGCAAATAAACCCCAAAAAGAACGACTCTTCGTCAACACCCGGGGCAGCAATCTCCGTAAAGGGGACAACTGGAGTGTCCGGAATAAAGAAATTCTTTAGATCCGCTTCCGCCGTCGGCAAGTTATCTAAACCAAACCCGAACGGGTCGTCGAGTTTAGCGAATTTCGTGGCCTGCTTAGACAGAACTTCCGGACGAAGAAAATGAGCGATAAAATCTCCGAATCTAATCCCATGCCCACCAGAATCCAGGAATAAATTCTCGTACATATTAAACACCTTGATCAAGCTGGGGAACTGATGTTGAACGGCGTTCTCCGGGGTCAGGACCATTACCACTGACTTAGTGGCAAAGATGTACTCGTCGGGGGGAAGTATCTCCTCATAGAGCTCCCCTCTGACGGGTAAGCCGTGGATCTCCGCGAAATCTTCCAATAAAATCGAAACTTCCCGATCTGATAAGAGAAAGGTATGGGTCGGGATATTCCATTGTTCCAAAAAAGACTTGATCCACCACACATGGGGAGCGTGGTAATAAAAGAGAGATGCGTAGATTGCGGAGTACAACCCGGTCTTCAACAGCAGCGACTTCTTGGCTGACAGGAAATACAGAGCCCACTGTAAGTAGCCGGCCGAATGACATGGGGTCAATCCTATCATATAAACTTTCCCCCAAGGGCGCGACACTCCTTGGCATATGCGTCGTCCCAAAATGTCCAAAGCCATCGTGGCTGTACGGGTATCGACGCCATGGAAGGTTGGAGACGACCTTCCGAGGTCTAGTTAACCTCTTCTATGGCGTAAGTCACCAGAGGCGGATCAGCATAGTGAATAGATGGGATCGGCTCCGAAGGCACTGCACAAGAAAAACTGCGCTGACCCCAGATAATCTGACTATACCAAGACCCCCACAGGTGAAGAGATTTTTGCTCTGGGTCATGGTTCTTAATAAGCTGAAAGAGTTCCCAATCCATGGGCGTGTCTGCAAAAGCGCTCTATGAACGTACGAAAGGAAAGAAGGAATCGAAAGCCATAGTACCTGCACAAAAGGAGAAGGGTTAGCTATCGACACTATGTTCAGGACTCTAACTCTCTTTGGTACTTAAAAATTATACTGCACTGCAGTTCAAAAAAAAGGGACAAGGGGGCCCACAAAATTAAGGTAACGCCCCATCAATGGTGGAGCAATCACTCATAGAATTCAAAAGGATTCTCATTTAATGAGAAAACATTATTGGACTGAGGAGTTAAACACCCTCGAGAGTTGTTCTCTGCAAACAGATTTCATATCTGTCAAGAAAATTAAAAGGGAATAGAATTCCCTAAAGATTTTTAGAGCCAAGCTCTGTAGAAAAATGGGATAACATCCCAGAACCTTCAAAAGCAAAGCTAAATCCTAAGATCTTTAAGATTTGCAAGAAAAATCTTAGAACTCTGAGAGATCTTTATGAAAGAAGAGTAAAGCTCTGATTAACGGGTCAAGAAACCCTAAAACATTTTTTTAAGATCTACGATCTAATCACAACAAAAGAAGAGAAAATCTCTGTTAATGGGTTAAAACCTTAGAACATGAGGAGATTCCTTCAAGAGTTTGGTCATAATCCTTACCAATTTTTTTTGACAGAGTTCTGACTCTAAAAGAGTTTTCTTGGATAGAGATCTAATGTAACAACCCTGACTTTCCGTACGAATTTTTCAAAAAATACAGAAAGGGGTATTTGAGCCTGAGCACAAGTTATAAATTTGTTTTGCTTTTGAACAGCAAGAAAGAGCTTGTAGCTCATTGGTAAGACCTTGCAATGCTGAACCAAAGCACCAGAGTTCAAATCCCATCAGCCACACATTATTTTTATTTTAATCTCTTTTAATATTTTAGAAGCCCAAGAGTCTACACGTGCACAACACGTAAACTGAAGAGTCACACATAAAACAAACGAGTCCCTGTACTATTTAATTTCCCTGCACATTTACAGAGCAAATTAAAACCCCCATTTAATCCATTTTTAATACAAAATTTTAATATACCCTTTCATTACCCTAAACCCTAATTTATCCTATAAATACCACACCTAAAATCACTCCTCCTCACTCCCAAATCCTTACCCAAACTCTCAAGAAAATTCCCAAGACTTTTTGTGTGCAAGCGGAGTTAGCAAAGGGCGAAGCTCCGACGAACTTCCGACGACGATCCGAGGAGTTTCCGGCGATGAAACGACGCCCCGACGCCATCCATAGTTCTCTCTCTCTCCCCTCTAGTTCTAAAGCCAGTAAGTCCCTATTTTCTTTCTCTTTTACTATTCTCAAATTCTTAATTCTTAAAACGTGTCGAAAGCGGAGTTATCCGGCTTCCGATTCTCTTTTCTTTCAAAAATACAACACTTTCTTAATAACAAACCTACAACTTTTGACATACTGTTTAATACTCATTAACTAAGATAGTAGATCAAGTTTGACATTAAAATGATAACCATGGCCAGTTTTATTTCAAGTTTACATTAAAATACGTTTATATTTCATATCGACATGTTTATACCTTTTAACCATGCTAGCTTTAGAAAACTCACGAGGTAATGACCTACCTTCTCAAAACACTCATATGTAACATAGCACGATGAAATTGGGAATATAGATTTGGGAAAATACGATTTTACACATAACTACCTCCGACTTATAAAACCTTTTTCTACAAGATGTGTATCTTAACAAATCTTTACAAATGCGCCTCTACAACCCATTTCGGGGAATCCATTCAGGATGGTGCGAATTATTGCACATCTTCGGGCTTAGTAGAGCGATATGCAGACCTCCGCAAGGAGCATACGATCTCGAAAGATTTAAAATACAATTTTCTTTAGAAAATGTGATTTCTATTATAAATAACACTTATATTTTTAATAAATAAATATATATGTAATTAATATAAAATATCTATTTTTAATATTTATAATATTCCACATTTCCAAAATTCATGAAAAACATCTCATTTACAAGAAAATACCATACAATTCCAATATTACAAATAAATACCATATATTTTGAAATTAGGTTTATTTCACTAGAAATGTCACATTAGTAAAATATACATCAATGAAAACTCTAAAGTCGATAATAAAATATTTGAGGTGTATTTTGAAAATTATACAAAATTATTTACATAAAACCCCCTCAAATTATACTAAATTACAATAAGGACCCTAGTAAGCATAGGTTTAAGCGGGACCAGTCTTTTGAGCCTCAGGGAGCCGGAGATATGGGTGCTTGCCTATTTAAGATAGACAACTTAACAAACGGTGTTATCAACACGGTAATCGTCTTTGAAAAGGACACAAATTCCGCCGTCCATGTACAGCGGTTACCGATAGCACCAAAACATAATTCAGGATTCAATTTCTTTTCAAATTGTCTGACTCAGACTGAGTCTCACTATAATAAATCTGACTTGAATATTATTCAAGTACAAACTACAAATTCAACATGAATCCATGAATCTATATATTCAATCTATTCAATCTATGTTGACCGAACCGAACCATGGATATACATCCATCTACATGATTCTCCAGTTACATCCATTTACTGATATCATGGTTTCGGCAAGTTATCCATCTATACAATTCAATTTATAACCCAATACATTCCGTACAATCAATACTATAAACACTGCAGGGTTATAAAAGGGTAGACTAGTACGGAATATGTTAAAGGTGGCACGAGGTGGTCACTTAAGACGCAATTACATCCATGCCGTTGTTCCGTGGTATTATCGACGGAGCCTTGTACTACATATACCATAGTCTCTGGTCTAGTGAGTCTCCTCTCGTATACACTGGCATCTTCTATACTAAGCTACAAACAACTACGTTAATATAATAAAAATCATTATAACAATATACTCTCTATTCTGTTTATTCCATTCTTGTCTATTTACGGGACTTACTAGCGATTTGTTTGCTGACGACATTCTCTTTCTTCTTCTTTGGAATGTCGTCAGGTGATTCGGACTCACTGGAGATCGAGCCCACCAGCGAGGATTTGGACCAGCTAGCTTTCGACCCAGAGCTCTAGTTACTTGTATATCTCATTTCAGTACTTTCCATTTCTGTTATGCCACTGTTTAGGCATTGCTTTCCATTCCATGTATTTACTTTTCAGATGTATTGTAAAAAGAATGTTAATAAATAAAGTTGCTGTTCATTTATATCTTGTCTCTTGTGTACATTACATTTTATATTGCTTAGATATGCTTAGCGTGTTTACTTCTGAGTAAATATTGTTAGTTATATGTATGCCCTAGAGGCCATTACTGTACATAGGATGTATATTGTAGTGGATGCTGGGACATATATAGGGAGGACTTTCTTGCTCGACATGATAGTATGCTATCTGGTTGAACTTTACCTTAACGTGTATACTGATTGTCTCTCTGTTACATGTTGGTAAAGCCCTTAGGATCTGTACTTGACTACCTGGACTATGATGCGGATCATACTAGTGGGGACATGGTAGTCCATAAGTACATCCTTCAAAGTCCCTAGTCGTGGGTGTATCGAGACGGGGCATCGATATACCAGAGTAGACTAGCGTGTACCTTCTCGACCCATACAGATGGGCGATGGATGATCCCATATCCATTGGTGTTTGACATCAGAGATGATATACGGGTGCTCAGTAGAGACTGGGTACACTGGACGGACTCGCCGAGAACTCCCAGATGGTATTATACCTCACGTCAGATGGCAGTTCTCTGGTGACACTGGTACAGAGTAGTCTGTTGACCCGAGATCGTCATAGAGTCTTGTGTGGTTCCCACTGTGCTTTGATTTCCATCTTACCACGTCCAAGAGGGCGTGCAAAATGGTGGTTTTTGGGTATAGTCCCGAGTCACATGAAGGCAATGAGCGATAGGAGGGGATTCGTCTCTCCCGGTATAGGGGGTTGATGTTGCGCTGTGTTCGATTGGCTATAACAGGAAATCCCTGGCCAGGGTTGCTGAGATTTACTGGTAAGTGTTACCAGTAGTTTCTCGAACAGTTATAGACCTCATATCGACACGACTTATCGAGCTATTGGGGTCTGACGTTTACCACCCCTAGGCGAGATATGCGACAGATCAGACGATCAGACCGGACTGTACGGTAGTGTTACTGGTCGGATTCACTGGAGTGTGAGCGGGCTTGCTCGTCGATCTTCAGATCGCTCAATACCCGGGTGGCCGTTACGTTTAGCAGACCGCTTGCGGCTTGTGGATGCTTGATATGATCATCATCTGCTGCCGGCGTATTGACGAGTCTTTAGAGTCCTACACAGAGGTTTCCTGGCTCAAGCGAAACGAAATAGGAGCGCATATGAGATATGTGCGGGACCGAGAATAATGCGTGTATGTGATACCGTATTCTATTCTTGCGATAAATATATCGAATGGTTGTATGCGATATAACCTAGTTATCGATTCAAGCGTTGATTCGATAAGCCGATATATATTGTATACTAGTCGGTTGTGTGCGACATAACCGGGTCATTGAATCAAGTGTTGATTTAATGATTTAATGTATATTTATATATTTGATATATTACTTTGCATCAACTAGTATCGGTTTACTTAAGATGGATTTTCTCACTCGGATGGGCGCATTGTATATGCGATATACTTTTGTGCACTTGATTGTATCATGTTTGATGATACAAGTCATGCTAGGGTTCAAGTGTAAAGATTAAACCTTGGTTAATGAAATGGTTAGGGTTTATTATTTATTATTCATTTATCTTATTTAATTATCCTTTTTATTTTTGATAAATGGATAAAAGAAAAGAGAAAAGAATGGTGGCTAATTTTGTTCTTTAGTTGAAGCTTCATGAAGCTTTGTTCAAGTCAACCATTCTTTTCTCATCCTTAACCCTAACCATTCCCACTAACCATGATTCATTCTCTACACTTGACTCTAGTTAAAATTATGATAAGAATTCATTTTCTTTTCTTATTCTTTGAACTTATGATATAAGCTTCTTCTTCTTCTTCCTTGACTTCAAGAAGAAAAGCTTCACCTCCATCAATGGTGATTGATGCATATGAGTGAGAAAACCAATTCTAAAGTTAACCCACTTCCTATTTCTTCATCCTCTACCTCTTGCCAAGTAGTAGAGTGTGTTTACTTCACAAGTTTCTTGACTTGGTGAAGTCGGAGCTTGATTTAGCGATGCCTCGACGTAGATCATCTTCGGCATGGACATCGACGACCTAGCTTGCCCATTCTCCGACGAAGCCGATCCTAGAGCCCGGATTTGACTTGGACAGCGGAGAGGACTTCGTTGCGGAGCTATGGAGGTGGAGCACCGGATCTACAAAGGTTGTATTTCCGTTTTCTCATTAGTTAAGTGTTAACTAGTTCAATGTTCGCCTAGACATCTAGTTATCGATCCGTAGTTTAGGGTTTGTAGGCACCATATTTTTTGAAATTGCCATGGTTGATGGCTTGGGAGACCTCACTAGAGTGCCTAGGAACCCTACAGTGGTATCAGAGCCTAGCTAGAGCCTTAGGCGAAGTCCAGACGGAAATTGAAGTCCGAACGAACCCGAAACCCCGAACCAATATTGCTCTCTGGACTTTTTCCTAAAATGCGGATTTTTGTGAATTAAATATTTCTAGAAAATACATAAAATAAAACTAAGAATTACGGTGCAAACTCAGGTGAGTAATTCGTTTGAACGGCGGCGGAACCGCGGCATAAGCACTGCTTATGCGGCGGTTCCGCGCTACATTGGTGACGTCATCGTATCTGCTCTGCACAGTAATTCCTATTATTCTATGGTGAGTTTTCTGGGAATATTTAAAACTTATTCCACAGTTGAAATTTCTGCAGTTGTTTTGGGGATTCGGTGTTTCGATCGGGATATCAAATTTTGTCTGTGTGGCTTTCCGGATAAATTTTAGAATATGTTAAAAAGTTCGACCGGATATAAATACCCAACTTTTCCCCTGTCGGGAAATTTCCAAGTGTTGGATTTTTCCATAGTTTAACGACGTTCTAAGTAGTGCAAGTAACGCGATGGTCCCTCTAGAAGACACAAACCTTAACTCGATTATGTGACCGTCTTGAACTGCCCTTTGAACCTTCGGGTTTGGGGCAGTACGGCGTGCCACATGTGAGGCGTTGGCTTGACCCTTCTACGGCTGGACCGTTGGTACTGAGGCACGAACGGAATGTTGTTAGACTTGTTTCATGTGTTGATCTGTATCGGGAAAACTTGAGTGTTCGATTGTTCGATCGAAAAGTTTAGCATTTTCTATTTATCTGGAATGGGATACAATAATTGGAATTCACAAGAAGTTATGAGATAACTAAATGAATGTTATAAACATAGCAGTTTAGTCTCACTTGATCGGTTGCCACGGAATTTTGATGTGATCAAAAGTCCGTCGCAATCACGTAGCGTACGCGGATACTCGCCGGGTAAACTTAATAGACAGCCTCACTCCATAGCCCAGACCAAGTGACTGTAGGAGAACCCCGTCGCCGAAAGCATCCGTCCGGGTGCTCACGGTAGCGGTGTTCCGCCTTGGTGCACTTCGTCGACGGTATCGGGGGTGCGACCGTCTACTGAAGTTTGCGACGAGTATTCGATCAGACTGTCGGGAATCCTGTTGAATTGCCCGACTTGATATTGAAAAGTGTTTTCGATTTTGAGACTAAAATGCGGGGTTTATAATTGTTAGGCATGCGATGTCTAAGTAATTCATTTGGTCAGGCATGCGATGTCTGAGGTGGTTGCGGATTCCAACTGTTGTAGTTTTACACTTTCTTTTCTGTGACCGTAAGTGTAATATGTGATATCGCCGGTTTCGTTGCTATATGTCAACGACAATTGGGATGCGCATATTTACTTACGTTGATGACATGTGATGTTATGTGTTGCTGGATATGTTATATTGGATCGTCGTGATTGAATAGCCGGGGGTTTTTATGTGAGATGAGTGTTTTTCATTTTCATTCATGTAAAAACTTGTATGTAATATTCTTTTATTGGGGCGCTTCCAGGTTGCGGAAGTAGTCACCGTTTGTATATTATTTACTTTTCCGCACTAGGATAGACCCAAGGAGGGGAGCACAAGTAACCGGGTTCTGGAGTCCAGTGGGAGACCAACTCGAGGAGTCGAGTCCGGGTCTCCTAACTCTAGAATTGGTAGGGTTGCTTGCCGCTCTCGTAGGGGTCTAGGGGTGTGGGTTTGGCTATTCATCACGACCGTGGAATCCGTGTTTTATACTGGCTCGTATTGAAAACACGGACGTCCTAGTATATCCAATATTTCATATGATTCTTCTGCTGCGATATCTGTGATGTGATCATGTGATGTTCTGTGATAGATACAGTATATAGTATATATGATATATTATATAGGCGTTACTTATGTTTTACACCCGCGCTAGCCCTGCCCCGCTCTGCCGTTAGTTAACTAACCTAACGGTGCACGAGGGGACATCGAGGCGAATGCGGATGGCATAAGTGTACGTCGTATTTATCTGTGGTGTTTAGGTATTTAAATGATGGGACTTCATTAATGTGATTAATAAGATAAAAGAAACCAAAGATGTTGTAGAATCGAATTTCAAAATAAAACAGGTAGCTACAGTTCTTGCTTTGCACAGCGATATATATGATATATCCTGCACCTTATTCGATGAGGAAAGGACCGAGATCCCTTCACCGGGAGTGACTCCTTTAGCAATAACTGGCAGATGCTACACACTCGGTTTGTCTTTTGATTGCTTTTAAGAGTTTTTGCTTTGCACAGTGATATATATGATATATCCCGCACCTCATTCGACGAGGAAAGGACCGACGATCCCTTCACCGGGAGTGACTCCTTTAGCAAAACTAGAAAAGCCTCAAAAACACTCCATTTCAAAATTCATTCGATCCTACAACGATATCAAGTTCATTACGCAATAGGTTTTCAGAAAAACCTGTCGTAGCCCTCCGTCATTAGTTAGTATTCGTGCTACGTTTGTTGACCTCTGTCAAGGCGTAGTGTGCGGTAGTTGATTAGTGCTTATCTGCATAAGCATATGATGTGATTGATTTAGGGTAGTTGTGCGACCTTGTTGACCTCTGTCAAGGGTCGTGCGGGTGGGTTTACTTCAATCAGGAAATGACGGGTTGAACTTGACTAGCAGCCTATGGTTTGTTGACCTCTGTCAAGGTCATAGGACGCTAGGGGCAAAATATTATCGGGAATTTCAAGTGTTGAAATTTGCAATGAGATTGCATACCTTCTATGAGATAGTTGGATCCCGATACCCGCTGCGAGTAAGTGTTACTCCTGGGAGAGTTTTATACATTACAATTAGCCGATCAAGTAGGTGTCTAGAAAGGTGTCAACGGGGTTACGCCTCTGGGAAAACGAGGTTTACATTAATTAGGTTCGTGCGAAAGCACGGGGGACCTCCCTCAAAGTACCGACACTGGCCTGGCTGAAAGATTGGCGAACTTGTAGTGTGTAATTAATCCCGGCTAGTCTTTCCTTTTAGGGTTTGAAGGAAGGTTTGATAAAAAGCAGTGGGAGCCATCCTGATTAGATAAAATTATAACCAATCTATTCTTACAAGAGCGCACGCTGAGTGTTTTCTTCTCTCTCTCTCCTGGTAGCGACCATATCACGCCTTAATCAAGATAATAATATGGATTATTGACCGAACCCGCTTGTTATACTGAGCTGGAGAACGTTGGTCCCGCTCCAACTTATAATTGTTATAAGACAGAGCAGGATATTGGGGATTACCAGAATTCCCGTGCCGCCCAAACGAAGAAAGTGCATGCTGATGCATCATCTTCGGGTGTGTTCGTTACAAAGAACTGTTTCTCAGTATCCTCCGCGTCCTGGGTATGTGATACCAGATCAGGATCCCAGATATGTAATCTGTTACATAGGGCTACAGAAAGGTAGAGAACTGAGAACGGGTGATAAGTTTCATGAGGCAGAAAACGGGGCAAGTGTTGCAGCCAAGTCTGTTGGTCACTGTCACCCTGTATTACCAATACATTGATTCTGAACGAATGTTATTAGATACCGAACCTGATATACAAAATCATATCAGTCTCTTTATTAGTAAAGAAAGGATATAATTTTGTATTGTTGGATAATGTTTTGAACATTTCCTATATCAAAAGTTGATCGGTTCAGGCACGTTATCTAAAAGCATTAATGTTCTAAATCAAACTACAGTTCTTAGTGTACGGAACACACACAAGAGGAAGAGTTCAGAAATGAATGAATCCTTCTTGAGGCATTGTAGACTAGGTCATATCAATGTGACCCGACTGGCTAGAGTTACATATAGATGCATATTTAAATCAGTTTGAATTTACATCTTGTGAAACTCGCCAGTCATGTCACAAAGATAAGATGACCATAGCTCCGTTTACTGGAAACAGAGAAAGAGTTAGTGAACTCTTGGGATGATACATGTTGATGTATGTAGGTCCCTTGTCTACACATGCCAGGACCGGTTCTTTATACTTCATTATATTCTCTGATGATCTTTCGAGATTCAGACCTATGTTCCTGTTGAAACACAAGTCCGAACCTTTTGAGATATTCACAGAATATAAGCGAGAAGTAGAGAACCAGAATACGGGTATAAGTATTATGTCCTTTGATGTGATCAAGGAGGAGAATACTTGAGCACGGAATTCCTGGACTATTCTAAAGGAGAATGAGATTCTCTCTCAGCATTACTCCTCCGTATACACCATAGCACGATGGTATATCGGAGCGGAGCAATAACACCATATATGATAAGGTGTGCTCTATGATGAGTACTACTGAGTTACCTATTTCCTTTTGGGAGTTATGCACTTGAGAAGTTTCATACCTATTGAATAGGGTTCCAATCAAATCAATTGCCTACCACTTCATATGAGATATGGAAAGGGAAGAGCCCATGTCTTAAGTTAGTTAAGATTTGGGGTTGTCCGGCCTATGTCTAAAAGCAAAATCCGGAGAAACTCGAGGCAAGGTCTGTTATGTAGAACTGGAAAGGTTCCAGCTATACAAACTACAGCTGATGATTTGATAGAACCAAAGGATTCAGTAAATTCTAATGAACCTCAGCCTCTCCGCCGATCTAGTAGGGTTCCTCACCCACCTGAGAGATACTTCGGTTTCTCTATGACAGTGGGAGCGAGGACTGCATCATGAGATGATGACCCAACTAGTCTCGAGCTGGCCATCAGGAGTGGGACTCTGTAAGAATGGCTGGATGCTTAGCGATCTGAGATGGAATCCTTATACACCAGCAAAGTATGGACTTTAGCTGCTATATCTGAAGGGTTAAATCCCCATCAGGAGCAAGTATATCTTGAGAAGATTACTTGGTGTAGATGGAAAAGTTGAGACTTTCAAAGCTAGACTTGTTAAAGTTTTTCGTCATCGACCAGGCGTGGATAATGATGAAACCTTTTCAAGTAGCTATGCTTAAGTCCATCCAGATCCTACTTGCCACGGCTACATACCATGACTGCGATATCTGGTGGTTGGGTGTCTTGACTGCTTTTCTAAATGATGATTTAGAAGAGTGTGTCTATAAGTACACAGCCAGAGGGCTTCGTAGACAGTGGGAGCAGCGGAAACGTGTGCAAGATGCTTTATAGGATTAAAGCAGGCATCGCGGAGTTGGAACGTCTGTTTTGATGTATTAGTCAAGGAGTTTGACATCATCAAAATGGTAGATGAACCTTGTATATACAAAAAGGTAGTAGGGAGTATGGTGACGATCCTCGTAGAGTACGTGGATGACATACTCTTGATAAGAAAGGAGTTTCCTATGCTACGCTCGATCAATCTCCGCTTATCACAATGATTCTCCATATAGGATCAAAGTGATACCTCCTAAATCCTGGGTTTTTGGATCTATGAGATAGATCTAATTGGATGTTAGGACTCTTACTAGTTGTAGTGAGACGGTATCAACCGATCCTGGGGAGAATCACTGGAAGGGTTCCAGGGTGATAAAGACGACTGAGTGTCAGTCACAGGCATTGTCTTAACCCTCAGTAAAGGGACGGTATGTTGGAAGAGTTCCAAGCTAGATACCGTGACATACTAGACGATAAAGGCTGGATACATCGCTACTTAAGATGCTACCCTAGAGGCTGTTTGGGTGTATATTGGTTCATGAGATGAACTATGTTCCTCCTATTGTGTGACAATGGAGTTGTGGCTTAAGCCAAGGAACGTCCGTCCCATCAGTGATCCAGACATATTCTAAGGCAGTATCACCTGATCATGGAGATGGTTGATCTCCAAGGGATCGAGGTAAGGAGAGTAGACTCAGAGGACAAACACAGCGGATCCACTCACAAAGGCCTATTCCCAGAGAGAGACTATTATGGGATGGTTGAGTATGAGATACTTCAAACCACTGCTACAGATGGCCCTAGTGCAAGTGGGAGATTGTTAGTTATATGTATGCCCTAAAGGCCATTACTGTACATAGGATGTATATTGTAGTGGATGCTGGGACATATATAGGGAGGACTTTCTTGCTCGACATGATAGTATGCTATCTGGTTGAACTTTACCTTAACGTGTATACTGATTGTCTCTCTGTTACATGTTGGTAAAGCCCTTAGGATCTGTACTTGACTACCTGGACTATGATGCGGATCATACTAGTGGGGACATGGTAGTCCATAAGTACATCCTTCAAAGTCCCTAGTCGTGGGTGTATCGAGACGGGGCATCGATATACCAGAGTAGACTAGCGTGTACCTTCTCGACCCATACAGATGGGCGATGGATGATCCCATATCCATTGGTGTTTGACATCAGAGATGATATACGGGTGCTCAGTAGAGACTGGGTACACTGGACGGACTCGCCGAGAACTCCCAGATGGTATTATACCTCACGTCAGATGGCAGTTCTCTGGTGACACTGGTACAGAGTAGTCTGTTGACCCGAGATCGTCATAGAGTCTTGTGTGGTTCCCACTGTGCTTTGATTTCCATCTTACCACGTCAAAGAAGGCGTGCAAAACGGTGGTTTTTGGGTACAGTCCCGAGTCACATGAAGGCAATGAGCGATAGGAGGGGATTCGTCTCTCCCGGTATAGGGGGTTGATGTTGCGCTGTGTTCGATTGGCTATAACAGGAAATCCCTGGCCAGGGTTGCTGAGATTTACTGGTAAGTGTTACCAGTAGTTTCTCAAACAGTTATAGACCTCATATCGACACGACTTATCGAGCTATTGGGGTCTGACGTTTACCACCCCTAGGCGAGATATGCGACAGATCAGACGATCAGACCGGACTGTACGGTAGTGTTACTGGTCGGATTCACTGGAGTGTGAGCGGGCTTGCTCGTCGATCTTCAGATCGCTCAATACCCGGGTGGCCGTTACGTTTAGCAGACCGCTTGCGGCTTGTGGATGCTTGATATGATCATCATCTGCTGCCGGCGTATTGACGAGTCTTTAGAGTCCTACACAGAGGTTTCCTGGCTCAAGCGAAACGAAATAGGAGCGCATATGAGATATGTGCGGGACCGAGAATAATGCGTGTATGTGATACCGTATTCTATTCTCGCGATAAATATATCGAATGGTTGTATGCGATATAACCTAGTTATCGATTCAAGCGTTGATTCGATAAGCCGATATATATTGTATACTAGTCGGTTGTGTGCGACATAACCGGGTCATTGAATCAAGTGTTGATTTAATGATTTAATGCATATTTATATATTTGATATATTACTTTGCATCAACTAGTATCGGTTTACTTAAGATGGATTTTCTCACTCGGATGGGCGCATTGTATATGCGATATACTTTTGTGCACTTGATTGTATCATGTTTGATGATACAAGTCATGCTAGGGTTCAAGTGTAAAGATTAAACCTTGGTTAATGAAATGGTTAGGGTTTATTATTTATTATTCATTTATCTTATTTAATTATCCTTTTTATTTTTGATAAATGGATAAAAGAAAAGAGAAAAGAATGGTGGCTAATTTTGTTCTTTAGTTGAAGCTTCATGAAGCTTTGTTCAAGTCAACCATTCTTTTCTCATCCTTAACCCTAACCATTCCCACTAACCATGATTCATTCTCTACACTTGACTCTAGTTAAAATTATGATAAGAATTCATTTTCTTTTCTTATTCTTTGAACTTATGATATAAGCTTCTTCTTCTTCTTCCTTGACTTCAAGAAGAAAAGCTTCACCTCCATCAATGGTGATTGATGCATATGAGTGAGAAAACCAATTCTAAAGTTAACCCACTTCCTATTTCTTCATCCTCTACCTCTTGCCAAGTAGTAGAGTGTGTTTACTTCACAAGTTTCTTGACTTGGTGAAGTCGGAGCTTGATTTAGCGATGCCTCGACGTAGATCATCTTCGGCATGGACATCGACGACCTAGCTTGCCCATTCTCCGACGAAGCCGATCCTAGAGCCCGGATTTGACTTGGACAGCGGAGAGGACTTCGTTGCGGAGCTATGGAGGTGGAGCACCGGATCTACAAAGGTTGTATTTCCGTTTTCTCATTAGTTAAGTGTTAACTAGTTCAATGTTCGCCTAGACATCTAGTTATCGATCCGTAGTTTAGGGTTTGTAGGCACCATATTTTTTGAAATTGCCATGGTTGATGGCTTGGGAGACCTCACTAGAGTGCCTAGGAACCCTACAAATATGTAGTGGCCTCGTCGTGTCCTCTGCCCGTATACTGGGAAGCGGGGCGTGACATATAAACTATGGAAAGAGAATTAAATTCCCAGAGAAAGAAGAAGGTTAGGGAAGATGAACAACAGTCATCTCAAGGGCCAAAGGCCCTACTTATACGCACAGGAAGACGGTTCAACTTCTAAGAAGATCCAACGGTGGAAAAGGTGCCACCGCTGCACTCACGTGTGAGCCACGTGAGTGCAACGATAGGGGACATTTATTTCCCGCAATAAAAGAGAAAAGCTCTGTTCAAAACTTAAGAGGCAGCGTCTCACGTGCCTTCCACGAGGGCGCCGTCGCCAGAGTTAAAAACTCTTATATGAGCAGCGCTCGTGTGCAAAGCACACAAAATCTTAAGCAGCGCCTCACGTGCCTTCCACAAGGGCGCTAGCGCCAGAGTTAAAAACTCTTATTGGCACCGCACGTGCTCCTCACGTGGGTGCCAATGTGCAAAGCACATGAAAGAATTAAAACCATAATAAACGCCCACGTGCACATCACGTGAGCGCCGGTGCCTAGTAGAATTAAATTCTACTCTCTGTTAAACAAAGCTGTTGGATCAAAGATCCAACGGAGACGATAAATCATCAGGATGCAGAATTAAATTCTATTTAGAGGAAATATTCCTCAAATCTTTCTAAATAAGAAGGATTGCCCGTAAAACAGAGTACCGTTGGATTAAAAATCCAATGGTGATTAAAGAATCACCGATCTACATAATAAATTATGTATGGGTAAATATGTCCCCAATCTTGTTAAAAACAAGAAAAATATGTTATGTAAAACAGAAGCCCTTGGATCAAAGATCCAATGGTGGGTAAAAATCCTCAAATCAATTAGGATCTCTTAATGAGAGATTTTTTTAACTAATCAACAGACTTGCCTCTACTATATAAAGGACCCAAGACTTCAAGTCTAAAAAAAGAGGAACCCTCCTAAGCTTAAAAAAATCAGAAAGCTTCATAAAAAGAAGAAAGAAGAAGATCTTCCTTCTCAGGAAAAAAAAGCTCTAGGTAAATAAAAAAGAAGAGAGATTAAAGTATCTCGTTTACCTATTGAAGGGTTTAACCCTTTTAAAAGAAGAACTTAGTTCTTTCTCTGGATCTGAGATCCACAAGACAAGTCTCCCACAAGTTGAGAATTTAATTCTCATCGGGAAGAATTTGCTCTTGGAGATCAAAGATTCAGAAAAGAACCAGGAAATTGAACTCCTCATAACAAAATATACAAGGAAAATCACCGCCCAGTGCCTCACGTACCCCTCACGTGGGCGCCACTCAATAAGGAGTACCTAGCACTCAGTGAGCGATGCTCAGCGCCCAGCATCTCACGTGACCCTCACGTGGACGCCTCAGAAAAATAAAGAGCACCTACCATTCAGTGGGCAGCGCTCATCGCCCAGCGTCTCATGCGCCTCTCACGTAGGCGCTACAAAATAAAGGAGTTCTTAGCACTCAATGACTGGTGCTCAGTGTCCAGCGCCCCACGTGCTTCTTATGTGGACGCTACAAAATAAAGGAGTGCTTAGCACTCAGTGAGTGGCGCCTAGAGCCCAGCGCCCAGTACCTCACGTGTCCCTCACGTGGACGCCAAAGAACATAAAAGTGCTTGGTACTCACTAGACAGCGCCTAGCTCTTCACGTGCTTCGCACATGGGTGCCATAAAAAGAGTGCTTAGCACTCCATATAAAGACAAAAGGGGTAAAGTGTTTAACACTTATTGGGCAAATCCCCATGACTGAAAACCCCACATGGTTATATGTGAGCATCAGAACTTACATAAGTGTTCAACACTTTTTGCACAAAAAAAAGGGACTGAGCCAAAATAAGTTCTTAGCACTCTTTTTCAAATAAAAAGAAAACCGAGTGGACCAAGCCCAAGTTGGTTAGGTCCCTTGAGAGTAGAAACTCCCTAATTTAGATCAATCGAGCCCATGTGCTCACTGCTTCCCAAACTGATCTTAGTCCCAAATACGACCATCGGTCTTCTAATTGATGATATCCCAAAACGATATTCGTCCCACATTCCCCTGAGGAAATCTTAGTCTCAAAATACGAATAATGATTCCTGGGTTTACCATTAATCCATTTTCCCTCAATGACGGGAATTGGTACACCTCTGATACATGTCGTTGTAATTCCTCAACGTCTTCAGAGAGGTGGCGGGTCCCGACAACCAACTGCTTTTTTGGTGCACTTTCCAAACTGACATGCACATCCCAAATCAAATCACATCCCAAACTGGATGCATCCCATATCATCGTTGCGCATCCCGTCACGTAAAAAATACACGTGCACGCAAGATGGACAATGGACCGAAACGTCCCTAAACTAACAACGAACTGAGACGTCCTTAAACTAAAATCTCACCTCCAAAATGGTGATCAATGGACCGGGACGTCCTCAAACTAAAATCTCACCCCCAAAATGGTAATAAATGGACCGAGACATCCTCAAACTAAAATCTCACAGCCAAAATAGTAATCAACGGACCGAGACGTCCTCAAACTAAACTCTTACCTCCAAAATGGTGATCAACGGACCGAGACGCCCTCAAACTAAACTCTCACCTCCCAAATGGTGATCAATGGACCGAAACGTCCCTAAAATAACAACGGACCAAGACGTCCTTAAACTAAAATCTCACCTCCAAAATGGTGATCAACGGACCGAGAAGTCCTCAAACTAAAATCTCACCTCCAAAATTGTGATCAACTAACCAAGACGTCCTCAAACTAAAATCTCACCTCCAAAATGGTGATCAACGGATTAAGACATTCTCAAACTAAAATCTCACCTCCAAAATGGTGAGAGACATCCTTTAACTAATATTCGCCTAAAAAATGGCGACAATGGACCGAGATCTCCCTAAAACTAAGACAACAGAGCCCAAATGCTCTCTTGTTGGATCTGAAACAAAAATGATCCTAACACCTTGTTAAGTAGATCTTAGTCTCAAATTGGCCTAACGTATCCATAACAAAAAACCAACCGAGCCCTAACTGCTCACATACATTTAAGTTGATCTTAATCTCAAACTATATTAACGATCCTTAAACCAAACCCAAATCTAAAATATACGGATTTGGACTAATCTGCGCCCTACGGACGACGACATAAATTATTCTCCGTATACAATCCATGGGCAACCCAAACAAACAAAAACACACACATTACACGAAGTGAACTTTCGGAGCAGGAGAAAGTGGTTATCGCTACGCGGTAACGTAATTAACTGCAGGGGCTTGCGCCTGCAGGGAAGAGCATCCCCACAATTAAAAAATCTCACAAGCAAGGGGGAATCTGACGAAGTCACGCTACAACGGCCGCATCCGTCCAAACCTCCGATATACAGTGCCATAAATCAACTTGGCATTTTCAGAGAGGTGGACGGATAAATCCAAATAGCATCTGCCTCCAAAATTCAGGCCAAACGTCCTAACGTCCCAGTCGCGTCTTTCGGCGGTGAACACTATTCTATCAATCCGTTGAGAAATGGGGTCAAACCTCTCAAGATTCGTAAGAAAACATAGGCTGACCGTACTGGGTAAACCAGACGTAAGAAATGAAAGTGATACGGTGTCTTGAAAAATCAGAACGATGGAAAGGATAGAGGGAAGTGATTGAGGAATGGTATCGGTTAAAGATTCAGGAGGGTGTGCACAGTCAGTGAAAGGGACATGATGAATTGAAAAATCCGACTCATCTAGTAGAACTTTTTCATCCTCAATACTATTCTCAAAATTCTCCTCAAAATTTAGCTCATCCATGCATTCATCATCAATAATTTCCAGATGCATATGGAGTTCGGGAAAAACAATTAATGGTTTGGGATGATGCCCACACGGAAGTGAAAGGACATGATGAATTGGTGAGAAAAACACATCCAAAACTGTGGGTTTATCATCCAAAATATTCCCAGCATCGATATTCTTAATCAAGTGAAAATCAAATTTCTCAGAAACCTCATCAACAACATGAATTTCAATCAATTCAGGTTCTAGAGTGGAGGTGTAGAGATCAAAAGGATTGGGATTGGTTTCACTTGAAATGGACCCTTCATGATCGGGTAAATCAAACACTACAAAGTCGCACAACTCATCAAACGTTCTATCTTCAATTGGTGAATCATTTGGGACACTCGATAGACTTTCGAAACCGTAGTTATGGAATTCTATTTGCAACGGGTAGGTTTGGTTTGGAAGGGTGTACTGCTCACTCTCACTACTCAAATTCTCAAACTGTCCTATCGCCTTATCATACATTGAAAAATTCAGAGTAGTTGGAAACTAGCTGCCGGTTCGTTAG
Source organism: Agapanthus africanus (assembly GCA_030015575.1). Classification (NCBI taxonomy): domain Eukaryota; kingdom Viridiplantae; phylum Streptophyta; class Magnoliopsida; order Asparagales; family Amaryllidaceae; genus Agapanthus; species Agapanthus africanus. The sequence goes on from CM057339.1 coordinate 27,696,818, forward strand.
GTTGTACGAGGGCGGCCATGGATGCATTCAATTCCTCCATCTGTTGGCATGAAGCTACCCGAAATTGTTCCAAAGTTTGTTCCAGACTAGACATGGGTTGAGAAGGGGTTACGATGAAATATTCAAATTCATTTAGATATGCGAAACTCCCAAATTGATGTTCAGAAGCGATGTCTAGAGAAGGTATAAAAGTCGGGTAGGATTGATAGGAATCGAATGGTTGGATAGGAGTAGAATCAACATTCTGATAAGAAGGTGATTGGAATCGTTGATCAAAATAATTCAAAGTGGTGAAAGGAGTGAACGATCGGCTAAAAGATTGTTCGATTTCTTCGGCAATGGACATGGGTTTTGGAGTCGGAACATGACTCTCAAAAGGGGTATCAACGTAAGAGGATGGGGGAGCTTGAAACGGTTGATATGAAGTGGATTGCGGAGTCCAATTGTTTGTCCTAGACGCGTCTATGGGATCTCTCAAAGAAATTTTGGGCATGGATGGATGTTCGAAGTTCGGCTAAAGCAAGAACCGTTAGAAGAAATTTCTGGTTGTGGGTACCAAATTTTGGCAAGAATTGGTCGTTTTGGGGTACCCATGTTATGAAAAGGTAGGGAGGGTGGATGGTGGTTGAATTTTTATAAATTTTCAATTTTCAATTTTTTTTTTGTTTTTGGAGTTTTTGAAATTGTTTGTTTGGTTTTTGAAAGAATACGAAATTATAGGACTAAAGTTTACACAAGCATAATCAAAATCACAATATGCACAAACAACACCTAGAGCTAGGGTCTTCAAAGTCTAACTAGACCGCTCCTAGACTTCCAAGCGACAAGTTATAGGGTAACCCTCGAATCGCCTCTTCATTGCCAATTGTGGACAGGTAAGCACAAGTAAGGCAAAGAGGGTTCCGCTCACGAATCACCGTGAGACGAGCCTTTTAAAATTACCTCCTCACTTGTCTAGCTTAGGCACCACAAAGTCAATTTTAGATAAACGACCGATTCCCTACAACCTTCACTTGTCCTAAATGAGCGCGACAAGTCCTTATAGGTTTGATCTAGATATTTTTTATTAATTCAAGGTAATGCGTATGCTTTTTGTGATTTGTGGGGTCTTAGAAAGGGTGATGAAATCCCCACCCAATCTTAATTGGTGTTTAAGCCCCTTAATGTCCGTATTATTATATGCAAAACGTATAAACAAACAAAATCTAAAACAACAAAAAAATTTATTGGGCGGCGGCGCAAATTTGTGCAAAGAGACCTGCAGAAAATACAGTTCAGTGTGTTCACAGAGGGGTTTTAGAGAAAATAGAAGTGGTGGGAAAAAACTGGGGCTCAGAAGCCTCAATACAACCGCGGAACCACCGCGAAACCTAAGCATTGACGACGGTTCCGCAGTCAAACATTGGAATTGGGGCTTATTCTTTGGTTCCTGAACTCCACTTGTTCTTTACTCCAAAATAAAATGCTCTGCTTTCTTATTTGATTACTGTACTTGCTCCAGATAGCCTGCACACTTGCACACAAAAAATATCAAAAATAACAAAATGGTTTTTTTATTATATTTATTATTTTATACATATACAAAAAAAATTAACCCAAAAAACAAGAAAGAAATACGTTACCGTCTTCCCGGCAACGACGCCATTTGATTGGTATAGAAACGCGTTACATTTTATAATATGCGTTCCACTATGTTCTCTACTTACCGCAATCAAGACGGTGTAGCTTTCCAGCTAGATGGTAGAGTACGGGTCGATCCACAGGGAGATGGTTGTATGTCCGTTCGTGTTTTAGACGAGTCAATAAAGAATGTATATGTATTGGTCCAAATCTATCCTAAGTGATCGTATTTATGTTCAAGTAAGGTTGTTAGGGTTAATTTTGGTTAGTAGAGTTAGGATTAGTCTTGTGCTTTTCTTTTGCCATTCTTAAAATGATGTTGGGATAATCGAACATAGCGATAACCACTTTCTCCGGCACAAACCCCTGCAGTTAATTACGTTACCGCATCGCGATAGCCACTTTCTCCGACTCCAGAAGTTCACTTCGTGTCATATGTGTTTGTTTTATTTTTGGCTGCCCGTGGATTGTATACGGAGACTAATTTGTGTCGTCGCCCGTAGGGCGTGGATTAGTCCAAATCCGTATATTTTTAGATTTGGGTTTGGGTTGATTTAAGGATCGTTGATCCGTTTCGAGATCAAAATCGACTTAAATGTATACGAGCAGTTGGGGGCTCGGTTGGTTTTTTGTTAAGGATATGTTAGTCCAATTTGAGACTAAGATCTACTTAACAGGGTGTTAGGATCATTTTTGTTTCAAATCCAACAAGAGAGCACTTGGGCTCTCTTGTTTTAGTTTAAGGACGTTTCGGTCCCATATCGCCATTTTGGAGGCGAAGCTGTAGTTTAAGGACATTTCGGTCTGTAGATCACCATTTTTGAGGTGAGGTTTTGGTTTGAGGACGTTACGGTCCGTTGTCTCCATTTTGGAGGCAACGTTGTAGTTTGAGGATGTTTCGGTCTGTAGATCACCATTTTTGAGGTGAGGTTTTAGTTTAATGACGTTACGGTCTGTTGTTAGTTTAGGGACATCTCGGTCCATTGTTCATCTTGCGCGCACGTGTATTTGTTACGTGTCAGGATGAGCAACAATGATATGGGTTACATCCAGTTTAAGATGTGGTTTGATTTGGGGTATACACATTATTTTGGATAGTGCACCAAAGAGCTGTTGGTTGTCGGGACCCGCCACCTCTCTGAAGATGTTGAAGAATTACAACGACATGTATCAGAGGTGTAGAGAGATGTAACCTTGAACCAATTCCCGTATTTGAGGGAAAAGGGATTAATGGTAAACCCGAGAATCATTAGTCATATTTTGAGACTAAGATTTCCTCAGGGGAATGTGGGACGAATATCGTTTTAGGATATCATCAATTAGAAGATCGATAGACGTATTTGGAACTAAGATCAGTTTGGGAAGTTAACCCATGGGCTTGGATGATCTGAATTAGGGACCTAACCAACTTGGGTTTGGTTCACTCAGTTTTCTTTTTATTTGAAAAGAAGTGCTAAGCACTTATTTGGGCTGAGTCCCCTTTTTGATGCAAAAAGTGCTGAGCACTTATGTAAGTTCTGACTCTCACACTTTAATCTTTTTTGTCTCTTTATGGAGTGCTGAGCACTCTTTATGGCGCCCACGTGCAAAGCACGTGAGACGCTAAGCGCCAGGCGCTGCTTGATGAATGTCAGGCACTATTATTCTGTGGCGCCCACGTGAGGGACACGTGAGGCGCTAGGCGCCGCTCTCCGAATGCTAAGCACTCCTTTATTTTGGAGCACCCATGTGAGAGACATGTGGGGCGCTAGGCGCTGGGCGCCAATCACTAAGTGCTTAGCACTCCTTTATTTTAGATCGCCCACGTGAAAGGCACGTGGGGCGTTAGGCGCTGGGCGCCAATCACTGAGTGCTTATCACTCCTTTATTGAGTGGCGCCCACGCGAGGGTTTTTCCTTGTATATTTTGTTCTGAGGAGTTCAATTTCCTTGTTCTTTTCTGAATCTTTGATTTTCAAGAACAAGTTCGTCCCGATGAGAATTAAATTCTCAACTTGTGGGAGACTTGTTTTGTGGATCTCAGATCCAGAGAAAGAACTAAATTCTTCTTTTTAAAAGATTTGAACCCTTCGAGATGATTTGATCTCTCTTCTTTTTCTTTTTTTTATTTACCTAGAGCTTTTTCTGAGAAGGGAAGTCTTCTTCCTTCTTTCTTTTTGAAGCTTTCAGCTTTGTTTTTCTCGAAGCTTATGGGGGGGTTCCTCTCTGTTAGATTTGAAGTCTTGGGTCCTTTATAGAGTAGAGGCAAGTCTGTTGATTAGTTGAAGAAATCTCTCATTTAGAGATCCTAATTGATTTGGGATTTTACCCACCATTGGATCTTTGATCCAATGGTTTCTGTTTTACTGAAATAGTCATTTTTGAGACTAAGGTCAATTTGGGAAAACATGAGCACAGAGGCTCGGTTGTTTTAGTATCAAAGAGGTCTAACCTCAGAAAATTTTAGCCAATTTGGGCTAAAATTGAGTCTCCAACAGTGCTAAGCACTGAAGAATACAGTGCTCACGTGCGTTTCACGTGGGCACTGGATTAGTGTTAAACACTAGAGTTTTATGGCGCTCACGTGACACACGTGAGGTACCCCAAATATGGGCGCTAGACTAGTGTTAAACACTAGAGTTTTATGGCGCTCACGTGACACACGTGAGGTACCCCAAATATGGGCACTACTCTTTGGGTTTTATTCCCCTCTTTTTTATATAAGTGCTAAGCACTTGGTTCTCATGCAAAGCACGTGGGTGCCCCCTTTTCCTTTATTGATGCTGGAGTACTGTAGTGTCCTCTCTCTTTTAATTGTTTTCCTCTTAAACAAATCACGTGGTAAACACATGATAAAGTTTTGGTTATTTTCCTTGTTCGTTTGAAGCACTCAAGTGGAAAACATGTGAGGCTTCGAAATAGTGCTAACCACCAACGATTTGGCCTTGGAGATCTTGGATCACTATTTTTTTATTGAAGAACTAAGTTCTTTATGTAGGGTTAAATTCTAATCTTTGGAAGAATTAAATTCCTATGTGTTCCCGTTCTTCTTCTCCCTTTTTTTATGTAATTTAGTTCTTTTCCCCTAGGTTTTGAATCTTAAAGAGCAAAATCTTCCTGATGAGAATTAAATTCTCAACTTATGGGGAGATTTGCCTCTGTAAATCTCAACCAGAGGAAAGAACCGAGTTCTTATATGAAGGGTTAAACCCTTAGAGAGGCAAATGAGAGGCGTTTTCTTTTTACCAAGTGTTTCAAGGAAGCAGGTCTTTTCTTTGAGAATTAAATTCTCATGTTCCTCAAAAGCTCACTGTATATTCTTTTTTTAAGCCTCTGGGGAGTTCTCTCTCTCTCTCTCTCTCTCTCTCCCTCCCTCTCTCCCTGAGACTTGAAGTCTCGGGTTCTTTATATAGTGGAGATAAGTTTGTTTAATTCTGAGAAAATCTCTCATTGAGAGATCCCAATTGATTTAATTGGTCTCAAAATTGATTTGGGGAATTTTACCCACCGTTGGATTTTTGATACAAGGACTTTTGTTTTTATAGAAGATATTATTCTTGTTTTTAATAAGATTGGGGATATTCTCCTATATATAGAATAAAATTCTATCGAGCGGTGACATTTTAATCATCATTGGATTTTTAATCCAAGGGTGCTCAGTTTAACAGAATATAATCTTTCTCTGTTTAGAAAGATATTAAAAATATTTTGGATCTTTGATCCATTAACTCTCTGTTTAACAGAAAATATTCTTCCCAATAGAATTTAATTCTATGTTTAATCACCGTTGGATCCTTGATCCAACTGTTCATTAAGTAGAATTTAATTCTACGTAAGGAAGTGTCCTCACGTGTTTACCATGTGAGGCTTTGTTCAGCCTATCTGTTGTTTGATTGCAGCGCCTATATGCTTTGCATATAGGCGCTCATGTGTTTAACACGTAAGGCTTTGTTTAGCCTATCTGTAGTTTAATTGTAGTGCCTATATAATTTGCATATAGGCGCTCACGTGTTTAACACGTGAGACTTTGTTTTGCCTATCTTTTGTTTGATTGCAGCGCCTATATGCTTTTCATATAGGCGCTCACGTGTTTAACACGTGAGGCTTATTTAGCCTATCTGTTGTTTGATTGCATTGCCTATATGCTTTTCATATAGGCACTCACGTGTTTAACACGTGAGCTTATTTAACCTATTAGAAGTTTAGTTGCAGTGTTTATATGCTTTGCATATACACGCTCACGTGTTTAACACGTGAGGCTTATTTAGTGGGTAATTTCCCCCTTTCTTTCTTTCATCATCTTCTTCTTATTTTTCTTCTTTTTTTATAAAGAAACAGCAATGTCGACAAAGGATCCAAATAGCCAAACCAAACTAGAGCAAAGGCATATTCCTAGCTCCGGACTTCAACTGCAATACATACAGCATAGAAGTCTTACATACGTCTACCCTATTTCAGCAAAGAAACGACACAGCATCCTCAAAACAAAAAAATGAAGCAACGGCATATTCCCAGCTTCAGGATCTCGACGGCAACTCATATAAAGCCTAAGAGACTATCGGAGATCATCTCACACCAGCGCGGAGTGGTGATGACTCATCGGGGTTCCAAACTGAGCCTAACCTCAAGTAAAAAGCGACACGGAAAATTCCTAACGCTTGCTCTTCCGAAGGTCGTATAGCCTAAGGAGATTACTTGAAGACTTCTTGTCCAGCCCCCGAAGGGATCAGAGACACGGCAGTCGTGGGGCTAGTCGAACAACAGCTTAAAGACTGCATATCGAGGAATACATCAGCCAACGCGTCGGTACCACGGACCAAAGCCCTAGTACCACAAAACCTAACGGACCTCTGTCGCAAAGAGCAGGGGTTATCTATATATAATGTTAGGATAAATTTGCCTGTAAACCCAAGGGAGGTAAACTAAACAAACTCTGAAATGAGTCCATAAACTAAAGACTCCGAAATGGGTCCATAAACTAAACAAACTCCGAAATGAGTCCATAAACTAGAGACTCCGAAATGTATGAATAAACTACAAGCTCTGAAATGAGTTCATAAACTAGATACTCCGAAATGAGTGAATAAACAACAAGCTCCGAAATGATTTCATAAACTAGAGACTCCAAAATGAGTAAATAAACTACAAGCTCCGAAATGGGTATATAAACTACTTTACGTCAAGTCAAGACTTCGAAGGATAGAGAGACACAAGTATGAAATGAAATATGTATTTTATTGATAAATCAAAATGAATACAAGATGCATTTATTCATGAATCAAAATGAATACAAGGTGTAAAAAATTTTCTAAGCTGGTGGGCGATTCAATAAGCCAACAAGTTCGTCATTTTTCCGCCGGACTTCTACTTCGAGCTCTATCAATGCTGCGAGCCGAGTCCCTGCCTATGTCTGTTGGTTTTGGTATGAAGAAAATCGACTCTCAAGCTCTTTCTCGGTAGCCTTGTGGGCCTCGACCATCTCGCGTGTAAAAATAACGGCTTTATCAAGGGCAGCCACCTCTATAATGGTCTCTTGAAGAACCCGCCAAATTTCATAAGCACAAGTGGTCTTGGCAGTAAGCTGGGCTTGAAGTTCCCCTAAAGCCTTTGAAACCAACTCCCTTGTCGAAAACTTCCGATTGAGCCTTTTTTCGCATGACTGGAGATTGGTTGCACATCGGTCGATCCATCCACGGAGGCTCGCCTTTACATACAAGATGTCAGAGGGAAGGCGTATGCATTCAATCCCATGTAGACAGGCCTCTACTCGACGGAAATACTCAACCCAAGTATGCACCAGTGTCTCGTCATGATAAGTGGCAAGAACAGATAAGGAAGCGTTGGCTTCAACAGCGAATTCTTCGGCCGTGACAGAATTACCAGCGCGAAGATCTTCAATGAGAGTCGCCAAGGAATGAATGCTCTATTTTGCCATCCTCTCAGACACGCGCCAGGTGTAAGGGCCTGGGGGCATAGAAATCCGGAACTTTAATGGAGTCAGGACTAGCAAAGCTGTGAAGATACATGTGCGGTTAGTTGCCTTCCCAAATATAGAACAAGTAAAAGGATGCCAATGATAAAGTGTCACTTACCCCCGGCCATGCAAGGCGGGTTTGAGAGCTCTCCAGGTCCGTCAAGAATTTCGACTTCGTCGTCGGCTTCCAGTACTGTAGTTTAAATAAAAGGGCATATCATCATCATTGTGAAAATATAAAACAAAAAGGCAAAAGAATACCGACCTTAGCCAGAAGAAATGACTATGCTTTGTGGAGGTATCGCTTGCGGGGCCGCCATATCGAATAAACGCTAGAAGATTTTCCTCGGAGAAAGATCCACAATAGAAGACGCCATCTCCCGCAATTCTGAGAGGGAGAAAGGTTCAGATATATGGAGGGGTCGTTAAACAAAATGTATATATATATAAGATTACATTCGATACTTCGCCCGCTCTGAACCGGAGGGATGGCAGCTTCGGCAACCTCTTTTATACCCTCAGGCGCGTCACTGGAAATATTCGTGAAATCTATGACCAGCGTAGCAGTCTCCAATAGAGGGACAAAAGCCGCCACTGGAAGCTCCAAAGCGGGGATAGCATCTTCGACAATCTTTTCTACCCCCTCAGGTGCGTCATTGGAAATATCCATTGAATCTATCTGTTGGGTTACGGCAGCGCCCTGACCATCAAACCGTGGCCAAATGCGGAACAAATTTTTTTCTAAACTGGTGCTACCATGACCCGATGCCCGGATCTACCCTAAACCCTATACTGGCAAGCAATATAAAGATTTAGGAATGGTTATACTGAGTTGATCCGTGTCTTTCGGTCTTCAACCTTCATCCCAAGCTCCTAGTGGTTGCGGATCGAGTTTGGTTGCCGGTCTTCATCCATCTACGATGATCCACCTAAGGGAAACGGCACAAGCTTCACCCTTGGCAACCGACGCTCCAAGGTTGCTAGCAAAGGAGAGTGGAGGTGTAGGAATGTGTCACTATCTATTTTCTCTCATCATAAATGCTCCATGAGCAACTCAAGAAGATGAAGAGGAGGTGAGGAAAACATGTGGCATGAGCAACTTAAGAAAATGGCTAAGTCTCACCAAGTGAGAATGAGAGTGAGCTTGTGAAGAAAAGAAAATGAGCAAGCCCCATCAAGAATGATGGCAGCCCCCCTCTCTCAATCATCCAATAAAAATATCTCTTTTCATTTTTTTTCAATAAATAAGTCCATGCCATACCTCTCTACATGCTAAACAATGTTCATGCCACCTCAGCCCCTCCACCTCATTTCCTAAAATGATTTTCCAAAAATAAAAATCAATTAATGAGGTGGCCATCTTCTAGAAGCTATTCCATATAAATACGGAATGCAACCTGGTATACGTATCGAAATACATATACGCGTATTCGTACCAAAATACGAATAGCCAAGAGAGAAAATGAATAGTGAACAATAATACTAGAATACATATATATAAATACATATATAAATTATTAAATCAAACCTGATTTAATAATCCGGCTTAATCCTAAGCCGCTAGTATTATCAACCGTCCGATTAAAGTCTGTGCAGCCTGTACACATATTTAATCGGACACCTGTATGTACCAACATACGTCATCTACACCATATCGCCTGAACCGTGAAAACCCTCTGTGTGGGACTCTAAAGTCTCATCAATACGCTGGCAGTGGGTTTAACCACAAGTACGTCAGCGGCACTAGCTGTACGTAATGGCTACCCAGGTATTGAGAGAAAAGAAGGCCGACGAGCAAACTTATCCAAACCCCTATTGAGCCTGAAAGTGACAATATCCATACAGTTCGGTCTGTTCGTCTAAGAGTATCGCATATCGAGTCTAGGGGGGATGGATAAAGTTAGACCCCCTAATAACACGATAATTAGTGTCGGTATGTAGCCCATCACCACTTGAGAAACTATCGATCCTGGATCGGTAATTCTCGTCTATCCCGGCCGAGGATTTCTGGTGATGGCCACCCGTGCACAACGCGACATCAACCCCCAATACCGGGAGGGGCGAATCCCCGATGATCCACTCACTGCCTCCATGTGGCTCGGGACAGTACCCAACTAAAACCTATTTGCATGATTCCTTTGAGCCGTGGTAGGATAGTAATCAAAGCACAGTAGGAACTCACACGAGAAAAATGATGACCTCAGGTCGACAGACTAACCTGTACATATGTCACTAGGGAACTGCCATCTGACAATAGGTATAATACCCTCTAGCAGAGTCCCGGTGAGTCCGTCCAGTGTACTCATAACCCAATGAGCACCTGTATACTATCATAGGTGAACAAACTAACACCAATGGCTTGTGAAACCAGCCACCACCCCTCGTCAGGGTCAGGATAAGTATACACTAGTCTACTCTGGAGTATCGATGCCCAGTCTCGAAACTCCCACGACTAGGGACATTTAAGGATGTGCTTATAGACCACCCAGCTCCCACGTATATGATTGCCATCATAATGCTGGTAGTCAAGAAAGAATCCTATGGGCTCTATCAACATGTAATAGTGATCTGTAATACCACATAAAGTATGTACATGATGATAAAGACAAACCAGATAGCATACTATCATCTCGAGTAAGATTGTTCTATCCGTATAGGTCCTCCCTCAATCATCATAATCGCGTGCCTGCGACTATGATAATTTTCTTGAGGGCACTATAGCCAACACTATCACCGATATGGAAATCTCTGCCGGAGGAACAGAAACTGTCACCGGGGGCTCCAAAGCAGGGATGGCAGCTTCGGTAACCTCTTCTACCCCCTCGGGTGTATCATCGGAAATATCCATAGAATCTATTGCCGGTGTGGCAATCTCTCCTGGAGGGACAGAAGCCATCACCGGGAGCTCCACAGCGGGGATAGCAGCTTCAGTAATCTCCTTTACACCCTCCGGTGTGTCATGGGAGATAGTTGTAGAACCTACATCCATGGCACGATCTGGGCTCGAAATTACGCCCGCTGCAGAAGGCCCTACAATTTTTTTAAAGATAATGCGACGTGAAAGTAATACAAATTATTTGGTGAAAAGGACAAGAAATATACGTACTAATACCCCAAGGAGCCTGAAGGATGGTCTGTTCGAGCTGCTGCGCTTTTCTGTTCAGATGCGCTCATCGGGCCTCAATCGAAAATGGATCCCTACCCGCTTTCAAAGCAGCTTCATCTTTGGAGACGTCCGACACCAGCTGTTTCAAAGCACGTTCCTCCTCCAGTGTCAAAGGAGTTATCGGTAACATGGATGGAGCCGAATCGACATCATGAAATACAACACTGGGAAGTTCTTCTTTCTTGAAAGGGACGTTTTCAGCCTAGTCTTGTGAGTGCTTTAAAGCCTCGGCCAACTGAGCAGCCTCCTCGGCAGAGGAACCAGGGAAGAGAATACCATCATCTGGCTCCTGCATAAATATCGACTCATCCTGGATAAGGGGCCCGGATTCAAGCAAAGCGTCGAGTAGGTCGGTGACTGATTTCTTTCTCCTTTTGGAGCCTGAGCTAACACCAACGGAGGGGCGCTTCCTCCCCTTTTACGCTTTTTCGCGGCGCTTCCCGACATCGCCTTCGATATTTGCCTTCGTGGATGCCACGGCTGGTGCTTTATCAGGAGTCACAGTCTCGGTTCTCGTACGCACCGGTATACCAGCAGTACGGGGGGTTGATTCAGCTTGTGCGGCTTTAGGAATGAGCACTGAGCCGCTGTCCCTTAGAGGAGAGCAAACAACCGACCGTGGCCACAATGGGGCGCTGACAGGTTGATCTGGAATAGGAGCTCTACACTCAAAGAGCACCCGTCTTTCCTCTGCGATGATGGGACCGACCCGGTGGCGATACCAGCCTTTGAAGGGCCCCACAGCTTTGGAAGATAGTCAGGCTCCGGGATCATGAAAAGGGAACCCGTATTCAACCGCATGAAATGATGGATAACATCGCGGGCTACCTCCTGAGAAGGAGTAGGCTCAACTAAAAAGGCTTCAAGAGGGACGCTCTGGTTGTAGCCTAACTGCTGGGCAAAGCGATGTGGATTATACATCATGAAGAGGGTAACATCGTTAAGACAGAACACCAAATACCTTGTCCTGATTGAGTATAAGTGCATGATCTCTTTTGGCTTTAAAACTGGAGCCCCATTCTTTAATCAAACAATTTTTGAATGGGTCCCGCAGAAGCAGAAAAGACTCGATCGCTAAAAACCATCCCGCCTTGTTTGAATACGGATTAAGTAATACTCGCAAAGCCCCTAGCTAGGTCGGGTCAGGAACGGAAGCATCAACCAGTCTCATAATCCGTGGGAATGTATATGACTCATAGAAAGAAGGCATCTGTTGCACGGCAAACGCCCCTAACACGTGCATCTCGATCCACGACCTGAAGTAGTGGAGGGAGAAATTCACGGTATCCGTACCTAGGTTCGAAGTGTTGGCGGCGATGCTTAACCCGTGGTATAGGTGTGACAATCCTGTAACACCAACAGCTAATCATGCTCCTTCAGCTATGCGATGAACAAGGTAGAAGACGGGGGCTCTCATGAAGCGGCGATGCATCGGCATGGCAAACCATCTAAGACAAAGACTGATAAAGCCGACAAAGAAAGTTTCTTCATCCATCCCAGGAGCAGCGATCGCGTCAAAAGCCTCGGCTGACGAGTTCGGAATATAAAAATGCGGCATGTCCTCTTCTTTGGCCGGCAATTTCTTCAAGCAAATCCGAAAGGATCTTCGACCTTCGCGAATTTCGGAGCTTTCTTGGATAAGACATCTTCACGAAGAAAGCAAGCAATGTAAGCATCAAAAGTGACACATTGCCCCTCTGATGCAACAAATAGTTTCTCAAAGATACCCAAGGCTTTGATCAGACTTGGATGCTTGTGCCGAACAGCATTCTCGGTCGTCAAGCCCTCAAGCATAGCTGGCACCGTGGCGAATATGTACTCATCAGGTGGCAAATTCTTTGTAATGCTCTCCACTGATCGGCAACCCTGAAATTTCACGAAACTCCTCCAGCGAGATCGAGACTTCACGATCCCCTAGCAAGAACGTGTTCATGGGAAGATTCCATTGGTTCAAGAAGGCCTTGACCCACCAGACGTGGGGAGAGTGATAATAGAATAGTGACACATATACTACTTGGTATAACCCAACCTTCTGCAGCCGTGCACGTTGGGAGGAGAGAATGTATCGGGCCTAAGAAAGGTAGCCCACTGGATGGCGCGGGGTAACGCCTACCTTATAAACTTGTCCCCAGGGTTGAGTTTCACCTTGACAAATCCGGCATCCTAAAATATCGATAGCCATCAAGGGTTGATTGGGTATCCCTATCGTTGATGGCTCAAGACGGCCCCCGGGGGTCCAATTAGCCACCTCCACCGCATAAGCAACACGCGGACGATCCGTGAATGATGTTGAATGGATGGATTCTGTTGGTACCTCGCATGTGAAGCATGTCGACCCCTGATAATGTGGCCATACCAAACTCCCTATAGGAGAAGACTCTTAACATCCTTATCATGTACCCTAATCATCGCCATAACTTCCTCTTCTGATGGCGACTGCGGAAAAGTGACCTCCGAGCGTGTGAAAGGGAAGTAGGGAAGTGATGCCATCGTACCTAAAAAAAGGGAGTGGACCCATTAATGAAAAATATATATATGAGTTTGTTTCATGGGACCACTAACTACAAAACCAGTAGGCCCCACGAAATCAAAATAATGGCTCACCAATGATGAGGCTAGATAATCATTGTGAGAATCCAAAAGGATTCTCATTAAATAAACAGTGGAGTTTAAACAACTCCTAACATTCTCAAAAAACGAGTTATATTAAAATACCCAACAGATTCAAAATTTGTGAAAAGGGTATTAAAACCCTAAAAAGAAAAATATAATAATAAAAATATATATGCTCAAGAACGCCAGGGAATAAATTTCCCAAAAGCCTCCAAGTCTTTCAGAGCTAAGCTCAGTAGGAAGGAATTAAATTCCTTTAATAAAGGGATTAAATCCCAGAAACCCTCACGATGGGGAAACGAAGAAAATGGAATTAAATTCTAGAGATACTCAAAGATCATAGGGGAACTCACGATCCTCAAGACCCTAGGATTTGCTTAAAAAATGTGTGTTTGGATCTCTAAGAAATCGTTCCAAGAAAAGGAGCAACGCTCTGTTGATGAATTTAAAATCTAAGACAAGAACAAAAAGGGTTTCCTAAGAAATGAATTCCGTTCATAATTCTTACCAGAGAAAGAGTTTTTACAGAGTTTAACTCTAGAGTTCTGCGGATAAAGAACTAAGATCTGAAAAAGAGAATTAAATTCTCAAAGAAAATAAGCAAGGAAGGAGATGAAAGAACAGTGGTCATCTCAAGGGCCAAGCCCCCGCATTTATAAGACATGACGGGGGGCATTTGTTCCCTCATAAAAAAAAGGGGAGAGTAAGAAAGGGGGAAACTCCCTACTATTCGAGTCTCACGTGTTAAACACGTGAGCACCTATATGTAAGGAATATAGGCCCTGCAATTAAACTACTGATAGGCTAAACAAGCCTCACGTGTTATACACGTGAGAGCCTATATGTAAGGCATATAAGCGCTGCAATTAAACTACTGATAGGCTAAAAAAGCTTCATGTGGTCAACACGTGAGTGCCTATATGAAAAGCATATAGGCACTACAATCAAACAGCTAAGAGGGCCAAATTAAGTCCCACGTGCTAAACACGTGAGGACACCTCCTTACGTAAAATTAAATTCTACTTGATGAACCGTTGGATCAAGGATCCAACGGCTTGATCCAACGGTGATTAAATATAGAATTAAATTCTATTGGGAAGAATATTTTCTGTTAAACAGAGAGTTAGTGGATCAAAAATCCAAATTTTTTTCTATATCTTTCTAAACTGAGAAAGATTATACTCTGTTCAACTGAACACCCTTAGATTAAAAATCCAATGGTGATTAAAATGTCACCACTTGATAGAATTTTATCCTATATATGGGAGAATATCCCCAATTTTGTTAAAAACAAGAACAATATCTTCTGTAAAAAACAGAAGTTCTTGGATCAAAGATCCAACGGTGGGTAAAATTCCCCAAATCAATTCTGAGACCAATTAAATCAATTGGGATCTTTCAATGAAAGATTTTTTCAGAATTAAACAAACTTCTCTCCACTATATAAAGAACCCAAGACTTCAAGTCTCAAAAAAAAGAGGGAAGAAATAAAAGAAGAGAAAGAGAAAAGAGAAAGAGAAAGAAGAGAGAGAACTCCCCCAGAGGTTTAAAAAAGAATATATAGTGAGCTTTTGAGGAACAGGAGAATTTAATTCTCAAAGAAAAGACTTGCTTCCTTGAACACTAGCTAAAAAGAAAACACTTATCATTTACCTCTCTAAGGGTTTAAACCTTCATATAAGAACTCAGTTCTTTTCTCTGGTTGAGATCTGCAAAAGCAAATTTCCTCACAAGTTGATAATTTAATTCTCATCGGGGAGATTTTGCTCTGCAAGATTCAAAATCTAGGAGAAAAGAACTAAGTTATATATAAAAAAAGAGAAGAAGAACGGGAACATATAGGAATTTAATTCCTCCAAAAAAAATTAGGATTTAACCCTATATAAAGAACTTAGTTCTTCAATAAAAAAACAGTGATCCAAGATCTCCAAGGCCAAATAGTTGGTGCTTAGCACTATTTTCGAAGCCTCACGTGTTTCCCACGTGAGTGCTTCAAACGAACAAGGAAAATAACCAAAACTTCCTCACGTGTTTCCCACGTGATTTGTTTAAGAGGAAAACAAGTAAAAGAAAGAGAAAACTACAGCACTCCAGCATGAATAAAGAAAAAGGGGACACCCACGTGCTTTGCATGAGAACTCTAGCTAAGTGATTAGCACTTATAAAAAAAGGGGGAGATAAAACCCAAAGTCTAGCGCCCATATTTGGGGTGCCTCACGTGTGTGTCATGTGAGCGCCCTAAAACTCTAGTGTTTAACACTAGTCCAGCGCCCATATTTGGGGTGCCTTACGTGTGTCACGTGAACGCCATAAAACTCTAGTGTTTAACACTAGTCCAGTGCCCATATTTAGGGTGCCTCACGTGTGTCACGTGAGAACCATAAAACTCTAGTGTTTAACACTAATCCAGTGCTTACGTAAAACGCACGTGAGCACTGTATTCCTCAGTGCTTAGCACTGTTGGAGACTCAATTTTAGCCTAAATTGGCTATGTTTCCTGAGATTAAACCTCTTTGATACTAAAACAGCCGAGCCCATATTGCTCATGTTTTCCCAAGCTGACCACAGTCTAAAAAATGACTAGTGGTCTCCCATTGATGATATCCCAAATGATATTCATCTTATATCTCCTAAGATAATTTTAGTCTCAAACATGACTAACATTTCTTAGGTCTACAACAGCTATTTCCCCCCTCAAATACGGGATTTGGTTTAAGGGTACTTCTCTCCACACCTCTGTTCCCTTATAAAAAAGGGATGAGGGAAAGTTCCTCACTAAAAAAGCCCCATGTGTTTAACACGTGAGTGCTTATATGCAACGCATATAGGCACAGCAATTAAAACAATTGCTAGGCTAAAACAGCCCCACGTGTTTAACACGTGAATGCCTATATGCAACGCATACAGGCACAGCAATTAAAATAATTGCTAGGCTAAAACAGCCCCACGTGTTTAACACGTGAGTGTCTATATGAAACGCATATAGGCACAGCAATTAAAACAATTGCTAGGCTAAAACAGCCCCACGTGTTTAACACGTGAGTGCCTATATGCAACGCATATAGGCACTGCAATTGAAATAATTGCCAGGCTAATAAGCCTCACGTGTTAAACACGTAAGGGCACTTCCCTACGTAGAATTAAATTCTACTCAACAAGGAACCGTCGGATCAAAGATCCAATAATGATTAAACATAGAATTAAATTCTATTGAACTTTTAAATGGGAAATGATATTTTCTGTTAAACAAAAAGTTGACAGATCAAAGATCCAATGAGCTGGAAAATATTTTTCATATCTCTTTAAAACAAAGAAAAATTGTGCTTCGCTAAACCAAGCACCATTGGATTAAAAATCCAACGGTGATTAAAAATCACCAATCTATAGAATAAATTCTATACAGGAAAATATTTTCCTAATCTTGTTTAAGAAACAAGAAAATATGTTCTGTGAGACAGAAACCTTTGGATCAAAGATCCAACAGTGGGTAAAACCCCGAAATCAATTGGAGTCTCTCAATGAGAGATTTCCTAAAAACTAATCAACAAACTTCTCTCCACTATATAATGAACCCATGACTTCAAGTTAAAAAAAAAAGGAAGGAACGGAAGAGAGCATACAAAAAAAGGAGAATAAAAGAGAGAAAGAGAATTCAATTCTCTAAAAACAAAAAAAAATAAGTAAGAAGAAAATACAGAGATTATCCTATCCCTTCTTCGTCTCTTTAAGGGTTTAACCCTTCATACAAGAACTTAGTTGTTCCTATAGTTGAGTTTTGCAGAAGCAGATCTTCCCACAAGTTGAGAATTTAATTCTCATCGGGGAGATTCTGTTATATAGATTCAAAACTTAGGGGAAAGAACTAAGTTCAAAGAATTGAATTCTTACAAAAGTATATAGGAATTCAATTTCTTTGATAACACTAGGGTTTAACCATGTGAAAAGAATTTAATTCTTATAAAATAAGAGACTTGAAATTCTCTAAACTCATATCCCAACACCGTTAATATGAGATCAAGATCTTCATGCACATAGAAGGGAAGACGGGTGATTCATTAGTGTTCAACACTATAACGAAACCTCACGTGTTTCCCCACGTGAGCACCTCTGATGAACAAAAAAGAATGGTTGAGACCGAGCTACGTGTTTCACATGCGAGCATTTAAAAAGAACAAGAAGTGCCTCTTAGGGCAGTCACGTGTTTTCTACGCGACCCCCAATAAAGTGCTTAGCACTTATATGAAAAAGGGAATAGACCCAAAACAGCGCTCACATTTTGAAGGTGCCTCACGTGTTCGCACGTAAGCACCATAGGGTCCAAGTGCTTAGCACTTATAAAAGAAAGAGAATTAAAATTCAGAGAACAGTTCCCATTTCGGGCGCCTCACGTGCTCACATATGAGCCGAGTGCTTAGCACTTATAAAAGAAGAGGGAAATAAAACCCTAAAAGGCAGTACCCAACTTTGGGGCGCCTCACTTGCTCACACGTGAGTGCCACAAGAATTAAGTGTTTAACACTTATATATAAACGGGGACTTGAACCCAATGTACATCGCCAGCTTTGAGATGCCCCACGTGCCACACGTGAGCTGTTAGTTATATGTATGCCCTAGAGGCCATTACTGTACATACGATGTATATTGTAGTGGATGCTTGGACATATATAGGGAGGACTTTCTTGCTCGACATGATAGTACGCTATCTGGTTGCTCTTTATCTTAACATGTACTCTGATTGTCTCTATGTTACATGTTGATAAAGCCCTGAGGATGAGTACTTGACTACCAGGACTATGATGAGGATCATATTAGTAGGGACAGTGTAGTCGCCAAGTACATCCTTGAAATGTTCCTAGTCGTGGGAGTACCGAGACAGGGCATCGATACTCCAGAGTAGACTAGCGTATGCGCTTCTTGACCCATATGATGGGCGATGGATGATCCCATATCCATTGGTGTTTGACATCAGAGAAGGTATACGGGTGCTCAATGGAGACTGGGTACACTGGACGGACTCGCCGAGAACTCCCAGATGGTATTATACCTCACGTCAGATGGCAGTTATCTGGTGACACTGGTACAGAGTAGTCTGTAGACCCGAGATCGTCATAGAGTCTTGTGTGATTCCCACTGTGCTTTGATTTCCATCATACCACGTCCAAGAGGGCGTGCAAAAAGGTGGCTTTTGGGTACAGTCCCGAATCACATGGAAACAATGAGCGATAGGAGGGGATTCATCTCTCCTGGTATAGGGAGTTGATGTTGCGCTGTGTTCGATTGGCTATAACTGGAAATCCCTGGCCAGGGTTGCTGAGATTTACTGGTAAGTGTTATCAGTAGTTTCTCGAACTGTTATAGACCTCATATCGACACGACTTATCAAGCTACTGGGGTCTGATGTTTACCACCCCTAGGCGAGATATGCGACATATCAGACGAAGAGACCGGACTGTACGGGAGTGTTACTGGTTGGATTCATGGGAGAATGTACAGGCTTGCTTGTTGATATTCTGATTGCTCAATACCTGGGTGGATGTTACGTTTAGCTGACCGCTTGCAGCTTGTAGGTGTTTGATATGATCATCTCCTACTGCCGGTGTATTGATGATTCTTTAGAGTCCTACATAGAGGTTTCCTGGCTCAGGCAAAACGGAGTAGGAGCACATATATGATATGTGCGGTACCAAGAACAATACGTGTATGTGATACCATATTAGATTCTCGCGATATGAGATATCGGCCGGGTATATATGATATAGCCGGGTCATCGGATCAAGTGTTGATTCGATGAACTGAAACAGATTATATTAGTCGGTTATTTGTGAAATAGCCGGATTATCGGATCAAGTGTTGATTCGATAATTTAATGTATAATTATATATTTGATATATTAAATTACATTAACTAATATAAGCTCACTAAAAGATTCTTTTTCTCACTCGGGTAATACATTGATATATATGAGATATATGTTAATTGTATTATTTTATTTTGTTACAATAAATATTGTATATGTGATATATAATATTGTAACATATTAGGGTTATAAATGCAACATGTTTTGTGGAGTTTAATTGTGGTTAGGGTTTGGATTAGGATTAAACATTCATGAAGCTTTCAAGAAGCTTCTTGAAGTTTTGACTTTGACCTTGATATTTTGTGATATTTTGTGATATTTCTTTAACCCAACCCAACCCTTTAACCATAGTTAAATCTCTACATGGGTTAAGTCTTCATACTTAACCCATGGTTGCATTTCTAACCTCACTTGATTCATTATTCATCACAAAAGGATTTTGATCTTCTTCTTCTTCTTCTTGCTTGAAAAAGCTTTCTAGCTTTTTCAATGGTGATGAAAATGAGTGAGATTAAGAAAACAAATGAGAGCTAGATTACTACTTCATCATCCTAATCTATTCTTGCCAATTAGATTAGGGTGTTCACTTCATTTAGTGAGTGAGAGCTTGTGTTAAAGAAACGTCAAGGTAGATCATCTTAGTTATCGAAGATCGGAAGCAAGCTTGCATCTTTCTCTTCGTGGAGCCTCTCTAGAGTTCGGGAACTTGATGATCGCAGTGAAGGGACCACAACACAGAGCTTTAGAAGTGAAGGAACGGACTACAAAGGTTGAAATCCCTGTCTCTTAGATGTAAAGTTGTTTACATGCTTTGTTTTGCCTAATCTCTAGTTTAAGATCTGGGTTTAGGGTTGTTCGGCACGTCTAAATTTTAAATCGGGCATGGTTGATACCTTATAGACCCTTGTGAGAGTGCCTAGTAACCCTACAGTGGTATCAGAGCCAAGCTAGAGCTTTAGGCGAAGTTTAAAGTCCGATCGAACTCCGAATACCCGTAAAACCCTAGTTTCTGGAAATTTTTCAAAAATGTTGATTTTTTCATATTAAAAATACTCAAAAAAATCAGCAGGATATTTTAGGAATTACTGTGCAAAACGAGACACTAATCCCACTAAAGCACCACAGAACCGCGGCCGTACCATGGCTTGCGCGGCGGTTCCGCGGCCGTATAGGAGAATTAGGGTTAACTGTTTGCACAGTAACATCCGTAGGTACTCCCTGATGTTTCTGGGAATTTTTAATTTACTCAAGTGTTGAGTTTTCTGGGTTGTATTGGGGACTCGTTGATTCGATCAGATAATTTAACTTCGTTTAAGTTTTTTTTTCCGGATAATTTTAGAACGTGTTAAAAAGTTCGAACGGATATCAATAACTCACTTTTTCCCCTGTCGGAAATTTTTTCAAAAGTTGGATTTTTTCTCGAGTTTGAAACTTCTGGAAAATCATGCAAGTAACACGGTGGACCCTCTAGAAGAACACAAACCTTAACTCGATTATGTGACCGTCTGAACCGCCTCTAAACCTTAGGGTTTGGGGCAGTACGGCGTTGCCACATGTGAGGCGTTAGCTTGACCCTTCTATGGCTGGACCATTGATACTGTGGCATGTGATGGATATTTTTTGAACTCCGCTCAAGTGTTGAGCTATTAGGGAAATCTTGGGTGTTTGTTTATTCAATCGGAAAGTTTGACATTGTCTTTTTATCTGGAATGTGATACAATATTTGGAATCCACATGTAGTTATGAGATAACTAATTTGAATGTTATAAATCTAGCAGTTCAGTTTTAGATGATCGGTTGCCACGGAATTTTGATGTGATCAAAAGTCCGTCGCAATCACATAGCGTACGAGGATACTCGCTGGGTAAACTTAATAGATAGCCATGCCCCATAGCCTCGACCAAGTGACTGTAGGAGAACCCCGTCGCCAAAAGCATCCGTTCGGGTGCTCGCGGCAGCGGTGTTCCGCCTTAGTGCACTTCGCCGACGGCATCCGGGGGTGCGGCCGTCTACTAAAGTTTGCGACGAGCATTCGATCAGAATGTCGGGAATCTTGTTGAATTGCCCGACTTGATATTGAAAAGAGTTTTCGATAATGAGACTAAAATGCGGGGTTTATAATTGTTAGGCATGAGATGTCTAAGGAATTCATTTGTTTAGGCATGCGATGTCTAAAGAGGTTGTGGATTCCAACTGTTGTAGTTTTAAACTTTCTTTTCTGCGACCGTAAGCGTAGTATGTGGTGTATCGCCGGCTTCGTTGCTATACATCAACGACAATCGGGATACGCATACTCGCTTATGTTGATGATATGAAATATTATGTGTTGCTGTGATATATTATATTGGATCGTCGTGTTCTGAATAGCCGGGTTTTTTTTATGTGAGATGAGAGTTTTTCTTTTTCATTCATGTAAAATTCATTTGTATGTAATATTTTTTTATTGGGGCACTTCCGGGCTGAGGATGATGTCACTGTTGTATATTATTTACTTTTCCGTATTAGGTAGATCCAAGGTGGGAAGCACAAGTAACCGGGTTCTACGGTCCAGTGGGAGACCATCTCGAGGAGTCGAGACCGGGTCTCCTAACCCCAGAATTGGCAGTATTGCTTGCCGCTCTCGTAGGGGTCTAGGGATGTGGGTTTGGCTATTCATCACGACCGTGGAATCCGTGTTTTATACAGGCTCGTACTAAAACACAGACCTCCAAGTATATTCAATATTTCATATATGTTTCTTTTGCTGCAATGTTCTGTGATGAGATCATATTACTGCCTGAGACGAATGTTTATATTATATATATGAGATATATGTTATATTGCAGATTTCGTTTCAAAAGTGATGCTTGTGAAGCATAATAAAATGGGACTTCATTAATGAGATTAATGAAATAAAAGAAACCTAAAGATGTTGTAGAAACTTATTTAAAAACAGGTAGCTCTAGTTCTTGCTTTGCATAGCGGTGTTCCTTGTAGAACATCCAGCACCTTATTCGATAAGGAAAGAGCCGAGATCCCTTCACCGGGAGTGACCTCTTTAGCGAAACTAGCAGATGCTACAAACTCGGTTTGTCTTTTGATTGTTTTTATAGTTTCTGCTTTGCATAGCGGTATTTGTGAAATATCCTGCACCTTATTCGATAAGGAAAGAGCCGACGATCCCTTCACCGGGAGTGGCCTCTTTAGCAAAACTAGAAAAGGCCTCAAAAACATTCCATTTAAAATCACTCGATTCTACAACGATATAAAGTTCATTACACAAAGGGTTTTCTTAAAAACCTGTCGTAGCCCTCCGTCATTTCAGATAAATAGTCTTTAGTATTCGTGCTGCGTTTGTTGACTTAGTTAAGGCGTAGTGTGCGGTAACTGATTAGTGCTTATCTGCAAAGCATATGATGCGATTGGATTAGGGTAATCGTGCGGCTTTGTTGACTCAGTCAAGGGTCGTGCGGGTGGGTTTAATTCAATCGGGAAATGACGGGTTGAACATTACTTGCGGTCTATGGTTTGTTGACTTAGTCAAGGTCATAGATAGCTTGGGATAAAATATTATTGGTAATTTCAAGTGTTGAAATTTGCAATAAGATTGCATATCTTCTATGAGATAGTTGGATCCCGATACCCGCTGCGAGTAAGAGTTACTCCTGGGAGAGTTTTACATATTACAATTAGCCGATCAAGTAGGTGTCTAGAAAGGTGCTAACGGTGTTACGCCCCTGGGAAAACGAGGTTTATTTTAATTAGATCCGTGCGAAAGCACGGGGAACCTCCCTCAAAGTACCGGCACTGGCCTGGCTGAAAGATTGATGAACTTGTAGAGTGTAATTAATCCCGGCTAGTCTTTCCTTTTAGGGTTTGAAGGAAGATTTGACTAAAACAGTGGGAGACATCTGATTAGATAAATTGATAACCAATCTAATTTTGTAAAAACGCACGCTGAGTGTTTTCTTCTCTCTCTCTCCTGGTTGCGACTATGTCATGCCTTAATCAAGATAATAATACGGATGTATTGACCGAACCCGCTTGTTATACTGCGCTAGGGAACGTTGGTCCCGCTCCAACTTATAATTGTTATAAGACAGAGCAGGAAATAGGGGATTACCAGAATTCCCGTACCGCCCAAACGAAGAAAGTGCATGTTGATGCATCTTCTTCGGGTGTGTTCATTACACAGAACTGTTTCTCAATATCCTTTACGTCCTGGGTATTTGATACCGGATCAGGATCCCACATATGTAATTTGTTACATGGGCTACAGATAGGTAGAGAACTGAGAACGGGTGGTAAATTTCATAAGATAGAAATAGTGCAAGTGTTGCAGCCAAGTCTGTTGGTAGTTATTACCCTGTATTACCAGAATACATTGATTCTGAACGAATGTTATTAGATACCGAACCTGATATACAACATCATATCAGTCTCTTTATTAGTAAAGAAGGATAAAATTTTGTATAGTTGGATAATGTTTTGAACATTTCCTATATCAAGAGTTGATCGGTTCAGGCATGTTATCTAAAAGCATAGACGTTCTAAATAAAACTACAGTTCTTAACGTACAGAACACACACAAGAGGAAGAGTTCAGAAATGAATGAATCCTTCTTGAGGCAATGTAGACTAGGTCATATCAATGCGACCCGACTAGCTGAAGTTACATATAGATGCATATTTAAATTAGTTTGAATTTACATCTTGTGAAACTTGCCGGTCATGTCACAGAGATAATATGAACACAGCTCCGTTTATTGGAAACAGAGAAAGAGTTAGTGAACTCTTGGGATTGATACATGCTGATGTATGAAGGTCCCCTGTCTACACATGCCAGGACCGGTTCTTTGTACTTCATTACATTCACTGATGATCTCTCAAGATTCAGACATATGTTCCTGTTGAAACACAAGTCCGAAACTTTTGAGATAATTACAAAATATAAGTTAGAAGTAGAGAACCAAAAACCGGGTATAAGTATTATGTCCTTTGATGTGATCAGGAAGGAGAATACTTGAGCACGGGATTCCTGGACTATTCTAAAGGAGAATGAGATTCTCTCTCAGCATTACTTCTCCGTATACACCACAGCACGGCGGTGTATCAGGGTGGAGCAATCACACCCTATTTGATATGGTGCGCTCTATGATGAGTACTGCTGAGTTTCCTATTTCCTTTTGGGAGTTATGCACTTGTGAAGCTACATACCTATTGAATAGGGTTCCAATCAAATCAGTTGCCTACCACTTTATATGTGATATGGAATGGGAAGCGCCTATATCTTAAGTAAGTTAAAATTTAGGGTTGTCCGGCCTATGTCTAAAAGCAAAATCCGGACAAGCTCGAGGCAAAGTCAGATCTGTGGAAGTTGATTGGATATCCCAAGCATACGCAAAGGAATATCTTCTACCTAATGGAGGAACAAAATATGTTTTGTTTCTCAGCATGCCACCTTTGTGAAAGGGAATTTCTTGTGAGGAAATTATTGGTCATGAGGTAGAACTGGAAGGAGTTCCAGCTATACAAACCGCAGCTGATGATTTGGTAGAACCAAAGGATTCAATAGTTTCCAACGAACCTCAGCCTCTCCGCCGATCTAGTAGGGTTCCTCACCCACCTGAAAGATACTTCGGTTTCTCTATGACAGTGGGAGCGAGGATTGCATCATGAGATGATGACCCAACTAGTTTCGAGCTGGCCATCAGGAGTGGGACTCTGTAAGAATGGCTGGATGCTTATCGATCTGAAATGGAATCCTTATACACCAACAAAGTATGAACTTTGGTTGCTTTATCTGAAGGGTTAAATCCCCATCAGGAGCAAGTATATCGTGAGAAGATTACTTGGTGTACATGGAAAAGTTGAGACTTTCAAAGCTATGCTTAAGTCCATCCAGATCCTACTTGCCACGGCTACATACCATGACTACGATATCTGGAGTTTGGGTGTCATGACTGCTTTTCTAAATGATGATTTGAAAGAGAGCGTCTATAAGTACACAGCAGAGGGCTTCGTAGACAGTAGGAGCAGCGAAAACGTGAGCAAGTTGTTTTATGTAATAAATCAGGCATCGCAGAGTTGGAACGTCTGTTTTAATATAGTAGTCAAAGAGTTTCACTTCATCAAAATGGTAGATGAACTTTGAATATACAAAAAGGTAGTAGGGAGTATGGTGGTGATCCTCGTAGAGTACATGGATGACATACTCTTGATAGGGAAGGAGTTTCCTATGCTACGCTCGGTCAATCTTGGCTTATCACAAGGATTCTCCATATAGGATCAAGGTGATACCTCCTAAATCCTAGGTTTTATATCTATGAGATAGATCTAAATGGATGTTAGGATTCTTACTAGTTGTAGTGAGATAGTATCAATCGATCCTGGGGAGAATCACTGGAATGGTTCCAGGGTGATAAGGACAACTGAATGTCAGTCGCAGGTATTGTCTTTACCCTCAGTGGAGGGACGGTATGTTGGAAGAGTTCCAAGCTAGATACCGTGACTTACTAGACGATCAAAGGAAAGATACATCGTTACCAAGGATGCTAACAAAGAGGCAGTCTGGATATATTTAAGTTCACGAGATGAACTTCGTTCCTACCATTGTGTGACAATAGAGTTGTGGCTTTGGCCTAGGAACCCCCATCCCATCAGAAATCCAGATATAATTCTTAGGCAATATCACCTGATCATGGAGATGGTTGATCTCCAGGGAGATCGAGGTTAGGAGAGTAGACACAGAGGACAACAGCGCGGATGCACTCACAAAGGCATTTTTCCCAATAGAGACTTTTATGGGAATGTTGAGTATGAGATACTTCAACCACAGCTAATTGTTGGGTATGCGATACCACAATAGATGGCCCTAGTGCAAGTGGGAGATTGTTAGTTATATGTATGCCCTAGAGGTCATTACTGTACATACGATGTATATTGTAGTGGATGCTTGGACATATATAGGGAGGACTTTCTTGCTCGACATGATAGTACGCTATCTGGTTGCTCTTTATCTTAACATGTACTCTGATTGTCTCTATGTTACATGTTGATAAAGCCCTTAGGATGAGTACTTGACTACCAGGACTATGATGCGGATCATACTAGTGGGGACAATGTAGTCGCCAAGTATATCCTTCAAATGTTCCTAGACGTGGGAGTACCGAGACAGAGCATCGATACTCCAGAGTAGACTAGCGTATGCGCTTGCTGACTCATATGATGGGCGATGGATGATCCCATATCCATTGGTGTTTGACATCAGAGAAGGTATACGGATGCTCAGTGGAGACTGGGTACACTGGACGGACTCGCCGAGAACTCCCAGATGGTATTATACCTCACGTCAGATAGCAGTTCTCTGGTGACACTGGTACAGAGTAGTCTGTAGACCCGAGATCGTCATAGAGTCTTGTGTGATTCCCTCTGTGCTTTGATTTCCATCATACAACGTTCAAGAGGGCGTGCAAAAAGGTGGCTTTTGGGTACAGTCCCGAATCACCTGGAGGCAATGAGCGATAGGAGGGGATTCGTCTCTCCCGGTATAGGGAGTTGATGTTGCGTTGTGTTCGATTGGCTATAACTGGAAATCCCAGGCCAGGGTTGCTGAGATTTACTGGTAAGTGTTATCAGTAGTTTCTCGAACTGTTATAGACCTCATATCGACACGACTTATCAAGCTACTGGGGTCTGACGTTTACCACCTCTGGGCGAGCTATGCGACATATCAGACGAAAAGACCGGACTGTACGGGAGTGTTACTGGTTGGATTCACGGGAGAATGTACAGGCTTGCTTGTTGATCTTCTGATTGCTCAATACTTGGGTGGCTGTTACGTTTAGCTGATAACTTGCAGCTTGTCAGTGTTTGATATGATTATCACCTACTGCCGGCGTATTGACGATTCTTTAGAGTCCTACACAGAGGTTTCCTGGCTCAGGCAAAACGGAGTAGGAGCACATATATGATATGTGCGGGACCGAGAACAATACGTGTATGTGATACCGTATTAGATTCTCGCGATATGAGATATCGACCGGGTATATGTGATATAGCCGGGTCATCGGATCAAGTGTTGATTCGATGAACTGATACAGATTATATTAGTCGGTTATTTGTGAAATAGCCGGATTATCGGATCAAGTGTTGATTCGATAATTTAATTATATATTTGATATATTAAATTACATTAACTAATATAAGCTCACTAAAAGATTCTTTTTCTCACTCGGGTAATACATTGATATATATGCGATATATGTTAATTGTATTATTTTATTTTGTTACAATAAATATTGTATATGTGATATATAATATTGTAACATATTAGGGTTATAAATGCAACATATTTTGTGGAGTTTAATTGTGGTTAGGGTTTGGATTAGGGTTAAACATTCATGAAGCTTTCAAGAAGCTTCTTGAAGCTTTGACTTTGACCTTGATATTTTGTGATATTTTGTGATATTTCTTTAACCCAACCCAACCCTTTAACCATAGTTAAATCTCTACATGGGTTAAGTCTTCATACTTAACCCATGGTTGCATTTCTAACCTCACTTGATTCATTATTCATCACAAAAGGATTTTGATCTTCTTCTTCTTCTTCTTGCTTGAAAAAGCTTTCTAGCTTTTTCAAAGGTGATGAAAATGAGTGAGATTAAAAAAACAAATGAGAGCTAAATTACTACTTCATCATCCTAATCTATTCTTGCCAATTAGATTAGGGTGTTCACTTCATTTAGTGAGTGAGAGCTTGTGTTAAAGAAACTTCAAGGTAGATCATCTTAGTTATCGAAGATCGGAAGCAAGCTTGCATCTTTCTCTTTGTGGAGCCTCTCTAGAGTTCGGGAACTTGATGATCGCAGCGAAGGGACCACAACACGGAGCTTTAGAAGTGAAGGAATGGACTACAAAGGTTGTAATCCCTATCTCTTAGATGTAAAGTTGTTTACATACTTTGTTTCGCCTAATCTCTAGTTTAAGATCTTGGTTTAGGGTTGTTCGGCACGTCTAAATTTTAAATCGGGCATGATTGATACTTTATAGACCCTTGTGAGAGTGCCTAGTAACCCTACATGAGCGCTTCTAGAATCCAGTGTTTAACACTGCTTTAGAACCTCACGTGGGAACACGTGAGTGCTGAACGTATACTAGTCCTTAACACTATGGGAAATCAACTCCAGCCTCAAGTTGGCTAAGTCTTCTTGAGATTAAAACATCTTCGATCTTCAAATAGACCGAGCCTCTATGCTCATGACTTCCCAAAAAAAAAGGTAAACTCATCGGGAATCTACTTGAGTTCCTTAAAATGAAACTAATTAAGAAATCTTAGTCTCAAAATACGACTAATGATTTCTGGGCTCGACCATCAATTCCTTTTCCCTCAAACATGGAATTGGTTCAAGGGTACATCTCTCTACACCTCTGATACATGTCGTTGTAATTCCTCAACGTCTTCAGAGATGTGGCGGGTCCCGACAACCAACTACTTTTGTGTGCACTTCCCAAAATGGCGACAAAGGACCGTAACATCCTTAAACAAAAATCTCACCTCAAAAATGGTGATCTGGGGACCGAAACGTTCTTAAACTAACAATGGACCGAAACATCCTTAAACTAAAGAAATAGAGCCCAAATGCTCTTTTGTTGGGTCTGAATGATCCCAAAATTCTGTTGAGTAGATCTTAGTCTCTAATTGGACTAACGTATTCTCAACAAACATTAAAGTTGATCTTAATCTCAAACGAGATTAACGATCCTCTAATCAAACCAAACCCAAATCTAAGAATATACGGATTTGGACTAATCCACGCCCTATGGGCGACAACATAAATTAGTCTCCGTATACAATCCACGGGCAACCAAAAATAAAACAAAAACACACGACACGAAGTGAACTTCTGGAGCAGGAGAAAGTGGTTATCGCGATGCGATAATGTAATTAACTGCAGGGGCTTGCGCCTGCAGGGAAGAGCGTCCCCACAATCAAAAAACCCTCACATGAGGGGGAATCTGACGAAGTCTGCTACAACGGCCGCATCCGTCCAAACCTCCGATACACGGTGCAATAAATCAACTTGGCATATTCGGAGAGGTGGATGGATAAATCCAAATAGCATCTGCCCCCAAATTCAAGCAAGATGCCCTTCCCGGTTCATCTCTGTTTTCGGCAGTAAACAATCTCTGATATATGTCGTTGTAATTTTTTAACCTCTTCAGAGAAGCGGCGGGTCCCGACAACCAACAACTCTTAGATGAACTTCTAAATTGACGTGCACACCTCAAATCAGACCGCGCCCCAAATTGGGTGCATTTCATATCACCATAGTTCACTCCGTCACGAAACAAATACACATGTGCGTAAGATTAAAAAATGACCGAGAAGTCCTTAAACTAATATTCGCCTCCAAAATGGCGATAGCGGACCGAAAAATCCTAAACTAATATTCGCTTCCAAAATGGAGATAATGGACCGAAACGTCCTTAAACTAAAACAATAGAGTCTAAACGCTCTTTTGTTGGATCCTAAATAAAAATGATCCTGAAATCTAGTTAAGTGGATCTTAGTCTCAAATTGGACTAATGTATCCTTAACAAAAACAAATCGAGCCCCAAATGCTCACATACATTTAAGTCGATCTTAATCTCAAAATAGATTAACGGTTCTTAAATAAAAACCCCAAATCTAAAATATACGGATTTGGACTAATCCACGCCTTACGTGCGACAACATAAATTAGTCTCCGTATACAATCCACGGGCAACCTAAACAAACAAAAACACACACGACACGAAGTGAACTTCCAGAGCAGGAGAAAGTGGTTATCGCGATGCGGTAACGTAATTAACTGCAGGGGATTGCTCCTGCAGGGAAGAGCATCCCCCACAATCAAAAACCCCTCGCAAACGACGGGGAATCTGATGAAGTCTGCTACAACGGTCGTGTCTATCCAAACCTCCGTTGTACGGTGCCATAAATCAACTTGGTATATTTGGAGAGGTGGATGGATAAATCCAAATAGCATCTGCCCCCAAATTTAGGCAAGACGATCCATCCTAGTT
This sequence comes from Agapanthus africanus, assembly GCA_030015575.1. Classification (NCBI taxonomy): domain Eukaryota; kingdom Viridiplantae; phylum Streptophyta; class Magnoliopsida; order Asparagales; family Amaryllidaceae; genus Agapanthus; species Agapanthus africanus. The sequence continues at coordinate 27,727,071 of CM057339.1, forward strand.
CGTCTCTGTTTTCGGCGGTAAACAGGTCCGGTGGAGGGTGCTTACCGACGACGAGGTATGGTGGTTGTGGTCGACGCTGTAAGTAGACGTTAGACACCCCACATGATGCGGGGAGGCGGAATAGGTAAAACAATCAATTTGTTCAAGTTAACATCGACTAACTTTACGGATCTTTGCTAAACCCTAACTAACAACTATCTAGAAGTGCCAAACTACTATGATAGATGATTATACCTCAAGATACTAGTCCTTCTTGTTCTTGTTGTTCACCTCCTCGTCGGCCTCCTCGATATGATAGAAGATCTACCCGAGAGTTCCTTCTCCAAGCTTTAACCTCTCACTTGAGATAACTAAATGGCTAGGATTGCTAATCCAAGTGACCTAGAAGATATAGAAGTGGATTAAAGATCTAATAGTCTTTCTAACCCTTGGGATCTCAACATATGAGAGGATTAGGGTTAGGTTGAAGAAGAGGAGAGCTTGAGGAGAGAGAGTGTGTATGTGAGAATGAGATGAATAATAACTCATTTCTATATTTATATGAAGCATAAAGATTATCAAATAAATCATATATGATAATTACAACCATGTTTCATTTAATACAATCAATGAATCATCACATGAGTCATTAAGCAATAAATGCTTCATTAACTCATTTGGATGAATCATCTCATGAGTCACTAATTCATTTAATGCAAATTACACATAAGCTCTCCACCTCACCTTTCTTCTAGAAGCTTCTCGACTAATTACGAGAATGCCCCTCCCATCCGTAAAACACGGATATTCTGAGACTGCATAAATCCAATAATCCAATACTAGAATCTGGCTTAAACTAAAGCCTGCTAGTATAATCTGTCCGAACATCATACGTGCACAAGTACATGTATATGTCCGAACCCTGTCGTAAAACTATACGACCTCTATTTCGTTTCGCCTGAAGCAGGGAAACTCTCTGTGTGGGACTCTGAAGACTCGACACTACGCTGGCAGTGGGTTTAACCACAGGCCACAAGCGGCACTAGCTTTACGTAACGGTCCCTAGGTAGATGTCGATAAGAAGGCCGATGAGGAAACCCATCCGAACTTCTACTGAGCCTGATGTGACAATCTCTGTACAGTCCGGTCTATTCGTCTAAGACTATCGCATATCGGGCCTAGGGGGTGGCAAGCGTCAGCCCCCTAAAAGCTGTATAAGTCGTGTCGGAGTGAAGCCCATTATACCTTGAGAAGCTACTGGAAATCCTACCAGTAAATCTCGTTTGCCCTGGCCAGGGACTTTGCGTAATGGCTCTCTAAACACAGTGCGATATCAACTCCCAATACCGGGAGAGACGAATCCTTTCTATCTGCCACTGCTTCCAAGTACTTCGGGACTGCACCCAACTGCTACCTGTTTGCATGACTCCTTTGAGTCGTGGTAGAACCTAAGAACAGTGGGAACACACTCGAGGCGAAGAAGCAGTGTCAAGTCTACGGACTATGCTGTACTCATGTCACCTGGGAACTGTTAACTTACGACGGGTATAATACCAATCAACAGTTCCCTGCGAGTCCTGTCCGGTGTACCCGTAACCCAACGAGCACCTGCATACTATCTCCAGTACAACGTACTAATGGCTGTGGAATAGACCATCTCCCATGCTGGGATGAGAAGCGTATACACTAGTCTACTCTGGAGTATCGATGCCCTGTCTCGATAATCCTACGACTAGGGACCTAAAAAAGGATGTGCTTGTAGACTACCCAGCTCCCACCAGTGTGACTGCCATCACAACGCTGGTAGTCAAGCAAGATCCTAATGGCTCTATCAATATGTATTCACGATATGCTAAAAGAAACATATACACATATTAAGATAGATATAAACCAAGTAGCATACTACTATGTTGAGCAAGACTGTTAATACAACTGTGAATATCCCAGGCTTCCATTAAGTAATATACAAGCTAGTATGATACATTAATGGCCTCTAGGGCATATACACTAACAATCTCCCACTTGCACTAGGGCCATATACTGGCGTATCGAAGACCTATCATCTCGAATAGCCTCTCGAACTGTGTCTGAGGTAAGGCCTTTGTGAATGGATCTGCATTGTTCTCCTCTGTAGCAACTCTCCGGACCTCGATCTCCCGGTGATCTATGATCTCTCTGATCAGGTGATACCGCCTTAAGATGTGTATGGACTTCTGATGGGACCTGGGTTCCTTCGCTAAAGCTATAGCGTCGTTATTGTCACAATACAGCGGTATTGGATTAACAATGGTAGGAACCACCTGAAGTTCTGTCAGGAACTTCTTCATCCAGACCGCTTCTTTTGCGGCATTGCAAGCAGCTATATACTTTGCTTCCATCGTCGAGTCAGCAACGGTGTCCTGCTTGGAACTCTTCCAGCACACCGCCCCTCTATTGAGGGTAAAGACATAGCCTGACATGGACTTGGAGTCATCCTTGTCACTCTGGAAGCTGGTGTCAGCAAAAGTCTCGATCTGGAGGTCTTTTCCGCTGTAACCAAGAACATATCCTTAGTCCTTCTCAGGTACTTGAGATTGTTCTTTACTGCTATCCAGTGCTTCTCCCCTAGGTCTGACTGATACCGGCTTACCGCGCTCAGTGCGTAAGCTACATCTGGTCTGGTACACAACATCGCATACATTATAGAGCCTACTGCAGAAGCGTAGGGTATAACTGACATGCAATCCCTTTCCAAATCAGTCTTGGGAGACATCTCTTTGGAGAGGGTGATTCCGTGACAAGCCGGTAAATTACCACGCTTAGAATCTTCCATACTGAATCTTTTCAGTATAGTGTTGATATACCTGGACTACGAAAGTCCCAACATCCTCTTAGATCTATCACGATAGATCTGGATCCCCAGAATGTAAGAGGCATCACCCAGGTCTTTCATGGAGAACCTATGTGACAAGAATCCTTTAATTGATTGTAGCATAGGAATGTCATTTCCTATCAAGAGAATGTCATCGACGTACAAGACGAGGAATACGACAGTTCGTGCTACAATTTTACTAGATATACATGGTTCATCTGGATTTTTGATAAAGTCATATTCTTTGACCGTTTCATCAAAACAGATGTTCCAACTCCGCGATGCCTGTTTTAGTCCATAAATGGATTTAAGCAACTTGCACACTTTCCCGCTGCTCCCACTCTGATTGAAACCTTCTGGCTGATCCATATAGACGCACTCTTCCAAATTACCATTTAGAAAAGCCTTCTTTACGTCCATCTGCCAGATCTCATAATCATGGAAGGCGCTAATGGCAAGAAGGATCCGAATGGATTTGAGCATAGCCACTGGAGAAAAAGTTTCGTCATAGTCCAAACCAGGTTTTTGACGATAACCCTTTGCAATAAGTCTAGCCTTATAGGTTTTCACCTGTCCATCTACACCAATCTTCTTCCTGAAGATCCACTTGCATCCTATGAGTTTTATCCCATCTGGAGTAAAGTCCAAAGTCCATACTTTGTTGGTGTACATGGACTCCATCTCGGTCCGCATTGCATCCAGCCATCTTACCGAGTCGCCGCTCTGGATGGCCTGCTGGAAGCTAGTAGGTTCATCATTATCAATGACGCAATCCTCTCTATCCGCGCCTATGAAAAAACCGTAGTATCTCTCAGGCGGATGAGACGGCCTACTACTCCTGCGGAAGGGGTGCGGGAATGTCCTGTTCTTTTAGAACTTCTGGCTCTACCAAACTTTCAGTAGTAGTTTGTGGTTCTGGAATTTCTTCCAGTTCTATTGCGCTCCCACTTGTTTCCTTTTCTAAAAACTGCTGTTCTATTAAATGGGCATTACGAGAAACAAAAACCTTTTGTTCCTCTGCGTAATAGAAAAAATACCCCTTGGAGTTCTTTGGATATCCCACAAACTTACACTGTACTGATCGTGCCTTGAGTTTGTCCGCATGATGCTTTTAACAAAAGCTGGACATCCCCATATCTTGAGATACTGAAGATAGGGTTTCTTCCCACTCCACATCTGATATGGTGTAGTAGGCACAGTCTTCGTAGGAACCCTGTTCAAAAGATATACAGCTGATTCTAGTGCATAACCCCAGAAAGATCGCGGTAACTCAGCATTACTCATCATGGAACGTACCATATCCAATAGGGTTTGGTTCCGCCTTTCCGATACACCGTTATGTTGTGGAGTGTATGGGGGAGTAAGCTGAGAGAGAATTCTTTTCTCTTGTAGGTAACCCAGGAACTCGGCACTTAAGTATTCACCACTTCGATCAGATCTCAGTGTCTTGATACTTTTGCCGGTTTGGTTTTCTACTTCACTCTTATATTCTCGGAATTTCTCAAAGGCCTCAGATTTATGTTTCATCAAGAAAATGAATCCATACCTAGAGTAATCATCCGTAAAAGTAATGAAATATGAAAAACCGTCTCTTGCATGTGTAGACATTGGACCACATACATTGCTGTGTATGAGTCCTAAGAGCTCGCTCGCTCTTACTCCATGTCCAGTGAATGGAGTCTTTGTCATCTTTCCTATGAGACATGATTGACAAATGGCATAAGATTGATATTCGAACGGATCCAAATATCCTTCTCTATATAACTTAGTTAACCTTGCCTCATTGATGTGACCCAGTCTACAATGCCATAAGAAATCCTGATTTATTTCTGGAGACTTTCTTTTTAGTGTGTTCTGGACATTGAAAATCTGTAATTGGTTTAACACGTATATACCGTTATCTAGTGTACCGGACCCAATCAAACCATGATTAAGGTGGATGTTAACAACATCACTTAAAAACGTGAAATCATAACCTTCTTTTGATAACAACGATACTGATATGATATTACACGTTAAACTAGGTACACAAAAACAGTTGTGCAAAACCAAAATATGTCCACTCGTCAATCCAAGGTGATAATCCCCTATGGACACAGCATTCACGCTAGCTCCGTTAGCAACCTGGAGGGTCATATCACCAACCTTCAGCACTCTACGGTTTTTCAGTGCCTGCAATGAATTGCATATGTAAGATCCTTATCCGGTATCCAATACCCAGGAAGTAGAGTTGATTGACAGACAATTTTCAATTACAAACACACCTGAAGCCGAAGCCACAACTTGCCTCGGGTCCTGGTTCTTGGCAATCCAAGCTTTGCAATCCTTCTTCCAATGGCCTTTCCTACGAAAGTGGAAGCACTCGTCCTTTGCCACTACTGGCACCACAACCTTTGCCTTTCCCTTGACTCCCACCTTACCAACACCACCTCTCGGTTTGGTAGCGGCCTTCTTCTTCCTTTCTTTGGCCCTTGCCCTTGACCTGGAAGAGGAAGCACCACGAACAAACATAGTAGGTATTTCCCTTGCCTTCTGCAAGGTGCCCTTTGCACTCCTCAACATGTTAAGGAGTTCTGGAAGTTCAACTTCTTTACCTTGAATGTTGAAATTCAAGATAAACTGGGCATAGGTGGAAGGAAGGGACTGGAGAATCAAGTCTTTATATAGCTCGTTCTCTAATGTTGTCCCGAGGTCTGCGAGCTCTTCAATATAGCCAATCATCTTAAGGACATGTTCCCCTACAGATGATCCGACGGCCATCCTTGACTGAAATAAGTTCTTCGAGGTCTCGTATCTAGCTATACGAGATTTCTCTTCATACAGTTCCTTGGTGTGGAGAAATATGGATTCTAGATCCATATTCTCGTGTCTCCTCTGATGTTCATTATTCATAGAGGCAAGCACGATGCACTTGGTTTTCGCGCTGTCTAACTCCCAGGTCTTGCGGATTTCCTTATCCGCGACACTGGATTCAGGACCTGGGACGGCAGAGGCCTTAATAGTAAGGACATACCCCATTTTGTCATAGGTAATTGCCATCTTGACATTCCGGAACCAATCTTTATAGTTTTGCCCTGTCAAAATATTTTTATCTAATAATAACTTAAGGCCTGTCATATTCTGGGTCGCTGCAATTAGGAGAGAGAGAGGAAACACTTTAGCATGATGCTCTTGCAAGTTTAGAGTGGTTTTTAGTTTATCTAAACATGATGGCTCCCGCTGTTTCTCGAATCTCTCCTCAAACCAAAAAGGAAGAACTAGTCAGGACTATTCTCACCGTGCAATACTTGCTTAACCGTTCAGCCAGGCCAGTGTCGGTACTTCGAGAGAGGTTTTACGACGCTTTCGTTAAGTTCCTTAATTAAATAACCTCTTTTCTCTGGGGGCATAGCCCCGCTGACATCTTTCTCGACACCTACTTGGTTTATACCATTGATCGTTTAAGTGAAAGAATCTCCTGATGAGTAGCATATACTCACAGTAGGATCGGTATCCAAATATCATCGTGTCATAAAACTGAAGGAATCCTACCAAAATTATCACACTCCAAATGGTATGCAATACTAGCAAGTTTCAGTTTCTTTAGAAACTCCCGATATCGATTTCTGCCCCATGCTCTTATGACCTTGGCGTTGGTCAAAATGTCATAAGTCACATGTCAAGTTCTACCCATCATCATCTTGTTAATTTGAACCCACCCGTACATACCCCTGACGTTGGCCAAATGGCAGTACGACTGTCCCAAACCAACTCATCTATCTATGCAACAGATGAATACCCAGCAGCTACCAAACACTATGCCTTGGCGTTGGTCAAAATACATAGCTTGAATACTACTGAATACCCAAATGTAATGACGGAGGGCTACGAATGGTTTTGGCGAAACCGTGAACGTAGTGAACTTGATATGATCGAAGGAAGCTGATAGCTTTTAAAAGGAGTGGTTTAAGCTCCGCAATTAAAAAAAATCTTCTGTTTTAAAATAACCGAGTGGTTTCTTTTAAACCGTTCCAACGATTCAACTTTGGTTTATTTTCTTTGCATTAAAATAATGCGTCCCATCATTTAACCTATCATTGCAGAAAACAACGAAAATACAACGTCCTCTTATGCCATCCGCATTCGCCACTGGGTCCCGTCATTCACCCGTTAGGTTACTTAACTGACGACAGAGCGGGGGCTGGGCTAGCGCGGATGCAAAACATAAGTAACGCCTACTAGATATCATATATAGATATTGTACATTCCTCAGACGCAATAATAGACATTCCAGATCACAGATGAACATATTGGATATACAAGCAATCCGCATTTCTTTTGAGCCTGCAATGAAAAACGGATTACACAGTCGCGATGAATAGCCAAACCCCACCCTAGACCCCTACGAGTACTGCAAACTACCTGCCAAGTACCCGAAGTGAAGGGTCTCCCTCAACGACATGAGTAGGCCACTAAACACTTCAAAGTACCCGGTAGTTTGTGCACCCCACCTTGGGTCCTTCCTAGGAGCAGAAAACAGTAAATGAAATAATACAACGGTGGCTACAACCTCAACCCGGATGTGCCCCGCAAAAGAATATTACAACAAATTACAATTTACATTTGAATGAAAGAAACACTCGTCTCACATCCCCGGCTATCCATTCACGACAATCCAACAAGTTCATATTCACAAACCAGTAAAAACCATTACAGAAATGTGCAACCCTCTGCTAACCGACATACTAGCAGTTAGGGGAGGTTTACGAACACATTAATCACAACACAGATATAATCCAGTTAGCCAAAATTCTTAGAATATCGATCAAGCAACACATATGAATCTACTCCAAACAATTCTCTGTGCACATAAAACCTGAGCAGAAATAAATCATCCCAGAAAACACAACATCAACACAGAAGAATAACTGAGCAAGTTTGGGTTGACTCGGTGTCAACTCGGCCACGGATCCACGGAGGATCGCTTGTATCGGCCGCGATTCCGCGGTGGTTTGATCGAGTCATGATCCTAAATTTCTTCACAATTCTTAAAAAACCATGCTTGTATTTTTATGGGTCCCTGAAAAATTTTTAGACCCCGTTTTAAAATCGGCAGAACCTAAATGAAAACGTCGTATTTTCGGGATTACTTTGCGATCGAATTTCTAAAGACTTTGCTAACATGTTAGTTATGGTTTAGCTAGGCTCTGATACCACTGTAAGTCGACGTTAGACACCCCACATGATGCGGGGAGGCGGAATAGGTAAAACAATCAATTTGTTCAAATTAACATCGACTAATTTTACGGATCTTTGCTAAACCCTAACTAACAACTATCTAGAAGTGCTAAACTACTATGATAGATGATTATACCTCAAGATACTACTCCTTCTTGTTCTTGTTGTTCACCTCCTCGTCGGCCTCTTCGATGTGATAGAAGATCCACCCGAGAGTTCCTTCTCCAAGCTTTAACCTCTTACTTGAGGTAACTAAGTGGCTAGGATTGATAATCCAAGTGACCTAGAAGATATAGAAGTGGATTAAGGATCTAATAGTCTTTCTAACCCTTGGGATCTCAACACATGAGAAGATTAGGGTTAGGTTGAAGAAGAGGAGAACTTGAGGAGAGAGAGTGTGTATGTGAGAATGAGATGAATAATAACTCATTTCTATATTTATATGAAGCATAAAGATTATCAAATAAATCATATATGATAATTACAAGCATACTTCATTTAATACAATCAATGAATCATCACATGAGTCATTAAGCAACAAATGCTTCATTAACTCATTTGGATGAATCATCTCATGAGTCACTAATTCATTTAATGCAAATTACACATAAGCTCTCCACCTCACCTTTCTTCTAGAAGCTTCTCAACTAATTACGAGAATGCCCCTCCCATCCGTAAAACACGGATATTCTGAGACTGCATAAATCTAATAATCCAATACTAGAATCTAGCTTAAACTAAAGCCCGCTAGTATAATCTGTCCGAACATCATATGAGCACAAGTACACGTATATGTCCGAACCCACAAGTACACCTATATGTCCGAAACCTGTCGTAAAACCATACGACCTCTATATCGTTTCGCCTGAAGCTAGGAAACTCTCTGTGTGGGACTCTAAAGACTCGACACTACGCTGGCAGTGGGTTTAACCATAGACCGCAAGCGACACTAGCTGTACGTAACGGTCCCCAGGTATATGTCGATAAGAAGGCCGATGAGGAAACCCATCCGAACTCCTACTGAGCCTGATGTGACAATCTCCGTACAGTCCGGTCTGTTCGTCTAAGACTATCGCATATCGGGCCTAGGGGACGGCAAGCGTCAGTCCCCTAAAAGCTGTATAAGTCATGTCGGAGTGAAGCCCATTACACCTTGAGAAGCTACTGGAAATCCTACCAGTAAATCTCGTTTGCCCTGGCCAGGGACTTTGCGTAATGGCTCTCCAAACACAGTGCGATATCAACTCCCAATACCGGGAGAGACGAATCCTTTCTAACTTCCACTGCCTCCAAGTGCTTCGGGACTGCACCCAACTGCTACCTGTTTGCACGACTCCTTTGAGCCGTGGTAGGGTAGAAATCTAAGAACAGTGGGAACACACTCGAGGCGAAGCAGCAGTGTCAAGTCTACGGACTATGCTGTACTCATGTCACCTGGAAACTGTTAATTGACGACGGGTATAATACCAACCAACAGTTCCCTGCGAGTCCAGTCCGGTGTATCCGTAACCCAATGAGCACCTGCATACTATCTCCAGTACAACCTACTAATTGCTGTGGAACATACCATCTCCCCTGCTGGAATGAGAAGTGTATATACTAGTCTACTCTGGAGTATCGATGCCCTGTCTCGATAATCCTACGACTAGGGACCTGAATAAGGATGTGCTTGTAGATTACCCAGCTCCCACTAGTGTGATTGCCATCACAACGCTGGTAGTCAAGCAAGATCATAATGGCTCTATCAATATGTATTCGCGATATGCTAAAAGAAATATATACACATATTAAGATAGATATAAACCAAGTAGCATACAACTATGTTGAGCAAGACTGTTAATACAACTGTGAGTATCCTAAGCTTCCAATAAGTAATATACAAGCTAGTATGATACATTAATGGCCCCTAGGGCATATACACTAACAGACGCCGGCGGTGGGTGGCAGCTGAGCTCATCATGATGGTTGGCCGGTGTTCATCACAGAAATCTGCATTTTATTACCACCCATTCATTATCTATTTTTTGTATATATCGGTACTATTAACCGATATTTGCTCAGTAATACAGATTACAGGTATCCGTGACAAAATACTGGAAATATATTCAAAATCACGGATATATCATATGTGAGCCGACCGTGAAACCAGAACTGGAAACCGGCCGATATCCAAAGAGATTTTGCTCATAAAGTGTGTGCACAATATTTTGGTCCAACACAATGCAAGTGTGCACACATGCTCTTTGGCTCTTGGACCATGGATGGGGCAGCCATGAATCATGGCACAAGTGGGCATGGTGTGATGTGCATTAATGGTGCATTCAATACATAAAGTGTTGATGTGATTCATAACTACATGTTTCCTTCCAAGCCCTGAGTGCAACACAAAACTTTTTAGACCAAGCAAACAACATCAGAGTGATGTGGGGGACAACACAAGCCAACATAACAAAAATGAGACCCAGAGCTCGGATTTGTCCCGAGATCATACCCCTTGTGGCCGGCCACTTTTTCCCCAAAGGCTCCCAGACTTCTGTGGGCCCCCCATTGCCACCATGTCAGCTCATTTTTATTGTTTGTTTAATTTTCTTTTGAGCCTATAAATACAGAACCAGTGAGCAAGGGAGAGGGGTCTTGGATTGCCATTCTTTTGTCCAAGCTTTTACACTTTTATTTCTCTTTGTTCTTTCTGTTGTAAATAGCTTAGTCCCCTTGAGCTCTTTGCCTTCACTTGATCTTGCAATCTCTTCATTGAGCTTGCAAGTTTAAGTGTTGATTATTGATCTCAAAGGTTGTATCTTCATATGGAATTAATAAAGCTTACTTCTTCTTTCTTTCATTCCCCTTGGATTCTTTGCCTTCACTTGATCTTGCAACCTCTTCATTGAGTTTGCAAGTTTAAGATTGGGTTATTGAACCCATGGCTTGTATGGTGTTCTATGGTTCTTAGTGTTACTTTCTTGCTCTTTTCATTACTTGCTCTTTTATTACTTGCTTTACATTCTTGCAATTTAAATTCCATGCTTTACTTTCTTGAACTCTAATTACCATGTCATTTACTTACTAGTATTGTTTTTCTTTTCTTTCCTTTTCTCTTTTCTTTTGCCCTTTTGTTTTGTTGTTGTGAATGGTTTGTAAATATGTGTTGTTAGTAAATGAATACGATATTGTAAGTTAAGGATTTCGTTTCTCATTCCTTTTCCCGTTATTTTGCATTGAACTCCGCCCAATTCTTACGCAAGCGCTCCATTAGGCACCCTACCCTACCAAGGTATCGGTGATCACTAACCGTGATCGGTTGCGTTCGGTTTCGCCGGAGGCGAAAGTAAGAGACGAGAACGGAAGGACAAGGGTCAATAAGCCGGATTCCACGAATACCGTGCTTAAATACCCTAATCCACATTGTTGCCGATTGCTCTAGCTTCAATTGGATAAGACTCAGCTCAAAGGTTTGAGTACGAATTCATTAGCTTACACTATTGTATCTTTTCCTAACAACTTTATACTTTGCATATATACACATAGGATAGATACGAACATTCCGCCCACGCGCATTAACTCGTCAGAACAAGAACGTAAAACGCTCCGTCTCCCTGTGGATCGACCCGTGCTCATCGCGGCTAGCTGCAAAGCGACACCGTCCTGATCGCGGTTAAACTTTAGAACTTAAAACTCGACATGCCGAAAGCGTGCGATCAAATGGCGTCGTTACCAGGGAGACGGTAACGTTTTTATTTTTGTTATTTCGGGTTAATCTTTGTACATCTCATTTATACAACTAGAAAAACAAACGATACCAGTGAGGCACTAGTGGAGCAACTTGAACACAGAATAAGTTTGGAGCCCAAACTCCTACATTGGACTGGCGACACAACCCCTATACTCGAGCTCGCCGGCCCCCTTGCCTCATTTTGCCTCCAATTTTTGTTCTGTGCTCCAGTGTTTTGTTTTTGTCTTATTTTTTTTGTTTGTTTTTTATAATTTTTAGTGTGCAAGTATTTGGGCATTCGTATCGCTTTTTCGCACTAATATCCATTTTTCCAACATTTATAGATTTTTACGGATTTGCATACAGCGATTGTGTGGAGCAAAGTGTACATTCTAAGATAATGGGATTAAAAAGTACAGTGCCAAAGATCCGGGTAGTTTGACCCGCGCAAGCGAACTTTCCAAGCTATTCGGATTTAACATCAACGGGGGTTTCCTAACCCAAAAACTTAAAGGTACATACTTTACTAATACCTTCTTCTCAAATCCGACGCATCCACTATAATATCTTTGCAGGATTCTTTGCAAGTTCGCTACCAAACGCCAAAAATTGACTAACTCGTATTTGTTGCAGTGCCGAGCTTAAACATAAAAAATGATTGTTTGAAATTTTGAACAAATTTTTTCATTGATTTGCGCATTGCATCCCTTAATACGGACTTAAGGGCAAGCAAATCCCACAACTTACGATAAAGGATTTCATCTCTTTTTCCATGGCCCACAAATCACGAACTTGAGCATAAACGTTTACCCGCACAAATTTTAAAAGAAACTAGGATTTAAACCTTAAGGACTTCGCGCTCACTAGGAGAAGTTAACTGTGATTAGAACACCGCTTAACGGTATAACTTTTACGGGGTGTCTAGAAAAGTGTTCACGGCGAAACCGCTAAAAGAGAAAGGGTTATTTAATTAAGGACCTTCGCGAAAGTATCGGAAAACCTCTCCTTATCTCTGCACTTACCTAGCCTCGTGATCAGCATATCTTGAGCCCGTTTCTCGACACAGTTTTACTTCGACAATCAAGTTCTTGAGTAAGTCTAGTTGACCTAGGTGAACCCTAGACCAATTAGGTGTGTGGTATTTTTGTGTCGTGATTGTTTTTTGTCCAGATTCTTTTTTGTATTTCATTCTTTTGTTAATAACTAACTAAAATAAATAAATAAAAATAAAAATAAACCACATTCTTTTTCCCCTCCTTTTCTCTTCTTCTCCTTCCTCTCATCATATCATGGGTATCCCACCTCGAAAAACTCTTGCCGAACTTTGGTACCCACAACCAGACATCACTTCTTACGGTTCTTGCTTTGGTCGAACGTCGAGCGATCCTTCCATGCCAGAAATCTCTTTGAAAGATCGGATAGACGCGTCTAGGACGAACAACTGGACTCCGCAATCTATCTTGTATCAATCATTTTAACCTTCACCGCCTTCTTACGTTGATACCCATTTTGAGAGTCCGGTTGTAACTCCAAAACCTATGTCTATTGCTGAACGTATTGAACAATCCCATAGCCGATCTTTCACTCCTTTCACCACTTCAAATTCTTTTGATCAACGGTTCCAGCGCCCTTCTTATCCAATTGTTGATCCTACTCCTGTCCAACCATTCAATTTCTATCAATCATACCCGACTTTTGCACCTTCCCTAGACATTGCTTCTCCACAGCCTTTTGGGAGTTTCTAGTATCCAAACGAGTTTGAATCTTTTACTGAAACCCCTTCACAACCCATGTCTAGTCTGGAACAGTCATTGGAAGACTTTTGGGTAGCGTCGTACCAACAGATGATGGATTTGAATGTGTCCATGGCCGCCCTTATACAACCCAGTGACCTGGTAGCTAGTTCCCAACTAGCTCCACATTTTCTAATGTATGAAGAAGCGGTAGGACAGTCTGAGAATTTGAGTGGTGAGAGTGAGCTACACCCTTCCTAATCAAACCTACCCGTTCTAAATTGAATCGCATAACTCCAGTTTTAAATGTCTATCAAGTGTTCCAAACGATTTATCAATTGAAGATAGAATGATTAATTAGTTGTGCGACTTTGTAGTGTTTGATTTACCCGATTGTGAAGGGTCCCTTTCAAGTGAATCCACACCCAATCCTTTTGACCTCTACACCTCCACTCAAGAACCTGAATTGATTGATATCCATGCTTTTGTTGAGATATCTGAGAATATTGATTTTCCCTTGATTGAGGATATCGACGCTGGGAAAATTTTGGATGATGAACCCGTGGTTTTGGTTGAGTTTTTCTCTCCAATTCATCATCCCGAGTCATTAAATGTTTTTCCCGAACTCTATATGTGTCTTGATGTTGATGATAAATGCATGGATAGGCTTAACTTTGAGGAGAATTTTGAGGATATTTTTGAGGATGAACCAGTTTTGCTTGATGAGTCGGATTTTCCAATTCATCATATCCCTTTCATTGACAGTGTACACCCTCCTGAACCTTTACCTGATACCCTTCCTCAATCACTTCCCTCCATCCTTTCCATCGTTCCGACCGTGCAAGACACTGTATCAATTTCATTTCTTATGTCTGGTTTACCATGTTTGCTCACGAATCTTGAGGGATTTGACCCAATTTCTCGACGGGTTGATCGATTAGCACAATCTCTTTTTACACATCGGTCATCACAAATTGTGCTAATTTATTCACTCCATTTTCACCCTCAAGTTCGTATTCCACTTTTTTTCTCCCCTCCGCCATTTTTCTTCTCAAATACCGAGACTGTATCCCACTTCTATCCCCATACGGTCTCGCGTATTTTTCATTTCTTTCCTCTCCGTATTCTTTCACCAGCCCGGGCCTTATCCCGATAAATTTTTTGAATGGTTGGTGCTCACTTTTGGTCTGTGTAAGGCCTTGTATAGATTAATACTGTTCTCTTTCCCCCCAATCCTGAACTTCAACGCCTAAACAGTGGAAACACTGTTTCACTTAAGTTTGGGGGGGATCTTTTTGGTGTACATATTTTTGTTTTTATTTTTGTTTTGTATAAACCTTTTATGGAGTGCCGGCAATTTTTGTTAGTGTATATGCCCTAGGGGCCATTATTGTATCATACTAGCATGTATATTACTTAATGGAAGCTTGGGATATTCACAGTTGTATATAACAGTCTTGCTAAACATAGTAGTATGCTACTTGGTTTGAGTCTACTTTAAAATGTGCATATGTTTCTTGTAACGTATCACTTATACATATTAGTAGAGCCCATAGGATCTTTGCTTGATTACCAGCGTCGTGATGGCAGTCACACTAGTGGGGGCTGGGTAGTCTATAAGCAACATCCTATACAGGTCCGTGGTCGTTAGATTATCGAGATAGGGCATCGATATTCCGGAGTAGACTAAGTGTATACACTTCTTATCCCAGTTAGGGAGATGGTCTGTCCCACAGCCATCAGTACGTCGTACTGGTGATAGTATACAGGTGCTCGTTAGGTTACGGGTACACCGGACAGGACTCGCCGAGGAACTGATTGGTTGGTATTATACCCATCGTCAGTTATCAGTTCCCAGGTGACATGAGTACAGCATAGTCCGCAGACTTGACACTGCTTCTTCGCCTCGAGTGTGTCCCTCTGTTCTTAGATTGCTACCCTACCACGGCTCAAAGGAGTCGTGCAAACAGGTAGCAGTTGGGTGCAGTCCCGAGCACTTGGAGGCAGTGGCGGTGAGATATGATTCGTCTCTCCCGGTATTGGGAGTTGATATCGCGCTATGTCAGAGAGCCATTACGCAAAGACCCTGGCCAGGGCAAGCGAGATATACTGGTAAGTTCCAGTAGCTTCTCAGGGTGTAATGGGCTTCGCTCCGACATGAGTTATACAGCTATTAGGGGACTGACGCTTACCGCCCCCTAGGCTTGATATGCGATAGTCTTAGACGAACAGACCGGACTGTACGAAGATTGTCACATCAGGCTCAGTAGGAGTTCGGATGATTTTCCTCATCGGCCTTCTTATCGACATCTACCTGGGGACCGTTACGTACAGCTAGTACTGCTTGCGGTCTGTGGTTAAACCCACTGCCAGCGTAGTGTCGAGTCTTTAGAGTCCCACACAGAGAGTTTCCCTGCTCCAGGCGAAACGATATAGAGGTCGTATGGCTTTACGACAAGGGTTCGGACACATACGTGTGTTTACGCACGTACGACTTTTCGGACAGTTTTTACTAGCCGGCTTTGGTTTAAGCCAGATTCTAGTATCGGCTTATTGGATTTATACAGTCTAAAGTTTTTCCGTGTTTTCACGGATTGGAGGGACGTCCTCGTAATTTTTCGGAAAGCTTCTAGAAGAGTGGTGACTAAGGGGTTAAGGTGGCATGAGCATTAATTGCTTAATGACTCATTTGTGTGATTCATCCTTTGCATTAAATGATTCATTAATGAATTAATGAGTCATATGATGAATCACACTAGGTGAATGAATCTAACCATAATGATAAATCATTTATATTATTTATTTGATTAATTGTTATGGTTGATATATTCATATGAGTTCATTATTCATTTCATTATCATCTTCACCTTCTCTCTCCTCAAGCTCACTCTCTCTTCAAACCCTAACCCTAGCCTCTCATGTGTTGAGATCAAGGGTTAGCTAGACTAATACATCCATAACCTCACTCTATATCCTCTAGGTAGCTTAGATTAGCACTTTAAGCAACCTAGTTATCTCAAGTTTGAGATTAAGCTTAGCGTAGGAGCTTTCGGGTGGATCGTCTTTGATTCGAGGAGGCCGTTGAGGTGCCGATGTTCCAAGGAGCCTACGAGGAGTGGAGGACCGCGATGAAGAACCGAAAGACTAGTATCGTGAGGTATAACTTCGTATCCGAGTAGTTAAACCTCTAGTATTTAGTTAGCAATGGTTTAGATAACGATTCATGCGCTCAAGTCCGTGTTACGAAGCTTTGATAATCGTTTTTCATATATTCCGCCTCCCCGCAAGTTCGTGGGGTGCGTGACATGGACTTACAGTGGTATCAGAGCCAACTAAACCATTACTAGCTTGTTAGCAACTAATTAGAAGTTCGATCGACGGAAAACACGAAAACGGAACCCCGGAATCCCTAAGTTTCTGTTAATTTTAAACATGTCTGAAAAATTATTTGATATGCCTTAAAATTCACAGCAGGGAAATATAAGAATACTAGGAAAATACGAGCCCCTAACTCGGCAAGACGGCCGCGGATCCGCGGCAAGAAGGTGCTTTTGGCCGCGGATCCGCCGCCGAGTCAACGCCGAGTTGACTCGGATTTGCTCTGTTATTCATATTTATTGGTGTTTTGGTTTCCTGTATGCTCTGTTTCTACCCAGGTTGGTGCAGGTTTGCTTTTGAGGTAGACACGGAATATGGTTATCGATCGATATTCTAAGATATTTTCTAATTGGGTTTTTATCTGTAATGTTTAACGTGTTCGTAAACCTCCCCTAACTGCTAGTATGTCGGTTGGCAGGGGGTTGCACATTTCTGTAATGTTTACTGTTTGTGTATATGAACTGTGTTGGACTGTTGTGATGATTAGCCGGGGTTTGAGATGGGTTTAATATTCATTCATTCGATGTAAATGTAATTTGATGTAATATTCTTTTGCGGGGCACATCCAGGTTGCGGTTGTAGCCACCATTGTATTATTTCTTTTTACTGTTTTTGCTCCTAGGATAGACCCAAGGTAAGGTACACAAACTACCCGGTACGTCGAAGTGTTTAGTGGCCTACTCACGTTATTAAGGGAGACCTCTTCACTTTGGGTACTTGGCGGGTAGTTTGTCGTACCCGTAGGGGTCTTGGGTGGGGTAATGGCTATTCATCACAACTGTGTAATCCGTCTTTTATTGCAGGCTCAAAGCAAATGCGGATTGCTAATAAATCCAATAAAGTTCATCTGTGATCTGGAATGCTTATTATTGCGTCTGACGAATGTACAATATCTATATATGATAGCTATTAGACGTCACTTATGTTTTACACCCGCGCTAGCCCAGCCCCCGCTCTGTCGTTAGTTAAGTAACCTAACGGGTGATGACGGGACCCCGTGACGAATGCGGATGGCATAAGAGGATGTAGTATTTTCGTTGTTTTCTACAATGATAGGATAAATGATAGGACGCATTATTATAATGCAAAGAAAATAAACCAAAGTTAAGTCGTTAGGAACGAATTTAAAAAAAACTACTCGGTTATTTTAAAAGAGCAGAATTTTTAATTGCGGAGCTTTAAAAACTCCTTTTAAAAAGTATCAGGTTCCTTCGATTATATCAAGTTCACTACATTCACGGTTTTGCCAAAACCAGTCGTAGCCCTTCGTCATTTCATATGGATAGTCAATAGTATTCAAGCTGTGTTTGTTGGCCAAAGTCAAGTCACAGTGTTTGGTAGCTATTGAATATTCGTATGCAGCATAGATAGATGCGTTGGTTTGGGACAGTCGTACTGCTTTGTTGGCCAAAGTCAAGGGTATGTACGGATGGGTTCAAATTAACCTGGACATTGACGGGTAGAACTTGACAAGTGACTTATGATTTGTTGGCCAAATTTAAGGTCATAAGAGCATGGGGCAAAAATCCATATCGGGAATTTCTAAAGAAAGTGAAATTTGCAGAGAGAGCATACCATTTTGGAGTTTGATGAATGTTGGTAGGATTCCTTCAACATTATCATACGATGATATTTTGGATCCCAATCCTACTGTGAGTATATACTGCTTATCAGGAGATTCGTCACTTAACGATCAATGCTATAAACCAAGTAGGTGCCTAGAAAGGTGTCAGCGGGGTTATACCCCCGGAGAAAAGAGTTTATTTAATTAAGGAACTTTGCGAAAGCATTGGAAAACCTCCCTTGAAGTATCGACACTGACCTGGCTGAACGGTTAAGCAAGAATTGTACGGTGAGAATAGTCCTGGCTAATTCTTCTTTTATGGTTTGAGGAGGGATTTGAGAAACAGTGGGAGCCATCATGTTTAGATAAATTAAACCACTCTAAACTTGCAAGAGCATCTTGCTAATAGTGTTTTCTTCTCTCTCTTAAAATTGCAGCGACCTTGTGACCACACATAGGTTACATCTGTTAGTTATATGTATGCCTTAGAGGCCATTACTGTACATAGGATGTATATTGTAGTGGATGCTGGGACATATATAGGGAGGACTTTCTTGCTCGACATGATAGTATGCTATCTGGTTACCCTTTACCTTAACGTGTATGCTGATTGTCTCTCTGTTACATGTTGGTAAAGCCCTTAGGATCTGTACTTGACTACCTGGACTATGATGCGGATCATACTTGTGGGGACATGGTAGTCCATAAGTACATCCTTCACAGTCCCTAGTCGTGGGTGTATCGAGACGGGGCATCGATATACCAGAGTAGACTAGCGTGTACCTTCTCGACCCATACAGATGGGAGATGGATGATCCCATATCCATTGGTGTTTGACATCAGAGGAGATATACGGGTGCTCAGTAGAGACTGGGTACACTGGACGGACTCGCCGAGAACTCCCAGATGGTATTATACCTCACGTCAGATGGCAGTTCTCTGGTGACACGGTACAGAGTAGTCTGTTGACCCGAGATCGTCATAGAGTCTTGTGTGGTTCCCACTGTGCTTTGATTTCCATCTTACCACGTCCAAGAGGGCGTGCAAAACGGTGGTTTTTGGGTACAGTCCCGAGTCACATGGAGGCAATGAGCGATAGGAGGGGATTCGTCTCTCCCGGTATAGGGGGTTGATGTTGCGCTGTGTTCGATTGGCTATAACAGGAAATCCCTGGCCAGGGTTGCTGAGATTTACTGGTAAGTGTTACCAGTAGTTTCTCGAACAGTTATAGACCTCATATCGACATGACTTATTGAGCTATTGGGGTCTGACGTTTTACCACCCCTAGGCGAGATATGCGACAGATCAGACGATCAGACCGGACTGTACGGTAGTGTTACTGGTCGGATTCACTGGAGTGTGAGCGGGCTTGCTCGTCGATCTTCAGATCGCTCAATACCCGGGTGGCCGTTACGTTTAGCAGACCGCTTGCGGCTTGTGGGTGTTTGATATGATCATCGCCTGCTGCCGGCGTATTGACGAGTCTTTAGAGTCCTACACAGAGGTTTCCTGGCTCAAGCGAAACGAAATAGGAGCGCATATGAGATATGTGCGGGACCGAGAATAATGCGTGTATGTGATACCGTATTCCATTCTCGCGATGAATGTATCGATTAGGTTATATGCGATATACCCTAGTTATCGAATCAAAGGTTGATTTGATAAGCCGATACATCATATACTAGTCGGTTGTGTGCGACATGACCGGGTCATTGAATCAAGTGTTGATTTAATGATTTAATGCATAATTATATATTTGATATATTACTTTGCGTTAACTAGTATTGGTTCACTTTAAATGGATTTTCTCACTCGGGTGTGCGCATTACATATGCGATATGATTTTGTGCACTTGCTTGTATCATGTTTGATGATGCATGCTTTTTGGTTAAGTGTAAAGTATTAAACCTTGGTTAATGAAATGGTTAGGGTTTATCATTTAGTTATTCATTTATCTTATTTAGTTATCCATTTATTTTTTGATAAATGAATTAAAGAAAGAGAAAAGGATGGTGGCTTCTTTTGTTGTTTAGTTAAAGCTTCATGAAGCTTTGACTTAGTCCACTATTCTTATCTCATCCTTAACCCTAACCATACCACTCAACCATGATTAATTCTCTACACTAAACCATGGTTCTAAGATGATAAGAATGTATTATTCTTTTCATTTTAGAATTATCTTATCTTATCATTTTCTTCTTCTTCTTCATCTTCTTCTTTGAAGAAGCTCAAGCTCCATCAATGGTGATTGTTGGAAAAGAGTGAGAAATCCAAAACTAAAGTCTACCCACTTCCTATTTCTTCATCCTCTACCTCTTGCCAAGTAGTAGAGTGTGTTTACTTCACAAGTTTCTTGACTTGGTGAAGTTGTGAGCTTGATCTAGCGATGCCTCGACGTAGATCATCTTCGGCATGGACATCGACAACCTAGCTTGCCCATTCTCCGACGAAGCCGATCCTAGAGCCCGGATTTTACTTGGACAGCGGAGAGGACCTCGTTGCGGAGCTATGGAGGTGGAGCACCGGATCTACAAAGGTTGTATTTCCGTTTTCTCATTAGTTAAGTGTTAACTAGTTCTTTTTCGCCTAGACATCTAGTTATCGATCCGTAGTTTAGGGTTTGTAGGCACCATAATTTTTGAAATTGCCATGGTTGATGGCTTGGGAGACCTCACTAGAGTGCCTAGGAACCCTACAGTGGTATCAGAGCCTAGCTAGAGCCTTAGGCGAAGTCCAGACGGAATTTGAAGTCCGAACGAACCCGGAACCCCAAAACAAATATGCTCTCTGTACTTTTTCCGAAAATGCGGATTTTTGTGTATTAAAAATGCCTATAAAATTCAATAAATAATTATAAGAATTACTGTGGAAATTCAGGTGACTGATTCATTAGACTTAGCGCGGATCCGCGGCCTCACAGAAGGCTGAGGCGGCGGATCCGCGGCCTGTTTGGAATTTTGTGCATTACTTTATCCACAGTAATTCTTATATATTATTTCTGGTGTTTCTGGGAATTTTTAATATTTTTTCCAGAGTTGAATTTTCTGCAGTTGTTTTGGGGATTCGGTGTTTCGATCGGGGTATCAAATTTTGTCTGTGTGACTTTCCGGATAAATTTTAGAATATGTTAAAAAGTTCGACCGGATATAAATACCCAATTTTTCCCCTGTCGGGAAATTTCCAAGTGTTGGATTTTTCCGTAGTTTAACGACGTTCTAAGTAGTGCAAGTAACTCGATGGTCACTCTAGAAGACAACAAACCTTAACTCGATTATGTGACCGTCTTGAACTGCCCTTTGAACCTTCGGGTTTGGGGCAGTACGGCGTGCCACATGTGAGGCGTTGGCTTGACCGTTCTACGGCTGGACCGTTGGTACTGAGGTACGAACTGAATGTTGTTAGACTTATTTCATGTGTTGATCTGTATCGGGAAAACTTGGGTGTTCGATTGTTCGATCGAAAAGTTTAACATTTTCTGTTTATCTGGAATGGGATACAATAATTGGAATTCACAATAAGTTATATGATAACTGAATGAATGTTATAAACGTAGCAATTTAGTCTCACTTGATCGGTTGCCACAGAATTTTGATGTGATCAAAAGTCCGTCGCAATCACGTAGCGTACGCGGATACTCGCCGGGTAAACTTAATAGACAGCCTCACTCCATAGCCCCGACCAAGTGACTGTAGGAGAACCCCGTCGCCGAAAGCATCCGTACGGGTGCTCGCGGTAGCGGTGTTCCGCCTTGGTGCACTTCGTCGACGGTATCGGGGGTGCGGCCGTCTACAGAAGTTTGCGACGAGCATTCGATCAGGATGTCGGGAATCCTGTTGAATTGCCCGACTTGATATTGAAAAGTGTTTTCGATTTTGAGACTAAAATGCGGTGTTAATAATTGTTAGGCATGTGATGTCTAAGTAATTCATTTGGTCAGGCATGTGATGTCTGAGGTGGTTGCGGATTCCAACTGTTGTAGTTTTACACTTTCTTTTCTGTGACCGTAAGTGTAATATGTGATATCGCCGGTTTCGTTGCTATATGTCAACGACAATTGGGATGCGCATATTTACTTACGTTGATGACATGTGATGTTATGTGTTGCTGGATATGTTATATTGGATCGTCGTGATTGAATAGCCGGGGGTTTTTATGTGAGATGAGTGTTTTTCATTTTCATTCATGTAAAAACTTGTATGTAATATTCTTTTATTGGGACGCTTCCAGGTTGAGGAAGTAGTCACCTTTTGTATATTATTTACTTTTCCGCACTAGGATAGACCCAAGGAGGAGGGCACAAGTAACCGGGTTCTGGAGTCCAGTGGGAGACCAACTCGAGGAGTCGAGTCCGGGTCTCCTAACTCTAGAATTGGTAGGGTTGCTTGCCGCTCTCGTAGGGGTCTAGGGGTGTGGGTTTGGCTATTCATCGCGACCATGGAATCCGTGTTTTATACTGGCTCGTATTGAAAACACGGACGTCCTAGTATATCCAATATTTCATATGATTCTTCTGCTGCGATATCTGTGATGTGATCATGTGATGTTCTGTGATAGATACAGTATATAGTATATATGATATATTATATAGGCGTTACTTATGTTTTACACCCGCGCTAGCCCTGTCCTGCTCTGCCGTTAGTTACCTAACCTAACGGTGCATGAGGGGACATCGAGGCGAATGCGGATGGCATAAGTGTACGTCGTATTTATCAGTGATGATTAGGTACTTAAATGATGGGACTTCATTAATGTGATTAATGAAATAAAAGAAACCTAAGATGTTGTAGAATCGAATTTCAAAATAAAACAGGTAGCTACAGTTCTTGCTTTGCACAGCGGTATATGCGATATATCCTGCACCTTATTCGATGAGGAAAGGACCGAGATCCCTTCACCGGGAGTGACTCCTTTAGCAATAACTGGCAGATGCTACACCCTCGGTTTGTCTTTTGATTGCTTTTAAGAGTTTTTGCTTTGCATAGTGATATATATGATATATCCCGCACCTCATTCGACGAGGAAAGGACCGACGATCCCTTTACCGGGAGTGACTCCTTTAGCAAAACTAGAAAAGCCTCAAAAGCACTCCATTTCAAAATTCATTCGATCCTACAACGATATCAAGTTCATTACACAATAGGTTTTCAGAAAAACCTGTCGTAGCCCTCCGTCATTACAGATAAGTACTAGTTAGTATTCGTGCTACGGTAGTTTGGCATTCGTCAAGGCGTAGTGTGCGGTAGCTAACTAGTATTTATCTGCTTATGCATATGATGCAGATTGGATTAGGGTATTCGCACGGCGTTGTTTGGCATTCGTCAAGGGTCGTGCGGGTGGGTTTAATTCGATCAAGTAATGTACGGGTTGAACTTGACTAGTGGACTATGGGTTGTTTGGCATTCGTCAAGGTCATAGCGAGCTAGGGGCAAAATATTATCGGGAATTTCAAGTGTTGAAATTTGCAATGAGATTGCATACCTTCTATGAGATAGTTGGATCCCGATACCCGCTGCGAGTAAGTGTTACTCCTGGGAGAGTTTTATACATTACAATTAGCCGATCAAGTAGGTGTCTAGAAAGGTGTCAACGGGGTTACGCCTCTGGGAAAACGAGGTTTACATTAATTAGGTTCGTGCGAAAGCACGGGGGACCTCCCTCAAAGTACCGACACTGGCCTGGCTGAAAGATTGGCGAACTTGTAGTGTGTAATTAATCCCGGCTAGTCTTTCCTTTTAGGGTTTGAAGGAAGATTTGATAAAAAAGCAGTGGGAGCCATCCTGATTAGATAAAATAATAACCAATCTATTCTTGCAAGAGCGCACGCTGAGTGTTTTCTTCTCTCTCTCTCCAGGTAGCGACCATATCACGCCTTAATCAAGATAATAATACGGATAATTGACCGAACCCGCTTGTTATACTGAGCTGGGGAACGTTGGTCCCGCTCCAACTTATAATTGTTATAAGACAGAGCAGGAAATTGGGGAATACCAGATTTCCCGTGCCGCCCAAACGAGGAGAGTGCATGATGATGCATCATCTTCGGGTGTGTTCATTATACAGAACTGTTTCTCAGTATCCTTTACGTCCTGGGTATATGATACCGGATCAGGATCCCAGATATGTAATCTGTTACATAGGGCTACAGATAGGTAGAGAACTGAGAACGGGTGATAAGTTTCATGAGGCAGAAAACGGGGCAAATGTTGCAGCCAAGTCTGTTGGTCACTGTCACCCTGTATTACCTATACATTGATTCTGAACGAATGTTGTTAGATACCGAACCTGATATACAAAATCATATCAGTCTCTTTATTAGTAAAGAAATGATATAATTTTGTATTGTTGGATAATGTTTTGAACATTTCCTATATCAAAAGTTGATCGGTTCAGGCACGTTATCTAAAAGCGTTGATGTTCTAAATCAAACTACAGTTCTTACTATATGGAACACACACAAGAGGAAGAGTTCAGAAATGAACGAATTCTTCTTGAGGCATTGTAGACTAGGTCATATCAATGCGACCCGACTAGCTAGAGTTACATAAAGATGCATATTTAAATTAGTTTGAATTTACATCTTGTAAAACTCGCCAGTCATGTCACAAAGATAAGATGACCATAGCTCCGTTTACTGGAAACAGAGAAAGAGTTAATGAACTCTTGGGATGATACATGTTGATGTATGTAAGGTCCCCTGTCTACACATGCCAGGACTGGTTCTTTATACTTCATTACGTTCTTTGATGATCTCTTTAGATTCAGACATATGTTCTTGTTGAAACACAAGTCCGAACCTTTTGAGATATTCACAGAATATAAGTTAGAAGTAGAGAACCAAAATAAGGATATAAGTATTATGTCCTTTGATGCGATCAGGGAGGAGAATACTTGAGCACGAAATTCCTGGACTATTCTAAAGGAGAATGAGATTCTCTCTCAGCATTACTCCTCCGTATACACCATAGCATGATAGTATATCGGGGCGGAGCAATCACACCCTATATGATAAGGTGTGCTCTATGATGAGTACTACTGAGTTACCTATTTCCTTTTGGGAGTTATGCGCTTGAGAAGCTGCATACCTATTGAATAGGTTCGAATCAAATCAGTTGTCTACCATTTCATATGTGATATGGAAAGGGAAGAGCCCATATCTTAAGTTGGTTAAGATTTGGGGTTGTCCGGCCTATGTCTAAAACCATAATCCGGACAAGTTCGAGGCAAGGTCTGTTATGTAGAACTGGAATAGTTCCAGCTATACAAGCTACAGCAGATGATTTGGTACAACCAAAGGATTCAGTAGATACCAACGAACCTCAGCCTCTTCGCCGATCTAGTAGGGTTCCTCACCCACCTGAGAGATACTTCAGTTTCTCTATGAAAGTGGGAGCGAGGATTGCATCATGAGATGATGACCCAACTAGTTTCGAGCTGGCCATCAGGAGTGGGACTCTGTAAGAATGGCTGGATGCTTAGCGATCTGAGATGGAATCCTTATACGCCAACAAAGTATGGACTTTGGTTGCTATATCTGAAGGGTTAAATCCCCATCAGGAGCAAGTATATCTTGAGAAGATTACTTGGTGTACATGAAAACTTGAGACTTTCAAAGCTGGACTTGTTAAAGGTTTGCATCATTGACCAGGTGTGGATCATGATGAAACTTTTTCTAAGGATCTATGCTTAAGTCCATCCAGATCCTACTAACCACGGCTACATACCATGACTACGATATCTGGCGGTTGGGTGCCATGACTACTTTTCTAAATGATGATTTAGAAGAGTGCGTCTGTAAGTACACAGCCAGAGGGCTTCGTAAACAGTGGGAGCAGCGGAAACGTGTGCATGATGTTTTATCTGATAAAGCAGGCATCGCGGAGTTGGAACATCTGTTTTGATGAAGCGGTCAAAGAGTTTGACATCATCAAAATGGTAGATGAACCTTGTACATACAAAAAGGTAGTAGGGAGTATGGTGACGATCCTCGTAGAGTACGTGGATGACATACTCTTGATAGGGAAAGAGTTTCCTATGCTACGCTCGGTCAATCTCCGCTTATCACTAGAATTCTCCATATATGATCAAAGTGATACCTACTAAATCCTGCATTTTGGATCTATGAGATAGATTTAAATGGATGTTAGGATTCTCACTAGTTGTAGTGAGATGGTATCAATCGATCTTGGGGAGAATCACTGGAAGGGTTCCAGGGTGATAAAGACGACTGAATGTCAGTCGCAGGCATTGTCTTTACCCTCAGTAAAGGGACGGTATGTTGGAAGAGTTCCAAGCTAGATACCGTGACATACTAGACGATAAAGGCTGGATACATCGCTACTTAAGATGCTACCCTAGAAGCTGTTTGGGTGTATATTGGTTCATGAGATGAACTATGTTCCTACCATTGTGAGACAATGGAGTTGTGGCTTATGCCAAGGAACACCGGTCCCATCAGTGATCCAGACTTATTCTAAGGCAGTGTCACCTGATCATGGAGATGGTTGATCTCCAGGGTGATCGAGGTTTGGAGAGTAGACTAAGAGGACAACACAGCGGATCCACTCACAAAGGCCTGTTCCCAGAGAGAGATTTTTATGGGATGGTTGAGTATGAGATACTGCAACCACTGCTACAGATGGCCCTAGTGCAAGTGGGAGATTGTTAGTTATATGTATGCCCTAGAGGCCATTACTGTACATAGGATGTATATTGTAGTGGATGCTGGGACATATATAGGGAGGACTTTCTTGCTCGACATGATAGTATGCTATCTGGTTACCCTTTACCTTAACGTGTATGCTGATTGTCTCTCTGTTACATGTTGGTAAAGCCCTTAGGATCTGTACTTGACTACCTGGACTATGATGCGGATCATACTAGTGGGGACATGGTAGTCCATAAGTACATCCTTCACAGTCCCTAATCGTGGGTGTATCGAGACGGGGCATCGATATACCAGAGTAGACTAGCGTGTACCTTCTCGACCCATACAGATGGGCGATGGATGATCCCATATCCATTGTTGT
The DNA here is from genome assembly GCA_030015575.1 of Agapanthus africanus. NCBI lineage: Eukaryota > Viridiplantae > Streptophyta > Magnoliopsida > Asparagales > Amaryllidaceae > Agapanthus > Agapanthus africanus. The sequence continues at coordinate 27,754,528 of CM057339.1, forward strand.
TTGACATCAGAGGAGATATACGGGTGCTCAGTAGAGACTGGGTACACTGGACGGACTCGCCGAGAACTCCCAGATGGTATTATACCTCACGTCAGATGGAAGTTCTCTGGTGACACTGGTACAGAGTAGTCTGTTGACCCGAGATCGTCATAGAGTCTTGTGTGGTTCCCACTGTGCTTTGATTTCCATATTACCACGTCCAAGAGGGCGTGCAAAACGGTGGTTTTTGGGTACAGTCCCGAGTCACATGGAGGCAATGAGCGATAGGAGGGGATTCGTCTCTCCCGGTATAGGGGGTTGATGTTGCGCTGTGTTCGATTGGCTATAACAGGAAATCCCTGGCCAGGGTTGCTGAGATTTACTGGTAAGTGTTACCAGTAGTTTCTCGAACAGTTATAGACCTCATATCGACACGACTTATTGAGCTATTGGGGTCTGACGTTTTACCACCCCTAGGCGAGATATGCGACAGATCAGACGATCAGACCGGACTGTACGGTAGTGTTACTGGTCGGATTCACTGGAGTGTGAGCGGGCTTGCTCGTCGATCTTCAGATCGCTCAATACCCGGGTGGCCGTTACGTTTAGCAGACCGCTTGCGGCTTGTGGGTGTTTGATATGATCATCGCTTGCTGCCGGCGTATTGACGAGTCTTTAGAGTCCTACACAGAGGTTTCCTGGCTCAAGCGAAACGAAATAGGAGCGCATATGAGATATGTGCGGGACCGAGAATAATGCGTGTATGTGATACCGTATTCCATTCTCGCGATGAATGTATCGATTAGGTTATATGCGATATACCCTAGTTATCGAATCAAAGGTTGATTTGATAAGCCGATACATCATATACTAGTCGGTTGTGTGCGACATGACCGGGTCATTGAATCAAGTGTTGATTTAATGATTTAATGCATAATTATATATTTGATATATTACTTTGCGTTAACTAGTATTGGTTCACTTTAAATGGATTTTCTCACTCGGGTGTGCGCATTACATATGCGATATGATTTTGTGTACTTGCTTGTATCATGTTTGATGATGCATGCTTTTTGGTTAAGTGTAAAGTATTAAACCTTGGTTAATGAAATGGTTAGGGTTTATCATTTAGTTATTCATTTATCTTATTTAGTTATCCATTTATTTTTTGATAAATGAATTAAAGAAAGAGAAAAGGATGGTGGCTTCTTTTGTTGTTTAGTTAAAGCTTCATGAAGCTTTGACTTAGTCCACTATTCTTATCTCATCCTTAACCCTAACCATACCACTCAACCATGATTAATTCTCTACACTAAACCATGGTTCTAAGATGATAAGAATGTATTATTCTTTTCATTTTAGAATTATCTTATCTTATCATTTTCTTCTTCTTCTTCATCTTCTTCTTTGAAGAAGCTCAAGCTCCATCAATGGTGATTGTTGGAAAAGAGTGAGAAATCCAAAACTAAAGTCTACCCACTTCCTATTTCTTCATCCTCTACCTCTTGCCAAGTAGTAGAGTGTGTTTACTTCACAAGTTTCTTGACTTGGTGAAGTTGTGAGCTTGATCTAGCGATGCCTCGACGTAGATCATCTTCGGCATGGACATCGACAACCTAGCTTGCCCATTCTCCGACGAAGCCGATCCTAGAGCCCGGATTTGACTTGGACAGCGGAGAGGACCTCGTTGCGGAGCTATGGAGGTGGAGCACCGGATCTACAAAGGTTGTATTTCCGTTTTCTCATTAGTTAAGTGTTAACTAGTTCTTTTTCGCCTAGACATCTAGTTATCGATCCGTAGTTTGAGGTTTGTAGGCACCATAATTTTTGAAATTGCCATGGTTGATGGCTTGGGAGACCTCACTAGAGTGCCTAGGAACCCTACAACATCTAGATAACAAATTGACTGATTCTGACTTATATGAATGGCAAAAGTCTGTCCAGATGTCCATTGCCTATGACAAGCTGGACCACCCTATTGAGGGACATTCCTATTGTTATGGGATCGGGCATTGGCAGAATGATTGCTGGGCTTTAGAATCCAGTAGCCATGATACGAAGCATGTTGTGACTTCAACTTAGGGTGTGTTTATGACAGAGAACTGTATGTCAGTTAACCCTACTTCCTGGGTATTGGATACCGGATCAGGAACTCATATCTGTAATTCATTACAGGCTCTGAGAAATCGTAGGGTTATCAGGATAGGTGATATGACCCTCACAGTTGCTAACGGAATGAGCATGAACGCTGAATCCGTAGGGGAATATCATCTTGGACTGACAACTGGGCAGATATTGATTCTACGTAACTGTTTTTATGTACCAGGTATGACCTGTAATATCATATCTGTACCCTTACTTTCTAAAGAAGGATATGATTTTACTTTTACAAGAGATGTGGTTCCCATCCACCTAAATCAAGATTTGATTGGGTCAGGTATATTAGAAAACGGAATATACTTATTAAATCAAGTTCAAATTTTCAGTGTCCAGAACACACTTAAAAGAAAGTCTCCAGAAATAAATCAGGCTTTCTTATGGCATTGTAGACTAGGTCACATCAATGAGAGAAGGTTGACTAAGTTACATAGAGAAGGATATTTGAATCCGTTCGAATATCAATCTTATGCTACTTGTGAATCTTGTCTCAAAGGAAAGATTACAAAGACTCCGTTCACTAGATACGGAGTAAGAGCAAGCGAGCTCTTAGGACTCGTATACAGTGACGTATGCGGTCCAATGTCTACACATGCGCGAAGTGGTTATTCCTACTTCATTACCTTTACGGATGATTTCTCTAGGTATGGATATGTCTTCTTAATGAAGCATAAATCCAAGGACTTTGAGAAATTCCAAGAATACAAGAATGAAGTGGAAAAACAAATAGGCAAGGGTATAAAGACACTGAGATCTGATCGAGGTAGTGAATACTTAAGTGCCGATTTCCTGGGTTACTTAAAAGAGAATGGAATTCTCTCTCAGCTTACTCCTCCATACATACCACAACACAACGGTGTATCGGAAAGGAGGAATCGAACCCTATTGGATATGGTTCGTTCCATGATGAGTAACGCTGAGTTACCGCGATCATTCTGGGGATATGCACTAGAATCAGCTGCATATCTTTTGAACCGAGTTCCAACCAAAACTGTGCCTACCACACCATATCAGATGTGGAGTGGGAAGAAACATTGTCTTAAGTATCTTAAGACATGGGGAAGTCCAGCTTTTGTAAAGAAGCAGCATGCGGACAAGCTCGAGGCACGCTCAGTAAAATGCAAATTTATGGGATATCCAAAGAACTCCAAGGGATATTATTTCTATTACGCAGAGGAACAAAAAGTCTTTGTTTCTCATCATGCCTGCTTCTTGGAAACTGAGTTTTTAGAAAATCAGAAGAGTGGGGACGCAATAGAACTGGAAGAAATTCCAGAGCCACAAGCTATTACTGAAACCTTGGTAGAACAAGAAGGTTCAGGAGAACAGGACATCCCGACGCCACTCCGCAGGAGTAGTAGGCAATCTCATCCGCCCGAGAGATACTACAGATTTCTCATAGACGGGGATAGAGAGGATTGCACTATTGACTATGATGAGCCTACTAGCTTCCAGCAATCCATTCAGAGTGGTGACTCAGTAAAATGGCTGGATGCAATGCGGATCGAAATGGAGTCCATGTACACTAACAAAGTATGGACTTTGGACGTTGCTCCAGATGGGGTAAAACCCGTAGGATGCAAATGGATCTTCAAAAAGAAGATTGGTGTAGATAGACAGGTTGAAACCTATATGGCTAGACTTGTTGCAAAGGGTTTCCGTCAAAGACCTGGTTTGGACTATAACGAAACCTTTTCTCCAGTAGCTATGCTTAAATCTATTCGGGTCCTTCTTGCTATTGCTGCCTTCCACGATTATGAAATCTGGCAGATGGACGTAAAGACGGCCTTTCTAAATGGTAATTTGGAAGAGAGGGACTATATAGATCAGCCAGAGGGATTCATTCAGAGTGGGAGCAGCAGTAAAGTATGCAAGCTGCTTAAATCCATTTATGGACTAAAGCAGGCATCTCGGAGTTGGAACATCTGTTTTGATGATGCTGTCAAAGAATTCGACTTTATCAAAAATCCAGATGAACCTTGCATATACAGTAAGATTGTAGGGAGAGCTGTGGTATTCCTCGTCTTGTACGTAGATGACATTCTCCTAATAGGAAATGATATTCCTATGTTACAGTCAGTTAAAAGATTCTTGTCACATAAATTCTCCATGAAAGACCTGGGTTATGCCACCTACATTCTGGGGATCCGGATCTATCGTGATAGATCAAAGAGGATGTTGGGACTTTCACAGTCCAGATACATAGACACCATAGTGAAGAGATTCAGTATGGATGATTCTAAGTACGGCAATCTACCGGCTTGTCACGGAATCACCCTCTCCAAAGAGATGTCTTCCAAGACAGATTTGGAAAGGGATCGCATGTCGATTATACCCTACGCTTCTGCGGTAGGCTCTATAATGTATGCGATATTATGTACCAGACCAGATGTAACATACGCATTTAGCGTTGTAAGCCGGTATCAAGCAAACCCAGGGGAGAAGCACTGAATAGCAGTAAAGAACATTCTCAAGTACCTGAGAAGGACTAAGGAGATGTTCTTGGTATATGGCGGAAAAGACCTCCAGATGGAGGCCTTTGCCGACTCCGGCTTCCAGAGTGACAAAGATGACTCCAAATCCTTGTCGGGTTATGTCTTTACCCTCAATGGAGGGGCGGTCTGTTGGAAGAGTTCCAAGCAGGAGACCGTTGCAGACTCAACGATGGAAGCGGAGTACATAGCTGCTTGCGATGCCGAAAAAGAAGCTGTCTGGATGAAGAAGTTCCTCACAGAACTTCAGGTGGTTCCTTCCAGTGTTGGTCCAATACCTCTGTATTGTGACAACAACGGCGCTATAGCTTTAGCGAAGGAACCCAGGTCCCATCAGAAGTCCAGACACATCTTAAGGCGGTATCACCTGATCAGGGAGATCATAGATCGCCGGGAGATCGAGGTGAAGAGAGTAAAGACGGAAGATAACATTGCTGATCCATTCACAAAGGCCATTCCTCAGACGCAGTTCGAGAGGCTATTCGAGATGATAGGTCTATGATATGCCAGCTCATGGCCCTAGTGCAAGTGGGAGATTGTTAGTGTATATGCCCTAGGGGCCATTATTGTATCATACTAGCATGTATATTACTTAATGGAAGCTTGGGATATTCACAGTTGTATATAACAGTCTTGCTAAACATAGTAGTATGCTACTTGGTTTGAGTCTACTTTAATATGTGCATATGTTTCTTGTAACGTATCACTTATACATATTAGTAGAGCCCATAGGATCTTTGCTTGATTACCAGCGTCGTGATGGCAGTCACACTAGTAGGGGCTGGGTAGTCTGTAAGCAACATCCTATACAGGTCCGTGGTCGTTAGATTATCGAGATAGGGCATCGATATTCCGGAGTAGACTAAGTGTATACACTTCTTATCCCAGTTAGGGAGATGGTCTGTCCCACAGCCATCAGTACGTCGTACTGGTGATAGTATACAGGTGCTCGTTAGGTTACGGGTACACCGGACAGGACTCGCCGAGGAACTGATTGGTTGGTATTATACCCATCGTCAGTTATCAGTTCCCAGGTGACATGAGTACAGCATAGTCCGCAGACTTGACACTGCTTCTTCGCCTCGAGTGTGTCCCTCTGTTCTTAGATTGCTACCCTACCACGGCTCAAAGGAGTCGTGCAAACAGGTAGCAGTTGGGTGCAGTCCCGAGCACTTGGAGGCAGTGGCGGTTAGATAGGATTCGTCTCTCCCGGTATTGGGAGTTGATATCGCGCTATGTCAGAGAGCCATTACGCAAAGACCCTGGCCAGGGCAAGCGAGATATACTGGTAGGTTCCAGTAGCTTCTCAGGGTGTAATGGGCTTCGCTCCGACATGAGTTATACAGCTATTAGGGGACTGACGCTTGCCGCCCCCTAGGCTTGATATGCGATAGTCTTAGACGAACAGACCGGACTGTACGAAGATTGTCACATCAGGCTCAGTAGGAGTTCGGATGATTTTCCTCATCGGCCTTCTTATCGACATCTACCTGGGGACCGTTACGTACAGCTAGTACCGCTTGCGGTCTGTGGTTAAACCCACTGCCAGCGTAGTGTCGAGTCTTTAGAGTCCCACACAGAGAGTTTCCCTGCTCCAGGCGAAACGATATAGAGGTCGTATGGCTTTACGACAAGGGTTCGGACACATACGTGTGTTTACGCACGTACGACTTTTCGGACAGTTTTTACTAGCCGGCTTTGGTTTAAGCCAGATTCTAGTATCGGCTTATTGGATTTATACAGTCTAAAGTTTTTCCGTATTTTCATGGATTGGAGGGACGTTCTCGTAATTTTTCGGGAAGCTTCTAGAAGAGTGGTGACTAAGGGGTTAAGGTGGCATGAGCATTAATTGCTTAATGACTCATTTGTGTGATTCATCCTTTGCATTAAATGATTCATTAATGAATTAATGAGTCATATGATGAATCACACTAGGTGAATGAATCTAACCATAATGATAAATCATTTATATTATTTATTTGATTAATTGTTATGGTTGATATATTCATATGAGTTCATTATTCATTTCATTATCATCTTCACCTTCTCTCTCCACAAGCTCACTCTCTCTTCAAACCCTAACCCTAGCCTCTCATGTGTTGAGATCAAGGGTTAGCTAGACTAATACATCCATAACCTCACTCTATATCCTCTAGGTAGTTTAGATTAGCACTTTAAGCAACCTAGTTATTTCAAGTTTGAGATTAAGCTTGGCGTAGGAGCTTTCGGGTGGATCGTCTTTGATTCGAGGAGGCCGTTGAGGTGCCGATGTTCTAAGGAGCCTACGAGGAGTGGAGGACCGCGATGCAGACCTGAAGGACTAGTATCGTGAGGTATAACTTCGTATCCGAGTAGTTAAACCTCTAGTATTTAGTTAGCAATGGTTTAGATAACGATTCATGCGCTCAAGTCCGTGTTACGAAGCTTTGATAATCGTTTTTCATATATTCCGCCTCCCCGCAAGTTCGTGGGTTGCGTGACATGGACTTACAATTTTGACCTTCTTGGGGTAGCCTGACAGTGAGGGCACTGTCAAGTTTAAGTTTGGGGGTGTGCTCGGTAAGCTTTCTTTCCTTCGCATTCATTTGTATATTTTGCATGTGCATACCTATTTAAAAATACACAAAAATCGAAAATTTTCCAAAAATATAAAAACTTTGTCGTCAAGTTAGCTAATAGGGTAACTTAGATTTTTATTCCGAAAGTTTAGTTGATACATTAGAAATAACTAAATCCTAGGCTTAGGAATTGAAAACCCTAAAAATAACCCCCATTCTGTTTAACTTTGGTAATTATACGTCTTTACCGTTTTTTTTTTGAGAAATAGGTAATCTTGAGTTCAGTTCTTGAGTTAAGTCGAAATGAACGGAAAGTATTGAAGTTTTACTGAAGGATAAGTCTGAAAAATAGTTTCTATTCTTAAGTTCAAATTTAGAAAATATATATCCTACAAACTGCACATACACGCACCTTGAAACTTAGAATAATAGAGGATTCCTAGAATTACTCTTGCCTGGAAACCTAGTATGAAAGAAAAAACGGTATGTAAAGCTAACCACTAAAAAGAGTATCATTGAAAAATATATCCGGTTTTGAAAAAGAAAAAGAAAAGAAAAAGAAAAATAAAGAAGAAGGAAAAAGAAATAAAGTCAAGACCTGAAATCTGCTATTTACGCTTTAAGCTCACACATTCAGTAATCGGCCGTTAGTGCCTCAAGAAGCATTAATAGTCGCATGAAAGGTGTGTGAGCAACACCGCCATCATAAATGAAAAGAAGTAGTATTAGATATTAGGGCAAGGGTACTATTGCTTGAATTGAATTCTTAAGTGTAGGGGTGAATAATTTACACACACGTAGGGGTATACGATCGATGTTTGGAGGAAAGATAGAAATAAAGAATAAGACTTATGTTTTCCGTAAAATTGATAAAAATTCCTGATTTGAGACCGCACTTTAGAAGGAAAACTCAGGAGATACCAACATCTTTCTAAACTTTTTTAGAACGTATAGGATCTGAGGTTAAATAGATAGGAGGTGTGAAACATAAGGGTAGGATATTTCTAACTTAGGATGATAGAATTTCTAACGTAGATACTAAACTGTAGGAGTAGAATCAACGTTATCTTTTGAAACTAGCTTGACGGGATTTTGTAGGTGTAATCCGCTGAAAACCCTCAGGAGACAACACTCCTCCTACTAGGGACACCTAGAGATTTAACGGCTTGTTGCACGAGCTCAGTGCAATCGCGTTCCCTGTGAAAGTGAGGCTAAGATTTTGTTTTGCTCGGGATGAGCAAAAGATAAGTTTGGGGGTATTTGTTCATCACCGAAAACTGCATTTTATTACCACCCATTCATTATCTATTTTTTGTATATATCGGTACTATTAACCGGTGTTTGCTCAGAAATACAGATTACAAGTATCCGTGATAAAATAATGGAAATACATTCAAAATCACGGATATATCATATGTGAGCCGACACTGCAACCAGAACTGGAAACCGACCGATATCCAAAGTGATTTTGCGAATAAAATGTGTGCACAAAATTTTGGTCCGACAGAATGCAAGTGTACACACATGTTCTTTGGCTCTTGGACCATGGATGGGGAAGCCATGAATCATGGCACAAGTGGGCATGGTGTGATGTGCATTAATGGTGCATTTAATGCATAAAGTGTTGATGTGATTCATAGCTACAAGTTTCCCTCCAAGCCCTGAATGCAACACAGAACTTTTTAGACCAAGCAAACAACATCAGAGTGATGTGGGGGACAACTAAAGCCAACACAACAAAAACGAGACCCAGAGCTTGGATTTGACCCGAGATCATACCCCTTGTGGCCGGCCACTTTTTCCCCAAAGGCTTCCAGACTTATGTGGGCCCCCATTGCCACCATGTCAGCTCATTTTTATTGTTTGTTTAATTTTCTTTTGAACCTATAAATACAAAACCAGTGAGCATGGGAGAGGGTTCTTGGATTTCCATTCTTTTTTCCAAGCTTTTACACTTTTGTTTCTCTTTTGTTCTTTCTCTTGTAAATGGCTTAGTCCCCCTGAGCTTTTTGCCTTCACTTGATCTTGCAACCTCTTCATTGAGCTTGCAAGTTTAAGTGTTGGTTATTGATCTCAAAGGTTTTATCTTCATATGGAAATAATAAAGCTTACTTCTTCTTTCCTTCATTCCCCTTGGATTCTTTGCCTCATCTTGATCTTGGAACCTCTTCATTGAGCTTGCAAGTTTAAGATTGGGTTATTGAACTCGTGGCTTGTATGGTGTTCTTTGGTTCTTAGTGTTACTTTCTTGCTCTTTTTATTACTTGCTCTTTTATTACTTGCTTTACATTCTTGCAATTTAAATTCCATGCTTTACTTTCTTGCACTCTAATTACCATTTCATTTACTTACTTGTATTGTTTTTCTTTTCTTTTGCCCTTTTGGTTTGTTGTTGTGAATAGTTTGTAAATATGTGTTGTTAGTAAAGGAATACGATATTGTAAGTTAAGGATTTCATTTCCCATTCCTTTTCCCGTTATTTTCCATTGAACTCCACCCAAACCTTACGCAATCGCTCCGTTAGGCACCCTACCCTACCAAGGTATCGGTGATCCCTAACCGCGACCGGTTGCGTTCGGTTTCGCCGGAGGCGAAAGCAAGAGACGAGAACGGAAGGACAAGGATCAATAAGCCGGATTCCATGAATACCGTGCTTAAATACCCTAATCCACGTTGTTGCCGATTGCTCTAGTTTCAATTGGTCAAGACTCGGCTCAAAGGTTTGAGTACGAATTCATTAGCTTACACTATTGTATATTTTCCTAACAACTTTATACTTTGCATATATACACATAGGATAGATACGAACATTCCGCCCACGCGCATTAACTCGTCAGAACAAGAACGTAAAACGCTCCGTCTCCCTGCGGATTAACCCATGCTCATCGCGGCTAGCTACAAAGTGACACCGTCCTGATCGCGGTTAAACTTTAGAACTTAAAACTCGACACGCCGAAAGCGTGCGATCAGCCGGCGATGGTTGATTGAATGATTTTTCTAGCGTGTGCGCTTTCTAAAAATGAATCAAAAATATTTATAACCGCAATCAAGAACGGCGTCACTTGGTAGCTAGCCGGTGAGTACGGGTCGGTCCACAGGGATTTTGTGAATTTCCTAATTATTCTTACGAGCTAATTCCGATGGGTGTCGGATTGATTAAATCTAAAAACTAAATCTATCTAGATCTAAATCTTGCTAGGGTTAGGTTTAGGGTAGGTTCGGAAATGTAAATAAATCTCACCGCTTTCTATAGCCAAATTAAGATCTATGAGGAGTTATGGTAATTATCAATAAAGGGGATTAGAACCATTTGGGAAGATGTTTCTTCCTCTAGGCTCTTGTCCTTCCTTTATCGATCCTTACCCTAACCTCCATGGAAAACACGCTCAACCGGGCCTTTATACTACGGTATCACCGCTACCTCGAGGGATAGGGTGCCGTAGGGAGCAGTGTGTGCATGTATGCATGGAGTCCTATTGATTATATGTGATGGGAAAGAAAGGGGTGAGAGATCTCATCTCTCAAAAGCCTTCCCCAAAGCTAACCCTAACAAGCGAGGAGACTACTCGCTCATTAGGAAATTGAAGAACATGCTATCTATCTATCTAGGGTAAAGAATTAAATCTAAACTAAGGCAATTAAATAAAACTACTTACTTGATAAGATGGCTCTCTCCAAACATTTACACAAGACTTGTCAGATCTGAATAGATGAAATGAAAAGAGGCATCAATGCTCTCCAAAAGAAATCTGAATTTTATAAATGAAAGGAGGCATACCTCAAAAGAGGTATTTGGGTTTCTATTTATAGGACATAGAAAACCCTAGGGTTACAATTGACTCGCATATCTGCTTTTACAAAAATATCCCCTAAGAAAAAGACCTAGTCAACGCTCCACCAGCGATACAAATTTCCACCGACACGGGCTCTTAATGGCCGCGGATCCGCGGCCAAAACCCCTGTTTGGCCGCGGTTCCGCGGCCAGTTAGAGTGATCTCTGGTTGCAATTTTTAGGGGTTGGTCTTGTTCCATTTGGGTACTTGTTTCAGCAGTTTGTTCTTCAGAATGTCTTCAGGTATTCTTCCAGATTTCCACAATGAATAATTGTAGTGGACTTTTACCGTTGCTTCGTGACGAAGTCTTGAACCTTGCGCTGCCTTGTACTTTGTGAACTGATCTTCGTGAAGGCTTGATTAAGGTTCTCCCCTTTGTCGGTCTTAGTCTCACTTTTGTATCATCTTTTCATCAATTTCACCGTTTTGTTTTGAGAACCTGTAACCTGCAACTAAGTAGCAGACATGGGTCAAAAGCACCTGTTTATTTGTAAAATGACTAGGACTGGGGAATATAATAATGCAATATTATGATATGAACAAATACCCCTAAACTTATCTTTTGCTCGTCCTCGAGCAAACCTAGTTTTATTCTCAACAAAAACCTAACCTCACTTTCATAGGGAAACGCGATTGCACTGAGCTCGTGCAACAAGCCGTTAAACCTCTAGGTGTCCCTAGTAGGAGGAGTGTTGTCTCCTGAGGGTTTTCAGCGGATACTATCCACAAAATCCTATCAATTTAGCCCATTAACTTTTATTCTCCAATTAGGTTTTCTAACAAGAACTCTATTATCTTCGACTCATAAATCATCCACCCGTATTCTTCACGCTTCCTTATCATTTAACTTAAGATTATATATGTTCTGCAGACCTACTTAGCCTTCATCATCTTTTTAAGTTTTCCTTCTAGGGTTCTATCTCAACTTAGGATATTTTATCATCTCTATTAAAGATATAAGTCATATTCTTCATTCCTATCTCTTATCTAAACCCCAATCACATATCCCCACGTATGTGTAAATATCACCCCTACACTTGGAAATTCAAATCAAGCAATCATACTCTTGTCCGTTGTCCAAAGCACTTCTTAATAGGTGCATTTTTAGATGAATTTTGCTCGCACATCCTTCATGCGACCGTTAATACTTCTTGAGGTACCAACAACCGATTACAAGATGTGTTTGCACATTAAAGCGTAATTCCTAGTCTTGCAACACCTAAGGCTTTAGCAGTGACTCCCAAACCAGTTGGTCTAAGGCACTAGGTGATGAAGCACCCTCGCTAAATATTTTTCTATTTTTGCAGCCTTAAGTAATCACAAAAACCAGTGTTCATTTTTTTTTAATTATCTCTTTATTCACACTTGTATTTTTATTTTCGTTTTCTTCATACTAAGGACTTTAGACAAGAGCATTTCAAGGTCTCCTCTACTATTCCAAGTTTCAAGGTTCGTGTTTGTGCAAATTGTAGGGTATACATTTTCAGAATTTAGACTTAAGCTAGGAACTATTTTTCAAACTTATACTTTAATAAAAATATCAATACTTTTCCCTTGTTTTAAGTTAGCCCAAGAAGTCAACTCGAAATTTGCTTATTTCTAAATAAACTAAAAAAACATTTACTTTCTACCGTTAAACTTGAAGAAAAGTTATTTTTAGGGTTTTTAATTTACTAAGTCTAAGATCTAGTTGTTCCTGGCTAGTTAACCTTTTTGTCAAACTCAAGTCAATTATGGCCAAAATTGAATACTTTAATTTTTAAAAATTTTAAAATTTTCAATTTTTTATGGGTTTTAAAGTAAGTATGCAAATGCAAAAATATACATATGAATACGAAGGAAGAAGGCTTACCGAGCATACCCCCAAACTTAACCTTGACAGTGTCCTCACTATCATGCTACACCAAGAGGGTCAAAATGTCGGCACTCCCCTGTTTATTTAAAAAAAAATTATTTTATTTTATTTTATTTTATTTTATTTTATTTTATTTTATTTTATTTTTTTGAATTTTTTTTATTGTTAAGAAAAACAAAAATATATATACATATATACAACAAGGTCCTCCCCAAACTAAACAAGGCCTTACACAGGCCAAAGATTAGCACCAACTATTCAAAAAATTTATTGTGATAATGGTAGGGTTAGTGAAAGAATGGAATGTTAAGGAAAGAAATGAGAAACACACGAGACCGTGTGGAGATAGAAACGGTATACGGTCTTGGTGGAGGAGAAGAATGGCGGAAAAGAGAAAGAAGTGTGGTACAAACTTAAGGATGTAAATCGAGTGAATAAATTAGCGCAATTTGTGATGACCGTTGTGTTAAAAGCGATTGTGCTAATCTATCAACCCGTCGAGAAATGGGGTTAAATCCCTCAAGATTCGCAAGAAAACATGGGTACACCGAACTTGGTAAACCCTCCATTGAAAATGGAAACGCGACGGAGTCTTGCGTGGTCAAAGCGATAGGAAGGACGAAAGGGAGTGAATTAGGGATAGTCTTATTCTCACCGTAGTAAACTATCTCGAATTTGAAAGATTCCATCAATGGTTCGAAATGATCGTAAGCAACCGAGTCTGATGGTTCATCTGAAAATTCAAAGGACTCAAACTCGGGCGGTGAGTCTTCAACATCGTCCGAAAAAGTGAAACATTCGTAATCGTTATCATCTGTGAGAACTGTGTCAGATTCAAAGAGAAATTTTTCAAGCTCACAGTCTTCAAGCGTGGTCTTTTGCGTGGTCGGAACGATGGAAAGGAGGGAGGGTGATTTAGAAAGTATAACAGTTAAAGGTTCAGGAGGATGAATTGGAAAATCCGACACATCAAACAAAAATGATTCATCCTCAATATTATCCTCAATACTCTCCTCAATACTATTCTCATAATTCTCCTCAAAATTTAGCCTATCCATGCCATCATCATCAAAATCAAGGCGCATATGAAGTTCGGGAGAAATATTTAATGACTCGGGATGATGAATGGGAGATAAAATTTCAGTTAAATTTACGAGTTCATCATCCAAAATATTCCCGGCGTCAATATCCTCAATCAAGTGAAAATCAATTTTTTTGGACACCTCATCAAAAGCATGGATATTTATCAATTCAAGTTCTAGATTGGAGGTGTAAAGTTCAAAAGGATTATGTGTGGTTTCACTCGAAAGGGGCTCTTCACAATCTGGCAAATCAAGCACTACAAAGTCACACAACTCATTAAACGTTTTATTTTCAACTGATGAATCATTTGGGACACTTGTTTGAAAAACGGAGTTGTGGGATTCAATTGGGTATGGGTAGGTTTGATTTGGAAGGGTGTATAGCTCACTTTCTCCACTCAAATTATCGATCTGTCCAACTGTCGCATCATACATTGGAATTTTTGGAGCTAGTTGGAAACTAACTACCGGGTCACTAGGTTGCATAAAGGCGGCCACGGACGCATCCACATTCCTCATCATTTGATTTGTTGCTACCATATAGGCTTCTAACGACTGTTCCAAACTAGACATGGGTTGTGAAGGGGTTTCAGTAAAAGATTCAAAGTTTTGGAAACTCCCAAATGGCTGTGTAGAAACAATGTCTAGGGAAGGTGTGAAAGTTGGGTAGGACTGGTAGGAATTGAATGGTTAGACAGGAGTCAACATTTGGATAAAAAGGTGAATGGACTTGTGGATCCCAAGAACTGGAAGTGTTGAAAGGAGTGAAAGATCGGTTACGAGATTGTTCAATGTGTTCAGCAATAGACATGGGTTTCGGAGTTACAACGGGACTCGAAAAAGTAGCATCAACGTAAGAATGTGGTGAAGGTTGAAATGGTTGAGAAAAAGTGGATTGCGGAGTCCAACTGTTTCTCCTAGACGCTTCTATTCGATCTTTCAAAGAAATTTTGGGCATGGATGGGTCGTCCGTAATTCGACCAAAACAATTCACGTAAGAAGTAATGTTTGGTTGAGGGTACCAAAGTTCGGCAAGAGTTTTGGGAGGTGGGGTACCCATGATGTAAGAAGGAGAAGAAAAAGAATGTGGGTGGAAGTGGGAAGAAGTGGGGTGCAATGGACTTCTTTGCGACAAGTTGCAAGTTTTTTTTTTATAAAAAAATTTTCCTTTCTTTTTCTTTTTGTGTTTTTTTTTTATATGTGGAGATTTTTTTGCAAAAAGATATTCGATAAAAGGCTTAGACACACGTTCAATCAACCACAAATACACAATCAGGCCTAGATCTAGGGTCACCTAGGTCAGCTAGACAGCTCCTAACTGTTCCAAAGGGCTAGAAATAGGACCTCAAACCGCCTCTTCACCGCCAATTGCGGCCAGGTAAGTGCAGGTGAGTGGGAGGCTCTCCACTACAAGTAGTTGTCCTAATTAAGTAACCACTCGCCTTAGACACACTTGTCTAGATACCACAAAGTCAGGTTAGGATAAACGGTCGATGCCTATAACTAGTCCTCTGTCCTATTGAGCGCGAAGTCCTTAGGGCTGAGTCAAATATTTTTTAATTAAGAGATGGTTAATGTATATGCCTTATGTGATTTTTGGGGTCCTGGGAAGGGTGATGAAATCCCCACCCAATCTGGATTGGTGTCAAGCCCCTTAAAGTCAATTTAAAGTATGCAAAGCAGTAAACACAATCACTTGCAAAACAATTTTTAGCGCGGCGCAAAGAATCCTGCACAAGATCAAGTTACTGAGAAGCGAAGAAATTTTTAGCGCAAAGAATTCTGCAGGCAAATTTACAGAGGAGATATTAGGGGGTTCAGAGGAGGAGAGAGAAAACTTACATTATTTTTTACCGCGGTTCCGCGGCCGTTTTTTTTTTGATGTCACCAGATCGCCGCGGTTCTGCCGCCGAAACACACCTTTGACCGCGGTTCCGCGGTTGACTTATTGACTCGGTCCTCCAAATTTCTTCTGTAGTCTGTTGGGATATTCCTTTGTTTGTTCAGATTTGATATTTGCTGTTTTGCTCTCTGGATTTTTCCAGATCTGAATTTGTTTTCCGATCCTGCAAAATTCAAACGAAAATACCCTTCACGAAGAACAAGATAAAAAAAATTTATATTTTTTATTTTTCAGTTTTTATGATTTTTCAATTTTTTTTATTAACCCGAAATTACAAAAAAGAAAATAACACGCCATCCCCGGCAACGGCGCCATTTGATTTGTATGTCAAAGAATATTTTATAACCTCAATCAAGAACGGCGTCTCTTGGTAGCTAGCCGGTGAGTACGGGTCGGTCCACCGGGATTTTGTGCATTTCCTAATTGTTCTTACGAGCTAATTCCGATGGGTGTCGGATTGATTAAATCTAAAAACTAAATCTATCTAGATCTAAATCTTGCTAGGGTTAGGTTTAGGGTAGGTTTGGAAATGTAAATAAATCTCACCGCTTTCTATACCCAAATTAAGATCTATAATGAGTTGTGGTAATTATCAATAAAGGGGATTAGAACCATTCGGGAAGATGTTTCTTCCTCTAGGTTCTTGTCCTTCCTTTATCGATCCTTACCCTAACCTCTATGGAAAACACGCTCAACCGGGCCTTTATACTATGGTATCACCGCTACCTCGAGGGATAGGGTGCCGTAGGGAGCGGTGTGTGCATGTATGCATGGAGTCCTATTGATTATATGTGATGGGCAAGAAAAGGGTGAGAGATCTCATCTCTCAAAAGCCTTCCCCAAAGCTAACCCTAACAAGCGAGGAGACTACTCGCTCATTAGGAAATTGAAGAACATGCTATCTATCTATCTAGGGCAAGAAATTAAATCTAGACTAAGGCAATTAAATAAAACTACTTACTTGATAAGATGGCTCTCTCCAAACATTTACACAAGACTTGTCAGATCTGAATAGATGAAATGAAAAGAGGTATCGATGCTCTCCAAAAGAAATCTGAATTTTATTAATGAAAAGAGGCATACCTCAAAAGAGGTATTTGGGTTTCTATTTATATGATATAGAAAACCCTAGGGTTACAATTGACTCACATATCTGCTTTTACAAAAATACCCCCTAAGAAAAAGACCTAGTCAACGCTCTACCAGCGATACAAATTTCCACCGACACGGGCTCTTAATGGCCGCGGATCTACGGCCAAAACCCCTGTTTGGCCGCGGTTCCGCGGCCAGTTAGAGTGATCTCTGGCTGCAATTTTTAGGGGTTGGTCTTGTTCCATTTGGGTACTTGTTTCAGCAGTTTGTTCTTCAGAATGTCTTCAGGTATTCTTCCAGATTTCCACAGTGAATAATTGTAGTGGACTTTTACCGTTGCTTCGTGACGAAGTCTTGAACCTTGCGCTGCCTTGTACTTTGTGAACTGATCTTCATGTAGGCTTGATCAAGGTTCTCCCCTTTGTCGGTCTTAGTCTCACTTTTGTATCATCTTTTCTTCAATTTCACTGTTTTGTTCTGAGAACCTGTAACCTGCAACTAAGTAGCAGACATGGGTCAAAAGCACCTGTTTATTTGTAAAATGACTAGGACTGGGGAATATATGTAGGGTTCCTAGGCACACTCATGAGGTTCTACAAGGCATCAACCATGCCAAAATCAAATTTTTATGTGCCGAACAACCCTATGCAAGATCGTGTACTAGAGATTAGGCGAAAATAAAAGCAAGCAAACTACTTTGCTACTAAGTGAAAGGGATAACAACCTTTGTAGATCCGGTCCTTCACTTCTAATGCTCCGTGTTGACGTCCCTTCGCTGCGATCATTGGGATCCCGGACCCTAGCGATGGTTTCTTCGGGAAAATGAGCGGGCTAGGTCGTTGACTTCGAGGCCGAAGATGATCTACGTCGAGGAGACTCAAACTCAAGCTCCATCTTCACTTGGTCATGAACTTTGTGAAGAGAACACCCTATACTACATGGCAAGTGGTAGAGGATGAAGAAATAGGAAATGGGTTCACTTTGGATTTGGATTTCTCACTCTTTTTCTTCACTTGAAATTTTTCTAGCAAGCTTTCTTCTTCTTGAAGAAGAAGAAGAAGAAAAGAATATGAATGAATAATGAATTAATAAAATGAATAATCAAGTGAAGTCTATCATAATGCAACCATGGGTGAGTTAACCTTAGTAAAGACTAAACCCTAGTTTGAGCTAATGGTTAGGTTAGTGAAATTCTCATGCAAAACAAAATGGTTAGACTTTGTCAAAGATGCTTAAAAGCTTCATGAAGCTTCAAGCAAAAAAACAAAGAAAGCCACCATTTTGTTTTTACCAAAAATAAATAAAATAAATAAAACCCAACCATTAACCTAAACATGGTATAAGTCATACACACACCCAAGTTTGCATGTATCATCAATCATGATACAAACTAGTGCACAAACATATATCATATATAAAACTTGTGCACATCAAGTGAGAAAATCAATCATAAGTGAACAAATACTAGTTAATGTAAAGTAATATATCAAATATATAATTATACATTAAATCGTTAAATCAATACTTGATTTAATGATCCGGTCATATCGCATATAACCGACTAATATCTAGGGTATCAATATATCGAATCAACACTTGATTCGGTAACCCGGTTATATCACATATAACTGACCGATGATACAAATCGCGAGAATAGAACACAATATCACATACTAGTATTATTCTCGGTCCCGCAGATATCTCATATGCGCTCCTATTTCGTTTCGCTTGAAACAGGAAACCTCTGTGTAGGACTCTAAAGACTCGTCAATACGCCGACAGTAGGTGGTGATCATATCAATCACCCACAAGCGGCAAGCGGTCTGCTAAACGTAACGGCCACCCGGGTATTGAGCGATCAGAAGATCAACGAGCAAGCCTGCTCACACTCCTGCGAATCCAATCAGTAACACTTACCGTACAGTCCGGTCTGTTCGTCTAATATATCGCATATCTCTCCTAGGGGTGGTAAACATCAGACCCCAGTAGCTTGATAAGTCATGCCGATGTAAGGTCCATAACAAGCATGAAACTTCTGATAACACTTACCAGTAAATCAGTGCAACCCTGGCCAGGGATTTCCAGTTATGGCCAGTCGAACATAGCGCAACATCAACCCCCAATACCGGGAGAGACGAATCCCCTCCTATCGCTCATTGCCTCCATGTGAATCGGGACTGTACCCAAAAACCACATGTTTGCATGACTCAGTAGAGCCGTGGTAGGGTGGAAATCAAAGCACAGTGGGAGACACACAAGACTCTATGACGATCTCGGGTCAACAGACTAAGCTGTACTAGTGTCACCAGAGAACTGCCATCTGACGTGAGGTATAATACCATCTGGGAGTTCTCGGCGAGTCCGTTCAGTGTACCCGGTCACCACTGAGCACCCGCATACCATCTCTGATGTCAAACACCAATGGACATGGGATCATCCATCGCCCATCACATGGGTCGAGAAGATATACGCTAGTCTACTCTGGAATATCGATGCCCCGTCTCGATATTCCCACGACTAGGAACATTGAAGGATGTACTCATTGACTATCCAGGCCCCACTAGTATGATCTACATCATAGTCCTGGAAGTCGAGTACACATCCTAAGGGCTTTATCAACATGTAATATAGAGACAGTAAGTATACATGTTAAGATAAAGAGCAACCAGATAGCGTACCATCATGTCGAGCAAGAAAGTCCTACCTATATATGTCCCAGCATCCAATACAATATACATCTCATGTACAGTAATGGCCTCTAGGGCATACATATAACTAACAATCTCCCACTTGCACTAGGGCCATCTGTAGCAGTGGTTGTAGTATCTCATACTCAACCATCCCATAATAGTCTCTCTCTGGGAAAAGGCCTTTGTGAGTGGATCCTCCGTGTTGTCCTCTGAGTCTACTCTCCTAACCTCGATCATCCTGGAGATCAACTATCTCCATGATCAGGTGATGCTGCCTCAGAATATGTCTGGGTCACTGATGGGACCAGGGTTCCTGGGCCAAAGCCACACTTCCATTGTCACACAATGGTAGGAACCTAGTTCATCTCATGAACTAATATACACCCAAACTGCCTCTTTGGTAGTATCTTTGATAGCGATGTCACTAGCCTTTATCGTCTAGTTTTCCACGGTATCCAGCTTGGAACTCTTCCAACATACCGTCCCTCCACTGAGGGTAAAGACAATGCTAGCGACTGACATTCAGTCGTCCTTATCACCCTGGAACTTTTCCAGTGATTCTCCCCAGGATCAATTGATACCATCTCACTACACCTAGTGAGAATCCCAATATCCATTTAGATCTATCTCATAGATATTAAATTTAGGATTTAGGAGGTATCACATAGATCCTATATGGAGAATCCTTGTGATAAGCGGAGATTGAACGAGCGTAGCATAGGAAACTCTTTTCCTATCAAGAATATGTTGTCCACGTACAATATGAGGATAACCACCTTACTCTCTACTACCTTTTTGTATGTACAAGGTTCATCTACCATTTTGATGAAGTCAAACACTTTGACTACCACATCAAAACAGACGTTCCAACTCCGTGATGCCTGCTTTATCCTGTAAAGCAACTTGCACACGTTTCCGTTGCTCCCACTGTTTACGAAGCCCTCTGTCTGTGTACTTATAGACGTTCTCTTCTAAATCAGTATTTAGAAAAATAGTCATGACACCCAACCGCCAGATATCGTAGTTATGGTATGTAGCCGTGGCAAGTAGGATCTGGATGGACTTAAGCATAGCCACTGGAAAAAAAGTTTCATCATTATCCACGCCTGGTCGATGACGAAAACAATTAACAAGTCTAGCTTTGAAAGTCTTAACTTTTCCATCTACACCAAGTAATCTTCTCAAGATATACTTGCTCCTGA
Source organism: Agapanthus africanus (assembly GCA_030015575.1). NCBI lineage: Eukaryota > Viridiplantae > Streptophyta > Magnoliopsida > Asparagales > Amaryllidaceae > Agapanthus > Agapanthus africanus. The sequence continues at coordinate 27,775,371 of CM057339.1, forward strand.
TGGGGATTTAACCCTTCAGATATAGCATCCAAAGTCCATACTTTGTTGGTGTATATGGATTCCATCTCAGATTGCTAAGTACCCAGCCATTCTTACAGAGTCCCCACTCTTGATGGCCTGCTCGAAAATAGTTGGGTCATCATCTCATGATGCAATCCTCGCTCCCACTGTCATTGAGAAACCGAAGTATCTCTCAGGCGGATGAGGAACCCTACTAGATCGGCAGAGAGGCTAAGGTTCGTCGGAGACTATTGAATCCTTTGGTTCTATCAAATCATCAGCTATAGTTTGTATAGCTGGAAATCCTTCCAGTTCTACAGAACTGACCTTGCCTCGAGCTTGTCCGGATTTTTCTTTTGACATATGTCGGACAACCCCAAATCTTAACTTGCTTAAGAGATGGGCTCTTCCCATACCATATCTCATATGGAGTGGTAGGCAGTGATCTGATTCGAACCTAATTCAATAGGTATGCAGCTTCTTGAGTGCATAACCCCCAAAAGGAAACAGGTAACTCAGCAGTACTCATCATAGAGTGCACCATATCATATATGGTGTGATTGCTCCGCCCCGATACACCGACGTGCTGTGGCGTATACGGAGGAGTAATGCTGAGAGAGAATCCCATTCTCCTTTAGAATAGTCCAGGAATCCCATGCCCAAGTATTCTCCTCCCTGATCACATCAAAGGACATAATACTTATACCCGTTTTTGGTTCTCTACTTCTGACTTATATTCGGTGATTATCTCAAAAGTTTTGGACTTGTGTTTCAACAGGAACATATGTCTGAATCTAGAGAGATCATCGGTGAATGTAATGAAGTACAAAGAACCGGTCTTGGCATATGTTGTTGGATATAGTGCCCTCTAAGTCAATTATTGGATCGCAGGTACGTGATTGCAATGATTGAGGGAGGACCTATACCGATAAACAGTCTTACTTGAGATGATAGTATGCTATCTGGTTTGTCTTTATCATCATGTAGATGTTGATAGAGCCCATAGGATTCTTGCTTGACTACCAGCAGTATGATGGCGATCATATAAGTGGGAGCTGGGGTCTATAAGCATATCCTTAAAGTGCCCCTAGTCGTGGGAGTTTCGAGACAGGGCATCGATACTCCGGAGTAGACTAGTGTATACAGTCGAGACCCCAACGAGGGGCGGTGGCCGGTCTCATAAGCCACTGGTGTCAGTTGGATCACTTAAGATGTATACAGGTGCTCATTAGGTTATGAGTACACTGGACAGGACTCGCCGGGAACATGCTAGTTTATATTATACCTAGCGTCAGATAGCAGGTCCCTGATGACATGTGTACATGTTAGTTCATCGACCTGAGGTCGTCATTTGTCTCATATGAGTTCCCACTGTGCTTTGATTTATACCCTACCACGGGTCAAAGGAGTCGTGCAAACAGGTATATTTTAGGTACAGTCCCGAGCCACATTGGAGGCAAGTGAGCGGATCGTCGTGGATTCGTCTCTCCCGGTATTGGGGGTGAGATCGCGCTGTGTTTAGGAGAGCCATTAAACGAAATCCCTGGCCAGGGTAATCGAGATATACTGGTAGGTATACCAGTAGTATCTCAGGGTGTTCTGGGCTGCTCTCTGACACATCTTATGCAGCTATTGGGGGTCTGACGTTTACCGACCCCGTAGGCCTAATATGCGATACTCATATACGAATGTTCCAGACTGTACGGATATTGTCACTGTCAGGCTCAGTAGGGTTTATAGATGAGTTCGCTCGTCAGCTTCCCTTCTAATCAATATATAGGCAAACCGTTAAGTACAGCTTGTACCTCTGACGTGCTAGTGGTTATACCCAGTGCCAGTGTATTGATGAGTCATTAGAGTCCCCCACAGACACTTTCCCAAGTTCGGGCGAAACGTTGTAGATACCGTATGGTATTATGGCAGGGTTCGGAAAAAGCACGTGCGTTTTCGCACGTGTCATTTTTCGGGCAGATAATACTGGTAGGCTTTGGTTTAAGCCGGATCCGAGTATTATACTGTGTAGATATAATATCTTTGTCTCAGTTGGATTTGTGTTCGATCCTAATACAAATGCGGGTATGTTTATACTGTTATGGGGTTATCCTGAAATTCGTTTCAGGATCACTTTTGGAAGTTGCCAGTTTCCAGTTTTCTATCAGCCGTATTTAATATTCGGTTAAATGCGGATTTATCCTTTCGTCTTTTGGGTGAGTCATGGTTCTAGAAGATTCTAGAAATGGTGACTAGGATTAGTGACTCATCATTTGCATTAATCGTGAGGTGAGGTGTTAAGTGAGGTGGATTAATTCATTTAATGTGTTCATACCACTCATTCTTTCTTCATGATAAATATCTTTGATATTTTTCCTTATACCCACCCTCCCCTCTCCTACACTCACCCTCCCTCTTCTATAAGTGGCCGGCCCCTCTTGTGAGGGCGGTATGGTTTTTTTATTTGCTTGAGAGAAAAAGATTATGATAGTTTAGGGTATGGAAATTTCATATAGTTCAATTTCCATTTACCCGACTCCAATTGGCAACTTCATTAACCGTTCGTCCATAGCCTTGGACGTAACGAGATAAAGTGTTCTACTCATTCTCTACTTCATCTTGGTCGTCTCTTTTAGCAAACTTGACGACCGAGTTGCCTCGGTTCAGAGGCGGGAGCCCGTTTAAAGATCCGTCGACGTGGTGCCACCTGGACGACGAGACTGGAGTTTCAGAAGATCGAAGCCGCCGCAACAAAGTGTGGGATGATGGTTAAAGACCGAAGGACTCGGATCGTTCGGTATAACAATTCTACCCTCTTTACAATTTGTTGGTTTAGCTTTAATGGCAGATCCGGGTTATAGTACGCGATAGCGCCAGTCGTAAAAGTTTTGTTCCGCATATCGGCGTCTGTTAGACGGCCGGGGCGCTGCCGCGGACTTACATATATAGACTGGGGACCTTTGCACATCACTATGTATCAGTCCCAAGAGTTCACTAACTCTTTCTCTGTTTCCAATAAACGGAGCTATGTTCATCTTATCTTTGTGACATGACTGGCAAATTTCATAAGATGTAAATTTAAACTGATTTAAATATGCATCTAAATGTAACTTAGCTAGTCGGGTCGCATTGATATGACCTAGTCTACAATGCCTCAAGAAGAATTCGTTCATTTCTGAACTCTTCCTCTCGTGTGTGTTCTATATACTAAGAACTGTAGTTTGATTTAGAACGTCATTGCTTTTAGATAACGTGCCTGAACAGATCAACTCTTGATATAGGAAATGTTCAAAACATTATCCAACAATACAAAATTATATCCTTTCTTTACTAATAAAGAGACTGATATGATGTTGTATATCAGGTTCGGTATCTAATAACATTCATTCAGAATCACTGTATTCTGGTAATACAGGGTGATAGTGACCAATAGACTTGGCTGCAACACTTGCACCGTTTTCTGTCTCATGAAACTTATCACCTATTCTCAGTTCTCTACCTTTCTGCAGCCCATGTAACAGATTACATATGTCACGCCCCGCTTTCCAGTGTACGGCGAAGTGGACGCGACGAGGTCCGCTACGTATGTACTCAGAAGTACATACGCTAAGCGTAGCTAAGCAATATAAAATAATCACAAGAGACAAATAATATAGAAATAACAGCAACTTTTATTAATAACATTCTTTGTACAATGCATGAAAGGAAAATACAACTGGAATGAAAAGCAATGCCTAAACAGTGGCATAACAGAAAATGAAATAAACTGGAAAGAACAAGGTATAGTATCTAGAGCTCTGGATCTTCCTAGAACTGCTCCAAATCTTCACCGGTGGGCTCGATCTCAGCTTGGTCCAACGCACCTGACGACATTCAAAGAAGAAAGAAATAGAATGTCGTCAGCGAACAGATCGCTCGGTAAGTCCCAAAGAATAAGAAGAATGAGAATGACAGAGTAACAGTATTTTCTAAAGTATTATATTGTTGAATATTATGGAATATTGAGTTAACGCTGTTGGTTGTAGCTTGGTACAGAAGGATGCCAGTGTATACGAGGGGGATCTCTATATGCTAGAGATCAGGGCAAAAGGAAAGTACAAGGAACCGTTATGCCACGGTACAACAGCAATAGGATTCAGGTTAGGTGTCTTAATCTGACCACCTCGTGCCACCTTTAACACATTCCGTACCAATCTACCCCTTAAACCCCGTAGTGTAGTATTGTAGTATTGGAATATGTAAATTGGGTGACTGACCAAAACCATGATATCAGTAAACATGATGTAACTGTATAATCAGGTAAATGGAATATCAGGATAATGGATGAATATCCATGGTTTGATTCAGTCAAAAGGAATATATTGTTAACTGGATTCCTAGATTCATGTATTCAAATTGTATTGGAATATAAAAGAATATAGATTGACTTGAATCATATTCAAGTCAGAAATTAGTCAGACTCTAACCCGAGTCAGACTAAAAGAAAGATAAATTTGAAGTTCAATATTAGTTAGGGGCCTTATTGTAATTTGTGAAACTTGAGGGGGTTTATGTAAAAAGTACTTTTGTATAGTTTTCAAAATACACCTCAAGTATATAATAATCGTCTTTATTGTTATAATAAATGTGAATTTTATTTGTGTTATTCTAGTGAATATATCCTAATAAAAGTATTAATTGTTTTATCTGAAATTCATGGTATTTTAGTGTAACTTTTAATCTTGTAATTTTTTAGGAAAATGTGAAAATTTCATATTATAATAAAATAGGTGTTTAAATGATAATTATATATATATTAACACATGAATAATTTTTAAATGAATATTTTATTTTCAAAAATCTCATTTTCCTTAATTATCGTATTTTAAACCTTTCGAGACCGAATGCTCCTTGCGGAGGTCTGAATCTCGCACTACTAGCCTGCGGGTGCACGATGAACCGTACTATCCCTAACAGGTTCCCCAAAAGTGGGTTGTAGCGGCGCTTTGCTTAGGTTTAACAAATACTTTTCATTTGGGAAAACGGTTTTATAAATATGGGGTATTTAATTGCAAAAAGTATAGTTTTCCGTATTTTAGTTGTTAGGGTTTCCTAAGCCAACTAGCCTACTTCTAAGGTCTAAACGATAAGTCATTAGAAGCCTCAAATCGCCTCTTCACCGCCAATTGTGGCCAGGTAAGTACAAGTGAGGAGGGAGAGATCCGCTCACGAATCGTAAGACAGGCCTTTTAAAGTTACCCAAGCTCACTTGCCTAGCCTAGACACCATAAAGTCAGTTTAGATAAACGATCGATGTCCATGACCAATCGTGCTTTCATTTTATTAAAAGATTTTACTTAGAAATGTTTACAACTTAAAGCTTTCAATAAAGGTTATAAAGATTAGGGTATTTTAGTGAAAAGTCCTGTAATTTCGTATTCTGTATTTTTGATATTTATCAATTAGAGTTATATTGAGTGTGTGTAGGGGTAGGTCATTACCCCGTGACTTATATTAAGTTTTGGTGAAGTTTAAAGGTAAAACATGCTATGTTAAACTTAAAGGTATTATAGCGCAAGAATACGGTTTTCGAAAACGTTATCATTTTATGTGTGAAATTTCATTCAAAATGGGTTCTACAAGTTTAGTGATCAAGATAAACCTATTTAGGAGTGAGGGAAATAATTAAACTAAGAAAAATGAACTTAATGGTATTTTTATGAAAAGAGTACGGTTTTGCAAAGAACTTATCATTTCATGTGAAAAAGTTTGATTAAATTGGTTTATGGGTGATTAATAGTCAACATGAATATGGGTAGATAGTATGTATTAGGTGACAAGTGGAAATTTATAGAAAAACCGAATCGGAAATCGGTTTGTCCGATTTCCGTCGGGTTCCAAAAAATCGTATTTTTTTACTTATAGAAAAGAGAGATAGAGGGGTTGGGACTTACGGTTTGGACAAGCGAAGGAAGCTAAGGGATGTGGTAGTTGTCGATTCGTCGAAAACGTCGCGAAGGTTCTGATCCGGTCGCCGGAATCCGTCGTCGATTTCGGCAGCGCTTCGCTTCTCGCTCTTCGTACCGAGTTCTCGAGAATTTAGGAGAGTAGACTTATAGTGGTGAGGTGAAATGGTAGAGGGTAGGGGTCTTTATATAGGGCTAGGCTAGGGTTAGGGTTAGGATAAAAAATATTAAAAGAAAATATAAAAAAACATTAAAAATTCATTAAAAATCATTAAACCTAGGAGTAAAAGGGATTTATTGGCCAAATCTAAACCGATCCAGGTATAATAAGTGTGCAAGAGGGTTGACCAAGTCAAGAGCCAACTTTTCTCAGTTGGTGACTCGGTCGTCCGGCCAAGTCCGGCCGGCGGCGCCGGACCGAGTCGGCCGAGTCGCCGGCCGGCGGCACCGAGTCGGGCCGAGTCAAGGGTCCAATGGCCGGGGGTTTTCCTGAGGAACAACTTGGTATTTTTACTTTTTCAAGTCCAGTACATATTTTGGGAGTTATGGCCTTTTTACCGTTGACTTCCAAAAAAAATTAAAATAAAATAAATACAAAAATAATATGGGGCATGGGATTTGAACTCCGGTGGCTTGGTTCAGCAGTGCAAGGTATTACCAATGAGCTACAAGCTCCTTCTTGTAATTATTGTGGTTTTTAATTACTTAAAATGATAGCAGCAAGAGTAAATACTCCAAATATACATTAAATTTTAAAGTGATTTCTTGTACACTAAAAATGGAGTTATTTCATTCTTGTAGCTTGTAATTAAAAACAAAAATAATTACCTAAATCTTGTGCTCAGGCTGAAATACCCCTTTGTGGATTTTAAAAATATTTTGAAAAAATTTGTATAGGAAAAAGTGTATAAGAAAATTAGGGTTGTTACAACATATGCGGGATCCTGATCCGGTATCTATTACCCAGGACGTAGAGGATACAAAGAAACAATTCTTTTGTAATGAACACACCCGAAGAAGATGCATCGTCATGCACTTTCTTCGTTTGGGCGGTATAGGAAATCTGGTATTCCCCAATTTCCTGCTCTGTCTTATAACAATTATAAGTTGGAGCGGGACCAACGTTCCCCAGCTCAGTATAACAAGCGGATTCGGTCAATACATCCATATTATTATCTTGATTAAGGCGTGACATGGTCGCTACCTGGAGAGAGAGAAGAAAACACTCTGCGTGCGCTCTTGCAAGATTAGATTGGTTATATAGTTTATCTAATTAGGATGGCTCCCACTGTTTTTTATCAAATCTTCCTTCAAACCATAAAAGGAAAGACTAACCGAGATTAATTACACTCTACAAGTTCTCCAATCTTTCAGCCAAGCCAATGTCGGTACTTTGAGGGAGGTTCCCGTGCTTTCGCACGGACCTAATTAAAATAAACCTCGTTTTCCCTGGGGCGTAACCCTGTTGACACCTTTCTAGACACCTACTTGATCGGCTAATTGCAAAGTGCAAAAGTCTCCCAGGAGTAACAATTACTTGCAGTGGGTATCGGGATCCTACTATCATATAGAAGGTATGCAATCTCATTGCAAATTTCAACACTTGAAACTCCCGATAAAGGTTTTTACCCCTAGCACTTATGACCTTAACTATGGTCAACAAATCATAAGCACTAGTCAAGTTCTATCCGTCATTTCGTGATTAATTAGACCCACCCACATGACCCTTAACTAAGGTCAACAAAGTCACGCGACTGTCCTAACTAATCGCATCATATGCGGTGTAGGAAGACATCACTTAGCTACCGTACACTGTGCCTTGACTATGGTCAACAAACACAGCACGAATACTAAGTACTCTACTTCCTAAAATGACGGAGGGTTGCGGATGGTTTTTATGAAAACCTTTAACGCTTTGAACTTGATCTCGTTGCGGAATCAAATGGTTTTAAATGGAGTGTTTTTGAGGCTTTTGCTAGTTTCGCTAAAGAGGTCACTCCCGGTGAAGGGATCTCGGCTCTTTCCTCGTCGAATGAGGTGCAGGATATTCACAATACCACTATGCAAAGCAAGAACTAGAAAAGCAGTCAAAAACAAACCAAAGGTTGTAGCATCTACTAGTTATCGCTAAAGAGGTCACTCCCGGTGAAGGGATCTCGGCTGTTTCCTTATCAAATAAGGTGCTGGATGTTCTACAAGGAACACCGCTATGCAAAGCAACAACTAGAGCTACCTAATTTTTGAAATTCGATTCCACAACATCTTTTACGTTTATTTTCTTTCATTAATCTCATTAATGAATGTCCCATCATTTAAGTCCACCTAAACATCACAGATAAATACAACGTACACTTATGCCATCCGCATTCGCCTCAATGTCCCGTCTGCACCGTTAGGTTAGGTAACTAACGGCAGAGCGGGGCAGGGCTAGCGCGGATGTAAAACATAAGCAACGTCTATATAATATATTATATATACTATATACTATATCTATCTGAACATATCACATGATCACATCACAGATAACGCAGCAGAAAATATCATATGAAATATTGGATATACTAGGACGTCCGTGTTTTATTTTGAGCCTATATAAAACACGGATTCCACGGTCGTGATGAATAGCCAATCCCACACCCTAGACCCCTATGAGAGCGGCAAGCAACCCTACCAATTCTAGAGTTAGGAGACCCGGACTCGACTCCTCGAGATGGTCTCCTACTGGACCCTAGAACCCGGTTACTTATGCTCCCCGCCTTGGGTCTATCCTAATGCGGAAAAGTAAATAATATACAATGGTGACATCATCCTCAACTCGGAAGTGCCCCAATAAAAGAATATTACATACAAGTTATTTACATGAATGAAAAAGAAAAACACTCGTCTCACATAAAAAAACCCGGCTATTCAAACACGACGATCCAATATAACATATCCAGCAACACATAACATCACATGTCATCAGCGTAAGTAAATATGCCCATCCCAATTTTCGTTGACATATAACAACGAAACCGGCGATATCACATATTACACTTACGGTCGCAAAAAAAAAAGTGTAAAACTACAACAGTTGGAATCCGCAACCTCCTTAGACATCGCATGCCTAATCAAATGAATTCCTTAGACATCGCATGCCTAACAATTATAAACCCCGCATTTTAGTCTCATTATCGAAAACTCCTTTCAATATCAAGTCGGGCAATTCAACAAGATTCCCGACACCCTGATCGAATGCTCGTCGCAAACTTTAGTAGACGGCCGCACCCCCGGATGCCGTCGACGAAGTGCACAAAGGCAGAACACCGCTGCCGCGAGCACCCGAACGGATGCTTTTGGCGACGGGGTTCTCCTACAGTCACTTGGTCGGGGCTATGGGGCATAGCTGTTTATTAAGTTTACCGGCGAGTATCCGCGTACGCTACGTGATTGCGACGGACTTTTGATCGCATCAAAATTCCGTGGCAACCGATCAATTGAGACTAAAGTGCTATGTTTATAATATTCAAATCAGTTATCTCATAACAACTTGTGGATTCCAAATATTGTATCACATTCCAGATAAATAGACAATGTTAAACTTTCCGATCGAATAATCAAACACCCAAGTTTTCCCAAATAGCTCAACACTTGAGGGGAGTTTAAAAACATCCATTTCATGCCACAGTACCAACGGTCCAGCCGTAGAAGGGTCAAGCCAACGCCTCACATGTGGCACGCCGTACTGCCCCAAACCCTAAGGTTCAAGAGGCAGTTCAAGATGGTCACATAATCGAGTTAAGGTTTGTTGTCTTCTAGAGGGTCCATTGCGTTACTTACACGATTTAGACGTTCTTAAACTACGGAAAAATCCAACACTTGGAAATTTTCCGGCAGGGAAAAAAGGGAGTTAATGATATCCGGTCGAACTTTTTAACACGTTCTAAAATTACCCGGAAAAACACAAAAACAAAGTTAAAATATCCGATCAAATCAACGAGTCCCCAATACACCCCAGATAACTCAACTCTTGAGCATAATTAAAAATTCCCAGAAGAATCAAGAATCACATACGGAGGTTACTGTGCAAAACTGAGTACCTATTCTTTACATACGGCCGCGGAACCGCCGCCAATACCTTGGTACGGCCGCGGTTCCGCGGTGCTTTAGAGGTATTAGAGGCACGTGTTGCACAGTAACTCCTAGAAAACCTTGCTGATTTTTCTGAGTATTTTTAATTCACAAAAATCACAGTTTTGAAAAAATTTCCAGAAAGGGGTAAAGATTAGGTTTCCGGGGTTCGATCGGATTTCTAACTTCGTCTACACTTCACTTAAAGCTCTAGCTAGGCTCTGATACCACTGTAGGGTTCCTAGGCATACCCATGAGGTTCTAGAAGGCATCAACTATGCCAAAATCAAATTTTTATGTGCCGAACAACCCTATGCAAGATCGTGTACTAGAGATTAGGCGAAAATAAAAGCAAGCAAACTACTTTTCTACTAAGTGAAAGGGATAACAACCTTTGTAGATCCGGTCTTTCACTTCTAATGCTCCGTGTTGACGTCCCTTCGCTGCGATCATCGGGATCCCGGACCCTAGCGATGGTTTCTTCGGGGAAATGAGCGGGCTAGGTCGTTGACTTCGAGGCCGAAGATGATCTACGTCGAGGAGACTCAAACTCAAGCTCCATCTTCACTTGGTCATGAACTTTGTGAAGAGAACACCCTATACTACATGGCAAGTGGTAGAGGATGAAGAAATAGGAAGTGGGTTCACTTTGGATTTGGATTTCTCACTCTTTTTCTTCACTTGAAATTTTTCTAGCAAGCTTTCTTCTTCTTGAAGAAGAAGAAGAAAAGAATATGAATGAATAATGAATTAATAAAATGAATAATCAAGTGAAGTCTATCATAATACAACCATGGGTGAGTTAACCTTTGTAGAGACTAAACCCTAGTTTGAGCTAATGGTTAGGTTAGTGAAATTCTCATGCAAAACAAAATGGTTAGACTTTGTCAAAGATGCTTAAAAAGCTTCATGAAGCTTCAAGAAAAAAAACAAAGAAAGCCACCATTTTGTTTTTGCCAAAAATAAATAAAATAAATAAAACCCAACCATTAACCTAAACATGGTATAAATCATACACACACCCAAGTTTGCATGTATCATCAATCATGATACAAACTAGTGCACAAACATATATCATATATACAACTTGTGCACATCAAGTGAGAAAATCAATCATAAGTGAACAAATTTCAATTAATGTAAAGTAATATATCAAATATATAATTATACATTAAATCAAGTATATAATTATACATTAAATCATTAAATCAATACTTGATTTAATGATCCGGTCATATCGCATATAACCGACTAATATCTAGGGTATCAATATATCGAATCAACACTTGATTCGGTAACCCGGCTATATCACATATAACCGACCGATGATACAAATTGCGAGAATAGAATACAGTATCACATACTGGTATTATTCTCGGTCCCGCACATATTTCATATGCGCTCCTATTTCGTTTCGCTTGAACCAGGAAACCTCTGTGTAGGACTCTAAAGACTCGTCAATACGCCGGCAGTAGGTCTGCTAAGCCGCAAGCCGCAAGCGGTCTGCTAAACATAACGGCCACCCGGATATTGAGCGATCAGAAGATCAACGAGCAAGCCTGCTTACACTCCTGCGAATCCAATCAGTAACACTTACCGTGCAGTCCGGTCTGTTCGTCTGATATGTCGTATATCTCGCCTAGGGGTGGTAAACGTCAGACCCCGGTAGCTTGATAAGTCATGCCGATGTAAGGTCCATAACAAGCATGAAACTACTGATAACACTTACCAGTAAATCAGTGCAACCCTGGCCAGGGATTTCCAGTTATGGCCAGTCGAGCATAGCGCAACATCAACCCCCAATACCGGGAGAGACGAATCCCCTCCTATCGCTCATTGCCTCCATGTGAATCGGGACTGTACCCAAAAACCACCTGTTTGCATGACTCAGTAGAGCCGTGGTAGGGTGGAAATCAAAGCACAGTGGGAGACACACAAAACTCTATGAGGATCTCGGGTCAACAGACTAAGCTGTACCAGTGTCACCAGAGAACTGCCATCTGACGTGAGGTATAATACCATCTGGGAGTTCTCGGCGAGTCCGTTCAGTGTACCCAGTCACCACTGAGCACCCGCATACCATCTCTGATGTTAAACACCAATGGACATGGGATCATCCATCGCCCATCACATGGGTCGAGAAGATATACGCTAGTCTACTCTGGAATATCGATGCCCCGTCTCGATATTCCCACGACTAGGAACATTGAAGGATGTACTCATTGACTATCCAGGCCCCACTAGTATGATCTACATCATAGTCCTGGAAGTCGAGTACACATCCTAAGGGCTTTATCAACATGTAATATAGAGACAGCAAGTATACATGTTAAGATAAAGAGCAACCAGATAGCGTACTATCATGTCGAGCAAGAAAGTCCTACCTATATATGTCCCAGCATCCAATACAATATACATCTCATGTACAGTAATGACCTCTAGGGCATACATATAACTAACAATATAATAATGCAATATTATGATATGAACAATGGTGGCTGCAGGGTGGTGGAAGCGATGACAGTGGCTGACGGCGATGGAAGTCTCGAGTATGGGTTGTGAAAAGGAGCTCAGTGGAGTTGATGAAGGAAATAGGTGCGACCTCGGTTGTGAGGAAGGAGATGGGTTGGAGGAGGAGCTGGGGGGATTAGAGAAGGGGTGAGCTCGAGTGTGTTAAGAGAGGGTGGGAGACGGTTGAGGTGATCACGGGGAGTGAGGTAGGTTGGTTCGCTTCTCATGGATGAAGTCACCGGAGATGGGCGTGAAAGTCGCGGAGGTAGTTGGCGAAGAGCAGGTCGTGGGGGAGCGGGTCTTGCGGAGGCGTCAGTAAGGAAAGAGAGAACAAGAGGGAGAGGGAGTGGGGATTCAGAGGAGAGGATCTCGGGGAGATCGTTGGCGAGCGGGGAGCGGCATCGACGAGGGCCGAGTCGGGGTCGAGCATGAGAAGGGGAGATTCATTGGGAAAATTTGGAGGGAAAAGAAAAGAAAAGAAAAAGAAGAAGAAGGAGAAGAAGAGGGTAAAGGGTCGGGTCGGGTTGGGGTTAGGGAAATGGGTTAGTGTTTAGATTAGGAAAATTAATAAATAAAATAATAAATAAATATAAAAATGTTCAAAAATAATAGGAAAATTTTGAGAAAAATTCGGGAAAAATATATACATGGAACTGTGGATTTACATCTTACTCCCCTTACAAAAATTTCGTCCTCGAAATTAAAGAATGAAAACAACGGAACAAACAACAACTACTCAAATAGGTGTGGAAAATGTGAACGGATGTCCTCCTCATGCTCCCAGGTAGACTCTCCTGGAGAATGACCACCCCAAGAAACTCGAACTAAGGGAATGACTTTGTTCTTTAGCACTTTTCCCGACAATCGAGAATGGTGGTAGGCTGTTCTTCGTAAAAAAGATCGGTGCCCAGTGTTAACTCTGAATGGTCCAAGATATGGTTGTCATCCCGAACGCAGCGTCTCAACCAAGATACATGAAAAGTATTGTGCACACAAGCTAGCGATGGAGGCAAGGCAAGTCGATAAGCCACCTCTCCTAATCGCTCTAGCACCTCAAAAGGTCCGATAAATCGGGGACTGAGTTTCCCCCGACTACCAAACTCGATCACTCCACGAGTGGGTGATATCTTCAGAAATACGTGGTCGCTAACACCAAACTCCAATGACCTTCTGCTGGCATTTACCCAACTTTCTGTCGGTCCTCAGCCGCATTGATATGTTGCCTAATCGTCTGAACCTTGCTCACTGTCTGAACCATGAGCTTAGGGCCCAACAACCTTCGTTCACCCACGTCATCCCAACAATGAGGGGATTGATACTTCCATCCATACAGAGCCTCGAATGGGGCCATCTAGATGCTAGCTTGGTAGCTGTTGTTATACAAAAACTCTACCAGATGGAGGTGATCTTCCCAAGAGCCCTGGAAATCAAGCATGCATGCCCTCAGCATATCCTCGAGCGTCTGGATAGTACATTCGGATTTTTCGTCCATTTGCGGATGATAGGTCGTGCTGAACTTGAGACGAGTGCCCAAACTCTTCTGCAGGCTTTTCCAAAAATGGGAAACGAACCTGGTGTCTCGATCAGACATGATACTAATGGTTACTCCGTGTAGTCTCACAATCTCCTGCATATACTTCTTCGCAAGAGACTCCTTCGATTGTCCGACTCGAAAAGGTATTAAATGTGCTGCCTTCGTGAGACAATCAACAATAACCCAGACAGCATCGTTGCCCCTTAGACCTCAAGGTAGTGCCATCATAAAATCCATGGTTATGTGCTACCATTTCCACTCTGGCACTGAAAGCAGTTGTAACAACACAGCCAGTCTCTGATGCTCGGCTTTCACCTGTTGGCATACCAGAAACTTGGAGACAAAGTGAGCAATCTCCCACTTCATTCCGTTCCACCAGAAGTGCTGCCTCAGATCTCTGTACATCTTGGTGCCTCCTGGGCGCACCGAGTAAGCGGAATTGTGTGCCTCGGGTAGGACTTCATCTCGAATACCCCCCTTTGGAACACACAGTCGTCTGCCAAATCTCAGAGAACCATCTTCGTGAATCTGCAAATCCGTCCTCAAACTAGCCTCAACCAACCCTCTGAACTTCTGCAACTGAGAGTCTCTAGCCTGTGTAGCTTTAATGCAATCTATAAGCGATGATTAAACCTGCAACTGCCAGAGATGTCCGGGCACACCCTGTGTAACTACCTCCAACTCGAGTCTCCGAAGGTCATCGAGAATCCCCTTCTGACAAGTCAGCAACATGGCTGGCGGCCTGCGACTGAGAGCATCGGGAACGACGTTCACTTTCCCTGGGTGATACTGTAGATCAATATCGTAGTCTGCCATCAACTTCAACCATCTGCGTTGTCTCATATTCAGTTCCTTCTGAGTGAACATGTATTTCAAACTTTTGTGATCCGTGTACACCTCCACTCTTTCGCCTAGCAAGTAATGCCTCCAAATCTTTAAAGCGGACATAACGGCCGCTAACTCCAAATCATGCGTGGGGTGGTTCTTCTCGTGAGTTTTCAGCCGACGAGAGGCGTAAGCCACCACTCGACTGTGCTGCATTAATACACAACCTAAACCTTTTCCTGACACATCACTACGAACAACCAAGCCACCGGAGCTGTCTGGCACAGTCAGAATTGGGGCCGTGGTCAACATCAGTTTCAACAGCTCGAATGCCTGGGTGCACTCCTCCGACCAAACATAAGGCACCTCCTTCTTTGTGAGCTTCGTCAAGGATTCCTCTACTCTGGCGAAATCTTGGACAAACCGCCGATAATACCCAGCCAATCCTAAGAAGTTCCTTATTTTAGTTACCGATTTTGGGGTCGGCCAGTCCTTGATAGATTTAATTTTCGCCGGATCTACTGAAATGCCGTCACTCGAAACGACATGCCCCAGAAATTACACCTTATCGAACCAAAAATCACACTTGCTTAGCTTAGCATAGATCTTCTCCTCCCGTAGAATCTGCAACACAATTCATAGATGCTCGGCGTGCTCCTCTCAACTTCTGGAATAGACTAGAATGTCGTCGATGAATACGACGACAACCTGATCCAAATACTTGGAGAAAACCATGTTCATCAAGTCCATAGATATGGCCGGTGCATTGGTAACACCGAACGGCATCACAAGAAACTTATAGTGGCCATATCGGGTTCAGAAGGCCATCTTGCATACTTCCTCTACCTTAACTCTGATTTGGTGGTACCCTGACAGAAGGTCTAGTTCAAAAAATATCCGAGCACCACCCAGCTGGTCAAACAAGTCGTCGCTGCGGGGAATGGGATACTTGTTTTTCTTGGTAACCCGGTTCAACTCACGGTAGTCGATGCACATGCGCAAGGAACCATCGTTCTTCTTAACTAGCAATACAGGAGCACCCCACGGGGAAGCACTTGGACGGATAAATCTCTTGTCCAAGAGATCTTCTATCTGCTTCTTTAATTTTGCTAACTCAACTGGCGCCATCCTGTAGGGAGCCTTGGAAAGTGGCGCCGTCCCTGGAATCAGGTCGATCGAGAAGCCCAATACGCGAGGTGGGGGTAAACCAGGTAGATCTTCAGGGAACACAACAAGAAACTCTTGAACTACCTCCGATACTAGCTCCTCGTCTATCTCCATAGCTATCAAGGTTTTCGGCTTTGCTCGGAACTTAACTGGTTCCAAAGACTCGCTACCGCCTACGAATACGAACTCCGGGTGATTAGGAATGCGAAACGTCACACTCCTAGCCCGGCAGTTGATAACAGCATGGAACGTGCTCAACCAATCCATCCCCAGAATGGCGTCGTAGCTGCCAGTCCCAATCAAAAGGAAGTTTGCATAAAATTCTCTGCCACAAAACACCATAGGGCATAACCTACACTCTTGGCTGGACATAATAATTCCGTTACCCATATGTATCTCCCAACCCTTGGTCAACGGCTCATGAGGTATAGAGTGTGTGTCAACAAATCGCGTAAAAATAAAGCAATGCGTAGCACCCGAATCAAAAAGAACTCTAGCTAGTATAGAATAAACAAGGAGAGTACCTGCAACCACTTCTCTAGAAGCCTTTGCCTGCTCGGTGGTCAGGACGAAAGCCCGCTCCTGATTCTGACCTGTACCAGTCTTCCTCTGATCGAATAGTCGTCGCTGGGATACCAGAGGTGGACCCCTTTGGGTTGAAGTGTCGTACGACGGCTGTTGTTGCTCGAACCCTCCTTGTAGCTTGGATCTATTGGGACACCCACTAACCCTGTGCTTGCTGGATCCGCAAATCAGACACTGCTCCTTGGCTCGGCCACAATCTCTCTGCATGTGGCTTGGCCTCTGGAAATAGTCTCAAATCAGTGCCCTCTGCTGCGGTTTTTGGCCCTTGGCCTTCTCCGCTTCATCTGCGTAACACCCGACCTATGAACTGGGATCGCTCCACGAGGAGAAATGGTAGTTCGTGATGGAATTACATGGGATCTCCTGTCTACCGATCATTGGCCCTTGGCCCTCTCCACCAATCTTTCCTGTTCTCGGGCAGCGTTCAACACCTAAGCGAAGGTCTGTAGGTCGAGAGATGCGATAAGTTGTTGCAGTTCTATATTGAGCTCCTGCTGAAACCGTCTAGCCCTGGCAGCTTCGGTGGCTACCATGTATGGTGTGAAGCGACTCAGCCGGTTAAACCCTGCAGCGTAGAGATCCACTGAGCGTCCATTTTGCCTCAACATGATGAATTTCTCCTCCATCTCGGCTTTGGCAGTGGCCGGAAAATAGTGATCTAGGAAGCACGCAGAGAATGTGCCCCATCCGATAGGTTTCTCTATTCGGCTTTCTTCTACGGACCACCACGTGCGAGCCTCGTCTACTAGCTGGATCTTTACCGTGCTCACTCTGTCATCGTCAGGGACCCGAGCGACCATCAAAAGGTTCTCCATGTTGATGAGCCATTGCTCTGCCTCAAGTGGACTTGCTGATTCCCTGAATACTGCTGGATGAAGCCACCTAAAATCAGAGAAGGTACTAACCCTAGCCTGTGTAGTCTCTATAAGGGTGCCCTCAGGGGCGGCGGAGACAGCCGTAGATCTTTCCAGAGCGGTAATCATGGTCTCCTGTACCGCCTTCAATCCCTCAGCCAAGAGATCGATCTTCCTCTCTTGAGCCTGCGCTAAGGTCGTCAGTGTGCTGAGGATCTTCTCGGTATGATCGTGGGAACCGACACCTGAGGAGTTGCCTGAGGAGTCCATATCTCTAAAAGATGATCAAGAAAAGAAATCAGATTCAAACGAGGATTAGAAAAGTGAAAATGAAATGCAATGAAGCATAAATCAAAGGGGTAACTCAATCTAGGGTCTCTCGACGGAACTGTAATTTCATCCAAACCCGACTCTGATACCAACAAAACCATGTCACGCCCCGCTTCCCAAAATATGGAATGCGAGAGATGACTAGGCCAACCATGCTCTTACTATCAGGAATGATCCTGCCGTAGTCACACTTCGGTTTCTAGTATCACATGGTAGTTAGTAAACAGTATTAGAGTAAAGGAAATCACAGTTCACAACTTCATGTAACGACTCTGAAATCTCTGTACAGAAATTTTTTGTTAATATATAAGAAAAGAGTTTGACAGCTTGTGTATGAGTTATAAGTAAGTTTTGTTAAATAAAAGAAAGAAGCCACTTGTAGCTCACTGGTAAAGCCTTTGCACTGCAGTGACGTAGCCTGTGTGTTCGATTCTCGTCAGACACAATTTTTTTTCTGATTTTTCTTTTGAACTTTTTGGAACTCCAAAAGATTGCACGTGCAATACACGGTGAAATGAAAAGTTCAGAAAAATTAAACATGTGGAAAATGGTGTAAACACAGAGTTGATCTCGTGGCACGAATCTCGAGACTAGAAACTCAAATTCGACTGGCGGATTTAGCCATTAGGCCGGCGGGGACGGTTCAGATGGGGCCAAAATGCTCCATGCTTTTCATACTCATCTCTTCAACTCCCCTCAACTCTTCTGCACTGTTTGATTTCCCTGTAATCAATCAGAGACCTTTCAATTCACCAATTAACATCATTTTAATACTTTTTTATCCATATTTTTAATTCCCAAACCCTAATTATCTACTATAAATACCATCCATGCCCTAGCTCTTCACCATTCTGAAAATTCTAGTAAAAACTCTCTCAAAAGTTTCTAAGTGCAAGTGGAGTAAAGTGGAGTTAGCGAGCGAGCAAGCTTCTTCCATCGAAGGTCGAAGCCGACTCTGGAGCTTCCGCGAAGCCACGAAGCCTCCCTCTTCTTCCTAACTCTTTCTTTGAGATATTCAAATAGTAAGTCCCTCTCAAACTCTCTTTCTCTTCATTGAATTTCATCTTTAAACCCTATATCGGTAAAGTGGAGTTATTACCGATATTCTTTTTCTAAACCCTAGAAACTCCCTTTTTCTTTATAATTTGGTCAATCTAATTTTACCACATTACTTGTAACCATAAATACCAATGTTTAGAATCAAGTTTAACCAAGAATCTCATATTAAACAACCATAATTAAACTTTTTCATTAAAATACCTTGAACTTTATTATCACTCTTTTCGTTTTCGTTAAAACTGTACCTTTAGGAAAAACTTCACAGGGTAACGACCTACCCCACATGTACACCTTGGTTTCATAGCACGATGTCTATTTTGTATGAATATTTGTTTCGAAGAATTATCTTTACAATAAAATACCACATACTTTAAAACCGGGTTTCTTTTAAAACGGTATTTCGTATTCCTTTGCAATTATGCATCTACAACCCTTGTTAGGAGACCCACTAATGGATGGTGTAGATTATCACACATCCTGGGGATAGTAGAACAAGATGCAGCACTACCCACGGAGTATTCGATCTCGAAAGGAAAAAAATTCGGTTTTTAAGAAAAACGAATTTTCTAAATAAAACTAATTTTTCTAAAAATTAAAAAATTATATAAAATTATAAATCCATATTTTCATTATATTATGTAACTACAGTTTTTCTAAAAATGAAAGATTAAAAAATGCCAATAAAATACCATCAAATTACTAAAAAGGACTAGATTTCAATAAAATACCATAAAATTTTAAAAGCTAGTTAATTATCATTAAAATACCCCAATACTTAAAATACATGTCATGAAAATGCTAAATAATACAAATCACCCTCGAGGTTTTATTTTTAGTCTATATTAAAAATATTTTCATAAAACCCCCTCGAGATATACAAAACAATATTTTGAAGGACCTTAGTAAATATAGGTTTAAGCAGGATCAATTCTCTTGAGCCCCAGGGAGCCGGAGAAAGTGAGTGCTTGCCTATTTAGAGTAGAAAACCTAACAGAAGTTATCAATGGCAATTGTCTTGGAAAAAAACACAAATCCTGTCGTCCATGTGCAGCAGTTGCCGGTGACTCCCGAACCTAAGAATTCAAGAGTTAAATCAAAATTCAAGTGTCTGACTCGGTCTGAGTCCAACCTCAAACCTGAATCCAAAATCAAATACGAATACTTGATCATGAACATGAATACTCGAATTCAAATATCAAATTCAAACATGTATACTTGACCTGACCTGACCAAACCATGGTTATATCTTGACTTGAACTTGACATGACTACTTGAATACATGATTACATTCTGAATATGAACCTGAACATTTTTTATCCATGGTTTCGGCCAAGACTTGTAAATATAATCTATACAATACATTACGCGGGGATAAAGAGGTAGATTGGTACGGAACGTATATCGTGGCACGAGAAGTCACTTAAAAGACACCTACCTGAATTCTCGTGCCGTTGTCCCGTGGGTTATGACGGGACCTTGTACTACATGTTACCATAGTCCATGGGCTAAGATGGACTCCTCTTGTATATATGAATACCTTCTTTACCAAACTAAAAACAACCAAGTTATAATAACAATCATATACCAGTAATCGGTCATATACAACTTTACCTATTCATTTCATTTTATATACCATCTTCTCTTTCTTCTTTTGGGGCTTACTGAGCGTTAGTTCGCTGAAGACATTCCTTTATGTTTTTTTTCTTTGAAATGTTCGTCAGGTGGACCGGACTCCGAGGAGATAGAGCCGAGCCAAGAGGACTTGGACCAGTTTACCGCTTAGCCTGACTACTAGTTCCTTTGCACATTACTTTCAGTATGCTATTGTTTAAGCATTTGATTTTGATTATTGTACCTTTTAGTTCAAACGGTTGTATATAAAGTTGAAAGTAAATAAAGTTGGTGTTTCATTTTATTCTCTTTTCGTTCTTGTTTATATTTATATATTGCTTAATTACGCTTAACGTATTTATTTCATAGTAAATACGTTGCGGCCTGCTACATCACCGTTTCCGTCTACTGGGAAGCGGAGCATGACACTTTATTACATTAAAATAAAAGAGTTCAAGGTACATTTATTTGCATAGAAGAAATAACTAACCAACAAAATAACAATGTGCTTATAGCAAAAAAAGGGCGGCGCTGATGTCGCGGTCTAAACCTCCGCGATCTCGAATGGCGGTCTTTCTCCTTAGCTGGGTCTACTTCGTTCTCTGAGCATGCACACTCAGGTCGTCAGGGCGACACATATAGCAATAAATATATAATGTGTGTACAATATTATTAAACATGAAAGGCGCGACAGAATACAGAAACATGAGAATAATGAATATCATTTGAATATGAACAACGCGATATATGTATCATGTCAGTAAACCAGACAATGTGTATGTCACTATTTATCAGTCACTCAGTCAATGAAATCAATTAGTGGAAAGGATGCTCGTGTTTAACGAGGGTCTTGTGCATGCTCGAGACTACGGTCCACTGTTGCCCGTGACATAACCTTGCAGCCATGCTACTAGGCCCACGACCTAATGTGTGTGTGTGTGTTACTAATATCAAATGATCATCCTCTAAGTCACTGTACCTCGCTAAATACGTGTTCAATTCCATCTTGAGTTCCCCATTCCCCAGGTCTCACTAACTATAAGTATAGGATTAATTGTATACTAGCACGTGCCAAATCACGGTCTTACTCATTTTCACTGCGTTGTTCACTTTCACTAGTCAATCACTTATTATTGGCGTGCTTGATACAACTAACCCAATACCACTCACATTCGACAATTCAAGTCAGTCGCTAGGTCTCAATGTAAACGATCACTTCGCACTGGGTATAAAGCAATACAGAATAAGGTAGAAATGCATTAAACAAATGCTCACTAAATTATGATAGCCAACGCCACATGACTTGAAAAATTCACCATAAATCACACGTACATAATCGACCAAAACAATATAAAAGGCGTACGAAGTATACATGATTATCTAAGCGGTAAAATTAGTTTCATGGCAATAGGAATTCAGGTTAATGATTTATCATCATTTTAAATCA
Source organism: Agapanthus africanus (assembly GCA_030015575.1). Classification (NCBI taxonomy): domain Eukaryota; kingdom Viridiplantae; phylum Streptophyta; class Magnoliopsida; order Asparagales; family Amaryllidaceae; genus Agapanthus; species Agapanthus africanus. The sequence goes on from CM057339.1 coordinate 27,797,340, forward strand.
GCGATCAGTTGCTGGAATTCCAGTTGAATAAAACCTAGTTCTATCTGTTAGGTTTCCGAAGAATCAAGCGGATCAATGATATCCTTTCTAGGAGATATGTCCTGTTTAGTGTGAATATGTAAAAAAAAATGTCACTGCAGAACACGTCGACAATCTAAAATATAAACAAAATATCAAACGACAGTGAAACTGAACGAGACTAGAAACATATGTTAGCTAACTAAATTTTATACACGACGATATAGGATTCTGTATATTTTCAGTTTTGTGTAGGTATGTACAGGCGCTTAAGTTCAGGTATCAAGATGAAAAACTGCAGAAATCAGCCATATACATCGATGAAATAAATTATGTTAAAAATATCAAACAGCGGCGTAACTCATTGGAACCAGTCGCATAATAAAGCTAGCTAAATTTCCTACGTATCTATATATATTTCCGCACATTTACGAATTTGAACGATGAGTTGCAGGTGTTTGATTACAGGATTCGTAGGGATTTTGGTTTAGGACTGCAATCCAGAGCCACAAATTCTTTCAGTTTCCGCTATCTAAAAGACACGATATTCAGTGAAAGTCACTGATGGAGGTGGCAATCTCCCTCAAATGTTGTCTTCCGTCGATATGTCTACGAGTGGTTTTGGACGGTAGTGATTGGGTATGGGAATTGTTGTGTGGATCTCAATGGGTTGTTGGATGTTGTTGATGCCGAGCTACCTGCAAGGGAAGTCCCAGGGTGGGAAACCACCGTAGGACCCTCCGATGATCAAGTTAGTACCGTAGAATAAGAGCATGGTAACGGCGTATTAGAATGAGTTTGAGTTACCCGAGTCGTCTGAAAGAGGGGTTTATATAGTGGTCGCATGGAGCGAGCCGGCGCGAGATCCTCGCCGTCAGTTACGCCCCCTCGTTACGCCCGCATTGATGGCGGGATCTGCTCATTAAAGGGGGAACGCGCCCGCATGAGACGTGAAATATGGGGTGGTGGATGTCTCGCTTTGGCGAGATACACAGAGCCGTTGCGGGGGCGCTTGGGCTCCACGCTCTCGGTTGATCGGGAAAGCCGAGGAAGCTCAGCCTGTCGGATGGCTCGGAGACGAGCCGGGAGGCCGAGAAAGTTCAACCCTTGCAACAATTCGGAGACGAGCAAAGGCGGTGTAAGTTCGGCTGCTGGATGGCTCGGGGGTAAGAAGTGGGGGAGTAAGCCCGGAGACGAGTCCCCGAGGAGATTCCCCGAGGCGCCACACTGATTCTACCTCCGCATCCCCCAGGAGCCTAGTGGGTTTACGTAGACGACACGTCATCTGCTACGTGTCGTAATCTGAGGAATTCCTATTCATTAGCCTTATCACTGGCCCCCACTCTCCCCCTGACCTATTTTTGGATCAGGGTCGAGAGTGGTAAGCTCGGTTTTTAACGGTTCAGCCTAGGATTCCTGGGCTGTCTGACGACGGCGGGACATTTAGCGGCTACTCCCCTCGGATAACTAGGCCCACATAGTAGGTTACGGAATGCCTTGATTACCACGCATATCTTTAGTGACGTCAGAGGATCGGTGAAATGATTGCGCTTTTAAGAGGGTGTGCCGTTTCGCTCGACCGTCGATTAGGCTACGCGCCACGTGTCCAACAATGGTTGGCGGGGCACGAGAAGCTGTCTCCGACTTCTGCTGCGAGGTGGTGTTTCCAATGGCCGATAGCCATGTGGAGCATCGAAGGCCGTTAGGTGTGATGCTTCGTTTTGGCGAGAGTCGATTTAGGCCGTAGGAAGTCCCCTTTAGACTGTATAAATAGGAGGGGGCCATCCCAGGGCCGACACTTTGCCTTAGTTGTCTCTCGTCATATGAAGATTGCTCGGCGCACCTCCGCTTAGGTCGGATCTTCCACTGAATTTTCCTCGACTAACCCTTTCCTTGAATCGGGTTAAATGTCTTTCTCCGAGGTATCTGTGGATGTAGTAGGGGTTGAGTCAGGCGATGAGGCCTCAGTTTCTGGGGTCGAGCCCAGCGGGTCTTCCTCCTCCTTGGTTTCTGATAGTCTAGATAGCTCTTCTTCATCATCTACGTCCTCTGTGTCGGGCTCGTCCCCCAGGGCTAGTGTCACCCTTGTCTCTCGCCATCGGGCGGCGACAAGGGCTCCCAAGGTGCGCATCGGGAATACCCGCGATACGCCCTCAGTCTTGAATCTTCTGGACAAGCTTTCAAACATCCGGGCTCGATTCCATATCCCTTCTGTCTATTCACGCCATATAGCCAGAGAGGGTGAGCGGGCAGACTAGGTGCGGGGTAAGGAGATTGCTCTGTCTAGAAGCATTCCGGGCAGGGATGCGTCTGCCCCTCTCGTTTAAGATTTGTGATGTGCTCTATTGTTTCCGTCTTGCACCGGGACAGCTAGCGCCGAACTCGTGTAGGATCCTCCTCAGGTATTTGGTCCGGTTAAAAATTGATCGGATCCCCTTTGATTTGAGCCTCCTCTTGTATTTTCTTTGCTATAAAAATCATCCCGGTACCAGTAAGGAAGAGCCGAGCTGGGTGTATCTCTCGTTTAAAAAATGTAAGGGTAGGGTGGCCGGGTCGGGGTTAGTAGACGTCTCTTCTTCCATCCACGAATGGAAGGAGAAGTTCATTTCGTCGGGCTACCGGAGGGTGAGGATTGGCCTATGCCCACCCAGTGACATAGGGCCGATTACCCGAGGATGAGGCAGTCGAACGCCTTCAAGGTGAGGGTAGTGTCCCAGTAAGAACCGATCCAGCGGGCTGATGTCCTGCTCTCCGAGCAGGAACTGAGCTGGGTTAGACTCAGTCCCGCGCATTTTTTGCATAAGTTAGGGCTTTTGCCGGTCTGTTTATACTTCGCCAAAATTCTATTGCCATTTCTGCGTCGCTGACATTTTTCTTTTGTCTTTCTCACAGAGCCCCTGGATCGATCGAAAATTAAGTCCTCCATGCCTGCCAAGGGCCAGAGAAGAAAGACTGATGGCGCAAGCTCGTCCTGACCAAGTCCGAGCGCGGCTCCTAGGCAAACTCCTTCGGCCAAGGCTTCCGTAGTGCCCCCCGTCCCGGAGGAACGCCGTGGGGGAGGACAGAAGCATGTGCGTGACCCGACGCCTCGTGCTAGGGCGGAGGTGACTCTTCCCGCTGAATATCCCCTTAAAAGACAGAAGCAGGTGGTTTCTCGGCCACCCCCGGCTGGGATCCAAGTGTAGGAGGTTGACTTCTGCATCGAGGTGCCCTCGAGGGTATCTGTGGCCAACAGCTTGCTGGCGGACATGGAGAAGGCGGCTGGGGCCAAGATTCCCCGGGCACCATGAAGGACCAAGTTGCCGCTATAGCTCAGGAGACGGTTCAGGCTGGTAGCTTTTCCCAAAAGATTTTTTAAGGTTTATTTCCTCGGTTTCAGCTTCTTAACACAGTTCCTGTTTTCTTCAGGTCCTCCAGCACTGCGCTTTCCTTGCCACTATGGAGTCCGAAAAGGTTGCCCCGGAGATAAAGAAGGCGGGCGAATCTTCCTCACGAGAAGAAGAGCTTCTCCTTCACCTGCAGCAGGCAGAAGAAATGGCGGCCCTTCTTGACTCACGATTGGTCGCCGAGGGCCTGACGGTTTCCAAGCTGAAGGAGTCCTATCGGCTCCTAACTGAATCCAACCGGGCTATCCAGGCCCAGATGGAGGACGCGAACGGGATCTTCGACGCTATGAAAAGGTCGAGGGATGCCCTTAAAAAGGACGTTCGGGCGGCTTGCGAGGCAGCGAAGCTCGCGGAGAGTAGGGCGGAGGGGGCCATGGAGGCGTACAAGACGTCCGATCAGTTTTATGTCGACCCCGCTGACTCCGCGGTCGTTGGGTGGCACAATGCCCTTGACGCCGTCAAGGAAACCATGCCCGAGTTCGACGACCGCAAGCTCCACGCAAGGTATCCCCTCGTCGAGGAAGCGCCGCAGGGGGAGCGCTGAGCAGGTCGGGGAAGGCGAAGCGGATGGCGGAAGCGCTGAGCCGAAAGTCACCATTGTGGTTGCCGACGGAGGCGTAGAGCAAAGAGAGGTGACGGCCGAGATGGCAGTTTGGGCTATCCTTCCTTTTTTTAGAATTTTGTAAGCCTTCGGGCATTTTTGCAAAGCCAAGAAGCCCACAATACCTCGTATATAATTTTGAACGTAAATAAAATATATATATTTTTTGGCTCAAGTGTTTCCGTCCCGCTAGTACATTTAGCTCGCAAGCCTTTTTATCTCGCAAGTCTTTTTAAATCGTAAGTGTTAGGTGGGCGTGATGTAAAAGCTAGCAAAAGGCTAGGCACAGGTAGGCACAGGTAGACCGAAGTCCTCCCTTTCCCCGGAGTCGAGGTGACAATCGTGCGTCGAGTATAAACCGAGCGATAGCCAAGTGTAGGAAGATCGGAGTCCTTCCTTTCCCTGGAGTCGAGGTGACGTTCATGCATCGAGTATGAATCGAGCGATAGCCATGTGTAGGAAGTCCAGATTCCTCCTTTTCCCCGAAGTCGAGGTGGCGAACATCCATCGAGTATGAATCGAGCGATAGCCAAGTGCGAATAGGTCGGAGCCCCTCGATTCTTTCTTGGATGAACCAAGCAGGACATAACTCGACCGCCTTTTGGCGTGTGTTTTGGACCTATGCCTTCGTAGGGTAGGAAGATACCTATCACGGATGGACCGAGCAAGAACCTACTCGGCGGCCTCGCGATGAGGGCTTTGGATCCATTTCTTCGTAGGGCAGGAAGCTACCAATCGTGGATGGACCGAGCAGGAATCTGCTCGGTGGCCTCGTGATGAGGGTTTTGGATCAACTTCTTCATAAGGCAGGAAGCTACCTTCAGCGAATGAACCGAGCAGGAATCTGCTCAGTGGCCTAATGATGAGGGCTTTGGATCCACTTCTTCATAGGACGGGAAGCTATCCTCAGCGGATGGACCGAGCAGGAATCTGCTCGATAGCCTCATGATGAGGGCTTTGGATACACTTCTTCGTAGGGCAGGAAGCTACCCTCAGCGGATAAGCCGAGCAGGAAGCTACTTGGCTGCCTCTGGTCGAGAGCTTTCTGAATTCCATAGCTTCTTCTTGGGATATCGTTCAACCTTTCGTGACCCGTAAAGGCGGGAAGGGTGACCGTCATGGACGACACGTAGTAGTACTATATCGGGAAAGTGCGATATTCCATGATTTTCCTTGTTGCGCGAGTAGATCTTGGCCATTGGAAGATATTTGTTGAGGCTATAAGTATCGAAGGTATGGTCTCACCTTCGAATTCTCATATCAGTTTCTTATTAGTCTTATGTTTACCGAAGATGATTGGCCGCGCATATACCATCAGGGAGATCGTTTCTTGGGATGATGTGTATTTTTATATTCTCGATCGTTCCGAAGAAACGTACGAGACGGTGATAGGCCGCCTGGAGGGACACACAGACGCTTACTTCCCCGACGATCTTCTCTTCTTCAAGTGTCAATCTACGCGATATGGAGGACTTCCCCGGGTCTGTACAACACCCTGTCTCCGCAGTTGATGGACGAGGCATTCGATAAAATGCATATGGTCCACTGGTTTGATATGATCTCGAAGAGTAGGCGGGACCGCTTAGTGGACCTTCTTCTTGAGAGTTTCCAGCAAAAGTTGGTCGTTGCATCTTGTTCGACGGGTGGGGACCCCGGTGAGTCCGTGGCTTCTAGGGTCTATGAGTACCGTCAGAGGGAGTAGGCGGAGGCTGCTTGGGCTCGGCTAGAGGAACTTTCTTCTGAGTATCACCGACAATGTTTTCTTAATTCTCGCCCTCCTCTGCTGTAATCGTTGTAAGGCTGGGGAGCCCACAATACCTCCGAATAAATAAATTTTTCTTTGGCTATGGTGTATTGTCTCTTTCCTCCTTTTCGTACTTTTTTTAACCCCGGAGTCTCGGGGCTGAGGAAAGTAACAAAGGGCTGGGGTCCCGGGGTGGTGCAGAAGTCTCCTCTGTGAGCGGAAATAGTTTGGAAAACCTAGTTAATGCTGAAAGAAATTACATTATTTAAAAGAGGGTACATGTTTATTTATACAACTTAAGCTTTTCGGCGTTATATGGCCGAGGAAAATTACATCCCCCGGAGTCCTGTAGGCAGTATGCTCCACCGGGCAATGCTTCCATTATGAGAAATGGTCCGTCCTACTTCGGGGTGAACTTATGTAGTCTCCCTTGGTCTATGAACTCGTTTCTTCGTAAGACCATATATCCAGTCTTGAAGGCCCGATGTTTAACTCGGACATTGCAGTAGCGAGCAGTTTGCTGCTTTTAGGCGGCTATTCTGATTTGCGCTCGATCTCGTTTTTCTAACAAGATGTCCAAGTTGTTTCGGAGTGCCAATGTGTTAGTTTCATCGTCAAAGTGTTCGACCCGATAACTGGGCAGTCCAATTTCCGCGGGGACCATTGCCTCGGTACCGTAGCAGAGGTTGAATGGGGTTTCTCCCGTGGGTGTCTTTTTCGATGTCCGCAACGCCCATAGCACCCACGACAGTTCCTTAACCCAGCTACCTTGCCTACCCTCCAAGCAGGCTTTAAGGTTGTAGATGATGCCTCGGTTCGCTACTTTGTCCTGCCCGTTGCATTGTAGGTATGCGACCGCGGCAAATTTCATCAATATGTGGTAGTCGCTACAAAACTCTTTGACTGTATCGTTTTCGAAGTTGGTACCATGGTCGGTAATTATGCACCTCGGGATTCCAAATCGGGAGATTATGTTGTTCTGCAGGAATTTTATCATAGAGGTGGCGTTCGGTTTCCTGATGGGTACGGCCTCTATCCACTTCGTGAAGTAGTCCACAGTGACAAGGATGTATCTATGTCCGCCCATGCTGGTGGTTTTTTTGCCCACCATATCCATCCCCTATTGCTCAAACGGCCAAGGAGAACTGAGTGGCGTTAGTTCGGTGGCGGGAGACGAGGTAAGCTGCCGAAGAGTTGGAAGTTCTTGCATCTTCTGATCAGCATCTCGGCATCCTGGTGTATTCTCGGCCAATAGTATCCCTGGAGCAGTGTCTTCTGGACCAGGGTACGGGCCCCTTAATACGCTCCCTCGACCCCTATATGTATCTCTCGTAAAACGCAGTCTGCCTCGTGGGGGTCGATGCACCGGAGCAGAGGCTGAGTGTATGACTTCTTGTACAGGTTTCCGTTGCTCCAGACGAAATGGCACGCTTTTGCCCGAAGCCGGCGAGCTTCTCCCCGATCTTTGGAAAGTACACCGCCCTTCAGGAATTCCACGAGGGGCTTCTTCCTGAGTTGTGTAGATTTGGAGTGTTACCTCTCCATCTTCCACGTTGGGTTGTGGTAAAACTTCGAAGAGGATATTTCTTTTATGATTGGACTAATAGGAAGAAGCGATCTTTCTCAAGGCGTCGGCCTGGGTGTTCAAGTTTCTAGGAATCTGCTCCACTTGGACTTTGTCGAAATATTTCCGAAGCCTTTTTAGCTCGGCCAGGTATTTTATCATAAGTGGTTCTCGGGCCTCGAAACGCCCGGTTACTTGGCCGATGACTAGTACGGAGTCGCTGCATACCCTGATGGTCTTCAGCCCTACCCCAGAGGCGATTCGTAGCCATGCCAAAAAGGTCTCGTATTCCGCGGCATTGTTTGACACCCTAAAACCGAGCTTTAGAGAGTATTCCATTTTCGCCTCCTTCGAGCCGCGGATGATCAGGCCAACCCCGCTCCCTTCCTATGTGGAGGATCCGCCAGGTAGAGTACCCAGTCCAGGATAGGGCCGGGCATCTCCTCGACCGAGGGTCGTGGTTCGGGGCCTCGCGCTGCCGTTCCTTCATTAGTGGGGATGGTGCATTCGACAACAAAATCAGCTAAGACCTATGCTTTAATGGTTTGTCTGGGACGGTATTTAATGTCGAATTGAGACAACTCCCACCTCCATTTCTCCATACGGCCTGATAATTCGGGGGAGGCGAGGATAGACCCTGAAGGCCGCTCAGTGAGGACGAGGATCGTGCGCGCCTGAAAATAGTGTCGAAGTTTTCTGGAGGCGACGACAATCACCAGGACTATTTTCTCTATGGCCGGATATCTTATTTCCGCGTCCTTAAAAACATGGCTCACGTAGTAGACCGTTCTTTGTATGCCTTTGAATTATCTGACGAGCACTGAGCCTACAGCTTGGTCAGAGACGGCTAAATATAATAATAGCTCGTCACCCTCGACCGGTCGGGTGAGCAGCGGTGGGGTCGCTAGGTACTCCTTGAGTTGCTCGAAAGCATTCTGGCACTCCTCAGACCATTCGAACTGAAGAATTTTCCTTAGGGCCCAGAAAAAAGGGAGGCACTTTTCTATGGATCTGGACATAAAGTGACTCAGGGCAGCCGCCCTCCCCGTGAGTCGCATAATATCAACATTGCTCTTGGGTGTTGCCATGTTGAGAATGGCACTGATTTTTTCTGGGTTCACTTCGAATTTTTAGTGGGTAACCATGAATCCGAGGAACTTCCCAATGGTGACTCCGAACGCACATTTAGCTGGATTCAGTTTCATCTTGTACTTGCGCAGGACGTCGAATGTAACGACCGTGTTTTCTAATACCTAATAAAATATATTTTATTTAAAATTCTAGTATCAAATAATTATTTACGTGTTTCGTTGATAGAAAAATAATTTTTAAAGTAATGTTAATAATTTTCCAAGCATTGAAAATGATTAAAGGAATTTTCTAAAATCTATTTATTATTTTTATAGGCTTAAAATGTTTTATAATGCCTTAAAATAACCTACATATTTTTATTATCAGTTAAAATAATTAATTTGTAATTAAAAATGCTTTAAAGGATAAACTAGATTTTAATAACTAGCTAAAATCATAGATACAGAGTATAAAGTTTAGTTTTAACCCAAAATTATTTTTATACTAAATATAACAATAAAATATATTTTCTGAAATTTTTCAATAGTTTTCCCGTATTTTAAACTATTTTTAACATTTTTTTGAAACCAAATTCAAATTTTAAATAATAAAAAGTTTATTCTTTTTATTTTAAAAAAAAAATTAATCCCTTGATCTTGGACCGTTGGATCACAAGATCCAATGGCCCAGAGCCTCGCAGTGGCGCCCACGTGGTGGGGACCACACGAAAACGCGTGGCCCCCACACGCAGCTGCACACAAGGACACGTGGTGTTGGGGCGGCGGCTCGTGAGCCGTTGGATGCGGATCCAACGGCCACGAAGCTCTGGCGGCGCAGAATCATCACGAGGAATGATTGGGTCAATCGTGGCGGCGCGATCTCGGCCGTTGGATCTTGATCCAACGGCTGAGGTGAAGAGGCGGCGGCGGCTGATGATTCTGAATGATTGGGGCAGCGGATTTTTAGGATTTTTTTAACAGTTTTTGGATTTTATGGTTGGTAAAAAAGCCCTATAAATAGATACCTTCAAACGTTGATTTCTCACACCTCATAACTCCAAAAATTCTGAAGAAAATACCAGCGCCTTCGTATCGACGACGCCGACGCTACGGCTCAACCCAATCACCAAGGAAAAATCTGAGCGCGGAGCTTTTGAGGAGTTTTGCACAAGCCTACGTCTCCAATCGTCTACGTCCAACTCTAATCAAAGGTAGGATCCGCCTCTCTCCCCTCATTCTATCGCCTTCTTCTTTTCTCAATAACCTTAGTTCCAACTTCTAATCATCAACCCCCTATTTAAAATGATGTTATAATATTCGTGCATGCCTATTCCGTGTACCCTTAATGATGATAATGTTAACCCATGTTTTAAAACGGTGTTTAATTTCCTCTGTACGCAAAAATATATTGCACTCTCATACTACCTGGAATCTGATATGCTCAAGATCATAACCCAGGAATTGTCAACTCACCCCTGATATACCCACACTTACCCATACTATCAAATGAAATAGATTACTTCCACAAAATACCCTCGTTTAATTAAAATGTTATATTTGTTTAAAAAATCCATAAGAGATAAGATATGTGGAATAAATGTTTTAGATACGACATACATATATTTTACGTATACCCTTTTTCATCAACTACTATAATGTTGTTAAATCCCTTCAACCTTTTTTAAAGAGGAAAATACTAAATTTAAATAACGGCTTATGGTTTTTCCAAAACGAACGTATTTTCTAAAACGTTACCCCGAACCTAAAACACTATAATTTCATAAAATTATTAATTTCATTTAAATATCTCGACCTTTATTGAAGGGCCATTTTCAACAAGGACCATAATCCGTATAACGATACCTTTTCAAAGGAAAGCTTGTAGGCATCGGTCGTTTATCTAAACTAGACTTTGTGGTGCCTAGGCTAGACAAGTGGGAAAGGTAATTTTAAAAAGCCCGTCTCACGGTGATTCGTGAGCGGATCCCTCATTTCTTCACTTGTGCTTACCTGGCCACAATTGGCGGTGAAGAGGCGATTTGAGGATCTCACAACTTTCCCTTTGGAACAGTTAGGAGCAGTCTAATTGACTTATGAGACCTTAGCTCTAAGCTTGATTGTGCATATTGTGATTGCTTGAAAGTGTCTAAGCTCCTTATAAAAATCTTTTGCAAAAAAATTTCAAATAAACACCACAACCTTTTATCGAAAGGATATTTTTCCGTAAAACATTATATTTTTCCAAAATGATAAATATTCTAAACCTCATGGTTTTTCTTAGAAGTAATAAAAGATAATTAAACACTGTTATTCTTTTTACTAAGCATTCCCTAAGATGACACGAAGTACTTTACGAACTTTAAAAAATAAAACGAGTGGTTGTGGAAGGCCATATTAAACGAGATCAATACTTTTTAAAAAAATTCCAGTTTATGACATACCTGACATATGATACGGCTAGGGTTAGAATGCGCGGACCTAGGTATGGAATACTTATTGAGAAGATCCCTGCAGGCAGGGTGACCAGTCCAAAATGTGGATGACTATACAAATATGAAGATCCCTGCAGGCAGGGTGACCAGTCCAAAATGTGGACGACTACTAATCCTATTTGAGGGCGAATGATCCAAAATGTGGATAACATACAATGTGGAAATTCCATGCCTAGAGGTATACGCACTAACTCTAGACCTTTACACTGAATAACGGGGATGGGTAGTTTGATTAGGCAAAGGTATGCGGAACTCGGATTCCCTTACTACTCGATCATGATCCCGAGAAGTGAAACGGTACATTTCACTTCTCTAGTTGTTGTTACGTGACTACAACGGAATAATCGCGAGTATCCGGACCCTTGTTTAACAAACTAATACGAACTTTTACCTTCACCTATATTTCCTACTACTTATCTACATATAACTTACAACATACTCATGCTCATATATACCTCTCTTCAAAACATCTTAAGTTTGTGCATTTCAAATATTTACACCCCTTACTTTATGTCTGCATGCATACATCATACACTTATATACACCTGTTCATTTTTATACTCCTACTTCTTTATGAGGCAATCCTACCCAAGTATAACTCGCTGACGGACCTTCCTTTTCTTCCTTTTCTTCCTCTATCTTTGGAATGTCCATCAGATAAGAATGAGTTTTATGGCGAGGATCAAGGTGTGAAGCCAACTTATGAAGATTATGCAGACTGGACGATGGAAAATTAGCTAGATTTAATTTTTGTTGTTTGCCCACATGTTTAGGGCTTTTGTTTCTTCTCGATGTAATTAAACTACTTAGTTTATTTTACTCTTTCTTTTGGGATGTAATAAAATTTGGTTAATGGAAATAAATGCCTTTCGCTTTTATTATTTTTGTTTTGGTACACATCCTGCATGTTAAATATTCATACGCTTAACGTAACTGTATTGAATATACCACCTTCAATACAGTTAGGTTGCGGACCATGCCATGTCATCCTTCTCCTTCTTTTGGAAAGTGGGGCGTGACATCGAATGTCTCACCGAGGTATTTATTGTGCCCGGCTGTCGAGTCGGATTTTACGAGCATGTCGTCGACGTAGACTTCCATGTTTCTCCCAATCTGCGGTTTGAACAACTTATTGACCGGCCGCTGATATGTGGCCCCGGTGTTCTTGAGTCCTGTTCAGTCGAAAATATTGCACATTTGATGGAACATTTTTCTTACTTTTGTTAAGTATTTAAAAGTGTTTATCGTAAATATAGAAGATATATGGGTTTATCTGCAAAGCACTCTTTATCATATGTTTATATACTATACTTAAAATTATGAAGGAAAATATATGCATATAATATTTATATTTTGATAATTTAAATATGCATATCATATCAAATAATCCTAATCAATATTCTTAAAATATTTTATCATATATAAAATGATTAGGATAATATCTCAAATATAACAAATATTATTAATACTAATGAATTGAGATATTGTGCAGATTTAGCTCAGGTCTGGAAATCGAGATATCCAAGATGTCAGGAATAAAATCTGCCGATAAAGTTGAATCAAATCGTTAAATCGTAAATGGCAGAAACTCAGAGAAGATTTAAAGAAACCAGACATCACAACAATCTCCACGTGTCAACATGAGTCAGCACAAGAATTTTGATACCCTGATCTCACCAACATTCCGCGGTTGAGCGGCCAAACGTATGCATTTGTGACGGATCCGCGGCCTTATCGTGGCCATAGGATCTGAGATTTTTTGGGGTTGATCACAACAACAAATCCTAACACATAGGATCTAGGGTTTCTGCTTCTGATGCTATTTAAAAGACCGAGAGTTTCATATGAAAATTATCTATCTAATCTCGAAAATAGATCACTAAAATCATCACCTAATAGATCAAACCGAAGAGATCACGAGGTCCAAAACGATCCGCCCATCCAGGTTGATCATCAACTGTTCATCTACTTCTAACGAGAACAGAGATTGGGAGCATAAACTAGGGTTCTTGTACTATAAATTCGAAGGATTTGTAAATGATAGTTGATTAATAAAAAGGTAGATTTTTAGTTTAATTCTTTGCAATTTACTTTCTGCATTACTTTCTACATTTACATTATGATCTCCTTCTTCATCTTCTCTTCTATCTCGACCATGCGTGAGTAATTCTACGCTTGCTAGGATTCATAGGATTAGGGTAGATCAATAGATGATAAAATCTCTTAACTTCTTTTAAATATTTTAAAGTTTATAAACTTTAACAAAGTAATTGTTAACATCCTAATCGAGCGTGCTACAAATTTATTGATAGTCTCGACCGCGATTTGAGATTCGATTAACAATTTTTTTGGTAAAGACTAGACATGAATAGAGGTCAATGAAAAGATAAGGTTAAGAGTGGGAATCATATTCCCTCTAAAAATCCTAATCTGCATTCACCGCTATCGATCTAGTTTTAAATCTATTAAAAGATAAAAAGAGTCATCTTTAATTAATCATCTATTACTACCAAATTCTATGAACCCTACAAGCCTCATGTTCATAAAATCTACATCCGTATATCATAGATCTAGAACAAACCATCCATATTTTAATCAACTCGTCTAAAGCAAGATAAAGGTTCGACGTTTCCCTGAGGACGATCCGTACTCATCTCGGCTAGTTACGAGCGACACTGTTATTTATTGCGGTTACTTTACAAAAACACTTTTCCAAAAACATCATCAATCCAATGGCGCCATTCCCGGGAAAACGGCTGTAATTTTTTTCTTGCTATTCGTGTTGAATTTTTATAAAATCCAGAAAACATATTATAAAAGAGAACCAAAACCTCAACTTGCATATTTAACGATTATTGTGCGAATTTTGCAAGGGCATCTAGAGTCACTGGAACGAGAAATTAGAGATTCAGAAATTTTCATCAAAGCCCAGAGGTGGAAGGGGTGCACTGACGAAAAATTGTCAAAAGAACCCACTTTTCCACGGCGGAACCGCGGCATTTGCAAGCACTTGGCCGCGGTTGGACGGTGGCTCTGTGGATTTGTGCCCCCAAAATCTTCAGGTATATTTCTCTGATCTTTATCTCTCCTCTCAAATCTAATAATTTGAATTTTCTGCAGGATTCTTCGCAAAATATCGCTGCTCAAAAATATTTTTGCGTGTTTTGAAATTGGTTTGTTTATGCATATTTCTAAAAAGGACTTTAAGGGGCAAAATCCAAATTCAGATTAGGTGGGGATTTCATCATCCTTTCTAGGCCCTACAAATCACAAAACAAGTATCCACATAACCCTACATTAATTAAAAAATATCTAGACCAAGACTCTAAAGACCGTCGTGCCCAATTAGGACAGAGGAGGATCGTGGATAATCTATCACTTATCCGCATCTTTCTTGTGGTGTCTAGGCAAGTGTGATTAAGAAAAGTGGTTACTTAATTAAGCCCGCTATTTTCGGTGATTCGTATAGCGGATACCTCCCACTTACCTGGCCACAAGAGTGATAAAGAGGTGGTAGAGAATTGATCCTGCGACTTGTCATTTGGAAGTCTAGGAGCGGTCTAGTGCTTGACCTAGGTGACCTTAATTCTAGGGTCGATTGTGCATTTTGTGATTTGTTGAGTCAAGCCTCACGTCTGACACTTTTTCAAAACAAACCACTTTTTAAATCGTTCTCACACACGCTGCCACGTGCGGTAAACCCGCTTAGTGCATGATCGGCTGGTTACGAGATTCTAGTGCCCGTCTTGTCTGCGTTTCTGCTATCGACTCCGAAGTCGGTATTTCTTCATCTTCTTTTTCCCCTCCACCCACCACATCGATCGAGATGGACGGTTCTCCATCAGATTTTACCAACACGCCCCTGCCACCACACGTAGGTGTGCAGAATACACCACGCATCTATTTTCAAGAAAGATACTACCCGATATGCGGTCCCCTTCCTACTTGTCTATCTATTCCACCAGCCAATGGGGATAATTTTGAAATTAAACCCCACTTCATCAACCTGTTGTCCAAATTGCACGGGCTTGAATCCGAAAACGCATACGTTTTCATCACTAAATTCGAAAACGTATGCACAATGATGGGCACTACACAACTTTCTATGGATGCTATACGATTATGTCTTCTCCTTTTTACCTTATGCGACCTAACAAAAAATGGCTTTATAGCACTACCGCACATTCTATCGCCAAATGGGATGAATTCGTTATAGCATTCCTTAAGAAATTTTATCCCAATCAAAAAACCGCCCGTATTCGAAGCGAGATTAACCAGTTTACCCGACTTCCCAACGAACCATTCTGGAAATGTTTTGAGCGGTTTAAGGATCTTCTTCTAAAATGCCCCCATCATGGAATCGATAGATGGTAACTTTGCCGAATTATATATGAGGGCGTTAATCCAGCGACAAAACAGATGCTTGAAACCATTTGTCAATATCATTTCATTTCTAAAAACGATGGTGAAGCTTGGCAATTCCTGGAAGATCTCGCCGAACAAACTTTACAGTGGGAAAGCATTAGACCAATATCGTCTAGGAGAGGTATCCATCAGCTTGATGTTTCCATCACAGTAAAAGCCGAAATGGCCGTGATACAAAGGAAACTCAAAGCTATAGAAACCAAAGTCTCTTCAGCCTCTCTAAACCAAGTTATGCATCCCAAAACCGTGTGTGGTTACTGTTTTGATCCATTACATTTAACGGAAGAATGTCCTTTAAATCCTCCGTTTCAAGGTCAAGAACAAACTAATGCTGCTTTTTAGCAACGACTTAGAAATGATCCTTATTCTTCCACATATAATCAGGGATGGAAGAATCATCCTAATTTTTCTTGGAACCAAAACCAAACTCAAAATCAAAACCAGTTCCCAAGCAATTATCAAAGACCTCCTCCACAGCAATAGCAACCACCACAACAGAGTTAGCACCCCTTTCAACCGCAAACTTTTCAAAACCCGGCCAACAACTTTGATCCTTATAATAATATTTCAACGGTCAGTACCGATAAAACCTCTGCGTCCAAACGTAACTTAGAAACGTTCATTAAACAATCCACGCAGACGACGGCTAATTTAACGTCTTCTATCTAAACATTATTGCAACACACTGCTTCCTACAGTGAAAGTATAAGATCGATAGAAGCACAACTTGCAAAGTTAAATGCCGTGATGAGCGAGATAGAGAAAGGGAAACTTCCATCTCAACCTCTACCAAATCCCGGACACTCACAAAGTCATAATGTGTGTGTCGTAACCACTTTGAGATCGGGAAGAGTGTTGAATAACCAAGTAGGAGAACATGTTGATGTTGATGATATTGATGATACCCCGGCTTCTACTTCTACTCCTTCTTCGTCAAATCCAACAACTTCTTCCGAGCCTATTCTCCGTTTTCCACTAGGCTCGAACCCTCAGCCCACTTCCTTGAGTCAAAATCAAACGATTCCAACTCCAATTCTTGGATCCATTCCATCCCACAAACTTTTCCATAAATGTTGGACCAAACCCTTATTAATAAAGCTCATTTTCCATACAGTTAAGGGGCAACAGACCAAATCCACAAATAGAAAAGATTGTGGAAATTTTTAAGCAAGTTAACATAAATATTCCTCTCCTAGATGCTATCCAACAAGTTCCTTCCTAAGCGAAAATTCAAAGGACTTGTGCACTAGAAAAAGGAAAATTCAAGTGCCTAAAAAAGTTTTCCTAGTGAGTAATGTGAAC
This sequence comes from Agapanthus africanus, assembly GCA_030015575.1. Taxonomy (NCBI): domain Eukaryota; kingdom Viridiplantae; phylum Streptophyta; class Magnoliopsida; order Asparagales; family Amaryllidaceae; genus Agapanthus; species Agapanthus africanus. The sequence goes on from CM057339.1 coordinate 27,813,942, forward strand.
ACTGCTTTTACCCAACAAATACCCAAGAAACGAAAGGACCTCGGGAGTCCTACAATATTTATTGCTATTAGGGGTAAAAATATCAATCGTGCTCTACTCGATTTAGGTGCTAGTGTTAACTTGCTTCTGTATTCTATCTATAAGCAATTAGGCATCAGAGAGTTAAAATCGACGCACTGCACTCTTCGGATGGCCGATCGATCTATCACCCAACCTAAGGGTGAGCTAGAGGACGTGTTAATCAAATTTGGGGAATTTATATTCCCTGTGGACTTCATAATTATTGATACACAGCCTGTAGCAAACCCCCGAAACCAAATCCCGGTGATTCTAGGTCGACTTTTTCTAGCGACTTCCAACGCAATAATCAATTTTCGGGAAGATTTCAACTGAGCTTAACATTTACAAGTTGGGAAGTGAACTCTCCGAACCCTGTGCTCATGTATGTTCTATCGAAATGATAGATTCCGACAGCAGCGAACTTGAAGAGCTTCACGATACTTATCTCGACTCCACTAGTCTGTTGTTATTTGATCCTGCTATTTATTATACACATGAGGACCTTCTATCGACAAGTCCATACCCAAGTCCGAACCCTTTGATTTGTCGAATAAGTTAGTCGATCTGTCCGGGTTAACGCTAAATATGAACCTTTTAAGGAGTCCGAGGATCATACATTTCTTTCCGATGAGATTATCATTCGGAATATCGATGAAAGCTTTGAAGACATTTTCGCCGAAAAACTCGCATTCTTAGAAGACATGAGAGTTGTGATGATTCAACCCCAACCTAAAATAGTTGAACCGCCACCCCTTCTTCTTATCAAGAACGAGAATGCGAGTAATCCATCATCATTGTTTCATCACTACAAACCGAGACGTAAACCCGTTCTATTAAACTTCTTATCTCCTCCCCACTTCTTCACGTCTATAGGTGACATGATCATCCACCAACCAGAGCGTTATATCGATAAAATATTTGAAAGGTTGGTGTTGATTTTTGGTCTTTATAAAGTTTTGCATAGACCAATAACTTTACCCCCCTTAAGATTTTAAATGCTTAATACTATTTTACTCAAGTTCGAGGGGGGGAGAAAATATTTTGGCTCATGAAAGAAAATAAATTTGTACAAAATTGTGAGCTAAAAATAAGTTTGAGGGAGGATTTCGCTTTCATTTATTCATGTCCCCGTTACTAACTTTTCCTTCCAAGTCTACAGGTTTTTTTAAACTTAACAGATGACATCAGTGAGGACACTGCTGCAAATAGGTTTGGGAGAGGTTTGTGCTTATTCATGCATCAATTTTTTCATTATACTAAATAAAAGCACAAAAAAAATTTGATAATAAAATATTAAAAAGTGAGAAATTGCATATGAAAGATAGGAAAAATTTAAGAAAAGCAAGAAAATTAGATGTTTTATAACGAAGCTAGTAATAGATAGTTATGAGCTGTTGTCCCAAGGGTTAGTAAGATGAAGAGAATTACTAAACTGAGGATAAAAATAATTTTGAAAAATAGTCCATATTCTTGAGTCCAAACTTTTTGAACGTTGATACCCTACTATATACACTTGCACACATCTTGAAACTTGGGATAGTAGAGAATACCTTGAAATGTTCTTGTCTAAAAGACTTAGTATGAAGATCAATGAGAAAAAAGTGAAACATAAAAAATATAAAATGGTGAAAAAAATGAACACTGGTTTTGTAATTGCTTAAGGCAGCATAAAAAAATTATAGCGAGGGTGCTTTGTCACCTAGTGCCTTAGACCAACTGGTTTGGGAGCCACTGCTAAGTCTTAGGTGTTGCAAGATAAGGAAATTGCTAATTACGTCTAAATAAGTGAGCACATTTGGTAATCGGTCGGTTAGTACCTCAAGAAATATTAACGGTCGCATGAAGAATGTGTGAGTATTCCCATCTAAAATATTTACCGACTAAAAAGTACTAAGAAAGATGGACAAGAGTATGATAGCTTGACTTGAATTCTCTAAGTGTATGGTTGTCTTTTACACACACATAGGTGTATATGATCGATATTTGGAAGAAAGATAGGGAGGAAGACTAAAGGTGATATTTTTTTGAGGGATGATGTGATTGCTGATATCTTTTCATGACCAATAAGATAGGACTCATGGCAACTAAAAAGCTGGTATAGTTTGGAACGCTTCATTTCAAGTTCTTTCTTTTATAAATCCTTATTGTTGTATGTAACTTTCATCTTCTTTCTTTTATTATGGGATTTTGTTGGTGTAATCCGCTGAAAACCCTCAGAAGACAACACTCCTCCTACTAGGGACACCTAGAGATTTAAAGACTTGTTGCACGTGCTCAGTGCAATCATGCTTGCCTACGAAAGTGTGCTAGGTTTTTCTTTTTTCTCCCTCTCTTGAACAACTAGTTTGCTCGGGACGATCAAGATTAAGTTTGGGGGTATTTGTTCAGTCGAAAATATTGCACATTTGATGGAATATTTTCCTTACTTTTATTAAGTACTTAAAAGTGTTTATCGTAAATATGGAACATATGTGGGTTTATCTACAAAATATTCTTTATCATATGTTTATACACTATACTTAACATTATGAAGGAAAATATATGCATATAATATTTTCTTGGTTTTAAAAAGATTAGGGAAATATTTTCCCATACAGAATATATTCTGTAGATTGGTGATTCTTTGATCACCATTGGATTTTTAATTTAACGGTACTCTGTTTTACAGAGGGCAATCTTTCTTATTTAGAAAGATTTGAGGAATATTTCCTCTCAACAGAATTTAATTTTGCATCCTGATGATTTATCATCTTCGTTGGATCTTTGATCCAACGGCTCTGTTTAACAAAGGGTAGAATTTAATTCTACAAGGCACCGGCGCCCACGTGCACACGTGGGCGCTGCTCATATAAGAGTTTTTAACTCTGGCGCCGGCGCCCTCATGGAAGGCACGTGAGGCACTGCCTCTTGAGTTTTGAATAGAGCTTTGCTCTTTTATTGGGGAAACAAATGCGCCCCCACCATTACGCTCACATGTCTCACACGTGAGTGCAGCGGTGGCACTTTTTCCACTATTGGATTTTCTTGGAAGTTGAACCGTCTTCCTGTGCCTATAAGTAGGGCCTTTGGCCCTTGAGATGACTGCTGTTCATCTTCCCTTCTTCTTCTTTCTGAGAATTCAATTCTCTTTGCAGATCTTAGATCTCTGCCCAAGGAAACTCTTTTAGAGTCAGAACTTTGTCAAAAATTTGGTAAGGATTATGACCAAACTCTTGAGGGAATCTCCTTATGTTCTAGGGTTTTAACCAATTAACAGAGTTTTGCTCTTCTTTTGTAGTGATTAGATCATAGATCTAAAAAAATGTTTTAGAGTTTCTTCACCCGTTAAGCAGAGCTTTGCTCTTCCTTTAGAAAGATCTCTTAGAGTTCTAATATTTTTCTTGCAGATCTTGAAGATCTTTAGGGTTTTACCCTTTTTAGAAAGCTTTGCTTTTAAGGATTCTGGAATGTTATCCTATTGTTCTACAGAGTATGGCTCTAAAAAAAATTTTGGGGAATTTTATTCCACTCTTAATTTTCTTGACAGATGTGAAATCTGCTTGTAGAGCATAGCTCTTGAAGGAGTTTAACTCCTGAGTCGAATGATATTTTTTCATTAAATGAGAATCCTTTTGGATTCCATGAGTAATTGCCCCATCATTGATGGGGCATTAATTTTGTGGGGGCCCTTGTCCCTTTCTTTTGCACTGCAGTGCAGTACAATTTTTAAGTACCAAGGAGTGTTAGAGTCCTGAACGTAGTGTTGATAGCTAACCCTTCTCCTTTTGTGTAGGTATTATGGCTTTCGATTCCTTCTTTCCTTCTGTACGTTCAGAGAGCGCTTTTGCCGATGCGCCTATGGATCGGGAAGTCTTTGTGCTTATTAAAGATCATGACCAACAACACAAATCTCTTCACCTGTGGGGGTCGTGGTACAATCAGATTATCCGGGGTCGGCACAGTTTTTCTTGTGCAGCGCCTTCGGAGCCAATTTCAGCGATTCATTATGCTGATCCACCTCAAGTAATTTATGCCGTAGAAGAGGTCATCTGGACCTCGGAAGGTCATCTTCAGCCTTCTATGGCATCAATACCCATACAGTCACCGATGGCCCTGGACATTTTGGGGCGGGGCATATGCCAAGGTGAGTCACGCCCTTGGGGACAAGTTTATATGATAGGATCAACTCCTCGCCATTCAGCCAGCTATCTTCAATGAGCTCGGTATATCTTGTCAGCCAAGAAGTCGCTGCTGTTGAAGCTTGGGCTGTATCCTGCGATCTACGCTTCTCTTTTTCGTTATCCCGTGCCTCATGAATGGTGGTTCAAGGCTTTTTTAGAACAATAGAACATCCGACCCACACATTTCTTTTATCGGGCTGGGAGGTCTCAATTTCCTTGGAGAAGTTTGCGGAAATTTCCGGCTTACCCGTCAGAGAGGAACATTATGAGGAGATACTTCCCCCTGATGAGTATATCTTTGCCACCAAATCAGTGATGATGGGCTTCACCCTAGAGAATGCTGTTCAACACCGTTTTCCGAGCCTAATCAAAGTGTTGAACATGTACGAGAGTCTGTTCTTGGAGTCTGGAGGGTACGGAGTAGGCTTTGCAGATTTCATCGCCCGCTTTCTTCGCCCAGAAGTCTTGTCGAAACAAGATGCTAAATTTACCAGACATGACGACCCGTTCGGGTTTGGTTTGGATAACCTGCCAACGGCGGAGGCGGAATTAAAGAATTTCTTCATTCCAGACACTCCGGTCGTACCTTTTGCAGAGATCGCTGCCTCAGACGTCGACGAAGAGACGTTCTTTCTGGGATTCATCGACCTGTGATTGAATTAGTTTGTGCTTCCGACACACTCCCGCTATATGAGGCCGTTTGTCTTTTATCCGGCCCATCGCATCGTCGGAGGGACGGGTGTGGCCGTTAGGATCGTAGGGCTAGTTCATCTATATCATGGCCAGAGCTTAGCGGCCGACACTACTCAGCCGGGGGTAAAGTCCGTGTATCTCCCATTGCACTACTTCACTTCATGGATCGAGATGCACGTGCTGGGTGCTTTCGGTGTTCACAAATGACCCTGCTTCTACGAAAGCTACAACTTCCCCCGGGTCATGTATCTGGTTGACGCTTCCGCATCGGAACCGTCGTAGCAAAAGGCTCGGCGAATGCTCCTCCACCCGCGCATGGTTGGGGAAAGTATGACCTTTGTCGATAGAGTCTTGACTATCGTCAAGGAATCTACTAAGGTGGTGCAACCGTTGCATGACACTTTCATAGATGGGGCTTCCGTATTGAGGGCTCGGGAAATCTTGCACCTGTATTCTATCAGGCCGGACTTTCTAGTATTTAGACATAACATCTCAGTACTTTTTATGAGGTACAACCTGCACCGCTTCACTCAATAGTCGGGCTATAATCAGGGCGTCCCTCTTGAGGTGTTCTTGGCCGAACCGGTTGCCATGGAGGACGGTACTCGCAGCGCGCTTTACCACTTTATGTGGTTAAATACGGGGTCTTATTTCCTCATCAGCGAGTCGAGGTATGTGCCAAAAGCTTCGAACACTTACGTGGCGTGGTACCAGCATGTGACGGGCGCTGTTATCAGGGAGGAAAGGCGGCTGTTACTCGATCATAAGGACGCTGTCCCGACTGGTAATCCAGCGGTCCCTCTGAAGCGACGGACCACCGTTCGTCCTTCTTTAAGAGAAATCACTACAGCCGTGGTCCCACGAGCTTTCCCTGAGAAGCTTCAACCGGATTTTCCTGTAACTGTGGTAGCCGTGGCATCCCCGGAATCGGGTATTGGTTCGGAGATCGGGACCCGCCGTCCGAAGATGCCTGTCAAGCGAAAGATTTTACCGCCGGCCGTTGGTGTCCGTTCACAGAAGAAGAAGAAGTCTTTATTCTCTGCCGACGTCGTATTCGGCCAGGAGCCCCATGCTCCCTACAGTGAAGGCTTGTGCGAATACGGCACCAACAAGGGTTTGTTTGACACGCCCGCAACCGATACTGATCTACAAGCTGCCCTCGCAGCTTTCGAGCGACTGGCTCATGAGGAAGAGGCGTTGATATCTATTGCAGAGTCAGGTATACTTCATTTACATTCTTCGACACCTATCCCTTCTCCCCTTATTATGATTTTATTAACGCTCTCTTCTTCCACAGGTATTTCTGCCGAAGAGGCTCTCGCGGCTTCCCTCAGGACATTCAAGGAGGAAGAGAGGCTCCGCACTTCTTTGGGCCTTGGTATAATTCGTTTCATTACACCTTTAATTTTTTTTATTCGTGATCTGACCCTTCTCTTCGCCTTATTGCAAGAACTACCACAACCCAAATCATTTCAAGTGTAGTGCCAATCCCAAGCGATGATACAGCAAAGTTTCCAGAGCCACCGATCATGGCCATGGCCATCCCAAAGTCACCACAGGAGACGTTACTGAAGCAGCCGATGATGGACGTCGTAGCGGTTCCGAAGGCAGAGCTCGGTTCGGACGACGACGTCCCTCTGTCGGAAGTTTTAAAGAGGTCGGTTCTTATGGCAGGCTGAAAGGAAGCGTAGAAAGTACGCGGAGAGGGAACACGATGCTGTCTTGGCCGTGGGTGCAGGCTCAAGTAATGTTCCACCTGCTGACGTTCCTTCGGTGGATGTTCCTTCTGCCCTGTCTACTTCCCATAGACAGTCTGCGCGTGCAGCTCGAGAGGAAACTGAAAAGCTACTCTAAGGTAACGTAACGCCCAGTCCCTTATTAAAACTTGGTCCTATAATCATGACATACGCATTTTCTTTTAAGCAGGACCGAGTCCTGACGGTGGCATGGCAGGTGAAACGCCGATGATTACAGAGCCCGAAGTGGCAACTCTTTCTCGGGAATCTGGGACTGTCCAGACTGCTGCTCTTTCTCCTTGTGGCTCCTTGATATCGGCAGGTGTCTCAAGCATTACGACGGCCCTTGTCGAGTCAGGGGATGTAGTTATGGGTGCAGAATCTACTCCTCCGAGGGAGAATGAGGAAGCCGTTACACTTGGTGACGCTTCCGGCACGGTTTCGGTCTCTGACCTATCAGGTACTACTTGGGTTGTTATCTTTGATATTTTAATCTTGATAAGCCCTTCTAATGATATTTTGTTTTTCTTGAGCATAGGCACAATAAATCCTGAAGCTGTGCCGGCTGTAGAAGTGCCACTGATTTTAAGAGATTTTTAGATCAAAGAATTTTTAACCGCAATTAAGAATGGCGTCGCTTGGTAGCTAGCCGGTGAGTACGGGTCGGTCCACAGGGATTTTGTGTATCTTCGATTTGTTCTAACGGGTTAATTCCAAACGGTGTCGGATTGATTAAATCTAAAAACTAAGTTGATCTAGTTTAAAATCTTGCTAGGGTTGGGTTTAGGTTAAGTTTGGAAAGTCAATATTCCTCACCGCTTTCTATACCCTAATTAAGATCTATGAGGTGTTATGGTAATAATTAATAAAGTGGATTAGTACCATCGGGAAGAAACGATGTTTCTTCCTCTAGGTTCTTGTCCTTCCTTTCTTAATTCTTACCCTAACCTCCATGGAAAACACGCTCAACCGGTCGATTATACTACGGTATCACCGCTACCTCATGGGATAGGGTGCCGTAGGGAGCGATGTGTGCATGTATGCATGGAGTCCTATAAAAACGTGTGATGGGCAAGAAAAGGGTGAGAGATCTTCATCTCTCAAGCCTTTCCCAAATCTAACCCTAACAAGTGAAGAGACTACTCACTCATTAGGGAATTGAAAAACATGTTCTAACTTATTAACTAGGGCAGAGAATAAAATCTAAATTAGGGCAGAAAGAAAAATTATACTAGGGCAGATAATAAAATTAACTAGGGCAAGAATAGAAAACTTACTCTAATTTGATGCACTCTTCATACTTTACAAGAATTGAAATTCTGAATTTAGATAGATACAATGAGGCACAAGAAGAGACATAACCTAAAACAAGTTTTAGGGTTTCTATTTATAGAACATAGAAACCCTAGGGTTACAATCGAGTCACATCTGCAATTACAAGTATACCCCTAAGAAGACTAGTCAACGCACCGACGCGACTCCAAAATTTTCCACCGACACGTGTCTCGCACGGCCGCGGATCCGCGGCCAAAACCTATGTTTGGCCGCGGTTCCGCGGCCATAAAGAGAGATCTTGAGCTGAGAATTTCAGGGAATCATCTGGTGGCCTTTGTCTTCTTGTTTCTTTGCTTGGTTTCTCAGGTTGTCTTCTAGTTTTCTTCCAGATTTTCACAGTGAGTAAAGTCGTGGACTTTTACCACTTGCTTCGTGTCGAAGTCTTGAACCTTGCGTTGTCTTTGTGCTTTGTGAACTTGTTCATTGATCTTCATTATCCCTCAAAATGTAGGCACGATCAAGATTCCACCATTTATCGGTCGTAGTCTCACTTTTGTAACGTCTTTTCGTCAATTTCACTGTTTTTGTACAGAGAACCTATAACCTGCAACTATGTAGCAGATATGGGTCAAAAGCACCTGTTTATTTGAAAAATGAATAAGAATGGGGAATATAATAATGCAAAATTATGGTATGAACAAATACCCCCAAACTTATCTTTTGCTCGTCCTCGAGCAAAACTAGTTTTATTCTTGAAAAAGACCTAGCCTCACTTTTGCAGGGAAACGCGATTGCACTGAGCTCGTGCAACAAGCCGTTAAACCTCTACGTGTCCCTAGTAGGAGGAGTGTTGTCTCCTGAGGGTTTTCAGCGGATACTACCCACAAAATCCTATCAATTCGGCCTATTGACTTTTATTCTCCAATTAGGTTTTCTAACAAGAAACTCTATTATCTTTGACTCAGAAATTATCCACCCGTATTTTTCACGCCTTCTTATCATTTAACTTAAGGTTATATATGTTCTTGTAAATTTACTTAGCTTTTAGCATCTTTTAAGTTTTCCTTCTAGGGTTCTATCTCAACTTAGAAATTTTTACCATCTCTATTAATAATACAAGTCCTATTTTTCATTCCTATCTCTTATCTAAACCCCAATCACATATCCCTACGTGTGTGTATATCACCCCTACACTTGGAAATTCAAATCAAGCTATTATACTCTTTTCCATTGTCCAAAGTACTTTTCAATAGGTGAATTTTTAGATGAAATTGCTCACACATTCTTCATGCGACCGTTAATACTTCTTGAGGTACCAACGACCGATTACAAAATGTGTTCGCACATGAAAGCATAATTCTTAGTCTTGTAATCCCTAAGGCTTTTACCAGTGACTCCCAAACCAGTTGGTCTAAGGCACTAGGTGATGAAGCACCCTCGTTAAATATTTTTTTCTATTAATGCAACCTTAAGTAATTACAAAAACCAGTGTTCATTTTTTTTCTTTTTATTCACACTTGTATTTTTATTTTTCTTCGTACTAAGGACTTTAGACAAGAGCATTTCAAGGTCTCTTCTACTATTCCAAGTTTCAAGGTTCGTGTTTGTGCAATTTGTAGGGTATAAATTTTCAGAATTTAGACTTAAGCTTAGGAATTATTTTTCAAACTTATACTTTAATAAAGATATCAATACTTTTTCCTTGTTTTAACTTAGCCCAAGAAGTCAACTCGAAATTTGCCTATTTCTAAATAAACTACCAAGGCATATACTTTCTACCGTTAAATTTTAAGAAAGGTTATTTTTAGGGTTTTAAATTTACTAAGACTAAGGTCTAGTTATTCCTAGCTAGTTAACCTATTTGTCAAACTCAAGTCAATTAAGGCCAAAATTGAACTTTTCAATTTTTATAATTTTTTAAAATTTTCAATTTTTATGGGTTTTAAAATAAGTATGCAAATGCAAAAATGTACACATGAATGCGAAGGAAGAAGGCTTACCGAGCACACCCCCAAACTTAAACTTGACAGTGTCCTCACTGTCAGGCTACACCAAAAGGGTCAAAATTGTCGGCGCTCCCCTGTTTATTTATTTACAAATTTTTTTTTATTGTTAAAAGAAAAACAAAAAATATATACAAAAAGGTCCCCCCCAACTTAAGTGAGACAGTGTTTCTACTGTTTTGAGCGTTAAAGTTTAGAGTTAGGGGGGCGAAAAATCAAACTATACAAGGCCTTACACAGGCCAAAGGTTAGCACCAACCATTCAAAAAATTTATCATTATAATAGTAGGGTTGGTGAAAGAATGGAGTGTAGAGAAAGGAAATGAGAAGCACACGAGACCGTGTGGAGATAGAAGCGGTATACGGTCTCGGTGGAGGAGAAGAATGACGGAAAAGAGAAAGAAGTGTAGTACAAACTTGAGGGTGTAAATCGAGTGAATAAATTAGCGCAAATTGTGATGACCGATGTGTTAAAAGCGATTGTGCTAATTTATCAACCCGTCGAGAAATGGGGTCAAATCCCTCAAGATTCGCAAGAAAACATGGGTACGTTGAACTTGGTAAACCATCCATTGAAGATGGAAGCGCGACAGATTCTTGCGCAGTCACAACAATGGAAAGGACGAAAGGGAGTGATTTAGGGATAGTTTTATTCTCACCTAAGTAAACTGTCTCGAACTTGAAGGATTCCATCAATGGTTCGAAATCAGTGTAAGCAACCGAGTCTGATGGTTCAACTAACTCATCTGAAAATTCAAAGGACTCAAACTCGGGCGGTGAGTCTTCCAAATCGTCCGAAAAAGTGAAACACTCGTAATCGTTATCGGCTGTGAGAACTGTGTAAGATTCAAAGAGGTAAGCACTAGTGGCGTCCAAACTGCTGTGATCGAAGAGAAATCTTTCAAGCTCACAGTCCTCCTGCGTGATCTTTTGTGTGGTCGGAACGATGGAAAGGAGAGGGTTTGATTTAGGAAGTATAACAGTTAAAGGTTCAGGAGGATGAACTGGTAAATCCGACTCATCAAACAAAAATGGTTCATCCTCAGTACTATCCTCAATACTCTCCTCAATGCTATCCTCATGAATCTCCTCAAAAGTTATCTCATCCATGCAATTATCATCAAAATCAAGACGCATATGAAGTTCGGGAGAAACATTTAATGACTCGGGATGATGAATTGGAGAGAAAATTTCAGTCAAATATACGGGTTCATCATCCAAAATATTCCCTGCGTCAATATCTTCAATCAAGTGAAAATCAATTTTTTCGGACACCTCATCAAAAGCATGGATATTTATCAATTCAGGTTCTAAATTGGAGGTGTAGAGGTCAAAAGGATTGGTGACGGTTTCACTCGAAAGTGACTCTTCACAATCTGGCAAATCAAGCACTACAAAGTCGCACAACTCATTAAAAGTTTTATTTTCAACTGGTGAATCATTTGGGACACTTGTTTGAAAACCGGAGTTGTGGGATTCAATTGAAGATAGGTAGGTTTGATTTAGAAGTGTGTAGAACTCACTCTCACCACTCAAATTCTTACTCTGTCCAACCGCCTCATCATACATTGGAAAATTTAGAGCTAGTTGGAAACTAGCTACCAGTTCATTAGGTTGCATAAGGGCGGCAATGGACACATCCAAATTCCTCATCTGTCGGTTTGTTGCTGCAATATAAGCTTCCAATGACTGTTCCAGACTAGACATGGGTTGTGAAGGGGTTTCAGTAAAAGATTCAAAATTATTTGGATACGTGAAACTCTCAAACGGTTGTGTAGAAGCAATGTCTAGGGAAGGTGTGAAAGTCAGGTAGGACTGGTAGGAATTGAATGGTTGGACAGGAGTAGGATCAACATTTGGATAAAAAGATGAATGGACTTGTTGATCCCAAGAACTAGAAGTGTTGAAAGGAGTGAAAGATCGGTTACGAGATTGTTCTATATGTTCAGCAATAGACATGGTTTTCGGAGTTACAACAGGACTCGCAAAAGTAGTATCAACGTAAGAAGGTGGTAAAAGTTGAAATGGTTGATACAAAGTGGATTGTGGAGTCGACCTGTTTCTCCTAGACGGTTCTTTTTGATCTTTCAAAGAAATTTTGGGCATGGAGGGGTCATCCGTAATTCGACCAAAACAATTCGCGTATGAAGCAATGTTTGGATGAGGGTACTAAAGTTCGGCAAGAGTTTTGGGAGGTGGGGTACCCATGATGTAAGAAGGAGAAGAAAAAGAATGTGGGGTGCGCGGATTTCTTAGCGACAAGTTGCAAGTTTTTTTGTAAAAAAATTTTCTTTATTCTTTTTGTATTTTTTTTATAAGGAGCTTTTTTTTTTGCAAAAAGATTTTCGATAAAAGGCTTAGACACACGTTCAATCAATCACAAATGTACAATCAAGCCTAGATCTAGGGTCACCTAGATCAGCTAGACAGCTCCTAACTGTTCCAAAGGGCAAGAAGTAGGACCTCAAACCGCCTCTTCACCGCCAATTGTGGCCAGGTAAGCACAAGTAGAGAAAGGAGGGATCCGCTCACGAATCACCGTGAGACGGGCCTTTTAAAGTTACCTTTCACTACCTATCTAGCCTAGGCACCACAAAATCAGGTTAGGATCAGCAGTCGATGCCTACAACTATTCCTTTGTCCTATTGAGCGCAAAGTCCTTAGGGCTGTGTCTAATCTTTTTTAATTAATTGATGGTCAATGCAATATGCCTTATGTGATTTTTGGGGTCCTGGGAAGGGTAATGAAATCCCCACCCAATCTGGATTGGTGTAAAAGCCCCTTAAAGTCAATTTAAAATATGTAAAGCAGTAAACACAATCACTTGCAAACAAATTTTTTTTAGCGCGGCGCAAAGAATCCTGCACAAGATCAAGTTATTGAGAAGGGGAGAAATTTATGCGCAAAGAATCCTGTAGGAAAATTTTTCAGAGGAGTTTAGAGGGTTCAGAAGAAGAAAAGAAAGCTTACAGAGATTTTTCAAATGATGATGTCACCACCCTGCGGCGGTTCCGCGGTCAAGACCGGGTCAATGCGGCGGAAGCGCGGTCACGTCGTCGGTTCAGATCCCAAAGTTTTTTCTGTTTCTCTGTTGTGATACTCCTCTGTTTGTTCAGATTTGATGTTTTCTATTTTACTCTCTGGATTTTTCCAGATCTGAATCTGTTCTTCGATCCTGCACAATTCAAAAGAAAAACCCTTAAAAGAATAACAAGATGATAAATTTTTATATATTTTTTTTCCTTCAGTTTTTATGATTTTTCAATTTTATATTAACCCGAAATTGCAAAAAGAAAATACTACGCCATCCCTGGCAATGGCGCCATTTGATTTTAAAGAGATTGTTTTGCATGCGTGCGCTTTTTAAAAGATGAATCAAAAATATTTATTGATAAATCAAATGGCGCCGTTGCCGGGGATGGCGTAGTATTTTCTTTTTGCAATTTCAGGTTAATATAAATCATAAAACTCATAAAAACTGAAAAAAAATATATATATATATAATTTTATCATCTTTTTATTGTTTGAAGGGTATTTTCGTTTGAATTGTGCAGGATCGACGAACGAGTTTAGATCTGGAAAAATCCAGAGATCAAAACAGAAAACAGAAGATCTGAACAACAGAAGAGTACCACAACAGAACAACAGAAGAAGTTTGGAGGGCTGAGTCAATAAGTCCACCGCATTTCCGCCGCCGAAAGCGCCCTTTAGCCGCGCTTCTGCCGCAGGTTGGTGACGTCATCACCTAAAAAACTCTCTGTGAGCTTCCTTTATTTTTCTCTGAACCCCCTGATATCTCCTCTGTAAAATTTGCCTGCAGGATTCTTTGCGCCAAAAATTTCTCCCCCTTCCAATAATTGATCTTGTGCAGGATTCTTTGCGCCGCGCTAAAAAATTGTTTGCAAGTGATTGTGTTTACTGCTTTGCATACTTTAATTTGACTTTAAGGGGCTTGAACACCAATCCAGATTGGGTGGGGATTTCATTATCCTTCCCAGGACCCCAAAAATCACATAAAGTATATTGCATTGACCATCAAGTTAATTAAAAAAGAATATTAGACTCCGCAATCAAAGAATGATTTTAAGAGATTTTTAGATCAAAGAATTTTTAACCGCAATCAAGAACGGCGTCGCTTGGTAGCTAGCCGGTGAGTACGGGTCGGTCCACAGGGATTTTGTATATCTTCGATTTGTTCTAACGGGTTAATTCCAAACGGTGTCGGATTGATTAAATCTATAAACTAAGTTGACCTAGATTAAAATCTTTCTAGGGTTGGGTTTAGGTTAAGTTTGGAAATTCAATATTCCTCACCGCTTTCTATGCCCTAATTAAGATCTATGAGGTGTTATGGTAATAATTAATAAAGTGGATTAGTACCATCGGGAAGAAACGATATTTCTTCCTCTAGGTTCTCGTCCTTCCTTTCTTAATTCTTACCCTAACCTCCATGGAAAACACGCTCAACCGGTCGATTATACTACGGTATCACCGCTACCTCGTGGGATAGGGTGCCATAGGGAGCGGTGTGTGCATGTATGCATGGAGTCCTATAAAAACGTGTGATGGGCAAGAAAAGGGTGAGAGATCTTCATCTCTCAAGCCTTCCCCAAATCTAACCCTAACAAGTGAAGAGACTACTCACTCATTAGGGAATTGAAAAACATGTTCTAACTAATTAACTAGGGCAGAGAATAAAATCTAAAGTAGGGCAGAAAGGAAAATTATACTAGGGCAGATAATAAAATTAACTAGGGCAAGAATAGAAAACTTACTCTAATTTGATGCACTCTTCATACTTTACAAGAATTGAAATTCTGAATTTAGATAGATACAATTAGGCACAAGAAGAGGTATAACCTAAAACAATTTTTAGGGTTTCTATTTATAGAACATAGAAACCCTAGAGTTACAATCGAGTCACATCTACAATTACAAGTATACCCCTAAGAAGACTAGTCAACGCAGCGACGCGACTCCAGAATTTTCCACCGACACGTGTCTCGCACGGCCGCGGATCCGCGGCCAAAACCTATGTTTGGCCGCGGTTCCGCGGCCAAAAAGAGAGATCTTGAGCTGAGAATTTCAGGGAATCTTCTGGTGGCCTTTGTCTTCTTGTTTCTTTGCTTGGTTTCTCAGGTTGTCTTCTAGTTTTCTTCCAGATTTTCACAGTGAGTAAAGTCGTAGACTTTTACCGCTTGCTTCGTGTCGAAGTCTTGAACTTTGCGCTGTCTTTTTGCTTTGTGAACTTGTTCATTGATCTTCATTATCCCTCAAAATGTAGGCACGATCAAGATTCCACCATTTATCGGTCGTAATCTCACTTTTGTAACGTCTTTTCGTCAATTTCACTGTTTTTGTTCAGAGAACCTGTAACCTACAACTATGTATCAGACATGGGTCAAAAGCACCTGTTTATTTGTAAAATGAATAAGAATGGGGAATATAATAATGAAAAATTATGGTATGAACAGCCACCGGCCGCCACTTTGATGGTCGCGGTCCCTTTGCTTTTTTCTGTGCCTCCTCAAATTTTGGAAGGTATGGGTTTCTCACTTAGTTGCTTTACTGTGGATACAATCCTCCTTATATTGGCTGTATATTGTCACGACTCTGCAGGAGTACTTTTCGACCATTTGTTCCAGGTGCTAAACCCGCATTTTTCCTTTCAATCAGAAATCGTTCCATCTTCTGGTATTGGTCATTATAATCTTCACCTAGTGTTTCTTTTGTTTTATGAATAGACTTATTGTTGCTAAGCCTTCCTTATATTGACCACAGTATCACGGCTTGGAGGAGGAAGCGAAAGAATAGCCACGCCTCCGGTGCTCCCTGTTTTGCCACCTTCAACAGCCGGTACGGTAGAATCCATCCCTCGGGTGTTTTCTTTGTCTTTCGAGTTGCAATCTGACCGTAATTCATTTTTCAGCGATTACACCGGCTTCAGCTCCTTTTGAGTCCAGCATTCCCATGCCTGCGGGGCCCTTCGCTAAACGGACATCCTCCAAGGGTGCAGCGAATAGCCGGTGAACATTAAGCGAGTTTATTGAAGATCTCGACGCCGATGCCCTCACTTCTGCTACGGATTTTGCTGACGAAGTTAATCTAATGCTGGCGATGCTCGTGAATTTCTATAATGAAGATCTCGTTGGTTCTTGGGTCTCTTATTGCAGGAAGATCGAGGTTTGCCTGCACGAGATTGAGCTTAAGTGTCTCGCTCCCGAGGTATTGACTTTGAACTCTCAGCGGGCTGCGTGGGTCGAGCAAAGTGTCTCTTTCGTTCGCTATTTTGAACAAGAGGCGGCCTTAAGACGAAAGGAGCATGAGGCGGCTTCCGGTGCATCTGTCCGATTGCGTGCCCAGGTTGAAGCGAATGCTGTGCAGTTGAAAGCTATTTTCGAAGACCTCCAACGATGTATTTCGGACGGGCTAGCGCTAAGGCGGAAGCTTGACTTCATCAAGCGGGTCACACAAAATTGCGAAACTGCCAAGCGGGAAATCAATGAGAAGCTTTCATCCTGCTTGCAACGACGGGCTCAAATCGAAGCGGAGTTGGCTGTCGTAGCTGAACTCGAGAAGGAGTTGAGGGGAGCACGGGAGCGGTTCGTCAGTTTTCTGATAACACCGCCTCCTTAATAAATGTCATTGTAACCTCTTCGTTGTACTGATTGTATTCTTCTGATTCATGAATAACATGTATTCATTTTGATTCCTGAATGAAATGTATCTTGTATTCACTTAAATTCATGAATAAAAGACATATTTTATTTCATACTGGCATTTCTCTTTTCTTCGATGTCTTGATCTTGGGCGAAGTAGTTTATTCACTAATCCCGGAGTCTCTAGTTTATGAACTCATTTCGGAGCTTGTATTTTATTCATTCATTCCGGAGTCTCTAGTTTATGGACTCATTTCGGAGCTTGTAGTTTATGGACTCATTTCGGAGTTTGTTTAGTTTATGGACTCATTTCGGAGTTTGTTTAGTTTACCTCCCTTAGGCTTGTAGGCAAACATGTCCTAAAGTTGCAGTTAACCCTTGCTCTTTACGACAGAGGTCCGTTAGGGTCTGTGGTACTAGGGTTTTTGTCCGTCGTACCGTCGTGTTTGCTGATGCATTCCCCGATATGCAGACTTTACGCTGCTGTTCAAGTACCCCCGCTACTGCCGTATCTCTGATCCCTTCGGGGGCTGGACAAGACGTCTTCAAGTAATCTCCATAGGTCATATTACGGTCGATAGAGCAAGCGGTAAGAATTTTGCCATGCCGCTTATTACTTGAGGTTAGGCTCAGTTTGCGAGCCCCGATGAGTCATAACCACTCCGTGCTGGTGTGGGATGATCTCCGATAGCCTTTCAGGTTTCATTTAAGTTGTCGTCAAGACCCTGAGGGTTGACTTGACAAATCACAAAATGCACAAGCAAACCCTAAAACTAAGGTCACCTAGGTCAAGCACTAGACCGTTCCTAGACTTCCAAAGGACAAACCGCAGGATCAATCCTCTACCACCTCTTTATTACTCTTGTGGCCAGGTAAGTGCCAGGTAAGTGGGAGGTATCCGCTATAAAAATCACCAAAAATGGCGGGCCTAATTAAGTAACCACTTGCCTTAGTCACGCTTGCCTAGACACCACAAAAGAAATGCAGATAAGCGATAGATTACCCACAACCTTCCTCTGTCCTAATTGAGCGTGACGGTCCTTAGAGTCTCGGTCTAGATATTTTTTTAATTAATGTAGGATGATGCAGATGCTCGTTTTGTAATTTGTGGGGCCTAGGAAGGGTGATGAAATCCCCGCCTAATCTGAATTTGGTCTTTACCCCTTAATGTCCGTATTAAAATATGCAAAAACAACCCACAAAACAAAACACGCAAAAAGATTTTTGAGCGGCGATATTTTACAAAGCATTCTGCAGAAAAATATATTATAGGATTTTCAGAGAAGAGAGAAAGAGTTGAGGAATATACCAGAGAAGTTTGGATGCACAAACCCTCAAGACCGCGGCGGTTCCGCCGCCAAAATGCCTTTTTTGCCGCGATTCCGCCGCGCAGTTGAGAGATCGTTTGAAAATTTTTGCTGTGGTGGCATCCCTTGCTCCTCTGGGTCTTGATTAATGACTCTGAATTTTTATCTCCTCGCTACAGTGACTCCAGATTCCCTCATAAAAATCGCACACTAATCATTAAATATGCAAGATGCGGTTTTGTTTTGTTTTATGATATAGATCGAATAAGAATTCAACACGAATAGTAAAAAAAAAAATTACGCACGTATCCCCGGAAACGGTGCCATTTGATTTATCTGTTTTAAAGAAGTGTTTGTAGAATAACCGCAATCAATAACGGTGTCGCATGTAGCTAAACCGAGATGAGTACGGGTCGTCCTCAGGGATATGTGGAATCTTTCAATCTTACTTTAGACGAGTTGAAAAAGAGGAAGAATAGAGGAATAAAGAATAGTGGAAATAGTTTCTAGATCTACGTCAAAATACGGATGTAGAATACAGATCTAGTTTGAATACGGATATAGATTTTATAAGAAGAATGCTTGTAGGGTTGTTCGGATTTAGTAGTCATGGATGACTAATAAAGATTACTTCTTTTATCTATTGATAGATTTAATACTAGATAGATAGTAATGAATGAGGATTAGGGTTCTTGGAAGAAACTAGGGTTTCCCCACTATTGACCCGTGTCCTTTCATTGATCTCTATTCATGTCTAGCCCTTAACAAAACAATTGTTAATCTGATCTCAAATCGCGGTCGAGACTAGCAATAAATTGGTAGCGCACCCGATAAGAATATTAACATTTATTTTGCTAAAGTTTATAAACTTCATAAGACTTAAAAGAAGTTAAAACATTTTTTTATCCATTGATCTACCCTAATCTTACGAACCCTATCAAGTGGAGAATTACTCGCGTATGATGGAGATAGAAGAACGGATAGAGAAAGAATTCATAATGTAAATGCAGAAAATAAATGCTAAATAATGATCTACTTTTATTAATCAACTTCACAATTATAAAGCCTTCAATTTTAGATTACAAGAGGAAGAAGAAGTTGCTCTCGATCTCTGTCTTGTAGGAAGTAGATACTCCGTCGAATCTCACGTCGAATTGTGGACCTGTCGTAGATCTCGTGTTCTTTGACGGTGATTTGCTTCGTATAAAAGATGATGAATTCTAGCTTTAGCCATCGGTCCTTTATATAGCCCTCAAAGAAGAAAGCCTTGTTACCATATATGGTAACTTCCTAATATGGTGATTTCCTAATATGATGATTTTCCATATATGGTGATTTCCTAATATAGTGATTTTCCATATATGGTGATTTCCTAATATGGTGACTTTCCATATATGGTGACTTGTCTTTAGGATCCTATCCAAAAAACCCAGAACCCCAATTCCCTATAACGGCCGCGGATCCGCCGCATATGACTTGTTTTGGCCGTGGAACCGCGGCCGTTTGGTGTGATCATTGCTTCAAAATTCTTGGGTTGCTTCATAGTGACACATGGAGATTTATTTGATATCTGGAATCTTCATATCTTTTCTGAATCTCTGCCAGTATTGATTCTTCGATATATTTAATTTCATCGACAGATTTTTGATTCCTGAAACTCGATATCTCGATCTCCTGACCTGAGCTAAACCTTGCACAATATCTCAATGAATGATGTTAGTAATATTTTTTTTATTGAGATATTGTCCTAACCATTTTATATGATATTATATTTTAAGAATATTGATTAGGGATATTTGATATGATATGCATATTTTAATTATCAAAATATTATATAAATATTATATGCATATATTTTCCTTCATAATGTTAATTATAATATATAAACATATAAAAATAGTAATTTTACGGATAAACCCTCATATGTATCATATTTATAATAAACACCTTTAGATATTTAAGAAAAGTAAGGAAAATGGCATATCAAAAGTGCGATATTTTCAACTGAACATCTAACATCTACCTAATCAATTAAAAGACTAAACTAAGAAACTAGCCGAAAGATTAAGAAATCTACCTAAATTCCGAGTCGATATACCTAGTAGTCGGCGATCCAGCCTCATAGCGTCACGTACTGTACATAGTACTGCATTCTCGAGTCAAGAGTGCGGATCAATCATCATATCTATACCTCGTACGGAAAAATCCATCGTACGGCATCCCCAAAATCGAGGGTACGGGTCAACTATCATATATACATCATTATTCATATGGTATCATCATCGAACAATATCATGATCAGGGGTACAGTTCTAAAGTTTCGTACATTCCAATATCATCGACTCACTTATTATCGTATGTATGAAAACATATCGCCCAACGATCCACTACAATATCATATCATATCTCACATCACGACTCAATCACATATCAGAATCTCACGGCATCATGCCCGGTCATGTCGACTCATCTCCACATATCACATACTATCCTCATCACCCGTGTATATGTCTATATATATATATATATATATATATACACATACACACATACATGTATATATATACACATATACACACAAAATCACATGTATGTATGTACGCGCGTGTGTGTGTGTGTGTCTACATATAACCTGGGATTCGCCACCCAGGTAATCATCCTATGGATAGGTCTTCCTAGATCAACCTAATCTAACCTAAGGTTTTCTAAATACCATATTCGCTAAGTATCCAATATCGTATCCAAACTTACTGTTATAGTAATACCCTATTCTACTGTTGTGGGGGTGCTATATGCCATCCACCCGACTTCTCTCGTAAATATACATCTACTCACCTCGATTCTCGCTTGCCGAAGTCGATGACGCCACGCTCTTCCTTGTTATCCGAAGTCCACGTGAAGGTGCCTACATATCACAAAATAAATCGTATCACATCAAAATCCGATTCAAAAACCGACACGACACGCGAAGTGCTTATAGGTTAAAACCTATAGCCTACGAATGCAAAAATAATCATAAAACCCTCGTCGTTGATGTACAAACGTCCAACGACCAAATCTACAATCAAATGCCAAAATCCATGTTTTATAAATCGGAAAACCATTGCTATTATTAACTCAAACGCTCCCGGATTTTGCCTTAGGTAATTTGGGACAAAAAGAACAATACAGTGGCTAAGTTATGAGGAGTGTGAACTATAGGCCAAAACCCAACATCAGAAGACAAAATCTGGCCGACTCTGGTCGGCCAATAGTGCTACAGTAACCGCCCCCGCCGGCCCCACTTTTGAATTTTGGTCTCGTCTTTTGGTGGTGATCTCCTATTGGTCTAACTAGGTCTTTGGGTTTGTTTGATTTTCTTAAAAGGTTCCCAAGTTGCTCCAGATTTCCTGTAAATCTCAAAAAAATCACAAAACTGATGTGGGAAAATTCTAGGATCGTGTTATGGGTTCAAGCCTCGGTTTTGGTCCAGAAAAGTAATCTCTAAGGTCATGTAAAACATCACTACACCTCAAATACACCTTCACAAACCAAATCATACCCTAAATCCGATCTTGGAAATTTCCAAGATCATTAAATCTTATTTAATCAACTCAAAACTACTATATGAATTTAGAAAACTAAAATTCTAAACAAGGGTGTAGGGTTATACCTCATTTGGCAACTTAAGAATTTTCTTGAGTTGCCCTAAGTGCTCAAAATCTTGACTTGTTTGGTCCACCATACTTATAGTGAGCTTGTGCACAATTTTAGTGAAGGGGATATAAGGTTTTGGTGTGGATTTGGGATAGTTGTGAGGGTGGTAGAGGGTGGAGGAAGAGGAGGAGAATGAGATGAAGAAGATGATGAAGAACAAATGAAAACAAAGAAAGAAGCATGGGAAAATCTAGAGCCTTCTCACTCTCACTCTTTCACATCAACCAAGATACATGTCCCATCACTCTTTTCTGTCATCTATTTCTTTTCTTTTCTTTTCTTTTCTTTTTGTTTTAAACTCAAACTAATCATTCAAAAAAAGAACCATGTTGCATTTAATAAAATGTAGCAAGTATTTGTAACACGCTTTGTTGCATGCCATGCACATAAACCAGATCAATGCAAAAATTTAGTGAAATACTAATCGAGTTTAGTGAATAACCCATATACAAATAATTATATAAATTTTCCAAGCTATCGGTATATAGTTATACCCTTTCATTAAAACTATTTCTTGTACTTAATAATATTCATAGAAATTATTATTTCAATTATTTAAATTCCCAAAAAAAATAATATTTTATTTTTCTAAAATGTTACAAAGTGTCACCAAAAAACTGCTATCTGACGATAGGTATGGTACCATCTAGGAGTTCTCGGCGAGTCTTGTTCGGTGTACCCATTCTACAATAAGCACATGTGCACAATTTTTGATGTCAAACACCAATGGTTGTGGGATCAACCATCACTCTATACAGGGTCAAGAAACATACACACTAGTCTAGTCTGGAATATCGATGCTCAGTCCCGGTCGAGAAGTCGAAGTTTCAATTTTTCATTGAATATATTGAATAGAAAATACTCCCTCAACTAGGAACTATTAAAGGATGTGCTTACGGACTATACAAGCCCCACTAGTATGATCTGCATCATAGTCCTGGTAGTCAAGCCTACATCTTAAGAGCTTTATCAACATGTATCAGAGAGACAGTATAAAAAAACAAGTGTACATGTTAAGATAAAGAGCAACCAGATAGCATACTATCACGTAGAGCAAGAAAGTTCTCTATATATATGTCCATGCATTTATTATATCATATAATAATGGCCTCTAGGGCATACATATTCCTAATAGAAGAGGTCTCGGAGTGATAAGGACGACAAAGTGAGGACGTGGTGGTGACGACGAGGTCGATGATGGTGAGCGGCGGCGAGGGGGTTTCGAGGGTTGGGGTTTGAGTTAGGTTCTCGCGGGAGGAAGAAAGAAAGAATGCGAGGAGAGAGAGAAAGATGTGGGGTTTTATACAATATAATAGATTATATAAATTATATATATAACTGTAGAGAGAGAGAGAAAAAAAGACGATAGAGAGACAGAGACCGAGAGAAAAGAGAGATTAGGATTAGTTAAAATAAATATTATATAATATATTTATATATACTTTTAGTTTTTAGAAATATTATAATATATATGTTTTAGGTTTATACAGTTAATATCAAATTACTCCGAATATTACTCGGGTTTCTTCTAAAAATCTGGTTTTTAAATATGAAAAATATGCGTAAAAGTTAAAACCATAATATGGTATTCTGTTAAATAAAAATGCATACCCCCAAGTACGGATCTACGTAAATATACGTAGCGATCAAAATGAGTCTGTTTTAACAAGTAGGACACGAACATGATGTATGAATGCAACCACATGCTATGGGGTATGATGAAATGCAAGGCTAGATATTAAAAAAATATTATTTGGTTTTTATTTTGTATTATTAAAAGATACGCGAATACTAAAATATATTATACATGTATAATATCTAGATCTGCACGGATACTCTGTACTAGCAAGTATTTGATGCAATCTTGAACCATAGTGGGTTTCAAACATGAGGGTCGGGTCGGATAATAACCACAGTTGCTAATGCACTATCCGTAACCCAAACAACACTAATAATCAAGAATTTGACGCAAGATTTTGAAATACCCCAAATAAAATAGTATAACAATGTTAGGGTATTACATTATACCCAACTACAAAGGAATTTCGTTCTCGAAATTCACGGAACAAGAAAACACGGATCTAAGAAAAGAGGTGTGGAAACTTCTGTCTGATCTCTTCTTCACATTCTGAAGTAAATTCTTCGTGCGAACGATTCCCCCATGAAACAAATACTAGTGGGATAACTTTGTTCTTGAGGCCCTTTTCTCGTCAATCCACAATCGCCATTGGTCGCTCTTCGTATGTTAAATCCTCCCTTACTGTCAGTTTCGAGTGATTTAGGGCGTGCGTCTCATCTCGAACATACTTGCAGAGTTGAGATACATGAAATGTAGGGTTGTATACCATGGAAGCAAGGTTTCGGGAGGCATCGCCCATGCCAATTTCAAATTTTTGCCATTCTATCTAACCCTAACCCTAGATCATTAACTAAAGAATCATACGGAATCGATAAAGCAAACGACTTTACTTCTAAGTGATAGAGATCACAACCTTTGTAGTCCATTCCTTCACTTAATAAGCTCCAAGTTGTGGTCCCTTCGCTGCGATCATCAAACTCCCGGACTCTAGAGAGGCTCCATGAGGTGAATGATCCATGCTTGCTTGAAGTCTTCACAATCCAAGATGATCTACTTTGAGGAGACACAAACCCAAGCTATTCCTTCACTAATTAGGGATTAGTGAAGCTAACACACTAATCTATATGACTAGTATAGAAGAGGATGATGAAGTAGGAAGTGGGCTCTCTTTAGTTTTCTTTTTCTCACAATTTTTTATCATAATGGAAAAAGCTAGCAAGCTTTTGGAGGAGGAAGAAGATGAAGTTATAAAAATGAGATAATGAATTAGTTGTGTGAGAATAGCAACCATGGTGAGATAATATTTCATCCTTAACTCTTGTAGAGAATAAACCATGGTCAAGGATAAATGGTAAGATTAACAAATATCTTAAGTAATCTAAATCAAGTGGACCAAGTCAATGGCAAACCCTAGCTTCTACATGCTTCTTTGCCATGACTAAATCCATTTGATTTTGAATTACTTTAAATGATTCAAAACCCTAATTTATCCAAGACATGGTGTAACTCTCATACACCCATGTTGCATGTATCAACAACCATGACACAATTACATATATCACATATATGTAAAGTAAGAAAAAGAAACAATTAAATGAGAAAATATTAGTTAATGTAATTTAATATCAAATATATATAATTATACATTAAATTATTAAATCAATACTTGATTTAATAATCCGGCAATATCACATATAACCGACTAATATAATATGTATCATTTTATCGAATCAACACTTGATCCGATAACCCGGCTATATCACATATAACCGGCCGATATCATATATCGCGAGAATAGAATACGGTATCACATACACGTATTATTCTCGGTCCCGCACATATCACATATATGCTCCTACTCCGTTTCGCCTGAGCCAGGAAACCTCTGTGTAGGACTCTAAAGACTCGTCGATACGCCGGCAGTAGGTGATGATCATATCAAACACCCACAAGCTGCAAGCGGTCAGCTAAATATAACAGCCACCCGGGTATTGAGCGACCAGAAGATCAACAAGTAAGCCTGTACATACTCTTGCGAATCCATTCAGTAACACTACCGTACAGTCCGGTCTCTTCGTCTGATATGTCGCATATCCAGTCTAGGGGTGGTAAACATCAGACCCCAGTAACCGATAAGTCGTGTCGATGTGAGGCTCATAATAGGTCGAGAAACTACTGATTACACTTACCAGTAGATCTCCATATCAGCCCTGGCCAGGGACTTCCAGTTATAGCCAATCGAACACAGCGCAATATTAACCCCCAATACCGGGAGAGACGAAACCCCTCCTATCGCTCATTGCTTCTATGTGATTCGGGACTGTACCCAAAAGCCACCGTTTTGCATGTTCTCATGAACGTGGTAAAGTAGAAATCAAAGCACAGTGGGAATCATACAAGACTCTATGACGATCTCGGGTCTAAAGACTAACCTGTACCAGTGTCACCAGAGAATTGCTATCTGACGATAGGTATAATACCATCTAGGAGTTCTCGGCGAGTCCGTTCAGTGTACCCAGTCTCCACTGAGCACACTTACACCATCTTTGATGTCAAACACCAACGAATGCGGGATCATCCATCGCCCATCATATGGGTCAAGATACGTATACGCTAGTCTACTCTGGAGTATCGATGCCCTGTCTCGATACACCATCGACTAGGAACAATTATAGGATATACTTTGGACTACCCTGGACCCACTAGTATGATATTCATCATAGTCCTAGTAGTCAAGTACATATCCTTAGGGCTTTATCAACATGTGAGAGCAAGACAATAATACAATACAAGTCAATATGTTTAGACAAAGTGAAACCAGATAGCATACTATCATGTCGAGCAAGAAAGTCCTCTCTATATATATCCAAGCATCCACTATAATATACATCATATGTACAACAATGGCCTCTAGGGCATATACATAACTAACAATCTCCCACTTGCACTAAGGCCGGCTTTTGTAGTATCTCATACCCAACATCCTGAAAAGTCTCTCAAATTGTATCTGGGGTATGGCCTTCGAGAGTGGATCCGCAGTATTTTCCTTCGTGTCAACTCTCCTGACCTCGATCTCGCAGCGATCAACCATCTCCTGGATCAGGTGATACCGCCTCAGAATATGTCTAGATCTCTGATGGGACCTGGGTTCCTTGGCCAAAGCCACGGCTCCATTGTTATCACAATACAAAGGTATTAGATGCTCAATGGACGGAACCACTCCAAGTTCAATTATGAACTTCTTCATCCAGACAGCCTCTTTGGCGGCATCGTTGGCAGCGATGTATTCAGCCTCCATCGTTGAATCTGCCACGGTTTCCTGTTTGGAACTCTTCCAACGCACCGCCCCTCCATTGAGGGTAAAGACAAATCCCGAGTGCGACTTAGAGTCGTCCTTATCACTTTGGAAGCTCGAATCGGTAAAGGACTCCACTTGGAGTTCTCCGTTACCATACACCAAGAACATCTCTTTAGTCCTTCTCAAGTACTTGAGAATGTTCTTCACAGCTGTCCAGTGACTCTCTCCTGGATCTGCTTGATACCTACTCACTACACTTAGTGAGTATGCTACATCGATTCTGGTAAATAGCATCACGTACATGATAGAGCCTACTGTCGAAGCATAGGGTATCCCTTGCATGCGAGCTCTCTCCAAATCAGTCTTAGGAGACATCTCTTTGGAGAGAGTGAGTCTAGAGATCGTGGGTAAATTCCCATGCTTGGATTCTTCCATACTAAATCTCTTTAGTATGGTGTCAATGTACCTGGATTGGGACAATCCAGGTATCCGTTTAGATCTATCTCTATAGATCTTAATCCCCAAAATGCAGGAGGCATCACCTAGATCTTTCATTGAGAATCTTTGTGATAAGAAGAGCTTGACCGAGTGCAGCATAGGAACATCATTTCCTATCAAGAGTATGTCATCCACGTACAATACGAGGAAGACAACCTTACTCTCTGCCACCTTCTTGTAGATACAAGGTTCATCCACGTTCTTGATGAAGTCAAACTCTTTGAATACCACATCAAAACAGATATTCCAACTCCGCGATGCCTGCTTTAACCCATAGATGGATTTAAGCAGCTTGCACACCTTTCCGCTGCTCCCACTGTCTACGAAGCCCTCTGGCTGAGTCATGTACATGCACTCCTCTAAATCACCATTTAGAAAGGCGGACTTAACATCCATTTGCCAGATTTCATAGTCATGGTATGCAGCAGTGGCAAGTAAGATTCAGATGGACTTAAGCATAGCCACTGGAGAAAAGGTTTCGTCATAATCCACACCTGGTCGTTGACGAAAACCCTTTGTAACAAGTCTAGCTTTGAAAGTCTCAACTTTTCCATCTACACCAAGTTTCTTTTTAAAGATCCATTTGCTCCCAATGGGTTTTACCCCTTCAGGAGCAACTTCCAAAGTCCATACTTTGATGGTGTACATGGATTCCATCTCAGATCGTATTGCATCCATTTCACAGAGTCACCACTCGTGATGGCCTGCTCGAAACTAGTGGGGTCATCATCTTCCATGATGCAATCCTCGCTCCCACCATCGATGAGAAAACCGTAGTATCTCTCAGGTGGATGAGGAACCCTACTTGATCGGCGGAGAGGCTGGGGTTCGTTGGGAGCTATCGAATCCTCCGGTTCCACCAAATCTTCTGTTGCAGTTTGTGTAGCTGGAACTTCTTCCAGTTTTACCTCATTGCCACTAATTTCTTTCATAAGAAAACCCTTTTCTAAAAAGGTGGCATGTCGAGAAACAAACACCTTTTGTTCCTCGGAGTGGTAGCAAATATACCATCGCGAATGTTTGGGATATTCTATAAACTTACACAGAACAGACCTTGTCTTGAGTTTGTCTGGATTTTGTGTTTCCACATATGCCGGACAACCCCATATCTGGATAAAATTAAGACATGGTCTCTTCCCATTCCATATCTCATATGGAGTGGTAGGCACTGATTTGGATGGAACTCTATTCAATAGGTATGCAGCTGTCTCAAGCGCATAACCCCAAAAGGAAATAGGCAACTCAGCAGTGCTCATCATAGAGCGCACCATATCTAATAGGGTGTGATTCCTCCGCTCCGATACACTGTTGTACTGTGGTGTATATGGAGGAGTAAGCTGAGAGAGAATTCCATTCTCTTTTAAATAGTCCGGGAACCCATTGCTCAAGTGTTCTCCTCCTCGATCAGATCGAAGGATCTTGATACTTTTACCCGTTTGGTTCTCAACTTCGTGCTTATATTCTTTGAATTTCTCAAAAGCTTCAGACTTGTGTTTCAACAGGAACACATGTCCGTATCTTGAGAGATCGTCGGTGAATGTAATGAAGTACGAGGAACCATTCCTGGCATGTGTAGACATGGGACTACATACATCACTATGTATCAGTCCCAAGAGTTCCGTAACTCTTTCTCCTTGTCCACTAAACGGATTTTTGGTCATCTTTCTTTTGAGACATGACTGGCAAGTATCATAAGATGAAAATTTGAACGGATTCAAATATCCATCCTTATGTAACTTAGCTAGTCGTGTCATATGACCCAGTCTACAATGCCACAAGAAGGATTCGTTCATTTCTGAACTCTTCCTCTTGTGTGTGTTTTGTACATTAAGAACCGTGGTTTGGTTTAAAACGTATATGCCATTATTTAATGAGCCTGATCCAATCAACTTTTGATTCAGGAAGATGTTCATAACATTACCCTGTACTACAATTATATCCTTCTTTACTTAATAAAGAAACTGATATAAGATTGCATATCAGGGTCGGTATGTAATATCATTCATTTAGAACCAATGTATTACCATTTGGTAACACAAGGTGATATTCGCCAACTGCTTTGGCTACAACATTTGCACCATTCCCTACTCTTACGGAATGATCACTCTCTCCCAGTTCTCTACCTTTCTTTAGCCCATGTAACATATTACATATGTGGGATCCTGATCCGGTATCTAATACCCAGGACGTAGAGTGAACCGAGAAATAGTTCTCGATAACTAACACACCCAAAGAAGATGCATCGGCATTCTTATTTTTTGTTTGGGCAGCGTGGGAATCCGGATATGTCCATATTCCCTGCTCAGTCTTATAACAATTATAAGAAAGAACGGAACCAACGTTCCCTTGCTCAGTATAACAAGCGGGTTCGGTCAATACATCCATATTATTATCTTGATTAAGGCCTGACATGGTCGCTACTGTTGGAGATAGTGCCCTCAGAGTCAATTATTAGATCACAGGCACGTGATTGCAATGATTAAGGGAGGACCTGTCCCAGTAGGACAGTCTTACTCAAGATGATAGTATGCTATCTGGTTTATCTTTACCATCGTGTACTGCTTTAGGTGACCTTATGAGTCGCTATTACACGTTGATAGAGCCCCTAAGATTCTTGCTTGACTACCAGCAGTATGAAGGCGATCATATACGTAGGAGCTGGGGTCTATAAGCACATCCTTAAAAGGTCCCTAGTCGTGGGAGTTTCGAGACAGGGCATCGATACTCCAGAGTAGACTAGTGTATACAGTCCAGACCCCGACGAGGGGCGGTGGTCGGTCTCACAAGCCTCTGGTGTCAGTTGGTTCACCTAAGATGTATACAGGTGCTCATTGGGTTATGAGTACACCGGACAGGACTCGCCGGGAACCTGCTAGTTGGTATTATACCTGACGTCAGATAGCAGTTCCCTGGTGACATGTGTACAGGTTAGTTCATCGACCTGATATCGTCATTTGTCTCGTGTGAGTTCCCACTGTGCTTTGATTACTACCCTACCACGCTCAAAGGAGACGTGCAAACAGGTTTTAGTTGGGTACAGTCCCGAGCCATATGGAGGCAGTGAGCGGATCTGCAGGGGTTCGTCTCTCCCGGTATTGGGGGTGAGGTCGCGCTGTGTCTAGGAGAGCCAGTACATGAAAAGTTCTTGGCCAAGGCAGGAGATTTACTGGTAGGTATTCCAGTAGTATCTCAGGGTGTTCTGGGCTACACTCCGACACGACTTGTACCGCTTTTGGGGGTCTGACTTTTACCAACCCCCTAGGCCCGCCATGCGATGCTCATAGACGAACGGACCAGACTGTACGGATATTGTCACTGACAGGCTCAGTAGGGTGTCAGGATGAGTTCGCTCATCGACATCCCTTTTAGTCAATAGCTGGTAGCCCGTCACGTATGGCTAATACCTCTGACGTGCTAGTGGTTAAATTTATAGCCATAGTATTGACGAGTCTTTAGAGTCCACCACACACAGTTACTCAAGTTTCAGGCGAAACGCTATAGAGGCCGTATGGAGATATGGCAGGGTTCGATCATATACGTGCGGTATTGCACGGATCGTGATCGGACGGATTTTACTAGCCGGTTTTGGTTTAAGCCGGATCGTAGTATTAGACAGTGTAGATTTTGTCTCTTTGCATTTGTGTTCAGTGGGAATACAAATGCGGGTATATATATACAGTAGCGGGGTTTTCCTGTAATTTATTACGGGATCAGTTTTTCTGAAGTTGCCAGTTTGCATTCCGTTCCAGCCAGTTTTCATTTGTTCCTTCCCGGCCGGACTTTTCCGATGGAGTGGCTAATTTGCAAGTTCGCAAATTAGCATATTGTGGAGGGGTTTCTTGCTTTTGTGGCTTCATCATCATGAGATTCTTTTATTGTCACTTGTCTTGCATTGATGGTGATGGGATTTGATTTGGGCTTGGATTAGTAATGGGTGTGACCATTTTCCTTTTTCTTTTATCACACCTTATTCTCTTGTGGCATTATTGATTCCCTCCACCATTCTTTATCATGAGAGGCCGGCCACTTTGGTGAGAGAGGTAGAAGGGTTTCATTTTTGAGTGGTGATTTCTTGATCTCATTTCATTATTCCTTGCTAGAAAAATGATAGCACCTTTTCCCTCCAAAGTTCATTTCTTTCTTCACCTCCATCAATGGCAACTTCAACCCCCATAAGACATACCTCTCTACACTTGCCTACAGCATTTCTTGGACGCGTCGGCTAGCCAACTTCGCGCCCGAGTTGCCTCGGTCCAGAGGTGGGAGCCCGTAAAAGAACCCAGCGATGTGGTGCCCGTTTCGACGAGGAGGCGACGACCGAAGATTCCGCGAGGAGATCGGAGTGGAGACGAAGACCGAAGGACACGGATCGCTCGGTATATCTCTCTACCCATCTTTTAGTTTGCTAGTAGCTAGGTTAATGACCCGATCCGGGTTAAAAGCGCGCGGTGATGCCGGTTTGCAAGTTTCGCAAAGTTTTTCGTTTCCGCATTTCCGGCGTCGGATCGACGGCCGGGGCGCCACCGTGCACTTACATTGGTATCAGAGCCACGCCATTAACTTAGTCTAGCTTGCTCTAGTATGTTTAAAGCTTCGATCGAACGAATTTCCAAAATCCACAATTTCTATAGCACAAGTTTCTATCGAATTATTTTTGTCTCGAAAAAATTTTCAGGTTGTTGCAGAAACATGTGCAGAGACTTTTAAGCGTTCTGCAAAAATTTGGTGATGTGACGCTTTAGTACGACCGCAGAAACGCGGCCAAACCCCTGGTTTGGCCGCG
Organism: Agapanthus africanus; assembly: GCA_030015575.1. Lineage (NCBI taxonomy): Eukaryota > Viridiplantae > Streptophyta > Magnoliopsida > Asparagales > Amaryllidaceae > Agapanthus > Agapanthus africanus. Next base: position 27,845,689 of record CM057339.1, read on the forward strand.
GTTCCGCGGTGAGAAAAAGTCAACGCTGGGCCAAATTTTTACAGTGTGCTTTTGACTAGGAAATAGGGGTTTTGGGATATTCTTTTTGGGCCCAGATTTTCTGTGAGTACTACAGTGGTGCTTGGGGCCCACTTGGGTATATTTGATCGATCGAGAATTTTAAACATATTAGTTCATAGTATTTACATTATATCTGTGACCGTGAATGTCATTTGATCGATAAATCATGTCTAACTGCTATAGCTCTTTTAGACGGATTTGCGAACGTGACATTCACGTTGATGTTCTGTGTTGTGCTGTGATGTTGCGGATTGGTCGTGGGGGATAGCCTGGGTACAATGTTAGTACATTTTTGTTTTATATGTACATTTGATATTGTGGGGCGAGCGTCCGACATGTGGACTGCCGTCACTGCCTGTTTGTATATTATTCTTTTGGGGCACGACCGGGTCGAGGTCGATGTACCCGTTGTATGTATATTTTACTTTCTGTACTAGGTTTACCCCGCGGAGGGGTGCACGGGTAGCCGGGTTCTAGAGGGCAACAAGCCCGCATCTCATGGCTTTGAGACGGAGGGGGCTTTACTCTAGAATTGGCGGGCTATTCGCCGCACTCGTAGGGGGTACAGGTTGACCCAGGAGGGGTGCCCAAGTTACCGGATTCTGTGAAGTGCTGGGTGGTCCATTCACGTTGCTGAAGGGGGCTGCCTCGCTTCAGGTTTTGGCGGGTAACTTGCCGCGCTTGTAGGGGTCTAGGATTTCATTGCACAGGCTATCCACACGACCAGGGGAACGTCGGGTTTCAGTAGCGGCTCTATGAAACCCGGGGATCCCAGATATCTATATTGTTCTGTGATGCTGGTTACATTTCTGTGATGTTGCATTTTATCACGCCTTGATCGAATATTATATATTGATATATATACTAGTAGATGTTGTATATGTTTTGCATCCGCGCTGGTCCAGTTCCTGCTCTGTCGTTAGTTAAGTAACCTAACGGGTGATGACGGGACCCAGTGGCGAATGCGGATGGCATATACGTACATCATTATTTTCGTTCTTTATTGGTGTGATCAATTGATAGGACTGCGTTGATTCGGATCAATGCAAATTAAACAAACCTATTCTGATGTTGTTGGAACACCTTTTCAAAAAGCTGTTATTGCAAAGGCGTTCTCTTTTGTTTTGCATCGTGGTATTCAGTTGGAATATCCTGCTCCTCAGTCGACGAGGCAAGGGCCGAGATCCCTTCACCGGGAGTGACCCCTTGGACAAAAATTTGCGTCAGGGCAATAACTTCACTATAGTCGTTTGCTTTTGCTTTACATCGTGGTATTCAGTTGGAATATCCTGCTCCTCATTCTACGAGGAAAGAGCCGAGATCCCTTCACCGGGAGTGACCTCTTTAGCAAAGGCTTTCGTCACTATATTTTTATAAAGCTATCCAGTTCCTTCAACGATATCATGTTCATTACGTTAAAGGTTTTCGCCAGAAACCATTCGTAGCCCTCCGTGATTTCAGACGGGTAGCACGTAGTATTCATGCTATGTTTGTTGGCCTTCGTCAAGGCATAGTGTATGGTAGCTGCTTGTTACCTTTCTGCTGCATAGATAGATGCGTTGGTTTGGGACAGTCGTACTACTATTTTGGCCTTCGTCAAGGGTATGTACGGGTGGGATCAAATTAACTTGGACAATGACGGGTAGAACTTGACATGTGACTTATGATATGTTGGCCTTCGTCAAGGTCATAAGAGCATGGGGCAAAAAAATCACATCGGGAGTTTCTAAAGAAACTGAAACTTGCCAGATATGCGCATACCTTCTGGAGTATGATAACGTGAGCGGATTCCGTCACGTTATCATGCGATGATAGTTGGATCCCGATTCCTACTGATGAGTTGGTTTACTCCTCGGGTGATCCCGACTAATTCTTCTTTCGGGTTTGGAGAAGAATTTGACGTTACAGTGGGAGGTTTCCAGATTAGATAAAGTGATAACCATTCTGATCTAGGTTAGAGTGCACGCTGAGTGTTTCTTTTCTCTCTCTCTTTGGCAGTGACCATTGACCCGACCCTTGACTATGACTCAGTGACCAAAATTAACCGAACCTTCTTAAACACTGGCTTTTGGATTGTCAGAGTTGCATACCTCATTGCCACTCCTACTTTATCTTTTCTCCAGGACACCCCGTATTACTACGAACGTCCACTTCCATTGGACAAAACCATCGTATGGTTATATACGAACTCGAAGGAATTCGAGGATGGTTTCCGGTTCTGGAGAAAACGAATAGGACTATTCAGTTGTCTTTTCCTTTTACCTTCTCTCAGGTTGCGAGTACTCCTTGGTTTAGGAGATAGTACACCTATTACGCAAATTGGATAGTCTTCTTCCAAACCTTAGGCTGGTGCCGACCGGTAGGGAATGAAGAAAACCAATTAGCCTAAACGGTGTACAAAAGGTATTAAGTAAAGACATATCAAGGGATTAGTAAGAGGGCAAAGTAAATGGGACTGCTGTTCACGACCAAACCAAATATTTCTTAACCAATCCTAAATCACCTTTGTATTTCTCCATAACACTCCGTATCACTACGAAGATCCACAGTTTATTGGATACTCCATCGTATGGTTATATACGAACTCGAAAGGAACTTGTTCCGGTTCGGGGATGGATTCTGGTTCAGGAGAAATAGGAATAAGGTTTATTCGGTTGTCTTTTATTTTCACCTTCTCTCGCATTGCGAGTGCTCCTAGGATTAGGAAAGTACACCCATTATGCTTATTGGATAGTCTTCTTCCAAACCATAGGCTGGTGCCGAACGGTAGGGAAGGAAGAAAACCATTTAGCCTAAGAGGGTGTACAAAAGGTAATGACTAAAGACATAAAAAGGGATTTGTGGAGATGGCAAAGAATTATACGGTTGCAGTTGTGAATCTGGATAATGGAGGAGGCATTACTAGGAATACCGGGATACCCCATCGAAACATTTCAATGTTTCAGTTTCACTGTGTACTGTTAAAAGAAAACTGATTTCCCAATTAGACACTTGCTCCAGGGTATGTATTTACCAGGTTTGGTTCTCACATCTGTGTGGTTTTACAGATGATGAGTGGGAGTAAGTTATTGGGAATTAGGTGATCATCCTCATTATATCGGACTTCGTTGTAATTGGTGATATTTGAGGAAGTCACCTGGGTAGTTTGCCGGATGGCAAATATTTGGTTTTGAATATCCGTTGTTATGCACCAATTTCAAATTGATATATCTGTACGTCTATTTTTATAGAGTGAGATAAACCTTTTTGAAATTATGTCTATCACATTTACCTATATCAGTGGATGGTTAGGTAAGGAGTATTGAACAGCGGTGTAATTCTTCTTAACCATAAGTACAGTTTTCAACCTACGACATACAGTGAATGAGTCACTGGACTCAGGGGACTTATACAGAGTATTGTATATTGTCCAGTTAAAATTGAAATGGAAGTTTTATCGGAGCGCTATTCGGCCTGCCTTATAATATGGTACAGAATGCTGGGCTCCTAAGAAGCATCATACACAGAAGATGCACGTAGCGGAGATGCGCATGCTTCGTTGGATGTGCGGTAACACTAGAAAAGATAAGGTACGAAATGAGGATATTCGTGCAAAAGTTGGTGTAGCACCTGTGGAGGAGAAGATGCGGGAAAACCGGCTAAGATGGTTTGGTCATGTGCGACGCAGACCTATGGAAGCACCGGTTCGACGAATAGATACTCTCGATATGGGCAATGGCAAAAGGGCAAAAGGAAGACCGAAGAAAACATGGATGGAGGTGATAAGAAACGATATGGTTGCCAAAGGACTCAATGAAAGTATATTGTTCGATAGAAGTGAGTGGAGACAGAGGATTCATGTGCTGGACCCGGCGTGATTCTCATGTTGGTTCATGTAGCCTACCCCATATGCTTGGGATAAAAGGCTCAGTTGTTGTTGTTGTGTTGTATATTGTCCAGTGTCCATTAGGACAAAGGGGTTGGTCCTCGTACTATATTCGGTTTACTTATGACTTCTCTAGTTTTTAGACAAGTGTTTCATAGAAACACAGGGTCTGAGTTTTGAGAAGTTATAGGTATATGAATAAAGTAGAGAACCAGGTGTTGCAAGTATCGGGTTTCTTCAAGGTGATCGAAGATGTAGATACTTGTGGGTGGTCTTCAGTTGATAGTAATGATTAAGAGAACTTGCTTCTCTTTCAGGTTACTCATAATTGGAAGTACTCCTAAGTTGAGTAACGCAGATCCGCCTCCTTCCATTTAGTTGACATGCACTGGATAAAGCTGCATGATTTGAATCTGGTTCAATTAAATCAGTGCCTCTGTTTCTATATTGGATATAGAACAGTTCATATCTTGACATTGTTAAGGTACAGGGAGTTGTCCGGCTTATGCTTAAAACCAGACTCTGGATAACTCAAGGCACGTTTCTGTAATGGCTGTTTGTGGGTTGACCCGGGCTATGACGAGGGTTGATTTTCTACCATCTGGAAGATCAATAGTGATATTGTTCTTGACTCTCCACAGTTTTAATAAAAATGGATTTTTTCATAAAACAGTAGTGGGGGTATGGTAAAACTGGAAGTGATTCCAGAACCGCAAACGATTACTGAAGATTTGATAAGAACTTAAAGATTCAATCTGGTTTGACATTCCATTGGCCACTCCACAGATATGATGGGTAACCTCAGGCACCCGAGAGGTACTTCGGTATGCTCAGGGACGGTGGCAGGGAGGTTCTTGTTTACCCAGACTTACCATTGTTGTTGTTCCAGACTGTGAGACCGGCAGGAGGATGAGTATAGCGTCGTTGTAAACTAGTTTTAGAAGTGCACGTCTATATGACTCTGCCAGAGGGTTGTCGTAGTCAGTGGGAGCAGCGGAAGCATTGGTGGACATCAGGCTTATGTCTATTTATAGACTAAAGCAGATATAGCGGAGATAGATCATCTATTTCTGATGTGACAGTCATAGGTTTGACTTCATCAGAATAGGGGATGGATCTGTTAAGAAGGTAGTAGGGTGTGATGTCCTGGTATTTGGATGACATACACAGAGTAGGAAGTGATATTCCTATACTACGATCGGTTATACTTTGGTTGTCACACAGTGGTTTCTCCACATAGGAATTGGATCTTATATCATACATTCTGGTTACTAGATTTATGGTTTTAGATCTAGATTTGGGTGGTTTCCCAATCAGGGTACTTAGACAGCATTCTAAGAGTATTTAAAATGGACGGCTCCTGGCATGGTAGTGTACCTGCAAGTAATGGAGTCACCCTCTCTAAAGGTGTCTTACAGACTAAAGGGGAGAGGGATGTGCATGATTGGCAGATCACTTGCTTAGGCAATTGAGTTGATCATGAGATGTCAAGTACAACACCAGATGTCGTTTTTGCAGTAGATGCAATAAGTTGATATTGATCCAATCCTGGAGAAACAGTCGGAAGCAGTTTTAGAACATAAGTTGATGTTCTAGGGATTTGATAACGGCAGCCTCCTTTACGAGACGGTTATCATTCCAGACTTCCAAGGTGACCTGGATGGCAAAGTGGCTGTCAGAGTTATAGTTTTCCCTCTGACGAGGGGCAGTATTTTGGACAGGTGGTCCAGGTAGATACTGAGGGAAGGCATGGCACAGGATACTGATTAAGTTCAGTTGACGATACAGTCTAAGAAGTTTGGATTTGGAGTTCATTTATGAGCTAGGTCCCATCAGACATCCAGACACATTCTAAGACAGGTGTTGCTCATTTCGGGAGATGGGATTCTCCGCGAACTTGAGATAAAGAGAGACATAGAAAGAAACATCACAGCGGATCCACTCACTGAGGCTATTTCTCGAACGCAATAGTTTCGCAAACGAGCTTTGTAAGACTGACTAGTAGAGGAGTTGGGTGTTTGGTATCACACGGGCTGTGAGTATGCGACATCGCAATAATTAGCCTTGAGTGCAAGTGGGAGATTGTTGGAGATAGTGCCCTCAGAGTCAATTATTGGATCACAGGCACGTGATTGCAATGATTGAGGGAGGACCTGTCCCAGTAGGACGGTCTTACTCAAGATGATAGTATGCTATCTGGTTTATCTTTATCATCGTGTACTGCTTTAGGTGACCTTATGAGTCGCTATTACACGTTGATAGAGCCCCTAGGATTCTTGCTTAACTACCAGCAGTATGAGGGCGATCATATACGTGGGAGCTGGGGTCTATAAGCACATCCTTAAAAGGTCCCTAGTCGTGGGAGTTTCGAGACAGGGCATCGATACTCCAGAGTAGACTAGTGTATACAGTCCAGACCCCGACGAGGGGCGATGGCCGGTCTCACAAGCCACTGGTGTCAGTTGGTTCACCTAAGATGTATACAGGTGCTCATTGGGTTATGAGTACACCGGACAGGACTCGCCGGGAACCTGCTAGTTGGTATTATACCTGACGTCAGATAGCAGTTCCCTGGTGACATGTGTACAGGTTAGTTCATCGACCTGAGATCGTCATTTGTCTCGTGTGAGTTCCCACTGTGCTTTGATTACTACCCTACCACGCTCAAAGGAGACGTGCAAACAGGTTTTAGTTAGGTACAGTCCCGAGCCACATGGAGGCAGTGAGCGGATCTGCAGGGGTTCGTCTCTCCCGGTATTGGGGGTAAGCTCGTGCTGTGTCTAGAAGAGCCAGTACATGAAAAGTCCTTGGCCAAGGCAGGAGATTTACTGGTAGGTATTCCAGTAGTATCTCAGGGTGTTCTGGGCTACACTCCGACACGACTTGTACCGCTTTTGGGGGTCTGACTTTTACCAACCCCCTAGGCCTGCCATGCGATGCTCATAGACGAACGGACCGGACTGTACGGATATTGTCACTGACAGGCTCAGTAGGGTGTCAGGATGAGTTCGCTCATCGACGTCCCTTTTGGTCAATAGCTGGTAGCCCGTCACGTATGGCTAATACCTCTGACGTGCTAGTGGTTAAATCCACAGCCATAGTATTGACGAGTCTTTAGAGTCCACCACACACAGTTACTCAAGTTTCGGGCGAAACACTGTAGAGACCGTACGGAGATATGTCAGGGTTCGATCATATACGTGCGGTATTGCACGGATCGTGATCGGACGGATTTTACTAGCCGGTTTTGGTTTAAGCCGGATCCTAGTATTAGACAGTGTAAATTTTGTCTCTTTGCATTTGTGTTCAGTGGGAATACAAATACGGGTATGTATATACAGTAGCGGGGTTTTCCTGTAATTTATTACGGGATCAGTTTTTCTGAAGTTGCCAGTTTGCATTCCGTTCCAGCCAGTTTTCATTTGTTCCTTCCCGGCCGGACTTTTCCGATGGAGGGGTTAATTTGCAAGTTCGCAAATTAGCATATTGTGGAGGGGTTTCTTGCTTTTGTGGCTTCATCATCATAAGATTCTTTTATTGTCACTTGTCTTGCATTGATGGTGATGGGATTTGATTTGGGCTTGGATTAGTAATGGGTGTGACCATTTTCCTTTTTCTTTTATCACACCTTATTCTCTTGTGGCATTATTGATTCCTTCCACCATTCTTTATCATGAGAGGCCGGCCACTTTGGTGATAGAGGTAGAAGGGTTTCATTTTTGAGTGGTGATTTCTTGATCTCATTTCATTATTCCTTGCTAGAAAAATGATAGCACATTTTCCCTCCAAAGTTCATTTCTTTCTTCACCTCCATTAATGGCAACTTCAACCCCCATGAGACATACCTCTCTACACTTGCCTACAGCATTTCTTGGACGCGTCGGCTAGCCAACTTCGCGCCCGAGTTGCCTCGGTCCAGAGGTGGGAGCCCGTAAAAGAACCCGGCAATGTGGTGCCCGTTTCGACGAGGAGGCGACGACCGGAGATTCCGCGAGGAGATCGGAGTGGAGATGAAGACCGAAGGACACGGATCGCTCGGTATATCTCTCTACCCATCTTTTAGTTTGCTAGTAGCTAGGTTAATGGCCCGATCCGGGTTAAAAGTGCGCGGTGGTGCCGGTTTGCAAGTTTCGCAAAGTTTTTCGTTTCCGCATTTCCGGCGTCGGATCGACGGCCGGGGCGCCGCCGTGCACTTACAGCTACCTGGAGAGAGATAGAAGAAAACGCTTTAGCATATGCTCTTGCAAGATTAGATTGGTTATTATCTTATCTAATCAGTATACTCCCACTGTTTTTATCAAATCTTCCTTCAAAACCCAAAAAGGTAAGACTAGCCGGGATTAATTATACCTTACAAGTTCGCCAATCTTTCAGCCGGGTCAGTATTGGTACTTTGAGGGAGGTTCTCAGTGCTTTCGCACAGACCTAATTAAAATAAACCTCGTTTTTCCATAGGCATAACCCCGTTAACACCTTTCTAAACACCTACTTGATCCGCTAATTGTGATATGTAAAATTCTCCCAGGAGTAACTCTTACTCGCAGTGGGTATCGGGATCCAACTATCTCATAGAAGGTATGCAATCTCATTGCAAATTTCAACACTTGAAATTCCCAATAATGCTTTTTACCCCTAGCGTCCTATGACCTTGACAGAGGTCAAACTACCCATAAGGCGCTAGTCAAGTTCAACCCGTCATTTCCTGATTAAATTAGACCCACCCGCATGACCCTTGACGGAGGCCAAACAACGTCGTACGAATACCCTAATTCAATCGCATCTCATGCTACAGATAAGTACTAATCAGCTACAGTACACTACGCCTTGACGGAGGCCAAACTACCGTAGCATGAATACTAAATATTACTTATCTGAAATGACAGAGGGCTACGTCAGGTTTTTATGAAAACCTTTTGCGTAATGAACTTGATATCGTTGTAGAAACAAGTGATTTTAAAAAGGAGTGTTTTTGAGGCTTTTACTAGTTTCGCTAAAGAGGTCACTCTCGGTGAAGGGATCTCGGCTCTTTCCTTATCGAATAAGGTGCAGGATATTTCACAAATACCGCTATGCAAAGAAAGAATTATAGAAGCAATCAAAAACAAAACCGAGTGAGTTGTAACATCTGCTAGTTTCGCTGAAGAGGTCACTCCCAGTGAAGGGATCTCGGCTCTTTCCTTATCAAATAAGGTGCTGGATATTCTACAAGGAATACCGCTATGCAAAGCAAAAACTAGATCTACCCTTTTTATAAATTTGATTCTACAACATCTGTAGGTTTCTTTTTCTTTCATTAATCTCATTAATGACGTCCATTATTTATGCCTCCTAAGCATCACAGAAGAAACGAAAATACAACGTACGCTTATGCCATCCACATTCGCCACAGTGTCCCGTTATGCACCGTTAGGTTACTTAACTAACAGCATACTGGGGCGGGACTAGTGCGGGTACAAAACATAAGCAACGATTATTATATATCATATATACAATAATAAAGCATTCGTCTCACGCATATAAAATGATCACATCACAGAATATCAGCAGCAAAAGATAACATATGAAATATTGGATATACTAGGAGGTCCGTGTTTTATTTTAAGCCTGTATAAAACACAGATTCCACGGTCGCGATGAATAGCCAAACCCATATCCATAGACCCCTACGAGAGCGGCAAGCAACCCTCCCAATTCTAGGGTTAGGAGACCCGGTCTCGACTCCTCGAGATGGCCTCCCACTGGACCCTAGAACCCGGTTACTTATGCTCCCCTCCTTGGGTCTATCCTAATGCAGAAAAGTAAATAATATACAATGGTGACATCATCCTCAATCCGGAAGTGCCCTAATAAAAGAATATTACATATATTGAATTTTACATAAATGAAAATAAACCCTCATCTCACATAAAAACCCCGGCTATTCAAATCACGACGATCCAATATAACATTTCACAGCAACACATAACATCACATGTCATCAACGTAAGTAAATATGCGTATCCCAATTGTCGTTGATGTATAGCAACGAAACCGGCAATACACCACATATTACACTTACGGTCGCAGAAAAGAAAGTGAAAAACTATAACATTTGGAATCCACAATCACTTTAGACATCATAAACTCAAAATATCACATATTACGGATTTCATGCCTAACTATATGAATTCCACATATTGTATCACATTCCAGATAACTAGATAATGTTAAACTTTCTGATCGAATAAAAAAACACCCAAAATTTCCCAAATAGCTCAACACTTGAGCGGAGTTCAAAAGGTCGCAGAACATGCCACAGCTCCTATGAACCAATCTTAGAAGGGTCAACCAATGCCTCACATGTGGCACCGCTGAACTACCACAAACCCTAGGGTTTAGTGGCGGTTCTGACGGTCACATAATCGAGTTAAGGTTTCGTTCTTCTAAAGGGTCCACCGAATCGCTTGCATGATTTTCTGAAAGTTTTAAACTAAGGAAAAATCCAACACTTGGAAAAATTTCCAGCAAGGGAAAAAGTGAGTTATTGATATCCGTTCGAACTTTTTAACACCGTCTAAATAACCTAAAAACAAACTAGAATTACGAATACGAAACACTCCGAATTGCCTCTGTAAAAAGATAACAACATATGCAAATTTAGCAAAAACAAACAACACCTGAAATACCAAACCCCAGAGAATGGAAAACCCTAGAAAATTGGACCCTGAAAACCACCAAAAAACCGATCTGGCCGGTTTTCCAAGCCTAGTGCTCGGCCAAAATTCGAGGAAAGATGCCCAATTTTCTACAGTGTTCATGGTATATCACATATAACATTCTGCAGTTGTTTAAAAAAAGTTTGACTCTCAGAAAATTTCGACAGAAACTAGGGTTCGTATTCAGGTGTTTCGGAGTTGTTTCGGTTTAGTAATCCTACACTATCCGTCTAATTCTCTATCTAGGCTCTGATACCACTGTAGGGTTGTATAGCACGGCAGCAAGGTTTCGGGAGGTATCGTCCATGCCAATTTCAAATTTTTGTTGTTCTATCTAACCCAAACCCTAGATCGTTAACTAAAGAATCATACGAAATCAATAAAGCAAACGACTTTACTTCTAAGTGATAGAGATTACAACCTTTGTAGTCTGTTCTTTCGCTTCATAAGCTCCAAGTTGTGGTCCCTTCGCTGCAATCGTCAAGCTCCCGGACTCTAAAAAGGCTCCATGAGGTGAATGATCCATGCTTGCTTGAAGTCTTCACAATCCAAGATGATCTACTTTGAGGAGACACAAACCAAAGCTATTCCTTCACTAATTAGGGATTAGTGAAACTAACACACTAATCTATATGGCTAGTATAGAAGAGGTTGATGAAGTAGGAAGTGGGCTCTCTTTAGTTTTCTTTTTCTCACAATCTTTTATCACAATGGAAAACGCTAGCAAGCTTTTTGAGGAAGAAGAAGATGAAGTGATAAAAATGAGATAATGAATTAGTTGTGTGAGAAAAGCAACCATGGTGAGATAATATCTCATCCTTAACTCTTATAGAGACATGGTCAAGGATAAATGGTAAGGTTAATAAATATCTTAAGTAATCCAAATCAAGTGGACTAAGTCAATGGCAAACCCTAGCTTCTACAAGCTTCTTTGCCATGAAAAAATCCATTTGATTTTGAATTACTTTAAATGATTCAAAACCCTAATTTATCCAAGACATGGTGTAACTCTCATACACCCATGTTAAATGTATCAACAACCATGACACAATTACATATATCACATATATGTAAAGTGTACACAAAAGTGAGAAAAAGAAACAATTAAGTGAGCAAATATTAGTTCATGTAATTTAATATATCAAATATATATAATTATATATTAAATTATTAAATCAATACTTGATTTAATAATCCGGCTATATCATATATAACCGACTAATATAATATGTATCATTTTATCGAATCAATACTTGATCCGATAACCCGGCTATATCACATATAACCGGACGATATCATATATCGCGAGAATAGAATACGGTATCACATACACGTATTATTCTCGGTCCCGCACATATCGCATTTGTGCTCCTACTCCGTTTCGCCTGATCCAGGAAAGCTCTGTGTAGGACTCTAAAAACTCGTCAATACGCCGGCAGTAGGTGATGATCATATCAAACACCCACAAGCTGCAAGCGGTCAGCTAAATGTAACAGCCACCCGGGTATTAAGCGACCAGAAGATCAACAAGTAAGCCTGTACATACTCCTGTGAATCCATTCAGTAACACTACCGTACAGTCACCCGGGTATTGAGCGACCCGGGTATTGAGCGACCAGAAGATCAACAAGTAAGCCTGTACATACTCTTGTGAATCCATTCAGTAACACTACCGTACAGTCCGGTCTCTTCATCTGATATGTCGCATATCCAGTCTAGGGGTGATAAACGTCAGACCCCAGTAACCGATAAGTCGTGTCGATGTGAAGTTCATAACAGGTCATGAAACTACTGATAACACTTACCAGTAGATCTCCATATCAGCCCTGGCCAGGGACTTCCTGTTATAGCCAATCGAACACAGTGCAACATCAACCCCCAATACCGGGAGAGACGAAACCCCTCCTATCGCTCATTGCCTCCATGTGATTCGGGACTGTACCTAAAAACCACCGTTTTGCACGTTCTCATGAACGTGGTAAGGTGGAAATCAAAGCACAGTGGGAATCACACAAGACTCTATGACGATCTCGGGTTTACAGACTAACATATACCAGTGTCACCAGAAAACTGCTATCTGACGATAGGTATAATACTATCTAGGAGTTCTCGGCGAGTCCGTTCAGTGTACCCAGTCTCCACTGAGCACCCGTACACCATCTTTGATGTCAAACACCAATGGATGCGGGATCATCCATCGCCCATCATATGGGTCAACGCTAGTCTACTCTCGAGTATCGATGCCCTGCCTCGATACACCCTCGACTAGGAACAATTATAGGATGTACTTTTGGACTACCTTGGCCCCACTAGTATGATCTGCATCATAGTCTTAGTAGTCAAGTACATATCCTTAGGGCTTTATCAACATGTGAGAGCAAGACGGTAATACAATACAAGTCAACATGTTTAGACAATGTGAAACCAGATAGCATACTATCATGTCGAGCAAGAAAGTCCTCTCTATATATATCAAGCATCCACTATAATATAGATCATATGTACAACAATGGCCTCTAGGGCATATACATAACTAACATGAAACACGTCATGAACACCCGCCAAGGATGGTGGTAACACCAATCGATACGCCACTTCTCCAACACACTCGATAATACCGAAAGGCCCCACAAATCGAGGACTAAGCTTGCCTCGACTACCAAATCGGATTACTTCACTGGTCGGTGATATCTTCAAGAATACAAGATCACCAACTGTGAACTCCAGAGGTCTTCGTCCTGTATCATCCTAACTTTTCTGTCGATCTTGTGCCATCTTCATATGATTTCGGATCACGTTAACTTTCTACACTGTCTTCACAATAAGATCCAGTCCTAATAATCTTCTTTCTCTAATATCGTCCCAACAGACGGGCGACGACACTTCCGACCATATAATGCTTCGAATGGAGCCATCTGTATTATAACACCCTAGTGCATATATACCATATTCTATTTGGGTATTTTCCTAATTTTACGACAGTTTCTTGTTTACTGTTTGCTTTTAGGTGCGGATGATGCATTTGGTATCTGTGGTTAGTATCCAACCCGACCCGCATGCTTGAAACACATCTTGATTCTAGATTACGTCATATATTTGCTAATACGGAGGATCCGTGCACATCTAGGCTCTGTATATACATGTATAATATTTGGCTTCTGCATACCTTCTAAATAATACAAATTATAACCAAATATATATTTTTACATCCAGCAAGGCATGTCATCACACCCCATATCATATGGTTGCATCCAGACATCATGTTCATGTCCAGTTTGATGAGACGGACTCGTTTGGATCGCTATGTGTTTTTACGTGTATCCGTTCTTGGGGTATGCATTTTATTTAACCGGACATCGCGTTATGATTTTGGCTTGTACGTATATTATCCGTATTTTAAAACTAGATTTTTAAAAGAGATCCAGGTAGTTTTGGGAGTATTTTTGTAATAGCTGTTTAAACCCAGAATATATATATATAATATTTATGTAATCCTAGACAAATCTAACAGTTTAATACATATATATAATTTTAAAACCAATTATTATTTCCTCTCTCTTTCACACACTCTCTCTCTACTTTATATATATTTATTTTATATTAACCTATTAATTACATCCTCATCTTCTCCTGTCCTCCTCCTCTCATCCTTCCACAAGAACCCCGACGACCTAACCCTGCAACTCCCGAAACCCTAGCCTCGCCTTCGCCAACCCTTTTCGAACGCACCCCGACGTCGCCAGCATCACCCCGCCACCACCTACACCTCCTCTTTCTTCTCTAACCCCGAGAACCTGCAATCCACAACCCTACAACGAGCAACCCAAGAACCCAACCTCGACCTCACCCTCACCTCCTCTCCCTCTCTATCCCCGACACCTTAGGCCCTCACCACCACCCCGACAACCTCCAGAACCACAACAGCAACTGCAGGAACCCAAGAATCCCCACTGCCTATCACCGTAGACTTCGTCGATGGCTGCCCATCGTCGATGTCATCACCTCCTCGTCTTCTCTGTCCCCAGAACCCAGAGAAGCCCCACTCTCCTTCTCCTTTCTCTTCTTCTTTCTTTCTTTTCTTTCTTTCTCTTTTCTTTATTTTCTGTTTTCCGGCCGTCGACGGAGTCGCGCATGTCGCCGACGATCCGGGCGACCCAGTCGTCGTCGTCATCCAGCGTGGTCACATCTTGGATTAGCCAGGTCCAGTCTTGTACGCGCTTGGTTGCATCGCAACGTTTATTCGACGTCGAACGTGACGTACATACCCCGATGTAAGATCCGATTAGGTAAGTTTATCTTGCAACATGCTATGTCAATATATTTATATCTATATGAATAAAAATAATACATGTATTTTAATTATGCATCCGATGTTATAGTTTTACCATTTTTCGATATCCGTTCGTATCCGTACTGACAATTACATATCTAGTTGCATGACGGAACCTCATTATATCATATTACTTCTATATTAATGCAACATGCTATCTAGATGCATCACACGTAGTCATGGATACGTATAAAGGTTGTTACATATACACACATATACATCCTGATATCCGTCATGCTTACCGTGTCAGATATTCGTTACAGTTTCACATTTGGTATCTACTTGATACATATGCATCACATGGCCTGTTCACAACACACTACTTGACTCATTACTTGGATCTAGTTACTAATGCCAACAATCCCGACTTTTTGCCCCGACGGATGTTACTTGTTGTCTGCATAGACGAAAACACTGTACATGCTTAATCCTGTGTTGGCATTAGATCTATCTTGGCAATATCTGATTTGAACACAAACCTGGGGGTAAAGGGGAAATCAAGAATGTAACCGAAACGTAACCCAAATGCCATTATTACATGTTTGCCGTTTTTCCGGGCGTTACGGAATATCATGTTTGCCGTTTTTCCGGGCGTTACGGAATAATTACATGTTTGTCATTTTTCCGGGGGTTACGGAATATTCTGTTTACCGTTTTTCCGGGCGTTACGGAATAATCCTGTTACCGTGGTCCCTTGGGAAATGAACGGGGCATAAACTATTGGGTTACGATGA
This sequence comes from Agapanthus africanus, assembly GCA_030015575.1. Lineage (NCBI taxonomy): Eukaryota > Viridiplantae > Streptophyta > Magnoliopsida > Asparagales > Amaryllidaceae > Agapanthus > Agapanthus africanus. Next base: position 27,861,373 of record CM057339.1, read on the forward strand.
GGATTACATTATCTGATTTCAAAGACTTTTAGAATAGATAACCTAGAAGCATAGTTTTAGGTTACACATCACACATCACATACCTCACTATTTCATATCCGTGTTATTCATTTATATTCATATTTACCTATATCATTACATCCTGGTTATTATTGTTATTTTGATATTATGACGCACTGACGTCTGGGTTTTGCATAACCCAGTTTCTCTATCTTTATCGCAGGCTGAACAGGAGTACTTTAGCCATCAAGCCGAGCAGTGAGGAATTGAACATGTGTTATTTAGAGATGTTTAGTTTATTTTATTTTCCGCAGTTGTGTTTCCATGATGTGAGCCCATATTGGTACAAGTTTCAGATGTTTTTTATTGGATCTTGATTCGTTTCCGCTTATGCATTTTCTGTACTCTTTTTATTGTGGCAAATGGACATGTACTAGCTAGTTTTTATATATTTTCTGTTCTTGATATTCTATAGATAGCCATAATATGACTGTAGAGGAATGTTTCCTAACCACGGGTAGCATGGTTGGCTCTGTCATGTGCCGTAGTTTGCGCACTCTGGGAAACGGGGCATGACAGGGTTTGTTTGGTATCAGAACCATAGGATTTAGGTTAATCGGTTTGATTCTTTTGTAGTTGGGTATTAAACCCAATACATTGACCAGGAAACCCGTAATTAGGAACATGTCCCGCTACATTATTATCTTGCCAGTCTTGAATCTATAACTATCTTATTTATTGAATTATGTTTACCGTTGCTAGTCCTCTTCAGTGTCTTGGCTTCAGAATGGCGGATAGAGATTTGCGATCGTACCAGAGGCATGTTGATGATGCCGTATTGCTTGGAGTTGTACGTGGAATGCTGGAAAACCAGAAGAAGCAAACCGAGCTGAATCAGCGGCAAGCCGAGACTTTTCAGAAGGGTCTGCGGACAGTCCAGCAGTCCGTAGACGCAGTAGCACCCAGACCAGCACAGCGTGAGGGCACCGTGGCAGACATCAGGAGACTTAGTGTAACGATTCTGAAATCTTAGTACGAAAATTCTTTTGTTAATATACAGAAATGAGTTTAACAGCCTGAGTTTGAGTTATAAGTCACTTTTGCTAAATAACAGCAAAAAACAACTTGTAGCTCACTGGTAAAGCCCTTGCACTGCTGTGTCGTAGCCCCTGTATTCGATTTCCATCAACCACAATTATTTTTTCTGATTTTTCTTTTTAATTTTTTGGAAGTCCAAAAGATTGCACGTGCAATACACAGAAAAATGAAAAGTCAGAAAAATCAAACATGTGGAAAATAGATTAAACACTGAGAAATACACGTGGCACAAATCTCGAGACCCAACCCTAACAATCGACTGGCGAAAAGCTCATCACGGCCAGCGCCGACGGTTAGATGGTGCCCAAATATCCCCGGGCTTTGCACACACACCCTTTCGCCTACCCCTAACCCCCCTGCACTGTTTGATTTCTCTTCAATCAAACAGAGACCCTTCATTTCACAATAAAACCACATTTTAATGCTTTTTAATCCACATTTTCAATTCCAAAACCATAATTCTTCACTATAAATACTACCACATGCTCTAGCCCTTCACCATTCTGAAAATTCTAGCCAAAACTCTCTCAAAACTTCCAAGGTGCAAGTGGAGTAAAGAGGAGTTAGCAAGCAAGCAACTTCCGGTAAAGATCGAAGCAACATCCGAAGCTCCCGCAACACCCCAAAGCCTTCCTCCTCTTCTTCTACCTCTTCTTAACATATTCAAACGGTAAGTCCCACCCCAAACTCCCTTTCTATTCTTTGAATTACTTTTTAATCAAAATTGGTAAAAGTGGAATTAGTACCGATATCTTTTTTCTAAACCCTAGAAACTCCACTTTTTCTTATATATTGTTCATCCAAATTCTTACACAATACTTGTAATCTTAATACCAATATTTAGAATAAATTTTAGTCTAGAATATCATGTAAAATAACTTTAAATTAACTTTTTCATTAAAATACCATGAACTTTGATATCGCTTCTTTTAGTTTCGTTAAAATTAAACCTTTAGGAAAAACTTCACCGGGTAACAACCTACCCCTCACATACACTCTTGTCCCATAGCACGATGACTCTTTTGTATGAATTTTTTATTATGAAGAAAATCTTTCAATAAAATACCAAATAATTTTTAAAAAACGGATTTCTTTAAATGCGGTATTTCATATCCTTTGCGACTATGCATCTACAGCCCTCTTTAGGGGACCCGCTAATGAATGGTGCGGATTATCGCACATCCTTGGGCTAGTAAAACGAGATGCAGGCCTCCTCACGGAGTATTCGGTCTCGATAGGATTTAAATACGGTTTTTAAGAAATACGAATTTTCTAAATAAATTAAAATCATTTTTAAAATTAAAACTATATAAAATTATAAATCCATATTTTCAACATATAATAAATCTATATTTTTGAAAAATGAAAAGATTAACAAATGACAATAAAATACCATTAAGATTCCATAAAGGCAAGTTTTTCAATAAAATACCATGAACTTTCTAAGCTAAGTATTTATCACTAAAATACCCCAAATCCTTACAACTCATGCTCCTGAAAACCCTAATAATATAAATCACCCCTCAAGGTTTATTTTGAAACTATATTAAAATATTTTTCATAAAACCCCCTCGAGTTATATAAAAACAATATTTTAAGGACTTTAGTAAATATAAGTTTAAGCGGGATCAATTCTCTTGAGCCCCAGAGAGCCGGAGAAAGTGAGTACTTGCCTATTCAGGTTAGAAAACTTAACCGGGGTTATCAATGGCAATTGTCTTGGAAAAATATACAAATCATGCCGTCCATATGCAGCAGTTGCCGATAATTCTCGAACATAAGATTTTCAGAGTTAAAGCAGTGCAAGTGTCTGACTCAGTCTGAGTCTAATTCAAACCTGAATCTAATTCAAACCTGAATCCAATTCAAAACTGAATCTAAAGTCAAACATGAACACTCGAATTCAAACAATCAGTATCAAACACGTATACTTGACTTAACCAAACCCTGATTATAATTAGACCTGAACTTAACATGAATACCAGAACACAATGGTTGCTATTTAAACTGACTTGACTCAAACCATGAATACAACTTGACATGAATACATGAATACTTGATATGAATACATGATATTGACATGAACTCAATCTTGAAAACTTGATATATTCATGGATTTGAGCAAGACCGGTAATTTTAACTATAACATAGAATACATAGGGTGCTGGGGTAGTTCAAGCGTGAATCCAACAAAATCTCAGGAGTCACACTAGATCATGAATCCATGTCTACTAATACAAGCAAGCTACCATGAGGGCCCGTGCTTCCTTACTCCTGGATTACAGCCTGTTGAGTTTGGAATACTTCGACACTAGGTTGAAGTCCCGTTACTGACACTTGATTCGAGCCCGTGGTTCCTTACCCCTGTATTACAGTCTGTTGGGTTCAAGAACACTCTTGAGATTGGTTGACATTCACCCTTGAACTTACGTTGAATTAGTATACCCAAATAGAGACCGTTAAGACACTTACATTCACTTCATGTTCATTATACCTACACTACACGGCCATATTATACTCTGCTCATGTTAGTTACCATGATATATAGAACTGCATGCTAAATAAACTTTCCGTGTTTACATTAAACGACATGCCGACACACCATACTTCATAATCAATTGTTTATGATATACATTTTTCTTTATCATTACACTTTATACTTCACTTCATTTCTTGGGGACTTACCGAGTGAAAGTTCGCTGACGGGCATTCTATCCTTCTTTGTTTTCTTGGAATGTTCGTCAGATATCATGGAGACTGAGGAGTGGACACTACCGAGGAAGAGCACGAACAGATCACGACTCAGGACTAGACTGGCTATCTTTTCAGTTTATGTATGCCAACTGTTTAGGCATTTCTCTTCTTGTATTGTATTTCCTTTCAGTTAAACTCATGTTTTATAAATGCTTCAAGTTGAATGTAAATAAAGTTGTTGAAGATTAAATCTCATGTTTATTTCTTGTCATTTTATATTGCTTATTTTACGCTTAGCGTATTTATACCGAAAAATGATCTTCTCGAAATAAATACGTCGTGGGCTTGCCACGTCACCGTTTTCGTCTATTGAGAAGCGGGGCATGACACTTGGTCCATCCACATTTACTGGATTGGAAGAGCCATTACCAACGGAGCAGTGGCTAGTTGATACAGAGAATCTTCTCGTCGTCGCGTAGATTCCAGATGACAAAAGGATTGATATTGTACGCATCCAATTGGTAGATTACGCTCGTGAGTAGTGACTCGTAGAGGAGACCCGTCTGCCCAAGCCGATCGGTTGGGCAGCATTTTCGCGAAGTTTCTTGGAGAAGTTCTTTCCGCAAACTGCTCGAGAAGAAATGGGAGAAAATTTCATTAACTTGAAGCAGAATGGCGGATCCGTTGATGCGCATACGGCTGAGTGAACTCGGCTCAGTCGATTTGCGGGACCATTGGTTGCCCACGATGTAGATAAGGCACGAAGGTTCATGGATAGCTTGGACGTGGAGATTCAGAGACATATTATATCTCTGAGATTGACCACCTTCATCCAAGTTCTCAAGGCAGCCAGGGAGCAGCAGAGCTTATCGGAGAAAGCGAAGAGTACGCAACAATAAGTCGTCGTAGTGCGGAAGCCGGCGTTTATGACAAACCGAGCTTCTATACGCAGAGGCATCCCGGTGAACAGGCGAGGCATTGTGCCTATGAAGAAGCCTATTGTACCTGATTAAAAAACAAGGGTGTTCTGTGACTACTGCCAACGACCGGGTCATTTCCGGAGAGAATGTCGAAGGAGCTTGGACTCTGTCTTGTTTGCGGATCAGCTAACCATACCATCGATGCTTGTCCTTCAAAACTATGATTGAGGGGCGATATTCAGAAGCCACCGCAGAAGCAGATTCATGGGCAGAAACAGATTACTCAGGGGCCTAATCAAACACGGGTCTTTACTTTGACGGCCGAGGAGGTCAAGGCTTCAGACGAAGTTGTTTCAGGTATCCTACTCGTTCATAATTTCCCCTCATTAGCAATATTAGATTCAGTGCATCCCATTGCTTTATGTCATCCAAGTTCATTAGTGCACACTCAATTCCACATGCGACCCTGTCTAGTTGCTGGGACATACACACTGGGAATGAGAAAATTATATCTAGTAGCGAGTGCAAGGATTGTCCGATTGTTATTTGCAGACGAGAGTTATTCGCAGATTTCTTGGTGATCGATACTGGCAGCTATGATGTCGTCTTGGGAATGGACTTTCTTGGCACTTTCCACGCTCACATCGATTGTAGGGCAAAGAAAGTGATTTTTCAGATTCCTGGATATCCGGAGTTTATATTTTCAGGAGGTAGCAGATCTATTGGGCCAGTCGAATTTAGGGCTAGGCCGACAAGCGTCATTATTTCTTCGATGGAAGAAGATAAGGAGGAAGCGCCAACAGTAGTTCGAGAGTTTATGGATGTGTTCGAAAACATCTCGGGTTTACCGCCAAAACGAGATGTGGAGTTTGCGATTGATCTTGTTCCTGGAGCAACGCCGATTTCAAAGGCATATTATCCGATGGCACCAGTTGAGCTAGAAGAAGTAAAGAAATAAGTTGCTGAATTATTAGAGAAGGGTTGGATTTGCAGCAGCAATTCATCCTGGGGAGCTCCAGTTCTTCTAGTCAAGAAGAAGGATGGCACGCGGAGGATGTGCATCGACTATCGAGAATTAAATTGGGTGACTATTAAGAACAATTACCCGATCCCACGCATCAGAGAATTATTCGATCAACTCAGTGGCATGAGGGTATTCTCGAAGCTGGATTTGCGATCCGGATACCATCATGTTCGAGTGACATCAGAAGATATTTGCAAGACGACGTTCCAAACTCGATATGGGCATTACGAGTACTTAGTGATGCCATTCGGAGTCACGAACGTACCAGCGATATTTATGGACTTGATGAACCGAATCTTTTCACCGTATTTGGACCAGTTCTTACTGGTGTTTATCAATGATATTCTGGTCAATTCGAGGAGCCAAGAAGAGCATGATGAACACTTGAAGATCACACTACAAACGTTGAGGCAAGAAAGGTTACATGTTAAGATTAGCAAGTGCGAGTTTTGGCTTGAAAAAGTGAAATTCTTGGGTCATGTCGCATCATGAGATGGAATTGCTATTGACCCTGAAAAGATTGTGGCAGTTCTTGATTGGCCAATTCCAAAGAATGTAACGAAGATCGAAAATTTTCTTGGGCTTGCCGGATATTATAGAAGGTTTGTGGAGAACTTCGCTCGAATAGCAGAACCATTGACCAAGCTAACACGAAAGGAGGCACCGTTCCTATGGACGGAGAAATATGCATCAGCTTTTGAAGCGTTGAAGCAAAGATTGACCACCACTCCTATCTTGACAGTGTCAGATGGTTCCGAAGGGTTGGTTATTCACAGCGACGCATCTGAGAAAGGCTTGGGATGTGTTCTAATGCAGAATGGGAAGGTTATAACCTACGCGTCGAGACAATTAAAAACTCATGAGAAGAACTACCCAACTCATGATTTGGAGATAGCAGCAGTGATTTTTGCTTTGAAGATTTGGAGACACTACTTATTGGGCGAAATGGTAGAAGTATTTACCGATCACAAAAGCTTAAAGTATGTGTTCACACAGAAAGAGCTCAACATGAGGCAGCGTAGATGGTTGGAGCTGATGGCTGACTATGATCTTGATCTAAAATACCATCCGGGGAAAGTTAATGTAGTGTCGGATGCTCTAATTCGGTTACTAGCAATATGGATGTTGACCGCACAGAAGGAGATTATAGCTGATTTTCAGAGATTCGAGTTGGAGATTGTACTACTGCATTTTTCAGTACAGTTGATGCAATTGCAAGTACAGTCATCCTTGATCGATAACATTAAAGCAGCATAGTCGCACGATCCAAGATTGCAGAAGTTTCGAGAACAGATTGAAGCGGGACTTCGAACGGACTTGTTAATTCATGAAGATGGTTCGTTACGATATGGCATTCGTCTATGTGTGCATAAAGGAGATGCTCATGAAGAAGTCATGAAGGAGGCTCATAGTTCTGCGTATTCCGTACACCTGGGAGGCACAAAGATGTATAGAGATCTACGATAGCATTTCTGGTGGGAAGGTATGAAAAGGGAGATTACTCGCTACATATAGAAGTGCTTGGTATGTCAGCAAGTCAAGGCTGAACATCAAAGGGTACCTGGTTTATTGCAACCACTTCTGATTCCTCAATAGAAGTGGGAACATATAACCATGGATTTCATGACAGCTTTACCACAGAGTCCAAAGGGCAATAATGCAGTTTGGATGATTGTTGATCGATTGACCAAGACAGTTCATTTTATACCATTTCGAGTTGATCAATCGACGGAAGCTTTAGCAGAACGGTACATGCAGGAGATTGTGAGATTGCATGGAGTACCTATGAGCATCGTTTTCAATCATGATACCCGATTTTTATCGCACTTTTGGAGGAGTTTACAGGAAAGTTTGGGGACTCGCTTGAAGTTCAGCACAGCCTACCATTGTCACGACCCGGAAAAGGCACGTGACTGACACTTGAATCGTGTGAAGTCTATAGGACCCCACTTAATTCAAGTAAGCTAAAAGCCCAGAAATCTAAACCTGTTTAAGGAAAATAGTGGAGGTGAAGTTTTGAAATAAGGTTTACTGAAATCAAATTTATTCTAATATAAATTCATAAATAGTAATATATGAAAACACTATATTTGTAACTAACTTGAAAACATTTTTATCATTCGAAATTGGGGCAGCACCTCCTTTGTAATTTTTAGAAAACAATACACAACAATATTAGATATAGGCATCCCCAAGCGAGAGCCAGCTCTTTGCCGAATGGCGGAAACAACCACACAAGATAATAAATATACAACGCCGAATGACGAGGATCAAAAAAACACAGAAAGAAAGTAAGAAAACTAAAGCATCATCAAGAAACCAGAAACAATAATAAATACAAGAGCGTGACTCTAAGTCCAAAAGAATATACAATAAAGGTTTCTAAGTCTATGAATATATATATAGTCTGGTTGATGGAGCTTTAACAAGATACAACAGAATAAAAATAAAAGTACAATGGTGGTCACGATGCAAATGAACTAACCTACCAAAGAAATTACCCGTAAGAAAGTGATGTGCCAACGAAGCCGCTACGGAACCTGTACGACCAAACCTACAAGAAATTATGGCACAACGGGGGTGAGTTGCTAACTCGTGAGTAGAAGGCATCACCGAGTAGAAACCAAATGTATGACGATCTCTTAGGTCATTCAATAATATAATAATATAAAGATATAGAGTGATAACAAGGGTAGCAATATAAGCATAAGTGTAATACCAGTGTACTCGTGTCTGTATCATAAGGTAGCAACAAGTCATATATATATATATATATATATATATATATAATGTATGAATGCATCATCCAACGTATGTCCAACAACGACAATCAAAATCATGATAAAACCTGAGTGCCCAGTATCGACACTCGAAAATATCATGAAATCTGTGTCCCACAGCGACACATAAATCTCATATCTCGGGCTCCGTCAGTCCGGATCGGCCCATATCATCTGATATCACGACTATGGTCGGTATCCTCCGGATATCCACCGCGCCAAACTATCACCGGTTGGTAGTGCTCTCCTACCGGGCTCAACGTCTCATCTATACGGCCTTCTTGCCTTGGGGTACCGCACCGGGTCCACTATGTACCCACAGACGGTGCCTACTCTCTCCTCGAATCGGGTATACAATGGCTCAAGAACCGAGAAATCTCATGGTGGACGCCACACATCATATAATGAAAAACTGCATCTTTCTCTTTTGAAATCATCATAAGTTTATAAAATTCACATGCGGTTTCCCAAATCCAGAAATCTCATGAAAAACCGGAATCTCATAATCATGAGCTAATAACGAAACCATGAATACCGGCATGAAGCCAAACTACAGTGCATAACCAGAATGTATGTACATGAATGAAATGCAGCATCTAAGTAAGAATGCAATATATGAACTAGCATGTGAGATCATGTATATAAAACAATGCAATTAACTACAAGCTATCAGGTTATACAAGTGAAGTAATGTTTTCTAATGTGTATGTGACATGGAAATTACCGATGATGATGTGTGTGAGCCGACAAGCAAGTGTACGTGCAACATGCGCATCATCGGTAATGGTGTAGGTGTCCTAACAGTCGAGATCATAACAACTGATGAAAACACATGTAACTATCTACAATGCAATGAGAATAGTATGAGTACAATAGAAAGTAAATATTAAGAGCAACAGCATAATATACTATATATCTATATACGAGCCATACAGTTATAGTATTTAAAATAGCACAAATCGTTGTTTTTAGAAAAGTAGGGGCTACGGTGTTTTTGAGAAAAGATATGTCTTTTGAAAATCTGTAGCGTCCCTCGGATTATCTTATGAAAATTTATACGATTTGTTAGTTTTGAAAATAGGTATGACTCTCATTATATTCTAATACCTACTTAAGTAATTAAAGACTAAAAGCTAAACTAAGAACCTAATCGAAGTGATAAGAAAATCTATAATATTTCCGAGTCGATATACCTAATAGTCGACGATCCAGCCTCATATCATCACGTACGGTATAGTCCATCGTACGGTATCCTCGAGTCAAGAGTGCGGATCAATCATCATATATACCTCGTACGGTAAAATCCATCGTACGGTATCCTCAAAATCGAGGGTACGGGTCAAATTTATACATAGCATATAGTTCGTACGGTATCAATCGTCGTACAATATCATAATCAGGGATACGGATCGAAGATCTCGTACAGTCTATTATTTCATCAAGTCACATGTTATCGCATGTTTTGTATATAAATCGCCCAACGATCCTTTAATATATCATATCGTATACGGTGTTTCGACTCAATCACATATCATAATCTCACGGCATCATGCCCGATCATACCGACTCATATTCATTCAACATCTCATATCCTCATCTTACACGTGTGTGTGTGTGTGTGTGTATATATATATATATCATTGCATGCATATATGTATATATATATATACACATATATACATATACACACATATCATATCACGGGTGTGTGTGCGTGTGTGTGCGCACACGTCCGACAAAATAATCTAACGGATCACGACTATAGAAAATGGACTAAGGATAAATCTTCCTACAAGTACGCCTAGTCTAACTTGTAGTCTCTTAAGAACCCTATTGCTAGATATCCATGTCTTGCATTAACCTATATATATAGTAAGTATGTGCATCCTATTCTACGATTGCGGGGGTGTTATACGCCATCCACCCGACTTCCCCCGTAGATATGCATCTACTCACCTTCGATCCTCACCTGCTGAAGTCGATGACGCCTTGCTCTCCCTTGTCGTCCCGAAGTCTACGCGAAAGTACCTACAGTTTTCAAGCACATCATATTGTAAAACAAGAATCAAATACAAGAAAAGCCGATACGGCACACGAGACACACATAGGTTAGAACCTATGGTCCACGTATGCAAAAACACCCAAACAACCCTCGTCGTTGACGTACAAACGTACAACGACCAAATCCAAATTCAAATACCAAAAACCAAGTTTTAGAAATCGGAATAACATTGCCAAAATCAACTCAAAATGCTCCCAGATTTTTGCTCAGGTAAATTGGGACTAAACTAACAATACAGGGGCTAGGTCACATGGAATATGAGCTACAGGACAAACCCCTACACCAATAGCCAAAAACTGGCTAGCGAGACAAGCTAAAATCCCGACGCCGCCGGTCCCTATAGGGAATTAGTGTCATGTTCAACGGTGGTGGTCTTCTAGGGTTCTAATTAGGTCAATTTACTTATTTGATATTCTCAGAAACATCCCAAGTTGCTCCAGATTCTCTGTAGTCTCCAAAAACCATAAAACCGACATCGAAAAAATTCAAAGCTCAAGTCTTGGAGTTTTTATGCTCGGTTGGTCCAGGATTCATACATTAGAAGGATTGTAGACTATCTAATCCTCAAACACACCATCACAACTCAAAATCTCCCCTAAATCCTATCTTGAAAATTTCCAAGATCGCTAAACCTCAATTAATCAACTCTAAACTACTATAGGAGTTAAATAAACTTAAATTCTAAACCGAGGATGTAGAAATTACCTCATTTGGCAACTCAAGAATTTTCTTGAGTTGCCCAAAGTGCTCCAAGTTGCAACTTGCTCCTACCATCATACTTGTAGTGAGCCGGTGCACATTTTTGTGAAGGGATTATAAGATTTTGTTTGAGTTTTGGTAGAGTTTTGTGGGATGTGGAGGAGGTGGAGGAAGTGAGATGAAGATGAAGATTGAGGGGAGATGAGAAAAAAGAAGAAGTGAAGAAGAGGGGCCATGGTGCGTAGAAGTTGCTCCTTCTCTCACACTCTCTCTCTCTATATATATATATATATATATATCATCCAAGACCATACCTCCATGTCCTCATTTCTTTTCTTTTCTTTTTCTTTTTATTTTAAAACAAATCAAATTTTAAAAAAAGAAGGCAATAATGCCATGGTTCACAACAAAATGTAATAAGTGTTGCAACATGTAATGTTGCATGATATAACACATAAATAAGATTAATGCGTAATTAGTGACCTATTAATCAAGTTTAGCAATACACTTATATACAATTAATTGTATAATAAATTGTAAAATGGCCAAATCATATAAATTCTTTTTAAAAAATCAATATTCATACTAATTTTCCAAATATTTTCCAAACTATCGGTATATAATTATACCATATCCTTAAAACTAATTCTCATACTTTAATAATATTCAAGAAATTTATTATTTAAATTATTTAAATTTCGAAAATAATATTTTATTTTCCTGAAATGTTACAATCTTCCTCCCTAAATAAATTCGATCCCCGAATTTAAATTTAAACCCCCCGAATATTTAAACATTTCAGCAAAACCATAAAGCCGTCGGGGCTCCGAAATCATGAATATATAAGACATATGATAGCGCAATACATGCGCATGAAAACGAGTGCAAGAACTCAAAATCAAAACTCCATCAAGCATCACACCATCATGGGAGTTAATGCGGAAATACTAGTGTCAAAATCATTACGAAAATCAAATATGATATAATTAGGATTATAACATATATATAGTACGCATCTTGTAAAATCATCAAGACAACTGGAATAAAGTGTATGCAAAAATCTCTTTTCAAATCGCCATGCGATGTACAAATCACGGCACAAGTAGCGGACGTTCCTTTATAAGGAAATAGCTATATATATACATGTCTTTTGTTTAACATATACGTCCCGCCTTTTTGAAACAAATTTAGAAGTGTCACACCCCGCTTCCCGGTGTACGGCGAAGGGGACGCGACGAGGCCGCTACGTATATACTCTGAAGTAAATACGCTAAGCATATCTAAGTAATATAAAAGTAAAAGTACACAAGAGACAAGATAGAATAAAACAGCAACTTTATTTATTAATATTCTTTTATACAATGCATGGAAAGATAAATACATGGGATAAAGAAATGCCTAAATAGTGGCATAACATAAATGAAAAGTACTGAAATAAAATGTGTACAATGAAGCTAGAGTTCTGGGTCATAGGAAAGCTGATCCAAGTCCTCGCTCGTAGGCTCGATCTCTTGAGTGTCCAGATCACCTGACAACATTCCAAAGAAGAAAGAGAAGGAATGTCGTCAGCGAACAATCGCTCGGTAAGTCCCAAAGATAAGGGAGAAGTAGAATAGACAGAGAGTAAGAGAGAGAGAGTAGCTTTTAATGTTGTATTATATTATTATAATGTTGTACTTAGTGTTAACGCTGTTGTTTGTAGTTTGGTACAGAAGGATGCCAGTGTATACGAGAGGAGTCTCTGTATGCTAGAGACCAGGGCAAACAGAATGTACACGGCTCCGTTATACAACCCGAAACAACGGCAATTGGATTCAGGTTAGGTGTCTTAATCTTGCAGTCTCGTACCACTTTTAACACCTTCCGTACCAATCTACCCCTTAAACCCCGCAATGTCTTGATTGTATTGTTTGTATTGTATTTCAACTTGTAATTGAATTGTAATATAGATTGTATATTTGGATGAATTGCCGAAACCATGATATCAGTAAAATGGATGTACTGGAGAATCATGGATGTAACTGGAGAATCATGTAAATGGAAGTATATCCATGGTTCGGTTCGGTCAATACAGATTGAATAGATTGAATATATGTATTCGAGGATTCATGTTGAATTGTAGTTTTGTAATTTCATACTTGAACCATATTCAAGTCAGATTATTATAATGAGACTCAGTCTGAGTCAGAACAATTTGAAAAGAAATTGAAGTCCAGATTGTTTTGATGTTATCGGTAACCGCTGCACATGGGCGGCAGGATTTGTGTCTTTTTCAAAGATGATTACCGTGTTAATAACACCATTGTTAAGTTATCTACCTTAAATAGGCAAGCACCCACTTCTTCGGCTCCCTGAGGCTCAAGAGATTGGTCCCGCTTAAACCTATATTTACTAGGGTCCTTAGGGTAATTTATAGAACTTGAGGGGGTTTTATGTAAAAATAATTTTGTATAATTTACAAAATATACCCTAAGTATTTAATTATCGTCTTTAGAGTTGTCATAGGTGTGGATTTTTTATATGAGACAATTCTCGTGAAAATAACCTAATTTCATAATGTAGGGTATTTAATTGTAATATTGAACTTGTATGGAATTTCATGGTATTTTCATGTAAAGTGATTCTTTTGACTTAGAAAGATTGGAATATTGATATTATAACAAAAATAGTTATTTTGATAATACATATATATTTATTTATTTATAAAAGATAATTTTAATTTATTATTTTCTAGAAATCTCATTTTCTTAAGATATTTGTATTTTAAATCTCTCGAGACCCAATACTCTTTGCGGAGGTCTGCATCTCGCACTACTAAGCCCAGGAATGTTGCAATAATCCACACCATCCCAGTCGGATTCCCCAAAATGGGTTGTAGCGACGCTTTGCAAAGATTTGTAAAATACTTAATCTTTTAGAAAACGGTTTTATTAATAAATGGTATTTATTTGAAAGGTTTCATTTTCCCATATTCTAGATTCCCGAAAGTATTGTGCTTCGTTGCATATGAGTGTTGTGAGGAGGTAGGTCATTACCTCGTGATCTACTTAAAAGTATAGCAAGATTGTGATGTTTAAATGTCGAAATGAAATTACATGGTATTTTAGTGAAAAAGTACGGTAAAAGTTACAAAATGAATTAGATTGTTATGAAACTTGGTCAACATGTTTATTAGTGTTTAATAGTCAATATGTAAGAGTTTTGTGTGATTGTATTTAAGAAAAGGTTGGATTTTAGAAAGAACCGAATCGGAAATCAGTTTAACTCCGATTCCGTCGGGTTTTGAAATTTCATATTTTTAGAACAAGATTAGAGAAGAGGGAAGGGGACTTACTCGCTAAAAAGAAGGAGAGGAGATAGAGGGTGAGAGAGGAATCACCGGTGCGTCGTTTCGTCACCGGTTGCTCCTTGAAACGTCGTCGGAAAATCGTCGGAGTTTCGCCCCTTTGCTAACTCCAAAAGTACACTAAACTTCTAGGGATTTCTTGAGAGTTTTGTTCAGAATTTTGGAGTGAGGGGTGTGTGTGTAGGGGTTGTATTTATAGGGTAAGGCTAGGGTTAGGATAGGTGAAAGGTTGAAATGAAAAAATGTGATAAAATGTATTAAAATGTATTAAAAGTGGAGTAATTGGTGCTTTAAAGTGTCTCTGTTACTGGTCTAAAGAAATAAAGTATGCAGGTGTACACGGGAGCTGAAAAGACACTACTTTGATGTTGATGACTCGGCGGTCCGGCCGAGTCCGGCCGGCGGCGGCCCGAATCGGCCGGTCCGCCGACCGAGTCCGGCCGAGTCAGGTGGCCGGAGTGCTCCCTGTCGGTTCATGTAGCCCCTGGTATAGTTAGTTTTTCATGTGTAGTGGGGTTTTTGTGAGTTATGCATATGTAAACCCTTAGTATTCTAAAAATTCAAAATAAAACAATATTAAAAATAATGTGGGGTATGGGATTTGAACTCTGGTGGCTTGGTTCAGCAGTGCAAAGTCTTACCAATGAACTACAAGCTCTTGTTTGCTATTAAAAAGCAAAACAAACTTATATCTTGTGCTCAGGCAAAAATACCCTTTTCTGTAATTTTGAAAAAAAAATTGTACAGAAAGTTGTACAGGAAAATTGGGGTTGTTACAAGAAGGGTTTTCTTTGTAAAGTTTTATATCGTCAAGGACACGTAGGAAAATATTGAGACTATAGCTCTTTTTGAAAATCCCTTCCGTAAATATCGATGCATGCAAAAATACTCAGGTACTGTCCTCAGACTAATCCTGCTCGGTTACTAAACCGTATAATGTATATCATAAAACATGCTGCTCGAAAGAAATCAATCCCGAAAATGTATGCAGGGAATGCCACGTGCGTCTGGTACGCACGGAAATCGAAATCAAAAACAAGTGCCACGAATGTGCACTGAACAAAAACCAAGTGCAACGGGTGTGCACGAAAACATCTGTCAAGTGCAACGGGTGTGTCTGACAATAATACCGGGTGCATCTAATATGCACGAAGAATCTCGATTAAGTGCATCTGGTGTGCACAAAATCGTATCTAGTGCGCAAGAATCCCAATCAAGTGCACAAGGTGCACGAAAATATAAATCTAGCGCACTAGGGTGCATGAAAACAAATATCGAATATCAAAGTCGAAATCAACGGTATACGACATACACCAATTCAAAATCAAGTATACCGTGCTATATAAACTCGTAAACATGTGCATTTGTGCGCACAAAACCCCATATCAAAATACTAAAAGCTCGTGTAAACTACATCGAATGCATAAGTCAAAATCATGTGCATACTATATGTACGATATCAAATCAAATATATCAAAGTGCACGAAATCAAAATCAAGTGCAAATGTGGTGCACATAGAAAAATATCAATCATAAAACAAATCGTCAAAATACCGAAATCCAAAACAACGAAAACGTGATATCTGAATCACCAAGTCGCAAATCATAAATAACTGTCGTCGATGTACCCCTCCTTCAATGTCGAAAGGTGCTAGTGCATCCAAGGCTGGCAGAGCAAGAATATCTACTTGCCTCTTGCCCACGATCTGGCGTCCTCTGCTCTTAGGTCCTTATTTCTCTTTATGGATTACCAGTCACATTACTCCTCGGCTTGACAGCCCTATTCGGAGTAATGACGAGAACAATTCCGTTCTGGCGCGTCTCAGAAGATTTCCTGACCAATTAACATGGTCATTCGTAACGTATCGCGTCAATGATGGAAACCTCTGGCCCACTGAGTGTGTGCGATACATCTAATCCTGGGTCAAAGTCTTTATCGTGAAGTACTCCAGAAAGATCCTATCGGGGTCTCTTCAAATCTCTTCTCTGCAGGATTGCCCGGTAGTTGGCACTCTTTACTTAAACTGTTTCTTGTTACGGGATAGCTGCATTCCCATCACGACTTCCTCCTGGAAGATATGCCCGTATCCATCGCCTCTGCATGCGTATCAAGTCTCTGATGTCAACGAAGTGGAACGTTATTTCATCAAGATCTCATACGAACCTCTTACTCCGCTTCCCTTCCGTATGGACCAATTGGGAATCATCTCTTCGTAGCTGTGTGGACGATGTTTCAATCGGCTGTAGTCGTATTTGGAGTCTCTTTCGGAGCTACAAACTCGGCATCTTTAATATCTTGTAGAAGGCATTTGGTCAATTACATCCTCGGAAACTCATCCAAGTCATCGGAGGAATACGCTTCATTCGTCCGTTCTCGATCAACTCACAACACATCTCGGTGAGGTCCTTCTATCCGAAACTGGTCAACTTACTGATCTTATCTCGGAGCATCCAACAAACAATGTCCTTTCTTGATCGACTCACAGCACGTCTGTGTGAGGGCCTCTCCTAGCTGAAGTTAGTCAATTTGATGACCTCGCATCGAAGTATCCAAATGAACAAAAGGTCCTAGTCTTATCTAAGGGTGACTAGCGATCTTCCTTCGCATCCCTGAGTATAACCTCATGCTGCAATAACTTTCGAAAGTCTGGGGGCGATTTCTTATCAATCGCAGCAACAGCTGGCTCATTTGTCCTCACGATAGACAACGCCTCAATCATCTGGAGTAGACAGTGTATCAACGGTCTCCTCATTCTGGCTGGCCTCTAGCAGTGGCCCGATAATCTGGTATGGACGGTACCTTAATAGTCGTCGCAAACTGACTGGCTTCTAGCAATGGCCCAATCATCTAGTGCAGATCTAATCGTTCGCGTCAACGAGAAATCTTAGTAAAAACAATACAACAGTGCGTTCGTGTGTCACCGGAATACATCCTGGTCAGTTCTCATTCCTGATGAGCTCGCTCTAACCGCATCTCTAACCGCAGCTCTCTCTGCTCGTGTAGCCAAGGTAACGGAAACCACAATCCGATATCGATAAGGATAGATTATAGGAATGAATAGAATACGGTGCATAAGAAATGTATATCCTAAAGCTACTTAAGCGAAGTGGCGTATCGTAAGTATGCCGCGGAACATACACATGGTACGTCACTCTACTTAAGTCACCCACTCCATCAACCAAGGTCAACCTACGCGACGAAAGTTCGGATCTAATACCCCCTCGGCCAAGTCTAAGTTCCGTAAGGTCAAGCCTAGGTTCCGAATATGTATATATGCCCTAGACTCCGCATAGTCAAACCTAGACTCGAAGCAAGGTTAAACCTGATGCTCTGATACCAACTTTGTCACGACTCGGAAAAGGCACGTGACTGGAACTTGAATCATATGAAGTCTATAGGACCCCACTTAATTCAAGTAAGCCAAAAGCCCAGAAATCTAAACCTTTTTAGGGAAAATAGTGGAGGTGGAGTTCTAAAATAAGGTTTACTGAAATCAAGTTTATTCTTATATATATACATAAGTGGTAATATATAAAAACACTATATTTGTAACTAACTTGAAAACCTTTTTGTCATTCGAAATTTAGGCAGCACCTGTTCACACCATAATATTGTATTATTATATTCCCCACTCTTATTCTTTTTATAAATAAACGGTTGCTTTTGACGCATGTCTGCTACATGTTACAGGTTACAGGTTCTTGGACAGAAAACAGTGAAAAAGACAAAAGACGATGTAAAAAGGGACTTTTGACCAACAAATAGAAGGATCTTGATCAAGCCGACATGAAAGATAAAGTTCACAAAGTACAAGGCAGCGCAAGGTCTAAGATGTCAGAGAACGGTTAAAAGTCTAATACAAGTATTCACTGGAATATCTGGAAGAAACCTGGAAGCCTATTTGAGAAAATTACCAAAGAAACAAGAAGCCCAAAAAGCCCAGAGCCATATGAAGAAAACTCAAGCAGTGATCTCACTATTGGGCCGCGGAACTGCGGCCCAAAGCCTACCCAGGCCGCGGTTCCGCGGTAGTATGGAGCCTGTATGGAATAAATTTTTTACTATAATTCTTTATGTCTTTGACCGGTCTTTCTAAGGCTATTTTTGTAATTATAAACATGCGGATCAAATGTAACCCTAGGGTTTCCTATTCTCTATAAATAGGAACTCTACAGATTGTAATTTTTTATGCCTCCTTTTAATAAAAATTCCAAAATTCTTTATGGAGAGCATCGGTGCCTCTCTTCAATTCTGAACAACCCTGCATGGATGATTGGAGAAATGCATCTATAAAGTAAGTAGATTTGTTTATTTTCTTGCCCTAGATAATTTCAATTCATGCCCTAGATTAAATTTATTTTCCTGCCCTAGTATAGATTTTATTTCTCTGCCCTAGTTATAACTTTCAATTAATTGCCCTAGGTAGAATAATTTAGGATTTTAGATTTAATAATCAATCCGAACACCATTCGGAATTAACTCGTAAGAACGAATCGGAAATTCACAACATCCCTGTGGACCGACCCGTACTCACCGGCTAGCTGCAAAGCGACGCCGTTCTTGATTGCGGTTACAAATATTTTTGATCTATCTTTTAGAAAGCGCAAGTACGCTAAATCACTCAAATCAAATGGCGCCGTTGCCGGGGAAGGCGTAGAACTTTCCTTTTCGCAATTTCGGGTTAATCAAAATTTAAAAAATCATAAAAATCTAAAAAAATCCAAAAAATATATAAAAATATATATAATCTGTTATTTTTGGAAGGGATACTTTGTTATTTGAATTTTGCAGGATATACGAAGATCGGATCTGAAAATCTACAGAGATCAAAACAGGAAAAAAACAGATCAGAACAACAGAAGATCACAACAACCGAGGAACAGAAGAAATTTGGAGGACCGAGTCTACAAGTTAACCGCGGTGATCTGGTCCAAAAAAAAAATTGCTGAACCGACCAAAGCGCGGCGGAACCGCCGCGCCAGCCCCCTTTTGGCCGCGGAACCGCCGCGGTCTAGTCGAATCAGGGCTTAAAAAAAGGGGCAGAAGCGCGATAAAAAAAAATACACCGTTCCGCCACTGTAAATTTCTGTGAGTTTTCTCTCTCTCCTCCTCTGCAAATCTTGATATACCTTCTGTAAATTTCCCTGCAGGATTTCTTTGCGCTCAAAAATCCTTTCCCTTCCAAATAACAATCTTGTGCAGGATTTTTTGCACCGCGCATAAAATAAAAATCTTTGATTGCAAGTGATTTACTGTTTTGCATATCTTTAATCGGACTTTAAGGGGCTTTTTGACCAATTCAGATTGGGTGGGGATTTCATCACCCTTCCCAGGACCCCAGAAATCACATAAGGCATTTGCAGTGACCATATCCTAATTAAAAAATACTAGACTCAGCCCTAAGGACATCGAGCTCAATAGGAAAAGGACTAGTATAGGCATCGACCGTTTATCCTAATTGACTTTGCGGTGTCTAGGCTAGTGGTTTTTAATTAGGCCCACTACTGTGGTTCCTTCCCACTTACCTGGCCGTACTTGTCGGTGAAGAGGCGGTTTGAGGTCCTATTTCTAGCCCTAGTTAGGAGCTGTCTAGCAGACCTAGGTGACCCTAGATCTAGGTCTGATTGTGCATTTCTGGTTGATTACATTTGTGTCTAAGCCCTTTATCGAAATTTTTTTTTCTGCAAACAGTCTCAAATAAAGAGAAAAAGGAAAAAAGGAAAATATTTTATAGAAACTTGCAAAATTTTTTAGCTGCAAATAAATCCTTGCACCACCTAACCTTCCTTCTTGTCACCTTTCTTCTTACAACATGGGTACCCCACATAATAAATCTTTAGCCGAACTTTGGTATCCCGAACCTAATTTTGCGTCATATGTCAATTTGTTCGGTCAATTTAAAAACGATCCCTCCATGCCTAAAAAAATCTTTGAAAGATCACATAGAGGCGTCTAGGAGAAACAGTTTGACTTTTCAACCCCCTTTGTGTCAACCAAGTCAACCTTCACCACCTTTGTATGTTGACACCACTTTTTCAAGTTCAGCTGTAACCCCTAAGCCGATATCCATTGCTGAACATATTGCTCAATCTCGCAGTCGATCTTTCACCCCTCTCCACTCATCTAGTTTTAGGGATCCGCACGACTATTCACCTATTTATCCATATGTTGACCCTACCCCTGTCCAATCACCCACTTCCTACCAGTCATACCCGACTTTCCCACCTTCACTAGACACTGTTTCGACACAGCCATTAGGGAGTTTCACATATCCAACCAATTTTGAATCTTTTACTGAAACCCCCTCACCACCTAAGTCTAGTTTGGAAGAGTCGTTGGAAGCGTACATTGCAGCAACGAATAAAATGACTAGGAATGTGGAAGCGTCTTTAGCCGCCCTTATGCAACCTAGTGAACCGGTAGCTAGTGTTCCGCTAGCTCCAAATTTTTCAATGTATGAGGCGGCAGTTGGACAGAGTGAGAATGAGAGAGGATTTCCAAATCAAACCTACCCATACCCTATTGAATCCAACAACTCCAATTTTCAAACATGTGTCCAAAATGATGAGTTCTGTGATTTTGTAGTGCTTGATTTGCCAGATTGTGAAGAACCCCTTTCGAGCGAAACCGCACCTAATCCTTTCGATCTTTACACCTCCACTCTAGAACCTAAATCGATAAATATCCATACTTTTGATGAGGTGTCTAAGAAAATTGATTTTCACTTGATTGAGGATATAGACGCCGGGAATATTTCGGATGATGAACCTGTCGATTTAATTGAGATTTTATGTTCAAATCATCATCCCGAGTTATTAAAGGTTTCTCCCGAATCTAATATGCGTCTTGAATTTGATGATAATGGCATGGATGAGTTAAATATTAAGGATAGTATTGAGGAGAGTCTTGAGGATAATATTGAGGTTGAATCATTTTTATTTGATGTGTCTGATTTTCTAATTCATCCTCCTGAACCTTTGACTGCTATATCACCCTCCCTCCTTCCCATCGTTCCGACCCCGCTTGAAGACTGTGAGCTTGAAACCTTTTCCTTTGAATCTGACACAATTCTCACATACGATAACACCTACGAGTGTTTCACCTTTTTGGACGATGTTGATAACTCACCGCCCGAGTTTGAGTCCTTTACATTTTCAGATGAGCCATCAGATTCGGTTGATTATAGTAGTTTCGAACCATTAATGGAATCTTTCAAGTTCAAAACAGTTTACTATGGTGAGAAAGATACTATCCCTAATTCACTCCCTTTCGTCTTTCCCCTTGTTCCGATCGAACAAATGACCGTTACGCTTTCATCTCCTATACCAAGTTCGGCGTACCCATGTTTTCTTGCGAATCTTGAGGGATTTGACCCCATTTCCCGACGGGTTGATAAGTTAGCGCAATCGCTTATAACATATCGGTCATCACATATTGCGCTAATTTATTCACTCAATTTACACCCTCAAGATCGTACTCCACTTCCTTCTTCTTTTCGCCATTCTTCTCCCCCACCGAGACCATATTCTACCATTCTTCTTTCCACACGGTCTCGCGTGCTTCTCATTTTCTTGCACCAACTATACCATTTCCACGATAAGATTTTTGAATGGTTGGTGCTAACTTTTGGCTTGTGCAAGGCCAAGCTTAAGTTTGGGGGAATCTTTGTATATATGTATATATTTTTTGTTTTCTTTTCTATATAAAAAAAATAAAAAAAAATCAAAAATATAAAAATTATAAATAAATAAACAGGGGAGTGCCGGTATTTTGACCCTCTTGGTTTAGCATGACAGTGAGGACACTGTCAAGTTCAAGTTTGGGGGTATGCTCGGTACGTCTTCTTCCTTCGCATTCATTTGTACATATTTTTGCATTTGCATATTTATTTGAAAAACCCATAAAAATTTAAAAATTTTAAAAATTATAAAAATTATTGTATTCAATTTTGGCTATAAGTGACTTGAGTTTGACAAATAGGTTAACTGGCTAGGAACAACTAGATCTTAGACTTAGTGAATTAAAAACCCTAAAGATAACATTCCTTAAAGTTTAACGGTAGAAAGTATATGCCTTGTAGTTTATTTAGAAATAGGTAAATTTTGGGTTCACTTCTTGGGCTAAGTCAAAATTAGGGAAGTGTATTGATGTTCTTATTAGAGTATAAGTTTGAAAAATAGTTCCTAGCTTAAGCCTAGATTCTAAAAATGTATACCCTACAATTTGCACAATCACGCACCTTGAAACTTGGAATAGTAGAAGAGACCTTGAAGTGCTCTTGTCTAAAGTCCTTAGTACAGTGAAAATAAAGAAAAAAAAAGTGAATAAAGAATAAAAAAAATGGACACTGGTTTTTGTGATTACTTAAGGCTGCAAAAATAGAAAAATATTTAGCGAGGGTGCTTCATCACCTAGTGCCTTAGACCAACTGGTTTGGGAGTCACTGCTAAAGCCTTGGGTGTTGCAAAACTAGGAAGTACGCTATAAAGTGCTAACGCATCTTGTAATCGGTTGTTGGTACCTCAAGAAGTATTAACGGTCGCATGAAGGATGTGTAAGCAAATTTCATTTAAAAATTCACCAACTAATAAGTGCTTTGGACAATGGACGAGAGTATGATTGCTTGATTTGAATTTCCAAGTGTAGGGGTGATCTATACACACACGTAGGGATATGTGATTGGAATTTAGATAAGAGAGAGGAATGAAAATAGAACTTATATCTTTAATAGAGTTGATAGAAATTCCTAAGTGGAGATGGAACCCTAGAAGGAAAACTTAAGAAATGCCGAAAGCTAAGTAGGTCTACATAACATATATAATCTTAAGTTAAATAATGAGGAAGTGTGAAGAATATGGGTGGATAATTTGCAAGTCAAAAGGTAATAGAATTCCTTGTTAGAAAACCTAATTGGAAAACAAAAGTCAATGGGCCGAGTTGATAGGATTTTGTGGGTGTAATCCGCTGAAAACCCTCAGGAGACAACACTCCTCCTACTAGGGACACCTAGAGGTTTAACGGCTTGTTGCACGTGCTCAGTGCAATCGTGTTTCCCTGCGAAAGTGTGGTTAGGATTTTAGTGAATAAAAAATAAGTTTGCTCGAGGACGAGCAAAAGATAAGTTTGGGGGTATTTGTTCACACCATAATATTGTATTATTATATTCCCCATTCTTATTCTTTTTATAAATAAACGGGTGCTTTTGACGCATGTCTGCTACATGTTACAGGTTACAGGTTCTTGGACAGAAAACAGTGAAAAAGACAAAAGACGATGTAAAAAGGGACTTTTGACCAACAAATAGAAGGATCTTGATCAAGCCGACATGAAAGATAAAGTTCACAAAGTACAAGGCAGCGCAAGGTCTAAGATGTCAGAGAACGGTTAAAAGTCTAATACAAGTATTCACTGGAATATCTGGAAGAAACCTGGAAGCCTATTTGAGAAAATTACCAAAGAAACAAGAAGCCCAAAAAGCCAAGAGCCATATGAAGAAAACTCAAGCAGTGATCTCACTATTGGGCCGCGGAACCGCGGCCCAAAGCCTACCCAGGCCGCGGTTCCGCGGTAGTATGGAGCCTGTATGGAATAAATTTTTTATTATAATTCTTTATGTCTTTGACCGGTCTTTCTAGGGCTATTTTTGTAATTATAAACATGCGGATCAAATGTAACCCTAGGGTTTCCTATTCTCTATAAATAGGAACTCTACAGATTGTAATTTTTTATGCCTCCTTTTAATAAAAATTCCAAAATTCTTTATGGAGAGCATCGGTGCCTCTCTTCAATTCTGAAATTCAGATCTAACAACCCTGCATGGATGATTGGAGAAATGCATCTGTAAAGTAAGTAGATTTGTTTATTTTCTTGCCCTAGATAATTTCAATTCATGCCCTAGATTAAATTTATTTTCCTGCCCTAGTATAGATTTTATTTCTCTGCCCTAGTTATAACTTTCAATTAATTGCCCTAGGTAGAATAATTTAGGATTTTAGATTTAATAATCAATCCGAACACCATTCGGAATTAACTCGTAAGAACGAATCGGAAATTCACAACATCCCTGTGGACCGACCCGTACTCACCGGCTAGCTGCAAAGCGACGCCGTTCTTGATTGCGGTTACAAATATTTTTGATCTATCTTTTAGAAAGCGCAAGCACGCTAAATCACTCAAATCAGTACCTCCTTTGTAATTTTTAACCCGAAAACAATACACAACAATATTAGATATAGGCATCCCCAAGCGGGAGCTAGCTCTTCGCCGAATGGCGGAAACAACCACGCAAGAAAATAAATATACAACACCGAATGGCAAGGATAAAAAAAACACAGAAAGAAAGTAAGAAAACTAAAGAATCATCAAGAAACCAGAAAAAATAATAAATACAAGAGCGTGACTCTAAGTACGAAAGAATATACAATAAAGGTTTCTAAGTTTATGAATATATACATAGTCTGGTTGATGGAGTTTTAACTAGATACAACAGAATAAATATAAAAGTACAATGGTGGTCACGATTCAAGTGAAACCAACTACCAAAGCAATCACCCGGAAGAAAGTGGTGTGCCAGCGAAGCCGCTATGGAACCTGTACGGCCAAACCTACAAGAAACTGTGGCACAACAGGGGTGGGTTGCCAACTCATGAGTAGAAGATATCACCGAGTAGAAACCGAATATATGACAATCTCCTAGGTCATACAATAATATAATAATATAGAGACATCGAGTGATAACAAGGATAGCAATATAAGCATAAGTGTAATACCAGTGTACTCGTGTCCATATCATAAGGTAGCAACAAGTCATATATATATAATGTATGAATGCATCATCCAACGTGTGTCCAGCAACGACATACAAAATCATGATAAAACCTGAGTGCCCACTATCAACACTCAAAAACATCATGAAATTCGTGTCCCATAGCGACACATAAATCTCATATCTCGGGCTCCGTTAGTCCGGATCGGCCCATATCATCTGATCTCACGACTACGGTCGGTATCCTCCGGATATCCGTCGCGCCAAACTATCACCGGTCGGTACTGCTCCCCTGCCGGGCTCAACGTCTCATCTATACGGCCTTCTTGTCCTGGGGTACCGCACCGGGTCCATCATGTACCCGCAGACGGTGCCTACTCTCTCCTCGAATCGGGTATACAATGGCTCAAGAACTAAGAAATCTCATGGTGGACGCCACACATCATATCAAGGAAAACCGCATCTTTCTCTTTTGAAATCATCATAAGTTTATAAAATTCACATGCGGTTTCCCAAATCCAAAAATCTCTTGAAAAACCGGAATCTTATAATCATGAGCTGATAACGAAACCATGAATACCGGCATGAAGCCAAACTACGATGCATAACCAGAATGTATGTATATGAATGCAATGCTGCATCTAAGTAAGAATGCAATATCTGAACTAGAATGTGAGATCATGTATACAAAACAATGCAATTAACTACAAGCTATCAGGTTATACAAGTGAAGTAACGTTTTCTAATGTGTACGTGACATGGCAATTACCGATGATGATGTGTGTGAGCCGGCAAGCAAGTGTACATGTAATATGCGCATCATCGGTAATGGTGCAAGTGTCCTAACCGTTGAAATTATAACAACTGATGAAAACACTTGTATCTATCTACAATGCAATGAGAATAGTATGAGTACAACAGAAAGTAAATATTAAGAGCAATAGCATAATATATTATATATCTATATACGAGCCATACAGTTATAGTATTTAAAATAGCACGAATCGTTGTTTTTAGAAAATTAGGGGCTACGGTGTTTTTAAGAAAAGATATGTCTTTTGAAAATCTGTAGCGTCCCTCGGATTATCTTATGAAAATTCATACGATTCATTAGTTTTGAAAATAGGTATGACTCTCATTATATTCTAACACCTACTTAAATAATTAAAGACTAAAAGCTAAACTAAGGGGTTAAACTAAGAACCTAGTCGAAGTGATAAGAAAATCTATAATATTTCTGAGTCGATATACCTAATAGTCGGCGATCCAGCCTCATATCATCATGTACGATATAGTCCATCGTACGGCATCCTCGATTCAAGAGTGCGGATCAATCATCATAGTACGGTAAAATCCATCGTACGGCATCCTCAAAATCGAGGGTACGGATCAAATATTATACATATCATATAGTTCGTACGGTATCAATCGTCGTACAATATCATAATCAGGGATACGGATCTAAGGTATTGTACAATCTATTATTTCATCAAGTCACATGTTATCGCATGTTTTGTATATAAATCACCCAACGATCCTTTAATATATCATATCGTATACGGTGTCTCGACTCAATCACATATCATAATCTCACGGCATCATACCCGATCATACCGACTAATATTCATTCAACATCTCATATCCTCATCTTACACGTATATATATGTGTGTGTATGTGTGTGTGTACATATATACATATACACACATATCATATCACGGGTGTGTGTGCGCGCACACGACAAAATAATCTAACGGATCCCGACTATAGAAAATGGACTAAGGATAAACCTTCCTATAAGTACGCCTAGTCTAATCTGTAGTCTCTTAAGAACCCTATTGCTAAATATCCTTGTCTCGCATTAACCTATATATATATATAGTAAGTATACGCATCCTATTCTACGATTGCGGGGGTGTTATACGCTATCCACCCGACTTCCCCCGTAGATATGCATCTACTCACCTTCGATCCTCGCTTACTGAAGTCAATGACGCCTTTCTCTCCCTTGTCGTCCCGAAGTCCACACGAAAGTACCTAAAGTTTTCAAGTACATCATATTGTAAAACAAGAATCAAATACAAGAAAAGCCGATACGGCACACGAGACACACATAGGTTAGAACCTATGGTCCACGTATGCAAAAACACCCCTCGTCGTTGATGTACAAACGTCCAACGACCAAATCCAAGTTCAAATATCAAAAACCAAGTTTTAGAAATCGGAAAAACATTGCCAAAATCAACTCAAAATGCTCCCAGATTTTTGCTCAGGTAAATTGGGACTAAACTAACAATACAGGGGCTAGGTCACATGGAATATGAGCTACAGGACAAACCCCTACACCAATAGCCAAAAACTGGCCAGCGAGACAAGCTAAAATCCCATAGGGAATTAGTGTCACGTTCAACGGTGGTGGTCTTCTAGGGTTCTAATTAGGTCAATTTACTTATTTGATTTTCTTAGAAACATCCCAAGTTGCTCCAGATTCCCTGTAGTCCCCAAAAACCACAAAACCGACATCAGAAAAATTCAAAGCTCAAGTCTTGGGGTTTCTATGCTCGATTGGTCCAGAATTCATACATTAGAAGGGTTGTAGACTATCTAATCCTCAAACACACCATCAAAACTCAAAATCTCCCCTAAACCCTATCTTGAAAATTTCCAAGATCACTAAACCTCAATTAATCAACTCTAAACTACTATAGGATTTAAATGAACTTAAATTCTAAACTAAGGGTATAGAAATTACCTCATTTGGTAACCCAAGAATTTTCTTGAGTTGCCCAAAGTGCTCCAAGTTGCAACTTGCTCCTACCATCATGCTTGTAGTGAGCTGGTGCACATTTTTTTTG
Source organism: Agapanthus africanus (assembly GCA_030015575.1). Taxonomy (NCBI): domain Eukaryota; kingdom Viridiplantae; phylum Streptophyta; class Magnoliopsida; order Asparagales; family Amaryllidaceae; genus Agapanthus; species Agapanthus africanus. The sequence goes on from CM057339.1 coordinate 27,889,615, forward strand.
AAGGGGTTATAAGATTTTGTTTGAGTTTTGGTGGTGTTTTGTGGGATGTAGAGGAGGTGGAGGAAGTGGGAGGAAGATGAAGAATGAGGGAAGATGAGAAAAAAGAAGAAGTGAAGAAGAAGGGCCATGGTGTGTAGAAGTTTCTCCTTCTCTCTCTCTCTCTCTCTCTCTCTCTCATCCAAGACCATACCTCCATGTCCCCATTTCTTTTCATTTCTTTTTATTTTTATTTTAAAACAAAACAAATTTTAAAAAAAGAATGCATTAATGCCTTGGTTTACAACAAAATGTAATAAGTGTTGCAACATATCATGTTGCATGAAATAACACATAAACAAGATTAATACGTAATTAGTGACATATTAATCAAGTTTGGCAATACACTTATACACAATTAATTGTATAATAAATTGTAAAATGTCCAAATCACATAAATTCTTTAAAAAAAATCCAATATTCATACTAATTTTCCAAATATTTTCCAAGCTATCAGTATATAATTATACCATATCCTTAAAACTAATTCTCATATTTTAATAATATTCATGAAATTTATTATTTTAGTTATTTAAATTTCAAAAATAATATTTTATTTTCCTGAAATGTTACAACCATCCTGAGACAAATGGCCAGTCAGAAAGGACGATCCAAACTCTTGAAAATATGTTGAGAGCATGCATGTTAAACTTAAAGGGTTCATAAGAGGATCATTTGCACTTGGTGAAGTTTTTGTATAATAACAGTTTTCAGACGATTATTCAGATGGCTCCATTCGAAATATTATATGGTCGCAAGTGTCGCTCGTCAGTCTGTTGGGACGATATTGGAGAAAGAAGATTATTGAGACTGGATTTTATTGTGCAAACCATGGAGAAAGTTAATAGGATCCGAAACCATATGAAGACGACACAAGATTGATAGAAAAGTTGGGCCAATACAGGACGAAGACCTCTGGAGTTCGCAGTTGGCGATCTTGTATTCCTGAAGATATCACCGACCAGAAGAGTGATTCAATTTGGTAGTCGAGGCAAGCTCGGTCCTCGATTCGTGGGGCCTTTCGATATTATCGAGCGCATTGGAGAAGTAGCTTATCGATTGGCTTTACCACCATTCTTGACGAGTGTTCACGACGTGTTTCATGTATCTCAACTCCGCAAGTATATTCGAGATGAGACGCACTATCTAGATCACTCAGAGCTGACAGTAAGGGAGGAATTAGCATATGAAGAAAGACCGATGGCGATAGTGGATTGACGAGACAAGGTCCTGAAGAACAAGGTTATCTCTCTAGTACTTGTTTCATGGGGGAATTGTTCGCACGAAGAATTAACTTGGGAACGTGAAGACGAGATTCGACAGAAGTTTCCACACCTCTTTTCTTAGATTCATGTTTTCTTGTCTTTTCTTGTTCCGGGAATTTCGAGGACGAAATTATTTTGTAGTTGGGTATAATGTAACACCCTAGTGCATATATACTATATTCAATTTGGGTATTTTCCTAATTTTACGACAGTTTCTTATTTACTATTTACTTTTGGGTGCGGATGATGCATTTGGTATCTGTAGTTAGTATCCGACCCGACCCGCATGCTTGAAACCCATCTTAATTCTAGATTACGTCATATATCTGCAAGTACGGAGGATCCGTGCACATCTAGGCTCTGTATATACATGTATAATATTTGGCATCTGCATCCCTTCTAAATAATACAAATTATAACCAAATATATATTTGTACATCTAGCATGGCATGCTATCATACCCCATATCATATGGTTGCATCTAGATATCGTGTTTATGTCCAGTTTGATGAGACGGACTCGTTTGGATCGCTACATATTTTTACGTGTATCCATTCTCAGGGGTATGCATTTTATTTAACCGGACATCGCGTTATGATTTTGACTTGTACATATATTATCCGTATTTTAAAACTAGATTTTTACAAGAAATCCGGGTAGTTTTCGGAGTATTTTTGCAATAGCTGTTTAAACCCAGAATATATATATAATATTTATATAATCCTAAACAAATCTAACAGTTTAATACATATATATATTTTTAAAACAATTATTATTTCCTTTCTTTTTCCTCTCTCTTTCACTCTGTCTTTCTCTCTCTCTCTCCTATATATTTATTTATTTTATATTAACCTATTAATTACCTCCTCACCTTCTCCTCTCGTCCTCCTCTCATCCTTCCACAAGAACCCAAGAACACCGACGACCTAACCCTGCAACTCCCGAAACCCTAGCCTCGCCTTCGCCAACCCTCGTTGACCTCACCCCGACGTCGCAAGCATCACCCCGCCACCATCTACACCTCCTCTTCCTTCTCTAACCCCGAGAAACCGCAACCCACAACCCTACAACGAGCAACCCAAGAACCTGACCTCGACCTCACCCTCACCTCGCCACCGATCACGACTGCAACCCACAACCCATAACCCTACAACGAACAACCCACAACCCTACATCGTCGCTGTCGTCACCTCCTCGTCTTCTCTGTCCTCAGAACCCAAAGCAGCCCCACTCTTCTTCTCCTTTCTCTTCTTCTTTCTTTCTTTTCTTTCTTTCTCTTTTCTTTATTTTCTGTTTTCTGGTCGTCGCCGGAGTTGCGCACATCACCGATGATTCGGGCGACCCAGTCATCGTCGTCATCCAGCGTGGTCACGTCTTGGATTAGCCAGGTCTAGTCTTGTACGCGCGTGGTTGCATCACGACGTTTATTCGACGTCGAACGTGACGTACGTACCCCGACGTGAGATCTGATCAGAAAAGTTTATCTTGCAACATGCTATGTAAATATATTTATATCTATATGAATAAAAATAATACATGTATTTTAATTATGCGTCCGATGTTATAGTTTTACCTTTTTCGATATCCGTTCGTATCCGTACTGACAATTGCATATCTAGTTGCATGCTGGAATCTCATTATATCATATTACTTCTATATTAGTGCAGCAGCTATCTAGTTGCATCACACATAGTCATAGATACGTATACAGGTTGTTACAGATAGACACATATACATCCTGATATCTGTCGTGCTTACCATGTTAAATATTCGTTACAGTTTCACATTTGGTATCTACTTGATACATATGCATTATATGGCATGTTCACGACACACTACTTGACTCATTACTTGGATCTAGTTACTAATGCCAGCAATCCTGACTTGTTATCCTGACGGACGTTACTTGTTGTCTGCATAGACGAAAACACTGTACCTGCTTGATCCTGTGTTGGCATTAGATCTATCTTGGCAATACCTGACTTGAACACAAACCTGAGATAAAGGGGAAATCAAGAATGTAACCGAAACGTAACTCAAAAGCTATTATTACAAGTTTGTCATTTTTCCGGGCGTTGCGGAATATCTTGTTTGTCGTTTTTCTGGGCGTTATGGAATATCTTGTTTGCCGTTTTTCCGGGCGCTATGGAATATCTTGTTTGCCATTTTTCTTGACGTTACGGAATAATTACATGTTTGCCGTTTTTTCGGGCGTTACGGAATATCATGTTTGCCATTTTTCCGGGCGTTACGGAATACTCCTGTTACGTTAGTCCCGTGGAAAATGAACGGGGCATAGACTATTGGGTTACGATGAGAATTACATTAATTGATTTCAAAGACTTTTAGAATAGGTAACCTAGAAGCACAATTTTAGGTTACACATCACATATTACATACACATACATACCTCACTATAGCATATCCGTGTTATTCATTTATATTCATGTTTACCTGTATCACTACATCCTGATTATTATTTTTATTTTGATATTATGACGCATTGACGTCTGGGTTTTGCATGGTCCAGTTCCTATATTTTTATCGCAGGTTGAACAAGAGTACTTTAGCCATCAAGTCGAACAGTGAGGAATTGAACATGTGTTATTTAGAGATGTTTAGTTTAGTTTATTTTCTGCAGTTGTGTTTCCTTGATGTGAGCCCATATTGGGACAAGTTTCAGATGTTGTTTATTGGATCTTGATTCGTTTCCGCTTATGCATTTTCTTGACTCTTTTTACTGTGGCAAATAGACATGTACTAGCTAGTTTTTATATATTTTCTGTTTTTGATATCCTATAGACAGCCTTAATGTGAATATGGAGAGATGTTTCCTAGCCACAGGTAGGATGGTTGGCTCTGTCACGTGCCGTAGTTTACGCACTTTGGGAAGCGGGGCGTGACATGTATAGTCGTATGAAAACTGTTATTATAAGAAAACTCCACCAAGTGTAAATAATCCTCCCATAAACCCTTGAAGTCTAACATGCATGCCCTCAATATATCTTCAAGAGTTTGGATCGTTCTTTTTGACTGGCCATCTGTTTAAGGATGATAGGTTGTGCTAAACTTCAAGCGAGTCCCCAAACTTTCCTGTAAACTCCTCCAAAAGTGTGATAGAAATCAAGTATCACGATCTGAAATGATGCTCACGGGTGCTCCATGCAATCTCACAATCTCCTGCATGTACCGCTCTGCCAAAGCTTCCATCGACTGACCAACTCGAAACGGTATAAAATGAGCTGCCTTGATCAATCAATCGACAATGACCTAAACTGCATTATTGCCCTTTGGATTTCGTGGTAAAGCTGTCAAAAAATCCATGGTTATATGTTCCCACTTCTATTGAGTAATCGGAAGTGGTTGCAACAAACCAGCTACCATTTGATATTCAGCCTTGACTTACTGACACACCAAACATTTCGATACATAGCGAGCAATCTCCCTTTTCATGCCTTCCTACCAGAAATGTTTTCGTAGATCTCTGTATATCTTTATGCCTCCCGGATGTACGGAATACGCGGAATTATGAGCCTCTTTCAGAACTTCTTCACGAACGTCTCCTTTGGGCACACATAAACGGCTCTCATATTGTACCGAACCATTTTTATGGATCAACAAATCTGTTCGAAGTCCCGCTTCTATTTGTTCTTGGAACTTCTGCAATCTTGGATCGTGTGACTGTGCTGCTTTAATGTTATCGACCAAGGATGACTGTACTTGCAACTTTATCAACTGTCCTGAAGAATTTGGTAGTACGATCTCCGAATCGAATTTTTGAAGATCCGCTATAATCTCCTTCTGTGCAGTCAACATCCGTATTGCTGGCAACCGACTTAGAGCATCCGGCACTACATTAACTTTCCCCAGATGGTATTTTAAATCAAAATTATAGTCAGCCATCAGCTCTAACCATCAACGCTGCCTCATGTTGAGCTCTTTCAGTGTGAACACATATTTTAGGCTTTTGTGATCGGTAAATACTTCTACCATTTCGCCCGATAAGTAGTGTCTCCAAATCTTCAGAGAAAAAAAATTTCTGCTGCTAACTCCAAATTATGAGTTGGGCAGTTCTTCTAATGAGTTTTCAACTGTCTCAACGCATAAGCTGTGACCTTTCCATGCTGCATTAGAACACATCCCAAGCCTTTCCAAGATACGTCGCTGTGAAAAATCAGCCCTCCGGAATCGTCTGGCACTGTCAAGATAGGAGCGGTGGTCAATCTTTGCTTCAATGCTTCAAAAATCTGACACACATTTATCCGTCCATACGAACGGTACCTCCTTTCGTGTTAGCTTGGTCAATGGTTCTGCTATTCGAGCGAAGTTCTCCACAAACCTTCTATAATATCCAGCAAGCCCAAGAAAACTTCTGATCTCCCCCCACACTCTTTGGAATCGAGCAATTATGAATAGCTGCAATCTTTTTCAGGGTCAACTGCAATTCTATCTCCGGATACTACATGATCCGAGAACTTCACTTTTTCAAGCCAATAACTTTTCTTAACTCAACGTCTGCAGTACAATCCTCAAGCGTTCTTCATTCCCTTCTTTGCTCCTCGGATAAACAAGAATATCATCAATAAATACCACCACGAACTGATATAGAAATGGTGAAAAGATCCGGTTCATCAAGTCCAAAAATACCGCCAATGCGTTAGTAACTCCAAATGGCGCATCACTAAATACTCGTAATGCCCATATCGAGTTCGGAACGTTGTCTTGCAAATGTCTTCTTCTTTCACCCGAACTTGATGATACCCTGATCGTAAATCCAATTTCGAGAATACCCACGCGCCACTGAGTTGGTCGAATAATTCACCAATGCGAGGGATTGGGTACTTGTTCTTAATAGTCACCCGATTTAATTCTCGATAATCAATACATATCCTCCGCGTGACATCCTTCTTCTTAACTAGAAGAACTGGAGCTCTCCATGGTCAATTGCTGCTTCGGATCCAACCCTTCTCTAACAATTCGGCAACCTGTTTCTTTACCTCTTCTAGCTCCACCGGTATCATTGGATAATAAGCCTTTGAAATCGGCGCTGCTCCAGGAATAAGATCAATCGCGAACTTCACATCTCGTTTTGGCGGTAAACCTGAGATGTCCTCAAACACATCCATAAAATCTCGAACTGCTATCAGCGTTTCATCTACAACTTGTTTACGAATTTCACCCTTCAGTAAACGGTTCCCCTCATTATGAATTTGCAAGTTTGTTCTAAGACTTGTGGGTTATTAGCCCACCACTCTTCCGCTGCGCTATTCTGATAATTTGAGGCGAGTCTGTCAAAACTTCTTCAATCTTACATCTGATCATCCTTAAAGCGGTCTGTACCAGCTCCCGTTGGGGTTAATCTCAAACTACTGCAATCATCAGATGTTCTCCTATGTTTCTCCTTATTCTTTGAAACACAGACGGACCGGTCACTAGGGGAAAAGGGGAAGATATAACGCGGTTGTTGGATTCAAGTTCGCGATAAGGCATAAATTTGTAAGCAATGAAACCGAGAGAAACAAAGTAGTACAATGAACATAAGTCAAGAAAATAAATCGAAATAGGATTCCAGGTTACCAAAATAGAGTACCGCATTGTAATCATACCGCGGTACATAATTACAATTTCATAACTCCATTCAACTCGCCTAAATCCTACTATCAGAATCGAAGGAATAAGAAGGGAGAAACAATTAGGAATCAGGAAGATTCCAAATTGAGATGCAAAGTCATTTCCATATTGTCAAGATACAAGAGTTAAGGAAAAGATAAGATTCAAGAATTTGAATAATAAGACAATAATATGGCAGGACATGTTCCTAATTCCGGATTTTCTGGTTAGTGTACTGGGTTCAATACCCAACTAAAAAAGAACCAAATCCAACTAACCCTAAATCTTAGAGCTTTGATACCAAACAAACCATGTCACGCCCCGCTTCCCAAAAAACGTAAATACAGCACGTGATAGAACCAACCATACTATCTATGGCGAGAAATAATCTCTCCATAGTCACATTACGGCTGTCAATCAGATATCAATAACAGCAACTACTAAATCTATCCATCACATGTCCAATAGCCACAAGAACAATAACTGGAAAAGATAGCGGAAGCAATAAAGATCCAAAAAATAATTAACCCGCATAAGAGCTATATCAATGAGGTGGTCCTCACTGATCGGCGATCCGGTCGAATACTCAAATGCTATGTCAAGTATCTGGGCTATGCAAAACCCAGACGTCAGTGCGTCGTAAATATCAAAATAATAGTAATAATCAGGATAGAATGCTATAATTAAACATGGGTATAAATAATAAACACAGGTATAAAACAGTGAGCTACATATATGTGATGTGTATCCTAAAGTCTGTGCTTTCAGGTTATCTATTTTACAAGTCTTTGAAATTAATTAATGTAATCATCATCGTAACTCAACAGTATATATCCCGTTCATTCCCCACGGGACCACGGTAACGATGATTTGTTTCGTAACGTCCGGAAACACGACAAACAATGATTTATTCCGTAACGCCCGGAAACATGGCAAACAATAATGATTATTCTGTAACGCCCGGAAACACGACAAACAATGATTTATTCTGTAACGCTCGGAACCACGGCAAACAATAATAATATCCTCTTGAGTTACGTTTCAGTTACATTCTTAATTTTCCCTTTTCCTTCAGGTTTGTGTTCAAGTCAGGTATTAACGATATAAATCTAACACCAACACAGGATCAAGCAGGTACAGTTCTCGTCTATGCAGACAACAAGTTACGTCCGCCAGGACAACAAATCAGGATTATTGATATTAGTAATAAAATCCAAGTAACAATTCTGGTAGTGTGTCGTGAACATGTCATGTAATGCATATTAACCAAATAGATACCCAATGTGAAACTATAATCAATATCGGAACACGTTAAGTATAACTGATGCCAGGATGCATACGTATCTATCTGTAATAACCATTATACGTCAATTACCATGTATGATGCAAACTAGATAATATATTATACTGGTATAATAGTATAATGATATCATGATGTTCCGGCATGCAACTAGATATGTTATTATCAGCATGGTTACAGACGGATACCGTAAAACTGTAAATCTGTAATATTTGCTAAATAATAAAACACATGCACTATTCTTATTCATATAGATTTCGATATAATAACATAGCATGTTGCAAGTTAAAACTTGCCTCGGAAACAACAGTTGATGTGCAGGCGGCTCGGTGCGACACGACACGACACGGTGTGTAAAGTGACACGATACGGTACTGGGCCTTGCGGTGACACGGGACTGATGCAATGGTGGCACACAAGTGGAGCTGAGCACAAAATGGGCATGGCGTGGCACAGGAGCAGGGTACAAGGCGTGACACGGTCTGGGTACGGTGATGACAAGGTCATGGCATGGTCTGGGTACGGTGTATGGTCTAGTGGTAGTCTGGTCTGGATATGGTGCATGGTCTGGGTGGTGGTCTGGTCTGGGTCTGGTGCATGGTCTGGTAGTGGTCTGGTCTGGGTCTGGTGCATGGTCTGGTGGTGGCACGGTCGTGGTCTGGTGGTGGCACGGTCGTGATCTGTGGTGGCATGGTCTGGGCATGGTCTGAGCAGCCGTGTGTCATAGTCACAGGGCTAAACAACGACGGTGATTGGATCATCTAAATCATCGGCGACGTGCGCAACTCCGGTGAGACGTCCAGAATCAAGAAAAGAATAAGAAAAGAAGAAGAAGAATGGGGTGGCTGCTGTTGTTGGGTTCTGAGGTGTGTGAGAACAGAGGAGAAGTGGTGAGGTGAAGGCGACGATAGCCGACGACGAAGGTGGCTGTGAGTTTTGAGGGTAAGTGATCGGGGGTCGGGAAGGTGTTGGGTTGGTGGCGGCGGCGGTCTGGGGTGTCAAGGAGAAGGAGGCGAGGAGTGGTCGGTGATGGCGATGGGCGGCGACGACGAGGTCTCCGACGAGGGGTGTGGGGGTTTCTTGGGTTAGCGTTGCGGGGTGCATGGGGTGGTGCTCGGGAAGGAGAGGAGAGGAAGTCTCGGAGTGATGAGGACGATGAGGTGAGGACATGGTGGTGACGACGAGATCGATGGTGGTGAGTGGCGGCGAGAGGGTTGCAAGGGTTAGGGTTTGAGTTAGGTTCTCGCGGGAGGAAGAAAGAAAGAATGAGAGGAGAGAGAGAAAGGTGTGGGGTATTATATAATATAATAGATTATATAAATTATATATATATATATATATATTTATATAACCGTAGAGAGAGAGATTAGGATTAGTTAATATAAATATTATATAATATATTTATATATACGGTTAGTTTTTAGAAATATTATAATATATATGTTTTGGGTTTATACAGCTAATATCAAATTACTCCGAATATTACCCGGGTTTCTTCTAAAAATCTAGTTTTTAAATATGGAGAATATACGTGAAAATTAAAACCATAATGCGATATCCTGTTAAATAAAAATGCATACCCCCAAGTACGGATCTACGTAAATATACGTAGCGATCAAAATGAGTCTGTTTTTACAAGTAGGACAGGAACATCATGTATGGATATAACCATATGCTATGGGGTATGATGACATGCAAGGTTAGATATTAAAAAAATATTATTTGGTTTTTATTTTGTATTATTAAAAGATATGCGGATACTAAAATATATTATACATGTATAATATCTAAATATACACGGATACTCTGTACTAGCAAATATTTGATGTAATCTTGAACCATAGTGGATTTCATACATGCGGGTCAGGTCGGATAATAAACACAGCTGCTAATGCACTATCCATAACCCAAAAAATACTAATAATCAAGAATTTGACGCAAGATTTGGAAATACCCAAAATAAAATAGTATAACGGTGCTAAGGTGTTACAGAATATGATTATTCTATTCTAACGTGGTTGTTTGTAGTTTGATAAAAAAGGTATGCATGTATACGAGAGTAGTCAAGCTTACCCCATGGACTAAAGGTACAAGAAAGTACAAGGCTCTGTCAAATCCTACGGAAAAACGACAAAATCATATTCAAGAGGTGTCTTTTAAAGTGACCTCTCGTGCCACGACATACGTTCCTTACCAACCTATCCCTTATCCCCACGTATTTTATTGTTCGAATCAAGTTTACAGGTCTTGACCAAATCCATGAATATAAAGAGTACAAGTTCAGATTCAAGTTGTATTCAAGTATTCATGTCAAGTTCAAGATCAAGTCATGTTCATGGTTCGGGTCAAGTCAAGTCAAGAGTTCAAGTTCAAGTCGAGTTCGAGTTTGTATTTGGGTTCGAGTTCAAGTTAGATTGGGATTCAAGTCAAATTTGAGTCCAATGTGATTTCATTCAAGTAATATTACGCTTTATTTTAGCAAGAATTTTATCCTAATAGATTTCTTAAGTTTAGGAACAATCAGGCAACCTCTACACATGGAAGACAGTATTTGTGATTTTTTTCAAAGACGATTGCCAACGATAATTTCACCCTAAGCTTACGATCTATATATTTAGGGCGAGGCAAGTGATGCATCATTGTCTCTGGCAACCCCGAGGTACCGACAAGAGAAGATGCCACTCAAACAATCTGCAACCTAAACACGTAAGCTAGACTGGTCTTTTGGTTTCTGAGGTATTTATATAAAAATATCATTTAAAAAATCTCAAGGGTTTTTAATTCCTCCTAAAGCCTCGAAGGCATTTTTGAAAAAATATGTTAATTAAAATGTTAAGATTTTTCATAAAAACATTTTCTATATTTTGTAGTTTTTTAGTTTCAAAACCTAACTTTTAAAAGTTTATGGTATTAGTGAAAAAATCTATTTTTGAAAACTTGAGGGCATTTTCTTAAAAACTTTAATCTTTTCATTTTAAAAAAAATCTAGTTTTCACAAATGGTTTTATTTGGAAAAAAGAATATATGATTTAAGAAAAATTTCAAATTATTTAATTTGTTTTAAAATATCGTATTTTATTTCTTTCGAGACCGAATTCTCCATGAGGAGTTCTGCATCTCACTCTACTATTCCAAGGTTGTGCGATAACTCGTACTATCCACAAACGGGTCCCCTAACGAGGGTTGTAGAGCCGTATTTGTAAAGACTTTAAAAATAACGATTTAAAAACATATTTTAGAAAGTGAGGGTATTTTAATGAAAAACGTTTCCATAAAATGCTATAATTGATTGATCGTGCTATGAAATCATAGTGTACATGAGTGGGGTAGGTTGTTACCCCGTGCATGATCTATATCAACATGTCACAAGAACTAGTATTTTAACAATACCAATTTAACAAGGGATTTTAGCGTTATATGTATTCTAATGTAGTTTTAACATGTCACAAAAACTTTTTAAAGGCATGTAAGATTAACAAAAGGTAAGAATAATAAAATGAAATGTTTACCTAAGATAATTCCTTTCAATTTTTGGCAAATATAATTTTTTTTGTGAATCGGTAAGATAACATGAAATAGTTTCTTTAAAAACATAGAATCGATTTACTTAATTAGGTTTGAAGATATAGTAAGAGATGGGTTCAAATTGAGGTTACGAGGGAATGATAGGAGATTTATGGGTTGCGTTCGAAACCAAAGGAAGAAGATGCCTCGATTGGTAGAACCGAGACCAAGATACACGAAAGAAGTTTGATCGACGGAGCTTCGACTTCGGAAGATTGAGCACTTCGCTTGAGAAAATTTCTTCAAGAGTCTTAAGATGGATTTTAGAGTGATTTTCAGAAACGAGGAAGATGATAGGATGTCTAGTATTTATAGGAGAGGAATATGGGAGTATGTGAATAAAAATGAATTAAAATGAATTTAAAATGGTGTTAATAGGGTAGATGAAGAAGTTGTCAGCTTTCTGGTTAAATCCAAGAAATTCAAAGTATAAAAAGGGGTAGTGGGGAGTCCAAAGGTCGCACGGGGGGAGCACGGAGAAAATTGGGCACATCCAGGCCACTGGTAGCGGCTCCTTGGTGATTTTGGGCAGCCAAGATGAAAGCTTTGGTCTCGAAGTTTGTGTCCATGGTTTTAATTGGTTTTAACATCTCATTTATCCACTTTAATTCTGTTGCAATTTTTCGCTTCTCCTTGTAATGCTCGTGTAAACTCTTAGGCTTACAAAACGTTAAAATAAAAATATTAAAATAATTGGGGTTGATGAGATTTGAACACTTAAGCTAAGGAACAGCCATGGAAAGTCTTAACCAGTGAGCTATAAGTTGTATCTTGTTTTTATTTAACAACAATTACTTATAACTCAAACATCATGTTTACATTGAACTTAATACAAACGTATAGGGATTTCAAGGCTGTTACACTATATGAGAAAACGGGCCCTGCAGGGACACTGTAGGCCCATAACTGCAATGTCCATATCGCATGCCTTGTGAGGCCCAAGGGCCTATGTGATCCCATAGGACATGCGGTCTGGATGCAGTTATGGACCTGCACTGTCCCTGCAAAGCCCCTTCTTCACATTCTATATATCTTTTGTGGCGGTTTGTTAGAAATCCATACAGAATCATACGAGGACAGTTGCTCATATCCTCAACTATTAAAACACGTCTGGACAAAACTTTGAAATTTTTATGGTTGACCTCTGCAGCTTATCGGTCAGAGCTATCTTGAGAAAGGTGAAAGATGGTTAGTCTTCATTCACCATCCCAGCTGTGCTAATAAGTCTCTCAAGAGGTATAAGTTTTTCTATTTATGTGATTTACCTTCATAATTATTTGCAATGCACAAAAGTGCATAGTTCAAGAAAAGGGGGAGGGAGAGGGAGGGGGAGGGAGAGGGAGGATACGAAGAAGGAAAGAACCGATATGAACAGTGTTTATTAAAGAGTTCAACTTTACTTACCAGCAGTTGTCCTTTACCAATATTCTGTTAGGAGTCTAAAAGAGCGTCTGTAGTTGATGGAGTCATTCGATTTCATCAATCAACCACTGCCTCTATTAGCATCTTGTTGCTTGCAGGAGACTTGGCCCGGTGGAAAAAGAATTCATCTTTACTAAAAGACCACTAAATTTCATGGTGTTTCGGTGAAATTTAAGCAGGCCCGGCCCGATACGCGACCGATACTCTCGTATCAGTGAACTCGAGCGCAATGCAAATCGAAGTTCCGTTCTCTCTCTTTATCCTTCTCTCTCTGTCTCTCTCTCTTCAAAATCCATGGAGCTCGCCTTCGCTTCATTCCCAATCTCGCTCGAGCCCTGCGGTTTTTCTTACGCCTCCGCTCACCCGCAGAGCATCAGAACCATCTCATCAAGACCCTCAAACCCTCGCCTCAAGATTTCCCGAAAAGCCTCTCTTTCTTCAACTTTCACCGCTCCTTTCGTCGGCGGCAGCGTTTCCGGCGAAATCGCCGGTCATAAGCTCCGCGTCCCGTCGTTGAGACCGGCGCCAGCCGGTCACCGTGGCAAAAGGGGCGTCGTCACCATGGTAAAGTTTCGTTTTTTTACTTTGTTTTCGAGATTTGAGTCGCAGATTGATATGTGGGGTTTTGAAATTATGGCGTGATTTGAGATGGGCATGTGAAATTTTAGGTTTTAGCTTCTGGGTCGTTCTTGATTTCAGCTCTGAAGCAGCAATTGTAATGAGTAGGGCTCATCTTTTTATTTATTTATTTCCTTTTTCCCCTAATTTTGATTTTGGATGCTATGATTGAAATTGTTTTTTTACGAAATAGAGAAGATATAGAAATTAGACTTGTATTCAAATCGGAAAGCAGGTTTCCAATTGCATTGGAGCATGATTTATAAATGAAACACCATTTCAATCAAAAGAGAAATTAAAAGAAAAAACTTTGCTGAAAATTGGCAGAAGTTTATTTAAGGACATGGAGATCAACATGGCCGGAGCCACTCGCCCAAAATATTGACGGACCGTCGACTTTTAGAGGCGCCATGGTAGGAAATTTCCTACCGTGGTATACTCTGTTTCCTTATCCTACCGTGGTATACTCTGTTTCCTTATATATATATATATATATATATATATATATATATATATATATATATATATGTTTTTTTTTGATATTTCCCCTCGAAAATCAACAATTTTAAAAAAATCCCACTCACATATAACTATTTGTAAATAACCCACTCGAAAAGTTTAACCCAATTAAAAACCCGACTCCGGTTCACTTTGAATTGGTCAACATTTTTTGACCGTCTAAAGCTGCCGTTAGAGCGGTAAAAAGACTGAAATACCCAAAATAAAAACAAAAAAATTCTTCCTTCTCACTAGCCGCCATCACCAACGCCGCCCGTGCCCCGACCTCCGGGTTCGGCGGCCCCTACCTCGCCCCTCCACCCTCTGCCGCTGCCCATCACCATCTCTATCATTCTCCGTCCTCTCATAGCCTCTCACCCTCATCATCACCGCCGTCCCCTCATCATCATCATCTCCCTTCTGGCACATGAAATTGATGATGATGATCTTCCCTCACCTCTCTCTCATCCTGAGGCGCCCCACTTCGCCCCTCTACCCGCTGCCCCCAACCTCCTCTTCAATCCCATCACCATCAACCTCCTTTTGATTGGGTTGTTGTCCATAGCAAGGCTCTAGGTGCTGCTGCCGATGGTTCTTCTTTGAATTGTTTGTTGGTGGTGATTCAAAGAAGAAGAGAGGTTGGTGGCTTCGGAAACTCAAGGGCATCCCCTTCATCAAAAGCAAATATCTTTTCATCTTTTCTTCTTTTTTATTTAGAGAAGAGAAGCACTTGCATGTAGGAGCAAGAACAACAAAAGGAGGTTGATGGTGATGGGATGGAGATGGTGACGGTGATGATGAGGTTGATGATGGTTGGGTTAAAGACGATGATGGTGATCGGTGATGATGAGATTGATGATGGCGGGGTTGAAGACGTTGATGGTGATCGACGATGATGAGGTTGATGATGGCGAAGGTTGATGATGATGGTGATCGTGATGATAATGGTGATCGAGAAAGGGTAGGCTGAGGATGGAGATGAGGCTGATGGAGGCGGTGGTTGTCGATGAGGATACGAGAGGGGCGTTGGTGAGGAGGAAGACGAGGAGGGAGTCGGCAATGACGGTGGTGGATTACTTGAAGGAGGCGGTGAAGAAGATGGGGGTATTTTAGTCTTTTTACCCCTCTAATGGTACTTTAGACGGTCAAAAAACCTCGCCATCACCGCCGCCCCCTCATCATCATCATCTTCCTTCATTCTCCACCTTCTCATCATCTCCGGTGTTGCTATCCTTACCGTCGACTTGCTCCCTCCACCCACCGCCGTTGCCCTTCACCGTCACCCTATAGCCCCACCTCGCCATCACCGTCGCCCCATCATTATCATCATCTTTCCCGTTTTATGATGATCTTCTGTGAGGACGATGAAGATGATGACCAGAGCTTAAGGGCAACGGCTTTGGAAGTTGATGAAGACAACAACAAGCTCAGATCCGGTGAGATCGTCAGTTTTGACAAAGAAGAGAGAGAAGAGAGAAGAGAGAGGTGAGGGGCATTTTGGTCTTTTTACCCTTCTAACTATCCATGGTTAAGGGTTAACTTTACAGAAGCCTACGAGAGGGGTATTTAGTTGACGGAGAATTTTGGAGTGAGTTATTTACAAATAGTCATATGTGAGTGGGGATTTTCAAAATAGTTGATTTTTGAAGGGATATAAAAAACCCAATATTTATATATCATTGATTATGGACTTTAAGGTGTCTCGGATGAATCCATGCTGTTGAAATTGTAAGGGGTGTTCTGGGAAAGATCTCATCCTGGTTATAAAAATTCGGATTTGATGTTTGTTGATGGCTGAGTCAGGTTCTTATTCGGCGGGCTATCATGTAGGATTCTGAAGCCGACTCATTCTTCTGCAACCTTTCATATCCCTTGTTAGAATACCCGTATTATACACGGGTCTTTTATATGTAATTAAATGTTTAATAGAGGTGTAATAGCATAACGACATTGCCTATATAAAATGGAAGATTAGGCTTAGTCCAATCCATCCATTACATTTCCCTAAAACATTTCCACCTCATAAATCTTTCTCTTCTAATTATTCACATGGTATCAGAACTCAATTTGAGCCACTCATCTCCTCAGATATAATCTCAACCATCTATCACCCAAATCACCAAAATACCTAACCCTAACCTTAACAACCATCGCCCATCGCCGCTGAACCTACAGCCGCCGCCGCCATCTGCCCTCGCCATCACCTCGTCAGAGCCTAATAGCCTTGCCGGAGCTCTCCTGAAGCAAATCGACCCTGCCGATGATCTCCAGAGGCACTCGATGATCATCGATCAGATCTGAAGACCCATGAGTGACTCGATCTCGAACTGGGAGCGCCTCCTCGTCCTCGATCTCGAACTGGGAGCGCCTCCTCGTCTTCGATCTCGAACTGGGAGCCCTAAATCGACTTCGAAATCCCCATCCTCATCTTCAATCAAACCCCTTTTGACCTCGACTTGGTTGGTCGACCTATGTTCTTCACCATCGCCGTTGTTCTTCACTGTCGACTTGGCTCGTCTTGGTTCCTTTGAGATCGAATGATCTTGTGTTTGCTGTTTTGGTGATTCCATGATCGGCTGTGATCATTTTGAGGAGATTCTTGGCCGTTCTAGAAGATATGAGGCTCGTAATTTAGGGATTCTTCTCGGTTTGGGGGTTGGGTGTGTTTGATCAATTTGGGGTTTCTTGAATGTTTCCTATGTTTACTTCCTGTTTGTTTTAGTGCATCGATCGTGGTATTAAGGAGTTTGTATTCTCGGAGTCCATGATCGGCTACAATTGGGTTGATTGTTGGTTTGAATTGTGTTGATTTGGGTGTAGATCGGATCTTGAGAGATTGATCCCAGTTTGTTTTGTTTAGAGGAGTAATGGTTCTTTGATTCTTAGAGATAGCGATATTGAGCAAATCCGAGAGCAAATTTATCTCCTCCACTGATGTTTTAGCCACCAAGATGGTGGACTTTAAGCTTGATGATCAGCATTTTCATAACTGGAAACTTATGGTGGAAGGCATATCAAGGGGATGAAGAAGGGCGATAACTTGACGAAGCCTCTTCTTGATCCGATGACTGTAGATTGGGAGGCAGATGATGCACAGCTCAACCATCTCATGCTTAGTTCGATAGAGTGACGCATCATGGATGGCCTTGTTCTCTTGGGATCCGTGAATGCGATTTGGAATCAGCTCCATGAGCTCTATTCTTTCCAGCAAAGTCTTTCGAAAGCCTATGATTTGGTATATCAGTTGTACAAAATTCAACATGGAACTCGCTCATTGCATCAATATTATTCAGAGTTTCGGAGTCTTGCTCAGCTTGTATCGGAGTTGTTCCCGATTACTAGTGATGTTATGGAGATGATGAGACGGCAGGAGACTCTTCTAGTGATCATTTTTCTTAATGGGTTACGACCCGAATATCAGTCAGCACGTCCAGCCTTGTTTAGGAAGGCGGATATTACTCTTGCGACCACCTATCGTACGCTTCACCAGATATTTCAGTCGGAGATCACTGATGAGCAGCACCCTGCATCTGCAAACACAGTTCTCTTATTAGGCCGGAGAGTTCTTTCACATATTACTCTCCACAAAGGAGGGGGAGGGCAATAGTGCTGGAGGCAGAGGCCATGGAGAGCCTCGTTTTTGCGACTACCGTCATCAGGAAGGGCATATTCACAGTACCTGTTGGAAATTGAATGGGAGGCCTCATCGCCCTGCTGTTCATGCACATGTTGTAACTTCATCTTCTACATTCTCTACCACTTCGACGGATTCAGTATCATCCGAGAGTTCCATCAAGTCCATGGAGGAAGATATTGCTCGATTGAGGCTTCTTGTGATCTTGTCTGCTTCTAGTAGCCAGGCTGGATCGGCTACTGGTTGAATGAGATTTGCTATGTTGTACGAAATTAAAAGTTACCGCAATCAAGACGGCGTTGCGTGTAGCTAGCCGTGATGAGTACGGGTTGTCCTCAGGGAGATGATATGTTTTCGGTTCTTGTTCTCACGAGTTAAGTCAAAAGACAAAATTTGTTCGATTCTATCTTAAGTGTTTTGTATATGTAAGATAACGCCAGTCAGGGATAGAGTTAGATTAGTTTAGGTTAGGAAAATCCATATGTTTTGCTTTGTGTCTCACTTGAGTATTGACGTTAGGGTAATCGGCAACAACGTGGATTAGGGTGTTTAAGCACGGTATTTGCGATTGTGCGTGAAATCCGACTTATTGACTCTTGTCTTTCCGTTCTTTTCTTTTAACTTTCGCCTCCGGCCAAACCAAACGCAACGTCACGATTAGGAATCACCGCTATCGTGGTAGGATAGTGTGCCTAACGGAACGCTTGCGTGAAGTTTGGACGGAGTTCAATTGACAAGACATTAGGCAAAGGAAAACATACAGAGAATTCTAACTCAAACAATAACCCTCCTCATTTCCTAGTAAGAATGAAACTACTCACAAACCATAAAAAAGAAATACAAGAGAGAAGAATATATCAAAAGAAACATTACAAGGTAAGTAAAGAACATCAAGGGAAATTGCAAGTAAGTAAAAAGTAGAAGATATTAGGAACCAAAGTGCAAGAATGCAATCTTCATTAAAGTTCAAATCTAAGATACAAGCTATGAGTTCAATAATCAAAACCTAAACTTGCAATCTCATTGAAGATGTTGCAAGATGAGTAGAAGGCAAGGAACTCAAAGTGAACTAATTACTATGTACAAAGCTTGAAGCAAAATTACAAAATGTAAGATTAACTCGGTAAAAGAGTAGACTCCCAAGATTGCTCACTGATCTGGTATTTATAGCCACTTTATCATTAAAAAGAAACTAAAAAAGAAGTGATGTGACAATGAGAAATGACCGGTAGAAATTTGGAGCTAATTGGAGAAATTGGGGCTGCAAATTACGGTTTTTGGGATTAAATCTGCGGCCCAAAAGTAAGTGGTGGGGCCTGTCTTGGTTGTGTGATTTCCTGACCTTTCCATCATCTCACTAGCTTTGCTATTTCATCTAATTATCATCAGGGTGATACTTGGAAAATTTGGAGGGAAAATGTTAACTTTTGAATCCATCACATCAACTCTTTCCAAATCACTCATTACATGCCCACTTGCAACACCACTTGCCCACTTATGCACTTGAGTTCACACTTGACTCATGGCTAGTTCATGCACCACAATATTGTGTTCACACTTGTAATCATTGTGACATGTTGGACCAAATTGGATAAAAAGTGGTGCACACTTATATTGTTGCAAAATATTCTTGAATAATGATCGGTTTTCCGTTCCGGTTGCAGTATCGGCCTACAAATATCGTACCCGTGCAATTTGAGTGTGTTTCCAGTGATTTGTCACGAATACCTGTATCCTGTACTTATTGAGCAGATACGGGTTAATAATACCGACATATCATAAAAATGATAACGAATGAGCGGTATTAAAATGCAGTTTTTCATGATAAACAGCTATGCCTCAGGCTTCAGCTGTGACCACCTTGGGTCTTACGAAAGGTAACCATATAACCTTTATTACTTCGACTTCTGTATGTCGTCGTCCTTGGGTGATTGATACGGACGTGGCAGGTCGTATGACAGGAGATGGGCATATTATTCTCATATAGGCTAAGGCCTAGGTGTACCCTAGTAACCTTAACGAATATCACCACCTCTGCTATAGAGGGAGTGGGGTCTGTTCGTGCCACATCACAGTTACCTCTCTTTACTTATATTTACCTGACTTTCTTTTCAACTTACTTTCTATTCGCCAGCTAACTCGAGATTTGAACCGTGACGCAACTTTTTCTTCTTCTGGTGGATGTGTTTTCAGGAGCTTGGGACGAGGCGGACGATTGACACATGGACCGAGGTTAATAGATTGTATAACCTCGATGAGCATCCATTCTCTATAGCCTGCCCAACAGCATCTACATCTGCCTTCGATGCGCATTGTTGGTTTGGTCACTCTTCTCTGCAAACCTTGAAGACGATTGTACCCTTTCTTGGTTTTTTGTCTAGCTTAGAGTGTGAGTTTTGTGAGTTGGGTAAGTATCATCGCTCTAGTTACCCATCTCATATCAATAAGAGAGTTCAAAAACTTTTTGATATAGTTCATTCTGAAGTTTGGAGGCCATGACCTATTGTTGCTCAAGGAGGCTTTCACTACTTTATGATCTTTATTAATGATTTTTCTCAGGTCTCGTGGTTATATTTGATGAAATCTAGGAATGAAGTGTTTTCTCATTTACAGCTCTTTTGTTCTAAAGTTAAGACTCAATTTGAGTTATTGTTGGTACCTTGAAGAGTGATAATGCCAAGGAGTATTTTAGTACACATCATTTAGGGCATATATGGAGAAACTTGGTATTATTCAGGAATCTTCTTGTCTTTATACCCCCAACAAAATGGGACGGCAGAAAAGAAAAATATGCATTTGTTAGAGGTCACTCGTATCCTTTTGTTTCATATGCGAGTATCTAAATCCTTTTGGGGATGTAGTTCTTACTGCTAATTACCTGAGTGGAGACGGAGGGTTCATGTGCTCAATCCGGCGTGATTTTCATGTTGGTTCATGTAGCCTACCCTATATGCTTGGGACAAAAGGCTCGGTTGTTGTATATTGTTCATGTAGGCAGTCTTTTTTCCTGTTTCTTCACGGGTCTTTGGGTGTGTTTTTTTTGTCCATGATCTACAATCTGGGGCTCTAAACTAGACCCCAAGGCCATCAAGTGCATTTTTCTTAGGTATTCTCAGACTCAAAAGGGATACCGTTACAGTCATAGGATACGTCGTCGTTTTATATCGGCTGACGTGACTTCATGAATCCAACCCATACTTCTTTATATCTCACTCTTGTAGACATGGACAGTGATTTTCCTTTAGATATCTCATATTTTTCGTCATAAGACACCCCTTCTGAGTCAGTTGATCTCCACCCCTTGTTTTGGAGGCTATTCGTACCGTTTCTATTGACTCGCCTCCTATCCTTGATTCCCCACTGTTGGGCCTCTCACCACCGGTTATAAGGGTGTATGCTCTTCGAGCCCGCACGACTCCTGAACCTCAGCCTCCTGCTGCCGATCTTCCAGAGTCTCAAGCTCCGCCGGAGGTTGACATTGATCTACCTATTGCCTTACAAAAAGGCACCCGCACCTGAGCCTTTCACCCTATCGCTAATCATGTGACGACTTCTTATTAATCTTCAACATATCGGGCATTTCTCTCTTTCCTCCACTCTCATACTTTACCTAAGTCCCTCTCTGACGTTGTCTCATAAAGGGTGGGCCGAAGTTATGGTTGATGAGATGCTTGCTTTCGAACAAAATCAAACCTGGGATCTGGTTCCTCTTCCGGCTGGAAAGAAGGCAGTAGGCTGCCGATGGATCTATACTGTGAAGCTTCATCCTGATGGGATTCTTTCGTGCTTGAAAGCACGGTTGGTTGCCAAAGGGTATTCATAAACTTCTGACATTGATTATAAGGGGGCCTTTTCTACTATGACCAAGATGACCTCTGTTCGTCTCCTTATGTCTCTTGCGGTTGTCCATCATTAGCCACTGCATCAGCTTGATATGAAAAATGCATTTCTTCATGGTTTTTTGGTCGAGGAGGTCTATTTGGAGCAACCATCTTGTTTTGCGGCTAATGGGGAGTCTGGTCTAGTTTGTCGATTGAAAGGTTCGTATGGATTGAAACAGTCTTCTCGAGCGTGGTTTGGGAAATTTACCGAGGTGGTCATTTCGTTTGGCCTAAGACGATGTATTCATGATCATTCGGTGTTCTACCGTAATAACACTAATGGCCTTCGTATTCTATTGATGGTATATGTTGATGACATAGTGATTACTGGTGATGATATGGCTGATATTGCACAACTTAAGCATCATTTTCAGACGATGTTTCAGACTAAGGATCTAGGAAACCTTAAATACTTTTTGGGTATCGAGGTTGCTCGATTGAAGGATGGCATTTACATCTTCCAGCGGAAGTATGTGCTTGATTTGCTGACTGAAGCAAGGATGTTAGGGTGCAGATCCATA
Source organism: Agapanthus africanus (assembly GCA_030015575.1). Taxonomy (NCBI): domain Eukaryota; kingdom Viridiplantae; phylum Streptophyta; class Magnoliopsida; order Asparagales; family Amaryllidaceae; genus Agapanthus; species Agapanthus africanus. The sequence continues at coordinate 27,911,964 of CM057339.1, forward strand.
GAGACTCCAATGGATCCTAATACTAAGCTGCTTCCGAGACAAAGTGATTTGGTTGAAGATCTCGGAAGATACCGACGATTGGTCGGTAAGCTGAATTACCTCACTGTCACTCGACTTGATATTGCATACCCAGTTAGCGTTGTGAGCAAGTTCATGGCCGATCTTCGAGTGGCTCATTGGGATGTTGTGATTCGGATACTTCGCTATTTGAAGAATGATCTAAGGAAGGGTCTACTGTACTCGGATCATGGGCATTCTCGAGTAGCAGGTTTCACTGATGCAGATTGGGCCGGATCTCCATCTGACCGCAGATCAACTACAGGATACCACGTGTTTGTAGGAGGTGACTTGGTTTCCTAGAAGAGTAAGAAACAGAACGTGGTGTCTCGTTCCAACACTTAGTCAGAGTACCGAGTCATGGCGAATACCACTTGTGAACTTGTATGGATTCACCTTATGCTTGGAGAGCTTGGTTTTGAACCCACTTCCTCTATGCGGCTATATTGTGATAATAATGTTGTAATCTATATCGCCTCTAATCCTGTATTTCATGAGCGAACAAAACACATTGAGGTGGATTGTCACTTCGAGAGGGAGAAGGTTGAAGATGGGATCATCGATGCTTACTATGTTTAATCTGCTCATCAGTTAGCAAATCTATTCACAAAACCTTTGGAAAAGAATAGAGTGCCGTTTATTTGTAACAAGCTGGGCATGTATGATATGTATGATCCAGCTTGAGGGGGAGTGTTAGAATACCCGTATTATACACATGTCTCTTATATGTAATTAGATACTTAATAGGGGTGTAATAGCATAATGACATTGTCTATATAAAGAGGAGAATTAGGCTTAATCCAATGCATCCATTATATTTCCCTAAAACATTTCTCTCTCATAAATCTCTCTCTCTCTTCTCTAATTATTCACACCCCTTGACTTCGATGTGGACTTGTTAACATAAAGATTTAATTGGCCATGGGCTTAAAATTTTGGTGAAAAAGAATAAACTTGTCAATTTAGTATCTATGGAGTGTCCTTGTTCAGTAAAACATACTAGAGGCAGGACACCTTAGCACACTGCTCTGTATTTATCTAGATGCTTCCATATTCCTCCCTAGATCATAGAACTCAGAAGCTTTTGAAGCTACTAGAGGAATATTGGACTTGGATATTGCTTTACTAGAACCTATCTTATTATTTAAATATTCTTTTGTTTCTAATTGTGAAATAAACGTCTCTCTTCATACGGATCTATGGATTGTATATATATCTTTACTTGAAAAGATTTTGGAAGATAAATTGTCATTGACGACGTTCTTCTTTCTTCAACTGAATTTTCACTATGGAAGCCATTTTATTTACTTTATTATATGAATATGCTAAACTATGAATCTTTATATCAGTGCAACCTTGGTGTAGATGCTTCCATCTAAGTGGATGGAAACATATTGTATTTAAGACATTTTAATTTTATGTGAGCAAGCTTTTGGATAACTTGTAACTGGTAAGCATAATGATATTGGAAGAAACTGCTTGATGATTTTATATATTTGTTTAATTAACAGGTCATCCCTTTCTTGCGAGGAAATGCATGGGAACAACCACCTCCAGATCTTGCTTCTTACCTGTACAAGAATCGGATTGTATACTTGGGCATGTCTCTTGTCCCATCTGTGACAGAGCTGATCCTAGCCGAGTTTCTTTATCTGCAATATGAGGATGAAACAAAGCCAATTTACCTATACATAAATTCAACCGGCACAACAAAGGTCAATAATCTTTTCCCCTTATTTCTTCTAGCACCCTTCAGAATTTCATTCCAGAAGCTACGAAATCAGAACTTTTGCTCTAACAATTTATGCAGCCCTTGCTACCACATTGTTAATAATATGTGTATTTTATTGGTGATTTAACTGTCTTATATCTCTTGACAAATTTTCCATTGTCAATATATTTCTAGGAATTACTAACTTCAGGAGATGACCTTTAGATGTACATCTTCTGCCAAATATCATTCGAAACCATACATTTAAAATCATTATTATGCAATTTGAGAACCAGAAATGAAGTACCAGGTCCATTATAAAGTATCAGGCCAACGATAACAACACTACAAAGTTTACAAATCACCTATCCAAGATGATAGAGATCAACCTATATAACTAACAAATATGATCTCTCCACTATCTCATGCCATTCATGGTAAAAATGCATAGCGGCATGTTTTCTCTCCAGCGGAATTAAAAAGAAAAGGAAAAACCATAGCTAAGTAGTACGGCCAACCCAAACTCCAACCACAACATCTTCCTTATCCTCACAACAAAATCTAACACCACATCTAAATCTATTATGCAGTTTTAAACCCTTTGAAAAATTTGAAGCTGCATTGATGTTTAGCCAAGAACCACCAAGCTTTTCTAGCGTGTTTCTTAGACAAAACCTCTCTTCTATATAAGAGATCCAACCAACCAACCAAAGCTTTCTACAAATGTTTCCCGATAAAGTGGTATTCCAATATCTGAGCTTCATAACGCCATAACCCATTACCTTGATCTTCCAATTCCCAGCATTTTACGTTTTACATCTTACAAAACCTGACACCACATCCAAAAATGAGCATTACCAGTATTTGTGATTATGTCCACTAAGGTCCTTCATTGAGATCATCGAGCTTCATGGTGAAACATCTGTTGACCTTCTTGTGACTGGCTCTATGACCACCAAGGGACTATGAGAGGTGACACTTTCTTGCAAGCCTTGCACTTAAACATTGCTTTGGATACCCTAACCCTTTCTTGCGCATCCTGCAGAAGTGCTTGTCGGTCTGCTGCTATTGCTGCACATGCAGCTGATGCTGCTTGTTTTCTTATTGTCGGTCAATCATCATAGCCATCTAGAAGGGAGGAAGGTTGTTTGGTTGTTTTTGTAGTGGTTGTTGATATTGGTAGTTGCAAAACTTTGTATAGTGTAAGACTACGCAAGCTTCTCTCTCTGTCTAAAATCAAAAGGAGCCAGCTTTTTAGTTGAGTTACCATTTTGTAGTTGATGAGGGACAAGGGAGGGCGGTGTCTTGAGTATGGGCAGGTGACAAGTGGGTCAAGGAGGAAGAGGGTGGATCACTGTACCAAAATTTTCAGATCCAGCCAAGAAAGACACCCTTCATTGATATGATCAAACGTGGCAATCAACCTGTACAGAAGATAAAAGCACAACATTATATAAGTAGTTAGAGCTGAAAGAACAGATGTACAAGGAAACCAATCAAGAATTAGCAAGCAATTTCAATGTAAAATATAGTAAATGATCCTATTTTACAAGTAAACAATATAGCGACATTATTTAGTTGATGAGTAGACCCATTCAACCAAATAACTAAGTATTTTTCAGGTAATAACTAATAAGTAACTTAGAAGGTTTTCTAAAAAAGCGGGTAATTAAATTCCTACGTCAGCTCCTCAATAAGGGATAGCACTTAAGTGCTACCAAAGTCTTTTCACTTTATAATTAAACCGGAAAACTTTTCCAAAACCCTTTCTTAAAAAATCTTGGCTTCACCTTCTTGACAAAGAGAAGAATGAAGTGCTATTATCAAATGGAAATAAAAGCATTTTTACAAACCCACATTTAATAATACCTACTTCTTAACCCTTTATCACCATTCTACCAAAAGCATCAAGCGCTAAAACAAATATAAGAGGAATATGAGACCTCTTTTACAACAACATTCCCTACCATTGATACCATTTATGATTATGGAGACGTATTACTAAACAAACCTTGTCATAGCTGTTGAGAATGTAGTTAGCATTTAGTCCCACGTTGGAAAACTATGGGATGCATATGGGTATAAGATATAAGATGGGATAAACCTCTCTAAGGCTTGAATCTTTTGGATGGAATTCTACTATATTAAAAGCCCATGTGGTATGGATCCAAACCGAGTTTTGCATGGTATCAAAGCTTAGGTGTTTGTTTGTTTGTCCACGTTGCATATGGGATTTGAGCCCTCGCACATGAAGTCCTCTTTGCCCACGTGTGTTGCACGTAAGAAGGAGTGTTGAGAATGTGGTTAACATTTAGTCCCAAGTTGGAAAAACTATGGGATGCATATGAGTATAAGATATAAGATGGGATAAATCTCCATAAGACTTGAGTCTTTTGGATGGAGTCCCACTATTTTTAAAGCTCATGTGTATTCATGTGTGGGCCCATGTGTTGTGGCCCAAACCGAGTTTTACAATAGCTTTAAGTCGAAAATTATTTGAAGTTTGCTCTTTTAGGGTTTATTCTTCACCTTTTTCCACAACATATTTTTCTCACAATATTGCTCAACTGTCAACTTGTAAATGCCCTTCTTTTCTATTGTATGTTCAAGTTGAGACATTTTTCAACTTGCATTATGTTATGCTGCACTATATGAATTCTTATCATCTATTGATCTCTTCCTTGATCTAGCAATCCGACATTTATATTTCATTTGTTGTGAAAGCCTCTGAATGGAGGTGAAATTAACACATTATCAGGCTGTTAGTATTTGGAATTGAATGTTGCAGTATACAAGTTAGTGTCATGAAAACTTGTGTGTCAATGCCTTAAGCTAGATTTTATCATTGAATGCCGCTGTGTGCAGTCAGGACACTATCTTATATAGATACCATTTATCTTTTATTTTGAGTATTTCGCAATTCTTTGTGCTTGTACATTCTCCACATTCTAGATTTTGATATACCATCTGTCTGTTTATTTTTTCCAAGTGCAACATCTCATGCTCTTATAATTCAAAACTACTAGCTTTATCTTGCTAATGTAGTTTTTCTTCTAATAATTCCTTCAGGGTGGAGAGAAGTTGGGTTATGAAACAGAAGCCTTTGCAATATATGATGTCATGAGGTTAGGTCCTTTCCCTTGTTACAAATATTCACTAGGCAACGTTGTCTTCTTTCTTTTGGTCTGTAGCGGTTGACTAATGTTCGAAAACTAATTATCATCCAAGTGGTTGCTTTGCTAAAGCATCTTATGCAGGTTTTCTTTCATTTTCTGAAGGAATAAACTTCCGTAATATAAAATTAGACGTTACACCATGATTGTCGTGGTCCGCTCAATTCAAGCAAATTAGTATTTTAAAAAAAATAAATTACTGTTGTTGTTTGGGACATGACTCATGGTTTTTCTTTATTTGGAAATGGCTTATGATTGGGTCCTTAGGAAGATAATGTGGTGGATTTTTGAAGGGAAAAAAGCTAGTGTCTTGAAGGTTTATTGATGTGACTAAAGGTATGATGGAACGTAGAGTAAAGATGGTTGAATAAGAGATAGAGCCACTTTCTATCATGATAGGTTTACATCAAAGATCGACATTAAGTCCTTATCCTTTTTCATTAGTTTTGAATGAACTCACCAAACATGTTCAAGATGACGTGCTATGGTGTATGTTGTTTGCCGATGATATTGTTTTAGTAGATGAATTTAAAGAAAGGATCATTTTTAAAGTAGAAAAATAAGGAGATGCCTTAGAATGTAAAGGATTTAGAATTAGCAGATCAAATATTTAATATATGGAATGTAATTTCAATAATACGGTGCGAAGAAATGAGTGTACAATGCAAATTGATGGCTAATAAGTATTTAGAAATAACCATTTTCGGTACTTAGGATCTATGATTAATCATGATGGGGAGATCGAGATGGATGTAGCTTATAGGATAAAAGCGAGATGGTTGAAATATAGAAGTGCTTCAGGAGTGCTATATTATCGCAGGATATATTTGAAATTGAAAGGAAAATTTATAAAGACAGAGGTAATATCGGCACTTCTTTATGGATTAGAATATTGGGCAGTTAAGAAACATGTCAAAAAAACGAGTGGGGGTGAAATGAGATGTTAAATTGGATTAGTGGTAATACACTAACAAATAGGATAAGAAATAGTGTATTCGTAACTGTGAAGAATTAAAGGAGAGATTTATAAGAGAATGTTTTCGGGAAATGTAATGGATAGATTGGATTAATCCTAATCCTTCTCTTTATATAGGCAAAGCCATTTTGCTATTACACCCTTATTAAGTATCTAATTACATATGATCAACCCATGTACACTTTGGGTATTCTAGCACTCTTCTTCAAGCTGGAGCATACATATCAAACATACCAAGCTTGTTACATATAAATTGCACTCTATTTCTTCCTAAGGGCTTTGTGAATAAATATGTTAACTGATGGACGGATTGAACATAGTAAGTATTGATGATCCCATCTTCAACTTTCTCCCCCACGAAATGGCAATCCGCCTCAATGTGCTTCGTTCGCTTATGGAACACAGGATTAGATGCAATATAGATCGCGGTTTTATCATCACAAAACAACCACATAAAGAAAGTGGGCTCAAAGCCAAGCTCTCCCAGCAAAAAGCGAATCCATACAAGCTCATAAGTGGTACTCGTCATGGCCCGGTACGACGCCAGAGCGGGACATTACGTTTCGCTTCTTACGCTTCCAAGAGACTAAGTTAGCTCCTACAAATATGCAATATTCTGTAGTAGATCTGCGATTAGATGGAGAACCGGCCCAATCTGCATCAGTGAAGCTTGCTACTCTCAAATGTCCATGATCTGAATACAGTAGACCCTTTCCTGGAGCATTCTTCAAATAGTGAAGTATTCGAATCACCGCATCCCAATGAGCAACTCGAGGATCAGCCATGAATTGGCTCACAACGCTAACTGGGTATGAGATATCAGGTCGAGTGACAATGAGCCAATTCAACTTATCGACCAACCGTCGGTAACTTCCGGGATCTTCAACCGAGTCACCTTGTCTCGGAAGCAACTTAGTATTATGATCCATTGGAGGCTGCATGGGTTTGCACTCTAACATCCTCGCTTCAATCAGCGTATCAAGTATATACTTTTGCTGTGAGATGTAAATGCCATCTTTCGATTGAGCAATCTTGATACCTAAAAAATATTTAAGACTCCCAAAGTCCTTAGTCTGAAATTTTGCTTGAAGGTGGTACTTAAGCTGTGCAATACCGGCCGCATCATCGCCAGTAATCACTATGTCATCGAAATATACCATCAAAAGAATACGAAGACCATTGGTGTTATTATAGTACAACACCGAATGGTCATGTGCATACCGTCTGAGACCAAACGAAATAACCATCTTAATAAATTTCCCAAACCACACTCGCGGAGACTGCTTCAAGCCATACAATGACGTCTTCAATAGGCAAACTATACCAGACTCTACCTGAGCAACAAACCCAGGTGGTTAGTCCATATAGACATCCTCGACCAAAGAACCATGAAGAAACATTTTTCACATCAAGCTGATACAATGACCAATGATGGGTAGTCGCAAAAGACATAAGTAGACAAACAGAAGTCATCTTGGCCATCAGAAAAAGGTCTCATAATCAATGTCGTAAGTCTGCGAATACCCTTTGACAACCAAATATGTTTTCAAGCGGGAAAGGGTCCCATCAGGATGAAGTTTCACAGTGTATACCCAGCGGCACCCTACTGTTAGGGTCAAAAATTACACCCTGGTTGACCAAGTCAAAATCAAAGTCAATCCCAAGCCAAATGGGCCCAAGCTCAGGTCAAGATCGAGTATGGAAGAGACCGGCCCCATGACAAAAAGAATGAAGGCATAGATTGGTTTAATGTAATTCTTTTTTTTGAAATATATGTATGAAAGATGGGCAGAAAGCCAAAATTTTGTAAACCGCATGACTTATGTGCAAAAGAAAATAAGCACATAAGGTATGGGGTGTCACAAGTGCCATTTGGCAAAGCTCAAAGGGCTATATGTAAAGTGTGTAGCCTATAAAGGCAAATATGATGGAAAAAATCAAGAACATTTTCATTCTCTCAAATTCTAGTTCTCAAGGTTCTAAACTTTCTTTCTTTTTTTTTGAATTAAATTAAGAGTTCAATCCCTCTTTTTCCAAAAAGAAACTGTTTTCACTATAAAATCCTTAGAGGGGAACTCAGATCTTTCATCAAATCCCCAAAAGGGGAGATTTTTGAGTTTCACCCCTCTTCTTCTTCAAGATCCAGCCAACGGAGAGGAGGAAGAAGGAGACCCTTTTCTAAAAATCTCATTTCAGGAAGATTCAAAGCTTAAAAGAAGATCCAGGGCTGAAGGGGAGAAAAAAGGGGTCCTCTATGATCATCTTCAAAGATTTCTAGGAGTTTAACTCCATTCATGATCTGTTGGAGATTAACTCCATAAACAAAACCCTTTTTAGAAGTTTAACTCCAAATCTATACATAATCCCTGTTAAGAGTTCAACTCCCAGTCCATGGGCTAAGCCCCTTTTCCGCTGGTGTTTCTCGTGGTCGCGTGCCGCGCACGTGACCCGCGGCACGCGACCGAGGGGCGCTCAGCGCCCACGTGCGCCTCACGGGATCCGCGGGCGCAGCGTTCAGCGGTCGCGTACCGCGCACGTGACCCGCGCCCAATGCCCATGCGCCTGGTGCCGCTCCTCACCCCTCATTTCCCATGCACTCCATACCTAAAACACGTCCCCCGCTGGGAAAATTTTTCTAACGGGATGCTGCCCCGCACCCCGCAAGGGGCTGTTAGCCCCCTTGACCCCTGCCCGCTATCCGGATAGCCTCATAAACTCTGTGAGGCCCCCGATATATCCAAGACCTTTCAACACACACAAACTGCACATTGAGTTCGCATGACCAGTTTGACCCGTTAATCGGAGGTTTCTTCGCTCCAAAGGCGAGGGATAATCAACGGCAGTTTAGTCCGCGGCTGTCAGAGATTCAAATCCCTACAATCAATAAACCACAGTCTATCCTAAGCAGGGGGAATCTGTAATACGCCTGACAAGCGTGTGCGTATTCCCATCTCAATGGGGTGATGAAAATCACCCTACAGATTCTGGCACGCCCTGTAGGACTCTTCTCTCCTCCCATATCTCGGGTCAAGCGTTCATGTGAACTCATTTAACAGATATACTGACGTTTGTACTGAAGTAATGTTCCTTTTGTGCGGCAATCAACTTTCAACGACGATGTCTCCCAAGATGAATTCAGCTGCTAACGCGACCCCAATCTTGTACGTGGTCAAGATCAATACTCGTGTGGTTCTCCCTGTCAGTCTCAGCCGGCAATGGGAGGAGCCACCCCGTCAATTTGGTTCGGTCGTCATTTACCCTGCTGGAAGCACTCATCTGGCGGAGGTCCCGACAAACCAAGCGGCCAAACCGACCTCAAGGGGCAGGAGGCCGAACGTCGTGGTCGCCAGAGCATCCCACCCCAAATGCAAATCCGTATTCGAACGGCTCTCCACTGTTCCAACTGGGGGCAAGGTCGTCAACACCAATGGGGCCACAAAGCAGCTCCAACAAGCTCAGATGTTGCCCTTGACGATCGAGCGAGCACGCATATTCTCTGGACTCTGTCAGTCGGTCTACGACGTCGTCCTGAAAGGCCGAAGCCTGCCAAGTGCTCAAAACAGAAAGCTTGAGAAAGAAACGGCTCAGGTATCGAGCCAACAAAAGGGCCAGGACTTTGGCCAAGTGGAATCTTGTGAGGTTCCAAGAGCAGGGTTACTCCGCGACGACGGCTGAGTCGGTCGTAAAAGTCAGCAATTCCTTCGAACCCCTGAAGTGGGTTCAGAAAAACGCCATGACCGTTAGAATCAAGGAGACAACAGTCCGAACGAGGCTACAAAGAGGTGTCCCAGCCCCAACAGGGAAAGCATGACACTGTCTCTTCAAGAGTTTATCAGGCGCTCTGTGCCGTGCGAAAGCAGCGGGGCAAATACAGAAAAGAAGCACCGACACTACTCAAGAAGCCGGTCAGGCCAGCCATCTTTAATCAATTGTCCGTTACTAAAACAGAAGGGCCACAACAGCGGTTCGCGAAATCCGCTGCCAATAATGAAAAGACGGCCGGATATGTTATCCATACGGTCTATATGCCGGGTGGGCGTCCCAGCGACAACTTGCGCGGCAAAAACAAGGATGGGGCCACCACATCCCAAGTCCAATCTGGCTTGAATGTGGTTGCCGTTTCCCAAGACCAGTTGCCTCCGCTGGATGATGAAAACCCTCTCGATGAGGCCGATAAGCAGAAGGACCCCTCAGTCCATGTGGAGTCAAGCTCGGACAACGAGGAAGAGCCGATTTTCCGTCCCAGGACCGCAGAGCAAGAGCTGCTTCAAGAGCTTCGAAAACAGTTCAGGAGCAAAGATAAAGAGATGACCAAGCTCTATTCGAAAATTGACGACCTAACGAACATTGTGATGCAGCTCACGGCTCAAATTACTCGGGCGCCTCCCAATCAAGCACAAGTCTCTACTCATGAGCCGGGTGATGACAACCCGAAGCAACCGATGCCTGTCCACTTGGGTCCAAGATTGGGCGAGCCGCACGAAAGCCGACCACATTCCGCTTCTGGGGACGCCTTGGCCCCAGATAGCACCATCCCTCTAACACAAGATCGGATAATGGATTTGGTCACCAGCAAGGTTAAAACATTGGTGGATGAAGCCGAAGCTCAGAAAGAAATTGACAGTAGTGGGCGGCTATATCCTACACAGTACGATCTGATCGAGTTCCCCAGCGGCTACGTCATTCCTAAGTTCGGAAGATTTGACGGGACGGGAAACGCAAATCAGCACGTCGCCCATTTTAAAGCGTCGTGCGGAAATACATGGGGCAATGATGCACTTTTTCTTCATCAGTTTGTCAACAGCCTGACTGGTGTCGCTTTCGACTGGTACGCAAGTATACCAGACGGGTCCATCACTACTTTCTCACAAATGGAGTCTCTGTTTCGGCAAAGATTCATGAGTGTTAGTGACAAAATCTCCATCGCTGATTTCGTGAGAACCAAGCCGGGGAAAAGCAACACGGACTTTATTGCCCGATGGCGCAACCTCACTGTCAAGTGCGAACCGCCGCTAGAGCAGGACTACTCTGTCAGCGTCCTTATTGGGAATCTCAGCAATTGGATAGTCCCATTCTTATGTACAGCAGGCCTCAAGACGTTTCAGGAGCTAACTAAGAAAGTTCAAATGCTGGAACGCTCAAAGTAAGAGTCTATCCCGGACTCTCAGAGAGACAAGACTTGGAAAAGCAAGCGGGACGACAACCGTAGAAGCGGGAATTCCAGCAATACCAATGTCTTCAATGCGTCTGACAATGAAGACAAACGAAAGGCAGGCGAATCCAGACCTAACCGATCTCGAAAGCTCGTGCTGGGAGGAGAAGGGCCTTCCCTAGAGGAAAAAAATAACAAGATTTACTCTTTCAGAAGGGACAAGGTCCGCAAGATATTCAAAGATGTCTTGAACAACGGTCTACAATTGCCAAAGTGAAAAAGACCCCCACGAAGCAAAAATGACCGACAATCCCCTGTATTGCCCATACCACAGAGTAGTGAGCCATGCGATCGAGAATTGCTATATTTTCAAAGACCGGGTCGAGAAGCAGTATAAGACTGGAGAGATTGAGCTGTCCAAGAGTGTGTTGGTGAATAATCAAATTGCAACCACCAACTTTATACAAACAGAAGCTGAAGCCTTCTGGGAGCAGACAGCTGAACCTGCTGTCCTGAGAAATGAAACTGACTCACCGCAGCCTCCATGGAGTACACACATATCTAATAAGATGAAGAAAATGCTAAAGTTACTTCGGAAAGAGCCCAGAACAGAATGGGAAGGGCAGAAAAAGCCCACCATTCCAGCTGCCAATTCGGCAATCAGGCTCAAAATCCAAAAAGCTCAAGAAAAAGAAAAGCGCAGCTCGACGCGAAAAGGAGTCTGCAGGGAGATCGACCATTCAAAAATATATCGATTCTCTCGAAGACTCTGAACAAAAGGAAATGACTCTAATTCAATTGAAAGGGTTCTTCCCTGTAGAAACAGCTGAGATTCTGGAGGAGCTAGAAGAAAACTCCAATGAAGAGATCCCTATAGTGACCTGCTACGTCGTCCACCTTGGTAGCGACTCTGAGGAAGAGCCATGTTTTCCTGAAGAGGACGAGGAGCTCGCCATAAAGGCTAACCAAATCCAGCTCAGAAGCGGTAGGACTCTGCCGCCAAATCAGGGCAACGCCCTAAAGGGAAGAAAAAACAAGTCGCTAATGAAGAAGATGGCGGAGAGCCGGCTCATGAAAATTCGAGTCCTTCCTTGGTGGACTATAATGTCTTGGCTCATCTCCGGAAGCTTCCGTCTCTCTTAAGCATCTATGATGCTCTGGTCCTGTCCAAGGATCTTAGAGATATTCTCATTCATGCTCTACAAAACCATGAGCGGCACCAAGCTCGCTTTGCGGAAATCAATATGAAAGAAGCCCAGTACAATCTGCATACTGCCACAGTCACGTTTAAGGACGAAGACCTGCTACTGGGAACGGCTGAGCATAACCGGCCACTTTACGTGACCGGGTACAGTGACGAAGATCGGATTAATCGCATATTAATTGATCCGGGATCCTCAGTGAACATCATGAACTTGCGGACTCTGAAGAGTTTGTCAATGGACGCCCAACACTCAAGCGAAAGGATAGTCATCCAAGGCTGTCAAAACTGTCGGCAAGTTCTGGGGTCTATAGCTCTACCAATCAAATTTGGGGATCTGCAAACCGAAGCTAAGATATACGTGATTGACGCTGACACGTCTTATAAGGTTTTTTTGGGACGGCCGTGGCTCTATGATTATGGTATCGTTCCGTCAACTCTCTATCAGTGCATGAAATATATTAAAAACGGAGAAGAAAGACGCAATGATGGAGACATCCAGCCGTTCAGTGTGCATGAAGTCCGATATGAAGATTCTCGGTACTTTATGAATCTCCAAAGTGCTGGGCCATAGCTCACTAAAGACAGAACGGTCCCGAAACTCAAAGGCAAATCTGAGTCGGCTGTCACTTTCAAAAGCAAAAAATCCCCAAGTGCGTCCGCGTTTCGGCAGTGACACTGTTGAGTCCGACGCTGAAGTCTGTCCTTCCGTAAAACTCGCGCTCATTTCGGTAGCGATACAGACAAGTTTGATATTGAAGGCTCATCCGGCAATAAAATTCGCCCTCGTTTAGACAGTGACACTGAAGAATCAGAAGAAGAGAACCTGCCTTGCAACAGCTATACAGATTGGGCCCCCACGCAACAAGCAAAGCTACGAAAGACCTACGAAGTTGCAAGAAGGGTCCCTAGCCGTCATAAGGGTGCCGGAGCAGATGTGCAAAGAGCTCGATGCATTGTCAGTCTCCACCGTGGATCAGCTGAAAACTTTCTACGTTCCCGGAAGGAAAAGTGGACAGAAGGGCATCATATTTTATGGGTCAAATCCTGTTGTGCACCCGGACGATTTGTCTGTCACGTGCCTTCCCTATGAGAGGCATAAGAGCCGTCCTCAATCCCAGATATTATGCGCCCGAGATGCGGGTATATTTTAAAAAGTGCGGATGTCGATTATATCAAATGGACTCCGAAGCAAAGTTTTATGAAGGGCTATGGCATCCGTCTCAGATTCGAGCACTCATCGATGGACGAATTCCAGATAGACGGGGTATATGTTTCATTCAACCTGATTCTAAAGCATGCTACATGATCCATATTGGTGAAGCCAGCGAAGAGTCAAATGATGAAGCCGAGCTAGCCGAGCCAGAAGAAACCCCTCAAAAGTTCGAAGATGGCGGATAAGCAACCTCCGACGAGCTAACCGAGATTGATTTGGGAACGCCCGATAATTCAAGGCCAATCTACATCAGCTCACTCTTGTCAGAGGAAATGAAAAAGCAGATAATTGCCCTGCTGCATGAGTTCGCCGACTGCTTCGCATGGACGTACAAAGAAATGCCCGGCCTATCCCCTGAAGTGGCCGTGCATAAGCTGGCTATATCTCCTGAAGTCAAGCCTGTCAAACAAGCTCCTCGAAGAATGAGAATGGAGCTGGAAGAAAAGGTCATCGAGGAAACTAAGAAACTTATCGATGCTTGCTTCATCAGGGAAGAGAAATACACATACTGGATCGCATGTATTGTTCCAGTAAAGAAGAAAAATGGGCAGATCCGGGTTTGTGTCGATTTCAGGGACCTTAACAAGGATGCCCTAAAGATGATTTCCCGCTTTCGGTCATGGAAATGATGGTCGATGACACCTTTAATTACGAGCTGTTCATCTTCATGGACGGTTCTTCTGGGTACAATCAGATAAAAATGTCGCCAGAAGATGAGAAACATACATTATTTCGAACCCCGATCGGTATATACTATTACAAAGTGATGCCGTTCGGACTGAAGAACGCAGGTGCTACATATCAAAGGGCAATGACCAATATCTTTGATGACCTAATCCATAAAGTCGTCGAATGTTATGTTGATGATTTGGTCGTCAAGACTAAAGCCAAGGCCGATCACATCCAAGATCTTAGGACCGTTCTCACTAGACTGAGGGAATACGATCTGAAGATAAATCCTCTGAAGTGCGCTTTTGGTGTGTCATCGGGAAAATTTCTGGGCTTCATAGTCCGACATCGAGGGATCGAAGTTGGCCCATCCAAGATAAAGGCCATCATGGAGATGCCCCCTCCGAAGAATCTGACGCAGCTAAGATCTTTTCAAGGCAAGCTTGCTTATATACGAAGGTTTATCTCAAATTTATCGGCGAGATGTAGGCCCTTCTCAAAGCTCATGAAGAAAGAAGCTCCTTTTGTCTGAGATGCCGAATGTCAAGAAGCGTTCGAAAATATCAAACAGTACCTGTTGCACCCTCCAGTGCTTGCTGCCTCTATTCTAAATAAACCGTTGATTCTCTATACTGCCGCGCTAGATGAGTCACTCGGTGCACTTCTTACCCAGAACAACGAGGAGGGAAAAGAGAATGCCCTCTACTATCTTAGTTGAACTTTAGTCGGGACGGAACACAACTATTTCCCGATCGAAAAGCAATGTCTGGCTCTGATATTCGCTGTGAAGAAGCTGAGGCACTATCTGCTCGCTCATCGGGTTATGCTGATCTCCAAGGTCGACCCGCTCAAACACTTGATGACCAAAGCAAGCCTAGCCGGTAGAATGACGAGATGGGCTGTCATGCTGCTTGAATTTGACTAATTTATACTCCTCAGAAAGCAGTAAAAGGGCAAGCCCTCGCCGACTTTCTCGCTGCTCATCCCATACCAGAAGGGTCACCGCTCAATTGCGAGTTATCCGAGAAACAAGTGCCGCACCTCAAGAATGACGAGCCATGTTGGGAGCTCTATTTCGACGGAGCCTCATCAATTAGGACCTCCAGCAAATCAAGCATACCACAAATAAAATCAGGGATAGGATTGGTGTTCATCATGCCATCGATGGGAACCCTACGACGTTCTTTTGCTCTCACCGAGCCTCGCACAAACAACGAACCTGAGTACAAGGCTCTGATAGGTGGTATGGAGCTCGCCATAGAAATGGAAATCCTTTGGCTACGAGTCTATGGTGATTCTCAGCTTGTTGTCAATCAAGTAAGCGGCGACTATAAGATATACAAACCCGAGTTAGCTTGGTACAGAAGCCGGGTGGTAGAGCTTATGAAACAGTTCACCCACATTGAACTGATGAGAGTTCCTAGGGCGTTGAATAGAAACGCTGACGTACTCGCTCGCATAGCCAAGGAGCTGGCTGATCCCGATATGGATGAAATTCTGATAACAGTCAGAAGCCGACAAATTCTACCTCCGGTCTCTTTGCGTGAAGAGGGAAGCGTAGAACAAGAGAACAATCCTGCCGAAGAAGCTCTAATCATCCAAGATGAGCCCGATTGGAGAGAATCCTTCATAGAGTACCTCCGGTTCGACAAGCTGCCTGAGGGAAGATCTGTGAGGATTCAGCTGAAGAAGAGCTCTTCGATATGTGTTTGTAAATAATACGCTATACCGCAGATCATATGACCAACTGACTCGGATGTCTGTCATCGGCCAAAGCCTAAAAAGTCATGAAAGAAGTTCACTTAGGCGTCTGCGGAGCGCACCAATCTGGCCCCAAAATGCGGCTTCAAATTAAACGGCTTGGGTATTACTGGCCTACCATGATAAAGGATTGCGAAGAGCATGCGAAGAGGTGTCATATCTGCCAAATTCACGGTGATTTGATTTAAAGGCATCCCAATCTGTTGCATCTTACGGTGGCGTCGTGGCCTTTCGAAGTTTGGGGAACCGATATAGTTGGCCCAATTGATCCTCCATCATCCAAAGGCCACCGATTCATATTGGCTGCAACAGACTACTTCTCCAGATGGGCTGAAGCTGTCCTGCTAAAAGAAGTCAAGACAGAAAATATTCTGACATTCTTCCGGCATAATGTTCTATACCGCTTCGGTACACCAAGAAGAATCATTTCTGACAACGAGCCTTCTTTCAAGAACTTCAACGTCTCAAGGTTCGCTACTCAGCACAAGATAGACTGGAGATTCCTCCATCTATAATCCAAAAGCCAATGGGCTAGCCGAACCCTTCAATAAGACTCTATGCAAGCTCCTGAGGAAAAATGCTAAAAATGCTTCAGCCAACAAGAGAGACTGGAATCTCAAACTTCACGAGGCGTTGTGGGCATATCGTACCACGCACCGTACTCCAACTCAGTCCACTCCATACTCATTACTCTTTGGAGTGGAGGCGATCTTTCCTCTCGAAGTCGAAGTTTCAAGCTTAAGAATGGCTGTTCAGCAAGAGTTGACGGAGGAGGAAAACGTGCTCTTTCGGCTCGAAGAGCTCGACGCTCTCGAAGAAAAGAGGCTTGCAGTACAGCAAAATCTGGAGCTGTACCGAGCCCAAATGTCACGGGCCTATGACAAGTGACCCGTCTCCGCGCTTTCAAGAAAGGCGAATAGGTGTTGGTCCTCAAAAGACGGATCATCCCCAATCGACATGCCAAGGGGAAATTCGAGCCAAACTGGGAAGGACCATACGTCATCGAGAAAGTGTTTGATGGAGGATCCTACTAGCTGATAAATGCCGAGAGAGAAAGGCCCATGCCACCCATCAATGGCCGATATCTCAAGAAATACTACGCTTGAATGCTCCAAGTTGCAGGCGAATTGAGCACACCGGCCCTACGGTCAGGATCATACATCCTGTAAAACCGTATACAATTCACAGGCATAAACGGCCCCTATCTCTTCCAAGTCCTACCGGCGAGACTACATTTAAAGACCCACCAGTAATGAAGATTCGCCAATGTAAAAAAAAAGAAAGAAAAAAAGAAAAAAAGGGTATGTCCACAAGCAAAACAGGCACGGATGAAAACCCGAAAAGGCTCCATGAGTAAAAACAACAGGACTGCCGGGGAGTTTGTGAAAATCCGAAAGGACGCAAAGTCATAAAAAAGAGATGAAATACACTCGCAAAGTCCTTCGACCATTTGAGGAGAAAATCCCCACGTGAGATCCTTACGACTCACAAAGGAGTAACACACTTAGGAATCCCCACGATTCCTAGAGAGAAATACACCTGCGAGATCCTCTCGACTCGTAGGGAGAAAATGCTTTTATGAGACCCTTACGGCTCATAAAATTGAAAAGTCTTAGATGATAGAGATCTAAACCTGTTTCCTTAGCCATCGCTCTCCAACGGGTAACGGCAAATGATGAGTCGCTCCTGGCATTGCTTCAGTGTTAGCGGTGCTGATGCCGACTCAAAACCTAAATCCTAAGTTTCCCAACGGCAAATGATGAGTCGCTCCTGACATTGCTTCAGTGATAGCGGTGCTGACGCCGACCCAAAAACTAAATCCCAAGTCCTCCCGAGGCAAATGATGAGTTGCTCCTGGAATTATTCCAGTACAGCAATGATGATGTCGACCCAAAAACCAAATCCCAAGCCCTCCTGGAGCAAATGATGAGTTGCTCCTGGAATTATTCCAGTGCAGCAATGATGATGCCGACCCAAAAACCAAATCCCAAGCCTTCCTGGAGCAAATGATGAGTTGCTCCTGGCATTATTCCAGTGCAGCAATGCTGATACCGACCTAAAAATCAATTCCCAAGTCCTTCCGGGAAAAATGATGAGTTGCTCCTGGCATTATTTCAGTGCAGCAATGCTGATGCCGACCCAAAAACCAAATCCTAAGTCCTCCTTCCACTCAAATTCAAAAGTCCCGCCAAATACGGCAGAAATCAAACAGATCAAATTAATGTCCCATCCTGTAGCGCTTCCAAGCTCAAATGTCCCGCTGGACGGGTAGGGAACTCCTAAAATAAATCAAATCAAACAAATCAACTCTGACACCGTTAAAATAGGAGCAAGTCAATTTCAACCCCGTCACGGCAAAAAGCGGAGCAAGTCAAATCAAATCCCGACACCGCAGGAAGAGGAGCAAGCACCGACCGTCCAAGTCACGAAAAGGGCAGCATCGACCGTCCACGTCGCTAAAATGGCAGCACCGACCGTCCAAGTCGCAAAAAGGGCAGCCCCGACCGTCCAAGTTGCAAAAAGGGCAGCACCGATGTCCACGTCGCTAAAATGGCAGCACCGACCGTCCAAGTCGCAAAAATGGCAGCACCGACCGTCCACGTCGCTAAAAGGGCAGCACCGACCGTCCAAGTGGCAAAAAGGGCAGCACCGACCGTCCAAGTCGCAGAAAGGACAGCACCGACTGTCCAAATCGCTAAAATGGCATTACCGACCATCCACGTCGTCAAAAGAGAACCCAACCAAATCAAGTTCCATATAGAGCAAGATCCATCAATTTCATGCACCCACACACACGGTGTGGATTTATTGATGGGGGCATTTTATTGGGGTCAAAAATTACACCCTGATTGACCAAGTCAAAATCAAAGTCAACCCCCCAAGCCAAGTGGGCCCAAGCCCAGGTCAAGACCGAGCATGGAAGTGACCGGCCCCATGACAAAAAGAATGAAGCCATAAATTGGTTTAATGTAATTCTTTTTTTAGAAATAAATGTATGAAAGATGGACAGAAAGCCAAAATTTTGTAAACCCCATGACTTATGCGCAAAAGAAAATAAGCACATAAGGTATGGGGTGGCACAAGTGCCATTTGGCAAAGCTCAAGGGGTTATATATAAAGTGTGTAGCTTATAAAAGCAAATATGATGAAAAAATCAAGAACCTTTTCATTCTCTCAAATTCTGGGGTTTGCCTCCTTCCTCAATGTTCTAAACCTTCTTTCTTTTTTTTGAATTAAATCAAAAGTTCAATCCCTCTTTTTCCAAAAAAAACTGTTTTTCACCATAAAACCCTTAGAGGGGAACTCGGATCTTCATCAAATCCCCAAAAGGGAAGATTTTTGAGTTTCACCCCTCTTCTTCTTCAAGATCCAGCCAACGGAGAGAAGAAAGAAAGAGACCCTCTTTCAAAAATCTCATTTCGGGAAGATCCAAGGCTTAAAAGAAGATTCAGGGCTAAAGGGAAGAAGAAAGGGGTCTCCTCTGATCATCTTTAAAGATTTCTAGGAGTTTAACTCCATTCAAGATCTGTTGGAGTTTAACTCCATAAACAAAACCCTTTTTAGAAGTTTAACTCCAAATCTATATATAATCCCTGTTAGGAGTTCAACTCCAAAGCCCCTTGGGAGTTCAACTCCCAGCCCAGAGGCTAAGCCCCTTTTCTGCTGGTGTTTCCGGCGCCCGCGTGCATGGCACGTGACCCGCGCCCACGTGCCGGGCACGTGACCCGCGCCCGCGTGCCGGGCACCCACTCGCCCGGCACGTGACCCGCGTGCGCCAGACGCCCACGCCGCCAGGCACGCATCTTTAAGACGCTCCTCACCCTTCATTTCTGATGCACTCCACACCTAAAACACGTCTCCCGTTGGGAAAATTTTTCTAACGGGGCGCTGCTAGCCTCCTTGACCCCCTAACCCGCTATCCGGGTAGCGGGACCCCCATAAACTTTGCGAGGCCCCCGATATTCCCAAGACCCTTCAAAACACAACACACGCATACACTACACATTGAGTTCGCATGACCAGTTTGACCCGTCAATCGGAGATTCCTTCGTTCCAAAGGCGAGGGATAATTAACGACAGCTTAGTCCGCGACTGCCGGAGATTCGGATCCCCACAATCAATAAACCCCAGCCTACCCTAGGCAGGGGGAATCTGTAATGCGCCTGACAAGCGCGTGCGTATTCCTATTTCAATGTGGTGACAAAAAACACCCTATACCTACAGCCTTCTTCCCAGCCGAAAAAGGAACCTAATCCCCTGTCTGATTCAGTTCGAGGGTAAGCATCTCATCATAGTCTCGGTCCATCTTTTATGAGACAAACCATCAGAAAGGGACTTGGGTAGACATAAGAGTCGAGAGAGGAGATAAATGCTCAATATGCCGAAGATAAGTGAGAAGTGGCCACATGATGAGCTATAGAGTGAGAAGTGCAGCTCCGGGTGTCTTTCCGGCATTAGGGAGATCAATGTCAGCCTCCGGCGAAGCGTGAGACTCTGGAAGTTCAGTAGGAGGTTGAGGTTAAGGAGTTGTACGGGCTTGACGAGCACATACCATTATAACCGGTAGTGTGGGATCCAATAGTGGAGAATCAGGGGTAGTAGGTGGGTCAATAGGAATGGTATGTGTGATTTCCAACTCAGGAGGTGGAGAATCAACCGACCCAAAAGGGATGTCGTGTAACGAAAATATGAGAAATCTAAAGGAAAGTCACTGTCCATGTCTACAGGAGTGGGATGTAGAAAAGTATGGGGTGAACTCATGAAAAGTCACATCAGCCACTCAGGAGGTGGAGAATCAACCGACCCAAAAGGGATGTCGTGTAACGAAAATATGAGAAATCTAAAGGAAAGTCACTGTCCATGTCTACAGGAGTGGGATGTAGAAAAGTATGGGGTGAACTCATGAAAAGTCACATCAGCTGATATAAATTGACGACACAATGCAGGACTATAGCAACGATATCCCTTATAAGTTCGAGAATACTCAAGAAAAACGCACTTGATGGCCTTGAGATCTAGTTTAGAACCCCCATGTTGAGGATCATGTACAAAATAAACACATCCAAATACCCGTGGAGGTACAAAAAAAGGTACCACCGACACGAACAATATGGAATGAGGAATCTGTCCATCTAAGACAGAGGAGGGTATACGATTGATCAAGTGATTAGCAATAAGGATTGTATCTTCCAAAAGGATTTAGGCACTCGCATATGAAATAGAAGAGTTCGAGCGAGTTCTAACAAATGCCGATTTTCCTTTTTACCATCCTATTCTGTTGAGGGGTGTAAGGATAAAAGAATTCATGAATGATTCCAAGTTGCTCCACATATGTTCGAAAGCGTGTACTAAAATGCTTTTTGATATTATCACTTCTTAATGTACATACAGTGACTCCAAATTGAGTCTTAACTTCAGAACAAAAGGTCTGGAAATGAGAAAATACTTCATTCCTAGATTTCATCAAATATAACCATAAGACTCAAGAAAAATCATCAATAAAGGTCACAAAGTAGCGAAATCCTTCTTGGGCAACAACAGGGCATGACCCCCAAACATCAGAATGAACTAAATCAAAAGGTTTTTCTGCTCTCTTATTAATACGAGATAGATAGTTGGAGCGATGATGCTTACCCAGCTCACATGATTCACACTCTAGAGTAGACAAAGAACCAAGAGATGGAACTATTCTCTTCAACATTTGTAAGGATGGATGATCAAAACGGTAACGAGCATCAAAGGCTAATGTAGGGCTCGATGTTTGACAGACTATAGGGCGTAGGTGCTCATCAAGATGGTATAACCCATCAATCTCTGTCTCGGTGCCAATCATTCGCTGCGTCTCAAGCTTCTAAAACACACATTCTTCAGGGAAAAAGGTAGCACTACAATTCAATTGTCGAGTCAGTTGGCTAATGGATAGCAAGTTGAAAGGGAATCGAAGCAAGTATAGAACAAAAGTCGGAGGTAATTATGATGTAGCCAGAACTGAACCCACTCTTTCTATATTAACTGCAGCACCATTTGCTAAAGTTACCAAAGTGGTTTCATGTTTTGCCTTATAGGAAGACAATATATTTTGCTCCCCTGTCATATGATCAGTAGCTCCAGAATCAATAACCCAAGGACGTGGAGTATGTCGGCGAGATGCAAGATATATGGTCGCCTCTTGCCTTGATCAAATCTGAAGTGAGAAGACAAAAGAAGATGAAGTCTCTGTATTTCGTCATTTATCGATACTCCTACAACAGGAGAAGATGCAGCTGATGCAATCATCATCGTTACTCATAAACATCAAAGGTGAAATATACTTCTCAATTAGTCTATCGAACACATGATGGGGGTGACTTAAGCTCATCAGTTCCAACAACCAAATATCAAGAGATAGATCTTCAAAGATCCAACCTAAAGAATCGTAGTTGATTTCTTAAGATCCAACTACCAATATAATAACAGTCTCCAACCTTCTCAAGCTACAAGTTCGAAATCAATCACGATTTCCGATAGCAAAATAATGAGAAGGAACAGTGATGTCATCACAAATAAGGATGATAGTGAAAGGGTAACTAGTATCGTAGACGAGAAAATTTGAATGAAATAACTCCTTGAGGCAACAACTCTCGAAATAATGCCTGTATCTTCAAACGAGCTTGAATCCTCACACCAAAAGAAAGAGATCTCCTAAGATCTCACCCAAATACAACCAAGAATGCCAACCAACCAACCAAGAAAACGACCAACACAATTGGATTCGATCATGGTCTCCGAGAGCATAAACTCCTCAACAACACAGTCAATCAGGCAAATCATAATGAAAATGAACATAAACGACCTTAAGAGTAATGAAATATCACCTCAAGTCTTGGATTACTGTAGCAAAAGATCAAATCAAAGCAAAGGATTCCCAAATCACACTCTAAAAACAGTCAAGAACAGCCAATTTGAGGCCTCAAAACACCAAGAACAGTGAGTAGCTTCAAGATCAAGCTCTAAAACAGCAAGAAGCCTCAACTCCGCTCAAAATCAGCAAAGAATAGTGTGAAACAGCCCTAAATCGAGCAAAAGATCACCAAGAACAGCGAATCGATCCAAAAACCAGTAGAAAAATCAAGTCGAGGTCGAATCTTGCAATACTCTCCAAGTCGAGCTCAATCTCAGCTGAAGTCGACCAAATCGAACAAGAACTGAGGGAATCGAATTCAAATCAGTCGAGAAGACTTACAATTCATCAAATCGAAGAAGAATAACCCAAATCGAATCTCCAATCGATCAAGTTGAGGCCCCTTTCATCATCGATTTCATATCTGAGTGAAATCAATGAGAAGAAGGGGCTCGATATGAGTTGACGAGGTCAGATTGACGTCGATCTGACTTGCTTGGGCTCCGACGAGGGCATGCGGGGCTCCCGAGGGCAGGCGGCGGCGGTAGTGGTGGCTGTGGTTGGCGGCAGCAGTATTAGGGTTAGGGTTAGGGTTAGGTATTTTGGTGATTTAGTGATGGATGGTTGAGATTAGATCTGAGGAGATGAGTGGCTCAGATTAGCTCTGGTACCATGTGAAGAATTAGAGGGGAGAGATTTATGAGAGAGAAAATATTTTAAGGAAATGTAATGGATAGATTGGTCTAAACCTAATCCTCCTCTTTATATATGCAAAGCCATTTTGGTATTACATCCCTATTAAGTATCTAATTATATATGATAAACCCATGTACACTATGTGTATTCTAACACTAACAATTTAATATTGCTCTTATAGAGAATAAGATGAGAATGAACCGATTGAGATGGTAGGGTCATGTGCAATGGAGACCGATCAATACCCCGGTTAAGAGAAGTGACAAAATTATAGTTAATGCCGCAACTAAAGATGATGATAGATTTAAATGAACATGGATAGAGGTAATTTAAAACTATATGTTAGTTGTTAATTACTTAATTTAAACGATGAGGTGGCCCTTAACAGAGCGGACTGAAGAAAATAATTCATATAGTTGACCCCAAAAATTTGGGCTAATGACTTGGTGTTATTGTTTTGAAGTTGGTGAGTTTTCATGAATGTGTTGAAACTAGGCGACACCACTGTTCCTGTCTGCGCATGATTGAGTATCTGTCTTGTCTGAGGACAACCTTAAACATACAAGTTATGTTGAACTCTATGAAATATTTTACGCATGCTTGCACTTTTTTTGAACCCTGCCTTCTAAAGTGATTAAATTGACACAATGAGAGAAAACCACCTGTAGATCCTTAGATTGTTCCAGCAGAAAAAACAGGTACAAACATTTTGGGGTTACAAAAATATAGTCAATTCTTCGTGGAAATTCTTGCAGTTTGGTGATTGAGTAGGGTTAAAAATTAATTCTACCACTAAACAATTTATTTTACATTTCAAGTTAAAGAGTTGTTTCATACATAGTAATGTGCACCATATTTCTAATGAACAGATATGTTAAACCACCAATTTTCACGCTATGTGTTGGCAATGCTTGGGGAGAAGCTGCCTTGCTTTTAGCTGCTGGTGCTAGAGGAAACCGTGCGGCCCTACCATCATCAACAATCATGATAAAAGAGGTATGCACTCTTCTAAAGCTCTCTTTATAATGTCATTTTTGCGCTATATTGCAGGAAAGCCTCCCATATTTACCCGAATACTAAGAAACCGTCCTCAATTTCGAAAGCCTGCACTTTGCCTGCTGCTTTGACAGCTGTTAACTTTTTTCCATTGCTATTAATTTTTTTCAAAATACCCCAGTTAAAATTTCAATAATAACCATGTAGATGGAACAATAGCAGTAGAAGAACGATAGAATTTCAAAGGTATTTTGGGAAGTTCATTAGAAAAATGGGCATCGTTTTGGTTGAAAGGGGTAAAGCGCTGGTTGTTGGAACTAGTATCCTTTCATCTGGCAAAAGTAAGGGGGTTCCTGTTACGTAGCCTATTATTTAAAGCAAGTACTTTTCAGAAGTTCTATTTCTCTTCAGGCATGTTATATTTGTTAAACAGTATGGCATTACAAATTTACAAATATAACGTGGTATCTTCAATTTTGCAGCCTATTGCTAGGTTCCAAGGTCAAGCGACAGATGTTGAACTTGCTAGAAAAGAAATTAAAAATGTCAAGAAAGAATTGGTAAGAGTTGCGAATCAATTAGACTATATAGTAATTTTATTCAGCAATAATTTTCTACTTGCATTTTTTCCCGCTCAAGATTCGAGCTTTGTATGGCTATTTTATAAGATTTCTGCATATACACTCAGTTTCTCTGCTGTGGTATACAGTATGCTTATAACCTTATTGCGGCAATTGTTATTCTTAGTAGTAAAAATATTCAGATAATTTATAGTAAGTATTAAGCAGATTTTGTCCCAATTTAAAAATGATTTTCTATTTGTTTTTATTTCTTTTATTCAATGCAGTTCAGATTTTTAGTAGTTTTTCGTCAAAGGACCAAGTTGTATCATATTTTTTTTTAACTCAAACTTGTGAAGGATCATGTTGGCGACCAAATTGGCTACTCATCTTTGTGAACAAATGCCATAAATTTCAATTGGATAAAAGATGTCTTCTTCATAGACTAGATTAACTCTCTTGCCATTTATCTTCCTATAGGTTAACCTCTACTCAAAGCATATCGGAAAAACTCCCGAGCAGATTGAGGAAGACATTAGACGACCGAAATATTTCAGCCCGAGCGAAGCAGTTGAATATGGCATTATTGATAAGGTAAATATATATTTTTTTTAAAACAATCAAGTGTAAATGTCTAGTAAAAAAAATTTTGCTCCAAAATCTTATAATCCTCTCTGCAGGTGTTGTACAATGAAAGAGGCAGCGAAGATCGTGGTGTTGTCTCTGATTTGAAAAGAGCCCAACTTATATGAAGTTCGAGACCGAAGATCATGATATAGTAATTTAAACATGATCCCTTGCTTCATATTTACCACCACCACTCATTGTAGAGAGTGCAAGCATGTGGCTCTTGATGAAAGCAAGATATTGGCTCGGCGAATTTGAGTAGTTTCTACACGGCTGTTTGTACCCATGAAAGGTGCTTTGATCGACCTATTGTGCCTCTGAAGCTGTAGCTCAATGTAATTTTTTATCCCCTTTTTTTGACATTATATTTGTTGATGTTAATTATTCTAAGTTGAATTCAGTTCTAGTTGTGACTGAAATGATTTCTGCAAGCTGTGGCTCAATTTTTTTTCCTTTCTTTTGCAGCCTTTTTTATTCAATGGGTATTTTGAGTGCGTACACAAATCTCCTTAATGTTCTTCTTCTTCTTCTTTTTTTTTAAGGGGAAAAGCAATACGTTCTATTCAATAAAATAAATTAAAAAAACAAAATATTTACAAGATATAGAACTTTTGTATCGAGATAAACAATTCTCAATACATCATTAAAAAATACAGACGGTATTTCAAACATGTTTGTTGCCGTTAATTGAATGCATTGCAAATCCTGATTTCTAAAGACAAAATATGAACCTTTCTGAGAGAAATCAAGATCCTTCCTTACTTCTATTTTTATCTAATAAACGAATACCATTGATGGTATTTCCATCCTTAATAATAACACCGTAAGAAGTAGCAAAAAATCGTCAAGAGATCTAATAGAAGCTTTAGTGGAACATTTCGGACCTGATTTCTACTTAGAATCCCTAAACGGAGAGGAAGTACCATGTGATAAGGAAAGATATTTATTAAAAGCGGTGGTAATCATTTTTCTTTTAGCGGTCATCTTCTTGGCGTGAGATGGTTTGAATCCAGGAGGAATCACTGGATCATCATCCAAGTCTAACTCAGTCGAAATAGAAGGTTCATTTTGCATAATTGAGTCATCTTAATTAGGAGGTTCATCTACCGAATTTACAGAATTCTGCATGTTCCAAGCTAACGATCCTTCGTGTAAAACCATATTATCCAAATCATTGGTGATAATATGCGGAAAAACGGAAGGCAACAGCTTAACACCTGTATTCATGCAATTGGACTTCGTGATTGCCAAATTTTTTATTTTGAAAATCAAAATCTGGATTTACGGATTTACCATTTTCCTCTTTAGATGAAGAGGACTCGATATGAGGATTAATAGTGTTGAGATATTGATTGTTGGTAGTAAAATCGAACATCACAAGCATGATGGTTGATATCATATATGAACATCAAAGGCTTGATGGTTGTTTGAAGAAGTAGTGGCTTCCAAAAGTGGACTAATAAGAATAGGATAGAGTTGTTGAAGAGCCTTATTAGTGTTTTCATTATCATCATTATTGACACCTAATAATGCTGAAGAATCATTAGCTTGATTAATAGCATTAGAAGATGCATTATCTTCATTACATACAGACGACAAAACAATGGTATTGTTTGTATGTCTCAACTTTTCCATTTTTTTCATTCAGCATTGCTCGATATGAATGACATCAAAATTTTCCTTTTCTTTATCGATTCTTTAGCATTAGTAGATAAACACTTCTCTAGATTTTGTTCATTTTTCTTGCATGTATTTTATACGTATCCATGTTTAGCACAAAAATTGCAATATTTAAATTCTTTTTCAAATATAATCTTTTGTGAAAACTTGGTGAAATGGGAAATACCAATGCATAATTTTGTAGAAATAGGTTTTTGCAGATCCAACTCGACACAAACCCTAGCCTTATTTGTTCTGGTGTAGTGGGTTGTATGAAGATCCGTCTTAATAAACCTTCCAACAGGTTTGACAATGGAGTGCAACATATCTATATGAAAAAAATTTGAAGGCAAACCTGAAAGATTTAACCATGCGGGAACGGTGGTAGGCTCTTGATCTCGAGAGAAAAAGACGTCCACTTGAAAAATCTAAAAAGAAAACCTTTAACATACAGGAATTCCGTCAACCAGATCTTATTGAAATCTTCTTGATTATCGAATCTTTGTAGAAGATGCCTACTATCCAAAACACCGATAACAGTCCTCAATGATGGAAAATGTTGCTTTAAAATTTCTTTCGTCTCGAGAATTGATGGTCTTTCATAAGAGCATTTAGCCACCAAAGAAAGGTCGCCAGGTATGTGAGTTAAGTCCTCAACAATGGAAAAACGATGGGAAAACGTTGGTTTAAAATTTCTTTAGTTCGGAGAATTGATGGTCCTCAATAAGAGCATTTAGTCCTCAACTGACGGTCTTCCAAAAGAGCATTTAGTCCTCGTATAAGATACCTACGATGCCTGTTCTTCTTTCTCCCTCCAGGTTTCTCTTAATCCCCAAAATTACACCATGTTCTAGAAGCACTACAAACTCAGATGCAGGGCGTAAAATTGTCCTTGTCCCTGTCAAATAATAATATTCCGTCAAACATGCTGACGCTAGGTCGATGGAAGGTGTCAAAGTGCACATTTTACAAACTCAAATGTATATATTAGCTCACCAAAAAATCATATGGGTATTTTAATAGCAACATGTGTGAAACGCATGAGGTATTATTCTGCAATTATCGTGGGTTTTCTGTATCTAAGGATATATTTTCTTTATATATAGATATAGATATAGATATAGATATATATAGAATGAGAATAATATAGAAAAAAAGGCCTATGAGCCTTTTTCCTTAGATGGCGTCAAAAATCTATATCTTCCAACATTTTATTCAACGATCGACACACATCATCATCATCTTTATCATCTAAGATGTGCATACAACAAATTTCATGTGATTCCACCACTTTTTCACCGTTGAATTAGTAATGTAAAAAGTTCTATTGTCGGTAAACGGTTAATTTTGCACCCACTAAATCAACGATCTGACGGAATTACATGAAATTTGGTGTATCCACATCTTAGATGATATAGATGGAGGTGATGGATGTCGATCGTTGGAAAAAATCATGAAGGGGGTAATTTTTCGACGCCATAGAAGAGAATTCTCCTCCATGACATCTTTCCTCCATTATCCTCATATATATATATATATATATATATATATATATATATATATATATATATATATATATATATATATATATATATTTTCGTACCGTTCACTTCAATCTATATGTTTTAGATAAGTTGTATACAAGATTTTACGAGATTTGAAGATCTCTAACACAACCATCAAGCGATCGCATTTTTTATTCACCGAAAAGCCAATGAATTTTTGGTACACTAGATAAATGTGTTAAAGGTCTCCAAATCTCGTAAAATTTTTTACACGACTTATTTAAAACATGTAGATCAAAGTGAACGGTACGGATCGGTGAAAAATATGTTAAGTGTTAGAAAGTTTGACCTCAAAATAAGAAATGGGGTCCGGCCTCATAGGATCAACTTCCTATTTATGTGTGTGGGAGTGATCTATTGCAAACCGGTTCGCATTTTTTAAAATACGGGAACTCTCGGCCTACGATATATTTTAACGATTCGATCCGTTCAAGTTGATCACCCTACCCTCAAATGTATGTGTATGAAAAATCAAAGAATTTGAAAACCTCTAACCTATGTATCGAAGGAAGTTTATGTTGCATTATCGAAAGAGGTTAATTTTTGCATCCATCAATGCAGAGGTTTAAGGTCTTCAAATCCTTTGATTTTTAATACACATACATTTGAGGGTAGGGTAATCAGGTTGAACGGCTCAGATCGTTAAAATATGCTGTATATTGAGAGTTCCCGTTTTTAAAAAATACGGACCGGTTTGCAATGGAGCTCTCTCTCTCTCTCTGCGCGCACACACGCACACAAATATATATATATATAGAGAGAGCTCCATTGCAAACCGGTTCGTGTTTTTTTAAAAACGGAAACTCTCTGTCTACGACAACGATCCGATCCGTTCAAGCTGACCATCCTACTCTTAAATGTATGTGTATGAAAAATCAAAGAATTTGAAGACCTCTAACCTATGCATCGATGGGAGCAGCAAAAATGAATGACATTCGATAATGCAACATAAACTGCATCTGATGCATAACATAGATTAGAAGTTTTCAAATCCTTTGATTTTTCATATACATATATTTGAGGGGAGGATAATCAACTTGAACGGATCGGATCGTTAAAATATGCCGTAGACCGAAAGTTCCTGTTTTTAAAAAATACGGACCGGTTTACAATGGATCACCCCCGGTGTAGGCCCCCCCCCCCCCCCCGCCCCCAAAAAAAAAAAACTCAGCCATGTATATTACCCCTCAAAACTTAATATTTACATATATCACCCTCAGAACCTTAACTTTATTCAAATAAAACCTACATGTTAATTGTTTAAATTGATTTCTTGACTAAACTACCCACAGCTAGTGTCTTTTCCTTAAACCTTCAACCGTTTTGAAATCCAAGACAAGTCCTGCAAGTGTCATGTTAATCTTTCATTTCTCTAAGGGGTTGTTTGGTTGCATGTATTTAGAACCCCATGCAGTTACAACTACACTAAATCCTAAATTCAAGTTTTTGGTTATTTGTTTTTGCAACAACGCATTAGCTTAAAAATCTTGTAGTTCCAACTGCGTCCAAAAAGAGCGCAATTGCAAAAACAACTTTTGGAACGCAGAAAAAAAGGGACCACGTATCTTTTCGACGCAAAAAGCCTAAAAATCCTCTCTCCCGGCAAAACAAAAGGGCTTCTCAACAATAAAGATCTCATTTGCTTTCTTTGTGCAAGGTTTCTTCAGCAAACTGATCAGTCTTCATCGAAAGGCAAAATTCTATGATATTTTCCTTTCATCTTAAATCCAGTTATATATAGATATATATTCTCATATTCTCATATTCTCTTTACTCTTTTTATTATTTTTATACTGTATTGGTTACCGTTAGTGCAGGTTTATGATCAAATGGAGTTATTACATGTCAATATTTTGAAACGTAAATGATTCAAAATGTAAATGAAAGAACAAAGTCCTGATTAAAAATTGTTGCTGAGATGAATCACTAGGTTCTAAAAATGTTATGGGTCGGTTGCTTGGATGTTGCTGAGATGAATCACTTAATAGAGTTTTCTAAACATAAGGTATTTTAGTGAAATTAGACAATAATTTTAAATAATTTAATTTCTTTTCAAAAAGAAGAAAAGACTGTGCACGGAACACTTCAACATGCAAATTGATAACTTTTGTTAGTTTAATTTTAGGGAGGTAAGCTCACAATGGTGAAGAGGCCCATCATCTTATTGCTGCAAAAAATAACAGCCAAACGGAAGACTTGAAGTTGTAATTGTTGTATTTATGGAATTGCAACTACAATCAACAAAACACATGTTTTCTAAAGTATGTAATTGAAACTACATTTCAAACAAACACAAGAATATTGTTCTAACTACCGTAGTTGGATATACATGTAATAGGAAATACATTGCATTTCCAACCGCATGCAACCATAAGCCCCACATTGAGGAAGTAGGTGTCATATAGCTCTTTCATTTTTCAGATTGAATAAGTTGTAAATTGCTAGATTATGTCTCTTGGGAAGAGAAAAATACTCTTTTACTATTATCTCATCTCAAATTGATCTTTTTTGTTTGTATTTTATTTCCTTTTCTAAAAATATTTTTATTATATATATATATATATATATATATATATATATATATATATATATATATATATATATATATATATATCGAGAGATCGAGAGAGAGTAGGATGCTATCGGTACGATTTAGAAACAAATTCTACCAACTATTTAACATTTGGATCCATATTGGGATGTGTATAAATAATTATGATTCATAATTGTTTGTATGCATGCCAATATGGATCTAATGGCTAAAAATTTGGTAGAATTTGTTTCCAAATCCTACCGATAAAAGCATAATTTTGTGTGTGTGTGTGTAAAATTTAAAAATTGTATTGCTGAGATAAATCAACACATTTTGCACATGCAAAACACTTCCAATCGACATTATTTTTAATCCATACACTGGCTAAAATGTGTTGAACAACTTAAGCGGAGCGAATCGTTGAAAAAATATCACCCGAAAAAGTTCATGAATTTAAAAAAACACGAACTCGTCCTAACAGATCTTTCTCTCTCTCTCTCTCTCTCTATATATATATATATATATATATATATATATATATATATATATATATAATGGAGGAGAGATGCCATATGAGAGAATTTTATTATATGTATCGAAAAAAAACATCTTCTAAGATTTTTTTCGACGATCGGCACCCATCATCATCATTTTTATCATATAAGATGTGGATAAACCAAATTTTATATGACTCCATCACTTTTCACCGTTGATTTAGTGAGTGCAAAATTAACGGTTTACCGACAATAGAACTTTTTACATTGATAATTCAGCGATGAAAAAGTGAAACAATCATATGAAATTTGGTGTATCCATATTGACATGCCACCTTTTTAGAAAAGGAATTTCTTACAAGAGAAATTAGTTGGAGTATGGTAGATCTGAAAGAGATTCCAGAACCACAAACGGTGACTAAAGATTCGGTGGAACTTAAGAATTCGATAGTCCCGACGAATATCAGCCACTCCGGAGATCTAGCAGGCAATCTCAGCCAACCGAGAGATACTATGGTTTCTTCATTAACCGTGACAGGAAGGATTGCATCATGAATGATAATGATCCTTCTAGTTTTCAGCAAGCCATAAGGAGTGGGGACTCCGAGAGATGGCTAGATGTTATGAGATCTGAAATAGATTTCACGCACACCAATAAAGTATGGAGTTTGGTGGATACTCCTAAAGGGGTAAAATCCATTGGGAGCAAGTGAATCTTCAAAAAGAAAAACGGTGCAGCTGGAAAAGTAGAGATCTTTAAAGCTAGACTTGTTGCAAAAGTCTTTTGTCAAAGAACAGGCGTGGACTATGATGAAACTTTTTCTCCAGTTGCTATGCTTAATTCAATTCAGATTCTACTTGCCATTGTTGCTTATCATGACTATGAGATCTGGCAAATGGATGTCAAATCCGCCTTTCTAAATGGTGATTTAGAAAAATGCGTATATATGACACAGCCAGAGGGCTTCGTAGACAGTGGGAGCAGCAAAAAGGTGTGCAAGTTGCTTAAGTCCATTTATGGGCTAAAGCAGATATTGCGGAGTTGGAACATCTGTTTTGGTGAGACGGTCAAAGAGTTTGACTTTATGTAAAACATAAAGGAACCTTGCGTTTATAAGAAGGTGAATGGGAGTGCTGCCACATTTCTCGTATTATACGTGGATGATATTCTCCTAATTGGGAATGATATTCCTATGCTACAATCGGTTAAACTTTGGTTGTCACGCAAATTCTCCAAGAAGGATTTGGATGATGCCTTATACTGGGGATTAAAATCTATAGAGATTGATCTAAAAGGACTTAAGGATTGTCTCAGTCCAGGTATATAGACATCATACTAAAAAGGTTTAGTATGGAAAATTCCAAATAAGATAATGTACCTGCTTGTCATGGAATCACCCTCTTCAAATAGATGTCTCCCAAGATTGATGAGGAGAGGGCTCGCATGAGTTTGAGAAAGACTAAGAAGTTGTTCATGGTTGACGGTAGCGGGGATATCCAGATGGGGCATTTACCGATTCCAGCTTCCAAGGTGACATTGATGACAATAAGTCTGTCTCAGAATGTATTTTTACCCTTAATGGAGAGACAATATGTTGGAAAAGTTGCAAACATGATACTGTGGCAGATTCGACGATGGAAGCTGAGTACATTGCAGTCAATGATGCAGCCAAAGAAGCTGGCTGGATGAGAAAGTTCATTACTGAACTTGGAGTGGTTTCAACCATTAAAGATCCAATACCTTTGTATTGTGATAATAATGGTGCTATTGTTTTAGCAAAGGAATTTCGGTCCCATCAGAGATCCAGACACATTCTAAGGAAGTATCACTTGATTCGGGAGATACTTAATTGCCGGGAGATCGAGATAAAGAGAGTTGATATTAAAGACAATTTGTCATGCCCCGCTTCCCAGAGTACGGTAAGGAGACGTGACGGGTCACGCGACGTATTTACTCAGAAGTAAACACGTTAAGCGTATATAAGAAATATGATGTAAATATACACAAGAAAGACATGAGATGTAAATGAACAGCAACTTTTTATCTATTAAACATTCTTTACAATACAATGCTGGAAAGTAAATACAAGACTGGAAAGCAATGCCTAAACAATGGCATGAAACTAAAAATAAAAGTATATACAAGTGTCTAGAGCTCTAGGTCGTCGATGAACTGCTCCAAGTCTTCTGAGCTAGGCTCAATCTCCAGAGAGTCGGGTTCTCCTGACAACATTCCAAAGAAAGAATAGAAAAGGAATGTCATCAGCGAACAATCGTTCGGTAAGTCCCAAAGAGAGATGGAAATAGACTGAACAGGTAATGAGAATATAACTGGTATAATGTTGATTATTATGTTAACGCAGTTGTTTGTAGCTTGGTACAGAATATGCTAGTGTATACGAGAGGAGTCCAGCTTAACCCGTGGACTATGGTATAAGGAGTATAAGGCCCCGTCAAAACCCATGGGACAACGGCAACGGATATTCAGGTTAGGTGTATTAAAGTGACCGACTCATGCTACTTTAAACGCATTCCGTACCAATCTACCCCTTTAAACCTCGTAATATATTATTGTATTATTTTGTAGTGATTTGTAAATATAAGACTTGCCGAAACCATGACATTAATTGTTCATGTAAACGGATAAGTATATAAACGAATAGTCATGTAGACAAGTCAAATGTATATCCATGGATCGGTCAAATCAAGTCATGTTGATATAGATTGTATTCTGGTATAAAAGGATTCATTTTGCATTGGAGTTATATTGAATTGTATACATGGTTGGATTGATTTCAGATTAGACTGAGACTCCGACTGAGTCAGACACTTATACAGAATTGAAGTCCTGAATTGGTTTTGGAGTTATCGGTAACTGCTGCACATGGACGGTAGGATTTATGACTTTTTACAAGCCAATTACCATTGATAACCCCATTTTAGTTGTCTACCTTAAATAAGCAAGCACCCACTTTCTCCGGCTCCCTGAGGCTCAAGAGAATTGGTCCCGCTTAAACCTATGTTTACTAGACTCCTTATTGTAAATTAATAAACTTGAGGGGTTTTTATGAAAAATAGTTTTGATATATTTTCAAAATAAATCTCAAATATTTAATTATCGTCTTTAAGATTTTCATAGATGCAATTTTAAAAGTGATGAGATATTCTAGTGGATATAAACCTAAATTGAATAGTATATGGTATTTTCATGTAATTTAACTTGTATTGATTTCGAGAGTATTTTCATGAACTTTTGTGATTCTTTTCTTTTGATTTAGAAAACATGTAATTATTAAATATATTTAAAATAGATATTTTGATAATATATATATATATATATATATATTAAAAATAGAATTTATTTATTAAATAGAAATCACGTTTTCTTAAAAATTGTAATAAAAATTCTATCGAGATCGTATACTCCGTGAGGAGGTATGCATCTCGCCCTACTAGTCCGATGGATGTGCGATAACCCGCACCAACCAAATCGGATTCTCCAAAATGGGTTGTAAGGAAATAATTGTATGAAATTTAATTAAAACAATCTTAAAGAATACAGTTTTTAATAGTTTAGGGTATTTTATCGTAAAATTGTATTAGTTCCAAAAATATTGTAAAGAGACAATCATGCTATGTCATGACGAGTGTTGTGATGAGATTGGTCATTACTGTTGGGTTTTGCCGGCGTCCGGGCCATCAAACCGTGGTCAAATGCGGAACAAAAAATTTCAAAACTTTGGCGCAAACAAAACCCGCACAAGATCGAACCAAAAACCCGATACTAGCAAACATATAAAGAGGAGTTAGATGGTTATACCGAATGAACCAAGTCCTTCGGGTCTTCAACCATCCTCCTAAGCTCCTAGTGGTCGCGGATCGAATTTGGTTGTCGGTCTTCCTCCATCTACGATGATCCACCCGAGGGAAACGGCGCAAGCTTCAGCCTCGCCAAGCGAGACAACCGACGCTCCAAAGTTGCTAGCAATGGAGAGTGGAGGTGTAGGATTATCTCACTATTGTTTTTCTCTCATCACAAATGCTCAAAGAGTAACCATATAAGATGAAGAAGGAGGTGAGGAAACATGTGGCATGAGCAACTAAAGAAAATGGCTATGTCTCACAAGTGAGAATGTAATGAAGCAAGTCCAGTAAAGAAATGAGCAAGGCATGAATGAGAAAAAATTATGGCAGCCCCCCTTTTCTCAATCATCCAACAAAAATATCTCATCACAATTTTTACAATAAACAAATGTGTGCCATGCCTCTCTACATGCCAAGCCCACGCTCATGCCAACTCACCTTCCACCTCATTTCCCAAATTGATTTTCTAAAATGAAAATCATATAATGAGGTGGCCATCTTCTAGAAGTTATTTCGTATAAATACGGAATGCAATCCGGTACACGTATCGAAATACATATACGCGTATTCGTACAAAAATACGAATAGCCAAGAGAGAAAATGAATAGTGAACAATAATACTGGAATACATACATATATATATATATATATAAATTATTAAATCAAAACATGATTTAATAATCCGGCTTAGTCCTAAGCCGCTGGTATTATTAACTGTCCGATTAAAGTCTGTGTAGCCTGTACACATATTTAATCGGACACCTGTATGTACCAATATACGTCATCTACACCATATCGCCTGAACCGTGAAAACCTTCTGTATGGGACTCTAAAGACTCTTCAATACGCTGGCAATAGGTTTAACCACAAGCACGTCAGCGGCACTAGCTGTACGTAACGGCTACCCAAGTATTGAGCGAAAGAAAGGCCGACGAGCAAACTCATCCAAACCCCTACTGAGCCTGACAGTGAAAATATCCGTACAGTCCGGTCTGTTCGTCTAAGAGTATCGCATATCGAGTCTAGAGGGTGGATAAAATCAGACCCCTAATAACGCGATAATTCGTGTCGGTATGAAACCCATCACCACCTAAGAAACTACTGATCCTAGATCAGTAGTTCTCGACTACCTTGGCCAAGGATTTCTGGTGATGGCCACCCGTGCACAGCGCGGCATCAACCCCCAATACCGAGAGAGACGAATCCCCGACGATCCACTCACTGCCTCCATGTGGCTCATGACTGTACCCAACCAAAAACTGTTTGCATGGCTCCTTTGAGCCGTGGTAGGGTAGTAATCAAAGCATAGTGGGAAATCACACGAGACAAATGACGATCTCATATCTACAGACTAAGCTGTACTCATATCACCTGGGAATTGCAATCTGACAATAGGTATAATACTGTCTAGCAGGTTCCCAGTGAGTCCGTCCAGTGTACTCATAACCCAATGAGCACCTGTATACTATCTTAGGTGAACAAACTAACACCAATGGCTTGTGAGACCTGGCCACTGCCCTTCATCGGGGTCTCGATTAGTATACACTAGTCTACTCTGGAATATCGATACTCAGTCTCGAAACTCCCGTGACTAGGGACATTTAAGGATGTGCTTATAGACCACCTAGCTCCCACGTATATAATCGCCATCATAATGCTGGTAGTCAAGCAAAAATCCTATGTGCTCTATCAACATGTAATAGTGATCTGTAATACCACCTGAAGCATGTATACGATGATAAAGAAAAACCAGATAGCATACTATCATCTCGAGTAAGACTGTTCTACCGGTATAGGTCCTCCCTCAATCATCACAATCGCATGCCTGTGATTCAATAATTGACTTGAGGGCACTATAGCCAACAATCTCCCACTTTTACTTAAGGCTAATTATTGCGGTGTCGCATACTCACAGCCCGTGTGATACCGAACACCCAACTTATCTACTAATCAGTCTCGCAAAACCCGTTTGCGAAACTATTGCATTCGAGAAATAGCCTCAGTGAGTGGATCCGCTCCAGTGTTTCTATCTTTATCTCTCTATATCTTAACTTCGCGGAGAAAGACTGTCTCCCGAATAGAGCAATACCTTGTCTTAGAATTTGTTTGGGTATCTGATGGGACCCAGTTCACAAATGAACTCCAAATCCAACAAACTTCTTAAACTGTATCATCCACTGAATTTAATCAGTATGTTGCGCCATGCCTGCCTCAGTATCCCCTTGAACCACCCGTCCAACATACTGTCCCTCAGAAGAGGGAAAATTATAACTCTGACAGTCACTCTGCCATCCAGGTCACCTCGGAAGCCTGGAATGATAACCGTCTCCCGAAGGAGGCTGCCGTTACCACATCCCTAAAACATCCACTTATGTTCATAAACTGCTTCCGAACGTTTCTCCAGAATTGGATCAATATATAAACTTATTGCAGCTAGTGCAAAAATAACATCTGGTGTGGTACTTGACATCTCATGATTGACTCAATTGCCTAAGTAAGTGATATGCCAATTATGCAAATCCCTCTCCCCTTTAGTCTGAAAGACATCTTTTAGAGAGGGTGACTCCATCACCTGCAGGTACACCACCATGCCAGGAGTCAACCATTCTAAAACACCTTTATAATAATGTCAAAGTATCCAGATTGGGACACTTC
The DNA here is from genome assembly GCA_030015575.1 of Agapanthus africanus. NCBI lineage: Eukaryota > Viridiplantae > Streptophyta > Magnoliopsida > Asparagales > Amaryllidaceae > Agapanthus > Agapanthus africanus. The sequence continues at coordinate 27,950,409 of CM057339.1, forward strand.
CCAAATCTAGATCTAAAACCATAGATCTAGTAACCAGAAATCCTGATATTATATTCATATCCTATGTGGAAAAACAACTTTGTGACAACCACAGTATAACCGATCGTGGTATAGAAAGATCTCTCCCTATCAAGTGCATGTCATCCAAATACATGAACATCACTCTCTACTACCTTCTTAAATCTAGATCCATCTGTTGTTCTGATGAAGTTAAAGCCTATGACTCTCACATCAAAAATAGATGATCTAGGTCCGCTATACCAGCTTTAGTGTATAAATAGACATAAGCTACTTGCCCTCTATGCTTCCGCTGCTCCCACTGACTATAACAACCCTTTGGCATAGTTATATACACGTGCACTTCTAAAGCTAGTTTAGAACGACGTTATACTCATCCTCCTGCCGCATCTTATAGTCTAGAACAGCAGCAATAGAAAGTCTGGGTAAACAAGAACTTCTTTGTCACCGTCTTTGAGAAGACCGAAGTACCTCTTGGGTGCCTGAGGTTACCCACCAAATCTGCGGAGTGGCTAATGGATCGTCGAAACCAATTGAATCATCAGGTTCTATTAAATTTTCAGTAATCGTTTGTGGTTCTGGAATCACTTCCAGTTCTACCATACCCCCACTAATGTTTTCTGAAAAGAATCCATTTTTACCAAAATTATGGCGAGTCAAGAATAATATAATCATTGATCTTCCAGATGGTAGAAATTTAACCCTCGTCCTAGCCCGGGATAACCCACAAACTGCCATTACTAAAACGTGCCTTGAGTCTATCCAGAATCTGGTTTTAAGCATAAGCCGGACAACTCCATATACCTTAACATCGTTAAGATATGAACCATTCTATATACAATATAGAAACAGAGGCACTAATTTAATTGGAACCAGATTCAAATCATGCAGCTGTCTCCAGTGCATGTCAACCAAATGGAAGGAGGCTAAACAACATTACTCATCTAGGAGTGCATCCATAAATGAGTAACCTGAAAGAGAATCAACTTCCCAAAACTATTACTTACAACGGAATATCTTACACAAGTATCTACACCTTCGATCACCTTGAAGAATCCTGATACTTGCAACACATGGCTCTCTACTTTATTCTTATACCTATAACTTCTCAAAATCCGGACCTTGTATTTCAACGAAATACTTGTCCAAAACCGGAGAAGTCATAAGTAAACAGAATATGGTACGAGCACCAACCCCTTTGTCTTAATAGACGCTGGACAACATACTATACTTTGTATAACTCCCCTGAGTTTAATAACTCAAACTCTGTGCGTCATAAGTTGAAAACTGTACTATGGTTAAGAAGAATTACACCGCTGTTGAATGCATCTTACCTAATCACCAACTGATATAGGTAAATGTCATAGACATAATATCAAAAGTTATATCTCACTTTATAAAATAAACGTACAGATATATCAGTTTGAAATTGGTGCATAATAACGGATATTCAAAACCAAATATTTGCCATCCGGCAAAAACCCAGGTGATTTCCTCAAATATCACCAATTACAACGAATTCCGATATAATGAGGATATAATCACCTAATTCCCAATATGTTACTGCCATTCACCATCTGTAACGCCATACAGATGTGAGAATCAAACCTGGTAAATACATACCCTGGAGTTAGAATCCAATTGGGAAAACAGTTTTCATTTAACATCGTATAGTGAAACTGAAACATGAAAATGTTTCGAAGGGGTAATCTGGTACTCCTAGTAACGCCTTTTCCACTATCCTGATTCATGACTGTAACCGTATAGTTCCATGCCCTCACTCCAATCTCTTTATTATGTCTTTACTTATTACCTTCTGTACACCACTTTTAGGCTAATTGGTTTTCTTCATTCCCTACCCTTTGGCACCAGCCTAAGGTTTGGAAGAAAACTATCCAATAAGAATAATGGGTGTACTCTCCTTATACCAGGAGCCCTCCCAACCTGAGAGAAGGTAAAGGGAAAAGAAAACTGAATAATCCTATTATATTTCTCCTAAACCAAAAACCATTCTCGAATCTGGAATAAGTTCCTTCGAGTGCGTATGTAACTATACGATGGCATATCCAATAAATGTGGATCTTCGTAGTGATGCGGAATGTTCCGGAGAAAACCAAAGTGGATGTGGGAGTGGCAGGGGTATACGCGTTTCTGTAATGAATGATAATAGTCGCAATTTCCTTTTGCCCTCATTCTAATCCCTTTGTTATGTCTTTTCTTATTACCTTTTGTACACCACACTTAGGCTAATTGGTTTTCTTCCTTCCCTACCATTCGGCACCTGCCTATGGTTTGGAAGAAGACTATATAATAAGAGTAATAGGTGTACTCTCCTGATCCTAGGAGCTCTCACAACCTGAGAGAAGGTAAAGGGAAAAGACGACCGAATAATCCGATTCAATTTTTCTAGAACCAGAATCCATCCTCGAATATGGAACAAGTTCCTTCGAGTTCGTATGTAACTATACGATGGATTATCCAATAGGAGTGGATGTTCTTAGTGACATGGGATGTTCTGGAGAAATGCAAATGGTGATATAGAAGTGGCAAGAATATATGCGACTCCGTGGCATTCCAAAAGCCAAAGTATTTTAAGAAGGTTCGGTTAACTTGGTTCATGAGTTTTAGTTTAGGGTCGGGCCATGGTCGCTGCCAAAGAGAGAGAGGGAGAAAAGAAACACTCAATGTGCACTCTAACCTAGATCAGAATGGTTAATCACTTTATCTAATCAGGATGGCTTCCACTGTTTCCTCGAATTCTCCACCAAATCTAAAAGGAGAATTGGTCGGGATCATCTAAAATCACCCGAGGAGTAATCCTACTCATCAGTGGGAATTGGGATCCAACTACCATCACATGATAACTTGATAGAATCCACTCAAGTTACCACACTTCAGAAGGTATGCGCAAGCCTGGCATGTTTCCTGTATGTTTAAAACTCCCGATATGATTTTTGCCCCTAGGATCCAAGTGACCTTGACTAAAGATCAAAATGTTAAAAGGTCCTAGTCAAGTTCTACCCGTCACTATCTTGATTGCATTAGACCCACCCGTACGATCCTTGACTAAAGATCAAAATGATCGCATGACTGTCCTAACCAATCGCATATCCATGCAACAGAAAAGCATTACATAGCCACCGAACACTACGCCTCGACTAACGATCGAAATGCGTAGCACGAATACTAAGAACTACCAATCCAAAATGACGGAGGGCTACAGCTGGTTTTTGGCGAAAAACCATTAACGTAATGAACTTGATCTCGTTAAAGGAATCCAAGTGGTTTTTCAAATATATATAGTGGCGCAAACTTTTGCTAAAGAGGTCACTTCCGGTGAAGGGATCTCGGCTCTTTCCTCGTTGAATGAGGTGCAGGATATTCCAAACTGAATACCACGATGCAAAGCAAAAGAAAACGACTATAGTGAAATTATTACGCTGACGGAAACTTTTTCTCAAGGGATCACTCCCGATGAAGGGATCTCGGCCCTTGCCTCGTCGAATGAGGTGCTGGATATTCATAACCGAATACCACTGTGTAAAGCAAAAGAAAACGTATGTAATGTCAGTTTTAAAAAACTTTGTTCCAACAACATCATATAAAGGTTTGTTTTATCTTGCATTGATCAGAATCAACGCAGTCCCATCAATTAATCACACCAGAAAAGAATGAAAATATATGATGCACGTATATGCCATCCGCATTCGCCACTGGGCCCGTCATCACCCGTTAGGTTACTTAACTAACAACAGAGCGGGGGCTAGACTAGCGCGGGTGCAAAATATATACAACATCTACTGGGGTGTGTGTGTGTGTGTGTGTGTGTGTGTGTGTGTATAACATTCGTCCCAGGCATGATATAAAGCAATATCATAGGAAGCATCACAGAAGCAACACAGAATGGTGGATAATCTGGGAGCCCCGGGTTTCCTTTGAGCCGCAAGTGAAACCCGACGTTCCCTGGTCATATGGATAGCCTGTGCAATGAAAAACTAGACCCCTACGAGCACGGAAAGTTACCTGCCAAAACCAGAAGTGAGTCAACCCCTTTCATTAAAGTGAATGGGCCACCCGACACTTCACGGAATCCGGTAACTTGAGCGCCCTCCGTGGGTCATACCTATACCCTCTACGAGTGCGGCGAATAGCCCGCCAATTCTAGAGTGATGCCCGTCTGTCTCAACGCCATGAGTTGCGGGCCTGTTTCCCTCTAGAACCCGACTATTCGTGCACTCCACCGTAGGGTAATCCTAGTATAGAAAAGAAAATAATATATACAACGGTGACATCGACCTCAATTCGGTTGTGCCCCAAACAAATAATATACAAACTGGCAGTGATAGCAGTCCACATGTCGGACGCTCGTCCCGCAATATCAAATATACAAATGAAACTAAACTTCACTACCATTGCACCCAAGGCTATCCATCACGACAATCCGCACAAACCATAACAAGATATATATCCACAGAAATAAGTAACCGAAACAAGTATGTAACCTCGTCTAATTGAGCATATAGCAATTAGACAACGTTACCAACACATCCACGCATGCAAACGAAGTCACGACATTAGAATTCCAAAACGCAATTTGTGCACATCCCAATATACTAAGGATAAAAAAATAAGTGCACTAAACATCCAAAAAAGTCGAGTTTTGAGCCAATTCGGAGGTCTGAATCAAAACGAAACGCACCCAAACCTTCGCGGGGAGTTAGAGTACGAAATTAACTTCGAGTTGGGGGGCCTAGAGGGGGTACCCCACCCCTGAGGCCACCACGAGGTGGCCAGAGGGTGAGGCACCCGAAACTGCCCATGCAGGGGCAGTTTCGGGTCCCCGCCCCCAAGACCACCTTGTAGTGGTCTTGGGGAGTGGGCCCAGCCGTTCGGTCCTTCCCGGGGTCTCTCCGGGGTGCCCACGCAGCACCCCGCGGCTTCTCAGTTCAAACCGAGAGCCCGCGGGGTGTGTAAACATCTCAAAACTCAAAAATTCGGGACTAATTTTTTGACAGTTTTCGATGCCCGAAAAAACGTGAATTCTAATGTCATAACTAGCTAGTTTAAGGTGTTTGGGTGGCTCAGATACCATGTTGGGTTTTGCCGGTACCCCGGCCATCAAACCGTGGCCAAATGAGGAACAAAAAATCTCAAAACTTTGACGCAAACAAAACCCGCACAAGATCGAACCAAAAACCCTATACTAGCAAACATATAAAAAGGAGTTAGATAGTTATACCGAATGAACCAAGTCCTTCGGGTCTTCAACCATCATCCTAAGCTCCTAGTGGTTACGGATCGAATTTGGTTGTCGGTCTTCCTCCATCTACGGTGATCCATCCGAGGGAAACGGCGCAAGCTTTAGCCTCGCCAAGCGAGGCAACCGACGCTCCAAAGTTGCTAGCAATGGAGAGTGGAGGTGTAGGATTATCTCACTATTGTTTTTCTCTCATCACAAATGCTCAAAGAGTAACCATAGAAGATGAAGAAGGAGGTGAGGAAACATGTGGCATGAGCAACTAAAGAAAATGGCTATGTCTCACAAGTGAGAATGTAATGAAGCAAGTCAAGTAAAGAAATGAGCAAGGCATGAATGAGAAAAAATTATGGCAGCCCACCTTTTCTCAATCATTCAACAAAAATATCTCATCACAATTTTTACAATAAACAAATGTGTGCCATGCCTCTCTACATGCCAAGCCCACGCTCATGCCAACTCACCTTCCACCTCATTTCCCAAATTGATTTTCTAAAATGAAAATCAAATAATGAGGTGGTTATCTTCTAGAAACTATTCCGTATAAATACGGAATGCAACCCGGTATACGTATCGAAATACATATATGCGTATTCGTACAAAAACATGAATAGCCAAGAGAGAACATGAATAATGAACAATAATACTATAATACATACATACATTTACATATATATATATATATAAATTATTAAATCAAAACCTAATTTAATAATCCGACTTAGTCCTAAACCGCTAGTATTATCAACCGTCCGATTAAAGTCTGTGTAGCCTGTACACATTAAATGTGCGATAACCCGCACCAACCAAATCGGATTCTCCAAAATGGGTTGTAAGGAAATAATTGTATGAAATTTAATTAAAACAATCTTAAAGAATACAGTTTTTAATAGTTTAGGGTATTTTATCGTAAAATTGTATTAGTTCCAAAAATATTGTAAAGAGACAATCATGCTATGTCATGACGAGTGTTGTGATGAGATTGGTCATTACTGTTGGGTTTTGCCGGCGCCCGGGCCATCAAACCGTGGTCAAATGCGGAACAAAAAATTTCAAAACTTTGGCGCAAACAAAACCCGCACAAGATCGAACCAAAAACCCGATACTAGCAAACATATAAAGAGGAGTTAGATGGTTATACCGAATGAACCAAGTCCTTCGGGTCTTCAACCATCCTCCTAAGCTCCTAGTGGTCGCGGATCGAATTTGGTTGTCGGTCTTCCTCCATCTACGATGATCCACCCGAGGGAAACGGCGCAAGCTTCAGCCTCGCCAAGCGAGACAACCGACGCTCCAAAGTTGCTAGCAATGGAGAGTGGAGGTGTAGGATTATCTCACTATTGTTTTTCTCTCATCACAAATGCTCAAAGAGTAACCATATAAGATGAAGAAGGAGGTGAGGAAACATGTGGCATGAGCAACTAAAGAAAATGGCTATGTCTCACAAGTGAGAATGTAATGAAGCAAGTCCAGTAAAGAAATGAGCAAGGCATGAATGAGAAAAAATTATGGCAGCCCCCCCTTTTCTCAATCATCCAACAAAAATATCTCATCACAATTTTTACAATAAACAAATGTGTGCCATGCCTCTCTACATGCCAAGCCCACGCTCATGCCAACTCACCTTCCACCTCATTTCCCAAATTGATTTTCTAAAATGAAAATCATATAATGAGGTGGCCATCTTCTAGAAGTTATTTCGTATAAATACGGAATGCAATCTGGTACACGTATCGAAATACATATACGCGTATTCGTACAAAAATACGAATAGCCAAGAGAGAAAATGAATAGTGAACAATAATACTGGAATACATACATATATATATATATATATATATATATAAATTATTAAATCAAAACATGATTTAATAATCCGGCCTTGTCCTAAGCCGCTGGTATTATTAACTGTCCGATTAAAGTCTGTGTAGCCTGTACACATATTTAATCGGACACCTGTATGTACCAATATACGTCATCTACACCATATCGCCTGAACCGTGAAAACCCTCTGTGTGGGACTCTAAAGACCCGTCAATACGCCGGCAGTAGGTTTAACCACAAGCACGTCAGCGACACTAGCTGTACGTAACGGCTACCCAGGTATTGAGCGAAAGGAAGGCCGACGAGCAAACTCATCCAAACCCCTACTGAGCCTGACAGTGACAATATCCGTACAGTTCGGTCTGTTCGTCTAAGAGTATCGCATATTGAGTCTAGGGGGGTGGATAAAGTCAGACCCCTAATAATGCGATAATTCATGTCGGTAAGAAACCCATCACCACCTGAGAAACTGATCCTAGATCAGTAATTCTTGACTACCTTGGCTAAGGATTTCTGGTGATGGCCACCCGTGCACAACGCGACATCAACCCCCAATACCGGGAGAGACGAATCCCCGACGATCCACTCACTACCTCCATATGGCTTGGGACTGTACCCAACTAAAACCTGTTTGCACGATTCCTTTCAACTGTGGTAGGGTAGTAATCAAAGCACAGTGGAAACTCACACGAGACAAATGACGATCTCAGGTCGACAGACTAAGCTGTACTCATGTCACCTGGGAACTGCAATCTGATAATAGGTATAATACCATCTAGCAGGTTTCCAGCAAGTTCGTCCAGTGTACTCATAACCCAATGAGCACCTGTATACTATCTTAGGTGAACAAACTAACACCAATGGCTTGTGAGACCTGGCCACCGTCCCTCGTCGGGGTCTCAATCAGTATACACTTGTCTACTCTGGAGTATCGATATCTAGTCTCGAAACTCCCACGACTAGGGACATTTAAGAATGTGCTTATAGACCACCCAGCTCCCACGTATATGATCGCCATCATAATGCTGGTAGTCAAGAAAGAATCCTATGGGCTTTATCAACATGTAATAGTGATCTGTAATACCACCTGAAGCATGTACATGATGATAAAGACAAACCAGATAGCATACTATCATCTCGAGTAAGACTGTTCTACCGGTATAGGTCCTCCCTCAATCATTACAATCGCGTGCCTGCGATTCAATAATTGACTTGAGGGCACTATAGCCAACAATTAGCTCGTGAGTTTTCTAAAGGTAATATGAGTTATATGATGAAGTAATGTCGAATAGAATGTTTGTGGTATTTAACCATAAAAGTGCAATAAAAGTGTTTTTTATATGGAGTTTTGAATTGAAATTTGTTTCTAATTATAAGTTAATGTTTAACAAACTAAGTACGATTTAGATAAATAGTTCTTAAGAAAAATTGTTAGTTTAAGAAGTTTTAGAGATGGATGTCAGTATAACTACACTTACCGACATTATTGAAAAGAAGTTTTGAGAGGTGAAAAGAAGAGAGTAGATAGGACTTACAAGTTTGGAGAAGAAATGAGAGGTTGAGGGAACGTTTGATGGCTTCGTGGAGTCGCGGTGTCACCGGATGTGTCCCGAATCGTCGCCGGAACTTGACCTTGGGCTAACTCCACTTGTACAACTTTTTGGATATAGAAAAATTTGAGAGTTTTGATACTAGATTTCAGAATAGAGAGGGATAGGGTGTAGGGTGGTATTTATAGGATAGAATTAGGGTTTAGGGTATTAAAATGAGAATTAAAATGCATTAAAATTTGTTTTTATAGCTCATTTTAATTCTCTGTTAATATGCAGGAAAATTAAACAGAAGAGGAGTAGTGGAGGGAGGCCAAGGGGTGTTAGGGCAAAAAATGGGGGCATTACCTACGGGTTCAATCGGCGGCGCCGGCCCTATAGGGAATCTCGCCGGCCATCAAGAAGGGGGTGGGGCTTGGATGCATGCCACGTGTTATTTTCAGTGTATATAACATTTTCCACATGTTTGATTTTAGTGAATTTTCATTTTTACGTGTGTTGCACGTGTAAACTTTTAGGCTTCCAAAAAGTTTAAAAGAAAAAATCAGCAAAGATAATATGATGCTGGGGGGATTTGAACACAGGGGCTATGTCACAGTAGTGCAAGGCTTTACCAATGAGCTACAAGTGCTTTCTTGCTGTTTAAAACCAATCAAATTTATAACATGTGCTCAGAATTTACAAATACTCCATTTGTACATTAACTTTAAAAAATTTCTGTACATTAAAACAAAGTCGTTACATTCTACCCTCCATACAAAAATTTCGTCCTCGAAATTTACAATTATTTAAGAACTAATTTACAAATAAGAAAGGGTATCTTGCACGCATGTCGTCTTCTCTTTCCCACGTTGATTCTCCTGGTGAGTCTTTCTTCCACATCACTTGAACCAAGTTCACTTCTGTTCTCCTCCGAACACAGAGACGCGACCGCGTAGGTTCGTCTTGCCTGAATTTCGAGGGCAGATGCTAATTGATGATATCCGTCCACCTCTCCAAAGATGCCAAGTTGATTTATGACACCATATATCGAAGGTTTAAACGGATGTGGCCGATATAGCAGACTTCGTCAGATTCCCCCTCATTGAGGGGTTTTTGATTGTGGAGACGCTCTTCCCTGAAAGCGCAAGCCCCTGCAGTTAATTACGCTACTGCATTGCGGTAACCACTTTCTCTTTCTCAAAATGGTCACTTCATATCGTGGGTGTTTGTTTTGTTTTTGGTTGCCCGTGGATTGTATACGGAGACTAATTTATGTTGTCGCTCGTAGGGCGTAGATTAGTCTAAATCTGTATTTTCTTAGATTTGGGTTTTGGGTTGGGTTTAAGGATACGTTAGTCTCATTTGAGACTAAGATCAACTTAAACGTTTGTTGAGAATACGTTAGTCTAATTTTAGACTAAGATCAACTCAACGGGATCATTTAGATCCAACAAGAGAGCATTTGGCCTCTGTTGTTTAGTTTAGAGACATTGCGATCGATTAGTTTAGGGACATTACGGTCCAAGGTAAAAGACATCATAGTCCATAGGCTTAAGGACCCCACAGTCCGAGGTTAAGGACATCATAGTCCATGGGCTTAAGGACCTCACAGTCCAAGGTTAAGGATATCATAGTCTATAAAGTTTAAGGACATCATAGTCCATCAGTTTAAGGACCCCACAGTCTATGGAATGATTGGCTATCGGGACCCGTCACCTCTCTGAAGACGTTGAAGGATTACAACGACAAATATCAAAGGAGTGGAGAGATGTACCCTTGAACCAATGTTGATTGGGAAATCTGTAATCTAATTTGGGACTAAGATCAATTAATTGGATTATGAGCACATGAGCTCAGTTAAATCTGAATTGAGGACTTATGGCCAACTTGGGCCAAGTCCAATTAGGTTTGAAATGTTGGACTTTTGTTTGGACTGTTGAACATTTGTCTGGGTTCAGCCCCCCATTATTTAGCAATGCTAAACAGGGGTTTGGGGCTCTGACAACATTTTATCTTTGGTTGAGCACTAACCATCCATTATAGCTTTGGACTTTACTTTGCATATCATATGAACTGATCAATTTTGAGGTTCAGTTGGAGGGGAGTCTTGCCTCTGGAAGACTCAGCCAATTTAGGCTAAGACCAGTTTGAATATAGTGTTAAACACTAGCACATATTTGGCGATCACGTGTTCCCACGTGATGCATTTAAAAAATAGTGCTAATCACTAAAAGAATGAAGTGCTTAAAATAGTGTTAAACACTAGAGACAAAACACTTAAAATAGTGTTAAATACTAAGACTGAAACGCTTACGTGGGGTCACGTGAGGCGCCTGATGATTGGGCCTTGCCTCTGTTATTTGTTCTCAGAATATTCACAGAAGTGTTAAACACTTAATCTTAACGGACATCACGTGTGGGCACGTGATGGGTACCCATGCATTGAATATTAAAGTGTTTATTAGGGGTCACGTGAGGACACGTGAGGACGCCCAAAATTGATTCTGCACTTGGTTTGTTCTTTTATTTTGAGGAATTTATCCAAGGGTCACGTGGGAACACGTGACCCCATCTCATTCATTCTATTCTGACCATTCAGGGGGAAGGTCACGTGTTGCCACGTGATTAAGTTGGGCACTGACTTCTTTTACGTGCATGAAAAATCTAAGTCCCTTATTTAAGAATTAAATTTTTTGAACCCTAGTTCTCCCACTAAGTTTTGGATCTGCATGGCAGAATCTCCCCGATGAGATTTAAATTCTCAACTTATGGGGAGATCTGCTTCTGCATATCTTCAACCATGAAGAAGAACTAAGTTCTTGTTTTAAGGGTTAAACCCTGTCTCTGTTGGAGGAATTAAATTCCTAAGTATTTGGAGGAATTAAATTCCCTAAACTCAATTCTCCCTCTAAGTTTTGGATCTGCATGGCAGAATCTCCCCGATGAGAATTAAATTCTCAACTTATGGGGAGATCTGCTTTTGCAGATCTTCAACCAAAGGAAGAACTAAGTTCTTATTCAGAAGAGTTAAACTCTTAAATTGAGAATTAAATTCTCTTTTTATTTTATGGAGCTTAGATCTCTTTCCCTTTCTCATCTATGGTTTCTTTCTCTTCTGAGGAAATCTTCTTTTCTCTCTGGAGAATTAAATTCTCTTCTTTTTTCTCTGTTGTTGTATCTCTCCCTTTTGTTCTCTGTCTCCCTTTTTTCTTCCTCCTTCGCTCTTATTTATAGGAGAAATAAAATAATCAGTTTGTTTAGTCAATCTTTCATTGAAAGATTTTAATTGATTTTGTAACCAACATGATCTTTTAGATCACTCAGTGAATTTTATTCACCATTGGATTTTTAATCCAAAAGATATTCTGTCTGTTTTTCTTGGTGAATTTCAGGGAAATCTTTCCTTGTATAGAATCTTTCTGTAAATTGGTGATTTTTAATCACCATTGGATTTTTAATCCAACGGTGCTCCATTTTACAGAGCACAATCTTTTTTTGTTTTAAAAGATTTAAAGAAATATTTTTCCAGTTAGGGTTCTCGATTCCCTCTTAATTAGAATTTAATTCTATTAGTTCAGAAGGCTTAAGAGCCTGTTACGTATTGGCATGTGACCTTCTGCTTGACCATTTAATTAGAATTTAATTCTATTATTTCAGAGATCTTAGGATCCCATCACGTATTAACACGTGACCCCCTGATTAAGCATTTTAACCAGAATTTAATTCTGTTGTTTTAAAGAGCTCAAGAATTATCACGTGTCAACACGTGACCTATGGTCACGTGTGGGCTCGTGATGCCCCATTGGGGTTTTTCCCTGTTGTTTTATTATACCTTTTTCAGTGGGTTTAAAGGCCCATCACGTGTGGGCACGTGACCCCATTTGAAGTTGTGTATCTCAGCGCCTATAATTTTTCCCATAGAAGGTCACGTGTCCCTATATGATGCCCGATCACGTGTGGACACGTGATGCTTCTCTTGTGTATTTCTTTGCTGCTTTATTCAGTTCTCATGAGGGAACAAATGCCCCCACAGCGTTGTTCTCACGTGTTTGCACGTGAGTGCAACGCTGTCATCTTTTGTGGCCGTTGGATCTGCCTAGAAAAGGGGGCAGATGAACCGTTTCCAATCACATCCTATAAATGCAGGGGTCTCTTCAGAAGCGCCTCCACTCTTTCATCTTCTTCCTTGTTCATTTTCTTTTGAGCATTTTAATTATCTTCCTCAGATCTCAGTTCTCTGTTCTAAAATTTTCAGAGTTTAACTCTGTCCAAGAAGAATCTTTTCTTCAGGTAATGGTTTTGAACGACCGAAAAACTTTCATATATATATATATATATATATATATATATATATATATAAACTCTTTGGATTTTAAATCCACACCAAGGGTTTTCCCCTTCAAAGAACCCATCTTTCTAAGTTCTTTAAAAATGTCCAATCTTTAAATAATAAACCCATTTTGCTGGGGTTTCTCTGATCTTAAGGGATTGATGATGATACTTGTCCTCCCTCTGGAATTTAATTCCTCCTCCAAGAGCTTAGCTCTGTCGGTTTTTCTGGGAATTTAATTCCTCTAAAGAACTTAGTTCTTCACAGAGAACTTCTTGGGATTTTCTTATCCTGAGTTGTTCTTTGCAAAAAAAAATGTTTCCAGAGAGATCCTTCATAATTTGCATAGGGTTTTGCAGTGGGTTTTCTCCTTGGGGAATGTGTAGAGTTGTTTGAAATCCACTGTTCATTTATTAAGAATCTTCCTTTTGTTCTCATAATGATTAACCTGCCTCATTATTAGTGAGCCGCCATCTTGATTTTGTGGGGCCCATGTGTTTTGTAACCAATGGTCCCATAAAAAAAGTTGTTTGTCGCTTTCTTCCACTGTCATCTTACATGTATGTTTTTATATATATATATTTATACACGCGTGAGCTTCGCTAACAGTTTCCTTTCATTTGTTTCAGGAATAATGGCTTCTGTTCCATACTTCCCTTTCACCCGCTTGGAGGCTGGCTTTCCTCAGTCACCGTCTGACGAAGAGGTGATGGCGATGATTAGAGCTCACGATCCTGATTGCACCAATTTACTTTTATGGGGGACCTGGTATGATCATATGATCCGCGGTCGTCGAAGCTTCTTTGCGAGGTACCAACGGAGCCTATCCGCCCATTCTTGCCGATGGACCGTCCGCGAACTGCTTTTGCTGTAGAGGTGGCAAATTGGACCCCTATCGGCCGGCTCGAACCGTCGACAACTGGGATACCAAATCAGCCTGTGCCGGCCATAGACATCTTGGGGCGTCGTATCTGCCAAAGTGAAGCCCAGCCTTAGGGACAAGTTTACAAGATAGGGCTTACCCCTCGCCATCCCATGGGCTATCTTCTCTGGGCTCGTTACATCTTGTCCGCTCATCGTGCGCGACTGCAGAGGGTCAGACTTTACCAAGCGGTGTATGCGTCCCTCTTTCATTATCAATCTCCCCATGTATGGTGGGTTAAAGCTTTCCTAAATCAATGGAATTTTCCCACCAATATTTTCTTGTTAAGGGACCGCGAAGTTTCGATCTCTTTGGAAGAGTTTCGCGAGATCTCGGGTTTACCGATCAGGGGAGCGCCTTACGAAGAACTGTTGCCCCCTGACGAGTATGTTTTTGAGACTATGCCCGCTATGCTTGATGGTTTGTCAACTGAAAACGCCGTCCGCCACAAGTACCCGAGTCTAATTAAGACGTTGGGGATATTTGAGAAGCTGTTCACGGAATCAGAAGAACAGGGCGTCACTTTCAAAAGTTTTATTGTCTGCTTTCTTCATGGAGATGTTCTATCAAAGGTGGCTCCGAAGTTCGCGAATATCAATGACCCCTTCGGGTTTGGTTTAAATAGGCTACCGGCTAGAGAAGAGGATTTGCCCCAAATCTACATTCCAATCTTGTCAGCTGTACCTTTCAAGTCGATCGCAGCTCCTGGCATGGATGAAGAAACTTTCTTCATTGGCTTTATCAGCGTTTGGCTCAGCTGGTTTGTAGTTCCAACGCACCGTCGATTCATGAGAGCCTCGGTCATTTACCCTGCTTATCGCATCGCCGAAGGGACGCGACTAGCCATGGGTATTGCAGGGCTGTCACATATGTACCATAGGCTAAGCAGTGCAGCTAATACCTCAACTCCAGGCGTGGACGTGGTGAGTTTCTCTCTCCATTACTTTACGTCATGGATTGAGATGCACGTGCTAGGGGCATTTGCCGTACATCAGAGACCCAGCTTTTATGATGCCTATACCTTTCCGCGGCTCATGAGATTAGTGGACGCTTCTGCCCCTGACCCGACTCAATTAGGGGCTTTTCGTGTGTTGCTCAATCCGTATGCTAATGATGGCGGAATGGTATTTAATGATCGAATCCACTCTGCTCCCTCAGGACCTGTTCAACAGTTGTTTGATCTGTCGAAAGAGGGAGCACCATTTTTGAAGCCTAAGGAAGCCATGCATCTGTACTCGATCAGACCCGGTTATCTGGTGTTCCGTCGAAACAATGCGGCTCTTTTCATGCGGTATAATCCACACCGCTTTGCCCGACAACTGGGATATGATAAGGGTATCCCCTTCGAGGCATTCACAGTGGAGCCCGGCCCTTCTTTGGAAACTGTTCGTGACGCCACCCACCATTTCACGAGGCTGAACATCGGTTCTAATTTCATGATCCCCAAGGCCGATTACATTATGAGGTGCGTGGGGGCTTTCATGGGTTGGTATCGCCACCGGGTTAGTCCAATAATTGCCGAGGAGAGAAGGATACTTTTTGGGCTTAGAGCTCCCGCCCCGCTCCAGGCTACGCGAGTCCCACCGCAACCGCGGACAATGGTTCGCCCTCCCTTGAGGGATACTGGTACCGTACTCATTCCAGAGGCGGCGGATGTGGACTTGATGTTAGTTATATGTATGCCCTAGAGGCCATTACTGTACATTGGATGTATATTGTAGTGGATGCTGGGACATATATAGGTAGGACTTTCTTGCTCGACATGATAGTACGCTATCTGGTTGCTCTTTATCTTAACATGTATGCTTTCTGTCTCTCCGATTACATGTTGATAAAGCCCTTAGGATGTGTACTCGACTTCCAGGACTATGATGTAGATCATACTAGTGGGGCCTGGGTAGTCAATGAGTACATCCTTCATTGTTCCTAGTCGTGGGAATATCGAGACGGGGCATCGATATTCCAGAGTAGACTAGCGCATATCTTCTCGACCCATGCGATGGGCGATGGATGATCCCATATCTATTGGTGTTTGACATCGAAGATGGTATGCGGGTGCTCAGTGGAGACTGGGTACACTGAACGGACTCGCCGAGAACTCCCAGATGGTATTATACCTCACGTCAGATGGCAGTTCTCTGGTGACACTGGTACAGCTTAGTCTGTTGACTCGAGATCGTCATAGAGTCTTGTATGTCTCCCACTGTGCTTTGATTTCCACCCTACCACGGCTCTACTGAGTCGTGCAAACAGGTGGTTTTTGGGTACAGTCCCGATTCACATGGAGGCAATGAGCGATAGGAGGGGATTCGTCTCTCCCGGTATTGGGGGTTGATGTTGTGCTATGCTCGACTGGCCATAACAGGAAATCCCTGGCCAGGGTTGCAGTGATATACTGGTAAGAGTTATCAGTAGTTTCACGAATGTTATGGACCTCAAGTCGGCATGACTTATCGAGCTATTGGGGTCTGACGTTTACCACCCCTAGGCAAGATATGCGACATATCAGACGAACTGACCGGACTGTACGGTAAGTGTTACTGGTTGGATTCACAGGAGTGTGAGCGGGCTTGCTCGTCGATCTTCTGATCGCTCAATACCCGGGTGGCCGTTACGTTTAGCAGACCGCTTGCGGCTTGTGGGTGCTTGATATGATCATCATCCGCTACCGGCGTATTGACGAGTCTTTAGAGTCCTACACAGAGGTTTCCTGGCTCAAGCGAAACGAAATAGGAGCGCATATGAGATATGTGCGGGACCGAGAATAATGCGTGTATGTGATACCGTATTTCATTCTCGCGATGAATGTGTCGAATAGTTGTATGCGATATAACCTAGTTATCGAATCAAGGATTGATTCGATAAGCCGATACATTGGATACTAGCCGGTTATATGCGACATGACCGGATCATTGAATCAAGTGTTGATTTAATGATTTAATGTATAATTATATATTTGATATATTACTTTGCATTAACTAGTATTGGTTCACTTTAAATGGATTTACTCACTTGTATTGCACATTGTATATGTGATATATTTTTGTGCACATGATTATATCATGTTTGATGATACATTCTTTCTTGGTTTTGTGTAAAGTATTGAACCATGGTTAGTTAGTGGTTAGGGTATCTTTTCATTTGCTTATTCATTTATCTTTTTATTTATTTCATTTGAAAAGAAAAGAGAAATGAATGGTGGCTATATTTGTTTTTAGTTGAAGATTCATGAAGCATTGACTTAGTCACCATTTTTGTCTCATGCCTAACCCTAACCACTCATCTAACCTAAGTTAAGTCTCTACACTAAACCATGGTTGAAGATATGATAAGTATTGTATTTTCTTTTCTATTTTAATTTAACTTATCATATCTTTTTTTCTTCTTCTTCATCTTGAGCAAGAAAGAGAAAGCTTGACCATCAATGGTGATTGATGGAAAAGTGTGAGAAATCCAAATATAAAGTCTACCCACTTCCTATTTCTTCATCCTCTACCTCTTGCCAAGTTGTATAGGGTGTTCACTTCACAAGTTTGCAAAGCTTGGTGAAGTTGGAGCTTGTTCTTGTGATGCTTCGACGTAGATCATCTTCGGCATCGAACCGACGATTAAGCCCGCCCATTCTTCGATGATGCCAATGCTAGAGTCGTGAGTTCGATTTGGACAGCGGAGGGAGATCATCGTGGAGCTCACGAAGTGGTGGACCGGATCTACAAAGGTTGTAGCCCCTTCCCTATTTCTATATTTCCGTATACTTGCTTGCTTCGCCTAAATATCTAGTTAACGATCCGTTCTAGGTTTTCTCGGCACCGTAATTTTTAGAAATTTGCATGTTTGATCACTTGTAAGACTCCATTAGAGTGCCTAGGAACCCTACAGTGGTATCAGAGCCTAGCTAGAGCCTTAGGCGAAGTCCCGACGGAATTAGAAGTCCGATCGACCCGAAACCTCGATTTTAATATGCTCTCTGGATTTTTTTGAAATTGATGGATTTTTGTGAATTAAAAATATGCAGGAAATTAAGAAGAATATTGTAAGAATTACTGTACAAAACGGAAGGCCTAAATCGATTAAGTAGCCGCGGAAGAGCGGCACAAGCTGGCTTGCGCGGCTCTTCCGCGGCCGTACGGCCTGTTCTGCCAATTTAATTTGCACAGTAATTTTATATTAATATTCCTGAGTTTTCTGGGAATTTTTAATTTGCATTCCAGAGTTTTATTTTCTGGGTTGTATTGGGAACTCAGTGTATCGATCGGATTGTCTAATTTTGTCGGTGTGTTTTTCCGGATAAATCTTAGAATATGTTAAAAAGTTCGACCGGATATAAATACCCACTTTTTCCCCTGCCGGGAAATTTCCAATTGTTGGATTTTTCCGTAGTTTAACGACGTTCTAAGTAGTGCAAGTAACGCGATGGACCCTCTAGAAGACAACAAACCTTACTCGATTATGTGACCGTCTTGAACTGCCCTTTGAACCTTCGGGTTTGGGGCAGTACGGCGTGCCACATGTGAGGCGTTGGCTTGACCCTTCTACGGCTGGACCGTTGGTACTGAGGCACGAACTGAATGTTGTTAGACTTATTTCATGTGTTGAGCTGTATCGGGAAAACTTGGGTGTTCGATTGTTCGATCGAAAAGTTTAGCATTTTCTATTTATCCGGAATGTGATACAATAATTGGAATTCACAAATAGTTATGAGATAACGGAATGAATGTTATAAACATAGCAGTTTAGTCTTACTTGATCGGTTGCCACGGAATTTTGATGTGATCAAAAGTCCGTCGCAATCACGTAGCGTACGCGGATACTCGCCGGGTAAACTTAATAGACAGCCTCACTCCATAGCCCCGACCAAGTGACTGTAGGAGAACCCCGTCGCCGAAAGCATCCGTTCGGGTGCTCGCGGCAGCGGTGTTCCGCCTTGGTGCACTTTGTCGACGGCGTCGGGGGTGCGGCCGCCTACTAAAGTTTGCGACGAGCATTCGATCAGAATGTAGGGAATCCTGTTGAATTGCCCGACTTGATATTGAAAAGTGTTTTCGATAATGAGACTAAAATGCGGGGTTTATAATTGTTAGGCATGCGATGTCTAAGTAATTCATTTGGTCAGGCATGCGATGTCTGAGGAGGTTGCGGATTCCAACTGTTGTAGTTTTACATTTTCTTTTCTGTGACCGTAAGTGTAATATGTGATATCGCCGGTTTCGTTGCTATATGTCAACGACAATTGGGATGCGCATATTTACTTACGTTGATGACATGTGATGTTATGTGTTGCTGGATATGTTATATTGGATCGTCGTGTTTGAATAGCCGGGGGGGTTTTATGTGAGATGAGTGTTTTTCATTTTCATTCATGTAAAAACTTGTATGTAATATTCTTTTATTGGGGCACTTCCAGGTTGCGGATGTTGTCACCATTTGTATATTATTTACTTTTCTGCACTAGGATAGACCCAAGGAGGGGAGCACAAGTAACCGGGTTCTGGGGTCCAGTGGGAGACCAACTCGAGGAGTCGAGTCCGGGTCTCCTAACCCTAGAATTGGTAGGGTTGCTTGCCGCTCTCGTAGGGGTCTAGGGGTGTGGGATTGGCTATTCATCACGACCGTGGAATCCGTGTTTTATACTGGCTCGTATTGAAAACACGGACGTCCTAGTATATCCAATATTTCATATGTTTCTTCTGCTGTGTTTTATCTGTGATCATGTGATGTTCTGTGACAGATATTATATATAGTATATATGATATATTATATAGACGTTGCTTATGTTTTACACCCGCGCTAGCCCTGCCCCGCTCTGCCGTTAGTTACCTAACCTAACGGTGCAGACAGGACATCGAGGCGAATGCGGATGGCATAAGCGTACGTTATATTTATCTGTGATGTTTAGGTGGACTTAAATGATGGGATATTCATTAATGAGATTAATGAAAGAAAATAAACCTAATTGATGTTGTGGAATCGAATTTCAAAATAAAAACAGGTAGCTACAGTTCTTGCTTTGCATCGCGGTGTTCATTATAGAACATCCTGCACCTTATTCGATGAGGAAAGGACCGAGATCCCTTCACCGGGAGTGACTCCTTTAGCAATAACTGGCAGATGCTACAACTCTCGGTTTGTCTTTGATCGCTTCTATAGTTTCCGCTTTGCACAGTGATATATATGATATATCCCGCACCTCATTCGACGAGGAAAGGGCCGACGATCCCTTCACCGGGAGTGACCCCTTTAGCAAAACTAGAAAAGCTTCAAAAACATTCCATTTAAAAACCATTTGATTCCGCAACGAGATCAAGTTCAAAGCGTTAAAGGTTTTCACAAAAACCAGCCGCAACCCTCCGTCATTTTAGGAAGTAGAGTACTTAGTATTCGTGCTTTGTTTGTTAACCATAGTCAAGGCACAGTGTACGGTAGCTAAGTGATGTCTTCCTACACCGCATATGATGCGATTAGTTAGGACAGTCGCGTGACTTTGTTGACCTTAGTTAAGGGTCATGTGGGTGGGTCTAATTAATCACGAAATGACGGGTAGAACTTGACTAGTACTTATGATTTGTTGACCATAGTTAAGGTCATAGGTGCTAGGGGTAAAAACCTTTATCGGGAGTTTCAAGTGTTGAAATTTGCAATGAGATTGCATACCTTCTATGTGATAGTTGGATCCCGATACCCACTGCGAGTAATTGTTACTCCTGGGAGAGTTTTGCACTTTGCAATTAGCCGATCAAGTAGGTGTCTAGAAAGGTGTCAACGGGGTTACGCCTCTGGGAAAACGAGGTTTTCTGTAATTAGGTCCGTGCGAAAGCACGGGGAACCTCCCTCAAAGTACCGACACTGGCCTGGCTGAAAGATTGGCGAACTTGTAGAGTGTAATTAATCCCGGCTAGTCTTTCCTTTTAAGGTTTGAAGGAAGATTTGATAAAAACAGTGGGAGCCATCCTGATTAGATAAAAAATATAACCAATCTGATCTTGCAAGAGCGCACGCAGAGTGTTTTCTTCTCTCTCTCCTGGTAGCGACCATGTCACGCCTTAATCAAGATAATAATATGGATGTATTGACCGAACCCGCTTGTTATACTGAGCTGGGGAACGTTGGTCCCGCTCCAACTTATAATTGTTATAAGATAGAGCAGGAAATTGGGGAATACCAGAATTCCTATGCCGCCCAAACGAAGAAAGTGCATATGATACATCTCCTTCGGGTATGTTCATTATAAAGAACTGTTTCTCAGTATCCTCTGCATCCTGGGTATATGATACCGGATCAGGATCCCAGATATGTAATCTGTTACATAGGGCTACAAAAAGGTAGAAAAACTGAGAACGGGTGATAAGTTTCATGAGACAGAAACCGGGGCAAGTGTTGCAGCTAAGTCTGTTGGTCACTGTCACCCTGTATTACGAATACATTGATTCTGAACAAATGCTATTAGATACCGAACCTGATATACAAAATCATATCAGTCTCTTTATTAGTAAAGAAATGATATAATTTTGTATTGATGGATAATGTTTTGAACATTTCCTATATCAAAAGTTGATCGGTTCAGGCACGTCATCTAAAAGCATTGACGTTCTAAATCAAACTACAGTTCCTTGTATACTGAACACACACAAGAGGAAGAGTTCAGAAATGAACGAATCATTCTTGAGGCATTGTAGACTAGGTCATATCAATGCGACCCGACTGGCTGAAGATACATTTTAGATGCATATTTAAATCAGTTTAAATTTACATCTTGTGAAACTTGCCAGTCATGTCACAAAGATATAATGACACCAGCTCTGCTTACTGGAAGCCGAGAAAGAGTTAATGAACTCTTGGGACTGATACATGATGATGTATGTAAAGTCTCCTGTCTACACATGCCAGGACTGGTTCTTCATACTTCATTATATTCTCTGATAATCTCTCAAGATTCAGTCATATGTTCCTGTTGAAACATAAGTCCGAACCATTTGAGATATTCACAGAATATAAGTTAGAAGTAGAGAACCAAAATACGGGTATAAGTATTATGTTCTATGATAAGATCAGGGAGAAGAATACTTGTGCATAGAATTCCTGGACTATTCTAAAGGAGAATGAGATTCTCTCTCAGTGTTACTCCTCTGAATACACCACAGCACAACGGTGTATCAGGGCGGTGCAATTGCATAATATTAGATATGGTGTGCTCTATGATGAGTATTACTGAGTTACCTATTTCCTTTTGGGGTTATGCACTTGAGAAGCTGCATACCTATTGAAATAGGTTTGAATCAAATCACTGCCTACCACTCCATATAAGATATGGTATGGGAAGAACCCATCTCTTAAGCGAGTTAAGATTTGGGATTGTCCGGCCTATGTTTAAAGCAAAATCCGGACAAGATCGAGGAAGTATCAGTTCTGTAGAACTGGAAAGGTTCCAGCTATACAAAACTGCAGTTGATGATTTGACAGAACCATAAGATTCTATAGTTTCCGACGAACCTCAGCCTCTCCGCCGATCTAGTAGGATTCCTCATCCGCCTGAGAGATACCTCGGTTTCTCGATGACAGTGGGAGCAAGGATTGCATCATGAGATGATGACCCAACTAGTTTCGAGCAGGCCATCGAGAGTAGGGACTCTGTAAGAATGGCTGGATGCTTAGCGATCTGAGATGGAATCCATGTACACCAGCAAAGTATGGACTTTAGCTGCTATATCTGAAGGGTTAAATCCCCATCAGGAGCAAGTATATCTTGAGAAGATTACTTGGTTTAGATGGAAAAGTTGAGACTTTCAAAGCTAGACTTGTTAAAGGTTTTCGTCATCGACCAGGCGTGGATAATGATGAAACCTTTTTCCAGTAGCTATGCTTAAGTCTGTCCAGATCCTACTTACCACGGCTACATACCATGACTACGATATCTGGCGGTTGGGTGCCATGACTGCTTTTCTAAATACTGATTTAGAAGAGAACGTCTATAAGAACACAGCCAGAGGTCTTCGTAAACAGTGGGAGCAGCGGAAACGTGTGCAAGTTGCTTTACATAATGAAGCAGGCATCGCGGAGTTGGAACGTCTGTTTTGATGTGATAGTCAAAGTGTTTGACTTCATCAAAATGGTAGACGAACCTTGTATATAAAAAAGGGTAGTAGAGAGTAAGGTGGTCATCTTCGTATTATACGTAGACAACATACTCTTGATAGGAAAAGAGTTTCCTATACTACGATCGGTCAATCTCCTATTATCACTAGGATTCTCCAAATAGGATCAAAGTGATACCTCCTAAATCCTGAGTTTTCACCTATGAGATAGATGTAATTGGATGCTAGGATTCTCACTAAATGTAGTGAGATGGTATCAATCGATCCTGGGGAGAATCACTGGAAGAGTTCCAGGGTGATAAAGACGACTGAATGTCAGTCACAGGCACTGTCTTTACCCTCAGTAAAGGGACGGTATGTTGGAAGAGTTCCAAGCTCGATACCGTGGCAAACTAGACGATAAAGGCTGGTAACATCGCTATTAAAGATACTACCAAAGAGGTAGTTTGGGTGTATATTGGTTCATAAGATGAACTACGTTCCTGCCATTGTATGACAATGGAAGTGTGGCTTAGGCCCTGGAACCCTGGTCCCATCAGTGACCCAGACATATTCTGAGGAAGCATCACCTGATCATGGAGATAATTGATCTCCGGGGTGATCGAGGTTAGGAGAGTAGATTCAGAGGACAACACGGCGGATCCACTCACGAAGGCCTTTTCCCAGAGAGAGACTCATATGGGATGGTTGAGTATTAGATATTGCAACCACTGCTACAGATGGCCCTAGTGCAAGTGGGAGATTGTTAGTTATATGTATGCCCTAGAGGCCATTACTGTACATTGGATGTATATTGTAGTGGATGCTGGGACATATATAGGTAGGACTTTCTTGCTCGACATGATAGTACGCTATCTGGTTGCTCTTTATCTTAACATATATGCTTTCTGTCTCTCCGATTACATGTTGATAAAGCCCTTAGGATGTGTACTCGACTTCCAAGACTATGATGTAGATCATACTAGTGGGGCCTGGGTAGTCAATGAGTACATCCTTCATTGTTCCTAGTCGTGGGAATATCGAGACGGGGCATCGATATTCTAGAGTAGACTAGCGCATATCTTCTCGACCCATGCGATGGGCGATGGATGATCCCATATCCATTGGTGTTTGACATCGAAGATGGTATGCGGGTGCTCAGTGGAGACTGGGTACACTGAACGGACTCGCCGAGAACTCCCAGATGGTATTATACCTCACGTCAGATGGCAGTTCTCTGGTGACACTGGTACAGCTTAGTCTGTTGACCCGAGATCGTCATAGAGTCTTGTGTGTCTCCCACTGTGCTTTGATTTCCACCCTACCACGGCTCTACTGAGTCGTGCAAACAGGTGGTTTTTAGGTACAGTCCCGATTCACATGGAGGCAATGAGCGATAGGAGGGGATTCGTCTCTCCCGGTATTGGGGGTTGATGTTGTGCTATGCTCGACTGGCCATAACAGGAAATCCCTGGCCAGGCTTGCAGTGATATACTGGTAAAAGTTATCAGTAGTTTCACGAATGTTATGGACCTCAAGTCGGCATGACTTATCGAGCTATTGGGGTCTGACGTTTACCACCCCTAGGCGAGATATGCGACATATCAGACGAACTGACCGGACTGTACGGTAAGTGTTACTGGTTGGATTCACAGGAGTGTGAGCGGGCTTGCTCGTCGATCTTCTGATCGCTCAATACCCGGGTGGCCGTTACGTTTAGCAGACCGCTTGCGGCTTATGGGTCCTTGATATGATCATCATCCGCTACCGGCGTATTGACGAGTCTTTAGAGTCCTACACAGAGGTTTCCTGGCTCAAGCGAAACGAAATAGGAGCGCATATGAGATATGTGCGGGACCGAGAATAATGCGTGTATGTGATACCGTATTTCATTCTCGCGATGAATGTGTCGAATGATTGTATGCGATATAACCTAGTTATCGAATCAAGGATTGATTCGATAAGCCGATACATTGGATACTAGCCGGTTATATGCGACATGACCGGATCATTGAATCAAGTGTTGATTTAATGATTTAATGTATAATTATATATTTGATATATTACTTTGCATTAACTAGTATTGGTTCACTTTAAATGGATTTACTCACTTGTATTGCACATTGTATATGCGATATATTTTTGTGCACATGATTGTATCATGTTTGATGATACATTCTTTCTTGGTTTTGTGTAAAGTATTGAACCATGGTTAGTTAGTGGTTAGGGTATCTTTTCATTTGCTTATTCATTTATCTTTTTATTTATTTCATTTGAAAAGAAAAGAGAAATGAATGGTGGCTATATTTGTTTTTAGTTGAAGATTCATGAAGCATTGACTTAGTCACCATTCTTGTCTCATGCCTAACCCTAACCACTCATCTAACCTAAGTTAAGTCTCTACACTAAACCATGGTTGAAGATATGATAAGTATTGTATTTTCTTTTCTATTTTAATTTAACTTATCATATCTTTTTTTCTTCTTCTTCATCTTGAGCAAGAAAGAGAAAGCTTGACCATCAATGGTGATTGATGAAAAAGTGTGAGAAATCCAAATATAAAGTCTACCCACTTCCTATTTCTTCATCCTCTACCTCTTGCCAAGTTGTATAGGGTGTTCACTTCACAAGTTTGCAAAGCTTGGTGAAGTTGGAGCTTGTTCTTGTGATGCTTCGACGTAGATCATCTTCGGCATCGAACCGACGATTAAGCCCGCCCATTCTTCGATGATGCCAATGCTAGAGTCGTGAGTTCGATTTGGACAGCGGAG
Organism: Agapanthus africanus; assembly: GCA_030015575.1. Taxonomy (NCBI): domain Eukaryota; kingdom Viridiplantae; phylum Streptophyta; class Magnoliopsida; order Asparagales; family Amaryllidaceae; genus Agapanthus; species Agapanthus africanus. Next base: position 27,976,131 of record CM057339.1, read on the forward strand.
GGAGATCATCGTGGAGCTCACGAAGTGGTGGACCGGATCTACAAAGGTTGTAGCCCTTTCCCTATTTCTATATTTCCGTATACTTGCTTGCTTCGCCTAAATATCTAGTTAACGATCCGTTCTAGGTTTTCTCGGCACCGTAATTTTTAGAAATTTGCATGTTTGATCACTTGTAAGACTCCATTAGAGTGCCTAGGAACCCTACACTTGACTCCGACAGTTAGTATGCCAATGTGCACCAGAGCTTAGGCAAGGGCCTCTGATAAGGCGTCGGTAATAGTTTCATCAGCTGCGGCGTCAGCGATGGAAGTATCCTCATCAGTAACACCGCCGAGAGAGCATACTGAAGGCGAAGTGGGTCAACGCCACAGCAAAGCACCAGGGGGAAAGAAGCAATCGTATTCTGGTGTTAGTTCTGGGTCAAAGAGGCGAAGGAAGACGGTCACCAATCTGCTTGACTTTTTAGTGGAATCTGAGCCAATCTTTCAGGACTAGCCAATAGCTATGCAAGAGCCGGATGGTGGTCTTCTTTTTCCTGGTTCATCTGCCGAGGAAGCCATAAGATGCTCCCAGGATGAAACTGAGAATGTAAGGGTCCCGAAGAGGCCTTATCCTGCCGTCATCTTCTATGAAGATCCTCCATCGATACGGCGGATATTTATAGGTCCTTAAGAATAGGGAGGCGAGATAGCCCTTAAGCAGCCTATCTCGGCCGACGCCGAAGATGCACTGTCATTGTGGGCTGGTGGCCACGAGTCTACCCTCGCATCCCGGCGAGCACGAATTCTTGAAAAGGATCGCCGGCTTGAAAAAGCCATTCTGGAAGCTCCTCTGCGCATTGGTATAAATATATATCTTTTTGTAGTATTTTGCACTACTCATACATATATATCCTTATCTTCGTGAAAACTTTGCAGGGACTTCGGCAATGGCAGAGGATCTGAGTTGGAGTCGCGCCTTGACTATGGACTCTGCAAATATCCCTGATGAGACACTAGTAAGTGTGGAGGGGGTCGATACAACTGTTGTTCCTGCCATGGAGCTCCCATCGGTGATTTCCGTTCCCCCGGTGCTTGCTCCCCCGGAAGAGGCATCTTCATTGGCCGCGGATTCAATGGATCTTTCTGGGGACGGCCCGGAGACTATGAGACAGGTAGTCGAGGCCACCGTCCTTTCATTGGAGCCTGTAGCGATGGCCACTGCTCCTCAATTGGAAGTTGTTATACCGACTCACGTCCCCGATGATGTGCCTGGGGGCATGGAGGAGGCCGCCGAAGCTGCTATCCCTCTAGTCCAGAGTGGGAGGAGCATCGAAGGTATTCTTCTATCTTTTGTTTTAATGGTCTCTCCATTATCTGAACCTTTCTGTATTTTCAGAATTGCGCGGATTGGCGGCGTCTATCGTGGACTTGTCCCCCAGGAAGTCTTTTCAGCGTCTGCAAGAGATGGCTGCTCCGCAGGAAATATCCCCTCAACGCATCGTCCTCTCTTCCGGGCAAGGTCAGTGTTATTTGTTTTCTTCTCACGGCATTATTATTATTTTGTATAACGATACTGATGTCTTCTGCAGTTCTGGAGGCCGATGACGAAGTTGAGATTCTTGACGAGCCTGGGGATCCTTCAGACCCTTCTTGCATGACTGTGGGTAAGTAAAGTTTCGACGTTGTTCCACCTGCTCTTTGCTTGCAAGTCTCGCTGATTTTTTTTATGAATCTTAATAGCTTTGCCAGTTCTTACCACGCTGGAATCTTGCATCGTTATGCCGCCCGGCCGCTATGCTCTACGTGCCTCGAAATGGATGGCAAAGCTAAGCCTTCACTCTTTGTCAGCTCTGATCGAAGACCTTCGTGCTGGTGGTTTGATCACGGCCGAAGAATTTTCCGCCGAAGCCAACAGTTCTCTCCCCTTTCTTGCTGCTTATCATAGCGAAACATTGGTGCAAGTCTGGGTTGAGTTTTATCGTCGGGTGGAGGCTTGCTTGCATAACTTTGAGTGCTCGCGTCTTCCTTCAGAGGTTGTGGCTGCAAAGGCGAGCTTGCGGGGGCTAATCGAACGGTGCGCTGTAAATATGCTGTCATGCGAGAAGAGGCTCAGCCGAAAATTTTCAGAGAGGAAACTGGCTTCAACTGTACAAGGGGAACTTCAAGCTAATCTTACGGCCAAGACCACTCGGGCGTACGAACTTTGGCGGGTGCTTCAAGAAGCTATCAGAGAGGTGGTAGCCATTGATAAAGCCGTCATTTTCACTCGCGAAATGGTCAAAGCTCATAAAGTTACCGAAAAAGAGCTTGAAAGTCGGCTTGCCTCATACCAGGCTCAGCAATCTCAAGCGGAGGCCCATCTCTTAGCGATAATGAATCATGAAGCCGAGGCCCAGCGGAAAAATGATGAACTGGCAAATCTATTGAATCGTCCGCCGGCTTGAAGAATTGTATATTTTTCTTTTTATTCTTCTTTTATACATACTCTTGAATGAGAGTATATATATATATATATTTTATTCATTCTTTCATAAATTGTACTTTGTATTCATTTTGATTCATGAATAAAAAACATATTTTGCTCCAAGATGGTGTGTTCCTTTTAGTAAATGCATTTTGTGGATAATCTATTTTGATCTCCTTGTAGGACAGCGATGGCTTAGGAGTCAGGTTAAGATCTGTCTCCTAAGCCTTTCTAACTTTATGAGCTGTGAGGGTCCCATAAAGATATTTCTCCTTACGAGTCGTGAGGATCTCGTAAGTGTAATTTCTCCTTAGGAATCGTGAGGATTCCTAAGTGTGTTCTTCTCTTAAGAGTCGTAAGGATCTCAGAAGAGAATTTTCCCTCTTACAAGTCGAGAGGAATCGTAAGTGCTTGTTTCCCTCCTTGTCGAGATTCGACTTTGGAGAGTGTGGTCCGTGAATAGTATGCAAGAGTCCATTTTGGACCGACTTGCAGGGCCCCGGTGCTTAGGAAACAGTTTTTTTTAATCCCCACTGCCTAAGGCTTTTCCTTACGAGTCGAGACGAATCGAGAAGTTCTCGCAAAGACACTAATTTCCTCACGAGTCGAGAAGTTCTCGCAAGAATGTCCTAACGTCACAGTTAACCTCTGCTCTTTACGACAGAGGTCCGTTAGGGTCTGTGGTACTAGAGTTTTGCATGTCGTACCGTCGCGTTGACTGATGTATCCCTCGATAGGCAATCTTGCTTTTCGAGTAGCCTTGCGACTATCGTGTCTCTGATCCCTTCGGGGTCTGGACAAGACGTCTTCAAGCAATCTTCCTAGGCAGTTTGACCGTCGGAAGAGCAAGCGTTAGGAATTTTGCCATGCCGCTTTTTACTTGAGGTTAGGCTCAGTTTGGGGAGCCCTGATGAGCCATAACCACTCCGCACTGGTGTGGGATGATCTCCGATAGTCTTTCAGGTTTTATATGAGTTGCCGTCAAGACCGTGAAGCTAGGAATTTGGCCTTTGCTTTGTTTACTGGCATTGCGTCTGCTGTATCTAGACGAATGTGGCGGTTGTCTCTAGGTTGTTGGTGAACCGTCGAGATTTGGAACTAGGGATTTTGCCGTGGCTCCGTTGTTTGATTTGTCGCGTCTGAATCCTGCTGGAGGAAGAATGCTGTGGTGACATCTCGTCTGCTGTATCGAGACGAACGTCGAGGTGGTGACCACTCCGTGCTGGTATGGGATGATCTCCGATAGTCTTTCAGGTTTTATATGAGTTTCCGTCAAGACCCTGAAGCTAGGAATTTGGCCTTCGCTTCGTTTGCTTTGGCGTGTCCGAATCCTGTTGGAGGAAGGACGCTGTAGTGACATCTCGTCTGCTGTATTGAGACGAACGTCGAGGTGGTGACCACTCCGCGCTGTTATGGGATGATCTCTGATAGTCTTTCAGGTTTTATATGAGTTGTCATCAAGACCCTGAAGCTAGGAATTTGGCCTTCGCTTCGTTTGCTTTGGCGTGTCCGAATCCTGTTCGAGAAAGGACGCTGTAGTGACATCTCGTCTGCTATAACGAGACGAACGTCGAGGTGGTGACCACTCCGCGCTGGTGTGGGATGATCTCCGATAGTCTTTCAGGTTTTATATGAGTTGCCATCAAGACCCTGAAGCTAGGAATTTTGCCATTTGCTTCGTTTGCTGTCATTGCGTCTGCTGTATCGAGACGAATGTCGCGGTGGAGTTGGGATTTTGCCATCACTCCGCTTTGTTTCGACCGTGAGGTCTTTCGTTGACGTTGCATCTGCATTCTGCTGGACTGCGAAGGAACGCCGTTGTTGACATTGCATCTGGTGTGACGAGACGAATGCTGGGGTGGAGTTGGGATTTTACCATCACTCCGCTTTGTTTCGACCGTGAGGTCTTTCGTTGACGTTGCATCTGCATCCTGCTGTACTGCGAAGGAACGCCGTTGTTGACATTGCATCTGGTGTAACAAGACGAATGCTGAGGTGGAGCTGGGATTTTGCCGTCACTCCACTTTGCTGACGTCGCGTCTATTGTAACGAGATGAATGTCGAGATGGTCTCTAGGTTGTCTGTGAACCGTCGAGATTTGGCTTCTTTTCTGATGGAACCTAGTGGGAAGATATGGTTCCCTTTTTGTTTGTGCCCCTGGATTGTATACAGGGATCGATGTGATCTTACCTGTAGGGCAAGAAGTTTCATTGTATATATTTTTCTTTCCGCGATACTCTATCATTTCAGCTTTTATATCGCGAAAGTCGCGATTCCAAATCATTTCGGCTATTTTTCGCGGTGCCCAATCATTTCGGCTATTTGTTTTATTCACTCGTTGCTTTTTATTGCGATTTGCCCAATCAATTCGGTTGTTTTGTATGCATACATTTTTACTTGCTGATTTTGTTGCAAGTTGCCCAATCATTTCGGCTATTTCATATGCATTTGTGGCTCACTGACTTTTCACTGCGAGTTTGGGATTTGATACCGATTTAGGCATCAGCATCGCTACTACTGGGATATTGCCAGGAGCGAATCATCATTTGCCTTTGTCGATGTCGAATAAAGGTGGCTTAGTAAACAGGGTTAGGATCCTGTCGGCTAAGGTTTTTGACTTCATGAGCCGTAAGGGTCTCATAAAAGTATTTCTCCCTACGAGTCGTAAGGATCTTGTAAGTCCATTTTCTCCTTAGGATTCGTGAGGATTCCTAAGTGTATGTGTTCTCTTATAAGTCGTAAGGATCTTACAAGAGTGTTTTCTTCTTATAAGTCGAGAGGACTTATAAGGGCTGTCCACTGTGTGAACATATCCCAAGTCGCGGGTGGGACTTTGCTAGGGAAATGTTCATTCGTGCCCGTAGATTGTATACAAAGGTCAGCATTGAACCGCTTGTAGGGCAGCATTGGAGATTGTGATGGCTTAAGAACGGGTTCAGATCCCTGTAGCTTAAGGCTTTTGAATCCTATGAGCCGTGAGAGTCTCAAAGGGGAATTCTCTTTACGAGTCGTGGGGATCTCGTAAGTGTGTTTTCTGCTTAGGCATCGTGGGGATCCCTAAGTGTGTTGCTCCCTTGTGAGTCGTAAGGATCTCACACAGGTATTTTCTCCTCACAAAGTTGAGAGGACCTTGCAAGTGTCTTTTAACGAGATTGCGCCCTTTCGGGTTTTCACAAAACTCGCTGGTAGTCCTGCTGTTTTTACTCACGGAGCCCTTTCGGGTTTTCATCCGTGCCCATTTTGCTTATGGACATACCATTTTTTTTTGTGTCAGCCTTGGGATGCTGCGGTCCGTAATAGTTTATCGACGTTTGGGTCAACAGCCAGTTTTAGGATATAGTGGTTCATCGTTAGTTTAAGGACGTTTCGGTCCGTCGTTGCCGTATTTGAGGCGAATTTCTAGTTTACGTACTTTTCGGTCCAGGGGCTTTCTCTATGAATGAGCACGATGCCCCCGGCATGTCCATCTTTTTCGGATCATGTGGTTGTGGCGGGTTCATCTTCCAGTTTTCAAACAGCGCGAATTTACCCAATTGGTATTGGTCCTCAATCCGGCCTTTGAAGACGAAGCAATTTTCGATTGGATGACTTACTGCTTGGTGGTAAGGGCAGTAATTAGGATTGTTGACATCGCTTGGCTGCAACGGACGTTTTGGGTCCGGCAGATTGATGAGTCTGTTGCGCACTGCCGGCTCGAACAGTCTCCTCGTTTTATCCCGGGGAAACGAGTAAGGACGTCCCAGTCTCTCCTCGAGGGATAGGCGTGGGCGCACGTTGTTTTGGCAAACAACCGGTTTTAAGTTGCTCGGCTGTTGTTGAGTATTGGTGACGAAGGTCGCTTTTCCTTTCCCTTTTTCATTCCGTGATTCCAGCTTCGAAGGAGACGGTCTATGACCCATCTGATCCATTTGGGCTAGCTTGTCAATCAAGACCTGGAAAGTAGTTGGCTTGAAGAACATCATGAATTGCGAAATGGTCACCTGCGGATCAAGAGTACCCACGAACATGCCTACCGCAGGCGCTTCTTCGATGCGCTGCTTGCACTTCGACCACAAATTCCGCCACCGTATCGCATACCGCACCCATGTCTTTCCAGACTTCACCCTGGCATTGATCAGTGCTGTGATTGGGGTATGTTCGCTAGCGCTCGCAAAACGTTGGGTGAACAGCAATTCCATATCTGTAAAAGTTTTAACGGAGTCGTTGGGCACCTCCGAATACCACTCAAAGGCTGTTTCCGCTAAGCTGCCGATGAACTGACGAAGTAACAATTTGCCGTCACCCCCGGTATTGCCACAAAGAGCTCCGAACTGAGCGACATGTTGATGGAGATTGCCTGTCCCCTTGTATACGTGAAACTTAGGAATCGTGTATCCTGGCGGATACTTGATCTGATCGAACCATCCTGGATATGGTCGCCCAGTTCTGATGACTTAGCCAGTTGCTTCATTTGCATGATGAACTCGTATCTGCTGAGCGATGTAATCATCCAGGGCGGCTTTTGAGATGGTTTCCTCCTTGGCTACTGACAGAGCCGGCAGAGGATTTGATGTCTCTCCTCTATCATCTTCTATTATTACTGGAGGATCTTCGGCTGGAGGGTCCGACTGGATCATCATGCCCACCATATCTTAGAAGTGAAGCGTCATTTGTTTTATATTGGCAGCTTGTTCCGCTGCCTCTTTGTCCTTCTTTTAGAGGACTCCGCGGAGGAAATCAGCATCGGTTTCCTACTCACGGCGCTGTAGGGTTCCTAGGCACACTATAGAGGTCTCACAAGGCATCAACCATGCCAATTTAAAATTTTATGGGTGCCGAGAAACCCTAATACGGATCGTCGACTAGAAATTTAGGCGATATACTAATCTAGTTAACAACTTAACAAAAGATAAGAAGCTACAACCTTTGTAGATCCGGATATCCACTTCCTTGGCTCCACGTAGGCGTCCTCTCGCTGTCCAAGTCGGATCTCGGACTCTAACATCGGCTTCATCGGAAAGGTGAGCGGACTAGATCGTCAGCTTCGTGCCGAAGATGATCTACGTCGAGGCATCACAAGTTCAAGCTCCATCTTCACCAAGTTGTGAAACTTGTGAAGAAAACACCCAAAACAACTTGGCAAGAGGTAGAGGGTGAAGAAATAGGAGGTGGGTTCACTTTAGAATTGGATTTCTCTCACTTTAGCTCAAGTTGCCATTGATGGACTTAAGCTTTTCTTGAAGAAGAAGATGATCAAGAAGAAGAAAGAATATGATAAGTCTTATTAAAAGAATAATAAAAATGAATACTTATCATCTTCTAACCTTGGTTAAGTGTAGAGAATAGACCATGGTCAAGTGAGAATGGTTAGGGTTAAGCATGATGACAAAATGGTCACTTTAGTCAAAGCTTCATCAAGCTTCATGAAAGAAACCATTTTGTTTTTCTTTTATTTATTTATCAAGAAAGAATAGATAAATAAATAAGTAAATAAATCAAAACCCTAACTATTATCATAACCATGGTTTAAGTCTTAACACAAAACCAAATTACATGCATCATCAAACATGACACATTGTAGTGCACAAAAGTATATCACATATACAACTTGTGAACTACAAGTGAGAAAATCCTATTAAAGTGAACCAATACTAGTTAATGCAAAGTAATATATCAAATATATAATTATACATTAAATCATTAAATCAACACTTGATTCAATGATCCGGTCATGTCGCACATAGCCGACTAGTATCCAATGTATCGACTTATCGAATCAATCTACGATTCGATAACTAGGTTATATCGCATATAACCAATCGAAACATTCATCGCGAGAATGAAATACGGTATCACATACACGCATTATTCTCGGTCCCGCACATATCTCATATGCGCTCCTATTTCGTTTCGCTTGAGCCAGGAAACCTCTGTGTAGGACTCTAAAGACTCGTCAATACGCCGGTAGCAGACGATGATCATATCAAGCATCCACAAGCCGCAAGCGGTCTGCTAAACGTAACGGCCACCCGGGTATTGAGCGATCAGAAGATCGATGAGCTAGCCCGCTCACACTCCTGTGAATCCAACCAGTAACACTTACCGTACAGTCCGGTCTGTCCGTCTGATATGTCGCATATCAAGTCTAGGGGTGGTAAACGTCAGACCCCAATAACCGATAAGTCGTGCCGATGTGAGGCTCATAACGGGTCGAGAAACTACTGGTAACACTTACCAGCAAATCTCTGATCAGCCCTGGCCAGGGACTTCCCTGTTACGGCCAATCGAGCACAGCGCAACATCAACCCCCAATACCGGGAGAGACGAAACCCCTCCTATCGCTCATTGCCTCCATGTGACTCGAGACTGTACCCAAGGACCACTGTTTTGCTTGCCCTCATGGACGTGGTAAGGTGGAGATCAAAGTACAGTGGGAATCACACAAGACTCTATGACGATCTCGGGTCTACAGACTAACCTGCACAAGTGTCACCTGAGAACTGCCATCTGACGTGAGGTATAATACCATCTGGGAGTTCTTGGCGAGTCCGTCCAGTGTACCCAGTCTCCACTGAGCACCCGTATACCATCTCTGATGTCAAACACCAATGGATATGGGATCATCCATCTCCCATCTCATGGGTCGAGAAGCGTATACGCTAGTCTACACTGGTATATCGATGCCCTGTCTCGATACACCCTCGACTAGGGACCTTGAAGGATGTACTTATGGACTACCATGTCCCCACTAGTATGATCTGCATCATAGTCCAGGTAGTCAAGTACACATCCTAAGGGCTTTATCAACATGTAACTATAAGACAGTTTAAAGAGACAAGTGTACATGTTAAGATAAAGAGCAACCAGATAGCATACTATCATATCGAGCAAGAAAGTCATCTCTATATATGTCCAAGCATCCAATATAATATACATCATCTGTACAATACTGGCCTCTAGGGCATACATACAACTAACAATCTCCCACTTGCACTAGGGCCAGCTGCTATAGTATCGCATACCGAGCATCCCGAAGAGTCTCTCAAACTGTATCTGGGGAATGGCCTTCGTGAGTGGATCCGCCGTGTTGTTCTTCGTGTCAACCCTCCTGACCTCGATCTCCCGGCGATCAACTATCTTCCGGATCAGGTGATACCGCCTCAGAATATGCCTGGATCGCTGATTGGACCTGGGTTCCTTGGCCAAAGCCACCGCTCCATTGTTATCGCAATACAAAGGTATTGGATGCTCAATGGATGGAACCACACCAAGTTCAATAATGAACTTCTTGATCCAGATAGCCTCTTTAGCAGCATCGTTGGCAGCGATGTATTCAGCCTCCATTGTCGAGTCTGCCACGGTTTCCTGCTTGGAACTCTTCCAGCTAACCGCCCCTCCGTAAAGGGTAAAGACAAATCCCGACTGCGACTTAGAGTCGTCCTTATCACTCTGGAAGCTTGAATCGGTAAAGGACTCCACTTGGAGTTCTCCGTTACCATACACCAAGAGCATCTCTTTAGTCCTTCGTAAGTACTTGAGAATGCTCTTCACAGCTGTCCAGTGACTCTCTCCAGGATCAGCTTGATACCTGCTCACTACACTTAGTGAGTATGCTACATCGGGTCTGGTACATAGCATTGCATACATGATAGAGCCTACAGCCGAAGCATAGGGTATCCCTTGCATGCGAGCTCTCTCCAAATCAGTCTTGGGAGACATCTCTTTGGAGAGAGTGACTCCAGAGATCGTGGGCAAGTTCCCACGCTTGGATTCTTCCATACTAAACCTCTTTAGTATGGTGTCAATGTACCTGGATTGGGACAATCCCAATATCCGTTTGGATCTATCTCTATAGATCCTTATTCCCAATATGCAGGAGGCATCACCAAGATCTTTCATTGAGAATCTTTGTGATAAGAAGAGCTTGACCGATTGCAGCATAGGAATATCATTTCCTATCAAGAGTATGTCGTCCACGTACAATACGAGGAAGACAACCTTACTCTCTGCCACCTTCTTGTAGATACAAGGTTCATCTGGATTTTTGACGAAATAAAACTCTTTGATAACGACATCAAAGCAGATGTTCCAACTCCGCGATGCTTGCTTTAATCCATAAATGGATTTAAGCAGCTTGCACACCTTCCCGCTGCTCCCACTGTCTATGAAGCCCTCTGGCTGAGTCATGTACACGCACTCTTCTAAATCACCATTTAGAAAGGCGGTCTTAACATCCATTTGCCAGATTTCGTAATCATGATATGCAGCGATGGCAAGCATGATCCGGATGGATTTAAGCATAGCCACTGGAGAAAAGGTTTCGTCATAGTCCACACCTGGTCTTTGACGAAATCCCTTTGCAACAAGTCTAGCTTTGAAAGTCTCCACTTTCCCATCTACACCAAGTTTCTTCTTGAAGATCCACTTGCTCCCAATGGGTTTTACCCCTTCAGGAGCAACTTCCAAAGTCCATACTTTGTTGGTGTACATGGATTCCATCTCGGACCGCATAGCATCCAGCCATTTCACTGAGTCCCTACTCGTGATGGCCTGCTCGAAGCTAGTTGGGTCATCATCCTCCATGATGCAATCCTCGCTTCCACCGTCAATGAGAAAACCGTAGTATCTCTCAGGTGGACGAGAAACCCTACTAGATCGGCGGAGAGGCTGGGGTTCGTCGAGTTCTACTGAATCCTCTGGTTCTACCAAGTCTTCTGTTTCAGTTTGTATTGCTGGAACCTCTTCCAGTTCTACCTCAATGCTACTTGTCTGTTTCATAAGAAAACTCTTTTCTAAGAAAGTGGCATGTCGAGAAACAAACACTTTTTGTTCCTCGGAGTGGTAGAAGATATACCCTCGCGAATGTTTGGGATATCCAACAAACTTACACAGAACAGACCTTGCCTCGAGCTTGTCCGGATTTTGTGTTTTAACATAGGCCGGACAACCCCATATCTGAATAAAATTAAGACATGGTCTCTTACCATTCCATATCTCATATGGAGTGGTAGGCACAGATTTGGTTGGAACTCTATTCAATAGATATGCAGCAGTCTCCAGTGCATATCCCCAGAAGGAAATAGGTAACTCAGCTGCACTCATCATAGAGCGCACCATATCTAATAGGGTGCGATTTCTCCGCTCCGATACACCGTTGTGCTGTGGTGTATAAGGAGGAGTAAGCTGAGAGAGAATCCCATTCTCTTTTAGATAATCTCTGAATTCGTTACTTAAGTATTCTCCTCCTCGATCAGATCGAAGGATCTTAATACTTTTGCCCGTTTGGTTCTCTACTTCTTGTTTATATTCTCTAAATTTCTCAAAAGCTTCTGATTTGTGTTTCATCAGGAACACATATCCGAATCTAGAGAGATCGTCAGTGAATGTAATGAAGTACAAAGAACCATCCCTGGCATGTGTAGACATGGGACCGCATACATCACTATGTATCAGTCCCAAGAGTTCGGTAACTCTTTCTCCGTGTCCTGTAAACGGAGTTTTGGTCATCTTGCCTTTGAGACATGACTGGCAAGTGTCATAAGATGAAAATTCAAACGGATTTAAATATCCATCCTTATGCAACTTAGCTAGTCGTGTCGCATTGATGTGACCCAGTCTACAATGCCACAAGAAGGATTCGTTCAGTTCAGAACTCTTCCTCTTATGTGTGTTTTGTAAATTGAGGACTGTATTTTGATTGAGAATGAATATGCCATTATATAACGAACCTGATGCAATCAACTTTTGATCTAGGAAAATGTTCATAACATTATCCTTTACTATAAAATTATATCCTTCTTTACTTAATAAAGAAACTGATATAATGTTGCACATCATGTTCGGTATATAATAGCATTCATTTAGAATCAGTGTATTACCACTTGGTAATACAAGGTGATATTCGCCAACTGCTTTGGCTGCAACATTTGCCCCATTCCCTACTTGAACGGAATGATCACCTTTTCCCAGTTCTCTACCTTTCCGTAGCCCATGTAATATCTTACATATGTGGGATCCTGATCCGGTATCTAATACCCAGGACGTAGGGTGAACTGAGAAACAGTTCTCAATGACAAACACACCCGAAGATGATGCATCAACATGCATGTTCTCCTTTTGGGCGGTGTGAGAATCCAGATATTCTCCTGTTTTCTGTTCATTCTTATAACACTTATAAGATAGAACGGGTTCAACGTTCCCCTGCACAGTATAACATGCGGGTTCGGTCAATACATCCATATTATTATCTTTATTAGGGCATGAAATGGTCGCTACCTGGAGAGAGAGAGAAGAAAACACTTTAGCGTATGCTCTTGCAAGATCAGATTGGTTATTATCTTATCTAATCAGGATGGCTCCCACTGCTTTTTATCAAATCTTCCTTCAAACCCTAAAAGGAAAGATTAGCCGAGATTAATTACACACTACAAGTTCGCCAATCTTTCAGCCAGGCCAGTGTCGGTACTTTGAGGGAGGTCCCCCGTACTTTCGCACGAACCTAATTAATGTAAACCTCGTTTTCCCAGAGGCGTAACCTCGTTAACACCTTTCTAGACACCTACTTGATCAGCTAATTGTAATGTGTAAAACTCTCCCAGGAGTAACTCTTACTCGCAGCGGGTATCGGGATCCAACTATCTCATAAAAGGTATGCAATCTCATTGCAAATTTCAACACTTGAAATTCCCGATAATATTTTGCCCCTAGCGTCCTATGACCTTGACGGAGGCCAAACAACCCATAGTCCTCTAGTCAAGTTCAACCCGTCATTTCCTGATTGAATTAAACCCACCCGCACGACCCTTGACGGAGGCCAAACAACGCCGTACGAATACCCTAATCCAATCGCATCATATGCTAGCAGATAAGCACTAGTTAGCTACCGTACACTACGCCTTGACGGAGGCCAAACTACCGTAGCACGAATACTAACTAGTACTTATCTGAAATGACGGAGGGCTACGTCAGGTTTTTCTGAAAACCTATTGCGTAATGAACTTGATATCGTTGTAGAATCAAATGAAGTTTTTTAAATGGAGAGATTTTGAGGCTTTTCTAGTTTTGCTAAAGGGGTCACTCCCGGTGAAGGAATCGTCGGCCCTTTCCTCGTCGAATGAGGTGCGGGATATATCATATATATCACTGTGCAAAGCAGAAACTATAGAAGCAGTCAAAAGCAAACCGAGTATGTAGCATCTGCCAGTTATTGCTAAAGGAGTCACTCCCGGTGAAGGGATCTCGGTCCTTTCCTCATCGAATAAGGTGCAGGATATATCACATATACCTCTATGCAAAGCAAGAACTGTAGCTACCTGTTTTGTTTAAAATTTGATTCTACAACATCTTAGGTTTCTTTTCTTTCATTAATCACATTAATGAAGTCCCATCATTTAAAAACCTAAACATCACAGATAAATACGACGTACACTTATGCCATCCGCATTCGCCTCGATGTCCCCTCGTGCACCGTTAGGTTAGGTAACTAACGACAGAGCAGGGCAGGGCTAGTGCGGATGCAAAACATAAGTAACGTCTATATAATATATCATATATACTATATACTGTATCTATCACAGAACATCACATGATCACATCACAGATATCGCAGCAGAAGAAACATATGAAACATTGGATATACTAGGACGTCCGTGTTTTCAATACGAGCCAGTATAAAACACGGATTCCACGGTCGTGATGAACAGCCAATCCCACACCCCTAGACCCCTACGAGAGCGGCAAGCAACCCTGCCAATTCTAGGGTTAGGAGACCCGTACTCGACTCCTCGAGATGGTCTCCCACTGGACCCCAGAACCCGGTTACTTGTGCTCCCCTCCTTGGGTCTATCCTAATGCAGAAAAGTAAATAATATACAAAGGGTGACAGCTTCCGCAACCTGGAAGTGCCCCAATAAAAGAATATTACATACAAGTTTTTACATGAATGAAAATGAAAAACACTCATCTCACATAAAAACCCCCGGCTATTCAAACACGACAATCCAATATAACATATCCAGCAACACATAACATCACATGTCATCAACGTAAGTAAATATGCGCATCCCAATTGTCGTTGACATATAGCAACGAAACCGGCGATATCACATATTACACTTACGGTCACAGAAAAGAAAGTGTAAAACTACAACAGTTGGAATCCGCAATCTCTTTAGACATCACATGCCTAATCAAATGAAATACTTAGACATCATATGCCTAACAGTTATAAACCCCGCATTTTAGTCTCATTATCGAAAACTCTTTTCAATATCAAATGAAACTAAACCGCTAGATTTATAACATTCATTCAGTTATCTCATAACTGTTTGTGAATTCCAATTATTGTATCCCATTCCGGATAAATAGAATATATTAAACTTTCCGATCGAACATTCGAACACCCAAGTTTTCCCGAAACCGTCCAACACATGAAATAGGTTCAAGGACATTCACTTCATGCCTCAGTACCAACGGTCCAGCCGTAGAAGGGTCAAGCCAACGCCTCACATGTGGCACGCCGTACTGCCCCAAACCCGAAGGTTCAAAGGGCAGTTCAAGACGGTCACATAATCGAGTTAAGGTTTGTTGTCTTCTAAAGGGACCATCGCGTTACTTGCACTACTCAGAACGCCTTTAAACCACGGAAAGATCCAACACTTGGAAATTTCCCGACAGGGGAAAAAGTGGGTATTTATATCCGGTCGAAATTTTTAACATATTCTAAAGTTATCCGGAAAAACACATAGACGAAGTTTAACAATCCGATCGAATCTACGATTCCCAATGCAACCCCAGAATACTCAACTCTTGAGTCAATTTAAAAATTCCCAGAAAACTCAGCATAATTAAATAGGAGTTACTGTGCAAACGAGGAGGGCTGACGTCATCATAAGGCCGCGGAACCGCCGTATAAGCTATGCTTATGCCGCGGTTCCGCCGCACTATTTACTGTTCATGTGAAAAAATTTGCACCGTAATTCATAGAATTCCCTGCTGAATTTTTTAAGCATTTTTAATATTGAAAAATCCCAGATTTTAGAAAAAGTCCAGAGAGCATGAAAAAGTTAGGGTTTCGGGTTCGATCGGGTTTCAAACATCGTCTAAGCATCGCCTAAGGCTCTAGTTAGGCTCTGATACCACTGTAGGGTTCCTAGGCACACTATAGAGGTCTCACAAGGCATCAACCATGCCAATTTAAAATTTTATGGGTGCCGAGAAACCCTAATACGGATCGTCGACTAGAAATTTAGGCGATATACTAATCTAGTTAACAACTTAACAAAAGATAAGAAGCTACAACCTTTGTAGATCCGGATATCCACTTCCTTGGCTCCACGTAGGCGTCCTCTCGCTGTCCAAGTCGGATCTCGGACTCTAACATCGGCTTCATCGGAAAGGTGAGCGGACTAGATCGTCGGCTTCGTGCCGAAGATGATCTACGTCGAGGCATCACAAGTTCAAGCTCCATCTTCACCAAGTTGTGAAACTTGTGAAGAAAACACCCAAAACAACTTGGCAAGAGGTAGAGGGTGAAGAAATAGGAGGTGGGTTCACTTTAGAATTGGATTTCTCTCACTTTAGCTCAAGTTGACATTGATGGACTTAAGCTTTTCTTGAAGAAGAAGATGATCAAGAAGAAGAAAGAATATGATTAGTCTTATTAAAAGAATAATAAAAATGAATACTTATCATCTTCTAACCTTGGTTAAGTGTAGAGAATAGACCATGGTCAAGTGAGAATGGTTAGGGTTAAGCATGATGACAAAATGGTCACTTTAGTCAAAGCTTCATGAAGCTTCATCAAGCTTCATGAAAGGAACCATTTTGTTTTTCTTTTATTTATTTATCAAGAAAGAATAGATAAATAAATAAGTAAATAAATCAAAACCCTAACTATCATCATAACCATGGTTTAAGTCTTAACACAAAACCAAATTACATGCATCATCAAACATGACACATTGTAGTGCACAAAAGTATATCACATATACAACTTGTGAACTACAAGTGAGAAAATCCTATTAAAGTGAACCAATACTAGTTAATGCAAAGTAATATATCAAATATATAATTATACATTAAATCATTAAATCAACACTTGATTCAATGATCCGGTCATGTCGCACATAACCGACTAGTATCCAATGTATCGACTTATCGAATCAATCTACGATTCGATAACTAGGTTATATCGCATATAACCAATCGAAACATTCATCGCGAGAATGAAATACGGTATCACATACATGCATTATTCTCGGTCCCGCACATATCTCATATGCGCTCCTATTTCGTTTCGCTTGAGCCAGGAAACCTCTGTGTAGGACTCTAAAGACTCGTCAATACGCCGGTAGCAGACGATGATCATATCAAGCATCCACAAGCCGCAAGCGGTCTGCTAAACGTAACGGCCACCCGGGTATTGAGCGATCAGAAGATCGACGAGCTAGCCCGCTTACACTCCTGTGAATCCAACCAGTAACACTTACCGTACAGTCCGGTCTGTCCGTCTGATATGTCGCATATCAAGTCTAGGGGTGGTAAACGTCAGACCCCAATAACCGATAAGTCGTGCCGATGTGAGGCTCATAACGGGTCGAGAAACTACTGGTAACACTTACCAGCAAATCTCTGATCAGCCCTGGCCAGGGACTTCCCTGTTACAGCCAATCGAGCACAGCGCAACATCAACCCCCAATACCGGGAGAGACGAAACCCCTCCTATCGCTCATTGCCTCCATGTGACTCGGGACTGTACCCAAAGACCCCCGTTTTGCATGCCCTCATGGACGTGGTAAGGTGGAGATCAAAGCACAGTGGGAATCACACAAGACTCTATGACGATCTCGGGTCTACAGACTAACCTGCACAAGTGTCACCTGAGAACTGCCATCTGACGTGAGGTATAATACCATCTGGGAGTTCTCGGCGAGTCCGTCCAGTGTACCCAGTCTCCACTGAGCACCCGTATACCATCTCTGATGTCAAACACCAATGGATATGGGATCATCCATCGCCCATCTCATGGGTCGAGAAGCGTATACGCTAGTCTACACTGGTATATCGATGCCCTGTCTCGATACACCCTCGACTAGGGACCTTGAAGGATGTACTTATGGACTACCATGTCCCCACTAGTATGATCTGCATCATAGTCCAGGTAGTCAAGTACACATCCTAAGGGCTTTATCAACATGTAACTATAAGACAGTTTAAAGAGACAAGTGTACATGTTAAGATAAAGAGCAACCAGATAGCATACTATCATATCGAGCAAGAAAGTCATCTCTATATATGTCCAAGCATCCAATATAATATACATCATCTGTACAATACTGGCCTCTAGGGCATACATACAACTAACAGGCGCTGCTCCGAGGATGTCTCCGGACTTGCTTTCGGTCCCGTGAGTGCAGCCATAGCTGTTAACATCTCTTGGAGCTTTTGTTGTTTTTGCTCCTGAGCCTTAGTCACTGATCGCGTAAGCGGTCGATGACCTGTGGATATACGGCTATCCTCTTTTTCGGATGCCATATAGACAGTGTGCACCACCATGCCCCCAGACTTAGGGCGTTTGGGTTCAGTGGTCTTACGATTCGTTGCAGACTCAGGGATTTTCTCCGGCCTTCTCCTCTTGTTGGCGGTCGAAGTCGATGGGGCCGTTGCAGTGGGCACCCAAGTAGCTGTCGCCTTCTGTGGCTTGACAGGGTGGTCCTCTTCTCGCTGAACTTTCACCTTTTTCTGTCGGCGAGAGTAATCTTGATCAATCATCGAGTCTTAAACTTGTCGGCAAACTTTGTAAATTTTAGAGGACAGCCGTTGAGAGGGCTGCTCTAGCTTCACCTTAGTAGCGTTTTCCACGGGTGGAGGAGATCTCTTCAGCACGGCAGTCGGAGAGTTTTTGCGCACTCTCCTTAGCGGTTCAAAGCTGTTCCCAGTTGGAACAACAGCATCAACTTCCACCGTTGGAGCCGGCGGCGTCAGTCCTGAAGGGGAATTGCCCCCAGCCTTCCTTACTCGGCGACAGTGGCGACGTCGAGCATGTCGAGCCGTTGGGATTGTCTCAGCTGTAGGGGTGACTTCCTTATGCCCCCTGTGTTGGTCAGAAGTTGTCGTTGTCAGCCTATTGAAGACCGATGTCCGCTGAGTAGGGATAACCAACCTATCGAAGGCAGACTTCCGAGCAGGGGAAGCAGCCTTGACGATTTCGCCTGGAACAAGAGCTGAAACAGTCAGTCTTGTGAAGACCGACCCTTTGGCAGGAGAAGCCGCCTTGACAACTTCATGAGCAGGAATGGCTATCCGCTTAGGGATAACCTTTTTTGGTATCGCGGGCTTCTTCATAGGCCCAAATGAGCTTTGGCCCAGTCTGTCAAAGACTGAGGCGTTGGAGCTGGACGACCCGTTGAGAGGGGCCGCAGTAGTCGTGAGCTGATTAAAGACCGAGCTCTTCAGAGCTTCTTGCAATGGTACAGGGACGTTGAAGTTCATAGGTGGGAGCATGGTCCCGAAGAATAGCCCAGTGGTGGCTTGAGTTACCTGCTCCACTGGCATTGTGAAAAGGGAGGCCGCTTGGGGCCCCGTAGGTTACACCTCCAGATGAGGCGGAACGGGAGTTGCAGTTGCAGCTGGAGCAGTTAGAGGCCATTGATGTTCTTTTTTCTGCACGAGAGAAAAACCAAATCTTAGTACCTCGAACCCAAGGGCAACCATATTAAACCGCGATTCATTCGCGAACACGACACACGAAGTGTGGAGTGGAAAGAGGAAGAGGTCCCACCGGGCGTGCCAGAATCTGTTCTCCTCCGAACACAGAGACGCGACCATGTAGGTTCATCTTGCCTGAATTTCGAGGGAAGATGCTAATTGGTGCTATCCGTCCACCTCTCCGAAGATGTCAAGTTGATTTATGACACCATATATCGAAGGTTTAAACGGATGCGGCCGATGTAGCAGACTTCGTTAGATTCCCCCTCATTGAAGGGTTTTTGATTGTGGGGACGCTCTTCTCTGCAGGCGTAAGCCCCTACAGTTAATTACGCTACCGCATCGCGGTAACCACTTTCTCCTTCTTCAGATGGTCACTTCATGTTATGGGTGTTTGTTTTATTTTTGGTTGCCCGTGGATTGTATACGGAGACTAATTTATGTTGTCGTCCGTAGGGCGTGGATTAGTCCAAATCCGTATTTTCTTAGATTTGGGTTTTGGGTTGGGTTTAAGGATAAGTTAGTCTCATTTGAGACTAAGATCAACTTAAACGTTCATTGAGGATACGTTAGTCTAATTTTAGACTAAGATCAACTCAACGGGATCATTTAGATCCAACAAGAGAGCATTTGGCCTCTGTTGTTTAGTTTAGAGACATTGCGGTCAATTAGTTTAGGGACATTACGGTCCAAGGTTAAGGACATCATAGTCCATGGGCTTAAGGACCCCACAGTCCGAAGTTAAGGACATCATAGTCCATGGGCTTAAGGACCCTACAGTCCGTAGTTTAAAGACGTCATAGTCTATAAAGTTTAAGAACATCATAGTCCATGAGTTTAAGGACCCCACAGTCCATGGAATGATTGGCTATCAGGACCCGTCACCTCTCTGAAGACATTAAAGGATTACAACGACAAATATCAAAGGAGTGGAGAGATGTACCCTTGAACCAATGTTGATTGGGAAATCTGTAATAACTAAGATCAATTAATTGGATTATGAGCACATGAGCTCAGTTAAATATGAATTGAGGACTTATGGCCAACTTGGGCCAAGTCCAATTAGGTTTGAAATGTTAGACTTTTGTTTGGGCTGTTGAACATTTGTCTGGGTTCAGCCCCCCATTATTTAGCAATTCTAAACAGGGGTTTGGGGCTCTGACAATATTTTATCTTTGGCTGAGCACTAACCATCCATTATAGCTTTGGACTTTACTTTGCATATCATATGAATTGATCAATTTTGAGGTTCAGTTGGAGGGGAGTCTTGCCTCTGGAAGACTCAGCCAATTTAGGCTAAGAACAGTTTGAATATAGGGTTAAACACTAGCACATATTTGGCGATCACGTGTTCCCACGTGATGCATTTAAAAAATAGTGCTAAGCACTAAAAGAATGAAGTGCTTAAAATAGTGTTAAACACTAGAGACAAAACACTTAAAGTAGTGTTAAATACTAAGACTGAAACGCTCACGTGGGGTCACGTGAGGCGCCTGATGATTGGGCCTTGCCTCTGTTATTTGTTCTCAGAATATTCACAGAAGTGTTAAACACTTAATCTTAACGGCCATCACGTGTGGGCACGTGATGGGTACCCATGCATTGATTATTAAAGTGTTTATTAGGGGTCACGTGAGGACACGTGAGGGAGCCCAAAATTGATTCTGCCCTTGCTTTGTTCTTTTATTTTGAGGAATTTATCCAAAGGTCACGTGGGAACACGTGACCCCATCTCATTCATTCTATTCTGACCATTCAGGGGGAAGGTCACGTGTCGCCACGTGATCAAGTTGGGCACTGACTTCTTTTACGTGCATGAAAAGTCTAAGTCTCTTATTTAAGAATTAAATTCTTTAAACCCTAGTTCTTCCTCTAAGTTTTGGATCTGCATGGCAGAATCTCCCCGATGAGATTTAAATTCTCAACTTATGGGGAGATCTGCTTCTGCAGATCTTCAACCATGAAAAAGAACTAAGTTCTTGTTTTAAGGGTTAAACCCTGTCTCTGTTGGAGAAATTAAATTCCTAAGTATTTGGAGGAATTAAATTCCCTAAACTCAATTCTCCCTCTAAGTTTTGGATCTGCATAGCAGAATCTCCCCGATGAGAATTAAATTCTCAACTTATGGGGAGATCTGCTTTTGCAGATCTTCAACCAAAGGAAGAACTAAGTTCTTATTCAGAAAAGTTAAACTCTTAATTTGATAATTAAATTCTCCTTTTGTTTTATAGAGCTTAGATCTCTTTCCCTTTCTCGCCTTTGTTTCTTTCTCTTCTGAGGAAATCTTCTTTTCTCTCTGGAGAATAAAATTCTCTTCTTTTTTCTCTGTTGTTGTATTTCTCCCTTTTGTTCTCTGTCTCCCTTTTTTGCTTCCCCCTTGGCTCTTATTTATAGGAGAAAAAAAAGAATCAGTTTGTTTAGTCAATTTTTCATTGAAAGATTTTAATTGATTTTGTAACCAACATGATCTTTTAGATCACTCAGTGAATTTTATTCACCATTGGATTTTTAATCCAAAAGATATTCTGTCTGTTATTCTTAGTGAATTTCAGGAAAATCTTTCCTTGTATAGAATCTTTCTGTTAATTGGTGATATTTAATCACCATTGGATTTTTAATCTAACGGTGCTCCATTTTACAGAGCACAATCTTTTTTGTTTGAAAAGATTTAAAGAAATATTTTTCCAGTTAGGGTTCTCGATTCCCTCTTAATTAGAATTTAATTCTATTAGTTCAGAAGGCTTAAGAGCCTGTCACGTGTTGGCAAGTGACCTTCTGATTGACCATTTAATTAGAATTTAATTCTATTATTTCAGAGATCTTAGGATCCCATCACGTGTTGACACGTGACCCCCCGATTAAGCATTTTAACCAGAATTTAATTCTGTTGTTTTAAAGAGCTCAGGAATTATCACGTGTCAACCCGTGACCCTTGGTCACGTGTGGAAACGTGATGCCCCATTGGGGTTTTCCCCTGTTGTTTTATTATACCTTTTTCAGTGGGTTTAAAGGCCCATCACGTGTGGGCACGTGACCCCATTTGAAGTTGTGTATCTCAGCGCCTATAATTTTTCCCATAGAAGGTCACGTGTCCCCACGTGATGCCCGATCATGTGTAGATACGTGATGCTTCTCTTGTGTATTTCTTTGTTGCTTTATTCAGTTCCCATGAGGGAACAACTTCCTTGTTCCGAAGTGATTTTACCTTTCAGTCCAGGATTTCAACGGGTTGTTGCTCACAAGATAGGTCTGTCTGTACCGTGAGCTCGGAGTGATCAAGAATGTGACTGGGGTCACTCACATACCTTCGGAGTTGGGATATGTGGAACACATTGTGCACTCCTTCCAATGCGGATGGAAGTGCCAAACGATATGCCACTTCTACGACTTGTTCGAGTATGTCGAACGATCTAATATATCTCGGACTTAACTTACCTCACTTTCCAAAGCGAATCACTCCACGGTTTGGAGAAATCTTCAGAAAGACATGATTTTCCGGTTGGAACTCCAAGTTTCGGCGCTTTGCATCAGCCCGGTGCTTCTGTCGATCTTGGGCTATACGCATTCGTTCCCTGATAGTGCAAACTACATCTACAGTCGCCACTATCATCTCAGATCCAAAGATTTCTCTATCTCCGATGTCGTCCCAACTTAATGGTGAATGACATTTCCTTCCATATAGAGCTTCAAATGGTGTCATTCCAATACTTGCTTGGTAGCTGTTGTTGTATGAAAACTCCACAAGATGTAGGTGATCTTCCCACGATCCTCCGAAGTCTAGCATACAAGCTCTTAGTATATCTTTAAGTATCTGAATCGTTCGCTCAGACTGTCCATCTGTATGCGGATGGTAAGCTGTTCTAAAGTTCAGACTCGTTCCCAAACTAGCTTGCAGACTCTGCCAAATTGCGATCGGAATCTGGTGTTACGATCGGAGACAATGCAAACCGGTACTCCATGTAATCTCACAATCTCCTGCATGAGTTCATGGGTATCAGAAATAGTACACTATGAAGAGTTAAATCTTACTTAGATTCATACTTACTTCCGTGTACTTCTTTACTAGTGTCTCAGTAGATTGGCCAACTCGAAAGGGAATAAAATGAGCCGACTTTGTAAGTCGATCCACAATAACCCATACAACATCGTTACCTTTTGTGCTACGAGGAAGAACAGTCATAAAATCCAGGATAATGTGTTGCCACTTCCATTCTGGGATAGGTAACGGTTGAAGTAAACCAGCAGTCCTGTGATATTCAGCTTTCACTTGCTGACACACCAAACATTTAGCGATGCTTCTGGCAACTTCACGTTTCATTCCATACCACCAGTAATGTTGACGTAGATGTTTGTACATATTTGTACCACCAGGGTGTACTGAGTATGGAGAGCTGTGAGCTTCTTTCATCAACTCTTCCCGAACAGGACCTTGTGGTACACACAATCTATTGCCGTATCATAAAGATCCGTCTTCGTGAATGATGAAGTCTGTTCGAAGTCCACTTTCTACTTGTTCTCTGATCTTTTGCAACTTGGCATCACCTGCTTGAGCTGATTTGATATGATTGACAATTGTAGACTGAACTTGTAAGTTCATCAAACTTGAAGCGTTACCTGGCATGACCACTTCTATCTCCATCTGGTGCAAATCTTGCTGTAGTTTTCACCGTGCGGTAAGATTCATTGACAGTGGTTGGCGACTAAGTGCATCAGGTATTACATTCACCTTCCCTGGATGATATTGTAGGTTGATGTCGAAGTCCGCCATAAATTCTAACCATCTTCCCTGCCGCATATTCAACTCTTTCAGAGTAAACACATACTTCAGAGTTTTGTGGTCTGTGTAGATATCTACCCGTTCTCCAAGAAGATAATGGCGCCAGATCTTAAGTGCAAAGATAATGGCTGCCAACTCCAGATCATGCGTCGGATAGTTGTTCTCATGAATCTTCAGCTGTCTTGATGCATAAGCTACAACTTTACCGTGCTGATGTAGAACACATCCTAATCCCTTACCGGATGAATCGCAATGCACTACGAAACCTCCAGATTGGTTCGGTATAACGAGAATAGATGCTGATTTCAATCTTGACTTGAGTTCTACGAAAACTTGTTCGCATGCTTCTAACCACACGAATTCTTCATCTTTGCGTGTGAGCTTGGTCAGGGGTACTGCAATCTTCGAAAATCCTTCAATAAATCTTCGGTAGTATCCCGCTAATCCTAAGAAACTTCGAATGTCCTTCACTGTCTTTGGTGTCGGCCATTCGCTTACTGCTGCCACTTTAGCTGGGTCTACGGAGATTCCTTCACTTGAAATGATATGTCCAAGAAATCCGGCTTGTTCTAGCCAAACCTCGCACTTGCTGTACTTGGCATAGAGTTGATGCTGTCGCAAAGTCTCCAGGACAATTCGTAAATGTTCAGCGTGCTCTTTCCGATTCTTTGAATATACCAGGATGTCGTCGATGAATATGACAACGAACCTGTCTAGGTATCTTGGAAAACTTGATTCATTAGGTTCATGAATATGACTGGTACATTGGTCATTCTAAATGGCATCATTAGAAACTCATAATGTCCATAGCGAGTCCTGAATGTCGTCTTCGGGATATCCGACTCTTTGACCTTCGCCTGATAATAACCCGAACAAAGATCTAACTTTGAGAAGACGCAAGACCCACTTAGCTAATCAAACAGATCGTCGATTCGCGGTAGTGGATCCTTGTTTTTTATCGTGACTTCATTCAAAGCTCTATAATCAATGCACATTCTGTATGAACCTTCCTTCTTCTTCACAAGCAAAACTGAAGATCCCAAACTTGAAGTACTGGGAGGAATCCATCCTTTCTGTAGAAGTTCGTCCAGCTGAGTACGGACCTCCTTCAAACCTTCAGGGATTAATCGATACGGTGCTTTAATTACCGGTTGTGCACCAGGTACTAAATCAATTTCGAATTCAAGAGCTCGATCGGGAGGCAAACCTGATATGTCTTCAGGAAATACATCATCGAACTCTCGAACTACCCCAGGCTTGTTTTCTCCCACCTGTAGAGCTGCAATCACTGCCTTCTTCGGTTTTGCTTTGTATGTGCTAGGCTCCAGGGTACGGTCTCCACTTTTGAAATAAAAGACCGGATGCTCTGAATTTCGAACACTACCCTCCTTTGACGACAGTTGATGGTAGCATGGAAAAGTTCCTAGCCAATCCATACCCAAAACTACATCGAAGTTCGGTATGTCAAACACCTTGAAGTCGGCATAAAATTCTCTGCTGCAGACGACCACTGGAGACAGATCGTATCCCATTGTTGCCTTTAGAACGTTGTTCCCTGAACTGACATTCCAGCTAGATACGAGAGGTGTGACTGGAATCGCATGACTTCGGACGAACCATTGCGACATAAAGCAATGAGATGCTCCAGTATCGAAGAGTGCTGGTGCAGGAAGTGAGGCTACTAAGATCGTACCTAAGTTATATGGGATATGCTTTAGGTATAGGAAAAGATATATGGATGTAAATAAGTATTGAATACATTTGAAAGATGGGAAGTTACCAGTGATGACTTGGACAGTGGCTTCAGCTTCTTCCACTGTCATTGTGAAAGCCTGTCGTCTCGGTACATTCCTCCTTGCTGGAGGAGCATTCCACTGTCCGTTCCTCTGTCTTTGAGGTAGGTTCCTTTGTGCTTGATGGAACCAACAAGGAGGAGGTGCAGTAGATCCATGAGGAGGTGGAGCTGGGAGAGCAAGTTGAGAAGCAGTGCCTGGATAGCTAGCCGCTGTAGATAAGTGATTGCCGGTCTGGGTGCAGAATTCTGATCGAGTCTGTGAGGACAAGACCCAATATCATGTGTGGATGAGCCATAGACTAAGCAGAGGCGATTAGCACGCCTACAATCTTTCGCCAGGTGTCCATTCCTTTTCCAATAAAAGCAGAAATCTGGACTGGGCCGGTTGAAAGGTACTTTCGATCTCCTGGGTACAAACGGTGGCCTGAAAGAGGATCCTCCTGGCATCTGAATAGCAGGGTGTTTTATACCGGCAGATTGGGGTCTGCCCTTCTTCTTCATTACCGTCTCGTATCGACGGGCAGCCTTCAAAGCTAGGTCATGGGTTGGGAAATCCTCTGTAGCTGGAGCAACTTGGATTTCCTGGTCCAATTCCTGCTGAAATCGTCTGGCCCTGATCTCAGTAGTCGGTATGAAGTGTGCCGTGAACCTGTTACGATCTTGTGTTAGCTGTGTAGTATGTGATATTAGATAATCGAATATTTAAGACATATCTTACCTGCTCAATATGGTGAACTCGGTATCATACTCATCCATAGATTTGCTCTACATAGAGCCTTGTTGTAAGTGAATGAATTGTTGTTCCATGTCGAATTGGGCAGTCTCTGGAAAATACTTCGCGTCGAACATGTCGCGAAAAGTCTTCCATTCGATCAACTGGGCAAGACAGCTTTCTTCCGCCTTCCACCATACTCGGCCGTTATCAGTAAGTTGCAGCTTCACAACCCTTACCCAAGCAATGTCTGGCACTTTTGATGCTGTCAGATCATTCTCAATTGATTGAGTCCATTCTTCAGCTTCCAAAGGGCTCTCTTTTCCAGAAAATTGCTTTGGATGCAGTGCCCGGAATTGCTTCACTCCAGGTGCTTCCGTTTCTGGGCGGTTCATTAGTATGGAAGTCTGTTGCAGCTGTCCTTCCAGAAGGCTCTTAATTGCCTCTAGCACCGTCTGCTCGTTGATCGAAGCTAAAACGGTAGGTGTAAGTGGAAGAGGTGGTGGTGTGGTGTTGCTGATCACGTTAGTGCTAGTATTGTTCGGGGAATCCATAATCTTGAAAGAAAAATAGGGTTAGGATAGATTTAAGGAATATGAAATATAAAGAATGTTTAGTTGCCGAGTCTTAAATTCTTGTGTTATATTGCTTAGGTTTTCATGAAGAACTGACCTGCATGGGCCACCAACAAAACCTATCACGGCCCGCTTCCCAGGGTACGGTAAGGAGACATGACGGGTCACGCGGCATATTTACTCAGAAGTAAACACGCTAAGCGTATATAAGCAATATAATATAAATGTACACAAGAAAGACATGAGATATAAATAAACAGCAACTTTTTATTTATTAAACATTCTTTACAATACAATGCTGGAAAGTAAATACAAGACTGGAAAGCAATGCATAAACAATGGCATGAAACTGAAAATAAAAGTATATACAAGTGTCTAGAGCTCTGGGTCGTTGATGAACTGCTCCAAGTCTTCTGAGCTGGGCTCGATCTCCAGAGAGTCAGGTCCTCCTAACAACATTCCATAAAAAGAATAGAAAAGGAATTTCGTCGGCGATCAATCGCTCGGTAAGTCCTAAAGAGAGATGGAAATAGACTGAACAGGTAATGAGAATATAACTGGTATAATGTTGATAGTTATGTTAACGCAGTTGTTTGTAGCTTGGTACAGAATATGCCGGTGTATACGAGAGGAGTCCAGCTTACCCCATGGACTATGGTATAAGGAGTATAAGACCCCGTCAAAACCCACGGGACAACGGCAACAGATATTCAGGTTAGGTGTATTAAAGTGACCGTCTCATGCCACTTTAAACACATTCCGTACCAATCTACCCCTTTAAACCCCGTAATGTATTATTGTATTGTTTTGTAGTGATTTATAAATATAAGACTTGCCGAAACCATAATATCAATTGTTCATGTAAACGGATAAGAATATAAACGGATATTCATGTAGACAAGTCAAATGTATATCCATGGATCGGTCAAATCAAGTCATGTTGATATAGATTGTATTCTGGTATAAAAGGATTCGTGTTGCATTGGAGTTATATTGAATTGTATACATGGATGGATTGATTTCAGATTAGACTGAGACTCCGACTAAGTCAGACACTTAAACAGAATTGAAGTCCTGAATTAGTTTTGGAGTTATCGGTAACTGCTGCACATAGACGGCAGGATTTGTGAATTTTTCCAAACCAATTACCATTGATAACCCCGTTGTTTACTAGACTCCTTATTGTAAATTAATAAACTTGAGGGGGTTTTATGAAAAATAGTTTTAATATAGTTTCAAAATAAACCTCAAGTATTTAATTATCGTCTTTAGGGTTTTCATAAATGTAATTTTAAAAGTGATGAAATATTATAGTGGATATAAACCTAAATTGAATAGTATATGGTATTTTCATATAATTTGACTTGTCTTATTTCAAGGGTATTCTCATGAACTTTTGTGATTCTTTTATTTTGATTTAGAAAACATGTAATTATTAAATATATTTAAAATAGATATTTTGACAATATATATATATTAAAAATAGAATTTATTTATTAAATAGAAATCACGTTTTTTTTTAAAAATTGTAATAAAAATTCCATCGAGATCGTATGCTCCGTGAGGAAGTTTGCATCTCGCCCTACTAGTCCGATGGATGTGCAATAACCCGCACCAACCAAAATGGATTCCCCAAAATGGGTTGTAAGGACATAATTGTATGGAATTTAATTAAAACAATCTTAAAGAATACGGTTTTTAATAGTTTATGGTATTTTATCGTAAAA
Source organism: Agapanthus africanus (assembly GCA_030015575.1). NCBI lineage: Eukaryota > Viridiplantae > Streptophyta > Magnoliopsida > Asparagales > Amaryllidaceae > Agapanthus > Agapanthus africanus. The sequence goes on from CM057339.1 coordinate 28,004,848, forward strand.
TTGTATTAGTCCCAAAAATATTGTAAAGAGGCAATCGTGCTATATCATGATGAGTGTTGTGATGAGATAGGTCATTACCTCATGAGTTTTCTAAAGGTAATATGAGCTATATGATGAAGTAATGTCGAATAGAAAGTTTGTGGTATTTAACCGTAAAAGTGCAACAAAAGTGTTATTTATATGGAGTTTTGAATTGAAATTTGTTTCTAATTATAGGTTAGTGTTTACCAAACTAAGTACAATGATTTAGATAAATAGTTCTTAAGAAAAATTGTTAGTTTAAGAAGTTTTAGAAATGGATGTCGGTATAACTCCACTTACCGACATCATTGAAAAGAAGAAGTTTTGAGAGGTGAAAGAAGAGAGTAGAAGGGACCTACAAATTTGGAGAAGAGAGGAGAGGTTGAGAGAATGTTTGATGGCTTCATGGAGTTGCAGTGTCGCCAGATTTGTCCCGAATCGTCGCCGGAACTTGACCTTGGGCTGACCCCACTTGTACAACTTTTTGGACTTAGAAAAATTTGAAAGTTTTGATGTTCGATTTCAGAATAGAGAAGGATAGGATGTAGGGTGGTATTTATAAGATAGAATTAGGGTTTATGGTATTAAAATGAGAATTAAAATGCATTACAATTTATTTTTAAAGCTCATTTTAATTCTTTATTAATGTGCAGGAAAATCAAACAGAAGAGGAGTAGTGGGGGGATGCCAAGGGGTGTTAGGGCTAAAATTGGGGGCATTACCTACGGGTTCAACCGGCGGCGCCAGCCCTATAGGGAATCTTGTCGGCCATCAAGAAGGGGGTGGGGCTTGGATGTATGCCACGTGTCATGTTCTGTGTATATAACATTTTCCATATGTATGATTTTAGTGACTTTTCATTTTTACGTGTGTTGCACGTGTAAACTTTTGGGCTTTCAAAATGCTTAAAAGAAAAATCAGCAAAAATAATATGTGGCTGGGGGGATTTGAACACTGGGGCTATGTCGCAGCAGTGTAAGGTTTTACCAATGAGCTACAAGTGCTTTCTTGCTGTTTAAAAACAAATCTAACTTATGATCAGGATTTACAAATACTCCATTTATACATTAACATTATAAAATTCTATACATTAAAACAGAGTCGTTACACAATTTAGCGGATCCATTCACTAAAGGTATTTCTCAGGCTCAGTTCGAGAGACCGTTCGAGAATTTGGGTATGAGATACTGTAATAATTAGCCTTAAGTGTAAGTGGGAGATGGTAAGATATAGTGTAAGAACCTTAACTTTCTGTACGAAATTTTTTCAAAAAAAATACAGAAAGGCGCATCTAAGCCTGAACACGAGTTATAAGTTTGTTTTGCTTTAGAACAGCAAGAAAGCCACTTGTAGCTCATTGGTAAGATCTTGCACTGCTGAACCAAAGCACCAGAGTTCAAATCCCATCAGCCACATATTCTTTTTATTTTAAATTCTTTATATCTTTTTAGAAGCCTAAATAACTACACGTGCATTACACGTAAACTGAAGAGACACAAGATAATCAAACACGTGCACTGTGGAATACCAAACGACCCCGACCCAATACCCCAACACCAACCCAGACCGTCGGCATTGGGCCGGCAGCAAGCCTAGGAAATCCGGCGAAGTCGGGTCTAACCGTCCCAAATGCTTCCAAAGTTCACCCCCTGCACCTCTTCAGCTACCCTCACTAACCCCACATTGCTTGTTTACTCTGATTATTTCCAGAGAGCAATAAAATGCCCAATTAATCCCAATTTTAATGCATATTTCAATGTTTTATTTAAACACCATAAACCCTAATTTTTCCCACAAATACCCACTCCATTTTGCATCCCTTCATACTGAAAATTCTATACAAAAACTCTCAAGAAATTTCCAAGTTCCCATAGTATACAAGTGGAGTTAACAAAGGCGAAACCCGACGAAGTTCCGGCGACGATACAAGGAGTTTTCGGAAATGAAACGAAGCACCGACGAATCCTAGACCTCCTTTTACATCTCCCCTCTCATCAAAGCCAGTAAGTCCCCCTTCTCTCTCTCTTTTGTTATTCCCAAACTCTTCATTCTTAAAACGTGTCGGAAGCGGAATTATCCGTCTTCCGATTCTCTTTTCTTTTAAAAATACAATTTTTTTCTTAATAACAAGCCTATAACTTTTGATATATTGTTTAGTTTTCATTAACAAAGATAATAGAACAAGTTTGACTTCAAAATAATAACCGTAGCAAATTTTATTCCACTTTTACATTAAAATACCTTTATGTTTCAGTCCGACATGCTTATACCTTTTAACCGTATCACCTTAGAACAACTCACGAGGTAATGACATACCTTATCACAACAAACATATCTATCATAGCACGATGAATCTTAGGATAGTAGAATACGGGAAATACAACTTTGCAATTAAATACTCTTAACTTATCAAAACCGTTTTCTTTAAAAGGTGTATTAAAATATTTCCATGCAATTGAGCCTCTACAACCCATTTTGGGGACCCTGTTTGGGATAGTGCGGATTATCACACATTCTCGAGCTTAGTAGAGCGAGATGCAGACCTCCGCAATGAGCATTCGATCTCGATGGAATTTTTATACATTTTTTCTTTAGAAAATGAGATTTTTACAAGAAAATAAATAAAATTATTTTCATTAATTATGTATATATAATTATTACCAAAATACTTATTTTCAATACATATATTATTCCATGTTTTCAAAACTCAAGAAAAGATTTCCAATATTACATGAAACTGCCATGATAATTCAAACAATATTCATATTACAAACAAATACCAAATATTATGAAATTAGGTTTTATTCACTAGAAATATCACATTTAAAAAGATACATCAATGAAAACCCTAAAGACGATAATTAAATGCTTGAGGTGTATTTTGAAATTATACTAAAACTATTTTTACATAAAACTCACTCAAATTATACTAAATTACAATAAAGACCCTAGTAAACATAGGTTTAGGCGGGACCAGTCTCTTAAGCCTCAGGGAGCCGGAGATATGGTTGGTTGCCTATTTAAGGTAGAAAACTTAACAAACAGTGTTATCAACACGGTAATTGTCTTGGAAAAAGACACAAATCCTGTCGTCCATATGCAGCAGTTACCGATAACATCGGAACAATCAAGATTTCAAGTTCTTTTAAAAGTGTCTGACTCAGACTGAGTCACAATATAACTAATCTGACTTGAATGTGATTCAAATATCAAACTACAACAATTCAACATGAATTCATATATTCAAGCTATATCAATCTATATCGATCTATACAACCTGACCGAACCGAACCATGGATATACATCCATCTACATGATTCTCCAGTTACATCCATTTACTGATATCATGGTTTCTTTTCTTTGGAATGTTGTTCCGTGGTTACCAAAGTCTCCGGTGTAAGTGGGACTCCTTTCGTATACACGGGCATTTTCTATACCAAGCTACAAACAACAGCGTTAACAATATAAACAAACATTATAAGATATACTCTCTCTCTCTCTCTGTCTACTCTATCTCTACTCATCTTTGGGACTTACCGAACGATTGTTTACTGACGACATTCCTTTTCTTCTTTTCTTTGGAATGTTGTCAGGTAGTTCGGACCTTCTGGAGATAGAGCCCACCAGCGAGAACTTGGATCAGCTAGCCTTTGACCCGGAGCTCTAGTTTACTTGTACATTTCATTTTCATTCCTATTATGCCACTGTTTAGGCATTGCTTTCCTTCCATGTATTTAATTTTCATTGTATTGTAAAAACAATGTTAATAAATAAAGTTGTTGTTCATTTACATCTTGTCTCTTATGTATTTCATTTTATATTATTTAGATATGCTTAGTGTGTTTACTTCTGAGTAAATACGTAGCGGGCCTCGCCGCGTCCCCTTCGCCGTACACCAAGAAGCGGGGCGTGACAGGTTTTGTTGGTGGCCCATGCAGGTCTACTCTGTGTGGACATGCAAGTCAGCTCTGCGTGTACAACCTAAGAAATATAACACAAGAACCAGCAACTGAAAACATTCTTTACAATTCATATTTCTTGAATCTTCCAATTTCATATATTTTGAATCTGTCTTAACCCAAATTTTTTCTTTCAAGGTTATGGATTCCCCAAACAACACCAGCATGAATGTCAACAACACTTCCCCACCACTACCACTCACACCTGCTATAGCTGCTCCGATCAATGAGAAGAAGGTACTGCTTGAGGTGATCCGCAGCCTTCTGGAAGGACAACAGCAGTATACTGCTATCTTGATGAACCGTCCAGTGGCGGAAGCACCTGGGGTGAAGCAATTCAGGGCCTTGCACCCCAAGCAGTTTGCAGGAAAAGAGAGCCCTCTAGAAGCTGAGGAATGGGCTCAAAGTATTGAAGATGACCTGGCAGCGGCACAAGTGCCAGAGATAGCTTAGGTTCGTGTTGCGAAGTTGCAGCTCATGGACAATGCACGGGTCTGGTGGAAGGCGGAAGAAAGCCGTCTCATCCAGCCGATCGAATAGAGGACTTTCCGCGATATTTTTGACGCAAAGTACTTCCCCGAGACTGCCAGATTTGATATGGAATAGCAGTTCATCCATCTACAACAGGTTTCAATGTGGACCAAATCCATGGATGAGTATGATGCCAAGTTTACCATGCTCAGTCGATTCATGGCACACTTTATACAGACTGCTGAGATCAGGGCCAGAAGATTTCAGCAAGGGTTGGACCAGGAGATCCAAGATGCATTAGCTACAAGCGATTTCCCAACCCATGATTTGGCTTTGAAGGCTGCCCGAAGATACGAGGCAGTGGTGAAGAGGAAGGGCAGCTCTCAATCTGCCGGAGTGAAACGTCCTGCCACTCAGATGGCAGGAGGAGCCTCTTCAAGGCCAACTGTTGAACCAAGGAGGCCGGAAGAAACCAATAACCAGCCGAGTCCCAATTTTTGCTCAAGAAGGAAGGACACTTGTGGAAGGACTGTAGGCGCGCAAAAGGCATATGCTTAGTTTGTGGCGCATCCAATCACGGAATTGGAAACTGTCCTTATAGATGCAACCCAGCTCACACACCCATCAACCACCCGCAGTGGCCAGCTATTCAGGCTCCTGCACCTCGTCTTGCACTCCCAGCTCCACCACCTGCACAGCCTACTCGCTAATTCCATCAGGCCCTGAGGAACATGCCTCGAGGGCAGAGAAACATGCCCCAAAGATAAAGGAATGTACCTCCAGCTAGGAGGAATGTACCTCGGCGTCAAGCTTTCACATTAGCGGCCGAAGAAGCAGAGGCCGTAGACCAAGGTAACACTGGTAATTCCTCTCAATCTTTTCAAACCCTTGTATCATCCTGTTACTTTTCATGCAATACCAGTATTCCATTCACACTCACGATCACTAAATTACTTTGAATCTGTTACACTTTCCTTTTACAAATTTCGAGGACGAAATTTTTATAAGAAGGGTAGAATGTAACAACCCTAACTTTCTGTACAAAATTTTTTCAAAAAAAAATACAGAAAGGCACACCTAAGCATGAATACGAGTTATAAGTTTGTTTTGCTTTAGAACATCAAGAAAGCCACTTGTAGCTCATTGGTAAGAGATTGCACTGCTGAACCAAAGCACCAGAGTTCAAATCTCATCAGCCACATATTCTTTTTATTTAAAATTCTTTTAATCTTTTTAGAAGCCCAAAAGACTACACGTGCACTACACGTAAACTGAAGAGACACACGATAATCAAACACGTGCACTGTAGAATACCAAACGACCCCGACCCAATACCCCAACACCAACCCAGACCATCGGCATTGGACCGGCGAGAAGCCTAGGAAATTCGGCGAGGTCGGGTCAAACCATCCCAAATGCTTCCAAACTTCACCCCCTGCACCTCTTCAGCTACCCCACTAACCCTACATTGCTTGTTTACTCTGATTATTTCCAGAGAGCAATAAAATGCCCAATTAATCCCAATTTTAAAGCATATTTCAATGTTTTCTTTAAACACCCTAAACCCTAATTTGTCCTATAAATACCCATTCCATTTTGCATCCCTTCACACTGAAAATTCTATATAAAAACTCTCAAGAAATTTCCCAAGTTTCCATAATGTACAAGTGGAATTAACAAAGGGCGAAACCCGACGAAATTCCGGCGACGATACAAGGAGTTTTCGGTAACGAAACGAAGCACCGATGAATCCTAGACCTACTCTTACCTCTCCCCTCTCATCAAAGCCAGTAAGCCCCCCTTCTCTCTCTCTCTTGCTATTCCCAAACTCTTCATTCTTAAAACGTGTCGGAAGCAGAGTTATCCGGCTTCCGATTCTCTTTTCTTTTAAAAATACATTTTTTTTCTTAATAACAAACCTACAACTTTTGATATATTGTTTAGTAATCATTAACAAAGACAATAGAACAAGTTTGACTTCAAAATAATAACCGTAGCAAGTTTTATTCCACTTTTACATTAAGATACCTTTATGTTTCAATCCGACATGCTTATGCCTTTTAACTGTTTTATCTTAGAACAACTCACGAGATAATGACCTACCTCATCACAACACACATATCTATCATAGCACGATGAATTTTGGGATAGTAGAATACGGGAAATACGACATTGTAAATAAATACTCTTAACATATCAAAACCGTTTTCTTTAAAAGGTGTATTAAAATATTTCAATGCAATCGAGCCTCTACAACCCATTTTGGGGACCCTATTTGGGATGGTGCGGATTATCGCATATCCTCGGGCTTAGTAGAGCGAGATGCAGACCTCCGCAATGAGCATCTCGATGCAATTTTTATATATATTTTTTTTTAAAAAATGAGATTTTTACAAGAAAATAAATAAAATTATTTTCATTAATTATGTATATATAATTATTACCAAAATACTTATTTTAAATACATATATTATTTCATGTTTCCAAAACTCAAGAAAAGAATTCTAATATTACATGAAACTGCCATGATAATTAAAACAATATTCATATTACAAATAAATACCAAATATTATGAAATTAGGTTTTATTCACTAGAAATGTCACATTTAAAAAGATACATCAATGAAAACCCTAAAGACGATAATTAAATGCTTGAGGTGTATTTTGAAATTATACCAAAACTATTTTTACATAATACCCTCTCAAATTATACTAAATTACAATAAGGACCCTAGTAAACATAGGTTTATACGGGATCAGTCTCTTAAGCCTTAGGGAGCCGGAGTTATGGGTGTTTGCCTATTTAAGGTAGACAACTTAACAAACAGTGTTATCAACACGGTAATTGTCTTGGAAAAAGACACAAATCCTGCGTCCATGTGCATCAGTTACCGATAACATCAGAACAATCAGGATTTCAAGTTCTTTTAAAAATGTCTGACTTAGACTGAGTCACAATATAACTAATCTGACTTGAATATGATTCAAGTATCAAACTACAACAATTCAACATGAATCCATGAATTCATATATTCAAGCTATATCAATCTATATCGATCTATACAACCTGACTGAACCGAACCATGGATATAAATCCATCTACATGATTCTCCAGTTACATCCATTTACTGATATCATGGTTTCGGAAAGTCATCCATCTATACAATTTACAATACAATACAATACAATCAATATAATCAATATATCGTGGGGTTATAAAGGGGTAGACTGGTACGGAACATGTTAAAGGTGGCACGAGGTGGTCATTTAAGACGTAATTACATCCATGTTGTTGTTCTGTGGTATTATCGACGAAGCCTTGTACTATGAGTTACCAAAGTCTCCGGTGTAAGTGGGAATCCTCCCGTATACACTGGCATTTTCTGTACCAAGCTACAACAACAGCGTTAACAATATAAATAAACATTATAAGATATACTCTCTCTCTCTCTCTGTCTACTCTATCTCTACTCATTTTTGGGACTTACCGAGCGATTGTTCGCCGACGACATTCCTTTTCTTCTTTTCTTTGGAATGTTGTCAGGTGGACCGGACCTTCTGGAGACAGAGCCCACCGGCGAGAACTTGGATCAGCTAGCCTTTGACCCGGAGCTCTAGTTTACTTGTACATTTCATTTTCATTTCTGTTATGCCACTGTTTAGACATTGCTTTCATTACATGTATTTACTTTTCATTGTATTGTAAAAAAATGTTAATAAATAAAGTTGCTGTTCATTTACATCTTGTCTCTTATGTATTTTCATTTTATATTGCTTAGATACGCTTAGCGTGTTTACTTCTGAGTAAATACATAGCGGGCCTCGCCGCGTCCCCTTCGTCGTACACCGGGAAGCGGGGCGTGCCATATAGGTGTCCAGAAGGCAATTATTGTAATTGTACATGAATCTATATGTATAAAACAATCTTGTTCGAAATGATAGTATGCTATCTGATTTTCTTTATTAATTATTGTATATATATTTACTTATCACTAATACATACTGATAAAGTCCTTAGAATGTTGGGGAATACTAGGATTATGATGAGATCATAATAGTAGGTCATGGATAGTTGTCAAGCGCATTCTAAAATGTTTCAAGTCATGGGAATGTCGAGACAGGACATCGGCACTCTAGAGTAGACTTGTGTATACTTTACTTGACCCGGTTGGAAGGCGATGACTGGTCCCGCAGCTATTGTTGTTCGACACCGTGAGATTGTATACATGTCCTTATTAGAGAATGAGTTCACTGAACGGACTCGCCAAGAACTCTTATTTGGTATTATACCTAACTGTGAGATAACAGTTCTCACGTGATAATGGTACATGTTTGTCTTTAGGCATGAGATCGTCACGTTATCTTGTGTGTGGGAGGTTATAGTTTGACTTCTACATGGCTTCTCAGAGTTGTGTATACAAGTTTTTATTGGGTACAGTCCTAAGCACATGGAGGTAAGTGAGCGATCGAGATGGGATTCGTCTTTCCCGGTATAGGGGAGTTGATGTCGTGCATTGTCTGATATAACTATAACCAGAAATCCTTGGCCAAGATGGATAAGATAAACTGATAAGTGTTATCAGTTGTATCTTTGTGGTTATGAGTTATATATCAGCATGACTTATTGAGTTATTAGGGTCAGACAATTCACCATACCCTAGACTCAATATGCAGCATGTTCTGATGAAGAGACCGAAGTGTACGGTAATTGTCACGGATATGTTATGACTAACTTGGTGAGTAAGTCTGCCGACCTACTCTTTTCGACATATACCTGGATAGCTTTCACATGCAGCTAGCGTCACTCTCGAGCTTGTAAGACCGAAAGCGTTTCGGATCAGATTTATGAAATCCAATCTCACCGCAAGCGTATTGTTGAGCCTTTAGAGTCCACACAGAAAATGTACTTATCTAGTAAATGGTGCGAGGAATGCGATTTACGTATATTGATACATAGTATCGATTTTGATTAATTACGTATATATATGATATACAAGTAGTTTAATCAAAAAGAGAAAAACAGCAATTTATATTGATAAATTGGATAAAACTTATTTATGCCAAATGTTTGCTTAACTCATATTTATCATAATTAAACTTAGTTTGACTAAGTTTAGTATAGCGAATTTTACATACTAATGTGCATTATAATATGTTTGTGAAACATGAAAATAATGGCTTGTTTGATGAATATTATTCATCTCATGACCATAAAAAGATAGTGGAATTAGTGACTAAGCATAAAATATGCCAATTGTTTCTACGCTTTCTCTTAGGTGTCATGAAAAGCGGAGAGAATAAAAGCGAGACGAGAGAGAATTTGCATGACTAAGACTTCATAATTTTATCTCATCTCCTTTCTCTACAAGCTCTGCAGTTTTTCTCTTCTAATTTTTCCTCAAAGGAAAAATTCCTTACACCCTTCCCTTGTTCTTGTGGAAAAAGAACATGGCAGTTCTACTGTAAATAGTTCAAGTGGTGAATTGGACCAAGCTCATCTTCAAGGTGGATCATCTTTGACAAAGAGAAGATCAACAAACAAATTCATCAACATACCAAGAAGAAGTTCAAGCTTGATCCAATACAAAGAGGAGCTAAAGAGATTGAGGTTGTTCACCTACGACGGTGAATCACGTTACAAAGGCTATAGTTCATTAAAACCTTAGTCTAGCTAGTGTAGCGTGCTTTTTAATTACATGCATAATGGTAATCCTAGGCTACAAGTTCTTGGTGTTGTTAGAAAAATCCCCGTTCTATATTCCGCCCTCTATTGCATGCGATACTTGCGTGAACACCGTGAATTTGCAAATTTTTTTCTATCTACTTGATGAATACGTTAGAGGTCTTCAAATCCCAAGATTTTTTGTACATAGGAGTTTCATAATAGATCAAGATGGCATGTTTGGATTACTGAAGTACACGAGAATATGTGTGTTTTGGGACGGCGACTCATTTTAAAAAAAGAGTCGCAGCTCATACCACTTTTCATATATATGTGTGTGTGTGTGTGTGTGTGTCATGCCCCGCTTCCCAGAGTGCGCTAAGATCGGCACATGATAGAGCCAACCATGCTACCTGTGTCTAGGAAACATCCCTCCACAGTCACATTACAGCTGTCTAGAGATATCAAGAACAGGAAAAATAAAAGAAACCATCTAGTACATGTCCATAAGCCAGAAATAACGAGTCAAGAAATAATATGCCGAAGCAATAGATCCAAGGAGCAATAACATCTGGAAAGTAAACATAAATAAACTGGATACTAACAGGATCCTCACTGCTCGGCCTGACGGCGGAAATACTTCTGATCAGCCTGCGACAAGGGTAGAGGATCTGGGCCATGCAAAACCTAGATGTCAGTGCGTCATAATATCAATAATAATATAATCAGGTGGGTAACAAGTCATGCAGGCATGAGTATGAACAGTAACAAGTTAACAGGAATATATAACAGTGAAGTATATCAGTATAAGTGACATGCAGTGATCAATCTAAACTGTGCTACTGGGTTATCTACTCTAAAGTCTGTGAAATCAATTTAATGAATCGTCGATGTAACTTAATAGTATCCCGTGCATGCCCGGGACCACGGTCCAGATTCTCAGGCTGAAACCGAGACATGCCGCTGGGCATTAAACAGGAAACATGTACAGATGAATGATGTCAGCAGCAGCATCCCCGGGCTGGCCTAACCCGTAAAACTGGTCAGTATAAGCATCGAACTGTCGAGTTACAAGTCAGGTTTCATCATTGATTTCCCCATACCCCCAAGTTATATGTTCAAGTCAGGTATTGATAAATCTGAGACTAATGCCAACACAGGATCAAGCAGGAACATGTTTGTCTATACAGACAACAGGATATGTCCATCGGGACAACATGTCAGGATTGTCGGCATTAGAAACAGAATCAGGTAACATGTCAAGTAGTGATATATCAGGTCATGTCAGGTAGTGTACATGTATCAAGTCATGTCAAGTAGTGGTGTATCAGGTCATGTCAAGCAGTGCACATGTATCAAGCAGGTGCTCATAATCAAACTGTAGCAAGTATTGAATCAGGATGAAAGTACGGATGTACAATAAAAGCATGGATGCATAAATATCGATCAGGGGTTACATCATGACTATGTAGGGTGCACAATATTAAGCATGGGGTACTAATGTATTAATAATATGAGTTAATGTAATATGGGATGTGACTAGGTATGCAGAATTAATGGTATGGATACACAAATAAACATGGATGCATAACTAACTATTAGGGATTGCAACTATAGTTCCATTACTATGTAGGATGCACATTATCTAGCATGGGGTGTCACTATAACAATAATATGTAACAATGTGACCTGGTATGCGAATATATATAAGATTAATGGTATGGATGCACAATTATCGATTAGGGTTATATTTACAGTTCCAAGACTAAATGGGATGCACATTATTAAGCATGGGGTGTCACTACAATAATAACATGAATTAATATGATCTATAGATGCAGTTATATATATTTTAAATGATATGGATGCAACCGGGTATCCGAAAACAGTAAAACTGAAAAATGGATGTAGAATGCATTCAACATGTGATATTTTTATTCATATGGATGCATAATAATATACCTAACATGTAGCAAGATGAATTAGCATGCGACTGGATATGTAAATAGTGATATGGGTGCACACGGATGTCCGAAGACAGTAAAATAGCAAAATGGTAATGTGGGATGCATAATTAAACAATGAGTAATGTTATTATTTACATGTGTGCAATATATTGTAGTATAGCATGTAGCAAGATTAACTTGCCTGAGCGGAACACACGACGGGTGCGTACAGTACGTCCGACGTCGGGTAAACGTCGCAACGCACGCACGGCACACGGGATGGGTCCAGGCAAGGCAAAAAGATAACCACGCAGGTAGGGAACGTTCACTGGATTGCCTGGATCGGCGGCGGCACCACAGCTCCGGCGATCACCGGAAAACCAAGAAACAAGAAAGAGAGAGAAGAAGAAGAAGAAGAAGAAGAAGAAAGGAGTGGTCTGGGGTTGGTGCTCTGGATTCAGGAGGGAGGTGAGACGAGGCACGGAATACAATGACGGGCCATTGACTGCAAGGTTCGGGCGATAGTTTCCGGCCAAGGGCAGTAGGTGCAGTTTCTTGGTGTCGGGGGTGTGCAGGTAAGGGTCGGGTATAGGGTGAAGGAGGAAGGAGAGAGAGAAGAAAGGAGATGGTGACAAAGGCGAGGTGAGGCAGACGAGGCTGTCGCCGGCGACGAGGTGGAAGCAGGGTTAAGGGATAGGTTGTTGGGTTGCAGCGGGTTTCTCGGTTGAGGGTTTGTAGAGGGGAGGAGAGAGAGGTGAGGGTAACAAGAGGTGGTGACGAGGAAGACGGGGGTCTGAGCTCCGGTGAGGGTTCAGGCGAGGTTGTGGGTATCGGGTTCTTGAGTTGGGTTCGGGGTTCTTGGTGCAGGGTTCGGGGCTCTTGGTGCAGGGAAGGGCTTCGGTGTGAGGAGAAAGAGAGAAGGTGAAACGAGGGCGGTGCTGAAACGTCGGCGAGGGTCGGAGGCGACGGGAGCATGGGTTGCTCGGTGATGGGTTCGAGGGCGAAGGCGGTCGTGGGTGAGCAGGCTCGTGAGAAGAGAGGGGTGAGGTGATCGAGGGCGAGACGAGATTAAGGGTGTTGGCCAAAAGTGAGGTCGGCGACGGCGAGCACGACGCTAGGGCAGGGGGCGTGGGTTTCGTGAGCTCGGAGGCGGGGTGAAAAAATAAGAACGAAGGAGAAAAGAGGTGAAGGAGGGAGGTGATTGTAGGGAGAAGGAAGGTGAGCGGATCCCTGGTGAACAGGGATCGCAAGAGGTGAGAGAAGGGGAGAGAGAGAGAGAAAGAAAGTAAACAAAATAATAATAATTAATATTTATATAAGAGAGAGAGAGGCAGAGATCTGTGAGTTATTATTTTTTTTTTAAAAATCTTTTTAAAAGATTATATTGTTAACGTAATATATATATATATATATAACAGTTAAAACTATTAGAATAAAATATTAAGAAAATCGAGTTTTAGGCTAAATATAAACATAGTCCAAAACACGCCCGGGTCGGGTCAAAAATTATGGTTTTAAAATACGGAAAATATACGTGTCGACCAACATCAAAACAGGATATCCGGGTAGCGAAAATGCATACCCCCAAGAACGGATGCACGCACATGCACGTAGCCATCCAAACAGGTCCGTTTCACTGAACGGGATGAGAACAAGATGCGCGGATGCTACCACGGGGTTAGAGGTATCATGCAAGCCATGCAATGTATTTTTAAAATATTTTAAGTGACTTTAAATGTTATACTTAAAAATGCGGATGCCAGATAAAATGCCAGTATGCAGTATGCAAATGAAAGTGCACGAGTCTACGTAACAAGTCAGGGTAAATCATAAATATGAACCAAGAAAAGGTTTCAAGCAAGCGGGTCAGGTCGGATGCAAATACAAATGTCAAAATATTATTCACACCCAAAGCACCGTAAATCAAGAAAATGCCATAATTAAAGAAATACTAGAATTGATATAAATGAACTAGGGTGTTACAATATATATATATATATAGGGGTTAAGGGTCATGTGTTCGATCTCAGGAAATATTCCTGAGCCCGTAACCCAAAAAAATCCCCTCGCCTCCTCACGATTAAAAAAAAGAAGCCAGAAAAAAACTCTCCTCCTGACCTCGAGTGCCTCCTTGCGCCTCCCTCCCTCCTTGCGCCTCCCTCCCTCCTTACGCCTCCCTCCCTCAAACTCGCCGCCCCTCCTCCATCGCCTCCTCCCTCGAGCACCTCGTTGCGCGACCCTCCCTCCTCCAATGCCTTCCTCCCTCCCTCGAACTCCCTCGCCTCCTCTCCCTCGCCTCCTCCCTCGAGCACCTCGCCGCGCGACCCTCCCTCCTCCAACGCCTCCCTCCCTCACCTTCTCAAGCGCCTCCCTCCGCCTCTCCTCCCTCGCCTCCTCCCTCGAGCACCTCGCTGCGCGACCCTCCCTCTTCCATCACCTGGTAAACTGCTTCGAAAATTCCCTTCATTCGATCGCAATCTATTAGCATTGTACATGCCATTTTCAACCAAAATGCTTGAGCTTTACTTCATTTCTATGCATGCTGCCTTCGAGATGCTGAATGCCGTCATCCGGAATGTAAGCACTCTCATAGTACCTTTCCCCTTGCGAATAAATACTCTCACAACGGATATTTCCTTCATTTCTCAATCCGTGATGTTCGAGTTGACGGATGTTCTCATTCATTCCACCATAGATCATTACAGAATTGATATAATAAGGTTGCATATGGTTTCCTGCATCCAAAGTTCAAAAGAGATGGGGAAAAAGCCAGTTAGTTCTCTGTAAAAATGACCAAATCGACGAAAGGGAGAAGACGCCATTTCATTACCTGAATACGAAGAATTCGAAGGCATTTCATTCATGGTTCCATGAATTCCGCCATAGATCATTTCAGGATTGATATAATAAGGTTGCATATGGTTTCCTGCATTCAAAGTTCAAAAGAGATGGAGAAAAAAAAGCCGGTTAGTTCTCTGTAAAAATGACCAAATCGACGCAAGGGAGAAGACGCCAGTTCATCACCTGAATACGAAGAAGTCGAAGTCATTTCATTCATGGTTCCATGATTCAGCATCAAAGCTTCATGTAAAAGGTACCGGTTAGATTTTTCTTCAACAATTTCATGATGCTAAGTTTCCATATGTAAATTGCTACATTCTAAAATAAATTTTACCTTGGTTGGTAGAGCCCATGGTTCCGATCACGGGGGAGTCGTCCTCGTCGTCATTTAGAAATAAGGAGTTATCGCGAACGATGGAATCTCCATATTGTGTCAGTTGTTGATAACTAATATCCGAATGTCGAGGATATGATTGGGAATAATCATAAGCTAAGCAGCCTCTCATAATATTGGTTTCATCCCTGTCAAATTCGGGATCAGGATAAAACGGTCCTGGTCTCTGGCTGCAAGAAAGCAGATGCGGGCTGCACAGTAAAATCCTAGCGATGTATTTCTCTAAGATTTCTTTGTTAACCGTAATGTAATATATATATAATCATACATAGGGGGGAAAATAAGTAGCGAAAAAAATTATCATGAGAAAATTAAAATCTGATAGATTGAAGTGTACAAATGTGTACCTGATTTTTGAAGCTGAGGCACCCCTTGTAAAATCATTACATGGCTTAAAATCTGGACGTCTTGGCCGGGGGTGTTTCTCTTTGATGGAGATATCCAGCACCGGCGGTTTGTCTCCGATGAAGAAAATCGGCGGTTTCTCCAACTGCCAAATACAGACTTAAGTTATATTTTAGAAATTTCACTAAAATACTTTAAACTGTTGTCGTTCTTAGGATACCATGAGCTTTCAGCATATTTCAATATAATACATGTTTCTGTTATTTATTTGGAGCTAAGTAAGTTTCACTATTTATCTAGCCTAATTTTTTAGTCCTTAGTGATTAGTTACAAATAAATACCGTGAACTCTTATAATGTTCGAAATGAAATCGTAAATATTCACAAAACCATCGTTAACTCCACGAGTATTCCAAAAGGTTGTACCTCGACGAATAGAGTGCTAGGTTCTTCTCCTTCGCCAGTTTTAACTTTAAATGTTCTAACGTTAGACCATTCGATCATTATTCTGAATTTGGTCCCTCCTTCGATTGTTTGGCATCGCTTCTCTCAGATCTCATGCAAAGCATGCAGTGTGACGATTCCATAGTTTTTATTTTGACAAACCGAGTTAGTATGCCTGCCAATTATATATATCCATTGTGATGAAGTACATATCTGAACCTTATCATTAGTATGCATCTCTATACCACAAACCCGGGGTTTGCAAACTGTGCATGTTAAACTTTCAGTTCTGAATGGTTGTTTCTAGGTAAATATGCTTTGGTCATGGTGTTCTATGATACAAGACCAATTAAACAAATTAATTAACTCTGTATGTGTGTAATTTTCAGGTGCTACAAATAAAGAAACAAAAATTCTACATAAGTAAGGCCAAGAATGGTAGAATACCAAAGCAGATCCAAAATTCTTATGCAGATATTTCGTGTTCGAAACCGCATAAAGAAGCAGCATGACCAAAGACTTGAAGATGCACAAGCCATGGGCAGAGAATTGAATAAGCGAGTTGAAGCTAGGAAGCTAAACACAAGAAAGAACTAACTCACTATGATTTTGTTGCTATGATTTCGTTGCTATGTTTAGAGTTAGAATAATGTATAGGATTTAATAATATTTTGCATGAGACTGGTTCATTTCGAACTCAACTCTTTCGTCAATTGTAAGAAATTCAATTTGACAATTGTAATTTCAAATGTTTTGAACTAAATGAAATATTTTGCGTTATTGTATATGACATATCTTTTGCGTTATTGTACATACCATATCCAACAACCTGAACATGTTAAAATTTTAAGGATTGACTTGTTACTTCATATTCATTGGTGTTGATGAAATGGTGGGTATATGTTGGTTTATTTTGATTTCCATTTTCTTCTCTCTCTTTTACCAGTAAGCGTTTTCCAGTTGAAAATCAGAAAAAAAAAATCAAATTTACAATAATTTTTTATCCACATGTTAGACCATTTCTCAACAAAAAAAATTACAAACTCAGACAAAATACTAATGATATTTCAAACTTGCACTATATAAATG
Source organism: Agapanthus africanus (assembly GCA_030015575.1). NCBI lineage: Eukaryota > Viridiplantae > Streptophyta > Magnoliopsida > Asparagales > Amaryllidaceae > Agapanthus > Agapanthus africanus. The sequence goes on from CM057339.1 coordinate 28,022,019, forward strand.
CCAATATTAATATTCAAGTACATCCAATCCATAACAATAAAAATACTAACAATTACTAAACAAGCTCCAAAAAATTCAGTAAAAATCTTCTATTTTGCTTCAAGCAACACCAAAACTATCTTCACTCCTTTCCGTTAGAAGCATCCGGTGCCTAAAAATAACTCATATTAGATATCAACCATCATTTATAAAAAATTAATGACAACAAATAAGAACAAACAAGAATAGAATACTAATACCTTTAAAAGCTGACAAGTTCTTATATCATGACCCTTTTCGTGACAATTACTACAAGTGCGCGACCTATTTTGAGCTTTTGATTGCGATACTTCTATTCCAGATGGATTTTGAGATGCAATAGCAGGACGACCCTTATGAGTATTTTTCGTAGGATCTGTGATCGTTATATAATGTAGGTAAGAAGGTGTCGGAGTATAACTAACTTGAGTGCTCGTCTCTTCTTCATGATTTAAATTGCATTATTGCAACATACTATTAATAAACTCTTCTGTTTTTTCGTAAAGATCTCGATTCTCCGCCACCAAGTCTACAACTTTATTCATTTTTGCACGAAGTCTTCATGAATCAAGAGGTGTAACTGCTCTATTTTCTCCATTTGTTGATAGTCCCATATCGACACTTGCATGTGCTCCACGACCCTTAGTAGTGATGTGCCTAACACCAAGAGTCCACCTCGACAGAATATATTGTTTTGGGATGGTTTGCATAAACAGTATCTGCTTCATTATATATAATATATGTTTGCATAGTACACCGTCGGTCTCAAACATAGCGCACGAACATTTGAAGAATTCTTCCATTGGGTTGCACTTTACATTGTGAGTATTAATTTTTCCATCTATCTTGCAAACCACAGTATAAGTGGTAAAGTTCTCTTCTATACCACCCATATTATGCCAACAATGAAACACATTTCGAAACTCATTTTGGAATATCTCAAATAAATTAGCAGTATATACCTTTGCTACACAAGCCTGTATGTCATGCATGCCTTGAAAATCTGGTTTTGTCGTTAAGCAACGTGTGTCTTCTCTTTCCTCCTTTTTTCGTCGAGCGGCTAGAGCTTTGTCATATCGTTCAACAAATTGAAACAATGGCGTCATAGAATTAATGAAACCATCAAAGAATGAGTTCATACTCTCACTTCTCTAACTTGATCTCATGCCAGCAAAAAACATATCCTTCAAATAGGCTTCAACCCAATGATGTCTTTGGTCATACATGTTTTGCAACCATCTCCAAGATTTCTTCATTTATTGCTTTTTCAGACAACGGTTCTTCAAAAATTCTTCTTATACTTTTCATTCAAAGTGACCCAACACTTTTCACTTTCTTCAATAATTTTACTATATCTACTCCACTTCTTATAATGCTCGTCGAAGGTTTCAAAAGAGCGACGTAAAGAACGAAGATGCTCATCTTCATGCAAAGTTATATGCCATATACAATATCTATGCAAGGTTTTTGGAAATACCCTCTTAATAGCATTACAAATTGCAGGATCCTGATCTGTGATGATTGCGGCTGGCGCTTTACCCCACATGCATTTTAACCATTGCTGAAATAACCAAACAAAAGTCTCTTCTTTCTCATCCGCTAAAAGAGCGCATCCAAACAATGAAGATTGTCGATGGTGATTAACTCCCGTGAAAGGTGCAAATGGCATTAGAAAAATGTTAGTCTTATATATAACATCAAAAACCATAACATCAGTAAATTGCATAGTTCTACAGGTTCCCCCAGCATCAAGCTCAAGTGCATAGTAAAATTGAATATCTGCAACTTGCCTCTCAATAAATTGTTATATTACATATAAATATTGACGACCCATATTATTTCTTCTTTTCGATTTGAAATAGTCAATGATTTGTTGTGGAGTGACATCTACCAAATTATTCCCACCTGTAGTATTTATTAAATCAGCAATCTGTGATGGTCCTGCACCACAATCATGAAATTGATCCATCAACGATTTGCAAGAAGGCTTTTGATGATCTACACAATGAGAACGTAAAGTAGAAATTTTTTATGGCGTGGACAACAAAGGATGGCTGTGTTGATCATCAATAAATGTTACCCTCCAAACATCATCTCTGATTCTATGTATAATAATTCTTACAGGACAACCTTCTCTCATATGTTGTTTTCTTCTTTTAACTTCCCTCCCTTACTCTCTTTTGTCCTTCAAACTTTTATACCCTTCTTTACTGCATACAAATTTCTATCGATTTATTACACCATCCTTATTTCTTGCACTCGTCGACTTGCGAACAGAGAAGCCTTTAAGTTTTGCAAACGAGTTGTAAGTATTGTATGCTTCCTCATCGGTAGGAAATTCCATACCAACATGAATAACAACATTACTATTAAAGATATCACCGGCATCATCATTAGCATTCTCAGTTTCTCCATCCTCAACTTTCTCATCCTCACTATCATCATCCTCGTTTTCACCATTCTCATTACAGCCGACGAGATCATTAGCATTGACATAATTGATTAACCCACTAAAATTTTGGGATTGGTAATCGATTGCATAGTATTGATTGTTATCCATTCCTACTAAAAAATAAAGTTTATGTTATGTTAACGTAATCATAACCTTAAATATATGAAAATCACACTGAAAAATTAAATATCGATTGATCTTAATATGAAACGTTTATTGGCATAAGAATAATTTAAGAGAACAAGATAAACTCTTCAAAATTATATACGAAACCTACATATCAATCAAAATTTACTCAGTTCACTCTCCTTTTTTTTAATTAAAAAAAATTTCACTTTAAAGAATTCCTCCATACACAAATCCATTTTCTGAAAATGGCTGTGACGAAATATGTGATGATGAAACGATTACCTGCATAACGCAATACCTGCATAAATTTTACCCGATCACTGGAGAAAGACGCGGCAACGAAGGTGCTCGAGGAGGGAGGGTAAAGGCGCAACGAGGGAGAGGGTGCTCCAGAAGGCGCTCGAGAAGGTGAGGGAAGGAGGCATTGGAGAAGGGAGGGTCGCGCAGCGAGGTGCTAGAGGGAGGAGGCGATGGAGGAGAGACGACGAGTTCGAAGGAAGGAGGCGTGAGGAGAGAGGGAGGGAGGCGTTGAAGGAAGGAGGGTCGCGCAGCGAGGTGCTCGAGGGAGGAGACGATGGAGGAGGGGCGGTGAGTTCAAGGGAGGGAGGCATGAGGAGGGAGGGAGGCACGAGAAGGCACTCGAGGTCAAGAGGAGTTTTTTTTTTCTGGCTTCTTTTTTTTAATCGCGAGGAGGTGAGGGTTTTTTTTGGGTTACGACCTCAGGAATATTTCCTGAGTTCGAACACAGGACCCTTAACCCCTATATATATATATATATATATATATATATATATATATATATATATATATATATATATATATATATATAGAGAGAGAGAGAGAGAGAGTGGAGTACGATTATACACCTATCGGTGGGATTTGGAAACAAATCATATCCATCTCTTAACTATTGTATTAGACTTGGGATGTGTGCTAGAAGTTACAAAGAGAATTTCTTATGTTTCTCATTAATCACATCATGTATCCACAACATTGATATCACACATTCCAAAGCAAATTCAATGGTTAAGGGATGGATAGGTCCATATCCTATTGATAGGAGTATAGTCTCTCTCTCTCTCTATATATATATATATAAGAGAGAGAGAGAAAGAGAGAATAATGGAGGAAAGAGGCCCTAGGAGGCTCTTTCCTCAGCTGGAGTGAGGTGGCTTAATTTTGACCACTCATCTGAAGAAAAATAGGAGGTTGTATTTGCAAACTGGTTATTTTTACCAAAGAAAAATAATTTAAACAAGTGACAACATCTGAGTCATCCCATCCTCTCTCCCTCTCTCATCCCTCTCTCTCCCTCTTCTTTTCTCTCTGTGAGATCGACTCGTCGCCGTCGCCGCCACCTCCGGTCGCCCTCTCCTCCACCTCGTCGCCTCCACTCCCTCCTCATCCGCCCTCTCTTCCGCCCCCTTCGTTTCGGTCCCTCAGCCCTCTTCTTCGCCTCCCAGCTTTCTTCTTCGCCTCCTCTCCTTCGTTCGCCCACATGCTACTCTATCCCATCTCCTCAACTTCCATCGTCCTCTTATTCTTATCCTTTAACAATCTCTGTTAAAAGCTCATTATTTTCCCCAAATCGACAATAATTTCTTGAGTAAATCGATCTCCATCTCAGGGCCAACAATCCTCAACGGCTGCTACCCATCGCGGATCAAGGTAAATATTATAAATTCTCTCGGGTAATTTCAAAATATCTTGGCTGTTCTGGATTTTTAGAAAATTACTGATTTATTGTATTTCGGTTTCATTGATTTTTTAGGATTTCCATCAGCTCAGTGGTATGTGGACAACGACATCTCTATGATCTGAAATACAAAATCTAATAGCCGAATGTGATTGCTTTGGGCCCAGGGTATATGAGTTGCTTATTCTCATCGGTGGCTAGCTCATGAAAGTTCGTTGACGCGCGAAATATACTTTGGATGACACGCCTAGAGACAGAAACGATGTGTGCACTTGACATGGTTTTTGTTATGTAAAAGCAACACAGTTTGTTTTAGGATTGTTTCAAAAGAGTGTATTGAGAAAAGTATATGAATTTTTCTCTGGAGTTGCCAATTTTTTGGCAAATGTGGAGCAAACAATAATGTATACAATTTATTTCAATATGATCAGTAAATTCTTGTAGCATTTATTTGTTTAATGTGAAGCTTTTGTTTTATTCTTATGCCAATATGAAAGTGTGTTGAAATTAGAATATTTCTCATTCCTTTATTTTTTGGAAAATGTGAAGCACTGTTGCTGCTCGCTGCTGCTATTGTTTCCTTGCTGCTACTGGTTGCTGCTGCTGGCGGCTGGCTGCTGCTGCTGCTGGCGTTTCGCTGCTGCTGTTGCTGGCGTTTCGCTGCTGCTGCTGGCTGCTGCTGCTTTTCTTCTTCCGTGCAATTAATAAGAAATAGAGAACACAAGGAAAGGAACTTAACAATAAAGGGAGATTTTTATAAAAAAATCCACTTGATCATTGACATGAGCAAGATGCAGCTCTGTACATGGTGTATAAAGATAGTGCATATTTGATAAAGAAAAATTAAACTATATATTCATATGTTTAAGCAATAAGTCATATCTACTAATAAAACATCAGTTACATGAGTCATAGAGCAAACTTGGCAATAATGATGCTTACAAAATATGTGCAACACAGTCACTGTTTTTGGTGCATAAAACAAAAAAATAACCCAAAAATACAACCGCCCTCATTGCTTAGTTATTGTTGCTACCGCCCACGCTTCGCTGCTGCTGCTGCTGCTGCTACTCTCTGCTTTGTTGCTGCTGCTGCTGCTTGTTGTTGCTGATGCTCAGTGCTGCTGCTTGTATGCTGCTGTTGTTTCTCTGCTATTACCGCCTTCAACTTAGCTATTGTTGCTCTTTTCTCCTCATCATAATCCACAACCTGCAACAACACCAAGAACAATGACAAGATATACAACTAACACAGTGATATTATCAAGAATTAAAATAAATTAAGGCAATCTTACCAATTTTTGGTTTTCGCAAACAATTGGACGTGTGGGACAACTAGTTCTATAATGACCTTTTTGACCGCAGTTTCCACATGTTCGTTGCTCTGTTTCTTTTTTCTTTTGTGAAATTTCTAATCCAGATTTGTGTCTGCTAGCTGCACGTGGACGATCTTTACCGTCAACTGGTCTAGTACGGTCACGAATTGTGATTTCTGGGATATTTGACAATGACAATGAGGGAGGGGCATTTGAATCAACATCGCTATCAACAGAAATTCTTTGTGGTTTCAATTCTTTCTCAGTATTGTGCATAAACTCCTCAAGCATATTCTCCAGCTTTGATAGAAAGGGATTTGAACCGCATACCATTTCAAGTGCTTCATTAAACTTCGCTCTAAGGACCCATTGCCGAATAATATCACATTGTTTTTCAGAATTATTGTTCCTCATATTCATAACATTGGCAAAACCAATGTTCCGATGCCTCGCATGAATTTTCCACCGTGGCAAAATATAATAATCAGGAATGACTTGCATTTGTTTATGATGCATAACTTTCAAAATATGCTTACAAAGAATTCCATCTGTTTCAAACATTGCACATTTGCACATAATTTTGAGCTCTCCACTTTGGTTAAAAACAACTTCGTTCCATTTACTCTTATCTTCAGTGTAATTTCCAACTTTGTATATAGTGATCGACGCTTCTTTTACCACTTTTTCATGGAAAAGCAAAAAAACTATCAGTGAGTTCTATCTGAAACAGTTTAAAGATGGTTCTAGTGTATAATTCTCCAGCTTGTACTTCTATAGGATGTGAAATACACAATGCGGGTTGGGTGTTAAGGGTCATGAAATCTTCTTTTGACTCGGATGCTCGACGAGCTGCTATAGCATTATCATATTGGAGTACAAACTCACTAATTCGAGTTTTTGAATTTACATATGAATCAAAAAAAGCATTGATGCTTTCGCTCCGTTGGCTAGTTGTCATTCCGGCCCAAAAAATATCCTTCAAATATGCGTCGACCCAATACTCTCGAAGGCGATACATTTTATGCAACCAATCTCCACCTTCATCTAAAATATTAAACTTTATCTTCATCTCATCCCAACATTGCTCACATTGATCGACAGTAGAGCCATAAACCCACCGAAAGAAGTAATCCCCAAATTTTTCTCCATATAAAGCTTGCAAGGAACCTAGATGTTCTGCAATATGTTTCCTAATGTGCCAAGCACACAAACGATGACGAGTGTTAGGAAAAACCTTTTTAATGGCTTTACCTATTTGTGCATCTTGATCCGTGACAATAGCCTTTGGTTCTATGCCATGCATGCATTTAAGCCATTGAGTAAATAACCACACAAAACTATCCTCCGTTTCATCCGCAAGTAGTGCACATCCAAAAAGTGTCGATTGACGGTGATGATTTACCCCTGTAAAAGGAGCAAACGGCAAATTCCAATTATTTGTTTTATAAGTAACATCAAAAACTATAATATCACCAAATCTCAAATATGATGATCTTGATCTTCCGTCAGCCCAGAACACACTTCTCATTGTCCCATCATCATCGACTTCCATCGCAAAAAAGAAATCTGGATCAACTTCCTTCCGATCTTGAAAATTCTTAATAATTGATAAACATTCTCGGCCGATATTGTTGCTTCTTATTTTCCTGACATGATCGACAACTTGTTGCGCGGTAATCAATTCGTCTTGACTTCCAACATTAAGCACTCTAGCCGTATTAGCAGGTGTCATACCTTTTGCATTCAAACTTATCATAAGATTCTTTACAGCCTTTGATCGATGGAAGGGTTTTTGAGAGTAAAAATTACTTACTTTATCGGGGCTTGCTAAGTCATGATTGTGCTTATCTACAAATGTAGTTACTTCCCAAGTGTTTGATGAAGTCAACTTAATTCTCATCTTCACCATGCAACCTACTCTTGTATTTAGACGACGAGTAACAAACTTTCCTACATCTCTCTTATCCGTCAATCTTTTTTTTCCGGCCTTGTTGCATACAAAAAGTCTCCCCAAAACAACTTTTGATACATTTCTTGATTTATCTAGTGATTCTCTCCGAATCCCGAAACCTTTCATTCTAGCAAAAGCGTTATAATAATTATATGCCTCAACATGCGTAAGAAATTCCTTTCCCTCATATGGTATTGCATCCTCATTGTGGTAGATACTACTGTCGATAGGACCTTCTTCAAGGATAGCAAGTGGATTCGATTCAATGACAATATTCGCAGTATCGGTATTAGATGCATTAGGTATCGAAATTAAATCATAACACATTTCCACACCCATCATGATACTTGGAAGTAAACCTACAAAAGATCACTAAAATATTCAAACTATAGGAAATAAAAATTGTAGGAAATTGAGAACAAAGTATTCAAAATTAATTAAATATATTGTAAATATTACCAAATCAAATACATAGTGGTTAAGCTATTGTTGCCATTCACGTCAAAAAAAAGGGGAATATGGGAAATGATTTCTTATTAGAGAAAAATTAGTGATCTTTTGATGGCAACAATAGCTTAACCATTCGGCTATTAGATTTTGTATTTCAGATCATAGAGATGTCGTTGTCCACATACCACTGAACTCAAACTCATCACATTCAGCATCTATTATACAGATGGTTGATGGAAATCCTAAAAAATCAATGAAACCGAAATACAATAAATCAATAATTTTCTAAAAATCCAGAACAGCCAAGATATTTTGAAATTACCCGAGAGAATTTATAATATTTACCTTGATCCGCGATGGGTAGCAGCCGTTGAGGATTGTTGGCCCTGAGATGGAGATCGATTTACTCAAGAAATTATTGTCGATTTGGGGAAAATAATGAGCTTTTAACAGAGATTGTTAAAGGATAAGAATAAGAGGACGATGGAAGTTGAGGAGATGGGATAGAGTAGCATGTGGGCGAACGAAGGAGAGGAGGCGTAGAAGAAAGCTGGGAGGCGAAGAAGAGGGCTGAGGGACCGAAACGAAGGAGGCGGAAGAGAGGGCGGATGAGGAGGGAGTGGAGGCGACGAGGTGGAGGAGAGGGCGACCGGAGGCGACGAGGTGGAGGAGAGGGCGACCGGAGATGGCGGCGACGGCGACGAGTCGATCTCACAGAGAGAAAAGAAGAGGGAGAGAGAGGGATGAGAGAGGGAGAGGGGATGGGATGACTCAGATGTTGTCACTTGTTTAAATTATTTTTCTTTGGTAAAAATAACCAATTTGCAAATACAACCTCACTATTTTTCTTCAGATGAATGGTCAAAATTTAGCCACCTCACTCCAGCTGAGGAAAGAGCCTCCTAGGGCCTCTTTCCTCCATTATTCTCATATATATATATATGACTTCTTGCCCTCGCATTGGCAAAATAAATACAATGCAACAATTACAAAATATTCTCAATTTTTTGGGTTTGCAAAATTAGAGGGAAGGCTTTGAATAACTGGTAGGTTTTAGAGGTGGCATATGAATATGCAAAGATGATGGGATTATTTATGGAAATAAATAAGTTTCTAAGTGACATACAGAAAGAGAAAAAACAAAACCATAATTTCATTGAGAAACCAAATGTCACACCATATGCTAAATAGGAAAGCTCAGAATTCACATTCACTTCTCAAGAGCTTATAAACCTCAGTTCACAGACAATGCTAACTTGCAACATAGATATTTCCAGCAAAAGCAGAAAAACAATTTTTGATGAGAGACGGCAAGATTATAATTTCACAATTAACAATAAATAAGGGATTCAGAGAAAAGTCACATTAAAGGTAAGGGCAAAGTTCATCCAAAACTCAGAAGTCTAAAAAAACCAAGAACAATTCTTGTTGTTGCTGCTGTATATGCTAGTAAACTCAGTTTCTCCATATGAAAACATCAAAACAGGAGGAAAATGACTTCTTTTCGGCCGTTATTTTTTGTTGCAAAAATGAATTTGGAAGCTACAACATAAAACAACAAATATAACTGAATCCTTCCTTTAATCTTTGTTATCGGACATAATACTAAAGATCCATTTTGTGTTAGCTATCGACGGTATCGATAGCAAAACCTTTCGGTAGAATATGCCGGCAAAGAGAAAAGGAACACCATAGCATCCACAGAAAAAGAATAAGGTAGATGAATGAAACAAAAATAACATAGATACAGATTCAAAAAATATAGGCAAAGCCATTCCCAAACTCATCCTACAGTTTTCCAGAGGAACCACAATGATAGAACTCATATCATATTATTTTGACCAGTTAGTTCTTTTCAGCAAGTATCAAAATAAAACCATTGTCAAAACAAAGTCTTCTCTTAATAATGAAAATATGGCACTACAAGTCTACAACAACATAAGAATTAGTAATTTCCGCAGATCATTCCTCAAAGTAACAATTGGTCTACAGAACTCAACCATTAACAATAACACCAAGTTCCTCAATCAAAACTAAATTTAAGGTAAATCAGAAAATAACCTGGAAATGAAGAGAACTCTCAAGCTCAATACAATCTGCCAGTTCTCTCAATGGACCCACAATAACAATGCTGCACATCACCCATCATATAATTGTAACGGTAAAAAGTACATCTTGTCCCAGAAATCTGCAGTAAGAACAAGATATTAATCAGAATGGTGACAGATTTACTTTCGACTGTACGATGATTTATCAAAATGTAACCTGTCACTTGAACACATCACCTCTTAAATTGAATTTTTTTTATTAGCTGCTGTGAGTAATTGACAGTGGTGACTTGGCTTCGAATCTGTGAGTTCTGATACCAAAACATGTTGGTCGAGGATGTCGGCGACGAGAAAATGAAACACACAAGTAATCACAGTTATATAAGGATGACATGACGAAACAAATACAACATAACTACAGATTAGCTAAGAATTGAAACAGTGCTGCCACTGCTGATATAAGAGAAGTTGTTCATCCCAGAGTTATCCTGAAGCACCACAATTATAAAAAGGGTAAGTTAAATAGAACAGCATAAAACTTTTCCAGTTTTCACCAAAATTTCAAAACGTTAACCAAACCCCATTGAATTACCACTTTACTTGCTAATGTTAGTCAAATTAACATATGCCTCTCACATGACTATAAAAAAAACCCAAAACACCCTTGTGAGCAAGTTAGGAGGATGAAGGAGGAGGCAATTTGGTAAAATTATCAATACAGTAAACACCTCAAGGGCGTTAAATGTAATATAGAAAGATCAGTGGTGTTATCTGCAATTTTCAAAGTTTGATGGCTTTTAATGAAAACCTAAATAGTATGATCAATGATAATGTTTATGTTACTTACCCTTATAAGAACTCATATCTCATAAAAATTTCTCTAGGAAAAGATATCATGACTTCTATATTTGCAAATGATGTATTCAAAACTGAGATGATACATAAAGAACTGTAAGAAAAAGTTTTGGAAGAAAATATTTTTAAAGAAGGATTAATTATGACAATTCTAGACTTAGGAGCAAGGGTAAGAGATAAAGATTGCAGGTAGCCTAGAAACAATGTGAAATATGTGAAATGGTCCTTGAGAAATTATTACCTTATGGGTAGCTTCCATCGAGATAAAACAAGATAGAACTGTTTGAGATGTTCTATTCATGTACATTGAAGGCGGCTCAGCATGCAGGTTATGAGTAAGAGAATTGTAGTTAATAGAGCAGCAAGAACTAGAGACAGGCTTAACAAGCATGGAGATAGTTATAAAAGATATGCCAACTGTAAATTTAATCGAGAAGATGGCCTCCAGCAGACTCAAATTTATATAGCCTACCCCAAAAGTTTGAAGCAAAGACTTGTCAAGGGGAACAAGTAACCCGGATAATATAATTAACTACTCCGATACAAATTCAATAAACGACTAGAACAATAAAATTGGATTTAATATAGCATATAAATCTTGCAACAAATGAATTATCAGTTTTTGACACCCAAGTTTTCTTTTAATGACAACATAAGAATAAGTGTATCTGACACTATCCTATAAGGTTTAAATCTGTACTTTATGATTGATTTGGAGTACATAAAATCAGGTAACGTAGTCTTAAATTTAGGATATGCAAATAGGTGAGTTCAGCACATACATGCAGAGTAGATGTGTATTCAGCATAAACACAATAAAAATGATATAGCATTGTATAAACCAGTATTATTTTGACAAGTTATTAATAATGAAATTAAGCACTCTATTAATAATGAAAATAAGGCACTACTACAACATGAGACCTGATGGCCTCTGCTCAGTTATCTTTCAATGTAACAATTAGTCTACAGTTGAATCATTAACAATAACACTAAGTTCCTCAGTCAAACTAAAATTTAAAAGTAGGTCGGAAAATAACCTGAAACTATAGAAAACTCTTGGCTCAATACAATCTGCCAGTGCACTCAATGGACCCACAATAGCAACTCTTCTTCCTTATGTTACCATCAGAATCATGAACATCATCAATTGTATAATTATAATGGTAAAAGAGCTCCTGCATCGGTGGAATATCCTCACAAGCAAAAAAGACAACCCTCGGCGTTCTTTTATCATCATGATCATTAAGCAAATTCTGAGCATAAAGATTTGGAGTGCAACTATGATTAATAAGTCTACCAATATTTCCATATCTCGAAGTATCGAGTGTGAAACCGCCATCTTCTACATTTTCGCTAGAAGCACCTTTTTGCAAGCAAGGCACCGAAGAGAGCCCCTCCCATATCGACTCATCATAATAATTATTCCCGATGGCAAATAAATACTCGTCGGTAGTTCTCTTTTGGGCTTCTTCGTCCTGAAGCAACTCTCCAACATATTCACATATGAAACTCCCCGATGGAATGAAAGCTCGCGATCGAACCCCCCAACCCATTGTCTCGGTTTTAAAAACTTCTAATGGAAATTTGATCCCATGCTCACTAACCCGATTGTGGCATGTAGGGGGGCATTTGCAATTAGGACCACATTCATAAACTAAAGGTTTTGCTTCGACGATAGCACCTTTTGTATTGAAGGGGAGATCTCCTCCATTTCTAACTGCGCATGCACATTTATTTGAATCAGAGCACCCTTCAATGCAATTACAACCCTCTAAAGGAGTTGGGTTAAAATTCAAAGGATAAATAACATCGGTTATGTATTCAAAGGGACACAACTTTTCTTCATCGATAGTATTCACAACTCTAATGGGTAATTTCTCCTTTCCCCGAGAGATGTCTTCGGAGTATTTGGGAGCTTTGGAATTCCTCCTAAGCAATGATTTCTTAGCTTCTTTAATATCAAGCTTGGGTTGTCCTGGCAAAATCCTCAACCGAAACATAAAAACAAAAAAGCCATTCTCATCTTTTTTCCTCCAAGATTTCTCAACCAAATAGAGCCCGCAGTAAATGTAAAAAGCAGTGCCCCTGTTTTTACGAAAACCGTAGAAAACCCTCACGGGTGTCTGGGCATCGATACTGTTCTTGAGAGATAAGTTTCCATTCACCATCCTTTGATTTTGGTTTTTTGCCCCGCTGCCACAAAACGTCAAGATGTCAAATTTGCATGCATTTCCATTGTACTTTCCAAATCGGAACGAAACAATACTTGTAGAAAGTAATTTTTTGTCTTTCAATATATAATCAACATCTGATTGGAGTTGGCAATGTAGACCAAGCAAAGAAAGTTCGACCCGGTAATGGAATTTATCTCCTACTTCAATCCCTGGTACAATTCCTAAAATTCTGCTAACATTGCTCAAATCTTTGTGTTTGTCCTTTAGAAGATTGTAAGCTTCTATATCGAACCTTGATCGTTCGCCTGGCTCCTTCTTACGCTTCTTCTTTTGCTTGGCCTTGTCTTCCTCTGCTAACTTCTCATATAGTGATAGAAACTCATATAACGTTTGTTTAATTCTCTTTCGACTATCTACATTTTGAATTTCTATAGATCGAGGTTCTTCTTCCTCCTCTCTTCTTCTCTTACCCAAAGAATTTGCACCTTTACCACCAATTTTGCAATTGGAAGGCAAAAAATCTCTCACTTCGATATCTTTGATGCGTGCACTGGAACTTACCATCTTCGTAAATCTTTTAATGTCAAAGTTAGGTTGCCCCGCCAATTTCCTCAATCGAAACAAGAACACATTGCGGCCATGATTTCCATTTTTCCTCCAATACTTTTCAACCAAATACAAACCAACATAAACATAAACTATATCTTTCCGATCTCTAACACAAAGAAGAACCCGAACAGGATTTTTCTCATCGATACTGTTCATGAGGGCCAAGTTTCCACCTATCATCTGTTGATCCTTCCTCTCATTTCCACCGCCACGAAACACTATAACATCATCGGATATGCGCACATTGTTACTGGACTTCCCTGAAAAGATATCAATGACACTAGATGCGACCAATCTCTCACCTTTCTGAACATAATCGATACTGCCTTGCAATTTACAATGCAAACCAAGCAAGAACAGCTCGACTCTGAACTCAAACGTATCCCCGACTTTAATGCCTGGTACGTTTCCCAAGCATCTATTAACATGTTCCATGTTCTTGTTGTTTCCCCTGTAAATATTGTAAGCAACAAGATCGGGCCTTGATGCATCTCCGGTCTCCGATTTTTTTATCACCTTATCGTAAGTTTCTCTAAACCCATGCAAAATCTCTTGAGTCCTCTTTTGACTCCCGGATTCCAGAGAATCTTCTAAACGAGACTCTTTCGGGGATTTAGACAAAGAATTTTGAACAGCGGAGATACGAGCACGAGTAGGGTACCTCCTTAGTAGAGTTGGGGTCTCATCACCTTCAGATTTCGCCACATTCGAAGAAATCAAAAGTTCTAGGCTCAAAATTTTGTCGGATTTGGTAGTGGATTTGGGTCTGGGCTTGGGCTTGGAATTTGATCGAGCAGGGTTCGGACGAAGAGAATAGCTCGATTTGATGGGAGTGAAACACTTCGGTTTCTCCGATGTCTCGAGCTCGACGCTGAGTTCCTCCATTGTCGACCAATTTCGAAGTAAAAGCTTGTGAAAGGCAACAAAATCAAGCGACATTGTCAAGCTTCATCGTAATCACATCGATGAACTGAAGAGTACGAGATCTGAAAAAGTTGAGTTAGGGTTAGAGTTTACTGTATCAAAAAAATGAAAGAGGATCTTTAAAAATCAGAGGAGAAAAGAGACCTTTGGCTCAGATCTGAGAGTGGAGAAGCGAGCAGCTGGCGAGATTAGGGTAAAGTTTGGATCTTTGATGTAGAGATTGGCGATCTTGACGAAGGAAGGCGGGGGAGTGGGAGTGGGAGTGGGGGTGGGGGAGAGGGTGTTGTTCTCCAATAGGGTTGGAGCTTTCGCTTTTATTTTATTTTTTTTTGTTTGGGGTTCAGTTCAAATTTTAAATTGAAGGTGCTTGGACTTGAAGGTGAGATTACCAGCGAAAGCGTTTCGTAAAGTTACTGTTTTGGTAAATAAGGATTTTTACTCTTTCTAGGAATAAGGATGATGTAATTATGTGTTTTTTCGGTTAGAATTAGCTATTTTAGGAAACTTGTTATTTCATTGTTTATATTTTATGATTTCTTTCTTTAATTTTTAAGAGAAAAATGGATATCTTGTTACTATAGAGTATTTTTCATCATCCTGTTGAAATAAAAATACGCTCGCTTGTTAGGCATATACAGATTCTCCCTGCTTGGGGTAGACATGGGTTTATTGATCGTGTGGATTCAAATATCCGGCATCCACGGACAAAACTGCCGTTAATTATCCTCGTTTTGAGACGAGAGAACATTCGATTAACGGGTCGTACAGATCATGCAGACTCGGTGTGTAATATGTGTGTGTTGTGTTTTGACAACAATTGTGAGGGTGCTTCTTGGAAAGAAAGTGTTTTGAGTGTGTCGAGAAGCTTCCAAAAAAGGAAAAAGACATGGAGTGCTTGGGAGTGGCGCACGGGCTACGCGTAAAAGGGGAAACAGGAGCCGCGTAGAGGCAGCGCATGCTGCGCGCGGGAGGATGCGTGCACACCAGAGCACGCGCATGAGGGCGCACTAGCGAGGCCCTATGCGTGCAAGCATGAACGGGGGCTGCGCGTCAGCAGGTGTGCGCCCCCGAGCACTGCTCGTGCACGAACATGACACTAGAGCTTGTGCTTTTGATTGTGGAGTATGAGCTCTTAGGGGTCACCTCCAATCTTATCTAATTTTGGCCCAAAAAGGCTCTTTTGAGTTTTCAAAATTTTGGATCTTGGATCTTGAAAGGATTAAAAGGGTCTCTTTTCATTTTTCCAAGCCTTGGATCTTATCCTAATGGGGGTTTTTAGAGATAGGTTCTCCTACTTCTTCCTCTTCTCTCTTTGGATCTTAAGAAGGAGGAAGAAGGGATGCAAAAATTTCTCCTTTCGAGGATTTGATAGGAGATTCACTCTTTTTTTAATGACTTTATAGCTAAAATTTATTTAGTTTTGGAAAAAAAGAGTTTGCTCTCTTAATTTAATTCAAAAAAATGAAGAAGAAGAATCTTGAAGAGAAAGAGAGAAGGCTAAAAACCCTAAAAAAATTATAAGAAATCAATTATGTTTCTGTAACGACTCTGAAATCACTGTATAGAAATTTCTTGTTATTGTACAGAAAGAGTATTACAGCCTGTGTAAGAGTTAAAAAGTTATTTTTGTTCAATAAAAGCAAGAAGTAACTTATAGCTCACTGGTAAAGCCCCTGCACTGCTGTGACATAACATGTACAAGAGTTGCACGTGCAATTCACGGAGAAACGAAAAGTTTCAGAAAAATCAAACAGATGCAATGAGGTGTACACACCCAATTTGACACGTGACACAAATCTCGAGACAGTTCGACAAAATCCGACCTCCCGTTTTCTTAATTTGGCCAGCCCCGACGGTCTAAAGTGCTCCAAATCATCCCGTGCTTTGCATACTTGTCCTTTCGACTCCCCTTAACTCCCCTGCACTGTTTGATTTTCCTGCAATCAACAAAAACTCTTCAATTCACCATTTAATATCTTTTTAATGTATTTTAATCTAAAATTTTAATTCCCAAATCCCAATTCTTCACTATAAATACCATCCTATGCCCTAGCTCTTCACCATTATGAAATTCTAGGAAAAATTCTCTTAAAACTCTATAAGCGCCAAGTGGAGTTAAGCCCCTCAAGTGGAGTAGCGAGCCAAACTCGATGACCGGAGCATCTCCGACGAAATCACGATCCCCAAGAGCTTCTTCAATCTCTTCTTAATCATCTAAAAATAGTAAGTCCCTGTTCTCTCCATTTCTTTCATCTCAATTCGTATTTTAAAACAACTCGACAAAAGAGGAGTTATCTTCAATATCACATTCTTTTTATATTTGTAAGGCATGCGTTAACCAAATTAAAACAAATTAACATGCTACCTTAATCTTAACATAATTTCACATCATTTAGTTTTTAGTTTTAACAAAATTTCATACGAAACAAATATATAACAAACTTTTCAGTAAAATACCACGAAATTTAATAGCACCATCTCATCGATAATTAGTTTAAATGCCTTTAGAAAAACTTCATGGGGTAACGACCTACCCCACACACGCACTATGGTTCCATAGCACGGTATTATAGAGCTATAGTTAATTTAAAGGAAAACTTTTACATTAAAATACCACACCGTTTCAAAACGAGTTTCTTTAAATCGGTATTTCGAAATCCTTAGCAATTACGCCTCTACAACCCTCGTTAGGGGACCCGCTAATGGATGGTACAGATTATCGTACATCTTTGGAACAGTAGAGCGAGATGCAGAATTCCTCACGGAATATTCGGTCTTGAAAGGAAATAAAAATACGGTTTTTAAGAAACGCGACTTTTCTAAACAAAACTAATTTTTGAAAAATTATATAAAAATTATGAATCCGTATTTTCAATAAAAATAAATTAAGAAACTATATTTTTAAAATGAAAAATTATAATTTCTTAATAAAATACCACCAAGTTTCCAAAAGTAGTAGTTTTCATAAAAATGGTATAAACTTTCAAAAAAGGCTAAGTTTTATCACCAAAACACCACAACAATTAAAATATATGTTCATGAAAACCCTAAATATTACAAATCACCCTCGAGATTATTTTTAAACAATATTAATATATATTTTTCATAAAACCCCATCGAGATATGCAAACAATATTTTAAGTACTCTAGAATTAATATAGGTTTAAGCAATATCATTTCTCTTGAGTCTCAGGGAGCCGGAGAAAGTGAGTGCTTACCTATTCAGATTAGACAATTTAACGGAGTTATTAATGGCAATTGTCTTAGAAAAAAACACAAATCCTGCCGTGTATGTGCAGCAGTTGCCAATTTCACCCGAACATAAGATTTTAACAATTTACATCAATTCACAAGAAAAGACATGAACTCGAATCCAAACTTGAATTTAAACTCGAACATGAACTCGAACCCAAACTACTCGAACTAACTTGACTCGAACCAAGATTGCAATTGTCACGACTCGCATATTACTCGACTCACTCGAATATATTCCACCCCTTTTTGCAGTCTATGGTTTCGATCAAGACATGTTAATCAATCAATTAAATATATTAACCAGTTATAATATATTATACTCGGGGTGCTTGGGATAGTTTTTTGTGTGAATCCAACGGAGCTTCAGGAGTCCCGTATTAAGCTCTTTTTTATTTTACTCGAATATCAGTCGGGTTGACTCATCCACAGCCTAGAGCCCCAATGCTCACACATGAAACGGGCCCATGTTTCCTTGCTCCTGGGGCCTCACTCTTGAGCTCGTGCATATTTCTACGGCTGCGTTGACATTCACACTTGGAACTCAACATTAACATAATGACCATATAGAGACCTATAGTATATACTTACCCATGAACATATACTCTTACCCTTCATATATATATTCTATATTTGTCATTTTCTTTATTCTTAACTATCTTTGGGACTTACTGAGCGCTAGTTCGCTGACGAGCATTCCACCCACTTTTCTTCTTTTGGAATGTTCGTCAGATACGATCGAGACGGAAGAAGTTGAAGCCACAGAGAAGGACTACAGCCAGATCGTTACTCAGGGCTAGCTTCGCTTCATTTTTTTCCAGTTTATGTATGCCACTTGTTTAGGCATTTTTCCTTATTGTGTTTACTTTCCAGCATAAACTCATGTATTTATAAATCTTGGAAGTTGAATGTAAATAAAGATATTTGTTAAAAAAAATTACATTCTCTATTCATTCGTGTATTGTGTAATATTGTTTCAATACGCTTAATATATTTATTTAGGAAATGATCTTTTCTGGATAAATATGCCGTGAGCTTATCACGTCACCGTTTCCGTCTACTGGAAAGCAGGGCGTAACGGTTTCATTTCTCCATATGTTTGCTTTATATAGGTTTTACATTTTTCACACAGCCTACAAATGACATTTTGCTTCTCCCAAACCCACCCATGTGCTCATTTCTTTTTGCACATAATCCATAGGTTTTACATAGTTTGGCTTTATTCCTATTCTTTTACATTTATTTCCTAATTCTTTGTATTATTATATTTATTTATTACATTTTGTTTCTCTTGACATAGGGTCGGCCCCCTCATGCTCGAGCTTAACTTGGGCATGGGCCCATCTGGCCCGGGCTTGAGCCCGTTTGCTTAGGCGGGGCTTGGGCCCACTTGACTCAGTTTCTGATTTGGGCCTATTTGTTCGCGGTTTGACTTTGACTTTGCTTTTTGTCAATAGGGGGTAATTTTGACCTCAACAAGGTGTCCCCATCAATGAATGAACACCACATGTATAGGTCGTGAGCATGAAATTGATGGATTTTCTTTCATGGAGAGATTGGCTTAATTCTATTGGAGCGACGTGGAGGTCGATATCTCGAGACGGAGCTAGATTCCGAGTTGAAACTTGATTCCGAGTTGAAACTTGATTCCGAGGAGCAGAGCATAATTCCGAGATGGAGCATAATTCCGGGGGCATCATTTCAAGGTGGAGCATAATTCTAGGAGTATCATTCCGAGGTGGAGCATAATTACGGGAGAATCATTTTGAGGTGGATCTTGATTCTGTGGTGCGGAGCATAATTTCGAGATGGAGCTTGATTTCGAGGAGCGGAGCTTGATTCATGGGACGGAGCTTGATTCCAAAAGCGGAGCATGATTCCAAAGGTGGAGCGTGATTCCTTGGCGGAGCATGATTCCGGGATGGACATAATTCTGAAAATATTCTTAGAGGGGGTGAATAGAAATATACTACCGATATATCCAAATTAAAAAATAATGTATACTATCAATACTTGCTAAACAAACTACAATTGCAAACTTATTCAAAAGATAAGCAAATAGAGATACGAACTAAGCACAAATAGCAATTGTGAAACTATAGCATAAAACAAGTAAGTGACAAATAGTAATCAAGCAAGAGCAATGAGCATATAGAGCATAAGGCATGCAATTTCTGTCACGCCCCGCTTCCAAAAAACGAGAAACGAGAGCGATAAGCCCACAACGTATTTATATCGAGAAATACTATTTCTAGATATGAATACGCTAAGCATCTCTATAAGCAGTTTAAGAAATTATAGTACAAGAATTTTAAGCTTATAAAATTTCCAACAATATTTATAACAGTTCCAAAAACAATAACCGAACACAATTCGAAAATTTAAGGAACTAGGAATGGAAGATAACCTTGAACAAAAGGCATGCTTTCTAACAAAAAAAACTAAAACTCAACGTGACTTGAAAGATATTGACTGTCCTCCTCGGTTGGTACCACCTTATACCTAATCTCGTCATCTGTCCCAAAGTCGTCTGACGACATTCCCAAGAAAAGAAAGCATGAAAACAGGAATGCCGTTAACGAACTAAAGTTCAGTAAGTCCCAATTTTAGTACAAAACAATATTATTTTATGTTAACGGTATTTACAACGAAACATGATATTTTGGCTACAATTCAGTTATTAATGTTTATAATCTAATAGGTTTAATATAGGGTTTCAATCAGTTGGAATAAATGTAACACAATAGTAATATTTGTTTAATTTATAGAAAATAGTAATAATAAAGTTTTGTAATTTAAGAATAACAATATGTATAGGGTTGCTATTAATATCATCAAAAGGTAATAAGGTACAAAGATTCATGATTATAAAAATATATAAGGTATATTTTATTTTAGAATTATTTAATAATAAATTAGTTTAATAAAGTATCATGTCATACTAATAAGAATGTAGTGTAGAATTATTTTTTGTATACTAGTTAAATTATGGTGTATTAATATAATCATTAAACAATATTTGACACGAAACATGATATACATAATAATAGACATGAGAATAACTGTGAACAGTAAACGGTAGTGGACATGTCAAATAAATAGTATGTGTTAATCAGTGCAATGTAACAAGTGTATCACGATATTCGATATTTCAGTGTTAGTAACTATAAGTATAAGCTTGATTGTAAGAGTTTTAATATGTAACCAGGATATTCCATAATGCCACGGAACAACAGTAGCACGAAATTCACGAGATTCAAGATATATATAATGCAATGTACCATTTTTCTCCGGTATCTCGAGGAACAAGACATGATCCTCCATTACACATAAATACGCCCATTTTTTGGCTATCACATCCCCATGATATATATATATATATATATCCAATAAATAGCGTACATGTCATATTCACGAGATTCAAAATATTCATTAGATTCACGATATTCAAGATATTCACTAGATCCACGGGATTCACGGTATTCAAGATATTCAAGTGGTTCATGGCAGGTTC
Organism: Agapanthus africanus; assembly: GCA_030015575.1. NCBI lineage: Eukaryota > Viridiplantae > Streptophyta > Magnoliopsida > Asparagales > Amaryllidaceae > Agapanthus > Agapanthus africanus. Next base: position 28,043,409 of record CM057339.1, read on the forward strand.
AGATCAAGATAGTATAATATAAAGCAGGAGTATTCACAAACCCAAGGCTGTCATCTAGGGGCAAGAAAACACGGGCCCACTCATGAGTAATAAGACTCCAACCACCGTCGGAGTATTCATAGACCCAAGGCTATCATCCAAGGGTCAGGAAATACGGGCACATTCATGAGTTGGTCATGAGACTCCTGAGAATACATGTCAAGTCCTAGATATAATTCTAAGTCTCTATATATATGCAACAAGCGTGTGAAAATAGCGTGTGAAAATAGATCAGTTTAAGATCAGAAATAATCATAAGTTCGCATACAGAAATCTATGGGTTTGATTTAGAATTAGGGGATCTTACACAAGAAATAATTTGTAGTTAAGAACATCGTGTAAATAACTAGACTGAGTTTTCCTCGATCGGGTTCTTGATGACAGAGTTACAGAGCTTTCAGTAACGCTGCGCAGAGCAGGCCAATGCAGATTTGAGAATACGTACACTGATAGTAGTTTACATTTTTGGTAGGTTTTGGTCCAGATTATGGTTTCCTATATTAGACAGAAAATTTAATGTCTGCGAGTCATGAACGATTCACAACAAGAAAATCCCGATTACGATAAATGAGTATGGAGTTATGCCTATTTTACTGCAACCGCACAGATAGTTTCTGTTGCAGTCCAGATTCGTCACGTTTTCTTAGGATCCTATTTTCATAAACTTTTATATCTTTTCATGTAAATTAACCTAAAAATAAAATGTAGCTAACTCTCTGTATATATTCCAGCAACTTGATTTTTCTCAATTTGGACTCCAGAGTTATTAGTTATGATCATTTAAATCTCAGATTAAAACAGTTTCAGCGAATTAATAAAAACAGATTTTACACATCGAGTGAATTACATGCCTACAATCGCACATGATATGTGATACACCCAAACATAATATAATATAAACAACACCTATTAACAATGGCGTTAAAAAATTTAAAAGAAAACATCTAAACTCCATTGCGATATGCTATTTGATTTATAGATCTAGATTGAACATGTAGGTATCATTTATTAGATAGGGTCTAATAGATAATTTAAAATTATCTATCAATCAAAAGTAAAATCTTTCACTTTATATAAAAATTATATTTTTATTTTCCTAATAATATCTAGGGTTTGTGATTTTAACTAAAATTTTCTCTTTTAAAGAGACATCAATTTTAAGTAATCAATTTTTTATAACATGAGCTAGGTTCTCTTTTTAAAAATCTAGACGAAAACAATCACAAAAGATCGAGAGGAACTTACTAATAGGTAACAAAATAGTAAAATCATAATACATCCTGTGTGATCAGAGAATATTTTTCAGACTTGCCCAATATATACAGTAGATGTAAAACGTAAATCTATCAATAAGCAGTAAATATAAAATAATATAACCCCATAAATACAAAGTATATACCGCAACTATTTTTTTTGGTCTAACTTGCATATTAGTGACAATAATTAATCAATATGTAAAAATTAGCAAAACAGATATTGTGTTGTAGTACAACTATATACAAATAGAAAATAGTATAATTAATATATGTAATAATAAATCTATAACAGTATCATACATGAATAGAACATGCATATATATATATATATATATATATATATATATATATATGAATCGCATGTGAAAACTTATAAATAAATATAACTTGCTATTTCCCCCAATCATAGCAAAACTCTGTTCAAATTTCAAATTTTGAAATGAAACAGCGCTTCATAATAGCGCCAGCGCTGAGAGTCAAAAACTCTGAGGCAGCGCTCACGTGTAAAGCACATGAGCGCTAGCGCTGCAGCGCACCACGTGCAAAGCACGTACGCGCTAGCGCTAAGCAGCGCATCACGAGAGCGCTAGCGCTGGAACTAAATGTTCCCAACCGTTGGATCAAAAATCCAACGAACATGATTAAAAAATCATCAGTTGACCAGAATAAAATTCGGTTAAAAAAACATTCTTCAGAATCTTTCCAAACAAAAAGATTTTGCTCTGTAAATCAGAGCACCGTCGGATCAATGATCCAATGGTAATTAAAAATCACTAAAATACAGAATAAATTCTGTATGGGGAAAGATTTCCCAATCTTGTTAAAAACAAGAAAATTGCCTTCTGTAAATCAGAAGCCCTTGGATCAAAGATCCAACGCGGGAAACATCCCCCAATCAATTAGAGAAAAGATCTTTTTAACTGATTGAACAAATCAGCCTTGCCCTATATAAAGGCCCTAAGACTTCAAGTCTGATATAGAGGAACCCCCCAAAAATTTTGAGAAATTTCAAAGACAAAGAGCAAGCTCTCAGAAGAAGATTTTCTTAAAGGTAAAAAGAGAACAGAGAGATGAAATCATCTCATATAAAAGAAGAATTTACTTCTTTTTCTAAGATCATAGATCTATAAGACCAAGGTCTTTTCACAACAGAGATCAAAGTATCTCATCATAAAAAATAAGGGGAAAAACTTAATCTTTTTCAGATCATATATCTATAAGAAAAATTGTCTTTCAGTGATTATAATATCTCATTATAAAAGGGGGAGAATAATTCAATTCTCTTAGAATCACAGATCCAAAAAGGCAAAGCCTTTCATCAAAAAATATAAGAGATTGAAATATCTCCTATAAAAAAATATAATAATAAGAACTTTGTTTTTAGATCCATGAGACAAAGTCTCTTATAAGAAAGAGAATTTAATTCTCAGGGCGCAAAATTGCCTAAAAAGAGCCATAGCACTCCAATCAAAAGAAGCGCTTCAGCGCTCCAAAATTAACGCATAGCATTGCAGAGCCATAGCGCTCCAATCAAAAGAAGCACTTCAGCGCTCCAAAATTAACGCATAACGTTGCAGAGCCTTAGCGCTCCAAACTTCACCAGAAGCACAATGTACTCATTGTCTGGCGCTCAGCGCCAAGCGTGCCACGTGCTCCTCACGTGTGCGCTACTTCACCAGAAGCGCAATGCGCTCATTGTCTGGAACTCAGCGCCAAGCGCGCCACGTGCTCCTTACATGTGTGCTACTTAACAGAAGCGCAACGCGCTCATTGACTGGCGCTCAGCGCCAAGCGCGCCATGTGCTCCTTATGTGTGCGCTACTTCACCAGAAGCGCAATGCGCTCATTGACTGGTGCTCAGCGCCAAGCACAACATATGCTTCTTGTGTGCGCGCTAAATGAACATAAATTGTTCTTTAAATAACAAAGCCCCAGAGCTATAATAAGTGCTCAGCACCCAATAAAAGACAAAAAGGCTGTCAGAATCCAAACCAATGCTCAGCATTGCTAAATGTTCAACATTTTAACTGAGTGGGCCGAGCCCAAAGTGGCCACAGAACCCTCATTCAGATTAATTGAGCCCATATGCTCATAAATCTTTGATCTTAGTCCCAAATTGGACTACAGATCTCCCAACCAATATTGGTTCAAGGGTACATCTCTTCACTCCTCTGATATTTGTCGTTGTAACCTTTCAACGTCTTCAGAGAGGTAACAGGTCCCGACAACAAGATAAACCATGGACTGTGGGGTCCTTACTATGATGTCCTTAAACTTTACAGACTACGACGTCTCTAAACTATCACGGAGTGTGGGGTCCTTAAACTCATGAACTATGAGATCCTTAAACTTTACAGACTATGATGTCTTTAAACTCCATTGACTATGATGTCTTTAAACTGGACCGCAAAGTCCCTAAACTAAAACAATAGAGTCCAAATGCTCTTTTGTTGGATGTAAATGGTCCTGTTAAGTTGATCTTAATCTAAAATTAGACCAACGTATCCTTAACAAACGTTTAAGTTGATCTTAGTCTCAAATGAGACCAACGTATCCTTAAACCCAAACCAAAAAACCAAATCTAAGAAAATTCGGATTTGGACTAATCCACGCCCTACGGACGACAACATAAATTAGTCTCCATATACAATCCACGGGCAACCAAAAATAAAACAAACATACACTACACGAAGTGACTATCTAGAGAAGGGGAAAGTGGTTACCGCGATGCGGTAGCGTAATTAACTGTAGGGGCTTGCGCCTGCAGGGAAGAGCGTCCCCACAATCAAAAACCCCTCAAATGAAGGAGAATCTGATGAAATCTGCTACAACGGCCGCATCCGTTTAAACCTTCGATAAATGGTGTTATAAATCAACTTGGCATCTTCGGAGAGGTGGACGGATAGCACCAACTAGCATCTACCCTCGAAATTCAGGCAAGACGGACCTACACGGTCGCGTCTCTGTGTTCGGCGGAGAACAGATTCTGGCACGTCCGGTGGGATCTTTTCCTCTTTCCACTCCACACTTCGTGTGTCGTGTTCGCGAACGAATCGCGGTTTGATATGGTTGCCCTTGGGTTCGAGGTACTAAGATTTGGTTTTGCTCCTGTGCAGAAAAAAGAACATCAATGGCTTTCAACTGCACAAATTGCAACAACTGCAACAACTCTCACTCCGTCCCCGCCGGAGGAGTGACCTACGGGCCCCAAGCGGCCTCCCTTTTTACTATGCCGGTGGAACAAGTGACTCAAGCCACCACTGGGCTATTCTTCGGGACTATGATCCCACCAACGAGCTTCAACATTCAAATGCTGTCGTACGATGCTCCAAAGAAGCCGGTCTTTGATCGGCTTACAACTACCGCGACCCCTCTCAACGGGTCGCTCAAGTCCAGTGCCTCAGTTTTCAGCAGACTGGGCCAAAGCTCAAGTGGGCCCATGAAGAAGCCCGCGATACGTGAAGCGGCCATCCTGAAGTAGATAGCCATTCCTACTCCTGAAATCGTCAAGGCGACTTCTCCTGCTAAAGGGTCAGTCTTCACAAGACTGGCCGTTTCAGCTCCTACTCCACGCGAAGTCACGAAGGCTGATTCCCCTGTTCGAAAGTCGGCCTTCGCAAGACTGATTATCCCCTCTCAACGGACGTCAATCTTCAACAGGCTAGCACCAATAACAGCCTCTCCTCAAAGCAGGGGGCATGAAGAAGCTCATCCAACGGCGGAGGTGATTCCGGCCGCACGACATGCTCGACGTCGCCACTGGCGCTGAGTGAGGAAGGCTGGGGGCATCTCTCCTTCCGGACTGACTCCGCCAGCTCCAACGGTGGAAGTTGATGTTGCTGTTCCAACCGAGAACAGCTTTGAACCACTCAGGAGGGTCCGCAAGAACTCTCCGACTGCTGTGCTGAAAAGATCTCCTCCACCTATGGAGAACGTTACAAAGGTGAAGCTGGAGCAGCCCCCTCAGCGGCTGTCCTCTAAAATTTACAAGGTTTGGCGTCAAGTCCAAGACTCGGTGATTGATCAAGATTACTCCCGCCGACCGAAGAAGATAAAGGTTCGGCAAGAGAAGGATCACCCTGTCAAGCCACAGAAGGTGTCATCTGTTTGGGTGCCTGCTGCAACGGCCCCCTCAACGTCACCAATCCACAAAAAGAGAAGGCTGGAGAAGATCCCCATGTCTGCAACAAATGCCAAGGGCACTGAGCCTAAACGCCCTAAGTCTGGGGGCATGGTGGTGCATACCGTCTATATGGCATCCGGAAAAGAGGATAGCCGTATCTCCATAGGTCACCGACCACTTACACGGTCTGTGACTAAGGCTCAGAAGCAACAACAACAAAAGCTCCAAGAAATGCTGACAGCCATGGCTGCACTCACTGGACCAAAAGCAGGCCCGAAGACATCTTCGGAGCAGCTTCATGAGCAAGAAACGGATGCCAAATTCCTTCGGAGAATGTTTGAGAAGAAGGACAAAGAGGCAGCGGAACAAGCGGCCAACATAAAACAAATGGCCCTTTTATTCCAGGATATGGTGGGCCTGATGATCCAGCCGGACCCTCCAGCCGAAGATCCTCCAGTAGTAATTGAAGATGATAGAGGAGAGACATAAAATCCCCTGTCGGCTCTGTCAGCAGCCAAGGAGGAGACCATCTCCAAAGCCATGCTCGATGATTATATAGCTTAGCAAATACGAGCTCATCAGGCGAATGAAGCAAACGGTCAAGTCGTCAGAACTGGGCGACCATATCCAGGATGGTACGATCAGATAAAGTACCCGCCAGGATATACAATTCCTAAGTTCCATGTATATAAGGGGACAGATAATCCCCATCAACATGTCGCTCAGTTCAGGGCTCTCTGCGGCAACACTGGAGGGGATGATAAGCTACTGCTTCGCCAATTCGTCGGCAGCTTGGTGGAAACGGCCTTTGAGTGGTATTCAGAGCTACCCAACGACTCCGTCAAAACTTTTACGAAGATGGAATTGCTTTTCACCCAACGTTTCGCGAGCGCTAGTGAACGCACCCCAATCACAGCATTAATTAATGCCAGAGTGAAGCCAGGCGAGACATGGGTCCAGTACGCGATACGATGGCGGAATCTATGGTCGAAGTGCGAGCAGTGCATCGAAGAAGCGCCTGCAGTAGGCATGTTCGTAGGGACCCTCGACCCTCAGGCGACCATTTCACAATTCATGATGTTCTTCAAGCCAACTACTTTCCAGGCCTTGATTGACAAGCTGGCCCAAATGGATCATATGGGTTATAGACTATCTTCTTCGAAGTTGGAATCTCGAAACGAGAAAGGAAAAGGGAAAGCGACCTTCGTCGCCAATACTCAGCAGCAGTCCAGTGGTCCAAAGCCAACTAATCGCCAAGATGAAAGACGGAGATTCTTCAATGAGAAACTGAAGCATCCTTATTCGTTTCCCCGGGATAAAACGAAGAGACTGTTCGAGCTGGCGGTGCGCAACAGGCTCATCATCTTGCCGGATCTAAAACGCCCGTTGCAACCCGGTGAGGCCAATAATCCCAATTATTGCCCCTATCACCAAGTGGTAGGCCATCCAATCGAAGATTGCTTCATCTTCAATGGCTGGATTGAGGACCAATACCAATATGGTAAATTCGCACTGTCCGAAAATTGGAAAGTAAGCTCGCCACAGCCGCATGCTCTTAAAAGGGGGACACACCGGGGGCATCATGCTCTTTTATAGAAGAAGCTCTATGGGAGGTCGCTCTTTCAACCAAGACGAAAAGAATGTTCACGGATCTCCAAACATGCCCGGCAATCAGGTAGAAAAGTCTGCTGGAACCCGAGATCATTGAAGGAATGCTGAAGCCGCGCCTGACTCCAAGAATTAGTAGCGATAATCAAAACGCTCAGGCCCAACCGTCAAAGTCTTCGAAGAAGAAGAAGACCAAAAAGCCCGTGAAGCATGATGACAAGCGCACGGACCTGCAAAAACATATTGACGCGTTGGAAGAATATAACCAGAAAGCGCGAACCCCGGTCACGCTTCAAGAGTTTCTCAACTACATCCTTGAAGATGGAGATGGCGACAAAGATGAAGGGGAAGACTCATCAGATGAACTTGAGAATTATGTGGCAAGCTGCCACGTGATCTCTCACTCATTAATAAACGATGAAGAAGCTCCGGATGAAGAGAAACTGGGGGAAGATCCCGAACCAAAACTCATAGGACCGTCAGATGAGATGATTGACGTATTCCTGAATGAGGCTCGTCAGAAAAGCAAAGCTGATCGAGAGCGCGAACTGGTCATATTCGAAAAAGCCAAACGCCGGTGACTGCATGAAAGGGTGAAAACAATTCCACCATATCAAAGCACATTCTCCGCAGACAGAAGCAAACTTAAGACGAGGAAACGGTTCGCCGAAGGAAACACTTCTGATAGGATACACCTTAACGAAGAGGATGCTCATCCAAATTACTGCTTATACCATCGGAGGACCACACACCCTACTGAAGAATGCAACTCCTTTAAAAATTGGTGGCATGGATATGTTGCTCACTGGAAGCATTTCAAACGGATGAAGCGCAAAAGTCGTCGGGAACAAAGAAGTACGACAGATGAGCATAAAAGAACTGCCGGTGAATGTCACATGGTTAATTCTGAAGGATCGCAAGTTCTCACATTCGGGAGTGATTCTGATGAAGAAATAGCCCTCGGCCCTCTCTTCAAGGAATCCATCTCTGAAACAGAAGAGATAAAGATCTGCGAGAACATTCAGCTGCGCAATCGCACGCTACCTGAAAAGAATCTCGGACCCGCAAACAAAGGATCGAACAAAAAGGATAAGGGGAAAGAAAAGGTCCCTGAGGATATCACCCTCGATCTCCGAGTCATCGAAGAACTGGCAGCCAAGGACCCACCCAAGAAAAACAAGATGGATTACAATGTTCTGGCACACCTGAGGAAAATACCCTCGCAACTAAGCATTCTCGATGCCCTTCTTCTATCTAAAGAGGCGAGAGATTCTCTGATCAAGGCACTACAAGAACCTGACCAGTTTCAAGCTTTCCTTGCCGAAGAAAAGATGAAGGACGAGCTGGAAGAAGTTCACACAGCCGACATCACCTTCAGCGATGAAGACCTCTTCCTCGGGACATGCGAGCATAACTGTCCTTTGTACGTCACCGGATACTGTCATGACATCAAGATAGGGAAGATCCTTGTCGACAATGGATCCTCCGTCAACCTTCTCAATGTGAGAGTGTTGAAAGAAATCTGCATGAGCGTTCAACACCTCGCACGGGATAAAATCACTATCTCTGGGTTCGACTCCCAGTCATCATGGATGCTCGGGTCTGTGATACTAACATTACGCTTCGGGCTGTTCGTCACTGATATCATGTTCCACGTCATTGACACCAAGACTTGCTACAACGCTTTGCTCGGCCGGCCTTGGTTACATGAGTACAACATTATCCCTTCTACACAACATCAGTGTATGAAGTATTTCAAAGATGGACTTGAATACACCGTAACGGGGGAGCTAAACCCATTCTCCGTGAATGAAGTCCGAAAATACGAAGATGCAAAATACTTCTTGCCAGACTTCGAAGATACGAAAAGGTGCCATAAGCCGGAGAATAAACAAAAAGCTATCACCACCATTCCGGTCTTCGGGAGCGATATCGAGGAGGAGGAAGAGATAGTCTATTCAGGACCACCCCAATGCAACAAGCCAGGACCGTCCACCCCTATTCTGGTCTTCGGCAGTGACTCTGAAGATGAGGTCAATGCAGTATTTTTTGTTCGTCCATCAGTGCAAGCCTTCACTGGAGATGATCAAAGTTTGCAGATCGCCATGGTTCCGCAAGAGTATTACAAAGAGCTTGACGCACTTGATACTTACAGTGTGCAAGAACTGCAGACGTTCTACGTCCCTCCCAAGCGAAAAGATGAAAATGTGATCCTCTTTTATCGATCCACGGAAACCAAAATGGAGAAAGAGATCTGGCATGGTGTCGATTCTACGCTTGACAGGCTCCAACCCATCCGCTTTTCCAGATACTACACAGAAGGATTAAAAAGGATGTTAAGACGCCAAGGCGTACCCTTTAAACAGACCACGCGACAAGCTCAGTTCAACAACAGGATCTGGAATGTCCCCGGAACTCAGCGAAAGTTGCCTAATGGGAGAATGGAAACGATCGGGCTTGGATATGTTCAATCTAAGAAACGGGAGCGATTCTATGGCTGCTATGCTATACATGACTTTGATGAAGAAGGAGATGCTCTGATAGAAGACGCAACCCTGAACCAAAACAAGGTCTCGCCATGAAAGTGCCAAGTCCGTCGTTCGAAGAACAGATGGATAAGCTAATAAGGGAAGTGGGTCAAAAGGCCCGGGATGACCATAGCCGTGAAATGGCCATTTACGAGAAAGCCAGGACGCAGCGCCTCCTTCAGCAGGCTACGGAGATTGACGATGCCCTTCGTCGCCAGCCCGACATACAAAAGACCCGACGCGGAGTCAAAAACAAACTAAAGAACGGAAAAAACGTTCGACAACAGCGAAGCAGGTCTAAGAAGCCTCGCAATCGAAAATTGAGCAGCCAGGATCCGTCTCTTATAAAGAAAATGAGTCGAGCATACTCTTTTCCCCAAGACAAGACAAGGAAGATATTCGATCTTGTCATAAAACATCAGATGATGACACTCCCGGAGTCTAAGGACCCTGAACAAACAGACGAGGTCTCTCACCCGGATTATTGCTCCTATCACCGAGCGATAGGACATCCTCTCGAAGACTGCTTCACATTCAAAGACTGGGTAGAAGACCAGTATCAGCAAGGCAGGTTTGCTTTATCCAGTAGTTGGAGGGTAACCCCGCCACAGAAGCATGAACCGAAAGCCACACATATAGCGAGAGTAGAGCCGGATCAACATCAGTCTTGGAAGCGATCTCGTACCTGTCACATGATAAGGATGTCGGAAGGAGTGCATGAGGGTATGTCTGACCTCCTCTAGTGCTTCGAAAACAATGATGACGAAATGATCTCAGAGTTTCTACCGGCGCCAAAAGAGCTGGAAGATGGGATACATACTACTGCAGATAACCTCAGAAAAATCGACTTGGGGACGGCAAATGACCCACGGCCGACGTTCGTCAGTGAGTTGTTGTCTGAAGAAAAGGTGGCTACGCTCAAGGATGTGCTTATGCAGTATAAAGACTGCTTTGTATGGAACAACTCTGAGATGCCAGGGCTAGATCCAGAGATAGCTGTGCATAAATTGGCGATATCTCCGGACGTCAAGCCGATCAAATAAGCGCCGAGAAGAATGCGGATCGAACTTGAAATGAGCATCAACGCCAAGGTCAAGAAGCTAATCGACTCCGGATTCATCCAAGAAGTTCAGTACCCTGACTGGATTGCCAACATCGTCCCAGTGATGAAGAAAAATAGGACAGTGCGCATCTGCGTGGACTTTCGAGACCTCAACAAAGCTTGCCCGAAGAATGATTTTCCTGTACCAGTTACCAAGCTGATGATAGACAACACGTCCACTCACAAAGTTTTCTCTTTCATGGACGGCTCATCAAGATACAATCAAATAAAGATGCATCCCGAAGACCAAAAGCATACGGCTTTCCGGACTCCGCTGGGGATATTTTGCTATAAAGTAATACCTTTCGGTCTGAAGAACGCCGGCGCTACCTATCAGAGGGCCATGACGAAGATTTTCGATGACCTCATACATGAAGTCGTCGAATGCTATATCGACAACCTTGTGGTGAAAAGCAAATCGCACGAGGAGATTGGGAGAATCTAAAAGTAGTGTTCCAGCATCTTCGGAAATACAACTTGAAGATGAACCCTCTGAAATGCGTGTTCGGAGTCTCCTCGGGCAAATTCCTAGGATTCATCGTGCGACACCGGGGCATCGAAATAGACCCGTCGAAGATCAAGGCAATTATGGAAATGCCTCCGCCGAGAACTCTCAAGCAACTGCGGTCTCTCTAAGGAAAGTTCACATATATCTGACGGTTCATAGCCAATCTCTCCGGCAAGTGCCGCCCCTACAGTCATTTAATGAAGAAGGGAACCCCGTTCGTTTGGGATCGCAAATGCCAAAGTGCATTGGACGAAATCAAGCAATACCTACAGAATCCTCCTGTGCTAACCGCTCCGGTCAAGGGAAAGCCTCTGATTCTGTATACAACCGCCCTTTAGGGTTCTCTAGACACATTATGGGCACAAGAAAACGACCAAGGGAAGGAGAGAGCCCTCTACTATTTGAGTCGAGTTCTTCTGGGGGCAGAAAATAATTACTCTCCCATTGAAAAACACTGCCTAGAGTTAATCTTTGTGATAACGAAGCTCAGATATTATGCTTTGGCGCATGAGGTCCATCTCATATCAAAGGTGGATCCTCTCAAGTTTTTGATGTCAAAAGCCATTCTGACGGGACAGCTAGCTAAATGTGACCTACTCTTAATGGAATTCTCGGTGACATACCGACCTCTTAAGGCAGTGAAAGTTAGGCCATCGCCGACTTCCTCGCTGAGCATCCAATACCTACCGACTCTCTCTTGAACTGCGAATCGCCAGACGAGCACGCGTTTGACACGATCGACGGGGAGAAAGGGGGGAGTGATACCCGATGGGAACTCTACTTCGACGGAGCATCTTCTATGAAGAAGTGAAAGCACAACTCCCCCATAATCAAATCTGGGGTATGCCTCATCTTCGTGACTCCATAAGGAGGGATAATGCGCTTTGCCTTTTCCTTGACAGAGCCGCGGACGAACAATGAAGCCGAATATGAAGCTTTGATAGCAGGTCTTGAGATCGCTGTCGACATGGGAATTGAAAACCTCTCATATACGTAGACTCCCAGCTGGTCGTTAGTCAAGTAAATGGCGACTATCAAATGTGCAAACTAGAGTTGGTAAAGTACAGTGAGAGAGTGCAGCAATTGCTGACTCAGATCCCTTCCTACGCCCTAGAAAGCATAACACGAGCGGAGAATAGCAAGGTGGATGCGTTAGCCAAGCTCACTAAAGAACTGGCTGACGAAAACCTCGATGATGTGAGGATCGTTGTGCAAAGCCGTCGGGTTCTTGCACCGGCAGAAATATCTCCGGAGTCGTTTGAAGAAAAGGAAGCAACAAAGCAAGCGGCCCTACAGATAGAGGACCAGGAAAAGGTCAAGGATTGGAGAAAATTCTTTATAGACTACTTCAAATCCCGTCGAACACCTGAAGATGCGTCCTCAAGACATCAGCTCATGAAATGAGCTCTATCCTTCGCCTTCGTCAATGACACTCTATATAAGAGATCATTTGATTCTCTATGGCTAAGATGCCTGGGACCTGAAGAAGCAAGGAGAGTCGTCCAAGAAACTCACGATGGACTCTGCGGATCTCATCAAGCTAGGTCAAAGATGAAGCTGAAGATCAAAAGGATGGGCTACTATTGGCCCACAATGATCCAAGACTGCCTTGAATATGCGAAGCAGTGCCACTCATGCCAGATTTACGGGGACTTTATCCACCAGCATCCAAATCCGCTACACCCGACAGTGGCTAGCCGGCCGTTCGAAATGTGGGGAACTGACATAATCGGGCCTATTGAACCAGCATCGTCCAGAGGACATCGGTTCATACTGGCGGAAACTGATTACTTCTCCAAGTGGGCAGAAGCAGTACCGCTAAGTGAAGTGAAGGCGGAGAATATCCTCCATTTCTTCAAGACACATGTCATCTATCGGTTCAGCACTCCGCGATAAATTATCTCCGATAACGGGCCGGCCTACAGAAGTCACAAAATCAGCTGCTTCGCACAGCAACATAATATAGACCGGGGATACTCTTCGGTCTATAATCCCCGAGCTAATGGTCTGGCCGAGGCTTTCAACAAGACCCTGACGAAGATCGTGAAAAATATGGTGTCCAAAAATAAGAAGGACTGGCACGAGAGACTGCATGAAGCTCTATGGGTGTATCGGATCACGTTCAAAACGGCCACAAACACGATGCCGTATGCATTGGTATTCGACACTGAGGTAGTACTCCCTTTGGAGATAGAGTTACCCTCCTTACGAGTGGCAGTTCATTACGAGCTAACGGACGAAGAGAATGCTCATCTTCGGCTTGAGGAGCTTGATGCCCTCGACGAAACCCGTCTCATGGCGCAGTAAAACTTGGAAGCTTACAAAGCAAAAATGACGCGCTCATACGAGAAATTGACTAGGCCGAGAACATTCCGCCAAGGCGAACTCGTGCTAGTGGTCAAGAGACCTATGATCCCCAATCGTGCCAAACGGGGGAAATTCGAGCCGAACTATGAATGCCCGTACATCATAGACAAAGTCTACCAGGGTGGGGCTTACTTGCTCATGGATATGCATGGCGAAAGACCCTTCAGGCCAATAAACGGTCGGTTCCTAAAGAAATAGTATGGCTGACGAGTTACGGCCTGGGTTAATGATAGATGACGACGTCTAAGTCCGCTCGCTATCTTCCTAAGCCCAAACTTTATAAGTGGAAGCCAACGAAACCGTTGCAACAACAGACCGAAATGTCCCTAAACTAACAACGGACCGAAATGTCCCTAAACTAACAACGGACCGAAACGTCCCTAAACTAACGATGGACCGCAATATCCTAAAACTTGCAACTGACCGAGACGTCTATAACTACTACAGACCGCAGCATCCCAAGGCTGACAAAAAAAACGGTACGTCCATAAGCGATATGAGCATGGATGAAAACCCGAAAGGGCTCCGTAAGTAAAAACAGCAGGGCTACCGGTGAGTTTGTGAAAACCCTGTTTCCTCCAATCAGAGCAAAGCTCTGTTTAAATTTCAAAAATTCAAAAAATTGAAGCAACGCTTCAGATTTCTTGCGCTGCGCGCAACGCGCCACGTGTTAAAAGCAGACACGTCAGCGTTGCGCCCAAGACAGCGCACCCAATCAGAGAAAGACTCTGTTTTAAAATAAAAATAAAGGAGGCAACGCTTCAGATGACTTGCGCTCTGCGCTGCGCGACATGTGTCAGCACAGTTGCGCTAGCGCTCTGCGCTGCGCGACACGTGTCAGCACAGTTGCGCTGCGCTCTGCGCTGCGCGACACGTGTCAAGCGCAGGTGCGCTTGCGCCAACTGTGCCAGCACTAAATCAGAATTAAAATTCTAGAAAGATCTTTCTAATCTTGTTAAAACAAGAAGATTATCTTCTGTAAAACAGATGCCCTAGGATCAAAGATCCAACGGTGGGAAAATATCCCCAGATCAATCAGAGAAAGATCTCTGTAACCAAGCTAACAAACTCATTGGCCCTATATAAAGGCCCCTAGACTCCAAGTCAAAAATATACAGAGATAGAGATACAGAACTCTTCTAAAAAATTTTGAGAAGAACTCGAAGAGAAAAAGGTAAACCTTTAAAAAAAAGAAGAAGAAGAAGTTCTTCTAAAAAGATCAAAGATCTAAGAACAAGATCAAGATCTTCAACAAAAAAAATAATAAAAGAGAAGAAATAATTTACTTCTTTATTAGATCTTTTGATCTACATAAAGGCATTGCCTTTTGCTGAACCATCGGTTCTTGATCTTGAGGTAGAACCTCTTCAGAACAAGAAAAAACTTGTTTCTTTGATCTAAATTGGATCAAGGTGCGCTCTGCGCTATTGTACAGTGCCTTGCACTCTTGATTTGCGTTGTTGCGCTCCTTGGACTGGCGCAAGTCACCAGAGAGCGCCACGTGTCAATCTGCGCCTTGCGCTCCTAAAAACAGAGCACTGCGCTCTTGGGTTGGCGCACTGCACCAGAGCGCGCCACGTGTCAGCAGCGCACTGGCACAGCGTACTGCACTAACAGACTTGCGCTCACCAGAGCGTGACACGTGTCACCTCCACATGCGCTGGCGCCTTGCGCTCATTAATTGGCGCAAAGCGCCTGACAAGCCACGTGGCGTACTGTCAGACCATTAAATGCTCTGCATTATTAAAAAGGGGCAGAACCCAATTAAAAGGTCTGATAGACCAAGACAAATGCTCTGCATTATTAATCTAAATGTTGTGCATTATAATAAAAGAAAAAAGAGGGCAGAGCCCAATCAAAGGCCTAACAGGCCAAATGTGAATAAAATGTTAGACATTTTTCTAACTGGACTTAACCCAACTCTGGCCATAAGTCCTCAAATTAAATTGAACCAAGCACAACTGCTCTCTCAAATCAATTTACACCCGGTTCAAGGGTACATCTCTGAACTCCTCTGACATTTGTCGTTGTAATCCTTCAACGTCGTCAGAGAGGTGACGGGTCCCGACAACCATATATTGCTACGGACTGTGGGGTCCTTAAACTCATGGACTATGACGTCCTTAAACTAATATTCGTCCCCAAAATGGGAATGTTGGACCACTATGTCCCTAAACTGGCACTGGACCACTATGTCCCTAAACTGGCACTGGACCACTGTGTCCCTAAACTAGAACAATAGAGCCCAAATGCTCTTTTGTCAGATCCAAACGATCCTGTTACGCTGATCTTAGTCTCAAATTAGACTAACGTATGCTTAACAGACGTTTAAGTTGATCTTAGTCTCAAATATGGCTAACGTGTCCTTAAACCAATATTCGTCCCCAAAATGGAAATGTTGGACCACTATGTCCCTAAACTGGCACTGGACCACTATGTCCCTAAACTAGAACAATAGAGCCCAAATGCTCTTTTGTCAGATCCAAACGATCCTGTTAAGCTGATCTTAGTCTCAAATTAGACTAACGTATCCTTAACAAACGTTTAAGTTGATCTTAGCCTCAAATATGGCTAACGTGTCCTTAAACCAATATTCGTCCCCAAAATGGGAATGTTGGACCACCATGTCCCTAAACTGGCAATGGACCACCATGTCCCTAAACTGAACAAGATAGCCCAAATGCTCTCTTGTTAGATCTAAACGATCCCGTTAAGTTGATCTTAGTCTAAAATTAGACTAACGTGTCCTTAACAAACGTTTAAGTTGATCTTAGTCTCAAATAAGGCTAACGTATCCTTAAACCAAAATCCCAAATCCAAATCTAAGAAAATACGGATTTGGACTAATCCACGTCCTACGGGTGACGACATAAATTAGTCTCCGTATACAATCCACGGGCAACCACAAACAAAACAAACACCCACGACACGAAGTGACCATCTAGAGAAGGAGAAAGTTGTTACCGTGATGCGGTATCGTAATTAACTGCAGGGGCTTGCGCCTGCAGGGAAGAGCGTCCTCACAATCAAAAACCCCTCGAATGAGGGGGAATCTGACGAAGTCTGCTACATCGGCCGCATCCGTCTAAACCTTCGATATACGGTGCCATAAATCAACTTGGTATCTTCGGAGAGGTGGACGGATAACACCAAATAGCATTTGCCCCGAATTTCAGGCAAGACGTCCACCGTGTCTCCGCCGCGTCTTTCGGAGGGGAACAAACCCGAAAGGGCGCAACCTCGTTAAAAGACACTTGCAAGGTCCTCTCGACCCTGTAAGGAGAAAATACCTGCATGAAATCCTTACGACTCATAAGGGAGCAACACACTTAGGGATCCCCACGATTTCTAAGGAGAAGTTACACTTACGAGATCCTCACGACTCGTAAGGAGAATTCCCCTTTGAGATCCTCACGGCTCATAGGATTCAAAAGCCTTAAGTTACAGAGATCTGAACCTGTTCTTAAGCCATCACAACCCACAGACTGCCCTACAAGTGTTTCAATATTGACCCTTGTATACAATCCACGGGCACGAATAAACATTTCCCTAACAAAAGCCCATCAGCGACTAGGGATATGCTCACACGGTGAACGACCCTTGTAAGTCCTCTCGACTTATAAGAAGAAAACACTCTTGTAAGATCCTTACGACTTATAAGAGAACATACACTTATGAATCCTCATGATTTTTAAGGAGAAAACGCACTTACGAGATCCTTACGACTCATAGGGAGAAATACCTTTATGAGACCCTTACGGCTCGTAAAGTCAAAAAGCCTTAGTCAACAGGATCCTAACCCTGCTTGCTAAGCCACCTTTGTTCGACATCGACGGAGGCAAATGATAATTCACTCCTGGCAATATTCCAGTCGTAGCGATGCTGATGCTGATATTGGCATCGGGTTCCAAGTTTCATACCTGCAACAAAATCAGCAAGTAAAAGAAATGCATATGAAATAACCGAAATGATGGGGCAACTTGCAACAAAATCAGCAAGTAAAAGATATGCATACAAAATGGCCGAAATGATTGGGCACCGCGAAAAATAGCCGAAATGATTGGGCAATCGCGACTTTCGCAATATAAATAGCTGAAATGATAGAGCATCGCGGAAAGAAAACAAAAATACATATGAAATGAAATTTTTGCCCTACTGATGAGATCACATCGATACCTGTATACAATTCAGGGGCACAAACAAAGAGGGGATCATATCATCCCACCAAGCTCTTTCAAACGAAGAGTCAAATCTCAACGGCGATATCTACAACCTAGAGATCGTCAACATCATTCCTCCTCATTCCAGTAGGATTCAGACGCGACAATCAATCTCGGAGCCATGGCAAAGTCCCTAGTTCCATATTTCACCGGCGACATCTACAGCCTAGAGATCATCAACAGCGCTCCTCCTCATTCCAGCAGGATTCAGACGCGAAAATCAATCTCGGAGCCATGGAAAAGCCCGTAGTTCCAGATTTCAACGGTGACATCTACAGCGTTCCTCCTCATTCAAGCAGGATTCAGACGCGATAATCAATCTCGGAGCCACGGCAGAGTCCCTAGTTCCAGATCTCGACGATTCACAGATAACCTAGAGACTACCTCGACATTCGTCTCGTTACAAAAGGCGCAAAGTCAGCAAAGCGGAGCTGCGGCAAAGTTTCCAGTTCCAGGACTCGGCGGTGCACAAACTACCGAGAGTCAACCCCTGACCCCGTACGGCCAAAGTCAATCCTGACCCCGTATGGCTAAAGTCAACCCCTGACCCCGTACAGCCAAAGCCAATCCTGACACCGTATGGCTAAAGTCAACCCCTGACCCCGTACGGCCAAAGTCAATCCTGACCCGTATGGCTAAAGTCAACCCCTGACCCCGTACGGCCAAAGTCAATCCTGACCCCGTATGGCTAAAGTCAACCCCTGACCCCGTATGACCAAAGTCAATCCTGACCCCGTATGACCAAAGTCAATCCTGACCCCGTATGGCTAAAGTTAACCCTCAACTTCCCTGTCAAAGCAACGCTTTGATTCGGGAGTAGCTCAACTCATCAATCATTTATGAGTCCTCTTGACTTGTAAGGAAGAAAATTCTCTTGTGAGATCCTTATGACTCTCAAGAGAAAAGCACACTTAGGAATTCTCACGATTTCTAAGGAGAAAATACACCTATGAGATCCTCTTGACTCGTAGGGAGAAAAATCTTTATGAGACCCTCACGGCTCATAAAGTTGAAAAGTCTTAGGTGGCAGATCCTAACACTGTCTCCTAAGCTATCATTGCCCTGCAGGGAGGTCAAGATAGACTATCCACGGGCCATATTCTCCAAAGTTGAACATCAGAAAGGAGGGAAACAATCACTTACGAGTCCTCTCGATTTGTAAGGGAGAAAATTCTCTTGTGAGATCCTTACGACACTCAAGAGAAAACACACTTAGGAATCCTCACGATTTCTAGGGAGAAAATACACCTACGAGATCCTCTCGAATCGTAGTGAGAAAATTCTTTGTGAGACCCTCACGGCGCATAAAATTGAAAAGTCTTAGGTGACAGATCCTAACCCTGTTTCCTAAACCATCACCACCCCGCAAAGAGTCCAAGATGGACAGCTACATACTATCTACAGGCCACACTTGCTAAAATCACATGGCAACAACACAGCAAGGAGAATAAAGCAACATCAGAACAAAAATGTGTATCTTTTATTCATGAATTAAATTGAGTACAGGACAAATCATATAAAAGAATAAAAATGGATACATGTTATTCAAAGATTACAAGTGTTCAATCTATACAAAAACAGCTACGAGAGGGAGGCGTCTTCAATAAATCAGCTAGCTGCTCGCGCACTCCTCTCAACTCCTTCTCACGATCAGCCGTCGTGGCCAGCTCTACTTCAATTTGGGCTCGTTGCTGCAGACATGATGAAAGTTTCTGATCAATTTCCTGTTGAGCAGCCTCCTGACTCTGCGCAACCTGCTCACTAAGATCAAGCTTCTTCCTCAGCACCAGCCCGTCAGAGATACATCGTTGAAGGTTTTCAAAGATGGAGTTCAACTAGGTAGCATTTGCTGCAACCTCAGCACGCAGATGAACAGATTCAGCGAAAGTCGCCTCACGTTCCTTTCTCTTAAGGGTTGCCTCTCGTTCGAAATGGCGAAGGAACGGAACGCTCTGCTCAACCCATGCAGCTCGCTGGGAGTACAAAGTCAACATCTCCGGAAAAGGATGCCTAAGCTCAAGCTCATGCAGGTAGGCCTCAATATTCCTGCAGTAATTAACCCAAGACACAACGACGCCTTCGTTATGGAAGTTCACGAGCATCGCCAGCATGGGATTAACCTCGGCAGAAAAATCTGTAGCAAATGCAGGGGCCTCCGCGTCAAGCTCCTCAATATACTCACTTAACATGCGCAGGTTGGTCACGGCGCCCTTGGAAGATAGATGTCTGGAAAAGGGCCCTGCCGGCATTAAGATGCGAGATTCGAAGGGAGCTGGAGTCAGCGTGATTGCTGCAAAACAAATCATAGTCAGATATTGGTTTAAGAGACAAAGAAGATGCAAGAGCAATGAAGACTACTATACCGGTTACGGCAGGTGACAGAGCTGGGAGTACTAGTGGCGCGACAATACTCTTGTCCCTTCCTTCAATTTGTAGCGCTGTAATCAATTCAAAGTTAACAACGGCAGGGTCGCCCATTAAAGAAAAGAAAAGACGTCGGTTAGAGAAGATACTCACCGGCACCAGCAGGCAGACTAACTTCCGATTGGAAGGAGAAGTGCGGGTTCAACACTTGATACAGATGATCGAAGAGAACTCCTGCAAGGTTACGATGATACATAGTCAGTACACGAAAGATGCTGTCTCTGATTTAAATTAATCGCAAACCCATACCTTCCAGTATCTGAGAGGATATAAGAGGAGACGAAGGGGCAGCGACCGTCAAAACCTCAGCTGGTGGTGCTTCTTCAGGTGTCGCAACCTCAGCGCTCACCACACCTACGTGTGAAAGGAACAAAATGTCATCAGAAGGGATTGCAAAACGAAAGGAATACAGCGACCCAAGATGTAACACCCGAGCCCAATGCTACTATTTTCTGTTACTTTATGAATGGAGTGTGACCTTCATTTCATTTATCTTGCTTGATTGTTACTTACGAAAAAAAAAATTTACCCGGCAAATTCATTTCTGCATATAACAATTTTAGCACCTAAAATAAAATTAAAAATATTTATCTTGGCTTACTTGACACCCCTAACCCTGTTGTAGCGTCCGTGCATCGTGTTCTCGTCCCGTTCAGTGAAACGGGCGAGTTTGGACGGCTACGTGCATGTACGTGTGTCCGTTTTGGGGGTATGCTTTTTGATTGCAAAATACTTCATTTTCAGTTTTGGATCCCGCTTAAAATTCTATTATTTCAATTTCAAATTTTTGGACCCGACCTGGACGCGATTTGGAAATGTTTTACTTTGCGCCAAAATCCCAAATTTAAATATATTTAAACCATCATATAATTTCTAACTATATAGATTTCACTGTTCCGTATAATCTTTTAAATAGTTCTTTTCCTAACAAATGATTCCTTCTCAGCCAATCAATTACATTCTTTTCCCCGTGGGTCCCCCATCTCTCTCCTCTCTCTCCCGTCTCTCTCTATCTCTCTCCTCTCCCCTATCCCCCCTCTCTCCCCCACATCTCTCTCTCTCTCTCTTCTATATATAATCTTCTCCCTCCTTTCTTTTTTTTAAAACCACAGAGCGTAACCCCACGAACCCTAGTCTCCGGCTCCCTCGCCGTCGCAGCCCCGACGCCGACGCCTCTACCACCGGACTCTTCGCCACCTCAGGCTCATCGCACCCACGTCCTCCTTCATCGACCACCGCTCACCCTGCACCCTCACCGTGACCCCTGCACCTTCACCGCGGCCTGCGTGCACCCCTGCACACCCGTCGCACCGCCTTGAGTCACCACCGGCGATCTCGATCCGCCTCCCCGGCCTCGCAAGCCTCCCTCGGTGTGTTAGCTTCCCTCCTCTTCCCTTCTTTTCCTTCTCTGTTAAAGACTTCCTTAATCTGCAGCTTTTCTCGCCGTCGTCGTAGGTTGGTCGCCGGAGTTTCTTCGACGCCGTCGATCCTCACGACCCCTCTGCAGACCACCGTAAGCCTTCTTCTCCTCTTTCCCTCCTTCCTTTCTTCTCTAGTTTCTTTCTATTCTTGATTGCATATCTTGATCTTTACTGTTCACATTTTGGCCGGAATCCGACGATGCCGACGACGTGACCCGACGTTCTAGCGAAGTACCCCGACCCGTGTGGTTCCATTGTTCGTCGTTTGGGTTCATTCCGTGAACCGTGCGCCCGTCACGAGTTTCCCCGCCGACGTTTATCGTTCCGTATTTCCGGTTCGCGACCCATTGAGGCAAGTAACCCTTGCTACATGCTAAACAATATTTACTTATAATTAATGACACCCTAAAACCCGCAATTTAACTTTGGTATTATAATTTCCCACTTTTCATGTACAATATTGTTATATATCATTTTATCTTTAAACTTGGAACCTACAGTTTGCAATTGAACCTAATAACCACATTTACCGTTTAATCACATTCTTAATATTGACATAGCGTATGGCATTTATCTCTATAGTTTTGTTCCATTTGGACACTCGTGTGCATTTTAACCTTTGATAGCTGTTTTGAACCTTTATATAAATCATTGCACCTCTCAAGTTCTTAAACTTGTTAACATGATTAAAAGGCCATAATTATCATACTGCATCCGCATAACATTGAAATCATCTCTGTGACACAACTGATAACTGTACTGCAAATTGAGTAAATCTGCCTATTGCTTAATTCATTGTTTATATCATGTTGATGATACCATGCTTGATTGTATAACTGATTGTGAGCACACCCATGATATTGTTTACATCTTGACCTGACTTGCTACATGTATATTGATCTACCCGACATGGTACCGTATACTGCTTGACTTGACATGATGTACCATGACCTGATCCGTTACCTGATCTTGTGTCTAATGCCAACAAACCCGACATGTAGTCCTCATGGACCGTTCCTGTTGTCTATCCAGACAAACCTGTTTACCTGATCCTGTGTTGGCATTAGTTTCTTGATTTCGGGATACCTGACTTGACATACACATATAACTTGGGGGTATGGGGAAATCAAAGATGAAACCTGACTTGTAACTCAACAGTTCACTACTTGTACTGATCAGTTTTAGAGGCCAGGCCCGCCTCGTGACGATGCTGCTGACATCGTTGGTCTTTAACCTTTCCTTGTTAGTACCTAGCGGCATGTCTCGGTTTCAGCCCGAGAGTCTTAGACCATGGTCCCGGGCATGCACGGGATACTATTGAGTTACATCGATGATTCATCAATTGATTTCAAAGACTTTAGAACAGAAAACCTGATAGAACAGTTTAGTTTACCCACAGCACACTACCCTGCACTGCTTTGACTTATATTATTGTTACTCTTGTTTTATTCATGTTTACATTGCATTGCCTGCTACACTGTTCATATTATATTATTTGATGACTTGACGCGCTGACGTCTGGGTTTTGCATGGCCCAGATTCTGTACCGCTGTCGCAGCCCGAGCAGGAGTACTTCAGCCAACAGGCTGAGCTGTGAGTTCAACAGTAGTTAGTTTTTCTTTCATGCATTTTATTCCTGATGTGAGCCCGCATTATGGGACATACATTCCAGTTATTTGTATTGGATCTTTCGCTTCCGCATTTATTTATTATTGACTCCTGTTATCTTGGATTTTGGACATGTTTTAGATAGTTTTATTTTGTTCTTGATATCTCTACAGCCGTAATGTGACTGTGGAAGGATACTTCTTACCCACAGGTAGCATGGTTGGCTATGTCACGTGCCCATTTTAGCGTACTCTGGGAAGCGGGGCGTGACATGGTTCTTTTGGTATCAGAGCCATAGGTTAGTCGGGTTGATTCTTTTGTAGTTGGGTATTATACCCAATACACGAATCAGAATACCCGTGTTTAGGAAACATGTCCTACCACTTTGCCATTACCGTTCTTGAATCACATTCTTCCTGGTTATATCTTTTACGATGTGCAAACTTCCTTTGCATATCGACTCGAAACCTGATTCCTTGTTATCTCTAGGACTTAGGCGACTTGGGTGGAGTTATGTAATTGTGGCTATGATACCGCGGCATAGTTACAATGCGGCACTCTATTTAAGTATCTTAGAGTTCTAGCCTTGATCTATATATTGAATCTATCATCATGCTAATGTTGGGTGTTTTGATTTCAGGAATATGGCAGATAAGAATTTGAAGACGTATCAAAGGCGTGTGGATGAAGCCGCCATGCTTGGAGTGATAAGAGGAATGCTAGAGAATCAAAAGAGGCAGACCGAGCTGATCCAGCAGCAAGCGGAATCTTTTCAGGAAGGTTTGCAGATCGTTCAGCAGTCTGTGAACAATGTTGGAGCTAAACCAGTTGACCGAGTAGGGACCGTAGCAGATTTCAGACGTTTGGGTCCGTCTACATTTACTGGTTTGGAGGAGCCGTTGCCAGCAGAGCAGTGGCTAGTTGACACAGAAAACTTGCTTATTGCGGCACAGATTCCAGATGAGAAAAGAGTGGATGTGGTACGCATTCAGTTAGTGGACTACACCCGTGAATGGTGGCTTGTGGAAGAGAACCGTTTGCCCAAGCCGATCAAGTGGGCGGATTTTTCAAAAAGTTTCCTGGAAAAGTTCTTCCCGCGGACTGCACGGGAGGAAATGGAAGAGAAATTCATCGGGCTAAAGCAGAACGGATCACCAGTGGATGTGCATGCAACAGAATGAAAAAGACTCAGCAGATTCGCTGGACCTTTAGTTGCCAACGATGCAGACAGGGCACGGAGGTTCATGCGCAGCTTGGACGTGGACATCCAGAGGCAGATTGTCTCCCTGGGTTTGACCACTTTCTCACAAGTACTTGCGGCAGCTCGAGAACAGCAGAGCCTATCAGGAAAAACTGGGAGTTCACAGCAGACAGCAGTTGCGGTAAGGAAGCCAGCATTTGTACCAAACCTAGCTCATGGTCGCAGAGGTATTCCAGTGGACCGTCGAGGCGTAGCACCAATGAAGAAGCCTACTGTCGTTGATCAGAGGAAGCGCGTGATCTGTAGCTATTGCCACTTACCTGGACATTTGCAAAGGGAGTGTCGCAGGATGCAAGGACTCTGTTTAGTTTGTGGAGCGGCAGATCACACGATTAACTTGTGTCCGTCGAAGCTTCGTACAAAGGATGATATTCAGAAGCCTCCGCATAAACCGTTTCAGGGACAGAAACATCTGACTCAAGGACCTAACCAGGCTAGAGCTTTTACCTTGACAGCAGAAGAAGCTAAGGCGTCAGGAGAAGTTGTTTCAGGTAATCTACTCGTTCATGGTTTTCCCGCATTAGTGTTATTTGATTCTGGTGCATCCCATTGTTTTATGTCATCCAAGTTTTTAACTACACACTCGATTGACTACACGACCCTGTCTAGTTTCTGGGATATACACACTGGGAATGGGAAAATCATAGCTAGTAGGGAATGTAAGGATTGTACAGTTGTTGTGTGCGGACGGGAGCTTTTTGCAGATTTCTTGGTGATTGATACGGGCAGCTATGAAGTCGTCTTGGGAATGGATTTTCTTGGCACTTTCCACGCTCACATTGATTGTAGGGCAAAGAAAGTGATTTTCCAGATTCCCGGACATCCTGAGTTTACCTTCACTGGAGGAAGCAGTTCTGTCGGGCCAGTCGAGTTTAGGGCTAGGCCGACAAATGATATTCTTGCATCAATGGAGGTTGATAAAGATGAAGAGCCAGCTGTTGTTCGTGATTTTATGGACGTATTTGAAGATATATCGGGTTTACCGCCGAGGCGAGACGTGGAGTTCGCAATTGATCTTATTCCTGGTGCAGCGCCAGTATCTAAAGCGTATTATCCAATGGCACCAGTAGAGTTGGAGGAAGTCAAGAAACAGGTTGCTGAATTACTTGAAAAGGGTTGGATTCGAAGCAGTAACTCGTCTTGGGGAGCTCCAGTTCTTCTAGTGAAGAAGAAGGATGGCACAAGAAGGATGTGCATCGACTATCGAGAATTGAACCGGGTGACTATTAAGAACAAGTACCCTATCCCTCGTATTGGAGAACTTTTTGAGCAGCTTAGTGGCGCGAGGGTATTCTCGAAGCTGGATTTGCGATCCGGATATCATCAGGTCCGAGTGAAAGCAGAAGATATTTGCAAGACGGCGTTTCGAACTCGGTACGGACATTACGAGTACTTAGTGATGCCCTTCGGAGTAACGAATGCGCCGGCAGTATTCATGGACTTGATGAACCGAATCTTTTCACCGTTCTTGGATCAGTTTATTGTGGTATTCATTGACGATATTCTGGTTTACTCGAAGAGTTTTGAGGAGCATGCTGAGCATTTGAAGATCGCACTACAGACATTGAGACAAGAGAAGTTATACGCGAAGATGAGTAAGTGCGAGTTTTGGCTGGAGGAAGTGAAGTTTTTGGGGCATGTTGTGTCGGGCGATGGAATTGCCGTCGATCCCGAAAAGATTGCAGCGGTTCGAGATTGGCCGATTCCAAAGAATGTTGCGGATATAAGGAGCTTTCTTGGACTCGCCGGATATTACAGGAGATTTGTGGAGAACTTTGCTTGTCTGGCAGAGCCATTGACCAAGCTTACGCGCAAGGAGGTACCTTTCGTATGGACGGATAAGTGTGCGTTAGCTTTCGAGGCGTTGAAGCAGAAATTGATAACCGCCCCTATTCTGACCGTGCCAGACAATTCCGGAGGATTGGTGATTCACAGCGACGCATCTGGGAAAGGTTTGGGATGTGTTTTGATGCAGCATGGAAAGGTTGTAGCGTACGCATCAAGACAATTGAAGACCCATGAGAAGAATTACCCAACGCATGACTTGGAGCTTGCGGCTGTGCTTTTCGCATTGAAGATTTGGAGACACTATCTTTTAGGCGAAAGGGTCGAAGTTTTTACTGATCATAAGAGCTTGAAGTATGTGTTCATGCAGAAGGAGCTTAATATGAGGCAGCGTAGATGGTTGGAGCTGATGGCTGACTACGACCTTGATCTTAAGTACCATCCGGGGAAGGCTAACGTCGTGCCGGATGCACTTAGTCGGTTACCAGCAATTCAGATGTTAACTACGCAGAAGGAGATCGTTGCAGATTTTCGAAGTTTTGACATGGAGGTTGTGCTACCGCATTCTTCGGGACAGTTGATGCAGTTACAAGTACAGTCATCGTTGATCGAGAATATTAAAGCAGCACAATCGCAGGACCCTAGACTGCAAAAGTTTCGAGAACAGGTTGAAGCCGGACTACGAACAGATTTATTGATCCACGAAGATGGTTCGTTGAGGTATGGTAGCCGTATGTGTGTGCCAAAGGGGGGTATTCGCGAAGAGCTTATGAAGGAGGCACACAGTTCAGCTTATTCTGTACATCCAGGAGGCACAAAGATGTACCGAGATATTCGACAGCATTTCTGGTGGGAAGGCATGAAACGGGAGATTGCTCGCTTTGTGGCGAAGTGCTTGGTATGTCAGCAAGTTAAAGCTGAACATTAAAGGGTTGCTGGTTTATTGCAACCACTTCCGATTCCTCAGTGGAAGTGGGAACATATAACCATGGATTTCGTGACGGCTTTACCGTGAAGTCAAAAAGGCAACAATGCTGTATGGGTGATTGTTGACCGATTGACCAAGGCAGCTCACTTTATTCCTTTCCGAGTTGGTCAATCAACAGAGACTTTGGCTGAGCGGTACATGCAAGAGATTGTACGATTGCATGGAGTACCGGTGAGCATCGTGTCCGATCGGGACACTCGGTTCTTATCACACTTCTGGAGGAGTTTACAGGAATGTTTGGGGACTCGATTGAAGTTTAGCACAGCTTATCATCCTTAAACTGATGGTCAGTCGGAGAGAACAATCCAAACTCTTAAAGATATGTTGAGAGCATGCATGTTGGACTTCAAGGGTTCATGGGAAGATCATCTACATTTGGTGGAGTTTTCTTACAACAACAGTTTTCAGGCAACTATCCAGATGGCTCCATTCGAAGCTTTGTATGGTCGTAAGTGCCGTTCACCTGTTTGTTGGGATGATGTCGGTGAACGAAGATTATTGGGACTAGATTTGGTTGTACAGACCGTTGAGAAGGTTAACACTATCAGGAATCATATGAAGGCAGCACAAGACCGACAGAAGAGTTGGGCAGACACGTCAAGAAGACCTCTAGAGTTCGCCGTGGGTGATTTGGTATTCTTGAAGATATCACCGACTAGAGGGGTGATTCGTTTTGGAAGTCGAGGAAAGCTTAGTCCTTGATTCGTTGGACCCTTTGAGATCTTGGAGCGTGTTGGTGAGGTAGCGTATCGTTTGGCGTTACCGCAGTCCTTGGCTAATGTGCACGATGTGTTTCACGTATCTCAACTACGAAGGTATGTTCGAGATGAAACGCACGTATTGGATCATTCGGAGCTAACTGTACGAAAAGACTTGACTTTTAAAGAGCGACCGATTGAAATTGTGGATCGAAGGGAAAAGGTTCTTAAGAACAAGGTTATCCCTCTTGTACTTATTTCTTGGGGTAATCGCTCGCATGGAGAGTCCACTTGGGAACGAGAAGATGAAATCCGGCAGAAGTTTCCTCACCTTTTCTTGTAGTTTTCTATCTCTGTGTTCTTGGAATTTTGAGGACGAAATTCTTTTTGTAGTTGGGTATAATGTAACACCCGAGCCCAATGCTACTATTTTCTGTTACATTATGAATGGAGTGTGACCTTCATTTCATTTATCTTGCTTGATTGTTACTTACTGGAAAAAAAATTTTACCCGGCAAATTCATTTCTGCATATAACAATTTTTGGCACCTAAAATAAAATTAAAAATATTCATCTTGGCCTACTTGACACCCCTAACCCTGCTGTAGCGTCCGTGCATCGTGTTCTCGTCCCGTTCAGTGAAACGGGCGAGTTTGGACGGCTACGTGCAAGTACGTGTGTCCGTTTTGGGGGTATGCTTTTTGATTGCAAAATACTTCATTTTCAGTTTTGGATCCCGCTTAAAATTCTATTATTTCAATTTCAAATTTTTGGACCCGACCCGGGCGCGATTTGGAAATGTTTTACTTTGCGCCAAAATCCCATATTTAAATATATTTAAACCATCATATAATTTCTAACCATATAGATTTCACTGTTCCGTATAATCTTTTAATTAGTTCTTTTCCTAACAAATGATTCCTTCTCAACCAATCAATTACATTCTTTCCCCCGTGGGTCCCCCATCTCTCTCCTCTCTCTCCCGTCTCTCTCTATCTCTCTCCTCTCTCCTATCCCCCTCTCTCTCCCCCCCACATCTCTCTCTTTCTTCTCTATATAATCTTCTCCCTCCTTTCTTTTTTTTAAAACCACAGAGCGTAACCCCACGAACCCTAGTCTCCGGCTCCCTCGCCGCCGCAGCCCCGACGCCGACGCCTCTACCACCGGCCTCTTCGCCTCCTCAGCCTCATCGCACCCACGTCCTCCTTCATCGACCACCGCGTGCCCTGCACCCTCACCGTGACCCCTGCACCTTCACCGCGGCCTGCGCGCACCCCTGCACACCCGTCGCACCGCCTTGAGTCACCACCGGCGATCTCGATCCGCCTCCCCAGCCTCGCAAGCCTCCCTCGGTGTGTTAGCTTCCCTCCTCTTCCCTTCTTTTCCTTCTCTGTTAAAGACTTCCTTAATCTGCAGCTTTTCTCGCCGTCGTCATAGGTTGGTCGCCGGAGTTTCTTCGACGCCATCGATCCTCACGACTCCTCTGCAGACCACCGTATGCCTTCTTCTCCTCTTTCCCTCCTTCCTTTCTTCTCTAGTTTCTTTCTATTCTTGATTGCATATCTTGATCTTTACTGTTCACATTTTGGCCGGAATCCGACGATGCCGACGACGTGACCCGACGTTCCAGCGAAGTACCCCGACCCGTGTGGTTCCATTGTTCGTCGTTTGGGTTCATTCCGTAAACCGTGCGCCCATCGCGAGTTTCCCCGCCGACGTTTATCGTTCCGTATTTCCGGTTCGCAACCCGTTGAGGCAAGTAACCTTTGCTACATGCTAAACAATATTTACTTATAATTAATGACACCCTAAAACCCACAATTTAACTTTGGTATTATAATTTCCCACTTTTCTTGTACAATATTGTTATATATCATTTTATCTTTAAACTTGGAACCTACAGTTTGCAATTGAACCTAATAACCACATTTACCGTTTAATCACATTCTTAATATTGACATAGCGTATGGCATTTATCTCTATAGTTTTGTTCCATTTGGACACTCGTGTGCATTTTAACCTTTGATAGCTGTTTTGAACCTTTATATAAATCATTGCACCTCTCAAGTTCTTAAACTTGTTAACATGATTAAAAGGCCATAATTATCATACTGCATTCGCATAACATTGAAATCATCTCTGTGACACAACTGATAACTGTACTGCAAATTGAGTAAATCTGCCTATTGTTTAATTCATTGTTTATATCATGTTGATGATACTATGCTTGATTGTATAACTGATTGTGAGCACACCCATGATATTGTTTACATCTTGACCTGACTTGCTACATGTATATTGATCTACCCGACATGGTACCGTATACTGATCTACCCGACATGGTACCGTATACTGCTTGACTTGATGATTGATACGAAAAAGTGTTTTTTTTAGTTTACCGCAATCAATAACGGTGTCGCGCGTAGCTAGACCGAGATGAGTACGGGTCGTCCTCAGGGAAACGTTGAATCTTTTACTCTTACTTTAGATGTGTTGAGAAAGGAGGAAGAAATAAGAATGTTGTAGAATGGTTTCTAGATCTACGTTAAGCAAGAATGCAAAAATATAGATCTAGATTATTTTAGGGATGTAGTTAATATAATAAGAGGGCTTGTAGGGTTCGCTAGGATTTAGTAGTTATAGACGATTAATTAAAAGTTACCCTTTTTATCATTTAATAGATTTAAAACTAGAACGACGGTGATGCGTGTAGATTAGGGTTTCTGGAGGGAAAAGGAATCCCACTCTTAACCCTTATCTCGACACGGAACTCCGTTCATATCTAGCCTTTACCAAAACAATCATTAATCTAATTTTTAATCGCGGTCGAAACTAGCAAAGAATTGTTAGCGCGCCCGATTAGGATGTTAATGATTTTTTTGATAAAGTTCTTAAACTTTATAGGACTTAAAAAGGGTTTAATTATTTTCATCGTCCATTAGCCTACCCTAATCCTACGAACCCTAACAAGCGGAGAATTACTCGCGCATGTTGGGAGAAGAAGATGAAAAGATAGAGAGGGAAAACATAATGTAAAATGCAAAAAGAATTAAATAAAATAACTACCTTTATTAATCAACTTGAACAATCTACACTTTTATTCCGTAGGAAATGATTACAAAACTAGTTGCTTCTCGATCTTTCCTAAGGAGGTAGACGAACAGTTGATGATCAGCCTGAATGCGTGAGCGTCTGGAGCTTCGTGATCTCTTCGGCTTGATGCCTTCTAACTTTAGCCCTTGGTCCTTTATATAGCCCTCAAAGAAGAAAAACTAGTTACCATATATGGTGACTTCCTAATATGGTGACTTTCCATATATGGATTCTGAGTCCCTGTCAGTATTGATTTTATGATTTTGGCAGATTTTTGATCCTGACATCTTGAACATCTTGATCTCTTGACCTGAGATAAATTTTGTACAATATCTCTATGAATAATGTTAGTACTATTTATTAAATTTGAGAGAGTGTCTTAATCACTATATTTGGTAATAAATTTTTAAGAAACTTGATTAAGAATATTTAATATGCTATGCACTTTATATGGTAATAAATCTTTAACAAACATGATTAAGAATATTTGATATGCTATGCATTTTTTAATTAATAAAATATTATGCATATATTTTGAAATATTATTCTAACCATTTGTATGATATTATATCTTTTAAGAATTGTGATTAGAATATTTGATATGATATGCATATTTTCAATTACCAAAATATTATATAAATATAAAATGCCTATATTTTCCTTCATAATATTAATTATAATATATAAACATATGGAAAATAGTATTTTGCAGATAAATCCAAATATGTTTAATATTTATAATAAACACCTTTTATTATTTAAGAAATGTAAGGAAAATACTTATACCAAAGTGCAATATTTTCAACTGAACACTTGACATGATGTACCATGACCTGATCCGTTACCTGATCTTGTGTCTAATGCCAACAAACCCGACATGTAGTCCTCATGGACCGTTCCTGTTGTCTATCCAGACAAACCTGTTTACCTGATACTGTGTTGGCATTAGTTTCTTGATTTTGGGATACCTGACTTGACATACACATATAACTTGGGGGTATGGGGAAATCAAAGATGAAACCTGACTTGTAACTCAACAGTTCACTACTTGTACTAATCAGTTTTAGAGGCCAAGCCCGCCTCGTGACGATGCTGCTGACATCGTTGGTCTTTATCCTTTCCTTGTTAGTGCCTAGCGGCACGTCTCGGTTTCAGCCCGAGAGTCTTAGAACGTGGTCCCGGGCATGCACGGGATACTATTGAGTTACATCAATGATTCATCAATTGATTTCAAAGACTTTAGAATAGAAAACCTGATAGAACAGTTTAGTTTACCCACAGCACACTACCCTGCACTGCTTTGACTTATATTATTGTTACTCTTGTTTTATTCATGTTTACATTGCATTGCCTGCTACACTGTTCATATTATATTATTTGATGACTTGACGCGCTGACGTCTGGGTTTTGCATGGCCCAGATTCTGTACCTCTGTCGCAGCCCGAGCAGGAGTACTTCAGCCAACAGGCTGAGCTGTGAGTTCAACAGTAGTTAATTTTTCTTTCATGCATTTTATTCCTGATGTGAGCCCGCATTATGGGACATACATTCCAGTTATTTGTATTGGACCTTTCGCTTCCGCATTTATTTATTATTGACTCCTGTTATCTTGGATTTTGGACATGTTTTAGATAGTTTTATTTTGTTCTTGATATCTCTACAGCCGTAATGTGACTGTGGAAGGATACTTCCTACCCACAGGTAGCATGGTTGGCTATGTCACGTGCCTATTTTAGCGTACTCTGGGAAGCGGGGCGTGACACAAGACCTACCAGACAGGTCATCAGCCAAAACGGTGACGGAAGCATCGCCAAGCATCATGACTTCTTTGATCTCATTCAGGGGGATGGTTTGGCCGCCCGTGGCTTCGTCCCCTGATTCCACGGGGGCCGTCGTGACACTCGCAATGCCAGGCGACAGCAAGGAACCACAGGTGGAAAGAGCGGCAATTGGAGCAGTCCCGAACTCCTGAGAAAGAGTAGCTGCTTTGGGCTCAGTAGTTGCCGTCATCTCACCTGCCACTCCTCACCCGGATTTAGCCCTGCAGGATAATATATAAAAATCTGAAGATCAAACTATAATAAAAGGACCCGGTGTTACGTTACCTTGAGACGGCTTTTCGATTGCCTCTCGAGCCGCACGCAAAACCTGTCTACGAATGGTAGACAAGGCGGCTGGAGCATCTTCGGAGGAAATAATGATGGATGGAATAGCGCTTGAGCCTGCACCTATAGCCAAAACGGCATCATGTTCCTTAGTTGCGCGCTTTCTACGCTTCTTGTCGGCCTTGGCAGAGAGAAGTGACCTCCTCAAATCCTCTATCAAGGAGATGTCATCATCCGAACCAAGTTCTGCCTCTGGAGCCTCTACGACATCCGTCATCGGCTGTTTGAGCGAGGCTTCTTTCGGCAATACTGAGGGAGCTGGGACTTCGGCAGCCGGCCTTGGGAGCATCGCCACGTCACCACTCGTAATCGGCACTGCACTTGGGATAGCCTGAGTCAAGGTAGTCCCTGCAATAAGATGGAAAAGAAAAGTTAGTTTACCCATAAAAACGGGAATGGATGCACAATGAGCCAAAATGTACCAATGCCCAAGGAAGCACGAAGCCTTTCCTCCTCTTCAAAAGTCTTGAGAGAAGCCGCGAGAACTTCTTCAGTGGAGATGCCTGTTGAAGAAGAAGTGTCAGTCAAGGCATGATAATAAAAACGTAACAGCGAAAAGATACAACTGAAGTTTACCTGACTGTGCAAGGGTGACCAGTCCTGCTTTGTGGCTTGCTAATCGCTCGGAAGCTGCAATAGCAGCCTCGAGGTCGGTATCATCCGGTGCCATGAATAAGCCTTCATTGGTCCCGTATTCACTTATACCCTCACTGTAAGGAGCATGAGGCTCCTGGCCGAATGCAACGTCTGCAGAGAGTATTGACTTCTTTCTCTTCTGCGGGCGAGTGCCGGTAGCCGCTAGCAAAAGTTTACGCTTGGTGGGCACTTTTGGGCGACGAGTCCCAATTTCCGTACCCATACCCGACTCGGGAGACGCGGCATCTACCTCTTTTTCAGGCACACTGGGTAGGGGCAGCTCACGTATAGCACATGGAACCACAGCCGTAGCAGCTTCTCTCAAGGGAGGATGAACAATGGTCCGTCGCTTCAGAGGAACATTTGGATTACCAGCCGGGGCTGCACCCTTAAGATCAAGCAAAAGTCGCTTCTCCTCCTTGATAATAGCACCCATCGTGTGTTGATACCACGCTATGTACATGTTCAGGGCTTTCGGAACACAACTCGGCTCACTGATGAAGAAATTGGACCCTGTGTTTAGGCGCATGAAGTGGTGCAAAGCGCTCCGGATGCCCTCTTCAGTATTAACCGGTTCTGCCAAGAATGCCCCGAGCGGGACGCCCTGAATATAACTTGATTGCTGGGCAAAGCGGTGGGGGTTATATCTCATGAACAAAACCGAGTCGTTCTGCCTGAACACCAAGTATCCCGGCCTGATCGAGTACAACTGGAGAATCTCTCGAGCTTTCAAGGTAGAAGCTCCGTCCTTAAAGGTGTCCCGCAGCGGCTGCACCGTCTTAGCGGATTCTTTATCGATGGTCATGATCTTATCAACAAAGATCATGACATCCCCGACTGTACATGGGCGAAGAATCACACCCTGAGCATCTCGCTGACTAGGCTCCACAGTGGAAGCATCGACCAGCCACATAATCCGTGGAAAATTGCAAGTTTCATAGAAATGGGGCCGCTTGAGCATTCCAAAAGCACCAAGCACATGCAGCTCGAGCCATGAAGTAAAATAATGCATCGAGAAGTTCACAGGCTGTACCTCCGGTTGAATAGTGTCGGCCGCCAAGCTAAGGCCGTGATATAAATGAGCCAGCCCGGCAATCCCAACAGCAACCTGTCTCCCTTCAACCATCCGATGAGCTGGGTAGAAGACAGACAACCTCATGTAACGAGGGTGCATGGAAAGCGCGAACCAGCTCAACCACAAACCGAGGAACCCTAGAAAGAACGTTTCTTCATCGATGTCCTGAGCGGCGATTTTTGAAAAGGGGACGACTGCGACGTTGGGAAGGAAGAAACTCTTTTGATCGGCTTCAGCAATCGGCCGGCTATCCAAGCCAAAACCAAAAGGATCATCAAGTTTGGCAAACCTTTCGCCTTCTTGCGATAAAGCTTCTGGGCGGAGAAAACGGGCGATGAAGTCCGCAAAGCTAACCCTATGGCTTCCAGATTCAAGAAATAGGCCCTCGTAAATGTTCAACACCTTGATCAGGCTGGGGAATCGGTGCTGAACGGCATTTTCTGGGGTTAGACCCGTCATCACCAGTCGGGCAGCGAAAATACACCCGTCAGGGGGCAAGATCTCCTCTTAATGCTCTCCTCTGACAGGCAAGTCGGAGATATCCGCAAACTCCTCCAAAAAGATGGAAACTTCCCGATCTAGAATAAGGAAGGTGTGAGTTGGAATGTTCCATTGTTCCAAAAAGGCATTAACCCACCATGCTGGAGGTGTGGAATACTGGAACAGAGAAGCATAGATCGCGGGGTACAACCCGAGCCTCAGCAGCTCTAACTTCTTTGCCGATAGGATATATCGGGCCCACTGCAGATATCCAGCTGAGTGACGGGGAGTTAAGCATAAGTTGTATGGTTGTCCCCAAGGGCGCGACTCGCCTTGGCATATACGCCGCCCTAGAATGTCTAAAGCCATCAAGGGCTGTACAGTAATCGCAGCCATAGAAGGCTGAAGGAGACCCTCCGAAGTCCAATTAACCACCTCCACGGCATAGTTCATCAGGGGTACATCTGCATAAGGGATCGCCGAGATAGGCTCCGAAGGTGTCGCCCAAGAAAAGCTCCATCGGCCCCTGATAATCTGGTTCTACCATGTTCCCCATAGATGAAGATTCTTGTGCTCTGGGTCATGATCTTTTATCAATGCGAAGACTTCCCTATCCACTGGCGCTGTAGAGAATCTGCCTTCTGAACGGACAAAGGGAAACGAAGTATCGAGAGACATAGTACCTGCACAGAAAAGAACAAAGTTAGCCGTCACTGCTACAAGTCAAGTTCGGTACTTAGTACTTTAAATCCGTACCACACTGCAATGCAGTAAAAAGGGGGCCAAAGGGGACCCATATTATGATAACACATCATTAATAAAACAATCTCATCATTCGATGAGACTGTCATTAAATGAGGAAATCTTCAAAAGATTCTTATTTAATGAGGGCCCTCGGGCCAAAGAGTAAATCTCCCATTGAGAGCAGCGCTCTACAACAGAGTGACATCTGTCAATTCTGATAATGAAAGGAATAAAATTCCTCAAAAATCTTGAAGAGCCATGCTCTGTAAAATGATGGAATAACCCATCAGAAAATTTAAAGCAAAGCTTTTTAATGAATCAAAAATTTCGAGATCTTCAAGATCTATGAACAAATTCTAAGAGTTTTCATGAAAAATTAACAAAATGTATATGATTTGAAAAGAGCAAAACTCTGTTAATGGGTTAAGAAACCATAAGAAAGATCTCTTTAGATCTATGAAGAGCAAAACTCTATTGAAAAACCCTAAAAATCTATATGATTTGAAAAGTACAAAGCTCTGTTGATGGGAGAAACCCTAGAAAGATTTAATTTTAACCTAAATTTTTGGCAGAGTTTTGTCCTTAAGAAAATTCTTAAGAAGAAGAGCTGTGCTCTAAAGGAGAAATAATTCTCAGAAAAAAGTAAGAAGATGAACAGAGATCATCTAAAAGGGCCAAGGGTCCTATTTATAGGCACTGAGAGCCGTTTCAACTTCTAAGTTGATCTAAGGGCGCAGATGCTGCCACCGGTAGGGGGCATTTGTTTCCCCCAATTAAAGCAAAACTCTGTTCAAATTTCAAATTTTTAAATGAAACAACGCTTCATAATAGCGCCAGCGCTGAGAGTCAAAAACTCTGAGGCAGCGCTCACGTGCAAAGCACATGAGTGCTAGCGCTAAGAGCGTTGCAGCGCACCACGTGCAAAGTACGTAAGCGCTAGCGCTAAGTGCGCTGCACTCTAAGCAGTGCATCACGAGAGAGCTAGCGCTGGAACTACATGTTCCCAACCGTTGGATCAAAGATCCAATGAACATGATTAAAAAATCATCAGTTGACCAGAATAAAATTCGGTTAAGAAAACATTCTTCAGAATCTTTCCAAACAAAAAGATTTTGCTCTGTAAATCAGAGCACCGTCGGATCAATGATCCAATGGTGATTAAAAATCACTAAAATACAGAATAAATTCTGTGTGGGGATAGATTTCCCAATTTTTTTAAAAACAAGAAGATTGCCTTCTGTAAATCAGAAGCCCTCGGATCAAAAATCCAACGGGGGAAACATCCCCAAATCAATTAGAGAAAAGATCTCTTCAACCGATTGAACAAATCTGCCCTGCCCTATATAAAGGCCCCAAGAATTCAAGTCTGATATAGAGGAATCCCCCCATAAACTTTGAGAAATTTCAAAGACAAAGAGCAAGCTCTCAAAAGAAGAAGATTTTCTTCAAGGTAAAAAGAGAACAGAGAGATGAAATCATCTCATATAAAAGAAAAATTTACTTCTTTCTCTAAGATTATAGATCTATAAGACCAAGGTCTTTTCACAACAGAGATTAAAGTATCTCATCATTAAAAATAAGGGGAAAAACTTAATCTTCTTCAGATCATAGATCTATAAGACAAATTGTCTTTCAGAGATTATAATATCTCATTATAAAAGGGGTGAAAATAATTCAATTCTCTTAAGATCACAGATCCAAAAAGGCAAAGTCTTTCATCAAAAAATATAAGAGATCGAAACATCTCCTATAAAAAATATAATAATAAGAACTTTGTTCTTAGATCCGTGAGACAAAGTCTCTTATAAGAAAGAGAATTTAATTCTCAGGGCGTAAAGCTGCCTAAAAAGAACCATAGCGCTCCAATCAAAAGAAGCGCTTCAGCACTCCAAAATTAACGCATAGCATTGCAGAGCCATAGTGCTCCAATCAAAAGAAGCGCTTCAGCGCTCCAAAATTAACGCATAACGTTGCAGAATCTTAGCGCTCCAAACTTCACCAGAAGCGCAATGCGCTCATTGTCTGGCGCTCAGCGCCAAGCGCGCCACGTGCTCCTCACGTGTGCGCTACTTCACCAGAAGCGCAATGCGCTCATTGTTTGGCGCTCAGCGCCAAGCACGCCACGTGCTCCTCACGTGTGCGCTATTTAACAGAAGCGCAATGCGTTCATTGACTGGCGCTCAGCGCCAAGCGCGCCACGTGCTCCTCATGTGTGCGCTACTTCACCAGAAACGCAATGCGCTCATTGACTGGCGCTCAGCGCCAAACGCGCCATATGCTTCTTGCGTGTGCACTAAATGAACATAAATTATTCTTTAAATAACAAAGCCCCAGAGCTATAATAAGTGCTCATCACCCAATAAAAGACAAAATGGCTGTCAGAATCCAAACCAATGCTCAACATTGCTAAATGTTCAACATTTTAACTGAGTGGGCCGAGCCCAAAGTGGCCATAGAACCCGCATTCAGATTAATTGAGCCTATATGCTCATAAATCTTTGATCTTAGTCCTAAATTGGACTACAGATCTCCCAACCAATATTGGTTCAAGGGCACATCTCTTCACTTCTCTGATATTTGTCGTTGTAATCCTTCAACGTCTTCAGAGAGGCGACGAGTTCCGACAACCAGATAAACCATGGACTGTGGGGTCCTTAAACTCATGGACCATGATATCCTTAAACTTTACAGACTACGACGTCTCTAAATTACCACGGACTGTGGGGTCTTTAAACTCATGGACTATGATATCCTTAAACTTTACAGACTATGATGTCTTTAAACTCCATAGACTATGATGTCTTTAAACTGGACCACAAAGTCCCTAAACTAAAACAATAGAGTCCAAATGCTCTTTTGTTGGATCTAAATGGTCCTGTTAAGTTGATCTTAGTCTAAAATTAGACTAACGTATCCTTAACAAACGTTTAAATTGATCTCAGTCTCAAATGAGACTAACGTATCCTTAAACCCAAACCAAAAAACCAAATCTAAGAAAATACGGATTTGGACTAATCCACGCCCTACGGGTGACAACATAAATTAGTCTCTGTATACAATCCACGGGTAACCAAAAATAAAACAAAAATACACGACACGAAGTGACCATCTGGAGAAAGAGAAAGTGGTTACCGCGATGCGGTAGTGTAATTAACTGCAGGGGCTTGCGCCTGCAGGGAAGAGCGTCCCACAATCAAAATCCCCTCAAATGAGGAGGAATCTGACGAAGTCTGCTACAACGGCCGCATTCGTTTAAACCTTCGATAAATGGTGTCATAAATCAACTTGGAATCTTCGGAGAGGTGGACGGATAGCACCAAATAGTATCTGCCCTCGAAATTTATGCAAGACGGACCTACGCGGTCGCGTCCCTGTGTTCGGCGGAGAACACTTGCCATTGTATTGCATCATACAATAACATCACTAAATACATTATATATTTATATTAAATACAATACAAGAAGAGGGGACTTACTTCTTGAAAAGCAACATCAATTTTACTCTCTCTAGATCTATGAATCCAAATCCTTGCAGACTCTTTCTTTTATAAGGAAAAACGATTTAGGGTTTAATTAAAAATACTTATTTTTGTTTAAACTTTTAAATTTTAAAAATGCAAAGAAATAAAAGATGATTGAGGAACCTATAGCCAAGGAAGATCAATGATCTTCCTTAGAGATTGGAATCAAGATCGTCTTGATTTTATTGAGATGGTGGCACATGTTGGCGAGGCTCCATCATTAATCCTTCCATGCGTGCATTAGAATTCCTACTTCTTGATATATTTGCAATAGAGGGAAGATGTCAGAGCAAAGAGCTGATTTTGGATCAGGGAAGAAGACGGCTTCAAAGGAAAGATGGTATTAGGGTTTGGGGAGATTAAGATTTATATGTAGAAATAAGGATTAGGCCTCTAGAGATCAAGGGCTAGGATAGCACAATGATAGATCTAACGGCTTATAAGGAGTTAAAAATATAAAAAAATTAAATTAAAGACAGATAAAATCTATTACTTTATTTGTTAAAAACAAATAAAAACAGAATAAAAAAAAACAAATAAAATATCTTTATGTATAATTTAAACAAGTTTTTCACTGTTATAAGATCTAATAAAATCTTTTTCTTCAAACATTAATAAAAATTTACATTGAAAAGAAATTCTAGAAAAATTTATAATATTATTTTCTTTTAAATTCAGAATTAATTTAAATATATTTTTTCTTCTTATAAAACTATTTAAAATATATTTAAAGACTAGAAAAATATCGAAAAATCACAGAAAATTCTAATTTTTTATTTCCTCGCTTTGTAACAATATTTCTCAGAAATAATTCTTTTTACAAATATTCCTTTTCAAATAAAGCTTAGAAAATTATTTAAAAATAATTTTTTTAAATCCCTTTCTTCATTTAAAAATTATGTCAACCATTTAAAAATTCAAAAAATCTCTTTGCATGATTTTCCATCCAAAAAAAAAAATTAAACAAAATATTGTAAACACAAGGAATCGAACTCACAACCTATGGGATGGCGATGCAAGCAGGTAACCAATAAGGACTATTAGTAAACTTGCACTTAAATCACAAGAATATTTACATCTATTTTTTTGATTCATATAAAAGATTTTACCAACGAAGGAAATTTTAAAAGGAAAAAATACGAAATTTACGGTTGTTACAATTTCTACTCTATCAAAATAAAGACTAATTGCAAGCAATTATTCACAAATCTAAATAGCAAGTAATAGAGAGAGATAAAGAAATTGCAAATGCAAACACGCAAGGTTTTTATAGTGGTTCGGGAGATCCCTTGTTCTACATTTTTTAGGCGCACGAGCCCGTTCCACTAAACATGTCTTCACCGAGACTATCACATTGCGCCCCCGCAACAAACACGTCACTCAACACACGAGTGACTCTTCGTTACAAGTTTTCCTCTCTTACAAAGGAACCCTTGTACTCAAGGATCCTCACATAAAGAAAAGGAAAACTTCTCTCACTCTTCTCTCTTATAAAGGCACTCTTGCACTCAAGAGTTCTCACAAAAAAAGAGGGTTACAATGAAGCGCAATACTCTCTAGGAGTTTCTCTCAAACTCAACTAATACTCTAAGAAGAATGGATGTGCAAATAAAGTTCTTGAATGTGTGTGAGAATGATTTGGATAAAGAAATGAAAAACTCTTTTCAATTCTTCCAAGAGATGAGACTTTTCTTTTCAATATCACTGAAGAATAAGCAAGTGAAAATATGTGAGTGATTAGGGCTCAAAAAAACAAAGCAAACGCCTATTAATAGCCCCAAAGAAAAACTAGCCGTTATGGATCAAAATCAGTAGAAAACACATACGACAGACGTTTGAAGAATAAATGGACAGACGTCTGTCCCTTTATAAAAATCAATCCAACGGTCATATTTTTCAAAATGCTTCTACATCAAATATTTGTCGTCTATAGGTACAAACGTCTGCCGACCTTTTTCAAAGATGGTCAATGAAAGCGCAGAGAACAAATTGACGTCTGAAGTAGCATGGGACAAACGTCTGAAGAAGAAATAGTTTTCAAAGATTTTGAACTATAGACATTTGTTCCCGATAACTTCATACATTTGTTCCTTAAAACAAGTCAAGCCAATAAAAAGCACAGAGAACAGACAGACGTCTGAAGAAGTATGGGACAAACGTTCGAAGAAGAAAAGATTTTCAACCGAGACTTTGGCACAGACGTTTGTTCTTAAAAGGTTTAGACGTTTTTTCTGAACCGAAAAACTGATATTGAATCTGATATTTGGTTTTCAAAGCAAACAAACGTCTTAAGGTATATTGTACAAATGTCTGAAGGAGAAAAACACGGAAAACTTTGAACTTGAAATCGAAAATTGTTTTGAATGAAAACCTTTGCAATGTTTTGGCCAAGTATTTCATGCATGCAATTGTGTGAGTGTTCAAGAGCTCTAAATGATATAAGCATAATCTATAGAGTATTTATAAGGATTCCTATATTGGTTTCGCAAATATTCAAATTCTTGAATTCTTGTCGTCTCTAGCTCTTGAAGTTTGGCTATCCGCTTCTCTTGAACTTCGGAACTCACCAATCTACTCACTAGCATCTTGAAGTCGATATCTTGAACTTCAAATCTTGGCATTGACTTCGACGCTTCAACTTGGATTTAGCTTCTAGCTTCTTAGCTATTCGTAGCTTGAATTCATGAAGCTTGATATGCAATTTGAGAAGCTCTCGTCCGAATTCTCCAACCTCCATTAGATATATCCATTTAAGCTCAATTTCTTCTATCCTCCTTTATAGAGCTTCGTCTCGCGATATCCTGAAATGCAATCTCATATACCAAGCTCATCATATGCAGTGTTATGAAATAAACAAGATAATAAATACTATATATGAACATATATTGCTTGATATTCGAAACTATGAATATGAATATCAATTACGATATGTAAATCAAAAGAAAAGTATGAGATATTGATAAATATATATATATATATATATATATATATATATATATATATATATATATATATATATATATATATATGGGGAGAATAATAGGGTGTTCTATTCATGTTTTGACATTATCAAAAAGTGGAAGATTGATGGCTTATGATTTTGTATGTTTTGATGATGTGTTTCAAAACATGAATAGTCGTTTAGTATCAGTTGCTTTATCATGCTTTCATTATCGACACTAAAGTTGTGTACATTTGATGTTTATCAGCTGACATATCTTATATCTTACGTATGTTGAATAATATATCGATATCTCTTGCTTTGCTTTTGATATATTTGTCGATATTGATATATTATTCTCATACATTGTCTTGATATTCAAAATATGAATACTTATATATATACATGTTTATATGAAAACCAAGATAAGAAATTTATGTATATACATAAGTATTCATATTTTGAATATCAAGCCCCGGGGGCGGGTGGCTTGCCACGCTTGTAGATGTCTTGGTTCGATGTTGTATGGGCTATCCACACGACCAGAGAACGTCGCGTTTTATTTGCGGTTCAAATGAAACGCGGGGCTTCTAGTTTATCCACTATTCTATTTTGTTTTCTATATGTCTGTGATGATATATATATGCACACACACACACACACACATATTCACTACTACAATAAGGGCTTGCCCTTACGGAGATAGTAATCCGTAGGGGCAACTTTTTATTGACCCTACGGATTAATCCGTAGGTCCATCCGTTTTCCCCTACGGTGCCCTACGGATTAATTAAAAAATATTAAAATTTAATCTTTTATTTGGCCCTACGGAGCCGTAAAAGAAGACCCTACGGATTAATTCGTAGGGGCAAAGAAGGGTAATTTATAAAAAAAAGCCTCTGAAATTTCCTCATCTCCCCTAATTTTTTCCTCACCCGTGCCTCCTCCACCTCTCGTCAGCCGGCTCCGGAACCCCTCGTCGCCAAAATTTCCCGTCAGCCGCCGCCTCCACTTCTATCCCGTCAGCCGCAGCGTCCACCGGAGGATCTTGTCGATCTCGTCGCCATTGACAGAGGCAGAGGTAGAGCTATGTCCCGTCAGCTCGTCGCCCGTCGCCGCCGTCAACCTCTGTCCCGTCAACTCGTCGCCATCTTACCGCCACACCAGAAGATCTCGTCGAGCTCCATCCCCGGCCTCCTCCACCTCGTTGAGCTCCATCCGCCGGCAAAACTACAAGTGAGGTGAGTTAAATCCATTTTGAACTATTAATTATTCTTATTTTTTGTATTATTGTTAGGGTTTGGGTTCGGGTTAGGGTTAGAGTTAGTTTTAGGGTTAGGGTTAGGGTTAATTAGGTAGGGTTTCCATTCAAAAGAAATGCAGTATTGATTATATATAAACATCAAAACCTAAATCATTTATCATGTTCACCAGGAGTTACATACCGCCATTCTTCAAGAGAAATTTCATTAAATATTTATATGCTTTCATAGAACTTCAAGTGGTTTAAATTTCATAAGATATTTATTGGGTCTCGGAGTAGGAGTTTACCGCAGCATACATGATAGTTTATATGCTTATGCTTGTTGCTTTATCTATTTTCTATAATTAACTTATCATTAGCCAGATATTTTTTCTTTTTCACCTGAACATCTGTTCATGTTTTAAGCTGTGGATTTTTCTTCTCCTTGGATTCTATTCAATATGCAGGCAGTGGTGTCTGTATGATGAATACCACATGGAGAGACGAACAACATCCATCATTAATTCATTTCATTTCATCATTCTTGAGTGCAAACTCATATCGTCTTAAATTTCTCCCTATATCCCCTGTAATTATCATTTCTTTCACATAGATATTAGATATCCTATGATGCTCCAATCTCTTAGACTGGTTGCTGGAGTGCAGTATCTCATATTCAACAATGGGGGTTTATCAGTAGCATTTGGTTTTGTGACGAATTGGAACCGTGACAATGTATCTGCTCTCTTCAGCAGGTAGCTGACACCTGCGATAATTAAGGCTTGCTTATTATCTAGTTAATTAACATTCTCACATAATGCAGAGTTGAAAAACTGATAAG
This sequence comes from Agapanthus africanus, assembly GCA_030015575.1. Lineage (NCBI taxonomy): Eukaryota > Viridiplantae > Streptophyta > Magnoliopsida > Asparagales > Amaryllidaceae > Agapanthus > Agapanthus africanus. The sequence continues at coordinate 28,088,083 of CM057339.1, forward strand.
GCAGTTTGGGCATCTCTATGTGGTTGTGTCTGTACCCACCAGAGAGCAAAATGACTCTTTTAACCAATCATACTTCAAGTAGGTAACAGGTTGACAATAAATTTTTCTTTCAAAGCTGAACGAATTTCAATTTGAGTTATGATAATGTTCTTGAGGTATGGTATGGAGCTTGGTACCCCAACATTTGTCCCAGTTCGTGATCCAGAGATGGGATTTTAGGGTTACTACTAGGGCTTAGAGTTAGGGTTACTACTAGGGCTTTTATTTGTGTTATTGCTGATTTTAGGGTTACTACTAGGGCTTAGAGTTAGGGTTCGGTCTAGGGTTTGGGCTAGGTTTAGGGTTAGGGTTAATTAGGTATGGTTAGGATTAGGGTTCGGTTTAGTGTTAGAGTTAGTTTTAGGGTTAGGGTTAATTAGGTAGGGTTAGGGTTAGGGTTAGTTTGGGTTAATTAGGTAGGGTTAGGGTTAGGGTTAGGGTTAGTTTGGGTTAATTAGGTAAAATAGGGTTGGTGATGATTAGGGCTATGGTGTAGGTTAATTAGATTAATTAGGGTTAATTTTGGTTAGTGCTAGAGTTAATTTGTGTTGGGGTTTGGGTGATGATTAGAGTTAGGTTAATTTGGATTAGAGTTTGGGCTAGGGTTAATTTGGGTTAATTAGATAAAATAGAGTGTATTTGTGTTAGGGTGTTGATTAGGATTAATTTGGGTTAATTGGTGATAATTTGAAGGGTTAGGGTGTTTATTAGAGTTAATTAGGTTAATTTAGGTTAATTGGGTTAATTAGGGATAATTTGAGTTAGGGTGATGATTATGGTTAATTTGGGTTAATTAGGGTTAGGGTTTACGGTGCACTAGTTCCTTCAGTAGGATACTTGATAATAACGTAAACGTACAATTTTACCGTAAACGCAAGAAAAACTTACCCTAAACTAAAAACTTCGAACCCTTAATAATGAAACGTAAACGTAAAACCTATTCATGTTAAATGTTCAAGTTAAAACCAATATATGATACTCGATGATAATATGAAACTTTCTCGAACCACTCAGAATAGTGGGATTGCGACGGTAGAGAGTGATTCAAGATGTTTAGCTCAGTTTCCTAGTATAGAGGTTGCATATTATAAAGGATTTGGTGTCATTGGATACAAATTTGAAGTTAAGGACATAGAAATATCTCGAACCACTCAGAATAGTGGGATTGTGATGGTAGGATCAGATGGTGTAATTTATTATGGATACTTAAATTGCATACTTGGCATCCAATATCTCGGACGATCAGAACCGTTTTATATATTTCAATGTACTTGGTACGATATACAAGCCGATACGGATAATTGGAGAAACAATCTCGGGATTTGGAAAGATGGATATGGATTAACTAGTATGAACACACTTCGATTTTATGGCCAGGATGGTCCATTTATCTTTCCGAACCAAGCATTCCATGTATACTACTCACAGTGCTTGAAGCATCCGAGATGAAGTGTCGTATGCCGTTGGAAACCAAGGGATGTTTACGATATCCCAGAATTCGAGGATCGTATGGAGGACAGTGATGAGGACGAAGAAGAGAGAAGACTTAGAGTGCTCCGACCGTCTGTTTCAAAAGACGGGTTGTCTTCGGCTGATCGTGAAGTTACGTGGGTTAGAAATGATATCGATGATGAAATCCAAGTAAATATATCTAATGCGTCCACGAAACAAAAAAGGTTATCAGTAATGTTATATTATTATTTTACATTTTTATGATCTATACATATATAGCATGCATATGTAATGATTGTACACTTTTCTAGATTTGATGATGACGACCGGAGCAGCGAGGGGCGATAGGAGCATCAGCTGCGGCACCGGCAGAGGCAGAGGTAGAGCGGTTCTGCGCCTGGAGAGCTGCGTAGGGAGCTTCAGAGGGCTGGTCTTGCACCCCAATCGGAGACCCCTTCGGATGACACATTTCGTGTGGACTTTGCCACACCTCCAGATATATTGCACTGATATTCATTTTGAATGTAATATTATAGATATACACGCATATTTATTTCAAAATTACTTATATAGTCAATGTTTGATTGTCTAGCTGTTGGTAGTGGGTCCACATCAGAGGCAGAGGCCACTCCCGCACCTCCAAGTATGTTTATATATCCTATAGTGTATGCATATTGATTTAGAATGTTATAACATAAATATACACAAATTCTTTTGCTCTTACTTAGATAATCATTTTTTTACTGTCTAACTGTAGGTGATGCCTCCACTGCACCTGCGGTTATGTTTACATATCCTATAGTCTATGCATATTGATTTAGAATATTATATTTTTAATATACATATTCTTTTTGCAATTACTTATATAATCTATTTTTAATTGTTTAATTATAGGTGGCGCGTTCACATCTGCCGCAAGGGCCACTACCGGCACTTCCGTACCCTCCGCTCAGTCTGTAGGTTAGTATGAATAAATATAAAATATTTATTCATTTTATATATCCTTTAAGAATAAACATGAACTTTATGTAATCTTATCGTCAATGTTTATTTTCTAATTGGAGGGGATGCGTCCACGTCCGGATCACCGGCTGTTCCTCACCAGAGGAACTATCGTCCTGCTCGTGCTGCTGCCCGGGCCCAGGCTCGTGCTGCTGTCGCCGGAGGTATATATCGCACTTCAATTTTCGTTAAATCTTGATTTCTTAATATCACTTTGTCTTAATATTGATTGTCTTGATATTTCTTGTAGATGCAGGGCAGCCCCATCCTGAGAGGGGGACTCGAGAGCCGAATCAGCCCCACGCGCTGAGGCCCGACAGAGCTAGAGGGGAGATATCATTCTCCCTCTTTTTTACCCTCGATTATCGCTATACCGGTAATTATGCCGAGAGGTTCGACCGGTATATGAGGGATGAGATCCACCTCGTGAAGAAGTATCCACTTCACGTTGAGTGGGGCGATCAGCACCGGTGCTCATTTGTCCTTGTAACAACTCCAATTTTAGTGTACATAAAATTCATTCAAAGTTAATGTAAAATAAGGGTATTTACAATTCCTGTGAAGTCTGTAAGTATTTGTTTTGATTTAGAACAGCAAGAAGGAGCTTGTAGCTCACTGATAAGACCTCGCACTGCTAAACCAAAACACCAGAGTTCAAATCCCATCAGCCACATTAATTTTTGTTTTAATTTCTTTTAATCTTTTAGAAGCCTAAGAGACTACACGTGCACTACACGTAAACCGAAAAGACACAAGATAATCAAACACGTGCACTGTAGAATACCAAACGACCCCGACCCAATACCCCAACACCAACCCAGATCGTCGGCATTGGGCCGGCGACAAGCCTAGGAAATCCGGCGAGGTCTGGTTAAATCGTCCCAAATGCCCCCAAACTTTACCCCCTGCACCCTTTCAGCTACCCCACTACTCCCTTATTGCTTGTTTACTCTGAATTAATCCAGAGAGCAATAAAATGCCCATTTAACCTTATTTTAATGCATATTTCAATGCATTCTTTAAACACCCTAAACCTTAATTTTTCCCTATAAATACCACCCTCATTTCACACCTCCTCACTCATAATTCCCTGCCAAAACTCTCAAGAAATTTCCAAGTTCCCATAGTGTACAAGTGGAGTTAACAAAGGGCGAAACTCCGACGAAGTTCCGGAGACGATACAAGGAGTTTCCGGCAACGAAACGAAGCACTGACGAATCCTAGACCTCCTCCTACCTCTCCCCTCTCATCAAAGACAGTAAGTCCCCCTTCTCTCTCTCTTTTGCTATTCCCAAACTCTCCATTCTTAAAACGTGTCGGAAGCGGAGTTATCCGGCTTCCGATTTCTCTTTTATTTTAAAAATAGAACTTTTTCTTAAAAACAAACCTACAACTTTTGATATATTGTTTAGTAATCATTAATAAAGACGATAGAACAAGTTTGACATCAAAACGATAACCATAGCAAGTTGTATTTCAATTTTACATTAAAATACCTTCATGTTTCATATCGACATATTTATACCTTTTAACCGTGTTATATTTAGAAAACTCACGAGATAATGACTTATCTCCTCACAATACACATATCTAACATAACACGATGGAATTTGGGAACATAGATTTGGGAAATACGACTTTATATATAACCACCTTCAACTTATAAAAGATTTTTCTATAAGAAGTATATTTAACAAATCTTTGCAATTGCGCCTCTACAACCCATTTTGGAGAACTCGTTCGGGATGGTGCGGATTATCGCACATTCTTTGGCTTAGTAGAGTGAGATGCAGACCTCCGCAAGGAGCATACGATCTCGAAAGATTTTTAATACATTTTTCTTTAGAAAATGTGATTTCTATTATAAATAAAACTTATATTTTTAATAAATAAATATATATGTAAATAATATCAAAATATCTTTTTTTAATATTTATAATATTCCGCATTTCCAAAATTCAAGAAAAACATCCCATTTACAAGAAAATACCATACAATTCCAATATTTCAAATAAATACTTTATACTTTACAAACTAGGTCATATTCACTAGAAATTTCGCATTCAATAAAAGAAACATCTATGAAAACACTAAAGACAATAATTAAATACTTGAGGTATATTTTGAAAGTATAAAAAAACTATTTTACATAAAACCCCCTCAAGTTATACTAAATTACAATAAGGACCCTAGTAAACATAGGTTTAAGCGGAACCAGTCTCTTGAGCCTCAGAGAGCCGGAGATATGGTTGCTTGCCTATTTAAGATAGACAATATAACAAACAGTGATATCAACACGGTAATTTTCTTGGAAAAAGACACAAATCCTGCCGTCTATGTGCAACAGTTGCCGATAACATCAAAACTAATTCTGGACTTCAATGTATCTTCTAAATGTCTGACTCAAACTGAATCTCAATATAATCAATCTGACTTGAATATGATTCAAGTATCAAACTACAATACAACATGGATCTATGAATCCGTTTATTCAATCTAATCAATCTATATCGACTGGCCCGAACCATGGATATATTCCATTTACATGATCATCCATTATATCCGTTCCATTACTGATATCATGGTTTCGGCAAGTCATCCATCTATACAATTTATAATACAAGACAATACAATACAATAAAGATATCGCGGGGTTTATAAGGGGTAGATTGGTACAGAAGGTGTTAGAAATGGCACGAGACTATAATCATAACACACCTAACCTGAATATCCATTGCCGTTGTACCGTGGTTGAACGGTTCCTTGTGCTCCGTATACCTTAGTCTCCGGAATAGTGGGACTCCTCTCGTATACACTGGCATTCTTCTGTACCAAGTTACAAACAATAGCGTTAACACTAAATGCAACAATATAACAATATACTCTCTATTCTTTCTATTCCATTCTTGTCTATTTAAGGGACTTACCGAGCGATTTGTTCGCTGACGACATTCTCTTCCTTCTTCTTTGGAATATCGTCAGGTGATTCGGACTCACTGGAGATCGAGCCCAACAGCGAGGACTTAGACCATTTTACTGAAGATCCAGAGCTCTAGTTCACTCGTACATTACATTTCCTTTACATTTCTATTATGCCACTGTTTAGGTATTGCTTTCATTCCATGTATTTACTTTTCCTTTGTAAAAAGAATGTTAATAAATAAAATTTCTGTTTATTTACATCTTGTCTCTTTTGTACATTTTATTTTATACTGCTTAGATACGCTTAGCGTGTTTACTTCTGAGTAAATACGTAGCGGTCTCGTCGCGTCCTCTGCCCGTATACTGGGAATCGGGGCGTGACAGGTTTTGTTGGTGGCCCATGCAGGTCAGCTCTGTGTGGACATGCAGGTCAGCTTTGTATGGACATACAGATCAGTTCTGCGTGGACAACCTAAGCAATATAACATAAGAACCAGCAACTAAAAAACATTCTTTACAATTCATATTCCTTGAATCTTACAATTTCATATACTTTGAATCTGTCCTAACCTAAAATTTTCTTTCAAGGTTATAGATTCCCCAAAGAACACCAGCATGAATGTCAACAACACTCCCCCACCACTACCACTCACACTTGCCGTCGCTGCTCCGATCAATGAGCAGACGGTTCTGCTTGAGGCAATCCGCAGCCTCCTGGATGGACAGCAGCAGCAGACTGCTATCTTGATCAACCGTCCAGAGGCGGAAGCACCTGGGGTGAAACAATTCAGGGCCTTGCACCCCTAGCAGTTTGCAGGAAAAGAGAGCCCTCTAGAAGCTGAGGAATGGGCTCAGAGTATTGAAGATGACCTGGCAGCGGCACAAGTGCCAGAGAAAGCTTGGGTTCGTGTTGCGAAGTTGCAGCTCACGGACAATGCACAGGTTTGGTGGAAGGCGGAAGAAAGCCGTCTTGATCAACCCATCGAATGGAAGAATTTCCGTGACATGTTCGATGCAAAGTACTTCCCTGAGATTGCCCGCTTTGATATGGAACAGCAGTTCATCCATCCGCAATAAGGTTCAATGTGGACTAAGTTAGTAGATGAATATGACGCTGAGTTCACCATGCTCAGTCGGTAAGATACGTCTCAATATTTCGATTTTAAAATATCATATGCTACACAGCTAACACAATACCTTAACAGATTTGCGGCACACCTGATACCGACGGATGAGATCAGAGCCCGTCGATTTCAACAAAGGTTAGATCCGGAGATCCAGGCTGCATTAGCCACAGGAGATTTTCCGACCCACGAATCGGCTCTGAGAGCTGCCCGCCGTTATGAGGAAGTGGAAAAGATGAGGGGCAGATCTCAATCTACTAGAATTAAGCGCCCTACCAACCAGATGGCAGGAGGAGCCTCTTCAAGGCCACCTTTTATGCCAAGGAGACCGGGAGTACCAATCAACCGACCCAGCCCAGCCTTTTGCATCTATTGTGGGAGAGATAGAAATTTGGCGAAAGACTGCCAGTGAGCCAACCGTCTTTGCTTAGTCTGCGGCTTAGCTACTCATGATATTGGGTCTTGTCCCCGAAGACACAACCCAATTGCTGCACCCAGGCCAGCAATCACTTACCAGCAGAGACCAGCCCTTCAGGCACCTGCTCCAAGACTTGCTCTCCCTGCTCCACCACCTAGAGGACCACCGACTGCACCTCCTCCTCGTCAGTTCCATCAAGCTCAAAAGAACGTTCAGAGGAATTCTCCTCCAGCTAGGAGGAATGTACCACGGCGACAGGCTTTCACGATGACCATGGAAGAAGTTGAGGCCACTGGCCAAGTCATCACTGGTAACGCTTTCTTCTCAAGCTTTTCTTTTAGTCTTAACACCTACCTACATATTTTTCCCTATACCTAAAACCTATCCCACATAACTTAGGTACAATCTTAGTAGCCTTACTTCTTGCACTAGCACTATTCGATACCGGAGCATCTCATTGCTTTATGTCGCAACGGTTCGTCCGAACTCATGCGATTTCAGTCATACCGCTTGTATCTAGCTGGAATGTCAGTTCAGGAAATGGCGTTCTAAAGGCAACAATAGGATACAGCTTGTGTCCCGTAGTCGTCTGTAGCAGAGAATTCTATGCTGACTTCAAAGTGCTGGACGTACCGAACTTCTATGTGGTTCTAGGTATGGATTGGCTCGGAACATTCTATGCTACCATCGACTGTCGTCAAAGGAGGGTAGTATTCGAGATTCCAGACCATCCAGTCTTCTATTTCAAAAGTGGAGACCGTACCTTGGAGCCAAGCACTTACAAGGTGCAACCAAAGAAGGCAGTGATTGTGGCAATGCAAGCGGAAGAAGGATCAAAGCCAGAAGTGGTTCAAGAGTTCGACGATGTGTTTCCTGACGATATATCAGGTTTGCCTCCCGATCGAGCTTTTGAATTCGGCATCGATTAGGACCAGAAGCACAACCGGTGATCAAAGCACCTTATCGATTAAGTCCGGAAGGTTTGAAGGAAGTCCAAACTCAGTTGGACGAATTATTGGCGAATGGATGGATTCGTCCCAGCACTTCAAGTTGGGAATCACCGGTACTGCTTGCGAAGAAGAACAAAGGTTTATACAGAATGTGCATTGATTATAGAGTTTTGAACGAAGTAACGATAAAGAACAAGTATCCACTCCCACGCATCAACGATTTATTCGATCAACTAAGTGGATCTTGTGTTTTCTCCAAGTTAGATCTTCGTTCAGGTTATCATCAGGTGAAGGTCAAGGAATCTGATATCCACAAAACGGCTTTCAGAACTCGTTATGGACATTACGAATTTCTTGTGATGCCATTTGGAGTGACCAACACACTAGCAATATTCATGAACCTAATGAATCAATTTTTCCGGGAGTACTTAGACATGTTTGTTGTCATCTTCATTGACGACATCCTGGTGTATTATAAGAGTCGGAAGGAACACGCCGAACATTTGAGAATTTTCCTGGAAACTCTACGACAACATCAGTTATATGCCAAGTATAGAAAATGCGAGTTTTGGCTAGATCAAGTTGGTTTCCTCGGACACATTGTATCGGGCGAAGGAATCTCTATGGATCCAGCGAAAGTTTCAGCAGTAAGCGAATGGCCGACATCGAAGTCAGTGAAGGACATTCGAAGTTTTTTGGGTCTAGCTGGATATTACAGAAGGTTCATTGAAGGATTTTTGAAGATAGCAACACCTATGACCAAGCTCACTCGTAAAGATGAAGAATTCATGTGGTCAAAAGCATGCGAGCAAGCTTTCATAGAATTCAAGTCAAGATTGACGTCAGCACCTATTCTCGTTATACCGGACCAATCTGAAGGTTTCGAAGTGCATTGCGATGCATCCGATAAGGGATTAGGATATGTTCTACATCAGCACGGCAAGGTTGTAGCTTATGCATCAAGACAGCTGAAGATTCATGAGCGTAATTATCCGACGCATGATTTAGAGTTGGCGACTGTAATCTTTGCTCTTAAGATTTGGCACCATTATCTTCTTGGTGAACGGGTGAACATATACACAGATCACAAGAGTCTGAAATATGTGTTTACTCAGAAGGAGATTAATATGCGGCAGAGACGATGGTTAGAACTCATGGCGGATTTTGACATCAACCTGCAATATCACCCAGGGAAGGTGAATGTGGTACCTGATACCCTTAGTCGCCAACCATTAGTAATGAATCTCACCGCACAGTGGAAGCTTCAACAAGACTTGCATCAGATGGAGATTGAAGTGATCATGCCAGGTAACGCTTCGAGTTTAATGAACTTACAAGTTCAATCTACCATTGTCAATCAGATCAAAGCAGTTTAAGCAAGTGATGCCAAGTTGCAAAAGATCAGGGAAAAAGTAGAGAATAGACTCAGAACAGACTTCATCATTCATGAATACGGATCATTAAGATACGACAACAGACTCTGTGTACCAAAAGGTTCTGTTCGGGAAGAGTTAATGAAAGAAGCTCACAGCTCTCCCTACTCAGTACACCCTGGAGGTACAAAGATGTACAAAGATCTACGTCAAAATTACTAGTGGCATGGAATGAAGCGTGAAGTAGCCAGAAGCGTCGCTAAATGCTTGGTGTGTCAGCAAGTAAAGGCTAAACATCACAGGACTGCTGGATTACTTCAACCGTTACCTATCCCAGAATAGAAGTGGCAACACATCACAATGGATTTTGTGACTGCAATCCCTCGCAGCACAAAGGGTAACGATGCGGTATGGGTTATTGTGGATCGACTCACAAAGTCGGCTCACTTCATCCCATTTTCGAGTTGGCCAATCAACTGAGACACTAGCAAAGAAGTACATGGAGGAAAGAATCTAAGTAAGATTTAAACTCTTCAAATGTGTACTATCTCTGATACCTATAAACTCATACAGGAAATTATGAGACTTCATAGAGTACCGGTCTGCATTGTCTCTGATCGTGACACCAGGTTTCGATCACAATTTTGGCAAAGTCTGCAAGCGAGCTTGGAAACAAGTCTGAACTTCAGCACGGCTTATCATCTACAAACAGATGGTCAGTCTGAGCGAACTATTCAGATCTTGGAAGATATGCTAAGAGCGTGTATGCTAGACTTCAGAGGATCGTGGGAAGATCAACTACATCTTGTGGCGTTTTCATACAACAACAGCTACCAAGCAAGCATCGGAATGACACCTTTTGCAGCACTTTATGGAAGGAAGTGTCGATCACCATTAAGTTGGGACGACATCGGAGATAGGGAACTCCTTAGACCTGAGATGATAGTAGCAACGGTTGACGTAGTTCGTACTATCAGGGAAAGAATGCGCATGGCCCAAGATCGACAGAAGCACCGGGCTGATGCAAAGCGCCGTCATTTGGAGTTCCAGCCGGGAGATCGTGTATTTATGAAGATATCTCCAAACTGCGGAGTGATTCGTTTTGGAAGAAGGGGTAAGCTAAGTCTGAGATATATTGGACCGTTCGACATACTCGAAAGAGTCGGTGAAGTGGCATATCGCTTGGCACATCCACCTTCATTGGAAGGAGTGCACAACGTGTTCCACATATCCCAACTCAGAAGGTATGTGAGTGACCCCAGCCATATTCTCGATCATTCCGAGCTCAATGTACAGCCCGACTTATCTTATGAGTAGCAAGCGGTTGAGATCCTGGATAGAAAAGTGAAGTCACTTCGGAACAAGAAAGTTAACTTGGTTCGAGTGATGTGGAGGAAAGACACGCCAGGAGAATCAACGTGGGAAAGGAAAGATGAGATACGTGCAAGATATCCTCACTTATTTGTAAACTAGTCCTTAAAATAAACTGTAAATTTCGAGGACAAAATTTTTGTAAGGAGGGTAGACGGTAACAACTCCAATTTTAGTGTAAATAAAATTCATTTAAAGTTAATGTACAATCGGGGTATTTACAATTCCTGTGAAGGCTGTAAGTATTTGTTTTGATTTAGAACAGCAAGAAGGAGCTTGTAGCTCACTGATAAGACCTCGCACTGCTGAACTAAAGCACCAGAGTTCAAATCCCATCAACCACATTAATTTTTGTTTTAATTACTTTTAATCTTGTAGAAGCCTAAGAGACTACACGTGCACTACACGTAAACTGATGAGACACAAGATAATCAAATACGTGCACTGTAGAATACCAAACGACCCCGACCCAATACCCCAACACCAACCCAGATCGTCGGCATTAGGCCAGCGACAAGCCTAGGAAATCCGGCGAGGTCGGGTCAAACCGTCCCAAATGCCCCCAAACTTTACCCCCTGCACCCTTTCAGCTACCCCACTACTCCCTTATTGCTTGTTTACTCTGAATTAATCCAGAGAGCAATAAAATGCCCATTTAACCTCATTTTAATGCAAATTTCAATGCATTCTTTAAACACCCTAAACCCTAATTTTTTCCTATAAATACCACCCTCATTTCACACTTCCTCACTCACAATTCTCTGCCAAAACTCTCAAGAAATTTCCAAGTTCCCATAGTGTACAAGTGGAGTTAACAAAGGACGAAACTTCGACGAAGTTCCGGCGACGATACAAGGAGTTTCCGGCAACGAAACGATACACCGATGAAGAATAGACCTCCTCCTACCTCTCCCCTCTCATCAAAGCTAGTAATTCCCCCTTCTCTCTCTCTCTCTTTTGCTATTCCCAAACTCTTCATTCTTAAAACGTGTCGGAAGCGGAGTTATCCGGCTTCCGATTTCTCTTTTATTTTAAAAATACAACTTTTTCTTAATAACAAACCTACAACTTTTGATATATTGTTTAGTAATCATTAATAAAGACGATAGAACAAGTTTGACATCAAAATGATAACCATAGCAAATTGTATTTCAATTTTACATTAAAATACCTTCATATTTCATATCGACATGTTTATACCTTTTAACCGTGTTATTTTTAGAAAACTCATGAGGTAATGACCTACCTCCTCACAACACACATATCTAACATAGCACGATGGAATTTATGAATATAGATTTGGGAAAATACGACTTTACATATAACTACCTTCAACTTATAAAACATTTTTCTATAAGAAGTGTATTTAACAAATCTTTGCAATTGCGCCACTACAACCCATTTTGGGGAACCCGTTCGGGATGGTGCGGATTATCGCATATCCTCGGACTTAGTAGAGTGAGATGCAGACCTCCGCAAGGAGCATACGATCTCGAAAGATTTTTCATACATTTTTCTTTAGAAAATGTGATTTCTATTATAAATAAAACTTATATTTATAATAAATAAATATATATGTAATTAATATCAAAATATCTATTTTTAATATTTATAATATTCCACATTTCTAAAATTCAAGAAAAACATCCCATTTACCAGAAAATACCATATAATTCCAATATTTCAAATAAATACCTTATATTTTAAAAACTATGTCATATTTACTAGAATTTCACATTGAATAAAAAAAACATCTATGAAAACTCTAAAGACAATAATTAAATACTTGAGGTATATTTTGAAAGTATAACAAAACTATTTTACATAAAACCCCCTCAAGTTATACTAAATTATAATAAAGACCCTAGTAAACATAGGTTTAAGCGGAACCAGTCTCTTGAGCCTCAGGGAGCCGGAGATATGGTTGCTTGCCTATTTAAGGTAGACAATATAACAAACGGTGTTATCAACACGGTAATTGTCTTGGAAAAAGACACAAATCCTGCCGTCCATGTGCAGCAGTTACCGATAATATCAAAACTAATTCAGGACTTCAATGTCTTTTCTAAATGTCTGACTCAGACTGAGTCTCAATATAATCAATTTGACTTAAATATGATTCAAGTATCAAACTAAAATACAACATAGATCTATGAATCCGTCTATTCAATATAATCAATCTATATTGACTGACCCGAACCATGGATATATTCCATTTACACGATCATCTATTATATCCGTTCCATTACTGATATCATGGTTTCGGTAAGTCATCCATCTATACAATTTATAATACAAGACAGTACAATACAATCAAAACATCGCGGGATTTATAAGGGGTAGATTGGTACAGAAGGTGTTAGAAGTGGCATGATACTGTAACCATAACACACCTAACCTGAATATCCATTGCCGTTGTACCGTAGCTGAATGGTTCCTTGTGCTCCGTATACCTTAGTCTCCGGAATAGTGGGACTCCTCTCGTATACACTGGCATTCTTCTGTACCAAGCTACAAACAACAGCGTTAACACCAAATGCAATATTATAACAATATACTCTCTATTCTTTCTATTCCATTCTTGTCTATTTACGGGACTTACCAAGCGATTTGTTCGCTGACGACATTCTCTTCCTTCTTCTTTGGAATGTCGTCAGGTGATTCAGACTCGCTAGAGATCGAGCCTAACAGCGAGGACTTAGACCAGTTTACTGAAGATCCAGAGCTCTAGTTCACACGTACATTACATTTCCTTTACATTTCTGTTATGCCACTGTTTAGGCATTGCTTTCATTCCATGTATTTACTTTTCCTTTGTAAAAAGAATGTTAATAAATAAAGTTGCTGTTTATTTACATCTTGTCTCTTGTGTACATTTTATTTTATATTTCTTAGATACGCTTAGCGTGTTTACTTCTGAGTAAATACGTAGCGGCCTCGTCGCGTCCTCTGCCCGTATACTAGGAAGCGGGGCGTGACAGTCCTCTTCTGGGATTAGGCTCGGGTATTAATATATATTTTCATTTGAGTTATCCAATATTTTTATTATTATTTAAAACTTGCAATTTAAATACATCATTTTTTGTATTTGCAGTTGGATTACGACTTTCAGCCTATACCCGACCCTGATCACCCTGAGAGAGTGCACGATCATCATGCTCTGTACCATGGCCTGATGAAGAACATGCAATCAAAGGCCCGATACAATAGGAATGAGCTGAAAATCGATTGCTATTCTCTGTGGATGGCGACCCCCCGAGACAGAGAGAGCGGCTCTTCTATATACTCCGGCCTTTGCGAGAATCGACGTAGATACATGGCCTCTCTTGTGCCAATATTTCGACTCTCAGCGCAAACAGATTTTTAATTTAAATGTAATTCATTGTTTAGTATATAATTTATTTTTTGTGTTGCTTAATTAGAAAACTAAATCTGAATGTGTTGTGCAGAAACAGGCCGATCAAAATAAAGAGAATAGGAAGTCAGCGAATAGGGGTCGCCCCACTTATACAGGTGGCTCGAGGAACATTACTCATGCCATGGAGGTATCGGTAAATTACAATAGATCTATTCTGATATAATGTAATATTAAGAGTTATTTTATAATATATATAAATTTTTTGCGAATTGCAGAGAGCTCAGACCCTAGCGTAGGGAGGTACACCGAGCGTGCTGACCGCGTATCTTGCCGTCCACGGCATCTCGACAGATCCTGCCATGGGCGAGCTTCGATTCCCCGACACCGCTACCCAGGAGTATTGCGTAAGTGTTAATATTTATTCTAACAGGTTTGAAATTTTATTTTTGCAAAGTTCAAATTTAGATGATATACTTATATTTTAATGGTTAATGTGGGTGTAGGAGTGGGTGGTGGAGCAGGCGGAAGCATCGGGGATCGATTTTACTGGACATACCGATCCGATGCTGCTGACCTCAGTCCTAGACGCCGCACACGGAGGGCACAACGAAGGTTGGGAAAGAGGCCGGGGACTGGGTCCTAGCAGGGCCCATATGAGGTTGGACTCCACTCCGGCGGTTACTTCCCCTACCCCCCCGTGAGCGACGTCTAGAGCATGATGTTGCCGCCTTGGAGACTACTGTCGAGGAGTTGAAGGAGATGGTACGTATTCTACTTAATAGTAAAATATTATATCACATTATAGATACTAACATATGTAATATTAGTAGCCTGAGCTTATTTGGTTGTAGACTTAGCTTTGATTAATCATACTTACATAAAATATCTAATTAAAATAAACTACGGTTTTCCAAACTAGATACCCAATCGAGCCCTAAGTCCCTAAGTATTCTTAGATTGGGGTTTCATAATAACCTGATAATGATACGAACTCGATTAAAATCTAATACAACATTCTTACTCATTTATTACACACAAAATTTAACGGATGCGACATGCTATTTCGGCGGCGGCTCCACATGCATCTTCTTCTGCTGCGGCTTCGCAAGCCACTACCTCGGCTGCTGTTGCACAGACCACTCCTGCAGCTCCACAGCCTTCTCAGAATCCCACACAGTCCGCTCCTTCATTGGTCGAGTTTTTGACGACTCAGGGCTGCACCGAGGAGCAGATGCGCCAGATTACGGCGATTATCAGAGGTGGAGGAGCTAGACCAAGCTAGGGTAGCTTTATTTATATTTTTGAGGATGTATGTACTTATCTGATAAATATTGTATAAATTTTGGACGATATTGGTGGTTGGTTGCTTGTTCACGATGATTTAGTTTAATATCGTATTCTGTTTGTTTATTTCTTTTATATATTATGCGTGAGATGTTGATTATGAATATTTTTGTATTTGGTTATATGATGTATATATTATTGTGCACAGGGTGGGGGCAAAACAGGAAGCCCTTTTTAAAAAAAAAACTTGATATTTTATCCCTACGGATTAATCCGTAGGCCATCTGTTGCACCTACGGATTAATCCGTAGGTGCAACAGATGGCCTACGGATTAATCCGTAGGTGCAACAGATGGCCTACGGATTAATCCGTAGGGTTGCCTCTACATAGTTAGCCTTAGGGACAAAATATCAGGATACCTGATATTTTGTCCCCATGGACTCAGTAAAACTTGTCCCTACAAATTTATCCGTAGGGGCATTTATATGGACCTACGGATATATCCGTAGGGGCAACAATTAGGCCCTACGAATACATCCGTAGGGGCAAGTATTTTATTTTATAAACCATTAAATTAAAATATTTATCAGGCCCTACGGATTACTCTGTAGGGATAAGTGTCCCTACGGATTAAGGCGTAGGGGCAATTATTACTTCGTAGGGCATATTCAGGGCGAAGACTTGCACCTGCGGCCTTTGTACCTACATGGTATTTTTTTGCCCTTACAGGTATATCCGTAGGGGCAGTGTTTTGCCCCTACGGATAAGTCCGTAGGGGCAACCCCTTATTGTAGTAGTGATTAAATGCTTCTATATGTTTTGCATTCGTGCTAGCCCTATCTCCGCCTTGCCGTAAGTTAAGACTCGAGGCCCCATGTGAATACAGATGGTATATAATAACATGCTATTTTGATTTTTTCTGGTGTGCATAAGAAACTTAAAATGATGGGACTGCATTATATGTTTAATGCAAGGAAAATAAACCCAAAATGATGTTGGAACCAAATTTTAAAACTATAGTCTTATTCTTTTGTTTTGCATAGAGGTATTCGGTTAGGAATATCCTGCACCTCATTCGATGAGGAAAGAACCTTGATGCCTTTATGTGGAGTTAGCTCGTAAGCAAAAGTTTATGTTATTACAAACTACTCGGTTTTCTTCAAAACCACTTGTTTTTAAAGCGGAGTCTAACCCACTCCTTTTCAAAACCACTCATTTTCAAATCCATTCGAGTTTTTTCAACGATATCAAGTTCATTACGTTAAAGGTTTTTCGCTAAAAACCAGCCGTAGCCCACCGTCGTTTCAGTTAAGGAGCACTTAGTATTCATGTTATGTTTGCTGACCTTCGCCAAGGCATAGTGTATGGTAGCTAAGTGTAGCTTTTTTGCAGTATAGAGATGCATTAATCTAGGACAGTCATATAGCCTTGTTGAATTTCGTCAAGGGCTCGTGTGGGTGGATCTAAATTAATCAAGATAATGACGGGTAGAACTTGACTTGCGAATTATGATTTGTTGACCTTCGCCAAGGTCATAAGCCGCTTGGAGTAAAAACTATTTCGAGAGTTTCAAATATAAGGGAAACTTGCCAAGTATGCGCATACTTTCTGGAGTGTGGTGACTTTTGTTGGCTTCCATTAAGGTTATCACACAATGATAGTTGGGTCCCAATTCCCATTGATGAGTAGGTATTACTCCCGAAAGATTTTAACTTCACAACTTGCTAACCCATTAGGTGTCGAGAAAGGTGTTAACGGGGTTATACCTATGCGGAAACGAGGTTATTTAATTGGGTCCGTGCAAAAGCACGGAGGACCTCTCTCGGAGTATCAACGCTGGTCTGGCTGAACGGTTAGCGAACTTATAGAGTGTACATGATCCCAACTAATTCTCCTTTTAGGGTTTTAAGGAGAATTCGAGAAAATAGTGGGAGCTATCCTGATTAGATAAATTAATAAATCAATCTAATTTTAATAGAGTGCACGCTAAGTGTTTCTTTTCTTTCTCTGGTTTGCGACCATAACTTCCTTAAACTAAAACTCGTAAACCAAGTTAACCGAACCTTTTTACCATCTGGATTTGGAATGTCATGATTCATGACAAAGTCTCATGTATCCCTGCTACTCCTGCTTTCCCTCTGCCTTCTCCAAAATACGTCGTATCATTATGATGATCCATATTATTTGGAAAGGCCATAGTATAGTTACATACGAAATCGAAAAAATTTATTTCAGTTTCCGAGGATGATCACAGGTTATGGAGAAATTGAATTGTATAATTCTGTTGTCTCTTCCGTTTACCTTCTTTCGAGTTTAGAGCTCCTTGTATTAAGAGTGTACACCAGTTATGCTTGTTGGATAGTATTCTTCCAAACCTTAGGCTAGTGCTGAAAGATAGGAAAGGAAGAAAACTAACTAGCATAAGTATGGTGTAAAGAAGGTAAGATGTAGAGACATATAAAAGGGTTGAAGTGAGGGAAAAGGAAATGGAAAGGAAGAAAACTAACTAGTGTCATGAATCTGGGCAATGGAAGAGACATTACTAGGAATACCTGACCACCCCCTTAAAACATTCTTATGTTTCAGTTGTTGTAATTGAAAATTGTTTCTTAATTAATTCCGACTCCTAGGTATTGGGAAATGGGTGATTTGATTCTCAATATCGGAATTCATAGCAATTGATGATATTGGATTAAATCATCTGGTTTTGCCTAACGACAAATATTTGGTTTTGAATAACCGTTGTTATACGCCAATTTTTAAAATGGTATATTTGTATCTTTATTTAATAAAGTAAGATATAAATTTTGAAAATATATTTTGGACATTTACCTTTATTAGTTGAGGATAAGATAAGGTGTATTGAATAACGGTATAAACGTTCTTAACCAAAATACAGTTCTCAATTTACAACATATGGAGTTTGAGTTAGTATACTCTTGGGACTTATACATGATAATGTATGTTGTCCGGTGTCCTTTAGGATAAAAGGATGGTAATCTTACTTCATTCCGTTTTATTTATGATTTCTCTGGCGTTTAGACCCACATTCGTTGAAATGCGAAGCCTGAAGATTTTGAGAAGTTCATACGTATAAGAATAAAGTAGAGAATCATACGTTGGAAATATAAAGATTCTTCGAAGTGATCAAAGATGTGGATACTTATGCTAGGTATTCCGTAGTAGTTATATTGAGAATTTGATTCTCTCATGGGTTACTCATCCTTGGGTCCGCTCCTTGATGAGTAATGTTGTATGGACTTCTTCCATTTGAGAATATGCACTGGATACCGTCGCATAACATTTGAATCAGGTTCCATCTAAATTAGTTCCTTAGATTCTATATCGACATAGAATGGTAGCATATCTTGAGTTTGTTAAGATATGGAGTTATCTGGTTTTTGTTTAAAAGTAGAATACGGACAAACTCGAGGCATGTTTCAGTAATGGCAGTTTGTGGTTTATTCCAAGCATTCACAAGGGGTTAACTCCTACCATTTTCAAGATAAAAAATTGATTTGTTCTTGACTTGCCATTTTTTAGGAAAAGAACTTCTTTGGAAAAAACTAGTAAGAGTATGGTAGAACTGGAAGTGATTCCAGAATCACAAACGGTTACTGAAAATTTAGTAGAACTTGGAGATTCAATTGGAACCGACAAATCTTAGCCACTCCGCGGATTTTAGTAGGTGACCTCAGCCACCCGAGAGATACTTTGGTTTCATTGTAGATGGTGACAGGGAAGTCAACATCATTGTGATGATGACCCTATTGGTTATCATTATGTCATAGGAAGTGGTGACTTCCGGATGGCCAAATGCATGATATCTAAGTTGGACTCCACATACTCCAGCAAATTATGGGTTTTGGACTTTGCCGGAGCTCCTGAAGGGGTAAAACCCATTAGGAGCAAGTAGATCTTTCGAGATCAGTGCAGGTAGAAAAGTTGTAACCTAATAAGGCTAGACTATTAGTAAAGGGTTTTTCTTCAAATAGCCGGTGTGAATTGTGATGAAACTTTTATTTTAGTGTCTACGCTAAAGTCCATACGGATATGACTTGCCACTGCTGCTATTCATGGTTATGATATCTGGTAGGAGGATAACTATAACGTCATTCTAAATAGGAATTTAGAAGTGCACGTATATATGTCTCTACCAGAAGGTTGTTGTATTCAGTAGGAGCAGCAAAAAGTGTGAAAGTTGCTTATGTCTATTTGTAGACTAAAGCAGGCATACCGAAGATGGATCATCTGTTTTGATGTGACAGTCAATATATTTGACTTCATTAAAACAACAAATGAACCTGCTAAGAAGGATGTAAGGGCTACTGTCATAGTATTTGGATGATATAATCCTGATAGGAAGTGATGTTCATATACTACAATCGATCAAAGTTTGGTTGTCACAGATATTTCTCCACATAGGATCTAGATAATTTATCAAAAATTATGGAGACTAGATCTATGTTGATAGATCAAGATTTGGGAAGTGTCCTAATCCGGGTACTTGGACACCATTCTAAAGGAGTTTAGAATGGACGACTCCTAGCATGACGGTATACCCGCATGTAATGGAGCCACCCTTTCTAAAGAGACGTCTTCTAGACTCATGAGGAGGGGAACTCACGTGAATGGCATTTCAATTGCTTTAGCAATTAGATCAATCATGTGATGTCATATACCAGACCAGATATTGCTTTTGCACTTGCTGTAGTAAGCTGATATTAATACGATCCTGGAGAAACAAAGGGAAGTAGTGAAGAACATATTAAGATGTTCTTGGAGTAAGATAATGGCGGCCTCCTATAGGAGGAGGTTACCGGTTCCATCTTCCAAGATGACTTGGATGACAGAATAGCTGACAGAGTTATAAGTTTACCCTCTTCTGAGGGGCATTATGTTGGAAAGTGTTCCAAGCAGATACTGAGGTAGACATAGCGTAGATACTGATTAGATTCAGCGGAGGATACAGCCTAAGAAGTTTGTTGGATAAAGATGTTCATTTATGAACTTGGTCCCATCATCTATCCAAACAAATTCTAAGGCAGATATCGTTCAGTTCGGGGGATAGTTGATCTCCGCAAAGTTGAGAAATAGAGAGATAAAGTAAGAAGCATTATATCAGATCCACTCACTGAAGATATTTCTCGAACATGGTTGTTTCTCAAACACGGTTTGTGAAACTGATTAGTAGAGAAGTTGGGTATTCGATAGCACATAGAGCTATGAGTATGCGATACCATAATAATTGGCCTTCAGTGCAAGTAGGAGATTGTTGGATATAGTGCCCTCAAGGCAATTATTGTAATTGCATGCATGCAATTATGGTAATTGAGGGAGGAGATATACGGGTAGAACAGTCTTACTCGAAATGATAATATGCTATATGGTTTGTCCTTATCATTATGTGTATACGTTTTATTACGTGTCGCTAATACAAATGATAAAGCCTGTAGGATCATTGCTTGACTACCAGCATTATGATGGTGATCATATACGTGGGAGCTGGGTAGTCCACAAGCGCGTCCTTAAATGTTTCTAGTCGTGAGAGTATTGAGATTGGGCATCGATATTTTAGAGTAGACCGATGTATACTTTCTAGACCCCGACGAGGGGCAATTGCCGGTCTCATAAGCCATTGGTGTTTTGGCATCTAAGATTGCATATAGTGCTCACTGGAGGTGAGTACATCGAACGAACTCGCTGAGAACTTCTAGATGGTATTATACCTATCATCAGATAGCAGTTCTCTGATGCATGAGTACATGGTAGTCTTTTGACCTGAGATCGTCATTTGTCTCGTATGAGTTCCCACTGTACTTAGATTACTACCTTACCACAGCTCAAAGGAGTCGTGCAAAAAGGTTTTAGTTGGCTACAGCTCTAAGCCACATAGAGGCAGTGAGCGATCGGAAGGGATTCGCCTCTCCCGGTATAGGGAATCAATGTCGTACTGTGTTCGGTTGGCTATCACCATAAATCCCTGGACAGGGTAAATGAGATTTATTGATAGGAGATCAGTAGTTTCTTGGTGGGTGATGAGCTTGACACCAGCACGGCTTATCGGGTTATTAGGGGTCTGACATTTTCCACCCTTAGACCCGGTATGCGATACTCTTAGACGAAGAGACCAGGCTGTACGGAGATTGTCACTTACAGGCTCGGTAAGGTACGGATGGACTTGATTATCGACCTCCCTTTCGACATATACCCTGGTAACTGTTACGTACAACTAGTGCCGCCGACATGCTTATGATTATGGATTTATCCAGTAACTCACTGCCAGCGTATTGTCGAGTCTTTAGAATCCCATACAAAGCGTTTTTCCGGTTCAGACGATATGATGTAGATGCTGTACTTTGATACGTGCAGAGGTCTGATTAAATACGTGTACTGGCTATACGGACTTTAATCGAATGGTTGATAATACTGGCCGGCTTAGTTTTAAGCCGGATTATTAAATAAAATATTGATTTAATAATTTACATATATATATATATATAATTATATATATATATATATATATATATATTCTAGTATTATGTTCGCTATTCATTTCCTCTCTCTAGGCTATTCGTATTTTTATACGGATACGGGT
This sequence comes from Agapanthus africanus, assembly GCA_030015575.1. Classification (NCBI taxonomy): domain Eukaryota; kingdom Viridiplantae; phylum Streptophyta; class Magnoliopsida; order Asparagales; family Amaryllidaceae; genus Agapanthus; species Agapanthus africanus. The sequence goes on from CM057339.1 coordinate 28,109,975, forward strand.
GTATGTAGACGATAAATATACCGGGATTGTATTCCATATTTATACGGAATACTTCTAGAAGGAGGACGCCTCATTTTAGGGATTTCCTTTTTAGGAAATTAAAAAATAAAGTGGAAAGGAGAGCATGGATGAGAGTATGGTTGAGAGGGATGTGTTTCATTTTATATTAGGAAATTGGTATAACATTATTTTTATGGTTAGAAAATTTCCTTTAACCCTCTCATTCGTTTACTTACGCTTGCCCATTTGTTATAAGAGTTTCTCTCTCTTACTCTCATCTATTCCTCCTTCCTCTTCATCTTAAGATGAGCTTTCTTGATTTTGTTAAATGAGAGAAATGATGGTGATAATATCTCTACATCCCTCACACCCTACTCCTAGCAAGCCTATGGTGTCAGTTGCTTCACTTGTATTCATGGATGTGAAGCTAGAGCTTGGATCGGTTTCTCTCAGGTGAATCATCTTCGCAAGGGCGGTCGTCTCTCAAGCTTGTTTCTGACGGCTTACGGAGCTTGGAGGGGTCTTCCATGATTGGGTGGACATATTACAAAGGTTGTAATCCCTAAACCTTATATGTTATGCTTCTAATTTAGTGTTTGGATCGATCGCTAAGGATTAGTTTCTAGTGCTCCCTCTTGAAATTTTTGTTTTGGGTTCCACATTGGCCGCGGGTTAGCAGCAAAGGCATTAGGAACTTTATCATGATATCCGAGCTACTAGGAAGGGATGCTGACCCATGAGGGTTCTCACTGTGTGACAGTAGTGGCGAAGTGCAGGCTCTTACCCTCATGGTGCCCCGTGCGGATTGGTCCGTCGGGTTGTAGTCTGTCGCGGGGGAACAACATAAAAAGTAGCCGCCGAAAGACTTTTGGGCGCCACGGCCAAATTCCGCTGCATTGACTGACCCTTCATGGTATCAGAGCCAACCAAACACTAGAACTAGATGTAGAAGATGCAATAGTTTCGAAACCAAAACTTATCTGTATTTTATTTCCATTTTCAAGTTTATGTTCGTTTTCAAAACTTCACTCTGAAATTTTTTTTGAAAAATGCCATTGTACATAATTATAGATTTTCATCTTGAGATATCCTAAAATGCAATCTCATAGACCAAACTCATCATATATAGTGTTATGAAATGAATAAGATAATAAACACTATATATGAACATTCATTACTTGATATTCGAAACTATGAATATCGATATCGATATCGATATGTAAATCAAAAGCAAAGCATGAGATATTGATAAACAATATATATATATATATATATATATATATATATATATATATATATATATACATGTTTATATGAAACCAAGATAAGAAACACATGTATATACATAAGTATTCATATTTTGAATATCAAGCCAATGAATGAGAATAATATATCAATATCGACAAATATATTAAAAGCAAAGCAGAAGATATCGATATATCATTCGACATACACAAGATATAAGATATTCAAGCTCATAAATATCAAGTGTATACAAATTTAGTGTCGATAATGAAAGCAAAATAAAGCAAGTGATGATGGGATTTTTATAGTCTCCAAATTAAACTGCAAGTATACAACTATATCGCAGTAGTACTTAAGAATCGTTCACACGAAGAGAGGTGTTAATTACTTTTAAACTAAGTTAAAAAAAAAGATTTGATTTTTAATAAAATAAAATTGCAATAATTTAAAAACGCAGAAATTTAAAAGCAAAGAAATTTAAATTAAATTGTTTTACTTATAAAAGGAATATCTATGATTTTTTTTTGCCTTTCTAATATGGCGGTTTAAATGATATCTTTAGTTCTTTTTCTAGTTTTAATTAATTATCTATCAACACCATAAAAGTATAAGATAAATTATTTATGATTTAATCTTATCTCGTCACGCCCCGCTTCCCAAAATACGTAAATACGGCACACGACAGAGCCAACCATGCTACCTATGGTTAGAAATAATCCCTCCATAGTCACATTATAGCTGTCAATCAGATATCAAGAACAGTAAATAAAATCTAGCTAACACATGTCCATCTACCACGATAAATAAAAGTCAAGAAATGCATATAGTGGAAACGAATAAAGATCCAATAAAGAACAATATCTGAATTACGTCCCTCATGGGATCACATCAATAAAATAAAACTACGGAAATAAAAGAAACTAAGTATCTCTAAAACTAAACATCTAGCTCCTCATTGCTCGGCTTGCTTGCTAAAATACTCCTGATCTGCCTGCGACAAAGTCAAAGGAACCGGGCCATGCAAACCTAGACGTCAGTGCGTCATAATATCAAAATAATAGTAATAACTAGGATAGGATGCTATGATTAAATATGCCTGTAATTAGTAAACGCAGGTGTAAAATAGTGAGCTATATGTATATGAAATGTATCCTAAAGTCTATGCTTCTAGGTTATTTATTCTACAAGTCTTTGAAATCAATTAAATGAAATCGTCGACGTAACTCAATAGTATCCCGTGCGTGCCCGGAACCACGGTCAAGACTCTCGGGGCTGAATCTGAGACGTGCCTCTAAGCAGTAAAAACATGTATCATGTACAGACGAATGATGTCAGCAGCATCATTCCGGGGTCGGCCGAAGCCCGTATCGACTGATCAGTCTCTAGAAAGTATCGAACTATTGAGTTATAATTCAGATTTCATTATTGATTTCCCCTTTTCCTCCAGGATTTGTGTTCAGGTCGGGTATTGATGATATAAATCTAATGCCAACACCGGATCAAGCAGGTACAGGTTTTGTCTATGTAGACAACAAGTCACGTCCATCACTACAACAAGTCAGGATTGTCGACATTAGTAATAATCCAAGTAAAAGGTCTAGTAATATCTCGTGTACAAGTCATGCAATATATATATTAACCAAAATAGACACCAAACATAAAACCGAAACCAGTATCTAAACACGATAAACAAAACTAATGCCGGGATGCATATGTATCTATCTGTAATAACCGTCTTACGTCTCTTACCAGGTGTATATCAATCTAGATAAAATACTGAACTGATATAGTATTATAATAATATTGTGATGATCCGGCATGCAACTAGATAAACCATTATTGGTACGGATTTAGACTGATAATATAAAATTGTAAATCGATAATACTTGCTGAATAGTAAAACACATGTACTTTAATCAATCATATAAATATTGATATAACAAAACAGCATGTTGCAAGTTTAGAACTTGCTTGATCGAAATCTCACGATGAGTATACGGATATCATGTTACGACGCCGAATAACGTCACGATGCCAAACCCACGTACGCAGGACTTGACCCAGCTAAGCAACTGTGTGATGTGATAACTGGACTAGATGACGACAGTGACTGGATCGTCTGGATCGTCGGCGACTTGCACAACTCCAGTGAACTAGTCGGAAAAGGGAAGAAAAGAAGAAGAAAGAAGAAGAAAAGAAGAAGAAGGAATGGGGTTGTTGGGGTTTTGGGGTTTTAGTGTGTATGGGGTGGAATAGAAAGATGGATAGCGACGCGGTTGAAGGGACGAGGCCGACGGCGAGGCGTCGTGGCCGGTGGGGTTTGAAGGTGATCGAGGAATGAGAATGAGAAGAAGGGGAAGGTGCGGTGGCGGCGTGTGGGTGCTCCGGTGTTGCCAACGAGGAGGGAAGGCGATAAAGGTGGTCGGGTTTGGCGGCGAAGTCGACGAGGTGGCGGAGATGGGTTCTCGGCTGTGGAGTTCGGCTCAGATAAAGTCTCGGGGAAGGAGGAAGAGGAGGTGTGGCCGGTGGTGGTGATAAGAAGGGGAAGACGAAGAAGTGGGGATGGCGATGAGAGGTGGACGGCGACGGCATGGGTTAGGGTTCCAATGAGAGATGGAGATTGAAGACGGGAGAGAGAGAGAGTTTATAAAATATTATATTATTAATATATATATATATATATATATATATATATAAAGAGAGAGAGGTAGGGACGGAGAGAGAGAGACAGAGACAGAGAGAGAGTTAGAGGGAGATTATAATAATTTATATATTAATATAATTTATATATTTATATATATACTGTTAGATATATATTATAGTTATAGAATATAATATATGAAGTTAATGGAGGAAAGGTGCCATAGGAGGGGATTTCCTCCCATGGCGTCGGAAAAATGCACCCTCCGTGATTTTTTTCGACGATCGGCATACATCACCTCCATCTTTATCATCTAAGATGTGAATACACCAAATTTCATATGATTCTACCATTTTTTCACCGTTGATTTAGTTGGTGCAAAATTAATGGTTTACCGAAAATAGAACTTTTTACATTGCTAATTCAACGGTGAAAAAGTAGTGGAATCACATGAAATTTGGTGTACGCACATCTTAGATGATAACGATGATGATGATGAATGTCGATCGTCGGAAAAAATGCCGGGGGTTGTATTTTTTCGACGCCATAGGAGGAAATCCCCTCCTATGGCCTCTTTTCACCATTATTCTCATAATATATATATATATTGATTGTAGGATTTTACAGATAATATCAGATTACTCCGAATATTACCTGTATCCTTTCAAAAATACAGTTTTTAAATATAAAGAGTATACATAAGAATTTTAACCATAATGCAATATTATGTAATTAAATACATATACCGCCAATAAAATCTACGTAAATATACGTAACGATACAATTATTTATCTATTTAACTCTTAGGATACGAACATGATACATGGACGCAACCACCTGATATGGGGTAATTTGCCATGCAAGGCTAGATAGGAAAATAATATTATTCTATTTTTATATTGTATTATAAAGAGATATGTAGAGCTTAAAATATATTATATATATATTTAGTACTCGATTCACATAGATACACTGTACTACCAAATATTTGATATAACATCGAACCATGTTGGGTTTCAAACATGCGGGTCGGGTAGGATAATGACCACAGTTATTAATTGCATCATTCGCAACCCAAAAGTAACAATAGTAAAGGATTTTACCGCAAGATTTTAAATACCAAAATATATAATATACAAAAACTAGGGTGTTACATATCCTATCAATTATGTTATCTCATGTAGATTTAATTAAAAACCTAATTTTAATTTCTTGATTTTACTTAGGGTTAACCGTCTATGTTTTGTGTAGGCCATGAATCTACCAATACTATATTCTAGGTTTAGTCTAGATTAATTTAATTAACTAGGTTAGAATATTAAAAATCTATAATTTATTCTTACCGTCCCAAATTAAATTTCTAGGTGTCAACTATCGTTAACTTAATTAGTTTTTAGGTATTCTAATCTATCCATAATATTTACTAAAGGTATCGACTTTTTAAACTTAAAAGTTACTTTTCTTAGATTAGAAACTAAGAGAACTCTATGGAATATAAGTTATTCTTTTTAAAGTAAGAGAATAAAGTAATTAAATATCCACCATATTAGATGCAAAACAAAACCCTAGATTAATAAATTAGCTACGACTATTAAAAAGCAAGATAATAAAAAGATCATTTAATTAAAGAAAAGGAAAGACTTACAATTGATCTCTTTAAGAAACTTGAAAAAATTATTGTCTAAACAGAGATGATTTAAACTCTAAACTATACAGAGCTTTTTATAATCTTTTGTGTGATTTGGAACAAAACTTCTAAAAATAAACAGAGAATACTAAACCACCCTAAAATTCTCAACTCAAATCTATATTAAATTTTGGTTGATTTGTCTTATTGATGATTTCAGCCGAAAATTTGAGAAAGATCTATCTTTGATTTGTTGCGTCTTCTGTCATTTTGCATCGAGATTCCCAAAATTAGTTTCAATCGAGATAATTGCTTCACTAATTTTGATATAGCTCCATGAAGTCTACATTGCACGCACGTAATCTGGCTTTTAGGACAATTTTCCATATTTTTGTGTCCAAGCTCTCTTATCTGCATTTATTCATAAGAACATCCAAAGTAGCATAAAATATGAAATATAATTGATAAATGTGTAATAAAATTGTGCAATAAATTGCACCTATCAAATACCCCCACACTTATCTTTTGCTTGTTCTTGAGCAAATCTAGGATTTTAAACTCTAAACTAAACTACAATCTAACTAAATCCTACTCTTGCTCCTATGCACCTTTCGCGGGCGTACGATTGTATTGAGCACATGCAATAAGCCTTTAAATCTCTAGGCAACCCTAGTTGGAGAAATGTTGTTTTCTGAGGGTTTCCAGTGGATACTACCTACAAAATCCCAAAAATGATAAAAGAAAATAAAGGAAATAAAAATAGAAAAGTAAAAACTATATACAAAGATAGAGATATATAGAAGAAAAAAATTGAAACATAAGAGTTTCGAATTACACCAACTTTTCAGTTTTTATGAACATTATCTTAATAGCCTTGATCAAATCCGGAAATCACATCCTGCCTCAATAAAACATTAACTTATTCTTCATCCTTACCTCTCCTCCAAATATTGATCATATACCCCTACGCGTGTGTAAAATCATCGCTACACTCGAAGAATTCAATTCAAGCTACCATATCCTTACCCTAATATTTTAGCACTACATTTTATTAAGAATGGATGGATTTGCTCACGCACCTTTCATGCGACCATTAATACTTCTTGATGCACTAATCAGCCGATTGATTGGTCGTGAAAAAGTGTTTTGTACATAACCGCAATTAAGACGGTGTTGCTAATAGCTAGCCGTGATGAGTACGGGTCGTTCGCAGGTAAACGTGAACTTCTTTTCTTACTTTAGACGAGTTGATAAAAGAGAAAATGGTTTGTTGTCCTTTTATTTTAATATGGATATAAAATTTATAATAGAATGGCTTGTAGGGTATATAGGACTTAGTAGTTAATGGATGAAAGTTTAAAAATGACTCTTTTTATTTTTAATAGTTTAAAACTAGAGAGATAGCAATGAATGTGGATTATGGTTCTTGGAGGGAATTAGGGTTTCCCACTACTAACTTTTGTCCTTCCATTGATCTCTATTTCTTTCAAGCCCTTAACAAAATAAGTGTTTAACCAATCTCAAATCGTGGTCGTGGCTATCATTAATTGATAGCACGCCCGATTAGAAGGTTAATATTTATTTTGCTAAAATTTATAAATATTAAAATTTCAAAAGAAATTAAAAGATTTTGCATCCATTATTCTACCATATCTTAGAAACCCTAGAAAGTATGGAATTACTCGCTCATGGTTAGTGGTGATTTATAAGAAAGGTTGAAAATGAATGAAATCATAATTAAGATGCAGAAAAGTAATGCGGAAAATTAATGCGGAAAAGTAATGCGTAAATTAAATGCGGACTAAGTAAATGCAAAAAGAATTTAAAAAACTGCCTTTATTAATCAACTATTACATTACAACTTTTCTCCTTAAAAAGTAGATTATAAGAACCCTAATTGCTCGCTAGATCTTTCTCTAAAATTCTGCACTGGATAGATAGATGTATTAGATAGATAGCTTTTAGTCCTTTTATAAGTTTTGAAATGTGAAACCCTAGATGCCATATGCATATGAGATTACGATCATGCCCCTGAAAATTCACATCCAATGGCTGCTAAATGACCGCCCTTCCGCCGCCAAAATCCCTATTTGACCGCCTTTCCGCCGCCGTTTAAAGGGATCGTGACTTGGGATTTTTTCTGACTTTTCTTCTCGATATTTGGAGATCCTATTGATATATAGATTCTGAAAATATTGCTCTGAGTCTCTGCCATTGCTAGATTCTTAGATTTGCTTCTAAAATTTGGCAGATTCGGTTTCGATATCCCGATTTGACTTGGATCTTTTACATAGATTTCAAGCTTGAGCTAATACCTACACAATATCTCAAATCAAAGTGTTAGTAGTATTTGGTATTTTTGAAATATTATTCCAACCATTTATATGATATAATATCTTAAGAATGTTGATTAAGAATATTTGATATGATATGCATATTTTAATTACTAATATTTCATTTAAATATTATATGCATATATTTTCCCTAATTATATTAATTAAAATGAAGAAACATATGATAATAATTTTTTTACAAATAAACCAACATATGTTCTTTATTTACAATTAATACCTTTTAACAGTTAATAATAGTAGGAAAAATGTTCATATAAATGTGCACTATTTTTAACTAATCAAATATCCCCAAATTTATCTTTGATCGTCCCGAGCAAACTATTTATTAAAAGGAAAAAGAAAAAAATTCTAACACACTTTCGTAGGCAACATGATTGACTTAGCAGTGCAACAAGCCTTTAAATCTCTAGGTGTCCCTAGTAGGAAAAATGTTGTTTCCTTAGGGTTTTCAGCGGATTACACCTAAAAAATCCCATAATAAAATAAAGAAAATGAAAATTACATGTAAAGATAAGGAACATATAAAATAAAAAATTTGAAAATAAGAGTTTTAAATTACACTAGCTTTTTAGTTGTCATGAGCTCTGTCTTAATGGTCTTGAAAAAATGTCAGAAATTACATCATCTCTCAATAAAATATCGTCTTTAGTTTTCCTCCCTACCTTTATTCCAAACATCGATCATATATCCCTACGTGTGTGTAAAAGACATCCCTACACTTAGATAATTCAATTCAAGCTATCATACTCTTGTCCATCTTTCTTAGTACTTTTTAGTCGGTGAATGCTTTTAGATGGTATCGCTCACATATTTTTCATGCGACCGTTAATACTTCTTGAGGTACTAACCAACCGATTACCAAATATACTCACTCATTAAAGCGTAATTAGCAATATCCTAGTCTTGCAACACTTAAGGCTTAGCAGTGACTCCCAAGCCAGTTGGTTTAAGGTACTAGGTGATAAGACACCCTCGCTATATTTTTTTTATCCCGCCTTAAATAATTATAAAACTAGTGTTCATTCTGGCGTGAAAAAGATTGAGCTTGAAAAAGATTCACTAGGAAGACTGAAGGTTTCAAGCTCGATCTTTTTCACGCCAGAATTTAACACACTTGATTTGTCAGAAATTATGGAGGCAGGGGACTCGAAAAGCTCATCTACCTTATTTTCAAAAGATTCTGTAACGACTCTGAAAACACTGTACAGAAAAATTCTTGTTATAGTACAGAAAAGAGTATTACAGCCTATATAAGAGTTATAAGTTAGAATTGTTTAATAGAAGTAAGAAAGAACTTGTAGATCACTGGTAAAACCTTTGCACTGCTGTGACATAGCCTGTGTGTTCGATTCCCATCAGACACAATTATTTTTCTGATTTTTCTTTTTAAATTTTAGGAAGCCCAAAAGGTTGCACGTGCAATACACGGGGAACTGAAAAGTTCAGAAAAATCAAACATGTGCAAAATAGTGTAAACAAAAAAATAATCATATGGCACGAATCTCGAGGCCAGAGGTCGAGAATCGACTGACGGATTTGCTTTAGGGGCCGGCACCGACGGCTGAGATAAGCCCATTGAACTCCGTGTTTTGCACACACGCCTCTTCAACTCCCCTCAACTCCCCTGCACTGTTTGATTTCCCTGAAATGAAACAGAGACATTTCATTTCATAATTTAAAATCTTTTTGATCCAAACTTTTAATTCCCAAACCTTAATTCTCCACTATAAATACCACCTCATATTTTGGCTCATCACCATTCTGAAAATTATAGCGAAAACTCTCTTAAAAAGTTCCTAAGTGCAAGTGGAGTAAAGTGGAGTTAGCGAGAAAGCTTCTTCCATCGAAGATTAAAACCGATTTCGGAGCTCCTGCGACACCATGAAGTTCATCCCGTCTTCCTTAACCTCTTCTTGATATATTCAAACCGTAAGTTCCTCCCAACTCTCCTCCTTTTAATTGAAATTCATTTTTAAATTTTATATCAGTAAAGTGGAGTTATTACTGATTGGTAGACATTCTGCGTGTTTAAGTTTAGTTAATTACCGCAATCAAAACGGTTTCGCTTGTAGCAAGCCGGTTGAGTACTGGTCGTCCGCAGGGAGATGGGAATCTTTTTCTATGTGCTTTAACGAGTTAAGTCCAATTTTCCAGATTTGTTTGTGGTTATCTAAGTGTTAAAATGATATGTAAAGAGAGCTTGTTAGGGTTAGGATTAGGTTAGTTTGAGTTAGGAGTCGCTCACTTCTTTCGTTGCCACTCTTAATATCGGTGTTACGGTAATCGGCAACAACGGGGATTAGCACGACTAGGAAGGGACTTGCGAGTATAAGCTAGGCTTTCCAACGCTTAAGTTCTTCCTTTTGGTGCTTGTCCGTCCGTTCTTGGCTCTTAGCCATAACCTCCGGTTAATTCAACCACAACCGGTCTCACTACGGAATCACCGCTATCATGTAGGATAGGGTGCCGTAGGGAGCGGATTGTGGTTCAATTAACGGGAGTCGATTTAAGATGTTGGGCAAGGAAAGAGTGAGAGAGATTTCCTTCTCTCAAACTTCCCTTATCCTACCCTAACAAGTATGGAAACTACTCGCACATCATAACGGAAAGAAAAGAAAACAAAAGAGGAAGATAGAAAGAAAGAGATTAGAAGATAACAATTAGCTATTTGCGACCTCACCTTGGCAAGGATCAAGCGTCAGCATCATGGTTGTTGAAGGATAAAGGAAAAGAGAAAAGAAAGAAACAACAAGAAATAACAACAACTAAGTTAACAAATGAAAATTACAAGCATTTAACATAAGAGCAAGACAAGTATGATAATAAAATGAACTTCTTTATTCATCATTCTTCACTCACAAAAGCTCACTACAAGTTTTTCAATGGAGAAGAGATGAGAAGAGGAAGAAGAACAAGTATTCTAAAACCTAGAAAAATACAAGATTATGCACTCTTGGCTTCACAAGGTTCTGGACTATTTATAGACAGGTAACAGAAATTCTAGGGCAACATTCTGGACCCATGTGAAAAGACCCAACTGCCCCTAAAAACTGGACTTCTGACGACTCTGTATGGCCGCGGTTCCGTGGCGTGAGCATGCTTAGGCCGCGGTTCCGCGGCCTACTTGAGGAATTGGGTCACCAATTTTGGTGGCTTCTCCTGGATAGTAGTGCCCTTCAGTATGGTATATGTTTTTTCTCATAATTTCTTCACGATTTTTCCAGAATTTCTGTTGAACAAAAGGTGATGTGATGTGGATCTTTTGTCATGATTTTCTAAAGCTCCGCGTAGATTTCTTGGATCTTGTGTTTCCATTGAGCCTTGTGCATGAAAATGACATTGATTTGCCATTTTGTCTTTTAAACTAGTGTGTGGCAACAGACGGATAAAGAGCGGAGATCCGTGTTTTATCTGTGGTTGGCAGGAACCCGGGTTTTGTCGTGTTTTTCCATGAATTTCACCGTTTAGAGCCGAGAACCTGTATCCTGCAATTGACTAGCAAACACGGCTCAAGAGTACCTACCGATATGCAATGTGATAAAAATTGGACGGTTTGAAAATGCAAAAATCTGATATGAACAAATACCCCCAAACTTATCATTTGCTCGTCCCGAGCAAAGCCAATTTATTCACAAAAAATTTCCTAACCTCACTTTCGCAGGGAACGCGATTGCACTGAGCATGTGCAACAAGCCGTTAAACTTCTAGGTGTCCCTAGTAGGAAGAGTGTTGTCTCCTGAGGGTTTTCAGCGGATACTACCCACAAAATCCGGTCAAGCTAGTTTTGCAAAATAACTATGATTCAAACCCTAAAGTTTTGTTTCAGAAAATAACAATTCTATGATCCCAAGTCTAGATTATCAAACCCTTATTTTTCACACCTCACTTCTTATTTAACTACAGATTTTATATGTCTTTACGTGCAGTGCAAATAGTGTCGTTAAGTTTTCAGAAGGATCGATTAAAGTCATTATGTCACACAATAAAGCCCAGATAAAAATTTTAAAAGGATCACATAAGTTTTATAAAGAGTTAAGCATTTTTCAAGTTTCGTTTTCCAGTACAGTTTCAACTTCAGAATTTCTATCTTCTTTAACAGGAAACTAGGTCTTATTTTTCACTCCACCTTTTTCTTGTTTTCATTTCATACACACCTCTGTGAACGTGCAATAGTCTTTATCATAGAATAAAACCTTCATATCTCCGCTAAAATTTTTATAAAAGCCTGTCTTTTATCAAGATTATTCTCACACAAAGAACCGTTAGGAATTTTAACTCGGAGAGAACACTTGCTTGACTTTGTTTTAATCTGGACTTTCTAGGCTTCTTAGCGAGCTTTGGGCCAATGCACCCTAACCAGTTGGCTTTAGGGCATTAGGTGTAGAAACACCCCAGCGGACTTAATTACTCAAGTTACCTAGGTCCAAAAACAAAAGACAGTTTGGCGTGAAAATCATGATGATTCAATACGAACGGAGACATAACCGGCGGTTCAATTATTTTTTTGGATAAAAGACGTGTTTAGTGGGTTCGGTGTGTAATCATTCCAATCAAGTTTCAGATGGGTTATTTTTTAGACTTAGTTCCAATTAAGGCATCAATAACATTCCTTCATATTCACTTCACTTCATAAACTATTCTTGATATTACTTATTTCAGAACAAACCTATTTGATCCTCAGAAAATCATTTATCCATTTAAAAGTTTTTAGACATAAAAGACTTGTCATCTAATTTCCAAAACTCACGACACGTGTAGTGTGATGTAAAGACGTATATCAGCTATAGTTAACTTCAAAGGAGAGTTATCTTTCAGGTTTTCAAAATCTAAAAATAAGATTTAGTTATTTTTATTTTATCAAACAAAACCGTCGAAATGTTGAATCAGAGTTTTCCCACTAGCTAACTTGACAGAAAAGTTTTTATGTTTTTAGAAAATTTTCTGATTTTTATGGATTTTATGGATTTTAATATGCAGATGCAAAATATACATATGAATGCGAAGGTAAGAAATGCGTACCGAGCGTACCCCCAAACTTAAACTGGACAGTGTCCTCACTGTCATTGCTTGAAGAGATCATTTGAAGGGTCAAAATTGTCGGTGAGATATAAATTTTTTTTTTATTGTTTTTGTTTTTAAAGAAAAGAAAAGCAAACATGGAAAAGAATAGCCTAAAAAAAAATTTTACAAAATGGTATATACATACCCCCAAACTTATTTGGAACAGTGTCCACTTGTTCTTGGCTGGATAACCGAAGTTTGGAGGTAGGCAGAGGAAGAGTATGCAGGGTAAACCGGCTCCTATAAGAACAGGAGCTCCTCTGTTGGTTCGGCGCTAAGGTATGGTTTAAGTCGGTGTCCGTTCACTTTGAAAAATGAACCGTCCTTTGGATTCTCCAAATCCACAGCGCCATGTGGATACACATTCCGCACAAAATACGGCCCTTTCCAGCGAGATCTGAGCTTTCCTGGATGGAAGTGTAGTCTGGTGTCGTAAAGCAGTACCTGTTGACCAGGTACGAAAGTTTTGCGCAAAAGGTGTTTATCGTGAAACACCTTCGTTCGATTCTTAACGACAACCGCGTTATCGTAAGCCTCATCCCTAAGCTCGCTCAATTCGTTCAACTGCAGCTTCCGATGGCTGCCCGCATCTTCGAGAGACAGATTCAACTCCTTTATTGCCCAAAATGCGCGATGCTCTATTTCGACAGGTAGGTGGCAAGCCTTTCCGTACACAAGCCGATAGGGAGACATGCCAAGATCGGTCTTATAAGCGGTTCGAAACGCCCAAAGGGCATCAGTGAGTTTCAGCGACCAATCCTTACGGTTCTTGGAAACCGTCTTCTCCAGTATCTGCTTGATTTGCCGATTTGAAACTTCGGTCTGCCTACAGGTTTGGGGGTGGTAGGGCGTAGAGAGCTTATGATTAATGGAATATTTCCGCATCAAGGCCTCGAAATTCTTGTTGCAGAAATGGCTTCCATTGTCGCTAATGATCGCTCGGGGGTGCCCAAAACGGGAGAAAATGTTTTCTTTAAGAAACCTAACGACAACCTTGTTGTCGTTAGTCCGGCTGGGCATAGCCTCGACCCATTTAGAGACGTAATCAACAGCGAGAAGAATGTACAAGTTCCCAAAAGAGCTGGGAAACGGCCCCATGAAATCTATCCCCCAAACGTCGAAAATCTCTACAACCAAGATCGGTTGGAGCGGCATCTCGTTCCTCCGGGATATCCGGCCCAAGTGTTGGCACCGGGAGCAAGTCTTGCAATAGTCATGAGCGTCTTTGAAGAGTTGTGGCCAGTAGAAACCACATTGCAAGATCTTCTCGGCTGTCTTTCTGGGGCCAAAATGCCCGCCACATGCTTGATCGTGGCAAAATGACACCACACTCTTGAATTCCTCGTCAGGGACATACCGACGAATAATCTGGTCGGGACAGTATTTGAACAAATAGGGTTCGTCCCAGTAAAAGTGTTTTACTTGGGATAAGAAGCGAAGTCTGTCCTGACTTGACCATTCAGTCGGTAGTAATCCCGTGGCCAAATAGTTCACAATATCTGCGAACCAGGGTTCGCAAGATACTGTCAAGAGCTGTTCATCCGGGAAAACGTCATTGATCGGAATTGAAAGCGAAGGCGAAGAAGGAAGTCGTGAGAGATGGTCGGCAACTACGTTTTCACATCCTCGTTTGTCCTTAATGACAAGGTCAAACTCTTGAAGCAAGAGGATCCAACGTATTAACCGAGATTTTGCATCTTTCTTCGCAAAAAGATGGCGCAGAGCAGAATGGTCTGTGTAGACAATGACTGGAGAGCCGATGAGGTAGGGCCTGAACTTTTCTAAAGCAAATACAACAGCCAAGAATTCCTTCTCAGTTGTTGTATAATTGAGCTGGGCGTCGTTCAGGGTTCGGCTCGCATAATAGATTACGTGTGGCATCTTGTTGATGTGTTGTCCAAGGACAGCACCAATGGCAAAGTCAGATGCATCGCACATAATCTCAAATGGGTGCGTCCAGTCAGGTGAAGAAAGAATGGGAGCAGAAGTGAGTGAGCTTTTCAATGACTCGAATGCAGTCACACAGCTCGAGTTGAAGTCGAATGGCGTATCCTTGGCCAGCAAAAGAGTCAAGGGCCTAGCAATCTTGCTAAAGTCCTTGATGAACCGTCTATAGAAACCGGCATGGCCAAGGAAGGCTCGGATATCTCTGACGCATCTGGGAGGAGGTAAATTGGAAATGACCTCAATCTTTGCTTTGTCAACCTCTATGCCATTTTGCGAGATGATATGTCCTAAGACAATACCTTCGCGCACCATGAAGTGGCACTTCTCCCAATTCAAAGTGAGATTCTTGTCCTTACATCGGGTAAGGACAGCGTCAAGATGCAGCAAACACTCGTTGAAGGAATCGCCGAAGATGGAGAAATCATCCATGAAGATCTCCAGAAATTTTTCCACCATGTCTGAGAAGATTCCCATCATACACCGCTGGAAGGTAGCGGGCGCATTGCATAACCCAAAGGGCATGCGACGATATGCAAACGTGCCGAAAGGACAAGTGAATGTGGTCTTGTCCTGGTCTTTTTCGGCGATGGGAATCTGATTATAGCCGGAGTAGCCATCAAGAAAGCAGTAGTACTCGTGTCCGGCCAATCGTTCAAGCATTTGGTCAATGAAAGGTAGCGGAAAGTGGTCCTTTCGCGTTGCGGCATTGAGTTTTCTGTAATCAATGCATACTCGCCACCCAGTTTGGGTGCGAATAGGGATTAACTCGTTCACCTCGTTAGTGATGACCGTTATACCTGATTTCTTGGGGATAATGTGAATGGGGCTAACCCACTGGCTATCAGAAATAGGGTAAATGATACCACTATCCAGACATTTTACGATCTCCTTCTTCACAGCCTCTTTCATGACTGGATTGAGACGTCTTTGTGGATCCCGGGCTGGTTTGGCTTCATCCATCAGATGAATGTGATGTTCAACGATCAGGGGACTAATCCCCTTGATGTCTGCCATGGACCAGCCAAAAGCTTGCCTGTTGCTGTGCAAGACCGCGAGAAGGGCTTTCTCTTGCTCTGGAGCTAGAGAAGCCGAGATGATGACAGGGAGGGTCTCGTTCTCACCTAAGTAAGCGTACTTAAGATGAGACGGCAAAGGCTTGAGTTCGAGCGTCGGAGGTGAAACGATTGAAGGCAAGATTGGTGCAGAGGTCTCGAACTCAAAGGACTCCAGCAAAGGTTCAAATCGAGTGTAAGCGACCGAGTCGGATGGTTCAGGTAACTCATCCGGAAATTCGAAGGATTCAAACTCGGGTTGCGAGCGGCTAAGATCGTTCAAGAACGTGAAACACTCGTAGTCGTTGTCGGGCTCAGAAACAGCAGCGAGTTCGAAGAGGAACGCACTAGTGGCGTCAAGATTATCGTGATCAAACAGAAACTCCTCGAATTCACATTCTTCTGGGGTGATCTCCTGGATCGAGCAGACGTCCAGTATATGAGCATTAGGTTCGGCGGGCTGATTCTCCAACCTAAAAATGTTGAGTTCAATCGTCATGTTTCCAAAAGAGAGGTTCATTGAACCATTGCGACAATTGATCACAGCATTTGAGGTTGCAAGAAATGGGCGACCGAGTATCACCGGAATTTGATTCCGGGGGTTAGCTACAGGCTGTGTGTCTAATACAATGAAGTCAACGGGGAATATGAAGTCCCCGACTTTGATTAACACATCCTCTAGCTCACCCCTAGGATAGGTGATCGATCGGTCGGCCATTTGGAGAGTGCAGTGCGTGGGTTTCAGCTCTCCTACGCCTAATTGCTCGTATACTGAGTACGGAAGCAGGTTAACACTGGCACCAAGATCTAATAGTGCGCGGTTGATGTTCTTATCTCCAATTGTAATAGAAATCGTAGGACAGCCAGGGTCCTTCCGCTTTTGTGGTAAAGATTGGGTAAGGGCATCACTCACAGCACTAGCCAAGAAAACTTTCTTGGGTACCTGAGACTTCCTCTTTTTCGTGCACAAGTCCTTTAAGATTTTCGCGTAGGATGGGACTTGTTGGACGGCATCTAAAAGAGGAATGTTAATGTTAACCTGCTTAAATAACTCCAGAATCTTCTCCATTCGAGGATTTTGTTTATTAGACCTCAACCGGTTTGGAAATTGGATGTTTTTAAAATTGGTTGAGTCTAATACTTGTGGAGGAGATTGTGGAGTTGGAACGGATCCCAGAACAGGTGTTTTCGTGGAGTGAGAAGTGGGTCCATTCAGAACAGAAGAAGAGGAAGGAGAGCCTTGTGAAGAACGGAGAATAGGCTCAGAAGAAGAAGATGAAGAAGAAGAAGAAGAAGCAGCGGCCGGGGTGTCATCGTTGATCCGTGTGCCAATGTCGTTTTGCAGCATCCTTCCCGATCTCAATGTGGTCACGGCACTCACATTATGATTCTGTTGTTCAAGAGCAACATGTACATTATGTGGATGACCGGGATTTGGGAGTGGCTGGGACGGGAGCTTCCCCTTCTCTCGCTCGCTTAAGGCCGCATTCAGCTGTGCAATCTGGGCCTCGATGGTTTTGATGCTTTGCCCGTGAGCGGCAGTGTGTTGCACTAAGGACTGAATGGAAGACTGGATGTTGGCGGTGGATTGTGTCGATTGTTTAACGAACGCATCCAGACTTCGTTCGAGCGAGGAAACCTTATCGTTGTTTGACGGAACAAAATTGTTTGGTGGAAAAGAATTGTTGGGTGCAAAGTTGTTCGTCTGATTTTGAAAAGGTTGGGGTTGGAAGGGCTGCTGAAATTGATATTGAGTTTGTTGTTGCGCTTGTTGTTGCGGCGGAGGGGGCCTTTGGAAATTGTTGCCTTGAAATTGATTCTGATTCTGATTCCAGGCGAAATTTGGGTGGTTCCTCCAACCGGGATTGTAGGTGGAAGAGTATGGATCATTCCTCGGTCTTTGCTGAAATGCAGCATTAACCTGATCCTGTCCTTGCGATGGTGGATTGTAAGGACACTCTTCGGTTAAGTGAGAAGGATCGGAACAACAAGCGCAAATGGTGCGAAGGGGGAGAACAGGGGTAGGAGCAGGAGAAGAAAATTTGCTCTCTATCGCTTCAAGCTTTCTCGTTATTGCAGCCATTTCAGCTTTCATCGCAATAGAGACGTCAAGTTGGTGAATTCCTACCCTAGACTGACCGGTAGAAGTGGAGGTAGAAGAAGAAGAAGTCGGTCTGGTGCTCTCCCATTGTAGCGTTTGCTCCGCAAGGTCGTCAAAGAATTGCCACGCTTCCTCGTCAGATTTCGATAGGAAGTGGCCCTGACAGATGGTTTCCAACAACTGCTTCGTTGCTGGGTTCAGGCCCTCGTATAAGGTTTGGCAAAGTTGCCATTTCTCTATACCGTGGTGAGGACACTGAACAAGAAGGTCTTTGTACCGGTCAAAGCACTTCCAGAAAGGTTCAGAAGGAAGCTGAGAGA
The DNA here is from genome assembly GCA_030015575.1 of Agapanthus africanus. Taxonomy (NCBI): domain Eukaryota; kingdom Viridiplantae; phylum Streptophyta; class Magnoliopsida; order Asparagales; family Amaryllidaceae; genus Agapanthus; species Agapanthus africanus. Next base: position 28,128,323 of record CM057339.1, read on the forward strand.
ATTGGTTGATTTCATTGCGAATCCTTGCGGTTTTATGATTCGGATAAAATTTCTTTAGAAACGCTTTTACAAACTCGTCCCAACTGGTTATGGAGTGGGAAGCGGTGCTTTACAGCCATTTTTCAGCAAGATCGCATAAAGTGAACGGAATGACCCGTAGACGTATAGCATCATCCGACAGTTGGGTAGTTTTCATCATGGCACAAACGTTTTGAAATTTATTGATGAAGATATAGGCATCTTCAGATTCAAGCCCATGAAATCGTGGAAGCATGTTGATGAAGTGGGGCTTAATTTCAAAATTATCCCCATTGGCCGGTGGAAGAGAAAGGCAGGTGGGAAGTGCAGAACGGGTGGGATAGAAACGATCCTGGAGCGCGATTCGCTGCGGCGCTACAACAGGCGGTGGTGGTGGGTTATTGGTCTCCGTAGGAGGTGGAGCCAATCCAGGGGTAGTCAAAGAGATGTTTGGATTAAATCCTGACATCACGGAAGAAGAGGTTGGTGATGGTGAAGGTGAAGATGTATGAACAGAATTCCGGTCAACGTCGGAGTTGGCCGGCAAAGGTAAGGATGAAAGAGGAGTGGACGAAGTTTCGACGTCTGAGTCGATCGCGTAGTCGGTAGCGACTAACGTAACGCGGACTAGGCGGGCGCTAGTGTCCCGAGTCCAAGCGGACATACACTAAACGAGTTTAGTATAGTCAAAGCGGAGAAGGTGAGGGTAAGAAAACGTCAATGGAGAAATACGATGGGTGGTGGGTGAAAAATGGATTTGGCGACAAAGGGCAAGTTTTTATAAAAGTTTTGATTTTTTCTTTTTTTTTAGAAAGAGCTTTACAGAAATAAGTAAGGACTTACGGCTTTAAGCAATCACAAACAAGATATGCGCAATCACACCTAGATCTAGGGTCATCTAGGTCTGCTAGACAGCTCCTAACTGTTCCAGAGGGCTAGAAATAGGACCTCAAACCGCCTTTTCTCCGTCAATTGCGACCAGGTAAGTGCCAGGTAAGTGGGAGGTTGTCCAACGCTTTTGCGAAGTTTCTTAATTAAATAACCACTTGCCTTCGACACACTTGCCTAGACACCGCAAAAGTCAGATAGGATAAACGGCCGATGCCTGTAACTAGTCCTTTGTCCTATTGAGCGCGGAGTCCTTAGGGCTGAGTCTAGTATTTTTTAATTTAACAATGGTCAATGCATATGCTTTTTGTGATTTCTGGGGTCCTGGGAAGGGTGATGAAATCCCCACCTAATCTGAATTGGTTTCAAGCCCCTTAAGTCCGTATTAATGAATGCAAAGCGGTAAGAAATCAACTGCAAACAATTTTTATTTTTAGCGCGGCGCAAAGAATCCTGCACAAGAACAGTTTATTGGAAGGGGGAAGAGAATTTGCGCAAAGAATGCTGCAGAAAACACAGTTTATTGGAGTCCAGAGGAGTGGGGAGAGGGAAAGAAAGACTCACAGAAAAAAATGGCAGCCAGAAGGCTCCAAATGGCCGCGGTTCCGCGGCCAAACGCGTGCTTAGGCCGCGGTTCCGCGGTTGAACAGAGAGATTGGGCTTCCAATTTTTTTCTGTGTGCTGGCCTAGGAGACCTCTGCTTGTCTGGATTTGCTGAATCTTGATTTGATCACTGTATCTGCTCCAGATTTTTACAGTAGACTGTTTGCTTCGTTTTGATCCGTCGCGGTGTAGCCGCGAAATATGGGTCTATCTTCCCACGTCTTTGGCACTGAACTTGAACTTCGAATATCCCACGTCTTTGGCACTGAACTCGAATTCCGTATTATCCTGCACACTTGCACAAAAACTAATCAAAAATAACAAAATGGTTTTTTACAATGTATATTTTTTTGTTTTGTTTTTCGGTTAGATTTATATTCACAAGTTAACCCGAAATTACACAAAGAAATAAACTACCGTCTCTCCGGCAACGGCGCCATTTGATTGGTAGACATTCTGCGTGTTTAAGTTTAGTTAATTACCGCAATCAAAACGGTTTTGCTTGTAGCTAACCGATTGAGTACGGGTCGTCCGCAGGGAGATGGGAATCTTTTTCTATGTGCTTTAACGAGTTAAGTCCAATTTTCCAGATTTGTTTGTGGTTATCTAAGTGTTAAAATGATATGTAAAGAGAGCTTGTTAGGGTTAGGATTAGGTTAGTTTGAGTTAGGAGTCGCTCACTTCTTTCGTTGCCACTCTTAATATCGGTGTTACGGTAATCGGCAACAACGGGGATTAGCACGACTAGGAAGGGACTTGCGAGTATAAGTTAGGCTTTCCAACGCTTAAGTTCTTCCTTTTGGTGCTTGTCCGTCCGTTCTTGGCTCTTAGCCATAACCTCCGGTTAATTCAACCACAACCGGTCTCACTACGGAATCACCGCTATCATGTAGGATAGGGTGCCGTAGGGAGCGGATTGTGGTTCAATTAATGGGAGTCGATTTAAGATGTTGGGCAAGGAAAGAGTGAGAGAGATTTCCTTCTCTCAAACTTCCCTTATCCTACCCTAACAAGTATGGAAACTACTCGCACATCATAACGGAAAGAAAAGAAAACAAAAGAGGAAGATAGAAAGAAAGAGATTAGAAGATAACAACTAGCTATTTGCGACCTCACCTTGGAAAGGATCAAGCGTAAGCATCATGGTTGTTGAAGGATAAAGGAAAAGAGAAAAGAAAGAAACAACAAGAAATAACAACAACTAAGTTAACAAATGAAAATTACAAGCATTTAACATAAGAGCAAGACAAGTATGATAATAAAATGAACTTCTTTATTCATCATTCTTCACTCACAAAAGCACACTACAAGTTTTTCAATGGAGAAGAGATGAGAAGAGGAAGAAGAACAAGTATTCTAAAACCTAGAAAAATACAAGATTATGCACTCTTGGCTTCACAAGGTTCTGGACTATTTATAGGCAGGTAACAGAAATTCTAGGGCAACATTCTGGACCCATGTGAAAAGACCCAACTGCCCCTAAAAACTGGACTTCTGACGACTCTGTATGGCCGCGGTTCCGCGGCCTGAGCATGCTTAGGCCGCGGTTCCGCGGCCTACTTGAGGAATTGGGTCACCAATTTTGGTGGCTTCTCCTGGATAGTAGTGCCTTCAGTATGGTATATGTTTTTTCTCATAATTTCTTCACGATTTTCCTGGAATTTCTGTTGAACAAAAAGTGATGTGATGTGGGTCTTTTGTCATGATTTTCTCGAGCTCCGTGTAGATTTCTTGGATCTTGTGTTACCATTGAGCCTTGTGCATGAAAATGACATTGATTTGCCATTTTGTCTTTTAAACTGGTGTGTGGCAACAGACGGATAAAGAGCGGAGATCCGTGTTTTATCTGTGGTTGGCAGGAACCCGGGTTTTGTCGTGTTTTTTCATGAATTTCACCGTTTAGAGCCGAGAACCTGTATCCTGCAATTGACTAGCAAATACGGCTCAAGAGTACCTACCGATATGCAATGTGATAAAAATTGGGCGGTATGAAAATGCAAAAATCTGATATGAACAATTACCGATATCCTTTTTCTAAACCCTAGAAACTCCCTTTTCCTTTATAATTTGGTCAATCTAATTTTACCACATTACTTGTAACCTTAAATACCAATATCTAGATTCAAGTTTAACCAAGAATCTCATGTGAAACAAGCATAATTAAACTTTTTCATTAAAAAACCTTGAACTTTATTATTACTTCTTTTCGTTTTTGTTAAAACTATACATTTAGGAAAAACTTCACGGGGTAATGACTTACCCCACACGTACACTTTGGTTTCATAGCACGATACCTATTTGTATGTATATTTGTTTCGAAGAATAAGCTTTACAGTAAAATACCACATACTTTAAAACAGGTTTCTTTAAAGCGGTATTTCGTATTCCATTGCAACTATGTATCTACAACCCTTGTTTGGGGACCCGCTAATGGATGATGCAGATTATCGCACATCCTGAGGATAGTAGAGCGAGATGCAACACTCTTCACGGAGTATTCGATCTCGAAAGGATATAAAATACAGTTTTTAAGAAACGCGACTTTTCTAAATAAAAATATTTTTTAAAAAAATTATATAAAATTATAAATCAATATTTTCAAGATATTACGAAACTATGTTTTTAAAATAAAATATTAAAATGTTAATAAAATACCATCAAGTTACCAAAAAAGGACTAGTTTTCAATAAAATACCATAAAGTTTTAAAAGCTAGGTATTTATCATTAAAATATCTCAATACTTAACACACATGCTCTTGAAAACCCTAAGTAATATAAATCATCATTGAGGTTTTATTTTTAAAATATATTAAAATATTTTTCATAAACCCTCTTGAGATATGCAAAATTATATTTTAAGGACTATAGATTAATAAAGGTTAAAGCGGTATCATTTCTCTTGAGCCCCAGGAAACCGGAGAAAGTGAGTGCTTGCCTATTCAGGTTCGACAACTTAACGGAGTTATCAATAGCAATTGTCTTGGAAAAATACACAAATCCTACCGTCTATGCGCAGCAGTTGCCGATAATTTTCGAACCTAAGAATTCAAGAGTTAAATCAGTTTACAAGTGTCTGACTCAGTCTGAGTCCAACTTCAAACATGAATCCAAAATCAAACATGAATACTTGATCACAAACATGAATACTCGAATCCAAACATCAAATTCAAACATATATACTTGACTTGACTTGACCAAACCATGATTATAACTTGACATGACTACTTGAATACATGATTGCATGCCGAACATGAACCTGAACTTTTTGTATCCATGGTTTCGGTCAAGACTTGTAAACATAATCTATACAATACATGATGCGGGGATAAAGGGGTAGATTGGTACGGAACGTATATCGTGGCATGAGAGGTCACTTAAAAGACACCTACATGAATTCACGTGCCATTGTCCCGTGAGTTATGATGAGGCCTTATACTACATATTACCATAGTCCACGGGGTAAGATGAACTCCTCCCGTATACATGTATACCTTCTTTATCAAACTACGAATAACCACGTTAAAATAAATATCCTATACCTGTAATCGGTCATATACAGCTTTACCTGTTCATTTCACTTTATATATTATCTTCTCTTTCTTTGGGACTTACCGAGCGTTAGTTCGCTGACGACATTCTTTTCTTTTTCTTTTTTTGGAATGTTCGTCAGGAGGACCGGACTCTGAGGAGATAGTGCCGAGCCAGGAAGACTTGGACCAGCTTACCGCTCAGCCTGACTACTTGTTCCTCTGCACTTACTTTCAGTATGCCATTGTTTAGGCATTTGCTTTATATCATTGTATCTTTTATTTCAAAACAGTTGTATATAAAGTTGAATATAAATAAAGTTGCTATTCCATTTTAATCTCTTGTCATTCTTGTTCATTTATATATTGCTTAATTACGCTTAACGTATTTATTTCATAGTAAATACGTTGCGGCCTGACATGTCACCGTTTCCGTCTATTGGGAAGCGGGGTGTGACAGGTTTTGTTGGCGGCCCATGCAGGCCAGTTTTGCATGAAGTCTTAAGCAATATATCATAAAAATTATAAGAATCAGTAACTATACATTCCTTACATTTCAAATTTCTTAAATCTATCCTAACCTTTCCTTTTCTATCAAGGTGATGGATTCTCCCAACAACACCAGTACGAACGTCAACAGTAATACCCTATCGTCTACTCTACCACCACCACCTATCGTTACAGCTCCTATCAATGAGCAAATTTATTGGAGGGTCAACAGCAACAGACTGCTATCCTCATGCACCGCCCCGAAGTCGAGGCACCCGGAGTCAAGCAGTTTCAGGCACTGCACCCAAAACACTTCTCGGGAAAAGAGAGCCCACTTGAGGCAGAAGAATGGGCCCAAGCGATCGAAGATGATCTGGCAGCCACTCAAGGGCCATATATTTCCTAGATGAGAGTTTCTAAGTTGCAACTGACCGACAATGCAAGAATCTGGTGGAAGGATGAGGAAAGCCAACTCACACAGCGAATTGAGTTGAAGACGTTTCGCGATCTGTTTGATGAGAAGTTCTTCCCTGAGACTTCCCATTTCGAGATAGAACAACAGTTCATCCACGTACAACAAAGTTCTATGTGGGTAAAATCGGTGGATGAATATGATACCGAATTCATCATGCTTAGCAGGTAAAGAATTCGTATCAAATACTGTTCCGTTAAAATACATCACTATCCTGACATCAACATCTTATCATGTTCGTGGTACATTTGATCCCGACTGACGAGATTCGGGCCAGACAATTTCAACAGGGCTTAGATTCAGAGATTCCGGCGGCATTAGCCACAGGCGACTACCCAACTCATGAACTTGACCTGAAGGCAGCACGCCGTTATGAAGCGGTAGTCAAGAAGAAGGGTAAGCCCCAAACAACTGGAATTAAATGCCTTGCCACACAGATGACAGGAGAAGCCTCTTCTATGCCGACCTTTGCATCCAGGAGACCGGGAGGATCATTTAACCGGTCCAGTCCGGATTTCTGTTTCTACTGCAAAAGAACTGGACACCAGGCGAAAGACTGCAGGCGTGCAAATGGCCTGTGTTTGATTTATGGCGCATCTACTCACTCTATAGGAGTATGCCCATATCCTTTTAACACGGCACCAGCTCCCAGACCCGTCATCACAGCCCCGCAGCGGCCAGCCATTCAGGCACCTGCACCCCGCCTATCTTTCCCTGCACCAGCTCTACGTAGACCACCTATACAGCCTCAACGTCAATTCCATCAGGCATAGAGAACCGTGCTTCAAGTGCAGAGGAACGTGCCCTAAGGACAGAGGAATGTGCCTCCGGCAAGGAGGAATGTACCGTGACGTTAGGCTTTTACAATGACGATCGAGGAGGCCGAAGCCATGGGACAAGCCATCACTAGTAAATCCCCCAATCCTTTCAATTTTCAATCCTTGTGTATCACCATATTTTTCCCATATCTAAACCCAACCTCACATAACTTAGGTACTATAGTAGTAGCCACCTTTCCTGCACTCGCACTTTTCGACACTGGAGCTTCACACTGCTTCATATCACAACGATTTATGAGAATGCACGTGATTCCCATGAAGCCATTCATTTCAAGCTGGAATGTTAGTTCCGGGAATGAAGTCCTGAAAGCAACTTTGGGATATGATCAGTGCCCAGTCATAGTTTGCGGTCGAGAATTCTACGTAAATTTCAAAGTACTAGACATCCCAAATTTCGATGTTGTGTTGGGAATGGATTGGCTGGAAGTATTCTATGCTACTATTGACTGCCGTCAAAGGAGGGTAGTATTTGAGATAAAAGATCACCCAATCTTCTATTTCAAAAATGGAGATAGAACTTTGAAGCCAGGAAGATACCGTGCTAAACCGAAGAACGCAGAAGTGTTCTCTCTACCAGCGGAAGAAGAAAAGCCCGAAGTAGTTCGAGAGTTCGAGAATATGTTCCTTGAAGACATATCAGGTTTGCCTCCCGATCGAGCTCTTGAGTTTAGTATTGATTTAAAACCTGGTGCACAACCAGTAATCAAAGCTTCATACCGGCTAAGTCCAGAAGGATTGAAGGAGATCCGCATTCAGTTGGACAAACTCCTGAAGAAATGTTGGATCTGACCCAGTACTTCAAGTTGGGGATCTCCGGTATTACTCGTGGAGAAGAAAGAAGGTTCATACAGAATGTGTGTGAATTATCGAACTCTGAACGAAGTGAGAACAAGATTCCACTACCACGCATCGATGATCTTTTCGATCAGTTAAGTGGGTCTTGTGTATTTTCAAAGCTAGATCTTTGTTCAGATTATCATCAAGTGAAGGTCAAAGAGTCCGACATTCTGAAGGCGGCGTTTAGGACTCGATATGGTCATTATGAATATCTCATAATGCCATTTGGAGTGACCAATGCACCTGCCATCTTTATGAATCTGATGAACTAAGTTTTCCAAGAGTAGTTAGACAGGTTCGTTGTCATCTTCATCGACGACATCCTGGTGTATTCAAAGAATTGGAAAGAACACGCCGAGCACTTACGGATTGTCCTAGAGACATTGTGACAACATCAGCTCTATGCCAAGTACAGCAAATGTGAATTTTGGATAAATCAAGTCGGATTTCTCGGACATATCGTTTCAGGCGAAGGAATCTCAGTAGATCCAACTAAAGTGTCAGCTGTCAATGAGTAGCCCACACCAAAGATGGTGAAAAATATACGAAGTTTCTTGGGATTAGCAGGATACTACCGACGATTCATTGAAGGCTTTTCAAAGATTGCAGTACCCCTGACCAAGCTCACACGTAAAGATGAAGCATTCGTGTGGTCAGAAGCATGTGAAAAAGCTTTTGTAGAACTCAAGTCAAGATTAACCTTTGCTTCTATCCTCGTAATACTGGATCAATCCAGAGGATTCGTTATGCATTGTGATGCTTTCGGTAAAGGATTAGGATGTGTTCTACACCAGCATGGAAAAGTTGTGGCTTTTGCATCAACAACTGAAGGTTCATGAGCGCAACTATCCAACACATGATCTGGAGTTTGCAGCCGTCATCTTCGCGCTTAAGATTTGGCGCCACTATCTTTTGGGCGAACGAGTGGATATATACACTGACTATAAGAGTCTGAAGTATGTATTTACTCAGAAGGAACTAAACATGCGGCAGAGAAGATGACTAAAACTCATGGCGGACTTCGACATCAACCTACAGTATCATCCTGGGAAGGTGAACGCAGTTCCTGATGCCCTTAATCGCCAGCCATTATCAATGAACCTCACCGCCCAATGGAGACTATAACAAGAATTGCACGGATTAGAGATCGAAGTAGTTATGCCAGGTAACGCTTCATATTTGATGAACTTATAAGTCCAGTCCACTCTTGTCAATCAGATCAAGGCAGCTCAAGCAAATGATGCCAAACTACAAAAGATCCGAGAGCAAGGAGAAAGTGGACTTCGAACTGACTTCGTTATCCACAAAGATGGATCCTTGTGATATGGAAATCGTTTATGCGTGCCTGTCGGACCTGTTCGAGAAGAGTTAATGAGAGAAGCTCATAGGTCTCTGTATTCCGTACACCCCGGTGGTACAAAGATATACAAGGATCTACAGCAACACTACTAATAGCATGGAATGAAGCATGAAGTAGAAAGGAGCGTGGCCAAGTGTTTGGTGTGTCAGCAAGTAAAGGCTGAACATCACAGAACTGCCGGTCTACTTCAGCCGTTACCAATCCCAGAATGGAAATGACAGCACATTACCATGGACTTCATGACTTCCTTTCCTCGCAGTACGAAGGGTAACGATGCAATATGTGTTATTATGAATCGACACACCAAGTCGGCTCACTTTATTCCATTTCGAGTTGGCTAGTCAACTGAGACATTAGCAAAGAAGTACATGGAGGTAAGCATAAATCTAAAGTAAGATTAAAAGCTTCAAGATGTACCATAATTGATACCCATGAACTCATGCAGGAGATCGTGAGATTACATGGAGTACCTGTTTGCATCGTCTCCGATCGTGATACAAGATTTCGATCACAATTTTGGCATAGTTTGCAAGCTAGCCTGGGAACGAGTCTGAATTTCAGCACGGCTTATCATCCACAAACAGACGGATAGTCCGAGCGAACAATTCAGATTCTAGAAAACATGCTAAGAGCCTGTATGTTAGACTTCGGAGGTTCGTGGGAAGATGATTGATACGAAAGAGTGTGTTTGTAGTTATAACCGCAATCAATAACGGTGTCGCGCGTAGCTAGACCGAGATGAGTACGGGTCGTCCTCTGGGAAACGTGGAACCTTTTACTCTTACTTTAGATGTGTTGAGAAGGAGAGGAGGGATAAAGAATTTTATAGAATGGTTTCTAGATCTACGTTAAACAAGAATGTAAAATATAGATCTAGATTATTTTAAGGATGTAGTTACTATAATAAGGGGGCTTGTAGGGTTCGTTAGGATTTAGTAGTTATGGACGGTTAATTAAAAGTTACCATTTTTATCATTTAATAGATTTAAAACTAGAACGACGGTGATGCGTGTAGATTAGGGTTTCTGGAGGGAAAAGGAATCCCACTCTTAACCCTTATCTCGACACGGAACTCCGTTCATATCTAGCCTTTACCAAAACAATCATTAATCTAATCTTTAATCGCGGTCGGAACTAACAAAGAATTGTTAGCGCGCCCGATTAGGATGTTAATGATTCTTTTGATAAAGTTAATAAACTTTATAGGACTTAAAAAGGGTTTAGGGATGTTCATCATCCATTAGCCTACCCTAATCCTACGAACCCTAACAAGCGGAGAATTACTCGCGCATGTTGGGAGAAGAAGATGAAAAGATAGAGAGGGAAAACATAATGTAAAATGCAAAAACAATTAAATAAAATAACTACCTTTATTAATCGACTTGAACAAACTACACTTTAATCCGTAGAAAATGATTACAAACTAGTTGCTTCTCGATCTTTCCTAAGGAGGTAGTCGAACAGTCGATGATTAGCCTGGATGCGTGAGCGTCTGGAGCTTCGTGATCTCTTCGGCTTGATCCTTTTCCAAGAGGCTCTCGGTGCTCTTTTATAGTGCAAAGCCAGAATCTTTTAGTTGAAAACTTGGTAAAATTCATCATAGATTTATGCCCCAAAATTTTAGCCAACGATCTCTCTATATTGCCGCGGATCCGCGGCCAACAGGGGGGTTTGGCCGCGGTTCCGGGGCCAATGGTGGGGATCTCTTGATTATTTTTCTCGGGCTTTGTGATTTTGACATGTGGCAATCCTAGGCACCTTCAGAATTCAGAAATCTTCTCTCGGTTGCTCCCAGACTTGGTCTCCAAGTTTTGCTTCTTAATTTGGCAAGTTTTCTTCAACAACTTGATTTGTTTGATAAATTCTGCATAACAACTTGGAAAATTCTGCACAATAATCTCAAATAATATTTAGTAGATTTAGTTCTACTAGGATTAGGTCAATAAATTTATTTGCATACATTTTCCTACCAAATGCTAATTAAAATATATTAACACGTGGAAAATAGTGTTTTTACACATAAACCCTCATATGTATAATATATTATAATAAAGTCCTTTTTTAATACGAAAATGGTAGGAAAAATGTAATACAAATGTGTAGTTTTATCAACTGAACAAATACCCCCAAACTTATCTTTGATCGTCCCGAGCAAACTAGTTTATTCAAAAGAAAGAGAATAAAAGGAAAGGAGAAAACTAAGCACACTTTCGTAGGCAAACACGATTGCACTGAGCACGTGCAACAAGCCGTTAAACCTCTAGGTGTCCCTAGTAGGAGGAGTGTTGTCTCCTGAGGGTTTTCAGCGGATTACACCCACAAAATCCAATAACAAAAGAGAGATGGTGGAATTTACATATAAAGATAAGAACCATAAAAGAAATACTTTGAAAATAAGAGTTTCCAACTATACTAGCTTTTCAGTTGTCATGAGCCCTATCTTAATAGTCATGAAAAGATGTTAGAAATCACATTATCCCTCAATAAAACATCGTCTTTATTCTTCATTACTATCTTTCATCCAAACATTGATCATATACTCCTACGTGTGTGTATAGAACATCCCTATACTCGGAGAATTCAATTCAAGCTATCATACTCTTGTCCATCTACCTTAGTACTTTTTAATTTGATGAATACTTAGGTTTGCTCACACCTTTTCATGCGACCGTTAATACTTCTTGAGGTACTAACCGACCGATTACTCATGTGCTTGCTGATTCGGTGATAATATTTTTCTCGTCTTGCACCACCTAAGGCTTAGCAGTGACTCCCAGACCAGTTGGCCTTAGGGCACTAGGTGAAGAGGCACCCTCGCTATATTTTTTTATTGCTGCCTTGGCGATAACAAAACCAGTGTTCATTTTTTTCTTTTCACCATTTTTATATTTTCTTCATTCATACTTCCTTCATACTTTGGCTTTTAGACAAGAGCATTTCAAGGTATTCTCTACTATCCCGAGTTTCAAGACGTGTGTAAGTGCATATAGTAGGGTATCAACATTCAAATGTTTGGCTTCCAGAATAGAAACTATTTTTCAGACTTATTTTTATCCTCAGATTAGTGACTTCCTTCATCTTACTAACCCTTGGGACAACAGCTCATAACTACTTATTACCAGTTCGTTTAAGAAAACTTCTAATTTTCTTGGTTTTCTTAAACTATTCTTATCTTTTAGATGTAATTTTTCACTTTCTACTCTTTTGTTATAAAAGAAAATTTTCAATTTTTTTTTTTTACAAAAAAAAAATTGTGCTTATACAAAGTATGATGTAAATTGATGCGTAAATAAGTACAAACCTCCCCCAAACCTGTTTACAGCAGTGTCCTCATTGATGTCATCCGTTAAACTCAAAAACCTGTAAACTTGGGAGGAAATTATTAATGGAGGCAAGAATATATGAAAGTGAAAATCCTCCCCCAAACTTATTTTAGGCTCACAATTTTGTAAAAATCATTTTCTTTCAAGAGCCAAAATATACCACCTCCCTCAAACATGAGTTAAACAATTTTAATCTTTTTTTTTAATCACACGAGGGGGTCAAGGTTATTGGTCAAAGTAAAGCCTTACAAAGACCAAAAGTCAACACCAACCATTCAAAAATTTTATCGATGACGCACCAAGGTTGGTGGAAGAACATGTCACCTTTAAACGTGAAGAAGTGGGGAGGTGATAAGAGGTGTAATGGAAAAGAATTGCGTCTCAATTTGGAGAGACGACACAATGATGGTGATGATGGATTACTCGCATTATCATGATTGTCCAAAAGAGGGGGTGGGAGTCCAATTTCTTCATCTTGGAGTTGATTTATCTCAACACCCGTGTCTTGTAAAAATGCGAGCTCATCAGCGAAAATTTCCTCAAAGCTTTCGTCGATACCCCGAAGAATAATGTCATCAGAAAAAATGGGGTGATCGTCAGACTCTATAAAAAGTTCCTCATCAGCGTTAGATGTTGACCCGGACAACTCGGTGGAAGAGTACATGGTTGGGTCAAACAACAACATATGAATAGAGTCAGTATCATGAAGTTGATCAAATTCGCTGCTGTCGACATCCATTAATTCGACAGAACACACATGAGTATAGGGTTCGGAGGGTTCACTTCCTAACTTGTAAATGTTAAGCTCAATTGACTTCTTTCCAAAGGATAGGGTCATAGAGCCGTTTCTACAATTGATTACTGCGTTGGAAGTGGCCAAAAGGGTCGACCGAGTATCACCGGGATTTGATTGCGTGGGTTTGCCACAGGTTGTGTATCTATAACAATAAAGTCCACAGGGAATATAAATTCCCCGACTTTGATTAACACATCCTCTAGCTCACCCCTAGGTTGGGTGATAGATCGATCGGCCATCTGAAGAGTGCAATGCACAGGTTTTAACTCTCCGATCCCTAATTGCTCATAAACAGAATACGGAAGCAAGTTAACACTAGCACCTAAATCGAGTAGAGCACGATTGATATTTTTACCCTAATAGAAATTGAAATTGTAGGACTTCCGGGGTCCTTTCGTTTCTTGGGTAGTTGTTGTGTAAAAGCTGTGCTCACATTACTCGCAAGGAAAACTTTTTTAGATACTTGAACTTTTCTCTTCCTAGAGCACAAGTCCTGTAAGATTTTTGCATATGACGGAACTTGTTGAATAGCATCTAGGAGAGGAATGTTTATGTTAACTTGCTTAAAAATTTCCACAATCTTCTCCATTTGTAGACTTGGTCTGTTGCCCCTTAACCTGTTTGGATAAGGTGCTTGATCAATAAGTTTTGGGTCCAACGTTTGTGGAGAAGACTGTGGGGATGGATTCGATCCCAAAACTGGAGTGGGAATCGACTTAGATAGATTTGGCGAAATGGACGAAGGGTTCGAGCCTTGGGGAAAACGGATAATAGGCTCGGGTGAAGGTAGGAGACTAGACGAATTAGGGGAAGAAGAAGAAGCTGGGGTATCATTGGTGTCACTATCATCACATTGCTCACCCACTCGGTTATTCAGCACTTTTCCCGATCTCAACGTGGTAACGGCACTCACATTATAACTTTGTGAGTAGCCAGGATTAGGTATGGGTTGAGATGGGAGTTTCCCTTTCTCTCTTGCACTCATTGCGGCGTTTAATTGTGCGATTTGGTTTTCTATTGATTTAATACTCTCACCATGGGAGGCGGAGTTTTTCGTTAGGGTATCAATAGAAGACGTCATCTCAGCCGACAATTTCATGGATTGTTTCATAAACATATCCAAAGTTTGTGCGAGTGAAGAGTTATCAGTACCGGCCAATTGTGGTGTAGAAGTATTGGCCGGATTTTGGAAATTTTGTGACTGAAAGGGGGCCTGATTTTGTGGTTGTGGTTGCTGTGGAGGAGGTCTTTGATAATTGCTTTGTTGGTTTTGATTCCAAGCAAAGTTAGGATGATTCCTCCATCCTTGATTGTATGTGGAAGAATAAGGGTCGTTTCTAGGTCGCTGCTGAAAAGCAGCATTAGCTTGAAACGATGCATTCATAGGACATTCTTCCGTTAAGTGTGAAGGATCCGAACAGCAACCACAGACGGTCTTAGGAAGCGTGACCTGATTTAGGGAGAATAATGAGAACTTGTTTTCAATAGCGTCGAGTTTCTTTTGTATTGTTGCCATTTCGGCTTTTACTGCGATAGAAACATCGAGCTGGTGAATATCTCCCTTAGTTGAAGGTGGTCTTACGCCTTTCCACTGCAAAGTGCTTTCTGCGAGGTCTTCCAGATATTTCCAAGCTTCACCGTCATCTTTAGACATGAAATTGCATTGACACATTGTTTCAAGCATCTGCTTTGTCGCTGGATTAATGCCCTCATATATAATCCGACATAAATCCCATCTTTGTATTCCGTGATGGGGGCATTGGACAAGAAGATCTTTGAAACGTTCAAAGCACATCCAAAATGGTTCATTGGGAAGCTGGGTGAACTGGTTGATCTCGCTCCTAATATGGACAGTCTTATGATTTGGGTAAAACTTCTTAAGAAATTCTATGACAAATTCATTCCAATTAGTGATAGAGTGTGCGGCAGTATTGTAAAGCCATTTTTCTGCCAAGTCGCACAGTGTGAATGGGAGAAGACGTAAGCGCATAGCATCTAAAGTCAATTGTGAAGTACCCATCATTGAGCATACGTTCTTGAATTTGGTGATGAAAACGTACGCGTCTTCCGACTCAAGCCCGTGAAATTTGGGCAGCAGATTGATGTAGTGGGGTTTAATTTCGAAATTATCCCCGTTAGGTGGTGGAAGAGATAGACAAGTGGGAAGAGGACCACGGATAGGATAGCATCTCTCTTGGAGAGAGATGCACGGTGGATTCTGCGCACCTACGGGTGGTGGCAGCGTGGTGTTATAATTAGATGGAGTGCCGTCCATCTCGGTCGTTGTAGTATAGTGGTGTGTATTCCCGCCTGTCACGCGGGTGACCCAGGTTCGATCCCCGGCAACGGCGCCATTTGATTGATACGAAAGAGTGTGTTTGTAGTTATAACTGCAATCAATAACGGTATCGCGCGTAGCTAGACCGAGATGAGTACGGGTCGTCCTCTGGGAAACGTGGAACCTTTTACTCTTACTTTAGATGTGTTGAGAAGGAGAGGAGGGATAAAGAATTTTATAGAATGGTTTCTAGATCTACGTTAAACAAAAATGTAAAATATAGATCTAGATTATTTTAAGGATGTAGTTACTATAATAAGGGGGCTTGTAGGGTTCGTTAGGATTTAGTAGTTATGGACGGTTAATTAAAAGTTACCCTTTTTATCCTTTAATAGATTTAAAACTAGAACGACGGTGATGCGTGTAGATTAGGGTTTCTGGAGGGAAAAGGAATCCCACTCTTAACCCTTATCTCGACACGGAACTCCGTTCATATCTAGCCTTTACCAAAACAATCATTAATCTAATCTCTAATCGCGGTCGGAACTAACAAAGAATTGTTAGCGCGCCCGATTAGGATGTTAATGATTCTTTTGATAAAGTTAATAAACTTTATAGGACTTAAAAAGGGTTTAGGGATGTTCATCATCCATTAGCCTACCCTAATCCTACGAACCCTAACAAGCGGAGAATTACTCGCGCATGTTGAGAGAAGAAGATGAAAAGATAGAGAGGGAAAACATAATGTAAAATGCAAAAACAGTTAAATAAAATAACTACCTTTATTAATCGACTTGAACAAACTACACTTTAATCCGTAGAAAATGATTACAAACTAGTTGCTTCTCGATCTTTCCTAAGGAGGTAGTCGAACAGTCGATGATCAGCCTGGATGCGTGAGCGTCTGGAGCTTCGTGATCTCTTCGGCTTGATCCTTTTCCAAGAGGCTCTCGGTGCTCTTTTATAGTGCAAAGCCAGAATCTTTTAGTTGAAAACTTGGTAAAATTCATCATAGATTTATGCCCCAAAATTTTAGCCAACGATCTCTCTATATTGCCGCGGATCCGCGGCCAACAGGAGGGTTTGGCCGCGGTTCCGCGGCCAATGGTGGGGATCTCTTGATCATTTTTCTTGGGCTTTGTGATTTTGACATGTGGCAATCCTAGGCAACTTCAGAATTCAGAAATCTTCTCTCGGTTGCTCCCAGACTTGTTCTCCAAGTTTTGCTTCTTAATTTGGCAAGTTTTCTTCAACAACTTGATTTGTTTGATAAATTCTGCATAACAATTTGGAAAATTCTGCACAATAATCTCAAATAATATTTAGTAGACTTAGTTCTACTAGGATTAGGTCAATGAATTTATTTGCATACATTTTCCTACCAAATGCTAATTAAAATATATTAACACGTGGAAAATAGTGTTTTTACACATAAACCCTCATATGTATAATATATTATAATAAAGTCCTTTTTTAATATGAAAATGGTAGGAAAAATGTAATACAAATGTGCAGTTTTATCAACTGAACAGAAGATCACCCACACCTTGTGGAGTTTTCATACAACAACAACTATCAGGCAAGCATTGGAATGGCACCATTCGCAACACTCTATGGACGGAAGTATCGTTCACCGCTAAGTTAGGATGACATCGGAGATTGTGAACTCCTTCGACCAGAGATGATTGTGGAAACTGTGGACGTAGTTCGCACGATCAAGGAAAGAATGCACATAGCCCAAGACCGACAGAAGTATTAGGCAGATGCAAAGCGTCGACATCTAGAGTTCTAACCTGGAGACCACGTATTTCTGAAGATCTCTCCAAACAAAGGAGTGATCCATTTTGGCAAGAAGGGTAAGCTAAGTCTAAGATATATAGGACCGTTTGACATACTCGAACGAGTTGGAGAAGTGGCATACCGTTTAGCACCACCACCCTCATTGGAAAGAATACACAACGTGTTCCACATATCCCAGCTAAGCCGATATGTAAGCGACCCCAGCCAAATACTTGATCACTCAGAACTCACAGTACAGACTGGCCTAACTTGCGAGCAACAACCTGTTGAGATCCTGGACCGAAAGGTGAAAACATTACGGAACAGGGAGGTGAACTTGGTCTGAGTGATGTGGAGAAAAGACTCGCCAGGAGAATCGATATGGGAAGGAAAAGAGGATATGCATGCACGATACCCTTACCTATTTGAAAATTAGTCCCTATATAACTGTAAATTTCGAGGACAAAATTTTTATAAGAAGGGTAGAATATAACGACTCTAAAAACATCGTACAGAAAAATTCTTATTATTGTATAGAAAAGAGTATTACAGCCTGTGTAAGTGTTATACGTTAGAATTGTTTGATAAAAGCAAGAAACAACTTGTAGCTCACTGGTAAAGCCTCTGCACTGCTGTGACATAGCCTGCGTGTTCGATTCCCATCAGACACAATTATTTTTCTGATTTTTCTTTTTAAATTTTTGGAAGCCCAAAAGGTTGCACGTGCAATACACGAGGAAATGAAAAGTTCGGAAAAATCAAACATGTGCAAAATGGTGTAAACACAGAATTAATCATGTGGCACGAATCTCGACGCCAGAGCTCGAGAATCGACCGACGGATTAGCCCTAGTGTCCGACACAGACGGCTAAGATAAGCCTAATGAACTCCGTGTTTTTCACACACACCCTTTCAACTCCCCTCAACTGTTTGATTTCATTGAAATCAAACAGGGAAATCAAACAGAAACCCTTCATTTCACAATTTAAAATCTTTTTAATGCTTTTTAATCCAAACTTTTAATTCCCAAACCCTAATTCTCCACTATAAATACCACCCCATTCCTTAGCTCATCACCATTCTGAAAATTATAGCAAAAACTCTCTCAAAAAGTTCATGAGTGCAAGTGGAGTAAAGTGGAGTTAGCGAGCAAGCTTCTTCCATCGAAAATCAAAACCGATTCCGGAGCTCTCGTGATATTACGAAGTTCATCCCTTCTTCCTTAACCTCTTATTGATATATTCAAACCGTAAGTCCCTCCCAACTCTCATCCTTTTCATTGAAATTCATCTTTAAATATTATATCGGTAAAGTGGAGTTATTACGGATGTTTTTTTTCTAAACCTAGAAACTCCTTTTTCCTTTATAATTTGGTCAATCTAATTTTACCACATTACCTGTAACCTTAAATACCAATATCTAAATTCAAGTTTAACCAAGAATCTCATGTGAAACAACCATAATTAAACTTTTTCAATAAAATACCTTGAGCTTTATTATTACTTCCTTTTGTTTTTGTTAAAACTATACCTTTAGGAAAAACTTCACGGGGTAATGACCTACCCTACACATACACTTTGTTTTCATAGCAAAATACCTATTTGTTTATATATTTGTTTAGAAGAATAAGCTTTATAGTAAAATACCACATACTTTAAAACGGGTTTTTTTTAAAAGCAGTATTTCGTATTCCATTACAATTATGCATCTACAACCCTTATTAGGGGACCTACTAATAGATGGTGCGAATTATCGCACATCCCGGGGATAGTAGAGCGAGATACAACACTCTTCACGGAGTATTCGATCTCGAAAGGATATAAATACGGTTTTTAAGAAATGCGACTTTTCTGAATAAAAATAATTTTTTTAAACTTATATAAAATTATAAATCCATATTTTCAAGATATTACGAAACTATGTTTTTAAAATAAAATATTAAAATGTTAATAAAATACCATCAAGTTACCAAAAAAGGACTAGTTTTCAATAAAATATCATAAACTTTTAAAAGCTAGGTATTTATCATTAAAATACCTCAATACTTAACACACATGCTCATAAAAACCCTAAGTAATATAAATCACCCTTGAGATTTTATTTTTAAAATATATTAAAATATTTTTCATAAACCCCCCTCGAGATATGCAAAACAATATTTTAAGGACTATAGATTAATAAAGGTTTAAGCGGTACCATTTCTCTTGAGCCCCAGAGTGCCGTAGAAAGTGAGTGCTTGACTATTTAGGTTAGACAACTTAACGGAGTTATCAATAGCAATTGTCTTGGAAAAAGACACAAATCCTACCGTCCATGTGCAGCAGTTGCCGATAATTCCCGAACCTAAGAATTCAAGAGTTAAATCAGTTTACAAGTTTCTGAATCAGTCTGAGTCCAACCTCAAACCTGAATCCAAAATCAAACACGAATACTTGATCACGAACATGAATACTCAAATCCAAACTTCAAATTCAAACATGTATACTTGACTTGACTTGACCGAATCATGGTTATAACTTGACATGACTACTTGAATACATGATTACATCCTGAATATGAACCTGAACTTTTTGTATCCATGGTTTCGGCCAAGACTTGAAAACATAATCTATACAATACATGACGTGGGGATAAAGGTGTAGATTGGTACGGAACGTATATCATGGCACGAGAGGTCACTTAAAAGACACCTACATGAATTCACGTGTCGTTGTCTCGTTGGTTATGACGGGATCTTGTACTACATATTACCATAGTCCACGGGGTAAGATGGACTCCTCTCGTATACATGAACACTTTCTTTATCAAACTACAAATAACCACGTTAGAATAAATATAATATACTTGTAATCGGTTATATACAACTTTACCTGTTCATTTCACTTTATATATTATCTTCTCTTTCTTCTTTTGGGGCTTACCGAGCGTTAGTTCGCCGACGACATTCCTTTTTGTTTCTTTCTTTGGAATGTTTGTCAGGAGGACTGGACTCTGAGGAGATAGAGCTGAGGCAGGAGTACTTGGACCAGCTTACCGTTTAGCCTGACTACTAGTTCCTCTGCACTAAGTTTCAGTATGCCATTATTTAGGCATTTGCTTTATATCATTGTATCTTTTATTTCAAAACAGTTGTATGTAAAGTTAAATGTAAATAAAGTTGTTGTTCTATTTTATTCTCTTGTCATTCTTGTCCATTTATATATTGCTTAATTACGCTTAACGTATTTATTTCATAGTGAATACGTTGTTGCCTGTCACGTCACCGTCTCCGTCTTCTGGGAAGCGGGGCGTGACAGAGTCTAAATCAAGTGGTCTTTCAAGAATCAAGAACTCGAAATATCATAGTGTGGTTCATCAAAACTCGATGGAGTTGAAAGAAGATTAGAAGAATTAAAGAAAGCGGGTGATGAAATGGGTAAACAAACTTGGGTTTCGAGCGTTGTTGAACCAGATGTGGGAGAGGAAGGCTGAATATCATTTTGCATATCGGATAGGTCGGTGGTAAGAATAGAATCGGTTAAATGTACAGGAAGATATTCACATTCAATAGAAGGGACATGATGGGTAGGAAAATCCAACTCATCCAACATAACGGGTTCATTTTCAACGATATTCTCATCACCGCTCTCACTAACTCTTTCAGTCAAATCAGACGAATAGGTCTTTAAAAATTCATCAATTATAATATTCTCAATCGATAAATCACTTGGTTCACTTGATGGAATTAGAAGATTTGAAATATCAAGTGCAGTTGAATAAGGATCGGTTTGATTTGGACTAGTGTAAGGCTATCTTTCACACTCACTATTGAAAAAGTCAAACATGTTATTCTCGAGCACCTCAGCAATTAGATTATGAAGTGGCTGATCATTAAATACATCCTGTTGGGGTGCAGCATGGAAGGCGTCGAGATCAAAAGAATTGGTTTTGGTTTGACTTTGATGGATCTCTTGTTCTTTTTCACTACTCAATTCCAACTCTACTTCAAGACTAGACATGGTTTGTGAAAAAATTCCGATGGAGGATTCTCTTTGAACCTTGAAACTTCCTAATTGAATTTCAGAAGCATTTTCTATATAAGGTGAAAATGTTGAGTATGGTTGGAATGTGTTTAATTGTTGGCTATAGGCGAGTTCAATGTGTTCCACAATCGACATGCGTTTATGATTTGCCACATTAGCCTCAAGAGATGGGTTAACAAGAGATGGTTTTAATTGTTGGCTACGGGCGAGTTCAATATGTTCCACAATTGACATGTGTTTACGACTTGCCCCATTAACCTCAAAAGAAGTGTCAACATGAGAGCGTGTGAAAGTTTGGTACTGTTGATAAGAATTAGAAGGGTGTATCCAAGTTTTATAAACAGGATTAGGATCAACATTATGATATGAAGAATATTAAGATTGTAGAGTTCCCATCGACGGCAGCAAGGTTTCGGGAGGCATCGACCATGCCGTTTTCAAAAAATTTGCCGTTTTAAGGAACCCTAAACTAGAATCAATAACTAGAAAATAATACGGAAACAAAAGTAAACCTTTCTACATCTAAGTGTTTGCGGAATACAACCTTTGTAGACCGGTCCTTGGCTTCTAAAGCTCCAAGTTGAAGTCCCTTCGCTGCGATCCAAGTCCCGGACTCTTGCATGGCTTCTTCAAGGTGAAAAGAACGATCTTGCTTGAAGTCTTCGAGGCCGAAGATGATCTACGTCGAGGGGATACTAACTCAAGCTACTACTTCACTGATGAAAGATTAGTGAGGCTAACACCTTATACTAAAGTGCTAATCTAGTAAAGGATGATGAAATAGGAAGTGGGCTCACTTTAGAATTATTTTTCTCACGATACTTTCTCACTTTTATCAAACCCTAGAGAGCTCTTTTGGGTTGAGGAAGAAAATGAAGAAAATGAGAAGAGAATGAAATGATCAAGTGAGTGAATAAATCATGGGTGAGTGTGTATCATATACTAACTCATGTAGAGACATAACCATGGCTAATTAAAATGGTTAGGTTAATAAATATCTAAAATAAAACAAAACTAGTGGACTTGGTCAAATGCACTCACAAGTTTCTACAAGCTTCATGCATTTGATTTAGTTTCCACTAATTTGGATTTATCTTAAATATTAAAACCCCACCATTATAATTGGTATGGTGTATGTCTCATACACCCATGTATTGTGTATCAACAACCATGACACACACAAATAAACAATGCACATCAATATATATCACATATATATTGCATGTACACACAAGTGAGAAAAGAATGCTTAAGTGAGCCAATGTTAGTTAATGTAAATTAGTATATCAAATATACAATTATACACTAAATTATCAAATCAACACTTGATTTAATAATCCGGCTATATCTCATATAACCGACTAACACTAAATGTACCAACTTATCGAATCAACACTTAATTCGATAACCCGGCTATATCTCATATAACTGACCGATACAAAAGTCGCAAGAATAGAATACGGTATCACATACACACATTATTCTCGGTCCCGCACATATCACATATGTGCTCCTATTTCGTTTTGCCTGAGCCAGTAAAACCTCTATGTAGGACTCTAAAGACTCGTCAATACGCCGGCAGTAGGTGATGATCACACCAAGCACACGCAAGCCGTCAGCGGTATTAGCTGAACGTAACGGCTACCCGGGTATTGAGCGATCAGAAGATCAGCAAGCAAGCCCGCTCCAACTCCTGCAAAAGCCTGACGGTAACACTTGCCGTACAGTCCGGTCTCCTTGTCTGATATGTCGTATATCAAGTCTAGGGGTGGTAAGCGTCAGACCCCAATAACCGATAAGTCATGCCGATATGAGGCTCATAACGGGTCGAGAAACCACTGGTAACACTTACCAGTAAATCTCTAAATCATCCCTGGTCAGGGACTTCCCTGTTATGGCCAATCGAGCACAGCGCAACATCAACTCCCAATACCGGGAGAGACGAAACCCCTCCTATCGCTCATTGCCTCCATGTGACTCGGGAAAGTACCCAAAAACCACCGTTTTGCATGCCCTCTTGGATGTGGTAAGGTGGAAATCAAAGCACAGTGGGAATCACACAAGACTCTATGATGATCTCGGGTCTACAGACTAACATGTACTAGTGTCATCAGAGAACTGCCATCTGACGTGAGGTATAATACCATCTGAAAGTACTCGGCGAGTCCGTCCAGTGTACCCAGTCTCTACTGAGCACCCGTATATCATCTCTGATGTCAAACACCAATGGATATGGGATCATCCATCGCCCATCTACATGGGTCGAGAAGGTATACGCTAGTCTACTCTGGTATATCGATGCCCTATCTCGATACACCCACGACTAGGGACATTTGAAGGATGTACTTAACGACTACACTGTCCCCACCAGTATGATCTACATCATAGTCCTGGTAGTCAAATACACATCCTAAGGGTTTTACCAACATGTAACAGAGAGACAATCAGTGTACATGTTAAGATAAAGAGTAACCAGATAGCATACTATCATGTCGAGCAAGAAAGTCCTCCCTATATATGTCCAAGCCTCCACTACAATATACATCTCATGTACAGTAATGGCCTATAGGGCATACATACAACTAACAGAGATTGGCTAGTTAGTTGGTGACTGGCAATTGCTATTTGTTCAGCAATGGTCATGGGTGTAAAAGATACCACATTCGCCTTAAAACGAGTATCAGCATTTTCATATGGAAATGATGGTGATTGTTGTCCTAACGGTTTTGGATTAGTGAAAGGTATGAAACTTTGGCTACGAGCCTTCGCAATTTGCTCGGGGATGGGCATGCGTTTAGAAGTTCCCTCACTAGCTTTAAGCGGATTATCAACATAGGAAGATGTTGAATTTTGATGCGGTTGATAGGACCTTAAGTGAAGTATCCAACTGTTATTTTCCACGCGCTCTATCCTATCCCTTAAATACATGGTAGAGTCGGAATTTGTACCGAAGCAATTATGAAAACAAGAAATATTTGTTCATGGATAGCAAAGCTCGGTAAGAGTTCGTCTGTTTGGGTTACCCATTATAAGAAAGTGAGAAGAAAAGAGGGTGAAATGGTAATAATTTAAGCTCTTTTTTTGGATTTTGGAAATTGTTTTGCTTTGAAAGAGAGACTCGACAAACGTACACAAACAATACCTAGAACTAGGGTCACCTAGGTCAATTTACTAGACCGCTTCTAGACTTCCAAAGGACAAGATGCAAGATCAATCCTCTACCACCTCTTTATCAATCTTGCGGCCA
Source organism: Agapanthus africanus (assembly GCA_030015575.1). Lineage (NCBI taxonomy): Eukaryota > Viridiplantae > Streptophyta > Magnoliopsida > Asparagales > Amaryllidaceae > Agapanthus > Agapanthus africanus. The sequence continues at coordinate 28,152,802 of CM057339.1, forward strand.
GATAAGTTCTAGGTAAGTGGGAGGTATCCGCTATACGAATCATTGAAATAGCGGGCCTAATTAAGTAAGCACTTTCCTTAGTCACACTTGCCTTAGACACCACAAAAGAAATGCGGATAAGCAATAAATTACACACGACCTTCCTCTGTCCTAATTGAGCGCGATAGTCCTTAGGGCTTGGTCTAAATATTTTTTATTAATGTAGGGTTATGCGTATGCTCGTTTGTGATTTTTGGGGCCTAAGAAGGGTGATGAAATCCCCACTTAATCCAGATTTGGGTTTATTACCCCTTAATATCCGTTTTAGATATGCAAAACAAACCAAAATCTAAAACACGCAAAAATATTTTTAGCGGCATCTTTGCAAAGAATCCTGCAGGTAAAAATAATTTATTGGAGTTTTAGATGAGAGAGAAAGATAATAGGAGAGTACCAGAGGAGATTGGGGGCCAATTCTTCAATAGGGCCGCGGTTCTGCCGCCCAATGCCCACTTTGGCCGTGGTTCCGCCACCGTGTAAAAGGATCTTGTGCTAAAATTTCTTCAGAGCACCCCTATGCTCCTCTGGTCCAAATTGAAAGTCTCTGAATCTCTGAAGGTTCGCTCCAAATACTCCAGATTTCTCGCAAAACTCGCACAAAAATCGTTAAAAATACAAAATGCGATTTTTTTATATTTATATTCCTGGTTTTTATAAGAAATTAACCCGAATAATAAGAAAAAAATTACGACCGTTTTTCCGGTAACGGCGCCATTTGATTGGTCGTGAAAAGGTGTTTTGTAAATAACCGCAATTAAGACGGTGTCGCTAATAAATAGTCGTGATGAGTACGGGTCGTCCGCAGGGAACATGAACTTCTTTTCTTACTTTAGACGGGTTGATAAAAGAGAGGATGGTTTATGGTCGTAACTATCATTAATTGATAATGCACCCGATTAGAAAATTAATATTTATTTTGCTAAACCTTATAAACATTGAGATATCAAAAGAAATTAAAAGATTTTTCATCCATTATTCTACCTTATCGTACAAACCCTAACAAGCAAGAAATTACTCGCTCATGGTTAATGGTGATTTAGAAGAAAGATTGAAGATAAATGAAACCATAATTAAGATGCAGAAAAGTAATGCAGAAAAATAATGCATAAATTAAATGCAGAAAAAGTAAATGCAAAAAGAATAAAAAAAACTATCTTTATTAATCAATTATTACATTACAACTTTTCTCCTTAGAAAATAGATTACAAGAACCCTAATTGCTCGCTATATCTTTCTCTAGAATTCTGCAAATGATAGATAGATGTATTAGATAGATAGCTCTCGGTCCTTTTATAAGCTCTGAAATGTGAAACCCTAGACACCATATTAAAGTTTGTGAGATTACGATCATGACCCTGAAAATTCACATCGAACGGCCGCTAAATGACCGCCTTTCCGCCGCCAAAAGCCCTATTTGACCACCCTTCCACCGCCGTTTGGTGGAATCGTGACTTGGGATTTTTTCTGGCTTTTCTTCTCGATATTTGGAGATCCTATTGATATATAGATTCTGAAAATATTGCTCTGAGTCTCTGTCGTTTCTAGATTCTTCGATTTGCTTCTAAAATTTGGCAGATTCAGTTTCGATATCCCGATTTGACTTGGATCTCCTACATAAATTTCACGCCTGAGCTAATACCTGCACAATATCTCAAATCAAAATGTTAGTAGCATTTGGTATTTTTGAGATATTATTCCAACCATTTATATAATATAATATCTTAAGAATATTGATTAGGAATATTTGATATGATATGCATATTTTAATTATTAATATTTCATTTAAATTTATATGCATATATTTTCCCTAATTATATTAATTAAAATGAAGAAACATATGATAATATTTTTTTACAAATAAACCCGCATATGTTCTTTATTTATGATTAACACATTTTAGCAGTTAATAATAGTAAGGGAAATGTTCATACAAATGTGCACTATTTTTTATTAATCATCGATTACCGAATGTGTGAACTTATTAAGGCGTAAATAGCTTTTTCATACATATAGGCCTAGTCTTGTAACTACCTCGGGCTCAATAATGACTCTCAAACCAGTTGGTCTAAGGCACTAGATGATAAAACACCTTTGCTGTAAAAAAAAAATTCTTTTTTCATAGCCCTAAGTAAGTTACAACGCACACTTATATATAACTTTTTTTCCATGGTTAAGTTTAAATACCTTTTTCTCTTTCATACTAAGACTTTCAGGCAAGATTATTTCATGGTATCCTCTATTATCCCAAGTTTCAAGAAGTGTGCATGTGCTTATAGTAGAGTATCAATGTTCATAAGTTGGATTCAGGAATATGAACTGTTTTTCAGACTTATTTTTATCCGCAAATTTGGTAACTCTTTCATCTCATTCAACCCATGGAAATCCAGTTCAAGACCACCTATTACAAGCTTTATTCTAAAACATCCAATTTTCTTATTCTTCCTAAATATCTTCCTCTCTTTTATATACATTTTTCACTATCTAATTTCCATTTTCAAACTTTTCCTTTTCTTTTCAAAAGAAAACCTAAAAAGAAAAGAAAATTTTTGTACAAAACCAAACCACCCCCACTTATTTTAGACAGTATCCACACTGTCCTCTACCCCTTATTCTACCGCAAAATTATGAAATTACTTATGATAACTAGAGCAATTTACCCAAAAAATAAATACTAGAATGGGAAAGAAAGATTTACCTCCGCCGGAAATTTGGGGGGAATTTGTTTGCTTTCAAATTTTAAGGGTCGCCTCCTTTTTTCTATTGTTGCTTAACTGCTTTTGGTTTTGGGGAATGAGGCTCAATTTGACTACATATAAGGGGTTAGGTAATTTTGCACAAAAGTCGTCCTGCAAAAAATAAAATTAGCAACTAAATCTATAAAAAGAAAATGTTAGAAAAAACAATTTATACAATACTTTTGCTGACCCATAGGTTAATATTAACCATTCAAATTTTTTATCTATGATCATGTAGGAGTAGTAAAATAAGTTGTAGCGATAAGCATCAATAAACACCCTAAATTTGATAAGTATGATATGAATATGGTGTTTATAAATAGGTGAACAAAATGGTGATCCAATTTTTGTCGGAAAAACCAGCGCAGTAATAAAATATTTAAATCTAAAAGAATCGTGTAACTGCAGTATCTTGTCAAAATATTGTCTTATTGGATCAAAGGCTTCAACATGCGAAGTATAAATAAAATATCCAGTTATATCTGTTAAAGGCTCAACCTCAACTTGTTTTTCAATAGAATTGGTTTTAATAATGAAAGGAAGTATTTAAGGTATAGGTTCAACCGTTAAAGGCTCATCTAAAATCATAGATTCATCATTAAAAAGTTTCTCAAAACCATCCTTTTTCATTATCTTCAAAATTAACCACATTCTCCTCATACACATCTTTTTATATCACATCTCTTAAATTCATATCCTCTTCCTCAAAAGGTTTCTCATAACTATCAGATAAATCAATCGTTTCGAGCTCGATCATAAAATCATCCTCATATACATTCATTGTTGGGGCCTCAAGAAGAGTATCAAGATAACAAGTTAAGGTTGTGCTTATTTAAATTGGAGTGGATAGATTATGATTTTCTAAGGTGTTGGGAACAATCAGGTTTGTGTGGATTTGCATTGGGATGGTCTCTTGCTCTTTCTTATTAGTGATTGCAGTAGTTATCTGGCCAAAAAGAATTTCAGTATTAGTCATTTATTGCTTGGTGACACTAGCGTTTTTCATAAAAGTGGTCAACCACGTTTCAACATTAGCAAGTCTCGTAACCTCATCATTATCAACGTCTAAGGGTGGAAAAGTTTGGTATGGCTGATAATAATTTGATTGGGTATTTTCATAAGGAGGATAATAATATGGATTTGATGGGAATTGTTGTTGGTCTATAAAATTGGAAGAAGTGAATGTTGATTCGGTTGTGGAGTAAGGAGAATTATAATCACCCCTAAATTTATTCATTCAAATGCAATCAGCAAGTGTTGGGTTAACTAGATTGCAAAGTTCATTGATGGGGATTTTATTAGTTTCTAAATTTAACCGCAAGTATACAGTTTATCGCAGTCGTATTTGAGGATCGTTTCCACAAAGAGGTGTATTAACTACTTTTAAACTAAGTGAAATAGTTAATTTTTTTTAAAGTGCAAATAAAAATAGGTTATTTATGAGAGAGAAAATTCTAGGGTTTTTGTATTGCTTATCTTTTTATGGTTGGTTTAAAAGATACCATTTCTTTTCTTTATCTATTTCTAATATGTTTTATATTACTTAATATAAAAGTATATGTTATATTAAATTAATTAAAAATAGCCTATCAATTATAAAAGTTCATTTAGAAACTATATTAAAAACTTAGTTCTAGATAATTAAAAATGACCTAGGTTGAATTTTTTATTAATAGTAATAGGTAGCTAATCTAAACTATCATGTTGATTAATTTAGAACTCTTTAACTACTTAGGTTGAATTTATTGTAATAAAAATCATATCTTTTACCGTTCCTAATTAGGGTTCTGGTTTTCAAATCTTCATTATCCTAATTAGTTTTTAGGCGTATTATCAATTCCTAGATCTAATTCAAAACGTCAATTATCTCTATAAGATCTAGTTTATATGATGAAAACTAAAAGAAAAGAATTATATCAAAAGCAATTCATGATGAAGTAAAAGAAAAGAAGATCATAAAACACATCCAACCATAGAATGAAAGACAATACAAAACCCTAAAAAATAATTAGTTACTCATAGAAAGGAAATTATAAACTTTATTCATTTTGAAATAAAACTTACAATTAATCTTGATCTCTCCTACTTTTACAAACCTTAATTTTTTAAGCCTATGGAAGAGATATGAAACCCTAGGACTATACATGTGCTTATATAGGACAAAGAAAGTTTGGAGAACTAGTAATAGAAGATACAAGAGAATCAATTCTTTTCCTAAATATCTCAAATTCTAAACATGGAAATCTAGATGCCTCTTTTGGGTGCTGATATGCTATCTTTAGAAGCTTCGAAAGACGAAACTCTACATCTCATATTAATTTATGTGTAAAGACGATCGTTCCCATAAAAAATCTCATTAAACGATTCAAAATCGACCGCTGATCTGCGGTTGTTTGACTAGATGCGTCGCTGATCCGCCGCCGATCCGCTGCCGAATTTTGGTATAGTGGCTCCAGATTTTTTCTGTGGTTTCTTCACTGATTTATAGGGATTTTGAGCATATAATATGTAACACCCAAGCCCAATAATACTATTCCTATTACTGGTTGAGTGTTTGACATTGCTCATTTCATTTATTTTGCCTGTTTAGGTCTCACTGTGAAATTTTAACCGGCTAGGTCAGTTTTGCATATAACAAATTTTAGCACCTAAAATGAAATTTAAAATATCCATATTGGCCTACTCGTCACCCCTAGCCGCGTGGTAGCGTCCGTGCGTCGAGTTTTCATCCCGTTCGGTGAAACGGGCAAGTTTGGACGGCTACGCGCGCGTGCAAGTGTCCGACTTGGGGGCATGCATTTTAATCATAAGACATCTCATTTTAAAATTTGGAACCCGCTTAAAATCCTATTTTTTGAATTTCAAATATTTGGGCGCAACCCGGGCGCGATTTGGAAATGTTTCATTTAGCGCCAAAATCCCAATTTAATTAAATATTATAAAACCATAATATATACTAAAACCTTAATCTGTTACTATTATATCTTTTTTAAAATCTCTATTAAATCTTTTAATGTAACTGTTTCCTCAACCTCAGCCAATCACGAGGGGATTAATCCCTCATGGGCCCGTCTCTCTCTCTCACTCTATCTCTCCTCTCTCCTTCTGTGTCTCTCTCTCTCTTCCTCTAATCTCTCTCTCTCTCTATCCATATATATATATTTCTTCCTTCGTCTTCGCGAGAACCCCCATCGAACCCACGCGAGCCTAACCCTAGCCTCGTCGTAACCCTAGCCAGCCTTGTTCCCCGTCGCCGACGCCACCACCACCATCACCCTTGCCCCCGCAGCCTCGACCGCACCTCCTTCCTCCTTCCTCCCTTCCTTCCAACGCCTGCAGCCAGCGCCTTAGCCACCTGCACCGTCGCTTTGCCCGCCGTCGCCGCCGCCACTTTTCGCCGACGACGCCAGCATCTCCCCTTCGCCCTCTTCCCGACCTCTCCACTTTCCTCCTCCTTCCCTCGCCGGCGCTGCAACAGAACCCGGACTGCGATCCCATCGCCATCTCTGGTTCGCCGGAAAATGCCGCCGTCGACCCTCGTCGTCGTCACCCGCGCCACCGCCGACCACCTCCTCTTTCCCTGCGACCAAAAACCGGCCATTACCTCCCCTCATCGCAGCACCACCTGATCCAGCAACCTTCAGCCTTCTGCCGCGTTCACTGCTCCTCGCCGGCGTCCCATCGCCGTCGACCCCGTCGCGGTTGCTATCCTTGATATCCCAGTAAGTTTCTCCTGACCTCTTCCCTTCCCTTTTCCCTTCGCTGGTCACTTTTTTGTCCGTGCGTAGTTTGCTAACCGTCGTCGCTGTTTTGACATTTCGCCGGAATCCGGCCGTGCCGACGACTTGACCCGACTTTCCAGTGAGGTACTCCGGTCCGCGTGGTCCCGCTGTTCGTTGTTTGGACTCGATCCGTGACCCGTGCATCCGTCGCGTGTTTTTCGCCGACGTTACGATCGTTTTTCCCGGTTCGCGAAACCGTCGAGGCAAGTATTACTTGCTACATGCTATGTTATACCAATTGAATGTGTTTGACTCATAAACTTGCGAAACTTAACTAATTAGAGCTATTTTATAATTTGGACGCATTATGACATATATCATGATACTGTAACCTAAAATCACAATTGCCGCCTTAACCCTAATAACGAAACTACCGGTTAATCATTTTGCTGTTTAAAGGACGATAGCCGTACACATGTGGCTTTATTACTTTCTGTTATTGATATTGCACCATCATGTGATCTACTGCACCGCGAAGGGTACTCGAACCTGTTAATATGATAATACGACTGCACTATATTAATGCACCATTGTGATTAAATGAACTGTTATTGTTGTTTACTTTATTTCCTGTTGTTATTCCTTATTCGATTATATACCTGTTGTGAGCACACCCTCGATTGCGTTACATATTGACCTGACCTTGATACACATGACATATACATATATCGATGCACCGGACATGGTACCCTTTACTATCAACTCAACCTGTTGTACCATGACCTGACCTGTTACCTGATCTCATGCCTAATGCCAACAAACCTGACTTGGGGTCCTCATGGACCATTCCTGTTGTCTATCCAGACAAACCTGCTTTTACCTGATCCTGTGTTGGCATTGGTTCTTGATTACTGAATACCTGACTCGACATACATAACTTGGGGGTATGGGGAAATCAAAGGTGAAACCGACTTGTAACTCAACAGTTCGATACATGTTCTGATCAGTCTTACGGGCTAGGCCAGCCCCGGAGTGATGATGCTGACATCACTCACCCATCCTGCTACTTGTTACTGTCTAGCGGCACGTCTCGGATTCAGCCCCGAGAATCTTGACCGTGGTCCCGGGCACGCACGGGATACTATTGAGTTACATCGACGAGTCATCAACTGATTTCAAAGATTTTAGAATAGAAACCCGATAGAACAGTTTAGTTACCCACTGCACACTACCCTGCACTGTTGTTTCATATTATTGCTTTATTCATGTTTATCCCTGCATTGCTTATTACCATGTTCATATTATATTATTGGTTGACATGACGCACTGACGTCTGGGTTTTGCACGGCCCAGATCCTTTACCACTGTCGCCGACCGAGCAGGAGTACTTCAGCCAGCAGGCTGATTTGTGAGTTCTGTAGTGATTAGTTTATTTATTGCATTTTATTTCCAGATGTGAGCCCGCATTATGGGACGTACTTTTCTATTTTGTATTGGATCATTTGCTTCCGCACTTATTTATTATTGACTCTTGTTATTCTGGATTTGGACATGTGTTAGATAGTTTTTTTATCTTGTTCTTGATATCTCTACAGCCGTAATGTGACTGTGGATGGATACTTCCTACCCACAGGTAGCATGGTTGGCTATGTCACGTGCCCAATCTTGCGTACTCTGGGAAGCGGGGCGTGACATGGTTCTTTTGGTATCAGAGCCATAGGTTAGTTGGGTTGATTCTTTTGTAGTTGGGTATCGTACCCGATACACGAATCAGAATACCCATGCTTAGGAAAACATGTCCTACCACCTTGACTGTTTTACCATTCTTGAATCACATTCTTCCGGATCATGTCGACGTGCAAACTTACTTTGCATGTTAACTCGAAAACCTAATTTCTTGTTATCTCTAGGACTTAGGCGACTTGGGTGGAGTTAAGTAATTGTGGCTATGATACCGCGGCATAGTTACAATGCAGTACTCTATTTAAGTATCTTGGAGTTCTAGCCTTGATTTATATATTGAATCTATCATCATGCTAATGTTGGGTGTTTTGATTTTAGGAATATGGCAGATAAGAATTTCAAGACATATCAGAGGCGCGTGGATGAAGCCGCCATGTTGGGAGTGATACGTGGGATGTTGGAAAATCAGAAGAGGCAAACTGAGCTGATCCAGCAGCAAGCAGATTCATTTCAGGAGGGTTTGCAGGCCATTCGGCAGTCTGTAAACAACGCTGGAGCGAAACCAATTGACCGAGTAGGGACCGTGGCAGATTTCAGACGGTTGGGTCCTACTACTTTCACTGGTCTGGAGGAGCCGTTGCCAGCCGAGCAGTGGCTAGTGGACACGGAGAATTTGCTGATTGCGGCACAGATCCCAGAGGACAAAAGAGTTGACGTAGTGCGCATTCAGCTGGTGGATTACGCCCGAGAGTGGTGGCTTGTGGAGGAGAACCGCTTGCCCAAGCCAATCAGTTGGGCGGATTTCTCTAAGAGTTTCCTGGAGAAATTCTTCCCGCGGACTGCACGGGAGGAAATGGAAGAGAAATTTATTGGGCTGAGGCAAAATGGAGCACCTGTGGACGTACATGCAGCGGAATGGAAGAGACTCAGCCGCTTCGCTGGACCCTTAGTCGCCAACGAGGCAGACAGGGCGCGAAGGTTCTTGCGCAGTTTGGATGTGGACATCCAGAGGCAGATTGTCTCCCTGGGTTTGACCACTTTCTCGCAGGTTCTTACGGTAGCCCGGAAGCAGCAGAGTTTATCTGGGATGAAAGGGAAGCTACAGCAGACAGCAGTTGCGGCCAGGAAGCCCACATTTGTACCTAACCGAGATCATGGGCGCAGAGGTATTCCAGTGGATCGACGTGGGGTAGCACCCATGAAGAAGCCTGTGATCGTTGATCGAAGAAAGAGCGTGATTTGTGACTACTGCCGTTTACCTGGGCACGTGCAGAAGGATTGTCGAAGGAGACTGGGACTTTGTCTGGTTTGTGGAGCGGCCGATCACGCAGTTGGTGCCTGTCCGTCAAAGCTTCGCATGAGAGATGATATACAGAAGCCTCCGCAGAGACCGTTCCAAGGACAGAAACAGCTGACTCAAGGACCTAATCAGGCTCGAGCTTTCACGTTGACAGCTGAGGAAGCTAAGGCATCAGGAGAAGTGGTTTCAGGTACTTTACTCGTTCATGGTTTTCCCGCATTGGCATTATTTGATTCCGGAGCATCCCACTGTTTTATGTCATCCAAATTTATAACTACACACTCGATTACCTGCACGACCCTGTCTAGTTTTTGGGACATACACACTGGGAATGGGAAAATCATAGCTAGTAAGGAATGTAGAGATTGTACAGTTGTTGTGTGCGGACGGGAGCTCTTTGCAAATTTCTTGGTAATAGATACGGGCAGCTATGAAGTTGTCTTGGGAATGGATTTTCTTGGCACTTTCCACGCCCACATCGACTGTAGGGCAAGGAAGGTAATTTTCCAGATTCCCGGACATCCTGAGTTTACCTTCACTGGGGGAAGCAGTTCTGTCGGGCCAGTCGAGTTTAGGGCTAGGCCGACAAACAGTGTTCTTGCAGCTATGGAAGTTGATAGTAATGAAGAGCCGGCAGTTGTTCGCGACTTTATAGACGTATTTGAGGATGTATCGGGCTTACCGTCGAAGCGAGACGTGGAGTTCGCGATTGACCTTATTCCTGGTGCAGCGCCAGTATCTAAAGCTTATTATCCGATGGCACCAGTGGAATTGGAAGAAGTTAAGAAGCAAGTTGGTGAATTACTTGAGAAGGGTTGGATTCGAAGCAGCAACTCGCCTTGGGGAGCTCCAGTTCTTTTAGTAAAGAAGAAGGATGGCATGAGAAGGATGTGCATTGATTATCGAGAATTAAACCGGGTGACTATCAAGAACAAGTACCCGATCCCTCGCATTGCAGCTTAGTGGCGCGAGAGTATTCTCGAAACTGGATTTGCGATCCGGATATCATCAGGTCCGAGTGAAAGCAGAAGACATTTGCAAGACGGCGTTTCGAACTCGATATGGACATTTCGAGTATCTGGTGATGCCCTTCGGAGTAACGAATGCGCCGGCAATATTCATGGATTTGATGAACAGGATCTTTTCACCATTCTTGGACTAGTTTATTGTGGTATTCATTGACGATATTCTGGTGTACTCGAAGATTCCGGAGGAGTATGCTGAGCATTTGAAGATCGCACTGCAGACACTGAGACAGGAGAAATTGTATGCGAAGAGAAGTAAGTGCGAATTTTGGCTGGAAGAAGTGAAATTTCTGGAGCATGTTATGTCGGGCGGTGGAATCGCCGTCGATCCCAAAAAGATTGCAGCAGTTCGAGATTGGCCTATTCCAAGGAATGTGGCTGAGGTAAGAAGTTTCCTTGGTTTAGCCGGATACTACAGGAGATTTGTAGAGAACTTCGCTCGTTTGGCAGAACCGTTGACCATGCTTACGCGCAAGGAAGTACCTTTTATTTGGACGGATGGATGTGCATTGGCCTTCGAGACGTTGAAGCAGAAGTTGATAACCGCCCCTATCCTGACCGTACCCGACAATTCCGGAGGACTGGTGATTCACAGCGACGCATCTGGAAAAGGATTGGGATGTGTTTTGATGCAGAATGGGAAGGTCGTAGCTTACGCATCAAGACAATTGAAGACTCATGAGAAGAATTACCCGACTCATGACTTGGAGCTTGCGGCCGTGATCTTCGCCTTGAAAATTTGGAGACACTACCTTTTGGGCGAGAGAGTCGAAGTTTTTACAGATCACAAGAGTTTGAAGTATGTGTTCACTCAGAAGGAGTTGAACATGAGGCAACGCAGATGGTTGGAGCTGATGGCCGACTACGACCTTGATCTTAAGTACCAACCGGGAAAAGTTAACGTCGTGCCGGATGCGCTTAGTCGGTTACCAGCGATTCAGGTTTTGACTACACAAAGGGAGATCATTGCAGATTTTCGAAGATTTGACTTGGAGGTTGTGCTACCACATTCTACGGGACAGTTGATGCAGTTGCAAGTACAGTCGTCCTTAGTTGAGAAGATTAAAGCGGCACAATCGCAGGATCCTAGACTGCAAAGGTTTCGAGAGCAGGTTGAAGCCGGACTACGAACAGATTTACTGATCCACGAAGATGGTTCGTTGAGGTATGGTAGCCGTGTGTGTGTGCCAAAGGGAGATGCACGTGAAGAGTTTATGAAGGAGGCACACAGCTCAGCTTACTCTGTACATCCGGGAGGTACAAAGATGTACCGAGATATTCGACAGCATTTCTGGTGGGAAGGCATGAAATGGGAGATTGCTCGCTTCGTGGCTAAGTGCTTGGTATGTCAGCAAGTCAAGGCTGAACACCAAAGGGTTGCTGGTTTGTTGCAACCACTTCCGATTCCTCAGTGGAAGTGGGAACATATAACCATGGATTTCGTGACGGCTTTACCGCGGAGTCCAAAGGGCAACAATACAGTATGGGTGATTGTCGATCGGTTGACCAAGGCAGCTCACTTTATTCCTTTTCGGGTTGGTCAATCGACGGAGACTTTGGCAGAGCGGTACATGCAGGAATTGTAAGACTGCATGGAGTACCGGTGAGCATCGTGTCCGATCGGGACACTCGGTTCTTGTCACACTTCTGGAGGAGTTTACAAGAAAGTTTGGGGACTCGATTGAAGTTTAGCACAGCTTATCATCCTCAAACTGATGGTCAGTCGGAGAGAACGATCCAAACTCTTGAAGATATGTTGAGAGCGTGCATGTTGGACTTCAAGGGTTCTTGAGAGGATCATCTACACTTGGTGGAGTTTTCTTACAACAATAGTTTCCAAGCGACTATTCAGATGGCTCCGTTTGAAGCTTTATATGGTCGTAAGTGCCGTTCACCTGTTTGTTGGGATGATGTTGGTGAACGAAGGTTACTAGGACCAGATTTGGTAGTACAGACAGTCGAGAAGGTGAATACAATCAGGAAGCATATGAAGGTGTTAGTTATATGTATGCCCTAGAGGCCATTACTGTACATAGGATGTATATTGTAGTGGATGCTGGGACATATATGGGAAGGACTTTCTTGCTCGACATGATAGTATGCTATCTGGTTGAACTTTATCTTAATGTGTATACTGATTGTCTCTCTGTTACATGTTGGTAAAGCCCTTAGGATGTGTGCTTGACTACCTGGACTATGATGCGGATCATACTAGTGGGGACATGGTAGTCCATAAGTACATCCTTCAAAGTCCCTAGTCGTGGGTGTATCGAGACGGGGCATCGATATACCAGAGTAGACTAGCGTGTACCTTCTCGACCCATACAGATGGGCGATGGATGATCCCATATCCATTGGTGTTTGACATCAGAGATGATATACGGGTGCTCAGTAGAGACTGGGTACACTGGACGGACTCGCCGAGAACTCCCAGATGGTATTATACCTCACGTCAGATGGCAGTTCTCTGGTGACACTGGTACAGAGTAGTCTGTTGACCCGAGATCGTCATAGAGTCTTGTGTGGTTCCCACTGTGCTTTGATTTCCATCTTACCACGTCCAAGAGGGCATGCAAAACGGTGGTTTTTGGGTACAGTCCCGAGTCACATGGAGGCAATGAGCGATAGGAGGGGATTCGTCTCTCCCGGTATAGGGGGTTGATGTTGCGCTGTGTTCGATTGGCTATAACAGGAAATCCCTGGCCAGGGTTGCTGAGATTTACTGGTAAGTGTTACCAGTAGTTTCTCGAATTGTTATAGACCTCATATCGACACAACTTATCGAGCTATTGGGGTCTGACGTTTACCGCCCCTAGGCGAGATATGCGACATATCAGACGATCAGACCGGACTGTACGGTAGTGTTACTGGTTGGATTCACAGGAGTGTGAGCGGGCTTGCTCGTCGATATTCTGATCGCTCAATACCCGGGTGGCCGTTACGTTTAGCAGACCGCTTGCGGCTTGTGGGTGTTTGATATGATCATCATCTGCTGCCGGCGTATTGACGAGTCTTTAGAGTCCTACACAGAGGTTTCCTGGCTCAAGCGAAACGAAATAGGAGCGCATATGAGATATGTGCGGGACCGAGAATGATGCGTGTATGTGATACCGTATTTCATTCTCGCGATGTGACATTGATCGGTTATATGCGATATAACCGAGTTATCGGATCAAGTGTTGATTCGATAAGTTGTTACTGATGATACCAGTCGGTTATGTGCGACATGACCGGATCATTGAATCGAGTGTTGATTTAATGATTTAATGCATAATTATATATTTGATATATTACTTTGCATTAACTAGTATCGGTTCACTTTGAATGGATTTTCTCACTCGGATGTGCGCATTGTATATGCGATATGATTTTGTGCACTTGATTGTATCATGTTTGATGATGCATGTTTAACTATAGTTAAGTGTAATGAATTAAGCCATGGTTAAACTAATGATTAGGGTTTTCTTTTCTTACTTACTTATTTATTTATTTATTTTGAATAGATGAGAAAAGAATGGTTGCTAGTTTTGGAGTTTAGTTGAAGCTTCATGAAGCTTTGACTTTGTAACCATTCTTATCCCATCCTTAACCCTAATCATTCCTTTAACCATGATCAATTCTCTACACTATACCATGGTTACATTATGATAAGTATTCCTTTTTCTTTTCATTTTTATTTATCTTATCATAATATCATCTTCTTCTTCTTCATCTTCAAGTTGAAGAAAACCTTCACTTCATCAATGGTAATTGATGAATATGAGTGAGAAATCCAATAATAAAATGAACCCACTTCCTATTTCTTCATCCTCTACCTCTTGCCAAGTAGTAGAGTGTGTTTTCTTCATAAGTTTCTTGACTTGGTGAAGTCGGAGCTTGATTTAGCGATGCCTCGACGTAGATCATCTTCGGCATGGACATCGATGACCTAGCCCGTCCATTCTCCGATGAAGCCGACGCTAGAGCCCGGGACTTGTTATGGACAGCGAGGAGACTTCATTGCGGAGCTATGGAGGTGGAGAACCGGATCTACAAAGGTTGTATTTCCGTATCTCTTAGTTAAGTGTTAACTAGTTATCTTTTCGCCTAAATATCTAGCCGACGATCCGTACACTAGGGTTTCTCGGCACCGTATTTTTTGAAATTGGCATGTTCGATGCCTTGTGAGACCTCACTAGGGTGCCTAGGAACCCTACAGAAGGCAGCTCAAGAAAGACAGAAAAGTTGGGCTGACACGTCAAGAAGACCTCTAGAGTTCGCCGTGGGTGATTTGGTATTCTTGAAGATATCACCGACTAGAGGGGTGATTCGCTTTGGGAGTCGGGGAAAGCTTAGTCCTCGATTCGTTGGACCCTTCGAGATATTGGAGCGTGTTGGAGAGGTAGTGTACCGTTTGGCGTTACCACAGTCCTTGGCAGGTGTGCACGATGTGTTTCATGTATCTCAACTACGGAGGTATGTCCGAGATGAAAACCACGTCTTGGATCATTCGGAGTTAACTGTACGGGAGGACCTAACTTTTGAGGAGCGACCGGTTGAAATCAAGGATCGAAGAGAAAAGGTTCTTAAGAACAAGGTTATCCCACTTGTGCTAGTTTCTTGGGGTAATCGATCGCATGGAGAATCCACTTGGGAGCGAGAAGACGAGATCCGGCAGAAGTTTCCTCACCTTTTCCTGTAGTTAGCTATCTTGTATTCTTGGAATTTCGAAGACGAAATTCTTTTTGTAGTTGGGTATGATGTAACACCCGAGCCCAATAATACTATTCCTATTACTGGTTGAGTGTTTGACATTGCTCATTTCATTTATTTTGCCTGTTTGGGTCTCACTGTGAAATTTTAACCGGCTAGGTCGGTTTTGCATATAACAAATTTTAGCACCTAAAATGAAATTTAAAATATCCATATTGGCCTACTCGTCACCCCTAGCCGCATGGTAGCGTCCGTGCGTCGAGTTTTCATCCCGTTCGGTGAAACGGGCAAGTTTGGACGGCTACGCGCGCGTGCAAGTGTCCGACTTGGGGGCATGCATTTTAATCATAAGACATCTCATTTTAAAATTTGGAACCCGCTTAAAATCCTATTTTTTGAATTTCAAATATTTGGGCGCAACCCGGGCGCGATTTGGAAATGTTTCATTTAGCGCCAAAATCCCAATTTAATTAAATATTATAAAACCATAATATATACTAAAACCTTAATCTGTTACTATTATATCTTTTTTAAAATCTCTATTAAATCTTTTAATGTAACTGTTTCCTCAACCTCAGCCAATCACGAGGGGATTAATCCCTCGTGGGCCCGTCTCTCTCTCTCACTCTATCTCTCCTCTCTCCTTCTGCGTCTCTCTCTCTCTTCCTCTAATCTCTCTCTCTCTCTCTTCTTCTAATATCTCTCTCTCTCTATCCATATATATATATTTCTTACTTCGTCTTCGCGAGAACCCCCACCGAACCCACGCGAGCCTAACCCTAGCCTCGTCGTAACCCTAGCCAGCCTTGTTCCCCGTCGCCGACACCACCACCACCATCACCCTTGCCCCCGCAGCCTCGACCGCACCTCCTTCCTCCTTCCTCCCTTCCTTCCAGCGCCTGCAGCCAGCGCCTTAGCCACCTGCACCGTCGCTGTGCTCGCCGTCGCCGCCGCCACTTGTCGCCGACGACGCCAGCATCTCCCCTTCGCCCTCTTCCCGACCTCTCCACCTTCCTCCTCCTTCCCTCGCCGGCGCTGCAACAGAACCCGGACTGCGATCCCATCGCCATCTCTGGTTCGCCGAAAAATGCCGCCGTCGACCCTCGTCGTCGTCACCCGCGCCACCGCCGACCACCTCCTCTTTCCCTGCGACCAAAAACCGGCCATTACCTCCCCTCATCGCAGCACCACCTGATCCAGCAACCTTCAGCCTTCTGCCGCGTTCACTGCTCCTCGCCGGCGTCCCATCGCCGTCGACCCCGTCGCGGTTGCTATCCTTGATATCCCAGTAAGTTTCTCCTGACCTCTTCCCTTCCCTTTTCCCTTCGCTGGTCACTTTTTTGTCCGTGCGTAGTTTGCTAACCGTCGTCGCTGTTTTGACATTTCGCCGGAATCCGGCCGTGCCGACGACTTGACCCGACTTTCCAGTGAGGTACTCCGGTCCGCGTGGTCCCGCTGTTCGTTGTTTGGACTCGATCCGTGACCCGTGCATCCGTCGCGTGTTTTCCGCCGACGTTACGATCGTTTTTCCCGGTTCGCGAACCCGTCGAGGCAAGTATTACTTGCTACATGTTATGTTATACCAATTGAATGTGTTTGACTCATAAACTTGCGAAACTTAACTAATTAGAGCTATTTTATAATTTGGACGCATTATGACATATATCATGATACTGTAACCTAGAATCACAATTGCCGCCTTAACCCTAATAACGAAACTACCGGTTAATCATTTTGCTGTTTAAAGGACGATAGCCGTACACATGTGGCTTTATTACTTTCTGTTATTGATATTGCACCATCATGTGATCTACTGCACCGCGAAGGGTGCTCGAACCTGTTAATATGATAATACGACTGCACTATATTAATGCACCATTGTGATTAAATGAACTGTTATTGTTGTTTATTTTATTTCCTGTTGTTATTCCTTATTCGATTATATACCTGTTGTGAGCACACCCTCGATTGCGTTACATATTGACCTGACCTTGATACACATGACATATACATATATCGATGCACCGGACATGGTACCCTTTACTATCAACTCAACCTGTTGTACCATGACCTGACCTGTTACCTGATCTCATGCCTAATGCCAACAAACCTGACTTGGGGTCCTCATGGACCATTCCTGTTGTCTATCCAGACAAACCTGCTTTTACCTGATCCTGTGTTGGCATTGGTTCTTGATTACTGAATACCTGACTCGACATACATAACTTGGGGGTATGGGGAAATCAAAGGTGAAACTGACTTGTAACTCAACAGTTCGATACCTGTTCTGATCAGTCTTACGGGCTAGGCCAGCCCCAGAGTGATGATGCTGACATCACTCACCCATCCTGCTACTTGTTACTGCCTAGCGGCACGTCTCGGATTCAGCCCCGAGAATCTTGACCGTGGTCCCGGGCACGCACGGGATACTATTGAGTTACATCGACGAGTCATCAATTGATTTCAAAGACTTTAGAATAGAAACCCGATAGAACAGTTTAGTTACCCACTGCACACTACCCTGCACTGTTGTTTCATATTATTGCTTTATTCATGTTTATCCCTGCATTGCTTATTACCATGTTCATATTATATTATTGGTTGACATGACGCGCTGACGTCTGGGTTTTGCATGGCCCAGATCCTTTACCACTGTCGCCGACCGAGCAGGAGTACTTCAGCCAGCAGGCTGATTTGTGAGTTCTGTAGTGATTAGTTTATTTATTGCATTTTATTTCCAGATGTGAGCCCGCATTATGGGACGTACTTTTCTATTTTGTATTGGATCATTTGCTTCCGCACTTATTTATTATTGACTCTTGTTATTCTGGATTTGGACATGTGTTAGATAGTTTTTTTATCTTGTTCTTGATATCTCTACAGCCGTAATGTGACTGTGGATGGATACTTCCTACCCACAGGTAGCATGGTTGGCTATGTCACGTGCCCAATCTTGCGTACTCTGGGAAGCGGGGCGTGACATAATATCTTGAATATCTTGTTATCTTTCTGTAGTTGCGTAGATCTCCGAATTGTTCCCAAATTCGGTATATAATTAGGCATGTTGATTTGTTGCTTTTGATTTGATTTGGTTTCTCCAACTAATTTGTTTTTGTGATGATTGATTCACCTCTATGATATTCATAAATTTGTTTCAAATTTGCAAACTGTCTTTTGATTTTCTGAATAACTCCCTTAAGTTCCATTGTACGCGCGTAATCCTCATTTTAGCACAATTATCCGCCTTTTTGCATCCAAGCCATATTATCTGTAATAATTCATAAAAGATACCCAGAACAGTATAATATATGACAATAAAATGATAAATAGGTTAGAAAAATATGCAATAAATTACACCAATCAAATATCCCCACACTTATCTTTTGCCTGTTCTCGAGCAAATCTAGGGTTTCAAACTCTAAACTAAACTAAACTACAATCTACTAAACCCTACTCCTACTCCTACTTCTATAAAAGAAAATAAAGGAGATAAAAATAAGAAAATGAAAACTATATACAAAGATAAGAATAGATAAGAAAATTACGAAAAAGAAGAGTTTAATCCTCCCTAGATTTTCAGTCGTCATGGACCATGCCTTAATAGATTTTGATCTATGCCAAAAATTATTTTCTCATCATTCTTCCAATTTTTCCTACCTATCTTTCCTCCAAACATGATCATATACCCCCATGTGTATGTAAAATCATCCCTACACTCGAAGAATTCAATTCAAGCTCACATACTCTTGCCTTTAGTTCCTTATTACTTTTTAATTAGCGGATAAAATTGATGGATTTGTTTCCACATTTTTCATGCGACCGTTAATGCTTCATGAGACACTAACCAATCGATTACCGAACGTGATTACTTATTGGACGTAAATAGAAGTATCCTAATCTTGTAACACCTAAGACACAATAAATGATCCCAAATCAGTTGGTCTAAGTCACTAGGTGATGAGCACACTCGCTGAAAAAAAATTATGCTGCCTTGATAATTGCAAGACAATGTTCATTTGGTTTTCTCGGTGATATTAATTTTTTTCGTACTAGAGTATTATAGGTAAGAGTATGACAAGATGTGTACATGTGTGTATAGTAGGGTATCAATGTTCAAATGTTTGGACTCAAAAATAGACTCCACTTATATCTTCTCAAACCTAGTAACCCCTTCATGATATTGGCCTTTTAGGAACGGACTCATGACAACTTATTATTAGATCCATTTAACTATCTCTTTTTCTTATTTTGTTTAAAATCTCTTTCTCTCTTTTATATATATTTTTCACTTTTTCATTTCTATTTTCAAAATTTTCTAATTTTTTAAAAAGAAAAGTAGAAGAAATTTTCTGTACAAAATCAAATCAACCCCTTACATTTATTTCTAACAATGTCCTTATTATGTTAAAGTACATACCTTATTATACCAGCATAATTGTGCTTACCTTTATTGAAATCTTCCTGATTTCAAATTCTCAATACCTACAAAAGAAAATGTGGGTGTGCATTTTGGTACCCAAACTAATTTAGGTTTATGAGGGTTAGTTTTGGGGATCGATTTCAAATTGGTATATAAAAATTTATTTCTTTTCAACTCACAAGAATATACAAAGTGGCCACGTGCACGACAATAGTGACAAGTGTGATTAGATGTACCCATAGAACTAAATTTATAAGAAGAATAGTGGTTGACAAATTTAGATGAAGAGTATTTTTGAATTTTTGAAGTTTTAAGATTAACATCTCTTTTATTTAAACATTTCTTCCCTTTGCTTGGTAAAAAATCAATCGTTTTCTTTCGTTTTGAAAACTTAGCAAAAGAAACTGTTAAATCATTATTCTGTTTCTTAAAAGAAGCAATTTTCTCGATCAACTTTTCTTGAGAAATACAGGACAATTTTAAAGAATCAATTTCGGTTTTAAAAGTTGAAATCAAATTTTCATGATCATTTCTCAAAATATCACATGACAAAATCAAATTTTCATTTTCAGTGTTTAAAGTATCAATAGTTTAATATCAAATTTTGAATGAAGCTCAATTTTCTTCTTATCAAATTTATCAATTTGTGCCAGGAAATCATTTTTCTCTTTTTCTAATTTCTTGTGAACTACAAGAAAATTTTAAAACATCAATTTCATTGGTAAAAATTTCAATCAAATTATCATTTTCTTCTCTCAAAGAATTGTGAGACAAAATCAAATTCTCTTTTTCGCTTTTCAAATATTCAATCAACGAAACCAATTTCTTTTTCTCCTTTTTGAACAACAAAATTTTATTTTCAACGAAACTATTTCGAGACATCACCGTATTAAGTTCATCATGAAGATTAGGAGAAGTATCAATAAGTTGATCATGTGTACCATCAAATGAAGAATCGCAGTCCTTAAAATCAAATAAACACTCATCATCGTCACTTGTTTCCTCATTAGACAATTCAAATAAAGCGTTGATATCACATGGTAAGTCATAAGAATTATTAGGTTGACTTTCTAGATTGAAAATATTTAGATCAACTGTCATGTTTCCAAATGAAATTTTCATTGAACCATTCCAATAGTTAATCAAAGCTTTAGCCGTAGCTAGGAATGGTCGTCTTAAGATTATCGGAATTTGATTTTTAAGGTTAGAGACTGGTTGTGTTTCTAGAAAAATAAAATTCACAGGAAATATAAATTCGTCTAGTTTAATTAACGCATCCTTAATCTCTCTCTTTGGCTTCTTAATGGACCGATCTGCCAACTGTAAAGTAACTTTTGTGAGTTTAAACTCATATATTCCTAGCTGTTCATAGACCGAAAAAGGAAGAATGTTCACACTAGCACTGTAACGACTCTATTTTTAATGTACAATTTTTTTTTAAATTAATGTACAAAATGGAGTATTTGCAAGCCGGAGTATACTTTAAGTATTATTTTTTGAAAACAACAAGAAATCACTTGTAGCTCATTGGTAAAGCCTTACACTGCTGTGACATAGCCTCTGTGTTCAAATCCCCCCAGCCACATATTATTTTTACTGATTTTTATTTTAAACTTTTTGGAAGCCCAAAAGTTTACACGTGCAATACACGTAAAATAAACATGTGCAAAAGGGTATTTATACAGATAGGGACACGTGGCACCAATCCAGAGCCCAACCCCCTTAGAAGGCCGGGGAGGGCAAATGCCCCTAACTCTGCACCCTAGTCCCTTTGTCTACCCCCATTACTCCTATACTATTTAATTTCCCTGTAAATTAACAAAGAGATTAAAATCCCATTAATCCAAGTTTAAATGCATTTTTTAATTCTCTCTTCATTCTCAAAACCTTAATTTCACCCTATAAATAAAATATCATACCTTAGCCCTCCTCATTCTGAAATCTATTGTCAAAAATTCTCAAAATTTTCCAAGTCAAAGAAGAGTACAAGTGGGTTAGCCCAAGTTCCTTTTCCGGTGAGAATTTGAAGCAATTTCGGCGACCCCGCGACTCCACGAAGGCCATCATTCCTTTTCTCAACCTCTCTTCTATCTTTTTAACTTGTAAGTCCCACTTTTCTTCTCCTCTTCTTAACTTAAAATGATCTCTTTTCAATTTATATCGGTAAGTGGAGTTATACCGATCTTTAAATTCTATTTTCTTTAGAATTGCAATTTTTCTTAAGAACCAATCAACCAAATCATCAAACCTTGTTTGATAATAATTAAAAAAAATTAGAAAAATTTTTCATTTTAAAACTCCAAGTAAAACAACTTTTATTAAGTTTTTACGCTTAAATTCCATGAAATTACATATGACATCGTTTAATCATTCTTGCTTATATTAACTTTAGAAAACCTTACGAGGTAATGACCTACTTCTTACAGACACGCATCTTGATATAGCACGATTTCCTTGAACAACAACTTTGTGGAAAATATGACTTTTACATCAAAATACCATAAACTATCAAAACCCGTATTCTTTAAATTGTGTTATTTAAATTCCTTGCGATTGTGTCTCTATAACCCACTTTTAGTGTATCCAATTCGGTTAGTGCTGGTTATCGCACATCTATCGGACTAGTAGGGCGAGATGCAGACCTCCTCACGGAGCATACGATCTCGATGGAATTTTTAATGCAATTTTAAAGAAAAAAGTGATTTTCTATTTAATAAATAAATTTTATTTTTAATAATTATATATAAATATTATCAAACCATCTATTTTAAATATATAATAAATTCCATGTTTTTCTAAACAAAAGAAAAGAATTACAAATTTCATGAAAATACCATCAAGAATACATACAAGTTAAATTTACACAAAAATATCATGAATTATTCAAGCTAAGTATTTATTCACTAGAATACCTCACTTTTAAAAATTACATTCATGAAAACCCTAAATACGATAAATAATTACTTGAGGTTTATTTTGAAGTATACTAAAAATATTTTTTTATAAAACCCCTCTCAATTTATATTAAATTACAATAAGGACTCTAGTAAATATAGGTTTAAGTGAGACCAATTCTCTTGAGCCTCAGGAAGCCAGAGAAAGTGGGTGCTTGCCTATTTAAGGTAGAAAATTAAAACGGGGTTATCAAATGGTAATTGTATTGGAAAAAAACACAAATCCTGTCGTCCATGTGCAGCAGTTACCGATAACTCATAAACCTAATTCAGGACTAAAATCTGTTTAAAGTGTCTGACTCAATCTGAGTCTCGGTCTAATCTGAGTACAATCCAATCATAACTCCAATCCAACATGAATCCAATATTTACTTGAAACTTGAACATGAATACCAGAACTATACAAACATGCAACATGTCTTGACTTGACCAAACCATGGATATATCTTGAACTTGACAACATGTCTATCCGTTTATATCCTGATCCGTTTACGTGAACAATTTATACCATGGTCTTGGCAAGTCTTATATTTACAAACAATACAATATACATTACGGGGTTTAACGGGATAGACACGGAATATGTTAAAAGTAGCACGGTGATGGTCACTAAAAGACACATACATGAATATCCTGTGTCGTTGTCCCGTGGGTTTTGATGGGGCCTTGTACTTACATGTTACCTTAGTTCACGGAGCAAGTTGGACTATTCTCGTATACACTGGCACATTCTGTACCAAGTTACAAACAACTACGCTAGCATAACAAACACATAATTTAACAGCTCTACTATCTTTACCTGTATACTTCTATTCTATCTTTTGGGACTTACCGAGCGACTGTTCGCTGACGACATTCATATTTTCTTCTTTCTTTGGAATGTTGTCAGGAGGACCCGACTCTCAGGAGATCGAGCCCAGCCAGGACGATTTGGAGCAGTTCACTGAAGATACAAAGTTCTAGATCTACTTGTACTTACTTTACTTTTAGTTCATATGCCATTGTTTATGCATCGCTTTCAATTATTGTATTTTACTTTCCAGTTGTAAGTAAAGAATGAATATAAATAAAAAGTTGTTGTTTTATTACATCTTTTGTTATTCTTGTGCTTTACTTTTATATTGCTTATTTACGCTTGACGTGTTTACTCTTGAGTAATACGTAGCGTGCCTACCGTGTCCTCTTACCCGTACATTGGGAAGCAGGGCGTGACAAGCACCTAGGTCAAGTAAAACTCTATTAATGACCTTACCTCCGATAATTCTTGAAATTGTAGGACAACCAGGGTCTTTATACTTTATAGGTAATGTATTAAGTAGGACGTCACTAACATTACCGACTAGAAAAACCTTTTGAGGCACACGTGTTTGCCTCTTTTTAGTGAAAAGGTCTTTAAGAAATTTAGCATAGGATGGAATTTGGTCAATTGCATCTAGGAGAGGTATGTTGACCTTGACTTGTTTAATCGTCTCCATCATCTTCGCCACTTTAGCATCTTGCTTCTTGGCCTTTAAACGTTTTGGATATAGTGCTCTCGGCTCAAGAAAGGTGTCCATAGAAGATGGATGGAATGTGCGTGTATCAATAGATGCCGGCTGTGTAAGTGAGGTAGGAGACTGCTGCTCTTCATTAGCTGGTATCTCTTCCGAATTTTCGGGCATCCTAACCTGATTATTAACTTGTTTTCCCGATCGCAAAGTAATTATAGCATTTTCTTATGCGGGATTTACACGTGGATCTTTTGGATTTGTTACAGGTTGGCTAGGTAAGGTGCCCAATGCTGCAACTAGCTGGCCGATTTGCCTTTCAATATTTCCCAGCCGCTTTTCAACCTTATTAAGCCTAGTATTCTCATCCCCATACCCTTGTTGTGTGTTGGGTTGGGTTAGGTTGGTTGGGAAATCTTGTCTTTGGAATTGTTAGTTATTGTTGTCTTGATTCCATTGTAAATTTGGACGGTTCCTCCAACCTGGGTTGTATGTTTGAGAATACGAATTATTATTTTTTGTTGATATAAAGCAATTGTGGTTTCTTGACCTTGAGGACCGCACACAAGGGGATATTCTTCGGAAATATAGAAAGAGTCTTGACAGTTAGGAAAGGAAAGGGCTTGCTAACTTGTTGGACGGGGATGGTTGTACTTGATTACTTTTCTATTGATTTTCTTATTGCTGCTGGCTCAGCTTGCATCCATATAGTAGCTTCAACTGCGTGTAACTCTCCCCCAGATGTGGCCGAACCTCTCTCGCTAGTACTCTCCCATTGCATGGTTTTATCAGATAATTCTTCTAAAAAGTTCCATGCGTCATCTTCCTTTTTCATCATAAAGTCACCTTGACACATCGACTCTATCATAAGTTTGGACTCCATACCATCATACACTATCTGGCATAATTCCCACTTAGCTATATTATAATGTAGGCATTTAATGAGAAGGTATTTAAAACATTCAAAATATTCCCAAAAAGATTCCCGCGGTTTTTGTGAAAATGTTCTAATTTCATTTCTGAATTTAGCGGTTTTAAAATCCGGGTAAAATTTTTTAAGGAAAGCTTTAGTAAACTCCTCCCATGTGTGAATAGTGTTGGCTGACACACTGTAAGCCAATGCTTAACTTTATCAATGAAGACGAATGGTATTAGTCTAAGTTTTACAACATCTTGATTTAACTGCTTCAATTTGAACAATTGGCACAAGTCTTCAAATTCCCTTATAAAGATATAGGCGTCTTTCGATTCTAGACCATGGAATTTGGGAAATAGGTTTATGAAAGCATGTTTAATTTCATAGTCAGCACTCAGTAAGACTGTGCAAGATGAGAGCGAAGTATGTACAGAATAACATCTATCCTGTAGGATAGGTAAAGCGGGGACGATCTCAACCATAGTATCTATAAAATCAAGACGATTCAAACAGTTTTTTTCTTCTCGACCCCACACGTGCATACACCGTAAGCAAAAGATTTTTTTATATGCAAGAACTAAGATTCATAAACTAAACTAGAGATTCTAACAAATCACAACTGAAAATGCGCAAACAACCTAAATATAGGATCACCTAGGTCAAGTTACTAGACCCGCTCCTAACTGCCAAGAGACAAATTGCGGGATATATTCTCTAACAGCTCTTTAACAAGCTTGAAACCAAATCAGTTCCAGTTAATTGGTAGGATTCCGCTATACGAATCATCAAAATAGTGGGCTTTAATTAAATAACCATAATTAGTCATACTGACAGACACCTCAAGATTGAATCGGATAACCGTTAGATTATCTACAACCTCTTCTTGTCCTATTGAGCGCAATCTATCTTTAGGGGCTGAAATCTGAATATTTTTTAAATTAATGCAGATTAATGCGGATACCCAGTTGTGACTTGTGGGGCCTAGAAAGGGTGATGAACTCCCCACATAATCTGGATTTGGGTTGTTACCTCTTAAAATCTTTTTAAATATGCAATGCAATTTAAAACAATAAAAAATCTAAAATCTAAACTAATTTTTTTATGGCGCAAAGAATCCTGCAAAAATCTGTTAGTTGGAATAAAATTGAAATTTTGGGAAGAACAAGATCTTATATAGATTTTCCTCATGTTCGTCTCGATCTTCTTTTCCAATAAGTTCGTCTCGATTTCTGAAATTTTAAACATAAATTTTGCAGAATCAAATGCACTAAGAGAAATCTAATTTAATGTACAATTAAAATCTAAAACTTAAATTTAAATGTAATTAAACTACATCACTCCGGTAACAGCGCCAAAAACTTGATTGGGATATTATTAGTCTCCAAATTTAACCGCAAGTATACTGCTTATCGCAGTCGTACTTGAGGATCTTTCCTAAAAAGAGGTGTGTTAACTACTTTTAAACTAAGTTAAAGATTTAGATTTTTTTTTAAAATTGCAAATAAAAATGGTTTTTTTATGAGAGATAAAGTTCTAAGGTTTTTGTATTGCTTATCTTTTTATGGTTGGTTTAAAAGATACTACTTCTTTTCTTTATCTATTTCTAAGATATTTTATATTACTTAATATAAAAGTATAGGTTATAATAAATTAATTAAAAATAGCCTATCAATTATAAAAGATCATTTAGAAACTATATTAAAAACTTAGTTCTAGATAATTAAGAATGGCCTAGGTTGAATCTTTGATTAATAGTAATAGATAGTTAATCTAAACTATCATGTTGATTAACCTAGAACTCTTTAACTATCTAGGTTGAATTTATTTTAATGAAAACCATATCTTTTACCGTCTCTAATTAGGGTTCTAGTTTTTCAAACCTTCATTAGCCTAATTAATCTTTTTGCGTATCATCAATCTCTAGATCTAATTCAAAACGTCAATTATCTCTATAAGATCTAGTTTATATAATGAAAACTATAAGAAAGGAATTATATCAAAAGTAATTCATGATGAAGTAAAAAAAAAAAGATCATAAAATACATCCAACTATAAAATGAAAGACAATACAAAACTCTAGAAAAATAATTGGTTACTCATAGAAAGAAAATTATAAATTGTATTCATTATGAAATAAAACTTACAATTACTCTTGATCTCTCCTACTTTTGCAAACCCTAATTTTTGAAGCCTATGAAATAGATATGAAACCCTAGGTCTATACAGGTGCTTATATAGGACTAAGGAAGTTTGGAGAAAAAATAATAGAAGATACAAGAGAATCAATTATTTTCCTAAAAATCTCAAATTCTAAACATGGAAATTTAGATGTCTCTATTGGGTGCTGATCTTCTATCTTTAGAAGTTTCGAAAGATAAAACTCAACATCTCATATTAATCTGTATGGAAAGACGATCGTTCCCCAAAAAAATCTTATCGAACGGTCCAAAATCGACCACTAATACACCGCCGTTTGGCAAGATGCGCCGCTGAACCGCCGCTGAATTTTGGCGTCGTGGCTCTAGATTTTTTCTGTGGTTTCTTCGCTAATTTAGAGTAATTTTGAGCATATAATATCTTAAATATATCTCGTTGTATTTCTGTAGTTGCGTGGATCTCTGAATTGTTCCCAAATTTGGCATATAATTAGGCATGTTGATTTGTTATTTTTATTTTATTTTGATTTCTCCAACTGATTTGTTATTGTGAGAATTGATTCACCTCTATGATGTTCCCAAATTTGTTCCAAATTTACAAACTGCCTTTTGATTTTCTGAATAACTCTCTTAAGTCTCCATTGTACACACGTAATCCTCATTTTAGCACAATTATCCATTTTTTGGCATCCAAGCCCTGTTATATATAATAATTCATAAAAGATACCCGGAACAGCATAATATATGAAAATAAAATAATAAATGGGTTAGAAAAATATGCAATAAATTTCACTAATCATTCATATAGATTTGGTTTTGCATGTTCATCACCCATATATATATATATAATATGAAGGAAATTAAATACGACTTTAGAAAATCAAAACCAAAAGATATGTGCAAGCAAACCCTAGATCTAGGGTCACCTAAGTCAATACTAGACCCGATCCTAACTGCCAAGAAACAAATTACGGGATAGATCCTGTAACAGCTCTTTAACAACCTTGAAAGTAGATCAGTGTCAGTTAAGTGGGAGGGTTCCATTATACGAATTACCGAAATAGCTGGCCTTCATTAAATAACCATAACTTAGTCACATGTTACTTTGACACCTCAAAATTGAATCAGATAACTGTTGAATTACCAACAACCTCTTTTTGTTCTATTGAGTGCGAATGTCTTTGGGGAGCTGAGTCTAGATATTTTTTTTAATTAATGTGGGTTGAATGTGGATGATCGGTTGTGATTTTTGAAGCATAGAAAGAGTGATGAAATCCTCATCTAATCTTGATTTAGATTTTTGCCTCTTAAGATCTTTTTAAATATGCAAAATAAAATCACACAAAATCTAAAACAATCAAAAAAATCTAAAACTAAATTTTTATATTTTTTATTTTTAGCGCACAAAGAAATCTACAAAAACAGTTAGTTGGAAAAATAAATTAGGGTCGAACGAAATCGTATCTCAAATCTAGGGATTTCCCCAATTCTGCTGCCATCTTGGCACTTTATCAAAAATTGGAACAAAGTCCAGAATTGTACTTGTGAAGAGCTAAAAACTGCAACTTGAAGATTTTGGATAGCTTGAAAAATTTTGGCTGATATTGCATTAACTACTGGTTCGGCAAAAAATTTTTTGATAGGCAAAATCACCAAATTGCCTCCTGTTTGTTTTGATATGCTCTTCCTAGAAGTTTGTCTCGATTCCTGAAATTTTAAACAAAAATTTTGCAGAATCAAATGCACTAAAAGAAATCTAATAACTTAAATAAAAAAACTAAAATTTGAATTTAAAAGTAATTAAACTATACCTCCCCAGCAATGGCGCCAAAAACTTAATGGAATTTTTATAGTATCCAAATTAAACCGCAAGTATACTGCTATACCGCAGTAGTACTTGAGGATTGTTCCCATGAAGAGGGGTGTTAATTTCTTTTAAACTAAATTAAAGAAAAGATTTTATTTTTAATAAAATAAGATTGCAATAATTTAAAAGCAAGGAAATTTAAAAACTTAGTTTTTCTTATAAAACGAATACCTAGGGTTTTGTTTTGCTTTTCCTAATATGGTGGTTTAAATGATATCTTTAGTTCTTTTTTCTAGTTTCAATTAATTATCTATCAATAACATAAAGGCATAAGATAAATTATTTATGATTTAATCTTATTCTCTCAATTATGCATCTCATATAGATTTAATTAAAACCATAATTCTAGTTTCTTAATTTAATACAGGGTTAATCGTTCATGTGTATGTGTAGGCCATGAATCTACCAATACCATATTCTAGATTTAGTCTAGATTAATTTAATTAACAAGGTTAGAATACCTATGATCCATATTTTATTCTTACCGTCCCTAATTAAGTTTCTAGGCGTCAACTATCATAAACTTAATTAGTTTTTAGGTATCCTAATCTATCCATAACTTTTACTAAAGGTGTCAACTGTTTAAACGTAAAAGTTACTTTTTTTTAGATTAGAAACTAAGAGAACTCTATGGAATATAAGTTATTCTTTTTAAAATAAAAGAATAAAGTAATTAAACATCCACCATATTAGATGCAAAACAAAAACCTAGATTAATAAATTAGCTATGCATATTAAAAAGCAAGACAATAAAAAATAAAAAGAGCATTTTATTAAAGAAAATGAAACACTTACGATTGATCTTTCTAAGAAACTTGAAAAAATTATTGCTTAAAGAGAAATTATTTAAAACCTAGATAATACAGAGCTTTTTATGGTCTTTTGTGAGACTTGTAACAAAATTCTAAAGATAAACAGAGAATACTAAACAACCCTAAAAATCTCAACTCAAATCTCCACTAAGTTTCGGCTGATTTGCCATTATTGATGATTTCGGCCGAAAATTTGAGGCAGATCCAAATTTGATTTATTGCGTCTTCTGTTATTTCGTGGCGAGATTCCCAAAGTTTGTTTCAGTCATGATAATTGCTTCACTAATTTTGATATAACTCCATGAAGTCCACATTGCACACACATAATCCGGCTTTTAGGACAATTTTCCTTTTTTTGCATCCAAACCCTATCATCTGTATTTATTCATAAGAACACCCAAAATAGCATAAAATATGAAATATAATTGATAAATGTGATATAAAATTGTGCAATAAATTGCACCTATTAAGCGTTAGTGACTATTCATGTTTTGAAACACATCATCAAAACCAACAAAATCATAAGCCATCAAATTCCTTGGTGGAGCATGATTTCCAGATGGGAGTTAGTTCCGAGGCAAAGTATAATTCCGACACGGGAGCATATATTTCAAGACGAAGTATGATTTCGACGCGGGGTATATATTCTGAGATGAAGCATGATTCAGACGCAGAGGTTGTTGCCTGACATATTGATTTGATTTGTTTTAAGATTTTCCCATCTGTCTAGTAGGACTTTTGAGTTCGGAAGCACTGTCAGGTGGGGCTTTTAATTTGAATTGTTTGATTCCTGCCTTATTCGGCGGGATCTTTTAGCTCGGAAGCACTGCCGAGTGGGACTTGGAATTTTGATTTTTGTTTGGTATCAACATCGCTACACTGGAATATAATACCAAGAGTGACTCATCATTCGTCGTTGGAGGCTTTGGGAATTTGGATTGTTATTTGGTGTCAGCATCGCTATACTGGAATATATTAACACCTTAGGATGTGATTAGTGTTAATTAAGCGATAATGCGGGTATTTAATAAAAAGTTTACCAAAATAGTTTTCAAATATTTTATAAAAATTAATTAATATTTTATTAATATTTATTTTGGGCTTACACACATGTGCATATTAACTTAGGGTTAAATTAGTGGTAACCTTGCTTAAGTAGCCATGGCACCTTAACCCCATTTTAATTAAGTGTATGTAATTAATTTAGTTAATTATTTAGTTTTAAAAATAATAATAGATTTGAATTGTTGACTTGAGGTGAGAGAGAGGGGGGATCATGAGGCATGGGGCAAGCATGCCATGCATTTAACCAAGAGAGAGGAAAGCATGGCTTATGCTAAACTCACCCCTCATTCCCTCATCCCTCACCCTCACACTTACACACTCACATAATCGCTCACTCTCTCATTCACAACTCTCCTTCCCAATTATTTTCCTTCTCTTATTTCCTCACACCCTCAACTGAACACTCACTAAACCCTAACCCAAATCTTCACAAACCCATACCAAATCTCCACTAAACTTCACTTAAACCCTTCATAAGCCAAGATCAAGCCACTAGAATCACTTGGAATATGGAAAGCTAGGGTTTTGGAGCAAGTTTGGATAGGTAATGACTCTCTACTGTTATTTAGGTTGTTAATTTGTTGTATGGCTTATTAGTTTCAGTTTAGAACGATAAAGATTTAGTTTTGTGCGCGATATCGTATTTTAGTGTCTTTATAGGGTGTCTGTGATCTGCTGTGACTCCGAGTCTTTACTGTGAAAACTAGCAGTGTAGAAGTATTGTATTAGAGAACCTGTATGTACACCAGAAACACGAACCCCACCTGATCGGTTTTGGCCGGCGACGAGAAGGGAAAATCCGGCGAGCTCGGGTATTTGGGTGACTGGGATGTTAAGTTTTTGTGGGTAGCTGTCTGCAGTGGTTTTAGATTGTTTGGTACTGCTAGATTTTTAAGTTTTGACAGTGGGTAAAATCTGGGATCGATTAGCTAGTTTTAGTGTTTCGACGACGCGCGTTACGATATCCGACACGGTGTCTGACTCAGTTCAGTACTTCGCGATATTGCTACACTTAGGGTTGTTTTAGAGTGTCACCATACATGTTAGTCGCTAAGCGAATACTTTAGAGAGTGTTGGAGTCGGTGCGTCGATTTAAACGTAGTTTGTATGTATTATTGGACTGTTCCTAAGTTTGCCTTGCTATGTTTTATGTATTAATAGGGTCGCAGGCGGGGACTTCGGACGTCACGAAGAAGGGAAAACAAGTGGTTGGCTTTACTTAGCTCGAGATCATCGGTGAGTAAATTTAACATCTACGGGGGAATCGCCCGTATGACGTTATGCGTCGGGGCTAGATTCAATGATATGACTATTAGTTATAAGTATATATATACATTGATTGTGTATGTGTACCATTGTTGCATACCTCATTTCCTGTTGCATATGGACATAGTATTAATAAGACACAACACTGTTACTAACGGTTCATGTTGCACGAGCACTAAACTGTATGCCACACACACACCGTTAGTAATTGCCATGACACTCACACCATAGAATTACAATGGATAATACATTGCTTAGCTTACCTTATCATTAGACATGATTCTTGCTCTGTTGTGCATATGAATTGCATTATGCGTACATACATACCTTGCGATAACTACATATATGCTCATATGTGATGTTGCATTGGATTTTGGAGAAATTGGGAACCGCATGATACATTTAAAAACTGGATTCATTTAAAAGAGCGGTTTTCGCTTGATGCGCTCATATTACTGTTTTATATTGCATATATCATATTCATGGATTTACGCATTGAGATATGGATTTCATGTGATTTATAGATTTGAGAACCGTGGTATTATTTCAAGAAAGCATGCATTGTTTTGAAAACTCGGTTTCTCTTAATATGATATTTCAGTGCGTCCACCATGAGTTTTCTCGGTTCTGAGACTTGTGTTAGATACCCGATTCGAGGAGCGGTAGGCACCGTCTGCGGGTACATGGTGGACCCGGTATGGTACCCCAGGGCAAGAAGACTCATATAGAAAGACGGTGGGCCCAGCGGAGGGACTACTACCTACCGGTGATAGTATAGAACCCGACGGATATCCACAGGATACCGTTTGGGAGTTATGACATGAGATATATTGCGGGTCGATCTGGGTATGCGGTGCCTGAGAGATGAGTATTTGCGTGTCGATGCTGGACACAAGTATTTCATGATATTTTCGAGTGCCGATGTTGGGCACTCGGGTTCCATGAGATTTACAGGATATGAGGGCCGATCAGAGTGACGGCGCCTGAGGTATTGGGATTTTGGCCGTATTTGATGGACACCGGTTTTTCCACGATGATGAATTATTGATGATGACATATTATACCCCATACTTAGTATTCATTGTTTTGCATAGCTTCATGTATTTATAGTAGCTGATAGAGTACCTGATTGATCTAATTTATGTGTAGTAGTTAACCGCAATCAATAACGGTGTCGCGTGTAGCTAGACTGAGATGAATACGGGTCGTCCTCAGGGAAACGTTGAATCTTTTAATCTTACTTTAGGTGTGTTGAGAAAGAAAGGAGGAAGAATAATGAATGGTGAAGAATGGTTGTAGGTTCTAGATCTACGTCAAACACGGATGCAGAATATAGATCTAGATTAACTACGGATGTAGGTTTTATAGTAGAAGGGGGCTTGTAGGGTTCGTTAAGATTTAGTAGTCATGAATGATTAATTAAAGATTACTCCTTTTACCCTTTAATAGATTTAAAACTAGATTGACAGTGATGCATGTAGATTAGGGTTTCTGGAGGGAATAGGGTTCCCACTCTTAACCCCTATCTTGACATGGATCTCCGTTCATGTCTAGCCTTTACCAAAATAATCGTTATTCTAATCTCTAATCACGGTCGAGGCTAGCAATAAATTGATAGCGCGCCCGATTAGGATGCTAATGATTCTTTTGGTAAAGTTTATAAATTTTATAGGACGTAAAAAGAGTTTAAGGATCTTCATCATCCATTAATCTACCATAATCCTACGAACCCTAACAAGCGGAGAATTACTCGCGCATGACGGAGATAAAAGAACGGATAGAGATCATAATGTAAATAATAAAATGCAATAAGAATAAAGACAACTACCTATATTAATCAACTTGATCAAATACATTTTGTTTCCTTTAGAAAATGATTACAAAAACCTAGTTTGCTTCTCGATCTTGAACATTTGATGACTAGCCTGGATGCATGAGCCGTCTTGGATTTCGTGATCTCGTCGGCTTGATAAATTTTCCAAGAGGCTCTCGTTCCTTATTTATAGTCACAGAGCCAGAATCTCTAGTTTCCTAATAAGGTAACTATCTGTTGAGATCCTACCCAAAAATTCCAGAATCCTAACTCTTCAGATGTGCGGCGGAACCGCGGCTAATAGGTGGGTTTGGCCGCGGATCCGCCGCCTTCTGGTGGGATCATGGGCTATAATTTCTGTGGCTTCATATCTATAGCACTTGTTGATCTTTTGAATTTCTAGACTTTGAAAATATTTTCTACGTTTCTGCCAGAATTGGTTTCTTCAATTTACTTGAATATCTTCGGCAGATTTTATCTCGCCAACTCGGATTTCTGATTTCAGTCATGATATAATTCCTGCACAATTATCTCAATAAATAATATTAGTAGAATTTGTTTTTATTGAGATATTATCTTAGCCATTTGTCATGATATTATAGTTTTTAGAAGAATTGGTCAAAGATATTTGATAAGGTAAGCATATTTAAATAGACCAAATATTACATGAATATTATATGCTTACATTTCCCTTCATAATGTTAATTATAATATATAAACGCATGAAAATAGTATTTTTACGGATAAACCCTTATATGTGTCATATTTATAATAAACATCTTTTATTATATATAAATAGTAAGGAAAATGTCATATTAAAAGTGCAGTTTTATCAACTGAACAAATACCCCCAAACTTAATTTTGATGATCCCGAGCAAACTAGTTTTTCAAGAGAAGGAGAAAAGGAAGACGAAAAACCTAAGTAGCACACTTTCGTAGGCAACACGATTGCACTGAGCACGTGCAACAAGCCATTAAACCTCTAGGTGTCCGTAGTAGGAGGAGTGTTGTCTCCTGAGGGTTTTCAGCGGATTACACCCACAAATCCTATAATAAAAGAAAGATGGTGAAAGTTACATATAAAAATAAGAAATATAAAAGAAAGAACTTGAAAATAAGAGTTTCCAACTACACCAGCTTTTCGGTTGTCATGAGCCCTATCTTAATGGCCGTGAAAAAATGTTAGAAATCACATCATACCTCAATAAAACATCGCCTTTAGTCTTCCTTCCTATCTTTCATCCAAACATTGATCATATACCCCTACGTGTGTGTAAATGACATCCCTACACTTAAAGAATTCAATTCAAGCTATCATACTCTTGTCCATCTTCCAAAATACTTTTTAGTCGGTGAATTTTTTTATGAAATTGCTCACACATCCTTCATGCGACTGTTAATACTTCTTGAGGCACTAACCAACCGATTACAAAATGTGCTTACGTATTAAGATGTAATTCCTCGTTTCGCAACACCTAAGGCTTAGCAGTGGCTCCCAAACCAGTTGGTCTAAGGCAGTAGGTGACAAAGCACACTCGCAATATTTTTTTTATGCTGCCTTGGTAATTACAAAACCAGTGTTCATTTTTTTTTCCTTCACCTCTTATATTTTATTTTATTTTCCTTTATACTAAGGCTTTTAGACAAGAGAATTTCAAGGTATCCTCTATTATCCCAAGTTTCAAGATATATGTCAGTGCATATAGTAGGGTATCAACGTTCACAAGTTTGGCCTCAAGAATAGAGATTATTTTTCAGACTTATTTTTATCCTCAGATTAGCAATTTTCTTCATCTTACTAACCCTTGGGACAACAGCTCATAATTACTTATTACTAGTTTTGTTTAAGAAAATATCTAACTTTCTTATTTTTCTTAAACTATTCCTATCTTTCAAATGTAATTTTTCACTTTCTAACATCCATTATCAAAAAATTTTGTGCTTATATAAAGTATAATGGAAAATAATGCGTAATTAAGCACAAACCTCCCTCAAACCTGTTTGCAGCAGTGTCCTCACTGTTGTCATCTTTTAAATCTCAAAAACCTGTAGACTTGGGAGGAAAGGTTATTAACGGGGCAAAAAAAATTGAAAGTGAAAATCCTCCCCCAAACTTATTTTTGGCTCATAATTTTAAGGACAAATTTTATTTTCAAGAGCCAATAATATACCCCCCCTAAACTTGAGTTAAACAATATTAAGCATCTTAAGGGGGTAAAGCTATTTGGTCAATATAAGACTTTACAAAGACCAAAAGTTAATACCAACCATTCAAAGATTTTATCAATGTAACGTATACGTCGGTGGAAGAACATGTTATATAGAGCCAAGAAAAAATGGGGAAGAGATAAGTGGTGGTATGGAAAGGGTTTGCGTGAACGTGAATGTGAAGAGATAAGATGTGATGATAAATAAAAATAAGAATGTGAATGATCAGAAATGAGTGGAATATTGGCATTCTTGTATTTTATAAGAAGAAAGGGTGGTGGTTCAACTTCTATAGATGGAGGTTGATTAATCACAAAATCCGTGTTGTTTAGGAATGCAAGTTCGTCAGCAAAAAGTTCTTCAAAACTCTCATCGATGGTGTAATTGAACATTTTGCTGTCAGTAAGTTTTGTGCCAGAATTTATCATATTTGATTTGTCAAAAATTATGGAGGTAGGAGACTCGAAAAACTCATCTACCTCATTTTCAAAAGTATCCAAATCAAGTTGGCTTTCTGGAATTATCAAACTTGAATTATCGGATTGTGATTCATCAACACTCACTGAAATTTATAGGAAGAATATAAGAAGAACCTGAGAAAGTAGAAGGTGAAATGGGTAAACAAATTGGTGTGTCGAGTATCGCTGAACCAGATGTGGGAGATGAAGGATGAATTTCGGTCTGCTGTTCGATTATACAATTATCATCAATTTCAAGACGCATAAGAGATTCGGGAAGAATAATTAAAGGCTCGAGATGATGACCACAAGAAAGTGAAAGGACCTGATGAATTGGTGGGACAAACTCATCCAAAATTTCGGGTTCATCATTCAATATATCCCCAATGTCAATCTCCTCATTCAAGTGAAGGTTAGAATTCTCAAATACCGTATTAAAATTATAGTTTTCAATCAATTTGGTTCAAGAGTGGAGGTGTAGAGATCACAAGGGTTGGGTATGGTTTCATTTGAAATGGACCCTTCACAATCGGGTAAATCAAACACTACAAAGTCACACAACTTATCAGACATTTTATCTTCAATTGTTGAATCATTTGGTGTACTCGATGAATCTGTGAAACTAGAGTTGTGGATTTCAGTTTGGAATGGGGAGGTTTGATTAGGAAGGGTGTACAGTTCTCTCTTACTACCCAAATTCTCACTTTGTCCTATGACCGTATCATACACTGAAATTTTTTGAGCTGGTTCAAAACTAGTTGCTCGTTTATACTCAGCCATGCTTTCTGCCAATTCCAATCTAAGGCGGTGCATCGATTCCACACCTTCTTCTAATTTCCGCTCAAGACTAGACTTGGGTCGATAAGGGGTTTCAGCATAAAATTGAAATTCTTGTGGATAAGTAAAACTCCCAAATGACTGATTAGAAGGGCTGTCTAAACAAGGTGTAAAAGTCGGGTAGGATTGATAGGAATTGAATGGTTGTGAAAATGGGGAAGGAGTAGGATCAACATTATGATAAGAAGAATATTGATATGGGTTGGTTGATTGGCTATTTTCAATAGACATCATATATACCACAAACCGATTATGAAATTCTTCTTTAGAAAGTGGTGGTGATGGTTGATGTTGGTCCGGATTGAAACTTTGGCCGTTAGACCTCGCTATATTCTCAGCGATGGACATGCGTTTAGGAGTTCCTTCACTCGGAGTATCAACTGAAACAGATGTAGAATTAAGATACAGTTGATAAGACCTGGACTGAGATGGCCAACTGTTTCTATCCGCATGTTCTATCCGATCTCTTAAAGAAATGGGGAGTCGGATGGTATACCGAAGCGATTACGAAGACAAGAAATATCTGGTTGTGGATAGGAAAGCTCGGCAAGAGTTCGTTTGTTTGGGTTACCCATTATAAGAAGGTGAAAAGAAAAGAGGGTGAAAATATTTAAGCTCTATTTGAATTGTTTGGCTTTGAAAGTGGACTTGGGGGTTTACTCACAAAATCATAAAAAAATGCACAAACAACCCTAGAACTAAGGTCACCTAGGTCAAGCACTAGACCGCTCCTAGACTTCCAAAGGACAAATCGCAGGATAAATCCTCTACTGCCTCTTTATCTCTCATGTGGTCAGGTAAGTGCCAGGTAAGTGGGAGGTATCCGCTATACGAATCACCGAAAATAGCGAGCCTAATTAAGTAACCACTTTCCTTAGACACACTTGCTTAGACACCACAAAAGAAATGCAGATAAGCGAAAGATTACCCACGACCTTCCTCTGTCCTACTTGAGCGCGACGGTCCTTAGGGTCTTGATCTAGATATATTTTTAATTAATATAGGGTTATGCGGATGCTCGTTTTGTGATTTGTGGGGCTTAGGAAGGGTGATGAAATCCCCACCTAATCTGAATTGTGGTCTTGCCCCTTAAAGTCCGTATTAAAATATACAAAAACAACCCGCAAAACAAAGCACGCAAAAATATTTTTGAGCGGCGATATTTTGCAAAGAATCCTGCAGAAAACATATTATTAGATTTTTCAGAGGAGAAATAAAGAGTTGCAAAAGATACCAGAGAATATTGAAGCCAAGATCCACCAATTAGGCCGCGGTTCCGACGCAATACTGGTGATTTGGCCGCGATTCCGCCGCTAGATGAGGGGATCTTTTGACAATTTTTGTACAGTAGCCTCCTCTTCTCCTCTGGGTCTTGATGAATGTCTCTGAATCTTTATCTCCTCGCTAAAGTAACTCCAGAATTCCTCGCAAGAATCACACACTGATCGTTAAATATGCAAGATGCGGTTTTGTTTTATGTTTATGATATAGATCGAACAAGAATTCAACACAAATAGTAAAAATAAAAATTACGCACGTGTCCCCGGCAACGGCGCCATTTGATTGATCTAATTTATGTGTAGTAGTTAACCGCAATCAATAACGGTGTCGCGTGTAGCTAGACCGAGATGAGTACGGATCGTCCTCAGGAAAACGTTGCATCTTTTAATCTTACTTTAGGCGTGTTGAGAAAGAAAGGAGGAAGAATAAAGAATGGTGAAGAATGGTTGTAGGTTCTAGATCTACGTCAAACACGGATGCAGAATATAGATCTAGATTAACTACGGATGTAGGTTTTATAGTAGAAGGGGGCTTGTAGGGTTCGTTAAGATTTAGTAGTCATGGATGATTAATTAAAAATTATTCTTTTTATCCTTTAATAGATTTAAAACTGGATCGACAGTGATGTATGTAGATTAGGGTTTCTGGAGGGAATAGGGTTCCCACTCTTAACCCCTATCTTGACATGGATCTCCGTTAATGTCTAGTCTTTACCAAAATAATCGTTATTCT
Organism: Agapanthus africanus; assembly: GCA_030015575.1. Taxonomy (NCBI): domain Eukaryota; kingdom Viridiplantae; phylum Streptophyta; class Magnoliopsida; order Asparagales; family Amaryllidaceae; genus Agapanthus; species Agapanthus africanus. Next base: position 28,192,271 of record CM057339.1, read on the forward strand.
AATCTCTAATCGCGGTCGAGACTAGCAATAAATTGGTAGCGCGCCCGATTAGGATGTTAATGATTCTTTTGGTAAAGTTTATAAACTTTATAGGATGTAAAAAGAGTTTAAGCATTTTCATCATCCATTAATCTACCCTAATCCTACGAACCCTAACAAGCGGAGAATTACTCGTGCATGATGGAGATAAAAGAACGGATAGAGATCATGATGTAAATAATAAAATGCAATAAGAATAAAGACAACTATCTTTATTAATCAACTTGATCGAATACACTTTGTTTCCTTTAGAAAATGATTACAAAAACCTAGTTTGCTTCTCGATCTCTTCTGAAGGAGGTAGATGAACAGTTGATGACCAGCCTGGATGCGTGAGCCGTCTTGAACTTCGTGATCTCGTCGGCTTGATAAATTTTCCAAGAGGCACTCGGTCCTTATTTATAGTCACAGAGCCAGAATCACTAGTTTCCTGATAAGGTAACTATCTGTTGAGATCTTACCCAAAAAATCCAGAATCCTAACTCTTCAGATGTGCGGCGGAACCGTGGCTAGTGGGTGGGTTTACCCGCGGATCCGCCGCCTTCTGGTGGGATCATGGGCTATAATTTCTGTGGCTTCATATCTGTAGCACTTGTTGATCTTTTGAATATCTAGACTTTGAAAATATTTTCTACGTTTCTGCCAAAATTGGTTTCTTCAATTTACTTGAACATCTTCGAGATTTGATCTCGCCAACTCGAATTTCCTTGATTTAAGTCATGATATAATTCCTACACAATTATCTCAATAAATGATATTAGTAGAATTTGTTTTTATTGAGATATTATCTTAGCCATTTGTCATGATATTATAGTTTTTAGAAGAATTGATCAAAGATATTTGATAAGGTAAGCATATTTAAATAGACCAAAAATTACATGAATATTATATGCTTACATTTCCCTTCATAATTTTAATTATAATATATAAACACATGAAAATAGTATTTTTACGGATAAACCTTTATATGTGTCATATTTATAATAAACATCTTTTATTATATATAAATAGTAAGGAAAATGTCATATTAAAAGTGCAGTTTTATCAACTGAACAGTACCTTTCATGATAGTTGCATATCCATATTAGCATATTGATACTATCAGATTGCATGTGATAGAGTATCACAGTACGTGCATACCTGCAATTACCTGTATGATGTTATTTAGTACTCACGAGTTGGCAACTCACCCCCGTTGTGCCACAGTGTTTTGCAGGTTTGACTCTCAGAGCAGTCACAACAGGGCTTCATCTTGTTGTATCTTTTTGCAGCGGATACCGCTATGGTTAGCTGTGATCCGTTTGCTGTAGGTGGGTTGCGGTTATCCGTTTATATTTATTATATATCTCTCATTGTATCTAGTACTCTCCATCTACCCTTTCATGTATTGAGTTAGAGACGAGTGTGAGGACGATATTGTATATTTTGTGACTCTGGGTATCGTGCTCGTGTGAGCCGGCTTTTATTATGCAGTTTTATCTCTTTTATTCTGTTTTTCACTTATATTGTCCATTTCTTCGTTACGGCGTCGTATATTATGCTTGTGGTGGTTGTTTCCGCCTTCGGGCATGATTTGCTCCCGTTCGGGGATGCTTTATGTATACCATGTGTTGTTTTACTTATATCTTATGTTGTACCTGTTTCGGGGCTAGTTTTTACAAAAGAAGTGCTGCCGAGATTTTTAAGATAATAAATTTAAATTTTAAAGATTTTTACTTGAGGTTTCCAAATGTTTTTAATATTGTTTTATTCACTTACTACTTTGATGGTTTAGATTTTTGGGTTCTCGGCTTACTTAAATTGCGTTACGCCTGTAGACGTTAGGTGGTTTAAGTGCCGGTCACGTGCCAAATTTTGGGTCGTGACAAAGTTGGTATCAGAGCGCTAGGTTTTACCTTTCGGAGTGTAGGATGACCTTGGTATGATGGAGTAGGTAGCTTAAATAGAGTGACGTAGCGTGTGTATGTTCCGCGGAATACTTACGACACGATACTCCGCCTAAGTGACCTTAGGACTTGTTGGTTAAATTCCTTCCGTGATTATATGCATCCCTGTGATTCGATTTCCGTGTTCTTATCGAATCCTATTTTCATTTCCATCCATTATGCCGCCAAAAACTATGAGGGCACAGAGAGCAGCCGCGAGAGCCGAGGTCAGAGTTGGCTCGTTAGAGACGAGGACTGACCAGGACGATACGCCCGTTGTACAGGAGCAGGTTGATCCACCTTCGCTAGATCGTATCACAAAGCTAGAGGACGATATGCAGGATTTGCGCCAGATGATAGGATTGTTGGTTGAGCCCAGTCGAGCGCATCAACAGGAGGTTGTCCCACCTGTTACCCAGTTGTTCATCGCTATCAGCACCCAGCATTGTGACACGTATGCAGTAGCAGTGGACGCAGACCTACCAGTTGAGGAGCGTCTTCCCGAGACGTCGGTTGTTCCGGAACCGAAAAGGTTTCATATTGGTGTATTAGCACGGAGACAGATATTTAGACGCCGCGACAGATTTTGTTCAAGTCGTGGGAGTAGCAGAGGCTGGGGACGAGGCCAGTTGTTTAGCTCCTATCCCCAGGAGGGTCAGCAGTCATCGTATGGATGTTTCCGGTGCGGGAGTTTCTATCATCGCGTTCGAGATTGTACTGAGATACGCCAGAGAGAAGCAGCGGTTCTACATGTTACCTTACCACCTTCTCCACCTCAGAGAGAACGGGGTGGCAGAGGCGGAGGACAGCCAGTTGGCGGCAGAGGACAGGCTCGAGTGTTTGCTTTGACTCATCAGGACGCGCAGACGTCCAATGCAGTGGTTTCAGGTATTCTTTTAGTATGTTCTTTTGATGCACACGTGTTGTTTGATCCGGGATCTACACACTCGTAGGTTTCCACTCACTTCATGCCGAGATTAGGCCGAGAGTCGTGGTTGCTAGATTAGCCGCTTGTCGTGACTACTCCAGGTGGAGAGTCGTTGGTTGCGCGACACGTGTTTCGGTCATATGTCATCTGTTTAGGAGATAGAGAGTTGTCCGTCGACTTGATCCTTTTTGAGATGTTGGACTTCGACGTTCTCCTGGGTATGGAATGGTTAGCTAAATGCTACGCGTCCGTGGACTGCCGTGAGAATACAGTCATGTTTTATTTTCCCGGAGAGTCAGTTCTTGTTGTGCAGGAGGACCGTGGTGCCGCCCCTCACAGTTTGATTCCAGCCCTTTGCGCTAGTCGGCTTTTGAGGAGAGGATGGCGGGGATTCTTAGCTTTCATTCATGATACCGGAGCCACAGTAGATTCGTTGGACCGGGTTCCTATCGTGCGAGAGTTTCCCGACGTTTTTCCTGATGAGTTGCATGGATTGCTGCCAGAGCGTGAGATTGAGTTTTGCATTGATCTGATCCCCGGCACGGGGGCTATTTCTACACCGCCTTACCGGATGGCCCCGGCAGAGCTTAAGGAGCTTAAGGACCAGCTGCAAGAGTTGCTTGATAGGGGACTTGTACGTCCGACTGTTTCGCCTTGGGGAGCTCCTGTTCTGTTCGTCAAGAAGAAGGACAACAGTTTGAGGTTGTGCATTGATTATTGTCAATTGAACCGAGTTACGGTGCGGAATAGGTATCCCTTACCTCGAATTGACGATTTATTTGATCAGTTGCGGGTTCGGAATGATGACATTCCGAAGACTGCTTTTCGTACGTGCTACGGGCATTATGAGTTTTGGTGATGTCGTTCGGACTCACCAATGCCCCAGTGGCGTTCATGGACTTGATGAACCAGATTTTCGGGCCGTTCCTCGACCAGTTTATTATTGTGGTTATTGATGACATTCTGGTTTATTCCAAGAGCCGTGAGAAGCATGAGCAGCACTTGAGGATTGCTTTGCAGACATTGAGAGAGCACCAGCTGTATGCTAAATTCTCTAAGTGTGCCTTCTGGCTTGATAGTGTTGACTTCCTTGGTCATGTAGTTACGGGAGACGGTATTCATATGGACCCGAGGAAGATCGAGGCCGTACAGCTTTGGCCCAGACCTGTATCAGTGACAGAGGTCCGCAGCTTTTTGGGCTTAGCCGGTTATTGTCGCCGTTTCGTGCAGGACTTCTCGAGTATCGCTGCACCGCTGACCGGACTGACCAGGAAGGGAGTTCCTTTTCTTTGGACTGAGGCATGCAAGCTGAGTTTTCAGAAGTTGAAAACTCGTTTGGCGACTGCACCCGTTTTATCTTTGCCTTCTGGACCGGGCGGCTTTGTCGTTTACTGTGATGCTTCTCGAGTGGGGCTCAGTTGTGTATTGATGCAGCATGATAGAGTTATCGCTTATGCTTCCCGGCAGTTGAAGAAGCACGAGCATAATTAACCCACTCATGATCTTGAGATGGTCGCGGTGGTCTTGCGCTTAAGATTTGGAGACACTACTTGCACGGAGAGTCGTGTCATATTTTCACAGACCACCAGAGCTTAACGTACATCTTCCAGCAGCAGGAACTGAATTTGAAACAGCGCCGTTGGATGGAGTTTGTGAAGGATTATGATTTTGAGATCCTTTATCATCTGGGCAAGGCTAATGTGGTAGCCGATACTTTGAGTCGTAAGCCCGGGGGTAGCTTGTCCCAGTTGAGCGCAGTTCAGATACAGTCTTCTGCAGATTGGCAGATCTTGTGTGACAGTAGAGTATAGTTTAAGTTTACCTCCACTGGGGGACAGCTTGCTCATGTCCGTGCCCGTCCACTTCTACTAGATCGTATTCGTGAGGCACAGCTCGCCGATGCCCGTTTGTCTGAGATTCTTGAGCATATTCGGCAGGGTAGAGATTCGGAGTTCTTGATTGATGACCAGGGTGTGCTACGTTTTGGGACTCGTTTGTGTGTACCTAATACCGATGGGTAGAGACGCGAGATCCTAGAGCAGGCACATCAATCAGCTTTTAGTGTTCACCCAGGTTCCACCAAGATGTATCATGACTTGAAAGATATTTACTTATGGGCAGGGATGAAGAGTGGTGTTTCGGATTTCGTTTCGAGGTGCCTGACACATCAGCAAGTCAAGGCTGAGCATCAGAGACCGGCAGGAGAATTGCAACCTTTACCCATTCCGGAATGGAAATGGGAGCAGATCTCCATGGATTTCGTTGTGGGCCTACCCCGGTCTAGTCAAGGGTATGCCTCCATTTGGGTGATTGTTGACCGGTTAACGAGAGCGGCTCACTTTCTTCCAGTGAAGACCACTTTCGGTTATGCTCAGTATGCTCAGTTGTACATTGACGAGATTGTGCGTTTGCACGGAGTTCCTTCATGCATTGTATCCGATAGAGGCACCCAGTTCACTAGCCGTCTTTGGCAGAAGCTTCAAGAAGCCTTGGGTACCCGTTTGAGCTTTAGCGCCGCTTTCTATCTGCCGACCGATGGTCGTCAGAGCGGACTATACAGACTCTGTAGGATATGCTTCGTGTGTGCAAGCTTAATTTTGATGGCAATTAGGATCATCACTTGCCGTTGATAGAGTTCTCCTACAATAGCAGTTATCAGGAGACGATTCAGATGGCACATTTTTAGGCTTTGTATGATAGATAGTTTCGATCGCCAGTCTGTTGGACCGAATTCAGCGAGAGCAGTATTTTTGGGACTCTAGCTAGTTCAAGAGACTACGGAGAAAATTTAGTTGATCTAGGATAGGATGAGAGCTGCCCAGTGCAGACAGAAGTCTTATGCCGACTGTCATCATCGCAGACTCGAGTTCGCAGTGGGGGATCATGTATTCCTACAGATTTCTCCGATGAAGGGCGTGATGGGATTCGGGAAGAAAGGGAAGCCTAGTCCCAGATTTGTAGGTCCTTTCGAGATCCTTAAGCGAGTTGCCTATCGTTTGGCACTTCCACCCATATTTCCATATGTTCACCCCATATTCCTTGTGTCGATACTTCACAACTACCTTCACGACCCTTCTCATATGATTCAGCACCAGACCGTTCAGAAAGAGCGCGATCTTTCGTTCACCGACCAGCCAGTAGTGATATTGGATCGGCAGGTGAAGAAACTTCGGTCAAAGGTCTTGCCATCTGTGAAAGTTCTTTGGTGTAGCCCGAATGGTGAAGAAGTCACTTGGGAGGCCGAGAGCGAGATGCGGAAGAAATTCCCTCATCTCTTTGAAGGTATGCATAGTAGGATTTTTAAATTCGGGGACAAATTTCTTTAAGGGGGAAGATTGTAACACCTTAGTATGTGATTAGTATTAATTAAGCGATAATGCAGGTTTTTAATAAAAAGTTTACCAAAATAGTTTTCAAATATTTTATAAAAATTAATTAATATTTTATTAATATTTATTTTGGGCTTACACACATGTGCATATTAACTTAGGGTTAAATTAGTGGTAACCTTGCTTAAGTAGACATGGCACCTTAACCCCATTTTAATTAAATGTATGTAATTAATTTAGTTAATTATTTAGTTTTAAAAATAATAATAGATTTGAATTGTTGACTTGAGTAGAGAGAGGGGGGCATCATGAGGCATGAGGCAAGCATGCCATGCATTTAATGAAGAGAGAGGGAGGCATGGCTTATGCTAAACTCACCTCTCATTCCCTCACCCCTCACCCTCACACTTACACACTCACATAATCTCTCACTCTCTCATTCACAACTCTCCTTCCTAATTATTTTCCTTCTCTCATTTCCTCACACCCTCAACTGAACACTCACTAAACCCTAACCCAAATCCTCACAAACCCACACCAAATCTCCACTAAACTTCACTTAAACCCTTCACAAGCTAAGATCAAGCCACTAGAATCACTTGGAACATGGAAAGCTAGGGTTTTGGAGCAAGTTTGGATAGGTAATGACTCTCTACTGTTATTTAGGTTGTTAATTTGTTGTATGGCTTATTAGTTTCAGTTTAGAACGATAAAGATTTAGTTTTGTGCATGATATCGTATTTTAGTGTCTTCATAGGGTGTCTGTGATCTGCTATGACCCCGAGTCTTTACTATGAAAACTAGCAGTGTAGAAGTGTTGTATTAGAGACCCGTGTGTACACCAGAAACACGAACCCCACCTGATCGGTTTTGGCCGGCGACGAGAAGGGAAAATCCGACGAGCTTGGGTATTTGGATGACTGGGGTGTTGAGTTTTTGTGGGTAGCTGTCTGCAGTGGTTTTAGGTTGTTTGGTACTGCTAGATTTTTAAGTTTTGACAGTGGGTAAAATCTGGGATCGATTAGCTAGTTTTAGTGTTTCGACGACGTGCGTTACGATATCTGACACGGTGTCCGACTCAGTTCTGTGCTTCGCGATATTGCTGCACTTAAGGTTATTTTAGAGTTTTACCACACACGTTAGTCGCTAAGCGAACACTTTAGAGGGTGTTGGAGTCGGTGCGTTGATTTAAACGTAGTTTGTATGTATTATTGGACGGTTCTTAAGTTTGCCTTGCTATGTTTTATGTATTAATAGGGTCGCAGACGGGGACTTCGGACGCCGCGAAGAAGGGAAAACAAGTGGTTGGCTTTACTTAGCTCAAGATCATCGGTGAGTAGATTTAACATCTACGGGGGAATCGCCCGTATGGCGTTATGCGTCAGGGCTAGATTCAATGATATGACTATTAGTTATAAGTATATATATACATTGATTGTGCATGTGTACCATTGTTGCGTACCTTATTTCCTGTTGCATACGGACATAGTATTAATGAGACACAATACTGTTACTAACGGTTCATGTTGCATGAGCACTAAACTGTATGTCACACACACACCGTTAGTAACTGCCATGACACTCACACCATAGAATTACCATAGATAATACATTGCTTAGCTTACCTTATCATTAGACATGATTCTTGCTCTGTTGCACATATGAATTGCATTATGCGTACATATATACTTGCGTACATACATACTTGCGTACATACATACCTTGCTATAACTACATATATGCTCATATGTGATGTTGTATTGGATTTTGGAGAAATTGGGAACCGCATGATACATTTAAAAACTGGATTCATTTAAAAGAGCGGTTTTCCCTTAATGTGCTCATATTACTGTTTTATGTTGCATATATCATATTCATGGATTTACGCATTGAGATATGGATTTCATGTGATTTATGGATTTGAGAACCATGGTATTATTTCAAGAAAGTATGTATTGTTTTGAAAACCCGTTTCCCTTGATATGATATTTCAGTGCGTCCACCATGAGTTTTCTCGGTTCTGAGACTTGTATTAAATACCCGATTCGAAGAGCGGTAGGCACCGTCTGCGGGTACATGGTGGACCCGGTATGGTATTCCGGGGCAAGAAGACTCGTATAGAAAGGTGGTGAGCCCAGCGGAGGGACTACTACCTACCGATGATAGTATAGAACCCGACGGATATCCGGAGGAAACCGTTTGGGAGTTATGACATGAGATATATTGAGGGCCGATCTGGGTATGCGGCGCCTGAGAGATGAGTATTTGCGTGTTGAAACTGGACACGAGTATTTCATGATGTTTTTGAGTACCGTTGTTGGGCCCTCAGGTTCCATGAGATTTACAGGATATGAAGGCCGATCAGAGTGACGGCGCCTGAGGTATTGGGATTGTGGCCATATTTGATGGACACCGGTTTTTCCACGATGATGATTTATTAATGTTGACATGTTATACCCCATACTTAGCATTCATTGTTATGCATAGCTTCATGTATTTGTAGTACCTGATAGAGTACCTTTCATGATAATTGCATATCCATATTAGCATATTGATACTATCAGATTGCATGTGATAAAGATTGCAGTACGTCCATACCTGCGATTACCTGTATGATGTTACTTACTACTCATGAGTTGGCAACTCACCCCCGTTGTACCACAGTGTTTTGCAGGTTTGACCCTCAGAGTAGTCGCGGCAGGGCTTCTTCTTGTTGTATCTTTTTGCAGCGGATACCGCTACAGTTAGCTGTGAGCCGTTTGCTGTAGGTGGGTTGCGGTTATCCGTTTATATTTATTGTATATCTTACATTGTATCTAGTACTCTCCATCTGCCCTTTCATGTATTGACTTAGAGACGAGTGTGAAGACGATATTGTATATTTTGTGACTCTGAGTGTCGTGCTCGTGTGAGCCGGCTTTTATTATGTAGTTTTATCTCTTCTATGCTGTTTTCACTTATATTGTCCATTTCTTCGCTACGGCGTCGTATATTATGCTTGTGGTGGTTGTTTCCGCCTTCGGGTGTGATTTACTCCCGTTCGGGGATGCTTTATGTATACCATATGTTGTTTTACTTATATCTTATGCTGTACCCGTTTCGAGGCTAGTTTTTACAAAGGAGGTGCTGCCGAAATTTTTAAGAAAATAAATTTAAACTTTAAAGATTTTTACTTGAGATTTCCAATTGTTTTTAACAATGTTTTATTCACTTACTACTTTGATGGTTTAGATTTCTGGGTTTTCGGCTTACTTAAATTGCGTTACGCCTGTACACGTTACGTGGTTTAAGTGTCGGTCACATGCCAAATTTTGGGTCGTGACAATATGGTACCATGAGCGAGTCATCATTTGCCTCTGTAGGATTTAGATGTGGAGTTTTAGAGGATTTTGGTCGACATCAGCTTCGCTAATACTGAAGCATGGTTTTAGGAGCGAATCATTAATTGTCATTGGATGATTTTATTTGTTCCCAGTTTAACGACTTTGGGGTCATCTATTCCCAGTTTAACGACTTAGGGGTCCTTATTGTTGGGAACTGAATTAGGAATTAAAGGTCTGGATTTTGGTGGTTGAAATTTGGACTTTGTTTTGATTGGAATTTGAAGATTTTGAATAGAATTTGGATTAAAAGTTTGGTATTTTAGGGATTTGAAATTTTGTTGGCGTCTGCATCGTTAACACTGGAATATGGTACCAGGCGCAACTCATCATTCTCCTTTGAAGGAATTTTGGGATTTGAACTTTTATTTGACATCGGTATCGCTAACATTGAAGTATGGTTTCAGGAGAGAATCGTCATTTTCCATTAGAGGATTTGAAGATTTGGATTTTGGTTGGCGTCTGCTTCGCTATACTGGAATGGTACCAGGAGCGACTCATCATTCGCCTTTGGTGGGGTTGAGATGTTTATTTATATATACATATATATTCCCAGTCTAACGACTTGGAGATTAAAAGGTTTTTTTGCGCCCTTTTTGGTTTTCACAAACTCGCGGGTAGTCCTGTTATTTTTACTCACGAAACCTTTTCAGATTTTCATTTGTGCCCCTTTGCTTATGGATCGACCCTTTATTTTATTTTATTTTATTTCCCAGTTTAACGAATTAGGGTTCATTTATTCCCAGTTTAATTACTTAGGGGTCAAGGGAGCGCTTATTCTTTGTTTGGCTTTATTAGCGCTTTGTTGCAAAATTGACGGCCGAGACGGCGAGCTGCACTTGATTCTTCCGCCCAACCTCGGGCTTTTCTTGGAGAAGCCCTAATATTTTCTACCTCTTTTGGAAAAGCATACGTTACACGAAAGCTGTGGCAGACTCGTGTCCTTTCTTGAAGTGGTGGATTGAGTTGTTTGCTTCCGGAGGATTTCGGTGTTCGTTTGTATATCATTGACGATTGCGACTTGATTATTCGCTAGTTCACCGGAAGACAGGGAGATTTTCCCATCCTTGTATTTGTGTTCGATCCAGTCCTTAAAACATAGCAGTCCTCAAGTGTGTGACTCACCATTCTATGATATAGGCAATACAGAGGATGGCCGGTCATGTTTGCTCCATGTGGTCTTTTTTATTTTGGCAATTGCAGACCGTTGTTTAAGGCATTCTTGAATATTTTTTGGACTTCGTCCCTCCTGAAGGAATAGATTTTCTTCCTTCTCTCTATCAGAGTCGGTGTTTTTCCCGATACTGGTCTTCGAGGCCGATCAGTCTTTGGTTCGTTTGTTGTTTTCTTACCCTGATCAGTATACGTATCGAAAAGGTTGGTATTGCTGGAACTTTCAACTTTGCGCTTGCCGTCCTTCCAGTACCTGAATTTATGATTGATTTATAGATCCGGGGCGGACTCAGTATCCACATGCCTCATTGACTGGACCTTTTCAATCAGGTCTTAACGAGTTTTGAGATCCACCGATGACTTGTCTTTGATTTTTTCCCAAGTCGACTTGCTACAATGGTGTGTCAGGATTTCCTTAGAGACTGATCGCTGTCGACTTTCATGAAGAAATTTCGTCTTTGGACTGGAGGTAATAGTTGTTGGCTGCTTTGGAATGTCAATCCCTAGCTCATGGAGCAAACTTTGATTTTGCTGTAATTGTGTTACGACTCTGTTTATATTGTACAAAATTTGTTTAAAGTTAACGTACTAAATGGAATATTTCCAACCCTGAGTATTCTATAAGTATTTAATTTATTTTAAAACAGCAAGAAACCACTTATAGCTCATTGGTAAAGCCTTGCACTGCTGTGACATAGCCCATGTATTCGAACCCCCCCCCCCCAGCCGCATATTATTTTTAATAATTTTTCTTTTAAACTTTTTGAAAGCCCAAAAGTTTATACGTGCAATACACGTAAAAATGAAAAGTCTCAGAAATCAAACATGTGGAAAATGTTCTATGCACTAAACATGACATGTGGCAAAAATCTAAGCACCCCACCCCCTTGATCGACCGGCGAGGAGCTCCTTGGGGCCGCGCCGCCGGTCCCAACCGTAGGAAATACCTTCAATTTTTACCCTGACATCCTTTGGCTTACCCCACTAACCCTAGTCTATTTTTTTTTCCTGCACATTAAAAGAGAATTAAAATGAGCTTTAAAATCAAATTTTAATGCATTTTAATTCTCATGTTTAATACCCTAAACCCTAATTCTATCTTATATATACCACCCTACACCCTAGCCCTCCTCATTCTGAAATCTCTTGTTAAAAATCTTAAAATTTTCTATGTCAAAAAAGTTGTACAAGTGGAGTTAGCCCAAGGTCAAATTCCGGCGACGATTCGAGACAAATCCGGCGACACTGCGACTCCACGACGCCTACAAAACCTTCATCCATCTCTTCTCTCTCAAATCAACCGGTAAGCCCCTTCACTTCTCACCTCTTCCTATTCTAAAAGATCTATTTGCAAAACTCGTCGGAAGCGGAGTTATTCCGACTTCCGATTCAAATTTCATTAAAAACCCAACTTTTCTTAACAAAAAATTAACCATCTCTTTATATCTTGTTTAGCAATTATAAAACAACATTTAGAACAAGTTTCAACTCAAAATAAAAAGTTATGAAACTTGTATTTCACTTTTTCGTTAAAATACCAAAAAGTTTACCTTCGACGTTACTTCATCATATTGCTCATATTACCTTTAGAAAACTCATGAGGTAATAACCTACCTCATCACAATACTCATCATGACATAGCACGATGGCTTGAAAACGATATTTTTGTGGCTAAGACAAATTTTACATTTAAATACCATAAACTATCAAAACCGTATTTCTTTAAATTGTTTTAATCAAATTCCATACGATTATGTCCTTACAACCCATTTTGGGGAATCCGATTTGGTTGGTGCAGGTTATCGCACATCCATCGGACAAGTAGGGTGAGATGCAGACCTCCTCACGGAGCATCCGATCTTGATGGAATTTTTATTACAATTTTTACGAATACGTGATTTCTATTAATAAATAAATTCTATTTTTAATAAATATATATATATATATGTAAATATTATCAATATATATATTTTAAATAAATATATATATATGTAAATATTTTCAATATATCTATTATAAATATATAATATATTCCATATTTTCTAGATCAAAAGAAAAGAACCACAAATTTCATGAATCTACCATCACAAATTAACACAAGTCAATTTACATGAAAATACTAAATACTATTCAATTTAGGTTTATATCCACTAGAATATCTCATCTTATAAAATTGTATCAATGAAAACCCTGAAGACGATAAATAAATACTTGAGGTTTATTTTGAAAATATATCAAAACTATTTTTCATAAAACCCTCTCAAGTTATATTAATTTACAATAAGCACCCTAGTAAATATAGGTTTAAGCGGACCAATTCTCTTGAGCCTCAGGGAGCCGGAGAAAGTGGGTGCTTGCCTATTTATGGTAGACAACTAAAAACGGGGTTATCGATACGGTAATTATCTTGGAAAAAGACACAAATCCTGCCGTCCATGTGCAGTAGTTACCGATAACTCCAAAACTAATTCAGGACTTCAATTCTGTTTTAAGTGTCTAACTCAATCTAAGTCTCTGTCTAATCTGAATACAATCCATTCTTAAATATAATTCAAATATAACTCCAATACAATATGAATCCATTTATACCAGATACAATCAATATCAACATGACTCGACCGAACCGAACCGAACCATGGATATACTCTGATTACATGACTATCCATTTATATCCATTCCGTTTACATGATATCATGGTTTCGGAAAGTCATATACAACCATTCATTACAGCAATACAAAATATTTTACGGGGTTTTAACGGGGTAGATTAGTACGGAATGTATTAGAAGTGGCACGAGACTGTAATCATAATACACCTAACCTGAATATCCGTGTTGTTGTTCCGTGGCTTAACGGTTCCTTGTGCTCCATATACTTTAGTCTACGGGAAAAGTTGGACTCCTCTCGTATACACTGATGTATTCTGTACCAAATTACAAACAACTACGTTAACATAACAAACATAACTATATGTAATTTACCTATTCAATTATATTCTTCTTTATCTCTTGGGACTTATCGAGCGATTGTTCGCTGACGACATTCTTATTTTTATTCTTCTTTGGAATGTTGTCAGGGGGACCCGATTCTCTGGAGATCGAGCCCAGCGCAGAAGACTTGGAGCAGTTCTCAGAAGATCCAAAGCTTTAGTCACCTGTGTATACTTTTACTTTCAGTTCATGCCATTGTTTAGGCATTGCTTTCCAGTCTTGTATTTACTTTCCAGTATTGTATTGTAAAGGATGTTTAATAAATAAAAAAGTTGTTGTTCATTTACAATTCATGTCTTTCTTGTGTATTTTTACATTATATTGCTTATTTACGCTCAGCGTGTTTACTTCTGAGTAAACACGTCGCATGCCTCGTCACGTCTCCTTATCCGTACATCGGGAAGCGGGGCGTGACAAATTGCATTTGTACAACTTGGGTCGTGAGATTTTCCACGACATTCACCAGATTGTCAACTTTGGAATAGACCTTGGCTAATTCTTTGTCTCTGTCCTGAAGCTGCTTCTAAAGCCATTAGAATAATGCTTGTTCTATGGTCTTGAAGATGACGACCGGGTTATCCTCACTGCCTGAGTTCGATTCTCTAAGAACAATGGGCTTCTTTTGCTTAACAGCCTATCCAGGGTCTTCATCATCTGAACCGAGCCGGTATTGGGTAGCGATGACCATATCATTATCATGACTATGAAGCATAGGAGGATTTGTTCTTTCGGGTCCAAGCATGTAAACCGTATGGATTGTGTACGTTTCTGTTGCCTCCTCATTGGTAATGTTGCTTGTTGGGCTTTTGGATCGTTGCCTTGGTCCACTCCTTTTAGGGAAGGGAAAACAATTGAGAGCAGTTAGTTCCCAAAGAGCTTCGGTCTCTGTTTGTATAAAATTGACGGTTCCGGCTTGATCGTTTGCCAACACACTAGGGGACAATTGTATTTCTCCCGCCTTATATTGTTTCTCAACCCAATTCTTGAAAACAAATCAATTTTCATTGGTATGAATCACCACTCTGTGATATGGCAAATGTGGTAACGGAGCCGTCCGGTATGTTTGCATACCAGTCGAAGGCAACGTCAGTCAAACTATTAACGAATTGGCGGAGGAGAAGTGCATTATTGCCTTCGGTATTTCCGAATGATGATTTGAAGTGGGCAATGTGCTGGCTTGCATTTCCCGTTCCGCTAAATCTTTCAAATTTAGGGACAACGTAGCCGCTGGGAAACTCCACGGGATCATATCGTGTAGGGTATGGTCCCCACTACTGACGACGTTTTCTGCGCTTCGACTTCAACCACCAATGTCTTGTTGGCGACCAAGTCCATTATTTTATCTTGAGTTAACGCACTACCGTCATTGAGAGTCAGAACATCTCCCGAGGCTGAGTGTGGTCGACTCCCCTATGGCTCGCCTGCTCTTGTACTTAGAGGAACAGGTGCCGACTGCTTCAGGCCATTGTCACTCGGCTCATAAGTAGTGCCTTGTGCTTGATTTGGTTGCAGCTGAGCAATTTAGGCCATGACCTGCATGATGACATTCGCCAAGTCATCAATTTTTTAGTAGAGCTTGGTCATCTCTTTGTCTTTGTTATTGAGCTGCTTCTGGAGTTCTTGAAAAAGCTGCTGCTCTGCAGTTTTGGTTTGATTCCGACGCAGAGGTTATTGCTTGACTTATTGATTTGATTTGTTTTAAGATTTTCCCAACTGTCTAGTAGGACTTTTGAGCTCAGAAGCACTATCAGGTGGGACTTTTAATTTGATTTGTTTGATTCCTGCCTTGTTCGGCGGGATCTTTGAGCTCGGATCCACTGCCGAGTGGGACTTGGAATTTTGATTTTTGTTTGGTATCAACATTGCTACACTGGAATATAATACCAAGACTGACTCGTCATTCATCGTTGGAGGCTTTAGAAATTTGGATTGTTATTTGGCGTCAGTATCGCTACACTGGAATATGGTACCATGAGCGAGTCATCGTTTGCTTTTGTATGATTTAGATGTGGAGTTTTGGAGGATTTTAGTCAACATCGGCATCGCTAATACTGAGGCATGGTTTCAGGAGCGAATTATCAATTTTCATTGGATGATTTTATTTGTTCCCAGTTTAACGACTCAGGGGTCATCTATTCCCAGTTTAATGACTTAGGGGTCCTTATTGTTGGGAACTGAATTAGGAATTAATGGTCTGGATTTTGGTAGTTGAAATTTGGACTTTGTTTTGATTGGAATTTGAAGATTTTGAATAGAATTTGGATTGAAAGTTTGGTATTTTAGAGATTTGAAATTTTGTTGACGTCTGCATCGCTAACACTGGAATATGGTACCAGGCGCAACTCATCATTCGCCATTGAGGGAATTTAGGGATTTGAACTTTTGTTTGACATCTGTATCGCTAACATTGAAGTATGGTTTTAGGAGAGAATCATCATTTGCCATTAGAGAATTTGAAGATTTGGATTTTGGTTGGCGTCTGCATCGCCATACTGGAATGGTACCAGGAGCGACTCATCATTCGCCTTTGGTGGAGTTGAGATGTTTATTTATATATACATATATATTCCCAGTCTAACGACTTGGAGATCAAAAGGTTTTTTGCGCCCTTTTGGGTTTTCACAAACTCGCGGGTAGTCCTGCTATTTTTACTCATGAAACCTTTTCAGATTTTCATTTGTGCCCCTTTGCTTATGGACCGACCCTTTATTTTATTTTATTTCCCAGTTTAAAGACTCAGGGGTCATTTATTCCCAGTTTAATGACTTAGGGGTCAAAAGAGCACTTATTCATTGTTTGGCTTTATTAGCGCTTTTGTTGCAAAATTGACGGCCGAGACGGCGAGCTGCGCCTGATTCTTCCGCCCGACCTCGGGCTTTTCTTGAAGAAGCCCTAATATTTTCTGCCTCTTCTGGATAAGCATACGTTACACGAAGGCTGTGGCAGACTCGTGTCCTTTCTTGAAGTGGTGGATTGAGTTGTTTGCTTCCGGAGGATTTCGGTGTTCGTTTGTATATCATTGACGATTGCGACTTTGATTATTCGCTAGTTCACCGGAAGACAGGGAGATTTTCCAATCCTTGTATTGGTGTTCGATCCAGTCCTTAAAACATAGCAGTCCTCAAGTGTGTGACTCACCATTCTATGATATAGGCAATACAGAGGATGGCCGATCATGTTTGCTTCATATGGTCTCTTTGATTTTGGATGTTGCAGACCATTGTTTAAGGCATTCTCGAATATTTTGTGAACTTCGTCCCTCCTGAAGGAGTAGATTTTCTTCGTTCTCTCTATCAGAGTCGGTGTTTTTCCCGATACTAGTCTTCGAGGCCGATCAGTCTTTAGTTCGTTTGTTGTTTTCTTATCCTGATCAATATACGTATTGAAAGGGTTGGTATTGCTGGAACTTTCTCCTTTGCGCTTGCCATCCGTCCAGTACCTGAATTTATGATTGATTTATAGATCCGGGGTGGACTCAGTATCTGCATGCCTCATTGACTAGACCCTTTCAATCAGGTCTTAACGAGTTTTGAGATCCGCCAATGACTTATCTTTGATTTTTTTTCCCATGTCGACTTGCTACAGTGGTGCGTCAGGATTTCCCCAGAGTCTGATCGCTGTCGACTTTCATGAAGAAATTCCGCTTTTGGACTGGAGGTAATAGTTGTTGGCTACTTTGGAATATCAATCCCTAGCTATGAACCAAACTTTGATTTTGCTGTAATTGTGTAACAACTCTGTTTATATTGTACAAAATTTGTTTATAGTTAAAATACTAAATGGAGTATTTGCAACCCTGAGTATGCTATAAGTATTTAATTTGTTTTAGAACATCAAGAAACCACTTGTAACTCATTGGTAAAGCCTTGCACTGCTGTGACATAGCCCATATGTTCGAATCCCCCCAGCCACATATTATTTTTAATGATTTTTCTTTTAAACTTTTTGAAAGCCCAAAAGTTTACACGTGCAATACACGTAAAACTAAAAAGTCTCAAAAATCAAACATGTGGAAAATGTTATATGCACTGAACATGACACGTGGCAGAAATCCAAGCACCCCACCCCCATGATTGACCGGCGTGGAGCTCCTTAGGGCCGGTGCCGCTGGTCCCAACCGTAGGAAATACCTTCAATTTTTTACCCCGACATCCTTTGGCCTACCCCACTAACCTTAGTCTATTTATTTTTCCTGCACATTAAAAGAGAATTAAAATGAGTTTTAAAATCAAATTTTAATGCATTTTAATTCTCATGTTTAATACCCTAAACCCTAATTCTATCCTATAAATATCACCCTACACCCTAGCCATTCTCATTCTGAAATCTCTTGTTAAAACTCTCAAAATTTTCTAAATCCAAAAGGCTGTACAAGTGGAGTTAACCCAAGGCCAAGTTCCGGCGACGATTCGAGACAAATCCGGCGACACCGTGACTTCTCGACGCCTACAAAACCTTCCTCCATCTTTTCTCTCTCAAATCAACCAGTAAGTCCCCTCACTTCTCACCTCTTCCTATTCTAAAAAGATCTATTTGCAAAACTCATCGGAAGCGGAGTTATTCCGACTTTAGATTCTAATTTCATTAAAAACCCAACTTTTCTTAACAAAAAATTAACCATCTCTTTATATCTTGTTTAGCAACCATAAAACAACATTTAGAACAAGTTTCAACTCAAAATAAAATGCTATGCAACTTATATTTCACTTTTTCGTAAAAATACCACAAAGTTTACCTTCGACATTACTTCATCATATTACTAATATTACCTTTAGAAAACTCACGAGGTAATGACCTACCTCATCACAACACTCATCATGACATAGCACGATGGCTTGAAAACGATATTTTTGTGGCTAAGACAAATTTTACATTTAAATACCATAAACTATCAAAACCATATTTCTTTAAATTGTTTTAATCAAATTCCATATGATTATGTCCTTACAACCCATTTTGGGAAATCCGATTTGGTTGGTATGGGTTATCGCAGATCCATCGGACTAGTAAGACGAGATGCAGACCTCCTCACGGAGCATCCGATCTCGATAGAACTTTTATTACAATTTTTACGAATACATGATTTCTATTAATAAATAAATTCTATTTTTAATATATATATATATATATGTAAATACTATCAATATATCTATTTTAAATATATAATATATTCCATGTTTTCTAGATCAAAAGAAAAGAACCACAAATTTCATGAATCTACCATCACAAATTAATACAAGTCAATTTACATGAAAATACCATATACTATTCAATTTAGGTTTATATCCAGTAGAATATCTCATCTTATAAAATTGCATCAATGAAAACCCTAAAGATGATAAATAAATACTTGAGATTTATTTTGAAAATATATCAAAACTATTTTTCATAAAACCCCCTCAAGTTATATTAATTTACAATAAGGACCTTAGTAAATATAGGTTTAAGTGGACCAATTCTCTTGAGCTTCAGGGAGCCGTAGAAAGTGGGTGCTTGCCTATTTAAGGTAGACAACTAAAAACGGGGTTATTAATACGGTAATTGTCTTGGAAAAAGACATAAATTATGCCGTCCATGTGCAGCAGTTACTGATAACTCTAAAACTAATTCAGAACTTCAATTCTGTTTTAAGTGTCTGACTCAATCTGTGTCTCTGTCTAATCCGAATGCAATCCATTCTTAAATACAATTCAAATATAACTCCAATACAACATGAATCCATTTATACCAGATACAATCAATATCAACATGACTCGACCGAACCGAACCATGGATATACTCTGATTACATAACTATCCATTTATATCCATTCCTTTTACATGATATCATGGTTTCAGCAAGTCGTATACAACCATTCATTACATCAATACAAAATACATTACGGGGTTTTTACGGGATAGATTGGTATGGAATGTATTAGAAGTGGCACGAGACTGTAACCATAATACACCTAACCTGATTATCCGTGTTATTGTTCCGTGGCTTAACGGTTCCTTGTGCTCCGTATATCTTAGTCCACGGGAAAAGTTGGACTCCTCTCGTATACACTGATGCATTCTGTACCAAGTTACAAACAACTACGTTAACATAACAAACATAACTGTATCTAATTTACCTATTCTATTCTATTCTTCTTTATCTCTTGGGACTTACCGAGTGATTGTTCGCTGACGACATTCTTATTTCTATTCTTCTTTGGAATGTTGTCAGGAGGACCCGATTCTCTGGAGATCGGGCCCAACGCAGAAGACTTGGATCAGTTCTCAGAAGACCCAGAGCTTTAATCATCTGTATGTTAGTTATATGTATGCCCTAGAGGCCATTATTGTACATATGATGTATATTATAGTGGATGCTTGGACATATATAGAGAGGACTTTCTTGCTCGACATGATAGTATGCTATCTGGTTGCTCTTTGTCTTAACATGTAGACTTATATTGTCATACTGTCTTGCTCTCACATGTTGATAAAGCTCTTTGGATGAGTACTTGACTACTAGGACTATGATGGAGATCATACTAGTGGGGTCAGGGTGGTCCACAAGTACATCCTTTAATTGTTCCTAGTCGAGGGTCTATCGAGACAGGGCATCGATATTCCAGAGTAGACTAGCGTATACGCTTATTGACCCATATGATGGGCAATGGATGATCCTACATCCATTGTTGTTTGACATCAAAGGTGGTATACGGGTGCTCAGTGGAGACTGGGTACACTGAACGGACTCGCCGAGAACTCCTAGTTTGTATTATACCTGTCGTCAGATAGCAGTTCTCTAGTGACACTGGTACAGGTTAGTCTGTAGACCCGAGATCGTTATAGAGTCTTGTGTGATTCCCACTATGCTTTTATTTCCACCTTACCATGTTCAAGAGTACGTGCAAAACGGTGGCTTTTGGGTACAATCCCGAATCACATGGAGGCAATGAGCGATAGGAAGGGTTTCGTCTCTCCCGGTATTGGGGGTTGATGTTGCGCTATGTTCGATTGGCTATAATAGGAAGTCCCTGGCCAGAGCTGCTACGGAGATCTACTGTTAAGTGTTATCAGTAGTTTCTTGACCCGTTATGAGCCTCACATCAGCATGACTTATTGGTTACTGGGGTCTGACGTTTACCACCCCTAGAGTGGATATGTGACATATTAGACGAAAAGACCGGACTGTACGGTAGTGTTACTGACAGGCTTTACAGGAGTATGATCAGGCTTGCTTGTTGATCTTCTGATCGCTCAATACCCGGGTAGCCGTTTCGTCCAACTAGTACCGCTGACGGCTTGTGGGTGCTTGATATGATCATCACCTACTGCCGGCGTATTGACGAGTCTTTAGAGTCCTACACAGAGGTTTACTGGCTCAGGCAAAACGAAGTAGGAGCACATATGTGATATGTGCGGAACCGAGAATAATACGAGTATGTGATACCGTATTCTATTCTCGCGATATGTGATATCGGTTGGTTATATGTGATATAGCCGGGTTATCGAATCAAGTGTTGATTCGATAAGTTGATACATATAATATTAGTCGGTTATATGTGATATAGCCGGATTATTAAATCAAATGTTGATTTAATAATTTAATGTATAATTGTATATTTGATATGCTAATTTACATTAACTAATATTTGCTCACTTATACATTTCTTTTCTTACATGTGCATACTTAATATATATGTGATATATATTATTTGTGTTTTCTTTTGTCATGCTTGATTATACATGCAACATGGGTGTATGAGAATTATACCATGCCATTAGATTATTAGGGTTTTATTTATTTAATGCAAAAATAAATTGGTGGGAATTAAGCATGGTTGCAAGTTTTGGAAGCTTGTGGAATCCCTTGACTTAGTCCACTAAATTTGTCTTGCATTAGATATTTATTAACCTAACCTTAATTTTTAGCCATGGTTATGTCTCTACAAGGGTTATATGAGATATTTCTCACCCATGGTTGACATTCACTCTCTCATCCATTATTCTCTTCATCTTCATCTTCAACAAGAGAAAGCTCTCTAGGTTTTGGTGAGGTAAAGAAATAGAGTGAGAAAAAGAATTCTAAAGTGAGCAAAATTCCTACTTCATCATCTTCTACTTGATTAGTCATTTAGTTTAGGGTGTTAGCTTCATTAATCCCTAATTAGGAAGAGTTAGCTTGGGTTGGTGTCTCCTCAAAGTAGATCATCTTCGGCCTCGAAGATCATTGAGCAAGCTCGTTCATTTCGACTAGTGAAGCCTACGGAGAGTTCGGATCACCACTACTTGGAGCTAAAGGACTTCTACATGGAGCATTTGAAGTGAAGGACCGGTCTACAAAGGTTGTATTCCATATTCACTTAGATGTAAAGTTGTTAACATATTGTATTGTCTAATTCTCAAGTTAAGATTCTAGGGTTAGGGTTATGTAGCATAGCAATTTTTTGAAAATGGTATGGATGATGCCTTCCGAAACCTTACTTTCGTGCTAAGTAACCTTACAGTGGTATCAGAGCCAAGCTAGAGAATTAGACGATATTTGTTAGATTACGAAACCGAAACTACTCCGTAACTTGAAACATTGAAATCAAGTTTCTGTCGATTTTTAAATGGGCTCTAAAAAATTTTTAAGCAACTGCAGAATATTGTATGTGATATAACATGAACACCACAGAAAATTGAAGCAATACGGTCGGATTTTGTCCGGCCACATTAAGGAAAAATCCGAGCAGGCCGGTTTTGTGGTGGTGTTTTGGCTTCAATTTTTTGTGGTGTTCCAGTCTCTGGGTTTTGGTGTTTCAGGTGTTACTTGTTTTTTCTAAAATTTCATGAGATGTTAATTTTCTATAAAGGCAATTCGGAGAGTTTCATCATCGTAATTCTAACATTATTTCGGGGCTTTTAGACGGCGTTACAAAGTTCGAATGGATATTAATAACCCAATTTTTCCCTCGACGGAAATTTTCCAAGAGTTGGATTTTTCCAAGTTAAAGAACATTCAAAAATCATGCAAGTAATGCGATGGACCCTCTAGAAGAACGAAACCCTAACTCGATTCTATGACCGTAAGAACCGACGCCAAACCCTAGGGTTTGTGGTAATTCCACGGCGCCATAGATGAGGTAAGGGTTGACCCTTCTACAGCTGGTCCATAGGTGTGGCATGTACTGAGTATTTTTAAACTACGCTCAAGTGTTGAGCTCTTTGGGAAATTTTGGGTGTTTGTTGATTCGATCGGAATGTTTAATATCGTCTAGCTTTTTCTGAAATGTGATACAATATTTGGAATTCATATTGTTAGGCATGAAATCCGAAGTATGTGATATTTCGGGTTTATGACGTCGAAAGTGATTGTGGATTCCAAATGTTGTAGTTTGACATTTTCTTTTCTGCGACCGTAAGTGTAATATGTGGTGTATCGCCGTTTTCGTTGCTATATGTCAACGACAATTGGGATACGCATATTTACTTACGTTGATGACATGTGATGTTATGTGTTGCTGTGATATGTTATATTGGATCGTCGTATTTTGAATAGCCGGGGGTTTTATGTGAGATGAGAGTTTTTATTTTCATTCATATAAAATTCATTGTATGTAATATTCTTTTATTGGGGCACTTTCAGGATGAGGATGATGTCACCATTGTTGTATATTATTT
Organism: Agapanthus africanus; assembly: GCA_030015575.1. Lineage (NCBI taxonomy): Eukaryota > Viridiplantae > Streptophyta > Magnoliopsida > Asparagales > Amaryllidaceae > Agapanthus > Agapanthus africanus. The sequence continues at coordinate 28,215,673 of CM057339.1, forward strand.
ACTTTTCCGCATTAGGATAGACCCAAGGTAGGGAGCACAAGCAACCGGATTCTAGAGTCCAGTGGGAGACTATCTTGAGGAGTCGAGACCGGGTCTCCTAACTCTAGAATTGGTAGGGTTGCTTGCCGCTCTCGTAGGGGTCTAGGGATGTGGGTTTAGCTATTCATCGCGACCGTGAAATCCGTGTTTTATACTGGCTTAATTTAAAATACGGAATTCCTAGTATATCCAATATTTCATATGTTATCTTCTGTTGCTGATATTCTGTGATGTGATCACTTTATATGTTTGAGATGAATGCTTTATTATTATACATATGATATATAATAAACGTTGCGTATGTTTTGCACCCGCGCTAGTCCCGCCCCGCTATGCCGTTAGTTAAGTAACCTAACGGTGCATAACGGGATACTGAGGCGAATGCGGATGGTATAAGCGTACGTTGTATTTTCGTTTCTTCTGTGATGCTTAGGAAGCATAAATGATGGGACTTCATTAATGAGATTAATAAAAGAAAAGAAACCTTAAAAATGTTGTAGAATAAAATTTTCAAAAAGGGTAGCTCTAGTTTTTTTCTTTGCATTGCGGTATTCCTTGTAGAATATCTAGCACCTTATTCGATAAGGAAAGAGCCGAGATCCCTTCACCGGGAGTGACCTTTTTAGCAAAAGCTAGCAGATGCTACAACTCACTCGGTTTTGTTTTTGATTGTTTTTATAGTTCTTGCTTTGCATAGTGGTATTTGTGAAATATCCTGCAGCTTATTCGATAAGGAAAGAGACGAGATCCCTTCACCGGGAGTGATCTCTTTAGCGAAACTAGTAAAAAGCCTAAAAACACACCTTTTCAAAATCACTTGTTTCTACAACGATATCAAGTTCATTACCCAAAAGGTTTTCATAAAAACCTGACGTAGCCCTCCGTCATTTCAGATAAGTAATATTTAGTATTCGTGCTACGGTAGTTTGGCCTCCGTCAAGGCGTAGTGTACGGTAGCTAATTAGTACTTATCTGTAGCAAGAGATGCGATTGGATTAGGGTATTCGTACGACGTTATTTGGCCTCCGTTTAGGGTCGTGCGGGTAGGTCTAATTCAATCAAAAAATGAACGGGTTGAACTTGACTAGCGCCCTATGGGTAGTTTGGCCTCCGTCAAGGTCATCGGACGCTAGGGGTAAAAACTGTTATCGGGAATTTCAAGTGTTGAAATTTGCAATGAGATTGCATACCTTCTATGAGATAGTTGGATCGCGATACCCACTGCGAGTAAGAGTTACTCCTGGGAGAGTTTTACACATCACAATTAGCCGATCAAGTAGGTGTCTAGAAAGGTGTTAACGGGGTTACGCCCCTGGAAAAACGAGATTTATTTTAATTAGGTCCGTGCGAAAGCACAGGGAACCTCCCTCAAATTACCGACACTGGCCTAACTGAAAGATTGGCGAACTTGTAAGGTGTAATTAATCCCGGCTAGTCTTACCTTTTAGGGTTTGAAGGAAGATTTGATAAAAACAGTGGGAGCTATCCTGATTAGATAAGATAATAACCAATCTAATCTTGCTAGATACTTCTCTCTCTCTCCAAGTAGCGACCATGTCAGGCCTTAATCAAGATAATAATATGAATGTATTGACCGAACACGCTTGTTATGCTAAGAATGGGAACATTGGTTCCGTTCTTTCTTATAATTGTTATAAGACTGAGCAGAGAATAGGGACATATCTGGATTCCCATGCCGCCCAAACGAAGAATAAGCATGTTGATGCATCTTCTTCGGGTGTGTTAGTTACCGAGAATTGTTTCTCAGTAAACTCTACGTCCTGGGTATTAGATACCGGATCGGGATCCCACATATGTAATATGTTACATGGGCTAAGGAAAGGTAGAGAACTGGGAATGGGTGATCATTCTGTAAGGGTAGGGAATGGTGCAAATGTTGCAGCAAAAGCAGTTGGCGAATATCACCTTGTATTACCAAATGGTAGTACATTGATTCTGAACGAATGCTATTATATACCGACTCTGATATGCAATCTTATATCGGTTTCTTTATTAAGTAAAGAAGGATATAATTTTGTAGTACAGGATAATGTTATGAACATCTTCCTGAATCAAAAGTTGATTGGATCAGGCTCGTTAAATAATGGCATATACGTTCTAAATCAAACCACAGTTCTTAACATACAAAACACACACAAGAGGAAGAGTTCAGAAATAAACGAATCCTTCTTGTGGTATTGTAGACTAGGTCATATCAATGTAACACGACTAGCTAAGTTACATAAGGATGGATATTTGAATCCGTTCGAATTTTCATCTTACGACACTTGTCAGTCATGTCTCAAAGACAAGATGACCAAAACTCGATTTACTGGACACGGAGAAAGAGTTACGGAACTCTTAGGACTGATACATAGTGATGTATGCGGTCCCATGTCTACACATGCCAGGAATGGTTCTTCGTACTTCATTACATTCACTGACGATCTTTCAAAATACGGACATGTGTTCCTGTTGAAACACAAGTCTGAAGTTTTTGAGAAATTCAAAGAATATAAGCACGAAGTCGAGAACCAAACGGGTAAAAGTATTAAAATCTTACGATCTGATCGAGGAGGAGAATACTTGAACAATGAGTTCCTGGACTATCTAAAAGAGAATAGGATTCTCTCAGCTTACTCCTCCGTATACACCACGGCACAACGGTGTATTGAAACGGAGGAATCATACCCTATTAGATATGGTGCGTTCTATGATGAGCACCGCCGAGTTACCTATTTCCTTTTGGGGTTATGCACTTGAGACAGCAGCATACCTATTGAATAGAGTTCAGGGAAGATGCCATATCTTAATTTTATTCAGATATGGGGTTGTTCGGCCTATATGAAGACACAAAATCCAGACAAGCTCGAGACAAGGTCAGTTCTGTGCAAGTTTATTGGATATCCCAAACATTCGCGATGGTATATCTTCTACCACTCCGAGGAACAAAAGGTGTTTGTTTCTCGACATGCCACCTTTTTAGAAAAGGGTTTTCTTATGAAAGAAATTAATGGCAATGAGGTAGAACTGGAAGAAGTTCCAGCTACATAAACTGCAATAGAAGATTTGGTGGAACCAGAGGATTCACTAGTTCCCAACGAACCTCAGCCTCTCCGCCGATCTAGTAGGGTTCCTCATCCACCTGAGACATACTACGGTTTTCTCATTGATGGTGGGAGAGAGGATTGCATCATGGAAGATGATGACCCAACTAGTTTCGAGCAGGCCATCACGAGTGGGGACTCTGTGAAATGGCTAGATGCAATGCGATTTGAGATGGAATCTATGTACACCAACAAAGTATGGACTTTGGAAGTTGCTCCTAAAGGGGTAAAACCCGTTAGGAGCAAATGGATCTTTAAGAAGAAACTTGGTGTAGATGGAAAAGTAGAGACTTTCAAAGATAGACTTGTTGCAAAAGGTTTTCGTCAACGACCAGATGTGGATTATGATGAAACGTTTTCTCCAATGGCTATGCTTAAGTCCATCCGGTTCCTACTTGCCATCGTTGCATACCATGACTATGAAATTTGGCAAATGGATGTTAAGACCGCCTTTCTAAATGGTGATTTGAAAGAGAGCGTGTACATGACTCAGCCAGAGGGCTTCGTAGACAGTGGGAGCAGCGGAAAGGTGTGTAAGCTGCTTAAATCTATCTATGGGTTAAAGCAGGCATCGCGGAGTTGAAACATCTGTTTTGATGTGGTAGTCAAAGAGTTTGACTTCACCAAAAACGTAGATGAATCTTGTATATACAAGAAGGTAGCAGAGAGTAAGGTTGTCTTCCTCGTATTGTACGTGGATGACATACTCTTGATAGGAAATGATATTCCTATACTACACTCGGTCAAACTCTTCTTACCACAAAGATTCTCAATGAAAGATCTAGATGATGTCTCCTACATTTTGGGAATTAAGATCTATAGAGATAGATCTAAACGGATGCTGGGATTGTCCCAATCCAGGTACATTGACACCATACTAAAGAGGTTTAGTATGGAAGAATCTAAGCGTAGGAATTTACCCACGATCACAGGACTCACTCTCTCCAAAGAGATGTCTCCCAAGACTGATTTGAAGAGAGCTCGCATACAAGGGATACCCTATACTTCGGCGGTAGGCTCTATCATGTACACGATGCTATGTACCAGACCCAGTGTAGCATACTCACTAAGTGTAGTGAGTAGGTATCAAGCAGATCCAGGAGAGAGTCACTAGACAGCTGTGAGAACATTCTCAAGTACTTGAGAAGGACTAAAGAAATGTTCTTGGTGTATGGTAACGGAGAACTCCAAGTGGAGTCCTTTACCGATTCGAGCTTCCAGAGTGATAAGGACGACTCTAAGTCGGTCTCAGGATTTTTCTTTACCCTCTATGGAAGGGCGGTTTGTTGGAAGAGTTCAAAACAGGAAAACGTGGCAGACTCGACGATGGAGGCTGAATACATCACTGCCAACGATGCTGCCAAAGAGCTTGTCTGGATGAAGAAGTTCATAAACGAACTTGGTGTGGTTCCGTCCATCGAGCATCCAATACCTTTGTATTGTGATAACAATGGAGCAGTGGTTTTGGCCAAGGAACCCAGGTCCCATCAGCGATCCAGGCATATTCTGAGGCGGTATCACCTGATCCGGGAGATAGTTGATCGCCGGGAGATTGAGGTCAAGAGAGTTGACACGAAGAACAACACAGCGGATCCACTCATGAAGGCCATACCCCAGATACAATTTGAGAGACTCTTTAGGATGTTGGGTATGAGATACTACAATAACTGGCCTTAGTGCAAGTGGTAGATTGTTATTTATGTGTATGCCCGAGAGGCCATTATTGTACATATTATGTATATTATAGTGGATGCTTGGACATATAGAGAGAGGACTTTCTTTCTCGACATGATAGTATGCTATCTGGTTGCTCTTTGTCTTGACACGTAGACTTGTATTGTGATACCGTCTTGCTCTCACATGTTGATAAAGCCCTTAGGATGAGTACTTGACTACTAGGACTATGATGGAGATCATACTAGTGGGGCCAGGGTAGTCTACAAGTATATCCATTAATTGTTCCTAGTCGAGGGTGTATCGAGACATGGCATTGATATTCCAGAGTAGACCAGCGTATACGCTTCTTGACCCATATGATGGGCAATGGATGATCCCACATCCATTGGTGTTTGACATCAAAGATAGTATACGGGTGCTCAGTGGAGACTGGGTACACTGAACGGACTCGCCGAGAAGTCCTAGTTGGTATTATACCTGTCATCAGATAGCAGTTCTCTGGTGACACTGGTACAGGTTAGTCTGTAGACCCGAGATCGTCATAGAGTCTTGTGTGATTCCCACTGTGCTTTGATTTCCACCTTACCTCATTCAAGAGAACGTGCAAAACGGTGGCTTTTAGGTACAGTCCTGAATCACATGAAGGCAATGAGCGATAGGAGGAGTTTCGTCTCTCCCGGTATTGGGGGTTGATGTTGCACTGTGTTCGATTGGCTATAACAAGAAGTCCCTGGCCAGGGCTGCTACGGATATCTACTAGTAAGTGTTATCAGTAGTTTCTCGACCCGTTATGAGCCTCACATCGGCACGACTTATCGGTTACTGGGGTCTGACGTTTACCACCCCTAGACTGGATATGCGACATATCAGACGAAGAGACCGGACTGTACGGTAGTGTTACTGACAGGCTTTACAGAAGTATGAGCAGACTTGCTTATTGATCTTCTGATTGCTCAATACCCGGGTAGCCGTTACGTCCAGCTAGTACCGTTGACGGCTTATGAGTGCTTGATATAATCATCACCCACTGCCGGCGTATTGACGAGTCTTTAGAGTCCTACACAGTGGTTTACTGGCTCAGGCAAAACAAAGCAGGAGCACATATGTGATATGTGCGGGACCGAGAATAATACAAGTATGTGATACTGTATTCTATTCTCGCGATATATGATATCGGTCGGTTATATGTGATATAGCCGGGTTATCGAATCAAGTGTTGATTCGATAAGTTGATACATATAATATTAGTCGGTTATATATGATATAGCCGGATTATTAAATCAAATGTTGATTTAATAATTTAATGTATAATTGTATAATTGTATATTTGATATGCTAATTTACATTAACTAATATTTGCTCACTTAAGCATTTCTTTTCTCACATGTGCACACTTAATATATATGTGCTATATATTATTTGTGTTTTCTTTTTGCCATGCTTGATTATACATGCAACATGGGTGTATGAGATTTATACCATGCCATTAGATTATTAGGGTCTTATTTATTTAATGCAAAAATAAATTGGTGGGAATTAAGCATGGTTGCGAGCTTTGGAAGCTTGTGGAAACCCTTGACTTAGTCCACTAAATTTGTCTTACATTAGATATTTATTAACCTAACCTCAATCTTTAGCCATGGTTATGTTTTCTACAAGGGTTATATGAGATATTTCTCACCCATGGTTGCCATTCACTCTCTCATCCATTATTCTCTTCATCTTCATCTTCAACAAGAGAAAGCTCTCTAGGTTTTGGTGAGGTAAAGAAATAGAGTGAGAAAAAGAATTCTAAAGTGAGCAAAATTCCTACTTCATCATCCTCTACTATATTAGCCATTTAGTTTAGGGTGTTAGCTTCACTAATCCCTAATTAGTGAAGAGTTAGCTTGGGTTGGGGTCTCCTCAAAGTAAATCATTTTCGGCCTCGAAGATCATTGAGCAAGCTCGTTCATTTCGACTAGTGGAGCCTACGGAGTGTCCGGATCACCACTACTTGGAGCGAAGGGACTTCTACACGGAGCATTTGAAGTGAAAGACCGGTCTACAAAGGTTGTATTCCATATTCACTTAGATGTAAAGTTGTTAACATATTGTATTGTCTAATTCTCAAGTTAAGATTCTAGGATTAGGATTAAGTAGCATGGCAATTTTTTGAAAATGGCATGGACGATACCTCCCGAAACCTTGCTGTCGTGCTAAGTAACCCTACACTGTATATACTTTTACTTTCAGTTCATGCGATTATTTAGGCATTGCTTTCCAGTCTTGTATTTACATTCCAGCATTGTATTTACATTCCAGCATTGTATTGTAAAGGATGTTTAATAAATAAAAAAGTTGTTGTTCATTTACAATTCATGTCTTTCTTGTGTACTTTTACATTATATTGCTTATTTACGCTTAGCGTATTTACTTCTGAGTAAATACGTCGTATGCCTCGTCACGTCTCCTTATCCGTACACCGGGAAGCGGGGCGTGATAGGTTTTGTTGGCGGCCCATGCAGATCAGTTCTGCTTGGAACCCTAACATGCAGGTCAATTCTGCGTGGAAACCTACAAAAACCTGCAGGGTCAGTTCTGCATAGAAACCTAAGCAATATATATCACAAAAATCAGCAACTAAAACATTCTCTACGTTTCCTATTCTTTGAATCTATCCTAATCCTATTTTTCTTTCAAGGTTATGGATTCCCCAAACAATACTAGCACCAACGTCAATGGCAACACCACACCACCACCTCTTCCATTTACGCCTACCGTTGTAGCTCCGATCAATGACCAAACGGTTCTACTCGAGGAAATTAAAAGCCTCCTATAAGGACAACAGCAACAGACTGCCATACTAATGAATCGTCCAGAAGTGGAAGCACCTGGAGTGAAGCAATTCCGGGCACTGCATCCGAAGCAATTTTCTGGAAAAGAGAGCCCTTTGGAAGCTGAAGAATGTGCTTAATCCATTGAGGACGATCTAGCAACAGCACAAGTGCCAGACATTGCTTGGGTAAGGGTTGCGAAGCTGCAACTTACTGATAACGCCCGAGTATGGTGGAAGGCGGAAGAAAGACGTCTTGTCCAGCCGATCGAATGGAAGACATTTCGCGACATGTTCGACGCGAAGTATTTTCTAGAGACTGCCCGATTCGACATGGAGCGGCAATTTATCCACCTACAACAAGGCTCTATGTGAAGCAAATCTGTGGATGAGTATGATGCCGAGTTCACCATATTGAGCAGGTAAGATATGTCTTAAATATTTGATTATCTAATATTACCTATTACACAACTAACACAAGACCGTAACAGGTTTGCGGCCCATCTCATACCGACTGCTGTCAAGGCCAGAAGATTTCAGCAAGGGTTGGACCCGGAGATCCAAGCTACATTAGCTACAGGGGATTTCCCAACCCACGATTTGGCTCTGAAAGCTGCCTGAAGATATGAGGCAGTAGTGAAGAAGAAGGGCAGACCTCAGGTGTGAAGCGCCCTTCTACCGAGATGGCAGGAGGAGCCTCTTCCAGGCCACCGTTTACACCAAGAAGACCGGGAGTAACTTTTAACCGGCCCAGTCTAGACTTTTGCACCTACTGCAGGAAGAATGGACATTTGGTGAAAGACTGCAGGCGTACAAACGACCTCTGCTTAGTCCGTGGCTCATCCACACATGATATTGGGTCTTGTCCTCGTCAACTCAATATGAACTCTGCACCCAAATCAGCAATCACTTATCCACAGTGGCCAGCTATCCAAGCACCTACACCACGTCTTGCTTTCCCTGCCCCACCTCCTCGCGAACCTATTGCACCTCCTCCTCGTCAGTTCCATCAAGCCCAAAGGAACTTACTTCAAGGACAGAGAAATGCTCCTCTAGCAAGGAGGAATGTACCGAGGCGACATGCTTTCACAATGACTATGGAAGAAGCTGAAGCCACTGGCCAAGTCATCACCTGTAACTTCCCGTCTTTTAAATCTGTTCAATACTTGTTTACATCCATATATCTTTTCCTATACCTAAAACGTATGCCACATAACTTAGGTACGATCCAAGTAGCCTCACTTCCTCCACTAGCACTTTTCGATACTGGAGCCCCATTGTTTTATGTCGCAATGGTTCGTCCGAACTCATGCGATTCCAGTCAAACCGCTCGTATCTAACTGGAATGTCGGTTCAGGGAATGGCGTTCCAAAGGCAACAATGGGATACGACATGTGTCCAGTGGTCGTCTGCAGCAGAGAATTCTATGCTCACTTCAAGGTGCTGTACATACCGAACGTCGATGTAGTTTTGGGTATGAATTGGCTAAGAACTTTCTACTCTACCATTGATTGTCGTCAAAAGAGGGTAGTGTTCGAAATTCCAGAGCATCCGGTCTTTTATTTCAAAAGTGGAGACCGTACCCTGGAGCCTAGCACATACAAAGAAAAATCGAAGAAGGCGGTGATTACAACTCTACAAGCAGGAGAAGTTAAGCCAGATTTAGTTCAAGAGTTCGACAATGTATTTCCTGAAGACATATCAGGTTTGTCTCCCAATCGAGCTCTTGAATTCGGAATTAATTTAATACCTGGTGCACAACCGGTGATCAAAGCACCGTATCGATTAAGCCCAGAAAGTTTGAAGGAGGTCCATACTCAGCTGGACAAACTTCTGCAGAAAGGATGGATTCGTCCCAGTACTTCAAGTTGGGGATCTCCAGTTTTTCTTATGAAGAAAAAGAAAGGTTCATACAGAATGTGCATTGATTATAGAGGTTTGAACAAAGTCACGATAAAGAACAAGTATCCACTACCACGAATCGACGATTTGTTCGATCAACTAAGTGGGTCTTGCTGTTGGGGTCGAAAATTGCACCCCGGTTGACCAAGTCAAAGTCAAGATCAACCCCAAGCCAAGTGGGCCCAAACCCAGATCAAGTGGGCCCATGCCCAAGTCGAGTGCGAACATGAAGCGGCCGGCCTCCCCCATGCCAAAATAAAACTCATGTAATAAATAATTTTGATATGATTTTTTTTATGCATGAATGTAAGCAAAATGGGCATAAAGCCAAATTTTTGTAAAGCCCATGGCTTATGTGCAAAAGAAATGAGCACATGAGGTATGGGATGGGCAAAATGCCATTTTGTAAAGCCCAATGGACTATATGTAAATGTGTAAACCTATATAAGGTAACATGATGATGAATAAAGCATACACTTTTCATTCCCTCAAAATCTAGGGTTCTTTATGCCTCTTTCTCCTTCCTCAAGGTTCTAAACCTTCATCCAATTTTCAACTAAATCAAGAGTTTTACTCTTTCTTTTCCAAAAATAAATAGTTTTCCACCACAAAACCCACCAAAGGGAGCTCGGATCTTCCATTAGATCTCAAAAATAGAAGATTTTTAAATCTCACCCCCCTTTTGTTCTCCAAGATCCGGCCGACAGAAGAGGAGGAAGGAGACCCATCTCCAAAGATCCAATTTTGGGAAAGATCCAAGGCTCAGGGGAGAATAAAGGGGTTCCCTTGAGCATTTACAAGGAGTTCTTAGAGTTTAACTCCACAAATTAAAGTTTCTGAGAGTTTAACTCCATAAAAAAAGAGAAGAGTCTTTCTTTCTAGGAGTTCAACTCCATAAGTCAAATCGGGAGCACAGCTCCCAGTGCAGAGACCAAGTCCCTTTTCCTACTGGCGTCCAGCGCCCGCATGCCAAGCGCGTGGGGCGCCCGTGCCCATGTGCCGGGCACGTGAGGCGCTCGCGCCCAAAGCGCCAGCACCAGCGCCCGAGCGCCCATGTGCCGGGCACGTGAGGCGCTAGCGCCCAAAGCGCTAGCACCCGAGCGCCCACTTGCCGGGCACGTAAGGCGCTAGCGCCAGCCCTCGAACGTCCATGTGCTGGGCACGTGAGGCGCTCGCGCTAGCGCCAGCGCCCGCGTGCCGCGCACGTGAGACGCTGGTGCCTTCTCCCATGCATCCTTTGGATGCCTTTCATACACACACACACACACGCATACACATACTCCACAACACTGTCCCCGTTAGAAAAATTTTCTAACGGGGCACTACCCCGTATCCCGTAAGGGGGATGCTAGCCCCCTTGAGCCGCAGCCCGCTATCCGGGTAGCGGGACCCCCATAAAAAACTCTGTGGGGCCCCCGATATATCCAATTCCCCTCCAAAACACAACACTGCACATTGAGTTCGCATGACCTGTTTGACCCGTCAATCGGAGGTTCTCTCGCTCCAAAGGCAAGGGGTAATTAACGGCAGCTTAGTTCGTGGTTGCCGGAGATTCGGATCCCTGCAATAAATAAACTCCGGCCTACCCCAGGCAGGGGGAATCTGTAATGCGCCTGACAAGCGTGCGCGTACTCCTATCTTAATGGGGTGACGAAAAACACCCTACAGATTCTGGCACGCCCGGTGAGACATTCAGAATTTCTCCTCCCATATTTCGGTTTAAACATTCATGTGAACTCAATCAACATACATATCGACATTTATACTAAAATAATGCTCTTTCATGCAGGATTTCAAGCAAATAATTTTCAACGATGTCTCCAAAGATAAACTCAGCTCTCAGCACGGCCCCCATCTCCTACACGATGAAGATGGACACCAGGACGGTCCTTCCGGCCAGTCTCGGGCGACAATGGGAGGAGCCGCCGCTACCATTTGGCTCTATTATGTTCGTGTCAGCTAACGCCATCCCAGCTCCTCAAGCTCCGGTAACAGACAAACCGGTCTCAAAAGGGAAAAGGCCGAATGTCATGGTCGCGAGGGCATCTCAGCCCAAGCACAAATCCGTTTCCGAACGACTCTCCATCGCTCCAGCTGGGGGCAAGGCCATCAACGTCAACGAAGCAATGGGGCATCTCAGGCAAGCTCCAAAGGTACCCTCGACAACTGCTCGATCAGGTATTTTCTTTAAGTTCCCTATCAATCGACTCACGGTGGCTTCCCAGAAAACGGATGCCCGCCAAGCCCTCAAAATCGAGAAGCTAAGGCAGAAAAGGCGCAGATACAGAGCTAACAAAAAGGCTAGGGCTCATGCTAGGCTGAGCTTCATGAGGCTCCAAGAACGCGGTTATCCCGCCAAAGATAAAGAGACGGCTAGATATGGGGTCTACACTGTCTACATGGTCAGACATGAAGAAACGAACCCTCCTATGCTTCACAGCCATGGTAATGATATGGTGGACGCTACCCAACGTCGACTCGGTTTAAATGATGAAGAGCTCGCTCAGGCCGATAAACCAAAGGAGCCTGGGGTTCCTGCGGAATTGAGCTCAGGCAATAAGGATGACCCGGTTGTCATAACCGGAACTACAGAACAAGCATTATTCCGATGGCTTCAGAGGAAGCTTCAGGACAAGGATGAGAAGTTAACCAAGGTACAGTCTAAGGTTGACGAACTGGCAAACGTTGCGGCAAATCTCGCGACCCAAGTCGCCCGATTGCAATTACAGCAGAATCAAATTTTGATTCATGAGCCAGGGATTGATACCCGGAGGCAGCCAACTGATACCCCTTTCAGCCTAAGAGCGGAGCGCCTTCGCGAAAAACGGCCGCGATCAGCCTCTAGTCCATCAGATACATACACCGAAGGGGAATCGCTTCTGAATGAGAAACTGGATAAGGTCTATTCCTTCAAAATGGACAAAGTCCATAAGATATTCAAGGACGCCCGAAGAAACGGTCTACAACTGCCAGAATCAAAGAGACCGCAAGAAGCGAATATGACCGACGACCCAAAATATTGGCCATGTCACAGAGTGATAAGTCATGCCATTGAGGACTGCTTCGTCTTTAAAGATTGGGTCGAAAAGCAATACAAGACGAGAGAGATAGAACTGTCTAAAAGCGCGTTAGCAAACAGTCAAGCTACGACCACCGATTTCATACAAATGGAGACCGAAGCCCTTCGAGAACCTGATTCTCTCAGACATGTGCCATTATCTGAAAAGGGCGAACCAAAGACTGATCGGCCTCAAGGACCAGCATCATTAAGGGCACCTACTCTGATGGAGAGAAAGAAGAAGGTGTACCCCTTCAGGAGGGATGAGGTCCGCAATATATTCGAGAACGCCTTGAACAATGGTCTGCAACTTCCTATTCCGAAGAGGCCACATGAAATGAATATGACCGGAAATCCCATATACTGCCCATATCATAGGTTGGTGAGTCATACCATTGAAGACTGGTGTGTTTTCAAAGATTGGGCAGAGGACCAATACAAGGTTGGAAAAACCTCACAGTCCTCGGAGGTATCAGCAAGCCACAGAGCTACGGTCATCAACACAGCTCCGCCAAGATCAAAGTTCGAAGAGCTGGGATAAGCAAGCGCATTAGACCTCCACGTCTTTAAACTGGAAACAGATGATCTCTAATTCGTTAAACTGGAAACAATTGACCACCACGTCGTTAAACTGGGAACAGCCGACCACCACGTCGTTAAAATGGGAACAACGACCCCTAAGTCGTTAAACTGGGAATGTAAAAAAAATGTGTGTAAATAAGAAAAGTGTGTAAATAAAAACAAAAGAAAAGCCAAAATGATGGGGCAACTCGCAATAAAAATCAGCGAGTAAAATAAATAAGAAAATAAAGCCTAAATGATGGGGCTACTGTGAATAAATAGCTGAAATGATAGGGCAATCGCGACCTTCACGATAAGAAAAGCCGAAATGATAGAGCAATCGCGGTAAGAAAAAAATAAAAAAGGGCGAATGATGAGTCGCTCCTGGTACCATATTTCAGTGCAGCGATGCAGACGCCAACCAAAATTCAAACTCTCAAACGGCGAATGATGAGTCGCTCCTGATACCATATTTCAGTGCAGCGATGCAGACGCCAACCAAAATCCAATTTCCCAAAATTCTCCTAGCTCTACGGTTAGTCCCCAAATTGACTACCGTATACAATCCACGGGCTCAAATATTTCTAATCATACCCATACCCCACCGCAATCACCAGTTACGCGGCTGGTATCCGCCCTTAGAATTATGCTCCATTTGGGAAGACCCACTCATGTGTCCTCACGATACATGAGGAGAACAAACTTACGGGATCCTCACGACTCATAAGAAAACACCTTCGTGGAATCCTTACGACTCACAAAGGAAAAACACACTTAGGAGTCCCCACGACTCCTAAGAAGAAAGTACACCTACGAGATCCTTTCGACTCGTAGGGAGAATACTTTTATGGGACCCTTACGGCTCATAAAATTGAAAAGCCTTAGGTGATAGGGATCTAAACATGTCTCCTAAGCAATCGCTCCCCAACAGGGAAAGGCAAATGATGAATTGCTCCTGGCACATGTGCTTCAGAGTTAGCAACGCTGATGCCTATCCTAACCCCAAAATTCCAAACTCCAAGCCAATAGACCCCTAAGTCTTTAAACTAGGAACAGATGACCACTAAGTCGTTAAACTGGGAACAGATGACCGCTAAGTCGTTAAACTGGGCACAATAGACCCCTAAGTCTTTAAACTGGGAACATATAGACCCCTAAGTTTTTAAACTGGGAACAGATGACCGCTAAGTCGTTAAATTGGGAACATATGACCTCTAAGTCGTTAAACTGGAAACAGATGACCTCTAAGTCGTTAAACTGGGCACAATAGACCCCTAAGTCTTTAAACTGAGAACAGATGACCACTAAGTCTTTAAACTGGGCACAGTAGACCCCTAAGTCTTTAAACTGGGAACAGATGACCTCTAAGTCATTAAACTGGGAACGAGAGAAATCCACTCGTGTGTCCTCACGATGCACGAGGAGAACAAAACTTGTGAGATCCTTACGACTCGTAAGAAAACGCCTTCGTGGGATCCTTACGACTCACAAAGGAAAAACACACTTGGGGGTCCTCACGACTCCAAAGGAAAAAATGCACCTACAGGATCCTTACGACTCGTAGGGAGAAAATGCTTTTATGGGACCCTTACGGCCCATAAAATTGAAAAGCCTTAGGAGATAGGGATCTAAACCTGTCTCCCAAGCCATCGCTTCCCAATAAGCAAAGGCAAATGATGAGTCGCTCCTGGTACCATATTCCAGTGTAGTGGTGCTGATGCCGACCCAAAAAACCAATTCTCAAATCCTCCCGGGGCAAATGATGAGTTGCTCTTGGCATTATTCCAGTGTAGCGATGCTGATGTCAGCACAAATCAAACCTACCAATTCCAACATCAACCTTTGCGTCAACCAGCCGACACTCCGTAACGGGAAAACGTCAAGCAGACACTCCGTGCCGGGGGCACGTCGACTACAGACACTCCTCCTCAGGAAAACGTCGACCAGCGACACTCCGTGCTGGGGCACGTCGACCAAATTACTCCGGGCCAGGGAAAAGTCTACTACGAACACTCCTTCTCGAAGACGCGTCAAGCGTCGACCGTCCATGTCGTAAAAAGGGCAGTGCAGGTTTCCCACAAATCGGGAACCAAATCACTCCGGGCCAGGGAAAAGTCTACCACGGACACTCCTTCTTGTAGACACGTCAAGCGTCGACCGTCCATGTCGTAAAAAAGGCAGTGCAGGCTTCCCACAAATCAGAAACCAAATCGCTCCGGGCCAGGGAAAAGTCTACCACGGACACTCCTTCTCGGAGACGCGTCAAGCATCGACAGTCCATGTCGTAAAAAGGGCAGTGCAGGCTTCCCACAAATCGGGAACCAAATCGCTCTGGGCCAGGAAAAAGTCTACCACGGACACTCCTTCTCGGAGACGCGTCAAGCGTCGACCGTCCATGTCGTAAAAAGGGCAGTGCAGGCTTCCCACATATCGGGAACCAAATCACTCCGGGTAAGGGAAAAGTCTACCACAGACACTCCTTCTCGGAGACGCGTCAAGCGTCGACCATCCATGTCGTAAAAAGGGCAGTGCAGGCTTCCCACAAATTGGGAACCAAATCGCTCCGGGCCAGGGAAAAGTCTACCATGGACACTCCGTCTCGGAGACGCGTCAAGCGTCGACCGTCCATATCGTAAAAAGGGCAGTGCAAGCTTCCCACAAATCGGGAACCAAATCGGTCCGGGCCAGGGAAAAGTCTACCACGGACACTCCGTCTCAGAGACGCGTCAAGTGTCGACCGTCCATGTCGTAAAAAGGGCAGTGCAGGCTTCCCACAAATCGGGAACCAAATCGCTCCAGGTCAGGGAAAAGTCTACCACGGACACTACGTCTCGGAGACGCGTCAAGCGTCGACCGTCCATGTCGTAAAAAGGGCAGTGCAGGCTTCCCACAAATCGGGAACCAAATCACTCTGGGCCAGGGAAAAATCTACCACGGACACTCCGTCTCGGAGACACGTCAAGCGTTGACCGTCCATGTCGTAAAAAGGGCAGTGCATCCCAAAAAGTGGGAACCAAAGCAAGTCGTCTCCACGCGAAAGAAGATCCATCAATTTCATGCACACGACCCACATGTGTGGTGTGCATTTATTGATGGGGGGCATTTTGTTGGGGTCGAAAATTGCACCCCGGTTGACCAAGTCAAAGTCAAGGTCAAACCCAGGCCAAGTAGGCCCAAACCCAGATCAAGTGGGACCATGCCCAAGTCGAGTCCGAACATGAAGCGGTCGGCCTCCCCCATGCCAAAATAAAAATCATGTAATAAATAATTTTGATGTAATTTTTTTATGCATGAATGTAAGCAAAATGAGCATAAAACCAAATTTTTGTAAAGCCCATGGCTTATGTGCAAAAGAAATGAGCACATGATGTATGGGATGGGCAAAATGCCATTTTGTAGAGCCCAAGGGGCTATATGTAAATGTGTAAGCCTATATAAGGCAACATGATGATGAATAAAGCATACACTTTTCATTCCCTTAAAATCTAGGGTTCTTTGTGCCTCTTTCTCCTTCCTCAAGGTTCTAAACCTTCTTCCCATTTTCAATTAAATCAAGAGTTTTACTCTTTCTTTTCCAAAAATAAATAGTTTTCCACCACAAAACCCACCAAAGGGAGCTCGGATCTTCCATTAGATCTCAAAAAAGGGAGATTTTTAAATCTCACCCCCCTCTTGTTCTCCAAGATTCGGCCGACAGAAGAGGATGAAGGAGACCCATCTCCAGAGATCCCATTTTGGGAAAGATCCAAGGCTCAGGGGAGAAGAAAGGGGTCCCCTTGAACATTTACAAGGAGTTCTTGGAGTTTAACTCCACAAATTAAAGTTTCTGGGAGTTTAACTCCATAATAAAAAGAAAGAGAAGAGTCTTTCTTTCTAGGAGTTCAACTCCATAAGTCAAATCGGGAGCACAGCTCCCAGTGCAGGGACCAAGTCCCTTTTTCTGCTGGCGCCCAGCGCCCGCGTGCCAAGCACGTGGGACGCCAGCGCCCGAGCGCCCACGTGCCGGGCACATGAGGCGCGAGCGCCCGAGCGCCCACGTACCAGGCACGTGAGACGCTAGCGCCAGCGCCCGAGCGCCCACGTACCAGGCACGTGAGACGCTAGCGCCAGCGCCCGAGTGCCCACGTGCCGGGCACATGAGGCACTAGTGCCAGCGCCCGAGCGCCCGCGTACCGTGCACGTGAAGCGCTGGCGCCTTCTCCCACGCATCCTTTGGATGCCCTTCCTTTATATATATATATACACACACACACACATACACATACTCCACAACACTATCCCCGCTAGAAAAAATTTCTAACGGGGCGCTGCCCAGCACCCCGCAAGGGGGCTGCTGCCCTTTTGACCCCCAGCCCATTATCCGGGTAGCGGGACCCCCGTAAAAACTCTGCGGGGCCCCCGATATATCGAATTCCCCTCCAAAACACAACACTGCACATTGAGTTCGCATAACCTGTTTGACCCGTCAATCGGAGGTTCTCTCGCTCCAAAGGCAATGGGTAATTAACGACAGCTTAGTTCGCGGCTGCCGGAGATTCGGATCCCCAAAATCAATAAACCCCGGTCTAACCCAGACAGTGGGAATCTGTAATGCGCCTGACAAGCGCGCGCATACTCCCATCTCAATGGGGTGACGAAAAACACCCTACACTTGTGTTTTCTCAAAGTTAGATCTACGTTCGGGTTATCATCAGGTGAAGGTCAAAGAGTCTGATATTCCGAAGACGGCATTCAGGACTCGCTATGGACATTATGAGTTTCTCGTTATGCCATTTGGAGTGACCAATGCACCAGCCATATTTATGAACCTAATGAATCCAGTTTTTCGAGAGTACATAGACAGGTTCGTTGTCATATTCATCGACGACATCCTGGTATATTCAAAGAATCGGAAAAAGCACGCTGAACATCTACGAATTGTCCTGGAGACCTTGTGACAGCATCAACTCTATGCC
This sequence comes from Agapanthus africanus, assembly GCA_030015575.1. Lineage (NCBI taxonomy): Eukaryota > Viridiplantae > Streptophyta > Magnoliopsida > Asparagales > Amaryllidaceae > Agapanthus > Agapanthus africanus. The sequence continues at coordinate 28,233,787 of CM057339.1, forward strand.
AAGTATAGAAAGTGCGAGTTTTGACTAGAACAAGTCAGATTTCTTGGACATGTCGTTTCAGGTGAAGGAATCTTCGTAGACCTAGCTAAAGTAGCAGCAGTAAGCGAATGGCCGACAGCGAAAACAGTGAAGAACATTCGAAGTTTCTTGGGTTTAGCAGGATATTACAGAAGATTTATCGAAGGATTTTCGAAGATTGCAACACCCCTGACCAAGCTCACACGCAAAGATGAAAAAATCGTGTGGTCAGAAGCATGCAAACAAGTTTTCGTAGAACTCAAGTCAAGATTGACATCAGCACCTATTCTCGTAATACCGGACCAATCTGGAGGTTTCGTAGTGCATTGCGATGCATCCGGTAAGGGATTAGGATGTGTTCTACACCAGCACGGTAAAGTTGTAGCCTATGCATCAAGACAGCTGAAAGTTTATGAGCGCAACTATCCGACGCATGATCTGGAGTTGGCAGCCGTTATCTTTGCACTCAAGATTTTGCGTCATTATCTTCTTGGAGAACGGGTAGATATCTACACAGACCACAAAAGTCTAAAGTATGTGTTTACTCAGAAAGAGTTGAATATGCGGCAGAGAAGATGATTAGAACTCATGGCAGACTTTGACATCAATCTACAATATCATCCAGGAAAGGTGAATATAGTACTTGATGCACTTAGTCGTCAACCACTATCAATGAATCTCACCACACAGTAGAAGCTACAACAAGATTTGCATCAGATGGAGATAGAAGTGATCATGTCAGGTAATGCTTCAAGTTTGATAAACTTACAAGTTCAATCTACAATTGTCAAACAGATCAAAGCGGCTCAAGCAAGTGATGCAAAGTTGCAAAAGATTAGAGAACAAGTAGAAAGTGGACTTTGAATAGATTTCATCATACACGAAGACGGATCTTTGAGATATGGCAGTAGATTGTGTGTACCATAAGGACATGTTCGGGAAGAGTTGATGAAAGAAGCTCATAGCTCCCCATACTCAGTACACCCTGGTGGTACAAATATGTACAAAGATCTACGTCAACATTACTGGTACCATGGAATGAAGCGTGAAGTAGCCAGAAGCGTAGCCAAATGCTTGGTGTGTCAGCAAGTAAAAGCTGAACATCACAGGACTGCTAGTTTACTTCAACTGTAACCTATCCCAGAATGAAAGTGGCAACACATTACCATGGATTTTATGACTACTCTTCCTCGCAGCACAAAAGGTAACGATGTTGTATAGGTTATTGTGGATCGACTCACAAAGTCGGCTCACTTCATCCCATTTCGAGTTGGCCAATCTACCGAGACACTAGCAAAGAAGTACATGGAAGTAAGTATGAATCTAAGTAAGATTTAACTCTTCATAGTGTATTATTTCTGATACCCATGAACTCATGCAGGAGATCGTGAGATTACATGGAGTACCGGTATGCATTGTCTCCGATCGTGACACCAGATTCCGATCACAGTTTTGGCAGAGTCTGCAAGCTAGTTTGGGAACGAGTTTGAACTTTAGCACAGCTTATCATCAACAAAAAGATAGACAGTCTGAGCGAACGATTCAGATACTTGAAGATATCCTGAGAGCGTGTATACTAGACTTCGGAGGATCATGGGAAGATCGCCTACATCTTATGGAGTTTTCATACAACAATAGCGACCAAGCAAGTATTAGAATGACACCATTTGCAGCTCTATATGGAAGGAAATGTCGTTCACCATTTAGTTGGGACGACATCGGAGATAGAGAACTCCTTGGACCTGAGATGATAGTGGTGACTGTAGATGTAGTTCGCACTATGAGGGAACAAATACGCATAGCCTAAGATCGACAGAAGCACTGGGCTGATAAAAAGCGCCGACACTTGGAGTTCCAACCGGGAGATCATGTCTTTCTGAAGATTTCTCCAAACCGTGGAGTGATTCGATTTGGAAAGCGGGATAAGTTAAGTCCAAGATACATTGGACCGTTCGACATACTCGAACGAGTCGGAGAAGTGGCATACCGCTTTGCACTTTCACCCTTATTGGAAGGAGTGTACAATGTGTTCCACATATCCCAACTCCGAAGATATGTGAGTGACCCCAGTCACATTCTTGATCACTTCGAGCTCACGGTAAAGACAGACCTATGTTGTGAGCAACAAACCGTCGAAATCCTGGACATAAAGGTAAAGTCACTTCGGAATAAGGAAGTAAACTTAGTTCAAGTGATGTGGAGAAAAGACACGCCATGAGAATCAACGTTGGAAAGAGAAGACGACATGCATGCAAGATACCCTCAACTGTTTGTAAATTAGTCCGTAAATAATTATAAATTTCGAGGATGAAATTTTTATAAGGAGGGTAGAATATAACGACTCTGTTTATATTGTACAATTTTTTTTTTAAAGTTAAAGTACTAAATGGAGTATTTGCAACCCTAAGTATGCTATAAGTATTTAATTTGTTTTAGAACAGCAAGAAACCATTTGTAGCTCATTGGTAAAGCCTTGCACTGCTGTGACATAGCCCATGTGTTCGAATCCTCCCAGCCATATATTATTTTTAATGATTTTTCTTTTAAACTTTTTGGAAGCCCAAAAGTTTACTCGTGCAATACACGTAAAAATGAAAAGTCTCAGAAATCATGTTAGTTGTATGTATGCCCTAGAGGCCAGTATTGTACAGATGATGTATATTATATTGGATGCTTGGACATATATAGAGATGACTTTCTTGCTCGATATGATAGTATGCTATCTGGTTGCTCTTTATCTTAACATGTACACTTGTCTCTTTAAACTGTCTTATAGTTACATGTTGATAAAGCCCTTAGGATGTGTACTTGACTACCTGGACTATGATAGAGATCATACTAGTGGGGACATGGTAGTCCATAGGTACATCCTTCAAGGTCCCTAGTCGTGGGTGTATCGAGATAGGGCATCGATATACCAGTGTAGACTAGCGTATACGCTTCTCGACCCATGAGATGGGCGATGGATGATCCCATATCCATTGGTGTTTGACATCAGAGATAGTATACGGGTGCTCAGTAGAGACTAGGTACACTGGACGGACTCAGCCGAGAACTCCCAGATGGTATTATACCTCACATCAGATGGCAGTTCTCAGGTGACACTTGTGCAGGTTAGTCTGTAGACCCGAGATCGTCATGGAGTCTTGTGTGATTCCCACTGTGCTTTGATCTCCACCTTACCACGTCCATGAGGGCGTGCAAAACGGTGGTTTTTGGGTACAGTCCCGAGTCACATGGAGGCAATGAGCGATAGGAGGGGTTTCGTCTCTCCCGATATTGGGGGTTGATGTTGCGCTGTGCTCGATTGGCCGTAACAGGGAAGTCCCTGGCCAGGGCTGATCAGAGATTTGCTGGTAAGTGTTACCAGTAGTTTCTCGACCCGTTATGAGCCTCACATCGGCACGACTTATCGGTTATTGGGGTCTGACGTTTACCACCCCTAGACTTGATATGCGACATATCAGACGAACAGACCGGACTGCACGGTAAGTGTTACTGGTTGGATTCACAGGAGTGTGAGCGGGCTTGCTCGTCGATCTTCTGATCGCTCAATACCCGGGTGGCCGTTACGTTTAGCAGACCGCTTGCGGCTTGTGGGTGCTTGATATGATCATCATCTGCTGCCGGCGTATTGACGAGTCTTTAGAGTCCTACACAGAGGTTTCCTGGATCAAGCGAAACGAAATAGGAGCGCATATGAGATATGTGCGGGACCGAGAATAATGCGTGTATGTGATACCGTATTTCATTCTCGCGATTAATGTTTCGATTGGTTGTATGCGATATAACCTAGTTATCGAATCGAAGATTGATTCGATAAGTCGATACATTGGATACTAGTCGGTTATGTGAGACATGACCGGATCATTGAATCAAGTGTTGATTTAATGATTTAATGTATAATTATATATTTGATATATTACTTTGCATTAACTAGTATTGGTTCATTTTAAAAGGATTTTCTCACTTGATGTGCACATTGTATATGTGATATATTTTTGTGTGCACTTGATTGTATCATGTTTGATGATACATGTTAACTTGAGTTTGTGTAAAGATTAAACCATGGTTATATGAATGGTTAGGGTTTTGTTTACTTATTCATTTATTTATATTGATTATTTATTTTTGGAAAAGAAAAGGGAAATGGTGGCTTTCCTTGGTTCTTTCATGAAGCTTCATGAAGAGTTGAAAAGGTTGACCATTTTGTTTTCTTCTCTTAACCTAACCATTCACCTAACCCTAGTTTGCTCTCTACACTTGACCATAGTTAGGATATGATAAGTATTCATATTATTTTCATTTTTAATCTAACACTTATCATATTCTATCTTCTTCTTCTTCCTCTTGATCAAGAAGAAAGCTTGACTCCATTAATGGCATCTTGAGTAAAAGAGTGAGAAATCCAATTCTAAAGTGAACCCGCCTCCTATTTCTTCACCATCTACCTCTTTCCAAGTAGTATAGGGTGTTTTCTTCACAAGTTTCACGACTTGGCGAAGTTAGAGCTTGATCTTGTGCTGCCTCGACGTAGATCTTCTTCGGCATCGAAGCCGACGACCTAGCCCGCCCATTTCTCCGATGAAGCCGATGCTAGAGTCCGGGATCCGACATGGACAGCGAGAGGACGTCTACGTGGAGCTAAGGAAGTGGAGAACCGGATCTACAAAGGTTGTAGCCTCTTTCTTTTAGTTAAAATGTTAACTAGTTTCGCTTTTCGCCTAAACTCTAGTCAACGAATCCGTATTAGGGTTTCTCGGCACTTGTAAAATTTGATATTGGCATGGTTGATGCCTTGTGAGACCTCATTAGAGTGCCTAGGAACCCTACAGTGGTATCAGAGCCTAGCTAGAGCCTTAGGCGATGCGTAGACGGAGTTTGAAGTCTGATCGAACCGAAACCCTAATTTAAAAATGCTCTCTGGACTTTTTTCAAAAACTGGGTTTTTTCCAGATTAAAAATGCTTTAAAAATTCAGCAGGAAATTCTAAGAATTACGGTGCAAAATTTGACAAAACATATGTCCAAAGTGCGGCGGAACCGCGGCAGAAGCCTGGATTCTGCGGCAGTTCCGCGGCCATCTGATGACGTCACCTTCCCATTTTTGCACAGTAATTCCTCTTTTCTGATGCTGAGTTTTCTGGGAATTTTTAATTTGACTCAAGAGTTGAGTGTTCTGGGGTTGCAATGGAAATCGTTGTTTCGATCGGATTATCAAGCTTTGTCTATGTGTTTTTCCGGATAATTTTAGAATATGTTAAAAAAGTTCGACCGGATATAAATACCCAATTTTTCCCCTGCCGGAAAATTTCCTAAGTGTTGGATTTTTTTTAGGTTTAAAGACGTTCTAAGTAGTGCAAGTAACGCGATGGTCCCTCTAGAAGACAACAAACCTTAACTCGATTATGTGACCGTCTTGAACTGCCCTTTGAACCTTAGGGTTTGGGGCAGTACGGCGTGCCACATGTGAGGCGTTGGCTTAACCCTTCTACGGCTGGACCGTTGGTACTGAGGTATGAAGTGAATGTCTTTGAACCTATTTCATGTGTTGAACGGTTTCGGAAAAACTTGGGTGTTCGAATGTTCGATCGGAAAGTTTAATATTTTCTATTTATCCGGAATGGGATACAATAATTGGAATTCACAAACAGTTATGAGATAACTGAATGAATGTTATAAATCTAGCGGTTTAGTTTCACTTGATATTGAAAAGATTTTTCGATAATGAGACTAAAATGCGGGGTTTATAATTGTTAGGCATGTGGTGTCTAAGTATTTCATTTGATTAGGCATGTGATGTCTAAAGAGGTTGCGGATTCCAACTGTTGTAGTTTTACACTTTCTTTTCTGTGACCGTAAGTGTAATATGTGATATCGCCGGTTTCGTTGCTATATGTCAACGACAATTGGGATGCGCATATTTACTTACGTTGATGACATATGATGTTATATGTTGCTGGATATGTTATATTGGATCGTCGTGTTTGAATAGCCGGGGGTTTTTATGTGAGATGAGTGTTTTTCATTTTCATTCATGTAAAAAACTTGTATGTAATATTCTTTTATTTAGGGCACTTCCAGGTTGCGGAAGTTGTCACCTTTTGTATATTATTTACTTTTCCGCACTAGGATAGACCCAAGGAGGGGAGCACAAGTAACCAGGTTCTAGGGTCCAGTGGGAGACCATCTCGAGGAGTCGAGTCCGGGTCTCCTAACCCTAGAATTGGTAGGGTTGCTTGCCGCTCTCGTAGGGGTCTAGGGGTGTGGGATTGGCTATTCATCACGACCGTGGAATCCGTGTTTTATACTGGCTCGTATTGAAAACACGGACGTCCTAGTATATCCAATATTTCATATGTTTCTTCTGCTGCGATTTCTGTGATGTGATCATGTGATGTAATTTGATAGATACAGTATATAGTATATATGATATATTATATAGACGTTACTTATGTTTTGCACCCGCACTAGCCCTGCCCTGCTCTGTCGTTAGTTACCTAACCTAACGGTGCACGAGGGGACATCGAGGCGAATGCGGATGGCATAAGTGTACGTCGTATTTATCTGTGATGTTTAGGTGACTTAAATGATGGGACTTCATTAATATGATTAATGAAAGAAAAGAAACCTAAAAGATGTTGTAGAATCAAATTTTAAACAAAAAGGGTAGCTACAGTTTTGCTTTGCATAGCGGTATATGCGATATACCCTGCACCTTATTCGATGAGGAAAGGGCAGAGATCCCTTCACCGGGAGTGACCCCTTTAGCAATAACTGGCAGATGCTACACACTCGGTTTGCTTTTGATTGTTTTTGGAGTTTTGCTTTGCACAGCGATATATATGATATATCCCGCACCTCATTCGACGAGGAAAGGGCCGACGATCCCATCACCGGGAGTGACCCCTTTAGCAAAACTAGAAAAGCCTCAAAATCACTCCATTTCAAAACTTCATTCGATTCTACAACGATATAAAGTTCATTACGCAATAGGTTTTCAGAAAAACCTGTCGTAGCCCTCCGTCATTTCAGATAAGTCCTGTTTAGTATTCGTGCTGCGTTTGTTGACCTTGTCAAGGCGCAGTGTGCGGTAGCTGACCAGTATTTATCTGTTTATGCATATGATGCAGATTGGATTAGGGTAGTCGTACGGCCTTGTTGACCTTGTCAAGGGTCGTGCGGGTGGGTTTGATTCAATCAAGAAATGACGGGTTGAACTTGACTTACGGTCTATGGTTTGTTGACCTTGTCAAGGTCATAGATCGTTTGGGGCAAAAGTATTATCGGGAATTTCAAGTGTTGAAATTTGCAATGAGATTGCATACCTTCTATGAGATAGTTGGATCCCGATACCCACTGCGAGTAAGAGTTACTCCTGGGAGAGTTTTGCACATTACAATTAGCCAATCGAGTAGGTGTCTAGAAAGGTGTCAACGGGGTTACGCTTCTGGGAAAACGAGGTTTACTTTAATTAGGTCCGTGCGAAAGCACGGGGAACCTCCCTCAAAGTACCGACACTGGCCTGGCTGAAAGATTGGCGAAGTTGTAGGGTGTAATTAATCCTGGCTAGTCTTTCCTTTTAGGGTTTGAAGGAAGATTTGATAAAAACCAGTGGGAGCCATCCTGATTAGATAAGATAATAACCAATCTGATCTTGCAAGAGCATACGCTAAAGTGTTTTCTTCTCTCTCTCTCCAGGTAGCGACCATGTCATGCCCTAATAAAGATAATAATATAGATGTATTGACTGAACCCGCATGTTATACTGTGCTGGAGAACGTTGGTTCCCTTCTTTCTTATAAGAGTTATAGGAATGAACAGGACATAGCGGAATACCAGGATTCCCAAGCCACCCGAATGAAGAAAGTACATGATGATGCATTTTCTTCGGGTGTGTTCGTTACAGAGGACTGTTTCTCCATTTGCTCTACGTCCTGGGTATTAGATACCGGGTCAGGATCCCATATATGTAATCAGTTACATGGGCTCAGGAAAGGTAGAGAACTTGGAGAAGGTGATAAAGACATTAGAGTTGGAAATGGTGCAATTGTTGCAGCTAAGACTGTCGGGGAATATCACCTTGCATTACCAACTGGTAATACATTGGTTCTGAACGAATGCTATTACATGCCGAACCTGATATGCAACATTATATCGGTTTCTTTGTTGAGTAAAGAGGGATATAATTTTGTATTACAGGATAATGTTATGAACATTTTCCGTAACCAAAAGTTGGTTAGATCAGGCACGTTGTGCAATGGCATTTATGTTCTAAATCAATCAACAATTCTGAGCATAACAAACACACACAAGAGGAAGAGTTCTGAACTGAACGAATCCTTCTTATGGCATTGTAGACTGGGTCACATCAATGCGACACGACTGGCTAAGTTACATAAGGATGGATATTTGAAACCGTTCAAATTTTCATCTTATGACACTTGCCAGTCATGTCTCAAAGGCAAGATGACCAAAACTCCGTTTACGGGACACGGAGAAAGAGTTACCGAACTCTTGGGACTGCTACATAGTGATATATGCGGTCCCATGTCTACACATGCCAGGGATGGTTCTTCGTACTTCATTACATTCACTGACGATCTCTCTAGATTCGGATATGTGTTCCTGATGAAACACAAATCAGAAGCTTTTGAGAAATTTAGAGAATATAAACAAGAAGTTGAAAACCAAACCGGAAAAAGTATTAAAATCCTTCGATCTGATCGAGGAGGTGAATACTTGAGCAATGAATTCCTGGACTTCCTAAAAGAGAATGGGATTCTCTCTCAGCTGACTCCTCCATATACACCACAGCACAACGGTGTATCAGAACGGAGGAACCGCACCCTATTAGATATGATGCGCTCTATGATGAGAACAGCTGAGTTACCTATTTCCTTCTGGGGATATGCGCTGGAGACAGCAGCATACCTATTGAATCAAGTTCCAACTAAATCTGTACCTACCACACCATATGAGATATGGAGTGGGAAGAGGCCATATCTTAAACGAGTTAAGATATGGGGTTGTCCAGCTTATGTCAAAAGACAAAATCCGGACAAGCTCGAGGCACGGTCAGTTCTTTGCAAGTTTGTGGGATATCCAAAGAACTCATATGGGTATTTTTTTCTACCACAGTGAGGAACAAAAAGTGTTTGTTGCTCAACATGCCACCTTTTTAGAAAAGGAATTCCTTGAAAAAGAAATTAGTGGCAAAGTGGTAGAGCTGGAAGAGGTTCCAGATACACAAACCGTAACTGAAGATTCAGTGGAACCAGAAGATTCAGTAGCTCCAAATGAACCTCAGCCTCTCCGCCGATCTAGTAGGGTTCCTCGCCCACCTGAGAGATACTACGGTTTTCTCATGGATGGTGGGAGCGAGGATTGCATCATGGAGGATGATGACCCAACTAGCTTCGAGCAGGCCATCACGAGTAGGGACTCAGTGAAATGGCTGGATGCTATGCGGTCCGAGATGGAATCCATGTACACCAACAAAGTATGGACTTTGGAAGTTGCTCCTGAAGGGGTAAAACCCATCGGGAGCAAGTGGATCTTCAAGAAAAAACTTGGTGTAGATGGGAAAGTGGAGACTTTCAAAGCTAGACTTGTTGCAAAAGGTTTTTGTCAAAGACCAGGTGTGGACTATGACGAAACCTTTTCTCCAGTGGCTATGCTTAAATCCATCCGGATCATGCTTGCCATCGCTGCATATCATGACTACGAAATCTGGCAAATAGATGTTAAGACCGCCTTTCTAAATGGTGATTTAGAAGAGTGCGTATACATGACTCAGCCAGAGGCTTCGTAGACAGTGGGAGCAGCGGGAAGGTGTGCAAGCTGCTTAAATCCATTTATGGATTAAAGCAAGCATCGCGGAGTTGGAACATCTGCTTTGACGTCGTTATCAAAGAGTTTGATTTCGTCAAAAACCCAGATGAACCTTGTATCTACAAGAAGGTGGCAGAGAGTAAGGTTGTCTTCCTCGTATTGTACGTGGACGACATACTCTTGATAGGAAATGATATTCCTATGCTGCAATCGGTCAAGCTCTTCTTATCATAAAGATTCTCAATGAAAGATCTTGGTGATGCCTCCTGCATATTGGGAATTAGGATCTATAGGGATAGATCCAAATGGATATTGGGATTGTCCCAATCCAGGTACATTGACACCATACTAAAGAGGTTTAGTATGGAAGAATCCAAGCGTGGGAACTTGCCCACGATCTCTGGAGTCACTCTCTCCAAAGAGATGTCTTCCAAGACTGATTTGGAGAGAGCTCGCATACAAGGGATACCCTATACTTCGGCTGTAGGCTCTATCATGTACGCGATGCTATGTACCAGACCCGATGTAGCATACTCACTAAGTGTAGTGAGCAGGTATCAAGCTGATCCTGGAGAGAGTCACTAGACAGCTGTGAAGAGCATTCTCAAGTACTTGCGAAGGACTAAAGAGATGCTCTTGGTGTATGGTAACGGAGAACTCCAAGTGGAGTCCTTTACCGATTCAAGCTTCCAGAGTGATAGGGACGACTCTAAGTTGTAGTCGGGATTTGTCTTTACCCTTTACGGAGGGGCGGTTAGCTGGAAGAGTTCCAAGCAGGAAACCGTGGCAGACTCGATGATGGAGGCTGAATACATCGCTGCCAACGATGCTGCCAAAGATGCTGTCTGGATCAAGAAGTTCATTACTGAACTTGGAGTGGTTCCATCCATTGAGCATCCAATACCTTTGTATTGTGATAACAATGGAGCGGTGGCTTTGGCCAAGGAACCCAGGTCCCATCAGCGATCCAGGCATATTCTGAGGCGGTATCACCTGATCCGGGAGATAGTTGATCGCCGGGAGATCGAGGTCAGGAGGGTTGACACGAAGAACAACACGGCGGATCCACTCACGAAGGCCATTCCCCAGATACAGTTTGAGAGACTCTTCGGGATGCTCGGTATGCGATACTACAGCAGCTGGCCCTAGTGCAAGTGGGAGATTGTTAGTTGTATGTATGCCCTAGAGGCCAGTATTGTACAGATGATGTATATTATATTGGATGCTTGGACATATATAGAGATGACTTTCTTGCTCGATATGATAGTATGCTATCTAGTTGCTCTTTATCTTAACATGTACACTTGTCTCTTTAAACTGTCTTATAGTTACATGTTGATAAAGCCCTTAGGATGTGTACTTGACTACCTGGACTATGATAGAGATCATACTAGTGGGGACATGGTAGTCCATAGGTACATCCTTCAAGGTCCCTAGTCGTGGGTGTATCGAGACAGGGCATCTATATACCAGTGTAGACTAGCATATACGCTTCTCGACCCATGAGATGGGCGATGGATGATCCCATATCCATTGGTGTTTGACATCAGAGATAGTATACGGGTGCTCAGTGGAGACTGGGTACACTGGACGGACTCAGCCGAGAACTCCCAGATGGTATTATACCTCACGTCAGATGGCAGTTCTCAGGTGACACTTGTGCAGGTTAGTCTGTAGACCCGAGATCATCATGGAGTCTTGTGTGATTCCCACTGTGCTTTGATCTCCACCTTACCACGTCCATGAGGGCGTGCAAAACGGTGGTTTTTAGGTACAGTCCCGAGTCACATGGAGGCAATGAGCGATAGGAGGGGTTTCGTCTCTCCCGGTATTGGGGGTTGATGTTGCGCTGTGCTCGATTGGCCGTAACAGGGAAGTCCCTGGCCAGGGCTGATCAGAGATTTGCTGGTAAGTGTTACCAGTAGTTTCTCGACCCGTTATGAGCCTCACATCGGCACGACTTATCGGTTATTGGGGTCTGACGTTTACCACCCCTAGACTTGATATGCGACATATCAGACGAACAGACCGGACTGCACGGTAAGTGTTACTGGTTGGATTCACAGGAGTGTGAGCGGGCTTGCTCGTCGATCTTCTGATCGCTCAATACCCGGGTGGCCGTTACGTTTAGCAGACCGCTTGCGGCTTGTGGGTGCTTGATATGATCATCATCTGCTGCCGGCGTATTGACGAGTCTTTAGAGTCCTACACAGAGGTTTCCTGGCTCAAGCGAAACGAAATAGGAGCGCATATGAGATATGTGCGGGACCGAGAATAATGCGTGTATGTGATACCGTATTTCATTCTTGCGATTAATGTTTCGATTGGTTGTATGCGATATAACCTAGTTATCGAATCGAAGATTGATTCGATAAGTCGATACATTGGATACTAGTCGGTTATGTGAGACATGACCGGATCATTGAATCAAGTGTTGATTTAATGATTTAATGTATAATTATATATTTGATATATTACTTTGCATTAACTAGTATTGGTTCATTTTAAAAGGATTTTCTCACTTGATGTGCACATTGTATATGTGATATATTTTTGTGTGCACTTGATTGTATCATGTTTGATGATACATGTTAACTTGAGTTTATGTAAAGATTAAACCATGGTTATATGAATGGTTAGGGTTTTGTTTACTTATTCATTTATTTATATTGATTATTTATTTTTGGAAAAGAAAAGGGAAATGGTGGCTTTCCTTGGTTCTTTCATGAAGCTTCATGAAGAGTTGAAAAGGTTGACCATTTTGTTTTCTTCTCTTAACCTAACCATTCACCTAACCCTAGTTTGCTCTCTACACTTGACCATAGTTAGGATATGATAAGTATTCATATTATTTTCATTTTTAATCTAACACTTATCATATTCTATCTTCTTCTTCTTCCTCTTGATCAAGAAGAAAGCTTGACTCCATTAATGGCATCTTGAGTAAAAGAGTGAGAAATCCAATTCTAAAGTGAACCTGCCTCCTATTTCTTCACCCTCTACCTCTTGCCAAGTAGTATAGGGTGTTTTCTTCACAAGTTTCACGACTTGGCGAAGTTAGAGCTTGATCTTGTGCTGCCTCGACGTAGATCTTCTTCGGCATCGAAGCCGACGACTTAGCCCGCCCATTTCTCCGATGAAGCCGATGCTAGAGTCCGGGATCCGACATGGACAGCGAGAGGACATCTACGTAGAGCTAAGGAAGTGGAGAACCGGATCTACAAAGGTTGTAGCCTCTTTCTTTTAGTTAAAATGTTAACTAGTTTCGCTTTTCGCCTAAACTCTAGTCAACGAATCCGTATTAGGGTTTCTCGGCACTTGTAAAATTTGATATTGGCATGGTTGATGTCTTGTGAGACCTCATTAGAGTGCCTAGGAACCCTACTAATCAAACATGTGGAAAATGTTATATGCACTGAATATGACACGTGGCAGAAATCCAAGCACCCCACCCCTTTGATCGACCGACGAAGAGTTCCTTAGGGCCGGCACCGTAGGTCCCAACCATAGGAAATGCCTTCAATTTTTGACCCCGACACCCTTTGGCCAACCCCACTAACCCTAGTCTATTTGTTTTTCCTGCACATTAAAAGAGAATTAAAATGAGCTTTAAAATCAAATTTTAATGCATTTTAATTCTCATGTTTAATACCGTAAATCCTAATTCTATCCTATAAATAACACCCTACACCCTAGCCCTCCTCATTCTGAAATCTCTTGTTAAAACTCTCAAAATTTTCTAAGTCCAAAAAGTTGTATAAGTGGAGTTAGCCCAAGGTCAAGTTCCGGCGATGATTCGAGACAAATCCGACGACACCGTGACTCCACGACGCCTACAAAACCTTCCTCCGTCTCTTCTTTCTCAAATCAACCAGTAAGTCCCCTCACTTCTCACCTCTTCCTATCCTAAAAAGATCTATTTGCAAAACTCGTCGGAAGCGGAGTTATTCCGACTTTCGATTCTAATTTCATTAAAAACCCAACTTTTCTTAACAACAAATTAACCATCTCTTTATATATTGTTTAGCAACTATAAAACAACATTTAGAACAAGTTTCAACTCAAAATAAAATGTTATGCAACTTGTATTTCACTTTTTCGTTAAAATACCACAAAGTTTACCTTCGACATTACTTCATCATTGCTCATATTAACTTTAGAAAACTCACGAGGTAATGACCTACCTCATCACAACACTCATCATGACATAGCACGATGGCTTAAAAACGATATTTTTGTGGCTAAGACAAATTTTACATTTAAATACCATAAACTATCAAAACCGTATTTTTTAAAATTGTTTTAATCAAATTCCATACGATTATGTCCTTACAACCCATTTTGGGGAATCCGATTTGGTTGGTGCGGGTTATCGCACATCTATCGGACTAGTAGGGCGAGATGCAGACCTCCTCACGGAGCATCCGATCTCGATAGAATTTTTATTACAATTTTACAAATACGTGATTTCTATTAATAAATAAATTCTATTTTTAATAAATATATATATATATATATGTAAATATTATCAATATATCTATTTTAAATATATAATATATTCCATGTTTTCTAGATCAAAAGAAAAGAACCACAAATTTCATGAATCTACCATCATAAATCAATACAAGTCAATTTATATGAAAATACCATATACTATTCAATTTAGATTTATATCCACTAGAATATCTCATCTTATAAAATTGCATCAATGAAAACCCTAAAGTCAATAAATAAATACTTGAGGTTTATTTTGAAAATATATCAAAACTATTTTTCATAAACCCCCATCAAGTTATAATAATTTACAATAAGGACCCTAGTAAATATAGGTTTAAGCGGACCAATTCTCTTGAGCCTTAAAGAGCCGGAGAAAGTGGGTGCTTGCCTATTTAAGATAGACAACTAAAAACAGGGTTATCGAAACGGTAATTGTCTTGAAAAAAGACATAAATCATGTCGTCCATGTGCAGCAGTTACCGATAACTCCAAAACTAATTCAGGACTTCAATTCTGTTTTAATTGTCTAATTCAATCTGAGTCTCTGTCTAATTCGAATACAATCCGAATACAATCCATTCTTAAATACAATTCAAATAGAACTCCAATACAATATGAATCCATTTATACCAGATACAATCAATATCAACATGACTCGACCGAACCGAACTATGGATATATTCTGATTACATGATTATCCATTTATATCCATTCCGTTTACATGATATCATGGTTTCGGAAAGTCGTATACAACCATTCATTACATCAATATAAAATATATTACGGGGTTTTAACGGGGTAGATTGGTACGGAATGTATTAGAAATGGCACGAGACTGTAACCATAATACACCTAACCTGAATATCCGTGCTGTTGTTCCGTGGCTTAACGGTTTCTTGTGCTCCGTATACTTTAGTCCACGGGGAAAGTTGGACTCCTCTCGTATACACTAATGCATTCTGTATCAAGCTACAAACAATTACGTTAACATAACAAACATAACTATATATAATTTACCTATTCTATTTTATTCTTCTTTATCTCTTGGGACTTACCGAGTGATTGTTCACTGATGACATTCTTATTTCTATTCTTTTTTGGAATGTTGTCAGGAGGACCCGATTCTCTGGAGATCGAGCCCAGCGCAGAAGACTTGGAGCAGTTCTCAAAAGACCCAGAGTTTTAGTCACCTTATATACTTTTACTTGCAGTTCATGACATTGTTTAGGCATTGCTTTCCGGTCTTGTATTTACTTTCCAACATTGTATTGTAAAAGATGTTTAATAAATAAAAAAATTGTTGTTCATTTACAATTCATGTCTTTCTTGTGTACTTCTACATTATATTGCTTATTTACGCTTAGCGTGTTTACTTCTGAGTAAATACGTCGCGTGCCTTGTCACGTCTCCTTATCCGTACATCGGGAAGCGGGGCGTGACAAATTGCATTTATACAACTTGGGTCGTGAGATTTTCCACAACATTCACCAGATTGTCAACTTTGGAATAGACCTTGGCTAATCTTTGTCTCTGTCCTGAAGCTGCTTCTAAAGCCATTAGAATAATGCTTGTTCTATAGTCTTGGAGATGACGACCAGGTTATCCTCACCGCCTGAGTTCGATTCTCTAAGAACAATGGGCTCCTTTTGCTTAGCAGCCTGGCTAGGGTCTTCATCATCTGAACCAAGCCGGTATTAGGTAGCGGCGACCATATCATTATCATGACTATGAAGCGTAGGAGGATTTGTTCTTTTGGGTCCAAGCATGTAAACCGTATGGATTGTGTACCTGTCCGTTGCCTCCTCATTGTTAATGTTGCTTGTTGGGCTTTTGGATCGTTGCCTTGGTCCACTCCTTTTAGGGAAGGGAAAACAACTAAGAGCAGTCAGTTCCTAAAGAGCTTCGGTCTCTGTTTTTATAAAATTAGCGGTTCCGGCTTGATCGTTTGCCAACACGCTAGGGGATAATTGTATTTCTCCCGCCTTGTATTGTTTCTCAACCCAATTCTTGAAAACAAAGCAATTTTCAATGGTAGAATCACCACTCTGTGATATGGGAAATATTTGGGGTCGTCATTCATATTAGTTTCTTGCGGTCTTTTCGATTCTGGCAATTGAAGACCGCTCCTTAGAGTGTCCTTGAATATTTTATGGACTTTTTCCCTTCTGAAGGAATATACCATACCCAGCTTCTCTTCTAAGGGTGATTCTCCTCTCCCTCCCAACACTGGATTCCGAGGCTGATTAGCTTTAGGCCTGCCTATCCCTTGCTTACTTTGGTCAGCAGACGTGTTAAAGAATTCAATGTTGTTGGAATTTCCGCCTCTACGGTTTTCGTCCTTCCGGTTCTTCGATTTGCTGATAAATTGGAGGTCCTGAGTGGACTCAGGATGTGAGCGTTCCAACATTTGAACTTTCTTGGTCAGCTCTTAGAACGTTTTGAGACCCGTAGTGCACTGGAAAGGATTCATCCAATTTCCAAGGTTTTCTATGAGAAGGCTGACAGATTGGTCTTTCTCTAAAGGCGATTCACACTAGACGGAGAGATTGCGCCATCGGACTATAAAATCCGTGGTACTTTCGTTGTGCTTTGGCTTAGTCCTCATAAAGTCAGCAATAATGATTTTATCGGTGGCACTCATGAATATTTGCCTAAGCAGAGATTCCATTTGGGCAAATGTGGTAACGGAGCTATCCGGGATGTTTGTATACCAGTCGAAAGCAACGTCAGTCAAACTATTAACGAATTGGCGGAGGAGAAGTGCATTATTGCCCCCGGTATTTCCGCACGATGATTTGAAGTGGGCAATATGCTGGATTGCATTTCCTGTTCCGCCAAATCTTTCAAATTTAGGGACAACGTAGCCGCTGGGAAACTCCACGGGATCATATCGTGCAGGGTACGGTCTCCCACTACCGACGACGTTTTCTGCTCTTTGGCTTCGGCCACCAATGTCTTGACTTTATTGGCGACCAAGTCCATTTTTTTTATCTTGAGTTAACGCACCACCGTCATCGAGAGTCAGAACATCTCCCGAGACTGAGTGTGGTCGACTCCCCTATGGCTCGCCTGCTTTTGTACTTAGAGGAACAGGTGCCGGCTGCTTCAGGTCGTTGTCACTCGGCTCATGAGTAGAGTCTTATGCTTGATTTGGTTGCAGCTGAGCAATTTGGTCCATGACCTGCATGATGACATTTGCTAAGTCGTCAATTTTTTAGTAGAGCTTGGTCATCTCTTTATCTTTGTTATTGAGCTGCTTCTGGAGTTCTTGAAAAAGCTGTTGCTCTGCAGTTTTGGGATGGAAAGTCGGCTCCTCTTTGCTATCTGAGCTCGACTCCTTATGAACTGAGGGATCTTTCTTCTTATCAGCCTCACCAAAAGTGTTTTTGTTATCTTCCGGAGGAGGCTGGTCTTGAGAAGTGGCGGCCCCATCCTTGCTCTCGCTGTGAAGATTATCACTGCGACGTGTGCCTGCCATATAGACTATGTGGATTACATATCCAGCCATCTCTTTGCCATTGGTGACTGATCATTCGGGCCGTTGTCGTGATCCTTCCTTTTCGGGAAAGGGCAAGCGACTGAAGACGGTCTCCCTAACCGGGTTTTCGGGTGGCGCTGGTACCCCTTTTCCGGATATTCCCCATTTCTTTCACACGACATAAAACATTTGGTAGACTTTTAAAGGGATGGTGTTATACTTTCTGTGTTGAGGTTTAGACACACCTCATTGCAACACCATTCGAATCATAGTCTTCTTGATTTTTGCGGCCATAGCGTTTCTCTGAACCCACTTTAAGGGTTCGAAGGAGTTACTGACTTTCACAGCCGACTTAGCTGTCGTCGCAAGGTAACCTTGTTCTTGGAACCTCACAGAATTCAGCTTAGCATGAGCCATATCCCTCTTATTGGCTCTATATCTGAGCCGCTTTTGTCTTAGCTTTTAGATCTTGAGGGCTTGGCGGGCATCTGCTTTCCGGGAAGCCGTGATAGAGTGATTGACGGGGAGTCTGGCGAAGACACCCAATCGTGGAATTATCAAGGGCGTCGTTTAAGCTTTCCCAAGACACTTTGTAGCTTCCTTGGTGTTGACGGCTTTGCCCCCAGCTGGAACAACAGAGAGCCGCTCGAAGACAGAATTATGATTGGGCTGGTGTGCCTTCGCGACTCTGACATTTGTCCTCCTTGCTCTTAATGCTGGTTTGGCCACTTTACTTGTTAGCGCCTCCGCAATAGGAGCGCTAACGGCCGACAAAAATAGGATGGAGCTAAATTGCAGCGGCGGCTACTCCCACTGCCGCTTAAGATCTGCCGGGAGAACCATTCGAGCATTAGTCTTTATGGTGTAGGAAATTGGAGTTGTATTGAGAGTTGAGCTTGTTGTAGGAGACATCGTCATTGTGAGTTCATAATCTGCATGAAGGAACATTATTTTAGTATCACAATGAAGTATATATTAAATGAGTTCGCATAATCGTTTAACCTGAAATATAGGAGGAGAGATTAGTCCTACCGGGTGTGTCAGAATCTGTAGAGTGTTTTCGTCACCCTATTGAGATAGGAATGCGCTCACATATCAGAGATATACAAATCCCCTTGCCTGGGGTAGGCAGGGGTTTATTGATCGTGGGGATCCAAATCTCTGGTAGCCGTGGACAAAACTGCCGTTAATTACCCCTCATTTTGAGGTGAGAGAACCTCCGATTAACGGGACGTACAGATCATGCGAACTCAGTGTGTAATATGTTGGGTTACGGCAGCGCCCCGGCCATCAATCTGTGGCCAAATGCGGAACAAAAATTTGTAAAATTTGGCGCTACCACAACCAATTACCCGGATCGAACCATTAACCGTTTACTAGCTAACTGTTAGTGTTCAGAGATTATACCGATCGATCCGTGTCTTTCGGTCTTCAATCTCTGCGCCAAGCTCCTCACAGCTGCCCCGAATAAGTTCGCACTCTGGTCTCTCTCATCGAAGATGATCCACGTCGAGGATTAGTAATACGGGCTCCCACTTCAAAAACCGAAGCAACTCGAACAACTAGTTTTCTAACCTAGGTGCTCAAGATGAAGTAGAGATAGTGTGTGAATATTTTGTCTCAATACACTCTAGGATTCTCAACACATGAGAGGGATAGAGTGGAGGTTGAAGAAGATGCCATTAGAGGCGAAGAGTGTGAGCTCTCAAGACTTGGGTTGCAAAAGAAAATGCAACACATGAGAAGGAGAATGAAGTGGCCGCCTTCTCATTTTGGTGTTGTGTGGTATTTTTGATAGCAAAACCAAAGGAAAAATCATAGCCACAAATTATCTCCATGCTATCAAAAATATCTCACAACAAAATATAAACAATAAAGCATGGTCCATGCTTTATCATTAAATGCCACAAGCCAAAACTTTCCCTCACACTTTACACATAATCAATATTAAACATTTAACCAAAAACCCTAAATGTTTAATACAATAAAAAGAAATGGCATCTCTAAAGTAATCTTGTAACGGATTACAAGAACACCCCTCAACTGTATATACATACCCGCATCCGTATTCCGACTGAATACGAATACAACGAGACGAAAGTAATCCAACAATCTAATAGTAGGATCCGGATTAAACCAAAGCCCACTAGTATGATCCGTCCGATCTTGATCCGTGCACCAGTGCACGTATATGATCGAACTCTGTAACAACCCTAAACTTTCTGTACAACTTTCTGTATAATTTTTCAAAAAATACAGAAAGGGGTATTTTTGCCTGAGCACAAGTTATAAATTTGTTTTGCTTTTTAATAGCAAGAAGGAGCTTGTAGCTCATTGGTAAGACCTTGCACTGCTGAACCAAAACACCAGAGTTCAAGTCTCATCACCCACATTATTTTTTAATATTGTTTTCTTTTAAATTTTTATAATTCCAAGAGTCTACACGTGCTAAACCCGTAAAACCTACTTCACATATAAAACAAACTGACCCAAGAGAATCACCAACCGACACTGGACATGTGGCAACAAGGGAGGCCCGACTCGACCGCCGCCGTTCACCCCGGATCGGCCGATTCCCTTCTTGGACCCTCAGTATTTTTGTATTCTACTAACCCCTGTATACTTTAAATTTCCTGCACATAAACAGAACTCTTTAAAACCTCATTAAACCATTTTTTAATACAAAATTTAATACATTTTCTTCTCACCCTTTCACCTACTCTAACCCTAGTTTTACCCTATAAATACTACCCCTAAACACACACCCCTCACTCAAAAATTCTGTCTAAACTCTCAAGAAAACTCTTAAGAATTTAGTGCGCAAGTGGAGTTAGCGAAGGGCGAAACTCCAGCGATCTTCCGACGACCACCCTAAGAGCTCCCGGCGACGAAACGACGCACCGACAACTCCTACTTCCTCCTTTTCCTCTTCTCTATGCTACAAGCCAGTAAGTCCCACCTCCCTCTTCTCTAATCTATTCTTAAAACTTCTTTTACTAAAACCCGACCGAAGCGGAGTTAAATCCGACTTCCGATTCGGTTTTCTTTGTAAAGTTTAATTTTCCTTAACACAACCATACTAAACTCTTACATCTTGACTCTTAATCATTAACAAAACATGTTGAAAAATTTTCATAGCAAAATATTTTATTTTGTAACTTTTACCGCTCTTTTTCAGTAAAATACCATATAGTATACTTTCGACTTTAAAACATCATTGATCTTGCTATACCTTTAGATAGATCACGAGGTAATGACCTACCTCTTCACAACACTCATATGCAATATAGCACAATACCTTTTGGAAAATATAGATTCAGGAAATACCGTTTTACACAAAACTACCTTAACTTATAAAAACCGTTTTCTACAAGATTACGTATTTTTTATAAATCTTTGCAAAGCGCCGCTACAATCTATTTAGGAAACCCGTTTGGGATGGTGCGGATTATCGTACATCCTCGGGCTCAGTAGTGCGAGATGCAGACCTCCGCAAGGAGCATTCAGTCTCGAAAATTTAAAAATACAATTATCTTAAGAAAATGAGATTTCTAGAAATATAATATATTAAAATTATTTTTATATAAATATATATATATATATGTATCATTAAAATATCTATTTTTGTGATAATATAAATATTCCAACCTTTTCTAAATCACAAGAATCACTTTACATGAAAATACCATGCAATTCCATACAAGTTCAATATTACAGATAAATACCATGTATTATGAAAAATAGGCTTTAATCACTAGAAATGTCACAATTATAAAATCTACATCTATGAAAACTTTAAAGACGATAATAAAATACTTGAGCTGTATTTTGAAAATTATACAAAAGTATTTTTACAGAAAACCCCCTCAAGTTCTATAAATTACCCTAAGGACCCTAGTAAATATAGGTTTAAGCGGGACCAATCTCTTGAACCTCAGGGAGACGGAGAAGTGGGTGCTTGCCTATTTAAGGTATACAACTTAATAAACGGTGTTATCAACACGGTAACCGTCTTTGAAAAAGACACAAATCCTGCCGCCCATGTGCAGCGGTTACCAATAACACCAAAACATAATTCAGGACTTCAATTTCTTTTCTAAATTGTTCTGACTCAGACTGAGTCTCATTATAAATAATCTGACTTGAATATGATTTAAGTACAATTTACAAACTACAATTCAATATGAATCCATGAATACATATATTCAATATATTCAATCTATATTGACTGAACCGAACCATGGATATAATTCCATTTACATGATTCTCCGGTTACATCCATTTACTGATATCATGGTTTCGCCAAGTCATCCAATTATACAATCTATATTACAAGACAATACAAGTTGCAATACAATACAAATAATACAATCAAGATATCACGGGGTTTAAAGGGTAGATTGGTACGGAAGGTGTTAGAAGTGGCACGAGACTGCAAGATTTAAGACACCTAACCTGAATTCAATTGTCGTTGTTCCGGGTTGTATAACGGAGCCTTGTACTTCCATTTGCCTTTAGTCTCTGGCATATAGAGACTCCTCTCGTATACATTGGCATCCTTCTGTACCAAGCTACAAACAACAGCGTTAATACTAAATACAACTTTAAAAGCTACACCCTCTCGTACTCTCTGTCTATTCTTCTTTTCCCTTATCTTTGGGACTTACCGAGCGATTTGTTCGTTGACGACATTCTCTTTCTTTTCTTTGAATGTCGTCAGGTGATTCGGACCTTCCAGAGATCGAGCCCAGCGCCGAAGACTTGGACCAGTTTACTGAAGATCCCGAGCTGTAGTTTCACTTATACTTTTTCTTTTACATTCTGTATTTCCTTTTCTATTATGCCACTGTTTAGGCATTACTTTCATTCAGATGTATTTACTTTCCATGCATTGTACAAAAGAATGTTAATAAATAAAGTTGTTGTTTCATCACTTTTGTCTCTTGTGTACATTTCTTTTATATTGCTTAGATACGCTTAGCGTATTTACTTCAGAGTAAATATGTAGCGGCCTCGTCGCATCCTCTTCCCGTACACTGGGAAGCGGGGCGTGACAAACCCTGCCATAAAACCATACGGCCTCTACAACGTTTTGCCCGAACTAGGGAAACCCTCTGTGTGGGACTCTAAAGACTCGTCAATACGCTGGCAGTGGGTTTAACCATAAGTCGTCAGTGGCACTAGCAGTACGTAACGGCTACTCGGGTATTGAGCGAAAGGGAGGCTGACGAGCGAACTCACCCCGAAACCCTACTGAGCCTGACAACGACAATATTCGTACAGTCTGGTCCATTCGTCTATGAGTATCACATACCGGGTCTAAGGGGGTGGATAAAGTCAGACCCCAAATAACACGATATTTAGTGTCGGTATGAAGCCCATTACCACCAGAGAAACTACTGATCCTAGATCGGTAATTTTCAACTACCTTGGCCACGGATTTCTGGTGATGGCCATTCGTGCACACTGCGACCTCTACCCCCAATACCGGAAAAGACGATTCCCCTAACGATTCGCTCACTGCCTCCATGTGGCTCGGGACTGTACCCAACTAAAAGCTGTTTGCACGGCTCCTTCGAGCCGTGGTAGGGTAGTAATCAAAGCACAGTGGGAACTCACACGAGAAAAATGACGATCTCAGGTCGATTGACTAACCTGTACACATGTCATCTGGGAACTGCTATCTGACAATAAGTATAATACCAACTAGCATGTTCCTAGCGAGTCCGTCCGGTGTACTCATAACCCAATGAGCACCTGCATACTATCTTAGGTGAACCAACTGACACCAATGGCTTGTGAAACAGGCCATCGCCCCTCGTCGGGGTCTCAATCCGTATACACTAGTCTACTCATAGAGTATCGATGCCCAGTCTCGAAACTCCCACGACTATGGACACTTTAAGGATGTGCTTATAGACTACCCAACTCTCACGTATATGATCGCCATCATACTGTTGGTAGTCAAGCAAGAATCTTATGGGCTCTATCAATATGTAATAGTGATTTGTAATGTCACCTGAAGCATGTACATAATGATAAAGACAAACCAGATAGCATACTATCATCTCGAGTAAAACTGTTCTACCGGTATAGGTCCTCCCTCAATCATTGCAATCATGTGCCTGCGATCCAATAATTGACTTGAGGGCACTGTAGTCAACAATCTCTAACTTGCACTTAAAGATAATTATTGTGGTGTCGCATACTCACAGCCCGTGTGATACCGAACACCCAACTTCTCTACTAATCAGTTTCACAAAGCTCGTTTGTGAAACTATTGTGTTCGAGAAATAGCAATAGCCTCATTGAGTGGATCCGCTCTGATGTTTCTTTCTATGTCTCTCTTTATCTCAAGTTCGCGGAGAAAGACATCTCCCGAAATGTAATACCCAGCCCCTTTTTATACCAAAATCTGTATTTTGTTGCTTTATAATTTTATTTATTTTATTTTATAACCTTATTTATCTTACTTATAATTTTATTTATTTTATTTTATAATTTTATTTATTTAAAGTTTTACTTATTTTATTTATAATTTTACCTATCCAACCTAACTAATTTTTCCCTTTCCCTTCACAATTCTTCCACTTTCTCGGCCTGGCCCTCCTTCCCTTTCCCTTCACAATTCTTTTATTTTCCCGGCCCACTTATCCACTCAGCCCACCCCTCTCTTCTCTTCAATTTTCTTTATATTTTCTCATTTTTCCCAGCCCACTCTATTCTTTCAGCCGGCCATTCATTTATTCTTTTTTTTTAAAAAAAAATTTCTTCAGCCCACATCCTTCCCAGCCCACGAACAGAATAAATAGAAATTCATTTTCCTGGCCCGACATCCAAGCCCACGCACGCGCCTACCCGACCCGGCCCACTACCTTTCTTCTTCCCTCCCGTTGCGTTTTTCCCGCGACCGTTACTCCTTCGCCGCGCTCCTCGCCTCCGCCGACGTTCACGCTCGCGAGCGTTACCCACGACTCTCGCCTCGTCTCCATTCCTCTCTCCCTCACTCCCATCGCCTTTCCCTCAACCCTCACTCTCGCAACTTCTCCCGCTCTTTTCTCCTTCACCCACGTCCCCGAGTTCCCCCACGTCGGCCACGTCTCCGTGCCCGTCGCCACGACCGCGCGCCTCGCAAGCTCCACAAGCGCGACCCCTCCTCGCCTCTCTGCCCCCTCCCTGCTCACTTCCAGTCTCGCTCAACCCACACTTCTCTTCTCTCGAAGACTCCCAGTTCACACCCCTCGCCGACGAGCTCCGCCACCACAGCGCACGCCCTCGCTCCCTCTCATCTGAACCCGACACCACCACCGTCGAGCCCATCCTTCCCTCCTCCTCCTCTCTTCCTCCACTGCCTCCCCGAGCGCCTTCGCCTGCACCCCCGAGCTACGCCCCGAGCACCGCGCCGGCCACCCCCGTCGTCGACCCCTCGTCGGCGCTCTAAATCTCTCAATCTCTCTCTCCCAATCTCTCTCCCAGAATCTCTCAATCTCTCTCTCTCAATCTCTTTCCCAGACTCTCTCAATCTCTCTCTCCCAATCTCTCTCCCAGAATCTCTCAATCTCTCTCTCTCTCTCTCTGCCTACACACCCCCTCTCTCTCTCTGTTTACTCTCTCTCTCTCTGCCTACACTCTCCCTAACTCTCTCGATCCCTCTTCTCACCCAACTCGAGCCACACAGTTGCCGACCCATCACCGGCCACCCACACACTGCCGCCCCACCATCTAGAGCTGCGACCAACGCAGACGCCCCGACGACGCCCGAGCCCCCACTGGCCGAGAACAGACCCGAGCTCACCCGAAACCGTTGCCGTCGTAGTGCTAGCTCGTCGCGTGCCCGTACTGTACCTCGCTGCCGTGCACCTCCAGGCAAGTTCCCTACTTGCTACATGCTATCTTTTGTTAATTACGAATCAATATCGTATATATTTCATGCTTTACCTTTCCGTTAGATTATTCGACACAACTGTTCGATACTTGTTCTCATAGGAAATCATTATTTAATTTGACGGAACTCAATTGTATATGCTGGCCCGAAGGGCTGTGAATCTAATGGGTGAATTTCGTTGGAAAATATAACCGTTAACGACTAAAACAACTACCCTCAAGTTTACTCGTAAAACTGGAATTTCCCTGTACCTGAAAACCGTTAAAATCGCTATAAATTATATACATACTAGAATGATGCGTTCGAGGGTTCAAATCGAAGCCGACTCGACGAACTTTAACCCTATACTAGTTTCCAGATATTCCTGTACTCAAACTGTGTTAATATTTGGATCGGAGTGCGACTCTGGACTGCAGTCCAGAGCGACTCCGGACTGCAGTCCAGAGCGACTCCGGACTGCAGTCCAGAGCGACTCCAATTGTTTCTTGCTGTTCCGTAATGGGTACCACATTCCCTTAACTCGTAGGTTGCGGAACTCCACTGTTTACTGTAGGTGAACCTGTTAGCTAGATAACATAAGTGATTTCATTCTGTTTCGTTATCGTTTGTTATTTATTCTATAATTTAAAATATCGGGACGCATAACAGTCCCAACAGAATCAGAATTGACATATTAATAGTAAACAGTGCATATTTCCTAACGTACAGACGCGATCGAAGATCTGTCTATTGCGTTGAAAACCTTACTGAGAACCCTAGATTTCATTCAACTGTAGCGTCGCTAAAATCTGATCCCAACTGGGATTAAAATGCGTTGCGAAACGGACTTCTGATTCTGAAACCGGATTTCCAGCCGCGAGCGCTTAAAATGAAATGGTTATAATTAATGATCCTGGAACCCGGTTGGCTTGAAACTAAATTCGATGGATAGATAACTGAGCATACTAATTATTACCTGTTTATCATTCCGCTAAACTATACACGTACGTTTCACGATAAATCGTGCAAGTGATAAAATACTGTTTCATAACATCCTAATCATGCTTATATATTGTTCACGCATCATATCATACCCATATCGTTGCAGTGATAACCTAGTGACATCGTGCATTTACCCAGTGTTAGATTTTAGTGATGATTGTGGCAAGTACGTCAGTGTTCGTGTATCCGTGAATAAGTGAAAGTGATACGTACTTGTGCACAATCAGTGACCCTATTATTCTATTGCATTATCGACGTCTGTGGGATGCGTGTACGTGTGACTATAAGTGGTATGGGACACTTATGGAAGCGCTTGCACGGGTGTCACAGATAAGGCATCAGACACTGTCATTTATCTTAGGTATTAGTCGGGACGTGCTTGATGGAGGTCCTGCCTCCAGTTCTCGCGCAGACTTGTCACGGATCGATTAGTATTTAGGGTTATGGTTAGTGTTTGATGTAGACCACGGGGTGTGGGGTAGTTTAAGTGTGAGTTCAACAGAATCTCGGGAGTCCCATGCCGGCTTATATATTTAGGGAGATATATGGAGATTTACAGGGTATGTGATATTCACCGTGATATACATGTTACATGTTGGGCCCGTGGTCCCTTGCCCTTGGGTTCTACCCTTAGGTGGAGGACACTCGCGAGTGGTTGACTCTCACACTTGGACTGACGATAGGCTTAGTGACCTGTACAGTGAGACTTAGAGACTGATAGGGATACTGGCATTTATATACCTTATATACTGTGTTGACATACGTGACATATCGTTATACTGCTTTACTGTTCCGCTACATTGATTACTGCACATTCATATTCATGCTGTCATTGATTTACTGTTTCACATATCTATTACAACTGTTAGAATCGTCACTTGATTTTATATATATTATATTGCTATTGTGTCGCTCTGACGACCTGAGTATGCATGCTCAGTGTGAGGAGAAGATTTAGCTTGGACCAGATTTAGGCATGTATCACAGACACCCTGACTTGCTTTTCAGAGTTATACTCGTTTGTTCCACTTCAGGTCAGTTCCTTACATTATTTCTTTCAGTTACTGCATTTCTCATTACCTGCGCATCATTTACTGTTTACCATGAAAAACTAGAAGCCGAAGTGTGACTACGGCAGGACATTTCCTTGACCGTAGGAGCATGGCTGGCCTTGTCTACCCTTCGTATTCCGTATTTTGGGAAGCGGGGCGTGACACGAAATGAGCAATACCTGTCTTAGAATATGTCTGGATATCTGATAGGACCTAGTTCACAAATGAACTCCAAATCCAGCAAACTTCTTAGACTGTATCGTCCACTGAATTTAATCAGTATCCTGCACCGCGCCTCTCTCAGTATCCGCTTGGACCATCTGTCCAAACTACTACTCCTCGTTAAGAGGGAAAACTATAACTCTGACAGTCACTCCGTCATCCAGGTCACCTTGGAAGCCTGGAATGATAACCGTCTCCCGAAGGAGGCTGTCATTACCAAATCCCTATAACATCTACTTATGTTCATAAGCTGCTTCTGAACGTTTCTCCAGGATTGGATTAATATATCAACTTATTGCAACTAGTGCAAAAACAACATCTGGTATGGTACTAGACATATCATGATCGACTCAATTGCCTAAGCAAGTGATATGCCAATCATGCACATCCCTCTCCCCTTTAGTCTGTAAGACAATTTTAGAGAGGGTGACTCCATCACCTGCAGGTACACCACTATGTCAGGAGTCGTCCATTCTAAAACACCTTTAGAATACTGTCTAAGTGCCAAGATTGGGAAACTACCCAAATCTAGATCTAAAACCATAGATCTAGTAACCAGAATGCCAGATATAATATCCAAATCATATGTGGAGAAACCACTATGTGACAATCACAGTATAACCGATCGTAGTATAGGAATTTCACTTCCCATAAAGTGTATGTCATCCAAATACTAGGACATATCACCCTACTACCTTCTTAACAAATCCATCTTCTATTCTGATGAAATCAAAACCTATGACTGTCACATCAAAAATAGATGATCTATCTCCGCTATATCTGCTTTAGTCTATAAATAGACATAAGCTACTTGTCCACTATGCTTCCGCTGCTCCCACTAACTACAACAACCCTCTGGCAGAGTCATATACATGTGCACTTCTAAAGCTAGTTTAGAATGACGCTATACTCATCCTCCTGCGGGTCTCATAGTCTAGAGCAGCAGTAATGGCAAATTTGGGTAAACAAGAACCTCCCTGTCACCGTCTTTGAGGATACCGAACTCGGGTGCCTGAGGTTACCCACCATATCTGCGGAGTGGCTAATGGAATGTCAAACCTAATTGAATTTTTAGATTCTTATCAAACTTTCAGTAATCGTCTGTGGTTCTGGAATCTCTTCCAGTTCTACCATACTCCCACTACTGTTTTCTGAAAAAGTCCATTTTACTAAAACTGTGGTGAGTCAAGAACAATATCACTATTAATCTTTCAGATGGTAGAAAGTTAACCCTTGTCATAGCCTGGGTTAACCCACAAACTGCCATTATAGAAACGTTTCTTGAGTTATCCAGATTCTGGTCTTAAGCATAAGCCGGACAACTCCATATACTTTAACATCGTTAAGATATGAATCATTCTATATACAATATAGAAACAGAGGCACTGTTTAATTAGAACCAGATTCAAATCATGCAGCTGTCTCCAGTGCATGTCATCCAAATGGAGAGATGCCGATCAGCATTACTCAACTTAGGAGTGTATCCAGATATGAGTAACCTGAAAGAGAAGCAAGTTCTCAAAACCATTACTAACAACTGAATACCAAACACAAGTTTCTACATCTTCGATCACCTTGAAGAATCCTGATACTTTCAATACATGGTTCTCTACTCTATTCTTATACCTATAACTTCTCAAAACTTGGACCTTGTATTTCTACGAAACACTTGTTTAAAACTTGAGAAGTCACAAGTAAACAGAATATAGTACGAGGACCAACCCCTTTGTCCTAATGGACACTGGACAACATACAATACTTTGTATAAGTCTCCTGAGTTGAATAACTCAAACCATGTGCGTCGTAGGTTGAAAACTGTATTATAGTTATGAAGAATTACACCGCTGTTTAATACTCCTTACCTAACCATCAACTGATATAGGTAAATGTCATGGACATAATTTCAAAAAGATATATCTTACTTTATAAAATAAACGTACGGATATATTAGTTTGAAATTGGTGCATAACAACGGATATTCAAAACTAAATATTTGCCGTTCGGCAAAAACCCAGGCGATTTCCTCAAATATCACCAATTACAACGAATTCCGATATAATGAGGATGACCACCTAATTCCCAATAACTTACTCCCACTCATCATCCGTAAAACCATACATATGTGAGAATCAAACCTGGTAAATACATACCCTGGAGTAAGGATCTAATTGGGAAATCAGTTTTCTATTAACAACGCATAGTGAAACTGAAACATGAAAATGTTTCGAAGGGGTATCCGGGTATTCCTAGTAATACCTCTTCCATTATCCAGATTCATGGTTGTAATTGTATATTTTCTTGCTATCTCTCCAAATCCCTTTATTTGTATTTACTCATTACCTTCTATACACCACACTTAGGCTAAATGGTTTTCTTCCTTCCTTACCGTTCGGCACCAGTCTATGGTTTGGAAGAAGACTATCCAATAAGCGTAATAGGTGTACTCTCCTAATCCTAGGAGTACTCGCAACTTGAGAGAAGGTAAAGATAAAAGACAATCTGAATAATCATATTCAATTTTCCCTGAATCGGAGAAATGCAAAGGTGAAATAGAAGTGGCGATGATATACGCGGTTTGGTCATGAATGATAGCAGTCGCAATTTACTTTGCCCTCTTTCCCTTTATTTGTCTTTACTTATTACCTTTTGTACACCACACTTAGGCTAATTGGTTTTTTTCCTTCCCCACCTTTCGGCACCTACCTATGGTTTGGAAGAAGACTATCCAATAAGCGCAATAGGTGTACCCTCTCCTAATCCTAGGAGCCCTCACATCCTGAGAGAAGATAAAAGGAAAAGGCAACTGAATAGTCCTATTCATTTTCTTCAGAACCGGAAACCATCCCCAAATCTGAAACAAGTTTCTTTGAGTTCATATGTAACTATACGATGGTCATATCCAATGAAAATGGGATCTTCGTAGTGATACGGAATGTTCCGGAGAAAAGCAAAGGGTAAAAATAGGAGTGGCAATGAAGTATGCTACTCTGATAATCCAAAGGCCAGTGTTTTAAGAAAGTTCGGTTAACTTGGTTACTGAGTTATAGTCTAGGGTTAGGCCATGGTCGCTGCCAAAGAGAGAGAGAAAGAAACACTCAGCGTGCACTCTAACCTAGATTAGAATGGTTAGTCATTTTATCTAATCAGGATATCTTCCACTGTATCCTCAAATTCTCCTCCAAACCCGAAAGAAGAATTAGTCGGGATTGCCCGAGGAGTAAACCAACTCATCAGTGGGTATCGGGATCCAACTATCATCGCATGATAACTTGATAGAATCCACTCAAGTCACTACACTCCAGAAGGTATGTGCATGCCTGGCAAGTTTCAGTTTCTTTAGAAACTCCCGATGTGATTTTTACCCCAAGCGGCTTATGACCTTGACAGAGGTCAACATATCATAACTCACAAGTCAAGTTCAACCCGTCACTGTCCTTGATTAATTTAGACCCACCCGCACATGCCCTTGACAGGGGTCAAAATGACCATGCGACTGTCCTAAATAATCACATATCTATGCAACAAACAAGCATTACCCAGCTACCAAGCACTGCGCCTTGACAGAGATCAACATACACAGCATGAATACTAAGTAATATCTGTAAGAAATGACGGAGGGCTACGACTGGTTTTTGGCGAAAAACCTTTAACGTAATGAACTTGATATCGTTGAAGGAACCGCATAGCTTTTTATAAATATATAGTAGTGAAAACCTTTGCTAAAGAGGTCACTCCCGGTGAAGGGATCTCGGCTCTTTCCTCATAGAATGAGGTGCTGGATATTCATAACCGAATACTGCGATGCAAAGCAAAATGTAATCGACTATAGTGAAGTTATTATCCTGACGCAAACTTCTGCCCAAGGGGTCACTCCCGATAAAGGAATCTCGGCCCTTGCCTCGTCGAATGAGGTGCTGGATATTCATAACCGAATACCACTGTGTAAAACAAAAGAGAACGTTCTTGTAATAACAGCTTTTGAAAATTGTTCCAACAACATCGAATAGGTCTGTTTTCCTTGCATTGATCTGAATCAACGCAGTCCCATCAATTAATCACACCAGAAAAGAACGAAAATACGATGTACGTATATGCCATCAGCATTCGCCACTGGGTCTTGTCATCACCCGTTAGGTTACTTAACTAACGACAGAGCGGGGACTGGACTAGCGCGGGTGTAAAACATATACAACATCTACTAGTATATATAACAATATATAATAATCGCTCCAGGCGTGATAAATGCAACATCACAGAAAAGTAATAAGCATCACAGAACAATACAGATAATCTGGGAGCCCCGGGTTTCCTTTAAGCCGCAAGTGAAACCCGACATTCCCCGGGTCGTGTGGATAGCCTGTGCAATGAAAACCTAGACCCCTACGAGTGCGGCAAGTTACCCGCCAAAACCAAAAGCAAGGCAGCCCCTTCAGCAAAGTGAATGGGCCATCCAGCACTTCATGGAATCCGGCAACTTGAGCACCCCACCTTGGGTCAACCTGTACCACCTACGAGCGCGGCGAATAGCCCGCCAATTCTAGAGTGAAGCCCTCTCCTTCTCAACGCCATGATATGCGGACCTGTTGCCCTCCAGAACCCGGCTATTCGTGCACTCCATCGCGGGATAATCCTAGTACAGAAAAGAAAATATGTACAACGGTGACATCGAACTCAACCCGGTCGTGCCCCAAACAAATAATATACAAACAGGGCAGTGACGGCAGTCCACATGTCGGACGCTCACCCCGCGATATCAAATATACAAATAAAACTAAACTGTACTAATATTGCACCCAAGCTATCCACCATGACAAATCCGCAACATCATAGCACAACACAGAACATCAACGTGAATGTCACGTTCGCAAACTCGTCTAAAAGAACTATAGCAATTAGACAAGTTGTAACGCTCGAATGACATTCACGGTCACAGATAGTAATGTAAGTACTGTAAAATTTAAACAGTGTTAGAAATATCGACTTCGAAATAACCCCGAATAGCCCTAAACAACTAGATAAATCTATATCAAAACCGGGCTAAACAAACAATACCACTGAACCAACATTCTAGAGACAAGACCACACCCAAAACATGAAGCCCAGAAGCCTCAACAAAACCGGCCTACTCAGTTTTTCAGGCATTGTGCTCGGCCAAAATCCGGCGGAATCGGTTCGTGTTTGGGGTGAAGTCTAGTCGTCACTTAAGTAGTCTTCTACAGTTGCTAAAATAATTTTTGAAGACACTTTGAAAATTGACAGAACCTGGAATGCAGTGGGTATTGTTTGGAGTTGTTTCGGTTTCGATACTTTAACATTGTCTAACCCAACT
This sequence comes from Agapanthus africanus, assembly GCA_030015575.1. Classification (NCBI taxonomy): domain Eukaryota; kingdom Viridiplantae; phylum Streptophyta; class Magnoliopsida; order Asparagales; family Amaryllidaceae; genus Agapanthus; species Agapanthus africanus. Next base: position 28,267,082 of record CM057339.1, read on the forward strand.
AGTATGCGGTTAATGGGTTGGCTCTAATACCATGTTAGGTTACGGCAATGCCCCGGCCATCAATCCATGGCCAAATGCGGAACAAAAATTTGTAAAACTTGGCGCTAGCACAACCAATTACCCGGATCGAACCATTAACCGTTTACTATCTAACTGTAAATTTTTCAGAGATTATACCAATTGATCCGTGTCCTTCGGTCTTCAATCTCTGCGCCAAGCTCCTCGTGACTGCCCCGAACAAGTTCGCACTCCGGTCTCTCTCATCGAAGACGGTCCATGTCGAGAATTAGTAATATGGGCTCCCGCTTCAAAAACTGAAGCAACTCAAATAACTAGTTTGCTAACCTAGATGCTCAAGATGAAGCAGAGATAGTGTGTGAATATTTTGTCTCAATACACTCTAGGATTTTCAATACATGAGAGGGATAGAGTGGAGGTTGAAGAAGATTCCATTGGAGGTGAAGAGTGTGAGCTCTCAAGACTTGGCTTGCAAAAGAAAATGCAACACATGAGAAGGAGAATGAAGTGGCTGCCTTCTCATTTTGGTGTTGTGTGGTATTTTTGATAGCAAAACCAAAGGAAAAATCATAGCCACAAATTATCTCCATGCCATCAAAAATATCTCACAACAAAATATAAACAATAAAGCATGGTCCATGCTTTATCATTAAACGCCACAAGCCAAAGCTTTCCCTCACACTTTACACATAATCAATATTAAACATTTAACCAAAAACCCTAAATGTTTAATACAATAAAAAGAAATGGCATCTCCAAAGTAATCTTGTAACGGATTACAAGAACACCCCTCAACTGTATATACATCCCGCATCCGTATTCCGACTAAATACGAATACAACGAGACGAAAGTAATCCAACAATCTAATACTATGATCCGGCTCAAACCAAAGCCCACTAGTATGATCCGTCCGATCATGATCCGTGCATCAGTGCACGTGTATGATTGAACCCTGCCATAAAACAATACAGCCTCTACAACGTTTCGCCCGAATTAGGGAAACCCTATGTGTGGGACTCTAAAGACTCGTTAATACGCCGGCAATGAGTTTAACCACAAGTCGTCAGTGGCATTAGCTGTACGTAACAGCTACCCAGGTATTGAGCGAAAGGGAAGTAATATGGGCTCCCGCTTCAAAAACTGAAGCAACTCAAATAACTAGTTTGCTAACCTAGATGCTCAAGATGAAGCAGAGATAGTGTGTGAATATTTTGTCTCAATACACTCTAGGATTTTCAATACATGAGAGGGATAGAGTGGAGGTTGAAGAAGATTCCATTGGAGGTGAAGAGTGTGAGCTCTCAAGACTTGGCTTGCAAAAGAAAATGCAACACATGAGAAGGAGAATGAAGTGGCTGCCTTCTCATTTTGGTGTTGTGTGGTATTTTTGATAGCAAAACCAAAGGAAAAATCATAGCCACAAATTATCTCCATGCCATCAAAAATATCTCACAACAAAATATAAACAATAAAGCATGGTCCATGCTTTATCATTAAACGCCACAAGCCAAAGCTTTCCCTCACACTTTACACATAATCAATATTAAACATTTAACCAAAAACCCTAAATGTTTAATACAATAAAAAGAAATGGCATCTCCAAAGTAATCTTGTAACGGATTACAAGAACACCCCTCAACTGTATATACATCCCGCATCCGTATTCCGACTAAATACGAATACAACGAGACGAAAGTAATCCAACAATCTAATACTATGATCCGGCTCAAACCAAAGCCCACTAGTATGATCCGTCCGATCATGATCCGTGCATCAGTGCACGTGTATGATTGAACCCTGCCATAAAACAATACAGCCTCTACAACGTTTCGCCCGAATTAGGGAAACCCTATGTGTGGGACTCTAAAGACTCGTTAATACGCCGGCAATGAGTTTAACCACAAGTCGTCAGTGGCATTAGCTGTACGTAACAGCTACCCAGGTATTGAGCGAAAGGGAGGCTGACAAGCTGACTCATCCTGAAACCCTACTGAGCCTGACAGTGACAATATCCGTACAGTCCGGTCCATTCGTCTATGAGTATCGCATATTGGGTCTAGGGGGTGGATAAAGTCAGACCCCAAATAACGCGATATTTAGTATCGGTATGAAGCTCATCACCACCAGAGAAACTACTGATCCTAGATCGGTAATTCTCAACTACCTTGACTAAGGATTTCTGGTGATGGCCATCCGTGCACACTGCGATCTCTACCCCCAATACCGGGAGAGACGAATCCCCTGACGATCCGCTCACTGCCTCCATGTGGTTCGGGACTGTACCCAACTAAAACCTGTTTGCACGACTTCTTCGAGCCGTGGTAGAGTAGTAATCAAAGCACAGTGGGAATTCACATGAGACAAATGACGATCTCAGGTCGATAGACTAACATGTACACATGTCACCTGGGAACCGCTATCTGACAATAGGTATAATACCAACCAGTATGTTCCCGGCGAGTCCGTCCGGTGTACTCATAACCCAATGAGCACTTGTATACTATTTTAGGTGAACCAACTGACACCAATGGCTTGTGAGACCGGCCATCGCCCCTCGTCGGGTTCTCGATCCGTATACACTAGTCTATTCATGGAGTATCGATGCCCAGTCTCGAAACTCCCACGACCAGGGACACTTTAAGGATGTGCTTATAGACTATCCAACTCTCACGTATATGATCGCCATCATATTACTGGTAGTCAAGCAAGAATCATATGGGCTCTATCAACATGTAATAGTGATCTGTAATGTCACCTGAAATATGTACATGATGATAAAGACAAACCAGATAGCATACTATTATCTCGAGTAAGACTGTTCTACCGGTATAGGTCCTCCCTCAATCATTACAATCACGTGTCTGCGATCCAATAATTGACTTGAGGACACTATAGCCAACATAATATGCGTGTGCTGTGTTTTGACAACAATTTTGAGGGTACTTCGGAAATATCGAGGCCTCGCAGAGTTTACGGGGGTCCCTGTAATAACCGTCAAATCCAATTAAACTTTTAATGACTTATATTCTTGAATATCCTATTTTCCTTAAATCAAGCAATATTTATGTTTTTATATGATGATTTTGGATGTAAGTTGTATTTTGGTTGTCACCTATCATATCCATCCTATAGGGTACAAGGTCGACCCCTCGTGACTTCAAATAGTATAATTAATTTTTATATTTTGTTTTTGTATTTTTAGTTCACGTGTGAGATATACAAAATCCGAGATCTAAAATATAGCATAAAATATATATGTATCAAAACGGTATCCTAAAGCAAATTTGAACCCTTGGACTCCAGCTCGAGCCTTTCCCTGCGACCTGGCCGCCCAACCCTTGCCCAGGTCGGCCCAAATTGTCGGGGACCACACGATTTTTTTTCTGTGGCTCTATCTTTTCATAATTAGGTTAAATTTTTATTTTAAAATTTATCTTTTAAACTGAGGGTTGGACGACTATGTAAACATACCAAACCATAGTTCTATTTTTCCTATGCAGCCGTCTTCTTCCTCATCCAAAATTTTCTGCATTCATTCCTTCTCTCTACTGTGATACATCAAGCTCCAAAAAACACAACAATGCTCATCGAAGGAGGAGTCTAGTCAAGTAGAGGTTATCGTCTCGGTCAAATCGAGACGATTTTGATCCTAAAGTTAGGAAAGGTTATTGATCGTCCGTAGTCATAAGCTCCTCCTCCTCCTCTCCCCCCTCTCTCCATTCGATCCGATTGTAAGATTTTTCTCTTGATCTGCGATGTTTATGTATCCGTGTTGGTGATCTATGATTTGTATGATATTGATTTGGAATTGAAATGTTAGTTTGAATTTAAAATTTATGTATTCCGATGCTTCAGTAGCCTTATTCTAATTATTAATAGACTTATCCTCTGGTTGGGTGCAAATCCAGATTTGTTTGAAATTTGGTGTCACCCTAGCAACCAATTCCTTAGGGAGCAAATGATTTTTGCCAATAATTAGAGAAGCAAGTTGTTTAGCCACTTATAAGTTGTAACAGCAGGAAAAGATAATAAAATAAAAACAATAAATGAAAATATAGACAGAAAACAAGCAAAGGGATGAATACTCCTAAGCCAACCACATATTTACATCATTTATCGTAAGTTCTCCTTGTTAATCCAATAATGAAAAAATCTTTGACACGTCGGGTAGTTTTCAGATGAATACAAAGATTGTAGTAAAAGAATTACTTAAATGTTACTTCAAGGAATGGGAAGCTGATGTGCTATATGGACATCTATTGAATTAGGTACATCGGTTTTGTTAGCACGAAAGTGAAGTTGTAAAATATCTATTAATGCTTGTATAAATAAATAAAGTTTTATATAACACAAAATTTTAGCCTATATTTGCTTGTGTTTCAGCTGTTTGTTGGCTGTTCTTTTCCATATCACAAATTTAAGTTTTATATAACACATCTTGATAATATTTTTCTCAAGTTTTAATCTAAGCTTACATACTATGCTTTTACATTAATTTGTAATGCTTTATACACTCAGGTAGGTCATTAGAACTCTTCCATTTAGATATGAATACACATGATTACATAGATTTTGTAAGGTGGGGATAAGGAAGGGGATATGGTTGGATGCTGGCAGTGTATTCAGTTGTTTTTTTCCCTTTGCGATTTACTCCTTTCTTGCTTCCAGTTATCTCGACATATACTATTTTTCCACAACTGCACATAGCATTCGATCTTTATTTATTCTCTTTATGTTGACAATCTAGAAAGGTATTTCTTTATAAACATTCTGAATTAGTTATTTATTAAAGTACTATTAATAGTGGGTTCTTTAATATAAGTGTATAAGGTTGTTCATATATTATTATATACCTGGAGACTCAGAATTGTATCTAAGACTTGACCTATATCCTCAGGAGTCCCATGACCAACTCATAAATGAGCCCGTGTTTTGTGGCCCCTGGATGATAGCCTTGGGTCTGTGGATACTTCTACGGTAGTTGGAGTCTCATTATATGAGTGGACCCATGTTTTCTTGTCCCTGAATGATAGCTTTGGATTGGTGAATCCTCCTATGACTTGAACTAATTTCCTTTATCCGTAAACCGCTGAACATGTGTCAACTTATATATGGGTTGACTACCTGTATTCATATATTCTAGTACTCATGTATTCATATATTCCAATACTCCTGTATTCGTGTATTCATGTGCTCCTGTATTCTTGTATTACACCATCATGTATTGAAACCTGTGTTAAATTATAAACAGTGTGACTAATGCTTGCCGGGGATGTTGGGGGTAATTAAGGATGAGTAGTTCAGCTCTTTCGGACCCTCATATACATACTCCTGTATTCCCGCAATCCTGTACTTTTGAAGGGGTTGAACACCTACATTAACTTATGTTAGAAATGGTCATGACCTATACACTTGCCGGGGGGTGTTGGGAGTTAAGGACGAGTCATCCAGTTGATTTACGACTTGGTTGAATACCATTGCTTAGCTTGCGTTAGACTAAAGAATCTTAATAATGAATTATTATGCCATTTTAATTATACCCGGTATTCCTTTCATGCCTACCATCTTTAACTGCTGATTTTTATTAATATCATGATTGGACCGTTACAGTGTTGTTGTTTATCTTGTATCCAGATTATTGTGTTTATGAACTATTTATTTTCGTTCATATCGTTTACCCTTGCATGTGATACTTTATGGTATTTAAGTTTTTTTGTCATATCATTATGCTTATTTATACTACAAGACCGTGGTGATTCCCATGAATTTACTGGACGAAAGTTTGTTGACAGATGTTCTCTTTTGTTTTTTCTTATTGGGAATGCCTGTCAGAAAACACAGGGATTGTGGATGAGAATTCATATGAAGTTGGGCTATTTTAGGAGGAGAATATTTGCCTCCCATCACAAGCGGATAACTAGTTATTTTAGATTAGTGCATTTAGATTTAGAGATTTAGTTTGAAACTGTTATTTTTTTGTAGTAACTTTTATTTGGACGATTTTGCTTTCAGAACTTGAATGTATTTAATGGAGTTGGATATTATTAGGATTTTGTTTTGTGATGGTTTAACTTCAAATTATTGTTATTTTGCTTGACCATACGCTAACCGTATTCATATTACGGAGGTGTACCTTTTGGTACGAATACGTCGTGGGCTTGTCGCTTTCGCTCCTTGCTTTTTGGTACGAATACGTCGCGGGCTTGTCGCTCTCGCTTCTTGCTTTTTGGGAAGCGGGATGCGACGGTCTTATTACCCGGACAACGGGCTGGGGGTCAAGGGGACGAGCAGCTTTCTTGCGAGGTGCATGGCAGGGCCTCGTTAGAAATTTTTCTTGGAAGGGAAGTGTTTTGAGTGTGTCGCGGAGTTCCCGAAAAGGGAAAAAGACATGGAGTGCTTGGGAGTGGTGCGCACGGGCTGCGTGCGAAAGGGGAAACAGAAGCTGTGCACGAGCAGCGCACGTTGTGCGCATGCGAGGGCACGCGCGAGGCTGTGCGCGGGTCCCTGCATGCGCAGGCACATGCACACCCGAGCACTGCTCGCGCACTGGCACGACATTAGAGCCTGTGCTCCTAATTATGGAGCCTGAGCTCCTAGGGGTCGCTCTTTAACTTATCCAATTTTGGCCCAAAAAGGCTCTCTTGAGTCATCAAAACTTTGGATTTTGGATCTTGAAGGGATCAAAGGGGTCTCTTTCCATTTTCCCAAGCCTTGAGTCTTGTTCCAATAGGGATTTTGGAGTTGAGTTCTCTTTCTTCCTCTTTCCTCTTTGGATCTTGAGGAGAAAGAAGAAGGGATGCAAAAATCTCTCCTTTTGGGTATTTGATAGTTGATTCACTCTTTTTTCAATAAATTTATGGTTAAAATCTATTTAGTTTTGGAAAAAGAGAGTTTGTTCTCTTGGTTTAATTCAAAAAAATGAAGAAGAAAATTCTTGAACATATAGAGGATGCTAAAAACCCTAGAAAATATGGAGAATCAATTATATTTTATTTCTTCGTATGTTTGCCTTATATAGGCTTTACATTTTTCACATAGTGTAACACCCGAGCCCAATAATACTATGTATATTACTAGTTGAGGGTTATTTATTGCTCTTTCCAATTTTACTGATTTTCTGGTGTTTATTGCTAAAGTTCACCCGGTTAAGTCATTTTGGCACATAACAAATTTTAACTCCGAAAATGAAATTTAAGATGTCCATGTTAGCCTACTCGTCGCCACTAGTCGCGTGGTAGCGTCCGCGTATCGAGATTCCGTTCCGTTTGGCTAAACAGGCAAGTTTGGACGACTACGCGCGCGTGCAAGTGTCCGACTTGGGGGCATGCATTTTAATCATTAAACACCTCTTTTCAAAATTTGGAACCAGCTTAAAATCTTATAATTTGAATTTGGAACACTTGGGCGCAAACCGGGCGCGATTTGGAAATGTTTCATTTTGCGCCAAAATGGCCCATTTAAATTTAATATCTAATATATATATATTCCAATCCATATTTTCCTAACAGCAAATCCTTTATTTAAATCTTTTAATAATTTTCCCCCATACGCCTCAGCCAATCACAAGCCAAATCTTTTCTCTCGTGGGGCCCGCCTCCCTTTCCTCATCTCTGTCTCTCTCTACTCATTCTCTCTCTCTATCTATCATAATCTCTCAATCTCTCTCCTTCTCTCAACAACTCTCTCTCTCTCTTCCCATATATATATTTATCCCATGCAACAGCCGCCTTCATCCCCACGCGACCACGAGAAACCCCACGCAAACCCTAACCCTAGCCTCGCGATCCCACCGCCGGCCTCCTCGAGACCTCGCCGTCGCCGCCCTCACCACCACGACCTCCACCGCACCCACCTACCCTCTTCCTCCTGTTCTCCCGACATCACCCGCGCCTGCACCCAACCCCGACCTCGCCTCCACCCTCGCAGACGTCGCCGTCGACGTCGCCTCCCACCGTCGACGCCTCCCACAACTCCCTCTCACACCCCTCGTCGAGACCTCGTCGTCGTTTCCCTCCTCCCCTCGCCGGAACAGCAAACCCGAGCCGTAACCCCTCGCCTACCCCGCTGTTCGCCGGAGAAACGCGCCGGCGACCTCGTCGACGCCACCTCCGACCACCTCCCTCTCTCCCACGACCACCAGTGCCGACCACACTCTTCCCCACTCGCCGCAGCACCCTATTCCGCGCACACCCGAAGCCTCCATCCTTGCTGCAGCCGCCGCCGTCGCTTCGCCGGCGATCCAGTGCCGTCGAGCCATCGTGTTTGCACCCTGTATCTTCTCGGTGAGTTTCCCTTGCGCTTCCTCTTGGTACAATCCCTCCGCTGTTCCGTATTTTCGATGTGTAGTTTGTGTTTGCTAACTTTGTTGTTTCTGTTTACTGCCGGATCCGACCGTGCCGTCTGACGAACCCGACGCTCCAGCGAAGCCCCCTGGTCCGTATGATTCCGTTGACCTCTGTTGGGACTCGATCCGTGGCCTGTGCTTCCGTATCGTGGTTTCCACCGACATCGCATCCGTGTTTCGGTTTGCGGAACCGCCGAGGCAAGTATCTGAATACTTGCTTTAACATGCTACAACTTAATCATTATATTATAACCACACAGCTATTATAACATCGATACCTTTTATAACTTAGAATTGCTAGTCACAGTTATCCGTAACTTTAAATCAATGAAATCATTGCTCGTATTAACCGGTCTGCTATTAATTCATACTTAAGTAATCAAACCAAGTATATCATCCCCACTTCATTTGTTAAAATCACTCATGAGACAATTATTATGCTTAGTTCAAATTCATGTAACTCCATTACGTATATTATCGATATTGTTTCGCCTTGTGGCTTTTGCACCTCAAAGGTGCGTGAACCGGATTAATAAGAGAATACGAAACATCACTGTGTTTACCTAGATTAATATTGTTATTTACTGTTTCCTGCCACTGTTCATTGTTGATTGCATACCTGTTGCGAGCACATACCTGATTGCATTACATATTGACCGATCTTGATACACCTGACACATGTACTGATACACCGGACACGACACCATGTACATATCGACTCTACCTGTTGAAGGTAACCTGACCTGTTACCTGATTTCATGCCTAATGCCGATAACCCTGATCTTTACTGCTGTCGATCCAGACAGACCTACCTTTACTTGACTTGTGTTGGCATAGCCCTTGACTACTGAATACCTGACCTGACATACATAGCTTGGGGGTATGGGGAAATCAAAGATGAACCTGACTTGTAACTCGACAGTTCACTACCGTTCGAGCGTACACATTCCTTTCTGTGCCTTACGGCATGTCTCGGCTGCCGCCGAGAATATTGTGGCCGTGATCCCGGGTATGTACGGGGTAATACCGAGTGTACACTTTCCTTTCTGTGCCTTACGGCATGTCTCGGTTTCAGCCGAGAATATTGTGGCCGTGGTCCCGGGTATGTACGGGATACTGATACTTTCCTTTCTGTGCCTTACGGCATGTCTCGGTTTCAGCCGAGAATATTGTGGCCGTGATCCCGGGTATGTACGGGATACTATTGAGTTACATCGACGATTCATCAATTGGTTTCAAAGGCTATAGAGTAGAAAACCTGATAGAACAGTTTAGTCACCACTGCACATTACCCTGCTTATTACTTCTTATTACTGCTTTATTTATGTTCATGATTGCATTGTTTATTACCATGTCTATGCTATATACTTGATATCGTGACGCGCTGACGTCTGGGTTTTGCATGGCCCAGATTCCGTACCTTTGTCGTCGACCGAGCAGGAGTGCTTCAGCCAGCAGGCTGAACAGTGAGTCCTTAGGATTTAGTTTATTTATTCCTTTTCATTTCCAGATGTGAGCCCGCATTATGGGACGTACTGTTTATTCATTGTATTGGATCATTAGCTTCCGCACTTATTGTTTATTGATTCTTGTTATTATGGATTTGGACATGTATTAGTTTAGTTTATTTTACTGTTCTTGATATCTCTACAACCGTAATGTGACTGCGGACGGATGCGTCCTACCCGCAGGTAGCATGGTTGGCTATGTCACGTGCCCAAGTTTGCGTATTCTGGGAAGCAGGGCGTGACATGGTTTTATGGTATCAGAGCCATAGGTTAATTGGGTTGATTCTTTGTAGTTGGGTATTGTAACCAATACACGAATCAGAATACCCGTGTTTAGGAAACATGTCCAGCCACATTGACCGTTTTACCATTCTTGAATCACATTCTTCCTGATTATATCTTTTACGACGTGCAAACTTACTTTGTATTGTCAACTCGAAAACCTGATTTCTTGTTATCCCTAGGACTTGGGCGACTTGGGTGGAGTTAAGTAATTGCGGCTATGATACCGCGGCATAGCTACAATGCAGTACTCTATTTAAGTATCTTGGAGTTCTAGCCTTGATCCATATTCAGAATCTATCATCATGCTAATATTGGGTGTTTTGAGTTCAGGATTATGACAGGTAAGAAGTTGAAGACGTACCAGAGGCGTGTGAACGGAGCCGCCATGCTTGGAGTGATAAGAGGAATGCTGGAAATCAAAGAAACAGCCCGAGCTGATCCAGCAGCAAGCGGACTCGTTTCAGGAAGGTTTGCAGATCGTTCAGCAGTCTGTGAACAAGATTGGAACTAGACCAGTTGACCGAGTAGGGACCGTGGCAGAGTTCAGACGTGTGGGTCCTACTACTTTCACTGGCTTGGAGGAGCCGTTGCCAGCCGAGCAGTGGCTTGTGGACACGGAGAATTTACTGATTTCGGCACAGATCCCAGAAGATAAAAGAGTTGATGTGGTGCGCATTCAACTAGTGGATTACGCCGAGAGTGGTGGCTTGTGGAGGAGAACCGTTTGCCCAAGCCAAGCAGTTAGGCGGATTTCTCTAAGAGTTTCCTGGAGAAGTTCTTTCCACGGACTGCACGGGAGGAAATGGAAGAGAAATTTATTGGGCTGAGGCAGAATGGAGCACCCGTGGACGTGCATGCAGCAGAGTGGACGAGACTCAGCAGTTTCGCTGGACCTTTAGTCGCCAACGATGCAGACAGGGCACGAAGGTCCATGCGCAGCTTGGATGTGGACATCCAAAGGCAAACCGTCTCCCTGGGTTTGACCACTTTCTCACAGGTTCTTACGGCAGCTCGAGAACAGCAGAGCATATCAGGAAAATTGGGAGTTCACAGCAGACAGCAGTTGCGGTAAGGAAGCAGTTCTGTCGGGCCGGTCGAGTTTAGGACTAAGCCGACAAACAGTGTTCTTGCAGCTATGGAAGTTAATAGTAATGAAGAGCCGGCAGTTGTTCGCGACTTTATGGATGTGTTTGAAGACATTTCGGGCTTACCGCCGAAGCGAGATGTGGAGTTTGAGATTGACCTTATTCCCGGTGCAGCGCCAGTATCAAAGTCTTATTATCCAATGGCACCGGGGGAATTAGAAGAAGTTAAGAAACAAGTTGGTGAACTACTCGAGAAGGGATGGATTCGAAGCAGCAACTCACCTTGGGGAGCTCCAGTTCTTTTAGTGAGGAAGAAGGATCGCATTACAGACGCTAAGACAAGAGAAATTATTCGCAAAGACGAGTAAGTGCGAATTCTGGCTGGAAGAAGTGAAGTTTCTGGGGCATGTCGTGTCGGGCGATGGAATCGCCGTTAATCCCGAAACAATTGCAGCAGTTCGGGAGTGGCCTATTCCAAGGAATGTAGCTGAGATAAGAAGTTCCTTGGAGTAGCCAGATACTACAGAAGATTTGTGGAGAACTTCGCTCGTTTGGCAGAACCGTTGACCAAGCTTGCGCGCAAGGAAGTACCTTTTATTTGGACGGATGGATGTGCATTGGCCTTCGAGACGTTGAAGCAGAAGTTGATAACCGCCCTATCCTAACCGTACCGGATGATTCAGGAGGACTGGTGATTCATAGCGACGCATCCGGAAAGGGATTGGGATGTGTTTTGATGCAGAATGGGAAGGTCGTAGCATACGCATCAAGACAACTGAAGACCCATGAGAAGAATTATCCAACTCATGACTTGGAGCTTGCGGCTGTGATTTTCGCTTTGAAGATTTGGAGACACTACCTTTTGGGCGTAAGAGTCGAAGTTTTTACAGATCATAAGAGCTTGAAGTACGTGTTCACACAGAAGGAGTTGAACATGAGGCAACGCAGATGGTTGGAGCTGACGGCCGACTACGACCTTGATCTTAAGTACCATCCGGGAAAAGTTAACGTCGTGCCAGATGCGCTAAGTCGGTTACCAGCAATTCAGGTATTGACCGCACAAAGGGAGATCATTGAGGAGTTTCGGAGATTTGACTTGGAGGTTGTGCTACCACATGCTACAGGACAGTTGATGCAGTTGCAAGTACAATCGTCCTTAGTTGAGAAGATTAAAGCGACACAATCGCAGGATCCCAGACTGCAAAAGTTTCGAGAGCAGGTTGAAGCCGGACTGCGAACCGATTTACTGATCCATGAAGATGGTTCGTTGAGGTATGGTAGCCGTGTGTGTGTGCCAAAAGGGGATGTGCGTTAAGAGCTTATGAAGGAGGCACACAATTCAGTTTACTCTGTACATCCAGGAGGGACAAAGATGTACCAAGATATTCGACAGCATTTCTGGTGGGAAGGCATGAAACGGGAGATTGCTCGCTTCGTGGCTAAGTGCTTGGTATGTCAGCAAGTCAAGGCTGAACACCAAATGGTTGCTGGTTTATTGCAACCATTTCCGATTCCTCAGTGGAAGTGGGAACCTATAACCATGGATTTCGTGACGGCTTTACCGCGGAGTCCAAAAGACAACAATGCAGTAAGGGTGATTGTTGACCAAGGCGGCTCACTTTATTCCTTTTCGGGTTGGTCAATCAATAGAGACTTTGGCAGAGCGGTACATGCAGGAGATCATAAGATTGCATGGAGTACCGGTGAGCATCGTGTCCGATCGGGACACTCGGTTCTTGTCACACTTTTGGAGGAGTTTACAAGAAAGTTTATGGACTCGATTGAAGTTCAGCACAGCTTATCATCCCCAGACTGATGGACAATCAGAGAGAACGATCCAGACCCTTGAAGATATGTTGAGGGCTTGCATGTTGGACTTCAAAGGTTCTTGGGAAGATCATCTACACCTGGTGGAGTTTTCGTACAACAATAGCTTCCAAGCGACAATTCAGATGGCTCCGTTTAAAGCGTTGTATGGTCGTAAGTGCCGTTCACCTGTTTGTTGGGATGATGTTGGTGAACGAAGGTTATTAGGACCAGATTTGGTGGTACAGACAGTCGAGAAGGTGAATACAATCAGGAAGCATATGAAGGCAGCTCAAGACAGACAGAAGAGTTGGGCCGACACGTCAAGAAGACCTCTAGAGTTCGCCGTAGGTGATTTGGTATTCCTGAAGATATCACCGACTAGAGGGGTGATTCGCTTTGGAAGTCCGGGAAAGCTTAACCCCGATTCGTTGGACCCTTCGGGATATTGGAGCGTGTTGGAGAGGTATCGTACCGGTTGGCGTTACCACCGCCACTAGCAGGAGTTCACGATGTGTTTCATGTGTCTCAACTACGGAGGTATGTTCGTGATGAGACTCATGTCTTGGACCTTTCGGAGTTGACCGTTCGGGAAGACCTGATTTTGAGGAGCGACAGTCGAAATCAAGGATCGAAGAGAAAGGGTTCTCAAGAACAAGGTTATCCCTCTTGTGCTAGTTTCTTGGGGTAATTGATCGCATGGGGAATCCACTTGGGAGCGAGAAGACGAGATCCGGCAGAAATTCCCTCAATCCTTTCCAGTAGTTAGTTATCTTGTATTCTTGGAATTTCGAGGACGAAATTCTTTTGTAGTTGGGTATGATGTAACACCCGAGCCCAATAATACTATGTATATTACTAGTTGAGGGTTATTTATTGCTCTTTCCAATTTTACTGATTTTCTGGTGTTTATTGCTAAAGTTCACCCGGTTAAGTCATTTTGGCACATAACAATTTTTAACTCCGAAAATGAAATTTAAGATGTCCATGTTAGCCTACTCGTCGCCACTAGTCGCGTGGTAGCGTCCGCGTGTCGAGATTCCGTTCCGTTTGGCTAAACAGGCAAGTTTGGACGACTACGCGCGCGTGCAAGTGTCCGACTTGGGGGCATGCATTTTAATCATTAAACACCTCTTTTCAAAATTTGGAACCCGCTTAAAATCTTATAATTTGAATTTGGAACACTTGGACGCAAACCGGGCGCGATTTGGAAATGTTTCATTTTGCGCCAAAATGGCCCATTTAAATTTAATATCTAATATATATATATTCCAATCCATATTTTCCTAACAGCAAATCCTTTATTTAAATCTTTTAATAATTTTCCCCCATACGCCTCAGCCAATCACAAGCCAAATCTTTTCTCTCGTGAGGCCCGCCTCCCTTTCCTCATCTCTGTCTCTCTCTACTCATTCTCTCTCTCTATCTATCATAATCTCTCAATCTCTCTCCTTCTCTCAACAACTCTCTCTCTCTCTTCCCATATATATATTTATCCCATGCAACAGCCGCCTTCATCCCCACGCGACCACGAGAAACCCCACGCAAACCCTAACCCTAGCCTCGCGATCCCACCGCCGGCCTCCTCGAGACCTCGCCGTCGCCGCCCTCACCACCACGACCTCCACCGCACCCACCTACCCTCTTCCTCCTGTTCTCCCGACAACACCCGCGCCTGCACCCAACCCCGACCTCGCCTCCACCCTCGCAGACGTCGCCGTCGACGTCGCCTCCCACCGTCGACGCCTCCCACAACTCCCTCTCACACCCCTCGTCGAGACCTCGTCGTCGTTTCCCTCCTCCCCTCGCCGGAACAGCAAACCCGAGCCGTAACCCCTCGCCTACCCCGCTGTTCGCCGGAGAAACGCGCCGGCGACCTCGTCGACGCCACCTCCGACCACCTCCCTCTCTCCCACGACCACCAGTGCCGACCACACTCTTCCCCACTCGCCGCAGCACCCTATTCCGCGCACACCCGAAGCCTCCATCCTTGCTGCAGCCGCCGCCGTCGCTTCGCCGGCGATCCAGTGCCGTCGAGCCATCGTGTTTGCACCCTGTATCTTCTCGGTGAGTTTCCCTTGCGCTTCCTCTTGGTACAATCCCTCCGCTGTTCCGTATTTTCGATGTGTAGTTTGTGTTTGCTAACTTTGTTGTTTCTGTTTACTGCCGGATCCGACCGTGCCGTCTGACGAACCCGACGCTCCAGTGAAGCCCCCTGGTCCGTATGATTCCGTTGACCTCTGTTGGGACTCGATCCGTGGCCTGTGCTTCCGTATCGTGGTTTCCACCGACATCGCATCCGTGTTTCGGTTTGCGGAACCGCCGAGGCAAGTATCTGAATACTTGCTTTAACATGCTACAACTTAATCATTATATTATAACCACACAGCTATTATAACATCGATACCTTTTATAACTTAGAATTGCTAGTCACAGTTATCCGTAACTTTAAATCAATGAAATCATTGCTCGTATTAACCGGTCTGCTATTAATTCATACTTAAGTAATCAAACCAAGTATATCATCCCCACTTCATTTGTTAAAATCACTTATGAGACAATTATTATGCTTAGTTCAAATTCATGTAACTCCATTACGTATATTATCGATATTGTTTCGCCTTGTGGCTTTTGCACCTCAAAGGTGCGTGAACCGGATTAATAAGAGAATACGAAACATCACTGTGTTTACCTAGATTAATATTGTTATTTACTGTTTCCTGCCACTGTTCATTGTTGATTGCATACCTGTTGCGAGCACATACCTGATTGCATTACATATTGACCGATCTTGATACACCTGACACATGTACTGATACACCGGACACGACACCATGTACATATCGACTCTACCTGTTGAAGGTAACCTGACCTGTTACCTGATTTCATGCCTAATGCCGATAACCCTGATCTTTACTGCTGTCGATCCAGACAGACCTACCTTTACTTGACTTGTGTTGGCATAGCCCTTGACTACTGAATACCTGACCTGACATACATAGCTTGGGGGTATGGGGAAATCAAAGATGAACCTGACTTGTAACTCGACAGTTCACTACCGTTCGAGCGTACACATTCCTTTCTGTGCCTTACAGCATGTCTCGGCTGCCGCCGAGAATATTGTGGCCGTGATCCCGGGTATGTACGGGGTAATACCGAGTGTACACTTTCCTTTCTGTGCCTTACGGCATGTCTCGGTTTCAGCCGAGAATATTGTGGCCGTGGTCCCGGGTATGTACGGGATACTGATACTTTCCTTTCTGTGCCTTATGGCATGTCTCGGTTTCAGCCGAGAATATTGTGGCCGTGATCCCGGGTATGTACGGGATACTATTGAGTTACATCGACGATTCATCAATTGGTTTCAAAGGCTATAGAGTAGAAAACCTGATAGAACAGTTTAGTCACCACTGCACATTACCCTGCTTATTACTTCTTATTACTGCTTTATTTATGTTCATGATTGCATTGTTTATTACCATGTCTATGCTATATACTTGATATCGTGACGCGCTGACGTCTGGGTTTTGCATGGCCCAGATTCCGTACCTTTGTCGTTGACCGAGCAGGAGTGCTTCAGCCAGCAGGCTGAACAGTGAGTCCTTAGGATTTAGTTTATTTATTCCTTTTCATTTCCAGATGTGAGCCCGCATTATGGGACGTACTGTTTATTCATTGTATTGGATCATTAGCTTCCGCACTCATTGTTTATTGATTCTTGTTATTATGGATTTGGACATGTATTAGTTTAGTTTATTTTACTGTTCTTGATATCTCTACAACCGTAATGTGACTGCGGACGGATGCGTCCTACCCGCAGGTAGCATGGTTGGCTATGTCACGTGCCCAAGTTTGCGTATTCTGGGAAGCGGGGCGTGACACATAGCCTTTTGGGCTTTACAAAATGGCATTTTGCTTCTCCCATTCCTATGTGCTCATTTCTTTCTGCACATTGGCCATGCGTTTTTACATAATTTGGGTTTATGCCTATTCTTTTACATTTATTTTCCAATTCTTTGCATTATTACATTTATTTATTACATTTTGTTTCTCTTGACATGGGGCTGGCCCCTCATGCTCGGGTTGGACTTGGGCATGGGCCCATCTGGCCTGGGCTTGGGCCCGCTTGCTTGGGTCGAGCTTGGGCCTACTTGACTCAGTTCCAGACTTGGACCCACTTGTTCGCAGTTTGACTTTGGCTTTTGGTTAATGAAGGGTAATTTTTGACCCAACAGTGACATCGAAAAAGGTTTTTATTTTATAAGGGTCAAGAAGCCAACTTTCAATGACGATCTCCTTCATTTTGATCTTCACAACCTAAAGAACATATACACTACTGTTCAAAAGAGTTTGATATACTTTGACTGTTAATTTGACTATAAAAAATATGTTCCATTATCGCTTAATCGTTACCTTCGCGAACCTCCGATGCTGGTGCAAGAGGTATCAAAATCACTGTGTATGCATCAGTATATATTGATTAAGATCAAACATAGTAAACATTGAAGAAATGGGTGGGTTATACTAAAATATCCTTAACTATCAAAAATACTTAAGGTGTTTTTTTATACATGCCTTATACTACGGTTTCCAAGAGATATTTTTCGTTAAAATACCATAAAAAGTAGAACCCAAGGCATTTTACGGTAATAAAATAACTTTAATGCAATTTGGTGAAAATCCACAATAGTTAAGAATATTTCAGTGTAATTAACCCTGAAAAATTAATAGATTGTTGACTTTTGACCGATCAGAAGAGTTTTTCTTCTATATCTGCTCACCTTGTGTTCCTCTATTAATAAAGGGAATTCAAATTAAAAGAATAGTTTATAAATATGTTTTCAAATATTTTTATCGTTATATATTTTACAAGACTAAGAAACCAAAAGTATGATCAATACTCGCTTTATTCTTATACATAACACATGACATCCTAAAATATGCACAAGTCGGCATAAGAAAAATCGGTACACATAAAGTTTGTATTAGAATGATAGAGCATTAGGTTATTTTCTCTCTCCCCAACTAAATTTATGGATGCTAATAAAAACTTTCTTAAAAATAAATCACTAAGGAAAATGCTTGAAAAATCGATATGGATAGTAATTGAATCAATTTTATATACAACGAATATTGTTTTTGGTCAAAAAATAATATTGCTTTCTGTATATGAGTTCAAACCAAGTGCTATATTTTTTTCCAAATATTTTTGGAAGCAGAAGTGCTCGTTGTGCAACCAAAAGACAATTCTAACACTTTTTAATTTTTAATTTTTTACTAATAGTTCTTTAAAATCCAGTAAATAATAATATAAAGCCTGGACTTGGGCTTTTTTTAGTTAGCCCAGGCACGGACTTTCCCGCCCATTTCTAGGGTTTCTCTCAAATCCCCAAATCCTCCCTCCCCCCTTCTTCAATCCCCTTTCCAAAACCCTAGAATCTTATGCAAACTTCTTCAGTAATAAAGCGAAGGTTTTGGCCGCGATTTTGGAGGAGATCGAGATGCTGTTGTAGACTCAGGTGAATACTAAATCTAGGGGTTTTATTTACTTTTCTTGAGGTCAATTGAATATGTTTCTGTGTAATTGATAACAATGTGCTCGAGCTGAAAAATGGTAAAAGATGAAGAGAAAAGGACCCTATTTTTGTTTTTGTTGTTGTTTTTTCTTAGGATTGTTCTTTATGTTAAATATTTGGTAAGTTCTTTGTGGAAATTTATATATTTTAGAAAATGGTTGGTTAATGCAAGTATAAAGGGGGAATATTACGAAGATTATGGTGAACAGGAACAATCCATTCGGGATGATCTCAATGTATTTAGGGCGTCACTATAGGGAATTTCATATAGTCTCAATTCGTATAGTCTTATATTGGATCGAGTCATCCTTCTATTTGTGTCACCTAAGTTACTAGGTATTTAAACAATTGAATTCCTCTTTTAAGTTGGAAGATGGAAATTTGTACTGTAAATTCATTGGAAGATGTTTTTTTAAAGTTTAAACTGTGGCTTCATAGCCTAGGGAGATTTTGAAATGAGCTCAAAATGCTTATGAAGTCGGTTTCCCTGTCTCCAATTGGCATATAGGATCGGTGGGGAGGCTTTTTCACCCTAATGATTTCGTGGCCAAGAATCTGGCATTTAAAAGGTTGACGTCACCCTACCTTTTTGAATCTTTAACACATACCTTATTTCCACCTTTTGGAGGTTAAAATAATAATACAACCATTCAAGTCTACACGGCGGCAACATCTAATTCAGTTTGTTTCTTAAACATTAAGTCTATTAGGAGTTAGGACCTTGCATGGTAGCTTAGGTCCAAATGCTTTAAGTCTTGCACTCTATTGGTAACACTTATGATTTCTAATGCAAACTACATTGAAGTTTTTGTTCCTTATTTTATCAATTGGATCCGATGATATATGCCTTTCTCTTTCTTTCATGAAACACACAATTGATGGCAGAGGTATTGTCACAAAATACATGCCTTCCAAGATAAACTCTAAACTCGATTAAGATGAAATACAGCCAACTTAACTCAATACTAGTGGTAGATGCTTGTGCTCTAATAGAAAGAAAATATCCAAGAGATATATCAAGATGCATATTTGGTTATCAAAGAATATTCGGGAGATTAATATAACATATAATCAAGGCATTTAAAGAGAATTGCATCATTCGGATTTGACAATAAGAAGATGTGGAGCTATGGATAGCATAGAGATCTGGCACTTACAGATTATTGTATGTGTGTAAATTTTGACTTTTCACATGTGTTGTAGGCAGGTGAAGACATTTGATATAATTGTGAGATACTTTGTACAAATTGTAATCACCATAATTATGCTGTAAATTTCTTATAAAAAGAAATGATACAACTAACTCTACTCACTTTGAGTAAGAGATTTTTTCAATTTTATGGTATCATAACAACCAAGGTCCAAATCCTACTGGACGCGTATTTAAAGCGGATTAATTTAAGAAGATACAACCATGCAAAAAAAAGGACATTCAACATGCGGGGACATGTTAGAATGTATAATTATATCTCATCATAACTCTGGAGTTTTGGTGCAGGACAGGGACTTTAAAACTTAGATTCACACACACCAGATTGGCTTCTTCTACATGAAAGCTTGAGCTTTTCATTATCAATATTGATGAAACTATGATTTTTCTTGTGCACTCTGCATGGCGTGGTAGAGACATCAACTAGCCGGGGATAAATTCAAAGGATGTATTTAGTAAAAATATATACTCTGGCAGTGATTGGAAGTACCTCAAGTTTTATCCTTTGCGTGCCATAGGCAACCCTTAATGTATGTTTCACAACAATATCCCTTGTTTAGCTTAGATAGTCGAATCATTCTTCAGGCTATCTTCATATTCTGTTTTCTATTGCAGAAGTGTTTTCTTCTGTTTTCTCTATCTATGAAGAAAATTGGCATTATGCAGATATCATATGGTTCGTGATGTGGTGGTATCTTATACTCCCTCTGATACCATTTGTTAGGAGTCGACCAGATAGCTTAAGGCGTGATGCCAGGAAAGATATAATACGATTGAAACCCAAATTAAATGCAAAGTTGTTAGGTTTAAATATGACTTCATTTTATATCATCACCTTCTACTTGACTTTTCGACATGGGACTATTATAATCACACATCAATATCTTGGCACTGTGCTCTTGTTGGCACTAGTAATTTTACCTTTGTGAAAACTCTTTCTTAGAACCTCTTGCCTCTTATAAAATGAATTATTTTTTCTTTCTGGATATAAATATAGATATCTTTTCTGTACTTGTCATCAGCCAATTGGCTTTCTGGCTTTTGTTTTATGTCAATTATCACATTTGAATATAATAAGATTGCCACCATCTGAAACTAGCAAAATGTTGGGAGGATGAGATTATTTAAATAGGACATGATAGATACATATTGAAAAAGAGATTTATAAGGAAGCACATGAATAATACCAACATACCGTATTTAGATAATCCTCTTCTCGGATACTAGATATGTATGTTGTTAATGTCCTTGTCTATGGAAGTTTTGGGTTTAATTATCTCGGGTATGACCTCTTGTAGTTGTTGTTTCCATTATTGTAATTTGTTATTCTATGATATTTCTACCGAAATACCTTGTCACCCTCCCCTGATCTTGTTTGATTTTGTGTATCTTATAAGGATTTTATTAGATCCTAATGAGTCAGACAGTGAAGAATCTGAAGACGTCATATGGATTGAGACTCAAACCAAAATTTTGTACCGATGAATTTAGGTCCACCTTCATATCTAAGTCACACCTTTCCTTCAAAACAGAAAGCGAGACTATTTTAATTACAAAAAAACCCTTATTACATTTTATCATAAATTCATAACTTTACGGTGTTCTTCAAGATTATTATTATTATTGCACGTTAAGAAATTGCAATGAGCTGAGAGCGTAAAATTTCCTGAAATAATCAGTGGCACAAAAAAACTAACATCTTTAATGTTTTAAATGAAATCATAGCGTACATTCTAAATTCAAATCTCACTATGTGAAATCAGTACAGATGCCACCCACTTGAGAGATCTAATGAGTGAACCATATTGAAGTTAACCATTGACGCATCTTTAGGTGGTCAGCGATACTAAGGCATCTTAACATTGACATTAGCTTAATCATGACCGTTTGATGAGAATGTTGGTTTTCTTGTTTTATTCCTATAGTCAAATCAATTCTATAATCGATACTAATCTGACTCATTAAATTTTCAACATAAAATAATAATAGATGAAGAATTCCTTTAGCCTCGGTTCAAGACAACGGTGACGCTTGGAGCATCAACAATGAGCTCGAAAGCAATTTTGAAGGAGATAGAGATGTTGTTGCAGACTCAGGTGAATTCTACATCCAGGTTTCTATTTATTTTTTTAAGTCAATTAAAATGTTTCTTTTTAATCGATAACAGTGTGCTTGAGCTGAAAGAGGGTAAAAGATGAAGGAAAACAGAACCTTTTTTATATGCAGTTGTTTCTCTTAGGATTGTTCTCCATACTAAATATTTTTACATTTCAATGGATATCTCTTGCTTTCCAAGTCTATGCAGTAGATGATTGGGTAATGGAAACATATGCAAATTCAAAGGGGAAATTCTAGTAGATGCATCATAAAGATTATGATAAATGTCAGCCATCCATTTGGAATTGTCCCTAATGTGTCTGAGGTTGCTCCTCTAAGAAATTTATCATACCCTCTATTCATATTCTTAAAAGGTTGATGTCAAGTCGGCAGCTGATGCTGGTTCTATATTTATTGAATCTTTAGACATCTTATTCCCACTTTTTTGAGGTTACAATAATAATAAGTCTTTTAGGGGCGTTGCATGGCAGCTTTAGGTTCAAATGCTGTACTCTTTGCTCGGCCTTCACAAACATGTCTGCTACTGTGATTTAGTGGAACATTCTAGTCCGTAAGCTACCAAGGGCTACCTTTTCTCACAAATTGATAATCCGGTTTTATGCTTTTGTTTTTTTTTGGCATGAACCACACGATTGATGGTGATGTGAAGTGCAGAGAGAATGCCACAATGCAAAGTACTTGGCATTATTTTAGATATATTCAAAATCTCTTAAGATGAAAGCATGTTTTCAAATATCGGTCATATTAGCCGATATAGGACGACCCGTCGCAATTCAATAAAGCCATCATATTTCTAATATATCGACATATATATTAAATATTGGTGATATCGGCCTTATATGATAAAGAAATATGCGATTCCGATATCCGGTATTTAAAACCTTGGATGGAAGGCAACCAAGTTATCTCAATATCTAATAAAAAGAAATATTCAAGATATTTTTAAGATATAAATTTTGTAAGAAATAATATCCAGGAGCTATTATAACATATAATGAAGGCATTAAAAGAGAATTGCATGCATCCGGGTTGCACCATAAGAACACATTCAGAAATTATTTATACCATAGAGCTTTGACATTTATAGAGAATTGCGTTTGTTTTAATTTTGAATCCTCACACATGTTGTATTATCTTTTCCTATAGCTAGCAGGTGAAAGTTATTTGATATAATTGTGAGATACTTTGCACAAATTATAATCACCATAATTATGTTGCAGTTCACTGATAATTAGAAATGATATAGCTCTCTCTACTCACGCTGAGTAAGGAATCTCATCAATTCTTTATGGTATATAGCAACCCGGGATCGAATCCCACTGAACGTGTACTTAAAAGTGGATTTATTTAAGAACAAGTACTGCCGTGAAGAAGCCGGAGTTTCGTCCCATGAAAAAGGCATCCAACAGATTGTAATCCAGAATTTTGGTGCAATGGATTGGACAGGACTTTGAGACTAAAATGTACACCTGCCGGGGCAGTATGTTCTACATGATAGCTCAACCCTTTCGTTATCGATATTGATGAAATCATGCACTCGAGCATTTATCTTTTCAAAAGGTTTATGAGTTTCTTCTGAATGACATGACAGCGATATCAAGTAGCTGGGGATAGGGTGTATGGGCGAAACATATTATTGCGGCGGCAGGGAGTTACCTCTAGGTTTTATTCTTCTTAAAGGTAATCCTTAAACTGTGTTTGGCATCAGATAATTGTTAAACTTATAACTTTAAATCATTCTCCTGATCAATCCGTCGATCTGTTTTCTCTATCAATTTAATAAATTTTTTCCTCTGTAGATATCAAGTGGTTCTTTCTAATTAGATACAAATTCTTATATCCTATTCGTTCATCTTTATACTAGTTTGATCAAATTATATCAACGGACATATATGCACAGCTATTTCTATTCATACTTTCTCGCATCATAAATTTGAACGCCGGGTCCTGTGATTTCAATTTAAGCCAAAAGCGCAAGGTGTTAAGTCTAAGTCCGACTTCATATATGTGTCTCCACTTTTGCTTGGGTTTTCGAAATGGGACCATCTCCATCACACATTAACATTTTATCAATAAATTTACCATTTGTCATCAAGTTATTGAGACCTCTCATGTAAAACGCGCAATATTTCTCTCATTTGAAATTCTTCTTCTTACTGTGGCTCAAAGGATTTTGGCGGAAGAATGTCTAATTCTCGTTTGTCGTCTATAAAAAACTGAACGATTCAAGAGAGTAAAAGTTCGATAGATAAAAAGCCTCATCAACACACAAAATAATATGACCCTAATATGAGCTTTATGCACAAGTTTCTTTTCTCATATGCATTTACGCAGTCTCAAAAACAGACTTTGGTCATAATCATTGTAGGTTCTTCTGCTGTTATTTTGTGTTGAATATTCAATGGGTCAGATTAGTATCAAGGTGACTTGACTATAAGAATAAATTAACGATTCCTAAAATATATCAAATCTCCCACAATTCAAATGTGGGGATATGTGTCGGTGTCTAAGGGGTCTACTATGCATCACTGAACCCTTAAAAATAAATCAATTGCTATCACCTCATCATGACATTATGACTTAATGGTTCACTCGTTTGTTCTCTCACGTGGGTGGCTGCGAGCTGTAGAAATTTCTTTTGACAAATTTTGAACCAGGATGCTATAATCTAAACCGGAAAAATTAATAACAAGAAAACGGAGCATCCATTTAAGTTGATGATTTCCGCCAAAAAAAGAGACTTCATACCATTTAAGTTGATGATTAACATCATCATTATTGATCTCGTGGTGTGTTGCGCGCCTGTTGTGATTTCAAAGTTTTTTGCTAATAGATTTAGAGATATAAAATGTGGTATCATTAAACACCACCATTTATTTTGTCATCAGATGAAAGCTAAAAGTCACGCAAATGGTAGGATTTATTTGGTATGCATAGGTTTTAAAGAATGTAGGTTAACATGAATGATGTTGCTCAAAATATGAAAAGTTGATTTTTTTAATCGATGTAGGAGGGAATTACCTAAGGCAATTGCGGCTCTATATTATCATTAATAATATTCAAATAATAATATGCCCTTGAAGAACTACGTGTGTAACCAACATGTTTTTAAGTTGAAAATTGAAAGAAATAAAACATAAAAAATGAATTATATAAATACATAGTTATGTATGCATGCGTTTTGGATTGGATTGAAAGTCATGTAGTAACAAATTACATTAGGGGAGTGCTCTATTGCAAACCGGTCCGTATTTTTTAAAAACGGAAACTCTCGGTCTATGACATATTTGAACGATCCGATCCGTTCAAGTTGATCATCATACTCAGATATATGCGTATGAAAAATCAAAGGATTTGAAGACCCAACCAATGCATTGGATGATGTTTATGTTACATTATCGAAAGACGTTCATTTTTTATCCATCCGATGCATTGGTTAGAGATCTTCAAATCCTTTGAATTTTCGTATGCATACATTTGAAGATAGGATGATCAACTTGAACGGATCGGATCGTTCAAATATGTCGAAGACTTAGAGTTCCTATTTTCAAAAAATGCGGATCGGTTTGCAATAGATAACTTTCCAATTACATTAACAGCAACAATAGCGCCAAAAGGCCGCAATCAACAACAGCATAATTAATGTCACCTTTCCGAGAAGAGGATAACTAAACTCAACCTTAGCAATTCATTAGTTTCGGATAGCAACAAGCTTATTAAATTTAGAAGGTGATAATTGACATTAAAGAAAAGCCAGAAAGACAATGGGCTAACGAATAATTGCAAAAGAGATGACTATATTAATATCCAGCAAGAAGAATGATTTAAACCATAAGAATCAAGAGGCTCTTCAAAAGAGTTTTCCCAAACACAAAATTACCAATGCCTCCTGTGCAGTTGTTTGGTTCTGGGCGTTATTTACTTGCAACAAATTATGTATGTTTTACAAGCAAACCTAGCACTCCCCCTACAGTTTGCAATCACTAGCATTTTTGCATTAGCGATGCATGCCTGTATATTAATATTAATCCATGCTTATAAAAATATAAATACAAAATATATGTCTAATCTTAAATTATATGAAATCCAATTTTCATAAAATGCAAGTGCTTTCACCAACTAATCAACATGCTATTTCATTGCTAACTCTATTTTGGGTAATGCTTATATGAACACTGATTCATTTTTTCATACTTATTGAATTACACGTAATGAATTTGGCACGGACACTTCCAATATGTTGTTGTATCCGTGTCCGACACGTATCGGACACTGATACTTGCAGGACATGTATCAGAGATTGTATACATGTCATATACATATAGTATGTGTTCAATGCCTGTTATATGCGTACAAACATATTTGCAGTATGTTATTAGCGTATAACATGTTAGACCTGTTAATTTTTTCTTATTTAATATTGTCATAATAGTTTGATATCTTATTTATCTTTATAAGATTATATACATCGTCGTGTGCCCGTATCCTTTATTTTGGATTTTGCCGTGTCATTTTATCGAACCGTGTCGTATCTGTGTTCCCGTATCCGTGTCCATGCAACCTTGCATATAATAAAATGGAAAAGGAAGGAAGGAAATCAACATCTAGAGAGAAGTTTTATTATGAATGTAATTACATACATATATTTAGTGAAATAAAATGTATTTATAACACTATGTAAGTTATGTCACAAATAATTATGATGTGCGTCCATTAACTTGTTTAAACTATTGTTCACAAATATGTAAATTATTGGGATTCTTTGTGAAAAAAGAATTGGGTCACTTTGACTCATTACTTTTGCATTTGAATGTGGACTGCGTAAAATGGTAAATTCATGAGTTGAAATGCTTTGGGCCACAGTTCCATTAGGAAATTTTCTAATTTTTCTGCATTACCTTTAGGATGTGTTAGGCAATTGGAAAGTAAAAGTAAACTAGGAAAGTAAGAAAATAGCTGGAAAGAGAAATAGAAAGAAAATGAAGAGAAAGCATTAATTTTTGTTTGTTTTGTCCAAAAGAAAGTGGAAAAGATGCTGAGTTGGCGTTTATGAGGCGATAAAAAGTGAGATTGGAGTGTTAGAAAGTAATTCAAATAGAATAGAAATAAGAAATTAATAGAATAAAATATTATTATTTTATTCTCTTTCTCACTTTCTCTAGTTTTGCAGAGAAAGCGAAAAGTGCGAAAATGATGAGGTGGCAAGAAATTGATGTTTACTTGACGTCCATATTTTTTCTTGTCCAAACAAGTGAAAGTGAGAAAGTGCCTCGCTTTCTCACTTTCACTTTTATTTTCTTCCAACCAAACATGCCTTAGGATAAGAGGAGATACTTTATATGTTGTCTCCATGTGTTCTAGCTATAGTAGTAAAATATATCATGTTGCTACAGTTATGGTCACAATTGTTTAGTTTGCAATAAACACCAACCAAACAAACAGTTAGCACCCATATAACAAAGATCACTGATGCCGTACCCTGATACCTATCTAAATAATGTTGCCAGATTATTTGTATTTAGTCCAACTGTATTACTTCAGAAAATTTAGAATCAAACAAAGAAACCAATAGAGAATTCCATGGTCTCTATTTCTGGTCCTATTCAAAAATTGATGTATTTCTCTCATTAACATCCTCTTATAAATCAAAAATATCTCCATCATTGGCAGCATGGACGGCAAAACTTTGGTGCTTGCAGATTGTCACAATTGTAAGCTTCGAAATAGTGATGGTAAAAATTAAGTGATAATTATAATTGTAATCAAATGTCATATACTGTTCCTATCTTTGGCTTGTGGGTAACCAACAACAAGCTCCACTCACAACCCTAAATATACTAAATTATAGTGAAAGAAAGTTCTAGACCTTTATTTTGGGATTTAACTACATCAATATTTTGTTAGTTGCAATTCACCCAGCTCATCATCTTATCTTTTTTTCCTTAGATAGAAGAGGGGTTGACTATAAAGCAATGGAAAAGTTATAGTTTTCTGACTGGCTATTGATCTGATCCGACCTTTTGATTTGGTGAGGAAATTTTGAGGAATAACCATGAATAATAGAGGCGATGGAGGTCGTGATCTCTCTTAGATATTGTCCTCCGTTGATCTGTCGAGAGTGATCTTGTGCGGCCGAGATTTGTTTTGTGAGTTGTTGAGCGTGTGGATCTCAATGAGTTGGTGTTGATGCCGAGCTATCTGCAAGGTAAGTCCCAGGTTGGGTGACCACTGTAGGACCCTCCGACGATCAAGTTAATGCCGAGAAACAGAAGCAGAGTAGCGGCGTATCGGAATTAATTCGACTTACCTAAGTTGTCTGAAAGAGGGGTTTATATAGTGGTCTCGTAGAGCGAGTCAGTGCGAGATTTTCGCCGTCAGTTACGTCCTCTCATTACGCCTGCGTTGATGGCGGGATCCGTTCATTAATGGCGGGATACCCTCATTAATGGAGGGACGTGCTAGCGTGGGACGTGAACCGTGGGGGCGGCAGATATCTCGTTTCGGCGAGATACGCGGAGCCATAGTGGGGGTGTATGGGCTCCGCGCTCTTGGTTGATCGAGGAAACCAAGGAAGCTCGGCCTGTCGGATGACTCGGAGGCTAGCGGGAGGCCAAGGAAGCTCGGCCTGCCAGGAAGGTAGGAGACGAGCCGGGAGGCCGAGCTCGGAGATGAGCGGGAGGCCGAGGGAGCTTGGCCTGTCAGGAGCTCGGAGACAAGCGGGAGGTTGCGAAATGTCCCCGATGCATCAGGCTTATCCTAGCTCCGTAGCACCTGAGACACGTCACCAGCCACGTGTCGTGATCTGGGGAATTCCCACTTGTGAGTATCATTATTAGTCCTCACTCTCGTTCCGATCTATTTATGGGTCGGGTCGAGAGTAGTTCGCTTGGCTTTCTTTGCTCGGCTTGGTGCCGAGGATTCTTCGTGATGGATCGTCCGGGAACGACATAGCGTTTGGCTGTTGCGTCGTTTCGATCTTTGAGTCCACGTGACGTCTTTTCGCGTGCCTAAGTTTTCGCGTGTATCCCTGATGACGTTAGCGGATCAGTGAAATGATTGCGCTTTAAAGAGGGGGCGCCGTTTCATTCCATCGTCTGTTCGGCTACTGGCTACGTGTTCGATGTCGGTTGGCGGGCGCGACAGGCTCTCCCTAACCCATGCAATGAAGAGACGTCCCCAATGGTTGCCCGCCACGTGGATCCTCGACGGCCGTTTTAGGCGCGACGCTCCGTTTTGGCAGGAATCGATCTGGGCCGTAGGATGCTCTATTTGGGGGTGTATAAATAGGAGGGGACCGTCCTAGGGCCAACACTTTGCCTTAATTCTCTTCGTTGCTTGAAAATTGTTCGGAGCTCCTCCGCATAGAACAGATCTTCTGTTGGTTTTTCCTCGGCGAGTCCCTTTCTTTGAATCAGGTGAGATGTCTTCTTCCGAGGTGTGTAGATGTAGTAAGGGTAGAGTCGGATGATGATGCCTTAGTTTCTGGGGCCGAGTCCAGTGGGTCTTCCTCCTCCTGGGCTTCAGATAGTCGAGAGGGTTTTTCTTCTTCAGCGTCTTTTGTGTCGGGCTTGCCCCTGAGAGTCAGGGCTGCCCTTGTCATTCGCCGTCGGGTGGCGACAAGGGTTCCTAAAGTGCGCATCGGGAACACCCGCGTTCCGCCCTCCGTCTTGAATCGCATGGTTGAGCTTTCCGATATTCGGACTCGATTTCATATTCTCTCTAATTATTCCCTTCGTTTGGTTAGGGAGGGTGAGCGGGCAGATCAGGTGCAGGGCAAGGAGGTTGCCCTGTATCTGGAAGCATTCCGGGCAGGAATGCTTCTGCCTTTCTCACCCAAGCTTAGTGCGGTACTTCGTTGTTTCAATTTTGTCCCGGGCCAGCTAGCGCCGAACTCGTGGATGATCCTCCTCGGGTTTCTAGTCCGGTTGAAATTAGATCGGATTCCTTTCAGTTTGACCCTCATCGTGTCTTTCCTTTGTTACAAAAATCACCCCGGTACAAGTAGGAGCCGAGCTGGGTATACTTTTCATTTAAAAAACGTAAGGGTGGGACGGCCGGGTTAGGGGTAGTGGTCGTCTTTTCTTCCATCCATGAATGGAAGGAGAAGTACGTATTCTTTAGGCCACCGGAGGGCGAGAATTGTCCTGTGTCCACACAGTGGCACAAGGCCGACTGTCCAAGGGCAAAGCAGTCGATCTCCCTTAAGACGAGGGTGGTGTCCCAGTGAGAACCGATCCAGCGGACGGATGTCCTGTTGTCCGAGCAGGTACTGAGCTGGGCTGGACTCAGTCCTGTGCGTTTTTTGGGTAAGTTGAGGTTTCTGACGGTCTGCTTAGACTTTGTTAAATTTCATTTGCCGTTTCGACTTCGCTGATCTTTTTCTCCTGTGTGTTCTTTTTTGCAGAGCCCATGGACCGATCAAAGATTATAGCCGCCAAGGCCCAGGGAAAAAAGACCGGTGGCGCAAGCTCGTCCCACCCTGGTCCAAGCGCGGCCTCGAGGAAAGCTCCTCCGGCCAAGCCTTTCGCGCACCCCCAGTCCCGGAGGAGCGCCGGGGAAGGGGGGAGGGTCAGAAGCATGTGCAGGATTCGGCGCCTCGGGCAAGGGAGGAGGGGTCTCCTGATGCCGAGGAGGTCCCTTTCAAGAGACCGAAACTGGTGGTTTCTCGGCCACCCCCTACCGGAGTCCAAGTGCAGGAGGACGGCTTCTGCATTGAGGTGCCCTCGGGACTTTCTGTGGCCGGCAGCTTGCTAGGGGACATGGTGAAGGCAGCCGGGGCCAAGATCCCCGGGGCACCGTGAAGGCCCAGGCGGCCGCCATGGCATAGGAGGCGGTTCAAGCCGGTATTCTTAGATTTCTTCGAGAAATTCCTTTAAGTTTTATTTCCTCGGTTTTAGCTTTTTAACACTCTTGCTGTTTTCCTCAGGTCCTTCATCGCCGCGCTCTCCTCGTCGCTATGGAGTCCGAGGAAATAACTCCAGCGATGAAGAGGGCGGGCGAATCCTTTTCGCGGAAGGAAGAGCTTCGCCTTCAGTTGCAGTAGGCGGAGGAGAAGGCGTCTTTGCTGGACTCGAGATTGGTCGTCGAAGGGTTGAAGATCTCGAAGCTTAAGGAGTCCCATTGGATTCTAAACGAGTCCAACCGGGCTATTCAAGCTAAGATGGAGGAGACGAACAGCCTCTATAATGCCATGAAGAAGTCGAAGGACTCCATGAAGAAGGAAGCTCGGGTGGCCCTAGAAGCGACACAGCTAGCTGAGAACCGGGCGGCGAAGCTCGTTGAGAGCCGGACGGCGAAGGCCGTGGAATAATATAAGGCGTCCGATCAATTTTACCTCGATTTCGCCGAATCCGTGGCCATCGGGTGGCACAAAGCCCTCGATGCCATCAAGGAGTCCATGTCGGAGTTCGTCGACGGCGAGCTCCGTGCCAGGTTCCCCCTCACCGAGGAAACGCCGCAGGGGGAAGGTGGCAGTCGAAGGTGAGGCTGCTGGCGGATGCGCCGACCCCGAGGTTGCCGTTTTGGCCCCTGATGGTGGCATCGAGCAGAGAGAGATCGTCGTCGAGGAGGCGGTCTGAGCTTTCCTACCTTAGCGATTTCTCTTGTATATATATTTTTTGTTTTAGATGTTTGTAAGCCTCCGGGCATTTTGTAAGGCTGAGAAGCCCACAATACCTTGTATATAACTTTGGTCATAAATAAAGTATGTTTTTTTCCTTTGCTCAAATGTCTGATCATTCTGCAAGTATAAGGCCGGTGTCCATCCTTTTTGGCTGACGATCGCGAGTCGAGCGATAGCTAAGTGTAGAAAGGTCGGTATCCTCCCTTTCATCGGAGTCTAGGTGGCGATCGCTTATTGAGTATAAGTCGAACGATAGCTAAGTGCAGGAAGGTCGGTATCCTCCCTTTTCTCGGAGTCTAGATAGTAATCGCGCATCGAGTATGAATCGATTGATAGCTAAGTGCAGAAAGGTCAGTGTCCTTCCTATGCCCAGAGTCGAGGTGGCGATCGCGCATCGAGTATGAGTCGATTGATAGCCAAGTATAAGAAGGTCGGTGTCACTCGATTCTACCCGACCGTCTCGTGGTGATGGCTTTGGATCCACAGTGTTTGTTTGGGCAAGAAGTTACCCGTTGTGGATGAACCGAGCAGGAAGCTACCCGGTGGCCTCGCAATGAGGGCTTTGGACCCACAGTGTTGTTGTGCTGGAATCTATCCCTTTGTGGATGGACCGAGCATGAAGCTGCTCGATGGTCTCGCGATGAGAGCTTTGGATCCACAGCGTTGGGCAGGAAGCTATCCGCTCTGGATGGACCGAGCAGGAAGCTACCCGTTTGTCACGCCCCGCTTTCCGGTGTACGGGCAGAGGACGCGACAAGGTCTCTACGTATTTACTCTGAAGTAAATACGTTAAGCGTATCTAAGCAATATAAATAAAAAATGCATAAGAGACAGGATATAATAAAACAACAATTTTATTTATTCACATTCTTTTTACAATACATGGAAAAGTAAATACAACTGAATGAAAGCAATGCCTAAACAGTGACATAACAGAAATGAAAAGTACTGAAATAAAAATGTGTACAATGAAGCTAGAGCTCTGGGTCGTAGGCAAGCTGATCCAAGTCCTCACTAGTAGGCTCGATCTTCCGAGTGTCCTGATCACCTGACAACATTCCAAAGAAGAAAGAGAAGGAATGTCGTCAGCGAACAATCGCTCGGTAAGTCCCAAAAATGAGGGAGATATAGAATAGAGAGAAAGAGAAAGTAACTTTTAAAGTTGTATTATATTGTTATAATGATGTATTTAGTGTTAACGCTGTTGTTTGTAGCTTGGTACAGTAGGATGCCAGTGTATACGAGGGGAGTCTCTATATGCCAGAGACTAGAGGCACGTATAGTACATGAAACCGTTTATGCCACGGTACAACAACAACGGAATATAGGTTTAGGTGTATTAAATCTTACAGTCTCGTGCCACTTCTAACACCTTCCGTACCAATCTACCCCTTAAACCCCGCGATATCTTGTTTGTATTATTTGTATTGTAAATTGTATTGCAACTTGTATTGTCTTGTAATATAGATTGTATAATTGGATGACTTGCTGAAACCATGATATCAGTAAATGGATGTAACTGGAGAATCATATAAATGGAAGTATATCCATGGTTCGGTTCATTCAATATAGATTGAATAGTTTGACCCGATTAATTATATGGATTCATGGATTGTAATATTGTAGATTGTACTTGAATCATATTCAAGTCAGATTATTATAATGAGACTCAGTCTGAGTCAGAACAAATAGAAAAGAAATTGGAATCCTTAATTAAGTTTTTGTGTTATCGGTAACTGCTGCACATGGATGGCTGGATTTGTGTCTTTTTCAAAAACAATTACCGTATTGATAACACCGTTTGTTAGATTGTCTATCTTAGATAGGCAAGCACCCATATCTCCGGCTCCCTGAGGCTCAAGAGACTGGTTCTGCTTAAACCTATATTTACTAGGGAGCTTATTGTAATTTATATAACTTGAAGGGGTTTTATGTAAAAATAATTTTGTACAGTTTTAAAATACAACTCAAATATTTCATTATCGTTTTTATGTACATACAACAATTTAATGATCAAGATAAATATGTATACATGTTTGAATAGCATGAAATGAGTCAAGCATATTATTTGAGTAACTATCATAAACAATGCTGTAAAGAAATATTATGTACGACTAATCAATTAAGTCAATCAATTTTTGAATATAAACAAAAATATAGATCTAAGTGTTGTGCACGGGTGAGCTCCAGTCGCGCCTAAATACGACTACCGGTTTGGGAGATATACTCATTTTCGTTTTGTCGCGCAGAACAGATCAGAATCTGTCCAGCACCGTCGCATATTTTTAAAACACAATTTGAGTTAATTTTTATCGGGTTTCAGGTTACAAAAATTGTCAAAAATGAAAATCGAAAGGTTTTAGTTCGAGATGAGGATATCAAGAAAGATGGAGAGATTATTTTGACAAATTGTTCAATGAGAGCTTTACTAAGAATTTGGATGGACTTGTCATTCAATCTCAAGATATAAACCGTGATTTCATGCGTAAAATAAGACTACCTGAGGTTAAAGAAGTTTTGAACAGAATGAGTTTAAGAAAAGCGGTTGATCCTGACGGGATTCCTATCGAGATTTGGAGATGCTTAGGAGAAATAGGCGTTAAATGGCTGACAGATCTGTTTAATAAGATTTGGCAGACAAAAAATATGCCAAATGAATGGAGGAAAAGTATTCTTGTACCTATCTACAAGAACAAGAGTGACATTCAAAGCTGCTCAAACTACCGCGGAATAAAACTTATGTGTCGCACCATGAAACTTTGGGAGAGAGTGATTGAACACAGGCTAAGCAAGGATATTAAGATAACAGAGAACAAGTCTGGGTTCATGCCTGGACGATCGACGATAGAGGCTATTCATTTGCTTCGTCAACTTGTCGAGCGTTTTCGAGAGAGGAGAAAAGATTTGCATATGATATTTATTGATTTAGAAAAAGCGTACGACAAGGTACCTAGAGAGGTATTATGGGGGACAATGATGAAGAAGGGGTTTCCGTCAAGTATATTGACATAATCAAGGATATGTACGATTGAGTAGTGGCAAATGTCAGAACCTGCGGCG
Organism: Agapanthus africanus; assembly: GCA_030015575.1. NCBI lineage: Eukaryota > Viridiplantae > Streptophyta > Magnoliopsida > Asparagales > Amaryllidaceae > Agapanthus > Agapanthus africanus. The sequence goes on from CM057339.1 coordinate 28,301,715, forward strand.
GCTTAACGAGTGATTTTCCGATTACAATTGGTTTACATCAAGGATTTGCATTAAGTCCATTCCTGTTTACCATCGTGATGGATGAACTTACCAGAACTATCCAAGATGAGGTACCTTGGTGTATGCTATTTGCTGATGATATTGTTCTAGTAAATGAGACGAAAGCAGGGGTTAATGCCAGATTGGAATTATGGAGGCAAACATTGGAATCTCGGGGATTCAGATTGAGCAGGTCCAAGACAGCATATATGCATTGCAAATTTAGTAACTTGAGAAGTCAAAACCATATTGGTATAATTTTGGAAGGGCAAGAGATATCATCGAGCGACCAGTTTAGATATCTAGGTTCCATCATCCAAAAGAATGGGGAGATCGATAGTGATGCTAATCAAAGCATCCAAGCTGGTTGGTTGAAATGGAGGAATGCAACAGGGATTTTGTGTGATTGTAACTTTCCGTTAAAATTGAAAGGGAAGTTTTATCGGAGCGCTATTCGGCCTGCCTTATTATATGGTACAGAATGCTGGGCTCCTAAGAAGCATCATACACAGAAGATGCACGTAGCGGAGATGCGCATGCTTCGTTGGATGTGCGGTAACACTAGAAAAGATAAGGTGCGAAATGAGGATATTCGTGCAAAAGTTGGTGTAGCACCCGTGGAGGAGAAGATGCGGGAAAACCGGCTAAGATGGTTTGGTCATGTGCGACGCAGACCTATGGAAGCATCGGTTCGACGAATAGATACTCTAGATATGGGCAATGGTAAAAAGGCAAAAGGAAGACCGAAGAAAACATGGATGGAGGTGATACGAAACGATATGGGTGCCAAAGGACTCGATGAAAGTATATTGTTCGATAGGAGTGAGTGGAGGCGGAGGATTCATGTGCTGGACCCGGCGTGATTCTCATGTTGGTTCATGTAGCCTACCCCATATGCTTGAGATAAAAGGCTCAGTTGTTGTTGTTGTTCAGGTTACAAAAATTATTAGAAAATTGTAGGTCTTTCGATTTACTTATCCAAAACACTATGATTCGCACGATTTGGATTTCTTAAACTCTAGTTATGATCATTTTAATATCAGCGTTTAAAACAGAAATTCAGATTTCTGGACAGCAATTATATGTTATATTGCAAAGCCTATATCGGGTTATTTCATGCATTTCTAAGTAATCTAATATACAGAAAATTATAGCTTTATCAATTATACATCTACACATCTAAAGTTTGTCACGAACGGAAATCGGGAGTTTGAGTTATATCCAATTTAAAAACAGTGTGCGAATCAGGGCATATTCTGTCCAGATCCGTCGCTTAATATTGTAACGCAGTTTTCTTTATCTTACGTTGGTTTTCAGTAATAACTTAAAACTAATAAAATATAGATTATTTGATGTAGATATCTAAAACACCCGATTTTGCTCAATTTGGATATCGGTATACCAAGTTATGTGTCCTAGAACTTGACCAATAACTGCAGTTTTCTATTTTACGAACAGTGAATAAAAACGATATAATTCCTAAACCGTTAGTGATTCGATCTAAATTTTTTACAGCATATACAAAATAATATAATTTATCATATGTAAATTTCCTGAAATTTTCAGAAATAAAATTAATTTCTAAAAATTATTTTAAAGTTAAAAGGTATTGATGTGTATACTAAAATCGACAAAAAGATTAACTAGTATTTTATGCAGGCTTTTATTTTTCTTTTAATAAACAAACCGATTTCATGAGACATTATAGATATATTGTGGCATGAAATTTGTGTTCTCACAACTTGTAATAAACATTCATAGTCATGAACAAAGAATTAAAAACACTTTAATTTGAACAAGTTGCAATAAGGTATTATTAAACCATATAAAACAATATATATCTAGACTTATATATATGTATACGTTTATGTTTATCTTCTCTTACGGATTACAATATAAAAAAATAGGGGTTCACGAGGTATGACAAGCGGAAATTAAGAGATGGGGAGAAGGAGAGAGAATGGACTTACATACACAAGCCGGTATTGTCACCGGGCTTGTCTATCCGCCGATAGTCTCACGTTACTAGCGAGACCTTCTTGAAGACTTCTTCATGTTCTTCTTCTTGGATTCTAGGTGAAGAGGGAGAAGTGAGAGATAGAAAAATGTGAGGAAGGAAAAGATAGACGAGGACAAATAAAGATGATGTAATGGTGAATTATGTATAATACTATATGCATTCAATATGGGAATTAAAAGAGAAATGAAAGGTCACCATTCATTTTGGATATGAAAGGTCTCATTTGTAAGTTATGAGAAGAATAAAAAATTGATAAAAAAAATAATTGTAAGAATGGGGATTTGAACATGTGATCTATGGAATAACAATGCAAAAACTTAACCAATGAGTTACAAGGTTGTTCATACACATATTTAATAAGAATTAAATATATGATGTTGCTTAAAAACAGTGGGCTTTTGGGCTCATAGTTTTATTAAAGAAAATGAAAATGAAATTGAATTTGAGTTATGGGCTGGGTTAGGTCTTATGTTTAATTTGAAAAAAGGTTAAAATTTAGTTTTAAAGAAATGTGTTTGCGAAAAATAGATAGAAGAATAAAATATTATATTTATAAAAAACAAAATATACAGAAAATACTAAGAATAAATAAATACAATATTTTATTAAAAAAAGTGCCACGCCCCGCTTCCCAAAAATGTGGAATACGGGAAGCGACGAAGGCCAGCCGTACTACCTATGGTAAGGAAAAGTCCTTCTATAGTCACATAAGGCTGTCTAGATTAACCTGTCAATATAAAATCCAAGAGCAAAAGAAATAATACTAATAATCATGCTGCAATGAAAACACAAGAAATCCTAAAAATGGGTCCACTAGATAATTGATGCAATTAAAGATCCAAAACAAAAGATTCGGAATAAAATAAGATCCGAAAGAGATACAAAAGTCCTAATGTCTCATAAGGGCGCACAAGCTAAAAGCTAAAAGTAAAGGAGAATAAACCTACGATTACTGATCTTCAGCAAGGTCCTGGTAGCCGCTCTGATCCTGCTCATCCTGCAGATCTGACTCTAAAGCTGAGATGGAAAATCTCAGAGATGTCAGAACATCTCAGCAAGTACTCAACGTATAAAGAGTGTGTAGCATAAAAACAAGAATATATAAAAGTGAAGCCCGGTGCACAAGAAAGCATGTATATAAGTAATTAAATGCATTAACACTATGAAACATGTATGTAAGGGATCAGGTCATAACCTAACTGGCCACTAAAAGGTAAACTATCCTATCGTAAGCTTGAGTGTGTGCGTCAACCTCTGCAGGAGTATTTCTAACCCAAGAGTGGTGCCCCAGGGGCTAGAAAACACGGGCCCAACTGTGGAATGAACAAGAGACCGCTATAGCCCGGTACGAGCTGTAATCATGTGACCGCTATAGCCCGGTACGAGCTGTAATCATGTGACCGCTATAGCCCGGTACGAGCTGCCGGCATGGGACTCCTGAGATCCTGTTGTACAACGCACACTCAAACTACCCCAACACCCACGTATGTATAGTTGCTATGGTAAATATTAAAATCACTAATTAAGAATGTTGAAAAGACAGGAACTTGCAGTATGGTAAATGTATGGAATTAAAACTGGTGAATAGTGGTGTCATGGCATGTAGTCCAGCATTCTAATTAATGAGTTCACAAAAAATAAATAATAAAGATCATGAATAAGCATGTCAAATCAAGGTGTTCTATACATGTAATCAACATGAGTCTCGAATGTGTATAAAGCATGTAAAAGGATTCATGTGCATAATATTCATGTCATAGCATTACATAAAGAAAAAGCAAGCAGCAGTCAGCAATATATATTAGCAAGTGTTCTGATAAGGACAGATGATAAGACTGTGAAAGAAACCTCTTTCCTCTAATATCCAAACTTTTACAGGCTAAGAACTAATTTAGATAATTGTCGATATTGCATCGACAGAAAGAAAAGAGCAAGGGTACTTGCCTGAGGATAGCGATCACGAAAACGATGTACGAAAATGCAGGCACGATCTCAGCTAAGGCGCGACTTTGGATCTGAGTTATATGATCCGCCTAGATAAATTTCATCGATTTAAATTATAAGTATCTACATACAAAATTGTCACACAAAATTATTTCAATTTAGGGTTTTGATACAAATTTTCCCTATTCAATTGCTCGCTGATTTCATACCATTTTATTCATTTATTTATCTTTTTCCTCCTTTTTTTTCAGAACAGAACAGAACAGGGATCAAGAGTGCTTACAGGGGGAAATCGTTGCAGTTGCTAGGGTTCGGATGGTCCAAGGTCGAGTCGAGAGCACCCAGATCTAGAGATGGGAGCGGCTGCGAGGCGAAGACGAGGCTGCGTCGCTGGTGAGATCTTATGGTGTTGCTGCAGGGAAGTGATGATGAGGCTGATGGAGATCTGCGTGATGGTGTCGTCGAAAGAGGGAGATTTCCAGCGAGGGAGCGACGAGGGCTTGCGTTGGGTTCGGGGAGATGGGTTGTTGCGGTCGGGGCTCGGGGTTGTAGTCGGGGTGGAGAAGAGAGAGAAGGAGGAGGAGGATGAGAGTGAAGATCGAGGTCGGGGAGAAAGCGGCGACGGCGCGGCGCGGCGAGGGTTAGGGTTAGGGTTTCGTGGGTGAGGGACGAGCGGCGGGGTAAAGAAAGAGAGAGAGAGATGCGGGTATGAGAGAGAGAGAGAGATTAAGTTGTGTGTGTGTGTGTATATAAATTATTTTATAAATAAAGATAGATATCTTTAATTGGTTGTATTTAGAGATTCGGTGCAGATTTTCTCGTTCTCATTTTAACAGTAAACAGATACGAAAAATATTATTTTGCTGTCGCTAAGAAAATATTATTTATATAATATAAAAACTGAATATTTTCCATATCAAAATTGTTTACAGAGAAATATCTAAATTAAATATTTTAGCGGCCAAATAAAAATTCAAAAATTTGGGGAAAGAATCTTGATAAACTTTTGATTTAAGCCTTCAAATAGGGTTGTTAAATCCTACCCACCTTACAAAAAATTTCGTCCTCGAAATTGGAAGGACGACTACAAGATCAAGAAAACAGGTGTAGGTACTTTTGACGAATCGTGTCCTCGTGCTCCCAAGTAGATTCCCCGCGAGAACGTCCGTCCCAAGATACAAGAACTAAAGGGATGATATTGTTTCTCAATACCTTCTCCTTACGGTCGACAATGGCTGTAGGTTGCTCTTCATACGAGAGATCGGTGCTCAAGGTTAATTCAGAGTGATCGAGAACATGACTGTCATCGCGAACGTACCGACGCAACTGTGATACATGGAATACGTCGTGCACACCGGCCAAAGAAGGTGGTAAGGCCAATCTGTAAGTCACTGCTCCAACGCGTTCCATAATCTCGAATGGTCCAATAAATCGGGGATTGAGTTTCCCACGACTACCGAATCTAATCACTCCTCAAGTCGGCGAAATCTTAAGGAAGGCATGATCCCCTACTCCAAACTCAAGAGGTCTTCGACTAGTATCTGCCCAGCTCTTCTGACGATCCTGTGCTGCCTTGATACGGTCCCTGATCAACTGGACCTTCTCAACTGTTTGGGTTACGAGCTCCGGTCCCAATAATCTTCGCTCACCCACATCATCCCAGCAAAGTGGAGAACGACATTTACGTCCGTAAAGTGCCTCGAACGGTGCCATCTGGATACTCGCCTGATAGCTGTTATTGTACGAGAATTCCACCAAGTGAAGATGATCCTCCCATGATCCCTTGAAATCTAGCATACAGGTTCTCAACATATCTTCTAGTATCTGTATCGTACGTTCAGACTGTCCGTCAGTCTGGGGATGGTAAGCTGTGCTGTAGCGAAGACGAGTGCCTAAACTCTCTTGTAAGCTTCTTCAGAAATGTGAGAGGAATCTCGTGTCTCGGTCCGATACTATAGTGATAGGCACCCCATGCAACCGTACGATCTCTTGCATATACTTCTCTGCCAATGTCTCCGTCGATTGTCCCACTCGAAAGAGTAGAAAATGGGCCGCCTTTGTGAGACGGTCGACGATGACCCAAATAGCATTATTGCCCTTAGGACTCTGTGGTAAAGCCGTCACGAAGTCCATAGTGATGTGTTCCCACTTCCACTGGGGAATGGGAAGTGGTTGCAATAGGCCGGCCACTCGCTGATGTTCGGCCTTCACTTGCTGACACGCTAAGCACTTCGACACATAGCGGGCAATCTCTCTCTTCATGCCATTCCACCAAAAGTGTTGTTTAACGTCCCTATACATCTTGGTACCACCCGGGTGCACCGAATAAGCTGAACTCTGTGCTTCCTTCAACACTTCCTCTCGAACTTCGCCTTTTAGCACGCATAATCGACTGCCAAATCTTAAAGTGCCATCTTCGTGTATCAATAGGTATGTTCTCAATCCTGCCTCTACTAACCCGCGGAGTTTCTGCAATTGCGGGTCCCCAGTCTGTGCAGCTTTAATACGATCAACTAACGAAGACTACACCTGTAGTTGCCAATATTGTCCGGGCGTCCCCTGCTCCACCACTTCTAGATTGAGCCTTCGAAATTCATCAATGAGTTCCTTATGGCCAGTCAACCACATCACTGTTGGTCTCCGACTGAGAGCATCCGGTACCACATTTACTTTCCCGGGATGATATTTCAAATCGATATCATAATCAGCCATGAACTCCAACCACCTACGCTGTCTCATATTTAGCTCCTTCTGCGTGAATACATATTTCAAGCTCTTATGGTCCGTAAAAATTTCCACTCGTTCTCCCAAAAGATAATGCCTCCAAATTTTCAAAGCAAAGATTACAGCGGCCAACCCTAAATCGTGAGTTGGGTAATTCTTCTCGTGCGTCCTCAGTTGACGCGAGGCATAAGCGACAGCACTCCCACGTTGCATCAAGACACAGCCTAGCCCCTTACCGGAAGCGTCGCTATGAATCACCAGTCCTCCTGTCCCATCTGGTACGGTCAATATGGGTGCGGTTATGAGTTTCTCCTTCAATAATTCGAACGCTCGGTTGCACTCTTCTGACTATACGAATGGTATCCCCTTTCGAGTAAGTCTTGTCAATGGCTCAGCCGCTCGTGCAAAATCTTTAACAAATCCGCGGTAGTAGACTGCGAGTCCCAAGAAACTTCTAATCTCTGCTACTGACTTCGGTGCTGGCCAATCCTTCACTGCTTCAATCTTCGCCGGATCTACTGATATACCGTCTCCAGAAACGATGTGGCCCAAAAATTGAACTTGTTCAAGCCAAAACTCGCATTTACTAAGCTTGGCGTAAAACTTTTCTCGTCTCAGTATCTGCAACACGATCCTCAAATGCTTGGCATGCTCCTCCTTGCTTTTGGAGTACACAAGAATGTCGTCGATGAAAACTACGACAAACTAATCAAGGTACTGGGAGAAAACTCGGTTCATTAAATCCATGAACACGGCTGGGGCATTAGTAACACCGAATGGCATTACCAAGAATTCATAATGACTGTATCGAGTTCTGAAGGCTGTCTTGCATACATCCTCCGCTTTAACACGAACTTGATGGTACCCCGACCGAAGGTCCAACTTAGAGAACACTCGAGCACCACACAATTGATCGAACAAATCATCGATCCGAGGTATAGGGTACTTGTTTTTAATCGTAACCCGGTTCAGCTCTCGGTAGTCGATGCACATGCGTAACGAGCCGTCCTTCTTCTTTACTAGTAAAACTGGAGCGCCCCACGGAGAAGTACTCAGGCGAATGAATCCTTTGCTGAGGAGGTCTTCTATCTGCTTCTTCAATTCCGCTAATTCAACTGGTGCCATCCTATAGGGTGACTTAGAAATTGGTGCCGTTCCTGGCAATAATTCTATCGAAAACCCTAAAACACGAGGCGGGGGTAAGCCGGGTAAGTCCTCAGGAAAGACGTCCAAAAATTCCCGAACTACGACCGGTGCCGAACTCATATCAACCTCCATTGATGCTAGTATGTCGCACGTCGGCTTTGCTCTAAACTTTATGGGTCCCAGAGATTTGCTCCCTCCAATGAACACGAACTCTGGGTGGTTAGGAATGCGAAAGTTTACAGTTTTGGCCCGACAATCAATATGTGCGTGAAAGGTGCCCAACCAATCCATTCCTAAGACGACATCATAACTACCGGTCCCAATCAACAGGAAATCTGCGAAAAGCTCTTTGCCGCAAATCACAACTGAACAAAGCTTGCACTCTAGGTTGGTGGTAACTACCCCATTTCCAGTGTGAATGTCCCAACCTCTAGTCAGTGTTTTGTGTGCAATAGAATGTGTTGTGGCAAAATCCAAAGACATAAAACAATGCGAAGCTCCGGAATCGAAAAATGCTCTAGCAGGAACAGAACAAATTAGAACGGTACCTGAAACGACATCCTCCGATGCTTCCGCCTGCTCAGCTGTCAGTGTAAAGGCCCGTCCCTGTCCACGACCTGTGTTTCCTCGCCTCTGATCAAAAAGTTGCTCCTGAGGGACAAGTCCTTTCTGAGGTTGGTTGCGCTCTGCTCTCCTTGGACAACTCCCAATCTGATGGTCACTAGCACCACAAATCAGACATAGACCCTTAGCGCGGCGGCAATTTCTCTCGACGTGTCACGGTATCTAACAGTATCCACAAACCGTAGATTCCTGTTGTGGTGGGGTTGCGGTACGCTTCATCTGAACTCCTCCATGCTGTCTAACTGGAATTCTCCCTGAAGTTTGATTCATGGGCCGTTTGAATCTTCCACTCTGAAGTTTCTTCCTCTTATCCATAACTGTCTCAATTCTGCGGGCCGCATATAATACCTCTGAATAAGTTCTCAGATCATGTGAAGCTAACTTCTCCTGTATTTCCAGAGTGAGACACTGTAAGAATCTTCTAGTCCTACCCTCTTCCTGGGCTACCATTGAAGGAGCAAAACGACTGAGTCGGATAAACTCGGCCGCTACCTCGTCCACTGTGCGATCTCTCTGACGAAGATTGATAAATTGCTGTTCCATCTCGATCCTGGCCGATTTAGGGAAGAATTTCTCAAGAAAAGCCGTAGAGAAATCAGTCCATGTAATCGGTTTCTCCTACCTGTTCTCTTCTGCGAGCCACCAAATTCTAGCAATATCCTGCAGTTGAATCTTGACTATATCCACTCTGTCCTCTTCAGGAACCCGGGCGGCTGACAGCAAATTCCCCATGTCGACAACTCACTGCTCGGCATCCAGGGGTCCGCCTGCGCCAGTGAAAACTGCCGGCTGTAGTCTCCTGAAATCGGCGACGCTGCCCGGACGTCTACCTTCACGAACCTCAGCCACCTTATTCAAGGCCGCAGTAGCGGTCTGCTGAGAAGCAAGTAGGCCCCCTGTAGCAATTCGGTCTGCTGTTGTTGGCTCTCCAGCATGCCACGTATAACTCCAAGCAGTGCAGTATTGTTGTCACGTCTCGCATATACTCGCAAATTTTCTTCGGCCATGATTCTGAAGTCAAAACGAACGACGATATTTAGCAACGAAAACGAGGTTTAAATTCAAAATATTAAAACTGAGTGAAGCAAAGAGATAATGAAATAATCAACTCAAGGAATACAGATCAAGTGTAGGACTCTAAGTTACTCATACAGAATACCGTATTGTATCCATGTCGCGGTACATGGGCACAATATCGTAACTCTATGTAAGTCGCCTGAATCCTACGGTCAGAGTCAACGGAATCTGCAGCATGACATACTGGGGAAAACCTAGACATGTGTTTCTAACCTAAAAGGTCCGTAGAACCAAGACTAACTTTGAAGTCAGCCTGAGCTCTGATACCAACAAAACCTTGTCACGCCCCGCTTCCCAAAAATGTGGAATACGGGAAGCGACGAAGGCCAGCCGTGCTACCTATGGTAAGGAAAAGTCCTTCCATAGTCACATAAGGCTGTCTAGATTAACCTGTCAATATAAAATCCAAGAGCAAAAGAAATAATACTAATAATCATGTTGCAATGAAAACACAAGAAATCCTAAAAATGGGTCCACTAGATAATTGATGCAATTAAAGATCCAAAACAAAAGATTCGGAATAAAATAAGATCCGAAAGAGATACAAAAGTCCTAATGTCCCATAAGGGCGCACAAGCTAAAAGCTAAAAGTAAAGGAGAATAAACCTACGATTACTGATCTTCAGCAAGGTCCTGGTAGCCGCTCTGATCCTGCTCATCCTGCAGATCTGACTCTAAACCTGAGATGGCAAATCTCAGGGATGTCAGAACATCCCAGCAAGTACTCAACGTATAAAGAGTGTGTAGCATAAAAACAAGAATATATAAAAGTGAAGCCCGGTGCACAAGAAAGCATGTATATAAGTAATTAAATGCATTAACACTATGAAACATGTATGTAAGGGATCAGGTCATAACCTAACTGGCCACTAAAAGGTAAACTATCCTATCGTAAGCTTAAGTGTGTGCGTCAACCTCTGCAGGAGTATTCCTAACCCAAGAGTGGTGCCCCAGGGGCTAGGAAACACGGGCCCAACTGTGGAATGAACAAGAGACCGCTATAGCCCGGTACGAGCTGTAATCATGTGACCGCTATAGCCCGGTACGAGCTGTAATCATGTGACCGCTATAGCCCGGTACGAGCTGCCGGCATGGGACTCCTGAGATCCTGTTGTACAACGCATACTCAAACTACCCCAACACCCACGTATATATAGTTGCTATGGTAAATATTAAAATCACTAATTAAGAATGCTGAAAAGACAGGAACTTGCAGTATGGTAAATGTATGGAATTAAAACTGGTGAATACTGGTGTCATGGCATGTAGTCCAGCATTCTAATTAATGCGTTCACAAAAAATAAATAATAATAATCATGAATAAGCATGTCAAATCAAGGTGTTCTATACATGTAATCAACATGAGTCTCGAATGTGTATAAAGCATGTAAAAGGATTCATGTGCATAATATTCATGTCATAGCATTACATAAAGAAAAAGCAAGCAGCAGTCAGCAATGTATATTAGCAAGTGTTCCGATAAGGACAGATGATAAGACTGTGAAAGAAACCTCTTTCCTCTAATATCCAAACTTTTACAGGCTAAGAACTAATTTAGATAATTGTCGATATTGCATCGACAGAAAGAAAAGAGCAAGGGTACTTGCCTGAGGATAGCGATCACGAAAACGATGTACGAAAATGCAGGCACGATCTCAGCTAAGGTGCGACTTTGGATCTGAGTTATATGATCCGCCTAGATAAATTTCATCGATTTAAATTATAAGTATCTACATACAAAATTGTCACACAAAATTATTTCAATTTAGGGTTTTGATACAAAATTTCCCTATTCAATTGCTCGCTGATTTCATACCATTTTATTCATTTATTTATCTTTTTCCTCCTTTTTTTCCAGAACAGAACAGAACAGGGATCAAGAGTGCTTACAGGGGGAAATCGTTGCAGTTGCTAGGGTTCGGATGGTCCAAGGTCGAGTCGAGAGCACCCAGATCTGGAGATGGGAGCGGCCGCGAGGCGAAGACGAGGCTGCGTCGCTGGTGAGATCTTACGGTGTTGCTGCAGGGAAGTGATGATGAGGCTGATGAAGATCAGCATGATGGTGTCGTCGAAAGAGGGAGATTTCTAGCGAGGGAGCGACGAGGGCTTGCGTTGGGTTTGGGGAGATGGGTTGTTGCGGTCGGGGCTCGGGGTTGTAGTCGGGGTGGAGAAGAGAGAGGAGGAGGAGGAGGATGAGAGTGAAGATCGAGGTCGGGGAGAAAGCGGCGACGGCGCGGCGAAGGTTAGGGTTAGGGTTTCGTGGGTGAGGGACGAGCGGCGGGGGAAAGAAAGAGAGAGAGAGAGATGCGGGTATGAGAGAGAGAGAGATTAAGTTGTGTGTGTGTATATATATAAATTATTTTATAAATAAAGATAGATATCTTTAATTGGTTGTATTTAGAGATTCGGTGCAGATTTTCTCGTTCTCATTTTAACAGTAAACAGATACGAAAAATATTATTTTGCTGTCGCTAAGAAAATATTATTTATATAATATAAAAACTGAATATTTTCCATATCAAAATTGTTTACAGAGAAAAATCTAAATTAAATATTTTAGCGGCCAAATAAAAATTCAAAAATTTGGGGAAAGAATCTTGATAAACTTTTGATTTAAGCCTTCAAATAGGGTTGTTACAGAAAGAAAACACGAAAGTGCAGTAATACTAGGGTCGTTACATTCTACCCTCCTTAAAATAATTTCGTCCTCGTAATTACTCAAGAAGGTGTTGCAACAGAGTAAGGAAATAGGATTAGGATGATGTCGTCTTCGAGCTCCGTCGATCGATACTCTAACCAATTGAGCTAATAAGTCTACAAGATACAAATAGAAAGGGTGAATAAGAATTAAGGATTCAAAAGTGAAGAGATGGACTTCAAGGAAACCAAAGGTGGAGTTCAAGATGGATTCAAGGAATATGTAATGTAAAGAATGTTTTCGGTTGCTGTTTCTTGTGTTATATTGCTTAGCTTGTTCACGCAGAACAGAATTGTATGATAGTGTTCCATACAGCTCAAAACTGCATGAGCCACAAACAAAACCTATCACGTCCCGCTTCCCGGTGTACGGGCAAAGGACGCGACGAGGCCGCTACGTATTTACTCTGAAGTTTATACGCTAAGCGTATCTAAGCAATATAAATAAAAAAATGCACAAGAGACATGATATAATAAAACATCAACTTTATTTATTCACATTCTTTTTACAATACATGGAAAAGTAAATACAATTTAATGAAAGCAATGCCTAAGCAGTGGTATAACAGAAATGAAAAGTATTGGAATAAAAATTTGTACAATGAAGCCAGAGCTCTGGGTCGTAGGCAAGCTGATCTAAGTCCTCACTAGTAGGCTCGATCTCCTGAGTGTCCAGATCACCTGACAACATTCCAAAGAAAAAAGAGAAGGAATGTCGTCAGCGAACAATCTCTCGGTAAGTCCCAAAGATGAAGGAGATATAGAATAGACAGAAAGAGAAAATAGTTTTTAAAGTTGTATTATATTGTTATAATGATGTATTTAGTGTTAACGCTGTTGTTTGTAGCTTGGTACAGAAGAATACTAGTGTATACGAGAGGAGTCTCTATATGCCAGAGACTTGAGGCACGTGTAGTACATGGAACCGTTTATACCACGGTACAACAGCAACGGAATATAGGTTTAGGTGTATTAAATCTTACAGTCTCGTGCCACTTCTATCACCTTTCGTATCAATCTATTCCTTAAACCCCGCGATGTCTTGTTTATATTATTTGTATTGTAAATTGTATTGCAACTTGTATTGTCTTGTAATATAGATTATATAATTGGATGACTTGCCGAAACCATGATATCAGTAAATAGATGTAACTGGAGAATCATGGATATAACTGGAGAATCATGTAAATGGAAGTATATCCATGGTTCGGTTCGGTCAATATAGATTGAATAGTTTGACCCGATTGATTATATGGATTCATGAATTGAAATATTGTAGATTATACTTGAATCATATTCAAGTCAGATTATTATAATGAGACTCATTCTGAGTCAGAACAATTAGAAAAGATATTGGAATACTGAATTAAGTTTTTGTGTTATCGGTAACTGATGCACATGGACGGCTGGATTTGTGTCTTTTTCAAAGACAATTACTGTATTGATAACACCGTTTGTTAGATTGTCTACCTTAGATAGGCAAGCACCCGTATCTCCGGCTCCCTGAGGCTCAAGAGACTGGTTCTGCTTAAACCTATATTTACTAGGGAGCTTATTGTAATTTATATAACTTGATGTGGTTTTATATAAAAATAATTTTGTATAGTTTTAAAATACAACTCAAATATTTCATTATCGTCTTTATATACATACATCAATTTAATGATCAAGATAAATATGTATACATGTTTGAATAGCATGAAATGAGTCAAGTATATTATTCGAGTAACTACCATAAATAATATTGTAAAAGAAATATTATGTACGACTAATTAATTATGTCAATCAATTTCTGAATATAAACAAAAATATAGATCTATGTGTTGTGCACGTGTGAGCTCCAGTCGCGCCTAAATACGACTACCGGTTTGGGAGATATACCCATTTTCGTTTTGTCGCGCAGAACAGATCAGAATCTGTCCAGCACCGTCGCATATTTTTAAAACACAATTTGAGTTAATTTTTATCGGGTTTCAGGTTACAAAAATTATTAGAAAATTGTAGGTCTTTCGATGTACTTATCCAAAACACCATGATTCGCACGATTTGGATTTCTTAAACTCTAGTTATGATCATTTTAAGATCAACGTTTAAAACAGAAATTCAGATTTCTGGACAGCAATTATATGTTATATTGCAAAACCTATATCGGGTTGTTTCATGAATTTCTAAGTAATCTAATATACAGAAAATTATAGCTTTATCAATTATACTTCTACACATCTAAAGTTTGTCACGAACGGACATCGGGAGTTTGAGTTATGTCTAATTTAAAAACAGTGTGCGAATTAGGACATATTCTGCCCAGACCCGTCGCTTAATATTGTAACGCAGTTTTCTTTATCTTACGTTGGTTTTCAGTAAAAACTTAAAACTAATAAAATATAGATTATTCAATGTAGATATCTAAAACACCTGAGTTTGCTCAATTTGGATATCGGTATACCAAGTTATGTGTTCTATAAGTTGACCAATAACTGCAGTTTTCTATTTTACGAATAGTGAATAAAAACGATATAATTCCTAAACCGTTAAGTGATTCGATCTAAAATTTTTACAGCATGTACAAAATAATATAATCTATCATATGTAAATTTTCTAAAATTTTCAGAAGTAAAAATTAATTTCTAAAAATTATTTTAAAGTTAAAGGTATTGATCTGTATACTAAAATCGGCAAAAAGATTAACTAGTATTTTATGCAGGTTTTTATTTTTCTTTTAATAAACAAACCGATTTCATGAGACATTATAGATATATTGTGGCATGACATTTGTGTTCTCACAACTTGTAATAAACATTCATAGTCATGAACAAAGAATTAAAACACTTTAATTTGAACAAGATGCAATAAGGTATTATTAAACCATATAAAACAATATATATCTAGACTTATATATATGTATACGTTTATATTTATCTTCTTTTATGGATTACGATATAAAAAGAATAGGGGGTTCACGAGGTATGACAAGAGGAAAATAAGAGATGGGGGGAAGGAGAGAGAAGGGACTTACATACACAAACCGGTATTGTCACCGGGCTTATCTATCCGCCGATAGCCTCGCATTACTAGCGAGACCTTCTTGAAGACTTCTTCAAGTTTTTTTTCTTGGACTCTAGGTGAAGAGGGAGAAGTGAGAGATAGAAAAATGCGAGAAAGGAAAAGATAGAGGTGTACAAATAAAGATGGTGTAATGGTGAATTATGTATAATAATATATGCATTCAATATGGGAATTAAAAGAGAAATGAAAGGTCACCATTCATTTTGGAAATGAAAGGTCTCATTTGTAAGTTATGAAAAGAATAAAAAATTGATAAAAAAATAATTGCAAGAATGAGAATTTGAACATGTGATCTATGGAATAACAATGTAAATACTTAACCAATGAGCTACAAGATTATTCATACACATATTTAATAAGAATTAAATATATGATGTTGCTTAAAAAAAGTGGGCTTTTGGGCTCATAGTTTTATTAAAGAAAATGAAAATGAAATTGAATTTGAGTTATGGGCTGGGTTAGGTCTTATGTTTAATTTGAAAAAAGGTTAAAATTTAGTTTTAAAGAAATGTGTTTGCGAAAAATAGATAGAAGAATAAAATATTATATTTATAAAAATCAAAATATACAGAAAATACTAAGAATAAATAAATACAATATTTTACTAAAGAAAGAAAGCACGAAGGTACAGTAATATTAGGGTCGTTATATTCTACCCTCCTTAAAATAATTTCGTCCTCGAAATTACTCAAGAATGTGTTGCAACAGAGTAAGGAAATAGGATTAGGATGATGTCGTCTTCGAGCTCCGTCGATCGATACTCTAACCAATTGAGCTAATAAGTCTACAAGATACAAATAGAAATGGTGAATAAGAATTAAGGACTCAAAAGTGAAGAGATGGACTTCAAGGAAACCGAAGGTGGAGTTCAAGATGGATTCAAGAAATATGTAATGTAAATAATGTTTCCAGTTGTTGTTTCTTGTGTTATATTGCTTAGGTTGTTCACGCAGAACAGAACTGCAAGATAGTGTTCCATACAGCTCAGACCTGCATGAGCCGCCAACAAAAGCTGTCACGCCCCGCTTTTCGGTGTACGGGCAGAGGACACGACGAGGCCGCTACGTATTTACTCTGAAGTAAATACGCTAAGCGTATCTAAGCAATATAAATAAAAAATGCATAAGAGACATGATATAATAAAACTGCAACTTTATTTATTCACATTCTTTTTACAATACATGGAAAAGTAAATACAACTTAATGAAAGCAATGCCTAAACGGTGGTATAACAGAAATGAAAAGTACTGAAATAAAAATATGTACAATGAAGTTAGAGCTCTGGGTCGTAGGCAAGCTGATCTAAGTCCTCACTAGTAGGCTCGATCTTCTGAGTGTCCAGATCACCTGACAACATTCCAAAGAAGAAAGAGAAGGAATGTCGTCAGCGAACAATCGCTCGGTAAGTCCCAAAGATGAGGGATATATAGAATAGACAGAAAGAGAAAGTAGCTTTTAAAGTTGTATTATATTGTTATAATGATGTATTTAGTGTTAACGCTGTTGTTTGTAGCTTGGTACAGAAGAATGCCAGTGTATACGAGAGGAGTCTCTATATGCCAGAGACTTGAGACACGTGTAGTACATGGAACCGTTTATGCCACAGTACAACAGCAACGAAATATAGGTTTAGGTGTATTAAATCTTACAGTCTTGTGCCACTTCTACCACCTTCCGTACCAATCTATCCCTTAAACCCCGCGATATCTTGTTTGTATTATTTGTATTGTAAATTGTATTGCAACTTGTATTGTCTTGTAATATAGATTGTATAATTGGATGACTTGCCGAAACCATAATATCAGTAAATGGATGTAACTGGAGAATCATGGATGTAGCTGGAGAATCATGTAAATGGAAGTATATCCATGATTCGGTTCAGTAAATATAGATTGAATAGTTTGATCCGATTGATTATATGGATTCATGGATTAGAATATTGTAGATTGTACTTGAATCATATTCAAGTCAGATTATTATAATGAGACCCAGTCTGAGTCAGAACAATTAGAAAAGAAATTGGAATCCTGAATTAAGTTTTTGTGTTATCGGTAACTGCTGCACATGGACGGCTGGATTTGTGTCTTTTTCAAAGACAATTACCGTATTGATAACACCGTTTGTTAGATTGTCTATCTTAGATAGGCAAGCACCCGTATCTCCGGCTTCCTGAGCCTCAAGAGACTGGTTCTGCTTAAACCTATATTTACTAGGGTCCTTATTGTAATTTATATAACTTGATGGGGTTTATGTAAAAACAATTTTGTATATTTTTTTTTAAAATACAACTCAAATATTTCATTATCGTCTTTATGTACAATTTAATGATCAAGATAAATATGTATACATGTTCGAATAGCATGAAACGAGTCAAGTTTATTATTCGAGTAACTACCATAAATAATGCTGTAAAGAAATATTATGTACGACTAATCAATCAAGTCAATTAATTTCTGAATATAAACAAAAATATAGATCTAAGTGTTGTGCACGTGTGAGCTCCAGTCGCGCCTAAATACGACTACCGGTTTGGGAGATTTACTCATTTTCGTTTTGTCGCGTAGAACAGATCAGAATCTGTCCAGCACCGTTGCATATTTTTAAAACACAATCTGAGTTAATTTTTATCGGGTTTCAGATTAAAAAAACTATTAGAAAATTGTAGGTTTTTCGATGTATTTATCCAAAACACCATGATTCGCACGATTTGGATTTCTTAAACTCTAGCTGTGATCATTTTAATATCAGCGTTTAAAACAGAAATTCAGATTTCTGGAT
Source organism: Agapanthus africanus (assembly GCA_030015575.1). Lineage (NCBI taxonomy): Eukaryota > Viridiplantae > Streptophyta > Magnoliopsida > Asparagales > Amaryllidaceae > Agapanthus > Agapanthus africanus. The sequence goes on from CM057339.1 coordinate 28,319,830, forward strand.
AGCAATTATATGTCATATTGCAAAGCCTATATCGGGATGTTTCATGAATTTCTAAGTAATCTAATTTACAGAAAATTATAGCTTTATCAATTATACATCTACACATCTAAAGTTTGTCACGAACGGACATCGGGAGTTTGAGTTATGTCTAATTTAAAAACAGTTTGCGAATCAGGACATATTCTGTCCAGATCTGTTGCTTAATATTGTAACACATTTTTCTTTATCTTACGTTGGTTTTCAGTAAAAACTTAAAACTAATAAAATATAGATTATTTGATGTAGATATCTAAAACACCTGATTTTGCTCGATTTGGATATCGGTATACCATGTTATGTGTCCTAAAAGTTGACCAATAACTGCAGTTTTCTATTTTACGAACAGTGAATAAAAACGATATAATTCCTAAACCGTTAAGTGATTCGATCTAAAATTTTTACAGCATGTACAAAATAATATAATCTATCATATGTAAATTTCCTGAAATTTTCAGAAGTAAAAATTAATTTCTAAAAATTATTTTAAAATTAAAGGTATTGATGTGTATACTAAAATCGGCAAAAAGATTAACTAGTATTTTATGCAGGCTTCTATTTTTCTTTTAATAAACAAACCGATTTCATGAGACATTATAGATATATTGTGGCATGAAATTTGTGTTCTCACAACTTGTAATAAATATTCATAGTCATGAACAAAGAATTAAAAACACTTTAATTTGAACAAGATGCAATAAGGTATTATTAAACCATATAAAACAATATATATCTAGACCTATATATATGTATATGTTGATATTTATCTTCTCTTACGGATTACGATATAAAAAGAATAGGGGATTCACGAGGTATGAGAAGAGAAAATTAAGATATGGGGGCAAGGAGAGAGAAGGGATTTACATACACAAGCCGGTATTGTCACCGGGCTTGTCTATCCGCCGATAGTCTCGCGTTACTAGCGACATTTTCTTGAAGACTTCTTCATGTTCTTCTTCTTGGACTCTAGGTGAAGAGTGAGAAGTGAGAGATAGAAAAATGTGAGGAAGGAAAAGATAGAGGAGGACAAATAAAGACTGTGTAATGGTGAATTATGTATAATAATATATGCATTCAATATAGGAATTAAAAGAGAAATGAAAGGTCACCATTCATTTTGGAAATGAAAGATCTCATTTGTAAGTTATGAGAAAAATAAAATATTGATAAAGAAATTTGTAAGAATGGGGATTTGAATATGTGAGAATAACAATGTAAATACTTAACCAATGAGGTACAAGGTTGTTCATACACATATTTAATAAGAATTAAATATATGATGCTTAAAAAAGTGGGCTTTTGGGCTCATAGTTTTATTAAAGAAAATGAAAATGAAATTGAATTTGAGTTATGGGCTGGGTTAGGTCTTATGTTTAATTTGAAAAAAGGTTAAAATTTAGTTTTAGATAAATGTGTTTGGGAAAAATAGATAGAAGAATAAAATAATATATTTATAAAAAACAAAAATATACAGAAAATACTAAGAATAAATAAATATAATATTTTACTAAAGAAAGAAAACACGAAGGTACAGTAATACTAGGGTCGTTACATTCTACCCTCCTTAAAATAATTTCTTCCTCGAACTTACTCAAAAAGTTGTTGCAACAGAGTAAGGAAATAGGATTAGGATGATGTTGTCTTCGAGCTCCGTCGATCGACACCCTAACCAATTGTGTTAATAAGTCTATAAGATACAAATAGAAATGGTGAATAAGAATTAAGGATTCAAAAGTTGAGAGATGGATTTCAAGGAAACCGAATGTGGAGTTCAAGATGGATTCAAGAAATATGTAATGTAAAGAATATTTTCAATTGCTGTTTCTTGTGTTATATTGCTTAGGTTGTTCACGCAGAACAGAACTGCAGATAGTGTTCCATACAGCTCAGACCTGCATGAGCCGCCAACAAAACCTGTCACGCCCCGCTTCCCGGTGTACGGGCAAAGGACGCGACGAGGCCGCTAAGTATTTACTCTACGCTAAGCGTATTTAAGCAATATAAATAAAAAATGCACAAGAGACAGGATATAATAAAACAACAACTTTATTTATTCACATTTTTTTACAATACATGGAAAAGTAAATACAACTGAATAAAAGCAATGCCTAAACAGTGGCATAACAGAAATGAAAAGTACTGAAATAAAAATGTGTAAAATGAAGCCAGAGCTCTGGGTAGTAGGCAAGCTGATCCAAGTCCTCACTAGTAGGCTCGATCTCCTGAGTGTCCAGATCACCTGGCAACATTCCAAAGAAGAAAGAGAAGGAATGTCGTCAGCGAACAATCGCTCGGTAAGTCCCAAAGATGAGGGAGATATAGAATAGACAGAAAGAGAAAGTAGCTTTTAAAATTGTATTATATTATTATAATGATATATTTAGTGTTAACGATGTTGTTTGTAGCTTGGTACAGAAAGATACCAGTGTATACGAGAGGAGTCTCTATATGCCAGAGACTAGCGGCACGTGTAGTACAAGGAACCGTTTATGCCACGGTACAACAGCAACGAAATATAGCTTAGGTGTATTAAATCTTATAGTCTCGTGACACTTCTGACACATTCCCTACCAATCTATCCCTTAAACCCCGTGATGTCTTGTTTGTATTGTAAATTGTATTGCAACTTGTATTGTCTTGTAATATAGATTGTATAATTGAATAACTTGCCGAAACCATGATATCAGTAAATGGATGTAACTGGAGAATCATAGATGTAACTAGAGAATCATGTAAATGGAAGTATATCCATGGTTCGGTTCGGTCAATATAGATTGAATAGTTTGACCCGATTGATTATATGGATTCATGAATTGGAATATTGTAGATTGTACTTGAATTATATTCAAGTCAGATTATTATAATGAGACCCATTCTGAGTCAGAACAATTAGAAAAGAAATTGGAATACTGAATTAAGTTTTTGTGTTATCGGTAACTGCTGCACATGGACGGCTGGATTTGTGTCTTTTTCAAAAACAATTACCGTATTGATAACACCGTTTGTTAGATTGTCTACCTTAGATAGGCAAGCACTCATATCTCCGGCTCCCTGAGGCTCAAGAGACTGGTTCTGCTTAAACCTATATTTACTATGGTTCTTATTATAATTTATATAACTTGAGGGGGTTTTATGTAAAAATAATTTTGTATAGTTTTAATATACAACTCAAATATTAAATTATCGTCTTTATGTCCATACAACAATTTAATGATCAACATAAATATGTATACATGTTCGAATAGCATGAAATGAGTCAAGTATATTATTCGAGTAACTACCATAAACAAAGCTGTAAAGAAATATTATGTACGACTAATTAATTATGTCAATCAATTTCTGAATATAAACAAAAATATAGATCTAAGTGTTGTGCACGTGTGAGCTCCAGTCGCGCCTAAATACGACTTCCGGCTTGGGAGATATACTCATTTTCGTTTTGTCGCGCAGAACAGATCAGAATCTGTCCAGCACCGTCGCATATTTTTAAAACACAATTTGAGTTAATTTTTATTTGGTTTCAGGTTACAAAAATTATTAGAAAATTGTAGGTCTTTCGATGTACTTATCCAAAACACCATGATTCACACGATTTGGATTTCTTAAACTCTAGTTATGATCATTTTAACATCAACGTTTAAAACAGAAATTCAGATTTCTGGACAGCAATTATATGTTATATTGCAAAGCCTATATCGGGTTGTTTCATGCATTTCTAAGTAATCTAATATACACAAAATTGTAGCTTTATCAATTATACATCTACACATCTAAAGTTTGTCACGAACGGACATCGGGAGTTTGAGTTATGTCTAATTTAAAAACAGTGTGCGAATCAGGACATATTCTGTCCAGATCCGTCGCTTAATATTGTAACGCAGTTTTCTTTATTTTACGTTGGTTTTCAGTAAAAACTTAAAACTAATAAAATATTGATTATTCGATGAAGATATCTAAAACACCTGAGTTTGCTCAATTTGGATATCGGTGTATCAAGTTATGTGTCCTATAAATTGATCAATAACTGCAGTTTTCTATTTTACGAACAGTGAATAAAAACGATATAATTCCTAAACCATTAAGTAATTCGATCTAAAATTCTTACAGCATATACAAAATAATATAATCTATCATATGTAAATTTCCTGAAATTTTCAGAAGTAAAAATTAATTTCTAAAAATTATTTTAAAGTTAAAGGTATTGATGTGTATACTAAAATCGGCAAAAAGATTAACAAGTATTTTATGCATGCTTCTATTTTTCTTTTAATAAACAAACCGATTTCATGTGACACTATAGATATATTGTGGTATGAAATTTGTGTTCTCACAACTTGTTAATCTTTTTAATCTAGACTTATATATATGTATATGGACTTATATCTAGACTTATATATATGTATATGTTTATATTTTATGTATATGTTTATATTTCATGTAACAAGTATTTTATGTAGTCTTCTATTTTTCTTTTAATAAACAAACCGATTTCATGTGACATTATAGATATATTATGGTATGAAATTTGTGTTCTCACAACTTGTTAATCTTTTTAATCTAGACTTATAGATATGTATAATAATATATATCTAGACTTATATATATGTATATGTTTATATTTATCTTCTCTTACGGATTACGATATAAAAAGAGTAGGGGGTTCACGAGGTTGACAAGAGGAAAATAAGAGATGGAGGGAAAGAGAGAGAAGGGATTTACATACACAAGCCAGTGTTGTCACTGGGCTTGTCTATCCGCCGATATTTTCGCGTTACTAGCGATACCTTCTTAAAGACTTTTTCATGTTCTTATTCTTGGACTTTAGGTGAAGAGGGAGAAGTGAGAGATAGAAAAATGTGAGGAAGGAAAAGACAGAGGAGGACAAATAAAGATGGTATAATGGTGAATTATGTATAATAATATATGCATTCAATATGGGAATTAAAAGAGAAATGAAAGGTCACCATTCATTTTGGAAATGAAAGGTCTCATTTGTAAGTTATGAAAAAAATAAAAAATTGATAAAAAAATAATTGCAAGAATGGGGATTTGAACATGTGATTTATGGAATAACAATGCAAAGACTTAACCAATGAGCTACAAGGTTGTTCATACATATATTTAATAAAAATTAAATATATGATTTTGCTTAATAAAAGTGGGCTTTTGGGCTCATAGTTTTATTAAAGAAAATGAAAATGAAATTGAATTTGAGTTATGGGCTGGGTTAGGTCTTATGTTTAATTTGAAAAAAGGTTAAAATTTAGTTTTAAAGAAATGTGTTTGGAAAAATTAGATAGAAGAATAAAATAATATATTTACAAAAAACAAAATATACAGAAAATACTAAGAATAAATAAATACAATATTTGACTAAAGAAAGAAAACATGAAGGTACAGTAATACTAGGGTCGTTACATTCTACCCTACTTAAAATAATTTCGTCCTCGAAATTACTCAAGAAGGTGTTGCAACAGAGTAAGGAAACAGGATTAGGATGATGTCATTTTCGAGCTCCGTAGATCGATACTCTAACCAATTGAGCTAATAAGTCTACAAGATACAAATAGAAATGGTGAATAAGAATTAAGGATCAGAGAGATGGACTTCACGGAAACCGAAGGTGGAGTTCAAGATGGATTCAAGGAATATATAATGTAAAGAATGTGTTCAATTGCTGTTTCTTGTGTTATATTGCTTAGGTTGTTTACGCAGAACACAACTGCAAGATAGTGTTCCATACAGCCCGGACCTGTATGGGCTGCCAACAAAACCTGTCACACCCCGCTTCTCGGTGTACGGGCAGAGGCCGCGACGAGGCCGCTACGTATTTACTCTGAAGTAAATACGCTAAGCGTATCTAAGCAATATAAATAAAAAATGCAAAAGAGACGGGATACAATAAAACAACAACTTTATTTATTCATATTCTTTTTACAATACATAGAAAAGTAAATACAACTGAATTAAAGCAATGCCTAAACAGTGGCATAACAAAAATGAAAAGTACTAAAATAAAAATGTGTACAATGAAGCTAGAGTTCTGGGTCGTAGGAAGCTGATCCAAGTCCTCACCAGTAGGCTCGATCTCCTAAGTGTCCAGATCACCTGACAACATTCCAAAGAAGAAAGAGAATGGATGTCATCAGCGAACAATCGCTCGGTAAGTCCCAAAGATAAGGGAGAAACAGAATAGACAGAAAGAGAAAGTAGCTTTTAAAGTTGTATTATATTGTTATAATGATGTATTTAGTGTTAACGCTGTTGTTTATAGCTTTATACAGAAGGATGCCAGTGTATACGAGAGGAGTCTCTATTTGCCACAGACCGGAGGCACGTGTAGTACAAAAACCGTTTATGTCACGGTACAACAACAACGGAATATAGGTTAGGTGTATTAAATCTTACAGTCTCGTGCCATTTTTAACACCTTCCGTACTAATCTACCCCTTAAACCCCGTGATGTCTTGTTTGTAGTGTAAATTGTATTGCAACTTGTATTGTCTTGTAATATAGATTGTATAATTGGATGACTTGCTGAAACCATGATATCAGTAAATGGATGCAACTGGAGAATCATAGATATAACTAGAGAATCATGTAAATGGAAGTATATCCATGGTTCGGTTCGGTCAATATAGATTGAATAGTTTGACCCGATTGATTATATGGATTCATGGATTGGAATATTGTAGATTGTACTTGAATCATATCCAAGTCAGATTATTATAATGAGACTCAGTCTGAGTCAGAACAATTAGAAAGAAAATTGGAATCCTGAATTAAGTTTTGGTGTTATCGGTAACTGCTGCACATGGACGGCTGGATTTGTGTCTTTTTCAAAGACAATTACCGTATTGATAAAACTGTTTGTTAGATTGTCTACCTTAGATAGGCAAGCACTCATATCTCCGGCTCCCTGAGGCTCAAGTGACTGGTTCTGCTTAAACCTATATTTACTAGGGTCCTTATTGTAATTTATATAACTTGAAGGGGTTTTATGTAAAAATAATTTTGTATAGTTTTCAAAATACAACTCAAATATTTAATTATCGTCTTTATTTTTATACAATAATTTAATGATCAAGATAAATATGTATACATGTTCGAATAGCATGAATTGAGTCAAGTATATTATTCGAGTAACTACCATAAATAATGCTGTAAAGAAATATTATGTACGACTAATCAATCAAGTCAATCAATTTCTGAATATAAACAAAAATATAGATCTAAGTGTATTGCACTTGTGAGCTCCAGTCGCGCCTAAATACGACTACCGGTTTGGGAGATATACTTATTTTCGTTTTGTCGCGCAGAACAGATCAGAATCTGTCCAACACCGTCGCATATTTTTAAAACACAAGTTGAGTTAATTTTTATCGGGTTTCAGGTTACAAAAATTATTAGAAAATTGTAGGTCTTTCGATATACTTATCCAAAACACCAATATTCGCAAGATTTGGATTTCTTAAACTCTAGTTATGATCATTTTAATATCAGCGTTTAAAACAGAAATTCAGATTTCTGGATATCAATTATATGTTATATTGCAAAGCCTATATCGGATTGTTTCATGCATTTCTAAGTAATCTAATAGACAAAAAATTATAGCTTTATCAATATACATCTACACATCTAAAGTTTGTCACGAACGGACATCGGGAGTTTGAGTTATATCTAATTTAAAAACAGTGTGCGAATCAGGATATATTCTGTCCAGATCCGTTGCTTAATATTGTAACGCAGTTTTCTTTATCTTACGTTGGTTTTCAGTAAAAACTTAAAACTAATAAAATATAGATTATTCGATGTAGATATCTAAAACACCTGAGTTTGCTCAATTTGGATATCGGTATACTAAGTTATGTGTCGTATAATTTGACCAATAACTGCAGTTTTCTATTTTACGAACAGTGAATTAAAACGATATAATTCCTAAACAGTTAAGTGATTCGATATAAATTTTTTACAGCATGTCCAAAATAATATAATCTATCATATGTAAATTTCCTAAAATTTTCAGAAGTAAAAATTAATTTCTAAAAATTATTTTAAAGTTAAAGTTATTGATGTGTATACTAAAATCGGCAAAAAGATTAACTAGTATTTTATGCAGCCTTCTAATTTTCTTTTAATAAACAAACCGATTTCATGAGACATTATAGATATATTGTGGCATGAAATTTGTGTTCTCACAACTTGTAATAAACATTCATAGTCATGAACAAAGAATTAAAAATACTTTAATTCGAACAAGATGCAATAAGGTATTATTAAACCATATAAAACAATATATATCTAGACTTATATATATGTATATGTTTATACTTATCTTCTCTTACGGATTACGATATAAAAAGAATAGGGGGTTCACGAGGTATGACAAGAGGAAAATAAGAGATGTGGGGAAGGAGAGAGAAGGGACTTACATACACAAGCCGGTGTTGTCACCAGGATTGTCTATCCGCCGATAGACTTGCGTTACTAGCGAGACCTTTTTGAAGACTTCTTCATGTTCTTCTTCTTGGACTCTAGGTGAAGAGGGAGAAGTGAGAGATAGAAAAATGCGAGGAATGAAAAGACAGAGGAGGACAAATAAAGATGGTATAATGGTGAATTTTGAATAATAATATATGCATTCAATTTGGGATTAAAAGAGAAATGAAAGGCCACCATTAATTTTGGAAATGAAAGGTCTCATTTGTAAGTTATGAGAAGAATAAAAAATTGATAAAAAAATAATTGAAAGAATGGGGATTTGAACATGTAATATATGGAATAACAATGTAAAGACTTAACCAATGGGCTACAAGGTTGTATGACACATATTTAATAAGAATTAAATATATTATGTTGCTTAAAAAAAGTTGGCTTTGGGGCTCATAGTTTTATTAAAGAAAATGAAAATGAAATTGAATTTGAGTTATGGGCTGGGTTAGGTCTTATGTTTAATTTGAAAAATGTTTAAAATTTAGCTTTAAAGAAATGTGTTTGGGAAAAATTGGTAGAAGAATAAAATAATATATTTATAAAAAACAAAATTTACAGAAAATATTAAGAATAAATAAATACAATATTTTACTAAAGAAAGAAAACACGAAGGTACAGTAATATTAGGGTTGTTACACCGGCCGTCTCGCGGTGAGGGCTTTGGATCCACAGTGTTGTTGGGCAGGAATCTACCCGCTGTGGATGGACCGAGCAGGAAGCTATCCGGTGGCCTCGCGGTGAGGGCTTTGGATCTGTTAATCACAGAAAACTGCATTTTAATACCACTCATTCATTATCTATTTTTTGTATATATCGGTATTATTAACCAGTGTCTGCTCAGTAATTATAGATTTCAGGTATCCGTGACAAAATACTGAAAATATATTCAAAATCACGGATATAACATTGGTGAGCCGACACTGTAATCGGAACTGCAAACCGATCAATATTTCAAGAGTTTCTTTTGCAACATGGATATGTACACACTTTTTATCTAAATGGTCTAACACATACAAGTGTGTGCGTTAGTTTATTGGTTCATGGACCTAGAGAGGGGGGCTGCCATGATGCAAGAGGAGCAAGTGGGCATACAAAAAGTGATGTGTGTTTAATGCAAAAAGATGTGATGTGAATTAAAAAGCATCAAGTTTCCTTCCAAATCTCTGAGTGCCGACCAAGTTCATGTAGACAAATTAAGCAGCACCAGCGGACTTGTCGAGAGAACACAAGACCATACAACTAACACGAGCCCATTATCTCGGATTTTGGCCGGCGACACCCTATAAAAATCCGAGCTCGCTGGCCCCCTAGCCTCAATGAGTCTCATTTTTGTTCTGTCCATCCCTTGCTGCCACGTCATCATATTTTTATTACTTGTTTAATCTTCTTTTGAGCCTATAAATACAGATCAGTGAGCAAGAGATAGGGAGTCCAAGATTGTTCAAGACTTCATACTCTTTTTGTCTCTCTTTTCTTTTGTTCTTGTACATAGCTAGTTTCCTTTGAGCTCCTTGCGTTTTCTTGATCTTGCAACCTCTTCATTGAGCTTGCATGTTTAAGTTTTAGTTATTGAACTCAAGGTTGTATCACTGGGACATAATAAAACTTCCATTTTTGTTCTTGGGTTCTTAGTGTTTTAATCTCTCTCTTTACTTACTTGCAATTTATTACCTTATATTTACTTACTTGTAATGTTGCTTTTCTTTTCATTTGCTCTTTCTTTTGTTGTTTTGTTGGTTTGTGAATATGTTGTTGTTAGGAAAAAGATAGGTTGTTTAAGTTAAGGTTTTCGTTTCTCATTTCCTTTGCCCGTTATTTTTCAATTGAACTCCGTCCAAATCTTACGCAAGCGCTCCGTTAGGCACCCTACCGTACCAAAGTATTGGTGATCTCTAACTGCGATCGGTTGCATTCGGTTTGGCCGGAGGCGCAAGCAAGAGATAAGAACGGATGGACAAGGGTTAATAAGCCGGATTTTACTAATACCGTGCTTAAGTACCTTAATCCACATTGTTGCCGATTACTCTAGCTTCAATAGTCCAGTTCGGCACAAAGGATTTAGTACGGAAATCCATAACTTACACTAACCTTGCGACTCCTAACAAACTTATACTTGCATATAAACACTTAGGATAGATACGAACCATTCCACTACGCGCATTAACTCGTGATAACAATAACTGGAAACGCTCCGTCTCCCCGCGGACGACCCGTACTCATCGCGGCTAGCTACACGCGACGCCGCCCTGATTGCGGTTAGCTTTAGAACTTTAAAACGCAACACGCGAAAGCGCGGTTTCAATCAGGATCCACAACGTTGTTGAGGAATCTACCCGCTGTGGATAGATCGCGCAGGAAGATGCCCGGCCGTCTCGCGGTGAGGGTTTTGGATCCACAGTGTTATTGGGCAGGAATCTACTCGATGTGGATGGACCGAGTAGGAAGCTATTCGGTAGCCTCGCGGTGAGGGCTTTGGATCCACAACATTGTTAGGCAGGAATCTACCCGCTGTGGATAGACCGTGCAGGATGCTGTCCGGTGGCTTCGCGGTGAGGGCTTTGGATCCATAGCGTTGTTGAGCAGAAATCTACCCGCTGTGGATGGACCGAGCAAGAAGCTGTCCGGTGGCCTCACGGTGAGGGCTTTGGATCCATAGCGTTGTTGGGCAGGAATCTACCCGCTGTGGATGGACCGAGCTGGAAGTTGCCCGGTGGCCTCGTGGTAAGGGCTTTGGATCCACAGCGTTGTTGGGCAGGAATCTACCCGCTGTGGATGGACCGAGCAGGAAGCTGTCCGGTGGCCTTGTGGTGATGGCTTTATTATCTCCCTAGTATCTTTTTAGGGCGTTGTTCAATCTTCCTTGACCAGTATATGCGGGAATGGCGATCGTCGTAGATTACACATGGCGATACTATATCGGAAAAGTGCGATATTTCGGGATTTGCGTGTAAATCTAAGCCGTTGGAAGATTTTTGTAGAGGCTGTAAATACCGAAGTTACATTGATTTCTTTATAGTCTTGCATTTCCTGAAGATGACCGGCCGCGTGTATACTATTGAGAGATCGTTTCCCGTGACGATGTATACTTTTATAACCTTGATCATTCCGAGAAAACGTACGAGGCAGTGATAAGCCACTTGGAGGGCCACTGTGGATGCTTACTTCCCCGGAGATCTTCTCTTCTTCAGGTGTTAATTTATGCAATATGGAAGACTTCTCCGGGTCTGCACAATACCCTATCTCCGCGTTTGATGGACGGGGCGTTTGTAGGGTGTTTTTCGTCACACCATTGAGATGGGAATACGCGCACGCTTGTCAGGCGTACTATAGATTCCCCCTGCTTAGGGTAGGCGGGGGTTTATTGATTGTGGGGATCCGAATCTCCGGCAGCCGCGGACTAAACTGCCGTTAATTACCTCTCGCCTTTGGAGCGAGAGAACCTCTGATAGACGGGTAAAACCGATCATGCGAACTCAATGTGCCGTGTGCATGTATTGTGTTTTGAAAGGGTTTTGGATATATCGCGGGCCTCGCAGAGTTTACGGGGGACGTGTTTCTGGTGAGGAGTGCACGGAAAATGAGGGGTGAGGAGCGTCTTAAAGATGCGTGCATGGCACGTGGACGCCGGGCGCCTGCGGGTCACGTGCTCGGTGCCGACCGCTGGGCGCCCGCGGGTCACGTGCGCAGCACGCGACCGCTGGGCGCCTGCGGGTCACGTGCTGCTGAGCGCCCGCGGGTCGCGTGAGGCGCACATGGGCTCTTAGCGTCCGCGGGTCTGCACGCGACCGCTGGGCCCCCGTGGGCCACGTGCGCGGCACGCGACCGCTGGGCGCCCGTGGGCCACGTGCACGGCACGCGACCGCTAGAAACACCAGCGAAAAAAGGACTTAACCCCTGGGTTAGGAGTTGAACTCCCAAGAGGCTTTGGAGTTGAACTTCTAACCGGGATTATGTATAGATTTGGAGTTAAACTCTAACAGATCTTGAATGAAGTTAAACTCCTAGAAATCTTTGGATCTTCTTTTGAGTTTTGGATCCTCCTGGAATGGGATTTTTATAGATGGGTATCCTTCTTCCTCTCTGTTGGCTGGATCTTGGGGGGAAAAGGGAAGGTGAGACTTAAAATCTCCCCTTTTAGGGATTTGATGGCAGATCCGAGCTCCCCTGCGAGGGTTTTATTATGAAAAACTATTTATTTTTGGAAAAAAAAAAGAGTTAAACCCTTGATTTAATCCAAAAAGGAGAAAGTTTTAGAACCTCGAGGAAGGAGAAGGGACAGATCCTAATTTTTGGGGAGAATGAATTATTATCTTTTATTTCATTATCATGTTGCCTTTTATAGGCATACAAACTTACATATAGCCCCTTGGGATTTACAAAATGACATTTTACCCATCCCATGCCTCATGTACTCATTTATTTTGCACATGGGAAATGGACTTTACAAAATTTTGGCTTTATGCCCATTCATGCATAAAAAATTAAATCAAAATTATTTATTACATGATTTCATTTGGGCATGAGGGGGCCGGCCGTGGGGTCGACTTGGGCATGGGCCGCACTTGGTCTAGGCTTGGGCCCACCTGGTTTGGAGTTGACTATGACTTTGACTTGGTCAACCGGGGTGTAATTTTTGACCCCAACAAAGTGCCCCCAATCAATAAATGCACACCGCATATGTGTGTTGTGTGCATGAAATTGATGGATCTTCTTTCATGTGGAGGCGACTTGATTTGGTTCCCGCTTTTTGGGAATCTGGCACTGCCCTTTTTACGACATGGACGGTCGATACTTGACGTGTCTCCGAGACGGAGTGTCGGTGTATGACGTATCCCTGACGCAGAGTGTCTTTTTAACGTTTTCCCGGCATGGAGTGTCGCTGGTAGACGTGTCCCCGGTACGGAGTGTCACTGGTTGACTTGTCCCCTGCATGGAGTGTCACCGTTGGACGTTTCCCCGAGGTAGAGTGTGTTTGACGTTTCCCCGGCACAGAGTGTCGTTAGTAGACGTGTCCCCGGTACGGAGTGTCACTGGTTGACTTGTCCCCTGCACGGAGTGTCACTGTTGGACGTTTCCCCGAGGTGGCGGAGTGTCACTGTTGGACGTTTCCCCGAGGTGGAGTGTCTGTTTGACGTGCCCCCGGCACGGAGCGTCGCTGGTCGACTTATCCCCGGCACGGAGTGTCGCTGTTCGACGTGTCCCCGGCACGGAGTGTCGCTGGTCGACGTTTCCATGAGACGTTTCCATGAGATGGAGTGTCGCTGGTCGACGTTTCCATGAGACGGAGTGTCGCTGGTTGACTTGTCCCCAGTATGGAGTGTCGCTGGTCGGCGTTTCCCCGGCACGGAGTGTCGTTGGTTTTGATGTAGAGGCTGATTCCCAGGCGAAGCGTAATTCCGACAGGGAAGGTAGATGCTCCGAGGTGAAGCATAATTTCGACACGGGGTACATTCTGGGACGAAGCATGATTCCGCCGTAGAGGTTGTTGATTTGATTTGATTTGGGTTGACATCAGCATCGCTCACTGGAATATGGTACCAGGAGTGAATCATCATTTGCCATGAGTGGGTTTGGGGATTTTGGTTTTGGTTTGGCATCAACATCGTTACACTAGAATATGGTACTAGGAGCGAATCATCATTTGCTGTGAGGGGATTTCCCTCGTTCCCAGTTTAACGACTTAGGGGTCGTCTGTTCCCAGTTTAAAGACTTAGGGGTCTACTGCATCGAAAGTTTGGAATTTTGGGGTAGGGGTCGGCATCAGCGTTGCTACCACTGAAGCACAGGTGCCAGGAGCAATTCATCATTTGCCTTTGCCTGTTGGGGAGCGATGGCTTAAAAGACAGGTTTAGGTCCCTATCATCTAAGGCTTTTCAATTTTATGAGCCGTAAGGGTGCCATAAAAGCATTTTCTACCTACAAGTCGAAAGGATCCCATAGGTGTATTTTCTTCTTAGGAGTCGTGAGGACCTCTAAGTGTGTTGCTTCTTTGTGAGTCGTAAGGATCTCACGCGGGAATTTTCTCCTTACAATGTCGAGAAAACTTTGCGAGTGTATTTCATCTCTTTTTCAAGAGTTTACGCCCTTTCGGATTTTCACAAACTCGCCGGCAGTCTTGCTGTTTTTACTTACGGAGCCTTTTCAGGTTTTCATCCGTGCCCGTTTGATCGTGGACATACCTTTTTTTTGCGGATTTTCATCACTGGTCGGACTTTAAATGTAGTCTCGCCGGTAGGACTTGGGAGAGATTGGGGTCGTTTACGCCCATGGATTGTATACGGTTTTACAGGATGTATGATCCAGACCGTAGGGCCGGGAGAATTTTGGGATTTTGTTACCGTCTGTATCACTGCACTGGAATATGGTACTAGGAGCGACTCATCATTCGCCTTTAGGACATTCAGAGATTTGAAATTTTGGTTGGCGTCTGCATCGCTACACTGGAATATGGTACCAGGAGCGACTCATCGTTCGCCGTTGGGGATTTGAATTTTGGTTGGCGTCTGCATCGCTACACTGGAATATGGTATCAGGAGCGACTCATCATTCGCCATTTTTTTATCGCGATTGATCTATCATTTCAGCTTTTCTCATCGCGAAGGTCGCGATTGCCTTATCCTTTCGGCTATTTATTTGCGGTTGCCCCATCATTTCGGCTGTTTATTTTCATTTTTATTTTACTCACTGATTTTTATTGCGAGTTACCCCCATCATTTCGGCTTTTTTTGTTTATTTACACAATTTTTTACATCCCCAGTTTAACGACTTAGAGGTCGATTGTTCTCAGTTTAACGACGCGGTGGTCCTGTGTGTTTGGTTATCCCAGCTCCTCGAACTTCGATCTTGGCGGAGCTGTGTTGATGCCCGTAGCTTTGTGGCTTGCCGTTACATCCGAGGACCGTGAGGTTTTCCCACGCTTGTATTGGTTCTCCATCCAATCTTTGAAAACATAATAATCTTCAATGGTATGACCTACCATTATATGATATGGGCAGTATATGGGATTGCCGATCATGTTCATTTCATGTGGCCTCTTTGGAATAGACAGTTATAGACCGTTGTTCAAGGCGTCCTTGAATATTTTGTGGACTTCATCTCTCCTCAAGGAGTATACTTTCTTCTTTTTCTCCATTAGAGTAGGTGTCTTTCCTGATGCCAGTCTTTAAGACCGATCAGTCTTTGGTTCGCCTGCTGTCCGCTTAGCCCATTCAGTGCACGTATCAGAGGGACTGGAGGCTGATCGCGGCCGTTTTTCGCAAAGGTGTTCCGCTTTTGTGCTGGAGGGGGTATCAGTTGGTTGTTTTCGGATATCAATCTCTAGCTCATGAACCAAAATTTGATTTTGCTGTAATTGCAATCGGGCGACTTGGGTCGTGAGATCTGCCACGACGTTTACCAGCTCGTCGACTTTGGAATGGACCTTAGCCATCTCTTTGTCTCTGTCCAGAAGCTATTTTTGAAGCCATTGGAATAATTCTTGTTCTATAGTTTCGGGTATGACAACGGGGTCATCCTTACCGCCTGAGCTTGATTCAGCATGAACCATGGGTTCCTTTGGCTCAATGGCCTGAGCGGGCTCTTCATCATTTGGAGCGAGCTGGTGTTGGATGGCAACAACCACGTCATTGTCATGGCTATAAGGCGTAGGAGGACTTGTTTCTCTGAGCTCCATCATGTATACCGTATGGGTTGTGTACCCGTCTATTGCTTCTTCATTGGCAATGTTGCTCGCTTGGCTCTTAGCTTGTTTTATTGGTCCGCTCTTTTCAAAGAAAGGCAGATATCTGAAAGAATCAGGTTCCCGAAGGAATTCGGTCTCCGTTTGTATGAAATTGGCGGTCGCAGCTTGACCGTTTGTTAACACGCCTTTAGACAGTTCTATCTTTTCTGCCTTGTCTTGCTTTTCGACCCAATCTTTGAAGATGCAACAGTCTTCAATAGTGTGCCCTATAACTCGGTGGTATGGGCAAAAATTTGGATGATCAGTCCTGCTCGCTTCACTTAGCCTTTTTGGTTCTGGTAGCCGTAGGCCATTCTTCAGAGCATCTTTGAAAATTTTGTGGACCTTGTCCCTTCTGAAAGAGTAGACCTTATTTCTTCTTTCCTCCAAAGTTGGCTTTCGAGATTTGTTAGTCTTTGCTCCACTCGATTTCTGCTTATTTAGAGAATCGTTGCTGTTGGAACTTTCGCTTTTCCGGTTGTTGTCCCTCCGATGTCTCGGTCTGTTTGTGAATTGGAGATTCTGAGTAGACTCGGGCTTTGAGCATTCCAACATTTGAGCTTTCTTGGTCAGCTCTTAGAATGTTTTGAGGCCTACGGTGCACAGGAAAGGTTTTATCCAGTCAGCATTCCAACATTTGAGCTTTCACGAGCATGTCATCGACGTAGACTTCCATGTTTCTCCCAATCTGTGGTTTGAACAGTTTGTTGACCAGGCGTTGATACGTGGCCCCAGCGTTTTTGAGTCCGAAGGGCATCACTTTGTAGCAGTACACCCCCCGATCCGTGGTGAAGGCGGTAAGTTCTTTGCCGGCCGGGTTCATTCGGATCTTATTGTAACCGGAGAAGATGTCCATAAAGCTTAGTAGTTCGTGGCCGGTCGCACTGTCCACTAGATGGTCTATTCGAGGAAGCGGATAGTTGTCTTTAGAGTAAGCCTTGTTCAAGTCCGTGAAATCGACACACATGTACCATTTCCCGTTTTCTTTCTTGACCATGACCACGTTCGCCAGCCAATCTGAGTAGTCCAGATTCCTGATGAAGTTGGTTGCGAGCAATCGATCCACCTCGTATTCTATTGCTTTTTGTTTAACCGGCGCAAAGATTCTTTTCTTTTGCCGGATGGGTTTGGCTTACGGGTTGACCCCGAGCTTGTGGGAGATCACTTTGGGGTCAATCCCGGGCATATCTGCCGGCGTCCAAGCGAATATGTCTGAGTTTCCCCGGAGGAAATAGATCAAGTCCTCGCGGTGGTCTCCGGTCAGGAGAGAGCCGATCTAGACTGTTCGGCCATCAACTCCTTCGAGGGGGACTTCCGTCAATGCTTCTACAGGGGCGCCTAGAATTTCTTTTTGGTCGTCGCGCGTATCCAAGAACCTATGGAAATCACGTGCGTCCTCAAAATCGTCGTCCTACTCCCCGGCAGGTGACGTCGAGACGAGGCAAATTTTGGCGGTTTGCTGGTTTCCGTAGTCCCGGTCTATTCTCCGTTGATCCAACAGGAATTTGAACGCAAGATGATAAGTTGAAATTTGAGCTCGAAGGGCGTTCAAGGTCGGACGTCCCAGGAGAATGTTATAGGATGGAGGTACTTTACCGACAAGGAAGTCCACCGGTATGGTTCGCGTATTGCCCTCTTCCCCAATGTTGAGGAGGAGGGTGACCAACCCCTTGGCCTGGACGGAGTGGTTTGTGAACCCAGAGAGGAGATGGGAGGTCGGCTGAAGGTCGGATGGTTCTAGCTTCATACGCTGGAAACAGTTGTGGAATAGGATATCCGCCGAGTTCCCTGAATCGACCAAAATTCTCTGGACCTCGTAACTGTGGACTCGGGCCATTATCACGAGAGGGTTATTGTGTGGAAGCGATATCTCGTGGAGGTCTTCATCGGTGAAGATGATCGGATAATTCTTCCTGCATTTCTTGTGGGGCGGATCGTTTGCTCTTTCGATCGGTAGGATGTGGTGCCCTCCCCTCCACATTTCCGGGTTGGACCCTTGGTAATGACCATGATTTGCCCGATCGTTAATTTCTCGGGAGGAGTTTGGTCTGCTGCTCCCTCTCCGCCTGTCGCTTGTCCCGTAAGTATTTATCCAGGTGGTCAGAGCGGATCAACTCCTCGATGTAGTCATGGAGTTGTTTGCAGTTCTCGGTCAGGTGACCCTGCTACCTGTGGAAGGCACAGTACGGGCCGCGGAGACGCTTGTTGGCCTTTTGGGTAACTGGCGGGAGATTAAAGAACCTCTCGCCTTTAGCCTCCTCTAGCAGCTCGGTCTGAGAGATGTTTAGAGCAGTGTACTCCTAGAACCTTGGAGAGTACGGTTTTAGGTGGTCAACTTTCTTTTTCTCCTCCTTGTCCCTTTTCTTTCGGGCCGTTTGGTCGGCTCGGTGCAGATTTGAGTTCACCTCTGACTCAAGTTGGATTTCTCGCTCGGTCCAGGCTTTCACTTCAGTCATGGTCTTAGGTTGCGCTAATACAAAAGAGCGAAGCCACTCTTTGTGCCTAATACCCGATCTCAGCGCGGTGATAACTGTTTCATCGCGGTGCTCGGGAACCTCCAGTAGGGCGTTGTAGAAACATGTGACATACCCTTAGAAAGATTTCTTGTCTCCGCTCTTAACGGTGAACAGGTAGTCGATCGTCCTTTTCTGTCGTCGGTTTCCGACGAAATGACCGAGAAATTGGGTAGCCAGCTCGTTGAAGGTCGAGATGGAGCGCTGCGCGAGCACCCAGAACCAGTCCCGGCCAGCCTGGATTAGTGTAGTGGGGAAAGCTTGGCATTGAGCCGCGTCCGAGTTATTTTGGAAGCTCATGCCCGCCGTAAATGCGTCTAGGTGGTCCTTCGGGTCAGACTTCCAGTCGAAGAGGGCCACTTTAGACGGCTTGTTCTTGGACGGGACGTGTTCGGTCAGCAGCTCTTTTGTGAAGGGCTTTGTGAGCGAATCGGCGGACTACTTGGCCCCTTCACCGGACATGTGGTCATCTCGTCGTATACCATCGATTTTCTTTTCAGGGCTTAAAGCCTGTGGTGGTACCTCGAGGATTCTACACAGCCGGAGTGGTGGCTACCTCCGCTCCGGGCCTGCGCGATTGTGCGGCTCCGATTCCGCTCTATCAAATTTCTTAAATTCTTGGAAGACGCCTTTTTTGAGTAATCCCGACGGTCGCCGTTTGCACGGCCTCGGCGGGACTGGGGGTGTCGGTCATGCCTGGAAGCAGGCGAACAGACCGACATCTCCTCAGAGGGCGTGCGCGCGCGGCGAACGTTGGGGCGACGGCCTAATCTTCCCTGAGATCGGGGTGCGGAGCTATCTGGCGCCTAGTGGGTCATGGAATCATTCGCCGCATACGGGTCGTAGTGGCCGGAGTCGGCACGCCGACGCTCGGTGACGTTATGATGAGCGTGGGTGAGATCGAGAGCCTGAGCAAAGCCATCCGTCCTTCCGCGGACGTCGTTATCCCTGAAAGGGGGAACTGCGGTCTGGTGGGTGGGGCCCGCCGCTTGGACGCGGACGAGTGCACCCACCATCAATGTGAGCCTGTCGATCCGAGCGGATAAGGCGCCAATGACGTTAGGAGAGGGAGACGAGCCGCTCCTGCCTTCGTTGTGGGGGGTGTGGCGGCTTGTATTTGGATCATTGCGACCGTTGTTGTCATTGGGTCGAGGGCGGAAGATCAACTTTTGTGGTGGAAAAATTCTTTCATCTTTCCCACAGACGGTGCCAATTGATAGAGGTCGTGATCTTTCTCAGATGTTGTCCTCCGACAATCTGGCGAGAGCGATCTTATACGGCTGAGATTTGTTTTGGGAGATGTTGAGCGTGCGGATCTCAGTGTGTTGGTGTTGACGCCGAGCTATTTGCAGAGGAAGTCCTGGGTTTGATGACCACCGTAGTACCCTCCGACGATTAAGTTAGTGCCGAGGAATAGAAGCAGAGTAGCGGCGTATTGGAATTAATTTGACTTTCCTGAGTCTTCTGAAAGAGGGGTTTATATAATGGTCGCGTGGAGCGAGCCGGTGCGAGATTCCCGTCGTCAGTTACGCACCCTCGTTACGCCCGTGTTGTTGGCGGGATACGTCCATTAATGACGGGATACGCTCATTAATGGAGGGACGTGTTGACGTGGGCCGTAGGGCGGCGGATATCTTGCTTCGGCGAGATACACGGAACCGTAACGGGGGTGTACGGGCTCCGAAGCTCTGCATGTCAGATGGATCGGAGACGAGCGGGAAACCGAGGAAGCTCGGCATGTCAGGAGGCTCGGAGACGAGCATGGAGTCCGAGAAAGCCTGTCAGGAGCTCGGAGACGAGCGGGAGGCCGAGGAATGTCCCCGATGCATCGGGCTGATTCCAGCTCCGTAGCATCCGGGACACGTCATCAGCCACGTGTCGTGATATGTGAAATTCCCACTTGTGAGTACCATCAAGAGTAAATTGACGTAATCCAACTTGACTAGACAGCATATTCAATTTTTTCCTTTGTTAGACTTAAGTCTAGAAGAATTAGAAGGTGATAGAATGATGAAGTAGAGAAATAACAAAGATACTAATAAAATCGGAATACTGAATATAAAATTGTTGGTCTGCATGTATTTTAGACAGAACAAAGAATGAACAGAATGTAATTTTCATGTAACAACGTGGTTGACTGAGTGAGTCAAGTAGACCTGCTGGTGATCCGGTCATCGTCAGGACATGAGATGAGCCATCCTCTCTCTTTCCTCATCTTGACTTCAAAAACGACTCGGATATCACCAAGTCCCCGTCAACACCTCTTTATAAGTTCCCTTGATCTCTCTCTTCCCCTTAATTAAATCAAACTCTCTCTCTCTCTCTCTCTCTCTCTCTCTCTCCCCAACTAGAGGCATGTCGAAGGTAAGTTGATACTTCATGTTGGTTTATTTTTAGAAAAGAAATTGTTAGGATTACTAAAGGGTCAAATTTTGTTAGTACTGACGGTGATTATATTGTTTAAGTATGCTTTTGATTATTTGCTCTTAAGGACTTTTTAAAAAAAAATTATTTACCTGGAATGCTGATTGATTTCTGAAATTTTCAGAAGGTTGTGCTGAAATTGGATCTACATGATGACAAAGACAAACAAAAGGTCATGAAAGCTGTCTCCAAAATTTCAGGTACATCTTATTGAAAATTCGAATCAAGAACCGTCTCCTTTCTCTGTTTCTTTAGCTTAGGAGTGAATTATCAGTATTGTATTATATAGAATCCAGGAAATTTTATCTTGTATATTAATCTCTAGCAACGATATGTTAATCGAACCAAGGTTACAGTCCTCAACATGGCAGAATGAAAGTAAATGATTCATATAGCTGATTCCAAATATTCGAGATAATCAAGGGTGTTAAATCTGCATGCACTAAGATTCGAATTGGGTTTGCTCTAAAAGAACTTAAATCGGTGTGTATTGCCATGGTTCACGGCATAAATTTGGTTAATATTCTGTTGAGGACGTCATCATCAAACGGTGACCCAGTTCACGCAGTCCAATCTGTCCATGTTTGCACTCCCATTTCGTAGCTTATTTGAAGAACACATAATCTGCTATGATACATAAACCCCATATGCTACTCTATGCTTCGTTCTCTTGGACTGTGTTTTTATATTCTAGTTTTGGTTCTGTTTTTCTTTCTGTCTGGGTCGTGTTTGGGAATTTTCTACTAGCAAATGGCGGGGGTTAAGAAATTTTTTGTTTAATCGAACACTAATCTGCTCGCTGAATGTCATCTCTTACAAACTAATAATTTTCATACTAATAAATTCTACCACTTATGAGTCATACTTCTATTACTAATAGCAATGCCTGTAGATATTGTGGATCCTACCCAATAAGTATTAAAAGTATTACTCACTATTTATCGGAGGAATTTAATCATTAATTTCTAATTCCCGATGGAATTTGAACCTGAATATCTGCTATGCCAACCTTAAGTCTTTAACATAGTGCATCAGCATCTATTGCTGCAATGAGAATTAAGAAATATAATTTTATATTTTAACAATCAGCATTTAAACCTTGCAGGTATTGACTCAATCACCATGGACATGAAGGACATGAAGCTTACGGTGATCGGAGACATCGACCCCATCGATGTCGTGAGAAAACTGCGAAAATTCTGGAACGCGAGTATATTCTTCGTGGGGCCCGCCAAGGAGCCAGAGAAGAAAAAGGATGACAAGAAAGACGACAAGAAGGATGACGCTAATAAGAAAAAAGACGATGGTAAAAAGGACGGCAGCGACAAGAAAAAGGACGAACAAATGTTAGCATATAATCCTTATATTTTACCTTATTATAATTATCCTCATGTTGTGAATTATAATCCACAAATGAGCTACCCTCAACATGCTGCAACACATTACCCTCCTATGGCTACACCTTACTATGCTCAAGAGGAGAATCCAAATGGTTGTGTGATTTCTTAAATTCTAGAATGTTATATATGAGAGTTGATTTGTATGTATTCATGAGATTTGATTAGGCGATTAATATATAGGCTAGAAAATCTTTGTTCACTTCATCTTCTTTTAATATGTGAGTATTTGTTTTTGAAATCGACCCCAAAATATTGAAATAAAGGATTGTTCTTATTACGGCTGTTGTATTTATTGTTCAAGCAATTAGTTGTGAGATTTCTTTTATATATATATATATATATATATAGAGAGAGAGAGAGAGAGAGAGAGAGAGAGAATAATGGAGGAAAAAGACCATAGGAGGGGATTTCCTTCTATGGTGTCGAAAAAATACGTTCTCGATCGTGTTTTCCGATGATCGGAATCCATTATCTTCATCGTTATCATCTAAGATGTGGGTACGTCAAATTTCATGTGATTCTACAACTTTTTCACCGTTGATTTAGCAATGTAAAAAGTTCTATTGTCGGTAAACCGTTCATTTTGAACCCACTAATTCAACGGTGAAATGGTTGTAGAATCACATGAAATTTGGTGTACCCATATCTTAGATGATAACGATGAAGATGATAGGTGCCAATCGTCGGAAAACATGATGGAGATTGTATTTTTTCGACGCCATATGAGGGAATTTCCTCTTATGGCATCTTTCCTCCATTTTATATATATATATATATATATATATATATATATATATATATTTTTTTTTTTGCATGGATTGGTCATCAAGTTGGCTAAATATGTATGGTATAGGTTCATTAAAATTAAGACTTTTGTAACCATGTGCATCACATCCAAAGTTACAGAAAACTGTGAATCCGGGAATTCGACTCATGGTGTATCTGTATTCTATTCGAATCGGAATCCTTGTGTGGGATTTATCGATAGAAATATAAAAGTAGTTTCTTTTCCTTTTACATTTTTAAAAAGGAAAATTAGAGAAGTGCGTATCTCAACCTTCTTCACTAATATATGTCTTGGAAATTGCCAATTCTCCTTCTAGAAAAGGAAGAAAATCACACTGATTAACCCAATAAATTGAATATGAATTACGTCAGTTCTGACGTCACAAGCAAAGAGGTGTTCAAATAACCACCACAAGCTCCTCTTCTACGTCTATGGTTTTTTCTTCTTTTCTTTCTAAAGTTTTGAACAGGCATTACATGTTGAATAATTAAGTTGTTTGTTTTTATTGTCGTAATCAATCATTATAGAATTTGCTGTCGATGCATTTTAAATTTGTGGTGGCCAAGATTGCATCTAATATGGTACTCCATCTCTCCAACTAAAACAGACAATATATGAACCAAATAATCTTTTGTTTTTTTGTGTATCTAATGCAATGTATCTTGTTAGAAAAGAGGATTAAACAGCTCTTGGATAACATCGTGGGTTATTTCTTTTGAATGATCATAGAACTTTGTAGATAGTTCTCTTGTTAGGATTTGAAAATAATTCCCATCTATTTTCTTATCTTTCGTATTTGTTTTCAGATTAGTGCTGACAATTATCAAGAAAACTTTTTATATTCTTTTAAGGATATTTACCAAAACCCATTTATGTGGTTTCACACTATTAAGAAAAAACACCACATGGTTTATTTTATGACAAAAAACCACCGTGTGGTTTCATACCTTTACGACAAACAACCACATGGTTTCGGAAAACACCTAATACTCTTAATTTTTTTGGTTATTCTTAAATTTATTCACATGTGACAGGCATATGAAGCGTAAAAGCATTTTTATACCCGAAATACATTTCTCATTCTCCATATGAAAGCAACCGAACAAAACAAGTAACTTTTCGAGACCACCAGATGAGAAGGGCATTTTGGGTATAAAAATACTTTTACGAGTCATGTGCATCTCACATATGGGTACTGTAGGGTGTTTTTCATCACTCCATTGAGATGAGAATATGCGTCGCTTGTCAGGCGTACTACAAATTCCACCTGCCTAGGGTAGGCTAGGGTTTATTGATTGTGGAGATTCGAATCTCCGGCAGTCGCGGACTAAACTGCCGTTAATTACCCCTCAACTTTGGAGCGAAAGAACCTCCGATTGACGAGTTAAACTGGTCATGCGAACCCAATGTGCTGTATGCGTGTGTTGTGTTTTGAGGGGTCTTAGATACATCAGGAGCCTCGTAGAGTTTACGGGGGTCTCGCTATCCGGATAGCGGGCTGGGGGTCAAGGAGGCTAGCAGCCTCCTTATGGGATGCGAGACATCGCCTAGTTAGAAATTTTTTCTTACGGGGATAGTGTTGTGGAGTATGTGTGTATATATAAAAAAAAGGGAGTAGCATTCAAAAGACGCATGGGCGCCAGCGCCTCACACGTCCGGCACGCGGGCGCCCGCAGGGAAAGGGGCTTAGCCCTCTATTCTGGGAGTTGTACTCCCAATTTACTTTTGGAGTCAAACTCTTAAAAAAAGGACAAAGGAGCTTAGAACCTATAGAGGGAGTTGTACTCCCAATTGACTTTTAGAGTTAAACTCCTAAAAGAAAGACTTTTTTTGGTTCGGAATTAAACTCGTAAGAGATTTTCGTAGATGATAAAAGGGGACCATTTTCTTCTCCCTTGAGCTCTAGATCTTCTCTTGAGCCTTGGATCTTCCTAAAGTAGGGTTTTTGGAGATGAGCCTCTTTCTTTCTCCTCTTTGTTGGCTGGATCTTGGAGAAAAAAAGTGGCGGGACTTAAAATTCACCCCTTTTGGGGATTTGATGGGAGATCCGCGCTCCTTTTCAAGGGTTTTATGGTGAAAAACCGTTTCTTTTTGGAAAAAGAAGAGTTAAACTCTTGATTTAATTCAAAAAAAGAAAGAAGATTTAGAATCTTGGGGAAGGAGAAGGAAGCACAAAAACCCTAATTTTCTTGAGAGAGAAAAAGATTTTTTTCAATTTTTTCATCATGTTTGCCTTTATAGGCTACATACTTTACATATAGCCCCTTGAGCTTTGTCAAATGACACTTGTGCCACCCTATACCTTATGTGCTTATCTCTTTTTGCAGATAAATCAAGGGGTTTACAAAATTTTGGTTTTTTGCCCATTTTACATACATTTATTTCTATAAAAAAAAGAATTATATTAAACCAATTTATGGTTTCATTCTTTTTGTCATGGGGCCAGTCCCTTCCATGCTCGGTCTTGACCTGGGCATGAGCCCACTAGGTTTGGGGTTGACTTTGATTTTAACTTGGTCAAACTGGGTTCCTTAGCATCCTCACTATATTTTTTAAGGCATCAAGCATGCAATTTAGAAAAATTTAGAGTGCTAAGCAACCCATAACTGAGGATCTAACTAGATAATTAGGGTTTACATAAGCAAGTAAACAACTTTACTCTAAGTGAACAAAGAATACAACCTTTGTAGACCGGTTCTTCACTTCTAAAGCTCCGTATAGTAGTCTCTTTGCTCCAAGTAGTGGTCTCCCGGACACTCTTTAGGCTCCACTAGGTGAAAGGAACAAGATTTCTTGAAGAATTTCGAGGCCGAAGATGATCTACGTCGAGGAATCTCCAACTCAAGCTAACTCTTCACTAATTGAGAATTAGTGAAGCAAATAACTTATACTAAATAGCTAGTCCAATGTAGATTGATGAAGTAGGAATTTTGCTCACTTTAGAATTGATGATACTCGATACCGGGGTTTCCCCAGATCATGACACGTGGCAAGTGACGTATCCCAAAACCTACAAGAAAGGATCAAGAACGGTACATTGGAAGTATGCCCCGGTCCCTCGAACCGAGGATGTTCCCGACCATCGGTGGCGTTCCAGACCACTCCCATGCTCGCCTTACAAACAACCGTCGGCCCGCCTCCAAGCCTTCCCGCACGCTGAGTTCCCTCAGCCCCCTAGCCTGCCTCCGAGCTATCATAGAACCAAGCTCGCTCGGCCTCCCGCTCGTTCCCGAGCCTCCCGCTGAGCTTAGCTTCCCCGGTCTCACCGACCAGCCCACATCACTGATCGCAGGCGTCTCCGCCACGGCTTCGCGAATCGCGCCAGACGCGAGATACCTGTTGCCCACGATCCCGCCTTTCACGCGGGCGTAACGCCAGGGGTGTAACGGCCGGCGTGAATCTCGCGCCCGCCAGCCCATGGCTTCCACTATATAAACCACTCTCTCAGACGACTCAGGTAAGGAAATTTTACCCCAATAGGCCGTTACTCTGCCCATTTAGCCCGTCTAACTTGATCGTCGGAGGGTCCTCGGTGGCACAACCACCCCGGGACTTCCTTCCAAGTAGCTCGGCTTCAACCACTTCAAGACTATTGAGATCCACACACTTCAGGAGGCAACCTCTCAACTCAATCTCAGCCGTTCGCATCCACTCGCTGTAGATCAACGGAAGGTAACATCTGAAGGAGATCCAGAGCTCCATCAGTTGGCGCCGTCTGTGGGAACCGCTAGTTCCACTCAACGAAAGTTCACCTTCCAATCTCAATTTCATGGCGAGCGATCACCGCGACGATTCAAGCATTAGTCGCCGCCTTCCCCACAATGGAGACACGGATGGATCCCCTCCTCCCCTGAATGCCATTCACACCCTATCTGCTCGGATAGATCGGCTCACGTCCGTCGTGGATGCGCTCGTCCGTGTCCAAACAGCCGGGCAAACTCCTTAGGTCGCTGCTCCCCCACCTCAGGACTGGGAACCCTATAGAGGGAGAGAAGACGTTGCCCACGTCGGCACGACCGAGCACCGCCTCGCTATCTTCGGCGGCCACAGATCCCCTAGGCCAACCAATTCGATGACCCGGT
The DNA here is from genome assembly GCA_030015575.1 of Agapanthus africanus. Taxonomy (NCBI): domain Eukaryota; kingdom Viridiplantae; phylum Streptophyta; class Magnoliopsida; order Asparagales; family Amaryllidaceae; genus Agapanthus; species Agapanthus africanus. The sequence goes on from CM057339.1 coordinate 28,347,285, forward strand.
GGGCACCTCACGGCTCGACACCGAGGTCTTATAAAAGAGCACCCCGCCCTGAGCCCCAACGCGCTCCTGCCCCTCCCGAGGAGGTGTCGGTCAGCTCGTCTGCTCCCAGGAATGACCGGCGCTCCCTCCCTCGACAGGGTCGCACAGACGGGACTCACCACGGTAGCTCAAAAACGACCTCGCCAGGGGACCTAAGGAACCTCATCAAACGGAACCGGAGCCGCGGTCAGGCGCAGGTCGCCAGCAACAAAGGCCATATATAAGAGTATGCCGAATCGTCGGGATACCACGACGCCCTCAAAAAAAGATCGAAGGCATGCATCGGGAAAATCGTCCTTCAAGCGACGGGGTTAAATATGCCACTGACTCGCTTATGAAGCCCTTCACCAAAGAGCTACTTGCCGTCCACGTCTCCTCCCGGAACAAGCCCACGAAGGTCTTGTAGGGTTGCTGGGCACGCTCACAAAGTTCTGCGAGGCATCAACCATGCCCGATTAAAAATTTAGCCGTGCCGAACAACCCAAAGCCGGATCTTTAAACTAGGGTTTAGGCGAAAACAAGTATGTTAAACAGTTTAACACTAAGTGAGAGGGATTACAACCTTTGTAGATCCGGTCCTTCACTTCTAAAGCTCCGTGTTGAAGTCCCTTCGCTGCGATCATCATGTTCCGGACTCTCGAGAGGTTCCACGAAGAGAAAGATGCAGTCTTGCTTCCGATCTTCGATACAAAGATGATCTACCTTGAAGTTTCGTTAACACAAGCTAACACTCATAATATGAAGTGAACACCCTCATCTAAATGGCAAGGATAGATGAGGATGATGGAGTAGGATTTTTTCTCTCATTTGTTTTCTTATTCTCACTTATTTTTCATCACAAAATCAAATCAAGAAAGCTTTGCAAAAGAGGAAGAAGAAGAAGAATAGTGATCCATCCTTTTGTGATGAATAATGCAAGGATTAATATGATGAATAATGCAACCATGGTTGACTAAACCATTGTAGAGAATTAACCAAGGGCTAGGGTTTGGGTTGGGTTAAGTATGAGTCATAGATAAATATCAAGACAAATATCTTTATCATGACAAAAAGAAACCTTCTAGAATCTACTAGAAGTCTTAACCCTAATCCAAACCCTAATCATGTTTAAACCCCACAAAACATGTTGCATTAGTTATCATATCATGTTAAAATATTATATATCACATATATAATATTTATCGTAACAAAATAAAATAATACAATTAACATATATCGCATATATATCAATGTATTACCCGAGTGAGAAAAAGAATCTTTTAGTGAGCTAATATTAGTTAATGTAATTTTAATATATCATATATATTATTATACATTAAATTATTGAATCAACACTTGATCCGACAATCCGGCTATATCGCATATAACCGACTAATATTTATCCGTACTGATTCATCAAATCAACACTTGATCCGATGACCCATCTGATACCAAATATCGCGAGAATAAAATACGGTATCTCATATCGCATTATCCTCGGTCCCGCATATATCACATATGTGCCCCTACTCCTTTTTGCTTGAGCCAAGAAACCTCTGTGTAGGACTCTAAAGAATCGTCAATACGCCGGCAGTAGGTGATGATCATATCAAACACCCACAAGCTGCAAGCGGTCAGCTAAATGTAACAACCACCCAGGTATTGAGCGCTCAGAAGATCAAAAAGCAAGCCTGTACATTCTCCTGTGAATCCAAACAGTAACACTCCCGTACAGTCCGGTCTCGTCGTCTGATATGTCGCATATCTCGCCTAGGGGTGGTAAACGTCAGACCCCAGTTGCTTGATAAGTCGTGTCGATATGCGGTCTATAACAGTTCAAGAAACTACTAATAACACTTACCAGTAAATCTCAGCAACCCTGGCCAGGGATTTCCGGTTATAGCCAATCGTACACAGCACAACATCAACTCCCTATACCGGGAGAGAAGAATCCCCTCCTATCGCTCATTGCCTCCATGTGATTCGGGACTGTACCCAAAAGCCACCTTTTGCACGCCCTCTTGGACGTGGTATGATGGAAATCAAAGCACAGTGGGAATCACACAAGACTATATGACGATCTCGGGTCAGTCTGTACCAGTGTCACCGGAGAACTGCCATCTGACGTGAGGTATAATACCATCTGGGAGTTCTCGAAGAGTCCGTCCAGTGTACCCAGTCTCCACTGAGCACCCGTACACCATCCTTGATTTCAAACACCGATGGATATGGGATCACCCATCGCCCATCATATGGGTCAAGATGCGTATACGCTAGTCTACTCTGGTGTATCGATGCCCTGTCTCGATACACCCTCGACTAAGAACAGTTATAGGATGTACTTGTCGACTACCGTGGCCCCACTAGTACGATCTCATCATAGTCCAAGTAGTCGAGTACATATCCTAAGGGCTTTATCAACATGTAATATAGAGACAATCAGAGTACTTGTTAAGATAAAGTACAACCAGATAGCATACTATCATGTCGAGCAAGAAAGTCCTCCCTATATATGTCCAAGCATCCATTACAATATACATCGTATGTATAGTAATGGCCTCTAGGGCATACATATAACTAACAGGTCTCCTTCTTCAACGGGAAGCCCGACCCGAAAGACCATTTGGACGCGTTCACAGCCGGGATGAGTTTCCAGGACAATTCCGACGCCGCGCAATGCCGCGCTTTCCTCGCCACTCTCATCCGCTCTGGACGAGACTGGTTCCGAAGACATGCGCCACACTCAATCTCTACCTTCGTTGAGCTGGCCACCCAGTTCCCCGGTCATTTCGTCGGGAACAGACGGCAGCAGCGGACCGTTGATCATCTCTTCAGCATAAAGAGCGGGGACAAAGATTCCTTCAAAAGATACGTCACCCACTTCTACAACGCACTCCTTGAGGTCCCAGAGCACCGGGACGAGACGGTCATTATGGCCCTTAGGTCGGGTCTTAGGCACAAGGAGTAGCTACACTCCTTTGCATTAGCGCAACCTAAGACCATGGCCGAGGTAAAGGCCTAAACCGAACGTGAGATCCATCTTGAGTCCGAGGTGAACGCCAACCTGCCTCGGACAGAGCAAGCCGATCAGAAGAAAAGGGTCAGGGAGGAGAAAAAGAAGATTGAGCAGCCAAAGCCCTACTCTACGAAGTTTCAGGAGTACACCCCGCTCAACGTCTCCTAGACGGTACTGTTGGAGGAGGCTAAGGGCGAGAGGTTCTTCAAACTCCCCCAGTCTAGAATAGGGCGGCAAAGCGTACCCGGGGCCCCTACTGCGCTTTCCACAGGTTGCAGGGCCACCCCACCGAGAACTGTAAGCAGCTCTAAGACTACATCGAGGAGTTTATCTGCTCGGGGCACCTAGCGAGGTACTTGCAAGACAAGCGGCAAGCCGACCGTGAACAAGAGCACCATCCCCCTCCCGGCGAGTTGACAATTGGCCAACTCATGGTCGTGTCAGCGGGGGGTACGACGGGGACCGACGAAACGCGGCACCCCTTACCGATCGAGGGGACTGACAGCCACCCAAGGAAGATGGCTAAAGCGGCCGTGCCGATCATCTTTACCGACGAGGACCTCTACAGGATATCCGTACCTCACAACGACCTACAAGTAATCACAGCCCGGGTCCACCGCTATGAAGTGCATAGGCTATTGGTCAACTCGGGAAGCTCCGCGTACATTCTCTTTTATGACTGCTTACTGCGTATGGGACTTACCCCGTCAGACCTAAGGCCGACCGCCCATGTCCTGTCGGGGTTCACTAACCACTCCATCCCTGCGGAAGGGGTAATCACCCTCCAATTTAACATCGGGGAAGTGGGCCGTACGCGTACCGTGCCGGTGGAGTTTATCGTCGCGAGAATTCCATCGGCCTACAACGTTCTCCTAGGTCGCCCGACACTGAACTCCCTCCACGTCCAGATATCGACCTACCACCTAGCGATAAAGTTCCTACTCGACCAAGGCGGGATAGGTCGGGCTTAAGGGGACCAACAAACCCCCAAGGTTTGCTTCACCGCAACATCTACGTCTGAGCGGCCAAACAATGACCCTGAGTGCGAGGATGATATCAAGGGTTCCCTGGATACCCGAGACGAGTAAAAAGAGGTCCAAGGAACCCCGTGGAACTACTGACTGAGGTCCTCCTTGCGGAAAGGGACAACGAACGAACCGTCCAGATCGGGTCCCTCATGACGGGGAATCGCCGAGACGACCTAATCCACTTCCTTAGGAATAACTCAGACGTATTCGCTTGGGTGCCTGCCGACATGTCGGGGATTGACCTCAAAATCATATCACATATGCTCGGGGTGGACCCTAAGGTCCGGCCCGTCAGGCAGAAAAAGAAAAGTTTCGCCCCGATCAAACAAAAAGCAATCGAGAACGTGATAGACAGGATCTTCGCCGCCAACTTCATTCGGAACGTGCCTTACTCGGAATGGTTGGCGAATGTAGTCATGGTTAAAAAGTCTAGCGGGAAGTGGCGCATGTGCGTCGACTTCACTGAGCTCAACAAGGCCTGCCAGAAAGACAACTATTCCCTCCCTCGGATAGATCAGCTCATTGATAGTTCGGCATGCCACGAGTTACTTAGCTTCATGGATGCGTTCTCCGGCTACAACCAGATACGTATGAATCCGGCGGATGAGGATCTCATCGCGTTCTCAACGAACCCGGGGGTATACTGCTATACGGTGATGCCCTTCGGCCTCAAAAATGCCGGTGCTACGTACCAACGCTTGGTTAATCAGATGTTCAAGCCACAAATAGGCAGGAATATGGAGGTTTACGTCGATGACATACTCGTCAAATCAACCTCGTCGGATGAATATGCCAAGGATCTGGGCGAGCCCTTCGACGTCCTCCACAGATACAAGATGAAACCGAACCCCGCCAAGTGTGCATTTGGGGTCACCAGTGGAAAGTTCCTCGGCTTCATGGTCACCCATCGTAGAATCGAGGCCAACTCGGAGAAAATCAGCGCCATCCTCAATATGGCCGCGCCTAAGACTAACGTCGAAATCATGCGGCTAACAGGGCGGGTAGCCGCTCTAAGTCGTTTCATATCAAGGTCTGGGGAGAAGTGCCTCCCGTTCTTCAAATCTCTAAGGAAGATACCAAGGTTCGAATGGTCAGAGGAGTGCCAGACCGTCTTTGAGCAATTAAAGAGGCACTTTGCGACTCCCCCGCTGCTCACCCGGCCAGTTGAAGGGGATGAGCTATTGCTATATCTAGAAGTTTTCGACCACGCTGTAGGTTCTGTGCTCATCCGAGAGGTCGAGGGAGTCCAGAAGCCGGTATACTATGTGAGCCACGTCTTCAAGGACGCGGAAACAAGGTACCCGGCCATAGAGAAGATCGTCGTAGCACTCATCGTGGCCTCAAGGAAACTACGGCATTATTTCCAGTGCACACCATCGCCGTTCTTACCGAGCGGCCTTTAGGGGCTATCCTCGCCTCCACCGAGTCCTCTGGTCATTTGGAGAAATGGAGGTACGAGTTTTCCCAGTTCGACATAAAATACCGCCCGAGACAGGCTATCAAGGCACAAGCCCTAATCAATTTTATCGTCGAGTGCACCATCCCCAGTAAAAATCCGGAATCCACGCTGGCCCCCGGAGCTCAACCCTTAGTCGATAAGAAGCCCGACTCCGTCCCTGATTGGATCCTTTATGTCGAGGGTCCTCAACCGAGGAAGGCTGTGGTGTCGGCCTCATCATTCAGGGCCCGAACGAGGCAGAGATGGAGTATTCTCTAAAGCTCGGGTTCAAAGCTTTAAATAACGCAGCGGAATACGAGACCTTGCTGGCCAGACTGCGGATAGCCTCCGGAGTGGGGCTGAAAACGATCCGGATCCGCAGCAACTCCGCCCTAGTCGTTGGCCAAGTGACCAGTTGATTCGAGGCATGGGAACCTCTGATGGTGAAGTATCTGGCCGAGGTGAGAAAATTACGAAAAGACTTCGATGAAGTCCAGGTGGAGCAGATCCCCAGACAGCTAAACGCCCAGGCCGACGCCTTGAGTAAGCTGTCTTCATCTTATACGGCCAACAATAAGAGGAACATCCTCTTCGAGGTCTTACCACGGCCCAGCGTAGAAGACGGGGCGACGCCACTTCAAGTGTACACAGCCCGGGAAGAAGACCGGGATTGGAGGAAGCCCCTCGTGGAATTCCTGAGGTAAGGTACACTCCCAGAAGATCGAGGGGAAGCTCGCCGTCTCCGAGCCAGAGCTCGCCATTTCGTCTGGAGCAATGGGAACCTCTACAAGAAATCCTTTACTCAACCCCTATTACGGTGCGTCGACCCCCACGAGGCCGACCACGTCATGCGTGAGATTCACGAAGGGGTTGGCGGTGCGCACGAAGGGGCCAGCAACTTAATCCAGAAGAAACTGCTCCAAGGGTACTATTGGCCGACGATTCATCAGGACACCCAAAAGCTCGTCAGGAGGTGCAAAAGATGCCAACTCTATGGCAGCATACCTCGCCTTCCGGCCACTGAGCTAACAGCCCTAACCCCCCCTGGCTGTTTGCTCAGTAGGGAATGGACATGATAGTCCAGTTCCATACCGGGACGGGAGGACAAAAGTACGTCCTCGTCACAGTAGACTACTTCACGAAGTGGATCGAGGCCGTCCCCCTCAGGAAACTGGACGCCACCGCGACTATCAAGTTCCTGCAGAACAACGTAATATTTTGGTTCGGTATCCCGAGGTGTATCATCACCGACCATGGGACAAATTTCGAGAATGAAAAAGTTAAGGAATTATGCAGCGAATACCATATCCTTATGAAGTTCGCCGCGGTCGCGTATCCCCAATGCAACGGGCAGGCCGAAGTCGTTAACCGGGACGTCCTCCGAGGTCTTCGGACATGCCTAGAAGGACGCCAAGGCAGTTGGGTCAAGGAACTACCCCGGGACTTATGGGCCTTGCGCACGTCGAAGAAGACCCCTACCGGAGAGACCCCTTTCAGCTTCTGCTATGGCACTGAGGCAATGGTCCCAGCGGAGATCGGGCTGCCCAGCCACAGGGTCGAGCACTTCGAGGATGAAGCCAACACTTCCGCCCTCCGGACTAATCTGGACGTGTTGTTAGAGAAACGGGACCGGGCTCAGAACAGAGCTGCCGCCTATCAATAGCAAACCGCCCGCTACTACAACGCGCGAGTCAAGCGTCGCTTCTTCAAAACTGGAGATTTGGTCCTAAGGAGGAACGAGTTTGTCGATCAAGGAAAGATGCATAAGTTTTCCCCGAAATGGGACGATCCCTTCCTCGTCTCTGAGGTCCTGCCTGGCGGAGCCTATCGTTCATAAGATGTAAATAGTCGCAAATTTCCACGGCCTTACAACGCCGAAAAGCTCAAGCTGTACCTCTGAAAAGAATATCTAAATGTATATATTTTTCTTTCACAAAAGCGATGTAAATTCTTCTAAGTTCTTTTTATTTAAACAATAAGAAGGAAACAATAAAGTATCGCAAAAAGGATAATTTTATTCATTCAAAAGGTATTGTAGGCTCTTCAGCCTTACATCAAAAAGAAAAAGAAAAATTCTTACAACAACGGGGGAAGGGGTGCAAGAAACATTGCTCGTGGTACTCCGAAGAAACGGCCGTCAGCCGAGCCCTGGCCGCCTCGGACCTCTGCCTCTGATGCTGTCTGGGAACCCTTGAGGCCACGAACGGGCTGGAAGGCTCTACGGGCGGGCACCCATCGGCGAGATGCCTCAGTCGGTAACACTCGAGGATGAGTGCCACCGAGCAATCCCGCCGACTTATCGAGATCAGTCCGAGATGACATAGCAATCTAAGCTTGCCAACCGCCTCATCCTTCAGCTGTTCGGACAAGGGGTTGTGCAGCCCTGGCGATGCCATCCAAATTGAATACATCAGTAGCTGGAGCGTGGGTGATCGCCGGGGAAGCAAGCGGCCGACATGATCCTCCACACGCCGAACCACCGCCCGCAACGTCTCCTCGGAGCTCTGCTGATCATACAAATATACGTCTTCGAAGGAAATGATCTCGAAAATGGAGAAAAGCAATCCGTCCATTTTTATGTTTCGGTGTGCAAACCTAAGTATGGGCAACACACCCTTCTCTATTTATAACCCCAAACGGCATCCCTAAGGACCCAAAATCGCGCGCGCATGGGCGCGAATCCTGGGATCCACCTAAATTACTCCAATACCACACCACCATATTGCTGAACTGACGCGGCTCTTCGAAACGCTTCGCCTTCCCATGCATTCCTGACACGTGTCGTCTACGACGGTCACTCTTCCCGATGTTCGCACACTAATGAAGGTTAGACCGAACCTCGCAAAACCGAGCAGCAACCTTGCTCGGTCCATCCTTGACTGGTAATCTCTTACCCAACGAAGCCAAGGATCAAAGCCCTCATCAAGAGGCAACCGAGTGTCACGCCCCACTTCCAGTGTACGGGCAGAGGGCGCGAGAATGCCGCTACGTATCTACTCTGAAGTAAATACGCTAAGCGTATCTAAGCAATATAAATGTAAATGCACAAGTGACAAATGTAATGAAATAGCAACTTTATTTATTAACATTCTTTTGTACAATGCATGGAAAAGTAAATACATCTAAATGAAAGCAATGCCTAACAGTGGCATACAGAAATGGAAAGTACTGAAATGAAACAGGTACAAGTGGCTACAGCTCGGGGTCTTCGATGTACTGCTCAAGGGCCTGCTCCGAATGCTCCTGAATGATCTCGGGCTCTAGTGCTTCCGATTCACCTGACAACATTCCAAGAAGAAAGAGAAGGAATGCCGTCAGCGAACAATCGCTCAGTAAGTCCCAAATATAAGGAAGAAGTAGAAAAGAAAGAACGAGAGAGACTGTAGCTTTTAAAATTGTATTATATTGTTATACTGTTGTATTTAGTATTAATGTTGTTGTTATCGTAAGTTCAAGGGTGAATGTCAACCAATCTCAAGAGTGTTCTCAAACCCAACATGTTATAATCCAGGAGTAGGGAACCACGGGTCCGAATTAAATGTTAGTAACGGGACTTCGACCGTCGTCGAAGTATTCCAAACTCAACATGCTTAATCCAGGAGCATGGAAACATGGGTCCTCATGATAGCTTGCTTGTGTTAGTAAACATGAATTCATGATCTAGGAGGACTCTTGAGATTCTATTGGATTCACGAATGAACTACCCCAATACCCCGTGTACTTATTGTATTGATAGTAATGATTGTACTGATTGTATTGTATTGTATTGTACTGTCTTGAAAATTGTATAGATGACTTACCGAAAGCATGATATCAGTAAATGGATATAACTGGAGAATCATGTAAATGGATGTAACTGGAGAATTATGTAAATGGAAATATATCCATGGTTCGGTTCAGTCAATATAGATTAAATAGATTGAATATATATATTCATGGATTCATGTTGAATTGTAGTTTGTACTTGAATCATATTCAAGTCGGATTATTAATGATACTTAGTCTAAGTCAGAACAATTAAAAAAATAAATTGAAGTCCTGAATTAGGTCCTGATGTTATCGGTAACCGCTGCACATAGGCGGCAGGATTTGTGTCTTTTTCAAAGACAATTACCGTGTTGATAATACCGTTTGTTAAGTTGTCTACCTTAAAATAGGCAAGCACCCACTTCTCCGGCTCCCTGAGGCTCAAGAGATTGGTCCCGCTTAAACCTATATTTACTAGGGTTCTAGGGTAATTTATAGAACTTGAGGGGTTTTTATGCAAAAATACTTTTGTATAATTTTCAAAATACACCCATGTAGGGTGTTTTTCGTCACCCCATTGAGATGGGAATACGCGCGGTCTTATCAGACGCATTACAGATCCTCCCTGCCTAGGTTAGACTGGGGTTTATTGATTGTGGGGACCCGAATTTTCGGCAGTCGCGGACTAAGCTGCCGTTAATTACCCCTCGCATTTGGAGCGAGAGAACCACCGATTAACGGGTTAAACTGGTCATACGAACTGATCAGTCGAAAATACTGCATTTTTAGACCGGCAATTTCCCTATCATTTGCACTCATCTAGAAGTGTTCGGCATTCATATAGCACATATTAGCAAATCAGTCGTTAAATATCAGATTGCATGTGTTAGACTCTAAAACCGGCACTATAAGGGAAATTGACTGCATTTCATAGCATGGCATCATTCCTATATATCGCAACTTGTGTTTCGAAGTCTGTGTAGGACATTACAAAAGATCGGTCAAATTTACAAACGAAGACTGTTAAAAAGACGCCAACTCATGGATTTGGAATCTGATATTGACCTAAAAAGAATTCAGAGATTCAACATAGCAGTAAATACATCAAAAGACATAGGAGAGCAACACATGAAAGATGAAGCCCTAAGCCATCAAAGTGGCCGCGGAACCGCGGCCGGAGCCGCCTTGCGCCGCGGTTCCGCGGCGGCTTGTCCTCTTCAGCTCCTCAAAATTGCTTCATAACTCTTCCCTCAGCTCCTACATCTCATAAAACCACTGCAAATTCCAGAAAGATCCTGAAGCTTCTGCCACATCAGCAAGCCATTAGGTTCCTAACTAAACACCCAAGCTTCTTCAACAAGCTTCACTTAAACTCTATTAAGGATCTAGAACCTTCTCCCTAACCTCCTAGCTTAGGGTAGAAGCTAATCCCCTAACTAACTACTTCTAGAAGCCTCTTCCTCTAACTAATTTTTGGAGGGAAAACTCAAATTTGAATTCCTAGACCTAGGGTTTGGAAAACCTATAAATAGACCCCTAGGCTCACTTGTTCAAGGTTGTTCATTGATTAGTTGTTGAATCCTTAGTTGATCAATCTCTAATTTCCCCCATTCTTCATCTTCCCCAATTTCCACCCACAAGTCTAGTGACAAGGCTTGTGTTAAAACCCTAACCCTAATCCAATCCAAAATCAAGAAACCTCAAGATCCTTTGAGTGCAAGCCAAGCAAGTCTTCAAGATCCTTTGAAGCGGAGCCGGACTTCAACGGAGCACGAGATCCAAGCGATCCAAGACTCAAGGAGCCGAGTGATGTTAGATTCGACGAGCGAAGTTCCTACCTCTTGTAAATCTTGAGAGTTGTAACTACTTGTTGATGTAATAAAGGTGAAGATTCTTTAAACTTGTTTACATGTCAATTCAAGCATTATATTTCGATTCATGAATATGTACTTTGTGATGATGCTTGAATAAACTCCGCTCGTGGAGGAATCGAAACAATTGTAGAATGATGATGTTGATGAATTTTTAAACGTTTTCTTCAGTCTTAAAACAATTGTAAATTCTTGAAAATCGATTGATCGATGATCTAGATCGATGCGAATGCGTTCTTGATTCCTTTCGCACGATCTAGAGATCAACAATTGATCATTCGACTTTCAAGAAGCTATCTAGTGAATGTGATTCATCGAAAGGACAAAGGATAGGATGAGGAACCCTAATTCTTCGCAAGATCCTTGATCCTCGATGAATTCTACATCGATTTAGCATCAACTTGTTAATGGATAAGAAGTCGTATTCTTGAATCTTCATCACATCTACTATTGAATCGATTCCTACGAGCTATACTTCAAATCTTGAAACCTAAAGTGATTGGAATTCTATCGATACTTGATTCTCGATGTTTATCATTTTCTTGATTCTTGATTAGAATAGGGATACTTGAAACTCATCGATAAAAATCTTGAATCATTTTTCTTTGCTTTTCTTTTCTATTAAAGTTTCGATTCAAACAAAACAAGATACGAACGAATCGCGCAATCCCTGTGGACGTCCGCACTTACTAACGCGCTACAATCCGACACCGTTATTGATTGCGGTCAAATATTTTTGGTTGTGATTTCTATACAATTTTTCAACTACACAATCCGAAATCGTTTCAATCAAATGGCGCCGTTGCCGGGGATCGCGCGCTAATTCGTTTTATATTGAAATTTGAATTGAAAGATTTATTCCATTATAAATTTATGATCAAAATTCACGCAAAATCTAAACGATTTATTGTGGTGTTTTGCAAGGAAAATCTGGAGTTGCTGTGCAATTCAAAATTATTTTTGGAAATTTCCAGAGAGCTGGAGGAATCAACAGAAAGCTGCTGTTGAATTTTGGTACAGGGAACAGTACCAACGGCCGCACACCCGCGGTTTATGCGCCTTATTGCCGCGGTTTCGCGCGTAGGTGAAGGGTTCTCAGTGCAAATTTTTCACAGTGAGCTCTATCTTTCTTATCTCCATCTCAAATCTGCTCCAATTAACATTTTGTGCAGGCTTCTTTGCAAAAATCGCAGCGCCGCGCAAAAAGCAAAAATTAAATTGTGCTTGTTTTGACTTTTGTGGTTGTTTGCATAACTAATACGGACATTAAGGGGCAAAGACCAAATCCAGATTAGGTGGCGAGTTCATTACCCTTCCTAAGCCCCGAAAATCACAAAATTGCATCCGCATTTACCCCAATTAACTAAAAAAGATCTAGAGATGACTCTAAAGACCGCTGCGCTCACTTAGGACAGAAGAAGGCCGTGGGTAATTCATTGCTTATCTGCGTTTCTCTTGTGGTGTCTAAGGAAAGTGTGTCGAAGGCTAGTGGTTACTTAATTAGGCCCACTACTTACGTAGTGGAGAACCTCCCACTTACCTGGCACTTACCTGGCCACAGGAGAGACAAAGAGGCAGTGGAGGATTTATCCCGCGTCTTGTCTTTTGGAAGTTAGGAGCGGTCTAGAGATTTGACCTAGGCGATCAATAGAATTAGGGTTTTGTGTGTTGCATTTGTTGTGTTGCATCATATTTTCAAAAATCCGTCCAATTTTCAAAACAAACACCGCATTCATTCATTCATTACCCCTAATTATAAGTCAACGCTGCCACTTGTACTAACCCTTTTTATACTAACCCTTTTTAGTACAAGATAGGCTGGACACGGGATTCTAGTGCCCGTTTAGTCCGCGTACCCTTTATCGACTCCGAAGTCGGTATTTCTCCATTTACTTCTTCTTTACCCACCACCACACCCACATCGATGGATCCGACTCCATCGAACTTCTTTTCCACTAATCTGCCGCCGTCCGTTGGTGCGCAGAATCCACCCCGCATCTCTCTCCAAGAGAGGTGTTATCCATTGCGAGGTCCTCTTTCGACCTGCTTATCCACACCACCAGCCAACGGGGATAATTTTGAAATTAAACCCCAATACATCAACCTTTTACCCAAATTCCACGGACTCGAGACTGAGGACGCTTACGTTTTCATCACCAAATTTGAAAACGTATGCGCAATGATGGGTACGTCACAACTTTCAGTGGATGCTATGCGTCTACGTCTTCTTCCATTTACTTTGTGCGATATAGCCGAGAAGTGGCTATATAACACTACCGCACACTCTATTACGAATTGGGAAGAATTCGTCGCGGCATTCCTTAAGAAATTTTACCCAATGCAAAAGACAGCTCGAATCCGTAGCGAACTTAATCAATTTACCCAGCTCCCTACTGAACCATTCTCTAAATGCTTTGAACGTTTCAAGGATCTATTGGTTCAATGTCCTCATCACGGCATCCCGAGATGGGATCTTTGCCGAATCATATATGAGGGCATCAACCCAAACACTAAACAGAACCTTGAAAATATGTGTCAAGGTACCTTTATGACCAAGGATGATGGGGAAGCTTGGAAATTTTTAGAAGAGTTCGCTGAAAAATCTCTACAGTGGGAGAGTAGAACCCAATCATTGAATAGGGGTGGCGTACATCAAATAGATGTGTCCATAGGTGTTCGAGCTGAGATGGCAGCAATGCAAAAGAAGCTCGAGGCTATGGAACACAAATTTGCAGCAGCCTCCCTAAACCCAATGTCGCTCCCCAAAACTGTAGATGGCTGTTGTTCTGATCCGTCTCATTTAACGGAAGAATGTCCATTAAACTCCGCGTTTCAAGTTCACGAGCATACTAATGCCGCATTTCAAAGACCTAGAAACGATCCATATTCTTCCACGTACAATCAGGGTTGGAGGAATCACCCGAATTTTGCTTGGAACCAACAACAATCTCAAAACACGGTTCCAAGCCAAAATAATTTTCAAAGGGCTCTTCCACCACAACAGCAACCACTTCAACTCACTCAGCACCCCTACCAGTCACAGAATTTCCAAATCCAGGTCAACACTCCTGCACAGTCAAATCCTATGCAGTTGTCCTGTTCTGATGAATTCTCTCAATTCACTCAAACCATGAAATCACTCTTGTCAAATTTCATAGAGGTTTCGGCTGAGATTAGATCTTCCTTCAGTGAGATAAAGAAAAACTCAGCGTCCCAAGCTGAGAGTATCAGATCGATGGAAGCTGAAACTGCACGACTTAAAGCCGAAATGAGTGCGAGAGAAAAAGGGAAACTTCCGTCTCAACCCCTACCGAATCCTGGGCATTACAATGTAAATGCCGTCACAACGTTGAGATCAGGAAGAGTGCTGAACAACCATGTCGGGGAAGGAATTGATGATATTGAAAATCCTATCAATAACACCCCGGCTGAGACCTTTCCTCACACACACACTTCTAGTTCTGATCCTTGTTCTTCTACCCCACCACCTTCTCGCGAGCCTATTCTCCATTTCCCTCTAGGCTCGACACCTCAGCAATCCTCTTCTAGTTCTCCACAGACGATCCTCACTCCTCTTTTGGGATCTCGTCTACCCCCTCTTCCTTCTCCTATGATGGACCCGGCGCTTATTGCGAAAGCTCCTTACCCGAATCGGTTAAGGGGTAACAGATCGAGTTCTCATATGGAGAAAATTATGGAAATGTTCAAACAGGTTAACATCAACATCCCTCTCCTAGATGCGATTCAACAAGTCCCCGCTTATGCGAAAATTCTTAAGGACTTGTGCACTAGGAAGAGGAAGACTCAAGTGCCAAAGAAGGTCTTTATGTCTAATAATATTAGCACTGCTTTTATCCCCCAGCTACCAAAGAAACGAAAGCACCCAGGATGTCCTACAATATCGATTTCTAATGGGGGTAAAAACATAAATCGTGCTCTTTTAGACCTTGGTGCAAGTGTTAACCTACTTCCATATTCTGTATATGAGCAACTAGGGATTGGAGAGTTGAAACCTGCTCACTGCACTCTCCAAATGGAAGACCGTCCAATCACCAAACTAAGGGGTGAACTAGAGGATGTGTTGATAAAAGTCGGGGAATTTGTCTTCCCTGTAGACTTCATTGTACTCGATACACAGCCTGTAGCAAACCCCCGGGGCCAAATTCCGGTGATTTTGGGTCGTCCTTTCCTTGCCACTTCCAACGCTGTTATTAACTGTAGAAATGGTTCAATGAACTTATCATTTGGAAATATGACCATTGAACTAAACATCTACAAAGTTGGAAGTCAGCCATCAGAACCCTCTGCTCATATTCTCGATGTGTGCTTTGTCCACGAGATCGCTCCCGATAGTTGCGGAGCTGAGGAACTTTACTTTACAGATCTTGACGACATTACCACATCTCTGTTTGATCTTACACATGATCTTAGTGAGGACACTTTTTCTACACTTGAGTCCTGCACTCCTGACTTTTCTCCACCCGAGTCTGTATCTTTCACAGGCTCTGAGCTTCTTTGTAAATCCAAAAATCATTCGATGATCCCACCTTCTATCATTTCTCCACCCGAATTAGATCTCAAAATTTTACCTTCTCATCTTAAATATGCTTATTTAGGTAAGAAAGAGTCTTTACCGGTTATCATATCCGCTTCTCTAGCATCAGAGCAAGAGAATGCACTTTTATCGGTATTGAGATCTAACAAAGAGGCGTTTGGTTGGACTATGGCGGACATCAAAGGGATTAGTCCCTTGATTGTTGAACATCATATACATGTGATGGATGATGCCAGACCAACCCGAGAACCACAGAGACGGTTGAATCCCGTCATGAAGGAAGCAGTGATGAAAGAGATCGTCAAATGCCTTGATAGTGGTATTATATACCCAATCTCCGATAGCCAATGGGTGAGTCCTATACATGTCGTTCCTAAGAAATCCTGCATCACTGTTATAACCAATGAGGCAAATGAGTTGATTCAGACACGCGCCCAAACTGGGTGGCGTGTATGTATTGATTATAGAAAACTCAATGCTGCCACGAGGAAAGACCACTTTCCTCTACCATTTATTGATCAAATGCTGGAACGCTTAGCGGGACGAGGGTATTATTGTTTTATGGACGGATACTCAGGCTATAATCAGGTCTCCATCGCCAAAAAGGATCAAGATAAAACCACTTTTACTTGTCCTTTTGGTACTTTGCTTACAGTCGCATGCTCTTTGTGTTATGCAATGCTCCCGCTACCTTTCAGCAGTGTATGATGGGGATATTCTCTGATATGGTAGAGAATTTTCTGGAGATCTTTATGGACGATTTCTCGATTTTTGGAGACTCTTTTTCTGATTGCCTATCGAATCTGGACGCAGTTCTTACACGTTGCAAAGAGAAGAACTTAACTTTGAACTGGGAAAAATGCCATTTCATGGTCCAAGAAGGAATTGTACTTGGACATGTAATTTCACATAAAGGCATTGAGGTTGACAAAGATAAAATAGATGTCATTCAAAACCTCCCTCATCCCAAAAGCGTCAAAGATATTCGATCTTTCCTTGGCCATGCGGGGTTTTATAGGAGATTCATTAAGGATTTTAGCAAAATTGCTAGACCTTTAACACTTTTCTTGGCCAAGGATACGACCTTCCACTTTGACTCAAACTGTGAGACAGCTTTCGACTCACTTAAACACTCCCTCACTACAGCCCCCATTCTATCGTCTCCAAATTGGGACTACTCCTTTGAGCTGATGTGTGATGCATCCGACTTTGCAGTAGGTGCAGTCTTAGGACAACACATTGAAAAGATGCCACACGTGATCCACTATGCAAGTAAGACCCTGAATGATGCACAAATCAATTATATAACTACAGAAAAGGAACTTTTGGCGGTTGTATTTGCATTAGAAAAATTCAGGCCTTACTTAATTGGCTCACCTATAGTTGTGTACACTGACCATTCCGCCTTAAAACATCTTCTGGCGAAGAAAGATGCAAAAGGTTGGCTAATACGTTGGATCCTTCTGTTACAAGAATTTGATCTTGTTATCAAAGATAAGAAAAGATGTGAAAACGTAGTAGCCGACCATCTTTCACGCATCTCTTCTTCCCCTGTGACCCTGCCGATCAATAATTCGTTTCCCGACGAACAACTCTTGAACGTATCCAATGAACCATGGTTCAGGGATATTGTGAACTATCTTGTCACGGGACTTATACCCAGCGATTGGTCAAAACGGGACAAATACCGCTTTCTATCCTAAGTAAAACACTTTTACTGGGATGATCCATATTTGTTTAAATATTGTCCTGATCAGATCATTCGCTGGTGTGTCCCGAAAGAAGAGTTCAAGAGTGTTCTTTCTTTTTGTCATGATCAGGCCTGCGGGGGTCACTTCGGTCCTAAAAAGACGGCGGAAAAGGTTTTGCAATGTGGATTTTATTGGCCGACCTTATTCAAGGACGCATTTGACTATTGCAAAACCTATACACAATGTCAGTACACGGGTAGAATTTCCCAGAGAAATGAAATGCCTCAGCAACCCATCTTGGTTGTTGAAATTTTTGATGTTTGGGGCATTGATTTTATGGGTCCCTTTCCCAACTCCTTTGGGAATTTGTACATACTGATGGCGGTTGATTATGTCTCAAAGTGGGTTGAAGCCATTCCATGTCGCACTAATGATAGAAAAGTTGTCATTAAGTTCTTGAAAGAGAATATCTTTTCGCAATTTGGACACCCACGCGCTATTATTAGCGATAATGGGACACATTTCTGCAACAGGTCTTTCGGGACTTTGATGCGGAAATACTCAATCAACCACCGACTTTCTACACCCTATCATCCCCAAACGAGCGGGCAGGCTGAGATCTCAAACAGACAGATCAAACTAATCCTAGAGAAGACTGTTGCTAAGAATAGGAAAGATTGGTCGACCAAACTGACGGATGCTCTTTGGGCATTCCGAATTGCATTTAAAACCGACCTAGGGATGTCTCCATATAGGATAGTGTATGGGAAGGCATGTCACTTACCCGTCGAGATTGAGCATAAAGCATTGTGGGCTATTAAGGAAATTAACTTTGACCTCAATCAAGCCTGCACCTTTCGGAAGCTGCAGATAAATGAGCTAAGCGAACTCCGTGATGAATCTTATGATAACACTGTAATCATAAAGAATAAGACTAAGGTATTTCACGATAAAATATTTTGAGGAAAATATTTTCACCTGGTCAACAAGTCCTTCTTTATGATTCACGACTACACCTTCACGCGGGTAAGCTCCGATCTCGGTGGAAGAGACCTTTTGTTGTTCGGTCTGTATACCCGCACGGGGCAGTAGAAGTAGAAAATGTAAAAAACGGCACATTTTTCAAAGTGAATGGACATAGACTAAAGCCGTATTTTTCCACTGACCCCACGGAGGAGCTCCTGTTCTTACAGGAGCCATTTTATTTGGATTAAAATTCCTCCGTCTCACCTTCATATCCTGCTTATCACTGCATCATCTTTTTAAATGGAGGTGAGTGAAAAGAGTAAGTTTGGGGGAGGTTCTTCACTTATATATTTTGCCCCCACTAATAAATTCCTCTCAGGCTTACAGGTTTTATAGATATAACGGTTGGTAACAGTGAAGACACTGTTGAAAACAAGTTTGGGGTAGGTTTGTGCTTATTATTGCATCATTTGCATATCATTTGCATAAGCACGAAACATTTCTTTTAAAACCTATAAAAATTTAAAATTTTTCAAAACCAATAAAAATTTGAAATTTTCAAAATATTTTAATATTTAAACATTTTTTGTACATAAATAAGATAATGAAAGTTTAGATAGTGAAAAATTACATCCATGAGATTAGAAAAATTTAAGAAAACCAAGAAAATTAGAAATTTTCTTATACGAACTAGTAATAAGTAGTTATGAGCCGTTGCCCCAAGGGTTAGTAAGATGAAGGACGTCACTAATCTGAGGATAAAAATAAGTCTGAAAAATAGTTTCTATTCTGGAAGCCAAATATTTTGAACGTTGATACCCTGCTATTCGCACTTACACACGTCTTGAAGCCTGGGATAGTAGAGGATACCTTGAAATGCTATTGTCTTAATGCCAAAAATATGAAGGAAATAAAAGAATGAATAAAATATAAAGTGGTGAGAAAAATGGACACTGGTTTTGTTATCGCCAAGGCAGCAATAAAAAAATATAGCGAGGGTGCCTCTTCACCTAGTGCCCTAAGGCCAACTGGTCTGGGAGTCATTGCTAAGCCTTAGGTGGTGCAAGATGAGGAAAAACACCAAATAAGCAAGCACATGAGTAATCGGTCGGTTAGTACCTCAAGAAGTATTAACGGTCGCATGAAAGTGTGTGAGCAAATCTCATCTAAATATTCATCAATTAAAAAGTACTGAGGCTGATGGGCAAGAGTATGATAGCTTGAATTGAATTCTCCGGGTGTAGGGATGTCTTTACACACACACAGGGTTATATGATCGATGTTTGGAAGAAAGATAGGAATGAAGAATAAGACGATGTTTTATTGAGGGAGGACGCGATTTCTGACATTTTTTCATGACCATTAAGATAGGGCTCATGACAACCGAAAAGCTAGCTTAGTTGGAAAACCTAATTTTCAAGGCTTTTCTTTTACAATTCTTTTCTTTAAATGTAAATTTCATGATCTTTCTTTTATTATTGGATTTTGTGGGTGCAATCCGCTGAAAACCCTCAGGAGACAACACTCCTCCTACTGGGGACACCTAGAGGTTTAAAGGCTTGTTGCACGTGCTCAGTGCAATTGTGTTGCCTACAAAAGTGTGTTAGTTAGTTTTTCTCTTTCTTTATTTTCTCTTTCTCTTTTTAATAAAATTTCGCTCGAGACGATCGAAAATAAGTTTGGGGGAATTTGATCAGTCGAAAATACTGCATCTTTAGACCGGCAATTTCCCTATCATTTGCACTCATCTAGAAGTGTTCGGCATTCATATAGCACATATTACCAAATCAGTCGTTAAATATCAGATTGCATGTGTTAGACTCTAAAACCGGCACAATAAGGGAAATTGACTGCATTTCATAGCATGACATCATTCCTATATATCGCAACTTGTGTTTCGAAGTCTGTGTAGGACATTACAAAAGATCGGTCAAATTTACAAACGAAGACTGTTAAAAAGACGCCAACTCATGGATTTGGAATCTGGTATTGATCTAAAAAGAATTCAGAGATTCAACATAGCAGTAAATAAATCAAAAGACATAGGAGAGCAACACATGAAAGATGAAGCCCTAAGCCATCAAAGTGGCCGCGGAACCGCGGCCGGAGCCGCCTTGCGCCGCTGTTCCGCGGCGGCTTGTCCTCTTCAGCACCTCAAAATTGCTTCATAACTCTTCCCTCAGCTCCTACATCTCATAAAACCACTGCAAATTCCAGAAAGATCCTGAAGCTTCTGCCACATTAGCAAGCCATTAGGTTCCTAACTAAACACCCAAGCTTCTTCAAAAAGCTTCACGTAAACTCTATTAAGGATCTAGAACCTTCCCCCTAACCTCCTAGCTTAGGGTAGAAGCTAATCCCCTAACTAACTACTTCTAGAAGCATCTTCCTCTAACTAACTTTTGGAGGGAAAACTCAAATTTGAATTCCTGGACCTAGGGTTTGGAAAACCTATAAATAGACCCATAGGCTCACTTGTTCAAGGTTGTTCATTGATTAGTTGTTGAATCCTTAGTTGATCAATCTCTAATTTCCCCCATTCTTCATCTTCCCCAATTTCCACCCACAAGTTTAGTGACAAGGCTTGTGTCAAAACCCTAACCCTAATCCAATCCAAAATCAAGAAACCTCAAGATCCTTTGAGTGCAAGCCAAGCAAGTCTTCAAGATCTTTTGAAGCGGAGCCGGACTTCAACGGAGCACGAGATCCAAGCGATCCAAGACTCAAGGAGCCGAGTGATGCTAGATTTGACGAGCGAAGTTCCTACCTCTTGTAAATCTTGAGAGTTGTAACTACTTGTTGATGTAATAAAGGTGAAGATTCTTTAAACTTGTTTACATGTCAATTCGAGCATTATATTTCGATTCTTGAATATGTACTTTGTGATGATGCTTGAATAAACTCCGCTCGTGGAGGAATCGAAACAATTGTAGAATGATGATGTTGATGAATTTTTAAACGTTTTCTTAAGTCTTAAAACAATTGTAAATTCTTGAAAATCGATTGATCGATGATCTAGATCGATGCGAATGCGTTCTTGATTCCTTTCGTACGATCTAGAGATCAATAATTGATCATTCGACTTTCAAGAAGCTATCTAGTGAATGTGATTCATCGAAAGGACAAAGGATAGGATGAGGAACCCTAATTCTTCGCAAGATCCTTGATCCTCGATGAATTCTACATCGATTTAGCATCAACTTGTTAATGGATAAGAAATCGTATTCTTGAATCTTCATCACATCTACTATTGAATCGATTCCTATGAGCTATACTTCAAATCTTGAAACCTAAAGTGATTGGAATTCTATCGATACTTGATTCTCGATGTTTATCATTTTCTTGATTCTTGATTAGAATAGGGATACTTGAAACTCATCGATAAAAATCTTGAATCATTTTTCTTTGCTTTTCTTTTCTATGAAAGTTTCGATTCAAACAAAAGAAGATACGAACGAATCGCGCAATCCCTGTGGACGATCCGCACTTACTAACGCGCTACAATCTGACACCGTTATTGATTGCGGTCAAATATTTTTGGTTGTGATTTCTATACAATTGTCCAACTACACAATCCGAAATCTTTTCAATCACGAACTCAATGTGTAGTGTTGTGTTTTGGAGGGGTTTTGGATATATCGGGGGGCCCGCAGTGTTTTTACGGGGGTCCCGCTACCCGGATAGCGGGCTGGGGGTCAAGGGGGCTAGCAGCCCCCTTACGGGGTGCGGGAAAGCGCCCCGTTAGAATTTTTTTTCTAACAGGGACAGTTTCGTGGAGTATGTGTGTGTGTGTGTGTGTGTGTATAAAGGGGGAAAAGGTATCCAAAAGATGCGTGGGAGAAAGTGTTCGAACGCTAGCGCTTTGGGCGCTAGCTCCTTTGGCGCAAGAGCGCTAGCGCCCCACGTGTCAGGCGCTCGGGCGCTAGCGTTTTGAGCACTAGCGCCCCACGTGTCAGGCACGTGGGCGCTCGAGCGCTAGCTCTTTGGGCGCAAGAGGGATTTGGTCTCTGCAATAGGAGTTGTACTCCCAGAAAGGCACACTTATTATTTTGTGTGTGTGTGTGTGTGTGCGCGTGTGCGCGCACGCGCGCGTGTGTGTGTGAGGAGTTAAACTCCTAGGATGTTTTGAAGCTGATGAAGGAGGCCTCTCCCCTTGAGCCATGGATCTTCCCCAAAGTGGGGTTTCTGGAGATGAGTCCCTTCTTCTTCCTTTGTTGGCCAGATCTTGAAGATCAAGAAGTATGAGATTTTAAAAATCGCTCCTTTCTGAGATCTGATGGAAGATCTGAGTTCCCCTTTATGGGTTTTGTGGTGAAAAACTATTTTGTTTTTTAAAAGAAAGAGTAAAACTCTTGATTTAATTCAAAAGAAAGAAGAAGGTTTTAGGACCTTGAGGAAGAAGAAGATCTCAGATCTGGATTCTTTTTTGGGAGAGAGGAAAAGTTGTTGGGATATTTTCATTATCCTTGCCTTTATAGG
This sequence comes from Agapanthus africanus, assembly GCA_030015575.1. NCBI lineage: Eukaryota > Viridiplantae > Streptophyta > Magnoliopsida > Asparagales > Amaryllidaceae > Agapanthus > Agapanthus africanus. Next base: position 28,370,094 of record CM057339.1, read on the forward strand.
CTATACATTTTACATATAGCCCCTTGGGCTCTACAAAAATGGCATTTTGGCCATCCCATGGCTCATGTGCCCTTTCTTTTTGCACATAATCCATGGGCTTAACTAAAAATTTGGCTTTATGCCCATTTTTCTTATCTTCATTCATAAAAAAGTAATACACCAAAATTATTTATTACAAAACTTTTATCTTAGTGTCACGCCCCGTTTCCCAAAATACGGGATACGAGGGGTTGACAAGGCCAGCCATGCTCCTACGGTCAAGGATGCATCCTGCCGTAGTCACACTTCGGCTTCTAGCTTTACGTGGTAAACAGTAAATAATGCGCAGGTAATGAGAAATGCAGTAACTGAAACGAAATAATATAAAGAACTGACCTGATGGGAAACAAAATGGTATAACTCTGGATGGTAAATCAAGATGTCCGTGATGTATGTCTAGTCCTGGTCCAGGCTAAATCCTCTCCTCACACTGAGCATGCATACTCAGATCGTCAGAGCGACACAATAGCAATATAATATATATAAATCCAAATGACAACCCTAACAGTGATAGTAAATATATATAACAGTAAATCAATGACGGTATGGGTATGAACATGCAGTAATCAATGCAGTGGAACAGTAAAAGCAGTGAAAGAATATGCCCGGTATGTCAACACAGTAAGTGATGTATATCGATGCTATCACCTCTATCAGTCTCTAAGACTCACTGTACAGGTCACTAAGCCTATCGTCAGTCCAAGTGTGAGAGTCAACCACTCGCGAGTGTCCTCCACCCAAGGGTAGAACCCAAGGGCAAGGGACCACGGGCCCAACATGTAACTCACGGTAATAATCATGTACCCTGTGTTCCCCTCCGAACGGACACGTGAGACATGGGCTGTCTAGCTTGAGATTCGGGGCAGATGCTAATTGGTGCTATCCGTCTACCTCTCCGAAGATGCCAAGTTGATTTATGGCACCGTGTATCGGAGGTTTAAACGGATGCGTCCGATGTAGCAGACTTCGTCAGATTCCCCCTCGTTTGAGGGGTTTTTGATTGTGGGGACGCTCTTCCCTGCAGGCGCAAGCCCCTGCAGTTAATTACGCTACCGCATCGCGGTAACAACTTTCTCCTTCTCCAGATGGTCACTTCGTGTCGTGTGTGTTTATTTTATGTTTTGTTGCCCGTGGATCGTTTACGGAGACCGAGTTATGTCGTCGCCCGTAGGGCGTGGACCAGTCCAAATCCGTGTTATCTTAGATTTAGGTTTGGGGGTTTGGTTTGAGGATACGTTAGCCATATTTGAGGCTAAGATCAACTCAAACATTTGTTAAGGATACGTTAGTCTAGTTTGACACTAAGATCAACTTAACGGGATCGTTTAGATCCGACAAAGGAGCGTTTGGACTCCATTGTTCCAGTTTTAGGGATACAGTGGTCCATCGTATGTGTATGGCCGTCGGGACCCGTCACCTCTCTGACGACGTTGAAGGATTACAACGACGGGTGTCAGAGGGGTTCAGAGATGTACCCTCGAGCCAGAGTTAATTGGGGGGATTCGTAGTCCAGTCTGCTTGAAGGTTTAAGGATTCGTTAGCCATCTTTGAGGCTAAGATCAACTTAAACGGGACCGTTTAGATCCGACAAAAGAGCATATGGGGGCTCTATTGTTCTAGTTTAAGGACATTGCGGTCCATGGGTAGTTTAGGGACGTTGCGGTCCATGGGTAGTTTAAGGACATTGCGGTCCATGGGTAGTTTAAGTTGGCACGGAGTAGCAAGCACGCGACGAGTCTCGGCTAGGCTTGGGCTTGGCTCGAGCTTGGTGATGGGCTGTTGCGAGTTCAGGCGATGTCGTGGTGGTGGTAGTCGGTTGATAGAAAGGGAGAGACGACTGAGATTTAGAGAGGGGGAGAGGGAGTGTTAGACAGAGAGAGAGAGAGAGGGAGTGTAGAGAGAGAGAGAGAGACAACTGAGAAAGAGAGAGAGAGAGACAACTGAGAAAGAGAGAGAGAGAGAACTAAGAAAGAGAGAGAGAGAGGAGAGATTAGAGAGAGAGAGGGAACTGAGGGAGAGTGAGAAAGAGAGAGAGGTAGAGAGTTAGAGGGAGAGAGAAAGAGAGAGACAGTGAGAAATTTAGAGAGAGGGAGTGAGAAAGGCACAGAGAGGGAGAAAACAGAGGAAGAGAGAGGGGATGATGAGAGAGGAGGTCGGGTGAGGGAATCAAGAGAGAGAGATAGGGATTACGACGACGACGACGATGATGATGATGATGACGAGGAGGGTGCAGGGGAGGCTCGCCGGTGGTGGTTGGAACGACGGTGAGGAGATGAGGGGAGAGGGGGTCGTCATTGATGGAGGAGGGTCGTTGGTGCTCAGGGGAGTCGGTGGTCAGTAGTGGAGGGGAGAGCGAGAGAAGATGAATGGGGTCGAAGTCGTCGGCGACGGGAACCGGGTGTGCAGGGGCACGAGTGGGTTCAGGTGAGTTCGAGGAGGAAGGAGAACGAGGGAGAGAGAGAGAGCGAGATGAGGAAGAGGGTGTGAGGGAGGTAAGGAGGAGTGAACGTTGGGGGAGCGGGTCGCAGGGGAAACGTGCGCGTCGTGGGCAAGGGCACGGGCGTGGGCGTAGGCGGAGGAGGCGGGTCGAGGAACAGTGGGCGGGGATTTGGGAAGTAGCCGTTGGAGGGAAGAGGAGGGGGTAGTGGGCCGGGTCGGGTTGAGGTGAGCGGCTGGAGTGAGTGGGCTGGGCCAGTAGGAATTTTAATTAATTAGTAAGTGATAAAGGATTGGGCTGAGGAACTGTTGGGCCGGCTTAAAATAAAAATACAAATAAAAATAAAAAGAATTATAGGGGATGGGAAAGGGAACGGGCTGCTGGGGAAGTGGGAAGGGCCTGGGCTGGTGCTTTAAAATGAAAATGAATTTCTTTTATAAAAAACTGAGGGGATGGGCTCGGGGAGTTGGGCCAGTGGAAATAAAAAGAATTGTGAGGGAAGGGATGAGGGTTTGGATAATATTTAGAACTAGGGTTTTAGATTAAAATATAAAACAACTAGTGTTAGAAAACTAGAAATATAGTAATATAGGGAATATATTCTGATGAAGGATAAATCTATAGTTTGGGTTTGGGCTAAAAAGGTTTTAAAATAAATCAATAATTATAAATAAAATAAATAATAAAAAAAGAACTTTATAAGTTAAAGAGAGATACATATATTGGTATAAAAAGGGGCCGGGTGTTACACTTAGTATGGGGGGAGGCTGGTCGCTCCATGTTCGGGCTCGACCCGGGCATTGGCCCACTTGACCTGGGCTTGGGCCCACTTGGTTTGGGGTTGACTTTGATTTTGACTTGGTCAACCGGGGTGTAAATTTTTACCCCAACAACCCCAAGTATTTAATTATCGTCTTTAGAGTTGTCATAAATGTATATTTTATAGTTGTGATATTTCTAGTGAAAATAACCTAATTTATAATACATGGTATTTAATTATAAAGTGTTGGTCTTGTATGAAATTTCATGGTATTTTCATGTAAAGTGATTCTTTTGACTTAGAAAAGTTGAAATATTGATATTATAACAAAAATAGATATTTTGATAATATATATATATATATATTTATAAAAAATAATTTTAATTTATTATTTTCTAGAAATCTCATTTTCTTAAGATATTTGTTTTTTAAATCTCTCGAGACCGAATGCTCCTTGCGGAGGTCCGAATCTCGCACTATTAAGCCCAGGGATGTGCGATAATCCGCACCATCCCAGTCAGGTTCCCCAAAAATGGGTTGTAGCGGCGCTTTGCAAAGATTTATAAAATACGTAATCTTATAGAAAACGTTTTTAATAGTTAGTGGTATTTATATGTAAGTTTCGTTTCACCGTATTCTATATTCCTGAAAGGTATTGTGTTATGTTGCATATGAGTGTTGTGAGGAGGTAGGTCATTACCTCGTGATCTACTTAAAGATATAGCAAGATTGTGATATTTTAAATGTCGGAATTAAACTACATGGTATTTTAGTGAAAATATACGATAACAATTGAAATAGAAATCATTTTGATATGGAACTTTTTCAATATGACTTGTTAATATTTAATAGTCAACATGTAAGAGTTTAGTATGATTGTATTTAAGAAAAAGTGAGATTTTTAGGAAGAACCGAATCAGACATCGGATTAACTCCGATTCCGTCGGTATTTAAAAAAACGTGTTTTTAGAAAAGAATAGAGAAGAGGGAGGTGGGACTTACTGGATTTTGGTTTAGAGGAGAAGAAGAGTGAGTGGACGTAGGTTCCGGTGCGTCGTTTCGTTGCCGGGAGCTCCTAGGGTCGTCGTCGGAAAATCGCCGGAGCTTCGCCCTTCGCTAACTCCAAAAGTACACTAAACTTCTATGGGTAAAGCTAGGGTTTAGGGTAGGTGAAAGGGTGTAAAGAAAAAATGTATTAAATTGTAATAAAATGTATTAAAATGGTGTAATTAGGGTTTTAAAGGGTCAAGCGACAAAACTCCTCTTCTTGTTGCGGGAAGCTCTGGAACCGATCCAAGAAAATAAAGTATGCAGGAGTGATGGGAGGTGAAGAGGCCCAACTTTCATGTTGGGGACTCGGCATTCCGGCCGAGTCCGGCCGGCGGCGGCGGCCCGAGTCCGGCCGAGTCAGGCGCCCAGAGTGTTCCCCGTCGCATCATTAACCCCCTGGCACAGTTTTTTTATTAGTGTAGTAGGCTTTTACGGGTTTAGCACGTGTAGACTCTTGGAATTCTAAAAATATTAAAATAAAACAATATTAAAAAATAATGTGGGGGATGGGATTTAAACTCTGGTGCATTGGTTCAGCAGTGCAAGGTCTTACCAATGAGCTATAAGCTCTTTCTTGCTATTAAAAAGCAAAAGAAATTTATAACTTATGCTCATGCAAAAGTACCCTTTTCTGTAATTTTGAAAAAATTGTACAGAAAGTTTGGGGTTGTTACGCCGAGTAGCAACCCTGCTCAGTTCATCTTTAGCAGGCACCTTTTTGCTCTCCCGCGCTAAGGATCGATGTCCTCATCAAGAAGCCACCGAGTAGCTTCCCTGCTCAGTCCATCCTTGGTTGGTAATATCTTACCCAACGACACCAAGGATCAAAGCCCTCATCAAGAGGCAACCGAGTAGCAACCCTGTTCGTTCCATCCTTAGCAGGCAATTCCTTGCCCTCCCGCGCTAAGGATCGAAGCCCTCATCAAGAGGCCACCGAGCAACTTCTCTGGTCGGACTATCCATGGCTGGTAATCTCATACCCAACCACGCTAAGGAACAAAGCCTCATCAAAAGGAAACCGAGCAGCAACCCTGCTCAGCCCATCCTTAGCAGGCAACTCTTTGCCCTCCCGCGCTAAGGATCGAAGCCCTCATCAAGAGGCCACCGAGCAGCTTCCCTGCTCGGTCCATCCTTGGCTGGTAATCTTTTACCCAACGATGCCAAGGATCAAAGCCCTCATCAAGAGGCAACCGAACAGCAACCCTGCTCGTTCCATCCTTAGCAGGCAACTCCTTGCCCTCCCGTGCTAAGGATCAAAGCCCTCATCAAGAGGCAACCGAGCAGCAACCCGGCTCAGTCCATCCTTAGCAGGCAGCTCCTTGCCCTCCCACGCTAAGGATCGAAGCCTTCATCAAGAGGTCACCTGTCATGACCTGAAAGTACGGAACGTGACCGACACTTAAATTACGAAACGTCTGAAGGCGTAACGCAATCTAAGTAATCCGAAGCCCAGAATCTAAACCATTTAAAAGAAGAAGTGTAGGAAAACATGTTTAAAACCAACATCATATTTTCTCGAAAATTTCGGCAGAGTCTCCTTTGTAAAAACTGGCCCCAAACGGGTACAAACAAGAATATATATACAAATGCAATAATAAAGGCATCTCCAAGCGGGAGCTAGCTCTTCGCCAAATAGCGGTCACAACCACGCAAGTAAAATAATATACAACGCCGAAGGGCGAGGATCAAAACTTAAAAGAAACCAAATAACCATCAGAAAACCATCATAATACAAGCGCGACTCTAAGGTCAAAAGAATAAACAACTGGTCTTCTAAGTCTATAAAAAAAACAAGTCTGGTTGATGGAGTTTGCTAGATACAACCGAATAAATAAAAGTACAATGGTGGTCACGATACAAGTGAACCAACTTACCAAAGCAATCACCCTGAATGAAATGTTGTCCCAGCAAGTCGCCAAGAAAACCTGTACATCTGAACCTGAAAGAAAATTTGGCACAACGGGGTGAGTTGCCAACTCGTGAGTAGAAGACATCTGCGAGTAGAAATTGCATGCACGACGATCTCCTAGGTCATAATAATATACTTAACATAACACTAGGCATTTAGTAATGACAGGGTAATAAGCTATGCATACATGTAATACTCGGTGCTTTTGTCAGTGTTACTAAGTAGCAAAATGTCATGTATGTATATGATGTATGAATGCATCATGAATGAAACAATTCACCAAGAAATCTGGATAATCTGATATAAGAAAATATGTATTTTTATCTCAGTAAAATTCTTCTAAAATAACTGAAGTATTAACAATAAAATCCATGGAAATCCGTATCAAGTATCGACACAAAGCATGTATATCTCATATCTCTGTATCTCAATCTCGTATCTCTATATCTCAAATCTCATATCTCTGTATCTCAAATCTTAATATCTCGAGTTCCGTCCGTCCGGATCGACCAATATCATCAAATCATACGACTACGGTCGGTATCCTCCGGATATCCGCCGCGTCATAAATAACCGGTAGGTAGTGCTCCCCTGCTGGGCTCAACGCCATCATCTGCGATCTTCTTGCCCTGCGGTACCATACCGGGCCCACCATGTACCCGCAGACGGTGCATCCCCCTACTCGAATCAGGTATATGATACTGCTCAAGAACCGAGAAAACTCATGGTGGACAGCACACACATCACATCATGAGAAAACCGCAGTTTTGCTTATTAAAATAATAACAAGTTTTGAAAGTGTTGCGGTTTTCCCCAAAATCCAGAAATCTCATAGAAAATCCAAAATCACAAGAATCATGAGTAAATAAATAATAAGCATCGGCATAAGTCACACAATACTGCATGATAGTATGAATATGTAAATGCATAAAGTGTCCAAACTAGCACATGAGAGCAATCGCACAATATTATGTTGGAACTAACATTTAGCTGATTATATCAATAAAAATAATATGTTCTAAAGTGTACGTGATATGGCAATTACCGATGATGATGTGTGTGAGCCGGCAAATAAGTGTACGTGGAACATGCACATCATTGGTAATGGTGCTGGTGTCCTAACAGGCATGGTTTCATATTAGCAAGGAAACATATGTATGAACATGTAATGCGATGAATACAACATGAATATAACGGTGAATATGTAGTAAACGCACAATTAGAGTATACATACTAATTACGAGTCATACAATTTGTTAATTGGAAAAGCACGAATCGTGGTTTTAGAAAAGTAGGGGCTACGGGGTTTTTAAGAAAAGATACGTCTTTTGAAAAATCCGTAGTATCCCTCTGGCTGTCTTTAAAAATCCGCACGATTCGTTAGTTTTGAAAATAAGTGTGACTCGAGCCTAAACTAACATTTACCTAACCAACTAAGAGACTAAACTAAAGAGACTAGTCAAAAGGTATGAAGAATCCTCCTAAAATCTGAGTCGATATCTCTAGTAGTCGCCGATCCGGTCTCAATAGCGTCACGTACATATTACGACTTTCTCGAGTCAAGAGTGAGGATCAATCATCATATCTATACTTCGTATGGTAAAATCCATCGTATGGCATCCCAACATCGGGGTATGGTCAACTATCATATATACATCATCATTCGTATAGTATCACCATCAAACACCATCATGGTCAAGGGTACTATACTACAATCGCATACATTCTAATATCATCAAACATATATCATCTGTGTGAATATGCATCGTCAACTGATCCATTAAAATATCATGTCATATATCATACTGTGATTAAGTCGCATATTACAGTCTGGGTTCTATTCTAGAGCCTCATACATTTCAATGTCATCAACACATTTTATCGTTTATATATAAATGTATTATATATTCTCATTGCCCAACGATCCGCTAATATCATAACACATCTCATGTCATAACTCGATCATATATCCAATATCTCACGGTATCATGCCCAGTCATGTCGACTCATCCTCATGTATCACGTAATATCCTCATATCACGTGTATATGTTATACATACATACATACATACATACATATAGAAACCTATACACATTCATACACACACATACATATACACCAAGTCAGGTGTATGTGCGTGTGTGTATGTCTACATGAAACCTACAAATTGACTCCAAGGTAATCATCCTCAGGTTAAGTCTTTCTAAATCAATCTAATCCTACTTAAGGTCTTCAATAGTACCCTACTAGTCAAGAATCCGAGGTCACGTCCGACTTATAATAATAATATGTAATAACATTATACTACGTTTGCGGGGGTGCTATACGCCATTCACCCGACTTCCCCCATGATATACATCTACTTACCTGAATCCTCGCTTGTCGAAGCCGATATCGCCATGCTCTTCCCGTCGTCTCGAAATCCACGTAAGGATGCCTACATATAAACATATGGCATCGTAATTCGAAATCATGAATGAAAACCAGAACGGCATTTGAAACATACATAGGTTAGAACCTATGGTCCTCGCATGCAAGAAAAGCCAAACAAATTCTCGATGTCGAGATACAAACATTAGAACATCGAGTTAAAAACCCAAATGCCAAAACCAAGTTATAAAAAATCATGAAATCAAAACAGAATCTCAGAAAACATGCCCCAGATTTTGCCTAAGGTGAAATTAGGCAATTTTGCATATGTGGAGGGTCTAGTTATCAGATAATTTAGCTTCCCACAAAAGATCACAGCCTAACTCCAAAATATGTCCACAAATTGCGGCCATATCGATTAAATCTGCAGCCCAAGTTTGGGTATAGGGGCTCGGGTTTCAGGGGTAGTCTTCTGGTCACCTGCACATATCACTATAATTGCTAAATAATTTTCCAAGTCTCCGAGTCACAGCAGATCTCCAATTATCACCACAAAAGTCATAAAAATCCGATATCGGGGTTTCTAAATTTGCTAATTGGGGTTTTAATCTCTGGTTTAGTTCAGTATACAATCATAACAGGGGTTGTATAGTCTCTACTAGCCTCAATTACACTTCACAACTCAAAATTTTCTCAAAACCTTAACTTGAAATTTTCAAAGTTCACTAAACCTCGATATATCAATTCTAAACTAACAATAGAAGCTAATAGAATGAAATACTACTCTAATGGTGATGAAATTATCTCATTTGGCAACTCAAGAATTTTCTTGAGCTGCCCAAGATCCCCAAAGTCTTGACTTGATCGCACCCTCATACTTGAAGTGACCTAGGGATTAATTTTTATGAAGAGGATGTAAGGTTTTGGTGTGGGATTGATGTTGTAGTGAGGAGGTAGAGAGGGTGGGGGAGAGAGGCAGCCATGGAGGTGAAGGAGGGGAGAGAAAGGATGAAAAGAAATGAAGGGAACAAAAGAGCTATGGTCAAAGCTCAAGAGAGCGCTAGAACCTTCTCTCTCTCTCATGTCTCTTCTCTCATTTTCTTTTTATTTTCTTGTATTTTAAATCAAAGCAAAAGCCAAGAAATGAAAGACATGAAGCAAGGTTTTCTAACAATTAAAAATGTGTTACATGTATTAGCAAGAAAATGATATGGTGCATGTCACATGCACAAAACAAAATCAATGCGAAATTAAGTACTAATCGAGTTTAGTAATACTAGCTTATATGCAAATAATTGTATACCGATTTGTAAAATTCCTAATCTTCATAAATTACTATAAATTTCCAAACAATTTCTAATATTCATAAAATTTACTATCTTAAATATTTAATTTCCCAATTTATCCGTATATAATTATACCATATTATCAAAATATTCATAATATTTATTATTTAATTATAAAAATTCCCAAAAATTATTTTTCTGAAATGTTACATTCTTCCCCCCTTAAATAAATTCGGTCCCCGAATTTAAATTGAAACCCTCCAAATACTTAAAACATTTCGGTAATGAGATCGAGTCGTCGGGGTTCCGAAATTATAAATACAATAAACATATCTTAGCGCAATGTATGCGCATGAAAAACGAGTATAAATACTCAAAGTCAAAACTCTATCAAGCGGTATGCAATCATCGGAGTTAAGGTGAAAATACAATGCCAAAATCCAATACGAAAAACTAATATGATATACTCAAACTATAACTTGTACATAATACGCATCGTGGTAAAATCATCGAAACATCCAAATAGAAATACATGCGAAACCTTTTTTGAACCACTGTGCGATACGCGTACCACGGCATAAGTAGCGGGCATTTATTTATAAGAAAATAATTATACGTATATACATATCCTTTGTTTAACATACACGTCCCGTCAATTTGAAAATAATTTTGAAAGGTTTCCTTTGTAAAATATTTCGTGTCATCTCAGACACATAAGAAAATATTGAGACTATAGCTCATTTTGGAAATCCCTTCGGTAACTATCAATGCATGCAAAAATATATTCAGGTACTGTCCTCCAAACAGCCCTGCTCGGTTACTAAACCAAATAGTAAATATCATAAAAACGTAAAGTTCAAAATGAAATCAATCCCAATTATAGCATAAAAATACCACGTGCGTCCGGTGCACACGAAGATCGAAATCAAATACAGATGCCATGGCTATGCACAGAAATAAAATTGAGTGCAACGGGTGTGCACCAAAAACATCCGTCAAGTGCAACGGGCGTGCACGACAATAATACCAAGTGCATCTAATCTGTACAAAATCCCGATTTAGTGCATCTGGTGTGCACAAAATCGCATCAAGTGCGCCAAGTGTGCGCAAAAATCTCGAGCCAGTGCACATGGTGCACGAAAACAAATATCAAATATCACAATCAAAATCGACGGTATACAATACACATCAATCCAACTCAGGTATACCGCAGTGCATAAACTCATAAACGTATGCATTAGCATGCACAAAACCAAATCAAGGTACGAAAAGTGCATGAAAACTATACTGAAAGTATGAATCAAAAGCAGGTGCAACCCATATGCACGAAATCTATTCAATATCTCAGAATTTATAAAGACCAAAATCAAGTGCGCTGGGTTGGCAAGAAATGAACATCCATACAACTAACACAAGAAACTCGAATAGAATGCAATAATGTGCACATAGGAAACACCAATCATAAAACGAAATCCTCAAAATAGCAAAATCTAAACAATCAGAAATATGACAATCAAATCACTAAATCGGAAATCGTAAAACACTATCGTCGATGTGCGCCTCTTTCCTTTGGTGTCGTCTGATTCAAACTCGTCTTTTCGTAGCTGTATGAACGACGCTACAAACGGCTATACTCATATTTAGAGTCTCCCAAGTAATGTATCCCATCACATGATATCCGGGCTACGTTAAACTTTTTGATCGATTCATCAAAGTCCCAAAATTCCCTAAGAGTTCAACACTTGAGTGCAGTTTAAAAATATCCAGTACATGCCCCAGCATCTGCGGACCAGCCCTAGAAGGGCAAACCTAAGCCTCACTAATGGCATCGCGGAACTGCCGCAAACCCTAAGGTCCACCAGCGTTCTCATGGTCATTATGTCAAGTTAGGGTTTCATTCTTCTAGAGGGTCCATAGAAATACCTGCATGTTCTTCCGAATACCTTAAACTTGGGTAAATGGATTTCTGACGTTCGTTCGAACCTTTTAACTTCGTCTAGATGATATGTGAATACCCTTCGTCCGCACGCTAAACAATGCTTCAATCCTCCAGAATAGACGATACATTAACGGTCATCACAATCTAGACGGCCCCTAGCAGTGGCCCGATCACCTGGTGCAAATATCAAACGCTCGTGTCCTCGAGAAAATGTAGTAAACGACATATCGAAACGCCCATGCTGACCGCAACTCTAGCCGCAGCTCGCTCTTCCTGTGCGACCGTGGTAACATAAACGATCATCCAACATTGACGAAAATAGATCAGAGGAACGAATAGAATACGATGCAAAGAAATGTACATCCTAAGGTTTCTTAAGCAGAGTAGCGTATCGTAAATATGCCACGGATCATACCCACGGTACGTCACTCTACCTAAGCCACCTACTCCATCAACCAAAGTCAACCTAGACTTGTACAAAGGTTAAATCTAGCACTCTGATACCAACTTTGTCACGACCCGAAAGTACGGAACGTGACCGACACTTAAATTACGAAACGTCTAAAGGTGTAACGCAATCTAAATAAGCTGAAGCCCAGAATCTAAACCATTTAAAAGAAGAAGTGTAGGAAAACATGTTTAAAAGCAATATCATATTTTCTCGAAAATTTCGGCAGAGCCTCCTTTGTAAAAATTGGCCCCAAACAGGTACAAACAAGAATATATATACAAAAGCAATAATAAAGGCATCCCCAAGCGGGAGCTAGCTCTTCGCCAAATGACAGTCACAACCACGCAAGCAAAATAATATACAACGCCGAAGGGCGATAATCAAAACTCAAAAGAAACCAAATAACCATCATAATACAAGGGCGACTCTAAGGTCAAACGAATAAACAACTGGTCTTCTAAATCTATCAAAAAAATACAAGTCTGGTTGATGGAGTTTGCTAGATATAACTGAATAAATAAAAGTACAATGGTGATCACGATGCAAGTGAACCAACCTACCAAAGCAATCACCCTGAATGAAATGTTGTGCCAGCAAGCCGCTAAGGAAACCTGTACATCTGAACCTAAAAGAAAATTTGGCACAACGGGGGTGAGTTGCCAACTCGTGAGTAGAATACATCTGCGAGTAGAAATCGCATGCACGACGATCTTCTAGGTCATAATAATATACTTAACATAACACTAGGCATTTAGTAATGACAGGGTAATAAGCTATGCATACGTGTAGTACTCGGAGCTTGTGTCAGTGTCACTATGTAGCAAAATGTCATGTACGTATATGATGTATGAATGCATCATGAATGAAATAATTCACCAAGAAATCTGGATAATCTGATATAAGAAAATATGTATTTTTATCTCAGTAAAATTCTTCTGAAACAACTGAAGTATTATCAATAAAATCCATGGAAATCCGGGTCAAGTATCAACACAAAGCATGTAAATCTCAAAGTCTAGATATCTCATATCTCTGTATCTCAATCTCGTATCTCTATATCTCAAATCTCATATCTCTGTATCTCAAATCTCAATATCTCGGGCTCCGGTCGTTCGGATCGACCCATATCATCAAATCATACGACTACGGTCAGTATCCTCCGAATATCTACCGCGTCATAAATAACTGGTAAGTATTGCTCCCCTGCCAGGCTCAACGCCATCATCTGCGATCTTCTTGCCCCAAGGTACTATACCGGGCCACCATGTAGCCGTAGACGGTGCATCCCCCTCCTAGAATCGGGTATATGATACTACTCAAGAACCGAGAAAACTCATGGTGGACAGCACACACATCACATCATGAGAAAACCGCAGTTTTGCATATTAAAATAATAACAAGTTTTGAAAGTGTTGCGGTTTTCCCCAAAATCCAGAAATCTCATAGAAAATCCAAAATCCCAAGAATCATGAGTAAATAAATAATAAGTATCAGCATAAGTCTTACGATACTGCATGATAGTATGAATATGTAAGTGCATGAAGTGTCTAAGTAATAAATGCAGTGTCCAAACTAGCACATGAGAGCAATCGCACAATATTATGTTAGAACTAGCATTTAGCTGATTATATCAATAAAAATAATATGTTCTAAAGTGTATGCGATATGGCAATTACCGATGATGATGTGTGTGAGCCGGCAAATAAGTGTACATGGAACATGTACATCATCGGTAATGGTGCCGGTGTCCTAACAGGCATGGTTTCATATTAGCAAGGAAACATATGTATGAACATGTAATGCGATGAATATAACATGAACATAACGGTGAATATGTAGTAAACGCATAATTAGAGTATACCTACTAATTACGAGTCATATAGTTTGTTAATTGGAAAGGCACGAATCGTAGTTTTAGAAAAGTAGGGGCTACGGGGTTTTTAAGAAAAGATACGTCCTTTGAAAAATCTGTAGTATCCCTCAGGCTGTCTTAAAAAATGCACGCGATTCGTTAGTTTTGAAAATAAGTATGACACGAGCCTAAACTAACATTTACCTAACCAACTAAGGGACTAAACTAAAGAGACTAGTCGAAAGGTAAGAAGAATCCTCCTAAAATCTGAGTCGATATCTCTAGTAGTCGGCGATCCGGTCTCAATAGCGTCACGTACATAGTACGACTTTCTCGAGTCAAGAGTGAGGATCAATCATCATATATATACTTCGTATGGTAAAATCCATCGTACGGCATCCCAACATCGGGGTATGGTCAACTATCATATATACATCATCATTCGTATAGTATCACCATCAAACACCATCATGGTCAAGGGTACTATACTACAATCGCATACATTCCAATATCATCAAACATATATCATCTGTGTGAATATGCATCGTCAACTGATCCATTAAAATATCATGTCATATATCATACTGTGATTAAATCGCATATTACAGTCTGGGTTCTATTCTAGAGCCTCATACATTTCAATGTCATCAACACATTTTATCGTTTATATATAAATGTATTATATATTCTCATTGCCCAACGATCCGCTAATATCATAACACATCTCATGTCATAACTCGATCATATATCCAATATCTCACGGCATCATGCCCAGTCATATCGACTCATCCCCGTGTATCACGTAATATTCTCATATCACGTGTGTGTGTATATATATATATATATAGAGAGAGAGAGAGAGAGAGAAACCTACACACATTCATACACACACACACATACATATACATATACACCAAGTCAGGTGTATG
The DNA here is from genome assembly GCA_030015575.1 of Agapanthus africanus. Classification (NCBI taxonomy): domain Eukaryota; kingdom Viridiplantae; phylum Streptophyta; class Magnoliopsida; order Asparagales; family Amaryllidaceae; genus Agapanthus; species Agapanthus africanus. The sequence goes on from CM057339.1 coordinate 28,385,117, forward strand.
TGTGTGTGCGTGTGTGTATGTCTACATGAAACCTACAAATTGACTCCAAGGTAATCATCCTCAGGTTAAGTCTTTCTAAATCAATCTAATCCTACTTAAGGTCTTCAATAGTACCCTGCTAGTCAAGAATCTGAGGTCACGTCCGACTCATAATAATAATACGTAATAACATTATACTACGTTTGCGGGGGTGCTATACACCATACACCCGACTTCCCCCGTAGATATACATCTACTCACCTGAATTCTCGCTTGCCGAAGCCGATGTCGCCATGCTCTTCCCGTCGTCTCGAAATCCACGTAAGGGTGCCTACATATAAACATATGGCATCGTAAATCGAAATCACGAATGAAAACCAGAACAACATACGAAACATACATAGGTTAGAACCTGTGGTCCTCGCATGCAAGATAAGCCAAAAAAATTCTCGATGTCGAGGTACAAACATCAGAACATCGAGTTAAAAACCAAAATGCCAAAACCAAGTTATAAACAATCACGAAATCAAAACAGAATCTCAGGAAACATGCTCCAGATTTTGCCTAAGGTGAAATTAGGCAATTTTGCATATGTGGAAGGTCTAGTTATCAGATAATTTAGCTTCCCACAAAAGATCACAGCCTAACTCCAAAATATGTCCACAAATTGCGGCCATATCGATTAAATCTGCAGCCCAAGTTTGGGTATAGGGGCTCGGGTTTCAGGGGTAGTCTTCTGGTCACCTGCACATATCACTATAATTGCTAAATAATTTTCCAAGTCTCCGAGTCACAGCAGATCTCCAATTATCACCACAAAAGTCACAAAAATCCGATATCGGGGTTTCTAAATTTGCTAATTGGGGTTTTAATCTCTGGTTTAGTTCAGTATACAATCACAACAGGAGTTGTATGGTCTCTACTAGCCTCAATTACACTTCACAACTCAAAATTTCCTCAAAACCTTAACTTGAAATTTTCAAAGTTCACTAAATCTCGATATATCGATTCTAAACTAACAATAGAAGCTAATAAAATGAAATACTACTCTAATGGTGATGAAATTACCTCATTTGGCATCTCAAGAATTTTCTTGAGTTGCCCAAGATCCCCAAAGTCTTGACTTGATCACACCCTCATACTTGTAGTAAGCTAGGGATTAATTTTTGTGAAGAGGATGTAAGGTTTTGGTGTGGGATTGATGGTATAGTGAGGAGGTAGAGAGGGTGGGGGAGAGAGGCGGCCATGGAGGTGAAGGAGGGGAGAGAAAGGATGAAAAGAAATGAAGGGAACAAAAGAGCTATGGTCAAAGCTCAAGAGAGCCCTAGAAACTTCTCTCTCTCTCATGTCTCTTCTCTCATTTTCTTTGTATTTTCTTTTATTTTACATCAAACCAAAAGCCAAGAAATGAAAGACATGAAGCAAGGTTTTCTAACAATTAAAAATGTGTAACATGTATTAGCAAGAAAATGACATGGTGCATGTCACATGCACAAAACAAAATCAATGCAAAATTAAGTACTAATCGAGTTTAGTAATACTAGCTTATATGCAAATAATTGTATAACAATTTTTAAAATTCCTAATCTTCATAAATTACTATAAATTTCTAAAAAATTTCTAATATTCATAAAATTTACTATCTTAAATATTTAATTTCCCAATTTATCGGTATATAATTATACCATATTATCAAAATATTCATAATATTTATTATTTAATTATAAAAATTCCCAAAAATAATATTTTATTTTTCTGAAATGTTACATCACCGAGCAGCTTCCCTGCTTGGTCCATCCTTGGCTGGTAATCTCTTACCCAACGACGCCAAGGATCAAAGCCCTCGTCAAGAGGCCTCCGAGCAGCTTCCCTGCTCGGTCCATTCTTGGCTGGTAATCTCTTACCCAACGACGCCAAAGATCAAATCCCTCATCAAGAGATAACCGAGCGGCAACCCTGCTCGGTCCATCCTTAGCAGGCAACTCCTTTCCCTCCCGCGCTAAGGATCGAAGCCCTCGTCAAGAGGCCACCGAGCAGCTTCCCTGCTCGGTCCATCCTTGGCCGGTAATTTCTTACCTAATGACACCAAGGATCAAAGCCCTAATCAAGAGGCAATAGAGCAGCAACCCTGCTTGGTCCGTTCTTAGCAGGCAGCTCCTTGCCATCCCACACTAAGGATCGAAGCCCTCATTAAGAGGCCACCGAGCAGCTTCCCTGCTCGGTCCATCCTTGGCTGGTAATCTCTTACCCAACGACGCCAAGGATCAAAGCCTTCATCAAGAGGAAACCAAACAGCAACCCTGCTCGTTCCATCCTTAGCAGGAAACTCCATGCCCTCCTGCGCTAAGGATCGAAGCCCTCATCAAGAGTCCACCGAGCAGCTTCCCTGCTCGAACTATCCATGGCTGGTAATCTCTTGCTCAATGATGCCAAGGATCAAATCCCTCATCAAGAGGCAACCGAGCAGCAACCCTGCTCGGTCCATCCTTAGCAAGCAACTCCTTTCCCTCACGCGCTAAGGATCGAAGCCCTCATTAAGAGGCCACCGAGCAGCTTCCCTGCTCATTCTATCCTTGGCTGGTAATCTCTTACCCAACAATGCCAATGATCAAAGCCCTCATCAAGAGGCAAACGAGCAACAACCTTGCTCGGTTTATCCTTAGCAGGCAACTCCTTGTCCTCCCGCGCTAAGGATTGAAGCTCTCGTCAAGAGGCCACCGAGCAGCTTCCCTGCTCGGTCAATCCTTGGCTGGTAATCTCTTACCCAACGACGCCAAGGATCAAATCCCTCATCAAGAGGCAACCGAGCAGCAACCCTGCTCGGTCCATCCTTAGCAGACAACTCCTTGCCCTCCCGCGCTAAGGATAGAAGCCCTCGTCAAGAGGCCACCAAGCAGCTTCCCTGCTCGGTCCATCCTTGGCTGGTAATCTCTTACCCAACGACGCCAAGGATCAAAGTCCTCATCAAGAGGCAACCGAGAAGCAACCCTTCTCGGTCTATCCTTAGCAGGCAACTCCTTGCCCTCCCGCGCTAAGGATCGAAGCCCTCATCAAGAGGCCACCGAGCAGCTTCCCAGCTCGGTCCATCCTTGGCTGGTAATCTCTTACCCAACGACGCCAAGGATCAAAGCCCTCATCAAGAGGCAACCGAGCAGCAGCCCTGCTCGGTCCATCCTTAGCAGGCAACTCCTTGCCCTCCCATGCTAAGGATCGAAGCCCTCATCAAGACGCCACCGAGCAGCTTCCCTGCTCGGTCCATTCTTGGCTGGTAATCTCTTACCCAATGACGCTAAGGATCAAAGCCCTCATAAAGAGGCAACCGAGCAACAACCCTACTCGGTTCATCCTTGACTGGTAATCTCCTACTCAACGACGCCAAGGATCAAAGCCCTCATCAAGAGGCCATTGAGCAGCTTCCCTGCTCAATCCACCCTTAGAGGGAGACTTCCTATACGTCTTTACTAAGCGATCCCCACCTCGACTTTGGGGCCATGAGATACTGACCTTGCACCGGTCTTTGCACACTTGGAAAATGGTTGAGTTCAACTCGACGTGCGATCGCTAGATGAAAAACCGATCTCCGACCTAACACATCATGAAAGCAGTACCGCGCAAATAGAGATTTTACAACAAATAAAGGGAAAATAAGTACGCAAAGAACACTGCAAAAAGATTTCATTCAAAAAATTCGGAAGTCTTTACTAGGGTATTATGGGCTCCCCAGCCTTACAAAAACGCCCGTAGGCTTACAAAATTTCAGCGCAAAAGAAAATAAGGAGGCGAGGAGATTCAGGCCTCGGGGCCGGAGATAACCTTGATGAGCGCCGCTTCCACTACCATAATTAGGGTGGAGTCTTGAAGGTCGGTGCCCGCCGCAGGAGCCTCGGCACTAGGAGCCAAGGCGACCGACTTCTACGCAACGCTCCTACCAGGGGCCTTTCCTCCGGCAGCGCTTCTGGGGGCATTCACCTGCGCCTCAGCCCCGAGGGGGTACTCACTCCGGAGCTCGCCGTCAGGAAACTCCGGCATCAGGGCCTTGACGGCGTAGAGGGCCTCATGCCAAATGAGGGCAGCGGCTTCAGCGAGGTCAACGTAGTACTGGTCCGACTTCTTATATCTCTCCACCACCTTCGACGCTCGGAGGTCATAACGCCTCACTACTTCCTTCGCCGCCTCTTTCTCCCTCCGGAGGGTGTTCACCATCTTTTTTAGGTTGGCGACAAGCACTCTGGAATCTTCCAACTTAGCCTCGGCGACTCGGACGGCCTCTCGGCAATTGGTGATCTGCTGATCCCCGGCCGCCGCCCGGTCTTCGAGGGCAATGACCCTCTCCATCGCCGCTTGCAACTCCAGCCTCGATCTTCTCCTCCCGCGAGGAGGACTCGTCCGCGATCTGCATCGCCGGGGCAATTTGCGCGTCCTCCATGTTGTCAACAAGGGCGCAGTGCTGGAGGACCTGAAGAAAATAAGGGAGGGGTTAAAAAGAGAAAGCGAGCACCCAATCTTGCAAACAAAAGGTACTGAATAAAAACCCGAGCGAGGTGCAAACACTGACCTGCACGACCTCCTGGGCTATGGCCGCCATTTGGGCCCTGAGGTTCCTTCGAGGGATTCTGCCCCCGGCCGACCTTTCCATCTCCGAGAGCAAGCTATCGGCGACGGAAAGCCCTGAGGGCACCTCAAAGCGGAGCTCCCCTTCATCCACGATGATCGGGGAAGCCGGGGTATGGGGCACCGTCCAATGGTACCTCTTGAGGAGAGACGCAGGAGAACCAGTCTCGCCTCCCACCTCCAAAACCCAGGGCTCCTACTCCCGAGCGTGTTTTCGGCCCGGCGCATGGCTGGACTCCGGGGCCCAGGGCATGCTCGAGCGCCTGGCCGGAGCAGCCGCCGGTTGAGCCGGACTCGACGATGGGCGAGAGGGGCTGGCACCTTCGGACTTCCTCCCCTTCTTCTGTTCGACCAGGGCTGCCCGAAATTTAGCTAGGTCTATAGGTTCTGCATAAGATGAAAATACAAAAAAGGAGTTAGTAATGCCCGAAAAAGTAGAAGAACACAAGTCTAAACAGGTCGCCTAAAAACACCTAACTTACCCACAAACTGAGCGGGGTTGAGCCTGGTCTAACTGAGGGCCTGCTCAGACAGCAACACATCGGCACGGGGAAGGGGATCCCACTCCGCCACCGCCACCACGTTGGGATCATTCGACCGCCTCACCCGCGGGCAGTTGGCCTTGTACCACTGGATGGGCATAGGCCAATCCTCATCCTCGGGTGGCCCGACAGACAAAAACATTTTCTTCCATTCGTGGATGGAAGAAGCTACTACAACGACCCTCGACCCGGCAGCACCTCCCCGGTGCTTTCTAAAAGAAATATTTACCTAGCTCGGCTCATCCCTGTGAGTTCTGAGGTGGTTTTTGTAGCAGAGAGAGGAAAGAAGAAGGCTCAAACTGAAAGGGATCCCCCACAATTTCAACCGGACCAGGAACCCAAGGAGAATCCTCCAAGAGTTCGGCACTAACTTGCCCGGGGCTAACTGAAAACAATTCAACGCCACACTCACCTCGGGAGAGAAGGGCAGGCGCATTCCGGCCCAAAAGGCCTCTAAGTATAAGGCAATTTCTTTGCCCTGTACTTGATCTGCCCTCTCTCCCTTCCCGTCCAGACGAAGCGAGTAGCCGAGAGGAATATGGAAGCAAGCCCAGATAGTGGCAAGCTCGTCCGCATGCCTCAATATGGATGATGCGTCACGGACGCCCCTGACCTGCGCTTTTGGGATCGTCCCCGCCGTACGACCCTGGGAAGCACGACTAACCCTAACCTCCTAGGAAGATTCAGACCCGGACGAAGAGGAGGAAGCTGCAGAAGACTCCCTAGACTCTACCCAAACTACCTCGACAAACTTCTCAGAGGAAGACATCTAACCTGAGTAGAGGAAGGGGACGTCCGAGAGAAGAATGCACGAAATCCATCCTAGAGGGATGAGTGTCGAGCTAACACACGGAGGGAAAAGGAAATTATAGCAACGTGTAGATGCTCAGGGGAATCCTACCTCTATTTATATCAATCGACAAACACATCCAGCGACGACGACCGACTCCCGCCAAAATGACACTTCGCATTCAACGGCCATTGACGCTCCACCTGTCGCACGCGCATCAGGCGCGTCCCATCGGGCGTGAGAACACCAGCAGCCCATCACGTCAGCCAACCAGCGCCGGACATGTGACCTTGCACTCCAATAGACGTACGCCCGAATCGGTGCATCCTCTTTAATGTGAGATCTCTTCCCTGATCCGTTGACGCAACCAAAAAAATACAATCAATTTCCCGAGAATACGCACCGACGAGATCTTCAAAATAGGATCTTACCCCGGGTGTTTGGCCAGACCATTCTTGACCCGATCCATTAACGTGTCGAGACGAGAGTGGGGGGATAATGATGATACTCGATACCGGGGTTTCCCCAGATCATGAAACGTGGCAAGTGACGTATTCCAAAGCCTATGAGAAAGGATCAAGAACGGTATATTGGAAACATGCCCCGGTCCTTCGACCCGAGGATATTCTCGACCTTCGGTGGCCTTCCAGACCACTCCCATGCTCGCCTTACAAACAACCGTCGGCTCGCCTCCGAGCTTTCCCGCACGCTGAGTTCCCTCAGCCCCCTAGCTCGCCTCCGAGCTATCACAGAACCAAGATCGCTCAGCCTCCCGCTCGTTCCCGAGCGTCCCGCCGAGCTTAGCTTCCTTGGTCTCACCGACCGGCCCACAACACTGATCGCAGGCGTCTCCTCCATGGCTCCGCGAATCACGCCAGACGTGAGATACCTGCTTCCTACGATCCCGCCTTTCACGCGGGAGTAATGCCAGGGGCGTAACGGCCGGTGTGAATCTTGTGCCCGCCAGCCCATGGCTTCCACTATATAAACCCTTCTCTCAGACGACTTAGGCAAGGCAATTTTACCCCAATAGCCGCTACTATGCCCATTTAGCCTGTCTAACTTGATCGCCGGAGGGTCCTCGGTGGCGCAACCACCCCGGGACTGCCTTGCAGGTAGCTCGGCTTCAACCACTTCAAGCTTATTGAGATCCACACGCTTCAGGAGGCAACCTACCAACTCAATCTCAGCCGCTCGTCTCCACTCGCTGCAGATCAACGGAAGGTAACATCTGAAGGAGATCCAGAGCTCAATCAAGAATTATGTTTCTCTCACTTTTTCTTCAGCTCAAGAAAATCTAGTAAGCTCAAAGGAGATAAAGAAGAAGATGAAGTCAATCATAGAAATGCAACCATGGGTGAGTTAATATCATATATAACTCATGTAGAGACTTAACCAAGGATAAAGATAATGGTTAGGTTAATAATTATCTAGAGTAAAAAAAATTAGTGGACTAAGTCAATGGTTTCCACAAGCTTCTCCAAGCTTCACAAGCCATGACAAATTTCCACCTAATTTTGATTTTCCCTTAATAATTAAATCCCCATATTATCTTAAGTGTGGTGTGAGTCTCATACACCCATGCACAATGTATCATCAAGCATGACACAAAGAAATAACACAATAATATATATCACATATATAGTAAATGTACAAGTGAGAAAAAGAAATCCTTAAGTGAGCTAATATTAGTTAATGTATATTAATATATCAAATATATAATCATACATTAAATTATTAAATCAACACTTGATTTAATAATCTGGCTATATCATATATAACCGACTAATATCATTTATATCAACTTATCGAATCAATACTTGATTCGATAACCCGGCTATATCATATATAACCGACCGATATCATATATCGCGAGATAAGAATGCGGTATCACATACACGTATTAATTTCAGTCCCGCACATATCACATATGTGTCCTACTTCGTTTCTCTTGAGCCAGTAAACCTCTATGCAGGACTCTAAAGACTCGTCAATACGCCGGCATTAGGTAATGATCATATCAGTTACCCACAAGCCGTCAACGGTACTAGCTGGAAGTAACGGCTACCCGGGTATTGAGCGATTAGAAGATCAACAAGCAAGCCTGCTTATACTCCCGTAAATCCAATATGTAACACTACCGTATAGTCCGGTTTCTTCGTCTGATATGTCGCATATATAATTTAGGTGTGGTAAACGTCAGACTCCGGTAACTTGATAAGTCATGTCGATATGAGGCTCATAACGGGTCGAGAAACTACTGATAACACTTACCAGTAAATCTCCATATTAGCCCTGGACAGGGACTTCCTGTTATGGCCAATCTAGCACAGCGCAACATCAACCCCCAATACCGGGTGAGACGAATCCCCTCCTATCGCTCATTGCCTCCATGTGACTCGGGACTGTACCTAAAAGCAACCGTTTTGCACGCTCTCTTGAACGTGGTAAGGTGGAATCTAGGCACAGTGGGAATCATACAAGACTCTATGACGATCTTGAGTCTACAGACTAACCTGCACCAGTGTCACCAGAGAACTGCTATCTGACGTTAGGTGTAATACCATCTAGGTGTTCTCGACGAGTCCTGTTCAGTGCACCCAATCTCCACTGAGCAGCCGTATACCATCTTTGATGTCAAACACCCATGGATATGAGATCATCCATCGCCCATCAAATGGGTCAAGAAGCGTATACGCTAGTCTACTCTGGAATATCGATGCCCCGTCTCGATACACCCTCGACTAGGAACAATTAAAGGATGTACATGTGGACTACCCTGGCCCCACTAGTATGATCTGCATCATAATCCTGATAGTCAAGTATACATCCTAAGGGCTTTACCAACATGTGAGAGCAAGACTGTATCACTATACCAGTCTATATGTTAAGATAAAGAGCAACCAGATAGCATACTATCATGTCGAGCAAGAAAGTCCTCCCTATATATGTCCAAGCATCCATTGTAATATACATTCATGTACAACAATGGCATCTAGGGTATACATACAACTAACAATCTCCCAGCTGCACTAAGGCCAGTTGTTATAGTATCTCATGCCCAACGTCCTAAAAACTCTTAAACTGTATCTGGGGTTTTGGCCTAGGTGAGTAGATCCGCCGTGTCTTTCTTCCTATCAACTCTCCTGACCTCGATCGTCCGGAGATCAACCATCTCCCTGATCAGGTGATACTACCTAAGAATATGTCTGGATCATTGATGGGACCGCGGTTCTTAGGCCAAAGCCACAGCTCCATTGTCACCATAATGGTAGGAACCAAGTTCATCTCATGAACATTTTTATCCAGACGGCCTCTTTGGTAGCATCGTTGGTAGCGATGCATTCACCCTTTATCGTTGAGTCTGCCACGGTATCTAGCTTGAAACTCTTCCAATATACCGTCTCTCTACTGAGGGTAAAGACAAAACCCGTGACTGTCTTACAGTCGATCTTATCACTCTGGAAGCTCGAATCGGTAAAGGACTCCACATGGAGTTCACCGTTACCAATCACCAAGAACATTTCTTTAGTCCTTCTCAAGTACTTAAGAAAGATCTTCATAGCTATCTAGCGTTTCTTCCCAGGATCTGATTGATACCTACTCACTACACTTAGTGAGTATGATACATCCTCTTAGATTTATCTCTATAGATCTTAATCACTGGATATATGAGGCATCACCCAGATCTTTCATAGAGAAACATTGTGATAAGAGGAGCTTGACTGAGTGTAGCATAGGAACACCATTTCCTATCAAGAGTATGTCATCCATGTACAATACGAGAAAGACAACCTTACTCTCTACAACCTTCTTGTATATGCAATGTTCATCAACCATTTTGATGAAGTAAAACTCTTTGACCGCCACATCAAAACAGATGTTCCAACTCCGCGATGCTTGCTTTAATCCGTATTTTGATATAAGTAACTTGCACACCTTTCCGCTGCTCCCACTGTCTACGAAGCCCTCTGGCAGTGTCACTTTTAAATCACCATTTAAAATATCGGCCTTGACATCGATCTGCCAGATTTCGTAGTCATAGTATGCAACAATGGCAAGTAGGATCCGAATGGACTTAAGCATGGCCCCTGGAGAAAAGGTTTCATCAAAATCCACACCTGGTTATTGACGACAACCTTTTGCAACAAGTTTAGCTTTGAAATTCTCAACTTTTCCATCTACACCAAGAATCTTCTCAAGATCCACATGCTCCCGATGGGTTTTACCCCTTCAGGTGCAACTACCAAAGTCCATACTTTGTTGGTGTATATGGATTCCATCTCTGATCGCATAGCATCCAACCATTTCACAGAGTCCCCACTTGTGATGGCCTGCTCGAAACTAGTTGGGTCATCATCTTCCATGATGCAATCCTCGCTCTTACTGTCATTAAGGAAACCGTAGTATCTCTCAGGCATATGAGGAACCCTACTAGATCTGCGGAGAGGCTGAGGTTCGTCGGGAATAATTGAATCCTCCAGTTCTACCAAATCATCAGCTGTTAGTTTGTTTAGCTGGAACTCCTTCCAGTTCTATCTCATGACCCCTAATTTCTTCCATAAGAAATTCCTTTTCTAAAAAGGTGACATGCTGATAAACAAAACACCTTTTGCTCCTCAGTGTGGTAGAAGATATACCCTCGGGAATGTTCGGGATATCCAACAAACTTATACAGTACTGACCTTGCCTCGAGCTTGTCCGGATTTTTCTTTTCAACATAGGCCGGACAACCCTATATCTTAACTCATTTAAGAGATGGTCTATTCCCATTCCATATCTCATACAAAGTGGTAGGCTCTGATTTGGTTGGAACTCTATTCAATAGGTATGCGGCTTCCCAAGCGCATAACCCCAAAAGGAGACAGGCAACTCAGGGTTACTCATCATAGAGCGCACCATATCTAATAGGGTGCGATTCCTCCGTTCCGATATACCATTGTGCTGTGTTGTATACGGAGAAGTAAACTGAGAGAGAATCCCATTCTCTTTTAAATAATCCAGAAACTCCGTGCTTAAGTTTCTCCTCCCCGATCAGATCGAAGGATTTTAATACTTTTACCCGTTTGGTTCTCCACTTCGTACTTATATTCCTTGAATATCTCAAAAGCTTCAGACTTGTGTTTCAACACAAACACATATCCTAATCTTGAGAGATAATCGATGAATGTAATGAAGTATAAAGAACCAACCCTGGCATTTATAGATATGAGACCGCATGCATCACTATGTATCAGTCTCAAGAGTTCAGTAACTCTTTCTCCGTGTCCAGTAAACGGAGTTTCGGTCATTTTTCCTTTGAGACATGACTGGAAAGTATTATAAGATGTAAATTTGAACGGATTTAAATATTCATCCTTATGTAACTTAGCTAGTCATGTCGCATTGATATGACCTAGTTTACAATGTCTCAAGAAGGATTTGTTCATTTCTGAACCTTTCCTCTTATGCGTGTTCTATACGTTAAGAACTGTAGTTTGATTTAGAACGTATATGCCATTACTTAACAAGCCTGATCCAATCAAATTTTGATTCAGGATGATCTTCATAACATTATCCTGTAATACAAAATTATATCCTTCTTTACATAATAAAGAAACCGATATAATATTACATATTAGGTTCGGTATGTAATAACATTCGTTCAGAATTAATGTATTCCCATTTGGCAATACAAGGTGATATTCACCAACTGCTTTGGCTGCAACAATTGCATCATTCCTTACTCTTAGAGAATGATCACCTTTTCTTAGTTGTCACCTTTCTTTAGCCCATGTAACATATTATATATGTGGGATCCTGATCCGGTATCTAATACCCAGGACGTAGAGTGTACTAAGAAACAGTTTTTGGTAACGAACACACCCAAAGAAGATGTATGAACATGCTCATTCTTCGTTTGGGTCGCATAGGAATCCGGATATTCCCTTATTTCCTGCTCAGATTTATAACAATTATAAGATAGAGCGGAATCAAAGTTCCTCAGCTCAGTATAATAAGCAGGTTCGGTCAATACATCCATATTATTATCTTGATTAAGGCATGATATGATTGCTATCTGGAGAGAGAGAGAAGAAAACAATTTGTGTATGCTCTTACAAGATTAGATTGGTTATTATTTTATCTAATCAGGATGGCTCCCACTGTTTTTATCAAATCTTCCTTCAAATCCTAAAAGGTAAGACTGGCCAGGATTAATTACACCCTACAAATTTGCCAATCTTTCGGTAAGGCTAGTGTCGCTACTTCGAGGGAGGTTCCCCGTGCATTCGCACGGACCTAATTAAAGTAAATCTCGTTTTCCCAAGGGCGTAACCCTGTTAACACCTTTCTAAACACCTACTTGATCGGCTAATTTTAAAGTGCAAAACTCTCCCAGGAGTAACTCTTACTCGCAGTGGGTATCAGGATCTAACTATCTCATAGAAGGTATGAAATCTCATTGCAAATTTCAATTCTTGAAATTCCCGATATGGTTTTTACCCCTAGTGACTTATGACCTTAATTATGGTCAACAAATCATAACCACTAGTCAAGTTCTACCCGTCATTTCATGATTAATTAGACCCACTCATATAACCCTTAACTATGGTCAACAAAGTCATATAAATGTCCTAATTACTCGCATCATATGCCGTGTAGGAAGACATCACTTAGCTATCGTACACTACGCCTTAACTATGGTCAACAAACGTAGCATGAATACTAAGTACTCTACTTCTTAAATGACGGAGGGTTGTGGATGGTTTTTATGGAAAACCTTTAACGTTTTGAACTTGATATCGTTGTAGAATCAAGTGATTTTGAAAAGGAGTGTTTTTAGGCTTTTTCTAGTTTCGCTAAAGAGGCCACTCCCGGTGAAGGGATCTCGGCTCTTTCCTCATCGAATCAGGTGCTGGATATTCATCAAGAAATACCACTATGAAAAGCAAGAACTAGAGAAGCAATCAAAAGACAAAACCGAGTAGGTTGTAGCATCTGCTAGTTTTTGCTAAAGAGGTCACTTCCGGTGAAAGGATCTCGGCTCTTTCCTCATCAAATGAGGTGCTGGATATTCATCAAGGAATACCACTATGCAAAGCAAAAACTAAAGCTACCCTTTTTGAAAATTTGATTCTACAACATCTTTAGGTTTCTTTCTTTTTCATTAATGAAGTCCCATCATTTATGCTTCCTAAGCATCACAGATAAAGAAACGAAAATACTTATATAACGCACGCTTATGCCAACCGCATTCACTACGGGGTCTCGTCATGCATCGTTGGGTTAGATAAGTAACGGCAGAGCGGGGGCAGGACTAGCGCGAATGCAAAATATAAGCAACGTTTATTATATATCAGATATATAATATAAAGCATTCGTCTCGGGCAGTTTTATGATCTCATCACAGAACCTGGCAGCAGAAGTCAACATATGAAATATTGGATACACTAGGAGGTCCGTATTTTATATTAAACCAGTAAAAAACACGGATTCCACGGTCGTGATGAATAACCAAACCTACATCTCTAGACTCCTATGAAAGCGGCAAGCAACCCTATCAATTCTAGAATTAGGAGACCCGGTCTCGACTCCTCGAGATGGTTTCCCATTGGACTCTAGAACCCGGTTACTTGTGCTCCCTGTCTTAAGTCTATCCTAATGCGGAAAAGTAAATAATATAAATCAATGGTGACATCATCCTCAATCCGGAAGTGTCCCAATAAAAGAATATTACATACGGTTTTTACATGAATGAAAATGAAAAATTCTCATCTCACGTAAAACCCCCAGGCTATTCAAATACGACGATCCAATATAACATATCACAGCAACACATAGCATCACATGTCATCAACGTAAGTAAATATGCGTATCCCAATTTTCGTTGACATATAGCAATGAAACCGGCGATACACCACATATTACACTTACGGTCGTAGAAAAGAAAGTGAAAACTACAACAATTGGAATCCGCAACCACCTTAGACATCATAAACCCGAAATATCACATTCTTCGGATTTCATGCATAACCATATGAATTCTTTAGACATCATAAACTCGGAATATTGAAAACACTTTTCAATAACCAGTCAGGTAATTCAACAAGATTCCCGACAACCTGATCGAATGCTCCTCGGAAACTTTAGTAGACGGCCGCACTCCTCGATGCCGTCGACGAATGCACTTAGGCGGAACATCGCAGCCGCGAGCACCCAGGAGGATGCTTTTGGCAATGGGGTTCTCCTACAGTCACTTGGTCGGGTCTGTGGGACATGGCTATCTAGTAATGTTACCCGGCAAGTATCCGCGTACACTACGTGATTGCGACAGAGTTTTGATCCATATCAAAACCCCGTGGCAACCGATCAAATGAGACTAAATTGCCAGGTTTACAAAATTCAAACTAGTTTTCACAAAACTAATTATTATGGATTTCAAATATTGTATCACATATCAATATAAAACCCGAAACGATGTTAAAATTACGAATACGAAACACTCCGAATTGCTACTACAGAAAAGATAGCATCACATGCAATCTTGGCAAAATCAAACAATACCTGAAACACCAAACCCCAGAGACTGGAACACCAAAGAAAACCGAAGCCCAAAAGCCAATACAAAACCGGTCATGCCGGTTTTTTGCTATGTTTCACCGGCTAAAATCCGGTGGAGTGGACTCGTTTTTCTCTGGTGTTCATATTACATCACATGTAACATTCTGCACCTGTTTAAAAAAATTTCAGAGAACTTTTTAAAAACAACATAAACTAGGGTTTTGGTTTCGAGGTTTCGGAGTTATTTCGGTTTCATAACTCTACTAACATCGTATAGTTCTCTAGCTTGGCTCTGATACCACAGCTGGGTTCCTTAGCATCCTCACTATGTTTTCTAAGGTATCAAGCATGCAATTTAAAAAAATCTAGAGTGCTAAGCAACGCATAACCGAGGATCTAACTAGATAATTAGGGTTTACATAAGAAAGTAAACAACTTTAATCTAAGTGAACAAGGAATACAACCTTTATAGACCGGTCCTTCACTTCTAAAGCTCCGCGTAGTATTCCCTTTGCTCCAAGTAGTGGTCTCCCGGACTCTCGTTAAGCTCTACTAGGCGAAACGAACAAGCTTGCTTGAAGAACTTCAAGGCCGAAGATGATCTACGTCGAGAAATCTCCAACTCAAGCTACCTCTTCACTAATTGAGAATTAGTGAAGCAAACAACCTATACTAAATGGCTAGTCTAGCGTAGATTGATGAAGTAGGAATTTTGCTCACTTTAGAATTATTTTTCTCTCACTTTTTCTTCACCTCAAGAAAATCTAGTAAGCTCAAAGGAGATGAAGAAGAAGATGAATTCAATCATAGAAATGCAACTATGGTGAGATAATATTATATATAACTCATGTAGAGACTTAACCAAGGCTAAAAATAATGGTTAGGTTAATAAATATGTAGAGTAAAACAAAATTAGTGGACTAAGCCAATGGTTTCCACAAGCTTCTCCAAGCATTACATGTTATGAAAAATTTCCACATAATTTTGATTTTCCCTTAATAATTAAATCTCCACCTTATCCTAAGTGTGGTGTGAGTCTCATATACGCATGTACAATGTATCATCAAGCATGACACAAAGAAATAACATAATAATATATCTCACATATATATTAAATGTACAAGTGAGAAAAAGAAATCCTTAAGTAAGCTAATATTAGTTAATGTATATTAATATATCAAATATATAATCATACATTAAATTATTAAATCAACACTTGATTTAATAATCCGGCTATATCATATATAACCGACTAATATCATTTATATCAACTTATTGAATCAACACTTGATTCGATAACCCGGCTATATCACATATAACCGACCGATATCACATATCGCGAGATAAGAATATGGTATCACATATACGTATTAATCTCGGTCCCGCACATATCACATATGTGCCCTACTTCGTTTCTCTTGAGCCAGGAAACCTCTATGTAGGACTCCAAAGACTCGTCAATACGCCGGCAGTAAGTAATGATCATATCAGTTCCCCATAAGCCGTCAACGGTACTAGCTGGACGTAACGGCTACCCGGGTATTGAGCGATGAGAAGATCAACAAGCAAGCCTACTTATACTCCCATGAATCCAATAAGTAACACTACCGTACAATCCGGTCTCTTCGTCTGATATGTCGCATATCTAGTCTAAGGGTGGTAAACGTCAAACCCCAGTAACTTGATAAGTCATGCCAATATGAGGCTCATAACGAGTCGAGAAACTACTGATAACACTTACCAGTAAATCTCCGTATCAACCCTGGCCAGGGACTTCCTGTTATGGACAATCGAGCATAGCGCAACATCAACCCCCAATACCGGGAGTGAAGAATCCGCTCCTAACGCTCATTGCCTCCATGTGACTCGGGACTGTATCCAAAAGCCACCGTTTTGCACGCTCTCTTAAACGTGGTAAGGTGGAAATCAAAACACAGTGAGAATCACATAAGACTCTATAACGATCTCGGGTCTACAGACTAACCTACACCAGTGTCACCAGAGAATTGCTATCTGACGTTAGGTATAATACCATCTAGGAGTTCTCGGTGAGTCCTGTTCAGTGTACTTAGTCTCCACTGAGCATCTGTATACCATCTTTGATGTCAAACACCAATGTATATGAGATCATCAATCGCCCATCAAATGGGTCAAGAAGCGTATACACTAGTCTACTCTGGAATATCGATGCCCCGTCTCCATACACCCTCGACAAGGAACGATTAAAGGATGTACTTGTAGACTATCCTGGCCCCACTAATATGATCTGCATCATAATCCTGGTAGTCAAGTATACATCCTAAGAGCTTTACCAACATGTGAGAGCAAGACAACATCATTATACCAGTCTACATGTTAAGATAAAGAGCAACCAGATAGCATACTATCATGTCGAGCAAGAAAGTCCTTCCTATATATGTCCAAGCATCCATTGTAATATACAATCATGTACAATAATGGCCTCTAGGGCATACATACAACTAACAACCGAGGTGTAATTTTTGACCCCAACAAAGTGCCCTCCATCAATAAATGCACACCACGTGTGTAGGTCGTGTGCATGAAATTTATGGACTTTATTCTATATGGAATTTGATTTGTTTGGGTTCCCTTTTGACGACGTGGAGGGTCGATGCTGCCATTTTAGCGACTTGGATGGTCGATGCTTCCATTTTAGCGACGTGAACAGTCAGTGCTGTCATTTTAGTGACTTGGACGATCGGTGTTTCCCATTTAGCGACTTGGAAAGTCGGTGACTTGCTCTGCTTCTTACAGTGTCGTGATTTGGTTTGACTTGCTCTGCTTTCTATGGTGTCGGGATTTGATTTGACTTTCTCTGCTTTCTGCGGTGTCGGGGTTGAAATTAACTTGCTCCGTTTTCTGCGGTGTTGGGATTTGATTTGAGTTGCTCCGCTTTCCACAGTGTCGAAATTTGATTTGACTTGCTCCGTTTTCTGCGGTGTCGGGGTTGAAGTTGACTTGCTCCGCTTTCTGCGGTGTTGGGATTTGATTTGACTTGCTCCGTTTTCTGCGGTGTCGGGGTTGAAATTGACTTGCTCCGCTTTCTGCAGTGTTTGGATTTGATTTGACTTGCTCCGCTTTCCACAGTGTCGGGATTTGATTTGACTTGCTCCGCCTTTTGCGGTGTCGTGGTTGAAGTTGACTTGCTCCGCTTCTTGCGGTGTCGGGATTTGATTTCATTGATTTGATTTGTTTTGGAAATTCCCTACCTGTTCAGCGGGACTATCGAGCTTAGAATTGCTGCCGGGTGAGACTTTGATTTGATCTGTTTGATTTCTGCCTTATTTGGTGGGATTTTTGAATTTGACAGGAACATGGAATTTGGATTTTGTTTAGCATCAGTATTGCTGCACTGGAATAATGCCAGGAGCAACTCATCATTTACCTTGGGAGGACTTAGGATTTAGTTTTTGGTCGGCATCAGCACCGCTAATACTGAAGCGTGGTGCCAGGAGCGACTCATCATTTTCCTTTAGGAAAACTTGGGGTTTGAGTTTAAGGTCGGTATCAGCACCGCTAACACTAAAGCATAGTTCTAGGAGCGACTCATCATTTTCCGTTGCCCTTTGGAGAGCGATGGCTTAGAAGACATGTTTAAATCTCTATCACCTAAGGCTTTTCATTTTTATGAACCGTAAGGGCCTCATAAAAGAATTTTCTCCCTGCAAGTCGAGAGGATCTCGTAGGTGTATTTCTCCCGAGGATCATGGGGATTCCTAAGTTTGTTGCTCCTTTGTGAGTCATAAGGATCTCACGCGGGGATTTTCTACTCACAAGGTCGAGAGGACTTTGTGAATGCATTTCATCTCTTTTCACGAGTTTGTGCCCTTTCGGGTTTCCACAAACTTGCCGACGGTCCTGCTGTTTTTACTCACGGAGCCCTTTCGGGTCTTCATCCGTGCCCGTTTTGCTTGTGGACATACCTTTTTTTATCGATGATAGGACTTCATATGTATTCTCGCCGGTAGGACTTGGGAGAGATACAGGACATTTGCGTATGTAGATTGTATACGGTTTTACAGGATGTGTGAACCAGACCGTAGAGCCGGTGTGCTCAATTCGCCTGGAACTTGGAGCATTCACGCATAGTATTTCTTGAGATATCGGCCATTGATGGGTGGCATGGGCCTTTCACCCTCGGTATTTATTGGCTGGTAGGATCCTCTATTAAACACTTTCTTGATGATATATGGTCCTTCCCAGTTTAGCTCGAATTTTCCCTTGGCATGTCGATTGAGGATTGATCGGTCTTTTGAGGACCAACACCAATTCGCCTTTCTTAAAAGCATGGAGATGGGTCATCTTATCATAGGCTCATGACATTTGGGCTTGGTATAGCTCCATATTTTGCTGTACTGCGAGCCTCTTTTCTTCGAGGGCGTCAAGCTCTTCGAGCCGTAGGAGGACGTTTTCTTCCCCCGTCAACTAGTGCTGGACGGCCATTTTTAGGCTTGGAACTTCGATTTCGAGCGGGAGGATTGCTTCCACTCTGAAGAGTAGTGAGTATGGAGTGGACTGAGTTGGAGTGCGGTGCGTGGTACGATATGCCCATAACGCCTCATGGAGCTTGAGATTCTAGTCTCTCTTGTTGGCTGAAGTATTTTTCCTCAGGAGCTTGCATAGAGTTTTATTGAAGGTTTTGGCTAGCCCATTGGCTCTTGGATTATATATGGAGGAATATCTCTAATCTATCTTGTGCAGAGTAGCGAACCTTGAGACATTGAAGCTCTTGAAAGAAGGCCTGTTGTCAGATATGATTCTTCTCGGTGTACCGAAACGGTATAGAATATTATGCCGGAAGAATGTCAGAATATCTTCTGTCTTGACTTCTTTTAGCGGGACAGCTTCAGTCCACCTAGAGAAATAGTCAGTTGCGGCCAATATGAACAGGCAGCCTTTAGACGACGGAGGATCAATTGGATCAACTATGTCGGTGCCCCAAACTTTGAAGGGTTATGACGCCACCGTAGGATGCGGCGAATTGGGATGCTTGTGAATGAAGTCATGATGAATTTGGCAGAGATGACACTTATTTACATGCTCTTCGCAATCCCTTATCATGGTAGGCCGGTAATATCCAAGCCGTTTGATTTGAAGCCGCATTTTGGGGCCGGATTGGTGAGCTCCGCAAACGCCTGAGTGAACTTCTTTCATGACTTTTTGGGTTTCGGCCGATGACAGACATCTGAGCCAGAGTTGGTCATATGATCTGCGGTATAGCGTATTATTTACAAACACGTATCGAAGAGCACTCTTCTTCAGCTGAATCCTTGCAAATTTTCCTTCGGACAGCTTGTTGTATCGGAGGTACTCTATGAAGGGTTTTCTCCAATCGGGCTCATCTTTGATGATCAGAGCTTCTTCGGCAGGATTGCTCTCTTATTTTACGCTTCCTTCTTCACGCAAAGAGACCGGAGGTAGAATTTGCCAGATTCTGACTGTTATCAGAATTTCATCCATACCAGGATCAGCCAGCTCCTTGGCTAAGTGAGCGAGTACGTCAGCTTTTCCATTCAACACCCTAAGAACTCTTATCAGTTTAATGTAGTTGAACTGTTTCATAAGCTCCACCACCTGGCTTCTATATCGAGCTAACTCGGATTTATATATTTTATATTCACCGCTTACTTAGTTGATAACAAGCTGGGAATCACCGTAAACTCGTAGCCGAAAGATTTCTATTTCAATGGCGAGCTCCAGACCAGCTATCAGAGTTTCATACTCAGCCTCGTTGTTTGTGCGAGGCTCGGTGAGAGCAAAAGAACGCCGTAGGGTTCCCATCGATAGTGTGATGAACACAAATCCTATCCCTGCTTTTATCTGTAGGACGCTTGATTTGCTGGAGGACTTAATTGACGAGGCTCCATCGAAATAGAACTCCCAACATGGCTCGTTATCCTTGAGGTGCAACACTTGTTCGTTGGGCAACTCGCAATTGAGCGGTGACCCTTCTGTTATAGGATGAGCAGCATGGAAGTCGGCGAGGGATTGCGCTTTTACTGCTTTCTGAGGAGTATAGATTATGTCAAATTCAAGCAGCATGATAGCCTATCTTGCTATTCTACCGGCTAGGCTTGCTTTGGTTATTAATTGTTTGAGCGGGTCGAGCTTGGAGATCAGCATAACCCGATGAGCGGAAAGATAGTGTCTTAGCTTTTTCACGGCAAATATCATGGCCAAGCACTATTTTTCAATCGGGGAATTATTATGTTCCATCCCGATTAACGTTCGACTGAGGTAGTAGAGGGCATTCTCTTTTCCCTCCTTATTGTTCTGGACGAGGAGTGCACCGAGTGAATTATCTAGAGTGGCAGTATAGAGAATCAACGGCTTATTTGGAATAGTAGCAGCAAGCACTGGAGGATGCAACAGGTACTGTTTGATACTTTCGAACACTTCTTGAAATTCGACATCCCAGACAAAGGGAGCTCCCTTCTTCATAAGCTTTGAGAAAGGCTGACGTCTTCCCGATAGGTTCGAGATGAACCTTCGTATGTAAGCGAGCTTACCTTGAAAGTATCTAAGCTGCGTCAGATTCTTTGGAGGGGGCATCTCTATGATGTCCTTTATCTTTGATGGGTCAACTTCGATCTCTCGATATCGGACTATGAAGCCTAGAAATTTTCCCGATGACATGCCAAAAGCTCATTTTTGAGGATTCATCTTTAGTTCATACTCTCTCAGTCTGGTGAAAACGGTCCTGAGATCTTGGATGTGATCGCCTTTGGTTTTAGTCTTGACAACCAAATCTTCAACATAACATTCGATGACTTCATGGATTAGGTCATCAAAGATATTGTTCATTTCCCTTTGATATGTAGCACCTGCATTCTTCAATCCGAACGGCATCACTTTGTAACAGTATATGCTGATCGGGGTTCAAAATGCTGTATGCTTCTCATCCTCAAGCGACATCTTGATTTGATTTTATCCAGATGAGTCATTCATGAAAGTGAACAGCTCATAATTTGAGGTATCGTCGACCATCATTTCCATGACCAGAAGTGGGAAATCGTCTTTAAGGCATGCCTTATTGAGATCCCTGAAATCGACGCAAACGCGTATCTGCCCATTCTTCTTTTTCACTGGGACGATGCACATGATCCAATCTGCGTATTTCTCTTCCTTGATGAAGCCAGCATCAATGAGTTTCTTGGTTTCCTCGATGACGTTTTCTTCCAGTTCCCTTCTCATTCTTCGAGAAACTTGTTTGACCGGCTTAGCATCAGGAGATATAGCCAGCTTACGCACGGCCACTTCAGGGGAAAAACCATACATTTCTTTGTACGTCAGTCGGCAAACTCATGCGGCAGGTCAACTTTCTGCTCTTTCATTTTCTCTGACAGGAGTGAGTTGATGTAGGTCGGCCTTGGATTATCGAGCGTTCCTAAATCAACCTCGATTAGCTCGTGGATGGTTTCTTGTCCGCCATCTTCGAGCTCTCGAGGAGCTTCTTCTGGCTCGGCTATCTCATTGTCATTATTTGACATTTCGCTGGCTTCACCAACATGGATCATGTAGCATGCTTTGGAATCAGGTTGACTAAAACCTATGCCCCGTCTATCTAGAATCCGTCCATCGATGAGTGCTCGGATTTGAGGTGGATGCTATAGCCCCTCATTAAACTTCGCTTTGGATTCCGTTTGATATAACCGATATCCGCACTTTTTAAAATATTCCCACATCACTGGCGCATAATATCTGGGATTGAGGATGGCTCTTATGCCTCTCTCATAGGGAAGGCACGTGACAAACAAATCATCCGGGTGCACGACAGGATTTGATCCATAAAATAGGATGCCCTTCTGTCCACTTTTCCTTCCGGGAACGTAAAAAGTTTGCAGTTGGTTCACGGTAGAGACTGACAAAGTATCTAACTCCTTGCACATCTGTTCTGGCACCCTTGTGATAGCCAGGGATCCTTTTGTAATCTTAAAGGTTTCTCTTAGCTGCGCTTTTTGTATGAAGGCCCAATTCGCATAGCTGTTGCGAGGCGGGTCCTCTTCCTCCGACTCTTCTGTGTTGTTGTCGAAATGAGGGCAAATTTTGTTGCCGGATGGGCCTTCAGTATCAGACTCGTCCGTATCGCAACCGAAACGAGGGCGAGTTTTACGGAAGGACGGACTTCCAGCATTGGACTCATCATTGTCACTGCCGAAACGCGGACGCACATGGGGGTTTTTGCTTTTGAAAGTGACAGCCGACTCAGATTTTCTTTTGAGTTTCGGGGCTGTTCTGTCCTTGGTTAGTTGTGGCTCAGCACTTTGGAGGTTCACAAAGTACTGAGAATCTTCGCATCGGACTTCATGCACACTGAACGGCTGGATGTCTCCGTCAATGCGTCTTTCATCGCCATTTTTGGTATACTTCATGCATTGATAGAGAGTTGAAGGAACGATACCGTAATCGTGGAGCCACGTCCGTACCAAGATTAACTTATAAGACGTGTCGGCATCGATCACGTATATTTTGGCTTCGGTTTGTAGGTCCCCGAACCTGTTCAGCAGAGCTATGGATCCCAGAACTTACTGGCAATTTTGATTGAAGTCTTGAATGACAATACTTTCTCTTGACAGGTGTCGGACGTCTATTGACAAACTCTTAAGAGTCTGCAAGTTCATGATGTTCACTGAGGATCCCGGATCAATCAATATGTGATTGATCCGATCTTCATCATTGTACCTGGTCACGTAAAGCGGCCTATTATGCTCAGCCGTTTCCAGTACCAAGTCTTCACCCTTAAACGTGATTGTGGCAGCATGCAGAGCGTACAAGGCTTCTTTCATATTAATTTCCGTAAAGCGAGTCTGGCACCGCTCGGGGTTTTATAAAGCGTGGATGAGAACATCCCTTAGCTCCTTAGATAAGAACAAGGCATCGTAGATGCTAAGGAGAGACGGAAGCTTCCGGAGATAGGTCAAGACATTGTAGTCTATTGAGGAAGGACTTGAGTTTTCATGAGCCGGCTCTCTGCCATCTTCTTCATTAACGACTTGTTTTTCCTTTCCTTTTGGGGCGTTGCCCTGATTTGGCAGTAGAGCCCTGTCGTTTCTAAGCTGGATTTGGTTGGCTTCTGTGGCAAGCTCCTCGTTCTCTTCAGGAAAACATAGCTCTTCCTCAGAGTCGCTACCAAGGTGGATGGCGTAGCAGGTCACTATAGAGATATCTTCATTGGAGTCTTCTTCTAACTCCTCCAGAATCTCAGCCACTGGGAAGAACTCTTTCAATTGAATTAGAATCCTTTCCTTTTGTTCATAATCTTCGAGAGAATCGATATATTTTTTAATGGTCGATCTCCCTGCAAACTCTTTTTCGCGTCAAGCTGCACTTTTCTTCTTCTTGAGCTTTTTGGATTTTGAGCCTGATTGAGCCGAATTAGCTGCTGGAATGGTGGGCTTCTTCTGCCCTTCCCATTCTGTTCTGGGCTCTTTCCAAAGTAGTTTTAGTGTCTTCTTCGTCTTATTAGATATGTGCGTACTTCACGGAGGACGCGGTGAGTCAGTTTCATTTCTCATGGAAGCGGGCTCAACTGTCTGCTCCTAGAAGGCTTCAGTTTCTGTCTGTATAAAGTTGGTGGTAGCAACTTGATTGTTCACCAACACACTCTTAGATAGCTCGATCTCTTCAGTCTTATACTTCTTCTCGACCCAGTCTTTGAAGATATAGCAATCCTCGATCGCATGGCTTACTATGCAGTGGTACGGGCAATATAGAGGATTGTCGGTCATTTTTGCTTCGTGAGGTCTCTTCGACTCCGGCAATTGTAGATCGTTGTTTAAGGCATCATTGAATATCCTTCAGATCTTGTCCCTCCTGAAAGAGTAAACGTTGTTCATTTTCTCCTTTAGGGAAAGCCCTTCTCCTCCAGCACTGGCTTTCGAGACCGGTTAGTCTTGGATTCGCTTGCCTTTCGCTTGTCTTCATTGTCAAACGCATTAAAGACATTGGTATTGCTGGAATTCCTGCTTCTATGGTTGTTGTCCCGCTTGCTTTTCCAAATCTTGTCTCTCTGAGAGTCCGGGGTAGACTCTTGCTTCGAGCGTTCCAGGATTTAGACTTTCTTGGTTAGCTCCTGAAACGTCTTGAGACCTGCTGTACACAAGAATGTGACCATCCAATTGCTGAGGTTCCCAATGAGGAGGCTGAGCGACTGATCCTGCTCTAGCGGCGGTTCGCACTTGACAGCGAGGTTGCGCCATCAGGCAATAAAGTCTGTGTTGCTTTCGTTGTTTCCCCGCTTGGTTCTCACAAGGTCAGCAATGGAGATTTTATCACTGACATTCATGAACCTTTGCCGAAACAGAGACTCCATATGGGAAAAAGTAATGACGGATCCATCCGGTATGCTCGCGTACCAGTCGAAAGCAACACCGATCAGGCTATTGACAAACTGACGAAGAAGGAGCGCATCATTTCCCCCTGTATTTCCGCACGACGCTTTAAAGTGGGCGATGTGCTGATTTGTGTTTCCCGTCCTGTCAAATCTTCCAAACTTAGGAATACGTAGCCGCTCGGGAACTCGATCAGATCGTACTGTGTGGGATATGGCCGCCCACTACTATCAATTTCTTGCTGAGCTTCAGCTTCGTCCACCAATGTTTTAACCTTGCTAGTGACCAAATCCATTATCCGATCTTGTGTTAGCGGGATGGTGCTATCTGGGGCCAAGGAGTCCATAGAAGCGGAATGTAGCCGGCTTTTGTGCGGCTCGCCCAATCTCGGACCCAACGGGACTGGCCTCGGTTGCTTTGGGTTGTCATCACCCGGCTCATGAGTAGAGACTTATGCTTTATTGGGAGGCGTCCGAGTAATTTGAGTCGTGAGCTGCATCACAACATTCGTTAGGTCATCAATTTTTGAGTGGAGCTTGTCCATCTCTTTATCTTTGCTCCTAAGTTGTTTTCGAAGCTCTTGAAGCAGCTTTTGCTTTGTGGTCCTAGGGCGAAAAGTTGGCTCTTCCTCGCTGTCCAATCTTGACTCCACATGGACTGATGAGTCCTTTTGCCTATCAGCCTAATCGAGAGGGTTTTCATCGTCCAGCGGAGGCGGCTGATCTTGGGAAACGACAACCACATTCAAGCCAAATTGGGCATGGGATGTGGTGGCCCATCCTTGCTTTTGCTGCGCAAGTTTTCGCTGGGACGCATGCCCGCCATATAGACCGTATGGATAGCATATCCAGCTGTCTTTTCATTATTAGCAACTGATTTTGCGGACTGATGTCGTGTCCTTTCTTTTTCGGTAATGGGCAATCGACTGAAGACGAATGGCCTAACCGGGTTCTTGAATGGTGTTAGCACTGCTTTTCTGGATTTGCCCTGCTGCTTTCGTGCAGTACAGAGCGCTTGATAGACTCTTGAAGAGACGGTGTCATGCTTTCTTTGTTGGAGCTGGGACATGTCTCGTTGTAGTATCGTTCGGACTGATGTCTTCTTGATTCTGGCAGTCATGGCGTTTTTTTGAACCCACTTTAGGGGTTCGAAGGAGTTGCTGACTTTACGGTTGACTCAGCCGTCGACACGGGGTAACCCTGCTCTTGAAACCTCACAAAATTCCACTTAGCCGGAGTCCTGGTCCTCTTGTTGGTTCTATATCTGAGCCGCTTCTACCTTAACTTTTTTGATTTGAGCAATTGGCAGGCTCGGCTCTTCGGGAAGCCACCGTAGATCGAGCGATGGAGAGCTTTGGAGTACGCCTGATTGTGCAATTGTTATGGGAACCGTCTGAGCTTGCAGGAGATGCTTTGTTTCCTTATAAAAAAGGAAAGATGAAAAATTCCTTACTGTTCAAGTCTCACGTGTTAAACACGTGAGCGCCTATATGCAATGCATATTGGCGCTGCAAATCAAACAACTATAGCTAAATAAGCATCACGTGTTAAACACGTGAGCGCCTATATACAATGCATATAGGCGCTACAAATCAAACAACTGACAGGCTTAATAAGCCCCACGTGTTAAACACGTGAGCGCCTATATGCAAAGCATATAGGTGCTGCAATCAAACTATAGGCTAAATAAGCCTCACGTGTTAAACACGTGAGCGCCTATATGCAATGCATATCGGCGCTGCAAATTAAACAACTGATAGGCTAAATAAGCCTCATGTGTTAAACATGTGAGCGCCTATATGCAAAGCATATAAGCGCTATAATCAAACAGCTGACATACTAAATAAACCTCACGTGTTAAACACGTAAGGGTACCCCCTACGAAGAATTAAATTCTACTCAACAAGGGATCGTTGGATCAAAGATCCAATGGTGATTAAATATAGATCTTTCTAATAAGGAGGGAAATTCTCTGTTAAACAGAAAGTTGGTGGATCAAAAATCCTATGAGATGGAAAATATTTTCGATATCTTTCTAAACAAAGAAAGATTATGCTCTGTTAAACCGAGCACCCTTGGATTAAAATTCCAATGATGATTAAAATTCATTATTTTTACAGAATAAAATTCTGCATATAGGAAAATATTTCCCCAATCTTGTTAAAAACAAGAAAAATATGTTCTATAAAACAAAAACCCTTGGATTAAAAATCCAATGATGGGAAAAATTTCCCAAATCAATTCTGAAACTAATTAAATCAATTAGAATCTCTCAATGAGAGATTTTCTCAGAATTAAACAAATTTCTCTCCACTATATAAAGAACCAAAGACTTCAAGTCTCGGGACAGAGAGTGAACAAAAGGAACCCTCTCAGAAGCTTTTAAAAAAAGAGTGTAGAAGAAAGTAAAGCTTCAAAAGAAACAGAGAATTTAATTCTCACAGAAGAATACTTGTTTGATTGAAACCCTAGGTAAAAAGAAAACAAAACTCAGAAATCATCTTGTCTCTCTTGTGCCTCTCTAAGGTTTTAACCCTTCATGCAAGAATTTAGTTCTTCCTCTGGTTAAGATTTGCAGAAGTAGATCTCCTCACAAGTTGAGAATTTAATTCTCATCGGGGAGATTCTGTCTTACAGATTCAAAACCTAGGGAAAAGAATTGAGTTTAAAGAATTTGATTCTTACAAAACACATGAAAACTAGGGTTTAATCCTATAAAAAGAATTTAATTCTTACAATACAAGAGACATGCGATCCTCCAAATTCTAGGATCATTAACATGAGATCAAAATCTCCAAACACCCAGAAGGAAAGACTGATGATTCATTAGTATTTAAACACTATAACGATGACTGCACGTGTTTCTCACGCAAACGCTTAAAAGAAGAACAAGAAGTGCCTCCTAGGGTAGTCACGTGTTTTGCACGCAATCTCCAATCAAGTTCTTAGCACTTATATAAAAAAAAGGAGGGGATACAACCCAAAATGCAGTACCCAACTTTGCGGCGCCTCACGTGTTCACACGTGAGCGCCACAAGAACCAATTGCTTAGCACTTATATGCAAAAAGGGAATAAAACCCAAAGAAAATCGCCCACTTTGGGACGTCTCACATGATTCACACGTGAGCGCCTCCCAAATTCAGTGTTTAACACTAGTCTAATGCCTCATGCGGGATATACGTGAGTACTACATTTACCAGTACTTAGCACTACAGGGGTAAATATGAAGACCCAAACCTAGTCACAAATTGGCTAAGTCTTTCCAAGGTCAAAACTTCTTTGATCTCCAAATCGACCGAGCCTCTGTGCTCATGTTTTCCCAAATTGATCTTAGTCCCAAATATGACTATTGATCTTCCAACTGATAATATCCAAAATGATAATCATCCCGCATCCTCCCGAGGAAATATTAGTTTACCACTAATTCCTTTTTCCTTCAAATACAGGAATTGGTTCAAGGGTACATCTTTCCACACCTCTGATCCACGTCGTTATAATTCCTCAACCTCTTCAGAGAGGTGGCGGGTCCCAACAACCAATAGCTTTTTGGTCAACTGATGTGTACACCTCAAAACAGACCGCACCCCAAACTGAGTACATCCCATATCATCGTCGTTCATCCCTTCACGAAACAAATACACGTGCGCGTAAGATGGACAGCAGACTGAAACGTCCTTAAACTAAAATCTCACCTCCAAAATGGTGATCAACGGACCGAGATGTCCTCAAACTAGAACTTCGCCCCCCAAAATGGTGATACTAGACCGAAATGTCCCTAAACTAAGACAACATAGCCTAAATGCTCTCTTGTTGGATCTGGAACAAAAATGATCCTAAAACCTTGTTAAATAGATCTTAGTCTCAAATTGGACTAACGTATCCTTAAAAAAAGACTAATCGACCCCAACTGCTCACATACATTTAAGTCGATCTTAATCTCAAACCAGATTAACGATCCTTAAATAAAACAAACTCAAATCTAAGATATATGGATTTGGACTAATCCACGTCCTACGGGCGATAACATAAATTAGTCTCCATATACAATCCACGGGCAACCAAAACAAACAAACACACACACGACACGAAGTGAACTTCCGGAGTAGGAGAAAGTAGTTATCGCGATGCGTTAACGTAATTAACTGCAGGGGCTTGCGCCTGCAGGGAAGAGCGTCCCTACAATCAAAAACCCCTCGCAAAACGAGGGGGAATCTGACGAAGTCTGCTACAATGGCCGTATCCGCCCAAGCCTCTGATATACGGTGCTATAGATCAACTTAGCATCTTCGGAGAGTTGGACGGATAAATTCAAATAGCATCTTCCCCCAAAATTCAGGCCAGACATCCAAACGTCCCAGTCGCGTCTTTCGGCGGTGAACATGCTTTGTGGCTCCATTGGTGTTGATGGCTTTGCCCTCAATCGGAACAGCGGAGAGCCGTTCGAATACAGATTTTCTTTGGGGTGGGATGCTTTGGCGACCACAACGTTCGACCTCCTGCCCCTTGAGGTCGGTTTAGACGCTTGTTTGCTGTGACCTTCGCCAGATGAGCGCTTCCGGCAGGGTAGATGGTAACGGAACCGAATTGACGGGGTGGCTCCTCCCATTGCCGGCTGAGACTTGCGGGGAGAATCACCTGAGTATTGATCTTGACCACGTACGGGATCGGGGTCATGTCGGAAGCTGAATTCATCTTAGGAGACATTGTAGTTGAAAGTTGATTGCTGCACCGAAAAGTATTATTTCAGTACAAATATCGGTATATATGTTAAATGAGTTCGCATGAACACTTGACCCGAGATATGGGAGGAGAGAAGGGTCCCACCGGGCGTGCTAGAATCTGTAGGGTGTTTTTCATCACCCTATTGAGATGGGAATACGCGTCGCTTGTCAAGCGTACTTTAGATTCTCCCTGCCTAGGATAGGTTAGGGTTTATTGATTGTGGGGATCCGAATCTTCAGCAGCCGCGGACTAAGCTGCCATTAATTATACGTCACTTTTAGAGCGAAGGAATCTCCGATTGATGGGTCAAACTGGTTATGCGAACCCAATGCGCATTGTGCGTGTGTTGTGTTTTGAAGGGTCTTGTGTATAACGGGGGCCTCGCAAAGTTTACGGGGGTCCCGCTATCAGGATAAAAAAAATTTCTAACGGGGACAGTGTTGTGGAGTGTGTGTATATATAAATGTCACGACCCAAGTGTGGATGTGACCGGCACTTAGATTGTGTCATATCTAAAGATATGACAAAGTCCAAGTAAGCCGAAAACCAAGATCAAAATACCTTATTGCGGAATTATTTATGAAAATTTAGTTTTTAAGTAAAAATCCCAATTTATGAGGTTAATTTATCAAACAAATAATAAGGGTTAAGTTTAGTTGTATTCCTAGTTGGAATCAACAATATTAACAATGAACATGAATATAAACATATAGAATATCACTATGAATCTCATAAAGAAAGAAACTATAATAAAAAGACTAATTGATCTCAACTGTCCATATATATATAATCTCTCATTCTAAGTCAAAATACAGGTTTGATGGAGACTTTCTAGATACAAAATACAAAATCAAAAAGGAAGGTTACTACACATGTAACCTACCTATCAAAAGATGAAATACAACTGCAAAAGTAGCTCTGCCTCGCAGCTACCCGTCCACTCTATCCCTGCAAGGAACTGTGGCACAACGGGGGTGAGTTGCCAACTCAGTGAATATAACTAACATATAACGGCGAATAAAGTAAATATGACAATCATATTAACTGAAATGTGAACACGTATAATGTATGATTATCTGTGAAAAATCATCAATGCACGAAGTTAAGCTCATAATGCCACTGAAATCTCATCATCTATTCTCAATAAATTCATTTCTCCGTGTCCATCAACGACACAAAACTTCCATTTCTCACAGGCATCATTCCTTGAATGATTCTGATATCACAAAGTCCACTATGTATCCGACTGTATTCCCCACCGACTCGGTCTGGATAACACTGTAAATCCGTAACCGTATATCCACCGACTCGGTTCGGAATAAATACCACAAATCCGTAACCGTATAGCCACCGACTCGGTTCGGAATAAACCCAAATCATAAAAACGTCTCAATGTGTACATGTAACATAAATCATGAAAATTACCAGATCTGTGGGATAGTATTCAAAATTTAAAACCATAAATACTCAACACTTCAATTACCTCGTATCTAAACAAGAAATAAACATATACTAACATGATATAAATGATGCCATTTACTACTATTATTGATATGTGAAATATGATTTAATTTCATGTCAACAAGTATTATTTTTATGTGTGAAGTGACATAGCAATATCGACGAGGTGTGTGTAGCATGTAAGACGTGCACGTGGCATGACTCGTCGATAATTGTGAAGTGTTCTAACAACTAAGCAATTTATATATATTTATAATGAATGCAATTTATCAATTAAGCATACCAATATAAAACATTAAGTTAAGTAAAATTTCGGGTGAAACACGCCATCTTTACAAAATTCCTCGATAGATGTTTAGTCTACTCACCGGAAAGGTCGAATTTACTCCGGAATTGCTAATCCTTTCCCTTTTCTCGCTGCTTCTGAAATTCTCGTATTCGAATCTAAATTTACAATTTAACGTATATAAGAAAACGGTTTTTCCGATATGACGGAAATGAAAAACACCCGTTCCTACGTATAAGTTATATACTAATCGATTTTATCAAGCTATCACATACTTAATCTTGCTGGATTTTAACCTTAATCTGTATTGTTACAGAAACTAAATCGCGACGTATTTTAACCTTGTCGTATTTAGTGTTTTAAATTACCATTTCCGATATAAGTTTCCAGATTCTTTTTACAGTGGAACTAATTTAAATAAATAGTACCAAAATAACCAAGATAACATACTGGAACATATCCAACAGAGAAAACCCACCTAACTTCCTACATGGCCGGCGACGCCGGAATTCCTTGTATTGCCGCCGGCCCAAAACCGGCCCCCTGGGTTTGTGGTTCTATGGTTTGTTCTAGTTGTTTCCTACATCATTTTAACTCTGTTTAATTAATTTAATTATCTTCCAGATCAAAGCAGATTTTAACAGAGATTAATTTTAACTAAAATACGATATTAAGTGACTTGATTAACTCTAAACTAAATAAGCTACAGAATTTAATCCCTACTGTGTTTAAGAGTTTTACCCTCCTCTATAGCTGTAGGAATAACCCTCCAAGATTGATAAGCTCCTCCTAGCTTGATGATGGACAATCTCCAAGAATAAAGCTTCTTCTTCTTCTTCTCCTTGTTCTTGCTTTTCTCTTTTAATTTTTCTTTTCTTTTAATTCTCTTGAGTTTTAAATCTCAATTTACAACTGAATGGGTGTTTTATATAAGAGTGGAGGAAGAGATAAGGGAAGGTGGATGTGTCAAAAGCTAAAGTGTGCATGTTTCATGCAAGGAGGAGGTGGAAGGTGAATGTGCTCATGCAAGCATGGGGTGTTTTTAGCTTTATCTTCAAATTTTGTTTTAATTTAATTATAATTTCAGAACTAAATTGATTTCTATCCACTTTCTTTTATACCCTCAACAATATCCTATTTGCATAGAAACTTAAACTTTACAATTTAACCCCTCACAACATAACTTATTATAAAACACACATTTTGTTAAAATGAAGCTAAATATGTCACTAAAACCCTTATACCCTATTTAATTTACATTCAAAAATTCTAATTTAATTTGTACTACATATAACTTATGAAGATTGACATATTTTATTTTAACAGTTTTGTGATTTATCAAATTATTATTAATTTAATTAATTTTATTTATTTCTAAATATTCCAAATGTTACAATATCCCCCCTTAAGAAAATTCGGTCCCCGAATTTAAAATAATTACTAGACATACCTACGAAAAGATGTGGAAATTTCTTTCGCTTTGCGTCCTCCGTCTCCCAAATAATCTCCTCGCGATTCTTTCCTTGCCAGAGAACCTTTACAGACGGAAGTACCCTCGATCATAGTTGCTTTGCCTGCCTGTCAAGAATAGCGACTGGCTGCACTGTGTAGGATAAATCTGGCTCAAGCTGTAAGGTCTGATGCTGGATCCCGTGAGATGGATTGTGAAGATATCTGCGAAGCATCGAAACGTGGAACACCGGATGCACGTCGGGAAAACTAGGTGGAAGTGCTAACCGATAAGCTACAGCGCCCACCCTCTCTAAAATCTCGTAAGGTCCAACATATCTGGGGCTGAGCTTCCCTTTCTTCCCGAAGCGCATCACACCTTTCATTGGAGATACTCGAAGGAACACATGATCTCCCACATCAAACTCGAGTTTACGTCGTCGACGATCTGCGTATGACTTCTATCTACATTGAGCCGCTTTCATTCTATCTCGTATCAATTGAATCTTCTCTGTAATTTCCTGTACTATTTGCGATCCCAAAATGCCACTCTCGCTAAGTTCCGTCCAGCAAACTGGTGATCGACATTTCCTCCCATACAAAGCTTCAAAGGGTGCCATCTGGATCGTCTCCTGAAAACTGTTGTTGTATGAGAATTCTACCAAAGGTAGGTGACGATCCCAACTGCCACCAAAATCAAGACTACAAGCCCGAAGCATATCCTCTAGTATCTGAATAGTCCGCTCCAACTGACCATCTGTCTGGGGGTGGAAAGCCGTACTAAAACTCAGCCGTGTACCAAGAGCGTCCTGAAGTTTCTGCCATAGCCTGCTAGTGAACTGGGTACCTCGATCTGATATTATGTATGTCGGCACTCCATGTAGACGTACAATCTCATCGATATAAACCTGTGCATACTGAGCAAATCCATACGTCGTCTTTACTGGAAGAAAATGAGCGGTCTTTGTCAATCTATCTACAATCACCCAAATGGAATCATACCCTCTGCTAGTCCTGGGTAGACCCACCACAAAATCCATGGAAATCTGTTCCTATTTCCATTCTAGAATGGGTAAGGGCTGCAGCTCCCCGGCTGGCCTTTGGTGTTCTGCTTTGGCTTGCTGACAAGTCAAGCATCTTGAAACATATTCTGCAATGTCCCTCTTCATTCCTTTCCACCAGTAAACATCTTTCAAATCACGATACATCTTGGTGGAACCAGGATGAATACTATATGCTGATCTGTGGGCATCCTCCAAAATCTCACGCCTCAATCCATCAGAATCTGGTACACAGAGATGAGTCCTAAAATGTAATACTCCATGATCATCAATCACGAACTCCATCTCCCTGCCCTGCCTAACCTGATTCATAATCTCCATCATACGAGTATCTGTGGGCTGCGCCTCTCGAATGCGATCTAATAACTGAGGTCTGGTGCGAACATGTGCTAGCTGGCCTCCTGCTGACGTGAACTCAAACTGTATACGACTATCACATAAGATCTGCCAGTCTGTAAAAGACTGTCTCTGCAAAATGCTCAAATGAGATAAGTTACCTCCAGGCCTCCTACTCAAGGCATCTGCTACAACATTCGCCTTGCCTGGATGGTACAAGATCTCGCAATCGTAATCTTTCACCAGTTCCATCCATCTACGCTGCCTGAGGTTCAGATCTCTCTGCTGAAAGATATACCTTAAGCTTTTATGATCTGTGAAGATTTGACACGATTCTCCATACAAGTAATGTCTCCAAATCTTCAATGCGAATACTACAGCAGCCATCTCTAGATCATGAGTGGGGTAGTTTTGTTCATGCCTCTTCAACTGTCGAGAAGCATAAGCTATAACTTTGCCATGTTGCATCAATACACGGCCTAGACCTACTCTAGAAGCATCGCAATATACGACGAAACCTCCTGACCCGGAAGGTAAAGATAATACAGGTGCAGTCGTCAAACGCGTCTTCAACTGTTGGAAACTCTGCTCACACGCATCTGTCCAATGAAATGGAACTTCCTTCCTAGTCAATCCTGTCAAAGGTGCCGCTATCCGTGAGAAATCCTGTACGAAGCGTCTGTAATAACCTGCCAGACCTAAGAAACTCCGAACCTCCGTAACTGATATAGGCCTGGGTCAGTGTTGTACCGCTTCAATCTTCTTTGGGTCCACACATATACCTTCTCTCGTAACTATGTAACCCAAGAACTCCACACTATCGAGCCAAAAAGCACACTTAGAGAATTTTGCATACAGCTGATGCTCCTTCAAGGTCTGCAATGTGATATGTAAATGCTGCTCGTGCTCCGTCTGACTCCGAGAATATACAAGAATATCATCTATGAATACTATAATAAACCGATCGATAAATGGTCTAAAGACACGGTTCATCATATCCATAAACGCTGCTGGGGCGTTGGTGAGTCCGAACAACATCACCAGAAATTCATAATGCCCATATCTCGTACGAAACGCCGTCTTCGGAATATCGTCCTTCCGAACTCTCAACTGATGATACCCTGACCTCAAGTCAATCTTCGAGAAAAACCCAGCTCCTTGCAACTGATCGAACAAGTCATCTATACGTGGTAATGGATACCTGTTTCGTATAGTGACGCGATTTAGCTGTCGGTAGTCAATGCACATTCTCATACTACCGTCCTTCTTTTTAACAAATAAGACAGGAGCTCCCCACGATGAAACACTGGGACGAACAAGTCCTCTATCTAACAACTCTTGCAACTGGCTTTTGAGTTCCTTCAATTCCGTCGGTGCCATTCGATAGGGTGGTATAGAAATAGGCCCCGCACCCGGAATCAAGTCGATGCAAAATTCGATATCTCGATCAGGTGGCAATCCTGGTAACTCAGCAGGAAATACCACAGGAAATTCTCGTATGATCGGAATTTGATCCAATGGAACCTCCGTGACCCCTAAGTCCTGAACGAAGGCCAAGAACCCATGACAACCCTTCTTCAAGAGTCGCCCCGCACAAAGAGCAGAAATCATGTTGACAGGGGTTAACTTGCAATCCTCCTGCACAACAAACACCGGTTCACCTGGAAAACAAAAGCTAACCGCTTTTCCTCGGCAATCTACATAGGCATGACAAGCGGCTAACCAATCCATACCAAGAAGTGTGTCAAAATCTAACATGTCTAGGAGAATCAGATCAACTAGCGAATTTCTATCACCAATGCGCACCGAACACGATCTGAATACGTGCCGAGCTATAAAAGAATCTCCAACCGGGGTAATCACTACCAATGGTAACTCTAAAAATGGCGACTCTTTCCCCAACAAAAGTGTGAATCGTGAAGATACATAAGAATGTGTAGAACCGGGATCAAATAAAACATGTGCCTCTAATGAGCATACTGTAAGAGTACCTGTCACGACTGCATTTGATGCCTGGGCATCCTGTGGAGTCAGCGCAAATACCCATGCCTGGCCCCTGCCCGCATCCTGTCGTCCTCTACCTCTATCTCCTCGACCTCTATGAGCACGTCCTGCAAAGCCTTGACCTCGTGGTGCAACTGCCTTGCGTGTAGCGCCAACTGGGGGAGGAAGTAAAGCCATCGGCGTAGGAGGTGGAAGGGGTAAAGCAGCCTGTAGAGTATTAGTTCCACCATAACGTGTACACCCTCTAGCTGTATGCCCTGGACGCTCGCAATTATAACATGTAAGTGGGGTCCCCTGATCATCGGGGTATGAATTGAACATCTGGCCTTGTGCCCAACCTCGTCCGACACTGCGGCCTGGAGTATATCTGCCTGGATGTGACCCTCTATCTCTGCCAAACTGTCTATTCATCGGCACAATCGTTCTACTCCTCTTTGGCTCCGGAACGACCACTGACTTGCTTAAACGCTCCTCTACTCGAATCGCCGCATCCATGGCCTGTGCATATGTATCAAAATGCTGGGAGCCTATCACCAGATACAACTGTGTGTCCAAACTCCTTAGGAACCTCTTCACCCGAAGCTCCTCCGTAGGTACTAAGTATGGGGCATAGCGCGACAGCTGGGTGAATCGTAAGTCATAATCTGCTACTGACATACTTGCTGATTTCCTCAACGCTTCAAAACTGCTAACTCTAGCGTCCCTCACACTCTGGGGAAGAAATCTAGCAAGAAAAACCGTAGAAAACTCGGTCCACGTCATCGGAGGAAGATTCGTAGCTCGCCCTCTCTCCATCGACTCACACCACTCCTGTGCAAGTCCCTCCAAACGAAAGCTAGTCAGCTCCACTGACCTAGCATCAGAACGTCGCAATGATCTGCCAATCCTCGCCATCCTATCAAGAAAAGACTGAGGATCTTCCACCACATCGGTCCCTATAAATACCGGGGGTCTTAATCTCATAAACTCTGCAAGTGATACCTCCATCACTCTCGTATCTACAAGCGCCACTGTCTGTGTAGGCTGTACCTCGGACTCTACTACGGTCGGTGCTGGATCCGGTCTTAGTACACGAGTGGCCTCAGCTAACTGTCCTACCACTCGCTGTAATCCCAACATACCCTCCTCAATCCTAGTCATGCGATCTGGAGGAGGAGGATCAACAAGCTCATTCACCGCCGGAACGTCCGGTGTACTAGTCGTAGTCACAGGTGGACTCGCCCTAACTGCATCTCTGGCTGCGGCTCGCCTAGCCCGCGTAGCCATAGCAACTGGAATAAGAAACGAGAGTTGATAAGGTGTAGAAATAGAAGCAATCAATAACGGAGAATCAACGGAAGAATAGATCAAGATAAACATCCTAAGGTTAGTTAGGCTGAATACGATAACGTAAATATGCCGCGGAACATACGTACGGTACTGCATTCATCCTAATTCACCTACTCCATCAAATCAAGGGTCATCCTAACTCACGGACTCATATCAACCTATTGAAATACCTTACTTAATTCCGTAAGGTTACTCCTAAGCTCTGATACCAACTTTGTCACGACCCAAGTGTGGATGTGACCGGCACTTAGATTGTGTCATATCTAAAGATATGACAAAGTCCAAGTAAGCCGAAAACCAAGATCAAAATACCTTATTGCGGAATTATTTATGAAAATTTAGTTTTTAAGTAAAAATCCCAATTTATGAGGTTAATTTATCAAACAAATAATAAGGGTTAAGTTTAGTTGTATTCCTAGTTGTAATCAACAATATTAACAATGAACATGAATGTAAACATATAGAATATCACTATGAATCTCATAAAGAAAGAAACTATAATAAAAAGACTAATTGATCTCAACTGTCCATATATATATATAATCTCTCATTTTAAGTCAAAATACAGGTTTGATGGAGACTTTCTAGATACAAAATACAAAATCAAAAAGGAAGGTTACTACACATGTAACCTATCTATCAAAAGATGAAATACAACTGCAAAAGTAGCTCTGCCTCGCAGCTACCCGTCCACTCTATCCCTGCAAGGAATTGTGGCACAACGGGGGTGAGTTGCCAACTCAGTGAATATAACTAATATATAACGGTGAATAAAGTAAATATGACAATCATATTAACTGAAATGTGAACACGTATAATGTATGATTATTTGTGAAAAATCATCAATGCACGAAGTAAAGCTCATAATGCCACTAAAATCTCATCATCTATTCTCAATAAATTCATTTCTCCGTGTCCATCAACGACACAAAACTTCCATTTCTCACAGGCATCATTCCTTGAATGATTTTGATATCACAAAATCCACTATGTATCCGACTGTATTCCCCACCGACTCAGTCTGGATAACACTGTAAATCCGTAAGTGTATATCCACCGACTCGGTTCGGAATAAATACCACAAATCCTTAACCGTATAGCCACCGACTCGGTTCGGAATAAACCCAAATCATAAAAACGTCTCAATGTGTACATGTAACATAAATCATGAAAATTACCAAATCTGTGGGATAGTATTCAAAATTTAAAACCATAAATCCTTAATACTTCAATTACCTCGTATCTAAACAAGAAATAAACATATACTAACATGATATAAATGATGCCATTTACTACTATTATTGATATGTGAAATATGATTTAATTTCATGTCAACAAGTATTATTTTTAAGTGTGAAGTGGCATAGCAATATCGACGAGGTGTGTGTAGCATGTAAGACGTGCACGTGGCATGACTCGTCGATAATTGTGAAGTGTTCTAACAACTAAGCAATTTATATATATTTATAATGAATGCAATTTATCAATTAAGCATACCAATATAAAACATTAAGTTAAGTAAAATTTCGGACGAAACACGCCATCTTTACAAAATTCTCCGATAGATGTTTAGTCTACTCACCGGAAAGGTCGAATTTACTCCGGAATTGCTAATCCTTTCCCTTTCCTCGCTGCTTCTGAAATTCTCGTATTCGAATTTAAATTTACAATTTAACGTATATAAGAAAACGGTTATTCCGATATGACGGAAATGAAAAACACCCGTTCCCATGTATAAGTTATATACTAATCGATTTTATCAAGCTATCACATACTTAATCTTGCTGGATTTTAACCTTAATCTGTATTGTTACATAAACTAAATCGCGACGTATTTTAACCGTGTCGTATTTAGTGTTTTAAATTACCATTTCCGATATAAATTTCCAGATTCTTTTTACAGTGGAACTAATTTAAATAAACAGTACCAAAATAACCAAGATAACACACTGGAACATACCCAACAGAGAAAACCCACCTAACTTCCTACATGGCCGGCGACGCCGGAATTCCTTGTATTGCCGCCGGCCCAAAACCGGCCCCCTGGGTTTGTGGTTCTATGGTTTGTTCTAGTTGTTTCCTGCATCATTTTAACTCTGTTTAATTAATTTAATTATCTTCCAGATCAAAGCAGATTTTAACAGAGATTAATTTTAACTAAAATACGATATTATGTGACTTGATTAACTCTAAACTAAATAAGCTACAGAATTTAATCCCTACTGTGTTTAAGAGTTTTACCCTCCTCTATAGCTGTAGGAATAACCCTCCAAGATTGATAAGCTCCTCCTAGCTTGATGATGGACAATCTCCAAGAATAAAGCTTCTTCTTCTTCTTCTTCTTCTCCTTGTTCTTTCTTTTCTCTTTTAATTTTTCTTTTCTTTTAATTCTCTTGAGTTTTAAATCTCAGTTTACAACTGAATGGGTGTTTTATATAAGAGTGGAGGAAGAGATAAGGGAAGGTGGAGGTGTCAAAAGCTAAAGTGTGCATGTTTCATGCAAGGAGGAGGTGGAAGGTGAATGTGCTCATGCAAGCATGAGGTGTTTTTAGTTTTATCTTCAAATTTTGTTTTAATTTAATTATAATTTCAAAACTAAATTGATTTCTATCCACTTTCATTTATACCCTCAATAATATCCTATTTGCATAAAAACTTAAACTTTACAATTTAACCCCTCACAACATAACTTATTATAAAACACACATTTTGTTAAAATGAAGCTAAATATGTCACTAAAACCCTTATACCCTATTTAATTTACATTCAAAAATTCTAATTTAATTTGTACTACATATAACTTATAAAGATTGACATATTTTATTTTAACAGTTTTGTGATTTATCAAATTATTATTAATTTAATTAATTTTATTTATTTCTAAATATTCCAAATGTTACAATAAAAAAAGGGGAGTAGTGTCCAAAGGACGCATGGATGCCAGTGCCTCACGTGCCTGGCGCGCGGGCGTTGGGCGCCGCATCATATGCGCCCGTCGTGTGGGCGTTGGACGCCAACGTCTCACGCTCACGGCACGCAGGGCGCCCACAGGAAAAGAAGCTTAGCCCCCTATACTGGGAGTTGTACTCCCAATTGACTTTTGGAGTTAAACTCCTAAAAAAAGGACAAAGGGGCTTAGACCCTACACTGGGTGTTGTACTCCCAATTGACTTTTGGAGTTAAACTCCTAAAAAAAAAGAATTTTTTTTTGTTCGGAGTTAAGCTCCCAAGATATTTTCGGAGATGATGAAAGGAGACCCCTTTCTTCTCCTTTGAGCCCTAGATATTCTCTTGAGCCTTTGATCATCCCAAAGTGGGGTTTTTGAAGATGGATCTTCTTCTTCCTTCTCTCTGTTGGCTGGATCTTGTAGAAAAAAGGGGGTGAGACTTAAAAATCACCCCTTTTGGGGATTTGATGGGAGATCCGAGCTCCTCTTCATGGGTTTTATGGTGAAAAATTGTTTATTTTTGGAAAAAAAAAGTTAAACTCTTAATTTAATTCAAAAAAAGGAAGAAAGTTTAGAACCTTGGGAAAGGAGAAGGAGGCACAGGAACCCTAATTTTCTTGAGAGAGAGAAAAAAAATTTTATTTATTTTTTTATCATGTTTTCTTTTATAGGCTGACTTTACATATAACCCTTTGAGATTTACCAAATGACACTTGTGCCACCCCATAGCTTATGTGCTTATCTCTTTTTGCACATAAGCCATGGGGTTTACAAAATTTTGTCTTTTTGCCCATTTTACATACATTTATTTTTATATAAAAAAAGAATTATATTAACCCAATTTATGGTTTCATTCTTTTTGTCATGGGGCCGGTCCCTTCCATGCTCGGTCTTGACCTGGGATTGGGCCCACTTGGCTTGGGGTTGACTTTGATTTTGACTTGGTCAATCGAGGTGTAATTTTTAATCCCAACATGTATATTTCAAGAATAGCCCCAAAAATCAACAGTATTGGGTTTTTTTCCAAAACCGCGGTCTTTCGTAAAAGTGTGAAACCACATGGTGGTTTTTTGTCAAAAAATAAACTATATGGTTATTTTTCGTAAAAGTGTAAAACCACACGGTGGTTTTTGGTAATTATCCCATTTTTTACTATCGATATTAGTATTTTCCCCTCTTGCAAGCTTATTAAGAAACCTATTACTTTTCTGATAGAGGTCGAAATCTCTCTCAGATGTTGTCCTCCGTCGATCTTGTTGCCCGCGAGGCTGAACGATTGAGATTTAAGATGAAGGTTGAGCGTGTGGATCTCAATGGATTGTTGGTTGTCGGTTGTCGTTGACTCCAAGCTACCTGCAAGGAAAGTCCCGGGGTAGGAAACCACCATACGACCCTGCGACGATCAAGTAAATACTGAGGAATAACGGCAGGGTAGTGGCGTATTGGAATAAATTCGAGATACCTGAGTCGTCTAGAAGAGAGGGTTTATATAGCGGTAGCATGGAGAGAACTAGCGCGTGATTCTTTCCATCCGTTACGCCCCTGCCTCACATTCGCATTGATTGCAGGATACTTCCATTAATTGTGGGATACGTCTATTAATGGTGAGATACGCCTATTAATGAAGAGATGTGCCAGCGTGGGATGCGGGACGTGGAGCGGCGAATATCTCATTTTGGCGAGATACACGGAGCCGTTACGGCGTTGCTTGGACTCCGTGCTCTCGGTTGAATAGGGAAGTCGAGAAATCTTAGCTCAGTGGATAGCTCGGAGGCGACCGAGGAAGCCGATGATGCTCAGCTCTATAACAACTTAGAAACGAGCAAGGAAGCTGTGGAAGCTCGGCTGTAGGATTGCTCAGTGGCGAGCTGTTGGCTGGTTGCTAGGAGAATATGGAAGGTACTCCAGGGAGTCTCCAAAAGGTCGGATGCAACCTCGGAGACGAGGTGCCGAGAAATGTCCCTAATGCATCATACTTATTCCTGCTCTGTATCCCCAGGAATCTAACGGGCTTACGTGGATGTCACGCCATCCGCTACGTGTCGTGATCTGGGGAATTCTCACTTATGAGCATCATCATTAACCCATACTCTCGTTCTGACCTATTTATGGGTCAGGTCGAGAGTGGTCTGCTTGGTTTTCTCTGCTCATCTTGATGCCGAGAATTCTTCGTGGTGGATTGTCCAGGAACAACATAGCGTTTGGCAGTTGCGTCTTTTCGATCTTTGAGTCCACGTGGCGTCTCACTGCGCGCCTTAATTTCGCATATATCCCCGATGACGTTAGTGGATCACCGAAAGAGCGGCGCCATAATGGAGACGTGCTTCGCCTGTTCTGGCTAGCTATCGACCGAACTCGAGCTTTATTTACTTAGACCATGTTAGGAGTATGCCTACTTCGGGTACGTACACCGGGTAGAGGCCTGCCTGTTGGTTTAATGCGAGGCTTAAGGATCCAACGTTGAGGTCGAGCAGGAAGATATCCGGCGGCCTCGTGACGAGGGTTTTTGGATCCATGGCGCTGTTGGGTAGGAAGCTACCGCGATGGACGGACCGAAAAAGAAGCTGTCCGGCTGTCTCGTGATGAGTGCTTTAGATCCATGTCTTAGTTGGACAGGAAGCTACTACTGTGGATGGGCCGAGCAGGAGCTGCCTGGCGGTCTCATGATGAGGGCTTTAGATTCACAGTATTGTTGGGCAGGAAGCTACCCGTGGTGAATGGGCCGAGCAAGAAGCTACCCGACCGCCTCGTGATGAGGGCTTTAGATTCACGTCTTCGTTGGGCAGGAAGCTACCCGGCCGCCTCATGATGACGGCTTTCGATCTACGTCTTCATTGGGCAGGAAGCTACCCGCGGTGGATGGGCCGAGCAGGAAGCTCCTGGCCGCTTCGTGATAAGGTTTTGGATCCATGTCTTCGTTGGGTAGGAAGCTACCCACTATAAATGGGCCGAGCAGGAAGCTGCTCGGCGACCTCTTGATGAGGGCTTTGGATTTATAGCATTGTTGGGCAGGAAGCTACTCATGGTGAATGGGCTAGGCAGGAAGCTACCTGGCGGCTTCTTGATGAGGGCTTTGGATCCACGGTGTTGTTAGGCAGGAAGCTACCCGCGGTGGAAGAACCGGGAAGAAAGCTGCCCGGCGGCCTCATGTTGAGGGCTTTAGATCTACGTCTTCGTAGGACAGGAAGTTGCCCGCTATGGATGGGCCGAGCAGGAAGCTGCCCGGCCGCCTCGTAATGAGGGCTTTAGATCCACATCTTCATTGGGCAGGAAGCTACCCATGGTGGATGGGCCGAGCAGGAAGCTATCCGGACGCCTCGTGATGAGGTTTTTGGATTCACAACATTTTGGACAGGAAGCTACCCATGGTGAATGGGCCTAGCAGGAAGCTACCCGGCCAACTGATTGAATGTGATTCTGCTTACGTGTTTTTAAATGATGAATCAAAGAATTGTTAACCGCAATCAAGAACGGCGTCGCTTAGTAGCTAGCCGGTGAGTACGGGTCGGTTCACAGGGATTTTGTGTATTCTCAAATTGTTCTAACGAGTTAATTCCAAACGGTGTTGGGATGATTATCACTAAAAACTAAGTTGATTTAGACTAGGATTAGAATCTTGCTAGGGTTAGGTTTAGGTTAAATTTGGAAATTTAAGATTTCCCACCGCTTTCAATGCCCTAATTTAGATCTATTTAGGTGTTATGGTAATAATTAATAAAGGGGATTAGGACGACCGGGAAGAAACGATGTTTCTTCCTCTAGGTCCTTGTCCGTCCTTTCTTAATTCTTACCCTAACCTCCATGGAAAACATGCACCACTGGTCTTTTAAACTACGATATCACCGCTACCTCATGGGTAGGGTGCTGTAGGGAGCGGTGTGTGTGTGTATGCATGGAGTCCTATTAATTAATATGTGATGGGCAAGAAAGGGGTGAGAGATTTTCATCTCTCAAACATTTTCTATTCCTAACCC
The DNA here is from genome assembly GCA_030015575.1 of Agapanthus africanus. NCBI lineage: Eukaryota > Viridiplantae > Streptophyta > Magnoliopsida > Asparagales > Amaryllidaceae > Agapanthus > Agapanthus africanus. The sequence goes on from CM057339.1 coordinate 28,429,502, forward strand.
TAACAAGTGAGGAACTACTCACTCATTAGGGGATTGATAAACATGTTCTCAACTAATTAACTAGGGCAGATAATAAAATTTATACTAGGGCAGAAAATAAATTTAAGAACTAGGGTAAGGTAGAAAACATCTTACTTTATTTGATGGCTCTCTTCAAACATTTACACCGAATTAAAATTCTGAATAGATGAAATAAAAAGAGGCATACCTCAAAAAGAGGTTTATGGTTTCTATTTATAGATCATAGAAACCCTAGGGTTATATTCGATACATATCTGTATTTACAAATTTGCCCCTAATAATCCTAGTCAACGCACTGCTGCACCGACACGAAATTGCACCGACACGTGCTCTATATGGCCGCGGAACCGCGTTCAAAAGCCCTATTTGGCTGCGGATCCGCGGCCATGTGGTGGATTCAATGAGTGAAATTTTCTGGTCTTGGTCTGGTTGCATTTGGGTACTTATTTCTTCACTTGGTTTCTCAGATTGTCTTCTAGTTTTCTTCCAGATTTCCACAGTGCATAATGTCGTGGACTTTTACCGTTTGCTTCGTGTCGAAGTCTTGAACCTTGCGCTGCCTTTTTTGCTTTGTGAAATTATCCATTGATCTTCGTTTATTCTTCAAATTGTAGGCGTGATCAAGATTCTTCCATTTGTTGGTTGTAGTCTCACTTTTGTATCGTCTTTTCATCATTTTCACTATTTTGTTCCGAGAACCTGTAACCTGCAACTATGTAGCAGACATGGATCAAAAGCACCTGTTTATTTGTAAAATGAATAAGAATGGGGAATATAATAATGCAAAATTATAATATGAACAAATACCCCCAAACTTATCTTTTGCTCATCCTCGAGCAAAACTAGTTTTATTCTCGAAAAAGACCTAGCCTCACTTTCGCAGGGAAACGCGATTCCACTGAGCTCGTGCAACAAGCCGTTAAATCTCTAGGTATCCCTAGCAGGAGGAGTGTTGTCTCCTGAGGGTTTTCAGTGGATACTACCCACAAAATTCTATCAATTCGGCCTATTGACTTTTATTCTCCAATTCGGTTTTTCTAATAAGAAATTCTATTATCTTCAACTCAGAAATTATCAACCCATATTTTTCACACTTCCTTATCATTTAACTTAAGATTATATATGTTTTGTAAATTTACTTAACTTTTAGCATTTTTTGAGTTTTCCTTCTAAGGTTCCATCTCAACTTAGGAATTTTTATCATCTCTACTAAAAATATAAGCCCTATTTTTCATTCCTATCTCTTATCTAAACCCCAATCACATACCCCTACGTGTGTGTATATCACCCCTACACTTGGAAATTCAAATCAAGCTATTATACTCTTGTCCATCGTCCAAAGTACTTTTCAATTGGTAAGTTTTTAGATGAAATTGCTCACACATTCTTCATGTAACCGTTAATACTTCTTGAGGTACCAACGACCGATTACAAAATGTGTTTGCATATTAAGGCGTGATTCCTAGTCTTGTAATACCTAAGGCTTTTAGCAGTGACTCCCAAAACAGTTAGTCTAAGGCACCAGGTGATAAAGCACCCTTGCTAAATATTTTTTCTATTTATGCAGCCTTAAGTAATTATAAAAACCAGTGTTCATTTTTTATCTCTTTATTCACACTTGTAATTTTATTTTATTTTCCTTCATATTAAGGACTTTAGACAAGAGCATTTCAAGGTCTCTTCTACTATTCCAAGTTTCAAGGTTCGTGTTTGTGCAAGTTGTAGGGTATATACTTCAGAATTTAGATTTAAGCTTAGGAATTATTTTTCAGACTTATACTTTAATAAAAATATCAATACTCTTCCTTTATTTCGACTTAGCCCAAGAAGTGAACTCAAAATTTGCCTATTTCTAAGTAAACTACAAAGACATATATTTTCTACCATTAAATTTTAAGAAATGTTATTTTTAGGGTTTTTAATTTACTAAGTCTAAGATCTAGTTGTTCCTAGCTAGTTAACCTTTTTGTCAAACTCAAGTCAATTATGGCCAAAATTGAATTTTTCAATTTTTATAATTTAAATTTTTTCAATTTTTATGGGTTTTAAAATAAGTATGCAAATGCAAAAATATACATATGAATGCGAAGGAAGAAACTTTACCGAGCACACCCCAAAACTTAAACTTGACAGTGTCCTCACTGTCATGCTACACCAAGAGGGTCAAAATGGCCGGTATTCCCCTGTTTATTTTTTTATATATTTTTTTTATTGTTGAAAGAAAAACAAATCATATATACAAAAAGGTCCCCCAAAAACTTAAGTTAAACGATGTTACAAGTCAATGCCAAACTTTGCAAAGACCAAAAGTCAACACCAACCAGTTGAAAAATTTATCTGTGTAAAGTATCGGTTGGTGGAAAAATATGTTGTACTGAGCCAAGAAGAAGTGGGGAAGAGATAAGTGGTGGTATGGAAAGTGTTTGCATGTACGTGGAAGTGAAGAGATAGGAGGTGATGATGAATAAAACCGAGAAGGTGAATGATCAGAAATCAGTGGAATATTGGCATTCTCGTAGTTTATTAGAAGAAAAAGGGGTGGTTCAACTTCTATAGGGTGAGGTTGATTAACCATAAAATCCCCGAGATGTTTCTGTGGATCCTTTACTGGCTTGGCATCATCCATCATATGCATATGATATTTAATTATGAGAGAACTAATCTCCTCGATGTTCGCCATAGTCCAGCCGAAAGCTTGCCGGTTATTTTGTAAGACCATTAAAAGGGCTTTCTCTTGCTCGAGAGCTAGAGATGCCGATATGATAACGGGAAAGGTCTCATTCTCACCTAGGTAAGCGTATTTAAGGTGAGACGGCAGAAGCTTGAGTTCGAGTTTCAGAGGCGAAACAATTGAAGGTAAAATTGGTGAAACTATCTCGAACTCGAAGGATTCCAACAATGGTTCGAAATCACTGCAAGCAACCGAGTCGGATGGTTCAACTAACTCATCCGAAAATACAAAGGACTCATACTCGGGCGGTGAGTCGTCCAAATCGTCCGAAAAAGTGAAACACTCGTAATCGTTATCGGTTGTGCAAACTGTGTCAGATTCAAGGAGGGACGCACTAGTGGCGTCAAAACTGTTGTGATCAAACAGAAAATTTTCAAGCTCGTAGTCCTCCTGCGTGATTTCGTGGATCAAGCAAACTTCACGTATACTAGCTTTAGGTGCGGAGGGCAGATTTCCTATCTTGTAAATGTTGAACTCACTTGACATCTTCCCGAAGGATAGAGTCATAGAGCCATTGCGACAATTAATTACAGCATTAGAAGTGGCCAAAAATGGTCGACCGAGGATCACCGGAATTTGGTTCCGTGGGTTAGCCATAGGTTGTGTGTTCATAACAATGAAATCAACGGGGAATATGAAGTCCCCTACTTTGATCAACACATCCTCTAACTCACCCCTAGGATGGGTGATTGATCGATCAGCCATTTGGAGAGTACAATGAGTGGGTTTCAACTCTCCAACACCTAATTGCTCATACACGGAGTAGGGAAGCAGGTTAACACGGGAACCAAGATCTAAAAGTGCTCGATTGATGTTCTTATCCCCAATTGTTATTGAAATTGTAGAACAGCTAGAGTCCTTTCGTTTTTGCGGCAAGGGTTGAGGTTGGTTAATAGCATTGCTCACGGCACTAGCTACTAGCACTTTCTTGGGTATCTGAGACTTTCTCTTCGAGGTGCATAAGCCCTTTAAGATTTTCGCGTAAGAAGGGACCTGTTGGATTGCATCCAACAGAGGTATGTTTATGCTAACCTGTTTGAATAACTCGACAATCTTCTCCATTTGTGGAGTTGGTTTATTGGATCTCAACCAGTTTGGAAAAGGAACATTTTGAAAATTTGTTGAGTCCAATGTGTATGGAGTAGATTGCGGAGTTGGAACGGATCCCAGTGTGGGTATGTTCGTGAAGTGAGAAGTGGGTCCGTTCGAAGTAGAAGAAGTAGAGCCTTGTGAAGAATGAAGAATAGGCTCTAACGAGGAAGATGAAGAAGAAGAAGATGAAGAAGAAGAAAAAGCACCGGCAGGGGTGTCATTACTAATACCCACGTTATTGTGCAACACTTTTCCAGATCTCAACGTGGTCACAGCATTTACATTATGATTTTGTTGTTCACATGCAACATGTGCATTATGTGTGTAACCGGGATTTGGCAATGGTTGAGATGGAAGCTTTCCCTTTTCTCGCTCGCTCAACGCAGCATTTAGTTGTGCAATTTGCACCTCGATTGATTTGATACTTTGATCATGTGAAGCACTGTTGTGCACCAAAGACTGAATGGAAGTCTCCAACCTTGCAGCGGATTATGTAGATTGTTTTAGAAACGCATCTAGACTTCTTTCTAGCGAGGTAACTTTATCGTCATTTGGTTGAACAAAATTGTTTAGAGGGTAAGAGTTGTTGGGCCCAAAATTGTTCATTTGGTTTGGGTAAGGTTGTGGTTGGAAAGGTTGCTGGTATTGAGTTTGTTGGGGTGCTTGTTGTTGTGGAGGAGGAGGCCTTTGAAAGTTGTTATTGCCTTGGAATTGTTGATTTTGATTCCAAGCAAAATTTAGGTGACTCCTCCAACCCGGATTATAAGTCGAAGAGTATGGATCATTTCTTTGTTTTTGCTGAAAGGCGGCATTGACTTGATCTTGTCCTTGAACAAGTGAATTGTAAGGACACTCTTCAGTAAGATGTGATGGATCCGAACAACAAGCACAAACAGTTCGTGGGGGTAAAGCAGGGGCAGGAGAAGGCGATGAGATTTTGGTCTCAATTGCTTCTAGCTTTTTCGTAAGTGCGGCCATTTCGTCCTTCATTGCAATCGACATATCTAATTGATATATGCCTGCCCTAGACTGATCTGTTGAAGAAGATGAGATGGTCTTAGTGCTTTCCCACTGAAGTGTTTGTTCAGCAAGATCGTCGAGAAACTGCCAAGCTTCCTCACTAGATTTTGTTAGAAAGTGACCTTGACAAATGGTTTCCAACAACTGCTTAGTTGCTGGGTTCAATCCTTCGTATAAAGTTTGGCAAAGTTGCCAATTTTCGATACCATGGTGAGGGCATTGAACAAGTAGGTCTTTAAATCTTTCAAAACACTTCCAAAAGGGTTCGGAAGGAAGCTGGGAAAATTGAATGATCTCATTGCGAATTCTCGCGGTCTTGTGATTTGGATAAAACTTTTTAAGAAAAGCTTTAACAAACTCTTCCCAATTTTTAATCGAGTGTGACGCTGTGCTATACAACCATTTCTCGGCTAGGTCACATAAGGTGAAAGGAATGACCCTTAGCCTTATAGTATCATCTGAAAGTTGTGTTGTTTTCATCATTGCACAAACATTTTGGAATTTGTTTATGAAAATATAGGCATCTTCGGATTCCATTCCGTGAAATTTTGGCAATATATTGATGAAGTGGGGTTTGATCTCAAAGTTATCCCCATTTGCCGGTGGAAGTGAAAGACAAATAGGTAAGGCGGTGCGGATAGGATAGAAAAGATCCTGGAGCGCGATTCGTTGGGGCGCTTCAACAGACGGGTGTTGTGGGTTGTTCGCACCTAACGGAGGTGGAATCAGTCCCGTGGGTAAGGTGTTGTTAGGATTAAATCCCGACATCTCCTTAGAAGACGAAGAATGTGAAGGTGAAGGTAAGGAAGTGGAAGGAATTTCGACTTCGGAGTCGAAAGCGTCGTCAGTCGGCACCAACGAGACACGGACTAATCGGGCTCTAGTGTCTCTAGTCCAACCAGACATACACTATAGAGGTAGTGTAGTCAAAAAGGTGAAAAACAGAAGGTGGGGGTAAGAAAATGTCAATGGAAAGAAAGTGGGTGTAAGTGGGGTGCACGGATTCCTTAGTGACAAGTTGCAAGTTTTTTTTTTAAAAAAAATTTCCCCTTTTTTTCTTTTTGTGTTTTTTTTATTTTTATGTGGACATTTTTGCAAAAACATTTTCGATAAAAGGCTTAGACACACGTTCAATCAATCACAAATGCACAATCAAGCCTAAATCTAGGGTCAACTAGGTCAGCTAGACAGCTCCTAACTATTCCAAAGGGCAAGAAGTAAGGATCTCAAACCGCCTCTTCACCGCCAATTGTGGCCAGGTAAGCACAAATAGAGAAAGGAGGGATCCGCTCACTAATCACCGTGAGACGGGCCTTTTAAAGTTAACTTTCCCTACATGTCTAGCCTAGGCACCACAAAGTCAAGTTAGGATCAACGGTCGATGCCTACAACTATTCCTTTATCCTATTGAGCGTGAAGTCCTTTGGGCTGAGTCTAATCTTTTTTTAATTAACTTGATGGTCAATGCAATATGCTTTATGTGATTTTTGGGGTCCTAGGAAGGGTGATGAAATCCCCACCCAATCTGGATTGGTGTTCAAGCCCCTTAAAGTCAATTTAAATATGCAAAGCAGTAAACACAATCACTTGCAAACAATTTTTTTTAGCGCGGCGTAAAGAATCCTGCACAAGATCAAGTTATTGAGAAGGGGGAGAAATATTTGCGTAAATAATCCTGCAGGAAATTTGTACAGAGGAGATATCAGGGGGTTGCAGAGAAGGAGAAAGGGAGCTTACAGAGGAATTTCGGGTTGCTGACGTCAGCAACCCGCGGCGGATCCGCGGCACAAAAGGGTATTCGGCGGCGGTTCCACGGTTTAATATGTGGTTCAGTTCCCGAGACTTCTTCTGCTCCTCTGGTCTAATTTTTCTCTGTTGTTCAGATCTAGGGTTTTCTGTTTTGCTCTCTGGATTTTTCCAGATCCGAACTTGTTCGTCGATCCTGCAAAATTCAAACGAAACACCCTTCAAACAAAAACAAGATAATAAAATTTTTTATAGTTTTTTTTATTTTTCAGTTTTTATGAATTTTATGATTTTATATTAACCCGAAATTGCAAAAAGAAAATAACTACGTCATCCCCGGCAACGGCGCTATTTGATTGAATGTGATTCTGCTTACGTGTTTTTAAATGATGAATCAAAGAATTGTTAACCGCAATCAAGAACGGTGTCGCTTGGTAGCTAGCCGGTGAGTACGGGTCGGTCCACAGGGATTTTTTGTATTCTCAAATTGTTGTAACGAGTTAATTCCAAACGGTGTTGGGATGATTATCACTAAAAACTAAGTTGATTTAGATTAGGATTAGAATCTTGCTAGGGTTAGGTTTAGGTTAAGTTTGAAAATTTAAGATTTCTCACCGCTTTCAATGCCCTAATTTAGATCTATTTAGGTGTTATGGTAATAATTAATAAAGGGGATTAGGACGATCGGGAAGAAACGATGTTTCTTCCTCTAGGTCCTTGTCCGTCCATTCTTAATTCTTACCCTATCCTCCATGGAAAGCATGCACAACCGGTCTTTTAAACTATGGTATCACCGCTACCTTATGGGTAGGATGCCGTAGGGAGCGGTGTGTGTATGTATGCATGGAGTCTTATTAATTAATATATGATGGGCAAGAAAGGGGTGAGAGATTTTCATCTCTTAAACCTTTCATATTCCTAATCCTAACATGTGAGGAACTACTCACTCATTAGGGGATTGATAAACATGTTCTAAACTAATTAACTAGGATAGATAATAAAATTTATACTAGGGCAGAAAATAAATTTAAGAACTAGGGCAAGGTAAAAAAAAATCTTACTTTATTTGATGGCTCTCTTCAAACATTTACACCGAATTAAAATTCTGAATAGATGAAATAAAAAGAGGCATACCTCAAAAAGAGATTTAGGGTTTCTATTTATAGATCATAGAAACCGTAGGGTTACGTCCGATACATATCTACATTTACAAATTTGCTTCTAAGAAGCCTAGTCAACGCACCGCCGCACCGACACGAAATTGCACCGACACGTGTTCTATATGGCCGCGGAACCGCGGCTAAAAGCCCTGTTTGGTCGTGGATCCGCGGCCATGTGGTGGGTTCAATGATTGCAATTTTCTGGTCTTGGTCTGGTTGCATTTGGGTACTTGTTTCTTCACTTGGTTTATCAGATTATCTTCTAGTTTTCTTCTACATTTCCACAGTGCATAATGTCGTGGACTTTTACCGTTTGCTTCGTGTCGAAGTCTTGAACCTTGCGTTGCCTTTTTGCTTTGTGAAATTGTCCATTGATTTTCGTTTATTCTTCAAACCGTAGGCGTGATCAAGATTCTTCCATTTGTTGGTTGTAGTCTCATTTTTGTATCGTCTTTTCATCATTTTCACTGTTTTGTTCCGAGAACCTGTAACCTGCAACTATGTAGCAGATATGGATCAAAAGCACCTGTTTATTTGTAAAATGAATAAGAATGGGGAATATAATAATGCAAAATTATGATATGAACACCAACTCCTGATGAGGGCTTTAGATCCACATTTTCGTTGAGCAGGAAGCCACCCACGGTCAATGGGTCGAGCAGGAAGCTACCCGGCCGTCTCGTGGTGAGGGCTTTAGATCCACGTCTTCGTTGGGAAGGAACCTACCCACGATGGATAGGCCGAGCAGGAAGCTACCCATCCGCCTCGTGATGAGGGCTTTAGATCCACGTCTTCGTTGGGCAGGAAGCTACCCACTATGGATGGGCCGAGCAGGAAGCTGCCCGGCGGCCTCATGATGGAGGCTTTGGATTCACAGTAGTGTTCGGCATTAAGCTACCCGCGAAGAATGGGCCGGGCAGGAAGCTACCTCGCAGCCTCTTGATGAGGGTTTTGGATCCACGATGTTATTGGGAAGGAATCCACCCACGGTGGACGGACCGGACAGGAAGCTACCCGGCGGCCTCATGATGAGGGCTTTAGATCTACGTCTTCGTTGGGCAAGAAGCTATCTACTGTGGATAGGCCCAGCAGGAAGCTACCCTGCCGCCTCGTGATGAGGGCTTTAGATCCATGTCTTAGTTGGGCAGAAAGCCACCCGCGGTGGATGGGCCGAGCAGAAAGCTACCCGGTCGCCTCGTGATGAGGGCTTTGGATTCACAACATTGTTGGGCAGGAAGTTACCCGGCCACCTCCTGATGAGGGCTTTAGATCCACGTTTTCGTTGGGCAGGAAGCTACTCGCGGTGGATGGGTCGAGCAGGGAGCTACCCGGCTTCCTCGTGGTGAGGGTTTTAGATCCACGTCTCCGTTGGGCAGGAAGCTACCTGTGGTGGATGGGCCAAGCAGGAAGCTAACCGGCCGCCTCGTGATGAGAGCTTTGGATCCACATCTTCGTTGGGTAGGAAGCTACCCACTGTGGATGGGCCGAGCAAGATGTTGTCCGGCGGACTCGTGATTTGGATTCATAATATTGTTGGGCAGGAAGCTATGCGCGGTGAATGGGCCGAGCAGGAAGCTAACCGGCCGCCTCGTGATGAGGGCTTTGGATCCATGTCTTCATTGGGCAGGAAGCTACCCACTGTGGATGGGTCGAGCAGGAAGCTACCCAGCGGCCTCATGATGAGAGCTTTGGTTGACTACCTATAAGCACATCCAAGCTTTGTTTACTTGAGTGAAGTGTTGATCTTTGCTTTGACGGGCAGGAAGCTACTCGCCGGCCAGTTTAAACTCTCCTGCATTGAATGACCGGATTTTGTGAGTGTCCTTGTTGCTTGAACTCGGGTCAGTCGGTGACAACCATAATCTACCCGATCATCAGCTCTCTAGCTTCAAGTTGGTCGGCTTCCCCCTATCTGCTTGACGTCTGTCTTGCAAGTATTTTGCCAAGTAACCGGAGTAGATCAACTCCTCGATGTAATCACGTAGCTGTTTACAATTCTCGGTCAGGTGCCCTTGCATCCGATGATAGGCACAATACGGGGCGCGGAGTCGCTTACCTGGCTTTCGTGTCATCGGTGGAAGCTTGAAGAATTTTTCGCTCCTTGCCTCCTCTAACAACTCGGCTTGCGAGATATTGAGAGATGTGTACTCGCAAAACTTCGGCGTAGAAGGTTTCGACCGATCAGCCTTCTTCTTATCTTCTTCCAGGTCCCTTTGTTTTTGGCATGTCCGGTATCCTCGGGAAATGTGAGCGTTAACCTCGGATTCGAGTTGGATTTCCCGCTCGGTCCAGACCTTTATCACGACCAGGGTCTTAGGTTGCGCCAATGCAAAAGAGCGGAGCCGCTCTTTGTGCCTAAGACCAAACCTCTGGACGGTTAATACCGTCTCGTCTCGGTGCTCGGGTACCTCCAGAAGAGCATAGTAGAACCGGGTAATATATCCTTTGAAAGATTCCTTGTCCTCATACTTGATGGTGATCAGGTAGTCAACCGATCTCTTCTGTCGTCGGTTGCCAACGAAGTGGCTGAGGAACTGAGTAGCCAGCTCGTTGAAAGTTATGATTAAGCGTGGAGTCAGGTCATAGAACCAGTCTCACCCAGCCCGGATAAAGGTGGTGGGGAAAGCTATGTACTGAGCCGCGTTCGATTATCTTAGAAACTCATGCCTGCCGTAAACGCTTCCAAGTGGTCTTTCGGGTCAGACTTCTCATTGAAGAGGGCCACTTTGGACGGTTTGTTTCTGGATGAGACACGCTCAGCTAGTAGCTGTTCGGTAAAGGGGCCTTATGAGTGAATCAGCAAAGTACTTCGTGCCTTCGCCGGCCGTACGGTCATTCTGTCGTATGTTTTCGATTTTCCTTTCGAGGGCTTTGATTCGTTGTTGGTACCCCAAGAATTCTTCGCAGTCGGAGCGCCTGCTATCTCTGCTCTTGGCCTGCGTGATGGAACGGCTTCATCTTCTCTCTATCACGTTCCTTAAATTTTCGGGGCGGACCCTTCGTGGATAGCCCCGGCGTTCGCCGTATGGGTGACTTTGATGGAAGTGGCAGCGCGGGTCTAGCCTGGAATCAGGCGATTTGATCGACACTTCTTCAGAGGGCGAGAAAGTGCGGCGCATGTTGAAGTGATGGCTCGGTTTCCCCTGAGATCGGGATGTCGAGCTATCCGGCGTCCAACGGGTCATGGAATCATTTCCCGCATGCGGGCCATAACTGCCGGAACCGGCACGCCGGTCTTCGGCAACATCAAGATGAGCGCGAGTGAGGTCGATAGCCTGAGCGTGCCCTTCCATTTCCCTGCGAACGTCGTCATCCCGAGAAAGGGATGCTGCGGTCTGGCGGACATGGCCGGCCGCTTGGACGCGGGCGAGCACATCCACCATCGCCATGAGCCTATCGATTCGAGTGGATAAGACGTTGATGACGTTAAGAGGGGGAGTAGTGCCATTTCCGCCCCCGTTGTGGAGGATGGGACGGCTCGTGCTGGGATTGTCGCGGTTGTCTCTTATCATTGAATCAAAGGCGGTGGTTGGAGAAGAAAGTGGTTCCCACAAACGGCGCCAACTGATGGAGGTCGGAATCTCCCTCAGATGTTGTCCTCCGCCGATCTTGTTTCCTGCGAGGCTGAATGAGATTTGAGATGAGAGTTGAGCGTGTGGATCTCAATGGGTTGTTGGTTTTCGTTGACACCGAGCTATCTGCAAGGAAAGTCCTGGGGTGGGGAACCACCGTAGGACCCTCCGACGATCAAGTAAATACCGAGGAATAATGGCAGGGTAGCGGCGTATTGGAATAAGTTCGAGATACCTGAGTTGTCTGGAAGAGATGGTTTATATAACGGTCACATGGAGCGAACTGACGCGAGATTCTCACCGTCCGTTACGCCCCCGCCTCACGTTCCCGTGGATGGCGGGATACGTCCATTAATTGTGGGATACGTCCATTAATGGCGAGATACGCGTATTAATGGAGAGGCGCGCCAGCGTGGGATGTGGGACGTGGAGCGGCGGATATCTCGTTTTGGTAAGATACACGGGGCCGTTACGGCGACGCTTGGACTCCGTGCTCTTGGTTGAACAGAGAAGCCGAGTAAGCTCAGCTATATGGATAGCTCGGAGGAAATCGCGGTGGCCGAGAAAGCTCAGCTCTGTAACAGCTCAGAGACGAGCAAGGATGCTGTGGAAGCTCAGCTGTAGGATTGCTCAGAGGCGAGCTATTGACTGGTTGCTAGACGAATATGGAAGGTACTCCGGAGAGGTCTCCAAAAGATCGGATGCAATCTCGGAGATAAGGTGCCGAGAAATGTCTCCAATGCATCATACTTATTCCGGCTCCGTAACCCCAGGAATCTAACGGGCTTACGTGGATGACACGTTATCCGCCACGTGTCGTGATCTGAGGAATTCCCACTTATGAATATCATCATTTTCTAAAATTTAGAATGCCATAGATGTGAGATCCCTAATTTAACCCTATCATGGTCTTCATTAAATACAGCAATTTTTAGTTAGACTTGTAGCTTTATATTTAAAATGCAGTGGCAATAAAAACATATTTAAAAGATGCTTATTCTAAACGGACAAATATATAATTTGAAGGTAGAAAAGTGTAAAAAAGAAAAGAAAAAAAAAGACAGTCTATAACCGTGAAACATATGATTGCTGCATTATGCAAAGCAAATCTTATGATTAAGAAATAGCTCTTTCTATGTTTCTAAATTATACCGATAGAAATATTATCTTTCTGTCTCTGTTTCTAAATTATACCGATAGAAATATTATCTTTCTGTCTCTGTTTCTAAATTATACCGATAGAAATATTATCTCTCTGTCTCTGCATATACACACAGTGCAAGGTAGTAGGGTAACCGAATTTGAATTTATAAGAGAAATTTTATTAAATAGAATATTGACTTGGATATGTTATAATGAACGTATTGATTAGGAGGATTTTCTAATTTCTTTAATTTTTGTATTCAAAAAGTTATGCCATCAATCAATTAGTGACACCATCAGCATCTTCGGAGTTGGCATTTAAAGTGAATGCATTAATGACATGATTTTTTTGTGTCCATGTCTTCGTGCCCGTGCTTCTTGCCTCTGGCTATTGGAGATGAATCCAATCCCATATTCACAATCCAAAAGATCTTTGTCGCGCAGGCATTTTAGTAAATTTGAACTTATTTATAAATTTTTTATTTCAGTTGGATATTATTATTGTAAAAATTTAATAGGACCTCTCTATTTAAGTAAGAGAGATTAGGGTTTTCAGGGATGCTATGACATTGATTAATAAAAATTATGATTTTTGCTATTGAGAATTTGTTAAAAATTGTGATTTTTGCGATTGAGAATTTGTTAAAAATTGTGATTTTTGCGATTGAGAATTTGTACGACACGCTACGGAGTTTCTTCCGCTGCGGTCGATCCCCATTTTAATCGGCTGTCGTCGATTCCCTGTCTTTAGCTGCGGTTGAAAATCCTTCGGCTGCGGTGGAGGTTTCAAATCCAGATCTCAACATCATCATCGTCGTTATTCGTCGACCGACTTTCACGTCGTCGTCTCATCAAATAGCACCCTGCATCTCTCTTCAGATCCGTTTTGTTGAAGCGTCGACCCAAAACCCAAGACAAAGTTATTTGTGGATTTGTGCCTGAGGAAATTTCGAGGTTGGTCTTTTATCAGAATTAACATCTTGGGTTCATTGATTGGTTAATGAGCGTGCTTGAGCACCAGGAAGTTCCTATACTTTCAAAAAAAGAAAGAAAACATTGAAGCAAGCTCACAGAACATAAGATCCTGCGCACAAGGTAATTGAGGTATAAATGCAAGCATGTTTGCTTTATTAGATTAGAAAATTACTTGGTGTTATGATTTGGAATTGAGTGATCATTTAATATTGGCACATATGGTTAGCATATAATCCTGTTTGTTTCCATATTATAATTATCATCATGTTGTGACTCAATTATAATCCACAAATGAGCTATCCTCAACATGCTGCAATGCATTGCCCTCCTATATATAGATGGCTACACCTTACTATGCTCATGATGAGAAGAATGCTAATCTTGTGGTTAAATGCTAAACATGAGAAGAAATTTGTATATATTCATAAGATTTGATTATGTGATTAAGTCATAGGCTGGAAACTTTTTTGTTATGTGAAAGTTTTTGTATTATTAGTCCTAGGTTTGCTAAAATTAAAACATTTTGTTTAATACTTTACACATATAGTTAAAATATAGTGCATCCCAATAAATCACATACAAAATCGTGCGTCGGCAAATCTGATTATATTATATCATATATCTGTATCTAAGCTTAGCTTGGGAAAGCTCAATCTATCATATATGAAGTTATTTTTATAGCCCTTTTACATGTTTTATTAATTTTTTTTTTTGAGGAGTACGACTTTGAAATTGCCAAATTTTCTATAAAAAAAAGAAGATAATTACACTGATAAATCCAATGGATTGGATCTGAATTCCGTCAGCACTCACGTAATAAAAAATTAAGGTTCTTACGTTAGTTCTCTCCTCACATGATTGATTGATTTTTGATTTTTTTTTTTTTGCAATTAATAGTATATACTTATGTGGTGTTTTGTCTTCTTTTTAATTTCATATCAATCATTGAGGAATTTGCTGTCACTTTGCAATTCTAAAAAATTTTGGTGGTCCAGGCCACGGCTGAAATAAGCTTCCACCAAAGATTTATCAGATTTGGAAACCAAATCTTATTGTTAATGCGACCATTGGCTGTAAAATGGACAGTTTTTTGACAATAGAGCATTTTATAATAAATAAACAAAGTATATACAAAATTTAAATCATACAAAACTTAATGTATCTGTATTTTAGATGGTGGAGATTATGATGGATGGAGCCGATCGGAATTTTTTTAACGTAATGCAATATTTAATAGTGGGTATAACTAAATTAGTTACACCTGTGAGTAAAACAGCCGCTCCCCTAACATATATACCCTTAGGTATTAAAATCTCACAATTCACGATTCACATCTTTCGATTCGATACGATTCAGACAAGCTGATCTCTCGCAATCTGATTGTATCGGATTACGATCGGATCTTACAATTCACGATTCGTATCGTAAGATTTGATACGACTTTTACGATTCACGATTTGAATTAATTCAGTAAATGAGTTGGATTTTGAAGATTTTGGATCATGTCTAAATATTTTCAAGTCTTATAACAATTTACGATCTAATTTCATTTTAATCCCAAGTTAGCAAAATCCATACTTTTCCAATTTTTTTCTCAGACTCTCTGCTCTCTTTCTTGCGAACAATCTTTCAACAATACTACAACAAAGAGTTGCCCCTATGGATTTAACCGTAGGCGCAAATCACCGCCCCTACGGATATAACCGTAGGGACATAAAAATACCCCGTAGGTGCAAAGACCGCAGGTGGACGTCTTCATTCTGAACATGCCTCTACGGAATAATAATTGCCCCTACGACTTAATCCATAGGGACACATATACCTACGGATTACTACGTAGGCCGTTATAAATATTTTAATTTATTGGTTTATAAAATAAAATACTTGTCCCTACGGATGTATTCGTAGGGCCTGATTGTTGCCCCTACGGATATATCCGTAGGTCCCGATAAATGCTCCTACGGATAAATTCGTAGGGGCAAAGTTTACTAAGTCCATAGGGACAAAATATCAGGTATCATGATATTTTGTCCCTACTGATAACAATGTAGGTGCAAATAAATGACGGACGGTAAGGACGGCGGCGAATGACCAACTAGCGGAGGGTCGGCGGCAGGGCTGGTCAGTTGGCAAGTGGCGAGGAGGACCAGCGGCGAATGGTGGACTGTCATGGTACAAGTCGTGTTATGTGGGAATATTTCATGGTAATTCAGGATAAGCACGTGTTTCAGGGGGAATGAGATTTTCATGAAATGAGATGATTTGATTACCATGCTAATCCTATATTTCCTAAAAGTAGTTTTTTACATCTAAATATTGCCGCCGCCCTCTCTTGTGGTCTGTCGGTTGGCTGTTTGCTGCCGGCCTCCCTCGCACCGGTATCTGCCGGTCAGCCGATCGTCGCCGGTCGTACCGTACGTCATTCGCCGCAATCACGTCGCCAGCTTCGTCTCCCATCAACGTCCGGCCGCAGCCGGTCGACGGTTGCACATATGTATATTATCATGGATGATTAAAATATACCAAGTATATTAA
This sequence comes from Agapanthus africanus, assembly GCA_030015575.1. Lineage (NCBI taxonomy): Eukaryota > Viridiplantae > Streptophyta > Magnoliopsida > Asparagales > Amaryllidaceae > Agapanthus > Agapanthus africanus. Next base: position 28,445,497 of record CM057339.1, read on the forward strand.
TACAAGATTTCTTGAAATTAGATGTCTGGTCACCACATTCATTCTCCGGGGAATGTAAGGGCATGTTAAATTTTCCATTTTGCATAGTCATGATGTCGTAGGCCAAGGCCAAGGCCAATCCCAAGGCTCATCCTATTGGAATTAAATACACACAAAAAAATTATAAATAAATTATCTCAATTATTATATTCATATATTATATCATATTTAGAGGCCTGCTGGTTTGGAGCAAACCTATCATTGCCATGATCTCATTTTAAATGGGGCAGTTTTTTATTTTTATTTTAATGAAGACGTTTCGGAAATTGAACTCGCCAATCTTTCATATTGGAGAGAAAATTGGTATCGGCTAAGCTAAGCCTAATTGATACTGTCTTTTGAACAGTTACTTTAATCAATAAATCTACTTCAAATTTCAATTTTAAAGGATGTGCATGGCCCGACCAAAGTCGCCCAAACTAAGTACCCACTCAAGCACCTTATGTTTGAATTCTCAAGAAACAATGGGGCCTGGGGAATATTGGCTTTGCAACTAGAGATATGTATCATATCATTAAAAAACCTCAAAATAGGACATATGTATTTTTGCATATGAATTCTACACATTCTATTCTGAAACAAGTATTTTTTTAATTTCTCATTGAGACCTATGAGCTTGACGGCAACTAATTTGATAAAGAGGATAGCCCTTCTTTGATTAAAGTGGGCTGAGAGCCACATCATTGGCTATAATTAGTGAAGTAGCGCAACCGGGGGCATGCGCGAAGAATCCAGAGACATGCACGATAGATCTTAACGATCATGACTGTGCTGTGTCCCGACCTCCTCAATTACGAGCTCGGATTAGAGGGTACTGATATCGCATGAAATATTCACAAGGGCCCTTGGCCCAGTATTTTCACTTCCCTGAAGCCCACCGAACCCACAAAACTGATCATGGCCCCCAAATAGAAACTTGGGATCCAAAAGGGCCCAAGTGCTAAACGCAAGGTAACTAACCGAGTCCTCCTCGATGGAATCTCAGCCATCGACGATACCTATAAAAACCCCTCTAACTTGAGAACCATGGTATGCACTAATCTCTCCACTCAAAACCCTAATCTCTCATCTTCAAGACGACTAATTTTGTCATCGGAGGAGGACCCCGGATCTAATCTCCGATAGTCATTTTCTTTGCAGGTCAAAGATCCAACGACGTAGCCCTTGCCTTGGTGATCCACTACAACAAATTAATTAGTGGGTCCAACTTGCTCAGCATTTGTGCCGCATATGTTTTTTTAACGAAAAACCATATTGAAATATGCAATGTTGGAATAAAAACCCAGTGTTCGTTGGTTTCTTGGTAAAACTATTAAAATGTTTGGTGTTTTTTCGCTAAAATTGTTAGATTACAAGGGGGTTTTCGGTGAATACGGCATAGTTAAAAATAAAGGTTAATGATGATGCTCGTAAGTGGGAGCTCCCTAGATCATGACATGTGGCAGAAGAAGTGTCCCGATGCACACAGAAATAGGGCGAGGACTGCACATTGGAGGTGTCCCCCGGCTATCTTCCCACTGCTTGGACCCGACCTTCGAGGATTCCGTGAAGAGTCCTGTAGACGACCAATGGCTCACCTCCGAGCCCTCCTACACGCTGAGCTTCCTCAGCCCTCCCATCTCGTCTCCGAGCTATCATAGCACCGAACTTCCTCGGCCTCCCGCTCGCCTCCGAGCCTCCCGTCGAGATGAGATTCCTCGGTTCTATTGGGAGAGGCAGTACGCAGATCACAGGCATCTCCGCTACGGATCCGCGAATCTCGCCGAACGCGAGATATCCGCCGTCCCACGATCCCGTGTTCCATGCCGTCGCATACCCCATTAACGAGCGTATCCCGTCATCAATGGAGGATCCCTCCATTCTCGCGGGCGCAACGCCAGGGGTGTAACGGCCGGTGAGAATCTCGCGCCCGCTAGCCCATGGCTGCCTCTATATAAACCCCTCTCTCAGATGACTCAGGTAAGGCAATTCTTATCCAATAGGCCGCTACTCTGCCCAAATACCTCAACTAACTTGATCGTCGGAGGGTCCACGGTGGTACAACCATCCCGGGACTTCTTTTTAGGTTGCTCAGCTTCTTACCAAACCAAACCCATTGAGATCCACACGCTTTAGGAGACAGTTCTCAAACCCAATCTCAGCCGTTCGCCGGCGCTGTCGGAAGATCGTCGGAAGACAACATCTGAAGGAAATCCAGAGCTCCATCAGTTGGCGCCGTCTGTGGGAAGCTAAAAGTTTCACTCATCGAAAGTTGATCTTCCGATCTCAAGCTGATAGCGAGTGATCATCGCGACAATCCTAGCACTAGCCACCATCCTCCCCACAACGGAGGCGTGGACGGATCCCCTCCTCCCCCGAATGCCGTTTACGCCCTGTCTGCACGGATCGATAGGCTCGCGTCCATTGTGGATGCCCTTGTCCGTGTCCAGACAGATGGGCAAGCCACACAGGTCGCCGTTCCCCCACCTCGGGACCGTGACCTCCGCAGAGGGGGAGACGACGCCGCCCACGCTGGCACGACGGAACAGCGGGTCTTTATTTCCGGCGGCCACAGATCCCCCGTGGCAACCAATTCAATGACCCGCTGAGCACCTCACAGCTCCACGCCGAGGTCTCACGCAAGAGCACCCCGCCCCGAGGCCCATCGAGCACCTATCCCTCCTGAGGAGGTGTCGATCAGCTTGCCTGCACCCAGGCATGACCAGCACCCTCTCCCTCGACAGGGTCGCGCGGATGGTACTCACCACGGTGGCTCGAGGACGACCTCGCTAGGGGACCTGAGGAACCTCATAGAACAGAACAAGAGCCGTGGCCAGGCGTACACCACCAGCGGGAGGGGCCATAACTCTGAGTACGCCGAATCCTCGGGATACCACGACTTCCTCGATGACCTCGAAAAGAAGATCGAAGGTATACATCGGGAGAGTCATCCTCCAAACGAAGGGGCCAGGTATGCCGCTGACTCGCTTACGAATCCCTTCACTGAAGAACGGCTCGCTGTCCGCGTCTCCTCCAGAAACAAGCCTCCAAAGGTAGCCCTCTTCAACGGAAAGTCCGACCCGAAAGACCACCTAGACACGTTAACGGCAGGGATGAGCTTCCAGGATAACTCTGACGCCGCCCCTGAGCGTTCCCCACCACTCTCTTCCGTTCCGGACGAGATTGGTTTCGAGGACTCACGCCACGCTCCATCTTTACCTTCGATGAGCTGGCCGCCCAGTTCCTCGGGCATTTCGTCGGGAACAGACGGCAGAGGCGGACGGTCGATTACCTCTTCACTATAAAGAGCGGGGACAAGGAATCCTTCAAAGGATACGTCACCCGCTTCTACAATGCTCTTCTTGACGTCCCAGAACACCGAGATGAGACTGTCATCACGGCCCTTAGGTCGGGTCTTAGGCATAAGGAGTGGCTCCACTCCTTTGCATTAGCGCAACCTAAAACCATGGCCAAAATAAAGGCCTGGACCAAACGATAAATCCAGCTCGAGTCTGAGGAAAATGCGAACCTACCCCGAAGAGACCAGGCCGATCAAACGAAGAGGGGTAGAGAAGAGAAGGAGAAGACTGACCGGCCAAAACCATACTCCCTGAAGTTCCAGGAGTATACCCCGCTCAACATCTCCTAAACTGAGCTGCTGGAGGAGGCAAAGGGTGAGCGATTTTTAAAACTCTCCCCGGTCACCAACAGGACGGCCAAACGGACACGAGGCCTTTACTGCGCCTTCCATAGGTCGCAGGGACACTCCCACCGAGAACTACAAATAGCTCCGCGACTACATCGAGGAGTTAATTCACTCGGGGCACCTGGCAAAATACTTGCGAGAAAAGTGACAAGTCGACCGGGAGCAAGAGAACCATGCCCCTCCCGGTGAGTTGACGATCGTCCAAATCATGGTTGTGGCAACAGAGAGTGCGCCTGGAGCCGGCGAGATTCGATGCCTCCTGCCGGTTGAGGGGACTAGCAGCTAGCCCCGAAAGAAGAGCAAAGTAGCCGAGCCCATCACCTTCACCGACGAGGATCTCCACGGGATATCCTTGCCTCACAACGACCCCCTGGTGATTACAGCACGGGTCCACTGTTATGAGGTTCAAAGGATTCGGGTAAACTCGGGGAGCTCGGCAGACATCCTTTTCTACGACTGCTTTTTACGTATGGGGCTCGGCCTGTCGGACCTGAAACCGACCGCCCACATTCTGTCGGGGTTTACTAACCACTCCATCCCGGCAGAAGGAGTGGTCACCCTCCTACTTAATATCGGGGAGGCGGGCCGTACGAAAACCATACCAGTGGAGTTCATCGTCACTAGAATTCCATTGACCTACAATACCCTCCTGGGACGCCCGACGCTAAACTCCCTTCGGGCCCAGATCTTGACCTACCACCTCGCGATCAAGTTTCTACTCGACCAAGAAGGAATAGGCCAGGCCTACGGGAACCAGCAAACCGCAAAGATTTGCTTCACAACGCATCTATGCCCGAGGAACGAAGCGACGACCTTGAGGGCACGGGTGATTTTCGGGGGTCCTTGGATACTCGGGACGAACAAAAAGAAATCCGAGGGGCCTCGGTAGAGCCGCTAATAGAGGTCCCCCTTGTCGAAGGGGACAATGAACGAACCTTCCAAATCGGGTCACTCTTAACAGGGGTCCGGCGCGACGACATGGTCCACTTCCTCAGAGGGAACTCGGACGTGTTCGCTTGGGCGCCCGTTGACATGCCCCGGATTGACCCCCAAGTAATATCACATAAGCTCGGGGTTGACCCGACGGTCCGACCTATCAGGCAGAAGAAACGAAGCTTCGCTCCAATTAAATAAAAGGCGATCGAAGACGAATCTGACAGGTTGCTCGCAGCCAACTTCATTCGAAACGTGGCCTACTCAGAATGGCTGGCGAATGTGGTAATGGTTAAAAAGGCGAGCGGGAAGTGGCGCATGTGCGTCGACTTCACAGACCTCAATAAGGCATGCCCGAAAGACAACTATCCCCTCCCTCGGATAGATCAGCTCGTCTACAGTTCGGCAGGCCACGAGTTACTCAGCTTCATAGATGCTTTCTCTAGCTACAACCAGATCCGTATGAATCCGGCAGACGAAGAGCTCACCGCATTCACAACGGACCGGGGGGTATACTGCTATAAAGTGATGCCCTTCGGCCTAAAAGACGTCGGGGCTACATACCAACGTTTGGTCAACAAGATGTTCAAACCACAGATCGGGAAGAACATGGAGGTCTACGTCGACGACATGCTCGTTAAATCGACCTCGTCAGATGACCACACCAAAGATCTTGGCGAGACTTTCGACATCCTCCGCAAATACAAAATGAAGCTAAATCCCGCCAAGTGCGCGTTCGGGGTCACTAGTGGGAAGTTCTTCGGATTCATGGTTACCCACCGAGGAATTGAGGCTAACCCGGAGAAAATCATCGCCATCCTCAACATGGCCGCGCTAAAGACCAACGTCGAAATCATGCGGCTCACGGGAAGAGTTGCCGCTCTGAGTCGCCTCATGTCAAGATCCGGGGAAAAGTGCCTCTCATTCTTCAAAGCCCTGAGAAAAATCTCAAGGTTCGAATGGTCGGAGGAGTGTCAGATCACTTTCGAGCAACTGAAAGTACACCTGGAAACTCCCCCACTGCTCACCCGGACGACTGAGGGAGACGAGCTATCACCGTATCTAGCGGTGTTCGGTCAGGCTGCCAGCTCGGTGCTTGTCCGAGAAGTCGAAGGAGTCCAAAAGCCGGTCTACTACGTAAGACACGTCTTTAAAGACGCGGAAACAAGATACCCGGCCATAGAAAAGATCGTCTTGGCGCTAATCATGACCTCGAGGAAACTACGGCACTACTTCCAGGCACACACACATCCTCATTCTCACCGAGCGTCCTTTAGGGGCTATTCTCGCCTCCTCCGAGTCTTCTGGTCGCTTGGAGAACTAGAGGTAGGAGTTATCTCAATTCGACATCAAGTACCGCCCAAGACAGGCTATCAAAGCACAAGTCCTGGCTGATTTTATTGTCGAATGCACTATCCCCGGCAAGGAAGCAGTGTCAGTGCCGGCCTCCGGATCTCAACCCTCGATCGAAGAGAGGCCCGACTCCGTCCCCAATTGGGTCCTTTACGTCGATGAATCATCAACCGAGGATGGCTGTGGTGCCGGCCTCATCATTCGAGGCCCGAACGAGGCAGAGATGGAGTATTCTTTGAGCTCGGGTTCAAGGCCTTAAACAACGCCATGGAGTACAAGGCCTTGCTAGCTGGGCTACGAATCGCATCCGGAGTGGGGCAGAAGACGATCCGAATCCGCAGTGACTCCGTCCTGGTCATAGGCCAGGTGACCGGCCGTTTCGAGGCACGGGAGCCTCTGATGGTGAAATATTTAGACGAGGTAAGGAGACCGCAAAAAGACTTCGACGAAGTTCAAGTAGAGCAGATCCCCTGGCACCTAAACTGTAACAATTTGAAATATTTTAGATAATTAATTAATTAATTAATTAAATTTAAAATGGTAATTTAAATATTGTTGTAACATAAGACCTTTTAAAATGTAGTAGGTTAAATTCGTAAAGAAAATAGTTTGTTTATATAATAATACATGTCATGAGGGGTTTTGTGAAAAGTTTAATTAATTTTTTGAAAATTGAAAATGTTGTGAGGGTTTATGTGTAAAAGGGTTAGGGTCATGGTTAAAGTTAAATTAAACCCTTGGAATATCATAACCTAGATGACACTTCATGCTTGCATGAACACTTCAAGCTCATACACCTCCTACTTGCATGAAAACACCACCCTCTTTCATGCATACACCTCCTACTTGCATGGATGTACCACAATCTTTCTAGGTGACACCTCCTCCTACAACTCATCACTCAACTCTCCTTATCTTTTCAATTTAGTTCAGTTCATATATCTTGTAGCAACAAATTAATTAGTTTAGAAGAAAAAGGAAATTCTTAAGCACACAAAGAAAAGAGATGAGAAGGGAAACTAAGTGCTAAGGATCATTACCACCACCCTCAAGCTAGGATCTATTGTACTTGTGCATCTTTGAAGGAGATTTTTCAGTGATTTTCTGTAGGTATAAGTTTCAACTCTGCAAATTTTTAATTCAGTACAGTTTCAGTATAGAAATAGGATATCGGAAATATCGTATTTTGATAATTTAGGCTCTGTTTTTGAATCTGCTATAGTTTAGATGATAATTAACAAAATCAAACAGTGCCTTCATCTTGTAATTTGGGCCTAGAATAACCATTAGGAAGACGAACCCATTTTCTCGGATTTTGCCCGGCGACATTCAACCAAAATCCGAGCTCGCCGGTTTTTGTAGAGAGTTAGGTGTTGGAGTTTTTAGGGTAGCTTTCTGTATATGTGTTAGGATGTATAGTATTGCTAGTTTATGTTATATGTTCAGTATATAAAATCTGGAAGCAAATACCGGTTTTGGGGTTAAAACTTCTAAATACGATACGGGTAGTATGTGTCGTGATTTTGCGTTTTCTGTTATGAACAGCGAAGGGTTAAATCAGATTAGAAAGTTCACAATAGTCACACGTAGCTTGTGTAGTATGTAAATCTTGTAGTTTCACATTTTTCGCCATATCGGTTTTTAGCCGTTTCTTATACGAAGTTAATTTCGATGTTAGATTCGAATACGGAAACTTCGGAGGCCGCAAGGAAAGGAAAAAGGATTGATGACATCCAAGTGATTTCGACGTATTCCGGTGAGTAGATTAACATCTACCGGGGGATTTTGTATGGATGGCGCAATACGTCGTAGATTTAAGTTTAGTTATAATTGTTTCTTTGTGTATAAAATCTGATTTTAGCAACTTCAACGTATGCATTTATACATATAATCAGTCATATTTAATAATCACTAGAACACTGCATAAATTATCGACGAGTCATGATGCACGTGCACATATCTACATGTTACACTACTCCTCGTCGATATTGACATGTCACATATACACTTTGTACTTATTATGTCACATATGATTTATTTCATACCTTAAACATCAATAATGGTAGTTAAATTGCAACAATGTTATTATGAATATATATCATGCTTCATTTCAAGTATTATTAATTATGACAAAAGATGCATTGGATTATGTGGATTTCTGGCTTTGAGTTTTATGTGTTATATAGTATATTCGGTGATTCTTCGTGATTGATGTGGCATGTCCACCATGAGATGTTATTTTTATGATTTGGTTTTATACCGAACTGAGTGGGGGAGTTATACGGTTGCGGATGTTTACGTTATCCGGACTGAGTGGAGGAGCTATACAGTCGGATTCATGGTGGACCCGGTCGAGACCGAGGGGCAGGATAGCCGAGGCGGGGAGCCTAGTGAGGATACTCGATACCGGAGATAGTTGTAAAACACGGCGGATATCTAGACGATACCAACCGGTGTTACTAATTGACAGGATCGTTCGGAGAACGATGCCTGATGAAAACAGAAGATTTATGTCGATGTTGGACACGGGAAAAATGAATCTTATTGCAAACAAATGATGAGATTTCAGTTTTGATTTATACATTTAGTAGCACATATTTATGCTTCCACATGTTATCATATATTATACTCATCTTTGTTATTGTTAGCATTAGTTCGTCATACTTATATTATCAGCTGTTAGATGTTAGTTTTATTCACTAAGTTGGCAACTCAAGCCGGTTGTGCCATAGTTCCTTGCAGGAGACGCGTGGACACGTAGCAGCAGTGCGGATCCACTTGTCAGCTTTTATCGCTTATTTTTCTAGGTGGGTTACCTGCGTAGTAACCTCCTATTTTGGTATATGTATATTGGATCTAGAAATTCTCTATCAGACCCTGTATATTGACTTAGAAGGAAATATGTTTGGATATGTTTAAATTCGACTGAGTGAGATCGTTTAGTTGTGTTAACTTATGTTTCCTTTATTTATGCATGAAATTATTCACTTTAAGCGTCGTATTATTTTGTGTATTGTTTTCCGCCGTTTGGCGTTGTTTTGCTCCCAACTAGGGACGCAACTTAATTAAACACTGTATAACTGCTTTTATTATTAATTGAAAAGGGGAGATACTGCCAAAATTTAAATACTTAAAATCCGTGGTTCTCACTTACAGACTAAAATTTTCTAAATTCCGTAAAAAGGGTTTTGATCTTAGTTTTTGGCTTACTCAGATTATGTCGATATCTTTAGATGTCATGCAATCTAAGTGCCGGTCACATCCAAATTTCGGGTCATTACAAAGTTGGTATCAGAGCTTAGGATTAACCTTACGGAACCGAGTAGTAAGATAAAGTAGTAGGCTTTATATTTCGTTATGTAGATTGACCCTTGGTTTGATGGAGTAGATGATTTAGGATGAGTAGAGTACCGTACATATGTTCCGCGACATATTGACGCTACGATACTCAGCCTAAGTAATCTTAGGATGTATATCTTACTTAATCCTTCCTTTGACTTCCTATTATTGCTGTTCCTATTCGTACGCTTTATCAACTCTCGTTTCTTATTCCAGTTGCTATGGCTACGCGAGCTACGCGAGCCACAGCCAAGGATGCAGTTAGGACGAATCCGTCTGTGACGACGACTGCCGCACCGGACATTCCGGCGGTACCAGAACATATGGATCGTCCTCCTCCAGATAGATTGACTAGGATAGAGGAGGGCATGTTGGGCTTGCAGAAGATGGTGGGATAGTTGGCTGAGGCCACCCGTGTACAGAGACATGATCAGACACCGACCATGGTAGAGCCCGATATACAGCCCATGCAGACTGTCACACTTATAGACTCGAGGGTGATGGAGGTATCACTTCCGGAGTTTATGAGAGTGAGACCTCCGGTGTTTACAGGGACCGACGCAACAGAGGATCCTTGTCATTTCTTGATAGGATGGCTAGGATCAGCAGGTCATTGAGATGTTCCGATGCGAGGTCGGTGGAGCTAACCAGCTTTCGATTGGAGGGGCTTGCACAGGCGTGGTGTGAGTCGATGGAGAGAGTGCGAGCCACAGGTCTTCCTCCGATGTCATGGAAAGAATTTTCTGAGGTATTCCTTGCCAGATTTCTTCCACAAAGCGTACGTGATGCCAGAGCCAGCAGCTTTGAGGCGTTGCGAAAATCTGCAGATATGCCGGTGGCAGAGTATGATTTGCAGTTCATCCAGTTATCACGCTATGCTCCATACTTAGTTCCTATGGAGGAGCTTCGGGTGAAGAGGTTTGTGAGGAGTCTGGATACACAGTTGTTCCTCGCTATAGGCTCCCAGGATTTCGATACTTATGCGCAGTCCATGAACGCAGCCATGTGAGTAGAAGAGCGTCTGAACGAGACAGCGATCGATCCGGATCCAAAGAGGACCAGGCTTATTGAATCAGTAACTAGGCAGTTTGGGAGAACGAGGCAGACACACTCCAGGCGCAGTCTTGTTCGAGGTTGGACTCAAGGCCAGATGTTCAGTTCGTACCCCGATGAGCAGAGACCCCCATCTACATGTTTTAGTTATGGACGTCCAGGGCATTTCGCTAGGGATTGTAGACTCCACGGAGGGCATGGATTTCCAAAGGCTGCTTTACTCCCTCCACCTTCTACTTCGATGGCATTACTTCCTCCACCAGTTAGCACTATGCACCAGGCCGTTGTACCGCGAGGTTAGGGTTTTGCAGGATGCTTTCAGAGAGGATGAGGAGATCGAGGGAGAGGACATCAGGATGCTGGTAGGGGCCAGGCTCGGGTTTTTGCCTTGACTCCACAGGATGCACAGGCATCCAATGCAGTTGTGACAGGTACACTTTCTGTATGTTCCTTGGATGCACATATTTTATTTGATCCCGGTTCTACGCATTCTTACGTATTTACACACTTTGCACTTTCTCTAGGGAGAGAGTCATCGTTGTTAGAGTCACCGCTAGTTGTGATAACTCCTGTGGGGGATTCTTTTATAGCTCGATACGTATTCAGGTCCTGTTCAGTACGTATTGGTGATAGGGATTTGTTAGTCGATTTGATTCTCCTGGATATGCTAGATTTTGATATACTTATTGGTATGGATTGGCTGGCCGCTTGTCATGCTTATGTTAATTATCGGGGGAAAGCGGTCAGATTCTGTTTTCCAGGCGAACCGATTTTTGTTGTGCAGGGAGACTGTAGTATAACTCCTGCCAACATGATTTCTGCTCTTTGTGTGGGAAGGCTCTTGAAGAAGGGTTGTCATGGGTTCTTAGCGTTTGTTCAGGATGTAGGAGCCGCTGAGGTTCCGTTGGACCAGGTTCCGATCGTACAAGAATTTCCTGATGTGTTCCCTGCTGAGTTACCATGATTGCTGCCTGATCGCGATATTGAATTCTACATTGACTTGACTCCGGGTGTGGGGTATATTTTTATACCACCTTATCGGATGGCCTCGACGGAGCTGAAGGAGCTCAAGAGTCAGTTGCAAGAATTGCTTGATAAGGGGCTCGTTCGTCCAAGTGTATCGCCGTAGGGAGCTCCTGTCTTGTTCGTTAAAAAGAAGAACGGCAGCATGATACTGTGCATTGACTACAGACAGCTGAATCGAGTTACGGTGCGAAATAGATACCCGTTACCTCGTATTGATGACTTGATCGATCAGCTGCAGGGAGCTGGCTATTTCTCAAAGATTGATTTACGGTCAGGATATCACCAATTGAGAGTCCGGAAGGATGACATTCCAAAGACTGCTTTTCGCACACGATACGGGCATTATAAGTTTTTGGTGATGTCGTTCGGGCTCACCAATACCCCAGCAGCTTTCATGGATATGATGAACCGCATTTTCAGGCCGTTTCTTGATCAGTTCATTATTGTATTCATTAATGATATGCTTGTGTGCTCCCGTAGTCGAGAGGAGCATGAGCAGCACTTGCGAATTACATTGCAGATTTTGAGGGAACATCAGTTGTTCGCTGTTCTCCACCGAAAGACGCGACCAGGACGTTGGGACATCAGGCCTGAATTTCAAGGGCAGATGCTATTTGGTGTTATCCTTCCACCTCTCCGAAGATGCCAAGTTGATTTATGACACCATATATCGAAGGTTTAAACGGATACGACCGATATAGCAGACTTCGTCAGATTCCCCCTCGTTGAGGGGTTTTTGATTGTGGGGATGCTCTTCCCTGCAGGCGCAAGCCCCTGCAGTTAATTACGCTACCGCATCGCGGTAACCACTTTCTCCTTCTCCAGATGGTCACTTCGTGTCGTGTGTATTTGTTTTTTTTTTGGTTGCCCGTGGATTGTATACAGAGACTAATTTATATTGTCGCCCGTAGGGCGTAGATTAGTCCAAATCCGTATTTTCTTAGATTTGGGTTTGGGGCTAGGTTTAAGGATACGTTAGTCTCATTTGAGATTAAGATCAACTTAAACGTTTTTTGAGGATACATTAGTCTAATTTTAGACTAAGATCTACTCAACAGGATCATTTAGATCCAACAAAAGAGCATTTGGGCTCTATTGTTATAGTTTAGGAACTTTGCGGCCCATTAGTTTAAGGACATTACGGTCTAAGGCTAAGGACATCATAGTCCATGGGTTTAAGGACCCCACAGTCCGAGGTTAAGGACATCATAGTCCATGGGTTTAAGGACCCCAGAGTCCAAGGTGAAGGACGTCATAGTCCATGGGTTTAAGGACCCTACAGTCCGAGGTTAAGGACATCATAGTCCATGGGTTTAAGAACCCCACAGTCCATGAAATGTTTGGTTGTCGGGACCCGTCACCTCTCTGAAGACGTTGAGGGATTACAACGACATATATCAGAGGAGTGCAGAGATGTACTCTTGAACCAATTTTGGTTGGGAGATCTGTATTACAATTGGGACTAAGATCTGAGATTTATGAGCATATGAGCTTAATTAATCTGAATGAGGGGTTTATGGCCAATTTGGGCTCGGCCTACTCAGTTAAAATGTTAAACATTTGACAATGCTGAGCATTGATTTGGGTTCTAACAGCCTTTCTGTCTTTTATTGAATGTTGAGCATTCATCATAGCTCTAGGGCTTTATTTAAAGAACAGTTTATGTTCTATCTGCGCACAAGTGAGGAGCACGTGGCGCACTTGGCGCTAGCGCCAGTCAAAGAGTGCAGAAGCGCTTCTGATCAGTTTTATGATTTGAGAAATAAATTCTCGTTTATAAGAGATTTTGTCTCAAGTTTCTAAGAACAAAGTTCTTATTTTATAGGAGATATTTCAATCTCTTATTTTGGTGAAAAACTTTGCCTTTATGAATCTGTGATCCTAAGAGAATTGAATTATTCTCCCCCTTTTTTTATAATGAGATGTTCATGATCTCTTTTTGTAAAAGACCTTAGTCTTATAGATCTATGATCTGTGAGAAGAATTATGTTCTTCTTCTTTAATGAGATTTTTTTTATCTCTGTTTTTTTTTTGACCCTGAAGAAAAGTTCTTCTTCTACCGAGAGCTTGCTCTTCTTTCTGAGATTTCTCAAAGTTTATAGGGGGGTTCCTCTCTTTTTCTCTGTATCCCAGACTTGAAGTCTTGGGGCCTTTATATAGTGAAGGTTGATTTGTTCAATCGGTTAAGCAAATCTTTTCTCTAATTGCTTTGGGAATTTCCCCATCGTTGGATCTTTGATCCAAGGGCTTCTGATTTACAGAAGGCAATTTTCTTATTTTTTTAATAAGATTTGGAAATCTTTCCCCATACAGAATTTATTCTGTATTTTGGTGATTTTTAATCACCTTTGGATCATTGATCCAACGGTGCTCTGATTTACAGAGCACAATCTTCTTGTTTGGAAATATTTTGAGGAATCTTTCCTTAACAGAATTTTATTCTGGTCAATTGATGATTTATCATATTTATTGGATTTTTGATCTGACGGTGGGGAACATTTAGATCTTTGCGCTAGCGCACTCGTGCTTTGCACGTAAGCGTTGCTTCAGAGCGCTGGCGCTCTTTGCGCTAGCGCACTCGTGCTTTGCACGTGAGCGCTGCTTGCTGGCGCTTTATGAAGCGCTGCTTCATTAAATTTTGAAAATTTGAATAGAGTTTTGCTCTGATTGGGGGAAACAAATGCCCCTACCGTTGCGCTCATGTGGCCCACACGTGAGTGCAGTGGTGGCACCATCTGCGCCTGTTCATACCAGAATACTGCATTTTATACCGCCCATTCTTACGCTCGTGTGTTTATAGGTAGGTGCTTTTGATCAGTGTTTGCTACATAATTGCAGAATACAGGTTCTCGGCTCTGAACAGTGAATATCCATGAAAAGTACAACAAATTCCGGATTACTGCCAACAACTAATAAACACGGCCTCCTCTCTCTATCCGTGTGTTGCCACATACCGGTTTAAGAAGACAAGATGGCAAATCAACTGTCATGTCATGCACAAAGCACAATGGCAACACCAAATCCAAGAAATCTACGTGGAGCTCGAGAAAATCATGGCAAAAGATCCACATCACATCACCTTTTTGTTGTGCTAGAATTCTGGAAATATTGTGAAGAGATTCTGTGAAAAGAACCATACCACACTGAAGAACAAGCCAAACCAGGGAAGCACCCAAAAGACGAAGAGCCAAATCATCAATACGGCCGCGGATCCGCGGCTAATAGGGGGTATTGGCCGCGGAAACGCGATCGTACTGTGGCTTCAAAGTGTCATCTTTTAGGGGCTTTTTTGTAACTTCCCATGTGCTCTGGTGGTTGCCCTAGATTTCCATTCTCCAGCCTATAAATACAGCAGAATTGAGCCAAGCCAAGGGTCCAATTTTGTGTCCACTCTTTTGTAGTTTTTTGTATAGTTCTTCTTCTTCTTCTTCATTCTTTTTCCATGAAAATTGTAGTGAGAGCTTTTTGAGTGGGAGATTAATGAAGATGAGGGTTTTGTATCATTCTCTTGTGTTTCTTCTTCCCCTTGAGATTCTTGCTTTCTCTTGATCATTCAACCTCTTTATTGAGCTTGAATGGTTAAGGGTTAGTTATTGATCTCAAGGGTCGTATTCTTTCATGGAATTAGCACTTCATTTCACATGCGTTCTCTACCCTTCCCTTGATCTTGCAACCTCTTCATTGAGCTTGCAAGTTTAAGGGTTGGCTATTGATCACATGCTTGTCTTGAGTCCTAGTTTCATGTTCTTTTTATCGCTTTTTATTACTTGCAATTTATTTCCATGCACTTTAATTACTTGCAATTTATATTCATGCACTTAATTACTTGTATTCTTTTCTTTGTTCTTTTCTTTTTATTCTCTTTTGTTCATTTTGTGAATGTTGTAATAATTGTTGTTGTTAAGATAAAATACGGTATTGTAAGTTAATATTTTCCTTCTCATTTCCTTTTCCCGTTATTTTCCATTGAACTCCGCCCAAACCATACGCAAGCGCTCCGTTAGGCACCCTACCCTGACAAGGTAACGGTGATTCCTAACCGCGACCGGTTGCGTTCGGTTTGGCCGGAGGCGAAAGCAAGAGACAAGAACGGAAGGACAAGGGTAAATAAGCCGGATTCCACGAATACCGCGCTTAAATCCCCTAATCCACGTTGTTGCCGATTGCTCTAGCTTCAATTGGTCAAGACTCGGCTCAAAGGTTTTGAGTACGGATTTCTTTAGCTTACAATTTCGTATATTTTTCTTAACAACTTTATACTTGCAAATAATACACTTAGGATAGTCTCGAACAAACATATACAGATTCTTTATTGACTCGTCTAAGACAAGAAAGGACATACAACCATCTCCCTGTGGATCGACCCGTGCTCAACCGGCTAGCTGCATAGCGACACCGTCCTGATCGCGGTAAACTTTAGAACTTTGAACATCCGACACGCCAAAAGCGTGCGATCAAATGGCGCCGTTGCCGGGGAGACGGTAGCGTATTTCTTTTCTTGTTATTCGGGTTAATATTCTTTTTGTATATATTTAAAAAAAATATAAAAAAAAAATAAAAATCTTTTTGTTTTTTTTGATAATTCTTGTGGGCAAGTGTGCAGATTTTTGCGTATTTGCAAACTGCGATTGTGAGGAGCAAAATGTGCATTCAAGGCAAAGGTGATTACGAAGTACAGTGCCAAAGATCCGGGTAGTTTGACCCGCGCAAGCGAACCTTTCAAGCTTACCGGATTTGATTCAACGGGGGTTTCCTAACCCAAAACTTAAACGGTATGTACTTTACTAACACCTTCTTCTCAAATCCGACGCTTCTAATATACTATTCTTTGCAGGATTCTTTGCAAGTTCGCTAGCAAACGCCAAAATTGACTAACCCGTATTTGTTGCAGTGCTGTGCTAAAATAAAAAAAAACAATTTTTTGATTCTTTATAGAATTTTTATTGAATTGTGCATTGCATACATTAATACGGACTTAAGGGCAAGCGAACCCCACAATATACGGTAAAGGATTTCATCACCTTTTCCGTGGCCCACAAATCACGAACTTGAGTATAACGTTTACCCGCACAAATTTTAAAAGAAATTAGACTTTAAGCCTTAAGGACTTCGCGCTCACTAGAAGAAGTTAACTGTGTTTAGAACCTTGCTTAACGGTATATTGTTTACGGGGTGTCTAGGAAAGTGTTAACTGCGCAACCGCCAAAAGAGAAAGGGTTATTTAATTAAGGAACTTCGCGAAAGCGTTGGAAAACCTCCCCTTATCTCTGCACTTACCTGGCCTCGTGATCAGTATATCTTGAGCCCGTTTCTCGACACAGTTTTACTTCGACAATCAAGTTCTGGAGCAGGTCTAGTTGACCTAGGTGAACCCTAGAACGATTAGGTGTGTGGTATTTTTGTGTCGTGATTGTTTTTGTCCATATTCTTTTTGTGTGTATATTTCATTCTTTTGTTAATATTTAACTAAAAATAAATAAAATAAAAAAAATCCACATCCTTTTTCCCCTCCTTTTTTCTACCTTTCTTTCATTCTTTCTTCATATCATGGGTACCCCACCTCGCAAAACTCTTGCCGAACTTTGGTACCCACAACCAGACATAACTTCCTACGGTTCTTGCTTTGGCCGAACATCAAACGATCCCTCCATGCCCAAAGTTTCACTAAAAGATCGCATAGCAGCGTCTAGGACAAACACTTGCACTCCTCATTCCACTTTGTATCAACCTTTTCAATCTCCCGCACCCGCTTATGTTGATACCCCTTTTGCAAGTCGTCCTTTGTCTATCGCTGAACGAATTGAACAATCTCGTAGCCGATCTTTCACTCCTTTCACCACTTCAAGTTCTTGGGATCAACAATTCCATTCACCTTCCTATCCAAATGTTGATCCTGCTCTTGTCCAGCCATTCAATTCCTAGCAATCCTACCCTACTTTTGCACCTTCCCTAGACATTACTTCAGAACCGCCATTTGGGAGTTTTCAGTATCCAAACAACTTTGAATATTTTACTGAAACCCCTTCACAACCTATGTCTAGTCCGGAACAGTCGTTGGAAGATTTTAGGGTAGCGTCAAGCCAACAGATGATGGATTTGAATGCGTCCATGGCCGCTCTCATGCAACCTAGTGATCCGGTAGCTAGTTTTCCACTAGCTCCAAATTTTTTAATGTATGATGAGGCGGCAGGACAGGCTGTGAATTTGAGTGGAGAGAGTGAGATGTACCCCCTTCCAAATCAAACCTACCCGTCCCAAATTGAATCCCACAACTCCTGTTTTGAAAGTCTATCGAGTATCCCACATGATTTATCAATTGAAGATAGAATGATGAATGAGTTGTGCGACTTCGTAGTGTTTGATTTACCCGATTGTGAAGGGTCCCTTCCAAGTGAAACCATACCTAATCCTTTTGACCTCTACACCTATATCTTAGAACCAGAATCGATTAATATCCATGCTTTTGATGAGGTGTCAGAGAATTTTGATTTTCACTTGATTGAGGATATTGACGCTGGGGATATTTTTGGATGATGAACCCGTAGATTTGGCTGAGTTTGTCTCTTCAAATCATCATCCTGAGTCATTAAATGTTTTTCCCGAACCCCATATGCGTCTGGACTTTGAAGAGAAGAGCATGGATGTGCTAAATTTTGAGGAGAATATTGAGGATAGTTTTGAGGATGAACCAGTTTTGCTTGATAAGTCGGATTTTCCAATTCATCCTGTTCCTTCCACTGACTGTGTACACCCTCCTGAACCTTTAACCGATACCCTTCCTCAACCACTTCCCTCCATCCTTTCCATCGTTCCGACCTTGCAAGAACCCATATCATTTTCACTTCCTGTGTCTGGTTTACCAAGTTCGGCGTACCCATGGTTTCTCACGAATCTTGAGGGATTTGATCCCATTTCTCGACGGGTTAATAGATTAGCACAATCGCTTTTTACACATCGCTCATCACAAATTGTGCTAATCTATTTACTCCATTTGCACCCTCAAGTTCGTATTCCACTTCTTTTTCCCTTCCGCCATTCTTCTTCCTCTCATATACCGAGACCGTATCCCGCTTCTCTTCGCATACGGTCTCGCGTATTGTCCATCTCTTTTCTCTACGCCTTCTTTCCCCAACCAGCACATTATAGAGACAAAATCTTTGAATGGTTGGTGTTAACTTTTGGCATGTGTAAGGCCTTGTATAGCTTGATACTGTTCTCTTTCCCCCCTAATCCTGAACTTCAACGCTTAACAGTGGAAACACTGTTTTACTTAAGTTTGGGGGGGACACTTTTTTGTATATATTTTTGTTTTCCTTTTTGTTTTGTATATAATTTGTTTTTAGGGAGCGCCGGCAATTTTGACCCTCTTTGTATAGCCTGACAGTGAGAGCACTGTCAAGTTTAAGTTTGGGGGTGTGCTCGGTAAGCTTTCTTCCTTCGCATTCATTTGTATATTTTGCATTGCATTTGCATACCTTATTAAAAACCCACAAAAATCAAAAATGTTCCAAAAAAATATAAAAACTTTGTCGTCAAGTTAGCTAATAGGGTAACTTAGATCTTTATTCCGAAAGTTTAGTTGATATGATAGAAATAACTAAATTCTAGGCTTAGGAATTGAAAACCCTAAAAATAACCCTCATTCTGTCTAACTTTGGTAAGTATACGTCCTTCAGTTTTTTTTGAGAAATAGGTAATCTTGAGTTCAGTTCTTTAGTTAAGTCAAGATGAAGGGAAAGTATTGATGCTCTACTGAAGGATAAGTCTGAAAAATAGTTTCTTTTCTTGAGTTCAAATTTAGAAAGTATATACCCTACAAACTGCACATACACGCACCTTGAAACTTGGGATAGTAGAGGATACCTAGAAATACTCTTGCCTGAAAGCCTAGTATGAAAGAAAAAACAGTATTTAAAGCTAAACACCAAAAGAGCATGTGAAAAAATATATCCGGTCTTGAAAAAGAAAAAAAGAAAAAAAAAAAGAAAAAGAAAAAAATAGAATAAAGTCAAGACCTGGAAACTGCTATTTACGCTTTAAGCTCACACATTCAGTAATCGGTCGTTAGTGCCTCAAGAAGCATTAATAGTCGCATGAAAGGTGTGTGAGCAAATCCGTCCATCCTTAATAAAAAGTAGTATTAGGTATTAGGGCAAGGGTATTATAGCTTGAATTGAATTCTTGAGTGTAGGGGTGCAAATATACACACACGTAGGGGTATACAATCGATATTTGAATAAAAGATAGAAATGAAGAATAAGACTTGTGTTTTCTGTAAAGTTGATAAAAATCCCTGATTTGAGACCACACTTTTAGAAGGAAAACTCAGGAGAACCAACATCTTTCTATATTTTTTTTGGAACGTATATGATCTAAAGTTAAATAGATAGGAGGTGTGAAGCAATAAGGGTTGGATATTTCTAACTTAGGATGATAGAATTTCTAACGTAAATACTAAACTGTAGGAGTAGAATCGACGTCAACTTATGACACTAGCTTGACGGGATTTTGTGGGTAGTATCCGCTGAAAACCCTCAGGAGACAACACTCCTCCTACTAGGGACACCTAGAGGTTTAACGGCTTGTTGCACGCACTCAGTGCAATCGCGTTCCCTGCGAAAGTGCGGTTAGGTTTTTAATTTTGTGAATAATTGGTTTTGCTCGGGACGAGCAAAAGTTAAGTTTGGGGGTATTTGTTCATACCAGAATACTGCATTTTATACCGCCCATTCTTACGCTCGTGTGTTTATAGGTAGGTGCTTTTGATCAGTGTTTGCTACATAATTGCAGAATACAGGTTCTCGGCTCTGAACAGTGAATATCCATGAAAAGTACGACAAATTCCGGATTACTGCCAACAACTGATAAACACGGCCTCCGCTCTCTATCCGTGTGTTGCCACATACCGGTTTAAGAAGACAAGATGGCAAATCAATTGTCATGTCATGCACAAAGCACAATGGCAACACCAAATCCAAGAAATCTACGCGGAGCTCGAGAAAATCATGGCAAAAGATCCACATCACATCACCTTTTTGTTGTGCTAGAATTCTGGAAATATTGTGAAGAGATTCTGTGAAAAGAACCATACCACACTGAAGAACAAGCCAAACCAGGGAAGCACCCAAAAGACGAAGAGCCAAATCATCAATACGGCCGCGGATCCGCGGCCAATAGGGGGTATTGGCCGCGGAAACGCGGCCGTACTGTGGCTTCAGAGTGTCATCTTTTAGGGGCTTTTTTGTAACTTCCCATGTGCTCTGGTGGTTGTCCTAGATTTCCATTCTCCAGCCTATAAATACAGCAGAACTGAGCCAAGCCAAGGGTCCAATTTTGTGTCCACTCTTTTGTAGTTTTTTGTATAGTTCTTCTTCTTCTTCTTCATTCTTTTTCCATGAAAATTGTAGTGAGAGCTTTTTGAGTGGGAGATTAATGAAGATGAGGGTTTTGTATCATTCTCTTGTGTTTCTTCTTCCCCTTGAGATTCTTGCTTTCTCTTGATCATTCAACCTCTTTATTGAGCTTGAATGGTTAAGGATTAGTTATTGATCTCAAGGGTCGTATTCTTTCATGGAATTAGCACTTCATTTCACATGCGTTCTCTACCCTTCCCTTGATCTTGCAACCTCTTCATTGAGCTTGCAAGTTTAAGGGTTGGCTATTGATCACATGCTTGTCTTGAGTCCTAGTTTCGTGTTCTTTTTATCGCTTTTTATTACTTGCAATTTATTTCCATGCACTTTAATTACTTGCAATTTATATTCATGCACTTAATTACTTGTATTCTTTTCTTTGTTCTTTTCCTTTTGTTCTCTTTTGTTCACTTTGTGAATGTTGTAATAATTGTTGTTGTTAAGATAAAATACGGTATTGTAAGTTAATATTTTCCTTCTCATTTCCTTTTCCCGTTATTTTCCATTGAACTCCGCCCAAACCATACGCAAGCGCTCCGTTAGGCACCCTACCCTGACAAGGTAACGGTGATTCCTAACCGCGACCGGTTGCGTTCGGTTTGGCCGGAGGCGAAAGCAAGAGACAAGAACGGAAGGACAAGGATAAATAAGCCGGATTCCACGAATACCGCACTTAAATCCCCTAATCCACATTGTTGCCGATTGCTCTAGCTTCAATTGGTCAAGACTCGGCTCAAAGGTTTTGAGTACGGATTTCTTTAGCTTACAATTTCGTATCTTTTTCTTAACAACTTTATACTTGCAAATAATACACTTAGGATAGTCTCGAACAAACATATACAGATTCTTTATTGACTCGTCTAAGACAAGAAAGGACATACAACCATCTCCCTGTGGATCGACCCGTGCTCAACCGGCTAGCTGCATAGCGACACCGTCCTGATCGCGGTAAACTTTAGAACTTTGAACATCTGACACGCCAAAAGCGTGCGATCAGCGCCCTTAGATCAACTTAGAAGATGAAACGGCTCTCAGTGCCTATAAATAGGACCCTTGGCCCTTGAGATGACATCTGTTCATCTCCTTCCTTATTTTCTGAGAATTATTTCTCCTTCAGAGCATAACTCTTCGTCTTAAGAATTTTCTTAGGCACAGAACTCTGTCAAAAATTTTGGTAAAGATTAAATGTTTGAAGGGATTAGTTAATAATCTAGGGTTTCACCCATTAACAGAGCTTTTGTTCTACTTAGATCATAGATCTTCAAGAAAACCTTTTTAGGGTTTCTCAACAGAGCTTTGCTCTTGTTAGATCTTAGATCTTTCTTAGGGTTTCTTAACCCATTATCAGAGCTTTGCTCTTTTTAAATCATATAGATTTATTAATCTTTCATGAAAACTCTTAGAGTTTGTTCATAGATCTTGAAGATCTCGGAATTTTAATTCATTAAAAACTTTACTTTAAGTTTTCTGATGGGCTATTCCATCATTCTTACAGAGCATGGCTCTTCATTTCTTGAGGAATTTTATTCCTTTCATCATCAGAGCTGACAGATGTCACTCTGTTGTAGAGCGCTGCTCTCAATAGGAGATTTACTCCTTAGCCCGAGGAGTTCTCATTAAATGAGAATCCTTTGAGGATTTCCTCAATTAATGACAGTCTCATCAAATGATGAGACTGTTTTATTAGTGATGAACTATCATCTAGATTATGTGGGTCCCCTTTGGCCCCTTTTTACTGCATTGCAGTGTGGTACGGATTTAAAGTACCAAGTACCGAACTTGACTTGTAGCATTGACGACTAACTTTGTTCTCTTTCGCACAGGTACCATGTCTTTTGATACTTCGTTTCCCTTTGTCTGTTCGGAAGGCGGATTCCCCGAAGCGCCAGTAGACCGAGAAGCTTTTGCACTGATCAAGGATCACGGCCCGGAGCGGAAGAATCTCCATTTATAGGGAACATGGTACAACCAAATCATCAAAGGTGGTCGGAGTTTTTCTTGCGCGAAACCTTCGGATCCTATTTTGGCGATCCCTTATACAGATGCACCCCCGATACACTATGCTGTGGAAGAGGTGAATTGGACTTCAGAGGGTTTCCTTCGGCCTTCTATGGCCGCAATACACGTACAGCCACCGGCAGCTTTGGACACTCTAGGGCAACGCATATGTCAGGACGAGTCGCGCCCTTGGGGACAGCTATACAATATAGGATTAACTCCCCGTCACCCAGCCGGATATCTGCAGTGGGCCCGATACATCTTATCGACGAAGAAGTCACAGCTGCTAAGGCTCGGATTGTACCCTGCGATCAAGGCATTTCTGGAGCAATGGAACATTCCGACCCACACCTTCCTTTTATTGGATCGAGAAGTCTCCATTTCTTTAGAGGAATTTGCTGAGGTTTCTGGTTTACCCGTTAGGGAAGAACATTACGAGGAGCTGCTTCTTTCGGATGAGTACATTTTTGCCACTAAGTCAGTGATAATGGGTCTTACCCCAGAAAACGCTATTCAACACCAATTCCTGAGTTTGATAAAAGTGCTGAATATCTATAAGAACCTTTTTCTCGAATCCGGAAGTCGTGGGGTTAATTTCATAGATTCCATCGCCCATTTTCTCCGCTCGGAAGTCCTGTCGAAGGGAGCCGTGAAATTTTCCAAACTTGATGATCCTTTTGGTTTCGGTTTGGACAACCAGCCAGCAGCGGAGGCAGATAAGAGAAATTTCTTTCTCCCCAACACCCCGGTCGTCTCTTTCACAGAACTTGCAACTCCTGGAATTGACGAAAGAAACATTCTTTTTAGGGTTCCTCGGGCTATGGCTAAGTTGGTTTGCGCTTCCGATGCACCCTCGCTATATGAGGCCATCCGTTTTTTATCCAGCTCACCGAATGGTTGCTGGGATGCAAGTGGCCGTTGGGATCGCTGGGTTAGCCCATTTGTATCATAGCCTTAGCTTGGCAGCAGACACTATTGAACCAGGGGTGCAGCCTGTAAACTTCTCGATGCATTATTTCACCTCGTGGCTCGAGTTGCATGTGCTTGGCATCTTTGGTATCCACAGAAAGCCTTGTTTCTATGACAAGTGTAAGTTCCCTCGGATCATGCGACTAGTCCACGCATCCATTGTAAATCCGACACCGCGGGAAGCTAGGGGTTTTCTCCTTCGTCCGCGCACGGTTGAAGATGGTATGACCTTCACCGATAAAATTCTAACCGTCGGCCAGGAATCCGCGAAAACGGTGCTTCCATTGCAGGACATTTTTAAAGACGGGGCCTCTGTCTTGAAAGCTCGGGAGATTCTTCATCTATACTCCATCAGGCCGGGCTTTCTCGTGTTTAGGAAGAATGATTCGGCGTTGTTCTTGAGATACAACCCGCATCATTTCGCCCAGCAGTTAAGCTATAATCAGGGCGTCCCGCTTGAGGCCTTCTTGGCAGAATCGGCTGCTACTGAAGAGGGTATCCGGAGCGCGTTGTATCATTTTATGCGTCTAAACACAGGGTCCAACTTCTTCATCAGTGAACCGAGCTGTGTTCCGAAGGCCCTGAACGTGTATGTGGCGTGGTATCAACATTCGATGAGCGCCGTTATTAGTGAAGAAAAGCGATTGCTGCTTGATCGCAAGGGCACCGCCCCGGCTGGTAACCCCGCCGTTCTCTTGAAACGACGGACCATTGTCCGTCCTCCCTTGAGGGAAGCTGCTGCGGCTGTGGTACCGCGTGGTATGCCTAAGGTACCGCGTGGTATGCCTAAGCTACCGCTACCCCGTGTTCCCGTTGAAGTGGCAGCTGTGGCGTCTCCTGAGTCCGGCTTGGGTGCGGAGATCGGGACTCCCCGCCCGAAGTTGCCCGCTAAATGCAAGCTCGTGTTACCGGCGACCGGTACTCGCTCGCAGAAGATGAAGAAGTTGATTCTTTCTGCAGATGTTGTATTCGGCCAGGAGCACCATGCTCCTTATAGCGAAGGCTTAAGAGAATACGGGACCAACGAGGGTTTCTTTATGGCGCCGGATGATACTGATCTGGAGGCCGCCATCGTAGCTTCTGAGCGACTAGCTAGCCACAAAGAAAGACTGATCACCCTCGCTGAGTCAGGTAGTCTTCAGTCGTATCTTTTTGTCGTTGCATTACGTTTTTATTATCGTGTTTTGACTGACACTTTTTCTTCAACAGGCGTTTCCACTAAAGAGGCTCTCGCAGCTTCTCTTAAAACTTTTGAAGAGGAGGAAAGGATTCGCGTTTCTTTTGGCGTTGGTATATTTCGGCTCACTGTGCCTTCATACCCCTTTTTTTATGGGTAATCTGACCCTTCATTTTTATCTTATTGCAGGAACTACCTCGACTCAGGTTATCCCGAGTGCAGTGCCGACTTCGCAGGGTGGTGCGGAGACGCTTCCAAGGCCGGCTACCGAAGTCCCAGCCTCTCCAGTATTGCCAAAAGAGGCTTCACTTACGCAACCGATGGCGGACGGCACAACAACTCCAGAGGTAGCTCCTGACTCGGACAATGACGTCTCCTTGACGGAGGTCTTAAGAAGATCAGCTCTCACGGCCTAAGCAGAAAGGAAGCGCAGGAGGCGTGCAGCAAGAGAACGTAACGCCACCTTGGCTGTAGGTGCAGGCTCGAGCGCTGCTTCCCCTGTCCCTGCTTCTTCAGAGGGTGCTCCGGCCGCCCTGTCTACCGCTTATAGACAGGCGGTACGGGCGGCTCGGGAAGCAATTGAAAAGACGTCCCAAGGTAACGTAACAATGAGTCCTTTTGTCAGAGTTTTAATCTTCATATTCTCATATACCCTACCCTGCAGGGCCAAGTCCTGGTGAGGAGGTAGCAGGTGAGATGACGGCAACCACCGAGTCCGAAGCGGCTACTCTTTCTCAGGAGTCCGGGACTTCTCCTATTGCCGTTCTTTCCACCTGCGGTTCCCTGCCATCTCCTGGCGTTGCGAGTGCCACGACAGCTCTTGTGGAATCAGGGGACGAAGCCACGGGTGGCGAAACCATCCCCCCGATTAAGATCGAAGAAGTCGTGATGCTTGGTGATGCTTCCGTCACAGTTTTGGCTGATGATCTGTCTGGTAGGTTTCGGGTTGCTGCATTCTTTTCGTTTTGCAATCCCTTCTGATGACATTTTGTTCCTTTCGAATATAGGTGTGGCGAGCGCTGAGGTTGTGACACCTGAAGAAGCACTACCAGCTGCCGCTCTGACGGTCGCTGCCCCTTCGTCTCCTCTTATATCCTCTCAAATGCTGGAAGGTATGGGTTTGCGATTTAAATTAGGACATCATCTTTCGTGTACTGACCATGTATCATCGTGATCTTGTAGGAGTTCTATTTGATCATCTATATCAAGTGCTGAACCCGCACTTCTCCTTCTAGTCGGAAGTTACTCTGCCTGCTGGTGCCGGTGAGTATAGCTTTCTAAACCGACGTCCCTTCTTTTCTTAGATGGGCGACCCGACCATTGTTAATTTTGAATTGATTGCAGCACTACAAATTGAAGGAGGGAACGAGGGAATCTTCGCGCCACCAGTACTCCCAACTCTGCCCTCCGTCATAGCTGGTATGGTAGATTCTATTGTTCGTGCATTTTTCTTATTTCTTGAGCCGACATTTGATCATAATTCGTTTTGCAGCAATTGCACCGGTTCCTGCCCTGTTCAAGTCTCGCATCATAATGCCGGCAGGTGCCTTTCTAGACGTCCATCTTCAAAAGGAGCTGCGACCAGCCTGCGTATGTTGAGCGAATACGTCGAGGAGCTTGACATGGAGGCCCCTACATTCGCTGCAGATTTTGCTGCCGAGGTTAATCCAATGCTGGCGACGCTTGTGATCTTCCATAACGAAGGCGTCATTGAGTCTTGGGTTAACCACTGCAGGAAGATTGAGAACTGCCTGCATAAGATTGAGCTCAGGCGTCCTGCTCCGGAAATGTTGGCTTTGAACTCCCAGCGGGCTGCATGGGTTGAGCAGAGTGTGTCCTTCCTCCTCCATTTTGAACAAGAAGCGACCTTGAGGCGGAAGGAATGCGAGGAGGCTTCAGGTGAATCTGCCCGGCTGCGCGCCCAAGTTGAAGCGAATGCCGCACAACTGAGATTCGTCTTTGACAATTTGCAGCGATATATTTCGGACGGGCTGGCATTGAGACAGAAGATCGACTTCATTGAGAGGGTTACGCAGAGTCGCGAAGCTGCCCAATGGGAAATCGATGAGAAGGTTTTATCATGCTTGCAGCAGCGGGCTCAAATTAAAGCGGAGCTAACCGTGGTGGCCGATCATGAGAGGGAGTTGAGAGGAGTGCGCGAGCAGCTAGCTAATTTATTGAAGACGCCTCCTTCTCAGTAGCTGTTTTTGTATCGATTGAACATTTGTAATTTTTGAGTAATATGTATCCATTTCTCATTCTTTTATATGATTCGTCTTGTACTCAATTGAATTCATAAATAAAAAATACACATATTTTTTATCTCCCACTGTTGCTTTATTCTCTTCGATGTGTCATTGCCATGTGATTTTAGCAAGTATGGCCTGTAGATAGTAGAGAACATTTCATCTTAGCCTCCTTGTAGGGTAGCGATGGCTTAGGAAGCAGGTTCAAGTCTGTTGCCTAAGAAGTTTTAACTTTATGAGCCGTGGGGGTCTCA
The DNA here is from genome assembly GCA_030015575.1 of Agapanthus africanus. Classification (NCBI taxonomy): domain Eukaryota; kingdom Viridiplantae; phylum Streptophyta; class Magnoliopsida; order Asparagales; family Amaryllidaceae; genus Agapanthus; species Agapanthus africanus. The sequence continues at coordinate 28,472,982 of CM057339.1, forward strand.
TAAAGACTTTTCTCCCTGCGAGTCGAGAGGATCTCATAGGTGTATTTTCTCCTTAGGAATCGTGAGAATTCCTAAGTGTGTTTTCTCTTGAGAGTCGTAAGGATCTCCCGAGAGAATTTTCTTCCTTACAAGTCGAGAGGACTTGTAAGTGGTTGTTTCCTTTCTCGTCAATGTTTGACTTAGGAGAGTGTGGCCTGTAGAAAATCTACCTTGACCTCTCTGCGAGGCAATGATGGCTTGAGAGACAGGGTTAGGATCTGTCACCTAAGACTTTTCAACTTTATGAGTCGTGAGGGTCTCATAAATACTTTTCTCCCTGCGAGTCGAGAGGATCTCGTAGGTGTGATTTCTCCTTAGAAATCGTGAGGATTCCTAAGTGCGTTTTCTCTTGAGAGTCGTAAGGATCTCACAAGAGAATTTTCTCCTTACAAGTCGAGAGGACTCGTAAGTGATTGATGAGTTGACCTGCTCCCGAGTCAAAGCATTGCTTTGACGGAGAGTTCGAGGGTTTACTCTGGCTGTTCCCACGGAGTCAGAATTGACTTTAGCCATGTTCTACGGGGCCAGGAGGGGTTGACTTTAGCCATACAGAGTCAAGATTGACTTTAGCCGTACGGGGTCAGGGGTTGCTCTGGCCATTTCCCACGGTGTTAGGATTGACTTTGGTCGTGTTCTACGGGGCCAGGAGGTGCTCTGGTCGTTTCCCACGGGGTCAGGATTGACTTTAGCCGTGTTCTACGGGGCCAGGAGGTGCTCTGGCCGTTTCCCATAGGGTCAGGATTGACTTTGGTCGTGTTCTACGGGACCAGGATTTGCTCTGGTCGTTTCCCACGGGGTCAGGATTGACTTTAGCCGTGTTCTACGGGACCAGGATTTGCTCTGGCCGTTTCCCACGGGTCAGGATTGACTTTTGCCGTGTTCTACGGGACCAGGATTTGCTCTGGCCATTTCTCACGGGTTCAAGATTGACTTTAACCGTGTTCTACGGGGCCAGGAGGTGCTCTGGCCGTTTCCCACAGGGTCAGGATTGACTTTAGCCGTGTTCTACGGGACCAGGAGGTGCTCTGGCCGTTTCCCACGGGGTCAGGATTGAGTTTAGTCGTGTTCTACGGGGCCAGGAGGGGTTGACTTTGGCCATACGGGTCAGGATTGACTTTTAGCCGTACGGGGTCAGGGGTGACTCTCGGTTGTCTGTGCACCGCCGAGTCATGGAACTGGGAACTTTGCCACGGCTCCGCTTTGCTGACGTTGCGTCTACTGTAATGAGACGAATGTCGAGGTGGTCTCTAGGTTGTCTGCGAACCGTCGAGATTTGGAACTGGGGACTTTGCCATGGCTCCGAGGTTGATTGTCATGTCTGAATCCTGCTGGAATGAGGAGGAATGCTGTTTTGGGTCTCCAGGCTGTAGACTTAGCCATCGAGACTTGGAACTAAGGACTCTGGCATAGCTCCGTTTGATGGATGTCGCGTCCGTATCCTACTGGAATGAGGAGGAACTCCGTTGATGACCTCTAGGCTGTAGATGTCGCCGTTGAAATCTGACTCTCCGTTTGAAAGAGCCTGGTGGAATGATATGATTCCCTCCTTTTTTGAGCCCCTGGATTGTATACAGGGATCGATGTGATCTCATCTGTAGGGCAAAAGTTTCATTTCATATGTATATTTTTTATTTTCTTTCCGCGATGCTCTATCATTTCAGCTTTTATATCGCGAAGGTCGCGATTGCCTAATCATTTCGGCTATTTCTCGCGGTGCCCAATCATTTCGGCTGTTTTTTTACTCGCTGCTTTTTATTGCGAGTTGCCCAATCATTTCGGCTGTTTTTGTATGCATATATTTACTTGCTGATTTCGTTGCAAGTTTCCCCATCATTTCGACTATTTCATATGCATTCGTGGCTCGTTGACTTTTTACTTCGAGTTTGGGATTTGATACTAATTTAGGCATCAACATCGCTACAACTGGGATATTGCCAGGAGCGAATCATCATTTACCTCTGTCGATATTGAACAAAGATGGCTTAGTAAACAGGGTTAGGATCCTGTTGACTAAGGCTTTTTGACTTTACGAGCCGTAAGAGTCTCATAAAGGTATTTCTCCCTACGAGTCGTGAGGATCTCGTAGGTGCGTTTTCTCCTTAAGAATCGTGAGGAGTCTTAAGTGTGTGTTCTCTTATAAGTCGTAAGGATTTTACAAGAGTGTTTTCTCCTTATAAGTCGAGAGGACTTACAAGTGTCGTTCGCCATATGAAGATATCCCTCGTCAGTAGTGGGACTCTATTGGGGATACGTTTATTTGTGCCCGTGGATTGTATACAAGGGTCAATATTGAACCGCTTGTAGGGCAATCTGGGAAAGGTGATGGCTTAAGAACATGTTCAGATCCCTATAGTTTACGGCTTTTGAATCCTATGAGTCGTGAGGGTCTCATAAGAGAGTTCTCCTTATGAATCGTAAGGATCCCATAAGTGTAGTTTCTCCTTAGGAATCGTGGGGATTCCTAAGTGTGTTGCTCCCTTGAGAGTCGTAAGGATCTCACGCAGGTATTTTCGCCTAACAGGGTCGAGAGGACCTTGCAAGTGTCTTTTAACGAGATTGCGCCCTTTCAGATTTTCATAAACTCGCCAGTAGTCCTACTATTTTTACTCACGGAGCCCTTTCGGGTTTTCATCCGTGTCCATCTCGCTTGTGGACGTACCGTCTTTTTTTTACCACGCCAGCCTGGGGACACCGCGAGTTTGTAGTAGTTTAACGACGTTTCGGTCACTTGCAAGTTTTAGGACATTGCGGTCCATCGTTAGTTTAGGGACGTTTCGGTCCGTTGTTCATCCTGTATGCACGTGTATTTATCACGTGATGGGATACATAACGATAAAGTGGAATACACCCATTTAGGGTGCGATTTGGTTTGGTTAGGGTGTTTTGTGATCCATCCCTACCGTGACTTCTTCCACTTGACGTCGACGCCTGGATTTTTCGAATATGGCCATTTCACGTTCTTGATTATCCTTGCTCTTCTGACGGGCTTCGTTCAGCAGCAGGCCGATCATCTCGTCAGACGGTTTCAAGGGTTTTGGCTTCGATCCTGCCCCAGCTCCCTTATGCTGTCTTTTAACGTCGTGTGAGCTTCTTTGTTAATTAGCGACGAATGAAAGATCAGGTGGCAACTTGCCACATCATCTTCAGAATCTTCTGACGAGTCATCTCCGTCGTCGTCGTCGTTATTTCCTCTCTCAAGAATATTGTTGAGAAATTCCTGGAGTGTGACTGGGCTCCGCACCTTCTGGTTATATTCCTCCAGCGCGTCAATATGTTTCTGCAAGTCCATGCGCTTGTCATCAAGCTTCACGGGCTTTCTGGTCTTCTTCTTCTTCTTTGAAGACTTTGACTGCTGGGTATGGACGTTTTGACCATCCCCACCAATTATTGGCGTCGGGCGCGGCTTCAGCATTCCCTCGATGACCTCGGGTTCCAGCGGACTTTTCCACCTGATCGCCGGGCATGTTTGGAGATCTTTTAGCATTCTTTTTGTTTTGGTTGAAAGAGCGACCTCCCATGGAGCTTCTTCTACAAAAGATCATGATGCCCCGGCGTGTCCCCCTTTTAAGAGCATGCGGCTGAGGCAGGCTTACTTTCCAGTTCTCGGACAATGCAAATTTGCCCTGTTGGTATTGGTCCTCAATCCAGCCTTTGAAGATGAAGCAATCTTCGATTGGATGGCCTACAACTTGGTGATAGGGGCGATAATTGGGATTATTGGCCTCACCGGGTTGCAATGGGCATTTCAGATCCGGCAAGGTGATGAGCATGTTGCGGATCGTCACCTCGAACAGTCTCCTCGTTTTATCCCGGGGAAACAAATAAGGGCGCTTTAGTTTCTCATTGAAGAATCGTCGTCTTTCATCCTGGCGATCAGTTTGCTTTGGACCACTGGGCTGCAGCTGAGCATTGGCGACGAAGGTCGCTTTCCCCTTCCCATTTTCGTTTCGAGGCTCCATTTTCGAGGAAGACGGTCTATGATCCATTTGATCCATTTGGGCCAGTTTGTCAATCAAAGCCTGGAAAGTAGTTGGCTTGAAGAACATCATGAATTGTGAAATGGACGCCTGTGGATCGAGGGTACCTACGAACATGCCTACTGCAGGCGCTTCTTCGATGCGCTGCTCGCACTTCGACTATAGATTCTGCCACCGTATTGCGTATTGCACCCATGTTTCGCTTGGCTTTACTCTGGCGTTAATTAATGCGGTGATTGGGGTGCGTTCACTAGTGCTTGCGAAACGCTGGGTGAACAGTAATTCCATCTTCGTAAAAGTTTTGACGGAGTCGTTGGGAAGTTCTGAATACCATTCAAACGCCGTCTCTGCCAAGCTGCCGACGAATTGGCGAAGTAGTAGTTTGTCATCCCCTCCAGTGTTACCACACAGAGCCCTGAATTGAGCAACGTGCTGGTGGGGATTCCCCGTTCCCTTATATACGTGGAATTTGGGGATCGTGTATCCCGGCGGGTACTTTATTTGGTCGTACCAACCCGGATAGGGTCGTCCAGTCTTAACAATTTTCCCAGCCGCTTCATTCGCCTGATGAACTCGTATCTGTTGAGCGATGTAATCATCCAGGGCGGCTTTTGAGATGGTCTCCTCTTTGGCTACTGAACAAGCCAGAAGTGGGTTTGACGTCTCCCCTCGGTCGTCTTCGAGGATAATCAGAGGATCTTCAGCTGGAGGATCCGGCTGTAACATCATCTCGACCATATCTTGGAATAAGAACGTCATTCGTTTTATATTAGCAGCTTATTCCGCTGCCTCTTTGTCCTTCTTTTCGAGGATTCTGCGGAGGAACTCAGCATCAGTTTCTTGTTCTTGACGTTGCTCCGACGACGTTTCCGGGCTTTCTTTTGGTCCCTTGAGTGTGGCCATGGCTGTTAGCATTTCTTGTAGATTTTGTTGTTGTTGCTCCTGAGCCTTAATCACTGATCGCGTAAGCGGTCGATGACCTGTGGAGATACGTCTATCTTCTTTTCCGGATGCCATATAGACGGTATGCACCACCATGCCCCCAGACTTAGGGCGTTTAGGCTCAGTGCCCTTGACATTTGTCGCAGACACGGGGTCTTTCTCCGAGACAAGTCAGGTTTCATGGCCTTGACTTAGGAACTCTCAGCTTTAACGTCCCTTCTGACGGTGAGTGAAAGTGACTCGGTCCTGAGGAAAATGCCTAGCTAGTTTTGAACCAGAGCTTTTTGTGGGCTGGTGAAGTTGAGGGGGCCGTTGCAGCGGGCACCTAGGTAGACGACACCTTCTGTGGTACGACAGAGTGGTCCTTCTCTTGCTGAACCTTTATCTTCTTCGGTCGGCGGGAGTAATCTTGATCAATCACGGAGTCCTGGACCTGTCGCCAAACTTTATAAATTTTAGAGGACAGCCGCTGAGGGGGCTGCTCTAGCTTCGCCTTTGTAGCGTTCTTCATTGGTGGAGGAGATCTTTTTAATACAGCAGTCGGAGAGTTTTTGCGTACCCTCCTAAGTAGTTCAAAACTGTTCCCAGTTGGAACAGCAACATCAATTTCCATCGTTGGAGCCGGCGGAGTCAATCCAGAAAGGGAATTGCCCCCAGCCTTCCTTACTCGGCGCCAGTGGTGACGTCGAGCATGTCGAGCCGACGGTACTGGCTCAGCTATAGGGGTGGCTTGATCGTGCCTCCTGTTCTGGTCAGGTGCTGTTATTGGCGCCAGCCTATTGAAAACGGACGTCCGCTGAGCGGGGATAGCCAACCCGTCAAAGGCAGACTTTCGAGCTGGAGGAGCAGTCTTGGTGACTTCGTTTGGAGCAGGAGCCGCAACAGTCCGTCTTGCAAAGACCGACTCCTTAGTAGGGGAAGCCGCTTTGGCGACTTCAGGAGCAAGAATGGCTATCCTCTTCGGGATAAACCCTTCCGGTATCGCGGGCTTCTTCATAGGTCCATTGGAGCTTCGGCCCAATCTGTTAAAGACTGAGGCACTTGGTTTGGGCGACCCATTAAGAGGGGCCGCAATAGTTTTGAGCCGATCAAAGACCGACTTCTTCTTAGGTTCTTGTGATGGCAGTGGTGTGTTGAAGCTTATGGGTGGGAGCATGGTCCCAAAGAATAGCCCTATGGTGGCTTGCGACACCTGGTCCACCGGCATTGTAAAATCGGAGGCCGCCTGAGGCCCATAGGTCACTCCTCCAGCAGGGACGGAGTGAGAGTTATTGCCGTTGTTGCAACTTGTGCAGTTGAAAGCCATTTGATCTTCTATTTTTCTGCACGGAGCAAGATACCAAATCTTAGTACTTCAAATCCCAAGGCAACCATGTCAAACCGCGACTTGTTCGCGAAACATGACACACGAAGTGTGGAGTGGAAAGAGGAAGAGGTCCCACCGGGCGTGCCGGAATCTGTTCTCCACCGAAAGACACGGCCAGGACGTTGGGACGTCAGGCCTGAATTTCGAGGGAAGATGTTATTTGGTGCTATCCGTCCACCTCTCCGAAGATGCCAAGTTGATTTATGACACCGTATATTGAAGGTTTAAACGGATGCGGCCGATGTAGTAGACTTCGTCAGATTCCCCCTCGTTGAGCGGTTTTTGATTGTGGGGACGCTCTTCCCTGCAGGCGCAAGCCCCTGCAGTTAATTACGCTAACGCATCGCGGTAACCATTTTCTCCTTCTCCAGATGGTCACTTTGTGTCGTGTGTATTTATTTTGTTTTTGGTTGCCCGTGGATTGTATACGGAGACTAATTTATGTTGTCGCCCGTAGGGCGTGGATTAGTCCAAATCCGTATTTTCTTAGATTTTGGTTTGGGGTTGGGTTTAAGGATGCGTTGGTCTCATTTGAGACTAAGATCAACTTAAACGTTTGTTGAGGATACGTTAGTCTAATTTTAGACTAAAATCTACTCAACAGGATCATTTAGATCCAACAAAAAAGCATTTGGGCTCTATTGTTTTAGTTTAAAGACTTTGCGGTTCATTAGTTGAAGGACATTACGGTCCAAGGCTAAGGACATCATAGTCCATGGGTTTAAGAACCCCACAGTCCAAGGTTAAGGATATCATAGTCCATGAGTTTGAGGACCCCACAGTCCGAGGTTAAGGACATCATAGTCCATGGGTTTAAGGACCCCACAGTCCGAGATAAAGGACATCATAGTCCATGGGTTTAAGGACCCCACAGTCCGAGGTTAAGGACATCATAGTCCATGGGTTTAAGGACCCCACAGTCCGAGGTTAAGGACATCATAGTCCATGGGTTTAAGGACCCCACAGTCCGAGGTTAAGGACATCATAGTCCATTGGTTTAAGGACCCCACAGTCCATGAAATGTCTGGTTGTCGGGACCCCTCACCTCTCTGAAGACGTTGAAGGATTACAATGACACATATCAGAGGAGTGCAGAGATGTACCCTTGAACCAATTTTGGTTGGGAGATCTATAGTCCAATTGGGACTAAGATCTGAGATTTATCAGTATATGGGCTCAATTAATCTGAATGAGGGGTTTATGGCCAACTTGGGCTCGGCCCACTCAGTTAAAATGTTAAACATTTGACAATACTGAGCATTGATTTGGGTTCTGATAGCCTTTCTGTCTTTTATTGAATGCTGAGCATTCATCATAGCTCTAGGGTTTTATTTAAAGAACAGTTTATGTTCTATCAGCGCACACGTGAGGAGCACGTGGCGCGCTTAGCACTAGCGCCAGTCAAAGAGCGCAGAAGCGCTTCTGATCAGTTTTATGATCTGAGAAATAAATTCTCGTTTATAAGAGATTTTGTCTCAATATTCTAAGAACAAAGTTCTTATTTTATAGGAGATGTTTCAATCTCTTATTTTGGTGAAAGGTTTTGCCTTTATGGATCTGTGATCCTAAGAGAATTGAATTATTCTCCCCCTTTTTTTATAATGAGTTGTTCATGATCTCTTTTTGTAAAAGACCTTAGTCTTATAGATCTATGATTTGTAAGAAGAATTATGTTCTTCTTTAATGAGATTTTTCTTATCTCTATTTTTTTTTACCTTGAAGAAAAGTTCTTCTACCGAGAGCTTGCTCTTCTTTCTGATATTTCTTGAAGTTTGTAGGAGGGTTCCTCTCTTTTTCTCTGTATCCCAGACTTGAAGTCTTGGCGCCTTTATATAGTGAAGGTTGATTTGTTCAATCGGTTAAGAAGATCTTTTCTCCAATTGCTTTAGGGATTTCCCCACCGTTGGATCTTTAATCCAAGGCCTCTGATTTACAGAAGGAAATTTTCTTTTTTTTTTAATAAGATTGGGAAATCTTTTCCCATACAGAATTTATTCTGTATTTTGGTGATTTTTAATCACCTTTGGATCATTGATCCAACGGTGATCTGATTTACAGAGCACAATTTTCTTGTTTGGAAAGATTTTGAGGAATTTTTTCTTAACAAAATTTATTCTGGTCAATTGATGATTTATCATCTATATTGGATCTTTGATCTGACGGTGGGGAACATTTAGTTCCAGCGCTAGCGCACTCGTGCTTTGCACGTGAGCGCTGCTTCAGAGCACAGGCGCTCTTTGCGCTGGTGCTCTTTGCGCTAGCGCACTCGTGCTTTGCACGTGAGCACTGCTTGCTGGCGCTTTATGAAGCGCTGCTTCATTTTAAATTTTGAAAATTTGAACAGAGCTTTGCTCTGATTGGGGGAAACGTTCGCTAAATTCTCCAAGTGTGCTTTCTGGCTGGATAGTGTGGATTTCTTGGGTCACGTAGTTACGAGAGACGGTATACGTGTGGACCCAAAGAAGATCGAAGCGGTACAGCACTGGTCCAGACCTGTATCAGTTACAGAGATTCGCAGCTTCTTGGGTTTGGCCGGTTACTATGGACGTTTTGTGCAGGATTTTTCTCGTATCACTGCACCGCTGACCAGGTTGACCAGGAAAGAAGTTCCATTTCTTTGGACAGATGCATGCGAGCAGAGTTTCCAGTAGTTGAAGACTCGCTTGACGACTGCACCAGTCTTATCTTTACCTTCTGGGTCGGGTGGTTTTGTTGTCTATTGTGACGCCTCTAGAGTGGGTTTAGGCTGCGTGTTGATGCAGCACGGCAGGGTCGTCGCTTATGCTTCTCAGCAGCTGAAGAAGCACGAGCAGAACTATCCCACTCACGACTTAGAGATGGCTGTGGTGGACTTTGCACTCAAGATTTGGAGGCATTACTTATACGGTGAGTCGTGCCAGATATTCACAGACCACAAGAGCTTAAAGTATATCTTTCAACAGCGGGATCTGAATTTGAGTCAGCGTCGATGGATGGAACTCTTGAAGGATTATGATTGCGAGATTCTTTATCATTCGGGCAAAGCGAATGTTGTAGCAGATGCTTTGAGTCGAAGGCCCGGAGGTAGTTTATCTTATTTGGGCACAGTGCAGGGACAGTTTTCTGCAGACTGGCAGATTCTATGTGATAGCCGTGTGCAGTTTGAGTTCACGTCGACAGGAGGAAGTTCGCTAACATTCGCACCCGTCCTCAGTTATTTGATCGCATCCGAGAGGCACAACCCGCCAATGCTCGCTTGTCTGAGATCGTAGAGCAGGTTAGAAAGGGTATAGATTCTGAGTTCGTGATCGATGACCATGGAGTGTTACGGTTTGGGACTCGTCTTTGTGTGCCAGATTCTGAGGGATTGAGACGTGAGATCTTAAAGGAGGCATATCGGTCAGCATATAGTATTCATCCAGGTTCCACCAAGATGTATTATGATTTGAGAGATGTTTACTGGTGGGAAGGGATGAAGAGGGATGTCGCGGAGTTTGTTTCAAAATGCTTGACTTGCCAGCAAGTCAAGGCCGAGCACCAGAGGTCGGCAGGAGAGTTACAGCCCTTACCCATTCCAGAGTGGAAATTGGAGCAGATCTCGATGGATTTCGTGGTGGGTCTGCCCAGATCCAGCAGAGGGTATGATTCCATCTGGGTGATTGTTGATCGTTTGACAAAAGCAGCTCACTTTCTTCCGCTGAAGACGACTTATGGATACGCGCAGTATGCCTAGATATACGTTGGCGAAATCGTACGATTGCATGGAATTCCGACTTGCATTGTGGCCGATAGAGGCGCACAGTTCACTAGCCGATTATGGCAGAAACTTCAAGAGGCTCTAGGCACCCAATTGAGTTTTAGTACAGATTTCCACCCGCAGACTGACGGTCTGTCAGAGCGGACTATACAGACTCTTGAGGATATGCTTCGAGCCTGCAGTCTTGATTTCGGCGGCAGTTGGGATCGTCACTTGCCTTTGATAGAGTTCTCCTACAACAACAGTTTTCAGGAGACGATCCAGATGGCACCCTTCGAAGCTTTGTATGGGAGAAAGCGTCAATCGCCCGTTTGCTGGACATAACTCAGCGAGAGCAGCATTTTAGGACCGCAGATAGTGCAGGAAACTACAGAAAAGATCCAGTTGATACAGGACAGGATGAGAGCGGCCTAGTGCAGGCAGAAATCTTATACTGATCGACGCCGTCGTAGACTCGAGTTTGATGTGGGAGATCATGTGTTCCTTCGTGTATCTCCGATGAAGGGTGTGATGCGTTTCGGGAAAAGGGGAAACTCAGCCCCAGGTATGTCGGACCCTATGAGATTCTGAAGAGAATGGGTGTTGTAGCTTATCATTTAGCACTTCCACCGAGTTTTCCCGATGTGCATCCGGTGTTCCATTTGTCTATGCTTCGCAAGTATCTTCATGATCTCTCTCACGCGATCCAGCATCAGACTTTACAGCTTGAGCAGGATTTATCCTACACTGAGCAGCCGGTAGCTATTCTAGACCGGCAGGCAAAGAAACTGATATCAAGGGTACTTCCGTCTGTAAAGGTTCTTTGGCGAGGAACAAATAGCGAGGAGGTCACTTGGGAGGCCAAGAATGCGATGCGGAAGAAATTCCCACATCCTTTTGAAGGTACGTGTAGTTAAGTTTTAAATTCGGGGACCGAATTTTCTTAAGGGGGGAATACTGTAACAATTTAAAATATTTTAGATAATTAATTAATTTATTTATTTATTTTAAAATGGTAATTTAAATCTTGTTGTAACATAAGACCTTTTAAAATGTAGTAGGTTAAATTCGTAAAGAAAATAGTTTGTTTATATAATAATACATGTCATGAGGGGTCTTGTGAAAAGTTTAATTAATTTTTTAGAAATTGGAAATGTTGTGAGGGTTTATGTGTAAAAGGGCTAGGGTCATGGTTAAGGTTAAATTAAACCCTTGGAATATCATAATCTAGATGACACTTCATGCTTGTATGAACACTTCATGCTTATACACCTCCTACCTGCATGAAAACACTATCCTCTTTCATGCAAACACCTCCTACTTGCATGGATGTACCACACTCTTTCTAGGTGACACCTCCTCCTGCAACTCATCACTCAATTCTCCTTATCTTTTCAATTTAGTTCAGTTCACATATCTTGTGGCAACAAATTAATTAGTTTAAAAGAAAAAGGAAATTCTTAAGCACACAAAGAAAAGAGATGAGAAGGGAAACTAAGTGCTAAGGATCATTACCACCACCCTCAAGTTAGGAACTATTGTACTTGTGCAACTTTGAAGGAGCTTTTTCAGTGATTTTCTATAGGTATAAGTTTCAACTCTGCAAATTTTTAATTCAGTACTGTTTTAGTATAGAAATAAGATATAGGAAATATCGTATTTTGATAATTTAGGCTCTGTTTTTGAATCTGCTATAGTTTAGATGATAATTAACAAAATCAAACAGTGCCTTCATCTTGTAATTTGGGCCTAGAATAACCACTAGGAAGACGAACCCATTTTCTCGGATTTTGGCCAGCGACATTCAACCAAAATCCGAGCTCGCCGGTTTTTGTAGGGAGTTAGGTATTAGAGTTTTCAGGATAGCTCTCTGTATATGTGTTAGGATATATGGTATTGCTAGTTTATGTTATATGTTTAGTATATAAAATCTGGAAGCAAATATCGGTTTTGGGGTTAAAACTTCTAAATACGATACGGGTAGTTTATGTCGTGATTTTTCGTTTTCTGTTATGAACAGCGAATGGTTAAACCAGATTAGATAAGTCTTAGAAAGTTCACAATAGTCACACGTAGCTTTTGTAGTATGTAAATCTTGTAGTTTCACGTTTTTCACCATATCGGTTTTTAGCCGTTTCTTATACGAAGTTAATTTCGATGTTCGATTCGAATACGGAAACTTCGGAGGCTGCAAGGAAAGGAAAATGACTGATGACATCCAAGTGACTTCAAGGTATTCCAGTGAGTAGATTAACGTCTACTGGAGGATTTTGTATGGATGGTGTAATACGCCGTAGATTTAAGTTTAGTTATAATTGTTTCTTTGTGTATAAAATTTGAATTTAGCAACTTCAACGTATGCATTTATACATATAATTAGTCATATTTAATAATTACTAGAACACTGCATAAATTATCGACGAATCATGATGCACGTGTACATATCTACATGTTACACTACACCCGTCGATATTGACATGTCACATATACACTTAGTACTTATTATGTCACATATGATTCATTTCATACCTTAAACATCAATAATGGTAGTTAAATTGCAACAATGTTATTATGAATATATATCATGCTTCATTTAAAGTATTATTAATTATGACAAAAGATGCATTGGATTATGCGGATTTCTGGCTTTGAGTTTTATATGCTATATAGTATATTCGGTGATTCTTCGTGATTGATGTGACATGTCCACCATGAGATGTTGTTTTTATGATTTGGTTTTATTCCGAACCGAGTGGGGGAGCTATACGGTTGCGGATGTTTACATTATCCGGACTGAGTAGGGGGGCTATACAGTCGGATTCATGGTGGACCCGGTCGAGACCAAGGGGCAGGATAGCCGCATTGGAGGCAGGAAGCCTAGCGAGGATACTCAATACCGGAGATAGTTGTGAAACACGGAGGATATCTAGACGATATCGACCGGTGTTACTAATTGACAGGATCGTTCGGGGAACGATGCCTGATGAAAACAGAAGATTTGTGTCGATATTGGACACGGGAAAAATGAATCTTACTGGAAACAAATGATGAGATTTCAGTTTTGATTTATACATTTAGTAGCATATATTTATGCTTCGACATGTTATCATATATTATACTCATCTTTGTTATTGTTAACACGAGTTCGTCATACTTACATTATCAGCTGTTAGATCTTAGTTTTATTCACTGAGTTGGCAACTCACCCCTGTTGTGCCATAGTTCCTTGCAGGAGATGCGTGGACACGTAGCAGCAGCGCGGATCCACTTGTCAGCTTTTATCGCTTATTTTGCTATGTGGGTTACCTGCGTAGTAACCTCCTATTTTGATATATGTATATTGGATCTAGAAATTCTCCATCAGACCCTGTATATTGACTTAGAAGGAAATATGTATGGATATGTTTAAATTCGACTGAGTGAGATCGTTTAGTTGTGTTAACTTATGTTTCCTTTATTTATGCATGAAATTCTTCGCTTTAAGCGTCGTATTATTTTGTGTATTGGTTTCCGTCGTTTGGCGTTGTTTTGCTCCCAACTAGGGACGCAACTTAATTAAACACCGTATAAATTCTTTTATTATTAATTGAAAAGGGGAGATACTGCCAAAATTTTAAATACTTAAAATCCGTGGTTCTCACTTACAGACTAAAATTTTCTAAATTCCACAAAATGGGTTTTGATCTTGGTTTTTGGCTTACTCAGATTGTGTCGATATCTTTAGATGTCATGCAATCTAAGTGCTGGTCACATCCAAATTTCGGGTCGTGACATAAACGCCCAGGCCGGCGCTCTGAGCAAATTAGCTTCCTCCTATACGGCCAACAACAAGAGAAATATTCTCTTCGATGGTCCCAGCAGAGATTGGGCTGTCCAGTTACAGGGTCGAGCACTTTGACGACGAAGCAAACACCTCGGCCCCCCGGACTAATCTGGACACCTTGTTGGAGAAGCGAGACCGGGCACAGATCAAAGCCGCCGCTTATCAACAGCAAACCGCCCGCTACTACAACGCGCGAGTCAAGCATCGCGCCTTCAAGACCGGAGATTTGGTCCTAAGGCAGAACGAGTTCGTTGACCAGGGAAAGTTACACAAGTTTTCTCCAAAGTGGGACGGCCCATTCCTCATCTTCGAAGTATTTCCCGGCGGGGCCTATCGCTTGCAAGACGCGGCGGGTCGCAACTTTCGACGGCCCTACAATGCCGAGAAGCTCAAGTTGTACTTTTGAAAATTGTTTCTATGAATATAAATTTCTTCTTTACCAAAGCGATGTATATTTTTCTAAGTCTTTTGAATTAGAAGAAATTCGTCTTATGTGTTTCCCTCTTCCTCAGTTCAAAGGTCACAGAGTTCGTTTCGTAAAAATACTTAAACGCACCAGAAAGGAAGCAATAATACGTTGCAAAAAGAGGACTTTATTTATCAAAGGTATTGTGGGATCCTCAGCCTTACATGAAAATTAAAATTACAACAGAGGGGGTACAGGGTCAAGGTAGCACTGTTGGTGCTACTCCATGGAGATCTCCGCCAGCCGAGCCCTGGCCTCTTCAGCCTGTTCCTGGCGATGCTGCCCACGTACCCGGGACGCCATGGAAGCACCGGGCCCGCCATCTGCCGAGCAGAAGCCTGCGATCTGCCTCTTTCGGAAGCACTCCAAAATAAGGGCCAAAGATCGGTCGTGCCTGTTTTTCGAGATGAGGCCGAGGACATAGAGCGTACGCACCTTGTCGAGCGCCTCATCCAGCAGCTCCTCGGAGAGGGGGTTGTACAGCCCCGGGGACCTCCTCCAAATTGCGTACATCAGCAATTGGAGGAGGGACGACCAACGAGGAAGTAGACTACAGAAGTGGTCCTCGATACGCTGGACCACGCCCCGGTACATCTCCTCGGAAACCAACTGGTCGTACATGTAGACATCATCGGAAGTGACGATCTCTTCAATTGCGTAAATACGCCCGGCCATCTCAGAAAAGCGATGTTGAAAGAAACCCATCTCCTCCTCTATTTATAGCCTCTACAGAATCCCCCAAGGGCCCAAATTTGCGCGCGGGGAACGAATCCTGGGATTTTCTCGGCTTTTCCAATACCATACCGCCACGTGACGGGCATCCCGTATTTCTAGGCCAACCGCAGTCGGAACAACGCAGATCTTGGAACGCCTCGCCCCACCTATGCGTTTCTGCCATGTGTCACCCGCGACGGTCACTTTACCGGATTTTCAAGCGTCGAGGGAGGATGGGCGACGCCTCGCGAAACCGAGCATCTTCACTACTCGGCCAATCCATGGCTGGTAGTTTACTACCACCGACGCCAAGGATCAAAGCCCTCCTCAAGAGGCCACCGAGAAGCTTCACTGCTCGGTCAATCCTTGGCTGGTAGTTTACTATCCACCAACGCCAAGGATCAAAGCCCTTCTCAAGAGGCCACCAAGCAGCTTCCTGGCTCGGTCAATCCATGGATGATAGTTTATTACTCACCGACGCCAAGGATCAAAACCCTCCTTTACTACCCACCGACGCCAAGGATCAAATCTCTCCTCAAGAGGCTACCGAGCATCCTCCTTGCTCGGTCAATCCATGGCTGGTAGTTTACTACCCACCAACGCCAAGGATCAAAGCCCTCCTCAAGAGGCCACCGAGCAGCTTCACTGCTCGTTCAATCCATGGCTGGTAGTTTACTACCCACCGACGCCAAGGATCCAAAGCCCTCCTCAAGAGTCCACCGAGCAGCTTCACTGCTCGGTCAATCCATGGCTGGTAGTTTACTACCCACTGACGCCAAGGATACAAAGCTCTCCTCAAGAGGCCACCGAGCAGCTTCACTGCTCGGTCAATCCATGGCTGATAGTTTACTACCCACCGACGCTAAGGATCCAAACCCCTCCTCAAGAGGCCACCGAGCAACTTCAATGCTCGGTCAATCCATGGCTGCTAGTTTACTATCTACCGACGCCAAGGATCCAAAGCCCTCCTCAATAGGCCACCGAGTAGCTTCCCTGCTCGACCCATCCCTGGCTGGTGGTTTACTACCCGCCGACGCCAAGGATCAGAAGCCCTCAACCTTGGCAAACACCGACCAATACGGACTAAACTCTTGTCTAACTCATTCTAAGAGAAGTGGTCACCGGTCCGACTCAAAGGAATGGGCAAATCTATGCCTTTCTACTCGAAGGAGCTAATCGACATACCTCAAGTGAGCGATCGCCACCTCGACTCCGAGGCCATAAGGACACCAACCTTACACCGACCTTTGCACACTTAAGATAGATAATTGGACTTCACTCAACGCGTGATCGCCTACTAAAGGACCGGTCGCCGACCTAGCAAGTGGCACGTCAGGCGAGGAGAACGCTAACAGGCTCACACAAATGAAAAAATTGCCACACAAAAATTTCCAAAACGGCTTTATTCACAACTCGGGAGTTTTTTACAAAGGTATTATAGGCTCCCCAGCCTTACAAAATTGCCCGAAGGCTTACAAATTCCAAAAAAAAAAAGAAGGCAGAAGGGCTCAGGGCTCAGGCCTCGGGACCAGGGAGGACCTCGATATGCTCCACGCCAGCATCGGTAGCCGGGGTGGCGGCCTTAGGGTCGGCGCCCCTAACAGGAGCTTCGGCACTGGGAGCCGGGGTGATCGCCTTATCCCCAACGCTCCCACCAGGAGCCTTCCCCCCGGCGGTACTTCCAGCGGTGCCCCCTGTGTCTCATCCTCGAGGGGGTACTCGAGCCGAAGCCCGCCGTCGGAAAACTCCGGCATCAATGCCATGACGGCATCGAGAGCCTGATGCCAGACGAGGGCCGAGGCGTCAGCAAGGTTGGTGTAGAATTGATCCGACGTCTTGTAGCTCTCCACCGCCTTTGCGGCCCGGAGGTCGGCGTGCTTCATCCCTTTCTTCGCTGCCTCATTCTTCCTCTTAAGGGTGTCCCGCGTCTTCTTCAGAGTGGCGTTGAGCACCCTAGCCTCCTCCAACTTTGCCTCGACGACCTTGTTGGACTCCTTCAAAATTTGGATGGACTCCCTGCAGTTAGAATTCACCCCCTCCTCGTCGGCCACCCGATCTTCGAGGAAGGCGATCCTCTCCCTTGCCTGGCGCAGCTCCCAGCTTAGGCTCTCCTCCCGTGAGGAAGACTCGCCCGCTATCTGCATCGCAGGGGCAATTTTTTCGTGCTCCATGTTGGCGACGAGAGCGCAATGCTGGAGGACCTGAGGAAAACAAAAGGAGGGGTTAAAAAGTATCCGATCCGACAAACAAAAGAGGCTTAATGAAAACCCTAACGGGAGGCGGACACTGACCTGTACAGCCTCCTGAGCTATGGCCGCGATTTGGGCCTTGGGGGTCCCCTGGGGTATTTTGCCCCCGGCCGATCGTTCCATCTCCGAGAGCAAGCTATCGGGGACAGAAAGCTCCGAGGTCACCTTGAAGCAAAGGTTCCCCTCCTGCACCAAGACCGGGGAAAACGGAGGTCAGGATACCGTCTTTTTGTGCCGCTAGAAGGGGGCCTCGTGGGGGTCGTCCTCATCCGCCACCTCAAAAACCCGGGGCTCCGACTCCCAAGCTTGTTTACGGCTCTCCCCGCGGCTGGTCTCCATAGCCCGGGGCGTAGTGCAATGCCTAGCCGATGCGGCCACCGACGGGGCCGGACTTGTAGCGGGGCGTGATGGGCCGGCGCCGCCGGCATTCCTCCCCTTCTTCTCGGCTATGGCAGCCAGAAATTTAGATCGGTCCATCGGTTCTGCATAAAAAAGGGAGTTAGTGACACCGGAAAGAGCGGAAGAAAAACATGCAAGTCTAAACAGGTCGCCTAGGCTCCTAACTTACCCATGAACTGAGCGGGGCTGAGCCCGGCCCAACTAAGGGCCTGCTCGAAAAGCAAAACATCGGCCCGTCGGATAGGCTCCCACGCCGACACCGCCCTTGGTTCGGAAGAGGATAACCGCCTCACCCGTGGGAAGCCGGCCCTGTGCCACTGAACAGGCACGGGCCAATCCTCACCTTCGGGTGGCCTGACAAATAGGAACTTCTCCTTCCATTCATGGATGGAAGAAGGAACCGCTACAACCCTCTAACCGACCGCCCCTCCCGTATGTTTTCTAAAGGAAACATATACCCAGCTCTGCTCGTCCTTACGGGTGCCGGGATGATTTTTATAGCAAATGGAGGAAAGGAGAAGGGTCAAGCTGAAGGGGATTTCTTCGAGCCTCAACTGGACCAGGAACCCGAGGAGAATCCTCTACGAGTTCGGTACTAGCTGGTCCGGAGCTAGTTGAAAACAACGCAGCGCGGCGCTAACATCGGAGGAGAACGGCAGACGCATTCCAGTCCAAAAGGCATCTAGGTACAAGGCGATCTCCTTTCCCCGCACCTGGTCCGCCCTTTCTCCCTCCCTAGCCAAGCGAAGCGAATAGCTAGGGGGAATGTGGAAGCGAGCCCGGATTGTGGTGAGCTCGTCCACATTGCTCAGGAGGGAGGGCGCGTCGCGAGCACTCTTGATACGCGCTTTGGGAACCGTCCCCGTCACTTGACCACAGGAAGCGCGGGTAACCCTAACTCCCTGGGGGGAACCCGACTCAGAGTAAGAAGCAGCGGAAGACTCCTTAGACTCTACCCTGACTATCTCAACAGACTCGCCAAAGGAAGACATCTAACCTGAGTCAAAGAAAGAGTGCTCCGAGGAAAGAGCGTGAGAGATCCGACCTAAAGGGAAGAGCGCTGAGCTAACTCCAACAGCGACGGAGAAATGATAGCGAAGTGTGGACCCTGGGGGGATTCCACCTCTAATTTTTGGTAAACGCATCCAACAGCGCAGATCGTTTCCCACCAAATCAGCGCTTCACGCTCGATGGCCTGCGACGTCCCACGTGTCGCACGACTGTTGGGCGCGTCCCTTCAAACGCAGGGGACAGCGGCGACCCGTCACGTTAGCCAACCGGCATTGGACGTGTGGCCTGGCGCCTCAACGAACGTACGATCGAATCGGCGCTCCCTCTTTAATGCACGATCTCCTCTCTAATTCGCTGACATCATCAAAAGATACGCCTAATTGCCTCGGGTATCCATGCCGACGAGGTCTTCAAATACGAACTGAGCCCGAGTAACCGATCAGACCAATCTCAACCCGACCCATAAATAGGTCGGGACGAGAGTGGGGGGCTAATGATGATGCTCATAAGTGGGAGCTCCCCAGATCATGACACGTGGCAGAAGACGTGTCCCGATGCACACAGAAACAGGGCGATGACTGCACATTGGAGGTGTCCCCCGGGCTATCTTCCCGCTGCTTGGACCCGACCTTCGAGGATTCCGTGAAGAGTCATGTAGACGACCAATGGCTCACCTCCGAGCCCTCCTGCACGCTGAGCTTCCTCAGCCCTCCCAGCTCGTCTCCAAGCTATCACGGCACCGAACTTCTTCGGCCCCCTGCTCGCCTCCGAGCCTTCCGCCGAGCTGAGATTCTTCGGTTTTATTGGGCGATGCAGAACGCAGATCACAGGCGTCTCCGCCACGGCTCCATGAATCTGCCGAAAGCTAGATATCCGCCGCTCCACGACCCCGCGTTCCACGCCGTCGCATCCCCCATTAACGAGCGTATCCCATCATCAATGGGGGATCCCGCCATTCTCACGGACGCAACACCAGGGGCGTAACGGCCGGCAAGAATCTGTCGCCCGCTAGCCCATGGATTCCGCTATATAAACCCCTCTCTCAGACGACTCAGGTAAGTCAATTCTTATCCAATAGGCTGCTACTCTGCCCAAATATCTCGACTCACTTGATCGTCGGAGGGTCCACGGTAGTACAACCATCCCGGGACTTCTTTGCAGGTAGCTCGTCTTCTCACCAAACCAAACCTATTGATATCCACATGGCTCAGGAGACAGTTCTCAAATCCAATCTCAGCCGTTCGCCAGCGCTGTCGGCAGATCGTCGAAAGACAACATTTGAAGGAGATCTAGAGCTCCATCAGTTAGAAATTTATTTTATAATATACTTAAGACATTGTGGTTTTTCGCTAATAATGTATGATTCAAAATGGTTTTTCGTTAAAGAAAAAACCACATGGTGGTTTCTTATAAAAGGGCCAAACCATAGGATGGTTTTTTGGTAAATATCCAATGTTTTTAATTGAAATTGTCTTTTTTTTAAACTACATTTAGCAGACTCTCACTCTGAAGAGAAAAGTTCTACTGAAATGCAATGCTTCTTTGGAAACTGAACTCGTTGCTCCAATATAGTTTGTGGGAAACAAACTTTTCAATCAAAAAACTCCATTAAGATTTGAGTTGCTTGAAATTAAAGATCCAGTTACATCTAGCCAAATAGTTGGCCCTCAAAGTTGATTTTATAAAATCTTGGAGAACATAGTTTTTAGGGTTTTCAATTTGATGAATATTGTATTGAAATTTACAGTATATGTATAAAATTATATGATGGAAAATAAAATAAAAATAGAATCTTTCTTTAACCAATTTGGGAAAATTTGATTTGCTTGATTTAGATCTGCGACAGCTGCATTCATGATGGGCAGATGTCTGACGAGTATCTTTCAGACGTCTGCCTGCTCTCTATTTTTGCTGAAAACTCATGACCAGACATCTGGATTTTCTTCGTCATACGTCTGGCTCTGCTATGTTATTTGGGAAAATTTATGTAGACGTCTGTTACGCCTTGGTCAGACGTCTGCCTCCGCTCTGTTATTTTGGCAGACATCTGCGACGCCACCTTTAGACATCTGCTTCTGCCTTGGGCACTTGTGTCACACCCCGCTTCTTAAAACAAAGAATACGAGCATGCCTCTAGGCCCGCCATGCTCGTACGGTCAAGGAAAAATCCTACTGTAGTCACACTTCGGTTTCTAGCATTACATGGTAATCAGTAAAACACAGAATGGATAAAGAGCAATGCGGTCACTAGAACAATCAGATATAAAAAAAACTGAGCGCAACAGATACAAACAAAAAAGACAACTAACCAGTGATATCAAAAGAATGATACAGCTGGTTCACTGGTCTGAATCTCAGCGATCTTCTCAAAATAAGTCAGGTCCACTTCTGAGCATGCATACTCATGTCGTCAGTGTGACATAATATTATAATATAATAATATTAAACAGGTGACAGTAAATAGTGAGGCATGAAACAGCGGTATAAAGTACTAACATGAATGTATAAAATAACATAAACAGATAACAATAATGGGCATGGATCATAGCAGTAATCTGGGTTAATATGCAAGTCACTAAATTAACAGTCTTTATGTCATTTGAAATCGATTGGTGGAATGTATCCTCATATTTAGCAATGGTCTCATGCATGTCTGAGACAACGGTCAAAAATGTGCCCGGAACATAACCCTGTCAGCCGCGCCGCTCGGCACAAATACCTACACGTATCACTGTCACTAATATTGAATGATCATCCTCTAAAGTATTAAATACCTCGCTAAATACGAGTTCGATTCCACTTCGATTTTCTCTTTTTCCTCAGGTTTCAATAACTATATATATGGGGTTAGTTGTGTACAAGTACGCATCAAGAACACTGTTTTATTCACTTTTCGCTGCACTGTTCACTTTCACGAATCATTTACTTTTCACCGGAGTACTTGAACAACTAATTTGATACCACTCACGTTCGGCAATGCAATAATCTCTAAGAATCAATAAAAGCGCTCGCTATCACTAAAGGTATCACGATCGGGTAAATATGTGAATTATGCCACTAATCAAGTCGTGTACAATATGAATCACCACGCACCTTATGAGTTCAGAAAAACATATTAAATCGTACGATCATAATTAGGCAAAATGATATGATAGGGGTAGGAAGTAGACTTAAACAGAAACCAAAAAAAATTAGTTTCAGGTCAATCGGGTTTCAGGTTTACGGGTTACGGTTATTCCATTTTAAGTGTTCACTGTGGGAAATCCAATTTCTGAACTGAAAGTTCATTTCGTAACACATTTTACTCTCTGTTGGGATCACAATTAGGCGACTCTACAGTTCAACTATTTGTAGGTCTATGAGTTAAATTTACAACGCAGAAGACGGATCAATGATAGTCTTTTCAGTTTAGGAGTTATGATCAGTTTACTGATGAAGGGCGTAAACTGAAATTGTAGAAAACTGTCGTACATGTCATCAGTTTAAAATGTGTTATAAATATCAAACGACACTGGAATGAAATGAGACCAATAGCATTATAAAGTTAATTCAATTCTATACATTTAGATATATTGTTCCATGCATTTGCGCATTTAAATAGGAAGATATATATGTTCTAAAACAGGTAATGACGGAAATTCCTGCTCTAGACTGTAGTCCAGGGCCATGAAACTCCTCGGTTTCATCATCGTATCGTAATGATATTCATCAACTATATCCATAGATCCATAGATTATCTATTCCTCTTCTTAAGGAGTTTAAGCACACCACGATACGATTTATATTCGATTTAATATAAATTTAATACGGTGATAGGTTCAGTAAATTCCAGTTTTGACGTCTCCTCTTGGGACGTCATTACATGTTCGATTCCTTAACCTTTTAACCCCAACTTTCCGTATGTTATTAATTATCCATAAAACGAACCATTTATCACAATTTGGGAGTTTTAACTAACAGGAACAATTATATATTATAATAGCGATTATCAAATTTTAATATATAACAGTTATGTTATCTAATAACAATCGAACCATATATATATATATATATATATATATATATATATGAGAATAATGGAGGAAAGAGGCCATAAGAGGGAATTTACTCCTATGGCGTCGAAAAATTCCAAGCTCTCTCATTTTTTCCGACAATCGGCACCCATCATCTTCATCGTTATCATCTAAAATGTGGGTACACCAACTTTCATGTGATTCTACAACTTTTTCACCGTTGATTTAGCAAAACAAAAAGTTATGTTGTCGGTAAACCGTTAATCTTGAACCCACTAAATCAACAGTGAAAAAATTGTAGAATCACATAAAATTTGGTGTACCTACATCTTAGATGATAACGATGGAGATGATATGTGCCGATCATCGGAAAAAACGCGGGAGGGTGTATTTTTTCGATGTCATAGGAGGAAATTCCCTCCTATGGCATCTTTCCTCCATTATTCTCACACACACACACATACACACACACACACACACACACACACATACATACATACATGTTGCATGATAGCAAGCTTGAAACTTGCTGGGCGACGGCACATACGACAGCAATCAACACAACAACAATAATTTGGCTCGGCCATGGCTCGAGCTCGTGGCACGGCCTCGATGTGGGCCTGAGCTCGGGTAGGTTTTGGCTCGGTCGATGGAGTATCTTGGAGTGGTGACGGCGGTGCTCAGAGGAGAGTGGTGAGAACACGGCGGGGCGGCAATGGAGTGCTCGGCTCGGCTTGAAGGCTTGGGAGCTCGTGTTAGCAGTGCTGGAGGGAGCTGGGACATTGAGGAGCTTAGGGTTGTGGATTGAAGGAGCTTTTGGTGTGTAGGGTTGGAGGTTGTAGTGACGTGGACGATGATAGTCGACAGCGAAGGGCGTCGGGGTGCAGGGAATGGAGGAGAAGATGGGTTCAGTAGTGATGGATCTCTGAATCTCCTTCAGATGTTATCTTCCGTTGATCTGCAGCGAGTGGAGACGGGCAGCTGAGATTGAGTTTGGAGGTTGCCTCCTGAAGCGTATGGATCTCAATGGGCTTGAAGTGGTTGAAGTCGAGCTACTTGCAAGGAAGTCCCGGGGTGGTTGTGCCACCGAGGACCCTCCGACGATCAATTTAGACGGGCTAAATGGGCAGAGTAGCGGCCTATTGGGGTCAAATTTCCTTACCTGAGTCGTCTGAGAGAGGGGTTTATATAGTGGCGGCCATGGGCAGACGGGAGCGAGATTCACGCCGGCCGTTACGCCCCTGAAGTTACACCCGCATGAAAGGAAGGATACCCCATTAATGACGAGATATGCTCGTTAATGGGGGAACACGATGGCGTGGAATACGGGATCGTAGGTTGCAAATATCTCGCGTCTGGCGAGATTCGCGGAGCCGTGGCGAAGACGCCTGTGATCGGTGCTGTGGGTCGGTCGATGAGACCGAGGAAGCTAGGCTCAGCGGGAGGCTCGACGACGAGCGGGAGGACGAGTGATCTTGGTTCTGTGATAGCTCGGATGCGAGCTAGGGGGTTGATGGAACTCAGCGTGTGACAAGGCTCGGAAGCGAGACGACGGTTGTTTGTAAGGCGAGCATGGGAGTGGTCTGGAAGGCCACCGAAGGTCGGGAACATCCTCGGGTCGAGGGCCCGGGGCATGCTTCCAATGTACTATTCTTGATCCTTTCTCATAGGCTTTGGGACACGTCACTTGCCACGTGTCATGATCTGGGGAAACTCTGGTATCAAGTATCATCATTAACCCCCCACTCTCGTCTCGACCCATTAATAGGTCGGGTCGAGAGTGGTCTGACCGATCACCCGGGGTAAGCCCCTGTTTGATGATATCGTCGGTGCGTATTCCCGGGCAATTGATTGTATTTTCTTGATGACGTCAGCGAATCAGGGGAGAGATCTCGCATTAAAGAGGATGCACCGATTTGGGCGTACGTTCATTGGAGCGCCATGTCATGTGTCCGACGCTGGTCGGATGACGTGACGGGTCGCTGGTGTTCTCGCGCCCGATGGGATGCGCCCGATGCGCATGCGACAGGTGGAACGTCGACGGCCGTTGAATGCGAATTGCCATTTTGGCGGGAGACGATCGGCGCCACTGGATGTGTTCGCCGATTGCTATAAATAGAGGTGGGATTCCCCCGAGGGTCCTTCTTCGCTATAATTTCCTCTTCCCTCCATGTGTTAGCTCGGCGCTCTTCCCTCTAGGTCGGATTTCCTGCGTTCTTCTCTCGGACGTCCCCTTCCTCTGCTCATGCTAGATGTCTTCCTATGAGGAGTTTGTCGAGGTAGTTCAGGTAGATTCTAGGGAGTCTTCTGCAGCTTCCTCCTCTTCGTCCCGGTCGGAATCTTCCCGGGAGGTTAGGGTTAGCCGCGCTTCTCGGGGTCATGCGGTGGGGACGGTCCCCAAATCGCAGGTCAGGGGCGTCCGTGACGCGTCATCCATATTGAGTCATGCGGACGAGCTTGCCACCATCCGGGCTCGCTTCCACATTCCTCTCGGCTGCTCGCTTCGTCTGGCCGGGGAGGGGGAGAGGGCAGACCAGGTATGGGGAAAGGAGATTGCCTTGTACCTGGAAGCCTTTTGGGCTGGAATGCACCTGCCCTTCTCCCCAGAGGTGAGTGCGGCGTTGAATTGTTTTCAGTTAGCCCCGGGCCAATTAGTGCCGAACTGTTGGAGGATTCTCCTTGGGTTTCTGGTCGGGTTGAAATTGCGGGCGATCCCTTTCAGTCTGAGCCTTCTTCTTTCCTCTCTCTGCTACAAAAACTATCCCGGCACTCGCAAGGACGAGCCGAGCTGGGTATACATTTCTTTTAGAATGCACTGGGGAGGTGCTGCCGGGTCGAGGGTCGTCGTAGTACCTTCTTCCATCCACGAATGGAAGAAGAAGTTTTTGTTTGTCGGGCCACCTGAGGATGAGGATTGGCATGTGCCCATCCAGTGGCACAGGGCCAAATGCCCACGGGTGAGGCGGTCGAATGATCCCGACGCGGTGGCGGTGGCGGAGTGGGAGCCCCTCCCCCCGGCCAATGTGTTGCTGTCTGAGCAGGCCCTCAGTTGGGCCGGGCTCAGCCCCGCTCAGTTTGCGGGTAAGTTAGGACTTTTTAGGTGACCTGTTTAGACTTGTGTATTCTTCCACTTTTTCTGGCATTGCTAACTCCTTCTTTGCATTTTCGTCTTATGCAGAACCCATGGACCTAGCTAAATTTCGCGCAGCCCTGGTCGAACAGAAGAAGGGGAGGAAGGCCGGGGTCCAGCCATGCGCCGAACCGAAAACGCGCTCAAGAGCAGGAGCCCAGGGTTTTGGAGGTGGGAGGCGAGAACGGTTCTCCTGCGTCTCTCTTCAAGAGGCACCATAGGATGGTGCCCCGTTCCTCGGCTTCCCCGATCATCATGGACGAAGGGGATCTTCGATTCGAGGTTCCCGACTTTTTGTCACCGACAGCCTGCTCTCGGAGATGGAAAGGTCGACCGGGGACAGAATCCCTCGGGGGACCCTCAGGGCCCAAATGGCGGCCATAGCCCAGGAGGCCGTGCAGGTCAGTGTTCGCACCTCACTCGGGTTTTTATTCGGTACTTTTTGTCCGCAAAATTGGGTGCAGGGTCGGTATCCCCATGGCCCCGAAGTCGAGGTGGGGATCGCTTAGTAAAGACGTGTAGGAAGTCACCCTCTAAGGATGGATTGAGCAGGGAAGCTGCTCGATAGCCTCTTGATGAGGGCTTTGATCCTTGGCGTCATTGGGTAAGAGATTACCAGCCATGGATAGACCGAGCAGGGAAGCCGCTCGGTGGCCTCTTGATGAGGGCTTCGATCCTTAGGGCGGGAGGGCAAGGAGTTGCCTGCAAAGGATGGACCGAGCAGGGTTGCTGCTCAATTGCCTCTTAATGAGGGATTTGATCCTTAGCGTCGTTGGGTAAGGGATTACCAGCCATGGATAGACCGAGCAGGGAAGCTGCTCGGTAGCCTCTTGATGAGGGCTTCGATCCTTAGCGCGGGAGGGCAAGGAATTCCCTGCTAAGGATGGACCGAGCAAGGTTGCAGCTTGGTTGCCTCTTGATGAGGGGTTTGATCCTTGGCGTCGTTGGGTAAGAGATTACCAGCCAAGGATGGACCAAGCGGGGAAGCTGCTCGGTGGCCTCTTGATGAGGGCTTCCATCCTTAGCGCGGGAGGGCAAGAAGTTGCCTGCTAAGGATGGACCGAGCAGGGTTGCTGCCCGGTTGCCTCTTCATGAGGGCTTTGATCCTTGGCGTCGTTGGGTAAGAGATTACCAGCCAAGAATGGAGCGAGCAGGGTTGCTGCCCGGTTGCCTCTTGATGAGGGCTTTGATCATTGGCGTCGTTGGGTAAGAGATTACCAGCTAAGGATAGACCGAGCAGGGAAGCTGCTCGGTGGCCTTGCGAGGTTCTGTCTAACCTTCCTTGGTGTGTGAACATTGGGAAGAGCGCCCGTCACGCACGACACGTGTCAAGAACGCATGGGGAAGGCGAAGCGTTTCGAAGAGCCGCGTCAGTTCCGCCACGTGGCGCTGCGGTATTGGAGTAATTTGGGTGGATCCCAGGATTCGCGCCCATACGCACGCGAATTTGGGTCCTTCAGGATTCTGTTTGAGGTTATAAATAGAGAATGGTGTGTCGCCCATACTTAGGTTTGAACCCCGAAACATAATAATGGACGGATTCCCTTTCTCCATT
Organism: Agapanthus africanus; assembly: GCA_030015575.1. Classification (NCBI taxonomy): domain Eukaryota; kingdom Viridiplantae; phylum Streptophyta; class Magnoliopsida; order Asparagales; family Amaryllidaceae; genus Agapanthus; species Agapanthus africanus. The sequence goes on from CM057339.1 coordinate 28,500,381, forward strand.
TCCGAGATTATTTCCTTCGAAGGCGGTTGTTCGGCGTGTGGAGAATCATGTCGGCCACTTGCTTCCCCGGCGATCACCCATGCTCCAGCTTCTAATGTATTCGATTTGGAAGGCGTCGTCGGGGTTGCATAACCCCTTGTCCGAACAACTGAAGAATGAGGCGGTTGGCAAGCTGAGATCGCTGTGCCATCTCGGCCTGATCTCGATGAATTGGTGGGATCGCTCGGTGGCACTCGTCCTCAAGTGTTACCGACTGAGGCATCTCGCCGATGGGTGCCCGCCCGTAGAGCCTTCCGCCCCGTCCGTGGCCTCGAGGGTTTGCGGACAGCATCAGAGGCAAAGGTCCGATGCTGCCAGAGCTCGGCTGACGGCTGTTTCTTCGGAGTACCACGAGCAATGTTTCTTGCACCCCCTTTCCCCGCTGTTGTAAGATTTTTTCTTTTTCTTTTTGATGTAAGGCTGAAGAGCCTACAATACCTTTTGAATGAATAAAATTCTCCTTTTTGCGATGCTCTATTGTTTCCTTCTTATTAATTAAATAAAAAGAACTTAGAAGAATTTACATCGCTTTTGTGAAAGAAGAAATATACATTTAGATATTCTTTTTAGAGGTACAGCTTGAGCTTTTCGGCGTTGTAAGGCCGTGGAAATTTGCGACCATTCGCATCTTGTAAATGATAGACTCCGCCGGGCAGGACCTCGGAGATGAGGAAGGGACCGTCCCATTTCGGGGAAAACTTATGCAACTTGCTTTGATCGACGAACTCGTTCCGTATTAGGACTAAATCTCCAGTTTTGAAGAAGTGACGCTTGACTCGCGCGATGTAGTAGCGGGAGGTTTGCTGTTGATAAGCGGCAGCTCTGATCTAAGTCCGGTTCCGTTTCTCTAACAACACGTCCAGATTAGTCCGGTGGGTGGAGGTGTTGGCTTCATCCTTGAAGTGCTCGACCCTATGGCTGGGCAGCCCGATCTCCGCTGGGACTATTGCCTCAGTGCCGTAGCAGAGGCTGAATGGGGTCTCTCCGATAGGGGTCTTCTTCGACGTGGGCAAGGCCCATAAGACCCGGGGTAGTTCCTCGACCCAACTGCCTTGGCGTCCTTCTAGGCGTGTCTGAAGACCTCGGAGGATGTCCCGGTTAGCGACCTCGGCCTGCCCGTTGCATTGGGGATGCGCGACCGCGGCGAACTTCATAAGGATATGGTATTCGCTGCAGAATTTCTTAACTTTTTTGTTCTCGAAATTTGTCCCGTGTTCAGTGATGATACACCTCGGGATACCGAACCGGAATATTACGTTATTCTGCAGGAACTTGATAGTCGCGGTGGCGTCCGGTTTCCTAATGGGGACGGCCTCGATCCACTTCGTGAAGTAGTCCACTGCGACAAGGACGTACTTGTGTCCGCCCATACCGGTAAGGAACTGGCCTATCATGTCCATTCCCCACTAGGCAAACGGCCAGGGGGAGGTTAGGGTTGTTAGCTCGGTGGTCGGAAGGTGAGGTATGCTCCCATGGAGTTGGCAGCTTTTGCACCTCCTGACGAGCTTTTGGGCGTCCTGATGAATCGTCGGCCAATAATACCCTAAGAGCAGTGTCTTCTGGATTAAGTCGTGGGCCCCTTGGTGCGCGTCGCCGACCCCTTCATGAATCTCATGGAGGATGTAGTCGGCCTCGTGGGGGTCGACACACCGGAGCATGGGTTGAGTGAAGGATTTCTTATAGAGGTTCCCATTGCTCTAGAAGAAATGGCAAACTTTGGCTCGGAGACAGCGGGCTTCCCCTCGATCTTCTGGGAGTGCACCTTCCCTAAGGAATTCCACGAGGGGCTTCCTCCAATCCCGGTCCTCTTCCCGGGCTGCGTACACTTGAAGTGGCGTCACCCCGTCTTCTACGCTGGGTCGTGGCAAGACCTCGAAGAGGATGTTCCTCTTGTTGTTGGCCATATAAGATGAAGCCAGCTTACTCAAGGCGTCGGCCTGGGTATTTAGCTGTCTGGGGATCTGCTCCACCTGGACTTCGTCGAATTCTTTTCGCAATCTTCTCACCTCGGCTAGATACTTCACCATCAGAGGCTCCCATGTCTTGAATCGGCCGGTCACTTGGCCAACGACTAGGGCGGAGTTGCTGCGGATCCGGATCGTTTTCAGCCCCACTCCGGAGGCTATCCGTAGCCCGGCCAGCAAGGCCTCGTATTCCGCTGCGTTATTTGAGGCTTTGAACCCGAGCTTCAGAGAATACTCCATCTCTGCCTCGTTCGAGCCCCAAATGATGAGGCCGGCACCACAACCTTCCTCGGTTGAGGACCCGTCGACGTAAAGGATCCAATCAGGGACGGAGTCGGGCTTCTTATCGACTGAGGGATGAGCTCCGGGGGCCAACGCGGGTTCCGGCTCTTTACTGGGGATGGTGCACTCGACAATAAAATCGACCAGGGATTGTACCTTGATAGCCTGCCTCGGGCATTATTTTATGTCGAACTGGGACAACTCCCACCTCCATTTCTCCAAACGGCCAGAGGACTCGAGGGAGGCGAGGATAACCCCTAAACGCCGCTCGGTAAGAACGTGGATGGTGTGCGCCTGGAAATAATGTCATAGTTTCCTTGAGGCCACGATAAGTGCTAAGACGATCTTCTCTATGGCCGGGTACCTCGCTTCCGCGTCCTTGAAGACGTGGCTCACATAGTATACCGGCTTCTGGATTCCCTCGACCTCTCGGACAAGCACCGAACCTGTAGCGTGGTCGGACAACGCTAGATATAGCGATAGCTCGTCCCCTTCAACTGGACAGGTGAGCAGCGGGAGAGTCGCAAGGTGCCTTTTTAATTGCTCAAAGGTGGTCTGGCACTTCTCTGACCATTCGAACCTTGGTATCTTCCTTAGATCTTTGAAGAACGGGAAGCACTTCTCCCCAGGCCTTAACATGAAATGACTCAGAGCGGCTACCCGCCCTGTTAGCCGCTTGATTTCGACGTTAGTCTTGGGCGCGGCCATATTGAGGATGGCACTGATTTTCTCCGGGTTGGCCTCGATTCCACGGTGGGTGACCTTGAAGCCGAGGAACTTTCCACTGGTGACCCCGAATGTGCACTTGGTAAGGTTCAGTTTCATCTTGTATATGCGGAGGACGTCGAAGGCATCGCCCAGATCCTTGGCGTGTTCATTCGACGAGGTTGATTTGACGAGCATGCCGTCGACGTAAACCTCCATATTCCTACCGATCTGTGGCTTGAACATCCGATTAACCAAGCATTGGTACGTAGCCCCGGCATTTTTGAGGCCGAAGGGCATCACCTTATAGCAGTATTCCACCCAGTCCGTTGTGAATGCGGTGAGATCCTCGTCCGGCGGGTTCATACGGATCTGGTTGTAGCCGGAGAACGCATCCATGAAGCTAAGTAGCTCGTGGCCTGCCGAACTATCAACGAGCTGATATATCCGAAGGAGGGGATAGTTGTCTTTCGGGTAGGCCTTGTTGAGGTCAGTGAAGTCGACGTACATACGCCACTTCCCGCTAAACTTTTTAACCATGACTACATTCACCAACCATTCCGAGTTAGGCACGTTCCGAATGATGTTGGCGGCGAAGAGCCTGTCTACATCGTCTTCGATTGCTTTTTGTTTGATCGGGGCGAAGCTTCGCTTTTTCTGCCTGACGGGCCGAACCGTAGGGTCCACCCCGAGCTTATGCGATATGATTTTGGGGTCGATCCCAGGCATGTCGGTAGGCGCCCAGGCGAATATGTCCGAGTTATTTCTAAAGAAGTGGATCAGGTCGTCTCGGTGATTCCCCGTCAAGAGTGACCCGATCTGGACGGTTCGCTCATTGTCCCCTTCCAAAAGGGGGACCTCAGTCAGTGGTTCCACTGGGGTTCCTCATACCTCTTTTTGCTCGTCTTGAGTATCTAGGGAACCCTTGATATCATCCCCGCACTCAAGGTCATTGTTTGGCTGCTCAGACGTAGATGTTGCAGTGAAGCAAACCTTTGCGGTTTGTTGGTCCCCGTAGGCCCGACCTATCCCGCCTTGGTCAAGCGGGAACTTTATCGCTAGGTGGTAGGTCGATATCTGGGTGTGGAGGGAGTTCATTGTCGGGCGACCTAGGTGGACGTTGTAGGCCGATGGAATTCTCACGACGATAAACTCCACAGGCATGGTGCGCGTACGACCCGCTTCCCTGATGTTAAATTGGAGGGTGATTACCCCTTCCGTAGGGATGGAGTGGTTAGTGAACCCCAACAGGACGTGGGCGGTCGGCCTTAGGTCCGACAGGATGAGTCTCATACGCAGAAAGCAGTCATAAAAGAGAATTTCTACCGAGCTTCCCGAGTCGACCAATATCCTCTGCACTTTGTAGTGGTGGACCCGGGCTGTGATCACCAGTGGGTCATTGTGAGGAAGGGATATCCCGTGGAGGTCCTCTTCGATAAAGATGATCGGCTCGGCTGCTTTAGCCTTCTTTCTTAGGTGGCTGCCAGTCCCCTCGATCGGTGAGGGTGCCGTGTCTTGTCGGTCTCCGTTGTATCCCCCGCTGACACGACCATGATTTGGCCGATTGTCAACTCGCAGGGAGGGGATGGTGCTCTTGCTCACGATCGGCTTGCCGCTTGTCTCGGAAGTACCTTGCTAGGTGCCTCGAGCGGATTAACTCTTCGATATAGTCTCGGAGCTTCTTGCAGTTCTCGGTGGAGTGGCCCTGCGACCTGTGGAAAGCGCAGTAGGGGCCCCGGGTAAGCTTTGCCACCCTATTCGAGACTGGGAGGATTTTTAAGAACCTCTCGCCCTTAGCCTCCTCCAACAGTACCATTTGGGAGACGTTGAGCGGGATGTACTCCTGAAATTTCGGGGATTAGGGCTTTGGCCGCTCAATCTTCTTTTTCTCCTCCCTGGCCCTTTTCTTCCGATCGGCTTGCTCTGTCCGGGGAAGGTTGGTGTTCACCTCGGACTCAAGCTGGATCTCACGTTCGGTCCAGGCCTTTACCTCGACCATGGTCTTAGGTTGCGGTAATACAAAGGAGCGTAGCCACCCCTTGTGCCTAAGACCCAACCTAAGGGCTATAATGACCGTCTCGTCTCGGTGCTCTGGGACCTCGAGGAGGGCGTTGTAGAAGAGGGTGACATATCCTTTGAAGGATTCTTTGTCCCCGCTCTTTATGGTGAAGAGATGATCAACGGTCCGCTTCTTTCGTCTGTTCCCGACGAAATGGCCGAGGAATTGGGTGGCCAGCTCATCAAAGGTAGAGATTGAGCGTGGCATGAGTCCTCAGAACTTGTCTCGTCCAGAGCGGATGAGAGTGGCGGGAAAGGCACGGCATTGTGCGCCGTCGGAGTTGTCCTGAAAACTCATCCCGGCAGTGAACGCGTCCAAATGGTCTTTCGGGTCGGATATCCCGTCAGAAAGGGAGACCTTAGGGGGCTTGTTCCTGGAGGAGACGTGGACGGCGAGTAGCTCTTTGGTGAAGGGCTTCGTGAGCGAGTCGGCGACATATTTAGCCTCGTCGCTTGAAGGACAATTTTCCCGATGCATGCCTTGAATCTTCTTTTCGAGGGCGTCGAGTCGACCGTGGTATCCCGACGATTCGGCATACTCTGATTTATGGCCTTTGCTGCTGGTGACCTGCACCTGACCGCGGCTCCGGTTCTGTTTGATGAGGTTCCTTAGGTCCTCTGGCAAGGTTATCTTCGAGCTACCGAGGTGAGTCCCGTCCACGTGACCCTATCGAGGGAAGGGGTGCCGGTCATGCCTCGGTGTAGGCGAGCTGACCGACACCTCCTCGGGAGGGACAGGAGAGCGATGGGCCTCAGGGCGAGGTGCTTTGGAAAGAGACCTTGGTGTTGAGCTGTGTGGCGCCCAGTGGGTCATTGAATTGGTAGGCCTGGGAGATCTGCGGCCGCCGGAGACAGCGAGGCGGTGCTCGGTCATGCCGACGTGAACAACGTCTTCTCTCCATCTATAGGGGTCCTGGTCCCGAGTTGGGGGAGCGACAACCTGGGGAGTTTGCCCGGCCGTTTAGACATGGAAGAGCGCATCCATGGCGGACGCGAACCGATCTATCCTAGCAGATAGGGCGTGAATGGCATTCGGGGGAGGAGGGGATCCATCTACGCCTCTATTGTGGGGAAAGCGGCGGCTAGTGTTTGGATCATCGTGGTGATCGCTCGCCATGAAGTTGAGATCGGAAGATGAACTTTCATTGAGTGGAACTAGTGTTTCCCACAGACGGCGCCAACTGATGGATCTCTGGATCTCCTTCAGATGTTACCTTCCGTTGATCTGTAGCGAGAGGAGACGAGCGGCTGAGATTGAGTTGGGAGGTTGCCTCCTGAGGCGTGTAGATCTCAATGGGTTTGAAGTGGTTGAAGCCGAGCTACCTGCAAGGAAGTCCCAGGGTGGTTGTACCACCGAGGACCCTCCGACGATCAAGTTAGACGGGCTAAATGGGCAAAGTAGCGGCTTATTAGGTCAAATTGCCTTACCTGAGTCGTCTAAGAGAGGGGTTTATATAGTGGCAGCCATGGACAGGCGGGCGCGAGATTCACGCCGGCCGTTACGCCCCTGACGTTACGCCCACGTGAAAGGTGGGATACCCCATTAATGACGAGATATGCTCGTTAATGGGGGAACGCGATGGCGTGGAATGCGGGATCGTGGGCGGCGGATATCTCGCATCTGGAGAGATTCGCGGAGACGCCTGTGATCAGTGCTGTGGGTCGGTCGATGAGACCGAGGAAGCTAGGCTCGGCGGGAGACTCGACGACGAGCGGGAGGCCGAGCGAGCTTGGTTCTGTGATAGCTCGGAGGCGAGCTAGGGAGCTGAGGGAACTCAGCGTGTGAGAAGGCTCAGAGGCGAGCCGACGGTCGTTTGTAAGGTGGGCATGGGAGTGGTATGGAAGGCCACCGAATGTCAGGAACATCCTTGGGTCGTAGGCCCGGGGAATGCTTCCAATGTACCGTTCTTGATCCTTTTTTGTAGGCTTTGGGACATGTTACTTGCCACGTGTCATGATCTGGGGAAACCCCGGTATCGAGTATCATCAAGTAGTGTTGTGGTAGGTGTTTGAAGGTGAAGCGGTTGGAGAGAGGAGGTGGAGGTGATGATGTGGTAAGGTTGTGAAGGAGACGGGGTATGGTCGGAGCTTCGAGGTGGTGGCTCGTCGGTGATGATGGTCATGGTGGAGAGCAAGTTTGAGAGATAAAGAGATGAAAATGTGTGTGTGTGAGAGAGAGGGAGAGAGAGGGAGATGGAGATAAAGAGATAGAGAAAGAGGGGAAGTTGTTGAGGAGCTCGAGAAGGGAATCTCGAGGGTTGGTGGGGGGGTTTCGGTGGCGACGCGGAGCGAGTTATGGGCGTTTGGTTCCGAGAGGAGAGGGAGGACGTTGGTGAGTGAGTCGTGGGGCTCGAGGATTTTTGAAGACGAAGGAAAAAGCAGGAAGAAGAAGGAAAATAGGGCTTGGGCTCGGTGGGCAGGCAAAAATAGAAAAGAAAAAATAAAGGGAAGATGCTAGGCTTTGTTGAGTTTGGGGTTTAGTGTTTATGGTTAGGGTTAGGAATAATTAGGGTTTTAAAGTAGGAAATGCAAGAAATTGTTGGAAAAATATTTATTTAAAACACGGAAAAATATTTACAAAGCAACCGGGTATTACATCATACCACCCTTATTGAAAATTTCGTTCTCGAAATTAAAAGAACGAAAACACAGAAAGCAACGAACAAATAAACTACTCGAAAAGAAGCGGAAAACGATAATGACATGTCAGCTACTAAAAATATGGGCTATCCATAGGAGAGTGTGAGGTATAAAACTATACGCTGTGTTGTCGGTTTGATAACCGAGCTGAAAGTGATGGAGTAGTCCAGGCCAGGCCGTTGGTGAAAGCCTTTGGCCATAAGGCGAGCTTTGTACCGGGTAATGGTGCCATTGTATTTTCGATTGATTCGAAAAACCCATTTGCGGCCAACAAGATTTTGATTTGATTTGGGGACAAGATGCCATGTTCCATTCTTCATAAGAGTATCAAATTCTTCGGATATTGCAGTATGCCGGTTAAGATCCTTCACAGCTTGAGAAACACGGGTTGGTTCAAGAGTTTGGGATATTGGGTGAATGGTGGTATGGTTTATATATTCGTTGTTGAAGTATTTAGGGTTCAGTTTTCGTTCATTGTTAGTTCGTTGATTTAGGGGTAGGGGAGTAGAGGATACTTGTGGAGAGGGTAAATATGGTTGAGCAATTGTGAAGAAGATTATATAAAGCGTGAGAGCTAGTAGACATCATTATGGTTATCCCCGCGAAGAAGAGACGCCCTTTGCGAAGATCCTTCACCAAAAACTAAGAGGGAAAAAACTTAAGTGAGACTGTATTTGATTTGCAAAATTTGGCAACAGAAATTAAGTTTTGAGCAATAGATAGTGCACATAGAATATTATCTAAAAGAAAGGGTTTTTGGGGAGACTGCAATATTGTTTTACCGATGTGAGAAATTTTTAAATCTGAACCATCACCTATGTTGATCTTATCGGGACCACCATAATCGGTGTAGCTGTGAAGAGCCTTGATATCGGACGTAACGTGATGAGAAGCACCGGTGTCCAATATCCAGGAGGAGAAGGGAGCAGGCCGATTGGCATTTGTGTTGTTTGCCACAGGTTGAGAGAGCGCCCACGACGGATGTTGCGGTGGATTGGTTTGCACTGTGTTCTCATGAAGGAAACAAGCAAGTTGACGATAGTCTTTAGTGTGTGACCGGGACACTTGTAGAAGTTGCGGTAAGAGTTGGAGCGGGACGAGTTGTTGTTGCGTGCGCGGAATACTGGTGTTTTGTTGTTGTTGTTGTTGCAAGCGAAGTTGTTGCTGCGATTGTAGGAGGCGCTTCCACCTTATTACGGAGGGCGATAAAAGAAGCGATTAGGTTGGTTGACATAGTTGGCAGTAGCGAGAGAGAGAAAGACACACATGTGTCTTTCCTTCTTCAGTTGGTGTTCATAGTCAATTGGTTTGTCTTAGAGCTCGTCGAAAGTGATGGCGTTATCATGAACTCGGATAGCGGCTGCGACTTCTTTGAATTCAGGTCCGATGCCAGCGAGGATGTGGAGAACAAGGTCATCTTCGGGAAGAGGGTGATCGGCGAAAGCAAGATCGTCAGAGATAGACCATATCTCTTGTGAGTACTCACTTATAAATCATGCGCCGCGCTGATTGTTGATGAGACGTTTCTTGAGCGACATAACTCGTGAGCGAAATTTGTTATCAAGGAGAATAATAAGTCGATCACATATTTCCTTAGATGAGGAAACAGAGAAGATATGGAGCCGGATCGTCTCGATACAACTGCCGAGGATAGCGTTGAGAATGAGTTGATCCTGAAGGTACCATTGATGGTAGTCTGGATTTTCAACACGCTTGGTGTTGTTGACATCGCTGATAGTCCTCAGTGGAGAAGATTTATAGTCGTCGATGTGACCAAGGAGATCGTGGCCGATTAAGGCCGATTGAATTTGGGATCTCCACACAGTGAAATTTGTGTGGGAAAATTTTGTTGGAAAAGGAAATTTGGAGATGATGGGCATTGAGTTTTGAAACGAATCTATGTTTCAGAATTAAGCTTTTAATCATTAGGCTTTGATGCCATATAAAATCTTGGAGGAGATAGTTTTCAGGGTTTTCAACTTGGTGAATATTGTAATGAAATTTGTTATATATGTATACAATTACATGATAAAAAATAAATTAAAATAGAATCTTTCTGTAACTAATTTGGTAAGATTTGATTTGCTTGATTAAGATCTGCGACAACTGCACTCATGATGGACAGACGTCTGATGAGTATCCTTCAGACGTCTGCCTTCTCCCTGTTTTTGCTGAAGACTCATAACCAGACGTCTTAATTTTCTTCATCAGATGTCTGGCTCCGCTCTGTTATTTGGGCAGACTTGTGCAGACGTTTGCCACGCCTTGATCAGACGTCTGCTTCCGCTCTGTTATTTTGGCAACGCCTTATTCAGATGTCTGCTTTTGTCTTGGTCACCTCTCACTAATAGATTTCTTTATGGATATAATAAATGTTATAGGATTTTTTTTCTTCAGTGACTTTCAAATTTGATCATCCTACAAGTGACATAATAGCGTTTAAGCTTCACAAGCATCAATTGGGCTACTATAATTAAACATTAGGACCAAGAAGCTGACCATGGCCCGAAACATAAACAAAGTAGAGACCGTGAACAGACCGTGAAGACAATGGAAAAGTAGTCATATTGATGATGCTCAATATTGGCGATCTCCAAGATCAGGGCACGTGGCAGATGACGTGTCCCAGGACTCAGAAGTAAGGGTCCACAGGGGCCGACCAGGCCACCCTGTACCCGGCCCACAAGCACAAGCCGGCCCTCCTCGGGGCCCCCTGCAAATTGGCCTCCTCGGCCCCTCAGCTCACCCCGAGCTGCCACAAGACCAAGACTCCTCGACCTTCTCGCTGTTAGTGTATATGCCCTAGAGGCCATTACTGTATCATACTAGTATGTATATTACTTGATGGAAGCTTGGGATATTCACAGTTGTATATACAATCTTGCTCGAAATGGTAGTATGCTACTTGGTTTGTCTCTACTTCAATATGTGCATGTGTTTCTTTTAGCATATCGCTTATATACATATTAGTAGAGCCCTTAGGATCTTTGCTTGATTACCAGCGTTGTGATGGCGCTCACACTCGTGGGGGCTGGGTAATCCATAAGCACATCCGTATATAGGTCCCTAGTCGTTGGACTATCGAGACAGGGCATCGATACTCCGGAGTAGACTAGCGTATGCGCTTCTCATCCCGCGTGGGAGACGGTCTGTCCCACAGCCGTCAGTACGTCGTACTTGAGATAGTATGCGGGTGCTCGTTAGGTTACAAGTACACTGGACAGGACTCGTCGGGAACTGTTGGTTGGTATTATACCTATCGTCAGTTATCAGTTCCCAGGTGACATGAGTACAGCTTAGTCCGCTGACTTGACACTGTCACTTCACCTCGAGTGTGTTCCCACTGCACTTTGATTACTACCCTACCACGGCTCAAAGGAGTCGTGCAAACAGGTAGTAGTTGGGTGCAGTCCCGAAGCACTTGGAGGCAGTGACGGTTAGACAGGATTCGTCTCTCCCGGTATTGGGGGTTGACACCGCGCTGTGTCCAGGAGAGCCATTACACAAGTAGTCCCTGGCCAGGGCAAGCGAGATATACTGGTAGGTTTCCAGTGTTATCTCAGGGTGTTCTGGGCTACACTCCGACACGACTTGTACCGCTATTAGGGGACTGACGTTCACCGCCCCCTAGGCCCGCCATGCGATGTATCAGACGAACAGACCGGACTGTACGGAGACTGTCACATACAGGCTCAGTAGGAGTTCAGATGGGGTCACCTCGTCAGTCTTCTTATCGGTATCTACTTGGGGGCCGTTACGTACAGCTAGTGCCGCTTGCGGTCTGTGGTTAAACCCACTGCCAGCGTAGTGTCGAGTCTTTAGAGTCCCACACAGAGAGTTATTCGCCTTTAGGCAAAATGAGTAGAGGTCGCATGGTTTTGCGACAGGGTTCGTTCACATCCACGCACTTGTGCACGTTTGATGTCCGGACAACTTATACTAGCGGGCTTTGGTTTAAGCCAGATCCTAGTATATGTTTTGGGATTGGTTTTATCTCATTGTATTCGTGTTCCTCGGATCACGAATACGGGTGTGTATGCACAGTTGATTGAGGCGGAGAAAGAGGTTTTTCATTAGGGTTTTGGAACCGGTGTGTATGCACAGTTGACAGTCGTCTTTTTCCAAACCCTAATGATATTGTGATTTATCAAATTAATAATATTAATTAAGTGAAATTGTGTCATGGTTGGGCTTGTTGACTAGTTGACTAGGTTTGAAACATTGACCATCATCATTACCTTTTTAGATGCTCTTTGATCTTTGCAAAATCATTTATGGTGATATGATAATGGTCCCTTCAAACTAACCATCACCTTTTTCATTTTTGATTAATATTATTTTTGATAAATCACTTATATTTTGTTATGGTTGTAAAACCATTTCATTCTATCATATTCATTCTCTCTCCTCTTCTTCCTCTTCCTCAAGCTCTCCCCTCTCATGTGTTGAGAAACACTTGAGCTTGACAAGAACCACTCCAAAACAATCTCTACTCTCATCTAAGATTCTAGGATTAACACTTCTAGCATCTTAATTACTTCTAGCTTGAAGTTGAAGCCAAGGGTTGAGGCTCTCGGGTGGATCTTTCTTCGACGAGAGAAGACGACAAGGAGATCACTTCCGTTCACTACAAGGAGCAAGGAGAGAAGGACATAAAGCCCTAGGTATAACCTCTTTTCCGAGTAGCTAACTATCTTTAGCTTGGTAGCTAGTTTTGTTTAGAAAAGATCCCGACTTTTGTTAGTCCATGTTGCCTAGTGTGCTAAAAAAATTCGATTTTTATACCGTTTCCGCCTCCTCGCAAGCACCAGGGTGGGCAACGTGGACTTACAGTGGTATCAGAGCCTAACTAAATATAAACTAGCTAGTTAGTAAAGTGTATAGAAGTTCGATCGGTAAAAATCGCAAAACTAAAAACACAAAACCCTAACTTTCTGTTGAAATTTTTTCCGCTCAAAAAATAAAAAATCATACTTCAAAAATCGTCTCAGGGTTTTGTGAAGAAGCCCACCAAAAACGGTCAAGTGAACCCTTCAAAGCGCGGCGGTTCCGCGGCAAAAGCATGCCTACCGCCGCGGAACCGCGGCCGTTTTGACTCGGTTCATGACCGAGTTTGGTGCAGTGTTCTTATGTTGTGGTTTTGGGATTTTTAAGATGGTTTATTTGTGCCCAGATTTTCCAAAAAAGAAATTTGTATTTAGGGGCCTATAAATCCGTATTTTTGATCGAACTTCACTATACTTTGACTATAGGGTTATATCTGTGATGTTTATATGTATTTAACGTCTGCTAATCGCTATACGTCGATTAGTGGGGGTTATACATATCTATGATCTGTGTTTGTTGATGGTATGTGTATATGAATGCGTTGGATTGTCGCGGGTGAATAGCCGGGGGTTTTGTGAGACGAGAGTTTTCTTTTCTTTCAATTCATGTAATATGTAAATTGATGTAATATTATTTGTATGGTCGCACAACCGGGTCGGGGTTGTAGCCGTCATTGTATAATTCTTTTTACTGTTTTTGCTCCTAGGATAGACCCATGGAGGGGGTGCACAAACTACCGGGTATCTCGAAGTGCCGAGTGGCCTACTCACGGTGTTGAGGGAGGTTGCTTCGCTTCGGGTACTTGGCGGGTAGTTTGCCGCACCCGTAGGGGTCTTGGGTGGGGTATTGGCTATTCACCGCGACCATGTAATCCTCTTTTTGTTGCAGGCTCGAACGGATTGCGGATTCCTAGTATATCCAATGTATTCATCTGTGATCTGTAATGTATATCATTGCTATATATCTATATACTATAACTATTTAGGCGTTGCTTATGTTTTACAGCCGCGCTAGCCCAGCCCCCGCTCTGTCGTTAGTTAAGTAACCTAACGGGTGATGACGGGGCCCCGTGGCGAATGCGAATGGCATAAGCGTACGTCATATTTTGGTTGTTTTCTGCAATGGTAGGATTAAATGATGGGACGCATTAAAAGAACTAATGCAAGAAAATAAATCAAGTAAAAGTCGATTGGAACACTTTGAAAACCACTCGGTTCTTTTCAAAACTAAACTTTTAAACGCGGAGCTTGAACCACTCCTTTTAAAAGCTATCTCGTTCCATCGATTATATCAAGTTCACTACGTTCACGGTTTCGCCAAAACCATTCGTAGCCCTCCGTCATTCCACATGAATGGTCAAAAAGTATTCAAGCTATGTATTTTGGCCAAAGTCAAGGCATAGTGATTGGTAGCTATTGGGTATTCATGTGCAGCATAGATAGATGCGTTGGTTTGGGACAGTCGTGCTGCCATTTTGGCCAAAGTCAAGGGTAGGTAAGGGTGGGTCCAAATTAACCAGGAAAATGACGGGTAGAACTTGACATGTAACTTATGATATTTTGGCCAAAGTCAAGGTCATAACATGGGGCAAAAATCAACATCGGGAGTTTCATAAGTACTGAAACTTGCTAGCGCTGCATACCATTTGGAATGTGATGATTCTGGTAGGATTCCTTCGGTTTTATCACGCGATGATATTTGGATCTCGATCCTACTGTGAGTATATGCTACTCCTCGGGAAAACTCTCACTTAACGATCGATGCTATAAACTTAGTAGGTGTCTAGAAAGGTGTTAGCGGGGCTACGCCCACAGAAGAGGTTACTTAATTAAGGAACTTCGCGAAAGTGTTGGAAAACCTCCCTCGAAGTACCGACACTGGCCTGGCTGAACGGTTAAGCAAGTATTGTTCGGTGAGATTGATCCCGACTAATTCTTTCTTTATGGTTTGAGAAGGGGTTCGAGAGACAGTGGGAGCCATCCTATTTAGACAAACTAAAAACCACTCTAAACTTGCAAGAGCATCATGCTAAAGTGTTTCTTTTCTCTCTCCTAATTGCAGCGACCATTCAACATGACCGGACTTAAGTTATTACTAGATAAAAACATACTGACATGGCCAAACTACAAAGATTGGCTCAGGAATGTCAAGATGGCAATCACTTACGACAAGTTGGGGTATGTCCTTACCACCAAAGCTCCCCCTGTCCCAGGTCCCACCTCCAGCGTCACGGATAAAGAAATCCGTAAGACATGGGAGATCGATTGCGCGAAGGTCAAATGCCTCGTGCTTGCCTCGATGGACAACGAACATCAGAGGACATTGAGAATATGGACCTAGAGTCCATATTTCTCCATACAAAAGAACTGTATGGAGAGCAGTCTCGTATCGCAAGATACGAAGTGTCGAAGAAGCTATTTTCGGCAAGATTGGCCGTCGGATCATCGGTAGCGGAACACGTGCTTAAGATGATTGGCTACATAGAGGAGCTCGCGGACCTTGGGACCACGTTGGAGAATGAACTCTACACTGATTTGATTCTCCAGTCCCTTCCTTCCACTTACGCCCAGTTTATCCTTAACTTCAACATGCAAGGAAAGGAGGTTGAACTTTCCGAACTTCTGAACATGTTGAGGAGTGCTGAGGGCACCCTACAGAAAGGTAGGGAGACATCCACTTTATTTGTAGGAGAATCTTCCTCTTCTAGGTCCAAGGCGAAAGCCAAGGGAAAGAAGAAGAAAGCCCCCGCCAAACCAAGGGGCGGTGTCAGTAAAGTGGATACGAAGGGAAAGGGAAAGGCAACAAAGGTAGCGGGAAAGCTGGTGGGGAAGGAAGAATGCTTCTACTGTCATAAAAGTAGACACTGGAAACAGGATTGCAAGGCTTGGAAGGCCAGAACCCAGGATCTGAAGCGAGTTGCGGCTTCAGCTTCAGGTGTGTATGTTATTGAAAACCGTCTATCAATAAACTCTACATCCTGGGTATTGGATACCGGATCAGGATCTCATATCTGTAATTCTTTGCAGGCGTTGAGAAAGCGTAGAGTTTTGAAGGCAGGTGACATGACCCTCAGAGTTGCAAACGGAGCTAGCATGGATGTTGAGGCCGTGGGGGACTATCACCTGGGATTGTCAGATGGACACTTTTTGGTTTTGCGTAGTTGTTATTTTGTACCAAATGCAACCTGTAATATCATTTCTATATCTTTATTATCTAAAGAAGGTTATGAATTTGCATTTGTAAGTAATGTAGTGAACATTCACCTTAATCAAGTTCTGATTGGGTCAAGTACATTAAACAACGGTATATACGTATTAAACCAACCACAGATTTTCAATGTCCAGAATACACACAAAAGAAAGTCTCCAGAAATCAATAAAACTTTCTTATGGCATTGTAGACTGGGTCACATCAATGAGAGAAGGTTGACTAAGTTACATACAGAAGCATATTTGGATCCGTTCGAATATCAATCATATGCAACTTGTCAATCCTGTCTCAAAGGAAAGATGACAAAGACTCCGTTCACTGGACACGGAGTAAGAGCGAGCGAGCTCTTGGGACTCGTATACAGCGACGTGTGCGGTCCAATGTCTACGCATGCACGAAGCGGTTATTCTTACTTCATTACTTTTACGGATGACTTTTCAAGGTACGGATATGTCTTCTTAATGAAACATAAATCCGAGGCTTTTGAAAAATTCCAGGAATATAAGAATGAAGTAGAAAAACAAACAGGCAAAAGTATCAAGACACTAAGATCTGATCGAGGTGGTGAATACTTGAGTGCCGAGTTCCTGGGTTACTTAAAAGAGAATGGAATTCTCTCTCAGCTTACTCCTCCATACACTCCGCAACATAACGGTGTATCGGAGAGACGGAACCGAACCCTATTTGATATGGTACGGTCCATGATGAGTAACGCTGAGTTGCCGCGATCGTTCTGGGGATATGCGCTAGAATCAGCTGCATACCTTTTGAACCGAGTTCCAACTAAGACTGTGCCTACTACACCATATCAGATGTGGTGTGGGAAGAGACCCTATCTTAATCACATTAAGACATGGGGATGTCCAGCTTTTGTCAAAAAGCAGCATGCGGAAAAGCTCGAGGCACGCTCAGTACAGTGCAAGTTTGTAGGATATCCAAAGAACTCCAAGGGATATTTCTTCTATTGCGAAGAGGAACAAAAGGTTTTTGTTTCTCGCCATGCCCACTTTCTAGAACACCAGTTCATAGAAAAAGAAATAAGTAGGAGCGCAATAGAACTGGAAGAAATTCCAGAACCACGAGCTATTACTGAAAGCTTAATAGAACCAGAGGGTTCGAAAGATCAGGACATTCCCACGCCACTCCGCAGGAGTAGTAGGCAGTCTCATCCGCCCGAGAGATACTACGGTTTTCTTATTGACGGGGATAGAGAGGATTGCATCATAGATTGTGATGAGCCTACTAACTTCCAGCAAGCCATTAAGAGCGTTGACTCGGTAAAATGGCTGGATGCAATGCGGGCCGAAATGGAGTCCATGTACACCAACAAAGTATGGACGTTGGACATTGCACCAGATAGGGTAAAACCCGTAGGATGCAAGTGGATCTTCAAAAGGAAGATTGGTGTAGATGGACAGGTTGAGACCTATAAACCTAGACTGGTTGCAAAGGGTTTTCGTCAGACCTGGTTTGGACTATGACGAAACTTTTTCTCCAGTAGCTATGCTGAAATCCATTCGGATCCTTCTTGCCATTGCTGCCTTCCACGATTATGAGATTTGGCAGATGGACGTAAAGACCGCTTTTCTAAATGGAAATTTAGAGGAGTGTGTCTATATGGACCAACCAGAGGGTTTCATTCAGAGTGGGAGCAACGGAAAGGTGTGCAAGTTGCTTAAGTCCATTTATGGACTAAAGCAGGCATCGCGGAGTTGGAACATCTGTTTTGATGAGACGGTCAAGGAATTTGCCTTTATCAAAAATCCAGATGAACCATGCATCTATCGTAGATTTGTAGCGAGAACTGTAGTATTCCTCTTTTTATACGTGGATGACATTCTCTTAATAGGAAATGACATTCCTATGCTACAATCTGTCAAGGGGTTCTTGTCACACAGGTTCTCCATGAAAGACCTGGGTGATGCCTCATACATTCTGGGGATCCGGATCTACCGTGACAGATCCAAGAGGATTTTAGGACTCTCACAGTCCAGGTACATCGACACCATACTGAAAAGATTCAGTATGGAATATTCCAAGCGCGGCAATCTACCGGCTTGTCACGGGATCACCCTCTCAAAAGAGATGTCTCCCAAGACTGATTTGGAGAGGGATCGCATGTCTATTATACACTACGCTTCTGCGGTAGGCTCTATAATGTATGCGATATTGTGTACCAGACCAGATATGGCTTATGCACTGAGTGTGGTAAGCAGGTATCAGTCAAACCCTAGGGAGAAACATTGGATAGCAGTAAAGAACATTCTTAAGTACCTGAGAAGGACTAAGGAGATGTTCTTGGTGTATGGCAGAAAAGACCTCCAGATTGAGGCCTTTGCTGACTCCAGCTTCCAGAGTGACAAGGATGATTCCAAGTCCATGTCGGGTTTTGTCTTTATCCTCAATGGAGGGGCGGTGTGTGGAAGAGATCTAAACAGGAAACCGTTGCTGACTCGACTATGGAAGCGAAATACATCGCTGCATCTGATGCCGCAAAAGAAGCCGTCTGGATGAGGAAGTTCTTGAAAGAACTTCAGGTGGTTCCGTCTATTGTTGATCCAATACCTCTGTATTGCGACAACAACGGGGCTATAGCTTTAGCGAAGGAACCCAGGTCCCATCAGAAATCCAGACACATCTTAAGGCGGTATCACCTGATCAGGGAGATCGTGGATCGCCAGGAGATCGAGGTTCGGAGGGTTGCTTCAGAAGATAACACTGCAGATCCATTCACGAAGGCCTTACCCCAGACTCAGTTCGAGCGGCTGATCGAGATGATAGGTCTTCGATACGCCAGTACATGGCCTTAGTGCAAGTGGGAGATTGTTAGTGTATATGCCCTAGATGCCATTACTGTATCATACTAGTATGTATATTACTTGATGGAAGCTTGGGATATTCACAGTTGTATATACAATCTTGCTCGAAATGGTAGTATGCTACTTGGTTTGTCTCTACTTCAATATGTGCATGTGTTTCTTTTAGCATATCGCTTATATACATATTAGTAGAGCCCTTAGGATCTTTGCTTGATTACCAGCGTTGTGATGGCGCTCACACTCGTGGGGGCTGGGTAATCCATAAGCACATCTTTATACAGGTCCCTAGTCGTTGGACTATCGAGACAGGGCATCGATACTCCGGAGTAGACTAGCGTATGCGCTTCTCATCCCAGCGTGGGAGACGGTCTGTCCCACAGCCGTCAGTACGTCGTACTTGAGATAGTATGCGGGTGCTCGTTAGGTTACGAGTACACTGGACAGGACTCGTCGGGAACTGTTGGTTGGTATTATACCTATCATCAGTTATCAGTTCCCAGGTGACATGAGTACAGCTTAGTCCGCTGACTTGACACTGTCACTTCGCCTCGAGTGTGTTCCCACTGCACTTTGATTACTATCCTACCACGGCTCAAAGGAGTCGTGCAAACAGGTTGTAGTTGAGTGCAGTCCCGAAGCACTTCGAGGCAGTGACGGTTAGACAGGATTCGTCTCTCCCGGAATTGGGGGTTGACACCGCGCTGTGTCCAGGAGAGCCATTACACAAGTAGTCCCTGGCCAGGGCAAGCGAGATATACTGGTAGGTTTCCAGTGTTATCTCAGGGTGTTCTGGGCTACACTCCGACACGACTTGTACCGCTATTAGGGGACTGACGTTCACCGCCCCCTAGGCCCGCCATGCGATGTATCAGACAAACAGACCGGACTGTACAGAGACTGTCACATACAGGCTCAGTAGGAGTTCAGATGGGGTCACCTCGTCAGTCTTCTTATCGGCATCTACCTGGGGACCGTTACGTACAGCTAGTGCCGCTTGCGGTCTGTGGTTAAACCAACTGCCAGCGTAGTGTCGAGTCTTTAGAGTCCCACACAGAGAGTTATTCGCCTTTAGGCAAAATGAGTAGAGGTCGCATGGTTTTGCGACAGCGTTCGTTCACATCCGCGCACTTGTGCACGTTTGCTGTCCGGACAGTTTATACTAGCGGGCTTTGGTTTAAGCCAGATCCTAGTATATGTTTTGGGATTAGTTTTATCTCATTGTATTCGTGTTCCTCGGATCACGAATACGGGTGCGTATGCACAGTTGATTGAGGCGGAGGAAGAGGTTTTTCATTAGGGTTTTGGAACCGGTGTGTATGCACAGTTGACAGTCGTCTTTTTCCAAACCCTAATGATATTGTGATTTATCAAATTAATAATATTAATTAAGTGAAATTGTGTCATGGTTGGGCTTGTTGACTTGTTGACCAAGGTTGACTAGTTGACTAGGTTTGAAACATTGGCCATCATCATTACCTTTTTAGATGCTCTTTGATCTTTGCAAAATCATTCATGGTGATATGATAATGGTCCCTTCAAACTAACCATCACCTTTTTCATTTTTGATTAATATTATTTTTGATAAATCACTTATATTTTGTTATGGTTATAAAACCATTTCATTCTATCATATTCATTCTCTCTCCTCTTCTTCCTCTTCCTCAAGCTCTCCCCTCTCATGTGTTGAGAAAAACTTGAGCTTGATAAAAACCACTCCAAAACAATCTCTACTCTCATCTAAGGTTCTAGGATTAGCACTTCTAGCATCTTAATTACTTCTAGCTTGAAGTTGAAGCCAAGGGTTGAGGCTCTCGGGTGGATCCTTGACGAGAGAAGACGACAAGGAGATCACTTCCGTTCACTACAAGGAGCAAGGAGAGAAGGACATAAAGCCCTAGGTATAACCTCTTTTCCGAGTAGCTAACTATTTTTAGCTTGGTAGCTAGTTTTGTTTAGAAAAGATCCCGACTTTTGTTAGTCCATATTGCCTAGTGTGCTAAAAAAATTCGATTTTTATACCGTTTCCGCCTCCCCGCAAGCACCGGGGTGGGCAACGTGGACTTACACTCGCTCGTCCTCGAGCCCCCCGGCCGAGGCCGTCTTCCTCGATCCTCTGACCAACTCCACCGCCCACGGGCGTAACCGCCGCTCCGCAAATCTCGCCATGCGCGGATTCTCCACAAGCAACATCCCACGTTCCACGCCATCACGATCCCCATTAATGGGCGATCCGTTCTCTACGCGGGCGTGACGTCGGGAGCGTAACTGCCGGCGAGATTCTCGCGCCTGTTGCTGTGTGCCGCCACCGCTATATAAACCCCCATCACAGAGGGGTCAAGTAAGCCATTTTTATTCCACTTAGCCGTTACTCTGCCCGGATCTAGCACTAACTTGATCGTCGGAGGGTCCTCGGTGGTACCAAACCACCCCGGGACTTCTTTGCAGGTACTCGGCACCAAACTCCTCAAATCACGATTCTCATCAAAACCCATTGAGATCCACATGCAATAGAAGACCACCACCAAAATCAACCGGGAGATCAACGGAAGACAACATCTGACAGAGACCTAAAAAGGACCTCCATCAGTTGGCGCCGTCTGTGGGAAACGCAAACTCCACAAAAACAAAGTTGGTCTTTCGATCTCCGCTCGCATGGCGAGCAACCATCATGAAGATCCCGGTACCAGCCGCCGCCTTCCCCTCACCGAAGGCGTGGATGAGCCTCCTCCAGCGACCATCATCAACACCCTCGCCAGCCAAATAGATCGGCTACAGTCCCTCGTGGAGGTGCTTGTCCGCATCCAAGCGGCTGGGCCTGGGCCCCAGATCGCCGCTCCACCGCCTCCAGAAGGCTCTGCCCCCGTCTGGACGGCTGACCACCAGTGGCCCTGAGCCGGTACCTCCTGAGGACCGCTGGGCGCCCCACGGCTCCACACCAAGGTCCGCCGCCAGAACGCCTCGCCTCGAGCCTCCTTGCAACCCTTACCCCCCTGAGGAGATGTCAGTCACCTCGCCTATCCACAGGCATGGTCGACACCACCCCCCTCAGCGGGGCCACGCTGAAGGGGTTCACGTCGCCGGCTCGAGAGACACCTCGCCCAGGGATCTAAGACACCTCATCGAGAGGAACCGGGGCCGCTCCCAGACGCAGGTCACCCGCAGCGGAGGCCAGGGATCCCAAGGCGCCGATTCCTCGGGATACCACGGTCGACTCGACGCCCTCGAGAAGAAAATAGAAGGCATGCGCCGGGAAGCTCACCTCTCGAGCGACGGGGCTAAGTACGCCTCTGATTCACTCACAAAGCCGTTCACCGAGGAGTTGCTCGCCGTCCACGTCTCCTCGCGCAACAAGCCCCCAAAGGTCTCTCTGTTCGACGGGAAAACCGACCCGAAGGACCATTTGGATGCTTTCACCGCGGGGATGAGCTTCCAGGACCATTCCGACGCCGCCCAGTGCAGGGCCTTCCTGGCTACCCATATCCGCGCAGGTCGGGACTGGTTCCGGGGGCTCGAGCCCCACTCGATCTCGACCTTTGACGAGCTGGCTACTCAGTTCCTCGGCCATTTCGTCGGGAACCGTCGACAAAAGCGCACGGTCGACTACCTCTTCACGGTTAAGAGTGGGGACAAGAATGAAGGGTCCCGGCAGCGCCCCGGCCATCAAAACGCGGCCAAAATGCGGAACAAAATTTCTGAAACCGGCGCTACCGCTACCCGATATACGGATTGACCTTAAACCCTAAACTAGCAAATTAAACTAAGAGTTAGAATTGTTATACCGAGATGATCCAAGTCCTTCGGTCTTCATTCCAAGCTCCTAGCGATCCTTTGATGATGTTTGGTTGCCGGTCTTCCTCCATCTCCGATGATCCACCCGAGGGAAACGGCGCAAGCTCCAACTTCGTCGAACGAAGCAACCGACGCTCCGAGGTTGCTAGCAATGGAGAGTGGGGGTGTAGGATGTGTCACTATATTTTTCTCTCTTCATAAAAGCTCAAGTGAGCAATGCAAGAAGATGAAGAAGAAGGTGATGAAGACTTGGCATTAGGCAAAGAATTACTAAGTGTGCTTGGATGAATGAGAGTGGGAGAGTGGGCTTTCTTTATGATAATCTCATCAATCCAAATGAAAACCAACCCCTTCCAATGATATGGCCGGCCCCCACTCTCACCCCCATCAAAATATGTCATTTGTTTAATTTCATTAAACAATTTGAACCATACTTTTCAACATGCTTTGACCCATGCCACTCCATGCCTCATGCCACCTCACATATTCCACCTCATTTATAAAACAAATGATTTTCCAAAAAGGTAAATCATATAAATGAGGTGGCAACTTCTTCAAGAAACTATTCCGTACAAATACGGAATACTTCCCGGTACATGTACCGAAATACATATACGCGTATTCGTACCAAAATACGAATAGCCGAGAGAGAAAACGTATAGTGAACAATAATACTAGAATACGTATATACAAATACATATATCAATTATTAAATCAAAACTTAATTTAATAAACTGGCTTAATCCTAAACCGCTAGTATTATCAACCGTCCAATTAAAATATGCGCAGCACTTGCACATATTTAATCGGACACCTGTATGTTTCAACATACCTCATGTACACCATATCGCCTGAACCGTGAAAACTCTCTGTGTGGGACTCTAAAGACTCGTCAATACGCTGGCAGTGGGTTTAACCATAAGCACGTCAGCGGCACTAGCTGTACGTAACGGCTACTCAGGTATTGAGCGAAAGGGAGGCCAACGAGCAAACTCATCCTGCAACCCTACTGAGCCTATCAGTGACAATATCCGTACGGTCCGGTCTGTTCGTCTAAGAGTATCGCATATCGAGTCTAGGGGGGTGGATAAAGTCAGACCCCTAACAACGCGATATTTAGTGTCGGCATGATACCCATCACCTTCTGAGAAACTATCGATCCTAGATCGGTAATCCTCGTCTACCATGGCCATGGATTTGTGGTGATGGCCACCCGTACACAATGCGACAT
The DNA here is from genome assembly GCA_030015575.1 of Agapanthus africanus. Taxonomy (NCBI): domain Eukaryota; kingdom Viridiplantae; phylum Streptophyta; class Magnoliopsida; order Asparagales; family Amaryllidaceae; genus Agapanthus; species Agapanthus africanus. The sequence goes on from CM057339.1 coordinate 28,523,945, forward strand.
CAACCCCCAATACCGGGAGAGACGAATCCCCGACGATCCGATCACTGCCTCCATGTGACTCGAGACTGTACCCAACTAAAACATGTTTGCACGACTCCTTTGAGCCGTGGTAGGGTAGTAATCAAAGCACAGTGAGAACTCACACGAGACAAATGACGATCTCAGGTCGGCAAACTAACCTGCACACATGTCACCTGGAAACTGCTATCTGACAATAGGTATAATACCAACTAGCAGGTTCCCGACGAGTCCGTCCAGTGTACTCATAACCCAATGAGCACCTGTATACTATCTTAGGTGAACAAACTACACCAATGGCTTGTGAGACTTGGCCACCGCCCCTCGTCGGGGTCTCGATCAGTATACACTAGTCTACACTGGAGTATCGATGCCCGGTCTCGATACTCCTACGACTAGGGACATTTAAGGATGTGCTTATAGACCCCAGCTCCCACATATATGATCGTCATCATAATGCTGGTAGTCAACCAAGAATCCTATGGGCTTTATCAACACGATGATAAAGACAGACCAGATAGCATACTATCATCTAGAGTAAGACTGCTTTATCGGTATAGGTCCTCACTCAATCATCATAATCATAAGTCCGCGACTACGATAATTGCCTTGAGGGCACTATAGCCAACAATCTCCCACTCGCACTTAAGGCCAATTATTGCGATGCTGCATACTCACAGACTGTGTGATACCGAACACCCAACTTCTCTACTAATCAGTTTTGCAAAGTCCATTTGCGAAAATGATTGCGTTCGAGAAATAGCCTCGGTGAGTGGATCCGCTCCAATGTTTCTTTCCATATCTCTCTATATCTCAACTTCGCGGAGAAAACTATCTCCCGAAATGAGCAATACATGTCTTAGAATTTGTCTGGATATCTGATGGAACCCAGTTCTCAAATGAACTCCAAATCCAGCAAACTACTTAGACCGTATCGCCCACTGAATTTAATCAGTATCCTGCGCTATGCCTTTCCTCAGTATCCGCTTGGACCACCTGTCCAACGTACCGTCCCTCAGAAGAGGGAAAAACTATAACTCTGACAGCCACTCTGTCATCCAGGTCACCTTGGAAGCCTGAAATAATAACCGTCTCCTGAAAGAGGCTGCCGTAATCATTTTCCTAGAACATTCACTTATGTTCATAAACTGCTTCCCAATGTTTCTCCAGGATTGGATTAATATAGCTGCTTATTGCATCTAGTGCAAAAGAAATATCTGGTGTGGTACTCTATTGCCTAAGCAAGTGATATGCTAAACATGCAGGACCCTCTCCCCTTTAGTCTGTAAGACACCTTTAGAGAGGTTGACTCCATCACCTGCAGGTACACCACCATGCCAGGAATCGTCCATTTAATGTCAAAATACCCAGATTAAGATACGTCTCAAATCTAGATCTAAAACCATAGATCTAGTAACCAGAAACCCTGATATTATATCCATATCCTGCATGGAGAAACAACTTTGTGACAACCATAGTACAACCGATCGTAGTATAGGAATATCTCTTCTTATTAAGTGCATGTCATCCCGAATCCTCGGACATCACACCCTACTACCTTCTTCCCAGATCCATCTCCTATTCTGATGAAGTCAAAAAAATATGACTGTCACATCAAAAATAGATGATCTATTTCCGCTATACCTGTTTTAGTCTATAAATAGACACAAGCTACTTTCCTACTATCCTTCCGCTTCTCCCACTGACTACAACAACCCTCTGGCAGAGTCATATATACGTGCACTTCTAAAACTAGTTTAGAACGACGCTATACTCATCCTCCTGCCGGGTCTTATAGTCTAGAACAACAGCAATGGCAAGTCTGGGTAAACAAGAACCTCCCTGACACCGTCTCTGAGAAGATCGAAGTACCTCTCGGATGACTGAGGTTACCCACCAAATTTGCGGAATGGCTAATGGAACATCAAATCCAATTGAATCCTTAGGTTCTATTAAATTTCCAGTAATCGTTTATGGTTCTGGAATCACTTCCAGTTCTACCATACTCCCACTTTTGTTTTTTCTGAAAATAAATCCATTTTATTAAAACTGTGGCGAGTCAAGAACAATATAAGTATTGATCTTCCTGATGGTAGAAAGTTAACCCTCGTCAAAGCCCGGGATAACCCACAAACAGCCATTACTGAAACGTGCCTTGAGTTTATCCGGATTCTGGTTTTAAGCATCAGCCGAACAACTCCCTTTACCTTAACATCGTTAAAATATAAATTGATTCTATATTAATCTAATATAGAAACAAAAGCACTAATCTAATTTGAACCAGATTCAAAAACATGCATCTGTCTCCAGTGCATATCAACCAAATGGAAAGAGGACAATCAGCATTACTCATCTAGGAATGCATCCACATATGAGTAACCCGAAAGAGAAGCAAGTTCTCAAAACCATTACTATCAGCGGAATACCAAACACAAGTATCTACATCTTCAACTTCATCGAAGAATCCTGATACTTCCAACAAATGGTTCTCTACTTTATTCTTATACCTATAACTTTTCAATATCTGGACTTTGCATTTCAACGAAATACATGTCCAGAACTGGAGAAGTCATAAGTAAACACAATATAGTATGAGTACCAACCCCATTGTCCTAACGGATACTGGACAACATACAATACTTTGTATGGGTCCCCTGAGTTCAACAACTCAAACCCTGTGCGTCGTAGGTTGAAAAACTGTAGTATGGTTAAGAAAAATTACACCGCTGTTGAATGCACCTTACCTAATCACCAACTGATATAGGTAAATGTCATAGACACAATATCAAAAAGTTATCTCACTTTATAAAATAAATGTACAGATATATCAGTTTGAAATTGGTGCATAACAACGGATATTCAAAACCAAATATTTGCCATCCGGCAAAATCCAGATGATTTTCTCAAATATCACCAATTACAACGAATTCCGATATAATGAGGATCTAATCATCCAATTCCCAATATCTTACGCCCACTCACCATCTGTAACAATATACAAATGTGAGAAACTGATCTGGTAAATACATACCCTAGAGTTAGATTCCAATTGGGAAAACAGTTTTCAATTAACATCGCACGGTCAGACTGAAACATGAAAATGTTTCAAAAAGGGTTAACTGGTATTCCTAGTAACGTCTCTTCCACTATCCTGATTCACGACAGTAACCATATACTTGCATGCCCTCTCTGCAATCCCTTTATTATGTCTTTACTTATTATCTTATGTACACCTCTTTTACGCTAATTGGTTTTCTTCATTCCCTACCCTTCGGCACCAGCCTAAGGTTTGGAAAAAGACTATCCAATAAGCGTAATAGGTGTACTCTCCTAATCCTAGGAGCCCTCGCAACCTGAGAGAAGGTAAAGAGAAAAGATATCTGAATAATCATATTCTTTTTCTCCTGAACCAAAATCCATCCTCGAAAAAGTTCCTTCGAGTTCGTATGTAACTATACGATGGATTTATCCAATGGAAGTGGATATCCGTAGTGATACGGAGTGTTCTAGAGAAAAGCAAAGTGGATGTAGGAGTGGCAGGGGTATACACGGTTTTTTATCGTGAATGTTGGTGATCGCAATTTCCTTTGCCATTATTCTAATCCCTTTATATGTCTTTACTTATTACCTTCTGTACACCACAGTTAAGCTTGTTGGTTTTCTTTCTTCCCTACCATTCGGCACCTGCCTATGGTTGGAGGAAGACCATCCAATAAGCTCAATAGGTGTACCCTCTCCTAATCCTAGGAGCCCTCACAACCTGAGAGAAGGTAAAGAGAAATGACAACCGAATAATCCTATTCAATCTCTCCAGAACCAGAATCCATCCTCAAAAAAGTTCTTTCGAGTTCGTATATAATCATACGATGGATTTATCCAATGGAAGTGGATGTTCGTAATAATACGGGGTGTTCTGGAGAAATGCAAAGATGATATAGAAGTGGCAATGATGTATGCGACACCGTGACATTCCAAAAGCCAAAGTGTTTTAAGAAGGTTCGGTCAACTTAGTTCATGAGTTTTAGTCAAAGGTCGGGTCATAGTCGCAGCCAGAGAGAGAGAGAGAGAAGAAACACTCAGCGTGCACTCTAACCTAGATCAGAATGGTTAATCATTTTATCTAATCTGGATGGCTCCCACTGTTTCCTCGAATTCTCCTCCAAACCCAAAAGGAGAATTAGTCGGAATCACTTGAGGAGTAATCCTACTCATCAGTGGGAATCGGGATCCAACTATCATCGCATGATAACTTGATGAAAGCCACTCAAGTCACCACACTCTAGAAGGTATGCGCAAACCTGGCAAGTTTCCTGTATGTTTGAAACTCCCGATGTGATTTTTACCCCTGGGACCCAAGTGATCTTGACAATGCCAACATATCAAAGAGTCCTAGTCAAATTCAACCCGTCATTATCTTGATTGCGTTAAACCCACCCGTACGAGTCCTTGACAATGCCAACATAACCGTACGACTGTCCTAACCAATCCACATATCCATGCGACAGAAAAGCATTACAGAGCTACCGAACACTACACCTCGGCAATGCACGACATACGTAGTACGAATACTAAGAAATACTGATCTGAAATGACGGAGGGCTACGGCCGGTTTTTGGAGAAAAACCTTTAACGTAATGAACTTGATCTCGTTGAAGGAATCCAAGTGGTTTTATAAATATATAGTGGCGAAAACGTTTGCCGGTGAAGTGATCTCGACTCTTTCCCTGTCGAATGGGGTGCAGGATATCCCAAATTGAATACCACGATTCAAAGCAAAAATAATCGACTATAATAAAGTTATTACGTTGACGCAAACTTTTACCCAAGGGGTCACTCCCGATGAAGGGATCTCGGCCCTTGCCTCGTCGAATGAGGTGCAGGATATTCCAAATGAATACCACTATGCAAAGCAAAAGAGAACGTCTGTAATGTCAGTTTTTAAAAGCTTGGTTCCAACAACATCATAAATAGGTTTGTTTTATCCTTGCATTGATAAGAATCAATGCAGTCCCATCAATTAATCACGCCAGAAAAGAACGAAAATAAAATGTACGTATATGCCATCCGTATTCGCCACTGGGTCCCGTCATCACCCGTTAGGTTACTTAACTATCGGCAGAACGGGGACTGGGCTAGCGCGGGTGCAAAACATATACAACATCTAATAGTATATATATAAATATATAATAATCGTCCCAGACATGATATAAAGCAACATCACAGAAACATCACAGAAGCAATACAGAATGGTGGATAATCTGGAGCCCCGAGTTTCACTTGAGCCGCAAGTGAGACCCGACGTTCCATGTCGTGTGGATAGCCTGTGCAATTAAACCTAGACCCCTACGAGCGCGGCAAGTTACCCGCCAAAACCAGAAGTGAGGCAGCCCCCTTCAGCAACGTGAATGGACCACCCAGCACTTCACGGAATCCGGTAACTTGAGCACCCCTCCTGGGTCACCTATACCCCCTACGAGTGCGGCAAACAGCCCGCCAATTCTAGAATAAGGTCCCCTCCGTCCCAATGCTATGTGATACGGACCAGTTGCCCTCTAGAATCTGGCTATTCGTGCACCCCACCGCGGGGTAAACCTAGTACAGAAAATAAAATAATATACAAGGGTGACATCGACCTCAGCCCGGTCGTGCCCCAAAAGAATAATATACAAACTGGCAGTGACGGCAGTCCACATGTCGGACGCTTGCTCCGCAATATCAAATGTACAAATGAAATAAAACTGTACTATCATTGCACCATTGCTATCCACCACGACAATCCAACCAACATCACAGCACATCAACGTGAATATCACGTTCGCAAACCCGTCTAAAAGACATATAGCAATTAGACTAGTTTACCGATCAAATGACATTCACGGTCGCAGAATATAATGTATGTAGTGTCAAACGCACGCTTAAATTATCGATCGACTAAGTTCCAAATTGGCCCCAATAGCAAAACAACACTTCACTGAAATCTGGGCCAAAATAGAATATCAAAAAAATCACATTTCCAAGTAAATGGGCTACAGAAAAAATTTGGTCGCCCGTTACCACTAAACCGCCGCGGAACCGCCACCAATAGGAGCTTAGTGCGGCGGATCCGCGGCGCTTTTGTGGAATCACGAGCCCAAATTTTTCCAGTACCCTTAAAATTGCCTGCACGGATTTTTAAGATGCCTGAAATAATTTTTTTGACCACTTTTGAAAATCAACAGCAACTATGAAAATGGAATCGTGATTTCGGTAAATTCCATCGATCGATCTTTTGAGCACGGTTAAACAAGCTAGTGAGGGGTTTAAAGGGTGGTTCTGATACCATGAAGGGTCCCGGCAGCGCCCCGGCCGTTAAAACGCTGCCAAAATGCGGAACAAAATTTTTGAAACCGGCGCTACCGCTACCCGATATACGGATCGACCTTAAACCCTAAACTAGCAAATTAAACTAAGAGTTAGAATTGTTATACCGAGATGATCCAAGTCCTTCGGTCTTCATTCCAAGCTCCTAGCGATCCTTTGATGATGTTTGGTTGCCGGTCTTCCTCCATCTCCGATGATCCACCCGAAGGAAACGGCGCAAGCTCCAGTTTCGTCGAACGAAGCAACCGACGCTCCGAGGTCGCTACCAACGAAGAGTGGGGGTGTAGGATGTGTCACTATATTTTTCTCTCTTCATAAAAGCTCAAGTGAGCAATGCAAGAAGATGAAGAAGAAGAAGAAGGTGATGAAGACTTGGCATAAGGCAAAGAATTGCTAAGTGTGCTTGGATGAATGAGAGTGAGAGAGTGGGCTTTCTTTGTGATAATCTCATCAATCCAAATGAAAACCAACCCCTTCCAATGATATGGCCGGCCCCCACTCTCAACCCCATCAAAAAATGTCATTTGTTTAATTTCATTAAACAATTTGAACCATACTTTTCAACATGCTTTGACCCATGCCACTCCATGCCTCATGCCACCTCACATATTTCACCTCATTTATAAAAAAAATGATTTTCCAAAAAGGTAAATCATATAAATGAGGTGGCAACTTCTTCTAGAAGCTATTTCGTACAAATACGGAATACTTCCCGGTACATGTACCGAAATACATATACGCGTATTCGTACCAAAATACGAATAGCCGAAAGAGAAAACGTATAGTGAACAATAATACTAGAATACGTATATACAAATACATATATCAATTATTAAATCAAAACTTGATTTAATAAACTGGCTTAATTCTAAGCCGCTAGTATTATCAACCGTCCAATTAAAATATGCGCAGCACTTGCACATATTTAATCGGACACCTGTATGTTTCAACATACCTCATGTACACCATATCGCCTGAACCGTGAAAACCCTCTGTGTGGGACTCTAAAGACTCGTCAATACGCTGGCAGTGGGTTTAACCACAAGCACGTCAGCGGCACTAGCTGTACGTAACGACTACCCAGGTATTGAGCGAAAGGGAGGCCGACGAGCAAACTCATCCTGAAACCCTACTAAGCCTATCAGTGACAATATCCGTACGGTCCGGTCTGTTCGTCTAAGAGTATCGCATATCGAGTCTAGGAGAGTGGATAAAGTCAGACCCCTAACAACGCGATATTTAGTGTCGGCATGATACCCATCACCTCCTGAGAAACTATCGATCCTGGATCGGTAATTCTCGTCTACCATGGCCATGGATTTGTGGTGATGGTCACCCGTACACAATGCAACATCAATCCCCAATACCGGGAGAGACGAATCCCCGACGATCCGATCACTGCCTCCATGTGGCTCGGGACTGTACCCAACTAAAACCTGTTTGCACGACTCCTTTGAGTCGTGGTAGGGTAGTAATCAAAGCGCAGTGGGAACTCACACGAGACAAATGACGATCTCAGGTCGGCAGACTAACATACATACATGTCACCTGAGAACTGCTATCTGACAATAGGTATAATACCAACTAGCAGGTTCCCGGCGAGTCCGTCCAGTGTACTCATAACCCAATGAGCACCTGTATACTATCTTAGGTGAACAAACTAACACCAATGGCTTGTGAGACCTGGACACCACCCCTCGTTGGGGTCTCGATCAGCATACACTAGTCTACACTGGAGTATCGATGCCCGGTCTCGATACTCCTACGACTAGGGACATTTAAGGATGTGCTTATAGACCCCAGCTCCCACATATATGATCGCCATCATAATGCTGGCAGTCAACCAAGAATCCTATTGGCTTTATCAACATGATGATAAAGACAGACCAGATAGCATACTATCATCTAGAGTAAGACTGCTTTATCGGTATAGGTCCTCACTCAATCATCATAATCACAAGTCCGCGACTAGGATAATTGCCTTGAGGGCACTATAGCCAACAAAGGAAACATTCAAGGCCTACATTACCCGTTTCTACAACGCCCTTCTCAAGGTGCCCGAGCACCGGGACGAGACCGTCATCACGGCGCTTAGATCTGGTCTGAGGCACAAGTGGTGGTTACTCTCTTTCGCGTTGGCGCAATCTAAGACCATAGCCGAGGTCAAGGTATGGACCGAGCGCGAGGTTCAGCTGGAATCCGAGGTAAACGCTAACCTCCCCCGAGCAGAACGATCCGACCAGAAGAAGAGGGCTCGGGAGGAGAGGCCGGAGCATCAGCAGCCCTACCACCCGAAGTTTCAGGAATATACCCCCCTCAACGTCTCCCTCGCAGTATTGCTAGAGGAGGCCCAGAACGAAGGGTTCTTCAAGTTCCCTCGGATCCCGCGTCAGGCTACGAAGCGAACCCGGGGCCCTTACTGTTCTTTCCACCGGACGCTGGGCCACGCCACGGAGGATTGTAAGCAACTCAGGGACTACATCGAAGAGCTCATCCAATCGGGACACCTCGCCTCATACTTGAGGGACAAATGACAGGCCGAACGCGAGCAGGAGCAGCATCACCCTCCCGCTGACCTGACCATCGGCCAAATCATGCTCGTTTCGGCGAATGGCCAGCACGGAACTCAGGGGTCCCATACCCTGCGCCAAGCACGGAGGCCCACAGTCCTCCGGGGAGCTCCGGCCGAGCCAATAAAATCATCTACTAGCATGTACCTTTCCTTTAGGGCAATGTAAACTCTTCCTAGGATCCATTGTTAATTTAATAAAGATCAATGGAACATTGCGAAAAAGAAAGAAAAACCTTGTTTATTCAAAGGGTATTATGGGCTCCTCAGTCATACACGCAAAAAGAAAAGGAAATTACAACAGTGGGGGAAGGGGGTGCAGCTAGCACTGCTCGTGGTACTCGGTAAAGATCTCCGCCAGCCGGGGCCTCGTGAGGTCCAACCTCTGTCCCCTGTTCCCCCCGCGCGCGTCGATCCCAAGCCTCAGCTCGTAGCATTCGTGGACGAGCGCCTCTGAGCGGGCCAGCCGGTTCGCGGAGATCAAGCCGAAGCGCCTCAGAGACCGCAGCTTGCCCACGGCCTCGTCATAGAGCTGTTCGGACAGGGGGTTGTAAAGCCCCGGCGACGCCCTCCAGATGGAGTACTTCAGCAGCTGCAGCAGGGAGGAGCGTCGGGGGAGCAGCCAGCCGAAATGGTCCTCAATGCTCCCATAGACTAGCTGCACCGTGTCCTCGGTGCAGTTCTGGTCGTAAAGGTACACGTCTTCGAAGTGGATGATGTCGGGGATGGTAAACGGAAAGTCTTGCATTTTCGACGACCTGCTTATGAAGGATGGAAGGACCAGTACTCCTTCAGCCTTATATAGCCCACTGCGCAGCTCAACAGTCACCCGCTTTCACCCAAAAAGTCGCTGCCACGCGGCGGTCACCAAGCTTTCTCTGGTGGAATCGAAGCGACGCGCCCCTAGCGCTTCGCCTCCCCCCGCATTCAATGCACATGCTACGCGCACTGTTACCGCGACCGTTCCTATTCCCCATGCCTACAGCTGGACAGTCGGGCTACACCTCGTGAAAAATCAGCCAAAGCAGCTACCCTGCTCGGCTATACCTAGCCGGTAGCCTCCCTACTCGCAGCAGCTACCCTGCTCGGTCACCCCTGGCAGGTAGCTTCCCTACCACAACGCCAGGGATCAGAAAGCCCTCCCAGAGGCAGTCGAGCCCGAGGATCCCTCGCTCGGCTATCCTTCAGGACAAAAGCCCTCGCCAAGAGGCACCGGGCAGTAACCCTGCCCGGCCAAGGGTCCTTGGTAGGCTTCTATAGCCCCTCCCGCGCTAAGGACCAAAGTCCTCCCAGAGGCAGTCGAGTCCTTGCTCGGCTATCCCCGGCTGGTAGCTTCCTACCACAACCGACAGGGATCAAAGTCCTCGCCAAGAGGCACTGGGCAGTAACCCTGCTCGGTCCCCATCCTGAACGATCAAAGCCCTCGCAAAAGGCAACCGAGCAGCTACCATGCTCGGTCAACTCCGGCTGGTAGCTCCCTACCCACGACGCCAGGGATCAAAAGCCCTCACAAGAGGCACCAGAGAGGCTACCCCACTCGTTCATCCCAGGCTGGTAGTTGCCTACCAACGACGCCAGAGGTCAAAGCCCTCGCCAAGAGGCAACCGTGCAACCTCACTGCCCGGTCATCCTTAGTGGGCTTCTTACAGCCCTTCCAGCGCTAAGGACCAAAGTCCTCCCAGAGGCAGTCGGGTCCTTGCTCGGCTATCCCCGGCTGGTAGCTTCCTACCACAACCGACAGGTATCAAAGCCCTCGCCAGGAGGCAACCGCATAGCTTCACTTCCCGGTCATCCTTAGTGGGCTTCTTACAACCCCTCCAACGCTAAGGATCGAACCCCTCGCAAGAGGCAACCGAGCAGCTACCCCGCTCGGTCGTCCCTGACGGGTAGCTTCCCTACCGCAACGCCAGGGATCAGAAATCCCTCGCAAGAGGCAACCGAGCAGCTACCCTGCTCAGTCACCCCCGGCTGGTGGTCGATGCTAGCGTTGACAGAGGTCAAAGATGGCACCCCCCCATGGAGCCACTGAGCAGGCGCCTACTCACGCTCGGCTCAAGTACGGTGAACAGCGCTCTTCCCGTCACCTGCAGAGGAACCGAGACCCCAGTGAGGGACATCAGATCTGTCCAGGTCTAAGCGATCTCCCCTCGACTTCGGGGCCCATGGGGATACCTCCTCGGCAGCGCATGGCATGCTCGTCGGCAAGTGATCGGAATCAACCCGACGGGCGATTGCTAGACAAGTGGCAAACCTGACATGAAAACACAACGGTGCAAGCAGAGATATTTTACGAGCATTCTTCACAAACAGATGGTAGAGCGTGATTCGATGAAGCCAAAGAAAAATTTTATTACTACCAAAGACAAAAGCTTTACAAAGGGTATTTTTTGGGGGCTCCCCAGCCTTACAAAATTCAAAAAACGAAATAAAAGGAGGAAAACGGGGGCTCTACACCTCGGAGATAGGTACGACCTCCACCACGTGGCACGCGGGGTCCTCGGCAGCTTCCTCCCCAGGAACCTCTTCCCCCTGCTCATCGGCGTCCGCAAGGGGGAACTCGGCCCGGAGATCTCCTTCGGCAAACTCCGGCATACGGGCCTTAACGGCATCGAGGGCGTCGTGCCAAATGCGGGTCGTAGCCACGGCCAAGTCGTCATAGAAGTCCTTCGACTTCTTGTAGCCCTCCACCGCCCTTAGTTCAGCCGACTTGGCCACCTCGGACGCCGCCCCCAGCTCCTTTCGGAGGGTCTTCACCGTCCTCTTCAGGTTGCCGGCGAGCACCTGGGCATCCTCGAGCTTGACCTCGGCAATCACGGCGGCCTCGCGGTGCCGGGCTACCTCCCGTTTCCCGGTCTCCACCTCGCCTTCCAAGGCAACAACCCTCGTCGTCATCGCCTCCAGCTCCCGCTTGGAGCTCACTTCCAGCGAGACGAGCCGGCCCGCTGCCTCCAGCGCCGGGGCTACCACCTCGGCTTCCATACGCAAGGCGAGGGCAATGTGCTGGAGAACCTAGAAGACATGAAAAAGATCAGAAAGATGAAGGAGGCACCGAATCTCACAATGAACCAAACACTTACCTGCACGGACTCCTGGGCGATGGACGCCAGCTGAGCCCTAAAGGTCCCCCTGGGAACTCTACCCTCGGCCGAGGTCTCTATCTCATGCAGAAGGTTATCCACAACGGATACCCCGATGGCACCGCGAACCAGAGGCCCCCTTCTTCCACCATGGTCGGCGAGGACCGGCCCCGGGAAGGTCTCCGGGAGCTCCTCTTGAGCGGCTCCGAGGGAGAGCCGATCTCCTCTTCTAAGGCCGGGTCCTCCAGAATCAGGGCCCGCTTCCATCCCGACACTCTGCTGGGACCCGGGGTGGGATCCGCCCTTGAGCGCTCGCGGGACACTGCCACCGGAGCAGTAGGAGCCGGGGCGGGCTTCGCGCGAGAAGAACTGACGCCCCCAGCCTTCGTAGCCTACCTCGGCTGGCGCATGGAGGCTTTGAGCGAGTCGAAGTCCATGGATCCTGCACAAAACAAATACCCAACAAATCAGCAACACGAGCAAACACAAGCCAAAAAGCCAGCCTAACTTACCGACGAACTCGACGGGGCTAAGCCCGGCCCAGCTCGGGACCCTCTCAGACAGCAGCACGTCAGGCCGGGGGATGGGCTCCCACGACGCCACTCTCACTGCGGCGGGGTCATCGGACTGGTTCTCCGGCAAACATTTCTCCCTCGATCACTTGGTAGGCACGGGCCAGTCCTCGCCTTCGAATGGGGAAACGAAGAAAAATTTCTTTTTCCAATCATGAATAGAAGAGGGCAAGGCCACGACCCCGATCCCGGCAGCGCCCCCGGCCGCTTCCTGAAAGAGAGATAAACCCATCTCGGGTCGCCCGCTCGACTACCAGGGTGACTTTTGAAGACGAGAGAAGAATCGAGAAGGGAAAGGCTGAAGGGAACCGCCTGTAACTTCAGGCGGATCAAGAACCCGAGAAGGATCCTCCACGAGTTCGGCACTAACTGGCCGGGGGTCAAACCGAAAAAATTCAGCTCGGGAGAGAAGGGCAGGCGCATTCCGTCCCAAAAAGCTTCCAAGTACAAGGCGATTTCCCTGCCCCGTGCTTGATCCGCCCTCTCTCCCTCCTTGGCCAGTCGAAGCGTGTAGCGCGAGGGGATGTGGAAACGAGCCCGAGCATTGGCGAGCTCATCCTCATGCCTCACCCAGCACGAGAAGCCAGGGGCCGCATCTGCCGCCTCCTCCCTGGAGGCTGCTCCCGCCTCACGATCCCGGAGAGAGGATCCAACCCCTGCTCTCCGGGGGGACTCAGACGCAACTAAAGGAACCATAAAACCTACTCCTACAACATCTACTGACTCTACAAAGGAAGACATCTAAGCTTGGAAAAGGGAATCTTCAGGGGCCGAAAGCGGGAGAAAGGAGACGAGCGCCGAGCAACCAGGACTTAAGAGAGGGAAATACGAAGGAGTAAGGGCACAAGGGCGGACCCCACCCCTGTTTATTGCTGCAAACGGCCTCATCCAATGACGCCCGTCATCTCCCGCCGAAACGACTCCTTGCGCCCAGCGGCTCCGATCGCTCCACGTGTCGATCCTGCGCTGGACCGCGTCCCATCGACGCTTGACGCGTGGACCGTCGCTTCAGTTGCAGAGTGCACGAACCGGCGCACCTTCTTTAAATGCAGAGATCTCGCCCTGATTCGCTAGCGGAAAAGACAACTGACAGCCCGAGGACTCGTCCCGACAAAGCCCTAGAAAGGAGCTCACCTCGGGAGGCCTGGCAATCCACTCCTGACCCGACCCGCTAGCTGGTCGGGACAAGAGTGGGGGGCTAATGATAATGCTCAATATTGGCGATCTCCAAAATCAGGGCACGTGGCAGATGACGTGTCCCAGGACTCAGAAGAAAGGGTCCACAGGGACCAACCAGGCCATCCTGTACCCGGCCCACAAGCATAAGCCGGTCCTCCTCGGGCCCCCCTGCAAATTAGCCTCCTCGGCCACTCAGCTCGCCCCGAGCTGCCACAAGACCAAGACTCCTCGGTCTTCTCGCTTGTTCCCGAGCTCCCCAGCCGAGGCCATATTCCTCGGTCCTCCGACCGACCAACAGTACCGCTCACAGACATAACCGCCGCTCCGCAAATCTCGCCATGCGCGGATTCTCCGCCAGCAACATCCCACGTTCCACGCCATCACGATCCCCATTAATGGGCGATCCGCTCTCTACGCGGGCGTGACGTCGGGAGCGTAACTGCCGGCGAGATTCTCGCGCCTGCTGCTGCGTGCCGCCACCGCTATATAAACCCCCATCACAGAGGGATCAAGTAAGCCATTTTTATTCCACTTAGCCGTTACTCTGCCCGGATCTAGCACTAACTTGATCGTCGGAGGGTTCTCGGTGGTACCAAACCACCCCGGGACTTCTTTGCAGGTACTCAGCACCAAACTCCTCAAATCACCATTCTCATCAAAACCCATTGAGATCCACACGCAACAGAAGACCACCACCAAAATCAATCGGGAGATCAACGGAAGACAACATCTGACGGAGACCTGAAAAGGACCTCCATCACATATAGATACTATCCAGCCGGGGAAATTGGATGTGATGAAAGACGAGAAGGACATCAAGCGTGACATGAAAAAATACGGCAGCGTAAAATATGGTGTAGGAAGTGATCACAACAGCTCCAAGAGGTTCAGAAAGTCTCAGGAGAAGCTCTTATGATCCAAATCCAAATGGTTGCGTTATCTGCTAATAATTAAAGCTGTTAAAGGAAATAAGATGTTTTTTTTTTTGCGTACCTACTAGATTTTCAATAAGTGGCTAGTAAGCCTATATTTCCTGTTAATTATAGTCTGTCTTCGTATTCTTTTTATGATTGTATTAATTAATATTGTAGGCTCGGCTATATAAAATCGGTGTCAAATTTTCTTTGAAAGAATCTATGAATAAAGGATTGTTCAAATTCCAATAGTGATGTAATGATTTTATTTATTTTTTAATTTTTTAATTTTAGCTGCTAATTCTTATAAAGTGATTGTTGGTGATTTGGTGCGTAACAACCGGAAATAAAGGGAACCGGTAAATTAAGCTTCAACTTTCTTTAAGGATCTACTTGTTCCTGCTGAAATGAGTTTGCTTAAGGATTTACAGATAAATACCCTTCATAATACAACAGAGTCCGAAATTTCTAATAACCGAACAAACTTTGAAATTCTATAGTGAAATTGTGAGCAAATGTAAAGAAGAAGTGAGTCTTAATGATGGATAGAAGGCATCTTTTATAGAGTTGAAGAGTTTACCATTTAAAAAGTCCTGACCGTTGTAAAAACCGCCAAATATAGTGTTTTTTTTCTTTGAATTTTTTCAACAAAAAAAAGGACAACTTCTGAAAATTCGAAATTCAAAAAATCAAGAGAGAAAAATTTCGAATTATGCTTTCAAGTCAAGCCCAAACTGTATAAAGCATCCAATCAAGACTTTACATAAATAATAATATTATACTCATTAGGAATGAGCCCATTTGGTCCATAACTCATTCACTCTAACTTAAATTTATGGGTAGATTGTAAATAAATAAATAAATAACCCGGCCTACTTCAAACTTGTTTAAAAACACCTAGTCCCGATTAATTAAAACCGCCTAAATGAAATGCAATAAAGGGATTTTTCATAAAGATTTTGAACAGAAAACCCTTTCCAACAATTTCGAAAATTTCAGGAGGTTTTAGACAAATAATCTGCAGCAAACATAACTACACATCAAATTAATTAAAAGCCCCATACCTTCACCTTTCAAAAGAACAAGAGATATGGCCTGGATGACGAACTTGTTGTAGACAATTTACTGAAACAAAACTGAATCAAACTTAATTCATTGCTCCAGCTCATGTTTCATGGAGACAATGAAACAAAATAAAAGCATCATCTATTTCCTTCTGAATAAGCTCCCAAAATTCCCTCTCTCTAAATTCTCAAGCAATTTTTTACCCCCAGGCACATCCATTTCACTCAACTTCTTCAAATATCCAACAGCCCCATAAGAAATCATGATCCTTTTACATTTCTTACTTGATGCCAAAAACAACAGGCAGCACACAGCATATTTTTTCGCCCTATTTCGAGGGCTCGGGTCGAGCAACCGTACCAAATTCGCGACGCTTCTCTCGTTTTTCTTAACCTCCTTTTTATTCTGCGCGCAACTCATTAAGCTAGCAATGGCTTGAGCAGCTGTTTCTCTAGTGCTGTTTGAATTCGCCTCGAGCAAGCTTAAGAGGAGAGGCAAACAACCAGTTTCCCCAATCGATCTCTTTATTTCGGTAGAGCGAGATATTTTGCAGATAGTTGAGGCTGCTGCCGCCCGAGAAGCTAAAGATCCGTTCTTTAGCACGTGCACTACCTGTGGCAAGATCTCGAGCGAAATTATGGTTCCGTCCGGTACCACACTCACAAGATTTCTCAATGTTGCAACTGCGGATTCTTGAAGCAACGGGCCATTGAGATAAGATAATATACTGTGAATTCCACCTTCAGAAACTACTGCTCTTTTTAAATCAACCATGCCTGATGTCAGATTTTGCAGGCAGTCTACAGTGTACTCTTTCAAACAATGCACCGATCCAGAATCTAACAAACTGATCATGACACGAATTATCCCTTCGTTGAACAAACTGTGTCTCGATTCCGGTACAGCCGAAATGTTCACTAGAGTCCCGACAGCTGCTAACTGCGAGATTGAATCACCTGTCTGTGAAATTTCGATCAATGGCAATGACCCTCCATACTCAGATATCGAGAGTGCATTTTCGATTGAAATTGACAGTCTCTGCAAACTTATCGCAGCTAACTCTCTTCCGATAACACTTCCGGATTCTAACAAGCGGATCAATGGAGAGATCACTCCTTCTGAAACTAGTAAACTTTCACAGCTGCCCGATTCGACAAGGAGGCAAATTACCGTTGCCGCCTTCTCTTGAATTTTGAGAGCCTTCTCTTGAATTTTGAGAGAAGGAAAAGTGAGCAATTGAACAAGAGCATTTTTGTTGCTTCGAGTTAAGGAAGCGACCACATTTTTCCGATCGGATCTTAAAGATTCAAGAAGATCATCAACTGGTTTATTCTTTGCTTCGCTATCCCCAATCTTGATGATGCGCAATAACGGTAATTTCTTAGATCGTGACACGTGGCGGATGACGTGTCACATGCATAAACCAGTTAGGCCTCTGAAGGCCACGGAGGGGGAACCAGTGTGCTACAGTGGGGGCTTCCTTCAAATCCTGTCTCCGAGGTTGCACCCCACTCCTTACCTCCGGGCCCCTCAGCAGCCAAGCCAAGTGTCCCTTTACTCTACTCCGAGCTATCACGGGCCCGAGCCTCCTCGGCCCTCCCGGCTCGTCTCCAGGCTACCGCAGAACCAAGATACCTCGGCTCTCCCGCTCGTCCGCGAGCTCTCCCGCCGAGGTCATCTTCCTCGGTCTCATCGACCGACCAACGGCACCACTCACAGGCGCAACCGCCATCCCGCGAATCTCGCCATGTGCGAGATATCCGCCGGCCATATCCTACGTTCCACGCCATCACGATCCCCCATTAACGAGCATGTCTCGCTATTAATGGGGGATCACGCTCATCACACGGGCGTGACGTCGGGAGCGTAACGGCCGTCGTGATTCTCGTGCCTGCCCTGTCTGCTGCCACCGCTATATAAACCCCTTCTTCAGACGGTTCAAGTAAGCCATTTTTACTCCACTAAGCCGTTACTCTGCTCGGATTTTCTCTCTAACTTGACCGTCGAAGGGTCCTCGGTGGTACAACCATCCCGAGACTTCCTTGCAGGTAGCTCGGCGACAACCAACCTCAAACCCATTGAGATCCACACGCTTCAGGAGTCTGCCTCTAGATCCAATCTCAGCCATCCCTCGCCGCCATCAGCAGATCAACTAAAGGTAACATCTTAGCGCGATCCAGATCGCGTCAGCTGGCGCCGTTTATGGGAAACCTTGATTCTACAAAAACAAAAGTCCATCTTCCGATCTCAACCTAACAGCGAGCGATCATCGCGACGATCCAAGTACTAGCCGCCGCCTCCCCCACAACGGGGGCGCGGACGAATCTCTTCCTCTGAACACCATCAACGCCCTAACCGTCCGAATAGATCGACTCGCGTCCATGGTGGATGCACTCGTCCTTTTCCAAACGGCGGGACAAGCTCCCCAGGTCGCTGCTCCCCCGCCTCGGGACTGGGACCCCTACAGAGGGAAAGAAGACTTTGCTCGCATCGGCACTGCCGACCACCGTCTCGTTGTCTCCCACAGCCGCAGGTCCCCCGGGCCGACATATTCGATGACCCGGTGGGCACCGCAAATCTCGACTCCGGGGTCTTACGCCAGAGAGCTTCGCCCCGAGTCTCGTCGCACCCCTGTCCCCCCCGAGGTGGTGACGGTCAGCTCGCCTACTTCCAGGCATGACCGGCACCCCTTCTCTCGACGGGGTCGCGCACGCGAGACTCGCCACAGCAGCTCAAAAACGACCTCGCCAGGAGACCTAAGAAGCCCTCACTAAGAGGAAGCCGAGCGGCTACCATGCTCGGCTATCCCTGACCGGTAGCTCCCTACCCCATAACGCCAGGGATCAAAGCCCTCGCCAAGAGGCAACTGAGCAGCTTCACTGCTCGGTCCATCCTTAGCAGGCCTTGCACGGCCCCTCCAGCCCTAAGGATCGAAGCCCTCACCAAGAGGCAGCCGAGCGGCTACCCCGCTCGGCTATCCCTGGCCGGTAGCTCCCTATCCCATAACGCCGGGGATCAAAGCCCTCGCCAAGAGGCAACTGAGCAGCTTCACTGCTCGGTCCATCCTTAGCAGACCTTGCACGGCCCCTCCAGCGCTAAGGATCGAAGCCTTCACCAAGAGGCAGCCGAACGGCTACCTTGCTCAGCTATCCCTGGCTGGTAGCTCCTTACCCCACAACGCCAGGGATCGAAACCCTCACCAAGAGGCAGCCGAGCGGCTACCCCGCTCGGCTATCCCTGGCCGGTAGCTCCCTACCCCACAACGCCAGGGATCAAAGCCCTCGCCAAGAGGCAACTGAGCAGCTTCACTACTCGGTCCATCCTTAGCAGGTCTTGCACGGCCCTTCCAGCGCTAAAGATCGAAGCCTTTACCAAGAGGCAGCTGAGCGGCTATCCGGCTCGGCTATCCCTGGCTGATAGCTCCCTACCCCACAACGCCAGGGATCAAAACCCTCGTCAAGAGGCAACTGAGCAGCTTCATTGCTCGGTCCATCCTTAATAGGCCTTTTACGGCCCCTCCAGCGGTAAGAATCGAAGCCCTTACCAAGAGGCAGCCGAACGGCTACCCTGCTCGGCTATCCCTGGCCGGTAGCTCCTTACCCCAAAACGCTAGAGATCAAAGCCCTCGCCAAGAGGCAACTGAACAGCTTCACTGCTCGGTCCATCCTTAGCAGACCTTGCACGGCCGGCCCCTCTAGCGCTAAGGATCGAAGCCCTCACCAAGAGGCAGCCGAGCGGTTACCCTGCTCAGCTATCCCTGGCTGATAGCTCCTTACCCCACAACGCCAGGAATCAAAGCCCTCACTAAAAGGCAGCGGACCGGCTACCCTGCGCGGCTATCCCTGGCTGGTAGTTCCCTACCCCCACAACGCCAGGGATCGAAGCCTTCACCAAGAGGCAGCCGAGCGGCTACCCTGCTCGGCTATCCCTGGCCGGTAGCTCCCTACCCCACAACGCCAAGGATCAAAACTCTCGCCAAGAGGCACCGGGCAGCAACCCTGCTCGGCTATCCTTAAGGATCAAAGCCATCGCCAAGAGGCACAGGGCAGCAACCCTGCTCGGCCCGTCCTTAGTAGGCCTCTTACGGCCCCTCCCGCGCTAAGAATCAAAGGCCCTCGCAAGAGGCAACCGGGCTCGCCCTTGCTCGGTTATCCCTGGCTGGTAGCTCCCTACCCCACAACGCCAAGGATCAAAGCCCTCACCAAGAGGTACCGGACAGCAACCCTTCCCGGCCCGTCCTTAAGGATCAAAAGCCCTCGCAAGAGGCAACCGGCCCCGCCCTTGCTCGGTTATCCCTGGCTGGTAGCTCCCTACCCCAACACACCAGGGATCAAAGCCCTCGCCAAGAGGCACCGGGCAGCAACCCTGCTCGGCCCGTCCTTAGTAGGCCTCTTACGGCCCCTCCCGCGTTAAGGATCAGAAGCCCTCAACAAGAGGCAGCCGAGCGGCTACCCTGCTCGGCTATCCCTGGATGGTAGCTCTCTACCCCGCAACGCCAGGGATCCAAGCCCTCTCCAAGTGGCAGCCCAGCGACTACCCTGCTCGGCTATCCCCGGCTGGTAGTTCCCTACCTCACAACGCCAGGGATCTAAGCCCTCACTAAGAGGCCGTCGAGTTTCTTCCTGCTCGGCGCATCCCCAGCGGGTAGCCTCCTGCCCATCAGACGCTGAGGACCTGAAGCCCTCTTCGTGAGGCCGCCGAGTTTCTTCCTGTTCGGCGCATCCCCAGCAGGCAGCCTCCTGCCCATCAGACGCTGAGGATCAGGAGCCCTCTTCGCGAGGCCGCCGAGTTTCTTCCTGCTCGACGCATCCCCAGCGGGCAGCCTCCTGCCTATCATACGCTGAGGATCCGAAGCCCTCTTCGCGAGGCCGCGTCTTCCTGCTCGGCGCATCCCCAACGGGCAGCTTCTTGCCCATCGGACGCTAAGGACCCGAAGCCCTCTCCGCGAGGCCGCCGAGTTTCTTCCTGCTCGGCACATTCCCAGCGGACAGCCTCCTACCCATCGGACACTGAGGATCCGAAGCCCTCTTCACGAGGCCGCCGAGTTTCTTCCGGCTCGGCGCATCCCCAGCTGGCAGCCTCCTGCCCATCAGACGCTGAGGATATGAAGCCCTCTTCGCGAGGCCGCCGAGTTCCTTCTTGCTCGGCGCATCCCAGCGGATAGCTTCCTATCCTAACAAAGACACGGATCCAAGACCCGCCGAATAAACTCATACTCAACGCGCGATCAGCGTCTCAACTCCGGCAAAGGGAGGATACCGACCTTTCCACGCTCGTCCTTCATTCGACTCATACTCGATGCGCGACAACAAGAACGCCGTGTCGTCCCCGAACAATCCACCATAAGGAATTACCAGCGCCAAGCCGCACAGAGAGAACCGAGCAGTCCACTCTCGACCCGACCCACAAAATAGATCGGAACGTGAGTTGGGGGGCTAATGATGATGCTCAATAACGGTAATTCCTTAGATCGTGACACATGGCGGATGACGTGTCATATACGTAAACCAGTTAGGCCCCTGAGGGCCACGGAAGGGGAACCAGTGTGCTATAGTGGGGGCTTCCCTTAAACCCTGTCTCCGAGGTTGCACCCACTCCCTGCCCCCGAGCACCTCAGCAGCCAAGCCAAGTGTCCCTTTGCTCTGCTCCGAGCTATCACTGGCCCGAGCCTCCTCGGCCCTCCCGGCTCGTCTCCGGGCTACCGCAGAACCAAGATACCTCGGCTCTCCCGCTCGTCCGTGAGCTCTCCCGCCGAGGTCATCTTTCTCGATCTCATCGACCGACCAACGGCACCGCTCACAGGCGCAACCGCCATCCCACGAATCTCGCCATGCACGAGATATCCACCGGCCATATCTCACGTTCCACGCCATCACGATCCCCCATTAACGAGCCTGTCTCGCCATTAATGGGGGATCCCGCTCATCATGCGGGCGTGACGTCGAGAGCGTAACGGCCGGCATGATTCTCGCGCCTGCCCTGCCTGCTGCTACCGCTATATAAACCCCTTCTTCAGACGGTTCAAGTAAGCCATTTTTACTCCACTAAGCCGTTACTCTGCTCGGATTTCCAATCTAACTTGACCGTTGGAGGGTCCTCGGTGGTACAACCACCCCGAGACTTCCTTGCAGGTAGCTCGACGACAACCAACCTCAAACCCATTAAGATCCACACGCTTCAGGAGCCTGCCTCCAGATCCAATCTCAGCCATCCCTCGCCACCATCAGCAGATCAACGGAAGGTAACATCTTGGCACGATCCAGGTCAACGAGCAAGCGAAGACGTAGCATTACTGAATTCACCAAGTACGCCCGATTTAATCAAAAGATTACAGTCTTTAATGCAAAGATCCAATTTTGCGGAGAGTGAATCGATATCACTCTGCATCTGCAGCTTGCCCATCGAAATTTCTTCCCCTAAGCATTGATTGGCTAATGCAATTATTTCACCGAGAGTGATACAGATCGAGTGTAGATTTCCGGCACAGAGGGTATTCTTGGTGAAAAGTGTTGGGGTAAAAATTTACACCCCCGTTGATCGAGTCAAAGTCAAGGTCAACCCCAAGCCAGGTGGGCCCAAGCCCAGGTCAAGCGGGCTCATACCCAAGTCGAGCCCGCGGCCAGCCTCCTCCATGCTAAAATATAGATCATGTAATAAATAATTTTTATGTAATTTTTTTATACATAAATGTATGAAAAATGGGCATAAAGCCAAATTTTTGTAAGCCCATGGCTTATGTGCAAAAATGAAATGGCACATGAGCCATGGGATAGGCAAAAATGCCATTTTGTGAAGCCCAAGGGACGATATGTAAATATGTAAGCCTATAAAAGGCAACATTATGAATAAAAAAAGGACTTTCATTCTCTCTCAAAAAAAACCTAGGGTTTGTATTTCTTTCCCTTTTCTGAAGGTCTCAAACCTTCTTCTTTCTTTTGAATTAAATCAAGAGTTTTACTCTTCCTTTTCAAAAACAAGATAGTTTTTCACCACCAAACCCATAAAGGGGAACTTGAATCTGTCTTTAGATCCCAAAAAATAGAGATTTTGAGATCTCACATCTCTTGATCTTCAAGATCCAACTAACAGAGGAGGAAGAAGAAGAACCCCTTCCATTAACCCCAAAAACATACTTCGAAGTCCAACTCCACTCTGATTTCTCTTCCGAGAATCTTTTTAGACTAAAAGCCTCTTTTCCTCGCCGGCGTTCAAGCGCAGAGCGCCCACGTGCCGACACGTGGCGCGCTTGCGCTCGAGCGCAAATCGCCCCAGTGCCGACACGTGGCGCGCTTGCGCTCGAGCACCCAGCGCTCTGGCGCAAGTCGCCACCGTGCCAACACGTGGCGCGCTTGTGCTCAAGCGCCCAGCGCTCAAGCGCAAGTCGCCCTCGTGCTGACACGTGGCGCACTTGCGCTCGAGCGTCAGGCGCTGAAGCACAAAGTGCCAACGTGCCTACACGTGGCGCGCTCGCGCTATAGCGCACTTGCGCTCGAGCGTCAGGCGCTGAAGCGCAAAGCGTCCACGTGCCGACACGTGGCGCGCTCGCGCTATAGCGCCCTGCGCTCAAGCGCAGAGCGCCCACGTGCCGACACGTGGCGCGCTCGCGCCTGAGCGCACAGCACCTGGGCGCACAGCGCCCAAGGCGCTGGCCCCACGCATCCTTTGGATGCCTTTTCCCCCTCTTTCTTTTATATATATATATATATATACATATATATATATATATACACATATATATACACATATGCATACATATGTGCACACACACATACACCACGACACTGTCCCTGTTAGAAAAAAATTTCTAACGGGGCGCTGCCCCGCACCCCGCAAGAGGGCTGTTAGCCCCCTTGACTTCCAGCCCGCTATCCGGGTAGCAGGACCCCCGTAAAAACTCTGCGGGGCCCCCGATATATCCAAAACCCTTTCAAAACACAACACTGCACATTGAGTTCGCATGACCGGTTTAACCCGTCAATCGGAGGTTTCCTCGCTCCAAAGGCGAGGAGTAATTAACAGCAGCTTAGTCCGCGGCTGCCGGAGATTCGGATCCCCACAATCATTAAGCCTCAGCCTATCTTAGGCAGGGGGAATCTGTAATGCGCCTGACAAGCGCGTGCGTATTCCCATCTCAATAGGGTGACGAAAAATACCTTACAGATTCTGGCACGCCCGGTAGGACCAATCTCTCCTCCCATATTTCGGGTTAAGCGTTCATGCGAACTCAATCAATATACATATCTATATTTATACTAAAATAATGTTCTTTCATGCAGGTTTTCAAGCAATCACTTTTCAACAATGTCTCCAAAGATGAACTCAGCTCTCAGCATGACTCCCGTCTCCTACACGATGAAGATGGACTCCAGGACGGTCCTTCCGGCCAGTCTTAGGCAACAATGGGAGGAGGAGCCGCTACCATTTGGCTCTATTATGTTCGTGTCGGCTAATGCTATCCCTGCACCTCAAGCTCCGGTAACCGACAAACCGGCCTCGAAAGACAAGAAGCCAAATGTGGTGGCCTCGAAGGCGCCCCAACCCAAACACAAATCGGTGTCTGAACGGCTTTCCATGGCCCCAGCTGGGGGCAAAGCCGTCAGAACAGAAGAGGGAACCAGACGTCAAGGGCAAGCCCAGGCGATGCCTCCGACGGACAAGCGAGCGGATGTCTTCGCAAGCCTCCCCATCACTCGGCATATGGTGGCTTCCCGGAGAGCAGAAGCCTGCCAAGCTCTCAAGGCAGAGAGGCTGAGGCAGAAGTGGCTCAGATACAGAGCCAACAAAAGGGCTAGGGCTCCAACCATGTTAAAATTTGTGAATTTCCAAAGCCCGGACCACTCCGCGAAACCAGCCGCCAGTGATGAAAGGATGGCTGAATGTGTTATCCACACCATCTACATGATGGGCACGCGCAGCAAGAGGAAGGACGGAGCCACCACATCTCAAATCCAATCTGGCTTGAATGTGGTTGCCGCTTCCCAAGAACAGCCGCCTCCGCTGGATGATGAAAACCCTCTCGATGAGGATGATAGGCAGAAAGATCCTTCGGTCCATGAGGAGTCGGGCTCGGAAAGTGAAGAGAAGCCAATCTTCCGTCCTAAGAATGCAGAGCAGCAACTTCTCCAAGAGCTCCGAAAACAGCTCAGAAGCAAAGACAAGGAGATGGCCAAACTTTACTCCAAAATTGACGACTTGACGAACGTCGTCTTGCAGCTCACGGCCCGACTTGCCTCTCAGCCACCCAATCAAGCGCAGGGCTCTGCTCGTGAACCGGGAAACGGTGTCCCAACGCAGCCAACGTCTATTCCCTCAAATCCAAAAGTGGGCGAACCGCATGAAAATCAGTCGCATCCTATCTCGGGAAATGTCTTGGCTACCGATGACAGTAGCCCGCTAACTCAAGATCAAATCATGGATTTAGTTGCCAGCAAAGTCAAAACATTGGTAGCTGAAGCCGAAGCGCAAAAAGATATCAGCAGTACTGGGAGACCATATCCTGCTCAGTATGATCTGGTGGAATTTCCTAGCGGCTATGTCATCCCCAAATTCGGAAGATTCGATGGAACGGGAAATGCGAATCAGCATATCGCCCACTTCAAAGCCTCATGCGGGAACACTGGGGGCAACGATGCGCTTCTCCTCCGCCAGTTCGTTAATAGCTTGACCGATGTTGCTTTCGACTGGTACGCGAGCATACCGGATGGCTCCGTCACAACTTTTGTCCAAATGGAGTCTCTGTTTCGGCAGAGGTTCATGAGCGTCAGCGATAAGATTACCATTGCCGAGCTCGTAAGGACCAAGCCCAAGAGCGATGAAAGCAGCACGGATTTTATAACCCGATGGCGCAATCTCTCCGTCAAATGCGAACCGCCGATAGAGCAAGACCAATCTATCAGTCTCCTCGTCGGAAATCTCAACAATTGGATGGCCCCGTTTCTATGCACCGCGGGTCTCAAAACATTCCAAGATCTTACCAAAAAAGTTCAGATGCTGGAGCGCTCAAAGCAGGAGTCCTCCTCTGACTCCCAAAATAACAATAGGTCCTGAAGAAACCGAAAGGACGAAAATCGCAAAGGCGGAAATTCCGACGATACTGAATCTTTCAATGCCTCCGCTAACCGAAATAAGCAAGGGTCGAGCGGGCCTAATGCCAACCAGCTTCGGAAGCCAACGTTCGAAGAAGGAGGAGAATCTTCACTGAAAGAGAAGCTGGACAAGATCTATTCCTTCATAAGGGACAAAATCCATAAAATATTCAAAGACGCCATGAGGAACGGTCTACAACTGCCAGAGTCAAAAAGACCGCAGGAAGCGAATAGGACCGACGACCCCAAATACTGCCCCTATCACAGAGTAATAGGTCATGCCATTGAGGACTGCTTTGTCTTCAAAGATTGGATCGAAAAGCAATACAAGGCAGGAGAGATAGAACTGTCTAAAGGCGTGTTAACAAACAGTCCACTTGCGACCGCCAATTTCATACAAACAGAGACCGAAGTTCTTCGTGAAACCGATTCTCTCAGATATCTGCCTTTCTCTGAAAACAATCGACAACCACGTCATTAAACTGGGAACAATCGACCACCACGTCATTAAACTGGGAACAATCGATCTCTAAGTCGTTAAAACTGGGAATGTAAAAAAATGTAAATAAACAAAAGAAATGTGTAAATAAAAGAAAAATAAATAAAGCCGAAATGATGGGGCAACTCGCAATAAAATCAGCGAGTAAAAATAAAAATGAAAATAAAACCGAAATGATGGAGCAACCGCGAATAAAATCCGAAATGATAGGGCAATCGCAATCTTCACGATAAGAAAAGCTGAAATGATAGAGCAATCGCGGTAAAAAAAAAAAAAAAAACAACGGCGAATGATGAGTCGCTCCTGGTACCATATTCCAGTGCAGCGATGCAGACGCCAACCAAAATCCAATTTCCCAAAATTCTCCCAGCCCTACGGCCAATCCCCGAATTGACTACCGTATACAATCCACGGGCTCAAATAATTCTCAGCATACCCATGCCCCACCACAACCACCAGTTACGCGGCTGGTCTCCGCCTTTGGAATTATGCTTCATTGAGAAGACCCACTCATGTGTCCTCATGATACATGAGGAGAACAAACCTCTGTGGGATCCTTACGACTCACGAAGGAAAAACACACTCAGGAGTCCTCACGACTCCTAAGGAGAAAATACACCTGCGGGATCCTTACGACTCGTAGAGAGAAAATGCTTTTATGGGACCCTTACGGTCCATAAAATTGAAAGCCTTAGGTGATAGGGATCTAAACCTGTCTCCTAAGCCATCGCTCCCCAATCCCCAAGTGGCGAATGACGAGTCGCTCCTGGTACCATATCCCAGTGCAGCGATGCAGACGCCAACCAAATTCCAAATCCCATACCCCAACGGCGAATAATGAGTCGCTCCTGGTACCATATTCCAGTGCAGCGATGCAGACGCCAACCAAATTCCAAATCCCATACCCCAACGGCGAATGATGAGTCGCTCCTGATACCATATTCCAGTGCAGCGATGCAGACGCCAACCAAATTCTACGCCCCATACCCCAACAACGAATGATGAGTCGCTCCTGGTACCATATTCCAGTGCAGCGATGCAGACGCCAACCGAATTCCAAATCCCATACCCCAACGGCGAATGATGAGTCGCTCCTGGTACCATATTCCAGTGCAGCAATGCAGACGCCAACAAAGTACCAAAATTTTATGGCCCTACGGTCTGGATCATACATCCTGCAAAACCGTATACAATCCACGGGCGTAAAACAATCCCAATCTCTCCAAAAATAATAAAATAAAAATAAAAAAAGGGTATGTCCACAAGCAAAATGGCACGGATGAAAACCCGAAAGGGCTCCGTGAGTAAAAACAGCAGGACTGCCGGCGAGTTTGTGAAAGCCCGAAAGGGCGCAAACTCGTGAGAAAGAGATGAAATGCACTCATAAGGTCCTCTCGACTTTGTGAGGAGAAAATTCCCATGTGAGATCCTTACGACTCACAAAGGAGCGACACACTTGGGAGTCCCCACGACTCCCAAGGAGAAAATACACTTACGGGATCCTTACGACCTGTAGGGAGAAAATGCTTTGTGAGACCCTTACGGCTCATAAAGTTGAAAAGTCTTAGGCGATAGGGACCTAAAACCTGTCTCCTAAGCCATCGTTTCCTAATAAGCAAACGCAAATGACGATTCGCTCCTGGCACCATATTCCAGTGTAGCGATGCTGATGCCAAACAAAAAAAACAATTCCCAAATCCTCTCATGACAAATGATGATTCGCTCCTGGTACCATATTCCAGTGTAGCGATGCTGATGTCAACCCAAATCAAATCAAACCAACAACCTCTACGGCGGAATCATGCTCCGTCCCAGAATTTACCCCGTGTCGAAATCATGCTTCGCCTCGGGATATCTACCTTCCCTACCGGAATTATGCTCCGCCTCGGAATTAAATCAACCAGCAAGCTCTGCGTCGGAATTATGCTTCGTCTCAGAATGCACCCCGTGTCGAAATGATGCTTCGCCTCGGTGTACCTGCCTTCCCTGTCGAAATTATGTTTCGCCTCGGGATCAAGTCAACCAACAAGCTCTGCGCCGGAATCATGCTCCGTCTCAAAATGTACCCCGTGTCGAAATCATGTTTCGCCTCGGAGTATATTCCTTCCCCGTCGGAATTATGCTTCGCCTGGGAATCAAACTCTGCATCGAAATTATGCTTCGGTCAGAATATCTGCCGCGCTTCGAAATGATGCTCCGAATCCTGGAATGATACTCCGAATCCTGGAATTATGCTCCGCTCCTCGGAATGATGCTCCGATCCCCTGGAATGATGCTCCGCTCATCGACATGATACTCGGATCCCTGGAATCATGCTCCGCTCTTCGGAATGATGCTCGGATTCCCTGGAATGATGCTCCGCTCTTCGGAATGATACTCCGATCCCTGGAATCATGCTCCGCCCTTCGGAATGATGCTCCGATCCTCGGAATGATGCTCCGCTCCTCGGAATGATGCTCCGATCCCCTGGAATGATGCTCCGCTCCTTCGGAATGATGCTCCGATCCCTGGAATCATGCTCCGCTCCTCGGAATGATGCTCGGATCCCCTGGAATGATGCTCCGCTCACCGGAATGATGCTCCACCCTTCGGAATGATGCTCCGATTCCTGGAATGATGCTCCGCTCTTCGGAATGATGCTCCGAATCCTGGAATTATGCTCCGCTCCTCGGAATGATGCTCCGATCCCCTGGAATGATGCTCCGGTCATCGAAATGATGCTCCGATCCCTGGAATCATGTTCCGCCCTTCGGAATGATGCTCCGATCCCTGGAATCATGCTCCGCCCTTCGGAATGATGCTCCGATCCCCTGGAATCATGCTCCGCTCTTCGGAATGATGCTCCGAATCCTGGAATTATGCTCCGCTCCTCGGAATGATGCTCCGATCCCCTGGAATGATGCTCCGCTCTTCGGAATGATGCTCCGAACCCTGGAATCATGCTCCGCTCTTCGGAATGATGCTCCGAACCCTGGAATCATGCTCCGCTCATCGGAATGATGCTCCAATCCCTGGAATTATGCTCCAAAAATCGGAATGATGCTCCGATCCCCGGGAATCACGCTCCCCGAGGGATACTCCAACCTTGGAATTATGCTCCGCGAATCAGAATGATGCACCGATCCCCGGGAATCATGCTCCTCGGGATGATGCTTCGCCTCCGGAATGATGTTCCACCTCGAAGTTCAGCTTCAAGATCCATCAATTTCATGCACACAACTCAAATGTGCGGTGTGCATTTATTGATGGGGGGCACTTTGTTGGGATAAAAATTTACACCCCCGTTGACCAAGTCAAAGTCAAGGTCAACCCCAAGCCAGGCAAGCCCAGGTCAAGCAGGCCCATGCCCAAGTCAAGCCCGCGGCCAGCCTCCTCCATGCTAAAATATAGATCATGTAATAAATAATTTTTATGTAATTTTTTTATACATGAATGTATGCAAAATGGGCATAAAACCAAATTTTTGTAAGCCCATGGCTTATGTGCAAAAATGAAATGGCACATGAGCCATGGGATAGGCAAAAATGCCATTTTGTGAAGCCCAAGGGGCTATATGTAAATATGTAAGCCTATAAAAGGCAACATGATGAATAAAAAAAGGACTTTCATTCTCTCAAAAAAAAAACCTAGGGTTTGTATTTCTTTTCCTTTTCTGAAGGTCTCAAACCTTCTTCTTTCTTTTGAATTAAATCAAGAGTTTTACTCTTCCTTTTCAAAAACAAGATAGTTTTTCACCACCAAACCCACAAAGGGGAACTTGGATCTGTCTTTAGATCCCAAAACAGAGAAATTTTGAGATCTCACATCTCTTGATCTTCAAGATCCAGCTAACAGAGGAGAAAGAAGAAGAACCCCTTCCATTAACCCCAAAAACACACTTAGGAGTCCAACTCCACTCTGATTTCTCTTCCGAGAATCTTTTTAGACTAAAAGCCTTTTTTCCTCGCCGGCGCTCAAGCGTAGAGCGCCCACGTGCCGACACGTGGCGCGCTTGCGCTCAAGCGCAGAGCGCCCACGTGCCGACACGTGGCGCGCTTGCACAACAGCGCCCTGCGCTCGAGCGCAAGTCGCCCCAGTGCCGATACGTGGCGCGCTTGCGCTCAAGCACGCAACGCTCTGGCGCAAGTCGCCCCCGTGCCGACACGTGGCGCACTTGCGCTCGAGCGTCAGGCGCTGAAGCGCAACGTCAGGCGCTGAAGCGCAAAGCGCCCACGTGGCGCACTCGCGCTATAGCGCCCTGCGCTCAAGCGCAAAGCGCCCACGTGCCGACACGTGACACGCTAGCGCCTGAGCGCACAGCACCTGGGCGCACAGCGCCCAAGGCGCTGGCCCCACGCATCCTTTGGATGCCTTTTCCCCCTCTTTCTTTTATATATACATATATACACATATGCATACATATGTGCACACACATACACCACGATACTGTCCTTGTTAGAAAAAAAATTCTAACGGGGTGCGAGGCAGCACCCCGCAAAGGGGCTGCTAGCCCCCTTGACCCCCAGCCCGCTATCCGGGTAGCGGGACCCCCGTAAAAACTCTGTGGGACCCCCGATATATCCAAAACCCCTTCAAAACACAACACTGCACATTGAGTTCGCATGACCAGTTTAACCCGTCAATCGGAGGTTCTCTCACTCCAAAGGCGAGGGGTAATTAACGGCAGTTTAGTCCGCGGCTACCGGAGATTCGGATCCCCACAATCATTAAACCCCAGCCTACCTTAGGCAGAGGGAATCTGTAATGCGCCTGACAAGCGCGCGCGTATTCCCATCTCAATGGGGTGACGAAAAACACCCTACAAAAAGTAGGTGAGATGAGAGATCAGACAGACAATGTGGGATGGTTTCGAGCTTTGAGATGATCGAATTCCATCGACCCGTGAGACTTTTCATGGAATTCGATCTCTCGATTGCGATCAGGACGAGATTACGGGTACTGGTGAGAGATTTTTCAATGGATTGGGTTGAAATTCTTCTGCCATTGTAACTGTTCTTCTTGATCCTATTGAAAATTTAGAGAAATATCGAGCATTATTAGTTTTGATGGGGCTCGATATCGATGATCTCCCAGATCATGACACGTGGCAGATGGCGTGTCCTAGAGCATCCAAGAAAGGACCTACAGGGGCCGACCAGACTGCTCCTATGTCCGTCCTACAGACGAGGCTGGCTCGCCTCCGAGCCCCAGCACAATTGGCCTCCTCGGTCTCACAACTCATTCCCGAGCTTCCACAGAAACAATATGCCTCGGCTCTCCCGTTCGTCCGCGAGCTCTCCCGCCGAGGTCATCTTCCTCGGTCCATCGACCGACCGACGGCACCGCTCAAAGGCGCAACCGCCATCCCGTGAATCCCGCCATCCCGTAAATCTCGCCATGCGCGAGATCTCCGCCGGCCACATCCCACGTTCCACGCCACCACGATCCCCCGTTAACGAGCCTGTCTCACCATTAATGGGGTCCCGCTCATCACGCGGACGTGACGTCGGGAGCGTAACGACCGGCGTGATTCCTGCGCCTGCTGCACCTGCCGCCACCGCTATTTAAACCCCTCCTTCAGACGGTCTAGGTAAGCCAATTCTAATACACTAAGTCGTTACTCTGCTCGGATTACCCTACTAACTTGATCGTCGGAGGGTTCTCAGTGGTCCAACCATCCCGGGACTTCCTTGCAGGTAGCTCGACTCAACAACTCCAAACCCATTGAGATCCATGCGCTTCAGGAGTCTGTCTCCAGATCAAATCTCATCCACCCATCGCCGCCATCAGCAGATCAACGGGAAGCAACATCTGAAGGAGATTCCACCCTCCATCAGCTAGCGCCGTCTGTGGGAAAACTTTGATTCCACAAAAACAAAAGTTCGCCCCCCGATCTCACTCCAATGGCGAGCAATCATCAAGACGATCCAAGCGTCAACCGCCGCCTCATCATTTCCGACGACCGCGGCTTTCCCGGGCCGACGTACTCGAAAACCCACTGGGCACAGCTAAGTTTGACTCCGAGGTCTTACGCCAGAGAGTTTCGCCCAGAGTCTCGTCGCACCCCTGTCCCTTACGAGGCGGTGGCGGTCAGATCGCCTGTTCGCAGGCATGACCGGCACCCCCTCCCTCGACGGGGTCGCGCACGCGAGACTCCCCCACAGCAGCTCAAAAACAACCCCGCCATGGGATGTAAGGAACCCTACGAAAGGAGCCGAGGCTCGTCCAGAGTCATGGTCGCAACGGCGAGGGGTACATCGAGTGCCCACGAGGCTCAGCACCCCACGCCAGCCCCGGGGGCCGACGGCTGGCCAAGGAAGAAGGCCAGAGAGACCGAGCCGATCACTTTTGACGACGAGGACTTTCACGGCATATCCCTGCCCCACAACGATCCCTTGGTGATCACGGCTCGGGTCCATCAATACAAGGTGCACAGGATCCTGGTCAACTCGGGAAGCTCGGCAGACATTCTCTTCGACGACTGTTTTCTGCGCATGGGGCCCACCACGGCAGACCTAAGGCCGATTTCCCACGTCCTTTCAGGATTCACTAACCACTCCATCCCGGCGGAAGGAGTAATCACTCTGCAGTTCAACGTCGGGGAGGCCGGCCATACGCGGACAGTGCCGGTGGAATTCATCGAAGCAAGAATCCCATCGGCCTACAACATCCTCCTCGGCCGCCCGATGCTGAACTCCCTCTGGGCCCAGATATCGACCTACCACTTAGCGATGAAGTTCCCTCTCGAGCAGGGCGGAATAGGTCGGGTCTATGGAGACCAGCGAGTTGCAAAGGTTTGCTTCACCGCAACGTCTTCGTCAGAGGGGCCAGCCGACGATGTCGAAGGCGGGGGAGACATCTGGGGTTCCCTGGATACTCGCGACAAGCAAAAAGAGATCCGAGTGACCCCAGTGGAGCCTCTGACAGCGGTCCCCTTGTAGAAAGAGACGACGGAAAGCTCATTCAGATCGGGTCGCTTCTGACAGGTCCTCAGCGAGACGACCTGGTTCGTTTCCTAAGAAACAACTCCGACGTGTTTGCCTGGGCACCTGCTGACATGCCGGAGATCGACCTTAAAATTATATCCCACAAGCTCGGGATAGATCCTACGGCTCGACCCGTCGGGCAGAAGAAGCGAAGCTTCGCCCCGATCAAGCAGAAGGCCATCGAAGACGAGGTAGATCGGCTCCTCGCCGCCGACTTCATTCAAAATGTGCCCTATTCAGAATGGCTAGCGAACGTCGTCCTGGTCAAGAAGTCAAGCGGGAAGTGACACATGTGCGTCGACCTCACCGACCTCAACAAGGCCTGCCCCAAGGACAACTACCCCTGCCTCGGATAGACCAGCTCGTCGATGGCACGGCAGGCCACGAGCTATTGAGCTTCATGGATGCCTTCTCCGGCTACAATCAGATCCGCATGAATCCGGCAGACAAAAATCTCACCACATTCACAACGGACCAGGGGCATACTGCTATAAGGTGATGCCCTTCGGACTCAAAAACGCCGGGGCTACATACCAACGGCTAGTCAACCGCATGTTCAAACCACAGATCGACAGGAACATGGAGGTTTACGTCGACGATATGCTGGTCAAGTCAGTCTTGTCGACCGACCATGCCAAGGACCTGGGTAAGGCCTTCGAAGTACTCTGCAAGTTCAAGATGAAGCTGAACCCAGCCAAGTGCGCATTCGGGGTCACCGGGAGAAAGTTCCTCGGTTTCATGGTCTCCCACCGCGGGATCGAGGGTAACCCGGAAAAAATCGACACTATCCTTAACATGACCGCGCCCAAGACCAACGTCGAGATCATGCGACTGACGGGACGGGTGGCCGCTCTGAGCCGCTTCATGTCAAGGTCTGGGGAAAAATGTCTCCCATTTTCAAAGCTCTGAGGAAAATTCCGAGGTTCGAATGGTCAGAAGAGTGCCAGACCGGCTTCGACCATTTAAAAAGGCATATCGCGACGCCACCGCTGCTCACCCGACCAGTAGAGGGAGATGAGCTATCTCTGTACCTGGTGGTATCCGACCAAGCAGCAGGCTCAGTGCTCGTAAGAGAGGTCGATGGAGCGCAAAAACCGGTGTACTACGTGAGCCACGTCTTCAAAGACGCAGAAACGAGATACCCTGCCATAGAGAAGATTGTCTTGGCACTCGTTGTGGGCTCAAGGAAGCTGCGATACTACTTCCAGGCGCATACTATCCTCGTTCTCACCGAGCGCCCGCTGGGGGCTATCCTCGCCTCACCTGAATTCTCGGGTCGATTAGAGAAGTGGAGGTGGGAGCTGTTCCAGTTCGATATAAAATACCGTCCAAGACAGGCCATCAAGACGCAAACCTTGGTCGATTTTATCATCGAGTGCACCATCCCCGGCAAGGGGCCGGAGTCCCCGCCGGCCTTGGCAGCTCAGCACCCAATCGTGGGGAGACCCGACTCGGTCCCAGAGTGGGTCATTTACGTCGACGGGTCCTCGACCGAGGAAGGCTGTGGCGTCGGCCTCATCATTCGGGGCCCGAACGAGGCAGAGATGGAGTACTCCCTAAAACTCGGATTTAAGGCCTCAAACAACGTGGTGGAGTACGAGGCCCTGCTGGCCGGACTGCGCATGGCCTCCGGGCTGGGGCTGAAAACAATTCGAATCCGCAGCGACTCAGCCCTAGTTGTCGGACAAGTGACCGGTCACTTCGAGGCTCGGGAACCTCTAATGGTGAAGTATCTCGCCAAGGTAAGAAAGCTTCGGAAGAACTTCGACGAGGTCCAGGTAGAGCAAATACCCAGGCAGCTAAACACCCAAGCCGACGCCCTAAGCAAACTGGCTTCATCCTACTCGGCCAACAATAAGCGATCTATCCTCTTCGAGACCTTGTCACGGCCCAGCATGGAAGACGGGACGATGATGCTTCATGTATACGCAGCGCGGGAAGGCAACCAAGACTGGAGGAAGCCCCTCGTGGAATTCCTACGGGACGATACGCTCCCAGAAGATCGGCGAGCAGCCCGCCGTCTCCGAGCCAAAGCCCGTCACTTCGTCTGGAGCAATGGGAACCTTTACAAGAAATCCTTCACTCAGCCCCTGCTCCGGTGCGTCGACCCCTACGAAGCCGACTACGTCCTCCGCGAAATCCATGAAGGGGTAGGCGGCGCGCACCAAGGGGCCCGGGCCTTAATCCAGAGGGCGTTGCTTCAGAGGTACTACTGGTCAACTATCCACGAGGACGCCCAGAAGCTCGTCCGGAGATGCAAGAGCTGCCAACTCCACGGAAGCATACCTCGCCTCCCAGCCACCGAGCTAACCGTGCTGACCTCACCGTGGCCGTTCGTCCAATGGGGATTGGACATGATAGGCCAGTTCCCTACCGGCATAGGCGGGCACAAATATGTTCTCGTCGCGGTGGATTACTTCACGAAGTGGATCGAGGCCGTCCCCATCAGAAAACCGGACGCTGCCACGACCATCAAGTTCCTGCAGAACAACCTGATATTCCGGTTCGGCATCCCGAGGTGTATCATTACCGACCACGGGACGAACTTCGAGAACGAGAAGGTGAAAGATTTCTGCAACGAATATCATATCCTCATGAAATTTGCCACGGTCGCACACCCCCAATGCAACGGGCAGGCCGAAGTCGCCAACCGGGATGTCCTCCGGGGTCTCCGAACCAACTTGGAAGGACGCCAAGGCAGTTGGATCGAGAAATTGCCCCGGGTCTTATGGGCCCTACGCACGTCAAAGAAGACCCCCACCGGGGAAACCCCTTTCAGCCTCTGCTACGGGACCGAGGCGATGGTCCCGACAGAGATCGGGCTACCCAGTCACCGGGTCGAACACTTCGACGATGAAGCAAACACCACAGCACTACGAACCAAACTGGACATATTGCTAGAGAAACGGGACCGAGCTCAGATCAGGGCTGCCGCCTATCAGCAGCAAACTGCCCGATACTATAACGCACGGGTCAAGCCTCGTTCCTTCAAGACCGGAGACCTGGTCCTACGGCGGAACGAGTTTGGCGATCAAGGCAGGCTGCATAAGTTCTCCCCGAAATGGGACGGTCCTTTTCTCGTCGCCGAGGTACTTCCCGGCGGAGCCTACCGCTTATAGGACGCAAACGGGCGCAAGTTTCCACGGCCTTACAACGCCGAGAAGCTCAAGCTGTACCAGTGAACTCACTACCTATGAGTGTACACCTCTCCTTCCACAAAAACAATATAAATTTTTTCTAAGAAGTCCTTTCATCCGAATAACAAGAAGGGAACGTTAGAACATTGCAAAAAGAAGAGTTCTCTCTTTGTAGTCTAAGCCCTCACCTAGAGGCAGCCGAGCGGCTACCCTGCTTGGCTATCCCTGGCTGGTAGCTTCCATACCCACAACGCCGGGGATCTAAGCCCTCGCCAAGAGGCAGCCCTGCAGCTACCCTGCACGGCTATCCCTGGCCGGTAGCTTCCCTACCCCACAACGCCAGGGATTTAAGCCCTCGCCAAGAGGCAGCCCTGCAGCTACCCTGCACGGCTGTCCCTGACTGGTAGCTTCCCTACCCCACAACGCCAGGGACCAAAGCCCTCGCCAAGAGGCACCGAGCAGCAACCCTGCTCGGCCATCCTTAAGAACCCAAAAGCCCTCGAAAGAGGCAACCGCTTAGCACCAACCGTGCTCGGTTATCCCTGGCACCCCCACCAGGGATAAAAGGCCTCGCCAAGAGGCACCGGACGGCAATCCCGTCCGGACATCCTTAGTAGGCCTCCTACGTCCCTCCCTCGCTAAGGATGAAAAGCCCTCGAAAGAGGCGACCGCTTAGCACGACCCGTGCTCGGTCGTCCCTGGCAGAACACCAGGGATCAAAGCCCTCGCCAAGAGGCACCGGGCGGCAACCCCGCTCGGGCGTCCTTAAGGATCAAAACCCTCGTCAAGAGGCACCGAGCGGCTATCTTGCTCGGCCATCCTTAGCCGGCCTCTTACGGCCCCTCCAACAGCTAAGGATCAAAGCCCTCGCCAAGAAGCACCGAGCAGCTATCCTGCTCGGCCATCCTAAGTCGGCCTCTTACGGCCCCCCAACGGCTAAGGATCAAAGCCCTCCCCAAGAGGCACCGGGCAGCTACCCTGCCCGGCCATCCTTAGCCGGTCTCCTACGACCCCTCCAACGGCTAAGGATCAAAGCCCTCGTCAAGAGGCACCGAGCAGCTACCCTACTCGGCACCAAGCTCAGTTGGCCAATTACGACCCTTCCAACAACTAAGGAGCATGAACTCGACAAGAGGCATCCAGTCTACCGTCTTAGTGATCTCCACTTCGACTTCGGGGCCATGGAGACACCGTCTTCCCGCCGGTCCTCGCACGCTCGACAAATAATCAGAGTCAAGTCGACGAGTAATCGCTAGACGGGGAACATACCGACCATTAAGCAATACTGTACTGATAAGTGTCTACAAATGAAAGAAAATACAAGCACAAACGCTACTGGGAAAACAAAAAGTTCTATTCAAAAAGTCAAAGTTTTTACAAAGGTATCATGGACTCCCCAGCCTTATCAAATTACCCGGAGGCTTACAAAAGAGAGAGGAGGAAAAACCAAAAAGCTCGGGCAACAAGCCCCGCCTAGACCTCACTCCCCTCATCGCTGTCGGCCGGCGGCGGAACCACCGAGAGTGGGACCCGGGCAAAGAGATCACCGTCGGCGAACTCCGGAAACTGCTCCTTGACGGCATCAAGAGCTTTGTTCCAGGCAAGGGCGGAGGCCTCGCCGAAATCGACGTAAAACTGGTCCGACTCCTTGTAATCCGTCATCGCCTTCCTAGCCCGGGCTTCTGCGGCCTCCGCCGTCTGACACGCCGCGTCGGCATCCCGCCTGCTGGCATCCCTCGCCCTCTTCATGGCTGCAAAGCGATCGGCCAGTTCCGTCAGTTTCGCCTCAACAACCCGGTGGGACTCACTTAGGCGGCGGTAGGACTCCCGGCACTTCGAAACGGTGAGGTCTGCAACTTCCGACCGGGTTTTGAGGGCGAGCGACCTCTCCCTCTTCAGACGCAGCTCGAGTCGCAGACTCTCGACCTCCGAAGAAGACTCTTCTGCTGACCCCGCGGCCTGAATAGCCCCCTCGGCTTCCATACGAGTGACAAGAGCACAGTGCTAAAGGACCTGACAGAAAACGGCAGAGAAACCTAAGAACACCCGAACTAAGAAAAGGTCGCTCGAAACAACACATGAGGGAGAGCATACCTTAACCGCCTCCTATGCGATGGCAGTCATTCGAGCCCTCAAGGTCCCCCGCGGCATCTGACCCCCGGCCGACTCCTCCATACCAGCAAGAAGACTGGCTGCAACGGAGAGCCCCGACGGGACCATGAACTGGGCGTCCCCCTCCTGCACGGGAGTCCCCTCCAATGTGTCCGCCGGCGGTGCGCGAGAGACCGTCCTCTTCCGCTTGAGAGGGACCTCATCTTCGCTCTCTCCTGCATCCCTCGTCTGAGTGTCGGGAACCCGTGTACGCCTTTGGCCTCCGCCGGAACAATCACCGAGAGCTCGTGAAGGGGCAGATGTCCCCGCCGTCGGGAGCACATCCAGCGCAGGGCTCGAGTCAGCCAGAGGCAAGGCCGCACCGCTGTCCCCCCTTCGGGACTGAGCGCCGAAGGCACCAAAAGTCTGGGATCGAACCATCCGTCCTGCCAAAGGGAGAAAAGGCTCGACTCAGAAGGAGAAGAAGCAAAAGGAAGAAAAAAAGAAGAAGACATCTAACCTGATTAAGAAGCCCTCGGGAAAGCAGAAGACCCGACCTAAAACGAGAGCACCGAGCTTACAAGATCAGGGACGAGAAAATAGGGAGAGATGGGCCCTGAAGAGGGCCCCACCTCTATTTATAGCCTCTGACGCCCTCATCCAACGGCGACCGTCGACTCCCACCAAAAACAACTCTTCGCATTCGACGACCCAGATCACTCCACCGGGCGCGCGCGCATTGAGCAGCATCCCATCAGACGCCAGAGGTCTGCGGCCCGTCGTGTCCGCCAACCAACGCTCGACACGTGGGCCGCCGTTTCGTCAAAAATGCGCACGATCCAGCGCCCCCTTTAATGCAAAAGATCTTGCCCTGATTCGCCTGCGTCATCCAGAAAAAGACAACGGATTGCCCGGGGACACGCCCGACGATATCTTCGAAAGAGAGCTCATCTCGGGTGACCCGGCAGACCACTCTCGGCCCGACCCGTCAGCTGGTCGGGACGAGAGTGGGGGACTAATGATGGGGCTCAATATCGGTGATCTCCCAGATCATGACACGTGGCAGATGGTGTGTCCCAGAGCATCCAAGAAAGGACCTACAGGGGCCGACCAGGCTGCTCCTATGCCCGTCCTACCGACGAGGCTGGCTCGCCTCCGAGCCCCAGCACAATTGGCCTCCTCGGCCTCACAGCTCATTCCCAAGCTTCCGCAGAAACAAGATGCCTCGGCTCTCCCGTTCGTCCGCGAGCTCTCCTGCCGAGGTCATCTTCCTCGGTCCATCGACCGACCAACGACACCGCTCACAGGCGCAACCGCCATCCCGCGAATCTCGCCATGCGCGAGATCTCTGCCGGCCACATCCCATGTTCCACGCCACCACGATCCCCCATTAACGAGCCTGTCTCGCCATTAAAGGGAGGTCCCGCTCATCACGCAGGCGTGACGTCGGGAGCGTAACGGCCGGCGTAATTCCCGCACCTGCTGCACCTGCCGCCACCGCTATTTAAACCCCTCCTTCAGACGGTCGAGGTAAGCCAATTCTAATCCACTAAGCCGTTACTCTGTTCGGATTACCCCACTAACTTGATCGTCGGAGGGTCCTCAGTGGTCCAACCACCCCGGAACTTCCTTGCAGATAGCTCGGCTCAACAACTCCAAACCCATTGAGATCCACACGCTTCAGGAGTCTGTCTCCAGATCAAATCTCAGTCACTCATCGCCGCCATCAGCAGATCAACGGGAAGCAACATCCGAAGGAGATTCCACACTCCATCAAGTTTAAATTTTTGGTGAGAGAATCTTCTTCTTTTGGTTTTAGTCAGAGAGAATAATTAGTGACAGCTGATCATGAATCAAATCTTGAATTTTTTTTAATTCCCAAATTGAGAGATGAAAGTTAAAAATCTCAACTTTTATTGAGATTTTTATGAGAAAGCAGCTGCAGAGCAAAAGCAAACCCTTTCCATTAATGGATGCCATGTGAAGTAGAAAAAAAATCATCTTGATGACAAAATTTACAGTTTCTCGAGACAGTTACAATTACCAAAGTACCCAAAACCAAGCCTCATGGTTTCAATTTGAACCATCAGCGAAAGGGCAATTTGGGTATTTCACATCCACCGCCACTCACGCCGGCGATTCGCCGGCGATCTAATGGGAGGATCTAAATCAATGAAGAACCAAAACCCTAATCAAATTTACACCAAAAAATTCAATTTTGTTTCGATTCCAACTCAAATTACAGCAAGAAGAAGAAGAAGAAGAAAGCTTAAATTTACCTCAATCGATCAATTTCGAAAAATCGCTCCTTTTAATTGATTCTCTTTTTCTCTTTTGAGCTGCATTTGAATCGAAGCACGAGAGACAGCGACGAAGCGGTTATTGGAGCAATAATTGAAGAAAGCTGAGGTCTTTTTTGAAAGGGAACCTCCCTTTTGGGGGTAAAACTATTAATTTTACAGGCAAGAGACAGTTCACCTTTTATTTTGGGCTGAATACAAAATGAGGGAAAAGAGAGGGGGTAGTATTGAATTAGTTGAGCACAAATCTTATTAATTGAGATCTGGCCGTTATATAAAAAACGACAAAAAAAATACAAAATTCAAAGTTCAAATCGAATTTGGGCGTTGGTTTCAATTCCCATTGCTCTGACAAAAGGAAATTTCTTAGTCGATTTTATTATCTGCTCACTCTCAACTTTATAGAAAACATTTTGGTTTGGTATGTTTAAAAATGATATTTACTTTTAACTTTAGGGCACGTTTTGTTCAAAACTACAAAGAATATGGATAAATACAATTTTTTCCGTCCCTCTAAAATTCAAATTTTTGTTTGGAGGCAAACAATAAAGATGAATTTATAGGTATGAACTCAAATCTTTTGTTCGGTTTGTATGATAGAAATATGAATTTGATATATAAAACTGAAAGAGAGAGAAGAAGATAGAGATAGTTTTTAATTTGGTTAAATAATAACATGGCACCAAATTCTTCCAAATTCATTCCAAAAGTCTCCAATTTTGAAATCCCTCTTTTGTACAAATCCAGAGGTTTCAAATCTTTACAAACAAACAGGATTTCAAATTTTTGTTGGATTTTGTCTATGGTAGTGTTATGTCCCGATTCTTCTCAAATCCATGCAAATGTTTGCAACCAAACAGGCCCTTAAGAAACTCAGTTTGCATGCTATCTGTTACGATGATGACGATAGTCGACATGACTGTGATTCTGGCAACCCAAACATCAATAGTGTTATATATAACAACATAAGTGATCGAAATATATACAGCATATACAATTATAATGTTGCTAGTTGAAACAAGGATGATACATATAGGAGTATTGATGTAACAATCACCAAGTTAGTGTCAGTAACAAAAGATTATAGATAGAGGGTCGGCCTATAAAATTTACAGACCTGAAGTTGAATAGCATTTCCATTGATTCTTTCTAAAAGATCGGTTTCATTGTGAACCGTTGATTTGCAGATTTGAAAATGAGGCCCCTATATGTGGGATCCGGAGTCCTTGCTATTATAACCCTCTGCTATTACAAATTATTAGAATCCAACGGCTCATAATTGTGTAGAACAGGAGGCCCATGGATTGGTGTTCTTTTTTAACTGAGATGTGTGGTCAGGATTATCTAATAGCAGGAAAAAATTGCAGAGAACACAAGCATCCGTCATTGGAGAAGATCCAGCCCCAAATAAATTAGCACCCAAAGTCTGGTTTGCTTGATGGCAATTTGTTTCTTTTAAGGGCCACTAGCGGTCAAAGACTTGATCATAAATAACTATGGCCAGTTCGGATGAGCGGTGTGAAGCCATGGTTTTGAAAGTATGATTGTGAAACCATGGTTTTGTAAGCAAACTATATTTTGGGATGTGGTTGGGGGAACGGTGTGACACCCTGATTTTGTAAGTATAGAGTATTTGGATTACATAAACCATGGTTTTGTAAACTTGATTTTTATGGAAAAATTATTAAAAATTCTATCTAGCCCCTTCAATTTATTAAAAAAATAACAAAATGAAGGGCCCACCGTTTCTTCCCCACCGCTCCTTGAGCGGCGGGAAAAGCTATCATTTCGTCGCTTTTCCCACCGCACTCCCACCTCCCTATACATTTTTAAAAATGAAAAATATTATTTTAGAATTTAAATAATAATATAATGAGTTTTACAGATATTATACCGAGTATGAATTTGAGTTTTCATAAATTGGTATAATTATACACATACACACACCTCTATTTTGGAAAATAATTGGAAATTAAAATGAATTATTATTTATGAAAGTATTTCTTTAATTGGGCTCTTCATAAATTAGTATATAATTATATTCATACTAGTTTAATGTTAAAGTTAATTAATGTTTTCCTATTTTGTATACTAAACCAAGTTTGATTTGTGTTAAACATGCATTAAAGTGCCATGACATATTTATATGTGGAGTTAACATTTTATTGTGTTTTAAATGGATGGTTTTATATTTTTTTCAAAAGAAAAGGAAAGAAAATATGAGCATGGTTGTATTAAAATATTGGGTGTAGGAGAGAGAGAGAGAGAGAGAGAGAGTGAAGGGTTATGGTGAGCAACCATTCATTCTTTTCTTTTCTTTCTCCACCTCCTCCACCATCAATCTACAAATACAAACACCTTCACAAACCCCCTCAAAACACCATGTAACCTTTACAAAATATGTTCAAATACTTATTCTATACATGGTGATGTGATCAAGTCTACACTTTGAGACCATCTTCCAAGCTTGGAAAATTCTTAATCTCCATCTTAAGGTAAAATTTTCTCCTTAAACCATATTTTAAGTTTGTTTGCCTTCACAGGTTGGTTTTAGAGCTTAAAGAGCTTGTTTCCTAGACTTGAGATTTCCAAAGTGAGATTTTATGGACATAACTTGTAGTGGTGGTGCAGTAGAAGATTAGTGAGTGATTACAACCTTATTAGTGATAGGTGAAAGTGTTTTAGTCCAAGTATCACCGGTTTTAAAGATTTTTAAATATGAGTTAAGATTTTCAAATGTCGATTTTCTTTGAGTTTTTTATATTCAAATCAAATCTGGAGTAATTTGGGTTCTTTGAAAAATATTTTGTATATATATTAAACCTAGTTAGACCACTAGGAGACACTACCACAAAGACGAGACCCTAACTCTAAAATCGAGCTGCAAATTGCGGGTAAAATGAATATTTCGGCGGTTTACTGTAGCAATTAGGTGTCGGGGTTCAGTCAGTAGGTGTTTTACATTATATATAAGCCTATATTATATATTAAATTGCCTAAGATTCTCCGAGTCAAAATATGGAGTTGTTTTACTTGGCTTTTAACGATATTTTGCGATATTTAAAATTTGATTTTCGGATTTTTATATTGTGACTTGGATGTCCGACGTTCGTAAGTCGACGCCGCGAGTATTTTATCGGATTTTGCACGCATTGACCATAGGTTCTAACCTATGTGCGCTTCGCTCGTCGTATCGGTTTTGATATGGATTTTTATGCGATATTGTACGGTTTCGATTGTAGGTACGATCGCGGAAACTTCCGAGACGACGAAGAAGGTTAAGGCATCCATCGGCTTCGACTAGGGTGAAGCGTTTAGATGAGTAGATATATATCTATGGTGGAAGTCATGTGGATGGCGTATAGCACCCCCGCAACTATAGCAATTAGGATATTATATATATTAGAAATGTATACCTAGCCTATAAGGTTACTAGAATACCATATGCGATAGCAGTATACTTAATAGAAAGATATATTCCTAATTTCTATTTCTTTTATATAAATATATATATATATATATATATATTAGTACTTATTATGATAAGTATATACATGACATGAGAATATATATAATATAAGTATACATGATATGATATGATATGAGATGATGTACGTGACTATAGATCCGTACCATATTGATTGGATGATATCGTACGAGAGATATTCCGTATGTGATATGATGATGATTGATTGCCGAATATATATATATATATATATATATATATATATATATATATATATATATATATATATATCGGCTCGAAAAGTCTTACTAAAATCACAAAAAGGGAAATTATAAGATATTTAGAGCCATACGTATTTTAAAAACTAACGAATCGTTACATATTTTTAAATGATAATTTTAAGGGTGCGCTACGACTTTTCAAATGATATATATTTCAAAAATATTGTTGTCCCTTATTTCCAAAACAATATTTCGTGTTATTTTAAATTATAACCGTATGGCTCATACGTAATTGGATATTTTAATACTTGTTCACGTTATGATTTTATTATTGTGCATACGCTCGCATTTCGATTACCTTATTTCTGTATACGCTCACGTTTCGATTATTTATGATTTATACTACGTACATATTT
The DNA here is from genome assembly GCA_030015575.1 of Agapanthus africanus. Lineage (NCBI taxonomy): Eukaryota > Viridiplantae > Streptophyta > Magnoliopsida > Asparagales > Amaryllidaceae > Agapanthus > Agapanthus africanus. The sequence continues at coordinate 28,568,879 of CM057339.1, forward strand.
TTAACTCTACTTAACTTCATATGCTAGTACACGCGCACCATTACTGATGATTCATGTTGCAATTGTATATACTCGTATATTACACCTACACCTCATCGATAATTGCCATGCCACGTACACGTATAGAACTCGCTATATCACCCGTATTGCACTATACCCTATCAACATTATAGATTACTGTTTAGTACCCAACACCACGTACTGTTCCAGATATTGTACCTTTTTTACATTGCTTATACGAACATGCTGATATTAACACAATTTCCATGCATTATATTATTGTTCTGTGTCTTTACATGTTGTTCCATTATTACCATGTTCTTATGAGATTATGTTTTCATGAGATTTCTAAGATTTGAGAAATCGCGGATGTGATTTTATAAAACTTGTGAATGGTTTTAAAAAACGCGGTTTTCTCTTAATATGATATTTCGGTGTCCATCATGAGTTTTCTCGATTATGATTATTATCTGATTCGAGAAGTAAGGATTCATCGTCTGCGGATACATGATAAACCCGGTACGGTACACAGGGACACGAAGATTGTATGGAAAGGCGTTGAGCCTCTCTGGGAACACTACCTACCGGTGACAGTTTGGGACTCGGCGGATATCCGGAGGATACCCGGAGTGATATGATACAGATGGATATGATGGCCGATTTGATGAGACTGCGCCTGAGAAAGGGTCGATCCAAGAGACGACGCCTGAGATATGAGGATTTTACGTGTCGATATTGGACAAGAGATTTATGATGATTTCGAGTGTCGATACTGGACACTCGGTATTTTATGTTGATTTCGAGTGTCGTTGATAAACACTCATTGAATGATACACACACATGTTATAGATGCCATTATTCCACATATTGATATAGACATAATATTACATACACAGGTACACACTCGTTATCACATTGTATGATATTATATTACAGTATGATCTAGGTAGATCGTTATGCATTCAATTTCTACCTGATAATGTATTCTATTCACGAGCTAGCAACTCACCCCCATTGTGCTATAGTTTTATTGCAGCACCGACTGTTCGGATCAGCAGGGGTTTGCTGGCACGTTTCTTCTTTTGGGTGGTTGCTTGGTACGTGGGTTATATTATAGATCGTAACCGCTGCTAGTATATTTATTCATTTGTAATCTAGTTAAAAACTTTATCAACCGAACTTGTATATTGTGGACTTAAAGACCAGACCTGTATTTTTTGCATATTCTTTTGGTCTTAGAGACGAAATTGTATGTTATTCTTTTATGCGTCGATTTGGATACTGTTGAATTGTTGTTTTTAGTATTTTTTTTGTTTTTATTCTTGTGTTGATTTTCGTCTTGGGCGTCGTATATACTGTGTGGTTGTGTGTCCGCCGATTGGCGATGAGATAACTCCCAATTGGGGATGCTGATATTATGATTGTTTATGTACTAGTTTTGATCAAAGTTTACAAACGAAGTACTGCCAAAATTTTAAATGACGAAAATATTTTCAAACTTTAGTATACAATCCATCTGTATTTCTATAAACTTTACTTATAGTTTAAAAAGCGGAACTTGATTTTATTAATAACCACCGGAATGCACTAACGTAAATAGAGTTTTCTTTCGGTTTCATTTTCCAAAACTTCACCTCCGCTATTTACTTTAAAAAGATTTAGATTCCTGGTTTTAGCTTATTTGGGTTACGGTGGGGTCCTATAAACTTCACGTGATTCAAGTGCCGGTCACATGCTGTTTCCGGGTCATGACACCTCCTGAATGGAGAAGAGCGAAGTGTTGAGCAGCCCCCCCCCCCCCCCCCCAAATGGTCACATGCTTATATTTTTTCATAAGATGATATGATACTGAAAATATAAAGGAAAAGTTTGAGAGTTTTGTTTATCTGTTTCTTAATTTTTAAACAAATAAAGAGTTTCATGGAAGCATATATAGTGGTTTGTGTAGCATAACACAAACTCTTTACTAAACCGAGGACCATGAAAGAAGATCCATGAATGTGAGATGGAAAGAAAAATCTATCTAAATTTTCTTGGCTAAATTGCATGATAATCCCTTAGCCTTGATTGACAATACATTCTCCCAAACCCCAGTTCTTCCATACTAAAATTTAAAAATTGAAACTATGGTTTGTTTGGCATCCAAAATAAAGTTTTTAAAAGTACGGTTTTAATAAGTTTGGAAAACTCGAAACCTCCTTTTTTATTAAATTCCAAAAAGAGTTAGTTTCGCAAAGTATCTCTTTATTCTCTCCCTCTCTCTTGCATTTAAAAGTAAGTTAAGATAAATGGAACCTTGGTTTCAAAACCCATGTTGCCAAACAACCCAAACTTTGAGATACCCTAATTTTACGAAACTACAGATGTCGCATATTTGTAAACGGTTTGGTTATAACTTAAGCAAACCGTTGTTTCGGCAACCTTGTCAACGAACTAGGCCTTTATCTTTCATGCTTGTTGCATTTTAATATCCTAAATATCTTATGGTTAACATTGCTACCTTTTGTTATCTAGAATATTTGAAAAAATGCTTATTTACTAAAAACTCCCAACAAGTTTGGCCCATTTTAACAAAACCGTCATTATTATTAAAACTATCAAGAAACTACCAAAGTTAACAGTGCCGCGTTAGCACCGTCTGTGCCGCATCACTTAAGTTGCCACGTCAGCAATTTTTTTAAAAAAATCCCCACATTACTCCTATTTTAACTCAATCCCTAATTTCAAAAAATAAAAAAATAAAAATACACAAATAAAAAAATATCATTTGCTCATCCATCCCGGCCATCATCATCAGCGATGAAGGCACCTCATCGCCGCCGCCGCCGCCGCCAATACTGTCGTCACCACCAACGCCGTCACTACCTCCTTCCTCCTCTTCCTACTGCCACCACCATCATCTCACCACCAACGTCAACAACAACAACAACAACAACACCATCAACACCACCATCACCGTCTTCCTCCTCTTCTTCAACCCATCACCATCATCACCACCATCATCCACAACAACACCACCATCTTCTTCTTCCTCCTCTTCTTATTCACACCACCACTTTCATCATATCCCCCGTGCCGGCATTCTCCCCCTTCCCCACTCCAGCCCGTCCCTCCCCTGCCCTGACCTAGCCCCGTTCCCTCCTTCCAGCCCCCAAAAATCTCCAGCGCCACAATCACCACCTCCACCACCACCACCCACCACTAGCCCGTCCCTCCCTCCATCCCCTCCCCTATCCTTGACCTCATCCCCTCCCTCCAGCCCCTGATCTCCGATCCTCTTCCAACCCCTAAAAAATCTCTAATTCATTTAGTTAATAATTATATAAAAATATTATTAATATGGTTAATAATTAATTATTTATTTTATGAGAAAGGTAAAATGGTCTTTTACCGCGAAATTTAACACCATTAACTCATGATAATTTCTTGATAGTTTTAAAGGTAATAATAGTTTTATTAAAACGACCCAAATCTGCAGGGAGTTTTTAGTAAATAAGCCTTGGAAAAAAGATTCCCAAATGACTGGCTTATTGGATATTTTTACCTCCAGCCTCTCCTTCTTCAATCTGGCTATTTGCCCTAATATTTACCTCTTTCTTCTTTTATTATCCCATCTTTTCTATATGGTCTCGACAAGATAATTACAGGCTCAATTTTTTCACTATTCGTAATTCCAAGATCACAATGAATAGGAAATCAAAAATAAAAAGAGCACGCAATATCCCCATGTCAAAAATAAAAACACAAAAAACCCTCAATCTAAAAAGATAAACAAAAGCAAAAATTATAGTTTTATGTTTTTATCATTCGATACAGACAAGAACCCCGCATCAAAAAAGATAAAATTTTCAACATTCAAAGGCCCAGGGTTTTCTTTATTCTCTACTAATCCCCCTTCCCCAAATCTGAATCAATTGTTACATGTCCAAAGGAAATGATTGACGACCTTCAAGCCCTAAGCATCAAACTCCATTTCGATTCTGATTACCCATTGGATTTGGAGGTATAGGGTTTTACCAAGTAGTTTTTAGGGTAGAAGACAGGGGAAATTAAGCTTTTTACAGTCTTGGGAAAAAAAACCAGCAAGGCATTAAAAGTGCAGAACTGGTCACAAGTTGAAGGATTATTAAGTTACCTAGTTTTCTTTTTAGGTCATTTTCGGTAAGAAAAATGCTTAAACTGCGGTAGATTTCAAGCCCGGTAAGCAAAGTATTACTCTTTTGGTAAACCAATTATGCATTACTGGAGTGAGAAATACTATTTCTACCCATATGGTAGAATCCACATCATTTATAAAGACTCTTATTTGACTATAATGTGGAGTAGAATGTATAATTCCCTAGTGGATATTATCCAACTTTCTATCCAATGAAATCCATGTAGTTTATATGGATGCCACCATCTTGGTGGAAAAAGTATGTGTCTACTGAGGCAGACGACAACAGGGGATTTGTGAAATAAATCTTACTTTATGAAAATCATCTAAACATCGATAACAAAGCTGATACACGGTATATAATAGATAAATAATAAAAGCAGATCCAAATTCACCCATTTTCTGAACAGATCAATAAATTGATAGAGCATAGATAAATAAACAAAAACATTTTTATAAAAAAATCGTTGCATATAATGGAATTGCCGCATGAGCAAGATTAATGAGTGAGTTGACTACTATGATGGTTCTTTGGCACATGGACCTCAGGTCAGAGCAAGATTAAAAATGTTTGGACTCTGGACATTGGCAATGTACATGAATAGTTTGAGATTTCATATCTTTCAATATTATAAGATTTGCAATTCTAAAACAATTTGTAACTGTATGGATATTTGATTCCAATTAAGAATATAGTTCAGAGATGTATGAGTGATTTAAATACAGTGTTACTGCAAATCTATCATATAACAACCAATTTGATCAATATTAAAATTAATATTCATAGTTTAATTCAAAGAACCAACCAAATGGGCATAATGATAAGGTACGAGCTTATAAATTCTACCAATTTTAACATAGAGCAACATTTTTGCAGAAGGAAAAGGATTATAGGGCTTGCAAAAACATTACATGTCTCAAATAAGGTACTGAACTAACACGAACGCGATGAAGAAAAAGTTGAAGATGCAAGCTACGTTTAACCAAGTAGATGATGGATAGCCAAAATTAGAAGCAGTTCCACTCCCTGAGCTCTTTCTTAAAACATATGAATGTAGAATGGATGCAAATTTTCAGTCTCATTGTGCCTTCTCAGCTTTAGGCTTGACAGGCCTTCCTGGTTTGATAATTTTACTCAGGAGAATAAGTATGATAGGAACAATGGTGCCGACGAAATATACACTTTTGTATGAGGCCAAGGTTTCTTTCATGCTCAGTACCTTCAAAATATCACCAAACATTTAATAAGTAAATCGAAGAGCAACAAATATGAAAGAAAGAAACAGATGTGACTTGGAAATGTGATAATTTGTTTTGTTCGGGTTCTGCATGTAAACATATTTTTCTATTGCAAATCTTGTCATAATTTGTGGGCCTATTAATTTTTCCAAGTCCCTCTTTTTATCTATAGTTTTATCAGCTAGGAATTTGACAATAAGAGAGGGTTTTCAAAAAACTTCGTCAAAGTTTTCATGTAGCCTTGCTTCGTTGCTGACTCATTTTAATGCGAAATGGCTACTATGATGGCTCCAATGATGATGACGTGTCTCAGAAATAACCAATTGGGCACAGCTCATGCATTATAACTTTCCTCTCCAAAGTGAGGTTGTCGTTTCAATTTCCGAAGGGGTTGGATTTAAAAAAGGTCCCAGAAACAATTCCAGAGAAACTACCTGGTCAGCAATGAGGTTATGGCTGAAATCACTCAATTTTCTTGGAGAAGTGCTTTATATGTGAAATTTAAATCTCATGACAACTTGATTGCAACGTTCAAAATGTAACTGTTATGAAGGAAAATGGATTTGGCCAAAATTCTCAGTTACTGCTGTGATAATGAATAGATAGAACATACCTGGAAACCGATGCAAGAATAGTTCAGAACTAGTATGGTGTATACAAAGTTAGCCAAGGTCATTGTCTCTTTAACGAGGGCATTTTTTGGAGAAACAGCCTGCTGCCATCTGTAAATTACTGTGCAAAAGAAAGACAGGAGATTAGTCCAGGAAAAACAAGATTCAAGAAACACTATAAAATGAAGCAGCTAGGGAAAGATACCTCGTGAGCCTGCAATCATCAACGCAGATTGAACAAAGAATATGATGTATCCTGGATATAGCCCCTGATATTCAAGAGAAGTATTAGTTGCGTCTAGCATCCACACACCACATGATAAACAGAAGGAACTTAATTTTCTTTATGAGTTTTTACCCATATGAAATAAAAGACAGCACTATATAGCTTAAGACTTTCTCAAGGGAAAAAACCCGATAATCATAATAAACTTTATATTTAAGAATAGGAAAACACATGAGCCATGAAATATCTTTGATGGAATCATATTGAGAAATAGAAAGGAAAAATATACATACATGCCAAACGGCACTAACGGTTTGTGTAGCCAGCAACTGAAAGAATCCAGGTTTCTTTCCTTTCTGAATGAGTCGTTCATAAACATCTGCAAGGAAGATTAACGGTATATACAATTAATAATTCTATAAATCTATCAACAAGATATCCAGATGCGTTTTAACAAAGCTCAAAGCAAGAGATTATAATTGTTATAACGAGAAATAGGTAGTATCAGAAATGGTATTAACCAGCTACCAGTCGTCATATAGAAAATACAATATTTCGCTAAATGACAGCAAATCACCACCCTCCTAAGTGTTTTTTTTTAGTTGAAAGATGTTGACACTTGTGTGTATGCATGTGCGTGTGTTCATGCATGTGTGTACATGGTAAGATATGACGGCTACCAGGGATTTCAAACACAAAACACCTTAGCAACAAATATGATTGGCCATTGAACTAAACGATACATATAGGGTCATAGAGTTGCCATGATTACAGATATCACTACATGAATCAAACTAGGCATTTGGATCCATATGACATAGGCTTCCTTATTGTGAACATCAAATTTGTTCGAAATTTATACAAAGTTTCAACCCAACAACAACTCAGAAATTCTGCAGTTAATGCTAGTGCAACAGATTGCATAACTGCCAGGACAGAATGTACATGCACCACCAGACATACACGTCTTCATGTGGGAAAATTTCAGTATAACTATGATTCTATGAACACTAAGTTTTCCTTTTTTACCTGGTGAATTGAAAGATGGACTACTATTGTTGAGAAATCCTGTTGCACCTCAAATGTGACCTACCCCGGTCACATATATGCTCTCTAACCAACTTTTTTTTGTCTAGGAAGTTATACTAATTCTTAAGAACATAAAATTAGATGCATTTGTATTAGAAAGATATTAGAAACTCACAGTATCGAAGCCAAGTGCTGACTTGTATGTTCCACACAAGAGGCAACTGAACTGCACTAGTGGCAAGCTCAACACCAAGAACATCAACATTTTTTGCTCGGTCCCATTGGGGTTTTGGTGGAGAAGACTCTGACCAGCCAGTGAAACCAAAACCAGATATGATAATTGATGCTTCCGAGATTGACCAGATAAAATAGTATTTCCATCGAGCAGTAAAGCCTGACATGTATTGGTAGAAAAGCCTATGCCAGAAACCCCACTCATAGTATATGGGCTCGCTAAACCGAGAAAGTGGGAAATGTGGCACCAAATACAAGTATAAGCCCATACATATAGCTGCTTGGATTAGTGCACGCAAGGTTGCTCCAAATGGTGATGGTAATGGTTTGTCCTTTGAACGTGCCCATACCTGGAAAAGGCAGGAAAGTTCGAAGGAAATAAACACCTCAATATATTACTGAAAGTGTATGTTGCTCTTACCCCTTTGTTTTCTGAATATTCAAGATAATCCTTCATTTCAAAAACTGGTCCTGCAAAGTGACTGCCACAGCAGAGGCAGTACCCAATATATTCAACTATTGAAGGGCAACGAAGCAACCGATATTTCTTTTGTGCTTCACGTAAACCTTCTTCCTTCAAAATCCCATCGCCATAATTTATCGCGCAGGAAATGACTTTTAATACCAGCACCATCAACGCTCCTGAATTTAAATTAGACAAGAACGATCAATTATAAAAAGGAATGTCAGCAAAATGTCTTCCAATCACTGCATACGTGGAAAAAAGGAAAAGGAAAAGACAAGAAGTAACAATAATTTTATAGAAAATCATAATTAATCTTAAAATATAAGTAACTTTATAAAACTTATCTATTTATAGGGATTTATCCCCGTTTAATTCAGTTACTTGGAGGGCCACAGAGATCCTCATTTCAATCTGAAATCAGGCCTCTAAGTTTTGAGAAACCATAACCGGATTTGATTCCATTTTAAAACCTGAAAAGCTAACATACTTTAATTTATAAAACCTTAATGAGAATAACTCCTCATATTTTGGAAAAATCATCCACTTAAATCTGGATTTAGAAAAAGATAACATGTTAATAAATTATGATTTTAAAAAACACGCTCTCTTCAAATATAATTGCAAAATATGATAGAAGAAAATCGTTGTGAAACCTCATCTCAAATCCCACTAATGGCTTGCTAATATCCTATATCTTCTAATCTGACTCCCCTTCAAGTTCCTTTTTTAACTACTCATCTATAAAACCCTTTAAGCTAATCCAACTAAAATGTGTGTGTTGGGAGGGGGGGGGGGGGGGGGGTTGCACGTGCAATGCCGTGCATGCATGTGTGCGTGCGAGAAAACCATATACACCTCAGGATTATTTCTGTATTATAATAGTCTCTAAGTCATACTCATGGGTGACACGACGATAACAAATGCTCATATATCTTATGTTCTTGCTTATACTCCACAAACTTCATAAATACAGGTGTCTGTCTATGGACCTTTAGTGGTGCAAAATCAATGTAAGCATGCCGTGACTGATGAAAAGCGTGGCATGTGTGCATAAAATTTTTGCATGAATGCTTAAAGATATGTCACAATCAATAACTATACAAGCTTTGTATTGACAAATAACAGCACAAGAGAGTATGTATGACAGCTATGATACCACCTAAGTAATGAGAGCTTTAGAAGGCAACGTGCATTACCAGTTGCATCAATTCCGCCTTCTTTCCAAGCATCCCCGCTCATGTAGTACACATGGCTATAGAAAAGTAACAGAATAAGTATACAAGAGGATTTAATCTTATATTGCAATAAATTACAGTTAGCAGAGGTTGACAATGCTAATTTGCTAAGAATTTAAATTTGTGAAAAACAACACAGTTATGATGCAATCAATTGTTACACAGCTAAATTAATGTCTGCTTCATCCTTTGTCTCGATAACAACAAGAACAACACCTAAGACGATGCTAAATAGAAAAAACTTCAATCAAAGATGTAGTAGCACATAAAAGATGAAAGTTTTGGGATCTCTTGCCAATCAAAGACCAAAACGCCTTAAAACCCAGCAAAATAAAATGTCTCTCGCTATCTCTTTCTTTTATCTAGAAAGATATAACTAAAGACATATAAGAACACAATCCATATATAGTTAAACTCAAGGTAGATTGACATAAGGTTCAGAAATTGGATCCGGTACATTCTCTTCTTCATGCGACCAGGATTAATAGGAACCAAAAGAACTGATATTATCAATATCGGCACACTTAAAGTGAATTTCCATTATCAAAAGGATAGGATTAGCTACCAGCACATGCAAGCACTTCCTTGTGTTGTGTAATGCTTCTAAATTAAGTGAAATATCTTATTGCGCAAGAGTTAAGGACATGAATCAGCTTCTAAACTTAGGTAATGCTTTCCTATAATTATATTGCACCTTCATACACCTTTCTTAGAAAACTTTACTATCATTGAGCATGCTATTTCAAACATCATACATTGTGGGGTGTCTTCCAAAGTCAGATTCTCCTTTCCACATAGGACCTCAACTTACTTGCAACTAGATTGGTTGCTAGCAGGTGAACATTCTACACCTACCCAACCTAACTCTCAACAATAACAAGAAGAAAGAAAGATGTTACTACAAACATTATTTTGTACAGCCTATTTTTAATCCTCAGCAAGTTAACATGTGCAAAAGTACTTTACTTCATGAAAATCTGAAGGAAAGAGAAGCCTAGCTCGGTTGGTATTAATTTTCTCTCCAAAATGAGAGGTAGCCGGTTCTTCAATTCTCGAATGGGGTTGCATCCAAAAAAAAAAGGCTGACCTAACAAAAGATTCAAGCTTTCAAACAAATCCCAAGCATCATTTATTTAATTTCCATATTCCATCAACTATTATGGTACAGATCGCAAAATGACTAGAAATAAAATTAAGACAATGTGATGCATACACTCCACTAATCAATCTGTTAAAATTTCATAAATCATTCATTCATTTCAGTAACACTAATTTTCACTTCTAAGTCTCAAAATTTGTATGAAAGCAGCTAAAATCATCAAATTAGCACCATAATTAGAGGCATCCAGGTCAAATTCCACTAGGATCGAACACATGCCAATCGATTCACCAAAAATTTCCCAAAAATTTCAGAAATGAAGAAGTGAAAAAATTACCATCCGATGAGGTATCCGAACCCAGCGAAGAAAGTGAAGATCCCGCAGTGCTTTCGGAACAGGAGCATGGAGGCGTAACCCAGGGCCATGGGGATGAAGAAGTGGAGGTTGGAGGAGAGCCCAAAGGACAGGTAGGAGAGTGCGGCGCCTGAGATCGCCGCGTAGAGGTGCTTGGTTAGGGCACCGGGGACGAGGCGCCACACGAAGCTCACCGGGATCGTGGCGACGAAGCAGAGGAGGAATCGGAGCACTGGGATCGAGACCCCGATCGCTGACGCCATCGATCCCATCTCGAGTTCCATGCCTAGAGAGAGAGAGAGAGAGAGCTTTGGACTGCAAGCAAATTCTTTTCTTTGGGTGAGGAGAGAGAGTTCAGATCGCTCTCTTGTTGTAATTTTATCAGGAAGGGGACGTGGGAAATGAAATGGAGAATTTGCACATAACACCTATCCCTTTTTTTTTATTTAGCGGATTTAATTTTATACCAATTTAGGGCATTGGATTATTTTTGGTGAAGAAGTAACTAAAAATCAGATCAAGGTGGGCCCTAAATAGATAGAGTGTTTGCATCTTTCTTTTACTATTCAATAAGTGATTATTTTATCATGAGCCTCACCATGACTAGCTTAAAAATGATATATTTTCCCACTTAAAAAAATAGGAATTCCTACCTTATTCCATAAGTGATTATGGAATAGGAGAGTTGACCAAGTAATATACCATAACACTTCTTATCTTTTTACCCAAATTTTAATATGGCATTAATGATATGTCTTTTTGATCATTTTACACTCAATAATAACTTATCTATCTTTTCATTCAAACGCACTATCTATTTATCATCATTTTTCATACAAAATCATCCAAACATTAAACAATTTATTTGCCATAAGTACTTATAAGTGATATTTTCACCTTTCCCAGAAATAATCGCTTATAAGTGATTATGGCAAATAATCACTTAAAAATAAGCTCAATCAAACAGGCCTTAATTCAGATCTTTTACGGAAATAGCATGATCTCAGGAGCTGTTTTGCAGAAAAAATGTGTTGGGAGGTGATGATGCTCAATATTGACGGTCTCCAAGATCAGGACACGTGGCAGATGACGTGTCCCAGAACTCAGAAGCAAGGGCCACAGGGGCCGACCAGCCCACCCATGTACCCGACTTGCAAGCACAAGCTGGCTCACCTCAGAGCCCCTGGAATTTGGCCTCTTCGGCCTCTTAGCTCGCCCTGAGCTGCCACAGGACCAAGACTCCTCGGCCCTCTCGCTCGTTCCCGAGCCCCCAGCCGAGGCCATCTTCCTCGGTCCTTCGACCGACCAACTCCACCACTCACAGGCGTAACCGCCGCTCCGCAAATCTCGCCATGCGCAGATTCTCCGCCAGCAACATCCCACGTTCCACGCCACCACGATCCCCATTAATGAGCGATCCGCTCTTTACGCGGGCGTGACATCGGGAGCGTAACTGCCGACGAGATTCTCGCGCCTGCTGTTGCGTGCTGCCGCCACTATATAAACCCCCATCACAGAGGGGTCAAGAAAGCCATTTTTTAATTCCACTTAGCCGTTACTCTGCTCGGATCTCGTACTAACTTGATTGTCGGAGGATCCTCGGTGGTACCAAACCGTCCCGGGACTTCTTTGCAGGTACTCGGCGTTAAACTCCTCAAATCACCAATCTCCTCAAAACCCATTGAGACCCGCACGCGACAGGAGATCACCTTCCAAATCTACCGGGAGATCGACGGAAGACAACATCTGAGGGAGACCCGAAAAGCACCTCCATCAGGAGGGAAACAAAAAAGACAGTAAAAACTTTCTTTTCGTTTTCTATATGAAAAAAATGTGTTTGGAGAAAGAAACTAGAAGAAATTTAGTGAATGGCAGGGTGACACCTTTTTTTTTGAATAATAAAGATTCGTTAGAGACAAAAATAATTAGTTTAGATATCAAAATGAGTGTATTTTTAGATTTCAATTGACTTTCTATATTTTGGGATGGTGAAAAAAAATAATAACCGATCTTTTAAGTTGAAGAAAAATGAGCCGCTTTCCATTTTGTCACTTTTTAATCGCCAAATATTAAAAATAGTGAAAAGTGAATTGTTTCTTTTTTTACTTATCCACTTTCAACTTTGCTTTTTCATTGCCAAACAGGCTCTTACTAGGGTTGGTTGTTTTCTCCTCTCTGTATATTCCGTCCGTGTATTATGACAAAGGCACAGATAAAAATTCCCTCTAATCTCTTCTTTTAAAAAACATCTCTATTTGTTTCTTAAAGATTTTCATTTTTCATCTTGATCTTTAAAAGTACACCAGAAACCTGGCGGGTCCCTGAAATTCCAGGTCCCTGAAATTCTTTGTAGTTGAGTGTATATCTACGGGGAAGGTACCGTATCTTTACATGGAGAAATTATTCTCCGAGGACGGAAATTTACTAGAGGAAATATGATTTCTCATGTCTCGAAATGTTTCAAAAATCTTTATGAATATTGATATGGTGTGGAACTGTCAATGCACATTTTTGATAAGCGAAGAGAAGAAGATACAAGATATACTATTCTTCTCGACATCAATAATCAAAGGAGAATTTCTCACCAAAAACAACAAAAAACAATCTACCGAAAATATTTAAGCACTTTAAACGACTGCAGTGATATGAAAATATAAATATTTTTCGACAGAGAGATAAAAATGGTGATGAAAAAATATGTTAGATGTTCTTTTTAGATAAGAAATTAGTATAAAAACGGTGAAAAAGAAAAATTTAAGCGCTTTAAACAATTATACCATATACCCCCTTTTAATTTGATATTCACTGTGCATATTGAGCAGACAAAATATGCAAATGTTTAAATAAATGATGGCTTAACTAAAACCTTCTTTAAAAAAATAAGTAACGGCGGAGTAACTTATACCCAAGCTCCGGAGCTCACGGGTGGCGTCGCCATGTGGGATCATCCGCACGTGACCGTTTCCGAGCAAGTTGGAGCGACCTAAGTTTGGTGGGCCCAATGGGTATGGCACCAGAAGAGTTTTATTTGTGGGACCCAATTTTTTTAGTTTGCCAGCCTCCAGATGGGTCTATTTTCCTAACCAATTTATCTCTGCTATGTGTCTGTGACACAAGACAAAACAAACACCCAATAAATTTTGAAATTGATTGGTGAGGTGACATCATCATTTTTCATAGAAATCAAAGAAAAAACCATCATTACTTTATGTGCAATGCACGTTAGTAAATAACATGTCTTTATTATTTTACAAGAGTGATGCACGTAGTTAATTTAAAAAAAAAATTATCAAATTTTTTAAAAACCATTAACATTCATATATTATCAAACCTATAAAATTCTCTCTTAAAAAGGCTTCAAAATTCTTTGAAAATATATAAAAATAACAGAATTAACAAATTTCTTCATTTTTGGAAGGTTTATTTATTTAAAATGTGCAAGGCACGTGCCAAAACACTAGTTGATGTTTGTTCAGAAGATCTATGATCACTTGAAACATATAGTATTTTAGGATATGGGAATATATCTTCTGCTAAGACACAGTAATATACCTAGAGATAGAAAATGACTGTAAGACACGATTTATGACTTTACTTTCTCCATTAATTGCAGTGCTCTTAGCATAGGCCTCATGAATTCCTTATCAGGTTTTTTCTTCTTCTTCTGGCTATTTTCATTGCCAATATGTTAGACTATATTTCAATATCATCATTCATGCCTAGTAATTTTAATAACCAACTTGATTCAATCATATTTTAGTGAAATGGCTCGCATCTTTTCTAATTCATGTGTTTCAACACTGTACAGTTCGTTGGAACTTTGCTAGATTTAGTGTTTTACTATTGACAATATTCATCAAATCCGCTTCATTTAATTTGCGTTCTTAACGTAGACTTGTCAAAATGTCGGATTTACCAAATCCATCTACCAAACCCCAGCATAAATCTACGTCAAAATATCAACACGGTTTATTTTATTTACCCCAAATCCATTTACCAAACCCTGGACAGATCCATTAATATTAGGGTTATTAGCACGAAACACCCATATAGTTTATCTTGCGTGACACTTATACCCCGTAAGTAATTTATTGCCACAAACAACCCTTGTGCTCATCGATCAGAACCCTAAAATACGTTAAAAAAAAGTCAAACGATTGTCTAATATCGCTTAAGACGATTGTCTAATATCGCTTTAGAAGTTGCTTTTCTCTTTTTGAGTTGAAATTGTGCAATTTTTAAGGTTCAATTGATGATTACATGGTGTATTTGTGCCATTAAGTTACTTGAGGGGGTTAAAAGTGCCACCTAGGGTAGGGTAAACTAGAGGGGTGTTTTGTGCAATTGACTCTGAAAGTTATATATAAACAGTTAGGAATAGATTGTTATGATTGGAATTCGTTACTATATGTGACTATACATGCAAGAATATGATCCCAGCATTCTTATTTATAAAAGCACTAATGGCATGATCCAATCAGCCTGAGCAAGAGACTATTTGATCATTAATCGAATGATCTTAATTTTGGGTAAGTTCATAAATGATAACGCTCGATATTGGCCACCTCCAAGATCAGGACGCGTGGTAGGTGACGTGTCCCGAGACTCGGAAGAAGGGGCCCACAGGGGCTGACCAGGCCACCCTGTGCCCGACCTGCAAGCTCGAGCTGACCCTTCTCGGGCCCCCCTGCAAATTAGCTTCCTTGGCCCCTCGGGTCGCCCCGAGCTTCCGCAGGACCAAGACTCCTCGGCCTCCTCGCTCGTCCCCGAGCTCCCGACCGAGGCCGTCTTCTTCGGCCCTCCGACCAACTCCATCGCTCACAGGCGTCCGTGAATCTCGCCGTGCGCAGATTCTACGCCAACAACATTCCACGTTCCACGCCATCACGATCCCCGTTAATGGGCGATCCGTTCTCTACGCAGGCGTGACGTCGGGAGCGTAACTGTCGGCGAGATTCTCGCGCCTGCTGCTGCGTGCCACCACCGCTATATAAACCCCCGTCACCGAGGGGTCAAGTAAGCCATTCTTTACACTTTACGCCGTTACTCTGCTCGGATCTCATCACTAACTTGAGCATCGGAGGGTCCTCGGTGGTACCAAACCACCTCGGGGCTTCTTTGCAGGTACTCGGCGACAGCCTCCTCACCCAACCTTCTCCTCTCAAAACCCATTGAGACCCACACGCAACGAAGGACAATCAACCAAGTTCACATCGAGATCAACGGAAGATAACATCTGACGGAGGCCCGAAAAGGAGCCTCATCAGTTGGCGCCGTCTGTGGGAAGCAATAACTCCACAAAATACAAAGTTGGCCTTCCGATCTCCGCCCGCTTGGCAACCGACTCCCCTAAGGATCCAAACGCCCGCTACCGCCTCCCTCGCAACGGGACCGCGGGCGGACCCTCGCCCGAGGTCGTCGGCCTCCCCGCAGGCTGCCACCCCACACGCTCCGGCGGCCGCCCGACCAAAAGAGCTAGGGGCCGGGAGCCCATCATCTTTGGCGACGAGGATCTCCACGGCATATCTGTGCCCCATAGCGACCCACTGGTGATCGTAGCGCGGATTCACCGATACGAGGTCCACCGAATACTCATCGATTCAGGCAGCTCGGCGGACATCCTCTTCCACGACTGCTTTCTGCGGATGGGGCTGGCCCTAGCGGACTTGAGGCCGACCTCCCACGTCCTCTCGGGATTCACCAACCACTCCGTCCCGGCGCAAGGGGTGGTCACCCTGCAGTTCACGATCGGGGAGCTCGGCCACACGCGCATGCTGCCGGTAGACTTCATTGTGGCTAGGGTCCCCTCGGCCTACAACGCCCTCCTCGGCCGGCCGACTCTGAACTCCCTCCAGGCCCAGATCTCGATGGACCACCTAGCGATAAAATTCCCCCTCGACCAAGGTGGGGTGGGCCGGGCCTATGGGAGACAACGGGTCGCGGAGGTGGGTCTGGCAGAGGCATCTTCCCCTGAGCAGCACGCTGATAGCGCCGATGCATGCGACGACATGGAGGGGTCCCTAGACACCCGGGACGAGCGGAAGGAGGTCCGTGGGGCACCGGTCGAGCCATTGACCGAGGTGCCCTTAGCGGAAGGAGACCCAGGGAAGACCGTCCAAGTCGGGTCACTCCTGACAGGAACCCAGCGGGATGACCTGACCGAGTTCCTCCGGAGCAATTCCAACGTCTTCGCTTGGGCCCCAGCCGACATGCCTGGGATCGAACCCAAAATCATCTCCCACAAGCTCGGGGTTGATCCTACGGCCCGACCCGTCGGCAGAAGAAGAGAAGCTTCGCCCCGGTCAAACAAAAGGCCATCAAGGAAGAAGTTGACCGACTCCTCGCCGCCAACTTCATCAGGAACGTGCCCTACTCGGAATGGCTGGCCAACGTGGTCCTGGTCAAGAAATCGAGTGGGAAGTGGCGTATGTGCGCCGACTTCACCGACCTCAACAAGGCCTGTCCCAAGGACAACTTCCCGCTCCCCCGCATAGACCAGCTCGTCGACAGCTCGGCCGGGCACGAGCTCCTGAGCTTCATGGACGCTTTCTCTGGCTACAACCAAATCTGCATGAACCCTGATGACGAAGACATGACCGCATTCACGACGGACCGGGGGGTGTACTGTTACAGGGTGATGCCATTCGGCCTCAAGAATGCCGGGGCCACATACCAGAGGCTGGTCAACCGCATGTTCAAGCCGCGGATCGGTAGAAACATGGAGGTCTACGTCGACGACATACTCGTCAAGTCCGTCTCGTCGGCCGACCATGTCAAGGACCTGGGCGAGGCGTTCAAGGTGCTCCGCAAGTTCAACATGAAGCTGAACCCCGCCAAATGCGTGTTCGGAGTTACCGGAGGGAAATTCCTCGGGTTCATGGTCACTCACCGCGGGATTGAAGCTAACCCGGAGAAGATCGACGCCATCCTGAACATGACCGCACCCCGGACCAACGTCGAAATCATGCGGCTCACAGGGCGGATCACCGCTCTGAGTCGTTTCATGTCCAGGTCGGGGGAGAAGTGCCTCCCGTTCTTCAAGGCGCTGAGGAAAATCCCAAGGTTCGAGTGGTCGGAAGATTGCCAAGCCGCCTTCGACTAACTGAAGAGGCACCTCGCAACGCCACCCCTACTCACCCGGCCCGTGGAAGGGGACGAGCTGTCGTTGTACCTGGCGGTATCCGACCAAGCAGCAGGGTCGGTGCTCGTCTGAGAGGCCGAGGGGGTGCAGAGGCCAGTGTATTATGTAAGCCATGTATTCAAAGACACGGAGACGAGATACCCCGCCATAGAGAAGATCGTCTTGGCCCTCGTAGTAACCTCGTGGAAGCTGCGGCACTACTTCCAAGCATACACCATCATCGTCCTCACTGAGCGCCCCTTGGGGGCTATCCTGGCATCGCCAGAATCCTCTGGCCGCCTAGAGAAATGGAGATGGGAGCTGTCTCAATTCGACATAAGGTATTGCCCGAGGCAAGCCATCAAAGGCGCAGGCCCTGGCCGATTTCGTCGTCGAATGCACCATCCCCAGCAGGAAGCTGGATCCCGCGCCGCCCCTCGCAGCCCGGCATCCCGACTAGGAAGGCCGTAGCTCAGCCCCGAAGTGGGTCATCTACGTCGACGGGTCTTCCACCGAGGAAGGCTGCAGTGCTGTCTTCATTATCCGGGGCCCGAACGAAGCCGAGATGGAGTATTCCTTGAGGCTCGGTTTCAAAGCATCAAACAAGGCGGCGGAGTATGAAGCCCTCCTAGCCGGACTGCGCATGGCCGTCGGGCTGGGGCTGAAGGTCGTCCGGGTCCGCAGTGACTCGGCCCTGGTCGTCGGCCAAGTAATCGGCCGCTTCGAGGCTCGGGAGCCCCTAATGATGAAATACCTAGACGAGGTGAGAAAGCTCCGAAAAAACTTCGACGAAGTCCAGGTGGAACAAATACCCAGACAAATGAATGCTTAAGCAGATGCCCTGAGCAAGTTGGCTTCATCATTCTCGGCCAGCAACAGGCGCTCGATACTCTTCGAAACCTTGGCCCGAACCAGCGTTGAAGATGAGGCGGCGACGCTCCAAGTGTACACAACACAGGAGAATGACCAAGATTGGAGGAAGCCCCTCGTAGAATTCCTGAAAGACGGCACGCTCCCGGAAGACAGAGCAGCCGCCCGCTGCCTCCGGGCCAGAGCCACCCACTTCGTCTGGAGCAACGGGAACCTCTACAAGAAGGCCTTCACTCAGCCCCTGCTCCGGTGCGTTGACCCCCACGAGGCCGACTACGTCCTGCGGGAAATCCATGAAGGGGTGGGCGGCGCACACCAGGGGGCTCGAACCTTGACCCAAAAGGCACTACTTCAGGGGTACTATTGGCCCACCATGCACGAAGACGCCCTGAAGCTGGTCAGGAGGTGTAAGAGCTGCCAACTCCATGGCAGTATCCCCCGCCTCCCGGCTACCGAGCTAACGGCCCTGGCGTCCCTATGGCCATTCGCCCAATGGGGATTGGATATGATCGGCCATTCCCACAGGGACTGGTGGACATAAGTACGTCCTCGTCGCGGTGGACTATTTCACCAAATGGATCGAGGCCGTTCCCATCAGGAAACCGGTTGCCGCCACAACCATCAAGTTCCTCCAAAACAACCTGATTCACCGGTTCGGGATCCCAAGGTGCATCATCACCGATCATGGGACGAACTTCGAGAACGAGAAAGTAAGGGACTTCTGCAAAGAATACCACATCCTCATGAAGTTTGCCGCGGTCGCGCATCCCCAATGTAACGGGCAGGCCGAGGTCGCTAACCGGGACGTCCTCAGGGGCCTCCGAACCCGCCTGGAAGGGAGGCAAGGCAGTTGGGTCGAGGAACTACCCCGGGTCTTGTTCATACCATAATATTGCATTATTATATTCCCCATTCTTATTCGTTTTATAAATAAACAGGTGCTTTTGACGCATGTTTGCTACATATTACAGGTTACAGGGTCTTGGATCTAAAACAGTGAAAACAATGAAAAGACAATGAAAAAGTGAGACTCCGAACGATAAATAGTGAAATCTTGATCGCGCCTACATTTTGAGGAACAATGAACAACAGTTCACCGAGCATAAAGGCAGCGACACGAAGAAACAGGAAAAGTCCACTACAATGTTTATTGGAAAGATCTGGAAGAGAACGAGAAACCAATTTGAGAAAGGACCTGCAGAAACAAGAAGTAAAAGACACCAGGAGCCTACACAAGAAATCACAAAGCACAATTCCTCTTTTTGGCCGCGGAACCGCGGCCAAACAGGGCCTCGGGCCGCGGTTCCGCGGCAAGCATAAGCCTGTAGAAGTGGAATTTTTTACCATATGTTGTGGAGGCTCTGACTAGTCAACCTAGCGATATTTTGGTAAATGCAGACGTGCGGGTCAATTGTAACCTAGGGTTTCTATGTCTTATAAATAAAAGCCCAAATCATTGTATTCTTTCCATGCCTCCCTATGCCTCTTTCTATGAATAAAATTCAGAATTCTTTTGGAGAGCATCAAGTTGTAAGTTCTTTATTTTCTGCCCTAGGTTAATTTTCTATCCTTGCCCTAGTTGATCTTTTATTCTCTGCCATAGATAAATGTTCTTCAATTCCCTAATGAGTGAGTAGTCTCCTCGTTTGTTAGGGTTAGATCCGGGGAAGGTTTGAGTGACGAAAATCTCTCATCCCCTTTCTTGCTCATCATATATTTTCATAGGACTCTATGCATACATGCACATACCGCTCCCTACGGCACCCTATCCATCGAGGTAGCGGTGATACCGTAGTATAAAGACCCGGTTGTGATTTTTTTCCATGGAGGTTAGGGTAAGGATTGATAAAGGAAGGACAAGAAGCTAGAGGAAGAAACATCTTCCCGATGGTTCTAATCCCTTTTATGAATAATTACCATAACTCCTAATTGATCTTTCATATGGGTATAGAAAGCGGTGAGATTTATTGACTTTCCAAACTTAACCTAGACCTAACCCTAGCAAGATTTAGATATAGATTAATTTAGTTTTTAGATTTAACCAATCCGGATCCCATCGGAATTAACTCGTTAGAGCGATTAGGAAATTCACAACATCCCTGTGGACCGACCCGTACTCACCGGCTAGCTGCAAAGCGACGCCGTTCTTGATTGCGGTTATAGATATTTTTGAGAACAATCAAATGGCGCCATTGCCGGGGATGGCGTGTTATTTCCTTTTTTTTTGCAATTTCGGGTTAATATAAATTAAAAAATCATAAAAACTAAAAAATCACAAAAAATATAAAAATATATCATCTGTTATTTTTGGAAAGGGTATTTTTGTGTGAATCTTGCAGGCTCTACGAACATAATCGGATCTGGAAATCTCCAGAGTGCGAAACAGAAAAAGACAGATCTGAACAGCAGGGGATTAATCTAACAGAACAACAGAAGAAAACAGAAGGGCCAATTCAACAAGCAGACCGCGGATCCGCCGCGATATCCCTGATCCAACCGTGGAAACGCGGTGCTTTGGAGGAATCAGAAGCCCCAAAATTTTCTTGGGATCCGAGCCGACTTCCCCGCCGCGGAACCGCGGTGGGATCCCTCCTTTGCCGTGGAAGGGCGGCGCCGTGGTGACCTCATCTGACCAACTTTGCTCTGTAAGCTTCCCTCTGTTCCTCCTCTGTCACTCTTGATAAATCTTCTGAAAAATGCCTGCAGGATTATTTGCGCCTTAAAAATCTTTTCCCTTTCAAATAACAATTCTTATGCATGATTCTTTGTGCTATGCTTAAAATAATAATTGATTGCAAGTGATCTTTTCTGATTTGCATATCCTTAATCTTTTTGCTAAAAAATTTTTCCAAATAAAGAGAAAAAGAAAAAAGGAAAATTTTTATTAGAAAACTTGCAAACTTTTGTTGCTAAGAAATCCTTGCACCTCCCAACATTCTTTCTTTTCCCCTTTCTCCTATCATGGGTACCCCAAATCATAAATCACTTTCCGAACTTTGGTATCCCGAACCTAACTTTGCCTCGTACGTCAATTGTTTCGGTCGATTTAAGGAAGATCCCTCCGTGCCCAAAATTTCTTTGAAAAATCAAATAGAAGCGTCTAGGAGAAACAGTTCGACTTTGCAACCCACTTTGTGCCAACCTTGCCAACCTTCACCACCTTCGTACGTTGACACCACTTTTCCAAGTCCTGCTGTAACTCCTAAACCGATGTCCATTGCTGAGCATATTGCTCAATCTCGTAGCCGATCTTTCACCCCTCTCCACTCATCTAGTTCTAGGAATCAACAAGTCCATTCACCTTTTTATCCACATGTTGACCCTACTTCTTTCCAACCATCCAATTCATACCAGTCCTATCCGACCTCCCCCCCTTCACTAGACACTGTTTCTACACAGTTATTAGGGAGTTTCACGTATCCAAACAGTTTTGAATCTTTTTCCGAAACCCCTTCACAACCCATGTCTAGTTTGGAACAGTCGTTGGAGGCGTACATTGCAGCAACAAACAAAATGATTAGGAATGTGGATGCGTCCATTACCGTCCTTATGCAACCTAGTGAACCGGCGGCTAGTTTCCAACTAGCTCCAATTTTTCCAATGTATGAGGAGGCGGTTGGACAGAGTACGAATTTGAGAGGATTTCCAAATCAAACCTATCCATACCCAATTGAAGCCCACAACTCCGGTTTTCCATCGATTGTCCCAAATGATTCACAAGTTGAAAATAAAATATCTAACGAGTTGTGTGATTTTGTAGTGCTTGATTTGCCAAATTGTGAAGAACCCCTTTCGAGTGAAACCACACCTAATCCTTTTGATCTTTACACCTCCACTCTAAAACCTAAACCGATCAATATCCATGCTTTTGATGAGGTGTCAGAAAATATTGATTTTCACTTGATTGAGGATATAGACGCCGGGAATATTTTGGATGATGAACCCATAAATTTGATTGATATTTTATGTCCAATTCATCATCCCGAGTCATTAAATGTTTCTCCCGAACTTCATATGCGTCTTGATTTTGATGATAATGGCATGGATAGGCTAAATTTTGAGGAAAATTATGACGATAGTATTGAGGATAATATTGAGGTTGAACCATTTTTGTTTGATGTGTCGGATTTTCCAATTCATCCTCTTGAACCATTAACTAAATCACCCTCCCTTCTTTCTATCGTTCCGACCACACCTAATATCACGCTTGAAGACTATGAGCTTGAAAATTTTTCCTTTGAATCTGACACAGTTCTCACAGCCGATAACACGTACGAGTGTTTCACTTTTTCGGACGATGTTGAAGACTCACCGCCCGAGTTTGAGTCCTTTGAATTTTCAGATGAGTTAGTTGAACCATCAGACTCGGTTGCTTACAGTCGTTTCGAACCATTGATGGAATCTTTCAAGTTCGAGACAGTTTACTACGGTGAGAATGAGACTATCCCTAATTCACTCCTTTTCGTCCTTCCTATCCTTCCGACCGTATAAGAGACCGTTACGTTTTCATCTCCAATACCAAGTTCGGCGTACCCATGCTTTCTTGTGAATCTTGAGGGATTTGACCCCATTTCTCGACGGGTTGATAGGTTAGCACAATCGCTTTTAACACATCGGTCATCACAAATTGCGCTAATTTATTCACTCGATTTACACCCTCAAGATCGTACACCACTTCTTTCACTTTTCCGTCATTCTTCTCCTCCACCGAGACCATATTCCACTCTTCTTCCCACACGGTCTCGTGGGCTTCTCATTTTTTTCTTTCCACTCCTTCCTTTCACCAACTCTACCATTACCACGATAAGATTTTTGAATGGTTGGTGCTAACCTTTGGCTTGTGTAAGGCCTTGTTTAGTTTGGGGAGGACCTTGTTGTATATATGTATATATATTTTTTTGTTTTCTTTTTCTATAAAAAATAAAAAAAAAATTCAAAACATTAAAAAATATAAAAAATTTATAAATAAATAAACAGGGGAGTGCCGGCATTTTGACCCTCTTGGTGTAGCATGACAGTGAGGACACTGTCAAGTTTAAGTTTGGGGGTATACTCGGTAAGTCTTCTTCCTTCGCATTCATATGTATATATTTTTTGCATTTGCATACTTATTTTAAAATCTATAAAAAATTGAAAAATTTCAAAAATTATAAAAATTAATGTATTCAATTTTGGCCTTATTTTGACTTGAGTTTGACAAATAGGTTAACTGGCTATGAACAACTAGATCTTAGATTTAGTAAATTAAAAACCCTAAAAATAACCTTCCTTAGAGTTTAACGGTAGAAAGTATATGCCTTTGTAGTTTATTTAGAAATAGGCAAGTTTTGAGTTCACTTCTTGGGCTAAGTCGAAACAAAGGAAAAGTATTGATATTTTTATTAGAGTATAAGTTTGAAAAATAATTCCTAGCTTAAGTCTAGATTCTGAAAATGTATACCCTACAAATTGCACAATCACGCACCTTGAAACTTGGAATAGTAGAGGAGACCTTGAAATGCTCTTGTCTAAAGTCCTTAGTACAATGAAAATAAAAGGAAAAAGTGAATAAAGAAAAAAAAATGAACACTGATTTTTGTGATTACTTAAGGCTGTAAAAATAGAAAAATATTTAGCGAGGGTGTTTCATCATCTAGTGCCTTAGACCAACTGGTTTGGGAGTCACTGCTAAAAGCCTTGGGTGTTGCAAGACTAGGAATTACGCTCTAATGTGCAAACACATTTTATAATCGGTCGTTGGTATCTCAAGAAGTATTAACGGTCGCATGAAGGATGTGTAAGGAAAATTCAATTAAAAATTCACCAATTAATAAGTGCTTTGGACAACGGACAAGGGTATGATTGCTTGATTTGAATTTCCAAGTGTAGGGGTGACTTATACACATACGTAGAGGTATGTGATTGGAGTTTAGATGAGAGATATGAATGAAGAATAGAACTTGTATCTTTAGTAAAGTTGATAAAAATTCCTAAGTGGAGATGGAACCCTAGAAAGAAAACTTAAGAAATGCCGAAAGCTAAGTAGGTCTGCAGAACATATATAATCTTAAGTTAAATGATGAGGAAGTGTGAAGAATATGGGTGGATGATTTATGAGTCGAAAATAGTAGAATTCCTTGTTAGAAAACCTAATTGGAGAATAAAAGTCAATGGGCCAAATTGATAGGATTTTGTGGGTAGTATCCGCTGAAAACCCTCAGGAGACAACACTCCTCCTACTAAGGACACCTAGAGGTTTAACGGCTTGTTGCACGAGCTCAGTGCAATCGCGTTTCCCTGCGAAAGTGAGGTTAGGTTTTTGTCGAGAATAAAAAATAGGTTCGCTCGAGGACGAGCAAAAGATAAGTTTGGGGGTATTTGTTCATACCATAATATTGCATTATTATATTCCCCAATCTTATTCGTTTTATAAATAAACAGGTGCTTTTGACGCATGTCTGCTATATATTACAGGTTACAGGGTCTTGGATCTAAAACAGTGAAAACAATGAAAAGACAATGAAAAAGTGAGACTACGAACGATAAATAGTGAAATCTTGATCGCGCCTACATTTTGAGGAACAATGAACAACAGTTCACCGAGCATAAAGGCAGCGATACGAAGAAACAGTAAAAGTCCACTACAATGTTCACTGGAAAGATCTGGAAGAGAACGAGAAACCAATTTGAGAAAGGACCTGCAGAAACAAGAAGTAAAAGACACCAGGAGCCTACACAAGAAATCACAAAGCACAATTCCTTTTTTTGGCCGTGGAACCGCGGCCAAACAGGGCCTCGGGCCGCGGTTCCGCGGCAAGCATAAGCCTGTAGAAGTGGAATTTTTTACCATATGTTGTGGAGGCTCTGACTAGTCAACCTAGGGGTATTTTGGTAAATGCAGACGTGCGGGTCAATTGTAACCTAGGGTTTCTATGTCTTATAAATAGAAACCCAAATCATTGTATTCTTTCCATGCCTCCCTATGCCTCTTTCTCTGAATAAAATTCAGAATTCTTTTAGAGAGTATCAAGTTGTAAGTTCTTTATTTTCTGCCCTAGGTTAATTTTCTATCCTTGCCCTATTCAAATTTAATTCCTTGCCCTAGTTAATCTTTTATTCTCTGCCGTAGATAAATGTTCTTCAATTCCCTAATGAGTGAGTAGTCTTCTCGCTTGTTAGGGTTAGATCCGGGGAAGGTTTGAGAGACGAAAATCTCTCATCCCCTTTCTTGCCCGTCATATATTTTCATAGGACTCTATGCATACATGCACATACCGCTCCCTACGGCACCCTATCCATCGAGGTAGCGGTGATACCGTAGTATAAAGGCCCGGTTGTGATTTTTTTCCATGGAGGTTAGGGTAAGGATTGATAAAGGAAGGACAAGAAGCTAGAGGAAGAAATATCTTCCCGATGGTTCTAATCCTTTTTATGAATAATTACCATAACTCCTAATTGATCTTTCATATGGGTATAGAAAGCGGTGAGATTTATTGACTTTCCAAACTTAACCTAAACCTAACCCTAGCAAGATTTAGATATGGATTAATTTAGTTTTTAGATTTAACCAATCCGGCTCCCATCGGAATTAACTCGTTAGAGCGATTAGGAAATTCACAACATCCCTGTGGACCGACCCGTACTCACCGGCTAGCTGCAAAGCGACGCCGTTCTTGATTGCGGTTATAGATATTTTTGAGAACAATCAAATGGCGCCTGCAGCTTCAGGCGGATCAGGAACCCAAGGAGGATCCTCCACGTGTTCGGCACCAACTGGCCGGGGGCCAAGCTGAAGAAATTCAGAGCGGCGACGACCTCAGGAGAGAAGGGCAAGCGCATTCCGCCCCAAAAAGCTTCCAAATACAAGGCAATCTTCCTGCCCTGTACCTGGTCTGCCCTCTCTCCTTCTTCGGCCAGACGAAGCGCGTAACGCGGGGAAATGTGGAAGTGAGCTCGAGCATTGGCGAGCTCGTCCTCGTGCCTCACCATGCACGGGGTGCTGGGGGCTACATTTACCGCCTCCTCCCTGGAGGCGGCCCCCGCCTCACGGCCTCGGGGAGAGGGCCCAGCCCCCGCTCCCTGAGGGGACTCGGACACATCTAACGGAACCCTAACATCTACTCCTACAACGTGTACTGATTCTACAGAGGAAGACATCTAACATGGGAAGGAAACTCTTCAAGGGTTGGGAACGAGAGAGGGGAGAAGAGCGCCGAGCAGCTGGGGCCTGAGAATGAGGAATATGAGAGAGTAAGGGCCCCAGGACGGGTCCCACCCGTATTTATTACCGCATACGGCCTCATCCAATGGCGCCTATCGTCTCCCGCCGAAACGGCCCCTTGCGCCCAGCGGCTCCGATCGCTCTACGTGGCAGCCCAACGATTGCCCGTGTCCCGTCAGACGCCGCAGACCTGCGCACGTCACGTCAGCCGGTTGGCGCTCGACACGTGGACCGTCACTTCAACTACAGAGTGCACGAACCGGCGCACCCTCCTTAAATGCAAAGATCTCGCCTCGATTCGCTAGCGAAAATGACAACCGACGGCTCGAGAACTCATCCCGACATAACCCTGAGAAGGAGCTCACCTCAGGAGGCCCGACAGTCCACTCCTGACCCGACTACTAGCTAGTCGGGATAAGAGTGGGGGGCTAATGATAATGCTCGATATTGTCCACCTCCAAGATCAGGACGCGTGGCAGGTGACATGTCCCGAGACTCGGAAGAAGGGGCCCACAGGGGCTGACCAGGCCACCCTGTGCCCGACCTGCAAGCTCGAGCTGACCCTCCTCGGGGCCCCCTGCAAATTAGCTTCCTCGGCCCCTCGGGTCGCCCCAAGATGCCGCAGGACCAAGACTCCTCGGCCTCCTCACTCGTCCCCGAGCTCCCGGCCGAGGCCGTCTTCTTCGGCCCTCCGACCAACTCCACCGGTCATAGGCGTAACCGCCACTCCGCGAATCTCGCCGTGCGCAGATTCTACGCCAACAAGATCCCACGTTCCACGCCATCACGATCCCCGTTAATGGGCGATCCGCTCTCTACGCAGGTGTGACGTCGGGAGCATAACTGTCGGCGAGATTCTCGCGCCTGCTGCTGCGTGCCACCACCGCTATATAAACCCCCGTCACCGAGGGGTCAAGTAAGCCATGCTTTACACTTTACGCCATTACTCTGCTCGGATCTCATCACTAACTTGAGCGTCGGAGGGTCCTCGGTGGTACCAAACCACCTCGGGACTTCTTTGCAGGTACTCGGCGACAGCCTCCTCACCCAACCTTCTCCTCTCAAAACTCATTGAGACCCACACGCAACGAAGGACAATCAACCAAGTTCACATCGAGATCAACGGAAGACAACATCTGACGGAGGCCTGAAAAGGAGCCCCATCAATAAATAAACCGCTCCCATGTTTATCGAAATAGTCTTGAGATATTGGTGGATTTACTAAACAACTTCCGATTAATCTTCTAACATATTCGTCGAAGCCACCAGAACATTTACATACAGGATATGAACCAAATATTGCAGTTTGTATAAGGATCTTATACAAATTAGACTGGACCTAGACATACCTGCAATTAGATACATGTATAGGTTCTATTACAAACGAATAGTCACCTATGTTATTCTGTATGCAAAATCTTTAGAATACAAAATTGACTGTTTAATTGAGCTTTAATTATAAACTAACTACTCAATTTGGATGGAATGTTGAATTTGATTTAAATTCTGGATTAGTTAGGAATTGGTTAGGATTTAAATCTAATCTCTTTAGTTTGGATTTAAATCCAATCTCTAGTTTAATATGGTTTTATTTTCTAGTATTTATTTACCTTATAAATATGAGACTTTCCGTAGGGTTTTGAAAAATCTATAATTTACTAATAACCCAGGGTTTGATTAGAATGGAAGAGCCGTCCAGACACGATCACGGATAGAGAGAGGTTTTGTGAAGGGGCTTATTTCTTTGTAAAGGATGGGTGAGCAGTCGGAGTGATCTTTTATAATTCTTTCTCATAGTGGAAGTTTTCGTCACGGTTTGCAGGATTATGTGCTAGTTGCGCCGAACATGGGTAATACTTGTGTGTTGGTGTGTTTTTTCGTATGATTTAGTATCCGTCGGATAGTTCTTTTTCAATTTACCCTAAAACAACGGTCTTGGATTTTCGCTGCGCATAGATACGTAATCCTTACAACAAGTGGTATCAGAGCTTTAAGTTCGCATTTTTGTATCGATTTGGGAAATGACGTTTACAAATTACAAGATCGAAAAATTTGATGAGCGCAATAGTTTCTGTAATACCCAGTTCTTTTATACACCAATAACCGTATTTTTGTTACTTACAAAATTTAATTATTTATATTTATAATTATTATTTATATTATTTTAAAACCCAAACCCTATCCCTTTTATTTTTCCTTTTTCTTTTATTCCCCAGCCCAACCCAATTACTTTTTCCTTTTTCCTTTTCTTTTATTCCCCAGCCCAACCCAATCACTTTTTCCTTTTTCCTTTTCTTTCTTCTCTTAGCTCGAGCCCAGGCCCGGCCCATGAACCCCAAACCCAAACCCGTGTCCCCCAACCCGACCCGTTTCACCCTCCTTCCTCCACACTTCTCGTTCTCGCCTCCTTCTTCTTCTTCCCCCCCACGTCGTCGTGCCTATTCCCACATCCCCGCCTCTCTCGTGCCACGACCACGCGCGCGCTACCTCCTCCCCTCGACCACGTCGCTCTCTCTCTCTCCCCCTTCCTCCTCTATCCTCTCTCAAGAAATCACGAGCTCCCCACCTATTGCCTGCACACCGAGCCCCTCGCCTGCACACCCAACACCCACTCCATTCTCGGCCACCCTCCTCGACTTCCCCAACTGCACCTTCCCTCTGTCATTTTCTCGCCCTCATCCTCGCAACCACCAACCACAACGGACTCTTCTCACCTCCCTACTTCCCGCTCTCGCCAAGCCCCCGCTCTCGTCACTGCACCGTCTCCGGAGCTCCGATCCCGTTGGCCTCAACCCTCGCCAACATCCTTTCCTCTCCCTCAGCAACACTCGTCACCACCTCCGGCTGCAGACGCCTTGCCCTACGACCCCAACTGCCGCCAACGTCATCTTCGGCCCCCCACCTCTACACCGTCAATCACCGCCGGAGTTCCAGGCCACCGCCGTTGAACCCTAGTCCACCACCTCCAGCCGCCGTCCAAGCTTGCCGTCATCGCCGGCATCCCCTGTGCAACACTGAGCCTTAACTTCCCTCTCCATCAAGCACAATCGAGCCCCGACATTTTATCGAACACCTACGATCGTGGCCGTCGCCGTTACCCCAGTCGCCGTTGTCGACTGCCAAGCCATGGCCCCGGTCCCTGTAGCC
Organism: Agapanthus africanus; assembly: GCA_030015575.1. NCBI lineage: Eukaryota > Viridiplantae > Streptophyta > Magnoliopsida > Asparagales > Amaryllidaceae > Agapanthus > Agapanthus africanus. Next base: position 28,598,866 of record CM057339.1, read on the forward strand.
GTCACGGTCGTCAACGTAGTGACCATCGCAACGCCGTACACATTCATCGTTGCCGTGCCGTACCGTGCGTGTGTCGAACCCAAGCCGTGTTGTGTTCGTGCTATCCGTGCCACCCGTGCCACCGCAGACCCACTCACGTGTCGCGCCTCATGCTCAGTTGCCGTGCCACGCCTGTGTCATGTCGTGCCCACCTCCGGACCAAGTCCCGTGCTGCACCGTGCCTGCCTCCGTGTCATCACCAGGCCCAGCACCGCGTCGCGCCCATGTCATCATCAGGTCCAGCACCGCGTCGCGCCCGCGTCGCCACCAGACCCAGTTCCGTGTTGTGCCGTGCCACGTACCGAGCCAGGACCACGCCTACTGCCGTATCACGCCGCGTCGCCACCGCGTCCAGTACCGGGTCACCGCGCACCGCGCTCGCGCCGCGCGCCCGTATCCAGCATCACGCCGTCCCGTGTGTCGGGACAAACCCTGCTGCGACGTCTTTTCCATATCAAGTGATCGAGGCAAGTGATTTCCACTTGCTTTACATGCTATTAATGTTATACACATACTTATTTATATCTTTGCACAACCGAAGTTTCGATCACCATACGTATAAACAAGTGTTTGATGGGAAACTATATGTGAGAACCTGTCGTTAAACAATGAAACTTGTGATCTTTTGACCCGTCTACTATTTACCCATGTTCTGTAGAAATTTAGTGGAAAACCACAGTAGTTTCACCTATGAAACATTAATTTCAAGTATCATTGCGAATTTTGAATTCTGAACATGCTAGACTGTTAAATTCATATTAAATCTTTTACAAATCGGATTTGAGCGTTCCATTGCTCGTATCAAAGATAACAGATTAACCTATAGTACTCTATAGTTTGTTTATGAAATTTAACTAATTATGATAGAGATAACTGGGGAGAATTACGATTCTGGACCGCAGTCCAGAGCAGTAATCCCGGTTAACCCCTGTTTTTAAACCCCTGTATATTCCTGTTCAAATATGAGAATGCGCGGAACCCTATATCGTTATGTATAAAATTGAGTTAGCTTTCTTAATCCACTGGTCTCACTGGATTTCTCAACTGTTTGATATTTTTAACTCATTTTATAATGTCGATACATTTTTCTGAATTCTGCAGAGGCAGATTTTATACCTCGAACATAACCTGTCCCTAACTCCCTGTCGATATAGGATATTACTAATCTGCCAATTGAGGTGGAAACCTAACTGATAACCCTAAACATTGTTCAACTATAGCGTCGCCTAATTACGATCTCAACCGGGATTAAAGTGTGTTATGAAATGGACTTCCGATTCTGAAACCGAATTTCCAGCCGTGAACACTTAAATTGAAATGGTCATAACTAGCAAACCTGAAATCCGATTAGCGCGAAACCAATTTTGATGGATAGATAATTCAATATACCGTTTACCCATTTTACATTGTTTTGCTTATGTCTGCACACACGACTTATAGTAAATTATGCAAGTGGTAGGACACTGACTGATGGTATTCCATTCATATTGTAATTATTGTATTCTCATCATATCGTGTAGAAGTCATTGCATCGGTAACCTAGTGATCATGTGCATTAGCCAGTGTTAGATATTAGTGTTTGATTGTGGCAAGTACGTTAGTGTTTAAACATGAATGGATAAGTGAAAGTGATACGTACTTGTACACAATCAGCGGACCCTATTGATATATTGCATTGTCGACGTCTATGGGACGTGTATAAGTGTAACTATAATTGGTATAGGACGATTATGGAATCATTTATATGGGTGTCATAGATAAGGCACCAAACACTGTCTATCTATCTTGGGTATCATTCGAGACATGCTAGATGGAGATCCTGTCTCCAGTTCTCGCGTAGACTTGTCATGGACCGACTGGTATTTGAGTTTATGGTTGGCATTTGATGTAGACCACGGAGTGTGGGATAGTTTGAATGTGAGGTCAACAGTATCTCGGTAGTCCCATTGCCAGCACATACAATGACTCTGGAGATATATGGGGATATTACTGATTATTAGCGAGCGACTCGGGCCCGTGTTCCCTTGTCCTTGGGTCCTACCCTTGGGTGGGGGATACTCACGAGTGGTTGACTCTCACACTTGGACTTACGCTAGACTTAGTGACCTGTACAGTGAGACTTAGAGACTGATAGGGTTAGTGACATTGACATGCATTGCTTACTGATTCAACATACCTGCCATACTGTTTATTGCTTTACTGTTTGCCTGCTCTATTAGCTACCTGCATTGGCTATTTCATGTTCACGTCATTATTCCATGATTACTGTTTTATGTTCACTATTATTGTAAGTGTTCACATTTGTATATATATATATATATATATATATTGCTTTCATGTCGCTCTGACGACCTGAGTATGCATGCTCAGAGTGAGGAGTGGATCTAGCTTGGACCAGGACTTGACGTACCTCGAGGACATCGCAAACATCTTGATCAGCGACCCAGAATTATACTTCCTTGATCTCCATCTGGTTAGTTCTTTTGATTTAGATACTGTATTTCTCATTACCTGTGCATTGTTTACTGATTACCACGTAGTGCTAGAAGCCGAAGTGTGACTACGGAGGGATGTTTCCTCGATCGTAGGAGCATGGCTGGCCTTGTCAACTCCTCGTATTCTGTATTTTGGGAAGCAGGGCGTGACAGTTTCGGTCTATGGAGATTGAAGATGATGGCGCTGCTAAATTAATAAAGTGTGCACAAGATTGTCTTTACGAAAGACATGATTCTGACGACAACCACGGTGCGGAGAGTGAAGAGATGGAAGATAAATCTCACAGTTTGATTTGGCTTTCAATAGTTGATAAGGTTCTTTGCAAAATAGCGTAAGAGACGACAGCGACAGAATTGTGAAACAAGTTGGAGCCCGTTTACATGAAAAAATCTCTTACTAACCGATTCTATCTAAAGGAGTCTGGGAAACATGTACAAGTTCTTCGGTCTGGGTCAGGCGGAGGGTTCGCTTCGCAGGAGTTCACAAGATTGTGCAGGCCGGAGAGGATCGTGCATCAGTATACTACGTTGGGAGATTCTCGGTCAGATGGCGTTACAGAGCAGACATGTAACGACTCTAAAATCCTGTACAGAAATTTTACTGTTAATATACAAGAAATGAGTTTTACAGCTTAAGTTTGAGTTATAAGACAATTTTGTGAAATAACAGTAAGAAGTAACTTGTAGCTCACTAGTAAAACCTTGCACTGCTGTGATGTAGCCTGTGTGTTCGATTCCCATCAGACACAATTATTATTTTTTTGATTTTTTTTAACTTTTTGGAAGCCTAAAAGATTGCACGTGCAATACACGGGGAAATGAAAAGATCAGAAAAATCAAACATATGCAAAATGGTTTAAACATAGAATTGAACAAGTGGCACGAATCTCGAGGCAATTGCCTCGAGATCGACCGGCCAAAAGGGCATTATAGCCGGCGCCGACGGTTGGATGAAGACCATTGAAGCCCGGGCTCTGCACACTTGTCTCTTCACTTACCCCTAACTCTCCTGCACTGTTTCCCTTCAATCAAATAGAGACCTTCAATTTACAATTTATCACAATTTTAATTCTTTTAATCTACACTTTTAATTCCCAAACCCTAATTCTCCATTATAAATATCATCCATATCTTGGCTCAGTATCATTCTGAAAATTCTAGCCAAAACTCTCTAAAAAGTTCATAGTGCAAGTGAAGTAAAGTGGAGTTAGCGAGTAAGTTGGTTCCGGTGAAGACCGAAGCCTATTCCGAAGCTCCCGCGACGCCACGAAACTCATCCCCTCTTCTTCAACCTCTTCTTGAAATTTCTAAACAGTAAGTCCCTCCCAATCTTCCTTTCTCTTCATTGAAATTCCATTTTAAAATTTATATCGGTAAGTGGAGTTAATGCCGATATCTTTTTTCTAAACCCTAGAAACCCATTCTCCTTTATTCTTTGATCAACCAAGTTTTTACACAATACTTGTAACCTTAAATATAAATGTTTAGAATCAATTTTATCCAAGAATCTCATGTAAAACAACCATATTTGAACTTTTACATTAAAATACCTTGAATTTTGTTATCACATTTTTTCGACAAAATTGCTTAACAATACCTTAGGAAAACTTCATGGGGTAACGACCTACCCTACACGCACACTTGGATCCATAACACGATATCTCTTTTGTATAAATATTTGTTACGAAGAAAATTTTCAATAAAATACCATATAGTTCTAAAACCGGATTTCTTTTAAAGCGATATTTCATTTCCTTTGCAATTATAAATCTAAAACTCTCTTTAGAGGACCCGCTAACGGATGGTGCAGATTATCGCACATTCTTGGGCTAGTAGAACGAGATACAGATCTCTTCACGGAGCATTCGATCTCGAAAGGATTTAAATACGTTTTTAAGAAATACAAATTTTCTAAATAAAATAAAATTATTTTTAAAATTAAAATTATATAATATTATAAATCCATATTTTCAAAAATATAATAAATCTATATTTTTTCAAAAAATGAAAAGATTAACAAATGACAATAAAATACTATCAAGATACAAAAAAGGGCAAGTTTTTCAATAAAATACCATAAACTTTCCAAGCTAAATAATTATCACTAAAATATCCCAATACTTAAAATCCATGCTCATGAAAACCCTAAATAATACTAATTACCCTCAAGGTTTACTTTTTAACTATATTAAAAATATTTTTCATAAAACCCGCTCGAGATATATAAAACAATATTTAAGGACTTTAGTAAATTTAGGTTTAAGCGTGATCAATTCTCTTGAGCCCCAGGGAGCCTGAGAAAGTGAGTGCTTACCTATTTAAGGTAGACAACTTAACGGAGTTATCAATGGTAATTATCTTGGAAAAAAACACAATTCTGCCGTTCCTGTGCAGCAGTTATCGATGACTCCCGAACCTAATTCAAGAGTTAAATCTGTTTACAAGTGTCCGACTCAGTCTGAGTCCAATTCAAACCTGAATCCAAAATCAAACATGAATACTTGATCATGAACATGAATATTCGAATCCAAATATCAATATCAAACATGTATATTTGACTTGACTTGACCGAACCATGATTATAACTTAAAATGACTACTTGAGTACTTGATTACATCCTGAACATGAATACCTGAACATTTTGTATCCATGGTTTCGGCAAAACTTGTAAATATTAATCTATACAATACATTATACGGGGATAAAGGGTAGATTGGTATAGAACGTATATCGTGGCACGAGAGGTCACTTAAAAGACACCTGTTCCCCTCCGAAAGACGCGGACGAAGACGCGGCGAACGTCTTGCCTGAAATTCGGGGCAGATGCTAATTGGTGCTATCCGTCCACCTCTCCGAAGATGCTAAGTTGATTTATGGCACCGTGTATCGAAGGTTTAAACGGATGCGGCCGATATAGCAGACTTCGTCAGATTCCCCCTCGTTTGAGCGGTTTTTGATTGTGGGGACGCTCTTCCCTGCAGGCGCAAGCCCCTGCAGTTAATTATGCTACCGCATCGCGGTAACAACTTTCTCCTTCTCCAGATGGTCACTTCGTGTCGTGGGTGTTTGTTTTGTTTGTGGTTGCCCGTGGATTGTATACGGAGACTAATTTATGTTGTCGCCCGTAGGATGTGGATTAGTCCAAATCCGTATTTTCTTAGATTTGGGTTTTGGTGGTGGTTTAAGGATGCGTTAGTCTTATTTGAGACTAAGATCAACTTAAACGTTTTTTAAGGATACATTAGTCTAATTTTAGACTAAGATCGACTCAACGCTTGTTAAGGACCCGTTAGTCTAATTTTAGACTAAGATCAACTTAACAGGATCATTTAGATCTAACAAAAGAGCATTTGAACTCTATTGTTTAGTTTAGGGACATTGCGGTTGATTACCAGTTTAAGGACATGGTGGTCCAAGGTTAAGGACATGGTGGTCCAAGGTTAAGGACCCCACAGTCCAAGGTTAAGGACATCATAGTCCATGGGCTTAAGGACCCCACAGTTCAGGTTAAGGACATCGTAGTCCATGGGCTTAAGGACCCCACAGTTCAGGTTAAGCACATCGTAGTCCATGGGTTTAAGGACCTCACAGTCCAGGTTAAGGATATCGTAGTCCATGGGTTTAAGGACCCCACAGTCTAGGTTAAAGACATCGTAGTCCATGGGCTTAAGAACCCTACAGTCCAGGTTAAGGACATCGTAGTCCATGGTCTTAAGAACCCCACAGTCCAGTTTAAAGACATCATAGTCTGTGGAATGTATGGCTGTCGGGACCCGTCACCTCTCTAAACACGTTGAAAGATTATAACGACAAATATCAGAGGAGTTCAGAGATATACCCTTGAACCAATGTTGGTTGGGATATCTATAGTCCAATTTGGGACTAAAGTCTGTTAAAAAGTTTATGAGCATATGAGCTCAGTTGATATGAGTTGAGGACTTACGGCCAATCTTGGGCTAAGTCCAATAAATGTTTAACATTTTATTGTTCTGGCTATTGAGCCATTATTTGGGCTTGGCCCTTTTAATAATGCTGAGCATTAGATCCTGACATTTTTGTCTTGTATTGAATGCATAGCATTCATCAGAACAATGTGTGTTCTGACAGCGCGCCACATGGTGTGTCAGTCGCTTTGTGCCAATTAAAGAGCGTATTGCGCTTCTGCCAAGTAGCGCACACGAAAAGGACACGTGTTGCGCTTGGCGCTAAGCGCCAGATTGTGAGCGCCGAGCGCTAGTTTATGAGCGCATTGCGCTAGTTTAGTGGCGTACGCATGAGTGACACGTGGCGTGTTTAGCGCTGAGCGCCAGCCCATGAGCGCAGTGCGCTGTTTCAGAAGCGCAAAACGCAAATTGTGTCTATGGTTGACACGTGACACGTTTTGGCGCTGAGCGCCGGTCCAAGGAGTGCAGAAGCGCAGTTCATGAGTGCAAGGAACTTTCCAGTAGCGCAAAGCGCATTTGATCAATTTTTATGATCAGGGAACAAATTTATGTTCTTTTAGAAGAGACTTTGTCTCAAGATTCAAGAACAACAGTTCTTATTTTGAAAGGGCTTTGCCTATATAGATCACTGATCTGTGAATGAAGTAAATACTTTTTTTATTTTTATGATGAGATCTTTTGATCTCTTTTATGAAAGAACTTAGTCTTTAATAGATTTATGATCTTTTTAGAAGATAGTTCTTCTGTTTTATGAGATGATTTCATCTCTTTGTTCAAGAATCACTATTTTTTTTACTTTGAAGAAATGATCTTCTTTCAATAGCTTGCTCTCTTTCTTTTGAGTTTTCTCAAAGTTTTTAGGGGGGTTTCTCTCTATCAGACTTTAGGTCTTGGGGCCTTTATATAGGACAAATTGATTTGTTAAATCAGTTAAAGAGATATTTTTTTGATTGATTTGGGGATATTTCCCTACCGTTGGATCTTTGATCCTAGGGCTTCTGTTTTACAGAAGGCAATCTTCTTGTTTTTAACAAGATTGGAAAGATCTTTCCATAACAGAATTTTAATTCTAATTAATTAATGATTTATCATCATTAGATCTTTTGATCTAACGGTGGGGAGTTTTTAATTCCAGCGCTAGCGCACCCGTGCTTTGCACGTGGTGCGCTGCTCAGAGCGCAGTGCACTTTGCGCTAGATCACCTATGTTTGACACGTGGCGCGCAACGCAAAGCGCTAGCGCACTCGTGTTTGACACGTGGCGCTCAGCGCACCTAGCGCACCCGTGTTTGACACGTGGCGCGCAGCGCACCTAGCGCTGGATCTGAAGCGTTGCTTCAATTTTTGAATTTTGAATTTTAAAACAGAGCTTTGCTCTGTTTGGGGAAACAGAAGCGCCGCTTCATTTCTAATCTTGGAATTTGAACAGAGCTTTGCTCTGATTGGGGAAACAAATGCCCCCGCATCGTTGCGCTTACGTGGCCCATACGTGAGTACGGCGGTGGCAGCATCTCAGTCGTTGGATCAACTTTTGGATGTTGAAACGGCTCTCAATGCCTATAAATATGGCCTTTGGCCCTCTGAGATGACCATTGTTCATTTCCTTCTTGAGAATTTTCATTAGCATTGCTCTTTTGTTTAAGAACCTTTTAAGAGTCAAAACTCTGTTAAAACTTAGGTAAAGTTTAAAACTTTCACTAAATTAGGGTTTTACTCATTAACAGAGCCTTGCTCTTCATAGATCTTTGATCTAAAGAAAACCCATTTATGGTTTCATTGATAGAGTTTTGCTCTCTTCAAATCATGAAGAACTCTTAAGAGTTTATTCATGGATCTTGAAAATCGTAGAATTTTAATTCACACACACACACACACACACACACACACGAAAATTTGATTTCAATTTTTCTGATGTCCTCTTTTTTTTTACCTTGAAAAAATGATCTTCTTTCAATAGCCTGTTCTCTTTCTTTTGAGTTTTCTCAAAGTTTTTAGGGGGGTTTCTCTCTATCAGACTTTAGGTCTTGGGGCCTTTATATAAGGCAAATTGATTTGTTAAATACGTTAAAGAGATCTTTTTCTGATTGATTTGGGGATATTTCCCCACCGTTGGATATTTGATCCTAAGGCTTCTGTTTTACAGAAGGTAATCTTTTTGTTTTTAACAAGATTGGAAAGATCTTTCCATAACAAAATTTTAATTCTGATTAATTAATTATTTATCATCATTAGATCTTTTGATGGTGGGGAATTTTTAATTCCAGCGCTAGCGCACCCGTGCTTTGCACGTGGTGAGCTGCTCAGAGCACAGCGCACTTTGCGTTAGCGCACCTAAGTTTGACACGTGGCGCGCAGCGCAGAGCGCAGCGTAACCGCGCTAGCGCACCCGTGTTTGACACGTGGCGCGCAGCGCACCTAGCGCTGGATCTGAAGCATTGCTTCAATTTTTGAATTTTGAATTTTAAAACAGAGTTTTGTGCTGATTGGGGAAACAGAAGCGCCGCTTCATTTCTAATCTCGGAATTTGAACAGAGCTTTACTCTGATTGGGGAAACAACACCTACATGAATTCACGTGCCGTTGTTCCGTGGATTATGACGGGGCTTTGTACTACATGTTACCATAGTCCACGGGATAAGATGGACTCCTCTCATATACATGAATATCTTCTTTATCAAGCTACAAACAACCACGTTAGAATAATTATCATATATCAGTAATCAATCATACACAACTTACTTGTTCATTTCACATTACTTGTTATATTCTCTTTCTTCTTTTAGGATTTACCGAGCGTTAGTTTGCTGACGACATTTCTTTTTATTTTTTTCTTTGGAATATTCGTCAGGAGGACCAGACTCTCAGGAGATCGAGCCTAGCCAGGAGGACTTGGACCAGCTTATGACATAGCCTGACTTCTAGTTCCTTGTACTTACTTTCCTGTATGCTATTGTTTAAGCACTGCTTATTATCACTGTATCTTTTCATTTTCAAATAGTTGTATATAAAAATGAATGTAAATAAAGTTGCTGTTCTATTTTAATACTCTTGTTATTCTTGTACATTTTATATATTGCTTAATTACGCTTAACGTATTTATTTCGTAGTAAATATGTTGTGGCCTTCCATGTCACCGTATCCGTCTACTGGGAAAAGGGGCGTGACAGATTTTATTGGCGGCCCATGCATGTCAGTTCTGCATGAATTCTTAAGAAATGTATCATAAGAATTATAAGAATCAGCAACTATACATTCTTTACATTTCAAATTTCTTGAATCTATCCCAACCATTCATTTTCTATCAAAGTCATGGATTCTCCCAACAACAACAGTACCAATGTCAATGGCAACACTCTACCGCCTACTCTATCACCACCACCTACCGTTACAGCTCACATCAACGAGCAAACGATACTACTTGAGGCCATCAAGAGCCTTCTGGAGGGTCAGCAGCAGCATACTGCTATCCTTATGCACCGCCCCGAAACCGAGGCACCTGGAGTCAAACAATTTCGGGCACTATATCCAAAACATTTCTTGGGGAAAGAGAGCCCACCAAAAGCGAAAGAATGGGCTCAATCGATTGAAGATGATCTGGCAGCAGCTCAAGTGCCAGATATTGTAACAACTCCAATTTTTGTATACATAAAATTGATTTAAATTTGAAGTATACTTGGGGTATTTAATGTTGCTGTTACCACTTTAAGTATTTATTTTCCCACAATAATTACAAGAAAGAGCTTGTAGCTCATTGGTAATACCTTGCACTGCTGAACCAAGCCACCAGAGTTCAAATCCCCCGCCCCACATTATTTTTAGATTATTTTTGTTTTAAATCCTTTGGAAGCCCAACAGTCCAAACACCATAACTCCCAAAAGTTGAACTGCACTTAAAAAAAGTAAATATACTAGAGTGTACGTCAGAAGACTCCCCACCTCCTCGACCCCCGAGTCGGCCGGGATCGGCCGAGTCGGCCGGCGGACCGGCCGACTCGGGCCGGCGCCGCCGGCCGGACTCGGCCGGACGGCCGAGTCGTCAACACGAAAAATCCGACTCTCTAACCCCCTGCATACTCTAATTTATTGGATCGGTTCCAGAATGCCCATTAACACCTAATTACTCCAATTTTTAATGATTTTTCTATAATTTTTATAATTTTTTTAATTAAAAACCTTTCACCTACCCTACCCTAGCCTACCGTATAAATACACCCCCTACCCTCTACCCTCTCATCCCAAAACCCTATGCTCACTCTCTCAAAATTTTCCAAGAGTTGTGTAATTTGAAAACAAGTGCACGACGAAGCTCCGACGATATTCCGGCGGAAATTTCGATGATGTTTTTAGAAACAACCGACGACGAAGCAACGCCTCGGCAACCCCTCTAGTTCCCCCTTCACTCCCTTGCTTAATTGAAACCCGTAAGTCCCATTCTATCCCTTTTTCTATTTCTCTAAAATACGAAACTACGAAACCCAACGGAATCGGAACAAATCCAATTTCCGATTCGGTTTTCTATAAAATTTCACTTCTCATCGATACATTCATGCTTAAACATCTTTACGTTGACTATTAAACTTTTAAAAATCAATTTGAATAAGTTTCATCACATGAAATGATAGCCTTTCCAATTTATCATATTTTTTTCACTTTAATACCATCATGTTTCGATTTCACATTTAACCCCTTAATCTTACTATACATTTAAAGCAGAGCATGAGGTAACGACCTACCTCCACACACACGCAAATACAGCCCTAAACGACATCATCAAAAACTTAGAATACGATAAAACAATACTTGCATTTAAATACCATATTCTTAATAAAATCATTTCTAAAAAGTTTTAGCTTTGATACACTTTTAAATAAATACCTTTTACTAGGAATAATACGATAAGTTGTGGATATCGATCGTTTATCTAAACCTAATTTTGTGGTGTCTAAGCTAGGCAAGTGAGCGAAGGTAACTTTAAAAGGCCCGTCTCACGATTTGTGAGCGGATCCTTCCTTCCTCATTTGTACTTACCTGGCCATAATTGGCGGTGAAGAGGCGATTTGAGGCTTCTAACGAATTTTTGTTTAGACCATTTAGAAATAGGCTAGTTGGCTTAGGAAACCCTAGAATCTAAAATACGGAAAATTACACTTTGCAAATAAATACATTTTACTTTATAAAACCGTTTTCTAAAGGATTAGTATTTTACAATCTTTGCAAAACGCCGCTACAACCCATCTTTGGGGAACCCGTTCGGGATTGTGCGGTTTATCGCGCACTCTCGGGCTAGTAGTGCGAGTTTCAGACCTCCGTAAGGAGCATTCAGTCTCGAAAGGTTTAAAATACGATATCTTAAGAAAATGAGATTTTTGGAATATAAAATATTTATTAAAATTATTTTTTGTATAAACATATGTATATTTATCATTTAAATATCTATTTTATTATAATATAAATTTTCCACATTTTTCTAAAAATCACAATAATAAATTTTACACTAAAATACCATGAACTTCAAATAAATCAATATTACCGATAAATACCATTATTTATAAAACTAGGATATTTTCACTAGAAATGTCACAACATAAAATCCACCCTCATTACAACTCTAAAGACGAACAATAAATACTTGAGGAGTATTTTGAAAAGTATATAAAAGTATTTTTTACATAAAACCCCCTCAAGTTTTATAAATTATCCTAAGGACCCTATAAATTATAAGACTTCGATTTACATTTCTGATTGTCTGACTCGGGTTTGAGTCTGATTAATCTGACTTGAATATGATTCAAGTCAATATATAATCTACAAGATTCCAATTCAATGTGAACACATGAATCCATGAATACAATTATCAATTTATACAACTTGACTGAACCGGACCATGGATACATATTCCTTTTACATGATTCTCAGTATTCCATTTACATGACTTTACGGTTACAACCGTTTCCTGATATTATGGTTTCGGTCAGTCAGTCAATCAATCATACAACCAATACAATTTACAAGATAACAATACAAACAAGACATCGCGGGGTTTAAGAGGTAGATTGGTACGGTAGGTGTTAAAGGTGGCACGAGGTGGTCAGATTAAGACACCTAACCTATATTCCGTTGCTGTTGTACCGTGGCATAAACGGTTCCTTGTACTACACGTGCTTCTAGTCTCTGGCATATAGAGACTCCCCTCGTATACACTGGGATCCTTCTGTACCAAGTTACAAACAACAGCGTTAACATAACATTACAACAATAGTATACACTTTAAAAGATATCTTCTTATTCTGTCTTTTCTACTTTCCTCTTACCTTTAGGACTTACCGAGCGACCTGTTCGCTGATGACATCCTGTTTCTTTCTTCTTTGAATGTCGTCAGGTGATTTGGACCCGGCAGAGATCGAGCCATCGCAAGAAGACTTGGAGCAGTTTGCTGAAAACCCTGCACTTTAATTTCATTGTACACTTTTCCTCTCTGTACTTTTCATTTTCTGTTATGCCACTGTTTAGGCATTTTTTTTATTTCAGTTGTATTTCCTTTCATGTATTGTACAAAAATGTTAATAAATAAAAGTTGCTGTTCTTTTTATTTCTTGTCTCTTGTGTATTTATTTTATATTGCTTAGATACGCTTAGCGTATGTACTTCTGAGTATATACGTAGCGGACCTCGTCGCGTCCCCTTCGCCGTACACTGGGAAGCGGGGCGTGACAAATATTGCCTGGGTGAGAGTTGCGAAGCTGCAACTGACAGACAACGCCAGAATCCGGTGGAAGGCTGAGGAAAGCCGTCTCACCCAACCTATCGAGTGGAAGACGTTTCACGATCTGTTCGATGCAAAGTACTTCCCCGAGACTGCCCGTTTTGACATGGAGTAGCAGTTCATTCATCAACAACAAGGCTCGATGTGGGGCAAGTCTGTGGATGAATGCGATGTTGAGTTTACCATGCTCAACAGGTAAGATATTGTCTCAATATTCAAATTCCTGATTTCACTCATTACACTACTAACACAAGGTCGTAACAGGTTCGCTGCACACCTGATTCCTACTGCTGAGATTCGGACATGTCGATTTCAGCAAGAGTTGGACCCAGAAATCCAAGCTGCACTCGCTACAGGGGATTTCCCAACCCATGAACTTACTTGGAAGGCTGTCCGACGCTATGAGGCAGTTTTGAAGAAGAAGGGCATATCCCAGACTGCTGGTGTGAAACGTCCTGTCATACAGATGACAGGAGGAGCCTCTTTTAGGCCGACTTTTGCATCCAGGAGACCGGGAGGATCATTTAACTGGTCCAATCTAGACTTTTGTTTCTATTGCAAGAGGACGCGGCACCTGGCAAAGGACCGCAGGCATGCAAATGGCCTGTGTTTGGTTTTTGGCGCATCTACTCACGCCATAGGAGCATGTCCATATCGTTTCAACTCAGCTCCAGCACCCACACCCGAAATCACAACCCCACAGCGGCCAGCCATTCAGGCTCGTGCACATCGTTTAGCTCTCCCTGCACCGGCTCCACGTGGACCTCCTGCACAGCCTCAACGTCAGTTCTATCAGGCACAGAGAAACATGCATTAAGGGCAGAGAAACATGCCCCAAAGACAGAGAAATATGCCTCCAGCAAGGAGGAATGTACCACGACGTCAAGGTTTCACAATGATGGTCGAGGAGATCGAAGCTACATGCCAAGTCATCACTGGTAATTTCCAATCCTTTTAAACCATTTCAATCTTTGTGTATCACTATAGCTTTTTCCTATACCTAAATCTATTCCACACAACTTAGGTACAATCTTAGTAGCCTTCCTACCTGCTCTAGCTTTCTTCGACACTGGAGCATCACATTGCTTTATATCGCAACGGTTTGTCCGAACTCATGCGATTCCAGTTAAACCGCTCGTATCCAGTTGGAATGTCAGTTCAAGGAACGATGTTCTAAAAGAAACTTTGGGATACGATCTGTTTCCAGTGGTCGTCTGCAGTAGATAATTTTATGCGGACTTCAAGGTGCTGGACATACCAAACTTCGACGTAGTCTTGGGAAATGGACTGGCTGGGAACTTTTTTCACTACCATCGACTGTCGCCAAAGGTGGTGTTCGAAATACCAGATCATCCGGTGTTCTATTTTAAGAATGGATACCGTACCTTGGAACCCAGCGTCTACAAAGCAAAACCAAAGAAGGTAGTGGTTGCAGCATTGCAAGCAGAAGAATTGAAGGCAGGAGTAGTTCAAGAGTTCGAGGATGTATTCCCGGAAGTTATATCAGGTTTGCTTCCCGATCGAGCTCTTGAATTCAGCATCGATTTACAAACTGGTGCGCAACCGGTAATTAAAGCTCCATACCGATTAAGTCCAGAAGGATTGAAAGAGATCCGCATCCAGTTGGACAAACTCCTGAAGAAAGATTGGATTCATCCCAGTACTTCAAGCTGGGGATCTCCAGTATTACTCGTGAAGAAGAAAGAAGGTTCTTAGAGGATGTGTGTGGATTATCAAGCTCTGAACGAAGTGACGATTAAGTACAAGTATCCACTACCGCATATCGATGATCTTTTCGATCAGCTAAGTAGATCTTGTGTATTTTTGAATCTAGATCTTCGTTTAAATTATCATCAGGTGAAGGTCAAAGAGTCCGATATTATGAAAACGGCGTTTAGGACTCGCTATGGTCATTATGAATATCTCGTAATGCCATTTGGAGTGACCAATGCACCCGCCATTTTTATGAATCCGATGAACCAAGTTTTCCGAGAGTACTTAGACAGGTTTGTTGTCATCTTCATCGACGACATCCTGGTGTATTCAAAGAATCGGAAAGAACACGCCGAGCACTTATGACTTGTTCTGGAGATATTGCGACAACATCAGCTCTACACCAAGTACAACAAGTGTGAATTTTGGATAAATCAAGTCGGATTTCTCGGATTTCTCGTTTCAGGTGAGAGAATCTCAGTAGATCCAGCTAAGGTGTCAGCTGTCAGCGAATGGTCGACACAAAAGACGGTGAAAAATCTAAAAAGTTTTTTTGGGATTAGTAGGATACTACCGACGATTCATTGAAGGCTTTTCGAAGATTGCAGCACCCCCGACCAAACTCACACGTAAAGATGAAGTATTCGTGTGGTTAGAAGCATGTGAAAACGCTTTTGTAGAACTCAAGTCAAGATTAACTTCTGCTCCTATTCTTATAATACCGGATCAATCTGGAGGATTCATTGTGCATTGTGATGCATCCGATAAAGGATTAGGATGTGTTCTACACCAGCATGAAAAAATTGTGGCTTTTCCATCAAGACAACTGAAGGTTCATGAGCGCAACTATCCAACATATGATTTGGAATTAGCAGCCGTTATCTTCGCACTTAAGATTTGGCGCCATTATCTTCTGGGAGAACGAGTGGATATATACATTGACCACAAGAGTCAGAAGTATGTATTTACTCAGAAGGAACTAAACATGCGGCAGAGAAGATGGCTAGAACTCATGCCGGATTTCGACATCAACCTACAGTATTATCCTGGGAAGGTGAATGTAGTTCATGATGCACTTAGCTGACATCCATTAGTAATGAATCTCACCGCTCAGTGGAAGCTACAGCAGGAATTGCATGGATTAGAGATCGAAGTAGTTATGCTAAGTAACGCTTCATATTTGATGAACTTACAAATCAAGTCCACTCTTGTAAATCAGATTAAGGCAGCTCAAGCAAATGATGCCAAGCTACAAAAGATCCGAGAACAAGTAGAAAGTGGACTCCGAACTGACTTCATCATCCACGAAGATGGATCCTTGAGGTATGGAAGTCGATTATGTGTACCAAACGGCCCAATTCGAGAAGAGTTGATGAAAGAAACTCACAACTCTCCTTACTCTGTACATCCCGGTGGTACAAAAATGTGCAAGGATCTACAACAACACTACTGATGGCATGGAATGAAGCGAGAAGTATCTAGAAGCGTAGCTGTAACGACTCCAATTTCACTGTATGAAAATTTTCAAGTTAATGTACAGAATAGAGTTTCAAGCCTGAGCACAAGTTATAAATTAAAATTGTTTAAGAACAGCAAGAAATAGCTTGTAGCTCATTGGTAAAGCCTTGCACTGCTGGACGTAGCCCCTGTGTTCGAATCCCATCAGCCACATATTATTTTTTTGACTTTTCTTTTAAAATTTTTGGAAGCCCAAAAGTTTACATATGCAATACACGTAAAATGAAAAGTCATAGAAAATCAAACATGTGCTAAATGTTGTATGAACAGAAGAGAACACGTGGCACTAATCCATGCCCTTAACACCCCAAACAGACCGGCGAGATCTCCTCTGGGGCTGGCACCTCCGGGACCCCCATAGGGAATGCTCCCCATTTTCTTCCCATATGACCCTTGGCCTACCCCTTTAACCCTTATTCTGCTTGATTTCCCTGCATTTATCCAGAGAGTGTTAATTCACCTTTTTAATCCAAATTTTAATGCATTTTAATTCTCTCTTCAATTCTCAAAACCCTAATTTTACCCTATAAATACAACACCATACCCCAGCCCTCATTATTCTGAAATCTATTGTCAAAAAAATCCTCAAAATTTTCCAAGTCAAAGAAAAGTACAAGTGGAGTTAGCACTCGGTCAAGTTCCGGCGAGAATTCGAGACGATTCCGGCGACCCCGTGACTTCACGAAGCCACCAATCTCTTCCTCAATCTCCCCTCTCTTCTTTCAAATTGTAAGTCCCAACCATTTCCCTCTCTTCTTACATTAAAACTATCTCTTTTCAAATCATGTCGGTAAGTGAAGTTATGCCGACATTCTTTTCTAAATTCTTTAAAAACTACACTTTTCTTTTATAATCATTCATTAAAATCAATATGCTTTGTTATTCAATCATGAAACAAATGTTTAGAATAATTTTCACCTTGAAAAGTTCTTGTTAAATAACTTTATAGTACATGTTTCGTTTAAATACCACAAACTTTACATATGACATATTTTAATTACTTTAGCCTAGCATACCTTTAGAAAACCTCATGAGATAATGACCTACCTCTAACATACACACATTTTGACATAGCACGATTCGCTTGAAAATAATATCTTGTGGCAAATACGACTTTTCAAATAAATACCTTAAACTATTAAAAACCGTATTTCTTTAAATTGTGTGATTACATTTCTTGCGATTATGCCTCTACAACCCATTTTGGAGAACTCGATCGGGATGGTGCGGGTTATCGCATATCCTCGGGACTAGTAGAGCAAGATGCAGACCTCCTCACGGAGCATACGATCTCCATGAAATTTTTATACAATTATTAAGAAAAACGAGGATTTCTATTTAATAATAAAAAGTTATTTTTAATAAATATATAAAAATTATCAAAACACATATTTTAAGATATTATTAAATTCTACGTTTTTAAAACAAAATGATAGAATTTCAAGTTTCATGAAAATACTATCAAGAATTCATACAAGTCAACTTTACACAAAAATACCTTGAATTATTCAAGCTAGGTATTTATTCACTAGAATACCTCACTTTTAAAAATTACATACATGAAAACCTTAAAGACGATAACTAAATACTTGAGATTTATTTTGAAAGTATACTAAAAATATTTTTCATAAAACCCCCTCAAGTTATATTAAATTTACATTAAGGACCCTAGTAAATATATATTTAAGCGGGACCAATTCTTTTGAGCCTCAGGGAGCCGGAGAAAGTGGGTGCTTACCTATTTAAGGTAAAAAACTAAAACGGGGTTATCAATGATAATTGTCTTGGAAAAAGATACAAATCCTGCCGTCTATGTGCAGTAGTTACCGATAACACCAGAACCTAATTCAGGATCTAAATTTGTTTAAGTGTCTGACTCAATCTGAGTTTCAGTCTAATCTGAATACAATCCAAAAATGAATCCAACCATATATCTAATTCAACATGAATCCAATGTATCAAACATGAACACTTAAACATGAATACCGAACAGTATGAACATGCAACATGACTTGACTTGACCGATCCATGACTATATCTTGAACTTGACTACATGGCAATCCGTTTACATCCGAACCGTTTACATGAACAACTTATACCATGATTTCGGCAAGTCTTATACTACAACTCATTACAATCAATACAATATGCATTACGGGGTTTAACAGGGTAGATTGGTACGGAATGTATTAGAAGTGGAATGAGACGGTCACTATAATACACCTAACCTGAATATCTGTGCCGTTGTCCCGTGGGTTTAACGGGGCCTTGTACTCCATATGCCTTAGTCCACGGAGCAAGTTGAACTCTCCTTATATACACTGATACATTCTGTACTAATTGATCTAATGAGTGTGTGTGTAGTAACCGCAATCAATAACGCTGTCGCGTGTAGCTAGACCGAGATGAGTATGGGTCGTCCTCAGGGAAACGTTGAATCTTTTAATCTTACTTTAGGCGTGTTGAAAAAGAGAGAGGAAGAATAAAGAATGGTGAAGAATGGTTGTAGATTCCAGATCCACGTCAAACACGGATGCAGGATATAGATCTAGATTAACTTACGGATGTAGGCTTTATATTAGAAGGGGCTTGTAGGGTTCGTTAAGATTTATTAGCCATGGATGATTAATTAAAGATTACTCCTTTTATCCTTTAATAGATTTAAAACTAGATCGACAATGATGCATGTAGATTAGGGTTTCTGGAGGAAATAGGGTTCCCACTCTTAACCCTTATCTTAACATGGATCTCCACTCATGTCTAACCTTTATCAAAACAATTGTTAATCTAATCTTTAATCGTGGTCATGATTATCAATGAATTGATAGCGCGCCCAATTAGAATGTTAACTATTCTTTTGGTAAAGTTTATAAACTTTATAGGACGTAAAAAGAGTTTAAGAATCTTCATCATCCATTAATCTACCTTAATCCTACGAACCCTAACAAGCGGAGAATTATTCGCGCATGTTGGGAAAAGAAAAGATAGAAAGGGAAATCATATTTAAAACTACAGAAAATAAAATGATATAAGAAAACAACTATCTTTATTAATCAACAAGATCAAGTACACTTTGTTCCTTTAGAAAATGATTACAAAACCCTAGTTTGCTTCTCGATCTCTTCTAAGGAGGTAGATGAACTGTTGATGATCAAGCAGGATTTTTGAGCCGCCGTAGACTTCGTGATCGTGTTGGTGTGATGATTTTTCTAAGAGGCTCTCGGTCCTTATTTATAATCACAGAGGCAGAACCCTAGTTTCCTAATATGGTAACTAGTTGTTAGAATCCCAACCAAAAAAATCCAAAATCCTAACTCCCTCAAATTGCGGCGGAACCACGGCCATTGTGTAGGTTTGGCCGTGGATTCGCGGTGGGATAGAGGGTTAGTTGCTTCAAAAGCCTTGTGGATTCTTCTGGTGACACATGTAGACCAGTTTGATATCTGGAATCTGAAAGTCTTTTATACGTCTCCGACAGAATTGATTTCTTCAATTTACTTTCCTATTTTGGCAGATTGATCTCGCCAACTCGGATTTCTTTGATTTCAGTCCTGATATAAATTCTGCACAATAACTCAATAAATAATGTTAGCAGAATTTGTTTTTATTGAGATATCATCTTAACCATTTGATATGATATTATAGTTTTAAGAGAATTGATCAAAGATATTTAATAAGGTAAACATATTTAAATGGACCAAATATTACATAGATATTATATGCTTACATTTTCCTTCATAATATTAATTATAATATATAAACACATGAAAATAGTATTTTTACAGATAAATCCTTATATGTGTCATATTTATAATAAACACCTTTTAATATATAGAAATAGTAGGAAAAATGTCATATTAAAAGTGCAGTTTTATCAACTGAACAAATACCCCCAAACTTAACTTTGATCGTCCCGAGCAAACTAGTTTTTCAAGAGAAGGAAAAAAAAGAAAAACCTAAGTAGCACACTTTCGTAGGCAACACGATTGCACTAAGCACGTGCAACAGGCCGTTAAACCTCTAGGTGTCCCTAGTAGGAGGAATGTTGTCTCCTGAGGGTTTTTAGCGGATTACACCCACAAAATCCTATAATAAAAGAAAGATGGTGAAAGTTACATATAAAAATAAGAACTTATAAAAGAAAGAACTTGAAAATAAGAGTTTCCAACTATACCAGCTTTTTGGTTGTTATGAGCCCTATCTTAATGGTCTTGAAAAAAATTGTTAGAAATCACATCATCCTTCAATAAAACATCGCCCTTAGTCTTCCCCCCTATTTTTCTTCCAAACATTGATCATATACCCCTACGTGTGTGTAAAAGACATCCCTACACTTAGAGAATTCAATTCAAGCTATCATATTCTTGTCCATTTTCCAAAGTACTTTATAGTTGGTTGATATTTTAGATGAAATTGCTCACACATCCTTCATGCGACCGTTAATATTTCTTGAGGTACTAACCAACCGATTACAAAATGTGCTCGCGCATTAAGACGTAATTTCTCGTCTTGCAACACCCAAGGCTTAGCAGTGGCTCCCAAACCAGTTGGTCTTAAGGCACTAGGTGATAAAGCACCCTCGCTATATTTTTTATGCTGCCTTAAGCAATCACAAAACCAGTGTTCAGTTTTTTTTACCACATATATTTTATTTTATTCTCCTTTATACTAAGGCTTTTAGACAAGAGCATTTCAAGGTATCCTCTACTATCCCAAGTTTCAAGATGTGTGTAAGTACGTATAGAAGGGTATCAACATTCAAATTTTTGGCCTCAAGAATAAGGACTATTTTTAAGACCAATTTTTATCCTCAGATTAACAATTTCTTTCATCTTATTAACCCTTGGGACAACAGCTCATAACCACTTATTACTAGTTTTGTTTAAGAAAACTTCTAACTTTTTTGTTTTTCTTAAACTATTCATATCTTTCATATATAATTATTCACTTTCTACTCTTTTATTATAAAAATATTTTTTTAATGCCCAGTGCCAAAGATAATTCAATGAATACAAACCTCCCCCCAAAGCTGTTTTTAGCAGTGTCCTCACTGATGTTGTCCTTTGAGAGCATAGACCTATAGACTTGGGAAGAGATAATAATAGGGGTAAAATAATAGTTAAATGAAGACTACCCCCAAACTTGTTCTTTGGCACGCACAGATTTTCAGTTAAGTCTTTTTTTTTACTCACCTCCATTCTTAAGACGATACAATGTTACCGAAACATGGAGGTGAGGCGGAGGAATTTAGTTATGATAAAGTGGCTACTGTAAAAACAGGAGCTCCTCCGCTGGGTCAGCAGAAAAATACGGTTTTAATTTATGCCCATTTACTTTAAAAATTGAACCGTTTTTTATATTTTCAACTTCTACTGCCCCGTGCGGGTGTACATACTGCACCACAAAAGGTCCTTTCCAACGAGATTTAAGTTTATCCGGATGAAGATGGAGACGGGAATCGTAAAGAAGGACTTGTTGTCCCGGTGTGAAAGTTTTTCTAAAAAGGTTTTTATCGTGGAACACTTTAGTCCAGTTCTTTACTATCACCGCATTATCGTAAGCTTCATCGTCGAGTTCGCTTAGCTCATTCAATTGCAGCTTCCGATAGCTGCTAGCTTGATCAAAATCGAAGTTTAGCTCTTTAATAGCCCACATTGCTTTATGTTCAATTTCAACAGGAAGGTGGCACGCCTTCCCAAACACAAGGCGCTATGGAGACTGTTAGTTACATGTATGCCTTAGAGGCTATTACTGTACATACGATGTATATTGTAATGGATTCTTGGACATATATAGGGAGGACTCTCTCGCTCGACATGACAGTATGCTATCTGGTTGTACTTTATCTTAACATGTACTCTGATTGTCTCTATGCTACATGTTGATAAAGCCCTTAGGATATGTACTCGACTACTAGGACTATGATGAGATCATACTAGTGGGGTCACGGTAGTCGACGAGTACATCCTAAAACTGTTTCTAGTCGAGGGTGTATCGAGACAGGGTATCGATACACCAGAGTAGACTAGCGTATACGCATCTTGACCCATATGATGGGTGATGGATGATCCCATATCCATCGGTGTTTGACATCAAGGATAGTGTACGGGTGCTCAGCAGAGACTGGGTACACTGGACGGACTCGCTGAGAACTCCCAGATGGTATTATACCTCACGTCAGATGGCAGTTCTCCGGTGACACTGGTACAAAGTAGTCTGTTGACCTGAGATCGTCATAGAGTCTTGTGTGATTCCCACTGTGCTTTGATTTCCTTCATACCACGTCCAAGAGGGCGTGCAAAAAGGTGGCTTTTGGGTACAGTCCTGAATCACATGGAGGCAATGAGCGATAGGAGGGGATTCGTCTCTCCCGGTATAGGGAGTTGATGTTGTGCTGTGTTCGATTGGCTATAACTGGAAATCCCTGGCCAGGGTTGCTGAGATTTACTGGTAAGTGTTATCAGTAGTTTCTCGAACTGTTATAGACCTCATATCGACACAACTTATCGAGCTACTGGGGTCCGACGTTTACCACCCCTAGGCGAGATATGCGACATATCAGACGAAGAGACCGGACTGTACGGGAGTGTTACTGATTGGATTCGCAGGAGAATGTACAGGCTTTCATGTTGATCTTCTGATCGCTCAATACCTGGGTGGCTGTTACGTTTAGCTGACCGCTTGCAGTTTGTGGGTGTTTGATATGATCATCACCTACTACCGGCGTATTGACGATTCTTTAGAGTCCTACACAGAGGTTTCTTGACTCAGGCAAAACGGAGTAGGGGCACATATGTGATATGTGCAGGACCGAGGATAATGCGATATGAGATACCGTATTCTATTCTCGCAATATTTGATATCACGGGTCATCAGATCAAGTGTTGATTCGATGAATCGGTAAATGATATATTAGTCGGTTATATCCGATATAGCCGGATTGTCGGATCAAGTGTTGATTCGATGATTTAATGTATAATTATATATATGATATATTAAATTACATTAACTAATATCAGCTCACTAAAAGATTCTTTTTCTCACTCGGGTAATACATTGATATATATGCGATATGTGTTAATTGTATTATTTTATTTTGTTACAATAAATATTATATATGTGATATATAATATTGTAACATGATATGGTTATTAATGCAACATGATTAGTGGAGATTAAACTTGGTTAGGGTTTGATTTGGGTTAAGCTTTTCTAGAAGTTTTTAGAAGGTTTTGTTTTGTTTTGTGCAAAGATATTTGTGTTGATATTTTAAGTGACTCATTCTATAACCTAACCAAAACCCTAGCCCTAGTTAAATCTCTACAAATGTTACATTGACCATGGTTGCATTTCTAACCTCATACTTGACTTTCATTATTCATCATAAAAGGATTCATTCTTCTTCTTCTTCTTCTTTGAGTTCTTTCATGAAAAGCTTTCTAGCTTTTTATGAAGTGATGATTTTGAGTGAGAATAAGAAAAAAAATGAGAGCTAAAATCCTACTTCATCATCTTCATCTATCCTTGCCATTTAGATTAGGATGTTCACCTCATTAGTGAGTGAGAGCTTGGGTTAAGAAAACTTCAAGGTAAATCATCTTTGTTATCGAAGATCGGAAGCAAGCTTGCATCTTTCTCTTCGTGGAGCCTCTCTAGAGTCCGGATGCATGATGATCGCAGCGAAGGGACCTCAACACGGAGCTTTAGAAGTGAAGGACAGGATCTACAAAGGTTGTAATTCCTCTCACTTAGTGTTAAAGTGTTTAACATGCTTTGTTTCACCTAATCTCTAGTTTAAAGATCTTGTTTAGGGTTGTTCGGCACGGCTAAAATTTTAATCGGGCATGATTGATGCCTTGTAGAACCTTATTAGAGTGCCTAGTAACCCTACAGTGGTATCAGAGCCAAGCTAGAGCTTTAGGCGAAGTCTAGGCGAAGTTTAAAGTCCGATCGAACCTCGAAACCCCGGTTAATACCCTTCTCTGGAAGATTTGTAAAAATGTGATTTTTTCTGCATTAAAAATACTCAAAAAGCAGCAGGGAATTCTAAGGATAATTGTAAAATACGACCCTCTAATTCAATTAAGGCGCCGCGGAACCGCGGCAAGACCCCTGCTTGCGCGGCGGTTCCGCGGCCGTCTCTGTGAACTGGGGTTTTATTTTGCTACAGTTTGATCCGTAGGTGTTTCCTCATATTTCTGGGTATTTTTAATTATACTCAAGTGTTGAGTTTTCTGGGTTGTATTGGGAACTCGTTGATTCGATCGGAAAGTATAACTTCGTTTAGTTTGTCCGGGTAATTTTAGAACGTGTTAAAAAGTTCGACCGGATATCAATAACTCACTTTTTCCTCTGCCGGAAAATTTCCAAGCGTTGGATTTTTCCGTAGTTTAAGAACGTTCTAAGTTGTGCAAGTAACACGGTGGACCCTCTAGAAGACAACAAACCTTAACTCGATTATGTGACCGTCTGAACCGTCTCTGAACCTTAGGGTTTGGGGCAGTACGGCGTGCCACATGTGAGGCGTTGGCTTGACCCTTCTACGGCTGGACCATTGGTACTGTGGCATGTGATGGATGTTTTTAAAACTAATTTCAAGTGTTGAGAACTATTTGGGAAATCGTGGGTGTTTGATTATTCGATCGGAAAGTTTAACATTGTCTATTTATCTGGAATGCGATACAATATTTGGAATCCACAAATAGTTATGAGATAACTAATTTGAATGTTATAAATCTAGCAGTTCAGTCTCAGATGATCTTTTGCCACGGAATTTTGATGTGATCAAAAGTCCATCACAATCACGTAGCGTACGCGGATACTCGCCGGATAAACTTAACAGACAGCCACGCCCCATAGCCCCGACCAAGTGACTGTAGGAGAACCCCGTCGCCAAAAGCATCCATTCGGATGCTCGCGACAGCGGTGTTTCGCCTTAGTGCACTTCGTCGACGGCATCGGGGGTGCAGCCGTCTACTAAAGTTTGCGACGAGCATTCGATCATGGATGTCGGGAATCTTGTTGAATTGCCCGACTTGATATTGAAAAGAGTTTTCGATAAATGAGACTAAAATGCAGGGTTTATAATTGTTAGGCATGAGATGTCTAAGGAATTCATTTGGTTAGGCATGCGATGTCTAAGGAGGTTGCGGATTCCAACTGTTGTAGTTTTACACTTTCTTTTCTGTGACCGTAAGTGTAGTATGTAGTTGTATCGCCGGTTTTCGTTGCTATACATCGACGATAATCGGTGTATGCATACTTACTTACGTTGATGATATGTGATGTTATGTGTTGCTGTGATATGTTATATTGGATCGTCATGTTTGAATAGCCAGGGGTTTTATGTGAGATGAGAGTTTTTCATTTTCATTCATGTAAAATTCATTTGTATGTAATTTTATTTTATTGGGGCACTTCCGGGCTGAGGATGATGTCACCATTGTATATTATTTACTTTTTCGCATTAGGTAGACCCAAGGAGGGGAGCACAAGTAACCGGGTTCTAGGGTCCAGTGGGAGACCATCTCGAGGAGTCGAGACCGGGTCTCCTAACCCTGGAATTTGCAGAGTTGCTTGCCGCTCTCGTAGGGGTCTAGGGATGTGGGTTTGGCTATTCATCGCGACCGTGGAATCCGTGTTTTATACAGGCTCGTATTGAAAAAACGGACATCCTAGTATATCCAATATTTCATATATGTTCTTCTGCTGCAATGTTCTGTGATGAGATCATATTACTGTCTGAGACGAATGTTTATATTATATATATGAGATATATATTATATATTGTTGATTTCGTTTCAAATCTGATGCTTGTGAAGTATAATAAATTGGGACTTCATTAATGAGATTAATGAAATAAAAGAAACCTAATGATGTTGTAGAAACTTGTTTAAAAACTGGCAGCTCTAGTTTTTGCTTTGCATAGCGGTGTTCCTTGTAGAACATCCAGCACCTTATTCGATAAGGAAAGAGCCGAGATCCCTTCACCGGGAGTGACCACTTTAGCGAAACTAGCAGATGCTATATACTCGGTTTGTCTTTTGATTGCTTCTATAGTTTTTACTTTGCATAGCGATATTTGTGAAATATCCTGCACCTTATTCAATGAGGAAAGAGCCGACGATCCCTTCATCGGGAGTGACCTCTTTAGCAAAACTAGAAAAGGCCTCAGAAACATTCCATTTAAAATCACTCGATTCTACGACGATATCAAGTTCATTGCGCAAAAGGTTTTCTTAAAAACCTGTCGTAACCCTCCGTCATTTTAGGAAGTAGAGTACTTAGTATTCATGCTGTGTTTGTTGACCTTAGTTAAGGCACAGTGTACGGTAGCTAAGTGATGTCTTCCTATATAGCATATGATGCGATTAGTTAGGACAGTCATGTGACTTTGTTGACCTTAGTTAAGGATCATGTTGGTGGGTCTAATTAATCAAGAAATGACGGGTAGAACTTGACTAGTGCTTATGATTTGTTGACCATAGTTAAGGTTATAAGTCACTAGGGGTAAAATATTATTGGGAATTTCAAGTGTTGAAATTTGCAATGAGATTGCATACCTTCTATGAGATAGTTGGATCCCGATACCCGCTGCGAGTAAGAGTTACTCCTGCGAGAGTTTTACACATTACAATTAGCCGATCAAGTAGGTGTCTAGAAAGGTGTCAACGGGGTTACTCCCCTGGGAAAACGAGGTTTACTTTAATTAGGTTCGTGCGAAAGTACGGGGAACCTCCCTCAAAGTACCGGCACTGGCCTGGCTGAAAGATTGGCGAACTTGTAGGGTGTAATTAATCCCGGATAGTCTTTCCTTTTGGGGTTTGAAGGAAGATTTGACTAAAGCAGTGGGAGATATCCTGATTAGATATATTAGATAACCAATCTAATCTTGCAAGAGCATACGCTGAGTGTTTTCTTCTCTCTCTCTCTAGGTAGCGACCATATCACGCCTTAATCAAGATAATAATACGGATGTATTGACCGAACCCGCTTGTTATACTGAGCTGGGGAACGTTGGTCCCGCTCCAACTTATAAATGTTATAAGACAGAGCAGGAAATAGGGGATTGCCAGAATTCCTGTGCCGCCCAAACTAAGAAAGTGCATGCTGATACATCTTCTTCGGGTGTGTTCATTACACAGAACTGTTTCTCAATGTCCTTTACGTCCTGGGTATTTGATACCGGATCAGGATCCCACATATATAATTTGTTACATGGGCTACAGATAGGTAGAGAACTGAGAACGGGTGATAAATTTCATGAGATAGAAATGGTGCAAGTGTTGCAGCCAAGTCTGTTGGTAGTTATCACCCTGTATTATACGTTGATTCTGAACGAATGTTATTAGATACCGAACCTGATATACAACATCATATCAGTCTCTTTATTAGTAAAGAAGGATATAATTTTGTATTATTGGATAATGTTTTGAACATTTCCTATATCAAGAGTTGATCGGTTCAGGCACGTTATCTAAAAGCATTGACGTTCTAAATCAAACCACAGTTCTTAGTATACAGAACACACACAAGAGGAAGAGTTCAGAAATGAACGAATCCTTCTTGAGGTATTGTAGACTAGGTCATATCAATGCGACCCGACTAGCTGAAGTTATATTTAGATGCATATTTAAATCTGTTTGAATTTATATCTTGTGAAACTTGCCAGTCATGTCACAAAGATATGATGACCACAACTCTGTTTATTGGAAACAGAGAAAGAGTTAGTGAACTCTCGGGATTGATACATGATGATGTATATAAGGTCCCCTGTCTACATATACCAAGACCGGTTCTTTTTACTTCATTACATTCACTGATTATCTCTCAAGATTCGGACATATGTTCCTGTTGAAACACAAGTCTGAGCCTTTTAAGATATTCACAGAATATAAGTTAGAATTAGAGAACCAAAAACGGGTATAAGTATTATGTCCTTTGATGAGATCAGGGAGGAGAATACTTAAGCACGGAATTCCTGGACTATTCTAAAGAAGAATGAGATTCTCTCTCAGTATTACTCCTCCGTATACACCATAGCACGATGGTATATCGGGGCGGAGCAATAGCACCCTATGTGATATGGTGTGCTCTATGATGAGTACTACTGAGTTTCCTATTTCCTTTTGGGAGTTATGCACTTGAGAAGCTGCATACCTATTGAATAGGGTTCAAATCAAATCAGTCGCCTACTACTTCATATGTGATATGGAAAGGGAAGAGCCCATATCTTAAGTTTGTTAAGATTTGGGGTTGTCCGGCTTATGTCTAAAAAGCAAAATCTGGACAAGCTCGAGGCAAAGTCAGATCTGTGGAAGTTTGTTGGATATTCCAAGCATTCGCAAGGGAATATCTTCTACCTAACCGAGGAACAAAAGATGTTTTGTTTCTCAGCATGCCACCTTTGTGAAAGGGAATTTTTTGTGGAAAAATTAGTGGTCATGAGGTAGAACTGGAAGGAGTTCCAGCTATACAAACTACAGCAGATGATTTGATAGAACCAAAGGATTCAATAGTTTCCAACGAACCTCAGCCTCTCCGCCGATCTAGTAGGGTTCCTCACCCACCTGAGAGATACTTCGGTTTCTCTATGACAGTGGGAGCGAGAATTGCATCTTGAGATGATGACCCAACTAGTTTCGAGCTGGCCATTAGGAGTGAGACTCTGTAAGAATGGCTGAATGCTTAGTGATCTGAGATGGAATCCTTATACACCAACAAAGTATGGACTTTGGTTGCTTAATCTGAAGGGTTAAATCCCCATCAGGAGCAAGTATATCTTGAGAAGATTACTTGGTGTACATGGAAAAGTTGAGACTTTTAAAGCTATGCTTAAGTCCATCCAGATCCTACTTGCCACGGCTACATACCATGACTACGATATCTGGTGGTTGGGTGTCATGATTGCTTTTCTAAATGATGTTTTAGAAGAGAGCGTCTATAAGTACACAGCCAGAGGTCTTCGTAGACAGTGGGAGCAGCGGAAACGTGTGCAAGATATTTTATGTGATAAAGCAGGCATTGCGGAGTTGGAACATCTGTTTTGATGTGGTAGTCAAAGAGTTTGACTTCATCAAAATGGTAGATAGACCTTGTATATACAAAAAGGTAGTAGGGAGTATGGTGGTGATCCTCGTAGAGTACGTGGATGACATACTCTTGATAGGGAAGGAGTTTCCTATGCTACGCTCGGTCAATCTCCGCTTATCACAAGGATTCTCCATATAGGATCATAGTGATATCACCTAAATCCTAGGTTTTATATCTATGAGATAGATCTAATTAGATGTTAGGATTCTCACTAGTTGTAGTGAGATGGTATCAATCGATCCTGGGGAGAATCACTGGAAAGGTTCCAGGGTGATAAGGATGACTGAATGTCAGTCACAGGCATTGTCTTTACCCTCAGTGGAGGGACGGTATGTTGGAAGAGTTCTAAGCTAGATACCGTGACATACTAGACGATTAAAGGCAAGATACATCGTTACCAAGGATGCTACCAAAGAGGCAGTCTGGATATATATAAGTTCATAAGATGAACTTCATTCCTACCATTGTGTGACAATGGAGTTGTGGCTTATGCCAAGGAACCACCGTCCCATCAGAAATCCAGATATAATTCTTAGGCAGTATCACCTGATCATGGAGATGGTTGATCTCCAGGGAGATCGAGGTTAGGAGAGTAGACACAGAGGACAACAGTGCAGATCCACTCATAAAGGTTTTTTTCCTAGTAGAGACTTTTATGGGATAGCTGAGTATGAGATACTTCAACCACAGCTAATTGTTGGGTATGTGATACAACAACAGATGGCCCTAGTGCAAGTGGGAGATTGTTAGTTATATGTATACCCTAGAGGCCATTACTGTACATACGATGTATATTGTAGTGGATGCTTGGACATATATAAGGAGGACTTTCTCGCTCGACATGATAGTATGTATCTCGTTGTACTTTATCTTAACATGTACTCTGATTGTCTCTATGTTACATGTTGATAAAGCCCTTAGGATATGTACTCGACTATTGGGACTATGATGAGATCACACTAGTGGGGCTACGGTAGTCGACGAGTACATCCTATAACTGTTCCTAGTCGAGAGTGTATCGAGACAAGGCATCGATACACCAGAGTAGACTAGCGTATACGCATCTTGACCCATATGATGGGCGATGGATGATCCCATATCCATCGGTGTTTGACATCAAGGATGGTGTACGGGTGCTCAGTAGAGACTGGGTACACTGGACGGACTCGCCGAGAACTCCCAGATGGTATTATACCTCACGTCAGATGGCAGTTCTCCGGTGACACTGGTACAGAGTAGTCTGTTGACCCAAGATCGTCATAGAGTCTTGTGTGATTCCCACTGTGCTTTGATTTCCATCATACCACGTCCAAGAGGGTGTGCAAAAAGGTGGCTTTTGGGTACAGTCGCGAATCACATGGAGGCAATGAGCGATAGGAGGGGATTCGTCTCTCCCGGTATAGGGAGTTGATGTTGTGCTGTGTTCGATTGGCTATAATTGGAAATCCCTGGCCAGGGTTGCTGAGATTTACTGGTAAGTGTTATCAGTAGTTTCTCGAACTGTTATAGACCTCATATCGACACGACTTATCGAGCTACTGGGGTCTGACGTTTACCACCCCTAGGCGAGATATGCGACATATCAGACGAAGAGACCGGACTGTACGGGAGTGTTACTGATTGGATTCGCAGAAGAATGTACAGGCTTGCTTGTTGATCTTCTAATCGCTCAATACCTGGGTGGCTGTTACGTTTAGCTGACCGCTTGCAGCTTGTGGGTGTTTGATATGATCATCACCTGCTACCGGCATATTGACGATTCTTTAGAGTCCTATACAGAGGTTTCTTGACTCAGGCAAAACGGAGTAGGGACACATATGTGATATGTGCAGGACCGAGGATAATGCGATATAAGATACCGTATTCTATTCTCGTGATATTTGATATCAGCCGGGTCATCGGATCAAGTGTTGATTCGATGAATCGGTAAATGATATAATAGTCGGTTATATGCGATATAGCCGGATTGTCGGATCAAGTGTTGATTCGATGATTTAATGTATAATTATATATATGATATACTAAATTACATTAACTAATATCAGCTCACTAAAAGATTCTTTTTCTCACTCGGGTAATACATTGATATATATGCGATATATGTTAATTGTATTATTTTATTTTGTTACAATAAATATTATATATGTGATATATAATATTGTAACATGATATTGTTATTAATGCAACATGATTAGTGGAGATTAAACTTGGTTAGGGTTTGATTTGGGTTAAGCTTTTCTAGAAGTTTCTAGAAAGTTTTGTTTTGTTTTGTGCAAAGATATTTGTGTTGATAATTTAAGTGACTCATTCTTTAACCCAACCAAAACCCTAGCCCTATTTAAATCTCTACAAAGGTTACATTGACCATGGTTGTATTTCTAATCTCATACTTGACTTTCATTATTCATCACAAAAGGATTCATTCTTCTTCTTCTTCTTCCTTGAGTTCTTTCATGAAAAGCTTTCTAGCTTTTCATGAAGTGATGATTTTGAGTGAGAATAAGAAAACAAATGAGAGCTAAAATCCTACTTCATCATCTTCATCTATCCTTGCCATTTAGATGAGGGTGTTCACCTCATTAATGAGTGAGAGCTTGCGTTAAGGAAACTTCAAGGTAGATCATCTTTGTTATCGAAGATCGGAAGCAAGCTTGCATCTTTCTCTTCGTGGAGCCTCTCTAGAATCCGGATGCACGATGATCGCAGCGAAGGGACCTCAACACGGAGCTTTAGAAGTGAAGGACAGGATCTACAAAGGTTGTAATCCCTCTCACTTAGTGTTAAAGTGTTTAACATACTTTGTTTCACCTAATCTCTAGTTTAAAGATCTTGTTTAGGGTTGTTCGGCACGGCTAAAATTTTAATCGGGCATGGTTGATACTCTGTAGAACCTTATTAGAGTGCCTAGTAACCCTATACAGACATACCAAGATCGGTCTTATAAGCGGTGCGAAATGCCCAAAGAGCATCCGTCAATTTGGTTGACCAATCTTTATGGTTTTTAGAATCCGTCTTCTCCAAAATTTGTTTGATTTGCCTATTTGAGATCTCAGCTTGCTCGCTTGTTTGGGGATGATAGGGCGTAGAACGTTTGTGGTTGATTGCATATTTCCGCATCAAAGCCTCAAAAGACCGATTGCAGAAATGCGTCCCGTTGTTGCTAATTATAGCGCGATGGTGTCTGAATCGCGGAAAGATGTTTTCTTTAAGAAACTTAATGACAACTTTGTTGTCATTAGTGCGACACGGTATTGATTCCACCCATTTTGAGACGTAATCAACCACTAACAAGATGTATAAATTCCCAAAAGAGTTGGGAAAAGGGCCCATAAAATCAATACCCCAAATATCAAATATTTCTATAACCAAGATAGGTTGGAGCGGCATCTCATTTCTACATGAAATTTGCCCCAAGTGCTGACACCGCGGACAAGTTTTGCAATGATCATTTGCATCTTTAAATAATATTTGTCAGTAAAAGCCACATTGTAAAACTTTCTCCGCCGTTTTTTGAGGACCAAAGTGACCGCCGCATGCCTGATCATGACAAAATGATAACATACTCTTGAATTCATCGTTGGGGACACATCTGCGAATTATTTGATCGGAACAATACTTAACAAAAGAAGGTTCATCCCAGTAAAAGTGTTTTACTTGGGATAGAAATCGAAGTTTGTCTTGTTTTGACCAATTGCTAGGAATAAGTCCCGTAGCTAGATAATTCACAATATCCACGAACCAAGGTTCGCAGGATATGGTCAAGAGCTATTCGTCAGGAAAGGAATCATTGATTGACACGGTCAACGTTGGTGAAGAAGAGATGTGTGAAAGATGGTTGGCTACTACGTTTTCACATCCACTCTTGTGTCGGATGACAAGATCAAAATCTTGCAACAACAGGATCCAACGTATTATCCTAGCCTTAGCATCCTTCTTCGATAATAGGTGTCGTAGGGCAGAGTGATTAGTGTAAACCACTATTGGTGAGCCAACCAAGTAGGGCCTGAACTTTTCTAATGTAAATACAACTGCCAAGAGTTCTTTTTCGGTAGTTGTGTAATTAATTTGTGCATCGTTCAAGGTCCTACTTGCATAGTAAATTACATGTGGCATCTTATCAATGTGCTATCCTAAGACCGCACCAATAGCAAAATCTGATGCATCACACATAAGCTCGAACGGGTGGTTCCAATCCGGGGATGATAGAACGGGGGCTATAGTGAGAGATCTTTTAAACGATTCAAAAGTAGCCTCACAATCCGAATCGAAGTGAAATATTGTATCCTTGGCCAAGAGAAGAGTTAAGGGTCTAGCAATTTTGCTAAAGTCCTTAATGAATCTCGTATAAAATCCTGCATGACCAAGGAAAGATCGTACATCTTTGATGCATTTGGGACGAGGGAGGTTATGGATGACAACTTTTTTAGCTCTGTCTACCTCAATGCCTTTTCGTGAAATTATATGTCCAAGGACAATACTTTCTTGGACCATAAAATGGCATTTTTCCCAATTCAAAGTTAAGTTCTTATCCTTACAACGGGTAAGAACCGCGTCAAGATGACGAAGACAGTCTTCAAAGGAGTCCCCAAATATGGAGAAATCGTCCATAAATATCTCCAGAAAATTCTCAACCATGTTTGAGAATATCCCCATCACACACCGCTGAAATGTAGCGGGAGTGTTGCATAACCCAAATGGCATGCGTTTATAAGCAAACGTACCGAAAGGACAAGTAAATGTTGTTTTATCTTGATCCTTTTCAGCGATGGGGACCTGGTTATAGCCAGAGTATCCATCTAAGAAGCAATAGTATTCGTGTCCAGCTAATCGTTCTAACATCTGGTCAATGAAAGGTAGAGGGAAGTGATTTTTCCTCGTTGCGGTATTGAGTTTCCTATAATCAATACATACGCGCCACCCAGTTTGGGTGCGTGTTTGGATTAACTCATCAGCCTCATTAGTTATGATCATGATGCCAGACTTTTTAGGGACCACGTGAATAGGACTTACCCATTGGCTATCAGATATCAGGTAAATTATACCACTATCAAGGCACTTGACAATTTCTTTCTTTACCGCCTCCTTCATAACGGGATTTAACCATCTTTGTGGGTCTCGGGTTGGTTTGGCGTCATCCATCAGATGTATATAATGTTCAACAATTAAGGGACTAATCCCTTTGATGTCAGTCATTGTCCAACCAAATGCTTGCTGATTTGATCTCAATACCGCCAAAAGTGCGTTCTCTTGCTCTAAACCTAGAGAAGCGGATATGATCACGGGCAAAAACTCATTCTCACCCAAATACGCATATTTAAGATGAGATGGTAGTAGTTTGAGATCTAGTATCGGCGGAGAGATGATAGAAGGTGGGATGAGGGAATGATACTCGGACTCCCTAAGAGGTTCATAATTTACGTAGGATATTGACTCGGAAAGTGCTACTGACTTTTGCAACGAGTCAACGGATTCAAACTCAGGGATGGACTCATCAAAGATATTCTCACTATAAGAATTTTCCAGATCAAACAATGTCGTACTAGTGTTGTCGAGATCATCATAGCAAAGTGCTTCTGCTTCGCAGCTGTCGGAAGCAATCTCGTTGACGGAACATACATCAATTAAATTAGCAGACGGTTCAGATGGTTGACTTCCTAGCTTGTAAATATTAGGCTCAATTGTCATCTTCCCGAAGGATAAGTTCATAGAACCGTTACGACAATTAATGACAGCGTTGGAAGTTGCTAGGAAAGGTCGACCGAGTATCACCGGGATTTGGTTGCGTGGGTTCGCCATAGGTTGTGTATCCAAAATAATAAAGTCCACAGGAAATATGAATTCCCCGACTTTGATTAACACATTCTCTAGTTCACCCCTAGGTTGGGCGATAGATCGGTCTGCCATCTGGAGAGTGCAGTGGGAAGGTTTCAACTCTCCTATACCTAGCTGCTCATAGACGGAATATGGAAGCAAGTTAAAACTAGCACCGAGGTCAAGCAGTGCACGAATGATATTTTTACCCCCGATAGAAATAGAGATGGTAGGACAGCCAGGGTCCTTACGTTTCTTTGGTAATTGCTGGGTAAAAGCTGTGCTAACATTACTTGTCATGAAAATCTTTTTCGGCACTTGAGTTTTTTTCTTCCTAGTGCACAAGTCTTTAAAGATTCTTGTATAAGAGGGGACTTGTTGAATAACATCTAGGAGAGGTATATTTATGTTAACTTGCTTAAATATTTCCACAACCTTCTCTATTTGTGCATTAGGTTTGTTGGCTTTCAACCTGTTTGGAAATGGAGCTTTATCAATAAGTTTTGGGTCCAAAATTTGTGGAGAAGTTTGTGGGGATGGAATTGATCCCAGAATCGGAGTAGGGAACATTTTAGGTAGATTCGAGGAAGTGGGCGAAGTGTTCGAGCCTTGGGGAAAACGGAGAATAGGCTCGGAAGAAGGTGGGAGACTAGACGAATTAGGGGAAGAAGTAGCAGCCGGGCTATCATTGGTATCACTAACGTCATTAACTTGTTCACCCAATTGGTTATCCAGCACTCTTCCCGATCTCAACGTAGTAACGACACTCACATTATGATTTTGTGAGTGGCCAGGATTTGGTAGAGGTTGAGATGGGAGCTTCCCTTTTTCTCTCGCACTCATCGCGGCATTCAACTGTGCAATTTGGGCTTCTATTGATTTAATACTCTCACCGTGGGAGGTGGAGTCTTTCTTTATGGTATCAATAGAAGACCTCATATCAGCCGATATTTGGATGGAATGTTTCATAAAAAAATCCAAAGTTTGTGCGAGTGAAGAGGAGTTATCGGTACCGGTCGTTTGGAAAGAATTATTAGAAGGTGCAGAATTGTTGATCGGATTTTGAAAATTTTGTGACTGAAAGGGGTGCTGAGTCTGTTGTGGTGGTTGCTGTTGCTGTGGAGGAGGTCTTTGGTAATTGCTTTGGAACTGGTTTTGATTTTGATTTTGGTTTTGGTTCCAAGCAAAGTTAGGATGATTCCTCCATCCCTGATTGTACGTAGAAGAATAAGGATCGTTTCTAGGTCGCTGCTGAAAAGTAGCATTAGTTTGCTCGTGACCTTGAAACGGTGCATTCATAGGACATTCTTCCGTCAAGTGTGATGGATCGGAACAGTAACCACACACGGTTTTGGGGAGCGTTACCTGATTTAGGGAGACCGACGAGAATTTGTTTTCAATAGCGTCGAGTTTCTTTTGCATCGCTGCCATTTCGGCTTTTACTGTGATGGAAATATCGAGTTATGAATACCTCCCCTAGATAAATGTGGTCTAATGCTTTCCCACTGCAAAGTGTTTTCAGCGAGATCTTCCAGATATTTCCAGGCTTCACCATTGTCTTTGGACATAAAATTGCATTGACACATGGTTTCAAGAATCTGCTTTGTCACTGGATTAATACCCTCATATATAATTCGGTACAGATCCCATCTATGTATTCTATGATGAGGACATTGGACAAGCAAATCCTTGAAACGTTCAAAACACTTCCAAAATGGTTTTAGGAAGCTGGGTAAACTGGTTGATTTCGCTTCGAACACGGGCGGTCTTATGATTTGGGTAAAATTTCTTAAGGAATGCTTTCATGAATTCATCCCAATTGGTAATAGAGTGTGCGGCAATATTGTAAAGCCATTTTTCTGCCAAGTCCCACAAAGTGAATGGGAGAAGACGCAAGCGCATAGTATCCATGGACAGTTGTGAAGTACCCATCATTGCGCATACGTTTTCGAATTTAGTCATGAAAACGTACGCGTCTTCAGACTCAAGCCCGTGAAATTTTGGCAACAGGTTGATGTAGTGGGGTTTAATTTCAAAATTATCCCCGTTGGCTGGTGGAATGGATAGACAGGTAGGAAGTGGACCACGGATAGGATAACATTATTCTTGGAGAGAGATGCACGGTGGATTCTGCTCACCTATAGGCGGTGGCAGGATGGTATTATAATTTGATGGATTACCGTCCATCTCGGTCGATATGGTGGGTGGAGAAAAAAAAGAAGACGAAGAAGCACCGACTTCGGAGTCGATAGCAGGAACGCGGACAAAACGGGCACTAGAATCCCGTGTCCAGCCAAACATGCACTAAGCGGGTTTAGCGCAAGTGGCAGCGTGTGTGTTTTTTAAAATCGGTTTGTTTTGAAAAGTGTCGGACTTGAGACAAATCACACAAAAATGCACAAACAACCCTAGAACTAAGGTTACCTAGGTCAAGTCTCTAGACCGCTCCTAGACTTTCAAAGGATAAGCCGCAGGATCAATCCTCTAACACCTCTTTACTACTCTTGTGGCCAGGTAAGTGCCATGTAAGTGGGAGGTATCCTCTATACGAATCACCGAAAATAGTGAGCCTAATTAAATAACCACTTGCCTTAGACACACTTGCCTAGGCACCACAAAAGTAATGCGGATAAGCGATAAATTATCCACGACCTTCCTCTATCCTTATTGAGCGTGACAGTTCTTAGAGTCTTGTCTAGATACTTTTTAAATTAATGTAGGGTTGATGCGGATGCTCGTTTTGTGATTTGCGGGGCCTAGGAAGGGTGATAAAATCCCCACCTAATCTGAATTTTGGTCTTGCCCCTTAAAGTCCATATTAAAATATGAATAAACAAACCA
Organism: Agapanthus africanus; assembly: GCA_030015575.1. Lineage (NCBI taxonomy): Eukaryota > Viridiplantae > Streptophyta > Magnoliopsida > Asparagales > Amaryllidaceae > Agapanthus > Agapanthus africanus. The sequence continues at coordinate 28,637,081 of CM057339.1, forward strand.
ATTACAAAACTTTGCAAAAATATTTTTGAGCGGCGATATTTTGCAAAGAATCCTGCAGAAAAGATATTTTATTGGATTTTAGAGGAGAGAGAAAGAGTTGAAAATTTTACCAGAGAAGTTTGGAACCCTAAGTCTCCAATTCCGCCGTGCTTCCGCCGCTATGCTATTTGTCCTTATTGCCTCGGTTCCTCTGCCAGAAAGAGGGATCTCGTGATGCTTTTTGCTACGTAGCCTCTTTTACTCCTCTGGATCTTGATGAATGTCTCTGGCTCTCTGTTTCCTCAGATCTGTGATCCCAGATCCCCTTGCAAAATTCACACAATAATCGTTAAATATACAATTTGCAGTTTTGTTTGTTTTTATGATATAGATCGAATAAGAATTCAACATGAATAGTAAAAAAAAATTACGCACGTATCCCCGGCAATGGCGCCATTTGATTGGTGATTTTTTATATGTGTATAGTAATCGCAATAAATAACGGTGTCGCGTGTAGCTAGACCGAGATGAGTACGGGTCGTCCTCAGGGAAACGTTGAATCTTTTAATCTTACTTTAGGCGTGTTGATTAAGAAGGGAGGAAGAATAAAGAATGGTGAAGAATGGTTGTAGATTCTAGATCCGCGTCAAACACAGATGCAGGATATAGATCTAGATTAACTACGGATGTAGGTTTTATATTAGAAGGGGGCTTGTAGGTTCGTTAAGATTTAGTAGTCATGGATAATTAATTAAAGATTACCGATTGATCTCTTTTATGTGTTTATAGTAATTAACCGCAATCAATAACGGTGTCGCGTGTAGCTAGACTGAGATGAGTACGGGTCGTCCTCTGGGAAACGTTGAATCTTTTATTCTTACTTTAGATGTGTTGAGAAAGAGAGAGGAAGAAATAAGAATGTTGTAGAATGGTTGTAGCATCTAGATCTACGTTAAAAACGGATGTAAAATATAGATCTAGATTAACCACGGATGTAAGTTTATATAAGAAGGGGGCTTATAGGGTTCATTAGGATTTAGTAGTTATGGATGATTAATTAAAGATTACTATTTCTATCCTTTAATAGATTTAAAACTAGAACGACAGTGATGCATGTAGATTAGGGTTTCTGGAGGGAAAAGGAATCCCACTCTTAACCCCTATCTCGACACGGAACTCCGTTCATATCTAGCCTTTACCAAATCAATCATTAATCTAATCTCTAATCGCGGTCGAGACTAACAATGAATTGGTAGAGCGCCCGATTAGGATGTTAATGATTCTTTTGATAAAGTTTATAAACTTTATAGGACGTAAAAAGAGTTTAAGGATCTTCATCATCCATTAACCTACCCTAATCCTACGAACCCTAACAAGCGGAGAATTACTCGCGCATATTGGGAGAAGAAGAGATGGAGAGAGAATTCATAATGAAACTACAAAGAAATAGAATAAGAAAAAGAACTACCTTTATTAATCAACAAAACTCATTTACAGTTTGTTTCCTTAGAAAATGATTACAAATACTAGTTTGCTTCTCGATCTCTTCTAAGGAGGTAGATGAACCGGTGATGATCAGCCTGGATGCGTGAGCCGTCTTGGACATCGTGATCTCGTCGACTTGATGCTTTTTCCAAGAGGCTCTCGGTCTTTATTTATAGTCCTAAAGCCAGAAATCTAGCTTCCTAAATTGGAAACCATCAGTTAAGATCCAACAGACGAAATCTCAGATTCCAACCCATCAGGCATGCGGCGGATCCGCGGCCAATAGGGGGTTTGGCCGCGGATCCGCGGCCAAACAGTGGGATCGTTTGATTTGGTCTCTGGACTTGCATCTTCATGACACGTGGTGATCATTGGAATCTTTGTAAACTGGAAATCCTTTCTTTGTTTCTGCCAGATTTGATTTCTTAGCTTGCTTTCTTAATTAGGCAGGTTTGCTCTTAACAACTTTGATTCCCTTGATTTTAGCCCTGAAAAATTCTGCACAATCTTAACAAATAATTTTAGTGGAGTTTTGTTTTATTAAGATATTAATTTCAACATTAAAATTTGGTCAATGATATTTTTGCATATATTTTCCTACCAAATGTTAATTATAATATATCAACACATGAAAATAGTATTTTTACAGATAAACCCTCATATGTATCATATATTATAATAAACACCTTTTCTAGTATAGAAATAGTAGGAAAAATGTAATAACAAATATGCAGTTTTATCAACTGAACAAATACCCCCAAACTTATCTTTGATCGTCCCGAGCAAATTAGTTTATTCAAGAGAAGGAGAAAAAGAAAGAAGAAAACTAAGCACACTTTCGTAGGCAAACATGATTGCACTGAGCACGTGCAACAAGATGTTAAACCTCTACGTGTCCCTAGTAGGAGGAGTGTTGTCTCCTGAGGGTTTTCAGCGGATTACACCCACAAAATCCTATAATAAAAGAGATATGGTGAAATTTCCATATAAAGATAAGAACCATAAAAGAAATACTTTGAAAATTTAGAGTTTCCAACTACACTAGCTTTTCAGTTGTCATGAGCCCTATCTTAATAGTCATGAAAAGATGTTAGAAATCACATCATCCCTCAATAAAACATTGTCTTTATTCTTCATTTCTACCTTTCATCCAAACATCGATCTGTTTCCTGATTTAAAATCAGGAAAGCTTCTGGGAAAAGCTTCAGAAAAGGGTCACGTGCTTACACGTGACTAGCGGTCACGTGTTGGCACGTGACACCTAAAAGCATCATCAAGTCAAGTTCAGTTTCCTGACTACGTTGAAGAAAATGGGCTTCAGAAAGAGTCACGTGCTCCCACGTGACCCGGGTCACGTGGCGACACGTGACATTTAAATGCAAGCGTCAAAAGGCACACCAGTTCCCTGATCAAGTCAAGGAAAAGGCTTCAGAAGAGGTCACGTGCTTCCACGTGACCAGGGTCACGTGTTGCCATGTGACGTTCAAAGCAGCAGACTCGTTCTCCAGTTGAACCAAGGAAAGAGAGAGTTCAAACAAGGGTCACGTGCTCACACGTGACCAGGAGTCACGTGGTGGCACGTGACGTTTAAGCAACGATCAGAAGACAGAGCGCAAAAGAAAGGAAAAGGCTCATTCCAAAGGGGGTCACGTGCCCACACGTGACCATGAGTCACGTGGTCACACGTGACCGGCTTTCAAAGCCCATTGTGTTAACAGAATTAAATTCTGAAAGAAATTCAAATCTTTCCAAAGGAAAGCAACTATCTGGAACCAATCGAATTAAAGATTCAGAGGTGATCTATCTATGGGAAAATCTCGGGTTTGGAAAGATTTCCCCTTTAAATCTAACCGAAACAACAAAGGAGAATCCCTGGATTTGAAATCCAATGGTGAATAAAATTCACCTAATAATCCAAAGGTCCAAAACGAATGATGGATGCAAATCAAATCTCTCATGAAGATTCATCAAAAACTGATTGATTCGGCTGCTTCTCCTATAAATAGGAGCCGAGAGATAAAGAGATATATACAGAGACAGGGAGAGAAAAAGAAAAAGAAAAGAGCTTCGATACTTGGAGAAACTTGGATCTTCTGCAAAAAACCCTAGGTAAGAAAGGGAAAAGCTCCTTGAAAGAATAAGAGAATTTAATTCTCAACAGAGTTTAACTCTGATACATAAAAACAGAAGAATATATTTCTTCTCTCTTTGATAGAGGATCTGCAAAGTGCACATCTCCCTTTAAGGTTGAGAATTTAATTCTCAATGGGTCGAGATCCTGCCATGCAGATCCAAAACATAGAGAGGGAATGCAAGCATGAGAATTTAATTCTCACAGAACTATAGGAATTTAATTCCTTTAAAATAGAATTAGGGCTTGACCCTGTATCATGGGAATTTAATTCCTTCAGAACAAAAGAAACAGGGCTTAACCCTAATTAAGAACTTAGTTCTGTCGAAACAACGGGAATTTAATTCCCTTAATCATCATTTAACAGGGAATGGGAATTCAATTCCTTAAAAGCTTTTATTAGGGTTTAACCCTATTCAGTTCTTCACATATACGAGGAATTTAATTCCTACGGAAGATTTAGAGTTCAACTCTATTCAGAATATAAACCTTCAAAAGGAAGTAGGAATTTAATTCCTCTGAAATTTAAAGCTTGAGGAATTTAATTCCTGAAAAAAGATTAATAAAGCCTCTAAACAAAATACATAGAGGCAGGGTCACGTGTCATCACGTGACCCCCCAAGAGATCTACAGAAAGTCCCTTTGAGGCAGCACCCCACGTGATCCACGTGACCCTTGGCAGAAGCTCTAATACATAGGCATTTGAATGCCCATCACGTGATGGCACGTGATGCTCTGAAAGATGCGATAATCTCAGCAGAATAAATGAAGGGAGGGCGCTCTCACGTGCTGCCACGTGACCCCTCTTGTCTTAGTGTTTAACACTAAATTGAAACTCTCGAACCCAGTGTTAAAACACTGTTGGGCCTTAGTGTTCAACACTAATTAAAAAGCTTTATTTGCAGTGTTCAACACTGATCTGTTTAGTGTTTAACACTAATTTGAAAAGCCTTGTTGCTGGTGTTTAACACCAATTATCTCTTAGTGTTAAACACTAACTTGTCAACCTCATTCCCAGTGTTCAACACTGATTGCTCTGTAGTGTTTAACACTAGGCTTCGGCCCAATTGACTAAATGGATGGAGGCAAAGCCTCTCCTGATTGGACTTAGCCCAAGATGGCCATAAGTCCTCAATTTGTGATTAACTGGGCCAATGGACTCATAACACAATTAATTCGTCTTGACCCCAAATTGGGCCAAGGACTATTTAATCCACTCCGGTTCTAGGGTACATCTCTTCACTCCTTTGATACTTGGCATTGTAATCCCTCAATGTCTTCAAAGAGGTGACGGGTCCCGACGACCACACATTGATACGGACTGCGGGGTCCTTAAACCCGTGTTTAATGCAAATTCCTGGTTACGTGGAACGCGGATAATGTCACTCTTTGACCCCATGGAAAACGTCCAGAGCGGAGCCTGGTCCTCGCAGAGCACGGCAGTGAACCCGCGTGAAGCATCCAGAGCACATAATGGACTGTGGGGTCCTTAAACCCATGGACTACGACGTCCTTAACCTTGACCGAGATGTCTTAAAACTAACAACGGACTGTGGGGTCCTTAAACCCATGGACTACGACGTCCTTAACCTTGACCGAGATGTCTTAAAACTAACAGTGGACCGCAATGTCCTTAAACTACCCATGGACCGCAATGTCCATAAACTAGAACAATAGAGCCCCGCATGCTCTTTTGTCGGATCTAAACGGTCCCGTTTAAGTTGATCTTAGCCTCAAAGATGGCTAACGTATCCTTAAACCTTCAAACAGAGTGGACTATAAATCCCCCCAATTAACTCTGGCTCAAGGGTACATCTCTGAACTCCTCTGACATCCGTCGTTGTAATTCTTCAACGTCGTCAGAGAGGTGACGGGTCCTGACGGCCATACATACGTTGGACCTCTAGGTCCCTAAACTGGAACAATGAAGTCCAAACACTCCTTTATCGGATCTAAACGATCCCGTTAAGTTGATCTTAGTCACAAAGTTAGACTAACGTATCCTTAACAAACGTTTGAGTTGATCTTAGCCTCAAGTATGGCTGACGTATCCTCAAACCAAACCCCTAAACCCAAATCTAAGATAATACGGATTTGGACTAGTCCACGCCCTACGGGCGACGACATAACTCAGTCTCCGTAAACAATCCACGGGCAACAAAACACAAAACAAACACCCACGACACGAAGTGACCAGCTGGAGAAGGAGAAAGTTGTTACCGCAATGCGGTAGCGTAATTAACTGCAGGGGCTTGCGCCTGCAGGGAAGAGCGTCCCCACAATCAAAAAACCCCTCAAGCGAGGGGGAATCTGACGAAGTCTGCTACATCGGACGCATCCGTTTAAACCTTCGATACATGGTGCCATAAATCAACTTGGCATCTTCGGAGAGGTGAACGGATAGCACCAATTAGCATCTGCCCCGAATCTCAGTGCCAAGACACCGCAGTCTTGTGCGCCGTCTTTCGGAGGGGAACAGATTCTGGCACGCCCGGTGGGACCTTTTCCTCTTTCCACTCCACACTTCGTGTGTCGTGACTCGCGAACCAATCGCGGTTCGCCAATGGTTGCCCTTGGGTTTCAAGATACTAAGAATTGGCGTCTTGCTTATTGCAGAAAGCAAAGGATCGATGGCTTCTACTTCCATGAAATTCTCCAACTGCTCAGACTGCAATTGCAACCAACGCTCTGCCTCGCCAGGAGGTATAGCCTACGGACCCCAAGCTGCTTCGCTATTCACAATGCCCGTGGAACAGGTCACTCGCGCCACCACAGGATTGTTCTTTGGGACCATGCTCCCACTGACAAACTTCACCGCTCCAGCGCTGACAACGGAAGCTCTCAAGAAGTCGGTCTTTGATCGTCTTACCCCTGCCGCGGCTCCTCTCAACGAGTCGTCCAACGTCAACGCCTCGGTCTTCTCTAGATTGGGCCAGAAATCCTGCGAACCCATCATGGGACCTACAATCTCAGAGAAGGCTGCTTCTAAGAAGGTGCCTGCTCCTGCCCCTGCCCCCGAAGTCGTCAAGGCAGCTTCTCCGGCCAAAAGGTCGGTCTTTACAAGATTAACGGCTTCAGCTCCTGCTCCTACTGCCCAAAGGACATCGGTCTTTGACAGGCTAATACCAACTGCGACCCCCTACCCAGACAGGGAGCAAGACGAAACCATTCTTACCGCTGACCCTACACCGTCCGCTCGACACGCTCGACGTCGCCATTGGCGCCGAGTAAGGAAGGCTGGGGGCAACTCCCCCTCCGGGTTGACTCCATCGGCCCCGGTGGCAGAGGTTAATGCTGCTGTTCCAACTGGGAACAGCTTCGAAATGCTAAATAAGGTGCGAAGGAATTCTCCTACTGCAGTGCTGAAGAGGTCTCCTCCCCCGTTAAAAAAGGTCGTGGAAATAAAACCAGAACAGCCCCGATCTCCTCAACGGCTGTCTTCCAAAATCTATAAGGTTTGGCGGCAGGCCCGAGACTCGATCATCGATCCAAACTTCTCCCGCCAGCACAAGAAGCTGAAAATCCAACCGGAAGCTGGTCACTAGGCTAAACCCCAAAAGGTTGTCTGGACGCCCACCTCAACGGCCCCCTCAACCTCCATGGCTCATAAAAGGAGGAGGCCAGAGAAAACCCCACAGCATGCAACGACGGCTAAAAGCACTGAGCCCAGACGCCCTAGGTCTGGGGGCATGGTGGTGCACACTGTTTACATGGCCTCTGGAAAAGAGGAAAGCCGCACTTCTACGGTCCACCGACCGCTAACCCGATCCGTGGCGAAGGCTCAAGAGCAGCAACAAAAGCTTCAAGAAATGATGAATGCTATGGCCGCGCTCACCGGGCCAAAAGAAAACCCAGAAACGTCCTCAGACGCACGCCGGGAGGAAGAAACCGATGCTGAATTCCTTCGCCGGACACTGGAGAAAAGGGACAAAGAGGCTGCTGAACAAGCGGCCAACATACAACGGATGGGCCTTCTCTTCCAAGATGTGATAGGAATGATGATCCAGCAGGACTTACCCGCCGAGGATCCCCCAATCGTTCTTGAAGACGACCGAGGAGAAACGTCAAATCCACCACCAGCCCTCTCAACGGCCAAGGAGGAGGCAATCTCTAAGGCTGACTTGGCTGACTACATAGCCCAGCAAATCCGGGTTCATCACGCGACTGCGGCAGCTGGTCAAGTCGTGAAAACGGGGCGGCCGTATCCGAGCTGGTACGACCAAATCAAATACCCGCAAGGCTATACGATACCAAAATTCCACGTGTATAAGGGGACCGGCAATCCCCATCAGCATGTCGCCCAGTTCCGGGCCCTCTGCGGTAACACCGGCGGTGATGATAAACTGTTGCTCCGCCAGTTCGTGGGCAGCTTATCAGAAACTGCGTTCGAATGGTATTCGGAACTCCCGAACGATTCTACCAAAACGTTCGCTGAAATGGAGCTGTTGTTCACTCAGCGATTCGCAAGTGCCAGCGAACGCACTCCAATAACTGCACTGATTAACGCCAGGGTAAAACCGGGCGAAACCTGGGTCCAGTACGCTATACGCTGGCGGAACTTGTGGTCGAGATGTGAGCAACGCATTGAGGAAGCACCTGCGGTGGGCATGTTCGTGGGAACTCTAGACCCTCACGCAACTATCTCCCAGTTTATGATGTTCTTTAAGCCAACCACATTCCAGGATTTAATCGACAAGTTGGCTCAGATGGACCAGATGGGTCATAGACCGCCTCCCCCGAAGTCGGAACCTCGGAATGACAAGGGTAAAGGGAGGGCAACCTTTGTTGCGAATGCCCAGCAGCAACCTAAACCGGCAGATCAACTCGAGGAAAGGCGTCGGTATTATAATGAGAAGATGAAGCGTCCCTACTCGTTCCCACGGGACAAGACGAAACGGTTATTCGAGCTGGCAATACGCAACAGACTTATAAACCTACCAAATCCAAGGCGACCGCCGCAACCCACCGAAGTGAATAACCCTAACTATTGCCCTTACCATCAAACGGTAGGCCATCCGATTGAAGATTGCTTCGTCTTCAAAGGATGGATTGAAGACCAGTACCTCCAGGGGAAGTTTGTACTGTCCGAAAAGTGGAAAATGAACCCCCCACAGCCGCATGCTCCTAGGAAAGCGGATACACCGGGGGCAACATGTTCTCTTATTGAAGAAGCTCCATGGGAGGTCGTGCTATCAACTAAAACCAGAAGAATGCTGAGAGACCTTCATGCGTGCCCTGCGATCGAATGGAAGAACCCTCTTGAACCTCAAATTATCAAAGGGATGTTGAAGCCCCGCCCAACTACAAAGACTCGCAATAAGAGCCCAAATACTCACGCCCAATCGTCAAAATCTTCGAAGAAAAAGAAGAAGAAATCCAAGAAGCCCGTGAAGCTTGGAAACGAGCACACGAACTTGCAGAAGCAAATCGACGCGCTGGAAGAATACAATCAAAAGGCGCGAACTCCTGTCACACTGCAAGAGTTCCTCAACCACATCTTTCAAGAGGAAGATGATGGAGAGAACTCGTCAGATGAATCCGAAGGATATGTGGCGAGTTGTAACGTAATCTCCCACTCGTTTACCGATGATGGGAAAACTCCTGGCACTGAAAAGCTGGAGACAGAGCCTGTACCAGAGCGTGCATGGCCAACAGATGAAATGATCGACGCTTTTCTAGACGAGATTCGTCTAAAATGTAAAGCGGACCAGGAGCGTGAGATGGCCACATCTGAAGGAGCCAAATGCGGGCAGCTGAACGAAAGAGTTGAACTACCAGAGCGAAAGGCATCCGAAGTAAACAGGAAGATATTCAAGACGAGAAAAAGGTTTGCCAAAGCCATGTCACTGGGGATGAAGCTACCGCCCTCGGAAGGAAACACACACGATGGGGTGGAGAGGCACCCTGATTATTGCGCATATCACCGAAAAATCTCACACCCCACGGAGGAGTGCGACGCCTTTAAGATATGGTGGCAAGGATATGTCGCTCGTCGGCAACATGTTAAGCGCATGAAACGCAAGATCCGTCGGGAGCGAAGAAGTACTGTCGATGGGCACAACAGAACGACTGGCAACTGTTACATGGTTAACGCCAGGGGGTCACAAGTTCTCACCTTTGGGAGCGACTCTGATGAAGAAATGGCTCTGGGCCCTCTCTTTAAAGAATCCGTTTTGGGGAAAGAAGAAGAATCGGAGGCCTACGAGAACATTCAGCTGCGCAATCGCACACTCCCAGAAAAGAATCTCGGGCCCGGGAATAGAAGGGATAAGGGAAAGGAAAAGGTCACTGAAGATATCGCTTTAGATGACCAAGTCATGAGGGAGCTGGCTGCCAAAGACCCTCCTAGGAAGAGTAAAGTGGACTATAACATCCTCGCGCACCTAAGGAAGCTACCTTCTCAGCTTAGCATTCTCGATGCCCTCCTATTATCAAAAGAAGCGCGAGACTCACTAATTAAGGCGTTACAAGAACCTGAGCAATTCCAAGCCTTCCTCGCCACTGAAAAGATGAAGGATGAACTGGAGGAAGTGCATACAGCCGACATCACTTTCGGTGATGAAGACCTCCTTCTCGGGACGTGCGACCACAACCGTCCCCTATACGTCTCCGGATACTGCCATGATATCAAGATAGGCAAGATCCTGGTGGATAATGGATCCTCCGTCAACCTCCTTAATGTTCGGGTGTTGAAGGAAATCTGCATGAGCGTGCAACACCTCGCTCGTGACAAAATCACTATCTCCGGTTTCGATTCACAATCGTCACGGACTCTCGGATCTGTGATATTAACATTACGCTTTGGACTTCTCGTCACAGACATCAAATTCCATGTCATTGACGCCAAGACCTGCTACAACGCCTTACTCGGCCGTCCTTGGCTACACGAGTACAATATCATCCCTTCTACACAACATCAGTGTATGAAGTACTTTAAGGATGGTTTCGAGTATACCGTAACAGGTGAGTTAAACCCATTTTCCGTGAACGAAGTCCGCAAATACGAAGATGCGAAGTACTTTTTGCCAGATTTCGAGGATACAGAAAGGAGTCGCAATCCGGGGAACAAAACCGCCGCCACCATCCCGATTTTCGGGAGCGATACCGAAGAAGAGGAAGAGATAGTTTATGCAGGGCCATCTCAACGCAACAACCTGGGGACGCCCGCCCCCGTGTTGGTCTTCGGAAGTGATTCAGAAGATGAAGTTAATGCTGTGTTCTCCAATCGGTTGTCAATACAAGCACCCCCTGGCGATGACCATAGTTTGCAAATCACCATGGTACCGCGAGAACACTACAAGGATCTCGACGCGCTTCAGGCTCACAATGTACAGGACCTGCAAACATTTTACGTCCCTCCCAGGCGAAGGGGCGAGAAGGTGATCCTATTCTACCGATCCTCAGAGTCGAAAATAGAAAAAGAGATCTGGCATGGCACGGATGCTACACTTGACAGGCTCCAACCCATCCGTCTGCCCAGATACTATATAAATGGATTAAAGAAGCTATTGAAGCGCCAAGGAGTACCTTTAGAACAGACCGTTCGGCAGGCGCGGTTCTACAACAGGATTTGGGATGTCCCCGGGACTCAACGCAAATTGCCCAACGGGAAGATGGAAACACTCGGGCTTGGATACGCAAGAGCCGGAAAACGGGAAAGGGCTCACAGCAGCTACGCTATATATACCTTTGATGAAGAGGAGGACGCCCTGTCAGGAGATGCCAACCCCCCATCAAAACTAGACCCCGCGATTAAAGCGCCGAGTCCGTCGTTTGAAGAACGAATGGGCAAGCCTATCAGGAAAATGGGTCAGGAAGCTCGGGAAGACCACAACCGCGAAATGGCCATCTACGAGAGGGCCAGGACGCAACGTCCATCTCAACGTGCTGCAAAAGACAAAGACGCTTATCCTCGTCAATCCGTTGTACGAAAGGCCCGACGCAGAGACGGAAATAAATCAAGAAGCGGCTCGGGTTTGTCCCTCATGAAGAAGATGAGTCGAGCGTACTCCTTCCCCCGAGACAAAACGGGGAGGTTACTTAACCTCGCCATAAAACATCAAATGATCACGCTTCCAGAGTCTAGACATCCTGAGCAAGCTAGCAAGGCTTCTCATCCGAGTTATTGCTCTTATCACCGAGCCATATGACATCCTACCGAAGACTGCTTCACCTTCAAGAACTGGGTCGAGGACCAGTACCGACGAGGCAGATTCGCTTTATCCGACGGCTGGAATGTGACGCCACCGCAAAAGCATGAGCCCAAGGCCGCAAGAGCAGAACCGGGTCCACCTCAGTCCAGGGAGCGGGTTCGCACTTGTTATACGATTACGATATTAGGAGAAGAGCCCGAGAACGTAGATGACCTTTCCCGGTGCTTTGAGAACAGCGATGATGAGGTGATCTCGGAATTTCCGCCCGCTCCGAAAGAACTGGAAGATGGTATACATACTACTGCAGATAACCTCAATAAGATTGAGTTGGGATCGGCAGACGACCCGCGACCGACATTTGTCAGCGAGCTGTTATCCGAAGAAAAGGTGGCTGCGTTAAAGAACGTGCTTCTACGGCATAAAGATTGCTTCGCGTGGAACTACTCCGAGATGCCAGGATTGGATCCGGAGATTGCTGTGCATAGATTAGCAATATCCCCAGATATCAAGCCAGTCAAGCAGGCGCCAAGGAGTATGCGACTCGAGCTTGAAATGAGCATCAACGCCGAAGTCAAGAAGTTGATCGATTCTGGATTTATCCAAGAAGTCCAATACCCCGACTGGATCGCCAATATCGTCCCGGTAATGAAGAAGAATGGGACGGTACGCATATGCGTGGATTTCAGGGATCTCAATAAAGCCTGTCCAAAGGAAGATTTCCCGGTGCCGGTAACTGAGCTAATGATAGATAACACGTCCACTCACGAGGTTTTCTCCTTTATGGACGGTTCATCAGGATACAATCAGATAAAAATGCATCCCGAAGACCAGAAGCACACCGCTTTCCGGACCCCTTTGGGTATATTTTGCTACAGGGTTATGCCCTTTGGTCTTAAGAACGCTGGCGCTACCTATCAAAGGGCCATGACAAAAATCTTCGATGACCTCATACATGACATCGTCGAGTGCTATATCGATGACCTCGTAATAAAGAGCATGTCATACGAGGAGCATTTAAAGCATCTGGAGACTGTATTTCGACGCCTTCGGCAATATAATTTGAAAATGAATCCCCTCAAATGCGCGTTTGGAGTCTCCTCGGGCAAATTTCTGGGATTCATCGTTCGACACCGAGGTATTGAAATAGATCCGTCAAAGATTAAGGCGATCATGGAAATGCCTCCGCCAAGAACCCTCAAGCAGTTGCGGTCTCTCCAAGGGAAGCTCGCATACATCCGGCGGTTTATCGCTAATCTTTCGGGCAAATGCCGTCCTTACAGCCACCTGATGAAAAAGGGAACTCCATTCGTTTGGGATCACAAATGTCAAGGTGCACTAGACGAGATCAAGCAGTACCTGCAGAACCCTCCAGTGTTGGCTGCTCCAGTGAAGGGAAAGCCTCTCATTCTTTACACGGCCGCCCTCGAAGGTTCTTTGGGCGCATTATGGGCACAAGAGAACGATCAGGGGAAAGAAAGAGCAATTTACTACTTAAGTCGAGTGCTGCTGGGGGCAGAAAGCAACTATTCCCCCATTGAAAAGCACTGCCTGGCGTTGATCTTCGCAATAACAAAGCTTAGACATTACGCATTAGCACATGAAGTCCGTCTTATTTCGAAGGTGGACCCTCTCAAATATCTGATGTCGAAAGCCATATTGACGGGACGACTCGCTAAGTGGGCCCTGCTCTTGATGGAGTTCTCGATAACATATCAACCTCTCAAGGCAGTGACAGGCCAGGCCATTGCCGACTTCCTCGCCGAGCACCCGATACCGGCCGATTCTCCTCTGAACTGTGATTTGCCGGACGAGCATGCATTTGATGCGATTAGCGGCGGAAGCGCCCGATGGGAACTCTATTTCGATGGAGCATCCTCCATAAAGAAACAGAAACAAGGTGTCCCAATGATCAAATCAGGGATAGGCCTCATCTTTGCAACTCCACAAGGAGGGATAATGCGCTTCGCCTTCTCCTTAACAGAACCGAGGACAAACAATGAAGCCGAATACGAAGCTCTGATAGCAGGCCTCGAGATCGCCATCGACATGGGAATTGAAGACCTCCTCATATACGGGGATTCTCGGCTGGTCGTTAGTCAAGTAAATGGTGACTACCAAACGTGCAAGCCGGAGTTGGTGAAGTACGGCGAAAGGGTGCAACAACTATTGACACAAATTCCCTCCTATACTTTGGAGAACATACCGCGCGCGGAAAACAGCAAAGCAGACGCGTTGGCTAAACTTGCTAAGGAACTGGCTGACGAGAACCTCGATGACGTCAGAATCGTGGTACAAAGCCGTCGAGTGCTCGCCCCGGCAGAAATATCTCCGGAATCATGCGAAGAAAAGGAAACGACTGAGCAGACGACCCTACAAATAAAAGACCATGAGAAGGCCGAAGACTGGAGGGAAGTCTTCATAGACTACTTTAAGTCCCACTGAATGCCCGAAGAAGCGTCCTCAAGACATCAGCTCATGAAACGAGCTTTATCTTTCGCTTTTGTCAACGATATTCTATACAAGAGATCGTTTGATTCTCTATGGCTGAGATGCTTAGGACCTGACGAAGCAGAAAGAATCATTCAGGAAGTTCATGATGGACTTTGCGGTTCTCACCAAGCAGGCCCAAAGATGAAGTTAAAAATTAAACGGATGGGTTACTACTGGCCCACGATGATCCAGGACTGCCTCGAGTATGCGAAGCAATGCCACTCATGCCAGATTCATGGAGACTTCATCCACCAACATCCGAATCCACTGCACCCGACGCTGGCTAGTTGGCCATTCGAAATGTGGGGGACTGACATAGTCGGCCCCATTGAGCCAGCATCATCCCGGGGACACCGTTTTATTCTGGCGACAACTGATTACTTCTCCAAATGGGCAGAAGCAGTACCACTGAGGGAAGTGAAGACGGAGAATATCCTCCATTTCTTCAAAACGCACGTCATCTATCGGTTCGGAACTCCACGGCGGATTATCTCCGATAACGGGCCGGCCTACCGAAGCCATAAGATTAGCCGCTTCGCACAGCAGCACAATATAGACTGGAGATATTCTTCGGTTTACAATCCACGAGCTAACGGTCTGGCCGAGGCCTTCAATAAGACCTTGACGAAGATCATAAAAAAGACCGTTTCCAGGAATAAGAGAGACTGGCACGAAAGGCTGCAGGAAGCCCTTTGGGCTTATCGAACTACATTCAAGACGGCCACGAACACAACGCCATACGCGTTGGTATTTGGGACGGAAGCAGTGCTCCCCCTCGAGATAGAGTTACCCTCTCTACGAGTAGCAGTCCACCACGAGCTGACGAACGAAGAAAATGCTCACCTTCGGCTTGAGGAGCTTGATGCCCTCGATGAAACCCGGCTCATAGCGCAACAACATCTAGAGGCCTACAAAGCAAAGATGACGCGCTCATACGAAAGATTGACCAGGCCGAGGACATTCCGCCAAGGCGAACTCGTACTAGTGGTCAAAAGACCTATGATCCCTAATCGCGCCAAGCGAGGAAAATTTGAGCCAAACTATGAAGGCCCGTACATCATAGACAAGGTCTACCAGGGTGGAGCCTATCTACTTATGGACATGCACGGTGAAAGGCCTTTCAGGCCAATAAACGGCCGCTTCTTAAAGAAGTACTATACTTAATGAGCCACAGCCGGGGTCAATGATAGATGATGACGACTATGTCCGCTCACTGTCTTCCTAGGCTCAGACTTTACAAGCAGCAGCCGGCCTTCCCATAACGACGGATCGAAACGTCCTTAAACTAATGACGGACCGAAACGTCCTTAAACTAACGGCGGACCGAAACGTCCTTAAACTATCGACGGACCGAAATGTCCTTAAACTAAGAACGGACCGAAACGTCCTTAAACTAACGACGGACCGAAACGTCCCTAAAACTACTACCGCAGCATCTTTAGGCTGACGAGATAAAAAAAAAAGAGAGAAAGAAAAAAATAAAAAAAATATATATGAAAAAGAATAAAAAAAAAAACGGTACGTCCATAAGCAAAATGGGCACGGATGAAAACCCGAAAGGGCTCCGTGAGTAAAAACAGCAGGGCTGCCGGCAAGCGTTCGTGAAAACCCGAAAGGGCGCGACCTTGTAAAAAAAAGTGAAAAGAAAAAAAAAAGGGGTATGTCCATAAGCAAAATGGGCACGGATGAAAACCCGAAAGGGCTCCGTGAGTAAAAACAGCAGGACTACCGGCGAGTGTTTGTGAAAACCCGAAAGGGCGCAACCTCGTTAAAAGACACTTGTAGGGTCCTCTCGACCTTGTAAGGAGAAACCACCTGCGTGAGATCCTTACGACTCACAAAGGAGCAACACACTTAGGGATCCTCACGATTCCTAAGAAGAAAATACACTTACGAGATCCTCACGACTCGTAAGGAGAATTCTCTTATGGGACCCTCATGGCTCATGAGATTTGAAAGTCTTAAGTTACAGAAACCTAAACCTGTTCTTAAGCAAATCCTCCACAACCTTCGATATTGCCCTACAAGAAGCTCAATACTGACCCTTGTATACAATCCACGGGCGCGAATAAACATTTCCCCAGCAAAGTCCAACCCTTGTAGGTCCTCTCGACCCATAAAGAGAAAACCCTCTTGTAGGATCCTTACGACTTACAGAGGGACATACACTTAGGAATCCTCACGATCCCTAAGGAGAAAATACACCTGCAAGATCCTCACGACTTGTAGGGAGAAATACCTTTGTGAGACCCTTACGGCTCATGAAGTCAAAAGCCTTAGCCGACAGGATCCTAACCCTGTTCGCTAAGCCACCTTTGTTCAATATCGACAGAGGCAAATGATGATTCGCTCCTGGCAACATACCAGTTGCAGCGGTGCTGAAGCCGAAATCGGTGTCCAAAATCCGAGCTTGCGGCGAAAAAGCTAGCAAGCCACACATGCCTACAAAATAGCCGAAATGATGGGGCAACTTGCAATAAAAAGCAGCAAGTGAGAATGAAGGCATAAAAAACAGCCGAAATGATTGGGCAGCTCGCAATAAAAAGCAGCGAGTAAAAATAAAAAAAAAACAGCCGAAATGATTGGGCACCGCGAAAAATAGCCGAAATGATTGGGCAATCGCGATTTTCGCGATATAAAAAGCTGAAATGATAGAGCATCGCGGAAAGAATATAAAAAAATGATGAAAGAATGAAATCTTCGCCCTACAGGTAATGTTACATCTATCCCTGTATACAATCCAGGGGCGCAAACAAAGAAGGGAACGTACCTCCCTCCCCCAGGTTTCACCAAAGAACGAAGCTAAATCTCGACGGGCCACAAGCGACCTAGAGATCATCCCAACACTCGTTTCGTAACAGCAGACACAACATCAAGCGAAATGGAACAGCGTCAACCCCCAGTTCCATGGATCGGTGATATACGCATCACCAAGAGTCAAACCTCCATTCCGTGAAATGCGGATACAATCGATAAAATTCCTGGTTATGTGGAACGCGGATAATGTCACTCTTTGACCCCGTGGAAAACGTCCAGAGCGGATCCTGGTCCTCGCAGAGCATGGCAGTGAACCCGTGCGAAGCATCCAGAGTGGAGCCTAGTCCTCGCCTAATGCGGCAGTGAACCCGTGTGAAGCATCTAGCGCAAAATTCCTGGTCATGTGGAACGCGGATAATGTCACTCTTTGACCCCGTGGAAAACGTCCAGAGCGGATCCTGGTCCTCGCAGAGCATGACAGTGAACCCGTGCGAAGCATCCAGAGCGGAGCCTAGTCCTCGCCTAACACGGCAGTGAACCCGTGTGAAGCATCTAGTGCAAAATTCCTGGTTATGTGGAACGCGGATAATGTCACTCTTTGACCCCGTGGAAAACGTCCAGAGCGGATCCTGGTCCTCGCAGAGCATGGCAGTGAACCCGTGCGAAGCATCCAGAGCGGAGCCTAGTCCTCGCCTAACGCGGCAGTGAACCCGTGTGAAGCATCTAGTGCAAAATTCCTGGTCACGTGGAACGCGGATAATGTCACTCTTTGACCCCGTGGAAAACGTCCAGAGCGGATCCTGGTCCTCGCAGAGCATGGCAGTGAACCCGTGCGAAGCATCCAGAGCGGAGCCTAGTCCTCGCCTAACGCGGCAGTGAACCCGTGTGAAGCATTTAGTGCAAAATTCCTGGTCACGTGGAACGCGGATAATGTCACTCTTTGACCCCGTGGAAAACGTCCAGAGCGGATCCTGGTCCTCGCAGAGCATGGCAGTGAACCCGTGCGAAGCATCCAGAGCGGAGCCTAGTCCTCGCCTAACGCGGCAGTGAACCCGTGTGAGGCACCTAGTGCAAAATTCCTGGTTACGTGGAACGCGGATAATGTCACTCTTTGACCCCGTGGAAAACGTCCAGAGCGGAGCCTGGTCCTCGCCAAGCGCGGCAGTGAGCCCGTGTGAAGCATCCAGAGCAAATACCGGACTGTGGAGTCCTTAAAATCCACGGACTATGACGTCCTTAACCTCGACCGTGATGTCTTAAAACTAACGATCAACCACCCCGATTCCCTACAGACTTTGCCTTGGTTTAAGGGTACATCTCTTCACTCCTTTGATGCCCGGCGTTGTAATTCCTCAACGTCTTCAAAGAGGTGACGGGTCCCTGCAACCAAACACCGGACTGTGGAGTCCCTAAATCCACGGACTATGAGGTCCTTAACCTTGACCGTGATGTCTTAAAACTAACAGCGGACTGTGGAGTCCCTAAATCCACGGACTATGAGGCCCTTAACCTTGACCGTGATGTCTTAAAACTAACATCGGACTGTGGAGTCCCTAAATCCACGGACTATGAGGTCCTTAACCTTGACCGTGACGTCTTTAAACTACGATACCTTGAGAAACTCCCGACTTCGTAAAACACGGACAAGGGTGACCGCATCCAACACTTGCAGGCCCTCACGACCTGTAAGGAAGAAAAACTCTCTTGTGAGATCCTTACGACTCTCAAGGGAAAACCCGCTTAAGAATCCTCATGATTTTTAAGAAGAACTTACACCTATGGGATCCTCTCGACCTATAGGGAGAAAAACTCTTTATGAGACCCTCGTGGCTCATAAAATGCAAAAGCCTTAGGAAGCAGATCCTAACCCTGTATCCTAAGCCATCACTGTCCTGCAAGGAGATCAAGATAGAATATCCGCAGAATACATTCAATGAAAAGGGGACACATCATTGAGAAGAAAAAAAATGTATCTTTTATTCATAAACCAAAATGGGTGCAAAGTACAACTCATGAAAGAAACAAAAAGAAAATACTCTCATCCATGAGTATGTACAAAAAGGAAGAAAAAGATACAAATGTTTTAAGTCGGCGGGCGATTCAGCAGCTTGGTCAGCTCATCCTGCTTTTGCTGGACCACGGCTTTATGACGCAAGATCTCCAAAAGACGAGCCTCCGCCTGAGCTTGTTGAGCCCGATACGAAGCGAGCCGGGCTTCAAGCTCTTTCTCTGTGGCTTTATGAGCCTCAACCCTCTCACGAGTGAACATGGCAACTTTATCGAGAGCCACAACCTTATGTCCGCTACGTGTCGCCCTATCAGGCCATGAAAGCTCACTTTGCGACCACAACCTTAGAAATAGGACATACACGCTCGAGACCATATAAATGGGCTTCCGATCGACAGCAATAATCGATCCAAAACGCGCTCACACAACCCGGTATGAAAAGCAACGAAAAATTTTTCCGACGATTATCCTATCAAGCATGTGCTCGCAATCATGTGAACATCCGAAAAAGAGATAAAATTCGAAGCTTTAATGTGCACGCGACATGACAACAGTATTGATAATTGAAGAAAATTTTCATAAAAGGAAAACAAAATTTATTCATGCAAGCGGAAACATACATACGAGTACCGAGCCTACATGGAAGTTCAACATAAAGCATACAAAAAGGAGGGACTAATTTAAAGAGGTTCTACACTAACGGAAAAGGTCACCAAACACAGGATCAACGGCACAGGGGTTGATGAAGCAAAGGATAAAATTCTCCATCTCTCTCTCCGCTTTCTCCAGCACATCGAAGCGACGATTCTCGCGAGAAGTCGCTCCCCATCGGTTGGTGCCATGTTCGTCCGCGAATGCAAACATAATAGCTCGTCGGGCCTTTATCTAGCTCAGCAGATGAATTGAGCAGTCCTTCAGAGCCTGAGTAATCAGGCATGCTTCATGAAAGCCCTCGAGCTTTTCTTCCGCCGCATCAAGCATTGCCAGGGTCATCTCTGTCGGGTGAGGAGGAATGTCGGCAAGCACGGCCATGAGGATCATCCGGAGCCAGAGAGAACCCATCAGGAGGGGAGACCCCTTACGGATCGAGAGTTCGTGCATGGCTGAGTCGCATTCGTTGTCAGTAAGGAGGGGATCCACCAACCGAGCAGCAAAGCGGGGGACCATCTCTTCAATAGGAACTTTCCACGGCTGTCGGCGAGCATGAGGACGATTGCAGGCCATGACGCTCGTTTGTTTCTCAAGATAAGTTACTCCAAGATAAAAAAAATAATAATAATAATATGAAGCTCTTTGTGAAAGGAAAAGAAAGCTATAGCCTCATATATAAAGAAGTGCATTAAGTGCTGTGCGCCGAAAATCTTGCATGGTAAGGCTATTTCCAAGGCCCAAAAAAAAGGAAGGGCATCTAAAATCAAGGAAATGAAACTATTTCCAAGGCCCTTTCTTTGCATCCAATATTGTGCACTGAAAATACGGCATGAGAAAATTTTGTGAGCCGCCCCATCAAGGGACCCACGTGCAGAACACGTGAGGCCCAAACCTGATTTACACTAAAAAAAAAATAGAATAGCACCATGCATACTAAAAGCACCAGCAACAACAATAGTGAAATGATAAAATCTCACAAAAAAGCATGCAAACATACAAAGACATAATAGAACTTATCATTCAGACTTCAAGAAGGTCATACAAAATAAAGAGAGAACTTTTACAATGGTAAGACTTCAGACACGGGGCACGGATTGAGAAACTCAAGCTTAACCTTATCCAAAATCCTCCAAGCATTTCGAACCTCTCGAGTATGTTTTCTCTCACGATCGCAAGCGTCGGGGTCCTCGCGGATGTCCTCCACCCTCCGGTAGGCGGCAAGTATGGCCGACTGCTGAAACGCCTGGTGCAAAAGATCGATAAGGTTGTCACGCCTTCTCTTCGAGATCAGACTCATCAAATACACCGAATGTATCTTATCCTCGGCAACGTCCAATGCCCTGAGTGGCACGCCGGCGCAGAAGAGAGGAAGCGCCTCCCAAATCGCCAGCACGATGAGCCTCAGAAGAGAAGAGCGACGGGGGAGTAGCCGATGGTTGTACTCGTCAAAGCGGTTCATAATCTCAGCACACTGAGCGTTGGTGAATTCCTGATTCTGACTACGGCCCAGGGCACGAATATTCCCATAGGAAATGATTTCGTTGAGATTATACAAATGAGCGTCCATGATACCTGAAATAAAATCAGGACGATTTATTACAAACCCTCTCCTTCTTCACTGATCATAGAATGACAAGGAAACCCCAAGAAGCCTCCGTGTGAAGAAACTGAGTTCTTCATTGGAATTAAAATTCCTTATTAAGAAAAGGGAATTAAATTCCCAGAAACATTTTTTTTTTTTTTTGGAATTAAATTCCATGGGTTTGAACCGCCATCATCATCTCCCTAAGGGATCATCTGAACCCTAAGCGATCTACTGTGGGAAGTTAAGTGGTCTCATATTTGGGTTAAAGTACTTGAAGAAAAATGGGTTCTTTGTGAAACCCTTGATCTGGATTTAAAAGCCAGAGAGTTTTGTCAAAACGAAGGTGCTTCGATTACCATTGCCTGAGGAGGAAGAATCCCTCTAAAACAGAGTTAAACTCTGAAAATATTTTAAGACAGAGAACTAAGCTCTGGAAGAAGCGAGAATTAAATTCTCAAGGAGAGAATTCTCAACAGAAGAAGACGAAGCAAAGTGAAGGCTCCTATGAAGAGACAGAGGTATTTATAGAAGGCAATGGAAACGTTTCATCTCCCCAGATCCCTAGAGGAATCCAACGGTCACAAGGGGTGACAGCGTTGCACTCACGTGCAGACACGTGAGAACAACGCTGTGGGGGCATTTGTTTCCTGATTTAAAATCAGGAAAGCTTCTGGGAAAAGCTTCAGAAAAGGGTCATGTGCTTACACGTGACTAGCGGTCACGTGTTGGCACGTGACACCTAAAAGCATCATCAAGTCAAGTTCAGTTTCCTGACTACGTTGAAGAAAACGGGCTTCAGAAAGAGTCACGTGCTCCCACGTGACCCGGGTCACGTGGCGACACGTGACATTTAAATGCAAGCGTCAAAAGGCACACCAGTTCCCTGATCAAGTCAAGGAAAAGGCTTCAGAAGAGGTCACGTGCTTCCACG
The DNA here is from genome assembly GCA_030015575.1 of Agapanthus africanus. Taxonomy (NCBI): domain Eukaryota; kingdom Viridiplantae; phylum Streptophyta; class Magnoliopsida; order Asparagales; family Amaryllidaceae; genus Agapanthus; species Agapanthus africanus. The sequence continues at coordinate 28,659,251 of CM057339.1, forward strand.
TGACCAGGGTCACGTGTTGCCACGTGACGTTCAAAGCAGCAGACTCGTTCTCCAGTTGAACCAAGGAAAGAGAGAGTTCAAACAAGGGTCACGTGCTCACACGTGACCAGGAGTCACGTGGTGGCACGTGACGTTTAAGCAACGATCAGAAGACAGAGCGCAAAAGAAAGGAAAAGGCTCATTCCAAAAGGGGTCACGTGCCCACACGTGACCATGAGTCACGTGGTCACACGTGACCGGCTTTCAAAGCCCATTGTGTTAACAGAATTAAATTCTGAAAGAAATTCAAATCTTTCCAAAGGAAAGCAACTATCTGGAACCAATCGAATTAAAGATTCAGAGGTGATCTATCTATGGGAAAATCTCGGGTTTGGAAAGATTTCCCCTTTAAATCTAACCGAAACAACAAAGGAGAATCCCTGGATTTGAAATCCAATGGTGAATAAAATTCACCTAATAATCCAAAGGTCCAAAACGAATGATGGATGCAAATCAAATCTCTCATGAAGATTCATCAAAAACTGATTGATTCGGCTGCTTCTCCTATAAATAGGAGCCGAGAGATAAAGAGATATATACAGAAACAGGGAGAGAAAAAGAAAAAGAAGAGAGCTTCGATACTTGGAGAAACTTGGATCTTCTGCAAAAAACCCTAGGTAAGAAAGGGAAAAGCTCCTTGAAAGAAGAAGAGAATTTAATTCTCAACAGAGTTTAACTCTGATACATAAAAACAGAAGAATATATTTCTTCTCTCTTTGATAGAGGATCTGCAAAGTGCACATCTCCCCTTAAGGTTGAGAATTTAATTCTCAATGGGTCGAGATCCTGCCATGCAGATCCAAAACATAGAGAGGGAATGCAAGCATGAGAATTTAATTCTCACAGAACTATAGGAATTTAATTCCTTTAAAATAGAATTAGGGCTTGACCCTGTATCATGGGAATTTAATTCCTTCAGAACAAAAGAAACAGGGCTTAACCCTAATTAAGAACTTAGTTCTGTCGAAACAACGGGAATTTAATTCCCTTAATCATCATTTAACAGGGAATGGGAATTCAATTCCTTAAAAGCTTTTATTAGGGTTTAACCCTATTCAGTTCTTCACATATACGAGGAATTTAATTCCTACGGAAGATTTAGAGTTCAACTCTATTCAGAATATAAACCTTCAAAAGGAAGTAGGAATTTAATTCTTCTGAAATTTAAAGCTTAAGGAATTTAATTCCTGAAAAAAGATTAACAAAGCCTCTAAACAAAATACATAGAGGCAGGGTCACGTGTCATCACGTGACCCCCCAAGAGATCTACAGAAAGTCCCTTTGAGGCAGCACCCCACGTGATCCACGTGACCTTTGGCAGAAGCTCTAATACATAGGCATTTGAATGCCCATCACGTGATGGCACGTGATGCTCTGAAAGATGCGATAATCTCAGCAGAATAAATGAAGGGAGGGCGCTCTCACGTGCTGCCACGTGACCCCTCTTGTCTTAGTGTTTAACACTAAATTGAAACTCTCGAACCCAGTGTTAAAACACTGTTGGGCCTTAGTGTTCAACACTAATTAAAAAGCTTTATTTGCAGTGTTCAACAATGATCTGTTTAGTGTTTAACACTAATTTGAAAAGCCTTGTTGCTGGTGTTTAACACCAATTATCTCTTAGTGTTAAACACTAACTTGTCAACCTCATTCCCAGTGTTCAACACTGATTGCTCTGTAGTGTTTAACACTAGGCTTCGGCCCAATTGACTAAATGGATGGAGGCAAAGCCTCTCCTGATTGGACTTAGCCCAAGATGGCCATAAGTCCTCAATTTGTGATTAACTGGGCCAATGGACTCATAACACAATTAATTCGTCTTGACCCCAAATTGGGCCAAGGACTATTTAATCCACTCCGGTTCTAGGGTACATCTCTTCACTCCTTTGATACTTGGCATTGTAATCCCTCAATGTCTTCAAAGAGGTGACGGGTCCCGACGACCACACATTGATACGGACTGCGGGGTCCTTAAACCCGTGTTTAATGCAAATTCCTGGTTACGTGGAACGCGGATAATGTCACTCTTTGACCCCGTGGAAAACGTCCAGAGCGGAGCCTGGTCCTCGCAGAGCACGGCAGTGAACCCGCGTGAAGCATCCAGAGCACATAATGGACTGTGGGGTCCTTAAACCCATGGACTACGACGTCCTTAACCTTGACCGAGATGTCTTAAAACTAACAACGGACTGTGTGGTCCTTAAACCCATAGACTACGACGTCCTTAACCTTGACCGAGATGTCTTAAAACTAACAGTGGACCGCAATGTCCTTAAACTACCCATGGACCGCAATGTCCTTAAACTAGAACAATAGAGCCCCGCATGCTCTTTTGTCGGATCTAAACGGTCCCGTTTAAGTTGATCTTAGCCTCAAAGATGGCTAACGTATCCTTAAACCTTCAAACAGAGTGGACTATAAATCCCCCCAATTAACTCTGGCTCAAGGATACATCTCTGAACTACTCTGACATCCGTCGTTGTAATTCTTCAACGTCGTCAGAGAGGTGACGAGTCCTGACGGCCATACATACGTTGGACCTCTAGGTCCCTAAACTGGAACAATGAAGTCCAAACACTCCTTTATCGGATCTAAACGATCCCGTTAAGTTGATCTTAGTCACAAAGTTAGACTAACGTATCCTTAACAAACGTTTGAGTTGATCTTAGCCTCAAGTATGGCTGACGTATCCTCAAACCAAACCCCTAAACCCAAATCTAAGATAATACGGATTTAGACTAGTCCACGCCCTACGGGCGACGACATAACTCAGTCTCCGTAAACAATCCACGGGCAACAAAACACAAAACAAACACCCACGACACGAAGTGACCAGCTGGAGAAGGAGAAAGTTGCTACCACAATGCGGTAGTGTAATTAACTGCAGGGGCTTGCGCCTGCAGGGAAGAGCGTCCCCACAATCAAAAAACCCCTCAAGCGAGGGGGAATCTGACGAAGTCTGCTACATCGGACGCATCCGTTTAAACCTTCGATACATGGTGCCATAAATCAACTTGGCATCTTCGGAGAGGTGAACGGATAGCACCAATTATCATCTGCCCCGAATCTCAGTGCCAAGACACCGCAGTCTTGTGCGCCGTCTTTCGGAGGGGAACACGATCATATAACCCTACGTGTGTGTAATGGACATCCCTACACTTGGAGAATTCAATTCAAGCTATCATACTCTTGTCCATCTACCTCAGTACTTTTTAATTTGATGAATATTTATGGATTTGCTCACACATTTTCATGCGACCGTTAATACTTCTTGAGGTACTAACCGACCGATTACTTATGTGCTTGCTGATTAGTATTTTCCTTATCTTACACCACCTAAGGCTTAGCAGTGACTCCCAGACCAGTTGGTCTAAGGCACTAGGTGATGAAGCACCTTCGCTATATTTTTTTATTGCTGCTTTGGTGATAACAAAACCATAGTTCAATTTTTTCTCTTCACCATTTTTATATTTTCTTCATTTATTATTTCCTTCATACTTTGGCTTTTTAGACAAGAGCATTTCAAGGTATCCTCTACTATCCCGAGTTTCAAGACGTGTGTAAGTGCATATAGTAGGGTATCAACATTCAAATGTTTGACTTTCAGAATAGAAACTATTTTTCAGACTTATTTTTATCCTCAGATTAGTGACTTCCTTCATCTTACTAATCCTTGAGACAACAGCTCATAACTACTTATTACCAGTTCGTTTAAGAAAACTTCTAATTTTCTTGGTTTTCTTACACTATTCCTATCTTTTGGATGTAATTTTTCACTTTCTACTCCTTTATTATAAAAGAAAATTTAATTTAATTTTTTTTGAAAATGTTGTGCTTATGCAAAATATGATGCAAATTGATGCGTAAATAAGCACAAACCTCCCCCAAACCTGTTTACAGCAGTGTTCTCACTGATGTCATCCGTTAAGCTCAAAAACCTGTAGACTTAGGAGGAGAAATGGGACAAGAAATAATGCAAGTGAAATCCTCCCCCAAACTTATTTTTGGCTCACAATCTTATAAAAATTCTTTTTCTTTCAAGAGCCAAAATATACCCCCCCAAACTTGAGTTAAACGATGTCAATCTTTTAAAATCGCAAAGACCGAAAGTCAACATCAACCATTCAAAAATTTTATCGATGAAGCACCAAGGTTGGTGGAAGAACATCACCTTTCGACGTGAAGAAGTGGGGAGGTGATAAGAGGTGTAATGGAAAAGGATCGCGTCTCAATTTGGAGAGACGACACAGTGATAGTAAAGATGGATTACTCGCATTATCATGATTGTCCAGAAGAAGGGGTGGAGGTTCAATTTTTTTATCTTGGAGTTGATTCATCTCAACACCCGTATCTTTTAAAAATGTGAGTTCATCAGCGAAAATTTCCTCAAAGCTTTCATCGATACTCCGAAGAATAATGTCATCAGGAAAAACAGGGTGATCGTCAGACTCTATAAAAAGTTCCTCATCAGCGTTAGATGTTGACCCGGACAACTCGGTGGAAGAGTCCGTGTATGTATAATACATGGTTGGGTCAAGCAACAACATATGAAAAGAGTCAGTATCATGAGGTTGATCAAATTCGATGCTGTCGACATCCATTAATTCGACAGAACACACATGAGCATAGGGTTCGGAGGGTTCACTTCCCAACTTGTAAATGTTAAGCTCAATTGACTTCTTTCCAAAGGATAGGGTCATAGAGCCGTTTCTACAATTGATTACTGCGTTGGAAGTAGCTAGGAAGGGTCGACCGAGTATCACCGGGATTTGATTTTGTAGGTTCGCTATAGGTTGTGTATCTATAACGATAAAGTCCACAGGGAATATGAATTCCCCGATTTTGATTAACACATCCTCTAGCTCACCCCTAGGTTGGGTGATAGATCGATCGGCCATCTGAACAGTGCAATGCGCAGGTTTTTACTCTCCGATCCCTAATTGCTCATAAACAGAATACGGAAGCAAGTTAACACTAGCACCTAAATCGAGTAGAGCACGACTTATATTTTTACCCCCAATAGAAATAGAAATTGTAGGACTTCCGGGGTCCTTTCGTTTCTTGGGTAGTTGTTGTGTAAAAGCAGTGCTCACATTACTCGCAAGGAAAACTTTTTTAGGTACTTGAACTTTTCTCTTCCTAGTGCACAAGTCCTTTAGTATTTTCGCATAAGACGGAACTTGTTGAATAGCATTTAGGAGATGAATGTTTATGTTAATTTGCTTAAAAATTTCCACAATCTTCTCCATTTGTGGACTTGGTCTGTTGCCCCTTAACCTGTTTGGATAAGGTGCTTTATCAATAAGGGTTGGGTCCAACATTGGAGAGGATTGTGGGGATGGAGTGGATCCCAGAATTGGAGTGGGGATCGTTTTAGGTAGATTCGAGGAAATGGGCGAAGGGTTCGAGCCTTGGGGAAAACGGAGAATAGGCTCGGATGAAGGTAGGAGACTAGACGAATTAGGAGAAGAAGAAGAAGCTGGGGTATCATTGGCATCACTAACATCATCACATTGCTCACCCACTCGGTTATTCAGTACTTTTTCCGATCTCAACATAGTAACGACACTCACATTATAACTTTGTGAGTGGCCAGGATTAGGTATGGGTTGAGATGCGAGTTTCCCTTTCTCTCTTGCACTCATTGCGGCGTTCAACAGTGCAATTTGGTTTTCTATTGATTTAATACTCTCATCGTGGGAGGCGGAGTCTTTCGTTATGGTATCAATAGAAGACTTCATATCAGCCGACATTTGCATGGAATGTTTCATAAACAAATCCAAAGTTTGTGCGAGTGAAGAGTTATCAGTACCGGCCAATTGTGGTGCAGAAGAGTTGGCCGGATTATGAAAATTTTATGACTGAAAGGGGTGCTGACTTTGTGGTTGTGGTTGTTGTGGAGGAGGTCTTTGATAATTGCTTCGTTGGTTTTGGTTCCAAGCAAAGTTAGGACGATTCCTCCATCCTTGATTGTACGTGGAAGAAAAAGGATCGTTTCTAGGTCGCTGCTGAAAAGCAGCATTAGTTTGCTCGTGACCTTGAAACGATGCATTCATAGGACATTCTTCCATCAAGTGTGAAGGATCTGAACAGCAACCACACACGGTTTTGGGAAGCGTAACCTGGTTTAGGGAGGCTAATGAAAATTTGTTCTCAATAGCGTCGAGTTTCTTCTGCATCGCTGCCATTTCGGCTTTTACTGCGATGGAAATATCGAGCTGATGAATACTTCCCCTAGATGAAGGTGGTCTTACGCTTTCCCACTGCAGAGTGTTTTCAGCGAGGTCTTCCAGATATTTCCATGCTTCACCGTCATCTTTAGACATGAAATTGCATTGACACATTGTTTCAAGCATCTGCTTTGTCGCTGGATTAATGCCCTCATATATAATTCAGCATAAATCCCATCTATTGATTCCATGATGAGGACATTGGACAAACAGATCTTTGAAACGTTTAAAGCACTTCCAAAATGGTTCATTGGGAAGCTGGGTAAACTGGTTTATCTCGCTCCTAACACGGGCGGTCTTATGGTTTGGGTAAAACTTCTTAAGAAATGCAATTACGAATTCATTCCAGTTAGTGATAGAGTGTGCGGCAGTATTATAAAGCCATTTTTCTGCCAAGTCGCACAGAGTGAATGGGAGAAGACGCAAGCGCATATCATCCACAGTCAGTTGTGAAGTACCCATCATTGCGCATACGTTTTCGAATTTGGTGATGAAAACGTACGCGTCTTCCGACTCAAGCCCATGAAATTTGGGCAGCAGATTGATGTAGTGGGGTTTAATTTCGAAATTATCCCCGTTAGCTGGTGGAATAGATAGACAAGTGGGAAGAGGACCACGGATAGGATAGCATCTCTCTTGGAGAGAGATGCGCGGTGGATTCTGCGCACCTACGGGCGGTGGCAGCGTGATGTTATAATCTGATGGAGTACTGTCCATCTCGGTCGTGTGTGGTGGGGGAAAAGAAGATGAAGAAGTACCGACTTCGGAGTCGATAGAAGGAACGCGGACAAGACGGGCACTAGAATCCCGTGTCCATCCAAGCATGCACTAAGCGGGTTTAGTGCAAGTGGCAGCGTGTGTGTGCTTTAAAATTGGTCTGTTTTGAAAAAGTGGGACTTAAGACAAATCACTTAATAATGCACAAACAACCCTAGAACTAAGGTTACCTAGGTCCAGTCTCTAGACCGCTCTTAGACTTCCAAAGGACAAGCCGTAGGATCAATCCTCTACCGCCTCGTTACTACTCTTGTAGCCAGGTAAGTGCCAGGTGAGTGGGAGGCTCTCCACTACAAGTAGTGGCCCTAATTAAGTAACCACTCGTCTTAGACACACTTGCCTAGACACCACAAAAGTAATGCGGATAAACGATAGATTACCCATGACCCTCCTCTGTCCTTATTGAGCGCGACAGTCCTTAAAGTCTGGTCTAGATATTTTTTAAATTAATGTAGGGTTGATGCAGATGCTCGGTTTGTGATTTGTGGGGCTTAGGAAGGGTGATGAAATCCCCACCTAATCTGGATTTGGTCTTTACCCCTTAAAATCCGTATTAAAATATGCAAAACAAAACCAATCATAAAACTTTGCAAAAATATTTTTGAGAGGCGATATTTTGCAAAGAATCCTGCAGAAAAGAGATTTTATTGGATTTGAGAGGAGAGAGAAAAAGATTAGAATTTTACCAGAGAAGACTGAAGCCCTAGATCTCCTAACTGGCCGCGCTTCCACCGCCGATGTGCACTTTCAGCCGCGGTTCCGCCGCAAGAAGGATGGATCACTTGATGAAATTTGCTACGTGGCCTCCTGTACTCCTCTAGATCTCAATGAATGTCCCTGTCTCCTGTTTCCTCAAGTCTGTGACTCCAGATCTCCTTGCAAAAATTCACACACTTCGTTAAATATATGATTTGCAGTTTTATTTTAATTATGATATAGATCGGATAAGAATTCAACACAAATAGTAAGAATAAAAAAAATTACACACGTATCCCCGGAAACGGCTCCATTTGATTGATCTCTTTTATGTGTTTGTAGTAATTAACCGCAATCAATAACGGTGTCGCGTGTAGCTAGACCGAGATGAGTACGGGTCGTCCTCTGGGAAACGTTGAATCTTTTATTCTTACTTTAGATGTGTTGAGAAAGAGAGAGGAAGAAATAAGAATGTTGTAGAATGGTTGTAGGATCTACATCTACGTTAAACACGGATGCAAAATATAGATCTAGATTAACTACGGATGTAAGTTTATATAAGAAGGGGGCTTGTAGGGTTCATTAGGATTTAGTAGTTATGGATGATTAATTAAAGATTACTCTTTCTATCCTTTAATAGATTTAAAACTAGAACGACAGTGATGCATGTAGATTAGGGTTTCTGGAGGGAAAAGGAATCCTACTCTTAACCCCTATCTCGACAATGAAATCCGTTCATATCTAGCCTTTACCAAATCAATTATTAATCTAATCTCTAATCGCGGTCGAGACTAAAAATGAATTGGTAGCGCGCCCGATTAGGATGTTAATGATTCTTTTGATAAAATTTATAAACTTTATAGGACGTAAAAGGAGTTTAAGGATCTTCATCATCCATTAACCTACCCTAATCCTACGAACCCTAACAAGCGGAGAATTACTCGCGCATGTTAGGAGAAGAAGAGATCGAGAGAGAATTCATAATGAAACTACAAAGAAATAAAATAAGAAAAAGAACTATCTTTATTAATCAACAAAATTCATTTACACTTTGTTTCCTTAGAAAATGATTACAAATACTAGTTTGCTTCTCGATCTCTTCTAAGGAGGTAGATGAACCGTTGATGATCAGCCTGGATGCGTGAGCCGTCTTGGACTTCGTGATCTCGTCGACTTGATACTTTTTCCAAGAGGCTCTCGGTCTTTATTTATAGTCCTAAAGCCAGAAATCTAGCTTCCTAAATTGGAAACCATCAGTTAAGATCCAACAGACGAAATCTCAGATTCCAACCCATCTGGTACGCGGCGGATCCACGGCCAATAGAGGGGTTTGGCCGCGGATCCACGGCCAAACAGTGGGATCGTTTGATTTGGTCTCTGGACTTGCATCTTCATGACACGTGGTGATCATTGGAATCTTTGTAAACTGGAAATCCTTCTTTGTTTGTGCCAGATTTGATTTCTTAGCTTGCTTTCTTAATTAGGCAGGTTTGCTCTTAACAACTTTGATTCCTTTGGTTTTAGCCCTGAAAAATTCTGCACAATCTCAACAAATAATATTAGTGGAGTTTTGTTTTATTGAGATATTAATTTCAACATTAAGATTTGGTCAATGATATTTTTGCATACATTTTCCTACCAAATGCTAATTATAATATATCAACACATGAAAATAGTATTTTTACAGATAAACCCTCATATGTATCATATATTATAATAAACACCTTTTCTAGTATAGAAATAGTAGGAAAAATGTAATAACAAATGTGCATTTTTATCAATTGAACAATTACTCCTTTTATCCTTTAATAGATTTAAAACTAGATCGACAATGATGCATGTAGATTTGGGTTTCTGGAAGGAAAAGGGTTCCCACTCTTAACCCCTATTTTAACGTGGATCTCCGTTCATGTCTAGCCTTTACCAAAGCAATTGACAAATCTCTAACCGTGGTCGTGACTATCAATGAATTGATAGCGCGCCCGATTAGGATGTTAGCTATTCTTTTGGTAAAGTTTATAAACTTATAGGACGTAAAAGGAGTTTAAGGATCTTCATCATCCATTAATCTACCCTAATCCTACGAACCCTAACAAGCGGAGAATTACTCGCGCATGTTGGGAAAAGAAAAGATAGAAAGGGAAATCATATTTAAAACTACAGAAAATAAAATGATATAAGAAAACAACTACCTTTATTAATCAACAAGATCAAGTACACTTTGTTCCTTTAGAAAACGATTACAAAACCCTAGTTTGCTTCTCGATCTCTTCTAAGGAGGTAGACGAACTGTTGATGATCAACCGGGATTCTTGAGCCGTCGTGGACTTCGTGATCGCGTCGGTGTGATGATTTTTCCAAGAGGCTTTCGGTCCTTATTTATAGTCACAGAACCAGAACCCTGGTTTCCTTATATGGTAACTAGTTGTTAGAATCCTAACCAAAAAAATCCAAAATCCTAACTCCCTCAAATTGTGGCGAAACCGCAGCCATTGTGTAGGTTTGGCCACGGATCTGCGATGGGACAGAGGGTTAGTTGCTTCAAAAGTCTTGTGGATTCTTCTGGTGACACATGTAGATTAGTTTGATATCTGGAATTTGGAAGTCTTCTATACGTCTCTGCCCGAATTGATTTCTTCAATTTACTTTCTTATTTTGGCAGATTTGATCTCGCCAACTCGGATTTCCTTGATTTCAGTCCTGATATAAATTCTGCATAATAACTCAATAAATAATGTTAGTAGAATTTGTTTTTATTGAGATATTATCTTAACCATTTGACATAATATTATAGTTTTAAGAGAATTGGTCAAAGATATTTAATAAGGTAAGCATATTTAAATAGATCAAATATTACATAGATATTATATGCTTACATTTTCCTTCATAATGCTAATTATAATATATAAACAGAAGAAAATAGTATTTTTACAAATAAACCCTCATATGTGTCATATTTATAATAAATATCTTTTAATATATAGAAATAGTAGGAAAAATGTCATATTAAAAGTGCAGTTTTATCAACTAAACATGTACCAAGGTACCAAGGTACAAACAACTACGTTAGTATAAAAAAAACAGATAAATTACAAGACCTATTACTTTTACTTGATCTATCTCTCTTTTGAGACTTACCGAGTGATTGTTCGCTGACGACATTCCTATCTCTTCTTTCTTTGGAATGTTGTTAGGAGGATCCGACTCTCAGGAGATTCAGCCCGGCCAGGAAGATTTGGAGCAGTTTGCTGAGGAGCCAGAGTTTTAGTTCTTAGTTGTAATTATTTCTTTTCTTTTCAGTTCATATGCCATTGTTTAGGCTTCGCTTTCCATTATTGTATTTTACATTCCAGTTGTATGTAAAGAATAGATATAAATAAAAAGTTTTTGTTTCATTACATCTCTTATCATTCTTGTGCTTTACTTTTATATTGCTTATGTTAGTTATATGTATGCCCTAGAGGCCATTGTTGTACATGGTTTTATATTATAATGAATGCTTGGACATATATAGAGAGGACTTTCTTGCTCGACATGATAGTATGCTATTTGGTTGCTCTTTATCTTAACATGTAGACTTGTATTGTGATACTGTCTTTCTCTCACATGTTGATAAAGCCCTCAGGATGTGTACCTGACTACGAGGACTATGATGGAGATTATACTAGTGGGGCCAGGGTAGTCCATAAGTTCAACCTTTAATTGTTCCTAGTCGAGAGTGTATCGAGACGGGGCATCGATATTCCAGAGTAGACTAGCATATATACCTGACCCATATGATGGGCTATGGATGATCCCGCATCCATTAGTGTTTGACATCAAAGATGGTATATGGACGCTCAGTGGAGACTTGGTACACTGAACAGGACTCGCCGAGAACTCCTAGATGGTATTATACCTCACGTCATATAGCAGTTCTCTGGTGATACTGGTACAGGTTAGTCTGTAGACCCGAGATCGTCATAGAGTCTTGTGTGATTCCCACTGTGCTTTGATTTCAATCTTACATCATTCAAGAGAACGTGCAAAACGGTGGTTTTTGGGTACAGTCCCGAGTCACATGGAGGCAATGAGCGATAGGAGGGGATTCGTCTCTCCCGGTATTGGGGGTTGATGTTGCGCTGTGCTCGATTGGCTATAACAAGATGTCCCTGCCCAGGGCTGATATGGATATTTACTAGTAAGTGTTATCAGTAGTTTCTCGACCTGTTATGAGCCTTACATCGGCACGACTTATCAAGTTACTAGAGTTTGACGTTTACCACCCCTAAACTAGATATGCAACATATCAGACCAAGAGACCGGACTGTACAGTAGTGTTACTTATTGGATTCACAGGAGTATGAGCAGGCTTGCTTTTTGATCTTCTGATCGCTCAATACCTAGGTGGCTGTTATGTGCAGCTAGTACTGTTGACGGCTTGTGGGTGACTGATATGATCATCACATACTGCCGGCGTATTGACGAGTCTTTAGTGTCCTACACAGAGGTTTCCTGGCTCAGACGAAACGAAGTAGGAGCACATATGTGATATGTGAGGGACCGAGATTAATACGTGTATGTGATACCGTATTCTATCCTCGCGATATGTGATATCGGTCGGTTATATATGATAAAGCCGGGTTATCGAATCAAGTGTTGATTCGATAAGTTGATACACATGATATTAGTCGGTTATATGTGATATAGCCGAATTATTAAATCAAGTGTTGATTTAATAATTTAATATATAATTATATATTTGATATATTAAATTACATTAACTAATATTAGCTCACTTAAGCATTTCTTTTCTCACTTGTGCACACTTAATATATATGTGATATATATTATTGTATCATACTTGTTGATACATGCTACATGGGTGTATGAGACTCACACCATGCTCATGATAATATAGGGTTTATTTATTTAAAGTAAATAAAAATTAGTTGGAATTTAGCACATGGTTGAAGCTTGTGGAATCTTGTGGAACCATTGACTTAGTCCACTAATTTTGTTTTACTTAAAATATTTATTAACCCAACCATTGCTATTAGCCATGGTTAAGTCTCTACAAGAGTTAGTATATGATATTTTCTCACCCATGGTTGCTATTCTTACTCATTCCATTCTCCACTTCATCTTCTTCTTCATCTCCAAGAGTTCTCTAGGTTTTTAGGAGGTGAAGAAAATTAGTGAGAAAAATATTTCTAAAGTGAGCAAAATTCCTACTTCATCATGCTACACTAGATTAGCCATTTAGTTTAGGTTGTTTGCTTCACTAATTCCTAATTAGTGAAGATGTAGCTTGAGTTAGTGTCTCCTCGACGTAGATCATCTTCAGCCTCGAAGACTTCTAGTAAGCTTATTCTTTTCACCTTGTGGAGTCCAACTAGAGTCCGGGAGATCACTACTTGGAGCGAAAAGACTACTACACGGAGCTTTTGAAGTGAAGGAGCGGTCTACAAAGGTTGTATTCCTCATTCACTTAGTGTAATATTTGATTACATGCTTATTACCCTAATTCTCTAGTTAAGATTCTTAGTCTAGGGTTGTTTAGCACACTAAATTTTTGAAAACGGTATGGATGATGCCTCCCGAAACCTTGTAGTCGTGCTAGGTAACCCTGCAGTGGTATTAAAGCCAAACTAGAGAATTAGACGATATTAGTAGAATTACGAAACCGAAACAACTCCGAAACCTCGAAACAAAACCCTGGTTTCTGTCAAATTTTTCAGAGCTTCAAATTTTTTTTAAACAGTTGCAGAATGTTACATATGATGTAATATGAACACCAGAAGAAAAAGAGCCCATTCCACCGGGATTGACCCAGCGAAATGTACAATATAACCGGCCTGGCCGGTTTGGGTTTGGGGAAATGGCCTCGTTTTGGTTTGGTGGTCTGGTCTCTGGGGTTTGGTGTTTCAAGTATTGTTTGTTTTTATAAAGATTGCATGTGATATTATCTTTCTGTAAAGGCAATTCGGAGTGTTTCGTAGCCATGATTTTAATATCGTTTCGGGTACTTTTGACGACGTTGAAAAGTTCAAACGAATATAAAAAACCCAACTTTTACCCCTCTATGGAAATTTTCGAAAAGTTGGATTTTTTCCAAGTTAAAAATATTCAAAAATCATGCAAGTAATTCTATAGACCCTCTAGAAGAATGACTACCAAACTCGACCTTTTCACCACGGAACCGCGGCCAAACCCTAGGGTTTGCGGCAGTTCCGTGGCGCCATGAGTGAGGCATGGGTCGGCTCTTCTACGGTTGGTCTATAGGTACTGTAGCATGTTCTGAGTATTTTTAAATTGTGCTCAAGTATTGAGCTCTCTGAGAAATTTTGGGTGTTTGCTGATTCGATCGAAATGTTTAACATCGTCTAGCTATCTGTGAATTGTGATACAATATTTGGAATCCACAATATTTAGTTTTGTGAAAACTAATTTGAATTTTATAAATCTACCAATTTAGTCTCATTTGATCGGTTGCCGCGGGTTTTGATTTGGATCAAAACTTCATCACAATTACGTAGTGTACGCGAATGTTCGCCAGGTAACATTACTAGATAGCCACGCCCTATTGCCCCGGCCAAGTGACTGCAGGAGAACCCCGTTGCCTAAAGCATCCTTCCGGGTGCTCGCGGCCGCAGTGTTTCGCCTAAGTGCATTTCGTCGACGGCTTCGGGGGTGCGACCGTCTACTAAAGTTTCCGACGAGCATTCGATCTGGTTGTCGGGAATCTTGTTGAATTGCCCGACTTGATATTGAAAAGTGTTTTCAATATCGAGACTAAAATGCGGGGTTTATAATTGTTAGGCATGAAATTTAGAATATGAGATATTCCGGGTTTATGATGTCTAACGAATTCATTTGGTTAGGTATGAAAGCCAAAGTATGTGATATATTGGGTTTATGATGTCTAAGGTGGGTGCGGATTCCAATTGTTGTAGTTTTCACTTTCTTTTCTGCGACCGTAAGTGTAATATGTGGTGTATCGCCGGTTTCGTTGCTATATGTCAACGACAATTGGGATACGCATATTTACTTACGTTGATGACATGTGATGTTATGTGTTGCTGTGATATGTTATATTGGATTGTCGTGTTTGAATAGCTGGGGTTTTTTGCGTGAGATGAGAGTTTTTCATTTTCATTCATGTAAAAACTTGTATATAATATTCTTCTATTGGGGCACTTCCAGGTTGAGGATGATGTCACCATTGATGTATATTATTTACTTTTCCGCATTAGGATAGACCCAAGGAGGGGAGCACAAGTGACCGGGTTCTAGAGTCCAGTGGGAGACCATCTCGAGGAGTCAAGTCCGGGTCTTCTAACTCTAGAATTGGTAGGGTTGCTTGCCGCTCTCGTAGGGGTCTAGGGATGTGGGTTTGGCTATTCATCACGACCGTAGAATCCGTGTTTTTTACTGGTTTAATTTAAAACACGGAATTTCTAGTATATCCAATATTTCATATGTTGACTTCTGCTGCCGATATTCTGCGATGTGATCACTTTATATGATGAGACGGATATTTTTATTATATATATGATATATAATAAACGTTGCTTATATTTTGCACCCGCGCTAGTCCCGTCTCGCTATGCCGTTAGTTAAGTAACCTAACGGTGCATAACGGGACACTGTGGCGAATGCGGATGGTATAAGCGCACGTTGTATTTTCGTTTCTTCTGTGGTACTTAGGAAGCATAAATGACGGGACTTCATTAATGAGATTAATGAAAAAGAAAGAAACCTAAAGATATTGTAGAATCAAATTTTCAAAAAGGTAGCTCTAGTTCTTGTTTTGCATAGCGGTATTCCTTGATGAATATTCAGCAACTCATTCGAGGAGGAAAGAGCCGAGATCCCTTCACCGGGAATGACCTCTTTAGCAAAAACTAGAAGATGCTACACCCACTCGGTTTATTTTGAAAAACACATGTTTTTAAAAGCGGAGCTTAAACCACTCCTTTTCAAATCACTCGATTCTACAACGATATCAAGTTATTACGCAAAATGTTTTCTTAAAAACCTGTCGTAGCCCTCCGTCATTTTAGATAAGTACTATTTAGTATTCGTGTTACGTTTGTTGACCTTAGCCAAGGCGTAGTGTGAGTGCTTATCTGCAGCATATGATGCGATTGAGTTAGGGTAGTCGTACGGCTTTGTTGACCTTAGCCAAGGGTCGTATGGGTGGGTTTAATTCAATCATAAAATGACGGGTTGAACTTGACTAGCGCTTATGATTTTTTGACCATAGCCAAGGTCATGAGTTGCTAGGGGCAAAATATTATCGGGAATTTCAAGTGTTGAAATTTGCAATGAGATTGCATACCTTCTATGGGATAGTTGGATCTTAAAACCCACTGCAAGTAAGTGTTACTTTTGGAAGAGTTTTACACATCACAATTAGCCGATTAAGTAGGTGTCTAGAAAGGTGTTAACGGGGTTACGCCCCTGGGAAAACAAGGTTTATTTTAATTAGGTCCATGCGAAAGCACGGGGAACCTTCCTCAAAGTACCGACACTGGCCTGACTGAAAAATTGGCGAACTTGTAGGGTGTAATTAATCCCGGCTAGTCTCACCTTTTAGGGTTTGAAGGAAGATTTGATAAAAAACAGTGGGAGCCATGCTGATTAGATAAGATAATAACCAATCTAATCTTGCAAGAGCATACGCTAAGTGTTTTCTTCTCTCTCTCTCCAGGTAGCGACCATGTCACGCCTTAATCAAGAGAATAATATGGATGTATTGACCGAACCCCCTTATTATACCGAGCTGGGGAACGTTGGTTCTGCTCTATCTTATAATTGTTATAAGTCCGAGCAGGAAATAGGGGAATATCCGGATTCCCACGCCACCCAAACGAGGAATGAGCATGCTAATGCATCTTCTTCGGGTGTGTTTGTTACCGAGAACTGATTCTCAGCACACTCTATGTTCTGGGTATTAGATACCAGATCGGGATTCCACATATGTAATACGTTACATGGTCTAAGGAAAGATAGAGAACTGGGAATTGGTGATTATTCTATAAGAGTAGGGAATTATGCAAATGTTGCAGCCAAAGTAGTTGGCGAATATCACATTGTATTACCAAATGGTAATACATTGATTCTGAACGAATGTTGTTACATACTGAACCTGATATGCAATATTATATCAGTTTCTTTATTAAGTAAAGAAGGATATAATTTTGTATTGCAGGATAATGTTATGAACCTTTTTCTGAATCAAAAGTTGATTAGATCAGGCTCGTTAAGTAATGGAATATACGTTCTAAATCAAACCACAGTTATTAACGTACAAAACACACACAAGAAGAAGAGTTCAGAAATGAACGAATCCTTCTTGTGGAATTATAGACTAGGTCATATCAATGCGACATGACTAGCTAAGTTATATAAGGATGGATATTTGAATTCATTCGAATTTTCATCGTATGAAACTTGCCAGTCGTGTCTCAAAGGCAAGATGACCAAAACTCCGTTTACTGGATACGGAGAAAGTGCCACAAAACTCTTAGGACCGATACATAGTGATGTATGCGGTCCCATGTCTACACATGCCAGGAATGGTTCCTCATACTTCATTACATTCACTGACGATCTCTCAAGATACGGACATGTGTTCCTGTTGAAACACAAGTCTGAAGGTTTTGAGAAATTCAAAGAATATAAATGTGAAGTCGAGAACCAAATGGGTAAAAGTATTAAAATCCTACGATCCGATCGGGGAGGAGAATACTTGAGCACGTAATTCCGTGACTATTTAAAATAGAATGGGATTTTCTCTCAGCTTACTCCTCCGTATACACCACATCAAAACGATGTATCGAAGCGGAGGAATCGCACCCTATTGGATATGGTGCGCTCTATGATGAGCACCGCTGAGTTACCTATTTCCTTTTGGGGTTTGCGCTTGAGACAGCAGCATACCTATTAAATAGAGTTCCAACCAAATCAGTGCCTACCACTCCAAATGGCCTATGTCAAAAGGCAAAATCCGGACAAACTCAAAGCACGATCAGTTCTTTGCAAGTTTGTCGGATATCCAAACAATTCGTATGGATATCAATTCTACCTTAGTGAGGAACAAAAGATGTTTGTTGCTCAACATACCACCTTTTTAGAAAAGGAATTTCTTGTAAAAGAAATTAATGTTAAAGAGGTAGAGCTGGAAGAAGTTCCAGCTGTACAAACTACGACAGAAGATTTGGTAGAACCAAACGATTCGATAGTCCCCAACGAATCTCAGCCTTTCCGCCGATCTAGTAGGGTTTCTCATCCACCTGAGAGATACTACGGTTTTCTCATTAATGGTTGGAGCGAGAATTGCATCATGGAAGATGATGACCCAACTAGCTTCGAGCAGGCCAACACGAGTGGGGACTCTGTGAAATGGCTGGATGCAATGCGGTCTGAGATGGAATCCATGTATACCAACAAAGTATGGACTTTGAAAGTTGCTCCTGAAGGGGTAAAACCCATTGGGAGCTGATTGATCTCAAAAACTATCTAATAACCGCAATCAAGAACGGCGTCGCTTTGCAGCTAGCCGATGAGTACGGGTCGGTCCACAGGGATGTTGTGAATTTTTTAATTGCTCTTACGAGTTAATTCCAAACGGTGTGAATGGATTAATTAAATATAAAAACTAAATTAATCTAGGGCAATTGAATTAAAGATCTAACTATCTAACTAGGGCATGGAATTAAATTTAATCTAGGGCAGAGAATGAAAAATTACCTAGGGCAAGAATTGAAATTACCTACTTACTTTACAGATGGCTCTCTCCAAACATCAACATAAGACTTGTCAGATCTGAATTTCTGAAATGAAAAGAGGCATCGATGCTCTCCAAAAGAAATCTAAATTTTATTGATAAAAAGAGGCACAGGGAGGCATAAACAAATACAATCTTTAGAGTTCCTATTTATAGAGGATAGGAAACCCTAGGTTACAATTGACCCGCACGTCTATATTTACCAAAATATCCTTAGGAAGACCTAGTCAAAGTAGACTCCAAGCTTTGGTAAATTTTATGTCTCTGTCTCTTTAAAAGGAAGTATTGGGACTTGAAATTTCCTTTGTTGGCTCTTCTGTCTTTGGGCTTCCTTATTATTTGGTTCTTTTATTAAAATAGCTTCTATGTTTCTTCCAGATCTCCAGTGAATAATTGCGGTGGAATTTTAACCGTTCGCTTTATAATCTTGGACCTTGCATTGCCTTGTACTTTGTGAATTTTATCTTTGATGTAGGCTTGATCAAGAGTCTTCTGTTTGTTGGTCAAAGTCCACTTTTGCATCGTCTTTTCATCGTTTTCACTGTTTTCTGTCCAAGAACCTGTAACCTGTAATATGTAGCAGACATGCGTCAAAAGTACCTGTTTATTTATAAAACGAATAAGAATGGGGAATATAATAATGCAATATTATGGTGTGAACAAATACCCCCAAACTTATCTTTTGCTCGTCCTCGAGCAAACTTAGTTTTATTCTCGACAAAAATCTAACCTCACTTTCGCAGGGAAACGCGATTGCACTGAGCTTGTGCAACAAGCCGTTAAATCTCTAGGTGTCCCTAGTAGGAGGAGTGTTGTCTCCTGAGGGTTTTCAGCGGATACTACCCACAAAATCTTATCAATTCGGCCTTTCGACTTTCATTCTCCAATTAGGGCTTCTAACAAGGAATTCTATTATCTTCGACTCATAAATCATCCACCCATATTCTTCACGTTTCCTCATCATTTAACTTAAGATTATATATGTTCTGTAGACTTACTTAGCTTTCGGCATCTCTTAAGTTTTCCTTCTAGGGTTCCATCTCCACTTAGGAATTTTTATCAACTCTTACTAAAGATACAAGTTCTATTCTTCACTCCTTTCTCTCATTTAAACTCCAATCACATATCCCTACGTGTGTGTATATATCACCCCTACATTTGGAAATTCAAATCAAGCAATCATACTCTTGTCCGTTGTCCAAAGTACTTCTTAATTGGTGAATTTTTAGATGAATTTTGCTTAAATATCCTTCATGCGACCGTTAATACTTCTTAAGGTACCAACAACCGATTACAAGATGTGTTTGCACATTAAAGCGTAATTCCTAGTCTTGCAACACCCAAGGCTTTTTAGCAGTGACTCCCAAACCAGTTGGTCTAAGACACTAGGTGATGAAGCACCCTCGCTAAATATTTTTCTATTTTTTTAGCCTTAAGTAATCATAAAAAAGCAATGTTCATTTTTTCCCCTTTATTCACACTTGTATATTTTTTTTATTTTCATCGTACTAAGGACTTTAGACAAGAGCATTTCAAGGTCTCTTCTATTATAAGTTTCAAGGTGCGTGATTGTGCAAATTGTAGGGTATACATTTTCAGAATCTAGACTTAAGTTAGGAATTATTTTTCAAACTTATACTCTAATAAAAATATCAATACTTTTCCTTTGTTTCGACTTAGCCCAAGAAGTGAACTCAAAATTTGCCTATTTCTAAATAAACTACAAAGACATATACTTTCTACCGTTAAACTTTAAGGAAGGTTATTTTTAGGGTTTTTAATTTACTAAGTCTAAGATCTAGTTGTTCCTAGCTAGTTAACCTATCTGTCAAACTCTAGTCAAATAAGCCAAAATTGAATACAATGATTTTTATAATTTTTCAATTTTTATGGGTTTTAAAATAAGTATGCAAATGCAAAAATATACATATAAATGCGAAGGAAGAAGACTTACCGAGCTTACTCCCAAACTTAAACTTGACAGTGTCCTCACTGTCATGCTACACCAAGAGGGTCAAAATGTCGGCACTCCCCTATTTATTTATTTATAAAAAAAATTTATTTATTTATTTTTTTTATTTTTAACAAAAAAAATATATACATATATACAACAAGGTCCTCCCCAAACTAAACAAGGCCTTACACAAGCCAAAGGTTAGCACCAACCATTCAAAAATTCTATCGTGATAATGGTAGGGTTGGTGAAAGAATGGAGGGTAGAGGAAAGAAATGAGAAACACACGAGGCCGTGTGGGAAGAAAGGTGGAATATGGTCTCGGTGGAGGAGAAGAATGGCGGAAAAGAGAAAGAAGTGTGGTGCGATCTTGAGGGTGTAAATCGAGTGAATAAATTAGCGCAATTTGTGATGACCGATGTGTTAAAAGCGATTGTGCTAACCTATCAACCCGTCGAGAAATGGGATCAAATCCATCAAGATTCGCAAGAAAGCATGGGTACGTCGAACTTGGTAAAGGAGATGAGAGCGTAACGGTCTCTTGCACGGTCGGAACGATAGGAAGGACGAAAGGGAGTGAATTAGGGATAGTGTTATTCTCACCTAAGTAATCTGTCTCGAACTTGAAGGATTCCATCAATGGTTCGAAACGACTGTAAGCAATCGAGTCTGAGGGTTCAATTAACTCATCTGAAAATTCAAAGGACTCAAACTCGGGCGGTGAGTCTTCAACATCGTTCGAAAAAGTGAAACACTCGTAAGTGTTATCGGCTGTGAGAACTGTGTCAGATTCAATGGAAAATTTTTCAAGCTCACAGTCTTCAAGCGTGATCGTGTGCGTGGTCGGAACGACGGAAAGGAGGGAGGGTGATATAGCAGTTAAAGGTTCAGGAGGCTGAATTGGAAAATCCGACACATCAAACAAAAATGGTTCAACCTCAATATTATCCTCAAGACTCTCCTCAATACTATCCTCATAAGTCTCCTCAATAGTTAACTCATCCATGCCATTATCATCAAAATCAAGACGCATATGAAGTTCGGGAGAAACATTTAATGACTCGGAATGATGAATTGGACATAAAATTTCAATCAAATCGACTGGTTCATCATCCAAAATATTCCCGGCGTCTATATTCTCAATCAAGTGAAAATCAATATTTTCTGACACCTCATCAAAAGCATGGATATTTATCGATTAAGGTTCTAGAGTGGAGGTGTAAAGATCGAAAGGATTAGGTGTGGTTTCACTCGAAAGGGGTTCTTCACAATCTGGCAAATCAAACACTACAAAATCACACAACTCGTTTTTATTTTCAGCAGGTGAACTATTTGGGACAATCGATGGAAAACTGGAGTTGTGGGGTTCAATTGGGTAAGGGTAGGTTTGATTTGGAAATGTGTAGAACTCACTCGCTCCTCTCAAATTCTCACTCTGTCCAACCGCCTCCTCATACATTGAAAAATTTGGAGCTAGTTGGAAACTAGCTGCCTGTTCACTAGGTTGCATAAGGACGGCCATGGACGCTTCCACATTCCTAGTCATTTTGTTTGTTGCTGCAATATAAGCTGCCAACGACTGTTCCAAACTAGACATGGGTGGTGAAGGGGTTTCGGTAAAAGATTCAAAACTGTTTGGATATGTGAAACTCTCTAATGGCTGTGTAGAAACAGTGTCTAGTGAAGGTGGGAAAGTCGGGTAGGACTGGTAGGAAGTGGATGGTTGGACAGGAGTAGGATCAACATGTGGATAAAAAGATGGATGGACTTGTTGATTCCTAGAACTAGATGTGTTGAGAGGGGTGAAAGATCGGCTACGAGATTGAGCAATATGCTCAGCAATGGACATCGGTTTAGGAGTTACAGCAGGACTTGAAAAAGTGGTATCAACGTATGAAGGTGGTAAAGGTTGACTTGGTTGACCCAAAGTAGGTTGCAAAGTCGAGCTGTTTCTCCTAGACGCTTCTATTTGATCTTTCAAAGAAATTTTTGGCATGGAGCGATTTTCTTTAAATCGACCGAAACAATTGACGTACGAGGCAAAGTTAGGTTCGGGATACCAAAGTTCGGCAAGAGATTTGTGATGTGGGGTACCCATGGTAGAAGAAAGAGAAGAGAAAGAAGGTAGGTGGTGCAAGGATTTCTTAGCGGCAAAAATTTGCAAGTCTTTTTTTTTATAAATTTTTTTCCTTTTTCCTTTTTCTCTTTATTTAGAATTGTTTGCAAAAAGATTTTCGAGAAAAGAGCTAAGACACACTTTCGATCGACCAAAAATGCACAATCAGGCCTAGGTCTAGGGTCACCTAGGTCAGCTAGACAGCTCCTAACTATTCCAAAGGGCTAGAAATAGGACCTCAAACCGCCTCTTCACCGCCAATTGCGGCCAGGTAAGTGCCAGGTAAGTGGGAGGCTCCTCGTTACAAGTAGCGGTCCTAATTAAGTAACCACTTGCCTTAGACACACTTGCCTAGACACCGCAAAGTCAGGTTAGGATAAACGGCTGATGCCTATAACTAGTCCTCTGTCCTATTGAGCTCGAAGTCCTTAGGGCTGAGTCTAGTATTTTTTTTTAATTAAGAATGGTCAATGCAAATGCCTTATGTGATTTCTGGGGTCCTGGGAAGGGTGATGAAATCCCCACCCAATCTGAATTGGTCAAAAGCCCCTTAAAATCCGATTAAAAATATGCAAAACAGTAAATCAGTTGCAATCAAATCTTTTTTGTGAATGTCAAAGTTTGCAAGTTTTCTAATTAAAATTTTCCTTTTTCCGCTTGCTCTTTATTTGGAAATTTTGCAAAAAGATTTTCGATAAAAGATATGCAAAACAAAAAATATTATTTGCAATCAATTTCTATTTTTAGCGAGACGCAAAAATCCTGCGCAAGATTTGTTATTTGGTAAGGAAAAGATTTTTACGCGCAAAGAATCCTGCAGGAGATTTTTCAGAGGAGATATCAGAGATTTGCAGAGGAGGAGATCAGAAGACTTATATTTTTTTTTTATCGCGCTTCTGCCTTTTTTTGGGGAACCGATCTGTCGCCTACACCGCGGAACCGCCACGAATTGCCGCCTCCGACCCCGGATCCGCCGCGGGTTGGTGGTTTCGGCAAGTTTTTTTTTCCAGATCAGCGCAGTTGACTTGTTGATTCGGTCCTCCAAATTTCTTCTGTTGTCTGTTGTGATATTTCTCTGTTTGTTCAGATTTGATATTTGTTGTTTCGATCTCTGGAGATTTCCAGATCCGAACTTGATTGTAGATCCTGCAAAATTCAAACAAAGATACCGTTCACAAAATAATAAAATGATAAATTTTTATATTTTTTTGATTTTTCAGATTTTTCAGATTTTTTTAATTTTAGATTAACCCGAAATTGCAAAAATAAAATAACACGCCATCCCCGGCAACGGCGCCATTTGATTGATCTAAAAAACTATCTAATAACCGCAATCAAGAACGGCGTCGCTTTGCAGCTAGCCGGTGAGTACGGGTCGGTCCACAGGGATGTTGTGAATTTCCTAATCGCTCTTACGAGTTAATTCCAAATGGTGTGAATGGATTAATTAAATCTAAAAACTAAATTAATCTAGGGCAATTGAATTAAAGATCTAACTATCTAACTAGGGCAAGGAATTAAATTTAATTTAGGGCAGAGAATGAAAAATTACCTAGGGCAAGAATTGAAATTACCTACTTACTTTACAGATGGCTCTCTCCAAACATCAACACAAGACTTGTCAGATCTGAATTTCTGAAATGAAAAGAGGCATCGATGCTCTCCAAAAGAAATCTAAATTTTATTGATAAAAAGAGGCACAGGGAGGTATAAACAAATACAATCTTTAGAGTTCCTATTTATAGAGGATAGGAAACCCTAGGTTACAATTGACCCGCACGTCTATATTTACCAAAATATCCTTAGGAAGACCTAGTCAAAGTAGACTCCAAGCTTTGGTAAAATTTTATGTCTCTGTCTCTTTAAAATTAAGTATTGGGCCTTGAAATTTCCTTTGTTGGCTCTTCTGTCTTTGGGCTTCCTTATTATTTGGTTCTTTTATTAAAATAGCTTCTATGTTTCTTCCAGATCTCCAGTGAATAATTGCGGTGGACTTTTAACCGTTCGCTTTATAATCTTGGACCTTGTATTGCCTTGTACTTTGTGAATTTTATCTTTGATGTAGGCTTGATCAAGAGTCTTCTGTTTGTTGGTCAAAGTCCACTTTTGCATCGTCTTTTCATCGTTTTCACTGTTTTCTGTCCAAGAACCTGTAACCTGTAATATGTAGCAGACATGCGTCAAAAGTACCTGTTTATTTATAAAACGAATAAGAATGGGAAATATAATAATGCAATATTATGGTGTGAACAGGAGCAAATGGATCTTTAAGAAGAAACTTGGTGTAGATGGAAAAGTTGAAACCTTCAAAGCTAGATTTGTTGCAAAAGGTTTTCGTCAACGACCAAGTGTGGATTATGATGAAACCTTTTCTCCAGTGGCTATGCTTAAGTCCATCCGGATCCTACTTGCCATCGCTGCATACCATGACTATGAAATCTGGCAGATAGATGTTAAGACCGTCTTTCTAAATGGTGATTTAGAAGAGAGTGTGTGCATGACTCAGCCAGAGGGCTTCGTAGATAGTGTGAGCAGCGGAAAGGTGTGCAAGCTGCTTAAATAAATCTATGGATTAAAGTGGGCATCGCGGAGTTGGAACATCTGTTTTGATGTGGCAGTCAAAGAGTTTGACTTCGTAAAAAACGTAGATGTACCTTGTATATACAAGAAGGTGACAGAGAGTAAGGTCGTCTTCCTCGGATTGTATGTGGATGGCATATCTTGATAAGAAATGATGTTCCTATGCCGCACTCGGTCAAGCTCTTCTTATCACAAAGATTCTCCATGAAGGATTTGGGTGATGCCTCCTACATCATGGGGATTAAGATCTATAGAGATAGATCTAAATGGATATTGGGATTGTCCAAATCCAGGTACATCGACACCATACTAAAGAGGTTTAGTATGGAGGACTCTAAGCGTGGGAATATACCCACGATCTCAGGAATCACTCTCTCTAAAGGGATGTCTCCCACGACTGATTTAGAGAGAGCTCGCATGCAAGGGATACCCTATACTTCGGCAGTAGGCTTTATCATGTACGCGATGTTATGTACCCGACCGGATGTAGCGTACGCACTGGGTGTTGTAAGCAGGTATCAATCAAATCCTGGGGAGAATCATTGGACAACTGTGAAGAACATTCTTAAGTACTTGAGAAGGACTAAAGAAATGTTCTTGGTGTATAGTAACGGTGAACTCCAAATGGAGTCCTTTACCGATTCGAGCTTACAGAGTGATAAGGACGACTCTAAGTTAGTCTTGGGTTTTTTCTTCACCCTCAATGGAGGGGCGGTTTGTTGGAAGAGTTCCAAGCAAGAAACTGTGGCAGACTAGACGATGGAGGCTGAATATATCGCTGCCAACGATGCCGCCAAAGAGGCTGTCTGGATGAAGAAGTTCATAACTGAACTTGGTATGGTTCTATCCATCGAGCATCCAATACCTTTGTATTGTGATAACAATGGAGCAGTGGTTTTGGCCAAGGAACCCAGGTCCCATCAGCTATCTAGGCATATTCTGAGGCGGTATCACCTGATCTGGAAGATAGTTGACCGCTGGGAGATCGAGGTCAGGAGAGCTGACACGAAGAATAACACGGCAGATCCACTCACGAAGGCCATTCCCCAGATACAATTTGAGAGACTCTTCGGGATGTTGGGTATGAGATACTACAACAACTGGCCTTAGTGCAAGTGGGAGATTGTTAGTTATATGTATGCCATAGAGGTCATTTTTGTACATGATTGTATATTATAATGGATGCTTGGACATATATAGAGAGGAATTTCTTGCTCGACATGATAGTATGCTATCTAGTTGCTGTTTATCTTAACATGTAGACTTGTATTGTGATGCTGTCTTTCTTTCACATTTGATAAAGACCTTAGGATGTGTACTTGACTACCAGGACTATGATGGAGATCATACTAGTGGGGCCAGGGTAGTCCATAAGTTCATCCTTTAATTGTTCCTAGTCGAGGGTGTATCGAGACGAGGCATCGATATTCCAGAGTAGACTAGCGTTTACGCTTCTTGATCCATATGATGGGCGATGGATGATCCAACATCCATTGGTGTTTGACATCAAAGATGGTATACGGGTGCTCATTGGAGACTGGGTACACTGAACAGGACTCGCCGAGAACTCCTAGATGGTATTATACCTCACGTCAGATAGCAGTTCTCTGGTGACACTGGTACATGTTAGTCTGTAGACCCGAGGTCGTTATAGAGTCTTGTGTGATTCCCACTGTGCTTTGATTTCTACCTTACTTCGTTCAAGAGAACGTGTAAAACGGTGGTTTTTGGGTACAGTCCCGAGTCACATGGAGGCAATGAGCGATAGGAGGGGATTCGTTTCTCCCGGTATTGGGGGTTGATGTTGCGCTGTGCTCGATTGGCTATAATAGGAAATCCCTGGCCGGGGCAGATATGGAGATTTACTGGTAAGTGTTATCATTAGTTTCTCGACCCGTTATGAGCCTTACATCAGCACGAATTATCAAGTTACTGACGTCTGACGTTTACCATCAACAACAACAACAACAACAACTGAGCCTTTTATCCCAAGCATATGGGGTATGCTACATGAACTAACATGAGAATCACGCCGGGTCCAGCACATGAATCCTCTGCCTCCACTCACTCCTATCGAACAATATACTTTCATTGAGTCCTTTGGCAACCATATCGTTTTGTATCACCTCCATCCATGTTTTCTTCGGTCTCCCTTTTGCCCTTTTGCCATTGCCCATATCGAGAGTATCTATTCGTCGGACCGGTGCTTCCATAGGTCTGCGTCGCACATGACCAAACCATCTTAGCTGGTTTTCCCGCATCTTCTCCTCCACAGGTGCGACACCAACTTTTGTACGAATATCCTCATTTCGCACATTGTCTTTTCTAGTGTTACCGCACATCCAACAAAGCATGCGCATCTCCGCTACGTGCATCTTCTGTGTATGATGCTTCTTAGGAGCCCAGCATTCTGTACTATATAATAAGGCAGGCCGAATACATCTCCGATAAAACTTCCTTTTCAATTTTAACGGAAAGTTACGATCACACAAAATCCCTGTTGCACTCCTCCATTTCAACCAACCAGCTTGGATCCTTTGATTAACATCACTATCCATCCCTAGACCAAATATGCAACATATCAGACGAAGAGACCGGACTGTACAGTAGTGTTACTTATTGGATTCACAGGAGTATGAGCAGTCTTGCTTGTTGGTATTCTGATCACTCAATACCCGGGTGTCCGTTACGTGCAGCTAGTACCGCTGACGGCTTGTGGGTGACTGATATGATCATCACCTAATGCCGGCGTATTGACGAGTCTTTAGAGTCCTACACAGAGGTTTCCTGGTTCAGGCGAAATGAAGTAGGAGCACATATGTGATATGCGGGGGACCGAGATTAATACGTATATGTGATATCGTATTCTATCCTCGCGATATGTGATATTGGTCGGTTATATGTGATATAGCCGGGTTATCGAATCAAGTGTTAATTCGATAAGTTGATACACATGATATTAGTCGGTTATATGTGATATAGCCGGATTATTAAATCAAGTGTTGATTTAATAATTTAATGTATAATTATATATTTGATATATTAATTTATATTAACTAATATTAGCTCACTTAAACATTTCTTTTTCTCACTTGTGCACACTTAATATATATGTGATATATATTATTGTGTCATACTCGTTGATACATGCTACATGGGTGTATGAGACTCACACCATGCTCATGATAATGTAGGGTTTATTTATTTAAAGTAAATCAAAATTAGTTGGTATTTAGCACATGGTTGAAGCTTGTGGAACCATTGACTTAGTCCACTAATTTTGTTTTACTTAAGATATTTATTAACTCAACCATTGTCATTAGCCATGGTTAAGTCTCTACAAGAGTTAGTATATGATATTTTCTTACCCATGGTTGCTATTCTCACTCATTCCATTCTCCACTTCATCTTCTTCTTCATCTCCAAGAGCTCTCTAGGTTTTTAGGAGCTGAAGAAAATTAGTGAGAAAAATATTTCTAAAGTGAGCAAAATTCCTATTTCATCAACCTACACTAGATTAGCCATTTAATTTAGGTTGTTTGCTTCACTAATTCCTAATTCGTGAAGAGCTAGCTTGAGTTAGTGTCTCCTCGACGTAGATCATCTTCGGCCTCGAAGACTTCTAGTAAGCTTGTTCCTTTCACCTTGTGGAGTCCAACTAGAGTCCAGAAGATCACTACTTGGAGCGAACGGACTACTACATGGAGCTTTTGAAGTGAAGGAGCGGCCCACAAAGGTTTTATTTCTCATTCACTTAGTGTAATGTTTGATTACATGCTTGTTACCCTAATTCTCTAGTTAAGATTCTTAGTCTAGGATTGTTTAGCACACTAAATTTTTGAAAACGGCATAGATGATGCCTCTCGAAACCTTGTAGTCGTGCTACGTAACCCTACAGCTTACTTACGCTTAACGTGTTTACTTCTGAGTAAATACATCGCGGTCTCGCCACGTCTACTTTCCCGTATATTGGGAAGCGAGGCGTGACAGGTTTTGTTGGCAGCCCATGCAGGTCAGTTCTGCATGGAAACCTACATAACTATGCAGGTCAATTCTGCAAGGGATCCTAAGTAATATATCATAAGAATTAAAGAATCAACAAATATACATTCTTTACATTTCAATTCCTTGAATCTATCATAACCTTACATTTTCTTTCAAGGTTATGGATTCCTCAAACAACATGAGCACTAATGTGAATGGAAACACTCCACCTCCTCTACCACCACAACCTACCGTAGCAGCTCCTATCAACGAGCAGACGGTATTGCTTGAGGCAATTAAGAGTCTCTTGGAGGGACAACAACAGCAGACTGCTATCTTATTGCACCGTCCAGAAGCTGAGGAACCAGGAGTGAAGCAATTCCGGGTATTGCACCCTAAGAACTTTTCTGGGAAAGAGAGCCCATTAGAAGCAGAAGAATGGGCTCAGTCTATCGAAGACGATCTGGAAGCAGCACAAGTCCCATAGATTGCTTGGGTAAGGGTTGCGAAACTGCAACTCACGGATAACGCCAGAGTATGGTGGAAGGCGGAAGAAAGCCGTCTTACCCAGTTGATTGAATGGAGGATTTTTCGCGACATGTTCGACGCGAAATATTTTCCCGAGATTGCCCGTTTTGATATGGAGCAGCAATTCATCCTCCCGCAACAAGGCTTTATGTGGAGCAAATCTATGAATGAATATGACACTAAGTTCACTTTGCTTAGTGGGTAAGATATTTCTCAATATTCAATTTTCTTATAGCACATAATATACTGCTAACACAAGACCGTATCAGGTTTGCGGGCCATCTCATACCGACTGCTGAGATCAGAGTACGACGATTTCAGCAGGGGTTGGACCCAGAGATCCAAGCTGCATTAGCTGCAGGGGATTTCCCAACTCACGATCTTTCTCTAAAGGCTGTCCGAAGATATGAGGCAGTTGTGGAAGAAGGGCAGACCTAAATCTGCCGGTGTGAAGCATCCTGTTACTCAGATGGTAGGAGGAGCCTCTTCCAGGCCACCGTTTATATCCAGAAGACCGGGAGTAACCTATAACTCGTCCAGTCCAGACTTTTGCACCTACTGCGGGAGGAATGGATACCTGGCGAAGGACTGCAGGCATTGAAATTACCTATGCTTAGTCTGCGGCTCATCCACTCACGACATTGTTGCATGTCCTCATAGACTCAATCAGAATCTAGCCTCCAGACCAGCCATCACTTTTCCGCAGCGGCCAGCTATTCAGGCACTTGCACCTCGTCTTGCTCTCCCAGCTCCATCTCCTTGTGGACCTTCTGTACAGCCTCCTCATTAGTTCCATCATGCACAAAGGAACCTACCTCAAGGACAGAAGAACGGACAGAGGAATACTCCCCCAGCAAGGAGGAACGTACTTAGTGTTTCCCCCAATAAAAGAGCAAAACTCTGTTCAAAATTAATGAGGCAGCGCCTCACGTGCTCCTCACGTGGGTGCCAGTGTGCAAACTAAAAAAGAATTTATTAGATTAAATAAGAGTTAAAACTCTCATATAGCACCGCACATGCTTCTCACGTGGGCGCCAGTATGCAAAGCATAAAAGAATCTATTAAATTAAACAAGAGTTAAAACTCTTAGATGGCGCCTACGTGCACAACACGTGAGCGCCAGTGCTTAAGTAAAATTAAATTCTACTCTCTGTTAAACAGAGCCATTGGATCAAAAATTCAACGGAGATGATAAATCATCAAGATACAGAATTAAATTCTGTTGGAGAAAACATTCCCCAAATTGGATCATAAAATAAAATTCTATTTTGGGATATATTCCCTCAATCTTTCTAAATAAGAAAAATTGCCCTCTATAAAACAGAGAACCCTTGGATTAAAAATCCAATAGTGATTAAAAATCACCATTTCAAAGAATAAAACTCTGCATATGAAAAATATTTCTCCAATCTTGTTAAAAACAAGAAAATATGTTCTGTAAAATAGAAACTCTTGGATCAAAGATCCAATGGTGGGTAAAATTCCCCAAATCAATTGGGATATCTTAATGAGAGATTTCTTCAATGCTAATTAACAAACTTGCTTCCACTATATATAGGACCGAAGTCTTCAAGTCTGATAAGGAGGAACCCCCAATAAGCTTCTAAAACCAAAAAACAGAAAGCTTCAAAAAAGAACAGAGAATTAAATTCTCAAGGAAGAAGATCTCCCTCCTTAAAAAACTCTAGGTAAATTTAAAAAAATAGAGATAAAAACATCTCATTTACATATCTAAAGGTTTAACCATTCTCAAAGAACTTAGTTCTTTTTCTGGATCTGAGATCCACAAGACAAGTCTCCCACAAGTTGAGAATTTAATTCTCATCGGGAAGAACTTGTTCTTGAGAATCAAAGATTCAGAAAAGAATTAGGAATTGAATTACTCAGAACAAAGCATATGAGAGAAACTTAGTTCTCGTAAAAGAACTTGGTTCTTAAAAATGAAGCTTGATCCTAGATCTGTAAAACAAAGATCCTATTAATCATTAATAGGCAAAAATGCTATCAGTAGAGGAGAAAAGCGCCCAGCGCCGCATGTGTTCCTCACATGGGCGCCGCAGAAGAGTGCTTAATACTCACCAGGCAGCGCCCAACGCCATACATGTTTCTCACATGGGCGCCACAGAAAAATGCTTAGCACTCACTAAGCAGCACCCAGTGCTGCACGTGTTCCTCACGTGGGCGCCACAGAAGGGAAGAGTGCTTAGCACTCACTAGGTAGCGCCCAACGCCTTACGTGCTCCTTACGTGCGCGCCACAAAAGAGAAGAAAAGAGTGCTTAGCACTCCCCAAGCAGCCCAAAATGGCTGAGTGTTCAACACTCATTAGGCAACGCCCAGCGCCTTACGCGCTGCTCACATGGACGCCATAAAGAGTGCCTAGCACTCTATATAAAAACAAAAGGAGTAAAGTGTTCAACACTTATTGGGCAATCCCCATGACTGAAAGCTCCACATGATCATATGTGGGTTTTAGAACTCATATAAGTGCTCATCACTTTTTGCATAAAAAAAGGGACTGATTAAACAGAGTCCAAACAAGTGCTTAGCACTTTTTCAAAAAAAGAGGGGAGACTAAGCAGACTAAAGCCCAAATTGACTAAGTTGCTAAAGTCTTGCAATTGAATCCAAATGCTCTGTTGCTGAGTCTTAAAAAAAGAAGATCCTAAAATTTTGTTAAGTGGATCTTAGTCTTAAATTGGACCAACGTATCTTTAAAAAAATTCTTAAGGCCACAATAACCCCTTTTTCTCTCAAATACGGGATTTGGTTCAAGGGTATATCTTTCTACACTTCTGATATATGTCGTAATTTCTCAACGTCTTCAGAGAGGTGGCGGGTCCTGACGACCAACAACTCCTTTCATCCTACATTGATGCAATTCTAAATTGACGTGCACGCCTCAAATCGGACGTGCCTCAAATTGGGCACATTCCATATCAACGTCGTTTATTCCGCCACGTAACAAATACACGTGCGGGCATATTGAATGATGGACCGAAATGTCTCTAAACTAATATTCGCCCCCAAACATGGCGATAAAGGACCGAAATGTCCTTAAACTAGATATTCGCCTTAACCATGGCGATAATGGACCGTGCCGTCTTTAAACTAAAACAAATCGAGCCTCCAAATGCTCATACATATTTAAATCAATCTTAATCTCAAACTAGATTAACGATCCTTAAATAAAACAAAGTCCAAATCTAAAATATACGGATTTGGACTGATCCGCGCCCTATGGACGACGACATAAATTAGTCTCTGTATACAATCCACGGGCAACCAAAACTAAAACAAAACACACGACACGAAGTGAACTTCCAGAGCAGGAAAAAGTGGTTACCGCGATGTGGTAACGTAATTAATTGCAGGGGTTTGCGCCCGCAGGGAAGAGCATCCCCACAATTAAAAACCCTTCGCAAAATGAGGGGGAATCTGATGAAGTCATGCTACAACGGCCGCATCCGTCCAAACCTCCGATATATGGTGCCATAAATCAACTTGGCATCTTCGGAGAGGTGGAAGGATAAATCCAAATAGCATCTGCCCTCAGAATTCAGGCCAGACGTCCCGGTCCTTTTTCCGACGGTGAACAGATTTTTGCACGCCCGGTGGGACCTTTTCCTTTTTCTACTTCACACTTCGTGTGTCGTTGATTGGTAGAGTTTTTGCGTGCTTAGTTAATTACCACAATCAAGACGGTTTCGCTTGTAGCTAGCCGGTTGAGTACGGGTCGTCCGCAGGAAGAAGGGAATCTTTTTCTATGTGCTTTAACGAGTTAAGTCCAAATGTCCAGGTTTGTTTTGAGATTAACTATATGCTAAAATGATATGTAAAGAGAGCTTGTTAGGGTTAGGATTAGGTTAGTTTGAGTTAGGAGTCGCTCACTTCTTTCGTTGCCACTCTTAATATCGGTGTTACGGTAATCGGCAACAACGGGGATTAGCACGACTAGGAAGGAACTTGCGAGTATAAGCTAGGCTTTCCAACGCATAAGTTCTTCCTTTTGGTGCTTGTCCGTCCGTTCTTGGCTCTTAGCCTTAACCTCCGGTTAATTCAACCACAACCGGTCTCACTAAGGAATCACCGCTATCATGTAGGATAGGGTGCCGTAGGGAGCGGATTGTGGTTCAATTAACGGGAGTCCGAATTAAGATGTTGGGCAAGAAAAGAGTGAGAGAGATTTCCTTCTCTCAAACTTTCCTTATCCTACCCTAACAAGTATGAAAACTACTCACCCATTACAAGAAAAAGGAAAATAAAACAAAGGAGGAAGATAGAAAGAAAGAGGTTAGAAGATTACAACTAGCTAATTGAGACCTCACTTTGGCAAGGATCAAGCTTAAGCATTATTGTTGTTTAAGGATAAAGAAAAAGAGAACAAGAAAGAAACAAACAACAAATAACAACAACTAGATTAGCAAATGAAAAATACAAGCAATTATAATTAACAAAATAACAAGACAAGTATGGTAACAAAAAGAACTTTATTCATCCTTCACTCACAAAAGCTCACTACAAGTTTTTAATGGAGAAGAGATGAGAAGAGGAAGAAGAACAACAACATGTATTCTAAAATCTAAATACAAGAATAAGCACACTTGGCTTTGGCAAGTTCTGGACTATTTATAGGCAGGGAACTGGAAACCTAGGGCAACAAACTGACTCCATATAGAATGACCAAAATACCCCTGAAACCTCATCCACTGCGGAGCCCGTACGGCCGCGGTTCCGCGACCTAAGCATGCTTATGCTGCGTAACCGCGGCCCTTTAGTGGAGTTAAGCCATGAAATTTGGTGGTTTTCCCTTAGTTTTAGTACTCTTCAGTGTGGTATATGTTGTTTCTCAGAATCTCTTCACAATATTTCCAGAATTTCAGCAGAACAAAAGGTGATGTAATGTGGATCTTTTGTCATGATTTTTCTTGAGCTCCGCGTAGATATGTTGGATCTTGTGTTGCCATTGAGCTTTGTGCATTAAAATGACATCGATTTGCCATTTTTTCCCTTAAACTGCTGTGCGGCAACATACGGATAGAGAGCGGAGACCCGTGTTTTATCTGTGGTTGGCAGTAATCCGGATTTTGTCGTGCTTTTCCATGAATTTCATTGTTTAGAGCTGAGAACCTGTATCCTACAATTAACTAGCAAACACGGCTCAAGAGTATCTACCGATAAACAATGTGATAAAAATTGGGCGGTATAAAAATGCAAAAATCTGATATGAACAAATACCCCCAAACTTATCATTTGCTCGTCCCGAGCAAAGCCAATTTATTCACAAAAAATTCCTAACCTCACTTTCCCAGGGAACGCGATTGCACTGAGCATGTGCAACAAGCCGTTAAACCTCTAGGTGTCCCTAGTAGGAGGAGTGTTTTCTCCTGAGGGTTTTCAGCAGATACTACCCACAAAATCCGGTCAAGCTAGTTTTGCAAAATAACTATGATTCAAACCCTAAGCTTTTGTTTCAGAAAATAACAATTCTATTATCCTAAGTCTAGACTATCGAACCTTTATTTTTCACACTTCGCTTCTTATTTAACTTAAGATTTTATATGTCTTCACGTGCAGTGCAAATAGTGTCATTAAGTTCCAGAAGGATCGATTAATAGTCATCATGTCACACAATAAAGCCCAGATAAAATTTTTAAAAGGATCACATAAGTTTTATAACGAGTTAAGCATTTTTCAAGTTTCGTTTTCCAGTAAAGTTTCAACTTCAGAATTTCTATCTTCCTTAACAGGAAACTAGGTCTTATTTTTCACTCCACATTTTTCTTGTTTTCATTTCATACACATCTCTGTGAACATGCAATAGTCTTTATCATAGAATAAAACCTTCATATCTCCGCTAGAAATATTTTTTATAAAAACCTGTCTTTTGTCAAGATTATTCTCACACAAAGAACCGTTAGGAATTTTAACTCGGAGAGAACACTTGCTTGACTTTGTTTTAATATGGACTTTCTAGGCTTCTTAACGAGCTTTGGGCCAATGCACCCAAACCAGTTGGCTTTAGGGCATTGGTGTAGAGACACCCCAGCGGACTTAATTACTCAAGTTACCTAGGCCCAAAAACAAAAGACAATTTAGCATGAAAATCATGATGATTCAATGCGAACGGAGATATAACTGGCAGTTCAGTTATTTTTTTTTGGATAAAAGTCGTGTTTAGTGGGTTAGGTGTGCAATCATTCCAATCAAGTTCCATATGGGTTATTTTTCAGAATTAGTTCCAATTAAGGCATCAATAACATTCCATCATATTCGCTTCACTTCATAAACTATTTTTGATATTACTTATTTCAGAACAAATCTATTTGATCCTCAGAAAATCATTTATCCATTTAAAAGTTTTTAGACATAAAAGACTTGTCATCTAATTTCCAAAACTCACGACACGTGTAGTGTGATGTAAAGACGTATATCAGCTATAGTTAACTTCAAAGGAGAGTTATCTTTCAGGTTTTCAAAATCTAAAAGTAAGATTTAGTTATTCTTATCTTATCAAACAAAACCGTCGAAATGTTAAATCAGAGTTCTCCCACTAGCTAACTTGACAGAAAAGTTTTTATGTTTTTAGAAAATTTTCTGATTTTTATGGATTTTATGGATTTTAATATGCAGATGCAAAATATACATATGAATGCGAAGGTTAGAAATGCATACCGAGCGTACCCCCAAATTTAAACTGGACAGTGTCCTCACTGTCATTGCATGAAGAGATCATTGAAGGGTCAAAATTGTTGGTTAGATATACACAATTTTTTTTT
Organism: Agapanthus africanus; assembly: GCA_030015575.1. Classification (NCBI taxonomy): domain Eukaryota; kingdom Viridiplantae; phylum Streptophyta; class Magnoliopsida; order Asparagales; family Amaryllidaceae; genus Agapanthus; species Agapanthus africanus. Next base: position 28,695,707 of record CM057339.1, read on the forward strand.
GTTTTTAAAGAAAAGAAAATTAGTAAAAATGGAAAAGAATATCCACAAATATATACAAAATTGTATATACATACCCCCAAACTTATTTGGAACAGTGTCCACTGTTCTTGGCTGGATAACCGAAGTTTGGTGGTAGGCAGAGGAAGATTATGCAGGGTAAACTGGCTCCTGTAAGACCAGGAGCTCCTCTGTTGGTTTGGCACTAAGGTACGGTTTAAGTCGGTGTCCGTTTACTTTGAAAAATGAACCGTCCTTTGGATTATCCAAATCTACAGCGCCATGCGGATACACATTCCGCACAAAATACGGCCCTTTCCAGCGAGATCTGAGCTTTCCTGGATGGAAGTGTAGCCGGGTGTCGTAAAGCAGTACCTGTTGACCAGGTACGAAAGTTTTGCGCAAAAGGTGTTTATCGTGAAACACCTTTGTTCGGTTCTTAACGACAACTGCGTTGTCGTAAGCCTCATCCCTAAGCTCGCTCAATTCGTTCAACTGCAGCTTCCGATGGCTGCCCGCATCTTCGAGAGACAGATTCAGCTCTTTTATAGCCCAAAATGCGCGATGCCCTATTTCTACAGGGAGGTGGCAAGCCTTTCTGTATACAAGTCGATAGGGAGACATGCCAAGATCGGTCTTATAAGCAGTTCGAAATGCCCAAAGGGCATCAGTGAGTTTCAACGACCAATCCTTACGGTTCTTGGAAACCGTCTTCTCCAGTATCTGCTTGATTTGCCGATTTGAAACTTCGGCTTGCCTACAGATTTGGGGGTGGTAGGGCGTAGATAGCTTATGATTAATGGAATATTTCCGCATCAAGGCCTCGAAATTCTTATTGCAGAAATGAGTTCCATTGTCGCTAATGATCGCTCGGGGGTGCCCAAACCAGGAGAAAATGTTTTCTTTAAGTCTAACGATAACCTTGTTGTCGTTAGTCCGGCGGGGCACAGCCTCGACCCACTTAGAGACGTAATCAACAGCGAGAAGGATGTACAAGTTCCCAAAAGAGCTGGGAAACGGCCCCATGAAATCTATCCCCCAAACGTCGAAAATCTCCACAACCAAGATTGGTTGGAGCGGCATCTCGTTCCTCCTGGATATCCGGCCCAAGTGTTGGCACCGGGAGCAAGTCTTGCAATAGTCATGAGCGTTTTTGAAGAGTTGTGGCCAGTAGAAACCACATTGCAAGATCTTCTCAGCTGTTTTTCTAGGGCCAAAATGCCCGCCACATGCTTGATCGTGGCAAAATAACAGCACACTCTTGAATTCATCGTCAGGGACACATCGACGAATAATCTGGTCGGGACAGTACTTGAACAGATAGGGTTCGTCCCAGTAAAAGTGTTTTACTTGGGATAAGAATCGAAGTCTATCCTGACTTGACCATTCAGCCGGTAGTAATCCTGTGGCCAAATAGTTCACAATATCTGCGAACCAGGGTTCGCAAGATACTGTCAAGAGCTGTTCATCCGGAAAAACGTCGTTGATCGGAATATGAAGCGATGGCGAAGAAGGAAGTCGTGAGAGATGGTCGGCGAATACGTTCTCATATCCTCTTTTGTCCTTGATGACAAGGTCAAACTCTTGAAGCAAGAGGATCCAACGTATCGGCCGAGATTTTGCATCTTTCTTCGCAAAAAGATGGCGCAGAGCAGAATGGTCTGTGTAGACAATGACTGGAGAGCTGATGAGGTAGGGCCTGAACTTTTCTAAAGCAAATACAACAGCCAAGAATTCCTTTTCAGTTGTTGTATAATTAAGTTGGGCGTCGTTCAGGGTTCGGCTAGCATAATAGATTACGTGCGGCATCTTGTTGATGTGTTGTCCAAGGACAGCACCAATGGAAAAGTCGGATGCATCGCACATAATCTCAAATGGGTGCGTCCAGTCAGGAGAAGAAAGAACGGGAGCAGAAGTGAGTGAGCTTTTTAATGAATCGAACGCAGTCACACAGCTCGAGTTGAAGTCGAATGGCGTGTCCTTGGCTAGCAAAAGAGTCAAGGGCCTAGCAATCTTGCTAAAGTCCTTGATGAACCGTCTATAGAAACCGGCATGGCCAAGGAAGGCTCGGATGTCTCGGACGCATCTGGAAGGAGGGAGATTGGAAATGACCTCAATTTTCGCTTTGTCAACCTCTATGCCATTTTACGAAATGATATGTCCTAAGACAATACCTTCGCGCACCATGAAGTGGCACTTCTCCCAATTCAAAGTGAGGTTCCTGTCCTTACATCGGGTAAGGACAGCGTCGAGATGCAGCAAACACTTATTAAAGGAATCGCCGAAGATGGAGAAATCGTCCATGAAGATCTCCAGGAATTTTTCCACCATGTTTGAAAAGATTCCCATCATACACCGCTGGAAGGTAGCGGGCGCATTGCATAACCCAAAGGGCATGCGACGATATGCAAACATGCCGAAAGGACAAGTGAATGTGGTCTTGTCCTGGTCTTTTTCGGTGATGGGAATCTGATTATAGCCGGAGTAGCCATCAAGAAAGCAGTAGTACTCGTGTCCGGCCAATCGTTCAAGCATCTGATCAATGAAAAGTAGCGGAAAGTGGTCCTTCCGCGTTGCGGCGTTGAGTTTTCTGTAATTGATGCATACTCGCCACCCAGTTTGGGTGCGAGTAGGGATTAACTCGTTCGCCTCGTTAGTGATGACCGTTATGCCTGATTTCTTGGGGACAATGTGAATGGGGCTAACCCACTGGCTATCAGAGATAGGGTAAATGATACCACTATCCAGACACTTTACGATTTCCTTTTTCACAGCCTCCTTCATGACTGGGTTGAGTCGCCTTTATGGATCCCTGGCTGGTTTGGCATCATCCATCAGATGAATGTGATGTTCAACGATCAGGGGACTAATCCCCTTGATGTCCGCCATGGACCAGCCAAAAGCTTGCCTATTGCTGTGCAAGACCGTAAGAAGGGCTTTCTCTTGCTCTGGAGCTAGAGAAGCCGAGATGATAACAGGGAGGGTCTCATTCTCACCCAAGTAAGCATACTTAAGGTGAGACGGCAAAGGTTTGAGTTCGAGCGTTGGAGGTGAAACGATTGAAGGCAAGATTGGTGAAAAGGTCTCGAACTCAAAGGATTCCAGCAAAGGTTCAAAACGAGTGTAAGCGACCGAGTCGGATGGTTCAGGTAACTCATCCGGAAATTCGAAGGATTCAAACTCGGGTGGTAAGTGGTTAAGATCGTTTAAGAAAGTGAAACACTCGTAGTCATTGTCGGGCGCAGCAACAGCAGCAGGTTCGAAGAGGAACGCACTAGTGGCGTTAAGGTTATCGTGATCGAACAAAAACTCCTCGAATTCACACTCTTCTGGGGTCATCTCTTGTATTGAGCAAACGTCTAGTATATGAGCATTAGGTTCGGTGGGCTGATTCCCTAACCTAAAAATGTTGAGTTCAATTGTCATGTTTCCAAAAGATAGGTTCATCGAACCATTTCGACAATTGATCACAGCATTTGAGGTTGCAAGGAATGGGCGACCGAGTATCACTGGAATTTGATTCCGGGGGTTAGCTACAGGCTTTGTGTCTATAACAATGAAGTCAACGGGGAATATGAAGTCCCCAACCTTGATTAACACATCCTCTAGCTCACCCCTAGGATGGGTGATCGATCGGTCGGCCATTTGGAGAGTGCAGTGTGTGGGTTTCAGCTCTCCTACACCTAGTTGCTCATATACTGAGTACGGAAGCATGTTAACACTGGCACCAAGATCTAATAGTGCGCGGTTGATGTTCTTATCCCCAATGGTAATAGAAATCGTAGGACAGCCACGGTCCTTCCGTTTTTGAGGTAAAGATTGGGTAAGAGCATTACTCACAGCACTAGCCAAGAAAACTTTCTTGGGTACCTGAGATTTCCTCCTTTTCGTGCACAAGTCCTTTAAGATTTTCGCGTAGGACGGGACTTGTTGGACAGTATCTAAAAGGGGAATGTTGATATTAACCTGCTTAAACAACTCCAGAATCTTCTCCATTTGTGGATTTTGTTTATTGGGCCTCAACCGGTTTGGAAATGGAACATTTTTAAAATTGGTTGAGTCCAATGCTTGTGGAGGAGATTGTGGAGTTGGAACGGATCCCAGAGCTGGTGTTTTCGTGGAGTGAGAAGTGGGTCCGTTCAGAGCAGAAGAAGAAGAAGAAGAGCCTTTTGAAGAATGGAGAATAGGCTCAGAAGACGAAGAAGAAGAAGAAGAAGAAGAAGAAGAAGCGACCGGGGTGTCATTATCCTCAATTGTTATGCCGATGTTGTTGTGCAGCATCCTTCCTGATCTCAATGTAGTCACGGCACTCACATTATGGTTCTGTTGTTCAAGAGCAACATGTACATTATGTGGGTGACCGGGATTTGGGAGTGGTTGAGATGGAAGCTTCCCCTTTTCTCGCTCGCTTAACGCCGTATTCAGCTGTGCAATCTGGGCTTCGATGGTCTTGATGCTTTGCCCGTGTGCAGCAGTGTGTTGCACCAAAGACTGAATAGACGACTGGATGTTGGCGGTGGATTGTGTCGATTGTTTAACGAACGCCTCCAGACTTCGTTCTAGCTAGAAAACCTTATCGTTGTTTGACGGAACAAAGTTGTTTTGCGGAAAAGAATTGTTGGGTGCAAAGTTGTTCGTCTGATTTTGAAAAGGTTGGGGTTGGAAGGGCTGCTGAAATTGATGTTGAGTTTGTTGTTGCTCTTGTTGTTGCGGAGGAGGGGGCCTCTGGAAATTGTTGCCTTGGAATTGATGCTGATTCTGATTCCAGGCGAAATTGGGGTGGTTCCTCCAACTGGGATTGTAGGTGGAAGAGTATGGATCATTTCTCGGTCTTTGCTGAAATGCAGCATTAACCTGATCCTGTTCTTGAGATGGTGGATTGTAAGGACACTCTTCGGTTAAGTGAGAAGGATCGGAACAACAAGAACAAATGGTACGAAGGGGAAGAACAGGAGCAGGAGATGAAAATTTGCTCTCTATCGCTTCGAGTTTTCTTGTTATTGCAGCCATTTCAGCTTTCATCGCAATAGAGACATCGAGTTGGTGAATTCCTACCCTAGACTGACCAGTAGAAGTGGAGGAAGAAGAAGAAGTTGGTCTGGTGCTCTCCCGTTGAATCGTTTGTTCCGCAAGGTCGTCGAAGAATTGCCACGCTTCCTCGTCAGATTTCGATAGGAAGTGGCCCTGACAAATGGTTTCCAACAACTGCTTGGTTGTTGGGTTCAGGCCCTCGTATAAGGTTTGGCAAAGTTGCCATTTCTCGATACCATGGTGAGGGCACTGAACAAGAAGGTCTTTATACCGGTCAAAGCACTTCCAGAAGGGTTCAGTAGGAAGCTAGGAGAATTGGTTGATTTCGTTACGGATCCTCGCAGTTTTATGATTCGGATAGAATTTCTTGAGAAACGCTTTCACATCGTCCGACAGCTGGGTAGTTTTCATCATGGCACAAACATTTTGGAACTTGTTGATGAAGATATAGGCATCTTCAGATTCAAGCCCATGAAATTTCGGAAGCATGTTAATGAAGTGGGGCTTAATTTCAAAATTATCCCCATTGGCCGGTGGAAGGGAAAGACAGGTGGGAAGTGTAGAACGGGTGGGATAGAAACGATTCTGGAGCGCGATTCGCTGTGGCCCTACAACAGGCGGTGGTGGTGGGTTATTCGCATCCATAGGAGGTCGAATCAATCCCGGGGGAGTTGTAGGGATGTTTGGATTAAATCCTGACATCGCAGAAGAAGAGGTTGGTGATGGTGAAGTTGAGGATGTATGAACAGAATTCCGGTCAACGTCGGAGTTGGCCGGCAAAGGTAAGGGTGAAAGAGGCGTGGTCAGAGTTTCGACGTCTGAGTCGATCGCGTAGTCGGTAGCGACTAACGTAACGCGGACTAGGCGGGCGCTAGTGTCCCGAGTCCAAGCGGACATACACTAAACGAGTTTAGTATAGTCAAAACGGAGAAGGTGAGGGTAAGAAAACGTCAATGGAGAAATACGATGGGTGGTGGGTGAAAAATGAGATTTTGGCGACAAAGGGCAAGTTCTTATAAAAGTTTTGGTTTTTGTGTTTTTTTTTCTTTTTTTTTAGAAGGAGCTTTACAGAAATATGTACGGACTTACGGCTTCAAACAATCACAGACAAGATATGCACAATCACACCTAGATCTAGGGTCACCTAGGTCAGCTAGACATCTCCTAACTGTTCCAAAGGGTTAGAAATAGGACCTCAAACCGCCTCTTCTCCGCCAATTGCGGCCAGGTAAGTGCCAGGTAAGTGGGAGGCTCTCCACTACGTAAGTAATGGTCCTAATTAAGTAACCACTTGCTTTGGACACACTTGCCTAGACACCGCAAAGTCAGGATAGGATAAACAGCCGATGCCTGTAACTATTCCTCTGTCCTATTGAGCGCGAAGTCCTTATGGCTGAGTCTAGTATTTTTTCATTAAACAATGGTCAATGCATATGCTTTTTGTGATTTCTGGGGTCCTGGGAAGGGTGATGAAATCCCCACCCAATCTGGATTGGTTTCAAGCCCCTTAAAGTCCGTATTAATAAATGCAAAGCAGTAACAATCAACTGCAATCAATTTTTATTTTTTAGCGTGGCGCAAAGAATCCTGCACAAAAACAATTTATTGGAATTGGGAAGAGAATTTGCGCAAAAAATGCTGCAGAAAACACAGTTCAGTGGAGTTCATAGGAGTGGGGAGGAGAGAAGGAACACTTACAGGGAATTTGGCACCCTGAAGGCACCAAACGGCCGCAGTTCCGCGGCCTAAGCCTTCTTATGCCGCGGTTCCGTGGCAATAAGGTGGAATTGGGCTTCTGAAATTTTTCTGTATGCTGCCTTGGCTGTCCTCTTCTTGTCTGGAGCTCCTGAATTTTGATTTGCTCACTGAATATGCTTCAAAATTTTACAGTAGACCGTTTGCTTCGTCTTCATCCGTCGCGGTGTAGCCTCGAGATATAGGTCTAACTTCCCACGTCTTTGGCACTGAACTCGAACTTCTTTTTATCCTGCACACTTGCACAAAAACTAATCAAAAATATCAAGATGATTTTTTTTACAATGTATATAAATTTTTTGTTTTTCGGTTAGATTTATATTCACAAATTAACCCGAAATTACACAAAGAAATAAATTACCGTCTCCCCGGCAACGGCGCCATTTGATTGGTAGAGTTTTTACGTGCTTAGTTAATTACCGCAATCAAGACGGTTTCGCTTGTAGCTAGCCGGTTGAGTATGGGTCGTCCGCAGGGAGAAGGGAATCTTTTTCTATGTGCTTTAACGAGTTAAGTCCAAATGTCCAGGTTTGTTTTGAGATTAAATCTTTTTCTTGAGCTCTGCGTAGATATGTTGGATCTTGTGTTGCCATTGAGCTTTGTGCATGAAAATGACATCGATTTGCCATTTTGTCCCTTAAACTGGTGTGCGGCAACATACGGATAGAGAGCGGAGACCCGTGCTTTATCTGTGGTTGGCAGTAATCCGGATTTTGTCGTGCTTTTCCATGAATTTCATTGTTAAGAGCTGAGAACCTGTATCTAGCAATTAACTAGCAAACACGGCTCAAGAGTATCTACCGATAAGCAATGTGATAAAAATTGGGCGGTATAAAAATGCAAAAATCTGATATGAACAGTCGTGTTCGCGAACAAAGTCACGGTTCGCTATGGTTGCCCTTGAATTCAAGGTACTAAGATTTGGTGTCTTGCTCTTGTGCAGAAGAAGAGAAAGATCGATGGCTTCCAACTGCACAACCTGCTGTAAGTCGATGTACAACACCCCACGAGTTGCGGGGAGGCGGAAATATGAAAAACAATCTTGTTCTATGAGTTAACATCGACTAACCGAAGAATCTTTGCTAAACTATAACTAACATATACATAGGAGTTGTTAACTACTATGAGAAGTGATTATACCTAGTGAATCCAGTCCTTCATCTTTTCTTTATCCACCTCCTCCTCGGCCTCCTCTACGTAATAGATGATCCACCCGAGAGCTTCTATTCCAAGCTTCACCTCTAATCTTGAGGTAACTAGGTTTCTTTAGTTGCTAATCAAAGGCACCTAGGTGATATAGAGTGAGCTAATGAATTAATTAGTCTATCTAATCCTTGATCTCAACACATGAGAGGGGAGGATTAGGGTTTGAAGAGAGAGAGCTTGAGGAGAGAGAAGGTGAGCATGAGAATTAGAAGAAATAATGAACTCATTTGAATATATGAAGTATAATCTTTTATCAAATAAATAAAATAAATCATTTAACAACCATGCTTCATTGATTCAAATGAGTGATTCATCTCATGAGTCATTAGATCAATAAATGATGCATTAACTCCATGGATGAATCACACAAATGAGTCACTAAATCAATAAATGCAAATGCCACCTAAACCCTCAAGTCACCATCCTTCTAGAAGCTTCCCGCAAAATTACGAGAACGCCCCTCCTATCCGTGAAAACACGGAAAAACTTTAGATTGTATAAATCCAATAATCCGATACTAGAATCTGGCTTAAACCAAAGCCGGCTAGTAAAAACTGTCCGAATGTCGTACGTGCGTAAACACACGTATGCGTCCGGACCCTTGTCGTAAAACCATACGACCTCTATATCGTTTCTCCTGGAGCAGGGAAACTCTCTGTGTGGGACTCTAAAGACTCGACTACTACGCTGGCAGTGGGTTTAACCACAGACCGCAAGCGGCACTAGCTGTACGTAACGGTCCCCAGGTAGATGTCGATAAAAAGGCCGATAAGGAAACCCATCCGAACTCCAACTGAGCCTGATGTGACAATCTCCGTACAGTCCGGTCTGTTCGTCTAGGACTATCGCATATCGGGCCTAGGGGGGCGGCAAGCGTCAGTCCCCTAATAGCGGTATAAGTCATGCCGGAGTGAAGCCCATTACACCTTGAGAAACTACTGGAACCTACCAGTAAATCTCGGTTGCCCTAGCCAGGGACTTTGCGTAATGGCTCTCTGACACAGCGCGATATCAACTCCCAATACCGGGAGAGACGAATCCTGTCTAACCGCCACTGCCTCCAAGTGCTCGGGACTGCACCGAACTGCTACCTGTTTGCACGACTCCTTTGAGCCGTGGTAGGGTAGCAATCTAAGAACAGTGGGACACACTCGAGGCGAAGTAGCAGTGTCAAGTCTGCGGACTATGCTGTACTCATGTCACCTGGGAACTGTTAACCGAAGACGGGTATAATGCCAACCAACAGTTCCCTGCGAGTCCTGTCCGGTGTACCCGTAACCCAATGAGCACCTGTATACTATCTCCAGTACGACGTACTGATGGCTGTGGGACAGACCATCTCCCCAACTGGGATGAGAAGCGTACACACTAGTCTACTCCGGAGTATCGATGCCCTGTCTCGATAATCCTACGACTAGGGACCTGGAAAAGGATGTGCTTGTACACTACCCAGCCCCCACTAGTGTGACTGCCATCACAACGCTGGTAGTCAAGCAAGATCCTAATGGCTCTATCAATACGTATACTCACATATTAAGATAGATAAAACCAAATAGCATACTACCATGTTTCGCAAGACTGTTATATAACTGTGAATATCCCAAGCTTCCATTAAGTAATATACAAACTAGTATGATACAATAATGGCCCCTAAGGCATATACACTAACAATCTCCCACTTGCACTAGGGCCATGTACTGGCATATCGAAGACCGATGATCTCGAGTAGCCTCTCGAACTGAATCTGAGGTAGGGCCTTTGTGAATGGATCAGCAATGTTCTCTTCAGTAGCAACTCTCCGGACCTCGATCTCCCGGTGATCTATGATCTCCCTGATCAGGTGATACCGCCTTAAGATGTGACTGGACTTCTGATGGGACCTTGGTTCCTTCGCTAAAGCTATAGCTCCGTTGTTGTCGCAATACAGAGGTATTGGATCAACAATGGTAAGAACCACCTGAAGTTCTATTAGGAACTTCTTCATCCAGACCGCTTCTTTTGCGGCATCGCAAGCAGCAATATACTCCGCTTCCATCGTCGAGTCAGCAACGGTGTCCTGCTTGGAACTCTTCCAGCACACCGCCCCTCCATTGAGGGTAAAGACATAACCTGACATGGACTTGGAATCGTCCTTATCACTCTGGAAGCCGGAATCAGCAAAGGCCTCCATCTTGAGGTCTTTTCCGCCGTAAACCAAGAACAACTCCTTAGTCCTTCTCAGGTACTTGAGAATGTTCTTCACTGCTATTCAGTGCTTCTTCCCAGGGTCTGACTGATACCGGCTTACCACGCTCAGTGCGTAAGCTACATATGGTCTGGTGCACAACATCACATACATTATAGAGCCTACCGCAGAAGCATAGGGTATAATAGACATGCGTTCCCTTTCCAAATCAGTCTTGGGAGACATCTCTTTGGAGAGGGTGATTCCGTGACAAGCCGGTAGATTACCGCGCTTAGAATCTTCCATACTGAATCTTTTCAGTATAGTGTTGATATACCTGGACCGCGAAAGTCCCAACATCCTCTTGGATCTATCACGATAGATCCGGATCCCCAGAATGTAAGAGGCATCACCCAGGTCTTTCATGGAGAACCTGTGTGACAAGAATCCTTTGACAGATTGTAGCATAGGAATGTCATTTCCTATCAATAGAATGTCATCCACGTATAATACGAGGAATACGACAGTTCGTGCTACAACTTTACTATATATACATGGTTCATCTGGATTTTTGATAAAGTCATATTCTTTGACTTTTTCATCAAAACAGATGTTCCAACTCCGTGATGCCTGCTTCAGTCCATAAATGGACTTAAGTAACTTGCAAACTTTCCCGCTGCTCCCACTCTGATTGAAACCTTCTGGCTGATCCATATAAACGCATTCTTCTAAATTACCATTTAGAAAAGCCGTCTTTACGTCCATCTGCCAGATTTCATAATCATGGAAGGAAGCAATAGCAAGAAGGACCTGAATGGATTTGAGCATAGCCACTGGAGAAAAAGTTTCGTCATGGTCCAAACCAGGTCTTTGACGAAAACCCTTTGCAACAAGTCTAGCCTTATAGGTTTCCACCTGTCCATCTACACCAATCTTTTTCTTGAAGATCCATTTGCATCCTATGGGTTTTACCCCATCTGGAGCAAAGTCCAAAGTCCATACTTTGTTGGTGTACATGGACTCCATTTCGGTCCGCATTGCACCTAGCCATCGTACCGAGTCGCCGCTCTGGATGGCCTGCTGGAAGCTAGTAGGTTCATCATCATCAATAATGCAATCCTCTCCATCCCCATCTATGAGAAAACCGTAGTATCTTTCAGGCGGATGAGACGGCCTACTACTCCTGCGGAGGGGTGCGGGAATTTCCTGTTCTTCTTGAACTACTGGTTCTACCAAACTTTCATTAGTAGTTTGTGGTTCTGGAATTTCTTCCAGTTCTATTTCGCTCCCACTTATTTCCTTTTCTAAAAACTGATATTCTAGAAAATGGGCATTACGAGAAACAAAAACCTTTTGTTCCTCTGCGTAATAGAATAGATACCCCTTGGAGTTCTTTGGATATCCCACAAACTTACACTGTACTGATCGTGCCTCGAGCTTGTCCACATACTACTTTTTAACAAAAGCTGAACATCCCCATATCTTCAGATACTGAAGATAGGGTTTCTTCCCACTCCACATCTGATATGGTGTGGTAGGCACAGTCTTGGTAGGAACCATATTCAAAAGATATGCCGCTGATTCTAGGGCATAACCCCAGAAAGATCGTGGTAACTCAGCATTACTCACCATGGAACGTACCATATCCAATAGGGTTCGATTCCGTCTCTCCGATACACCGTTATACTGTGGGGTGTATGGAGGAGTAAGCTGAGAGAGAATTCCTTTCTCTTTTAGGTAACCTAGGAACTCGGCACTTAAGTATTCACCACCTCGATCAGATCTTAGTGTCTTGATACTTTTGCCGGTTTGGTTTTCTACTTTATTCTTATACTCTTGGAATTTCTCAAAAGTCTCGGATTTATGTTTCATCAGATAAATGAATCCGTACCTAGAGTAATCATCCATAAAAGTAATGAAATAGGAAAAACCACCTCTTGCATGTGTAGACATTGGACCACATACATCGCTGTGTATGAGTCCTAAGAGCTCGCTCGCTCTTACTCCATATCCAGTGAATGGAGTCTTTGTCATCTTTCCTTTGAGACATGATTCACAAGTGGCATAAGTTTGATATTCGAACGAGTCCAAATATCCTTCTCTATGTAACTTAGTTAACCCTGTCTCATTGATGTGACCTAGTCTACAATGCCATAAGAAAGCCTTATTTAAATCTGGAGACTTTCTTTTTAGTGTGTTCTGGACATTGAAAATCTGTAGTTGGTTTAAGACATATATACCGTTATTCAGTGTACCAGACCCAATCAAACTATGATTAAGGTAAATGTTAACAACATCACTTACAAACATGAAATCATAACCTTTATTTGATAAGAAGGAAACTGATATGATATTACACGTTAAGCTAGGTATACAAAAACAGTTATGTAAAACCAAAATATGCCCACTCGTCAATCCCAGGTGATAATCCCCGATGGACACAGCTCCCACGCTAGCTCCGTTAGCAATCTTTAGGGTCATATCACCATCCTTCAGCACTCTACGGTTTCTCAGTGCCTGCAATGAATTGCATATATGAGATCTTGATCCGGTATCCAATACCCAGGAAGTAGAGTTGATTGACAGACAATTCTCAATTACAAACACACCTGAAGTTGAAGCCACAGCCTGCTTCGGTTCCTGGTTCTTGGCGTTCCACGCCTTGCAATCTTTCTTCCAGTGCCCTTTCCTATGATAATGGAAGCACTCATCCTTGGCCACTACTGGCACCGCAATCTTTTTCTTTCCCTTCGCTCCCACCTTACTAACACCTCCTCTAGGTTTGGTGGCGGCCTTCTTCTTCTTTCCTTTGGCCCTAGCCTTGGACCCGGAAGAAAAAGCTCCGCTAACAAACATAGCGGGTGTTTCCCTTGTCTTCTGCAAGGTGCCCTCTGCACTCCTCAACATGTTAAGGAGTTCTGGAAGTTCAACTTCTTTTCTTTGAATGTTGAAATTCAAAATAAACTGGGCGTAGGTGGAAGGAAGGGACTGGAGAATTAAGTCTGTATAGAGCTCATTATCCAAAGTCGTCCCAAGGTCTTCGAGCTCTTCAATATAGCCAATCATCTTTAGGACATGTTCTCCTACCGATGATCTGACGGCCAACCTCGCTCGAAACAAGTTCTTTGAGGTCTCGTATCTTGCTATACGAGATTGCTCTCCATAAAGTTCCTTTGTATGGAGAAATATGGTATCTAGATCCATATCCTCGTGCCTCCTCTGATGTTCATTATTCATCGAGGCAAGCACGATGCACTTGGCCTTCACTCAATCTAACTCCCAGGTTTTGCGGATTTCCTTATCCGCATTACTGGATTTGGGACCTGGGACTGCAGGTGCCTTAGTGGTGAGGACATACCCCAATCTATCATAGGTCAAAGCCATTTTGACATTCCGCAGTCAATCTTTATAGTTTGGCCCTGTCAGTATATTTTTTTCTAATAGTAACTTAAGTCCAGTCATTTTCAGGGTCGCTGCAATTAGGAGAGAGAGAGAGAACACTTTAGCATGATGCTCTTGCAAGTTTAGAGTGGTTTTTAGTTTATCTAAACCGGATGGCTCCCACTGTTTCTCGAATCCCTCCTTAAACCAAAAAGGAAGAACTAGCCAGGACTATTCTCACCGTACAATACTTGCTTAACCGTTCAGCCAGGCCAGTGTCGATACTTCGAGGGAGGTTTTCCAACGCTTTCGCGAAGTTCCTTAATTAAATAACCTCTTTTCTCTGGGGCGTAGCCCCGCTGACACCTTTCTCGGCACCTACTTGGTTTATAGCATTGATCGTTAAGTGACGAATCTTCTGATGAGTAACATATACTCACAGTAGGATCGGGATCCAAATATCATCGTATGATAATGTTGAAGGAATCCTACCAACATTCATCAAACTCCAAATGGTATGCATCTCTTTGCAAATTTCAGTTTCTTTAGAAATTCCCGATATAAATTTTTTGCCCCATGCTCTTATGACCTTGGCGTTGGTCAAAATGTCATAAGTCACATGTCAAGTTCTACCCATCATTATCTTGTTAATTTGAACCCATCCGTACATATCCTTGACATTGGCCAAAATGATAATACGACTGTCCCAAACTAACTCATCTATCTATGCAACAAATGAATACCCAGCAGCTACCAAACACTATGCCTTGGCGTTGGTCAAAATACATAGCTTGAATACTACTGAATACCCAAATGAAATGACGGAGGGCTATGAATGGTTTTGGCAAAACCGTGAACGTAGTGAACTTGATATGACCGAAGGAACCTGATAGCTTTTAAAAGGAGTGGTTAAAGCTCCGCAATTAAAAATATCTTCTGTTTTAAAAATAACCGAGTGGTTTCTTTTAAACTGTTCCAACGATTCAACTTTGGTTTATTTTCTTTTCATTAATATAATGCGTCCCATCATTAACCCATCATTGCAGAAAACAACGAAAATACAACGTCCTCTTATGCCATCCGCATTCGCCACTGGGTCTCGTCATCACCTGTTAGGTTACTTAACTAACGACAGAGCGGGGGCTGGGCTAGCGCGGGTGTAAAACATAAGTGACGTCTAAATAGCTATCATATATAGATATTGTACATTCGTCAGATGCAATAATAGGCATTTCAGATCACAGATGAACATTATTGGATATGCAAGCAATCCACGTTTCTTTTTAAGCCTGCAAAGAAAGACGGATTACACAGTTGTGATGAATAGCCATTACCCCACCCTAGACCCCTACGGGTACGACAAACTACCCGCCAAGTACCCGAAGTGAAGCGGTCTCCCTCAACAACGTGAGTAGGCCACTAAATACTTCAAAGTACCCAGTAGTTTGTGCACCCCACCTTGGGTCTATCCTAAACGCAAAAACAGTAAAATGAAATAATACAACGGTGGCTACAACCGCAACCTGGATGTGCCCCGCAAAATAATATTACAACATATTACAATTACATCGAATGAATGAATATAATAACCCATCTCAAACCCCGGCTAATCATCACAACAATCCAATCAAGTTCATAATCATAAACAGTAAAATCATTACAGAAATGTGCAACCCCCTGCCAACCGACATATTAGCAGTTAGGGGAGATTTACGAACACATTATACAAATCACAGATATAATCTAATTAGCAAACATCGTATAATTTCGATCGAGCAAACACTTTAGACTCTACTCCAAAACTTCTCTGTGCACCTGAGACTTGAGCAGAAAATAAACATTCCAGGAAAGACAAAAAACATCACAGAAGAGTTCTGGGAAAATTTGGAGTGAATCGGCTTCAACTCGGCCGCGGATCCGCGGCGGATCGCTGGGATCGGTCGCGGTTCCGCGGCTGTTTGGCCGATTCATGCACCCAATTTTTTCCAGAGTTCTTGTATTTCTCTGCTTGTATTTTTAGAGGTCCCTGAAAAATTTTTAGGGCCTGTTTTAAAATCGACAGAAACTTAGTGATTTTGATGTTTTTTCCGGTTCGTTTTGCGTTCGAAATTCTTACGACTTTGCTAATGAGTTAATAATTGTTTAGCGAGGCTCTGATACCACTGTAAGTCGATGTACAACACCCCACGAGTTGCGGGGAGGCGGAAATATGAAAAACAATCTTGTTCTATGAGTTAACATCGACTAACCGAAGAATCTTTGCTAAACTATAACTAACATATACATAGGAGTTGTTAACTACTATGAGAAGTGATTATACCTAGTGAATCTAGTCCTTCATCTTTTCGTTATCCACCTCCTCCTCGGCCTCCTCTACGTAATAGATGATCCACCCGAGAGCTTCTATTCCAAGCTTCACCTCTAATCTTGAGGTAACTAGGTTTCTTTAGTTGCTAATCAAAGGCACCTAGGTGATATAGAGTGAGCTAATGGATTAATTAGTCTATCTAATCCTTGATCTCAACACATGAGAGGGGAGGATTAGGGTTTGAAGAGAGAGAGCTTGAGGAGAGAGAAGGTGAGCATGAGAATGAGAAGAAATAATGAACTCATTTGAATATATGAAGAATAATCTTTTATCAAAAAAATAAAATAAATCATTTAACAACCATGTTTCATTGATTCAAATGAGTGATTCATCTCATGAGTCATTAGATCAATAAATGATGCATTAACTCCATGGATGAATCACACAAATGAGTCACTAAATCAATAAATGCAAATGCCACCTAAACCCTCAAGTCACCATCCTTCTAGAAGCTTCCCGCAAAATTACGAGAACGCCCCTCCTATCCGTGAAAACACGGAAAAACTTTAGACTGTATAAATCCAATAATCCGACACTAGAATCTGGCTTAAACCAAAGCCGGCTAGTAAAAACTGTCCGAATGTCGTACGTGCGTAAACACACGTATGCGTCCGAACCCTTGTCGTAAAACCATACGACCTCTATATCGTTTCGCCTGGAGTAGGGAAACTCTCTGTGTGGGACTTTAAAGACTCGACTACTACGCTGGCAGTGGGTTTAACCACAGACCGCAAGCGGCACTAGCTGTACGTAACGGTCCCCAGGTAGATGTCGATAAGAAGGCCGATGAGGAAACCCATCCGAACTCCTACTGAGCCTGATGTGACAATCTCCATACAGTCCGGTCTGTTCGTCTAGGACTATTGCATATCGGGCCTAGGGGGGCGGCAAGTGTCAGTCCCCTAATAGCGGTATAAGTCGTGTCGGAGTGAAGCCCATTACACCTTGAGAAACTACTGGAACCTACCAGTAAATCTCGGTTGCCCTGGCCAGGGACTTTGCGTAATGGCTCTCTGACACAGCGGGATATCAACTCCCAATACCGGGAGAGACGAATCGTGTCTAACCGCCACTGCCTCCAAGTGCTCGGGACTGCACCCAACTGCTACCTGTTTGCACGAATCCTTTGAGCCGTGATAGGGTAGCAATCTAAGAACAGTGGGACACACTAGAGGCGAAGTAGCATTGTCAAGTCTGCGAACTATGCTGTGCTCATGTCACCTGGGAACTGTTAACTGACGACGGGTGTAATACCAACCAACAGTTCCCCGTGAGTCCTGTCCGGTGTACCCGTAACCCAACGAGCACCTGTATACTATCTCCAGTACGACGTACTGATGGCTGTGGGACAGACCATCTCCCCAACTGGGATGAGAAGCATACACACTAGTCTACTCCGGAGTATCGATGCCCTGTCTCGATAATCCTACGACTAGGGACCTGGAAAAGGATGTGCTTGTAGACTACCCAGCCCTCACTAGTGTGAATGCCATCACAACGCTGGTAGTCAAGCAAGATCCTAAGGGCTCTATCAATACGTATACTCACATATTAAGATAGATAAAACCAAGTAGCATACTACCATGTTTAGCAAGAATGTTATATAACTGTGAATATCCCAAGCTTCCATTAAGTAATATACAAACTAGTATGATACAATAATAGCCCCTAGGGCATATACACTAACACCTGCAACAGCAATTCCCGCTCCGCCCTAACTGAAGGAGTGACTTATGGGCCCAGTGTGGCCTCCATCTTTTCAATGCCAGTGGGGAAAGTAATTCAAGCCACTACCAGATTTTTCTTCGGGACCATGATTCCACCAACGAGTTTCAACGCCACAGCGCCGCAAGACGAAGCTCCCAAGAAGTCGGTCTTCGATCGACTTGCAACGGCCCCTCTCAACGGGTCGTCCAAATCTGATGCCTCGGTCTTCAACAGGCTGAGCCAAAGCTCAGACGTCTCAGTCTTCGACAGGCTGAGCCAGAACCAAAACGGGCTTGCAAAGAGGCTCGTCATACCTGAAGGGGCTGCCCTAAAATGGATGGCCCTCCCAAATTCTCCTGCAGGTGAATTCTTTAAAAGTGCTTCTCCTACCAGAAGATCGGTTTTCGGAAGATTGGCCGTTCCTCCGCAATCCCTACCGAGGATGTCAGTCTTCAATAGTCTGACACCAGCAAAAGTCCCTCTCCAAAGCCAGGGACATGAAGAAGCTGCTTCTTAAATTGAGGCGGTCCCATCTGCAAGACACGCACGACGTCGCCACTGGCGCCGGGTGAGAAAAGCTGGGGGCAGCTCCCCCTCTGGACTTACTCCGCCAGTTCCAATGGTAGAAGTTGACGCTGCTGTTCCAACCGGGAACAGCTTTGATTTACTTAGGAGAGTATGCAAGAACTCTCCAACAGCGGTGTTAAAGAAATTGCCCCCGCTTGCAAAAGCCACTGTGTAGGCAAAGCCGGAGCGCCCCCTCAACGACTCTCTTCCTAAATTCACTGGGTCTGGCGGAAAGTCCAGGACTCCGTGATTGACCAGAACTACTCTTGTCGACTGAAGAAATCGAAGGTTCGGAAAGAGAAAGGCTATCTCTCTGTCATACAGCGAGGGACTTATTCTACACAGGTACCTGTTACAATGGCTCCTTCAACTTCGACCTCCCACAAAATGATGAGGCCAGAGAAAATCCCACCTTCGGCGGCAAATTCCAAAGGCGATGGACTTAAACGCCCCAAGTCTGGGGGCATGATCATACACACGGTTTACATGGCTTCTGGAAAAGAATAAAGCCGTGCTTCCATAGGTCACCGGCCGCAAACTCGGTCGCTGATAAAAGCTCAGGAGCAACAACAAAAGCTCCAGGAAATACTGACCAAAATGACAGCACTCTCCGAGAAGAAAGAAAGTCCGGATCTAACAGCTGAACAACGCCAAGAATAAGAAACCGATACAGAGTTCCTGCGAAAGGTGCTTGAAAGAAAAGATAAGGAAGCTGCCGAGCATGCCGCCAACATAAAGCAGATAGCGCTCTTGTTCCTGGATATAGTTGGAATGATGATTCAGCCAGAACCCCCAGCTGAGGATCCGCCGATAATTATCGAGGATGACAGAGTGGAAACATCAATCCCTCTTCCGGCCCTATCAGTGGCCAAGGAGGAAACGATCTTCAAGTCTGCTCTTGATAATTACATCGCTCAACAAATACGAGCTCATCAAGCTAGTGAAGCGGCTGGCCAAATCGTCAAAATTGGACGACCGTATTTAGGCTTGTATGACCAAATCAAATATCTACTGGAATATACGATCCCCAAGTTTTATGTTTTTACAAGGGGACAGGCAACCCGCACCAACACGTCATGCAGTTTAGATCTCTATGCGGCAATACTGGAGGCGACAACAAACTATTGCTTCACCAGTTCATTGGCAGCTTGTCAGAAACGGCTTTTGAATGGTACTCGGAGCTCCCAAATGACTCCGTAAAGACATTCGCAGAGATGGAGCTGCTGTTCACACAACGGTTCGCCAGCGCAAGCGAGCGCACCCCGATCACAACATTAATCAATGTTAGGGTAAAGCCAGGAGAAACCTGGGTTCAATATGCGATCCGGTGCCGGAACCTGTAGTCAAAGTGCGAACAACAAATCAAAGAATCCCCTGCCGTGGGCATGTTCATCGGAACTCTTGATCCTCAAACGACTGTGTCCCATTTCATGATGTTCTTCAACCTGAAGACCTTCCAGGCTCTGATTGATAAACTTGTTAGTGATATATGCCCTAGAGGCCATTATTGTATCATACCGGTTTGTATATTACTTAATGGAAGTTTGGGATATACACTGATATAGTAATAGTCTTGCTCAAAATGGTAGTACGCTACCTGGTTTGTTTCTACCTCAATATGTGCATGCATTTCTTTTAGCATATCACTTATACATATTAGTAGAGCCCTTAGGATATTTTGCTTGATTACCAGCGTTGTGATGGCAGTCACACTAGTGGGGGATGAGTAGTCTATAAGCACATCCTATACAGGTCCTTAGTCGTAGGATTATCGAGACGGGGCATCGATACTCCAGAGTAGACTAGTGTATACGCTTCTCATCCCAGCAGGGGAGATGGTCTGTTCCACAGCCATTAGTACGTCGTACTGGAGATAGTATGCAGGTGCTCATTAGATTATAAGTACACTGGACAGGGCTCGTCGGGAACTGTTGGTGGGTATTATACCTATCGTCGGGTAGCAGTTCCGAGGTGACAAGAGTACAACTTAATCCGTCGACTTGATACTGCTACTTCGCCTTGAGTGTGTTCCCACTGTACTTTGATTACGACCATACCATGGCTCAAAGGAGTCATGCAAACAGTTAGTAGTTGGGTGCAGTCCCAAAGCACTTGGATGCAGTGGCGGTTAGATAGGATTCGTCTCTCCCGGTGTTGGGGGTTGATATCGCGCTGTGTTCGGAAGGACATTATGCAAATTCTTTAGCCAAGGCAAGCGAGATTTACCGGTAGGTATTCCAGTAGTTTCTCAGGATGTTTTGGGCTACACTCTGACACGACTTATTGCGCTATTAGGGGTCTGAAGATTACCGCCCCCTAGGCCCAATATGCGATACTCTTAGACGAACAGACCGGACTATACAGAGATTGTCACGTAAAGGCTTAATAGGAGTTCGGATGAGTTAGCTCATCGGCCTTCTTATCGATACATACCTGGGTAGCCGTTACGTGCAGCTAGTACCGCTTGCGGCTTGTGGTTAAACTCACTGTCATCGTAGTGTCAAGTCTTTAGAGTCCCACATAGAGGGTTTCCCTACACCGGATAAAAGGCGTAGAGGCCGTATGGTTTTACGACAGGGCTTCGATCACTTACGTGTACTTGTACACGCATGATGATCGGGCGGATAATACTAGTGGGCTTTGGTTTAAGCCGGATCCTAGTATTATATTGATGGATTATTTTCGTCTCTTTGTATTCGTGTTCTTCGGAATGCGGATGCGGGTATGTATATACGGATGATGGGCGTTCTCGTAATTTTGTGGGAAAGCTTCTAGAAGAGACACCTCATTAGGGTTTCTTTTTCCATTTGGATTAAAGAATAATGAGGTGTGGAAAATGAGATGGAGATATTTCTTGGATGGCTATGACTCATTACCTGAAAAATAGATATTTTGTGAGCCATGGTTGATATTTATGAGATATTTATTTATTTCATCAATTATCACATGGTTCATTATTCATCACAAATGAATGAGCATTCTTCTTCCAAGTTCTTCTTCTCCTCTCTCATTTTCTTCAAGTGACCTTCTTCTTCCTCATAACCCTAAACCTCTCATGAGTTGAGAATCCTAGGGTTCCAAGAGAAAAATCACTCCATCTTCTTACTCTACAGCCTCTAGGTCTTCCAGTTTAGCGAACTAGAAGCCGTAGTTACCTCGGATTTGAGGTAGGAGTATTCCCGCCAAAATCTTCGGCCAAGAGCTATTTGTGCCTGTTTACACCGGTTTAAGTTTCGTTTACAGATATGTGTGAAATCGGGCTCATTCATATATGCACATGCACACATCAGAGGAAGAACATGAGTTAGAAAGGGAGCACTTGGTGGTCAACGATAAAAAGAAAGCATTTTATTGAACATTTTATTCTCCAGGAAATAGATCATTAAATATGGGATCGAAAGTACAGGGATTCACAAAACTATGGATAAAATTCTCTGACTCCCTCGCTGCCTTCTCCACCATGTTAAAGAGGTGATCTTCACGAGGAGTCGCTTCCCATCGGTCAGCGCCGTGCCCATCAGCGTAGGCAGACATGATGGCCTACTGAGCCCGTATCTGGCTTAGCAGCTAAACAGAGCGATCACTCAGAGCCGTGGTAATCAAAAGCGCCTCATAAAAGCACTCGATCTTGTCCTCCACTGCGTCGAGTATCGCCGGAGTCATCTCCGCTGGATGAGGGGGAATGTCATCGAGCAAGGACAAGAAGACCATCCGAAGCCAAATTGAGCCGATGGGGAGTGGGGATCCTCTAAGAGTCAAGAGCTCATACAACACCGTATCGCATTGGTCATCCGTAAGAGCAGGGTTCACCAAGCGTGCAACAAAACGAGGAGTAATTTCCTCAATAGGTACCTCCCATGGCTGCCAGCGAGCATGTGGACGATTACAAGCCATAGCTCTTTTCTGTTAAAATGATTCTCTGAAAGTGAGAGGGAAGAGAAGCATTGCTTCAGATTATGAAGGGAGACATTTAAGTCTGGGCACAGAAGATGAAGTGCATGATGGAACTATTTCCAAGCATTGGAAAAGAAAAGTCTGACTCAGGAAAAGCAAAGAAGGAAGGCGAAAAGGCACCTTCAGTAAAGAGGCAGCGCCTCACGTGCAAAGTACGAGAGCACCAGCGCCCAGAGTTAAAAACTCTGAGGCAGCGCCTCACGTGCAAAGCATGAGAGCGCCGGCGCCAGAACTAAAAATTCTGATTGAGGAAATACTCCTCAAATCTTTCTAAACAAAAAAGAATGTGCTCTGTAAAATAGAGCACCGTTGGATCAAAGATCCAATGGTGATTAAAAATCATCAAGCTACAGAATAAGCTCTGTAGGGGAAAATATCTTCCCAATTTTTCTAAACAAGAAGGATTACCGTTGGATCAAAGATCCAATAGTGATTAAAAATCACCAAGATACAAAATAAGTTCTGTATGGGAAAATATTTTCCCAATCTTGTTAAACAAAACAAGAAAAATGTCTTCTGTAAAAGAGAAGTCCTTGGATCAAAGATCCAACGGTGGATAAATTCCCCAAATCAATTAAGAAATCTCTCAATGAGAGATTTCCTTAACTGAATCAACAAATGTTCCTCCACTATATAAAGTCCCTAAGGCTCTAAGTCTTTTACACAGAGGAACCCCCCATAAACTTTCAGTTCAAAAAGAAGAGCAAGCAAAAAGTGCTTTAAGAGAGAAGAAAGAAGAAGAACTTTCTTCAAGATAAATAGAGATCATTGTATCTCATCTGTATACTCAAGGGTTTAACCCTTATAAAAGAACATAGTTCTTTCCCTGGATCTGAGATCCATGAGACAAGTCTCCGACAAATGAGAATTTAATTCTCGTAGGGATGAATTTGTTCTTAGGGATTGAAGATCCAGGGAAGAACAAAGAATTGAACTCTTCTGAAAAATGCACAAAGAAGGAAAAAGCGCCGAGCGCCCCACGTGCCACTCACGTGGGCGCTGCTAAAATAAAGAGTGCTCTGCACTCAGTGATTGGCGCCCAGAGCTAAGCGCCCCACGCGCCCCTCACGTGGGCGCTAATAAAATAAAGAGTGCTTAGCACTCAGTGGTTGACGCCAAGCGCTCCACGTGCCACTGTAACAACTCCATTTTTAGTGTATATAAATTTACTTTAAATTTAAAGTATACTTGGAGTATTTAATGTTGCTGTTACCACTTTAAGTATTTATCTCACACCATAATTACAAGGAGCTTGTAGCTTATTGGTAATACTTTGCACTGCTGAACCAAGCCACCAGAGTTCAAATCCCATGCCCCATATTATTTTTTGTATTTTTTTATTTTAAATTTTATAGAAACCCAACAGTCCACCTGAGATAACTCCCAAACTTTGAACTGAACCTGAAAAACTGAAAGTACCAGTGCCTACCCCATGAGACCCCCCACCTCCCTAGGCCATGACTCGGCCCGACTCGGGCTGGCGCAGCCGGCCGGACTCGGCCGGACAGCCGAGTCTCCAACTGGGAAAATCCGACTTTTGATCTCCCCACCTCCACTACATACTTTATTTCTGTAGACCACCTCCAGAGAGCCCATTAATACATAATTACTCCGATTTTTAATGAATTTCCTATATTTTTACATTTTTTATTAAAAACCCTTCATCTACCCTAACCCTAGCCTAACTCTATAAACACACCCCCTACTCTCTACCCTCTCACACCAAAACTCTGAGCCAACTCTCTAAAATTCTCAAGAGATCTTGTGTACCTTGAAAACGAGCTCGAGGCGAAACTCCGACGAATTCCCAGCGGAACTTCCGGCGATCGTTCTAGGAACTCCCGGCGACGACGCAACATATCGGTGATTCCACTACTTCCCTCTCACCCTCTTGTGTGTCCTAAAACCCGTAAGTCCCATTTTCTATCTATCTCTTCTATCTAAAAAATACGGATTTACAAAACCCGACGGAAACGGAACAAATCCGATTTCCGATTCAGTTTCTTATAAAACTTCACTTCTCATTAATACAATTATGCTTAAACTCTCTCATGTTGACTATTAAACACTAATCAACCAAATTGATCAAGTTTTATTTCATAAAATGATGGCTATTTCAATTTATCGTATTTTTCACTTAAATACCACATTGTTTCAATTCTACATTTAACTCTATTAAACTTGCTATACCTTTAAAGTATATCACGAGGTAACGACCTACCTACTCACACACTCATATAAAACCTAACACGATACCCTCGAGAACTCAGAATACGAGAAAACGAACATTTTCATTTAAATACCCTTTACTTAATAAAACCGTTTCTAAAAGATTTAGTATTGATACACTTTTTAAATAAATACCACTGATTATGAAAATAGGATAAGATTGTGGACATCAGTCGTTTATCTAAACCTGACTTTGTGGTGTCTTGGCTAGACAAGTGAGAAAGGTAACTTTAAAAGGCCCGTCTCACGGTGATTCGTGAGCGGATCCCTCCTTTCTTCACTTGTACTTACTTGGCCACAATTGGCGGTGAAGAGGCGATTTGAAGTATCTCACAACTTATCGCTTTGGACCAGTTAGGAGCATTCTAGTTGACTTAGGAGACCCTAGAACATAGAATACAGGAAATTTGACAACTTTACAAATAAATACCATTTACTTCCTAAAAACGTTTTCTAAAAGATTTAGTATTTTTACAATCTTTGCAAAGCGCCGCTACAACCCATTTTAGGGAACCCATTCGAGATGGTGCGGATTATTGCACATCCTCGGGCTTAGTAGTGCGAGATTCAGACCTCCGCAAGGAGTATTCGGTCTCGAAAAATTTAAAATACGACATCTTAAGAAAATGAGATTTTTAGAATATATATATATATATATATATATATAAATTATTTTCGTATAAATATATGTATAATTATCATTAAAATACCTATTTTGTTATAATATAAATATTCCATATTTTTCTAAAAAAAAATCACAGAATTATTTTACACTAAAATACCACAAATTCCACATAAACCAATATTACCAATAAATATCTTTATTTCTGAAATTAGGAAATTTCCACTAGAAATATCACAATATAAAATCTACATTCATTACTCTAAAGACGAATAATAAATACTTGGGGTGTATTTTGAAAAGTTTATAAAAGTATTTTTACATAAAACCCCCTCAAGTTCTATAAATTACCCTAAGGACCCTATAAACATAGCATTAAGCGGGACCAATCTCTTGAGCTTAAGGGAGCCGGAGAAGTGGGTGCTTGCCTATCTAAGCTAGACAAATTAATAAAAACAATCAGGACTTCAATTTACTTTGCTAATTGTTTGACTCAGTTCGAGTCTCAGTATAATCTGACTTGAATATGATTCAAGTACAATTTACAATCTACAGTTTACAGTCTACAATCTACAATCTACAATCTTCAATATTACAATTCAACATGAATCCATGAGTTCAATTATCAATCTATACAACTTGACCGAACCGAACCATGGATATACATTCCATTTACATGGTTCTCCAGTTATTCCATTTACATCATTCTACGGTTACATCCGTTTACTGATATCATGGCTTCGGTCAGTCAATCAATTATACAATCAATAAAATTTACAAGACAAACAATACAATCAAAACACTACGGGGTTTAAGGGGTAGATTGGTACGGAAGGTGTTAAAAGTGGCACGAGACGGTAAGATTAAGACACCTAACCTATATTCCGTTGCTGTTGTACCGTGGCTTAATGGTTCCTTGTACATTCCGTTTGCTCTGATCTCAAGCATATAGAGACCCCTCTCATATACACTGGCATCCTTCTATACCAAACTACAAATAACAGCGTTAACACAACATTACAACAATATAATACAACTTTAAAAGATATTTTCTTATTCTGTCTGTTCTACTTTCCTCTTATCTTTGAGACTTACCGAGCAACCTGTTCGCTGACGACATTCTATTTCTTTCTTCTTTGAATGTCGTCAGGTGATTTGGATCCGTCAGAGATCGAGCCAGCTGCAGAAGACTTGGATCAGTACAGCGAAGACCCTGAGCTCTAGACATTGTACATTTTCTATTCAGTACCTTTAATTTCTTGTCATGCCATTGTTTAGGCATCACTTTTATTTCAGTTGTATTTCCTTTCATGCATTGTACAAAAGAATGTTAATGAATAAAGTTGCTGTTTTTATTATACCTTGTCTCTTGTGTATATTTTCTTTTATATTGCTTAGTTACGCTTAGCATATTTACTTCTGAGTAAATACGTAGCGGACCAGTCCCGTCCCCTTCGCCGTATACCGGGAAGCGGGGCGTGACAGTTTTTGTTGGTGGCCCATGCAGGTCAGGGCAGTATGAAACTTTATCGTGCAGTTCTGTTCTGCGTGAACAACCTAAGCAATATAACACAAGAACCAGCAACTAAAACATTCTTTACAATTCATGTTCCTTGAATCTTACAATTTCATATTTCTTGAATCTTATCATTTCATGTACTTGAATCTGTCCTAACCCAAATTTTTCTTCAAGATTATGAATTCCCCGAACAACACCAGCACCAATGTCAACAACACACCTCCACCACTACCTCTCACACCTGCTGTTCCTGCGCCACCCACCGAGCAAACGGTGCTACTTGAGGCGATCCGCAGCCTTCTTGAAGGACAGCAACAACTCCTGAACCGTCCCAAGACTGACGCACCTGGGGTAAAACAATTCAGGGCTTTACATCCCAAGCAGTTCTCCGGAAAGGGAAGCCCACTTGAACCTGAGGAATGGGCACAAAGCATAGAGGATGATCAGGCGACAGCACAAGTGCCAGACATAGCTTGGGTCCGTGTAGCGAAACTGCAGCTCACGGACAATGCTTGCAACTGGTGGAAGGCGGAAGAAAGCCGTCTTGTACAGCCTATTGAATGGAAGAATTTTCGCGATAAGTTCGACGCGAAGTACTTCCCTGTGACTGCCAGGTTTGCCATGAACAACAGTTCATTCATCTACAACAAGGTTCGATGTGGGACAAGTCAGTAGATGAGTATGACGCTGAATTCACCATGCTAAGTCGGTAAGATATGTCACAATAGTTCAATTTTTAAATATCACATACTACACAGCTAACACAATTCTTAAACAGATTCGCGGCACACTTGATACCGACGGATGATATCAGAGCCCGTCGCTTTCAACAAGATTTGGACATGGAAATTCAGGCTGCACTAGCCACAGGGAAATTTCCAACTCATGAGGATGCTCTAGAAGCTGCCCGCAGTTATGAGGCAGTGATAAAAGCAAGGGGCAGACCTTAGTCTGCAGGAGTTAAGCGCCCTGGCAGGAGGAGCCTCGTCCAGGCCACCTTTTGTGCCAAGGCGACCCGGAGTATTGAATCATTGTCCCAGCCCAGCCTTTTGTACCTACTGCAAGAGAGCTGGACATATGATGAAAGACTGCCAGCGAGATAACCTTCTTTGCTTAGTTTGCGGCTCAGCTACTCATGATATTGGGTCTTGTCCCCAAAGGCAAAACCCAGTTGCTGCACCCAGGCCAGCAAACAATTACCCACAGCGCCCAGCCATCCAAGCCCCCGCTCTAAAACTTGCACTACCTGCACCACCCAGAGGACCACAAGCTGCACCACCTCCTCGTCAGTTTTATTAAGCTCAAAGGAACGTTCTGAGGAATGCTCTTCAGGCCAAGAGGAATGTACCAAGGCGCCAGGCTTTCACGATGACCGTGGAAGAAGCTGAGGCCACTGGCCAAGTTATCACTGGTAAACATTTCTTCTCAAACTTTTCTTTTCAATCTTGCTACTTATTTACATACTTTTCCCTATACCTAAAACACATCCTACATACCTTAGGTACAATCTTAGTAGCCTCACTACCTGCACTAGCACTGTTTGATACTGTAGCATCTCACTGCTTTATGTCGCGACGGTTCGTCCGAACCCATGCGATTCCATTCTCACCGCTTGTATCCAGCTAGAATGTCAGTTTAGGAAATGGCGTTCTAAAGGTAACCATGTGATACAGCTTGTGTCCAGTCGTCGTCTGCAGCAGAGAGTTTTATGCTGACTTCAAAGTGCTGGACATACCGAATTTCGATGTGGTTCTAGGAATGGATTGGCTTGGAACTTTTTATGCTACCATCGACTGTCGTCAAAGGAGGGTAATATTCGAGATTCCAGACCTTCCGGTCTTCTATTTCAGAAGTAGAGACCGTACCCTGGAGCCAAGTACCTACAAAGCGAAGCCAAGAGAAGCAGTAGTTGCAGCAGCTCAAGCGGAGGAAGAATCAAGACCAGAGGTAGTTCGAGAGTTCGACGATGTATTTCTTGACGATATATCAGGTTTGCCTCCCGATCGAGCTCTTGAATTCATTATTGATTTAGTACCAGGAGCACAACCGGTGATCAAAGCACCTTATAGATTAAGTCCGGAAGGTTTGAAGGAAGTCCGAACATAGTTGGACGAATTATTGGAGAAAGGATGGATTCTTCCAAGCACTTCAAGTTGGGGAGCACCTGTACTACTTGTGAAGAAGAAGGAAGGTTCATACAGAATGTGGATCGATTATAGAGCCTTGAACGAAGTCACTATAAAGAACAAGTATCCACTCCAGCGCATTGATGATTTATTCGATCAGCTAAGTGGATCTTGTGTTTTCTCTAAATTGGATCTTCGTTCAAGTTATCATCAAGTGAAGGTCAAGGAAGCTGATATTCACAAAACTGCTTTCAGAACTCGCTATGGACATTACGAATTTCTAGTGATGCCATTTGGAGTGACCAACGCACCAGCAATGTTCATGAACCTAATGAATCAAGTTTTCCGGGAGTCCTTAGACAGGTTTGTTGTCATCTTCATCGACGACATCCTGGTGTATTCTAAGAGTCGGAAAGAATATGCCGAGCACTTACGAATTTTCCTGGAAACTCTTCGACAACATTAGCTTTATGCCAAGTACAACAAGTGCGAGTTTTGGCTAAAGCAAGTTGGTTTTCTTGGACATATCGTATCAGGAGAAGTAATCTCTGTGGATCTAGCGAAAGTTGCAGCAGTTAGCGAATTGCCTACACCAAAGTCAGTGAAGGACATTCGGAGTTTCTTGGGTTTAGCTGGATATTACAGAAGGTTCATTGAAGGATTTTCGAAGATAGCAACACCCCTACCCAAGCTCACACGTAAAGATGAGGAATTTGTGTGGTCAGAAGCATACAGACAAGCTTTCGTAGAACTCAAGTCAAGGTTGACATCAGCACCTATTCTCGTTATACCGGATCAATCTGGAGGATTTGAAGTGCATTGCGATGCATCTGGTAAGAGACTAAGATGTGTTCTACATCAGCACGGTAAGGTTGCGGCTTATGCTTCAAGACAACTGAAGACTCATGAGCGCAATTATCCGACGCATGACCTGGAGTTGGCAGCCGTCATCTTTGCTCTCAAGATTTGATGCCATTATCTACTTGGTGAACCAGTGAACATCTACACAGATCATAAAAGTCTGAAGTACGTGTTTACTCAGAAGGAGTTGAATATGCGGCAGAGAAGATGGTTAGAACTCATGGCGGGCTTTGACATCAACTTACAATATCACCCAGGGAAGGTGAATGTGGTACCTGATGCTCTTAGTCGTCAACCATTATCGATGAATCTCACCGCTCAATGGAAGCTTAAACAAGACTTGAATCAGATGGAGATTGAAGTAGTCATGCCAGGTAATGCTTCAAGTTTGATGAATTTACAACTTCAATCAACCATTGTCAATCAGATCAAAGCAGCTCAAACAAGTGATGCTAAGTTGCAAAAGACCAGAGAACAAGTGGAGAATGGACTCAGAACAGACTTCATCATCCATGAAGATGGATCTTTGAGATACGGCAGCAGATTGTGTGTACCAAAAGGTCCTGTTCGGAAAGAGTTAATGAAAGAAGCTCACAGCTCTCCCTACTCAGTACACCCTGGAGGTACCAAAATGTACAAAGATCTACGTCAGAATTATTAGTAGCATGGAATGAAGCGTGAAGTAGCCAGAAGCATCACAAAATGCTTGGTGTGTCAGCAAGTAAAGGCTGAACATCACAGGACAGCTGGACTACTTCAACCGTTACCAATCCCAGAATGGAAGTGACAACACATCACGATGGATTTTGTGACTGCTCTTCCTCGCAGCACAAAGGGTAACGATGCCATATGGGTTATTGTGGATCGATTCACAAAGTCGGCCCACTTCATCCCATTTCGAGTTGGCCAATCAATTGAGGCACTAGCAAAGAAGTACATGGAGGTAATAATCTATTTAAGATTTAAACTCTTCATAATGTACTATCTCTGATACCCATGAACTCATACAGAAAATTGTGAGACTTCATGGAGTACCGGTCTGTATTGTCTCCGATCGTGACACCAGGTTCCGATCGCAATTTTGGCAGAGACTGCAAGCAAGCTTGGGAACAAGTCTGAACTTCAGCACGGCTTATCATCCACAAACAGATGGTCAGTCTGAGCGAACTATTCAGATCTTGGAGGATATGCTCAGAGCGTATATGTTAAACTTCAAAGGATCGTGGGAAGATCACCTGCATCTTGTGGAGTTCGTCTACAACAACAGCTGCCAAGCAAGCATAGAAATGGCACCTTTTGAATCATTGTATAGAAGGAAGTGTTGATCACCATTAAGTTGGGACGACATCGGAGATAGGGAACTTCTTGGACCAGAGATGATAGTAGCGACCGTTGATATGGTTCGTACTATCAGGGAAAGGATGCGCATAGCCCAAGATCGACAGAAACACTGGGCTGATGCAAAGAGACGACACTTGGAGTTCCAACAAGGAGATCACGTTTTCTTGAAGATATCTCCGAACCACGGAGTGATCCGATTTGGAAGATGGGGTAAATTAAGTCCGAGATACATTAGACCGTTCGACATACTCGAACGAGTCGGTGAAGTGGCATACCGCTTAGCACTTCCGCCCTCATTGGAAGGAGTGCATAATGTGTTCCACATATCCCAACTCAGAAGGTATGTGAGTGACGCCAGTCATGTTCTTGATCATTCCGAGCTCACTATATAGCCCGACTTGTCTTGTAAGCAGCAGCCTGTGGAGATCCTGGACAGGAAAGTGAAGACACTTTGGAACAAGGAAGTTAACTTGGTCCTAGTGATGTGGAGGAAAGACACTCCAGGAGAGTCCACTTGGGATAGGGAAGATGAAATGCGTGCAAGATATTCTCACCTCTTTGTAAACTAGTTCTCAAATAAAAGTTATAAATTTCGAGGACGAAATTTTTGTAAGGAGGGTAGACTGTAACAACTCCATTTTTAGTGTACATAAATTTGCTTTAAATTTAAAGTATAGTTGGAGTATTTAATGTTGCTGTTACCACAAATTCCACAGAAACCAATATTACCAATAAATACCTTTATTTCTGAAATTAGGATATTTCCACTAGAAATATTACAATATAAAATCTACATTCATTATAACTCTAAAGACGAATAATAAATACTTGGGGTGTATTTTGAAAAGTATATAAAAGTATTTTTACATAAAACCCCCTCAAGTTCTATAAATTACCCTGAGGACCCTAGTAAACATAGAATTAAGCGGGACCAATCTCTTGAGCCTCAGGGAGCCAGAGAAGTGGGTGCTTGCCTATCTAAGGTAGACAAATTAATAAAAACAATCAGGACTTCAATTTACTTTGCTAATTGTCTGACTCAGTTCGAGTCTCAGTATAATCTGACTTGAATATGATTCAAGTACAATCTACAATCTACAATCTACAGTCTACAATCTACAATCTTCAATATTACAATTCAACATGAATCCATGAATTCAATTATCAATCTATACAACTTGACCGAACCGAACCATGGATATACATTCCATTTACATGGTTCTCTAGTTATTCCATTTACATGATTCTACGGTTACATCTATTTGCTGATATCATGGCTTCGGTCAGTCAGTCAATTATACAATCAATACAATTTACAAGACAAACAATACAATCAAAATACTACGGGGTTTAAGGGGTAGATTGGTACGGAAGGTGTTAAAAGTGGCACGAGACGGTAAGATTAAGAAACCTAACCTATATTCCGTTGCTGTTGTACCGTGGCTTAACAGTTCTTTGTACATTCCGTTTGCCCTGGTCTCTAACATATAGAGACCCCTCTCGTATACACTGGCATTCTTCTGTACCAAGCTATAAACAACGTTAACACAACATTACAACAATATAATACAACATTAAAAGATACCTTCTTATTCTGTTTATTCTACTTTCCTCTTATCTTTGGGACTTACCGAGTGACCTGTTCGCTGACGACATTCTATTTTTTTCTTCTTTGAATGTCGTCAGGTGATTTGGATCCGTCAGAGATCGAGCCAACCGCAGAAGACTTGGATCAGTACAGCGAAGACCCTGAGCTCTAGACATTGTACATTTTCTATTCAGTACCTTTAATTTCCTGTCATGCCATTGTTTAGGCATCACTTTTATTTCAGTTGTATTTCCTTTCATACATTATACAAAAGAATGTTAATGAATAAAGTTGCTGTTTTTATTATACCTTGTCTCTTGTATATATTTTCTTTTATATTGCTTAGTTACGCTTAGCGTATTTGATTCTGAGTAAATACGTAGCGGACCAGTCCCCTGCTCTTCGCCGTATACCGGGAAGCGGGACGTGACAGCCCCTCATGTGGGCGCTAATAAAATAAAGAGTGCTTAGCACTCAGTGGTTGGCGCCCAGCGCCAAGCGCTCCACGTGCCCCTCACGTGGACGCTAATAAACTAAAGAGTTCTCTGCACTCAATGGTTGGCGTCCAACGCCGAGCGCCCCACGTGCTTCTCACATGGGCGTTGTTTAACATAAAGTGCTCTGTAAATAGAGTCCAGCGCCATAAAGTGTGTTTAACAATCAATAAAAAACAAAAAATGGGGTGAGAGTCATAGCCCATATCAATGCTCAGCATTGTTACACATAAAAGGGACCGAGCCCAAACAAGTATTTAACACTTTATTCAATACTAAGTGGACTGAGTCCAAGTTGACTAAAAGTTCCTAATTCAGATCAACCGTGCCCATGTGCTCACATTCTTTCTAAATTGGTCTTAGTCCCAAACCCAACTATAGATCACCCAATTGACATTGGTTCGAGGGTATATCTCCCCACACCTATGATATATGTCGTTGTAATTCTTCAACGTCTTCAGAGAGGTGGCGGGTCCCGACAACCAACAATTCCTTGGACCGAAACGTCTCTAAACTACACTCTATGGACTATGATATCCTTAAACCATTGAATATGATGTCCTTAAACTATGGACCGCAACGTCCCTAAACTAAACTCTATAGACTATGATTTCCTTAAACCCAATGGACTGAAACGTCCCTAAACTAAACTCCATGGACTATGATGTCCTTAAACTCTATGGACTACGATGTCCTTAAACTATGGAACGCAACGTCCCTAAACTAAACTCTATGGACTATGATGTCCTTAAACACGGACTATGATGTCCTTAAACCCAATGGACCGCAACGTCCCTAAACTAAACTCTATGAACTATGATGTCCTTAAACTCTATGGACTATGATGTCCTTAAACTATGGACCACAACGTCCTTAAACTAAACTCTCTGGACTATGACGTCCTTTAACTAATAGACTATGATGTTCTTAAACAAAAACCCTATGGACTATGATGTCCTTAAACTCTATGGACCGTAATGTCCTTAAACTAGTTATGGACCGTGGCGTCCTTAAACTAAAATAATAGAGCCCAAATGCTCTTTTTCTGGATCTAAATGATCCTAAAACCTCGTTAAGTAGATCTTAGTCTAAAAATTAGACTAACGTATCCTTAACAAACATATAAGTTGATCTTAATGTCAAATAAGGTTAACGATTCTTAAATCAAACCAAATTCAAATCTATGAAAATATGGATTTGGACTAATCCCCGCCCTATGGGCGACAACACAAATTACTCTCCGTATACAATCCACGGGCAACCAAAAATGAAACAAACATACACGACACGAAGTGAACATCTGGAGAAGGAGAAAGTGGTTACCGCGATGCGGTAGAGTAATTAACTGCAGGGGCTTGCACCTGCAGGGAAGAGCGTCCCCACAATCAAAAAACCCCTCACAATGGGGGGGGAATCTGACGAAATCTGCTACAACGGCCGAATCTGTCCAAACCTCCGATACATGGTGCCATAAATCAACTTAGCATCTTCGGAGAGGTGGACGGATAAAACGTAACAGCATCTGCCCCTAAACGCAGGGAAGACGTTTGTCTTTCCCGGTTTCCGGCGGTAAACAGATTCTGGCACGCCCGGTAGGACCTTTTCCTATTTCTACTCCACACTTCGTGTGTCGTGTTCGCGAATGAATCGCGGTTTAATATGGTTGCCTCTGGATTTGAGGTACTAAGATTTGGTGTCTTGCTCCATGCAGAAGTGAAGATGACGTCAATGGCTTCCAATTGCACCAATTGCAACAGCAACTCTCACTCCGCCCCATCTGGAGGAGTAACTTATGGGCCCCAAGCGGCCTCCATCTTCGCAATGCCGGTTGAACAGGTGACACAGGCCACCACTGGGTTGTTCTTTGGCACCATGATCCCTCCAAAAAGCTTCAGCGTCTCGATACCATCACAGGAAGCTCCAAAGAAGTCGATCTTTTATCGGCTTGCAACTACCACGGCCCCTCTTAACGGGTCGTACAATTCCAATGCCTCAGTCTTTGATAGGCTGAGCCAAAACTCCAGTGGGCCCGTAAGGAGGCCTGCAATACCTGAAGGAGTTATCCCGAAATGAATAGCCATTCCAGCTCCGGTAAACGAAGTCATCAAAGGGGCTTCTCCTGCTAAGGGATCGGTCTTCGCAAGACTGACCGTTTCAATTCCTGCTTCGGATGAGGTCATCACAAGTGCTTCCCCTGCTCGAATCAGGGGGCATGATGAAGCTACCACGACAATAGAGGTGAGCCCGGCCGCACGACATGCTCGACGTCACTAC
Organism: Agapanthus africanus; assembly: GCA_030015575.1. Classification (NCBI taxonomy): domain Eukaryota; kingdom Viridiplantae; phylum Streptophyta; class Magnoliopsida; order Asparagales; family Amaryllidaceae; genus Agapanthus; species Agapanthus africanus. Next base: position 28,730,891 of record CM057339.1, read on the forward strand.
TGGCGCCGAGTGAGGAAAGCTGGGGGCAGTTCCCCCTCTGGACTTACCCCACCAGCTCCGATGGTGGAAGTTGATGCTGCTGTTCCAACTGGGAACAGTTTTGAGCCACTCAGGAGGGTGCGCAAGAACTCTCCAACTACCGTACTAAAAAAGTTTCCTCCACCCGCTGAAGATGTTACTAAGGAGAAGCTGGAGCACCCCCCTCAGCGGCTGTCCTCCAAAATCCATAGGGTCTGGCGAAGAGTCCAAGTCTCTGTAATCAACAAAGACTACTCCCGCCGACAGAAGAAAATGAAGGGTCGGCAAAAGGAAGACCATCCCGTCGCCATGCTACAGAAGGCGTCGTCCACAGGGGTGCTTGTTGCAACCTCCTCAACTTTGACCGTTCATAAAAAGAGAAGACCAGAGAAGATCCCTGTGCCCACGACAAATCTCAAGGGCACTGAACCTAAACGCCCCAAGTCTGGAGGAATGGTAGTGCACACCGTCTATGTGGCTTCTGGAAAAGAGGAAAGCCGTGCTTCTGGGGGTCATCTACCACTTACGCGGTCCATAAAAAAGGCTCAGGAGCAACAACAGAAACTCCAGGAGATGCTGACGAAAATGGCCGCACTCACTGGGCAGAAGGAAAACCCGCAAGTATCGTCGGATCAACGCCAGGAATAAGAAACCGACGCCGAGTTCCTACGAAGGATACTCGAGAAAAAAGATAAATAGGCTGCGGAACAAGCGGCTAATCTAAAACAAATGGCGCTCCTGTTTCAAGATATGGTGGGCATGATGATCCAGCCGGACCCTCCAGCCAATGATCCCCCAATAATCATTGAAGACGACAAAGGGGAGACATCAAACCCTCTTCCGACTTTATCAGCAGCCGGGGAGGAGACGATCTCGAAAGCTGCGCTTGATTACTACATAGCTCAACAAATACGAGCTCATCAGGCAAGCGAAGCCGCTGACTAAGTCGTCGGAACTGGGCGACCCTATCCAAGCTGGTATGATCAAATTAAGTACCCGCCGGGATATACGATCCCTAAATTTCACGTGTATAAGGGGAAAGGAAACCCCCATCAGTACGTCGCTCGGTTCAGGGCTCTATGCGGCGATACTGGAGGTGACGACAAACTGTTGCTTCGCCAATTCGTTGGCAGCTTAGCGGAGACGGCATTTGAATGGTACTCGGAGCTTCCGAATGACTCCATCTAAACCTTCACAGAAATGGAGTTGCTATTCACCCAGCGTTTCACAAGCGCCAGCGAACACACCCCGATCACGACATTGATCAATGCCAGGGTGAAACCAGGAGAGACATGGGTTCAGTATGCAATTCGGTGGCGGAACCTATGGTCGAAATGCGAACAACGCATAGAAGAAGCTCCTGCTGTAGGCATGTTTGTAGGGACCCTTGACCCGCAAGCGACTATATCCCAATTTATGATGTTCTTCAAGCCAACCACTTTCCAGGCCTTGATCGACAAGCTGGCCCAAATGGACCAGATGGGCCATAGACCGTCCTCTTCGAAAACGGAGCTTCGAAATGAAAAGAGCAAAGGGAAAGCGACCTTCGTCGCTAACGCTCAGCAACGGCCGAGTGATCCGAAACCAGCTGCTCGCCAAAACGATAAACAGCGATCACTCGGAGAGAAGCTGAGACGTCCTTACTCATTCCCTCGGGATAAAACGACTATTCGAACTGGCGGTGCGCAACAGGCTTATCATTCTACCAAATCCAAGACACCCACTGCAACCGGGCGACGTCAACAATCCCAATTCCTGCCCCTACCACCGAATAGTGGGCCACCCAATCAAAGATTTCTTCGTCTTCAAAAATTGGATTGAGGACCAGAACTAACAAGGCAAATTCGCACTGTCTGAAAACTGGAGGGTGAACCCGCCGCAACCGCACGCTCCTAAAAAGGTGGACACGCCGGGGGCGTTATGCTCATTTATAGAGGAAGCTCCATGGGAAGTTGTTCTTTCGGACAAGACTAAGAGAATGCTAAAGGATCTTCAAGCATGTCTGACAATTAGATGGAAAAGCCCACTGGAGCCAGAGATCATTGAGGGGATGCTGAAACCGCACCCAACACCGAGAGTTGGTAGCGATGGGCAAAATACCCAAGCCCAACCGTCAAAGTCTTCAAAGAAAAAGAAGAAGACCAAGAAGCCCGCACAGCCTGATGACAAGCGCACGGACCTGCAAAGGCATATTGACGCACTGGAGGAATTTAACCAGAAGGCGTGAACCTCGGTCACACTCCAAGAGTTTCTTAATCATATCCTTGAGGACGGAGATAACGACAATGATGAGGGAAAAGACTCGTCAGAAGAACCTGAGGATTATGTGGCAAGTTGTCACACGATCTATCATTCACCAATAAATGAAAAAGAAGGTCACTTGGCATCAGAAGATAATATAGAGGAGCTGGGGGCAAGATCGGTGCCAAAATCCTTGGAACCGTCAGACGAGATGATTGGAATGCTGCTGAACGAAGCCCGTCAGAAGAGCAAGGCTGATCAAGAGCGTGAAATGGCCATATTCAAAAGGGCATGGCGTCGACATCAAGTTAAAGAAGTCATGGTAGGGATAAGTCACAAAGCACTCCAACCAGATTGAAGCATGCCCGCGGTAGACAAAAGAAGGCATAAGACAAGGAAATGGTTCGCTAAAGCCCTGTCGATGGGAATGAAGCTGCCATCTTTCAAAGAAAATACCCCTGGCGGTATACACCTTGACGAAGCGGATGCGCATCCTAACTACTGCTTATACCATCAAAAGATTGCACATCCTACCGAAGAGTGCAATGCCTTCAAGAAGTGGTGGCAAGGATATGTTGCTCACCAACAACATTACAAGCAGATGAAACGCAAAACTCATCGGGAGCAGAAAAACACGACATATGACCATAAAAGGATAGCTGATAACTGTCATATGGTTGATGTTATCCCGACAAGAGGAAAACCTCAAGTTCTTACCTTCGGGAGTGTTCATACCAGAATATTGCATTTTATACCGCACATTCTTACGCTCGTTTGTTTATAGGCAGGTGCTTTTGATCAGTGTTTGCTACATATTTGCAGAATACTGGTTCTCAACTCTAAACAGTGAAATTCATGGAAAAGAACGTCAAATTCCGGATCACTGCCAACACAGATAAAACACGGGTCTCCGCTCTCTATCCGTGTGTTGCCACATACCAGTTTAGGGGACAAAATGGCAAATCGATTGTCATGTCATGCGCAAAGCTCAATGTCAACACAAGATCCAAGAAATCTACACGGAGCTCAAGGAAATCATGGCAAAAGATCCACATCACATCACCTCTTGTTCTACTGAAATTCTGGAAGAATTGTGAAGAGTTTCTGAGAAAAGTCATATACCACACTGAAGAGAACCACAAACCAGGGAAACACCCAAAAATTGATGGCCTAACACCACTAAAGGGCCGCGGAACCGCGGCCTAAGCATGCTTAGGCCGCGGAACCGCGGCCGTATGATGTCGACAGGTAGTCATTTTTCAGGGGCAGTTTGGTACTTCCATCTTGGTCCAGAGTGTTGCCCTAGGTTTCCATTTCCCTGCCTATAAATATCCCAGAACTTGCCAAGCCAAGCGTGTTCATTCTCATGCCCTCTTTTTGTTAGTTTTAGTTTTCTTCTTCTTCTTCTTCTTCATTCTTCCTCCATGGAAATGTAGTGAGAGCATTGAGTGGATGTTAATGAAGATGAGGGTTTTTGTATCATTCTTATTTGTTTAGCTTCCCCTTGAGATTTTTGCTTCCTCTTGATCTTTCAACCTCTTCATTGAGCTTGAAAGGTTAAGGGTTAGTTATTGATCTCAAGGGTTGTATTTTCTTATGGAATTAGTTCTTCACTTCACATGAGTTCTTTACCCTTCTCTTGATCTTGCAACCTCTTGATTGAGCTTGCAAGTTTAAGGGTTGGCTATTGATCCCATGCTTGTCTTGAGTTCTAGTTTCTAGTTCTTTTTATTGCTTATTTCTTTTTTGCTTTTTATTACCTTGCTTTTCTTTCTTGCACTTTAAATTCCATGCCCTTACCTACTTGTAATCTTTTCTTTTCTTTGTTCTTTTTGTTCTCTCTTTTTGGTTCTTTTTGTGAATGATTGTAATTATCGTTGTTAAGAATAAATACGGTATTGTAAGTTAATGTTTCTTTGCTCATTTTCTTTTCCCGTTATTTTCCATTGAACTCTGCCCAAACGTTACGCAAGCGCTCCGTTAGGCACCCTACCCTACCAAGGTAATGGTGATTCCTAACCGCGACCGGTTGCGTTCGGTTTGGCCGGAGGCGAAAGCAAGAGACAAGAACGGAAGGACAAGGGTAAATAAGCCGGATTCCACGAATACCGTGCTTAAATGCCCTAATCCACGTTGTTGCCGATTGCTCTAGCTTCAATTGGTCAAGACTCGGCTCAAAGGTTTTGAGTACGGATTTCTTTAGCTTACAATTTCGTATCTTTTTCTTAAACAACTTCATACTTGCATATAAAACACATAGGTTAGTTTGAACAAACACATACAAATTCTTTATTGACTCGTCTAAAACTCGAAAGGACATACAATCATCTCCCTGTGGATCGACCCGTGCTCAACCGGCTAGCTGCATAGCGACACCGTCCTGATCGCGGTTATACTTTAGAACTTTGAACATCCGACACGCCAAAAACGTGCGATCAAATGGCGCCGTTGCCGGGGAGACGGTAGCGTATTTTCTTTCTTGTTATTCGGGTTAATATTCTTTTTGTATATATTTATAAATAAAAAAAAATCTTTTTGTTATTTTTGATCATTTTTGTGGACAAGAGTGCAGATTTTTGCAGATTTGCAAACTGCGATTGTGGGGAGCAAAGTGTACGTTCAAGGCTAAGGTGATTGCAAAGTACAGTGCCAAAGATCCGGGTAGTTTGACCCGCGCAAGCGAACTTTTCAAGCTTGCCGGATTTGATTCAACGGGGGTTTCCTAACCCAAAATCTTAACGGTACGTACTTTACTAACACCTTCTTCTCAAATCCGACGCATCCACTATAATATCTTTGCAGGATTCTTTGCAAGTTCGCTAGCAAACGCTAAAAATTGACTAACCCGTATTTGTTGCAGTGCCGTGCTTAAAACTAAAAAACGATTGTTTGATTCTTTATAGAATTTTTATTGAATTGTGCATTGCATACATTAATACGGATTTAAGGGCAAGCGAACCCCACAACATACGGTAAAGGATTTCATCACCTTTTTCCGTGGCCCACAAATCACGAACTTGAGCATAACGTTTACCCGCACAAAATTTAAAAGAAACTAGACTTTAAGCCTTAAGGACTTCGCGCTCACTAGGAGAAGTTAACTGTGTTTAGAACCTCGCTTAACGGTATATTGTTTACGGGGTGTCTAGAAAAGTGTTAACGACGAAACCGCCAAAAGAGAAAGGGTTATTTAATTAAGGAACTTCGCGAAAGCGTTGGAAAACCTCTCCTTATCTCTGCACTTACCGGCCTCGTGATCAGTGTATCTTGAGCCCGTTTCTCGACACAGTTTTACTTCGACAATCAAGTTCTGGAGCAGGTCTAGTTGACCTAGGTGAACCCTAGAACGATTAGGTGTGTGGTATTTTTTTGTCGTGATTGTTTTTGTCCATTTTTTTTTGTATATTTCATTCTTTTGTTAATATCTAACTAAAAATTTATAAAAAAAATCATATTCTTTTCCCCTCCTTTTCTCTGCCTTTCTTTCTCTCTCTCTTCATATCATGGGTACCCCACCTCGCAAAACTCTTGCCGAACTTTGGTACCCACAACCAGACATTACTTCTTACGGTTCTTGCTTTGGCCGAACGTCGAACGATCCCTCCATGCCCAAAATCTCTTTGAAAGATCGGATAGAGGCGTCTAGGACAAACACTTGCCCTCCACAATCCACTTTGTATCAACCTTTTCAACCCCCCACCCTCTTATGTTGATACCCCTTTTGCAAGTCGTCCTTTATCCATCGCTGAACATATTGAACAATCCTGTAGCCGATCTTTCACTCCTTTCACCACTACAGATTCTTGGGATCAACAATTCAATTCACCTTCTTATCCGAATGTTGATCCTACTCCTGTCCAGCCATTCAATTCCTACCAGTCCTACCCGACTTTTGCACCTTCCCTAGACATTGCTTCTGAACCGTCATTTGGGAGTTTCCAGTACCAAAACAACTTTGAATCTTTTACTGAAACCCCTTCACAACCCATGTCCAGTCTGGAACAGTCGTTGGAAGACTTTAGGGTAGCGTCATGCCAACAGATGATGGATTTAAATGAGTCCATGGCCACCCTCATACAACCTACTGACCCGGTAGCTAGTTTCCATCTAGCTCTTAATTTTCCAATGTATGATGAGGCGGTTGGACAGATTGAGAATTTGAGTGGAGAGAGTGAGCTGTACCCCCTTCCAAATCAAACCTACCCGTTTCAGATTGAATCCCACAACTCCTGTGTTGAAAGTCTATCAAGTGTCTCAACTGAATTATCAATTAAAGATAGAATGTTTGATGAGTTGTGCGACTTTGCAGTGTTTGATTTGCCCGATTGTGAAGGGTCCCTTTCGAGTGAAACCACACCCAATCCTTTTGACCTCTACACCTCCACTCTAGAACCTGAATTGATTAATATCCATGCTTTTGTTGAGGTGTCTGAGAATATTGATTTTTACTTGATTGAGGATATTGACGCCGGGATATTTTGGATGATGAACCTGTAGATTTGGTAGAGTTTTTCTCTCCAATTCATCATCCCGAGTCATTAACTGTTTTTCCCGAACCCCATATGCGTCTTGATTTTGATGAAATTTGCATGGATAAGCTGAATTTTGAGGAAACTTTTGAGGATATTTTTGAGGATGAACCAGTTTTAATTGATGAGTCGGATTTTCCAATTCATCCTGTTCCTTTCATTGACCGTGTACACCCTCCGGAACCTTTAACCGATAACCTTCCTCAATCACCTACCTCCATCCTTTCCATCGTTCCGACCTTGCAAGAAACCGTATCACTTTCATTTCGTATGTCTGGTTTACCAAGTTCGGCGTACCCATGGTTTCTCACGAATCTTGAGGGATTTGACCCCATTTCTCGACGGGTTAATAGATTAGCACAATCGCTTTTTACACATCGCTCATCACAAATTGTGCTAATTTATTCACTCCATTTGCACCCTCAAGTTCGTACTCCACTTCTTTCTCCCTTCCGCCATTCTTCTTCTCATATACCGAGACCGTATCCCGCTTCTATCTCCATACGGTCTCGCGTATTTTCCATTTCTTTCCTCTTCACTTTCTTTCACCAACCCGCATCTTACAGAGATAGAATTTTTGAATGGTTGGTGTTAACTTTTGGCCTTAGTAAGGCCTTGTATAGCTTGATACTATTCTCTTTCCCCCCTAATCCTGAACTTCAACGCTTAACAGTGGAAACACTGTTTTACTTAAGTTTGGGGGGACCCTTTTTTTGTATATATTTTTTGTTTTCCTTTTTTATATAATTTGTTTCTAGGGAGCGCCGACAATTTTGACCCTCTTGGTGTAGCCTGACAGTGAGGGCACTGTCAAGTTCAAGTTTGGGGGTGTGCTCGGTAAGCTTTCTTCCTTCGCATTCATTTGTATATTTTGCATTTGCATACCTTAATTAAAAACCCACAAAAATCAAAAATTTTCCAAAAATATAAAAACTTTGTCGTCAAGTTAGCTAATAGGGTAACTTAGATCTTTATTCCAAAAGTTTAGTTGATATGATAGAAATAACTAAATTCTAGGCTTAGGAATTGAAAACCCTAAAAATAACCCTCATTCTGTCTAACTTTGGTAAGTATACGTCCTTACAGTTTTTTTGAGAAATAGGTAATCTTGAATTCAGTTCTTGAGTCAAGTCAAGATGAATGGAAAGTATTGATGCTTTACTGAAGGATAAGTTTGAAAAATAGTTTCTTTTCTTGAGTTCAAATTTAGAAAGTATATACCCTACAAAATGCACTTACACGCACCTTGAAACTTGGGATAGTAGAAGATACCTAGAAATACTCTTGCCTGAAAGCCTAGTATGAAAGAAAAAACGGTATTTAAAGCTAAACACCAAATGAGCATGTGAAAAATATATCCGGTCTTGAAAAAGAAAAAGAAAAAGAAAAAATAGAATAAAGTCAAGACCTAGAAACTGCTATTTCCGCTTTAAAGTTCACACATTCAGTAATCGGTCGTTAGTGCCTCATGAAGCATTAATAGTCGCATGAAAGGTGTGTGAGCAAATCCGTCCATCCGTAATGAAAAAGAAGTAGTATTTGGTATTAGGGCAAGGGTATTATAGCTTGAATTGAATTCTCAAGTGTAGGGGTGCAAAGATATACACACGTAGAGGTATACAATCGATATTTGGATAAAAGATAGAAATAAAGAATAAGACTTGTGTTTTCTGTAAAGTTGATAAAAATCCCTGATTTAAGGCACACTTTAGAAGGAAAACTCAGGAGAACCAATATCTTTTTAAACTTTTTTGGAATGTATATGATCTAAGGTTAAATAGATAGGAGGCGTGAAAAATAAGGGTTGAATATTTCTAACTTAGGATGATAGAGTTTCTAATGTAAATACTAAACTGTAGGAGTAGAATCGATGTTAACTTATGACACTAGCTTGACGGGATTTTGTGGGTGTAATCCGCTGAAAACCCTCAGGAGACAACACTCCTCCTACTAGGGACACCTAGAGGTTTAACGGCTTGTTGCACGTGCTCAGTGCAATCGCGTTCCCTGCGAAAGTGCGGTTAGGATTTTATTTTTGTGAATAATTGGTTTTCCTCGGGACGAGCAAAAGTTAAGTTTGGGGGTATTTGTTCATACCAGAATATTGCATTTTATACCGCCCATTCTTACGCTCGTTTGTTTATAGGCAGGTGCTTTTGATCAGTGTTTGCTACATATTTGCAGAATACTGGTTCTCAACTCTAAACAGTGAAATTCATGGAAAAGTACGTCAAATTCCGTATCACTGCCAACACAGATAAAACACGGGTCTCCGCTCTCTATCCGTGTGTTGCCACATACCAGTTTAGGGGACAAAATGGCAAATCGATTGTCATGTCATGCGCAAAGCTCAATGTCAACACAAGATCCAAGAAATCTACGCGGAGCTCAAGGAAATCATGGCAAAAGATCCACATCACATCACCTCTTGTTCTACTAAAATTCTGGAAGAATTGTGAAGAGTTTCTGAGAAAAGTCATATACCACACTGAAGAGAACCACAAACCAGGGAAACACCCAAAAATTGATGGCCTAACACCACTAAAGGGCCGCGGAACCGCGGCCTAAGCATGCTTAGGCCGCGGAACCGCGGCCGTATGATGTCGACAGGTAGTCATTTTTCAGGGGCAGTTTGGTACTTCCATCTTGGTCCAGAGTGTTGCCCTAGGTTTCCATTTCCCTTCCTATAAATATCCCAGAACTTGCCAAGCCAAGCGTGTTCATTCTCATGCCCTCTTTTTGTTAGTTTTAGTTTTCTTCTTCTTCTTCTTCTTCATTCTTCCTCCATGGAAATGTAGTGAGAGCATTGAGTGGATGTTAATGAAGATGAGGGTTTTTGTATCATTCTTATTTGTTTAGCTTCCCCTTGAGATTTTTGCTTCCTCTTGATCTTTCAACCTCTTCATTGAGCTTGAAAGGTTAAGGGTTAGTTATTGATCTCAAGGGTTGTATTTTCTTATGGAATTAGTTCTTCACTTCACATGAGTTCTTTACCCTTCTCTTGATCTTGCAACCTCTTGATTGAGCTTGCAAGTTTAAGGGTTGGCTATTGATCCCATGCTTGTCTTGAGTTCTAGTTTCTAGTTCTTTTTATTGCTTATTTCTTTCTTGCTTTTTATTACCTTTCTTTTCTTTCTTGCACTTTAAATTCCATGCCCTTACCTACTTGTAATCTTTTCTTTTCTTTGTTCTTTTTGTTCTCTCTTTTTGGTTCTTTTTGTGAATGATTGTAATTATCGTTGTTAAGAATAAATACGGTATTGTAAGTTAATGTTTCTTTGCTCATTTTCTTTTCCCGTTATTTTCCATTGAACTCCGCCCAAACGTTACGCAAGCGCTCCGTTAGGCACCCTACCCTACCAAGGTAACGGTGATTTCTAACCGCGACCGGTTGCGTTCGGTTTGGCCGGAGGCGAAAGCAAGAGACAAGAATGGAAGGAAGCGAAAGCAAGAGACAAGAACGGAAGGACAAGGGTAAATAAGCCGGATTCCACGAATACCGTGCTTAAATCCCCTAATCCACGTTGTTGCCGATTGCTCTAGCTTCAATTGGTCAAGACTCGGCTCAAAGGTTTTGAGTACGGATTTCTTTAGCTTACAATTTCGTATCTTTTTCTTAAACAACTTCATACTTGCATATAAAACACATAGGTTAGTTTGAACAAACACATACAAATTCTTTATTGACTCGTCTAAAACTCGAAAGGACATACAACCATCTCCCTGTGGATCGACCCGTGCTCAACCGGCTAGTTGCATAGCGACACCGTCCTGATCGCGGTTATACTTTAGAACTTTGAATATCCGACACGCCAAAAGCGTGCGATTAGGGAGCGAATCTGACGAAGAAATAGCCCTCGACCCTCTCTTCAAGGAATCCACCTCCGAAAAAGAAGAGGAGATAAAGAACTGTGAGAACATTCAGCTGCGTAATCGTACATTACCTGAAAAGGATCTCGGACCTACAAACAAGGGATCGAGCAAAAAGGATAAGGGGAAGGAAAAAGTTCTTGAGGATATCGCCCTCGATGATCGAGTCGTCGAAGAGCTGGCAGCCAAGGACCCGCCCAAGAGAAACAAAGTGGATTACAATGTCCCGGCACACCTGAGGAAGATACCCTCACAGCTAAGCGTTTTGGATGCCCTTTTATTATCTAAAGAGGCACGAGATTCTCTGATCAAGGCATTACAAGAGCCTGAGCAGTTCAAGCTTTCCTTGCCAAAGAAAAGCTGAAGGACGAGCTGGAAGAAGTGCACACAGCCGACATCACTTTTGGCGATGAAGATCTCCTCCTCAGAACGTGCGGGCATAACTGTCCCATGTATGTTACCGGGTACTGCCATGACATCAAGATAGTGAAGATCTTAGTTGACAACGGGTCTTCTGTCAACCTCCTAAATGTGAGGGTGCTAAAAGAAATCTGCATAAGGATTCAGCACCTCGCTCGAGATAAAATCACCATCTCCGGATTTGACTCCCAGTCATCACGGACGCTCGGGTCTGTAATACTGACATTACACTTTAGGCTGCTTGTCACTGACATCAAATTTCATGTTATTGACGCCAAGACCTGTTACAATGCTTTACTCGGCAGGCCTTGGTTATACGAGTACAACATCATCCCTTCTACACAACATCAGTGTATGAAGTATTTCAAAGATGGTCTCGAATATACCGTGACGGGAGAACTAAACCCATTCTTCGTAAATGAAGTCCGAAAGTACGAAGATGCAAAGTATTTCCAGCCAGACTTTGAAGACACGGAAAGATGCCATAAAACGGAGAATAAGAAAAAAGCTATCACCACTATTCCGGTCTTCGGCAGCTATACCGAGGAGGAAGAAGAGATAGTCTATTCGGGGCCGCCCCAATGCAACAGGCGGGGACCATCTACCCCTATTCTGGTCTTTGGCAGTAACTTTGAAGACGAAGTTAACGCAGTGTTCTCGGTCCGTCCATCAATGCATGCCCTTACTGGAGATGATCAGAGTTTGTAAATCGCCATGGTTCCGCGACAGCACTACAGAGAGCTTGATGCGTTTAAGACATATAGTGTGCAAGAGCTGCAGACATTTTACGTCCCTCCCAGGCGAAGAGGCGAAAAGGCGACCCTATTCTATCGATCCACGGAGACTATAGTCGAAAGAGAAGTCTGGCATGGTGTCAATTTTCCGCTCGACAGGCTCCAACCCATCCGTCTGCCCAGATACTACACAGAGAGATTGAAAAGGTTATTAAGACGCCAAGGCGTACCTTTCAAACAGACTGCTCGACAAGCTCAGTTCTACAACAGGATTTGGAACGTCTTTGGAACTCAGCGAAAATTGCCCAATGGAAAAATGGAAACGATCGGGCTTGGATATGTCCAGTCCAAGAAATGGGAACAATTCCATGGCTACCATGTCATAAATGACCTTGATGAAGAAGGGGATGCTCTTTTAAAAGACGCCAATGTTGAACCAGAACGAGACCCCGCCATAAAAATACCGAGTCTGTCGTATGAAGAACAGATGGACAAGCTAGTATGGGAAGCGAGTCAAAAGATTCGGAACGACCACAGCCGCGAAATGACCATTTACGAGAAAGCCAAGACGCAACGCCTCCTTCACTAGGCTATGGAAGATGACAAATCCCTCCACCGTCTGCTCGCCATGCATTCCCGGGACAAGAAAAATGCCCGACGCGGAGTCAAAAACAAGTTAAAGAATGGAAAAAATGTTCGACCGCGGCAAAATGGATCCAAAAGGCCACGCGATCGAGAAAAGGTCAGCCGGAATCTGTCTCTTATGAAAAAGGTGGGTCGAGCATATTCTTTCCCTCGAGATCGGACAAGGAGAATCTTTGACCTTGTTATGAAGCATCAAATGATGACACTCTCGGAGTCCCGGCACCCCGATCAGGCAAACGAGGTTCATCACCCAGATTATTGCTCTTATCATCGAGTGATAGGACACCCTCTTGATGACTGCTTCACCTTCAAAAACTGGGTCGAAGACCAATATCAACTCGGCAGATTCGCTCTATCCAACAGTTGGAGGGTAGCCCCACCATAAAAGCACGTGCCAGAAGCAATGAATATAGCGAGAGTAGAACCAGATTAATATCGGTTTTGGAAACGATCTCATACCTGTCACGTGATAATGCTGTCGGAAGAAGGAGTGCACGAGAATATGGATGACCTCTCCCCATGCTTCGAAAATGAGGATGAAGAGGAGTTGATCTCAGAATTTCCACCGACCCTAAAAGAGTTGGAAGATGGAAAACACACTACTGCGGATAACTTAAGAAAAATCGACTTGGGGATGGCAGACGACCCGCGGCTTAAGTTCGTCAGTGAGCTGCTGTCCAAAGAACAGGCGGCTACGCTAAAAGACGTGCTCATGCAATATAAAGACTGCTTCGCATGTAACTATTCTGAGATGCCGGGGTTGGATCCAGACATAGCTGTGCATAAATTGGCGGAATCTCCGGACGTCAAGCTAGTCAAACAAGCACCAAGAAGAATGCAGCCCGAACTTGAAATGGGTATCAACGCTGAAGTCAAAAAGCTAATCGATTCCGGCTTCATCCAAGAAGTTCAATACCCCGACTGGATCGCCAACATTGTCCCAGTGATGAAGAAAAATAGGACGGCGCGCATCAGCGTGGAATTTCGGGACCTTAACAAAGCCTGTCCGAAAGATTATTTCCCCATACCGGTTACCGAGTTGATGATAGATAACACGTTCACTCACGAAGTTTTCTCCTTCATGAACGGCTCATCAGGGTATAATCAAATAAAGATGCATCCCGAAAACCAGAAGCATACCGCTTTCCGGACTTCTCTGGACATATTCTGCTACAAAGTGATGCCTTTCGGTTTGAAGAACGCCGGCGCTACCTACCAGAGGTCCATGACAAAGATTTTCGATGACCTCATACATGAAATCGTCGAATGCTATATTGATGACCTCATAGTGAAAAGCAAATCGTACGAAGAGCCCTGAGAGCATATGAAGATAGTGTTCCAGCGCCTTCGGAAGTACAACCTGAAGATGAACCCTCTCAAATACGCGTTTGGAGTTTCCTCGGGCAAATTCCTAGGGTTCATTATACGACACCGGGGCATCGAAATATACCCGTCAAGGATCAAGGCGATTATGGAAATACCTCCACCAAGAACTTTAAAACAATTGCGGTCTCTGCAAGGGAAGCTTGCGTACATCCGACGGTTTATAGCTAACCTCTCCGGAAAATGCCGCCCCTACAGTCATCTAATGAGGAAGGGGACCCCATTCGTTTGGGATTGTAAATGCCAAAGTGCACTGGATTAAATCAAGCAATACCTGCAGAATCCGCCGGTATTGACCGATCGGGTCCAGGGAAAGCCCCTCATCTTGTACACAACCGCTCTTGAGGGTTCCTTAGGTGCGCTATGGGCACAGGAGAACGACCAAGGGAAGGAGAGAGCCCTCTACTATTTGAGTCGAGTTCTACTGGGGGAAGAAAACTACTACTCCCCTATCGAAAAACACTGCCTGGCGTTAATTTTCGCGATAACGAAGCTTCAGCATTATGCTTTGGCGCATGAGCTCCAACTCATATCAAAAGTGGATCCTCTCAAGTATCTGATGTCAAGAGCCATACTAACGGGACGACTCGCTAAATGAGCCCTCCTCTTGATGGAGTTCTCGATAATCTATCGACCCCTCAAGGCAGTGAAAGGCAAAGCCATTGCCGACTTTCTCGCTGAGCATCCAATACCTGGCGACTCACCTTTAAATTGCGAACTGCAAGAGGAACACGCGTTTGACACGATCGATGGAGAGAAAGGCGGGAGTGATACCCGATGGAAACTCTATTTCGAAGAAGCATCTTCCGTGAAGAAGCGACAGCACAACACCCTTATAATCAAATCTGGGGTAGGCCTTATCTTCGTGACTCCACAAGGAGGGATAATGCGCTTTGCCTTTTCCTTACAGGAGTCGAAGACAAACAATGAGGCAGAATATGAGACTTTGATAGCAGGTCTTGAGATCGCTGTCGACATGAGTCGTTTGAAGAAAAGGAAGCGATCAAGCAAACAACCCTACAAATAGAAGACCAAGAAAAAGCTAAGGATTGGAGAGAAGTCTTTATAGACTACTTCAAATCCTGTCAAACACCGGAAGATGCATCCTCAAGACATTAGCTCATGAAACAAGCGCTGTCATTCGCCTTCGTCATTGACACTCTATATAAGAGATCGTTCTGTTAGTTATATGTATGCCCTAGAAGCCATTACTGTACATATGATGTATATTGTAGTGGATGCTTGGACATATATAGGGAGGACTTTCTTGCTGGACATGATAATATGCTATCTGGTTGCTCTTTGTCTTAACATGTTGACTTGTATACGTGATACTGTCTTGCTCTCACATATTGATAAAGCCCTTAGGATGTGTACTTGATTACCAGGAATATGATGGAGATCATACTAGTGGGGCCAAGGGTAGTCCACAAGTACACTCTATAATTGTTCCTAGTCGTGGGAGTATCGAGACAGGCATCGATACTCCAGTATAGACTAGCGTATGCTCTTCTTGACCCATATGATGGGCGATGGATGATCCCATATCTATTGGAGTTTGACATTAGAGAAGGTATACGGGTGCTCAGTGGAGACTGGGTACACTGGATGGACTCGCCGAGAACTCCTAGATAGTATTATACCTATTGTCAGATAGCAGTTCTCTGGTGACACTGGTACAGGTTAGTCTGTCGACCCGAGATCGTCATATAGTCTTGTGTGATTCCCACTGTGCTTTGATTTCCACCTTACCACGGTCAAGTGATCATGCAAAATGGTGGTTTTTGGGTACAGTTCCGAGTCACATGGAGGCAACGAGCGATAGGAGGGGACTCGTCTCCCCCGGTATTAGAAGTTGATCTTGCGCTATGCTCGATTGGCCATAACATGAAATCCCTGGACATGATTGCTGAGATCTACTGGTAAGTGTTATCAGTAGTTTCTCGAACCGTTATGGAACTTGCATCGGCATGACTTATCAGGCTATTGGGGTCTGACGTTATACCATCCCCAGGCTATGATATGGGACATATCTGACGAAGAGACCGGACTGTACAGTAGTGTTACTGATTAGATTCGCAGGAGCGTGAGCAGGATTGCTTGTTGATCTTCTGATCGATCAATACCTGGTGGCCGTTACGTTTACCAGACCGCTTGCGGCTTGTGGGTGTTTGATATGATCATCACCTACTGCCGGCGTATTGACGAGTCTTTAGAGTCTTGCACAGAGATTTCCTGGTTCATGCGAAACGGAGTAGGAGCATATATGTGATATGTGCGGGACCGAGATTAATGCGCGTATGTGATACCGCATTCTATTCTCGCGATATGTGATATCGGTCGGATATATGTGATATAGCCGGATTATCGGATCAAGTGTTGATTCGATAAGATGATTCATATGATATTAGTCGGCTGTATACGATATAGCCGGATTATTAAATCAAGTATTGATTTGATAATTTAATGTATAATTATATATTTGATATATTAACTTACATTAACTAATATTTGCTCACTAAGTATTCTTTTTTCACTTGTGTGCATGTAGTATATATGTGATATATATTAATGTATATTTTATTGTGTCATGCTTGATGATACATGATTTATGGGTGTATGAGACTTATACCATGCTTGATTTAATGTATGGTTTTTATTTATCTAAGTAATTCAAAAATAAATGGATTTTTGTCATGATTACAAGCTTGTAGAAGTTTGTAGAAATGTTGACCAAGTCCACTCTTTTTGTTTCACCTGTAGATATTTATTAACCTAACCATTAAACCTCACCCATGGTCAAGTCTCTACATGATTTAGTGCATGACACTAACTCACCCATGGTTCACATTCTCACCTCATGAGTTCATTCTCTCATTCTTCTTCACTTGAGCTTATATTTCCTCATGAAAAGCTTTCTAGCTTTTGAAAATGGTGAGAAAATATTGAGAGAAAAAGAAAACTAAAGAGAGCCCATTTCCTACTTCATCATTCTCTACTATTAGCCATTTAGTTTAGGATGTTTGCTTCACTAAACCCTAATTTAGTGAAGAGATAGTATGAGCTTGAGTCTCCTCGACGTAGATCATCTTCGGCTTTGAAGACTTCAAGTAAGTTTGCATCTTTCACCTTGTGGAGCCTCTCAAGAGTTCGTGAGATCATACTCGCAGCGAATTGACATCTACACGGAGCATTTGAAGTGAAGGACCAGTCTACAAAGGTTGAATTCCTCATTCACTTAGTGTATAAAGTTGTTTGCATGCTTATTGTTTATATCTCTAGTTAAATATCTAGTGTTAGAGTTATTTAGAACGGCAAAAATTTGAAAACGGCATGGACGATGCCTCCCGAAACCTTGCTGCCGTACTAAGTAATCCTACGGTGGGATCAGAGCTATGCTAGAGATTTAAAAGATATTTATTAGATTATGAAACCGAAACGACTCCGAAACTTGAAACCCTATGATCCCGTTTCTGTCGAATTTTTAAAGGGCTCTAAATTTTTTTTAAACAACTGCAGAATGTTGTATGAGATGCAACATAAACACCATGGAAATTTCAAGCAATTCGGCCACATGGCCTCAAAAATCGGCGAGCTTGGGTCAATTTTGGTATTTGGGCTTCAAATTTTCATGGTGTTCCAGTCTCTGGGTTTTGTTGTTTCAGGTGTTGTTTGTTTTTGCTAGATTTTCATGTCATGTTAACTTTCTGCAAAGGCAACTCGGAGTGTTTTGCAGTCGTAATTCCAACATGTATTTGGGTTATTTAGACGATGTTAAAAAGTTTGAACGGATATCAATAACCCATATTTTCCCCGCTGGAAATTTTCCAAGTATTGGATTTTTTCTGAGTTTAAAATCTTCAGAAAATCATGCAAGCGATTCTGTGGACCCTCTATAAGAACGATACCCAAACTCGACTTTTTGGATCGCGGAATCGCGGTAATACCCTAGGGTTTTTCGCAGTTCCGTGGCGCTATGAGTGAGGCTTGGGTCGGCCCTTCTACAGATGGTTCATATGAGTTGTGACAGTTTCTGGGTACTTTTTGAACTCCGCTCAAGTATTGAGCTTGTCGGGAAAGTTTGGGTGTTTGATTATTCGATCGAAAAGTTTAACTTCGTCTGGCTATCTATGATTATGATACAATATTTGGAATCCACAAATAGTTATGAGATAACTAATTTGAATTTTGTAAATCTAGCAGTTTAGTCTCATTTGATCGGTTGCCACGGAATTTTGATGTAGATCAAAAGTCCATCGCAATTACGTAGTGTACGCGGATACTCGCCGGGTAACCTTACTAGATAGCCATGCCATATAGCCCCAACCAAGTGACTGTAGGAGAACCCCGTCGCCAAAAGCATCCATTCGGGTGCTCGCGACAGCGGTGTTCCGCCTTAGTGCACTTCGTCGACGGCATCGGGGGTGCGGCCGTCTACTAAAGTTTCTGACGAGCATTCAATCAGGTTATCGGAAATCTTGTTGAATTACCCGACAAGCTATTGGAAAGTGTTTTCAATATCGAGACTAAAATGCGGGGTTTATAATTGTTAGGCATGTGATGTCTAAGAAATTCATTTAGTTAGGCATGAAATCCAAAGTATGTGATACATTAGGTTTATGATGTCTAAAGTGGTTGCGGATTCCAACTGTTGTAGTTTTTCACTTTCTTTCTGCGACCGTAAGTGTAATATGTGGTGTATCGCCGGTTTCGGTGCTATACGTCAACGACAATTGGGATACGCATATTTACTTACGTTGATGACATGTGATGCTATGTATTGCTGTGATATGATATATTGGATCGTCGTGTTTTGAATAGCCTTTTTTTTTAATGTGAGATGAGAGTTTTTCATTTTCATTCATGTAAAAACATGTATGTAATATTCTTTTATTGGGGCATTTCCAGGTTGAGGATGATGTCACCATTGATGTATATTATTTACTTTTCAGCATTAGGATAGACCCAAGGCGGGGAGCACAAGTAACCGAGTTCTAGGGTCCAGTGGGTGATCATCTCGAGGAGTCGAGACCGGGCTCCTAACTCTAAATTTGTTAGGGTTGCTTGCCACTCTCGTAGGGGTCTAGGGATGTGGGTTAGGCTATTCATCGCGACCGTAGAATCCGTGTTTTTTACAGGCTTAATTTAAAACACGGAATTCCTAGTATATCCAATATTTTATATATGTTCTTCTGCTGCTGATATTCTGTGATGTGATCACTTGATATGTTCTAAGACGAATGCCTATATTATATATATGATATATACTAACTATTAATGCTTTCGTTTCTTCTGTGATGCTTGTGAAGCATAATTGATGGGACTTCATTAATGAGATTAATGAAATAAAAGAAATCTAAAGATGTTGTAGAAACTTGTTTTAAAAACTAGTAGCTCTAGTTCCTGATTTGCATAGCGGTATTCCTTGTAGAATATCCAGCACCTTATTCGATAAGAAAAGAGCCGAGATCCCTTCACCGGGAGTGACCTCTTTAGCGAAACTAGCAGATGCTACAAACTCGGTTTGTCTTTTGATTGATTTTATAGTTTTTGCTTTGCATAGTGGTATTTGTGAAATATCCTGCATCTTATTCAATAGGGAAAGAGTCGATGATCTCTTCACCGGGAGTGACCTCTTTAGCGAAACTAGTAAAAGCCTCAAAAACACTCCTTTTCAAAATCACTCGATTCTACAACGATATCAAGTTCATTACACAAAAGGTTTTTTAAGAACCTGTCGTAGCCCTCCGTCATTTCAGATAAGTAGTATTTAGTATTCGTGCTACGTTTGTTGGCTTTCGTCAAGACGTAGTGTGCGGTAGCTGATTAGTGCTTATCTGCTTAAGCATATGATGCGGTTGGATTAGGGTAGTCGTATGGCTTTGTTGGCTTTCTTCAAGGGTCATGCGGGTGGGTTTAATTCAATCATGAAATGTACGGGTTGAACTTGACTAGTGGACTATGGTTTGTTGGCTTTCGTCAAGGACATAGCACGCTAGGGGCAAAATATTATCGAGAATTTCAAGTGTTGAAATTTGCAATGAGATTGCATACCTTCTATGAGATAGTTGGATCCTGATACCCACTTCGAGTAAGAGTTACTCCTGGGAGAATTTTACACATTACAATTAGCCAATCAAGCAAGTATCTAGAAAGGTGTTAATGTGGTACACCCCTGGGAAAATGAGGTTTATTTTAATTAGGTCCATGCGAAAGAATGGGGAACCTCCCTCAAAGTACTGAGACTGGCCTGGCCGAAAGATTGGCGAACTTGTAGGGTGTAATTAATCCCGTCTAGTCTTACCTTTTAGGGTTTGAAGGAAGATTTGATAAAAACAGTGGGAGCCATCCTGATTAGATAAAATAATAACCAATCTAATTTTGCAAGAGCGCACGCAGAGTGTTTTCTTCTCTCTCTCTCTCTTCTGGTAGCGACTATGTCACACCTTAATCAAGATAATAATATGGATGCATTGACCGAACCTGCTTATTATACTGTGCTAGGGAACGTTGGTTTCGCTCCAACCTATAATTGTTATAATTCTGAGCAGGAAATAGGGGAATATCCGGATTTCCACGCCACCCAATTAAGGAATAAGCATGTTGATGCATATTCTTCGCGTGTGTTCATTACCGAGAACTGTTTCTCAGTATCTTCTACGTCCTGGGTATGTGATACCGGATCAGGATCCCGCATATGTAATATGTTACATGGGCTACAGATAGGTAGAGAACTGGGAATGGGTGATATGTCTCTAAGTGTAGAGAATGGTGCAATTGTTGCAGCCAAATCAGTTGGCAAATATCACCTTGTATTAATACATTGATTCTGAACGAATGTTATTACATACCGAATCTGATATACAACATTACATCAGTTTCTTTAATGGGTTAAAGAAGGATATAATTCTGTATAGGAGGATAATGTTGTGAACATTTTTCTTAATCAAGAGTTGATTGGATCAGGCACGTTATGAAATAGCATACACGTTCTAAATCAAACTACAGTTCAAAGTATATAGAACACACACAAGAAGAGTAGTTTAGAAATGAACGAATCCTTCTTGTGGCATTGTAGACTAGGTCATATCAATGCGACACGACCAGCTAAGTTACATAAGGATGAATATGAGAATCTGTTCGAATTTTCATCTTATGATACTTGCCAATCTTGTCTCAAAGGTAAAATGACCAATACTCCGTTTACTGGAAACAAAGAAAGAGTTAGTGAACTCTTGGGACAGATACATGATGATATATACGGTCCTATGTCTACAAATGCCAAGGTTGGTTCTTCGTACTTCATTATATTTACTGATCATCTCTCGAGATTCGGACATATGTTCCTGTTGAAACACAAGTCTGAAACTTTTGAGAAATTCAAGGAATATAAGCTTGAAGTTAAAGAACCAGACGGGTAGAAGTATTAAGCCCTACGATATGATCGAGGAGGAGAATACTTGCGCATGGAGTTCCTGGAGTTTCTAAAAGAAGAATGTAATTCTCTCTCAGCTTACTCCTTCAAGTACACCACAACACAACGGTGTATCGGGGCGGAGGTTTCGCACCTATGAGATATGGTGCGCTCTATGATGAGTATTGCTGAGTTACCTGTTACCTTTTGATGTTATTCACTTGAGAAGTTGCATACCTATTGAATGGGGTTCCATCCAAATCATGGCCTACCACTACATATGAGATATGAAATGGGAAGAGACCATGTATTAAACGAGTTAAGATATAGGGTTTTCCGGCCTATGTTGAAAGGCAAAATCCGGACAAGCTCGAGGCAAGGTCAGTTCTGTATAAGTTTGTCAGGATATCTCAAACATCTGTAAAGGAATATCTTCTACCAAACTGAGGAGCAAAAGGTGTTTTGTTTCTCAGCATGCCACCTTTTTAGAAAAGGGATTTCTTATGAAGAAATATGTGGACATGAGGTAGAACTGGAAGTTGTTCCAGTTTGACAAACTAACAGCTGATGATTTGGTGAAACCAAAGAATTCAATAGTCTCCAACGAACCTCAGCCTCTCCGCGAATCTGGTAGAGTTCCTCATCCACTTGAGAGATACTACGGTCTTCTCAGTAACAGTAGGAGCGAGGATTGCGTCATGATTGATGATGGCCCAACTAGGTTCAGGCGGGCCATCACGAGTAGGGACTCTGTGAAAAGGCTGGATGCTGTGCGATCAAAGATGGAATCCATATACACCAACAAAATATGACTTTAATTGATGCACCTGAAGGGGTAAAACCCATTGGGAGCAAATGGATCTTGTGAAGATTCTTGGTGTAGATGGAAAAGTTGAGACTTTCAAAGCTATGCTTAAGTCTATCAGGATCAATGCGCGCATCGCGGAGTTGGAACATCTGTTTTGATGTGACAGTCAAAGTATTTGACTTCATCAAAATGGTAGATGAACCTTGTATATATACAAGAAGGTTGTAGAGAGTAAGGTTGTCATCCACGTATTGTATGCAGATGACATACTCTTAGGAAACCATTTCCTATGCTACACTCGGTCAAGCTTCTCTTATCACAAGGATTCTCCATGGAAGATCTGGATGATACCTACTACATCTTGTGGATTATGATCTATGATGATAGATCTAAATGGATGTTGGGAGTGTCCCAAATCCAAGTACATTAACACCGTACTAAAGGGGTTTAGTATGGAATATTCTAAGCGTGGTGGTTCGCCCACTTACTCATGGATCACTCTCTCCAAGACTGATTTTGAAAGAGCTCGCGTGCAAGGGATACCCTATGCTTCGGCAGTAGGCTCTATCAGAGTGTGCGATGTTATGTACCAGATCATATATAAATGACTCACTAGGTGTAGTGATCAGGAATCAATCAGATCATGGGAGAATCACTGGACAGCTGTGGAGGACATTCTTAAGTACTTGAGAAGCACTAAAAGAAAGTTCTTAGTTCCAGCTTCCAGAGTGATATGTTCGACTGAGAGTCAGTCACAGGCATTGCCTTTACCCTCAGTGGAGGGATGGTTTGTTGGAAGAGTTCCAAGCTATATACCGAGGCATACTAGACGATAAAGGCTGAATACATTGCTACCGATGATACCACCAAAGTGGCTGTCTATACATTTCTTGTTCATAAGATGAACAAGGTTCCTACCATTGAGCGTCCAATAACTGTTATTGTGACAACAATGGATTTGTGGCTTTGGCCAAGGAACGCAGGTCCCATCAGAGTTCCAGACATATTCTGAGGCAAGTATCACCTGATCAGGAAGATGGTTGATCTTCAAGGGATCGAGGTCACGAGAGATGACACAAAGGATAACACGACGGATCCACTCACCAAGGCCTACTTCCCCAAATACTATTTGAGAGATTTTGGGACGGTTGAGTATAAGATACTACAACCACTGCTATATTGTTGGGTATTGGATACTACAACAAATGACCTTAGTGCAAGTGGGAGATTGTTAGTTATATGTATGCCTTAGAGGCCATTACTGCACATTTGATGTATATTGTAGTGGATGGTTGTACATATATAGGGAGGACTTTCTTGCTCGATATGATAGTATGCTATCTGGTTGCTATTTGTCTTAACATGTTGACTTGTATAAGTGATGCTGTCTTGCTCTCACATGTTGATAAAGCCCTTAGGATGTGTACTTGACTACCAGGACTATGATGGAGATCATACTAGTGGGGCTAAGGGTAGTCCATAAGTACACCCTATAATTGTTCCTAGTCGTGGGAGTATCGAGACAGGGTATCGATACTCCAGTGTAGACTAGCGTATGCGCTTCTTAACCCATATGATGAGCGATGGATGATCCTACATCCATTGGTGTTTGACATCAGAGAAGGTATACGGGTGCTCAGTGGAGACTGGGTACACTGGACGGACTCACCGAGAACTCCTAGATGGTATTATACCTATCGTCAGATAGCAGTTCTCTGGTGACACTGGTACAGGTTAATCTGTCGACCCGAGATCGTCATATAGTCTTGTGTGATTCCCACTGTGATTTGATTTCCACCTTACCATGGTCAAGAGATCGAGGAAAACGGTGGTTTTTGGGTACAGTCCCGAGTCTCATGGAGGCAATGAGCGATAGGAGGGGATTCGTCTCTCCCGGTATTGGGAGTTGATGTTGCGCTATGCTCGATTGGCTATAATATGAAATCCGTGGCCAGGGTTGCTGAGATCTACTGGTAAGTGTTATCAGTAGTTTCTCGAACCGTTATGGACCTTGTATCGGCATGACTTATCAGGCTATTGGGGTCTGACGTTATACCATCCCCAAGCTGTGATATGCGACATATTTGACGAAGAGACCGGACTGTACGGTAGTGTTACTGATTGAATTCGCAGGAGCGTGAGCAAGCTTTCTTGTTGATCTTCTGATCGATCAATACCCGGGTGGCCGTTACGTTTACCGGACCGCTTGCGGCTTGTGGGTGTTTGATATGATCATCACCTACTGCCGGCGTATTGAAGAGTCTTTAGAGTTCTACATAGAGATTTCCTGGTTCATGCGAAACAGAGTAGGAGCACATATATGATATGTGCGGAACTGAGATTAATGCGCGTATGTGATACCGCATTCTATTCTCGCGATATGTGATATCGGCCGGATATATGTGATATAGCCGGGTTATTAGATCAAGTGTTGATTCGATAAGATAATTCATATGATATTAGTCGGTTGTATGTGATATAGCCGGATTATTAAATTAAGTGTTGATTTGATAATTTAATGTATAATTATATATTTGATATATTAACTTACATTAACTAATATTTGCTCACTAAGTATTCTTTTTCTCACTTGTGTGTATGTAGTATATATGTGATATATATTAATGTACATTTTATTGTGTCATGCTTGATGATACATGATTCATGGGTGTATGAGACTTATAACATGCTTGAGTTAATGTATGGTTTTTATTTATCTAAGTAATTCAAAAATAGATGGATTTTTGTCATGGTTACAAGCTTGTAGAAGCTTGTAGAAATGTTGACCAAGTCCACTCTTTTTGTTTCACTTGTAGATATTTATTAACCTAACCATTAAACCTCATCCATGATCAAGTCTCTACATGAGTTAGTGTATGACACTAACTCACCCATGGTTCACATTTTCACTTCATGAGTTCATTCTCTCATTCTTCTTCACTTGAGCTTCTTCTTCCTCATGAAAAGCTTTCTTGCTTTTGAAAATTGTGAGAAAATATTGAGAGAAAAAGAAAATTAAAGGGAGCCCATTTCCTACTTCATCATCCTCTACTATTAGCTATTTAGTTTAGGGTGTTTGCTTCACTAAACCCTAATTTAGTGAAGAGGCAGTATGAACTTGAGTCTCCTCGACGTAGATCATCTTCGGCTTTGAAGACTTCAAGCATGTTTGCATCTTTCACCTTGTGGAGCTTCTAAAGAGTTCGGGAGATCATACTCGCAGCGAAGGGACTTCTACACGGAGCATTTGAAGTGAAGGACCGGTCTATAAAGGTTGTATTTCTCATTCACTTAGTATGTAAAGTTGTTTCCTTGCTTATTGTTTATATCTCTAGTTAAAGATCTAGGTTTAGAGTTATTTAGAACGGCAAAATTTTGAAAACAGCATGGACAATACCTCCCAAAACCTTGCTGCCGTGCTAAGCAACCCTATACGTTCGACTCTCTGTGGCTGAGATGCCTGGGGCCGGAAGAAGCAAGGAGAGTCTTCCAAGAAACTCATGCCGGATTCTGCGGTTCTCATCAATCCGGGCCGAAAATGAAGCTGAAGATCAAAAGAATGGGTTACTATTGGCCCACGATGATTCATGACTGCCTCGAATACGTGAAGCAGTGCCACTCGTGCCAAATTCACGGGGACGTCATCCATGTAGGGTTCCTTGGCACACTCAAGAGGTTCCACAAGGTATCAACCATGCCAAATTCAAAATTTCCGGTGCCGAGAAACCCTAAACTAGATCGTTAACTAGAGTTTAGGCGAAATAAAATGAAAGTAAATCACATTTACACTAAGTGAATGGAAATACAACCTTTGTAGATCTGGTCCACCACTTCTTTAGCTCCGTGATGACGTCCCTTCGCTGCGATCACCGGGATCCCGGACTCTTGCGATGGTTTCGTCGGAGAAATGAGCTGGCTAGGTCGTTGACTTCGATGTCGAAGATGATCTACGTCGAGGCAACTCTAATTCAAGCTCCATCTTCACTTGGTCATGAAACTTGTGAAGATAACACACTCTACTACATGGCAAGTGGTAGAGGATGAAGAAATAGGAAGTGGGTTCACTTTGGATTTGGATTTCTCACTTGGATTCATCACTTGATAATTTTCAAGCAAGCTTTCTTTTTCTTCATGAAGAAGAAGAAGAAGAAGGGCATAGAAAAAGAATTAATCAATAATAATAAATCAAGTGATCTTATCATAATGCAACCATGGGTGAGGCTAACTCATGTAGAGAATAAACTAGGGTTTAGGTTTAATGGTTAGGGTTAAAGCAAAAAACAAAATGGCAAAGACTTTCAAAGCTTCATGAAGCTTCATGAATAAAACAAACCAAGCCTCCACTTTATTCTTGCCAAAATGAATAAAGAAAATAAATAAAACAAATGAAAACCTAACCATTAACATAAAGATGGTTTAAAGCAAACATACACCCAAGTTTGCATGTATCATCAAACATGATACAATCAAGTGCACAAATATATATCATATATACAATGTGCATATTCAAGTGAGAAAAATAATCTTAAGTGAACTAATACTAGTTAATGTAAAGTAATATATCAAATATATAATTATACATTAAATCATTAAATCAACACTTGATTTAACGATCCGGTCATATCGCATATGACCGACTAATATCCAATGTATCGACTTATCGAATCAATCCTCGATTCGATAACTAGGTTATATCGCATACAACCAATCGATACAATCATCGTGAGAATAGAATACGGTATCACATACACGCATTATTCTCGGTCCCACACATATCTCATATGCGCTCCTATTTCGTTTTGCTTGAGCCAGGAAACCTCTGTGTAGGACTCTAAAGACTCGTCAATACGCCAGCAGCAGGTGATGATCATATCAAACACCCACAAGCCGCAAGCGGTCTGCTAAACGTAACGGCCACCCGGGTATTGAGCTATCAGAAGATCAACGAGCAAGCCCGCTCACACTCCTGTGAATCCAACCAGTAACACTTACCGTACAGTCCGGTCTCGTCGTCTGATATGTCGCATATCTTGCCTAGGGGTGGTAAACGTCAGACCCTAATAGCTCGATAAGTCGTGTCGATATGAGGTCTATAACAGTTCGAGAAACTACTGGTAACACTTACCAGTAAATCTCAGCAACCCTGGCCAGGGAATTCCGGTTATAGCCAATCGAACACAACGCAACATCAACTCTCTATACCGGGAGAGACGAATCCCCTCCTATCGCTCATTGCCTCCATGTGATTCGGGACTGTACCCAAAAACCACCGTTTTGCACGCCTTCTCTAACGTGGTAAGGTGGAAATCAAAGCACAGTAGGAATCACACAAGACTCTATGACGATCTCGGGTCTACAGACTAACCTGTACCAGTGTCACCAGAGAACTGCTATCTGACGTAAGGTATAATACCATCTGGGAGTTCTCGGCGAG
This sequence comes from Agapanthus africanus, assembly GCA_030015575.1. NCBI lineage: Eukaryota > Viridiplantae > Streptophyta > Magnoliopsida > Asparagales > Amaryllidaceae > Agapanthus > Agapanthus africanus. The sequence continues at coordinate 28,758,387 of CM057339.1, forward strand.
TCCGTCCAGTGTACCCAGTCTCCACTGAGCACCCGTATATCATCTCTGATGTCAAACACCAATGGATATGGGATCATCCATCGCCCATCTGTATGGGTCGAGAAGGTATACGCTAGTCTACTCTGGTATATCGATGCCCCGTCTCGATACACCCACGACTAGGGACCTTGAAGGATGTACTTATGGACTACCATGTCCCCACTAGTATGATCCGCATCATAGTCCAGGTAGTCAAGTACACATCCTAAGGGCTTTACCAACATGTAACAGAGAGACAATCAGTATACACGTTAAGATAAAGAGCAACCAGATAGCATACTATCATGTCGAGCAAGAAAGTCCTCCCTATATATATCCCAGCATCCACTACAATATACATCCAATGTATAGTAATGGCCTCTAGGGCATACATATAACTAACAATCTCCCACTTGCACTAGGGCCATCTGATAGCAGTGGTTGGTGGTTGTAGTATCTCCCATACTCAACCATCCCATAATAGTCTCTCTCTGGGAAAAGGCCTTTGTGAGTGGATCCGCCGTGTTGTCCTCTGAGTCTACTCTCCTGACCTCGATCCTCTGGAGATCAACCATCTCCATGATCAGGTGACACTGCCTCAGAATATGTCTGGATCACTGATGGGACGGGCGTTTCTAGGCATAAGCCACAACTCCATTGTCTCACAATGGTAGGAACGAAGTTCATCTCATGAACTAATATATACCCAGACTTCCTCTTTGGTAGTGTCTTTGGTAACGATGTATCTTGCCTTTATCGTCTAGTATGCCACGGTATCTAGCTTGGAACTCTTCCAACATACCGTCCCTTTACTGAGGGTAAAGACAATGCCTGCGACTGACATTCAGTCGTCCTTATCACTCTGGAACCTTTCCAGTGATTCTCCCCAGGATCAATTGATACCATCCCACTACAGCTAGTGAGAATCCTAACATCCAATTAGATCTATCTATTAGATCATAACTTAGGATTTAGAAGGTATCACTTTGATCCTATATGGATAATCCTTGTGATAAGCGGAGATTGACTATGCGTAGCATAGGAAACTCCTTCCCTATCAAGAGTATGTCATCCACGTTCTCTACGAGGATCTCCACCATACACTCTACTACCTTTTTGTATATACAAGGTTCATCTACCATTTTGATGAAGTCAAAATCTTTGACTAACACATTAAAACAGACGTTCCAACTCCGGGATGCCTGCTTTATCACATAAAACATCTTGCACACGTTTCCGCTGCTCCCACTGTCTACGAAGCCCTCTGACTGTGTACTTACAGACTCTCTCTTCTAAACTATCATTTAGAAAAGCAGTCATGACACCCAACCACCAGATATCGTAGTCATGGTATGTAGCCGTGGCAAGTAGGATCTGGATGGACTTAAGCATAGCTCCTTAGAAAATGTTTCATCATAATTCATATCTGGTCAATGATGCAAACCTTTAACAAGTCTAGCTTTGAAAGTCTCAACTTTTCCATGTACACCAAGTAATCTTCTCCAGATATACTTGCTCCTGATAGGGATTTAACCCTTCAGATAAGGCAACCAAAGTCCATACTTTGTTAGTGTATAAGGATTCCATCTCAGATCGCTAAGCATCCAGCCATTCTTACAGAGTCTCACTCCTGATGGCCAGCTCGAAACTAGTTGGGTCATCATCTCATGATGCAATCCTTGCTTCCACTGTCATAGAGAAACCGAAGTATCTCTCAGGTGGGTGAGGAACCCTACTAGATCGGCGGAGTGGCTGAGGTTCGTTGGAATCTACTGAATCCTTTGGTTCTACCAAATCATCTGCTGTAATTTGTATAGCTGGAACCTTTCCAGTTCTACATAACAGACCTTGCCTCGAGCTTGTCCGGATTTTGCTTTTAGACATAGGCCGGACAACCCCAAATCTTAACTAACTTAAGAAATGGGCTCTTCCCTTTCCATATCACATATGAAGTGGTAGGCAATTGATTTGATTGGAACCCTATTCAATAGGTATGCAGCTTCTCAAGCGCATAACTCCCAAAAGGAAATAGGTAACTCAGTAGTACTCATCATAGAGCACACCTTATCATATAGGGTGTGATTGCTCCGCCCCGATACACTGACGTGCTGTGGTGTATACGGAGGAGTAATGCTGAAAGAGAATCTCATTCTCCTTTAGAATAGTCCAGGAATTCTATGCACAAGTATTCTCCTCCCTGATCACATCAAAGGACATAATACTTATACCCGTATTTTGGTTCTCTACTTCTAACTTATATTCTGTGATTATCTCAAGAGTTTCAGATTGTGTTTCAACAGGAACATATGTCTGAATCTTGAGAGATTATCGGAGAATGTAATGAAGTACAAAGAACCGGTCTTGGCATGCATAGACAGGGGACATTACATAATCAGTATGTATCAGTCCCAAGAGTTCACTAACTCTTTCTCTGTTTTCAATAAACAGAGCTATGGTCATCTTATCTTTGTGACATGACTGGCAAGTTTCCCAAGATGTAAATTCAAACTGATTTAAATATGCATCTAAATGTAACTTCAGCCAGTCGGGTCGCATTGATATGACCTAGTCTACAATGCCTCAAGAAGGATTCGTTCATTTCTGAACTCTTCCTCTTGTGTGTGTTCTGTATACTAAGAACTATAGTTTGATTTAGAACATCAATGCTTTTAGATAACGTGCCTGAACCGATCAACCTTTTGATATAGGAAATGTTCAAAACATTATCCAACAATATAAAATTTTATCATTTCTTTACTAACAAAGAGACTGATATGATTTTGTATATCAGGTTCGGTATCTAATAACATTCGTTCAGAATCATTGTATTTGGAAATACAGAGTGACAGTGACCAACAGACTTGGCTGCAACACTTGCACCGTTTTCTGTCTCATGAAACTTATCACCCGTTCTCAGTTCTCTACCTTTCTGTAGCCCATGTAACAGATTACATATGCGGGATCCTGATCTGGTATCTCATACCCAGGACGTAAAGGATACTGAGAAACAGTTCTCTGTAATGAACACACCCGAAGATGATGCATCAACATGCACTTTCTTCGTTTGGACGGCATGGAAAATCTGGTATTCCCCAATTTCCTGCTCTGTCTTATAACAATTATAAGTTGGAGCGGGACCAACGTTCCCCAGCTCAGTATAACAAGCGGGTTCGGTCAATATATCCGTTTTATTATCTTGATTAAGGCGTGATATGGTCGCTACCAGGAGAGAGAGAGAGAGAAGAAAACACTCAGCGTGCGCTCTTGCAAGATCAGATTGGTTATTATTTTATCTAATCAGGATGGCTCCCACTGTTTTTATCAAATCTTCCTTCAAACCCTAAAAGGAAAGACTAGCCGGGATTAATTACACGCTACAAGTTCGCCAATCTTTCAGCCAGGCCAGTGTCGGTACTTTGAGGGAGGTCCCCCGTGCTTTCGCACGAACCTAATTAATGTAAACCTCGTTTTCCCAGAGGCTTAACCTCGTTAACACCTTTCTAGACACCTACTTGATCGGCTGGTTGTAATGTGTAAAACTCTCCCAGGAGTAACTCTTACTCGCAGCGGGTATCGGGATCCAACTATCTCATAGAAGGTATGCAATCTCATTGCAAATTTCAACACATGAAATTCCCGATAATTTTGCCCCTAGCGTCCTATGACCTTGACGGAGGCCAAACTACCCATAGTCCGCTAGTCAAGTTCAACCCGTCATTTCCTGATTGAATTAAACCCACCCGCACGACCCTTGACGGAGGCCAAACAACGCCGTACGAATACCCTAATCCAATCGCATCATATGCTAGCAGATAAGCACTAGTTAGCTACCGTACACTACGCCTTGACGGAGGCCAAACTACCGCAGCACGAATACTAACTAGTACTTATCTGAAATGACGGAGGGCTACGACAGGTTTTTCTGAAAACCTATTGCGTAATGAGCTTGATATCGTTGTAGAATCAAATGATTTTGAAATGGAGTGTTTTTGAGGCTTTTCTAGTTTTGCTAAAGGGGTCACTCCCGGTGAAGGGATCGTCGGCCCTTTCCTCGTCGAATGAGGTGCGGGATATATCATATATATCACTGTGCAAAGCAGAAACTATAGAAGCTATCAAAAGACAAACCGAGTGTGTAGCATCTGCCAGTTATTGCTAAAGGGGTCACTCCCAATGAAGGGATCTCGACCCTTTCCTCATCGAATAAGGTGCAGGATGTTCTACAAGGAACACTGCGATGCAAAGCAAGAACTGTAGCTACCCATTTTTGAAAATTCGATTCCACAACATCTTAGGTTTCTTTTCTTTCATTAATCACATTATTGAAGTCCCATCATTTAAGTACCTAAACATCACAGATAAATACGATGTACACTTATGCCATCCGCATTCGTCTTGATGTCCCCTCGTGCACCGTTAGGTTGGGTAACTAACGGCAGAGCGGGGCAGGGCTAGCGCGGGTGTAAAACATAAGTAACGCCTATATAATATATCATATATACTATATACAGTATTTATCAGAGAACATCAAATGATCACATCACAGATATCGCAGCAGAAGAAACATATGAAATATTGGATATACTAGGACGTCCGTGTTTTCAATACGAGCCAGTATAAAACACGGATTCCACGGTCGCGATGAATAGCCAAACCCACACCCCTAGACCCCTACGAGAGCGGCAAGCAACCCTACCAATTCTAGAGTTAGGAGACCCGGACTCGACTCCTCGAGTTGGTCTCCCACTGGACTCCAGAACCCGGTTATTTGTGCTCTCCTCCTTGGGTCTATCCTAATGCGGAAAAGTAAATAATATATATCAACGGTGACAACTTCCGCAACCTGGAAGTGCCCCAATAAAAGAATATTACATACAAGTTTTTACATGAATGAAAATGAAAAACACTCATCTCACATAAAAAAACCCCGGCTATTCAAATACGACGATCCAATATAACATATCCAGCAACACATAACATCACATGTCATCAACGTAAGTAAATATGCCCATCCCAATTGTCGTTGACATATAGCAATGAAACCGGCGATATCACATATTATAGTTACGGTCGCAGAAAAGAAAGTGTAAAACTACAACAGTTGGAATCCGCAAACTCTTTAGACATCGCATGCCTAATCAAATGAATTCCTTAGACATCACATGCCTAACAATTATAAACCCCGCATTTTAGTCTCATTTATCGAAAACTCTTTTCAATATCTAGTCGGGCAATTCAACAAGATTCCCGGCATCCTGACCGAATGCTCGTCGCAAACTTTAGTAGACGGCCGCACCCCCGATACCGTCGACGAAGTGCACTAAGGCGGAACACCGCTGCCGCGAGCACCCGAACGGATGCTTTCGGCGACGAAGTTCTCCTACAGTCACTTGGTCGGGGCTATGGGAAGTAGCTATCTATTAAATTTATCGGCGAGTATTCGCGTACGCTACGCGATTGCGACGGACTTTTGATCGCATCAAAATTCCGTGATAACCGATCAAGTGAGACTAAACTGCTATGTTTATAATATTCATTCAGTTATCTAATAATTATTTGTGGATTCCAAATATTGTATCATATTCCAGATAAATAGAAAATGTTAAACTTTTCGTTCGGACAATCAAACACCCAAGTTTTCCCAGAATAGCTCAACACATGAAATAAGTTTAAAAACATTCACTTCATGCCTCAGTACCAACGGTCCAGCCGTAGAAGGGTCAAGCCAACGCCTTACATGTGGCACGCCGTACTGCCCCAAACCCTAAGGTTCAAAGGGCAGTTCAAGACGGTCACATAATCGAGTTAAGGTTTGTTGTCTTCTAGAGGGTCCATTGCGTTACTTGCACTACTTAGAACGTTATTAAACTATGGAAAAATCCAACAATTGGAAATTTCCCGGCAGGGGAAAAATTGGGTATTTATATCCGGTCGAACTTTTTAACATATTCTAAATTACCCAGAAAAACACATAGACGCAGTTAAAGTTTCCGATCGAATCATCGAATCCCCAAAACACCCCAGATTACTCAACTCTTGAGTGCAGATTAAAATTACCCAGAAAACACAGGAGTCAAATAGAAACATTACTGTGCAAATTGTGGTCAACGAAGCAACAGTATGGCCGCGGAACCGCCGCGCCACGTGGGGTACGGCCGCGGTTCCACGGCGGTTTGATGGAGTTAGGACGACGTTTTGCACAGTAATTCTTATAAAACCCTACTGATTTTTCTGCATATTTTTAATTAGGAAAAATGCACAGTTTTGAAAAATGTACAAAGAAGGGTTTCGGATTAGGGTTTCGGGCTCGATCGGACTTCTAACATCGTCTACACTTCGCCTAAGGCTCTAGCTTGGCTCTGATACCACTGTAGGGTTCCTAGGCACACTCAAGAGGTTCCACAAGGCATCAACCATGCCAAATTCAAAATTTCCGGTGCCAAGAAACCCTAAACTAGATCGTTAACTAAAGTTTAGGCGAAACAAAATGAAAGTAAATCACATTTACACTAAGTGAATGGAAATACAACCTTTGTAGATCCGGTCCACCACTTCTTTAGCTCCGTGATGATGTCCCTTCGCTGCGATCACCGGGATCCCGGACTCTTGCGATGGTTTCGTCGGAGAAATGAGCGGGCTAGGTCGTTGACTTCGATGTCGAAGATGATCTACGTCGAGGCAACTCTAACTCAAGCTCCATCTTCACTTGGTCATGAAACTTGTGAAGATAACACACTCTACTACATGGCAAGTGGTAGAGGATAAAGAAATAGGAAGTGGGTTCATTTTGGATTTGGATTTCTCACTTGGATTCATCACTTGATAATTTTCAAGCAAGCTTTCTTTTTCTTCATCAAGAAGAAGAAGAAGAAGAGCATAGAAAAAGAATTAATCAATAATAATAAATCAAGTGATCTTATCATAATGTAACCATGGGTGAGGCTAACTCATGTAGAGAATAAACTAGGGTTTAGGTTTAATGGTTAGGGTTAAGGCAAAAAACAAAATGGCAAAGACTTTCAAAGCTTCATGAAGCTTCATGAATAAAACAAACCAAGCCTCCACTTTATTCTTGCCAAAATGAATAAAGAAAATAAATAAAACAAATGAAAACCTAACCATTAACCTAAAGATGGTTTAAAGCAAACATACACCCAAGTTTGCATGTATCATCAAACATGATACAATCAAGTGCACAAATATATATCATATATACAATGTGCACATTCAAGTGAGAAAAATAATCTTAAGTGAACCAATACTAGTTAATGTAAAGTAATATATCAAATATATAATTATACATTAAATCATTAAATCAACACTTGATTTAACGATCCGGTCATATCGCATATGACCGACTAATATCCAATGTATCGACTTATCGAATCAATCCTCGATTCGATAACTAGGTTATATCGCATACAACCAATCGATACATTCATTGCGAGAATAGAATACGGTATCACATACACGCATTATTCTCGGTCCCGCATATATCTCATATGCGCTCCTATTTCGTTTCGCTTGAGCCAGGAAACCTCTGTGTAGGACTCTAAAGACTCGTCAATACGCCAGCAGCAGGTGATGATCATATCAAACACCCACAAGCCGCAAGCGGTCTGCTAAACGTAACGGCCACCCGGGTATTGAGCGATCAGAAGATCAACGAGCAAGCCCGCTCACACTCCTTTGAATCCAACCAGTAACACTTACCGTACAGTCCGGTCTCGTCGTCTGATATGTCGCATATCTTGCCTAGGGGTGGTAAACGTCAGACCCCAATAGCTCGATAAGTCATGTCGATATGAGGTCTATAACAGTTCGAGAAACTACTGGTAACACTTACCAGTAAATCTCAGCAACCCTGGCCAGGGATTTCCGGTTATAGCCAATCGAACACAGCGCAACATCAATTCCCTATACCGGGAGAGACGAATCCCCTCCTATCGCTCATTGCCTCCATGTGATTCGGGACTGTACCCAAAAACCACCGTTTTGCACGCCCTCTTTGACGTGGTAAGGTGGAAATCAAAGCACAGTGGGAATCACACAAGACTCTATGACGATCTCGGGTCTACAGACTAACCTGTACCAGTGTCACCAGAGAACTGCCATCTGACGTAAGGTATAATACCATCTGGGAGTTCTCGGCGAGTCCGTCCAGTGTACCCAGTCTCCACTGAGCACCCGTATATCATCTCTGATGTCAAACACCAATGGATATGGGATCATCCATCGCCCATCTGTATGGGTCGAGAAGGTATACGCTAGTCTACGCTGGTATATCGATGCCCCGTCTCGATACACCCACGACTAGGGACCTTGAAGGATGTACTTATGGACTACCATGTCCCCACTAGTATGATCCGCATCATAGTCCAGGTAGTCAAGTACACATCCTGAGGGCTTTACCAACATGTAACAGAGAGACAATCAGTGTACACGTTAAGATAAAGAGCAACCAGATAGCATACTATCATGTCGAGCAAGAAAGTCCTCCCTATATATGTCCCAGCATCCACTACAATATACATCCAATGTATAGTAATGGCCTCTAGGGCATACATATATCTAACAATCCACTAGCATCTGAATCCGCTACATCCAACAATGGCTAGCTGGCCGTTCGAAATGTGGGGAACTAACATAATTGGGCCCATCGAACCAGCGTCATCCAAAGGACATCGATTCATATTGGCGAAAACTGATTACTTCTCTAAGTGGGCAGAAGCCATACCACTAAGAGAAGTGAAGACGGAGACTATCCTCCACTTCTTCAAGACACACGTCATCTATCAGTTTGGCACTCCACGACGGATTATCTCCGACAACGGGCCAGCCTACAGAAGTCACATAATCAACCGCTTTGAGAAGCAGCATAATATAGACTGGAGATACTCTTCGGTCTATAATCCCCGAGCTAACGGTCTAGCTGAAGCTTTCAATAAAACCTTGACAAAGATCATAAAGAAGACAGTGTCCAAAAATAAAAAGGACTGGCATGAGAGACTACATGAAGCTCTCTGGGCGTATCGAATTACGTTCAAAACGGCCACAAATACAATGCCGTATGCATTGGTATTCGGCGCGGAAGCAGTACTCCCCTTGGAGATATAGCTGCCCTCTCTACAAGTGGTGGTTCATTACGAGCTAACAGACGAAGAGAATGCTCATCTTCGACTTGAAGAGCTAGACGCCCTCTATAAAACTTGTCTCGTGGCACAGCAAAACCTAGAAGCTAACAAAGCAAGGATGACGCGCTCATACGAAAGATTGACTAGGTCGAGAAAATTCCGCCAAGGCGAACTCGTGCTAGTTGTCAAAAGACCTATGATCCCTAATCATGCCAAAGGGGAAAATTCGAGCCAAACTATGAGGGCCCATACTGTAACGTTTTGAAAATCGTTTCGGTGAAATTTCGAAAAAACGGTAAAATAAGGGGGTTTTCTGTAAAAAGTCAAAATGCAAATATCTTTATTATAAAATTAAATATACATATTCTAGCTATGTAATTGCTAGTATTTGGTGTTTATTGAGCCACTGCTGAAATTTCAAATTTTCTGAAAATTTTTCCGAAATTAATTATTTTAATATTATTTTAAGCCGGTAAGAAAATACATTAAATTAGCGATAAATATAAATTTAAATGGGCTAATTTTAATCTTTAAAATCATGTTAATTAAAATCTAGTTGTAATATAATTTTTTAGTATTTTATTTCAAGTTTTAATTGATTTATTTTATGGAAAACAAAAATATAGTTATTTTGAACTAAAACTTGCAAATATGGTATTGTGGGGGGGTCTTTTTGCATAGAATTTTTTTGTAAAGTCTCTCACACTCACCCTCACTCCCCTTGGCGGGCCTCACACTATTGTAGCAGCCCAAGAATTTTATTTCCCTCTTTTTGACCTTAAATCATGTGAGAAATGGGTTAAAATAATGTTTTTATATATAGTAAAGTAGGTGGGGGTATTATGGTAATTGGGAGGGGCTTTGACTTGGATCTTTTGGCATCATCCCCTCACCTTTTTCCCCCTCTTCCTCTGCTGAAACCAGCAGCAGCATCCCCCCTCCATTTCTTCTTCTCTTTTCTCTTCAAAATTCCATCAAAAAATCATCCAAAATGCTTCAAAAATTCCATAAAATCAAAATCTAATCCCTACCCATTTTTACTTGACCATTCTAGTATGGATCTTGGTGAAGGGAAGCATGTTTGGGAGGCTAGATTTGTGCTAGATTTCAAGATGATTGTGGGGGTAAATTCTTAACCTTATGTCTAATTGTTGTTCGAATACTTTAAATCTAGCATAATTAGTTAATAGTTTGTGATTAATTGAATGTTTTGAAAAATATAGTAAGGGTTTGTGATTTCAATTAGGGTTTTTATCATTTTATTAGGGATGCAAGGTTTAGTTTAACATCTTAATGTATGTAAAACCTAGTTTGGTTGATTAAATTGCACTTGTTATATGTAATTTGTCCAAATTGCTTAAATTGCAAACTAGGTTTTTGTAAACCTTGAATTTGATTAAGAGAAAAATGTAATTAGGTTTTTCTTGACTTCATTAACATTATTAAGTGTGGTTTAATGTCTTTAGTTCATGAAAATCCTAGCTAAATTGTTGTTTGTGCATTTTTGCTATAAATTGTTAAAATTTGGGTATATTGTAAACTAGAATTTTGGGGCTAAAGAAATTTAATGAGATTAAATAATGGAAATGGTTTTTATGACTTAATTAAGTTGTTTAATAAGTATTATGGCCATTAAATTTGTTCAAACGTCGAGTTTTGTACTAAAACGGGTAATTTGTGCTTGCTAGATTTTCGGAAAAATGGCTTTTAAAGTGAATTTTGGGTTTTTGTGAAAGCAACCATAGATTTTGACCTATGTGGGTTTTGTGTGTCGTTTTGTTCATGAGTCGGATTTTAATGCGATACGCTGCGTTATGATATGTAGGTACCCATGTGGACTTCGAGACGACAAGCAAGCGCGTGGCGACGTCGGCACCGGCGAGCGAGGACCAGGTGAGTAGATTTATATCTACGGGGAGAAGTCGGGTGGATGGCGTATAGCACCCCCGCAGTTCGTGGTGATGTATACGAATACGTATACACACATATATATATTGATTATATTTTGTTTGAGTATATTGATGATAATATGGATATTTGGTGTTCTTGGATGATTTAGTGTCGCGAAACCCTAGAGTAGTGGTCGCACCACACATGCACACAACCACCCATACTTGCATACTTTCTTCTTTCATTTGTGCTTATTCGGGAATATATAGTTATGTGTTCACATGGGTATGGGACTATGTGTTCACATACGGATTTGAGGATGATACTTGGGTTTGAGATGAGTCGATGGGATTTGTGTTGAGCTTGTGATATCGGTGATATGGCAGGATTCGTATTTGAGATACGTCCTGATGTTATAACGGGTCTTTGAACGACGATACGGGTGAATAGTGCTATAAATAAAATGGTCGACATGTGATCGTGATATGAGATATGATATGCTAGGATATTGATACTAGGCCGTATTGGGCGATGTATACCCCTTGATGATGATATGTGCTGATGATATCGGTTTGTACGAGACTGTCGACCAGTAGTCAGATCATGACTATATTGATGATATTAGTATTGTACTAGACATAGGTCAGTACCCTAAACTATGATCTTGGATAAAGAGGATACCAGATGAATAGTGTGATGAATATGATATTAACCCGTACCCAGATTTGGGGATGCCGTACGACGGATTTACGTACGAGCTATATTTTGATGATTGATCCGCACTCTTGACTTGGGATGTCTGATTATAGATATGGTATCGGATATGATATTATTGAGGCGGGATCACCGACTAATATATATACAGGTATGTATATGTATCGACTCAGATGTTAGACGGTTTCCTTACCTGTAGTCCAGCTTGTTAGCTTAGCCCTTTAGTTTAGTTTAGTTGTTAGATTAGATTCGATTCTTACCTATTTCAAAAACTAACGAATCGTGGGTATTTTAAAAGACAGCCCAAGGGATTCTACGGATATTTCAAAAGACATATCTTTTCATAAAAACACCGTAGCCCCTATTTTCAAAACCCCACGATTCGTGTTATTTCAAATGGCACCATTGTTTAATATTTAGCTCCCGCTCATTTTGGTTGCTCGCTCCGCATCGCATACTTACATTGTTATTTCATATTGCATTGTTGACATTATGCTGTTAGGACACCAGCACCATTACCGATGATGCGTATGTACCACGTACACTTACTTGCCGGCTCACACACATTTTCATCGGTAATTTCCATGTCACGTACACCTTAGAAAATATTATTGCTTAACTTAGCTTGATAGCTAGTAGTTTGACATAATATTAGTGTACTTACCTTATATGCCAGCTTAGATATTGTAGTTATTACTTGTCACTTCATGCATACTGTTATTCATTGTTATGCCGTATTCATGGATTCTTATGCCTATATTCATGGGTTTATATGCTATTGATGATTTGGATTCGGATTTCTATGAGATTTTCTGGATTTGGGGGAAAACCGCAAAACTTGTATAAGCTTCTTCCCTCTCTTTTAAATAAAAAGTGTGGTTTTCCCATGATGTATGAGTCGTCCGCCATGAGTTTGCTGATGGATTTCGAGACCCGATTCGAGGAGTGGAGGAACCGTTTTGGGTACATGGTGGGCTCGGTGCGGTACCCCGGGGCAAGAGGATCGTGTTGTTGACGTTGAGCCTGGCAGGGGAGCACTACCGACCGGTGATATTACCCGACGTGTCGGATATCCGGAGGATACCGTCGTGGTCTTGAGATGGATGGTAGGGGCCGGTCTGGACTGATGGCGCCCTAGATATTGTGATTGAGACATTGAGATTTCGAGATATTGAGGTACAGAGACTGTGATATAGAGATATCGAGATATTGGGATTACGTTTTGTGCCGATACTAGGCACTGTTTTATGCTGATTTCATTATGATACCTCATTCTAAAAATACAAAGGAAATCTCACTAAATTATGAAAACAGTTTCTTCATTTACATGTATTCTGTTTTCATGCATTCATACCTCATTCATATGATATATTGCTACCTGAGGCACTGACACGGGCACATGAGATTCCACTCGGGTTAGATATTTACCCTAGCCTTTGTTATAGGCTGCATGTTATATATATAATTGAGGATATATTATGATCATTGACCTAGGTTGCGTTATTTATGCGATTTCTTTTCGTAGATGCTTTTCTATTCATGAGTTGGCAACTCACCCCCGTTGTGCCCCAGTTTCTTGCAGGTTTTGCCGTACAGGTTTCATTACGGCTTTGCTGGCACTGCTTCCCATTTCCGGGTGACTTGCTAGTAGGTGGGTTTACTTATATCGTACCCCCATTATATATCTTGTATATCATTATTCTGTTGTATCTAGAAGTTCCATCAACCAAACATGTATTTATTTCAGAGATAGAGACCAGTGATGTTTATTCTTTCGACCTTAGAGTCGCGCGTTATATTTCTGTGGATTTCTGGTGGTTTTGAGTTTCCTTTTGAGTTTTGATCCTCGCCCTTGGCGTTGTATATTATATTGCTTGTGTGGTTGTGACCGTCGATTGACGAAGAGCTAGCTCCCGCTTGGGGATGCCTTTTTGATTTCGTATACTATTCATGTTGTATCCCGTTCGGGGGCAAGTTTTTACAAAGGAGACTCTGCCGAAATTTTCGGGAAATGTTTGATGTTTTTTTTTAAACCGCATAATTCGGCTTATGCTATTGAAACCACTTGTTTTAATTGGTTTTCCTTCACTCTACTACTTTTCTTGGTTTGGATTTCTGGGTTTTCGGCTTACTTAGATTACGTACGCCTCGAGACGTTCGTAGTTTAAGTGCCGGTCATATTCCGTACTTTCGGGACGTGACACATACATCATAGACAAAGTCTACCAAGGTAGGGCTTACTTGCTCATGGATATGCATGGCAAAAGACCCTTCCGGCCAATAAACGGCCGATTCCTTAAGAAATACTACGCTTAACACGTTGCAACTCAGGTTAATGACAGATGGCGATGCTTGTGTCCGCTCGCTGTCTTCCTGAGTACCAAGCTCTGTATGTAGTATTCGGCAAAACTTCGCCGCAGAAAACTAACAACGGATCGAAACGTCCCTAAAGTAAAACGTCCATAAACTAACAACGGACCGAAACGTCCCTAAACTAACAATGGACCGCAATGTCCTGATACTAGCTACGGACCGAAATGTCCTTAAACTACTATGAACCGCAACATCCTTAGGCTAACGCGGCAGCAAAAAAAAACATGGTACGTCCTTAAGCGAAATGGGCACGGATGAAAACCCGAAAGGGCTCCGTTAGTAAAAACAGCAGGGCTATCGGCAAGTTTGTGAAAACCCGAAAGGGCGCAGACTCGTAAAAAAAATTTTCCTGTACACTTGCAGGGTCCTCTCGACCTTGTAAGGAGAAAATACCCGCGTGAGATCCTTACGACTCACAAGGGAGCAAAACATTTAGGAATCCTCACGATCCCTAAGGAGAAATTACACTTACGAGATTCTTACGACTTGTAAGGAGAATCCCCCCTATAAGACCCTCACGGCTCACAGAATACAAAAGTCTTAAGAGACTGGGACCTGAACCTGTTCTTAAGCCATCACATCCCCTAGTTTGCCCTACAAGCGGTTCAATACTGACCCTTGTATATAATCCATGGGAATAAATAAGCGTTCCCTTGCCTAGTTCCACCAATGGTGTGAAATTCCCCTATTTTGTGAACAACACTTGTAGGTCCTCTCGACTTATAAGGAGAAAAAACTCTTGTAAGATCTTTACGACTTATAAGAGAACACACACTTAAGAATCCTCACAATTCCTAAGGAGAAAATACACCAACGAGATTCTCACGACTCGCAGGGAGAAACACCTTTATGAGACCCTTACGGCTCATGAAGTCAAAAGCCTTAGTCGACAGGATCCTAACCCTGTTTGCTAAGCCACCTTTGTTCGAATCGACAAAGGCAGATGATGATTCGCTCCTGGCAATATCCCAATTGTAGCGATGCTGATGCTTAAATCGGTAACAAATTCCAAGCCTTTTCACGGCAAGTGATGATTCGCTCCTGGCAATATTCCAGTCGCAGCGATGCTGATGCTAAGATTGGTATCAGATCTCAGGTCCATACTCGCAACAAAATCAGCTAGCCAAAAACACAAAAAATATATATAGCCAAAATGATTGGGCAACTTGCAATAAAAAGCAGCGAGTAAAAAGAAAAATAGCCTAAATGATTGGGCAACTCGCAATAAAAAGAAGCGAGTGAAAAGAAAAATAGCCGAAATGATTGGGCAATCGCGACTTTCGCGATATAAAAAGCTGAAATGATAGAGCATCGCGGAAGGAAATAAAAAAAAAAGTGATGAAAGAATGAAACTTTTGCCCTATAGGAGAGTCTATACTGACCCCTGTATACAATCAAGGGGCATAAATGAAAGGGGAACCACATTTCCCAACAGAATCTGTCAAAGGGAGAGTCAGGTTTCAACGACAACGTCTACAACCTAGAGATCAACAACGACGTTCCTTCCCGACGCCGCAAAAAGTGGAACAAGTCAACCAATGACCTCCCCGTCGGAGCAATGCTTCGGCCCGGAAACAAGTCAACCAATGACCTCCCCTTCGGAGCAATGCTTCGGCCTGGAAACAAGTCAACCAATGACCTCCCCGTCGGAGAAATGCACCTCCCCGTCAGAGCAATGCTTCGGCCCGAAAACAAGTCAACCAATGACCTCCCCGTCGGAGCAATGCTTCGGCCCGGAAACAAGTCAGCCAATGACCACCCCGTCGGAGCAATGCTTCGGCCCGGAAACAAGTCAGCCAATGACCTTCCCGTCGGAGCAATGCCTCGGCCCGGAAACAAGTCAGCCAATGACCTCCCCGTCGGAGCAATGCCTCGGCCCGGAAACAAGTCAGCCAATGACCTCCCCGTCGGAGCAATGCTTCGGCCTGGAAAAAAGTCAGCTAATGACCTCCCCGTCGGAGCAATGCTTCGGCTCGGAAACAAGTCAACCAATGACCTCCCCGTCAGAGCAATGCTTCGGCTTGGAAACAAGTCAACCAAGGACCTCCCCATCAGAGCAATGCTCCGACTTGGAAACAAGTCAACCCACGAACCTTTAAACTAGCACAAAAGAAAATTCTCTTGTTAGATCCTTATGAATCTCAAGAGGAAACACACTTAGGAGTCCTCACGACTCCTAAGGAGAAGATACACCTACGGGGTCCTCTCGACTCGTAGAGAGAAATAACCTTCTCAAGACCCTTACGGCTTATGAAGATGAAAAAATTCTTGGGTTACAAGGACCCTAAACTTGTCTCCTAAGCCCTCAATCCTATGGCTATGCATAACTCTGCACTACTTCACCCACGTACATACTTACGTGGGCAAAGTAGTGAGGGGCATTTGTTCCCGCCAAAATCTTCAGCCAAGAGCTATTTGTGCCTGTTTACACTGGTTTAAGTTTCGTTTACAGATATGTGTGAAATCGGGCTCATTTATATACGCACATGCACACATCAGAGGAAGAACAGGAGTTAGAAAAGGAGCACTTGGTGGTCAACGACAAAAAGAAAGCACTTAATTGACCATTTTATTCTACAGGAAATAGATCACTAAATATGGGATCGAAAGTACAGGGATTCACAAAACTATGGATAAAATTCTCTAACTCTCTCGCTGCCTTCTCCACCATGTCAAAGCGGCGATCTTCACGAGGAGTCGCTTTCCATAGGTCAGCGTCGTGCCCATCAGAGAAGGCAGACATGATAGCCCGCTGAGCCCGTAGCTGGCTTAGCAGCTGAACAGAGCGAACCCTCAGAGCCGTGGTAATCAAAATCACCTCATGAAAGCACTCGATCTTGTCCTTCGCTGCGTCGAGTATCGCCGGAGTCATCTCCACTGGATGATGGGGAATGTCATCAAGCAAGGACAAGCAGACCATCCGGAGCCAAATGAAGCCGATGGGGAGAGGGGATCCTCTACGAGTCAAGAGCTCATATAACACTATATCACATTGGTCATCCGTAAGAGAAGGGTTCACCAAGCGTGCAATAAAAAGAGGAACAATTTCCTCAATAGGCACCTCCCATGGCTGCCGCCGAGCATGTGGACGATTACAAGCCATAGCTCTTCTTTTTTAAAATGATTCTCTGAAAGTGAGAGAGAAGAGAAGCATTGCTTCAGATTATGAAGGGAGACATTTAAGTTTGGGCACAGAAGATGTTGTGCATGATGGAACTATTTCCAAGCATTGGAAAAGAAAAGTCTGATTCAGGAAAAGCAAAGAAGGAAAGCGAAAAGACACCTTCAGTAAAGAGACAGCGCCTCACGTGCAAAGCACGAGAGCGCCAGCGCCCAGAGTCAAAAACTCCGAGACAGCGCTAAGAGTTAAAAACTCTGAGGCAGCGCCTCACGTGCAAAACACGAGAGCGCCGGCACCGGAACTAAAAGTTCTCCACCCTTGGATCAAAGATCCAACAGAGATGATAAATCATCAGAGCACATAATTAAATTCTTATTGAGGAAATACTCCTCAAATTTTTCTAAACAAGAAAGATTGTGCTCTATAAAACAGAACACTGTTGGATCAAAGATCCAATGGTGATTAAAATCACCAAGCTACAGAATAAGCTCTGTAGGGGAAAATATCTTCCCAATCTTTCTAAACAAGAAGGATTACCGTTGGATCAAAGATCCAATAGTGATTAAAAATCACTAAGATACAGAATAAGTTCTGTATGGGAAAATATTTTCCCAATCTTATTAAAAAAACAAGAAAAATGTCTTCTGTAAAACAGAAGTCCTTGGATCAAAAATCCAACGGTGGATAAATTCCCTAAATCAATTAAGGAATCTCTCAATGAGAGATTTCCTTAACTGAATCAACAAATGTGCCACCACTATATAAAGACCCCAAGACTCCAAGTCTTGTATACAGAGGAACCCCCTATAAACTTCAAGTTCAAAAAGAAGATCAAGCAAAAAGTGCTTTAAGAGAGAAGAAAGAAGAAGAACTTTCTTCAAGCTAAATAGAGATAATTGTATCTCATCTGCATACTCAAGGGTTTAACCCTTATAAAAGAATATAGTTCTTTCCCTGGATCTGAGATCCATGAGACAAGTCTCCGACAAATGAGAATTTAATTCTCGTAGGGATGAATTTGTTCTTAGGGATTGAAGATCCAGGGAAGAACAAAGAATTTAACTCTTCATAAAAATGCACAAAGAAGGAAAAAAGCGCCGAGCGCCCCATGTGCCACTCACGTGGGCGCTGCTAAAATAAAGAGTGCTCTGCACTCAGTGATTGGGGCCCAGTGCCAAGCGCCCCATGCGCCCCTCATATGGGCGCTAATACAATAAAGAGTGCTTAGCACTCAGTGGTTGGCGCCCAGCGCCAAGCGCTCTACGTGCCCCTCATATGGACGCTAATAAAATAAAGAGTGCTTAGAACTCAGTGGTTGGCGCTCAGCGCCAAGCGCTCCACGTGCCCCTCACGTGGGCGCTAATAAAATAAAGTGTGCTCTGCACTCAATGGTTGGCGCCCAGTGCCGAGCGCCCCATGTGCTTCTCACGTGGGCGCTGTTTAAAATAAAGCGCTCTGTAAATAGAGCCCAGCGCCATAAAGAGTGTTAACACTTAATAAAAAAAATGGGTTGAGAGTCAGAGCCCATATCAATGCTCTGCATTGTTGCACATAAAAGGAACCGAGCCCAAACAAGTGTTTAACACTTTATTTAATACTAAGTGGACCGAGTCCAAGTTGACCAAAAGTCCCTAATTCAGATCAACCGAGCCCATGTGCTCACATTCTTTTAATTATGAAATGACGGGTTGAACTTGACTAGCTTCCTATGGTTTGTTGGCCTTTGTTAAGGTCATAAGAGGCTAGGGGAAAATGTTATTGAGAATTTCAAGTATTGAAATTTAAAATGAGATTGCATACCTTCTATGAGATAGTTGGATCCCGATACCCATTGCGAGTAAGTGTTACTCCTGGGAGAGTTTTTGCACTTTACAATTAGCTAACCGATTAGGTGTCTAGAAAGATGTCAACGGGGTTATGCTTATGGAAAAACGAGGTTTATTTTAATTAGGTCCGTGCGAAAGCACAGGGAATCTCCCTCAAAGTACCGACACTGGCCTGGCTGAACGGTTAGCGAACTTGTAGAGTGTAATTAATCCCGGCTAGTCTTACCTTTTAGGGTTTGAAGGAAGATTTGATAAAAATAGTAGGAGCCATCCTGATTAGATAAGATAATAACCAATCTAATCTTGCAAGAGCATACGCTAAATGTTTTCTTCTCTCTCTCTCCAGGTAGTGACCATGACAAGCCTTAATCAAGATAATAATATTGATGTATTGACCGAACCTTCTTATCACACTGAGCTGGGTAACGTTAGTTCCACTCTATCTTATAATTGTTATAAGTCTGAGCAGGAAATAGGGGAATACCATGATTCCCATGCCACCCGATTGAAGAAAGAGCATGTTGATGCACCTTCTTCGGGTATGTTCGTTACTGAGAACTATTTCCCATTGTGCTCTATGTCCTGGGTATTGGATACCGGATCAGGATCCCACATATGTAATCTGTTACATGGGCTAAGGAAAGGTATAGAACTGGGAATGGGTGATAAAGATATAAGAGTTGGAAATGGTGCAATTGTTGTAACCAAGTCAGTTGGCGAATATCACCTTGTATTACTAAGTGGTAATACATTGATTCTGAACGAAAGTTATTACATGCAGAACCTGATATGCAACATTATATTAGTCTCTTTATTAAGTAAAGAAGGATATAATTTTGTATCGCAGGATAATGTTATGAACATTTTCCCGAATCAAAAGTTGATTGGATCAGGCACGTTATGCAATGGCATATACGTTCTAAATCAAACCACAGTTCTAAGTATACAGAACACACACAAGAGGAAGAGTTCAGAAATGAACGTATCCTTCTTGTGTCATTATAGACTAGGTCATATCAATGCGACACGACTAACTAAGTTACATAAGGATGGATATTTGAATCCGTTCGAATTTTCATCTTATGAAACTTGCCAGTCATGTCTCAAAGGCAAGATGACCAAAACTCCGTTTACTGGACATGGAGAAAGAGTTACGGAACTCTTGGGACTGATACATAGTGATGTATGCGGTCTCATGTCTACACATGCCAGGGATGGTTTCTTGTACTTCATTATATTCACTGATGATCTCTCAAGATTCGGACATGTGTTACTGTTGAAACACAAGTCTGAAGCTTTTGAGAAATTCAAAGAATATAAGTATGAAGTTGAGAACCAGACGGGTAAAAGTATTAAAATCCTTCGATCTGATCGGGGAGGAGAATACTTGAGCAATGAGTTCCTAGACTATCTAAATGAGAATGAGAATCTCTCTCAGCTTACTCCTCCGTATACACCACAACACAACGGTGTATCAGAGCGGAGGAATCGCACCCTATTAGATATGGTACGCTCTATGATGAGGACCGCAGAGTTACCTATTTCCTTTTGGGATTATGCGCTTGAGACAGATGCATACCTATTGAATCAAGTTTCATCTAAATCAGTGCCTACAACACCATATGAGATATGGAGTAGGAAGAGACCATTTCTTAAACGAGTTAAGATATGGGGTTGTCCGGCTTATGTTAAACGACAAAATCTGGAAAAACTCGAGGCACGATCAGTTCTTTGTAAGTTTGTTGGATATCCTAAACATTCATATGGATATCTATTCTACCAGAGCGAGGAACAAAAGGTGTTTGTTTCTCGTCAAGCCACCTTGTTAGAAAAGGAATTTCTTGAAAAAGAAATTAGTAGCAAAGAGGTGGAGCTAGAAGAAGTTCCAACTGAACAAACTACAACTGATGATTTAATGGAACCAGAGGATTCAGTAGTCCCCGACGAAGCTCAGCCTCTCAGCCGATCTGGTAGGGTTGCTCATCCACCTGAGATATATTACGGTTTTCTAATTGATGGTAGGAGCGAGGATTGCATCATGGAAGATGATGACCCAACTAGTTTCGAGCGGGCCATCATGAGTGGGGACTCTGTGAAATGCCTGAATGCAATGCGATCTGAGATGGAATCCATGTACACCAACAAAGTATGGACTTTGAAAGATGCTCCTGAAGGGGTAAAACCCATAGGGAGCAAGTGGATTTTCAAGAAAAAACTTGGTGTAGATGGAAAAGTTGAGACTTTCAAAGCTAGACTTGTTGCAAAAGGTTTTCGTCAACGACCAAGTGTGGATTATGATGAAACCTTTTCTCCAGTGGCTATGCTTAAGTCCATCCGGATCCTACTTTCCATTGTCGCATACCATGACTACGAAATCTAGCAGATGGATGTCAAGACCGCTTTTCTAAATGGAGATTTAGAAGAGAGCGTGTACATGACACAGCCAGAGGGCTTCGTGGACAGTGGGAGCAGCGGAAATGTGAGCAATCTGCTTAAATCAATTTACGGGTTAAATAAGGCATTGTGGAGTTGGAACATATGTTTTGATGAAGCGGTCAAAGAGTTTGACTTCGTCAAAAACGTAGATGAACCTTGTGTATACAAGAAGGTGGCAGAGAGTAAGGCCATCTTCCTCGTATTGTATGTGGATGGCATACTCTTGATAGAAAATGATATTCCTATGCTGCACTCGGTCAATCTCTTCTTATCACAAAGATTCTCCATGAAGGATCTAGGTGATGCTTCCTACATCTTGGGGATTAAGATCTATGGAGATAGATCTAAACGGATGCTGGGATTATCCCAATCCAGGTACATCGACACCATACTAAAGAGGTTTAGTATGGAGGATTCCAAGCGTGGGAATTTACCCACGATCTCTGAAATCACTCTCTCCAAAGAGATGTCCCCCTAGACTGATTTGGAGAGGGCTCGCATGCAAGGTATACCCTATGTTTCGACAGTTGGGTCTATCATGTATGCGATGTTATGTATCCGACCGGATGTAGCGTACGCACTGGGTGTTGTAAGCAGGTATCAATCAGATCCTGGAGAGAATCACCGGACAGCTGTGAAGAACATTCTTAAGTACTTGAGAAGGACAAAAGAAATGTTCTTGGTGTATGGTAACAGTGAACTCCAAGTGGAGTCCTTTATCGACTCGAGCTTCTAGAGTGACAAGGACGACTCTAAGTCGGTCTCGGGTTTTGTCTTCACCCTCAATGGAGGGGCGGTTTGTTGGAAGAGTTCCAAGCAAGAAATCATGGCAGACTCGACGATGGAGGCTGAATACATCACTGCTAACGATGCTGCCAATGAGGCTGTCTGGATGAAGAAGTTCATAGCCAAACTTGGTGTAGTTCCGTCCATCGAGCATCCGATACCTTTGTATTGTAATAACAATGGAGCAGTGGCTTTGGCCAAGGAACCTAGGTCCCATCAGTGATCCAGGCATATTCTGAGGCGGTATCACCTGATCCGGGAAATAGTTGATCGCCGGGAGATCAAGGTCAGGAGAGTTGACACGAAGGACAACACAGCGGATCCACTCACGAAGGCCATACCCCAGATACAATTTGAAAGAATTTTCGGGATGTTGGGTATGAGATACTACAACAATTGGACTTAGTCCAAGTCGGAGATTGTTAGTTATGTATATGCCCTAGAGGCCATTATTGTACATATGATGTATAATATAGTGGATGCTTGGATATATATAGAGAAGAATTTCTTGCTCGACATGATAGTATGCTATCTAGTTGCTCTTTGTCTTAACATGTAGATTTGTATTGTGATACTGTCTTGCTCTCACATGTTGATAATGCCCTCAGGATGTATACTTGACTACCAGGATTATAATGCAGATCATACTAGTGGGGCCAGGGTAGTCCACAAGTACATCATATAATTGATCCTAGTCGAGGGTGTATCGAGACGGGGCATCGATATTCCAGAGTAGACTAGCGTATACGCTTCTTGACCCATATGATGGGCGATGGATGATCCATATCCATTGGTGTTTGACATCAAAGATGGTGTACGGGTGCTTAGTGGAGACTGGGTACACTGAACAGGACTCGCCGAGAACTCCTAGATGGTATTATACCCATCGTAAGATAGCAGTTCTCTGGTGACACTGGTACAGGTTAGTCTGTAGACCCGATATCGTCATAGAGTCTTGTGTGATTCCCACCGTGCTTTGATTTCCGCCTTACCACGTTCAAGAGAACGTAGAAACGGTGGTTTTTAGGTACAGTCCCGAGTCATATGGAGGCAATGAGCGATAGGAGGGGTTTCGTCTCTCCCGGTATTAGGGGTTGATGTTGCGCTGTGCTCGATTGGCTATAACAGGAAGTCCCTGGCCAGGGCTGATACGGAGATTTACTGGTAAGTGTTATCAGTAGTTTCTTGACCCGTTATGAGCCTTACATCGGCACAACTTATCAAGTTACTGGGGTCTGACGTTTACCACCCCTAGACTAGATATGCGACATATCAGACGAAGAGACCGGACTGTACGGTGGTGTTACTTATTGGATTCACAGGAGTATGAGCAGGCCTGCTTGTTGATCTTCTGATCGCTCAATAACCGGGTAGCCGTTACGTGCAGCTAGTACCGCTGACGGCTTGTAGGTGACTGATATGATCATTACCTACTGCCGGCGTATTGTCGAGTCTTTAGAGTCCTATACAGGTTTCCTGGCTCAGGCGAAATGAAGTAGGAGCACATATGTGATATGTGCGGGACCAAGATTAATACGCGTATGTGATACCGTATTCTAATCTCGCGATATGTTGTATCGTTCGGTTATATGTGATATAGCTGGGTTATCGAATCAAGTGTTGATTCGGTAAGTTGATGCAAATGATATTACTCGGTTATATGTGATATAGCCAACTTATTAAATCAAGTGTTGATTTAATAATTTAATGTATGATTATATATGTGGTATCGTTCACTTAAGCATTTATTTATCTCACTTATACATTTAATATATATGTGATATATATTAATGTATTGTTTTTTGTATCATGCTTGATGATACATTATATATGGATGTATGAGACTCACACCATGCTAAAAATAATTAAGGGTTTTAATTATTTAAGGTAAATACAAAATTAGATAGAAATGTGTCATGGTTGGAAGCTTGCGGAAGCTTGTAGTAACCATTGACTAAGTCTACCAATTTTGTTTTACTTAAGATATTTATTAACCCAACCATTATTTTTAGCCATGGTTAAGTCTCTACATGAGTTCGTATATGATATTTTCTCACCCATGGTTGCTATCCTCACTCTCATTCCATTCACATCTTCATCTTCTTCTTCATTCCAATTTTGCTCTCTAGCTTTTCGGAAAGTGAAGAAAAATAGTGAGAAAAATTATTCTAAAGTGAGCAAAAATCCTACTTCATCAACCTAAACTAGATTTGCCATTTAGTTTAGGTTTGCTTCCCCAATCAGAGCAAAGCTCTGTTCAAATTCCGAGATTTGAAACGAAGTAACGTTTCGTGAAAAGCGCTAGCATTAAAAACGCCAGCACTAAGAGTCAAAGACTCTGAAACGACGCTCACGTGCAAAGCACGAGAGCACTAAGCGCCAAGAGCGCTAAGCGCCAGAAGCGCTTCACTCTCGCAAGAATTACTTGCGCCTGTTTATAACAGTGTAAGTTCTATAGCGCATATGCGCCTGACAGAAGAAGAACAAAAGAATTAAAATAAAAGGAACACTTGACAGATAATGACAAAAAGGAAGAAAACACTTAATTAAACATTTTATTGCAATGGAAATAGATCGCCAAACACGGGATCAAAATTACAGGGATTTGCAAACATATATATAAAATTATATAGTTCCCTCTCTGTCTTTTCCACCATGTCAAAGCGACGATCTTCGCGAGGAGTAGCTACCCATCGGTTAGCACCGCATTCACCAGCGAAAGCAGAGATGATGGCCCGGTGAGCCCGTATTTGGCTCAGCAACTGAACAGAACAATCCCTCAGGGCTTTGGTGATCAAGTGCGCCATGAAGAAGCACTTGATTTTGTCTTCAGCGGCATCGAGCATCACCGGGGTCATCTCCGCTGGAGGAAGGGGAATATTAGCGAGCACGGACATGAGGATCATCCGAAGCCAAATATAGTTGGGAGGGAGAGGAGATCCTACACGTGTCAAGAGCTCATGCTGCGCTGCGTCGCATTGGTCATCCGTAAGAGCAGGATTCACCAAGCGCTCAGCGAACCGAGAAAAAATGTCCTGAATGGGCGCTTCCCATGGTTGTCGACGAGCATGTGGACGGTTACAAGCCATAGTTAAGATGGTTTAATAGAAATGAGAAAAGAAAGAAGCTTTGCTTCAGATTATAAAGACCAGGCACAGAAAATTTTGTGCATAATGGAGCTATTTCCAAGATCCGGGAAATGTAAGTTCTGGGGAATATAAGTTTGACTTAAAAGGAAGGTGAAAAGACACCTTCGATAAAAGCAACGCTTCATAGCAGCGACAAATGCGCTGCGCCCTAAGCAGCGCATCACGTGCAAAGCACGGATGCGCTAGCGCTAAGCGCGTTGCGCTCTAAGCAGCGCACCACGTGCAAAGCACGAGTGCGCTAGCGCTGGAACTAAAGCTCTCCACCGTCAGATCTAAGATCCAATAATAATGATGAACCATCAATTAACCAGAATTAAATTCTGTTAAAGAAAGATTCTTCAAAATCTTTCCAAACAATAAGATTGTGCTCTATAAATCAGAGCACCGTTGGATCAATGATCCAATGGTGATTAAAAATCACCAAAAGTACAGAATAAATTCTGTATGGAAAGATTTCCCAATCTTGTTAAAAACAAGAAGATTACCTTCTGTAAATCAGAAGCCCTTGGATCGAAGATCCTACGATGGGAAATTCCCCAAATCAATTGGAGAAAAGATCTCCTTAACCGATTGAAATGATCAGCTTGCCCTATAAAAAGGCCTTAAGACTTCAAGTCTCAGATAGACAGAAGCATATAGAAAAAACCTCCCCATAAATTTTGAGAAATTGAAAGACAAGAGCAAGCTCTCAGAAGAAGAGAACTTTCTTCAAGGTAAACAGAAAAGAAGAATTTACTTCTTTAAAGATCATAGATCTACAAGACCAAGGTCTTTCACAAAGAGATCAAAGGTTCTCATCATAAAATAAAGAAGAAGAGCATAACTCTTCTCACAGATCATATATCTACAAGACAAATTGTCTTTTACAAAAAGAGATCATGAACATCTCATTATAAACAGAGAGGGGGAAAGAATAATTCAATTCTCTTAAGGATCATAGATCCATAAAGGCAAAGCCTTTCATCAATACAAGAGATTGAAGTATCTCCTCTAAAGTAAGAACTTTTGTTCTTAGAATCTTGAGACAAAGTCTCTTTTGGGATCAAAAAGTTGATCAATTAGCGCTTGCGCCCATAAGATAGCGCTCTGCGCCCAAGACTGGCGCACAGCGTCAAGCGCGCCACGTGCTCCTCACGTGTGCGCTACTTAACAGAAGCGCCTCATCGCTCAAAGACTAGCGCAAAGCACTGCTGAGCTTTAGCGCTCCAAATATAGCGCACTGCGCTCATTGACTGGCGCTCAGCGCCGAGCGCGACACGTGTCCCTCATGTATGCACTACTTGGCAGAAGCGTACTGCGCTCTTTGACTGGCGTAAAGCGCCAAGCTAACCATGTGTTGCGCTGATAGAACATAAATTGTTCTGTAATAAGCCCAAGGCTATGTGGAATGCTCAGCATTCAGTAAAAGACAAAAACTCTGTCAGGGCTAAGCCCAAATAAAGGCTCAACATGCCCAAAATAAATGTTAAATATTTTAACTTGATTGGACTTAGCCCAAGATTGGCCATAAGTCCTCAACTCAGATTAATTGAGCCCATATGCTCATAAATCTCAGATCCTAGTCCCAACTTGACTACAGATCTCCCAACCAAAATTGGTTTAAGGGTAAATCTTTTTACTCCTCTGATATTTGTCGTTGTAATCCTTCAACGTCTTCAGAGAGGAGACGGGTCCCGATAACCATAAATTTCATGGTCTATGATGTCCTTAACCTCGGACTGTGGGGTTTTTTAAAACCCATGGACTATGATGTCCTTAACCTCGGACTATGGGGTCCTTAAGCTCATAGACTATAATGTCCTTAACCTCGGACTGTGGGGTCCTTTAAAACCTACGGACTATGATGTCCTTAACCTCGGACTGTGGGGTCCTTAAGCCCATGGACTATGATGTCCTTAACCTCGGACTGTGGAGTCCTTTAAAACCCACGGACTATGATGTCCTTAACCTCGGACTGTGGGGTCCTTTAAAACCCATGGACTCTGATGTCCTTAACCTCGGACTGTGGGGTCATTAAGCCCATGGACTATGATGTCCTTAACCTTGGACCTAATTTCCTTAAACTAACGTTGGACCGTAATGTCCCTAAACTAAACATTAGAGCCCGAACGCTCTTTTGTTGGATCTAAATGATCCCGTTAAGTTGATCTTAGTCTAAAATTAGACTAACGAATCCTTAACATACGTTTAAGTTGATCTTAGTTTCAAATGAGACTAACATATCCTTAAACCCAAACCCAAATCTAAGAAGATACGGATTTGGAATAATCCACGTCCTACGGGCGACAACATAAATTAGTCTCCGTATACAATCCACGAGCAACTGAAAACAAAACAAACACCCACGACACGAAGTGACCATCTGGAGAAGGAGAAAGTGGTTACCGCGATGCGGTAGAGTAATTAACTGCAGGGGTTTGCGCCTATAGGGAAGAGCGTCCCCACAATAAAAAAAACCCTCAACAAGGGGGAATCTGACGAAGTTTGCCACATCGGCCGCATCCGTTAAAACCTTCGATACATGGTGTCATAAATCAACTTGGCATCTTCGGAGAGGTGGAGGGATAGCACCAATTAGCATCTGCCCCGAATTCAGGCAATACGAACCCACGCAGTCGCGTCTCGCGTATTTGGGCGGGGAACAGATTCTGGCACGCCCGGTAGGACCTTTTCCTCTTTCCACTCCACACTTCGTGTGTCATGTTCACGAACGAATCGCGGTTTGATATGGTTCCCCTTGGGTTCGAGGTACTAAGATTTGTTTTTGCTCCTTTGCAGAAAACATAACATCAATGGCCTCTAACTGCTGCAGCTGCAAATGCAACTCCCGTTCCGCCTCATCTGGAGGTGTAACCTACGAGCCCCAAGTGGCCTCCCTGTTCAAGATGCCAGTGGAGCAAGTAAATTAGGCTACCACTGGGTTGTTCTTCGGGACCATGCTCCTACCCATGAATTTCAGTGCCCCAATACTGTCGCAAGAAGCCCTAAAGAAGTCGGTCTTTGATCGACTTACCATTGTCGCGGCCCCTCTCAACGGGTCACCCAACTCCACTGCCTCAGTTTTCAACAGACTGGGCCAGAACACCAACAAGCCCGCGATACTTGAAGCAGCTATCCCTAAGCGGATAGCCATCCCGGCTCAAGCAGACGAAATCATCGGAGCGGCTTCTTCTGCCAAGAAGTCAGTCTTCACAAGGATGGCCATTCCGGTTCCCGCTCCAGGCAAAGTCCTCAAAGCCGCTTCCCCTGCCCAGAGGTCTGTCTTTGACAGAATAGACACTGCTTCTCAACGGACATCGATCTTCAAGAGGCTAACAATGACAACTTCTGACCAACACAGGGGGAATGAGGAAGTCACCTCTATAGCTGAACCAACTCCATCTGCAAGACATGCTCGACATCGCCACTGGCACCGAGTGAGGAAGGCTGGGGGCAACTCCCCTTCTGGATTAACTCCGCCAGCTCCCACGGTGGAAATCGATGATGCTGTTCCGACTGGGAATAGCTTTGAACCGCTAAGGAGGGTGCGCAAAAACAATCCGACTGCCGTGCTGAAAAGATCTCCTCCATCTGTGGAGAATGCTACAGAAAAGAAGCCAGAGCAGCCCCCTCAGCGGGTCCTCCGTCAATCTCCTTAATGTAAGAGTGTTGAAGGAAATCTTCATGAGCGTTCAGCATCTCGCTCGTGATAAAATCACCATCTCCGGGTTTGACTCCCAATCATCACGGACGCTCGGGTCTGTGATACTGACGCTGCGCTTTGGGCTGCTAGTCACTGAGATCAAGTTTCACGTCATTGACACTAAGACCTGCTATAACGCTTTGCTCGGCCGGCCTTAGTTACACGAGTACAATATTATCCCTTCTACACAACATCAGTGTATAAAATACTTCAAGGATGGTCTAGAGTACACTGTGACAGGGGAACTCAACCCATTCTCCGTGAACGAAGTCCGCAAATATAAGGATGCCAAGTACTTCCTGCCAGATTTCAAAGACATGGAAAGATGTTACAAACTGAAGAACAAAGCTATCACTACTATTCCGGTCTTCGGGAGTGATACCGAGGAGGAAGAAGAAATAGTTTATTCAGGGCGGCCCCAACGCAACAAGCTGGGATCGTCCACCCCTATTCTGGTCTTCGGTAGAGACTCGGAAAATGAGGTCAATGCTGTATTCTCTGCTCGGCCATCGATACAAGCCTTCGCTGATGAAGAGCAAAGTTTGCAAATTGCCATGGTTCCGAAAGAGCATTACAAAGAGCTCGATGCATTTGATACCTATAGTGTACAAGAACTGCAGACATTTTACATCCCTCCCAGGCGAAGAGGTGAAAAGGCGATCATATTCTACCGATCCAGGGAAACCAAGGTGGAGAAAGAAATTTGGCATGGTGCTGATTCCACACTTGACAGGCTCCAGCCCATCCGATTGCCCAGATACTACACAGACGGATTAAAAAGACTGTTGAGGCGCCAAGGTGTACCCCTTAAGCAGACCGCTCGACAAGCTCAGTTCTACAACAGGATCTGGGATCTCCCCGGAACTCAGCAAAAACTGCCCAACGGGAGAGTGGAAACGATCGGACTTGGATATGTTCAATCCAAGAAACGGGAGCGATTCTGCAGCTGCTACGTCATACACGACTTCGATGAAGAAGGAGATGCTCTGTGGGAAGATGCTAACCCTGAACCAAAACGAGCTCCCGTCGTGAAAATGCCAAGCCTGTCGTTCGTAGAACAAATGGATAAGCTTATAAGGGAAGTGGGTCAAAAGGTTCGAGACGACCTTAATCGCGAAATGGCTATCTACGAGAAAGCTAAAATGCAGCGCCTCCTTCAGCAGGCTACGGAAAATGACGATGCCCTTCGTCGCCATCCCGTCATACAAAAGACCCGACGCAGAGGCAGAAATAAACCCAAGAACGAAAAAAGCGTTCGACAGCGACAAAGCGGGTTCAAGAAGCCACGCGATCGAGAATCAAGCAACCAAGATTCTTCTCTTATAAAGAAGATGGGTCAAGCGTATTCTTTTTCCCAAGACAAGACAAGGAAGATACTCGATCTTGTTATAAAACATCAGATGATTACCCTCCCAGAGTCCAAGTACCCCGAGCAAGTAGGTGAGGTTCATCATCCAGACTATTGCTCCTATCACCGAGCGATAGGACATCCTCTCAAAGAATGTTTCGCATTCAAAGACTGGGTAGAAGACCAGTATCGGCAAGGCAAGTTCGCTTTATCCAGCATTTGGAGGGTAACCCCGCCAAAGAAACATGAACCGAAAGCCACGAGAATAGAGCCGGATCAACATCGGTCTTGGAAGCGATCTCGCACCTGTCACGTGATAACGCTGTCAGAAGAAGGATCCGAGAATATGGATGACCTCCCCTGGTGCTTCGAAAACGATGATGCCGAGGTGATCTCAGAATTTCCACCGGCCCCAAAAGAGCTGGAAGATGAGATACATACTACTGCAGATAATCTCAAGAAAATTGACTTGGGGACGGCAAGTGATCCGAGGCCGACATTCATCAGTGAGCTGTTGTCCGAAGAAAGGGTGGTTACACTAAAATACGTGCTCAAGCAGTATAAAGACTGCTTCGCATGGAACTATTCAGAGATGCCAGGACTCGATCCAGATATCGCTGTGCACAAATTGGCGATATCTCCGGACGTCAAGCCGATCAAACAAGCACCAAGAATAATGCAGCTCGAGCTTGAGATAAGCATCAACGCCGAATTCAAAAAGCTAATCGACTCCGGCTTCATCCAAGAGGTTCGGTATCCTGACTGGATCGCCAACATTGTCCCAGTGATGAAGAAAAATGAGACGGTGCGCATATGTGTGGACTTTCAGGATCTCAACAAAGCTTGCCCAAAGGACGACTTTCCAGTACCGGTTACTGAGCTAATGATAGATAATACGTCCACTCACAAAGTTTTCTCCTCCATGGATGGCTCGTCAGGATACAATCAGATAAAGATGCATCCTGAGGATCAGAAGCATACCGCTTTCCGAACCCCTTTGGGCATATTCTGCTACAAGGTGATGCCTTTCGGTCTAAAGAACGCCGGTGCCACCTATCATAGGGCCATGAAGAAGATTTTCGATGACCTCATACATGAAATCGTCGAATGCTATATCGATGACCTCGTAGTAAAAAGCAAATCATACGAGGAACATTTAGAGCATCTGAAGATCATGTTTCAGCGCCTTCGGAAATACAACTTGAAGATGAACCCTCTCAAATGCGCATTCGGAGTTTCCTCAGGCAAATTCCTAGGACTCATCGTACGACATCGAGGCATCGAGATAGACCCTTCGAAGATCAAGGCGATCATGGAAATGCCTCCGCCAAGAACTCTCAAGCAGCTGCAGTCTCTCCAAGGAAAGCTCGCGTATATCCGGCGATTCATAGCCAATCTCTCCGGCAAGTGCCGTCCTTACAGTCACCTAATGAAGAAAGGGGCTCCTTTCATCTGGGATCGCAAATATCAAAGCCCGCTGGACGAAATCAAGCAATACCTGCAGAATCCGTCACTACTGGCCGCTCCCGTTAAAGGAAAACCTCTCGTCCTGTACATAACAGCCCTCGAAGGTTCTTTAGGTGCGCTGTGGGCACAAGAAAACGACCAAGGGAAAGAAAGAGTCCTCTACTAGTTGAGTCGAGTTCTACTGGGGGCAGAAAGGAATTACTCTTCCATTGAAAAACACTGCATGGCGTTGATCTTCGCAATAACGAAGCTCAGACACTATGCGTTGGCACATGAGGTCCATCTCATATCAAAAGTGGATCCTCTCAAATATTTAATGTCAAAGGCCATATTGACGGGACAGCTCGCTAAATGGGCCCTACTTTTAATGGAATTCTCGGTGATATACCGACCCCTCAAAGCAGTGAAAGGCCAGGCCATCGCCGACTTCCTCGCTGAACATCCGATACTCGTCGATTCTCCTTTGAACTGCGAATTGCCCGACGAGCACGCGTTTGAGACGATCGACGGGTAGAGAAGAGAGAATGATACCCAGTGGAAACTCTACATCGATGGAGCACCTTCCATGAAGAATCACAAACAAAGCACCCCCATAATCAAATCTGGGGTAGGCCTAATCTTCATAACTCCACAAAGGGGGATAATGCGCTTCGCCTTCTCCTTAACAGAGCCGAGGACGAATAATGAAGCCGAATACGAAGCTTTGATAGCAGGTCTTGAGATCGCTGTAGACATGGGAATCGAAAACCTCCGCATATACGGAGACTCCCAGCTGATCGCTAGTCAAGTAAATGGCGATTATCAAACGTGCAAACCTGAGTTAGTGAAGTACGACGAAAGAGTACAGCAACTGCTGACTCAAATTCCTTCCTACACCCTAGAAAGCATACTGCGTGCTGAAAATAGAAAAGTGGATGCACTAGCCAAGCTCGCTAAAGAACTGGCTGACAAAAACCTTGACGATGTGAGGATCGTCGTCCAAAGCCGTCGGGTTCTTGCACCGGCAGAAATATCTCCAGAGGTGTCTGAAGGAAAAGGAGCGACCGAGCAAACGACCCTACAAATAAAAGATCAGGAAAAGGCTAAGGATTGGAGAGAAGTCTTTATAGACTACTTCAAATCCCGTCGAACACCTGAAAATGCGTCCGCAAGACATCAGCTTATGAAACGAGCTCTATCCTTCGCCTTTGTCAATGATACTCTGTATAAGAGATCATTTGATTCTCTGTGGCTAAGATGCCTGGGACCCGAAGAGGCAAGGAGAGTCGTCCAAGAAACTCACGACGGACTCTGCGGTTCTCACCAAACCAGGCCGAAGATGAAATTGAAGATCAAAAGGATGGGTTATTATTGGCCTACGATGATCCAAGACTGTCTTGAATACGCGAAGCAATGCCACTCATGCCAGATTCATGGGGACTTTATCCACCAGCATCCAAACCCGTTACATCCAACGGTGGCTGGCTGGCCATTCGAAATGTGGGGAGCCGACATAATCGGGCCCATCGAACCAGTATCTTCCAGAGAACATCGATTCATTTTGGCGACAACTGATTACTTCTCCAAATGGGCAGAAGCAATACCTCTGAGGGAAGTGAAGATGGAGAATATCCTCCATTTCTTCAAAACACACGTCATTTATCGGTTCGGCGCTCCGCGACGGATTATCTCCGATAACGGGCCAGCCTATAGAAACCACAAGATCAGCCGCTTCGCACAACTGCATAATATAGACTGGAGATACTCTTCGGTCTATAATTCCCGAGCTAACGGTCTAGCAGAGGCTTTTAACAAGACCTTGACAAAGATCGTGAAAAAGACGGTGTCTCGAAATAAGAGGGACTGGCACGAGAGACTGCATGAAGCTCTCCGGACGTATCGAACTACGTTCAAAACTTCACAAACACAACGCCCTATGCATTGGTATTCGGCACAGAAGCAGTACTTCCCCTCGAGATAGAGTTACCCTCTCTGTGAGTGGTCGTTCACTAAGAGCTAACAGACGAAGAAAATGCTCACCTTCGGCTTGAGGAGCTCGACGCCCTTGA
This sequence comes from Agapanthus africanus, assembly GCA_030015575.1. NCBI lineage: Eukaryota > Viridiplantae > Streptophyta > Magnoliopsida > Asparagales > Amaryllidaceae > Agapanthus > Agapanthus africanus. Next base: position 28,792,379 of record CM057339.1, read on the forward strand.
TGAAACTCGTCTCATGGCGCAACAAAATCTGGAGGCTTATAAAGCAAAGATGACGCGCTCATATGAAAAACTGACTAGGCCGAGGGCATTCCTCCAAGGCGAACTTGTGCTAGTGGTCAAAAGACCTATGATCCCCAATCGTGCCAAGCGGGGGAAATTCGAGCCGAACTATGAAGGCCCGTACATCATAGACAAATTTTACCAGGGTACAGCCTATCTACTTATGTACATGCATGGCGAAAGACCTTTCAACCCAATAAACGGTCGCTTCCTAAAAAAATACTATGCCTGACGAGTCACGGCCTAGATCAACGTAGATGACGACGCCTATGTCCGGCAACAGACCGAAACGTTCTTAAACTAACGACGGACCGAAATGTCTTAAAACTAACAACGGACCAAAACGTCCTTAAACTAACGATGGCCCACTATATCCCAAAACTGGCTGCGGACCGAAATGTCCTTAAACTAACGATGAACCACTATGTCCTAAATCTGGCTATTGACCAAAACGTCGATAAACTACTACGGACCGCACCATCCCAAGGCTGACAAAAAAAAACAAAAAAAACGGTATGTCTATAAGCAAAAAGGGAATGGATGAAAACCCGAAAGGGCTCTGTGAGTAAAAACAGCAGGGCTACCGGCGAGTTTTGTGAAAACCCGAAAGGGCACAATCCCGTTAAAAGACACTTGCAAGGCCCTCTCGACCTTGTGAGGAGAAACCACCTGCGTGAGATCCTTACGACTCACAAGGGAGCAACACACTTAGGGATCCCCACGATTCTTAAGAAGAAATTACACTTACGAGATCCTCATGACTCGTAAGGAGAACCCTCCTTTGAGACCCTCACGGCTCATAGTATTCAAAAGCCTTAAGTTACAGGGAACTGAACCCGTTCTTAAGATATCACAACCTCTAATGCTACCCTACAAGTGGTTCAGTATTGACCCTTGTATACAATCCGCGGGCGGGAATAAATATTTCCCTAAAAAAGTCCCATCCGGAACTAGGGATATGTTTGCATAGTGAATAGCCCTTGTAAGTCCTCTCGACTTATAAGGAGAAAGCACTCTTGTAAGATCTTTACGACTTATTAGAGACCATACACTAAGGAGTCCTCACGATTCTTAAGGACAAAATGCACCTACGAGATCCTCACGACTCATAGGGAGAAATACCTTTATGAGACCCTTACGGCTCATGAAGTCAAAAGCCTTAGTCGACAGGATCATAACCCTGTTTACTAAGACACCTTTGTTCGACATCGACGAAGGCAAATGATGATTCGCTCCTGGCAATTTCCCAATTGTAGCGATACTGATGCCGAAATCGGTGTCAAATTCCAAAAACTCGCAGAGAAAAGCCAGCGAGCCACAAATGCATATGAAATAGCCGAAATGATGGGGCAACTTACAACAAAATCAGCAAGTAAAAATGTATGCATACAAAATAGCCGAAATGATTGGGCAACTCGCAATAAAAAGCAGCGAGTGAATAAAAACAAATAGTCGAAATGATTGGGCACTGCGATAAATAGCCGAAATGATTGGGCAATCGCGACTTTCGACATATAAAAAGCTGAAATGATAGACCGTCGCGGAAAGAAAAATATATAAAATGAAACTTTTTGCCCTACAGGTGAAATTACATTTATCCCTGTATACAATCCAGGGGCATAAATAAAGAAGGAATCACATCTCCTGTAACATCTTAGGTTGTGTTTAGGGGTTAATTATATTTTAATATATAGTTTGAATAAAAAAAAAGTTTACCAAATTAAGTTTCAAATATTTTATCCTAATTAATGAATATTTTATTAGAATTTTTCTAGGCACACACACACTTGTGCATTTCCTTAAGGGATAGGAGATGGGGTTAAATCATGATTAACAAACATGGTGGACTAACCATTTCCTTAAGCCATTTTAAGTTTTGTATTAAGTTATTTTGGGTTTTAAATTGGTATGGTTGTGTTTCTTTTTAAATTAGGAAAAGAGAGTTGAATTTCTTTTTTTTTTCTTTGGTTGACCTTGGTGAGAGAGAGGGAGTATGGGCAAATGGCATGAGCCATGCTCATTAAATGAAGAGAGAGGGAGAGAGGGGGGTGTTTGACTTGTGTTCTCTCATTCTCACTCTCACTTCTCACTCTCACTCACTCACACACACAGACACACACAGCAGCAGCCCCAGCACCATCAGAAGCAGCAGCTGCAGAAGCATCAGCAGCAGCCACAGCATCAGAAGCATCAGCAGCAGCTACAGCATCAGCAGCAGCATAGCAGGCAGCAGCAGCAACAGAAGCTCACCTCTTCTTCTTCTTCTCCTTTCTCCATGCACCTAGGGTCTTGTAAGGTATAAAATCTGAGCCCCACTTCATGTTTGCTTAACGTGTGTGTAGTTTAGCTTCGATTAGTGCTAAAAGTGAGATTTTGTGCTTGTAATGGTGATTTATGTGGACTTTGGTTAGGGGATGGTTTTGTTGGTTAACCGAGCCTAATTAGGTGTTATTAAGGCCATGTAAACCTAGTTAGACCCCAGATTACACCAAAATACTATAGGGTTTCAAATTGTGCAAAATTTAGCGTTTTAAAGTGAAATTTTAGCTTTCAGTGATCTGCTTTAGACCCGGGCACGTCAGAGGAAAATTGAGGAAACTGGAGAACACTAGATATACCCTGACCACACCACCAGAGTCCGAGACCCCCACCCCAAAGTTTGGCCACCGGTTTATTCTTTCTGGCCGCAATTTGCGGCCAGATGAGGGAGTTTTTAGGTGTAGTTTGCATGGGTAGGAGTCTGCTACATATTTAGGGCCAGTGGTATGTATATTTTTGTAAGTTTTTAGCTTGGGTAAAATCTGGGACGATATATCGTATTTCTAGTACATTTGTTTCGCGCGATACGCGCGATACGCGAGTGGGTTCTGTGATCCAGCGCGTCGCGACGTGTCGTGTTAGTTTTAGACGCGTACACACGTTTTAGCGTATCGTACACACGCGCGTTTAGTTCGCGACGCGTGTGTATCGTTTGGCTTAGATATCGCGTCTTGGGAGGTGGTTACTTATATACGGATTCTTGTGTAAATTCCAGGTTCGCAGGCGGGTACGTCGGATGAAGCTAAGAAAGGGAAGCGGGTGGTCAGCTACGAGTAGCGCTCGACCAGGTGAGTAGATTTAACATCTACGGGGAAATCGCCCGTATGGCGTTAAGCGTCAGGACGTGTTAGGATATTTAGTATAGATGTTCATATGGACTGTAGTAGCATACCTTATTGTTGCATATAGAAATGATAGCATATGACACTGCACTGTCACTAACGGTTCAAGTTGTACGAGCACGATTTATATGCTACACGCACACCGTTAGTGATTGCCATGACACTCACATTATAGGATTTCTATAAATCATATATCATATTGATTCCGCTTTATTGATGTTGTCATGATTTGCCGCATATCAGCATATGATATATTCATACTTGGGCACATGTACATCACATATCCATACTTAGGCCATATACATCATATATTCATACTTGGGCACATGTACATCACATATCCATACTTGTGCCATATACATCATATATTCATACTTGGGCACATATACATCACATATCCATACTTGTGCCATGTACGCTATATATTCATACCAGTGCACACATATACTGATATCTTCATACCTGCGCACATGCACGCTATATACTCATACCAATGCACACATATATTGATATCTTCATACCTGCGCACATGTACACTATATACTCATACCAGTGCACACATATATTGACATCTTTATACTTGCATAGATTTACGCATTGAGATATGTTGTTTCCATGTTATTTCTGGATTTGGGAACCGTGGATATTTCAAAAGAGAATAGGTAATTATTTAAAAACCCGGTTTCCCTTGATATGATATTTCAGTGTGTCCACCATGTGTTTTCGCGGTGCTAGAGTGATACATGAAACCCGATTCGAGGAACGGACGAGGCCGATTGCGGGTACATGGTGGACCCGGTATAGTACCCCGGGGCGAGAACGGATCTGTCGTGCAGTAGACGATGAGCCTGGCAGTGGGACCACTACCTACCGGTGATTGGTTGGACCTGGTGGTTATCCGGAGGATACTGACCAGAGTCGATAGATGGATACGGGGCGACTCGTACTGCCGGGGCCGAGGGCCGATACCGCAGACGGAGCCCATGGGCTGACCCGGACTGACGGATGCCCGATATATAAGGATTTGCGTTTCGATACTAGACACGAGTATTTCTTGATATTTTGGGTGCCGATGTTGGGCACTCACGATGTTATGAGAATTACAGGATTTGAGAACCGAAGAGGATGACGGCGTCTGAGTAGTATTGGGATTTGGGTGCATTGATGGGTACCGATTATATTTTCCACGATAACATTCCGTATAGATGTTATATTTTCCATGCTCAGTATTTAGTATTTGATATCTCATCCTATATTTATTGTACCTGATATAGTACACATGCTTGCACGATCATCGCATACCCTGCTCATTCTATATAGGGTTGTTAGATTGCATTGCCATACCTGACTATCACATATCCTGCTCATCACATGGAGATATTATTAGATCGCACTTGTTGCATGATTTGAGCATCCAGTTCATCATATAGATGTTATCTGTTGGCATAGGTTAGAGTATCGCAGCACGTGCATACTCGCGATTACCTTTATATGTTATCTACTATTCACGAGTTGGCAACTCACCCCCGTTGTGCCACAGTGTTTGCAGGTTGCCCTTCGGAGTAGTCGCAACAGGCTGCTTTCTTACAACTTTTGACACAGATACCCCTACAGTTGGCGTACTAGCTCTTTTGCTGATTGGTGGGTTTTGTACAATATCTGTTTATCTTTCGGTTATGTACATTATTGTATCTAGTACTCTCCATCTACCACTTATGTATTGACTTAGAGACCAGTTGTGAGGACGATATATATTATTTTGTACTCTGGTGTCGAGCTCGTTGTGAGCCGACTTTAATTATGCAGCTCTATCTTTCATGCTATTTGTTTTCCGCTTTTGCCCTTTTCTTCGCTACGGCGTCGTATATTGTTATCTTGGTGATGTTCTACATCAAGTTTTCTTAACATTTCAATAAATGCTTCTATTTAATGCTTAAAATACTCTATACTTTTACTGGTTTGATTTCTGGGTTTTCGGCTTACTTAGTCGCGTTACGCCTGTAGACGTTACGTGGTTAAGTGCCGGTCACAGGCCAAACTTTTGGGTTGTGACAAAGTTGGTATCAGAGCGTTGGTTTTACCTTCGGAGTGTAGGATGACCCTGGCATACTCACGACACGGTATTTCGCCTAAGCGACCTTAGGACTTATTGATTGAATTTCCTCATGATTGTATACATCCTTGTGATTCTATTTTCGTATCCTCATCGAATCTTAATTTCTTTCAGCCATTATGCTGCCAAGGACTACGAGGGCGCAGAGAGCGGCCGCGGGGGCCGAGATTCGAGTTGATTCGTCGAAGACGAGGACTGATCCGGGTAGTACACCCGTTGTACCAGCGCAGATTGTTCCTCCTATGACAGACCAGATCGCTAGACTAGTGGCAGAGATGCAGGGCTTGCGCCAGATGATGAGCTCATTGGTGGAGGTCGTTCGAGCGCAGCGACAGGTGGTTGTCACCCCTGTTACCTGTTGGAGATAGTGCCCTCAGAGTCAATTATTAGGTCACAGGTACGTGATTGTAATGATTGAGGGAGGACCTATCCCGGTAGGACAGTCTTACTCGAGATGATAGTATGCTATCTGGTTTACCTTTATCATCGTGTACTGCTTTAGGTGACATGACACGTCGCTATTACACGTTGATAGAGCCCCTAGGATTCTTGCTTGACCACCAGCAGTATGAGGGCGATCATATAAGTGGGAGCTGGGGGTCTACAAGCATATCCTTAAAAGGTCCCTAGTCGTGGGAGTTTCGAGACCGGGCATCGATACTCCACTAGTAGACTAGTGTATACAGTCGAGACCCCGACGAGGGTCGGTGGCCGGTCTCACAAGCCACTGGTGTCAGTTGGATCACCTAAGATGTATACAGGTGCTCATTGGGTTATGAGTACACCGGACAGGACTCGCCGGGAACATGCTAGTTGGTCATATACCAGACGTCAGATGGCAGTTCCCTGGTGACATGTGTGCAGGTTAGTTCATCGACCTGGGGATCGTCATTTGTCTCGTGTGAGTTCCCACTGTACTTTGATTACTACCCTACCACGGCTCAAAGGAGTCGTGCAAACAGGTTTTAGTTGGGTACAGTCCCGAGCCACATGGAGGCAGTGAGCGTATCTTCAGGGGTTCGTCTCTCCCGGTATTGGGGGTGAGGTCGTGCTGTGTCTAGGAGAGCCATTACACAAAGTCCTTGGCCAAGGCAAGGAGATTTACTGGTAGGTATTCCAGTAGTATCTCAGGGTGTTCTGGGCTACACTCCGACACGACTTGTACCGCTTTTGGGGGTCTGACTTTTACCAACCCCCTAGGCCCGCCATGCGATACTCATAGACGAACGGACCGGACTGCACGGATATTGTCACTGACAGGCTCAGTAGGGTGTCAGGATGAGTTCGCTCATCGACGTCCCTTTTAGTCAATAGCTGGTGGCCCGTTACGTATTGGCTTATACCTCTGACGTGCTAGTGGTTAAATCCACAGCCATAGTATTGACGAGTCTTTAGAGTCCACCACACTTTCAGTTACTCAAGCTTTCGGGCGAAACGCTGTAGAGGCCGTATGGAGATATGGCAGGGTCCGATCAGATACGTGCGATATTGCACGGATCAGGATCGGACAGTTTGTACTATAGGCCGTATGGTTATATGGCAGGGTTCGATCAGATACGTGCGGTATTGCACGGATCAGGATCGAACAGATATTACTAGCCGGTTTTGGTTTAAGCCGTTCCTAGTTTAGTACAGTGTAGATTTTGTCTCATTGCATTTGTATCCGGACGGAATACAGATGCGGGTGTGTATGCACAGTATCGGGGTTTTCCTGTAATTTATTACGGGACCAGTTTTCTGGAGTTGCCAGTTTGCATTCCGTTCCGGCCGGTTTTCCTTTGTTCTTTCCCGGCCGGACTTTTCCGATGGAGGGGGTAATTTGCAGTTTTGCAAATTACATTTGTGGAGGGGGTTTCTTTGCATATTGTTTGATATGATAGCTTTCATATCTTTTCCACCATGCTTTTGCTTTTTGAGATTTGATTGAATAGGAAAGGGTATGGAGGAAAGGGTATGGTTGATGTTGTGGTCACCTCTTTTGTTTCTCCTACACTTACCTCCCTCTTGCAATTTGTATACATCTCCACCATTCTCCAAGAGCATGATGGCCGGCCACACATTGTGAGGAGAGGAAAAATGAGAGGTTCATTTTTGATGCTTCATTCTTCATCTCATTTCCTTGCAAAAATTGGTAGCTTCATTTCCCTCCAAAGTTCAATCCTCATTCCTCCATCCAAAGGCAACAAACCCCAAAGAGACAAGTAGCCTCTACACTACACTTCCTACAGCATATCTTGGGCACGTCGAGTAGCCGGCTTCGTGCCCGAGTTGCCTCGGCATTGAGGTGGGAGCCCGTAAAAGAAGTAGGCGATGTGGTGCACTTCCGGCGACGAGGAGGAGACGGGACATTCCGCAGGAGATCGGGACGATGACGAGAAGACCGGAGGACTTGGATCGTCGGTATATCTCTATTCCCTTTCTTGTAGATGGCTTAGACTAGTTAATGGTTCGATCCGGAGTTTAGTGCGCGGTGGTGCCGTTTTGCAAAGTCCGCAAAATTTAAAGTTTTTCACCGCTTCCGCATTCCGGCGTCGGATTGACGGCCGGGGCGCCGCCGTGCACTTACAGTGGTATCAGAGCCTCACCATTTTGCTATGCTAACTTGTGCTAACGCGTTTAAAACTTCGTTCCGACCGGAAATCGAAAACTGCAAAAATCCAAGCCGACAGTTTCTGTTGTTTTTAAACGGTCTCAAAAATTATTTCTGGATATCTTAAAAATCAGAGCAGGAACTTTTAAGAGTCACGACAAAATTTGGGGTCGTGATCACTCAAAACTGCCGCGGAAGCGCGGCCTAACCCATGGTTTGGCCGCGCAACCGCGGTCACGTGGGGAGCACGTGCTCCCAAATTTTGTCAGATGGTTCTCTGTGGGTTTTTGGGGTTTTTGATATATATCGTTTTTGCCCAGATTTTGTTACTGTTCACCAGTAAGTCGTGGGGCCCACTTATTGATATTTTGTCGATCGAAATTTAAACACGTTAGTTTTCACAGTATTTACATTATATCTGCGACCGTGAATGTCACTCGATCGGTAAATCCGGTCTAACTGCTATAGCCCGGTTAGACGGATTTGCGAACGTGACTTTCACGTTGATGTACTATGTATTTGCTGTGTTGTTGCGGATCGGTCGTGGGGGATAGCCTGGATGCAATGCTAGTACAGTTTTGTTGTATTATGTACATTTGATATTGCGGGGCGAGCGTCCGACATGTGGACTGCCGTCACTGCCTGTTTGTATTATTATTTTGGGGCACGACCTGGTTGCGGTCGATGTACCCGGTGTATGTATATTTTACTTTCTGTACTAGGGTTACCCCGCGGAGGGGTGCACGGATAGCCGGGTTCTAGAGGGTAACAAGCCCGCATCTCATGGCATTGAGACGGAGGGGGCTTCACTCTAGGATTGGCGGGCTATTCGCCGCACTCGTAGGGGGTACAGGTTGACCCAGGAGGGGTGCCCAAGTTGCCGGATTCCGTGAAGTGCTGGGTGGTCCATTCACGGCGCTGAAGGGGGCTGCCTCGCTTCAGGTTTTGGCGGGTGACTTGCCGCGCCCGTAGGGGTCTAGGATTTCATTGCACAGGCTATCCACACGACCAGGGGAATGTCGGGTTTCAGCGGCTCTGTGAAACCCGGGGATCCCAGATATCTGTATTGTTTCTGTGATGCTGTTCATTATCTGTGATGTTGCATTTCATTCACGCCTTGAGCGAATATAATATATTGGTATATATATTAGTAGATGTTGTATATGTTTTACATCCGCGCTAGTCCAGTCCCCGCTCTGTCGTTAGTTAGCTAACCTAACGGGTAATGACGGGACCCAGTGGCGAATGCGGATGGCATATACGTACATCAGTATATTTTCGTTCTTTTTGGTGTGATCAATTGATGGGACTGCATTGATTCGGATCAATGCAAAGTTAAAAACAAACCTTATATGATGTTGTTGGAACACTTTTCTAAAAGCTGTTATTGCAAGGACGTTCTCTTTTGTTTTGCATCGTGGTATTCATTTAGAATATCCTGCTCCTCAGTCGACGAGGCAAGGGCCGAGATCCCTTCACCGGGAGTGACCCCTTGGACAGAAGTTTGCGTCAGGGCATTAACTTCACTATAGCCGATTACTTTTGCTTTGCACCGTGGTATTCATTTGGAATATCCTGCACCTCATTCTACGGGGAAAGAGCCGAGATCCCTTCACCGGGAGTGACCTCTTTAGTAAAGGTTTTCGTCACTATATTTTCTAAAAAGCTATCCGTTCATTCAACGATATCAAGTTCTTTACGTTAAAGGTTTTCGCCAGAAACCATTCGTAGCCCTCCGTCGTTTCATATGGGTGGTCAATAGTATTCAAGCTGTGTATGTTGGCCAAAGTCAAGGCACAGTGATTGGTAGCTATTGGGGTATTCATATGCAGCATAGATAGATGCGTTGGTTTGGGACAGTCGTGCTGCCATTTTGGCCAAAGTCAAGGGTATGTACGGGTGGATTCAAATTAACCTGGAGAATGACGGGTAGAACTTGACATGTGACTTATGATATGTTGGCCAAAGTCAAGGTCATAAGAGCATGGGGCAGAAATCACATCGGGAGTTTCAAAAGAACTGAAACTTGCCAGATATGCGCATACCTTCTGGAGTGTGATACCGTGAGCGGATTCCATCACGTTATCATGCGATGAGAGTTGGATCCCGATTCCCACTGATGAGTTAGTTTACTCCTTGGGTGACCCCGACTAATTCTTCTTTTAGGTTTGGAGAAGAATTTGAGGTACAGTGGGAGGTTTCCAGATTAGATAAATTGGTAACCATTCTGATCTAGGTTAGAGTGCACGCTGAGTGTTTCTTTTCTCTCTCTCTTTGGCAGCGACCATTGACCCGACCCTAAGACTTTGACTCAGTGACCAAGTTGACCGAAGCTTCTTAACACAGGCTTTTGGATTGTCAGAATTGCAGACCTCATTGCCACTCCTACTTTTACCCTTTTCTCTAGGACACCCCGTATTACTGCGAACGTCCACTTCCATTGGACAAAACCATCGTATGGTTAGATACGAACTCGAAGGAATTCGAGGATGGTTTCTGGTTCTGGAGAAAACGGATAGGATTATTCAGTTGTCTTTTCCTTTTACCCTCTCTCAGGTTACGAGTACTCCTTGGTTTAGGGGTAGTACACCTATTACGCAAATTGGATTGTCTTCTTCCAAACTTTAGGCTGGTGCCGACCGGTAGGGAATGAAGAAAACCAATTAGCATAACGATGGTGTGCAGAAGGTATTAAGTTTAGACAAAGCAAGGGATTAGTAAGAGGGCAAAGTAAATTGCAACAGATATTCACGACCAAACCAAATATTTCGTTACCACTCCCACATCACCTTTGTATTTCTCCAGGACACTCCGTATCACTACGAAGATCCACAGTTTATTTGGATACTCCATCGTATGGTTATATACGAACTCGAATGGAACTTGTTCCAGTTCGGGGATGGATTCTGGTCCAGGAGAAATAGGAATAAAGTACATTCAGGTGTCTTTTATCTTCACCTTCTCTCGTGTTGCGAGTGCTCCTAGGATTAGGACAGTACACCCTTTATGCTTATTGGATAGTCTTCTTCCAAACCATAGGCTGGTGCCGAACGGTAGGGAAGGAAGAAAACCATTTGGCCTAAAGGGGTGTGCAGAAGGTAAAGACTAAAGACATATGAAGGGATTTGGAGAGGTGGCAAAGAATTATACGGTTATAGTTGTGAATTTGGATAATGGAAGAGGCATTACTAAGAATACCGGGATACCCCACCGAAACATTTCAATGTTTCAGTTTCACTGTGTACTGTTAAAAGAAAACTGATTTCCCGATTAGATACTTACTCCAGGGTATGTATTTACCAGGTATGATTCTCACATCTGTATGGTTTTACAGATGATGAGTGGGAGTAGGTTATTGGGAATTGGGTGATCATCCTCATTATATCGGGATTCGTTGTAATCGGTGATATTTGAGGAAATCACCTGGGCTGTTTGCCGGTCGGCAAATATTTGGTTTTGAATATCCGCAGTTATGCACCAATTTCAAATTGATATATCTGTACGTCTATTTTCATAGAGTGAGATATACCTTTCTGAAATTATGTCTACGACATTTACCTATATCAGTGGATGGTTAGGTAAGGAGCATTAAACAGCGGTGTAATTCTTCTTAACCATAAGTACAGTTTTCAACCTACGATACACAGTGAATGAGTTATCAAACTCAAGGGACTTATACAGAGTATTGTATGTTGTCCAGGGTCCATCAGGACAGAGGGGTTGGTCCTCGTACTACATTCAGTTTACTTATTACTTCTCTAATTTTTAGACAGGTATTTCGTGGAAACACAGGGTCCGAATTTGGAGAAGTTATAGGTATTTGAATAGAGTAGAGAACCAGGTATAGCAAGTATCGGGATTCTTCAAAGAGATCGAAGATGTAGATACTTGTGTATGGTATTCAGTTGATAGTAATGATAAAGAGATCTTGCTTCTCTTTCAGGTTACTCATAATTGGAAGTATTCCTAAGTTGAGTAACGCTGATCGGCCTCTTTCCATTTAGTTGACATGCACTGGAGACAGCTGCATGATGTGAATCTGGTTCAAATAAATCAGTGCCTCTGATTCTATATTGGATATAGAACAGTTCATATCTTAACGATGTTAAGGTACGGGGAGTTGTCCGGTTTATGCTTAAAACCAGATATTGGACAACTCTAGGCACGTTTCTGTAATGGCTGTTTGTGGGTTGACCCAGGCTATGACGAGGGTTGACTTTCTACCATCTGGATGAACAATAGCGATATTGTTCTAGACTCGCCACAATTTTATTAAAAATGGATTTTTTCAAGAAAACAATAGTGGGAGTATGGTAGAACTGGAAGTAATTCCAGAACCACAAACGATTACTGAAGATTTGATAAGGAACCTAAAGATTCAATCTGGATTGACATTCCATTGGCCACTCCGCAGATACGGTGGGTAACTTCAGGCACCCGAGAGGTACTACGGTAGCCTCAAGGACGGTGACAGGGAAGTTCTTGTTTACCCACAATTGCCATTGCTGTTGTTCCAGGTTACGAGACCCGGCGGGAGGATGAGTATAGCGTCGTTCTAAACCAGTTTTAGAAGTGTACGTCTATATGACTCTGCCAGAGGGTTGTCGTAGTCAGTGGGAGCAGCGGAAGCATTGGTGGAAAGGTTGCTTATGTCTATTTATAGACTAGAGCAGATGTAGCGGAGATAGATCATCAATTTCTGATATGACAGTCATGGGTTTGACTTCATCAGAATAGGGGATGGATCAGTTGAGAAGGTAGTAGGGTGTGATATCCTGGTATTTGGATGATATACACAGAGTAGGAAAAGAAGCTCCTGCACTACGATCGGTTATACTTTGGTCGTCACACAGTTGTTTCTCCACAAAGGAAATGGATTTTATATCAGACATACTGGTTACTAGATCTATGGTTTTGGATCTAGATTTGGGTGGTTTCCCAATCAGGGTACTTGACAGCATTCTAAGAGTATTTAGGATGGACGACTCCTGGCACGGTAGTGTACCTGCAGGTAATGGAGTCACCCTCTCTAAAGGTGTCTTACAGACTAAAGGGGAGAGGGACGTGCATGATTAGCAGATCACTTGCTTAGGCAATTGAGTCAATCATGAGATGTCAAGTACCACACCAGATGTTGTTCTTGCACTAGATGCAATAAGTTGACATTAATCCAATCCTGGAGAAACAGTCGGAAGCAGTTTTAGAACATAAGTGGATGTTCTAGGGATATGATAACGACAGCCTCATTTAGGAGACAGTTATCATTCCAGGCTTCCAAGGTGACATGGACAACAAGGAGGTTGTCAGAGTTATAGTTTTCCCTCTGACGAGGGGCAGTATTTTGGACAGGTGGTCCAAGGCAATACTGAGGGAGGCATGGCGCGCAGGATACTGATTAAGTTCAGTTGACGATACAGTCTAAGAAGTTTGGATTTGGAGTTCATTTATGAGCTATGTCCCATCAGACATCCAGACACATTCTAAGACAGGTATTGCTCATTTCGGGAGATGGGTTTCTCCGCGAACTTGAGATATAGAGAGACATAGAAAGAAACTACTAAGCGGATCCACTCACTGAGGCTATTCCTCGAACGCAATAGTTCCGCAAACGAGCTTTGTGAGACTGACTAGTAGAGGAGTTGGATGTTCGGTATCACACGGGCTGTGAGTATGCGACATCGCAATAATTAGCCTTGAGTGCAAGTGGGAGATTGTTGGAGATAGTGCCCTCAGAGTCAATTATTAGGTCACAGGTACGTGATTGTAATGATTGAGGGAGGACTTATCCCGGTAGGACAGTCTTACTCGAGATGATAGTATGCTATCTGGTTTACCTTTATCATCGTGTACTGCTTTAGGTGACATGACACGTCGCTATTACACGTTGATAGAGCCCCTAGGATTCTTGCTTGACCACCAGCAGTATGAGGGCGATCATATAAGTGGGAGCTGGGGGTCTACAAGCATATCCTTAAAAGGTCCCTAGTCATGGGAGTTTCGAGACCGGGCATCGATACTCCACTAGTAGACTAGTGTATACAGTCGAGACCCCGACGAGGGTCGGTGGCCGGTCTCACAAGCCACTGGTGTCAGTTGGATCACCTAAGATGTATACAGGTGCTCATTGGGTTATGAGTACACCGGACAGGACTCGCCGGGAACATGCTAGTTGGTCATATACCAGACGTCAGATGGCAGTTCCCTGGTGACATGTGTGCAGGTTAGTTCATCGACCTGGGGATCGTCATTTGTCTCGTGTGAGTTCCCACTGTACTTTGATTACTACCCTACCACGGCTCAAAGGAGTCGTGCAAACAGGTTTTAGTTGGGTACAGTCCCGAGCCACATGGAGGCAGTGAGCGTATCTTCAGGGGTTCGTCTCTCCCGGTATTGGGGGTGAGGTCGTGCTGTGTCTAGGAGAGCCATTACACAAAGTCCTTGGCCAAGGCAAGGAGATTTACTGGTAGGTATTCCAGTAGTATCTCAGGGTGTTCTGGGCTACACTCCGACACGACTTGTACCACTTTTGGGGGTCTGACTTTTACCAACCCCCTAGGCCTGCCATGCGATACTCATAGACGAACGGACCGGACTGCACGGATATTGTCACTGACAGGCTCAGTAGGGTGTCAGGATGAGTTCGCTCATCGACGTCCCTTTTAGTCAATAGCTGGTGGCCCGTTACGTATTGGCTTATACCTCTGACGTGCTAGTGGTTAAATCCACAGCCATAGTATTGACGAGTCTTTAGAGTCCACCACACTTTCAGTTACTCAAGCTTTCGGGCGAAACGCTGTAGAGGCCGTATGGAGATATGGCAGGGTCCGATCAGATACGTGCGATATTGCACGGATCAGGATCGGACAGTTTGTACTATAGGCCGTATGGTTATATGGCAGGGTTCGATCAGATACGTGCGGTATTGCACGGATCAGGATCGAACAGATATTACTAGCCGGTTTTGGTTTAAGCCGTTCCTAGTTTAGTACAGTGTAGATTTTGTCTCATTGCATTTGTATCCGGACGGAATACAGATGCGGGTGTGTATGCACAGTATCGGGGTTTTCCTGTAATTTATTACGGGACCAGTTTTCTGGAGTTGCCAGTTTGCATTCCGTTCCGGCCGGTTTTCCTTTGTTCTTTCCCGGCCGGACTTTTCCGATGGAGGGGGTAATTTGCAGTTTTGCAAATTACATTTGTGGAGGGGGTTTCTTTGCATATTGTTTGATATGATAGCTTTCATATCTTTTCCACCATGCTTTTGCTTTTTGAGATTTGATTGAATAGGAAAGGGTATGGAGGAAAGGGTATGGTTGATGTTGTGGTCACCTCTTTTGTTTCTCCTACACTTACCTCCCTCTTGCAATTTGTATACATCTCCACCATTCTCCAAGAGCATGATGGCCGGCCACACATTGTGAGGAGAGGAAAAATGAGAGGTTCATTTTTGATGCTTCATTCTTCATCTCATTTCCTTGCAAAAATTGGTAGCTTCATTTCCCTCCAAAGTTCAATCCTCATTCCTCCATCCAAAGGCAACAAACCCCAAAGAGACAAGTAGCCTCTACACTACACTTCCTACAGCATATCTTGGGCACGTCGAGTAGCCGGCTTCGTGCCCGAGTTGCCTCGGCATTGAGGTGGGAGCCCGTAAAAGAAGTAGGCGATGTGGTGCACTTCCGGCGACGAGGAGGAGACGGGACATTCCGCAGGAGATCGGGACGATGACGAGAAGACCGGAGGACTTGGATCGTCGGTATATCTCTATTCCCTTTCTTGTAGATGGCTTAGACTAGTTAATGGTTCGATCCGGAGTTTAGTGCGCGGTGGTGCCGTTTTGCAAAGTCCGCAAAATTTAAAGTTTTTCACCGCTTCCGCATTCCGGCGTTGGATTGACGGCCGGGGCGCCGCCGTGCACTTACATTACCCAGTTGTTCCTTGTGATCATCATGCAGTATTCCGTCCCTTACCTACCCCGGTGGAGACAGCCCCAGTTTACGAGACACGTCTTCCAGAGACCGTGAGAGTTCCAGAACAGTTGATGAATCATACTGGTGTACCAGCCCAGAGCAGAGGCTTAGGACGAGAACAGTCGTTTGGCTCTCATCCCCAGGAAGGACAGCAGTCAGCGCGTAGATGTTTACGATGCGGAAGCCTTCAACACCTCATCAGGCAGTGTTCCTTCACACCACGTCAGGGTCGTATTCTGAGACGTCGTAGATGCGGAGGGTTCACGCAGAGGGGTCAGGCTAGTACAGGAGGAGTTCGGTCAGTCGCAGATGAAGGGCAGGCCCAAGTTTTTGCTTCGACTCATCAGGATGCTCAGGCGTCCAATGTTGTGGTTTCAGGTACTCTTTCAATATGTCCTTTTGTCACACTCGTATGTTTCCACACTTCGTGCCGAGTTTAGGATGAGAGTCGTGCTAGGTAGATCAGCCATTTATTGTGTTAACTTCTGTCAGCGATTCTTTTGTTGCGCGACACGTAATTCGGTCGTGTGCCAATCGGATAGGAGATAGAGATTCGTCTGTCATTTTTGATCCTCCTAGATATGTTGGATTTGGCGTTCTCCTAGGCACAGACTGGTTAGCTACGTGCTAGGCGTTATGGACTACCGTGAGGAGACAATTAGGTTTTGTTTTCCCCCGCGAGTTAGTTCTTGTTGTGTAGGTGGATAGTTGTGCCACCTCTCCCAGCTTGAATTCAGCCTTTTTCGCTAGTCGGGTTTTGAGGAGATGTCGTGGATTCTTGGCATTCATTCATGATACCGTAGCCACAGTTGGTTTGCTGGACCGGTTTTCTTTCATGCGAGAGTTTTCAGACGTTGTTCCAGACGAGCCGGCGAAGCTTAAGGAGCTTAAGGATCTGCTGCAGAGTTGTTAGTTGGGAGGAGTTTCGTGTGTCTGGGTGTTTCGCATTAGGAAGCTCCCATTTCTGTTCGTCAAGGAGAAGGGAGACAAATAGAGGTTGTGTGTTGATGGATCGTCAATTGAACCGGCTTACGGTGCGGATGAGTATCCTTTACCTCGCATTGACGATTTCTTCGATCAGCGTCAGAGTGCGAGACTTTGTCTAAGTTTGTTTGGGATCAGGTCATCATTGTTGCGGGTTCGGAGTGATGACATTCCGAAGACTGCCTTGTGCGTGCTACGGGCTTTGTGTGTTTTGGGTGTGTCACTGGACTCACCAATGCCCTAGTAGCATTCGTAAATGCGACGAACCAGATTTCTTCAGACCGTTCCTCGACCAGTTATTGTTGTGTTATTTACGACATCCTGATCTAGTTAATGTGTCTTGAGGGATAGGGTAGCACTTGAGGATCTATTTTACAGATACTGGGAGAGCCCAACGGGTTGCTAGATTCTCGGAGTGTTCCTTCAGGCTTGTATGTGTTGACTCCTAGGTCTTGTAGTTACGGAGACGGTTTTGTATGGTTCCGAGGATGAACGTGGCTGTACAGTTTGGGCCCAGACTTGTGAGCAGGACGGAGGTCCGCAGATTTTTGGGCTTAGCGGGTTTTTACCGCCGTTTCGTGCAGGTTTGCTAGTGTAGTGCTGCACCGATGACTGAATTGACTGGAATGGAGGGTTCTTTTCTTTGGACTGAGGCTTGTGTACAGAGTTTCGGCAGTTGAATATTTAGTTAACAACTACATCAGTTCTTTCTTTGCTTTTTGGTTCAGACGACTTTGTGGTTTAACTGTGATGGTTCATGAGTAGGGCTCGAGTGTGTACTGAGGTGACGCTATGGAATTATCGCTTTTGCTTCTCTACATTTGGAGGATGTACGAGAAGGATATCCCACTCATGATCTGGAGATGGCCGCAGTGGTTTTGCGTTGGAGATTAGAGACACTAATTGTTTGAGAGTCGTGTCAGATTTTTCACGGACCACCAGAGCTTAATGTACATCTTCCTGCAGCGGATTTTGATTATTGTGATAGTCCTCCACAGATTTACAGTTCTTGTGCGACCATGGAGTACAGCTTAAGTTTGTCTCTACTGAGGGGACAGCTTGCTCATGTCCGCGCCCGACCACTTTTCTTAAATCGCTTTCGCGAGACACTGCCCGCCGACGCTTGTTCGTCAGAGATACTTGAGCCTATTCGGTTGGGTAATGATTTGGAATTCTTTATTTGCAACAAGGGTGTGCTAAGTTTAGGGACACGCTTGTGTACCTGATATTATGGGGTAGAGACGTGGAATCCTAGGGCAGGCACATCAGTCAACTCTCTGTACTCATTCAAGCCCCATCAACTTTTAACGTGACTTGTGAGATAGTTAAGGCTGGGCAGGGATGGAAAGAGAAGTCTCGGGATTTGTTTCAAGGGGTCTGTCTTGTTGTGTGCTAGGGTTGAGCAACTGAGACCGGCGGGAGAGTTGCAACCTTTAACCGTTCCGAAGAGGGAACGAGAGCAGGTCGCTCCGAATTTCGTTATGGTGTCTACCCAGGTTTAGTCAGGGTGTGACTCCATTCGGATACTTGTAGTCCGGTTATACTCAGTTTGCTCAGTTGTTCTTTGCTATGTTTGTGCGTACATAATAATTGTTATCGGCAGTTGGGGGTCGTCACTCGCCATTGTTAGGGTTCTCCTTCGATAGCAGTTATCAGGAGACACTTCAATTGGCAACCTTTAGGTTTAGGGGTTAGGTCGTGTCGATCACCAGTCTGTTTTCTAACTCCGTGTTGTAGGATTTTTGGACCTCAGCTAGTCTAGAAACCTCGGAGATGATCCAGTTGGTTCGGGTCAGGATGAAAGTAGCCCAGTGCAAACAGAGGTCTTATGCCGACCGTGTTGGTCGTAGATTCGAGTTCGCAGTGGTAGATCATGTATTCCTGCGGAATTTTCCGATAAATGACATGTTGAGTTTTGGAAAGCTTATTCCAGGATAGTAAGTCTTTTTAGGATCCTTAAGGCAAGTTGGTTTCGTTGCCTTTAATTCGGCACTTTCACCCAGATTATTGAGTATTCACCCCGTATTTTCATGTCGATATTTTGCAATTACCTTCATGACCTTTCTCACTTGATTCGGCACCAGACCATTTAGTTCGAGTATGATCTTTCGTTCACCGAGCAGCCAGTCGTAATGTTGGACCGGTAGGTGAAGAAACTTCGATCGAAGGTCTTGCCGTCAGTAAGGTGTTTTGACGCAGCCCAAATAGTGAAGAGATCACTTGGGAGGCCGAGGGCGAGATGCGGAAGAAGTTCCCTCATCTCTCTGAGGGTATGCGTAGCCTTGTATTTTTAAATTCGGGGACGAATTTCTTTAAGGGGTGAAGATTGTAACACTTTAGGTTGTGTTTAGGGGTTAATTATATTTTAATATATAGTTTTAATTAAAAAAAAAAGTTTACCAAATTAAGTTTCAAATATTTTATCAATGAATATTTTATTAGAATTTTTCTAGGCGCACACACACTTATGCATGTAAACTAGGGTTAGGAGATGGGGTTAAATCATGATTAACAACCATGGTGAACTAATCATTTCCTTAAGCCATTTTAAGTTTTGTATTAAGTTATTTTGGGTTTTAAATTGGTATGGTTGTGTTTCTTTTTAAATTAGGAAAAGAGAGTTGAATTTCTTTTTTTTTCTTTGGTTGACCTTGGTGAGAGAGAGGGAGTATGGGCAAATGGCATGAGCCATGCTCATTAAATGAAGAGAGAGGGAGAGAGGGGGGTGTTTGACTTGTGTTCTCTCATTCTCATTCTCACTCTCACTTCTCACTCTCACACACACACACACACACACACAGCAGCAGCAGCAGCCCCAGCAACATCAGAAGCAGCAGCTGCAGAAGCATCAGCAGCAGCCACAGCATCAGCATCAGCAGCAGCTACAGCATCAGCAGCAGCATAGCAGGCAGCAGCAGCAACAGCAGCTCACCTCTTCTTCTTCTCCTCCTTTCTCCTTGCACCTAGGGTCTTGTAAGGTATAAAATCTGAGCCCCACTTCGTGTTTGCTTAACGTGTGTGTAGTTTAGCTTCCATTAGTGCTAAAAGTGAGATTTTGTATTTGTAATGGTGATTTATGTGGACTTTGGTTAGGGGATGGTTTTGTTGGTTAACCTAGCCTGATTAGGTATTATTAAGGCCATGTAAACCTAGTTAGACCCCAGATTACACCAAAATACCATAGGGTTTCAAATTGTGCAAAATTTAGCATTTTAAAGTGAAATTTTAGCTTTCAGTGATCTGCTTTAGACCCGGGCACTTCAGAGGAAAATTGAGGAAACTGAAGAACACTAGATATACCCTGACCACACCACCAGAGCCCGAGACCCCCACCCCAAAGTGAGGCCGCCGGTTTATTCTTTCTGGCCGCAATTTGCGGCCAGATGAGGGAGTTTTTGGGTGTAGTTTGCATGGGTAGGAGTCTGCTACATTTTTAGGGCCAGTGGTACGTATAATTTTGTAAGTTTTTAGCTTGGGTAAAATCTGGGACGATATATCGTATTTCTAGTACGTTTGGTTCGCGCGATACGTGAGTGGGTTCTGTGATCCAGCACGTCGCGACGTGTCGGGTTAGTTTAAGACGCGTACACATGTTTTAGCGTATCGTACACACGCGTGTTTAGTTCGCGACGCGTGTGTATTGTTTGGCTTAGATATCGCGTCTTGCGAGATGGTTGCTTATATACGGATTCTTTTGTAAATTCCTGGTTCGCAGGCGGGTACGTCGGACGAAGCTAAGAAAGGGAAGCGGGTAGTCGGCTACGAGTAGTGCATGACCAGATGAGTAGATTTAACATCTACGGGAAAATCGCCCGTATGGCGTTAAGCGTCAGGGCGTGTTAGGATATTTAGTATAGATGTTCATATAGACTGTAGTAGCATACCTTATTGTTGCATATAGAAATGATAGCATAGGACACTGCACTGTCACTAACGGTTCAAGTTGCACGAGCACGATTTATATGCTACACTCACACCGTTAGTGATTGCCATGACACTCATATTATAGGATTGCTATAAATCATATATCATATTGATTCCGCTTTATTGATGTTGTCATGATTTGCCGCATATCAGCATATGATATATTCATACTTGGGCACATATACATCACATATCCATACTTGTGCCATATACATCATATATTCATACTTGGGCACATGTACATCACATATCCATACTTGTGTCATATAAATCATATATTCATACTTGGGCACATATACATCACATATCCATACTTGTGCCATGTACGCTATATATTCATACCAGTGCATACATATATTGATATCTTCATACCTGCGCACATGCACGCTATATACTCATACCAGTGCACACATATATTGATATATTCATACCTGCGCACATACACGCTATATACTCATACCAGTGCACACATATATTGATATCTTCATACCTGCACACATGTACACTATATACACATACCAGTGCACATATATTGACATCTTCATACTTGCATAGATTTATGCATTGAGATATGTTGTTTCCATGTTATTTCTGGATTTGGGAACCGTGGATATTTCAAAAGAGAATAGGTAATTATTTAAAAACCCGGTTTCCCTTGATATGATATTTCAGTGCGTCCACCATGTGTTTTCTCGGTGCTAGAGTGATACATGAAACCCGATTCGAGGAGCGGATGAAGCCGATTGTGGGTACATAGTGGACCCGGTATGGTACCCCGGGGCGAGAACGGATCTGTCGTGCAGTGGACGATGCCTGGCAGTGGGACCACTACCTACCGGTGATTGGTTGGATCTGGCGGTTATCCGGAGGATACTGACCAGAGTCGATAGATGGATACAGGATGACTCGTACTGCCGGGGCCGATGGCCGATACCGCAGACGGAGCCCGTGGGCTGACCCGGACTGACGGATGCCCGATATATGAGGATTTGCGTGTCGATGCTAGACACGAGTATTTCTTGATATTTTGAGTGCCGATGTTGGGCACTCACGATGTTATGAGAATTACAGGAATTGAGGACCGAAGAGGATGACGGCGTCTGAGTAGTATTGGGATTTGGGTGCATTGATGGGTACCGATTATACTTTCCATGATGACATTCTGTGTAGATGTTATATTTCCCATGCTCAGTATTTAGTATTTGATATCTCATCCTGTATCTATTGTACCTGATATAGTACACATGCTTGCACGATCATCGCATACCCTGCTCATTCTATATAGGGTTGTTAGATTGCATTGCCATACCTGATTATCACATATCCTGCTCATCACATGGAGATGTTATTATATCGCACTTGTTGCATGATTTGAGCATTCAGTTCATCATATAGATGTTATCTGTTGGCATAGGTTAGAGTATCGCAGCACGTGCATACTCGCGATTAGCTTTATATGTTATCTACTATTCACGAGTTGGCAACTCACCCCCGTTGTACCACAGTATTTGCAGGTTGCCCTTCGGAGTAGTCGCGACAGGCTGCTTTCTTGCATCTTTTGACACAGATACCCCTACAGTTGGCGTACTAGCTCTTTTGCTGATAGGTGGGTTTTGTGCGGTATCTGTTTATCTTTCAGTTATGTACATTGTTGTATCTAGTACTCTCCATCTACCACTTATGTATTGACTTAGAGACCAGTTGTGAGGACGATATATATTATTTTGTACTTTGGTGTCGAGCTCGTTGTGAGCCGACTTTAATTATGCAGCTCTATCTTTCATGCTATTTGTTTTCCGCTTTTGCCCCTTTCTTCGCTACGGCGTCGTATATTATTATCTTGGTGATTGTCTACATCAAGTTTTCTTAATATTTCAATAAATGCTTCTATTTAATGCTTAAAACACTCTATACTTTTACTGGTTTGATTTCTGGGTTTTCGGCTTACTTAGTCGCGTTACGCCTGTAGACGTTACGTGGTTATGTGCCGGTCACGGGCCAAACTTTTGGGTCGTGACACCTCCCCCCTAGGCTCCTGTTCATATCATAATTTTGCATTATTATATTCCCCATTCTTATTCATTTTACAAATAAACAGGTGCTTTTGATCCATGTGTGCTATATAGTTGAAGGTTACAGGTTCTCGGAATAAAAACAGTGAAAATGATGAAAAGACGATACAAAAGTGAGACTACAACCAACAAATGGAAGAATCTTAATCAAGCCTACAGTTTGGAGAATAAACGAAGATCAATGAACAAGTTCACAAAGTACAAAGGCAGCGCAAGGTTCAAGACTTCGACATGAAGCAAGCGGTAAAGTCCACGACATTATTCACTGTGGAAATCTGGAAGAAAACTAGAAGAAAATCTGAGAAACCAAGTGAAGAAATAAGGAGCCAAAAGCAACAGAAAGAACCCCTAAAAATTGCAGCCCAAGATTCCCCCATATGGCCGCGGATCCGCGGCCAAACATGGGTCTTCGCCGCGGTTCCACGGCCGTGTTAAGCCCGGGTCGGTGCGAAATCTGGCGGTGCGTCGGTGCTTTGACTAGTCTTCTTAGGGGCATATTTGTAAATGCAGATGTGAATCGAATGTTACCCTAGGGCTTTTATGATCTATAAATAGAAGCCCTAAATCTCTTTTTGAGGTATGCCTCTTTTTGTGCCTCATTATATTTATCAAAATTCAGATCCTGTAAATGTTGGAAGAGGGCATCAAATAAAAATTAGAGTAAGTTTTCTTTTCATTGCCCTAGTTAATTTTATTATCTGCCCTAGTATAATTTTTATTATCTGCCCTAGTATAGATTTAATTATCTGCCCTAGTTAATTAGTTTAGAACATGTTAATCAATTCCCTAATGAGTGAATAGTTCCTCACTTGTTAGGGTTAGGAATAGGGAAGGTTTGAAAGATGAAAATCTCTCACCCCTTTCTTACCCATCACACGTTTTTATAGGACTCCATGCATACATGCACACACCGCTCCCTACGGCACTCTACCCACGAGGTAATGGTGATACCGTAGTATAAACGACCGGTTGTATATGTTTTCCATGGAGGTTAGGGTAAGAATTAAGAAAGGAAGGATAAGAACCTAGAGTAAGAAACCTAGTTTCTTCCCGATGGTACTAATCCACTTTATTAATTATTACCATAACACCTCATAGATCTAAATTAGGGCATAGAAAGCGGTGAGGAATATTGACTTTCCAAACTTAACCTAAACCTAACCCTAGCAAGGTTTTAATCCTAGTCTAGATCAACTTTAGGTTTTAGTAATAATCAATCCAGCACCGTTTGGAATTAACTCGTTAGAACAAATTGAGAATACACAAAATCCCTGTGGATCGACCCGTACTCACCGGCTAGCTACCAAGCGACGCCGTTCTTGATTGCGGTTAAAAATTCTTTGATCTAAAAATCTCTTTCAATCAAATGGCGCCATTACCGGGGATGGCGTTGTTATTTTCTTTTTTTAATTTCGGGTTAATATAAAAATTGAAAAATCATAAAAAATATAAAATATAAAATATAAAAAATTTATCATCTTGTTATTTTGTGAAGGGTATTTTCGTTTGGATTTTGCAGGACCGACGAACAAATTCAGATCTGGAAAAATCCAGAGATCAAAACAGCAAACAGAAGATCTGAACAGCCGGAGAAGAATCAAAACAGCAAACAGAAGATTTTTGGAGGCTTGATCCGACTAGAAAACCGCGTTTCCGCCGCCGAACCACCCCTTGGACCGCGGATCCGCCGCGGGTTGCTGACGTCAGCAACACAAAACCTCTCTGTAAACTTCTTTTCTTCTTCTGAACCCCATTATCTCCTCTGAAAAAATTTCCTGCAGGATTCTCTGCGCCAAAAGTTTCTTCCCTTCTCCAATAACTTGATCTTGTGCAGGATTCTTTGCGCCGCGCTAAATAATTTTGTTTGCAAGTGATTGTGTTTACTGCTTTGCATATTTTAAATTGACTTTAAGGGGCTTGAACACCAATCCAGATTGGGTAGGGATTTCATCACCCTTCCCAGGACCCCAAAAATCACATAAGGCATATTGCATTGTCCATCAATTAATTAAAAGAGATTAGACTCAGCCCTAAGGACTTCATGCTCAATAGGACAAAGGACTAGTTGTAGGCATCGACCGTTGATCCTAACCTGATTTTGTGGTGCCTAGGCTAGACAGGTAGTGAAAGATAACTTTAAAAGGCCCATCTCACGGTGATTCGTGAGCGGATCCCTCCTTTCTCTACTTGTGTTTACCTGGCCACAATTGGCGGTGAAGAGGCGGTTTGAGGTCCTACTTCTTGCCCTTTGGAATAGTTAGGAGCAGTCTAGCTGACCTAGGTGACCTTAGATCTAGGCTTGATGGTGCATTTGTGATTCATTGAATGTGTGCCTAAGCCTTTTATTGAAAATCTTTTTGCAAAAAAGCTCCATAAAAAAACACAAAAAGAAAAAGATATTTTTTTTTTTACAAAAACTTGCAACTTATCGCTAAGAAATCCGTGCACCCCACATTCTTTTTCTTTCCCTTTCCTACATCATGGGTACCCCACCTCATAAAACTCTTGCCGAACTTTGGTATCCTGAACCAAACTTTGCTTCCTACGCGAATTTTTTTGGTCGAATTACGGACGACCCCTCTATGCCCAAAATTTCTTTGAAAGATCAAATAGAAGCGTCTAGGAGAAACAATTGGACTCCGCAATCCACTTTGTATCAACCGTGTCGACCTTCACCACCTTCTTATGTTGATACTCCTTTTTCGAGTCCTGTTGTAACTCCGAAACCCATGTCTATTGCTGAACATATAGAACAATCTCGTAACCGATATTTCACTCCTTTCAACACTTCTAGTTCTTGGGATCAACACGTCCATTCACCTTTTTATCCAAATGTTGCTCCTACTCCTGTCCAACCATTTAATTCCTATCAGTCCTACCCGACTTCCGCACCTTCACTAGACATTGCTTCTACACAACTATTTGGAAGTTTCACATATCCAAACAACTTTGAATCTTTTACTGAAACCCCTTCACAACCCATGTCTAGTCTAGAACAGTCGTTGGAAGCTTACATTGTAGCGACAAACAAACAGATGAGGAATTTGGATGCGTCCATAGTCGCCCTTATGCAACCTAATGAACCGGTAGCTAGTTTCCAACTAGCTCCAAATCTTCCAATGTATGATGAGGCGGTTGGACAGATTGAGAATTTGAGTGGAGAGAGTCAGCCGTGCACCCTTCTAAATCAAACCTACCATTCACCAATTGAATCCCACAACTCCAGTTTTCAAACAAGTGTCCCAAATGATTCACCAGTTGAAAATAAAACGTTTAATGAGTTGTGCGACTTTGTAGTGCTTGATTTGTCAGACTGTGAAGGGTCTCTTTCGAGTGAAACCACACCTAATCCTTTCGATCTTTACACCTCCAATCTAGAACCTGAATTGATAAATCTCCATGCTTTTGATGAGGTGTCTGAAAAAATTGATTTTCACTTGATTGAGAATATTAACGCAGGGAATATTTTGGATGATGAACCCGTAGATTGGACTGAAATTTTATCTCCAATTCATCATCCCGAGTCATTAAATGTTTCTCCCGAACTTCATATGCGTCTTGATTTTGATGATAATTGCATGGATGAGATAACTTTTGAGGAGAATTATGAGGATAGATTGAGGAGAGTATTGAGGATAGTATTGAGGATGGACCAGTTTTGTTTGATGTGTCGGATTTTCCAATTCATCCTCCTCAACCTTTAACTGTTATACTTCCTAAATTACCCTCCCTCCTTTCCATCGTTCTGACCACGCAGAAGATCACGCAGGAGGACTGTGAGCTTGAAAGATTTCTATTCGATCACAGCAGTTTGGACGCCACTAGTGCGTACCTCTTTGAATCTGACACAGTTCTCACAGCTGATAACGATTACAAGTGCTTCACTTTTTTGGATGATTTTGAAGACTCACCGCCCGAGTTTGAGTCCTTTGAATTTTCAGATGAGTTAGTTGAACCATCAGACTCGGTTGCTTACAGTCATTTCGATCCATTGATGGAATCCTTCGAGTTCGAGACAGTTTGCTTAGGTGAGAATAAGACTATCCCTAAATCACTCCCTTTCGTCCTTCCTATCGTTTCGACCGAGCAAGAATTCGTCATGCTTCCATTTTCAATGTTTGGTTTACCAAGTTCAACGTACCCATGTTTTCTTGCGAACCTGGAGGGATTTGACCCCATTTCTCGACGGGTTGATAGATTAGTACAATCGCTTTTAACACATCAGTCATCACAAAATGTGCTAATTTATTCACTCAATTTACACCCTCAAGTTCATACTACACTTCTTTCTCTCTTCCTCTATTCTTCTCCGAATATACCGAGACCATATTCCACCCTTCTTCCCATACGGTCTCATGTGTTTCTCAACTCCTTTCTCTACACTCCATTCTTCCACCAACCGTACCATTATAACGATAAAATTTTTGAATGGTTGGTGCTAACCTTTGGCCTGTGTAAGGCCTTGTTTAGTTTGATTTTTCTCCTCCCTAACTCTGAATTTTAAACTCTTAAAACAGTGGAAACACTGTTTCACTTAACTTTGGGGGGAACCTTTTTGTATATATATTTTGTTTTTCTTTTAACAGTAAAAAATAAAAAAATTATAAATAAATAAACAGGGGAGTGCCGACATTTTTGACCCTCTTGGTATAGCATGACGGTGAGGACACTGTCAAGTTTAAGTTTGGGGGTATGCTCGGTAAGCCTTCTTCCTTCGCATTCATGTGTATATTTTTGCATTTGCATACTTATTTTAAAACCCATAAAAAATTGAAAAATTTGAAAAATTATAAAAATTGATAAGTTCAATTTTGGCCATATTTGACTTAAGTTTGACAAGACGGTTAAATAGCTAGGAAAAACCAGATCCTAAATTTAGTAAATTAAAAACCCTAAAAATAACCTTTCTTAAAATTTAACGGTAGAAAGTATATGTCTTTGTAGTTTATTTAGAAATAGGCAAATTTCGAGTTGACTTCTTGGGCTAAGTTAAAACAAGGGAAAAGTATTGATATTTGTATTAAAGTATAAGTTTGAAAAATAATTCCTAAACTTAAGTCTAAATTTTAAAAATATATACCCTACAAATTGCAAAAACACACACCTTGAAACTTGGAATAGTAGAGGAGACCTTGAAATGCGCTTGTCTAAAGTCCTTAGTACGAAGAAAAATAAAATAAAAATACAAGTGTGAATAAAGAGATTAAAAAAATGAACACTGGTTTTTGTAATTACTTAAGGCTGCATTAATAGAAAAAAAAAATTTAGCGAGGCTGCTTTATCACCTAGTGCCTTAGACCAACTGGTTTGGGAGTCACTGCTAAAGCCTTAGGTGTTACAAGACTAGGAATTACGCTTTAAGATGCAAACACATTCTGTAATCGGTCGTTGGTACCTCAAGAAGTATTAACGGTCGCATGAAGAATGTGTGGGCAATTTCATCTAAAAATTCACCAATTGAAAGTACATTGGACGATGGACAAGAGTATAATAGCTTGATTTGAATTTCCAAGTGTAGGGGTGATATATACACACACGTAAGGGTATGTGATTGGGGTTTAGATAAGAGATAGGAATGAAGAATAGGACTTATATCTTTAATAGAGATGATAAAAATTTCTAAGTTGAGATAGAACCCTAGATGAAAAACTTAAAAGATGCTAAAAGCTAAGTCTACAGAACATATATAATCTTAAGTTAAATAATAAGGAAGCGTGAAAATACGGGTGGATAATTTCTGAGTCGAAGATAATAGAGTTCTTGTTAGAAAAGCTAATTGGAGAATAAAAGTCGATAAGCCGAATTGATAAGATTTTGTGGGTAGTATCCGCTGAAAACCCTCAGGAGACAACACTCCTCTTACTAGGGACACCTAGAGATTTAACGGCTTGTTGCACGAGCTCAGTGCAATCGCGTTTCCCTGCGAAAGTGAGGTTAGGTCTTTTTCGAGAATAAAACTAGGTTTGCTCGAGGACGAGCAAAAGATAAGTTTGGGGGTATTTGTTCATATCATAATATTGCATTGTTATATTTCCCATTCTTATTCATTTTACAAATAAACAGGTGCTTTTGATCCATGTCTGCTACATAGTTGCAGGTTACAGGTTCTCGGAATTAAAACAGTGAAAATGATGAAAAGACGATACAAAAGTGAGACTACGGCCAACAAATGGAAGAATCTTAATCAAGCCTACAGTTTAGAGAATAAACGAAGATCAATGAACAAGTTCACAAAGTACAAAGGCAGCGCAAACTTCAAGACTTTGACACGAAGCAATAAAGTCCACGACATTATTCACTGTGGAAATCTGGAAGAAAACTAGAAGAAAATCTGAGAAACCAAGTGAAGAAACAAGGAGCCAAAAGCAACAGAAAGAACCCCTAAAAATTGCAGCCCAAGATGCCCCCATATGGCCGCGGATCCGCGGCCAAACATGGGTCTTGGCCGCGGCTCCGCGGCCGTGTTAAGCCCGGGTCGGTGCAAATTCTGGCGGTGCGTCGGTGCTTTGACTAGTCTTCTTAGGGGCATATTTGTAAATGCAGATGTGAATCGAATGTAACCCTAGGGTTTCTATGATCTATAAATAGAAGCCCTAAACCTCTTTTTGAGGTATGCCTCTTCTTGTGCCTCATTGTATTTATCAAAATTCAGATCCTGTAAATTTTGGAAGAGAGCATCAAATAAAAATTAGAGTAAGTTTTCTTTTCATTGCCCTAAGTAATTTTATTATCTGCCCTAGTATAACTTTTATTATCTACCCTAGTATAGATTTCATTATCTGCCCTAGTTAATTAGTTTAAAACATGTTAATCAATTTCCTAATGAGTGAGTAGTTCCTCACTTGTTAGGGTTAGGAATAGGGAAGGTTTGAGAGATGAAAATCCCTCACCCTTTTCTTGCCCATCACACGTTTTTATAGGACTCCATGCATACATGCACACACCGCTCCCTACGGCACCCTACCCATGAGGTAACGGTGATACCGTAGTATAAACGACCGATTGTATATGTTTTCCATGGAGGTTAGGGTAAGAATTAAGAAAGGAAGGACAAGAACCTAGTTTCTTCCCGATGGTACTAATCCACTTTATTAATTATTATCATAACACCTCATAGATCTAAATTAGGGCATAGAAAGCGGTGGGAAATATTGACTTTCCAAACTTAACCTAAACCTAACCCTAGCAAGGTTTTAATCCTAGTCTAGATCAACTTTAGGTTTTCGTAATAATCAATCCAGCACCGTTTGGAATTAACTCGTTAGAACAAATTGAGAATACACAAAATCTTTGTGGACCGACCCGTACTCACCGGCTAGCTACTAAGCGACGCCGTTCTTGATTGCGGTTAAAAATTCTTTGATCTAAAAATCTCTTTCAATCAGCTCCATCCGAAAAAGAGCCAAGTCTTAACAGTTCACAGACACCCTGGAGATCATCTCAACATTCGTCTCACTACCACAGACGCAACATCAGCAAAACGGAACCGCGGCAATTCCCAGTTCCATGACTCGGTGGTGAACAGACAACCGAGAGTTAACCCCCGACTCCGTGAAATGCGGATAAAGTCAACCCTTCCCGGTCCTTGCGGAACATGTCTATATCAATTCTGACCCCGTGGGAAACATCCAGAGAAAATCCTGGTTTCGTGGAACACGGCCTATGTCAACCCTGACCCCGTGGGAAGTATCCAGAGCAGAACCTGGTCCTTGCGGAACACGGCAATGTCAATCCTGACCCTGTGGGAAGCATCCAGAGAAAATCCTGGTCTAGTGGAACACGGCCTATGCCAATCCTGACCCTGTGGGAAGCGTCCAGAGTGGAACCTGGTCCTTGCGGAACACAGCTATGTCAATCCTGACCCCGTGGGAAGCATCCATAGCAAATCCTGGTCTAGTGGAATACGGCCTATATCAATCCTGACCCCGTGGGAAGCGTCTAGAGCGGAACCTGGTCCTTGAGGAATACGGCAATGTCAATCCTGACCCCGTGGGTAGCATCCAGAGCAAATTCTGGTCACGTGGAACAGGGCCTATGTCAATCCTGACCCCATGGGAAGCGTCCAGAGCGGAACCTGGTCCTTGTGGAACACGGCTTATGTCAATCCTGACCTCATGGGAAGCATCCAGAGCAAATTCTGGTCACGTGGAACACGGACTATGTCAATCCTGACCCCGTGGGAAGCGTTCAGAGCGGAACCTGGTCCTTGCGGAACACGGTGATTGAATGAATTCTCGATGTGTAGGTAGAAAATGTATAGAAATCACAACCAAAGAAATTTTTTGACCGCAATCAATAACGGTGTCGATTGTAGCGCGTTAGCGAGTGCGGATCGTCCACAGGGAAAGTGTGATCCGTTCGAATTCGAATTAGATAAATTGAAAATTAAAGAAAAGAGAAAAGACAATTCAATTCAAGATTTAAAAGTGAATTTCAAGAATTATTAAAATCTAGATCTAATAACAAGAAAATATTAAAAATCAAGAATTAAGAATTGATGATATGCAATCCAATAATCAAGAATCGAAGTGAGGCTCGTAGGAATCGATTGAATTTATAGACGTGATGAAATCTATTGATTACGTTTTCTTATCCATCGATGATTTGCTACGAGATCGATGACGATCAACGAGAATTAGGGATTTCTTGCGGAAACTAGGGTTTCATCATCTATCCCTTGTCTTTTCGTTGATTTCATTCACATTCTAGCCTCTGGTAAATTCAAGAATCGATCGTGGATCCCTAATTAAGAGCGAACACAATCAAGAAAGTATCGCTCGAAACTAGGTTGTCGATTGTTCAATTTACTAAAGTTTACAAAACTCATAAGACTTAAGAATCGTTTCAAGATTTGTAACATCATCATCTATTGACTTAAAATTCTCTTTAGTTCACTGCCAGATCACAAGTCTTAGACTTGGCGTATTTTTCTTAGCACTTTTAACTGTTTCGGCTCTTCTCCTGCAATTTCCTGCACAGATTCTCGAGACAAGTGTTGCGCTACACAAAGATAATGCGATACCATGATAAACACTCAATTTCCCTCAGAAATGTCGGTTTTAATGTATAACAAAAGTAATTTGGTATTTTACGGAAGTTTTGCTAATATGTGCTATATTAATACCGAACACCTCTAGATGAGTGCAAATGGTAGGGAAATTGATGTGTTAAAAATGCAATATTTTCGACTGATCAAATTCCCCCAATCTTATTTTCGGTCGTCTCGAGCGAACTGTTTTATTAAAAAAGAAGGAGAAAATAAAGAAAGAGAAAAAACTAACTAGCACACTTTCGTAGGCAGCACGATTGCACTGAGCACGTGCAACAAGCCTTTAAACCTCTAGGTGTCCCTGGTAGGAGGAGTGTTGTCTCCTGAGGGTTTTCAGCGGATTGCACCCACAAAATCCAATAATAAAAGGAAGACCGTGAAAGTTACATATAAAGATAAGAATTGTAAAAGAAAGACTTTGAAAATTAGGGTTTTCAACTATGCTAACTTTTCGGTTGTCATGAGCCCTATCTTAATAGTCATGAAAAGATGTTAGAAATCACATCATCTCTCAACAAAACATCGTCTTTATTTTTCATTCCTATCTTTCTTCCAAACATCGATCATATAACCCTACGTGTGTGTAATAGACATCCCTACACCCGGAGAATTCAATTCAAGCTATCATACTCTTGTCCATCCACCTCAGTACTTTTTAATTAATGAATATTTAGATTTGCTCACACATTTTCATGTGACCGTTAATACTTCTTAAGGAACTAACCGACCGATTACTCATGTGCTTGCTTATACGGTGTTTTTCATTGTCTTGCACCACCTAAGGCTTAGCAGTGACTCCCAGACCAGTTGGTCTAAGGCACTAGGTGATGAAGCACCCTCGCTATATTTTTTTATTGCTACCTTGGCGATAACAAAACCAGTGTTCATTTTTCTTCACCATTTTATATTTTATTCATTTTTTTTATTTCCTTCATACTTTGGCTTTTAAACAAGAGCATTTCAAAGTATCCTCTACTATCCCGAGTTTCAAGATGTGTGTAAGTGCGAATAGTAGGGTATCAACGTTCAAATGTTTGGCTTCCATAATAGAAACTATTTTTCAGACTTATTTTTATCCTCAGATTAGTGACTTTCTTCATCTTACTAACCCTTGGGACAACGGCTCATAACTACTTATTACTAGTTCGTATAAGAAAACTTCTAATTTTCTTGTTTTTCTTAAATTTTTCCAACCTTTTGGATGTAATTTTTCACTATCTAATCTTTTATTATCTTATTTATGTACAAAAATATTTTTTTTCTGAATTTTTTAAAAAAATTTATAGGTTTTTAAAATGTTTTGTGCTTATGCAAAATGATGCAAATGATGCGAAAATAAGCACAAACCTCCCCCAAACATGTTTTTAACAGTGTCCTCACTGTTGCCATCCGCTAAATCTCGAAAAACCTGTAAGCTTGGGAGGAAATTTATTAACGGGGGCAAAATATTTTTGTGAAAATCCTCCCCCAAACTTATTTTTGGCTCATTATTTTCAGTAAAAAAAATTCTTTTCAGGAGCTAGATTATACCCCCCCCAAACTTGAGTTAAAAAATGTTAATCTTTGAAAATCACAAGAGAGGGTAAAGATCATTGGTCGATGCCAAGCTTTGCAAAGACCGAAAGTTAACACCAACCATTCGAAAATTTTATCAATGTAGTGCTCAGGTTGGTGGAAGAAGAAGTGGGGAAAGGGTAAGTGGTGGAATAGAATGTGTTTGCGTCTCATTTTGGAGAGACGATGCAGTGAATGTGATGGATTACTCGCATTCTTTTTACAGTCCATATGAAGGGGTGGAGGTTCAATTTCATTGTTTGGGAGATGATTCATCTCAACACCCGTGTCATTCAAAAATGCGAGTTCATCAGCGAAGATTTCCTCAAAAGTTCCATCAATACCCCAAAGAATAATGTCATCACAAAGTGCGGGGTGAACTTCAGACTCTAAAAGCAGTTCATAATCGGTGTTAGTTGTTGACCTGGACATCTCGGTGGAAGAGTCTGTATGTGTATGATACATAGTTGGGTCAAACAACAACATATGAAAAGAGTCTAGATCAGTATCATGAGGATCATCGAATTCGCTGCTGTCGACATCCATTAAGTCGACAGAACAGACCTGAGCAGTAGGTTCGGAGGGTACACTTCCTAACTTATAAATGTTCAGCTCTATTGACCTATTTCCGAAGGATAGGGTCATAGAACCATTACGACAGTTGATTATAGCGTTGGAAGTGGCCAAAAAGGGGCGACCTAAAATCACCAGAATTTGATTCCGTGGGTTCGCTATAGGCTGTGTATCAATTACAATAAAGGCCACAGGGAATACAAATTCCCCGATTTTTATTAACGCATCCTCCAGTTCACCTCTAGGTTTGGTGATTGATCGGTCAGCCATCTGGAGAGTTATGCTCGAGGGCTTTAACACTCCGATACCTAGTTGCTCGTAGACTGAGTGTGGAAGCAAGTTAACACTAGCGCCAAGGTCAAGTAGAGCACGGTTGATGTGTTTTTCCCCAATAGAAATAGAAATAGTAGGACAGCCAGGGTCCTTACGTTTTCTTGGTAATTGTTGGGGGAAAGCCGTGTCTACAGACTTTGCCATGAATATCTTCTTGGGTACTTGAGTCTTCCTCTTCCTAGTGCACAAGTTCTTAAGAGTTTTCGCATAGGACGGAACTTGTTGGATAGCATCTAGGAGAGGGATGTTGATGTTAACTTGCTTAAATATGTCCACAAGCTTCTCCATTTGGGCATTGGGTTTGTTGGGCCTCAACCTATTTAGAAATGGAGCTCTATCAATAAGTGTTGGGTCCAACATTTGTGGAGAAGGTTGTGGGGGTGGAAAAGGTGAGGTGGGTGGAGGGTTCGAGCTTTTGGGAAAACGGAGAATAGGCTTGGAAGAAGACGGTAAATTAGACGAAATAGGGTATGAAGTAGAAGTGTGAGTGGAAGTGGAAGTGGAAGCCTGGGGTTCACTTGATTCCTCAATATCAATCTGTTTACCCACATGATTGTCTAGCACTCTTCCAGATCTCAATGTGGTAAGTGCATCCACATTTGTGTAATGTGAAGGTCCAGGATCAGGTAGGGGTTGAGCTGGAAGATTCCCTTTTTCTCTTACACTCATTTCGGCTTTTAATTGTGCAATTTGTTCTTCCATCGATTTAATACTCTCACTTTGGGAGTCAGAGTTTTTCTGGATTTTATCGACGAAAGACTGAAAATTTGTCGTAAATTACATGAAATTTGTCAGAAACAAATTCATGGTTTGTTCGAGTGCAGAGGTGTTATTGGTTCCGGCAGAAAAAGGATCAAAGTTGTTGGCCGGGTTTTGAAAATTTTGTGGTTGGAAGGGGTGCTGACTCGGTTGTGGTGGTTGTTGTTGCTGTGGAGGGACCCTTTGGAAAGTGTTCTGGTTTAGATCCGTGTATTGAGGTTGGTGTTGGATCCAAGAAAAATTAGGGCGATTCCTCCAATCTTGATTGTATGAGGAAGAAGAAGGATCGTTTCCAGGTCTTTGCTGAAATGCAGCATTATTGTGACCTTGAAACGGTACATTCAATGGACATTCTTCCGTCAAATGTGATTGGTTTGAACAGCAGCCACACACGGTTTTGGGAAGTGTGTATTAGTTTAGGGAGACTGAAGAGATTTTGTTTTCTATAGCGTCGAGTTTCCTTTGTATTGTGGCTATTTTGGCTCTCATTATGACGGAAACATCGAGCTGATTGACCTCTTCCCTAGACGGTGGTGGTCTAACACTTTCCCATTGTAAAGTGTTTTGAACTAAATCTTCTAGGTATTCCCAAGCTTCACCATCATCTTTGGTCATGAAAGTGTCTTGACACATGGTTTCAAGCATCTGTCTAGTAGTGAGATCAATACCCTCATAGATAATTCGACACAAATCCCATCTGGAGATTCTGTGATGAGGACATTGGATAAGAAGATCCTTGAACCGTTCAAAGCATTTCCAGAATGGTTCATTGGAAAGTTGGGTAAATTTGAAGATTTCGCTCCGAACACGGCTGGTCTTGTGATTGGGATAAAATTTCTTAAGGAATGCTGTAACAAATTCATCCTATTTTGAAATAGAATGTGCGGTTGTGTTGTAAAGCCACTTCTCGGCTAAGTCGCACAAAGTGAATGGGAGAAAACGTAAACGCAGAGTATCCACAGACAGTTGTGACGTTCCAATCATTGTGCATACGTTTTCGAATTTGGAGATAAAAGCATATGCGTCTTCAGAATCAAGACCGTGAAATTTTTGCAACAGTTTGATGGATTGGGGATTGATTTCAAAATTTTCCCCATTGGCAGGTGGTATAGAAAGACAGGTGGGAAGGGGAACACGTGAAGGACAGCATCTCTCTTGGAGAGAAATGCGTGGAGGATTCTGCGCACCTGCGGGCGGTGGCAGAGTGGTGTAAAAGTTTGATGGATAACCGTCCATCGCGGTGGTGGTGGGAAAAAGAAAAGGTAGAAATACCGACTTTGGGGTCGATAGGGGAAAACGCGGACAAGACGGGCACTAGAATCCTGTGTCCAGCCGAGCTTGCACTAAAGGGTTTAGCACAAGTGGCAGCGTTGATATAATTAGGGGAAAAATGAAGTGTTTATTTTGAAAAAGATACGGATTTTTGAAAAAATGATGCAAATCACAAAAAATGCAACAAGCAACCCTAAGTTTAGTAGTCACCTAGGTCAAGGCTCTAGACCGCTCCTAACTGCCAAAAGACAAGTCGCAGGATCAATCCTCCACTGCCTCTTTGTCTCTCCTGTGGCCAGGTAAGTGCCAGGTAAGTGGGAGGTTCTCCACTACGTAAGTAGTGGGCCTAATTAAGTAACCACTTGCCTTAGACACACTTGTCTTAGACACCATAAAAGAAACGCGGATAAGCAATAGATTACCCACGACCTTCTCCTGTCCTAAGTGAGCGCGACGGTCCTTAGAGTCATATCTAGATTTCTTTTAATTAATGAGGGTAATACGGATGCAGTTTTATGATTTTCGGGGCTTAGGAAGGGTAATGAACTCCCCACCTAATCTGGATTTGGCCGTGCCCCTTAAATTCCGTATTAATATGCAAACAACTAAGATCAAACACGCACAATTTTTTTATTTTTGCGGCGCTGCGAATTTTGCAAAGAAACCTGCAGAAATTTGCTATTGGAGCAGACTAGGGAAGAGATAAGAAAGTTAGAAATTCACCTGAGAAATTCCGTACAGCAACGCTACAGAAGCGTCGCGGTTCCGCCGCAATGAAGGCCTAATGCCGCGCTTCCGTGGTCTGATAGACTGTTCCCTGCACAAAATTTCTTGAGGCTGCTACTGTTCACCTTCTAAGCTCTCTGGAATGATTTGAAAATTTTTCCTCGCACTCCACAGATTCCAGATTTCCTTGCAACAAATCACAACGAATCGTTTAGTGTTTGTGCGAATTTAGATCTAAAAATTTTGATGGAATAAATTTTTCAACTCAAATTTCAAAAACGAACAAATTAGCACACGATCCCCAGCAATGGTGCCATTTGATTGAATGAATTCTCGGTGTGTAGGTAGAAAATGTATAGAAATCACAACCAAAGAAATTTTTTGACCGCAATCAATAACGGTGTCGATTGTAGCGCGTTAGCGAGTGTAGATCGTCCACAGGGAAAGTGTGATCCGTTCGAATTCGAATTAGATGAATTGAAAATTAAAGAAAAGAGAAAAGACAATTCAATTCAAGATTTAAAAGTGAATTTCAAGAATTATTAAAATCTAGATCTAATAACAAGAAAATATTAAAAATCAAGAATTAAGAATTGATGATATCCAATCCAATAATCAAGAATCGAAGTGAGACTCATAGGAATCGATCGAATCTATAGACGTGATGAAATCTATTGATTACGTTTTCTTATCCATCGATGATTTGCTACTAGATCGATGACGATCAACGAGAATTAGGGATTTCTTGCGGAAACTAGGGTTTCATCATCTATCCCTTGTCCTTTCGTTGATTTCATTCACATTCTAGCCTCTAGTAAATTCAAGAATCGATCGTGGATCCCTAATTAAGAGCGAACACAATCAAGAAAGCATCGCTCGAAACTAGGTTGTCGATTGTTCAATTTACTAAAGTTTACAAAACTCATAGGACTTAAGAATCGTTTCAAGATTTGTAACATCATCATCTATTGATTCTCTCGACTCCTTCACGAGCGGAGTTTTACTCAAACATCATAACAAGAAACACAATCAAGAATTGAGATCTAATCATGATGCAAGAATGTAAAGAAAGCAAGATTAAAGAATTTCACCTTTTATTTATCAACAATTTCGTTACAATTCTCTCAAGATCTATAATGAGGAAAGAACTCGATCGTCGATTTGGCTTCGCTCGTCTTCGTGAGTCGCGGATCGTCTTGGATCACTTGCTCGGATGAAGATCGGCTTCGCTCCTAAAAGGTTGAAGGCTTCTTTCTTGAATTGTACTCGGGGATCTTTAATTTGGCTTGGATTTGATTGGATTAAGGTTAGGGTTTTGAATGCACAAGTTGTGTCACTCAACTTATGTGTGTAATGGTTAATGAACAACCAAAAACCCTAGATCTAGGTTTCCTTTTATAAGCCTCTCAACCTTAGATCTAGAATTCAAATTTCAAATTTCCCTCCAAAAGTTTGTTAGAGAGATGCTTCTAGAAGAAGTTAGTTGGAGGGAATATTCTAGAGCTAGGTTGTTAGGCCGAGCCTTCTGGATGAAGCCACGTGGTGTTTCTGGAGTCTTCTGGAAGCTGAGGCCTTTATAACAAGACACGTGTGGAAATTGGAAGTGATGATGTCACTATGCTGCCGCGGATCTGCGGCGGGTAGCTCCTATTGGCCACGGATCCGCGGCCCATTGGAGCCTTCATTGCTTGAAACTTTCTGGGCTGCTTTATGATGGCCTTTTAGAACATTTCTAATATGTTGAATCTTAAAATTCTCTTTAGTTCACTGCCAGATCACAAGTCTTAGACTTGGCGTATTTTTCTTAGCAGTTTTAACTGTTTCGGCTCTTCTCCTGCAATTTCCTGCACAGATTCTCGAGACAAGTCTTGCGCTACACAAAGATAATGCGATACCATGATAAACACTTAATTTCCCTCGGAAATGTCGGTTTTAATGTATAACACAAGTAATTTGGTAATTTACGGATGTTTTGCTAATATGTGCTATATTAATACCGAACACCTCTAGATGAGTGAAAATGGTAAGGAAATTAACGTGCTAAAAATGCAATATTTTCGACTGATCACATGGCTATGTCAATCCTGACCCCGTGGGAAGCATCCAGAGCAAATTCTAGTTTCGTAGAACACGGCCTATGTCAACCCTGACCCCGTGGGAAGCATCCAGAGCGGAACCTGGTCCTTGCGGAACACGGCTTATGTCAATCCTGACCCCCTGGGAAGCATCCAGAGCAAATCCTAGTCATGTGGAACACGGCCTATGTCAATCCTGACCCCGTGGGAAGCGTCCAGAGCGGAACCTGGTCCTTGCAGAACATGGCTATGTCAATCCTGACCCCATGGGAAGCATCCAAAGCAAATCCTGGTTTCGTGGAACACGGCCCATGTCAACCCTGACCCCGTAGGAAGCATCCAGAGCGGAACCTGGTCCTTACGGAATACGGCAATGTCAATCCTGACCCCATGGGAAGCATCCAGAGCAAATCCTGGTCATGTGGAACACGGCCTATGTCAATCCTGACCCCGTGGGAAGCGTCCAGAGCGGAACCTGGTCCTTGCGGAACACGGCTTATGTCAGTCCTGACCCCGTGGGAAGTATCCAGAGCAAATCCTGGTCACGTGGAACACGGCCTATGTCAACCCTGACCCCGTGGGAAGCATCCAGAGCGAAACCTGGTCCTTGCGGAACACAGTAATGTCAATCCTGACCCCGTGGGAAGCATCCAGAGCAAATCCTGGTCACGTGGAACACGGCCTATGTCAATCCTGACCCCGTGGGAAGCGTCCAGAGTAGAACCTGGTCCTTGCGGAACACGGCATATGTCAATCCTGACCCCGTGGGAAGCATCCAGAGCAAATCCTGTTCACGTGGAACACGGCCTGTGTCAATCCTGACCCCGTGGGAAGTGTCCAGAGCGGAACCTGGTCCTTGCAGAACACGGCTTATGTCAATCCTCACCCCATGGGTCGCATCCAGAGCAAATCCCGGTCTAGTGGAACACGACCTATGTCAATCCTGACCCCGTGGAAAGTATCCAGAGCAAATCTTGGTCTAGTGGAACACGGCCTATGTAAATCCTGACCCCGTGGGAAGCGTCCAGAGTAAATCCTGGTCCCGTGGAACACGGCTAAAGTCAATCTTGACCCCGTGGGAAATGCCCAGAGCAACTTCTGACTCCCTGAAATGCGGAGAATGTCAACCTCATCAATCACTTACGGGTCCTCTCGACCCGTAAGGAAGAAAACTCTCTTGTGAGATCCTTACGACTCCCACGACACTCAGGAATCCTCACGATTCCTAAGGAGAAAACACACCTACGAGATCCTCTCGACTCGTAGGGAGAAAAGTCTTTATGAGACCCTCACGGCTCATAAAGTTGAAAAGCCTTAGGCAGCAGATCTGAACCTGCTTCCTAAGCCATCACTACCGCTCGAAGAGTTCAAGACGTAATGCTCTCTATCATCTACAGGCTACGCTTGCTAAGGTAACATGCCGGCAACAAAAAAAAGAGAAGAAAGCATAAGATAAACACATGGAAATGGAAAAGCTTGCCATTCATACTTCAGAAAATTCTTACATTAGTAAAAGCGGTAAACAAAAACGCCATTAAAATGTTTACAAAGACAGGACATCAAATCCAGGACATGGATTGAGAAATTCATAAGTAAGGCCATCCAGAATTTTTTAGGCCTCTCGGACCATCTTCTTGTGCATCCTCTCACGATCACAAGCGTCAGGATCCCCGCCGATGTCCTCCACCCTTCGATAGGCAGCGAGTATCGCCGCTTATTGAAAATCTTGATGCAGGATATCAACGGGGTGGTCTCGTCTTTTCTTTGAGATTAGGCCCATCAGATACACCGAATGCACCTTATCTTTAGCATCGTCCAATGCTTTAAGCGGCATGCCAGCATAGAATAGAGGAAGTGCTCCCCAGATCGCTCCCACGATAAGCTTCAAGAGAGAGGAACGACGAGGAAGCAATCGACCATTGTATGCTTCAAAGCGACCCATAATTTCAGCGCACTGGGCGTTTGTGAATTCTTAGTCTTGA
The DNA here is from genome assembly GCA_030015575.1 of Agapanthus africanus. Taxonomy (NCBI): domain Eukaryota; kingdom Viridiplantae; phylum Streptophyta; class Magnoliopsida; order Asparagales; family Amaryllidaceae; genus Agapanthus; species Agapanthus africanus. The sequence goes on from CM057339.1 coordinate 28,833,576, forward strand.
GAACGGCCGAGTGAGCGGATGTCTCCATAATAGATAATCTCATCGAGATCATATAAATGAACAGCCATAGTGCCTGAAAATAAACATCATTGAAAGATTAGAAATTGGGATTTAAACAAGTTCTCAGGAAGACAAGTTCTGTCTGGCGACAAACAAATTCAAATTTGTGCGATTAAGGAAGAAAACCCTTGAAAGACTCCCATTTAAGCCCTTCGAGACAAGAAGTAAATCTCCCTTGAGAACAATGCTCTTCAGAAGAAATGACAACTGCCATAATTAATAGGTGAATAAAATTCCCCGAAAATTCTAAAGAGCAATGCTCTGTAGAGAAGATGAAATGATCTATCAAGAAACCCTGAAAACAAAGCTTTTTGCAGAAGTAAAAAACTTCGAGATCTTTAAGATCTGTAAAATGAATTCCAAAAATTCTTCATCAATAGGTCGAAAGAAATCCTAAAAAGTTTTCTTTTTCGGATCCATGATCCAAATAGAGCAAAGCTCTGATAATGAATTCGAATCTTACCAAAAAGAAAAAGATCTGACAGAGTTTTGATTCTTAACAGATTTCTTAAAGAAGAGAGCAATGCTCCAAAGGAGAAATAACTCTCAGAAAAGAAGATGAACAATGGTCATCTCAGAGGGCCAAAGGCCCTATTTACAGGCGTTGAGAGCCGTTTCAACTTCCAAAAAGTTGATCCAATGGCGGAGATGCTGCCACCGCTGCACTCGCATGTGGGCCACGTAAGCGCAACGGTGGGGGGCATTTGTTTTCCCAATCAAAGCAAAACTCTGTTCAAATTCCGAGATTTGAAATGAAGCAACGCTTCGTGAAAAGCGCTAGCATTAAAAGCGCCAGCACTAAGAGTAAACGGCACTCACGTGCAAAGCACGAGAGCGCTAAGCGCCAGAAGCACTTCACTCTCACAAGAATTACTTGCGCCTGTTTATAACAGTGTAAGTTCTACAGCGCATAGGCGCCTAACAGAAGAAGAACAAAAGAATTAAAATAAGAGGAACACTTGACAGATAATGACAAAAAAGAAGAAAACACTTAATTAAACATTTTATTGCAATAGAAATAGATCGCCAAACACGGGATCAAAAGTACAGGGATTTGCAAATATATAGATAAAATTATCTAGTTCCCTCTCTGTCTTTTCCACCATGTCAAAGCGACGTTCTTCGCGAGGTGTAGCTACCCATCGGTTAGCACCGCATTCACCAGCAAAAACAGAGATGATGGCTCGGTGAGCCCGTATTTGGCTCAGCAACTGAACAGAACAATCCCTCAGGGCTTTGGTGATCAAGTGCGCCTCGAAGAAGCATTCGATCTTGTCTTCAGCAGCATCGAGCATCACTGGGGTCATCTCCGCCGGAGGAGGGGGAATATCAGCGAGCACGGACATGAGGATCATCCGAAGACAAATAGAGTTGGGAGGGAGAGGAGATCCTACATGAGTCAAGAGCTCGTGCAGCGCTGCGTCGCATTGGTCATCCGTAAGAGCAGGATTCACCAAGCGCGCAGCGAAGCGAGGAAAAATGTCCTGAATGGGCACTTCCCATGGTTGTCGACGAGCATGTGGGCGGTTACAAGCCATAGTTAAGATGGTTGAAAGAAGCTTTGCTTCAGATTATAAATACCAGGTACAGAAAATTTTGTGCATAATGGAGCTATTTCCAATATCTGGGAAATGTAAGTTCTGGGGAATATTAGTTTGACTTAAAAGGAAGGTGAAAAGACACCTCCAATAAAAGCAACGTTTTATAGCAGCGACAAATGCGCTGCGCCCTAAGCAGCGCATCACGTGCAAAGCACGGATGCGCTAGCGCTAAACGCACTGCGCTCTAAGCAGCGTACCACGTGCAAAGAACGGTGCGCTAGCGCTAAGCGAACTGCGCTCTAAGCAGCGCACCACGTACAAAGCACGGGTGCGCTAGCGCTGGAACTAAAAGCTCGCCACCGTCAGATCTAAGATCCAATAATAATGATGAACCATCAATTAACCAGAATTAAATTCTGTTAAAGAAAGATTCTTCAAAATCTTTCCAAACAATAAGATTGTGCTCTATAAATCAGAGCACCGTTGGATCAATGATCCAATGGTGATTAAATATCACCAAAAGTACAGAATAAATTCTGTATGTAAAGATTTCTCAATCTTGTTAAAAATAAGAAGATTGCTTTCTGTAAATCAGAAGCCCTTGGATCAAAGATCCAACGATGGGAAATTCCCCAAATCAATTGGAGAAAAGATCTCCTTAACTGATTGAACTGATCAGCTTGTCCTATAAAAAGGCCTCAAGACTTCAAGTCTCAGATAGACAGAAGCATATAGAAAAAACCTCTCCATAAACTTTGAGAAATTAAAAGACAAGAGCAAGCTCTCAGAAGAAGAGAACTTTCTTCAAGGTAAAGAGAAAAGAAGAATTTACTTCTTTAAAGATCATAAATCTACAATACCAAGGTCTTTCACAAAGAGATCAATGGGTCTCATCATAAAATAAAGAAGAAGAGCATAACTCTTCTCACAGATCATAGATCTACAAGACAAATTGTCTTTTACAAAAAGAGATCATGAATATCTCATTATAAACAGAGAGAGGGAAAGAATAATTCAATTATCTTAAGGATCATAGATCTATAAAGGCAAAGCCTTTCATCAATGCAAGAGATTGAAGCATCTCCTATAAAGTAAGAACTTTTGTTCTTAGAATCTTGAGACAAAGTCTCTTTTGGGATCAAAAAGTTGATCAATTAGCGCTTGAGCTCATAAGATAGCGCTCTGCGCTCAAGACTGGCGCACAACGCCAAGCGCACCACGTGCTCCTCACGTGTGCTCTACTTAACAGAAGTGCCTCAGCGCTCAAAGACTAGCACAAAGCACTGCTGAGCCTTAGCGCTCCAAATATAGCGCACTGCGCTTATTGACTGGCGCTCAGCACCAAGCGCGACACGTGTCCCTCACGTATGCGCTACTTGGCAGAAGAGCGCTGCGCTCTTTGACTGGCGCAAAGCGCCAAGCGCACCATGAGTTGAGCTGATAGAATATAAATTGTTCTATAATAAACCCAAGGCTATGAGGAATGCTCAGCATTCAGTAAAAGACAAAAACACTATCAGGTCCAAGCCCAAATAAAGGCTCAACATGCCCAAAATAAATGTTAAACATTTTAACTTGATTGGACTTAGCCCAAGATTGGCCATAAGTCCTCAAATCAGATTAATTGAGCCCATATGCTCATAAATCTCGGATCCTAGTCCCAACTAGACTACAGATCTCCCAACCAAAATTGGTTCAAGGGTACATCTCTTTACTCCTCTGATATTTGTCGTTGTAATCCTTCAACGTCTTCAGAGAGGTGACGGGTCCCGTAACCATACATTTCATGGACTATGATGTCCTTAACCTAGGACTGTGGGGACCTTTAAAACCCACGGACTATGATGTCCTTAACCTCGGACTGTGGGGTCCTTAAGCCCATGGACTATGATGTCCTTAACCTCGGACTGTGGGGTCTTTTAAAACCCACGGACTATGATGTCCTTAACCTCAGACTGTGGGGTCCTTAAGCCCATGGACTATGATGTCCTTAACCTCGGACTGTGGGGTCCTTTAAAACCCACGGACTATGATTTCCTTAACCTCGGATTGTGGGGTCCTTAAGCCCATGGACTATGATGTCCTTAATCTCGGACTGTGGGGTCCTTTAAAACCAACGGACTATGATGTCCTTAACCTCGGACTGTGGGGTCCTTAAGCCCATGGACCATGATGTCCTTAACCTTGGACCGTGATGTCCTTAACCTTGGACCGTAATGTTCTTAAACTAACGTTGGACCGTAATGTCCCTAAACTAAACATTAGAGCCTAAACGCTCTTTTGTTGGATCTAAATGATCTTGTTAAGTTGATCTTAGTCTAAAATTAAACTAACGTATCCTTAACATACGTTTAAGTTGATCTTAGTCTCAAATGAGACTAACGTATCCTTAAACCCAACCCCAAACCCAAATCTAAGAAGATACGGATTTGGACTAATCCACGCCCTACGGGCGACAACATAAATTAGTCTCCGTATACAATCCACGAGCAACCAAAAACAAAACAAACACCCACAACACGAAGTGACCATCTGGAGAAGGAGGAAGTGGTTACCGCGATGCAGTAGCGTAATTAACTGCAGGGGCTTGCGCCTGCAGGGAAAAGCGTCCCCACAATTAAAAAAAACCCCTCAACGAGGGGGAATCTGACGAAGTCTGCTACATCGTCCGCATCCGTTTAAACCTTCGATACATGGTGTCATAAATCAACTTGGCATCTTCGGAGAGGTGGACGGATAGCACCAATTATCATCTGCCCCGAATTCAGGCAAGACGGACCCACGCGGTCGCGTCTCGCGTATTTCGGCAGGGAACAAGGTTGTTTGCTTCACTAATTTCCAATTAGTGAAGAGCTAGTTTGAGTTGGAGATTTCTCGACGTAGATCATCTTCGGCCTCGAAGTCTTCAAGTAAGCTTGTTCTTTTCACCTTGTGAACCCTTAATAGAGTCCGGGAGATCGCTACTTGGAGCGAAGGGACTACTACACGGAGCTTTAGAAGTGAAGGACCAGTCTACAAAGGTTGTATTCCTCATTCACTTAGTGTAATGTTTGATAACATGCTAGCTTACTCCTAATTTTCTAGTTACATCCTTGGCATGGGTTGCTTAGCTCTCTAGGTTTTTAAAATTGCACACTTGATGCCCTATAAATAGTAGTGAGGATGCTAAGGAACCCAGCATGTCCCGCCTCGGCATTACAAGGAACGTGATGTGCTCGATACATACAACGTACAAGAACTACGGACTTTCTACGTGCCTCCCAGGCGAAGATGTGAAAAGGAGATCCTCTTCTACCAATTTACGGAGACTAGAGTGGAGAAAGAAGTCTGGCATGGTGCCGATTTTCCACTCGACAGGCTTTAACCAATCCGTCTACTACTATATTATGCGAAGGGATTAAAAAGGCTGTTAAGATGCCAAGGTGTACCCCTTGAAAAAAATGTTCGACAAGCCCAATTCTACAAAAAGATTTGGGATATCCCTGGGACCTAGCGAAAGATACCTAATGGGAAGATGGAGACAACCGGGCTCGGATATGTTCGGTCCAGGAAACGAGAGCCTTTCCACATTTGCCGCGCCATAAATAGCTCTGGTGAAGAAGAGAACGCTCTTCCAAATAGCTGTGATGTTGAAACAGAACGAAATCCCGCTTTAAGAATGTTAAGCCAATCGTTTGAAGAACAAGTTGACAAGCTAATAAAAGAAGCCTGTCAAAAGATTCGGGATAACTACAGTCGTGAAATGGATATTTTTGAAAAGACCAGGACGCAACGCCTCAACCAACAATCCGTGGAGAAAGAAGACGACAATACGCTTCATCCTCAGCCAGCTGTACATTCTCGCCTCGAAGGAAAATCCCGAAATAGAGGCAAAAATAAGGCAAAGAAAGCAAACAATGCCCGAAAACAACAAAACGAATCCAAGAAGCTGTGCACTCGAGGAAAAGTCAGCTGGAATTCGCCCTTCATGAAGAAGATGGGCCGGGAATACTCTTTCCCTCAAGACAAGATAAGGAAAATATTTGACCTTGTCATGAAATACCAAATGATGACGCTTCCAGAGTCTCGGCACCCCGAACAAATAAATGAGGTCCATCATCTGGATTATTGCTCCTATCACCGAGCAATAGGCTATCCCCTTGAAGACTTCTTCACCTTCAAAGACTGGGTAGAAGACCAGTATCAACATGGCAGGTTCGCTTTATCCGACAGCTGGAGAGTAAGTCCACCGCAAAAGCATGAGCTAAAGAGGACCTATACCGTGAGGACAGGACCAACTTAACATCAAGAATGGAAGCGAACTTGTACCTACCATGTGATAACGCTCTCAAAGGAGGGAGGGCACGGGATGATAGATGACCCCTTCATGTGCTTCGCAAATGAAGACGAGGACGAGGTGATCTCAGAGTTTCCACCAGCACCAAAAGAGCTGGAAGACGGGATACACACTACGGCGGACAACCTAAGAAAAATTGACTTAGGGACGAAAAATGAGCCGAGGACAACGTTCATCAGTAAGCTGCTATCTAAAAAACAGGTAACCACGTTAAAAGACGTGCTCATGCAATATAAAGACTGCTTCGTATGGAACTATTCTAAAATGCCAGGTCTAGATCCAAAGGTGGAAGTACATAAACTGGTCATATCTCCGGACATACAGCCAATCAAACAGGCGCTAAGAAGAATGCGGCTCGAACTTGAAATGAGTATCAACGCTGAAGACAAGAAACTAATCAATTCCGGCTTCATCCAAGAAATTCAATATTCCGACTGGATCGCCAATATCGTTCCGGTGATGAAGAAAAATGGGATGGTGCACATCTGCGTGGACTTTAGGGACCTCAACAAAGCTTTCCCAAAAGATAATTTCCCAGTACCTGTTACCGAGCTAATGATTGATAACACGTCTACCCATGAGGTCTTCTCCTTCATGGATGGATCTTCAGGATACAACCAAATAAAAATGTATCCTGAAGACCAAAACATAACGCCTTCCAGACTCCTCTGGACATATTCTGCAATAAGGTGATGCCTTTCAGTTTAAAGAACGCTGGCGCTACCTACCAGAGGGCCATGATGAAGATCTTCGATGATCTCATCAATGAAATCGTCGAATGCTACATCGACGACCTTGTGGTGAAGAGAAAGTCTTATGAGGAACATTGGGAACATCTAAACATAGTGTTCCAACGTCTTCGGAAGTATAATCTAAATATGAATCCTCTAAAATGCGCGCTTGGAGTCTCCTTAGGCAAATTCCTAGGATTCATCTTACAACACCGGGGTATTGAAATCGATCCCTCGAAGATCAAGGCGATTACGGGAATTCCCACGCCAAGGACCCTCAAACAGTTGCGATCCCTTCAAGGAAAGCTTGTATATATCTGGCGGTTCATAGCCAACCTTTCCGGAAAATACCGTCCCTACAGTCATCTTATGAAGAAAGGGACCCCGTTCGTTTGGGATCAAAAGTGCCAAAATGCACTAGACGAAATCAAGCAATACTTGCAAAATCCGCTGGTGTTGACCGCTCTGGTTAAGGGAAAACCCCTTATCCTATATACAATAGCCCTTGAGGGTTCTCTAGGCGTGCTATGGACATAAGAGAACGATCAGGGAAAGGAGAGAGTTTTGTACTATTTGAGCCGTGTTCTCCTGGGGGAAGAAAAAAACTACTCTCCCAACGAAAAGTATTGCCTGGCACTGATCTTCACGATAACGAAGCTCAGGCATTACGCTTTGGCGCATGAGGTCCATTTTATATCAAAGGTGGATCCTCTCAAATATCTGATGTCAAGAGCTACACTAATAGGAAGACTTAGCAAATGGGCCCTTGTCATGATGGAGTTCTCGATAACGTATCGACCTCTCAAAGCAGTGAAAGGTCAGGCCATCGCCGACTTTCTCGCTGAGCATCCAATACCAGCCGACTTTCCCTTAAATTGCGAGTTGCTGGATGAACATGCGTTTGACACAATCGAAGGAGAGAAGGATTCCCGATGGGAGCTCTACTTCAATGGAGCATCTTCCATAAAAAGGCGAAAGCAAAACACCCCCATAGTCAAAGCCGGGGTGGGCCTTATGTTTATGACTCCACAAGGGGGGATAATGCATTATGCCCTTTCCTTAACAGAGCCGAGGACTAATAACGAAGCTGAATATGAAGCCTTGATAGCAGGTCTTGAGATCACTGTCGACATGGGAATCAAAAACCTCCTCATATATGGAGACTCCCAGCTAATCGTTAGCCAAGTAAATGGCGACAATCAGACATGCAAGCCAGAGCTGATAAAGTATGGCGAAAGAGTGAGACAACTGTTGACACAAATCCCTTCCTACATCCTGGAGAGTATACCGCGTGCACAAAATAGCAAGGCAGATGCATTGGATAAATTGGCTAATGAATTAGCTGATGAAGACTTCGATGATGTAAAAATCATCGTGCAAAGTCGCAGGATTCTCGCGTCAACAGATATATCCTCGGAAGACTTAACAAAGCTATCCGAAGGAAAAGAAACGACCGAACAAATAGCCCTTCAAATAGAGGACGAAGAAAAGGTCGTCGAATGGAGAGAAGTCTTCATAGACTACTTAAAATCTCGACGAACGCCCGAAAATGCGTCGTCTCGACATCAGCTCATGAAACGAGCTATGTCCTTCGTCTTCGTCAATGATACTTTATATAAGAGATCGTTCGACTGTCTGTGGCTAAGATGCCTGGGACCAAAAGAAGCGAAGAGAATCATCCAAGAAACTCACGACGGACTCTGCGGTTCTCACAAAGCTGGACCAAAAATGAAGCTGAAGATCAAAAGAATGGGATATTATTAGCCCACAATGATTCAGGACTGCCTCAAATATGCGAAGCAGTGTCACTCGTGCCAAATTCATGGGGACTTCATCCACCAGCATCCAAATCTGCTACAACCAACGGTAGCTAGCTGGTCGTTCGAAATGTGGGGAACCAATATAATCGGCCCTATTGAACCAGTATCATCCAAAGGACATCGGTTCATACTAGCAATGACCGATTACTTTTCTAAGTGGGCAGAAGCAGTACCACTAAGGGAGGTGAAGACGGAGAATATTCTCAATTTCTTCATAATCCATGTAATCTACCGGTTCGACACTCCGCGACGAATTATCTCGGATAATGGGCCGGCCTACAGGAGCCATGAAATCAGCCGCTTCGTACAATATCATAAAATAGATTGGAGATACTCTTCAGTCTATAATTCTTGTGCCAACGGTCTAGCTGAAGTTTTCAATAAGACCTTGACGAAAATTATAAAGAAAACGGTGTCCAGGAACAAAAGAGTTTGGCACGAAAGGCTGCAAGAGGCTCTTTGGGCATACCGCACAACGTTCAAAACAGCTACGAATACAACACCATACACATTGGTATTCGGTACGGAAGCGGTGCTTCCCCTGAAAATAGAACTCCCTTCTCTACGAGTAGCGGTTTGATATGAGCTGACAGATGAAGAAAATGCCCATCTTCGGCTTGAGGAGCTCGATGCCCTCGACGAAACTCTTCTTATAGCACAGTAAAACCTGGATGCTTATAAGGCAAGGATGACACGGTCATATGAAAGATTGACCAAGCCAAAAACATTCCTCCAAGACGAACTCGTACTAGTCGTCAATAGACCAATGATCCCTAATCGTGCAAAAAAGGGAGAAGTTCGAGCCAAACTATGAAGGCCCGTACATCATAGAAAAAGTCTACCAAGGTGGAGCCTACCTGCTCATGGATATGCATGGCGAAAGACCCTTCCGGCCAATAAACGGACGGTTCCTCAAAAAATACTACGCTTGACGAGTCATGACTTAGGTCAATGATAGATGACGACGCTTGTGTCCGCTCGCTATCTTCCCGAGTCAAAAACTCTGAGAGTAGTATGCAAAGAAGCTCCATCGCCTAAAAAAACAGCGGCAATGGATCGAGAAGTCCTTAAACTAGAGAGAAAAAAAGAACCTCGCCTCAAATATGGCGGCAACGGACCGAGATGTCCTTAAACTAAAAATTCGCCTCAAACATGGCGATAACGAACCGAGATGTCCTTAAACTAAAACCCCGCCTCAAATATGGCGACAACGGACCGAGATGTCCTTAAACTAAAAATTCGTCTCAAAAACGACGATACCGGACCGAGAAGTCCTTAAACTAATCGTTCGCCTCACATATGGCGGCAACGGACCGAGATTTCCTTAAATTAAAAATTCGTCTCAAACATGGAGATGACGGACCGAGATGTCCTTAAACTAAAACCCTGCCTTAAACATGGCGACAACGGACCGAGATGTCCTTAAACTAAAACCGGTTGCCTCAAATATGGTTACATCGGACTGAGATGTTCTTAAACTAAAAATTCGTCTAAAAAATGGCGATACCGGACCGAGAAGTCCTTAAACTAATCATTCGCCTCAAATATGGTGGCAACGGACCGAGATGTCCTTAAACTAAAAATTCGCCTCAAACATGGGGATAATGGACCGAGATGTCCCTAAACTAGCATATCGTCTCCAAAACGGTGATATGCTTTCTTGAGATCTATATTGCAATCGAAGTCTCAACGGCAGAGGTTGCAACTTAAGTCCCACTGGCTACGCAACTACTTTAGCGATGAAACCATCCCAAAATCCCACCAGTAAGTAGATTGGTCACCCGCGGTGAAACTACTTTCTAGAGTTCCATCATGCCTTAAAAAAACGGTATGTCCACAAGCAAAATGGGCACGGATAAAAACCCGAAAGGGCGCTGTGATTAAAAACAGCAGGACTGCCGGCGAGTTTGTGAAAACTCGAAAGGGCGTGAACTCGTAAAATAAAAATTCATGGGCACTTACAAAGTCCTCTCAACCTTGTGAGGATAAAATACCTGCGTGTGATCCTTACGAATCACAAAGGAGCAACACACTTACGAATTCTCATGATTCTTATGGAGAAATTACACTTGCGAGATCCTTATGACTCGTAAGGAGAATTCCCCCCTATGAGACCCTCATGGCTCGTAGGATTCAAAAGTCTTAAGCTACAGGAATCTAAACCTGTTCTTAAGCCATCATATCCCCTAAGTTGCCCTACAAGCGGTCCGATATTGACCCTTGTATACAATCCATGAGCACGAATAAATACTCCCTTACCAAGTTCTACCAATGACTAGAAATATCCCATATGGTGAACGACACTTATAAGTCCTCTCGACTTATAAGAAGAAAACACTCTTTTAAGATCCTTACGACTTGCAGGAGAAAATACCACTTAGGAGTTCTCACGATTTCTAGGGAGAAAAAACCTTTATGAGACCCTTACGGCTCATAAAGTCAAAAAACCTTAGTCGATAGGATCCTAACTCTGTTTGCTAAGCTACCTTTGTTTAAACTAACAAAGGAAAATGATGAGTCGCTCCTGGCAACATCCCAGTTGCGGCGATGTTGATGCCTAAAAAGGCATCAAATTCCAAGTTCTCTAAAGGCAAATGATGAGTCGCTCCTGGCAACATCCCAGTTGCAGCGATGCTGATTCCTTAAAAGGTATCAAACTCCAGTCCTATTAAGGAAAATGATGATTCGCTCCTGGCAATATTCCAGTTGTAGCGATGCTGATGCCAATGTTGGTATCAGATTCCAAACTCGCAATAAAAAACAGTAGCGAGTAGCAAAAAAATGCATATGAAATAACCGAAATGTTTGGGAAACTCGCAATAAAAAGAAGCGAGTAAATAAAAATAGCCAAAATGATTGGGCATCGCAATAAATAGCCGAAATGATTATGCAATTGCGACTTTCGCGGTATGAAAAGCTAAAAAGATAGAGAATGGCGAAAATAAAAAATAAAATAAAATAAAATTTCCTCTGCTCTGCAGGTAGGTCCGCACTGACCCCTGTATATAATCCATGGGCACAAATGAAAAAAAGGGAACTATATTTTCCTACCAGGCTCCGTCAAAGGGAGAGCTAGATCTTAATGGCAACATATATAGCCTAGAGATCATCTCGACATTCTTCTCGTTATATCAGACGCAATGTCTACAAAGGCTTTAAATAGCCAAATCAAAAAGGAGTGACGGCAAAATCCCAGCTCCAGCTCGACATTCTTCTCGTTACAGCAGATGCAATGTCTACAAAGGGTGCAAATAGCCAAATCAAAATGGAGCAATAGCAAAATCCTAGCTCCAAGTCTTAACGGTATGTATACATCCTAAAGACTACTTCAGCGTACCTTCTCATTCCATCAGGGTGCATGCGTGACGTCAACAAAGCTCCAACGAGCCAAATCAAATTGGAGAAAATGCATATTCCTAGCTACAGACTTCAATTGCAATACATACAGCATAGAGGTCCTACAGATGTCTACCTTACTTTAGAAAAGAAATGGCACAGCATCGTCAAACGAAAATGAAGCAATGGCATATTCCCAGCTTTGGTGTCTTGAAGGAAACTCATATAAAACCTAAAAGACTATCGGAAATCATCCCACACTAGCGCGGAGTGGTTATGACTCATCGGGACTCCAAATTGAGCCTAACCTCAAGTAAAAAGCGACATGGAAAATTCTTAATGCTTGCTCTCTCGATGGTAATACGACCTAAAGTGATTACTTGAAGACGTCTTGGCCAGCCCCCGAAGGGATCAGAGACACGACTGTCGCGGGGCTACTCGAATAACAGCTTGAAGGCTGCATGTCGAGGAATACATCAGCCAACGCGACGGTACCACGGACTAAAACCTTAGTACCACAAACCTAACGAACCTCTATCGTAAAGAATTGAGGTTATCTATATACAGCGTTATGACAAGTTTGCCTATAAACCCAAGGGAGGTAAACTAAATAAACTCCGAAATGAGTACATAAACTAGAAACTCCGAAATGAGTGAATAAACTACAAACTCCGAAATGAGTGAATAAACTACAAACTCCGAATTGAATACATAAACTACAAACTCCAAAATGAGTACTTAAACTAGAAACTCCGAAATGGGTGAATAAACTACAAACTCCGAAACGAGTGAATAAACTACGAACTGCGAAACGAGTGGATAAACTACAAACATTGAAATAGGCATGTAAACTATTTCGCGCCAAATCAAGACATCAAGAAAAGTGCAACCCATGGGCTTTAGGGCTCAGAACTACAGAATTGAGAGCTGAGTTAAAGATAGATGACGACGTTTGTGTCCGCTCGCTATCTTCTCAGATCGAAATTCTAAAAAGTTGCGACACCTCGAGACCAACCGCATGCTATGCAAGGCAGTAGGAAGAACATTTGATTCACACCCGTTTAAGTACACATTTACAACTACATACGTACTTGAATAGAAATAATGTTCAGAGCATGCTGATTTATACATGCGTGAGAAGGATTAGTGCATGACACGAGCACGACAGTGGTGTTTGCACTTAGCAAAAATCCATAAGGGTAAAGTATAAAGCTCATGCACAGATGCAAGACGCATACATGAATATGCAATGAAGATGAAATATTCAACATCCAAAAGAAATACATTTAAATAAACATCCTATTCTACAGGGAAGAGATCACCAAATATAAGATCAGAGATACAGGGGTTAACAAAATTCTCCAACTCTCTCTGCCTTCTCCACCATGTCGAAGCGGCGATCTTTGCGAGGAGTCGCGCTCCATCGGTCAGTGCCGTGCTCATCAGCAAAGGTAGACATGATGGCCCGTTGAGCCCGTATCTGGCTTAGCAACTGAACCGAACGATTCCTCAGAGGCTGGGTAATCAAATGTGCCTCATGAAAGCCCTCGATCTTATCGTCTGCCGCGTCAAGAATCGCCGAAGTCATCTCCGCCGGATGAAGGGGGGTGTCAGCGAGCACGGATAGGAAAATCATCCAGAACCAAATGGAGCCTATAGGAAGAGGAGAGCCCCTACGAGCCAGGAGCCCATACATCACCGTGTCGCATCGGTCATCAGTGAGAAGGGGATCTGCTAACCGCGCAGCAAAATGAGGAATGATCTCCTCGAGAGGTACTTCCCAAGGTTGCTGACGAGCGTGAGGATGATTGCTAGCCATAACTCTTGGTTTTTTCTTAAAAAGTGGGGGTTACCCTAAGGTCTGAATGGTTCTCTTTTTGTGAAGAAGGAGGAAAACACAGATTTAGATTATAAAAAGAAGCATTCAAGTCTAGGCACAGAAAATTATGTGCATGGTGGAACTATTTCCAAGTTGGAAAAAGGGCCTGAAAAAAGAAAAGAGTTGACTCATAGGAATCAGAGCAAGAAGGTGAAAGGATTCCAGCGCTTCATGTGCGTGTCACATGAGTGCTGGCGCCTTAGCATCAGTGACAACGCATCACGCGCATACTATGCAGGCACCAGCGCCAATCTTTAGAACCCATGGTAGCGCCTCACACGCATAACACGTGGGTGCCGGCACTATATATATATATATATATATATATATATATATATATATATATGAGTAACTAATACTCCACGTGAGGTACATATGAGCAGTGGTATAGAAGAAGGGGAATTTTTTTCATTCATACTTCAGAAAATTTATACATTGGTCATAAAAAACATCATCAAAATATTTACAATGGTAAAACACTAAATTCCGGACATGGATTTAGAAATATAGAAGCAAGTCTGAGTAAAGTGCTTCTGGCTTCTTTGACCATTTTCTTATGCATTTTCTCACGAATACAAGCATCGGGATCCCCGCTGATACCGTCCATCCTCTGGTAGGCAGATATTATCGCCGTCTGTTGGAAGACGCGATGCAAAATATCGACAAAATCACCTCTTCGCTTCTTTGAGATCAGACCTATCAGATATAATGAATGCACCTTCTCTTCAGCATCATCAAGTGTCTCGAGTGGCATAGTCTCGTCAAGTTTAGGGAGTGCTTCCTAAATTTACCCCATGATGATTTTCAAAAGAGCAGAACGGCGGGGAAGTAATTAACCGTTGTAATCGTCAAAGCGACACATCACCTCAGCGCATTGGGCGTCGGTAAACTCGTGGTCTTGACAGCGGCCTTGGACATGAATGTCCTCATAAAAGATAATCTCGTCAGGATCATATAGATGAGAAGCCATAATATCTGAAAAGAAAAATCAATAAAAGGTTAGTGATCAAAATATCAAGATTCTTACAATATAAAAAACAGTGGTTCTAATGCCCCGTCAATAAAGATTCTCATTTAATGAGAAAATCTCATTGAACTATGGAGTTAAGCTCACTCGAGAAATGTATTCTGCAAACAGATTTCAAATCTGGAAGGAAAATAAGAAAGGGAATAAAATTCCCAAAAGAATTTCTTTAAAATAAATCTTTCTCAGAGTCAAGCTCTGTAGAACAATAGGATAAAATACCAAAAATCCGCTCGGGATATGGAATTAAAATCCAAATAGCTTTCAAAAATCAAAGTTAGTAACAGGGTAAAACCCTAAAAGAACTTTAAGAACTATGGTCTACTCAAGTAAAAGTTTTAGATTTCTAAGAAATCATTACAAGAGAAGAGCAAAACTCTATTAATGGGTTAAAAAAACCCTAGAACATGAAGAGATTTTTTAAAGAGTTTCTTCAGGAGTTAAATCATGGTCATGACTCTTACCAATTTTGACAAAGTTTCAACTCTAAAAGAAGTTTCTTTGAACAAAGATCTGAACTCTGAAAAGAGAATTAAATTTTCAGGAAAGGAAGAACACCCAAGAAGATGAACAATAGTCATCTCAAGGGGCAAATGCCCTATTTATATAACATAAGAAGATGGTTCCACTTTCCAGAAGATCGGACGATGGAAAAGGTGCCATTGCTGCACTTACGTGTGAGCCACGTGAGAGCAACGGTGGGGGGAATTTGTTTCCCCCAATAAAAGAGCAAAGCTCTGTTCAAAATTAATGAGGCAGCACCTCACGTACTCCTCACACGGGCGCCAATGTACAAAGCACAAAAGAATCTATTAGATTAAATAAGAGTTAAAACTCTCATATAGCGCCGCACGTACTCCTTACGCGGGCGCCAGTGTGCAAAGCACAAAAGAATCTATTAAATTAAACAAGAGTTAAAACTCTCAGATGACGTCCATGTACACAACATGTGAGTGCCAGCGCCCAAATAGAATTAAATTCTACTCTCTGTTAAATAGAGCTGTTGGATTAAAGAACCAACGGAGATGATAAATTATCAAAATACAGAATTAAATTTTGTTGGAGAAAACATTCCCCAAATTGGATCATAAAATAACATTCTATTTTGGGATATATTCTCTCAATCTTTCTAAACAAGAAAGATTGTTCTCTGTAAAATAGAGAACCCTTAGATTAAAAATCCAATGGAGATTAAAAATCACCATTTCACAGAATAAAACTCTGCATATGAAAAATATTTCGCCAATCTTGTTAAAAAAAAGAAAATATATTCTGTAAAACAGAAACCCTTGGATCAAAGATCCAATGGTGGGCAAAATTCCCCAAATCAATTGGGAACTTTTAATGAGAGATTTCTTTAAACCTAATTAACAAACTTGCCTCCACTATATAAAGGACCGAAGAATTTCAAGTCTGATAAGGAGGAACCCCCCATAAGCTTCTCAAAAAACAGAAAGCTTCAAAAAAGAACAGAGAATTAAATTCAAGGAAGAAGATCTCCCTGTAGGGTATTTTTCGTCACCCCATTGAGATGGGAATACGCGCGTGCTTGTCAGGCGTACTACAGATTCCCCCTGCCTAGGGTAGGTCAAGGTTAAATGATTATGGGGATCCGAATCTCCGGCAGCCGCGGACTAAGCTGCCGTTAATTACCCTCCGCCTTTGGGGCGAGGGAACCTCCGATTAACGCAGAGTTTTTCTAACAGGGACAGTGTCGTGGAGTATGTGTATGTGTACATATGTATACATATGTATATATATACATGTATATATAAATAAAGGGGGAAAAGACATCCAAAGGATGCGTGGGGCCAGAGCCTAGGCGCTTGAGCGCAAGCGCGCCACGCGTCGGCACATGGGCGCTTTGCGCTCGAGCGCAGAGTGCTGGAGCGCAACGCGCCACGTGTCGGCACGTGGGCGCTTTGCGCTCGGATGCTGAGCGCTTGGGCGCAAGCGCGCCACGTGTCGGCACGTGGGCGACTTGCGCTCGAGCTTGAGCGCAAGAGCGCCACGTGTCGGCACGGGGGCGACTTGCGCTCGAGCGCTTGCGCTGGAGCGCAAGCGCGCCACATGTCGGCACGGGGGCGACTTGCGCTCGAGCGCTTGCGCTGGAGCGCAAGCGCGCCATGTGTCGGCACGCGGGCGCTCTGCGCTTGAGCGCCGGCGAGAAAAAGAGGCTTTTAGCCTAAAAAAAAATTTCTCGGAAGAGAAATCAGAGAGGAGTTGGACTCCTGAGTGTGTTTTTGGGGTTAATGGAAGGGGTTCTTCTTCTTCCTCCTCTGTTAGCTGGATCTTGAAGATCAAGATATGTGAGATCTCAAAATCTCTCCTTTTTGAGATCTGATGACAGATCCAAGTTCCCTTTCGTGGGTTTCGTGGTGAAAAACTATTTTGTTTTTGAAAAGGAAGAGTAAAACTCTTGATTTAATTCAAAAGAAAGAAGAAGGTCTTAGAACCTTGAAGAAGGAAGAAAGATCTCAGATCTGAAACTTTTTTTTTGGAGAGAGAAAAAAGTTGTTAGATATTTTCATTATCTTGTCCTTTATAGGCTATACACTTTACACATAGCCCCTTAGGCTTCACAAAATGGCATTTTTGCCTATCTCATGACTTATGTGCCATTTCTTTTTGCACATAAGCCATGGGCTTTACAAAAAATTGGCTTTATGCCTATTTTTCTTACATTTATCCATAAAATAAAAATAAAAGAAATGCAACAAAATTGTTTATTACAAAATTTTTATCTTGGCATGGGGGGAGGCCGGCCGCTTCATGTTCGGGCTCGACCCGGGCATGGGCCCACTGGATCTGGGCTTGGGCCCACTTGGCTTGGGGTTGACTTTGATTTTGACTTGGTCAACCGGGGTGTAAATTTTTACCCCAACAAATTGCCCCCCATCAATAAATGCACACCACATATGTGGGTCGTGTGCATGAAATTGATGGATCTTCTTTCACATGGAGGCGGCTTGATTCGGTTCCCACCTTTTGGGAAGCTGGCACTGCCCTTTTTATGACATGGACGGTGGATGGGTCCCTTTTTGCGACTTGGACGGTCGATGCTGCCCTTTTAGCGACGTAGACGGTCGGTGCTGCCATTTTAACAACGTGGACGGTCGGTTCTGCCCTTTTTGCGACTTGGACGGTCGGTTCTGCCCTTTTTGCGACTTGGACGGTCGGTGCAGCCCTTTTAGCGATGTGGACGGTCGGTTCTGCCCTTTTTGCGACTTGGACGGTCGGTGCTTCCCTTTTAGCGACGTGGACAGTCGGTTCTGCCCTTTTTGCGACTTGGACGGTCGATGCTGCCCTTTTTGCGATTTGGACGGTCGATGCTGCCCTTTGTGCGACTTGGACGGTCGATGCTGCCCTTTCTGCGACTTGGACGGTCGATGCTGCCCTTTTAGCGACGTGGACGGTCGGTGCTGCCCTTTTAGCGACGTGGACGGTCGGTTCTGCCATTTTAGCGACATGGACGGTCGGTTCTGCCCTTTTTGCGACTTGGACGGTCGGTTCTGCCCTTTTTGCGACTTAGACGGTCGATGCTGCCCTTTTAGCGACATGGACGGTCGATGCTGCCCTTTTTGCGACTTCGACGGTCGATGCTGCCCTTTTTGCGACTTGGACGGTCGGTGCTTGATTTGACTTGCTCTGCTTCTTGCAGTGTCAGGGGTAGACTTGACTTGCTCTGCTTCTTGCGGTGTCGAGATTGGATTCTGACTTGCTCCACTTTCTGCGGTGTCAGAGTGGAAGTTGACTTGTTGATTTTGATTTGGGTTGACATCAACATCGCTATACTGGAACATGGTACCAGGAGCGAATCATCATCTGTCATTGAGAGGATTTTGGAGTTTTGGTTTTTGTTTGGCATCTGCATTGCTGCACTGGAATAATGCCAGGAGCAACTCATCATTTTCCCCGGGAGGATTTGGGAATTGGTTTTTTTTTATTATTATTTTTTTAAATTTTTTTTTTTGGTGGGACTTTGACTGTGGTATCACCGGTAGGACTTGGGAGAGGTTGGGATTATTTTACGCCCGTGGATTGTATACGGTTTTGCAGTATGTATGATCCAGACCGTAGGGCCGGAAAAATTTCGGGACTTTGTCGGCGTCTGCATCGCTGCACTGGAATATGGTACCAGGAGCGACTCATCATTCGCCGTTGGGGTATGGGATTTGGAATTTGGTTGGCGTCTGCATCGCTGCACTGGAATATGGTACCAGGAGCAACTCATCATTCGCCGTTTGGGGACTTGGAATTTGGATCTTGTTTGGCATCAGCATTGCTGCACTGGAATAATGCCAGGAGCAACTCATCATTTGCCTTGGGAGGACTTGGGATTTGGGTTTTTGGTCGGCATCAGCACCGCTAACACTGAAACGAAATGCCAGAAGCGACTCATCATTTGCCGTTGCCCGTTGGGGAACGATGGCTTAGGAGACAGGTTTGGGTCCCTATCACCTAAGGCTTTTCAATTTTATGGGCCGTGAGGGTCCCATAAAAGCATTTTCTCCCTACGAGTCGTAAGGATCCCGCAGGTGTATTTTCTCCTTAGGAATCGTGAGAATTCCTAAGTGTGTTGCTCCTTTGTGAGTCGTAAGGATCTCACGCAGGGTTTTCTCCTCACAAGGTTGAGAGGACTTTACGAGTGTATTTCATCTCTTTTCATGAGTTTGCGCCCTTTCGGGTTTTCACAGACTCGCCGGTAGTCCCGCTGTTTTTACTCACGGAGCCCTTTCGGGTTTTCATCCGTGCCCGTTTTGCTTGTGGACATACCGTATATATTTTTTTTATTTCTTTCTTTGTTTTTTTTTTGCCGCTGGTGGGACTTTAAAAGTAGTCTCACCGGCAGGATTTGGGAGAGATAGGGGTCATTTATGCCCGTGGATTGTATACTGTTTTGCAGGATGTATGATCCAGACCGTAGGGCTGATGTGCTCAATTCGCCTGCGACTTGGAGCATTCACGTGTAGTATTTCTTGAGATATCGGCCATTGATGGGTGGCATGGGCCTTTCTCCCTCGGCACTTATTAGTTGGTAGGATCCTCCGTCGAACACTTTCTCGATGACGTATGGTCCTTCCCAGTTTGGCTCGAATTTTCCCTTGGCATGTCGATTGAGGACGATCGGTCTTTTGAGGACCAACACCAATTCACCTTTCTTGAAAGCGCGGAGACGGGTTATCTTGTCATAGGCCCGTGACATTTGGGCTCGGTATAGCTCCAGATTTTGCTGCACCGCGAGCCTCTTTTCTTCGAGGGCATCGAGCTCTTCAAGTCGAAGGAGCACGTTTTCCTCCTCCGTCAACTCGTGCTGAACGGCCATTCTTAAGCTTGGAACTTCGACTTCGAGGGGGAGGACCGCCTCCACTCCGAAGTGCAATGAGTATGGAGTGGACTGAGTTGGAGTACGGTGCGTGGTACGATATGCCCACAACGCCTCGTGAAGTTTGAGATTCCAGTCTCTCTTGTTGGCTGAAGTATTTTTCCTCAGGAGCTTGCATAGAGTCTTATTAAAGGCTTCGGCTAGGCCATTGGCTCTTGGATTATAGATGAAGGAGTATCTCCAGTCTATCTTGTGCTGAGTAGCGAACCTTGAGACATTGAAGCTCTTGAAAGAAGGCCCGTTGTCAGAAATGATTCTTCTTGGTGTACCGAAGCGGTATAGAATATTATGCTGGAAGAATGTCAGAATATCTTTTGTCTTGACTTCTTTTAGCGGGACAGCTTCAGCCCATCTGGAGAAGTAGTCTGTCGCAGCCAGTATGAACCGGTGGCCTTTGAATGACGGAGGATCAATTGGGCCAACAATGTCGGTGCCCCAGACTTCGAAGGGCCACGACGCCACCGTAGGATGCAACGGATTGGGATGCTTGTGAATGAAATCACCATGGATTTGGCAGATCTTACATTTCTTTGCATGCTCTCCGCAATCCCGTATCATGGTGGGCCAGTAATACCCAAGCCGTTTGATTTGAAGTCGCATCTTGGGGCCAGATTGGTGAGCACCGCAAACGCCCGAGTGAACATCTTTCATGACCTTTTGGGCTTCGGCCAATGACAAACACCTGAGCCAGAGTTGGTCATATGACCTGCGGTATAACGTATCATTTACAAACACGTATCGGAGAGCTCTTTTCTTCAGCTGAATCCTCGCAGATTTTTCTTCGGGCAGCTTGTCGTATCGGAGGTACTCTATGAAGGGTTCTCTCCAATCGGACTCGTCTTGGATGATCGAAGCTTCTTCGGCAGGACTGCTCTTTTGTTCCGCGCTTTCCTCTTCTCGTAGAGAGACTGGGGGTAGGATTTGTCGGCTCCTGACTGTGATCAAAATTTCGTCCATGTCAGGATCAGCCAGCTCCTTGGCTAAGCGAGCGAGTGCGTCAGCCTTTCCATTCAACGCTCTAGGGACTCTCATTAGTTCAATATGAGTGAACCGTTTCATGAGTTCCACCACTCGGCCTCTGTACCGAGCTAATTCGAGTTTGTATATCTTATAATTGCCGCTTACTTAGTTGACGACAAGCTGGGAGTCACCGTAAACCCGTAGCCGAAGGATTTCCATTTCTATGGCGAGCTCCAAACCAGCTATCAGAGCTTCATACTCAGCTTCGTTGTTCGTTCGAGGCTCGGTGAGAGCGAAAGAACGCCGTAGGGTCCCCATTGATGGCGTGATGAACACCAACCCTATCCCCGCTTTTACCTCCGGGACGCTTGATCTGCCGGAGCTCCTTATTGATGAGGCTCCATCGAAGTAGAGCTCCCAACATGGCTCATCTTCCTCGAGGTGCAGCACTTGTTCGTCGGGTAACTCACAATTTAGCGGTGACCCTTCTGGTATGGGATGAGCAGCGAGAAAGTCTGCAAGAGATTGCCCTTTTACTGCTTTCTGAGGAGTAAAAACTATGTCAAACTCAAGTAGCATGACAGCCCATCTTGCCATCCTGCCGGCTAGGCTTGCTTTGGTCATCAAGTGTTTGAGCGGGTCGACTTTGGAGATCAGCATAACCCGATGAGCTAGCAAATAGTGCCTCAGCTTCTTCACAGCAAATATTAGAGCCAGGCATTGCTTTTCGATTGGGGAGTAGTTGTGTTCCGCTCCGACTAGAGTTCGGCTGAGCTAGTAGAGGGCATTTTCTTTTCCCTCCTCGTTATTCTGGGCAAGGAGTGCACCGAGTGACTCGTCCAGCACGGCAGTGTAGAGAATCAGTGGTTTATTTGGAATGGGAGCGGCCATCACTGGAGGGTGCAACAAGTACTGTTTGATGCTTTCGAATGCTGCTTGACATTCGGCATCCCAGATAAAAGGAGCTCCTTTCTTCATGAGCTTTGAGAAGGGCCTACATCTCCCCGATAAATTTGAGATAAACCTCCGTATATAAGCAAGCTTACCTTGAAAAGATCTTAGCTGCGTCAGACTCTTCGGAGGGGGCATCTCCATGATGGCCTTTATCTTTGATGGGTCAACTTCGATCCCTCGATGTCGAACTATGAAGCCCAGGAATTTTCCCGATGACACGCCAAAAGCGCACTTTAAAGGATTCATCTTCAGATCGTATTCCCTCAGTCTGGTGAGAACGGTCCTAAGATCTTGGATGTGGTCGGCCTTGGCCTTAGTTTTGACGACCAGGTCATCAACATAGCATTCGACGACTTTATGGATTAGGTCATCAAAGATATTAGTCATTGCCCTTTGATATGTAGCACCTGCGTTCTTCAGTCCGAACGGCATCACCTTGTAGCAATATATTCCGATCGGGGTTCGAAATGCTGTGTGCTTCTCATCCTCAGGCGACATCTTGATCTGATTATATCTAGACGAGCCATCCACAAAGGTGAACAACTCGTAATTTGAGGTGTCATCAACCATCATTTCCATGACCGGTAGCGGGAAGTCGTCCTTTGGACATGCCTTGTTGAGGTCCCTGAAATCGACACAAACTCGGATCTGCCCATTTTTCTTCTTCACTGGGACTATGCATGCGATCCAGTCCGCATATTTCTCTTCCCTGATGAAGCCGGCATCGATGAGTTTCTTGGTTTCCTCGATGACCTTTTCTTCCAACTCCCTTCTCATTCTTCGAGCAGCTTGTTTGACTGGCTTAGCATCGGGAGATATAGCCAACTTATGTACGGCCACTTCAGGGGAAAGGCCAGGCATTTCTTTGTATGTCCACGCGAAGCAATCGATGAACTCATGCAGCAGGGCAATTATCTGTGCTTTCATTTCCTCTGACAAGAGCGAGCTGATGTAGGTCGGCCTTGGATTATTGGGCGTTCCTAAGTCAATCTCGATTAGCTCGTCAAAGGTTGCTTGTCCGCCATCTTCGAGCTCTTGAGGAGCTTCTTCTGGCTCGGCTATCTCGTCGTCGTCATTTGATCTTTCGCTGACCTTACCAACATGGATCATGTAGCACACTTTGGAATCAGGTTGAATGTAGCCTATGCCCCGTCTATCTGGAATTCGTCCATCGATGAGTGCTCGGACCTGGGGCGGATACTATAGCCCTTCGTAAAACTTTGCTTCGGACTCCGTTTGATATAACCGGCATCCGCACTTCTTAAAGTATTCCCGCATCTCGGGCGCATAGTATCTGGGATTGAGGACGGCTCTTATGCCTCTCTCATAGGGAAGGCACGTGACAGAAAGATCGTCCGGGTGCACAACGGGATTTGACCTGTAAAACAGGATGCCCTTCTGTCCATTTTTCCTCCCGGGCACGTAGAAAGTTCTCAGCTGGTCCACGGTAGAGACTGACAATGCGTCGAGCTCTTTGCACATCCGTTCCGGCACCCTTGTGATGGCCAGGGACCCTTCTGCGACTTCGAAGGTCTCTCGTAGTTTCGCTTGCTGCATGGGGGGCCAACTGCACAGCTGTTGCACGGCAGGTCCTCTTCTTCTGACTCTTCAGTGTCACTGCCAAGATGAGGGCGGACT
The DNA here is from genome assembly GCA_030015575.1 of Agapanthus africanus. Lineage (NCBI taxonomy): Eukaryota > Viridiplantae > Streptophyta > Magnoliopsida > Asparagales > Amaryllidaceae > Agapanthus > Agapanthus africanus. The sequence goes on from CM057339.1 coordinate 28,857,241, forward strand.
TTGTTGCTAGATGGGCCTTCAGCATCAGATTCGTCCGTATCGCTACCGAAACGAGGGCGAGTTTTACGGAAAGACGAACTTCCAGCGTCGGACTCATCAGTGTCACTACCGAAATGCGGGCGTATTTGGACGTTTTTGCTTTTGAAAGTGACAGCCGGCTCAGATTCGCCTTTGAGTCTTAGGGCCACTTTATCTTCAGTCAGTTGTGGCTTAGCATTTTGGTGGTTCATAAAGTACCGAGAATCTTCATATCGGACTTCATGCACACCGAACAGCTGGATGTCTCCGTCAATGCGTCTTTCTTCGCTATTTTTAGTATACTTCATGCATTGATGGAGAGTTGACGGAATGATGCCGTAATCGTGGAGCCACGGCCGCCCCAAGAGAATCTTATAAGACGTGTCGGCGTCGATCACGTATATCTTAGCTTCGGTCTGCAGATCCCCGAATTTGATTGGCAGAGCTATGGACCCCAGAACTTGCTGGCAATTTTGGTTGAAGCCTTGAATGACAATCCTCTCCCTTGACAGGTGTCGGACGTCCATTGACAAACTCTTCAGCGTCCGCAAGTTCATGATGTTCACTGAAGACCCCGGATCAATCAATATGCGATTAATCCGATCTCCATCGCTGTACCCGGTCACGTAAAGCGGCCGATTATGCTCAGCCGTTCCCAGTAGCAAGTCTTCATCCTTAAATGTGACTGCGGCGGCATGCAAAGCGTGCTGGGCTTCTTTCATATTAATTTCCGCAAAGTGAGCCTGATACTACTCGGGGTTTTGTAGAGCATGAATGAGAACATCTCTAAGCTCCTTAGATAGGACCAAGGCGTCGTAGATGCTCAGGAGAGACGGAAGCTTCCGGAGATGTGCCAAGACATTATAGTCCACCGAGGAAGGACCTATGTTTTCATCAGCCAGTTCTCTGCCATCTTCTTCATTAGCGACTTGTTTTTCCTTCCCTTTTGGGGCGTTGCCCTGATTTTGCGGTAGAGCCCTGCCGCTTCTGAGCTTGATTTGATTGGCCTTTGTGGTGAGCTCCTCGTCCTCTTCGGGAAAACAGAGCTCATCCTCGGAGTCGCTGCCAAGATGGATGGCGTAGCAGGTCACTACTGGGATCTCTTCATTGGAGTCTTCTTCTAACTCCTCCAGAATTTCAGCCGCTTGTACAGGGAAGAACTCCTTCAATTGAATCAATGTTCTTTCCTTTTGTTCATATTCTTCGAGGGAATCGATATATTTTTGAATGGTCGATCTCCCTGCAGACTCTTTTTCGCACCGAGCTGCACTTTTCTTCTTCTTGAGCTTCTTGGATTTTGAGCCTAATGGAGCCGTATTGGCAGCTGGACTGGTAGGCTTCTTCTGCCCTTCCCATTCCGTCCTGGGTTCTTTCCGAAGTAGCTTTATCATCTTCTTCGTCTTATTAGATATGTGCGTACTCCACGGAGGCCGCGATGAGTCGGTTTCGTTTGTCAGGGCAGCAGGTTCAGCTGTCTGCTCCCAGAAGGCTTCAACTTCTGTCTGTATAACGTTGGCGGTTGCAACTTGATTGTTTACCAACACGCTTTTGGACAGCTCGATCTCTCCAGCCTTATACTGCTTCTCGACCCAGTCTTTGAAGATATAGCAATCCTCGATCGCATGGCTCACTACTCGGTGGTACGGGCAATACAGAGGATTGTCGGTCATTTTTGCTTCTTGGGGTCTTTTCGACTCCGGCAATTGTAGGCCGTCGTTCAAGGCATCTTTAAATATCTTGCGGACCTTGTCCCTTCTGAAAGAGTAAACCTTGTTCTTTTTCTCCTCCAGGGAAGGCCCATCTCCTCCCAGCAATGGCTTTCGAGACCGGTTGGTTTTGGATTCGCCCGCCCTTCACTTTTCTTCATTGTCGGAGGCATTGAAGACATTGGTACTGCTGGAAATCCCGCTTCTACGGCTGTCGTCCCGCTTGCTTTTCTAAGTTTTGTCTCTCTGAGAGTCCGGCGGGGACTCTTGCTTCGAGCGTTCCAGCATTTGGACTTTCTTGGTTAGCTCCTGAAATGTCTTGAGGCCCACTGTACACAAGAATGGGACCATCCAATTGCTGAGGTTCCCAATGAGAAGGCTGACGGACTGGTCCTGCTCCAGCGGCGGTTCGCACTTGACCGTGAGATTACGCCATCGGGCGATAAAGTCAGTATTGCTTTCATTCTTCCCCGGCTTGGTCCTCACAAGGTCGGCAATGGAGATTTTATCACTGACGCTCATGAACCTTTGCCGGAATAGAGATTCCATTTGGGCAAAGGTAATGACGGACCCGTCTGGTATACTCGCGTACCAGTCGAAGGCGACACCGGTCAGGCTGTTGACAAACTGACGAAGAAGGAGAGCGTCATTGCCCCCTGTATTTCCGCACGATGCTTTGAAGTGGACGACGTGCTGATTTGCATTCCCCGTTCCATCAAATCTTCCGAACTTAGGAATGACGTAGCCGCTTGGGAACTCAATCAGATCGTACTGCGCGGGGTATGGCCGCCCACTACTGCCGATTTCTTTCTGAGCTTCAGCTTCGGCCACCAATGTTTTAACCTTGCTGGTGACCAAATCCATTATCTGATCCTGTGTTAGCGGGATAGTGCTATCTGGGGCCAAGGCGTCCCCAGAAGCGGAGTGTGGCCGGCTTTCATGTGGCTCGACCAGTCTTGGACCCAAAGGAACAGGCATTGGCTGCCTCGGAATGTCATCACCCGGCTGATTAGTAGCGGCTTGTGCTTGATTGGGAGGTGCTCGAGCAATTTGAGCCGTAAGCTGCATCACAACACTCGTTAAGTCGTCAATCTTCGAATAGAGCTTGACCATCTCTTTATCTTTGCTCCTGAGCTGTTTTCGAAGCTCTTGAAGCAACTCTTGCTCCGCAGTTCTGGGGCGGAAAGTCAGCTCTTCCTCGCTGTCCGAGCTTGACTCTGCATGGACCGAGGGGTCTTTCTGCCTATCATCCTCATCGAGAGGGTTTTCTTCATCCAGCGGGGGCGGCTGTTCTTGGGCAGCGGCAACCACATTCAGGCTAGATTGGGCTTGGGATGTGGTGGCCCCATCCTTGCTTTTGCTGCGAAGGTTGTCGCTGGGGCGCCCGCCCGCCATATAGACCGTATGGATGATATATCCGGCCGTCTTTCTATCATTGGCAGCTGATTTCACGGATTGCTGTCTTGACCCCCTTGTTTCGGTAGCTGGTAGTCGATTGAAAACGGCTGGCCTAACCAGTTTCCTGAATGGTGTTGGCGCTTCTTTTCTGGGTTTGCCCCGCTGCTTTCGTGCGGCACAGAGTGCTTGATAGACTCTTGAAGAGACAGTGTCATACTTTTTCTGTTGGGGCCGGGACACGTCTCTTTGTGGCACTGTTCGGACCGCTGTCTTCTTGATTCTGGCGGTCATGGCGTTTTTCTGAACCCACTTCAGAGGCTCGAAGGAATTGCTGATTCTTACGTCCGACTCAGCCGTCGTCGCGGGGCAACCCTACACTTGGAACTTCACACGATTCCATTTGGCCAAAACCCTGGCCCTCTTGTTGGCTCGATACCTGAGCCACTTCTGCCTTAACTTTTCTGTTCTAAGCACCTGGCAGACTTCGGCTCTTTGGGAAGACGCCGCAGACCGGGCGATGGAGGGCCTTGGAGATACGCTCGATTGTGCATTTGTTGGAGTCACCGCCTGAGCTCATCCGCGACGTTTGATGTTGCCCTTCGCACCGGAAGTCTTGCCCCCAGCTAGAGCGCCAGGAAGTCGTTCAGACACCATCTTAAGTTTCGGTTGTGGTGCCTTAGCAATCACAACATTCGGCCTCTTGCCCCTTGGGACCGGCTTGGCCACCTGTTCCGCCGGGATTTCCGCCAGATGAGCGCTTCCGGCAGGGTAGATGATGACGGAGCCAAACTGGCGGGGCGGTTCCTCCCACTGTCGACTGAGGCTTGCAGGGAGAACCACATGAACGTTGATCTTGACCACGTACGGAATCGGGGTCACGTTGGAAGCTGAATTCGTCTGGGGAGACATTGTCGTCGAAGGTTGATTGCTGTATGGAAAAAAGAACATCATTTCAGTATAGGCAATCGATATGTATATTGATTGAGTTCGCATGAACGTTTAACCCGAAATATGGGAGGGGAGATTGGTCCCACCGGGCGTGCCAGAATCTGTGGGGTGTTTTTCGTCACCCCATTGAGATGGGAATACGCGCGTGCTTGTCAGGCGTACTACAGATTCCCCCTGCCTAGGGTAGGTCAGGGTTAAATAATTATGGGGATCCGAATCTCCGGCAGCCGCGGACTAAGCTGCCGTTAATTACCCTCCGCCATTGGGGCGAGGGAACCTCCGATTAACGGGTTAAACTGGTCATGCGAACTCAATATGCAGTGCACGTGTGTTTTGTTTTGGAGGGGGGTTTAAATATATCGGGAGCCACGCAGAGTTTTTACGAGGGTCCCGCTACCCGGATAGCGGGCTGGGGGTCAAGGGGGCTAGCAGCCCCCTTACAGGGACAGTGTCGTGGAGTATGTGTATGTGTACATATGTATACATATGTATATATATACATGTATATATAAATAAAGGGGAAAAAGACATCCAAAGGATGCGTGGGGCCAGCGCCTAGGCGCTTGAGCGCAAGCGCGCCACGTGTCGGCACGTGGGCGCTTTGCGCTCGAGCGCAGAGTGCTGGAGCGCAATGCGCCACGTGTTGGCACGTGGGCGCTTTGCGCTCGGACGCTGAGCGCTTGGGCGCAAGCGCGCCACGTGTCGGCACGTGGGCGACTTGCGCTCGAGCGCTTGCGCTGGAGCGCAAGCGCGCCACGTGTCGGCACGGGGGCGACTTGCGCTTGCGCTTGAGCGCAAGTGCGCCACGTGTCGGCACGCGGGCGCTCTGCGCTTGAGCGCAAGTGCGCCACGTGTCGGCACGCGGGCGCTCTGCGCTTGAGCGCCGGCGAGAAAAAGAGGCTTTTAGCCTAAAAAAAATTCTCGGAAGAGAAATCAGAGAGGAGTTGGACTCCTGAGTGTGTTTTTGGGGTTAATGGAAGGGGTTCTTCTTCTTCCTCCTCTATTAGCTGGATCTTGAAGATCAAGAGATGTGAGATCTCAAAATCTCTCCTTTTGAGATCTGATGACAGATCCAAGTTCCCTTTCGTGGGTTTCGTGGTGAAAAACTATTTTGTTTTTTAAAAGGAAGAGTAAAACTCTTGATTTAATTCAAAAGAAAGAAGAAGGTCTTAGAACCTTGAAAAAGGAAGAAAGATCTCAGATCTGAAACTTTTTTTTTGGAGAGAGAAAAAAGTTGTTAGATATTTTCATTATCTTGTCCTTTATAGGCTATACACTTTACACATAGCCCCTTGGGCTTCACAAAATGGCATTTTTGCCTATCCCATGGCTTATGTGCCATTTCTTTTTGCACATAAGCCATAGGCTTTACAAAAAATTGGCTTTATGCCTATTTTTCTTACATTTATCCATAAAATAAAAATAAAATAAATGCAACAAAATTGTTTATTACAAAATTTTTATCTTGGCATGGGTGGAGGCCGGCCGCTTCATGTTCGGGTTCGACCCGGGCATGGGCCCACTGGATCTGGGCTTAGGCCCACTTGGCTTGGGTTGATTTTGATTTTGACTTGGTCAACCGGGGTGTAAATTTTTACCCCAACACTCCCTCTTTAAAAGACTCTAGGTAAATAAAAAAATAGAGATAAAAACATCTCATTTACATATCTAAGGGTTTAACCCTTCTCAAAGAACTTAGTTTTTTCTGTGGATCTGAGATACACAAGACAAGTCTCTCACAAGTTGAGAATTTAATTCTCATCGGGAGAAACTTGTTCTTGAGAATCAAAGATTCAGAAAAGAATTAGGAATTGAATTCCTCAAAACAAAGCATATAAGAGAAACTTAGTTCTCGTAAAAGAACTTGATTCTTAAAAATGAAGGTTGATCCTAGATCTGTAAAACAAAGATCCTATTAATCATTAATAGGCAAAAATGCTATCAGTACAGTAGAAAAGCGCCCAGTGCCCAGCGCCGCACGTGTTCCTCACGTGGACGCCACAGAAGAGTGATTAGCACTCACTAGGCAGCGCCCAGCGCCGCACGTGTTCCTCACGTGGGCGCCACAGAAAAGTGCTTAGCACTCACTAGGCAGCGCCCAGCGCTGCACGTGTTCCTCACATGAGCGCCACAGAAGGGAAGAGTGCTTAGCACTCACTAGGCAGCACCTAGCGCCCAGTGCCTCATGTGCTCCCCACGTGCGCGCCGTAAAAGAGAAGAAAAGAGTGCTTAGCCCTCCCCAAGTAGCCCAAAATGGATGAGTGTTCAACACTCATTAGGCAGCGCCCAGCGCCTCACACACTCCCTACGTGGACGCTATAAAGAGTGCCTAGCACTCCATATAAAAACAAAAGGAGTAAAGTGTTCAATACTTATTGGGCAATCCACATGACTAAAAGCTCCACATGATCATATGCGAGTGTCAGAACTCATATAAGTGCTCAACACTTTTTGCATAAAAAAGGGACTGATTAAACAGAGACCAAACAAGTGCTTAGCACTTTTTCAAAAAAAGAAGGGAGACTAAGTAGACTAAAGCCCAATTTGGCTAAGTTGCTAAAGTCTTGCAACTGAGTCCAAATGCTTTGTTGCTGGGTCTTAAATAAAGAAGATCATGAAATATTGTTAAGTGGATCTTAGTCTCAAATTAGACTAACGTATCTTTAACAAAAATTCTGAAGGCCACAATAACCCCTTTTCCCGTCAAATACGGGATTTTGTTCAAGGGTACATTTTTCCACACTTCTGATATATGTCATTGCGATTTCTCAACGTCTTCAGAGAGGCTGCTGGTCCCGATGACCAACAACTCCTTTCATCCCACATTGATGTACTTCCAAATTGACGTGCACGCCTCAAATCGGATCGTGCCCCAAATTGGGCACATTCCATTTCAACGTCGTTCATCCGCCACATAACAAATACACGTGCGCGCAGGTTGAATGATGGACCGAAATATCCCTAAACTAATATTCGCCCCTAAATATGGCAATAAAGGACCGAAATGTCCTTAAACTAGATATATATTCGCCTCAAACATGGCGATAATGGACCGTGACGTCTTTAAAATAAAACAAATCGAGCCCCCAAATGCTCATATATATTTAAATAGATCTTAATCTCAAACTAGATTTACGATCCTTAAATAAACCGAAGCCCAAATCTAAAATATACGGATTTGGACTGATCCGCGCCCTACGGTCGACGACATAAATTAGTCTCCATATACAATCCACGAGCAAACAAAACCAAAACAAAACACACGATACGAAGTGAACTTCCAGAGTAGGAGAAAGTGGTTACCGTGATGCGGTAACGTAATTAACTGCAGAGGCTTGCGCCTGCATGGAAGATCGTCCCCATAATTAAAAACCCCTCGCAAAATGAGGGGGAATCTGATGAAGTCAAGCTATAACGGCCACATCCGTCCAAACCTCCGATATATGGTGCCATAAATCAACTTGGCATCTTCGGAGAGGTGGACGGATAAATCCAAATAGCATCTGCCCCCAGAATTCAGGCCAGACATCCCGACGTCCCAGTCCATCTTCCGGCAGTGAACACCCAAGTGTCAGGTTTTTACAATGACTGTAGAAGAAGCTGAAGCCGCTGGCCAAGTCATCACTGGTAACTTCCCATCTTTCAAATCTTTTCAATACTTGTTTAAATCCATATATTGTTTTCCATATCTAAACATATCCCACACAACTTAGGTACAATCTTAATAGCCTCCCTACCTACCTTAGCACTCTTCGATACTGGAGCATCACATTTATTTATGCAACGGTTCGTCTGAACTCATGCTATTCCAGTAAAACCGCCCGTATCCAATTGGAATGTCAGTTCAGGAAACGGCGTTTATCCAATTGGAATGTCAGTTCAGGAAATGACGTTCTAAAGGCATCTTTGGGATAAGACCTGTGTCCAGTGGTCGTCTGCAGCAGAGAATTTTATGCCGACTTCAAGGTGTTGGACATACCGAACTTCGATGTAGTCTTGGGAATGGACTGGCTAGGAACTTTCTACGCTACCATCGACTATCGTCAAAGGAGGGTAGTATTCGAGATACCAGATCATCCGGTCTTTTATTTCAAAAATAGAGACCGAACCCTAGAACCTAGCACCTAAAGGCTAAACAAAGGAAGGCAGTGATTGTAACAATACAAGCTGAAGAAGATAAACCAAAAGTAGTTCGATAGTTCGAAGATGTATTTTCTGAAGACATCTCAGGTTTGCCTCTCGATCGTGTTATTGAATTCAATATTGACTTAGTACATGGTGCACAACCGGTGATCAAAGCACCATATCGCTTAAGACCTGAAGGATTAAAGGAGATCCGTACTCAGTTGGATAAATTTCTGCAGAAAGGATGGATTCATTCCAGTACTTCAAGTTGGGGATCTCCAGTTTTACTGGTGAAGAAGAAGGAAGGTTCATACAGAATGTGCATAGACTACCGAACTCTGATCGAAGTCACGATAAAGAACAAGTATCCACTACCGCGCATCGACGATCTGTTCGATCAGCTAAGTGGGTTTTTGCATTTTCTCAAAATTAGATCTTCGTTCGGGTTATCATCAGGTGAAGGTCAAAGAGTCTGATATTCCGAAGACGGCATTCAGGACTCGCTATGGACATTATGAGTTTCTCGTGATGCCATTTGGAATGACCAATGCACCAGCCATATTTTTGAATCTGATGAACCGAGTTTTCCGAGAGTACCTAGACAGGTTTGTTGCTATTTTCATCGACGACATCCTGGTATATTCAAAGAATCGGAAAGAGAACGCTGAACATTTGAGAATTGTCCTGGAGATTTTGCGATAGCATCAACTCTATGCCAAGTACAGCAAGTGCGAATTTTGGCTAGATCAAGTCGGATTTCTCGGACATATCGTTTCGGGTGAAGGAATCTCTGTGTATCCAGCTAAAGTATCAGCAGTAAAAGAATGGCCAACACCAAAGACAGTGAAGGGCATTTGAAGTTTCTTGGGATTAGCGGGATACTACCGAAGATTTATAGAACGCTTTTCGAAGATTGTAACACCCCTGACCAAGCTCACACATAAAGATGAAGCATTCGTGTGGTCAGAAGCATGTGAACAAGCTTTTGTAGAACTCAAGTCAAGATTGACATCAGCGCCTATTCTCGTAATACCGGACCAATCTGGAGGATTCGTTGTGCATTGCGATGAATCCGGTAAGAGATTAGAATGTGTTCTACACTAGCATGGAAAGGTTGTAGCTTATGCATCAAGACAATTGAAGATTCATGAGCGCAATTATCCAACGTATGATCTGAAGTTGGCAGCTGTTATTTTTGCACTGAAGATTTGGCGTCATTATCTTCTTGGAGAACGAGTAGACATATACACTGACCACAAAAATCTGAAGTACGTGTTTACTTAGAAGGAGTTGAATATGCAGCAGAGAAGATGGCTAGAACTTATAGAGGACTTCGACATCAACCTGCAATATCATCCAGAAAAGGTGAATGTAGTTTCTGATGCACTTAGGCGCTAGCCGTTATTTATGAATCTCACCGCACAATGGAAGCTTCAACAAGAATCGCATAAGTTGGAGATAGAAGTGGTTATGCCAGGTAATATTTCAAAGTTGATAAACTTACAAGTTCAGTCTACTATTGTCAATCAGATCAAAGCAGCTCAAGCAAGTGATTCCAAGTTGCAAAAGATCAGAGAAAAAGTAGAAAGTGGACTTAGAACAGACTTCATCATCCATGAAGACGGATCTTTGAGATACAGAAACAGATTCTGTGTACCATAAGGTCCTGTTCGGGAAGAGTTGATGAAAGAAGCTCACAGCTCTCCATACTCGGTGCACCCTGGTGAAACCAAAATGTACAAAGGTCTACGACAACATTACTGGTGGTATGGAATGAAGCATGAAGTAGCCAAAAGCGTAGCCAAAAGCGTAGCCAAATGCTTGGTGTGTCAGCTGGTAAAAGCTGAACATCACAGGACTGCTGGTCTACTTCAACCGTTACCTATCCCAGAATGGAAGTGGCAACACATCATCATGGATTTCGTGACTGCACTTCCTCGTAGCACGAAGAGTAACGATGCAGTATGGGTTATTGTGGATCGACTCATAAAGTCGGCCCACTTCATCCCATTTCGAGTTGGCCAATCTACCGAGACACTAGCAAAGAAGTATATGGAAGTAAGTCTGAAGCTAAGTAAGATTTAACGCTTCATAGTGTACTATCTCTGATACCCATGAACTCATACAGGAGATCGTGAGATTATATGAAGTACCGATTTTCATTGTCTCCGATCGTGACACCAAATTCTGATCGCAATTTTGGCAGGGTCTGCAAACTAGCTTGGAAACGAGTCTGAACTTCAGCACAACTTACCATCCACAAATAGATAGACAGTCTGAGCGAACGATTCAGATCCTTGAAGATATGCTAAGAGCGTGTATGTTAGACTTCGGAGGATCGTGAGAAGATCACCTACATCTTGTGGAGTTTTCATACAACAAAAGCTACCAAGCGAGTATTGGAATAGCACCCTTTGCAGCTCTCTATGGAAGGAAGTGTCGTTCACTATTAAGTTGGGATGACATCAGAGATAGAGAACTCCTTGGACCAGATATGATCGTGGCGACTGTGGACGTAGTTTGCATGATGAGGGAAAGAATGCGCATAGCCCAAGACAGACAGAAGCACTAGGCTGATGCAAAGTGACTTCACCTGGAGTTCTAACAGGAAGATCATTTGTTCTTAAAGATCTCTCCAAACCATAGAATAATTCGCTTTGGCAATACTGGTAAGCTCAGTCCGAGATATATTGGACCGTTCGACATACTCGAACGAGTCAGAGAAATGGCATATCATTTGGCACTTCCACCCTTATTGGAAGGAGTGCACAACGTATTCCACATATCCCAGCTTCAAAGATATGTAAGCGACCCCAGCCACTTCCTTGATCACTCCGAGCTCACTGTACAGACAGATTTATCTTGTAGGCAGCAAACCGTTGAGATCCTGGACAGAAAGGTAAAGTCACTTCGGAACAAGAAAGTAAACTTGGTCCGAGTGATATAGAGAAAACATTCACCAGAAGAATCAACGTGAGAACGTGAAGATGACATGCGTACAAAATACCCTTTCTTATTTGTAAATTTATCCTTATATAAATGTAAATTTCAAGGACGAAATTTTTGTAAGAAGGATAGAATGTAACGACTACAATTTCACTGTACGAAAATTTTCAAGTTAATGTACAGAATAGAGTTTCAAGTCTGAGCACAAGTTATAAATTAAAATTATTTAAGAACATCAAGAAATAGCTTGTAGCTCATTGGTAAAGTCTTGCACTGGTGTGACGTAGCCCCTATGTTCGAATCCCATCAACCATATATTATTTTTCTGATTTTTCTTTTAAATTTTTTGGAAGCCCAAAAGTTTACACGTCTAATACACGTAAAATGAAAAGTCACAAAAAATCAAACATATGCTAAATATTGTATGAACAAAAGAGAACACGTGACACCAATCCAAGCCCCCAACACCCCAAACGGACCGGCGAGATCTCCTCTGGGGCCGGCACCGCCGGGCCCCCCCGTAGGGAATGCTCCCTATTTTCTTCCCACATGACCCTTGGCTTACCCCCTTAACCCCTATTCTGCTTGATTTCCCTGCATTTATCCAGAGAGTGTTAATTCACCTTTTTAATCCAAATTTTAATGCATTTTAATTCTCTTTTCAATTCTCAAAACCATAATTTTACCCTATAAATACAACACCATATCCTAGCCCTCCTCATTCTGAAATCTGTTGTCAAAAAAATTCTCAAAATTTTCCAAGTCAAAGAAGAGTACAAGTGGAGTTAGCACTAGGTAAAGTTACGGCGGGAATTTGAGACGATTCGGCGACCCGCGACTCCACGAAACCGCAAATCTTTTCCTCAACCTCCCCTCTCTTCTTCCAACTTGTAAGTCCCAACTATTTCTCTCTCTTCTTAAATTATAACCATCTCTTTTCAAATCACATCGGTAAGTGAAGTTATGCCGACATTCTTTTCTAAATTCTTTTAAAAATACAATTTTCTTTTATAATCATTCATTCAAATCATTATGCTTTATTATTCAATCATGACACAAATGTTTAGAATAATTTTCACCTTGAAAAGTTCATGTTAAATAACTTTATAGTACATGTTTCGTTTAAATACCACAAACTTTACATAAGGCATATTTTAATTACTTTAGCCTATCATACCCTTAGAAAACCTCACGAGGTAATGACCTACCTCTCACATACACACATCTTGACATAGCACGATTCGCTTGAAAACAATATCCCGTGGCAAATACAAATTTTCAAATAAATACCTTAAACTATTAAAAACCGTATTTCTTAAAATTGTGTGATTACATTCCTTGCGATTATGCCTCTACAACCCATTTTGGGAACCCTGATCGGGTGGTGCGGGTTATCGCACATCCTCAGGACTAGTAGAGAGAGATGCAGACCTCCTCACGGAGCATACGATATCGATGAAATTTTTATACAATTTTTAAGAAAAACGAGAATTTCTATTTAATAATAAAAATTATCAAAACACATATTTTAAGATATTATTAAATTCCACGTTTTCCAAACAAAATGATAGAATTGCAAGTTTCATGAAAATACTATCAAGAATCCATACAAGTCAACTTTACACAAAAATATCTTGAATTATTCAAGCTAAGTATTTATTCACTAGAATACCTCACCTTTAAAAATTACATACATGAAAACCCTAAAGACGATAAATAAATAATTAAGGTTTATTTTGAAAGTATACTAAAAATATTTTTCATAAAACCCCCTCAAGTTATATTAAATTTACATTAAGAACCCTAGTAAATATATGTTTAAGCAGGACCAATTCTCTTGAGCCTCAGGGAGCCGGAGAAAGTTGGTGCTTGTAGAAAACTAAAACGGGGTTATCATTGGTAATTATCTTAGAAAAGGACACAAATCCTGCCGTCCATGTGCAGCAGTTACCGATAATACCAAAACCTAATTCAGGATCCAAATATATTTTAAGTGTCTGACTTAATCTGAGTCTCAATCTAATCTGAATACAATCCAAACATGAATCCAACCATATATCTAATTCAACATGAATCCAATGTATCAAATATGAACACTTGAACATGAATACCGAACAGTACGAACGTGCAACATGACTTGACTTGACCGATCCATGGCTATATCTTAAACTTGCCTACATGACTATCCGTTTACATCCGAACCATTTACATGAACAACTTATACCATGGTTTCGGCAAGTCTTATACTACAACTCATTACAATCAATACAACATGCATTACGGGGTTTAACGGGGTAGATTGGTACGGAATGTATTAAAAGTGGAATGAGACAGTCACTATAATACACCTAACCTGAATATCCGTACCGTTGTCCCGTTGGTTTAACGGGGCCTTATACTCCATATGCCTTAGTCCATGGAGCAAGTTGGACTCCTTTCATATACACTGATGCATTCTGTACCAAGTTACAAACAACTATATTAGTATAACAAAAACAGATAAATTACCAAACCTATTCCTTTTACTTGATCTATCTCTCTTTTGGGACTTACCGAGCGATTGCTCGCTGACGACATTCCTTTCTCTTCTTTCTTTAGAATGTTGTCAGGAGGACCCGACTCTCAGGAGATCGAGCCCAGCCAGGAAGATTTGGAGCAGTTTGCTGAGGAGCCAGAATTCTAGTTCTTACTTATACTTATTTTTTTTCTTTTCAGTTCATATGCCATTGTTTAGGTATCGCTTTCCATTATTGTATTTTACTTTCCAGTTGTATGTAAAGAATGGATATAAATAAAAAGTTGTCGTTTCATTACATCTCTTGTCATTCTTGTGTTTTACTTTTATATTGCTTACTTACGCTTAACGTGTTTACTTCTGAGTAAATACGCCACGGCTTTGCCACGTCTACTTCACCGTATATTGGGAAGCAGGACGTGACAGTAACCAAGTATTTGGTGTTTCAGCAAGTGAAGGCTGAACATCACAGAACTGCTGGTCTATTTCAGCCGTTACCAATCTCAGAATGGAAATTGCAGCACATTACCATGGAATTTATGACTGCCCTTCCTCGCAGCACGAAGGGTAACGACGCAATATGGGTTATTGTGGATCGACTCACCAAGTCGGCTCACTTTATTCCATTTCGAGTTGGCCAATCTACCGAGACGTTAGTAAAGAAGTACATGGAGGTAAGCATAAATCTAAAGTAAGATTTAAATCTTCAAGATGTACCTTATTTGATACCCATGAACTCATGCAAAAGATCGTGAGATTACATGGAGTACCTATTTGCATCGTCTCCGATCGTGATACCAGATTCCGATCACAGTTTTGGCAGAGTCTGCAAGCTAGCCTGAGAACGAGTCTGAATTTCAGTACGGCTTATCATTCATAAACGGACGGAAAGTTCAAGCGAACAATTCAGATTCTGGAGAACATGCTAAGAGCTTGTATGTTAGACTTCGGAGGTTCGTGGGAAGATCACCTACACCTTGTGGAGTTTTCATACAACAACAGCTATCAGGTGAGCATTGGAATGAAATCATTCACAGCACTCTATAGACAGAAGTGTCGTTCACCGCTGAATTGGGATGACATCGGAGATGGTGAACTCGTTGGACCAGAGATGATCGTGGCAACTGTGAACGTAGTTCGCACGATCAGGGAAAGAATGCGCAAGCCTAAGACCGCCAGAAGTATTAAGCAGATGCAAAGCGCCGATATCTGGAGTTCCAACCTGGAGACCATGTTATTATGAAGATCTCTCCAAACCGAGGAGTGGACCACTTTGGCTAGAGATGTAAGCTAAGTCCAAGATACATAGGATCGTTCGACATACTCGAACGAGTTGGAGAAGTGGCATACCGTCTAGCACTACCACCCTCATTGGAAGGAGTGCACAACGTGTTTCACATATCCCAGCTACGAAGATATGTGAGCGACCCCATCCACATACTCGATCACTCAGAGCTCACAGTACAGACTGATCTAAGTTGCGATCAACAACCCGTTGAGATCCTGTACCAAAAAGTGAAGACACTGCGGAACAAGAAAATAAACTCGGTCTGAGTGATGTGAAGAAAGGATTCGTCAGGAGAATCAACATGGGAACGAGAAGAAGACATGCATGCAAGATACCTTTACCTCTTTGAAAATTAGTCCATATGTAAATGTAAATTTCGAGGACGAAATTTTTATAAGGAGGGTAAAATACAACGACTCTAAAATCTTATATGGAAATTTTACTGTTAATATACAAGAAATGAGTTTTACAGCCTGAGTTTAAGTTATAAGTCAATTTTGTGAAATAACGGCAATAAGTAACTTATAGCTCACTGGTAAAGCCTTGCACTGCTGTGACATAGTCTGTGTGTTCGATTCTCATCAGACACAATTATTTTTTCTGAATTTTTTTTAACTTTTTGGAAACCGAAAAGATTGCACGTGCAATACACGGGGAAATGAAAATTTCAGAAAACTCAAACATGTGCAAAATGGTTTAAACAGAGGATTGATCAAGTGACACGAATCTCGAGGCAATTGCCTCGAGATCGACTAGCTAAAAGGGCATTATAGCCGGCGCCGACGGTTGGATGAAGCCCATTGAAGCTCGGGCTTTGCACATTTGTCTCTTCACATACCCCTAACTCCCTTGCACTGTTTGATTTTCCTGCAATCAAATAGAGATCTTTCAATTCACAATTTATCATAATTTTAATACTTTTAATCCACACTTTTAATTCCCAAACCCTAATTCTCTACTATAAATACCACCCTTTATCTTGGCTCAGTATCATTCTGAAAATTCTAGCCAAAACTCTCTAAAAAGTTCCCGGTACAAGTGAAGTAAAGTGGAGTTAGCTAGCAAGTTAGTTCCAGCGAAGACCGAAGCCTATTCCGGAGCTCCGCAACGCCACGAAGTTCATCCTCTCTTCTTCAACCTCTCCTTGAAATTTCTGAACAGTAAGTCCCTCCCAATCTCTCTTTCATTGAAATTTCATTTTAAAACTTATATCGGTAAGTGGAGTTAATACCGATATCTTTTTTCTAAACCCTAGAAACTCCTTCTCCTTTATTTTTTGATCAACCAAGTTTTTACACAATACTTGTAACCTTCAATATAAATGTTTAGAATCGATTTTATCCAAGAATCTCATATAAAACAACCATATTTGAACTTGTACATTAAAATATCTTGAACTTTATTATCACATCTTTTCGACAAAATTGCTTAACAATACCTTAGGAAAACTTCACGGGGTAACGATCTATCCCATACGCACATTTGGATCTATAGCACGATACCTCTTTTGTATGAATATTTGTTACGAAGAAAATTTACAATAAAATACCACATGGTTCTAAAACCGGATTTCTTTTAAAGCGATATTTCGTTTCCTTTACAATTATGCATCTACAACCCTCTTTAGAAGACCCGCTAATGGATGGTGTGGATTATCGCACATCCTTGGGCCAGTACAGCGAGATACAGACCTCCTCACGGAGCATTCGATCTCGAAAGGATTTAAATACGTTTTTAAGTAATACGAATTTTCTAAATAAAATAAAATTATTTTTAAAATTAAAATTATATAAAATTACAAATTCATATTTTCAAAAATATAATAAATCTATATTTTTTCAAAAAATGAAAAGATTAGCAAATGACAATAAAATACCATCAAGATACCAAAAGAACAAGTTTTTCAATAAAATACCATGAACTTTCCAAGCTAAGTAATTAACACTAAAATACCCCAATACTTAAAATCCATGCTCATGATAATCCTAAATAATACTAATTACCCTCGAGGTTTAATTTTTAACTATATTAAAAATATTTTTCATAAAACCCCTTCAAGATATATAAAACAATATTTAAGGACTTTAGTAAATATATGTTTAAGTGGGATCAATTCTCTTGATCCACAGGGAGCCGGAGAAAGTGAGTGCTTGTCTATTTAAGGTAAACAATTTAACGGAGTTATCAATGGTAATTGTCTTGGAAGAAAAAACACAAATCCTGCCGTCCATGTGTAGCAGTTACCGATGACTCCTAAACCTAATTCAAGAGCTAAATCTGTTTACAAATATCCGATTCCATCTGAGTCCAATTCAAACCTAAATCCAAAATCAAACATGAATACTTGATCATGAACATGAATACTCGAATCTAAATATCAATATCAAACATGTATACTTGACTTGACTTGACCGAAGCATAGTTATAACTTGACATGACTACTTGAATACTTGATTATATCTTGAACATGAATACCTGAACATTTTGTATCTATAGTTTCGGTAAGACTTGTAAATATAATCTATATAATACATTTTGTGGGGATAAATGGGTAGATTGGTACGGAACGTATATCATGGCACGAGAGGTCACTTAAAAGACACATACGTGAATTCACGTGCCGTTGTCTCGTGGGTTATGAAGGGGCCTTGTACTATATGTTACCATAGTTCACAGGGTAAGATGGACTCCTCTCGTATACATGAATATCTTCTTTATCAAGCTACAAACAACCATGTTAGAATAACTATCATATACCAGTAATCAATCATACACAACTTACCTGTTCATTTCACATTACTTGTTATATTCTCTTTCTTCTTTTGGGACTTACCGAGCGTTAGTTCGCTGATGAAATTCCTTTCTATTTCTTTTTTTGGAATGTTCGTCAGGAGGACCGGACCCTCAAGAGATCGAGCCTAGCCAGGAGGACTTGGACCAGGTTGCGGCACAGCCTGACTTCTAGTTCCTTATACTTACTTTCCTGTATGCCATTGTTTAGGCACTGCTTATTATCATTGTATCTTTTCATTTTCAAATTGCTGTATATAAAGATGAATGTAAATTAAGTTGTTGTTCTATTTTAATACTCTTGTCATTCTTGTACATTTTATATATTGCTTAATTACACTTAACGTATTTGTTTCTTAGTAAATACGTTGCGGCCTGCCACATCACCGTATCCGTCTATTGGGAAGCGGGGAGTGAGAGGATGGTTCAGACAGTTGGGAAGAGTAGAACGTTACGACTTACGGCTGACTTTCTGAGCAAATTCCAGGCTGGAGCCCTATCTACTGCCGAGCACTTTATTGACTGGTCACCATCGATGGCGGTAGTGTCACGCACCACTTCCCAGTAGATGGAAATAGTGATGTGGAAATCCCGCAATTTATTTACTATGAGAAGGTCATTTCCCTTAATAAATACATTTAAGCGTATGTAAGCAACATAACAATGTGTAAGAACAACAAGAGTAATAAAATTTAAACGACAACTTTATTTTTATTGAAATTTCAAATACAACAATCTAAACAAAAAAAATACAATGATTTAGACAAATGCCTAAGCATTGGCATACAGAAAGTAAATGTAGAAATAGCTAGTAGTCAGGCCGGGTCGCGAACCAGTCCAAGCCCTCCTGATTCAGCTCTATCTCATCAGAGTCCGGTCCCCTGGACGAACATTCCAAGGAAAAGAAACATAGAGGAATGTCGTTAGCGAACTAATGCTCGGTAAGTCCCCAAAAGAAATAAGTAAAGATGACTGAAAAGTGTATAAAGTGAATAGAGACTAAGTGAATATGAACAGGTAAGATTGTATATGAGAGCATCTAAACATGTTCATTTACAGGTATAAAATAGCTATTCTAACGTGGTTGTTTGTAAATTGATAAAAAAAGATATTCATGTATACGAGAGAAGTCCAACTTACCCCGTGGGCTATGGTAACATGTAGTACAAGTTCCTGTCATAACCCACAGGACAATGGCACGCGAATTCATGTAAGTATCTTTTAAAGTGACCTCTCGTATCACGATATACGTTCCGTACAAATCTACCCCTTATCCCTGCGTATTGTAGTGTATACTTCAAATTTACAGGTCTTGGCCGAATTCATGAATATAAAGATGTACAAGTTCAGGTTTAAGCTGTAATCATGTATTCAGGTATTCATGTCAAATTATATTCATGGTTCGGTCAAGTCAAGTCAAGTGTTCAAGTTCAAGTTTGGATATTCAAGTTCAAGTGTTCAAGTTTAAGATCAGGTGTTCAAGTTTGGATTCGAGTCGGGTTTGTATTCGGGTTATAGTCAATATCTTATAAATGGATTTAACTCTTGAAATTCTTAAGTTCGGGAATAAACGGACAATCGCTGCACATGGACAGCATGATTTGCTTTTTTTCCAAGACGATTGCCATTGATAACTCCGTTAATTTGCAGTGTTGTCTAACCTGAATAGGCAAGCACACATTTTCTCCAGGTCTCTGGGGCTCAAGAGAAATGATACCATTTAAAGCTATATTAGTAGGGTCCTTACAGATTTATTCTTGTTATTTACATTGTATTTACATTGTTTGCATTTCTCGAGGGGTTTTTATGTAAAATGTTTTTAATATTGTTTTAAAAACAAAGCTCAAGGGTGATTTATAGTATTAAGAGTTTTTATGAAAATGTATTTTAGTTTTAGTGGTATTTTAGTGATGAAATCTAACTTTTAAAAGGTTATGGTATTTTTATGAAAACTATACTTTTGAAACTGGTGGTATTTTTATTAAAATTTAATCTTACATTTAAAAAATATGTTTTTCACAATTTGTTTTCATTGAAAATACGGATTCATGATTTTAATTTTTTTTTGCAAAGTTTACTTTGTTTAAGAAAAATATCGTATTCTTTTAAATCATTTTTTTTTTATTTCTTCCGAGACCAAATTCTCCGCCAGAAGTTCTGCATCTCGCTCTACTATCCGAAAGATGTGCGATAATCCGTACCATCCACAAACGGATCTCCTAACGAGAGTTGTAGAAGCGTAATTGTAAAAGGTTTTGAAATATTGATAAAAACATTTTGTAAAAGTAATGATATTTTAAAGTAAAATTAATTATGGTAAAAGTAATGGTATTTGTTTGAAAATCTAACCTTAGATTAATTATACCTAGATGATGTTATATAGGATGATACTTTGGTTGCAACAGAATTAACAATTTAAGAATATACATGTATGATAATATAACTTGCATGTTATATAGGATGATACTTTGGTTGCAACAGAATTAACAATTTAAGAATATACATGTATGATAATATAACTTGCATGATGATAAAACTTATGAAAAAGTAATAACCATGTATGTTGTTAGCTTCTCTGTATAGTAAGAAAGGATTTTTAAAAAGACTATACATATATTGATAAGCAATTAGCTACTTTTCCACTCATTTTTATGACCCAATTAAAGATGAGCCATGGGTCTTCGTTCATCTCTCCTAATCTCCGCCTTGACTACAGTGGATCTTAGAAACTAAATACCTTTGATATGGTTATATCAAATGATGAAATGAAAATATGGAAACATATTTAAGGCAGGGGCCAAACACACAACACCTTTACCTTGAATAAACAAAATTAAACTAATTACATGTATTCTACTGAATATATAAATATCACATACACTTATTTTGTATGATAATATTTATATACCTTATGATAAATCTTATACTCTTATACCTATTGTGATGAATATAAACCTATATATATTTTTAATATTATTACTACAGGTAGTGACATAATAGGGATAATAAGTTAGTGATAATAATAATTAGATATTCATAGTATATAGCAGTTATAAAAATCAAAGTAGTGACAGATGTCATATAGCAAACAAGTTTTATAATAATAATATATATAGGGGTTATATATATATATATATATATATATATATATATATACATACAGAGAGAGAGAGAGAATAATGTAATGGAGGAAAGAGGCCACGGGAGGGAATTTCCTCCTATGGCGTCGAAAAAATACGTCCTCCATCGTGTTTTCCGACGATCGGAATCCATCATCTTCATTGTTATCATCTAAGATGTGGGTACGCCAAATTTCATGTGATTCTACAATTTTTTCACCGTTGATTTAGCAATATAAAAAGTTCTATTGTCGGTAAACCGTTAATTTTGAACCCACTAATTCAACGGTGAAAAAGTTGTAGAATCACATGAAATTTGGTGTACTCATATCTTAGATGATAACGATGAAGATGATGGGTGCCGATCGTCGTAAAACAAGATGAAGATTGTATTTTTTTGACGCCATAGGAGAAAATTCCCTTGCATCTTTCCTATATATATATATATATATATATATATATATATAAGCTGATACAATTGATGATGAGTCAGAGTAAAGAGGTAAAGAGGGGTGGTTGTAGTAGCTATTATAATAAAAATAAGATTGTAATATGTGTATGGTTGAGCATACAAATTGAAAGAGAGGGGAGATGAGGTACTTACTCGCGATGAGAAACGACGGAATCTCATCGAGGCGTTTCATCGAAATGAGAAACGACGGAATCTCATCGAGGCGTTTCATCGAATATCGTCTCGTGCAAATTCGAAATATCGACGGAACGGAGATCCGGGGCATGGAAATGACTGTCGTTCTCAACGTAGACTCGGGTCTGGCCTTGGAGCCTTGGTTTTCGGCCCGTAACGCGTCAAATGTGCCGTCAAAGTCGAGGGTTTGGATGTCGTTGTTGTGGCTGCTACTGTTTTCTTATTGTTGGCGACGGTGACAGCGTTGGGTAGCGGCGATGTCGTTGATAATGACGAGGAGAAAAAGGGTTGGCTGAACTTGAGAGGGATGAAGAGGTCGTGGGTCTCAGTTGTAATGAAAAGAAGAAGAGAGGACGAGTTTGAAGGTGATGAAAGGGAGAGGCATGGCTCGGTGTGTTGATGGATGCTAGGTTGTTGCAGGGAAGAAGGAGAACCAGAGCATGAAGAATGAGAAGCATGGGGGTTTTAAAAAGGGTAAGGGTTTTGTTTGGCTTTTGGGTTTCTATTGTAGGGGTTTTAAGAAAATATTAATGTAATAGCCACTAGCACAAAATTAATCATCATTAAAGAAAAATCAATACTTGAGGGAACGTGAAAGGGTGTGGGACTGTGAGGGGCTGAGTGTTATGGGAGAGAGTGAAGAAATTGAAAGGATTAAAGAATTTGGTTAAATGAAAAGGGCAATGGGTTTGGGTTAGAGTTCGTGGCAAAGAAATCAAATAGAAAAACTGGGTCTGGGTTTGGGTTTGGGTTTGGGTTTGCTTAAATATGAATGATTTGGCTGTTGGGTTGTGCATGGGTTTAATTTGCATTGAACAAAGAAAACATTTAGAGATGAGAGTAAATATATATAATAGAAAATAAAATATACGGAAAAATACCAAAAATAAATACGGTATTTTATTAAAGAAAAGTAATACGAATGTATAGGAATTTTAGGGTCGTTATAGATAGACAGGATAATTCCCGAAGAGTTATGGACTGAAGGGACTAGAGATTACTCAGGACTTCGCGTTATTGGATGCACCGAGAAGCCGAGGGTCAAGAGATGTTCTCTTTTCGGCTTTGGAGGCGGAGACAAAGGGTACAAGTTATGGTTTTCTAGGACGAAGAGTGGAGTAATGAGCCAAGTGACATTTGTTTAGTCTGCGATATTTTGAAAAAGACAGACTCGGTCAGATGGTGAACGGAGAACATGTATGCCGCCGAACGAGGTGGAGTTCGAAATCCCAGCTCAGGTTATGAAAGATGAAGTAGTCGATACTTCGATTCATGTGGAGTGTCCAGTAGATCCAATTATGCAGATGTCGATGACAGTTCTACATACAGGAATGGCTAGAGACGAGTCTCCAAGACAAGATGATTGGGAGTTCAACAGAAAAACTGCATGTTTGATTCATGACATGGAGCGTGTCATGAATGAGGAGTTGCGTCGGTTGTAGGAGTGTTGTAACGCCCTAGCATGATCGTACGATATTAATCAGTACTTTAAATTTTATTTTATTAGTTAGGTTGTGAATGGTTTGAATAGTAGAAATGTTTATCCGACCCGACCCACATGTGTGAAACCTGTTATGGTGTTAGATTATATATATCTTTATTATTATTTTATCCGTAAACTAAATCCATATGAATCTAACATAACAGATATGTATAATATTTGAATTATATACATATATCTTCTGGTAGCAACACGTTAGGGATATTTTATATATATTAACTGTCATCATGTTATTAAGCATCTCATGTTATTATATTGATATTTATCTATTACGCATAAATCTTAAACATCCAAGATACCTGATATATAATATATTAGAATATATTATTATAATTTTTAGATTATGGTTTAAGGAGATTACGTGGAGTATAACTTTATCAGTATATTTTTTCGTGAGATTTAGTAGAGACATATCGGAGTTTTGTTGTATCTTTTATATATTATCTTTTATATTTATAAAACTAAATATATGATATACTATTACTATCTATTTAAACATATTATATATTTTATAAAAGAAATTAAAATAAACTCTTTTCCTTCTCTGTATGTGTGTGTGTTCTCTTTCTCCCCTTCGCGTCTCCCTCTATCTCCCGCACACCTTCACCTTCCTCCTCTCGTCGCCCTCGTCGCCACCATCTCCACTTCCTTCTCTTGTGTTCTCGATCCCAATTCAAGTCCCCGACTCCTCACCCTCCATCACCTTCATCCTCGCCTCCTTCTCGACCACATCCATCGTTTTCTTCTTCCTCCAGCAACTTCGCGCCATCTCGTCTTCACCTCCGACCTCATCATCATCGCCTGCAACCCTAGCCAAAGAGCACACCCTCATCATCGATCTTCAACCCAACTCTATAACCCAATTGAACTGAGCCCCATTTTACAGAAAACCCAACACCATCATCAACCCATTACCGTGTCGTCTCAAGACTCCACCGTGCATCCTCTAGCCGGGCACCGGCCAACTCCAGTGTCGACGTCGTCCCTCCTGGTCTTGAACGTCGACATGCCCTCTCTATACAATCGAGATCTCCGAGCCTAGCAAGTCGTATTTGCTGTTGTCCAGTGTGCGTCGCGTTCGTATCCGTATTCATCACGACCAAAGCAAGTTTACAACTTGCTACATGCTATATTGCTATTTATTTAGATATCGTATAATTAATCATTATTATTATATATATATAAAATCAGTATGTCGTTAATTATAAAAAGTCTATAATTGGCAGTTATAACATTCTTTAAATTATATTTATAATATGAAATTATAGCAAACTAATCTAGTTGGCTCGATTGGTAAATCGAAGAATATGAATTAATACAGTTAATTTATAATACTGGATAATGAAAGTTATTATAAGTATGTATGTGTGTGTGTGTGTATCACAATTCATAATGGACACATCAATCTAGTTACATTTGGTATCACAGCTAGATAACTGTGACAACTATAATCCTGTTATTTATTATGATTTGTTTGTGCGATTAAAAACTTCATATGTTTAGTACACAATACCGGACATGCTTATGACCTGCTATTGCTATTGATATATTGCTTATACCTGTTTACCTGTGATATTTACCGATGCCAATAATCCTGACTTGTTGTCCTAATGGACGCGATCTGTTGTCTAGATAGACATGAATTGTTTCTGCATGTTCCTGTATTGGTATTAGTTAGATATTATTCATACCTGACTTGGAAAACGAAACCTAAGGAAATGGGGAAATCAAAAGTGTAACTTAAAAAGATATTATTTGATCCGTGGTTCCGGGGGATAACGGAACAGAATCATTTGTGATTCTTATTACTTGATCCGTGGTTCCGGAGGGTAACGGAAAAGAATCATTCTTGATTCATACATCTTGATCCGTGGTCCCGGGAGCTAACGAGATATATATTTTTGAGTTATATGGAGAAATACATTCATTGGTTTCAAATACTTGTAAGATAGTAAACTTAGAGACACAGACTTTAAGATACGCATGACATACCTATAACCTACTGATATATCACCTGTGGTTGTTTTACTCATACCTTATTTTACACGTGACAACCTATATAGTACACTGTTCAACTTATTATTAATATTATTATTACTATTATATTTATGATGCACTGATGTCTGGGTTTTACATGGCCCGGTTCCTTTAAGCTTATCGCAGGAAGATCGAGAATATTTTGACAGGTAAGCTGAGCTGTGAGAAGCTTTACTGATTTAGTTTAGGGATGTTTTAGATTTTTTTTTCTAATTATGGTTTTAACGTTGTGATCCCATAAGAGAAGAAACTAGGATATTATTTCTTGTTAGATTTTTATTTTGTTTCAGCTATCAATCTCGTGTTGTGGCAGTTGGACATATGATAGTTAGATATTTATTTTACTGTTCTTGATATCTGATTTACAACCATAATGCGACTATAGAAAGATATTTTCTCGCCATAGGAAGCATGGTTGGCTTTGTCGCGGACCGTATTTACGTATTTTGGGAAGCGGGGAGCGACAAGATTTTGTTGGAATCAGAGCCTAGGTTTAGGATTAGTCGGATTTGGTTTAATTTGTAGTTAGGTATTGCACCCAACACACTGATCAGAAAACCCGGAATTAGGAACGTGTCCTGCCACATTACTACCTTACCAGTCTTGAATCTATAGGTTATCGGCTCCTTATTTTATTGAATGATATTTCCGTTGCTAATGCTCTTTAATGTTCTTGGTTTCAGAATCATGGCAGGAAGAGATTCACGGGCTTATCAGAGGCGTGTAGACGCCGCCGTATTACTTGGGGTCGTACATGGTATACTAAAGAACTAGAAGCGTCAAACAGAACTGAACCAGCGACAGGCCAAGGCTTTCTAGAAATGTCTTAGGACGGCCCAACAGACTGCTATCACGAAAACTAAGAGGGCAGTTGCTCCTAGACCAGCACAGCGTGAGGGCACTGTGGAGGACTTCAGGAAGCTCGGTCCGGCCACATTTACGGGATTAGAGGAGCCTTTACCAGCGGAGTAGTGGCTAGTGGATACAAAGAATCTTCTAGTTGCCAAACAGATTCCAGATGAGAAAAGGGTGGATGTAGTACGCATCCAGTTGGTGGATTGCGCTCGCGAGTGGTAACTTTTCGAGGAGATCTGTCTTACAAAAGCGATCAGCTGGGCGACTTTTTCGCGGAGTTTCTTGGAGAAGTTTTTGCCGCAATCTGCTAGGGAGGAAATGGAAGAGAAGTTCGTTAGTTTGAAGCAGAATAGTAGATCCGTTGATACACATGCGGCCGAGTGGACCCGGCTCAGTCGATTTGCGGGGCCCTTAGTTGCCAATGAGGCAGATAGGGTTGTTCACTGCCGAAAGCCTGGAAGATAAACGTCTTGCCTGAATTTGGGGACAGATACTATTTGGTTTTATCCGTCCACCTCTTCGAAGATGCCAAGTTGATTTATGGCACCGTACATCGGACGTTTGGACGGTTGCGGTTGATGTAGCAGATTTCATCAGATTCCCCCTCGTTGAGGGGGTTTTTGATTGCGGGGACGCTCTTCCCTGCAGGCGCAAGTCCTTGCAGTTAATTACGCTACCGCATTGCGGTAACCCTTTCTCCTTCTCCAGATTGTTACTTCGTGTCGTGTGTATTTGTTTTGTTTTTGGTTGTCCGTGGATTGTATACGGAGACTAATTTATGTTGTCGCCCGTAGGGCGAGAATTAGTCCAAATCCATATTTTCTTAGATTTGGGTTTGGTTTGGTTTAAGAATCGTTAATCTCATTTGAGACTAAGATCAACTTAAACGTTTGTTAAGGATACGCTAGTCTAATTTTTAGACTAAGATCTACTTAACAGGATCATTTAGATCCAACAAAAGAGCATTTGGGCTCTATTGTCTTAGTTTAGGAACATTGCGGTCCATAAGTTTGAGGACATCATAGTCCATGGAGTTTAAGGACATCATAGTCCATAGTTTAAAGACGTCATAGTCTGTAAGTTTAAAGACATCAGAGTCTATGAGTTTAAGGACCTCACAGTCCATAAAATTTAAGGACATCATAGTCCATGAGTTTAAGGACCTTATAGTCCAGTTTAAAGACGTCATAGTCTGTGAGGTTCTGGTTAAACCAGTTTGGGAATGTGCCAAAAGTTATTGGTTATTTGGACCCTCCATCTCTCTGATGACGTTGAAGGATTACAACGATATGTATCAGAGGTGTGAAGAGATGTACCCTTGAACCAAATGCCAGATTGAGAAGCAATGGGATGGACATTATTGTAAACGCCATCTGAGAAGATTTGAAGCGCTCACGTGGGGTCACGTGAGGCGTTTGAAGTAGTGTTAAACACTGAAGATTTGAAGCGCTCACGTAGGGTCACGTGAGGCGTTTGAAGAAGTGTTTAAACACTGAAGATTTGAAGCGCTCACGTGGGGTCACGTGAGGCGCTTGAAGTAGTGTTACACACTGAAGATTTGAAGCTCTCACGTGAGGTCAAGTGAGGCGCTTGTAGTATTAAACACTGAAGATTTGAAGCGCTCACGTAGGGTCATGTGAGGCGCTAGATGTAGTGTTAAACACTGAACATCTGAGGCGCTCACGTGAGGTCACGTGAGGCGCCTGAGATTTGGCACAGGTTCTTTGAATTTATTCCCTTTTTCTTTTCTGAGTGCTGAGCACTATTGGGTCACGTGGGATCACGTGAGGCGTCCCCAAAGACTGAGAGCTGCCTCTGTTTTATTCTCTTTTGAAAAGTGCTAAGCACTATTAGGAGGTCATGTGATGTCACGTGGGGCGCACTAAAATAGAAACTGCCTTGGGTTTATTCTCCTTTTTTCTTCTAAAGGGCTTGTTCAGGGGTCACGTGGGAGCACGTGACCTGATCTCATTTGTTTTCTCGTTCAACACGGGTGCTCACGTGGGAACACGTGATCATGTTTGGGTGCTAATCTTCTTTTTTTTTCCGTGCATGAAGATCTTGAGTTTTAAGACCTTCAAATTCCTTATTTAATAAGAATTAAATTTTTTTGTAGGGTTAAACCCTAGTTCTATTTAGAGGAGTTAAATTCCTATATGTTGTAATTAAATTCTTTGAACTGAATTCTCCCCCTAGGTTTTGAATCTGCATAACAAATCTCTCCGATGAGAATTAAATTCTCAACTTGTGGGGAGATCTGCTTCTGCAGATTTTCGACTAGAGGAAGAACTAAATTTTTTTTAGAAGAGTTAAACTCTTGTGAATATGATGAAGAGGTAAGAGATTCTGTCTTTGTTCCTTTCCTTACCTGGGGTTTCTTTTTGGAGATCTTCTTCTCTCTCTCTTTTTAAACTTGGAGTTTATAGGGGGTTCCTTTTTTCCGTTTATGTCTCTCTGCTCTTATTTATAGGTGAAAGAAAAGAATCAATTTGTTCAGAAAATCTCTGATTGAGAGATGTTGATTGATTTTATAATCAACCAAAATGATCTTTTAGATCAATCGGTGAATTTTATTCACCGTTTGATTTTTAATCCAAAGGCTCTCTGTTTAACAGAGAAGATTTCTTGTTTGTTTAGCAAGATTATGAGTATCTTGTTAGTTTTAACAAGATTAGAATTTTATTCTATCAAATCTTAATAGTTTAACAGGATCAGAAATATATTTTCTTAATATGGATATCTTGTTAACATAGAATTTTATTCTTGTTATAAGATCAGGAAAATATTTTCCTATGATAGATTTTTATTCAATCAAATGATCACCGCTGGATCTTTAATCCAAGGGTCCCCTGTTTAACAGAGAAGATCTTTCTAGTTTAAGGAAGATCAAGGAAATATTTCCCAAATAGAATTTAATTCTAGAATTTGATAGGAAAATTTTTAATTAGGGTGTTCACATGCTTTGCATGTGATTGGCAAAAGCACTCACGTGTTTAACACGTGACCCCTATTGTGGGTCTTAGCCTGTTTATGTTCAGAGCGCTCACGTGCTTAACACGTGAGGCATGTTTGGCCCTTGGTGATTTATGTTCAGCGCTTATATGCTTTGCATATGAGAGCTCACGTGTTTTACATGTGAGGCATATTTGGCCCGTTAAGTTTATTTTATTCAGCGCTCATACGCTTTACATATGAGCGCTCACGTGTTTTACATGTGAGGCCAAATTTTGAGGACTCTCCCCCCTTTTTATAAGGGAACAAGTAACTCTTGGCCGAAAATTTTAGCGGGAACAAATGCCCCCCACTACTTTACCCACGTAAGCATGTACGTGGATGAAGTAGTGCAAAGTAATGTGTGAGCGTAGAATTGATGGGTTGGGAAATAGGGTTAGGATCTGCCACCTAAGACTTTTCAACTTTAAGGATCATGATGGTCTCATAAAAACTTTTCTCCCTACAAGTCGAGAGGATCCCGTAGGTGTATTTTCTCCTAAGGGGTCGTGAGGACTCCTAAGTGCGTTTTCTCTTGAAAGTCGTAAGGATCTCACAAGAGAATTTTCTCCTTTACAAGTCGAGAGTACTCATAAGTTATTGTTTCCCTCCTTGTCGATGTTCGACTTCGGAGAGTGTGGCCAATAGATAGTCTATCTTAACCTCCCTGCAGGGCAATGATGGCTTAGGAAACAGGGTTAGGATCCGTCACCTAAGACTTTTCAACTTTATGAGCCATGAGGGTCTTATAAAGACTTTTCTCCCTACAGGTTGAGAGGATCCCGTAGATGTATTTTCTCCTTAGGGGTCGTGAGGACTCCAAAGTGTGTTTTCTTTTGAGAGTCGTAAGGATCTCACAAGAGAATTTTCTCCCTTACAAGTCGAGAGAACTCATAAGTGATTGTTTCCCTTCTTGTCAATGTTCGACTTCGGAGAGTGTGGCCCGTAGATAATCTATCTTGACCTCCCTGCAGGGCAATGATGGCTTAGGAGACAGGGTTAGGATCTGCCACTTAAGAATTTTCAACTTTATGAGCCATGAGGGTCTCATAAAGACTTTTCTCCCTACAGGTCGAGAGGATCCCGCATGTGTATTTTCTCCTTAGGGATCATGAGGACTCCTATGTGCGTTTTGAGGGTCGTAAGGATCTCACAAGAGAATTTTCTCCCTTACAAGTTGAAAGGACTCATAAGTGATTGTTTCCCTCCTTGTCGATGTTCGACTTCGGAGAGTGTGGCCTATAGATAGTCTATCTTGACCTCCCTGCCAGGCAATGATGGCTTAGGAGACAGGGTTAGCATCTGCCACCTAAGACTTTTCAACTTTATGAGCCATGAGGGTCTCATAAAGACTTTTCTCCCTACAGGTCGAGAGGATCCCGCAGATGTATTTTCTCCTTAGGGACCATGAGGATTCCTAAGTGTGTTTTCTCTTGAGAGTCGTAACAATCTCACAAGAGAATTTTCTCCCTTACAAGTTGAGAGGACTCATAAGTGATTGTTTTCCTCCTTTTCGATGTTCGATTTCGGAGAGTGTGGCCCGTAGATAGTCTATCTTGACCTCCCTGCAGGGCAATGATGGCTTAGGAGACAGGGTTAGGATCTGTCACCTAAGACTCTTCAACTTTATGAGCCATGAGGGCCTCATAAAGACTTTTCTCTCTACAGGGCGAGAGCATCCCATAGGTGTATTTTCTTCTTAGGAATCGTGAGGATTCCTAAGTGTGTTTTCTCTTGAGAGTCATAAGGATCTCACAGGAGAATTTTCTTTTCATGCGTGGGGACACTAATTTCCCTAAGGTCGAGACGAATCAAGAGATTCCTGCAAAGACACAGATTTCCCTACGGGTCGATGCAAATCGAGGTTCTCGCCAAGGACGCTGATTTCCCTGAATCGAGATATTTGCCAAGGACGCTGATTTCCCTGGGGGTCGAGACGAATCGAGAGATTCCTGCAAAGACACTGATTTCCCTGCGGGTCGAAATGAATCAAGAGATTCTCGTCAAGGACGTTGATTTCCCTGAATCGAGATATTTGCCAAGGACACTGATTTCCCTCGGGGTCGAGACAAATCGAGAGATTCCTGCAAAGACACTGATTTCCCTGTGGGTCGAAACGAATCGAGAGGTTCTCGTCAAGGACGCTGATTTCCTTGAATCGAGATATTTTGCCAAGCACACTGATTTTCCTGGGGTTGAGACGAATCGAGAGATTCCTGCAAAGACACTGATTTTCCTGCGGGTTGACGCGAATCGAGATGTTCTCGTCAAGGATGCTGATTTTCCTGAATCGAGATATTTGTCAAGGACACTGATTTCCCTGGAGGTCGAGACGAATCGAGAGATTCCTGCAAAGACACTGATTTCCCTACAGGTCGAAACGAATCGAGAGGTTCTCATCAAGGACGCCGATTTCCTTGAATCGAGGTATTTTTCCAAGGACACTGATTTCCCTGGGGTTGAGAAGAATCGAGAGATTCCTGCAAAGACACTGATTTCCCTGCGGGTCGACACGAATCGAGATGTTCTCGTCAAGGACGCTGATTTTCCTGAATCGAGATATTTGTCAAGGACACTGATTTCCCTGGGGGTCGAGACGAATCGAGAGATTCCTGCAAAGACACTGATTTCCCTGCCGGTCGAAACGAATCGAGAGGTTCTCGTCAAGGACGCTGATTTCCTTGAATCGAGATATTTTGCCAAGGACACTGATTTCCTTGGGGTTGAGACGAATCTAGAGATTCTTACAAAGACACTGATTTCCTTGCGGGTCGACACGAATCAAAAGGTTCTCGTGACGTTGATTTCCCTGAATCGAGAGGTTTTGCCAAGGACACTGATTTCCCTAGGGTTGGTTGACTTGTTCTGCTTTTTGTGGTGTCTAGGTTGACGTGCTCCGCCTCCTGCGGTGTACTCCACTTTCTGCGGTGTCAGGGTTGACGTATTTCCGAGACGGGGTCATTGGATGACGTATTTCCGAGACGGAGGTCATTGGCCGACGTATTTCCGCTTTCTGTGGTGTCGGGTTAACTCTAGGTTGTCTGTGAACCGTGGAGTCTTAGAACTGGGGACTTTGCTGTGGCTCCGATTCATGATGTCGCGTCCGTGTCCTGCTGGCACGAGGAAGAACGTCGTTGCCGATCTTCTGGGATGCAGATATTGCCACTGAGACCTGACTCTCCCACTGATGGAGTTTGTTGGGACATATGGTTCCCTTTTCATTTTTGCCATGAATTGTATACAGGGGTCAGTATGGACTTACCTGCAGGGCAAAAGTTTCATCATTATTATTTTTATTTCTTTCCGCGATGCTCTATCATTTTAGCTTTTATATCGCGAAGTTCGCGATTGCCCAATCATTTCGGCTATTTTTCGCGGTGCCCAATTATTTCGACTATTTTTTCTTTTTACTCGCTGTTTTTTATTGCGAGTTGCCAAATCATTTCGGCTGTTCTTGTATGCATATATTATATTTGTTGATTTTGTTGCAAGTTGCCCTATCATTTCGACTATTTCATATGCATTTTTGGCTCGCTGATTTTAACCGCGAGTTTAGACTTGGAATTTGATACCGATTTAGGTATCAACATTGCTACAACTGGAATATTGCCAGGAGCGAATCATCATTTACCTTTGTCGGTTCGAATAAAGGTGGGTTAGCAAACAGGGTTAAGATCCTGTCGACTAAGGCTTTTGACTTCATGAGCCGTAAGGGTCTCATAAAGGTATTTCTTCCTACGAGTCGTGAGGATCTCGTAGGTGCGTTTTCTCATTAAGAATCGTAAGGATTCTTAATTGTATGGTCTCTTATAAGTCGTAAGGATCTCACAAGAGTGCTTTCTCCTTATAAGTCGAGAGGACTTACAAGTGTCGTTCACCATATGAAGATATCTCTCGTCAATGGTGGGACTCTGTTGGGGAAACGTTTATTTGTGCACGTGGATTGTATACAAGGGTCAATATTGAACCGCTTGTAGGGCAACTTGGGGAGTGTGATGGCTTAAGAACAGGTTCAGATCCCTGTAGCTTAAGACTTTTGAATCCTACGAGCCATGAGGGTCTCATAGGGGAATTCTTCTTACGAGTCGTGAGGATCTCGTAAGTGTAACTTCTCCTTAGGAATCGTGGGGATCCGTAAGTGTGTTGCTCCTTTGTAAATCGTAAGGATCTTATGCAGGTATTTTCTCCTTACAAGGTCGAGAGGACCTTGCAAGTGTTTTTTAACGAGATTGCGCCCTTTTGGGTTTTCACAAACTTGCCGGTAGCCCTGCTGTTTTTACTCACGGAGCCCTTTCGGGTTTTCATCCGTGCCCATTTTGCTTATGGACGTATCCTTTTTTTTAACGAGATTACGCCCTTCCGGGTTTTCACAAGCTCGTCGGCAGTCCTGCTGTTTTTACTCACGGAGCCCTTTCAGGTTTTTATCCGTGCCCATTTTGCTTGTGGACATACCGTTTTTTATCTTTTTTTTTGAACGGGGCATTTCACTAGATTGTGGGACTTGTTTGTTGGCCCCATAATATCCTTCTTGTCCTTTGAGAAGAAAGGCCCATTCTATATAGAAATTCTTCCACCAGTGAGAAATATGCCCCCTGCGTATATCCCG
Source organism: Agapanthus africanus (assembly GCA_030015575.1). Lineage (NCBI taxonomy): Eukaryota > Viridiplantae > Streptophyta > Magnoliopsida > Asparagales > Amaryllidaceae > Agapanthus > Agapanthus africanus. The sequence goes on from CM057339.1 coordinate 28,890,730, forward strand.
AAGGGGAACGAGTATCCACGTCGTCGCTATTTTGGCGACAGGTTGCTTCAGAGCCGCTTATTTTGTTGAGCGTAGGAGACAAACGCCATCTTGCCTCCGCTTTTCACTCGTCATCATCGGATGAGAAAGAGTCTTGACCCATTTGATCCAATCGAGCCATTTTATCCATGAGTTCTTGGAAAATCGTCGGCTTGAAAAGGGCCATATACGAGGACGCCTTTGAATTTGGTTCAAGGGTGGCTATGAGCATTCCCATGTCTGCAACTTCATCGATGCGTTGTGGGTAACATATTGAACCCAAGTCTCATTCGGTTTAACCCTTTCGTTGACAAACGTCGTTACGGTAGTGCGTTTATTCACACTGGAGAATTTCTTGACAGAAGAGCATCTCCATCTCGTCGAAGGTATTCACGGAGTCATTCGGGAGTTCCTCATACCATTCGAAGGCAATGCCCGCCAGACAGCTGACGAACTGTCAGAGGAGAAGTATATCATTCTCTCCAGTGTTACCGCACATGGATTTAAATCACGCGATGTGCTGGTGAAGATTCCCGGTTCCTTTGTATATGTGAAGTCGGAAGTATGTATTTTGGCGGGTACTGTATTTGACCGTAGCACGCCGGATACGGTCGACCGGTCTTGATTGGCCTATTTGCGGCTTCACTGGCGCAGTGAGTTTTGATTCGCTGAGCGATATATGTATCCAGCTTTCCTTTTAGGAATCATTTCCTTCTCAACTGTTGATGAGATTTGCAGAGGATTTGAAATGTCATCTTTATCTTTAAGACCGAATACCGGCGGTTCATCTGCCAGTGGTTCCGATTGAACCATCATTCCAGCTATATTCTAAATCAGAAGGGCCATCTGGTCCATTTTAGTGGACATTTCTGCCACTTCTTCATCTCTCTTTCTTCGGGTGCGTCCTCGGGATTTTCCTTGGGCGATGGAGTAGCGTTTTCCGCCGCATGAGAGAGCATCTCCTGCAACTTTTCACGTTGCAGTTGAACTTTTGTCAGGGACCAAGTTTGAGGTCGGTGACTAGTAGAAACTCGAACTTCGTCTTTGGAATTCACCACATAGACTATGTGAACTACCATGCCCCCAGGCTTGGGGTGTTTGGAGTCTTGGCCTTTGGAGTTTGCTTCGGGCACTTGAACTTTATTAAGCCTCTCTTTTTTTTTGTGAAAAGCCGCTTTGGTTTTGAGAGGAACCACTGTATCAGGATCCGTCTTGGGGTGAGTCCCCTTCACCTGCTTCCACACCTTATATATAGATGAGGAAAGTTGTATCAGGGAGCGAACTTGTTTTTGCTCTTGTGGGATCTCCATGGGCTGCGGAGACATCTTCAATATTGCGGTAGGAGAATTTTGTCTGACCCTTCACAACAACTTGAAGCTGTTCCCAGTTGGAACAACAACACTCACATCTGGGGTTGAAACAGGACCATTCAGAGAACCGCCCCATGTTTTCTTTTAGAGCTTGAATATTCTGCCCCCTGCGTCGACCTTGGTCCTTGGCCTGTGCCAGTTGTTTGAGGACTGATTCCATTGGCAAAGCTGCTGCTTGGGGAACCAGCCTGTGAAAGACAGACTTTCTCTGTGATTCCTCCATCGGCGTTGAGGCACCGAGTGTGGGAGGTGGGAGTATCTATCCAAAAAGAAGCCCGTTGATTTCTTGAAGAGCAGGATTGCAGAGATTTGAGCCTGCAAGTGGCCCGTACTTGACTCCACCAGATATGACAGAGTCTGAGTTGCTAAGGTGGGAGCAAACACCATTCTTCATAACGACTAAACACCGGCTTCAGTATCCCATCCCCTAAGGGCAAACATAAACATATATACCGCGATTATTTGATCGCTGAAAAACACGACACACGAAGTGTTGAGTGGAAAGAGAAAAAGGTCCCACCGGGCGTGCCAGAATCTGTTCACCGCCGAAAGCCGGGAAGACAAACGTCTTGCCTGAATTTAGGGGTAGATGCTATTTGGTTTTATCCGTCCACCTCTCCGAAGATGCCAAGTTGATTTATGACACCGTGCATCGGAGGTTTGGACGGATGCGGCCGATGTAGCAGACTTCGTCAGATTCCCACTCGTTGAAGGGTTTTTTGATTGTGGGGACGCTCTTCCCTGCAGGTGCAAGCCCCTGCGGTTAATTACGGTACCGCATCGCGGTAACCACTTTCTCCTTCTTCAGATAGTCACTTCGTGTCGTGTGTGTTTGTTTTGTTTTTGATTGCCCGTGGATTGTATAAGGAGATTAATTTATGTTGTCGCCCGTAGGGCGGGGATTAGTCCAAATCCGTATTTTCTTATATTTGGGTTTGGTTTGGTTTAAGGATCATTAATCTCATTTGAGACTAAGATCAACTTAAACGTTTGTTAAGAATACGTTAGTCTAATTTTTAGACTAAGATCTACTTAACAGGATCATTTAGATCCAACAAAAGAGCATTTGGGCTCTATTATCTTAGTTTAGGGATATTGCGGTCCATAAGTTTAAGGACATCATAGTCTATGGAGTTTAAGGACATCATAGTCCATAGTTTAAAGACGTCATAGTCTGTAAAGTTTAAAGACATCGTAGTATATGAGTTTAAGGACCTCACAGTCCATAAAGTTTAAGGACATCATAGTCCATGAGTTTAAGGACCTCATAGTCCAGTTTAAAGACGTCATGGTCTGTGAGGTTCTGATTAAACCAGTTTGGGAATGTGCCAAAAGTTATTGGTTATTGGGACCCTCCATCTCTCTGAAGACGTTGAAGGATTACAACGACATGTATCAGAGGTGTGAAAAGATGTACCCTTGAACCAAATGCCAAATTGAGAAGCAATGGGATGAACATTATTGTAAATGCCATCTGAAAAGATTTGAAGCGCTCACGTGGGGTCACGTGAGGCGTTTGAAGTAGTGTTAAACACTGAAAATTTGAAGCGCTCACGTGGGGTCACGTGAGGCATTTAAAGTAGTGTTAAACACTGAAGATTTGAAGCGCTCACGTGGGGTCACGTGAGGCGCTTGAAGTAGTGTTAAACACTGAAGATTTGAAGCACTCACGTGGGGTCACGTGAGGCACTTGAAGTAGTGTTAAACAATGAAGATTTGAAGCGCTCGCGTGAGATCACGTGAGGCGCTAGAAGCAGTGTTAAACACTGAAGATCTGAGGCGCTCATGTGAGGTCACATGAGGCGCCTGAGATTTGGCACAACTTCTTTGAATTTATTCTTTTTTTCTTTTCTGAGTACTGAGCACTATTGGGTCAAGTGGGATCACGTGAGGCGTCCCCAAAAACTGAAAGCTGCCTCTGTTTTATTCTCTTTTGAAAAGTGCTAAGCACTATTAGGGGGTCACATGAAGTACCTTAAAATAGAAACTGCCTTGGGTTTATTCCCCCTTTTTCTTCTGAAGAGCTTGTTCAGGGGTCACGTGGGAGCACGTGACCTAATCTCATTTGTTTTCTCTCGTTCAACAAGGTTCTCACGTGGGAACACATGATCATGTTTGGGTGCCAATCTTCTTTTTTTTCCGTGCATTGAGATCTTGAGTTTTGAGACCTTCAAATCCTTTGTTTAATAAAAATTAAATTCTTTTGTAGGGTTAAACTCTAGTTTTATTTAGAGGAATTAAATTCCTATATGTTTAAGAATTAAATTCTTTGAACTCAATTCTCCCCCTAGGTTTTGAATCTGCATAACAAATCTCACCGATGAGAATTAAATTCTCAACTTGTGGAGAGATCTGCTTCTGCAGATCTTCAACCAGGGAAAGAACTAAGTTTTTTTTAGAAAAGTTGAACTCTTGTGGATATGAAGAAGAGCTAAGAGGTTCTGTCTTTGTTCCTTTCCTTACTTAGGGTTTCTTTTTGGAGATCTTCTTCTCTCTCTCTTTTTGAACTTGGAGTTTATGGGGGGTTCCTTTTTTTCGTTTCTGTCTCTCTGCTCTTATTTATAGGAAAAAGAAAAGAATCAATTTGTTCAGAAAATCTCTCATTGAGAAATGTTGATTGATTTTATAATCAACCAAAATGATCTTTTAGATCAATCGGTGAATTTTATTCACAGTTGGATTTTTAATCCAAAGGCTCTCTGTTTAACAGAGAAGATTTCTTGTTTGTTTAGCAAGATTATGAATATCTTGTTAGTTTTATCAAGATTAGAATTTTATTCTATAAAGTCTTTTTAGTTTAACAAGATCAGAAATATATTTTCTTAATATGGATATCTTGTTAACATAGAATTTTATTCTTGTTATAAGATTTGGAAAATATTTTCCTATGATAGATTTTTATTCTATCAAATGATCACAGCTGGATCTTTGATCCAAGGGTCCTCTGTTTAACAGAGAAGATCTTTCTAATTTAAGGAAGATCAAGAAAATATTTCCCAAATAGAATTTAATTCTAGAATTTGATAGGAAAATTTTAAATTAGGGTGCTCACATGCTTTGCATGTGATTGGCAAAAGCACTCACGTGTTTAACACGTGACCCCTATTGTGGGTCTTAGCATGTTTATGTTCAGAGCGCTCACGTGCTTAACACGTGAGGCATGTTTGGCCCTTGGTGATTTATGTTCAGCGCTTATATGCTTTGCATATGAGCGCTCACGTGTTTTACATGTGAGGCCTGTTTGGCCCTTTAAGTTTATTTTATTCAGCGCTCATGCATTTTGCATATAAGCGCTCATGTGTTTTACACGTGAGGCCAAATTTTGAGAACTCTCCCCCCTTTTTATAAGGGAACAAGTAACTCTTGGCCGAAAATTTTGGCGGGAACAAGGGTATGGCGGTTCATGCGTAGTTTGGATGTGGAGATTCAGAGGCACATCATATCATTGGGATTGACCACCTTCTCTCAAGTTCTCAAGACGGTTAGGGAACAACAGAGTTTATCAGTGGGAGTAAAGGATACTTCATAGAAGAGGTTGCGATGCGGAAGACCCTGTATGCACCAACCAGAGCTCTTGGACGTAGAGGCATTCTAGTTAACAGACAGGGGATAGTACCTATGAAAAGTCCTTTCATATCAGATCAGAAAAGGAGTGCGATTTGTGATTTCTGCCGTCTACCCGGCCACATGCAAAATGATTGTCAGAGGAAGCTTGGACTCTATTTGGTTTGTGGATCCGCTAACCATACGATTGGTATGTGCCCTTCGAAACTACGATTGCGAGACGATATTCAGAAAACACTACAAAAGCAAACTTATGGGCAAAAACAGATTACTCAGAGCCCTAATTAAGGATGGGCCTCACCCTGACAACCGAGAAGGCCAAAAGTTCAGACGATATTGTTTCAGGTATTCTACTTGTTTATAATTTTCCCGCATTAGTATTATTCGATTCGGGTGCATCCCATTACTTTATGTCGTCCAAGGTTATGGGTGCACACTCTATTCCACACACAGCCCTATCTAGCAGCTGGGACATACACACGGGGAATGAGAGAATTATATCTAGTAGTGAGTGTAAGGGTTGATTTATTGTTATTTGCGGACGAGAGTTATTCACGGATTTCTTAGTGATAGATACAGGAAGTTATGATGTTTTCTTGGGGATGGACTTTCTTGGCATTTTCCACGCTTACATAGATTGTAGGGCAAAGAAAATGATTTTCCAGATTGCCGGACATCCGGAGTTCGAATTATGGGGGGAAGCAAATCTTTTAGGCCAGTCGAATTTAGGGCTAAGCCGAAAAGTGCCACTTTTTCGTTAATGGAGGTAATCAAGGAGGAAGCACCAGTAGTGGTTTGTAATTTCATGGATGTGTTCGAGGACATCTCAAGTTTACCGCCAAGACGAGATGTGGAGTTCGCGATTGATCTTATTTCCGGAGCAGCGCTAATTTCAAAGGCTTATTATCCGATGGCATCGGTAGAACTGGAAGAGGTAAAGAGACAAGTTTTTGAATTATTAGAGAAGGGTTTGACTTGCAGCAGCGGTTCGCCGTGGGAAGCTCCAGTTCTTTTAGTCAAGAAGAAAGATGGCACGCGGAGAATGTGCATCGACTATCGAGAGTTAAATCGGATGACTATTAAGAATAAGTACCTAATTTCTCGCATAGGCGAATTATTCGATCAACTTAGTGGCGCGAGAATATTCTCAAAGCTGGATTTGTGGTCAGAATATCACCAAGTTCGAGTGAAAGCATAAGACATTTGCAAGACAGCGTTCCGAAATCGATACGGGCATTACGTGTATTTAGTTATGCCATTTGGAGATACTAACGTACCGGTGATATTTATAGATTTGATGAACCAGATCTTTCACCATTTCTAAATCAGTTCGTGGTATTATTCATTGACGATATTTTGGTCTATTCGAGAAGTAAAGAAGAGTATGAACAACACTTGAGAATCGCACTACAGATATTAAGACAAGAAAATCTATATGTTAAGACGAGCAAGTGCGAGTTTTAGCTCGAAAAAGTGAAGTTCTTGGGTAATGTTGTATCCGGTGATGGAATAGCAGTTGACCCCGAAAAGATTGCAGTTGTTCACGATTGGCCAATTCCAAAGAATGTAGGGAATATCAGGAGTTTTCTTGGGCTTGCTGGATACTATAGAAGGTTTGTGGAGAACTTCGCTCGGATAGCAGAACTCTTAACCAAGCTAACACGAAAGGAGATACCGTTTGTTTGGTCCGAGAAGTGTGCGTTAGTTTTTGGGGCGCTGAAGTAAAGGTTGACGACCGCTCCTATTTTAACAGTACCAGATGATTCTGAAGAATTATTTATTCACAGCGATGCATCTGGGAAAGGCTTAGGATGTGTTTTGATGCAGCATGGAAAGGTTGTAGCTTATGCGTCGAGACAGTTGAAGACTGATGAGAAGAACCACCCAACTCACGACTTGGAACTAGCAACAGTTATTTTTGCGCTGAAGATTCGGAGACACTACTTATTGGACGAAAGGGTCGAAGTGTTTACTGATCACAAGAGCCTAAAGTACGTGTTCACACAGAAAGAGCTCAACATGAGACAGCGTAGATGGTTGGAACTGATGGCCGACTATGATCTTGATCTAAAATACCATCCGGAGAAGGTTAATATAGTGCCGGATGTTTTAAGTCGGTTGCCAGCGATACAGATATTGACTTCACAGAAGGAGATTAGAAAGGATTTTTAGAGATTCGAGTTAAAGCCCGTACTACCAGATTCTTCAGGACAGTTGATGCAATTGCAAGTAAAGTCATCGTTGATCGATAATATTAAGGCAGCGCGATTGCATGATTCTAGACTGCAGAAATTCCGAGGATAGATAGAGACATGACTTCGAACGGATTTATTAATTCATGAAGATGGTTCTTTGAGGTATGGAAATCGTTTGTGTGTACCTAAATGAGAAGTTCGTGAAGAAGTCATAAAGGAGGCTTATAGTTCCGCATATTTGGTACATCCAGAAGGTACGAAGATTTATAGAGATTTGTGACAACACTTTTGGTGGGAAGACATGAAAAGAGAGATTGCTCGTTACATGTCAAGGTACTTGGTGTGTCAGAAAGTCAAGACTGAATATCAAAGGGTGGCTGGTATGTTGCAACCACTTTTGATTCCTCAATGGAAGAGGGAATATATAATTATGGATTTCGCGACAGCCTTACCATGGAGTCCAAAGGGCAATAACACAGTTTGGGTGATTGTCGATCGACTGACCAAGATAGTTCATTTCATACCATTTCGAGTTGCTCAGTTGACGAAGGCTTTAGCAAAGCGGTACGTACAGGAGATTGTGAGATTGCATGGAGTACCTGTGAGTTTTGTTTCTGATCGTGACACCTGGTTCCTATCACATTTTTGGAGGAGTCCACAAGAAAGTTTTGAGACTCGCTTGAAATTTAGTACGGCCTATTATCCTCAAATAGATGGACAGTCCGAGAGAACGATCCAAACTCTTGAAGATATATTGAGAGCTTGTATGTTAGACTTCAAGGGTTCGTGAGAGGACAATTTACATTTAATGGAGTGCTCATACAATAACAGTTTTCAGGCGACTATACAGATGGCTCCATTTGAAGTATTGTACGGTCGTAAATATCGCTTGCTGGTATGTTGGGATGATATTGGAGAAAGAGATTGTTGGAACCAGAACTGATTGTGCAAACTGTGGACAAAGTTAACTTGATTCGTGATCATATGAAGATGGCACAAGATCGACAGAAAAGTTGGGCAGATACCAGAAGAAGACCTTTAGAGTTTGCTGTTGGTGATCTGTGTTCTTGAAAATATCACCGACTAGGAGAGTAATCCGATTTGGTAGTCGAGGCAAGTTTAGTCCTCGATTCGTGGGGCCTTTCGATATCATTGAGCGTATTGGAGAAGTAACTTATCGATTGGTTTTACCACCATCCTTGGTGGGTGTTCATGACGTGTTTCATGTATCTCAACTCCATAAATATGTTCGAGATGAGGCGCACATTCTTGACCACTCAGAATCGATGGTGAGGGAGGATTTGACTTATGAAGAGTAACCGATGGCTATTGTGGATCAACGAGAAAATGTTCTCAAGAATAGGGTGATCCCTTTAGTGCTTGTTTCGTGGGGAAATCGTTCGCATGGAGAATTTACTTGGGAACGTGAATACGAAATTCAAAAAAAGTTTCCACACCTTTTTCTTTAGATCTGTATCTTCATTGTTCTCTTCTTTTTCTGTTTTGTGAATTTTAAGGACGAAATTCTTTTGTAGTTGGGTATAATGTAACACCCTAGTACGATCCTACGATATTAATCAGTATTTTAAATTTTATTTTATTAGTTGGGTTGTGAATGGTTTGAATAGTAGAAGTGTATATTCGATCCGACCCGCATGTGTGAAACCTGTTATAGTGTTAGATTATATCTTTATTAATATTTTATCCATAAACTAATTCCATGTGAATCTAATATAACATATATGCATAATATTTGAATTATATGCATATATCTTCTGGTAGCAACACGTTAGGGATATTTTATATATATTTACTGTCATCATGTTATTAAGCATCTCATGTTATTATATTGATATCTATCTATTACGCCTAAATCTTAAACATCTTAAATACCTGATATATAATATATTAGAATATATTATTATAATCTTTAGATTATGGTTTAAGGGTGGTGTATAACTTTACTAGTATATTTTTCCGTGAGATTTAGGAGAGACAGATCAGAGTTTTGTAGTATCTTTTATATATTATCTGTTAGATTTATAACACTAAATATATGATATACTATTACTATCTATTTAAACATATTATATATTTTATAAAAGAAATTAAAATAAACTCTTTCTCGTTCTCTCTCTCTCCCCCTCGCATATCCCTCTCTCCCGTGCACCTTCACCTTCCTTCTCTCGTCGCCCTCGTCACCACCATCTCCACCTTCTTCTCCCGCGTTCTCAATCCCAATTCAAGTCACCGACTCGTCACCCTCCATCATCTTCATCCTCGCCTTCATCTCGACCACGGACATCATTTTCTTCTTCCTCCAGCAACCTTGCGCCATCTCGTCTTCACCTCCGACCTCGTCTTCATCACCTGCATCCCTAGCCCAAGAGCACACCCTCATTGTCGATCTTCAACCCAACTCCATAACCCAATTGAACCAAGCCCTATCTCACAGAAAACCCAACACCATCACTAACCCATCGCCGTGTCGTCTCAAAACTCTATCGTGCATCCTCTGGCCGAGCACCGGCCAACTCCAGTGTTGACGTCATCCCTCCTGCTCTCGAACGTCGACGGGTCCTCTCTATACAATAGAGATCTTCGAGCCTAGCAAGTCGGAGTTGCGTCGTATTTGCTGTCGTCCGGTGTGCGTCGCATTCGTATCCGTATTTGTCACGACCAAGTCAAGTTTACAACTTGCTACATGCTATGTTGCTATTTATCTAGATATCGTATAATTAATCATTATTATTATATGTTTATAAAATCCGTATGTCATTAATTATAACAAGTCTATAATTGGCGGTTTATAGCATTATTTAAATGCTATTTATAATATGAAATTATAGAAAATTAATCTAGTTGGCTCGATTGGTAAATCGAAAAGTAGGAATTAATACAATTAATTTATAATACTGGATAATCGAGAAAGTTATTATAAGTACGGTTATATATCTATATTTCACAATTCATAATGGGCACATTAATCTAGTTACATGTGGTATCACGGCTAAATAACCGTGACAACTATAATCATGTTATTTATTATGATTTGTTTGTGGGATTAAATACTTCACCTGTTTAGTACACAATACCGGATATGCTTGCGACCTGCTATCTTGCTATTGCTATTGATATATTTCTTATAGCTGTTTACCTATGATATTTACCAATACCAATTATCCTGACTTGTTGTCCTGATGGACGTGACTTGTTGTCTAGATAGATGTCACGGCCCGCTTCCTAAAATACGGAATACGGAAGGCGACTAGACCGGCCGTGCTCCTACGTTCAGGGAACAATCCTGCTGTAGTCACACTTCGGCTTCTAATATTATATGGTAATCAGTAATCACAGCACAGAAGTAAAGGAAACAAACCACTAGTTTATTACACCCACTTTTATTGTTCACAGTTTACAATAGATTGAAAGAAAATAAACTACTAACCAAGTGTGAATACAAAGTTGATTTATAGAAAGAGGTAATACCACTGAAGGCACGACCGTCTAGATCTTTGCGAGCTCGAATGGTAGGTCTGACCCCTGAACTGTGTCCTCTCCAATCTCTGAGCATGCATACTCAGGTCGTCAGGGCAACATTATAGTATTATTATGATAATAAAAAAAGGCAAGAAAATAAAGTAATAACGGTGGAGACAATAAATCCTGGTAATCGATATGTCATTAAACAATGCAATGTACAATCTGTGTCCTTATCGGTCCCTAAGTCGCTTTTGAAATCGAGTTGCGGAAATGAATGATCATATTTAACGAGGGTCTCGTACGTACCCGAGACTACGGCCCACTGTTACCCGGGACATAACCTTGTCAGCCGGACCGTTAGGTCCAAACTTATTATATATAAGAGTCGATGTTCGAATGATCATCCTCTAAATCACTAATCTCGTTAAATACAAGTTTCTTTTCCACTTCGATTTTCCCTTTTTCATCAGGTTTCACTATCTATGAGTATGGCTAGTTGTGTACAAGTATGCATCAATAACACTGCTTTATTCACTATCACGAATCATTCACTTTTATCGGCGTACTCGACACATCTAAACCTATACCATTCACGTTCGACAATGCATTATACACTGAAAATTAATAAAGAAGCTTACTATCGCTAGAGGTATTGCAGTCGGGTAAAAATATAAATTATACCGCTAAACAAATCATATGCAATACAAGTCATTACGCGTCTTATGAACTTAGAAAAATCATATTAAATCGTATGTTCAGAATTAAGTAAAATGATACAAAAGTGGTAAAAAGTAAACTTTATCAGAAGTTCAAAGAAATTGGTTTCAAGTCAATCGGGTCTCGGGTTTACGAATTACGGTCATTTCTTTGTAAGTGTTCTCTGCTGGAAGTTCAGTTCCTGAACTGAAAGTCCATTTCGTAACACAGTTTTCACCCTGTTAACATCATAATTAGGCGATCATACAGTTGGATAATATTTAGGTTTATCAGTTAGGTTTCCAACGCATCAGACGGATCGATAATATCCACTGTGTGCTGGGAGTTATGCATTATTTAAGATCAGGATATACGTTCTATCCCTGCTTGGGACTGCAGTATGTGCTGATGATTTAAAATATGATTAAAATAGCAAACAATGGTAAAAATGAATGAAATTACTTCCAACAGTTATCTAACAGATTAATCTTCGCAACGGTATAGGGTTCCTCATAATACCATTTTCACAAAGAGTTGTAAAAGCATTATATTTCAAGTATCGACAAACAGTGCTGCTTTGGACTGCAGTCCAGAGCCGCAATCCCGAACAGTTTCCGCCACCGCTATAAAATAGAAACAAGATATAAATTATATGGGGTTCTAGGTTGTCAAGTCGGCTTCGACATGAGCACCCGAACACAACATTCTGGTATGCATCCAATTTACTATGATTTTCATAATTTTCAGGTACAGAAGTTTCAGGTTTGGACAGGTCTAAATGGGGATGATATTTCACGGTATTAGGGTCCGTATTTTCGACCCAACTCTTTACATAGTATTCATTATCACTAAAATAATCCGTTACACCTAAGTTCCTTCATTTTAAAAGGTTTTCTAGCCTAGGGTTTGCATCCAGCACCTATGATAAACTTTTGATTCGCCACCGAAACGCTCGTATGTTTCAACTGATACACTATATTGATTCTACAATTATCTCATAACGTCATCACTAGCTTCTAGACTTGATTATATTTCAAACATTAGTACTAAGATTTGGATATGGCTTAATATTAAATCGCAATAGAAATTTTAGTTCGTATGCAACAGAAATAAATATTCTATAGCATGTAGCAAGTATTTGAACTTGCCTGCGACGATTGATGGTCACAACAACAACGACGATGGACACGGATCGCACGGGCACGGTATGGAAACACAGCAACGCCACTAAGGTTTTGGCTTCGGCTCAAGGTTGGGTTTGACGGCTCGGCAGCGGCTAGGGTCGGGTGAGGCAACAGTGGCGACGACGATGAGTACGGTGTGCCGTTAGCAAGGTCGTCGGCGGTCCAGAGACAGCTCCGACGAAGTAGGGAGCTCAGGCGAAAGTGGGGCTTTGCCGGGTTGCTGGGCGAGGCGGCTGCAGTCGGCATTGGTGGAGTCGAAGTTGAGCTCGGTGGTGAGACGGACGCTGGAAGTGAAGGCGAGGGGAGCTCGGGGCAGGCGATGGAGGGAGGTGTTGGGTTGTGCGGTCGATGGCGAGGCGAGCTATGGCAAGGGGGTGTGCAGGCGAGGGTGCTCGGGGAAGGAGGTGGCCAGCAGCGATGGCTTAGGCGGCGTTGAGGTGAGCGACGGATCTTGGGGAGGTCGCAGTGGTGCTCTGGATGGTCGTGGTGGTGTAAGGAGGTCGTGGGGGGTGCTGGGGTTAGCTGGAGGCAGTGATGGGTGCTCGGTTGGGTGTTGGAGGTGATGGGACGCTGGGGCTCGTCGGAGTTGTTGAGTTCGGTGGCGAGGGTCACTGCGTGGGGATGAGGCGATGGTGAAGGGAGGGGGCTCGTGCTCGGGAGAAGAAGGAGAGGGAACGAGATGAAAGAGAGAGGGAGAAATCGAGAGGAGAGAGAGTGAACGTGGGGAGAGAGAGTGTGTGTGAACATGAGGGGGGTTTAATAAAAAATTGAAAGGAAAAATAAAGGAGAGTAATAAGGGATTAATGTAAATAATTAGTAGGTTTTAATGGAATTTATTTGAAATTGATGAGGATATTTTTTTTTTTTTTGGAATTTTGAAATGGGGGAAAATATTTGTTGGTTGAAGTGGAGGGTTTTGGGTTGTTCGGCTTAGGCTTTGGGTTAGGTTTGTAGGAAACAAAATAATTAGAATACAATATAAAAATTTAAAATGGGTAAAACATTTTATTTAAATACCGGTATTTGCGTAGAAAAAGGGACTGGGTATTACAATAGACATAAGCTGTTCCTGCCTGTTCTTGTGTTGGCATTAGATAGATATTATTCATACCTGATTTGGAAAACGAAACATGGGGAAATCAAAAGTGTAACTGAAGTGTAACTTAAAAGAATATTACTTGATCCATAGTTTTGGGAGGTAACGGAACAGAATCATTCGTAATTCTTATTACTTAATCCGTGGTTCCGAAGAGTAACGGAACAGAATCATTCTTGATCCATGGTCCCGGGGGTAATGGGATATATACTTTTGAGTTATATGGAGGAATACATTCATTAGTTTCAAATACCTGTAGGATAGTAAATCTAGAAATAAAGACTTTATGATACGCATGACGTACCTATAACCTACTGATATATCACTTGTGGTTGTTTTACCCATACCTTATTTTGCACGTGACAACCTATATAGTACACTGTTCAGCTTATTAGTAATATTATTATTACTATTATATTTATGACGCACTGACGTCTGGGTTTTACATGGCCCAGTTCCTTTAACCATATCGCAGGAAAATCGAGAATATTTAGACAGACAAGCTGAGCAGTGAGGAGTTTTGCTGATTTAGTTTAGGGATGTTTTAGATTTATTTTTCTAGCTATGATTTTAACGTTGTGATCCCATAAGGGACGAGACTAGGATATTATTTCTTGTTGGATCTTTATTTTGTTTCTGTTATCTTTCTCATTATTTTGTTGTGGCAGTTGGACATGTAATAGTTAGATATTTATTTTACTGTTCTTGATATCTGATTTACAGCCGTAATATGACTATGGAAGGATATTTTCTCGCCATAAGTGACATGGTTGGCTTTGTCACGGACCGTATTTACGTATTTTGGGAAGCGGTGGGTGACAAGTGTATCGAGTAGGTTCTGGCTCGGTATGGGATGGAAGAGAATCGGTCCGCGTCTTCTCACTTAGAGGTGCACTTCAGGTTTTCGGCGATGTTATCATCAAGGTCAGATGCAGACAAAGATAACATATCTTTAGTGTCATATGCGAGTTCAAAGGTTGGTGTGTGATACACGCGGCAAATTATTTCACAGGCAGTTGGAGAAGTTAACAAATATTTGATTATTCTGAGCAGAGAGCATTGGCAGGCCGTAGAGTGGATCCTGAGATACTTGAGAGATAGTGAAGGGTTCGTCTCGTCATTCAGTAGAAGTGGTGTGGATGGATGTATCGTGATAGTGTATGCGGCGGATAGGGGCACATGGAGGTCAACGATGGGGTACATGTTGGGAACGGATGCAGTACCAGGTAGATTAATGCTTCAGCGAGGTATCGCGCACTCAACATCAAAGGCAAGATTGTTAATTGTCTTGAAGGCGGTTAGGGGGCTATGTATTTGCAGAGGATGTTAGGTTTGGATGTTCCAGAGGAGGTGAGAGTGATCATCTTGGAGGCCGAGAAGAAGGTGATGTCTCTTACAAAGATTGGACGGATGCATTTCTGAGATGGTTTCGATTCAAGTTCAAGTTGTGCCTAGTATGTTATTGAGGTGCCTTAGAGCACAAGGCGACGAGAACGGAGTTCCAATGTGTTGAGAAAGTGAAGAGATTATGACGAATTTGAATTAAGGTGGAGATTGTTGGATTTGATTTAAATTCGGGATTAGTTAGTGTCACGCCGCGCTTCCCAAAAGACGGGAGCATGCCCGCGACGAGGCCCGCGACGTATTTATTCCGAGAAGGTCATTTCTCGAAACAAATATGCTAAGCATATATAAGCTATATAAAATGAGATAAGAATAATAAGAGAATGAAATTTCAACAAACAATTTTATTTACATTCAACTTCAACAAGCTTTAAACTAATTACAAAAGATCTGAATGAGAAATATAAACATAAAATCTTAAACATGTGGCTTGTTCATATCATAATTTTGCATTATTATATTCCCCATTCTTATTCATTTTACAAATAAACAGGTGCTTTTGATCCATGTCTGCTACATAGTTGCATGTTATAGGTTCTCGGAATAAAACAGTGAAAATTATGAAAAGACGATACAAAAATGAGACTACGACCAAGAAATGGAAGAATCTTGATCATGCCTACTATTTAAAGAATACACGAAGATCAATAGACAATTTCACAAAGTACAAAGGCAGCGCAAGGTTCAAGACTTCGACACGAAGCAAACGGTAAAAGTCCACAACATTATGCACCGTGGAAATCTGAAAGAAAACTAGAAGACAATCTGAGAAACCAAGTGAAGAAACAAGAAGCCAAATGCAACCAGAAGAAGCCCAGAAAAATCCAACCAAGAAGCCCACAACATGGCCGCGGAACCGCGGCAAAACATGCCTTCTGGCCGCGGATCCGCGGCTATGGTGAACATGTGTCGGTGCATTTTCTAACGGTGTGGCGGTGCGTTGACTAGACTTCTTAGGGGTAAATTTGTAAATACAGATATGAATCGGATGTAACCCTAGGGTTTTTATAATCTATAAATAGAAATCCTAATGCTCTTTTTGAGGGCATGTCATTTTTTATTCATCTATTTCAGAATTTTAATTCGGTGTAAATGTATGAAGAGTGTATCAAATAAAGTAAGTAGTTTTTATTTACCTTGCCCTAGTTAATTTTTTTTCTGCCGTAGTATAGAATTTTAATTATCTGCCCTAGTTAATTAGTTTAGCACTTTTATTCATTTATCGTAGTTTAGGTTATTAAAAACAATCACAAACAGAAATGTTTCTTTTAATCAATTCCCTAATGAGTGAGTAGTTCCTCACTTGTTAGGAATAGGAATAGGGAAGGTTTGAGAGATGAAAATCTCTCGCCCCTTTCTTGCCCGTCATATATTTTAAATAGGACTCTATGCATACATACACACACCGCTCACTACGGCACCCTATTCCAAGAGGTAGCGGTGATACCGTAGTTTAAAAGACCGGTTGTGTATATTTTCTATGGAGGTTAGGGTAAGAATTAAGAAAGGACGGATAAGAACCTAGAGGAAGAAATTATGGTACTAATCCACTTTATTAATTATTACCATAACACCTAAATAGATCTTAATTAGGGCATTGAAAGCGGTGAGGAATATTAACTTTCCAAACTTAACCTAAACCTAAGCCTAGCAAGGTTTTAATTCTAGTCTAAATCAACTTAGTTTTTAGTGATAATCAATCCAACACCAATTGGAATTAACTCGTTAGAGCAAATAGAAAATACACAAAATCCATGTAGACTGATCCGTACTCACCGGTTAGCTACCAAGCGACGCCGTTCTTGATTGCGGTAAAATATTTTTGATTCATCTTTTTAAAAGCGCATAAGCACGCACATAAAATCTCATACAATCATGGCACGCTGAAATGAAAGCTGAAAAAACTAAAGATTGGCTTATGTTGAGAACTGGTCGTAGTCCTCTACAGTCAGTTCCATCTCTTCGGTCTCTAGATTATCTGATGAACATTCCAAAGAAATAATGATGGATGGAATACCCGTCAACGAACTTGCACTCGGTAAGTTCCTAAGAAAGGATGAGAATTATATAATAAAATATAAAGTGACATGTAGTATGGTATGAATAGAAAATAGTAAACAGGTGAACAAACATTACATTATAATGTGTATCTCAACTATATAATTATTACAAGATAATATAAGCGTGCGTTGGTTAATGTGGACATGTAGTAAGAGAAAGTGCTGAACATGAAACGAATAGTAAGGTATCCTAAAGGTCTCTACAAGATAATCTAAGTAACATAAGTTTAAGTGTAAATGTCAATCAATCTCAAGAGTATTCTCGAACAAAAGACCATTTAAGGAATCACTGGCCCAAAGTAATGAGACTTCATTTGTCATTGAAGTATTCTCGAACAGGCTATCATCCAGGGGTTTAGAAATACGAGCTCTTATTCGTAAATTCATGATATACCATTTCAGCCGGTATCACAACAACATGATTTGTAGTTATGAGACTCATGAGATTCCGTTGTATTCATACTCAAACTATCACAATACTCCGGGTATATCAGTTTATGATTAAAGTTACCAGCCTTGATCGAATTCATGAATACAAAAGATAATGTATGATATCAAGTTTTTAAGATTGAGTTCATGTCAAGATCATGTAGTCATGACAAGTGGAATTCATGTCAATTCTATTTATGGTTCGAGTCAAGTCAGTTCAAGTGTACATATCAAGTTCAAGTATTCATATCAAGTTCAAGAATTTATGTCAAATCATCTATTCATATCAAGTTATGTTGAGTCAAGCATGTAATATATTTAGCACCGGTGATTGTGGAATATCATGTATTGGGTTGTATATGATATAGTATTAATTTAACATGATTATCGTGATAATATGAATTTTATATTAGGAGATAAGAAAGTCATAACACTGATTATCTCCGGCTCTCCGAGACTCAAGAGAGAATATATCATTTAAACCCATTTGCTACCTAAATATCTTGAAGAATAGTTGTTTTATAGATTTTACGTATTTATGTGAAAAGATGTCATGTTGAAACTTTATGGTATTTATGTAAAATAAACCATTAAATTCTCGAGGGATTTTATGTAAAATATTATAATTTAAATTCTAGAGAATGCTTTGATAAAAATATTATTTAGAATTTCGAGATGTTTGATAAAAAGTATACTTTTAGAAAGGTTAGGGTATTTTAGTGAAAAATCTAAGTTTGGTGTATTTTGGTAACAACTAATCTTTCTAGAGTTAAGGGTATTTTTATGAAAATTTAATTTGAAATCTTGTTTTCCTTTAAACTAAACACCAACCATAAATAATGAATAATGGATACTAAACCAATTAACTTAATTTTATAGCCTTGTCTTTTATTTTAATATTATTTTAATATTATCGAGATTGTTTTAAGGTTCACTTTTTCTTCCATTCAAGATCGTGCTCCATGAAAAGCTCTGCGTCTTGCTCTATTAGATCTCAAGACGTGCTTTAAGCAGCACCATCCACGACTGGGTTCCGCTAAAGAGGATTGTAGAGGCAAATTTTGCTGAGGAAAATATTATATAGTTCTATTTCTAAAACTTTAGGGTACTTTTGTGAACAGCTAATCATTTAGAAATTTTGCTATGAAAACATTAGTGTAGTATGATTCAAAGATGTGCATATGAGGTAGGTCGTTACAGCTAGAGTTTAACCGTTTCTAATAAAATTCATTTTTCTCTTCTAATATTATTTTGAGATAGTTCAAGCAGACAGAATATTTGTAACTTCAGTAAAGATGAAGAACTAAAGATCTGTTAACTCTTTAACTATGCAAATTTTCGAATATGCCCACAAGAGTTTTCTTCCATCATACCCCCATTAATTTTCTTAGAAACAAAATATCCACATGTTACTTCAACGTAGGCAAAAAAATAAATACAAGCATACAGCCTTATGTGATTGCCTAAAGAAGCATAAATGAGGAACATGACTTTATATGTCATAGTAACATCAAAATAAGATCCATCAACGTAATCTGCTAATTAGTACAGAAATCCAGTTAAACTGGTACAGTAATAGAGGGTAGATAAAACTAACAACAGCCTTAAAAACTAAAATAACAACATTATTGAAATTCAAGAGGAGATCGATCGAGAAACTTAGTAATCGAATCGAATAGAGAGAGGGATAGGGGAAGAGGGAGAAGGGACTTACCTAGTCAATGGAAAAGAAAGAAGACAACGACGATCGACATCGGCACGGTTAGGACGTAAGGAAATATTGGAAATTCATTGGGGCATTTCGACGAACACCTCCGGATGCATATTTGAAACGCCGACGGATTGAAGATCCAGAGGCATGGGAATGGTCGTTGTGCTCATAGGGACACGGGACCGACCTTGGAGCCTCGTTTCTTGGCTCGAAGCGGTTTTAGTAGTGGAGGGAAAATGTTTGAGTTAATTGAATAGGTTTGGGAGTTCAAAGATAGAGAATCAAGGGTTTTAGTAGTGGAGGGAAAATGTTTTGTTTTAAATAAAAGTGGAATGGGTCTGGGCTGGGCCTGGAATTAAGAAGGACAAAATGATAGAAAAGGGAAATTGATTTGGTGAAGGTTTTGGTTGTAGGCTTGGGTTTTGTTTTAGTTGCAATAAAAAATGTAAATGGGTGTGAGTTAAAGAATTTGGGTATTGGGAAAAATAATTCTTGGGAAAAAAATGGAATTTAGGCTTTTTGGGAAAAAAATGGAATTTAGGCTTTTTGGAAAATAATAGGATATGAAAATAGCTGGAGTGATTAAATAGTTAACAAAATATAACATAATATATTTAATAAATGATACGGAACATACCAAAAACAATTAAATACCGTATTTTATTAAAGAAAATAATATGAAGGTATAGGAATTTTATGGTCGTTACAGTTAGAGATTAGTTAGGAATTAAATCTAATATCTTTAGTTTAGATTTAAATTTAATATCCAGTTTAAATTCATATTTATCTCTAGCTAGTTTAAATTCATATTTATCTCTAGTTTTATATGGATTGATCTTCTAGCATTTATTTACCTCATAAATATGAGACTTTCTTTAGGGTTTTAAAGAATCCATAATTCTCTAATAATGTAGGGTTTGATTAGAGTGGGAGATGTGGCCAAACACAGCCGCGGATAGAAAGATGTTTTATGAGGGAGGTTATTTTTTTTATAAAGGAGGGGTGAGTAGTCGGATTATACTCTTATAATTCTTTCTCATAGTGGAATTTTTCATCGCGATTTGCAGAATTAGGTGCTACTTGTGCCGAATCTGGGTAAATCTTGTGTGTTGTTATTGGTGTGTTCTTTTTGTATGATTTGGTATCCGTCGGATGGCTTTTTTTCTTTTCAATTTACCATAAAACAACGGTCTTGGATTTCTGCTGCACATAGATACGTAATCTTTACAACATAAAAGTCCTTGCATGAATAACATGGAGTTTGATCCGATGGAAGTCCTTATGCTCATAATGTCAGGAATAAAATGGAGGTTGGATCAATGTAGTGATCATAGCAATTAGTGGATTTATTGCATTCTACCAAGGACTAAATTGTAGTTCTATAAAAGATGAGATACACTAGAATCTAAGTTTTGGTTGTTTGTTCATGTGCTATGAGTTTCTTGTGTTAGTTTTGATACAGCATCATTTTTATTTCATCAATCATGTAAGGAAAAATGCATATTGAATAATTCTCTCATCTCATGATATTGTCTAAAAATTCAGTCTATATATAGTTTCAAAATATTTGTGGTGAAAAGCTTGCCAGCTCGAAGTCTTTTGTGTGAGATTTTTGATTATCATAATTGCTGACCCTAGGATCCGAAAACTACTCAAGAATTGAGTTGCCCCGGTACTTTGTGAAACGACTTCAAAGTCGAAAATGGACGAGTGCTTGTGGCCGATCACTTTAACATGACTTACACTTCAAACAACAATACAACAAACCATCCAATTTCTTTCAAAAAAGGGAAATGAATGTCGAACAATTTAACATTCAAAAACGCAAAATGAAAAAAAAATGGATACGCAAGCAAATCCTCGTCTTAGACCAACATGGAGACAAAAATGTTTGTGTGGCCTGGTTTCAAACAAATAAATATTATAATACCGCTTTTTATCTTAGTAATTTAATAAGTATGTGGCAGAACACTCGTGTTAAAATTTTCTTTTCGGGCACTGGACACTAAGTGTTAATTAAACTGGTGATATTGATGCTAAATGAAGTTATGTTAGATCATAAACAACAATATTTTCTACTCATAAAACTCTTAAAACATATGTGGTTTAATTGCAGGATATGTACCTGTATATGTCATTGCTAATTTTCACTAAACTACCTTAAAAAGTATACTGCAGTAAAATCCCTTGACATTTTGGATTGCAAGGGAGTTTCTTAAACTAAGATACCCGTTAATTGTACGGGAGCTTAATGTAATAAAAAACATGAGGTAGTTTAATGAAAACCGTGATAGTTAAGGGTATTTTAGTGTAATTTAGCCTAAATAAAATCTTGAAATAAAGAGGGGAAATGGGTTCAAATCTTGAAATCTCAATTTCTTTTAAGGAAAGATGAAAAATATAAAAAGCAGTACT
The DNA here is from genome assembly GCA_030015575.1 of Agapanthus africanus. Classification (NCBI taxonomy): domain Eukaryota; kingdom Viridiplantae; phylum Streptophyta; class Magnoliopsida; order Asparagales; family Amaryllidaceae; genus Agapanthus; species Agapanthus africanus. The sequence continues at coordinate 28,912,355 of CM057339.1, forward strand.
CCAGATTGATAGAAAAATAAAAGGCTAATATGATGGAAGTAGGATAGATATAGAATGCAAATTAAAAATAAATTGCACTTTTTATAATATAACTCAAATAATAATACAACACTCTTTGTAATATTTATTACAACAAATCCAACGCATAATTTATATTTTGGTGTTTCAACACCTCTTAAACTTCTCTCCCCTAACTCTATGTTCTCTCCCTAACTCTTATGTTGTTCTCTGTCACTCCATTTTCTTGATTTAAACATAAACCTTATCCTTCTACTGATACCATCGATTAGCACAATTCATGTAGCCTTTTACACATTTTACTTCACATAAAGCATTCAAGATAGGTTATAGGGCTGCTGAGATTTTAGTCAAAGGATGTGGGCTTCTTGAAAACCGACATGAAACACATTATCTAGTTTTAACACTCCACCTGAATGTGCTTCGTCATGCCAAGTTGTTTCTTCAGCCTCTCATCCTCTCATGAACTTCGATTTTTAGAGGTTTAGTCAAGATGTCTGCAACTTGATTTTCTGTTCGACAGTATACCGGCTTTACATTCTTTTCTTTCAATTGGTGCATGCGAAAGTGATACCTTATCTTAATGTGCTTGTTCTTTCCATGCGCCACTGGATTCTTGGCAAGTGCTATCGCTGACTTGTTATCAATATTTATCTTTGTCGGTTCTTCTTGTGGATGGTGCAAGGTTTCAAAGCCATATCGCCTGACTGGCACACGATATTGCTGCAATATATTCTGCTTCACATGATGAGGACGATGACGGACTGCTTCTTCGAGGACCATGAAAACGATGCCGATCCAATGTTGAATACATACCCAGATGTGCTCTTTCTTTCATCTGGGTCACCACCTTAGTCGTTGTCGATGTAGCCTACCAGCTTCATATCTGTGCTTTGAATATAGAATAAACTATGATCAATACTTTCTTTCACATGCCTTAGAATTCTTTTGGCTGCCGTAAAGTGTTCCTGTTTGGGTCCCTCCTTATATCTGCTGATCAATCCAATGATATATATAATGCCCGGCCTTGTAATAGTCAAGTATTGTAAACTGCCAACTAAGCTTTTGTATAGCGTCGGAGTAAGAGTTACTCCTGGGAGTAAGAGTTACTCCTGGGAGAGTTTTACACATTACAATTAGCCGATCAAGTAGGTGTCTAGAAAGGTGTCAACGAGGTTACGCATCTAGGAAAACGAGGTTTACATTAATTAGGTTCGTGCGAAAGCACGGGGGACCTCCCTCAAAGTACCGACACCGGCCTGGCTGAAAGATTGGCGAACTTGTAGCGTGTAATTAATCCCGGCTAGTCTTTCCTTTTAGGGTTTGAAGGAAAATTTGATAAAAACAGTGCGAGCCATTCTGATTAGATAAAATAATAACCAATCTATTCTTGCAAGAGCGCACGCTGAGTGTTTTCTTCTTTCTTTCTCCAGGTAGCGACCATATCACGCCTTAATCAAGATAATAATACGGAATATTGACCGAACCCACTTGTTATACTGAGCTAGGGAACGTTGGTCCCGCTCCAACTTATAATTGTTATAAGACAGAGCAGGATTACCAGAATTCCCGTGCCGCCCAAACGAAGAAAGTGCATACTGATGCATCATCTTCGGGTGTGTTCATTACAAAGAACTGTTTCTCTGTGTCTTCTACGTCCTGGGTATTTGATATCGGATCAGGATCCCAGATATGTAATCTGTTACATAGGGCTATAGAAAGGTAGAGAACTGAGAACGGGTGATAAGTTTCATGAGGCAGAAAATGGGGCAAGTGTTGCAGCCAAGTCTTTTGGTCACTGTCACCCTGTATTACCAATACATTGATTCTGAACGAATGTTATTAGATACCGAACCTGATATACAAAATCATATCTGTCTCTTTATTAGTAAAGAAACGATAAAATTTTGTATTGTTGGATAATGTTTTGAACATTTCCTATATCAAAAGTTGATCGGATCATGCACGTTATCTAAAAGCATTGATGTTCTAAATCAAACTACAGTTCTTAGTGTACAGAACACACACAAAAGGAAGAGTTCAGAACTGAACGAATCCTTCTTGAGGTATTGTAGACTAGGTCATATCAATGCGGCCAGACTAGCTAAAGTTACATATAGATGCATATTTAAATCCTGTTTGAATTTACATCTTGTGAAACTTGCCAGTCATGTCACAGAGATAAGATGACCATAGCTCTGTTTACTAGAAACAGAGAAAGAGTTAGTAAACTCTTGGGACTGATACATGATGATGTATGTAAGGTCCCCTGTCTACATATGCCAGGACCGGTTCTTTATACTTCATTACATTCTCTGATAATCTCTCAAGATTCAGACATATATTCCTGTTGAGACACAAGTCCGAACCTTTTGAGGTATTCACAGAATATAAGTTAGAAGTAGAGAACCAATACGGGTATAAGTATTATGTCCTTTGATGTGATCAAGGAGGAGAATACTTGTGCATAGAATTCCTGAACTATTCTAAAGGAGAATGACATTCTCTCTCAGCATTACTCCTCCGTATACACCATAGCACGATGGTATATCAGGGCGGAGCAATAGCACCCTATGTGATATGGTGTGCTCTATGATGAGTACTACTGAGTTACCTATTTCCTTTTGGGAGTTATGCACTTATGAAGTTACATATCTATTGAATAGGGTTCCAATCAAATCAGTTGCCTACCGCTTCATATGTGATATGGAAAGGGAAGAGCCCATATCTTAAGTTAGTTAAGATTTGGAGTTGTCCGGCCTATGTCTGAAAAGCAAAATCCGGACAAGATCGAGGCAAGGTCTGTTATGTAGAACTGGAAAGGTTCCAGCTATATAAACTACAGCAGATAATTTGGTAGAACCAAAAGATTCAGTAGATTCCAACGAACCTCAGCCTCTCCGCCGATCTAGTAGGGTTCCTTATCCGCCTGAGAGATACTTCGGTTTCTCTATGTCAGTGGGAGCGAGGATTGCATCGTGAGATGATGACCCAACTAGTTTCGAGCAGGCCATCGAGAGTAGGGACTCTGTAAGAATGGCTGGATGCTTAGCGATCTGAGATGGAATCCATGTACACCAACAAAGTATGGACTTTGGTTGCTATATCTGAAGGGTTAAATCCCCATCATGAGCAAGTATATCTTGAGAAGATTACTTGGTGTAGATGGAAAAGTTGAGACTTTCAAAGCTAGACATGTTAAAGGTTTTCATCATCGACCAGGTGTGGATAATGATGAAACCTTTTTCAGTGGCTATGCTTAAGTCCATCCAGATCCTACTTACCATGGCTACATACCACGACTACGATATCTGGCGGTTGGGTGTCATGACTGCTTTTTTAAAATGATGTTTTAGAAGAGAGCGTCTGTAAGTACACAGCCAGAGGGCTTCGTAGACAGTGGGAGCAGCGGAAACGTGTACAAGATACTTTATGTGATAAAGCAGGTATCGCGGAGTTGGAACATCTATTTTGATGGATTAGTCAAAGAGTTTGAGATCATCAAAATGGTAGATGAACCTTGTATAAACAAAAAGATAGTAGGGAGTATGGTGGCGATCCTCGTAGAGTACGTAGAAGACATACTCTTGATAGGGAAGAAGTTTCCTATGCTACGCTCGATCAATCTCCGCTTATCACAATGATTCTCCACATAGAATCAAAGTGATACCTACTAAATCCTGGGTTTTGGATCTATGAGATAGATTTAAATGGATGTTAGGATTCTCACTAGTTGGAGTGAGATGGTATCAATTGATCCAGAGGAGAATCGCTGGAAGTGTTCCAGGGTGATAAGGACGACTGAATGTCAGTCACAAGCATTGTCTTTACCCTTAGTAAAGGGACGGTATGTTGGAAGAGTTCCAAGCTAGATACCGTGGCATACTAGACGATAAAGGCTGAATACATCGCTACTTAAGATGCTACCAAAGAGGCAGTCTGGGTGTATATTAGTTCATGAGATGAACTTCGTTCCTACCATTGTGAGACAATGGAGTTATGGCTTATGCCAAGGAACGTCCGTCCCATCAGTGATCCAGACATATTCTAAGGCAGTGTCACCTGATCATGGAGATGATAGATCTCCAGGGTGATCGAGGTAAGGAGAGTTGCCTCAGAGGACAACACGGCGGATCCACTCACAAAGGCCTTTTCCCAGAGAGAGACTTTTATGGGATGGTTGAGTATGAGATACTACAACCACTGCTATCAGATGGCCCTAGTGCAAGTGGGAGATTGTTAGTTATATGTATGCCCTAGAGGCCATTACTATACATAGGATGTATATTGTAGTGGATGCTTGGACATATATAGGGAGGACTTTCTTGCTCGACATGATAATATACTATCTGGTTGCTCTTTACCTTAACGTGTACACTGATTATCTCTCTGTTACATGTTGGTAAAGCCCTTAGGATGTGTACTTGACTACCTGGACTATGATGCAGATCATACTAGTGGGGACATGGTAGTCCATAAGTACATCCTTCAAGGTCCCTAGTCGTGGGTGTATCGAGACGGGGCATCGATATACCGGAGTAGACTAGCGTATACCTTCTCGACCCATACAGATGGGCGATGGATGATCCCATATCCATTGGTGTTTGACATCGGAGATGATGTACGGGTGCTCAGTGGAGACTGGGTACACTGGACGGACTCGCCGAGAACTCCCAGATGGTATTATACCTTACGTCAGATGGCAATTCTCTGGTGACACTGGTACAGAGTAGTCTGTTGACCCGAGATCGTCATAGAGTCTTGTGTGGTTCCCACTGTGCTTCGATTTCCACCTTACCACGTCCAAGAGGGCGTGCAAAATGGTGGTTTTTGGGTACAGTCCCGAATCACATGGAGGCAATGAGCGATAGGAGGGGATTCGTCTCTCCCGGTATAGGGAGTTGATGTTGCGCTGTGTTCGATTGGCTATAACCGGAAATCCCTGGCCAGGGTTGCTGAGATTTACTGGTAAGTGTTACCAGTAGTTTCTCGAACTGTTATAGACCTCATATCGACACGACTTATCGAGCTATTGGGGTCTGACGTTTACCACCCCTAGACGAGATATGCGACATATCAGACGACGAGACCGGACTGTACGGTAAGTGTTACTGGTTGGATTCACAGGAGTGTGAGCGGGCTTGCTCGTCGATCTTCTGATCGCTCAATACCCGGGTGGCCGTTACGTTTAGCAGACCGCTTGCGGCTTGTGGGTGTTTGATATGATCATCACCTGCTGCCGGCGTATTGACGAGTCTTTAGAGTCCTACACAGAGGTTTCCTGGCTCAAGCGAAACGAAATAGGAGCACATATGAGATATGTGCGGGACCGAGAATAATGCGTGTATGTGATACCGTATTCTATTCTCGCGATGAATGTATCGATTGGTTGTATGCGATATAACCTAGTTATCGAATCAAGGATTGATTCGATAAGTCGATACATTGGATATTAGTCGGTCATATGCGATATGACCGGATCGTTAAATCAAGCGTTGATTTAATGATTTAATGCATAATTATATATTTGATATATTACTTTGCATTAACTAGTATTGGTTCACTTTAAATGGATTTTCTCACTTGAATTGCACAAGTTGTATATGTGATATACTTTTGTGCACTTGTTTGTATCATATTTGATGATACATGTAAACTTGGGTTTGTGTAAAGACTTAAACCATGTTTAGTGAATGGTTAGGGTTTCATTTCACTTATTCATTTATCTATTTATTTTGGTTGAAAAGGAAAAGAAAAAACTAAATGGTTGCTTTCATACTAGAAGGTTCTTGATGCTTCATGCATCTTTGACTAAAGCAACCATTTTGTCTTCATCTCCTAAACCTAACCATTCAACTAAACCCTAGTTAGTTCTCTACACTAAACCATGGTTGTTAATATGATAAGTATCAATTTATTTTATAATTGAAATACACTTATCATATTCTTTTCTTCTTCTTCTTCTTCAAGATGAAGAAAACCTTGCATCCTTTAATGGTGTCTTGAGAAAAAGAGTGAGAAATCCAATTCTAAAGTGAACCCACTTCCTATTTCTTCATCCTCTACCACTTGCCAAGTAGTATAGGGTGTTTTCTTCATAAGTTTCATGGCTTGGTGAAGTTGGAGCTTGATCTTGTGTTGCCTCGACGTAGATCATCTTCGGCATCGAAGTCGACGACCTAGCCCGCCCATTTCTCCGATGAAGCCGACGCTAGAGCCCGGGATCCGATGATCGCAGCGAGGGAACTTCATCACGGAGCTATGGAGGTGGAGGACCGGATCTACAAAGGTTGTATTTCCGTTCACTTAGCACTAAAGTAGTTTAGTAGCTTGTAGTTTCGCCTAAACTCTAGTTAACGATCTAGTCTAGGGTTTCTCGGCACCGTAAAATTTGAAATTGGCATGGTTGATGCCTTGTGAGACCTCTTGAGCATGCCTAGGAACCCTACAGTGGTATCAGAGCCTAGCTAGAGCTTTAGACGATGTGTTAACGAAGTTAAAACTCCGAACGAACCCGATACGTCCAAGTTTACCCCCTCTCTGTACATTTTTTCAAAACTCAATATTTTCTGAATTAAAAATACCTGAAAATAGAGCAGGGAAATATAAGAATTATGGTGCAAAACGAGCACCTAACTCTTCCAAACTGCCGCGGAACCATGGCCATAGCATGCTTGGGCCGCGAATCCGCGGCCATAAAGAGAGATTGGGTAGTTATGTTTGCACAGTAATTCCTATATATAAAATTGCTATTTTATGGGTATTTTTAATCTGACTCAAGTGTTGAGTGTTCTGGGGTTTATTTAGTAATCGTCGATTCGATCGGGAATTTTAAATTCGTTATTGTTTTTCCGGGTAAATTTTAGAACATGTTAAAAAGTTCAACCGGATATAAATACCCACCTTTTCCCCTGTCGGGAAATTTCCAAGTGTTGGATTTTTCCGTGGTTTAATAACGTTCTAAGTAGTGAAAGTAACGCGATGGACCCTCTAGAAGACAACAAACCTTAACTCGATTATGTGACCGTCTTGAACTGCCCTTTGAACCTTCGGGTTTGGGGCAGTACAGCGTGCCATATGTGAGGCGTTGGCTTGACCCTTCTGTAGGGTGTTTTTTGTCACCCCATTGAGATGGGAATACACGCACGCTTGTCAGGCGTACTACAGATTCCCCCTGCCTAGGGTAGGCTGGGGTTTAATGATTGTGGGGATCCGAATCTCCGGCGGCCGCGGACTAAGATACCGTTAATTACCCCTCGCCTTTGGGGCGAGGGAACCTCCGATTAACGAGTTAAACTGGTCATGCGAACTCAATGTGCGGTGTGCGTGTGTTTTGTTTTAAAAGGGGGTTTTGGATATATCGGGAGCCACGCAGAGTTTTTACGGGGGACAGTGTCGTGGAGTATGTGTATGTGTACATTTGTATACATATGTATATATATAAAAAAAAAGGGGGGGAAAGACATCCAAAGGATGCGTGGGGCCAGCGCCTGGGCGCTGGAGCGCAAGCGCGCCACGTGTCGGCACGAGGGCGCTTTGCGCTCGAGCGCAGAGCGCTGGAGCGCAAGCGCGCCACGTGTCGGCACGTGGGCGCTTTGCGTCCGAGCGCGAGGCGCTGGAGCGCAAGCGCGCCACGTGTCGGCACGTGGGCGTTTTGCGCTCGAGCACAGTGCGCTGGAGCGCAAGCACGCCACGTGTCGGCACGTGGACGCTTTGCGCTCGAGCGCTAGCGCACCAGCGAGGAAAAAGGGGGGGTTTTAGCCCTGGGAATTCTCTAAAGAGAAAATAGGGTGGAGTTAAACTCCTAAGATGTTTTGGGTTAAGGAAATGGGTCCTTCTTCTTCCTTTGCTGGCCGGATCTTGGAGATAAAGAGATGCGAGATTTAAAAATCTTTTCTTTTTGAGATCTGAGGGCAGATCTGAGTTTCCCTTAATGGGTTTTGTGGTGGAAAACTATTTAGTTTTTTAAAAGGAAGAGTAAAACTCTTGATTTAATTCAAAAGAAAGAAAAAGGTTTTGGAACCTTGAAGAAGGAAGAAAGATCTTAGATCTGAAACTTTTTTTTTGGAGAGAGAAAAGTTGTTGAGATATTTCATTATCTTTGCCTTTATAGGCTATACACTTTACACATAGCCCCTTGGGCTTCACAAAATGGCATTTTGCCTATCCCATGGCTCATGTGCCATTTCTTTTTGCACATAAGCCATGGGCTTTACAAAAATTTGGCTTTATGCCTATTTTTCTTACATTTATCCATAAAATAAAATAAAAGAAATACAACAAAATTATTTATTACAAAAATTTTATCTTGGCGTGGGGGGAGGCCGGCCGCTTTACGTTCGGGCTCGACCCAGGCATGGGCCCACTGGGTATGGGCTTGGGCCCACTGGGCTTGGGGTTGACTTGGATTTTGACTTGGTCAACCGAGGTGTAAATTTTTACCCCAACAAATTGCCCCCCATCAATAAATGCACACCACATATGTGGGTCGTGTGCATGAAATTAGTGGATCTTCTTTTACTTGGAGGCGACCTGATTTGGTTCCATCTTTTTGGGAAGCTGACACTGCCCTTTTTATGACATGGACGGTCATTGCTTGACATGTCTCCGAGACGGAATGTCCGTGATAGACGTTTCCCTGGCCCGGAGCGATCTGGTTCCCGCTTTGTAGAAATCCTGCGCTGCCTTTTTTGCGACTTGGACGGTCGATGCTGCCCTTTTTGCGACTTGGACGGTCGATGCTGCCCTTTTTGCGACGTGGACGGTCGGTGCTGCCATTTTAGCGACGTGGACGGTCGGTGCTGCCCCTTTTGCGACGTGGACGGTCGGTGCTGCCATTTTAGCGACGTGGACGGTCGGTGCTGCCATTTTAGCGACGTGGACGGTCGGTGCTGCCCCTTTTGCGACGTGGACGGTCGGTGCTGCTATTTTAGCGACGTGGATGGTCGGTGCTGCCCTTTTTGCAACGTGGACGGTCGATGCTGCCCTTTTTGCGACTTGGACAGTCGGTGCTGCCCTTTTAGCGACGTGGACGGTCGGTGCTGCTCTTTTTGCGACGTGGACGGTCGATGCTGCCATTTTAGCAACGTGGACGGTCGGTGCTGCCCTTTTTGCTACGTGGACGGTCGATGCTGCCATTTTAGCGACGTGGACGGTCGGTGCTGCCCTTTTAGCGACATGGACGGTCGGTGCTACCCTTTTTACGACGTGGACGGTCGGTGCTGCCCTTTTGCGACGTGGACAGTCGGTGCCGCCCTTTTAGCGGCGTGGACGGTCGGTGCTGCCCTTTTAGCGGCGTGGATGGTCGGTGCTTCCCTTTTTGCGACGTGGACGGTCGGTGCTGCCATTTTAGCGACGTGGACGGTCGGTGCTGCCCTTTTAGCGACGTGGACGGTCGGTGCTGCCCTTTTTGCGACGTGGACGGTCGGTGCTGCCCTTTTGCGATGTGGACGGTCGATGCTGCCCTTTTAGCGACGTGGACGGTCGATGCTGCCATTTTAGCGACGTGGACGGTCGGTGCTACCATTTTAGCGACGTGGACGGTCGATGCTGCCCTTTTTGCGACTTGGACGGTCGGTGCTTGATTTGACTTTATCTTCTTCTTGCAGTGTCAGAGGTGAGCTTGACTTGCTCCGCTTCTTGTGGTGTCGAGATTGGATTCTGACTTGCTCCGCTTTCTGCGGTGTCGGAGTTGAAGTTGAGTTGTTGATTGTGATTTGGATTGACATCAGCATCGCCATACTGGAATATGGTACCAGGAGCGAATCATCATTTGCTATGAGAGGATTTGGGAATTGGTTTTGGTTTGGCATCAGCATCGCTGCACTGGAATATGGTACCAGGAGCGAATCATCATTTGCCATGAGGAGATTTCCCTCGTTCCCAGTTTAACGACTTAGGGGTCATCTGTTCCCAGTTTAACGACTTAGGGGGTCATCTGTTCCTAGTTTAAAGACTTAGGGGTCTATTGGATTGGAGTTTGGGAGTTTGGGGTTAGGACAGGCATCAGCGTTGCTAACACTGAAGCACGCGTGCCAGGAGCAATTCATCATTTTCCTATTCCTGTTAGGGGAGCGATGGCTTAGAGACAGGTTTAGGTCCATATCGCCTAAGGCTTTCAATTTTATGGGCCGTGAGGGTCCCATAAAAGCATTTTCTCCCTACGAGTCGTAAGGATCCCGCAGGTGTATTTTCTCCTTAAGAGTCGTGAGGACTCCTAAGTGTGTTCTTCCTTTATGAGTCGTAGGGATCCCACAAAGGTTTGTTCTCCTCATGTATCGTGGGGATACATGAGTGGGACTTCTCAATGGGGCATCATTCCAAAGGCGGAGACCAGCCGCGTAACTGGTGATTACGGTGAGGCATGGGTATGATGAGAATTATTTGAGCCCGTGGATTGTATACGATGGTCAATTTGGGGACCCACCGTAGGGCCAGGAGAATTTTAAGAAATCGGATTTTGGTTGGCGTCTGCATCGCTGTACTGGAATGTGGTACCAGGAGCGACTCATCATTCGCCGTTTGGGGACTTGGAATTTGGATCTTGTTTGGCATCAGCATTGCTGCACTGGAATAATGCCAGGAGCAACTCATCATTTACCTTGGGAGGACTTGGGATTTGGATTTTTGGTCGGCATCAGCACCGCTAACACTGAAACGAAATGCCAGGAGCGACTCATCATTTGCCGTTGCCCGTTGGGGAAGGATGGCTTAGGAGACAGGTTTAGGTCCCTATCACCTAAGACTTTACAATTTTATGAGCCGTGAGGGTCTCATAAAAGCATTTTCTCCCTACGAGTCGAGAGGATCTCGCAGGTGTATGTTCTCCTTAGGAATCGTGAGGATTCCTAAGTGTGTTGCTCCTTTGTGAGTCGTAAGGATCTCACGCAGGGGTTTTCTCCTCACAAGGTCGAGAGGACTTTGCGAGTGTATTCATCTCTTTTCACGAGTTTGTGCCCTTTCGGGTTTTCACAAACTCGCCGGTAGTCCTGCTGTTTTTACTCACGGAGCCCTTTCGGGTTTTCATCCGTGCCCGTTTTGCTTGTGGACATACCTTTTTATTTTCCTCTTTTCTTTCCCTTTTTGTTTTCTTCTTTGTTTTTTCCTTCTCTTTTTTTTTGCCGCTCGTGGGACTTTAAAAGTAGTCTCACCAGCAGAATTTGGGAGAGATAGGGGTCATTTACGTCCGTGGATTGTATACGGTTTTGCAGGAGGTATGATCCAGACCGTAGGGCTGATGTTCTCGATTCGCCTGCGACTTGGAGCATTTACGTGTAGTACTTCTTGAGATATCGGCCATTGATGGGTGGCATGGGCCTTTCTCCCTCGGCACTTATTAGTTGGTAGGATCCTCCGTCGAACACTTTCTCGATGACATATGGTCCTTCCCAGTTTGGCTCGAATTTTCCCTTAGCATGTCGATTGGGGATAATCGGTCTTTTGAGGACCAACACCAATTCACCTTTCTTGAAAGCGCGGAGACGAGTTATCTTGTCATAGGCCCGTGACATTTGGGCTCGGTATAGCTCCAGATTTTGCTGTACCGCGAGCCTCTTTTCTTCGAGGGCATCGAGCTCTTCAAGTCGAAGGAGCACGTTTTCCTCCTCCGTCAACTCGTGCTGAACGGCCATTCTTAAGCTTGGAACTTCGACTTCGAGGGGGAGGACCGCCTCCACTCCGAAGAGCAATGAGTATGGAGTGGACTGTGTTGGAGTACGGTGCGTGGTACGATATGCCCACAACGCCTCGTGAAGTTTGAGATTCCAGTCTCTCTTGTTGGCTGAAGCATTTTTCCTCAGGAGCTTGCATAGAGTCTTATTGAAGGCTTATGCTAGCCCATTGGCTCTTGGATTATAGATGGAGGAATATCTCCAGTCTATCTTGTGCTGAGTAGCGAACCTTGAGACATTGAAGCTCTTGAAAGAAGGCCCGTTGTCAGAAATGATTCTTCTTGGTGTACCGAAGCGGTATAGAATATTATGCTGGAAGAATGTCAGAATATCTTTTGTCTTGACTTCTTTTAGCGGGACAGCTTCAGCCCATCTGGAGAAGTAGTTTGTCGCGGCCAGTATGAACCGGTGGCCTTTGGATGATGGAGAATCAATTGGGCCGACAATGTCGGTGCCCCAGACTTCGAAGGGCCACGACGCCACCGTAGGATGCAACGGATTGGGATGCTTGTGGATGAAATCACCATGGATTTGGCAGATCTGACATTTCTTTGCATACTCTCCGCAATCCCGTATCATGGTGGGCCAGTAATACCCAAGCCGTTTGATTTGAAGTCGCATCTTGGGGCCAGATTGGTGAGCACCGCAAACGCCTGAGTGAACTTCTTTCATGACTTTTTGGGCTTCGGCCGATGACAGGCACCTGAGCCAGAGTTGGTCATATGACCTGCGGTATAGCGTACCATTTACAAACACGTATCGGAGAGCTCTCTTCTTCAGCTGAATCCTTGCAGATTTTTCTTCGGGCAGCTTGTCGTATCGGAGGTACTCTATGAAGGGTTCTCTCCAATCGGGCTCGTCTTGGATGATCGAAGCTTCTTCCGCAGGACTGCTCTTCTGTTCCGCGCTTTCCTCTTCTCGTAGAGAGACTGGGGATAGAATTTGCCGGCTCCTGACTGTGATCAGAATTTCGTCCATGTCAGGATTAGCCAGCTCCTTGGCTAACCGAGCGAGTACATCAGCCTTTCCGTTCAACGCTCTAGGGACTCTCGTTAGTTCAATATGAGTGAACCGTTTCATGAGTTCCACCGCTCGGCTTCTGTACCGAGCCAACTCGGGTTTGTATAACTTATAATTGCCGCTTACTTGGTTGACGACAAGCTGGGAGGCACCGTAAACCCGTAGCCGACGGATTTCCATTTCTATGGCGAGCTCCAAACCAGCTATCAGAGCTTCATACTCAGCTTCGTTGTTCGTTCGAGGCTCGGTGAGAGCGAAAGAACGCCGTAGGGTTCCTATTGATGGCGTGATGAATACCAATCCTATCCCCGCTTTTACCTCCGGGACGTTTGATCTGCCGGAGCTCCTTATTGATGAGGCTCCATCGAAGTAGAGCTCCCAACATGGCCCCTCTTCCTCGAGGTGCAGCACTTGTTCGTCGGGTAACTCACAATTTAGCGGCGACCCTTCTGGTATGGGATGAGCAGCGAGAAAGTCTGCAAGAGCTTACCCTTTTACTGCTTTCTGAGGAGTATAAACTATGTCAAACTCAAGTAGCATGACAGCCCATCTTGCCATTCTGCCGGTTAGGCTCGCTCTGGTCATCAAGTGTTTGAGCGGGTCGACCTTGGAGATCAGCATAACCCGATGAGCAAGCAGATAGTGCATCAGCTTCTTCACAGCAAATATTAGAGTCAGGCATTGCTTCTCGATTGGGGAATAGTTGTGTTCCGCCCCGACTAGAGTTCGACTAAGGTAGTAGAGAGCATTTTCTTTTCCCTCCTCGTTATTCTGGGCAAGGAGCGCACCGAGTGACTCATCCAGCGCGGCAGTGTAGAGAATCAGCGGTTTATTTGGAATGGGAGCGGCCAGCACTGGAGGGTGCAACAAGTACTGTTTGATGCTTTTGAACGCTGCTTGACATTCGGCATCCCAGATAAAAGGAGCTCCTTTCTTCATGAGCTTCGAGAAGGGCCTACATCTCCCCGATAAATTTGAGATAAACCTCCGTATATAAGCAAGCTTGCCTTGAAAAGATCTTAGCTGCGTCAGACTCTTCGGAGGGGGCATCTCCATGATAGCCTTTATCTTTGATGGGTCAACTTCGATCCCTCGATGTCGGACTATGAAGCCCAGGAATTTTCCCGATGATACGCCAAAAGCGCATTTCAGAGGATTCATCTTCAGGTCAAATTCCCTCAGTCTGGTGAGAACGGTCCTAAGATCCTGGATATGATCGGCCTTGGTTTTAGTCTTAACGACCAGATCATCAACATAACATTCGACGACTTTATGAATTAGGTCATCGAAGATATTGGTCATTGCCCTTTGATATGTAGCACCTGCGTTCTTCAATCCGAACGGCATCACCTTGTAGCAATATATTCCGATCGGGGTTCGAAATGCTGTGTGCTTCTCATCCTCAGGCGACATCTTGATCTGATTGTATCCAGACGAGCCGTCCATAAAGGTGAACAGCTCGTAATTTGAGGTGTCATCGACCATCATTTCCATGACCGGTAGCGGGAAGTCGTCTTTAGGACATGCCTTGTTGAGGTCCCTGAAATCGACACAAACTCGGATCTGCCCATTTTTCTTCTTCACTGGGACTATGCATGCGATCCAGTCCGCGTATTTCTCTTCCCTGATGAAGCCGGCATCGATGAGCTTCTTAGTTTCCTCGATGACCTTTTCTTCTAGTTCCCTTCTCATTCTTCGAGAAGCTTGTTTGACTGGCTTAGCATCAGGAGATATAGCCAACTTATGTACGGCCACTTCAGGAGAAAGGCCAGGCATTTCTTTGTACGTCCACGCGAAGCAGTCGACGAACTCATGCAGCAGGGCAATTATCTGCGCTTTCATTTCCTCTGACAAGAGCGAGCTGATGTAGGTCGGCCTTGGATTATCGGGCGTTCCTAAGTCAATCTCGGTTAGCTCGTCAAAGGTTGCTTGTCCTCCATCTTCGAGCTCTTGAGGAGCTTCTTCTGGCTCGGATATCTCGTCATCATCTTTTGATCTTTCGCTGGCCTCACCAACATGGATCATATAGCACGCTTTGGAATCAGGTTGAATGTAGCCTATGCCCCGTCTATCTGGAATTCGTCCATCGATGAGTGCTTGGACCTGGGGCGGATACCATAGCCCTTCGTAAAACTTTGCTTCGGACTCCGTTTGATATAACCGGCATCCGCACTTCTTAAAATATTCCCGCATCTCGGGTGCATAGTATCTGGGATTGAGGACGGCTCTTATGCCTCTCTCATAGGGAAGGCACGCGGCAGAAAGATCGTCCGGGTGCACAACGGGGTTTGACCTGTAAAACAGGATGCCCTTCTGTCCATTTTTCCTCCCGGGCACGTAGAAAGTTTTCAGCTGGTCCACGGTAGAGACTGACAATGCGTCGAGCTCTTTGCACATCCGTTCCGGCACCCTTGTGATGGCCAGGGACCCTTCTGCGACTTCGAAGGTCTCTCGTAGTTTCGCTTGCTGCATGGGGGGCTGATCTGCACAGCTGTTGCACGGCAGGTCCTCTTCTTCTGACTCTTCAGTGTCACTGCCAAGATGATGGCAGACTTTGCTGCTAGATGGGCCCTCAGTAACAGATTCGTCCGTATCGCTGCCGAAATGAGGGCGAGTTTTACGGAAGGACGGGCTTCCATCATCGGACTCATCAGTGTCGCTGCCGAAATGCGGGCGCACTTGAGTATTTTTGCTTTTGAAAGTGACAACCGGCGCAGATTTGCTTTTGGGTCTTAGGGCCGGTCTATCCTCAGTCAGTTGTGGCTTAGTATTTTGGTGGTTCATAAAGTACCGAGAATCTTCATATCGGACTTCATGCACACCGAACGGCTGGATGTCTCCGTCAATGCGTCTTTCTTCGCCATTTTTAGTATACTTCATGCATTGATGGAGAGTTGACGGAATGATGCCGTAATCGTGGAGCCACGGCCGCCCCAAGAGAATCTTATAAGACGTGTCGGCGTCGATCACGTATATCTTAGCTTCAGTTTGCAGATTCCCGAATTTGATTGGCAGAGCTATGGACCCCAGAACTTGCTGGCAATTTTGGTTGAAGCCCTGAATGACAATCCTTTCTCTTGACAGGTGTCGGACGTCCATTGACAAACTCTTCAGCGTCCGCAAGTTCATGATGTTCACTGAAGACCCCGGATCAATCAATATGCGATTAATCCGATCTCCGTCGCTGTACCCGGTCACGTAAAGCGGCCGATTATGCTCAGCCGTTCCCAGTAGCAAGTCTTCATCCTTAAATGTGACTGCAGCGGCATGCAGAACGTGCTGGGCTTCTTTCATATTAATTTCCGCAAAGTGAGCCTGATACTGCTCGGGGTTTTGTAGAGCATGAATGAGAACATCTCTAAGCTCCTTAGATAGGACCAAGACGTCGTAGATGCTCAGGAGAGACGGAAGCCTTCGAAGGTGAGCCAAGACATTATAGTCCACCGAGGAAGGACTTGAGTTTTCATCAGCCGGTTCTGTGCCATCTTCATCATTAGCCACATGTTTTTCCTTCCCTTTTGGGGCGTTGCCCTGATTCGGCGGTAGAGCCCTGCCGCTTCTGAGCTGGATTTGATTAGCCTTTGTGGCCAGCTCCTCATCTTCTTCGGGAAAACAGAGCTCATCCTCGGAGTCGCTGCCAAGATGGATAGCGTAGCAGGTCACTACTGGGATCTCTTCATTGGAGTCTTTTTCTAACTCCTCCAGAATTTCAGCCACTTGTACAGGGAAGAACTCCTTCAATTGAATCAATGTTCTTTTCTTTTGTTCATATTCTTTGAGGGAATCGATATATTTTTGAATGGTTGATCTCCCTGCAGACTCTTTTTCGCGCCGAGCTGCACTTTTCTTCTTCTTGAGCTTCTTGGATTTTGAGCCTGATGGAGCCGCATTGGCAGCTGGACTGGTAGGCTTCTTCTGCCCTTCCCATTCCGTCCTGGGTTCTTTCCGAAGTAGCTTTATCATCTTCTTCGTCTTATTAGATATGTGCGTACTCCACGGAGGCCGCGATGAGTCCGTCTCATTTCCCAGGGCAGCGGGTTCGGCTGTCTGCTCCCAGAAGGCTTCAGTTTCTGTCTGTATAAAGTTGGTGGTTGCAACTTGATTGTTCACCAACACACTTTTGGACAGCTCGATTTCTCCAGCCTTGTACTGCTTCTCGACCCAGTCTTTGAAGATATAGCAATCCTCGATCGCATGGCTCACAACTCGGTGGTACGGGCAATACAGAGGATTGTCGGTCATTTTTGCTTCTTGGGGTCTTTTCGACTCCGGCAATTGTAGGCCGTTGTTCAAGGCATCTTTAAATATCTTGCGGACCTTGTCCCTTCTGAAAGAGTAAACCTTGTTCTTTTTCTCCTCTAGGGAAGGCCCGTCTCCTCCCAGCAATGGCTTTCGAGACCGGTTGGTTTTGGATTTGCCCGCCCTTCGCTTTTCTTCATTGTCGGAGGCATTGAAGACATTGGTACTGCTAGAACTCCCGCTTCTACGGTTGTCGTCCCGCTTGCTTTTCCAGGTTTTGTCTCTCTGAGAGTCCGGCGGGGACTCTTGCTTCGAGCGTTCCAGCATTTGAACTTTCTTGGTTAGCTCCTGAAATGTCTTGAGGCCCGCTGTACACAAGAATGGGACCATCCAATTGCTGAGGTTCCCGATGAGAAGGCTGACGGACTGGTCCTGCTCCAGCGGTGGTTCGCACTTGACTGTGAGATTACGCCATCGGGCGATAAAGTCGGTGTTGCTTTCATTCTTCCCCGGCTTAGTCCTCACAAGGTCGGCAATGGAGATTTTATCACTGACACTCATGAACCTTTGCCGAAACAGGGACTCCATTTGGGCGAAGGTAATGACGGACCCGTCCGGTATACTCGCATACCAGTCGAAGGCGACGCCGGTCAGGCTGTTGACAAACTGACGAAGAAGGAGCGCGTCATTGCCCCCTGTATTTCCACACGATACTTTGAAGTGGGCGACGTGCTGGTTTGCATTCCCCGTTCCATCAAATCTTCTAAACTTAGGAATGACGTAGCCGCTTGGGAACTCAATCAGATCGTACTGCGCGGGGTATGGCCGCCCACTACTGCCGATTTCTTTCTGAGCTTCGGCTTCGGCCACCAATGTTTTAACCTTGCTGGTGACCAAATCCATTATCCGATCCTGTGTTAGTGGGATAGTGTTATCTGGGGCCAAGGCATCCCCAGAAGCGGAATGTGGCCGGCTTTCATGCGGCTCGACCAGTCTTGGTCCCAAAGGAACAGGCATTGGCTGCCTCAGATTGTCATCACCCGGCTGATTAGTAGCGGCTTGTACTTGATTGGGAGGCGCTCGAGCAATTTGAGCCGTAAGCTGCATCACCACATTCGTTAAGTCGTCAATCTTCGAATAGAGCATGGCCATCTCTTTATCTTTGCTCCTGAGCTGTTTTCGAAGCTCTTGAAGCAGCTCTTGCTCCGCAGTCCTGGGGCGGAAGGTCGGCTCTTCCTCACTGTCCGAGCTTGACTCTGCATGGACCGAGGGGTCTTTCTGCCTATCATCCTCATCGAGAGGGTTTTCTTCATCAAGTGGGGGCGGCTGTTCTTGGGCAGCGGCAACCACATTCAGGCTAGATTGGGATTGGGATGTGGTGGCCCCATCCTTGCTTCTGCTGCGAAGGTTGTCGCTGGGGCGCCCGCCTGCCATATAGACCGTATGGATGACATATCCAGCCGTCTTTTTATTATCGGCGGCTGATTTCACGGATCGCTGTCTTAGCCCTCCTGTTTCGGTAGCGGGCAGTCGATTGAAGGCGGATGGCCTGGCCGGATTCTTGAATGGTGCTGGCGCTTCTTTTCTGGATTTTCCCCGCTGCTTTCGTGCGGCACAAAGCGCCCGATAGACTCTTGAAGAGACAGTGTCATACCTTTTCTGTTGGGGCCGGGACACGTCTCTTTGTAGCATTGTTCGGACCGCTGTCTTCTTGATTCTGGCGGTCATGGCATTTTTCTGAACCCACTTCAGAGGCTCGAAGGAATTACTGATTCTCACGTCCGACTCAGCCGTCGTCGCGGGGCGACCATGCACTTGGAACTTCACAAAATTCCATTTGGCCGAAGTCCTGGCCCTCTTGTTGGCTCGATACCTGAGCCGTTTCTGCCTTAACTTTTCTGTTCTAAGCACCAGGCAGACTTCGGCACTTTGGGAAGACGCCGTAGACCGGGCGATGGAAGGCCTTGGAGATACGCTCGATTGTGCATTTGTTGGAGTCATCGCCTGAGCTCGTCCGCAACATTTGATATTGCCCTTTGTACCGGAGTTCTTGCCCCCTGCTGGAGCACCAGAGAATCGTTCAGACACCGTCTTAAGTTTCGGTTGTGGTGCCTTGGAGATCACGACATTCGGCCTCTTGCCCCTTAAGACCGGCTTGGCCAACTGTTCCGCCGGGATCTCCGCCAGGTGAGCGCTCCCGGCAGGGTAGATGATGAAGGAGCCAAACTGGCGGGGCGGTTCCTCCCACTGTCGACTGAGGCTTGCGGGGAGAACCACACGAGCGTTGATCTTGACCACGTGCGGAATCGGGGTCACGTTGGAAGCTGAATTCGTCTGGGGAGACATTGTCGTCGAAGGTTGATTGCTTGAAAATCTGCATGAAAAAGCATTATTTTTAGTATAAATACAGGTATGTATATTGATTGAGTTCGCATGAACGTTTAACCCGAAATATGGGAGGAGAGATTGGTCCCACCGGGCGTGCCAGAATCTGTAGGGTGTTTTTTGTCACCCCATTGAGATGGGAATACGCGCACGCTTGTCAGGCGTACTACAGATTCCCCCTGCCTAGGGTAGGCTAGGGTTTAATGATTGTGGGGATCCGAATCTCCGGCGGCCGCGGACTAAGCTACCGTTAATTACCCCTCGCCTTTGGGGCGAGGGAACCTCCGATTAACGAGTTAAACTGGTCATGCGAACTCAATGTGCGGTGTGCGTGTGTTTTGTTTTAGAAGGGGTTTTTGGATAGATCGGGAGCCACGCAGAGTTTTTACGGGGGTCCTGCTACCCGGATAGCGGGCTGGGGGTTAAGGGGGCTAGCAGCCCCCTTGCGGGGTTCGGGGCAGCGCCCCGGCCCAAATTTTTTTTTGAGGGGGACAGTGTCGTGGAGTATGTGTATGTGTACATTTGTATACATATGTATATGTATAAAAAAGGGGGGGAAAAGACATCCAAAGGATGCGTGGGGCCAGTGCCTGGGCGCTTGAGCGCAAGCGCGCCACGTGTCGGCACGTGGGCGCTTTGCGCCCGAGCACAGAGCGCAGGAGCGCAAGCGCGCCACGTGTCGGCATGTGGGCGCTTTGCACGCGAGCGCGAGGCGCTGGAGCGCAAGCGCGCCACGTGTCGGCACGTGGACGCTTTGCGCTCGAGCACAGTGCGCTGGAGCGCAAGCGCCACGTGTCGGCACGTGGGCGCTTTGCGCTCGAGCGCTAGCGCACCAGAGAGGAAAAAGGTGGGTTTTTAGCCCTGGGAATTCTCTAAAGAGAAAATAGGGTGGAGTTAAACTCCTAAGATGTTTTGGGTTAAGGAAATGGGTCCTTCTTCTTCCTTTGCTGGCCGGATCTTGGAGATAAAGAGATGCGAGATTTAAAAATCTTTTCTTTTTGAGATCTGAGGGCAGATCTGAGTTTCCCTTAATGGGTTTTGTGGTGGAAAACTATTTAGTTTTTTAAAAGGAAGAGTAAAACTCTTGATTTAATTCAAAAGAAAGAAAAAGGTTTTGGAACCTTGAAGAAGGAAGAAAGATCTTAGATCTGAAACTTTTTTTTTGGAGAGAGAAAAGTTGTTAAGATATTTCATTATCTTTGCCTTTATAGGCTATACACTTTACACATAGCCCCTTGGGCTTCACAAAATGGCATTTTGCCTATCCCATGGCTCATGTGCCATTTCTTTTTGCACATAAGCCATGGGCTTTACAAAAATTTGGTTTTATGCCTATTTTTCTTACATTTATCCATAAAATAAAATAAAATATATACAACAAAATTATTTATTACAAAAATTTTATCTTGGCGTGGGGGGAGGCCGGCCGCTTCATGTTCGGGCTCGACTCGGGCATGGGCCCACTGGGTATGGGCTTGGGCCCACTTGGCTTGGGGTTGACTTGGATTTTGACTTGGTCAACCGGGGTGTAAATTTTTACCCCAACACCTTCTACGGCTGGACCGTTGGTACTGAGGCATGAACTGGATGTTTTTTAAACTTGTTTCATGTGTTAATCTGTTTCGGGAAAACTTGGGTGTTTGATTGTTCGATCGAAAAGTTTAACATTTTCTATTTATCTGGAATTTGATACAATATTTGGAATTCACAAGTAGTTATGAGATAACTAATATGAATGTTATAAACATAGCAGTTTAGTCTCACCTGATCGGTTGCCACGGAATTTTGATGCGATCAAAAGTCCGTCGCAATCACGTAGTGTACGCGGATACTCGCCGGGTAAACTTAATAGACAGCTACACCCCATAACCCCGACCAAGTGACTGTAGGAGAACCCCGTCGCTGAAAGCATCCGTTCGGGTGCTTGCGGCAGCGGTGTTCCGCCTTGGTGCACTTCGTCGACGGTATCGGGGGTGCGGCCGTCTACTAAAGTTTGCGATGAGCATTCGATCAGAATGTCGGGAATCTTGTTGAATTGCCCGACTTGATATTGAAAAGAGTTTTCGATAATGAGACTAAAATGCGGGGTTTATAATTGTTAGGCATGTGATGTCTAAGGAATTCATTTGATTAGGCATGCGATGTCTAAAGAGTTTGCGGATTCCAACTGTTGTAGTTTTACACTTTCTTTTCTGTGACCGTAAGTGTAATATGTGATATCGCCGGTTTCGTTGCTATATGTCAACGACAATTGGGATGCGCATATTTACTTACGTTGATGACATGTGATGTTATGTGTTGCTGGATATGTTATATTGGATCGTCGTGTTTGTATAGCCAGGGGTTTTTTATGTGAGATGAGTGTTTTTCATTTTTCATTCATGTAAAAACTTGTATGTAATATTCTTTTATTGGGGTACTTCCAGGTTGCGGAAGATGTCACCCTTTGTATATTATTTACTTTTCCGCACTAGGATAGACCCAAGGAGGGGAGCACAAGTAACCGGGTTCTAGGGTCCAGTGGGAGACCATCTCGAGGAGTCGAGTCCGGGTCTCCTAACCCTAGAATTGGTTGGGTTGCTTGCCGCTCTCATAGGGGTCTAGGGGTGTGGGATTGGCTATTCATCACGACCGTGGAATCCGTGTTTTATACTGGCTCGTATTAAAAACATGGACGTCCTAGTATATCCAATATTTTATATGATATTTTCTGCTGCGTTATCTGTGATGTGATCATGTGATATGTTCTGTGATAAATACTGTATATAGTATATACGATATATTATATAGACGTTACTTATGTTTTACACCCGCGCTAGCTCTGCCCCGCTCTGCCGTTAGTTACCTAACCTAACGGTGCACGAGGGGACATCGAGGCGAATGCGGATGGCATAAGTGTACGTCGTATTTATCTGTGATGTTTAGGTACTTAAATGATGGGACTTCATTAATATGATTAATGAAAGAAAAGAAACCTAAGATGTTGTGGAATCGAATTTCAAAAATAAAACAGGTAGCTACAGTTCTTACTTTGCACAGTGGTATATATGATATATCCTGCACCTTATTCGATGAGGAAAGGGCCGAAGATCCCTTCACCGGGAGTGACCCCTTTAGCAATAACTGGCAGATACTACACACTTGGTTTGTCTTTTGATTGCTTCTATAGTTTCTGCTTTGCACAGCGATATATATGATATATCCCGCACCTCATTCGACGAGGAAAGGGCCGACGATCCCTTCACCGGGAGTGACCCCTTTAGCAAAACTAGAAAAGCCTCAAAAACACTCCATTTCAAAATCATTTGATTCTACAACGATATCAAGTTCATTACGCAATAGGTTTTCAGAAAAACCTGTCGTAGCCCTCTGTCATTTCAGATAAGTCCTACTTAGTATTCGTGCTACGTTTGTTGACCTCCGTCAAGACGTAGTGTGCGGTAGCTAACTAGTATTTATCTGCTTATGCATATGATGCAGATTGGGTTAGGGTAGTCGTACGGCCTTGTTGACCACCGTCAAGGGTCGTGCAGGTGGGTTTAATTCAATCAAGAAATGACGGGTTGAACTTGACTAGTGGCCTATGGTTTGTTGACCTCCGTCAAGGTCATAGAATGCTAGGGGCAAAAGTATCGGGAATTTCAAGTGTTGAAATTTGCAATGAGATTGCATACCTTCTATGAGATAGTTGGATCCCGATACCCACTGAGAGTAAGAGTTACTCCTGGGAGAGTTTTACACATTACAATTAGCCGATCAAGTAGGTGTCTAGAAAGGTGTCAACGGGGTTACGCATCTGGGAAAACGAGGTTTACATTAATTAGGTTCGTGCGAAAGCACGGGGGACCTCCCTCAAAGTACCGACACTGGCCTGGATGAAAGATTGGCGAACTTGTAGCGTGTAATTAATCCCGGCTAGTCTTTCCTTCTAGGCTTTGAAGGAGGATTTGATAAAAACAGTGGGAGCCATCCTGATTAGATAAAATAATAACCAATCTATTCTTACAAGAGCGCACGCTGAGTGTTTTCTTCTCTCTTTCTCCAGGTAGCGACCATATCACGCCTTAATCAAGATAATAATACGGAATATTGACCGAACCCACTTGTTATACTGAGCTGGGGAACGTTGGTCCCGCTCCAACTTATAATTGTTATAAGACAGAGCAGGATTACCAGAATTCCCGTGCCGCCCAAACGAAGAAAGTGCATACTGATGCATCATCTTCGGGTGTATTCATTACAAAGAACTGTTTCTCTGCGTCTTCTACGTCCTGGGTATTTGATATCGGATCAGGATCCCAGATATGTAATCTGTTACATAGGGCTATAGAAAGGTAGAGAACTGAGAACGGGTGATAAGTTTCATGAGGCAGAAAACGGGGCAAGTGTTGCAGCCAAGTCTTTTGGTCACTGTCACCCTGTATTACCAATACATTGATTCTGAACGAATGTTATTAGATACCGAACCTGATATACAAAATCATATCTGTCTCTTTATTCGTAAAGAAACGATAAAATTTTGTATTGTTGGATAATGTTTTGAACATTTCCTATATCAAAAGTTGATCGGATCAGACACGTTATCTAAAAGCATTGATGTTCTAAATCAAACTACAGTTCTTAGTGTACAGAACACACACAAAAGGAAGAGTTCAGAACTGAACGAATCCTTCTTGAGGTATTGTAGACTAGGTCATATCAATGCGGCCAGACTAGCTGAAGTTACATATAGATGCATATTTAAATCCTGTTTGAATTTACATCTTGTGAAACTTGCCAGTCATGTCACAGAGATAAGATGACCATAGCTCTGTTTACTGGAAACAGAGAAAGAGTTAGTAAGCTCTTGGGACTGATACATGATGATGTATGTAAGGTCCCCTGTCTACATATGCCAGGACCGGTTCTTTATACTTCATTACATTCTCTGATAATCTCTCAAGATTCAAACATATATTCCTGTTGAGACACAAGTCCGAACCTTTTGAGATATTCACAGAATATAAGTTAGAAGTAGAGAACCAATACGGGTATAAGTATTATGTCCTTTGATGTGATCAAGGAGGAGAATACTTGTGCATAGAATTCCTGAACTATTCTAAAGGAGAATGACATTCTCTCTCAGCATTACTCCTCCGTATACACCATAGCACGATGGTATATCGGGGCGAAGCAATAGCACCCTATGTGATATGGTATGCTCTATGATGAGTACTACTGAGTTACCTATTTCCTTTTAGGAGTTATGCACTTATGAAGTTACATATCTATTGAATAGGGTTCCAATCAAATCAGTTGTCTACCGCTTCATATGTGATATGGAAAGGGAAGAGCCCATATCTTAAGTTAGTTAAGATTTGGAGTTGTCCGGCCTATGTCTGAAAAGCAAAATCCGGACAAGATCGAGGCAAGGTCTGTTATGTAGAACTGGAAAGGTTCCAGCTATACAAACTACAGCAGATAATTTGGTAGAACCAAAAGATTCAGTAGTTTCCAACGAATCTCAGCCTCTCCGCCGATCTAGTAGGGTTCCTTATCCGTCTGAGAGATACTTCGGTTTCTCTATGTCAGTGGGAGCGAGGATTGCATCGTGAGATGATGACCCAACTAGTTTCGAGCAGGCCATCGAGAGTAGGGACTCTGTAAGAATGGCTGGATGCTTAGCGATCTGAGATAGAATCCATGTACACCAACAAAGTATGGAATTTGGTTGCTATATCTGAAGGGTCAAATCCCCATCAGGAGAAAGTATATCTTGAGAAGATTACTTGGTGTAGATGGAAAAGTTGATACTTTCAAAGCTAGATATGTTAAAGGTTTTCATCATCGACCAGGCGTGGATAATGATGAAACCTTTTTCAGTGGCTATGCTTAAGTCCATCCAGATCCTACTTGCCACGGCTACATACCATGACTACGATATCTGGCGGTTGGGTGTCATGACTGCTTTTCTAAAATGATGTTTTAGAAGAGAGCGTCTGTAAGTACACAGCCAGAGGGCTTCGTAGACAGTGGGAGCAGCGGAAACGTGTACATGATACTTTATGTGATAAAGCAGGTATCGCGGAGTTGGAACATCTGTTTTGATGGATTAGTCAAAGAGTTTGACATCATCAAAATGGTAGATGAACCTTGTATAAATAAAAAGGTAGTAGGGAGTATGGTGGCGATCCTCGTAGAGTATGTGGAAGACATACTCTTGATAGGGAAGAAGTTTCCTATGCTATGCTCGATCAATCTCCGCTTATCACAATGATTCTCCACATAGAATCAAAGTGATACCTACTAAATCCTGGGTTTTGGATCTACGAGATAGATCTAAATGGATGTTAGGATTCTCACTAGTTGGAGTGAGATGGTATTAATTGATCCAGAGGAGAATCACTGGAAGTGTTCCAGGGTGATAAGGACGACTGAATGTCAGTCACAGGCATTGTCTTTACCCTTAGTATGGGACGGTATGTTGGAAGAGTTCCAAGCTAGATACCGTGGCATACTAGACGATAAAGGCTGAATACATCGCTACTTAAGATGCTACCAAAGAGGCAGTCTGGGTGTATATTAGTTCATGAGATGAACTTCGTTCCTACTATTGTGAGACAATGGAGTTGTGGCGTATGCTAAGGAACGTCTGTCCCATCAGTGATCCAGACATATTCTAAGGCAGTGTCACCTGATCATGGAGATGGTAGATCTCCAGGGTGATCGAGGTAAGGAGAGTTGCCTCAGATGACAACACGGCGGATCCACTCACAAAGGCCCTTTCCCAGAGAGAGACTTTTATGGGATGGTTGAGTATGAGATACTACAACCACTGCTATCAGATGGCCCTAGTGCAAGTGGGAGATTGTTAGTTATATGTATGCCCTAGAGGCCATTACTATACATAGGATGTATATTGTAGTGGATGCTTGGACATATATAGGGAGGACTTTCTTGCTCGACATGATAGTATGCTATCTGGTTGCTCTTTACCTTAACGTGTACACTGATTGTCTCTCTGTTACATGTTGGTAAAGCCCTTAGGATGTGTACTTGACTACCTGGACTATGATGCACATCATACTAGTGGGGACATGGTAGTCCATAAGTACATCCTTCAAGGTCCCTAGTCGTGGGTGTATCGAGACGGGGCATCGATATACCGGAGTAGACTAGCGTATACCTTCTCGACCCATACAGATGGGCGATGGATGATCCCATATCCATTGGTGTTTGACATCAGAGATGATGTACGGGTGCTCAGTGGAGACTGGGTACACTGGACGGACTCGTCGAGAAATCCCAGATGGTATTATACCTTACATCAGATGGCAGTTCTCTGGTGACACTGGTCCAGAGTAGTCTGTTGACCCGAGATCGTCATAGAGTCTTGTGTGGTTCCCACCGTGCTTTGATTTCCACCTTACCACGTCCAAGAGGGCGTGCAAAACGGTGGTTTTTGGGTACAGTCCCGAATCACATGGAGGCAATGAGCGATAGGAGGGAATTCGTCTCTCCCGGTATAGGGAGTTGATGTTGCGCTGTGTTCGATTGGCTATAACCGGAAATCCCTGGCCAGGGTTGCTGAGATTTACTGGTAAGTGTTACCAGTAGTTTCTCGAACTGTTATAGACCTCATATCGACACGACTTATCGAGCTATTGGGGTCTGACGTTTACCACCCCTAGGCGAGATATGCGACATATCAGACGACGAGATCGGACTGTACGGTAAGTGTTACTGGTTGGATTCACAGGAGTGTGAGCGGGCTTGCTCGTCGATCTTCTGATCGCTCAATACCCGGGTGGCCGTTACGTTTAGCAGACCGCTTGCGGCTTGTGGGTGTTTGATATGATCATCACCTGCTGCCGGTGTATTGACGAGTCTTTAGAGTCCTACACAGAGGTTTCCTGGCTCAAGCGAAACAAAATAGGAGCACATATGAGATATGTGCGAGACCGAGAATAATGCGTGTATGTGATACCGTATTCTATTCTCACGATGAATGTATCGATTGGTTGTATGCGATATAACCTAGTTATCGAATCAAGGATTGATTCGATAAGTCGATACATTGGATATTAGTCGGTCATATGCGATATGACCGGATCGTTAAATCAAGCGTTGATTTAATGATTTAATGCATAATTATATATTTGATATATTACTTTGCATTAACTAGTATTGGTTCACTTTAAATGGATTTTCTCACTTGAATTGCACAAGTTGTATATGTGATATACTTTTGTGCACTTATTTGTATCATATTTGATGATACATGCAAACTTGGGTTTGTGTAAAGACTTAAACCATGTTTAGTGAATGGTTAGGGTTTCATTTCACTTATTCATTTATCTATTTATTTTGGTTGAAAAGGAAAAGAAAAAACTAAATGGTTGCTTTCATACTAGAAGGTTCTTGATGCTTCATGCATGTTTGACTAAAGCAACCATTTTGTCTTCATCTCCTAAACCTAACCATTCAACTAAACCCTAGTTAGTTCTCTACACTAAACCATGGTTGTTAATATGATAAGTATCAATTTATTTTATAATTGAAATACACTTATCATTTTATTTTCTTCTTCTTCTTCAAGATGAAGAAAACCTTGCATCCTTTAATGGTGTCTTGAGAAAAAGAGTGAGAAATCAAATTCTAAAGTGAACCCACTTCCTATTTCTTCATCCTCTACCACTTGCCAAATAGTATATAGTGTTTTCTTCACAAGTTTCATGGCTTGGTGAAGTTGGAGCTTGATCTTGTGTTGCCTCGACGTAGATCATCTTCGGCATCGAAGTCGACGACCTAGCCCGCCCATTTCTCCGATGAAGCCGACGCTAGAGCCCGGGATCCGATGATCGCAGCGAGGGGACTTCATCACGGAGCTATGGAGGTGGAGGACCGGATCTACAAAGGTTGTATTTCCGTTCACTTAGCACTAAAGTAGTTTAGTAGCTTGTAGTTTCGCGTAAACTCTAGTTAACGATCTAGTCTAGGGTTTCTCGGCACCGTAAAATTTGAAATTGGCATGGTTGATGCCTTGTGAGACCTCTTGAGCATGCCTAGGAACCCTACAGTTCCGGCTGGCTTGCAGTTGCTCATGTTGAATTTCGTTAGAATCCGTTTTGCATACTTTTTTTTGTGAGATGAAAACTCCGTTTTCGGATTGTATCACCTCCATGCCAAGGAAATAGGACATCTCTCCGATGACGGTTATCTCGAACTCTCTGATCATAGCCTTCTCGAAATTATTGAACATTTTTAGATTGTTTCCAGTGAAGATCATATCATCTATGTATAGACATACGATCTTGATATCACCATCATTCTTCTTGGTGTACAATGAATACTCGTATGTGCTCTTCTGAAAGACTTTCTCCTGGAAATACGTATCAATTCTCGTATTCCATGCTTTGGGCGCTTGCTTCAGACTGTATAGCACATTCTTCAACTTATACATTTTGTCTTCTTGGTCTTACTTGATATACCCTGGCAGCTGCTCGATGTATACTTCTTCTTCTAAGTAACCATTGAGAAATGCTGACTTCACGTCCATCAGGTATATCTTATATTGGATATGTGCTGCAAGCATGATGATAAGTCTGATGGTGTCGATTTTGGCGACAAGTGCATAAACTTCTTTATAATTGATGCCTTGTTATTGACTTTAGCCTTTAGCTACCGGTCTCGCCTTTTATTTGTCTACCTTCACTTCTTAATTGGTCTTTGTTTTGTACACCCATTTCACACCAGTAGGTTTGTGGCCTCCGGACAAAGTAGTGAGCTCACATTTATCATTCTTTCATATCGCCTTGATTCCGTTGTTCATCGCCTTTTACTACCTTTCTTCTTGTGCGGCGTCTTCAAAGTTGATAGAATCACATTTTGCAAATAAGCAGAATAATGTGAAATTCTTCACCATCTTGATAGGTTTTGTATCATTATACAGATCCCGTATACTTCTCACTCTTCTATGAGCTCCCCTTGAAGAGCTTCCTTCACTTGAGCTTAAGGATGTTGATGTTGGTGTTGTTGTGGTCGTTATTGGAGTTGGCGTAGCTGGTGGTATTTGATTTGAATCTTCAATCCTCTCGAACTTTTCGTCTTTATCTTCAAAGAATAAGCCTTCGGTGCTTCTCTTCATCACTCCATCTCCAGGATCTTCTTCGTCTCTAATGCCTCTATGTAGATGATATCCAGAGCTTCATACCTGTCTTTGCTGGTGTTCAACTTACTTGCAGTTGCTCATATTGAATTTTGTCTGCTTTGGAATTTGCGGATAGATCATATTCATCATTTCGTCAATTTCGATTGGTCCAATTTGATTGACCGGCCCTGATACCAATTTGATTGAAGTAGGAGAGATAGAGAATGCAAATTAAAAATAAATTGCACTATTTATAATATAACTCAAATGATAATACAACTCTTTGTAATATTTATTACAACAACTCAAATTCACACTTTATATTTTGGTGTTTTAAGTTCCAACACCTCTTAAACATCGCTCTCTCACCCTCTTGATCTCTTTCTTGCTCCATTTTCTTGATTTAAACATAAACCTCACCCTTATATTTATACTTATTATCTTTTAGGGCTATTCATGTAGCATTTTACACATTTTACTTCACATAAAACATTCAAGCTCACCAGTAGAAAAAACTACATTAGCGAGGGAAAGCGAAGGACAATATTTGCGAAGGACAAACTTCCCTCGACAATGTGTATACTATCAAGCGCTTATATTTATCCTCAGATTAGTGACTTCTTTTATCTTACAAACCCTTGGGACAACAGCTCATAACTACTTAGTACTAGTTTGTTTAAGAAAACTTCTAATTTTCTTGGTTTTCTTAAACTATTCCTATCTTTTGGATGTAATTTTTCACTTTCTACTCTTTTGTTATAAAAAAAAAAATTTTGAATGCCCAGTGTCAAAGATAATTCAGTGAATACAAACTTCCCCCCCAAATCTGTTTTTAGCAGTGTCCTCACTGATGTTGTCTTCTGAGAGCATGGATCTGTATACTTGGGGAGAGACAAAAGGGGTAAAATAATAGTTAAATGAAACTACCCCCAAACTTGTTCTTTGGCACGCACAGATATTCAGTTAAGTCCATTTTCACTCACCTCCATTCTTAAAATAAGAAAGTGTTACCAAAACATGGAGGTGAGGCGGAGAAAATTCAGTTCTGATAAAGCGGCTCCTGTAAAAACAGGAGCTCCTCTACAGGATCAGCAGAGAAATACGGTTTTAATCTATGCCCATTCACTTTAAAAATTGAACCGTTTTTTAAATTTTCAACTTCTACTGCCCCGTGCTGGTGTACATACCGCACCACAAAAGGTCCTTTCCAACGAGATTTAAGCTTACCCGGATGAAGATGGAGACGGGAATCGTAAAGAAGGACTTGTTGCCCCGATGTGAAAGTTTTTCAAAAAAGGTTTTTATCGTGGAACACTTTAGTCCGGTTCTTTACTATCATCGCATTATCGTAAGCTTCATCGCGGAGTTCGCTTAGCTCATTCAATTGCAGCTTCCGATAGCTGCTTGCATGATCAAAATCGAAATTAAGCTCTTTAATAGCCCACATTGCTTTATGTTCGATCTCGACAGGAAGGTGGCATGCCTTCCCAAATACAAGGCGGTATGGAGACATACCAAGATTGGTCTTGTAAGCGGTGCGAAATGCCCAAAGAGCATCCGTCAATTTGGTTGACCAATCCTTACAGTTTTTAGAAACCGTCTTCTCCAAGATTTGTTTGATCTGCCTATTTGAGATTTCAGCCTGCCCGCTTGTTTGGGGATGATAGGGCGTAGAAAGTTTGTGAGTGATTGAATATTTCCGCATCAAGACCTCGAAAGACCGATTACAGAAATATGTCCCGTTGTCGCTAATTATAGCGCGAGGGTGTCCGAATCGCGAAAAGATATTTTCTTTAAGGAACTTAATGACAACTTTGTTGTCATTAGTGCGACACGGTATTACTTCCACCCATTTCGAGACATAGTCAACCGCTAACAAGATATATAAATTCCCAAAAGAGCTGGGAAAAGGGCCCATAAAATCAATACCCCAAACATCGAATATTTCCACAACCAATATAGGTTGGAGCAGCATCTCTTTTCTTCGTGAAATCCGACCCAAATGCTGATATCGCGGACAAGTTTTGCAATGTTCATATGCATCTTTAAATAATGTTGGCCAATAAAAGCCATATTGCAAAACTTTCTCCGCCGTTTTTTGAGGACCAAAATGACCGCCGCATGTCTGATCATGACAAAATGATAACACACTCTTTAATTCATCGTTAAGGACACACCTGCGAATGATTTGATCGGAACAATACTTAAATAGATAAGGTTCATCCCAGTAAAAGGATTTTACTTGGGATAGAAATCGAAGTTTGTCTTGTTTCGACCAATCGCTAGGAATAAGTCCCGTCGCAAGGTAGTTCACAATATCCATGAACCAAGGTTTGTAGGATACAGTCAAGAGCTGTTCGTCAGGAAATGAGTCATTTATCGGCACGATCAAAGTTGGCGAAGAAGTGATGCGTGAAAGATGATCGGCTACAACGTTTTCACATCCACTCTTGTCTCGGATGACAAGATCAAATTCTTGTAACAATTGGATCCAACGTATTAGCCCGGCCTTAGCATCCTTCTTCAATAAAAGATGTCGTAGGGCGGAGTGATCAGTGTAAACCACAATTGGTGAGCCAATCAAGTAGGGCCTGAATTTCTCTAATGCAAATACAACTGCCAAGAGTTCTTTCTCGGTAGTTGTGTAATTTATTTGTGCATCATTCAAGGTCCTACTTGCATAGTAAATTACATGTGGCATCTTATCAATGTGCTGTCCTAAGACAGCACCAATAGCAAAGTCTGATGCATCACACATAAGCTCGAACGGGTGGTTCCAATCCGGAGATGATAGAACGGGGGCTGTAGTGAGCAATCCTTTAAGCGATTCAAAAGCAGTCTCACAATCCGAATAGAAGTGAAATGTAGTATCCTTGGCCAATAGAAGGGTTAAGGGTCGAGCAATTTTGCTAAAGTTCTTAATGAATCTCCTATAAAATCCTGCATGGCCAAGGAAGGATCGTATATCTTTGACGCATTTGGGACGAGGGAGGTTATGAATGACATCAATTTTTGCTCTGTCAACCTCAATGCCTTTTCGTGAAATTATATATCCAAGGACAATACTTTCTTGGACCATAAAATGGCATTTTTCCCAATTCAAAGTCAAGTTCTTATCCTTACAGCGGGTAAGAACCGCGTCAAGATTATGAAGGCAGTCCTCAAAGGAGTCCCCAGAAATAGAGAAATCGTCCATAAAAATTTCCAGAAAATTCTCCACCATATCTGAGAATATCCCTATCATACACCGCTGAAATGTAGCGGGGGCGTTGCATAACCCAAAGGGTATGCGTCTATAAGCAAAAGTGCCGAAAGGACAAGTAAATGTGGTTTTATCTTGAACCTTTTCGGCGATGGGGACCTGGTTATAGCCAGAGTATCCGTCTAAGAAGCAATAGTATTCGTGTCCAGCTAATCGTTCTAACATCTGGTCAATGAAAGGTAGAGGGAAGTGATCTTTCCTCGTCGCGGCATTGAGTTTCCTGTAATCAATACATACGCGCCACCCAGTTTGGGTGCGTGTTTGGATTAACTCATTAGCCTCATTAGTTATGACCGTGATGCCAGACTTTTTAGGGACTACATGAAATGGACTTACCCATTGGCTATCAGATATAGGGTAAATTATACCACTATTAAGGCACTTGACGATTTCTCTCTTTACCGCCTCCTTCATAACGGGATTTAACCGTCTTTGTGGGTCTCGGGTTGGTTTAGCTTCATCCATCAAATGTATATAATGTTCAACAACTAAGAGACTAAACCCTTTGATGTCAGCTATTGTCCAACCAAATGCTTCCCGATTTGATCTCAATACTGCCAAAAGTGCGTTCTCTTGCTCTAATGCTAGAGAGGCGGATATAATCACTGGCAAAGTCTCATTCTCATCTAAATATGCATATTTAAGATGAGAAGGTAGCGGTTTGAGATCAAGTATCGGCGGAGAGACAATAGAAGGTGAGGTAAGGGAATGATATTCGGACTCCCTAAGAGGTTCAAAACTTGCATAGGATATTGACTCGGAAAGTGCTGCTGACTTTTGCGACGAGTCAACTAATTCAAGCTCAGTGACGGACTTATTAAACATATCCTCGCTATGAAGTTGTGCAAGATCAAACGATGTCCTACTAGTGTTGTCGAGATCATCAAAGCAAAGTTCCTCATCCATGCAGCTTTCGGGAGCTATCTCGTGGATGGAACAAACATCCAGCAAATGAGCAAAAGGTTCCGATGGTTGACTTCCTAGCTTGTAAATATTAAGCTCAATTGTCATTTTCCCGAAAGATAAGTTCATAGAACCGTTACGACAATTAATTACAGCGTTAGAAGTTGCTAGGAAGGGTCGACCAAGTATCACCGGGATTTGATTGCGTGAGTTTGCCACAGGCTGTGTGTCTAAAACAATAAATTCCACGGGAAATATGAATTCCCCGACTTTAATTAACACATCCTCTAGTTCACGCCGTGGTTTGGTGATAGATCGGTCTGCCATCTGGAGAGTACAATGGGCTGGTTTCAACTCTCCTATTCCTAACTGCTCGTATACTGAATAAGGAAGCAAGTTAACGCTAGCGCCAAGGTCGATTAAAGCACGATTAATATTTTTACCCCCAATAGAAATAGAGATGGTAGGATAGCCAGGGTCCTTACGTTTCTTTGGTATTTGCTGGGTAAAAGCTGTGCTAATATTACTCGTCATGAAAACCTTCTTAGGCACTTGAGTTTTTCTTTTCCTAGTGCACAAGTCTTTAAGGATTCTTGCATAAGAAGGGACTTGTTGAATAACATCTAGGAGAGAAATATTTACGTTAACTTATTTAAACATTTCCACAATCTTCTCCATTTGCGGGTTAGGTCTGTTGGCCCTTAATCTGTTTGGAAACGGAGCTTGATCAATAAGTTTTGGGTCCAACATTTGTGGAGAAGATTGTGGGGACGGATTCGATCCCAAAATTAGAGTGGGAATCTTCTTAGATAGATTTGGCTAAGTGTTCGAGCCTTGGGGAAAAAGAAGAATAGGCTCGGATGAAGGTGAGAGACTAGACGAATTAGGAGAAGAAGTAGAAGCTGGGGGATCATTGGTGTCACTGACATCATCAAATTGCTCACCCACTTGGTTATTCAGCACTTTTCCCGATCTCAACGTAGTAAAGGCATTCACATTATGATATTGTGAGTGACCAGGATTCGATAAGGGTTGAGATGGGAGTTTCCCTTTCTCTCTCGCACTCATTGCGGCGTTCAACTGTGCAAGTTGGTTTTCTATTGATTTAATACTCTCACCGTGGGAGGCGGAGTCTTTCTTTATGGTATCAATAGAAGATTTCATATCAGCCGATATTTGCATGGAATGTTTCATAAACAAATCCAAAGTTTGTGCGAGTGAAGAGTTATCAGTACTGGCCAGTTGCTGTGCGGAAGTGTTGGCCGGATTTTGAAAATTTTGTGACTGAAAAGGGTGCTAACTTTGTGGTTGTGGTTGCTGTGGAGGAGGTCTTTAATAATTGTTTTGGAGCTGGTTTTGATTTTGGGGTTGGTTTTGGTTCCAAGCAAAATTAGGATGATTCCTACATCCTTGATTGTATGTGGAAGAATATGGATCGTTTTTAGATCGCTGCTGAAAAGCAGCATTAGTTTGCTCGTGACCTTGAAACGATGCATTCATAAGACATTTTTCCGTCAAGTGTGAAGGATCTGAACAGCAACCACACACAGTTTTGGGAAGCGTAACCTGGTTTAGGGAGGCTAATTTAAATTTGTTCTCAATAGCATCGAGTTTCTTCTGCATCGCTGTCATTTCGGCTTTTACTGCGATGGAAACATCAAGCTGATGAATACCTCCCCTAAATGAAGGTGGTCTTACGCTTTCCCACTGCAAAGTGTTTTCAGCGAGATCTTCCAGATATTTCCAAGCTTCACCGTCATCTTTAGACATGAAATTGCATTGACACATTGTTTCAAGCATCTGCTTTGTCGCTGGATTAATACCCTCATATATAATTCAACACAAATCCCATCTTTGTATTCCATGATGAGGACATTGGACAAGCAGATCCTTGAAACGTTCAAAGCACTTCCAAAATGGTTCATTGGGAAGCTGAGTGAACTGGTTGA
Organism: Agapanthus africanus; assembly: GCA_030015575.1. Taxonomy (NCBI): domain Eukaryota; kingdom Viridiplantae; phylum Streptophyta; class Magnoliopsida; order Asparagales; family Amaryllidaceae; genus Agapanthus; species Agapanthus africanus. The sequence goes on from CM057339.1 coordinate 28,947,929, forward strand.
TCTCGCTCCTAATATGGCCAGTTTTATGGTTTGGGTAAAACTTCTTAAGAAATGCTATTACGAATTCATCCCAATTAGTGATAGAGTGTGCGGCAGTATTATAAAGCCATTTTTCTGCCAAGTCACACAGAGTGAATGGGAGAAAACGCAAGCGCATAAAATCCACAGTTAGTTGTGAAGTACCCATCATTGCGCATATGTTTTCGAATTTAGTGATGAAAACATAAGCATCTTCAGATTCAAGCCCGTGAAATTTGGGCAACAGATTGATGTAGTGGGGTTTAATTTCAAAATTATCCCCGTTAGCTGGTGGAATAGATAGACAAGTAGGAAGGTGACCACGGATAGGATAGCATCTCTCCTGGAGAGAGATGCGCGGTGGATTCTGCGCACCTACAGGCGGTGGCAGTGTGGTGTTATAATTTGATGGAGTACCGTCCATCTCGGTTGATGTGGTGTGTGGTGGGGGAAAAGAAGATGAAGAAGCACCGACTTCGGAGTCGATAGCAGGAACGCGGACAAGACGTGCACTAGAATCCCGTGTCCAGCTAAGCATGCACTAAGCGGGTTTAGCGCAAGTGGCAGCGTGTGTGTGATTTAAAATTGGTCTGTTTTGAAAAAAGTGGGACTCAAGACAAATCACACAAAAATGCACAAACAACCCTAGAACTAAAGTTACCTAGGTCCAGTCTTTAGACCGCTCCTAGACTTCTAAAGGACAAGCCGCAGGATCAATCCTCTACCACCTCTTTACTACCCTTGTAGCCAGGTAAGTGGGAGGTATCCACTACGTAAGTAGTGGGCCTAATTAAGTAACCACTTGTCTTAGACACACTTGCCTAGACACCACAAAAATAATGCGGATAAGCGATAGATTACCCACGACCTTCCTTTGTCCTTAATGAGCGCGACAGTCCTTAGAGTTTGGTCTAGATATTTTTTAAATTAATATAGGGTTGATGCAGATGCTCGGTTTGTGATTTGTGGGGCTTAGGAAGGGTGATGAAATCCCCACCTAATCTGGATTTGGTCTTTGCCCCTTAAAGTCCGTATTAAAATATGCAAAACAAACCAATCACAAAACTTTGCAAAAAGATTTTTGAGCGGCAATATTTTGCAAAGAATCCTGCAGAAAAGATATTTTATTGGATTTCAGAGGAGAGAGAAAGAGTTGAGAATCTTACCAGAGAAATTTGGAACCCTAGATCTCAAACTACACCGCGCTTCTGCCGCGAATGTAGCTCCTTTGCCGCTGTTCCGCCGCAATAAGGATGGATCAATTGATGAAATTTGCTACGTGGCCTCCTGTACTCCTCTGGATCTTAATGAATGTCTCTGGCTCTCTGTTTCCTTAAGTCTGTGACTCCAGATCTCCTTGCAAAAATTCACACACTTTATGTGTAGTGGTTATACCGCAATCAGAACGGTGTCGCACGTAGCTAGACCGAGATGAATACGGGTCGTCCTCTGGGAAACGTTGAATATTTTATTTTTACTTTAGGCGTGTTGAGAAAGAAAGGAGGAGGGATAAAGAATGGTGAAGAATGGTTGTAGAATCTAGATCTACGTTAAACACTGATACAAAATATAGATCTAGATTAACTACGGAGGTAAGTTTATATGAAAAGGGGGCTTGTAGGGTTCATTAGGATTTAGTAGTTATGGATGATTAATTAAAAATTACCCTTTTTATCCTTTAATAGATTTAAAACTAGAACGACAGTGGTGCATGTAAATTAGGGTTTCTGCAGGGAAAAGGGTTTCCACTCTTAACCCCTATCTCGACATGGAACTCCGTTCATATCTAGTCTTTACCAAAACAATCATTAATCTAATCTCTAATCGCGGTCGAGACTAACAATAAATTGGTAGCGCGCCCGATTAGGATGTTAATGATTCTTTTGATAAAATTTATAAACTTTATAGGACGTAAAAAGAGTTTAAGGATCTTCATCATCCATTAACCTACCCTAATCGTACGAACCCTAACAAGCAGAGAATTACTCGCGCATATTGGGAGAAGAAGAGATGGAAAGAGAAATCATATTAAAACTAAAAGAAATAGAATAAGAAAAAGAACTACCTTTATTAATCAAAAAAATTCATTTACACTTTGTTCCCTTAGAAAATGATTACAAATACTAGTTTGCTTCTCGATCTCTTCTAAGGAGGTAGACGAACAGTTGATGATCAGCCTGGATGCGTGGGCCTGTCTTGGACTTCGTGATCGCGTCGACTTGATGATTTTTCCAAGATGCTCTCGGTCTTTATTTATAGTCCTGGAGCCAGAACCCTAACTTCCTAAATTGGAAACCATAAGTTAAGATCCAACAGAAGAAATCCCAGCTTATAACTCTTCTGGCACGCGGTGGATCCGCGGCTAACAGGTAGGTTTGGCCGCGGATCCGCGGCCTTAGGAATTAATCTTCTGTTTTGGTCTTCTGGGCTCATATCTTCATGACACGTGGCGATCTTTTGAATCTTAGGAAACTGAAAATCTTCTCGTAGTTACTGTCAGACTTGATTTCTTAGTTTGCTTTCTTAATTAGGCAGATTTGCACTAACAACTTTGATTCCCTTGATTTTAGCCCTGAAAATTCTGCACAACAACTCAACAAATAATATTAGTAGAGTTTGGTTTATTGAGATATTAATTTCAACATTAGGATTTGGTCAATGGTATTTTTGCATACATTTTCCTACCAAATGTTAATTATAATATATCAACACATGAAAATAGTATTTTTACAAATAAACCCTCATATGTATCATATATTATAATAAACGCCTTTCTAATATAGAAATAGTAGGAAAAATGTTATATTAAATGTGCAGTTTTATCAATTGAACACGCACCACGTGTAAGACACGGATGCGCTAGCGCTAGGTGCGTTGCGCTCTAGATAGCGCATCACGTGTAAGACACGGATGTGCTAGCGCTAAGTGTGCTGCGCTCTGAGCAGCACACCATGTGCAAAGCACGTATGCACTAGCGCCAAGTGCACTGCGCTATGAGCAGCGCAACACGTACAAAGCACGGATGTGCCAGCGCTGGAATTAAAAACTCCCCACCGTTAGATCAAAAGATCTAATAATAATGATAAATTATTAATTAATTAGAATTAAACTCTGTTAAGGAAAGATTCCTCAAAATCTTTCTAAATAACAAGATTGTGCTCTGTAAATCAGTGCACCGTTGGATCAATGATCCAATGGTAAATAAAAATTACCAAAAGACAGAATAAATTCTGTATGGAAAGATTTTCCAATTTTGTTAAAAATAAGAAGATTGCCTTCTGTAAAACAGAAGCCCTAGGATCAGAGATCCAATGGTGTGGAAACATCCCCAAATCAATCAGAGAAAGATCTCTTTAACTGATTCAACAAATCAGCCTACCCTATAAAAAGGCCCTTAGACTTCAATTCTCAGAGAGAGATATAGAGATATAGAAAAAGAGAGAGAACCCCCCCTTAAACTTTGAGAAACTCAAAGATAAAGAGCAAGCTCTTGCAAGAAGATCCTTCTTCAAGGTAAAATGATAATGATGAACGTAGAGATGAAATCATCTCATAAAAAGAAGAATTTACTTCTTTAAAGATCATAGATCTACAAGACTAAGGTCTTTCACAAAAAGATCAAGAGATCTCATCATAAAATAAAATAGAAGAAGAACATAATTCTTCTCACAAATCATGGATCTATAAAGGCAAAGCCTTTAATCAATATAAGAGATTGGAAATATCTCATGCAGAATAAGAACTGTTGTTCTTAGATCTTGAAACAAAGTCTCTTTTAAAACATAAATTTGTTTCCCAGATTATAAAATTTATCAACTGCGCTTCTGCGCTCTCTGGACTGGCGCTCAGCGCCAAATGCGCCACGTGTCAATCATGTATGCGCCAATTAACAACTTACGCTTTGCGCTTCTGAAATAGTGCACTGCGCTCAGGGGCTGGCGCTCAGCGCCAAGCGCACCATGTGTCACTCACGTGTGCGCCATTAATCTGAAAGCGCAATGCGCTCATGGATTAGCGCTCAGCGCTCATAAACTGGCATCATGCGCTCATCATCTGGCGCCTGACGCTGAGTGCGACACGTGTCCCTTACATGTGAGCTACTTGGCAGAAGCGCACTGCGCTTTCTGATTGGCGAAAAGCACCTAGCGCACCACGTGTCGCGCTGACAGAACATAAATTGTTCTTTAATAAGCCCAGAGCTCTGATGAATGCTCAGCATTCAATAAAAGACAAAAACATTGTCAAGATATAAATCAATGCTCAGCATGGTTAAAAGGGCCAAGCCCAAATAAAGACTCAACAGCCCAAAATAAAATGTTAAACATTTATTGGACTTAACCCAAGATTGGCCATAAGTCCTCAACTCATATTAATTGAGCTCATCTGCTCATAAATATGTTAACAAATCTTAACCCCAAATTGGACTACAGATCTTTCAACCAACTCACATCGGTTCAAGGGTACATCTCTTTACTCCTCTGATATTTGTCGTTGTAATACTTCAACATCTTCAGAGAGGTGACGGATCCCAACAACCAAACATTCTACGGACTGTGGGGTCCTTTAAAACCCATGAACTATGATGTCCTTAACCTTGACTGTGAGGTCTTTAAACTCACTGGCTATGATGTCATTAACCTTGACTGTGAGGTCTTTAAATTCACGGACTATGATGTCCTTAACTTGGACCGAGATGTCCTTAAACTAACGCTGGACCGTAATGTCCTTAAAATAATCGACCGCAATATCCCTAAACTAAACAATAGAGCCCAATTGCTCTCTTGTTGGATCTAAACGATCCTGTTAAATTGATTTTAGTCTAAAAATTGTACTAACGTATCCTTAACAAACGTTTAAGTTGATCTTAGTCTCAAATGAGACTAACGTATCCTAAAACCCAACCCCCAAACCTAAATCTAAGAAGATACGGATTTGGACTAATCCACACCCTATGGGCGACAACACAAATTAGTCTCCGTATATAATCCACGGGCAACCAAAAACAAAACAAACACACACGACACGAGGTGACCATCTGGAGAAGGAGAAAGTGGTTACCGCGATGCGGTAGAGTAATTAACTGCAGGGGCTTACGCCTGCAGGGAAGAGCGTCACCACAATCAAAAACCCCTCAACGAGGGGGAATCTGACGAAGTCTGCTACATCGGCCGCATCCGTTTAAACCTTTGATACATGGTGTCATAAATCAACTTGGCATTTTCGGAGAGGTGGATGGATAGCACCAATTAGCATCTGCCCTCGAATTTCAGGCCTGACGTCCCAACGTCCCGGTCGCGTCTTTCGGCGGAGAACAGTGATACCGCCTAAGAATATGTTTGGACTACTGATGTGACCGGGGTTCCATGGCTAAAGCCACAGCTCCATTGTTATCATAATACAAAGGTATTGGATGCTCAATGGATGGAACCACACCATGTTCATCAATGAACTTCTTCATCCAGACAACCTCTTTGGCATCATTGGCAGCGATGTATTCGGTCTCCATCATCGAATCTGCTATGGTATCTTGCTTGGAATTCTTCCAACATACTACCCCTCCATTAAGGGTGAAGACAAAATCCGAGACCAACTTGCTATCGTCCTTATCACTCTGGAAGCTCGAATCGGTAAAGGGCTCCACCTGGAGTTCTCCGTTACAATACACCAAGAACATTTCTTTAATCCTTCATAAGTACTTAAGAATGTTCTTCACAGCCGTCCAGTGTTTCTTCCCAAGATCTGATTGATACCTACTTACCACACTAAGTGCGTAAGCTACATCCGGTCTGGTATATAAAATCGCGTACATGATTGACCCAACTGCAGAAGCATAGGGTATCCCTTGCATGCGAGCCCTCTCCAAATCAGTCTTGGGAGACATCTCTTTGGAGAGAGTGATTCCTGAACAAGCCGGTAAATTACCACGCTTAGAATCTTCCATACTAAACCTCTTTAGTATGGTGTCAATGTACCTGGATTGGGACAATCCCAACATCCGTTTAGATCTAACTCTATAGATCTTAATCCCCAGGATGTAGGAGGCATCACCTAGATCTTTTATGGAGAAATTTTGTGATAAGAAGAGCTTGACTGAGTGCAATATAGGAACATCATTTCATATCAAGAGTATGTCATCCACGTACAATATGCGGAAGACAACCTTACTCCCTACAACCTTCTTGTATATATAAGATTCATCTACGTTTTTGATGAAGTCAAACTTTTTGACTGCCATATCAAAACAGATGTTCTAACTCCGTGATGCCTACTTTAATCCGTAGATTGATTTAAGTAGTTTGCACACCTTTCCGTTGCTCCCACTGTCTACGAAGCCTTCTGGCTGTGTCATGTGCACGCTCTCTTCTAAATCACCATTTAGAAAAGCGTTCTTGATATCCATCTGCCAGATTTCGTAGTCATGGTATACAGCAATGGCAAGTATGATCCTGATGGACTTAAGCATAGCCACTGGAGAAAAGGTTTCATCATAATCGACACCTGGTCGTTGACGAAAACCTTTAGCAATAAGTCTATCTTTGAAGGTCTCAACCTTTCCATCTACACCAAGTTTCTTCTTAAAGATCTACTTGCTCCCGATGGGTTTTACCCCTTCAAGAGCAACTTCCAAAGTCCATACTTTGTTGTACATAGATTCCATCCCTGATCGCAAAGCATCCAGCCATTTAACAGAGTCTCCACTTGTGATAGCCTGCTCAAAACTAGTTGGGTCATCATCTTCCATGATGCAATCCTCGCTCCCACCGTCTACGAGAAAACCATAGTATCTCTCAGGTGGATGAGGAATCCTACTAAATCTGCGGAGTGGCTGAGATTTGTCGGGGACTATTGAATCCTCCAGTTCTACCAAATCACCAGTTGTAGTTTGTGTAGCTGGAACTTCCTCCAGTTCTATCTCATCACCGCTAATTTCTTTCACAAGAAATTCATTTTCTAAAAAGGTGGCATTCCGAGAAACAAACACCTTTTGTTCCTCGGTGTGGAAGAAGATATACCCTCATGAATGTTTGGGATATCTAATAAACTTACACAGAACAGATCTTGCCTCGAACTTGTCCGAATTTTGCTTTTTAATATAAGCTGGACAACCCCATATCTTAATGAAATTAAGACATGGTCTTTTCCCCTCACATATCTCATATGGAGTGGTAGGCACTGATTTGGTCGGAACCCTATTCAATGGGTATGCAGCTGTCTCAAGTGCATAACCCTAAAAGGAAATAGGTAACTCAGCAATACTCATCATAAAGCACACCATATCTAATAGGGTGCGATTTCTCCGCTCCGAAACTCCATTGTGCTGTGGTGTATACGGAGGAGCAAGCTAAGAGAGAATCTCATTCTGTTTTAAGTACTCTCGGAATTCCGTTCTTAAGTATTCTCCTTCTCGATTAGATTGAAGGACTTTAATACTTTTACCCATCTGGTTCTCTACTTCGCACTTATATTTCTTGAATTTCTCAAAAGCTTCAGATTTATGTTTCAATAAGAACACATGTTCGAATCTTGAGAGATCATCGGTGAATGTAATGAAGTACGAGAAACCATTCCCGGCATGTATAGATATAGGACCGCATGCATCACTATATATCAGTCCCAGGAGTTTAGTAGCTCTTTCTCCGTGTCCTGTAAACAGAGTTTTGGTCATCTTGCCTTTGAGACATGACTGGCAATTTTCATAAGATATAAATTCGAACGGATTCAAATATCCATCTTTATGCAACTTCGCTATTCTTGTCTGCAATACCACAAGAAGGATTGTTCATTTCTGAATTTTCCTCTTGTGTGTGTTCTGTATGTTTAAAACTGTAGTTTGATTTAGAACGTATATACCGTTATATAACGTACAAAACCTAATCAACATTTGATTTAAGAAAATATTCATAACATTTTTCTCTAGTACAAAGTTATATTCTTCGTTATCTAATAAAGAAATTGATATTATATTGCACATCATTTTTGGTACAAAATAACAGCCGTTCAAAATCAATGTATTACCATTTGGTAATACAAAGTGATATTCGCCAACTGTTTTGGCTGCAACAATTGCACCATTCCCTACTACGAGAGACTTATCACCCTTTCCCAGTTCTCTATTTCTTCTTAACCCATGTAACATATTACAAACGTGGAATCCTGATCCGGTATCCAATACCCAGACGTAGAGCATACTAAGAAACAGCTCTCGGTAACGAACATACCCGAAGAAAATGCATCATCATACTCTTTCTTCGTTCGGGTTGTGTGGGAATCCTGATATTCTTATATTCCTTGCTCAGACTTATGACAATCATAAGATAAAGCGGAACTAACGTTCCCCAGCTCAGTATAATAAGTGGGTTCGGTCAATACATCAATATTATTATCTTGATTAAGGCATGTCATGGTCGCTACCTGGAGAGAGAGAAGAAAACACTTTAGCGTGCACTCTTGCAAGATTAGATTGGTTATTATCTTATCTAATCAGGATGGCTCCCACTGTTTTTATCAAATCTTCCTTCAAATCCTAAAAGGTAAGATTAGCCAGGATTAATTACACCCTACAAGTTCGCCAATCGGTCAGCCAGACAGGTATTGGTACTCCGAGAGAGTCTTCCCGTGTTTTCGCTTGGAACTAATTAAATAATCTCGTTTTCGCAGGGGCATAATCTCGTTAACACCTTTCTTAGACACCTACATGATTAGTTAATTGTAAAGTGGAAAACTCTCTCAGGAGTAATACTTACTCGCAGTGGGTATCGGGATCCAATTATCTTATAGAAGGTATGCAATCTCATTGCAAATTTCAACACTAGAAATCCCCAATATTTGATTTTCCCCTAACAACCTATGACCTTGACAGAAGCCAACAAACCAAAGGCCGCTAGTCAAGTTCTACCCGTCATTTCTTGATTGAATTAAACCCACCCGCACGACCCTTAACGGAGGCCAATAAAGCCGTACGACTACCCTAATCCAATCGCATCATATACGGCAGATAAGCACTAATCAGCTACCGCACACTACGCCTTGACGGAGGCCAACAAACGCAGCACGAATACTGAATAGTCCTTATCTGAAATGATGGAGGGCTATGACTGGTTTTGAATAAAATCTTTAACGTAATAAACTTGATATCGTTGTAGAATCCAGTGATTTAAAAAGGAGTGGTTTAAGCTCCGCTTTTAAAATCGAATAGTTTTTTAAAAAAACGAGTGGGTTGTAGTATTTGCTAGTTTTACTAAAGAATTCACTCCCGGTAAAGGCAACTAAGCTCTTTCCTCATCGAATGAGATGCTGGATATTCATAAAAGCAATACCGCTAAGCAAAGCAATAATCTAGAGCTACCTTTTTGAAAAATTTGATTCTACAACATCTTTAGGTTTTTTCTTTTCATTAATCTCATTAATGACGTCCCATCATTTATGATTCCTAAACATCATAGAAGAAACGAAAATAGAACGTACGCTTATGCTATCCGCATTCGCCACGGGGCCCGTCATGCACCGTTAGGTTACTTAACTAACGGCAGAGCAGGGGCTGGACTAGCGCGGATGCAAAACATAAGCAATATTTATTATATATATCATATATATAGCATTCGTCTCAGGCAGTTATATGATCACATCACAGAATTCAAGCAGCAGAAGTCAACATATGAAATATTGGATATACTAGGAGGTCCGTGTTTTAAATTAATCCAGTAATGAAAAACACAGATTCCACGGTCATGATGAATAGCCAAACCCACATCCCTAAATCCTTACGAGAGCGGCAAGTGATCCTGCCGATTCTAGAGTTAGGAGACCCGGTCTTGACTCCTCGAGATGGTCTCCAACTGGACTCTAGAACCCGGTTACTTGTGCTCCCCATCTTGGGCCTATTCTAATGCGGAAAAGTAAATAATATACATCAATGGTGACATCATCCTTAACCCGGAAGTGTCTCAAGAAAAGAATATTGCATATACTTTTTACATGAGTGAAAATAGAAAAACTCTCATCTCACGTAAAAACCCTCGGCTATTCATTCACGACGATCCAATATAACATATCACAAGCAACACATAACATTACATGTCATCAATGTACGTAAATATGCGTATCCCGAATGTCGTTGACGTATAGCAACGAGATCTGGAATACCCCACATATTACACTTACGATCGCAGAAAATAAATGAAAACTACAATAATTAGAATCAGCATATCCTTAGACATCATAAACCCGGAATATCTCATATTTCGGATTTCATGCCTAACACATTAAATTTTGCATTTAAGTCTCAAATTGAAAACGCTTTTCAATAACAAGTCGGATAATTTAACAAGATTTCCGATTAAATGATCGAATGCTCGTCGGGAACTTTAATAGATTATCGCACCCCCGATACCGTCAACGAAGTGCACTTAGGCGGAACACTGCGACCGCAAGCTCCCGAGTGGATGATTTTGGTTACGATGTTCTCCTATAGTTACTTAGTCAGGGCTATGGGGCGTGGCTATCTAGTAGTGTTTCCCGACGACTATTCACGTACAATATGAGATTGCGACAGAGTTTTGATCCGAATCAAAACTCCGTGGCAATTGATCAAAAGAAACTAAAACGCGAGATTTACAAAACACAAACTAGTTTTCATAAAACTAATTAATGTGGATTCCAAATATTGTGTCACATATCATATATATCTAGACGATATTAAACATTTCGATCGAATAATGAAACTCCCACAAATCACAGAGACCTCAACAATTTGAGCCTCATTAAAAATACTCAAAAAGTGCCAAATATTACTATAGAGCAGCACAAGAAAACGGAGTCCCAAACTCACCAAACTTCTCGCGGAACCGTGGCTAAACCCTATGTTTTGCCGCGGTTACGCGGCCATTTACATAAGTTGGGCCTTCGTATTTCTTGGGGCTCCATTAAATACCCTGCACAATTTTCTGCATATTTTTAATCTTAAAAAATATCGACTTTTGAAAAAATGGACAGAAACATGTAATTTTCCGGGTTTCGAAGTTCAATCGAACACTTTAACGTCGTTTAGATCAAACCTAATGCTCTAACTTGGCTCTGATACTATGAAAGTGTAAGTCTACGGTAGCGCCCCGGACGTCTAACAGACGCCAAATGCGAAACAAAAACCTTTTAACTGGCGCTATCGTATACTATAACCCGGATCTGCCATTATTACAAAACTAACAAACTACAAAGTGGGTAGAAATGTTATACTGAACGATCCGAGTCCTTTGTTCTTTAACCATCATCCCACGCTTTGTTGCGGCTGCTCCGATCTCATCGATCTCCAATCTCCTCATCCAGGTGGCACCACGTCAACGGATCCTTAAACGGGCTCCCGCCTCTGACCCGAGGCAACTCGGTCATCAAGTTTGCTAAAAGAGATGACCAAGATTGATGTAGACAATGAGTAGAACACTTTGTCTCACTTCGTCCAAAGCCATGGACGAATGGTTAATGAAGTTGCCTTTTTGGATTGAATGAAATGATAAATGAACAATCTAATTTCCATGAACCCAAAAACCTTAATCTTTTTCCAATTGAATCAATCTCTCTCTCTCTCTCACAAGAAGGGCCGGCCACTTTAATACAAGGAGGGAGGTGAGTGTAGGAATAGAAGAGGGTAACCCTAAGGAATAATATCTTAAGCATGAACAAAACCTCATTAATGCAAATAGTGACTCATTTATCCTAGTTATCCATTCATTAAATGCAACAAATGAATCAAGAACACCTCACTAACCTAGTCACCACTTCTAGAACCTTCTCATGACTCACCCTCATGACTCACCCAAATGAAGAAAAGATAAATCCGTATTAAACCGAATGTTTAATACGGCCGATAGAAAACTGGAAACTGGAAACTGGCAACTTCCAAAAGCGATCCTGAAACGAATTTCAGGATAACCCCGTAACAGTATAAACATACCCGCATTTGTATTACGACCGAATACAAATGCAACTGAGACAAAGATATTATATCTACACAGTATAATACTCAGATCCGGTTTAAACCAAAACCCACCAGTATTATCTGCTCGAAATATGACACATGCGTAAACGCACGTGCATTTTCCAAACCCTGTCATAAAACCATACGGCCTCAACAACGTTTCGCCCGAACTTGGGAAACTATCTGTGGGGGATTCTAATGATTCGTCAGTACCCTGGCAGTGGGTTTAACCACAAGCTGTCAGCGGCACTAGCTGTGCGTAACGGCTGCCCATGCACTGACCTCAAGGGAAGCCGATGAGCAAACTCATCTAGGAACCCTACTGAGCCTAACAGCGACAATGTATATACAGTCCGGTCCGTTCGTCTATGAGTATCGCATATCGGCCTAGGGGGCTAGTTGTAAGGTTCCTAGGCACACTAATGAGGTCTCACAAGTGATCAAACATGCACAAATCAAATTTTACGGGTGCCTACAAACCCTAATACGGATCGTTTACTAGATATCTAGGCGAAACAAGCATGTAAACGGAAATGTATCTAAAGGAAAGGGGCTACAACCTTTGTAGATCCGTTCCACCACCTCCTAAGCTCCGTGATGAAGTCCCCTCGCTGTCCAAATCATATCTTGGGCTCTAGCGTCGGCTTCATCGGAGAAAAACGGGCTAGGTCATCGACGACGAATGCCGAAGATGATCTACGTCGAGGCATCGCTAGATCAAGCTCCAACTTCACCAAGTCAAGAAAACTTGTGAAGGAAACACCCCATACTACTTGGCAAGAGGTAGAGGATGAAGAAATAGGAGTTGGGTTCACTTTAGAATTGGATTTCTCACTCAAATACATCAATCACCATTGATGAAGAAAGCTTTCTTCTTGTGAGGAAGAAGAAGAAAAAGATAAGTGTTATGATAAGTTCTTATTAAAAGAATAATAAAAATGGAAACTTATCATAACCTTAACCTTAGTTAGTTGTAGAGAATAAACCATGGTAAGTTATGATGGTTAGGGTTAAGCTAGAGACAAGAATGGTTAACTAAGTCAAAGCTTCATGAAAGTTCATGAACAAACAAAGAAAGCCACCATTATCCTCTTATGCCAATTATTTTATTTCCAAAAAGAATAAATGAAAAAGATAAATAAATGAATAAGGAAAACCAAAACCCTAACCATTTAAATAACCATGGTTTAATTCTTTACACAAACCAAGTAAGTATGCATCATCAAACATGATACAATCATGTGCACAAAACTATATCAAATATACAATGTGCACATCCGAGCGAGAAAATCCGTTTAAAGTGAACCGATACTAGTTAATGCAAAGTAATATATCAAATATATAATTATGCATTAAATCATTAAATCAACACTTGATTCAATGATCCGGTCATGTCGCATATAACCGGCTAGTATCCAATGTATCGGCTTATCGAATCAATCCTTGATTCGATAACTAGGTTATATCGCATACAACCATTCGACACATTCATCGCGAGAATGAAATACGGTATCACATACACGCATTATTCTCGGTCCCGCACATATCTCATATGCGCTCCTATTTCGTTTCGCTTGAGCCAGGAAACCTCTGTGTAGGACTCTAAAGACTCGTCAATACGCTAGTAGCGGATGATGATCATATCAAGCACCCACAAGCCGCAAGCGGTCTGCTAAACGTAACGGCCACCCGGGTATTGAGCGATCAGAAGATCGACGAGCAAGCCCGCTCACACTCCTGTGAATCCAACCAGTAACACTTACCGTACAGTCCGGTCTATTCGTCTGATATGTCGCATATCTCGCCTAGGGGTGGTAAACGTCAGACCCCAGTAGCTTGATAAGTCATGCCGACTTGAGGTCCATAACATTCGTGAAACTACTGATAGCTCTTACCAGTATATCACAACAACCCTGGCCAGGGATTTCCTGTTATGGCCAGTCGAGCATAGCACAACATCAACCCCCAATACCGGGAGAGACGAATCCCCTCCTATCGCTCATTGCCTCCATGTGAATCGGGACTGTACCCAAAAACCACCTGTTTGCACAACTCAGTAGAGCCGTGGTAGGGTGGAAATCAAAGCACAGTGGGAGACACACAAGACTCTATGACGATCTCGGGTCAACAAACTAAGCTGTACCAGTGTCACCAGAGAACTGCCATCTGACGTGAGGTATAATACCATCTGGGAGTTCTCGGCGAGTCCGTTCAGTGTACCCAGTCTCCACTGAGCACCCGCATACCATCTTCGATGTCAAACACCAATGGATATGGGATCATCCATCGCATGGGTCGAGAAGATATGCGCTAGTCTACTCTGGAATATCGATGCCCCGTCTCGATATTCCCTCGACTAGGAACATTTCAAGGATGTACTCATGGACTACCCAGGCCCCACTAGTATGATCTACATCATAGTCCTGGAAGTCGAGTACACATCCTAAGGGCTTTATCAACATGTAATCAGAGAGACAATCAGCATACACGTTAAGGTAAAGGGTAACCAGATAGCATACTATCATGTCGAGCGAGAAAGTCCTCCCTATATATGTCCCAGCATCCACTACAATATACATCCTATGTATAGTAATGGCCTCTAGGGCATACATATAACTAACAATCTCCCACTTGCACTAGGGCCATCTGTAGCAGTGGTTGTAGTATCTCATACTCAACCATCCCATAAAAGTCTCTCTCTGGGAAAAGGCCTTTGTGAGTGGATCCGCCGTGTTGTCCTCCGAGTCTGCTCTCCACCTCGATCACCCTGGAGATCAACCATCTCCATGATCAGGCGATACTGCCTTAGAATATGTCTGGATCACTGATGGGACGGACGTTCCTTGGCATAAGCCACAACTCCATTGTCACACAATGGGAGGAACTAAGTTCATCTCATGAACCAATATACACCTAGACAGCCTCTTTGGTAGCATCTTAAGTAGCGATGTATCCAGCCTTAATCGTCTAGTATGTCACGGTATCTAGCTTGGAACTCTTCCAACATACCGTCCCTATACTGAGGGTAAAGACAATGCCTGTGACTGACATTCAGTCGTCTTTATCACCCTGGAACCCTTCCAGTGATTTTCGTCAGGATCGATTGATACCATCTCACTACATCTAGTGAGTACCCTAACATCCAATTATATCTATCTCATAGATAAATACTTAGGATTTAGGAGGTATCACTTTGATCCTGTATAGAGAATCCTTGTGATAAGCGGAGATTGACCGAGCGTAGCATAGGAAACTCCTTCCCTATCAAGAGTATGTCATCCACGTACTCTACGAGGATCATTACCATACTTCCTACTACCTTTTTTGTATATACAAGGTTCATCTACCATTTTGATGATGTCAAACTGTTTGACCAACTCATCAAAACAGATATTCCAACTCCGCGATGCCTGCTTTATCTTATAAAGCATCTTGCACACGTTTCCGCTGCTCCCACTGTCTACGAAGCCCTCTGGCTGTGTACTTATAGACTCTCTCTTCCAAAACATCATTTAGAAAAGCAGTCATGACACCCAACCACCAGATATCGTAGTCATGGTATGTAGCCGTGACAAGTAGGATCTGGATGGACTTAAGCATAGATCCTTAGAAAAGGTTTCAACATAATCCATACCTGGTTAATGATGGAAACCTTTAACAAGTCTAGCTTTGAAAGTCTCAACTTTTCCATGTACACCAAGTAATCTTCTCAAGATATACTTGCTCCTGATGGGGATTTAACCCTTCAGATATTGCAACCAAAGTCCATACTTTGTTGGTGTATAAGGATTCCATCTCAGTTCACTAAGCATCCAGCCATTCTTACAGAGTCCCTACTCTCGATGGCCTGCTCGAAACTAGTTGGGTCATCATCTCATGATGCAATCCTTGCTCCCACTGTCATCGAGAAACCGAGGTATCTCTCAGGCGGATGAGGAACCCTACTAGATCGGCGGAGAGGCTGAGGTTCGTCGGGAACTATAGAATCTTATGGTTCAGTCAGATCATCAACTGCAGTTTTGTATAGCTGGAACCTTTCCAGTTCTACAGAACTGATCCTGCCTCGATCTTGTCCGGATTTTGCTTTAAACATAGGCCGGACAACCCCAAATCTTAACTCGCTTAAGAGATGGGTTCTTCCCATACCATATCTCATATGGAGTGGTAGGCACTGATTTGATTCAAACCTTATTCAATAGGTATGCAGCTTCTCAAGCGCACAACTCCCAAAAAGGAAATAGGTAACTCAGTAGTACTCGTCATAGAGCACACCTTATCATATAGGGTGTGATTGCTCCGCCCCGATACATCATCGTGCTATGGTTTATACGGAGGAGTGATGCTGAGAGAGAATCTCATTTTCTTTTAGAATAGTCCAGGAATGCTATGCACAAGTATTCTCCTCCCTGATCTCATCATAGGACATAATACTTATACCCGTATTTTGGTTCTCTACTTCCTACTTATATTCTGTGAATACCTCAAAAGGTTCGGACTTATATTTCAACAGGAATATATGACTGAATCTTGAGAGATCATCAGAGAATATAATGAAGTATAAAGAACCAGTCCTGGCATGTGTAGACAGGAGACCTTACATACATCATCATGCATCAGTCCCAAGAGTTCATTAACTCTTTCTCTGTTTCCAATAAACAGAGCTATGGTCATATTATCTTTGTGACATGACTGGCAAGTTTCACAAGATGTAAATTCAAACTGATTTAAATATACATCTAAATGTAACTTCAGCCAGTCGGGTCGCATTGATATGACCTAGTCTACAATGCCTCAAGAAGAATTCGTTCATTTCTGAACTCTTCTTCTTGTGTGTGTTCAGTATACTAGGAACTGTAGTTTGATTTAGAACGTCAATGCTTTTAGATAACGTGCCTGAACCGATCAACTTTTGATATAGGAAATGTTCAAAACATTATCCATCAATACAAAATTATATCCTTTCTTTTCTAACAAAGAGAGTGATATGATTTGGTATATCAGGTTCGGTATCTAATAGCATTTGTTCAGAATCAATGTATTCGTAATACAGGGTGACAGTGACCAACAGACTTGGCTGCAACACTTGCCCCGTTTTCTGTCTCATGAAACTTATCACCCGTTCTCAGTTTTTCTACCTTTTTGTAGCCCTATGTAACAGATTATATATCTGGGATCCTGATCCGGTATCATATACCCAGGATGCAGAGGATACTGAGAAACAGTTCTTTGTAATGAACACACCCGAAGGAGATGCATCTCATGCACTTTCTTCGTTTGGGCGGCATGGGAATCCTGGCATTCCCCTATTTTCTGCTCTGTCTTATAACAATTATAAGTTGGAGCGGGACCAACGTTCCCCAGCTCAGTATAACAAGCGGGTTCGGTCAAAATTCCGTATTATTATCTTGATTAAGGCGTGATATGGTCGCTACCTGGAGAGAGAGAGAAGAAAACACTCAGCGTGCGCTCTTGCAAGATCAGATTGGTTATATATTTTATCTAATCAGGATGGCTCCCACTGTTTTTATCAAATCTTCCTTCAAACCCTAAAAGGAAAGACTAGCCGGGATTAATTACACTCTACAAGTTCGCCAACCTTTCAGCCAGGCCAGTGTCGGTACTTTGAGGGAGGTTCCCCGTGCTTTCGCACGGACCTAATTACAGTAAACCTCGTTTTCCCAGAGGCGTAACCCCGTTGACACCTTTCTAGACACCTACTTGATCGGCTAATTGCAAAGTGCAAAACTCTCCCAGGAGTAACAATTACTCGCAGTGGGTATCGGGATCCAACTATCACATAGAAGGTATGCAATCTCATTGCAAGTTTCAACACTTGAAACTCCCGATAAAGGTTTTTACCCCTAGCACCTATGACCTTAACTATGGTCAACAAATCACAAGTACTAGTCAAGTTCTACCCGTCATTTCGTGATTAATTAGACCCACCCACATGACCCTTAACTAAGGTCAACAAAGTCACGCGACTGTCCTAACTAATCGCATCATATGCGGTGTAGGAAGACATCACTTAGCTACCGTACACTGTGCCTTGACTATGGTCAACAAACACAGCACGAATACTAAGTACTCTACTTCCTAAAATGACGGAGGGTTGCGGCTGGTTTTTGTGAAAACCTTTAACGCTTTGAACTTGATCTCGTTGCGGAATCAAATGGTTTTTAAATGGAATGTTTTCGAGGCTTTTCTAGTTTTGCTAAAGGGGTCACTCCCGGTGAAGGGATCGTCGGCCCTTTCCTCGTCGAATGAGGTGCGGGATATATCATATATATCACTGTGCAAAGCAGAAACTATAGAAGCGATCAAAAGACAAACCGAGGGTTGTAGCATCTGCCAGTTATTGCTAAAGGAGTCACTCCCGGTGAAGGGATCTCGGTCCTTTCCTCATCGAATAAGGTGCAAGATGTTCTATAATGAACACCGCGATGCAAAGCAAGAACTGTAGCTACCTGTTTTTATTTTGAAATTCGATTCCACAACATCAATTAGGTTTATTTTCTTTCATTAATCTCATTAATGAATATCCCATCATTTAAGTCCACCTAACCATCACAGATAAATATAACGTACGCTTATGCCATCCGCATTCGCCTCGATGTCCCGTCTGCACCGTTAGGTTAGGTAACTAACGCCAGAGCGAGGCAGGGCTAGCGCGGGTGTAAAACATAAGCAACGTCTATATAATATATCATATATACTATATATAATACCTGTCACAGAACATCACATGATCACAGATAAATCACAGCAGAAGAAACATATGAAATATTGGATATACTAGGACGTCCGTGTTTTCAATACGAGCCAGTATAAAACACGGATTCCACGGTCGTGATGAATAGCCAATCCCACACCCCTAGACCCCTACGAGAGCGGCAAGTAACCCTACCAATTCTAGGGTTAGGAGACCCGGACTCGACTCCTCGAGTTGGTCTCCCACTGGACCCCAGAACCCGGTTACTTGTGCTCCCCTCCTTGGGTCTATCCTAGTGCAGAAAAGTAAATAATATACAAGTGGTGACAACATCCGCAACCTGGAAGTGCCCCAATAAAAGAATATTACATACAAGTTTTTACATGAATGAAAATGAAAAACACTCATCTCACATAAAAACCCCCGGCTATTCAAACATGACGATCCAATATAACATATCCAGCAACACATAACATCTCATGTCATCAACGTAAGTAAATATGCGCATCCCAATTGTCGTTGACATATAGCAACGAAACCGGCGACATCACATATTACACTTACGGTCACAGAAAAGAAAGTGTAAAACTACAACAGTTGGAATCCGCAACCACCTCAGACATCGCATGCCTGACCAAATGAATTACTTAGACATCGCATGCCTAACAATTATAAACCCCGCATTTTAGTCTCATTATCGAAAACTCTTTTCAATATCAAGTCGGGCAATTCAACAGGATTCCCGACATTCTGATCGAATGCTCATCGCAAACTTTAGTAGGCGGCCGCACCCCCGACGCCGTCGACGAAGTGTACCAAGGCGGAACACCGCTACCGGGAGCACCCGAACGGATGCTTTCGGTGACGGGGTTCTCCTACAGTCACTTGGTCGGGGCTATGGAGTGAGGCTGTCTATCAAGTTTACCCGGCGAGTATCCGCGTACACTACGTGATTGCGACGGACTTTTGATCACATCAAAATTCCGTGGCAACCGATCAAGTGAGACTAAACTGCTATGTTTATAATATTCATTCCGTTATCTCATAACTATTTGTGAATTCCAATTATTGTATCAAATTCCGGATAAATAGAAAATGCTAAACTTTTCGATCGAACAATCGAACACCCAAGTTTTCCCGATACAGCTCAACACATGAAATAAGTCTAACAACATTCAGTTCGTGCCTCAGTATCAACGGTCCAGCCGTAGAAGGGTCAAGCCAACGCCTCACATATGGCACGCCGTACTGCCCCAAACCCGAAGGTTTAAAGGACAGTTCAAGACGGTCATATAATCGAGTTAAGGTTTGTTGTCTTCTAGAGGGTCCATCGCGTTACTTGCACTACTTAGAACGTCGTTAAACTACGGAAAAATCCAACAATTGGAAATTTTCCGGCAAGGGAAAAAGTGGGTATTTATATCCGGTCGAACTTTTTAACATATTCTAAAATTTATCCGGAAAGCCACATAGACAAAATTTGATAATCCGATCGAACATTCGAATCCCCAAAACAACCCAGAAAATTCAACTCTTGAATAAAATTAAAAAAATACCCAGAGAACTCAGCACAGTTAAATAGGAATTACTGTGAAAATAGGAGTCAAAGAGTCAACAGTCTTGCTGCGGAACCGCCGCGCCACGTGGGCTTAGGCCGCGGTTCCGCGGCGTTATGACGGAGTTAGGTCTCCGTTTTTCACAGTATTTCATAAAAAACCCTGCATTATTTTCTGGATATTTTTAATATGGAAAAATGCACTGTTTTGAAAAAAGTACAGAGAGCATGGGAAAAATGGGGTTTCGGGTTCGATCGGGATTCAAACGTCGTCTAGACTTCGCCTAAGGCTCTAACTAGGCTCTGATACCACTGTAGGTCAGGCAGCCACCCCATCCAATGGGGTCGCCGTGGCACCAACGGGTCCCTCAGCCGCTACTTTTTACGCATGCCCTCTCGCGAGGACTACAACCCGCCGGAACACCTTCCGGTCTCGGGACACCCTGGGGGTAAGAGCCTATGCTTCGCCACACTGTCACACAGTGAGAACCCCCCATAGGTCGACATCCAATGCCTAGTAGCTCTGATACCACTGTAAGGTTCCTAGGCACACTAATGAGGTCTCACAAGTGATCAAACATGCACAAATCAAATTTTACGGGTGCCTACAAACCCTAATACAGATCGTTTACTAGATATCTAGGCGAAACAAGCATGTAAACGGAAATGTATCTAAAGGAAAGGGGCTACAACCTTTGTAGATCCGTTCCACCACCTCCTAAGCTCCGTGATGAAGCCCCCTCACTATCCAAATCATATCTTGGGCTCTAGCGTCGGCTTCATCGGAGAAAAACGGGCTAGGTCATCGACGACGAATGCCGAAGATGATCTACGTCGAGGCATCGCTAGATCAAGCTCCAACTTCACCAACTCAAGAAAACTTGTGAAGGAAACACCCCATACTACTTGGCAAGAGGTAGAGGATGAAGAAATAGGAGTTGGGTTCACTTTAGAATTGGATTTCTCACTCAAATACATCAATCACCATTGATGAAGAAAGCTTTCTTCTTGTGAGGAAGAAGAAGAAGAAGATAAGTGTTATGATAAGTTCTTATTAAAAGAATAATAAAAATGGAAACTTATCATAACCTTAACCTTAGTTAGTTGTAGAGAATAAACCATGGTAAGTTATGATGGTTAGGGTTAAGCTAGAGACAAGAATGGTTAACTAAGTCAAAGCTTCATGAAAGTTCATGAACAAACAAAGAAAGCCACCATTATCCTCTTATGCCAATTATTTTATTTCCAAAAAGAATAAATGAAAAAGATAAATAAATGAATAAGGAAAACCAAAACCCTAACCATTTAAATAACCATGGTTTAATTCTTTACACAAACCAAGTAAGTATGCATCATCAAACATGATACAATCATGTGCACAAAACTATATCAAATATACAATGTGCACATCCGAGCGAGAAAATCCGTTTAAAGTGAACCGATACTAGTTAATGCAAAGTAATATATCAAATATATAATTATGCATTAAATCATTAAATCAACACTTGATTCAATGATCCGGTCATGTCGCATATAACCGGCTAGTATCCTATGTATCGGCTTATCGAATCAATCCTTGATTCGATAACTAGGTTATATCGCATACAACCATTCGACACATTCATCGCGAGAATGAAATACGGTATCACATACACGCATTATTCTCGGTCCCGCACATATCTCATATGCGCTCTTATTTCGTTTCGCTTGAGCCAGGAAACCTCTGTGTAGGACTCTAAAGACTCGTCAATACGCCGGTAGCGGATGATGATCATATCAAGCACCCACAAACCGCAAGCGGTCTGCTAAACGTAACGGCCACCCGGGTATTGAGCGATTAGAAGATCGACGAGCAAGCCCGCTCACACTCCTGTGAATCCAACCAGTAACACTTACCGTACAGTCCGGTCTGTTCGTCTGATATGTCGCATATCTCGCCTAGGGGTGGTAAACGTCAGACCCCAGTAGCTTGATAAGTCATGCCGACTTGAGGTCCATAACATTCGTGAAACTACTGATAACTCTTTCCAGTATATCACAGCAACCCTGGCCAGGGATTTCCTGTTATGGCCAGTCGAGCATAGCACAACATCAACCCCCAATACCGGGAGAGACGAATCCCCTCCTATCGCTCATTGCCTCCATGTGAATCGGGACTGTACCCAAAAACCACCTGTTTGCACAACTCGGTAGAGCCGTGGTAGGGTGGAAATCAAAGCACAGTGGGAGACACACAAGACTCTATGACGATCTCGGGTCAACAGACTAAGCTGTACCAGTGTCACCAGAAAACTGCCATCTGACGTGAGGTATAATACCATCTGGGAGTTCTCGGCGAGTCCGTTCAGTGTACCCAGTCTCCACTGAGCACCCGCATACCATCTTCGATGTCAAACACCAATGGATATGGGATCATCCATCGCCCATCGCATGGGTCGAGAAGATATGCGCTAGTCTACTCTGGAATATCGATGCCCCGTCTCGATATTCCCTCGACTAGGAACATTTCAAGGATGTACTCATGGACTACCCAGGCCCCACTAGTATGATCTACATCATAGTCCTGAAAGTCGAGTACACATCCTAAGGGGTTTATCAACATGTAATCAGAGAGACAATCAGCATACACGTTAAGGTAAAGGGTAACCAGATAGCATACTATCATGTCGAGCGAGAAAGTCCTCCCTATATATGTCCCAGCATCCACTACAATATACATCCTATGTATAGTAATGGCCTCTAGGGCATACATATAACTAACACTGGTAACGTCAGACCCCCAATAGCAGTATAAGTCGTGTCGGAGTGTAGCCCAAAAAACACCCTGAGATACTACTGGAGTACCTACCAGTAAATCTCCTGCCTCGGCCGAGGGCTATGTGTAATGGCTCTTCTAGACACAGCGCGATCTCACCCCCAATACCGGGAGAGACGAATCCCCTGTCGATCCGCTCACTTGCCTCCATGTGGCTCGGGACTGTACCCAAAAACTACCTGTTTGCACGACTCCTTTGAGATGTGGTAGGGTAGAAATCAAACCACAGTAAGAACTCACACGAGACAAATGACGACCTCAGGTCGATGAACTAAGCTGTACACATGTCACCAGGGAACTGCTATCTGACGATAGGTATAATACCAACTAGCAGGTTCCTGGCGAGTCCTGTCCGGTGTACTCATAATCCAATGAGCACCTGTATACATCTTAGGTGATCCAACTGACACCAGTGGCTTGTGAGACCGGCCACCGCCCCTCGTCGGGGTCTCGACTGTATACACTAGTCTACTCCGGAGAATCGATACCATGTCTCGAAACTCCCATGACTAGGGACCACTATTAAGGATATGCTTATAGACCACACAACTCTCACGTATATGATCGCCATCATACTGTTGGTAGTCAAGCAAGATCCTAAGGACTCTATCAATGTGTAACAGTGATCAGTCACCTGAACCTGTGCACGACTGATAAAGGCAAACCAGATAGCATACTATCATCTCGAGTAAGACTGTACTACCGGTATAGGTCCTCCTCAATCATTGCAATCACGTGCCTGCGATCCAATAATTGATTTTGAGGGCACTATATCCAACAATCTCCCACTTGCACTCAAGGCTAATTATTGCGATGTCGCATACTCACAGCCTGTGTGATACCGAACATCCAACTCCTCTACTAATCAGTTTCACAAAGCCCGTTTGTAAAACTATTGTGTTCAAGAAATAGCCTCAGTGAGTGGATCCGCCCCGATGTTTCTTTCTATGTCTCTCTTAATCTCAAGTTCGCGGAGAAAACCATCTCCCGAATTGAGTAATACCTGTCTTAAAATATGTCTGGATATCTGATGGGACCTAGTTCATAAATGAACTCCAAATCCAAACTTCTTAGACTGTATCAATAACTGAAACTAATCAGTGTCACAGCACTATGCCTCCCACAGTATCCTCTTGGACCAACTGTCCATAATACTGCCCCCTTCGTCAGAGGGAAAACTATAACTCTGACAATCACTCTGTCATCCATGTCACCTTTGAAGCCTGGAATGATAACCGTCTCCCGAAGGAGGCTGCCGTCATCAATTCCGTAGAACATGCACTTATGTCCTAAAACTGCTTCCTTATGTTTCTTCAGGATTGTATTAATATAAACTTATCGCATCTAGTGCAAAACCAACATCTGGTATGGTACTTGATATCTCATGATTGACTCAATTGCCTAAGCAAGTGATCTGTCAATCATGCACATCCCTCTCCCCTTTAGTCTGTAAGACACCTTTAGAAAGGGTGACTCCATCACCTGCAAGTACACCACCATGCCAAGAGTCAACTATTCTAAAAACTATCAGAATACTGTCAAAGTACCCACATTGGGAAACTACCCAAATCTAGATCTAAAACCATAGATCTAGAAACTAGAATGTCAGATATTATATCCATATCCTGTCTGGAGAAACAACTGTGTGACGACCACAGTACAACCGATCGTAGTATAGGAATTTTACTTCCTACTCTGTGTATGTCATCCAAATACCATGACATCACACCCTACTACCTTCTTAACAGATCCATCCCCTATTCCGATGAAGTCAAACCCATGACTTTCACATCAAAAATAGATGATCTATCTCCGCTATATCTGCTCAAGTCTATAAATAGACATAGGCTACTTGCCCACTATGCTTCCGCTGCTCCCACTGACTACGACAACCCTCTGGCAGAATAATATATACATGCACTTCTAAAGCTAGTTTAGAACGACGCTATACTTAACCTCCTGCCGGGTTTCATAGCCTGGAACAACAGTAGTGTCAAGTTTGGGTAAACAAGAACCTCCCTGTCACCGTCCTTGAGGCTACCGGAGTACCTCTCGGGTGTCTGAGGTTACCCACCATATCTGCGGAGTGGCTAATGGAATGTCAAACCTGATTGAATCTGTAGGTCCTATTAAATTTTCCGTAATCGTTTGCGGTTCTGGAATCACTTCCAGTTCTACCATACTCCCACTACTGTTTTCTGAAAAAATCCATTTTACTAAAACTGTGGCGAGTCAAGAACAATATCACTATTGATCTTCCAGATGGTAGAAAGTCAACCCTCGTCATAACCTGGGCTAACCCACAAACAACCATTACAGAAACGTGCCCTGAGTTATCCAGAGTCTGGTTTTAAGCATAAGCCGGACAACTCCTCGTACGTTAACATCGTTAAGATATGAACCATTCTATATCCAATATAGAAACTTTGGCACTTATTTAATTGGGACCAAATTCTAATCATGCAGCTGTCTCCAGTGCATATCAATTTAATGGAGAGAGGCTAATCAGCATTACTCAACTTAGGAATCCATCCATTTATGAGTAATCTGAAAGAGAAACAAGTTTCTCAAAACCATTACTATCAACTGAATACCAATCACAAGAATCTACATCTTCGATCTCTTTGAAGAATCCCGATACTTGCGATACCTGGTTCTCTACTTTATTCTTATACCCACAACTTCTCAAAACTTAGACCTTGTATTTCTACAAAACACTTGTCTAAAAACTAGAGAAGTCACAAGTAAACAGAACATAGTACGAGGACCAACCCCTTTGTCCTGACGGACACTGGACAACATACAATACTCTGTATAAGTCCGCTGAGTTGAATAACTCAA
The DNA here is from genome assembly GCA_030015575.1 of Agapanthus africanus. Taxonomy (NCBI): domain Eukaryota; kingdom Viridiplantae; phylum Streptophyta; class Magnoliopsida; order Asparagales; family Amaryllidaceae; genus Agapanthus; species Agapanthus africanus. The sequence goes on from CM057339.1 coordinate 28,973,841, forward strand.
AACCTATGCGTCGTTGGTTGAAAATTGTACCCAGGCGATTTCCTCAAATATCACCAATTACAACGAATTCCGATATAATGAGGATGATCACCTAATTCTCAATAACTTACTCCCACTCATCATCTGTAAAACCATACAGATATGAGAATGAAACCTGGTAAATAAATACCCTGGAGTAAGTATCTAATCGGGAAAACAGTTTTCCTTTAACAATGCACTGAAACATGAAAATGTTTCGTAGGGGTATCCTGGTATTCCTAGCAATGCCTCTTCCATAATCCAATTCATGACTATAACCGTATATTTCTTTGCCATCTCTCCAAATCCCTTTATTTGTCTTTAGTCATTACCTTCTGTACACCATCGTTAGGCTAAATGGTTTTCTTCCTTCCCTACCGTTCGGCACCAGCCTATGGTTTGGAAGAAGACTATCCAGTAAGCATAATAGGTGTACTCTCCTATACCAAGGAGTACTCGCAACTTGAGAGAAGGTGATGATAAAAGACAACTGAATAATACCTTATTCTATTTCTCCCGAACTGGGGAAAAAAGAAAAGGTGAAATAGGAGTGGCGATGAAGTACGCGGTTTGGTCGTGAATGATAACAGTCGCAATTTACTTTGCCCTCTTTCTAATCCCTTTATTTTGTCTTTACATATTACCTTCTGCACACCCTACTTAGGCTAATTGGTTTTCTTCATTTCCTATCTTTCGGCACCTGCCTATGGTTTGGAAGAAGACTATCCAATAAGCGTAATAGGTGTACTCTCCTAAACTAAGGAGCCCTCGCAACCTGAGAGAAGGTGACAATAAAAGACAACTGAATAAACCAATTCTATTTCTCCTGAACCTTGATCCATCCTCGAAGAAGTCCCTCCGAGTTCGTATATAACCATACGACGGATCTATCCAATGGAAGTGGATGTCCGTAGTAATACGGGGTGTTCTGAGAAATGCAAAGGGTAAAAGAAGGAGCGGCAATGACTTATACAATTCGGACAATCTAAAAGCCAGTATTTTAAGAAGGTTCGGTTAACTTGGTCACTGAGTCATAGTCTAGGGTCGGTCAATGGTCGCTGCCAAAGAAAGAGAGAAAAGAAACACTCTGCGTGCACTCTAACCTAGATCAGAATGGTTATCACTTTATCTAATCAGGAAACCTCCCACTGTACTGTCAAATTCTCCTTCAAACCCGAAAGAAGAATCAATCGGGATCACCCGAAGAGTAAACCAACTCATCAGTGGGAATCGGGATCCAACTCCCATCGCATGATAACGTGACGGAATCCACTCACGTTATCACACTCCAGAAGATATGCGCATGCCTGGCAAGTTTCAGTTTCTTTAGAAACTCCCGATATGATTTTTGCCCCATGCTCTTATGACCTTGGCGTTAGGTCAAAATATCATAAGTCACATGCCAAGTTCTACCCGTCACTATCTTGTCAATTTGAACCCACCCGCACATGCCCTTGGCGTTAGGTCAAAATGGCAGAACGACTGTCCCAAACCAACTCATCTATCTATGCAACAAATGAATACCCAGCAGCTACCAAACACTATGCCTTGGCGTTAGGTCAAAATACATAGCTTGAATACTACTGAATACCCAAAAGAAATGACGGAGGGTTACGGCTGGTTTTTGGCGAAAAACCTTTAACGTAACGAACTTGATATCGCTGAAGGAACCTGATAGCTTTTTATAAAAATATAGTGGCGAAAACCTTTGCTAAAGAGGTCACTCCCGGTGAAGGGATCTCGGCTCTTTCCTCGTGGAATGAGGTGCAGGATATTCCAACTGAATACCGTGATGCAAAGCAACTTGTAATCGACTATAGTGAAGTTATTACCCTGACGCAAACTTCTGCCCTAGGGGTCACTCCCGGTGAAGGGATATCGACCCTTGCCTCGTTGAATGAGGTGCAGGATATTCCAACCGAATACCGCTATGCAAAACAAAAGGAAACGTCTTGGTAATAACACTTTTTAAAACTGTTCCAACAACTCCAAATAGGTTTGTTTTCCTTTGCATTGATCAGAATCAACGCAGTCCCATCAATTAATCACACCAGAAAAGAACGAAAATAAAATGTACGTATATGCCATCCGCATTCGTCAATGGGTCCCGTCATTACCTGTTAGGTTACTTAACTAAAGACAGAGCGGGGCTGGACTAGCGCGGGTGCAAAACATATACAACATCTACTAGTATATATACCAATATACAATAACCGCTCCAGGCGTGATAATATGCAACATTACAGAAAAGTAATAAGTATCAAAGAACAATACAGATGATCTGGGATCCCCGGGTTTCACAGAGCCGCTACTGAAACCCGACGTTCCCCTGGTCGTATGGATAGCCTGTGCAATGAAACCTAGACCCCTACGGGTGCGGCAAGTTACCCGCCAAAACCTGAAGCGAGGCAGCCCCCTACAGCAAAGTGAATGGACCACCCTGCACTTCATGAAATCCGGTAACTTGGGCACCCCTCCTTGGGTCAACCTGTACCTCCTACGAGTGTGACGAATAGTCTGCCAATTCTAGAGTGAGACCCCTCTGCCTCTCAAAACCATGAGATGCGGACCCGTTGCCCTCCAGAACCCGGCTATCCGTGCACTCCATTGCGGGGTAAAACCTAGTACAGAAATGAAAAATATGTACAACGGGTACATCGACCTCAGCCCGGTTGTGCCCCAAAAGAATATTATACAAACAGGCAGTGACGGTAGTCCACATGTTGGACGCTCGCCCCGCAATATCAAATGTACAAATAAATCCAAACTGCACTACCATTGCACACTGCTATCCACCACGACAAATCCGCAACATCACAGCACAACACAGAATATCAACGCGAATGTCACGTTCGTAAATCCGTCTAAAAGAACTATAGCAATTAGACGCAATTTATCGCTCAAATGACATTCCCGGTCGGAGATATAATCTAAGTACTGCAAACTAACACGTTTAAATTTCGATCGACTAAATTTCCCGAAGTGGGCCCCACGATCATCTACTGTACAGTAATAAAATCTGGGCCCAAATGAAATATCCCAAAAACCACAATTTACCAAGTCAAGCACAGTGAAGCAATTTGGACCACTGTTCCTACATACTGGCCGCGGATGTGCGGTCAAACCCTAGGTTTGACCGCGGATCCGCGGCTGTACAGTAAGATCACGTGACCGGATTTTTACAGTGTGCTTAAAAAACCCTGCTCAATTTTCTGGGATCATCAAAATAATTTTTAAACCAGATTTAAAATCGACAGAAATATTGAACAGAAAATTTGTAGTTTTTGAAATTCGGTCCGATCGATATTTTAAACGCGTTAGCACAAATTAGTAAAGCTTAATGGCGAGGCTCTGATACCACTGTAAATCTACGGTAGCGCCTCGGACGTCTAACAGACGCCAAATGCGGAACAAAAGCTTTTTAACTGGCGCTATCGTATACTATAATCCGGATCTGCCATTATTGCTAAACTAACAAACTACAAAGTGGGTAGAAATGTTATACCGAACGATCCGAGTCTTTCGTTCTTTAACCATCATCCCACGCTTTGTTGCAACTGCTCCGATCTCGTCGATCTTCGATCTCCTCGTCCAGGTGGCACCACGTCAACAGATCTTTAAACGGGCTCCCGCCTCTGACCCGAGACAACTCGGTCATCAAGTTTGCTAAAAGAGATAACCAAAATTGATGTAGAGAATGAGTAGAACATTTTGTCTCACTTCGTCCAAAGCCATGGACGAACGGTTAATGAAGTTGCCCTTTTGGATTGAATGAAATGAGAAATGAACAATCTAATTTCCATGAACCTAAAAACATTAATCTTTTTCCAATTGAATCAATCTCTCTCTCTCTCACAAGAAGGGCCGGCTACTTTAATAGAAGGAGGGAGGTGAGTGTAGGAATAGAAGAGGGTAACCCTAAGGAATAATATCTTAAGCATGAACAAAACCTCATTAATGCAAATGGTGACTCATTTATCCTAGTCATCCATTCATTAAATGCAACCAATGAATCAAGAACACCTCACTAACTTAGTCACCACTTCTAGAACCTTCTCATGACTCACCCTCATGACTCACCAAAATGAAGAAAAGATAAATTCGTATTAAACCGAATGTTTAGTACGGCCGATAGAAAACTGGAAACTGGAAACTGGCAACTTCCAAAAGCGATCCTGAAACGAATTTCAGGATAACCCCGTAACAGTATAAACATACCCGCATTTGTATTACGACCGAATACAAATGCAACTGAGACAAAGATATTATATCTACACAGTATAATACTCGGATCCGGCTTAAACCAAAGCCCACCAGTATTATCTGCTCGAAATATGACACGTGCGTAAACGCACGTGCATTTTCCAAACCCTGCCATAAAACCATACGGCCTCTACAACGTTTCGCCCGAACTTGGGAAACTATCTGTGGGGGACTCTAATGATTCGTCAGTACCCTGGCAGTGGGTTTAACCACAAGCTGTCAGCGGCACTAGCTGTGCGTAACGGCTGCCCATGCACTGACCTCAAGGGAAGCCGATGAACGAACTCATCCAGGAACCCTACTGAGCCTAACAGTGACAATGTATATACAGTCCGGTCCGTTCGTCTATGGCTGGTAACGTCAGACCCCCAATAGCGGTATAAGTCGTGTCGGAGTGTAGCCCAAAAAACACCCTGAGAGACTACTGGAGTACCTACCAGTAAATCTCCTGCTTCGGCCGATGGCTATGTGTAATGGCTCTCCTAGACACAGCGCGATCTCACCCCCAATACCAGGAGAGACGAATCCCCTGCCGATCCGCTCACTTGCCTCCATGTGGCTCAGGACTGTACCCAAAAACTACCTGTTTGCACGACTCTTTTGAGCCGTGGTAGGGTAGAAATCAAAGCACAGTGGGAACTCACACGAGACAAATGACGACCTCAGGTCGATGAACTAAGCTGTACACATGTCACCAGGGAACTGCTATCTGACGATAGGTATAATACCAACTAGCAGGTTCCCGGCGAGTCCGTCCGGTGTACTCATAACCCAATGAGCACCTGTATACATCTTAGGTGATCCAACTGACACCAGTGGCTTGTGAGACCGGCCACCGCCCCTCGTCGGGGTCTCGACTGTATACACTAGTCTACTCCGGAGAATCGATGCCCTGTCTCGAAACTCCCACGACTAGGGACCACTATTAAGGATATGCTTATAGACCACCCAACTCTCACGTATATGATCGCCATCATACTGTTGTAGTCAAGCAAGATCCTAAGGGCTCTATCAATGTGTAACAGTGATCAGTCACCTGAACCTGTGCACGACTGATAAAGGCAAACCAGATAGCATACTATCATCTCGAGTAAGACTGTACTGCCGGTATAGATTCTCCTCAATCATTGCAATCACGTGTCTGCGATGCAATAATTGACTTTGAGGGCACTATATCCAACAGAAAGTGTGTCTCAGCACCTCTACTTTGTATCTACATGCATCAAGTATGCAATTTTTAAAAATCTAGAGGTCTAAACTATACTAACCTAGAATCGAACTAGAGAATTAGGGTTTGCTAGGCATGTGAACAAGTTTTACACTAAGGGGATAGAGAATACAACCTTTATAGACCAGTCCTTCACTTCTAAACCTCTAAGTAGTAGTCCCTTAGCTCCAAGTAGTGGTCCCTAAAACTCTTCTTGGCTCCAATTGGTGAAAGGAACGAGCTTACTACGTCGTCTTCGTGGATGAAGACGATCTACCTTGAACTCTTTCTAACTCAAGATAATGCTTCTCTAATCAAGTATTAGTGAAGCTAACAAACTAAACTTATGGGCTAGATGAGTGCAGGTTGTGTCATGCCCTGCGTCCTAAAATACTGAATACGGGGGTTGACAAGGCCAGCCATGCTCCTACGGTCAAGGAAATATCCTGCCGTAGTCACATTTCGGCTTCTAGCTTTACGTAGTAATCAGCAATACAATGCACAGGTAATGAGAAATGCAGTAACTGAAACAAAACAATTACAAGAACTAACCCGATGGAGATCCAAAAACTATAACTCTGGATAGCTGGTCAAGATGGCCGCGAAGTACGTCTAGTCCTGGTCCAAGCTAGATCCACATCTCACTCTGAGCATGCATACTCAGGTCGTCAGAGCGACGCGATAGCAATATATATGTATAGATGCAGTTGTAACTCGAATAGTAATAATAGATATATAATAGTAAATCAAGACAGTAAAGATGTGAACATGGGGTAATCAATGCGGTGTCTAATAGAACAGGTGGACTGTAAAGCAGTAAAATGGTATGTCAGGTGTATCAATACAGTAAGTAATGCATGTCAATGTCACTATCCCTATTGGTCTCTAAGTCTCACTGTACAGATCACTAAGCCTATCGTCAGTCTAAGTGTGAGAGTCAACCACTCGCGAGTGTCCTCTACCCAAGGGTAGGACCTAAGGGCAAGGGACCACGGGCCCAAACTATAACTCACGGTAATAATCATGTACCCTGTAAATCTCCATATATCTCCATATATATAAGCCGTCATGGGACTCCCGAGATTCTGTTGAACTCACACTCAAACTACCCCACACCCCGTGGTCTACATCAAACGCCAACCATAACCTCAAATACCGGTCGGTCCATGACAAGTCTGCACGAGAACTGAAGACAGGATCTCCATCAAGCACGTCCCGACTAATACCCAAGATAAATGGGCAGTGTCTGGTGCCTTATCTGTGACACCCATACAAGAGCTTCCATAAGTGTCCCATACCACTTATATTCACACTTATACGCGTCCCACAGACGTCGACAATACAATAGAATAATGGGGTTCACTGATTGTGTACAAGTACGTGTCTCTTTCACTTATCCACTCATGCACGAACACTAACGTACTTGCCACAATCACCACTAACACCTAACACTGGGTAATGCACATGATCACTGGGCTACCAATGCAATGACATATACATATGATATGATGAGAAAACAGTATGTAAGGCAGGATTAAGGTGTCATATATCGGTATCCTACCACTTGCATAATTTATCATAAATAATATATGCCAAAATTTAGCGAAAACAATGAACAGGGGTTAAGTAGTATGTGTGATTATCTATCCAGCAAATTTGGTTTCACGTCAATCGGGTTTCAGGATCACTAGATATGGCCATTTCATTTTAAGCGTTCACTGCTGGAAATCCGGTTTCTGAATCGGAAGTCCATTTCGCAATTCATTTTAATTCCAGTTGGGATCAGATTTTAGCGAAGCTACAGTTGAATGAAATCTAGGATTTTCAGTAGGGTATTCAACGCAATATACGGATTCTCAATCGCGTTTGTACGTCAAAAGTTACACACTGTTGAACACTATTTTGTCACTTCTGAATCTGTTCTGGACTGTTATACGTCCTGCCCTCTTAATTTACAAATTAAATAGCAAACGACGATGAAAAGGAATGAGACCACTTGCGTTATTTAGCTAACAGATTCACCTTTAATAAACTGTGGAGTTATGCAACATACGAGTTCAGGAAACAAGGTGGCATGCATTACGGGACAGTAGACAGTAACCAGAGTCGCTCTGGACTGCAGTCCAGAGCCACACTCCGATCCAAATATCGTCACAATTTCAGTACAGAAACCATCAGAATCATGCATAGGTTTACATTTCGTCGAGTCGGCTTCAATTTGAGCCCTCGAACGCATCATTTCCATATGTGTACAATTTATAGTGATTTTAACAATTTTAAGGTGCGGGAAATTCCCAATTTTACGGATGTATTAGGGGTATTCGTTTTAGTCATTAACGGTCATATTATGCAATGAAATTTACACACTAGGTTCTCTGCCTTACGGGCCAGACCATGCCACTGAGTTCCGTCAAATTAAATGTAAATTTCCATTGAGATCATGCATCGAACAGTTACGTCATATAATTTATCGGGAATAGTAAATATGGAATCTATACGATTGTAGTTTGTAACCAACACAAATTAGCATGTAGCAAGTAGGGAACTTGCCTGGAAATGTGTCGACGAGGGTCCGGCAGCGGCAGCAGCACGATCGCGTCACGGGCGCAGCACAGTTCGGCCTTTTGGAATCAGACAATTGTACTCACTCTAGTTACTCTCCGTGCAACCCTTTTCATCACCGCCCCGAGTTGTTTCTGGTTTTGATCTGCGAGAGAGAGAGAAATTTAGAGAAATAGAGAGAGAGTTAGAGAGAGAGAGTAACAGAGAGAGAGAGAGAGATGTAGAGAGACTGCAAGATTTACCGAGCGCCGACGAGGGGTCGACGGAGGCGCCGGTGAAGGTTTCGCGTCGGGGGTAGTCAAGTCGGCGATGATCTCGGTGGTGCAGTAGGTGGTCGGTGGTCGTCGTCGTTGGGCTCAGAGGGGCGTCGACGATGGCGGTGGGGACTCGCTGGCGTCGGGGTGCAGGGGTGGCTGTGATGGGAGTCGAGGGAGTTGGGCGTGCAGGGGGGTTCGAGGGGGTGAGTTCGGCGGTTGAAGATGCAGGGAAGGCTCAATGAGGGGATAAGTTCTGGAGAGAAGAGAGCGAGGGAGGGAGTTTGAAGGGTGGTAGTCGGCGGCGGCGGCGGCGAGTGACGAAGGCAGTGGGCTGCGGGAGTGGGTTTTCGAGAGAGAGGAGAGGAGTTTGAGAGACTGTGAGGGATGAGAGGGAGATAGGGGAGACGGGGGGATGACGTTGAGTGGATCGTGAGGGGTGCGCGACGTGGGGCAAGGGCGCGGGCGTGGGCGTGGACGTGGGCGTGGGCGCGAGGTGAGGCAAAGAAAGTGGATCGCGTGAGCGGGGGAAAAGGAAAGAGCCGTTGGGAGGGAGAAGAGGGATCGAAGCGGGTCGGGTCGGGTCAGGCAGCTGTGGGTCGGGTTGGGTGAAGCGGGCTGAAGAGACTGGGCTGGCTTGGGAGTAGGATTTAATTTAAATTGTTATTTTAATGGGATGGGGAGGGAAAATGGGCTCGGGCCAAGGGATACAATAATAGGGAAAAAGAAAGGGGCCGGGCTTGGGATTTTAAGTGAATGAAAAAAGGATTAGAGGAGTGGGCCGGCTCTGGGCTTGGGGAAAGTAACGGCTGGGCTAAAAATGAAAAAAAAAAAGGGATAATAAAAGAGGAAGGGAATGAGGGTTAGGGAAAATTAAAAGATGTGAGATTAGATTAGGATTTGGGTTTTTAGAATAATACAAATAATAATTATAAAATAAATAAATTTTGAGAGTGACAAAAAATACGGATATTGGTATTCAAAAAGGACTGGGTATTACAGGTTGATTAAGTAGGAATTTTGCTCACTTTAGAAATCTCTTTTTCTTTTTCTTTCTTCAACTCAAGAAAAGCTAGAGAGGAAGAAGATGAACTAGGGTGAGGAAAATATCTCAAGTGAGAAGTGAGAGAGTTTTCTATAGGCTAAAGATAATGATTGGGTTATAAAATATTTAGAGTAAAACAAAAATTAGTGGGATGAGTCATGACTTCTACATACTTCTACATGCTTCTACAAGCATCTAAGCCATGCTCATTTCCACTAATTTCTCATTTTCCTCTTAATAAATAATCATCCAAATAATCTTTAGTCATGCTGTCAGTCTCATACACCATATTCAATGTATCATCTACCATGACACAATATATAAATACATATATTAATATATATCACATATATCTTAAATGTATTTTAAAGAGAAGAAAATCTTTAGTGAGCTAATATTAGTTAATATATTTATATATCAAATATATTAATATATATATATATATATATCAAATTATTAAATCAACACTTGATTCAATAATCCGGTTATATCATATATAACCGACTAATATCATTTATATGTATATCATATTATCAAATCAACACTTGATTCAATAACCCAGTCATATTACATATAACCGACAAATATTCAATACTATATTAAATCAACATTTGATTCAATAATCCGGTCATATCATATATAACCGGCCAGTATCAAATATATATATATATATATATATATATATATATATATAATATCATTGAATCAACACTTGATTCAACAATCCGGTTATATCATATATAACCTCACCGATATCATATATCGCGAGATTAGAATACGGTATCACATACTCGTATTTAATCAAGCTCCCGCACATATCACCATATGTGCCCTACTTCGTTTCGCTTGAGCCAGGAAATTTCTGTGTGGAACTCTAAAGACTCGTCAATACGTCAGCAGTAGGTAATGATCACATCAGTCACCCATAAGCCGTCAGCGGTACTAGCTGGACGTAACGGCTACCCATGTAATGAACGAATAGAAGATCAACAAGCAAGCTTGTCCAAACTCCCGCAAGCCTGTCCAAACTCCCGCAAGCCTATAAATAACACCTTCGTCTGATATATCGCATATCAAGTCTAGGGGTGGAATCGTCAGACCCCAGTAACTTGATAAGTCATGCCGATGTATGGCCTATAACTGTTTGAAAAACTACTGATAACACTTACCAGTAAATCTCATCAGCCCCGACCAGTGACTTTCTGTTATAACCAATCGAGCATAGCGCAACATCAACTCCCTATATCGGGAGAGACGAAACCTTTCATATCGCTCATTGTCTCCATGTGACTCGGGATTGTACCCAAAATCCACCTGTTTGCACGACTCCTTTGAGCCGTGGTCGGGAGGAAATCAAAGCACAGTGAGAACCACACAAGACTCTATGATGATCTCGGATCTACAGACTAACATGTATAAGTGTCACCAGAGAACTGCTATCTGACGATAGGTATGGTACCAACTAGGAATTCTCGGCGAGTCTTGTTCGGTGTACCCATTCTCTAATGAGCACATGTGTACAATCTTTGATGTCAAACACCAATGGATATGGGATCAACCATCGTCCCATACAGGGTCAAGAAACGTACACACTGGTCTACTATGGAATATCGATGCCCTGTCTCAATACTCCCTCCACTAGGAATTGTTAAAGGATGTGCTTGCGGACTACACAAGCTCTACTAGTATGATCTGCATCATAGTCCTGGTAGTCAAGCTAACATCCTAAGGGCTTTATCAACATGAATCTGAGAAACAATATAACAATACAAGTGTACATGTTAAGATAAAGAGCAACCAGATAGTATACTATCATGCCGAGTAAGAAAGTCCTCTCTCTCTCTCTATATATATATATATATATATATATATTTCCAAGCATCCACTATATCATACAATAATGGCCTCTAGGGCATACATATTCCTAACAGGACCCTCCGCCGATCAAGTAAGTACTGAGGAATATTAAGACAGAATAGCGGCGTGTTGGAGTCAGTTCCCCGTACCCCAACCGTCTGGAAGAGGGGTTTATATAGCGGACGCATGGAGCGAGCCGATGCGAGATTCTCGTCGTCCATTACGCACCTGCGTCTTGTTCGCGTTGATGGAAGGATACACCCATTAATGACGAGATACGCTAGCGTGGGATGTGAGATGTGGAGCGGCGGAGATCTCGTCGTGGCGAGATACGCGGAGCCATTATGGAGCTGCTTGGGCTCTGTGCTCCCGGCCAAACAGGGACGCTGAGTAGTCTATGCTCTGTGATAGATCAGAGACGAGCAAGGAGGCTGTGAAAGTTTGGCTGTAGGATTGTTTGAGGGCGAGCTATTAGCTGATCGCTTGACATATAAGAAAGGTACTCCAGGGAGGTCTCCAAAAGGTCGGATACAGCCTCGGGGATGAGGTCCCGAGGAAAGTTCTCAATGTATCATACTTATTCCAGCTCAGTAGCCTCCCTCCCCGGAAATCTAGCGGGCTTACGTGGACGACACGCCATCTGCTACGCGTCGTGATCTGAAGAATTCCCATTTATGAGCCTCATCATACCTTCACCCTGTCCATCAACTCCGCGGCCTTCCCCACTAGCCCCTGTCCATCACCACCACGAACAAGACCATCACAGGCACCACCCCGGCCACCAACACCATCCAAACCCACCAAATCCTTAACCAAAATCTAACATGAGATCAATATAATTATCCCTAAATTCATTAAAAACTAACATATAACCGTCATTAAACAGAAAAAATAAATAAATATTAGAGACATCCCTTAAAAACATATGGTTCAATTTATTGCTGAATTGTTCCTAAAACTGCACCACCACTAACAATTCATCATTTTGCATAACCACACTTATTGAGAGTAGTACGAATCCAACTCAATTTCAAAACATGCTTAGCGAAAGCTTGCCAACTCGAAGTCTTTTGTGTCTGAGATTCTTGAATATCATATTTGGTGTGGTCCCTATGATCCGGAAAGTACTTCAAAACCGAGCTGCCAGAGTTTTCGTGAATGATGTCAAAGTCGAAAACGGGCGAGAGCTTGTGGCCGATCACTTTAACATGACTCACACTTCATATATGCCCCCAAAAAAAAGTATATATAAGCATAAAGTGGTCTTAGATCAACAAAAAAAATGTGTCTGTGTTAGATAGTTTCAAACATATGAATTTTCTTCTACTCTTAAAACATATGTGGTTGAATTTAAATATAAATCACACTAAACTATGCTTAAATGCCATTGATGTCCACTAAACTGCCGCAAAAAAATCATTACAGTAAACTCCCCTGAAATTTTGGTTTTAAGGGAGTTATTAATCTAAGATACCCGTAAATTTTATGGGAACTTAATGTGGTAAATAAAAATTATGGCAGCTTAGTGAAAAGCATATAAATAATGGTATTTCAGTGTAATTTAGCCTAAATGCAATGCAAACTCGACATCTTACCAGATATAGAATAAACCATCAAGTTTTTGTCTCTGGACCCTTCCCAAAAATTCAATTTGAACGATTCCACCGATGCACACAACAGGACGTGGAAGCTTAAACGATTGCAACTCGTTTCTCTGTGAAGAAGAAGAATTCATTAGGCCATAATATGCATGCAGAGTAACCATCATGGATGATCAACGAAATACTTGCAAATTCAAATTTATACGAAGCATAAACCAAAGAGAAGTTCGTGGTGATCCGGTTTTACCTGATCCATCGGAAATTCTGGAGAAACATAAGTCCATACGTACTTCTCATCGGAAATATACCCCATCCTAAATCTCACGGCCTTTGCCGAGTAGATGGGAGAGCCATATTGGAAAAATGCTGAAAACACACACAAAAAAAAGAAATTAACAATTTACACGGTGTAAGTTATTTTTTAAAAATTGGCTAAATTGCACAGATGTACCCATGAAAACCTTCATCATTTTTACAATTGATAGGATGAATTTTATTAATTAGAGATAGGTAACATGAACTTTTCATTTGGACATAAATAGTAAATATGCTGCATGAATGGACCGTTATGCCCCTCCCCTCGCTTTTTTATTAATCATTTCTCCATCAAAAATTTATTTCTTTATTATTTTTCATTTATACTCCCACTCATCACCTTTTCTTCATCTTTCACTTCCTCGAGATCAGGGATTCCCTCCTCCTCCCTTATCGCCGTTGTCGGAGATGGTAGGTCGTGGTACTTATCTATAATTAAATTCGACAACAATGGAAAACAATGGAAAAAAGGTGGGATTTGAAATACCATGAGTTTCTGCTGTTTTAGAGATTGAATAACTTGAAATTCATAGATTACACTAAAACAACAATTTCATGACATCATTTTAAATTCTACTGCAAAACTATTGAAAACTAACCGAATGTATTCTAGGGTTTGTCAACATTCTAGGGTTCTGATTTAGTGTGATTTATGAAGTTCAAGATATGTATCTCAAAAAATGGTGAAAATTCACTATATCGCCCTATATCAACTCGAAAGGAGAGGTTCTCAGCATATAATTTTGTTTTTAATTGTTCAAATCTTTAAAATTCTCTTCGGAAATTCTTCAACTAAAATTAATATCCCACGCGGAAAAAAATACTAGTATAAAATGACCATACTAACCTCGAAACGGTTGTATCTTTATCGCGGTAACAACATATAAATTGGAGTTCAATCCATAAGTGAGATTCTCTGGCATGTTAGCATCTTCCTCTCCTCTACTCGACCAATACGAAGGCCCCATTCTCATTCGATCGCTCGGGTACAGCGTATTTTCGATACTCTCATCACGATAATTATCGGTGCTCGAAGCACCAATAGCTTTTCCGATGCAATCTTCTTCTTGCATAGGTGAAACAAGGTAGCGGCTTAAACAGCAAAAAGCATTGTGCTCTTTCTCTAGCATCACCCATTTCGTATCGATGCTAGACTCATCTTCGCAACCCCTTTCTTCGATAACATGAGAAAAAATCGAAAGCCCGGGGCAAATTCTTGTGCATAGCGCCTTGCATAATCCATTTGTGATAACTGAACAGAAAAGTTTGAGACACTTGGCTAAATTAAGACTAAACCACCTCTAATTATCGTAGTTTTTTCGCTAAACTACCTTAAGTATTTGGTTTGTCATTCTTTTTCCCTGACTGAAAGTAACAAATCATATGCATTCTTGTTCTTCTCCCAAGCTTTCTCCATCAATTAATGTTATATTTTTTATTCAATCAATATATATCGAATACATGCATAAAACAAATACAATGCTGTCAGATTTTTGGATACATGAATGTTTTGGACAGTTAAGAAATCACAAGTGAAGCAATTAAATTGAAGGACAACAGATGCACATTAGGAAACTGCTGGCTAATTAATTTAACTTTAAAACCAAATATTTCACAAAATTAAAGAGCACTGCCATGCACACTCTACATATCCTTTCCTTCTGCAACTGTGATTAACAGTTACATCTTAGGAAGTTAAGAACCAGTGTTTTGTCCGTGTCATGCAAGTTATATATATATATATATATATATTAAGTGTAATTAGAAAAATATTTGTATATAGAGTTTGTTACCAGGAGATTTGTGGAGTTCTTTAATGAAAAAAAAATGTATGGGGTTGGTTGCGGTTACAATTTAAGTTCTGATTTTTTATATTTTGATAATGAATTTCTTTTGCAAATTAAATAGCCAAAACTATAAATCAATTTCAAAATTGGAGACCCTTGCCTTTTGCGCTATAATAAAGATTAGTATGTTGCACGTGCGATGCATGTTTGTATTTTTTGATATCACAAATATTTGAAAAGATTATTAAAGAATTAGTGGGAGAGATGGGAACGTGGAAATGAGGAGAGTTACAAAGATAATGACAACCTAAAATCTTTTAGTCGCGGAGAGTTTGTTATGTGTGAATAACAGCAATAATTCCAAAATCTTCATATTTTATTTTTTATTTCATGTTTAATATAAATCAAAATTACCAATTTTTGACACATGCATTCCTAACTTGGCAGAAAATTATAGGGGTTTATTTTTCACGTACTCCGTACATCCCGTCTTTGGTATTAATATGGTAGAGATATAAGCTTTCTGAAAGATTTGTTAATTTTTTACATCCAACTGTCGATCTAACATCAACCCTCTGTTAATCGGTACCTCTTTCTGATCTAGAAAACTATGCACCGGTGATTCTTTTTTAATAGGGGGAATTATTTTCGATTCCAAGGTACAAATAAATCCAAGTACAAAATATAAACACATTCTCTCTTGACGTTTTATTGTTTTTCATTAGAATCAAGCACAGGTACTTTGAATCATTGAATCCCTAAACTAGCATTTTCATGTCATTTATACTAAGAATTAAGAACCCGTATGCAAATACCTTGATTATAGTTACTGTATATATTTTTCATAAAAAAATCTTTTTAGTGAGGAACAAGCAAATGCACCATGTTATTGGCTGCCTGAAACTTGTATTTAAACTTTTGTGTTTCATTACTGATCATTAATAAATAACGGCGTACGTGACAACAAATTATAAAATATTGAAGGAAAAAGAAGCGTTTAAAAAATTGAACAATCAAAGAGATTTCAACAACCACATAAGAAACCAACACAAACATCAAACAAAATCACATTCCCACATCCCAAACAAGCATACTGAAAAACTAAGAAAAGTAAGAACAAGAGGAACTTTTCAAAAGGTGATAAGTTTTCAAATTTTTTTCTCTTACCAAGATTTGGAAACAGAGGTGGCCCTCGCAAGATCAGCTGGATCATCCAAACCCATCAACACTTTTCCTGCAGCATCATCACCAACCCGTTCCAAGAAATCCATACACTCGCCCGTCTTCAAAAATTTGACCCTCGAAACTAAAAACCAAATTTTCTTTTTCTCTTTTGGTGCAAATGCAATCAATTTGAATGCATTTATATATATATCTTAAAACCAAGAGTGTGTTCCTAAGAAACAAACAAAAGCTTGAGGAGAAGGTAGAGGAGAGAATGAAGGAGTTTTTAAGGTGCAGCTAATAATTAATGTTTGCCATTTTCACAAACAGGGAATAAAAGCCACCTGTGCTGTAATTTTTCAGATATCTGATGTGCATAGTTGAGATACTGAGCTGGAAATTACTTATACGCAAGTTTCTAGAAAACATTTCATATTTGGTATGAAAAATTGGTACAGACAAAGTATCGATAAAAGATATTAATAAATATCTTTGTCGATACTTTGATGTATATGAATATATTGAAGAAATGTTTTCTTTATTCGCTTCATGAGCCGTAAGTATCGATACTTGATCGCGGCGCATGATACCAGGGTTACAGAGTATGAACATGAAGATATGCCATGACAAATTAGCAGAGCATGTCCATTTATACATGATACATTCCTACATTGTTTCTAACAAGTTTGACACATGTTGGAAGAGGAAGGCCTTTTCCTTTTTTACCGTCTTCTTTACATTTATAGACGCGGAGTCTAATCATAATTTGCTTGAAAATTGATCTACATTCAGACAAGTCAATTCCATTTTGTTTGATCGGATTTCAAGTTTTTATAAAGAAAAACATTCATAAGATTTGAAGGTTTTAGATAACTAAAAACCACTCTATTAACAAACCGCAACTTTACAATTTTATTCAAAAATCTTGCAATCTCGATACTTCTCAGCCATGCTTATAAGCACGGTATTGTAACACAAAATAAGATTGAAAAATTAATTAGATCGCGTATATTTATCATACACAATCATTTGAGAATATAAAAGTTACAATATAACAAGATAAATCATCAATAAGAATGCTTCATTCTGTAATTTTAGCTCGACATACCACACACACACTCGAGAGAGTGATGATATTAGATGAGGATATGGATTTTTGTCATGAGATTTAATTTGACTAAAATAACTCAAGAGTCGTAAGATATTTACGTCCTAAACTAGGTTAAGCATGGTAAATTTATCGTTGAGACGAACTCTCTTGTGTTACGCAACTCATCATGTATTATGCATTTCACTCATTTACTCATTCTTCATATAGATCAACTAATCTCTAGTTCTCTTTTCATTCGCTAGCGTCTGAGCATAACCCGCTTCACTAAAACTTTTCTTTCTAAAGTGAGAGATCACTGGTCCGATTTCCAAACAATCAGTTCACATCCAAAAAAGAAATACCAAAAGTCCTGTGAATATATTGATTGTTGAATCATTCCAATAACTTGGTACACGATAAGACCGTCCACCCTGTGGAGACAATCGAACATAATTGTCAAATTTCTAATGAAAAATAAATATTAAAAAAACTCACCTCAAGAAATTCATTAGACTCAAAATAAACTTGGTTGTATATCTAGGTGAGACATACATTTGACATGCAACCTTAGTCTCTAGGTGTTTGGTGAATCACACACTAGTGATTGATCATATCATTCAAACATGACAATCTCCCCTCCTCTCTTTAAACCCTCTATAAATGAACTCCCCCCTCGTAACATCCAAACCAATTAACCTTTCTCTAATCAACTCATAGCAACAATGGCACCCATTGCAACACTCAAGCACCGGTTCGTCCCCATCATGGCAGCCCTCCTCCTCCTCAGCCAGTCCGCCACCTCGCAAAACTGCACCGCAGGGCTCGAAAGGCTCTCCGTGTGCGTTCCATTTGTGGTTCCTGGAGTGAACAATGGGCCTCCGAATGCAGACTGCTGCTCTGCACTGGAGGCCATCGACCATGGCTGCCTCTGCAACACCATCAACATTATCAATCGCCTTCCGAACACTTGCAATTTACCCGCGGTGTCGTGCAGTAAGATTCTGAATCTCTTTCTTTTGTATGTGCTCACGGACAACCAATGCATGTAGAATCAAACATTTTGGCACAGCTAATTTCGTTGGTGCTTCTTGACGAACAGGTGCATGAGGATCATGGAGAGCTGCACTAAAATAAAGGATGAACTAATGTTGCAAGTTATCTCAATCAAGGTGGATTATGACTGTTGAATAAAGAAAATCTTGCTCTTTGCTTAGTTCAGTTTCCATTTCCATTTGTTCTGCTCTTCCTTTTTTAAACTCTCTTCCCTTTCATACCTCAAACTTGATATAGTTTCCAGCAACCGCGAAGATGTCAAGTCACCCATAAGGATATTCTATACTTTCTACACTTGGCAGCAGAAATACCAGTTCAATTAAGGGAGCAAAAAAGGCACAACATCACCACCCAATAAACTTCTAAAATATTTTCATTAAAACCTTGACCAGAATGCTTCAAAATCAAAATCAAAATCAGGAAAAAAAAAATTCACACAAAAAGAGATACGTGCGAGATTGGAAAGAAAAGATTATTGGCGCAGCATGAGTAGAGAATCTAACATAAACAGGTTTTTTGTCTTTTTTTTCAGTCAAACAAGATAAAGAAGGTATCCTTTTTCCTTTTTAACCGAAGTCCAATAGGTTTAAAGATCATTTTGTACATAAAACGGTATGAAGGTTATTACTATGGGCATCATTGCATCATTCAGATGGCGAATGATCCCTTGAACCATAAGGAGCAAGATCTCCTAATTCTTGCGACAAAATGTCACAGCACCTCCGAGTCACAACGTTTCAGATCATTTCAAGGAACAATGCCTCTTGCTTGCTAGTAAGTCCCAGATCACTTAGTGACAGTGTGCTATCGCCATCGGTGAAAGCCCGTCGAGGGTAAGGTCTCACCTGTCACATTTGAAACAAGAAGCATCAGCCAAGGAAAAGTTTCCTTCAGTGCCATCAGCCCTGTCCTGAAGTTTTTCTATTACAACAAGCTCCTTAAGTGCACATTTAAGCGTATTCAAGTTTTAACAAAAATTTAAAAAACTAATAAAACAAAAAACTCCATCAAAACAAAAGTTTAAGGGGTTCTACTGTAATAAAAAGTTTGAGGTAGCTTGGTGGAAAATAACTATAGCTAAGGGTATTTAGTGCAATTTACCTGAAAAGCAATGGATCCGTTACATTAAGCATTGCACAAAACAGTTCTAGTGTCTCCAGGTTAAACAATTTTTTAATCTTACACTCACAACTGAAGGTTATATTATGATTTATGGTTCTTGTTGGATCTTCAATATATTTCACCTTATGTGCACACCTCGCTATTTTCTTGACCAAGTAAAACTGAGAACTTGCTTACAAATTTGTAAAATGATTAACAAGATTCAATGGAAAGCACAGCAATAAGAAAATAAAATGTTGACAAAAACTGTAACTTCATCCGCCTAGAATGACTTGAAACACAATTTATTATCACGAGACACAATGGCAAAGGGAGGTGAAGATTATTGTAGTTAATAGCAATGTTGAAGATAGCGCGCCTCGCAGCACAAATAGCGCGCCTCGTATGCCAGATACGCTATATAGCACTTTAAATAGCACAATTACCTCATAGCTTAAGCTATTTTCATAAATAGCGTACGTTACGTAGCTTAAGTTACAAAACTTAAGCTATGAGCGCTATGTTGCAGGATAGATTTAGTGGGTATTTTACAAAAAAATCCATCCTAAACACTTAAACCCGTTTACATATCAGCAAAACCCACCCCCTGCGCTCCCATCTTGATCGATTAGGGTTTCTGCCTCCTCTCCCCCTCGTCACAACCCATTTCCATCCAGCCACCTGAGGCCTTGCTGGCCACTTGAGGTCATTTCTGGCCACCTGAGGCCATTCTAACACAAAATACTTCTGTTTTCCTTCTTTTTTTCCTGTATGCTATTGTATTTTTGGTATCTTCAGCTCAAATAGGAATTGTTGATGATATGACAAATGTCAGAGATGATACATATATCAATCCAGAGAATGCTCACTTCAACTTGGAGGATTCTTTTGAGATGGAATAAATATGATGAGCCGATAAAAATATCTTTAGCTCTTAGATTTATGTCGTCTATTGGATACTTTACTATGCATTTTATATGACGCCGAAGTTTATTTAACTACTCTTTGTAGGACTTGTGTGCTAGTAGTTATTTGCTTGTGATGCTAGATGAGATGTGAGAACTCGTGAATTAAACATTATGAACTTGTTATGTCTAGTTACTATCTTTATATTTAGTATAACTATAGTTTTATATTTTATAATTAAAATATTGATAAACCGCAGAGCTTATGCTATGCGTTACGCTATTTGCTATTCGGTGATGGAGCGCTACGCTATACGCTATCGCTATTTTCAACATTGGTTAATAGAGGCATTTGAGGTCTTCTTTCTTTGACATATTTGAGTTGAACAAGTATCCTCATATTTCCACTCCTCACTTTTTACATATTTGCATTCTTACTGGACACCTATGGCATATAACCTAAAACCTTAAATTCCCTTTACAAACGTACCATTGAAAGCTCAACGAAGAACCTGAATCATGATGTGGGTATTATCTCCCTGAAACACTAAACCACCGTTGATAAAGCTCTCAATCTTAAGATATAGAATCAAAGCATAAACTGACAACATTGTCTTTTTATTTCCACACCTCTCTTTGACATATTTGCATTCTTACTGGACACATATGGCATATACCCTAAAACCCTAAATTCCCTTTACAAACATACCATTGAAAGCCAAGGAAGAACCTGGATCATGATGTGGGCATTATCTCCCTAAAACACTAAACCACCGTTGATAAAACTGTCAATCTTAAGATATGGAATCAAAGCATAAACAGACAATATTATCTTTTTATTTTCAAATGACCACCAAGTTAATACGTGTATTTTAGTACCTACAACAGAGCAGTGTTTCTAATGGGAAGCTAAATCAAAACCCCTAGCTAGCGTCACTCAACGTACAACATTTCCCATACTCGGCATTTCTCTCTGTGCTAATAACATGGTTTCCAGCTAGCAAAAGATAAACATATGAAGTGGGATGAATGTCCGGATGATAGAATTCTAATACATTTAATGGCATTCATTCCACCAGAAAAAAGAAAAGAAGAAAAAATAGCATTTAACACCACCAGCAGCAGCAGCAGCGCTTAATTCTTCAGCATTATTATTTAAAATCTACAGACAAATTGCTAAATCACCATGTAATTAAACACAATGCTGATAGAAAGATCGCCAACCAATAATTTTTAATGGAAAATAATATTCAATCCACGAGTCTCTTGCTGTAATGCTCTATACTTTTTGCCGTCTTCTTTCTACCCTACTGTTCTTGAGGATTTACTCTCCCACCAAGTAAGCTGCGGAAAGGGAGGATGGTGACTTTAATCTCCTTACACTCAACGACCAATGATAAACAGGTCAAAATAATGGTAGTATTGAAAGGAAAAAGGTATACAACAACTGAGCCTTTTATCCCAAGCATATGGGGTTGGCTACGTGAACCAACATGAGAATCACGCCGGGTCCAGCACATGAATCCTCCGCCTCCTCTCACTCCTATCGAACAATATACTTTCATTGAGTCCTTTGGCAACCATATCGTTTCGTATCACCTACATCCATGTTTTCTTCGGTCTCTCTTTTGCCCTTTTTTCCATTGGCTATATCGAGAGTATCTATTCGTCGAACCGGTGCTTCCATAGGTCTGCTTCGCACATGACCAAATCATCTTAGCCGGTTTTCCCGCATCTTCTCCTCCACAGGTGTTACACCAACTTTTGCACGAATATCCTCATTTCGCACCTTATCTTTTCTAGTGTTACATCACATCCAACGAAGCATGCACGTCTTCGCTACGTGCATCTTCTGTGTATGATGCTTCTTAGGAGCCCATCATTCTGTACCATATAATAAGGCAGGCCGAATAGCGCTCCGATAAAACTTCCCTTTCAATTTTAACGGAAAGTTGCGATCATACAAAATCCCTGTTGAACTTCTCCATTTCAACCAACGAGCTTGGATCCTTTGATTAACATCACTATCGATCTCCCAATTCTTTTGGATGATGGAATCTAGATATCTAAACTGGTTGCTCGGTGATATCTCTTGCCCTTCCAATGTTATACCAATATGGTTTTGACTTCTCTGGTTACTAAATTTGCAATGCATATATGTTGTCTTGGACCTGCTCAATCTGAATCCCCGAGATTCCAATGTTTGCCTCCATAATTCCAATTTGGCATTAACCCTTGCTTTCGTCTCATTTACTAGAACAATATCATCAGCGAATAACATACACCAAGATACCTCATCTTGGATAGTTCTAATAAGCTCATCCATCACGATGGTTAACAGGAATGGACTTAATACAGATCCTTGATGTAAACCAATTGTAATCGGAAAATCACTCGTTAAGCCGCCGCAAGTTCTGACATTTGCCACTACTCCATCGTACATATCCTTGATTATGTCAATATACTTGACGGGGACCCCCTTCTTCATCATTGTCCCCCATAATACCTCTCTAGGTATCTCGTCGTACGCTTTTTCTAAATCAATAAATATCATATGCAAATCTTCTCTTCTCCTCTCTCGAAAACGATCGACAAGTTGACGAAGCAAATGAATAGCCTCTGTCGTCAATCGTCCAGGTATGAACCCAAACTGGTTCTCTGTTATCTTAATATCATTCCTTAGCCTGTGTTCAATCAATTTCTCCAAAGTTTCATGGTGTGACACATAAGTTTTATTCTACGGTAGTTTGAGCAATTTTGAATGTCACCCTTGTTCTTGTAGATAGGTACAAGGATACTTGTCCTCCATTCATTTGGCATCTTTTTTGTCTGCCAAATCTTATTAAACAGATCTGTCAGCCATTTAACGCCTATTTCTCCTAAGCATCTCCAAATCTCGATAGGAATCCCGTCAGGACCAACCGCTTTTCTTAAACTCATTCTGTTCAAAGCTTCTTTAACCTCAGGTAATCTTATTTTACGCATGAAATCACGGTTTATATCTTGAGATTGAATGACAAGTCCATCCAAATTCTTAGTAAAGCTCTCATTGAACAATTTGTCAAAATAATCTCTCCATCTTTCCTTGATATCTTCATCTTGAACTAAAACCTTCTTATTTTCATTTTTGACACTTCACCGCACATAAGTCTCTAGTCTTCCTTTTCCGCATCCGAGCAATCCGGTATATATCATTTCCAGCCTCTTTAGTATCTAATTTCTCGTACACCTCTTTGTAAACCTTAGATTTAGCTTCCCGAACAGCTTTCTTAACTTCCTTTTTAACCATTTTATACTTCTCAAATCTCTCCACATCTCTACTTTTCTTCAAATCTTTATAAAAATTCCTTTTAATTTTAATAGCAGCATTTACTTCTTCATTCCACCATGTTGTGTCCTTAGATGGTGGAGCACCACCTCTCGACTCACCAAATAGATCTCTAGCTACCTTCTTGATACAACTAGCCATTTTGTTCCATGTTCTGTTTGAATCATCTTCCGACTGTCAATCCGGTTCTTGGACTACACAATCCATAAAAGCTTTTTGGTTACCTTCTTTCAATTGCCACCATTTAATTTTAGGCTCTACCTTACGTTTAATCTTCCTAGGTCCTCTTCTAAATCGAAAATCTAGAACTAAAAGTCTATGTTGAGTGGTTACACTCTCACCTGGCACTACCTTACAGTCGATACAACCACCTCTATCTATTCTTCTCGTCAGAAAAAAGTCTATTTGACTAGCACTTGATCCGCTCCTAAAAGTGATAAGGTGGGACTCTCTTTTTCTAAACCAGATGTTTGCTAAGATCAAGTCATAAGATAAGGCAAAATCTAGAATCGAGTCACCTACTTCATTCCTTTGTCCAAAACTAAAACCTCCATGGATAGTATCAAACCCACTACGACTAGTACCTACATGAATGGTTACAGACTGGACATGAATCTAAAAACTTTGGTAAAGATACTATGAAGTGAATCAGTGAATGGAAAACAAACCTAAGGATCTTGAGATCTCTATAGACGCAGGGGGGGATTATGAAAAATACCAACTTATAAAGCAAAGGTGCAAAACCTTAGAAGTCTCACTTCTTACACTTCACATGCATCATTTATAGGCATCATTGACTTCAGTTGGTCAAACCTAGAGAATACTATAAAACACTAGCTTAAGAAGAAAAACACCACCAGCATTGCCAAAGGCCGTCTACTTTATCGTTTAACTTTCTTATAGTCAGGAGCTGTTTGGTAGCTTGGAAATGGAGACGCATGCGACATTTGTTGCAAAAAAATCTTCATTTACTATGTTTGGTTAGCAACAAACTTGGGTTGGAAATGGAATAGACTTGCAAAAGTAACAAAATTTTCCAACATTTGTTGCACTCATTTTGGATGCAAAAAATGTAGCAACTTTGGGAATAGTGAGTATATCAATTATTATGGGTGCCACATAAGATAAAATGTGCCACCTAGGCAAATTTGCAATTCCTCGTTTTTTTCCTGCCAAACACAAAAAAGTTGTTTGGATTTGGAAATCCAATTACAAATGTTGAAGTTAACCAAACAAGGGATTTGGGGCTTTTTATTTGCAACATTTGTTGCATGCAACAAATGCAGCATTTTCTTCTTGTTGCTAACTAAACAGCCCCTTCACGTAAGATACCTGAGTACCTTGAATTCCATTAAGCATTTACGGTCCTTTCTAGAACATGGACCTAGATTGAAAGAAAGAAAAATAATCGTGAAAAAAAATAACCAGTCTTATCAAATTATGATGCCTGCTCTTTTCATGGAAAATAGTAGGCCGTAAGTTGTAGTGGATGGACGATAAATGACAAGATAACAGGGGCATGTTTTGTATACCAGAATGTAGCATGACAAAATGAACTCTCAATACAACTCCGTATGAAATCATGTACAACTCTTTATGCTTTCCTCAAAATGAGAAACACCGCCTAATAAAACAAATATGGCATGCACACTAGCAAAGAAAGACATGTCAGGGGAAAGAAGAATTACCAATCTGTAGGTTCCAGGCTTAACAACTCTTCCAACATCTATATAATCGAAAAGCGACTGCAAAGAAATATATAATTAAAAATGAAAAGTCAAAATAAAAACAAAGTTACAGTGTGTACTAATAGTCGAATTTTCCAAGAGAAACCTGAAGCTTATCCAATTTCGAAAACCGGCGTCCACAGCGACTTCCATCTGGCATGCGGATAAGAAGAGTAATGGAACCTTCATCATCTGACGAAGGTTCTTGGGGAAGAGATGCTTGTTTTGCAGCAAGTATCCTCTCAAATTCCTGTGATTCAAAACACGTTTTTAAAAAAATACCGTGCATCACAATAGTTATATTGCAGGATACCTTTTCATTAGATGCTAATATAGAAACAGAAATGAATCTCCCATTAAGATATAACTAACTTTAAGTAGCTTCTCAAACAGAAGAGTGTCCCCCACAAGATACAACTAACTTGAGAGTCAAAATTACAGCTACATAGCCATTCCCATAAATTGAAAGGTTGCACCTTCTATATAACCGCTTACGGTTAAAAACATTAAATAGAAAAAGAAATGCATCAGAATCAAAACTTTATATGAATTATATTCCATAAAACTATGTTAGGTGGCCTAAGACAAGCTTAAGTAAATTATGTCAAGAAAAACAGAAGTGGATCCCCCCCCCCCCCAATGCAGTCAATTTTACATAAATTATGTCAAGTTTGTGTATTTTCATCAGTACCTCTTTCTCTGCTAATTTCCTGCGAGCTTCTTCCTCTCGCTGCCGTTCTTCTTCAAGAGCAGCTTGTCTAGCAGCAGCAGCTTCTAGACGGCGGCTTTCAGCCTCCTGTTGAACCTTCATCTCCTTTTCTATATCGGCTTGTAAAGCTGCAAGGTACTCATCATCCTGCATTCTTAAACCTTTTCATTATTGATTCAAATGACCAAAATGCCCGCTGAATTTACCAGCCAAAAAAGAACATCAAACCTGTTGTTCCCTCAGCAATCGTTGTGCGGTTAGGGAGGGTGATGGCGGTCGAGGTACCCGAGAATAGAAATTTGGGTTTCTATGAGGACGTGGATATGTAAAATTATAAGCACCTTCCTCAGGGATCCCACCAAACATAGCAGCTTCAAGCATGACAGCTTCATCATGCTCTTCAGAAGATATGCCACCCCACTTAAACATATACAGAAATAAAATTGTTAAATGTAAATAACAATAAATTTAATGTTGTAAAACATGTTTTCAGATGTACTTTAATATATAAAAGAAATATCCTAAAAAGTTGGAAAAATAGAAAAGATATGCCGATAGGAAGAAAAAGTTTCTTAAAAAAACCTTACTTAGTGGACTGTTTGTATATCATGTATTCGACATTGGGTGGGGTATGTGTAGTATATATACCGCTCGTCCGTAAATTTTGTATAGGATCAACTATTCGGTAATTCACCCTTCTAATACTATTCAATGTGATTGCTAGCCGAAAACTTTCAAGCTGGCATTTAATTGACCTTGCACCTTATCTTACAGCACTAGCTACATTCTGCTGCTTTTGTATTTGCAGTAGCAATTCTGATACAAATGACTAATCTAAGCTATGTATTGGATACCTCTTCGAACTGAAAAGCATTTCCATTAGGTTGATGACCTTCATGATCATTCACATGGGGACTTAATGAAGGACTACGAGCCACATTTGCAGATTCCAAATTTTCTGAAGCAACACGTCTTGAAGGGTGCCTCACTAGTGGCTGCTCATCCACATCTTCATCTTCCACTAGAATGGAAGTACTGCCTTCTTCAATAATAGATTTACCTGAAGTCCTAGCACGAGAAGTGCCAAACCCTTGCCTTAAACAACCAAAAATAAATTATCATTAGCTAGTTTTTCAGCCACAATTATATACAAAAAAAAAAGCCCAAACAATTACAAAACAGAAAACAGAATTACCAGATTGCTCATCCAGAAATCAAATAGCCAGCATTAAAAAAATAGTCTCTTTATGCATCTGGCAATCTAATCGTGGACAGATAATATTACTACATGTCAATGGAGATATTAAGGTTCCTCCCAACTTCACTACTTAGATCCCTGTCACCCAGCATAACCTTCTACTTACCTTCACTAAACTAGGTTTTTTTGATGTGCTAATTTTAACTTATATTCAATTTTTTTGAGTGTATATATATATATAGGTTACAGTCAATATATATTTCTGAAATCTAACATTACCAGTGTTTTAAAAGCGGAAAAGAAAAGCGGAGTGGCCGAGAAGCCAAAACGCGTAAGCGTTTAAGCGGCCGCTCAGACTGCTCAGAAATCAGAACAGTGGTGTTTCATCAATATTCATTTTCTTGTCAATAAATAATGATTCTCATTACATTCTAACTATTTTTATGTTGCTTTTGTACTAGCAAATGCCTAAATTTAACCCAAAATTTAACAAATTTTCTTAAACAATATATAATTTGCTAAAATATGTTCAAATAATTCAATACAAAATTGAAATTTTCTTAGAATTTATTAGCTTATATAGTGCTTATAAGCTTTTTGATACCCAACATCAAGCTTCATAGTTCAAATCAGTAAAAATACTTACCAAATTATTAAAAAAAAGTTTCCAAAACATTGTAGCTCGAAACCAGATGGAGTCAAAATCGAATTGGAATTTCATGATCGAAATTCAAAAACTACTCGAAATCAAAATAGAAAACTTAAGGATTGCTCGAAATCGATTTAGATCTCGACTTCTTGGAGTTGATAAACCCAAATCTTGAAGTTTTGAAACCCAAATCTTGAAGTGTCTCAAAGTCGGCTCGACAATCGTGGGATTTAACGAGTCGAGCACGAAAGATAGAAACGTGGAAAAAGTGAAAAAGAAATGATGGGATGTTGTATTAATTGGTATTTGTGTATTCTTACTCCAATAACAATACTTATATACCCTTTATAACACTTATGAGAGGTATACATCAATAAAATAGGTCATACAATATCACCCACCGCTTAAGCAGAATAAAGTGGAGCGGCGAAACCCACTCGGCCGCTTAGGCGGCCGCTTTTTAAAACACTGAACATTACCAACTGCTGCTTAACCCTTATCAACTGGTTTCAACCTGAAAAAACAATGACATGTGCAAGCTTCTCACATTTGATACCATTTTCTTCCTAACTTCATCACATTAACTCCACTAATCTCGTCAAACAAATGCACCACATCCGTGACCCCAACCACATAAGCTTTAAGCACATAACAAACACTAATTTTCTTGAATAATGTTTCCTGGAGATTTATATTACATATACATCTTCACCAACAATTACTCCCATATAATCTTTAAGCTTATTATTAACATACTGATTTTCTTAAATAATGTTTTCCTGGAGATTTATATTACAAATACATCTACACCTACAATTCACACAATAAAACAGCCTAAAAAACACCACTCATGTCGTTCCTACAATCTGGAAATGCCATAATCATTTTTCATTTCTTCTTAAAGTTTCTCATACTGGTACCATTTTCATCCTCAGCTGTCATCATATTCACCCCACTAATATTGTTCCAAAGTGCACCACATACATGATCACACAATCTTTAAGCATATATGCATATTACCAAATCGATTTCTGGAATCATGTTGTCCTGGACATATTTACATTACAAATACATCTACACCAAGAACTACACCAAGAATACGTTCACGACCTCAAAACCACCAATCATAAGCCAAACAAAAAATTACCTATAAGGGCCATGCATTTTATGTAAAAATGTAACCAAAGCACAGCACAAGCCTTCAAGCAAGCTCGTCCCAACTTCAATTTGAAGAAAAAGAGCAAGAAAAAAATAAAATTATTTATTATTCCGATGCCCACATCACCTCAATAATTTAATTGCATTTTTTTGAAAAAACCTATCCGCCTACTATATATAAAGTGGTTATACATTTTTGTTAAAATCAAAATTTTCAACCCATTATTTATATTAGAAAATCTTCATTCCACGTGTGGTTCACATGTATGTAAATTGTTTTAGGCAATCCAAAATTGTGCATAATTTATTTTGCGGCAAAATAAGATTTTTTTAAAAAATAAAATTATCTTTAAAATCAAATTCCATATGCATAAAACCATCTCAAAAAGTTTGTCACTCGAAATTGAGACCTGTCAACCTGGACTCCACAAGGACATGTACCATAACTTTTATGTTCAAATATATACCAGGAATTAACAAAAAATTCAATCAATTAGCTGATAGGGTCAGTGTGTGTGTGTGTGTTTTACATGGCCTATCCCAAGCCCACTCAATACATGTTAAAATTTAAGTAAATTTGGTGTGGAACTTTGCTCTATTTTTTATGTGGATTTTGAACATTATTTCATTTAACAAACTATTACCTTCCCTCTTTTAATTAACTTCCCCAATTTAGGAGAAATTTAAGGACACAATTGGTCATTTAGGATTATGCCTAGGGGAGCTTCTTTAACCACAATAGCCGCCTTTCCAATGAATCCATCTGGTTGCACAAATGAACTTTGGGTCATAGCTTATTTCCGTTCGAAAATTTTAGGTCATAGCTTAGCATCAATGGAAGACCATGAAAATAATTGCATCCACAGCAGACGACAAAATGAATTGTATCAATAGCAAACAATAAAAAGAAATAGCAACACTAGTGTAAATTACTCACAAAAAACACTTAGTTCTCTAAGGGCCTGTTTGGTTGCAAGATTATGAAATTTGGATTCCAAAATAGTACGGTTGAAATTTCTGGCTTTGGTAATTTGTTGTTTGGTTAGTTTTGGATTCCTGGTATTGGATTTGTAGATTTTTGTGATCTTTGTTTGGTTGGTGAAAATAAAGTGGGACTTGGATTTGAGGATTTTAGAGAGAGATGGATAGATAGATGATTATTAAATAAATAAAGTACACGGGTCTCATCTACAAGTACAATGAATAGTGTCATATCCTTGAAAATCCTTAAAAAATTTCAGAATCCTTGTTTTGTGGTGGGCCCCCATAAAAAACAAAGGAATTCTAGAAATCCAAATCCTCCAACCAAACACAAAATTATGGAATCCTAGGATTCCATAATCCAAATCCTAAACAATCCTCAAACCAAACAAGCCCTAAGTACCATCTAAAACGGGGTCGAAATTTGCATCAATAATAGATATGGTTAATAAAATGCACTAGTACAACAACTTACATAATAACGGAAAGGAAAACATCAATAGAACAATGAAGAAGAAATAGGAAAATAAAGCAGGAGAAAGAAGGAACGAGTAAAAAAAACTTCGACAAAGAATGAAGAAAATGAAAGAAGGATGAAGATAGGATAGAAACAAAATAGAAGTTATAAGGGACAAGAAAGAGGAACAAAAGTATTAAAGGAGGACGAAAGAATCAGGAGGGGAAGGGGGGAGGCAACAGAAGTGATAAAGGAAGAGGGACACAGAGTATCAAAAGCACGATCAGGAGCAATTATACGACGAAAAAACGAAAGATGATGTCAAGACGACGAAGCCCACCTGTTGTCTGAGGCGAAAGACACTAAAAAGATCACCTAAAAGAAGTGAGGCGAAACAAGCCTTTATCCCAAAAAATTTGGGTCGGCTATATAAATCCTTTCTTTCATTCTACTCCGGTATGGACAGTCTCCTCGGTTAAATTAACAATTAGCATACTGTTATTAATTGACTTGATCCGTGTTCGTTTGGCTCTACCCCTATCCCTAATTGCGCAATTAACTTCAATTTTGTCATTTCATCTAATCGGGGAATTGATTGGTCTTCGTTGCATATGACCAAACCATCCCAACCGGTTCTCTCGGCTAATCCTCTATGAGAGCAAACTCTAACTTGTTACGGATGCTCATTTCTTACCATATGATTCCTATCTATTAGTGTAGTATCACTCATCCCTCTTAACATCTTCATTTCAGCCACTGATTTTTTCGCCATGTTGTAACCTAATTGCCTAATATTCAGATCCACAAAGAAGTTTGGCCCTTATTGTTATCTTATAAAAAAATTCTTTCAATTTCAAAGGTACAATATGATTACATAATTCCAGTGTTTTACATACGAAAGGCAATATATGCCAAAGACCACCCGTCACCTAACACGAGAGGCGCTAAAAAGGCGAGCGCCCGAGTTAAGTAAAGCGTCAAAAGTATAAAAATAATTATAGACTATGGAAAAATGATATTTATGTATCAACAATATCAGTAATAATATATTCTACAAACAAATGATACATAAATATGCGCAAATAATACAATATCAGTAATAATATATTCTACAAACAAATGATACATAAATATGCGCAAATATAACGTTCAATAACATGAACAATTGATGTTAAATCATCTCATAACACACTTTGTCGGTGGTGATGAAAAATCCTTGAGATTGGAGAAGGGTAAAAGAGTGTCAAAAAACACATTAGATTTAAAAAGAAAGAAAAAAGTCCAAAATTTTGCCGTTATGTTCAACTTCAAAAGAGAGGAGAGGAAGGTTAGACATGAGGCATGGGTGGCAAGGCGGCGGTGCAGGTAACGGCGATCAGCGACTGGAGTAGGAGGGGAGGCGGTGGAATTGGGGGAGAGAGGGAGAGAGGGAGCCTGGGCGGCTCGAATTGGCGCCTAAGAGCTCGCTTGAGCCTTCAAGGAGAGAGGCGCCTCGGCGAAGGGCACCGACTGGATCCACCTCTAGACGGCGGCATAGAGATTCGCCCTGCCTTGCTGCCTCAAGCTCCCAGGCGAGCCACCTGAAACACTGCATAACACTCCTGCAGCACTCTCCACTTCAATCACCCCGCTATGATCTGAAGAGCTACATTCTCCTCAACCCCCCATAACGATTAATTAAAGATTTTAAGTAACGAAAATGGTTATTCACTTGCTCATGGATATTTCATGCCATCAATTTACTCCGGACACGTTTCTTCGGGCTATTTTGTTGAAATTATATTCTATATATTCACTTTTTTTTGCTAATTTTAAATCCTTAAAATTCTATGGCTCATCTCCATTTTTCTACTTTAGAAATTATTAATTCTTGAGATGCATCAACTAAAACATGTATGATGTATTCTATTAACAAATGATACTAAAATTATATGAAAAAATATTGAGCATGAATTTAGCATTCAATCACAAAGGAAACATGATAAATGTCATCATAATAATAAAATAGTAAAGTGAGAGACTTTATTGTTGATCTTTGAGATTTGAGTTTTGAGAAAAGTGAAGCGATGACGAGAAGAGGCGGCATCGACAGTGGCCAGAGCAAAACAGGGCAAGATTTGAAAAAATTTCCAGTCGATGGATGGAGGATTTTGTTTGGTCGATTTGCAGATGGACACAAGAGAAAGAGAGAAATAAGACTTCTCTTTGATTTGGAATAAAAAATCTAATTTATTCTCATCATATTTGAGTCAATCTACTCTTAAAAGGCTTCCTTTTTATTCAGAGCGAGAATGAGATTACATAAACAAAAAATAAAGTGAAAATAACATAATAATTGTTTTATTTTATTTTTAAAAAAAGGTTGCCGCCTATTAAGATGAAAAAATAACATAAACACTCGCCTCATTGAAATCCGCCGCCTTACATGAGTCTAAGGTGATGGCGGCTAAGATGACCTTGCTTGGACGCTATAAGAAAGGTACAAAGAGAACACGGAGGAAGATGAAGAGAAAAATGCTAAATATAATTTAGCCAAGCATTAATCCCATGATATTTTCGACCAAAGTAACAAAATACATTCAACAAAAAATTTAGTGGAATTTGGCTATGTTTTCGTGTATGGTGTTTACCAAAAACTCGAGGAAATTAGGGTTCCCGGTCAGATTTAATCTTATTTCTATAACTAGACCGGTAAGTTAGCCCGGCGATATTCAGAAGTAAAATATGTGCCACCAGAATGACAAATTAATTTCGCATTCATATTTACTTATTCCCAGCTCGAATACAAGTCTTAAATATTATTAACCATTTGATT
The DNA here is from genome assembly GCA_030015575.1 of Agapanthus africanus. Taxonomy (NCBI): domain Eukaryota; kingdom Viridiplantae; phylum Streptophyta; class Magnoliopsida; order Asparagales; family Amaryllidaceae; genus Agapanthus; species Agapanthus africanus. Next base: position 29,007,085 of record CM057339.1, read on the forward strand.
GAGTCGATGTAATTCTATAGTTAGTATAGAAACATGAATGATGACTATATTACAATAAATATATGAGTGTTTCTAAATGTGTTAGTGTACCCAATGTTCTAAATATCGGATATCGGTATCGTATCAGTCCGAAGATTTTTATATCAGATGTCGTGATATATCGGAAGATATTTTCTTTAAAAAAAAAAATTTATATCATAAATGTCATATATGAAAATACAAATAGTCAATTTTTTAACTGAGTATTTCCTCAAATAGCTCAGTAGTAGAGCGATCATATAAAGTGGTTGGTTGTAGATTCGAATCTTATGCAAGAATATTTGATGTAAACATAAATAACCGAATATGAATCCACATAGAAGAAAAGTTGAATGGATTATGGGCATTTTTCTTAGCAATTTCAACTTTAACTTATCCTTCATTACAGGGATGGATCCATGGATTTTTACCAGTAGAGGGTCAAAAAGATCAAGGTTTCGTTAAAAAAATCATATTATACGGTTAAAAAATATCATAAAAAAATAAAACAATTTTTTTAATTAATTTAGTTCCAATATAGAAGACATTATTTTCTTTAAAAGAATAAGCGCAACGCTATTCAAACCCTCTTAAAATAATTCAAAAACTAATGTAGGCTATGTAGCTAATTGTAACTTAAACCCAAGACCTTTTGTTAGGAAACAAAACACATCACTACTTGGACTAAAGTCTCATTAATTATTTTATATAGTCTCTATTTATGCAACATATAATAGATACCTAAAAATTCTAAAATCTTGTATATAACATATATTAATTATTTTCTGAAATTTCAAACGGGACACGTGCCTTTCTACCTCCTTAGTGGACCCATCCCTGCTTCGTTACTGGTAGGGTCCATTACCAATGTTACCTAAAAACCAATAACCCAAATAAAATTAGGAATATATCATTATATTTAGACAGATATATCGGACCAGATATATCAAACGATGCTACAAAATATCGGCCTATATTTACCCAAAACTACGAAAATATATAAATTCAGCATATCGTATCGTTTTCCTATATCGGCCGATATAGGAGATATATTGGCGATATTTAGAACACTGGGTGTACCGGAGAATAAGAATTTGACATGTGGACAACTCTGCAAACTCAATTTAGATTTAACGTGTGGCCCCAAAATGCGGATCCGCCAAACTCCTTACTGAACTATGAAATTATTCCCTAACCCATCAAAATCGTTAAACACCAACTCAAGAAATTTGGTCAAAGCGATTCCCTCTAATTTTTTCTATATCATTAGGTTCACTTCTGAAATATTAAGCCATCTCTAAATTCTAAAACACTATTTATTTCGAAGTACTCTTTGGTTATTTTTCTAGTTTTAAAATAGTATCTAAAATATATTAAAAAAAATTAAATTTGCAATTTTGAAATAGTATCTAAAATGTTTTTTTAAGGATTCAACCTAAACGCTAAGAGCATCTTAAACCCATAAAACCGTTCAAATATTCTAAATGATCTTTGAATAGTTACCCCTTCCTCTATAGGTTTTGTCCATCGTCTTAAGTTATAATGAGTTGATATTCTTGTAGGTTATTCAAATTGAATGAGATTATTGTGTCGCAATGCTCTTCGAGCTTTATTCACATGGATTTGAAGTCGTCGAATATTTTTGCTTGGGGATGATATGAGGGCAAAACTCACTAATTTGAGGATTGTGAGGCTTGCGTGCGTAGGGAATATAGGGAAGGGTTGTTCTATCAAGACAGGATTCGCAGACCTCTTCCATAATTTTCTTTCATGCATCCCATTGATTCTAAAACACCTAAATAAGTATATTGGATCATGAGTAAAAGATATAGCACACTTTTTTTCTATAATCAAATATGTCAGAGACATCATATACATGAGAGATTGACCAAAAGCTAAAATTGATATGAACACCTTGAGATCAAATGACAGTACAACAATTAAAATAACGTGTACGAAAGAGAAGCTTAAATATCAAGGGTCTATGCCTACCCTTTAAAGCTCCAAGAGAAAAGAAGGGGGGAACAGCGAAGAAGAAAGTTTAGTTTATCTTTGATGGATTTAGGATAATCACATGGATCGATGGGCAGGAGGTTGATCAGATTATTTTAGAAGACTTTGTTTTTAATTACGAGTGAAGATAGCTTTTGTGGGGGTTGAGGGGTCAAATCCCCAGGACAATGGTAACCGTAGCAGAACTGTCCACACTCCACATGTCAAATTCCCATTCGTCCAGCACACCAACACATCAATCCACTTTGGTGTCCCTGGAACAAGGAATAATTTCTGCACCACAAGAGTAGTTCAGGAGCATCTAATGCTAGTACGGCATAACATAATATTAGCAAAGAGAAAATATCACCTTCCTTCTGCAGTAGACGCTCCTCCCAAATTTCCCAAGTTTATACCCAACGGATCAGAAGACTGCTCACCAACCTGCACTCCCAGTTCACGCAATGCATTCTCCTGTTCTGCAGTCTGATGAGGTCGAATGAACAAAAAAAATCAGGAACATCATATCAAGGTGATTGGAGAAGAGGAAAAGAAAGAGAGATTATATAAACCTTCACAGACAAAGAAACTGCATGAGCAAGACCAGCATCTTCAACAGGAGGCGGTGCCCTGTCAAGCGTGTGACCAGCTGATCCCTAGATAACCAAAACAAAAATACCTATTATGAAAAATCAAACAGGTAGGTAGAGAAATAAAGGATTGACTAACTTCAGGAATACATATTACATTAGGAATGTCAATCTCCTGATTTGTAGATGCCTCAGCCTCTCGCTTGGAAGCTTCAATGGCAGCTCGGATCATTTCCTCTTCTATATCATTTCCATAGTCGGATACATTACCCAATGGAGCAATATTTTGTCCAGAACGTCTTCCAAGGGAAACATCTCTAAGCGCATTAGGTTCATGATTTGGAGGAGAACTTGGAGGTTCTTCATCTTCATCATCGATGAATACAGTTTCATGTGTCTCCGGACCAATAGCAGGTACACTCTCAGTAACCTCCTCAATGAGAGGCCCATTGATAGAAGAACCTGGTCGAGTATAGTCATCCCTGAATTCGATTGGAACCTGCCTTACCTCTCTCGGATGTGAAACTTGTGGCATGGGGTCGGAAACCCCAGTAGCACCTCCATCAAAAAGTCTTTGACCAAAAGTTGAGTTCAACATTGCAAATGGGTTCAGCATTTGAGCAGCTGACAACAAAGAACTTGCTGGAGGAGGGGAATCAACATCTACCACGTCATCTATATCCATAAAGTCATTTTGCGGGACAGGATGAGAACGAGAGCGAGAGCGAGAGCGAGTGCGTGTGCTGGAGATTAAAACAATTAAATTTGTAAATTCACTTATTGGAAATCACGTTTTAAAAATATTTAATCACAAGTGATGGAAAAACAATTGAAGAACCCAAAAGCGTCCATATTAGAGGAACCATAGACCAAAAAGGGACTATGAACATTTCGGTTACATACTTGGACCTGTCTCCTTCATTGAAGTGTGCGTTAACAGCATCATTCAGGTCCCCGCCATGTTCCTGCATACCAAGCAAAAAAAAATTATATTGAAAAAGGTGCGACTTCGAATATTGATATTTCTTAAGAATATATCAAATAAGAGAATCCGAGAAGCATAAACCAAAGATTCAAAAATATAGATGAGTGCTTCACACATAGCGGGGCTACCTAGATGCCCATGTAATAAAATCAATCAATGGTAAAATGAAAATGATGATGTAAGGATTTTATTTTTTTCCCCTTCCAAAAACTATATGAACTTGAGTGTCAGCTACATGCAGTTTGTTTAAATGAAAAGACTACTAATCCGTATAATGGAAAAAAGAGGAAGTACTGAATTACTAGGACATTCTTGTTGTCATAATGATTCACCACCATTAATCATTGTGGCATTAAATAACACGGGATAGACTTAAGAAGACGACAAGGGTCTAAACAAAACTCGATCAATTCTGATGAGCATTTTTCCACATCATCCCATGCTTAATGCCCATCCCTATTCTGACGAAATTTGTTTCGGATGGCTGCTCTTCTACGCTTTATACTTCTAATTTGGTCCTTTGCACCCAAACACATACTACAAAATCCGAGCATTCCGGCCTTTACGATTATCCTAGTCTCCCCGTCAATTAATCTACAGCCTGCCTTTGCTACAATCCCCAGAAAACAAGCAACATCTCCTCCAAAAAAATGGCAAAAATGACAAGAAGGCCTAACTTGGGCCTAGATATTCTGCACATTCAACTAGTAGGGCAGCTAATTAAGCCTAGAAACATATCCCCAAGAGTAAAATCGAATACTGAACTCGTTGAATCATGTGCAACAATCTATCAAAAGTATGAATTTTATGCGAAAAAGCAAAGCATCGATCCAACGCAACCAAGTAACTACAAAACCCTAATCCAACTCCACCAACTGAAAACCCTAGGGGAAAAAACTGATCAGGGTCTCTATGGCTCACCTCGAGCTTCTGAATCGCAACGGCATCGGAGACGCCGGTGATGCTCTTGAACGTCTCGATCGCATCCTGCGAAGGCAGCGCCATTTCGATCGAGATTTCTAGGGTTTCTCTCTCTGCCCCTTCAATTGGCCGATGAGAGAGACAGGATATACTTCAAATAAATAAATGAAAGAAAAAAGTGTGATTTTTGAAGAGTAAATGAGGGTTGGGCTTGAGAGTTTTCAGGCGGTTAGAGAGAGAAAGAGAGAAGGGGGATTCTAGAGAGAGAGCGAGAAAGTGGATTCTAGGCTTGAGATCCAAGGCAAACGAAAGCGAGAAATGTTAGTGGGGCCATGTACTGAATGCTTTTCCGATCCATCTCAGCCGTTGGATCACAATGAACGGTGCAGATTGCTTTTAAGTAGAACAGCTTTAGGGAGCACGTTGGAACCGTAGGGAGCTCCGGCCACATTTGGGCGAATTTTAACCTAAAATAATACTATTTAAATAAATAATTCTCAAAATAATTCTGAGTAATTCCGAGAATAGACCTCCGAACGCCATGATTAGGCTTGGCGCCGACAGTTGCGTGAAAGAAGAAAACGCTATTGACAATAGCGTTTTCTTCAAACGCTATTGTCAATGGCGTTTCCATATTACTATATTTCCACGATTTTGTTAAGGTTGTTTTATATTTTTATTTTGGTTTTGTTGAAATTGTAATAAAATTGATAGAGAATAAATGAAAAATCTCATAGTTTATCGAGAATAGAATACAACAACAACTGAGCCTTTTATCCCAAGCATATGGGGCAGGCTACATGAACCAATATGAGAATCATGCCGGGTCCAGCACATGAATCCTCTGTCTCCACTCACTTCTATCGAACAATATACTTTCATTGAGTCCTTTGGCAACCATATCGTTTCGTATCACCTCCATCCATGTTTTCTTCGGTCTCCCTTTTGCCCTTTTGCCATTGCCCATATCGAGACTATCTATTCGTCGAACCGGTGCTTCCATAGATCTGCGTCGCACATGACCAAACCATCTTAGCCGGTTTTCCCGCATCTTCTCCTCCACAGGTGCTGCACCAACTTTTGCACGAATATCCTCATTTCGCACCTTATCTTTTCTAGTGTTACCGCACATCCAACGAAGCATGCGCATCTCCGCTACGTGCATCTTCTGTGTATGATGCTTCTTAGGAGCCCAGCATTCTGTAACATATAATAAGGCAGGCCGAATAGCGCTCCGATAAAACTTTCCTTTCAATTTTATCGAGAATAGAATAAATTTAGTTAATATATAGAAATCTATATACTAACTAATTTTATTCTTTTCTTAAAAACACTATGAGATTTTTTTCTAAGCTCCGTCAAATTTGTTACAGTTTCAACAAAATCAAAATCTAAAACAATCTTAACAAAATCAAAACCAAAACCCATGTGAGGATATAACAATAAGAAAACGCTATTGGCAATAGCGTTTTCATTTTTGAAGAAAACGCTTGGCAATAGCGTTTTCATTAAGAATAAAACGTTGCTGTCAATAGCGTTTTTCTTACTGTCTAACTGCCATGTGTCAAGGCTAATCCTACGTGGCTGTACAGAGCTCTATTATCGGAATTAATTTGAAGTCAGTATTATTTTGGGGATTATTTAATTAAATAGGATTAATTAAGGGGAAATTCCATTTGGGCTGGGCCTCAAAACAGGCAAGTACAGTTTTGTACCAATTTAAATAAATCTAAAAATTTTGGGCAAATTGCTTAATAACACCTCAATATTTCACCATTTTTGCTCTTTAGTAACTTATAGTTTTCTTCTTAACACCTTAATATTCTAATGTATCTCGCCGTCAGCACTTTACTTCCCCTTGTTTTTACCGATGTGTCTATTTTACGTCGGCTTATTCCTATATATATATATATATATATATATATGAAAAACGATTGCAATGAATAAACCGACACGAAATAGACTCGACGGTAAAAGCATAAAGCAGCAAAGGGCTAACGGCGAAATACATTAGGGTATTAAAATGCTAAGAATAAAACTATAAGGTATTAAAGTACCAAAATGATGAAACATGGAGGTATTATTATGCAATTCACCCAAAAAAATTTAAATAACTATGGAATATACAGGTACAACAACGAAAAAGTGAAGTTTGCATCATAACATTGGAGATCTCAAGTCAACATCCACAAGACTGACAAGAACCCCTATAGGAGTTTGCATCATAACAATGGAGATCTCTAAGTCAACATTCACAAGACTAGTGAGAACCGCTATATTGCAGTGCTAAAACTTCTTTGCAGTTGAGTAACATATCTATTACAGAAGGAAAAATATATATTCGCAAGACTGACAATTTAAAGAATTTGTTAAAAAATAAAACCTATCCAGCACATGCCGATGTGTGAGACATGCATGGAACTATATTACAAATCGTGCATCTTCAGGTAAATTGCTACCATGACAAAACACTTGACACAAGTTTACAACTATGAACGAAAATTCACATCATGTAACAAAGCATAATCTCTATCACAGAAAAACGCAGTTTTCGTAATAATTACATGGGACTACGACACAAATTAGATACAAACTGTGAAACTACGGGAATCATTCAATTTGGCATCGGCCATCTGAATACCGCTGCTTGTAATGCTTGTGACCTTCAAGCTTCTCATCAAAATTCTTAGCCAACTTTCGGGGTTTATGCTTATTCTTTTCTCTATGAGCATGTGCATGACCACTGTGCTTACGATGATGAGGATCACCCGAAGCCAACGCAGGATCATCGTTATATCGGTGAGTGCTACTTCTTCTCTTCTTGTGAGTACGAGAAGGATGAGATCTTCTGTTATGGTGCACGTCATAATCTTCTTCGAGATTTCGAGTATTAGATCGTTTAACTCCTTTTGAGCGCTTCTTATTTCTTTGTCCTTCACGATCTTGATCATCCCGTTGGTCATCGGGAGGATCTAAGAATCCTTTTTGATGCAGTAACCAAAGGAGCACAATCACTGCGTATCAATGTACAAATCCAATTTTTAATTTGTTTGGTTTATTTATAAATAGAGGAGAAATCTTGTTAGTTATGGACAGACTAAATTGCAGGAATCCAAATCATTTTGCCCCTATAGCAGAATATCATTGTACTTTTATCAATGGAAATATGACACCGAAGTGGTAAAAAAGGACATCGTAGGAAGTAAACAGTTGGAGAATAGAAAAAAAATTAACTTATGTGAAAGTTGGGGGTAAAGTGCCAAGGGAAAAAAAATTCCTGGGTTATAGCAAACCGAATATAACTAATTTTAATGAGATTATGTAAACTGGTGAATAAATCATTTAATCAGAAATGAAGAAAAAATTCATGGGTTATATTGTATATAGCTCATTGAATTGGTTTTGATATAAAAATACAATGGCAAGTCATTTAATTGACATATTGTGCGTATAACCACACTGAATTTAAGAATTAGGTCGTGTGTTGCCTAGAAGTAAATACCTGTTTTTTTTTTTGTTTTTTTTGGTTTTTTTTGGGGGGGGGGGGCCGCATACAGGTAAAAAGTAAGGAGGGTATCCTGCAAATTTAACCAAAATAGAAACATAATAATACCTGTTGGAAATATTGCCAAGAGTAATCCGAAAAGTATTATCCAGCTCGCACATATGTATTGTATGTGGCAAGTGACATCAAAGAAGCTCGAGCATTTGTTTCTACACCAAAGAGAGCAAATCACGAATGAAGTACAGAGCTAATATAATTCACAAACTATATATCAATATTTTTTGGGTTAATATATCCATTTATTTAGAAAGGGCTAGGGCACCTCCATAAACTACCTAATCGAATATATTTTAAAACACTCTATGACAGTTATTTCCTTGACATGAGAATTAAAGCAATAGCTTTATGCTGCACCCCGATCTGTCTTTTAAGTCTTTATATACATTCACTGTACCAAAACTTTTGATTGAGAATTCCAAATGGTCAATAATAATCAATCTAGAATTCAAAAGGTGAATAAGTATTGATCTTCTAGATAATGCTCAACGTGTCATTTTATTTAAAACCATCTAGTATAAAAGCGAAAAGTGTCCAAATCACATTAACGTTAGTGTACCAGCATATTGAGATCAGATGGATGGTGTCAACCATCTAAAGCAAAGTGGTATTTTAGTTAATATGTACATGCCTTGGAATTAAATTAGACTCCCTCGTACAAGCAAAAAAGAAGTAAAACTGAATATTCTTAAGCATTACATATATAAATCTCCGATTGTGTGCGAGCAATTAGCAAATGTCTGCCAGGAGTAGGGTATACAAAACAAGAGAACACATACCTACATGTTTTACCTGTAAAGAAATCAACCATAGCATTCCATATTGTGTTCCATATTCTCTTAATAGATTGAAAGAATCCATTTAATCTGCCCTTCTTCGAATCATCTGTAGTTGCTATCTGCAACAAGGTTCGAGAACTCGGTATCGGTATCGGTTTCGATCCCTCAAAGTTTGGTTAGTATCGTTGGGTTTCGCTTGGTTTCATTAGTTTCGGTTTCGGTTGATTTTCATGTGGTGTATGCATTTATATGTATATTAATACATACACATATGTATATAAATATATATAGGATTTGAAATTTAAAAGATAGCATCAAAAGGGATGACTATTTAGCAAAATATATAAAAGAAAATGGCATGTAATTTGAAAATTATAATTTATATTTCTTATTTTCTATCTTGCTTTTTTTTTATCATTTTCCTAATATCAGCGGATATCGGTCAATTTTGGCCATTATCGGCTGATACTTGACCGAAACAGACCGATACTTGACTGATACAGACCGATATAAGTTTTGGAGATGGTTTCGGACCGGTTCCAACAGAAACCGATCCGATCGAAACCTTGAACATTGATCTACAACATGTAGCAATAATGGAAACTACCCCATGTAGCAATGATATGTATAAAGTATAAACATATGTTCTAACTATGAGTGTGTGTGTGTGTGTGTGTGTGTGCGCGCGTGTGACACCATGCCCGTCATTCATAAATATACATACAACAGTCTGCTTAATTTACATAAGTCAACACTAGATTTTTTTTATACGTGAGATGCATGTGTATATATAGTGGGAGATGTACGTAGATTATAAATTAGTGAAGGCAGAATGTATGTGTATTATAAGACATGTATAAAGAATTGTTATTGTTATATATATATATGAATAATATAAAGCTCTACTTTTGAGCTTGAAAATCAAGCTTTTGGCCTTTCCAAATTTGCCCCTCATGATTGCTTCAATGTTTTTTGTCCCCGTCTTCAAATCAAATCATCATCACAGTTCTCTTTAGCCCTCCTTGGTTTAACTTTGTATCTAGTCCCTCCTTGGTATTACACCCTCCTTTTGGACTTTAAATTTGTATTTGGTCCCTTAACTTTTATCTTTGGTTTGCTATAATCTTTCTTTGTTTTTCATTAACGATAAGATGCAAATTGGATTTGATGAAATTCCATAGCTTTTATTATGAATTTGCCTTATATGTTTACTTTAATGAAATCTCATAAGTCATAACATTGTAGAAAAATTTATGCATATTATATTTTTTAAATAAATTTTGCATGGTTGTAATTGTTCAAAAAGCTACTTTATGTGTATTTTTCATGTTTGATGAAATCTCATATGTCATAATATTATAGCTTTTTTCTTCAAAAAATAACGATATCTGTAAATAGATTTTAAAAAATTAATGTTTGAATTTTTTTCTTAATATGTAAGAAGAATTGAAATCTCCACCTAGAATACGTTGACTCATCTAGGAATTTTCAAATACGATTTAGCGTCCATTCAATAAATGCAAAAAATGAATGAAGTTGTAAAGTCTAAGAGTCTAAAATTGTTTTCAAAGAAAATAAAGAAATTTTTCAAAATTGTTTTGAGATAATTTTGGTCAAGCTTTGATAAAGATGTAAAAAGATACTTTTATGAAATTGTTTTCAAAGAAAGTAACAAAACTTTCTGAAATTGTTTTATGAGTATTTGAGTCAAAGCTTCAAAGGTTTGCAAGAGCAAGATAATGAATTTTAGTTGAAATACTGATCATTGTTGTAACAACATATTTCTTGAATTCTTGGGCACCTTTGTGTGCCCATGCATGGCAAGGGGGCACTTGCTAGTAAAATATAAAAGGGCTATGTGTAAGTTTGCCTTTCCCCCACCGCTTTTTGAGACAGAAAGTGGGGATTGGGGAGGGGGGGGTAGAGAGATGTGAATATCACATGAATTGAGAATTTTTCTTTTTTGGGGATTTTTTTTCTTGAAATAAAGAGATGATGACATGAATACCCCCTTCAGTTTGTGTTGTATCTATCTAGCGGTAACAGCATTCTCGTGAAGGAAATTGTTTCCAAAAACAAAACAGATTTGGGATATCAAAAGTATGATGCGAAATTAATTGATCTTAATATAACAAGAGCATAAAGCATATTGCTCAATCGCTTTGTCAATCCACCTTAAGAGAGAATGTTAAAGAAACAATGCTTTCTTATAAAACTTATTTAAAACAACAAATATAAGGAAATAACACAAGAATAAATGTTCTATAATTTCAATCTCTTCAGCTAACCATTAGTACATCTATGTTCCCAAAAAAATTTCAAATTACGATGCTCCAAAGTTGCATAAGCTTAGGCTAATCAAAAAGGCCCTCTCTTGCGGTTAGTGGCACAAAGCCATAAAGAATTGACGACAGCTTAAGGATCTATTATAAATATTTGTTAATTCTTGTGTATAGCTTTCTTGCATTTGGGTTGTGCTTAACAGCCGACATAATTTCGTAGTGAAATAACTAGCTTTCAAATGGAAGTTTAAGTTTTGCTTGAAATTTTAATAAAAGAAATCACAGCAAGACAAACAAAAAAGATTTGCACTATGATCCTATATAATATGCGTCAATATTCAACTAATAATAGATAAAAGGTGATGTCCTGGAGACCTGCGTTCCATTATCAAGAATAGTTTCTGTAGTTGTGAATTGACACTCTGCTCGATCAACTTCACTAAAATCAGAAGCCTTCAGGATAGCTGCATATAGAAATAGAATCAGCATTTTGAATAGAATATGTGAAATATGAAATTTTTAAGCAAGCAGTAGAATTAAGCAAGTGGAAAATTGTATTTCTTTATTTCTTTCTAGAATTGCAACTCACCTGCACATTCATACTTTCCAGCTTGATCTGTTGTTGGATATAAGTAAAATGAGCTAACAACCACCTCGTCTGGTTTCATTATAAAATACTGTTCCTGCAATCAAAAGAACATTCTATAGTATATAAAATTTATACATGAAGCCCTTCAGAGTTCAGACGCATCAAAATTTTAACATGACAAACATTTATATGGCCATATTATACCTATAGAATGAAGGTTTTAAGACTTAAGAGTTACAGTTCGTTTTGTGTGTTCATAATTATGGATTGATCCCATAAAAATGTGATTGGTCATATAGCACTTTATACTGAAAAAGATAATTGCTGATAGTAAGATGAACTATTTGCAAGACAAGACCTTGGTAATAAGCTGCTTAATTGTAACAATTTATAGATGGCTATAGAGCAATCAAACTAGTTTCTTCTAGGGCAATCATCGAACTTTCTGCTAGCTCAGCAAAAATATAGATGGCTATAGAGCACTCTAAACTGAGATGTCTGCAGAGAAAGAATGGCCAAATCTATTGACCAGCATTAAACCTAAGTCACTACTGCCAACCGAATCTATTGACCAGCAACCTAAGTCAAAACTGCAAGGAGTGCTAATAGCTAGTCTTCGATGATTATGGGAAAGAGGGAAGCCTTCCATAAAATCAAACTAGTTTAACTGTTAGATATGGTGCCCTCAAAGTCAATTATTGGATCGCAGGTACGTGATTGCAATGATTGAGGAAGAACCTATACCGGTAGGACAGTCTTACTCGAGATGATAGTATGCTATCTGGTTTATCTTTATCAGTCGTGTACAGCTTTAGGTGACATTACTGTTCACTATTACACGTTGATAGAGCCCCTACGATTCTTGCTTGACTACCAACAGTATGATGACTACGTGAGAGTTGGGTGGTCTATAAGCACATCCTTAAAAGTGGTCCCTAGTCATGAGTTTCGAGACAGGGCATCGATACTCCGGAGTAGACTAGTGTATACAGTCGAGACCCCGACGAGAGGCGGTGGCCTGTCTCACAAGTCATTGGTGTCAGTTGGTTCATCTAAGATGTATACAGGTGCTCATTGGGTTATGAGTGCACCGGACAGGACTCGCCGGAAACCTGCTAGTTGGTATTATACCTAACGTCAGATAGCAGTTCCCTGGTGACATGTGTTCATCGACCTGAGATCGTCATTTGTCGCGTGTGAGTTCCCACTGTGCTTTGATTGTTACCCTACCACGGCTCAAAGGAGTCATGCAAACAGGTTTTAGTTGGGTGCAGTCCCGAGCCACATGGAGGCAGTGAGCGGATCGGCAGGGGATTCGTCTCTCCCGGTATTGGGGGTGAGATCGCGCTGTGTCTAGGAGAGCTATTACACAAAGCTCTCGGCCGAGACAGGAGATTTACTGGTAGGTACTCTAATAGTATCTCAGGGTGTTCTGGGCTATACTCTGACACGACTTATACCGCTATTGGGGGTCTGACGTTACCGGCCCCCTAGACCCGATATGCGATGCTCATAGACAAACGGACCGGACTGTACGGATATTGTCACTGATAGGCTCGGTAGGGTTTCAGGATGAGTTCGCTTATCAGCTTCCCTTTCTGTCAATACATGGGCAGCCGTTACGTACAGCTAGTACCACTGATGGCTTGTGGTTAAACCCACTGCCAGAGTATTGACGAGTCTTTAGAGTCCCCACAGATTGTTTCTCTAGTTCGGGCGAAACGTTGTAGGGGCCGTATGGTTTTATGGCAGGGTTCGAACATGCACGTGCACTTGTGCACGTGTCATGGTTCGGATAGATAGTACTGGTGGGCTTTGGTTTAAGCCGGATCCAAGTATTATATTGTGTAGGAGTATTTTTGTCTCTTTGCATTTTGTATTCGGTCGGAATACAAATACGGGTATGTATATACTGTAGTGGGGTTATCCTGTAATTAGTTACGGGATCGCTTTTTGAAGTTGCCAGTTTGTATCTTCGTTTTGGGCAACTTTCTTTTCTTCCTTCTTGGCTGAATTTCTTAGTTGTGAGGGGGTTTCTTGCAAATGTGGCCTTTTGTAAATGAGGGTTTTTTTTGTGGCCGCCGGGGCTCCAGCAGCACATGGGATGTTTTCAGTTTGATGAGGTGTTTTGTGTGACTCACTAAAGCTTTAATTGTTATTGTCTTTGCTTAGGATTTTTTGTAGAAGATCTTTTGTGATATTTTACATATGGTCACCTCTTGGCTTGTACTCACCCCCTCCTCTATTTCATAGTGACCATTTTTCTTATTGTGGCCGAGCACAATCTGGGAAGGATTTGGCCGAGCCCAATTATTTGGGTAAGGAAATTTATTCATTGCAAATTTCATTCTCACTTCATCTCTACCCAAATGGCAACTTCAATTTACCTCCACCCAATGGCTTGGGTGTCTTGAGATAAATTATTCTACACACTCTCTAGTTCAATCTTGGACATGTCGGTTAGCAAACTTCATATCCGAGTTGCCTCGGTTTAGAGGCGGAAGCCCGTATAAAGATCCGTTGACGTGGTGCCACCTCGACGAGAAGACAGAAGATCGGAGATGCCGTGAGGAGCGTGGGATGATGGCTAAAGACCGAAGGACACGGATCGATCGGTATAGCCATTCTATCATTTTACAGTTTGCTAGTTTAGTGTTAATGGCACGATCCGGGTTACAGTCTATGTTAGCGCATGTTTATGAAAAAGTTTTTATTGCGCGTTTGGCCTCGAATTATTGGCCGGGGCGCTGGCGTAGACTTACATGGTATCAGAGCCACACCATTAAGCTTTACTAGCTTGTTCTAACATGTTTAAAATATCGATCGAATGAAATTTCCAAAACTGCAATTCCAAATTTAAAGTTTCTGTCAAAATTTTTTTGTCGTCTAAAAATTACTTTGAGTATGTCAGAAAATCGAGCAGGCTTTTCTAAGACTGCAGAAAAAATTTGGTAGACTAATCCCATAATACCGCCGCGGAACCGCCGCAGAACCCATGGGTTTGCCGCGGTTCCGCCGCTGTTTTGGGGCTTCAGTGCACCATTTTTCTTCTGGGTGTCCTTCATGTGGAACTGTGGTTTCTGGAATATTTTGTTTGGGCCCAGATTTGTTTGAGTACTAGATTTGTACTTGGGGCCCACTTCGGGAAGTTTTGTCGATCGGGAAGTTTTTGTCGATCGGAATTTTAAATGTGGTTACCATTTCTCAAGTTACCATTTTTCTTCTGGGTGTTTTTCATGTGGAATTGTGGTTTACAGTATTTACGTTATATTTGCGACCGTGAATGTCATTTGAGCGGTATAATTCGTCTAATTGCTATAGTCCTTTTAGACGGGTTTGCGAACGTGACATTCACGTTGATATTCTGTGTTGTGCTGTGATGTTGCGGATTTGTCGTGGTGTATAGCTGTGTGCAATGGTAGTGCAGTTTGGATTTATTTGTACATTTGATATTGCGGGACGAGCGTCCGACATGTGGACTGCCGTCGGTGCCTGTTTGTATATTATTCTTTTGGGGCACGACCGGGTTGAGATCGATGTACCCGTTGTATATATTTTCATTTCTGTACTAGGTTTACCCCGCGACGGAGTGCACGGATAGCCGGGTTCTGAAGGGCAACGAGTCCGCATCTCATGGCTTTGAGAGGCAGGGGGCCTCACTCTAGAATTGGCAGGATATTCACCGCACTCGTAGGGGGTACAGGTTGACCCAAAGAAGGGTGCTCAAGTTACCGGATTCCGTGAAGTGCCGGGTGGTTCATTCACTTTGCTGAAGGGGGCTGCCTCGCTTCAGGATTTGGCGGGTAACTTGCCGCACCCGTAGGGGTCTAGGTTTTCATTGCACAGGCTATCCACACGACTAGAGGAACGTCGGGTTTCAGTTGCGGCTCTGTGAAACCCGGAGATCCCAGATTATCTAAATTGTTCTGTGATGCTTATTACTTTTCTGTGATATTGCATTTATCACGCCTGGAGCGATTATTGTATATTGGTATATATACTAGTAGATATTGTATATGTTTTACACCCGCGCTAGTCCAGTCCCCGCTTTGTCGTTAGTTAAGTAACCGAACGGGTGATGACGGGACCCAGTGGCGAATGCGGATGGTATATACATACATTTTATTTTCATTCTTTTCTGGTGTGATTAATTGATGGGACTGTGTTGATTTTGATCAATGCAAAGGAAAACAAACATGTTTGACGTTGTTGGAACAAATTTCAAAAGTGTTATTACAAGGACATTTTCTTTTGTTTTGCACAGTGATATACAGTTGGAATATCATGTACCTCATTCGACGAGGCAAGGGCCGAGATCCCTTAACCGGGAGTGACCCCTTGGGCAGAAGTTTGCGTCAGGGTAATAACTTCACTATAGTCGATTACTTATTGCTTTGCATCGCGGTATTCAGTTGGAATATCCTGCACCTCATTCGACGAGGCAAGGGCCGAGATCCCTTTACCGGGAGTGATCTCTTGGGCAGAAGTTTGTGTCAGGATAATAACTTCACTATAGTCGATTACTTATTGCTTTGCATCGCGGTATTCAGTTGGAATATCCTGCATCTCATTCCACGAGGAAAGAGCCGAGATCCCTTCACCAGGAATGACCTCTTTAGCAAAGGTTTTCGCCACTATATTTTTGTAAAAAGCTATCAGGTTCCTTCAGCGATATCAAGTTCGTTACGTTAAAGGTTTTTCGCCAAAAACCAGCCGTAGCCCACCGTCATTTCAGTTGGGTATTCAGTAGTATTCAAGCTATGTATTTTGACCAACGCCAAGGCATAGTGTTTGGTAGCTGCTGGGTATTCATCTGTTGCATAGATAGATGAGTTGGTTTGGGACAGTCGTACTGCCATTTGGCCAACGTCAGGGGTATGTACGGGTGGGTTCAAATTAACAAGATAATGATGGGTAGAACTTGACATGTGACTTATGATATTTTGGCCAACGTCAAGGTCATAAGAGCATGGGGCAAAAATCCATATCGGGAATTTCTAAAGAAACTGAAAACTTTCCAAGCATGCACATACCTTCTGGAGTGTGATAACGTGAGTGGATTCCTTCACGTTATCATGCGATGAGAGTTGGATCCCGATTCCCACTGATGAGTTGGTTTACTCTTCGGGTGATCCCGACTAATTCTTCTTTCAGGTTTGAAGGAGAATTTGACAGTATAGTGGGAGGTTTCCTGATTAGATAAAATGATAACCATTCTGATCTAGGTTAGAGTGCACGCAGAGTGTTTCTTTTCCTCTCTCTTTGGCAGCGACCATTTATCGACTCTAGACTATGACTCTGTGACCAAGTTGACCGAACCTTCTTATAAACATACTGGCTTTTGGATTGTCTGAGTTGCATAAGTCATTGCCGCTCCTTTTACCCTTTGCATTTCTCCAGAACACCTCGTATTACTACGAACATCCACTTCCATTGGATAAATCCATCATATGGTTATATACGAACTCGAAGAGACTTCTTCGAGGATGGATTCAGGTTCATGAGAAATTGAATTGGTTTATTCAGTTGTCTTTTATCATCACCTTCTCTCAGGTTGCGAGGGCTCCTTGGTTTAGGAGAGTTCACCTATTACATTTATTGGATAGTCTTCTTCCAAACCATAGGCAGGTGTCGAAAGATAGGGAAAGGAGAAAACCAATTAGCCTAAGTAGAGTGTACAGAAGGTAATAAGTAAAGGCATATAAAGGGATTAGAAAGAGGACAAAGTAAATTGTGGCTGCTATCATTCACGACCAAACCGCGTAGATCATCGGCACTCCTATTTCACCTTTGCTTTTCTCCAGTTGAGGAGGAATAGAATAAGGTTTATTCAGTTGTCTTTTATCATCACCTTTTCTCAGGTTGTGAGTACTCCTTGGTTTAGGAGGGTACACCTATTACGCTTATTGGATAGTCTTCTTCCAAACCATAGACTGGAGCCGAACGGTAGGGAAGGAAGAAAACCATTTAGCCTAACGATGGTGTACAGAAGGTAATGACTAAAGACAAATAAAGGGATTTGGAGAGATGACAACGAAATATACGGTTACAGTCATGAATCTGGATAATGGAAGAAGCATTACTATGAATACCAGGATACCCCTTCGAAACATATTCATGTTTCAGTTTCACTATGCATTGTTAATTGAAAACTGATTTTCCAATTAGATACTTACTCCAGGGTATGTATTTACCAGGTATGATTCTCACGTCTGTATGGTTTTACAGATGATGAGTGAAAGTAAGTTATTGGGAATTAAGTGATCATCCTCATTATATCGGAATTCGTTGTAATTGGTGATATTTGAGAAAATCGCCTGGGTACAGTTTTCAACCTACGACGCACAGGGTTTGAGTTGTTCAACTCAGGGGACTCATACAGAGTATTGTATGATGTCCAGTGTCCATCAGGACAAAGGGGTTGGTCTTCGTACTATATTCTGTTTACTCGTGGCTTCTCAAGTTTTAGACATGTGTTTCATAGAAATACAAGGTCTATTTTGAGAAGTTATAGGTAAAAGAATAAAGTAGAAAACCAGGTGTCGCAAGTATCGGGATTTTTCAAGGAGATCGAAAATGTAGATACTTGTGATTGGTATTCAGTTGATAGTAATGGTTTTGAGAAACTTGTTTCTCTTTCAGATTACTCATAATTAGATGAACTCCTAAGTTGAGTAATGCTGATCGGCCTCTCTCCATTTTGTTGACATGCACTGGAGACAGCTGCATGATTTGAATCTGGTCCCAATTAAATCAGTGCCAAAGTTTCTATAAGGAATGAAGCAGGTGACTCGATTCTAGATTTTGCTTTATCTTATGACTTGATCTTAGCAAACACCTGGTTTAGGAAAAGAGAGTCCCACCTTATCACTTTTAGGAGCGGATCAAGTGCTATTCAAATAGACTTTTTTCTGACGAGAAGAATAGATAGAGGTTGTTGTATCGACTGTAAGGTAGTGCCAGGTGAGAGTGTAACCACTTAACATAGGCTTTTAGTTCTAGATTTTCGATTTAGAAGAGAACCTAGGAAGATTAGACGTAAAGTAGAGCCTAAAATTAAATGGTGGCGATTGAAAGAAGGTAACCAAAAGGCTTTTATAGATCGTGTAGTACAAGAAGCGGATTGGCAGTCAGAAGATGATCCAGACAAAACATGGAACAAAATGGCTAGTTGTATCAAGAAGGTAGCTAGAGACCTACTTGGTGAGTCGAGAGGTGGTGCTCCACCATCTAAGGACATATCATGGTGGAATGAAGATGTAAAGGCTGCTATTAAAATTAAAAGGGATTCTTATAAAGATTTGAAGAAAAGTAGAGATATGGAAAGATTTGAGAAGAACAAAATGGCTAAAAAGGAGGTTAAGAAAGCTGTTCGGGAAGCTAAATCTAAGGTCTACAAGGAGGTGTACGATAACTTAGACACTAAAGAGGCTGCAAATGATATATACCGGATTGCTCGGATGCGGGAAAGGAAGACTAGAGACTTATGTGCGGTGAAATGTGTCAAAAATGAAAATCAGAAGGTTTTAGTTCAAGACGAGGATATCAAGGAAAGATGGAGAGATTATTTTGACAAATTGTTCAATGAGAGCTTTACTAAGAATTTGGATGGACTTGTCATTCAATCTCAAGATATAAACCGTGATTTCATGCGTAAAATAAGACTTCCCGAGGTTAAAGAAGCTTTGAACAGAATGAGTTTAAGAAAAGCGGTTGGTCCTGACGGGATTCCTATCGAGATTTGGAGATGCTTAGGAGAAATAGGCGTTAAATGGCTGACAGATCTGTTTAATAAGATTTGGCAGACAAAAAAGATGCCAAATGAATGGAGGAAAAGTATCCTTGTACCAATCTACAAGAACAAAGGTGACATTCAAAGTTGCTCAAACTACCGTGGAATAAAACTGATGTGTCACACCATGAAACTTTGGGAGAGAGTGATTGAACACAGGCTAAGAAAGGATATTAAGATAACAGAGAACCAGTTTGGGTTCATGCCTGGACGATCGACGACAGAGGCTATTCATTTGCTTCATCAACTTGTCGAGCGTTTTCGAGAGAGGAGAAGAGATTTGCATATGATATTTATTGATTTAGAAAAAGCGTACGACAAGGTACCTAGAGAGGTATTATGGGGGACAATGATGAAGAAGGGGGTCCCCGTCAAGTATATTGACATAATCAAGAATATGTACGATGGAGTAGTGGCAAATGTCAGAACTTGCGGCGGCTTAACGAGTGATTTTCCGATCACTATTGGTTTACATCAAGGATCTGCATTAAGTCCATTCCTGTTTACCATCGTGATGGATGAGCTTACTAGAACTATCCAAGATGAGGTACCTTGGTGTATGCTATTCGCTGATGATATTGTTCTAGTAAATGAGACGAAAGCAGGGGTTAATGCCAAATTGGAATTATGGAGGCAAACATTGGAATCTCGAGGATTCAGATTGAGCAGGACCAAGACAGCATATATGCACTGCAAATTTAGTAGCCAGAGAAGTCAAAACCATATTGGTATAACATTGGAAGGGCAAGAGATATCACCGAGCGACCAGTTTAGATATCTAGGTTCCATCATCCAAAAAAATGGAGAGATTGATAGTGATGTTAATCAAAGGATCCAAGCTGGTTGGTTGAAATGGAGGAGTGCAACAGGGATTTTGTGTGATCGTAACTTTCCGTTAAAATTGAAAGGGAAGTTTTATCGGAGCGCTATTCGGCCTGTCTTATTATATGGTACAGAATGCTGGGCTCCTAAGAAGCATCATACACAGAAGATGCACGTAGCGGAGATGCGCATGCTTCGTTGGATGTACGGTAACACTAGAAAAGATAAGGTGCGAAATGAGGATATTCATGCAAAAGTTGGTGTAGCACCTGTGGAGGAGAAGATGCGGGAAAACCGGCTAAGATGGTTTGGTCATGTGCGACGCAGACCTATGGAAGTACCGGTTCGACGAATAGATACTCTCGATATGGGCAATGGAAAAAGGGCAAAAGGGAGACCGAAGAAAACATGGATGGAGGTGATACGAAACGATATGGTTGCCAAAGGACTCAATGAAAGTATATTGTTCGATAGAAGTGAGTGGAGACAGAGGATTCATGTGCTGGACCCGGCGTGATTCTCATGTTGGTTCATGTAGCCTACCCCATATGCTTGGGATAAAAGGCTCAGTTGTTGTTGTTGTTGTAAGGTACGAGGAGTTGTCCGGCTTATGCTTAAAACCAGACTCTAGATAACTCAAGGCGCGTTTCTGTAATGGCAGTTTGTGTGTTGACCCAAGCTATGACGAGGGTTGACTTTCTACCATCTGGAAGATCAATAGCGATATTGTTCTTGACTCGCCACAGTTTTAGTAAAATGGATTTTTCATAAAACAGTAATGGGAGTATGGTAGAACTGGAAGATATTCCAGAACCGCAAACGATTACAAAAAATTTAATAGAACCTAAAGATTCAATCAGGTTTGACATTCCATTAGCCACTCCGCAGATATGGTGGTAACCTCAGGCACCCGAGAGGTACTCCGGTAGCCTCAAAGACGGTGACAGGGAGGTTCTTGTTTACCCAGACTTGACACTACTGTTGTTCCAGACTATGAGACCCGGCAGGAGGATGAGTATAGTATCGTTCTAAACTAGTTTTAGAAGTGTACGTGTATATGACTCTGCCAGAGGGTTGTTGTAGTCAGTGGGAGCAGCGGAAGCATAATGGACAAGTAGCTTATGTCTATTTATAGACTAGAGCAGATATAGCGGAGATAGATCATCTAATTTTGATGTGACAGTCATGGGCTTCGACTTCATCAGAATAAGGGATGGATCTGTTAAGAAGGTAGTAGGTGTGATGTCCTGGTATTTGGATGACATGCAC
The DNA here is from genome assembly GCA_030015575.1 of Agapanthus africanus. NCBI lineage: Eukaryota > Viridiplantae > Streptophyta > Magnoliopsida > Asparagales > Amaryllidaceae > Agapanthus > Agapanthus africanus. The sequence goes on from CM057339.1 coordinate 29,028,686, forward strand.
TTTGTAGGAAGTGAGATTCCTATCCTACGATCGGTTATACTGTGGTTGTCACACAGTTGTTTCTCCACACAGGATATGGATATAATATCAGACATTCTAGTTACTAGATCTATGGTTTTAGATCTAGATTTGGGTAGTTTCCCAATCTGGGTACTTAGACAGTATTCTAAAGGTATTTAGAATAGATGACTCCTGGCATGATGGTGTACCTGCAGGTGATGGAGTCTTCCTCTCTAAAGGTGTTTTACAGACTAAAGGGGAAAGGGATGTGCATGATTAACATATCGCTTACTTAGGCAATTGAGTTGATTGTGAGATGTCAAGTACCACACCAGATGTTGTTTTTGCACTAGATGCAATAGGTTGATATTAATCCAATCCTGCAGAAATATTCGGAAGCAGTTTTAGAACATAAATGGATGTTCTACGGATTTGATGACGGCGGCCTCTTTCGGGGGACGGTTATCGTTCCAGGCTTCCAAAGTGACATGGATGACAGAGTGATTGTCAGAGTTATAGTTTTTCCTCTGACGAGGGGCAGTAGTTTGGACAGGTAGTCCAAGCGGATATTGTGGGAGGTATGGTGCAGGATACTAATTAGGTTCAGTTGATGATACACAGTCTAAGAAGTTTGGATTTGGAGTTCATTTATGAACTAGGTCCCATCAGATATCCAGACATATTCTAAGACAGGTATTACTCAATTCGGGAGATGGTTTTCTCCGCGAACTTGAGATAAAGAGAGACATAGAAAGAAACATCAGGGCGGATCCACTCACTGAGGCTATTTTTCGAACACAATAGTTTTACAAACGAGCTTTGTGAAACTGATTAGTAGAGAAGTTGGATGTTCGGTATCACACGAGCTGTGAGTATACGACATCGCAATAATTAGCCTTAACTGCAAGTGGGAGATTGTTGGATATAGTGACCTCAAAGTCAATTATTGGATCGCAGGTACGTGATTGCAATGATTGAGGGAGGACCTATACCGGTAGGACAGTCTTACTCGAGATGATAGTATACTATCTGGTTTATCTTTATCAGTCGTGTACAGCTTTAGATGACATTGCTGTTCACTATTACACGTTGATAGAGCCCCTACGATTCTTGCTTGACTACCAACAGTATGATGGCGATCATATACGTGAGAATTAGGTGGTCTATAAGCACATCCTTAAAAGTGGTCCCTAGTCGTGGGAGTTTCGAGACAGGGCATCGATACTCCGGAGTAGACTAATGTATACAGTCGAGACCCCAACGAGGGGCGGTGGCCGGTCTCACAAGCTATTGGTGTCAGTTGGTTCACCTAAGATGTATGCAGGTGCTCATTGGGTTATGAGTGCACCGGACAGGACTCGCCGGGAACCTGCTAGTTGGTATTATACCTAGCGTCAGATAGCAGTTCCCTGGTGACATGTGTACAGGTTAGTTCATCGACCTGAGATCGTCATTTGTCGCGTGTGAGTTCCCACTGTGTTTTGATTATTACCCTACCACGGCTCAAAGGAGTCGTGCAAACAGGTTTTAGTTGGGTACAGTCCCGAGCCACATGGAGGCAGTGAGCGTATCGGCAGGAGATTCGTCTCTCCCGGTATTGGGGTGAGATCGCGCTGTGTCTAAGAGAGCCATTTCACAAAGCCCTCGGCCGAGACAGGAGATTTACTTGTAGGTACTCCAGTAGTATCTCAGGATGTTCTGGACTACACTCTGACACGACTTATACCGCTATTGGGGGTCTGACGTTACCAGTCCTCTAGGCCCGATATGCGATGCTCATAGACGAATGGACCGGACTGTACGGATATTATTACTGATAGGCTCGGTAGGGTTTCAGGATGAGTTCGCTCATCAGCTTCCCTTTCTGTCAATACATGGGCAGCCGTTACGTACAGCTAATACCACTGACGGCTTGTGGTTAAACCCACTGCCAGAGTATTGACGAGTCTTTAGAGTCCCCACAGATTATTTCTCTAATTCGGGCGAAACGTTGTAGGGGCCGTATGGTTTTATGACAGGGTTCGAACATGCACGTGCACTTATGCACGTGTCATGGTTCGGACAGATAGTACTGGTGGGCTTTGGTTTAAACCGGATCCAAGTATTATATTGTGTAGGAGTATTTTTGTCTCTTTGCATTTTGTATTCAGTCGGAATACAAATGCGGGTATATATATACTGTAGTGGGGTTATCCTGTAATTAGTTACGGGACCGCTTTTTGAAGTTGCCAGTTTGTATCTTCGTTTTGGCCATTTTTCTTTCCTTCTTTCTTTCTTTCTTGACTGAATTTCTTAGTTGTGAGGGGGTTTCTTGCAAATGTGGCCTTTTGTAAATGAGTGGTTTTTTTGTGGTCACCGGGGCCCCAACGGCACATGGGATGTTTCTAGTTTGATGAGGTGTTCTGTGTGACTCACTAAAGCTTTAATTGTAATTGTCTTTGCTTAGGATTTTTTGTAGAAGATCTTTTGTGATATTTTACATATGGTCACCCCCTCCTCTATTTCACAATGACCATTTTTCTTATTGTGGCCGAGAACAATCTGGGAAGGATTTGGCCGAGCCCAATTATTTGGGTAAGGAAATTTATTCATTGCAAATTTCATTCTCATTTCATCTCTACCCAAATGGCAACTTCAATTTACCTCTACCCAATGGTTTGGGTGCCTTAAGACAAATTATTCTACACACTCTCTATTTCAATCTTGGACATGTCGGTTAGCAAACTTCATGTCCGAGTTGCCTCGGTTTAGAGGCGGGAGCCCGTATAAAGATCCGTTGACGTGGTGCCACCTCGACGAGGAGACAGAAGATCGGAGATGCCGTGTGGAGCGAGGGATGATAGCTAAAGACCGAAGGACACGGATCGATCGGTATAGCCATTCTATCATTTTACAGTTTGCTAGTTTAGTGTTAATGGCACGATCCGGGTTACAGTCTATGTTAGCGTCTGTTTATGAAAAAGTTTTTATTCCGCATTTGGCCTCGGATTATCGGCCGGGACGATGGCGTAGACTTACATCAACCACCTTAAGTGGTAATTCCAAAGGGAATAGCTTTCACCTTCAAGGAAAAATATCAGTCACAACCATAAAGCAGCAGTAAAAGTATCTATTCTAAAATACTGGTTCTTATCTAAACGTCATTAGCCACAAGAAAAAGAAAAAAAACTCTTAAAAGGGATTGAGTAAAAGACATGATATCACTAGAAAGTGACAAGAAGTGAAGAAACATAATTTAAACTTGACGGAAAGCAAATGGTCCATTCTAAGTTGCACATAAGGAAGCAATGATGCCTTAGAGTAATAAGCTGTAGCCAAAAAAGCACACGCTTTCATCCTTAATTGACTTATGAAATGTGGTATCATGTGTTCTAGCCAATACTTCACTCCAAAGGAAGAAACAATTATACAAAAGATACATCTCACAGAAAAAGACTCAAATCATACACTAAACTGGTAAAGTAATGGTAAGTAGAATGAAATATTTGAGTTTTAAGGCAAGCTAATATGACTAGCGAGAGGTGAGAAAGTTCGTTATGCATGGTAACTATGACAAGGTCACAACACTAAAAATATGCAACCAACACAAGTTAAGAGGAGACTAATCATAATTATTTATGGAAGAGCGTAGGTCCTGCATTTCTTTAACTACAACACGTGCTGCTTTAAAGATGTTTCTATCTATATCTTTATGAACATATTGAAGATCTTATTGATCCAAATAGGGGACATTAACATTTTTCGAGTGGTTACTAGAATTTCAAGATAAAAAGGTGGGCCATGGAATTCTTCGACTAAACAGATAAATTACAGAATGGAATCGATGACTGCTGCTTAAATGATCATCAGTTCAATATGACATTTAGGAACTTAAATAGTTTTCGTATTTGAGAAAAAAAGGAATATGAACCAGCGGACAGCGGCTCTATAGATCATAGAACACTTAAAGGAATTTACTAGAATAAAAAAGATGAGGAATACCTCCATGTAGTTAACACCCCTCAAGCAGTCAAACTGCAAAGGCAAATCCCAAGTGTTAGAAATATACAAAAAAGATAGTAGGAATTAACGATAGGAAGAATATTGCGGAATTCACGTGCTGATACATGAAATCTGGTCTCAATAAATATTTATAGATGTTGTCAGATGTTGATGTCAAATACATGAATTCATTCATCTATAATATAGTTAAAGGTAAGTCCTATGGACATATGCTTTGAAGATAAAGAGAGGAAATTCCAAGCAGTGTTGAAAAAAATGGATTAATCCGCTGATTACACGGCCGAGTAATCGTACTCGGTCCCCAAACGAATGGGAAATTAACTATTCAATGGATTCGGTCATAGCGATTATTCGATTTATACGGCAATTAATCGGTCCACTAATCATTAATCGGATCAAGACACTTCTCATGCAAAAAAATCAGGCCCAAAACCATTGAAACCCAAAGCTGGCTCAGTTTTAAATTAATTGATGTATTACCCGGTACCCATGAACTCCCCAATTAATTAATGTATTAATCTATAATCCATGACTCACCATTCCCAACCCATGGCTCATAATCCCCGTAGTAATCAAACCGAGCCAAACCCTCTCCCCATCCCTGCAACCCCCCACCCACCCGTGCCATATGCTTAGAGGATAAAGAGAGGAAAGTCCAAGCATGAAAACACACGCACGCACCACCCCACCACCACCCCACCAAAAAAAACCGCGACTCCCCTACCCCATGATGATGGACCCATGGCAAGGCCTATGGCCCATTAGGTAATTTAAAAGCGGTAATTACTTGAAACTTTTCAGGCTGACAACAGGACTTCTTGAACCACGGTGCTCTGAACCATGTCAAAAACCATTTCGTGCCCAAAAAGTCTTAAGCTATAGAGTTGAGGATGAAGTAGATCAAGCTAAGCAGATGACAATAGTAGGTCATAATGATCGGCAACTATCATTATTTTCTCGTATGCTATTCAAGGAAAATGTGTCTATTATAATAACTCTAAAAAATGAGAATACACATGGAGATACTTAATCGTTGGGAAAACACAAGTATAAAGCAAGTCCAGGATGTAAAATAATGGAGGTGGGCACGAAAACTTAATTTAAAAAAATGACATTTTCAAATATAACTATGTTGGTTATTCATTTTCGAACAAACAAGGTATATAGAGATATCTCAGTGGGTTATGACCCATCCAACTTCGACCATAAGTTGTCCATGACAATATCCAATAGCATGAACTTATTCATATGACCAAACATACAGTTGTTGCAAATGTTAAACTACCTCTCTGTTATTTTATTTGGAATACTTTTGAAAAATTGTTTTTAGTTCTAAATATGCAGTTTCCACACTGCATGACATTATTACGGAATCATATTTATCATCTTCATTCTGAATCCATGGTCTCCATCCACTATCTAACTGTATGAGCTACAGCCTTTTAAATGCATGATATCACAATCAGTTAAATTTCTATTAGTTTCTTACAGTTTCATCTGAGATTAGTGTTTAGCCTGAGTGCATTAACATGTCTAGAATCACACAAGGACAGATGCACCCGATATAATATAATATTATGATGGCAATAATGTGTGAGCAGCCTCCTAATGATCCAAATTCTCAGACAACATTTACAGATGCTTATTTATTTGAATGCATCTACAATCACAATATACATTCATCCTTGGAAAAACAATTTAGAAAAGGAGTAAGCCTACCGTTAGGCTATATGACGCCTCTAGTTTACCGGTGTTCTTGGTTGCAATTGTAGCGGTACCATATTGAGTAAGGGCTTCAAATGTGGGAATTTTTACACTAACAATCTTCCCAGGACTCCTGAAAAAGAATAATAAGTAGTGTATAATCTTATGTTCAAATATTATTGCAAGAGTTGTGTAAGATTAATAAAAATCATTGCAATTAGCAAGTTTTGGATGAATATCATTCCAATGATTGATTATAGGCAACTAGAAATAGAATAAATGAACAAAAAAACATAAGACAAGCCAAATGTATCTATATCTTAAAAGGATGAGAGTTGTTAGCAATTTATATACATGACATGCTTATACAAAACCAAAAATAGTTTATGAGACTGTTGACTGCCTACATAAGCACACTTATCAGCCAGTGTGCTCTTGATATGATCGTAGGGAATCCGGAAAATCTATAGAAGCATGATGCCATCTGTCAAAAAAAAATTCGTAACTATATTCTTGAAATGGCAGCTTTACCGAGGGGCTAGGAATGGATATGTTGAACATCAACCTTGTTAAACAGGTATGTGGCAATAGATAAAAAAGCATTAATGCGTGAAACAAACCACCGATAAGTCTTCCTAAACAATATGAACCGTTGTACTTACGTTGCATAAATTCTCTCCACAATTAAGCTTGGGTACATGTGCCTCGAACGATCCAATATACACATATGGATGTGCATTTCCACATTGCCACATAAGGGAATAGAATGAAACATCAGCAAACAATGTCTTGGAAATCAGAACAAAGACAACCAACGATACGAGGAAAGGGAAAATGGGAACTTCAGGAAGCACTCAAGGTATGAAAAGAATGAAGGTGAGCAATGACGCCCACTATATCAAATGCACATATGTCAAACTGAAAAAAGACTAATACGCCTCAATGGAAATATGAGAGGGGAAAATTTTGCAAGTTCAGTAACTCCAAACTCCAGGTCATAATTTCAGTGACCTGTATTCCTCTCATATTCTGATGGAACACAAGGGGGAAAGGAATTTTATGCACATTCAATCCTTGAAAACATCATCGCAGGTCATTTTGCGAGCTCGAAAGAACCTCAAGGAAATCCTGGTCGTATATCCAACTTGCGTTTTGAGTTTTATGTGTAAATAAATGCATTTGAAGTACACATTGGGTGTACTTTTATGCACATAGGCAGAAATCATGCATACTTGTTACATGTATATATGACTGCAAAATGTCGGCAAATACAAAGAATGAAAAGCGAAAACCAAAGCCCGCCTTTCACCTGAATGTATAAAAAGACCCAAAGATTCAAGCTAAAATATGGCATGCATGCCCTCCAATAGTACCTTTGAGACACATAATTGATGTCATCAGCCCTCAGTTCTATCAGTAAATTAGTGTTAAGAACTTCTGTGATTCCTACTGAAAATGAATGTGTTCCTGCATTCTGCACCAATATAAGATATAAGTTCAAAGAAGGTTAAAGACAAACAAAATGTATGTCGTCGCATATAGAAAAATCATAAGAAGAATCAGAAACACAACTGGATGTTGATTGACTCTTTCAAACCTTCCTTCCACACTATATAGAGGCAATTGATTCCTACTTCTACGATTTTGGTCAGCCTGTCAAAAAGAAGATTACATAATAATATAGTTAAATGAATGCCAGGTAACATTTGCATCATTTTCTGACAGTGTGTGCATGTGTGTCTGTGTATGTAAGTTGAATGTATAATAGACATGTGTGTGTGTTTGACGCCTAAAATCATTTTCTTGTTCATGTCCCAAATCCAATTTGATGACATAAAAAAAGAGCATAAAATTATGTCAAAGATCAGCATGAATCTTTTGATCAATATGCCAACATCGGCTTGTGTGGAACATAGGAAAGTATCGTGGTCTACTAAATGAATTACCCATAATGATTATTTTTCAATTTGAATCTTATAAATTTTATGAGTATGTTTACAAGTAGCTTTAAGAAGGATCTCACTGCATATATTATATAATAAAACACAAACAATATTTAAAATATGTTATCTCAAAAAATATTTAAAATATTGCTCATATGAAAATATGATACTCGTTATAGGTAATAACGAGTTTAACAACATTCATTTTTCCTTGATGGATATATCTGAATCAGACCCGATTTGAGCAAACAGGACTGTGGAAAAAATTGAGAAAAAGAAAACAAGCAGATGTACCCACACTTAGCATATTGAAACAGATCTTTCGAGAAAAAAACCATTTAGCATGTGTGACAAATTGAGTGTGTGCATTAAGCAGAAGTAACAAGAGATTCTGACCTCCCAAAAATGCCATAGCTGATTATGCAAGCAACTCAAATATGGTGTTGAACAAAAGTTTGGTTGCCCTCTATAGGCTTCATAACTAACGCCAATTTTGTTGCATTCAAGACCATCTAAAGTGAACCTTACTCTCTCCAGCAGCATCCATTTAGAATAATTTGTCCCGAATGAATGGGGTTGGCCTGCATTAGCCTTCAGCAGAAGAAAGTTAGTAACAAGTCAAATCTGCCATAATCTGCATATATTGTTGATTACTCAAAACATCCATCCATGCATAATTCTATATAAGAATTGAACGTTAAATACAACAAATATTCTATAATTGCAGTGCAGCATAAAGGTAACCAGAACCTTGATACAATTAAAATGACCATTTGGTCATCATTCTCAATATGTTTTCCAGTGATATGGAGTGGCCTACGGAACAAGCTCCACAAAGTGTTGAAGTTACTACAATTAAAATGATCATTTGGTCATCATCCACAATATGTTTCCCAAGTGATATGGAGTAGCCTACGGAACAAGCTCCACAAAGTGTTGAAGTTACTACAACAGGATAGCAACTTGTACTCAGCCCTCTTTGAGTGGGTGCTGAATACCCAGCAGAGACAACTATGAGCAACGCTTAAGGGCAAAAAAAAGGTGCTGAATACCCAGCAGAGAGACAACTATGAGCAACATGCTTAAGGGCCAAAAAAATTTAAGGCTATTTGGTATGCAGGTAAACCTGCCCTCTTGGTCATGACTCATGCAGTTGAGTAACCCACAAAATTCTCCTAGATAAGACTCTAAACAAAGATGTAAATGATATGTTATTAGTCAGTTATAAGGCATATAAATTCACATCTACCACTTGTATAATAAATTTATGTGCAATGATTTATTTTTATCTATAAATTAATTTAAATTTAAAAAGTTCTATAACAATATAAAATTGTCACAAACAACTTTGCTACATAAAGACTTGATGAAACGATTTTATATCAGTGTCTCTGTTGCATCTATACAAACCAAACCATAGGACGTCATCCTACCTCCGGCTGGTGCAAACTTTATTCATCCTAAAATGCATTCAATTCTTATTCTATGATTTCACATAATCATCTGGCGGTTGCTCGTCCCAATGCCGAGAAGAGTACTGAGCTTCTCTTCCAATTTTGAGATCCATCGTAGGTGAGAATTCTCTTCCAGATTGGTGTGTATTAGGAGATCCCAATGATATTGCTAGTGATCTAGTTTAACAGGAAAAAGATCTATAGAAACCATGGTTTAGAATCGGAAGGTCATTTTTGGGATCGGAATCGGCCTTCTTGGATTGGGATCAACTGAAATTTCAAACCATGATAAAAATGTTATCAGAAAGCATATTATCTCTAAGCATCCGTTCTTTCTTTGTATTCCTTCAACATCAGTAGTTGACAGATATTTTCACAAAAGTGCTCTTTTTCCTATTAAATCCACAAAATGACTCTTCAATCCACGATATCAGACTTTTCTGTCCAGATTGAGCATGTATGATAACCATGCTCCACTTACGGGATACTGTCAGATAAAATTTATCAAACTGGTATTATTGACTCTTAGGTGAAAGTGCGATCTTTATGTAAGAAGTCCGACTGTATCTATAAAATATGAGATCCAGCAACTTGCTAAATTATAATGCTATCAATATAATAAATTACATAGAGGAAAATCAGAAAACCACTGAATACAGAAGAGTATGATTACCACTAAGCAAACATACTGCAGATAAAAGTATATGATTACATAACATACCAGCCTAGGAGTTACAAGATAGAAGTCCTCAAATGATGGGATACTTGTATAGCCAACAAAGTCACCAACAAGGTTAACCCTTAAAAAGTTGTCGTTGGATATTACAGTCCTATTTTCAGGACCAACAATGACCTCCTGAAAAGTAATATTGCATAACCACATCTAGGTTAGGCAAAAGATTGGCAGATAATTGATTGCAAAAATTTATCATTCATAAGCTGCACAAAATAAATATACATGCTTTTTTAACTATCAATAAGAGCAGACAAATTATGCAGTATATGTCAGACATATTGAAACTCAGGGACCACAACCAGAAATTTTATAATAAAAATTTGAATAATATCAACAATACTAAAAGTTATAAATTCAACTTATAAAGTGACCAATAGAACTTTCTAATTGCCAAGATGGCCTCCATTCACAGTCATTGTAACTTACAGCTACATGGCAAATGTGCGTAGCTACACATGAAAAGGAGATCTAAATTGTAATGTTCAATAAGAAGTTTCTCTGCAGCAGTACAAGTACCTCCCCCTCCTAAGGTTTCATACCTACTTTGATCGACAATCTATGTTAATCTCTTTTTAATTATTTGTGACTATTAAAAAAATAGATTTTTCTAAAAAAAAGTTACATGATTTTGTGATATTATGTACAGCTCGTTGTTCATTTTTTTAGGCCCTGTTTGGGAATGGAGTTAAGTTTTCTGAACCGCGGTTTCATAAAGTTAGCAAAACTTAACTCCAAAATGCTAACTTTGCCTTGTTTGACAACCATTTTGGAGTTGAAATAACCGCAGTTATCTCAACCCAAAACTTGAGATAACCGCAGTTATCTCAAGTGCAACTTGACCAAAGTTCTGAAAACTCCATTCTTGGAGTTTGGGGCTTGCAAACCACAATTTGCATCCTCTCTACCTCCACTTAAAAATAAACCACAGTTATCCTAACTCCATATCCAAACAGGGCCTTAATGTGTGACTGTGCACTCCTCTGTGATTTTAAGAGTCGAAATACATAACAAGTAAAAATCAGCCATTCATTTATAACTAACTTTGTATCATATCAATGAAATGAAATAGGAAACTTTTTGATCTAAATATTTTATAAAGGAGACAACTCTGTACACATATATCATTTGTGTGCATGTGCGTCCGTGTCCGTGTGTCCCATTTTTTACAAATTTGTTGCATTGCGTTTCCAGTACCCATGCTATTATGTGTCTGTGCTTCACAGTGGACCAAAGAACTTTGATCTCGAGTTCTCAACCCTCTTACTTGGTCATGAAATTTTGTGAAATGTCATTATTGCTTTCCAAGGAGAAGGAGTGTTTATATGCCTATCGAGGTCTATAAAATGTGCGGGGATTCAGCAAGCTGTTAACCGGGCACTTATTAATGTTACTAGTTAGTTGCTTCTATCTTGCTGCCAGCCATGTTGGGTAAGCGTGTGATATCATCAGTCAAATTGTGTGTCTTCACAGTGCACAATACTGTATTGTGCTTTGCATTTCATTTTTTCACAGCATGGCTTAGTTCTCTGTTAATCCTTATAGCCAGTTACAAGCCTTCTCACTACTAACTATGCTGGTGATACCAACTGGGCTTTAGCTCAGTTGGTACCCAAAAAAAAACTATGCTGGTGATATTTAGTCATCAATTGCCCCACGATGAGTGGTCTTATTGATAGTCATCCTGATAAAGAACCAATCAAAAGGATGTAAAAAATGTAACCCTTTTCAGTTTATTATGCGACATTTTTAGTTTCTGTTATATGTCGAGCAGTCCTTTAGCCATGTACGGATAATATTTGCTCTTCTGCCTAATGTGTACGTAGAGAACCCTTTCCACCTGTTCTTCTCTTCTTCAATGTTCTCATAACCCTTACATTACGTATTTACATAACTATATGTTTTCATACTCAATGCTGATAGAAAGAAAGAGACAGCAGATGCCATCTTGTATTAGGCAATAGCTAAATGATAGAAAATTCCTAACATTATAATGATATCATATAAGCAATAAGAATTTAACCAGTTTAATATGCAACCAAAGGTAAATAACAAGAGAACGTACCGAAACAGAAGATCCTTTTTTCACCTGAATCCGAACACTGAAGCCAAGTGATCGCTTTCCAATACCAAAAACATGGAACCTTATATGCAAAAGACACTAATGGTATTAGCCACTCATCGTGGGGCATGGGGAACTATGAATCGAAACAAACAACATTTAAGTATATAACACAAACCCTTCGTTTTTAAGATAGCAATAGAGACATATCAAAACCTACAAAAAAGTTACCATTATAGAATCCTCATTCACATCACTTAGACAGACAGAAAAAGGGGGGGGGGGGAACACACACACACACAGAGATATACATACATACAAACATACATAGATACGCGTGTGTATGAGAGAGAGAGAGAGGATAAATCATGGTCGATTGCTTGTATAACTTCAGCCAGGTAATAGGCTCTCCAAGGGTAAAATGATGTAGTAACATGGTGATACAAATTTTCCATTTTTTTCTTTTTGGAGGTAATACACATTATCAATGGGAGTCGTGCATCTATCTACCACACAACCTTCCATGAACCCTACTTCATGAATCAGGGGCATAATGGAGGGGAATTCCGACGCTTCGTGCAGTCTTTTCCCTAAATCAAAAGAGTGTAACAGGATGCATTGCTATAAGAGACCACATTTGGTGGTCACCTTCATAATATAGTTACTTCTAACATTAATTTGTTATGGACAAAACTGCCAGTGCCCAAAAATTACATTATATCCTTGGACCTAATGGCTGCATTTACCAACTAATACAAAGAGTGATGGATTAAGTTCGATTTCTTTCTAGGTGTACAAATAAAGGTTTGTTATTTCCAAGGTTGTAAAAAGCGTTAGGCAGAGCTGAGTGGTTAGGGTACCGTCTAGGCGGCGCTTAAGCACCGCCTAGGTTTTTTTTTTTTAATTTTCATTAAAATTATATTTCATATATATACATAAAATATGGATGCCAAAGGTTTTAATGAAAGTATATTGTTCGATAGGAGTGAGTGGAGGCAGAGGATTCATGTGCTCGACCCGGCGTGATTCTCATATTGGTTCATGTAACCTACCCCATATGCTTGGGATAAAAGGCTCGGTTGTTGTTGTATATATACATAAAATAGTAAAAATCATAGAAAAATTCTAAAGACAATATAACTAAAAAATATACTAAATTTATATAGCAACTTCATATTGAATGGAATGAATAGCATCAAAAAATTATGCTACATGACAATAGATGAAAATAAAATGATAGGTTATAAATTTCTAACCGAATTTTTCAGCTTGCAAATTACATACCTCGTGAGATAAAATTAAAAAATAGAAGAAAGACATGAGAAGAACATAAAATGACTTGGAAAAAAATTCTTAAGGTTTTTGCCGGGAATCCTTTAAGGGGGGTTAGTCCCGAGTAATTTGAAAATGCAATTATGGAATTTTAAAATTCATGTTAGTCCCAAGTTATTTAAAATTGGAATTTTCTTAATAGTATTAGTCGAAACTAAGGTTTTAGAACGCGAGAATTTGGATTTTAGAATTTATCACTAAACTTATAGTACAAAAATGAGAAGGCAAATCAATTTCAAAATCACCATGTATCCCTAAGTTTTCTAAAATGCCAAAGTAGACAAAATTGATCAAAATTTAAATCAACTATCCCACCGGGCACCGCCATCACCAACTATGAATGTAAACGAATCGGATACGGATCGGATATAGGTATTACCATATTCGTATCCACCTATTTACCGATGCGAATGCGGATACGAAGAATTGTCGGTAACAATAATTTACTATCCATAACGGCAACAAATCGAATATGGATACGGATCGGATATTGTAAAAACCATATCCGCTAAAATCGGATACGAATACTATTTGAAATTTCGAAAAAATATAAAAAGTCATGATTCATAACTACAACTAACAAAATATGTAAATAGGTTAACCAATTTTTTTAGATTCAAACACTCACATCAAGTCCACAAGTCTTAATAGTTTCAAATTAGGGTTTTTTCATGTAACATCGTCCACAGGTCATCTATAAGTCTAGTTATAACTAATAGTAATTAGTAGTTAGATAATGGGTACCATTAGTTCGGCTATCCGGATCAGAATTCGGATAAGAAATTTGTATCCAAGTCGGATCCGGATTTGGATCCGGATACTAACAAAATTCGTTTGGATATGAACTTTTAGTATCCATATCCGCAAGTTGTCGGATTCGAAAACGGGTCATAATCGGATTATCCGGGTCCGTTTACATCCCTATCACAGACTCCTACCACTATTAACCGTCCGACGACCTCCATTACCACCGACGGCCACCGCCGCCTCCATTGGTCGTCTGTCGACCGTCCCCACACCGGCCGCCGCCGCCGGCCGACCGACCCCCACCGCCTTTAGCCAACCGCTGATAATCATCACCACCGGACGACCGTCCCCGCCACCGTCGCCCTCGGCCGACCGCCGATCAATCCCTACCTCCGACTGTCGCCACTACCGGCTGACCGTCCCCGCCACCGCCATCGACCGACTGCCGACCAATCGCAGCCGCCGCTTATCGTCGCCCGTCACTGGCACCGACCGCCACTGTTGCCGCCATTAATCGTCGACCGTAGGCCTTCGCCGCCACCGGTCATCCGCCACCATGACATCTGTCGAATATCTATCGGGGAGGACGATCAGCGGTTGGCCAAAAGCGGTGGTGACGAGGGACGGTTGGTCGATGGTGGGGACGGTCAGCGGCCGGCCGATGAAGGCGGCGATTGGCCGATGGAGGCTACAACGGTTGGTGTGGGGACGGTCAGCAGACGGCCGATAGAGGCGGCGGACGGCCGATGGAGGGATGGTCGACGGATGGCTGATGGAGGTGACGGTGGCCGTCGGTGGTGACGGAGGTCGCCGGACGGTTAATAGTGGTGGGAGTCGGTGATGGCAGTGCCCGATAGGACATCTGATTTAAATTTTAATCTATTTTGTATACTCTAGTATTTTAGAAAAGCTAAGGGTACATGGTGGTTTTGAAATTGATTGGTCTTCTCATTTTTGTACTATAAGTTGTGTGATGAATTCTAAAATCCAAATTCTCGCATTCTAAAACCCTAGTTTCGACTATCACTATTAAGAAAATTCCAATTTTAAATAATTTAGGACTAACACGAATTTTTAAAATTCCGGAAATGTATTTTCAAATAACTCGGGACTAACACCCCCTTATAGACTTGAGAGAAGAATGACAAGAGAAAAGCACCGACGAGAATACTTTAGGGTTTCTTTTTCATTTAATTTGAAAATAAATCGACATATATTGTTGTTTAAAAAGGATTTTGAGTCCACTATTTTTTATATAACAAAACTAAGACTTGGCTCATGAAGCTTGTATTATAGCTCACTTAAGGGTCGAAGCGGAGCAGCTTAGGACCGCTTCCGCTTAGGCTGCTACTTAAGCAGCTTAGGACCGCTTCCGCTTAGGCTGCTACTTAAGCAGCCGTCTAGACCGTTTTTCAGAACACTGTAACTAAAGAAAATTTATTAAAATTTAAGTGTCGTGCATTTCATTGGGAGATCAAGAGGAAGGTCAAACCCTGAGATGCTCCTGAAATAAACAAAAGATGTACAATGTACTATTCTGTACCTAAGAAGATTTTTAAAAATAATTGCAACTACCATATTCATAAAGAATTGAGAATCAATGTTGATGAAAAAATTGTTTCCATCTGACTGATAATGTGAAGGTATCTAAGGAACGGTCTTTCTACTAAAGTTTAAATATATGTGGTAGAATCTATGAGCTTATATGCAAGGTGAAGTGACCAAAGAAGAAGAAAGGAGAAAAACTACATGAACATTAGTTTGTGGGATTCTGGAAGATTTTCACAGGCAAACGCTTCTAAGGTAGTATATTTATTAGGTATGATCACTGTGGAATTGAAAGATGGGGTTACATGTAGCGGATGTATGCCATCTTTGTTTATTTATTATTTCCTTGTGTTGAATTATCATGCAAGATGACCACAATCATTAGATATACTCTGGGAAACGCCTTCTTAATCCCATACACCATAGCTATCCGTAAGTTAAATTCGCTATTGACTTCTGAATGATATCATTTGTTGAGACATTGTTCCAATGACAACTCATCAAGTTGTCTTTTTTTCCCGGGCCAGAATCATGACTAATTTAATATGATGATTAACAAAACCAAGCATTTCTTAGACTTCAATTGGTATTTAGCTCTCTATGCCCTCTGCTGCTACCTCTTAATAACCCCTTTCTTACTGCTACTTTAAACCAACACAAGACTACAAATGTACTTATTGCATCAAGGTTGTATGATACTGGTAGTTTACATTCTGTAAATAAATGCGCATCAATTACATCCAGGATGGACCCAGGAATTCCTATTGCCTATTTCAAATTTGTCGATTACTCACATAATATATATATAAATATATATATATATATATATAGCGGCAATCACGATCACGAAGCAATAAACAAACTATAAAGAGAAGAAATCAAATAATCAAAAGAAATAGGAATATAGTACAAACCAAAATACATAAGAATTACGTGGAAAACCCATACGGGAAAAACAAGGGCGAAAGAGAAGCTTTACTAATTGAACAAATATGAAGATTACAGCGGTGAATCAACTCTCACAAAATCCCTAACAAAGAACCCTAACCTCCTCTTTTTTAATTCTGATTACAAAAGGGTTAACTCAATTAGGATTACAAACTACAATATATATAGTATGAAGCAAATCAGATTAGAAATAGGATTTCCAAAACGGCCCAAAATTCGGCCCAACAAACTTCGAACCGGCTCAAACTTACCTTGAGCCGTTTCATACGAACAGAGAGAAATATGTAATTCCAGACATGTTATGAGCCGTCTCATACTTCACTTAATCCGTCTCATCATATGGTCGAGCCGGCTCAATATTGTCATGAGCCATCTCTTGCAAACAGAGAATAATTGATAATTCCAAACATTTTGTGAGCCGGCTTAAGATTGTCATGAGCCGGCTCAACTTCAATAGATCAGATAACATGGGGTAAACTAAACAAATCTTCACCTTCCTCGCATTCGCCACAAAACTCCTCCATAATATTATCTACATTCTTCACAAAACCCCTAAAAGGCTCAATGAATGTGACATGCTCTAATTAAGTTCAAGCAATACTCATACTTAACAAACGAAAAAGTCTTAGTCAATATGTCGGCCAGATTATCCGCTGTGCCAACTTCTTTACAATTATCTCTTCCTCTTCAACGACATCCTGAACAAACCAATACCGAACATCGATGTGCTTCGTTCTGACATGATGCATCCGGTCTTTTGTCAAATGAATCGCGATTTGGCTATCACAATAGACTATTATGGTATCCTTTTGGATACCAAGTTCCGAAAATAGTTCCTAAAGAGAATACATATCCTGTGACTGACCATCGCCTGTCGAGATCACCTGCATAGTCAGAATCATTGAAGCCAACTAAACTGTCATTGTTCCTTCCAAACTCCAACCCCACATGAGACGTACCTCGTGGGTATCGTAAAATCCATTTCACTACTTACCAATGGCCTTTACAAGAAAATGTCATATAGCGACCAACACTAACTGTATGTGAAATATCAGGTCAGGTATAAACCATGGCATACATAATGCTACCCACCGCACTCGAATAAGGAACATATGACATATACTTTATTTCTTCTTCAGTTTATGGTGATAAACGAGTTGAAAGTTTGAAATGAGCTGCCATAGGGGTACTTATTGATTTAGCGTCTGCCATGCAAAAACATTCCAAAACTTTCTCAACATATCGTTGTTGCGACAAGTAAAGCCCTTGCGATCACGCCTAATTTCAATACCGGGTCATCACAAATCTTTGGTCTCGAACTTGGCTTTCAACCGTTCCTTAAGCTTCTGAATATCAACCATATACCTTTCTGCTATCAACATATCAACATAAAATAATAAGTATATAAAAGAAAAAATCGGCGAGCTTCTTGCAATAAACGTAATTGTCGTCCTTATTTCTCGTAAACCCAATATCATTTATGAAGGAGTCAAATTTCTTGTACCAACGTCTAGGCGATTGCTTCAAACCATAGAGAGACTTCTCTAACAAACAAATGTGGTCTTCCTTACCTTCAACTTCGAAACCATCGGGTCGTTGCATGTAGATCTGCTCTATCAAATCACCGTGCAAGAAGGCGGTCTTAATATCGAGCTGCTCGAGCTCCAAATCTTACATAGCTGCCAAACCGAGTAAGACACGAATAGAGGTGTGTTTTACGGCCAGAGAAAATACTTCATTGAACTCCACTCTCCGAACCTATGAATAGTCTTTAGCTACCAATCGTGCCTTGTATCGAGTATCTGCAACCCCTTGATCTACTTCTTTTTAAAAATCCACTTGCAGCCAACTACTTTCTGACAAGCTTCCATATTTGGTTCTTGTGAAGAAACTCAATCTCTTCATTAACAGCGACTAGTCAACGAGCTGACTTATCGGATGAGATGGTTTCTTAATAACTCGTAAGTTCGCTACTATCAACTGTCTCTGCAACGAACAATGCATACGCCACTAGATCATCGCAGCCATGTCTTTATTGAGGCCTAATGTCCCTTCGTTGTTGGTCTCGAGCGAGTAGATATTGCTCATCTTGGAACCGTTCTTCATCAGACGATGGTGAAAGAGAGATCTCCTGAGAACCCAAACTTTCACCGACCTTAAATTCAACGCTCGGCTCGTCTTTTCCTGTATCGTCTTGAATAGGAGATTTCGCGTTCTTCGGCTTCAACATAGCAGACTCGTCAAAAGTGACATCTGTATTAATCATAAACTTTGACGACTTAGGATCTGGACACCACAACCTATAACCTTTGACCCCGGTGGCATATCCAAGAAAAATGCATTTATTCGCTCAAGGATTTAACTTGCCTTCACGACAATGTGCATATACGGGATAACCAAACACTCTAAATGTAGAATAATCGGCGTGCTTCTCAGACTATATCTGCTCCGGTGTTTTACTACCAAACGATGTATGAGGCGATCGATTCACCACGTAGCATGCCGTGTTCACCACCTCTGCCCAAAACTTCTTGCTGAGCCCTATATTCGATAACAAACACCGAGTTTTCTCCAAAGAGTCTGATTCATGCGCTCCACGACTCCATTTTGTTGTGGTGTGCGGACAACGGTACGATGCCGAATGATACCTTCGTTTTGACAGAATTCATTGAAATTTCCACCACAAAATTTTAATCTGTTGTTCGTCCTTAGCATCTTAATCTTCTTGCATGTCTGCTTCTCAATCAATGTTTTCCATTACTTGAACGTAAGAAACACATTACTTTTGTGTTTCAAGAAGTAGACCCAAACCTTCCTCGAAAAATCTTCGATGAACGTAAACGGATATTTTGCACCGCTTCCTTTGGAAGCAACTTAAGAGGGTCCTCAAAGATCCAAATGGATATAGTCAGGAGTATCTTTTGTGTTGTGCACCGCAGAACTGAATCTAACTTGTTTCTACTTCCCAAAAATGCAATGCTCACAAAACTCCATCTTCGATATATTTTGACCATAAAATAGACCTTGCTTCGATAATTCGGCCAGACCTCTCTCACTCATATGCCCGAGTCCCATGTGTCATAATCTGGTAACATGAATCTGACATAGATTTAGATGATGAAATTGCTGCCGACCCGATAGCTGTCGAACCCTACAACACATATAAGGTCCCAATTTTCAAGCCCTTCATAACGACGAGAGCGTCTTTGGTTACTTTTAAAACTCCACCTTCAATGGAGAACTTATAACTCTTAACATCGAGTGTACCCAATGAGATGAGATTTTTCTTCAAGTCAGGTGCATACTTAACGTCCGCTAATGTTCTCACAACGCCGTCAAATATCTTGATTTGGATCGTCCCCTTGCCAATAGCTCGATACGAACTATTGCTACCCATCAAAACCACTCCACCATCAACAGACTCGTAGGTGGTGAACAAATCCTTATTAGGACACATATGGCAGGAACAACCTGAATCCATAAACCATTCATTCTTGGATCGATATATGTTGTCAAGAACCACAAGTAAATCTCCTTCTCCTTCCGCAATACTAGCTTCCACTGAAGACTCCTTCTGATTGTCTTCATGCTTCTGTTTGTTCTGCAATTTGAAATAATCGACTTTGAAATAACCCTTCTTCTCGCAATAGTTGCATGCCAAGTTTTTATTTTTAGACTTCGACATTGATTTCCTCTTACTACCTTCCGATTCTCTCTTCTCCGCTCGCTCTCGGACAAATAAGCCTGAGGATTGACCATCGCCTTCGCTAGAAGTTAACTCCTTTTCGATCTTCTCCTTATTCATCAAATTTTCTTTGACATTCTTGATCAAGATAGTATCTCGTCCATATACCATGGTGTCACGAAAGTGCTTATTATAAGAGGGGGGCAAAGAACATAACAATAAAAGTGCTTGATCTTCATCATCGATCTTAATATTGATCTTACCCCGATCTGTAATGATCAAATTAAACTCACCGATATAAAATTTGATAAAAGAGCCATCTAACATACGAAGTGTGTAGAAACGCTGCTTCAAAAGGAGACGATTTGTGAAAGACTTCTTCAAATACAACTCCTTTAACTTCAACCACAAACCAAACGCTGTCTTCTCCACCAAAACTTCTTGCAAAACTTCGTTTGTCAAACACAATTAGATATCCGTGTGAACCTTCTCATCCAACTCCTCCCATGCTTCCTCCGTCATAGTGGAAGGCCTTGAATCCTTCCCAAAAATCGTCTTTCTCAAATTATTCTATGTCAATACGGCAATTATACGAACTTGCCATAAACTAAAACTCATATTTCTATCAAACTTCTCAATATCGAACTTCATAATCCTTGGAGACATGATGCAGGATCAAAAGAACCCAAAAATTTTCAAAATCACAATCTAAGAAGATGGGGAAGAGAACACAAGCGTCGTTACCCGCCGTAAACTTAGATCGTGAGATTAAAGACCTAACGGTTCAAACAAAACACCAAATCTTCCAAACACATCATAGCTCTGATACCAGTTTGTTGCGGAAAACACGATCATGAAGCAATAAACAAACGATAAAGAGAAGAAATCAAATAATCAAAAGCAATAGGAATATACAAACCAAAAAACATAAGATTTACGTGGAAAACCCTTACGGGAAAAACCACAGACGAAAGAGAAGCTTTACAACGGTGGATCAACTCCCATAAATTCCTTAACAAAGAACCCAGCCTCCTCTATTTAATTCTGATTATAAAAGGGTTAATTCAATTAGGGTAACAAACTACAATATATAGTATGAGGTAAATCAGATTAGAAATAGGATTTCCAAAACCGCCCTGAATTTAGCCCAACAGAATTCGAGCCGGCTCAAACTTACCTTGAGCCGTCTTATATGAACAGAGAGAAATCTGTAATTCCAAACATGTTATGAGCCGTCTCATACTTCACTCGAGCCGTCTTATCATAGGGTCGAGTCGGCTAAAGATTGTCCTAAGCCGTCTCTTACAAACGGAGAACAATTGATAATTCCAGATGACTTGTGAGCCGACTCAAGATTGTCAGGAACCAGCACAACTTTCAGGGTTCAGAGAATACGAGGTATACAACAATATATATCATTGAAAGTCACGCTCACATAATTTCCAATTTATGAACAATAATTTGATGATAAGGGTATTGCAATAACAACATTCTAAAATATAACTGAGTACCGCACACTTAAAAAATCTAGGAAAATGTATTTCAAAATATAATGAAAGGTATGTTAATCTTCAAAAATAAGTTATAGGATGTAACCCATAACTAAACAAAATTTCACATGTGACATAAAATATAGAACCATAAACATGCATTTTTAAGAGCCATACCAATCACCTGGAAATCTTAGACAATGTGCAGTATTGGCTTTCCCTTTCAGCAATGTATCAACTATTCACGGTATATAGCAACATATCAGTTTACGAGGGTAACAACAACGAATTACTTCTAAGGCGATGCCAAAATTCATAATACTTACAGAAGTTCCCACAAGAGGAAGGAACGCGGCGCTGTGCCCCACAGGCACAACAAATTGGCTAGCAAAAAGGTAATTACACACAAAACTATGAGCACATCCTAAAGATTAATAAATTGCAGCAAAAAATAAAAATAAACCATAAAAGCAAAGGTTGTGAGAATCAGGAATTATTAGTTGTTCCAAAGAAAAAGTTAATTCATATTGACCAGAGATATAAACTGCTAACAGGGGTAAGAAATCATATTATAGGGACAAAAAGGATGGGAATATCCTGATCTTTTATACCAATATTTAGTCATATCACATATATAAATAATTTGGATTAGAATTACGTTCAAGACTGATATCCAATAACATTATGAGTGAAACACTAAATTATTCAAAAGTTTTCACCAAGATTCAAATATTTTATTAAAAGAAAATATCACAAAACTTGGTTCCAAAATGTTTGATTTTATGGCAGTGACACAGATGACTTGTTAATTTTCCGTTTTAGGTGTGCCAATACTTAACCATGATATGGCTAGGATTCAAACCAAATTAACTTATAAGCTCACGGTTGGTCAATGTGAAACCATGATCTCATAATAAAGCACAAACCGCATACAGTAACAAATTTCAGCAAAATTAAAAGGAAACTAGGCAGAATGGGAGTGGCTTGTTGTCTCCCAGCGTAAGTGATCTCATTGCTAGGTAGTCTCTCATGCACTCTGAATTATAGACCATGTATTTCCCTTACTACTTTCAACTCCATCATAACAACCAATGGTTAAAAATCAATGTTTTACCATGAGCTTTACAAATGTGGGTGGTTGCTCTACCATGTGTTGTGCAAATACTGGCATGAGTTTAACATTCCAAGTCTATTCAAAGAACAACAATAAAATTTATACCAATTTTGATAAAAATCCAAATTAAATCTTGTGTGTGCATAGGATCATGGTTATATAATATTTGCAGCCCTACATAGGTCAACATATTGTTCCATAGAATCCCATTGCTAGGCTGGCAGATTTTTATATCTAAATGCCCAAGGATAAACCGATAAGGTGATAGCAAGAAAGCAAATTCCTCTATACATATAATGATCCTAACTACAGTTTCTACTTTCTAGCTCCACTAAGTCCAAAATCTTTAAGCTTACTGCTATAAGGTCTCAGTTATTAGCTCTGACATATAGTTAACCATGCATAATATAAATAAGAGTAATGAAGCATTGGTCTCCAACAGTAACCTAAATTTGGTCCTACTCCATGGCTGGGGTTCAGACCTCAAAACCGGATGTTCCAAATCCATCAACATAAGACCACGCAGTTAATGGGAAAACATCGAAGTAACGTAAGTTAATTGTTCCACCTACCAAGATCACTTTTCAATCTTCACGAACCCAATAATTACACACTACATTTCAAACGCCCTTTAATTTCAAGAAAAACTCTGATCAAGGGGGGAAAAATAAAGGAAGAGGTTTCTTGTTAAGCAGAACCTGAAGTTCTAAGGTTATTTAAATGTTAGCACTAATCCTTAGAATAAGTCAACCTTATCCACAAGCTTGCATTGGACAGAACTCAGCATAGCATTACACATAAGAATATTTAATCATCTGGCATTATGGTGAGAATGTAATGAATTGATGTTAAGCCATGAGCTATGTTCAACTCTGCTTACAAAGCCAACAAGACACATGAAAGCATGCACACGGGCACTGTATGAAGCAAGGGTTACCTGTGTATGCTCAATGACATTTCCATCTTTATCCCGCAGCCTACAAAATGATATCCAGCTAACATAATGAAATTGATAAATTACTTCTAGAAAGTGGCAAAGCAATTCTGAACAAAACACGAAGTACTAATAAGAAGAAGAAATTTGGTATGAACTGCACAAATAGCAAAGAAATAGATCATTTTCATGCATATGGTAGCAAGAAGCTGGAATGTTAATTATTGAAAGGGAAAGCTGCAACAATCAATGAGCAACCATCATGAAAAGATTATTAATTAAGACATAGAGAATACAGAAGAGAGAGAGAGAGAGAGAAGGAATGAAAAGAAGAACATACATAACAGGCGACTCAAATAAAAAAGAGTAGAATGCAAGAGAGGACAGCCAAGAGTAATTAGTAATTAGCAAACTTGTGATAAGTTTCACCAATAAAAAGAAAAGGTAAACAAAAAGGTGAGATATTTCCTAACAATGCTGGGCAATCCTTACCTTTCACAGATTTTAACAATATTTTCAGAAGCCTCCGGCTCACATTTGCGTGTTCTAACATAATACTCCTCAGGTTTATAGGAAACATCCTGAAGAACACATGCTGAAGAAGAGTAAGAGGCTAGACACAAACTAATAACAAGTATAATATCTAATATTATAATATGAAAAGAGCAAATAGAACTGACAGAAACAAATTACATGTTATTATTGCATGTGAAGTTTGTGCTCGGCTATGCTAAATTAGTTAATCCTCAAGTGTAGAGGCAATTTTTCTAACTCTAGGTGCGTAACGGCGAGTAAATTTTCCTTATTTGACTTGACGGACTGCAAAGCAAAATAAGAGTGCACATAAGGAATGGCCATGTGATTAGTGCAATTATTGCATATTTTTATAT
Organism: Agapanthus africanus; assembly: GCA_030015575.1. NCBI lineage: Eukaryota > Viridiplantae > Streptophyta > Magnoliopsida > Asparagales > Amaryllidaceae > Agapanthus > Agapanthus africanus. Next base: position 29,053,272 of record CM057339.1, read on the forward strand.
CACATTTATCATTTTATTTTCATACTTTATGTTGTTTCGGGTGTTTTTATGAATAAATGCAGGTTACAGGGCTTAAACGTAAAAAGAGCAGAAAAGAAACTAATACGTGGGTCGAACATTGCAAAACAAGTTCATATGGGGCAAAAGCACAAAAGATATCAAATTATACAAAATATATTTGAATGGAGTCAAAATATTAGAAAAAATCCAAGCCCAATTCGGCATAAAGGTTCGATAGAAGAGCAAACTTAAAATGATCATAACTCGAAGACCATAACTCCGTTTTCAATTTGGCACATACCGTTGGAAATATCTCAATGAGACGAATCATCACATAAAATTTGAGGCCCCAAAAATCCACAAAACTTCGACCGAAATCATCAGATTCCCAATATTGGCTGAAATTTAATAAGATCCGGAGTCGAGATTTTTAGGGATTTTAGATATTTTCTGTTTATTCTATAATGTATGCTCCGATTTTTAAGAAGTCATATAAATACTTCTGTATAGAATTAGGGTTTGATATCTCTCTTTAGGCTTTCAACTTAGGGTTTTCTAGAGGGAGATCAGCAATTGTAAGTATTTATAATCAATAAAATTTCTATTCTCTTTAATTATGAGTACTTAATTTCTTTCTAGGGTTTGTATTACTTTAATTCTTGTGGATGGATATTTTTATTCTCTTCTTTTCTAATACTTTAATGATGAGTTTCTTTTGATTTAATTCCTCTCTTTTATGTTGTCATCTCATAAAATAGATCATATAGAGATAATTGACGCTTTGAATAGATCTAGGGATCAGTAATACACCTAAAACTAATTAGGATAATGAAAGTTCGACAAACTAGAAATATAATTAGGGGCGGTAAGAAATGTTTTAATTAAAATAAATTCAAAGTTAAAGGGTTCTAGGTTAAATTAATAACATAATAATATAGATTGATCATCTATTACTGTCATCGAAAATTAAACCTAGGTATTCTTAATTAACTAGGACTAAAGATGTTTAATATATATTCTAAATGATATTTTATAATTGATAGGCTATTGTTAATCAAATTAATATAACATATGCTTTTATTTAAATTAATAGAAAACATATTAAATATAGATCTAGAAAAGAAGTATCTTTTAAACCAATCATAGAAGATAAAGCAATACAAAACTCTAGATTCTTCTCTTCATAAAAAAAACTACCTTTTTAATTCCTTCCTTTTTAGTTCTTAATCTAAATCAACTATCTCATAAACTTGTCTTTAAAATTGATTAAATGACACTTCTCTGTGGATCGACTAGTAAACGCATTCTACGATAAACCGTGCGCTTGCGGTATTAAAATTTATAACGAACAAGTTTCTGGCACCATAGCTAGGGAGGTGTATATAAAAAATAGAAGGAGATTTTAAGAAAAACAAGAAAAGAGATGTGTTTGAATGAAGTTAGTAATAAGTAGTCATGAGCCCGTTCCCAAAAGTCAAGTGATATGAAGGAGTTACTGAGTTTGAAAAAAGAAATGAAAGTAAAGCATATTCTTGAGTCCAACTTAGTGAATATACACCCTACAAACTGCACATACACACATCCTCAAGCTCGGGATAGTAGAGGATATCATGACATATCATTGTGTGAAAGCCTCGGTATAAAAGAAAAAAACTTGTTCGTTATAAATTTTAATACCACAAGCGCACGGTTTATCGTAGTATGCGTTTACGGGTCGATCATAGAAAGGTGTTATTCAAACAATTTTAAAGACAAGTTTTTGGCGTTGTTGCCGAGGAGACATAAAAAATTTAATTAATTTAAAATTCAAGTTAATTTAGTTTTATTTTATTAGATTTTATTCTGAATACTTTTATTTTTTATTTCAGGAAATGAGACATACATCTAGAGAGCTTGGATTTTGCAGAGCATGAGGAAAATTGGCCAGAGGCCCAAATCAAAAAAATTCGGCCGAATCTGTATTTTACTTTGTTTTGGCCGAAATTTTATTAAGGTTTTGCAAATTGTTTTGTTGCAGTTTGTTCCACTTCTCGTCTACTTTTCAGATCTTTGTTCCATAGTTGTAAGTAAGTTTCCTTTCTTCTCTAACCCCCTCTTTAGTTCCAAAAAACTGTTTTTTTTCTGCAGGATTCTTTGCGCTGCCAAAATAAAAAAATTAAAAGAATCTTTCTTTTTTATTGTGTTAGATTTTTGCTTGTTTTATTTTATTTGCATAATTTAATATTGACTTAAGGGGCAAGCAACCCAAAATAAGATTCAGTGGGGATTTCATCACCCTTTCTAGACCCAACAAATCACAACCAAGTATACACATTCACATATATTAAAAAATATCTAGACTCGGTCCCCTAAGGACACTCGCGCTCAAATAGGACAAGAGAAGTTTGTGGGTAATTTACTTTTTATCCGCATCTTTCTTGTGTGTCTAAGGCTTAGTGTGGAGTAAGGAAAGTGGTTTACTTTAATTAGGCTCGTTATTTCGGTGATTTGTATAGTCCTCCTACTTTCCTAGCACTTACCTGGCTACAAGATTGATTAAGAGACAGTAAAGGATCTATCTTACAACTTTTCCCTTGGACGTCTAGGAGCGGGTCTTGTGATTTAACTTAGGTGACCCTAGTTTTAGGGATTGCTTGTGCATTTTGTTAGTTGTGATTAATTGAGTTGAGTTCATATCCCTTTAATATGGGTGATGAACATACAAAACCAACGTTATGTGAACTTTGTTATCCAGTTAAACCAACACTTGTTGATTGCATTAGAATGAATAAATCTAGAAGCAGTTATAATTCAAATTACACATCCACAACCGACAATGAGGATTGGTTACGTGCTGAGTTATATGATCTTAGGAAAAAGGTTGAGTCTTTAACAGTTAATTACTAGGTTTCTAGTAATCCACCTTTTCAATATTTTTGCACTAACTGTGAAGATATTTGGATTTGCTGATTGGAAAAACTAACAAAAATAATAGTTGGAATCAAGGCATGTATTCTGAAGTTGCTAACCATGATTTAGGCCCACTGTTCCAACCCAACCCTTATTATAATATAGGTTCTCCAAATAGTCCAATTCAAAATGAACTAACTTTCACTCCTAATTTTATAGACCAACAAATATCATCATATTATTATGTTGGCGCTCCTTATGACCATACCCAATCACATTCTTATCAATCGTACCAAACTTTCAATCCTTCAGTAGAAGTTGATAATGATACAAAAGTTGGTTATATTGATAGGCAATTGGATACAATTCTACAAAATGAAATTAAACCAATAAAACAAACATTGGAGAATATTCAGATGTTTATCGATAAGATAGCTACTACAATACATAGTGAGAAAAAAGAGTACGAGATTCCGTCGAGTCCGACTAAAACCGACCCTCCAGAATTTGAAATTCCAATTTGGCACCTAACAACGAATTTATATAAAGATGATTTAACTAATGATATGTTTGAGGTCGATATGTTTAATTTAACTGATTGTAAAAAAATTTAAAATGGTGTTTTTGATGACTCAACAATAGCAGATAAAATTGTTGAGAAGATTTTAGATATTGAACCGGCATCTGTAAAGAAAACATGATTTTGATAGAGTTGACTTAGATATAATAATTGAGAAAACTGAACTCACACTTTTAGTTGGAATGAATAATGAAATTTTTGAGGACACTTTAGATTGGTAACCCACATTTTTTGATAATAAAAGTCTACTCATGAGTCACTTTAAGATGGAGGAAAAAGAATCGTTAGATGAGAGATGTGACGAAATTTTGCATGAGGAGGTGATTGATATTGAAGAAGACCATTTCGAAAATGATAGTTTTGAGAAATTTTTTTAAGAGGAACTCATGATCTTGGACGAAAGTGAAAAAACTGTTGATGGCATTTGTTATTTAGAGCCAAGTTTTGAAGAACTTTTTAAAGATGAACTTATGATTTTAGATAAGCCTTTAACAGTTGAACCTACACCTCAAATACTGTCTTTCTTCATTGAAACCAATCCTAATGAAAAGCAGAAGAAGTTGTGTCTTTAATTCCTACGACTGGATATTTTATACCGCATGTTCATGTTGAAGACTTTGATCTATTTAGACAATACAATGACAAGATAGCGCAACCGTATAATTTCCTTAAACTTAAATCTTTCATTACTGCGCTAGTTTATTTGGCTATACTTGGATCACAATTCTGTTCACCCAGCTATAAACACCATATTCATATTCTGCATATTAATTTGAGGGTGTTTATTGATACTTACTGTTAAAATTTATTTTACTACTCTTGCATGATTAAAGATAAATTTTTTGAGTGGTTAATACTAACGTTTGGATTAGCCAAAGCGTTATGCAAATTTTAAAAAAATCTTTTTCTTTTTCTTTTATTTTTAGGGTTTTAGATTTTATTTTAAATAAAAAAACAATCATCTTATCCTTCCCACTTATTTCATCAATTTTATTTGACCTAATATAAAAACAAGTAATAAGTTGTAGAGTATACAATTTAAAGCAGAAAGTAGAAATCCAATATCAGATAACATATTAGCAACTGGTCACCACTAATTAGCGGCTTGATAAGAGAAAAATCTTCTAAAATTTTAAAACTCCGTTAGTTTGTTCTTGTTATTAATTTTAATGTTTATCTCTTTCTAACTTAAATGCACTACATTATTTTATATATCTGTTTAGCATGGAACATTGTAGTGATTGTTCTTTACTACATTATGAGATAGACTGCAAAAATGAGTGATGCGTTGACATTGAGGACAATATCATAAATAAGTGGGGGGGGGGTTTGCACATAGTTTTTCATCTTTCTTTCTTATTTTATTTTTTCTTAGTTTTTTCATTTTCTTTTTAGATTTTCTTTTGAAAAATAAAAAAATTGAAAATTTTGAAAATGAAAATAGCAAGGTGAAAAATGTATATAAAAATAGAAAGAGATTTTAAGAAAACCAAGTAAAGAGATGTGTTTGGATAAAGTTAGTAATAAGTAATCATGATTCTATTCCCAAAAGTCGAGTGATATGAAGGAGTTACTAGGTTTGAGAAAAGAAATGAAAGTGGAGCCTATTGAGTCCAATTTAGTGAAAATACAGCCTACAAACTGCACATACACACATCCTCAAGCTCATGATGGTAGAGGATACCATGACATATCATTGTGTGAAAGCCTCGGTATGAAAGAAAAAAACGGCATTTGAAGCTAACCACGATAAAAAGGAAATCGTTAAAAAAAATTTATATATAAGTTTGGGTTGTAACTTACTTAGGGCTATAAAAAAATTTAAAAATATATACAGTAAGGGTGTTTTATTACCCAGTGGCTTAGATCAACTGGTGTGAGAGTCACTGCTGCTGAGCCCGATATAGTTACAAGACCAAGCTTATATGTATTAAGCTAATTACGCCTTAATTTCACACATTCGGTAATTGGTTGATTAGTGCCTAAGCAAGTATTGGCGGTCACATGAAAGGTGTGAGCAAATCCATACATCCTTAATAAAAGAAAAGTAATACAGAGGTAATTAGGGCAAAAATGTATATAAAAAATAGAAAGAGATTTTAAGAAAACCAAGTAAAGAGATGTGTTTGGATAAAGTTAGTAATAAGTAATCATGATTCTGTTCCCAAAAGTCGAGTGATATGAAGGAGTTACTAGGTTTGAGAAAAGAAATGAAAGTGGAGCCTATTGAGTCCAATTTAGTGAAAATACAGCCTACAAACTGCACATACACACATCCTCAAGCTCATGATGGTAGAGGATACCATGACATATCATTGTGTGAAAGCCTCGGTATGAAAGAAAAAAACGGCATTTGAAGCTAACCACGATAAAAAAGAAATCGTTAAAAAAAATTTATATATAAGTTTGGGTTGTAACTTACTTAGGGCTATAAAAAATTTTAAAAAATATATACAGTAAGGGTGTTTTATTACCCAGTGGCTTAGATCAACTGGTGTGAGAGTCACTGCTGCTGAGCCCGATATAGTTACAAGACCAAGCTTATATGTATTAAGCTAATTACGCCTTAATTTCACACATTCGGTAATTGGTTGATTAGTGCCTAAGCAAGTATTGGCGCGGTCACATGAAAGGTGTGAGCAAATCCATACATCCTTAATAAAAGAAAAGTAATACCGAGGTAATTAGGGCAATGGTAGGATTGCTTGAATTGAATTCTTGGAATGTAAGGATGACATTTTTACACACATGTAGAGATTTAAATATGATCGATATTTGGAGGAAAAATAGGTAGGAAAGATTGGAATGATAAATAAGAATGTAATTGGATCAAGACTATTAAGACGTGGTTCATGAAAACTGAAAAGCTTGTCGAAGTCAAAACTCTTATTTTTCAAGTCTTTTCTTTTATCTGTTCCTATCTTTGTATGTAGATTTCATTTTCCTATATTTGTTTCCTTTGTTTTCTTTTATCTTTTTGGGGATTTTGTAGCTGGTATCTGCTGAAAATCCTCCTCCTACCAGAAACACCTAGACATTTAAAGGCTTATTGCATACCCTCAATACAATCGCACACCCGCGAAAAGTGCATAGGAGTAAAAGTAGTTTAGTTTAGATTTTAGCTAATAGAGTTAGATGTTATTTTTAGTTGATAGTTGAAAGTTTGAAAACCCTAGATTTGCTCAAGGACTAGCAAAATATAAGTGTGGGGGTATTTGATTGGTGCAATTTATTGCATATTTTTATATCATATTTCTCATTTTATTTTCATATTTTATACTGTTCCGGGTGTTTTTATGAATAAATGCATGTTCCGGGGCTTAAACGTAAAAAGAGCAGAAAAGAGACTAATACGTGCATCCTACGTTGCAAAACACGTTCATATGGAGCACAAGCACAAAAGATATCGAATTATACAAAGTATATTTGAATAGTCAAAATATTATAAAAGATCTAAGCCCAATTCAGCATAAAGGCCCGATAGAAGAGCAAACTTAAAACGATCATAACTCGAAGACCGTAACTCTGTTTTCAATTTGGCACATACCGTTGGAAATATCTCGATGAGACGAATCATCACTCAAAATTTGAAGCCCAAAATCCACAAAATTTCAGCCAAAATCATCAGATTCACAATATTGTCCGAAATTTAATAAGATCCGGAGTCGAGATTTTTAGGGATTTTAGATATTTTCTGTTTATTTAATAATGTATGCTCCGATTTTTAAGAAGCCCTATAAATACTTCTGTATAGAATTAGGGTTTGATATCTCTCCCTAAGCTTTCAACTTAGGGTTTTCTAGAAGAAGATCAACAATTGTAAGTATTTATAATCAATAAAATTTATATTCTCTTTAATTATGAGTACTTAATTTCTTTTTAGGGTTTGTATTGCTTTAATTCTTGTGGTTGGATATTTTTATTCTTTTTTTTCTTATTTTTTAATGATGAGTTTCTTTTGATTTAATTCCTTTCTTTTATATTATCATCTCATAAACTATATCATATAAAGATAATTGACGCTTTGAATAGATCTACGGATCGGTGATACACCTAAAAACTAATTAGGATAATGAAGGATCGACAAACTAGAAATCTAATTAGGGACGGTAAGAAATGTTTTAATTAAAATAAATTCAACCTAGATAGTTAAAGAGTTCTAGGTTAAATCAATAACATAATAGTATAGATTAATCATCTATTACTGTTAATCGAAAATTAAACCTAGGTATTATTAATTAACTGGGACTAACGATGTTTAATATAGATTCTAAATGATATTTTATAATTGATAGGCTATTGTTAATCAAATTAATATAACCTATGCTTTTATTTAAATTAATAGAAAACATATTAAATATAGATCTAGAAAAGAAGTAGTATATTTTAAACTAACCCTAGAAGATAAAGCAATACAAAACCCTAAATTCTTCTCTTCATAAAAAAACCACCTTTTTAATTCCTTGCTTTTTAGTTCTAAATCTAAATCAACTATCTCAAAAACTTGTCTTTAGAATTGATTAAATAACACCTCTCTATGGATCGACCTGTAAACGCATACTACGATAAACCGTGCACTTGCGGTATTAAAATTTATAATGAACACCATGTTTCATACCCTAATGTATGTGAGTTCATAGAGTGCATATGCTGCAGACTTGTTGATCGAGATGACCGGAGGTGCACGTATTCTTTGCATCTTCTGTGTATCATTCTCCTCCACCTCCACAAGTTCCGCAACAATGGAAGCCTCCCCACCACTCTGCCAATTATAAACAAAAAACAAATATTTAGCTCAATACAAGACTTTAATGGAGTGGGAGAGCAAAGAAAATTTCCTCCCTTTTCTGATGTAGGCGTTCGTCGTTAAGGGCTGGGGTTGTAATAGATTCTCTCCTAAAAAAGGAGCAACAATAAAAGCAATGGATGGTGCTCGCTATTTCAAGTTGGTTCAATTCAACAAACACGGAATAGAAAGAGGCAATCGTTTTTCAAGATTTGTACCTCTCGGGGTTTTATCCAACCACTCGATAATATGAAACGGTGGCTTTTCGAAAATTCTTCCGGGCATATAACAAACGCATTTCTTAAACCGATCACTGTTACTCTCAATTCATAATCTAAATTCATCAAATTTTTTTAAAGATCTTTCTCGGTTACGGTTTTCATCTTTTTCAAGGATATTCCGGTCTTGACAACGATTTTAAACAAAAACCCATTAAATTATCGCAAGAAAATCCGTATTGAACCACATCCCAATCCATCTCTTATCAGCATGTTTCAAACCAGCAAACAATTTTTTCATCGATTTAGGGTTTTATTACAATTCTTGACTAAGATTCTACACAAAGTCCAACAAAATTAAGAGAAACAAGAAAGTTAGATTTGATGCAAAATGATGCTTACGGAGCCGCTGGGGACGGCGAGGTTGATGACGACCTTCTTCTCGCAGTCTAATTTGTCGGTTTCGGACTTGATGCATCTCTCGAGCTTCGATTTTGAGAGGATTTCTAGTGGATTTGACAATGAATTGAGATCCAAGAAGAAGATGATGATGATCACGGGAAAGGGGAATGAAAATCTCATCTTTTAAATTTTTAATTTGAAACGCTTGAATTTGGTTCTTAGTGATGGGTGAGAGAGGAGAGAGAGAGAGAGAGAGAGAGGGGTTCTGGAATTTGCAACGGTACGCGCACGTCCACAAATTTTGAAATTTTTACTGAACTGGGCCACTTGGGCCTAACTGCAACCTTAGAAGGCCATGGCCTTTTCTCATGGAAAACTCAAAAAATTCAACTCTCCACAGTTCAGTTTTTTTTTCTTGTATGGGACATCAGTTTGAAAGAAAAGATTTAACCACAGAAGCCATGCTGTTTTGGTATCTTCGGCTTTCGGAGACATCCGATAAAATTGGAATGATAGAGACGATTAGCATGACATTTGCGCTATGATGATATTCACATATCGATAAATGGTAAGATGAAGAACGTTAAACATTTAAATGTCCTGCCCAAGTAGTCCCGTAACAAAATTATACTCAATGTTTTCCAGTTGGAATCAACCTAAATTAAAATTGGAAACGGGGGGGGGGGGGGGGTGGGGTTGGGGGGGTCTACTCTAGAAGTAGAAAAAGAGATGAGCTAAAGACAAAGAGACAAAATTTAAATGAATTGCTTAAGAAAAAAATAACAAAACTCATCGCTACTTTTTAGATTTTTCTATTGATAGAAAAGGAAACCGATAGCAGCACTAGATTTTTCTCAAACCTTCCTTATCTAATGTCTTTTTTAGCCAACAGATGCGGCAACAAAATCTGAAAAAGGAAGTAGAAAAGAAAAAATAAAGTTCACGCGAAGGCTTTTTCACTTACCTCTTCCAATTTCTTTTCTTTTTTGATGTTTATTTTTCAGTCAAACCGTTTATCGCATTCATTTAGGGCATGTTTGTTTGATAAGAAGCATGGAAGTACCAGAAGTAAACCTACTTCCGGTACTACAAGTGTTTGTTTGATGGAAGAAGAACTTGGAAGTTACTTCCAATTGATGAGTTAAATCCTACATATCATGTGTACTTCCAAAATTTTCTTCCCCTCATTTTGGATTGGAAGAAGCCATGAAGCACAAGGAATAAGAAAAGGTATTAATTAATTATTGCTTCTCTTTAATACATACAAAATGCAGTAATGTCTTATTATTAAAAAATAGTTTTCTTTTTCGAATTTCTTAATTAAAAAACATAAGAATTTACTTCATTATGTACTTCCTTCATCAAAAAATATTACAAACAAACATTGGAAGTAAGGTTTATGATGGGGCTCCTTTTCGGGCCTCCGTCAGATGTTGTCTTCCGTTGATCTCGCGGTGAACTTAGCTGATTATCCTTCGTTGCGTGTGGGTCTCAATGGGTTTTTGGAGGAAGAGGTGAGGTGAGGAAGTTGTTGCCGAGTACCTGCAAAGAAGTCCCGGGGTGGTTTGGTACCACCAAGAACCCTCCGACGCTCAAGTTAGTGATGAGGTCCGAGCAGAGTAACGGCGTAAAGTGTAAAGAATTGCTTACTTGACCCCTCTGTGATGGGGGTTTATATAGCGGCGGCGGTACGCAGCGGCAGGCGCGAGAATCTCGCCGGCAGTTACGCTCCCGACGTCACGCCCGCGTAAAGAGCGGATCGCCCATTAATGGGGATCGTGATGGCGTGGAACGTGGGATGTTGCTGGCGGAGAATCTGCGCTTGGCGAGATTTGCGAAGCGGCGGTTGCGTCTGTGAGCGGTACTGTTGGTCGGTCGGAGGACCGAGGAAGATGGCCTCAGCTGGGGAGCTCGGGAACGAGCGAGAGGGCCGAGAAGTCTTGGTCCTGTGGCAGCTCGGGGCGAGCTGAAAGGCCGAGGAGGCCAATTTCCAGGGGCTCTGAGGAGAGCCAGCTTGCGCTTGCAGGTTGGGCACAGGGGTGGCCTGGTCGGCCCCTGTGGCCCTTCCTTCTGAGTTCTGGGACACTTCATCTGCCACGTGTATTTTTCTGCTGCGTTGCCAATATAGAGCATTATCATTAGCCCCCCACTCTTGTCCCGACCAGCTGGCGGGTCGGGTCAAGAGTAGACTGTCGGGCCGCCCGGGGAGAGATCCCTCCTAAGATTTCGTCGGGACGCGTCCCCGGGCTGTCGGCTGCCTTTTCTGCTAGCAAATCAGGGCGAAATCTCTGCATTTAAGGAAGGTACGCCAGTTCGTGCATCCCGTCACTGAAGCGACGGTCTGCATGTCAAGCGTCGGTTGGCTGACGTGACGTGTGCAGACCTGCGGCGTCTGTTGGGCAGGAGGATGCCCGCTGGGGATGCGCCGAGTAGGAAGGAACTCGGCGGCCTCATGATGAGGGCTTCAGACCATCAGCGTCTGATGAGCAGGAGGGTGCCCACCGGGGATGCGTTGAGCAGGAAGGAACTCGGCGGCCTTGCGATGAGGGCTTCAGACCATCAGCGTCTGACGGGCAGGAGGATGCCCGCTGGGGATGCGCCGAGCAGGAAGGAACTCGGCGACCTCACGATGAGGGCTTGAGATCCTCAGCATCTGATGGGCAGGAGGATGCCCGCTGGGGATGCGCCGAGCAAAAAGGAACCCGGCGGCCTCACGATGAGGGCTTGAGATCCTCAGCATCTGATGGGCAGGAGGATGCCCGCTGGGGATGCGCCGAGCAGGAAGGAACTCGGCGGCCTCGCGATGAGGGCTTCAGACCATCAGCGTCTGGTGGGCAGGAGGATGCCCGCTGGGGATGCGCCGAGCAGGAAGGAACTCGGCGGCCTCACGATGAGGGCTTGAGATCCTCGGCATCTGATGGGCAGGAGGATGCCCGCTAGGGATGCGCCAAGCAGGAAGGAACCCGGCGGCCTCACGATAAGGGCTTGAGATCCTCAGCATCTGATGGGCAGGAGGATGTCCGCTGGGGATGCGCCGAGCAGGAAAGAACTCGGCGGCCTCGCGATGAGGGCTTCGGACCATCAGCGTCTGGTGGGCAGGAGGATGCCCGCTGGGATGTGCCAAGCAGGAAGGAACTCGGCGGCCTCACGATGAGGGCTTGAGATCCTCAACATCTATTGGGCAGGAGGATGCCCGCTGGGGATGCGCCGAGCAGGAAGGAACTCGGCGGCCTCGCGATGAGGGCTTCAGACCATCGGCATCTATTGGGCAGGAGGATGCCCGCCGGGGATGCGCCGAGCAGGAAGGAACTCGGCATCCTCGCGATGAGGGCTTCAGACCATCAGCGTCTGATGGGCAGGAGGATGCCCGCTGGGATGCACCGAGCAGGAAGGAACTCGGCGGCCTCACGATGAGGGCTTGAGATCCTCAGCATCTGATGGGCAGGAGGATGCCCGCTGGGGATGCGCCGAGCAGGAAGGAACTCGGCGGCCTCACGATGAGGGCTTGAGATCCTCAGCATCGATGGGCAGGAGGATGCCCGCTGGGGATGTGCCGAGCAGAAGGAACTCGACGGCCTCGCGATGACCATCAGCGTCGAAGGGGACGTGGGAGGCCTGCTAAGGATGCCCGCTGGGGTAGCTGCTCGGTGCCTCTCTCCGAGGGCTTTGACCTTTAGCGCTGGAAGGGCCGTGAGAGGCCTGCTAAGGATGGCCAGGCAGTAAAGCTGCGCAGTTGCCTCTTTGCGAGAGCTTTGATCTCTGGCGTCGTGGGTAGGCAACTACCAGCCGGGGATGACCGAGTGGGGTAGCCGCTCGGATGCCTCTTGCGAAGGCTTCAATCCCTGGCGTCATGGGCAGGGAACTACCAGCCGGAGATGACCGAGCAGGGCAGCTGCTCGGTTGCCTCTTGTGAGGGCTTTTGATCACTGGCGTTGCGGTAGGGAAGGTACCCGCCAAGGATAGCCGAGCGAGGGATCCTCGGGCTCGACTGCCTCTGGGAGGACTTTCTGATCTCTGGCGTTGCGGTAGGGAAGCTACCCGCCAGGGATAGCCGAGCGAGGGATCCTCGGGCTCGACTGCCTCTGGGAGGACTTTCTGATCCCTGGCGTTGCGATAGGGAAGCTACCCGCCAAGGATAGCCGAGCGAAGGATCCTCGGGCTCGACTGCCTTTGGGAGGACTTTCTGATCCCTGGCGTTGCGGTAGGGAAGCTACTCGTTAAGGATAGCCGAGCGAGGGATCCTCGGGCTCGACCGCCTCTGGGAGGACTTTCTGATCCCTGGCGATGCGGTAGGGAAGCTACCCACCAGGGATAGCCGAACAGGGTAGCTGCTGGGCTGCCTCTTACTGAGGGCTTAGATCCTTAGGCGAGGTGGCCCTCGAGCTGCCATGGCGAGCCCCCTCTGTGCGACCCCATCAAGGGAGGGGGTGTCGGTCTATTCGGTCGGCGATGGCGTTGATGACGGTCACCGGAGGAGGTTCATCCGCGCCTCCGGTGAAGGGGAGGCGGCGGCTGGTATCTGGATCTTCAGGGTGATCGCTTGCCATGGGGATGGAGATCGGAAGGCCAACTTTGTTTTTTTGTGGAGTTTCGTTTCCTACAGACGGCGCCAACTGATGGGGCTCCTTTTCGGGCCTTCGTCAGATGTTTTCTTCCGTTGATCTCGCGGTGAACTTAGCTGATTATCCTTGGTTGTGTGTGGGTCTCAATGGGTTTTTGGAGAAAGAGGTGAGGTGAGGAAGCTGTTGCCGAGTACCTGCAAAGAAGTCTCGGGGTGGTTTGGTACCACCAAAGACCCTCCGACGCTCAAGTTAGTGATGAGGTCCGAGCAGAGTAACGGCGTAAAGTGTAAATAATTGCTTACTTGATCCCTCTGTGATGGGAGTTTATATAGCGGCGGCAGCACGCAGCGGCAGGCGTGAGAATCTCGTCGGCTGTTACGCTCCCGACGTCACGCCCGCGTAAAGAGCGGATCGCCCATTAATGGGGATCGTGATGGCGTAGAAGTGGGATGTTGCTGGCGGAGAATCTGTGCATGGCGAGATTTGCGGAGCGGCGGTTACGTCTGTGAGCGGTACTGTTGGTCGGTCGGAGGACCGAGGAAGATGGCCTCGGCTGGGGAGCTCGGGAACAAGCGAGAAGGCCGAGGTGTCTTGGTCCTGTGGCAACTCGGGGCGAGCTGAAAGGCCGAGGAGGCCAATTTCCAGGGGCTCTGAGGAGAGCCAGCTTGCGCTTGCAGGTTGGGCACAGGGGTGGCCTGGTCGGCCCCTGTGGGCCCTTTCTTCTGAGTTCTGGGACACTTCATCTGCCACGTGTACTTTTCTGCTGCATTGCCAATATATAGCATCATCAGTTTACTTCCATGACAATTATTTGGAAGTGACTTCATGATAATTTCATGCACTTCCGGTGCTTCCGGCATCCAAACGGGCCCTTAGGCATGTTTGGTTAGCAACAAAAAAGGATTGCAAGATGCATTTGTTGCAAAAATAAAAATTAAAAAAAATGACGCAAATCCATTATTTGGTTATCTTCAAATTTTGTAATTAGATTACCTAATCCAAACCATTTTTTATGTTAGGTTGATCAAAAAACATTTTTTTGCAAATTTGCATATGTGTAACATATGCAAGCTTACGTGACATCCCATAATAATTACCATGCTTACCATTTTCAAAGTTACAACTTTTGTAACAACCAAAATGAGCGTAACAAATGTTATAAGAATTTGATGCCTTTTGCATCTCCATTTCCATTTCTAATTCAAGTTTGTTGCTAACCAACAAAGGAACTGAAGAATTTTTACAACAAATGCTCCAAAAATTTCCATTTCCAAGCTATCAAACAGCCTGACCAAAAGTCCTATGCTAATAATATCATATATTTTCCTACAGATAATTATAGAATGTTTTTCGTTACCCTATTCCGATAGGAATGCGCTGCCTTATTAGGCATGTACAGATTCCCCATGTCTGAAATAGGCAAGGGTTTATTGATTGTGGGGATTTTAATTACGGCAGCTGCGATCAAAACTGCCATTAACCACCCCTCGCTTCGAAATGATGGAACCTCCGATTAACGGGTCATGCGAATCATACGAAACTCAATACGAAACGTTTGGGATTAAATATGTGTTCATGTGTCTGATTTTTGTTCAGAACATTGTTCTATAAATTTTTTGGGAGAAGAGCGTTGCCTTCTTCTTATTTTATTTTGATTAAGTACTACTTAATTCTTGTGTTTAAAACACAACCCCCATGTTGCTCTCTTGGTTTGCCAACTGGGGTGAATCATTGGGGATGCCTAGGCTACAACACTTAGCAATTTTTTTTTGTTAAGTCTTAAAGTTCTGGTTCAGCGCTGATGTGCGCTTGCGCTCGCACTGGCACACGTGCATTGCATGTGGCGCTAGGCGTGATATGCATGTGTGCTCGTGTTTTGCACATGGCGCCTTTGGCCCAATCATTCGCGCGGGTGCTGGCGCCGGCGCACATGCATTGCACGTGGCGCTCACGCGCAATTTTGCAGAAAGCGCCCTAAGCACTAGCATACGTGTATTGCACGTAGCACACATGCGTAAATTTTCAGAAAGCGACCTAGGCGCTGGCACACGTGCATTGCATGTGGCGCACATGCACAATTTTGCAGTAAAGGCCCTTGGCGCTTGCACACGTGACGCACATGCACAGTTGTGCAACAAGCGCCTTAGTGATGGCATATGTGAATTACACGTGGCTACATGCGCAAAGGGCTGGCGCACGTGCATCGCACGTAGTGCACATGCGCAATTTTGCAGAAAGCGCCTTGGCGCCGGCGCATGTGCATTGCACATAGCGCACGTGCACATTTGCATAGGACACACCTTATGGCTGAAAGCTTATACTTTCAGAAAGCGTTTGCCTTCAAATTATGAAGCGTATGCTTCTCTAAATTTTTGAATCTTCCTAAAGTGGGTTTCTTTTTTTTTGTTTAGGAGAATATCTCTCCTCCCGCTTTGCTTCTTTTTTTCTTTGGATCCCGATGAATAGAGATTTCTTTGGATCTTGATGAATAGGGATCTTTGGATCTTGATGAACAGAGAATAAAAGACAAGGAGATTTCTTTTTGTATGGATTTTGAGAAGAAAAATCTTCGCGGACGTAGGTAAAAACCTACGTGAGAAAAAAAGATGAAAAGAAAAGGGCAGGCCCAAACCCTAAATTTTTAGCAAAGGAGAAATTTTTTTATTTCATCATAAGAGTTGGCTTTTATAGCCTTTTCGCTTTACATTTGGGCCTCTAGGACTTTACTTGGTTTTTGCCCCTCTCATGCCCATGTGCTTATTTCTTTTTGCATATAAGTCATGGGTTTCATATATTTTGGCTTTTTGCCCATATCCCTAACATTTATTCCTAAAAATTACATTTAAATTTATTTGCTACATAATTATTTTATTTTCTTCATCGGCATAGGGCCAGCTCTGCATGGACTCGATGCGGTTTGGGTATAGGCCCAGTTGGTTGGGGTCGGACCCGGGTCCACTTGGGCGTTGATTTTGACCTGTTGGTTTTGACTTTGACTTTTTAACCTTTAATTTTGATTTTTAATTACGACAACGGGGGTGTAAATTTTAATCCTAACAAAGTGCCCCTATCAATAAATGCACACCACGTGTGTGCGTTGTGTGCATGAAATTGATGAATCTTATGAAATTGATAAATCTTCTTTCATGGAGAGATTGATTTTCTTCCCTTTTGGTGACATGGAGGTCGGTGTTTGGTTCCATTTTGGCGACGTGAAGGTCGGCGCTTCCTTTTTGGCGACGTGGAGGTCATTGCTTGGTTCCCTTTTGGCGACATGGAGGTCGTTGCTTGATTTGGTTCTATTTTTGCGACGTAGAGGTCGTTGCTTCATTTGGTTCCCTTTTTACGACATGGAGATCGTTACTTCCCTTTTGGCGACGTAGAGATGGTTGCTTGATTTGCTTCCCTTTTAGCGATATAGAGGTTGTTGTTTACCTTTTGACGATGTGGAGGTTATTGCTTCCCTTTAGCGACGTGGAGGTCCTTACTTGGTTCCCTTTTGGCAACGTGGAGGTCCATACTGCCCTTTTTGCGACGTGAACGGTCGATACTTGATTTGGTTGATTTGATTTGTTTTGGAAGTTTTTTGTCTGTCCAGCGAAACTTTTGAGCTTAGAAACACTGTCGGGTAGGAGTTTGACTTAATTTGTCTGATTCCTGTCTTGTTTAGCAGGACCTTCTTTAAACTTGAAAGTACTTGTCAAGTGGGATTTTGGCACTTTTTTAGTTGGTAGGATTTGATTTTGAGTTGAAATTTTGGATTCCGGGCAGGCATGAGCGTTGCTAACACTGGAACACGGATGCCAGGAGCAATTCATCATTTGCTTTTGGAGAATTTTGAATTTTGGTTTTTGTTTGGCATCAGCATGCTAACACTGAAGCATATAATGCTAGGTGCGACTCATCATCCACCATTGGAGGATTTAGGGATTTGGATTTTGGTTGGCGTCTACATCACTACCCTACAATAGTATCAGGAGAGACTCATCATTCGTCGTGGGAGGATTTTATTTATTCCCAGTTTAATGACTTAGGGGTCATCTATTACCAGTTTAACGACTTAAGGGTCATTATTGTTGGGAATTGAATTAGAACTTAAAGGTCCGAATTTTGGGAATTGAAATTTGGACTTTGTCTGGATTTTAGCCAGGATTTGCATTGAGTTGGATTTGAAGCTGAGGATTTTGAATAAACTTCGGATTAGAGGTGGGAACGGGATTTTGAATTTTGAGATTGGATTTTGGAGTTGGAATTTGATGTTTTTGAATGGAATTTGGATTGGCGTCTTCATTGCTACACTGGAAGGTACCGGGAGCGACTCATCATTCGCCATTAGGGGATTTGGAGATTCGGATTTTGGTTGGCTTATGTGTCACTGCACTGGAATAGTATCAGGAATGACTCGTTAACGACTCTGAAATTCCTGTACAGAAATTTCTTGTTATATCACAGTAAAGGGTAATACAGCCTGTGTAAGAGTTATAAGTTAGATTTATTTAATAAAAACAAGAAACAACTTGTAACTCACTAGTAAAACCTCTACACTGCTGTGACATAACCTGTGTGTTCGAATCCTATCAGACCCAATTATTTTTTAAGATTGTTCTTTTTAATTTTTCGGAAGCCCAAGATTTGTACATGCAATACACGGAGAAACGAAAAATTTCATAAAAATCAAACAAGCTCAATGAGGTGTGCACACTGATTTCACCACGTGGCACGAATCTCGAGGTAAGGGGATAAGATCCGGCCACCCATTTCCTTGATATGGCTGCCGCCGACGGTTGGATGTTGTCCAATTGCCTCTGTGCTTTGGACACATAACTTTTCAACTCCTCTCAACTCCTTTGCACTGTTTGATTTTCTTGCAATCAAACAGAGACTTTTCAATTCACCATTTAACACCATTTAAATTCTTTTAATCCACATTTTTAATTTCCAAACCCTAATTTTTCACTATAAATACCACCCCATACCCTAGCTCCCCTCTATTCTGAAAATTTCTATCAAAATCATCCCAAAAGTTCCTAAGTGCAAGTGGAGTCAAGTGGAGTTAGCAACCAAGTTTTTTCCATCAAAGATCGAAACTGTTCCCGGAACTTCCGCGATGCCATAGGAATCCCCCTCTTTTCTTTAATCTCTTTCCAACGCTACACAGTGAGTAAATCCCTCTTCTCTCTTCTTCTTTCATCTCAAAACCATTTTCTAAAAACATATTGGAAAAGTGGGGTTAACTCCGATATGTGTAGTTTTAACCTTTGTACTCCCCTTTTTAAAGCAAAATAGGTCAAAATAACTTTCTCACACTACTTGTAACTTTGTTTACAATCATTTAGTTTTGAGTTTAACCAAAACTTTCATGTGAAACTATCATATAACGAACTTCTCATTAAAATACCATGAACTTTAGTATAACCCTCATTTCAATAATTGTTAAATACCTTTAGAAAAACTTCATGGGGTAACGACCTACCCCACACGCACACTATGATTATATAGCACGGTATTCTAAACACATGACTAATTTAAAGAATGACTTTTACATTAAAATACCAAAGCTTTTCAAAACGGGTTTCTTTTAATCGGTATTTTGAAATCCTTGGCAATTACGCCTCTACAACCCTCATTAGGAAACCCGCTAATGGATGGTGCGGATTATCGCACATCCTTGGGATAGTAGAGTGAGATGCAGAACTCCTCACGGAATATTCGGTCTTGAAAGGAAATAAAAATACGGTTTTTTTAAGAAATACGACTTTTCTAGATAAAACTAATTTTTGAAAAATTATATAAAAATATGAATCCGTATTTTCAATAAAAACATATTATGAAACTATATTTTTAAAATGAAAGATTAGAATTTTAATAAAATACCATCAAGGTTCCAAAAGAGCTATTTTTCAAAAAAATACCATAAACTTTTAAAAAGGCTAAGTTTCATCACCAAAATACCATAAAAATTAAAATACATGTTCATGAAAACCCTAAATGGTATAAATCACCCTCGAGATTTATTTTTAAAACTATATTAAAGTATATTCTCATAAAAACCCCTCGAGATATGCAAAAAATTAATATAGGCTTAAACGGTATCATTTCTCTTGAGCTTCAGAGAACCGGAGAAAGTGAGTGCTTGCTTATTCAGGCTATATAACTTAACGGTGTTTTCAATGGCAATTATATTGGAAAAAGACATAAATCCTGCCGTCCATGTGCAGCAGTTGCCGATTACTCCTGAACCTAGAAAATTCAAGAGTTAAATACGTTCACAAGTTTTTGACTCAATCTGAATCCAAACTCAAACCAGAATCCAAAATCAAACACGAACTTGAATACTTGATCATGAACCTGAATACTCGAATTCAAACATCAAACTAAAACTTGTATACATGACTCGATTTGACCGAACCATGGTTATAACTTGACATGAACTTGACATGAATACCTGAACACATGCTTACATCTTGAACATGAACCTGTACATTTTTATATCCATGGATTCGGCCAAGACCTGTAATCTTAATCTATATAATACAATACGCGGGGATTAAGGGGTAGATTGGTAAGGAATGTATATCGTGGCAGAGAGGTCACTTTAAAAAACACCTACATGAATTCATGTGCCGTTATCCCATGGGTTATGACAGGGCCTTGTACTATATGTTACCATAGTCCATAGGGTAAGATGGACTCCTCTCGTATACATGAATATTTTCTTTATCAAACTACAAATAACCACGTTAGAATAACTATCTTATACTTGTGAATGATCATATACAATTTTACATGTTCTCTGTTCATTTGGTTTCTATTCACATTATATACTATCTTCTCTTACTTATTTTTGGACTTACCGAGTGCTAGTTCACTGAAGACATTCATTTCTGTCTTTTTTTTTGGAATGTTCGTCAGGAGGACCGGACTCTAAGGAGATAGAGCCGAACCCGGAGAACTTGAACCAGGTTGCTGCTCAGCCAGACTACTAGCTCTTTTCCAGCTTGCACTTATTTTCAGTATGCCATTGTTTAGGCATTTACTTTTACTATTGTATCTTTTATTTCAGACAGTTGTATATAAAGTTGAATGTAAATAAAGTTACTGTTCATTTTAGTACTCCTGTATTTCTTGCACACTGTTATATTACTTAATTACGCTTAACGTATTTTTTTAGTAAATACGTTGCGGGCTTACCAAGTCACCGTTTCCGTCTATTGGAAAGTGGGACGTGACACTCATCATTCGCCGTTTTGTTTGTACGAATTTGCGCCCTTGCGAATTTTTCACAAGCTCGCGTATAGTGTCGCTGTTTTTACTCACGGAGCCTTTTCAGGTTTTCATTCGTGCCCTTTTTGCTTGTGGATTGACCCTTTTTTCCCAGTTTAACGACTTAAGGGTCAAAGCTGTATTTGTTCTTTAAGAATCTTGGATTTTGATAGAGTCGAATCGATGGCCGGGAAAATAAGCCTTATTTTATTCTGGACTCTTTCTGAAGCTGCTTCAATATCTTCTCCATCTTATTAGATATGTATATGCTCCACGGAAGTTGTGGCAGATGGCATCATTTCTTAGAGTGGATGGTTGACCCATCCGTTCCCAGAAGACTTCGGTTTCTGTCTGTATAAAGTTGGCGATCGCGGCTTGATTGCTTGCTAACACGACATTGGACAGTTCGTTTTCTCCGGCTTTGTATTGTCTCTCAACCCAATCTTTGAAAACATAGCAGTCTTCTATTGCATGACCCATTACTATGTAATATAAGCAATACATGAGATTATCGGTCAAATTTGCTTCATATGGCATCTTTGTTTCTGGCAGTTGCAAACCGTTCTTCAGGGTGTACTTGAATATTTTGCGGACTTTGTCCCTTATGAAGGAGTAACCCTTGTTCTTTTTCTTTTCTAGAGTCGGTCCTTCTCCTCCTAGTACTAGCTTGCGAAGCCGATCAGTATTTGATCTGCCCATTCCTTGCTTGCTAAAAAAATCGATACTGCTGGAACTTTCACCTTTGCGGTTGTCGTCCCTCTGGTTCCCGTTGTTATGAATTTGAGGGTCTGGAGTGGACTCGTGCTTTTAGCGTTCCAATATTTGAACCTTCTTGGTCAACTTCTAAAATATTTTAAGACCCGCTGTGCATAGGAAATGATTCATCCAATTGCCGAGATTTTCTATGAGGAGGATGACGTATTGGTCCCGTTCTAATGGCGGTTCACACTTGACAGTAAGATTATGCCATCAGGCTATGAAATCTGTGTTACTTTCGTTGCGCTCTGATTTGGTCCTCACAAGGTCAACGATGGTGATTTTGTCGCTGACACTCATGAATCTCTGGCTGAACATAGATTCCATTTGAGAAAACGTTGTTATCATGCCCTGCTTCCCAAAGAACAGAAATGGTGATATGGCACGGTACGCAACCTAACTGTATTGAAGGTGGTCTAACTCAATACAGTTACATTAAGCGTATAAAAACATGCAGGCAATGTACCAAATAAAATAAATAAAATCAAGTTCATGTATTCTCATCAACCAAATACGTTATCAAGGTACTGAAAATAAAAAGTTTGTTTATTACATCAAATGAAATAGAAAGGCAAGCTCTAAATAGGTGGGCAACTGAAAAGTAAAAGAGCTATCTTAGCAGTCGGGTGTCAACTCTGCAAAATCTTCATCGGTGGGCTCCACACCATCGTCTCCTTCTTCATAAATCTTGTCCTCATCTAACAGATATTTTAGAGATAGAGAAAAAAGAAAGGAAGTCCGTCATCGCGTTACACTCGGGTAGGATTGCCGCATAAGGAAAAATTGGTAAAGTAGACAAGTGTGTGCGATGCATAATGTCATATGTGTGTACTGGTAAACTTTATAAGTTGTCTACTAAGTATGATGATCATATTAGTTTGGTAGAAAAGGGTATCGGTTCCCGCGATTATTCCGTTTGGCCACGGAACAACAGCTTGGAAAGTGAAATGTATAGTTTCACTTCCCGAATCATGATCGAGTAATAGGGGAATCTGAGTCCCGGTATACAACCTTGCTTAATCAAACTACCCAGCCACGTTATATTCAATGAAATAGGAATTACGGATTAGTGTTAGCGCGTAGTTCATTTAGGCATGGAATTTCAACAGTTATATTGTCATTCAGATATCGGAATTTTCTTATTATTGTCACCTGTCTATCGAGATATTCTTATTATTGTCACTCGTCATAGCGGGATCTTCTGATAATTGTCACCCATCATAGCAGGATCTTCTGATGTAAAATTCATCTGTATATGGGACCGGTCACCTGTAATATTAGAATTTTCAAAGTAGTCAATATCTGGGTTCACACATCTAACCTTAACCGTACTAGATGACTTGTCTTATGTGTTTCATAAGTCATGACAGTATAGAGAAGTTCATATGATTGGATTATCATAAACATTCATAGTATTTTAAGGATGCCTCAGTTATAGGGAAGTTCATGGTATTTTAATGAAAATATTATTTATGAAAGTCCATGGTATTTTAATGAAAGTATTATTTAGAAAAGATTGACTATGTTGACAACCACTATACATAGGCGGCAGCATTGATGTCCTTTTCAAGGACGGTTGCCATCCAATAATTTCAGGGTGTTTTATGTATAATTGACACTATTTAAAAATTAAGGTATTTTAGTAAAACTTAGATCTTATAAGTTGAAGGTATTATTATAAAAGCTCCACCTTTATGAGAAAAGGGGTATTATTATGAAAATACTATATTTGAAAACTTTAGGGTATATATTTAAAAATAAGACTTTCAAAAAAGTCAAGAGGTTTTATTGACAAAATTTAGTTTAAGGTATTTAAACAAAATAGCGGGATCTTCTGATTATTGTTACCTGTCATAGCGAGATCTTCTGATATAAAAGTCGTCCGTATATAGGACAGGTCGCCCGTAATATCGGGATCTTCAAAATATTCCATAACTAAGTTCGCGCGTCTAACACTAACCGTACTAGCTGACATGTCATGTGTGTGTCATAAGTCGTGACAGTATAGAGAAGTTCATATGATTGGATTATCATAAACATGCATGGTATTTTAAGGATACCTCGGTTATAGGGAAGTCCATGGTATTTTAATGAAAACATTATTTCTGAAAGTCCATGGTATTTTAATGAAAATATTATTTATGAAAGCCCATGGTATTTTAATGAAAGTATTATTTAGAAAAATTGTCTATGTTGGCGACTATTGCACATGTGCGGCAGCATTTGTGTTCTTTTCAAGGATGGTTGCCTCCCAATAATTTCAGGGTGTTTTACGTATAATTGACACTATTAAAAAATTATGGTATTTTTGTAAAACTTAGATCTTATAAGTTGAAAGTATTATTATAAAAGCTCCACCTTTATGAGAAAGGGGGTATTATTAATATAATATACTTTTTTTTCTATGTATCGGAAAAGAATAGCGATTTTTTCGTACTATATTTGGAAACTTTATGGTATGTATTTAAAAATACAAATTTCAGAAAAGTCGAGGGGTTTTATTGAAAAAATTTAGTTTAGGGTATTTAAACAAAATATTGCTTTAGAAACTTAAGGGTATTTATTTAAATCTTAACTCTCAAGTTAAGAGTATTTTTTTAAAAGTTAACTCTAATAAGTCGAGGGTATTTTAGTGGAAAGTTATCTTTTATAACTTGAAGGTATTTTAAGGGAACATGATTATGGTATCTTAGCATTCAAAGAGAGACACCATGATTTAGGGTTAAGGATCATGAGTGTGTAGGTCATTATCCCGTGTTTTATCAATAACAAAACAACAATTTTGTCTATTAATATAACTGGATAACAACACTAATTATGAGCATTCATATTTGTCCATGTTAAGGTATTCAAGAAATACTTTTATTCAGATCTTGAACAATAAAAATAAGATGGTGATGGGTAGAGAGGGAAGAGGCGGATCCCACCTTGATTTGAGATGATGATTAAAGAATCGAAGCGTCGACTTGTACAGAAATGTTAATAAATCCGCGCTCAGATTTTTCCTTGATGATCGATCCGCACAGCAGCGTCGGCGTCGTCGAGAGGAAGAATAATGTATTTTTATGGAGTTTTCGGAGTTCTGGATTGGGAGAAAATTGAGCGTGAAGGGCTGTGTATATAGGGTTTTATCCCAACAGTTAAATCCCCCAAACCCGGTTAAAATCACACCTAAATCCTCTCGAAATCTACGCCCAAAACAAACAGAAATCCACTCCCAAAAAAAAATTGTTGTCGTCAGTGATTTACGGCCGTTGGATCTTGATCCAATGGCCGCAGCATGGCTACGCGGCCACGGGTTGGATCACGCGCTTGCTGGCGCAAGCGCGTGGTCCCCCATGTGGCCACCGCCGTTTGATCTGGACCGTTGGATCTAAATCTAATGGCCCCGGTTCTCCCCTTTTAAACCCCATTTTTTCTTTTCTTTTTAAAAAACCAAACAGTTTTTCTAAATCGATTTTGTTTTGAAAAAATTTAGTTAAAAATATTATAAAATCTTGGAAAATACGGGAAAAATCTTTTATGTGATCTTCGGTTTAAAAATATAATGTGGTTAAAACAATTATCTTTTCCTTATATTTAAAATATCCCATTATCACTATCTTTTCAAAAATTATTTTTAAATTTAAAATAAATTCATTTTAAATAATAAAATTTATATTAATTAGTAAGAAGGTGTATAATATATTAATTAGTAAGAAGGTATATAAGTTATGCCAAAGCATTTTAAAGTCTTAAAAAATATTCAAAGCAAGGAAAAATTGTAAAATACCCACTTTAATATATTATAGGAAAAACACGGACGTTACAATTTACCACCATGAACTAATTTTGTGCTCGAAATTACAAAGGTAAGCAAAAGAAAAGTTACAGAGAGGGAGTTGCAAAAATATGGGGATAATGCTCTCTCATCTCATCCTCTCTGTCCCACGTGGACTCGCTGGGTGAGTCCTTCCTCCACATAACCCTAACAAGCTGGACTATCTTGTCCCTCAGGGTCTTCTCCTTCCGGTCTAGTATCTCATTCGGTTGCTGCTCGTAGGTTAAGTCAACACCCACGGTGATTTCAAAATGATCTACAACGTGACTGGGATCACTGACGTACTTCCTTAACTACGTGATGTAGAAGGCGTTGTGCACGCCCTCTGTAATAACGTCTGAGCCACCTCCTTGCACCCATGAACCCGAGCTCCTCTTCCACCCTCACCCATTGCACCGCCTGCGATCGCCATCGCCACCTCTGCATCGCCAGTCACCTTAGTTAACACAGCAGCAGACGAAGCCTAAGCTTATCGCGACCATTGGCATTTCATCGAGCACGTGTATCTGTCGCCATAGCCGCTGCCCCCCTCACCGTCATGCCGATATCGTCGCCAGGAAAGTGAATATTATTCACTTGCTTATTCATGCTAAAATAGTAGCTAAACAAATTGATGATGTTAAATGATTTGATATATATAGACGTATATGTATCTATATTTAGCTATGCCGATAAATTATATCGAGTAGATCGATGAGTTAAATTATGGTACATTGGAACCTATGTCGTGTCGCGCATTATCATTGAGGCTACCATAACGACTCTTGCTATTGGCTATACTGGAAGGAGGACACATAGGGTTTAATTATTTTTTTTGTTTTAATCAATTATATGAATCCGACGACGATCAATACCCGTATTTATAACCTGAGTTCAAGTGATACATGTATGAAAACCTTGATTAAAGTGTCATGTTTTGTGATTGTCGAATTCCGTTACCGTTGATGACTATTGTGTAGAGATTTAGGGTAAAAATATTGAGAATATCGTCGTGAAATGTCGCCCCATAAAAACGACGTTGAATATGGAATTCACCGCACATGCCATGTTCTAAAATCTACATTAAATCAAATATAAATCAAGACGAGGTGTTATAGGGCTCATATCGAAGCTGACACGATAATCTTGAACCCCCTGTGGTTTATATTTCGTTACTGATAAATTATGATGACGAAAAATGCCTTGGAATGCGGCTCTGAACTGCAGTTCAAAGCAGCATTTCATATTGACCCCTGGTTCTAAATAAATGTGTAGCTCTGTATGAAAAATAAAATATGCGTAACCCTATACCGTTGCGAAGATAATCCTATTAGATAACTATGGATGGTGGTTTCATTCAATTTTACTATGGTTTGATATTTTATTTGCATTTTAAACAGTCAAGGTGTACTGCAGTGTAGTACAGGGACAAATTGTATACCCTATCCTTAAACAGTGTATATCTCCCAGCACGCAGCAGATATTGTCTATCCGTCTGCTGCATTGGAAACATAATTGATAGATCTAAATTTTACTTAACTGTAGCATCACCTAATTATGATCCCAATAGGGATAAAACTGTGTTACGAAATGGACTTTCAGATCAGGAACTGAATTTCCAGCAGAGAACACTTAAAATGGAATGACCGTAACTCGCGAATCTGAAACCCGTTTGACTCGAAACTAATTTCGAAGTATAGATAATTAAATTTAATATTTATGCCTTTTATATTTTTTTGCAAAATAATGCATGTGTGAATTAATACGATTTTTTCCTAATCCAAATGACACCGGTTGTACATATATCTTTAGTAGTGTATTGTACTGTATCCCCATCATGTTACATGACTGCTATACCATATGTAATTAGTGATCAATTGCATCAATACCCTAGAGACTATTCTTGGATTATCAAAGTTTTAGTATTTAGATTGTGGTAAGTACGTTAGTGTAAAAACATGATTGAATAATGGAAGCGACACATACTTGTACACAATCAGCGGAACCATTTAATTATTGCATAGTCGATGCCTATGGAGCATATATAAGTGTAATTATAACAGGTATGGGACGTGTATGGAAGCACTTATATTAGTGTCATAGGTAAGATATCAAGGACTTTCCATAAATCTTGGATACCAGTCGAAACATGTTTGATGGAGACCCTGTCTCCAATTCCCGCGTAGACTTATCATGGAACGATTAGTACTTAGATTCGTGGTCAGTGTTTGATGTAGACCGCGGGGTGCGGGGTAGTTTGAGTGTGAGTTCGATCAACAGAATCTCAGGAGTCCAATTGCTGGCATATTTCATGATTTTGTTACTGATTGTGTTACCGATTTTTACTGATCGTGATTCGGGCCCGTGTTTCCTTGCCCATGGGACTTACCCTTGGGTTGAGAATACTCCTACAGTGGTTGACACTCACACTTGGACTGACGAGAGGTTAGTGACATGGACATTGCATTGATTACTGATTCGATACATATGCTTTATTGTTTACTTGTACCAGTTATTTCATGCTCATGTCATTACTCTATACTTACTTCTTTATGTTTATCATTATCGCACATTTTATATATATATATATATATATATATATATATATATTGTTGTTGTTGTTGTGTCGCTCTGACGACCTGAGTATGCATGCTCGGAGTGAGAAGCTGACTTAGCTCGGATCAGGACCTGTCTTACCTCGAGGATATTGCGGATATCTAGATCAGCGACGTCAGCGCTATCATTTCCTTTCATTATCACTGGTTAGTTTTTGTATTCGCTGTGCTCAGTTTTCTTTTCACCTGATAGTTTTAGTGACTGTATTATCTCATTATCTGTGTTATATTACTGTTACCATGTACTGCCAGAAGTCGAAGTGTGACTACAGCAGGATATTTCTTTGACCGTAGGAGCATGGCTGGCCTAGTCACCTTTCGTATTCTATATTTCGGAAAGTGGGGCGTGACACCCTCTAATGATGATGGTTAGGCCAAGCGATAAGCAACATGACCGACTCGTTCCAGGATGTCAAACGGGCCGATGAACCGTGAACTGAGCTTCCCATGCTTTCTGAATCGTATCACCCCTCGATTCGGGGAAATCTTCAGAAATAAATGATCACCCGGTTGGAATTCTAAGTGCCTCATCTTTGTATATGTCCAATGTTTCTGCTGATCTTATGCTATCCGTAGTTGTTCTCTGGTGGTTCTAATCACCTCCACCGTCATGATCCCGGAGCCCAAAAGTTCTTGATCTCCAACATCATCCCAACTCAATGGAGACTTGCAATTCCTCCCATACAAATTCGCAAATGGCGCCATACCGATATTTGCCTGATAGCTATTATTGTATGCGAACTCTACCAAGTACAAGTGATCTTCCTAAGATCCCTTAAAATCCAACATGCAAGCTCGAAGCATATCATTAAGAATATGAATGGCTCTCTCGGATTGGCCATAAATCTAAGGTTGATAAGCAGTACTGAAGCTTAAAACTCATGCCCAGACTCTCATGTAGACTCTGCCAGAACTGGGATCCGAAACGAGTGTCTCGATTGGAAACAATACATATCGGTACTCCATGCACTCGGACAATCTCCTCCATATACTTCTTTGCTAAACTTTCGGTTGACTGATCGACATAGAAGGTGATGTAGATTTAATTGTCTCTCAATTTTAACGTAAGTATACAGTTATTCGCAGCAGTACTTATGGATCGTACCACAGAGAGGCGTCGAGAATTCTAATTAATCTTAAAACAAGTTATATTAAAAGGGTTGATTTATTTAATAAAACTAAAGTAAAGTGCATAAAATAAAAATGCATGAAAGAAATTAAATTGAAAATTTTAAAAGATAAGATTCAAATAAATGGAAAGATCTAGGGTTTTGAATTAACTTTACTAATCATGGTGTTCTATAAGCTATCAATTATTTTCTAATTTTCCATATTTAAATTCATTGCCTAACAATTGTAAGAAAGTATAGAAAATACGTTCTTCAACATAAGTTATATGATCATTGCAATACCCTATCAATCTATAAAATCATTTAGCAAGGAATTTAAATATAAATTTCTAATTAATATAGCAATAGTTAGATTTACTTTTATACTAAACAAACACAAAGGTTGTCAATCAATAGTTTATCTTGTTTTATCGGCATAACCTTATATACTCTAGATCAATTAGGTTGAATCTATTTTGATAAAAATTCCATCTTACCTTCCCTAATTAGTTTTCTAGCTGGTCAATATATCATTAAACCAATTAATTTATAGGTGATACCACCTTTCCCTAAACAAGTTTCATGGACGTCAATCAATCATTAACAAGTTTAGTTTATTAGCATGGTATTAAAAAGAAACAAACTTCATCAAAGAAATTCATCATTAAAACTAAAAAAGAATTGAGAAGATGAATCAAACACACATGATAGCAAGTATAATTCAAAAACCCTAGAAGTAAATTAGCTAATCATAATAGAAAAAAGAAAATAATCAAATAAAATAGACTTCATATTAGGAATAACTTTGCAAAATATCCTTTGATCTCTCCCAAAACCCTAAAACAATTAAACCATGGAGAGATGAAACCTTAATGTGAAATACAGCAGAATATATAGGCTTTATGGAAAATTTAAGACCAGTGTACAGAAGATATGCAAAGATACAAAAATCTTACGAAATTTCAATATCCGAATCTTTGGAAAATCGGCCAAATTTCGGCTAAATTTCGGTTTTAGCCGAAATTTACTAAGATTAGAGCTCCAGATTTTTTCCATAATTTGTTCTTTGACTTCGAAAATCTTGTTCCACGCATGGTTTTTGATAATTTCCACCTTTGGCTCTGTTTTAGCTTAAATAAATCTACATCCAACACACGTAGTCCGTCTTTTGTGTACTTTTCCCTTTTAGCCCTATAATCTGCAATATCAAACAAAATATACCCGAAACAGAATAAAATAGAAAAAATAAAGATAATTTTGGCTATATAAATATGCATTAAAATACACCAATCAAATACTCCTACACTTATCTTTTGATAGTTCTCGAGCAAAATCTAGGGTTTCAAACTTAAAAATAAAAACCTAAAAATAAAAATCTAACTACAATCTACTCCTATACTCCTTTTCGCATGTGTAGTGATTGCACTGAGCACATGCAACCAGCCGTTTAACCTCAAGGTGTCTCTGATAGGAGGAGTGTTGTCTCCTGAGGGTTTTTAGTGGATACAACCTACAAAATACCAAAAAGAAAAGAAAAAGAAATAAAATAAAAATAAAGAAAGTGAAAAAAATATATCCAAAGAAAAGAAAAGATTTGAATCTTATTAGTTTTTCAGTTTTCATGAATTTTCAACTTAATGGTATCGTTCAACTCCAGAAATTACGTTCTCCCTCAATAGAACTTAATCCTATTCTTTAACCCCATCTTTCCTTCAAAAATTGATTTTATACCCCTATGTGTGTGGAAAATATCCCTACAGTTGAGAATTCAATTCAAGCTATAGTATCCTTACCCTTTTTTCCCCTCGTATTTTATTTTATATAAATATATATATATGAATATACTCACACATCTTTCAATTCGACCACTACTACTTCCTTAGGAACTAGCCAACTGATACTCAATGTGTGAGTTTAAGTTATGCTTAGTGTTTAATTATGCCTAGCCTTACAACTACCTTAGACCTTCAGCAGTGACTCTCAAACCATTTGGTCTAAGGCACTAGATGATGAAACACCCCAAAGACTGAAATTTACTAGCCCTGAGCAATCACAAAACCAAACATATTATATTTATACTTTTTATTTTTTAAATTTTTAATCACTTTTCGATGTGAGCATCCAATGCTTCACGAGTCATGAATTCCTAGCTACTTCATGATGAAAAAGATATTATTTTAATATTTTTTTTTAAAATTTGGCTTAGATATTTAGGAAAAGATATTTCTAGATATCCTTTACTATCTCAAACTTCAAGATTCGTGTTTGTGCAATTTGTAGCATGTATAATTTCTAAATTTGAATTCAAGACAAGAAAATATTTTTCAGACTTAGTTTTATCTTCAGATTCAATAATTTCCTTTATATCACTCAACCTTTCGGATTCGAATTCATGATCACTTATTACTGGTTTTGATTCAAAAAAATTTTATAGAAAAAGAAAACCTAAAAAAAATGAAAGAAAAATAAAAGAAAAAACAATACAGTGCAAACCGCCCCCACACTTATTTCTGAGATTGTCCTCAATGTCGACCCCTTACCCATGTCTCTAATCTTTCCCTTAATTTAGTAAAGAACAGTCACTATAATATTCCATGATAAGCATAACTATAAAGTAAAGTGGCGAAATTAATTTAAAGAGAGGTAAACCAATAAAATTAATAAACAAGAACAAATTTACAGAGCTTAAAAATTTAGGAGATTTTTCCCTCATTGAGCTACTCACTGGCGGTGGCCATCTGCTAATATATGATTTGATATTAGATTTTTATTTCTTGCTTTGAACCGCCTCCCCTGCAACTTATCTCTTGTTTTTATGTTATGTTTGAATTCAAATAAAATTGTTGAAATAAGCAGGAAGAATAAGATGTTTGTTTTTAAAAAAATTAAAACCCTAAAAAAAAGAAGAAAAAGAAAAAGAAAAGAAAAAAAATTAAATTTACATAATGCTTTATCTAATGCAAATGTTAGTATTAACCACTCAAAATTTTTGTCTTTAATCATGTAAGAGCAGTAAAACAAATTATAGCAATAAATATCAATAAACACTCTAAATTTGATATGCATAGAATTAGTTTGGTGTTTATATTTGGATGAACAAGATTGTGATCGAAGTTTCGCAGAATAAATTAGTGCAGTGATAAATAATTTAAATCTAAATGAATTATACAGCTGCACTATCTTGTTAATGTATTGTCTAAATGGATCAAAGTATTCAACATGAACATGCGGGATGCAAATAAAGGATCCAATTATATCAGTTAAAGGCACAACTTCATCTTTCTTTTCAATAAGAGTGGCTTTAGTGATGAAATGAAGTATTTGAAGCGTAGGATTAACTATGAAAGGCTCATATAAAATCCTATGTTCATCTCTAAAAAGTTCCTCAAAACTACGCTCTAAATAACAAATGTTATCAACAATTTCTTTACTTTTGCCCAAGACCATGAGTTCATTTTTAAAAAATTTCTCAAAACTATCCTTTTCAAAACAGCCTTATTCAAAATTAACCACCTTCACCTCATGCACTTCTTCTATTATTATAGTTGAATACTCTTCAAAATTGTCATCATATTTCTCGTCTAAAAATTCTTTTTCTTCCTCCTTAAATTGACTCATGGGTTGACTAAGAAACTATCCCAAACATCACATGTATAATATATATAACTTGCTAATATACTTGATTGATTGACATGGCTTGACCGAAGCCCTAGATTGTAAAAGGTGTAGATTGTATTCGAGTGAGTCGAGTAATGTGCGAGTCATGACGATTGTAATCTGGGTTCGAGTCAAGTTGGTTCGAGTAGAATGGATTCGAGTTCATATTCGAGTTTAGATTCGAGTTATATTAGAGTTCGAGTTAAGTTTAGATTTGAGTTTGGATTTGAGTTCATGTCTTTTCATATAAATTGATGTAAATTGATGTAAATTGTTAAAATCTTATATTCGGAAGAAATCGGCAACTGCTGTATATGGACGATAGGATTTGTGTTTTTTTCAAGACAATTGTCATTGATAAATCCGTCAAATTGTCTAACCTGAATAAGCAAGCACTCACTTTCTCTGGCTCCCTAGGGCTCATATTGATCCCGCTTAAACCTATATTTATCTAAAATCCTTAAAATATTGTTTGCATATCTCGAGGGGGTATTTATGAAAAATACTTTAATATAGTTTGAAAATAAACCTCTAGGGTGATTTATAATATTTAGGGTTTTTTATGAACATGTATTTTAATTGTTGTGGTGTTTTTATGATAAAATCTAGTTTTTTTGAAAGTTTGTGATATTTTAATGAAAACTGGTTCTTTTGGAAATTTGGTGGTATTTTATTAACAAATTCTAATATTTTATTTTAAAAATATAGTTTCTTAATTTTTTTTATTGAAAATACGGATTTCATAATTTTATATAATTTTTCCAAAAATTAGTTTTTTATTAGAAAAGTCGCATTGCTTAAAAACCGTATTTTTTTTATTCCTTTTAAGACCGAATACTCCATGAGGAGTTCTGCATCTCGCTCTACTATCCCAAGAATATGCGATAATCTGCACCATTCATTAGTGGGTCCCCTAATGAGGGTTGTAAAGGCGTAATTGCCAAGAATTTCGAAATACCGATTTAAAGAAACCAGTTTTGAAACGATGTGTTATTTTAATGAAAAAGTTCTTTTATTTTGAATTACCCTTATACTTAGAATATCATGCTATGAAACCAGTGTGTGTGTGTGTGAGATAGGTCATTACCCTGTGAAGGTTCTAGGGTTTGGGTATACTAGATATCGAAAAGAGGTTACACTAAAGTTCATGATATTGTAATGAAAAAAAGTTTCTTATATTTTTGTTTCATATGAAAATTTGTTACAACTAAAAACTAATTGATGTGAATAAGGTTAGGATTAATGTAGCATATTAGTTTGATCTCGTTTGCTTATCACATGGCTTACAAATGTTTAAAAAAAACTATATCGGGGATAACTCCACTTTTGTCGGTTTGTTTTAAAAATAAGTTTTGAGATAGAAAGAGAGAGAGATGAAGGGACTTACAGTTTTTAGAAGGTTAAGAAGTGGTAGAAGAAACTCTCGTGGGTCGTGGTTTCATCGGAGATGCTCCGGTTCGTCGAGTTTGGCTCGTTGCTCCACTTGAGGGACTTAACTCCACTTGGCACTTAGAGATTTTGAGAGATTTTTTGCTAGAATTTCAGAATGGGGGGGAGCTATGGCATGGGGGTGGTATTTATAGTGGAGAATTAGGGTTTGGGAATTAAAATTGTGGATTAAAATACATTAAAAAGATGTTAAATGGTGAAATGAAGGGTCTCTGTTTGAATGCAGGGAAATCAAACAGTGCAGAGGAGTTAAGGGGAGTCGAAAGGGGGGTGTGCAAAGCACGAAGCCAATTGGGCTCATCTTGACCGTCGGCGCAGGCCAGATGAGGAGAATGGACGGTCGGATCTTGAGGTTTTGCCTCGAGATTCGTGCCACGTGGGTATATCCGTGTTTACTCCATTTTGCACGTGTTTAGTTTTTCTGAAACTTTTCATTTCCCCGTGTATTGCACGTGCAACTCTTAGGCTTCCAAAAATTAAAAAATAAAAATAAAAAAAATAATTTTGTTTGATGGGAATCGAATACACAGTCTACGTCATAGCAGTGTATAGACTTTACCGGTGAGTTACAAATTGTTTCTTACTTTTATTAAACAAATTTAATTTATAACTCTTACACAGGCTGTAGTACTCTTTTTTGTACAATAACAAGAAAAATCTGTACAGTGATTTCAAAGTCATTACAACCTGACTTGAACACAAAATCTAGGGGGGAAGGAGAAATCAAGAATGTAACCGAAACGTAAGTCAAGAGGATATTATTATTGTTTGCCGTGATTCCGGGCGTTACGGAATAAATCATTGTTTGCCGTGATTCCGGACGTCACGAAATAAATCATTGTACCATGGTACCGTGGGGAATGAACGGGATATATGCTACTGAGTTACGATGAGGATTATATTAATTGATTTCAAAAACTTGTAAAATAGATAACCTAGAAGCACGGACTCTAAGATCACATCACATGCATATATCCCATTGATTTACCCCTGTGTTAGTTATTTATACGCATGTTTGATCATGTCATTATATCCTGGTTATCGCTATTGTTTTGATATTTATGACGCGCTGACATCTGGATTTTGCATGGCGCGGTTCCTCTACCTTTATCGCAAGCAGATGAAGAATACTTTAGCAATCAAACCGAGAAATACGGAGCTAGCCAATTAGTTTAGAGACTATTAGTTTATTTATTTCAGCAATTTTATTTCTATTGATGTGAGCTCATATTAGACGTGATTCAGATACTATTATTATTGGATTTTGATTCGTTTCCGCTATATGTATTTCTTGATTTTATTTATTGTGTCAGATAGATACGTGTTAACTAGATTATATTTTACTGTTCTTGATATCCGATTGACAGCCGTAATGTGACCGTGGAGGGATAATTCCTAACCACAGGCGGCATGGTTGGCTCTGTCACATGTCGTATTTGCGTATTTTGGGAAGCGGGGCATGCCAGTTTTAAAATTCTGGTTCAGAGCGCTGATATGCACTTGCGCATGCACTAGCGCACGTGGATTGCGTGTGGTGCTAGCGGAGATAAGCATTTGCGTCTGTGCTTTACACGTGGCGTCTTTGGCCTAATCATTAGCGCTGGTGCTGGCGCACATGCGTTGCATGTGGCACTCACCCGCAATTTTTCCAAAAGCGCCCTTGACGCTAACGCGCGTGCATTGCACGTGGTGCACACGCGCAAATTTGCTGCAAGCGCACTTGGCGCGTGCGCACGTGCATGGCGCAATTGTACAGAAAGTGTCTTGACACTGGCATACGTGCATTGCACGTGGCACACATGCTTGCAGAAAGGTCTTGGCGCTAGTGCATTTGCATAAGGCGCACCTTATGGATGAAATCTTATGTTTTCAGAAAGCGTTTGTCTTCAAATTATGAAGCGTATGCTTCTTCAGATTTTTGGGTCCTTCCAAAGTGAGTTTATTTTTTTGTTTAGGAGAATATCTCTCCTCCCTTTTTACTTTTTTTCTTTAGATCCCCATGAATTTGGATTTTTTTTTTAATCTTGATGAATAGTGATCTTTTGATCTTGATGAACAGAGAATAAAAGAAAAGGAGATTTATTTTTGTATGGGCTTTTGAGACGAAAAATCTTCGTGGAGACGAGGAAAAAACCTACCTGAGAAACATAGAAGAAAAGAAAAGGACGACTCCAACCTCTAAATTTTTATTAGAGGAGAAAGCTCTTTTTTTATCATGCGGGTTGGCTTTTACGCCTTTTCATTTTGCATTTGGTCCCCTAATGCTTTGCAATATTGGCTTCCGTCCCTTCCATGTCCATATCTTCCTTGCCCATATCCATACGCTTATTTTTTTTTTTTCCACATAAGCCATAGGTTCACATATTTTGGCTTTTTGCCCATTTCTCTTATATTTATTCCCAAAAATTACATTTAAATTTATTTGTTAAATAATTATTTTATTTTCTTCATCGACATGGTACAAACTCTGCTTGGGCTCGAGACGGTTTGGACATGAATCCAATTGCTTGTTGGCAAACCTGGGTCCACTTAGTCGTTGACTTGTTCACCTTGACTTTTGATTTTTAATTCTTGCAATAGGGATGTAATTTAAACCCCGACAACAATTATAAGCAGACTTAAATAGAGCTTGTGCGGCCTTTCACGCATCACACAATGCATCCTTTTCAACCATAAAGCCACCCAAAAATCCTACCATATTAAACATGAAAAAGGAAAAAATAAAATAAAACAAAATCACAATTATAGTAAAATACAACGCTTACAAATTACAATCAAAGCAGTTTCTAGCCTGTTCCTTAAAGTCACGTGTCCTTCCTATCCCTTAAGCTAGCATCACGCGAGCACGAGTACAGCAGCCACGGACCCTCGTCTTTGACCTCCTCTTTCGGATCCGAACCCGAATCCGACGGCTCTGATTTCACATCCGAGTCCCCTCCTATCCTTATCGGGTCCGAACCCTCCTCGTCTCGCACGCGTTTCGACCCGATCGATACGCCGAAGATCCTCGGGCATTGCTCCTCCGCCGCCGCTCTCGCCGGCAACAGGTCGAGCTCCGCCGCCGGCACCGCCGCCTCACCGCCGGCGTACTTGGACATCAAGACGTAGATATTACTGCAGAGGTTCTTCATCCTCTCTAACTCGTCGGAGAGCTTGCTGTTCTCTCTCCTCAGCCTCTGGTTCTCTTCCACCAGATCCGACGAGGTCCCCACCGACGACCCCGGCGGCGTCGTCGGCGGAGGCGACGAGTTCGATGAAAGCACCTGTTCTTCCCCTGAATACGACGGAGATCCGCCGAGGTTTACTGGAACCGCCACCGGAACCGCCGCCGCGACAGCCACCGGAACCGCCGCCACCGGCGGAGCGAGCTTCCGGCGCTGGATGTCGCATAACAGCCGCTTCTCGCCTCGCCGGAACGAATCATTCG
The DNA here is from genome assembly GCA_030015575.1 of Agapanthus africanus. Classification (NCBI taxonomy): domain Eukaryota; kingdom Viridiplantae; phylum Streptophyta; class Magnoliopsida; order Asparagales; family Amaryllidaceae; genus Agapanthus; species Agapanthus africanus. Next base: position 29,090,784 of record CM057339.1, read on the forward strand.
AAAACTCCCATCGATCCGGTACGATCTTTCTAAATCCCTAAAAACAATCCAACGAATTAGCAAAAGATTCAAAGTTTATCAGAACGAAACGGCAAAAAAATTGGAGGTCGAAAATTACGTAGGTGTTCAATTGGCGGACGAAACTAGAGAAATTGTTGTGCTTGAAGTATCTGGGAAGCAGATCGCGAGCGAATTCGGCGGGCTTCCACACGATGAAGGCGGATCCTTCGGCGTTCCACGAGATGACGTCGTCGACGGAGGGATCGTCGACGAGCTGATACGTCTTCGTCAGGAACGGTGTCGGAAGCGACCGCTGCGTCTCCATCGGCGTCGGCTCCGGTGACGCCGTCGATAGAGAGTCGCCAGTTTGCTCCGCCGCCGGAGCCATGGCTAGGGTTTCGATCGTCGTAAAATTTAATTTTGGTGGTGAGAATGGGAAATGGTCAAATGGGTTTGGCTTGCAAAGTGTTCTAGAAGTTTCGGGTTCGGTTTTTATATAGAAGGGTGGGGTTTGGGGTGGGGCCCGTTTTGAGCTCGAGAAGGTTCGCTTTGAGAACGTTCGATACCAAGTGTGTACCAACACGTGGCGGTTATCTGGGTAGGGGAACCGGATGGGTAGAAGCGTAAATAGATGAGAGAGAAAGAGAGAGAGAGAGGGGTTATGGATTCTGAATAACTCTAGAAGGTTCAAGGGTATCTTCTTTTGTAATGCTAAAGTGGCAGCCTGAGGTTGCTTGCATGCGTGTTTGGTTGGTTAATTAATTTTTATTTATTTATTTTTGGCACTCGAATATAAGCCCTAACCTAATCACAACAATACACACAACACGTCCATCCACACCACCACATACTATCACATAACCGCACACGTACCCGGAAGACCCACAAATTTACCCCGAAAGCTTTAATTTGTGGTCATTTCTCCACTTGGGTTTCTGCGATTTTAACCCTGCACTCTTTCCAAAAGGGAAAGTGCCCGTACCAATTGATCCAGTGCTCACTGGTGTTATTAAATTTTCTTCATTCTTATCCAATGACAAGTTTCAATGAGTTTGGATCTTCACCTCTCTTTTTCCCTGTTATTTATGTAAGCGCCTATTGGATTTTGAAGCTTTGCAAGTTGTTTTTATTATTTTCATTTTTTTTTACTGATATCTGCCCGTTGGATGTGCAAAACAAGATCAAAATAGGAAGGAAGACCGCAAGGAAATCTGAATCCATTATGAGTAACAATAAACTTAGAAGTTTAGCGGGCATGTATAAATATGAAGCTTACTAATCTGGCATGTATATTAAGTGAGAGAATAATTGTCCGGACATGCCAAGCCAGTCATTTCCTATAAGAGCAATGCCTTGTGCATAAGCCAAAAGGGGCTGCAGTGTCCTGTGAAAAATTATTCCATAAACCGGCTGTATGCATCCGAACAAGGAAGAGAGGACATAAAAATGTGGGTGCCATGCTGTCCAAGATAGCCTGAAACTCTTCCCTCCTTCTCACCCCCTGTTCGGGAAAAATTATTCTATGTGCCAGCCGTATAAATCCACACAAGAGAAAGAAGAAATAGAAGCGTGGGTTCCACAGGCTGCCCAAAACTCTTATCTCTTTCTCTCTCATCCTGCCAAGGTATATTACATTCGGCACACTGAATAATTTCTTCCTTCCTCGGTGTATTACACCCCGCACACCTCTCACATTAGGGGGACATTTTGCAAAAAAGCCCCAGAACCCAGGGGCGGACACAGGAATTTTCGACTGAGGGGGCACCAAACAAAGCAAGGAAATTTCTAATAATTATTGTCGGATAATTTGTAAATTAGTAACAAAAGTTTAAGTAAGTCAATTATAAGGAGAAAAAAATTTGCAATATGAAGATGAAGTAAACTCCATGGTCTCTTTAATAATATAAAAAGTGATTGTGGGTTGCAGGAATTGAACCCATGAAACAAAATGCATTACCAACTAAGTTAAAGACTTATATTACCTTTCAAATGTCATAAATATATATAATAAATGTCCAAAATATCCGGCTCATATTCATAATTGATATTAGTTTCTTTTGTTAAAAAAATTCAGTGGGGACACGTGCCCCTCCAGGCCCTTACAAGATACACCCATACTTGAACCTCATGTGAGGGGGCACTGCAACGTGGAGGCTGCAGGGACACTCCAGCCCCGCTGCATCTTATATATTCGAACAATAGGTTGCTGTTAATTTACCCAAATGTGCTCCTATCTGCTTGCATGTAATGTCATTCGCTCCATTCGGCCTCCAACCTTGTCATTAGCCTAATCACGAAACATATTTAATTACCAGCACATTATCTTCTTTCATGTTCAGTTAGCTAGCTTTCATTACCAGATGCTATACGTGTGCGTTGCATTCAAAATACATTGTCATATCATATAATGTTTTTCTACAGTGACAGTATCCGTTAGCTCTAAACATCTCTATTTATATGCAATTCAAAAATGGGAAAGTTAGCCCCACAAACTAAAAATAATATATTTAAAGAAACACATGACTTCTTATGAAATGTACTTAATTTAAAGGAAATAGGAGAGTAGTCTTGGTCACTTAGCTAGTTTCACCCACGAAGGTCTATTGTCAGCTAATTAGAAGAATTTCATTTGGTTGTTAGTTGAGCAGGTTTACCATGACATCGAATAATCAATAGAACATAATCAGCATGATAAGCTTATTGTTCATAGTTAAAGGATGATGATCTTAAATGGGAATTCTTCATATTACGACATGTGGTAGATGACGTGTCATCCAACTAAGCCTGTTAGATTTCTGGGGGCTACGGAGATAGAATAAGTACAATGCATTGGGGATATTCCTCGGCGTCTCGTCTCCGGGGGTGCATCCGACCTTTTGGAGAGCTTCCCGTAGTACCTTTCCTATTCGTCTAGCAACCAGCCAATGGCTCGCTTCTGAGCTACCCTACTATCGAGTTTTCTCGACCTCCTTGCTCGTCTTCAAGCTTTTGCAGAACTGAGCCTCCTCAGCCCCCTCGCTCGCCTTCGAGCTATCCACCGAACTGAGCCTCCTCAGCCACCTTGCCCGCCTTCGAGCTATCCACCGAGCCGAGCTTCCTCAGCTTTCCTGTTCAACCGAGAGCACGAAGCCCAAGCACCCCCAGTAACAGCTCCGTATATCTCGCCAAAACGAGATCTCCGCCGCTTCAAGTCTCGCATCCCACGCCACGCATCCTACACCAGCGTGTCTCGCCATTAATGGACGTATCTCGCCATTAATGGGCGAAACCCGCCATCAACGCGAACGTGACGCAGGGGCATAACAGATGGCGAGAATCTCGCATTGGCTCGCTCCAATACGACCCCTATAAACCCCTCTTCCAGACGACTCGGGTACGTCGAATTCATTTCCAAGATACCGCTACTCTGCCAAATCACTCCTCGGTACTTACTTAATCGTCAGAGAGTCCTACGGTGGTTTCCTACCCCGGGACTTCCCTTGCAGATAGCCCGGCGTCACAACGACCAACAATTCATTGAGATCCACACGCACAACCCTCATCTCAAATCTCAACCGTTCGACACCGCTGGCCGCAAGATCGACGGAGGACAACATCTGAGAGAGAAAACGACCTCCGTCAGTTGGCGCCGTCTGTGGAAAGACCTTCCTTTTCCACCCAAAAAATTTGAACTCCTGCCCTCGATATAATGGCCAACTATCCTTATCATGGAGATCCCAGCACGAGCCGTCCCGTCCTCCACAACGGAGGAGGGAGCGTTCCTACTCCACCTTCCAACGTCATCGACGCCTTATCTGCACAGATCGACAGGCTCACGGCGATAGTAGACGCGCTCGCTAGTGTTCAAACGGCCGGCTATGCCCGAAAAACTGATGTCCCCACTCCCCGAAACGACGGCGTACGTGGGATGGCGAAAGGGTGCGTTAAGGCCCTCGACCTCGCTCACGCCCATCTTGATTTCACCGAACACCGGCGTGCCGATTCCGGCAGTCACGACCCGATACGAGGAATGATTCCATGACTCATTGGGCACCGGATAGTTCGACACCGAGATCTCAGGGGAGACCGGGCCGTCGCTTCAACGCCCGCCGTGCTCTCTCGCCCCATGAGGAGACATTGGTGAGGTCGCTTGATTTCAAGGAAGACCGACATCCCCGTACCCATCGAAACCGTGCACGCGGCTTAACTCGGGAATGACCACAGAGGGTTCCCCTCGAGGACCTGAGGAACGTGATAGAGCGAAACCAAAACCACTCTATCGCGCAAACCCAAAGCAGAGACAGCAGGAACTCCGAGTGCGGGGAATTCTCGGAGTACCATCAGCGAATTGAGGCCATCGATTAGAAAATCGAAAACAAGCGACATGCTACCCGTTCGGCCGAAGGAGTGGCAAAGTACTCCGCATATTCGCTCACGAGGCCCTTCACAGAGCAGTTACTATGTAAGTGAATCTCATCCCGGAACAAACTGCCCAAGGTGGCCCTCTTCGATGGGAAATCTGACCTGAAGGCCCACTTGGACGCGTTTATGGCAGGCATGAGCTTCCAAGACAATCCGGACGTAGCTCAGTGCCGATCCTTCCCTACCACCCTCATCCAGGCTTGCCGGGATTGGTTCCGCGGACTTTCATCACGCTCAATCTCAACTTTTGATGAACTGGCAACTCATTTTCTCGGTCATTTCGTCGGTAACCGACGATAGAAAAGGATGGTCGACTACTTGTTTACCATCAAGAGTGAAGAAATGGAATCTTTCAAGGGTTATGTCACCCGCTTCTATAATGCCCTTTGGTAAGTCTCCGAGCACCGTGTCGAAACGGTTATCACCGTCTTGAGGTCGGATCTTAGGTACAAAGAGTGGCTCCGCTCTTTTGCATTGGCGCATCCTAAAACCATGGCCGAAGTAAAAGTCTGGACCGAGCGGGAAATCCAACTCGAATCAGAGGTAAACACCAACTTACCCCATGGCGACCGAACAGACCGAAAGAAACCGGACAGAGAAGAGAAGAAAAAGACCGACTGTCTAAAACCTTATTCTCCAAGGTTTCACGAGTACACTTCCTAAAACGTTTCCCAGGCCAAGCTGCTGGAGGAGGCTAAGGGTGAGAGATTTTTCATACTCGCGCCAGCTACTCAGAGGCCGAGCAAGCGACTCCGTGGCCAGTACTATGCCTTCCATCGGTCACAGGGGCACCCGACCGAGAACTGCAGATAACTTCATGACTATATCGAGGAGTTGATCTGCTCCGGTCACCTAGCAAAATACGTACGAGACAAAAGGCAGGTAGATCGGGAGCAAGAGAACCAACCCCCTCCCAAAGAATTGACGGTCGGGTAGATCATGGTCGTCTTTGTAGGCTCGACCCCGAGCAACGAGGACACCCACTGCTTCCGGCCGGTCATTACCTTATGTGATCCGCCCCACAAAAAGTGCAAGAAGGACGATCAAATTACCTTCACCGACGAGTACCTTCACGGTATATCACTCCTGCACAATGATCCCCTTCTGATAGCAGCCCGGGTAAACTGATACAAGGTCCGGAGAATGTTGGTTGACTCGGGGAGCTCGGTGGATATCCTGTTTTATGACTATTTCCAGCGTATGAGATTAAATCCGTCCGACCTCCAACCGGCCTCCTACGTCCTCTCCTAGTTTACAAACCATTCCGTCTTGGCCGAGGGATCGATCACCCTCCCTCTCAATATTAGGGAAGCAGGCAGAATGCAAACCATATCGGTGAATTTTCTCGTTGCCAAGATCCCGTCGTCCTATAACATCCTCTTGGGTTGCCCTATCCTAAACGCCCTTCAGGCTCAGATCTAAACCAATCACCTCGCCCTCAAGTTCCCTTTGGACAATGGAGGATAGGCCGGGCCTTTGGAGACCAGCAAACCACTAGGATCTGTCTCGCCTCGACATCTCCCGGGGAGAAAGAGGTTGACAATTTCGAAGATGTGTATGATCCTCGGGAATTTATGGATACGCGCAACGACCAAAAAGAGATTCGTGGCTCTCCGGCAAGGGATTTGTTAGAGGTTCCTCTCAGGGAGGGAGATGACGGCCGAACTGTCCATATCGGCCCACTCTTAACAGGGGGCGCTCGGGACAGCCTGATCTAGTTCCTCCGGAACAACTCCGACATGTTCGCTTGGAATCTAACGGACATACCCGGGATCGATCCTAAGGTGATCTCCAATAAGCTTGGGGTCGACTCGAAAGCCTAGCTAGTCCGACGAAAAAAAAGAACCTTCGCGCCAATGAAGCAGAAAGCGATAGAGGAGGAGGTGGACCGACTGCTCGCGGCCGACTTCATCAGGAACCTGGACTACTCAGCTTGGCTAGCAAACGTGGTCATGGTCAAGAAGGCATATGGGAAATGGCGCATGTGTGTCGATTTTACCGATCTAAACAAGGCATGCCCCAAAGACAACTACCCTCCCTCGGATATTAGTAGATAGCTCGGCTGGTCACGAGCTACTAAGCTTCATGGATGCCTTCTCCGGTTATAATCAAATCTGGATAAATCCGGCCGATGAAGAGCTAACCGCCTTCACCACCGATTGAGGAGTCTACTGCTACAGGGTAATGCCCTTCGGCCTCAAAAATGTTGGGGCAACATAACAGTGACTGGTCAACAAGTTGTTCAAACCACAGATTGGGAGAAATATAGAAGTCTACGTCGATGACATGTTTATGAAGTCCACCCTGCCCGCCAAGAACACCACAGACCTCAGCGAAACATTCGATGTCCTACAAAAGTACAAAATGAAGCTGAATCCAGCCAAATGTGTGTTTCGCGTCACGAACGGGAAATTCCTTGGATTCATGGTCACCTACCGAGGAATCGAAGCAAACCCGGAGAAGATCAGGGCCATCGTCGACATGGAGACACCCAGGAGCAATGTTGATATTATGAGGCTCACAGGCAGGGTGGCTGCTTTGAGTCGCTTCATGTCTAGATCTGGAGAAAAGTGTCTGCCTTTCTTCAAAGCCTTTAGGAAGATCCCCAGGTTCGAATGGTCCGAGGAGTGCCAAATCGCTTTCGAACGGCTCAAGGCACATCTGGCGACCCCCCCGCATCTCACCTGACCAGCTGAGGGGGACGAGCTGTTGCTATATCTGGTCATCTCCAACTAGGCTGCTGGCTCTGTACTTATCAGAGAATTCGAGGAATACAAAGACCGGTCTACTACGTCAGCCACATTTTCAAGGACGCAGAGACCAGATACCCGACCATAGAAAAAATAGTCCTGGCGCTTGTCGTCACCTCCAGGAAGCTCCGGCACTATTTCCAGGCTCACATGGTCATCATTCTTACCGAACGACCTTTGGGGAATATCCTTGGTTCTCCTGAATCGTCAGGCCGCTTAGAGAAATGGAGATGGGAGTTTTCTCAATTCGACATCAAGTACTGACCAAGGAAAGCTATCAAAGCACAAACCCTGGCTGATTTTGTGGTTGAATGCACCATTCCCAATAAGGAAGGAGCGCCGGTACGAGGCCCTAACCCACGGCCCTCAGTCGAGGAGACGCTCGGCCCGATTCCGGACTGGGCACTCTATGTGGACGGCTCCTCCACAGAGGGAGTGGGGCCGGGTTAATCATCCGAGGTCCGAATGAAGCAGAGATAGTGTACTATCTAAGTCTTGTCTTCAAGGTGTTGAACAACGCTGCAGAATACGAAGCCTTATTAGCCGGGCTACGAATCACCTCCGAGGTGGGGATAAAAGTGATCAGGATCCGCAACAACTTTGCGCTAGTCGTCGGCCAGGTGACCAGACGTTTCAAAGCCTGGGAACCCCTGATGATGAAATACCTAGCGGAGGTAAAAAGACTTTGGAGAAATTTCGACGAGGTCCAAGTGGAAAAGATTCCCAGGAGCATGAACGCCGAGACCGACGCGCTAAGCAAACTCGCCTCTTCTTATTTGGCCAATCACATAAGAAACATTCTCTTCGAAGTTCTGCCACGGCCTAGCGTGGAAGATAGAGAAGTAATACACCAGATCTACACTGGTCAAGGGGATATCCCGGATTGGAGAAAACCCATTATGGAGTTCCTTAAAGACGGAGTACTCCCTAAGGACAGGGTCGAGGCACGCCGGCTCCGTATGAAATCTCGTCACTTCGTGTGGAGCAAGGAAAACCTGTACAAAAAACCGTACACCCAACCTCTACTCCGATGTGTCGATCCCGACGAAGCAGATTACGTCCTCTGAGAGATACATGAAGAAGTCAGAGGAGCACATCAAGGAGCCCCCAGTCTAGTTCAAAAGACACTATTGCAGGGGTATTACTGGTCGACTATACACCAAGACGCAGAAAAGCTGGTCAGAATGTAACGACTCTGAAATTACTGTACAGAATTTTCTTGTTATTGTACAGAAAAGAGTATTACAGTCTGGGTAAGAATTAAAAGTTATTTTTATTAAATAAAAGTAAGAAGCAAATTGTAGCTCACTGGTAAAGCCTCCACACTACTGTGACATAACCTGTGCGTTCGATTCTCATCAGAAAAAATTATTTTTAAAGATTTTTTTCTTTTAAATTTTTGGAAGCCCGAGAGTTGCACGTGCAATACACGGAGAAATGTCAGAAAAATCAAACAGGCGCAATCAGGTGTACACATCCAAATACATACGTAGCACGAATCTTGAGGGAGGACACTCAAATCCGACCGCCCATTCTCTCAATTTGGTCAGCGCCGATGGTAAGATGTTCCCCATTTTGCTCCGTGCATTGCACACACAGCCCTTCGACTCCTCTTAACTCGCCTGTACTGTTTAATTTTCCTGTAATCAAACAGAGACTCTTCAATTCACCATTTAATATCTTTTTAATACTTTTTAATCCAAAATTTTAATTCCCAAACCCTAATTCTCCACTATAAATACCACCCCATACCCTAGCTCTTCATCATTCTGAAATTCTCACAAAAATTCTTCCAAAACTCTCAAAGTGCCAAGTGGAGTTAAGCCTCTCAAGTGGAGTAGCGAGTCAAACTCGACGACCGGAGCATCTCCGATGAAACTATGACCCCCGAGAGCTTCTTCAATCTCTTCTTAAACTTCAAAAAACCGTAAGTCTCTCTTCTCTCCAATTCTTTCATCTCAATTCATATTTTAATAAAATATCGACAAAAGTGAAGTTAACACGTAACAACCTTCGTTTTTAAATATTTTATCATATTTGATAGGTCTAAATGTCACATAATCACCCTAATATCTTTGTAAAACAAAACTCACATCTATTGTCTTTTGACGTAACCAAAATTTCATGTTCAATACACAAATAATGAAATTTTTTCATTAAAATACCATGAACTTTAGGATAAACTCTTTTCGATATCTAGTATACCCAAACCCTAGAATCTTCACGGGGTAATGACCTACCCCACACGCACACTATAGTTTCATAGCATGGAATTCTAAGCATATGGGTAATTCAAAATAAAAACGTTTTCATTAAAATACTACACCGTTTCAAAACGGGTTTCTTTAAATCGGTATTTCGAAATCGTTGGCAATTACGCTTCTACAACCCTCGTTAGGAGACTCGCTAAGAGATGGTGCGGATTATCGCACATCCTTAGGACAGTAGAGCGAGATGCAGAACTTCTCACGGAGTATTCGGTCTCGAAAGGAATAAAAATATGGTTTTTAAGAAACGCGACTTTTCTAAACAAAACTAATTTTTGAAAAATTATATAAAAATCATTAATCCGTATTTTCAATAAAAACAAATTAAGAAACTATATTTTTAAAAGAAAGATTAGAATTTTTAATAAAATACCACCAAGTTTCCAAAAAGTTGTAGTTTTCATAAAAATACTACAAACTTTCAAAAAACTAGGTTTTATCATTAAAACACCACAAAAATTAAAATACATGTTCATAAAAATAATGAAACTGAGCTAACCCTGAGTAGCGATCTGGTTGTAGTTCTTCTCTATGGATTCAACCTTCTCAGTCTTAACCGTATCTGACGAACATTTCAAGAGAAGAAAAGTGGGTGGAATGCCCGCCAGCGAACTAGGGCGCGGGGCATGACGGGTTTTATTGGTGGCCCATGCAGGTCAGTTCTGCATGAAGTCGTAAACAATATATCACAAGAATTAATGAGTTCAACAAACATTTACATTTCATGCATTTCAAATTCCTTGAATCTATCCTAATCTATATTTTATATTAAGGTGATGGAGTCTCCGAACAATACCAGCACAAACGTCAACGGCAATACTCCACCACCTACTCTACCACCACCACTTACCGTTGCAGCTCCTATCAATGAGCAAACGGTACTGCTTGAGACTATCAAGAGCCTATTGGAGGGTCAGCAGCAGCAGACTGCTATCCTCATGCACCTCCCCCGAAGCCAAAGCACCCAGAGTTAAGCAGTTTCGGGCAGTGCACCCAAAGCACTTCTCGGATAAGAAGAGAACACTGAGGCAGAAGAATGGGCTCAAGCGATTGAGAATGACCTGGCAGCAGCTCAAGTGCTAAATATTCCTTGGGTGAGAGTTGGTAAGTTGCAAATGACTGATAACGCTTGAATTTGGTGGAAGGCTGAGGAGACCCGTCTCGCACAACCAATAGAATGGAGAACATTCCGAGAGCTCTTCGATGCCAAGTACTTCCCAGAGACTGCCCGCTTTGACATGGAGCAGCAATTCATCCATCTACAGCAGAGCTCGATGTGGGTCAAGTCGGTGGATGAATATGATGCTGAGTTTACCATGCTCAGCCGATAAGATATTGTCTCAGATTCAATTTTTTGATCTCACTCACTACACTGCTAACACAAGGTCGTAATAGGTTCGCCGCACATCTTATTCCCATTTCTGATATCCGGGCACGATGATTTCAGTCAGGGTTGGACCCTAAAATCCAAGCTGCACTCGCTACAGGGAATTTCCCAACCCTTGAACTTGCTTTGAAGGCTGCCCGACGCTATGAGGCAGTTGTGAAAAAGAAGGGCAGGCCGCAGACTGTCGGTGTGAAACGTCCTGTGCACTAGATCATAGGAGGGGCCTCTTCTAGGCCTGTTTTTAACGGACCATCTCGGAGGCCAGTAGGTTCGTTCGCCAACAACAGGCCAGACTTTGCATCTACTGCAAAAGAACATGGCATCTTGTGAAGAACTGTCGCAGGGTGAACAACTTGTGTCTGATCTGTGGGTCTTCTACCCACGCCATTGGAGCATGCCCCCATAACCGAGGACCCAACAACCCTCTAGCTAGACCAACGATCCAAGCTCCTCCTACCCGTTAGCTCTACCAGCTCCAGCTCCCCGCACAGAGACCACTTAACCCCAACGCCGACTGTTTAACTAGGCACAGAGGAAAGTGCCACAACGCCAAGCATTCACCATGTCGGTCGAAGAGGCTGAAGCTATGGGTCAGGTTATCACTGGTAAATCCCTTCCCTAATCTCTTTCAAGTCCTTTCAATTCATAGTCATCTTATATCTGTTATACCTAAACCTATCCCATACGATTGAGGTACAATCTTAGTAGCTTCCCTACCTGCTCTAGCGCTCTTCGACACTAGGGGATCACATTGCTTTATGTCGCAACGGTTCGTCTGAACTTATGCGATCCCAGTTAAACCGCTCGTATCCAGCTGGAATGTCAGTTCAGGGAACGGCGTTCTAAAAGTAACTTTGGGATACGATCTGTGTCCAGTGGTCGTCTGCAATCGAGAATTTTATGCGGGCTTCAAGGTGCTGGACATACCAAATTTCAACATAGTCTTGAGAATGGACTGGCTGGGAGCTTTCTTCGCTACCATCGACTGTCACCAAAGGAGGATAGTGTTCGAAAAACCAGAATATCCAGTGTTCTATTTCAAGAGTGGAGACCGAACCTTAGAGCCAAACATCTACCGAGCAAAACCAAAGAAGGCAGAGCTTGCAGCATTGCAAGCAGAAGAATCGAAGCCAGAGGTAGTTCGAGAATGTATTCCCAGAAGATATATCAAGTTTGTCTTCTGATTAGTATAAAATATTGCATATTTGTATGAACATTTTCCCTATTATTGTTAAGTGCTAAAAGGTGTTAATTGTAAATAAAGAACATATATGGGTTTATTTGTAAAAGATTATTATCATATGTTTCTTCATTTTAATTAATATAATTAGGGAAAATATATGCATACAACAACAACAACAACTGAGCCTTTTATCCCAAGCATATGGGGTAGGCTACATGAACCAACATGAGAATCATGCCGGGTTCAGCACATGAATCCTTTGTCTCCACTCACTTCTATCGAACAATATATTTTCATTGAGTCCTTTGGCAACCATATCATTTCGTATCACCTCCATCCATGTTTTCTTCGGTCTCCCTTTTGCCCTTTTGCCATTGCCCATATCGAGAGTATCTATTTGTCGAACCGGTGCTTCCATAGGTTTGCGTCGCACATGACCAAACCATCTTAGCCGGTTTTCCCGCATCTTCTCCTCCACAGGTGCTACACCAACTTTTGCATGAATATCCTCATTTCGCACCTTATCTTTTCTAGTGTTACCACACATCCAACGAAGTATGCGCATCTCCGCTACGTGCATCTTCTATGTATGATGCTTCTTAGGAGCCCAGCATTCTGTACCATATAATAAGGCAAGACGAATAGCGCTCCGATAAAACTTCCCTTTCAATTTTAACGGAAAGTTACGATCACACAAAATCCCTGTTGCACTCCTCCATTTCAACCAACCAGCTTGGATATTTTGATTAACATCACTATCGATCTCCCCATTCTTTTGGATGATGGAACCTAGATATCTAAACTGGTCGCTCGGTGATATCTCTTGCCCTTCCAATGTTATACCAATATGGTTTTGACTTCTCTGGCTACTAAATTTGTAGTGCATATATGCTGTCTTGGACCTGCTCAATCTGAATCTCCGAGATTCCAATGTTTGCCTCCATAATTCCAATTTGGCATTAACCCCTGCTTTCGTCTCATTTACTAGAACAATATCATCAGCGAATAGCATACACCAAGGTACCTCATTTTGGATAGTTCTAGTAAGCTCATCCATCACGATGGTAAACAGGAATGGACTTAATGCAGATCCTTGATGTAAACCAATAGTAATCGGAAAATCACTCGTTAAGCCGCCGCAAGTTCTGACATTTGCCACTACTCCATCGTACATATCCTTGATTATATCAATATACTTGACGGGGACCCCCTTCTTCATCATTGTCCCCCCATAATACCTCTCTAGGTACCTTGTCGTACGCTTTTTCTAAATCAATAAATATCATATGCAAATCTCTTCTCCTCTCTCGAAAACGCTCGACAAGTTGACGAAGCAAATGAATAGCCTCTGTCGTCGATCGTCCAGGCATGAACCCAAACTGGTTCTCTGTTATCTTAATATCCTTCCTTAGCCTGTGTTCAATCACCCTCTCCCAAAGTTTCATGGTGTGACACATCAGTTTTATTTCACGGTATTTTGAGCAACTTTGAATGTCACCCTTGTTCTTGTAGATAGGTATAAGGATACTTTTCCTCTATTCATTTGGCATCTTTTTTGTCTGCAAAATCTTATTAAACAGATCTGTCAGCCATTTAACACCTATTTCTCCTAAGCATCTCCAAATCTCGATAGGAATCCCGTCAGGACCAACCGCTTTTCTTAAACCCATTCTGTTCAAAGCTTCTTTAACCTCAGGAAGTCTTATTTTACGCATGAAATCACGGTTTATATCTTGAGATTGAATGACAAGTCCATCCAAATTCTTAGTAAAGCTCTCATTGAACAATTTGTCAAAATAATCTCTCCATCTTTCCTTGATATCCTTATCTCGAACTAAAACCTTCTGATTTTCATTTTTGACACACTTCACCGCACATAAGTCTCTAGTCTTCCTTTCCCGCATCCGAGCAATCCGGTATATATCATTTGCAGCCTCTTTAGTGTCTAATTTCTCGTACACCTCCTTGTAGACCTTAGATTTAGCTTCCCGAACAGCTTTCTTAACTTCCTTTTTAGATATTTTGTACTTCTCAAATCTCTCCACATCTCTACTTTTCTTCAAATCTTTATAAGAATCCCTTTTAATTTTAATAGCAGCCTTTACATCTTCATTCCACCATGATATGTCCTTAGATGGTGGAGCACCACCTCTCGACTCACCAAGTAGATCTCTACCTACCTTCTTGATACAACTAACCATTTTGTTCCATGTTTTGTCTGGATTATCTTCCGACTGTCAATCCGCTTCTTGTACTACACGATCTATAAAAGCCTTTTGGTTACCTTCTTTCAATCGCCACCATTTAATTTTAGGCTCTACCTTACGTCTAATCTTCCTAGGTTCTCTTCTAAATCGAAAATCTAGAACTAAAAGTCTATGTTGAGTGGTTACACTCTCACCTGGCACTATTTTACAGTCGATACAACAACCTCTATCTATTCTTCTCGTCAGAAAAAAGTCTATTTGATTAGCACTTGATCCGCTCCTAAAAGTGATAAGGTGGGACTCTCTTTTCCTAAACCAGGTGTTTGCTAAGATCAAGTCATAAGATAAAGCAAAATCTAGAATTGAGTCACCTACTTCATTCCTTTGTCCGAAACCAAAACCTCCATGGATAGTATCAAACCCACTACGACTAGTACCTACATGTCCATTAAGATCACCACCAATAAATAACTTCTCTCCTCTAGGTATACTTTGCACCACCTCTTCTAAATCCTCCCAGAATAGACGCTTACTAGTGTCATCAAGACCTATCTGTGGTGCATAAGCACTAATAACATTAAGGATCTCTCCACCCAGAATAAGCTTAACCAGTAAAATTCTATCACCTTTTCTCCTAATCTCAACTACATCCTCAAGCAACCGTCTATCTATGATTATGCCTACCCCTTTACGATTTTTATCTCTACCCGTATACCAAAGCTTATAACCCCAAGGCTCTATGACTCTATTCTTTTCACCTACCTACTTAGTTTCTTGCAAACACATAATACCAACTCTCCTCCTAATCATCACCTCCACTAATTCTATTAGTCTACCCGTAAGGGAACCTATGTTCCAGGAAGCTAGACGGATCCTATGAAACCCTTGCTTATTTGTCACTACACCCGGGGTCCGATGTAGCGCGCCGTCTCTGGACGACGACCCTTGCTTATTTTTCTCTACACCCGGGGTCCGATGTAGCGCGCCGTCTCTGGACAACGACCCTTGCTTATTTGTCACTACACCCGGGGTCCGATGTAGCGCGCCGTTTCTGGACGATGACCCTTGCTTATTTGTCACTACACCCGGGATCCGATGTAGCGCGCCGTTTCTGGACGACGACCCTTGCTTATTTGTCACTACACCCGGGATCCGATGTAGCGCGCCGCATCTGGACGACGACCTAAAAGCCCTTGCATACTTAACACTACACCTGGGATCCGATGTAGCGCGTCGCTGAGTAGGGGACGCCCCAACGATATTCTTATTATGGTTCATGTCATAGAATGTGACAAAGTTTTACGTTGGCTGTCACAAGCCTACTACAACCCTCACCCTTTCTCATCCGGACTTGGGACCGGCAACGGTGGGTTTAGGAAAAATATATGCATATAATATTTAAATGAAATATTAGTAATTAAAATATGCATATCATATCAAATATTCCTAATCAATATTCTTAAGATATTATATCATATAAATGGTTGGAATGATATCTCAAAAATACCAAATACTACTCACACTTTGATTTGAGATATTGTGCAGGTATTAGCTCAGGTCTGAAATCAAAGTAAGAGATTCAAGTCAAATCGGAATATCGAAACCGAATCTGCCAAATTTTAGAAGCAAATCGGGGAATCTAGCAACGACAGAGACTTGGAGTAATATTTTCAGAATCTATATATCAAAAGGATCTTCAAATATCGACACAAAAAGCCAGAAGAAATCTCAAAACCTAATTTCACTAAAGCGCGGCGGAAGGGCGGCCAAACGTGGCAATATGCGGCGGTTCCTCTGCTCTTTGGCAGCCGTTGGATGTAGGATTTTAGGATCATGATCTTAACTGCATATAATCTGATATGGAATCTAGGGTTTTTGGTTTCAGGAACTATAAAATGGACCGAAACTGTGCATTCAAAATTATCCAAGAGATCACGTAATCATCTATTCATTTACCTCCTAAAAGAGAGAGATCTAAAGCAAACTAGGGTTTTTGTAATCTACTTTCTAAGGAGAAAAGTTGTAAATGCAATAGTTGATTAATAAAGGTGGTTTTATTTTAATTATTTTTGCATTTATTTTCGGTATTTACTTTTTTGTACTTATTTTTACGCATTACTTTTCTGCATCTTAATTATGGTTTCATTCTTCTTTATCCTTTCTTCTAAATCACCACTAACCATGAGCGAGTAATTCCTTATTTGCTAGGGTTTGTAGGATAGGATAGGATAATGGATGAAAAATCTTTTAACTTCTTTTAACATTTTAATGCTTATAAACTTTAGCAAAATAAATGTTAACCTCCTTATCGGACGCGCTATCAATTTATTAATAGTCACGATCACGATTTGAGATTGGTTAAACACTTGTTTTATAAAGGGTTTGACATGAATAGAGATCGATGAAAGAAAAAGGGTTAGCAGTGGGAAACCCTAATTCCCTCCAAGAACCCTGTTTACCCCAATCAGAGCAAAACTCTGTTCAAATTCCAAGGCGGGAGATGAAGCAACGCTTCATCTTTCCCCAATCAGAGCAAAGCTCTACTTTGAAAATCTAAATTTTAATAAATGAAGCAACGCTTCAGATTCTTTGCGCTGCGCGCAATGCGCCACGTGTCTGGCGCAGATGCATCAGCGCAGCGCCCAAGACAGCGCACCCAATCAGAGCAAAGCTCTGTTTAAAACAAAATCAAAAGAAGCAACGCTTCAGTTGCGCAAGCACTGCGCTGCGCGACACGTGTCAGCGCAGATACGCTAGCGCAGTTGCTCAAGCGCTGCGCTGCACGCGCAGATGCGCTGCGCGACACGTGTCAGCGCAGTTGCGCTGCGCTGTGCGCTGCGCGACACGCGCTGGGGCATCTGCGCCAAACAGAATTAAAATTTTAAAAAAATCTTTTCTGTTTTTATTAAAACAAGAAAATTTTCTTCTGCAAAGCAGAAGCCCTTGGATCAAAGATCCAACGGTGGGGAAAATTCCCCAAATCACTCAGAGAGAGATCCCTTTAACAAATTTAACTAATTTATGGGCACTATAAAAAGGACCCCAAGTCTCAATTCAAAAGGAGGAACATTTTTCTTGAAAAAGGTCAAGAGCTTCAAACAGAGAGAGAATTCTGAGAAAATTTCAAAGAAAAAGGTAAAAACCTTCACGAGTGAAAAGAAATCTCTTTAATAAATCATGGATCTAAAAACTAGATCAATGTTCTTCACATAATAAACAGTGCTTTGCACTTCTTATGAACCACTGGTTCTTTAAAAAACAAGAAAACAACAAAATAAAAAAATAGTGCTTTGCACTTTTATGAACCTCTGGTTCTTGGAACAAAAAGAAAAACTTATTTTTCTTTGATCTAAATTAGATCAAGAAATCAAATAGTGCTTTGCACTTCCGTTCTTGAATCTAAAAGATTCTTAGTGCTTTGCACTTCCAAACTGCGCTGTTGCGCTCTTGAGAGGGCGCCACGTGTCAGCTACAGAACAACTTGAGCTACGCGCTCTTAAAATAGAGCTTTGCTCTCTGGAATTGGCGCAACTCACCAGAGCGCGCCACGTGTCAGCAACGCAACAGCGCAGCGCACTAGCGTAGCGCACTGCGCTGTTGCGCTTGCGCTTACCAGAGCATGACACGTGTCCTCACCATAAGCGCTTGCGCTTTTTGACTGACGCTTGCGCTCTTTGACTGGCGCAAAGCGCCTGAATAATGCAATGCATTTATTTTACTAAAGGGCCAGGCCCAAATCAGAGGGGCCTAGTAGGCCGAATTAAATTGCAATACAATGAAAAGGGGCAGAGCCCAAACAAAAATTGAAAATGCAAGAAACAGGGCAGAGCCCAAGCAAGACTGATGCTCTGCATCATATATAAATGGGCACAGCCCTGATAAAAAAAATAATGCTATGCATTATTAAACAGGAGCAGAGCCCCAGTAAAGGCCTAACAGGCCAAAAATAAATAAAATGTTGAACATTTTCAACTGGACTTAGCCCAATTCTGGCCGTAAGTCTTTAAATTAAATTGAACTGAGCATAAATGCTCTCTCAAATCAATTTACCTCCGGTTCGAGGGTACATCTCCGAACTCCTCTGACACTTCTCGTTGTAATTCTTCAACGACGTCAGAGAGGCGACGGGTCCCAACGACCACACATGAATACGGACTGCGGGGTCCTTAAACTCGTGGACCGGAATGTCCTTAAACTAATGTTGGACCGAAACGTCCTTAAACTAATGTCAGACCACCACGTCCCTAAACTGGAACATGGACCACCACGTCCCTAAACTGGAGTATGGACCGCAACGTCCCTAAACTACCGATGGACCATTACGTCTCTTAACTGGAACAATAGAGCCTCCAAATGCTCTTTTGTCGGATCTAAACGGTCCCGTTTAAGTTGATCTTAGCCTCAAATAAGGCTAACGTATCCTTAAACATTCAAACAGACTTTAGTCCCAAATTGGACTATAAGACCCCCAATCAACTTTGGTTCAAGGGTACATCTCCGAACTCCTCTGACACCTATCGTTGTAATCCTTCAACGTCGTCAGAGAGGTGACGGGTCCCAACAGCCATATATTAAATGGACCACCATGTCCCTAAACTGGAAATGGATCTAGACGATCCCGTTAAATTGATCTTAGTCTCAAGCAGGACTATCGTATCCTTAACAAACGTTTAAGTTGATCTTAGCCGCAACGCGACTAATGCATCCTTAAACTAAAAACACCAAACCCAAATCTAAGTAAATACGGATTTGGACTAGTCCACGTCCTACGGGCGACGGCATTACTCAGTCTCCGTATACAATCCACGGGCAACCACAAACAAAACAAACACATACGACACGAAGTGAAATTCTGGAGAAGGAGAAAGTTGTTACCGCGATGCGGTAGCGTAATTAACTGCAGGGGCTTGCGCCTGCAGGGAAGAGCGTCCCCACAATTAAAAACCCTCAAGCGAGGGGGAATCTGACGAAGTCTGCAACATCGGCCGCATCCGTCTAAACCTCCGATACATGGTGCCATAAATCAACTTGGCATCTTCGGAGAGGTGGACGGATAAAACCAAATAGCATCTGCCCCGAATCTCAGCGTCAGGACATCGCGGTCCTGTGCGCTGTCCTTCGGAGGGGAACAGATTCTGGCACGCCCGGTGGGACCTTTTCCATTTTCCACTCCACACTTCGTGTGTCGTGTTCGCGAACGAATCGCGGTTTACTGTGGTTTCCTGTGGATTCGAGGTACTAAGAATTGGTGTCTTGCTCCGTGCAGAAAACAGAAGATCAATGGCTTCAAACTGCACTGCCTACAACTGCAATTCTCTCTCGGTCCTTGCTGGAGGAGTGACTTATGGGCCCCAAGCGGCCTCCCTTTTCAAAATGCCGGTGGAGCAGGTGGCTCAAACCACCACTGGACTATTTTTTGGGACCATGCTCCCACCAATGAGCTTCAACGCCCCAATGACATTGCAAGAAGCTCCAAAGAAGTCGGTCTTCGATCGACTTACCGCTGCCGCGACCCCTCTCAACAGGTTGCCCAACTCCACTGCTTCAGGTTTTAATGGATTAGGCCAGAACTCCATCGGGCCCATGAAGAAGCCTGCCATACCAGAAGACGTTATCCCGAAGCGGATAGCCATCCCAGCTCCCGTTCTTGGCGAAGTCACCAAGGTTGCTTCCCATGCTCGGAAGTCCGCTTCTGACAGGTTGGCCGTCCCCGTTCAACGGACGTCGATCTTTAAAAGGCTGGTACCAGCATATTCTGACCAACACGGGGGGCATGAGGAGGTCACCCCTATAGCTGAAACAACTCCATTAGCACGACATGCTCGACGTCACCACTGGCGCCGAGTAAAGAAGGCTGGGGGCAACTCCCCCTCTGGGATAACTCCGCCAGCTCCAACGGTGGGGACCGATGTTGCTGTTCCAACCGGGAACAGCTTTGAATTGCTAAACACGGTGCGCAGAAACTCTCCTACTGCGGTGCTGAAGCGAACTCCTTCACCTATGGAGAATACTCCAGAGAAGAAGCTAGAACAACCCCCTCAACGGCTGTCCTCTAAAATTTACAGAGTTTGGCGACAGGTCCAAGAGTCAGTGATTGATGAAAACTATCTCCGCCAACGGAAAAAAATGAAGGTCCGGCATGAGAAGGATTACTCCGTCAACCCCCAAAAACCAATAGTTACCCGGGTGCCCATTACAACGGCCCCCTTAACTCCAATCACTCAGAAGAAAAGGAGGCCGCAAAAAGCCCCTGTGAACATGGCGAAGCATAAAAGCGCTGAATACAAACGCCCCAAATCTGGGGGCATGGTGGTGCACACTGTTTATATGGCTTCTGGAAAGGAGGAAAGCCGCACTTCTACGAGCCACCAACCGCTCACCCGATCCGTGACGAAAGCCCAGGAGCAACAACAAAAGCTTCAGGAAATGATGACTACAATGGCCGCATTCACTGAGCCAAAAGAAAGCTCTGAAACGTCTTCGGATGAGCGTCAAGAACAAGAAACCGACACTGACTTTTTACGCAGAGTCCTCGAAAAGAGGGACAAAGAAGCTGCAGAGCAAGCGGCTAACATTAAACAGATGGCGCTCCTCTTCCAAGATATGGTAGGGATGATGTTACAGCCGGACCCTCCTGCTGAAGATCCTCCGATCGTCCTTGAAGACGACAGGGGAGAAACATCAAATCCTCCACCGGCTCTGTCAACAGCCAAGGAGGAGACAATATCCAAAGCTGACTTGGACGAATATATAGCTCAGCAGATCCGGGTTCATCAGGTGAATGAAGCGGCTGGGCAAATTGCTAGAACCGGATGACCGTATCCGAGCTGGTACGACCAAATCAGTTACCCGCCGGGATATACGATCCCTAAATTCCACGTATATAAAGGGACAGGGAATCCGCATCAGCATGTCGCTCAATTCAGGGCCTTATGCGGCAATACTGGAGGCGATGACAAATTGTTGCTACGTCAATTCGTTGGTAGCTTAGCAGAAACAGCCTTTGAATAGTATTCGGAGCTACCTAACGACTCTGTCAAAACATTTGCAGAGATGGAGCTTCTGTTTACACAAAGGTTCGCGAGTGCTAGTGAACGCACCCCGATAACAGCACTAATAAATGCCAGAATAAGGCCAAGCGAAACGTGGGTCCAATACGCAACACGATGGCGAAACCTATGGTCGAAATGCGAACAACGCATAGAAGAGGCACCTGCGGTAGGCATGTTTGTGGGCACTCTCGATCCGCAGGCGACCATCTCACAATTCATGATGTTCTTCAGGCCGACTACCTTCCAGGCCTTGCAAATTAGCCCAAATGGACCAGATGGGCCATAGACCGTCTCCTCCAAAACCAGATTCCCGAAATGAGAAAGGAAAAGGGAAAGCGATCGTCGTCGCCAATGCTCAGCAACAGTCGAACAACTCAAAGCCGGTCGTTCGCCAAAACAACGTGCGTCCACGCCCTTCCCTCGAAGAGAGGCTAGGACGTCCTTACTCGTTTCCTCAGAATAAAACGAGAAGACTGTTCGAGCTGGCAGTGCGCAACAGACTCATTAATCTGCCGATTCCAAAGCGTCTGTCGCAGCCAGGCGATCTTAATAATCTCAATTATTGCCCTCACCACCAAACGGTAAGTCATCCGATTGAGGATTGTTTCGTCTTTAAGGGATGGATCGAGGATCAGTACCTACAAGGCAAGTTCGCGCTGTCGGAAAACTGGAAGGTAAACCCACCACAGCCGCACTCTCCAAAGAAGACGGACACGCCGGGGGCAGTTTGTTCTTTAGTCAAGGATGAAAACGATGGAGAAAACTCATCAGATGAATCCGAAGACTACGTAGCGACTTGTCATGTGATTTCTCACTCACTGACAGATAATAAAGAAGCTTCTTGCGCCGAGAAACCAATGGCGAACCCCAAACCGGAAATTCTACAGCCATCAGACGAGCTGATCGATGTCTTTCTAAATGAAATTCGTCTGAAAGCAAAAGCCAATCAAGAGCGTGAAATGGCCATACTGGAAAAAGCCAAGGCATTCCCGTCAAATCAAAAGCCATCCACTGCGGATAAAAACAAATTCAAGACGAGGAAAAGGTTCGCCAAAGCTTTATCAGTAGGAATGAAGCTACCGTCCTTTGAAGAAAATACTCTCGCTGAGGTAGAGATGCACCCTAACTTCTGCTTATATCATCAGAAGATCATACATCCTACCGAAGACTGCGAATCTTTTAATTGTTGGTGGCAAGGGTATGTCGCTCAAAAGCAACACTTCGACAGGACAAAATGTGAAGCTTGTAGACGTCGAAAAAATGCGATAGATGATCGCAAAAGAGCCGCCGACGATTGTCATACGGCCGACTCTAAGGTATCGCAAATTATCACCTTTGGAAGCGACTCTGACGAAGAAGCTACCCCCAACCCTTCCCTCAGGGAATCTATTTCAAAAATGAAGGAATTGAGGAGCTGCGAGAACATTCAGCCATGCAATCGCACGCTACTCGGAAAAAATCCCGGCCCCGCAAACAACGGAGCGAACAAAAAGGATAAAGGAAAAGGAAAAACGGCCTTCGTCGCCAGCACTCAACAACAATTAAGTGACCCTAGACCGGTTGCTCGCCAAAGCAACAAGCGGCAACCCCTCCAGGAAAAGTTGAAACGTCCTTACTCGTTTCCGCAAGATAAAACAAGGGGACTGTTCGAGCTGGCAGTGTGCGACAGACTCATTAATCTGCCGAGTCCAAAACGTCCGTTGCGGCTAGGCGATGTTAATAATCCTAATTATTGCCCTTACCATCAAACGGTAGGTCATCTGATCGAGAATTGCTACGTCTTCAAGAACTGGGTTGAAGACCAATACCAACAAGGCAAGTTCATGCTGTCCGAAAATTGGAAGGTGAACCCGCCACAACCGCATGCTCCGAGAACGATGGATACGCCGGGGGCATCATGGTCAGTCATAGAGAAAGACCCATAGACCGAAAAGTCAATAAACTAGATATTCGCCTCAAATACGGCGACGGCGGACCGAGATGTCCTTAAACTAATGATGGACCGCAATGTCCTAAAACTTGCAAATGACCGAAATGTCTTTAAACTACTACCGCAGCATGCTTAGGCTGACGAGATGAAAAAAAAATATAAAAAAAAAAAATATATATAAAGAATAAAAAAAAAGAAATAAAAAAAAGTAAAAAATGGTATGTCCATAAGCAAAACGGGCACGGATGAAAACCCGAAAGGGCTCCGTGAGTAAAAACAGCAGGACTACCGGCGAGTGTTCGTGAAAACCCGAAAGGGCGCGACCTCGTAAATAAAAAAAAAAGAGAGACGGTATGTCCATAAGCGAAACGGGCACGGATGAAAACCCGAAAGGGCTCCGTGAGTAAATCTTTTGCTCGTCCTCGAGCAAACTTATTATTTTATTCACTAAAATCCTAACCACATTTTCGCAGGGAAACGCGATTGCACTGAGCACGTGCAACAAGCCGTTAAACCTCTAGGTGTCCCAAGTAGGAGGAGTGTTGTCTCCTGAGGGTTTTCAGCGGATACTACCCACAAAATCCTATCAATTCAGCCCATTAACTTTTGTTCTCCAATTAAGTCTTTTAAGATGGAATTCTATTATCTTTTGACTCGCAAATTATCCACCCACATTCTTCACCCTTCCTCATTATTTAACTTAAGATTATATATGTTATGTAGACCTACTTAGCTTTCGGCATTTCCTAAGTTTTCCTTCTAGGGTTTCATCTCTACTTAGGAATTTCTATCAACTCTACTAAACATACAAGTTCTATCTTTCATTCCTTTCTCTTATCTAAACACTAATCACATATCCCCACGTGTGTGTATAGATCACCCCTACACTTGGAAATTCAAATCAAGCAATCGTACTCTCGTCCATTGTCCAAAGCACTTATTAATTCGTGAATTTTGAATTTCGCTTACACATCCTTCATGCGACTGTTAATACTTCTTGTCACGCCCCGCTTCCCAGAGTACGCAAGTTTGGGCACGTGACATAGCCAACCATGCTACCTGTGGGTAGGAAGTATCCATCCACAGTCACATTACGGTTGTAAGGATATCAAGAACAAGATAAAAAAAACTAAACTAATACATGTCCAAATCCATAATAACAAGAATCAATAAACAATAAGTGCGGAAGCTAATGATCCAATACAAGAATAAACAGTACGTCCCATAATGCGGGCTCACATCTGGAAATGAAATGATATAAATAAACTAAACTCTAAAGAACTCACAGTTCAGCCTGCTGGCTGAAGTACTCCTGCTCGGTCGACGTCAAGGGCACGGAATCTGGGCCATGCAAAACCCAGACGTCAGCGCGTCATGACATCAAGTATATAATGTGAACATGATAATAACAATGCAATATGAACATGAAATAAGCATTAATAAGAAATATCAAGCAGGGTAGTGTGCAAAGGTGACTAACTGTCCTATCAGGTTTTCTACTCTATAGTCTTTGAAACCAATTGATGAATCGTCGATGTAACTCAATAGTATCCCGTGCGTGCCCGGGACCACGGTCATAATCCTCGGGGCTGAGTCCGAGACGTGCCGCTAAGCAGTAAAAGGTAGTAGGATAGACGAGTGATGTCAGCATCATCACTCCCGGACCGGCCAAGCCCGTAAGACTGATCAGAACAATGTATCGAACTGTTGAGTTACAAGTCGGTTTCACCTTTGATTTCCCCATACCCCCAAACTATGTATGTCAAGTCAGGTATTCAGTAGTCAAGGACTAATGCCAACGCAAGGTCAAGTAAAGGTAGGTCTGTCTGGATCGACAGCAGGAATGGTTAGGTTTGTCGGCATTAGGCATGAGATCAGGTAACAGGTCAGGTTACTTTCAACAGGTAGAGTCGATATGTACAGGGTGTTGTGTCCGGTGTATCAGTACATGTGTCAGGTGTATCAAGATCGGTCAATATGTAATGCAATCAGGTATATGATGATAACAGGCATACTAACAAATAATGAACAGTAGCAGGAAACAGTAAATAACAATTATTATTCTATGTGAACACAGTGATGTTTGTATTTTCATATTAATCCGGTTCACGCACCTTTGAGGTGCAAAAGCCACAAGACGAACAATATCGATAATATACGTAATGGAGTTACATGAATTTGAACTAAGCACAACAATTGTCTCATGAGTGATTTTAACAAATGAAGTGGGGATGATCTACTTGGTTTGATTAGTTAAGTATGACTTAATAGCAGACCGGTTAAAGCGAGCGATGATTTCATTGATTTAAAGTTACGGATAATCGTGACTAGCAATTCTAAGTTATAAAAGGTATCGATGTTATACTAGTTGTGTGGTTATAACATGATGATTAAGTTGTAGCATGTTAAGCAAGTATTCGGATACTTGCCTCGGCGGTTCCGCAAACCGAAACACGGATGCGGTGTCGGTAGAAACCACGATACGGAAGCACGGGCCACGGATCGAGTCCTAACAGAGGTCAATGGGATCACACGGACCAAGGGGCTTCGCTGGAGCGTCGGGTTCGTCAACGGCACAGTCGGGTTCCGGCAATACCCAAATAGCAACGTTAGCAACAAAGATACGATATACGCCAAAACGACCAGCGGGGGGGGGGGGGGTTGTACCAAAAGGAAAGAGAAGGAGACTTACAGGGAGACACCAGGGGGTGACCACGGCGGGTTCGACGGCACTGGAACGCCGGCAAGGCGACGGCGGTGGCAGCGAAGGCTGGAACAGCCGCTGGGCTTGCTGGAGCGGGGTGCGACGAGTGGAGGAGAGAGGGGGTCGGCTCTGGTGGTCGAGGGAACAGAGAGGTGGTCGGAGGTGGCGTCGACGAGGTCGCCGGCGCGCTTCTCCGGCGAACAGAGGAGGTGCAGGCGAAGGGTTGGGCTCGGGTTTACTGTTCCGGCGAGGGGAGGAAGGAAACGACGACGAGGTCTCGACGAGGAGGGTGAAAGGGGGTCGTGGGAGGCTTCGACGGTCGGAGGCGACGTCGACGGCGAGGTCGCGAGGGGGTGGAGACGAGGCCGGGGTTGCGTGCAGGTGCGGGAGAGAGAAGGAAGGAGGGAGGAGGAAGGCGCGGTTGTCGCGGAGGCGGCGACGGCGAGGTCGCGGTGGCGACGGTGGTGAGTTCTGCGGTGAGCTAGGGTTAGGGTTGAGGGGGTTTCGCGTCGGGCTCGTAAGGAAGAGGACGTGGGGGGGCGGCTGTTGCATGGGGTTATATAGAGGGAGAGAGAGAGAGAGATAGGAGAGAGAGAGAGTTGTTGAGATAGAGAGAGAGAGAGAAAGAGGAGAGAGGCAGAGAGAGAGGTGGAAAGGAGATGGGGCCCACGAGCTCCATTGAGAGCTCGTGATTGGTTGGGAGATTGGATTCGCGTAGGATTCTGGGGATATGCAGCCGAGGAAATATAGATTAGAAGGTGTGAATATATTCGATATTAAATTCAAATGGGTCCTTTTTGGCGCGAAATGAAACATCTCCAAATCGCGCCCGGGTTGCGCCCAAATGATCCAAATTCAAATTATATGATTTTAAGCGGGTTCCAAATTTTGAAAATAGGTGTTTAATGATTAAAATGCATGCCCCCAAGTCGGACACTTGCACGCGCGCGTAGTCGCCCAAACTTGCCCGTTTAGCCAAACGGAACGGAATCTCGACACGCGGACGCTACCACGCGACTAGTGGCGACGAGTAGGCCAACATGGACATCTTAAATTTCACTTTCGGAGTTAAAATTTGTTATGTGCCAAAATGACTTAACCGGGTAAAATTTAGCAATAAACACCAGAAAATCGGGAAAATTGGAAATGAGCAAACCACAACCCTCAACTAGTAATATACATAGTATTATTGGGCTCGGGTGTTACACTTCTTGAGGTACCAACAACCGATTACAAGATGCGTTAGCACTTTAAAGCGTACTTCCTAGTTTTTGCAACACCCAAGGGTTTTAGCAGTGACTCCCAAACCAGTTGGTCTAAGGCACTAGGTGATGAAGCACCCTCGCTAAAGATTTTTCTATTTTTACAGCCTTAAGTAATTACAAAAACCCAGTGTCCATTTTTTTCCTTTATTCACTTTTTTTTTCTTTTATTTTCATTGTACTAAGGACTTTAGACAAGAGCATTTCAAGGTCTCTTCTACTATTCCAAGTTTCAAGGTGCGTGATTGTGCAAATTGTAGGGTATACATTTTCAGAATTTAGACTTAAGTTAGGAACTATTTTTCAAACTTATATTCTAATAAGAATGTCAATACTCTTCCCTTGTTTCGACTTAGCCTAAGAAGTGAACCAAAAATTTGCCTATTTCTAAATAAACTACAAGGCATATACTTTCTACCGTTAAATTTTAAGGAATGTTATTTTTAGGGTTTTTAATTCACTAAGTCTAAGATCTAGTTGTTCCTAACCAGTTAACTTATTTGTCAAACTCAAGTCAATTAGCCAAAATTGAATACAATAATTTTTATAATTTTTGAAATTTTTCAATTTTTATGGGTTTTCAAATAAGTATGCAAATGCAAAAATATGTACAAATGAATGCGAAGGAAAAAGACGTACCGAGCATACCCCCAAACTTAAACTTGACAGTGTCCTCACTGTCATGCTAAACCAAGAGGGTCAAAATACCGGCACTTGCCTGTTTATTTATTTTTAATTTTTTTTATTGTTAAGAAAAACAAGTATATACAGAAAGGCCCTCCCCCAAACTTTATTTAAACTATGTTAGACATTACTGCCAAATTTTGCATAGACCAAAAGTCAACACCAACCAGTTGAAAAATTTATCAGTAAAGAGTATTGGTTGGTGGAAGAATAAGTTGTGGCGGTCCAAAAAGAATTGGGGAAGATAGAAGTGGTGGTATGGAAGGTATGGAGGTGAATAGGCAGGAGGTGGTGATGAATCAAAACGAGAATGCGAATGATGAGCAATCAGTGGAATATTGGCATTCTCGTAGCTTATTAAAAGAAATGGGGGTGGTTCAACTTCTAAAAGAGGAGGTTGACTAACCACAATATCCCCAAAATGTTCCTGTGGGTCCTCTATTGACTTGGCATCATCCATCAATTTCATATGATATTCAATTATAAGGGAACTGATCTCCTCGATGTCCGCCATAGTCCGATCGAAAACTTGCCGCCTATCTTGTAAGACTTTTAAAATAGCATTCTCTTGCTCGAAGGCTAGAGAAGCTGATATTATAATGGGAAAAGTCTCATACTCACCTATGTAAGCATATTTAAGGTGAGGCGGTAAGGACATGAGTTCGAGTTTTAGAGGCGAAAGAATCATTGTGGAATCTACCTCGAACTCAAAGGACTCCAACACAGGTTTGAAATCAATGCAAACAACCGATTCGGATGGTTCGACTAACTCATCCAAAAATTCAAAAGACTCATATTCGGGCTGTGAGTCATCATCATCCGAAAAAGTGAAACATTCATAATCCATATCGGTTGTGTCAACGGTGGTGGGCTCAAGGAGGGACGCACTAGTGGCGTCAAAACTGTTTTCATCAAACAAGAATCTTTCAAGCTCGCAGTCCTCCTGCGTGATTTCGTGAATAGAGCAAACTTCTCGTGTACTAGTTTTAGGCACGGGGGGCAGACTTCCCATCTTATAAATATTGAACTCACTAGACATCTTCCCGAAGGATATAGTCATGGAGCCATTGCGACAGTTTATTACAGCATTGGAAGTGGCCAAAAATGGTCGACCGAGGATCACCGGAATTTGGTTCCGTGGGTTAGCAACAGGTTGTGTATCCATAACAATAAAATCAACGGGGAATATGAACTCCCCAACTTTGATCAACACATCCTCTAGCTGACCCCTAGGATGGGTGATTGATCGGTCAGCCATTTGGAGAGTACAACGAGTGGGTTTCAACTCTCCAACCCCTAATTGTTCGTACACGGAGTAGGGAATCAGGTTAACACTAGACCCAAGATCTAAAAGTGCTCGATTAATTTTCTTATCCCCAATTGTGATTGAGATCGTAGGACAACCGGGGTCCTTTCGTTTTTGGGGTAAGGTTTGATGGTGGTTAATAGCATTGCTCACTGCACTAGCCACTAGCACTTTCTTGGGTACTTGAGATGCCTTTCTCTTTGAGGTGCATAATCCCTTTAAGATTTTCGCGTATGAAGGGACTTGTTGGATTGCATCCAAGAGAGGTAAATTTATGCTAACCTGCTTAAATATCTCCACAATCTTCTCCACTTGTGCGGTTGGTTTATTGGGACTCAACCTGTTTGGAAATAGAGCATTTTGAAAATTCGTTGAGTCAAATGTCTGTGGAGTAGAATGTGGAGTGGGAATGGATCCCGGTGTAGATGTGTTCATGTTGTGAGAAATGGGTCCGTTCGAGCTAGAAGAAGTAGAGCCATTTGAATGGTGGAGAATAGGCTCTAAAGAAAAAGGTGAAGAAGAAAGTGAAGAAAATGAAGAAGGGGAAGATGACGATGGAGAAGAAGAAGAAGAAGAAGAAGAAGAAGAACCACCGGCGGGGATGTCATCACTAGTTTCCACATTATTCTGCAACACTCTTCCGGATCTCAACGTGGTCACCGCATTTACATTGTGATTGTGATATGCGTTTTGTGGGTGACCGGGATTTGGCAATGGTTGAGATGGAAGCTTTCCCTTTTCTCCCTCGCTCAACGCAGCAGTTAATTGTGCAATTTGTGCCTCAATAGATTTGATACTTTGATCGTGTGAAGCATTGTTAGTCATCAAAGATTGAACATAATTTTCAAATCTTGCTGCGGATTCTGTAGATTGCTTAAGAAATGCATCTAGACTTTTTTCGAGCGAGATAACATTATCATCACTTGGTTCAACCAAATTGTTCGTTTGATTTGTATAAGGTTGTTGTTGGAAAGGTTGCTGGTTTTGAGTTTGTGGAGGTGCTTGTTGTTGTTGTGGAGGAGGAGGTCTTTGAAAATTGTTATTTCCTTGGACTTATTGATTTTGGTTCCAAGCGAAATTTGGGTGACTCCTCCACCCCGGATTGTATGTCGAAGAGTATGGATCGTTTCTTTGTCGTTGCTGAAATGCAGCATTAACTTGATCCTGTCCTTGAGTAGATGCATTATAAGGACACTCTTCGGTTAGATGCGATGGATTCGCACAACAAGCACAAACAGTTCGTGGAGGTAAAACAGGGGCAGGAGAAGACGATGAGATTTTGGTCTCAATGGCTTCTAGCTTTTTCATAAGTGCGGCCATCTCGGCCTTCATAGCGATTGACATATCTACTTGATGTATGCCTGCCCTAGATTGACCAACAGAAGAAGATGATGTGGTCTTGGTACTCTCCCACTGAATTGTTTGCTCACTAAGATCCTCAAGAAACTGCCAAGCTTCGTCGCTAGATTTGGAAAGAAAATGACCTTGACATATGGTTTCTAGCAACTGCTTCGTTGCCGAGTTCAATCTCTCGTATAATGTTTGGCAAAGTTGCCAACTTTCGATCCCATGATGAGGGCATTGAACGAGTAGGTCTTTAAATCTCTCGAAGCACTTCCAAAATGGTTCGGAAGGAAGCTGTGAAAATTGTATAATCTCGTTGCGGATTCTAGCAGTTTTGTGATGAGGATAGAACTTTTTCAGAAAAGCTCTCACAAACTCGTCCCAATTTCTAATAGAATGTGATGCGGTGCTATATAGCCACTTCTCGGCTAGGTCACATAAGGTAAAAGGAATGACCCTTAGCCTTATAGCGTCATCACTTAATTGGGTCGTTTTCATCATAGCGCACACATTTTGGAATTTATTAATAAAAATATACGCATCTTCCGATTCCAAACCATGAAATTTTGGCAGCATATTGATGAAATGTGGTTTTATTTCAAAGTTGTCCCCATTTGCCGGTGGGGGTGAAAGACATGTAGGTAAAGAAGTGCGGACGGGGTAGAAGAGATCCTGGAGCGCAACTCGTGCGGGCGCTACCACAGGCGGAAGATTCGGGTTATTCGCACCTAACGGAGGTGGAATCATTCCCGTCGGTAAGGTATCGTTGGGGTCGTGTCCCGACATACCTTCGAAAGAAGAATTTGAAGGTGGAGGTAAGGAAATGGACGGAATGTCGACGAAGGGTTCGTCGGTCGGTACCAACGAAACACGGACTAATAGGGTGTTAGTATCCCTAGTCCAAAATGACATACACTAAAAGGGGTAGTGTAGTCAGAAAAAAAAAGAAAGACATAATGTGGGGGTAAGATAACGTCAGTGAAGGGAAGTGATGGAAGTGAGTTGCAAGGTTTCTTAAGCGACAAGTTGCAAGTTTTGAAAAGATTTTTCCCTTTTTTTTTATTTATGTGAGAGTTTTGCAAAGAAGTTTTTTGACAAGGGACTCGTGATACAAGTGTATCAACATGCACAATCAGGCCTAGATCTAGAGTCACCTAGGTCTGCTAGACAGCTCCTAACTAGGGCTAGAAATAGGACCTCAAACCGCCTCTTCACCGACAAGTACGGCCAGGTAAGTGGGAAGGAACCACCACTACAGTGGGCCTAATTAATAACCACTAGCCTAGACACCGCAATGCCAGTTAGGATAAACGGTCGATGCCTATACTAGTCCTTTTCCTGTTGAGCTCAATGTCCTTAGGTCTGAGTCTAATATTTTTTTAATTAATTGTGGTCAATGCACATGCTTTATGTGTTTTCTGGGGTCCTGGGAAGGGTGATGAAATCCCCACCCAATCTGAGTTTGGTCAATTAGCCCCTTAGAGTCCGATTAAATTATGCAAAACAATATAATTCACTTGCAATCAATTTTTTAGCGCGGCGCAAAGAAACCTGCAGAAAATCTGTTATTTAGAATGGGAGAGAAGATTTTTAGCGCAAAGAATTCCTGCAGAGATTTTTAGCGCAAAGAATTCCTGCAGAAATTTTTTACAGTGGATATATTTTAGGTTGCAGAGGGGAGAAGGAGAGATCTAACCATGCAAATTTGAGGTGCTGACGTGGCTAAATAGCCGCGGTTCCGCGGTCTGGGGCGCTCCTGGGCCGCGGTTCCGCGGTCGTCTAGAGGGATCACTCTCTGGAAAAAATTGTACTGCTCCTTTGTGCCACTCCTCCTCTGTTGTGATGTTCACTTTTCTGATTTGACCTCTGTAAAATTCCAGATCTGAGAGTCTTTGCTGTTCCTGCAAGATTCAAACCATAAAACCCTTCAAACAGATAAAAATCGATAAAATGTTTTTGTATTTATATTTTCTGATTTTTATGATTTTTCAAAATTTAGATCAACCCGAAATCATACAGAACAAAAAATTACGCCATCCCCGGCAACGACGCCATTTGATTGGTCCAAAAAAATAATATGTTTACCGTAATCAGAAACGGCGTCGCTTTGCAGCTAGCCGGTGAATACGGGTCGATCCACAGAGATGGGTAAATTTCTGATTTGTGTTTTTACGAGTTGATTCAAATTGTTGTTTTGGTTGGTTTATAAATCTATAAAAACCTAGATCTAAATTAATCTGATTTAAAGTCTTGCTAGCGTTAGGCTTAGGGGAAGTTTTGGAGATTAACGTTTTCCTCACCGCTTTCAATGCCTTCTTTTAGCTCTATTAGATGTTATAGTAATTATCAATAAAGTGGATAAGAATCTTTTGGGAAGATATTTCTTCCTCTAGATCCTTGTCCTTCCTTTATCGATAATTACCTTAACCTCCATGGAAAACGCGCGCAACCGGCCCTTTATACTACGGTTCACCGTTACCTCGAGGGGTAGGGTGCCGTAGGGAGCGGTTGTGCGCGTATGCATGGAGTTCTAATTCATTAGGTGAATGTGGTATTGAAAGGGGTGAGAGATCTCATCTCTCAATCATTTCCCTAAGGCTAACCCTAACAAGCGAGGAGATTACTCGCTCATTAGGGGATGATAAAACATATCAATTAAAAGAGAATTAAAAAGCATAAAACTACTTACTAGTGTGACGGCTCCCCCCAAGCAATATAGAACAGATCTGAATAATAATCCCAGCAATTCTGAATTTTATTGATTGAAAAGAGGCATAAGGTTTTACAATTTTCGATTACAATTTATAAGTAAACAGGAGAATTTAGGGTTTCAGAGTCTCGCGCACGTGAAATTACAGATATGCCCACGAAAAATCCCAACCCCTGCACCGACACACCGACACAGGAAAGTTGCACCGACACGGGCACTAAGCGGCCGCGGAACCGCGGCATTGGTTGGCTTGGGCCGCGGTTCCGCGGCCCTTTGGTGGGCTTGGCTCACCATATTTTCTGGGATGCATCAAGGTCTTTTGGGGCTTCTGATTCTTTGGTTCTTTTTCCATTTGGGCTTCTACATTGATTCCAGATCTTCAGTGAACACTTTGCAATGGATCTTTTAACCGTTTGCCTTGACAATTTGGATCTTGTGTTGCCTTATTGACTGTGAACTGTTCATTGTTTAGGCTTGACTAAGATCCTCCTAATTGTTGGTCAAAAGTCCTTCTTTTATGTCGTCTTTTGTGTTTTTCACTGTTTTTGCTCCAAGAACCTGTAACCTGTAACATGTAGCAGACATGCGTCAAAAGTACCTGTTTATTTATAAAACGGATAAGAATAGGGGAATGAAAAATGCATAATTATGGTCTGAACAGTAAAAACAGCGGGGCTACCGGCGAGTGTTCGTGAAAACCCGAAAGGGCACAACCTCGTTAAAAGACACTTATAAGGTCTCCTCGACCTTGTAAGGAGAAACCACCCGCGTGAGATCCTTACGACTCACAAAGGGAGCAGCACACTTAGGGATCCCCACGATTCCTAAGGAGAAAATACACTTGCGAGATCCTCACGACTCGTAAGGAGAACTCTCTTATGGGACCCTCACGGCTCATAAGATTTGAAAGTCTTAAGTTACAGAGACCTAAACCTGTGCTTAAGCAACCCCCACAACTTTCGTTATGGCCCTACAAGTGGTCCAATACTGGCTCTTGTATACAATCCACGGGCGTGAATAAACATTTCCCTAACAAAGTCTCATCCGTGACTAGGGATATGCTCGTACAGCAAACAACACCTGTAAGTCCTCTCGATTTACAAGGAGAAAACCCTCTTGTAGGATCCTTACGACTTACCGAGGAACATACACTTAGGAATCCTGACGACTCCTAAGGAGAAAATACACCTACAAGATCCTCACGACTTGTAGGGAGAAATACCTTTGTGAAACCCTTACGGCTCATGAAGTCAAAAGCCTTAGTCAACAGGACCTTAACCCTGTTCGCTAAGCCACCTTTGTTCGACATCGACGGAGGCAGATGATGATTCGCTCCTGGCAATATCCCAGTTGTAGCGATACTGATGCCTAAATCGGTATCAAATTCCAAGTCCTTTCATGGCAGATGATGATTCGCTCCTGGCAATATTCCGGTTGTAGCGATGCTGATGCTGAGATTGGCACCAGATTCCAAGTTCTACGCTCGCGATAAAAATCAGCGAGCTGAAAATGCATATTAAATAGCCGAAATGATTGGGCAACTCGCAATAAAAAACAGCGAGTAAAAATAAAATAAACAGCCGAAATGATTGGGCGACTCGCAATAAAAAGCAGCGAGTAAAAACAAAATAAACAGCCGAAACGATTGGGCACACGAAATAGCCGAAATGATTGGGCAACTCGCAATAAAAAACAACGAGTAAAAATAAAAAAAATATAGCCGAAATGATTGGGCAACTCGCAATAGAAAACAGTGAGTAAAAATAAAATAAATAGCCAAAAT
This sequence comes from Agapanthus africanus, assembly GCA_030015575.1. Lineage (NCBI taxonomy): Eukaryota > Viridiplantae > Streptophyta > Magnoliopsida > Asparagales > Amaryllidaceae > Agapanthus > Agapanthus africanus. The sequence goes on from CM057339.1 coordinate 29,125,754, forward strand.
GATTAGGCAACTCACAATAAAAAGCAGTGAGTAAAAAGAAAAAATAGCCGAAATGATTGGGCACTGCGAAAAATAGCCGAAATGATTGGGCAATCGCGATTTTTGCGATATAAAAAGCTGAAATGATAGAGCATCGCAGAAAGAATAAAAAAAATGAAAGAATGAAACTTTTTGCCCTACAGGTGAAATCACATCGATCCCTGTATACAATCCAGGTGCACAGATAAAGAGGGAACCATACCTTCCCAACAGGCTCCATCAGAAAGCGAAGCCAAATCTCGACGGTTCATAGACAACCTAGAGACAATCTCGACATTTGTCGCAATATTACAGACACGATGTCAACAAATGAAGCAAACAAAGATCCCGAGCTTCAGGGTCTCGACGTCAACATTGACAACTTAGAGATCACCAACGGCGTTTCTCCTTACTCCAACTAGATGCAGACATGACGTCAACAACCGACCTCAGAATCGCAACGAAACGGAACCATGGCAAAGTCTCTAGTTCCAAATCTCAATGGCCACATCTACAGCCTGGAGACCAACAACGGTGTGCCTCCTCCTTCCAGCAGGACACAGATGTTACACCATCAAGCGGAGCGATGGCAAAATCCTAGCTTCATCTCAGCATTCGTCTCGATACAGTAGACGCAATGTCAACAACAGCGTTCCTCCGCAGTCCAGCTGGAGGCAGATGCAACATCAACAAAAGACCTCACGGTCGAAACAAAGCGGAGTAACGGCAAAATCCCAACTCCACCTTAGCATTCGTCTCGTTACAGCAGACGCAATGTCAACAATGGAGTTCCTTCGCAGTCCAGCAGGGTGTACATGCAAAGTTAACAGAAGACCCCATGGTCAAAACCAAGCGGAGTGACGGCAAAATCCCAGCTCCACCTCAGCATTCGTTTCAATACACCAGACGCAGAGTGAGCAAATGAAGCGAAGGCCAAATTCCTAGCTTCAAGGTCTTAATGGCAAGTCATATAAAGCCTGAAAGACCACCGGAGATCATCTCACATGGAGTGGTCACCTCCTCGACGTTCGTTTCGATACAGCAGACGAGTTGTCACCCCAGCGTTCTTCCTCCAGCAGGGATTCGGACGTGATAAAGCAAACGAAGCGAAGGCCACATTCCTAACTTCAACGTCTTTACGGTAACTCACATAAAACCGGAAAGACAATCGGAGGTCATCTCGCACCAGCACAGAGTGGTCACCACCTTGACGTTCGTCTCGATACAGCAGACGAAATGTCAACCCCAGCGTTCTTCCTCCAACAGGATTTGGACACACCAAAGCAAATGAAGCAAACGCTAAATTCCTAGCTTCAAGGTCTTGACGGCAACCCATGTAAAGCCAGAAAGACAACTCGAGATCGTCTCACACCAGTGTGGAATGGTCACCACCTCAATGTTCGTCTCGACACAGCAGGCGCAACAATCAAACAAACGGAGTCACGGCAAAATTCCAGCTCCACTTCGACATTCGTTTCGATACAGCAGACGAGTTGTCACCCTAGCGTTCTTCCTCCAACATGGATCAGACGCAACAATCAAACAAACGGAGTCACGACAAAACTCCAGCTCCACCTCGACGTTCGTTTCGATACAGCAGACGAGATGTCACCCCAATGTTCGTCTCGACACAGCAGACGCAACGTCATTAAACGAATGGAGCCACGGCAAAATCCCTAGTTCCAAACCTCGGCGGTTCACCAGCAACCTAGAGACAACCTCGACGTCCGTCTCGATACAGCAGACGAGATGTCACCCCAACGTTCGTCTCGACACAGCAGACGCAACGTCATCAAACAAACGGAGCCACGAAAAAATCCCTAGTTCCAAACCTCGACGGTTCACCAGCAACCTAGAGACAACCTCGACGTCCGTCTCGATACAGTAGACGAGATGTCACCCCAATGTTCGTCTCGACACAGCAGATGCAACGTCATTAAACGAATGGAGCCACGGCAAAATCCCTAGTTCCAAACCTCGACTGTCCCGCCCCGCTTCCCAAAATACGGAATACGAGGGGTAGACAAGGCCAGCCATGCTCCTACGGTCAAGGAAATGTCCTGCCGTATTCACACTTCGGCTTCTAGTTTTTTATGGTAAACAGTAAATGATGCGCAGGTAATGAGAAATGCAGTAACTGAAAGAAACAATGTAAAGACTGACCTGAAGTGGAACAAACGAATGTAACTCGGAATGGCAAGTCAAGAAGTCTGTGATGCAAGTCTAGTTCTGGTCCAGGCTGAATCTTCTCCTCACACCGAGCATGCATACTCAGGTCGTCAGAGCGACACAATAGCAATATAATATATATAAAATCATGTGACAATTCTAACAGTGGTAACAGATATGTGAAACAGTAAATTAATGACAGCATGAATATGAATGTGCAGTAATCAATGCAGCGGAGCAGTAAAGCAGTAGAACGATATGTCACGTATGTCAACACAGTATATAAGGTATATAAATGCCCGTATCCCTATCAGTCTCTAAGTCTCACTGTACAGGTCACTAAGCCTATCGTCAGTCCAAGTGTGAGAGTCAACCACTCGCGAGTGTCCTCCACTCAAGGGTAGAACCCAAGGGCAAGGGACCACAGGCCCAACATGTAACATGTATATCACGGTGAATATCACATACCCTGTAAATCTCCATATATCTCCCTAAATATATAAGCCGGCATGGGACTCCCGAGATTCTGTTGAACTCACACTTAAACTACCCCCACACCCCATGGTCTACATCAAACGCTAACCATAACCCTAAATACTAATCGATCCGTGACAAGTTTGCGCGAGAATTGGAGGCAGGACCTCCATCAAGCACGTCCCGACTAATACCTAAGATAAATGACAGTGTCTGGTGCCTTATCTGTGACACCCGTGCAAGAGCTTCCATAAGTGTCCCATACCACTTATAGTCACACGTACACGCATCCCACAGACGTCGACAATGCAATAGAATAATAGGGTCACTAATTGTGTACAAGTACGAATCACTTTCACTTAATCACGGATACACGAACATTGACGTACTTGCCACAATCATCACTAAATCTAACACTGGGTAAATGCACGATATCACTAGGTTATCACTGCAATGATATGAGTATGATATGATACGTAAACAGTATATGAAGCACGATTAAGGTGTCATAAAAACAGTATTCTATCACTTGCACGATTTATCATGAAACGTACGTATATAATTTAGCGAAACGATAAACAGGTAGTAATTAGTATGTTCAGTTGTCCATCCATCAAATTTGGTTTCGAGCCAATCGGGTTCCAGGATCATTAATTATAACCATTTCATTTAAGCGTTCGCGGCTGGAAATCCGGTTTCAGAATCAGAAATCTATTTCGCAACGCATTTTAATCCCAGTTGGGATCAGATTTTGGTGACACTACAGTTGGATGAAATCTAGGGTTTTCAGTAAGGTTTTCAACGCAACAGAAGGATCTTCAATCGCGTCTGTACGTCAGGAGATATACACTGTTTACTATTAATATGTCAATCCTGATTCTGTTGGGACTGTTATGCGTCCCGATCTTCTAAATTACAGATTAAATATCAAACGGTAACGAAACAGAATGAAACCAATTGTGTTGTCTAGCTAACAGATTTACCTATAATAAACAGTGGAGTTCCGCAACCTACGAGTTAAGGAAATCCTGTGGTACCTAATACGGAACAGCAAGCAACAACTGGAGTCGCTCTGGACTGCAGTCCAGAGTCGCACTCCGATCCAAAAATCATCACAATTCAAGTACAGGAATACCGGGAAACCAGTATGGGGTTATAGTTCACCGAGTTGTCTTCGATTTGAGCCCTCGAACGCACCATTCTAATATGTATATAATTTATGGTGAATTTAACGGTTTTCAGGTACAATAAAATCCAGTTTTACGGTTAAACTTGGGGGCAGTCGTTTTAGTCATTAACGGTCATATTTTCCAACGAAACTTGCACAAGGTACTCAGCACAGCAAGGGCCAATGAGAGCACTCCAGTTCCGTCAAATTTGATAATAATTTCCTATAAGAACAAGCATCGAACAGTTGTGTCGAATAATCTAACGGAAAAGTAAAGCATGAATTATACACGATAATGATTTGTAATTAACAAAAGGTAGCATGTAGCAAGTAGGGAACTTGCCTGGACCCGCACGGCAGCGAAGTACAGCACGGGCGCGCGACGAACTGGCACGGAGACGGCAGCGGCTCCGGGTGAGCTCGGGCAGTGGGGCTCGTCGACGTCGTCGGGGTGTCTGCGGTGATCGAAGCTTTTGATAGCGGGGCTGCAGTGAGTTCGGGTGGCCGGTGATGCACGGAGGAGCTGAAGGTCGCCGGTGCAGCTCAGGCGGTGGCACGTCGGAGTTCCGGTGGTTGGAGCTAGGTGGGGAGATGTTGTCGGTGATGCAAAGGTGGTTTTGGTGAGGAGTTTATCGGCGGCGGTCAAAGACGGTGGCTGCGATGGTGTTGTGGTGGGGTGGCCGGAGGTGAGCTCAGGGTTGAGCCGGTGGTGGTAGTAGGTGCTTGGAGCTTGGTGAAGGTGCTCGGCAGAGGTTGTCGAATGGGTCTCGGGTTGATGGAGTTCTCGCCGTTGATGGTGTCTCGGGAAGAAGACGATGAGTGTCGCGCAGGGCCTGGCCACGACGGAGGCACCGGCGAGTGGCTTGCAGGGGTGTGCTCGGGTCGGCAGTGAGCGGGTGCGCAGTGCTCGAGCTTGGCGGTGTTGGTACTCGTGACGAAGGTCGAGGACGAGGGTGGAGGCTAACTAGGTGGAGACGGGTGGTGGTGAGGAGACGGCGGTGGGTGCGACGCGCAGCCGTGGGCACGAGTTCGAGAGAGAGAAAATGAGAGAGATAGAGAGTGGGGGAGCGGGAAAATGAAAGAGGGAGGGAGAGAGAACGTGTGTGTGTGTGGGAGAGAGAGAGAGAGAGAGAATGAGAGAACGAGAGGAGAGAGAGGGTAACGTGCATAAATTAATGGGGAAATTAAGATGAGAGAGAGAGATGGTAATTGTTGTGAGTGATAGGGAGAGAGAGAAGAGGTAAAGAGAGAGAGAACATGCGTAAGTAATGGGGAAATTAAGATGAGAGAGAGAGAGAACGGTAAGAATAAAGGAAATTAAAGGAAAATGGGGAATGAGTAAATAAAATTAATAGGGAAAGTAATGGAGGGATTAGATGAGGGTTAATGGAAATTTATGGGGGAAGATTAAGAGGAAAAATATAAGGAGATTTGAAATGAAGGAAGGAAAATGAGGAGCTTGGGCCGGGCTCTTGACGGGCTGCAAGGTTGGGCTGAGTAAAAATTTAATTAATTTATCATTCATTAAGGGATGGGCCGAGGATTACAGTACAAGGATTGTACTGAATTGGGAAAGAGGGCCGGGAAAATCTCGGGAATTAAATTTAATTAAAAGGATAACTTTGGGCTGGGTATGCTGGATTTAATAAAGAAGAAATTTGATGAGAAACGAGTGGGCTGCTAAGAGGGCTGGTCCAAATAAATTAAAAGGAAAAAGAAATTTTATTTAATTGGGAAAGAGAATATAAGGGAATGGAAAAAGAACGGACCAGAGAATTTAAAGAAAATCAAAATGGAAAAAATATAGGGAGTGGGCCGGAGATTTGATATAAAAGAAAAATGGGTTTTAATGAGATGGATTAAGTTTATAAAAGAATGGGAGATGGGCTTGGGATATTCTAAATGAAATTTTGTGAGAAATGGAGGGGGAAAAGGTTTAAATAAAATAAAATAAACTAATGAGAAATTACAAGGGCTGGACCGAAGGAATGGTGCGGAGTGTTATGGTGTGGGGATTTTGGGTTTGAGAAAGGGGAGGGGATAAACTAAAATAGGTTGGGAAAATTTTAAAATAATCAATAATTATAAATACAAATTATAGGTGAAAAGAAATACAAACATAAGCGTACAAAAAGGAGCTGGGTATTACATCGACGGTTCACCAGCAACCTAGAGATAACCTCGACGTCCGTCTCGATACAGTAGACGAGATGTCACCCCAATGTTCGTCTCGACACAGCAGACGCAACGTCATTAAACGAATGGAGCCACGACAAAATCCCTAGTTCCAAACCTCGGCGGTTCACCAGCAACCTAGAGACAACCTCGACGTCCGTCTCGATACAGCAGACGAGATGTCACCCCAACGTTCGTCTCGACACAGCAGACGCAACGTCATCAAACAAACGGAGCCACGGCAAAATCCCTAGTTCCCACCGTAACATTCGTCTCGATACAGCAGACGCAATGCCAGCAAATGAAGCAAAGGCCAAATTCCTAGCTTCACGGTCTTGACGGCAACTCATATAAAGCCCGAAAGACTATCGGAGATCATCCCCACACCAGCGCGGAGTGGTTATGACTCATCGGGGCTCACCAAAATAAGCCTAATCTCAAGTAAAAAGCGACACGGCAAACTCCTAACGCTTGCTCTTCCGACGGTCAAACTGCCAAGGAGGATTGCTTGAAGACGTCTTGTCCAGCCCCCGAAGGGATCAGAGACACGGCAGTCGCAGGGCTACTCGAACAACACGATTGCCTATCGAGGACTATATCAGCTTATGCGACGGTACGATGGCCAAAACCCTAAGTACCACCAACCTTAACGGGCTTCTGTCGTAAAGAGCAGAGGTTAAATGCGACGTTAAGATGTTCTTGCGAGAAACGCTCGATTCGTCTCGACTTAAAAAAAAAAAAATTTTGTTGAGGCGGCTCGACTCGTGAGATAAAGCCTTAGGCAGTGGGCATAAAAGAAGCCTGTTTCCTAAGCACTGAGACCCTGCAAGTTGGCCCAAAACGGTCTCTTGCATACCATCCACGGATCTCACTCACCAACATCGAACTTCGACAAGGAGGGAAACATCCGCTTACAAGTCCTCTCGACTCGTAAGAGGGAAAAATTCTCTTGTAAGATCCTTACGACTTATAAGAGAAAACCACACTTAGGAATCCTCACAATTCCTAAGGAGAAAAACCCACCTACGAGATCCTCTCGATCCGTAGGGAGAAAAGTCTCTATGAGACCCTCACGGCTCATAGAGTTGAAAAGTCTTAGGCAGCAGATCTGAACCTGCGGCCTAAGCCCTCGCTATCTCGTGAAGAAATCAAGATGCTTACTCTATTACCCGCTAATTGTGACGACATGCCGAGAAAGAGGAAAAGCAACAGAAAGAGCATCCGATTTACATTTGATCAAGCGTTCAAGACACATTCATTCATGCATGGGCAAAAAGACTCAGGACAAAAGATATATAATAAAGACAAGCTGGGATAAATTTTTTTTTCCATTAATATTGCCCGAAGTTCTTACAGTTATACAAACAATAAACGAAAGTTATAATGGAATAACCTCAGATCCAGGGCATGGATTGAGGAATTCAAAAGCGACCCTATCTATGACTTTCCAAGCCTCGCGGACCATCCTGGTGTGCTTTCTTTCACGAGCGCAAGCGTTAGGGTCCCCCCTGATGTCTTCCACCCTCCGATAAGCAGCGAGTATGGCAGACTGTTGAAAGACCTCGTGCAAGAGATCGATAAGACTGTCTCGCCGTCTCTTTGAGATAAAGTTCAACAGGTACACCGAGTGCACCTTGTCCTCAGCAGCATCCAACGCCCTAAGTGGCACGCCGGAACAGAAGAGGGGAAGCGCTTCCCAGATGGCTCCCATGATAAGCTTAAGGAGGGAGGAACGTCGGGGAAGCAGTGGACCATTATACGCGTCAAAGCGACTCATTATTTTAGCACACTCCTCATTTGTGAACTCCCGATTTTGAGAGCGACCAAGTCGGCGGATGTCCCCATAAGAGATGATCTCGTTAAGAGCATACATGTGGGGGTCCATTGTTCCTGTGAAAGAGGATCAACAGAATTATCAGAAAGACTGATTAAGCAAAACGATATAATACACTGAGAAATAAAATGTCATCTTCAAACTCTAAGATCAATGAAACACTCTTAAGAATTCTTTTAGATCAAAGGGATCTATGTTTTGCCAAAAAATGTAAGTTTCTGTTCATGGGTTGAGAAATCCTGAAACAGATTCATGAGAGCAAAGCTCTATTTGGTGAAGCCCCAAAAGGATTTTCTTTAGATCAAAAGACCTATGAGAGCAAGGCTCTGTTAATTAAACTTAATTTGATTTAATTTAAAATTTTACCTAAAAGGGGTGCTGGGTTCTGAAATTTGAAAGTTCTTAAAAAGAAACAAGAGCAGGGCTCTAAAAGTTCTTAAATAAGAGCAAAGCTCTGGAGTCTTTTGAAAATAAAAATCTTAAAAATGATAAGCATCTGTGGGGGACCAAAGGTCCTATTTATAGGCATCAAATGCCTCTTCAACTCCCAAAAGCTGCCGCAACGGTTGGGATTCTGCCACCGTTGCGCTTGCGTTTGGGGCCACGTAAGCACAACGGTGGGGGGGCATTTGTTTACCCCAATCAGAGCAAAGCTCTGTTCAAATTCCAAGACGGGAGATGAAGCAACGCTTCATCTTTCCCCAATCAGAGCAAAGCTCTACTTTGAAAATCTAAATTTTAATAAATGAAGCAACGCTTCAGATTCTTTGCGCTGCGCGCAATGCGCCACGTGTCTGGCGCAGATGCATCAGCGCAGCGTCCAAGACAGCGCACCCAATCAGAGCAAAGCTCTGTTTAAAACAAAATCAAAAGAAGCAACGCTTCAGTTGCGCAAGCACTGCGCTGCGCGACACGTGTCAGCGCAGATGCGCTAGCACAGATGCTCAAGCGCTGCGCTGCGCGACACGTGTCAGCGCAGATGCGCTAGCGCGGTTGCGCTGCGCTGTGCGCTGCACGACACGTGTCAGCGCAGACAGCGCTGCGCGACACGTGTCAGCGCGGTGGGCTGCGCGACACGTGTCAGCGCAGCTGCGCTGCGCTGTGCGCTGCGCGACACGTGTCACGCGCTGGGGCATCTGCGCCAAACAGAATTAAAATTTTAAAAAAATCTTTTCTGTTCTTTTTAAAACAAGAAGATTTTCTTCTGCAAAGCAGAAGCCCTTGGATCAAAGATCCAACGGTGGGGAAAATTCCCTAAATTACTCAGAGAGAGATCCCTTTAACAAATTTAACTAATTTATGGGCACTATAAAAAGGACCCCAAGCCTCAATTCAAAAGGAGGAACATTTTTCTTGAAAAAGGTCAAGAGCTTCAAACAGAGAGAGAATTCTGAGAAAATTTCAAAGAAAAAGGTAAAAAACTTCACGAGAGAAAAGAAATCTCTTTAATAAATCATGGATCTAAAAACTAGATCAATGTTCTTCACATAATAAACAGTGCTTTGCACTTCTTATGAACCACTGGTTCTTTAAAAAACAAGAAAACAACAAAATAAAAAAATAGTGCTTTGCACTTTTATGAACCTCTGGTTCTTGGAACAAAAAGAAAAAATTATTTTTCTTTGATCTAAATTAGATCAAGAAATCAAATAGTGCTTTGCACTTCCGTTCTTGAATCTAAAAGATTCTTAGTGGTTTGCACTTCCAAACTGCGCTGTTGCGCTCTTGAGAGGGCGCCACGTGTCAGCTACAGAACAACTTGTGCTACGCGCTCTTAAAATAGAGCTTTGCTCTCTGGAATTGGCGCAACTCACCAGAGCGCGCCACGTGTCAGCAGCCAAACAGCGCAGCGCACTGCGCTGTTGCGCTTGTGCTCACCAGAGCATGACACGTGTCCTCACCATAAGCGCTTGCGCTTTTTGACTGACACTTGCGCTCTTTGACTGGCGCAAAGCGCCTGAATAATGCAATGCATTTATTTTACTAAAGGGCCAGGCCCAAATCAGAGGGGCCTAGTAGGCCGAATTAAATTGCAATACAATGAAAAGGGGCAGAGCCCAAAAAAAAATTGAAAATGCAAGAAACAGGGCAGAGCCCGAGCAAGACTGATGCTCTGCATCATATATAAATGGGCACAGCCCTGATAAAAAAAATAATGCTATGCATTATTAAACAGGAGCAGAGCCCCAGTAAAGGCCTAACAGGCCAAAAATAAATAAAATTTTGAACATTTTCAACTGGACTTAGCCCAATTCTGGCCGTAAGTCTTTAAATTAAATTGAACTGAGCATAAATGCTCTCTCAAATCAATTTACCTTCGGTTCGAGGGTACATCTCCGAACTCCTCTGACACTTCTCGTTGTAATTCTTCAACGACGTCAGAGAGGCGACGGGTCCCAACGACCACACATGAATACGGACTGCGGGGTCCTTAAACTCGTGGACCGGAACGTCCTTAAACTAATGTTGGACCGGAACGTTCTTAAACTAATGTTGGACCGAAACGTCCTTAAACTAATGTCGGACCACCACGTCCCTAAACTGGAACATGGACCACCACGTCCCTAAACTGGAGTATGGACCGCAACGTCCCTAAACTACCAATGGACCACTACGTCCCTAAACTGGAACAATAGAGCCTCCAAATGCTCTTTTGTCGGATCTAAACTGTCCCGTTTAAGTTGATCTTAGCCTCAAATAAGGCTAACGTATACTTAAACATTCAAACAGACTTTAGTCCCAAATTGGACTATAAGACCCCCAATCAACTTTGGTTCAAGGGTACATCTCCGAACTCCTCTGACACCTATCGTTGTAATCCTTCAACGTCATCAGAGAGGTGACGGGTCCCGACAGCCATATATTAAATGGACCACCATGTCCCTAAACTGGAAATGGATCTAGACGATCCCGTTAAGTTGATCTTAGTCTCAAGAAGGACTATCGTATCCTTAACAAACCTTTAAGTTGATCTTAGCCGCAACGCGACTAATACATCCTTAAACTAAAAACACCAAACTCAAATCTAAGTAAATACGGATTTGGACTAGTCCACGTCCTACGGGCGACGGTATTACTCAGTCTCCGTATACAATCCACGGGCAACCACAAACAAAACAAACACATACGACACGAAGTTAAATTCTGGAGAAGGAGAAAGTTGTTACCGCGATGCGGTAGCGTAATTAACTGCAGGGGCTTGCGCCTGCAGGGAAGAGCGTCCCCATAATCAAAAACCCCTCAAGCGAGGGGGAATCTGACAAAGTCTGCTACATCGGCCGCATCCGTCTAAACTTCCGATACACGGTGCCATAAATCAACTTGGCATCTTCGGAGAGGTGGACGGATAAAACCAAATAGCATCTGCCCCGAATCTCAGCGTCAGGACATCGCGGTCCTGTGCGCCGTCCTTCGGAGGGGAACAGATTCTGGCACGTCCGGTGGGACCTTTTCCACTTTCCACTCCACACTTCATGTGTCGTGTTCGCGAACGAATCGCGGTTTACTGTGGTTGCCTGTGGATTCGAGGTACTAAGAATTGGTGTCTTGCTCCGTGCAGAAAACAGAAGATCAATGGCTTCAAACTGCACTGCCTACAACTGCAATTCTCGCTCGGTCCTTGCTGGAGGAGTGACTTATGGGCCCCAAGCGGCCTCCCTTTTCAAAATGCCGGTGGAGCAGGTGGCTCAAACCACCACTGGACTATTTTTTGGGACCATGCTCCTACCAATGAGCTTCAACGCCCCAATGACATTGCAAGAAGCTCCAAAGAAGTCGGTCTTCGATCGACTTACCGCTGCCGCGACCCCTCTCAACAGGTTGCCCAACTCCACTGCTTCAGGTTTTAATGGATTAGGCCAGAACTCCATCGGGCCCATGAAGAAGCCTGCCATACCAGAAGACGTTATCCCGAAGCGGATAGCCATCCCAGCTCCCATTCTTGGCGAAGTCACCAAGGTTGCTTCCCATGCTCGGAAGTCCGCTTCTGACAGGTTGGCCGTCCCCGTTCAACGGACGTCGATCTTTAAAAGGCTGGTACCAGCATATTCTGACCAACACGGGGGGCATGAGGAGGTCACCCCTATAGCTGAAACAACTCCATTAGCACGACATGCTCGACGTCGCCACTGGCGCCGAGTAAAGAAGGCTGGGGGCAACTCCCCCTCTGGGATAACTCCGCCAGCTCCAACGGTGGGGACCGATGCTGCTGTTCCAACCGGGAACAGCTTTGAATTGCTAAACACGGTGCGCAGAAACTCTCCTACCGCGGTGCTGAAGCGAACTCCTTCACCTATGGAGAATACTCCAGAGAAGAAGCTAGAACAGCCCCCTCAACGGCTATCCTCTAAAATTTACAGAGTTTGGCGACAGGTCCAAGAGTCAGTGATTGATGAAAACTATCTCCGCCAACGGAAAAAAATGAAGGTCCGGCAAGAGAAGGATTACTCCGTCAAGCCCCAAAAACCAATAGTTACCCGGGTGCCCATTACAACGGCCCCCTTAACTCCAATCACTCAGAAGAAAAGGAGGCCGCAAAAAGACCCTGTGAACATGGCGAAGCATAAAAGCGCTGAACACAAACGCCCCAAATCTGGGGGCATGGTGGTGCACACTGTTTATATGGCTTCTGGAAAGGAGGAAAGCCGCACTTCTACGGGCCACCGACCGCTCACCCGATCCGTGACGAAAGCCCAGGAGCAACAACAAAGGCTTCAGGAAATGATGACTACAATGGCCGCATTCACTGAGCCAAAAGAAAGCTCTGAAACGTCTTCGGATGAGCGTCAAGAACAAGAAACCGACACTGACTTTTTACGCAGAGTCCTCGAAAAGAGGGACAAAGAAGCTGCAGAGCAAGCGGCTAACATAAAACAGATGGCGCTCCTCTTCCAAGATATGGTAGGGATGATGTTACAGCCGGACCCTCCTGCTGAAGATCCTCCGATCGTCCTTGAAGACGACAGGGGAGAAACGTCAAATCCTCCACCGGCTCTGTCAACAGCCAAGGAGGAGACAATATCCAAAGCTGACTTGGACGAATATATAGCTCAGCAGATCCGGGTTCATCAGGTGAATGAAGCGGCTGGGCAAATTGCTAGAACCGGACGACCGTATCCGAGCTGGTATGACCAAATCAGTTACCCGCCGGGATATACGATCCCTAAATTCCACGTATATAAAGGGACAGGGAATCCGCATCAGCATGTCGCTCAATTCAGGGCCTTATGCAGCAATACTGGAGGCGATGACAAATTGTTGCTACGTCAATTCGTCGGTAGCTTAGCAGAAACAGCCTTTGAATGGTATTCGGAGCTACCTAACGACTCTGTCAAAACATTTGCAGAGATGGAGCTGCTGTTTACACAAAGATTCGCGAGTGCTAGTGAACGCACCCCGATAACAGCACTAATAAATGCCAGAATAAGGCCAAGCGAAACGTGGGTCCAATATGCAACACGATGGCGAAACCTATGGTCGAAATGCGAACAACGCATAGAAGAGGCACCTGCGGTAGGCATGTTTGTGGGCACTCTCGATCCGCAGGCGACCATCTCACAATTCATGATGTTCTTCAGGCCGACTACCTTCCAGGCCTTGATCGACAAATTAGCCCAAATGGACCAGATGGGCCATAGACCGTCTCCTCCAAAACCAGATTCCCGAAATGAGAAAGGAAAAGGGAAAGCGATCGTCATCGCCAATGCTCAGCAACAGTCGAACAATTCAAAGCCGGTCGTTCGCCAAAACAACGTGCGTCCACGCCCTTCCCTCGAAGAGAGGCTAGGACGTCCTTACTCGTTTCCTCAAAATAAAACGAGAAGACTGTTCGAGCTGGCAGTGCGCAACAGACTCATTAATCTGCCGAGTCCAAAGCGTCTGTCGCAGCCAGGCGATCTTAATAATCTCAATTATTGCCCTTACCACCAAACGGTAAGTCACCCGATTGAGGATTGTTTCGTCTTTAAGGGATGGATCGAGGATCAGTACCTACAAGGCAAGTTCACGCTGTCGAAAAACTGGAAGGTAAACCCACCACAGCCGCACTCTCCAAAGAAGACGGACACGCCGGGGGCAGTTTGTTCTTTAGTCAAGGATGAAAACGATGGAGAAAACTCATCAGATGAATCCGAAGACTACGTAGCGACTTGTCATGTGATTTCTCACTCACTGACAGATAATAAAGAAGCTTCTTGCGCCGAGAAACCAATGGCGAACCCCGAACCAGAAATTCTACAGCCATCAGACGAGCTGATCGATGTCTTCCTAAATGAAATTCGTCTGAAAGTAAAAGCCAATCAAGAGCGTGAAATGGCCATACTGGAAAAAGCCAAGGCATTCCCGTCAAATCAAAAGCCATCCACTGTGGATAAAAACAAATTCAAGATGAGGAAAAGGTTCGCCAAAGCTTTATCAGTAGGAATGAAGCTACCGCCCTTTGAAGAAAATACTCTCGCTGAGGTAGAGATGCACCCTTACTTCTGCTTATATCATCAGAAGATCATACATCCTACCGAAGACTGCGAATCTTTTAATTGTTGGTGGCAAGGGTATGTCGCTCAAAAGCAACACTTCGACAGGACAAAATGTGAAGCTTGTAGACGTCGAAAAAATGTGATAGATGATCGCAAAAGAGCCGCCGACGATTGTCATACGGCCGACTCTAAGGTATCGCAAATTATCACCTTTGGAAGCGACTCTGACGAAGAAGCTACCCCCAACCCTTCCCTCAGGGAATCTATTTCAAAAATGAAGGAATTGAGGAGCTGCGAGAACGTTCAGCCATGCAATCGCACGCTACTCGGAAAAAATCCCGGCCCCGCAAACAACGGAGCGAACAAAAAGGATAAAGGAAAAGGAAAAACGGCATTCGTCGCCAGCGCTCAACAACAATTAAGTGACCCTAGACCGGTTGCTCGCCAATGCAACAAGCGGCAACCCCTCCAGGAAAAGTTGAAACGTCCTTACTCGTTTCCGCAAGATAAAACAATGGGACTGTTCGAGCTGGCAGTGTGCGACAGACTCATCAATCTGCCGAGTCCAAAACGTCCGTTGCGGCTAGGCGATGTTAATAATCCTAATTATTGCCCTTACCATCAAACGGTAGGTCATCTGATCGAGAATTGCTACGTCTTCAAGAACTGGGTTGAAGACCAATACCAACAAGGCAAGTTCGCGCTGTCCGAAAATTGGAAGGTGAACCTGCCACAACCGCATGCTCCGAGAAAGATGGATACGCCGGGGACATCATGGTCAGTCATAGAGAAAGACCCATAGACCGAAAAGTCAATAAACTAGATATTCGCCTCAAATACGGCGACGGCGGACCGAGATGTCCTTAAACTAATGATGGACCGCAATGTCCTAAAACTTGCAAATGACCGAAATGTCTTTAAACTACTACCGCAGTATCCTTAGGCTGACGAGATGAAAAAAAAATATAAAAAATATACATATATATAAAGAATAAAAAAAAAGAAATAAAAAAAAGTAAAAAATGGTATGTCCATAAGCAAAACGGGCACGGATGAAAAGCCGAAAGGGCTCCGTGAGTAAAAACAGCAGGACTACTGGCGTGTGTTCGTGAAAACCCGAAAGGGCGCGACCTCGTAAATAAAAAAAAAAGAGAGACGGTATGTCCATAAGCGAAACGGGCACGGATGAAAACCCGAAAGGGCTCCGTGAGTAAAAACAGCAGGGCTACCGGCGAGTGTTCGTGAAAACCCGAAAGGGCACAACCTCGTTAAAAGACACTTATAAGGTCCCCTCGACCTTGTAAGGAGAAACCACCCGCGTGAGATCCTTACGACTCACAAAGAGAGCAGCACACTTAGGGATCCCCACGATTCCTAAGGAGAAAATACACTTGCGAGATCCTCACGACTCGTAAGGAGAACTCTCTTATGGGACCCTCACGGCTCATAAGATTTGAAAGTCTTAAGTTACAGAGACCTAAACCTGTGCTTAAGCAACCCCCACAACTTTCGTTATGGCCCTACAAGTGGTCCAATACTGGCTCTTGTATACAATCCACGGGCGTGAATAAACATTTCCATAACAAAGTCTCATCCGTGACTAGGGACATGCTCGTACAGCAAACAACATTTGTAAGTCCTCTCGATTTACAAGGAGAAAACCCTCTTGTAGGATCCTTACGACTTACCGAGGAACATACACTTAGGAATCCTGACGACTCCTAAGGAGAAAATACACCTACAAGATCCTCACGACTTGTAGGGAGAAATACCTTTGTGAAACCCTTACGGCTCATGAAGTCAAAAGCCTTAGTCAACAGGACCTTAACCCTGTTCGCTAAGCCACCTTTGTTCGACATCGACGGAGGCAGATGATGATTCGCTCCTGGCAATATCCCAGTTGTAGCGATACTGATGCCTAAATCGGTATCAAATTCCAAGTCCTTTCATGGCAGATGATGATTCGCTCCTGGCAATATTCCGGTTGTAGCGATGCTGATGCTGAGATTGGCACCAGATTCCAAGTTCTACGCTCGCGATAAAAATCAGCGAGCTGAAAATGCATATTAAATAGCCAAAATGATTGGGCAACTCGCAATAAAAAACAGCGAGTAAAAATAAAATAAACAGCCGAAATGATTGGGCGACTCGCAATAAAAAGCAGCGAGTAAAATCAAAATAAACAGCCGAAACGATTGGGCACACGAAATAGCCGAAATGATTGGGCAACTCGCAATAAAAAACAACGAGTAAAAATAAAAAAAATATAGCCGAAATGATTGGGCAACTCGCAATAGAAAACAGCGAGTAAAAATAAAATAAATAGCCAAAATGATTAGGCAACTCACAATAAAAAGCAGTGAGTAAAAAGAAAAAATAGCCGAAATGATTGGGCACCGCGAAAAATAGCCGAAATGATTGGGCAATCGCGATTTTCGCGATATAAAAAGCTGAAATGATAGAGCATCGCGGAAAGAATAAAAAAAATGAAAGAATGAAACTTTTTGCCCTACAGGTGAAATCACATCGATCCCTGTATACAATCCAGGGGCACAGATAAAGAGGGAACCATACCTTCCCAACAGGCTCCATCAGAAAGCGAAGCCAAATCTCGATGGTTCATAGACAACCTAGAGACAATCTCGACATTTGTCGCAATATTACAGACACGATGTCAACAAATGAAGCAAACAAAGATCCCGAGCTTCAGGGTCTCGACGTCAACATCGACAACTTAGAGATCACCCTTCCTAAGAGGCAATAAACCCTTCCTAAGCCCTATAAATGGCAATATCCCAGTTTGTTTTTGCATATGTAAACCGAACTTTAAGAGGCAATAAACCCAAATTCAGATTAGGTAGGGATTTTATCACCCTTCCTAAGCCCTATAAATGACAAACGAGCATACTATCACCCTACATTAATAAAAAATATCTAGACCAAGCTCCTAAGGACTGTTGCGCTCAATTAGGACAGAGAAAAGTCGTGGGTAATCTATTGCTTATCCGCATTTCTCTTGCGGTGTCTTGGCAAGTGTGACTAAAGAAAGTGGTTACTTAATTAGGCCTGCTATTTCGGTAATTCATATAGCGGATACCTTCCACTTATCTGGCATTTACCTGACCACAAGATCGATAAGGAGGTAGTAGAGGATTGATCCTATGACTTGTCTTTTGGAGGTCTAGGAGCGGTCTGGTGACTTGACCTAGGTGACCCAAGCTTTAGGGATTGATTGTGCATTTTGTGATTTGTTGAGTCAAGCCTCACGTCCGAAATCTTTTTCAAAACAAACCTTCTTAAAAATTGTTCTCAAACATACGCTGCCACGTGCACTAAACCCGCTTAGTGCTTGATCGGCTGGACACGGGATTCAAGTACCCGTCTAGTCCGCGTTTTTGCTGTCGACCCCGAACTCGATACTTATTCATCTTCTATTTCTCCTCCAACCACCATATCTCCCGAGATGGACGGATCTCCATCGGGTTTTAACGACACCGCCCTGCCACCACCGATAGGTGCACAAAATCCACCACGCATCTCTCTTCAAGAAAGATACTACCCCGTACGCGGACCCCTTCTTACGTGTCTATCTCTTCCATCGGCCAAAAGGGATAATTTCAAAATTAAACCCCACTTCATCAACTTATTGCCCAAATTTCATGGGCTTGAATATGAAGACGCATACTTTTTTATAAACAAATTCGAAAACGCATGTGCAATGATGAGTACCACCCAACTTTCAGGGAATGCTATGCGATTACTTCTTCTCCCTTTTACCTTGTGCGATCTCGCAAAAAAGTGGATTTATCGCACTGCTGCACATTCTATCGCTAAATGGGATGAATTCGTCAAAGCATTTCTTAAGAAATTTTATTCTCATCACAAAACCGCCCATATTCGAAGCGAGATTAACCAATTTGCCCAACTTCTCAACGAACCTTTTTGGAAAAACTTTGAACGGTTTAAAGATCTCCTTGTCCAATACCCTCATCACGGAATCGATAGATGGCAGCTTTGCCGCATTTTATATGAGGGTATTAATCCAGCCACGAAACAAATACTTGAAACCATTTTTCAATTTCATTTCATGTTAAAAGACGTCGGGGAAGTATGGCAATTTCTGGAAGATCTCGCCAGACAAACATTACAGTAGGAGAGCACTAGACCAACATCATCTTCATGTAAGGAAGGTATCCATCAGCTCGACGTTTCCATCGTAGTAAATGCCGAAATGGTCGCGATGCAAAAGAAACTCGAAGTTATGGAAAGCAAATTCTCTTCAGCCTCCCTTGTTCCCGCCAAAATTTTCGGCCAAAAGCTATTTTTTCCTTTATAACCCTTATAAAAAAGGGAGAGAAGAAAGAGAAAAAGAATTCACAATTGGACATCACATGTTAAACACGTGAGTGCTTATATGCAAAGCATATAAGCGCTGAAAGAAAATAACAAAAGGCCAAATATTTTCTAATATGGAATCCTATTTGGGAAATATTTTCCCTGATCTTTCTAATATGGAAAGATCTTTCTCTAACAGAGAATCCTGGATTTAAAATCCGATGGTGATAAAATATCATCAATAAAATCATCTGATAGAATTAAATTCTATTTGGGAAATATTTTCCTGATCTTCTTCAAACTAAAAAGATCTTCTATGTTAAACAGAGGACCTTTGGATCAAAAATCCAACGGTGATCATCTGGTAGAATAAAATTCTATCATAGGAAAATATTTTCCTAATCTTGTTAAACTAACAAGATATTCATATGATAAGAATATAATTCTATGTTAAACTAACGAGATATCCATATGATAGAATTAAATTCTATATTAAGAAAATATATTTCTGATTTTGTTAAACTAAAAAGATATCATAAAATAAAATTCTAATCATGTTAAAACTAACAAGATATTTATAATCTTTTTAAACAAACAAGAAATCTTCTCTGTTAGAGAGCCTTTGGATTAAAAATCCAACGGTGAATAAAATTCACCGATTGATCTAAAAGATCATGGAATCAATCATGATCTCTCAATGAGGGGTTCTCTTAACAAATTGATTCTTGTTCTTCTTGTATAAATATGAGCGAGGATAGGAAGAGAAACACACAGAGAGAAGGGAGAGAGGGGAAGAGAAATACAGAGAGAATTTAATTCTCTAAAAGGAGGAGACCACCCTATAAGCTTTCCAAAAAGCTCCCACAAAAACAAAAGAGAATTTAATTCTCAAACAAATGGTTTAACCCTTCAAAAAAAGAATTTAGTTCTTCCTCTGGTTGAGGTCTGCAGAAGCAGATCTCCCCATAAGTTGAGAATTTAATTCTCATCGGGAAGATTCTGTTATGCAGATTCAAAACTTAGGGGAAAGAACTAAGTTCAAAAAATTTAATTCTTACAAAAATATATAGGAATTTAATTCTTCTGATAAAACTAGTGTTTAACCCTGTAAAAAGAATTTAATTTTTATAAAACAAGAGACTTGAAATTCTCTAAACTCAGATCCCAACATCGTTAATATGAGATCAAAATCTTCATGCACATAGAATGAAAGACTGGCGATTCATTAGTGTGCAACACTATAACGAAACCTCACGTGTTTCCCCACGTGAGCACCTCTGATGAACAAAAAAGAATGGCAGAGACTGAGTCATGTGTTTTACATGCGAGCATTTAAAAAGAACAAGAAGTGCCTCCTAGGGCAGCTACGTGTTTTCCACGCGACCCCAAATCAAGTGCTTAGCACTTATATGAAAAAGGGAGTAGACCCAAAAACAGCGCTCACATTTTGAAGGCGCCTCATGTGTTTGCACGTGAGCACCACAGGGTCCAAGTGCTTAGCACTTATAAATGAAAGAGAAATAAAATACAGAGAACAGTTCCCATTTCGGGCGCCTCACATGCTCACACGTGAGCCAAATACTTAGCACTTATAAAAGAAGAGGGAAGTAAAACTTAAAAAGACAGTGCCCGACTTTGGGGCGCCTCACGTGCTAACACGTGAGTGCCACAAGAATTAAGTGTTTAACACTTATATATAAACGGGGACTTGAACCCAATGTACAACACCAGCTTTAAGGTGCCCCACGTGCCACACATGGGCGCCATAAGAATTCAGTGTTTAACACTGCTTTAGGACCTCTTGTGGGAACACGTGAGTGCTGAACGTACACTAGTGCCTAACACTATGGGAAATCAACTTCAGCCTCAAGTTGGCTAAATCTTCTTGAGACTAAAACATTTTCGATCTCCAAATTTCGAGCCCCCGTGGTCATGTCTTCCTAAAGTGATCCTGGTCCCAAACACAACTAATGATCTTCCGACGGATATTCATCCCACATCTCCCCTCAATCTGGAAATTGGTTCAATGATACATCTCCCCACACCTCTGATACATGTCGTTGTAATTCTTCAACGTTTTTAGTGAGGTGGCGGGTCCCGACAACCAACAACTCTTTGGTGCACTCCCAAACCGATGAGTACATCCCAATACGAACCGCAAAGTCCTTAAACTAGCTATGGACCGAAACGTCCTTAAACTAACAACGGACCGAAACGTCTTTAAACTAAAGCAATAGAGCCCAAATGCTCTTTTGTTGGGTCTGAATGATCCCAAAATTCTGTTGAGTAGATCTTTGTCTAAAATTAGACTAACGTATCCTCAACAATTATTTAAGTTGATCTTAATCTCAAACGAGATTAACGATCCTTAAATCAACCCAAACCCAAATTTAAGAATATATGGATTTGGACTAATCCATGCCCGACGGGCGACAACATAAATTAGTCTTCGTATACAATCCACGGGCAACCAAAAATAAAACAAACACACACGACATGAAGTGAACTTCTGAAGCAGGAGAAAGTGGTTATCACTACGTGGTAACGTAATTAACTGTAGGGGATTGCGCCTGCAGGGAAGAGCGTCCCATAATAAAAAACCCCTCACAAACGAGGGGGAATCTGACGAAGTCTGCTACAATGGCCGCATCCATCCAAACCTCCGATACACGGTGTCATAAATCAACTTGGCATCTTCGGAGAGGTGGACAGATAAATCCGAATAGCATCTGCCCTCGAATTCAGGCAAGACGATCCATCCCGGTTCGTCTCCGTTTTCGGCGGTGAACAGATTCTGGCACGCCCGGTGGGAGCCCTTCCTCTTTCTACCCCACACTTCGTGTGTTGTGCTTTTCCTATGATCAGATAATCGCGGTGTATATGTTTGTAGTTGCCCTTGGGTGATGAGATACTGAAGCTGGCATTCCGTCTTTTTCGAGAATGGAGTTTTCTTTCACTCACCGCAACTCAGGCTCTGTCACATCTGGCGGAGTCAAGTATGGGTCACTTGCAGCCTCAAATCTCTGCAATCCGGCTCTTCAAGAAATCAACGGGTTTCTTTTTAGGTCGATACTCCCACCTCCCACCCTTGGTGCCTCAACACCAAGGGAAGAAGCCTAGAAGAAGTCTGTCTTCCACAGGCTAGCTCCCCAAGATGCAGTTTTGCCAACGGAATCAGTCCTCAAACAACGGGCACCTGCCAAGAACCAAGGTTGAAGTAGGGGGCAGAATATTCAAACTCTCAAAGGAAACAGGGGGCAGGCTCAGCAAAATCCTGAGGCTAATCAAATCCCGGCCGTAAGAAATGGTCGACGTCGATATCGGCGTCATACAAAACAAGCCGGGGGCAGTTCTCCATCAGTATTGACTTCACCTGCTCAACTCTGATGATGAATGCTGCTGTTCTAACCGGGAACAGCTTCAAACTACTGCAAAGGGTCAGACAGAATTCTCCCACCGCAGTATTGAAGAAAATTCTGCAGCCCAGGGAGATCCCACGAGAGCAGAAACCACTTCGCTCCGTAAAAGAACTTTCCTTGTCTATATATAAGTGTGGAAGCAGATAAAGGACTCAGTCATCAATCGCGGCTCTTCTCGTAAACGTCAGCCATATTCTGACAAATCTCCTTTCAAATACAAAGGGATTCATCCCAAGACGGATCCTGATACAGTGGTTCCTCCCAAAACCAAAACGGCTTTTCACGAAAAAAGAGAGGCCTAATAAAGCTCAAGTGCCCGAAGAAAACTCCAAACACCCCAAGCCTGGGGGCATGGTAGTTCACATAGTCTATGTGGTGAATTCCAAAGACGAAGTTCGAGCTTCTACCAGTCACCGACCTCAAACTCGGTCCCTGAAAAAGGCTTAACTGCAACGTGAAAAGCTGCAGGAGATTCTTGCGCAGGCGGCAGCACTCGCTGATCCATCGTCTAAGGAAAATCCCAAAGACGCACCTGGAGAAAGAACAGAGCACGAGTTGGATATTGATTTCCTAAATCACGCTCTCAAAAAGAGAGATGAAGAAGCGGCATAAATGTCCGGAATTGTGGTTCAATCGGAACCACAAGCAAATGAACTGTCGGTAGTCGCTCTTAAAGACAATGGTGACATTTCAAATCCTCTACGAGTCTCATCAACGGCCGAAGAGGAAATGATTCCGAAAGCAAAGCTAAGCAAATATATCGCTCAACAAATCAAAGCTCACTACGCCAGTAAAGCCGCAAATAGATCAATCAAGACTAGTCGACTGTATCCGACGTGGTACGATCAAATACAGTACTCGCCAGAGTACACACTTCCAACATTGCACATGTACAAAGGAACTGGGAATCCTCGCCAGCACATTGCGCGGTTTAAATCCATGTGCAGCAATTCTGGAGGAAATGACATACTACTCCTCCGACAGTTCGTCAGCGGTCTGGCGGGCATCGCCTTCGAATGGTATGCGAAACTTCCAAATGATTTCATGAAGAGCTTCGACGAAATGGATATGCTCTTCTATCATGGATTCTCTAATGAGAACGAACATACTACCATGACGGCGCTGATCAACGAAAGTGTTAGACCGAATGAGACTTGGGTTCAATATGTTACCCGATGGCGAAATCTCTGGTCAAATACGAGCAACACATCGATGAAGTTACAGCCATGGGAATACTCATAGCCACCCTTGACCCAAATTCAAAGGGGTTCCCATATATGGCCCTCTTCAAGCCGACGACCTTCTAAGAACTCATGAATAAAATGGCTCGATTGGATCAAATAGGTCAAGACTCTTTCTCATCCGATGATGACGAGTGAAAAGTGTTGCCAAAATCGCGACGGCGTGGGTACTCGTTCCCTCCGAGATATACACAGGGGGCATATTTCTAACTGGCGGAAGAATCTCTATGTAGAATGGTCTTTTCTTCTCAAAGGACAGAAATGATATTAAGGGGCCTACAAACAAGTTCTACAATCTAGTGGAATGCCCCACTTAAAAAAAAGGTACGTCCACAAGCAAAATGGGCACGGATGATAACCCGAAAGGGCGCCGTGAGTAAAAATAGCAGGACTGCCGGCGAGCTTGTGAAAACCCGGAAGGGGGCAATCTCGTTAAAATAAAAACACCTGCAAGGTCCTCTCGACCATTTGAGAAGAAAACACCTGCGTGAGATCCTTACGACTCACAATGGAGCAACACACTTAGGGATCCCTACAATTCCTAAGGAGAAATTACACTTACGAGATCCTCATGACTCGTAAGGAGAATTCCCCCCTATGATACCCTCACGGCTCATAGGATTCAAAAGCTTTAAGATACAGGGACCAGGTCCTGTTCTTAAGCCGTTGTATCCCCCAAGTTGCCTTACAGGCGATCCATATTAACCCTTGTATACAATCCACGGGCACGAATAAATATTTCTTTGCCAAAGTTCTCCAAACGGCAAGAAATGTCCCCATATGGTGAATAACACTTGTAGGCTCTCTCGACTTATAAGGAGAAAACACTCTTGGAAAATCCTTACGGCTTATAAGAGAAGACATCACTTAGGAATACCCATAATTCTTAAGGAGAAAATTCGCCTACGAGATCCTCACGACTCGTAGGGAGATAACCCTTACGGCTCATAAAGTCAAAAGTCTTAGTCGACAGGATCCTAACCCTGTCTACTAAGCCACCTTTGTCCAAATAGACAGGGGAAAATGATGATTCGCTCCTGACACTATCCCAGTTGTAGCGATGCTGATGCCTAAATCGGTATGAAATTATGAGTCTTCTCAAGGCAAATGATGAGTCGCTCCTGGTAATATCCCAGTTGAAGAGATACTGATGCCTTAACAGGTGTCAAACTCCAAGTCAACCTCTCCGGCAAATGCTGTCCCTATAACCATCTAATGAAGAAGGGGACCCGTTCATCTGGGATCAGAAATGCCAAAATGCATGGGACGAAATCAAGCAATATCTGCAGAATCCGCCGGTACTGACCGCTCCGGTCAAGGGAAATCCCCCCATCCTGTACACAACAGCCCTTGAAGGTTCTTTAGGCATGCTATAGGCACAGGAGAACGACCATGGGGAAGGAGAGAGCTCTCTAGTATTTGAGTCGAGTTCTTCTGGGGGGCAGAAAACAACTACTCCCCAATTGAAAAGCTTTGCCTAGCACTGATCTTCATGATGATGAAGCTTCGACATTATTCCTTGGCACATGAGGTCCATCTCGTATCAAAGGTGGATCCTCTCAAATATTTGATGTCGAGAGCTATACTAACAAGAAGGCTTGCTAAATGGGCCCTCCTTTTAATGGAGTTCTCGATAACGTATCGACCCCTCAGGGCAGTGAAAGGCCAAGCCATTGCCGACTTTCTTGCTGAGCACCCGATACCAGCCAACTCTCCCTTAAATTGCGAATTGCCAGATGAACACGCGTTCGACACGATCGACAGGGAGGAGGAAGGAAATAATGCCCGATGGGAACTCTACTTCGATGGAGTATCTTCCATGAAAAAGCGAAAGCAAAACACCCCCATAATTAAAGCCAGGGTGGGCCTTATCTTCGTGACTTCGCAAGGAGGGATAATGCGTTTCTCCCTTTCCTTAACAGAGCCGAGGACAAACAACGAGGCTGTGTATGAAGATTTGATAGCGGGTCTTGAGATTGTTGTCGACATGGGAATCGAAAAAGTCATATATGGAGATTCCCAGCTAGTCGTTAGCCAAGTAAATGGTGACTATCAGACATGCAAACCAGAGTTGGTAAAATATGGCGAGAGAGTGCAGCAATTGCTGACACAAATCCCCTCTTACATTCTGAAAAGCATTCCGTGTGCAGAAAATAGCAAGGCAGATGCATTAGCCAAACTCGCTAAAGAACTAGCCGACGAAAATATCGATGATGTAAGGATCATTGTACAAAGCCGTCGGATTCTCGCGCCAGTAGAAATATCTCCGGAGTCATCTGAAGGAAAGGAAGCGACCAAACAAGCAGCCTGCCAAATAGAAGACGAAGAAAAGGCTAAGGATTGGAGAGAAGTCTTCATAGACTACTTCAAATCCCATCAGACACCCGAAGACGCGTCGTCAAAACATCAGCTCATGAAACGAGCTCTGTCCTTCGCCTTCGTCAATGATACTCTATATAAGAGATCGTTCGACAGTTTGTGGCTAACATGCTTGGGACCGGAGGAAGCAAGGAGGGTCGTCCAAGAAACTCATGAAGGACTCTGTGGTTCTCATCAAGCCGGACCAATGATGAAGTAGAAGATCAAAAGAATGGGTTACTATTGGCCCACGATGATTCAAGACTGCCTCGAATATGCGAAGCAGTATCACTCGTGCTAAATTCACAGAGACTTTATCCATCAGCATCCAAATCCGCTACACCCAACACTGCCTAGTTGGACGTTCGAAATCTGGGGAACCGATATAATTAGGCCCATCGAACCGGCGTCAGCTAAAGGACATCGGTTCATATTGGCAACAACCGATTACTTCTCTAAGTGGGCAGTGGCAATACGCTAAGGGAAGTGAAGACGGAGAACATCCTCCATTTCTTCAGAACACATGTCATTTACCGATTCAGCACTCCGTGATGGATCATCTCGGATAATGGGCCGGCCTACAGAAGCCATAAAATCAGCCGCTTCGCACAACAACATAATCTAGACTGGAGATACTCTTCAGTCTATAATTCCCGAGCTAACGGTCTAGCTGAGGCTTTCAACAAGACCTTGACGAAGATTATAAAGAAAACGGTGTCCAGAAACAAAAAAATGGGCACGAGAGACTGCATGAAGTTCTTTGGGCGTATCGAACCATATTCAAAACGGCCACGAATACAACGCCATTCGCGTTGGTATTCGGCATGGAAGCGGTACTTCCCTTGGAAATAGTGCTGCCCTCTCTACGAGTGGCAGTTCGATATGAGCTGGCGGATGAAGAAAATGCCCATCTTCGGCTTGAGGAGCTCGACGCCCTCGATGAAACTCGTCTCATAGCGCAGCAAAATCTGGAAGCTTACAAAGCAAGGATGACGCGCTCATACAAAAGACTAACCAGACCGAGAACATTCCGCCAAGGCGAACTCGTTTTATTCATAAAAAGACCTATGATCCCCAACCGTGCAAAGCGGGGGAAATTCGAGCCGAACTATGAGGGTCCGTACATCATAAACACGGTCTACCAAGGTGGGCCCTACTTGCTCATGGATATGCATGGCAAAAGATCCTTCCGGCCAATAAACGGCCGGTTCCTTAAAAATACTACGCTTGGCAAGTCACAACTCAGGTTAATGAAAGATGACGACGCTCGTGTCCACTCGTTGTCTTCCTGAGTCAAGACTCTATATGTAGTATCCGGCAAAACTTCGCCTTGAAGTTGGCCCTGGACCGAGATTTCCCTAAACTAACAACAGACCGAGATGTCCCTAAACTAACAATGGACCGTAATGTCCTTAAACTAAATACGTTGCCTCAAACACGGAGATAGTGGAATTCAAGTACACAAGTCCCAGCGGCGAAGACTGCAACTCAAGTCCCATTGGCTGCACAGCTGCCCCGGTGGCGAAGTCTCCCATAAGTTCCATTGGCGAACAGAAGGGTAAAAAAACGGTACATCCACGAGCGAAATGGGCACGGATGAAAACCCGAATGGGTGCCGTGAGTAAAAACAACAAAGCTACCGGCGAGCTTGTGAAAACCTGAAAGGGCGCAATCTCGTAGTAAAAAAAACGGTACGTCCACAAGCGAAATGGGCACGGATGAAAACCCAAAAGGGCACCGTGAGTAAAAACAGCAGGGCTACCGGCGAGCTTGTGAAAACTCGAAAGGGCGCAATCTTGTAAAATTTTCACTTACGAGATCCTATCGACTCGTAAGGAGAACTCCTCCTATAAGACCCTCACGGCTCATAGGATTCAATGTCTTAAGTTACAGAAATCCAAACCTGTCCTTAAGCCGTCATACTCCCCAAGTTACCCTACAGGCGGTACAATACTGGCCCTTGTATACAATCCATGGGCACAAATAAACGTTTCCCCCACCAAGTTCCACCAATCACGAGGAATGTCCTCATATGGTGAACGACACTTGTAAGTCCTCTCGACTTATAAGGAGAAAATACTATTATGAGATCCTTACGACTTATAAGAGAAAATATCACTTAAAAGTCCTCATGACTTCTAAAGAGAACATACACCTACGAGATCCTCACGACTCGTAGAAAGAAATAAATTTATGAGACCCTTACGGCTCATAAAGTCGAAAAGTCTTAGTCGACAGGATCCTAATCCTGTCTACTAAGCCACCTTTGTTCAAATCAGCAAAGGCAAATGATGATTCGCTCTTGGAAATATTCCAATCATAGCGATATTGATGCCTAAATTGGTATCAAATTCTAAGTCCTTTCAAGGAAAATGATGATTCGCTCCTGGCAACATTCCAGTCGTAGCGATGCTGATGCCTGAACAGGTGTCAATTCTAAGTCCTTTCACAGTAAATGATGATTCGCTCCTGGAAACATTCCAGTCGCAGTGGTGCTGATGCCAAGATCGGTATCAAATCTTAAGTTACATACTCATAATAAAAATCAACGAGCAAAAAAATGCATATGAAATAGCCGAAGTGATGGGGCAACTCGCAATAAAAATCAGGGAGCAAAAATATATGCATATAAAAACAGCCTAAATGTTTGGGCAACCCGCAATAAAAAGCAACGAGTAAAATGAAAAAAACAGCCGAAATGATTGGGCACCGCCATAAAACAGCCGAAATGATTGGGCAAGCGCGGCTTTCGCGATATAAAAAGCTGAAATGATAGAGCATCGCGGAAAGAAATAAAAAAAATGATGAAACTTTTTCCCTGCAGGTGAGTCCACATCAGCCCCTGTATACAATCCATGGGCACAAACGAAAAGAGAACCACATTATCCCACCAGGCTCCATCAAAAGGAGATCCAGATCTCGACGGCAACATCTACAGCCTGATGATCACAACGGCGTTCATTCTCACCCCAGCAGGATGCAGATGCGACGTCAATAAACGACCCCAGGGTCAAAACAAATAGAGCCATGGCAAAGTCCCTAGTTCCAAATCTCGACGGTTCACAGACAGCCTAGAGATCAACGCGTTTCTTCTCACTCCAACAGAATGCAGATGCAACGTCAACAAAGCGGAGCCATGGAAAAGTTCCTAGTTCCAAGTTTCGACGGTTCACAGACAACCTAGTGACCACCTCGACATTCGTCTCATTACAGCAGACGCGACGTCAAAAAAATGGATCCATGAAAAAGTCCCTAGATCCAAATCTCGATGGTTCACAGACAGCCTAGAGATCAACAACGGCATTTCTTCTCACTCCAACAGGATGCAGACGCAATGTCAACAAAGCAGAGCCATGGCAAAGTCCTTAGTTCCAAGTCTCGACGGCTCACAGACAACCTAAAGACCACCTCGACATTCGTTTCATTATAGCAGACGCGACGTCAACAAAATGAAGCCATGGCAAAGTCCTTAGTTCTAAATCTCGACGGTTCACAGACAACCTAGAGATCAACAACGGTATTTCTTCTCACTCCAGCAGGATGCAGACGCGACGTCAACACGCGACCCTAGGGTCAACAAAACGGAGCCATGGCAAAGTCCCTAGTTCCAGGTCCCGACGGTTCACAAACAACCTAGAAGCCACCTCAATGTTCGTCTCGATACAGCAGCCATTATGTCACCCCGGCGTTCCTTTTCAACTCCAGCAGGATGCGAATGCGACGTCAACAAATGACCCCAGGGCCAAAAAAATGGATCCATGCCAAAGTCCCTAGTTTCAAGCCTCGATGGCTCACCAACAACTTAGAGACTACATCGGAGCCATGGCAAAATCCCTAGTTCCAGGTCTCAACGGTTCACAAACAACTTAGAGACTACATCAGAGACATGGCAAAGTCCCTAGTTCTAGGTCCCAACGGTTTAT
Organism: Agapanthus africanus; assembly: GCA_030015575.1. Taxonomy (NCBI): domain Eukaryota; kingdom Viridiplantae; phylum Streptophyta; class Magnoliopsida; order Asparagales; family Amaryllidaceae; genus Agapanthus; species Agapanthus africanus. The sequence goes on from CM057339.1 coordinate 29,155,341, forward strand.
AAACAACCTAGAGACTACCTCAGAGCCATGACAAAGTCCCTAGTTCCAGGTCCCGACGGTTCATAGACAACCTAGAGACAACCGCGACATTCGTCTCATTACAGCAGACACAATGTCAACAAACGAAGCAAAGGAAAATCCCTAGCTTCAGGGTCTTGACGGCAACTCAAATAAAACCTGAAAGACTATCGGAGATCATTCCACACCAGCACGGAGTGGTTATGACTCATCGGGGCTCCCAAACTGAGCCTAACCTCAAGTAAAAAGCAGCATGGAAAATCCCTAACGCTTGCTCTTCCAACTGTAATATAACCTGGGAGGTTACTTAAAGACGTCTTGTCCAACCCCCGAAGGGATCAAAGACACGACAGTCGCGGGGCTACTTGAACAGAAAGATTGCATATCGAGGAATGCATCAGCCAACGCGACGGTACTACGGACAAAAACCCTAGTACCACAAAACCTAACGGACTTCTGTCGTAAAGAGTAGGGGTTATAACGTTAGGATATTCTTGCGAGAACTTCTCGACTTGTCTCGACTCGTAAGGAAAATAATGTTCCTGCGAGAATTTCTCGACTCGTTTCGACTCGTAGGGAAAAACATCTTCATGAAACCATCGCGGCTCATGAAGGTGAAAAGCCTTAGGCAACGGGGATATCAACCTGTTTCCTAAGCACTGTGGCCCTACAAGCAGGTCCAAACTGACTCTTGTATACTATCCACGGGCCATATTCTCCAAAGTCGAATATCGATAAGGAGGAAAAAAACCACTTTCGAGTCCTCTAGAATTGTAAGGGGGAAATTCTCTTGTGAGATCTTTACGACTCTCAAGAGAAAAACGCACTTAAGAGATCTTCACGACTTCTAAGGAGAAAATATACCTGCGGGATCATCTCGACTCGTAGGGAGAAAAGTATTTATGAGAACCTCATGGCTCATAAATTTGAAAAGTCTTAGGCGGCAGATCCAAACCTGTTTCTTAATCCATCGCTGCCCTATAAGAAGGACCAAACTGACACTTGTACACTATCTACGGGTCACATTCGCCAATGAAACGAAGAAGTTACTTACGGGTCCTTACGATTCGTAAAAGGAAAAATACCTGAGTGAGATCCTTACGAATCACGGAGGCGATGAACACTTAGAAATCCTCACGATTTCTAGGGAGAATACGCACCTATGAGATCCTCTCGACTTGTAGGGAGAAAAAAACCTTCTTGAGACCCTTACGGCTCATGAAGATGAAAAAAGTCTTAGGCTACAAGGACCCTAAATTTTTCTCCTAAGCCCTCAATTCTATGGCCATGCATAACTCTGCACTACTTCACCCACGTATGTACTGATTGATGTGAAAATTTGTGTTTGTAGTTAACCGCAATCAATAACGGTGTCGCGCGTAGCTAGACCGAGATGAGTACGGGTCGTCCTCTGGGAAACGTGGAACCTCTTATTTTTACTTTAGATGTGTTGAGAAAGAGAGGAGGAATAAAGAATTTTATGAAAAGTTTCTAGATCTACTTTAAACAAGAATGTTAAATATAGATCTAGATTATTTTGGAGATTTAAATAATATAATAATAGGGCTTGTAGGGTTCGTTAGGATTTAGTAGTTATGGAAGATTAATTAAAAGTTACCCTTTTTATCCATTAATAGATTTAGAACTAGAACGACGGTGATGCGTGTAGATTAGGGTTTCTGGAGGGAAAAGGAATCCCACTCTTAACCCTTATCTCGACACGGAACTCCGTTCATTATCTAGCCTTTACCAAAACAATCATTAATCTAATCTCTAATCGCGGTCGGAACTAGCAAAGAATTGCTAGCGCGCCCGATTAGGATGTTAATGATTGTTTTGATAAAGTTCCTAAACTTTATAGGACTTAAAAAGGGTTTAATTATTTTCATCTTCCATTAGCCTACCCTAATCCTACGAACCCTAACAAGCGGAGAATTACTCGCGCATGTTGGGAGAAGAAGATGAAAAGAAAGAGATGGAAAACATAATGTAAAAGAAAACAAACAATTAAAAAAAACTACCTTTATTAATCAACTCCTTCAACTACACTTTTAATCCATAGAAAATGATTACAAAACTTGATTTGCTTCTCGATCTTTCCTAGGGAGGTAGTCGAACAGTCGATGATCAGCCTGGATGCGTGAGCGTCGGGAGCTTCGTGATCTCTTCGGCTTGATAGATTTTTCCAAGAGGCCCTCGGTGCCTTTATATAGTGCAAACCCAGAATATTATTGTTGAAAAGTTGGTAAAATTTATCAACCATCAATCTCCCAAAATCTTGCCTTCTAAACTCTTCAAACTGCGGCGGATCCGCTGCAAATGGGGGCTAAGGCCGCGGATCCGCGGTCCTTTAATCTCCATCGTTGATAATTTTTCTGGGGCTCTCTGATGGTGACATTTGTCAATCCTAGGCATCTTCAGAATCTGAAAATATTTTCTCGGTTGCTTCCAGACTTAGTCTCCAAGTTTGCTTCTTAATTTGGTAAGTTTTCTTCAACAAATTGATTTGTTTGTTAAATCCTTCATAACAACTTGGAAATATTCTGCACAACAACTCAAATAAGATTTTAGTAGACTTTGTTCTACTACGATTAGACCAATAATATTATTTGCATACATTTTCCTACCAAATGATAATTAAATATATTAACACATGGAAAATAATGTTTTTACACATAAACCCTCATATGTATAATATATTATAATAAAGTCCTTTTTTAATATAAAAATGGTAGGAAAAATGTACTACAAATGTGCAGTTTTATCGACTGAACATGTACTTACAGAGGCAAAGTAGTGGGGGACATTTGTTCCTGCAAAATTTTCGGTCAAGAGCTATTTGTTCCCTTATAACCCTTGTAAAAAAGGGAGAGAAGAAAGAGGAAAGGAATTCACGGTTGGACATTAAGAGTTAAACACGTGAGCACATCAAGATTTAAACACGTGAGCGCTTATATGCAAAGCATATAAGCGCTGAAATAAAATAACAAAAGGCTAAATAGGCCTCACGTGTTAGCGCTCATATGCAATGCATATAGGCGTTGAAAACACATAACTAAGGACCAAACGGGCTTCATGTGTAAAACACGTGAGCGTTCATATGCAATGCATATGAGCGCCGAACATAAATAACCAATGACCAAACAGGCCTCACATGTTAAACGCGTGAGTGCTCATATGCTCATATGAGCGCTGAAAACAAACAGGCTAAAACCCACATTAGGGGTCACGTGTTAAACACGTGAGTTCTCTTTCCTCTCACATACAAAGCATGTGAGCGCCCCAATTTAAAATGTTCCCATTAAATTCTAAAATTAAATCCTATTTGGGAAATATTTTCCCTGATCTTTCTAATATGGAAAGATCTTTCTCTAACAGAGAATCCTGAATTTAAAATCCGATGATGATAAAATATCACCAATTAAATTATCTAATAGAATTAAATTCTATTTGGGAAGTATTTTCCTGATCTTCCTCAAAGTAGAAAGATCTTCTCTGTTAAACAGAGGACTTTTGGATCAAAGATCCAACGGTGATCATCTGGTAGAATAAAATCCTATTATAAGAAAATATTTTCCTAATCTTGTTAAACTAACAAGATATTCATATAATAAGAATAAAATTATATGTTAAACTAACGAGATATCCATATGATAGAATTAAATTCTATATTAAGAAAATATATTTCTGATCTTTTTAAACTAAAAAGATGTCATAGAATAAAATTCTAATCTTATTAAAACTAACAAGATATTCATAATCTTGTTAAAAAAATAAGAAATCTTCTCTGTTACACAGAGAGCCTTTGGATTAAAAATCCAACGGTGAATAAAATTCACCGATTGATCTAAAAGATCATATAATCAATCATGATCTCTGAATAAGGGATTCTCTTAACAAATTGATTCTTATTCTTCTCGTATAAATAGAAGCAAGGAGAGGAGGAGAAACACACACAGAGAAGGGAGAGAGGGGAAGAGAAATACAGAGAGAATTTAATTTTCTAAAAGGAGGAGACCACCCCATAAGCTTTCCAAAAAGCTCCCACCAAAAAAAAAAGAGAATTTAATTCTCAAACAAAGGGTTTAACCCTTCAAAAAAAGAACTTAGTTCTTCCTCTGGTTGAGGTCTGCAGAAGCAGATCTCCCCATAAGTTGATAATTTAATTCTCATCGGGGAGATTCTGTTATGCAGATTCAAAACTTAGGAGAAAGAAATAAATTCAAAGAATTTAATTCTTAAAAGAGTATATAGGAATTTAATTCCTCAGATAAAACTAGGGTTTAACCCTGTAAAAAGAATTTAATTATTATAAAATAAGAGACTTGAAATTCTCTAAACACAGATCCCAGCATCGTTAATATGAGATCAAAATCTTCATGCACATAAAAGGAAAGACTTGTGATTCATTAGTGTTCAACACTATAACGAAACCTCACGTGTTTCCCCACGTGAGCACCTCTGATGAACAAAAAATAATGGCTGAGACCGAGTTATGTGTTTTACACGCGAGCATTTAAAAAGAACAAGAAGTGCCTCTTAAGACAGTCACGTGCTTTCCACGCAACCCCCAATCAAGTGCTTAGTACTTATATGAAAAAGGGAATAGACCTAAAAACAGCGCTCAAATTTTGAAGGCGCCTCACGTGTTCGCACGTGAGCACCACAGGGTCCAAGTGCTTAGCACTTATAAATGAAAGAGAAATAAAATCCAGAGAACAGTTCCTATTTCGGGCGCCCCACGTGCTCACACGTGAGCCAAATGCTTAGCACTTACAAAAAAAAGGGAAGTAAAACCCAAAAAGGCGGTGCCCAACTTTGGGGCGCCTCACGTGCTCACATGTGAGTGCCATAAGAATTAAGTGTTTAACGCTGATATATAAACAGGGACTTGAACCCAATGTACAGCACCAGCTTTAAGGTGCCCCACATGCCACACGTGAGCGCCACAAGAATTTAGTGTTTAACACTGCTTTAGGACCTCACGTGGGAATATGTGAGTGTTGAACGTACACTAGTGCCTAACACTATGGGAAGTCAACTCCAGCCTCAAGTTGGCTAAGTCTTCTTGAGATTAAAACATTTTCGATCTCCAAATAAATCGAGCCCCCGTGCTCATGTCTTCCTAAACTGATCCTAGTCCCAAACACGACTAATGATCTTCCGACGGATATTCATCCCACGTCTCCCCTCAATCTGGAAATTGGTTCAAGGGTACATCTCTCCACACTTCTGATACATGTCGTTATAATTCTTCAACGTCTTCAGAGAGTTGACGGGTCCCAACAACCAACAACTCTTTGGTGCACTCCCAAACTGATGAGTACATCCCAATATGGACCGCAACGTCCTTAAACTAGCTATGGACCGAAACGTCCTTAAACTAATAATGGATCGAAACGTCCTTAAACTAAAGCAATAGAGCCCAAATGCTCTTTTGTTGAGTCTAAATGGTCTCAAAATCATGTTGAGTAGATCTTAGTCTAAAATTAGACTAACGTATTCTCAACAAACATTTAAATTGATCTTAATCTCAAACGAGATTAACGATCTTTAAATCATCCCAAACCCAAATCAAAGAATATACGGATTTGGACTAATCCACGCCCTACAGGAAACAACATAAATTAGTCTCCGTATACAATCCATGGGCAACCAAAAATAAAAAAACACACACGACACGAAGTGAACTTCTGGAGCAGGAGAAAGTGGTTATCGCTACGCGGTAACGTAATTAACTGCAGGAGCTTACGCCTGCAGGGAAGAGCGTCCCCGCAAAAAAAACCCCTCGTAAACGAGAGGGAATCTGACGAAGTCTGCTACAACGGCCGCATCTATCCAAACCTCCGATACACGGTGCCATAAATCAACTTAGCATCTTCGGAGAGGTGGACGGATAAATCCAAATAGCATCTGCCCCCGAATTCAGGCAAGAAGATCCATCCCGGTTCGTCTCCGTTTTCGGCGGTGAACATCCTTAAACCAAGTTACACTCCCCAAAATCGTGTGTGGTTGCTGTTTTGACCCATCACATTTAACTGAAGAATTTATTTTGAATCTTCCGTCTCAAGGTCAAGAACAAACTAATGCTGTTTTTCAGCAAAGACCTAGAAACGATCCTTATTTCTCCATATATAATCAGGAATGGAGGAATTATCTTAATTTTGCTTGGAACCAAAACCAAACTCAAACTCAAAATCAATTCCTAAGCCAAAATAACTATCAAAGGCTTCCCCACAGCAACAACAGCCACTATACCAAATTAAGCAACCCTTTCAACCACAATCTTTCCAAAATCCGGCCAACAACTTTGTCTCTTATAATAATTCTTTCCAACCACAGACTAACACTCCAACGGCCGGTACCGAAAAATTCTCTGCACTCGAAAGAAACTTAGAAACGTTTATTAAAAAATCCACACAAACGACGGCTAATTTAACGTCTTCTATCCAAAGGTTGGTGTAACACACTGCTTCCCATGGTGAAAGTATAAAATCAATCGAAGCACAAATTGCACAGTTAAATGCCACGATGAGTGAGAGAGAGAAAGGGAGACTTCCATCTCAACTTCTACCGAATCCCGACCACTCACAAAGCGCAAATTTCGTCCTTAACCAACAAAATCATAACGTGAGTGCCGTAACTACGTTGAGATCGGGAAAAGTGCTAAACAATAATGTTGGTGAACAAGTTGATGTTGATAAGTCAGATGAAACCCCGGATACTACTTCTACTCCTACTTGATCTAGTCCATCATCTTCTTCTGAGCCTATTCTCCATTCTTCATTAGGCTCAAACCCTCAGCCCACTTTCTTGAATCAACTACCATCTCATACCTTCCCGAATCCGATTTTGGGGTCCATTCCATCCCCACAAACTTCTCCATAAGAGTTGGACCCAACCCTTGTTAATAAAGCTCCTTTTCCAAACTGGATGAGACCAAACAGACCAAGTCCACACATGGAGAAGATTATGGAAATTTTTAAGTAAGTTAACATAAATATTCCCCTCTTAGATGCTATCCAACAAGTTCCATCCTATGCGAAAATTCTAAAGGACTTGTGCCCTAGGAAAAAGAAAATTCAAGTATCTAAAAAAGTTTTCTTAGCAAGTAATATGAGCAATTCTCTTACCCAATTTGTGCTCAAGAAACGTAAGGACCCCGGTTGTCCTACAATATCTATTGCTATTGGGGGGAAAATATCAATCGCGCTCTACTCGATTTAGGTGCTGGTGTTAACTTTCTCCTTCATTCTGTTTATGAGCAATTAGGTATAGGAGAGTTGAAACATGTGCACTGCACTCTCCAGATGGCCGATTGATCCATCACCAACCCTAGGAGTGAGCTAGAGGACGTTTTGATCAAAATTGGGGAATTTATATTCCCTGTGGACTTTATAGTTATAGATTCACAGCCGCTGGCAAACCTACGGAACCAAATTCCGATGATTCTAGGTCGACCTTTTCTAGAATCTTCCAACGCCATAATCAATTGTCGTAACGTTTCCATGAACCTTTCTTTTAGGAAGATGACAATTGAGCTTAACATTTACAGGTTAGGAAGTCAACCCTCCGAATCTTATGCTCATGTAATTGATATATATTCTGTTGACAAGATAACTTCCGACAGTTGCGAATTGGAGAAGTTTCACGATACTGATCTCAACGCCACTAGTGCGTTATTGTTTGATCCTGCTATTTACTATACACGTGAAGAACATTTTGTTGACAAGTCCACACTCAAATCCGAATCCTTTGACTTGTCAAATGAACTAGTCGAGCTATCCGAGTCAATCCTTTATACTATAAATAAAGCTCTTATTGAGTCCGAGTATCATAATTTTCTTTCCGATAAGATTATCATTCGGAATATCGATGAAAGTTTTAAATACATTTTCACCGAAGAACTAGCATTCCTGAAAGACATGGGGTTTTTGATGAATCAACCTCCATCCGAATAAGTTGAACCGCCACCCCTTCTTCTTATCAAGTATGAGAATGCGAATATTCCACCTACTCCTTATCTTTCATATTCTCGTTTTCATCCACCATCACTGTTTCGTCTCTACCAACCGAGACGTAAACACGTTCAATTACACCACTTATCTTCTCCCCACTTCTTCAGGTCTATCTGTAACATGATTTTCTACCAATCATGGTGTTATATTGATAAAATATTTGAATGGTTGATTTTAACTTTTGGTCTTTGTAAAACTTTGCATAGACCAATAATTTTACCCCCTTCTTATGATTTTAAATGCTTAGTAATGAAAAAACTGTTTTACTCAAGTTTGAGGGGGAGAAAAATATTTTGGCTCAAAAGAATTTTTTTACACGATTGGGAGCCAAAAATAAGTTTGGGGGAGAATTTCACTGTCATTGATTTTTGTCCCCTTTTACTAATCATTGAGAATTTCTCCTCATAAGACTACAGGTTTTGAGATTAAAATATGATATCAGTGAGGACACTGCTGCAAATAGGTTTAGGGGAGGTATGTACTTATTCACGCATCATTTTGCATTATTCTAAATAAAAATACTAAATTTTTTTTTATAATAAAAGTTAGAAACTGAAAAATACATATGAAAGATAGGAAGAAATTTAAGAAAAGCAAGAAAATTAGATGTTTTAAAACAAAACTAGTAATAGGTAGTCATGAGCTGTTGTTCCAAGAATTAGTAAGATAAAGGAAATTACTAATCTGAGGATAAAATAAGTCTGAAAAATAGTCCCTATTCTTGAATTCAAACTTCTGAACATTGATACCCTACTATACGCACTTGCACACATCTTTATACTTGGGATAGTAGAAGATACCTTGAAATGCTCTTGTCTAAAAGTCTTAGTATGAAGGAAAAAATATATAAATCAATAAAATATAAATGACACATGAAAATATAAAAGATGAAAAAAATGAACACTGGTTTTGTAATTACTTAAGGAAGCATAAAAAAATATAGCGAGGGTGCCTTATCACCTAGTGTCTTAGACCAACTGGTTTGAGAGTCATTGCTAAGCCTTAGGTGCTGTAAGACTAGGATATTACTAATTACGCCTAAAAGAGTGAGCACATTTGGTAATCGGTTGGTTTGTATCTCAAGAAGTATTAACGGTCGCATGAAGAATATGTGAGCAATTCCATCTAAAAACATTCACCGACTAAAAAGTACTAAGAAAGATGAACAAGAGTATGATAGCTTGAATTAAATTCTCTAAGTGTAGGGATATCTTTTACACACACGTAGGGGTATATGATCGATGTTTGGAAGAAAAGTAGAGAGGAATATTAAAGACGATATTTTATTGAGGGATGGTGAGATCGCTGACATTTTTCAACACCATTAAGATATGGCTCATGACAACTAAAAAGCCAGTATAGTTTGAAACTCTTATTTTCAAGTTCTTTCTTTTATATATTCCTTATCTTTGTAGGTAACTTTCATCGTCTTTCTTTTATTACGATATTTTGTGGGTGTAATCCGCTGAAAACCCTCAGGAGACAACACTCTTCCTATTAGGGACATCTAAAGATTTAAAAGCTTGTTACACATGCTAAGTGCAATCATGTAGCATACGAAAGTGTGCTAGTTAGGTTTTTCTTTTTATCTTTAATAAATAGTTTGCTCGGGACGATCAAACATAAGTTTTGGGGGCATTTGATTAGTATAAAATATTGCACATTTGTATGAACATTTTCCCTATTATTGTTAAGTGCTAAAAGGTGTTAATTGTAAATAAAGAACATATATGGGTTTATTTGTAAAATATTATTAACATATGTTTCTTCATTTTAATTAATATAATTAGGGAAAATATATGCATATAATATTTGAATAAAATATTAGTAATTAAAATATGCATATCATATCAAATATTCCTAATCAATATTCGTAAGATATTATACCATATAAATGGTTGGAATAATATCTCAAAAATACTAAATACTACTCACACTTTGATTTGAGATATTGTGCAGGTATTAGCTCAGGTCTGGAATCCAAGTAAGAGATCCAAGTTAAATCGGGATATCGAAACTGAATCTGCTAAATTTTAAAAGCAAATCGGGGAATCTAGCAACGGCAGAGACTCAGAGCATTATTTTCAAAATCTATATATCAAAAGGATCTCCAAATATCGACACAAGAAACCAGAAGAAATCTCAAAACCCAATTCCACCAAAGCGCGGCGGAAGGGCGGCCAAACATGGCAATACGCGGCGGTTCTGCGGCTTTTTCATAGCCGTTGGATGTGGGATTTTGGGATTATGATCTTAACTGCATATAATCTCATATGGAATCTAGGGTTTCTGGTTCAGGGACTATAAAATGGACCGAGAGCTGTGCATTCAAAATTATCCAAGAGATCACATAATCAACTATTCATCTACCTCCTAAAAGAGAGAGATCTAGAGCAAACTAGGGTTCTTGTAATCTACTTTCTAAGAAGAAAAGTTGTAAATGCAATAGTTAATTAATAAAGGTAGTTTTATCTTAATTCTTTTTGCATTTATTTTCCGGATTTATTTTTCTGCACTTACTTTTACGCATTACTTTTCTGCATCTTAATTATGCTTTCATTCTTCTTCAACTTTTCTTCTAAATCACCACTAACCATGAGTGAGTAATTCCTTACTTGCTAGGCTTTGTAGGATAGGGTAGGATAATGGATGAAAAATCTTTTAACTTCTTTTAACATTTTAATGGTTATAAATTTTAGCAAAATAAATGTTAACCTCCTTATCGGGCGCACTATCAATTTATTAATAGTCACGACCACAATTTGAGATTGGTTAAACACTTGTTTTGTTAAGGGCTTGACATGAATATAGATCAATGAAAGGACAAGGTTTAGTAGTGGGAAACCCTAATTCCCTCCAAGAACCCTAATCTACATTCATCACTATCATTTTAGTTTTAAACTATTAAATGGTAAAATAGTCATTTTTAAATATTCGTCCATTAACTACTAAGTCATATAAACCCTACATGCCTTTTTATTATAAATTTTATATCTGTTTTAAAATAGAACGACAACAATCACCCATCTCTTTTATCAACTCGTCTAAAGCAAGAAAAGAGTTCACATTTTCCTGAGGACGACCCGTACTCATCGCGGCTAGCTACTTGCGACACCGTCTTGATTGCGGTTATTTACAAAACACTTCTTCATGATCAATCACCTCTCGATCAAGCTCTTGAATTCAGCATCGATTTACAACCCGGCACACAACCAGTAATAAAAGCTCCGTACCGATTAAGTCCGGAGGGATTGAAGGAGATCCGCATTCAGTTGGACGAACTCCTGAAGAAAGGTTGGATTCGTCCCAGTACTTCAAGCTGGGGATCTCCGGTGTTACTCGTGAAGAAGAAGGAAGGTTCCTACAGGATGTGTGTGGATTATCGAGCTCTGAATGAGGTGAAAATTAAGAACAAGTATCCACTACCCCGCATCGATGACATTTTCGATCAGTTAAGTGGATCTTGTGTCTTTTCATAGCTAGATCTTTGTTCGGGTTACCATCAGGTGAATGTCAAAGAGTTCGACATTCCGAAGACGGCGTTTAGGACTTGTTATGGTTATTATGAATATCTTGTAATGCCATTTGGAGTGACCAATGCACCTGCTATCTTTATGAACCTGATGAACCAAGTTTTCCGAGAGTACCTAGACATGTTTATTGTCATCTTCATCGACGACATCCTGGTGTATTCAAAGAATCGGAAAGAGCACGCCGAGCACTTACGGATTTTCCTGAAGACGTTGCGACAACATCAGCTCTATGTCAAATACAGCAAGTGTGAATTTTGGCTAGATCAAGTCGAATTTCTCAGACATATTGTTTCAGGCGAAGGAATCTCTATGGATCCAGCTTAGGAGTCAGCTGTCAGCGAATGGGCGGCACCAAAGACGGTGAAAGATATACGAAATTTCTTGGGCTTAGCAGGATACTATCGACGATTCATCGAAGGATTCTCAAAGATCGCAGCACCCCTGACCAAACTCATACGTAAATACGAAGCATTCGTGTGATCGGAAGCATGTGAAAAGGCTTTTATAGAACTCAAGTCGAGGTTAACTTCTGCACCTATTCTTGTAATACCGAATCAATCTGGCGGATTCGTTGTGCATTGTGATGCGTCTGATAAAGGATTAGGATATGTTCTACACCAGCATGGAAAAGTTGTGGGTTTTGCATCAAGACAGTTAAAGTTACATGAATGCACAAATGATCTAGAATTGGCAGCCGTCATCTTCGCATTCAAGATTTGGCACCACTATCTGTTGGGAGAACGAGTGGATATATAAACTGATCACAAAAACCTGAAATATGTATTTACTCAGAAGGAACTTAACATGTGGCAGAGAAGATGGCTAGAACTCATGGCGGATTTTGACATCAACCTACAGTATCATCCTGGAAAGGTGAACGTAGTTCCCGATACCCTTAGTCGCCGGCCATTAGTAATGAACCTCACCGCTCAGTGAAAGCTGCAGCAAGAACTGCATGGATTGGAGATCGAAATAGTTAACGCTTCATCTTTGATGAACTTACAAGTTCAGTCCACTCTTGTCAATCAAATCAAGACAGCTCAAGAAAATGATGCCAAGCTATAAAAGATCCGAGAACAAGTAGAAAGTGGACTACGAATTGACTTCATCATCCACGAAAATGGATCCTTGCGATATGGAAGTCGTTTATGCGTGCCAATCAGACTTGTTCAAGAAGAATTGATGAAAGAAACTCACAACTCTCCTTATTTAGTACACCCCGGTGGCACGAAGATGTACAAGGATCTACGGCAACACTACTGGTGGTATGGAATGAAGCGCGAAATAGCAAGGAGCATAGCAAAGTGTTTGGTGTGTCAGCAAGTGAAGGCTGAACATCACAGAACTGCCGGTATACTTCAGCCGTTACCAATTCCAGAATTGAAATGGCAGCACATTACTATGGACTTTGTGACTGCTCTTCTTCGCAGCACGAAGGGTAACGATGCAATTTAGGTGATTGTTGATTGACTCACAAAGTCGGCTTATTTATTCCATTTTGAGTTGGCCAGCCAACCAAGACGTTAGCAAAGAAGTACATGGAGGTGAGTATATATCTAAAGTAAGATTTAAACTTTTAAGATGTACCATATTTGATACCCATAAACTAATACAGGAGATCGAGAGATTACATGGAGTACCTGTTTGCATCGTCTCTGATCGTGATACAAGATTCCGATCACAACTTTGGCAGAGTCTGCAATCTAGCCTAGGAACAAGTCTGAATTTCAGCATGGCGTATTATCCACAAACCGACGAACAGTCCGAGCGAACAATTCAAATTTTGGAAGACATGCTAAGAGCCTGTATGTTAGACTTCAAAGGTTCGTGGGAAGATCACCTACACCTTGTGGAGTTTTCATACAACAACAGCTATCAGGCAAGTATTGGGATGTCACCATTCGCAACACTCTACGGACGGAAGTGTCGTTCACCGCTAAGTTAAGTTGACGTTGGAGATCGTGAACTCCTTATACCAGATATGATCGTGGCAACTGTGGACGTAGTTCGCATGATTAGGAAAAGGAAGCGCATATCCCAAGACCGACAGAAGCATTTGGTAGATGCAAAGCGCCGAGATTTGGAGTTCCAACCTGAAGACCATGTATTCCTGAAGATCTCTCCAAACAGAGGAGTGATACGTTTTTGCAAAAGGGGTAAATTAAGTCCAAGATATATAGGACCATTCGACATACTCGAACGAGTTGGAGAAGTAGCATACCGTTTAGCACTACCACCCTCATTGGAAGGAGTTCACAACGTATTCCACATATCTCAGCTACGACGATATGTGAACGACTCCAGCTACATATTTGATCATTCAGAGCTCATAGTACAAACTGACCTAACCTGCGAGCAACAACCAGTTGTGATCCTGGACCGAAAGGTGAAGACATTGCGGAACAAGGAAGTAAACTTGGTCCGAATGATGTGGAGAAAGGATTCGCCAGGAGAATTAACTTGGGAAAGAGAAGAAGATATGCATACAAGATACCCTTACCTTTTTGAAAATTAGTCCCTATGTAATTGTAAATTTCGAGGACGAAATTTTTCTAAGCAGGGCAGAATTTAACGACTCTGAAATCACTGTACAGAAAAGAGTATTACAGCCTGGGCAAATGTTAAAAGTTATTTTTGTTAAATAAAAGTAAGAAGCAACTTGTAGCTCACTGGTAAAACATCTACACTGCTGTGGCATATCACGTGCTTTCGATTCCCATCAGACCCAATTATTTTTAAAGATTTTTTTCTTTTAAATTTTTGGAAGCCTAAGAGTTGCACGTGCAATACACAGAGAAATGAAAAGTTTCAGAAAAATCAAACAGGCGCAATGAGGTGTACGCATCCAAATACACACGTCGCACGAATCTCGAGGCAGGACACACAAATCCGATAGCCCATTCTCCCATTTTGGCCGACGCCGACAGTCAGATGTGCCCCATTTTTCTCTGTGCTTTGCACACACACCCCTTCGACTCCCCTTAACTCCCCCGCACTGTTTGATTTTTCTGCAATCAAACAGAGACTTTTCAATTCACCATTTAACATCTTTTAATGCTTTTTAATCCAAAATTTTAATTCCAAAACCCTAATTCTACTATAAATACCACCCAAATTGATCGTGCAAAAAAGTGTTTTGTAAATAATCGCAATCAAAACGGTGTTGCTAATAGCTAGCTGTAATGAGTACGGGTCGTTCACAGGGAAACGTGAAATCTTTTCTTAGTTTAGACGAGTTGATAAAAGATAGAATGGTTTGATTGTCGTTCTATTTTAAGATGGATATAAAATTTATAATAAAAATGCTTGTAGGATTCATAGGGCTTAGTAGTTAATGGGTTAATATTTAAAAATGAATCTTTTATCTTTTAATAGTTTAAAACTACAGCGATAGTGATGAATATAGATTAGGGTTCTTGGAGGGAATTAGGGTTTCCCACTAATAACCCTTGTCCTTTCATTGATCTTTATTCATGTCAAGCCCTTAACAAAACAAGTATTTAACCAATCTCAAATTGTGGTCGTGACTATCAATGAATTGATAGCCTGCCCGATAAAAAAGTTAACATTTATTTTGCTAAAGTTTAAAAACATTAAAATATTAAAAGAAGTTAAAAGATTTTTCATTCATTATCCTACCCTATCCTACAAACCCTAACAAGTAAGGAATTACTCGCTCATGGTTAGTGGTGATTTAGAAGAATGGTTGAAGAAGAATGAAACCATAATTAAGATGCAAAAAAGTAATGCGGAAAATTAAATGCAAAAATAATTAAAACAAAAACAATCTTTATTAATCAACAATTCCATTACAAATTTTCTCCTTAGAAAGTAGTTTACAAGAATCCTAGTTTGCTCTAGATCTGTTTCATTTAGGAGGTAGATGAATAGATGACTATGTTATCACTTGGATAATTTTGAATGCACAGCTCTCAGTCCTTTATACAGTCCCTGAAACCAGAACCCTAGATGTCATATGTGAGTAGATGCAGTTAAGATCATGATCCCAAAATCCCATATCCAACGGCCCTGATTTGACTGCGGAACCGCCGCGTAATGCCACGTATGGCCGCGGATTCACCGCTTCCTGGTGGAATTTGGTTTTGAGATTTTTTCTGGCTTTATATGTTGATATTTGGAGATCATTTTGATGTATAAATTCTGAAAATATTGCTCTGAGTCTCTGCCGTTGTTAGATTTCTCGATTTGCTTCTAAAATTTGACAGATTCGTTTTCGATATCCCGATTTGATTTGGATCTTTTACTAGGATTCCAGACCTGAGCTAATACCTGCACAATATCTCAAATCAAAGTGTGAGTAGTATTTGGTATTTTTGAGATATTATTCCAGCCATTTATATGATATAATATCTTAAGAATATTGATTAAGAATATTTGATATGATATGCATATTTTAATTACTAATATTTCATTAAAATATTATATGCATATATTTTCCCTAATTATATTAATTACAAATATAGAAACATATGATAATAATATTTTTACAATAAACCCACATATGTTTATATTTACAATTAATACCATTTAGCACTTAATAATAGTAGGGAAAATGTTCATTTAAATGTGCAATATTTTATATTAATCAAATACCCCCAAATTTATGTATGATCGTCCCGAGCAAACTATTTATTAAAGAGAAAAAGAAAAACCTAACTATCACACTTTCATAGGCAATACGATTGCACTTAGCACGTGCAATAAGTCTTTACACCTCTGGGTGTCCCTAATAGGAGGAGTATTGTCTCCTGAGGGTTTTCAGCGGATTACACCCACAAAATCCCATAATAAAAGAAAGAAGATGAAAATTACATATAATGATAAGGAACATATAAAAAAAAGAACTTGAAAAGAAAAGTTTCAAACTACACTAGCTTTTTAGTTGCCATGAGCCCTATATTAATGGTCTTGAAAAAATGCCAGAAATCACACCATCCCTCAATAAAATATCTTCTTTAGTCTTCCTCCCTACGTTTCTTCTAAATATCGATCATATACCCCTACATGTGTATAAAATACATCCCTACACTTAGAGAATTCAATTCAAACTATCATACTCTTGTTCATCTTCCTTGGTACTTTTTAGTCGGTGAATGTTTTTAGATGGAATTGCTCACACATTCTTAATGCGACCGTTAATACTTCTTGAGGTACTAACCAACCGATTACCAAATGTGGCTCTCAAACCAGTTGGTCTAAGGCATTAGGTGATAAGGCACCCTCGCTATATTTTTTTTATGCTGCCTTAAATAATTACAAAACCAGTGTTCATTTTTCTTCACCTTTTATATTTCATGTGTCGTTTATATTTTATTGATTATATATTTTTTTTCTTCATACTAAGGATTTTAAACAAGAGCATTTCAAGGTATCCTCTACTATCCCAAGTTTCAAGATATGTGCAAGTGCGTATAGTAGGGTATCAATGTTCAGATATTTGGACTCAAGAATAGTGACTATTTTTTAGACTTATTTTTATTCTCAGATTAGTAATTTCCTTCATCTTACTAACGCTTGGGACAACAGCTCATGACTACCTATTACTAGCTTCATTTTAAAATATCTAATTTTCTTGCATTTCTTAAATCTCTTCCTGTCTTTCATATGTATTTTTCACTTTCTAATTTTTATTATAAAAAAATAGTGTGTTTTAATTTAGTATAATGAAAAATTATGCGTGAATAAGTACAAACCTCCCCCCAAACCTATTTGTAGCAGTGTCTTCACTGATGTCATCTTTTAATCTCAAAACCTGTAGACTTGGAAGGAAAAGTTCTCAATGATTAGTAAAGGAGACAAGAATTAATGACAGTGAAATTCTCCCCCAAACTTATTTTTGTCTCACAATCGTGCAAAAAAATTCTTTTCTATCTAGAGCCAAAATATTTTTCTCTCCCCAAAACTTAATTAAAACTGTGTTTTCATTACTAAGCATTTAAAATCATTAGAGGGGGGTAAAATTATTGGTCTATGCAAAGCTTTATAAAGACCAAAAGTTAAGACCAACCATTCAAATATTTTATCAATATAACATCGTGATTGGTAGAAGATCATGTTACAGATAGACTTAAAGAAGTGTGGAGGAGATAAGAGGTGTAATTGAATGGGTTTACGTCTCGGTTGGTAGAGACGAAACAGTGATGGTGGATGAAAACGAGAATATGAAAGATACGGAGTATGTGGAATATTCGCATTCTCGTACTTGATAAGAAGAAGGGGCGGCGGTTCAATTTCTTCGGATGGAGGTTGATTCATCACAACACCCACGTCTTTTAGGAATGCGAGTTTTTCGACAAAAATATCTTCAAAACTTTCATCGATATTCCGAATGATAATCTCATCAGAAAGAAAGGTATGATACTCGGACTCCCTAAGAGATTTATTTCTAGTGTATGAGACTGACTTGGATAACTCGACTAAGTCATTCAACAAGTCGACAGAAGGGTCCTCACGTGTATAATAAATAGCAGGATCAAACAATAATGCACTAGTGGCGTCGAGATCGGTATCGTGAAGCTCCTCAAATTCGCAACTGTCGGAATCTATGTTGTCGACAGAACATACATCAATTATATGAGCATAAGATTCGGAGGGTTGACTTTCTAACCTGTAAATGTTAAGCTCAATTGTCATCTTCCCAAAGGAAAGATTTATGGAATCGTTACGACAATTGATTATCGTGTTGGAAGTTGCTAGAAAAGGTCGACCTAGAATCACCGGAATTTGGTTCCGTAGGTTTGCCACAGGCTGTGCATCTATAATTATAAAGTCCATGGGGAATATAAATTCCCCAATTTTGATCAACACGTCCTCTAGCTCACCCCTTGGATGGGTGATAGATCGATCGGCCACCTGGAGAGTGCAGTGTGCAGGTTTCAACTCTCCTATGCCTAATTGCTCATAAATAGAATGAGGAAGCAAATTAACACTAGCACCTAAATCGAGTAGAGCGCGATTAATGTTTTTCCTTCCAATAGCAATAGATATTGTAGGATAACCCGGGTCCTTACGTTTCTTGGACACATATTGGGTAAGAGCATTGCTCATATTACTCACTAAGAAAACATTTATAAGCATTTGAATTTTCCTTTTCCTAGTGCATAAGTCCTTTAGAATTTTCGAATAATATGGAACTTGTTGGATAGTATCTAAAAGAGAAATATTTATGTTAACTTACTTAAAAATTTCCACAATCTTCTCCATGTGTGGACATGGTCTGTTGGACCTCAATCGGTTTGGAAAATGAGCTTTATTAACAAGGGTTGGGTCCAACTTTTATAGAGAAGTTTGTGGGGATGGAATGGATCCCAAAATTAGATTTGAGATGGTTGTAGATGGTAATTCATTTAAGAAAATGGGCTGAGGGTTCGAATCTAGTGGAAAACGGAGAATGGGCTTGGAAGAAAATGTTGGATTAGAAGAAGTAGGAGTAGAAGTAGTAGCCGGGATATCATATGAATTATCAACTTGTTCACCAACCTGGTTATTCAGCTCGCTTTCCAATCTCAACGTAGTTACGACACTCACATTATGATTTTATTGGTGAAGAATGAGATTTGCGCTTTGTGAGTGGTCAGGATTTGGTAGAGCTTGAGATAGAAGTTTCCCTTTCTCTCTCTCTCTCACTCATTGCGGCATTTAACTATGTAATTTGTGCTTCTATCAATTTTATGCTTTTACCGTAGGAAGAAGTGTATTGCACTAACGTTTGGATAGAAGATGTTAAATTAGCAATCGTTTGTGTGGATTGTTTAATAAACGTTTCTAAGTTTCGTTTGAGTGCGAAGATTTTATCGGTACGGGCTGTTGGAATATTAGTCTGTGGTTCGAAAGAATTATTATAAGGTGCAAAGTTGTTGGCCGGATTTTGAAAAGATTGTGATTGAAAGGGCTGCTGAATTTTTTGTTGTGGCAGTTGTTACTGTGGAGGAAGCCTTTGATTGTTATTTTGGCTTAGGAACTGATTTTGATTTTGAGATTGATTTTGGTTCCAAGAAAAATTAGGATGATTCCTTCATCCCTGATTATATGTGGAGGAATAAGGATCGTTTCTAGGTCTTTACTGAAAAGCAGCATTAGTTTGTTCTTGATCTTGAGACGGAGGATTCAAAGGACATTCTTCCGTTAAATGTGAAGCATCAAAATAGTAACCACACACGGTTTTGGGGAGCGTAACTTGATTTAGGGAGGCTGAAGAGAATTTGCTTTCCATAGCCTCGAGTTTCTTTTGCATCGCGGCCATTTCGGCTTTTACTGCTATGGAAACGTCGAGCTAATGGATACCTGCCCTAGATGAAGACAATATTGGTCTAGTACTCTCCCAATGTAATGTTTATTCGGCGAGATCTTCCAGAAATTGCCATGCTTCCCCGTTGTCTTTTGACATGAAATGATATTGACAAATGATTCAAGTATTTGTTTCGTGGATGGATTAATACCCTCATACACAATGCGGAAAAGTTGTCATCTATCGATTCCGTGATGAAGGCATTAGACAAGAAGATCTTTAAACCGTTCAAAACTTTTCCAAAAGAGTTCGTTGGGAAGTTGGGCAAACTGGTTAATCTCGCTTTGAATACGGGCGGTCTTGTGATGATAATAGAATTTCTTAAGGAATGCTATAATGAATTCATCCCATTTAGCGATATAATATGCGGCGGTGCTATAAAACCATTTTTCTGCTAGATCGCACAAGGTAAAAGGGAGAAGATGTAATCGCAGAGTATCCCCTGAAAGTTGGGTTGTGCTCATCATTGCACATACATTTTCGAATTTGGTTATAAAAACATATGCGTCTTCGGATTCAAACCCGTGAAATTTAGGCAATAAGTTGATGAAGTAGGGTTTAATTTCGAAATTATCCCCACTGGCTGGTGGAAGAGATAGACACGTAGAAAGGGGCCCGCGTATGGGGTAGCATCTGTCTTGCTGGGTGATGCGTGGTGGATTTTGCGCACCTATAAGTGGTGGTAGGAAGGTGTCGTTAAAAACTGATGGAGATCCGTCCATATCGGGAGATGTGGTGGGTGGAGGAGAAATAGAAGATGAAGAAGTATCAACTTTGGAGTCGACAGCAAAAACGCGGACTGGACGGGTATTAGAATCCCGTGTCCAGCCGATCATGCACTAAGCAGGTTTAGTGCACGTGACAGCGTGTGATTTGTGTGAGAACGATTTTAGGTAGGTTTGTTTTGAAAAAAAGTCGGACATGAGGCTTGACTCAACAAATTATAAAATATACAATCAATCCCTAGAGCTAGAGTCGCCTAGGTCAAGTCATTAGACCGCTCCTAGACTTCTAAAGGACAAGTCGTAGGATCAATCCTCTGCTACCTCCTTATCAATCTTGCAGCCAGGTAAGTGCCAAGTAAGTGGGAGGTATCCGCTATACGAATCACCGAAATAGCGGGCCTAATTAAGTAACCACTTTCCTTATTCACACTTGCCTAGAAACCACAAGAGAAATGCGGATAAGCAATAGATTACCCATGACATTCCTCTGTCCTAATTAAGCGCGACAGTCCTTAGAGGCTTGGTCTAAATATTTTTTATTAATGTAAGGTGATGGTATTCTAGTTTGTGATTTGTGGGGCCTAGGAAGGATGATGAAATCCCCACCTAATCTGAGTTTGGGTTTATTGCCCCTTAATGTCTGGTTTAAGTATGCAAAACAAACCGAAATCAAAACACACAAAAAGGTTTTTTAGCGACGCTGTTTGCTAAGAATCCTGCAAATAAAATCAGTTTATTGGAGTTTTAGAGGAGAGAGAAAGAATATAAGAAAATACCACAGAAGATTGGGGGCCCAACTCCTCAAGAAGGCGACGGTTCCGCCGCCAAATGCAACAAATAGTCGCGGTTCCACCGATGTTTCGCAAGAACTTGTGCTAAAGTTTCTTCAGGGCATGCCTATGCTCCTTTGGTCCAAGTTTTAAATCTCCGAATCTCTGTTACCTTACTCCAGTTACTCCAGATTCCCTTGTAAAACTCGTACTATAATCGTTAAAAACACCAAATGCGGTGTTGGTTCTCGTTTATTTTTTTTTTATATTCGCTGGTTTTTATTAGAAATCAACCCGAATAACAAGAAAATTAATTACGACCGTTTCCCCGGCAACGGCGTCATTTGATTGATCGTGCGAAAAAGTGTTTTGTAAATAACCGCAATTAAAATAGTGTTACTAATAGTTAGCCGCGATGGGTACGGGTTGTTCGCAGGGAAACGTGAACTCTTTTCTTACTTTAGACGAGTTGATAAAAGATGGGATGGTTTGATTTTCGTTCTATTTTAAGATGGATATAAAATTTATAATAAAAAGGATTGTAGGGTTCATAGGACTTACTAATTAATGGATGGATATTTAAAAATGACTCTTTTATCTTTTAATAGTTTAAAACTAGAGCGATGGTGATGAATGTAGATTAGGGTTCTTGGAGAGAATTAGGATTTTCCACTACTAACTCTTGTCCTTTCATTGATCTCTATTCATGTCAAGCCCTTAAAAAAACAAGTGTTTAACCATCTTAAATCGTGGTCGTGACTATCAATGAATTAATAGCGCGCCCGATAAAAAGGTTAACATTTATTTTGCTAAAGTTTATAAACATTAAAATGTTAAAAGAAGTTAAAAGATTTTTCATCTATTATCCTACCCTACCCTACAAACCTTAACAAGTAAGGAATTACTCGCTCATGGTTAGTGGTGGTTTAGAAGAAAAGTTGAAGAAGAATGAAACCATAATTAAGATGCAGAAAATTAATGCGTAAAAAATAATGCGTAAAGTAAATGCGGAAAAGTAAATGCAAAAAGAATTAAAATAAAAACTACCTTTATTTATCAACTTTTCTCCTTAGAAAGTAGATTACAAGAACTCTAGTTTGCTCTAGATCTCTCTTTTTTAGGAGGTAGATGGATAGATGATTATGTGATCACTTGGATAATTTTGAATGCACAGCTCTCGGTCCTTTATATAGTCTCTGAAACCATAAACCCTAGATGCCATATGTGAGTAGATGCAATTAAGATCATGATCCCAAAATCCCACATCCAACGGCCCTGATTTGACCGCGGAACTGCCGCGTAATACCACATATGGCCACGGATCCGCCACTTCCTGGTGGAATTTGGTTTTGAGATTTTTTTGGCTTTTTATGTTGATATTTGGAGATCCTTTTGATGTATAGATTCTGAAAATATTGCTCTGAGTCTCTGCCGTTGTTAGATTTCTCGATTTGCTTCTAAAATTTGGCAGATTCGGTTTCGATATCTCAATTTGACTAGGATCTCTTACTTAGATTCCAGACCTGAACTAATACCTGCACAATATCTTAAATCAAAGTGTGAGTAGTATTTGGTATTTTTGAGATATTATTCCAACCATTTATATGATATAATATTTTAAGAATATTGATTAGGAATATTTGATATGATATGCATATTTTAATTACTAATATTTCATTAAAATATTATATGCATATATTTTTCCTAATTATATTAATTACAAATGTAGAAACATATGATAATGATTTTTTACAAATAAACCCACATATGTTCTATATTTACAATTAACACTATTTAGCACTTAACAATGTAGGAAAATATTCATTCAAATGTGCAATATTTTATACTAATCACACCTCATACCCTAGTTCTTCACCATTCTGAAATTCAAGCAAAAATTCTTTCAAAACTCTCTATGTGCCAATTGGAGTTAAAACTCTCAAGTGGAGTACGAGCCAAACTCGACGACCGGAGTATTTCCGACGAAACCATGACCTCCGAAAGTTTCTTCAATCTCTTCTTAACCTTATAAAAACCGTAAGTCTCTCTTCTCTCAAATTCCTTCATCTCAATTCGTATTTTTTTAAACATCAAAAAAAGTGGAGTCAACACTAACACCCTTCGTTTTTAAATATTTTATCATGATTGATAGGTCTAAATGTCACATAATCACCCTATTATCTTTTTGAAAAAAACTCACATTTATTGTCTTTTGACGTAACCAAAATTTTATGTTCAATAATCAAATAATGAACTTTTTCATTAAAATACCATGAACTTTTGGGTAACCTCTTTTCGATATCTAATATACCCAAACCCTAGAATCTTCATGGGGTAATGACCTACCCCACACGCACACTATGGTTTCATAGCACGTTATTTTACGCATTTGGGTAATTCAAAGTAAAAACTTTTTTATTAAAATACTACACCGTTTCAAAACGGGTTTTTTAAATCGGTATTTTGAAATCCTTAGCAATTACATCTCTACAATCTTCATGGGGTAATGACCTACCCCACACGCACACTATGGTTTCATAGCACGTTATTTTACGCATTTGGGTAATTCAAAGTAAAAACTTTTTTATTAAAATACTACACCGTTTCAAAACGGGTTTTTTAAATCGGTATTTTGAAATCCTTAGCAATTACATCTCTACAACCCTCGTTAGGGGACCTGCTAATGGATGGTGCGGATTATCGCACATTCTTGGGACAGTAGAGCAAGATGCAGAACTTCTCACAGAGTATTCGGTCTCGAAAGGAATAAAAATACGGTTTTTAAGAAACTCGACTTTTCTAAACAAAACTAATTTTTGAAAAATTATATAAAAATCATCAATCCGTATTTTCAATAAAAAAATTAAGAATCTATATTTTTAAAAAAAAGATTAGAATTTTTAATAAAATACTACCAAGTTTCCAAAAAATAGTAGTTTTCATAAAAATATCACAAACTTTCAAAAAGCTAGGTTTTATCATCAAAACACCACAACAATAAAATACATGTTCATGAAAACCCTAAATGTTATAAATCACCATCGAGATTTATTTTTAAACTATATTAAAGTATTTTTCATAAAAACCCCTCGAGATATGCAAACAATACTAAGGACTCTAGATTAATATAGATTTAAACGGGATCAATTCTCTTGAGCCCCACGGAGCCGGAGAAAGTGAGTGCTTGCCTATTCAGGTTAGACAACTTTACGGAGTTATCAATGAAAATTTTCTTGGAAAAAGACACAAATCTTGCTATCTATGTGCAGCAGTTGCCGATTTCTCCCGAACATAAGATTTCACAATTTACATCAATTCACATGAAAAGACACGAACTCAAATCCAAACTCAAATCTGAACTCGAACACAAACTCGATCGAACTCTAAGCTAACTCGAATCTAAACTCGAATATGTACTT
Source organism: Agapanthus africanus (assembly GCA_030015575.1). NCBI lineage: Eukaryota > Viridiplantae > Streptophyta > Magnoliopsida > Asparagales > Amaryllidaceae > Agapanthus > Agapanthus africanus. Next base: position 29,180,132 of record CM057339.1, read on the forward strand.
GAATCCAATCTACTCGAACCAACTTGACGCGAATCCAGATTGCAATTATCATGACTCGCACATTACTCGACTCGCTCGAATACAATCTATACCTTTTGCAATCTAGGGTTTCAATCAAGACATGCCAATCAATCAATTAAGTAGATTAAGCAGTTAGAATATATTATACACGGGGTGCTTGGGATAGTTTCTTATGTGAATCCAAAGAAGCTTCAGGAGTCCCGTATTAACCTCTCTTTTTTATTTTACTCGAATATCAGTCGGGTTGACTCATCCACAGCCTAGAGCTCCGTTTCTAACACATGAAATGGGCATGTGTTTCCTTACTCCTGGGGCCCCACTCTTGAGCTCGTGAATACTTCTACGGCTGCATTGACATTCACACTTGGAACTTAACGTTAATATAGCGACCATCTAGAGACCTATAGTATATATTTACCCATGAACATATACTCTTACTCATCATATATATATTCTACACTTGTCATTTTCTTTACTCTTACCCATATTTGGGACTTACCGAGCGCTAGTTCGCTAACAGGCATTCCACCCACTTTTCTTCTCTTGGAATGTTCGTCAGATACGGTCGAGACGGAGGAGGTTGAAATCACAGAGGAGGACTACAACCAGAACGCTACTCAGGGCTAGCTCAGCTTCATTTTTTTCTCCAGTTTATGAATGCCACTTGTTTAAGCATTTTCCTTATTGTATTTACTTTCCAGCATAAACTCATGTATTTGTAAATATTGGAAGTTAAATGTAAATGAAGATATTTGTTGAAAAATTTTGCAGTCACCATTTATTCTTGCATTGTGTATTATTGTTTTCAATACGCTTAGTATATTTATTTAGAGAATGACTTTCTCTGGATAAATATGCCGCGGGCTTGCCACGTCACCATTTCCGTCTACTGGGAAGCGGGGCGTAACACAGAAAGTGCAATACCTACCAACTCTTTGGAAGCATCCTTCGGCTACCCACTACCGAGTTAACACCTCTATGTTTCCCTTGGCCATTTGCGCTGTGGGAGATGGATATGGTTGGCCAACTTCCCACCGGCATGGGTGGACACAAATACATCCTTGTCGCCATAGACTACTTTACAAAATGGATAGAAGCCATGCCGATCAGGATACCGGATGCCACTTCTACGGTGAAATTCCTGCAGAATAATATAATCTCCCGATTTGGAATCCCGAGATGCATCATCACCAACCACGGAACCAACTTCGAAAATGACAAAGTTAGGGGATTCTGCAGCGAGTATCACATGTTGATGAATTTCTCCGATGTCGTGCATCCCCAATGCAATAAGCAAGCTGAAGTAGCAAACCGAGGCGTCATCCGGGGGCTCAGAGCCCACTTGGAAGGAAAACATGGCAGCTGGGTCGAGGAACTGCCTTGGGTATTGTGGGCGTTATGAACATCGAGAAAAACACCCACGGGGGAAACCCTATTTAGCCTCTGTTACGGCACCGAGGAAATGGTACTCACAGAAATCGGCCTGCCCAGTTATCGAGTCGAGCACTTCGACGACGAAGCTAACGTCTTAGCTCTTCGAAGCAACCTGGACATCTTATTGGAAAAAAAGAGATTGGGCGCAAATAAGGATGGCCGCATATCAGCAGCAGACCACCCGATATTATAACGCCCGGGTCAAACATCAAGCTTTCAAGACAGGAGACTTATTCCTACGTCGAAACAAATTCAAAAATCAAGGGAAGCTGCATAAGTTCTCCCCGAAGTGGGACGTTCCATTCCTTGTAACAGAGACATTGCCCGGCGGAGCCTACCTTCTCCAGGATTCCTGGGGGTGTGACTTTCCTCGGCCATATAAACCGAAAAGGTTAAGTTGTACAAATAAATTTGTACCCATTCGAATAATAAAATTCATTTTTATGTCGACTCGAGTTTCTAAACTAAGCCCTCACACGCGAGTAGATTCCTGCTCGGCTCTGAAGCCGGCGGATAGTTTCCTATTCGTCGTGCTCACTCAAAACATGTGGCTTCCTACCCGACAAAATACGGGCCCTATAGCATCCGGCCACGGGCTTTCTCCATCCTGGCTCAGAAGCAAGGAGATGTCCCAAAATAAGTGCCCCGGCGCGCTCATAGAGCAGCCGACCTAAGTCACCTCAGCTCCAAGGCGAAGAATTGGGGGAGAAGCGTTGATCCGCCTACACTTAGAAAAGATCCACCTGCGCTTTGAAAAACAGACAAGGAGGATTGACGTTCCGCAATCACAAGTAAAGAGACGTCCTTAAGCAAAATTTTTTTTATTAAGAGGTATTCTCAGCTCCTCAGCCTTACAAAATAAGAGGGAGGACTCGCCAAGAAAAGAAAAAGCATATACTCCCTAACTGTTATAGCAGAGGGGGAAGGGGATTGAGAAAGTATTGACGATGGTACTCGAAGGAGAGTTCCTCCAACCGAGCCTAAGCGGCCTCCACCCGCTCCCTCTGTCGATGCATGTGGACCCAAGAAGCTACAGATCCGCCGGGGACTCCCAACGCCGTGCATGATGCCGTAATCAACCTCTACTGGAAAAATTCGAGAAGAATATCTGTTGAGTGGTCCCGCCTGCTCTTCGACATCAGACCCAGCTCATAGGCCGTGCACATCTTATCGACTGCTTCCTCCAGTGCCTGCTGGGACAAGGCCTTGTAAAGACATGTGGAAGACCTCCATATCGCGTAAATAAGCACCTGCATGAGAGGGGATTGGCAAGGTAGTAAACGCCCACAGTGACGCTCCAGACAACCTATCACGGTCTCATACGTCACCTCGGAATGATTAAGTTCATAGAAATATACGTTGTCTTGAGATACGATGTCTCGGATGGTGTACACGCGGCCTGCCATCATTAAGATGCGAAACGGCTAGGAGCAAATCAATGTTGGTGCCTAAAGAGGGGCCATACATTCACTATTTATAGCCTCAACAAAATTCTTCCCAACGATCGAGATCTTCCAATGCCACAGCGCAAATCTCGGAATATCGCATCTTCCCGATAAGGCACAGTTATGTGGCGTCCGGTTATTGGCTTGCTCCCTCCCATACGGGTCAAGGAAGATTGAACGACACCTCCAGGAGAGACGCAGGTATCTCGAGATGCCCACCATAAGCACCGAGATCTCGAGAATCAAGGAGGCGTAGATATAGAAACCTACGTTGCCAGCTTCCTGCTTGGCTCATCCACGGCTGGCTGCTTCCTGCCCGGCTACATTGTGGATCCAAAGCCCTCACTACGAGGATGCCGAGTAGCTTCCTGCTCGGCTTATCCACGGTGGGCAGCTTCCTGCCCGAACACGCTGTGGATCCAAAGCGCTCGCCACGAGGCGGCCGAGTAGTTTCCTACTCAGTTTATCCACGGTGGGCAGCTTATTGCCCGACCACGCTGTGGATCCAAAACCTTCGACACAAGGCGGCCGAGTAGTTTCCTACTCAGTTTATCCACGGCGGGCAGCTTCCTGCCCAACTATGCTGTGGATCCAAAGCCCTCGTCACGAGGCGGCCAAATAGTTTCCTGCTCGGCTCATCCACGGCCAAGTAGCTTCCTGGTCGGCTCATCCATGTCAAAGTTTGTAGACCGACCCCTATTCGGCGTGTGACCGCAAAGTGAACAAACTCCTGTCATGGCCTAAGTGAATAAAGATCGGATTCGTTTGTTCTGAAGGACCCGAGCCGTGCCCGATCTAAAGGACATCGATCTATTTATCTTGGCATTCGTTCGTTCTCGCATCATCTCGACTCCGGGGCGAGGAGGGACGCCGGTCTATTATACTTGGCGTTCGTTCGTTCTCGCGTCACCTCGACTCCGGGGCGAGGAGGGACGCCGGTCTATTATACTTGGCGTTCGTTCGTTCTCGCATCACCTCGACCACGGGCAAGGAAGGACGCCGGTCTATTTATACTCGGCGTTCGTATTTCATGTTCGCTCGTCACCTCGACTCCAAGGGACACCGGTCTATCCACACTTGCGAAATATACAGAAGTAAAGATATTGCAGCCATACACATCATAGGCGGGCTAAAAATACTTTATTGATATTTAGAATTATGTACAAGGTATTATAGGCTCCCCAGCCTTACAAGATGCCTGGAGGCTTACAAATATATAATAAAAAAAATAGGGGGACAGAAAACAAGAAGGACGGCAGCCTCAAGTTACCTTCTCGGCCGCCACTTCCCCATGTTCGGCGCTTCCACTAGAAGCTTCGGTTGCGGGCTCCATCTCAGCGCTTCCGCCCGCCGCCTCGCTTCCTCCCGCCGGCTTGGCTTTTCCGCCCTGAGGCACTACCTCGGCCAGGAGATACCTCGCCCGAAGCTCCCCGTCGTCGAACCCGGGCATCGCTTTTTTGACAGCGTCGAGAGTGTTGTCCCACTTGACGGCCGCGGAGTCGGCAATGTCCATGTAAAATTGGTCAGAGGCCTTATACTCCTCCATGGCCTTTTCTGCCCAGCCCTCGACACGCTTCGCTGCCTTGCGGGCTACCCGGGCATCCCCCCTCAACGAGTCTCTCTGCCTCCTCACGGCGTCATAGAGTCCATTGACCTCATCAATTTTGGCCTGGATAAATCGGTTGGATTTAGTCAGGAGTCGATGGGACTCTTTCAGCTTCGGCACTATCAGGCCCTCCGCTACCAACCTCAGGTCCAGGGAGGCCGCCTTATCTTTCGCTTCCTTCAGCTTGGCCTGAAGCTCTTCCTCACGCGAGGAAGACTCGCCGGCCTTTTTCATTGCCAGGGCCACCTCCTCGGCCTCCATAGCAGCAAGGAGGGCGTAATGCTGAAGGACCTGCGAGAAAAACACGAGCAAGTTTCATCAGAAGACAAATCGAGATAAAAACACTTGGAAATTTTTTTTAGGGGATTACTAAGCTGGACGGCCTCCAGAGCTATATCCGCGACTAGGGCCTTCATGGTCCCTTAGGGAATCTTGGTCCCCGCTATCTTCTCTATGTCCGCCAATAAGCTGTCGGCCATGGAGAGCCCTGACGGGACCTCGATGCAAAATCGCCCGCGTGCACCTGTATCCCAGATGAGGGAGGCCGAGAAACCACCCTCTTTTTCCTCTTGAGCAGAGACTCGGCGGAAGGCAGTGTTTCCGCCCTGGCCCAGAAAGCCTGATCCTGGGTATACTTCTTCCTACCGCCCCGGCGTTCCTCTTGAGCGGGTGGAGCAACGGTGACCTTCACGGAAGGAGCTTGCCGGGGAACCACGCTCGGTGCGGGTCTGGAGGAGATAGCGCCACCGCCCTTCCTTCACTGCGACTTGGCGGCCATGACAGCCATGATCTTTGAACGATCCATTGGCTCTGCAGAAGAAAATGGAAGAAAAAGGTCAGCAACATGAGCGACAATATTATGCTAAGTCTAAATTAATCGGCGAAATCCTAACTTGCCCCCAAAGAGCGCGGGACTGAATCCCGCCCAGCTCAAAGCCTGTTTGGAAAGCAGGACATTGGCCCGCTGGATTGGTTCCCACCGTGACACCACCCTCATCTCTAGAGCGTTTGCCTGTTTAACCCTAGGGCAATCAGCCCTATGCTACTTGGTAGGCACGAGTCAATCCTTTCCCTCCGGAGGACCGATGAAAACAAACTTCTCCTTCCATTCGTGGATGGAAGAAGGGACGACCACTACCCCAGACCTGGTCGCCCTACCCTTATGTTTTTTGAAAGAAAGATACACCCAACTCGGTTCGTCCTTGCGAGTACCGTGGTGATTTTTATAAAACAAGAAGGAAAGAAGAAGATTCAAGTCAAAAGAGATCCGATCAATCTTCAAATGGACCAGAAACCCGAGAAGGATTCTCCATGAGTTCGGTGCTAGCTGGCCCGGGGCAAGACGGAAGCAATGGAGTACAGCGCAAATTTCGGATAAGAAGGGCAGACGCATTCCCGCCCGGAACACTTCCAGATATAGAGCAATCTCATTGCCTTGCACCAGGTCTGCCCACTCACCCTCCCTGGCCAGATGAAGCGAATAGCCAGGGGAAATGTAGAAATGAGCCCGGATATCGGAAAGCTCGTCCGTACAATTCAACATCGATGGTGCATCGCCGGTATTTTCGATGCGCACCTTGGGGGCCCTCTTTGCCACTCGACGACGAAGTACAAGGGTGTCGCCACCCCTTAGGGGCGAGCCCAATGCAGAAGAAGAAAACGAAGAGGAAAAGGAAGAAGAACTTCCTCGGCTATTAGAAGCCGAGGAGGGAGACGAAGACCCACTGGACTCGGCTTCAGAAGCCGAAGCCTCATCGCCCGACTCGATCCCAACTACATCAATAGAAACTTCAGAAGAAGACGTCTAACCTGATTCAAGAAAAGATTGGCCGAAGAAGGGTTTTTGGCTGAGGGTCTGACCTAAGCGATGGTATGCCGGGCAATCTTCACATGGCAGGAGACAACTAAAGCAAAGCGTCTGCCAAGGAATAGCCTCCCCTATTTATACACTCGGCATAAACCATCCAACGGCCCGAATTCGTTCCTGCCAAAATGAAGTGTCGCACCCGACGGCCACAAGGACTCCATATGGAAACCAATCATTGGACGCTTCGTCCCTCACACGGATCTAACTAACAGATACGACGCCTCACAGTCCACCACTCCATTGAGGCCATGTGGCTCGAAGATCAACGGTCTGGGCAAGCAAAGCGACGTCCCATTTATGGCGCCACCGTTTCACCGATCCGCTGACATCATCGAGGATACGTGCAGAAATTAAGGTGCTTCATAAACCGCCACATGGCCCCAGCAATCAAAGTGGTACAGCCGCCAAGCACCACGTCTTTCCCAAACAACCCCCTACAAAGAATCCTCGGCTCCAAGCTGAACATTGAAGACCGAGCAAACCACTCTCGACCTGACCCATGAATAGGTCGGAACGAGAGTGCAGGCTAATGATGATGATCGCAAATGGGAATTCCCCAGATTACGACACGTGGCAGATTATGTGTCATCCACATAAGCCCGTTAGATTCCTTGGGGCTACGGAGATGGAATAAGTACGATACATTGAGGACATTCCTCGGCACCTCGTTTCCGAGGTTGCATCCGACCTTTTGTAGAGCTCCTTAGAGTACCTTCCCTATTTGCCTACTAACTAGTCAATGGCTCGCCTCCGAGCTATTCTACAGCCGAACTTTCTCGGCCTCCTTGCTTGTCTCCGAGATTTTGCAGAGCTGAGCCTCCTCAGCCCCCTCGCTCGCCTCCGAGCTATCCACCGAGCTGAGCTTCCTCAACCCCCTCGCTTGCTTCCGAGCTATCCACCGAGCTGAGCCTCTTCAGACCCTTCGCTCTCCTCCGAGCTATCCACCGAGCTGAGCTTTCTCGGCTTCCCTGTTCAACTGAGAGCATAGAGCCCAAGCGCCCCCGAAACGGCTCCGTATATCTCGCCAAAACGAGATCTCCCCCGCTCCACGTCCCGCATCCCATGCCAGCGTGTCTCGCCATTAATGGGTGTATCTCGCCATTAATGAGCGAATCCCGCCATCAACGCGAAGTTGACGCAGGGGCGTAACAGACGGCGAGAATCTCGCATCGGCTCGCTCTCCTATATAAACCCCTCCTCCAGACGACTTAGGTACGTCATATTCATTTCCAAGATACCGCTACTCTGCCCAATCACTTCTCGGTACTTACTTAATCGTCGGAGGGTCCTACGGTGGTTTTCCATCCCGGGACTTCCCTTGCAGGTAGCCCGGCATCACAACGACCAACAACCCATTGAGATACACACGCTCAACTCTCATCTCAAATCTCAACCGTTCGACACCGCTAGCTACAAGATCGACGGAGGACAACATCTAAGGGAGAAAATGACCTCCGTCGTTAATAGTCGGTCAAAACAGCAGCCATTAATTTACAATAATATATGTCCACAAACAAGCCACAGGACAAAGCACACTTCCGTTGTATTTCGACCTTATGCAACAAAGCCCTTGCAGGCATGCAAGATTGGAGGCCGGTTTACAACCTTTCAACTCATATGTAGTTGCGCGGTGAATGGGTAATGATTGGTAGGATACGAGCGTGTTCAAGTTTAAGTTTAAATACCGCAATCAAGACGGTTTCGCACGTAGCTAGCCGGTTGAGTACGGGTCGTCCGCAGGGAGATGGGAATCTTTTTCTATGTGTTTTTCGACGAGTTAAGTCCGGTTGTTCAGATTTTGTTTGTAGTTATCTAAGTGTTGAGTTGATATTTAAAGAGAGCATGTTAGGGTTAGGATTAGGTTAGTTTGAGTTAGGAGTCTCCACATCTTTCGTTGCCCTTCTTAATATCGTGTTACGGTAATCGGCAACAACGGGGATTAGCACGACTAGGAAGGACTTTGCGAGTATAAGCTAGGCTTTCCAACGCATAAGTCTTCCTTTTGGTGCTTGTCCGTCCGTTCTTGGCTCTTAGCCATAACCTCCGGTTAATCCAACCACAACCGGTCTCACTACGGAATCACCGCTATCATGTAGGATAGGGTGCCGTAAGGAGCGGATTGTGGTTGGGTTAACGGGAGTCGATTTAAGATGTTGGGCAAGGAAAGAGTGAGAGAGATTTCCTTCTCTCAAACTTCCCTTATCCTACCCTAACAAGAATGAACTACTCACACATCATAATACGGAAAAATAAAACAACACAAAAGAGGAAGATAGAAAGAAGGAGATTAGAAGAATACGACTAACTGTTTGCGACCTCACCTTGGCGAGGATCAAGCGTAAGTATCATTGTCGTATGTAAGGATAAAGAAAAAGAGAGAAGAAACAAACAACAAGGAAATAACAACAACTACTTAACAATTAAAATTACAACAATTATAACAAGTAAAGAAAGAGACAAGCATGATAATAAAAATGGTCTTCTTTATTCATCACTCTTCACTCAAAAGCTCACTTACAAGTTTAATGGAGAAGAGGTCAGAAGAGGAAGAAGAACATGTAACTAAAACCTAGCAAAAGAAATACAAGAATTGGACCCTTTCCTTCACAAACTTCTGGGCTATTTATAGGCCAAAACATGAAACCCTAGGGCAACCAACAGAACCCTGATGAAAAGACCAAACTACCCTCCAAAACCCTCCTTGTCTGGCGCCAGAATGGCCGCGGAAGCGCGGCCAATACCCCCCTTTGGCCGCCCTTCCGCGGCCTAATTGTGGAGTTGGGATTTGGTCCTTTTTGTGGTGGCCTGGTTTTCTGAGCACTTTCTTCTGGAATATGTATTTTCTCCAATTGTTTTCACGATTTTTCCAGAATTTCTGTTGAAGGGAAAGGTGGACTTTTTGTTAAGATTTTGTCATGATTGTCTCGAGCTCCGCGTAGATCTCTTGGATCTTGTGCTACCATTGAGCCTTGTGCCTGAAAACGACATTGATTTGACATTTTGTCTTCCTAAACAGGTATCTGGCAGCATACGGATGGAGAGCGGAGACCGTGTTTTATCTGTGGTTGGCAGGAACCGGATTTTTGTCGTGTTTTCCATGAATTTCTCCGTTTGAGAACCGGGAACCTGTATCCTGCAATTGACTAGCAAACACGGCTCAAGAGTATCTACCGATATGCAATGTGACAAAGATTGGGCGGTATGAAAATGCAAAAATCTGATATGAACAAATACCCCCAAACTTATCATTTGCTCGTCCCGAGCAAAGTCCTTTTATTCACAAAAATTTCCTAACCTCACTTTCGCAGGGAACGCGATTGCACTGAGCAGGTGCAACAAGCCGTTTAACCTCTAGGTGTCCCTAGTAGGAGGAGTGTTGTCTCCTGAGGGTTTTCAGCGGATACTACCCACAAAATCCGGTCAAGTTGATTTTGTAAAATAACTAAGCTTCAAACCCTAAAGTTTTGTTTTAGAAAATAACAATTCTATAATCCTAAGTCTAGACTATCGAACCTTTATTTTTCACACCTCGCTTCTTATTTAACTACAGATTTTATATGTCTTTACGTGCAGTGCAAATAGAGCCGTTAAGTTCCAGAAAGATCGATTAAAGTCATCATGTCGCACAATAAAGCCCAGATAACAATTTTAAAAGGATCACATAAGTTTTATAAAGAGTTAAGCATTTTTCAAATTTCGTTTTCCAGTAAGGTTTCAACTTCAGAATTTCTATCTTCCATAACAGGAAACTAAGTCGTATTTTTCACTCCACCTTTTTCTTGTTTTCATTTCATACACACCTCTGTGAACGTGCAATAGTCTTTATCATAGAATAAAACCTTCACATCTCCGTTAAATTTTTTTTATAAAAGCCTGTCTTTTATCAAGATTATTCTCACACAAAGAACCGTTAGGAATTTTAACTCGGAGAGAACACTTGCTTGACTTTGTTTTAACCTGGACTTTCTAGGCTTCTTAGCGAGCTTTGGGCCAATGCACCCAAACCAGTTGGTTTTAGGGCATTAGGTTTAGAAACACCCCAGCGGACTTAATTACTCAAGTTACCTAGGTCCAAAAACAAAAGACAGTTTGGCGTGAAAATCAGATGATTTAATACGAACGGAGATATAACCGGCAGTTCAAATATTTTTTGGATAAAAGACGTGTCTAGTGGGTTTGGTGTGTAATCATTCCAATCAAGTTTTAGATGGGTTATTTTTCAGACTTAGCTCCTATTACGGCATCAATAACATTCCTTCATATTCGCTTTACTTCATAAACTATTCTTGACATTACTTATTTCAGAACAAACCTATTTGATTCTCAGAAAATCATTTATCTGTTTAAAAGTTTGAACATGAAAGACTTGTCATCTAATTCCCAAAAACTCACGACACGTGTAGTGTGATGTAAAGACGTATATCAGCTATAGTTAACTTCAAAGGAGAGTTATCTTTCAGGTTTTCAAAATCCAAACATAAGATCTAGTTATTCCTATTTTATCAAACAAAAACCGTCGAATGTTGAATCAGAGTTCTTCCACAAGCTAACTTGACAAAAAAGTTTTTATATTTTTGGAAAATTTTCAAATTTTTATGGATTTTATGGATTTTAATATGCAGATGCAAAATATACATATGAATGCGAAGGTAAGAAATGCGTACCGAGCGTACCCCCAAACTTAAACTGGACAGTGTCCTCACTGTCGTTGCATGAAGAGAGTAGTTTGAAGGTTCAAAATTGTTGGTTAGCGATACACAATTTTTATTTGTTTTTGTTTTGAAAGAAAAGAAAAAGAATATACACAAATATAAACAAAATGGTTTGTACATACCCCCAAACTTATTTGGAACAGTGTCCACTGTTCTTGGCTGGATAACCGAAGTTTGGAGGTAGGCAGAGGAAGATCAAGCAAGGTAAACCGGCTCCTGTAAGAACAGGAGCTCCTCTGTTGGTTCGGCGCTAAGGTACGGTTTGCATCGGTGTCCGTTCACTTTGAAGAGTGAACCGTCCTTTGGATTTTCCAAATCCACAGCGCCCTGCGGATACATAGTCCGCACAAAATACGGCCCTTTCCAGCGAGATCGGAGCTTTCCAGGATGGAAGTGAAGTCGGGTGTCGTAAAGAAGTACCTGCTGACCAGGTACGAAGGTTTTGCGCACAAGGTGTTTATCATGAAACACCTTCGTTCGATTCTTAACGACAACCGCGTTGTCGTAAGCCTCATCCCTAAGCTCGTTCAGTTCGTTCAGCTGCAGCTTCCGATGGCTGCCCGCGTCCTCCAGAGACAGATTCAGCTCTTTTATCGCCCAAAACGCGCGATGCTCGATTTCGACAGGAAGGTGGCAGGCTTTTCCGTACACAAGCCGATAGGGAGACATGCCAAGGTCGGTCTTATAAGCGGTTCTAAATGCCCAAAGGGCATCAGTGAGTTTCAAAGACCAATCCTTACGGTTCTTGGAAACCGTTTTCTCCAGTATCTGCTTGATTTGCCGATTTGAAACTTCGGCCTGCCCGCAGGTTTGGGGGTGGTAGGGCGTAGAAAGCTTATGATTAATGGAGTATTTCCGCATCAAGGCCTCGAAAGTCCTATTGCAGAAATGACTTCCATTGTCGCTAATGATCGCTCGGGGGTGCCCAAACCGTGAGAAAATGTTTTCTTTAAGGAACCTAACGACAACCTTGTTGTCGTTAGTTCGGCTGGGCACAGCCTCGACCCATTTAGAGACGTAATCAACAGCTAGAAGGATGTACAAGTTCCCAAAAGAGCTGGGAAATGGCCCCATGAAGTCTATCCCCCAAACATCGAAAATCTCCACAACCAAGATCGGTTGGAGCGGCATCTCATTCCTCCGGGATATCCGGCCCATGTGTTGGCACCGGGAGCAAGTCTTGCAATAATCGTGAGCGTCTTTGAAAAGTTGTGGCCAGTAGAAACCACATTGCAAGATCTTCTCAGCTGTCTTTCTGGGCCCAAAATGCCCGCCACATGCTTGATCGTGGCAAAATGACAGCACACTCTTGAATTCCTCATCAGGGACACACCGACGAATAATCTGGTCGGGACAGTACTTGAACAAGTAGGGTTCGTCCCAGTAAAAGTGTTTTACTTGGGATAAGAAGCGAAGTCTGTCCTGACGTGACCATTCGGTCGGTAGCAATCCCGTGGCCAAATAGTTCACAATATCTGCGAACCAGGGTTCGCAAGATACTGTCAAGAGTTGTTCATCCGGGAAAACGTCATTGATCGGAATTGGAAGCGAAGGCGAAGAAGGAAGTCGTGAAAGATGGTCGGCAACAACGTTTTCACATCCTCTTTTGTCCTTAATGACAAGGTCAAACTCTTGAAGCAAGAGGATCCAACGTATAAGCCGAGATTTGGCATCTTTCTTCGCAAAAAGATGGCGCAGAGCAGAATGATCAGTGTAAACGATGACTGGAGAGCCGATGAGGTATGGCCTGAACTTCTCTAAAGCAAATACAACAGCTAAGAATTCCTTCTTAGTTGTTGTATAATTGAGTTGTGCGTCGTTCAGGGTTCGGCTTGCGTAATAGATCACGTGCGGCATCTTGTTGATGTGCTGTCCAAGGACAGCACCGATGGCAAAGTCGGATGCATCGCACATAATCTCGAATGGGTGCGTCCAGTCAGGGGAAGAGAGAACGGGAGCAGAAGTGAGTGAGTGTTTCAATGATTCAAAAGCAGCCGTACAGCTTGAGCTGAAGTCGAATGGCGTGTCCTTGGCCAGGAGAAGAGTCAAGGGCCTAGCAATCTTGCTAAAGTCCTTGATAAACCGTCTATAAAAACCGGCGTGGCCAAGGAAGGCTCGGATATCTCGTACGCATCGGGGAGGAGGAAGATTGGAAATGACCTCAATCTTGGCTATGTCTACCTCAATGCCTTTCTGCGAGATGATATGTCCTAAGACAATACCTTTGCGCACCATGAAGTGGCATTTCTCCCAGTTCAAAGTGAGATTCTTGTCCTTACATCTGGTAAGGACAGCGTCGAGATGCAGCAGACACTCGTCAAAAGAATCGCCAAAGATGGAGAAGTCGTCCATGAAGATCTCCAGAAATTTCTCTACCATGTCTGAGAAAATTCCCATCATACACCGCTGGAAGGTAGCGGGCGCATTGCATAACCCAAAGGGCATGCGACGATATGCAAACGTGCCGAAAGGACAAGTGAAAGTGGTCTTGTCCTGGTCTTTTTCGGCGATGGGAATTTGATTATAGCCAGAGTAGCCATCTAGAAAGCAATAGTACTCATGTCCGGCCAATCGTTCGAGCATCTGGTCAATAAAAGGTAGCGGAAAGTGGTCTTTCCGCGTTGCAGCGTTGAGTTTTCTGTAATCAATGCAAACTCGCCACCCGGTTTGGGTGCGAGTAGGGATTAACTCATTCGCCTCGTTGGTTATGACCGTGATGCCCGACTTCTTGGGGACAACATGAATGGGGCTAACCCACTGGCTATCAGAGATAGGGTAAATGATACCACTATTTAGACATTTGACGATCTCCTTCTTCACAGCCTCCTTCATGACTGGATTAAGACGTCTTTGTGGATCCCGGGCTGGTTTGGCATCATCCATCAGATGAATGTGATGCTCAACGATGAGGGGACTAATCCCCTTGATGTCCGCCATGGACCAGCCAAAAGCTTGCCTGTTGCTGTGCAAGACCGCGAGAAGGGCTTTCTCTTGCTCGGGAGCTAGAGAAGCCGAGATGATGACAGGAAGGGTCTCGTTCTCACCTAAGTAAGCATACTTAAGGTGAGATGGCAACGGCTTGAGTTCGAGCGTTGGAGGTGAAATGATGGAAGGCAAGACTGGTGCAAAGGTCTCGAACTCAAAGGACTCCAGCAAAGGTTCAAAACGAGTGTAGGCAACCGAGTCGGATGGTTCAGGTAACTCATCCGAAAAGTCGAAAGATTCAAACTCGGGTTGTGCGCGGCTAAGATCGTTTGTGAACGTGAAACACTCGTAGTCGTTATCGGGCGCAGAAACAGCAGCAGGTTCGAAGTGACACGCACTAGTGGCGTCAAGATTATCGTGTTCAAACAGAAACTCCTCGAATTCACACTCTTCGGGGGTGATCTCCTGGATCGAGCAGACATCCAGTATATGAGCATTAGGTTCGGCGGGCTGATTCCCCAACCTAAAAATGTTGAGTTCAATTGTCATATTTCCGAAAGAGAGGTTCATTGAACCATTGCGACAATTGATCACAGCATTTGAGGTTGCGAGAAATGGGCGACCGAGTATCACCGGAATTTGATTCCGAGGGTTAGCTACAGGCTGTGTATCTAAGACAATGAAGTCGACGGGGAATATGAAGTCCCCGACTTTGATTAACACATCCTCTAGCTCACCCCTAGGATGGGTGATCGATCGGTCGGCCATCTGGAGAGTGCAGTGGGTGGGTTTCAGCTCTCCGACGCCTAATTGCTCGTATACTGAATACGGAAGCAAGTTAACACTGGTACCAAGATCTAATAGTGCACGGTTGATGTTCTTATCCCCAATAGTAATGGAAATCGTAGGACAGCCAGGGTCCTTCCGTTTTTGTGGTAAAGATTGGGTAAGAGCATCACTCACAGCACTGGCCAAGAAAACTTTCTTGGGTACCTGAGACTTCCTCTTTTTCGTGCACAAGTCCTTTAAGATTTTCGCGTAAGATGGGACTTGTTGGACAGCATCTAAAAGAGGAATGTTAATGTTAACTTGCTTGAATAACTCCAAAATCTTCTCCATTTGTGGATTTTGTTTGTTAGACCTCAACCGGTTTGGAAATGGAACATTTTGAAAATTGGTTGAGTCTAAAGCTGGAGGAAGAGATTTTGGAGTTGGAACAGATCCCAGAATAGGTGTTTTCGTGGAGTGAGAAGTGGGTCCGTTCAGAGCAGAAGAAGAAGAAGGAGAGCCTTGTGAAGAACGGAGAATAGGCTCGGAAGACGAAGAAGAAGAAGGAGAAGAAGAAGAAGAAGAAGCGGCCGGGGTGTCATCGTTGACTCGCTTGCCAATGTCGTTTTGCAGCACCCTCCCTGATCTCAGTGTGGTCACGGCACTCACATTATGGTTTTGTTGTTCAAGAGCAACATGTGCATTATGTGGGTGGCCGGGATTTGGAAGTGGCTGGGACGGGAGCTTCCCCTTCTCTCGCTCGCTCAAGGCTGCGTTCAGCTGTGCAATCTGGGCCTCGATGGTCTTGATGCTCTGCCCGTGTGCGGCGGTGTGTTGCACTAAAGATTGGATCGAAGACTGGATGTTGGCGGTGGATTGAGTCGATTGTTTAAGAAACGCATCCAGACTTCGCTCGAGCGAGGAAACCTTATCGTTGTTAGACGGAACAAAGTTGTTGTTTGGTGGAAAAGAGTTGTTGGGTGCAAAGTTGTTCGTCTGATTTTGGTAAGGTTGGGGTTGGAAGGGCTGCTGATACTGATGCTGAGTTTGTTGCTGCGCTTGTTGTTGCGGCGGAGGGGCCCTTTGGAAATTGTTGCCCTGGAATTGATTCTGATTCTGATTCCAGGTGAAATTGGGGTGGTTCCTCCAACCGGGATTATAGGTGGAAGAGTATGGATCATTCCTCGGTCTTTGCTGGAATGCATTAACCTGATCCTGTCCTTGCGATGGTGGATTGTAAGGACACTCTTCGGTCAAGTGGGACGGATCGGAACAACAAGCGCAGATGGTACGAAGGGGGAGAACAGGTGTGGGGGCAGGAGCAGAAAATTTGCTCTCTATTGCTTCAAGCTTTCGTGTTATTGCAGCCATTTCAGCTTTCATCGCAATAGAGACATCGAGTTGGTGGATTCCTACCCTAGACTGACCGGTAGAAGTGGAGGTAGAAGAAGAAGAAGTCGGTCTAGTGCTCTCCCACTGTAGCGTTTGCTCCGCAAGATCGTCAAAGAACTGCCACGCTTCCTCGTCAGATTTGGATAGGAAGTGGCCCTGACAGATGGTTTCCAGCAACTGCTTCGTTGCTGGGTTCAGTCCCTCGTATAAGGTTTGGCAGAGCTGTCATTTCTCTATACCGTGGTGAGGACACTGAACAAGAAGGTCTTTGTATCGGTCAAAGCACTTCCAGAAGGGTTCAGAAGGAAGCTGAGAGAATTGGTTGATCTCATTTCGAATTCTTGCGGTCTTATGATTTGGGTAGAATTTTTTCAGAAACGCTTTAACAAACTCGTTCCAGCTGGTGATTGAGTGGGAAGCGGTGCTATACAGCCATTTTTCTGCGAGATCGCATAAAGTGAATGGAATGACCCGTAGACGTATAGCATCGTCCGACAGCTGGGTTGTTTTCATCATGGCACAGACATTTTGAAATTTGTTAATGAAGATATAGGCATCTTCAGATTCAAGCCCATGAAAACGTGGAAGCATGTTGATGAAATGGGGCTTAATTTCAAAGTTGTCCCCATTGGCCGGAGGAAGAGAAAGGCAGGTGGGAAGTGCAGAACGGGTAGGGTAGAAACGATCCTGGAGCGCAATTCGCTGCGGCGCTACAACAGGCGGAGGTGGTGGGAGATTGGTCTCCATAGGAGGTGGAGCCAATCCAGGGGTGGTCAAGGAGATGTTCGGATTAAATCCCGACATCGCGGCAGAAGAGGTTGGTGAAGGTGAAGGTGAAGGTGAAGATGTATGAACAGAATTCCGGTCAACGTCGGAGTTGGCCGGCAAAGGAAGGGGAGAAAGAGGAGTGGACGGAGTATTGACTTCGGAGTCGATCGCGTAGTCGGTCGCGACTAACGAAACGCGGACAAGACGGGCGCTAGTGTCCCGAGTCCAAGCGGACATACACTAAACGAGTTTAGTATAGTCAAAGCGGAGAAGGTGAGGGTAAGAAAACGTCAATGAAGAAAGGCGATGGGTGGTGGGTGAAAATGGATTTGGCGACAAAAGGGCAAGTTTTTATAAAAGTTTTTGATTTTTTCTTTTTCTTTTTTTTTTTTTAGAAAGAGATTTACAGAAGTATGTACGGAAATACGGCTTAAGCAATCACAAACAAGATATGCACAATCACACCTAGATCTAGGGTAACCTAGGTCTACTAGACCTGCTCCTGAACTTGATTGTCGAAGTTTAACAATGTCGAGAAACGGGCTTAACAATACACTGATCACGAGGCCAGGTAAGTGCAGAGATAAGGGGAGGTTGTCCAACGCTTTCGCGAAGTTCCTTAATTAAATAACCCTTTCTCTTTCGGCGGTTGCGCCTTTAACACTTTCCTAGACACCCCGTAAACAATATACGGTTAAGCGAGGTTCTAAACAAGGTTTATCTTCTCCTAATGAGCGCGAAGTCCTTAGGGCTGAAGTCTAGTATTTTTTAATTACAATGGACAATGCATATGCTTTAGTGATTTCCGGGGTCCTGGGAAGGGTGATGAAATCCCCACCCAATCTGGATTGGTTTCAAGCCCCTTAAGTCCGTATTAAAGAATGCAAAACAGTAACAATATCAACAGCAAACAATTTTTATTTGAGGCGCAAAGAATCCTGCACAAGAACAGTTTATTGGAAGGGGGAGAAGAATTTACGCAAAGAAACCTGCAGAAAACACAATTCAGTGGAGTCCAGAGGAGTGGAGAGAGGCAGAGGAGCTTACAGAGAGAATTTGGGACACTGAAGCCACTAAATGGCCGCGGAAGCGCGGCCAAACCAGTGCTAAGGCCGCGGTTCCGCGGCTAGATGGTGGGATTGGGCTTTGGAATATTGTGGAAATGCTGGTCTTTGTCCCCTCTGGTTGTCTGGATGTTTGGAATTTTTGCTTGCTCACTGTTTTTGCTCCAGATTTGTACAGTAGACCGGATGCTTCGTTTTTGTCCGTTGCGGTGTAGCCGCGAAATATGGGTCTATCTTCCCACGTCTTTGGCACTGTACTTGAACTCCGTATTTCCAACGTCTTTGACGTCGATCTTGAGCTTCGTATTTCCTGCACACTTGCACAAAAACTAATCAAGAATAACAAGATGGTTTCGTTTACAATGTATATATATATATATTTTTTTTGTTTTTCGGTTAGATTTATACTTACAAATTAACCCGAAATTTCACTCAGAAATAGACTACCGTCTCCCCGGCAACGGCGCCATTTGATTGGTAGGATACGAGCGTGTTCAAGTTTAAGTTTAAATACCGCAATCAAGACGGTTTCGCACGTAGCTAGCCGGTTGAGTACGGGTCGTCCGCAGGGATATGGGAATCTTTTTCTATATGTTTTTCGACGAGTTAAGTCCGGTTGTTCAGATTTTGTTTGTAGTTATCTAAGTGTTGAGTTGATATTTAAAGAGAGCATGTTAGGGTTAGGATTAGGTTAGTTTGAGTTAGGAGTCTCCACATCTTTCGTTGCCCTTCTTAATATCGTGTTACGGTAATCGGCAACAACGGGGATTAGCACGACTAGGAAGGACTTTGCGAGTATAAGCTAGGCTTTCCAACGCATAAGTCTTCCTTTTGGTGCTTGTCCGTCCGTTCTTGGCTCTTAGCCATAACCTCCGGTTAATCCAACCACAACCGGTCTCACTACGGAATCACCGCTATCATGTAGGATAGGGTGCCGTAAGGAGCGGATTGTGGTTGGGTTAACGGGAGTCGATTTAAGATGTTGGGCAAGGAAAGAGTGAGAGAGATTTCCTTCTCTCAAACTTCCCTTATCCTACCCTAACAAGAATGAACTACTCACACATCATAATACGGAAAAATAAAACAACACAAAAGAGGAAGATAGAAAGAAGGAGATTAGAAGAATACGACTAACTGTTTGCGACCTCACCTTGGCGAGGATCAAGCGTAAGTATCATTGTCGTATGTAAGGATAAAGAAAAAGAGAGAAGAAACAAACAACAAGGAAATAACAACTACTTAACAATTAAAATTACAACAATTATAACAAGTAAAGAAAGAGACAAGCATGATAATAAAAATGGTCTTCTTTATTCATCACTCTTCACTCAAAAGCTCACTTACAAGTTTAATGGAGAAGAGGTCAGAAGAGGAAGAAGAACATGTAACTAAAACCTAGCAAAAGAAATACAAGAATTGGACCGTTTCCTTCACAAACTTCTGGGCTATTTATAGGCCAAAACATGAAACCCTAGGGCAACCAACAGAACCCTGATGAAAAGACCAAACTACCCTCCAAAACCCTTCTTGTCTGGCGCCAGAATGGCCGCGGAAGCGCGGCCAATACCCCCCTTTGGCCGCCCTTCCGCGGCCTAATTGTGGAGTTGGGATTTGGTCCTTTTTGTGGTGGCCTGGTTTTCTGAGCACTTTCTTCTGGAATATGTATTTTCTCCAATTGTTTTCACGATTTTTCCAGAATTTCTGTTGAAGGGAAAGGTGGACTTTTTGTTAAGATTTTGTCATGATTGTCTCGAGCTCCGCGTAGATCTCTTGGATCTTGTGCTACCATTGAGCCTTGTGCCTGAAAACGACATTGATTTGACATTTTGTCTTCCTAAACAGGTATCTGGCAGCATACGGATGGAGAGCGGAGACCGTGTTTTATCTGTGGTTGGCAGGAACCGGATTTTTGTCGTGTTTTCCATGAATTTCTCCGTTTGAGAACCGGGAACCTGTATCCTGCAATTGACTAGCAAACACGGCTCAAGAGTATCTACCGATATGCAATGTGACAAAGATTGGGCGGTATGAAAATGCAAAAATCTGATATGAACAGGTAACCGAGTACGACTATAGGCTAACGTCCCCACCATACACTCGACATGTTAAAAAATGTGCATAGCGACTTGCGCCTTACATTCTCGACCCTGTCTCGGTAGGGACTTGGAAGTCAATGCCAACCATCGACAAAACTCCATTGACCAAGGACATGTGCCTTGTCTCAATAAAGGTCTTGTCCATGGCTGACGTCATGGTGTTAGCGGGGTTTATCTGACGTCGAAGAGCTCACACTCTGCTCCGGAAAGATCTTCGACTACAAGATGGTGTATACAATAAGTACTCAAAAAGATAAACTAAGACATAAATTCGGTAAAATTCTAATAGAAGAGTATATTGTGATTGATCTGTTGTGACTGAGAGAGGTCTTCGATTTTGCCCATGTTCATAGCCTTATTAGGTCGCATTTATGCCCGCAATTATTGTTGCAATTCCAGTCATCCCTTGTGATCGTGGATGACTGGACCTAACTACATGGTGCAATTTCACATGTTTCTATACACGACTTTTCATGCTAATCGTCACTCCTGCCAATTTTTCTGAAAGCCGTGCTTGGCGCTCGGGACTCGGCTTTCTATACATGTTAATTTCAGCCGCTGGGCCATTCAGTCTAGATAAAGTTCACCCACCGACACGGCCAAATTTTGGGGTAATTAAACAAGAATACATAACAACCCTTCTAATATATATGGACACTGAGAGTCTTCTATTCTTTTATGCTAGTTTAATTTATTTTCCATTGTGGCAATTAATGAAAATGATTGATGCCAAAGTGGTGTTAAAAGGAGAACTAGAAGCGACTAGAAAGGGATGAGATAACTTCTAAACAAATGAAGAAAACCTTACCTTTCTCCATTTTCTTAATGAGGATCTGGGCATTCATTGGAAGATTCAAGATACCTACTTTGAAAATGAAGCAATCATGCTTAGAAAAACTTGTCACGTTTGTGCTTTTGTTGCGTCACGTTAATTAACAATTCAAAAAAAGGTGCCACCTAATCTTCGTAACACTTTTTGACTAATAAATATTCTAAATTAACAAAAATATATAGTCTGTCGGACATAAAATTTGAAAGTTAATTTAAGAGGATGATGTGAATATTTCAAGGCCATGATTACTTCCAAAAAAAATTTGCTCTCGTTTTGGATGTGAAGTAACCATGGAGTATAAGAAACTAGAAAAAGAATTAATTATTTTATCCTTTTCTTTATTACTTCTAAAAAGTAATAGTAATTTATTACTATTAAAATATAAAAATAAATTATCTGTTTTGCTTATGGAAACAAGAGGAAGTTGTAGCAGTTTTTACTTTCCTTTTTTAAAATGTACAAACAAACACTAGAATTAAGAGTTAGGTCTACTTCTATGACATATTTTAGGAAGCTATAAGATTACTTCCGGCTCTTCTATTACTTTTGACTTCCGGACAACCAAATGATCCCTAAGGGGGAATTAGTCAATTGGAATAAAGAGTTAGAACTGGAACATACCGGGACAATATAATAGTTAGTGTTCGTCAATTAGAACAAAAGTTTA
The DNA here is from genome assembly GCA_030015575.1 of Agapanthus africanus. NCBI lineage: Eukaryota > Viridiplantae > Streptophyta > Magnoliopsida > Asparagales > Amaryllidaceae > Agapanthus > Agapanthus africanus. Next base: position 29,201,729 of record CM057339.1, read on the forward strand.
AAGTTCCAATTAGAATTTCATATATATATATAAAATGAGTGTTCCATCCTTAAATTTTATCCCACCTATCTGGACGGAACAAAAATAAAAGTTCAAAATAACCAAACCCTACCCTACCCTCTCCCCCTTCCCCTTCTCTCTCCTCCTCCTTCTCCTCCATTTTCTTTTCGCAAGTTTTCAAATCTCTTTTGTCTCTTTTTTATCGACCAAATCCAATTGATTCAACACAAATTTTCTCGATCTTCTTTAAATCCAATTAATTTTAAAAACCCAAAATTAATCAGAAATATAAAATTTATTTAAACATCTATATAAGCCCTAATTTGATCAAACTAAAAGAAAGATAGGTTTACTAATGTTTTATCAGGATACAGAAATCTATTTTATATTATTAAGGAGAGAAAGGATAATGGAGAAAAAGGTGCTATAGGAGGGACGTCGAAAAATATACCCTCACGATTTTTTTCGACTATCGGTACCCATCATCATCGTCTTTATCATCTAAGATGTGCAACAAGTTTCATGTGATTCCATCATTTTCTCATCTTGATTTAGTTGGTCCAAAATTAACATTTTACTGACAATAGAACTTTTTACATTGCTAAACCAAAGATGAAAAAGTAGTGAAATCCTATGAAATTTGGTGTACCCACATCTTAGATGATAAAGATGATGATGATGGGTGCCGATCTCAAATAAAATGTTGGAGGTAGTATTTTTTTTGACACCGTCTAATAAAAAAGCCTACTATGGCCTTTTTCTACATTATATATATATATATATATATATATATATATATATATATATATATATGGTGATGATTCTATGAGGTTGATTCTCATTTTTTATTTTGATATCAAAATTTAAACCACATAACCCTCCTATCTTTCACCGATCCGTACCGTTCACTTCGATCTACCTGGGTTAAATAGGTTATGCATAAAGTTTCATTAGATTTGGAGATCTCTAACACATCTATTAAGCGATCTTGTTTTTCATGCATTGTAAAGCCGTCGAATTTTTAATCTATTTGATGGATTAGTTAGAGATCTCCAAATCTTGTAAAATTTGATATATAACCTATATAATATGTGTAGATTATGATAACCGGTACGGATCGGTGAAAAACACGGCGTATTATGCGTTTCAAAAGTGAACCTCAAAATAAAAAATAAGACCGGACCTCATAGGATCAGCTCCACAAAAACACACACACGCATATGGTTTAAGGGTACTATGCCCAGGCATAGGAAAAATTCCTGAGCCCGCTATCCAAAACCCTCTCGTTCTTCCTAAATAAGACTAAGGGGGGAAGAAAAAAAGCCCCGTTCTTTTTCTCCTTCTCTTCCGTTCATGTCCTCTCTTCCAGGGAATCCATGGCAAATCAATCAAGAATTTGGTCTCTAAATCAATCCCTAGCAGAGAGAGCATGGGAATCCTATAAGAGAAGAGGAGACGAGGCATGGATTCCCTAAAATAAGGGACATGAACCATAGTGCTTGAAAGGAGAACCCATGGATTCTGGTGATGGCGGGGGTGGCGCGATGGTGACGGCGAGGACAGCGGCAACTCAATTATATTTTTTTAGGTTTAGGGTTTCAGAATTGGGTTGTAGGACGACGGCGACGACGGTGGTGGTGGGCCGCTGTAGAAGCGGAGGTGGGTCACGGTGGAGCAGTAGATGGTGATGGTGATGATTATGGTGATGGTTGTGGTGATGATGGTGGTGATGATGGGACAACGGCAGTGGAGGGGTTGCAGTGGTGTGGGATAGCGGCGATTGGAGGCCGTAAGAGCAGCACGTAGTGGAGGTGATGACGATGATGGTGGATGATGGCAGTGGTGGTTGTAGTGATGGTGGTGGTGGTTGTGGTGATGATGATGGTGACGATGGGGCAGCATTGGTGAAGGGGTTGCGGTGGTGTAGGTGATGATGCTCGATATCGGTGATCAACCAGATCGTGACACGTGGCTGATGACGTGTCCCGAAGCGTGCGAGAAAGGACCTACAGTGGCCGACCAGACCACTCCTATGCCCGTCCTACAGACAACCGCTGGCTCACTGTTTCCCCCAATCAGAGCAAAGCTCTGTTTGAATTTCAAAATTCGAAGCAACGCTTCAGATTCAATGCGTTGCGCGCAACGCGCCACGTGTCAAAAGCTGATACGGCAGCGCAGCGTCCAAGGCAGTGCGTCCAATCAGAGTAAGGCTCTTTTAAACTAAAATCAAAGGAAGCAACGCTTCAGTTGCGCAAGCACTGCGCTGCGCGACACGTGTCAGCGCAGATGCGCTAGCGCAGTTGCGCTGCGCTTTGCGCTGCGCGACACGTGTCAGCGCAGATGCGCTAAGCGCAGTTGCGCTGCGCGATACGTGTCAGCGCAGGTGCGCTAGCGCAGGTGCGCTAGCGCTGGGGCGCTGCGTTGTGCGCTGCGCGACACGTGTCACGCGCTGAGGTATTTGCGCCAAACAGAATTAAGATTCTAAAAGAAATCTTTCTGTTCTTTTTAAAACAAGAAGATTTTCTTCTGTAAAACAGAAGGCCTTGGATCAAAGATCCAACGGTGGGGAAAATTCCCCAAATCACTCAGAGAAAGATCTCTTTAACAAATTTAACTAATTTATGGGCACTATAAAAAAGACCCTAGGTCTCAATTCAAAGGGATGAACATTTTCTTAAAAAAAAGGGAGAGAAAGAGAACTCTGAAGAACTCCTCAAGAACAAAAAAGGTAAAGACTTTTAGAAAAAGAGAAAGTTCTCTTATGAACAGATCATAGATCTTTAATAAAAAAAATAAAATAAAAATAGTGCTTTGCACTTATGAACCATTGGTTCTCTAAGATTAAGAAAAATAAGAAACACTTGTTTTCTTTGATCTAAATTAGATCAAGAAACCAAGTAGTGCTTTGCACTTATGAACCATTGGTTCTGAAATCTAAAAGATTCTCAAGTTAACAGTGCCTTGCACTTGCAAAACTGCACTGTTGCGCTCTTAGGTTGGCGCAAGCCACTAGAGAGCGCCACGTGTCAGCATCTGAACCAATTGCGCTATGCGCTTTTGAAACAGAGCCTTGCTCTTTAAAACTGGCGCAATTCACTACAGCGCGCCACGTGTCAGCAGCGCAAGCGCAGCGCACTAGAACAGCGCTGTTGCGCTTGCGCTCGCCAGAGCATGACACGTGTCATCACCATATGAGCTTGCGCTCATTACTTGGTGCAAAGCGCCAGACAAATGCATTGCATTGCTTACAAAAGGGCCAAGCCCAATTAAAGAAGGCCTAACAGGCCTAATAAAATGCAATGCATTATTTTAAAAAGGGCAGAGCCCAAAACAAAACAGATGCCCTACATCATAAATAAAAAGACAGGGCCCAAATCAAAAAGGCCCAGCAGGCCAGAATAAAATGCAGTGCATTATTAAATATGGGCAAAGCCCTAGCACAGGCCTAATAGGCCCAAGATCAAGAAAAATATTGAATATTCTCAACGGGACTTAGCCCAATCATGGCCGTAAGTTCCCAAACTAAATTGACTGAGCAAGAATGCTCTCCTAAATCAATTTACGACCGGTTCAAGGGTACATCTCCGAACTCCTCTGACACCCATCATTGTAATCCTTCAACGACGTCAGAGAGGTGATGGGTCCCGACGACCACACATCAATACGGACTGCGGGGTCCTTAAACTCATGGACCGAAACGTCCTTAAACTAATGTTGGACCGAAACGTCCTTAAACTAATATCGGACCACCACGTCCTTAAACTGGAATATGGACCATCACGTCCCTAAACTGAAATGTGGACCACCATGTCCTTAAACTGGAATATGGACCGCAATGTCCTTAAACTACTAATGTCACGCCCCGCTTCCCAGAGTACGCAAGATTTGGGCACGTGACATAGCCAACCATGCTACCTGTGGGTAGGAAGTATCCATCCACAGTCACATTACGGTTGTAAAGATATCCAGAACAGTAAAATAAAATAAACTAATACATGTCCAAATCCATAACAACAAGAATCAATAAACAATAAGTGCGGAAGCTAATGATCCAATACAATGAATAAACAGTATGTCCCATAATGCGGGCTCACATCTGGAAATGAAATGACATAAATGAACTAAACTCTAAAGAACTCACAGTTCAGCCTGCTGGCTGAAGTACTCCTGCTCGGTCGACGACAAAGGTACGGGATCTGGGCCATGCAAAACCCAGACGTCAGCGCGTCATGATATCAAGTGTATAGCATAAACATGGTAATAAACAATGCAAGCATGAACATGAATAAAGCAGCAATAAGAAGTAAAAAACAGGGTAATGTGCAGTAGTGACTAAACTGTCCTATCAGGTTTTCTACTCTATAGTCTTTGAAACCAATTGATGAATCGTCGATGTAACTCAATAGTATCCCGTGCGTGCCCGGGACCACGGTCATGATTCTCGGGGCTGAATCCGAGACGTGCCGCTAAGCAGTAAAAGGTAGTAGGATAGATGAGTGATGTCAGCATCAACACTCCGGAGCTGGCCAAGCCCGTAAGACTGATCAGAACAATGTGTCGAACTGTTGAGTTACAAGTCGGTTTCACCTTTGATTTCCCCATACCCCCAAGCTATGTATGTCAGGTCAGGTATTCAGTAGTCAAGGACTAATGCCAACACAAGTCAAGTAAAGGTAGGTCTGTCTGGATCGACAGCAGGAATGGTTAGGTTTGTCGGCATTAGGCATGAGATCAGGTAACAGGTCAGGTTACTTTCAACAGGTAGAGTCGATATGTACAGGGTGTTGTGTCCGGTGTATCAGTACATGAGTCAGGTGTATCAAGATTGGTCAATATGTAATGCAATCAGGTATATGATGATAACAGGTATAGTAACAAATAATGAACAGTAGCAGGAAACAGTAAATAGCAATTATTATTCTATGTGAACATAGTGATGTTTGTATTTCATATTAATCCGGTTCACGCACCTTTGAGGTGCAAAAGCCACAAGATAAAACAATATCGATAGTATACATAATGGAGTTTCAAGAATTTGAACTAAGTATAATATTTACCTCATGAGTGGCTTTAACAAATGAAGTGAGGATGATCTAGCAATTTAGGCAAGGATGTGCCAAATTGGTTAATTAGTTAAGGTGTTTGATTAAAAGCATACCGATTAACTACAAGTAGCAACTACAATGGTTTAACATTACGGATGATTGTAATTGTCATCAAGTTGTGTGGTTATAACAGATAACATGATTATTAAGTTTGTAGCATGTTAAAGCAAGTATTCGGATACTTGCCTCGGCGGTTCCGCAAACCGAAACGCGGATGCAAAGTCGGTAGAAACCACGATACGGAAGCACGGGCCACGGATCGAGTCCCAACAGAGGTCACTGGAATCACACGGACCAGGGGACTTCGCTGGAGCGTCGGGTTCGTCAGACGGCACGGTCGGATTCCGGCAACGACAAAGAGCGAAGTTAGCAATATGATAAACATGCAAGATCAGCGGGGTTTGCACCAAAGGAAGTAAAGGAATGCTTACAGAGGAGGAACAGGGGCAACTGTGATGAGGCCGACGGCGATGGATCCACCGGCGGTGAACAGGAGGTGCGGCGAGGGTGCTGGACGGCTGAAAGGGCTCGGGGTCGCTGGAAAAGGGGGCTGCGGCGAGTGAGGAAGAGTGTGGTCGGCTTTGGTGATCGTGGGAGAGAGGGAGGTGGTCGGAGGTGGCGTCAACGATGTCGCCGGCGCGTTTTTCCGGCGAACAGGGGAGGTGCAGGCGTTGGGTGAAGGGTCGGGTTTGCTTTTCCGGCGAGGGGAGGAGGGAACGACGACGAGGTCGGGTCGAGTAGGGTGAAAGGGAGTCGTGGGGTCGTCGACGACGATGGGCGACGTCGACGGTGAGGTTGCGAGGGTGGAGGCGAGGTCGGGAATGGGTGCAGTGCAGGAGAGAGGAGGAGGAGGAAGGAGGAAGGCGCGGGGGTCTCGTGGTGGCGAGGGCGGCGACGGCGAGGTCGCGGCGGCGATGGTGGCTGCGCGAGTATGAGGCTAGGGTTAGGGTTGCACGGGCGTTCTCGCGAGGAAGAAGACGGGAGGGGCGGCTGTTGCATGGTTAAATATATATAGAGGGGAGAGAGAGAGACTGATGGGCAAGAGAGAGAGAGATTGAGAGAGATTGAGGGAGGAGAGAGAGAGAGACTGGGGAAAAGAGAGCGGGGTCCACACGGGGAAACCAAGGCTCGCGATTGGTTGGGATGTTAGGAAAAGGAAATTTAAAAGATTTAAAGAAGAGATTTTAATAGGATTCGTGAAGGATTTGCTGTTAGTAAATAATAAAGATTAGAATTAGATATTAAATTCAAATGGGCCATTTTGGCGCAAAATGAAACATTTTCAAATCGCGCCCGGTTTGCGCCCAAATATTCCAAATTCAAATTATAGGATTTTAAGCGGGTTCCAAATTTTAAAATGAAATGTTTTATGATTAAAAAGCATGCCCCCAAGTCGGACACTTGCACGCGCGCGTAGTCGCCCAAACTTGCCCGTTTAGCCAAACGGAACGGAATCTCGACACGCGGATGCTACCACGCGACTAGTGGCGACGAGTAGGCCAACATGGACATCTTAAATTTCACTTTCGGAGTTAAAATTTGTTATGTGCCAAAATGACTTAACCGGGTAAAATTTAGCAATAAACACCAGAAAATCAGGAAAATTGGAAATAGCAATAAATAACCCTCAACTAGTAATATACATAGTATTATTGGGCTCGGGTGTTACATCATACCCAACTACAAAAGAATTTCGTCCTCGAAATTCCAAGAATACAAGATAACTAACTACTGAAAAAGATGAGGGAATTTCTGCCGGATCTCGTCTTCTCGCTCCCAAGTAGATTCTCCATGCGATCGGTTACCCCAAGAAACTAGCACAAGAGGGATAACCTTGTTCTTAAGAACCTTTTCTCTTCGATCCTTGATCTCGACTGGTCGTTCCTCAAAAGTCAGGTCTTCCCGAACGGTCAACTCCGAGTGATCCAAAACATGGGTCTCATCACGAACATACCTCCGTAGTTGAGACACATGAAATACATCATGAACTCCTGCTAATGACGATGGTAACACCAACCGGTACGATACCTCTCCGACACGCTCCAATATCTCGAAGGGTCCAACAAATCGGGGACTAAGCTTTCCCCGACTTCCAAAGCGAATCACTCCTCTAGTCGGTGGTATCTTCAGGAATACCAAATCGCCCACGGCGAACTCTAGAGGTCTTCTTGACGTGTCGGCCCAACTCTTCTGTCTGTCTTGAGCTGCCTTCATATGCTTTCTGATCGTATTCACCTTCTCGACTGTCTGCACCACCAAATCTGGTCCTAGTAACCTTCGTTTACCAACATCATCCCAACAAACCGGTGAACGGCACTTACGACCATACAGTGCTTCAAACGGGGCCATCTGAATTGTCGCTTGGAAGCTATTGTTGTACGAAAACTCCACCAGGTGTAGGTGATCCTCCCAAGAACCTTTGAAGTCTAACATGCAAGCCCTCAACATATCTTCAAGGGTCTGGATCGTTCTCTCCGATTGTCCATCAGTCTGGGGATGATAAGCTGTGCTAAACTTCAATCGAGTCCCCAAACTTTCTTGTAATCTCCTCCAAAAGTGCGACAAGAACCGAGTGTCCCGATCGGACACGATGCTTACCGGTACTCCACGCAATCTGACAATCTCCTGCATGTACCGCTCTGCTAAAGTCTCTGTCGATTGACCAACCCGGAAAGGAATAAGTGAGCTGCTTTGGTCAACCGATCGACAATCACCCATACAGCATTGTTGCCCTTTGGACTCCGCGGTAAAGCCGTCACGAAATCCATGGTTATATGTTCCCACTTCCATTAAGGAATCGGAAGTGGTTGCAACAAACCGGCAACCCTTTGGTGTTCAGCCTTAACTTGCTGACATACCAAGCACTTAGCCACGAAGCGAGCGATTTCCCGTTTCATACCTTCCCACCAGAAATGCTGTCGAAAATCTCGGTACATCTTTGTCCCTCCTGGATGTACAGAGTAAGCTGAACTGTGTGCCTCCTACATAAGCTCTTCACGCACATCTCCTTTTGGCACACACACACGGCTACCATATCTCAACGAACCATCTTCATGGATCAGTAGATCGGTTCGTAGTCCGGCTCCAACCTGCTCTCGAAACTTTTGCAGTCTAGGATCCTGCGATTGCGCCGCTTTAATCTTCTCCACTAAGGACGATTGTCCTTGCAACTGCATCAACTGTCCTGTAGCAAGCGGTAGCACAACCTCCAAGTCAAATTTCCGAAACTCCTCAATGATCTCTCTCTGTGCAGTCAATAACTGAATTGCTGGTAACCGACTTAGCGCATCTGGCACGACGTTAACTTTTCCCTGATGGTACTTAAGATCAAGGTCGTAGTCGGCCATCAGCTCCAACCATCTGCGTTGCCTCATGTTCAACTCCTTCTGAGTGAACACATATTTCAAACTCTTGTGATCCGTAAGGACTTCAATTCTCTCGCCTAGAAGGTAGTGTCTCCAAATCTTCGGGGCGAAGATCACGGCTGCAAGCTCCAAGTCGTGAGTCGGATAGTTCTGCTCATGAGTCTTCAGCTGTCTCGATGCGTAAGCGACGACTTTCCCATTCTGCATCAAAACACATCCCAATCCCTTTTCCAGATGCGTCGCTGTGAATCACTAGTCCTCCTGAATCATCCGGTACGGTTAGGATAGGGGCGGTTATCAACTTCTGCTTCAACGTCTCGAAGGCCAATGCACATCCATCTGTCCAAACAAACGGTACCTCCTTACGCCTAAGCTTGGTTAACGGCTCAGCTAAACGAGCGAAGTTCTCCACAAAACTTCAGTAGTAACCGGCGAGTCCAAGAAACTTCTTATCTCTGCAACATTCTTTGGAACAGGCCAATCTCGAACTGCTGCAATCTTCTCGGGATCAACGGCGATTCCATCGCCCGACGCGACATGCCCCCGAAACTTCACTCCTTCCAACCAGAAATTTGCACTTACTCACTTCGCGAATAATTTCTCCTGTCTCAGCGTCGGCAGTGCGATCCTTCTTCTTCACTAAGAGAACTGGAGTTCCCCACGGTGAGTTGCTACTTCGAAGCCATCCCTTCTCGAGTAATTCACTCACTTGTTTCTTAACTCCCTCCACTTATACTGGTGCCATTGCATAGTCAGCTTTTGATACTGGCGTTGCACCCGGAGTAAAGTCAAACGCAAACTCCACATCTCGCTTCGGTGGTAAGCCCGGAATGTCTTCAAACACATCCACAAAGTCGTGAACAACTGCCGGCTCTCCATCACTCTCCACTACCATAGCCGCAAGAACACTGTTCGTCGGCCTAGCCCTAAACTCGACTGGCCCGACAGAATTTCTTCCTCCAATGAAAGTAAACTTAGGATGTCCGGGAATCTGGAATTACCTTCCTCGTCCTACAGTCAATGTGGGCGTGGAAAGTGCCAAGAAAAACCCATCCCTCATAACTGCCCGTATCTATCACCAAGAAATCTGCAAAAGCTCCCGTCCACAAACAACAACAGTACAATCTCTACACTCCTTACTAGCTATGATTTTCCCATTTCCAGTGTGTATGTCCCAAAAACTAGACAGGGTCGTGCAGGTGATCGAGTGTGTAGTTATAAACTGGATGACATAAACAATGGGATGCTCCGAAATTAAGTAATGCCAAAGCGGGAAAACCATGAACGAGTAAATTACCTGAAACTACTTCTCCCGATGCCTTAGCTTCTTCAGCTGTCAACGTGAACGCTCGAGCCTGCTGTGGTCCTTGAGTAAGCGGTTCCTGTCCTTGGAACGGTACCTGCGGAGGCTTCTGTGTATCATCCTTTGTGCGTGGCTTCGACGGACAAGCATCAACGGTGTGGTCTGCCGCTCCACATCTAAAACAGAGTCCCAGCCTCAAACGACACTCCCTTCGCACATGTCCGGGTTTATGGCAGTAACTACAGATCACGCTCCCCTTCCGATCACCCATACTTGTTTTCTTCATTGGTGCCACGCTGCGCCTGTTCACTGGAATACTTCTACGTACGGACGTGGGGTCCATTGCAAATGCTGGTTCCAGCTCGAGTTGTTCCTTTAGTTTCTCCAACAATCCCCTTATCACTCTTCGCCTGGCGGCTAAGACCGCATGCCCTGGGTCCATCTCCAAATTCTGATCGGCCATAACCCTGGAAATCAAAGTACCCAACGTTAGCATGATGATGGTTTTCAAGTATAGATCAAGGCTAGAACTCCAAGATACTTAAATAGAGTGCCGCATTGTAGCTATGCCGCGGTATCATAGCCGCAATTACTTAACTCCACCCAAGTCGCCTAAGTCCTAGAGATAACAAGAAGTTAGGTTTTCAAGTTTGACAATGCAAAGTAAGTTTGCATGTCGACATGGTCCGGAAGAATGATTCAAGGATGGTAAAACGGTCAAAGTGGCAGGACATGTTTCCTAATCAAGGGTATTCTGATTCGTGTATCGGGTGCGATACCCAACTACAAAGAATCAACCCAATTAACCTATGGCTCTGATACCATAAAACCATGTCACGCCCCGCTTCCCAGAGTACGCAAGATTTGGGCACGTGACATAGCCAACCATGCTACCTGTGGGTAGGAAGTATCCATCCACAGTCACATTACGGTTGTAAAGATATCCAGAACAGTAAAATAAAATAAACTAATACATGTCCAAATCCATAACAACAAGAATCAATAAACAATAAGTGCGGAAGCTAATGATCCAATACAATGAATAAACAGTATGTCCCATAATGCGGGCTCACATCTGGAAATGAAATGACATAAATGAACTAAACTCTAAAGAACTCACAGTTCAGCCTGCTGGCTGAAGTACTCCTGCTCGGTCGACGACAAAGGTACGGGATCTGGGCCATGCAAAACCCAGACGTCAGCGCGTCATGATATCAAGTGTATAGCATAAACATGGTAATAAACAATGCAAGCATGAACATGAATAAAGCAGCAATAAGAAGTAAAAAACAGGGTAATGTGCAGTAGTGACTAAACTGTCCTATCAGGTTTTCTACTCTATAGTCTTTGAAACCAATTGATGAATCGTCGATGTAACTCAATAGTATCCCGTGCGTGCCCGGGACCACGGTCATGATTCTCGGGGCTGAATCCGAGACGTGCCGCTAAGCAGTAAAAGGTAGTAGGATAGATGAGTGATGTCAGCATCAACACTCCGGAGCTGGCCAAGCCCGTAAGACTGATCAGAACAATGTGTCGAACTGTTGAGTTACAAGTCGGTTTCACCTTTGATTTCCCCATACCCCCAAGCTATGTATGTCAGGTCAGGTATTCAGTAGTCAAGGACTAATGCCAACACAAGTCAAGTAAAGGTAGGTCTGTCTGGATCGACAGCAGGAATGGTTAGGTTTGTCGGCATTAGGCATGAGATCAGGTAACAGGTCAGGTTACTTTCAACAGGTAGAGTCGATATGTACAGGGTGTTGTGTCCGGTGTATCAGTACATGAGTCAGGTGTATCAAGATTGGTCAATATGTAATGCAATCAGGTATATGATGATAACAGGTATAGTAACAAATAATGAACAGTAGCAGGAAACAGTAAATAGCAATTATTATTCTATGTGAACATAGTGATGTTTGTATTTCATATTAATCCGGTTCACGCACCTTTGAGGTGCAAAAGCCACAAGATAAAACAATATCGATAGTATACATAATGGAGTTTCAAGAATTTGAACTAAGTATAATATTTACCTCATGAGTGGCTTTAACAAATGAAGTGAGGATGATCTAGCAATTTAGGCAAGGATGTGCCAAATTGGTTAATTAGTTAAGGTGTTTGATTAAAAGCATACCGATTAACTACAAGTAGCAACTACAATGGTTTAACATTACGGATGATTGTAATTGTCATCAAGTTGTGTGGTTATAACAGATAACATGATTATTAAGTTTGTAGCATGTTAAAGCAAGTATTCGGATACTTGCCTCGGCGGTTCCGCAAACCGAAACGCGGATGCAAAGTCGGTAGAAACCACGATACGGAAGCACGGGCCACGGATCGAGTCCCAACAGAGGTCACTGGAATCACACGGACCAGGGGACTTCGCTGGAGCGTCGGGTTCGTCAGACGGCACGGTCGGATTCCGGCAACGACAAAGAGCGAAGTTAGCAATATGATAAACATGCAAGATCAGCGGGGTTTGCACCAAAGGAAGTAAAGGAATGCTTACAGAGGAGGAACAGGGGCAACTGTGATGAGGCCGACGGCGATGGATCCACCGGCGGTGAACAGGAGGTGCGGCGAGGGTGCTGGACGGCTGAAAGGGCTCGGGGTCGCTGGAAAAGGGGGCTGCGGCGAGTGAGGAAGAGTGTGGTCGGCTTTGGTGATCGTGGGAGAGAGGGAGGTGGTCGGAGGTGGCGTCAACGATGTCGCCGGCGCGTTTTTCCGGCGAACAGGGGAGGTGCAGGCGTTGGGTGAAGGGTCGGGTTTGCTTTTCCGGCGAGGGGAGGAGGGAACGACGACGAGGTCGGGTCGAGTAGGGTGAAAGGGAGTCGTGGGGTCGTCGACGACGATGGGCGACGTCGACGGTGAGGTTGCGAGGGTGGAGGCGAGGTCGGGAATGGGTGCAGTGCAGGAGAGAGGAGGAGGAGGAAGGAGGAAGGCGCGGGGGTCTCGTGGTGGCGAGGGCGGCGACGGCGAGGTCGCGGCGGCGATGGTGGCTGCGCGAGTATGAGGCTAGGGTTAGGGTTGCACGGGCGTTCTCGCGAGGAAGAAGACGGGAGGGGCGGCTGTTGCATGGTTAAATATATATAGAGGGGAGAGAGAGAGACTGATGGGCAAGAGAGAGAGAGATTGAGAGAGATTGAGGGAGGAGAGAGAGAGAGACTGGGGAAAAGAGAGCGGGGTCCACACGGGGAAACCAAGGCTCGCGATTGGTTGGGATGTTAGGAAAAGGAAATTTAAAAGATTTAAAGAAGAGATTTTAATAGGATTCGTGAAGGATTTGCTGTTAGTAAATAATAAAGATTAGAATTAGATATTAAATTCAAATGGGCCATTTTGGCGCAAAATGAAACATTTTCAAATCGCGCCCGGTTTGCGCCCAAATATTCCAAATTCAAATTATAGGATTTTAAGCGGGTTCCAAATTTTAAAATGAAATGTTTTATGATTAAAAAGCATGCCCCCAAGTCGGACACTTGCACGCGCGCGTAGTCGCCCAAACTTGCCCGTTTAGCCAAACGGAACGGAATCTCGACACGCGGATGCTACCACGCGACTAGTGGCGACGAGTAGGCCAACATGGACATCTTAAATTTCACTTTCGGAGTTAAAATTTGTTATGTGCCAAAATGACTTAACCGGGTAAAATTTAGCAATAAACACCAGAAAATCAGGAAAATTGGAAATAGCAATAAATAACCCTCAACTAGTAATATACATAGTATTATTGGGCTCGGGTGTTACAACTAATGGACCGCAATGTCCCTAAACTACCTATGGACCACTACGTCCCTAAACTGGAACAATAGAGCTCCCAAATGCTCTTTTGTCGGATCTAAACGATCCCGTTTAAGTTGATCTTAGTTTCAAATATGGCTAACGTATCCTTAAACATTCAAACAGACTTTAGTCCCAAATTGGACTATAAGACCCCCAATCAACTTTGGTTCAAGGGTACATCTCCGAACTCCTCTGACACATGTCGTTGTAATCCTTCAACGTCGTCAGAGAGGTGACGGGTCCCGACGGCCATATATTAAATGGACCACTACGTCCTTAAACTGGAAATGGATCTAGACGATCCCGTTAAGTTGATTTTAGTCTCAAATCAGACTAACGTATCCTTAACGAATTTTTAAGTTGATCTTAGTCTCAAATGCGGCTAACGTATCCTTAAACTAAAAACACCAAACCCAAATTTAAGTAAAATACGGATTTGGACTAATCTACGTCCTACGGGGGACGGCATTACTCAGTCTCCGTATACAATCCACGGGCAACCACAAACAAAACAAACACCACGACACGAAGTGAAATTCTGGAGAAGGAGAAAGTTGTTACCGTGATGCGGTAGCGTAATTAACTGCAGGGGCTTGCACCTGCAGGGAAGAGCGTCCCCCACAATCAAAAACCCTCAAGCGAGGGGGAATTTGACGAAGTCTGCTACATCGGCCGCATCCGTCTAAACCTCCGATACACGGTGCCATAAATCAACTTGGCATCTTCGGAGAGGTAGACGGATAAAACCATATTGCATCTGCCCCGAATCTCAGGCATGACGTCCTCATGTCGTCGCTGTCTTTCGGAGGGGAACAGATTCTGGCACGCCCGGTGGGACCTTTTCCTCTTTCCACTCCACACTTCGTGTGTTGTTTTCGCGAACCAGTCACGGTTTGTTAATGGTTGCCTTCGGATTTCAAGTTACTAAGATTTCGTCTTTTGCCTAGCGCAGAACTCAAGATTCAATGGCCTCTAATTGCACTAACTGCTCGAAGTGCCACTTGCAACGGACGCTCCACCTCACTGGGAGTGTAACACCCGAGGCCCAATAATACTATTTCTATTGCTAGTTGAGTGTTATACATTGCTCTTTCCAATTATCCTGATTGCTTGGTGTTTATTGCTAAATTTTAACCGGTTAAGTCATTTTGGCACATAACAAATTTTAACACCGAAAATGAAATTAAAAATATCCATGTTGGCCTACTCGTCGCCACTAGTCGCGTGGTAGCGTCCGCGTGTCGAGATTTCTTCCCGTTCGGCTAAACGGGCAAGTTTGGACGGCTACGCGCGCGTGCAAGTGTCCGACTTGGGGGCATGCATTTTAATCACAAAACACCTCTTTCAAAATTTGGAACTCGCTTAAAATCCTATAATTTGAATTTGGAACATTTGGGCGCAACCCGGGCGCGATTTGGAAATGTTTCATTTAGCGCCGAAAATGCCCATTTAATTAAATATTATAAAACTAAAATATATACGAAAATATAATCCTGTTACTGTTTGACGTTTAAAATCTGGTTAAAATCTTTTAAAATTTTCCCTTTTAAACTTTCCAGCCAATCACGAGGGATTTAAATCCCTCGTGGGCCCCGCCTCACCATCTCTCTCTCTCTCCGTCTCTCTCTATCTCTCTCCAACAATCTCTCTCTATCTAATCTCTCTCCCTCTCTCTTCTTTAACAATCCCTCTCTCTCTCTACCTATTATATATATGCGCATGCCTCGTCCTCAACCTCACCACGAGAAACCACGAGAACCCCCGAACCCTAACCCTAGCCACCTCCTGCCGTCGCCGTCGACCTCCCCGTGACATCGCCGTCATCATCCACACCCCCACAGCTTCGACCGCAACCTTCCTCCCTCATCCCGAGCCTCCAAATCCAACCCCGACGCCACCACCAGCACCCAGTGCCCGCCGTCGCCGCCGCCTCCCATCGCCGACGACGCCAAGGCCTTCCTCCCTTCATCCTCGTCCCGACCTCGTCGTCTTCTTCCTCCTCCCCTCGCCGGACCACCACCAACCCGAGCCCAACCCCCCATCACCTAACCCTCTGGTTCGCCGGAAAAGGGACACCGTCGACCCCTCATCGTCGTCAGCATACCGACGACCACCTCTTCTTCTCCCCTACGATCCAGATCAGGCCAGGACCTCCCCTACGCGCAGCACTGATTGGTAGGAAAGAGTGTGTTTGTAGTTAACCGCAATCAGAACGGTGTCGCGTGTAGCTAGATCGAGGTGAGTACGGGTCGTCCTCTGGGAAACGTGGAACCTTTTATTCTTACTTTAGATGTGTTGAGAAAGAGAGGAGGGATAAATAATTTTATAGAATGGTTTCTAGATCTACGTTAAACAAGAATGTAAAATATAGATCTAGATTATTTTAAAGATGTAGTAAATATAATAAGAAGGCTTGTAGGGTTCGTTAGGATTTAGTAGTTATGGACGATTAATTAAAAATTACCCTTTTTATCCATTAATAGATTTAGAACTAGAACGACGGTGATGCGTGTAGATTAGGGTTTCTGGAGGGAAAAGGAATCCCACTCTTAACCCTTATCTCGACACGGAACTCCGTTCATATTTAGCTTTTATCAAAACAATCATTAATCTAATCTCTAATCGTGGTCGGAACTAGCAAAGAATTGCTAGCGCGCCCGATTAGGATGTTAATGATTCTTTTGATAAAGTTCCTAAACTTTATAGGACTTAAAAAGGGTTTAATTATTTTCATCGTCCATTAGCCTACCCTAATCCTACGAACCCTAACAAGCGGAGAATTACTCGCGCATGTTGGGAGAAGAAGATGAAAAGAAATCGAGGGAAAACATAATGTAAAAAAAATAACTACCTTTATTAATCGACTTCTTCAAACTACACTTTTAATCCATAGAAAATGATTACAACTAGTTGCTTCTCGATCTTTCCTAAGGAGGTAGTCGAACAGTCGATGATCAACCTGGATGCGTGAGCGTCGGGAGCTTTGTGATCGCGTCGGCTTGATAGCTTTTCTAAGAGGCTTTCGGTGCCTTTTTATAGTGCAAAGCCAGAATCTTTTGCTTTAAAAGTTGGTAAAATATAGTAGAGAATCATGCCCCAAAATCTTTCCTTCCAACTCCATAATATTGCGGCGGATCCGCGGCCAAAGGGGGGTTATGGCCGCGGATCCGCGGCCAATGGGTGAGATCTCTTGATCAATTTTCTTGTGCTTGCATCTTATGACATGTGGCAATCGTAGGCACTTCAGAATTCAAAAATCTTTTCTCGGTTGCTTCAGACTTGGTCTCCAAGTTTTGCTTCTTAATTTGGCAAGATTTCTTCAACAAATTGATTTGTTTGATAAATTCTTCATAACAACTTGGAAATATTCTGCACAACAACTCAAATAAGATTTTAGTAGACTTTGTTCTACTAGGATTAGGTCAATAATATTTGCATACATTTTCCTACCAAACGATAATTAAAATATATTAACACATGGAAAATAATGTTTTTACACATAAACCCTTATATGTATAATATATTATAATAAAGTCCCTTTTTAATATGAAAATGGTAGGAAAAATGTAATACAAATGTGCAGTTTTATCAACTGAACAAATACCCCCAAACTTATCTTTGATCGTCCCGAGCAAACTAGTTTATTTAAGAGGAGAAAAAGAAAGGAGAAAACTAAGCACACTTTCGTAGGCAGACACGATTGCACTGAGCACGTGCAACAAGCCGTTAAATCTCTAGGTGTCCCTAGTAGGAGGAGTGTTGTCTCCTGAGGGTTTTCAGCGGATTACACCCACAAAATCCAATAACAAAAGAAAGATGGTGAAATTTACATATAAAGATAAGAACCATAAAAGAAAGACTTCGAAAATAAGAGTTTCCAACTATACTAGCTTTTCAGTTGTCATGAGCCCTATCTTAATAGTCATGAAAAAATGTTAGAAATCACATCATCCCTCAATAAAACATCGTCTTTATTCTTCATTCCTACCTTTCATCCAAACATTGATCATATAACCCTACGTGTGTGAAATGGACATCCCTACACTCGGAGAATTCAATTCAAGCTATCATACCCTTGTCCATCTACCTTAGTACTTTTTAACTTGATGAATATTAAGATTTGCTCACACATTTTCATGCGACCGTTAATACTTCTTGAGGTACTAACAGACCGATTACTCGTGTGCTTACTGATTAGGTGATAGTATTTTCCTCGTCTTGCACCACCTAAGGCTTAGCAGTGACTCCCAGACCAGTTGGCCTTAGGGCACTAGGTGAAGAGGCACCCTCGCTATATTTTTTTATTGCTGGCTTGGCGATAACAAAACCAGTGTTCATTTTTTTTTTCTTTTCACCATTTTTATATTTTCTTCATTTTTTATTTTTCATTTCCTTCATACTTTGGCTTTTAGACAAGAGCATTTCAAGGTATCCTCTACTATCCCGAGTTTCAAGACGTGTGTAAGTGCATATAGTAGAGTATCAACATTCAAATGTTTGGCTTCCAGAATAGAAACTATTTTTCAGACTTATTTTTATCCTCAGATTAGTGACTTCCTTTATTTTACTAACCCTTGGGACAACAGCTCATAACTGCTTATTACTAGTTCGTGTAAGAAAACTTCTAATTTTCTTGGTTTTCTTAAACTATTCCAATCTTTTGGATGTAATTTTTCACTTTCTACTCTTTTGTTATAAAAGAAAAAAAATTTAAATTTTTTGAAAATGTTGTGCTTATGCAAAGTATGATGCAAATTGATGTGTAAATAAGCACAAATCTCCCCCAAACCTGTTTACAGCAGTGTCCTCACTGATGTCATCCGTTAAGCTCAAAAAACCTGTAGACTTGGGAGGAAATTATTAATGGGGGCAAGAATATATGAAAGTGAAAATCCTCCCCCAAACTTATTTTAGGCTCCAAATTTTTGTAAAAATCATTTTCTTTCAAGAGCCAAAATATACCACCCCTCCCCCAAACTTGAGTTAAACAATTTTAATCTTTTAAAATCACATGAGGGGGTCAAGGTTATTGGTCAATGCCAAGCTTTGCAAAGTCCGAAGGTCGACACCAACCATTCAAAAAATTTATCAATGAAGTACCAAGGTTGGTGGAAGAATATGCCACCTTTCGACAAGAAGAAGTGGGGAGGTGATAAGAGGTGTAATGGAAAAGGATTGCGTCTCAATTTGGAGAGACGACACAGTGATAGTAATGATGGATTACTCGCATTATCATGATTGTCCAAAAGAGGGGGTGGAGGTCCAATTTCTTCATCTTGGAGTTGATTCATCTCAACACCCGTGTCTTGTAAAAATGCGAGCTCATCAGCGAAAATTTCCTCAAAGCTTTCGTCGATACCCCGAAGAATAATGTCATCAGAAAAAATGGGGTGATCGTCCGACTCTATAAAAAGTTCCTCATCAATGTTAGATGTTGACCCGGACAACTCGGTGGAAGAGTCCGTGTCAAACAACGACATATGAAAAGAGTCAGAATTATGAGGTTGATCAAATTCGCTGCTGTCGACATCCATTAATTCGACAGAACACACATGAGCATAGGGTTCGGAGGGTTCACTTCCCAACTTGTAAATGTTAAGCTCAATTGACTTCTTTCCAAAGGATAGGGTCATAGAGCCGTTTCTACAATTGATTACTGCGTTGGAAGTGGCCAAAAAGGGTCGACCGAGTATCACCGGGATTTGATTGCGTGGGTTTGCTACAGGTTGTGTATCTATAATGATAAAGTCCACAGGGAATATGAATTCCCCGACTTTGATTAACACATCCTCTAGCTCACCCCTAGGTTGGGTGATAGATCGATCGGCCATCTGAAGAGTGCAATGCGCAGGTTTTAACTCTCCAATCCCTAATTGCTCATAAACAGAATACGGAAGCAAGTTAACACTAGCACCTAAATCGAGTAGAGCACGATTGATATTTTTACCCCCAATGGAAATAGAAATTGTAGGACTTCCGGGGTCCTTTCGTTTCTTGGGTAGTTGTTGTGTAAAAGCAGTGCTCACATTACTCACAAGGAAAACTTTTTTAGGTATTTGAACTTTTCTCTTCCTAGTGCACAAGTCCTTTAAGATTTTTGCATATGACGGAACTTGTTGAATAGCATCGAGGAGAGGAATGTTTATGTTAACTTGCTTAAAAATTTCCACAATCTTCTCCATTTGTGGATTTGGTCTGTTGCCCCTTAACCTGTTTGGATAAGGTGCTTGATCAATAAGTTTTGAGTCCAACGTTGGAAAGGATTGTGGGGACGGATTCGATCCCAAAACTGGAGTGGGAATCGAAATGGGAGAAGGGTTCGAGCCTTGGGAAAATGGAGAATAGGCTCGGGTGAAGGTGGGAGACTAGACGAATTAGGGGAAGAAGAAGAAGCTGGGGTATCATTGGTGTCACTATCATCACATTGCTCACCCACTCGGTTATTCAACACTTTTCCCGATCTCAACGTGGTAACAGCACTCACATTATAACTTTGTGAGTGGCCAGGATTCGGTAGGGGTTGAGATGGGAGTTTCCCTTTCTCTCTCGCACTCATTGCGGCGTTTAACTGTGCGATTTGGTTTTCTATTGATTTGATACTCTCACCATGGGAGGAGGAGTTTTTCGTTAGGGCATCAATAGAAGACCTCATCTCAGCCGAATTTTGCATGGATTGTTTCATGAACATATCCAAAGTTTATGCAAGTGAGTTGTCAATACCGGCCACTTGTGGTGTAGAAATGTTGGCCGGATTTTGGAAATTCTGTGACTGGAAGGGGGGCTGATTCTGTGGTTGTGGTTGCTGTGGAGGAGGTCTTTGATAATTGCTTTGTTGGTTTTGATTCCAAGCAAAGTTAGGATGATTCCTCCATCCTTGATTGTATGTGGAAGAATAAGGGTCGTTTCTAGGTCGCTGCTGAAAAGCAGTATTAGCTTGAAACGATGCATTCATAGGACATTCTTCCGTTAAGTGTGAAGGATCCGAACAGCAACCACAGACGGTCTTAGGAAGCGTGACCTGATTTAGGGAGAAAGATGAGAACTTGTTCTCAATAGCGTCGAGTTTCTTTTGTATCGCTGCCATTTCGGCTTTCACTGCGATGGAAATGTCGAGCTGGTGAATACCTCCCTTAGTTGTAGGTGGTCTTACGCTTTCCCACTGCAACGTGTGTTCAGCGAGATCTTCCAGATATTTCCATGCTTCACCATCATCTTTAGACATGAAATTGCATTGACACATTGTTTCAAGCATCTGCTTTGTCGCTGGATTAATGCCCTCATATATAATCCGACATAAATCCCATCTTTGTATTCCGTGATGGGGGCATTGGACAAGCAGATCCTTGAAACGTTCAAAGCACTTCCAAAATGGTTCATTGGGAAGCTGGGTGAACTGGTTGATCTCGCTCCTAATATGTGCAGTCTTATGATTTGGGTAAAACTTCTTAAGAAATGCTACGACGAATTCATCCCAATTAGTGATAGAGTGTGCGGCAGTATTATAAAGCCATTTTTCTGCCAAGTCGCACAGTGTGAATGGGAGAAGACGTAAGCGCATAGCATCTAAAGTCAATTGTGAAGTACCCATCATTGCGCATACGTTTTCGAATTTGATGATGAAAACGTACGCGTCTTCCGACTCAAGCCCGTGAAATTTGGGCAGCAGATTGATGTAGTGGGGTTTAATTTCGAAATTATCCCCGTTAGGTGGTGGAAGAGATAGACAAGTAGGAAGGGGACCACGAATAGGATAGCATCTCTCTTGGAGAGAGATGCGCGGTGGATTCTGCGCACCTGCGGGCGGTGGCAGCGTGGTGTTATAATTAGATGGAGTGTCGTCCATCACGGTCGATGTGGTGTGTGGTGGGGGAAAAGAAGATGAAGAAGTACCGACTTCGGCGTCGATAGCAGGAACGCGGACAAGACGGGCACTAGGATCCCGTGTCCAGCCGAGCATGCACTAAGCGGGTTTAGTGCAAGTGGCAGCGTGTGTGTGATTTAAAATTGGCTTGTTTTGAAAAATGTGGGACTCAAGACAAATCTCCCTAAGATGCACAAGCAACCCTAGAACTAAGGTCACCTAGGTCCAGTCTCTAGACCGCTCCTAGACTTCCAAAGGACAAGCCGCAGGATCAATCCTCTACCGCCTCCGTACTACCCTTGTAGCCAGATAAGTGCCAGGTAAGTGGGAAGGAACCACGTCGTGGGCCTAATTAAAAACCACTAGCCTTTGTCACACTTGCCTAGGCACTACAAAAGTAATGCGGATAAACGATAGATTACCCACGACCTTCCTCTGTCCTTATTGAGCGCGACAGTCCTTAGAGTCTGGTTTAGATATTTTTTAAATTAATGAAGGGTTGATCTATATGCTCAGTTTGTGATTTGTGGGGCTTAGGAAGGGTGATGAAATCCCCACCCAATCTTGATTTGGTCTTTGCCCCTTAAAGTCCGTATTAAATATGCAAAACAAAACCAATCACAAAATTTTTGCAAAAAGATTTTTGAGCGGCGCAATTTTGCAAAGAATCCTACAGAAAATAGATTTTATTGGATTTGAGGAGAGAGAAAAGGAGTTAAGAAAGATACCAGAGAAGATTGAAGCCCTAATTCCTCTAACCCGCCGTGATTCCACCGCAGAAGGGGTACTTTTGCCGCGGTTCCGCCGCGTGGCAGAAGGAACAGTTGATGAAATTTTTTGTATAGCCTTCTGTGCTCCTCTGGATCTCTAAAAATGTTTCTGTTTCATGTTCTCCTTAATTCTGTGACTCCAAATCTCCTTGCAAAAATTCACGCACAAATCGTTAAATATGCAATTTGCAGTTTTGTATTAATATTGATATGACTCGTCTAAGAATTCAACACAAATAGTAAAAATAAAAAATTACGCACATATCCCCGGCAACAGCGCCATTTGATTGGTAGGAAAGAGTGTGTTTGTAGTTAACCGCAATCAGAACGGTGTCGCGTGTAGCTAGACCGAGGTGAGTACGGGTCGTCCTCTGGGAAACGTGGAACCTTTTATTCTTACTTTAGATGTGTTGAGAAAGAGAGGAGAGATAAATAATTTTGTAGAATGGTTTCTAGATCTACGTTAAACAAGAATGTAAAATATAGATCTAGATTATTTTAAAGATGTAGTAAATATAATAAGAAGGCTTGTAGGGTTCGTTAGGATTTAGTAGTTATGGACGATTAATTAAAAATTACCCTTTTTATCCATTAATAGATTTAGAACTAGAACGACGGTGATGCGTGTAGATTAGGGTTTCTGGAGGGAAAAGGAATCCCACTCTTAACCCTTATCTCGACACGGAACTCCGTTCATATTTAGCCTTTATCAAAACAATCATTAATCTAATCTCTAATCGTGGTCGAAACTAGCAAAGAATTGCTAGCGCGCCCGATTAGGATGTTAATGATTATTTTGATAAAGTTCCTAAACTTTATAGGACTTAAAAAGGGTTTAATTATTTTCATCGTCCATTAGCCTACCCTAATCCAACGAACCCTAACAAGCGGAGAATTACTCGCGCATGTTGGGAGAAGAAGATGAAAAGAAATCGAGGGAAAACATAATGTAAAAAAAATAACTACCTTTATTAATCGACTTCTTCAAACTACACTTTTAATCCATAGAAAATGATTACAACTAGTTGCTTCTCGATCTTTCCTAAGGAGGTAGTCGAACAGTCGATGATCAACCTGGATGCGTGAGCGTCGGGAGCTTTGTGATCGCGTCGGCTTGATAGCTTTTCCAAGAGGCTTTCGGTGCCTTTTTATAGTGCAAAGCCAGAATCTTTTGCTTTAAAAGTTGGTAAAATATAGTAGAGAATCATGCCCCAAAATCTTTCCTTCCAACTCCATAATATTGCGGCGGATCCGCGGCCAAAGGGGGGTTATGACCGCGGATCCGCGGCCAATGGGTGAGATCTCTTGATCAATTTTCTTGTGCTTGCATCTTATGACATGTGGCAATCCTAGGCACCTTCAGAATTCAAAAATCTTTTCTCGGTTGCTTCCAGACTTGGTCTCCAAGTTTTGCTTCTTAATTTGGCAAGATTTCTTCAACAAATTGATTTGTTTGATAAATTCTTCATAACAACTTGGAAATATTCTGCACAACAACTCAAATAAGATTTTAGTAGACTTTGTTCTACTAGGATTAGGTCAATAATATTTGCATACATTTTCCTATCAAATGATAATTAAAATATATTAACACATGGAAAATAATGTTTTTACACATAAACCCTTATATGTATAATATATTATAATAAAGTCCCTTTTTAATATGAAAATGGTAGGAAAAATGTAATACAAATGTGCAGTTTTATCAACTGAACAAGCACCATCCCATTCCAGCGAACTCCAGCCATTTCAGCCAGCCGCGTTTCCCTGTTCGCCGCCGGCGCGCCCCTCGCCGTCGAACCTGTCGTGGTTGCCCCCGGGTTCTTCCCTATAAGCATCCCTTTATCTTTCCATTCGTGCTAAATCCCCCCGCTGATCTTTGATATACGTATATCGAATGTTTTGCTAACTTCGTCGCCTTTTGACTTTCGCCGGATTCCGGCCGTGCCGTCGTTTGGACCCGACTTTCCAGCGAAGTACTCTGGTCCGTGTGGTCCCGCTGTTCGCTGTTAGGACTCGATCCGTGGCCCGTGCACCCGTCTCGTGTTTTCCGCCGACATTGCATCCGTGCTTTCCGGTTTGCGAAACCGTCGAGGCAAGTATCCGAATACTTGCTCTAACATGCTAATACAAGATCAAGTCTTGCTATACATTTAATGATCACATTACTTAATTTAACCACACAGTTGATGGTAATATCGATATTTGGTATAACTTAGAATTGACGGTTGCAAGTATCCTTAACATTGAATCATTATAGTAGTTTCTTGTAATTAATCGGTCTACTATCAATCCATACTTTAACTAACTGAACCAATTAGATCGTCCTTGCTTTATTCGTTAAATCATCCATGAGACAATTATTTATGCTTTAGTCTTAAATTCATGTAGCTTCATTACTTTATGTTGTTGATATTGTTTCACCTTGTGACTATTGCACCCCAAGGGTGCTTGAACCTGTTAATAAAGATAATACAAAGCACCATTGTGATTAAGTGACTATTAGTGCTGTTTACTTTAAATTCTTGCTGCTGTATACCTGTTGAGAGCACACACTCGATCACAGTACATATTGACTCGACCCTGCTACACCTGACACATATACTGATACACCGGACATGACACCCTGTACATACTGACTCAACCTATTGTACTACGACCTGACTTATTACATGATCTCATGACTAATGCCAACAAACCTGACTTGGGGTCCTCATGGACCATTCCTGCTGTCTATTCAGACAGACCTGCTTTTACCTGATTCTGTGTTGGCATTAGTCCTTGACTACCGAATACCTGACCTGACATACATAACTTGGGGGTATGGGGAAATCAAAGATGAACCTGACTTGTAACTCGACAGTTCACTACCTGTTCGAGTGTACACATTCCTGTTTTGTGCCTAGCGGCATGTCTCGGTTTCGGCCGAGAATATTGTGGCCGTGATCCCGGGTATGTACGGGGTACTACTGAGTGTACACTTTCCTGTTTTGTGCCTAGCGGCATGTCTCGGTTTCGGCCGAGAATATTGTGGCCGTGATCCCGGGTATGTACGGGATACTATTGAGTTACATCGACGATTCATCAATTGATTTCAAAGACTATAGAGTAGAAACCTGATAGGACAGTTTAGTTACCACTGTAAATTACCCTGCACTGTTATTTCTTAGTACTGCTTTATTCATGTTCATACCTGCATTGCTTATTACCATGTTTATATTATATTATTTGGTTGACATGACGCGCTGACGTCTGGGTTTTGCATGGCCCAGATTCCTTACCACTGTCGACGACCGAGCAGGAGTACTTCAGCCAGCAGGCTGAACTGTGAGTCCTTAGTGATTAGTTTATTTATTTCATTTCATTTCCAGATGTGAGCCCGCATTATGGGACATACTGTTTATTTATTGTATTGGATCATTGGCTTCCGCACTATTGTTCATTGACTCTTGTTATTATGGATTTGGACATGTGTTAGATTAGTTTATTTATATTGTTCTTGATATCTCTACAACCGTAATGTGACTGTGGATGGATACTTCCTACCCACAGGTAGCATGGTTGGCTATGTTACGTGCCCAATCTTGCGTACTCTGGGAAGCGGGGCGTGACATGGTTCTTTTGGTATCAGAGCCATAGGTTAGTTGGGTTGATTCTTTTGTAGTTGGGTATTGTACCCGATACACGAATCAGAATACCCGTGATTAGGAAACATGTCCTGCCACCTTGACCGTTTTACCATCCTTGAATCATTCTTCCGGATCATGTCGACATGCAAACTTACTTTGCATTTGTCAACTCGAAAACCTAATTTCTTGTTATCTCTAGGACTTAGGCGACTTAGATGGAGTTAAGTAATTGCGGCTATGATACCGCGGCATAGCTACAATGCAGTACTCTATTTAAGTATCTTGGAGTTCTAGCCTTGATTTATATATTGAATCTATCATCATGCTAATGTTGTTTGTTTTGATTTCAGGACCATGGCAGATAAGAATTTCAAGACGTATCAGAGGCGCGTGGATGAAGCCGCCATGTTAGGAGTGATACGTGGGATGTTGGAGAATCAGAAAAGGCAAACTGAGCTGATCCAGCAGCAAGCAGATTCATTTCAGGAGGGTTTGCAGGCTATTCAGCAGTCTGTAAACACCGCTGTAGCGAAGCCAGTTGACCGAGTAGGGACCGTGGCAGATTTCAGACGGTTGGGTCCTACTATTTTCACTGGTCTGGAGGAGCCGTTGCCAGCCGAGCAGTGGCTAGTGGACACGGAGAATTTACTGATTGCGGCACAGATCCCAGAAGACAAGAGAGTTGATGTGGTGCGCATTCAGCTGGTGGATTACGCCCGAGAGTGGTGGCTTGTGGAGGAGACCCGCTTGTCCAAGCCAATCAGTTGGGCGGATTTCTCTAAAAGTTTCTTGGAGAAGTTCTTCCCGCGGACTGCACGGGAGGAAATGGAAGAGAAATTTATTGGGCTGAGGCAAAATGGAGCATCCGTGGACTTACATGCAGCGGAATGGACGAGACTCAGCCGCTTCGCTGGACCCTTAGTCGCCAAGGAGGCAGACAGGGCGCGAAGGTTCTTGCGCAGTTTGGATGTAGACATCCGGAGGCAGATCGTCTCCCTGGGTTTGACCACTTTCTCGCAGGTTCTTACGGCAGCCAGAGAGCAGCAGAGTTTATCAGGATTGAAAGGGAACCTTCAGCATACAGCAGTTGCAGCCAGGAAGCCCGTTTTTGCACCTAACCGAGATCATGGGCGCAGAGGTATTCCAGTGGACCGTCGAGGCGTAGCACCCATGAAGAAGCCTGTGGTCGTTGATCGAAGAAAGAGCATGAATTGTAACTACTGCAATTTACCGGGCCACATGCAAAAGGTTTGTCGAAGGAGGCTGGGACTTTGTTTGGTTTGTGGAGCGGCTGATCACGCAGTCGGTGCCTGTCCGTCGAAGCTTCGCACGAGAGACGATGTACTGAAGCCTCCGCAGAGACCGTTCCAAGGGCAAAAATAGCTGACTCAAGGACCTAATCAGGCTCGAGCTTTCACGTTGACAGCTGAAGAAGCTAAGGCATCAGGAGAAGTGGTTTCAGGTACTTTACTCGTTCATGGTTTTCCCGCATTGGCATTATTTGATTCCGGAGCATCCCACTGTTTTATGTCATCCAAATTTATAACTACACACCCTGTCTAGTTTCTGGGACATACACACTGGGAATGGGAAAATCTTAGCTAGTAAGGAGTGTAGAGATTGTACAGTTGTTGTTTGCGGACGGGAGCTTTTTGCAGATTTCTTGGTGATAGATACGGGCAGTTATGAAGTAGTATTGGGAATGGATTTTCTTGGCACTTTCCACGCACACATTGACTGTAGGGCAAGGAAAGTAATTTTCCAGATTCCCAGACACCCTGAGTTTACTTTCACTGGAGGAAGCAGCTCTGTCGGGCCAGTCGAGATTAGGGCTAGGCCGACAAACAGTGTTCTTACAGCAATGGAAGTTGATAGTAATGGAGAGCCGGCAGTTGTTCGCGACTTTATGGATGTGTTTGAAGATATATCAGGCTTACCGCCGAAGCGAGATGTGGAGTTTGCGATTGACCTTATTCCTGGTGCAGCGCCAGTATCAAAATCTTATTATCCGATGGCACCGGTGGAATTGGAAGAAGTTAAGAAACAAGTTGGTGAATTACTCGAGAAGGGATGGATTCGAAGCAGCAACTCACCTTGGGGAGCTCCAGTTCTTCTAGTAAAGAAGAAGGATGGCACGAGAAGGATGTGCATTGATTATCGAGAATTGAATCGGGTGACTATTAAGAACAAGTACCCGATCCCTCGCATTGGAGAACTTTTTGAGCAGCTTAGTGGCGCGAGGGTATTCTCGAAACTGGATTTGCGATCAGGATACCATCAGGTCCGAGTGAAAGCAGAAGACATTTGCAAGACGGCGTTTCGAACTCGATATGGACATTTCGAGTATCTATTGATGCCCTTCGGAGTAACGAATGCGCCGGCAATATTCATGGATTTGATGAACCGGGTCTTTTCACCATTCTTGGATCAGTTTATTGTGGTATTCATTGACGATATTCTGGTATACTCGAAGAGTCCGGAGGAACATGCTGAGCATCTAAAGATCGCACTGCAGACGCTGAGACAAGAGAAATTGTTTGCGAAGATGAGTAAGTGCGAATTCTGGCTGGAAGAAGTGAAGTTTCTGGGGCATGTTGTGTCGGGCGATGGAATCGCCGTCGATCCCGAAAAGATTGCAGCAGTTCGAGATTGGCCTATTCCAAAGAATGTTGCGGAGATAAGAAGTTTTCTTGGGCTCGCCGGATACTACAGGAGATTTGTGGAGAACTTCGCTCGTTTGGCAGAGCCGTTAACCAAGCTTACGCGTAAGGAGGTACCGTTTGTTTGGATGGATGGATGTGCATTGGCCTTCGAGACGTTGAAGCAGAAGTTGATAACCGCCCCGGTCCTGACCGTACCAGATAATTCAGGAGGACTGGTGATTCACAGCGACGCATCTGGGAAAGGATTGGGATGTGTTCTGATGCGGAATGGGAAGGTCGTAGCTTACGCATCGAGACAACTGAAGACTCATGAGAAGAATTATCTGACTCATGACTTGGAGCTTGCGGCCGTGATCTTCGCCTTGAAGATTTGGAGACACTACCTCTTGGGCGAGAGAGTCGAAATCTTTACAGATCACAAGAGTTTGAAGTATGTGTTCACTCAGAAGGAGTTGAACATGAGGCAACGCAGATGGTTGGAGCTGATGGCCGACTACGACCTTGATCTTAAGTACCATCCGGGAAAAGTTAACGTCGTGCCGGATGCGCTAAGTCGGTTACCAGCGATTCAGGTGTTGACCGCACAAAGGGAGATCATTGCGGATTTTCGGGGATTTGACTTGGAGGTTGTGCTACCACATGCTATGGGACAGTTGATGCAGTTGTAAGTACAGTCGTCCTTAGTTGAGAAGATTAAAACAGCACAATCGCAGGATCCTAGACTGCAAAAGTTTCGAGAGCAGGTTGAAGCCGGGCTGCGAACCGATTTACTGATCCACGGAGATGGTTCGTTGAGATATGGTAGCCGTGTGTGTGTGCCTAAAGGGGATGTGCGTGAAGAGCTTTTGAAGGAGGCACACAGTTCAGCTTACTCTGTACATCCAGGAGGGACAAAGATGTACCGAGATATTCGACAGCACTTCTGGTGAGAAGGTATGAAACGAGAGATTGCTCGCTTCGTGGCTAAGTGCTTGGTGTGTCAGCAAGTCAAGGCTGAACTCCAAAGGGTTGCTGGTTTGTTGCAACCACTTCCGATCCCTCAGTGGAAGTGGGAACATATAACCATGGATTTCGTGACGGCTTTACCGCGGAGTCCAAAAGGCAACAATGTCGTATGGATGATTGTCGATCGGTTGACCAAGGTAGCTCACTTTATTCCTTTTCGGGTTGGTCAATCGACAGAGACTTTGGCAGAGCGATACATGCAGGAGATTGTAAGATTGCATGGAGTACCGGTGAGCATCGTGTCCGATCGGGACACTCGGTTCTTGTCGCACTTCTGGAGGAGTTTACAAGAAAGTTTGGGGACTCGATTGAAGTTTAGCACAGCTTATCATCCTCAGACTGATGGGCAATCGGAGAGAACGATCCAGACCCTTGAAGATATGTTGAGGGCTTGCATGTTGGACTTCAAAGGTTCTTGGGAGGATCATCTACACCTGGTGGAGTTTTCGTACAACAATAGCTTCCAAGCGACTATTCAGATGGCTCCGTTTGAAGCGTTGTATGGTCGTAAGTGCCGTTCACCGGTTTGTTGGGATGATGTTGGTGAACGAAGGTTACTGGGACCAGATTTGGTAGTTCAGACAGTCGAGAAGGTGAATACAATCAGGAAGCATATGAAGGCAGCTCAAGACAGACAGAAAAGTTGGGCCGACACGTCAAGAAGACCGCTAGAGTTCGCCGTGGGTGATTTGGTATTTCTGAAGATATCACCGACTAGGGGGGTGATTCGCTTTGGGAGTCGGGGAAAGCTTAGTCCCCAATTCGTTGGACCCTTCGAGATATTGGAGCGTGTTGGAGAGGTAGCGTACCGTTTGGCGTTACCACAGTCATTGGCAGGAGTGCACGATGTGTTTCATGTGTCTCAACTACGGAGGTATGTCCGAGATGAGACTCACGTCTTGGATCATTCGGAGTTGACTGTACGGGAGGACCTAACTTTTGAGGAGCGACCAGTTGAAATCAAGGATCGAAGAGAAAAGGTTCTTAAGAACAAAGTTATCCCTCTTGTGCTAGTTTCTTGGGGTAATCGATTGCATGGAGAATCTACTTAGGAGCGAGAAGACGAGATCCGGCAGAAATTTCCTCACCTTTTCCTGTAGTTAGCTATCTTGTATTCTTGGAATTTCGAGGACGAAATTCTTTTTTTGTAGTTGGGTATGATGTAACACCCGAGCCCAATAATACTATTTCTATTGCTAGTTGAGTGTTATACATTGCTCTTTCCAATTATCCTGATTGCTTGGTGTTTATTGCTAAATTTTAACCGGTTAAGTCATTTTGGCACATAATAAATTTTAACACCGAAAATGAAATTAAAAATATCCATGTTGGCCTACTCGTCGCCACTAGTCGCGTGGTAGCGTCCGCGTGTCGAGATTTCTTCCCGTTCGGCTAAACGGGCAAGTTTGGACGGCTACGCGCGCGTGCAAGTGTCCGACTTGGGGGCATGCATTTTAATCACAAAACACCTCTTTTCAAAATTTGGAACTCGCTTAAAATCCTATAATTTGAATTTGGAACATTTGGGCGCAACCCGGGCGCGATTTGGAAATGTTTCATTTAGCGCCGAAAATGCCCATTTAATTAAATATTATAAAACTAAAATATATACGAAAATATAATCCTGTTACTGTTTGACGTTTAAAATCTGGTTAAAATCTTTTAAAATTTTCCCTTTTTAAACTTTCCAGCCAATCACGAGGGATTTAAATCCCTCGTGGGCCCCGCCTCACCATCTCTCTCTCTCCGTCTCTCTCTATCTCTCTCCAACAATCTCTCTCTATCTAATCTCTCTCCCTCTCTCTTCTTTAACAATCCCTCTCTCTCTCTACCTATTATATATATGTGCATGCCTCGTCCTCAACCTCACCACGAGAAACCACGAGAACCCCCGAACCCTAACCCTAGCCACCTCCTGCCGTCGCCGTCGACCTCCCCGTGACATCGCCGTCATCATCCACACCCCCACAGCTTCGACCGCAACCTTCCTCCCTCATCCCGAGCCTCCAAACCCAACCCCGACGCCACCACCAGCACCCAGTGCCCGCCGTCGCCGCCGCCTCCCATCGCCGACGACGCCAAGGCCTTCCTCCCTTCATCCTCGTCCCGACCTCGTCGTCTTCTTCCTCCTCCCCTCGCCGGACCACCACCAACCTGAGCCCAAACCCCCATCACCTAACCCTCTGGTTCGCCGGAAAAGGGACACCGTCGACCCCCTCGTCGTCGTCAGCACACCGACGACCACCTCTTCTTCTCCCCTACGATCCAGATCAGGCCAGGACCTCCCCTACGCGCAGCACCATCCCATTCCAGCGAACTCCAGCCATTTCAGCCAGCCGCGTTTCCTTGTTCGCTGCCGGCGCGCCCCTCGCCGTCGAACCTGTCGTGGTTGCCCCCGGGTTCTTCCCTGTAAGCATCCCTTTATCTTTCCATTCGTGCGAAATCCCCCCGCTGATCTTTGATATACGTATATCGTATGTTTTGCTAACTTCGTCGCCTTTTGACTTTCGCCGGATTCCGGCCGTACCGTCGTTTGGACCCGACTTTCCAGCGAAGTACTCTGGTCCGTGTGGTCCCGCTGTTCGCTGTTAGGACTCGATCCGTGGCCCGTGCACCCGTCTCGTGTTTTCCGCCGACATTGCATCCGTGCTTTCCGGTTTGCGAAACCGTCGAGGCAAGTATCCGAATACTTGCTCTAACATGCTAATACAAGATCAAGTCTTGCTATACATTTAATGATCACATTACTTAATTTAACCACACAGTTGATGGTAATATCGATATTTGGTATAACTTAGAATTGACGGTTGCAAGTATCCTTAACATTGAATCATTATAGTAGTTTCTTGTAATTAATCGGTCTACTATCAATCCATACTTTAACTAACTGAACCAATTAGATCGTCCTTGCTTTATTCGTTAAATCATCCATGAGACAATTATTTATGCTTTAGTCTTAAATTCATGTAGCTTCATTACTTTATGTTGTTGATATTGTTTCACCTTGTGACTATTGCACCCCAAGGGTGCTTGAACCTGTTAATAAAGATAATACAAAGCACCATTGTGATTAAGTGACTATTAGTGCTGTTTACTTTAAATTCTTGCTGCTGTATACCTGTTGAGAGCACACACTCGATCACAGTACATATTGACTCGACCCTGCTACACCTGACACATATACTGATACACCGGACATGACACCCTGTACATACTGACTCAACCTATTGTACTACGACCTGACTTATTACATGATCTCATGACTAATGCCAACAAACCTGACTTGGGGTCCTCATGGACCATTCCTGCTGTCTATTCAGACAGACCTGCTTTTACCTGATTCTGTGTTGGCATTAGTCCTTGACTACCGAATACCTGACCTGACATACATAACTTGGGGGTATGGGGAAATCAAAGATGAACCTGACTTGTAACTCGACAGTTCACTACCTGTTCGAGTGTACACATTCCTGTTTTGTGCCTAGCGGCATGTCTCGGTTTCGGCCGAGAATATTGTGGCCGTGATCCCGGGTATGTACGGGGTACTACTGAGTGTACACTTTCCTGTTTTGTGCCTAGCGGCATGTCTCGGTTTCGGCCGAGAATATTGTGGCCGTGATCCCGGGTATGTACGGGATACTATTGAGTTACATCGACGATTCATCAATTGATTTCAAAGACTATAGAGTAGAAACCTGATAGGACAGTTTAGTTACCACTGTAAATTACCCTGCACTGTTATTTCTTAGTACTGCTTTATTCATGTTCATACCTGCATTGCTTATTACCATGTTTATATTATATTATTTGGTTGACATGACGCGCTGACGTCTGGGTTTTGCATGGCCCAGATTCCTTACCACTGTCGACGACCGAGCAGGAGTACTTCAGCCAGCAGGCTGAACTGTGAGTCCTTAGTGATTAGTTTATTTATTTCATTTCATTTCCAGATGTGAGCCCGCATTATGGGACATACTGTTTATTTATTGTATTGGATCATTGGCTTCCGCACTATTGTTCATTGACTCTTGTTATTATGGATTTGGACATGTGTTAGATTAGTTTATTTATATTGTTCTTGATATCTCTACAACCGTAATGTGACTGTGGATGGATACTTCCTACCCACAGGTAGCATGGTTGGCTATGTTACGTGCCCAATCTTGCGTACTCTGGAAAGCGGGGCGTGACAGGGAGGTGTAGCATATGGGCCCCAAGCGTCTTCCTTCCTCACTCTGCCAGTAGACCAGGTGACCCAGGCCACCACTGGCTGTTCTTCGGGACCATGATCCCACCTACAAGCTTCTCTGAGCCAATACCTGCACCGGAAGTGAACAAGAAGTCGGTCTTCGACCGGCTTACTGCTACGACGACCCCTGTCAACGGGTCGCCTACTACCAAACCGACAGCCTCTGTTTTCACCAGGCTAAATCAGAACTCTAAATTGGCTGTCTCAAGGAAAGCAATAACTGCTGCTCCAGAAGTCGTCAAGGCGGATTCCCCTGTCAAAGAGTCGGTCTTTTCAAGATTGATGATTCCTGCTCCTGCCCTTGCCCGAGGATCTGTCTTCGACAGGTTAAATATCTCCCCTCAAAAGACAACCTCAGTCTTTAAGAGGTTAACACCAGCCGCGCCTCATTCAGACAGGGGGCAAAAAGAAGCAACCTCTATCTCCGAGCCAGACCCAACGTCTCGTCGTGCTCGACGTCGCCACTGGCAACGAGTAAGGAACGCAGGAGGCAACTCCCCCTAAAGGCTAACTCCACCGGCTCCAGTGGTGGAAGTCAACGCTGCTGTTCCAACTGGGAACAGCTTTGAACTGCTGAGAAGGGTACAGAAGAACTCTCCAACCGCTACATTGAAAAGATCTCCTCCGCCCGCGGAGAGAGTTCCGGAAATGAAGCAAGAATAGCCCCCTCAACGGCTGTCCTAAAAAATTTATAAAGTTTGGCGGAGAGTTCAAGACTCCGTGATTGACCCAGGTCGCTCTCGTCAACAGAAAAAGGCGAAAGTGGAAAAAGAAAAGGACCGTCCGATCAAACAGGAAAGGATGACAGTCGCTAGGGTGCCCACTGCAACGGCCCCTCCAACCTCAACGGCCCACAAAAGAAGAAGGCCGGAGAAAACCCCCGCGCCCGCGGCAAATGCCAAAGGTGGTGAGCCTAAATGCCCTAAGTCCGGGGGCATGATAGTTCATACAGTTTATGTGGCATCGGGAAAGGAGGATAGCCGCATATCAACAGGTCATACACCGCACACGAGGTCAGTGACCAAGGCTCAGGAGCAGCAGCAGAAGCTCCAAGAAATGATGAACGCTATGGCCGCACTTACAGGGCCCAAAGAAAACCCTGAAACGTCCTCGGATGAACGCCAAGAGGAAGAAACCGACGCCGAATTCCTTTGTCGGATATTGGAAAAGAAGGACAAAGAGGCTGCTGAACAAGCAGCCAACATACAGCGTATGTGCCTCCTCTTCCAAGACATGATAGGGATGATGATACAGCAAGATCCTTCGACCGAAGAGCCCCCGATCGTCCTTGGAGATGATAGGGGAGAGACATCAAATCCTCCGCCAGCCCTATCAACAGCTAAGGAGGATACAATCTCTAAAGCTGATTTGGACGAGTACATAGCCCAACAAATACGGGTTCATCATGCGACCGAAGCAGCCGGCCAGGTTGTAAAAACGGGGCGGCCATATCCAAGTTGGTATGACCAAATCAAGTACCCGCCAGGTTACACAATTCCCAAGTTCCATGTCTACAAGGGGACGGGCAATCCTCACCAGCACGTTGCCCAGTTCAGGGCGCTCTGCGGCAACACCGGTGGTTATGACAAGCTTTTACTTCGTCAGTTTGTTGGAAGTTTATCGGATACAGCGTTCGAGTGGTACTCTGAGCTCCCGAACGACTCTATCAAAACCTTCGCGGAAATGGAGCTATTGTTTACTCAGCGTTTTGCAAGCGCCAGTGAACGTACCCCGATGACAGCACTGATTAACGCCAGGGTAAAGCCAGGCGAGACGTGGGTTCAGTGCGCTATACGATGGCGGAACTTATGGTCGAAGTGCGAGCAGCGCATTGAAGAAGCTCCCGCGGTGGGTATGTTTGTAGGAACCCTTGATCCACAAGCAACCATCTCGCAATTTATGATGTTTTTCAAGCCGACTACCTTCCAGGCTTTGATTGACAAGCTAGCGCAGATGGATCAGATGGGCCATAAACCCCTTCTTCCAAAGCCGGACTCCCGAAATGACAAAGGGAAGGGAAAAGCGATCGTCGTCGCTAATGCTCAACAACAACCGAGCAACTCGAAGCCGGTTGTGCGTCAAAATAATATGCGTCCGTACGTAGACCTTGAGGAGAGACTGGGCGTCCTTACTCGTTTCCCTGCGATAAAACAAGAAGGTTATTCGAGCTGGCATTACGCAACAGACTCATAAATCTGCCGGATCCAAAACGTCCGTTGCAACCAAGTGACGTCAACGAACCCAACTACTGTCCTTATCATCGAGTACTAGGCTATCCGATCGAAGATAGCTACGTTTTCAAAAATTGGCTTGAAAACCAGTACCGACAGGGCAAGTTCGCGTTATCTGACAAATGGAAGGTGAATCCCCCGCAGCCCCACACCTCTAAGGGGACGAATACGCCGGGGGCAACATGCTCCGTCGTTGAAGAAGCTCCTTGGGAGGTTGTATTATCAGCCAAGACAAAGAGGATGCTGAACGACCTTCAGACATGTTCAGCGATTAGATGGAAGAACCCGTTAGAACCGCAGGTCGTTGAGGGGATGTTGAAGCCACGTCCAACTCCGAAGACCGATGGTAGTGCCTCAAGCAATCGCAACCAGCCGTCAAAATCCTCGAAGAAGAAGAAAAAGAAGTCAAAGAAGCCCGTGAAGCCTGGCGACAAGCGCACGGACCTGCAAAAACAAATTGACGCGCTGGAGGAATACAACCAGAAGGCACGGACTCTCATTACATTCCAGGAGTTTCTCAAACACGTCTTTCAAGAGGAAGGTGAGGGAGAAAGTTCGTCAGATGAATCTGAAGGATGCGTGGTGAGCTGTCATATGATTTCCCATTCGTTCACAAACGATGAGGAGACTTCTTGTACTGAAACGCTGGGGGCAGATCCTGAACCAAAAATTTCGGGGCCGTCGGATGAAGTAATTGGTGCATTCCTTAATGAAGCTCTCTTAAAAAGCAAAGCTGATCAGGAGCGCGAGGCGGTTATATTCGAAAGGGCCAAACACCAACGACTTGATGAAAGAGCTGAGATGATCCCGCTGGAGCAAAACACCTCCGCGGCCGACAAAAGCCAATTCAAGATGAGGAAAAAGTTTGTTAAGGCCATATCAATGGGCATGAAGCTACCATCCTCTGAAAGAAACATCACCGGTGAAGTGGAAACGCACCCCTCCTATTGTTTATATCATCAAAAGATTTCGCACCCCACACAAGAGTGCAAAGCTTTCGATAGATGGTGGCAAGGATACGTTGCTCATCGACAACGCTTTAAGCGGGAAAAGCGTAAAACTCGTTGAGAGCAAAGAAATACGACCGAAGGGATTAAAAGAACTACCGGCGATTGTCGCGTGGTTAACACCGGCGGGTCACAAGTGCCTACATTCGGGAGCGATTCTGATGAGGAGCTGGAACTTGCCCCTCTCTTTAAAGAATCCACTTCGAGAAAAGAAGAAGAGCCGAAGGTCTGCAAAAATATCCGGCTGCGGAATCGGACGCTGCCTGAAAAGAACCTCGGACCCTTAAACAGGAAAGATAAAGGGAAAGAAAAGGTCTCTGAAGATATCATCTTAGATGACCAAATGGTGGAAGAGCTAGCTGCCAAGGACCCGCCAAAGAAGAATAAGGTGGATTACAACATCTTAGCACATCTGAGGAAGCTGCCCTCACAGCTCAGCATTCTTGACGCCCTTTTGCTATCAAAAGAGGAGAGAGATTCGTTAATTTAGGCACTCCAAGATCCGGAACAATTCCAAGCATGCCTGGCCGAGAAAAAGTTGAAGGATGAATTGGAGGAAGTGCACACGGCCGATGTCACTTTCGGCGACGAGGAGCTTCTCCTTGGGACGTGCGAGCACAATCGCCCCCTCTACGTCTCGGGATACTGCCATGATATAAAGATAGGCAAAATCCTGATCGATGACGGGTAGTCCGTTAACCTACTCAATGTACGGGTCTTGAAAGAAATCTGCATGAGCGTCCAGCACCTTGCTCGTGACAAGATCACCATCTTCGGGTTCGACTCCCAGTCATCAAGAACTCTTGGGTCTGTGATATTGACGCAACGCTTTGGGCTACTCGTCACGGACATTAAGTTCCACGTCATAGATGCCAAGACATGCTACAACGCTTTGCTCGGCCGACCATGGTTACACAAGTACAACATCATCCCTTCTACACAACATCAGTGTATGAAGTATTTTAAGGATGGTTTCGAGTATACAGTGACGGGAGAACTGAACCCGTTCTCTGTGAACGAGGTCCGCAAATACGAAGATGCCAAATACTTCTTACCGGATTTCGAAGATACGGAGAAGTGTCACAAGCCGGAGAATAAAGCTAATGCCACCATCCCTGTCTTCGGCAGTGATACCGAGGAGGAAGAGGAGAGAGTTTATTCGGGTCCGCCCCAATACACCAAGCCGGGACCATCGGCTCCTGCATTGATCTTTGGTAGCGATTCGGAAGATGAAGTCCATGCTGTATTCTCTGCTCGACCTTCAATACAAACGTCCGCTGACGAAGAGCAAAGTTTACAAGTTGCTATGGTGCCGCTTAAACACCGTAAAGAACTGGATGCACTCGATATTTACAATGTAGAAGAGCTGCAAACGTTCTATATCCCTCCTAGGCGAGAAAGCGAGAAGGCAATTCTATTCTACCGCTCTGAAGAAAACAAAGTGGAGAAAGAAATTTGGCACGGGGCAGATCCTATGCTGGACAGACTTCAACCAATCCGTCTACCCAGATATTATACAGAAGGCTTGAAAAAGTTGTTGAAGCGCCAAGGGATACCCTTCAAACAGACCGTTAGAAAGGCTAAATTCTATGGCAGGGTCTGGAACGTCCCCGGAACTCAGCACAAGCTGCCCAGTGGCAGGATGGAGACGATCGGGCTCGGATACATTCGCTCCAAGAAACGAGAGCTGCTCCACGACTGCTACGTCGTACACGACTTCAATGAAGCAGATGCGCAACGGGAGGACACTAATCCTGAATCAGTAAAAGTTCCTGATGCAAGAGTGCCCAATTCGTCGTTTGAAGAATAAATGGACAGGCTTATAAGGGAAGCTGGTCAAAAAGTCTGAGATGATCACAACCGCGAGATGGCCATCTACGAGAAAGCCAGAATGCAACGATTCCATCAATAGGCCGTGAAAGATGAAAATGTCGGCCCTTGTCAACCTGTTATAAAAAAGGCTCGATGTAGAAGCAGAAATAAGTCGAAAGGCCAAAAAGGCGCTCAACAGCAACAAAGCAGGGCTAAGAAGCCACGCAAACGGGAATCGAGCGTTATTGATCTATCCCTCATGAAGAAAATGAGTCGAGCATACTCTTTTCCTCGGGATAAGACGAAGAGGATACTTGACCTTGCTCTAAAACATCAAATGCTTACACTGCCGGAGTCTAAATACCCCGAACAAGCAGGCGAAGTCTCTCAGCCGGACTATTGCCCTTATCACCGAGTGATAGGACACCCTCTCGAGGACTGCTTCACCTTCAAGAATTGGGTTGAAGATCAGTATCAGCTTGGCAAGTTCGCTCTGTCTGACAACTGGAGGGTAGCACCGCCACAAAAGTATGAGCCCAACGCCACGAGAGAAGAACCGGTTCCACATTGGGATTGGAAGCGAATTCGCACCTGTCACATGATTACAATATTAAAAGAAGAGCCTGAGAACATGGACAACCTTCCCTGGTGCTTCGAAAACAGCAACGACGAGATAATCTCAGAATTCCCACCAGCGCCGAAAGAGCTGGAAGATGGAATCCATACCACTGCAGATAACCTTAAGAAAATTGAGTTGGGAACGACGAATGACCCCCGGCCGACGTTCATTAGTGAGCTGCTGTCTGAAGAAAAGGTGGCCTCATTAAAAGACCTGCTTATGCAGCACAAAGATTGCTTCACATGGAACTATTCCGAAATGCCGGGACTAGATCCAGAAATTGCTGTGCACTGATTGGAGATATCCCCGGACATCAAGCCAGTCAAACAGGCGCCGAGGAGACTGCGGCTCGAGCTTGAGATGAGCATCAATGCTGAGGTCAAGAGGCTGATCGACTCTGGCTTCATCCAGGAAGTTCAATACCCTGAATGGATCGCCAACATCGTCCCGGTGATGAAGAAAAATGGGACAGTGCGCATATGCGTAGACTTCCGGGATCTTAATAAAGCTTGCCCGAAGGATGATTTTCCAGTGCCAGTCACCGAACTGATGATAGACAATACGTCCATTCATGAGGTTTTCTCCTTCATGGACGGCTCGTCAGGTTATAATCAGATAAAAATGCATCCCGAAGACCAAAAGCATACAACCTTCAGGACCCCTTTGGGAATATTCTGCTATAAAGTGATGCCCTTCGGATTAAAGAACGCCGGTGCCACTTACCAAAGGGCCATAACGAAGATCTTCGATGACCTTATACATGAAATCGTCGAGTGCTATATCGACGACCTCGTGGTTAAGAGTAAATCATACGAAGAACATCTCGAGCATCTAAAGACTGTATTTCAACGCCTTCGACAATACAACTTGAAGATGAACCCTCTTAAGTGTGCATTCGGAGTTTTCTAGGGCAAATTCCTGGGATTCATCGTCCGACACTGGGGTATTGAGATAGATCCGTCAAAGATCAAAACGATCATGGAAATGCCTCCGCCGAGAACTCTCAAACAGTTGCGGTCTCTCCAAGAAAAGCTCGCATATATTCGGCGATTTATAGCCAACCTCTCTGGCAAGTGCCGCCTTTACAGTCACCTGATGAAGAAGGGAACTCCATTCGTCTGGGATCAAAAATGCCAGGGCGCGCTGGACGAGATTAAACAGTACCTGCAGAACCCACCAGTACTGGCTGCTCCGGTTAAGGGAAAGCCCTCATCCTTTATACAACTGCCCTCGAAGGTTCCTTAGGTACATTATGGGCACAAGAGAACGATCAAGGGAAAGAAAGAGCACTCTACTACTTAAGTCGAGTTCTACTGGGGGCAGAAAGCAACTATTCCCCTATTGAAAAACACTGCCTGGCGTTGATCTTCGCGATAACAAAGCTCAGGCACTATGCGTTGGCGCACGAGGTCCGTCTCATTTCGAAGGTCGACCCCCTTAAATATTTGATGTCAAAGGCCATATTGACGGGGCGACTCGCTAAATGGGCTCTGCTCTTGATGGAGTTCTCGATAACGTATCAACCTCTCAAGGCAGTGAAAGGCCAGGCCATCGCCGACTTCCTCACTGAGCATCCGATACCCGCCGATTCTCCTTTGAATTGCGATCTTCCAGACGAACATGCGTTTGATGCGATTGACGGTGGTGATAGCCGATGGGAGCTTTATTTCGATGGAGCGTCTTCCCTGAAGAAGCGCGGACAAAACGCCCCTATAATCAAGTTGGGGGTAGGCCTCATCTTCGTGACCCCACAAGAAGGAATAATGCGCTTCGATTTCTCCTTAACAGAGCCGAGAACGAATAACGAAGCCGAATATGAAGCCTTGATAGCAGGTCTCGAGATCGCCATTGACATGGGAATTGAAAACCTCCTCATATATGGAGATTCTCAACTGGTCGTTAGTCAAGTAAATGGCGACTACCAAACGTGTAAACCAGAGCTGGTAAAGTACGACGAAAAGGTGCAATAACTGTTAACCCAAATCCCTTCCTACACTTTGGAAAACATACCGCGAGCGGAAAATAGCAAAGCGGACGCATTAGCCAAGCTCGCTAAAGAACTGGCTGACGAGAACCCCGATGACGTCAGAATCGTGGTACAAAGCCGTCGGGTGCTTGCCCCAGCAGAAATATCTCCGGAATCATCCGAAGAAAAGGGAGTGACTGAACAGGTGACCCTGCAAATAAAAGACCGGGAAAAGGCTGAGGATTAGAGAGAAGTCTTTATAGACTACTTCAAATACCGTCGAACGCCCGAAGATGCGTCCTCAAGACATCAGCTCATGAAACGAGCTCTGTCTTTCGCCTTCGTCAATGACACTCTGTACAAGAGGTCGTTTGATTCTCTGTGGCTGAGATGCTTAGGACCTGACGAAGTAGAAAGAGTCGTTCAGGTAGTTCATGACGGAATCTGTGGTTCTCACCAAGCGGGCCCGAAGATGAAGTTGAAGATCAAATGGATGGGCTACTACTGGCCCACGATGATTCAGGATTGCCTCGAATATGCGAAGCAATGCCACTCGTGCCAAATCCACGGGGACTTCATCCACCAGCATCCAAATCCACTACATCCAACGGTGGCTAGCTGGCCGTTCGAGATGTGGGGGACTGACATAGTCGGCCCTATCGAACCAGCATCATCTAGAGGACATCGTTTCATCCTGGCGACGACTGATTACTTCTCCAAATGGGCAAAAGCAGTACCGTTAAGTGAAGTGAAGACGGAGAATATCCTCCATTTCTTCAAGACGCACGTCATATACCGGTTTGGGACTCCGCGACGGATCATCTCCGATAACGGGCCTGCCTATAGGAGCCACAAGATCAGTCGCTTCACGCAACAACACCATATAGACTGGAGATATTCCTCGGTTTATAATCCGAGAGCTAATGGTCTAGCCGAGGCCTTCAACAAGACCCTGACAAAGATCATGAAGAAAACGGTGTCCCGAAATAAGAAGGACTGGCACGAGAAACTGCAAGAAGCTCTTTGGGCGTATCGAACTACGTTCAAGACATCCACGAACACAACGCCATATGCGTTGGTATTCGGTACCGAAGCAGTACTCCCCCTCGAGATAGAGTTAGCCTCTCTGCGAGTGGCAGTCCACTACGAGCCGACGAACGAAGAAAACGCTCACCTTCGGCTTGGGGAGCTTGATGCCCTTGAAGAAACAGGCTCATAGCGCAACAAAATCTGGAAGCTTATAAAGCAAAGATGACGCGCTTATATGAAAGATTGACCCGACTGAGGACATTCCGCCAAGGCGAACTCATGCTAGTGGTCAAAAGGCCTATGATCCCAAATCACGCCAAGCGGGGAAAATTCGAGCCAAACTATGAAGGCCCGTACATCATAGATAAGGTCTACCGGGGTGGGGCCTATCTACTCATGAACATGCACGGTGAAAGGCCTTTCAGGCCAATAAACGGTCACTTCCTAAAAAAATACTACGCTTAATGAGCCACAGCCTAGGTCAAGGATAGACGATGACGACTATGTCCGCTCGCTATCTTCCTAAGCTCAAGCTTCATAAGTAGTAGCCAGCCTTCTCCATGACGGACCGAAACGTCCTTAAACTAATAGCGGACCGA
This sequence comes from Agapanthus africanus, assembly GCA_030015575.1. NCBI lineage: Eukaryota > Viridiplantae > Streptophyta > Magnoliopsida > Asparagales > Amaryllidaceae > Agapanthus > Agapanthus africanus. The sequence goes on from CM057339.1 coordinate 29,244,731, forward strand.
AACGTCATTAAACTAATACCGCAGCATCCATAGGCTGACGAGATAAAAAGAAAAGAAGAAAATAAGAAGAATAAAAAAAAACGGTATGTCCATAAGCAAAAAGGGCACGGATGAAAACCCGAAAGGGCTCCGTGAGTAAAAACAGGAGGGCTACCGGCGAGTGTTCGTGAAAACCCGAAAGGGCGCGACCTCGTAAAAAAAAGAAGAAGAAGAAAATAAAAAAGAATAAAAAAAAACGGTATGTCCATAAGCAAAATGGGCACGGATGAAAACCCGAAAGGGCTCCATGAGTAAAAACAGCAGGACTACCGGCGAGTGTTTGTGAAAAACCGAAAGGGCGCAACTTCGTTAAAAGACACTTATAGGGTCCTCTTGACCTTGTAAGGAGAAACCACCCGCGTGAGATCCTTACGACTCACAAGGGAGCAACACACTTAGGGATCCCCACGATTCCTAAGGAGAAAATACACTTGGGAGATCCTCACGACTCGTAAGGAGAACTCTCTTATGGGACCCTCACGGCTCATAAGATTTGAAAGTCTTAAGTTACAGAGACCTAAACCTGTGCTTAAGCAAACCCCCCCAACTTCCGATATTGCCCTACAAGTGGTCCAATACTGGCTCTTGTATACAATCCACGGGCGCGAATAAACATTTTCCTAACCAAGTCTCATCCGAGACTGAATCCTCTCGATTTACAAGGAGAAAACCCTCCTGTAGGATCCTTACGACTTACAGAGGAACAAACACTTAGGAATCCTCACGATTCCTAAGGAGAAAATACACATACAAGATCCTCACGACTTGTAGGGAGAAATACCTTTATGGGACCCTTACGGCTCATGAAGTCAAAAGCCTTAGTCGACAGGACCTTAACCCTGTTCGCTAAGCCACCTTTGTTTGACATTGACAGAGGCAGATGATGATTCGCTCCTGGAAATATCCCAGTTGCAGCGGTGCTGATGCCGAAATCGGTGTCTAATTTCAGGTTTAAGGCGAAAAGCCAGTAGGCCGCACATGCATATGAAATAGCCGAAATGATGGGGCAACTTGCAATAAAAAGCAGCAAGTAAAAATGTATGCATGCAAAATAGCCGAAATGATTGAGCAACTCGCAATAAAAAGCAGCGAGTAAAAATAAAATAAATAGCCGAAATGATTGGGCAACTCGCAATAAAAAGCAGCGAGTAAAAATAAAATAAATAGCCGAAATGATTAGGCACCGTGAAAAATAGCCGAAATGATTGGGCAATCGCGACCTTCGCGATATAAAAGCTGAAATGATAGAGCATCGCAGAAATAAAAAAAATGATAAAACTTTGGCCCTACAGCTGAGATCACATCGATCCCTGTATATAATCCAAGGGCACAAACGAAGAGGGAACCATACTTTCCCAACAGGCTCCGGCAGAAAACGAAGCCAAATCTCGACGGTTCGTTTCAACCCCGAATAAACCAGTGTCTTCGGAAAATCCTTCGACTCGAGGAAACAAGTGTCCTTGACGAAGAAAATCCTGATTCGCGTCGACTCGCAAAGAAACCAGTGTCTCCGCGGGAAATTTTCGATTCGTTTTAACACCAGGGAAACAAATAATCCTTGGCAAATACCTCAACTCAGGGAAACCAGCGTCCTTGATGAGAGCCTCCTGATTCGCGTCGACTCGCAGAGAAACCAGTGTCTCCGCGGGAAATTCTCGATTCATTTCAACACCAGGGAAACAAATAATCCTTGGCAAATACCTCAACTCAGGGAAACCGGCATCCTTGATGAGAGCCTCCTGATTCGCGTCGACTCGCAGAGAAACCAGTGTCTCCGCGGGAAATTCTCGATTCGTTTCAACACCAGGGAAACAAATAATCCTTAGCAAATACCTCAACTCAGGGAAACCAGCATCCTTGATGAGAGCCTCCTGATTCGCGTCGACTCGCAGAGAAACTAGTGTCTCCGCGGGAAATTCTTGATTCGTTTCAACACCAGGGAAACAAATAATCCTTGCAAATACCTCAACTCACGGATACAAACAGTCCTTGACGAGAGCCTCCTGATCCGCGTCGACTCGCAGAGCTACCAGTGCCTCCGTGGGAAATCCTCGACTCGTTTCAAACCCCAAGGAAACAAATAATCCTTGGCGCTTGGGAAACAAATAATCCCTAGCAAACTCCTCGACTCACGGATACATACACTCCTTGACGAGAGCCTCCTAATCCGCGTCGACTCGCAGAGCCACCAGTGCCTCCGTGGGAAATCCTCGACTCGTTTCAAACCCCAAGGAAACAAATAATCCTTGGCGCTTGGGAAACAAATAATCCCTAGCAAACTCCTTGACTCACGGATACAAACACTTCTTGACGAGAGCCTCCTGATCCGCGTCGACTCGCAGAGCCACCAGTGCCTCCGTGGGAAATCCTCGACTCGTTTCAAACCCTAAGGAAACAAATAATCCTTGGCGCTTGGGAAACAAATAATCCCTAGCAAACTCCTCGACTCACGGATACAAACACTCCTTGACGAGAGCCTCCTGATCCGCGTCGACTCGCAGAGCCACCAGTGCCTCCGTGGGAAATCCTCGACTCGTTTCAAACCCCAAGGAAACAAATAATCCTTGGCGCTTGGGAAACAAATAATCCCTAGCAAACTCCTCGACTCACGGATACAAACACTCTTTGACGAGAGCCTCCTGATCCGCGTCGACTCGCAGAGACACCAGTGCCTCCGTGGGAAGTCTTCGACTCGTTTCAAACCCTAAGGAAAAAAATAATCCTTGGCGCTTGGGAAACAAATAATCCCTAACAAACTCCTCGACTCACGGATACAAACACTCATTGACGAGAGCCTCCTGATTCGCGTCGGCTCGCAGAGAAACCAGTGTCTCCGCGGGAAAATTCCCGATTCATCTCAACTTGCAAGATGAAGCCTCACGCAGCAGGGATTAAAAAACTTGCTTCCTGAATAGTGGGACCCTGCAAATCGATCTAGACGATCTCTTGCATACTATTCACGGGTCTCACTCTCTAAAGTTGAATCTCGACAAGGAGGGAAACAACCGCTTACGGGTCCTCTCGACTTGTAAGAGGGAAGAATTCTCTTATAGGATCCTTACGACTTATAAGAGAAAACCACACTTAGGAATCCTCACGATTCCTAAGGAGAAAAACCCACCTACGAGATCCTCTCGATCCGTAGAGAGAAAAGTCTCTATGAGACCCTCACGGCTCATAAAGTTGAAAAGTCTTAGGCAGCAGATCTGAACCTGCGGCCTAAACCATCGCTATTTCTTAAGAAAGTCAAGATGCGTGCTCTATTATCTGTTGACCATGTTTACTAAGGTGGCGTGCTGATAATAAAAGAAAGAAAAGACGGAGAAATAACACAAGACATTACAGAAGATTTATTCATAAACTTGGTTGAGTACAGGATACATTGTGCTAAAGAATAAAAAAGAAACATATATACATTTTTTTTATTCACAAGTACAAATGATACAAGGAGAATTACTGAGAAGGAAACATCTTGCATAGATCTAGCAATTGTTCGCGCAATTCTTTCCTCACTTTCTCCTGATCTGCTGCCACCGCCAGCTCTGCCTGCACTTAGGCCCGTTGCTGCAAGACAGATGCAAGCCGCTCCCTGACGGCCTGATAAGCAGCTTCCCGACCTGGAGTATCACGCTCAGCTACATCAAGCTTTCGCTTCAAGTTTAGCCCATGGGAGATGCGCTCCAGAAGACCCTCGAAGATAGTCTTCACTTGGGCAGCATTCGCTTCAACCTCAGCACGCAGACGGGCCATCTCGCTCGAGGTCTCTTGGCATTCATTTAGCTTTAAAGCTGCTTCTTGTTCCAAGTGGTGGACATAAGAAGCGCTTCCCTCGATCCATGCTGCTCTTTCATTGCTCGCGGCTAAAGTCTCGGGGGTGGTACGCATCGACTCCAGCTTATGCAGGCGAGCCTCGATCTCTATACATTGATTAACCCAAGATGCGATGATACCCTCGTCATGGAAATTCACGAGTATCACCAACATCGGGTTAACCACTATAGCGAAATCCGCAGCAGAAGTAGGGGTCTCGACGTCGAGCTCCTCAATGTAGTCGCTCAACATGCGTAAGCTGTTCGCGGCGCCTTTCGAAGATGGACATCTCAGGAAAGGACCTGCCGGAATGATGATGCGAGACTCGAAGGGCGCCGAGACCGAAACGACCGCTGAAAAGAAACAGGATGTTATTAGATAACTGTTCAGGGAATAAAAAAGGGGAAAGTCATCAATGTGATAGTCGCCATACCAGCTGAGACAGGTGACAAGGCCAGAAGGGCCGGTGGTGCAACCGATCTTCCTTCTCCCCCTTCGATTTGTAACACTGCAGTCAAGACAAGAGAGAGTTATAAATAATTCTACTACTGAAAAACAAAGATATCACTCGGGGACGGTACTCACCAGCGCCACCAGAGGGAGAGGCGAATTCAGATGGGAAGGAGAAGTGTGGGAGCAACACTTGATAGAGATGGTCAAAAAGCACTCCTGAAAGACACAACAGTATGACTTTAGTACACAAATTATGCGTCTGGAAGATAAGGTTAATAAATTGCAAACCCATACCTTCCAACATCTTCGAGGGTATGAAAGAGGGTTGAGAGGTGACCACCGCCAAGGCAGTCGTTGAAGGCGCTCCCTCAAGCAGTGGGGCATCGACGCTGGCTGCACCTGTGTTACAAGAAAAGTGAACTTGTCAGAAAGGATTGTAAAGTAAAGAAAAACAGCAACTTAGGGTTTACCTGAGGAGCTCCCGGCTGAAACGGAGGCGACTCCCTCCTCTATCGACATGAGGCCACCGCCCGTGGCCTCATCACCCGACTCGATGGGGACTGTCGTCGTGCTCGCGTAGCCAGGAGACAGCGAAAGATCATAGACGGTGAGGGCAATGATCGGAGCATTGCCGGACTCTTGAGAGAGAGCGGCTGACTCTTCGCCAAGAGTCGTGCCCATCTCACCCGCTACTTCTTGGGGTCCGCAATCTCCATCAGCTTATCCGCCGCCACCACAAGGTCGCCGGCCTCAAGCGCCTCGTCCGCCACCACCCTGGGCTCGGTTGTAATGATCATTTCATCTGCCGCAACTTCAGGCTCGGCATCAATAACCTTCTCGGCTACAGACCCCCCAACCTCCATCTCAGGCTCCGAAGCCTCAGCGACGTTGCCCACCGTCGGCTCAGGCTCGGCAGGCGCCACCTCCTCTGTTTCCTTGGGTTCAACGGTCTCCGCCTCCCCCTCGGTCGGACTTGGCCCTGCAAGATAAGGTATATAAGAACCGACAGCTTTATGAGTCTTATAATGAAATTCTGAAAGAAGTGCTACCTGATGCAGACTTGTCGTTAGCCTCTCTATTGGCGTGGATCGCCTGTCTATGAGCGGTAGACAATGCGACCGGGGACTCTTCTGACAGAGTGTCACCACGAGGGATGGTGCTTGGGCCCGCTCCCGTAGCCAAAGCAGCCCGGCGCGCCTTCGCCTCACGCCTCAGCCGCTTCCTTTCCTCTCGGGCCGTTGAAATGGACCTTACCAGAGCCTCTTTCATTGAGGCGTCCTCGTCTGTACACAGGGATGCCTCCAAATTCTTCAAGGCATCCCTCGTCGACTTGTCAAGTCGAGACTCTTGCGGCAGCCCCGACGAGACCGGAACTCCAATAACAGGTTCAGAGAGGATCCCCTAATCGACTAGTATAACCCCTATAAAGAAACAAAGGAAGAAAGTTAGATTAACTATCGAAAAAGATAACGAAATTTGTTTTAAAAAAAAGGGGGGTGGGACATACCGGCCCCCCTAAAGCACGTTTCTCTTCCTCCTTTTGGAAGGTTTTCAAAGAGTCAGCAATAGCTTCTTCGGTAGAGACACCTGTTGAAAATGGGGAAAAGTATTAGTCAAGAATAAAGATAAAAATGCAATGAAATGATGAAGAAAGCAGCTAATAATTACCTGACTCAGCGAGTTTACTCAACCAGGCTTCAAGCCTCGCTGATCGCTCAGAAGCCGCAATGGCGGCCGCCAGGTCGGTGTCTGCGGGGTCTACCGCGAAGCCCCTATTGCTGCCATATTCACTTATTCCTTCGGTAAGAGGGGCTTCAGGCTCTAAGCCAAGAATCGCATCAAGAGAAAGGAGCGACTTCTTCTTCTTTTGCCCGCCAACTCTGGATGCACCCGGGACTGATTTGCGTTTAGCAGACACCTTGGGGCGGCGGGTCCCGATATCCGCGCCTACACCGGACTCCGGCGATACCACAGTTACCGTTTCCACTGGAGCACGGGGGGCTGGTGGCGCATCCACAGCATCGCGAAGCGGCAATCCGCGCGGGGACTCAACATGCACGGAGGTCCGCCTCCAGCACCTTTCAATGGAGGAATGACCGGAGTCCTCGGCCTCAAAGGAGCCTTGCGATCGCTGCTGGGAGGTGCACCCTTGTGGTCAACCAGCATACGTTTCTCCATCAAAATAACGGGCCCCATCGCATGCTCATACCAGGCCACGTACGCGTTGAGGATTTTGGGGACGCAGCTCGGCTCACTGATAAAGAAATAAGAACCCGTGTTGAGCCGCATAAAGTGGTGCATTGCATTCTTTATCCCCTCCCGGCTAACCACGGGCTTTTCCAAGAAGGCTTCCATCGGGATCCCTTGATTGTAGCTCGATTGCTGAGCAAACCGGTGAGGGTTATACCTCATGAAGAGTGCTGTCTCATTCTGCCTGAACACCAGGTAGCCTGGCCGAATGGAGTAGAGATGGAGGATTTCCCGAGCCTTCAGTATGGAAGCCCCGTCTTTAAAATCATCGCGTAGCGACACTACCGACTTGATGGTCTCTGAGCCTATTGTTACGACCTTATCCATGAAGGAAACCTTCGTCCCGACCAGGTGTGGTCGAAGGAGCAGCCCCCCTGCCTCCCGCGGAAGTGCAACTACAATCGAAGCCCCGACCAACCGTATGACCCTTGGGAGCCTGCATTTCTCAAAAAAGGGAGGAATCCTATGGGCGCCGAACACCCCGTGCACGTGCATCTCCATCCAAGAGGTAAAGTAGTGCATCGGGAAGTTGGCGGGTTGCACCCCTGGCTCACTAGCGTTCGCCGCTATACTAAGTCCATTATAAAGATGAGCCAGCCCGGCGATTCCTACTGACAACTGCAAACCAGCCACCATCCGATGCGCTGGGTAGAAAACAATCGGCCGCATATGGCGTGGATGCATAGGAAGAGCAAAACTGCACAACCACAAGCCCAAGAAACCTACAAAGAAGGTCTCTTCATCCATGTCGGAAACGGCAATTTCTGAAAAAGGGACGACGGCGGCACCAGGGAGATAAAAGTCTTTGTGGTCATCCTCCGATGTGGGTCGGCGATCAAAACCGAACCCAAAAGGGTCGTCGAGCTGGGCGAACTTCTCGCTCCGCTCTGATAAGAACTCCGGTTGAATGAAGCGAGCAATGAAATCTGCAAAACTGACTCCCCGGTCACCCGATTCTAGATAGAGTCCTTCATAAATCTCCAATACCTTCACCAATCCCGGGTACTGGTGCTGAATAGCGTTCTCCGGCGTCAGGTCAAACACCAGCGGCTTGGTGGCAAAGACGTATTCATCGGGAGGAAGCAGCTCCTCGTAAGGCTCTCTCCTCATCGGCAGACCCGAGATTTCAGCAAACTCCTCCAAGGAGATAGAGACTTCCCGGTCCGTCATCAGGAAGGTGTGTGTGGGAATATTCCATTGCTTGAAAAAAGCCTTAACCCACCACGTTGGAGGAGAAGGATACTCAAAGAGCGAAACGTAAATGGCCGAGTACAAACCAATCCTCATCAGATGAGTCCTCCTCGCTGATAGGATGTACCGGGCCCATTGCAAATATCCGGCAGGCGGTCGTGGGATCAGTCCAATGTTATAAGCCTGTCCCCAAGGGAGCGCTTCACCCTGACAAATTCTCCTCCCTAAAATATCTATTGCCGGCGGCGGCTGCACGGGGATAGCACCAATCGCAGGCTGGAGGAGGTCATCCGAATTCCAATTTTTGACCTCCACGGCATACTTCACCGGGGGTTCATCTGCGTAGGGGAGTGAAGATGTTGGCTCAGACGGCGTGGCGGAACTGAAACTGTGACGACCCTGGATGATTTCATTGTACCACCTACCCCAAAAGTGAAGGTTTTTGTGCTCGGGATCATGATCCTTGATGAGAGCGAGCACCACGCGGTCCACCGGTGCCTGGGGAAACCCTCCCTCCGAGCGAACAAACGGAAAAGAAAAATTGGCAGACATGTTTCCTGCAAAGAGACAAACATTAGCCGTCAGTATTATAATTCCAACGCTCAACATTTTTAAATTTTTATACCATACCGCAATGCAGTGGATAGGGGGACCAAAGGGGGGCCCATAAAATCTGGACTACGGTACATCATTTAATAAGACAGCCCCATCATTGGATGAGACTGTCAGTTAATAAAAAGATCCCCAAGAGAATATCCTCATTGATGGGAAATCCCTAGAGACAAGGAGAAAATCTCCTCTTTTAAAGCAAGGCTCTGTCACAGAGTGACATTTGTCAAACTCTGGTCTCAAGGGAATAAAATTTCTTTAAAGAGAGCCTAGCCCTATATTAATGATAGAAAATCCATCAAAAAGAAAACTTCAACACTTAAAGACTAAAAATTTAGGATTTTAAAGATCAATGAAAACTTGTATGAGTTCTCTATTTTCAGATCAGAAAAGATCTACATTTGATCCATGAGCAAAGCTCTGTTCATGAGTTAAAACCCATGAACAAGATCTCTGTAGATCTATGAACTTTCCAGAGCAAGGCTCTGCTGATGAAACCCCAAAAGGGTTTTAGATCAAAGATCTATGAGAGCAAGGCTCTATTAATCAATTTTAATTTAATTTAATTTTATTTATTAATACCTAAGATGGTTTCAAGTTCTGAACTCTGGAGTTCTCGTGAAAAAGCAAGAGTAAGGCTCTAAAATTCTTAAACAAGAGCAAGGCTCTGAAAACTCAAGATTCTTGAAAATGGTAAAACATTTACTAAGGACCAAGAGTCCTATTTATAGGCGCCTGCGCCCCTTCAACTCACCCCTTGATCCAACGATCAGGAGTTTGCCACCGCTGCACTCACGTGTGCGCCACGTTAGCGCAACGGTGGGGGGCATTTATTTCCCCCAATCAGAGCAAAGCTCTGTTTGAATTTCAAAATTCAAAATTCGAAGCAACGCTTCAGATTCAATGCGCTGCGCGCAATGCGCCACGTGTCAAAAGCTGATACGGCAGCGCAGCGCCCAAGGCAGTGCGTCCAATCAGAGCAAGGCTCTTTTAAACTAAAATCAAAGGAAGCAACGCTTCAGTTGCGCAAGCACTGCGCTGCGCGACACGTGTCAGCGCAGATGCGCTAGCGCAGTTGCGCTGCGCTTTGCTCTGCGCGACACGTGTCAGCGCAGTTGCGCTGCGCTGTGCGCTGCGCGACACGTGTCACGCGCTGGGGCATTTGCGCCAAACAGAATTAAGATTCTAAAAGAAATCTTTCTGTTCTTGTTAAAACAAGAAGATTTTCTTCTGTAAAACAGAAGGCCTTGGATCAAAGATCCAACGGTGGGGAAAATTCCCCAAATCACTCAGAGAAAGATCTCTTTAACAAATTTAACTAATTTATGGGCACTATAAAAAGGACCCTAGGCCTCAATTCAAAAGAATGAGCATTTTCTAAAAAAAAAAGGGAGAGAAAGAGAACTCTGAAGAACTCCTCAAGAACAAAAAAGGTAAAGACCTTTAGAAAAATAGAAAGTTCTCTTATGAACAGATCATAGATCTTTAATAAAAAAAATAAAATAAAAATAGTGCTTTGCACTTATGAACCATTGGTTCTCTAAGATGAAGAAAAATAAGAAACACTTGTTTTCTTTGATCTAAATTAGATCAAGAAACCAAGTAGTACTTTGCACTTATGAACCATTAGTTTTGGAATATAAAAGATTCTCAAGTTAATAGTGCCTTACACTTGCAAAACTGCACTGTTGCGCTCTTGGGTTGGCGCAAGCCACTAGAGAGCGCCACGTGTCAGCATCTGAACCAATTGCGCTATGCGCTTTTGAAACAGAGCCTTGCTCTTTAAAATTGGCGCAATTCACTACAGCGCGCCACGTGTCAGCAGTGCAAGCGCAGCGCACTAGAACAGCGCTGTTGCGCTTGCACTCGCCAGAGCATGACACGTGTCATCACTATATGAGCTTGCGCTCATTACTTGGCGCAAAGCGCCAGACAAACGCACTGCATTGCTTACAAAAGGGCCAAGCCCAATTAAAGAAGGCCTAACAGGCCTAATAAAATGCAATGCATTATTTTAAAAAGGGCAGAGCCCAAACCAAAACAGATGCTCTGCATCATAAATAAAGAGACAGAGCCCAAATCAAAAAGGCCTAGCAGACCAGAATAAAATGCAGTGCATTATTAAATATGGGCAAAGCCCTAGCACAGGCCTAATAGGCCCAAGATCAAGAAAAATATTGAATATTCTCAACGGGACTTAGCCCAATCATGGCCGTAAATCCCCAAACTAAATTGACTGAGCAAGAATGCTCTCCTAAATCAATTTACGACCGGTTCAAGGGTACATCTCCGAACTCCTCTGACACCCATCGTTGTAATCCTTCAACGACGTCAGAGAGGTGACGGGTCCCGACGACCACACATCAATACGGACCGCGGGGTCCTTAAACTCATGGACCGAAACGTCCTTAAACTAATGTTGGACCGAAACGTCCTTAAACTAATATTGGACCGAAACGTCCTTAAACTAATATCGGACCACCACATCCCTAAACTGGAATATGGACCATCACGTCCCTAAACTGAAATGTGGACCACCATGTCTCTAAACTGGAATATGGACCGCAAAGTCCCTAAATGACCTATGGACCACTACGTCCCTAAACTGGAACAATAGAGCTCCCAAATGCTCTTTTGTCGGATCTAAACGATCCCGTTTAAGTTGATCTTAGCCTCAAATATGGCTAACGTATCCTTAAATATTCAAACAGACTTTAGTCCCAAATTGGACTATAAAACCCCCAATCAACTTTGGTTCAAGGGTACATCTCCGAACTCCTCTGACACATGTCGTTGTAATCCTTCAACGTCGTCAGAGAGGTGACGGGTCCTGACGGCCATATATTAAATGGACCACTACGTCCTTAAACTGGAAATGGATCTAGACGATCCCGTTAAGTTGATCTTAATCTCAAATCAGACTAACGTATCCTTAATGAACGTTTAAGTTGATCTTTGTCTCAAATGCGGCTAACGTATCCTTAAACTAAAAACACCAAACCCAAATCTAAGTAAATACGGATTTGGACTAATCCACGTCCTACGGGCGACGGCATTACTCAGTCTCCATATACAATCCACGGGCAACCACAAACAAAACAAACACCCATGACACGAAGTGAAATTCTGGAGAAGAAAAAAGTTGTTACCGTGATGAGGTAGCGTAATTAACTGCAGGGGCTTGCGCCTGCAGGGAAGAGCGTCCCCACAATCAAAAACCCCTCAAGCGAGGGGGAATCTGACGAAATCTGCTACATCGGCCGCATCCGTCTAAACCTCCGATACACGGTGCCATAAATCAACTTGGCATCTTCGGACAGGTAGACGGATAAAACCATATAGCATCTGCCCCGAATCTTAGGCAAGACGTCCTCACGTCGTCGCCGTCTTTCGCAGGGGAACACTCACCTCCGAGCCTCCTGCATATTTGGCCTCCTCAGCCTTCTCAGCTTGCCTCCGGGCTATCACAGAACCAAGATAGCTCGGCCTCCCACTCGGTCTCGAGCCCGTGCCGAGCTCATCTTGCTCGGTCCCTTCGATCGACCAACAACATCATTCGCAGGTGCTTCCGTCTCGCCTCGGCGAATCTCGCCATGCGCGAGATCTCTGCTGCCCACGATCCCGCGTTCCACGCCATCACAATCCTCATTAACGAGCCTGTCTCGCCATTAATGGGAGATCCCGCCCATCACGCGGGCGTGACGTCGGGGGCGTAACGGCCGGCATGATTCTCGCACCTGCCTGCCTGTTGCCACCGCTATATAAACCCCTCCTTCAGACGGTTCAAGTAAGTCATTTTCCATTCACCAGGCTATTACTCTGCTCGGATTTCCTGTCTAACTTGGTCGTCGGAGGGTTCTCAGTGGTACAACCACCCCGGGACTTCCTTGCAGGTAGCTCGACTCCAACAACCTCAAACCCAATGAGATCCACACACTCCAACAGCTATCCACACACTCCAACGAGTGTCACGGTCGGACACGATGCTCACCGGTACTCCATGCAATCTTACAATCTCCTACATGTACCGTTCCGCTAACGCTTCCGTTGATTGACCAACTCGAAATGGTATGAAATGAGCTGCCTTGTTCAATCGATCAACAATCACCCAAACTGCATTGTTGCCCTTTGGACTCCGCGGTAAAGCTGTCACGAAATCCTTGGTTATGTGTTCCCACTTCCATTGAGGAATCGGAAGTGGTTGCAATAAATCAGCAACACTTTGATGTTCAGCCTTAATTTGCTGACACACCAAGCACTTTGCTACAAAGCGAGCAATCTCCCTTTTCATACCTTCCCACCAGAAATGCTGTCGTAGATCACGGTACACCTTCAAGCCTCCTGGATGTACGGAATATGCGGAACTGTGATCCTCCTTCATAACTTCTTCTCGAATGTCTCCTTTCGGCACACACAAACGGCTACCATATCGCAACGAACTATCTTCATGAATCAACAAGTCCGTTCGAAGTCCAGCTTCAATTTGTTCTCGAAACTTTTGCAATCTTGGGTCCTGCAACTGCGCTGCTTTAATATTCTCGGTCAACGACGAATGTACTTGCAGCTGCATCAACTGTCCCGAAGAATGCGGTAGCACGATCTCCAAATCGAATCTCTGAAAGTATTCAATAAGCTCCTTCTGTGTAGTCAACATCTGAATTGCTGGCAACCGACTAAGCGCATCCGGCACAACATTAACTTTTCCCGGATGGTACTTAAGGTCAAGATCATAGTCAGCCATCAGCTCCAACCATCCGCGCTGCCTCATGTTAAGTTCTTTCTGTGTGAACACGTACTTCAGGCTTTTGTGATCGGTGAATACTTCAACTCTTTCGCCCAGTAAGTAGTGTCTCCAAATCATCAAAACGAAAATCACGGCTGCTAGCTCCAAATCATGAGTTGGGTAATTCTTCTCATGGATCTTCAATTGTCTCGATGCGTAGGCTATAACCTTTCCATGTTGCATCAAGACACATCCCAAACCTTTCCCAGATGCGTCGCTGTGAATCACCGATCCTCCGGAACTGTCTGGTACGGTTAAAATAGGAGCGGTTATCAATCTCTGCTACGTTCTTCGGAATCGGCCAATCTCGAACTGTTGCAATATTTTCGGGATCAACGACGATTCCATCTCCGGATACGACATGCCCCAAAAACTTCACTTCTTCAAGCCAAAACTCGCACTTGCTCATCTTTGCATACAATCTTTCTTTCCTCAATGTCTGCGGTGCGATCTTCAAGTGTTCTGCATGCTCTTCTATGCTCCTCGAGTAGACCAGAATATCATCAATGAACACCACTATAAACTGGTCCAAGAATGGTGAAAAGATTCGGTTCATCAAGTTCATAAATATCGCCGGTGTTTCGTGACTCCGAATGGCATCACTAAATACTCGTAATGTCCATACCGAGTTCGGAACGCAGTCTTGCAAATATCTTCTGATTTAACTCGGACCTGATGATATCCGGATCGCAAATCCAGCTTCGAGAATACCCTCGTGCCACTAAGCTTCTCGAACAATTCGCCAATACGAGGGATCGGGTACTTGTTCTTAAAAGTCACCCGGTTTAATTCTCGATAATCGATGCATATCCTCCTTGTGCCATCTTAATTCCTGACTAGAAGAACTGGAGCTCCCCAAGGTGAATTACTGCAGCGAATCCAACCCTTCTCAAGTAATTCGGTAACCTACTTCTTGACTTCTTCCAACTCCACTGGTGCCATTGGATAGTATGCCTTTGAGATTGGCGCTGCACCAGGAACAAGATCGATTTCGAACTCCACATCTCGTTTTGGCGGTAAACCCGAGATATCCTCGAAAACATTCCTCCTTATCAACTTCCATCGACGAAAGAACACTGTTTGTCGGCCTAGCACTAAACTCGACTGGCCCGACAGAACTGCTTCCTTCAGCAAAAACAAACTCCGGATGTTTGGGAATCTGGAAAATCACTTTCTTTGCCCTACAATCAATGTGAGCATGGAAAGTGCCGAGAAAATCCATTCCCAAGACAACTTCATAACTGCCGGTATCGGTCACCAAGAAATCTGCAAAACATGAACTGGTAAGCAAAGAAACTGAGAGAACCAAGGTAATAGAACGACCATGAAACAAGGAAATAAAACAAGGCCAGGACTCCAAGTTACTTAACTAGAGTACCGCATTGTAACCATACTGCAGTTCATAGTTACAATCACATAACTCCACTCGAATCGCCCAAATCCTAGTATCAGAATCAAGGAACAGGGAGAAACAATAGGGAACCAAAAGGTTTCAAGTCAAGATGCAAAGTGGTTTGCATATCGTTAAGGCAAAGGATAAAGAGAAAGATATGATTCAAGAATCATGATAACAATGTGGCATGACAAATTCCTAATCACGGATTTTCCGATTCGTGTATTGGGTCCAATACCCAACTACAAAAGAATCAAACCCGATTAACCTAAATCCTATGGCTCTGATACCAAACAAATCCTGTCATGCCCCGCTTCCCAGAGTGCGCTAAGATCGGCACGTGACAGAGCCAACCATGCTACCTGTGGATAGGAAACATCCTTCCACAGTCACATTACGGCTGTCTATAAGATATCAAGAACAGGAAAGTAAAATAAACTATCTAGTACATGTCCATATGCCAGAATAAACGAGTCAAGAAATAATATGCGGAAGCAATAGATCCAATAAATAGTAACATCTGGAAAGTACGGAAATAACTAAACTAACTGGATCATCACTGCTCGGCCTGTCGGCTGAAGTACTCCTGCTCGGCCTGCGACAAGGGTAGCGGATCTGGGCCATGCAAAACCCAGAAGTCAGTGCGTCATAATATCAACAATAATATAATCAGGGGGTAACAAGTCATGCAGGCATGAGTATGAACAGTAACAAGTCATCAGTAACAAGTAACAGTAACATGAATATAGATCAGTGAACATGATATAAACAGGTGAAGTGCGGTGAGTAGTCTAAACTGTGCTATAGGGTTATCTACTCTAAAATTATTCAAAAGCAATTAATGTAATTCTCATCGTAACCCATCGGTCTATGCCCCGTTCAACCCCACGGGACAACGGTAAAAAGATAATAGACTATAAGTCTATGTCCTGTTCAACCCCACGGGACCACGGTAAAAGGATAATAGCCCATTGAGTTATGTTCGACTACATTCTTCATTTCCACACACCCCCTGTTATGTGTGTAAATCAGGTATTGATAAATCTGGAGCTAATGCCACCATAGGATCAAGCAGGTATAAGTCTGTCTAAATAGACAACAGGATATGTCCGTAGGGACAACAGGTCCTGTCACGCCCCGCTTCCCATTATACGGCGAAGGGGACGTGACTGGCCCGCTACGTATATACTCAGAAGTACATACGCTAAGCGTATCTAAGCAATATAAAAGTAAATACACAAGAGACAATATATAATAAAAACAGCAACTTTTATTTATTAACATTCTTTTGTACAATGCATGAAAAGGAAATACAACTGAAATAAAACGATGCCTAAACAATGGCATTACAGAAAATGAAAAGTGCTGAATGTAAAATGTACAATGTAACTAGAGCTCTGGTTCTTCAGCAAACTGCTCTAAGTTTTCTGCAGATGGCTCGATCTCTGTCGGGTCCAAACCATCCGACGACATTCAAAGAAGAAAGAAATAGAATGTCGTCAGCGAACATGTCGTTCGGTAAGTCCCAAAGATAAGAGGAAAGTAGAAAAGAAGAAAGAGAGAGAGAGCGTAGCTTTTAATGTTGTATTATATTGTTATAATATTGTATTAACGCTGTTGTTTGTAGCTTGGTACAGAAGAATGCCGGTGTATACCAGAGGGGTCTCAGTATGCTAGAGATCAGGGCAAATGGAAGTACAAGGCTGCGTTATACAACCCGGAACAACGGCAATTGGATTCATGATAGGTGTCTTAATCTTACCGTCTCGTGCCACTTTTAATACCTTCCGTACCAATCTACCCTCTTAAACCCCCTAGTTTTTATTTGTATTATTTTGTACTGTAAATTGTATTGAATTTATAATTGAAAGACTGACCGAAACCATGATATCAGTAAACGGATGTGACCGTAGAATCATGTAAATGGAATAACTGTAGAACCATGTAAATGGAATGTATATCCATGGTTCGGTTCAGTCAAGTAGTATAGATTGATAACTGGATTCATGCATTCATGTTGAATTGTAATATTGAAGCTTATAGATTATAGATTGTAAACAGTAAATTGTAGATTGTAAATTGTACTTGAATCATATTCAAGTCAGATTATTCAGACTCAAACCCGAGTCAGACAATAAGAAATGTAAATCGAAGTCTTGATTATTTCTTAAACCTATAATTGCTAGGGTCCTTATGGTAATTTATAAAACTTGAGGGGGTTTTATGTAAAAATACTTTTTATATACTTTTCAAAATACTCCTCAAGTATTTGTTTTTCGTCTTTAGAATTGTAATGAATGTGGATTTTATATTGTGTTATTTCTAGTGAAAATATCCTAGTTCCATAAATAAATGTATTTATTTGTAATATTAATTTATGTGGAATTTATGGTATTTTAATATAAAATTGATTCTTGTGATTTTTAGAAAAAGGTGGAATATTTATATCATAATAAAATAGGTGTTTTAATGATATATATACATACAAAAATAATTTTAATAAATATTTTATATTCTAGAAAATCTCATTTTCTTAAGATGCCGTATTTTAAATCTTTTGAGACCGAATGCTCCTTGCGGAGGTCTGAATCTCGCACTACTAAGCCCGAGGGTGTGCGATAAACCGCACCATCCCGAACGGGTTCCCCAAAATGGGTTGTAGCGGCGCTTTGCAAAGATTGTAAAATACTAAATTCTTTAGAAAACGGGTTTATGAAGTAAGTGGTATTTATTTGTAAAAATGTCAATTTTCTGTATTCTATGTTCTATGGTCTCCTAAGTCAACTAGACTATTTCTAATGGTCTAAACAACAAGTTGTTAGATGCCTCAAATCGCCTCTTCACCGCCAATTGTGGCCAGGTAAGTACAAGTGAGGAAAGGAGGGATCCGCTCACGAATCACCGTGAGACGGGCCTTTTAAAGTTACCTTTCTCACTTGCCTAACCTAGACACCACAAAGTCAGGTTTAGATAAACGACCGATGTCCACAACTTATCGTATTTTCATAATAAGTGGTACTTCTTTAAAAAATGTATCAAAACTAAATCTTTTAGAAATGGTTTTATTAAGTATATGGTATTGAAATGAAATTGTTGTTTTCTCGTATTCTAAGTTTTCAATGGTATAGTGTTAGGCTGTATGTAAGTGTGTGAGGAGGTAGGTCGTTACCTCGTGATTCACTTAAGGTATAGCAAGGTTAATGGGATTAAATGTGGAATCGAAACATTGTGGTATTTAAGTGAAAAATACGATAATTTGAAATAGCTATCATTTCATGTGATGAAACTTGTTCAAATTATTTGATTAGTGTTTAATAGTCAACATAAGAAAGTTTAAGAAGGATTGTATTAGTGAGAAGTGAAATTTTATAGAAAACCGAATCGGAAATCGGATTTGTTCCGATTCCGTCGGGTTTTGTAATTTCGTATTTTGAGAATGGAAAACAGAGATAGAAAAGGGACTTACGAGTTTTAGATTACGCAAAAGAGTGAGAGGGGACTAGAGGAATCGTCGGTGTGTTGCGTCGTCGCCGATAGCTCCTAAAATGATCGCCGGAAATTCCGCCGGGAATTCGTCGGAGTTTCGCCTCGAGCTTGTTTTCAAGGTACACGACTCTTGGAAATTTTTTTGAGAGAGTGGGCTCAAGATTTTGGGGTGAGAGAGTAGAGGGTAGGGGTGTATTTATAGGGTAGGTTAGGGTTTGGGTAGATGAAAGGTTTTTAATAAAAAAAATTGTAAAAATTTATAAAATTCATTAAAAATTATAGTAAATGGGGTATATTTAACTTTCTGGAACTGATCCAATAAATTAGAGTATGCAGAGGAGTTTGGAAGATGAAAAGACAGGATTTTGGTGTTGGGGACTCGACCGTCCGGCCAAGTCCGAGTCGGCCGGTCCGCCGGCCGACTCGGCCGAGTCGGGGGTCGAGAAGGTGGGGGGTCGCCGGGGTAAGACACTGGTAGTTTTAGTTTTTCTGGTTTAGTTCAAGTTTTAGGAGTTATAGTGTGTGGACTGTTGGGCTTCCAAAGGATTTAAAACAAAATAATATTAAAAAATAATGTGGGGCAAGGGATTTGAACTCTGGTGGCTTGGTTCAGCAATGCAAGGTATTACCAATGAACTACAAGCTCCTTCTTGTAATTAAATTGCTAATTAATTACTTAAGTCTTGTGCTCAGGCAATAAATACCCCTTTATGGATTTTTGAATTTTTTTTGTAAAAACTTGTATAGGAAATTTTGGGTTGTTACATTCTACCCTTCTTATAAAAATTTCGTCCTCGAAATTTGTAAAAGGAAGGTGTAACAAATTTAAGAAAGTTTGTTGTCTGGAGTACTTGATAATGTATAAAAATAACAAAGTGATACAAGGGTGAAAAAGGATTATCGGTGTTACCTTGAACTACAGTCTCGGCTTCTACGGCTTCTAATGTGAATGTCTGTCGCCGTGGTACATTCCTTCTAGCTGGAGGCACATTCTGCCTTTGGGGCCTGTTTCTCTGCCCTCTAGGCATGTCCCTCACTGCTTGTTGGAATTGGCGAGTGGGCTGTGCAGGTCGTGGAGCAGGTAGTGCAGGACGAGTTGCAGGAGCCTGGCTAGCTGGCCGCTGCGGGTAGTTGGTAGGTGTGTGAGATGAGTTGTATATATATGGACAGGTCTCAATTCTATGATTGGATGCGCCACAAATTAGACACGGGCCTTTAGCGCGTCTACAATCCTTCCACAAGTGTCCCTTTCTATGGCAGTAGTGGCAAATTTCTTCAGTTCTCCTAGGTTCAAACGATGGCCTGGAAGAGGCTCCTCCTGCCATTTGAGTGGCAGGGCGTTTCAAACCGGCAGATTGGGGTCTGCCCTTCGCCTTTATTACTGCCTTATAACTGTGGGCAGCTTCCAGAGCATCTTCATGAGTCAGAAATTTCCCTATGGCTAGTGCAGCCTGAATTTCTGTGTCCAAACCTTGTTGAAATCGACGGGCTCTGATCTCATCCGTCGGTATCAAATGTGCCGCGAATCGACTTAGCATGGTGAATTCAGCGTCATACTCATCTACGGCCTTGTCCCACATCGAACCTTGTTGTAGAAGAATGAACTGCTGCTCCATGGCAAACCTGGCAGTCACATGGAAGTACTTCACGTCGAACTTCTCGCGAAAAGTCTTCCATTCAATAGGCTGTACAAGACGGCTTTCTTCCGCCTTCCACCAGTTGCGAGCATTGTCCGTGAGCTGCAGTTTCTCCACAGGGACCCAAGCTATGTCTGGCACTTGTGCCGCCGCCAGATCATCCTCTATACTTTGTGCCCATTCCTCAGCTTCAAGTGGGCTTCTCTTTCCGGAGAACTGCTTGGGATGTAGAGCCCTGAATTGCTTTACCCCAGGTGCGTCAGTCTCGGGACGGTTCAGGAGTTGTTGCTGTCCCTCAAGGAGGCTGCGAATCGTCTCAAGTAGCACTGTTTGCTCGGTGGGTGGCACAGGAACAACAGGCACGATTGGTAGTGGAGGTGGAGGTTTGTTGTTGACGTTGGTGCTGGTGTTGTTCGGAGAATCCATAACCTTGAAGAAAGATTTGGGTTAGAACAGATTCAAAGTATATGATTCAAAGAATAAGAAATGATGGGATTCAAGGAACATGATTATACAGAATGTTTTAGTTGCTGGTTCTTGTGTTATATTGCTTAGGTTATTCACGCAGAACAGAACTGCATGATAGGGTTTCATACAGCTCGGACCTGTATGGGCCACCAACAAAACCTGTCACGCCCCGCTTCCCATTATACGGTGAAGGGGACGCGACTGGTCCTCTACGTATATACTCAGAAGTACATACGCTAAGCGTATCTAAGTAATATAAAAGTAAATACACAACAGACAAGATATAATAAAAACAACAACTTTTATTTATTAACATTTTTTTGTACAATGCATGAAAAGGAAATATAACTGAAATAAAACGATGCCTAAAAAATGGCATTACAGGAAATGAAAAGTACTGAATGTAAAATGTACAATTAAACTAGAGCTCTGGTTCTTCAGCAAACTGCTCCAAGTCTTTTGCAGATGGCTCGATCTATGCCGGGTCCAAACCACCTGACGACATTCAAAGAAGAAAGAAATAGAATGTCGTCAGCGAATAGGTCGCTCGGTAAGTCCCAAAGATAAGAGGAAAGTAGAAAAGAAGAAAGAGAGAGAGCGTAGATTTTAATATTGTATTATATTGTTGTAATGTTGTATTAACGCTGTTGTTTGTAGCTTGCTACAGAAGAATGCCAGTGTATACGAGAGAGGTCTCGGTATGCTAGAGACCAGGGAAAATGGAAGTACAAGGCTCCGTTATACAACCCGAAACAACGGCAATTGGATTCATATTAGGTGTCTTAATCTTACCGTCTCGTGCCACTTTTAACACCTTCCGTACCAATCTACCCCCTTAAACCCCGTAGTGTTTTATTCGTATTGTTTTGTACTGTAAATTGTATTGAATTTATAATTGAAAGACTGACCGAAACCATGATATCAGTAAACGGATGTGGCCGTAGAATCATGTAAATGGAATAATTGTAGAACCATATAAATGGAATGTATATCCATGGTTCGGTTCAATCAAGTTGTATAGATTGATAACTGGATTCATGCATTCATATTGAATTATAATATTGAAACTTGTAAATTATAGATTGTAAACAGTAAATTGTAGATTGTAGATTGTACTTGAATCATATTCAAGTCAGATTATTCAGACTCAAACCCGAGTCAGACAATTAGAAATGTAAATCGAAGTCTTGATTATTTCTTAAACCTATAATTGCTAGGGTCCTTATGGTAATTTATAAAACTTGAGGGGGTTTTATGTAAAAATACTTTTTATATACTTTTCAAAATACTCTTCAAGTATTTGTTATTCGTCTTTAGAATTGTAATGAATGTGGATTTTATATTGTGTTATTTCTAGTGAAAATATCCTAGTTTCATAAATAAAGGTATTTATTTGTAATATTAATTTATGTGGAATTTATGGTATTTTAATGTAAAATTTATTCTTGTGGTTTTTAGAAAAAGGTGGAATATTTATATCATAATAAAATAGGTGTTTTAATGATATATATACATACAAAAATAATTTTAATAAATATTTTATATTCTAGAAAATCTCATTTTCTTAAGATGTCGTATTTTAAATATTTCGAGACCGAATGCTCCTTGCGGAGGTCTGAATCTCGCACTACTAAGCCCGAGGGTGTGCGATAAACCGCACCATCCCGAACGGGTTCCCCAAAATAGGTTGTAGCGGCGCTTTGCAAAGATTGTAAAATACTAAATCTTTTAGAAAACGGTTTTATGAAATAAGTGGTATTTATTTGTAAAAATGTCAATTTTTCGTATTCTATGTTCTAGGGTCTCCTAAGTCAACTAGACTATTTCTAATGGTCTAAACGACAAGTTGTTAGATGCCTCAAATCGCCTCTTCAATGCTAATTGTAGCCAGGTAAGTACAAGTGAGGAAAAGAGGGATCCGCTGACGAATCACCGTAAGACGGGCCTTTTAAAGTTACCTTTCTCACTTGCCTAGCATAGACACCACAAAGTCAGGTTTAGATAAACGACCGATGTCCAAAACTTATCGTATTTTCAAAATAAGTGGTACTTCTTTAAAAAATGTATCAAAACTAAATCTTTTAGAAATAGTTTTATTAGGTGTAATACCCAGCCCCTTTTATACCTATAATTGTACTTCTTTATACCTAAAAAATTTATTTATAAGTATTTAGTTATTTTCAAAATTGTACTAAACCCAAACTCACCTCATCAGCCATTCTCTTTTAAATAAACTTATTTTTTCTTTTCAATCCCCTTAATTCCATTCTCAGCCCAAGAGATCCTTACCAAATTAATTTATCTAAAACATTTTCTAGCCACTTACTTTAATTCTTTCACCCCCCATTTTCTTCACTAACCCTAAGCCGGCCCTTCCTTTTTCTTATTTATTATTTGGTACTATTTCTCTAGCCCAATCCTTAAGCCAGTGGCCGGCCTCTCCTTTATTCATTTCTTTTAAATTTTCACAACCCTAAAATCCCAAGCCCATTCCTTAAATAAATTTGTTTTTCTTTTTTTTCCTTTTCTTTCAAGTCCAACCCCCCTTTCCCTAATAATTCTTTTAAATTCTTCCCCTTTTACACAGGCCCGGCCCTTCTCTTCTCTCTCTTAACTTTTTATTAATTTTTCCAGCAGCCCAGCCCAGCAGCCCACTCTTTAATTTAACCCATCATTTTCATTATTTTTTTCCTCTAATTCTTCGGCCCAGCTCACGTCGGCTCGGCCCGCTCCCGCTTCATCCCTCAACTCGTGCCGCTCCCTCGACCCGACCCGCACCTACAGTGCGTCTCCCCCAACGGCTACTCTCCGGATTTCCCGCGCAAAATCCTCCCGTTGCGCCCTCGTCGCCGCTCCCCACGCCCACGCTCGTGAGACGTTACCCCACGAGCGCACCCTCTCGCGATTTACTCAACGTCCTCCCCTCGTCTCTCACTTTTCTCTCCCTCTCAAAACTTTCAACCGCTCGAGTCCCTGCATTCCACTCCTCGACGACGACGTCACCGCCGACGAATACGACCACAACAATCACTTCGCCTCGCCTCCCTCTCCTCTCTCTCTCCTCTTCACCACCCTCCTCGCCACCGAGTCCCCCTCACTCCCGTTCTCCCTTTCAACATTCGAACACCATCGCCCCTGTCCGTCGTCGATCATCCCCCGATCACCACCACCGCCTCACCTACTCCCTCCTCACCTCACCTCTTCGCAGCACCCTCTTCCTCGACAATCCCACCTCCTATCACCAACGCCCTCGCCTCCATCTCAAACCCCCACTCATCCATTCCCTGCAAACCCGAGCCCCATCGCCCTTCGCCGGAGCTCTCCCCACCGTCGACGTCTCCCTCACCCCCTCTTCCTCGAAAACGTCTCACTCTCTCTCTCTCACGGTAACATCACCCTCTGCAACTCCTCTCTCTAATCCCTGTCTCTCTCTCTCAAATCTCTGTCTCTCTGTCTCTCTCTCTAATCTCTGTCTCTCTCTCACTCTACAACTCTCTCTCTCTGTCCCTCTTACTCTCTCTCTCTCTAACTCTCTCTATTTCTCTAAATCTCCCTCTGTTCTCAAAAATTTCTCTCTCTCCCTCTCGCAGATCAACACCAGAAACAACTCGGGCGGTGATGAAAACGGTCGCACGGAGAGTAACTGGAGTGGATACGATTGTCTGATTTCAAAAGGCCGAACTGTGCTGCACCGTGCCGCGCGTGCGTCGCGTTCGTGACGTTACCGTCATCGTACATTCCCGAGACGTGCCCAGGCAAGTTCTCTACTTGCTACATGCTAAGTTGACTTTATTGCAAATTAAAATCATATAGATTCCGTAGTAATATCTCCTGATAAATTATATTACGTACCTGTTCGATGCTAGTTCCCAAAGAAAATACTTTTCTAATTTGACGGAACTAAATGGTATAGTTTAGCCCGTATGACCGTGAATCTAGTGGGTGAATTTCGTTGGATAATATGACTGTTAACGACTAAAATGACTACCCCCAAGTTTACTAGAAAAACTGGAATTTTATTGTACCTGAAAACCGTTAAAATCACCATAAATTATATGCATACTGGAATGATGCGTTCGAGGGATCAAATCGAATCCAACTCGACGATCTTTAACCATATACTAGTTTCCAGATATTCCTGTACTTAAACTGTGACAATAATTGGATCGGAGAGCGACTCTGGACTGCAGTCCAGAGCGACTCTGGACTGCAGTTTACTGTCCCGTAATGGGTACCATCCTGTTTCCCTAACTCGTAGGATGCAGAACTCCACTGTTTAATATAGGTGAATGTGTTAGATAGACAACACAAGTGGTTTCATCCTGTTTCGTTATCGTTTGTTATTTAATCTGCAATTTAATAGATGTGGACGTATAACAGTCCAGAACAGATTCTGAGATGACATATTAATGTTAAACAGTGTATAACTCCTGACGTACAGATGCGATTGAAGATCCGTCTATTGCGTTGAAAACCTTACTGAAAACTCTAGATTTCATTCAACTGTAGCGTCGCTAAAATCTGATCCCAACTAGGATTAAAATGCGTTGCGAAACAGACTTCCGACTCTGAAACCGGATTTTCAGCCGTGAACGCTTAAAATGAAATGGCTATAATTAATGATCCTGAAACCCGATTGGCTGAAACTAAATTCGCTGGATAGGTAACTGAACATACTATTTATTCCCTGTTCATCATTTCACTAAATTGTAACCATATGATTTATGATAAATTATGCAGGTAGTAGATTATCGATGCATGACACCCTAATCATGCTGTATATACTGTTTACGCATCATATCATACACATGTCACTGCATAGATAACCTAGTGATAACGTGCATTACCCAGTGTTAGGTATTAGTGATGATTGTGGTAAGTACGTTAGTGTTCGTGTATCAGTGAATAAGTGAAAGTGATACGTACTTGTACACAATCAGTGAACCTTATTATTCTATTGCATTGTCGACGTCTGTTAGAGTATGCAGAGGAGTTTGGAAGCTGAAAAGACAGGTTTTTGGTGTTGGGGACTCGGCCGTCCGGCCGAGTCCGGCCGGCGGCGCCGGCCCGAGTCGGGGGTCGATAAGGTGGGGGTTCGCCGGGGTAAGACACTGGTAGTTTTAGTTTTTTAGGTTTAGTTCAAGTTTTAGGAGTTATGGTGTGTGGACTGTTGGGCTTCCAGAGGATTTAAAACAAAATAATATTAAAAAATAATGTGGGGCAGGGGATTTGAACTCTGGTCGCTTGGTTCAGCAATGCAAGGTATTACCAATGAGCTACATGCTCCTTCTTGTAATTAAATTGCTAATTAATTACTTAAGTCTTGTACTCAGGCAATAAATACCCCTTTATGGATTTTTGAATTTTTTTTGTAAAAACTTGTATTGGAAATTTTGGGTTGTTACAGGTCGAGACTGTTGGCATTAGTAACAAGATCAGGTAACAAGTCAAATAGTGATATATCAGGTCATGTCAGTTAGTGCACAAGTATCAAGTTATGTCAAGTAGTGTATTAGGTCATGTCAGGTAGTGCACAAGTATCAAGCGGGTCCTCATAATCAAACTGTAATAAGTATGGGTGCACAAAATCAAATATGGAGTACTAATATAACAATAAAATGAAATAATTTGATATGGTATGCAAATAGATATAAAATCAATGATATGGATTAACAATATCGATTAGGGTTACCTTTAATAGTTCTAAAACTAATTAGGTTGCACTTTGTTAAACATGGGGTGTTAAAATAACAGTGTTATGTTAATAATGTGATATGTAAATGCAGCTATATTTATTCTATATGATATGGATGCAAACGGACATCATATAACCGTAAAATGATAAACTAACAAGTGCGGGATATATAACTAAACAATATGTGATGTAACTATTCAATTTGATGCATTATATGATAGTATAGTATGTAACAAGATAAGTTTTCATGATCTAGATCTGAAATGATATGAATGGATGCAAAACTAATCATTATAGGGTATTATAATTCAAATAAGCATAGAATACAGTAGTATAGTAGCAAGGTTAACTTGCCTGAACGGATATCATGACGGATGTAAACGCAGCGTCCGAAGTCGGTAAAAGTCTCGACGCAAGCACACACGTACAGAACAGAACCAGGAAATCCAAGAATGTGACCACGCAGGTAGGGGACGTCCACTGGGTCTCCCGGATCGGCAGTGGCGAGCACGGCTCCGGCGACCACCTTGATCTGTATAAAATATGACGACGAATATCCGGAGACGAATGCTGACATGAAATCATGAACGGAGCAAGATCAAAACTTGATCTTGTCAAACAAACACTACTCGGCTATGGTTCGATTTGTGCTCTGCCTTCACTGTAGTTACAGGATCTCCATAGAAAAGTGCTTTGAGATTTGCCAACATTCCATCAACAAAAGGGAGGAGTCAAAGAGCCCAAATAGCATCTGCTCATTTTTTTCCAAAGTTTCTCAATAGGCAGATCAATGTCCTTGGCATCAAAACTCTCAATCTCACCACCACCATTATCATGAGCAGCAACAGCATTTACATCGACGGCGGCCATGGCAATCGAAGACGAGGAGGAGAAGATGTGGATGTCGAGGAAGATGAGGGTGCTCGGGTGAAATGTCGGCAAGGTGCTAGGGTCGAGGTCGTGGGTTGATGGAGGATGGAGATGGGTTGTCGGTCGCGACGGGAACATGGGTTCTCATCGGGGTTGGCGAGAGCGGGAGAGGAGGGAGAGGAGATGGGAGGAGGAGATGGGCGAAGGGAGGCCGACAAGGTGGAAGCGGCGATGGTGGCGACGGGCGCGATGACGAAGGCAGGGCATAGAGGCGAACGAAGAAGAAGAAGAAAATGATGATGTTGATGATGGAAGATCGGGGGCGAGATGGGTTTGGAGCAATAGGCGGCGAGAACGAGGAGGTGTGGGTTCTCACGTGGGCGTAAGAGAAAGAAGCAGCAAGCACGTGGAGGGAGAAGGTTAGGGTTAGGCGACCGCGAAGAAGAGGAGGCGGCAGGGGTTTTAAAAGAAAGAAGAAGAAAGAATGAATAGGTGTGAAGAAGGAAGGTGACGGTAGCAATAGGTAGGTGATGGGATTCGAGGAGTCTACAGTAATCCCAAGACGAGAGAGAAAGAAGAGAGAGAGAGAGATGCGCGAGAGGAGAAAGAATATTGTCGTTAGTGAGGGAGAGAGAAAGAGAGAGAAGCTGAGAGCTTGGTGAGGGGGCCACACCAGAGAGAAAGAGAAGAGAGAGGGAAGAGAGAGAGAGTTTGTTAAACGTTGGGATTTTAATTTATAAAATATTTTTTTGTTAGTTAGTTTAAATTTTATGAACTGTTAAAGAAATTTGAACTGTTAAATAAATTTAAATATTAAATAAATTCAAATTTTGGCGGCATACAAAATATTCCAAAACATGCCCGGGTCGGGTCTAAAAATTCAGTTTTAAAATATGAAAAATATATGCGACGACCAAAATTAAAAATGAATGCTCGGCTAACGAAAATGCATACCCCCAAGAACGGATGCACGTACGTGCGCGTAGCCATCCAAACAAGTCCGTTTCACTGAACGGGACAAGAACAAGATGCGTGGATGCTACCACAGGGTTAGGGATATCAAGCAGGCCATGCAATGTATTTTTAAAATATTTTACGTGACTTAAAATATTATATGGTAAAAGATGCAATTCCAGATAAAATGCCAGTATGCAGTATTTATGAAAATGCACAAGTCTATGTAACAAGTCAAGATAATTCATAAATATAAATCAAACAAGTTTCAAGCAAGCGGGTCGGGTTGGATGCAATACTAATGTGAAATACCATTCGCACCCAAAACATGATAAATCAAGAAAATACCAAAAATAAGCAAATACGAGAACTGGAACTGGTATAAATGAACTAGGGTGTTACATTATACCCAACTACAAAAGAATTTCGTCCTCGAAATTTTTAAGAACAAGGAAAGATAAACAATTAAGGAACTACAAGAATAGGTGTGGAAACTTCTGTCGGATTTCATCTTCTCGTTCCCAAGTTGATTCTCCATGCGAGCGATTCCCCCAAGAAACAAGTATGAGAGGGATAACCTTGTTCTTAAGGACTTTTTCTCTTCGATCAACAATCGACATCGGTCGTTCCTCAAAGGTCAAATCCTCCCTTACAATCAGCTTCGAATGATCTAGCATGTGTGTTTCATCTCGAACATACTTACGGAGTTGAGATACATGAAACATGTCATGAACATTCGCCAAAGATTGTGGTAAAGCCAATCGATAAGCCACTTCTCCAACACGCTCCAAAATTTCGAAAGGCCCTACGAATCGAGGACTAAGCTTTCGTCGACTCCCAAAATGAATCACTCCTCTAGTAGGGGATATCTTCAAGAACACCAAATCACCAACAGTGAACTCTAGAGGTCTTCTCGATGTATCGACCCAACTCTTCTGCCGATCTTGTGCCGCCTTCATATGATTACGGATAGTGTTAACTTTCTCAACTGTTTGCACGATCAAATCCGGTCCTAACAAACACGTGAACGACACCTGCGACCATACAATGCTTCGAATGGAGCCATCTGAATAGTCGCCTGAAAACCGTTGTTGTACGAAAACTCCACCAAGTGTATATGATCCTCCTACGAACCCTTGAAGTCTAACATGCAAGCTCTCAACATATCTTCAAGAGTTTAGATCGTTCTCTCTGACTGTCCATCTGTCTGAGGATGATAAGCTGTGCTAAACTTCAATCGAGTCCCCAAACTTTCCTGTAAACTCCTCCAGAAGTGTGATAAGAAACGGGTGTCATGGTCGGACACGATGCTCACCGGCACTCCATGCAATCTTACAATCTCCTGCATGTACCGTTCCGCTAACGCTTCCGTTGATTGACCAACTCGAAATGGTATGAAATGAGCTGCTTTGGTCAATCGATCAACAATCACCCAAACTGTAATGTTGCCTTTTGGACTCCGCGGTAAAGCTGTCATGAAATCCATGGTTATGTGTTCCCACTTCAATTGATGAATCGGAAGTGGTTGCAATAAACCAGCAACCCATTTGATGTTCAGCCTTAATTTGCTGACACACTAAGCACTTTTCTACAAAGCGAGCAATCTCCCTTTTCATACCTTCCCACCAGAAATGCTGTCGTTAATCACGGTACATCTTCGTGCCTCCTAGATGTACGGAATATGCGGAACTGTGTGCCTCCTTCATAACTTCTTCGCGAATGTCTACTTTCGGCACACACAAACGGCTACCATTTCGCAACGAACCATCTTCATGAATCAACAAGTCCGTTCGAAGTCCAGCTTCAACTTGTTCTCGAAACTTTTGCAATCTTGGGTCCTACGACTGCGCTGCTTTAATATTCTCGATCAACGGCGACTGTACTTGCAGCTGCATCAACTGTCCCGAAGAATGAGGTAGCACGATCTCCAAATCGAATCTCCAAAAGTCTTCAATAAGCTCCTTCTGTGTAGTCAACATCTGAATTGCTGGCAACCGACTAAGCGCATCCGGCACAACATTAAGTTTCCCCGGATGGTACTTAAGGTCAAGATCATAGTCAGCCATCAGCTCCAACCATCCGCGCTGCCTCATGTTAAGTTCTTTCTGTGTGAACACGTACTTCAGGCTTTTATGATCGGTGAATATTTCAACTCTTTCGCCCAGTAAGTAGCGTTTCCAAATCTTCAAAACGAAAATCACGGCTGCTAGCTCCAAATCATGAGTTGGGTAATTCTTCTCATGGATCTTCAATTGTCTCGATGCGTAGGCTATAACCTTTCCATGTTGCATCAAGACACGTCCCAAACCTTTCCCAGATGTGTAGCTGTGAATCACCAATCCTCCGGAACTGTCTGATACGGTTAAAATAGGAGCGGTTATCAATCTCTGCTACGTTCTTCGGAATCGGCCAATCTTGAACTGTTGCAATCTTTTCAGGATCAACGGCGATTCCATCTCCGGATACGAAATGCCCCAAAAACTTCACTTCTTCAAGCCAAAACTCGCACTTGCTCATCTTTGCATACAATCTTTCTTACCTTAATGTCTGCTGTGCGATCTTCAAGTGTTCTGCATGCTCTTCTATGCTCCTCGAGTAGACCAGAATATCATCAATGAACACCACTATAAACTGGTCTAAGAATGGTGAAAAGATTCAGTTCATCAAGTCCATAAATATCGCTTGTGCATTCGTGACTCCGAATGGCATCACTAAATACTCGTAATATCCATACCGAGGTTGGAACGCAGTCTTGCAAATATCTTCTAATTTAACTCGGACCTGATGATATCCGGATCGTAAATCCAGCTTCGAGAATACCCTCGCGCCACTAAGCTGCTCGAACAATTCGCCAATGCGAGGGATCGGGTACTTGTTCTTAATAGTCACCCGGTTTAATTCTCGATAATCGATGCACATCCTCCTTGTGCCATCTTTCTTCTTGACTAGAAGAACTGGAGCTCTCCAAGGTGAATTACTGCTGCGAATCCAACCCTTCTCAAGTAATTCAGTAATCTTCTTCTTGACTTCTTCCAACTCCACTGGTGCCTTTAGATAGTATGCCTTTATGATTGGCGCTGCACCAGGAACAAGATCGATTTCGAACTCCACATCTCGTTTTAGCGGTAAACCCGAGATGTCCTCGAAAACGTCCATGAACTCTCGAACTACAGCTGGCGCTTCCTCCTTATCAACTTCCATCGACGAAAGAACACTGTTTGTCGGCCTAGCCCTAAACTCGACTGGCCCGACAGAACTGCTTCCTTCAGTAAAAACAAACTCCGGATGTCTGGGAATCTGGAAATCACTTTCTTTGCCCTACAATCAAAGTGAGCATGGAAAGTGCCGAGAAAATCCATTCCCAAGACAACTTCATAACTGCCGGTATCGGTCACCAAGAAATCTGCAAAACATGAACTGGTAAGCAAAGAAACTGAGAGAACCAAGGTAATAGAACGACTATGAAGGAAGGAAATGAAACATGACCAGGACTCAAAGATACTTAAATAGAGTACCGTATTGTAACCATGCTGAAGTTCATAGTTACAATCACATAACTCCACTCGAGTCGCCCAAATCCTAGTATCAGAATTAAGGAACTGGGAGAAATAATAAAGAACCAAAAGGTTTCAAGTCAAGATGCAAAGTGGTTTACATATCGTCAATGCAAAGTACTCCTGCTCGGCCTGCGACAAGGGTAGCGGATCTGGGCCATGCAAAACCCAGACGTCGGTGCGTCATAATGTCAACAATAATATAATCAGGGGGTAACAAGTCATGCAGGCATGAGTATGAACAGTAACAAGTCATCAGTAACAAGTAACAGTAACATGAATATAGATCAGTGAACAGGATATAAACAGGTGAAGTGCAGTGAGTAGTCTAAACTGTGCTATAGGGTTATCTACTCTAAAGTTATTCGAAATCAATTAATGTAATCCTTATCGGAACCCATCGGTCTATGCACCGTTCAACCCCACGGGACCACGGTAAAAGGATAATAGACTGTGAGTCTATGTACCGTTCAACCCCACGGGACCACGGTAAAACGATGATGGACCTTTGAGTTACATTTGGCTACATTCTTGATTTCCCCATACCCCCAAGTTATGTATGTAAGTCAGGTATTGATAAATCTGGAGCTAATGCCAACACAGGATCAAGCAGGTACAAGTCTGTCTAAATAGACAACAGGATATGTCCGTAGGGACAACAGGTCGAGACTGTTGGCATTAGTAACAAGATCAGGTAACAAGTCAAATAGTGATATATCAAGTCATGTTAGGTAGTGCACAAGCATCAAGTTATGTCAAGTAGTGTATTAGGTCATGTCAGGTAGTGCACAAGTATCAAGCGGGTCCTCATAATCAAACTATAATAAGTATATGTGCACAAAATCAAGTATGGAGTACTAATATAACAATAAAATGAAATAATGTGACATGGTATGCAAATATATATAAAATCAATGATATGGATGCACAATATCGATTAGGGTTACCTTTAATAGTTCTAAAACTAATTAGGTTGCACTTTATTAAACATGGGGTGTTAAAATAACAGTATTATGTTATTAATGTGATCTGTAGATGCAGCTATATTTATTCCATATGATATGGATGAAAACGGACATCATATAACCGTAAAATGATAAACTAATAAGTGCGGGATATATAACTAAACAATATGAGATGTAACTATTCAATTTGATGCAGTATATGATAGTATAGTATGTAACAAGATAAGTTTTCATGACCTAGATCTGAAATGATATGAATGGATTCAAAACTAATCATTATAGGGTATTATAATTCAAATAGGCATAGAATACAGTAGTATAGTATGTAGCAAGGTTAACTTGCCTGAACGGATATCATGAAGGATGTAAACGCAGCGTCTAAAGTCGGTAAAAGTCTCGATGCACGCACACACGTACAGAACAGAACCAGGCAGTCCAAGAATGTGACCACGCGGTAGGGGACGTCCACTGGGTCTCCCGGATCAGCGGTGGCGAGCACGGCTCCGGCGACTACCTTGATCTGTATAAAATATGATGACGGATATCCGGAGATGAATGCTGACATGAAATCACGAACGGAGCAAGATCAAAACTTGATCTTGTCAAACAAACACTACTCAGCTAGGGTTCAATTTGTGCTCTGCCTTCACTGTAGTTGCAGGATCTCCCGAGAAAAGTGCTTTTGAGATTCGCCAACATTCCATCAACAAAAGGGAGGAGTCAAAGAGCCCAGATAGCATCTGCTCATTTTTTTTCCAGAGTTTCTCAATAGGCAGATCAATGTCCTTGGCATCAAAACTCTCAATCTCACCATCACCATTATCATGAGCAGCAGCAGCATTTACATCGACAGCGGCCATGGCAATCGAAGACGAAGAAGAGATGATGTGGATGTCGAGGAATATGAGGGTGCTCGGGTGAGATGTCTGCAATGTGCTAGGGTCGAGGTCGTGGGTTGATGGAGGATGGAGATAGGTTGTCGGTCGCGACGGTAACGTGGGTTCTCGTCGGGGTTGGCGAGAGAGGGAGAGGAGGAAGAGGAGATGAGAGGAGGAGATGGGCGAGGGGATGCCGACAAGGTGGAGGCAGCGATGGTGGCGACGGGAGCGATGACGAGGGCAAGGCATGGAGGCGAACGAAGAAGAAGAAGATGATGTCGATGATGGAAGATCGGGGGCGAGATGGGTTTGGAGCAAGAGGCGGCGAGAACGAGGAGGTGTGGGTTCTCCCGCGGGCGTAAGAGAAAGAAGCAGCAAGCACGAGGAGGGAGAAGGTTAGGGTTTGGCGACCGCGAAGAAGAGGAGGCAACAGGGGTTTTAAAAGAAAGAAGAAGAAAGAATGAATGGGTATGAAGAAGGAAGGTGACGGTAGCAATAGGGAGGTGATGGGATTCGAGGAGTCTACAGTAATCCCGAGACGAGAGGGAAAGAAGAGAGAGAGAGAGATGCTCGAGAGGAGAAAGAATATTGTCGTTGGTGAGGGAGAGAGAAAGAGAGAGAAGCTGAGAGCTTGGTGAGGGGGCCATGATTGTTAGAGATTCTGCGTGTTCAAGTTTAGTTAATTACCGCAATCAAAACGGTTTCGCTTGTAGCTAGCCGGTTGAGTACGGGTCGTCCGCAGGGAGATGGGAATATTTTTCTATGTGCTTTAACGAGTTAAGTCCAAAAGTCCAGATTTGTTTGTGATTAACTAAGCGTTAAAATGATATGTAAAGAGAGCTTGTTAGGGTTAGGATTAGGTTAGTTTGAGTTAGGAGTCGCTCACTTCTTTCGTTGCCACTCTTAATATCGGTGTTACGGTAATCGGCAACAACGGGGATTAGCACGACTAGGAAGGAACTTGCGAGTATAAGCTAGGCTTTCCAATGCATAAGTTCTTCCTTTTGGTGCTTGTCCGTCCGTTCTTGGCTCTTAGCCTTAACCTCCGGTTAATTCAACCACAACCGGTCTCACTACGGAATCACCGCTATCATGTAGGATAGGGTGCCGTAGGGAGCGGATTGTGGTCCAATTAACGGGAGTTCGATTTAAGATGTTGGGCAAGGAAAGAGTGAGAGAGATTTCCTTCTCTCAAACTTCCCTTTTCCTACCCTAACAAGTATGAAAACTACTCACCCATTACAAGAAGAACGAAAAATAAAACAAAGGAGGAAGATAGAAAGAAAGAGATTAGAAGATAACAACTAGCTATTTGCGACCTCACCTTGGCAAGGATCAAACGTAAGCATCATGGTTGTTTAAGGATAAAGGAAAAGAGAATAAGAAAGAAACAACAATAAATAACAACAACTAAATTATCAATTGAAGATTACAAGCAATTAATATAACAAGAGCAAGACAAGTATAATAACAAAAAGAACTTCTTTATTCATCATTCTTCACTCACAAAAGCTCACTACAAGTTTTTAATGGAGAAGAGATGAGAAGAGGAAGAAGAACAACAAGTATTCTAAAACCTAAAATACAAGATTAAGCACCCTTGGCTTTGGCAAGTTCTGGACTATTTATAAGCAGGGAACTGGAAATCTAGGGCAACAATCTGCCTCTTCATAAAAAGACCAAAATAACCCTGAAGTTTCGTCAACTGAGGAGGCTGTACGGCCGCGGTTCTGCGGCCTAAGCATGCTTATGCCGCGGAACCGCGGCGCTTTAGAGGATTTGGGTCATAGGATTTTTTGTGCTGCCCTGGTCTTCTGTGCCCATGATTCTGGTATATGTTTTTTCTCATATTTTCTTCACGATTTTTCCAGAATTTCTGTTGAACAAAAAGGTGATGAATGTGGATCTTTTTGTCATGATTTCCTTGAGCTCCGCGTAGATTTCTTGGATCTTGTGTTACCATTGAGCCTTGTGCATGAAAATGACATTGATTTGCCATTTTGTCTCTTAAACTGGTGTGTGGAAACATACGGATAGAAAGCGGAGACCCGTGTTTTATCTGTGGTTGGCAGGAACCCGGGTTTTGTCGTGCTTTTCCATGAATTTTACCGTTTAGAGCCGAGAACCTGTATCCTGCAATTGACTAGCAAACACGGCTCAAGAGTACCTACCGATAAGCAATGTGATAAAAATTTGGCGGTATAAAAATGCAAAAATCTGATATGAACAAATACCCCCAAACTTATCATTTGCTCGTCCTGAGCAAAGCTAATTTATTCACAAAAATTCCTAACCTCACTTTCGCAGGGAACGCGATTGCACTGAGCATGTGCAACAAGCCGTTAACCTCTAGGTGTCCCTAGTAGGAGGAGTGTTGTCTCCTGAGGGTTTTCAGCGGATACTACCCACAAAATCCGGTCAAGTTAGTTTTGCAAAATAACTATGATTCAAACCCCTAAAGTTTTGTTTCAGAAAATAACAATTCTATGATCCTAAGTCTAGACTATCGAACCCTTATTTTTCACACCTCGCTTCTTATTTAACTACAGATTTTATATGTCTTTACATGCAGTGCAAATAGTGTCGTTAAGTTTCAGAAGGATCGAATAAAGTCATCATGTCACACAATAAAGCCCAGATAAAATTTTTAAAAGGGTCACATAAGTTTTATAAAGAGTTAAGTATTTTTCAAGTTTCGTTTTCCAGTAAGGTTTCAACTTCAGAATTTCTATCTTTCTTAACAGGAAACTAGGTCTTATTTTTCACTCCACTTTTATCTTGTTTTCATTTCATACACACCTCTGTGAACGTGCAATAGTCTTTATCATAGAATAAAACCTTCATATCTCCGCTAAAATTTTTTTTTATAAAAGCATGTCTTTTGTCAAGATTATTCTCATACAAAGAACCGTCAGGAATTTTAACTCGGAGAGAACACTTTCTTGACTTTGTTTTAAACCGGACTTTCTAGGCTTCTTAACGAGCTTTGGGCCAATGCACGCAAACAAGTTGGCTTTAGGGCATTAGGTGTAGAAACACCCCAGCGGACTTAATTACTCAAGTTACCTAGGTCCAAAAACAAAAGACAATTTGGCGTGAAAATCATGATGATTCAATACGAACGGAGATATAACCAGCAGTTCAATTTATTTTTTGGATAAAAGACGTGTTTAGTGGGTTCGGTATGTAATCATTCCAATCAAGTTCCAGATGGGTTATTTTTCAGACTTAGTTCCAATTAAGGCATCAATAACATTCCTTCATATTCACTTTACTTTATAAACTATTCTTGATATTACTTATTTCAGAACAAACCTATTTGATCCTCAGAAAATTATTTATCCATTTAAAAGTTTTTAGATACAAAAGACTTGTCATCTAATTTCCAAAACTCACGACATGTGTAGTGTGATGTAAAGACGTATACCAGCTATAGTTAACTTCAAAGGAGAGTTATCTTTCAGGTTTTCAAAATCTAAAAATAAGATTTAGTTATTCTTATCTTATCAGACAAAACCGTCGAAATGTTGAATCTGAGTTTTCCCACTAGCTAACTTGACAAAAAAGTTGTTATATTTTTAGAAAATTTTCTTATTTTTATGGATTTTATGGATTAATATGCAGATGCAAAATATACATATGAATGCGAAGGTAAGAAATGTGTACCGAGCGTACCCCCAAACTTAAACTGGATAATGTCCTCACTGTCATTGCATGGAGATATCATTTGAAGGGTCAAAATTGTCGGTTAGATATACACAATTTTTTTTTTTTTTTAAAGAGTAAAGAAAAAGGAAAAGAATATCCACAAATAAATACAAAAAGGTATATACATACCCCCAAACTTATTTGGAACAGTGTCCACTGTTCTTGGCTGGACAACCGAAGTTTGGTGGTAGGCAGAAGAAGATTATGCAGGGTAAACCGGCTCCTGTAAGACCAGGAGCTCCTCTGTTGGTTCGGCGCTAAGGTACGGTTTTAGTCGGTGTCCGTTCACTTTGAAAAATGAACCGTCCTTTGGATTCTCCAAATCCACAGCGCCATGCGGATACACATTCCGCACAAAATACGGCCATTTCCAGCGAGATCTGAGCTTTTCTGGATGGAAGTGTAGTCTGGTGTCGTAAAGCAGTACCTATTGACCAGGTACGAAAGTTTTGCGCAAAAAGTGTTTATCGTGAAACACCTTCGTTCGATTCTTAACGACAACTGTGTTATCGTAAGCCTCATCCCTAAGCTCGCTCAGTTCGTTCAACTGCAGCTTCTGATGGCTGCCCGCATCTTCGAGAGACAGATTCAACTCCTTTATCGCCCAAAATGCGCGATGCTCTATTTCGACAGGTAGGTGGCAAGCCTTTCCGTACACAAGCCGATAGGGAGACATGCCAAGATCGGTCTTATAAGCGGTTCGAAATGCCCAAAGGGCATCAGTGAGTTTCAGCGACCAATCCTTACGGTTCTTGGAAACCGTATTCTCCAGTATCTGCTTGATTTACCGATTGGAAACTTCGGCCTGCCTACAGGTTTGGGGGTGGTAGGGCGTAGATAGCTTATGATTAATGGAATATTTCCGCATCAAGGCCTCGAAAGTCTTGTTGCAGAAATAAGTTCCATTGTCGCTAATGATCGCTCGGGGGTGTCCAAACCGGGAGAAAATGTTTTCTTTAAGAAACCTAATGACAACCTTGTTGTCGTTAGTCCGGCTGGGCACAGTCTCGACCCACTTAGAGACGTAATCAACAGCGATAAGGATGTACAGGTTCCCAAAAGAGCTGGGAAACGGCCCCATGAAATCTATCCCCCAAACGTCGAAAATCTCCACAACCAAGATTGGTTGGAGTGACATTTCGTTCCTCCGGGATATCCGGCCCAAGTGTTGGCACCGGGAGCAAGTCTTGCAATAGTCATGAGCGTCTTTGAAGAGTTGTGGCCAGTAGAAACCACATTGCAAGATCTTCTCAGCTGTCTTTCTGGGGCCAAAATGCCCGCCACATGCTTGATCGTGGCAAAATGACAGCACACTCTTGAATTCATCGTCAGGGACACACCGACGAATAATCTGGTCGGGACAGTACTTGAACAGATAGGGTTCGTCCCAGTAAAAGTGTTTTACTTGGGATAAGAAGCGAAGTCTGTCCTGACTTGACCATTCAGTCGGTAGTAATCCTGTGGCCAAATAGTTCACAATATCTGCGAACCAGGGTTCGCAAGATACTGTCAAGAGCCGTTCATCCGAAAAACGTCGTTGATCGGAATATGAAGCGAAGGCGAAGAAGGAAGTCGTGAGAGATGGTCGGCAACTACGTTTTCACATCCTCGTTTGTCCTTAATGACAATGTCAAACTCTTGAAGCAAGAGTATCCAACGTATTAGCCGAGATTTTGCATCTTTCTTCGCAAAAAGATGGCGCAGAGCAGAATGGTCTGTGTAAACAATGACTGGAGAGCCGATGAGGTAGGGCCTGAACTTTTCTAAAGCAAATACAACAACCAAGAATTCCTTCTCAGTTGTTGTATAAGTGAGTTGGGCGTCGTTCAGGCTTCGGCTAGCATAATAGATTACGTGCGGTATCTTATTGATGTGTTGTCCAAGGACAGCACCGATGGCAAAGTCGGATGCATCGCACATAATCCCAAATGGGTGCGTCCAGTCAGGTGAAGAGAGAACGGGAGCAGAAGTGAGTGAGCTTTTTAATGACTCGAACACAGTCACACAGCTCGAGTTGAAGTCGAATGGCGTGTCCTTGGCCAGCAAAAGAGTCAAGGGCCTAGTAATCTTGCTAAAGTCTTTGATGAACCGTCTATAGAAACCGACATGGCCAAGGAAGGCTCGGATGTCTCGGACGCATCTGGGAGGAGAGAGATTGGAAATGACCTCAATTTTCGCTTTGTCAACCTCTATGCCATTTTGCGAGATGATATGTCCTAAGACAATACCTTCGCGCACCATGAAGTGGCACTTCTCCTAATTCAAAGTGAGGTTCTTGTCCTTACATCGGGTAAGGACAGCGTCGAGATGCAGCAAACACTCGTTAAAGGAATCGCCGAAGATGGAGAAATCGTTCATGAAGATCTCCAGAAATTTTTCCACCATGTCTGAGAAGATTCCCATCATACACCGCTGGAAGGTAGCGGGCGCATTGCATAACCCAAAGGGCATGCGACGATATGCAAACGTGCCGAAAGGACAAGTGAATGTGGTCTTGTCCTGGACTTTTTCGGCGATGGGAATTTGATTGTAGCCGGAGTAGCCATCAAGAAAGCAGTAGTACTCGTGTCCGGCCAATCGTTCAAGCATCTGGTCAATGAAAAGTAGCGGAAAGTGGTCTTTCCGCGTTGCGGCGTTGAGTTTTCAGTAATCGATGCATACTCGCCACCCAGTTTGGGTGCGAGTAGGGATTAACTCATTTGCCTCGTTAGTGATGACCGTTATGCCTGACTTCTTGGGGACAACGTGAATGGGGCTAACCCACTGGCTATCAGAGATAGGGTAAATGATACCACTATCCAGACATTTTACGATCTCCTTCTTCACAGCCTCCTTCATGACTGGGTTGAGTCGTCTTTGTGGATCCCTGGCTGGTTTGGCATCATCCATCTGATGAATGCGATGTTCAACGATCAGGGGACTAATCCCCTTGATGTCCGCCATGGACCAGCCAAAAACTTGCCTATTGCTGTGCAAGACCGCAAGAAGGGCTTTCTCTTGCTCGGGAGCTAGAGAAGCCGAGATGATAACCGGGAGGGTCTCGTTCTTACCCAAGTAAGCGTGCTTAAGGTGAGACGGCAAAGGCTTGAGTTCGAGCGTTGGAGGTGAAACGATGGAAGGCAAGATTGGTGAAGAGGTCTCGAACTCAAAGGACTCCAGTAAAGGTTCAAAATGAGTGTAAGCGACTGAGTTGGATGGTTCAGGTAACTCATCCGGAAATTCGAAGGATTCAAACTCGGGTGGTGTTCACACCATAATATTGCATTATTATATTCCCCATTCTTATTCTTTTTATAAATAAACAGGTGCTTTTGACGCGTGTCTGCTACATGTTACAGGTTACAGGTTCGTGGATCTAAAACAGTGAAAACGATGAAAAGACGATGCAAAAGTGGACTTTGACCAACAAATAGGAGGATCTTAGTCAAGCCTACATCGAAAGACAGTTCACAATTAACAAGGCAACGCAAGGTCCAAGAATACAAAGCGGACGGTTAAAAATCCATTGCAAATTGTTCACTGAAGATCTGGAACCAATGTAGAAGCCCGATTGATAAAAGAACTAAAGAACCAGAAGTCCAAGAAGACCAAGAACAAAACCATAAATTTTCAGCACCCAATCTTTCTAAAGGGCCGCGGAACCGCGGCCCAAGCCTGCTATTGCCGCGGTTCCGCGGCCATATTGTGTCCGTACGCGGAGAACTTTTTACCAAAATGTTTAGCGGCGCTGAAAAGTTGACCTAAGGCTATTTTTGTAAATTTAGACATGCGGATCAAAATGTAACCTAGGGTTTCCTATTCTCTATAAATAGGAACTTTAAAGATTGTAAATTTTATCCCTCCTTTTAATAAAAATTCAGAAATTCTTTATAGAGAGCATCGGTGCCTCTCTTCAATTCAGAAATTCAGATCTGACAACCCTGCATTGATGATTGGAGAAATGCATCTGTAAGTAGATTTAATTCCTTGCTCTAGTTTAGATTTCAATTCTTTGCCCTAGGTAGATTAAATTTCATGCCCTAGGAACTTGTTTAGGGTTTAGCTTTGGGAAGACTTTTGAGAGATGAGATCTCTCATCCCTTTCTTACCCATCAAATATTTACAATAGGACTCCATGCATACACGCACACACCGCGCCCTACGGCATCCTACCTCTCGAGGTAACGATGACACCGTAGTGTAAAGGCCTGGTTGCGCGTGTTTTCCATGGAGGTTAGGGTAAGGATCTCTAAAGGAAGGACAAGAACCTAGAGGAAGGAACACCTTCCCGAATGGATCTAATCCCCTTTATTGATAATTACCATAACTCCTCATAGATCTTCATTCGGGTAGAGAAAGCGTTGAGATTTACCTGCATTTCCAAACCATCCCTAAACCTAACCCTAACAAGA
This sequence comes from Agapanthus africanus, assembly GCA_030015575.1. NCBI lineage: Eukaryota > Viridiplantae > Streptophyta > Magnoliopsida > Asparagales > Amaryllidaceae > Agapanthus > Agapanthus africanus. The sequence continues at coordinate 29,285,865 of CM057339.1, forward strand.
CTAGATCTAGATAATCGTAGTATAGAATAATTAGGTTTTTAGATTTAATAATCAATCCGAACACCCTTCGGAATTAACTCGTAAGTGCGAATAGGAAATTCACAACATCCCTGTGGACCGACCCGTACTCACCGGCTAGCTGCATGCGACGACGTTCTTGATTGCGGTTTAGATATAGTTTTTGACATACGAATCAGGTGGTGAGTGGCTAAGATCGTTCGAGAAAGTGAAACACTCGTAGTCATTGTCGGGCGCAGAAACAGCAGCAGGTTCGAAGAGGAACGCACTAGTGGCGTCAAGGTTATCGTGATCAAACAGAAACTCCTCGAATTCACACTCTTCTGGAATGATCTCCTGGATCGAGCAAACGTCCAATATAAGCATTATGTTCGGTGGGCTGATTTCCCAACTTAAAAATGTTGAGTTCAATCGTCATATTTCCAAAAGAGAGGTTCATCGAACCATTGCGACAATTGATCACAGCATTTGAGGTTGCAAGGAATGGGCGATCGAGTATCACCGGAATTTGATTCTGGGGGTTAGCTACAGGCTGTGTGTCTAATACAATGAAGTCAACGGGGAATATGAAGTCCCCGACTTTGATTAACACATCCTCTAGCTTACCCCTAGGATGGGTGATCGATCGGTCGGCCATTTGGAGAGTACAGTGTGTGGGTTTCAGCTCTCCTACGCCTAATTGCTCGTATACTGAGTACGGAAGCAGGTTAACACTGGCACCAAGATCTAATAGTGCGCGGTTGATGTTCTTATCCCCAATGGTAATAGAAATCGTAGGACAGCCAGGGTCCTTCCGTTTTTGTGGTGAAGATTGGGTAAGAGCATCACTCACAGCACTAGCCAAGAAAACTTTCTTGGGTACCTGAGACTTCCTCTTTTTTGTGCATAAGTCCTTTAAGATTTTCGCGTAGGACGGAACTTGTTGGACAGCATCTAAAAGAGGAATGTTAATGTTAACCTGCTTAAATAACTCCAGAATCTTCTCCATTTATAGATTTTGTTTATTAGACCTCAACCGGTTTGGAAATGGGACGTTTTTAAAATTGGTTGAGTCTAATGCTTGTGGAGGAGATTGTGGAGTTGGAACAGATCCCAGAGCTGGTGTTTTCGTGGAGTAAGAAGTGGGTCCGTTCAGAGCAGAAGAAGAAGGAGAGCCTTTTGAAGAATGGAGAATAAGCTCAGAAGATGAGGAAGGAGAAGAAGAAGAAGAAGAAGAAGAAGAAACGGCCGGGGTGTCATCGTCGATTCGTGTGCCAATGTTGTTTTGCAGCATCCTTCCCGATCTCAATGTGGTCACGGCACTCACATTATGGTTCTGTTGTTCAAGAGCAACATGTACATTATGTGGGTGACCGGGATTAGGGAGTGGCTGGGACGGGAGCTTCCCCTTCTCTCGCTCGCTTAAGGCCGCATTCAGCTGTGCAATCTGGGCCTCGATGGTCTTGATGCTTTGCCCGTGAGCGGCAGTGTGTTGCACTAAGGACTGAATGGAAGACTGGATGTTGGCGGTGGACTGAGTTGATTGTTTAACGAACGCCTCCAGACTTCGTTCGAGCGAGGAAACCTTATCATTGTTTGACGGAACAAAGTTGATTTGGGGAAAAGAATTGTTGGGTGCAAAGTTGTTCGTATGATTTTGAAAAGGTTGAGGTTGGAAGGGCTGCTGAAATTGATGTTGAGTTTGTTGTTGCGCTTGTTGTTGCGGCGGAGGCCCCCTCTGGAAATTGTTGCCTTGGAATTGATGCTGATTCTGATTCCAGGCGAAATTGGGGTGGTTCCTCCAACCGGGATTGTAGGTGGAAGAGTATGGATCATTTCTCGGTCTTTGCTGAAATGCAGCATTAACCTGATCCTGTCCTTGAGATGGTGGATTGTAAGGACACTCTTCGGTCAAGTGAGAAGGATCGGAACAACAAGCACAAATGGTACGAAGGGGAAGAACAGGGGCAGGAGCAGGAGATGAAAATTTGCTCTCTATCGCTTCAAGCTTTCTCGTTATTGTAAGTCCATATTGCGACCCCCGGTTCTTACGGGGAGGCGGAAACGGTATAAAAAACGAATTTTTATCGCAAGAGGCAACATGGACTAAACTATGGTCGGGATCGTTGTCTAAACTAAAACTAGCAAACTATGCTAAAGAGAGTTAGCTACTCGGATGAAGATGGTTATACCTAAACTTGAACTCCTTCTCTTCAAGCTCCGATGGTGGTTCGATGGCTCCTTCTCGTTGTCTCCGTACGCCGAAGATAGATCCACTTGAAAGCTCCAACCTTTAGCTCCTTCTTCGTTCTTTGAAGAAACTAGTTCACTTGGTTTGCTAAACCTAGTGAACTAGAATGAGTAGAGATGATTTAGAATGGGATTTTATCTATGGTTCTTGATTCTCAACTCATGAGACAAGAGAACCATAGATCAAGAGAGGGAGCAAGAGGTTGAGGATGAGAGCAAGAGGAGAGCTCAAGAACAAGAGAGAGAATGAGCAAGAAAGAATTAGCAACTCTTTTGTCTTTCACCCTCTCATAATCCAAAGTGATCATAACTCATCATATCAAAAAAGTCTTATGTGATGGTTTGAAGCAACCATAAGCTTATCATGTCATGCACTCATTTTACTCAAATGAGCAAGCAAGAAAAAGTCTTTGGCATGAAATGATAACCATGGTTATCATGATGGTCAACTAGTCAAGCCTAGTCAACCGGTCAACAAGTCAACAAAAGTCAACAAGTCACCAAAGTCAACAAGTCAACAAAAGTCAACAAGTCAACAACCATATCACCATAACACTTAATTAATATAATAGTTAATCACATATCATATTCTCATTAGGGTTGAGCATAAAGTCAAAAAGTCAACGGTCAACTGTCAACAACCCTAATGAGAATCCGCTGCCTCTGCCTCCCTGTCAACTGTGCATACACACCCGCATCCGCGTTCCGAGGAACACGAATGCAAACTGGATAAATCCAATCCCATAAGGTACACTAGGATCTGGCTTAAACCAAAGCCCGCTAGTGTAAACTGTCCGGACACTGTACGTGCACAAGTGCACGGATGTGACCGAACCCTGTCGCAAAACCATGCGACCTGTCGCAATACCATGCGACCTCTACTCTTTTGCCTAAAGGCGAAAAGCTTTCTGTGTGGGACTCTAAAGACTCGACACTACGCTGGCAGTGGGTTTAACCACAGACCGCAAGCGGCACTAGCTGTGCGTAACGGTCCCCAGGTAATGCCGACAAGAAGACCGACGAGGCGAAACCCATCTGAACTCCTACTGAGCCTGAGCGTGACATTCTCCGTACAGTCCGGTCTGTTCGTCTGATACATCGCATGGCGGGCCTAGGGGGCGGTAAACGTCAGTCCCCCAATAGCGGTACAAGTCGTGCCGGAGTGAAGCCCAATACACCCTGAGATAACACTGGAAACCTACCAGTATATCTCGTTTGCCCTGGCCAGGGACTACTCGTGTAATGGCTCTCCTAGACACAGCGCGATGTCAACCCCCAATACCGGGAGAGACGAATCCTGTCTAACCGGCACTGCCTCCAAGTGCTTCGGGACTGCACCCAACTACCACCTGTTTGCACGACTCCTTTGAGCCGTGGTAGGGTAGTGATCAAAGTATAGTGGGAACACACCCGAGGCGAAGTGACAGTGTCAAGTCAGCGGACTAAGCTGTACTCATGTCACCTGGGAACTGATAACTGACGATAGGTATAATACCAACTAGTCAGTTCCCGACGAGTCCTGTCCAGTGTACCCGTAACCTAACGAGCACCCGCATACTATCTCAAGTACGACGTACTGACGGCTGTGGGACAGACCGTCTCCCACACTGGGATGAGAAGCGCATGCGCTGGTCTACTCCGGAGTATCGATGCCCTGTCTCGATAGTCCTGCGACCAGGGACCTGAATAAGGATGTGCTTATAGATTACCCAGCCCCCACTAGTGTGACTGCCATCACAACGCTGGTAATCAAGCAAAGATCCTAAGGGCTCCACTAATGCGTATAAGTGATATACTGAAATAAACACAAGTACACATTGAAGTAGAAACAAACCAAGTAGCATACTACTATTTTGAGCAAGATTGTATATACAAGGTGAATATCCCAAGCATCCATTAAGTAATATACAAACTAGTATGATACAGTAATGGCCTCTAGGGCATATACACTAACAATCTCCCACTTGCACTAAGGCCATGTACTGGCGTATCGAAGACCAATCATCTCGATCAGCCGCTCGAACTGAGTCTGGGGCAGGGCCTTGGTGAATGGATCTGCAGTGTTGTCTTCTGAAGCAACTCTCCGAACCTCGATCTCCTTGCGATCCACGATCTCCCTGATCAGGTGATACCGCCTCAAGATGTGCCTGGATCTTTGATGGGACCTGGGTTCCTTTGCTAAAGCTATAGCCCCGTTGTTGTCGCAATACAGAGGTACTGGGTCAACAATGGACGGAACCACCTGAAGTTCCTTTAAGAACTTCCTTATCCAGACAGCTTCTTTTGCGGCATCAGATGCAGCGATGTATTCCGCTTCCATAGTCGAGTCTGCAACGGTTTCCTGTTTGGAACTCTTCCAACACACCGCCCCTCCATTGAGGGTAAAGACAAAACCCGACATGGACTTGGAATCATCCTTGTCACTCTGGAAGCTGGAGTCAGCAAAGGCCTCAATCTGGAGGTCTTTTCCGCCATACACCAAAAACATCTCCTTAGTCCTCCTCAGGTACTTGAGAATGTTCTTTACCGCTATCCAATGTTTCTCCCCAGGGTTTGACTGATACCGGCTTACTACACTCAGTGCATAAGCTACATCCGGTCTGGTACACAACATCGCATACATTATAGAGCCTACCGCAGAAGCGTAGGGTATAATAGACATGCGATCCCTCTCCAAATCAGTCTTGGGAGACATCTCTTTAGAGAGGGTGATCCCGTGACAAGCCGGTAGGTTACCGCGCTTGGAATCTTCCATACTGAATCTTTTCAGTACGGTGTCGATGTACCTGGACTGAGAAAGTCCCAATATCCTCTTGGATCTATCACGATGGATCCGGATCCCCAGGATGTATGAGGCATCACCCAGGTCTTTCATGGAGAACCTTTGTGACAAGAACCCCTTGACAGATTGTAGCATAGGAATATCATTTCCTATTAAGAGAATGTCATCCACGTATAAAACGAGGAATACTACAGTTCTCGCTACAAATCTACTATAGATGCATGGTTCATCTGGATTTTTGATAAAGCCAAATTCTTTGACCGTCTCATCAAAGCAGATGTTCCAACTCCGCGATGCCTGCTTTAGTCCATAGATGGACTTAAGCAACTTGCACACCTTTCCGCTGCTCCCACTCTGAATGAAACCCTCTGGCTGGTCCATATAGACACACTCCTCTAAATTTCCATTTAGAAAAGCTGTCTTTACGTCCATTTGCCAGATCTCATAATCGTGGAAGGCAGCAATGGCAAGAAGGATCCGAATGGATTTCAGCATGGCTACTGGAGAAAAGGTTTCGTCGTAGTCCAAGCCAGGTCTTTGACGAAAACCCTTTGCTACCAGCCTAGCTTTATAGGTCTCAACCTGTCCATCTACACCAATCTTCCTTTTGAAGATCCACTTGCATCCTACGGGTTTTACCCCGTCTGGAGCAATGTCCAACGTCCATACCTTGTTGGTGTACATGGACTCCATTTCGGTCCGCATTGCATCCAGCCATTTCACTGAGTCAACGCTCTGAACGGCCTGCTGGAAGCTAGTAGGCTCATCATAATCTATGATGCAATCCTCTCTATCCCCGTCTATGAGAAAACCGCAGTATCTCTCGGGCGGATGAGACTGACTACTACTCCTGCGGAGCGGCGTAGGAATGTCCTGTTCTGTTGAACCCTCTGGTTCCACTAACCTTTCAGTAATAGTCTGTGGTTCTGGAATTTCTTCTAGTTCTACTGCGCTCCCACTAATTTCCTTTTCCAAGAACTGGTGTTCTAGAAAGTGGGCATTACGAGAAACAAGGACTTTTTGTTCCTCTGCGTAGTAGAAAAGATACCCCCTGGTGTTCTTTGGGTATCCCACAAACTTGCACAGTATTGAGCGTGCCTCAAGTTTGTCCGCATGCTGCTTTTTGACAAAAGCTGGACATCCCCAGATCTTCAGATATTGAAGATAGGGTTTCTTCCCACTCCACATTTCATATGGGGTGGTAGGCACAGTCTTAGTCGGAACTCGGTTCAAAAGGTATGCAGCTGATTCTAGCGCATACCCCCAGAACGATCGCGGTAACTCAGCGTTACTCATCATGGACCGCACCATATCCAATAGGGTGCGGTTCCGTCTCTCCGATACACCATTATGTTGCGGGGTGTATGGAGGAGTAAGCTGAGAGAGAATTCCGTTCTCTTTTAAATAGTCCAGGAACTCGGCACTTAAGTATTCTCCACCTCGATCCGATCTTAGAATCTTAATACTTTTGCCGGTCTGTTTCTCTACTTCATTCTTATACTCCTGGAATTTTCCAAAGGCCTCGGACTTATGTTTCATTAAGAAGACATAACCGTACCTTGAGAAGTCATCCGTAAAAGTAATGAAGTAAGAATGTCCGCTTCGGGCATGTGTAGACATTGGACCGCACACGTCACTGTGTACGAGTCCCAAGAGCTCGCTCGCTCTTACTCCATGTCCAGTAAACGGAGTCTTTGTCATCTTTTCCTTGAGACAGGATTGACAAGTGGCATACGACTGATATTCGAACGCATTCAAATACCCTTCTGTATGTAACTTCGTCAACCTTCTCTCATTGATGTGACCCAATCTACAATGCCATAAGAAAGTCTGATTTATTTCTGGAGACTTTCTTTTGTGTGTATTCTGGACATTAAAAATCTGTGGTTGGTTTAACACGTATATACCATTACTCAGAGTACCTGACCCAATCAATACTTGATTAAGGTGAATGTTTACAACATTACTTACAAACGCAAATTCATAACCTTCTTTAGAAACTAAAGATACAGAAATGATATTACAAGTTGCGTTGGGTACAAAAAAGCAATTACGCAAAACCAAAACATGTCCATCTGACATTCCCAGGTGATAGTCCCCCACGGCTTTAGCATCCATGCTAGCTCCGTTTGCAACTCTGAGGGTCATGTCACCTGCTTTCAAAACACTACGGTTTCTCAACGCCTGCAAAGAATTACAGATATGAGATCCTGATCCGGTATCCAATACCCAGGAAGTAGAGTTTATTGAAAGACAGTTTTCAATAACATACACACCTGAAGCTGAAGCTGCAACCTGCTTCAATTCCTGTGTTCTGGCCTTCCAGGCCCTGCAATCATTCTTCCAGTGTCCTTTCTTATGACAATAGAAGCATTCTTCCTTATCCACAAGCTTTCCCGCTAACTTTGTTGCTTTGCCTTTTCCCTTCGTATCCACTTTACCAACACCGCCCCTTGGTTTGGCGGGGGCCTTCTTCTTCTTTCCCTTGGCTTTCGCCTTGGACCTAGAAGAAGATGATCCTCCTACAAACAAAGTGGATGTTTCCCTACCTTTCTGTAGGGTGCCCTCTGCGCTCCTCAGCATATTGAGGAGCTCTGATAGTTCAACCTCTTTTTCTTGTAGGTTGAAGTTCAGTATAAACTGGGCGTAAGTGGAAGGAAGGGACTGGAGAACTATATCCGTATATAGCTCACTCTCCAATGTGATCCCTAGGTCAGCGAGCTCCTCAATGAAGCCGATCATCTTTAGCACGTGCTCGGCTACTGATGATCCGACGGCCATTCTTGTCGAAAATAACCTTTTCGACGCTTCGTATCTTGCGATACGTGATTGCTCTCCATACAGTTCTTTTGTATGGAGCAATATGGACTCCATGTCCATATTCTCATGCCTCCTCTGATGTTCGTTGTCCATCGAGGCAAGCAGGAGGCACTTGGCCTTCGCGCTATCAATCTCCCAAGTCTTGCGGATTTCCTTATCCGCGACACTGGAAGTTGGACCAGGGACAGGGGGAGCTTTGGTGGTAAGAAGATACCCCAGCTTGTCATAAGTGATTGCTATCGTGACATTCCTGAGCCAATCTTTGTAGTTTGGCCCTGTCAGTTTGTTTTTATCTAGGAGTAACTTAAGTCCAGTCATGTTGATTGGTCGCTGCAATTAGGAGAGAGAAGAAGAAACACTCAGCATGATGCTCTTGCAAGTTTAGAGTGGTTTTTAGTTTGTCTAAACAGGATGGCTCCCACTGTTTCTCGAATCCCTCCTCAAACCATAAAGGAAGAATTAGTCAGGATCAATCCCACCGTACAATACTTGCTTAACCGTTCAGCCAGGCCGGTGTCGGTACTTCGAGGGAGGTTTTCCAACGCTTTCGCGAAGTTCCTTAATTAAAGAACCTCTTTTCCCTGGGGGCGTAGCCCCGCTAACACCTTTCTAGGCACCTACTAGGTTTATAGCATTGATCGTTAAGTGAGAAATTTCCCGAGGAGTAGCATATACTCACAGTAGGATCGGGATCCAAATATCATCGCGTGACGAAACTGAAGGAATCCTACCAGAATCATCACACTCCAAATGGTATGCAAATCTAGCAAGTTTCAGTACTTATGAAACTCCCGATGTGGATTTTTGCCCCATGCTCTTATGACCTTGGCGTGAGGTCAAAATGTCATAAGTCACATGTCAAGTTCGTCCCATCATTATCCAGGTTAATTTGAATCCACCCGTACATACCCTTGACGTAGGCCAAAATGGCAGTACGACTGTCTCAAACCAACGCATTCTATCTATGCAACAGATAAATATCCGGCAGCTACCAATCACTATGCCTTGGCGTGAGGTCAAAATACATAGCTTGAATACTACCGAATATTTAACTGAAATGATGGAGGGCTACGGATGGTTTTGGCAAAACCGTGAACGTAGTGAACTTGATTTGGTCGATGGAACGAGATAGCTTTTAAATGGAGTGGCTCAAACTCCGTATTTTAAAAGTTTGTTTTGAAAAGAACCGAGTGGTTTTTCGAAAGTGTTCCAACGACTTTAACTTGGTTTATTATCTTGCATTAGTTCTTTTAATGCGTGATATTCTTGCATTAGTACTTTTAATGCGTCCCATCATTTAACCCTACCATTGCAGAAAACAACCAAAATATGACGTACGCTTATGCCATTCGCATTCGCCACTGGGCCCCGTCATTACCCGTTAGGTTACTTAACTAACGACAGAGCGGGGGCTGGGCTAGCGCGTCTGTAAAACATAAGCAACGCCTAAATAGTAAGCAATGATAGACATTACAGATCACAGATGAATGCATTGGATATACTAGCAATCCGCAATCCTTTCGAGCCTGAAACGAAAAGCGGATAACACGGTCGCGGTGAATAGCCAAATACCCCACCCAAGACCCCTACGGGTGCGGCAAACTACCCGCCAAGTACTCGGTAGTTTGTGCACCCCTCCATGGGTCTATCCTAGGAGCAAAAACAGTAAAAAGAATTATACAATGACGGCTACAACCCCGACCCGGTTGTGCGGCCAAACAAATAATATTATTACATCAATTTACATTTACAATGAATGAAAGAAAAACAAAAGCTCATCTCACATCCACCCCGGCTATTCACCCGCGACAGTCCAACACATTCATATACACATTCCAGCACATTACAGATCATGTATAACCCCGACTAATCGACTTATAGCGATTAGCCGACGTTCAATACATGCAAGCATCACAGATATAACCATCATAGTCAAAGTGCAGTGAAGTTCGGAAAAAATACGGAATTATAGGACCCCAAAAGGAAATTTCTTTTCTGGACAATCTGGGCACATATAATATATTTTAAAAATCCCAAAACCAACACACAAACACACTGCACGAAAAACGATGCAGAGAAGACAACAACTCGCGGCGGTTCCGCGGCGGCTAAGAAGGCTCACGCGGCGGAAGGGCGGCAGTTTAGACGAGTCACTGTATCGTTTTTCTTGGGTGTTCACACAAAACCCTGAACCGAATTTACAAGTATAAAGTTTTTCATTTTGACCAGAAAATATTTCAACAGAAACTCAGGTTTTTGTAAAGTTTGGTTTTTGGATTTTTCCGGTTCCGAACTTTGTTACACTTCACTACCAAGCTAGTTTAAGTTTAGTTAGGCTCTGATACCACTGTAAGTCCATATTGCGACCCCCGGTTCTTACGGGGAGGCGGAAACGGTATAAAAAACGAATTTTTATCGCAAGAGGCAACATGGACTAAACTATGGTCGGGATCGTTGTCTAAACTAAAACTAGCAAACTATGCTAAAGAGAGTTAGCTACTCGGATGAAGATGGTTATACCTAAACTTGAACTCCTTCTCTTCAAGCTCCGATGGTGGTTCGATGGCTCCTTCTCGTTGTCTCCGTACGCCGAAGATAGATCCACTTGAAAGCTCCAACCTTTAGCTCCTTCTTCGTTCTTTGAAGAAACTAGTTCACTTGGTTTGCTAAACCTAGTGAACTAGAATGAGTAGAGATGATTTAGAATGGGATTTTATCTATGGTTCTTGATTCTCAACTCATGAGACAAGAGAACCATAGATCAAGAGAGGGAGCAAGAGGTTGAGGATGAGAGCAAGAGGAGAGCTCAAGAACAAGAGAGAGAATGAGCAAGAAAGAATTAGCAACTCTTTTGTCTTTCACCCTCTCATAATCCAAAGTGATCATAACTCATCATATCAAAAAAGTCTTATGTGATGGTTTGAAGCAACCATAAGCTTATCATGTCATGCACTCATTTTACTCAAATGAGCAAGCAAGAAAAAGTCTTTGGCATGAAATGATAACCATGGTTATCATGATGGTCAACTAGTCAAGCCTAGTCAACCGGTCAACAAGTCAACAAAAGTCAACAAGTCACCAAAGTCAACAAGTCAACAAAAGTCAACAAGTCAACAACCATATCACCATAACACTTAATTAATATAATAGTTAATCACATATCATATTCTCATTAGGGTTGAGCATAAAGTCAAAAAGTCAACGGTCAACTGTCAACAACCCTAATGAGAATCCGCTGCCTCTGCCTCCCTGTCAACTGTGCATACACACCCGCATCCGCGTTCCGAGGAACACGAATGCAAACTGGATAAATCCAATCCCATAAGGTACACTAGGATCTGGCTTAAACCAAAGCCCGCTAGTGTAAACTGTCCGGACACTGTACGTGCACAAGTGCACGGATGTGACCGAACCCTGTCGCAAAACCATGCGACCTGTCGCAATACCATGCGACCTCTACTCTTTTGCCTAAAGGCGAAAAGCTTTCTGTGTGGGACTCTAAAGACTCGACACTACGCTGGCAGTGGGTTTAACCACAGACCGCAAGCGGCACTAGCTGTGCGTAACGGTCCCCAGGTAATGCCGACAAGAAGACCGACGAGGCGAAACCCATCTGAACTCCTACTGAGCCTGAGCGTGACATTCTCCGTACAGTCCGGTCTGTTCGTCTGATACATCGCATGGCGGGCCTAGGGGGCGGTAAACGTCAGTCCCCCAATAGCGGTACAAGTCGTGCCGGAGTGAAGCCCAATACACCCTGAGATAACACTGGAAACCTACCAGTATATCTCGTTTGCCCTGGCCAAGGACTACTCGTGTAATGGCTCTCCTAGACACAGCGCGATGTCAACCCCCAATACCGGGAGAGACGAATCCTGTCTAACCGTCACTGCCTCCAAGTGCTTCGGGACTGCACCCAACTACCACCTGTTTGCACGACTCCTTTGAGCCGTGGTAGGGTAGTGATCAAAGTACAGTGGGAACACACCCGAGGCGAAGTGACAGTGTCAAGTCAGCGGACTAAGCTGTACTCATGTCACCTGGGAACTGATAACTGACGATAGGTATAATACCAACTAGTCAGTTCCCGACGAGTCCTGTCCAGTGTACCCGTAACCTAACGAGCACCCGCATACTATCTCAAGTACGACGTACTGACGGCTGTGGGACAGACCGTCTCCCACACTGGGATGAGAAGCGCATGCGCTGGTCTACTCCGGAGTATCGATGCCCTGTCTCGATAGTCCTGCGACCAGGGACCTGAATAAGGATGTGCTTATAGATTACCCAGCCCCCACTAGTGTGACTGCCATCACAACGCTGGTAATCAAGCAAAGATCCTAAGGGCTCCACTAATGCGTATAAGTGATATACTGAAATAAACACAAGTACATATTGAAGTAGAAACAAACCAAGTAGCATACTACTATTTTGAGCAAGATTGTATATACAAGGTGAATATCACAAGCATCCATTAAGTAATATACAAACTAGTATGATACAGTAATGGCCTCTAGGGCATATACACTAACAGTTATTGCAGCCATTTCAGCTTTCATCGCAATAGAGACATCAAGTTGGTGAATTCCTACCCTAGACTGACCGGTAGTAGTGGAGGTAGAAGAAGAAGAAGTCGGTCTGGTGCTCTCCCATTGTAGCGTTTGCTCCGCAAGGTCGTTGAAGAATTGCCACGCTTCCTCGTCAGATTTCGATAGGAAGTGGCCCTGACAAATGGTTTTTAACAACTGCTTGGTTGCTGGGTTCAGGCCCTCGTATAAGGTTTGGCAAAGTTGCCATCTCTCGATACCATGGTGAGGACACTGAACAAGAAGGTCTTTATATCGGTCAAAGCACTTCCAGAAGGGTTTAGAAGGAAGCTGAGAGAATTGGTTGATTTCGTTACGGATCCTTGCGGTTTTATGATTCGGATAAAATTTCTTAAGAAACACTTTTACAGACTCTTCCCAACTGGTTATGGAGTGGGAAGCGGTGCTATACAGCCATTTTTCAGCAAGATCGCATAAAGTGAACGGAATGACCCGTAGCCGTATAGCATCGTCCGACAGCTGGGTGGTTTTCATCATGGCACAAACGTTTTGAAATTTGTTGATGAAGATATAGGCATCTTCAGATTCAAGCCCATGAAATCGCGGAAGCATGTTAATGAAGTGGGGCTTAATTTCAAAGTTATCCCCATTGGCCGGTGGAAGAGAAAGACAGGCGGGAAGTGCAGAACGGGTGGGATAGAAACGATCCTGAAGCGCGATTCGCTGCGGCGCTACAACAGGCGGTGATGGTGGGTTATTTGCCTCCATAGGAGGTGGAGTGAATCCCGGGGGAGTCAAAGAGATGTTTGGATTAAATCCTGACATCGCGGAAGAAGAGGTTGGTGATGGTGAAGGTGAAGATGTATGAACAGAATTCCGATCAACGTTGGAGTTGGTCGGCAAAGGTAAAGGTGAAAGAGGAGTGGACGGAGTTTCGACGTCTAAGTCGATCGCGTTGTCGGTAGCGACTAACGTAACGCGGACTAAGCGGGTGCTAGTGTCCCGAGTCCAAGCGGACATACACTAAACGAGTTTAGTATAGTCAAAGCGGAGAAGGTGAGGGTAAGAAAACGTCAATGGAGAAATACGATGGGTGGAAAATGGGATTTTGGCGACAAAAGGCAAGTTTTTATAAAAGTATTTGATTTTTTTTTTAGAAAGAGCTTTACAGAAATATGTACGGACTTACGGCTTTAAGCAATCACAAACAAGATATGCACAAACACACCTAGATCTAGGGTCACCTAGGTCTGCTAGACAGCACCTAACTGTTCCAGAGGGCTAGAAATAGGACCTCAAACCGCCTCTTCTCCGCCAATTGCGGCAAGGTAAGTGCCAGGTAAGTGGGAGGCTCCCCACTACGTAAGTAGTGGTCCTAATTAAGTAACCACTTGCCTTCGACACACTTGCCTAGACACCACAAAGTCAGGATAGGATAAACGGCCGATACCTGTAACTAGTCCTCTGTCCTATTGAGCGCGAAGTCCTTAGGGCTGAGTCTAGTATTTTTTTTAATTAACAATGGTCAATGCATATGCTTTTTGTGATTTTTGGGGTCCTGGGAAGGGTGATGAAATCCCCACCCAATCTGAATTGGTTTCAAGCCCCTTAAGTCCGTATTAATGAATGCAAAGCAGTAACAAATCAACTGCAATCAATTTTTATTTTTTAGCGTGGCGCAAAGAATCCTGCACAAGAACAATTTATTGGAAGGGGGAAGAGAATTTGCGCAAAGAATGCTGCAGAAAAGACAGTTCAGTGGAGTCCAGAGGAGTGGGGGAGAGAAGAGAAAGACCCACAGAAATTTTGAGATGCAGATGGCACCAAGTGGCCGCGGTTCCGCGGCTTAAGCCTTCTTATGCCGCGGTTCCGCGGCAGAAACAGAGAGTTGGGCCTTCAAATTTTGTGTAGGTGCTGGTCTGGATCTCCTCTGCTTGTTTGGATGTCCTGAATTTTTATTTGCTCACTGGAACTGCTCCAGAATCTTTCAGTAGACCGTTTTATCCGTCTTGAATCTGTCGTGGTGTAGCCGCGAGATATGGGTCTATCTTCCCACGTCTTTGGCACTGAACTCAAACGTCGTTTTATCCTGCACACTTGCACAAAAACTAATCAAAAAAATAACAAGATGATTTTTTTACAATGTATCTTTTTTTGTTTTGTTTTTCCGTTAGTTTTATATTCACAAATTAACCCGAAATTACACAAAGAAATAAACTACCGTCTCCCCGGCAACGGCGCCATTTGATTGTTAGAGATTCTGCGTGTTCAAGTTTAGTTAATTACCGCAATCAAAACGAGTTCGCTTGTAGCTAGCCGGTTGAGTACGGGTCGTCCGCAGGGAGATGGGAATCTTTTTCTATGTGCTTTAACGAGTTAAGTCCAAAAGTCCAGATTTGTTTGTGATTAACTAAGCGTTAAAATGATATGTAAAGAGAGCTTGTTAGGGTTAGGATTAGGTTAGTTTGAGTTAGGAGTCGCTCAGTTCTTTCGTTGCCACTCTTAATATCGGTGTTACGGTAATCGGCAACAACGGGGATTAGCACGACTAGGAAGGAACTTGCGAGTATAAGCTAGGCTTTCCAACGCATAAGTTCTTCCTTTTGGTGCTTGTCCGTCCGTTCTTGGCTCTTAGCCTTAACCTCCTGTTAATTCAACCACAACCGGTCTCACTACGGAATCACCGCTATCATGTAGGATAGGGTGCCGTAGGGAGCGGATTGTGGTCCAATTAACGGGAGTTCGATTTAAGATGTTGGGCAAGGAAAGAGTGAGAGAGATTTCCTTCTCTCAAACTTCCCTTATCCTACCCTAACAAGTATGGAAACTACTCACCCATTACAAGAAGAACGAAAAATAAAACAAAGGAGGAAGATAGAAAGAAAGAGATTAGAAGATAACAACTAGCTATTTGCGACCCCACCTTGGCAAGGATCAAACGTAAGCATCATGGTTGTTTAAGGATAAAGGAAAAGAGAATAAGAAAGAAACAACAATAAATAACAACAACTAAATTATCAATTGAAGATTACAAGTAATTAACATAACAAGAGCAAGACAAGTATAATAACAAAAAGAACTTCTTTATTCATCATTCTTCACTCACAAAAGCTCACTACAAGTTTTTAATGGAGAAGAGATGAGAAGAGGAAGAAGAACAACAAGTATTCTAAAACCTAAAATACAAGATTAAGCACCCTTGGCTTTGGCAAGTTCTGGACTATTTATAGGCAGGGAACTGGAAATCTAGGGCAACAATCTGCCTCTTCATAAAAAGACCAAACTAACCCCGAAGTTTCGTCAACTGAGGAGGCTGTACGGCCGCAGTTCCGCGACCTAAGCATGCTTATGCCGCGGAGCCGCGGCGCTTTAGAGGATTTGGGTCATAGGATTTTTTGTGCTGCCCTGGTCTTTTGTGCCCATGATTCTGGTATATGTTTTTTCTCATATTTTCTTCACGATTTTTCCAGAATTTCTGTTGAACAAAAAGGTGATGAATGTGGATCTTTTTGTCATGATTTCCTCGAGCTCCACGTAAATTTCTTGGATCTTGTGTTACCATTGAGCCTTGTGCATGAAAATGACATTGATTTGCCATTTTGTCTCTTAAACTGGTGTGTGGCAACATACGGATAGAGAGCGGAGACCCGTGTTTTATCTGTGGTTGGCAGGAACCCGGGTTTTGTCGTGCTTTTTCATGAATTTCACCGTTTAGAGCCGAGAACCTGTATCCTGCAATTGACTAGCAAATACGGCTCAAGAGTACCTACCGATAAGCAATGTGATAAAAATTTGGCGGTATAAAAATGCAAAAATCTGATATGAACAGGCCACACCAGAGAGAAAGAGAAGAGAGAGGGAAGAGAGAGAGAGAGAGTTTGTTAAACGTTGGGATTTTAATTTATAAAATATGTTTTTGTTAGTTAGTTTAAATTTTATGAACTGTTAGAGAAATTTGAACTGTTAAAGAAATTTAAATATTAAATAAATTTAAATATTAAATAAATTCGAATTTTTGCGGCATACAATATATTCCAAAACATGCCTGGGTCGGGTCTAAAAATTCAGTTTTAAAATATGAAAAATATATGCGACGACCAAAATTAAAAATGAATGCTCGGGTAACGAAAATGCATACCCCCAAGAACGGATGCACGTGCGTGCGCGTAGCCATCCAAACAAGTCCGTTTCACTGAACGGGATAAGAACAAGATGCGCGGATGCTACCACAGGGTTAGGGGTATCAAGCAGGTCATGAAATGTATTTTTAAAATATTTTACGTGACTTAAAATGTTATATGGTAAAAGATGCAATGCCAGATAAAATGCCAGTATGCAGTATTTATGAAAGTGCACATGTCTATGTAACAAGTCAAGATAATTCATAAATATGAATCAAATAAGTTTCAAGCAAGCGGGTCGAGTTGGATGCAATACTAATGTGAAATACCATTCACACCCAAAACATGATAAATCAAGAAAATACAAAAAATAAGCAAATACGAGAACTGGAACTGGTATAAATGAACTAGAGTGTTACATGAAGAAATTAGAGGGGGGTCAGAAAGAAAAGGGAGGCACCAAATCTCATGAATGGTAAGACACTGAGAGAAGAATCATGTAAGGTGCGAGCACTAACTTGCATGGCCTCTTGGGCGATCGCCGCCATCTGCGCCCTTAGGGTCCCCCGAGGAACCTTGCCTCCGGCCGACCTCTCCATATCCGTCAGCAAGTTGTCAGCAACGGAGAGCCCCGAGGGCACCTCAAAGCGGAGGCCCCCTCGTCCTCCAAGATCGGAGAGACCGAAGTCCGCGGGACCTTCCGGGGGAATCTCTTGAGAGACGACGCCGGGGTGCCGGTCTTCATTTCCGAAGCCTCGGCCTCCGGTTCCCGAACCCGCTTTCGGCTTGGCGCCTGGCTGGGCTCCGGGGCCCGGCCCGCACTTGAACGCCAGGGTGGGGCGGCTACCGGGGGAGCCGGGGCCGACGTCGGACAGGAAGAGTTGGCACCTCCAGCATTCGATCCCTTCTTCGGCTCGCGCATGGCCGCCCGAAGTTTGCTCGCGTCCATGGGTTCTGCACAAGACAAGGTACAATGGAGTCAGCAACACGAGTAAAAAGTAAAATAAACGCAAGTCTAACAGATCGCCTGCAAACTCCTAACTTACCCGCGAACTGGGCGGGGCTGAGCCCAGCCCAACTCAGGACCCGCTCAGAAAGCAGCACGTCGGCCCGAAGAATGGGCTCCCACTCCGCCACTTTCAACGTGTCGGGATCGCTCGACTGGCCCTCTCGCCGACACCTATCCGTAGACCACTGGGTGAGCACGGGCCAGTCCTCACCCTCGGACGGCCCTACAAAGAAAAACTTCTTCTTCCAATCGTGGATGGAAGAAGTCACGACGATGACCCCCGATCCGGGAGCGCTTCCCCGCTGCTTCCTAAATGAGAGGTATACCCACCTCGGCTTGCCCGCGCGAGTGCCAGGGTGGCTTTTGTAAATGAGAGAAGAGGTATGGGTGGATAGCCTGAAAGGGATCCACTGCAACTTCAGGCGGACCAAAAACCCAAGGAGAATCCTCCAGGAGTTCGGCATCAGCTGGCCCGGGGCTATCCCGAAATGGTTCAGCGCTCTAACAATCTCGAGAGAGAAAGGCAGGCGCATTCTGGCCCAAAAGGCTTCCAAGTACAGGGCAATCTCTTTACCCCGTACCTGATCTGCCATCTCTCCTTCCTCGGCCAAACGAAGAATATACCTGGGAGGAATATGGAAACGAGCCCGAGTGGTGGAAAGCTCATCCTCGTACCTCACCACGAATGACACACCAGGGGCGTCAGCGACATCCGCTCTTGGAACCACCCCCATCTCGCCGCCCCGAGAAGGGGATCTGACCCTAACTTCCCGGGAAGACTCCGACTCAGTGGAAGAAAAAGCAGAAGAAGCAGAGGAAGAAGCAGAGGAAGAAGAAGAAGAATCTACAGGGGGCTCTCTAGACCTTACCCGATCTATTTCTACAAACTCTTTAGAAGAAGACATCTAACCTGATTAAGAGGATGGGTCCTCGGAAGGGGAAATGCAGAGATCCGACCTAAAAGAGGAGCGCCAAGCTAACGAGGCCTAGGACGAGGAAAATTTGTAGAGGTATGGGCCATGATAAGGACCCCACCTCTGTTTATGGCTGCCGGCGTACGCATCCTGCGGCGACAGTCATCTCCCACCGAAACGGCTCAGTGCATTCGACGGCCACGATCGCCCCACCTATCGCACGCGCATTGGTCGTATCTTATCAAACGCCAGAAGCCTGCGGCCTGTCGCATTAGCCAACCAGCGCCCGACACGTGGGCTGTCGCTTCGGCGAACGTACGTACGATCCGGCGCATCCTCTTTAATGCGAGATCTGGCCCCTGATCCGCTGACATCACCAAGAAGATACAGTTGATTGCCCGAGAACACACGCTCACGATATCTACGACGAGGAGCTCACCTCGAGTGACCCGGCAGACCACTCTCGACCCGACCCATGAACAGGTCGGGATGAGAGTGGGGGGCTAATGATGATGCTCGATATCGGTGATCTCCCAGATCGTGACGCGTGGCTAATGACGTGTCCCAAAGCGTGCGAGAAAGGATCCGCGGTGGCCGACCAGACCACTCCTATGCCCGTCCTATAGACAACCGCTGGCTCACCTCCGAGCCTCCTGCACATTTGTCCTCCTCATCCCTCTCAACTCACCTCCGAGCTACCACAGAACCAAGATAGCTCGGCCTCCCACTCGGTCCCAAGCCCGCGCCGAGCTCATCTTGCTCGGTACCTTCGATCGCCAACGGCATCATTCGCAGGTGCTTCCGCCTCGCCTCCGCGAATCTCTCCATGCGCGAGATCTCAGCTGCCCACGATCCCGCGTTCCACGCCATCACGATCCTCATTAACGAGCCTGTCTCGCCATTAATGAGAGATCTTGCCCATCACGTAGGCATGACATCGGGGGCGTAACGGCCGGCGTGAATCTTGCACATGCCTGCCTGTTGCCACCGCTATATAAACCCCTCCTTCAGACGGTTCAAGTAAGTCATTTTGCACTCACCAGGCCGTTACTCTGGTTGGATTTCCTGTCTAACTTGTTCGTCGGAGGGTCCTCGGTGGTACAACCACCCCGGGACATCCTTGCAGGTAGCTCGGCCCCAATAAGCTCAAACCCATTGAGATCCACACACTCCAACAGCTATCCTCCAACTCAAATCTCGACCGTCCATCATCGCCAACAGCGGATCAACGGAAGGTAACATCTTGATGCGATTCGCACCGTGTCAGTAGGGCAGCGGCGATCGGAAGGGGCAGCAATCGGAAGCGGCGGTGAGGTGTTAGCGAGGGAGGTTTTTTTTAGTTCAGCCTCGCTTCAAAAAGGAAAGGGTTTTTTGTGTAATTAACCACCCCCCCACCACACACACACTAGATTTTTTTCATGTGCCACGCATGTGGTTTGTTATCTTCTTGTAAATCTAAAATATTATTGCACATATCTGCTTTACACAAAATAAAAAGTTTACTAAACAAAATGGTATTTATATTTATGTTTATAATTTATAATAAATGGAATCAGATAAAGATAACAAGGAATCTATCTTCTGCAAAAAGTAAAAATTTAATTAGCAATTAATGGATTAAATGAGATTAATCTACCTGGCTTATGCAACAATAGGATTCCTATATTCTGAAATATATAAAAAAAATACGAAGATGCAAACTTTTACATAAAAGATAAATAGAAAACACATATATAAAAATATATCAGATTTATGTAATAAATAAAACCAAATAAAAAATTTATTCAATATAGATTTTAATAATTATTACCAGAAGCAGATTAGTGTAATCCTGCTTAGCCCGTGCAACAACCACCTTTATATCATCTGGAAAAATTATAAAATAAGAAAAGATAAATTAAACACCGAATCTTTTCTAAGAACAATGTGAATTTTTTTCAATAATAAAAAATATATTAATAAATAATCATGAGTAATTAAAAATAAAACATTATTGATCATATGTAAAATAAAATACAGACAGAGGCGAGATGATGGGAGTTTATATAGCATATGAGTTTGTATGAATAAACAAAACATAATTTGCAGGTATATTATAGATATAGCAAAATATATAAACTAAATATTATGTAAGCCAAATAATTCAAAATATAAACTAATAATATTAAACTTTATTTCTAATTTTAAAAGATTTAAAAATAAAAATTTAGCTTAATCATAACCTAAGATAAAATAAAATAAATTTGCATTTAAGAGTACTATAAATATAGATGAGAATAAATGTAGAAATAAATAAATTATAGATAAGAGAACATAAATAAATTTTAGAGTTATTTATTAAAAAAAATCTTATTCAAAAATGTTGTAAATAAATCTTGGTTTGCTTTTTATATGTACATAAGAAAGTAAAAGATAAAAATATTAACTCAAAACTAAATAAACTGCTTTATAAAAATAGAGCCTGAGTTTGAACTTTAAATTGAAATGATTGATATGTACCTTATACATTAAAGAGATTGATATGATATTTTATACTTGATTATTTTTAAACAGCTGCAATGTATCTTTTAAAAAAATAATTTTAGTTAGGATATGGCATACGAGAAATTAGACTAATCTTTACTATAGTAATGCCAAACAAGGCATGTACGAAGCACGTGAAAAAGAAACGTCGCTAATTTTCTGCAATGTCAGTAATGTTGATGTGTAAAAAAATGATAATTTTGATTTATATTACACTTGAAATAAAAAAATAAAATATATAAGTTTTGAGGTTATTGTTACTGTTCATCCATAATTAACAAACTCCCAAAAACTGAAAAATTTTAGTTTCACATCATCATCTCTATAACTCTACTCATTCCCGCGTTTCCATCTCTCTAACTAATTCTTTAAAAATCATTTCAGATCTTTCTGATGTCAAAATATACACACGTGCATCGCACGTGCAAATACCGGTTTGTTTATAGGAGTAGTAAGTATAATATTGTACAAATAGATAAATATTTTCAACTGCTACACACAGAAATTGATAAAACATTTATTATTTGAAAACAAATATGATAATTGCATATGTACCATGGTTAAAATTTTAGAAGTTCTATATCTTAATTTAAATTCACACATATTTATTCCCACATGATAAAATCCTCTTTCAATCTAAATAAGAAATTACAACTTATAAATTTTTTCAAATTTTATATTCCTTATTTTAATAAATCTTGTATTTAAATTTGTTATAATAAGGATATTTTAATTTATACCAAATTTTGACTAAATATACTGACCAAAAACAATATCAATTTGCTTATTGGAGCGTGTAATTTGGACTGCTCAAACCATTTATAATTTGGACTGCTAATTGAGCTTATATATAACTTCTAATTGAATATTTTCTAATTGAAACAATTAAATATTTTAATTGAGCTTACATATAATTTGAACTGCTACAATAAAATTAAAATAAACTAATATAGTTAGTTTTAGTTTAGTTTTAGTAGTTCTAGAATCCTATATAAAAAAGTCCTAGTTCTATAAAAGTTTTATGGAAATGTTCTACTTTCAAAAGTTCTATTTTTATAGAACATTCTCAATTGACTAATAGACCCTAAAAAAATATTTTAAATTTAAACTTTTTGTTAAACTAAAAATTTGAAGATTTGTTCCAGCAGTTTTTTTAAAATTAAATTGCACACGATTTGAGCAATTATCACCTTTGTTCTGAAATTAGTGAATAAATTTCTTTTTTTTGTTTTGCCAAGAATTAGATTAAGCTTATAATGTGAAACCTAGTCATTTATATTATAGATAAAATAATGTTTAAAAGAGTTATGTATTATTTATTCAATCTCAAGATGCATGCATTTGTCTTTTATTTTTATTTTTCAGTGAATAACAAACGTGAGAGAGAAAGGGAGGAGAAGACATCTCTTGAACTAACAAAAAGTTAAAGAAACTTTCAAATATTTTGATATATTTTAGTGGAAATGATAAAAAGCCCCATGACTTTCTTAAGCTCTAGTTACTAGAAGTTGACTCATGTGTATAAATGTTAGGTATTAGAAAACTACATAGAAATATCATAAAAAAATGTTTGATTAGAACAATAATATTTTGATGGATTGGGAAATTTTTTAGTAAATCCCATCCACCTAATCAGTTATGAGAAGACTTAATAGGCTCACCATTGGGCCAAGATAAAGAAAAAGGGATAATAAAATAAAAATCCCATAGTTATAAGGCCTGAAAATCCCCGAACGAAGGTACATGGATTCAATAAATAAAAAAATAAAAATCCCTAACCAAATGGATCGACTGCACCATACCAACACACGATTATAATGTGAAACCTAGTCATTTATATTATAGATAAAATAATGTTTAAAAGAGTTATGTATTATTTATTCAATCTCAAGATGCATGCATTTGTCTTTTATTTTTATTTTTCAGTGAATAACAAACGTGAGAGAGAAAGGGAGGAGAAGACATCTCTTGAACTAACAAAAAGTTAAAGAAACTTTCAAATATTTTGATATATTTTAGTGGAAATGATAAAAAGCCCCATGACTTTCTTAAGCTCTAGTTACTAGAAGTTGACTCATGTGTATAAATGTTACGTATTAGAAAACTACATAGAAATATCATAAAAAAATGTTTGATTAGAACAATAATATTTTGATGGATTGGGAAATTTTTTAGTAAATCCCATCCACCTAATCAGTTATGAGAAGATTTAATGGGCTCACCATTAGGCCATGATAAAGAAAAAGGGATAATAAAATAAAAATCCCATAGTTATAAGGCCTGAAAGGCTATAATAAAAAAAAAAAAAAAAAATCCCTAACCAAATGGATCGACTGCACCATACCAACACACGATTTTGGTGGGACCAACACACTTAAGTGGAAACACTATTCATATAACAGTGGAAAAAAGGACAAGTTGCATAACGGCTGGATAGGTAATATCTTTAATAAAGATGTCGGGACACCTCACCCCATTTTACATCCTTCTCCACTCCTCCTCTCTTGCAATAAATAAGAAGGCCCTATACCATTGTAAGCATCTTGGAGCTCAGTCTCTTTCTTTCTTACTCTCTCCCACTCTCTTATAATATTTCTAAGTATTTCTAAGTTCGTAATATTATTTGATATATAAATAAAAGCTTGTTTTGTCTGCTAAAGGAGCTGAACCACAGAGTGTGAATATAGAATACAGAATGGAAGAGAGAACGTACTTGATACAGACAAACCAAGATTTTATTTATATATTAAATAACATTACAAACTTAGAAATACTTAAAAATATTACAAGAGAGTTGGATAGAGCAAGAAAGAAAGAGACTGAGCTCCAAGATGCATACAATGGTAGAGGGCCTTCTTATTTATAGCAAGAAAGGAGGAGTGGAGAAGGATGTAAGAAGGGGCAAGGTGTACCGACATCTTTATTAAAGATATTATCTTTATTAAAGGTATCCAGCTGGTATGCAACACGTCATTTTTTCCACTGTTATATGAACAGTGTTTCCACTTAATTGTGTGGGTCCTACCGAAATTGTGTGCTGGTATGCTGCAGTCGATCTGTCCGTTGAGGGATTTTAATTTTTACTTTTTATTATAGCCTTTCAGGCCTTATAACCATGGGATTTTTATTTTATTATCCATTTTCCGTTATATTGGCCCAATGGTGAGCCCATTAAGTCTTTCCATAGCTGACCTGCTGATCTCAGGTCTTCCTCTGGATCTTGGGCTTGGCTTGCTGGGAAGTCACTCTTTCATTTCCATCAATTGAGTGGATTTTATGGAAGTGATGGAGACAGTGTGTCACGCTCCGTTTTCCAGTAGACGGAAACGGTGACGTGGCAAGTCCGCGGCATATTTATCCAGAGAAGGTCATTCCCTAAATAAATATACTAAGCGTATTGAAACAATAGTATACAATGCAAGAATAAATAGAGACTCTAAAATCTTTCAACAAATATCTTTATTTACATTCAACTTCCAATATTTACAAGTACATGAGTTTTCAGCTGGAAAGTAAATATAATAAGGGAAATGCCTGAACAAGTGGCATACATAAGCTGAATAAAAGTGAAGGTAGGCTAATCCTGTGGAGCAATCCTATTGTAGTCCTCCTCGGTGGCCTCCATTTCCTCCGTCTCGACCGTATCTGACGAACATTCCAAGAGAAGAAAAGTGGGTGGAATGCTCGTCGGCGAACTTGCACTCGGTAAGTCCCACAGATAAGTAAAAGTAAAGAAAATGACATATATAGAATATATAGATGACGAGTAAGAGTATATGTTCATGGGTGAATATGTACTATATGTCTCTATATGGTCACTATGTTAACGTTAAGTTCCAAGTGTGAATGTCAACGCAGCCGTGTAAGTATTCAGGAGCTCAAAAGTGAGGCCCCAGGAGTAATGAAATACGGACCCAATTTTTATTTCCTCTCGAGACAGAATACTCCATGAGAAGTTCTACATCTTGCTCTACAGTCCCAAGAATGTGTGATAATTCGCACCATCTATTAGCGGGTCTCCTAACGAGGGTTGTAGAGGCATAATTATCAAGAATTACAAAAATACCGATTATGTAACACCCTAGTTCATTTATACCAGTTCTATTTTGAGTATTTCTTTATTTGTGGCTATTCTTGATTTATTGTGTTTTGGGTGCGAATAGTGTATTGGTATCCGTCTTTGCATCCGACCCGACCTGTTTGCTGGAAACCTGTCTTAATTCTTGTTTATGATTTATCCCTGCTAATTATGAGGATCCGTGCATTTTCATATTGTTTATCCAGTACACCTGCATTATATCGGGCTTCTGCATTTTTTAATAATAAAACAAGTAAAGTCAAATAAAATATTTTAAAAATGTCTAGCATGGCCTACATCATACCCTTGACCCTGTGGTAGCATCCGCACATCTTGTTCTCGTCCCGTTCAATGAAACAGACCCGTTTGGATAGCTACGTGCACACTGCATATATCCGTTCTTTGGGGTATGCATTTTCGTTATCCGGATATCGTATTTTGGTTTTGCTTGATACGTATATTATCCGTATTTTCAAACCATAATTTTAGACCCAAGCCGGGCATGTTTTGGGGTAATTTTGTATTAACCAAAATATCAAATTTAACTAATATTATATTTTTAATATATTTCTAACTGTTTAAAAAAATTTATAACTAAAAATATTTTTCAAAATCAAATTTAAAAAAAATAGATTTCTCACCCTCTTTCTCTCTCCACTGCATATATATATATATATTATTTTTTTATTATTATTATAAACCTATTTAACCCTACGTCCCTCTCTTTCTCCCTCAAAAGATTTTCTTTCTCCTTTCCTCTACACGCGAAGCCTCCCGCGCTCGAACCTATGCCCGCGCGCCGCGCCGTCGTCTCGCCGTCGTCACCACCGCAGCCAACGCCCCCACCTCCTCACCTTCTGCCACACCACCACCCCGGCGCCCTCACCCATACCTATCTCCGACGACCTCATCCCAAGAACCCAACCTTCACCGTGCACCTCACCGAGCCGTCGTAGCCTCACTCTAACGACCTTACGTCGTCGACTCCATCTCGCCGCCGCCACCTCTTCTCCCTGAGCACCCCATCCACGTCAACCCTGCTAGAACCGAGCTCCAAGAACCCATAGCCTACACCTCACCCTTGCCTGTACACTACGTCGCCGGAGCTCCGACTCCGCCGATCATCTCGTCGGTCTCTTCATCACCTCGGAGCACCACAACCCCGACCAGAACCCCACACCCGAGCTCCCCTTTTCCCTTCACCTAAAACCCTAGCACCCACTGCCCTTTACCGTAAAACCTCGCCGGAAAACCCTCGACTCGCCGTCACCGCTCCCCTGCTACCTCCTCTGACCCCGAGACAACCCCAGAACACCAGTCATTCCTTCTTCTTCTTCTTCTTCTTCTTCTTCTTCTTTTCTTCTTGTTTCTTGATTTCGCGTTTCCCATCACCGCCGCAGCCGTGCCGCTGCCGACGATCCGAGTAATCCATTGGGCGTTCCTAGCCAGCGTGGTCGTGTTCTTGCTTTGCCTGGTCCTGTCCCGTGCGCGCGTGTGGATATTGCGACGTTTACCCGACGTCGGACGTGCCGTACGCATCCGTCGTGAGATCCGATCAGGCAAGTTTATCTTGCTGCATGCTATACTACTATATTTTGCATACATGCGAATAATAATATTACATATGTTTAGTTATGCATCCATATTACAATTTACAGATTTTCGATACCCGTATGCATCTATACCGTTATTTACATATCTAGTCGCATGCAAGTTTATCTTGCAATATGCCATGTTATATATTTTGCATCTATATGAATAAAAATATCACATGTTGATTGCATTGTACATCCATATTAATGTTTACTGTTTTCGGATACCCGTGTGCATCTATATCATTTATGATATATCTAATTGCATCTATAGATCACATTATTTCATGTTACTATTATATTAACACCCCATGCTTGATAATGTGCATCCTACGTAATCATGGAGTTGTAGATGTAATTCTTGATAGTTATTTGTGCATCCATGTTTTACTGTGCATCCGTACTTTTATCGTGCATCCGTACTTGCTACAGTTTTATTATGAGCATCCGTTTGATACCTGTGCACTACCTGACATGACCTAATACACCACTGCTTGACTTGATACCTGATCTTGTTACTAATGCCGACAATCCTGACTTGTCGTCCTGACGGACGTATCCTGTTGTCTACATAGACAAACTTGTACCTGCTTGATCCCGTGTTAGCATTAGCTCTAGTTTATCAATACCTGACTTGAACACATAACCTTGGGGGTATGGGGAAATCAAAGGTGTAACCGAGTGTACCTTAAAAGGGTATTACTTGATCCGTGCTCCCGGGGGGTAACGAGACAGAATCATTCGTGATTCTTCTTGATCCGTGGTCCCGGGGGGTAACGGGACAGAGTCATTCGTGACTCTTATAGCTTGGTCCGTGGTCCCGGGGGTAACGGGACAGAACCATTCTTGGTTCACATATCTTGATCCGTGGTCCCGGGAGGTAACGGGGCATATTCTTTGAGTTATATGAGGAGTACATCAATTGATTTCGAATAACTTTAGAATAGATAACCCAGTAGCACAGTTTTGATTATTTACCGCACTTCACCCGCACGTATACACTTCACTGTTTCATACCCGTGTTACTTGTTATACACTCATTACTGTTCATACTCATGCCTGCATATCTCGTGTATCCTGTTCATTTAATACTGTTTGATATTATGACGCATTGACGTCTGGGTTTTGCATGGCCCAGATCCTTTATCTCTTTCGCAGGCTGATCAGGAGTATTTCAGCCGACAGGCAGAGCAGTGAGGATCCTGTTAGTATTTAGCTTGTTTAGTTTAGTTTTCTTTCAGCATTTTCATTTCCTGATGTGAGCCCGTATTTGGGATGTACTTTCCAGATGTTATTGTTTATTGGATTTATTACTTCCGCATATTATTTCTTGACTCGTTTATTCTGGCATATGGACATGTACTAGATAGTTTATTTTATTTTTACTGTTCTTGATATCTTATAGACAGCCGTAATGTGACTGTGGATGGATGTTTCCTAACCACAGGTAGCATGGTTGGCTCTGTCACGTGCCGATCTTAGCGCACTCTGGGAAGCGGGGCGTGACAGGGTTTGTTTGGTAATAGAGCCATAGAATTTAGGTTAATCGGGTTTGATTCTTTTGTATTTGGGTATTGGACCCGATACACGAATCAGGAAATCCGTAATTAGGAACATGTCCTGCCCTATTGCTATCTTGCCATCCTTGAATCCATAACTATCTTGCTTCTTGTATTCTGTTTATTGAATCTTGTTTATCATGCTAATCCTTTTCAATGTCTTGACATCAGAATCATGGCGGATAGAGAACTGTGATCGTACCAGAGGCGTGTTGATGACGCCGCATTGCTTGGAGTAATTCGTGGGATGCTGGAGAACCAGAAGTGGCAAACCGAGCTGAACCAGAGGCAAGCCGAAGCTTTTCAGGAAGTTTTGCGGACAGTCCAGCAGTTCGTAAATACTATTGCAGCCAAACCAGTACAGCGTGTGGGTACCGTGGCGAATTTTAGGAGACTTGGTCCATCCACTTTCACTGGTTTGGAGGAACCGTTGCCAGCGGAGCAGTGGCTAGTCGATACGGAGAATCTGTTAGTTGCAGCACAGATTCCGGAGGACCAGAGAGTGGATGTTGTACGCATCCAATTGGTAGACTATGCCCATGAGTGGTGGCTTGTGGAAGAGACCCGTTTGCCCAAACCGATCAGTTGGGCAAATTTCTCACAGAGTTTCTTGGAGAAGTTCTTTCCGCAGACTGCACGGGAGGAAACGGAAGAAAGATTTATCAATTTGAAGCAGAATGGCGGATCCGTGGATGCGCATGCGGCTGAATGGAAACAGCTCAGTCGATTTGCTGGACCTTTGGTTGCTAACGATGCTGATAGGGCACGAAGGTTCATGTGCAGTTTGGATGTGGAAATCCAGATGCACATTATATCTCTGGGATTGACCACTTTGTCGCAAGTTCTTAAAGCAGCCCGAGAGCAGCAGAGCTTATCAATGAAGACAGGGGGTACATAGCAGCAAGCAGTTATGGTACGAAAGCCGGCGTTTACGCCGAACCGAGCTCCTATACGCAGAGGTATTCCGGTGAACCGACGTAGCGTAGTATCGATGAAGAAGCCCGTCGTACCCGAGCAGAGAGGAAGGATGTTTTGTGACTTTTGCCATCTACCCGGACATCAGCAGAAGGATTGTTGGAGGAAGCTTGGACTTTGTTTGGTTTGCAAATCAGCTGATCATAGTGTCAGTGTTTGCCCGTCGAAGCTACATTTGAAGGAAGATGCTCAGAAGCCACCACAAAGGCAGATTCAGGGGCAGAAGCAGATAACTCAGGGAACTAATCAAGCTCGAGCCTTTACTTTAACGGCCGAAGAGGCCAAGACTTCAGATGAAGTTGTTTCAGGTATCCTAGTTGTTCATGATTTTCCCGCATTAGCATCATTCGATTCTGGTGCATCCCATTGTTTTATGTCGTCCAAGTTTATTACTGCACACTTGATTGCTTGCACGGCCCTGTCTTGTTGTTGGGACATACACACTGGGAATGGGAAGATCATATCTAGTAGTGAGTGCAAGGATTGTTCGGTTGTTATCTACGGACGGGAGTTATTTACAGATTTCTTGGTGATTGATACCGGCAGTTATGATGTTGTCTTGGGAATGGATTTTCTCGGCATTTTCCACGCTCACATTGATTGTAGGCCAAAGAAAGTGATTTTCCAGATTCCCGGACATCCGTAGTTTGTTTTTGCTGGAGGTAGCAGTTCCGTCGGGCTAGTCGAGTTTAGGGCTAGGCTGACGCAAAATGTTCTTTCGTCGATGGAAGTTGATAAGGAGGAAGCGCCAGCTGTAATTCGAGAGTTCATGGATGTGTTCGGGGACATCTCGGGTTTACCGCCAAAACGAGATGTGGAGTTCTCGATCGATCTTGTTCCTGGTGCAGCGCCAATCTCAAAGGCGTACTATCCAATGTCACCAGTGGAGTTGGAGGAAGTAAAGAAGCAGGTTACCAAATTGTTAAAAAAGGGTTGGATTCGCAGCAGCAATTCACCTTGGGAAGCTCCAGTTCTTCTAGTCAAGAAGAAAGATGTTATAAGGAGGACGTGCATCGATTATCGAGAATTAAACCGGTTGACTATTAAGAACAAGTACCTGATCCCTCGCATTGGCAAATTATTCGAGCAACTCAGTGGCGCAAGGGTATTCTTGAAGCTGAATTTGCGATAGTCCGAGTTAAATCAGAGGATATTTACAAGACTGAGTTCCGAACTCGTTATGGGCATTACGAGTATTTAGTGATGCCATTCGGAGTCACGAATGCACCGGCGATATTTATGGACTTGATGAACCGAATCTTTTCACCGTTCATGGACCAGTTTATAGTGGTGTTCATCGATGATATTTTGGTCTACTCGAGGAGCTTAGAAGAGCATGCAGAACACTCGAAGATCGCACTGCATACATTGAGACATGAAAGATTATATGCAAAGATGAGCAAGTGCGAGTTTTGGCTTGAAGAAGTGAAGTTTTTGGGGGTATGTCGTATCCGGAGATGGAATCACCGTTGATCCTGATAAGATTGCAGCAGTTCAAGATTGGCCGATTCCGAAGAATGTAGCGGAGATCAGAAGTTTTCTGGGACTTGCAGGATACTACAGAAGATTCGTGGAAAATTTTGCTCGATTGGCTGAGCCTTTGACCAAGATTACACGGAAGGAGGTACCGTTCGTATGGACGGATAGATATGCGTCAGCTTTTGAGGCGTTGAAGCAAAGATTGATAACCGCTCCTATTTTGTCCGTACCAGACGGTTCCGGAGGATTGGTGATTCACAGCGACGCATCTGGGAAAGGTTTGGGATGCGTTCTGATGCAGCATGGGAAGGTTATAGCCTACTCATCGAGACGGTTGAAAACCCATGAGAAGAATTATCCAACTCATGATTTGGAGCTTGCAGCAGTTATTTTCGCTTTGAAGATTTGGAGACACTACTTACTGGGAGAAAGAGTCGAAGTATTCACTGATCACAAAAGCCTAAAGTACGTGTTCACGCAGAAAGAGCTTAACATGAGGCAGCGTCGATGGTTGGAGCTGATGGCTGACTATGATATTGATCTCAAGTACCATCCGGGGAAGGTTAATGTAGTGCCGGATGCGCTTAGTCGGTTGCCAGGAATTCGGATGTTGACTGCACGGAGAGAGCTTATCGATGATTTTCGGAGATTCGAGTTGGAGATCGTTCTACCGCATTCTTCGGGACTGTTGATGTAGCTGCAAATACATTCATCGTTGATTGAGAGTATTAAAGCAGCACAGTTACAGGACCCAAGATTGCAGAAGTTTCGAGAACAGGTAGAAGAGGGAATTCGAACGGACTTGTTAATTCATGAAGATGGTTCGTTGCGTTATGGTAGCCATTTGTGTGTGCTGAAAGGAGATATTCGCGAAGAAGTTATGAAGGACGCGCACAGTTCCGTGTATTCCATACATCCAGGAGGCATGAAGATGTACCGTGATCTACGACATCATTTCTGGTGGGAAGGCATGAAAAGGGGGATTGCTCGCTTTGTAGCGAAGTGTTTGGTGTGTCAGCAAGTTAAGGTTGAACATCAAAGGGTGGCCGATTTATTGCAACCACTTCCGATTTCTCAGTGGAAGTGGGAACATATAACTATGGATTTCGTAACAGCTTTACCGCGGAGTCCAAAGGGCAACAATACAGTTTGGGTGATTGTTGATCGATTGACCAAGGCAGCTCATTTCATACCATTTCAAGTTGGTCAGTCAACAGAAGCATTGGCAGAACGGTAGATGCAGGAGATTATGAGATTGCATGGAGTACCAGTGAGCATCGTTTCCGATCGTGATACCCAATTCTTATCACACTTCTGGTGGAGTTTACAGGAAAGTTTGGGGACGCGTTTGAAGTTTAGCACTGCTTATCATCCCCAGACAGATGGCCAGTCGGAGAGAACGATCCAAACTCTTGAATATATGTTGAGAGATTGCATATTGAACTTCAAGGGTTCATGGGAGGATCATCTACACTCTGTGGTGTTTTCTTACAATAACAGCTTTCAGGCGACTATTCAGATGGCTCCTTTCGAAGTATTGTATGGTCGTAAGTGTCGCTCACCCGTTTGTTGGGACGATATTGGAGAACGAAGTATTGTATGACCGGATTTGATCGTGCAAACAGTAGAGAAGGTTAACACTATTCGGAATCACATGAAGGCAGCACAGGATCGGCAGAAGAGTTGGGCCGATATATCGAGAAGATCTCTAGAATTCGTTGTCGGTGATCTTGTATTCTTGAAGATATCACCGACTAGAAAAGTTATTCGTTTTAGGAGTCGAGGCAAGCTTAGTCCTCAATTCGTGAGGCCTTTCGAGATTATTGAGCGTGTTGAAGAAGTGGCTTATCGATTGGCTTTACCACCATCTTTGACGAGTGTTCATGACGTGTTTCATGTATCTCAACTCCGTAAGTATGTTCGAGATGAAACACACGTGCTAGATCATTCGGAGCTAACTGTAAGGAAGGATTTGATCTTTGAAGAACGACCGATGTTGATTGTTGATCAAAGAGAAAAGATCCTTAAGAACAAGATTATCCCTCTCGTACTTGTTTCTTGGGGGAATCGCTCGCATGGAGAATCGACTTGGGAACGAGAAGATGAGATTCGACAGAAGTTTCCAGATCTCTTCTTGTAGATTCATGTTTGTTTATCTTTTCTTGTTTCGGAAATTTCGAGGACGAAATTCTTTTTGTAGTTGGATATAATGTAACACCCTAGTTCATTTATACCATTTCTATTTTGAGTATTTCTTTATTTGTGGCTATTCTTGATTTATTGTGTTTTGGGTGCGAATAGTGTATTGGTATCCGTCTTTGCATCCGACCCGACCCGCTTGCTAAAAATCTGTCTTGATTCCTGTTTATGATTTATCCCTGCTAGTTATGAGGATCCGTACATTTTCATATTGTTTATCCTGTACACCTGCATTATATCGGGCATCTGCATTTTTTTTAATAAAACAAGTAAAGTCAAATAAAATATTTGAAAAATGTCTAGCATGGCCTGTATCATACCCTTGACCCTGTGGTAGCATCCGCACATCTTGTTCTCATCACGTTCAGTGAAACAGACCCGTTTGGATAGCTACATGCACACTACATGTATCCGTTCTTCGGGGTATGCATTTTCGTTACCCGGATATCGTATTTTGGTTTTGGTTGATACGTATATTATCCGTATTTTCAAACCATAATTTTAGAACCATGCCGGGCATGTTTTGGAGTAATTTTTCATTAACCAAAATCTCAAATTTAACTAATATTATATTTGTAGCTGTTTAAAAAAATTTATAACTAAAAATATTTTTTAAAATCAAATTTTAAAAATACAGATCTCTCTCTCTTCTCTGCGCGCGCGCGCACACACACACATATATATATATATTATATTTTTATTATTATTATAAACATATTTAACCCCACGTCCATCTCTTTCTCCCTCAAAAGATTTTCTTTCTCCTTTCCTCTGCACGCGAAGCCTCCTGCGCTCGAACCCACGCCCGCGCGCCGCGCCGTCTCCTCGCCGTCATCACCACCGCAGCCAATGCCCCCACCTCCTCACCCTCTGCCACACCACCACCCCGGCGCCTTCACCCATACCCATCTCGACGACCTCATCCCAAGAACCCAACCTTCACCGTGCACCTCGGCGACCTCGCGTTGCCGTCGTAGCCTCCCTCCAACGGCCTCACGTCGTTGACTACATCTCGCCGCCACCACCTCTTCTCCCTGAGCACCCCATCCATGTCAACCCTGCTAGAACCGAGCCCCAAGAACCCATAGCCTACACCTCACCCTCGCCTGTATGCCATGTCACCGAAGCGCCAACTCCGCCGATCATCTCGTCGGTCTCTTCATCACCTCGGAGCACCATAACCCCGACCAGAACCCCACACCCGAGCTCCCCTTTTCCCTTCACCTAAAACCCTAGCACCCACTGCCCTTTGCCGTAAAACCTTACCGGAAAACTCTCGACTCGCCGTCATCGCTCCCCTGCCACCTCCTCTGACCCGAGACAACCCCAGAACACCAGCCTTTCCTCCTCCTCCTCCTTCTTCTTCTTCTTCTGCTTCTTCTCCTCTTCTTGTTTCTTGATTTCACGTTTCCCGTCACCGCCGGATCTGTGCCGCTACCGACGATCCGAGTAATTCAGTGGGCGTTCCCAGCCAGCGTGGTCGTGTTCTTGCTTTGCCTGGTCCTGTCCCGTGCACGAGTGTGGATATTGCGACGTTTACCCGACGTCAGACATGCCGTACGCATCCGTCGTGAGATCCGATCAGGCAAGTTTATCTTGCTACATGCTATACTATTATACTTTTCATTCATGCGAATAATAATATTACATATTGTTTAGTTATGCATCCATATTACAATTTTACAGTTTTTCGATACCTGGATGCATCCATACCGTTATTTACATATCTAGTCGCATGCAAGTTTATCTTGCTATATGCCATGTTATATATTTTGCATCTATATGAATAAAAATATCACATGTTGATTGCATTGTACATCCATATTAATGTTTATTGTTTTCGGATACCCGTGTGCATCCGTATCATTTATTATATATTTAGTTGCATCTACAGATCACATTATTTCATGTTACTGTTATATTAACACCCCATACTTGATAATGTGCATCCTACATAATCATGGAGTTGTAGATGTAATCCCTGGTAATTATTTATGCATCCATGTTTTACTGTGCATCCGTACTTTTATCGTGCATCCGTACTTGCTACAGTTTTATTATGAGCATCCGTTTGATACATGTGCACTACCTGACATGACCTAATACACCACTGCTTGACTTGATACCTGATCTTGTTACTAATGCCGACAATCCTAACTTGTCGTCCTGACGGACGTATCCTGTTGTCTACATAGACAAACCTGTACCTGCTTGATCCCGTGTTGGCATTACCTCCAGTTTATCAATACCTGACTTGAACACATAACCTTGGAGGTATAGGGAAATCAAAGGTGTAACCGAGTGTAACTAAAAGGGTATTACTTGATCCGTGGTCCCGGGGGGTAACGAGACAGAATCATTCGTGATTCTTCTTGATCCGTGGTCCCGGGGGGTAACGAAACAGAGTCATTCGTGACTTTTACAGCTTGGTCCATGGTCCCGGGGGGTAACGGGACAGAACCATTCTTGGTTCACATATCTTGATCCGTGGTCCCTGGGGGGTAACGGGGCATATTCTTTGAGTTACATGAGGAGTACATCAATTAATTTCGAATAACTTTAGAATAGATAACCCAGTAGCAAAGTTTAGATTATTTACCGCACTTCACCCGCACGTATACACTTCACTGTTTCATACCCGTGTTACTTGTTATACACTCATTACTGTTCATACTCATGCCTGCATATCTCGTGTATCCTGTTCATTTATTATTGTTTGATATTATGATGCACTGACATCTGGGTTTTGCATGGCCCAGATCCTTTATCTCTTTCGCAAGCTGATCAGGAGTATTTCAGCCGACAGGTCGAGCAGTAAGGATCCTGTTAGTATTTAGCTTTTTTAGTTTAGTTTTCTTTCAGCATTTTCATTTCTTGATGTGAGCCCATATTTGGGACGTACTATCCAGATGTTATTGTTTATTGGATTTATTGCTTCCGCATATTATTTCTTGACTCGTTTATTCTTGCATATGGACATGTACTAGATAGTTTATTTTATTTTTACTATTCTTGATATCTTATAAACAGCCGTAATGTGACCGTGGATGGATGTTTACTAACCACAGGTAGCATGGTTGGCTCTGTCACGTGCCGATCTTAGCGCACTGTGGGAAGTGGGGCGTGACAGATTAAAAGAAACCTATTTTTGTAAAAGTGTGGTATTTTAATATAAAACTTATTCTTTAAATTAGCCATATGTTTGGAATACCGTGCTATGCAACCATAGTGTGCATGTGGGGTAGGTCGTTACCCCGTGAAGTTTTCCTAAAGGTATTTTTAACAATTATTGAAATAAGGGTTATACTAATGTTTATGGTATTTTAATGAAAAAATTCGTTGTTTGAGTATTGAACATGAAATTTTGGTTAGGTCAAAAGACAATAGAAGTGAGTTTTGTTTTAAAAAGATATTAGGATGATTATGTGACATACAGACCAATCAAGCATGATAAAATATTTAAATGAGAAGGTTGTTACATGTTAACCCCACTGTCGTCGATATTTTCTTAGAAGACGAATTGTGATGAGAGAAAAGGAGAGAAGAGGGACTTACTAGTTTAAAGCGTTAACAAGAATGAGGGGAAGCCTTTGGGTGTGATGGTGTCGTCGGAAAAACTTCGGTCGTCGAGATTGGCTTGCTACTTTACTTGGATGCTTAACTCCACTTGGTACTTAGAGAGTTTGAGAAAATTTTTGATAAAAATTTCAGAATGGGAAAGATATAGGAGATAGGGTGCTATTTATAGTGAAGAAATTAGAGTTTAGGAATTAAAATTTTGGATTAAATGAATTAAAATGGTGTTAAATGGTGAATTGAAGAGTCTTTGTTTGATTGCAGGAAAATCAAACAGTGTAGGGGAGTTGAGGGGAGTCGAAGGGGTGTGTGTGCAAAGCACGAAGTCGTTTTGAGCTATGCGGACCGTCGGTGCCGGCCAAATGAAGGAAACGGGCGGTTGGATTTGATTGGTTTGTCTCGAGATTCGTGCCACGTGTCAAGTTTGGTGTTTACTCCTCTTCGCGCTTATTTGATTTTTCTGAAACTTTTCATTTCTCTGTGTATTGCATGTGCAACTCTTGGACTTCTGAAAAATTAAAAAGAAAAATCTTTAAAAATAAATGGGTCTGATGGGATTCGAACGCACAGGCTATGTCGCAGAAGTGTAGAGCCTTTACCAATGAGCTACAAGTTATTTCTTGCTTTTATTAAAAAAATTAACTTAACTCTTACACAGGTTGTAATACCCTTTTCTGTATAATAACAAGAAATTTTTATACAGAAAGTTCAGAGTTATTACATTCTACTCTCCTTATAAAAATTTCTTCCTCGAAATTTACATTTTCATAGAGACTAATTTTCAAAGAGGTAACGGTATCGTGCACGCATATTTTCTTCTCTTTCCCAAGTTGATTCTCTTGGCGAATCCTTTCTCCACATCACTCGGACCAAGTTCACCTCCTTGTTCCGCAATGTCGTCACTTTTCGGTCTAGGATCTCAACAAGTTGTTGCTCACAAGTCAGATCAGTCTGTACAGTGAGCTCTGAATGATCAAGTATATGACTGGATTCGCTCACATATCGTCGTAGCTGGGATATGTGGAACATGTTGTGCACTCCGTCTAATGAGAGTGGTAGTGCTAAACGGTACGCCACTTCTCCAACTCGTTCGAGTACGTCGAGCGGTCCTATATATCTTGAACTTAATTTACCCCTTTTGCCAAAACGTATCACTCCTCTGTTTGGGAGATCTTCAAGAATACATGTTCTCCGGGTTGAAACTCCAAATGTCGGGGCTTTGCATCTGCATAATGTTTCTGTCGGTCATGGGCTATGCGCATCCTTTCCCTGATCGTGCGAACCACATCTACAATTGCCACTATCATCTCTGGTCCAAAGAGTTCACGATCTCCAACGTCGTCCCAACTCAGCAGGGAACGGCACTTCCATCCATAAAGTGCTGTGAAAGGTGTCATCCCAATGCTTGTCTGGTAGCTGTTATTGTATGAAAACTCTACAAGGTGAACGTGATCATCCCACGATCCTCCGAAGTCTAACATACAGGCTCTTAGTATGTCTTCCAAGATCTGAATTGTTCACTCGAACTGTCCATCTGTTTGTGGATGATATGCCATACTGAAATTCAGACTCGTCCACAGGCAAGCTTGCAGATTCTGCCAAAATTATGATCGGAATCTTGTATCACGATCGGAGATGATGCAAACAGGTACTCCATATAATCTCACGATCTCCTACATGAGTTTATAGGAATCAAGACAAGTAGGGTACATCTTGAAGGTTTAAATCTTACTTTAGATTTATACCCACCTCTATGTACTTCCTTACCAACGTCTCGGTTGACTGGCCAACTCTGAATGGAAGAAAGTGAGCCGACTTGGTGAGTCGATCCACAATAGCCCAAATTGCATCGTTACCCTTCGAGCTGTGAGGGAGAGAAATCATAAATTTCATGGTAATGTGCTGCCATTTTCATTCTGGGATTGGTAACGGCTGAAGTAGACCAGCAGTTCTGTGATATTCAGCTTTCACTTGCTGACATACTAGACACTTTGCTATGCTCCTTGCTACTTCTCGCTTCATTCCATGCCACCAGTAGTATTGCCGTAGATCCTTGTACATCTTCGTGCCACCGGGGTATACAGAATAAGGAGAGCTCTAAGCTTTTTCATCAACTCTTCTCGAACAGGGCCGAATGGCACGCATAAACGGCTTCCATATCGCAAGGATCCATCTTCGTGGATGATGAAGTCAGTTCGATGTCCACTTTCTACTTGTTCTCAGATCTTTTATTGCTTGGCATCATTTGTTTGAGCTGCATTGATCTGATTTACAAGAGTGGACTGGACTTTTATGTTCATCAAATATGAAGTGTTACCTGGCATAACTACTTCGATCTCCAATCCGTGCAATTCATGTTGTAGCGTCCATTGAGCGGTAAGGTTCATTGCTAATAGATAGCGACTAAGTGCATCAGGAACTACGTTCACCTTCCCAGGTGATACTGTAGGTTGATGTCGAAGTCCGCCATGAGTTTTAGCCATCTTCTCTGCCGCATGTTGAGTTCTTTCTGAGTAAATACACACTTAAGACTTTTATGGTCATTGTATATATCCACTCGTTCTGCCAAAAGATAATGGTGCCAAATCTTGAGTGAGAAGATCACTGCTGCTAGTTCCAGATCGTGTGTTGGATAGTTGCATTCATGAACTTTTAACTGCCTTGATGCAAAAGCCACAACTTTTCCATGCTGATGTAGAACATATCCTAATCCTTTACCAGACGCATCACAATGCATATCGAATTCGCCAGATTGATCCGGTATTACAAGAATAGGTTCAGAGGTTAACCTCGACTTGAATTCTACAAAAACCTTCTCACATGCTTCTAACCACACGAATGCTTCATCTTTACGTGTGAGCTTGGTCAGGGGTCCTGCGATCTTTGAGAATCCTTCAATGAATCGTCTGTATTATCCTGCTAAGCCCAAGAAAATTCTTATATTTTTCATCGTCTTTGGTGTCGGCCACTCGCTGATAGCTGACATCTTAGCTGGATCCACAGAGATTCCTTCGCCTGAAACAATATGTCCGAGAAATCCGACTTGATGTAACCAAAATTCACACTTGCTGTACTTGGCGTAGAGCTGATGTTGTTGTAACGTCTCCAGGACAATCCGTAAGTGCTCGGCATGCTCTTTCCGATTCTTTGAATACACCGGGATGTCGTCGATGAATATAATAACAAACCTATCTAAGTACTCTTGGAAAACTTGGTTAATCAGGTTCATAAAGGTGGCAGGTGCATTGGTCACTCCAAATGGCATTACAAGATATTCATAATGGCCATAACGAGTCCTAAACGTCGTCTTCGGAATATCGGAATCTTTGACTTTCACCTAATGGTAACCCGAACGAAGATCTAGCTTTGAAAATACATAAGATCCACTTAACTGATCGAAAAGTTCATCGATGCGCAGTGGTGGACACTTGTTCTTAATTGTCACTTCGTTCAGAACTCGATAATCCATACACATCCTATAGGAACCTTTCTTCTTCTTCACTAGTAACACTGGAGATCCCCAACTTGAAGTACTGGGTTGGATCCAACCTTTCTTCAGTAGTTCGTCCAACTTAATGCGAATCTCCTTCAATCCTTCCAGACTTAATCGGTACGGAGTTTTTATTACTGATTGTGCGTCGTGTTTTAAATCGATGCTGAATTCAAGAGTTCGATCGGGAGGCAAACCTGATATATCGTCCTGGAATACATCCTCGAACTCTCAAACTACCACTGGCTTCGATTCTTCCGCTTGTAACGCTGCAACCTCTGCCTTCTTTGGTTTTGTTCTGTAGATGCTAGGCTATAAGGTCCGGTCTCCACTTTTGAAGTATAATACTGGATGATCTGGTATTTCGAACACTAACCTCCTTTGGCGACAGTCGATGGTAGCAAAGAAAGTTCCCAGCCAGTCCATTCCCAAGACCACGTCGAAGTTCGGTATGTCCAGCACCTTGAAGTCCGCATAGAATTCTTGACTGCAGACGACCACTGGACACAGATCGTATCCCAATGTTGCTTTTAGAACGTTGTTCCCCGAACTAATGTTCCAGCTGGATACGAGAGGTTTAACTGGGATCGCATGAGTTCGGACGAACCGTTGCGACATAAAGCAATGTGATGCTCCAGTGTCGAAAAGCACGAGTGCAGGTAGGGAGGCTACTAAGATTGTACCTAAGTCGCATGGGATAGGTTTAGGTATAACAAGTATAAGATGACTATGAATTGAAAGGACTTGAAAGAGATTAAGGAAGAGATTTACCAGTGATAACTTGACCCGTAACTTCGGCCGCTTCGACTGACATAGTGAATGCTTGGCATCGTGGCACTTTCCTCTGTGCCTAGTTAAACACATGGCGTTAGGGTTGAGCAGTCTGGGTGCGGGGAGTTGGAGCTGGTAGAGCTAACCGGGTAGGAGGAGCTTGGATCGCCGGTCTAGCTGGAGGGTTATTAGGTCCTCGATTCTGGGGGCATGCTCCAATGGCGTGAGTAGAAGACTCACATATCAGGCATAAGTTGTTCACCCTGCGACAGTTCTTCACAAGATGCCCTGTTCTTTTGCAGTAGATGCAAAAGTCTGGCCTGCTGTTGGCGAATAAACCTACTGGCCTCCGAGATGGTCCGTTAAAAGCTGGCCTAGAATAGGCCTTTCCTGTGATCTAGTTCACAGGGCATTTCACACCAGCAGTCTGCGGCCTACCCTTCTTCTTCACAACTGTCTCATAGCGTCGGGCAGCCTTCAAAGCAACCTCATGGGTTGGGAAATCCTCTGTAGAGAGTGCAGCTTGGATTCAGGGTCCAACCCTTGCTGGATTCGTCGTGCCCGGATCTCAGCAGTAGGAATAAGGTGTGCAGCGAACCTGTTTCGACTTTGTGTTAGCAGTGTGGTGATTGAGATCAGAAAATTGAATTTGAGACAATGTCTTACCTGCTGAGCATGGTAAACTCGGCATTATATTCATCCACCGACTTGACCCACATCTAGCCTTGTTGCAAATGGATGAATTGCTGCTCCATGTCAAAGCGGGCAGCCTCAGGGAAGTACTTGGTATTGAAGAGGTCTCAGAATGTTCTCTGTTTATCGCTGAAAACAAAGACGAAACGGGGATGGGTCGTCTTGCCTGAATTCGGGGGCAGACGCTATTTGGAT
Source organism: Agapanthus africanus (assembly GCA_030015575.1). NCBI lineage: Eukaryota > Viridiplantae > Streptophyta > Magnoliopsida > Asparagales > Amaryllidaceae > Agapanthus > Agapanthus africanus. The sequence goes on from CM057339.1 coordinate 29,327,435, forward strand.
TTATTCGTCCACCTCTCCGAAGATGCCAAGTTGATTTATGGCACCGTGTATCGGAGCTTTGGACGGATGCGGCTGTTGTTGCAGACATCGTCAGATTCCCCCTCGTTTGAGAGGATTTTTAATTGTAGGGATGCTCTTCCCTGCAGGCACAAGCCCCTGCAATTAATTACGTTACCGCATAGCGATAAGCACTTTCTCCTGCTCCAGAAGTTCACTTCGTGTCGTGTGTGTTTGTTTTATTTTTGGTTGCCCGTGGATTGTATACGGAGACTAATTTATGTTGTCGCCCGTAGGGCGTGGATTAGTCCAAATCCGTATATTCTTAGATTTGGGTTTGAGTTGATTTAAGGATCGTTAATCTCGTTTGAAATTAAGATCAACTTAAATGTTTGTTGAGGATACGTTAGTCTAATTTTAGACTAAGATCTACTCAACAGGATTTTGGGATCATTCAGACCTAACAAAAGAGCATTTGGGCTCTATTGCTTTAGTTTAAGGGCGTTTCGGTCCGTTGTTAGTTTAAGGACGTTTCGGTCCATAGCTAGTTTAAGGACGTTGCGGTCTATATTGGGATGTACTCATCGGTTTGGGAGTGCACCAAAGAGTTGTTGGTTGTCGGGACCCGCCACCTCTCTGAAGACGTTGAAGAATTACAACGACATGTATCAGAGGTGTGGGGAGATGTACCCTTGAACCAATTTCCAGATTGAGGGGAGATATGGGATGAATATCCGTCGGAAGATCATTAGTTGTGTTTGGGACTGGGATCAGTTTAGGAAGACATGAGCACGGGGGCTCGATTTATTTGGAGATCGAAAATGTTTTAATCTCAAGAAGAATTAGCCAACTTGAGGCTGGAGTTGACTTCCCATAGTGTTAGGCACTAGTGTACGTTCAGCACTCACGTGTTCCCACGTGAGATCTTAAAGCAGTGTTAAACACTGAATTCTTGTGGCGCTCACGTGTGGCATGTGGGGCACCTTAAAGCTGGTGCTGTACATTGGGTTCAAGTCCCCGTTTATATATAAGTGTTAAACACTTAATTCTTGTGGCACTCACGTGTGAGCACGTGAGGCGCCCCAAAGTTGGGCACTGCCTTTTTGGGTTTTACTTCCCTCTTCTTTTATAAGTGCTAAGCATTTGGCTCACGTGTGAGCACGTGAGGCGCCCGAAATGGGAACTGTTCTCTGGATTTTATTTCTCTTTCATTTATAAGTGCTAAGCACTTGGACCCTGTGGTGCTTACGTGCAAACACATAAGGCGACTTCAAAATGTGAACGCTGTTTTTGGGTATATTCCTTTTTTCATATAAGTGCTAAGCACTTGATTGGGGGTAGCGTGGAAAACACATGACTGCCCTAGGAAGCACTTCTTGTTCTTTTTAAATGCTCACGTGTAAAACACGTAACTCGGTCTCAGCCATTCTTTTTTGTTCATCAGAGATGCTCACGTGGGGAAACACGTAAGGTTTCGTTATAGCGTTGAACACTAATGTATCACCAGTCTTTCATTCTATGTGCATGAAGATTTTGATCTCATATTAACGATGCTGAGATATGAGTTTAGAGAATTTCAATTCTCTTGTTTTATAAGAATTAAATTCATTTTACAGGGTTAAACCCTAGTTTTATCAGATGAATTAAATTCATATATACTTTTGTAAGAATTAAATTCTTTGAACTTAGTTCTTTCCCCTAAATTTTGAATCTACATAACAGAATCTCCCCGATGAGAATTAAATTCTCAACTTGTGTGGAGATCTGCTTCTGCAGACCTCAACCAGAGGAAGAACTAAGTTCTTTTTTTGAAGGGTTAAACCCTTTGTTTGAAAATTAAATTCTCTTTTGTTTTTGTGGGAGCTTTTTGGAAAGCTTATGGGGTGGTCTCCTCCTTTTACAGAATTAAATTCTCTCTGTATTTCTCTTTCCCTCTCTCCCTTCTCTCTGTGTGTTTCTCCTCCTTTCCTCGCTCCTATTTATATGAGAAGAACAAGAATCAATTTGGTAAGAGAATCTCTTATTGAGAGATCATGATTGATTTCATGATCTTTTAGATCAATCGGTGAATTTTATTCACCGTTGGATTTTTAATCCAAAGGCTCTCTGTGTAACAGAGAAGATTTCTTGTTTGTTTAACAAGATTACGAATATCTTGTTAGTTTTAACAAAATTAGAATTTTATTCTATGATATCGTTTTAGTTTAACAAGATCAGAAATATATTTTCGTAATATAGAATTTAATTCTATCATATGGATATCTCGTTAGTTTAACATAGAATTTTATTCTTATCATATGAATATCTTGTTAGTTTAACAAGATTAGGAAAATATTTTCCTATGATAGAATTTTATTCTACCAGATGATCATCGCTGGATCTTTGATCCAAAGGTCCTCTGTTTAACAGATAAGATATTTCTAGTTTGAGAAAGATCAGGAAAATATTTCCAAATAGAATTTAATTCTATCAGATGATTTAATTGGTGATATTTTATCACCATCGGATTTTAAATCCAGGATTCTCTGTTAGAGAAAGATCTTTCCATATTAGAAAGATCAGGGAAACTATTTCCCAAATATGATTTAATTTTAGAATTTAATAGGAACATTTTAAATTAGGGCGCTCACATGCTTTGCATTTGAGAAACAAGAGAACTCATGTGTTTAATACATGACCCCTAGTGTGGGTTTTATCCTGTTTATTTTCAGCGCTCATATGAGCATATGAGCGCTTACGTGTTTAACACGTGAGGCCAGTCTGGTCATTGGTTATTTATGCCCAGCGCTCATATGCTTTGCATATGAGCGCTCACGTGTTTTACACGTGAGGCCCATTTAGCCTTTAGTTATGTGTTCTCAACGCCTATATGTTTTGCATATGAGCGCTCACGTGTTTAATATGTGAGGCCTATTTGGCCTTTTGTTATTTTCTTTCAGCGCTTATATGCTTTGCATATAAGCGCTCACGTGTTTAACACGTAATGTCCAACCGTAAATTCTTTTTCTTTTTCTTCTCCCCCTTTTTTATAAGGGTTATAAGGGAAAAAATAGCTTTTGGACGAAAATTTTGGCGGGAACATTCTCAATTCTATCAGTTGTACGAGACGTCTCTCCTCAGCCTTCCACCATACTCTGGTGTTATCGGTCAGTTGGAACTTAGCAACTCTCACCCAGGCTATATCTGGCACTTGAGCTGCTGCTAGATCAACCTCGACCGCTTGAGCTTATTCTTCTGCTTCAAGAAGACTCTTTTTACCCGAGAAGTTCTTTAGGTGTAAGGCCCGAAACTGTTCGACTCCTGGTGCCTCCACCTCGGGACGGTCATAAGGATAGCAGTCTGTTGCTGCTGACCCTCCAATAGGCTCTTGATAGCCTTAAGAAATACCGTTTGCTTATTAATAGGAGTGGCAACGGTAGGTGGTGGTGGTAGTGTAGGCGGTGGAGTATTGCTGTTGATGTTTATGCTGGTATTGTTTGGAGATTCTATCACCTTGATATAAAAGATAAGTTAGGATAGATTCAAGAAATTTGAAATGTAAGGAATATAAATATTTGTTGAATTCATTAATTATTGTAGTATATTGTTTACAACTTCATGCAGAACTGGCCTGCATAGGCTACCAACAAAACCTATCAAGCCCCGCTTCCCAGTAGACGGAAACGGTAGTGTGGCAAACCCATGGCATATTTATCCAGAGAAGATCATTCCTTAAATAAATATACTAAGCGTATTAAAACAATAGTACACAATGAAAGAATAAATGGAGACTGTAAAATCTTTTAACAAATATTTTTAATTACATTCAACTTCCAATATTTACAAGTACATGAGTTTTCAGCTGGAAAGTAAATACAATAAGGGAAATGCCTAAACAAGTGGCATACACAATCTTAATAAAAGTGAAGGTAGGCTAATCCTGTGGAGAAATCCTGTTGTAGTCCTCCTCGGTGGCTTCCATTTTCACCGTCTCGACCGCATCTGGCGAACATTCCAAGAGAAGAAAAGTAAGTGGAATGCCCGTCAGTGAACTTGCGCTCGGTAAGTCCCAAAGATAAGTAAAAGTAAAGAAAATGACAAATATAGAATATATAGAAGACGAGTAAGAGTATATGTTCATGGGTGAATATGTACTATAGGTCTCTATATGGTCATTATGTTAACGTTAAGTTCCAAGTGTGAATGTCAACGCAGCCGTAGAAGTATTCACGAGCTCAAGAGTGGAGCCCCAGGAGTAAGGGAACACAGGCCCATTTCATGTGTTAGTATCGGGGCTCTAGACTGTGGATGAGTCAACCCGACTGATATTCTAGTAAAATAAAAAAGAGATTAATACGGGACACTTGAAGCTCCGTTGGATCCACACAAGAAATTATCCCAAACACCCTTAGTATAATATATATTATAACTGTATAGTATATTTAATTAACTTGATTGACTGGTTATATCATGTCTTGATCGAAACCATAGATTACAAAAGGTGTAGAATGAAGTCGAGTGAGTCGAGTAATATGCAAGTCATGACAATTTCAATCTTGGTTCGAGTCAAGTTGGTTCGAGTAGATTGGGTTCGAGTTCATGTTCGAGTTTAGATTCGAGTTGTGTTAGAGTTTGAGTTTGTGTTCGAGTTCGAGTTCAAGTTTAGATTTGAGTTTGGATTCGAGTTCAAGTTTAGGTTTGAGTTTGTGTTCGAGTTCGAGTTCATGTTTAGGTTCATGTGAATTGATGTAAATTGTTAAAAATCTTATATTTGGGAGAAATCGGCATCTGCTGCACATGGATGGCAGGATTTGTGTTTTTTTCAAGACAATTTCCATTTGATAACTCCGTTAAGTTGTCTAACCTGAATAGGCAAGCACTCACTTTCTCCAGCTCCCCGAGGCTCAAAAGAAATGATACTATTTAAGCCTACATTAATCTAGAGTCCTTAACATTGTTTGTTTACATTGTTTTATTCCACGAGGGGGTTTTATGAAAAATATTTTAATATTATTTAAAAATAATCTCGAAGGTGATTTATAATGTTTAGGGTTTTCATGAACATGTATTTTAATTGTTGTGGTGTTTTGGTGATAAAACCTAACTTTTAAAAGTTTATGGTATTTTTATGAAAACTAGCTCTTTTGAAAACTTGATGGTATTTTATTAAAAATTCTAATTTTTCATCTTAAAAGAAAATAGTTTCATAATATGTTTTTATTGAAAATACGAATTCATAGTTTTATATAATTTTCCAAAATTTAGTTTTGTTTAGAAAAATCGTATTTCTTAAAAACCGTATTTTTTATTTCCTTTCGAGACCGAATACTCCGTGAGGAGTTCTGCATCTCGCTCTACCGTCTAGGATATGCGATAATCCGCATCATCCATGAGCGGGTCTCCTGACGAGTGTTGTAGAGGCGTAATTGCCAAGGATTACAAAAATACCGATTAAAAAAAAACCGTTTTTGTAAAAGTGTGGTATTTTAATGCAAAACATATTCTTTAAATTAGCCATATGTTTGGAATACCGTGCTATACAACCATAGTGTACATGTGGGGTAGGTCGTTACCCCGTGAAGTTTTCCTAAAGATTGTTGGGGCTAAAATTTACACCCCGGTTGACCAAGTCAAAATTAAAACCAACCCCAAGCCAAACGGGCCCATGCCCAAGTCAAGCCCGAACATGAAGCGGCTAGCCTTCCCCATGCCAAGAAGAAAATTATATAATAAATAAGTTTGATATAATTTTCATATATGAATGTAAAATAAATGGGCAAAAAACCAAATTTTTTGTAAAGCCCATGGCTCATGTGCAAAAAGAAATAAGCACATGAGCCATGAGATGAGCAAAATGCCATTTTGTAAAGCCCAAAGAGCTATGTGTAAATTTGTAAGCCTATATAAGACAACATGATGATGAAATGAAGATATAAAATTCATTCCCCTCAAAATTCAAGGTTCTAAACCTTCTTCCATTTTCTTGAATTAAATTACGAGTTTAACTCTTCTTTTTCCAAAAAGAAACAGTTTCTCACCATAAAACTCTTGAATGTGAATTCAGATTTTCCATCAAATCCCCAAATATGTGATTTTTAAGTCTCCCTCCCTTTTTCTCCAAGATCCAGCCAACAGAGAGGAGGAAAATTGAGACTCGTCTCCAAAAAAACCCACTTTGGAAAGATCCAAGGCTCAAGAGAAAACCCAAGGCTCAAGGGAGAAGAAAGGGGTCCCCTTTAATCATCTCCGAAAATCTCTTGGGAGTTTAACTCTACAAATATATATATATATATATATATAAAATAATAAATCTTTCTTTTTAGGAATTCAACTCCAAAAGTTAATTGGGAATACAACTCCCGCTGCAGGGGCTAAGCCCCTTTGTCCTTCTTTTAGAAGTTTAACTCCAAAAGTAAATTGGGAGTACAACTCCCCGTACAGGGGCTAAGCCCCTTTTTTATGCAGGCGCCCAGCGCCCACGTGCCGAGAGCATGAGGCGCTGGCGCCCGGCGCCCACGAGCCGGGCGCTCGGCCCCCGCGTGCTGGGCACGTGAGGCACTGGCGCCCACGCGTCCTTTGGACGCTATTCACTTTATATATATATATATATATATATATATATATATATATATATATATATATATATATACCCACTCCACAACACTTTCCCCGTAAACTCTACGAGGCCCCTAATATACCCGAGACCCCTTAAAACACAACAAACGCATACTGCACATTGAGTTCGCGTGACCAGTTTGACCCGTCAATCGGAGGTTCCTACGCTTCAAAGGCGAAGGATAATTAACGGTAGTTTAGTCTGTGGCTGCCGGAGATTCGGATTTACATAATCAATAAACCCCCGCCTATCCTAGGTAGGGGAATCTATAGTACGTCTGACTAGCGACGCGTATTCCCGTCTCAATGGGGTGGCGAAAAACATCCTACAAAGGTATTTTTAACAATTATGGAAATGAGGGTTATACTAAAATTCATGGTATTTTAATAAAAAAGTTCGTTATTTGAGTATTGAACATAAAATTTTAGTTACGTCAAAAGACAGTAGAAGTGAGTTTTGCTTTAAAAGGAAATTCGGGTGATTATGTGACATACAGACCTATCAAGCATGATAAAATATTTAAATGAGAAGATTGTTACATGTTAATTCCACTTTCATTGATATTTTCTTAGAAGACGAATTGAGATGAGAGAAAAGGAGAGAAGAGGGACTTACTAGTTTAAAGCGTTAACAAGGATGAGGGGAAGCCTTCGGGTGTCATGGTGTCGTCGGAAAGGCTTCGGTCGTCGAGTTTGGCTTGCTACTCTACTTGGGTGCTTAACTCCACTTGGTAATTAGAGAGTTTGAAAGAATTTTTTATAGAAATTTGGGAAGAACTAGGAGATGGGGTGCTATTTATAGTGAAGAAATTTGGGTTTGAGAATTAAAATTTTGAATTAAATGAATTAAAATGGTGTTAAATGGTGAATTGAAGAGTCTCTGTTTGATTGCAGGAAAATCAAATGGCGTAAGGGAGTTGAGGGGAGTCGAAGGAGTGTGTGTGCAAAGCACAGAGTCGTTTGGAGCTATGCGGACTGTTGGTGCCGGCCAAATGAAGGAAACGGGCGGTTGGATTTGATTGGTTTGTCTCGAGATTCGTGCCACGTGTAAAATTTGGTATTTACTCCTCTTTGCTCCTGTTTGATTTTTCTGAAACTTTTTGTTTCTCCGTGTATTGCACGTGCAACTCTTGGGCTTCCGAAAAATTAAAAAGAACAATCTTTAAAAATAAATGGGTCTGAAGGGATTCGAACACACAGGTTATGTCACAGCAGTGTAGAGCCTTTACTAATGAGCTACAAATTATTTCTTACTTTTATTGAACAAAACTTATAACTCTTACACAGGCTGTAATACCCTTTTCTGTATAATAAAAAGAAATTGTTGTACAGAAAGTTCAGAGTCGTTACACGGTGTCAGAGCTGTCAAATATTTGCTCGAATTGTTTTTCATATGTTCGAGACATTTCTTCATCGGTTCTTCTTCAGAGATGTTAGTATATTTTGTCTGGAATGAAGTTTTTAACTTTTGTAAGGATTTTCTTTGGCCAGTTCCTTATTGATCCTTTTATCAAGGATTTTGTTATTATTATTATTATTAGCCGCTTTAATTTCGGCTGTCTTTTGTTCTTCTTTTATTCATGTCCACCATTTTATCAGGAATTTTCTTGACAGAACTGGAAAATTACCCTCATTAAATTCTGCAGTCAAAGTCCTCATCAAAATGTAGGGTATTTCATTTTCTATAAAATAATATAATGTACTTTCAGCTTCTTTAATTAAGGTGTCTTCCATATTATGAAATCTTGGATGAGATTCCATCCATGGTATGAACAGATTGAAAACTTGTTCAGGTAGAATTCTTAATTCTGGTTCTACCTTTTGCCACCATTGTATAAACCAATTTAGAATATCTAACTTTATAATTTCATGTTTTATCATAAGAAACCAGGAATGTTTTTTTCCTGGGTTTTCATAGTATAATTTTTTTCCGAATGCTTGGATATAATCCTAGTAGTTGCATTCGTGGCGCATGTCGCCAATTTTGAAAGATCTGCCTATGTTGGGATGTAGAGCCCATTTATGCGGTTGATAAACCTTTTTAATAATAGCTTTGGAGAAGTTTTATTGTAAAATCTGAGATGTCCAATTTTAACCCATTTTAGATGGTATGAAGATACTTTCCTCAGCAGAATTATGCAACTTGAAGATGCCAACAATTCGCATTGGAAAGCCAAATTTATTGACGGCTTACCAAACCTGTTTGCTGAGAAGGTTCATAAAAATTTACGAAATAGGCATAATGGGGTTATACCCTACACTTATGGTCGTTTAATAAACACCTATGTACAAGAAGGCTTGATTTTATGCAATGACATAAAGTTAAAAAAATCAATTAAAAACCAGATATTAACTGGCAGAAAGGAATTGGGTGAGTTTTGTAGCCAATTCGCTATGGATATTCATCAAGAAAAGAATCTCTTTTCAATCCTTTTTATAAAAGGAAAAGAAAGTACCATCCTCCAAAAAACCCAAAAAGGGATTGGGGGGGATTATGGAAAACATATTTATAAGAGGCGATTTGATAAGTCTAAATCAAAAACTTCTGCTACTTGCTATAAGTGTGGAAAAATTGGTCATTTTACCAACAAATGTTATACGAAAAAGAAGATCAATGAGATCGAAAATGAAGAGTTAAGAAAATTATTATATAAGATTATGATTAATGTTCAGTCAAAAATATTGTGCATTTAATATGATATTTTCCTTACTATTTCTATATGATAAAAGGTATTTATTATAAATATGACACATATTTGGGTTTATCTGTAAAAATACTATTTTCATGTGTTTATATATTATAATTAACATTATGAAAGAAAATGTAAGCATATAATATCTATATAATATTTAGTCCATTTAAATATACTTACCTTATCAAATACCATTAACCAATTCTCTTAAAACAATAACATCACATCAAATGGTTAGGATAATATCTCAATCAAAACAAATTCTACTAACATTATTTATTGAGATATTGTGCAGAAATTATATCAGGACTGAAATCAAGGAAATCCGAGTTATCGAGATCAAATCTGCAGAAATCTTAAAGTAAATCGAAGAAATCAATTCTGGAAGAGACTTAGAGAAGATTTTCAGATTTCAGATATCAAAATAGTCTACAGGTGTCACAAGAAGAGGCCACCAGAGAAATGAACCCAAGATCCCTCTACCCCACCGCTGATCCGCGGCTAAACCCACCTAATGGCCGCGGTTCCGCCGCAATATTGAGGAGTTGGGATTTTGGATTTTCAGGTTGGGATCTTAATAACTAGTTATCATATTAGGAAACTAGGGTTCTGGCTCTGTGACTATAAATAAGGACCGAGAGCCTCTTGGAAAAATTATCAAACCGACGCGATCACGAAGTCCACGACGGCTCAAGAATCCTGGTTGATCTTCAACAGTTCATCTACCTCCTTATGAAGAGATCGAGAAGCAAACTAGGGTTTTGTAATCATTTTCTAAAGGAACAAAGTGTACTTGATCTTGTTGGTTAATAAAGGAAGTTTTATTCTATTGCATTTTATTTTCTTCATGATTTCTATCTTTTCTTTTCCCAACATGCGCGAGTAATTCTACGCTTGTTAGGGTTCGTAAGATTAGGGTAGATTAATGGATGATGAAGATCCTTAAACTCTTTTTACGTCCTATAAAGTTTATAAACTTTATCAAAAGAATAGTTAACATCCTAATCGGGCGCGCTATCAATTCATTGATATTCACGACCACGATTAGAGATCAGATTAAAAATTATTTTGGTAAAGGCTAGACATGAACGGAGATTCATGTCAAGATAGGGGTTAAGAGTGGGAACCCTTTTCCCTCCAAAACCCCTAATCTACATGCATCACCGTCGATCTAGTTTTAAATCTATTAAAGAATAAAAGGAGTAATTTTTAATTAATCATCCATGACTACTAGATCTTAACGAACCCTACAAGCCCCCTTCTAATATAAAACCCACATTCGTAGTTAATCTAGATCTATATTCTACATCCGTGCTTAACGTAGATCTAGAAACTATTTCCACTATTCATTATTCTTCCTCTTTTCCTAATCAACTCGTCTAAAGTAAGATTAAAAGATCAACGTTTCCCTGAGGACGACCCGTACTCATCTCGGTCTAGCTACACGCGACACCGTTATTGATTGCGGTTAAGTACTACACAAACTACAAAAACATCAACCAATCAAATGGCGCCGCTGCCGGGGATATGTGCGTAATTTATTTTTCTTTCTATTCGTGTTGAATTCTTATTCGATCCATATCATAAATAAACAAAACTGCAAATTGTATATTTAATGATTATTGTGTGAATTTTGCAAGGGGATTTGGAGTCACAGACTTGAGGAAACAGAGAGCCAGAGACATTCATCTAGATCCAGAGGAGCAAAGGAGGCCACATAGCAAAAATCTCCACCACATCTCCCAAGTCGGCGGCGGAACCGCGGCAAGAAGGGCCAATTGGTGGCGGAACTGCGGCTTTCTAGGGGATTAGGGTTGCAAACTTCTCTGGTATCTTTTCTATATACTTCTTTCTCCTCTGAAATCAAATAAAATATCTTTTCTGCAGGATTCTTTGCAAAATATCGCTGCGCAAAAATCTTTTTGCAAGTTTTGTTTTGCGGTTTGTTTTTGCATATTTTAATACGGACATTAAGGGGCAAAGAACAAATTCAGATTAGGTGGGGATTTCATCACCCTTCCTAGGCCCCACAAATCACAAAACGAGCATCTGCATCAACCCTACATTAATTAAAAAATATTTAGACAAGAATCTAAGAGCTGTCGCGCTCAATCAAGATAGAGGAATGCCGTGGGTAATCTATCGCTTATCCGCATTACTTTTGTGGTGCTTAGGCAAGTGTGTCTAAGGTAAGTGGTTATCTAATTAGGGCCCGCTATTTTCGGTGATTCGTATAGCGGATACCTCCCACTTACCTGGCACTTACCTGGCCACAAGAGTAGTAAATAGGTGGTAGAGGATTGATCCTGCGGCTTGTCCTTTGGAAGTCTAGGAGCGGTCTAGAAAATTGACCTAGGTAACCGTAGTTCTAGGGTTGTTTGTGCATTTTTGTGTGATTTGTCTTGAGTCCCACTTTTTCAAAAAACAAACCAATTTTAAATCACACGCACGCTTCCACTTGCGCTAAAGCCATTTAGTGCATGCTCGGCTGGACACGGGATTCTAGTGCCTGTCTTGTCCGCATTTCGGCTATCGACTCCGAAGTCGGTGCTTCTTCATCTTATTTCCCCCCCACCACCCACCACATCGAACGAAATGGATGGTACTCTATCAGATTATAACACCACCCTGCCACCGCCCGTAGGTGCGCAGAATCCACCGCGTATTTCTCTCCAAGAGAGAAGCTATCCTATACGCGGTCCACTTCCTACCTGTCTATCCATTCCACCAGCCAACGGGGATAATTTTGAAATTAAACCCCACTACATCAACCTGTTACCCAAATTTCACGGGCTCGAGTCTGAATAAGCATATGTTTTTATCACCAAATTCGAAAACGTATGCGCAATGATGTGTACTTCACAACTGTCCGTGGATGCTATGCGCTTGCGTCTTCTCGCGTTCACTTTGTGCGACTTGGAAAAAAAATGGCTTTATAATACTGCCGCACACTCTATTACTAATTGGGATGAATTTGTGATAGCATTCCTTAAAAAAATTTACCTCAATCATAAGACCGCCCGTGTTCGGAGCGAAATCAACCAGTTTACCCAGCTTCCCAATGAACCATTTTGGAAGTGCTCTGAACGGTTCAAGGATCTGCTTGTCCAATGTCCTCATCATGGAATATATAGATAGGATCTGTGCCGAATTATATATGAGGGCTTTAATCCAGCAACAAAGCAGATGCTTGAAACCATGTGTCAATGCAATTTCATGTTCAAAGATGATGGTGAAGCCTGGAAATATCTGGAAGATCTCGCTGAAAACACTTTGCAGTGGGAAAGCGTTAGACCACCTTCATCTAGGGGAGGTATCCATTGGCTCGATGTTTCCATCGAAATAAAAACCGAAATGGCAGCGATACAAAAGAAACTCGAGGCTATGGAGAACAAATTCTCATTAATCTCCCTAAACCAGGTTACGCTTCCTAAGACTATATGTGGTTGTTGTTCCGATCCATCACATCTGACGGAAGAATGTCCTTCAAATGCACTGTTTTAAGGTCAAGAACACACTAATGCTACTTTTCAGCAGCGACCTAGAAACGATCCTTATTCTTCCACATATAATCAGGGATGGAGGAATCATCATAATTTTGCATGGAACCAAAACCAAAATCAAAACCAATTCTAAAGCAATTATCAAAGACCTCCTCCACAGCAACAGCAACCACCACCATAGAGTCAGCAACCCTTTCAATCGCAACCTTTTCAAAACCCGGCCAATAATTCTTTCCAAACGGCCGGGAATGAAAACTCATCTGCACTCGAACGAAGCGTGGATATCTTTATCAAACATTCCATGCAATCGACGGACGAAATAAAGTCTTCTATCCGATTTTTAACACAGACCACCAACTCCCACGGTGAGAGTATAAAATCGATAGAAGCACAACTTGCACAAATAAATGCCGCGATGAGTGCGAGAGAAAAAGGGAAACTTCCATCTCAAACCCTACCAAATCCTAGCCACTCACAAAATCATAATGTGAGTGTCGTCACCACTTTAAGATCGGGAAGAGTGCTAGATAACCACGTGGGTGAACATGTTGATGACGTTGGGGATATTAATGATACCCTGGCTTCTACTTCTTCCCTTAATTCATCTAGTCTCCCACCTTCTTCCGAGTCTATTCTCCGTGTTCCACAAGGCTTGAACCCTCAGCCCACTTTCTCGAATCTATCTAAAACGATCCCCAATCCAATTCTGGGATCCATTCCATCCCCACAATCCTGTTCAATGTTGGACCCAACCCTTGTTGATAAAGCACATTATCCAAACAGGTTAATGGAAAACATACCAAGTCCATAAATGGATAAGATTATGGAAATTTTTAAGCAAGTTAACATAAACATTCCTCTTTTAGATGCTATTCAACAAGTTCCGTCTTATGCGAAAATCCTAAAGAACTTGTGCACTATGAAGAGAAAAAATCAAGTACCTAAAAAATTTTTCCTTGCGAGCAATGTGAGCACTGCTTTTACACAACAACTACCTAAGAAACGAAAGGACCTCGAAAGTCCTACAATCTCTATTTCTATTGGGGGTAAAAATATCAATCGTGCTCTACTCGATTTAGGTGCTAGTGTTAACTTGCTTCCATATTCTGTTTATGAGCAATTAGGGATCGAAGAGTTAAAACCGGCGTACTGCACTCTTCAGATGGCCGATCGATCTATCACCCAACCTAGGGGTGAGCTAGAGGATGTTTTAATCAAAGTCGGGGAATTCATATTCCAAGTGGACTTCATCGTTATAAATACACAACCTGTAGCGAACCCACGAAACCAAATTTCAGTGATTTTAGGTCGACCTTTTCTTGCTACTTCCAACGCGATAATCAATTGTCGAAACGGCTCTATGACCATATCTTTCGGGAAGAAGTCAATTGAGCTTAACATTTACAAGTTGGGAAGTGAACCCTCCGAACCCTATGCTCGAGTATTTTCTGTCGAAGCGATAAATGCCGACAGCAGCGAATTTGAACAGCTTTACGATACTGATCTCGAATCCGCTATTACGTTGTTGTCCGGGTCAACATGTGAACCTTTTATGGAGTCAGAGTATCATCCCGTTCTTTCTGATGAGATTATTATTTGGGATATCGATGAAAGCTTCGAAAAAATCTTCGCCGATGAACTCGCATTCTTAGACGACATGGGCGTCGTGATTGTTCCCCTCCGAAAGACGGCGCGACACCGTGTCTTGCCTGAGATTCGGGGCAGATGCTAATTGGTGCTATCCGTCCACCTCTTCGAAGATGCCAAGTTGATTTATGGCACCACGTATCGAAGGTTTAGACGGATGCGTCCGATGTAGCAGACTTCGTCAGATCCCCCCTCGTTTGAGGGGTTTTTGATTGTGGGGACGCTCTTCCCTGCAGGCGCAAGCCCCTGCAGTTAATTACGCTACCGCATTGCGGTAACAACTTTCTCCTTCTCCAGATGGTCACTTCGTGTCGTGGGTGTCTGTTTTGTATTTTGTTGCCCGTGGATTGTTTACGGAGACTGAGTTATGTCGTCGCCCGTAGGGCGTGGACTAGTCCAAATCCGTATTATCTTAGATTTGGGTTTGGGGGGGTTTGGTTTGAGGATACGTCAGCCATACTTGAGGCTAAGATCAACTCAAACGTTTGTTAAGGATACGTTAGTCTAACTTTGTGACTAAGATCAACTTAACGGGATCGTTTAGATCCGACAAAAGAGTGTTTGGACTCTAATGTTCCAGTTTAGGGACATAGTGGTCCATCGTCTGTATGGCTGTCGGGACCCATCACCTCTCTGACGACGTTGAAGGATTACAACGACAGATGTCAGAGGAGTTCAGAGATGTACCCTTGAGCCGGAGTTAATTTGGGGGATTCGTAGTCCAGTATGTTTGAGGGTTTAAGGACGCGTTAGCCATCTTCGAGGCTAAGATCAACTTAAACGGGACCGTTTAGGTCCGACAAAAGAGCATATGAAGGGCTCTATTGTTCTAGTTTAGGGACGTTGCGGTCCGTGGGTAGTTTAAGGACATTGCGGTCCGTGGGTAGTTTAAGGACATTGCGGTCCGTTGTTAGTTTTAAGACATCTCGGTCAAGGTTAAGGACGTCGTAGTCCATGGGTTTAAGGACCCCACAGTCCGGTATGTGCTCTGGATGCTTCACACGGGTTCACTGCCGTGCTTAGCGAGGACCAGGCTCCGCTCTGGACGTTTTCCGTGGGGTCAAAGAGTGACGTTATCCACGTTCCGTGTGACCAGGAATTTGTATGAGTTTAAGGACCCCACAGTCCATATCATGGGTGGTCGTCGGGACCCGTCACCTCTTTGAAGACATTGAGGGATTATAATGCCAAGTATCAAAGGAGTGAAGAGATGTACCCTAGAACCGGAGTGGCTTGAGCAGTCCCTGGCCCAATTTGAGGTCAGGACTGATTAATTATGTTATGAGCCCATTGGCCCAATTAGTCACGAATTGAGGACTTATGGCCAGCTTGGGCTAAGTCCCATCATGTCTGGAATATTGATTCCTTGTGAGTCCATCGAGGGAGAAGCTTTGCCTCTATCCCTTTAGCCAATTGGGCTATAGACTAGTGTTAAACACTTCAAAGCAATCAGTGTTGAACACTGGGAATGAGTTTGACAAGTTAGTGTTTAACACTAGAAGAATAATTGGTGTTAAACACCAGCAACAAGGCCTTGAAATGATCATAAGCACTAAAACAGCTCAGTGTTGAACACTGGCAATGGGGATCTCAAATTAGTGCCGAATATTAAAGCAATTAGTATTGAACACTACGAACAAAGTTCTTTAATTAGTGTTGAACACTAAGGCCCGATAGCATTTCAATACTGGATTCGAGGGTTTTAACTTAGTGTTAAACACTACAGCAAGAACGGTCACGTGGCCCCACGTGAGAGTGCCTTCCCTTCAATGATTCTGCCGAAATTACTGTGTCTTTGATAGCGTCACGTGTCAGCACGTGACGGGCATTCAAATGCCTATGTGTTAAGGCTTCTGCTGAAAGTCACGTGGGTCACGTGGGGTGCTGCCTCAAAAGGGCTTTCTGTAGGGCTTTTGGGGGGTCACGTGGTGACACGTGACCCTGCCTCAATGTTGTTTTTTTTTTTGGAGGATCTGTTACTCCTCTTTCAGGAATTAAATTCCTCGAACTTTTAATTTCAGAGGAATTAAATTCCTATTTCCTTTTGAAGGCTTATATTCTGGAATAGAGTTTAAATCTGAGTTTTCTGTGGGAATTAAATTCCTTGTTTATGCGAAGAACCGAATAGGGTTAAACCCTAACAAAAGCTTTTAAGGAATTAAACTCCCCTTTTCTGAGGATTATGATTAAAGGAATTAAATTCCCACCGTTTCAACAGAACTATGTTCTTAATTAGGGTTCAACCCTGTTTCTTTTTGTTTTGAAGGAATTAAATTCCCATGATACAGGGTCGAACCCTAACTTTATTTTGGAGGAATTAAATTCCTATAGTTCTATGAGAGTTAAATTCTCATGCTTGCATTCCTTCTTTATGTTTTGGATCTGCATGGCAGGATCTCGACCCATTGAGAATTAAATTCTCAACCTTAAGGGGAGATGTGCACTTTGCAGATCCTCTATCAAAGAGGGAGGAGATATGCTCTCTCGTTTTATGCCTCAGAGTTAAACTCTGTTGAGAATTAAATTCTTTTTCTTTCCAAAAGGCTTTCCCTTTCTTACCTAGGGTTTTTTGCAGAAGATCTGAGTCTTTTCAAAATATCAAAGCTCTTCTCCTTTCTCTTTTCTTCTCTGCGTATCTCCCTCGTTTTTGTGTCCCTTGGCTCCTATTTATAGGAGAAGCAGCCGAATCAATCAGTCTTTTGTGAATCTTCATTGAGAGATTTGATTTGCGTCCATCATTCATTTTGGGCCTTTGGATTATCAGGTGAATTTTATTCACCATTGGATTTTAAATCCAGAGATTTTCCTTTGTTATTTTGGTTAGATTTTTAAGGGGGAAATCTTTCCAAACCCGAGATTTTCCATAGATAGATGATATTTAATCATCTCTGGATCTTTAATTTGATTGGTCCCAAATAATTACTTTCCTTTGGAAAGATTCGAATTTCCTTCAGAATTTAATTCTGTCGTCAAAAATGGGCTTTGAAAGCCGGTCACGTGTGACCACGTGACCCATGGTCACGTGTAGACACGTGACCCTCTTTGGAATGAAGAATCCTCTTCCTTTCTGCGCTATCTTCCGGTTGCTGTTGTAGCCATCACGTGCTACCACGTGACGCCTGGTCACGTGTGAGCACGTGACCCCTGTCTGGCACTTCTTTCTTTGGTTCAATTGGAGAGCGAGTTTGCTGCTTTGAACGTCACGTGTCGACACGTGACCCTGGTCACGTGGGAGCACGTGACCTCTTCTGAAGCTCTTTTCCTTGACTTGATCAGCGAATCAAAGTGCGCTTTTTCTGTATTTTATAGGTCACGTGTCAACACGTGACTGCTGTCACGTGTAAGCACGTGGCCTCTTTTGAAGCTTTTCCCAGAAGCTTTCCTGATTTTAAATCAGGAAACAAATGCCCCCACAGCGTTGTTCTCACGTGTCAGCACGTGAGTGCAACGCTGTCACCTCTCGCGACCGTTGGATTCCTTTAGGGATCTGGGGAGATGACACGTTTTCACTATCTTCTATAAATAGCTCTGTCTCTTCATAGGAGCCTTCACCTTGTTCGTCTTCTTCCTCTGAGAATTTCTTCTTTGAGAATTTAATTCTCACTTCCAGAGCTTAGTTCTCTGTCTTGATCATTTCCCAGAGTTTAACTCTGTTGACGGATCCTTTCCCTCAGGTAAGAATGTTAAACGGCCAAAGCGCCTTTGTCTTTAAAAGAACTCTTTGGATTTCAAATCTATATTAAGGGTTTCGCCAAGAACCCATTTTTCTTCACGTTTCTCCATAAGAACAGGGAGCCTTCGAACTGTAGATCTCTTAGGTTTTAGGTGACTTTTGGGGAGATGATGACAACGTTTCAACTCCATGGACTTTAATTCCATCAAAATTATTTCTGGGAATTTAATTCCCTTTTTTCTAATAAGGAATTTAATTCCTATGAAGAACTCAATCTCTTCACACAGAGGCTCCCTGGGGTCTCTTGGCCCGAGGCTGTTCTTCTGCAATTAATGCGATGGGGATTTTGTAATGATGCTAGTGACTTTTATTTCAGGTATCATGGACGCCCATCTGTATCGTCTTGACGAGATCATTTCCTATGGGAACATTCGTGCGCTGGGCCGCAGTCAGGACCAGGAGTTCACTGATGCCCAGTGCGCCGAGATCATGAGCCGCTTTGATGAGTACAACCATCGACTACTTCCCCGTCGCTCTTCTCTTCTGAGGCTGATCGTGCTGGCGATCCGGGAGGCCCTTCCTCTCTTTTGCGCCGGCATACCACTCGGGGACTTAGATGCTGCCGAGGATAAGGTGCATTCGGTGTACCTTATGGGCTTGATCTCAAAGAGGAGGCGGGATGATCTCACTGATCTTCTTCATCAGCTTTTTCAACAATCAGCCATACTGGGCGCCTATCGGAGGGTAGAGGACATCCGTGGGGACCCCGATGCTTGTGACCGTGAGCGAAAGCATACTCGGGAAGTTCGCAACGTTTGGAAGGTTTTGGATAAAGTTAATTTTGAGTTTCTCAACCCATGCCCCGCATCTGAAGTGTTTCCATTGTAAATGTGTCCTCGATATTTTGTATGAACCTCTCGAAGTATGAGTGGCGAGTTTTATTGTGTTCTCTCATGTTTGCATGCCTTTTTCCTGGAATTTTATCATTTCACTATTGTTGTTGCTGATGCCTTTAATATGCATGGTGCTATTCTATTTTCTAGTGCACGTCAAATTTGGGTCTCACACGTTCCGCACGTGGGACCATTTGATGGGGACTGTTCACAAAATTTTGCATGCCGCATTTCTAGCGCGCAGTATCGGATGCATAAAAAAAAGCCTTGGAAATAGTTATTTCTCCTTGATTTTCGATGCCTTTCCTTTTTGAGCCTTGGAAACATCTTCCGCATGCAAGATTTTCCGCGCATGGCACTTAATGCACCTCTTTATATTCTTGAGGCCATAGCCTATTTTCTCCTTACAGAGAAATTCATTCCCATATCGACGTGATTTAATTTAAGGAGTATCTGAGCGTTATGGCCTGCAACCGTCCACACGCTCGTCGGCAGCCATGGGAAGTGCCCATCGAGGAGATGATCCCCCGCTTTGCCGCTCGGCTAGTGGATCCACTTCTTACTGATGACGAATGCGACTTAGCCATGCATGAACTCTCGATCCGTAGGGGGTCTCCCCTCCCGATGGGTTCTCTCTGGCTCCGGATGATCCTCTCGGCCGTGCTTGCCGATGTTCCTCCTCACCCGGCAGAGATGACCCTGGCGATGCTTGATGCGGCGGAGGAAAAACTCGAGGGCTTTCATGAAGCCTGCCTGATTACTCAGGCTCTGAGGGACTGCTCAATTCATCTACTGAGCGAGATAAAGGCCCAGCGAGCCATTATGTTTGCATTCGCGGACGAACACGGCACCAACCGATGGGGAGCGACTCCTCGCGAGAATCGTCGCTTCGATGTGCTGGAGAAAGCGGAGAGAGAGATGGAGAATCTTGTCCTTTGCTTCATCAACCCCTGTGCCGTTGATCCTGTGTTTGGTGATCTTTTTCGTTAGTGTAGAACCCCCTTTTTTTTTGTACATACTCATGAATAAGAGTATCTGCCTTTTTTTTTGTTTTGAATTGTATTTTGCATCCATTTTGGTTTATGAATAAAAGATACAATTTTCCTCTCAGTGATGTGTCCCCTTTTCATTGAATGCATTCTGCGGATATTCTATCTTAATCTTCTTGCAGGACGGCCGTGGCTTAGGATTCAGGGTTAGGATCTGTTTCCTGAGGCCTTTGCATCTTATGAGCCACGAGGGTCTCATAAGGAGTCTTTCTCCCTATAGGTCGAGAGGATCCCATAGGTGTGAGTTCTTCTTAAAGATCGTGAGGATCCTTAAGCGGGTTTTCCCTTGAGAGTCGTAAGGATCTCACAAGAGAGTTTTTCTTCCTTACAGGTCGTGAGGGCCTGCAAGTGCCGGGTGTGATCACCTCTTTCCGTGTTTCACGGGGTTAGGGATCTCTCAAGGTATCGTAGTTTAAAGACGTCGCGGTCAAGGTTAAGGACCTCATAGTCCGTGGATTTAAGGACTCCACAGTCCGATGTTAGTTTTAAGACATCACGGTCAAGGTTAAGGACCTCATAGTCCATGGATTTAGGGACTCCACAGTCCGGTGTTTGGTTGCAGGGACCCGCCACCTCTTTGAAGACGTTGAGGAATTACAACGCCAGGTATCAAAGGAGTGAAGAGATGTACCCTTAAACCAAGGCGAAATCCGTAGGGAATCGGGGGGGTTGATCGTTAGTTTTAAGACATCACGGTCGAGGTTAAGGACGTCATAGTCCGTGGATTTTAAGGACTCCACAGTCCGGTGTTTGCTCTGGATGCTTCACACGGGTTCACTGCCGTGCTTGGCGAGGACCAGGCTCCGCTCTGGACGTTTTCCACGGGGTCAAAGAGTGACGTTATCCGCGTTCCACGTAACTCATCCGTTTCGGAGGGACGTTTTCTTACCTAGGGTGCTGTCACGTGTAATCCACGGGCGAGGACCAGGATCCGCTCTGGACGTTTTCCACGGGGTCAAAGAGTGACGTTATCCGCGTTCCACGTGACCAGGAAGTTTGCACTAGATGCTTCACACGGGTTCACTGCCGCGTTAGGCGAGGACTAGGCTCCGCTCTGGATGCTTCGCATGGGTTCACTGCCGTGCTCTGCGAGGACCAGGATCCGCTCTGGACGTTTTCCACGGGGTCAAAGAGTGACGTTATCCGCTTTCCACGTAACCAGGAAGTTTGCACTAGATGCTTCACACGGGTTCACTGCCGCGTTAGGCGAGGACTAGGCTCCGCTCTGGATGCTTCGCACGGGTTCACTGCCATGCTCTGCGAGGACCAGGATCCGCTCTGGACGTTTTCCACGGGGTCAAAGAGTGACGTTATCCGCGTTCCACGTGACCAGGAAGTTTGCACTAGATGCTTCACACGGGTTCACTGCCGCGTTAGGCGAGGACTAGGCTCCACTCTGGATGCTTTGCACGGGTTCACTGCCATGCTCTGCGAGGACCAGGATCCGCTCTGGACGTTTTCCACGGGGTCAAAGAGTGACGTTATCCGCGTTCCACGTGACCAGGAAGTTTGCACTAGATGCTTCACACGGGTTCACTGCCGCGTTAGGCGAGGACTAGGCTCCGCTCTGGATGCTTCGCACGGGTTCACTGCCATGCTCTGGGAGGACCAGGATCCGCTCTGGACGTTTTCCACGGGGTCAAAGAGTGACGTTATCCGCGTTCCACGTGACCAGGAAGTTTGCACTAGATGCTTCACACGGGTTCACTGCCGCGTTAGGCGAGGACTAGGCTCCGCTCTGGATGCTTCGCACGGGTTCACTGCCATGCTCTGCGAGGACCAGGATCCGCTCTGGACATTTTCCACGGGGTCAAAGAGTGACGTTATCCGCGTTCCACGTGACCAGGAAGTTTGCACTAGATGCTTCATACGGGTTCACTGCCGCGTTAGGCGAGGACTAGGCTCCGCTCTGGATGCTTCGCACGGGTTCACTGCCATGCTCTGCGAGGACCAGGATCCGCTCTGGACGTTTTCCACGGGGTCAAAGAGTGACGTTATCCGCGTTCCACGTGACCAGGAAGTTTGCACTAGATGCTTCACACGGGTTCACTGCCGCGTTAGGCGAGGACTAGGCTCCGCTCTGGATGCTTCGTACGGGTTCACTGCCATGCTCTGCGAGGACCAGGATCCGCTCTGGACGTTTTCCACGGGGTCAAAGAGTGACGTTATCCGCGTTCCACGTGACCAGGAAGTTTGCACTAGATGCTTCACACGGGTTCACTGCCGCGTTAGGCGAGGACTAGGCTCCGCTCTGGATGCTTCGCACGGGTTCACTGCCATGCTCTGCGAGGACCAGGATCCGCTCTGGACATTTTCCACGGGGTCAAAGAGTGACGTTATCCGCGTTCCACATGACCAGGAAGTTTGCACTAGATGCTTCACACGGGTTCACTGCCGCGTTAGGCGAGGACTAGGCTCCGCTCTGGATGCTTCGCACGGGTTCACTGCCATGCTCTGCGAGGACCAGGATCCGCTCTGGACGTTTTCCACGGGGTCAAAGAGTGACGTTATCCGCGTTCCACGTGACCAGGAAGTTTGTACTGATTGTATCCGCATTTCGCGGGATGGAGGCTTGACTGTTGGCGATGTGTATACCACCGAGCCATGGAACTGGGAGCTGCCGCTGCTCTGCTTTGTTTGAAGTCATGTCCGTTGTTACGAGACGAGTGTTTGGATGATCTCTAGGTCGCTTGTGGCCCGTCGAGACCTGGCTTCTTTTTCTGATGAAACCTGGGGGAGAAGTATGATCCCTTTTTTGTTTACGCCCTTGGATTGTGTACAGGGTGTGATGGAATATCACCTGTAGGGCATAAATTTTATTTTTATTTTATTTCTTCTTCCGCGATGCTCTATCATTTCAGCTTTTATATCGCGAAAATCGCGATTGCCCAATCATTTCGGCTATTTTTCGCGGTGCCCAATCATTTCGGCTATTTATTTATTTTCTGCTCGCTGCTTTTTATTGCGAGTTGCCCCATCATTTCGGCTATTTTTCATGCCTTCATTTTTACTTGCTGCTTTTTATTGCAAGTTGCCCCATCATTTCGGCTATTTTGTAGGCATGTGTGGCTTGCTAGCTTTTCGTTACAAGCCTGGGTTTTAGGCACCGATTTTGGCATCAGCACCGCTACAACTGGAACGTTGCCAGGAGCGAATCATCATTTGCTTTTGTCGATGACGAACAAAGGTGGCTCAGCAAACAGGGTTAAGGGTCCTGTCGACCAAGGCTTTTGACTTCATGAGCCGTAAGGGTCTCACAAAGGTATTTCTTCCTACAAGTCGTGACGATCTTGCAGGTGTATTTTCTCCTTAGGGATCGTGAGGATTCCTAAGTGTGTGCTCCTCTGTAAGTCGTAAGGATCCTACAAGAGGTCTTTCTCCTTATGGATCGAGAGGACCAACAAGGGTTGGACTTTGCTGGGGAAATGTTTATTCGCGCCCGTGGATTGTATACAAGGGTCAGTATGGAGCCGCTTGTAGGGCAGTATTGGAGGTTGTGGAGGATTTTGCTTAAGAACAGGTTCAGGTTTCTGTAACTTAAGACTTTCAAATCTTATGAGCCGGGAGGGTCCCATAAGAGAATTCTCCTTACGAGTCGTGAGGATCTCGTAAGTGTATTTTCTCCTTAGGAATCGTGAGGATCCCTAAGTGTGCTGCTCCTTTGTGAGTCGTAAGGATCTCACGCAGGTGGTTTCTCCTTACAAGGTCGAGAGGACTCTGTAAGTGTCCTTTAACGAGGTTGCGCCCTTTCGGGTTTTCACAAACACTCGCCGGTAGTCCTGCTGTTTTTACTCACGGAGCCCTTTCGGGTTTTCATCCGTGCCCATTTTGCTTATGGACATACCGTTTTTTTTTATTCTTTTTCACTTTTTTTTTACAAGGTCGCGCCCTTTCGGGTTTTCACGAACACTTGCCGGCAGCCCTGCTGTTTTTACTCACGGAGCCCTTTCGGGTTTTCCATCCGTGCCCATTTTGCTTATGGACATACCGTTTTTTTTTTATTCTTTTTCATATATTTTTTTTTTCTTTTCTCTCTTTCCTTTTTTTTTTTTCGTCAGCCTAAAGATGCTGCGGTAGTAGTTTTAGGGACGTTTCGGTCCGTCGTTAGTTTAAGGACGTTTCGGTTCGCCGTTAGTTTAAGGACGTTTCGGTCCGTTGTTAGTTTAAGGACGTTTCGGTCCGGCATTAGTTTAAGGACGTTTCGGTCCGTAGATAGTTTAAGGACGTTTCGGTCCGTCGCTAGTTTAAGGACGTTTCGGTTCGTCGTTATAGGAAGGCCTGCTGCTGCTTGTAAAGTCTGAGCCTGGGAAGATAGCGAGCGGACATAGTCGTCGTCATCTATCATTGACCTAGGCTGCAGCTTATTAAGCATGGTATTTCTTCAAGAAGCGGCCGTTTACTGGCCTGAAAGGCCTTTCACCGTGCATGTCCATGAGTAGATAGGCTCCACCCTGGTAGACCTTGTCTATGATGTACGGGCCTTCATAGTTTGGCTCAAATTTTCCTCGCTTGGCGCGATTGGGGATCATAGGTCTTTTGACCACTAGTACGAGTTCGCCTTGGCGGAATGTCCTCGGCCTGGTCAATCTTTCGTACGAGCGCGTCATCTTTGCTTTGTAGGCCTCTAGATGTTGTTGCGCTATGAGCCGGGTTTCGTCGAGGGCATCAAGCTCCTCAAGCCGAAGGTGAGCATTTTCTTCGTTCGTCAGCTCGTGGTGGACTGCTACTCGTAGAGAGGGTAACTCTATCTCGAGGGGGAGAACTGCTTCCGTCCCAAATACCAACGCGTACGGCGTTGTGTTCGTGGCCGTCTTGAATGTAGTTCGATAAGCCCAAAGGGCTTCTTGCAGCCTTTCGTGCCAGTCTCTCTTATTCCTGGAGACGGTCTTTTTTATGATCTTCGTCAAGGTCTTATTGAAAGCCTCGGCCAGACCGTTAGCTCGTGGGTTGTAAACTGAAGAATATCTCCAGTCTATATTGTGCTGCTGTGCGAAGCGGCTAATCTTATGGCTTCGGTAGGCCGGCCCATTATCGGAGATAATCCGTCGTGGAGTTCCGAACCGATAGATGACGTGCGTCTTGAAGAAATGGAGGATATTCTCCGTCTTCACTTCCTTCAGTGGTACTGCTTCTGCCCATTTGGAGAAGTAATCAGTTGTCGCCAGGATAAAGCGGTGTCCCCGGGATGATGCTGGCTCAATGGGGCCGACTATGTCAGTCCCCCACATTTCGAATGGCCAACTAGCCAGCGTCGGGTGCAGTGGATTCGGATGTTGGTGGATGAAGTCTCCATGGATCTGGCATGAGTGGCATTGCTTCGCATACTCGAGGCAGTCCTGGATCATCGTGGGCCAGTAGTAACCCATCCGTTTAATTTTTAACTTCATCTTTGGGCCCGCTTGATGAGAACCGCAAAGCCCGTCGTGAACTTCTTGAACGACTCTTTCTGCTTCGTCAGGTCCCAAGCATCTCAGCCATAGAAAATCAAACGATCTCTTGTACAGGGTATCGTTGACGAAAGCGAAGGATATAGCTCGTTTCATAAGCTGATGTCTTGAGGACGCTTCTTCGGGCATTCGGTGGGACTTAAAGTAGTCTATGAAGACTTCCCTCCAGTCCTCAGCCTTCTCACGGTCTTTTATTTGTAGGGTCGCTTGCTCAGTCGCTCCCTTTTCTTTATACAATTCCGGAGGGATTTCTGCCGGGGCGAGCACTCGACGGCTTTGTACCACGATTCTGACGTCATCGAGGTTCTCGTCGGCCAGTTCTTTAGCGAGTTTGGCCAACGCGTCTGCTTTGCTGTTCTCCGCGCGCGGTATGTTCTCTAGAATATAGAAGGGGATCTGGGCCAACAGTTGTTGCACCTTTTCGCCGTACTTCACCAATTCTGGTTTGCACGTTTGGTAGTCACCATTTACTTGGCTAACGACCAGCTGAGAATCCCCGTATATGAGGAGGTCTTCAATTCCCATGTTGATGGCGATTTCGAGGCCTGCTATCAGGGCTTCGTATTCGGCTTCATTGTTTGTCCTTGACTCTGTTAAGGAGAAGGCGAAGCGCATTATCCCTCCTTGTGGAGTTGCAAAGATAAGGCCTATCCCCGATTTGATGATCGGGCTACCCTGTTTCTGTTTCTTTATGGAGGACGCTCCATCGAAATAGAGTTCCCATCGTGTGCTTCCACCGTCAATTGCGTCAAATGTATGCTCGTCCGGCAAATCACAGTTCAGAGGAGAGTCGGCCGGTATCGGGTGTTCAGCGAGGAAGTCGGCAATGGCCTGGCCTTTCACTGCCTTGAGGGGTTGATATGTTATCGAGAACTCCATCAAGAGCAAGGCCCATTTAGCGAGTCGTCCCGTCAATATAGCCTTTGACATCAGGTATTTAAGGGGGTCCACCTTCGAAATGAGACGGACTTCATGCGCTAACGCATAGTGCCTGAGCTTCGTTATTGCAAAGATTAATGCCAAGCAATGTTTTTCGATGGGCGAGTAATTGCTTTCTGCCCCCAGCAGCACTCGACTTAAGTAGTAAAGTGCTCTTTCTTTCCCCTGATCGTTCTCCTGTGCCCATAATGCGCCCAAAGAACCTTCAAGGGCGGCCGTGTAAAGAATGAGAGGCTTTCCTTTCACTGGGGCAGCCAACAACGGAGGATTTTGCAAGTATTGTTTGATCTCGTCTAGTGCACCTTGACATTTGTGATTCCAAACGAACGGGGTTCCCTTTTTCATCAGGTGGCTGTAAGGACGGCATTTGCCCGAAAGATTAGCGATAAACCGCCGGATGTATGCGAGCTTCCCTTGGAGAGACCGCAACTGCTTGAGGGTTCTTGGCGGAGGCATTTCCATAATCGCTTTAATCTTTGACGGATCTATTTCAATACCTCGGTGTCGAACGATGAATCCCAGGAATTTACCCGAGGAGACTCCAAACGCGCACTTGAGGGGATTCATTTTCAAATTGTATTGCCGAAGGCGTTGAAATACGGTTTCGAGATGCTTTAAATGCTCTTCGTATGACATGCTCTTCACTACGAGGTCATCGATATAGCATTCGACGATGTCGTGTATGAGATCGTCGAAGATTTTTGTCATGGCCCTTTGATAGGTGGCGCCAGCGTTCTTTAGGCCAAAGGGCATAACCCTGTAGCAGAATATGCCCAAAGGAGTCCGGAAAGCGGTGTGCTTCTGGTCTTCGGGATGCATCTTTATCTGATTGTATCCTGATGAACCATCCATAAAGGAGAAGACCTCGTGAGTGGATGTGTTATCTATCATTAGCTCGGTTACCGGCACCGGGAAATCGTCCTTTGGGCATGCTTTATTGAGATCCCTGAAATCCACGCATATGCGCACCGTTCCATTCTTCTTCATTACCGGGACGATGTTGGCAATCCAGTCGGGATATTGGACTTCCTGGATAAATCCGGAATCGATCAACTTCTTGACTTCGGCGTTGATGCTCATCTCCAGCTCAAGTCGCATCCTCCTTGGCGCCTGCTTGACTGGCTTGATATCTGGGGATATTGCTAATCTATGCACCGCAATCTCCGGATCCAATCCTGGCATCTCGGAGTAGTTCCACGCGAAGCAGTCTTTATGCCGTAGGAGCACGTTCTTTAACGCGGCCACCTTTTCCTCGGATAACAGCTCGCTGACAAATGTCGGTCGCGGGTCGTCTGCCGATCCCAACTCGATCTTCTTGAGGTTATCTGCGGTAGTATGTATACCGTCTTCCAGTTCTTTCGGAGCGGGCGGAAATTCCAAGATCAACTCATCATCGCTGTTCTCGAAGCACCGGGGAAGGTCATCTTCGTTCTCGGGCTCTTCTTTTAATATCGTAATCATATAACAGGTGCGAACCCGCTCCCAAGACTGAGGTGGATCCGGTTCTGCTCTTGTGGCTTTGGGCTCGTGCTTTTGCGGCGGCGTTACTTTCCAACCGCCGGATAAAGCGAATCTACCCCGTCGGTACTGGTCCTCGACCCAGTTCTTGAAGGTGAAGCAGTCTTCGGTAGGATGTCCTATGGCTCGGTGATAAGAGCAATAACTCGGATGAGAGACCTTGCTAGCTTGCTCAGGATGCCTAGAATCTGGAAGCGTGATCATCTGATGTTTTAGGGCGAGCTTGAGCAACCGTTCCGTCTTGTCTCGGGGGAAGGAGTATGCTCGACTCATCTTTTCCACGAGGGACGAATCCGAGCCGCGCAGTACCCGTAACCCTCTAATCCTGCGTCGTTGTTGTCGGCTTCTTTTCCCGTTTCTTAATTTATTTCCGTCCCCGCATCGGGCCTTTCGTATGACGGGTTGACAATGGTGAACATCTTTATCTTTTGCAGCCTGTGCAGTCTGTTGGAATAGACGTTGCGTCCTGGCCTTCTCATAGATGGCCACTTCGTGGTTGTGGTCTTTCCGAATTTTCTGATCCGCTTTCGTGGTAGGCTTGCCCATTCGTCCTTTAAACAACGGGTTTGGCGCTTCGATCGCGGGGTTTAGTTTTGATGAGGGATTGGCCTCTCCTGACAGGGCGCCTTCTTCTTCATCAGAGGTATATATGGCGTAGCTGCCGTGGGCTCGCTCCCGTTTTCCGGTTCTCGCGTACCCAAGCCCAAGTGTTTCCATTTTCCCATTGAGCAATTTGCGCTGAGTCCCGGAGACATCCCAAATCCTGTTGTAGAACCGAGCCTGCCGCACCGTCTGTTTTAAGGGTACTCCTTGGCGCTTCAATAACTTCTTCAATCCATTTGTATAGTATCTACGCAGACGGATGGGTTGGAGCCTGTCAAGTGTAACATCCGCGCCGTGCCAGATCTCTTTCTCCACCTTCGACTCTGAGGATTGGTAGAATAGGATCACCTTCTCACCCCTTCGCCTGGGAGGGACGTAAAATGTTTGCAGGTCCTGCACGCTGTGAGCTTGAAGCGCGTCGAGATCCTTATAGTGTTCTTGCGGTACCATGGTGATTTGCAGACTATGGTCCTCGCAAAGGGATGCCTGTATTGACAGCCGACTGGAGAATACGGCGTTAACCTCGTCCTCCGAATCACTCCCGAAGACCGGCATGGGGGTGGGCGCCCCCAGGTTGTTGCGTTAGGATGGCCCTGTATACACTATTTCCTCCTCTTCTTCGGTATCGCTCCCAAAAACGGGAATGGTGGCGGCGGCTTTGTCCTCTGGGTCGCGACACCTTTCTGTATCTTCGAAATCTGGCAAAAAGTATTTCGCGTCTTCGTATTTGCGAACTTCGTTTACAGAAAACGGGTTCAACTCGCCTGTTACGGTGTACTCGAAACCATCCTTGAAGTACTTCATACACTGATGTTGCGCAGAAGGGATGATGTTGTACTCGTGTAGCCAAGGACGACCGAGCAAGGCGTTGTAGCAGGTCTTGGCGTCAATGACGTGGAATTTGATGTCTGTGACGAGAAGTCCGAAGCGTAACGTCAGTATTACAGATCCGAGAGTCCGTGACGATTGAGAGTCGAAACCGGAGATAGTAATTTTGTCACGAGCGAGGTGTTGCACACTCATGCAGATTTCCTTCAACACCCGAACATTAAGGAGGTTGACGGAGGATCCATTATCCACCAGGATCTTGCCTATCTTGATGTCATGGCAGTATCCAGAGACATATAGGGGGCGGTTGTGGTCGCACGTCCCGAGAAGGAGGTCTTCATCACCGAAAGTGACATCGGCCGTGTGCACTTCCTCCAGTTCATCCTTCATCCTTTCAGTGGCGAGAAAGGCTTGGAATTGTTCAGGCTCTTGCAACGCCTTAACTAGTGAGTCTCGTGCTTCCTTTGATAATAGAAGGGCATCAAGAATGCTAAGCTGAGAGGGTAGCTTCCTTAAGTGCGCGAGGATGTTATAGTCCACCTTACCCTTTTTGGGAGGGTCTTTGGTAGTTAGCTCTTTTGTGACCTGGTCATCTAAAGTGATATCTTCAATGACCTTTTCCTTTCCCTTATCTTTTCGGCCGACGGGCCTGAGATTCTTTTCTGGGAGTGTGCGATTGCGCAGCTGAATGTTCTCGCAGGCCTCCGATTCCTCCTCTTTCCCTAGAACGGATTCTGTAAAGAGAGGGCCCAGAGCCATTTCTTCATCAGAGTCGCTCCCGAAGGTGAGAACTTGTGACCCTCTGGCGTCAGCCATGTAACAGCTGCCAGTAGTCTTGTTGTGCCCTCCGACAGTACTTCTTCGCTCCCGACGGCTCTTGCGTTTCATGCGCTTAAAATGTTGCTGACGAATAACATATCCTTGCCACCATATTTTAAAGGCGTCGCACTCCTCCGTGGGGTGTGAGATCTTCCGGTGATATGTGCAGTAGTCAGGGTGCCCCTCCGCCCCATTGTGCCTATTTCCTTCCGAAGGTGGTAGCTTCATTCCCATTGACATGGCTTTGGCGAACCTTTTCCTTGTCTTGAATATTTTCTTGTCTGCTTCGGATGCCTTATGTTCCGGCAGGGGTAGTTCAACTCTTTCGTTCGGTTGCCCGCATTTGGCTCCTTCCGATGTGGCCATCTCACGCTCCTGGTCCGCTTTACATTTTAGACGAATCTCGTCTAGAAAAGCGTCGATCATTTCATCTGTTGGCCATGCATGCTCTGGTACAGGCTCTGCCTCCAGCTTTTTAGTGCCATGAGTTTTCCCATCATCAGTAAACGAGTGGGAGATCACGTTACAACTCGCCACATATCCCTCGGATTCATCCGACGAGCTCTCTCCATCATCGTCCTCTTGAAAGATGTGGCGGAGGAACTCTTGCAGTGTGACGGGAGTTCGCGCCTTTTGATTGTATTCTTCTAGCGCGTCGATTTGCTTCTGCAAGTTTGTTCGCTCGTCTCCAAGCTTCGCGGGCTTCTTGGCTTTCTTCTTCTTTTTCTTTGAAGATTTTGACGGTTGGGCATGAGTATTTGGGCCCTTATCACGGGTCTTTGCAATGGTGCGGGGCTTCAACATCCCTTCGATAATTTGAGGTTCAAGAGGGTCCTTCCATTCGATCGCAGGGCATGCATGGAGGTCTCTCAGCATTCTTTTGGTCTTCGTTGATAGCACGACCTCCCATGGAGCTTCTTCGATAAAGGAGCAGGTTGCCCCCGGTGTATCGGCCTTTTTAGGAGTATGTGGTTGTGGTGGGTTCACCTTCCACTTTTCGGACAGTACAAACTTCCCTTGGAGGTATTGATCTTCGATCCATCCTTTGAAGACGAAGCAATCTTCAATCGGATGACTTACCGTCTGATGGTAAGGGCAGTAGTTGGAGTCATTCACCTCGGTGGGTTGTGGCGGTCGCCTTGGATTTGGTAGGTTTATAAGCCTGTTGCGTATCGCCAGCTCGAATAACCGCTTCGTCTTGTCTCGTGGGAACGAGTAGGGACGCTTCATTTTCTCATTATAGTACCGGCGTCTTTCCTCCAGTTGATTCGCCGATTTCGGGGCGTTAGGTTGCTGTTGGGCATTCGCGACGAAGGTTGCCCTTCCTTTACCCTTGTCATTCCGCGGTTCCGACTTCGGGGGAGATGGTCTATGACCCATCTGGTCTATCTGAGCCAACTTGTCGATTAAAGCCTGGAATGTGGTTGGCTTAAAGAACATCATAAACTGGGAGATAGTTGCGTGGGGGTCTAGGGTTCCCACGAACATGCCCACCGTAGGTGCTTCCTCGATGCGTTGCTCACATCTCGACCACAAGTTCCGCCAGCGTATAGCGTACTGGACCCAGGTTTCGCCCGGTTTTACCCTGGCGTTAATAAGTGCGGTTATTGGAGTGCGTTCGCTGGCACTTGCAAATCGCTGAGTGAACAACAACTCCATTTCAGCGAACGTTTTGATGGAATCGTTCGGGAGTTCTGAATACCATTCGAACGCTGTTTCTGATAAGCTGCCCACGAACTGGCGAAGCAACAATTTATCGTCACCGCCGGTGTTACCGCAGAGGGCCCGGAACTGGGCAACATGTTGATGGGGATTGCCGGTCCCCTTATACACATGGAATTTCGGTATCGTATAGCCTTGCGGGTATTTGATTTGATCGTACCAGCTCGGATACGGCCGCCCCGTTTTCACGACTTGACCAGCTGCCTCAGTCGCATGATGAACTCGGATTTGCTGGGCTATGTAGTCAGCTAAGTCAGCCTTAGAGATTGCCTCCACCTTGGCCGTTGAAAGGGCTGGTGGTGGATTTGACGTTTCTCCTCGATCGTCTTCAAGAACGATCGGGGGATCCTCGGCGGGTGAGTCCTGCTGGATCATCATTCCTATCACGTCTTGAAAGAGAAGGCCCATCCGTTGTATGTTGGATGCTTGTTCAGCAGCCTCTTTGTCCCTTCTCTCCAGTGTTCGGCGAAGGAATTCAGCGTCTGTTTCTTCCTCCCGGCGTGCGTCTGAGGACGTTTCTGGGTTTTCTTTTGGCCCGGTGAGCGCGGCCATAGCATTCATCATTTCTTGCAGCTTCTGTTGCTGCTCCTGGGCTTTCGTCACGGATCGGGTTAGGGGTCGGTGGCCCGTAGAAGTGCGGCTTTCCTCTTTCCCAAAGGCCATGTAAACAGTGTGCACCACCATGCCCCCAGACTTAGGGCGCCTGGGCTTAGTGCTTTCAGTCGTCGCTGCATGCTGTGAGGTCCTCTCTGGCCTCCTCCTTTTGTGAGTCAGTTGATCACCAGCTTTTTGGGGTTTAGCCTGGTGACCGGCTTCAGGTTGGATTTTCAGCTTCTTGTGCTGGCGGGAGAAGTTTGGATCGATGATCGAGTCTCGGGCCTGCCGCCAAGCCTTATAGATTTTGGAAGACAGCCGTTGAGGAGATCGGGGCTGTTCGGGTTTTGTTTCCACAACCTTTTTCAATGAGGGAGGAGACCTCTTCAGTACTGCCGTGGGGGAATTCCTTCGCACCTTATTTAGCATTTCAAAGCTGTTCCCAGTTGGAACAGCAGCATTGACCTCTGCCACCGGGGCCGCTGGAGTCAACCCGGAGGGAGAGTTGCCCCCAGCCTTCCTTACTTGGCGCCAATGGCGACGTCGAGCGCGTCGAGCGGGCGGCGTTGGGTCAGCAGTAAGAATGGTTCCTTCTTGCCCCCTGTGTGGATGGGGGGTTGTTGTTGGCGTTAGCCTATCGAAGACCGATGTCCTCTGGGAAGCGGGAGCAAAGGCCGGAGCCGTCAATCTTGTAAAGACTGACTTTTTGGCTGGAGAGGTCGCCTTGGCGATTTCGGGAACGGGAACGGCCACTTTCTTAAAAGCAGCCTTCTCTGAGATTGTAGGCCCCGTGATGAGCTCGCAGGATTCCTGGCCCAATCTAGAGAAGACCGAGGCATCGACGTTGGGCGACTCGTTGAGAGGAGCCGCGGCAGGGGTAAGACGATCAAAGACCGACTTCCCGAGAGTTTTCTTTGTCAGCACTGGAGCGGTAAAGTTTGTCGGCGGGATCATAGTCCCAAAGAACAATCCTGTGGTGGCGCGAGTGACCTGTTCCACTGGCATTGTGAATAGCGAAGCAGCTTGGGGTCCATAGGCTATACCTCCTGGCGAGGCAGAGCGTCGGCTGCAATTGCCGTCTGAGCAGTTGGAGGATTTCGCAGGGGTGGAAGCCATCGATCCTTTGCTTTCTGCAATAAGCGAGATGCCAATTCTCAGTACCTTGAAACCCGAGGGCAACTATTAGCGAACCGCGATTGGTTCGCGAATCACGACACACGAAGTGTGGAGTGGAAAGAGGAAAAGGTCCCACCGGGCGTGCCAGAATCTGTTCCCCTCCGAAAGACGGCGCGACACCGCGTCTTGCCTGAGATTCGGGGCAGATGCTAATTGGTGCTATCCGTCCACCTCTTCGAAGATGCCAAGTTGATTTATGGCACCACGTATCGAAGGTTTAGACGGATGCGTCCGATGTAGCAGACTTCGTCAGATTCCCCCTCGTTTGAGGGGTTTTTGATTGTGGGGACGCTCTTCCCTGCAGGCGCAAGCCCCTGCAGTTAATTACGCTACCGCATTGCGGTAACAACTTTCTCCTTCTCCAGATGGTCACTTCGTGTCGTGGGTGTCTGTTTTGTATTTTGTTGCCCGTGGATTGTTTACGGAGACTGAGTTATGTCGTCGCCCGTAGGGCGTGGACTAGTCCAAATCCGTATTATCTTAGATTTGGGTTTGGGGGGGTTTGGTTTGAGGATACGTCAGCCATACTTGAGGCTAAGATCAACTCAAACGTTTGTTAAGGATACGTTAGTCTAACTTTGTGACTAAGATCAACTTAACGGGATCGTTTAGATCCGACAAAAGAGTGTTTGGACTCTAATGTTCCAGTTTAGGGACATAGTGGTCCATCGTCTGTATGGCTGTCGGGACCCATCACCTCTCTGACGACGTTGAAGGATTACAACGACAGATGTCAGAGGAGTTCAGAGATGTACCCTTGAGCCGGAGTTAATTTGGGGGATTCGTAGTCCAGTATGTTTGAGGGTTTAAGGACGCGTTAGCCATCTTCGAGGCTAAGATCAACTTAAACGGGACCGTTTAGGTCCGACAAAAGAGCATATGAAGGGCTCTATTGTTCTAGTTTAGGGACGTTGCGGTCCGTGGGTAGTTTAAGGACATTGCGGTCCGTGGGTAGTTTAAGGACATTACGGTCCGTTGTTAGTTTTAAGACATCTCGGTCAAGGTTAAGGACGTCGTAGTCCATGGGTTTAAGGACCCCACAGTCCGGTATGTGCTCTGGATGCTTCACACGGGTTCACTGCCGTGCTTAGCGAGGACCAGGCTCCGCTCTGGACGTTTTCCGTGGGGTCAAAGAGTGACGTTATCCACGTTCCGTGTGACCAGGAATTTGTATGAGTTTAAGGACCCCACAGTCCATATCATGGGTGGTCGTCGGGACCCGTCACCTCTTTGAAGACATTGAGGGATTACAATGCCAAGTATCAAAGGAGTGAAGAGATGTACCCTAGAACCGGAGTGGCTTGAGCAGTCCCTGGCCCAATTTGAGGTCAGGACTGATTAATTATGTTATGAGCCCATTGGCCCAATTAGTCACGAATTGAGGACTTATGGCCAGCTTGGGCTAAGTCCCATCATGTCTGGAATATTGATTCCTTGTGAGTCCATCGAGGGAGAAGCTTTGCCTCTATCCCTTTAGCCAATTGGGCTATAGACTAGTGTTAAACACTTCAAAGCAATCAGTGTTGAACACTGGGAATGAGTTTGACAAGTTAGTGTTTAACACTAGAAGAATAATTGGTGTTAAACACCAGCAACAAGGCCTTGAAATGATCATAAGCACTAAAACAGATCAGTGTTGAACACTGGCAATGGGGATCTCAAATTAGTGCCGAATATTAAAGCAATTAGTATTGAACACTACGAACAAAGTTCTTTAATTAGTGTTGAACACTAAGGCCCGATAGCATTTCAATACTGGATTCGAGGGTTTTAACTTAGTGTTAAACACTACAGCAAGAACGGTCACGTGGCCCCACGTGAGAGTGCCTTCCCTTCAATGATTCTGCCGAAATTACTGTGTCTTTGATAGCGTCACGTGTCAGCACGTGATGGGCATTCAAATGCCTATGTGTTAAGGCTTCTGCTGAAAGTCACGTGGGTCACGTGGGGTGCTGCCTCAAAGGGGCTTTCTGTAGGGCTTTTGGGGGGTCACGTGGTGACACGTGACCCTGCCTCAATGTTGTTGTTTTTTTTTGGAGGATCTGTTACTCCTCTTTCAGGAATTAAATTCCTCGAACTTTTAATTTCAGAGGAATTAAATTCCTATTTCCTTTTGAAGGCTTATATTCTGGAATAGAGTTTAAATCTGAGTTTTCTGTGGGAATTAAATTCCTTGTTTATGCGAAGAACCGAATAGGGTTAAACCCTAACAAAAGCTTTTAAGGAATTAAACTCCCCTTTTCTGAGGATTATGATTAAAGGAATTAAATTCCCACCGTTTCAACAGAACTATGTTCTTAATTAGGGTTCAACCCTGTTTCTTTTTGTTTTGAAGGAATTAAATTCCCATGATACAGGGTCGAACCCTAACTTTATTTTGGAGGAATTAAATTCCTATAGTTCTATGAGAGTTAAATTCTCATGCTTGCATTCCTTCTTTATGTTTTGGATCTGCATGGCAGGATCTCGACCCATTGAGAATTAAATTCTCAACCTTAAGGGGAGATGTGCACTTTGCAGATCCTCTATCAAAGAGGGAGGAGATATGCTCTCTCGTTTTATGCCTCAGAGTTAAACTCTGTTGAGAATTAAATTCTTTTTCTTTCCAAAAGGCTTTCCCTTTCTTACCTAGGGTTTTTTGCAGAAGATCTGAGTCTTTTCAAAATATCAAAGCTCTTCTCCTTTCTCTTTTCTTCTCTGCGTATCTCCCTCGTTTTTGTGTCCCTTGGCTCCTATTTATAGGAGAAGCAGCCGAATCAATCAGTCTTTTGTGAACCTTCATTGAGAGATTTGATTTGCGTCCATCATTCATTTTGGGCCTTTGGATTATCAGGTGAATTTTATTCACCATTGGATTTTAAATCCAGAGATTTTCCTTTGTTATTTTGGTTAGATTTTTAAGGGGGAAATCTTTCCAAACCCGAGATTTTCCATAGATAGATGATATTTAATCATCTCTGGATCTTTAATTTGATTGGTCCCAAATAATTACTTTCCTTTGGAAAGATTCGAATTTCCTTCAGAATTTAATTCTGTCGTCAAAAATGGGCTTTGAAAGCCGGTCACGTGTGACCACGTGACCCATGGTCACGTGTAGACACGTGACCCTCTTTGGAATGAAGAATCCTCTTCCTTTCTGCGCTATCTTCCGGTTGCTGTTGTAGCCATCACGTGCTACCACGTGACGCCTGGTCACGTGTGAGCACGTGACCCCTGTCTGGCACTTCTTTCTTTGGTTCAATTGGAGAGCGAGTTTGCTGCTTTGAACGTCACGTGTCGACACGTGACCCTGGTCACGTGGGAGCACGTGACCTCTTCTGAAGCTCTTTTCCTTGACTTGATCAGCGAATCAAAGTGCGCTTTTTCTGTATTTTATAGGTCATGTGTCAACACGTGACTGCTGTCACGTGTAAGCACGTGGCCTCTTTTGAAGCTTTTCCCAGAAGCTTTCCTGATTTTAAATCAGGAAACAGTGATGAATCAACTCCAATCTAAAGAAATTGAACCGCCACATCTTCTTCTTATCAAAAACAAGAATGCTAGTAACCCACCATCTCTGTTTCGTCTATACAAACCGAGACGTAAACCTTTTCCGTTACACCTCTTATCTCCTTCCCACTTCTTCACGTCAATAGGTAACATGATCTCCTACCAACCGGTGCGTTACATTGATAAAATTTTTGAATGGTTGGTGTTGACTTTTGATCTTTGTAAGGCTTTACTTTGACCAATAATTTTAACCCCCCAATAATTTTAAATGCTTAATACTATTTTACTTAAGTTTGGGGGGGAGAAAAATATTTTGGCTCTTGAAAATAAGTTTTTTACAAAATTACGAGCCAAAAATAAGTTTGGGAGAGAATTTCACTTTCATTATTTCTTGTCCCCTTTGATAACTTTTCCTCCCAAGTGTACAGATTTTGAGATTTAAAAGATGACAACAGTGAAAACATTGCTGCAAACAGGTTTGGGGGAGGTTTGTGCTTATTTACGCATTATTTTGCATTATACTTTATATAAGCACAAAAAATTTCTTTGATAATGGAAGTTAGAAAATGAAAAATTACATTTGAAAGATAGGAATAGTTTAAGAAAATAAGAAAGTTAGATATTTTCTTAATTGAAACTAGTAATAGGTAGTCATGAGCCGTTGTCCCAAGGGTTGGTAAGATGAAAGAAATTACTAATCTGAGGATAAAAATAAGTCTGAAAAATAGTCCTTATTCTAGACGCCAAACATTTTAACGTTGATACCCTACTATACACACTTACACACATCTTTAGACTTGGGATAGTAGAGGACATCTTGAAATGCTCTTGTCTAAAAGCCTTAGTATGAAATAAAATATAAGAAAAATATAAGTGGAAAAAAAAATGAACACGGTTTTGTAATTGCTTAAGGCAGCATAAAAAAAATATAGCGAGGGTGCTTTATCACCTAGTGCTCTAGACCAACTGGTTTGGGAGCCACTGCTAAGCCTTAGGTGTTGCGAAACGAGGAATTACACCTAAATGCACAAGCACATTTTGTAATCGGTCGGTTAGTACCTCAGGAAGTATTAACGGTCGCATGAGAATGTGTGAGCAATTTTATCTAAAATATTCACCAACTATAAAATACTTTGGAAAATAGACAAGAGTATGATAGCTTGAATTGAATTCTCTAAATGTAGGGATGTCTTTTACACACACATGGGGGTATATGATCAATATTTGGAAGAAAAATAGAGAAGAAGACTAAAGGCGATGTTTTATTGAGGGATGATGTGATTTCTAACATTTTTTCATAACCATTAAGATAGGGCTCATGACAACCGAAAAACTGGTGTAGTTGGAAACTCTTATTTTCAAGTTCTTTCTTTTATAGTTCTTATCTTTATATGTAACTTTCACCATTTTTGTTTTATTATAGGATTTTGTGGGTGTAATCCGCTGAAAACCCTCAGGAGACAACACTCCTCCTACTAGGGACACCTAGAGGTTTAATGGTTTGTTGCACGTGCTCAGTGCAATCGTGTTGCCTACGAAAGTGTGTACTTATGTTTTTCTTTTTCTTTTTCTCCTTCTCTTGAATATCTAGTTTGCTCGGGATGATCAAAATTAAGTTTGGGGGTATTTGTTCAATCGAAAATATTGTGCATTTGATATGACATTTTCCTTACTATTCCTATATGATAAAAGGTGTTTATTATAAATATGACACATATTTGGGTTTATCTGTAAAAATACTATTTTCATGTGTTTATATATTATAATTAAAATTATGAAGGAAAATGTAAGCATATAATATCTATATAATATTTAGTCCATTTAAATATACTTACCTTATCAAATATCATTAACCAATTCTCTTAAAACAATAATATCACATCAAATGGTTAGGATAATATCTCAATCAAAACAAATTCTACTAACATTATTTATTGAGATATTGTGCAGAAATTATATCAGGGCTGAAATCAAGGAAATCCGAGTTATCGAGATCAAATCTGTAGAAATCTTAAAGTAAATCGAAAAAATCAATTCTGGCAGAGACTTAGAGAAGATTTTCAGATTCCAGATATCAAAATAATCTACAGGTGTCACCAAAAGAGGCCACCAGAGAAATGAACCCAAGATCCCTCTACCCCACCGCTGATCCGCGGCCAAACCCACCCAATGGTCACGGTTCCGTCGCAATATTAAGAAGTTGGGATTTTGGATTTTCAGGTTGGGATCCTAACAACTAGTTATCATATTAGAAAACTAGGGTTCTGGCTCTGTGACTATAAATAAGGACCGAGAGCCTCTTGGAAAAATTATCAAACCGACGCAATCACGAAGTCCATGACGGCTCAAGAATCCTGGTTGATCATCAACAGTTCATCTACCTCCTTAAGAAGAGATCGAGAAGCAAACTAGGATTTTATAATCATTTTCTAACGGAACAAAGTGTACTTGATCTTGTTGATTAATAAAGGTAGTTTTATTTTATTGCATTTTATTTTCTTCATGATTTCTATCTTTTCTTTTCCCAACATGCGCGAGTAATTCTTCGCTTGTTAGGGTTCGTAAGATTAAGGTAGATTAATGGATGATGAAGATCCTTAAACTCTTTTTACGTCCTATAAAGTTTATAAAATTTATCAAAAGAATAGTTAATATCCTAATCGGGCGCGCTATCAATTCATTGATATTCACGACCACGATTAGAGATCAGATTAACAATTTTTTTGGTAAAGGCTAGACATGAACGGAGATTCATGTCAAAATAGGGGTTAAGAGTGGGAACCCTTTTCCCTCCAAAAACCCTAATCTACATGCATCACCGTCGATCTAGTTTTAAATCTATTAAAGGATAAAAGGAGTAATCTTTAATTAATCATCCATGACTACTAGATCTTAACGAACCCTACAAGCCCCCTTCTAATATAAACCTACATCCGTAATTAATCTAGATCTATATTCTACATCCGTATTTAACGTAGATCTAGAAATTATTTCCACTATTCATTATTCTTCCTCTTTTCCTAATCAACACGCCTAAAGTAAGATTAAAAGATTCAACGTTTCCCTGAGGACGACCCGTACTCATCTCGGTTTAGCTACACGCGACACCATTATTGATTGCGGTTAACTACTACACAAACTACAAAAACATCAACCAATCAATTAACTCCTATGAATTTGAAATATCAGATTCTACATTTTCTTCAGAAAGTGAAGGTGAGCCAGTGTGCTCTATCAAATGCTCCAAAAAATGTTATAATATCAACAGAGATGATAACTATTGGAAAGCAATAGTAAATATGAATGGCATAGGTATTAATGTCATTAGTAAAGATGAAAAAAAAATTATTCTAAAGATTATAGAAGATAATGATATTCAGCCAGAGTTGAAATCTAAGTTGATTGAAGTTCTTCTGAAAGAAGAAAATGAGAACTCTCATATACCAGAGAATGTATATAGATTCTCTAAAGTTTTTAAGAGATAACAACATAGAGAAAGTAAGTCAGTGACTCTCTCGGCTTTACAAAAGGAGGTTAATAACCTCAAAATTGAGATTAAAATTTTAAAAACTCAAAATGGAGTTATTTTGTCCAGACTCTCTATTATTGAGAGCAAGACCTTAATACAAGATGATTCTTCATATAATGAAGAAACGTCAGATGAAGAAAGAGGGAATTTTGAATATGAAGAAACTCTAAAGAATCTCTCAGATCAATTTCTTCAGACCATTGATTTAGTATTAAATCAAAAATGGTATATAAGGGCCTATTTGATCGTTAATAACGATTAGTTATATCCAATTTAATTGCTCTGGTTGACAGTGGTGCAGACCTGAACTGCATCAAAAAAAGAATCATTCCTATTAAATACTGCAAGAGAACTACTTAAATTTTGAGTACGGCAGATAATAGTGCCCTAACTACACCATATAAGGTGTCAAATGTTAATATATGCAACGGAGATGTTTGTCTTCCATCTTCTTTTATTATAGTAAAGAAAATAACTCAGCATAATATATTAGGTACTCCATTCCTTAGTAAAATTATGTCTATTGAGAAAATAGATTTTCAAGAAATTTATACCAGTTATAAAGGTAAAAGGGTAATATTTCAGTTTATAACTGATCTCATGGTAAAAGTTCTTAATGAGGTAAGAGACATTTACCTAAAAGAAAACCAAATAAATTTTATCAAAAAAGAAATATCTTCTATACAGATTAATCAGCAGCTTAAGTCAATCCCAACCAAAAAGAGGATTGAAAAGCTTGAAAATGTGTTTATAACTCAAACATGCAGCGATCTTCCCAATGCTTTTTGGGATAGAAAACTGCATACTATTTCTCTTCCTTATATAAAAGAGTTTAATGAGGATAATATTCCTATTAAGGCAAGACCATGATAGATGAATCAAGAATATCTTAAACTTTGTAAGAAAGAGATCAAAAATCTTTTAGATAAGAAACTTATGAGAAAATCTTACTCTCAATGGAGCTGTTCATCACAGAAAACTGCAATTTAATACCGCTCATTATCTATTTTGTTATATATCGGTACTATTAATCAGTGTCTGCTCAGTAATTACAGAATACAGGTATTCATGATAAAACACTGGAAACACACTCAATATCACCGATATAGCACTCGGGAGCCGACACTGCAATCAGAACAGA
Organism: Agapanthus africanus; assembly: GCA_030015575.1. Classification (NCBI taxonomy): domain Eukaryota; kingdom Viridiplantae; phylum Streptophyta; class Magnoliopsida; order Asparagales; family Amaryllidaceae; genus Agapanthus; species Agapanthus africanus. The sequence goes on from CM057339.1 coordinate 29,369,289, forward strand.
GAACCGACCGATATTCAGAGAGCTCTTTTGCAATAACAAGTGTGCACATAATTTTGGTCCAACACAATACATGTGTGACACTAGCTCTTTGACATGGACCATTTGGGGGCTGCCCTTGCACAATTTATGCAAGTGGGCACATGTGTGAGTTGATGTATGTTTAATGCATAAAGTTATTATATGATATAATGCAACACTTTCCTTCCAATTCTACAAAGTGCAAACCAGGGTTATTTAGAGAAATCAAGCAGCACCAGAAGAATTGTGGAGAGCACACAAGATCACGACAGCAAAACGAGATGCTTAACTAATATCTTTGGTTGTGGTTATGGTAGGGATGTGAGATGAATGGTTTTGCCTTCCTCCTCCTCTTGTTAATGTTTAATGTGTATAATGTGAATCTAAGCTTAGTATTGCAACTTGGATGGGTTGATATGGTATGTTGATTCCATGGTTACTTTGTAATCTCATCACATACCATATTCTCCCCATAAACCCCATCTTGCAAGCCTAAGGTTAGAATCAATTTAGTGTTGAGGTTGCTAGGTTTAGATATGGTATTTTATGATTAAGTGACTTGACAAATCTCTTGGTTTCATATACGATATACTATCACAACACTTAGCAAACTCAACACTATAATCATTTGCTCTCACACACTAACTTGTATCTTTGATGTTGATGTATGCTTGTTAAACCTTGTGCATTGCGTTGATACCTCAAGCTTGGACATAGAAACAGTAAGCGAACAAAACGGACTCGATTCGTGTTTTGCGGCGAATATCGGAATTTGATTATTTGTGCTTCGCAACCGCCTTGACAAGTCATGCTTCATGCCGGAATCGACGTAAGGACGGACAACTCATGATCAAGGGAGTGTCGAAAGAATCGTCGCGATTCGACCTTCCGAGCCAAAGCCACAACCACTTCTTTCTTAACTTGTTTTCTTTGTTTCCTTGTTTTCATATTTTCTTTTTTTTTTGTGACAAACAAACCAAATCGTTATTTGTTAAAGCTTAAACAACAAGACCTAATACACAATTCCCTGTGGATCGACCCATACTTACCGGCTTGCTACAACGCGCCATACACTTACGGTTTATAAATTGTAAAACAAGAACGAGCTCGCGTGCGCATCAATTTCCTAAAAACATTTCCATTTCCAAAACATACATGTTTGCGTGCGCGGGTAAAGTCCCAACAAGTTTTTTACGCCGTTGCAAGGGAACTTGGTAGTATTAGGTATTGTTATTTCTGGTTCGTACTAACAAATTAACTTCTAACTCAAATTTTTTTTTTGAAACTAACATAACACACAAATTTCTGACTTTGCTCTCTGTTGCTGAACCTGCTAACACCATGAAATTTATCTTAAAAATCAAGTTATACCATAAGAGCACTTAGCTAGCCTAGAGAACCCATAAAAAATAGGGCACCTAACTCTTAAACAAAACCGGCGAGATTGCTGAAGATTCCGGCACCACCGGGTCAAGGGGGTATTTTTAGTTTTTTCTTTTTGTGTGATCTCTAGTAACTTGTTGGTATTCTAATGGTATTGTTTGATTTTTATAATTTTTAGTGTGCAGGAATTGGGGCAGATATATCGCTTTTTGACACTAAATATCGTATTTTTCCGACATTTCAGGTTTTAAGGAATTACGACCAGCGATCGTGCGGAGTAAGGATCAAATTCAATTGCAAAACGTTGGTGAAGTATAGTGCCAAAGATCCAGGTAGTTCGACCCGCTCAAGCAAACATTCAAATACCCGTAATCACTTCAAAGGGGTTTCTTAACCCAAATCGCATCGGTACGTATTTCCTAACACATTCTTCTCGAATCCGACGCATTCCAATATTTCTATCTTCTGCAGGATTCTTCGCACAATTTCGCCACCAATTGCACAGAAAACTAACCCGTATTTGTTGCAGCGCTTAAGCCTAAAACAGAAAAAGAATTGCTTTATTGATTAATTTCTTGAATTCTTTTATTGAGTTACGCATTTGCATCTTAATACGGATGTACGGATGTTAAGGGCACGACCAAACAAGATACGGTAAAAGATTTTATCATCTTTCTCCATAGCCCACAAATCACAAAACTGCATTCTTGCATACCCACGGTAATTTAAAACCAACTAGAACTTTGACTTTAAGGACATCGCGCTCATTAGGAGAAGTTAACTGTGTTTAGAACACTGCTTAACGGTATATCGTTTACGAGGTGTCTAAGCAAGTGTTCAAGGAAAGGGTTATCTAATTAAGGAACTTCACGACACAGTTTTACTTCGACAATCAGGTTCTTGAGCAGATCTAGTTGACTTAGCATAACATAGACTGCTAGGGGTATGATATTCTTTATTTTTGTGACATTTGTGAATTCTTGTTGATATGGGTGATACACGATTCAATTCAATTTTTCACAATTCTTATTCCTCTGTTTATACTCAGTCTCAATTCTTTTGTTCAAATTGCCACGATTCTTCCCACGTTCATGAAAATTGTCCTTTTCTAGGGGTGACCAACCGTCCCAGATTTTTGATAATGGTCACCCACCTAACACTCTTGAACTCAGTCCCACTTCAATTAGAGACCTAATGATTGAAGATTTAGAGAAAGAGGTCGACAGGGTAACCGCTTTAGCATCGCCACCGTCACAACCCTCTCTTCCTAAAACAACTGACCCGTCCTTATGGAACGATGGTGAGATGGATACTAGGTTGACCGCTTTAAAGAAAGGTATTGAAGTGATGATTGCGGTCGAGAATCAAACAGCTGCTACGCTAGCCCTGTTTATACAGCAGTCTGAGCAATTGTTTCACACTCAAGCTCAAATTTTGGTTAGAATTGAAGAACATGTAGCTGTAGTGATTCTAAAGAGTGAACACGGTCAATTAGAACCATATAGTGTCAATATCTATCATTTAGGAAGTCACCCAAGTAAGATAAAAGATCAGTTGAATTTTGGTGATTTCATAGATGACGATACAAATGAATTGACTATGTGTTATCAGGACACACAAGAAAACCCTTCGAGTCAGCTAGATGATTTTTGTACTCCAATTTTAGAGAAGGAAGCTTGTGATTTTGACGGGTATGGTTTGGATAGATTGTTAGAAGAGATCAATGATCAGGAACCCACAATTTTTGTATCACCTAGTGATATTGTTTCGGAAGAAACGTTAGGGTAGGAACCTACCTTTGTAAATGACATGAACCTACCCAGATATGAATGTGATGAAGAAGAACTTGTTTTGGGAATTGTGAGCTATAGCAGTGAGTGTAGGATTGTGCAGAATTATAAGGAGGAAGACAGCCTGGAAAAACGTCTTTCATATAGAGTTTTGAAGAATTATTTGCTGATGCACTTGATTTCCTAAGTGAGTTTGAGTTAGGATCAATTAGGGAACATCCCATGAACCTTTCCTTTTCCAAATTTTTTGTGGATGAAATCCAGTTTTTAAACGAACTTGACTCCGAAACTCAACACATTCTTCTTGAAAATTCAATTCATTCGAACAATAATTCCTTTGCCTCTTCAAAACTTCATCTTCACCTTCAGCGTCTTCCGATCCCTACTCACACACACCCATGCCCTTCACTAACAACTAACGCATTTTTTTCTTTTTTCTTTTCATATACTTATTCTTTTACCAGCCTTTGCATTTTATCGATAAAAAAATTTTGTGGCTGGTATTAAATTCTGAACTAACAATGTCGTTTAACTTGTGAATACTGTAATTAATCTTTGTTTTTTTTAGTTTTTTGAAAATAAGATCTCACCAGTTAGGGGGTGAGTAATAAATTTTTGGGACAACGCTGATTTAACCTTTGGTTTGAGTAATTGTAAGAAGTGAGGTTTTCTTTTGGGGGGCTGTTTGTAAAATTTCCTTTATAAATCAACAGATCCCTGACCCCGACCCTTTCTTCTCACTACTCAAACAGATCTATAAAATTCATCTGCTCTCTCCCAACCTTCCTCTAAAACCCTATCCCTTTCTCTTAGAATCCGACCAGCGACATCGTCGAAAATCCGGCGCCATCGGCCGTACTGTCCCCGATCGTCGTGTGCCTTTGTCAGAGCTGTAAGATTTTCTCTCCCCCCTCTCCTGCATTTTTTAAATTTTATGAAAACTTCACCAACCCACAGATCATGGCCCCTTTTGAATTAGAACGAAATTTTGTCGATGTATTCAGCCATGAGGTGTTTGGGAGCTATTTCCATGATGCTATCCGACAGTTAAGGTGGGAGTTTTTGCTGTATGGGGAAGAAAGGTTATGTGCTTGTGAACATTTGGTAGATGAGTTCTACGACGCTCTTAGAAATGGTGAAATACTCCAGAATCGCATTCGATTCCACTTTCAGGGTAGACGAAAGGTATTCTCAGTAGATACGATATCCAATGTCACCAACATCCCTACTCAACCTGGTTTTCAGAAACCGTTAGAGCTTGCCCGGTATAGGACGATCATGGGGGCACGATGCGAATTACGAGATGCTGGGCTAAATGCCCAGCAGATTTATAGAAACGTCTATACGAATTGCTGCTGGGTATACCGTAATGTCATAGGGATCGTTCGAGTTTCTTCGTTTCCAGCGATTGTGGGGCACATGGTTCATTATTTAATGACCAAGGATTGTCAATTTTGCATGGCGAGCATGTTATTTGCTACAATCAAGGAAAGTGTCGCTGCGCACAAGTCGTTACTTCCCGTCCTCATCACCCAAATTTGTCGCTACTACATGGAGAACGATGATTTTGCAGCCTGCATCACTATGTATAATACTGTCCCGGTGGAGATAGAGAGGATCTCACCAGGCTATACGGACGGCAGGAGTGAGCAGCAGATTTGGTCGCTCACTGACCCCAGCGAGCATGCGACACCACAGACTTCCTCAGAGATTTACTTGGGAGAGGACGTTCCGACGGATCCCTATGAATTACACAGGATGGAGGTCCGTGGCATCAAAACTTTGATCAGGCAGAACAAAGAGATAAAAGAACAACTCGGCCAGATCTTAGCAAATCAGGAAGAAGCAAGCGGGAGCAGCAAAACCAAGGGCAAGGCCAAGCGACGATGAGGACATCGTCATATTCAGTTTGGGGGTGGACCTGTTTTGGATGCATTTTGTATCAGCATATAGTTTGCATGTGCATATTTCCTGCATTTCAGCACTTTACATTATGTATTTTTCTTTTCTTTGCATGTAGTCGCATTTCATTTCTGCTTTTGTATTGCATTGTATTGAAAAACTTATAAAAATTAAAAAATTTCTTCAAAACATAAAAACTTGTTTGTCATGTTAACTAGTGAGAGAAAGTTGATTCAAAATCAAACGGTTCGGATAATAAGTTAGAAATAACTAAATCATTGTTGTGAAACTGATGACCCGAATAATAACCCTCCTTTGTGTTTAACCATAGCTGATATACGTCTTTTATAACACTTTACACGTGTCATATGTGTTTTGAGAATTTGATAAAAGTCTGACATGTCTGAAAAACTTTTAAAAATTGATAAACATCGTTGGGATCATACAGGTTTGTTCTGAGGTAAGCAATATCAAGAATTGTTCATATAGAGAAGTAGATATGAAGGATATTATTGAGATTTTAATAGAATCTATAAGTCTGAAAAATAACCCATCTGGAACCTTGTCAGAGTAATTACACACCTTAACCGCATGTAACGTCTTTGGATTTAAAAGAAAAGCTGGCTATATCTCCATTTTCACTGAGTTCAGAATATTTTAAATACAATGAGTCTTTTGTTTTGTGGCCTTGGTAACTTGGGTAATTAAGTCCTTAGGGTGTTTTCACACCTATTGCCCTAAAACCATCTGGTTTGGGAGTCATTGACCCAAAACTCGCTAAGTTTTCAATCGCCAAATAAAACAAGCTAAGCAAGTGTTCTCTCCGAGTTAAAAATCCTCACGGTTCTTTGTAGGAGAATAATCTTGGCGGGGACGAGTTTTCTTATAAAACAGTTTTTTTACGGAGATATGAAAGTTTATATTTATAAAGACGTTTTGCACGATAACAAAGGGTGTGTATGAACAAAAACAGGTAAAAGGTAGGAGTGAAAATTAAGATTTAGGTTCTCTGTTAAAAATAATATATATTCTGACTTGAAATCTAATTGGAGAACGAAACTTGAGAAAATATTAAATCCTCTCAAACTCGTGTGATCCTTTAGGAGTTTATCCTGGTCCGTAATTATGACATGATTACCCTAATCAAAGTTCTTAAAACCTTATGGACACTATCCGGACAATCACGTAAAGACGCGTATGAGCTTATGTTAAACAAATTGTGAGGAGTGAAAATAGGGTTTAACGTTTCTGACTTGGGTGATAGAACTTCTAACTTTGATTCTTAACCTTAAAATTAGAATCAACAGTTTCTCCACGACGCTAACTTGACTGGATTTTGTGGGTGTAATCCGCTGAAAATCCTCAGGAGAGAACACTCCTCCTACTAGGGACACCTAGAGATTTAACGGCTTGTTGCACGTGCTACCTGTAGCTAGGAAATATCTCACCGGTGTCGTATTACGGCTGTCTATAGATATCAAGAACAGGAAAATAAAATAACTATCTAGTACATGTCCATAAGCCAGAAATAACGAGTCAAGAAATAATATGCGGAAGCAATAAATTCAATTAACAATAACAATCTGGAAAGTACGTCCCAAAATACAGGCTCACATCAGAAATGAAAATGCGAAATAAAACTAAACTAACTAGGAACTAACAAGATCTTGACTGCTCGGCTTGTTGGTCAAAATACTCCTGAACTGCCTGCGACAGGGATAGAGGATCTGGGCCATGCAAAACCCAGACGTCAGTGCGTCATGATATCAACCAATAATAAATGAACGGGATTCACGAGATATGCAGGTATGAATCATAAATAGTAACATGAATGTAATAAGTAAACACGGATATAGAACAGTGAAGTATATCAATATATGTGACGTGCAGTGATCAGTCTAAACTGTGCTACTGGGTTATCTATTCTAAAGTTTGTTTAAAATCAATTAATGTAATCCTCCATGTAACTCAAAGGATATGTCACGTTACCCCCCGGGACCACGGATCAGGAATATGTAAACCAAGAGTGGTTCTGTCCCGTTACCCCCCGGGACCACGGATCAAGAATATGTAAGAGTCACGAATGGCTCTGTCCCGTTACCCCCCGGGACCACGGATCAAGTAATACCCTTTTAAGTTACACTTTAGTTTACACTTTTGATTTTCCCATACCCCCAAGGTTATGTGTTCAAGTCAGGTATTGATAAATCTGGAGCTAATGCCAACACAGGATCAAGTAGGTACAGGTTTGTCTAAATAGACAACATGATATTCCCGTAGGGACAACAGGTCAAGATTGTCGGCATTAGTAACAAGATCAGGTATCAAGTCAAGCAATGGTATATCAGGTCATGACAGGTAGTGCACATGTGTCAAGCGGATACTCATAATAAAACTGTAGCAAGTACGGATACACGTTAAAGCATGGATGCATAAATATTTACTAGGGGTTACACCATGACTAAGTAGGATGTACAATATCAAGCATGGGGTACTAATGTAACAATAATATGAGTTAATATGACATGGCATGCATCTGGATATAAAGAATTAATGGTATGGGTGCACAATAAAACATGGATGCATAATTAACTATTAGGGGTTGCAACTATAGCTCCATTACTATGTAGGATGTACATTATCTAGCATGGGGTGTCACTACAATAATAACATGAATTAATATGATCTATAGATGCAGTTATATATATTCTAAATGATATGGATGCAAACGGGTATCCGAAAACAGTAAAACTGTAAAATGGATGCATAACTAAACAATATGTAATACTATTATTCAAATGGGTGCAGTATATTGTAGTATAGCATGTAAAAAGATTAACTTGCATGCACTAGATACGAAATAAATTGTACGGATGCAAACGGACGCCGTAAAACTGTAAAACTATAACATGGGATGCATGATTTAAAATACAAGTGTTCTATTTATTCAAATAGATGTAAATACAGTAACATAGCATGTAGCAAGATAAACTTGCCTCGATGGATCACGATACGGATACGCACGGCACGTCCGACGTCAGTAAAACGTCACAACGCACGCACAGCACACGGGACGGGTCTAAGCAATGCAAAAGGGCGATCACGCAGGTAAGGTACGTCCACTGGGTCGTCTGGAACGGCAGCGACGGTCACGGCTCCGGCGATCGCTGGAAACAAGATTTCAAGAATAAAGAAAAGAAAAGGAAAAGAAGAAGAGGAAGAAGAAGAGGAAGAAGAAGGGAGAAAGGGGTTTTGCTCACTGGGGTTTCTGGGGACAGCGGAGACGTGGTAGTAGCGTAGGGTTCACCGGCGGTGAGGTGCGATCAAGATGAAGGCTAGGGTTTCGGTGTTAGGGTTTGGCTCGGTGTGCAGGGAATGGAGAAAAGGAGAGGAAAGAAGAAGGAGATGATGGAGATGAGGAAAGAAGGAGTGGGGTGAGGTGACGACAAGGAGAGGAGGTCGTCGGCGGCGAGGTGTGCAGGGTGATGGGTTTTTATGGGTTGAGGGTGCAGGGTGATGGTGCTCGGGAAAGAGGAAGGAGAAGAAGAAGGTACCGAGGAGGAGGAGGAGGCTCGGTTGAGGGAGATGGAGTTGAGGGTTGAGGGCAGTGAGGAGGTAGAAGAGTTTTTGATGGGTTCTCGTGGCGAGGGCTTGGGGGTTTTTATAGAGAAGGAGAAGAGAGTTGTGAAGGGAGGTGACTATAGCGCGAGTGGTGACCAGAATCGAAGAATCAACAGTAAACGAGAGAGGAGAGAGAGAGGCACGAGAGGAGAGAGAAAGGAAAAAGAGAGATAGCTGCGGAGAAAGAGAGAAAGAAAGAGAGAGAGAGCTGGATGGTGGGGTCGGAGAGAGAGAAAGAGAGAGTTATTATTAGAAAAGATTTTTAAAATTTAAAAATATTTTTAGTTACGAAAATTTTAAGTGTAACAGTTTACAAAATAATATTATATTAATAAAATTTGATTTTCTGGTAAATACAAATTTAGTCCAAAACACGCCCAGGCCGGGTCTAAAAATTCAGTTTCAAAATACGTAAAATATAAATGTCGACCAAAACTAAAATTTGATATCCCGGTAACGAAAATGCATAACCCCAAGAACGGATGTACGTACGTGCGCGTAGCCATCCAAACAAGTTCGTTTCACTGAACGGGACGAAAACAATATGTGCGGATGCTACGACAGGGTTAGGGGTATCATGCAGGCCATGCAATGTTTTTTAAAAATATTTTATGTGACTTTTAATGTTATATATAAAAATGCAGATGCCAGATATAATGCGATGTATAAATTAAAATGAAAGTGCACGAGTCTACGTAACAAGTTAGGGTAGATCATAAACATGAATCAAGACATATTTCAAGCAAGCGGGTCGGGTCGGATGCAAATACAAATGTCAAATACACTATTCGTACCCAAAACACAATAAATCAAGAAAAATTCCATAAATAAAGAAATACGTGCACTGGAATTGGTATAAATGAACTAGGGTGTTACATTATACCTAACTGCAAAAAGAATTTCTTCCTCAAAATTCCAAGAACAAAAGAAGATAAATAATCATGAAACTACAAGAATAAGTGTGGAAACTTTTGTCGTACTTCGTCTTCTCGTTCCCAAGTCGATTCTCCATGCGAGCGATTTCCCCAAGAAATAAGTACGAGAGGGATAACCTTGTTCTTAAGGACCTTTTCTCTTCGATCAACAATCGACATCGATCGTTCCTCCAACGTTAAATCCTCCCTTACAGTCAACTCCGAATGATCCAGCACTTGTGTTTCATGTCGAACATACTTACGGAGTTGAGATACATAAAACATGTCATGAACATTCGCCAAAGATTGTGGTAAAGACAATCGATAAGCCACTTCTCCAACACGCTCCAAAATCTCGAACGGCCCCACGAATCGAGGACTAAGCTTGCCTCGACTCCAAAAACGAATCACTCCTCTGGTCGGTGATATCTTTAAGAACACAAGATCACCAACAGCGAACTCTAGAGGTCTTCTCGATGTGTCAGCCCAACTCTTCTGCCGATCTTGTGGTGCCTTCATATGATTTCGGATAGTATTAACTTACTCTACTGTTTGCACTATCAAATCCGGTCCCAACAATCTTCGTTCTCCAATATCTTCTCAATAAACAGGTGAACGACACTTGCGACCATACAACGCTTCAAATGGGGCTATCTGAATAGTCGCATGAAAGCTGTTATTGTAAGAAAACTCCACAAAGTGTAGATGATCCTCCCACGAACCCTTGAAGTCTAACATGCAAGCTCTCAACATGTCTTCAAGAGTTTGGATCGTTCTCTCCGACTGGCCATCTTTCTGGGGATGATAAGCTGTGCTAAACTTCAATCGCGTCCTCAAACTTTCTTGTAAACTCCTCCAGAAGTGTGATAAGAATCGGGTGTCACGATCGGACACGATGCTCACAGGGACTCCGTGCAATCTTATAATCTCCTGCATGTACCGTTTTGCCATCGATTCCGTTGATTGACCAACTTGAAATTGTATGAAATGAGCTGCCTTGGTCAATCGATCAACAATATCCCAAACTGCATTTTGCCCTTTGGACTCTGCGGTAAAGCTGTCACGAAATCCATGGTTATATGTTCCCACTTCCATTGAGGAATCGAAAGTGGTTGCAATAAACCAGCTACCCTTTGATGTTCAGCCTTGACTTGCTGACACACCAAGCACTTCGCTACAAAGCGAGCAATCTCCCTTTTCATGCCTTCCCAACAGAAATGTTGTTGTAGATCACGGTACATCTTCGTGCCTCCTGGATGTACGGAATATGCGAAACTGTGCGCCTCCTTTATAACTTCTTCGCGAATATCTCCTTTTGGCACACACAAACGGCTACCATATCGCAACGAACCATTTTCATGAATTAACAAGTCCGCTCGAAGTCCAGCTTCAACCTGTTCTCGAAACTTCTGCAGTATTGGGTCATGCGACTGCGCTGTTTTAATATTCTCGATCAATGACGACTGTACTTGCAGCTGCATCAACTGTCCCGAAGAATGCGGTAGCACTATCTCCAACTCGAATCTCCAAAAATCTTCGATAAGCTCCTTCTGTGCAGTCAACATCCGAATTGCTGGCAACCGGCTAAGCGCATCCGGCACCACATTAACTTTTCCTGGATGGTACTTGAGATCAAGATCATAGTCAGCCATCAGCTCCAACCATCTACGCTGTCTCATGTTAAGATCTTTCTGTATGAACACATACTTTAGGCTTTTGTGATCGGTGAATACTTCGACCCTTTCGCCCAATAAGTAGTGTCTCCAAATCTTCAAAGAGAAAATCACAGCCGCTAGCTCCAAATCATGAGTTGGGTAATTCTTCTCATGGGTCTTCAACTGTCTCGATGCATAAGCTATAACCTTCCCATGCTGCATCAAAACACACCCTAAACCTTTCCCAGATGCATCGCTGTGAATCACCAATCCTCCGGAACCGTCTGGTACGGTCAAAATAGGAGCGGTTATCAATCTTTGCTTCAACGCCTCAAAAGCTGACGCACATTTATCCATCCATACGAACGGTACTTCCTTCCGCGTAAACTTGGTCAAAGGCTCAGCTAAACAGGAAAAATTCTCCACGAACCTTCTGTAATACCCGGCAAGTCTAAGAAAGCTTCTGATCTCTGCTACGTTCTTCAGAATCGGCCAATCTCGAACCGCTGCAACCTTCTCGGGATCAACGGTAATTCCATCTCCGGACACGACATGCCCGAAAAACTTCACTTCTTCAAGCCAAAACTCGCACTTGCTCATCTTTGCATACAATCTTTCTTGCCTCAACGTCTGCAGTGCGATCTTCAAGTGTTCCGCATGCTCTTCAATGCTCCTCGAGTAGACCAGAATATCATCGATGAACACCACTATAAACTGGTCCAAGAACGGTGAAAAGATTCGGTTCATCAAGTCCATAAATATTGCCGGTGCATTCGTGACTCCGAATGGCATCACTAAATACTCATAATATCCATACCGAGTTCGTAACGCAGTCTTGCAAATATCTTCTGATTTAACTCGGACCTGATGATATCCGGATCGCAAATCCAGCTTCGAGAATACCCTCACGCCACTGAGTTGCTCGAATAATTCGCCAATGCGAGGGATTGGGTACTTGTTCTTAATAGTCACCCGGTTTAATTCTCGATAATCGATGTACATCTTCCTTGTGCCATCTTTCTTCTTGACTAGAAGAACTGGAGCTCCCCAAGGTAAATTGCTGCTGGGAATCCAACCCTTCTCAAGCAATTCGGTAACCTGCTTCTTAACTTTTTCCAACTCCACTGGTGCCATCGGATAGTATGCCTTTGAGATTGGCACTGCACCAGGAACAAGATCGATCGCGAACTCCACATCTCGTTTTGGTGGTAAACCCGAGATGTTCTCAAACACGTCCATGAACTCTCGAACTACAGCTGGCGCTTCCTCCTTATCAACTTCCATTGTCGAAAGAACCTTGCTTGTTGGCCTAGCCCTAAACTCGACTGGCCCAACAGAACTGCTTCCTCCAGCAAAAATAAACTCCGGATGTCCGGGAATCTGAAAAATCACTTTCTTTGATCTACAATCTATGTGAGCGTGGAAAGTGCCGAGAAAATCCATTCCCAAAACAACATCATAGCCGCCAGTATCGATCACCAAGAAATCTGCAAATAACTCCCGTCCACAAATAACAACTGAACGATCCGTACATTCTCTACTAGCTATGATCTTCCCATTCCCAGTGTGTATGTCCCAACAACTAGAGAGGGTCGTGCAAGAAATCGAGTGTGCAGCAATAAACTTGGACGACATAAAACAATGGGATGCACCAGAATCGAATAATGCTAATGCGGGAAAATCATGAATAAGTAGGATACCTGAAACAACTTCATCTGAAGCCTTGGCCTCTTCAGCCATCAGGGTAAAGACTTGAGCTTGATTGGGTCCCTGAGTTAACTTCTTCTGCCCCTGAAACTGCTTCTGCGGTGGCTTATGAACATCCTTCAAACGATGCTTCGACGGGCAAACACTGATAGTATGATCAGCTGATCCGCAAACCAAACAAAGTCCAAGCTTCCTCCGACAATCCTTATGCTGATGTCCGGGTAGATGGAAAAAGTCACACATCATTCTTCCTCTCAGCTCGGGTAAAACGGGCTTCTTCATCGGAACTACGCCACGTCGGTTCACCGGAATATCTCTACGTATAGGCGCTCGGTTCGGCGCAAATGTCGGCTTCCGCACTATAACTGCCTGCTGCTGCATGCCCCCAGTCTTCACCGATAAGCTCTGCAGCTCTCGGGCCGCTTTAAGCACTTGCGAAAAAGTGGTCAATCTCAGAGATATAATGTGCCTCTGGATTTCCACGTCCAAACTGCGCATGAAGCTCCTTGCGCTATCAGCATCGTTGGCAACCAAAGGTCCAGCGAATCTACTGAGCCGTGTCTTCTCAGCCGCATGTACATCCACGGGTACGCCGTTCTGCTTCAAACTGATAAACTTTTCTTCCATTTCTTCCCGTGTAGTCTGCGGGAAGAACTTCTCCAAGAAACTCTTCGAAAAACTCTGCCCAACTGATCGGCTTGGGCAAGCGGGTCTCTTCCACAAGCCACCATTCAAGGGCATAGTCCGCCAATTGGATGCGTACAACATCCACTCTCTTGTCCTCTGGAATCTGTGTCGCAACGAGCAAATTCTCCGTATCAACCAGCCACTACTCCACTGGCAACGGCTCTTCCATATCAGTGAAGACGGATAGAACAAGTCTCCTGAAATCCGCTAAAGTACCCACACGTTCTACTGGTTTGTCCACAACATTGTTTACGGACTGCTGGACGGTCCGCAAACCTTCCTGAAAAGCTTCGGCTTGCCGCTGGTTCGGCTCGGTCTGCCGCTTCTGGTTCTCCAGCATCCCACGAATTACTCCAAGAAAAGCGGCGTCATCATCACACCTCTGGTACGATCGCAGACTTCTGTCCGCCATGATTCTGAAGCCAAAACACCGAAGAGGATTAGCAAGATAAACAAGATTCAACAAACAGGATACAAGAAGCAAGATAGTTATGCATTCAAGGATGGCAAGATAGCAATAAGGCAGGACATGCTCCTAGTTACGAGTATTCTGATTCGTGTATTGGGTCCAATACCCAACTACAAAAGAATCAAACCCGATTAACCTAAATCCTATGGCTCTGATACCAAACAAACACTGTCACGCCCTGCTTCCCAGAGTGCGCTAAGATCGGCACGTGACAGAGCCAACCATGCTACCTGTAGTTAGGAAACTGTTAGTGTATATGCCCTAGAGGCCATTACTGTATCATACTAGTATGTATATTACTTGATGGAAGCTTGGGATATTCACAGTTGTACAGACAATCTTGCTCAATATAGTAGTATGCTACTTGGTTTGCCTCTGCTTTAATGTGTACATGTGTGTTTATTTATTATATCACCTATACGCATTAGTAGAGCCCTTAGGATCTTTGCTTGATTACCGGCGTTGTGATGGCGATCACACTCGTGGGGGCTGGGTAATCTACAAGCACATCCTTATACACGTCCCTAGTCGTGGGAGTACCGAGATAGGGCATCGATACTCCGGAGTAGACTAGCGTATGCGCTTCTTATCCCAGCACGGGAGACGGTCTGTCCCACAGCCGTCAGTACGTCGTACTTGAGATAGTATGCGGGTGCTCGTTGGGTTACGAGTACACTGGACAGGACTCGTCGGGAACTGATGGTTGGTATTATACCTATCGTCAGTTATCAGTTCCCAGGTGACATGAGTACAGCTTAGTCCGCTGACTTGACACTGTCACTTCGCCTCGAGTGTGTTCCCACTGTTCTTTGATTACTACCCTACCACGGCTCTACTGAGTCGTGCAAACAGGTAGTAGTTGGGAGCAGTCCCGAAGCACTTGGAGGCAGTGATGGTTAGACAGGATTCGTCTCTCCCGGTATTGGGGGTTGACATCGCGCTGTGTCTAGGAGAGCCATTACACAAGTAGTCCCTGGCCAGGGCAAGCGAGATGTACTGGTAGGTTCCAGTGTTATCTCAGGGTGTATTGGGCTTCACTCCGACACGACTTGTACCGCTATTGGGGGACTGACGTTTTACCGCCCCCTAGGCCCGCCATGCGATGTATCAGACGAACAGACCGGACTGTACGGAGAATGTCACATTCAGACTCAGTAGGAGTTCAGATGGGGTTTCACCTCGTCAGCCTTCTTGTCGGCATCTACCTGGGGATCGTTACGCACAGCTAGTGCCGCTTGCGGTCTGTGGTTAAACCCACTGCCAGCGTAGTGTCGAGTCTTTAGAGTCCCACACAGAGGGTATTCGCCTCTGGGCAAAACAGAGTAGAGGTCGCATGGTTTTGCGACAGGGTTCGTTCTCATCCGCGCACTTGTGCACGTTTGGAGTCCGGACGGATTATACTGGCAGGCTCTGGTTTGAGCCAGATACTGGTATATGTTTTGGGGTTGCTTTTATATCTTGGTATTCTTGTTCCTCGGAACGAGAATGCAGGTGTGTATGCACAGTTGCTTGAGGCGGAGAATGAGGTTTTTCATTAGGGTTTCGGAACGGGTGCGTATGCACAGTTGACAGTCTTCATTTTCCAAACCCTAATGGATTTATATATTATCTATTAATAATAGTAATTAAATGAGAATTATGTTATGGTTGAGTTTTTGACCTTGGTTGACTTGTTGACCATTGACCACTTTCATGCCTTGAAAGTCTTCCTTGATTCATGCTTACTTTTTATTAAATGAAGCATGGTTGTGGTCATTCCAAATACTACCATCAACTATTCTCATTTTCAATTATTATCATTTAGATAATATTTTTCTTTTGCATTATGGTTGCTAGAAAGAAAAATGAGAGCTCATTCTATCATAACCTCTCTCTCTCCTCATTTTCATCTTCTTCTTTCTCTAGCAAAGAGAAACCTTCTCATGTGTTGAGAATCATTCTCTTTAAAAGGAAAAGCAAACCCTAATCACTCTCTACTCATTCTAGGATGAAGGTTTAGCAAGCCGGAAACCCTAGTTCACTCAAAGATCGAGGAAGAGCCCAAAGTCGAACCTTCGAGGTGGATCTATCTTCGGCAAGAAGAAGGCGACGAGAAGAGGACCATTCATGCTTCTACAAAGAACAAGAAAGAAGAACAACAACAAGAAGAGAAGGAGTTCAAGTTTAGGTATAACCATCAACATAGTAGCTAACTCTCTTTAGCTAGAATACTAGTTTTAGTTTAGCAAAGATCCGGCTTTTACGGTCCATGTTACAAAGTTTAGAAAAAATCTTGATTTACCGTTTCCGCAACCCCGTAAGTACCGGGAGAGGTAACGTGGACCTAACAGAAACATCCCTCCACAGTCACATTACGGCTGTCTATAGATATCAAGAACAGGAAAATAAAAGAACTATCTAGTACATGTCCATGAGCCAGAAATAACGAGTCAAGAAATAATATGCGGAAGTAATAAATTCAAGTAACAATAACAATCTGGAAAGTACGTCCCAAAATACGGGCTCACATCAGAAATGAAAATTCGAAATAAAACTAAACTAACTAGCAACTAACAAGATCTTGACTGCTCGGCTTGTTGGTCAAAATACTCCTGAACTGCCTGCGACAGGGATAGAAGATCTGTGCCATGCAAAACCCAGACGTCAGTGCGTCATGATATCAACCAATAAAAAATGAACGGGATACACGAGATATGCATGTATGAATCATAAATAGTAACATGAATGTAATAAGTAAACACGGATATAGAAAAGTGAAGTGTATCAATATATGTGACGTGCGGTAATCAGTCTAAACTGTGCTACTGGGTTATCTATTCTAAAGTTTGTTTGAAATCAATTAATGTAATCCTCCATGTAACTCAAAGGATGTGTCCCGTTACCCTCCGGAACTACAGATCAGGAATATGTGAACCAAGAGCGGTTCTGTCCCGTTACCCCCTAGGACCACGGATCAAGAATATGTAAGAGTCATGAATGGCTCTGTCCTGTTGCCCCCCGGGACCACGGATCAAGTAATACCCTTTTAAGTTACACTTTAGTTTACACTTTTGATTTCCCCATACCCCCAAGGTTATGTGTTCAAGTCAGGTATTGATAAATCTGGAGCTAATGCCAACACAGGATCAAGTAGGTACAAGTTTGTCTAAATAGACAACAGGATATGTCCGTAGGGACAACAGGTCAAGATTGTCGGCATTAGTAACAAGATCAGGTATCAAGTCAAGCAATGGTATATCAGGTCATGACAGGTAGTGCACATGTGTCAAGCGGATGCTCATAATAAAACTGTAGCAAGTACGTATACACGATAAAAGCATGGATGCACAAATATTTACTAGGGGTTACACCATGACTAAGTAGGATGCACAATATCAAGCATGGGGTACTAATATAACAATAATATGAGTTAATATAACATGGCATGCAACTGGATATAAAGAATTAATGGTATGGGTGCACAATAAAACATGGATGCATAATTAACTATTAGGGGTTGCAACTATAGCTCCATTACTATATAGGATGCACATTATCTAGCATGGGGTGTCACCACAATAATAACATGAATTAATATGATCTATAGATGCAGTTATATATATTCTAAATGATATGGATGCAAACGGGTATCCGAAAACAGTAAAACTGTAAAATGGATGCATAACTAAACAATATGTAATACTATTATTCAAATGGGTGCAGTATATTGTAGTATATCATGTAGCAAGATTAACTTGCATGCACTAGATACGAAATAAATTGTACGGATGCAAACGGACGTCGTAAAACTGTAAAACTATAATATGGGATGCATGATTTAAAATACAAGTGTTCTATTTATTCAAATAGATATAAATACAATAACATAGCATGTAGCAAGATAAACTTGCCTCGATGGATCACGATACGGATACGCACGGCACGTCCGACGTCGGTAAAACGTCGCAACGCACGCACGGCACACGGGACGGGTCCAAGCAATGCAAGAGGGTGATCACGCAGGTAAGGTACGTCCACTGGGTCGTCTGGAACGGCAGCGACGGTCACGGCTCCGGCGATCGCTGGAAACAAGATTTCAAGAATAAAGAAAAGAAAAAGAAAAGAAGAAGAGGAAGAAGAAGGGAGAAGGGGTTGTGCTCACTGGGGTTTCTGGGGACAGCGGAGACGAGGTAGTAGTGTAGGGTTCACCGGCGGTGAGGTGCGATCAAGATGAATGCTAGGGTTTCAGTGTTAGGGTTTGGCTCGGTGTGCAGGGAATGGGGAAGAAGAGAGGAAAGAAGAAGGAGATGATGGAGATGAGGAGAGAAGGAGTGGGGTTAGGTGACGACGAGGAGAGGATGTCGTCGGCGATGAGGTGTGCAGGGTGATGGGTTCTGTTAGGTTGAGAGTGCAGGGTGATGGTGCTCGGGAAGGAGAAAGCAGAAGAAGAAGGTGGCGAGGAGGAGGAGGCTCGGTTGAGGGAGATGGAGTTGAAGGTTGAGGGCAGTGAGGAGGCAGATGAGTTTTTGATGGGTTCTCGTGGCGAGGGCTCGGGGGTTTTTATAGAGAAGGAGAAGAGAGTTGTGAAGGGAGGTGACGATAGCGCGCGAGCGGTGATCAGAATCGAGGAATCAACAGTAAACGCGAGAGGAGAGAGAGAGGCACGAGAGGTGAGAGAAAGGAGAGAGAGAGAGCTGCAGAGAAAGAGAAAGAGAAAGAGAAAGAGAGAGAGCTGGATGGTGGGGTCGGAGAGAGAGAAAGAGAGAGTTGTTATTAGAAAAGATTTTTAAAATTTAAAAATATTTTTAGTTACGAAAATTTTAAGTGTAACAGTTTACAAAATAATATTATATTAATAAAATTTGATTTTCTGGTAAATACAAATTTAGTCCAAAACACGCCCAGGTCGGGTCTAAAAATTCAGTTTCGAAATACGAAAAATATACATGTCGGCCAAAACTAAAATTGGATATCCAGGTAATGAAAATACATACCCCAAAGAACGGATGCACGTACGTGCGCGTAGCCATCCAAACAAGTCTGTTTCACTGAGCGGGACAAGAACAAGATGCGCGGATTTTACGACAAGGTTAGGGGTATCATGCAGGCCATGCAATGTTTTTTTAAAATATTTTATGTGACTTTAAATGTTATATATAAAAATGCAGATGCCAGATATAATGCGAGTATGCGATGTATAAATTAAAATGAAAGTGCACGAGCCTACGTAACAAGTCAGGTTAGATCATAAACATGAATCAAGACAGGTTTCAAGCAAGCGGGTTGGGTCGGATTCAAATACAAATGTCAAATACACTATTCGCACCCAAAACACAATAAATCAAGAAAAATACCATAAATAAAGAAATACGTGCACTGGAATTGGTATAAATGAACTAGGGTGTTACATTTTAATAGAAGCTATAAGTCTGAAAAATAACCCATCTGGAACCTTGTTGGAGTAATTACACACCTTAACCGCTTGTAACGTCTTTGGATTTACAAGAAAAGCCGGTTATATCTTCGTTTTCGCTGAGTTCAGAATATTTTAAATACAACGAGTCTTTTGTTTTGTGGCCTTGGTAATTTGGGTAATTAAGTTCTTAGGGTGTTTTCATACCTAATGCCCTAAAACCATCTGGTTTGGGAGTCATTGACCCAAAACTCCCTAAGTTTCCAATCGCCAAATAAAACAAGCTAAGCAAGTGTTCTCTCCGAGTTAAAAATCCTCACGGTTCTTTGTTGGAGAATAATCTTGGCGGAGACGAGTTTTCTTATAAAACAGTTTTTTTACGGAGATATGAATGTTTATATTTATAAAGACGTTTTGCACGATAACGAAGGGTGTGTATGAAAAAAAACAGGTAAAATGTAGGAGTGAAAATTAAGACTTAGGTTCTCTGTTAAAAATAATATATATTTTGACTTGAAATCTAATTGGAGAACGAAACTTGAGAAAATCTTAACTCTTCTCAAACTCGTGTGATCCTTTAAGAGTTTATCCTGATCCGTAATTATGACATGATGACCCTAATCAAAGTTCTTAAAATCTTATGGACACTATCCGGACAATCACGTAAAGACGTGTATGAGCTTATGTTAAACAAATTGTGAGGAGTGAAAATAGGGTTTAACGTTTCTGACTTGGGTGATAGAACTTCTAACTTTGATTCTTAACCTTAAAATTAGAATCAACAGTTTCTCCATGACGCTAACTTGACTGGATTTTGTGGGTGTAATCCGCTGAAAATTCTCAGGAGACAACACTCCTCCTATTAGGGACACCTAGAGGTTTAACGGCTTGTTGCACGTGCTCAGTGCAATCGCGTTCCTTGCGAAAGTGAGGTTGGGACTTTGTTTTGCTCGGGGCGAGCAAAAGATAAGTTTGGAGGTATTTGTTGATCACAGAAAACTGCAATTTAATACCGCTCATTCATTATCTATTTTGTTATATATCGGTACTATTAATCAGTGTCTGCTCAGTAATTACATAATATATGTATTCATGATAAAACACTGGAAACACACTCAATATCACGGATATAGCACTCGGGAGCCGACACTGCAATCAGAACAGAGAACCGACAGATATTCAGAGAGCTCTTTTGCAATAACAAGTGTGCACACAATTTTGGTCCAACACAATACATGTGTGACACTAGCTCTTTGACATGGACCATTTGGGGGCTGCCCTTGCACAATTTATGCAAGTGGGAACATGTGTGAGTTGATGTGTGTTTAATGCATAAAGTTATGATGTAATATAATGCAACACTTTCCCTCCAATTCTACTGAGTGCAAACCATGATTATTTAGAGAAATCAAGCAGCACCAGAAAAATTGTGGAGAGCACACAAGATCACCACAGCAAAACGAGCCCATATGCTCGGATCCAAACCGGCGAGCCCCCATGAAAATCCGGCGCCGCCGGCCCCCTTGCTCCAATCATCCTCATTTTTCTTCTGGTCATTTTTTAGGGTCACATCAGTCTATCTATATTGTTTGTTTATTCTGGAGTTGAGCTTATAAATACCCGAACAGATATTGAGCAAGGGGTACCATGTAACATATACTCCATTTTTATATTTTCTTTTGTTTTTGGTTTAGCATGAGAGTTGAGTGGGCTTCAACTTGGTTTCTTCTTCTTATTCCCTTTTGAAGGTTTCTTTGGAGAGCTTCATTATGGAGGTTGAACAAGTTATCAATATCTTATACCTAAGCTTCTTCAGGTGTTAATAATATTGTTGTTTCTTTTATTACTTGCTTCTTATTCTTATTTGCTTTTCTTTTTATCATGCTTAACTAATATCTTTGGTTGTGGTTATGGTAGGGATGTGAGATGAATGGTTTTGCCTTCCTCCTCCTCCTGTTAATGTTTAATGTGTATAATGTGAATCTAAGCTTAGTATTGCAACTTGGATGGGTTGATATGGTATGTTGATTCCATGGTTACTTTGTAACCTCATCACATACCATATTCTCCCTATAAACCCCATCTTGCAAGCCTAAGATTAGAATCAATTTAGTGTTGAGCTTGCTAGGTTTAGATATAGTATTTTGTGATTAAGTTACTCGACAAATCTCTTGGTTTCATATACGATATACTATCACAACACTTAGCAAACTCAACACTACAATCATTTGCTCTCACTCACTAACTTGTATCTTTGATATTGATGTATGCTTGTTAAACCTTGTGCTTAGCGTTGATACCTCAAGCTTGGACATACAAATGGTAAGTGAAGAAAACGGACTCGATTCGTGTTTTGTGGCGAATATCGGAATTTGATGATTTGTGCTTCGCAACCGCCTTGACAAGTCATGCTTCATGCCGAGATTGACGTAAGGACGAACAACTCATGATCAAGGGAGCGTCGAAAGAATCGTCGCGATTCGACCTTTCGAGCCAAATCCACAACCACTTCTTTCTTAACTTGTTTTCTTTTGTTCCTTGTTTTCATATTTTCTATTTTTTTTGTGACAAACAAACCAATTCGTTATTTGTTGAACCTTAAACAACAAGACCTAATACACAATTCCCTGCGGATCGACCTGTACTTGCCAGCTTGCTACAACGCGCCGTGCACTTGCGGTTTATAAATTGTAAAACGATAACGGCTCGCGCGCGTATCTATTTCCTTAAAACGTTTCCATTTCCAAAATATACACGTTTGCGCACGCCGGTAAAGTCCCAACAGGAGCTATACGGCATTTTATGTTAATAATGCTGCTGAACAAGAAAAAGGGGTTTCTCGTCTTATTATCAATTATAAGCCACGTAATAAGGTGCTTAAATGGATAAGACACCCTCTCCCTAATAAAAGAGACTTTCTAAATAGAATTAGCAAAGCGAATATCTTTTCAAAATTTGATCTTAAATCTAGGTATTGGTAAATTCAGATTAAAGAACATCCATTGGAGTAGGTCTTTATAATAATGTTTATCAAGAATTCTTTTAGGATACTTGATAACAATGACATTTGCTTCTTCAAAGCATTTTGGATCTCAGAAATATTAATCTGAGGTTCAGAGATATTACTTTCAATGTCACATTCAGTCTCATCTTCTGATATTTCAGAAGGTTCTCTTTCGAGAGTACTAAGTTTAGCATTACTAAGCTAATTTTCTAAAGCTGCTATAATGTCTCAAGATTTTTATCTTTGGATAATTTGAATCCCAAAATATCTGCAGATGACTTGATAAGAACATAGCTTGTATTACTAGCTAGCTGGCTTGATTATAGTTAGTGTTTCTAGTATAGCAAATGCCTGTAGTTTATTAATCAGGCTTTATAGGATATATTCAAGCTAAGAAAGTTAGGACTTTATTGCAAAATCTGAGATGTCCAATTTTAACCCATTTTAGATGGTATAAAAATACTTTTCTCGGCAGAGTTATGCAACTTGAAGATGCCAACAATTCGCATTGGAAAGCCAAATTTATAGACGGCAACCTGTTTGCTGAGAAAGTTAGTAAAAATTTAAGAAATCGGCATGATGGGATTATACCCTTTAATATGTGCCCTTATGATCATTTAATAAACACTTGTATAAGAAGGCTTAGATTTTATGCAATGACATATTGCATGTGTACCATGTTTAAAATTTTAGAAGTTGTACACTTATGATCATTTAATAAACACTTGTGTATAAAAAGGCTTAGATTTTATGCAATGACATATTGCATATGTACCATGGTTAAAATTTTAGAAGTTCTATACCTTTAAATTCACTCAAAAAGTTTGGTTCCCAAAACCAGTCTTCAACCGACATATTTATTCCCACATGATAAAATACTCTTTCAATCTAAAAAAGAAATTACAACTTATAAAAATTTTCAAAATTTATATTCCTTATTTAATAAATCTTGTATTTAAATTTGTTATAATAAGGATATTTTAGTTTATACCAAATCTTAACTAAACATACGGACCAAAAAAATGTCAATTGTGTATAATTTGGACTGCTCAAACCATTTATAATTTGGACTGCTAATTGAGCTTATATATAATTTCTAATTGAATATTTTCTAATTGAAACAATTAAATATTTTTTAATTGAGCTTATATATAATTTGGAATGCTACCATAAAAATAAAATAATCTAATATAGTTACAATATTCAGTTCTAGTTTAGTTCTAACAGTTCTAGAATTCTTTATAAAAATAAGTCCTAGTTCTATAAAAGTCTTATGGAAAAGTTCTAGCTTCAAAAGTTCTATTTTTATAGAACAGTCTTAATTGACAAATAGACCCTAAAAAATATTTTAGAATTTAAACTTTTGGTTAAACTAAAAATTTGAAGATTTGTTCCAGCAGTTTTTGTTAAAAATTAAATTGCACACGATTTGAGCAATTATCATTTTTTTTCAAATTAGTGAATAAATTTCTTTTTTTGTTTTGCAAAGAATTAGATTAAGCTTATAATGTGAAACCTAGTCCTTTATATTATAGATAAAATAATGTTTAAAAGAGTTATGTATTATTTATTCAATCTCAAGATGCATGCATTTGTCTTTTATTTTTATTTTTCAGTGAATAACAAACGTGAGAGAGAAAGGGAGGAGAAGACATCTCTTGAACTAACAAAAAGTTAAAGAAACTTTCAAATATTTTGATATATTTTAGTGGAAATGATAAAAAGCCACATGACTTTCTTAAGCTATAGTCACTGGAAGTTGACGTCATGTGTATAAATGTTAGGTATCAGAAAACTATATGGAAATATCATAAAAAAGTTTGATTAGAACAATCATATTTTGATAGTTAATTGGGTAAATTTTAGCATCTGATCTGAGATCAGCAGATCAACTATAGTAAATATTTGTTTTCTATATCATTTTAGTTTTTAGTATCTAGATATATTTTGCTTATCATAAATTTCATTTGAAATACCAGCAAGTAATTTTTCTCTTTGCTTGTGTATAGGTCTAACCTTTATTTGGATGAAGGAGTTTAGGGAAGGAGTGATATATAGTAATAAACAAAAGGTTCTTGAGAGTTTCAAACGTTTATGGGAATTGGCTTGTTTAATTTTTGTTTATTTATTTTTTTGCGTATTTAGATTTTCATATTTTTGCTGATTCGGATGTAAGTTTTTTGTTAAGCGGTTATAAAACTTACTTGCAGTGGGAGGTGCCTCTTAGTCAAACCAGATATTTATTTAATATCAACTTATTACAAACTAAAAAAGATTACAAGAGGAAGAAGAAGAGGGAGGACGATACAAAGTAAGTAAAGAGGGAAAAGGAAAACCCGATCCTCTTCTCTGAGCTCTTCCTCATCTTATATAGAGAAGGAGAGTCTCAATCATTGCAGGCTCTGACCTGTCATAAATTATTGCTTGCTGGGACTGGCCTGTCACCCACTAACTTTTAAAAAGGTTAACTTTTATGAAAAGTTTTGGACGTGGTAGGTCCCACACCGAAACCGTGTGCTGGTTTTTATGAAAACTATGTGCTGGTTTATATGAAAACCATGTGCTATCAAAATCATGATTTGTGATTATACCAAAGAAATCCGTGTGCTTGTAATTTCATTTTTGCAGTCGATCATTATTCTTTGGTATATATTATGTTTGGGTATTTATTTTAATATACCCTTTCCTTTGTCCTGGCCCAATGCTGATCCCATTAGATCATCCCAGAACTGATCTGCCGTTCTTAAATCTTCCTCTGAGTCTTGAGCTTGTCCTTGAATGTCATCTTTCATTTCTACCGATTTGCAGTTTTATCAGATATAGAAGAACTAGTATCTAACACATCAAAAATCTGCTCGAACTATTTTTTCATGTGTTTTAAGCAGCGCTTCATCAGCTCCTCTTCAGAGATATTTGGATACTTTCTCTGGAATGAAATCTTGAGCTTTTGCATAGGATTCTCTATGGCCAATTCTGAATTAATCATTTTCTCAAGAATATCATGGTTATTTTTTATAGTTGTTTTAATCTCAACTATTTTTTGTTCTTCCAAAATTCCAGACCACCATTTTAATAGGAATTTTCTAGATAAAACAGGGATATTCTTGTCATTAAATTCTGCAATAATAGTCCATCTAAATATAAATGGAATTTTGATTTCAATGAAGTAGTATAACGTACTTTCCCCTTCTATGATAGAGGTGTCTTCAGTATTATGAAAGCTTGGGTGTGATTCTATCCAAGAAACAAATAAATCAAAAATTGATCGAGGCAATATTGCTAATTCTGCACCAATTTTTTGCCACCATTGGATAAACCAATTAGGTATACCTGTTCTTATAATATCAGGTTTAATCATTATAAACCAGGAATGCTTTTTGCCTGGGTTTTCGTAATACAAATTTTTTTTAAAAGTTTGGATATAATCCCAATAATTACATTCATGTCTTTCATCGCCCAATTTGAACGATCTGGCCCTATTAGGGTGTAAAGCCCATTCATGAGGACTAAAAATCTTTTGTAGAATAACTTTAGAGAAATTTATAATTTCTCCACCTTCTTTCCCATTTGGGTAATAGTGTTTAATTTCCATAGAACTGGAAACTATTAGCAAGGCTTCATAAATTTGCCTTGTTTTTCCTGCTAGCGAGGCAAAGCAGTGGTCTCGATATATTTTTCTTTTAGAGACCATGGATCATCCATTCTAGGAATATCATTCCTTTCTAAACACATAATTTGTTCAAATGTGCTTTTTGGGATATAACTATCATTAGCATCTTCAATTGCTTTCTTAAAAGATTTTTGTTCAGGAATATTTCTTGTTGAAGATATTTCTGCTTCACTTTGAGTGTTATAAACACTTGTGTTAGAAGTACATTTTCTTACCATTTTATGAGGCAATTTCCATTCCGATTTAGCGTATGACGCTTCGGATTCCTTGTCTGCTTGCATGGTTTTTGGCTTTTGCATTTTAAGCCAGTTTGCATATGGGGAGTTGTTTGGAATATTATTCCTTTAAAAATCTTCTATGTAAGGAAGATTAACAATATGTTGTTTTCTTTCCCAAAATGTATTAGGAAAGTTACTACAAGTTTGAGTTATAAATTCATTTTCAATTATTTTTATTCTAGCTTTTATTGTGCTAGAGTCTAATTGCCTTTTTATTTGTATAGAAGCTATTTCTTCTTTAATGAAATTTTTTTGATTTTCTTTAAGGTAAATATCTTTTACCTCATTCAATATTTTTACCATCGGATCAGTTATAAACTGAAACATAATTTCTTTCCCTTTGTAGAGATTATAAATGCCTTGTAAATCTATTCTTTTAATAGTCATTATTTTACTAAGGAATGATGTCCCTAGTATCACATGTTGTGACGTCTCTTTAACAATTATAAAGGGAGAGGGAAGACATATATTTTCGTTGCAAATGTTTGCATTAGACACCTTATATGGTGTAGTTAAAGTACTATTATCAGCTGTACTTAAAGTTTAAGTAGTTCTCTCACAATATTTAATCGGAATAATTCCTTCTTTTATGCAGTTTAAATCTACACCACTATCAACAAGAGCTATAAGATTGGGTATAACCAAATCATTGTTTATTATAAGACTAATTCTAATATACCATTTTTGATTTAATACTAAATCAATGGTCTGTAAGAATTTATCTGGTATTACTTCTCTTTCTCTAGTAATCTCCTCAATAAATTCTTCTTCACCATTTGAAGATTCATCTTGTATAATAGTGTTTCCTTCAATAACAGAGATTCTTTGTAAAATATCTTTATTTTGAAGTTTTAATTCTATTATTTCTATTTTTAGGTTATTAACCTCTTTTTGTAAGGCTGCAATTGTTAAAGGCTTACCTTCTTTTAATTGTTGTCTTTTAAAGACTTCTAATAATCTATAAACATTATCAATTACAGGAGATTTCTCCTTTTCTTCTTTAAGAAGAACTTCAACCAACTTAGATTTAAGTTCTGGATGGATATATTCATTTTTAATAATTTTAAGAATGGTCTTTTTGTCATCTTTGCTTATAACATTGATACTTAAACCATTCATTTCTACTATGGATTTCCAGTAATTTTCATTTTTGTTGATATTACAATATTTACTAGAAAATTCTTTTGTATAAATTTTTTCTTCATAATCTAAAGAGGAATCTGTTAATTCAGATTCAGATGATTCAGAGGATTCTGAAGAATTAATCATTATTTTATATAATGACTTTCTTAATTCTTCATCTTCGATTTCATTTATCCTTTTTTTTGTATAACATTTGTTGGCAAAATGACCAACTTTTCCACACTTATAACAAGTGGCTGAAGAAGCAGATTTTTTCTTAAATCTGTGATGTTGTCTTTTCTTTTTCTTCTCTTCTTCTCCCCCCTTATCCTCAGAAGGATAATAGTTTCTTTTGTTCCTCTTTTTATAATGAGGACGACGGGATTCTACGTTTTTCTCTTTTCTTTCTGCTTTTTATGTGGATCATCCATTGCGAATTGGTTACAGAATTTTCCCAACTCGTGTTTACCAGTTAATCTCTGGCTTTTTAATTAGTTTCTTAATTTTATGTCATTACATAAAAATAAACCTTCTTTAACACAGGTGCTTATTAAGCGACCATAGGTAAATATATTATAGAGTATAACCCCATCATACTGCATTCGCAGATTTGTCCGAACTCTTTCGGCAAATAGATTGGGTAAGCCATCAATAAATTTGGTTTTCCAATGAGAGTTATTTGCATTTTCTAATTGCATAACTCTGCTAAGAAAAGTATCTTTATACAATCTAAATTGTGTCAATGTGGGACATCTTAGATTCTGTAGTAAAGTTCTTACTTTCTCAGCTTGGTTACTTACATCTCCAATAAAACGATCGAGAATTGTAAGCATTAAAATATAAACAGCGTCAGACACAGGAGAATTGTTCTCCATTTTGGCTGCGCTAAAATTTTCCATCTTCTGTGTGGGTGATAAACAATGATCCCACCATCCTTTTAAGGTTCCTTTGAATCCACAAGAAATAAACCTCGCAACATCAGCATCTGAATATCCTTGCTGTCTTGAAACTGTTGCATACATCATCATACGATGTAAGGTATCATGGATTTGCTTATCTGCTAATCCATCAATGTTCCATTCATAAATGGCTCTTCCAGAAAATGAATTTGTTATCACAGCTTCATTTTCTTCATATAGGACATCTAATGGAGTCGGCCTTTTATAATAGTGCTTATCTAAAGTCCTTTTTGCATATTTTATAGCATTGATCTCATCTTTAGATAGATCATTATCAGACATATTAATCTGAACATCTGATATCTTATTTATATCAGAGTCTTCTTCTGATATTTCAGAAGGTTCTCCTTCAAGAATATTTAATCTAGCATTATTAAATTTTTTCTCCAGAGCATTTATAATATCTGAAGATATATTTTTGTCTTTAGATAATTTATATCCCGTAATAACTAAAGCTAGTTTAATTGGTACATACCTCTTTTCATTTGACATTTTTATAGTAGGAGTATCAATTATAGCAAAAGCCTGTAGTTTATTAATCAGGCTTTCAAGAGTAGATTCTACTCTGGTTAATTGTTGACCAATAACTCGGATATAAATATTAGAAAAATTGTTTTGCTTAAAAACCTTTTGAAGTTCTTTTAACATATTTTCCATTTTATCGTCAACGATGGGTTTTATGAAAGTTGTTGCCTCTAAATTAGAGGTAGATATGCCAGATAACCTTAGTGGTTCCGTTGGTGGATAAATTGATCTCACCGCTTTTCCACTTATGGTGGACCACTGTTTATAATGTTCTTCTAAAACATTAATTTTACTTTCTTGTTCTGTAAGAAAGTGATCAAGAAACCAGTCTACGAAATACCTTAGACATTGGTTTTCTTCAAGATGGTTATAATATTGATCTTTATAATGATACATTTGATCTTGTGAGAAGGTTCTTACAAACCATTCTCTAAAAGCTAAATGTTTTTTCTTCATAAATTCCTTATTAAGGAATTTCCTTAAAGGACTATTAGGTGTAAGATCCATAAAAATTATATATGGAAACTCATCTCTGATGAGGTAGGAGAAGTTTTGTTTTCGTTCTCATAAATAGGATGGGATATATTTTCTTGTGAAATATTTATCATTTTAACTTCTTTATAAGAGGAGTTAGTTCTAGAAAGAGACCTTCTTCCATTATAAACGGAAGATGCGATACTTTTATCCATATAAGGATTTCCTGATATTCTAGCTATATTATTTGAGCCAAATTTCACTTCAATATTTTCATCGTCAGTCTGTATAATCTGATCGATGTCTGTATCAATGATGGGTGCAGGTGGAACTGCCGAGGTTATAACCCAAGATTCTGGAAAGTCTATTTCTTCCCATTTTATAATTCTGTTAGTAGCAACACCAGAAGATAAAAGATTTGTTTCAATAACAGTAATCTTACCGTTTTCAGTTTTAGGTTTTACCTTTGGTGCCATAGTGGTTAGAACCTTATAATGAATTCTATAGACTATTGATATAGTCTCAGATCCTTTCATGAAATTATAACCATGAGTTTTAAGATTTAACGTAACTGCCTCAAGAATATTTGGATCAGTTAAAGATAAAGTTAAATTAGGGTAAACATCAAAATAAACTGGTCCATGGCAAAGACTTGTTTGCATGATTCCCATTAGGGAAGGAATCTAGTCAAGACATCTAGCATCTCTTAGAGATGTCAAAATGGATGCATTTAGGTCTTGGAGGGTTAGAGGCTTGAAAGCCATCTGGATAAGACCAATATGAAGGTATTTATATTGCCTTTCAAATCTATAAACATTCTTTTCTGAAAGTAGTTGAATTGTTTGTTCTGTGCTATCCACAGAGATAGTTTTTTCCATACTCTTGATGGAAAGTTTGGACGAGAGATCAAACGTCCCTATATTATAAATTTCTTTTGCTGGAACATTTGGAATTATTCATTTGTTCAGCTGTTCCTCATCTGAGAGGTACTCTAGTAAATTAGAGTTTTTAATATGTTTGCTCTTATCACGAGCAATCTTGGTTGATATAGCAGAAGAAGTGGACGGTGTAGTCATAAAATATTTCTTATTCAAGGTTTTGAACTAAAATAACTTATTAAACATGATGTGTTCTATTACATGCAATACTAATCATATTTTAATGATTCTTACTTAAAAGATATTTAAATAAATTTTTACTTACACGACTGTCAACGATTTATGGGCTACCATAGGCCAATCTCTGGCTCAACTACGCGACTTTAGGGTCATACCATAAGTAATTATTTATCAAGATATTTCCTAAGTAATGTGTATTATTACCGTTATTAATTAACTAACTATCAGAAGAAAATTATCCCCCTGTAGTCTCCTAAAGGGCTCTTAATCTCTATTCCAAACCAATCATTAAGAATAAGTTCCCTTATGAGATTATATCTCTACCCATGGTAAGCTTGTCTTCTAAATCTCATAGATCTTTGATTCAGAAAGAAACTAAGTTCTTTAGTAAGTGTTTTAGGGTTTGAATCATCTTCTTTCAAGTCTGATCAATTCTTAACAGTATAATCCATCACTAGATACTTTAGATTGCATGGCTTAGTAACACATCATACCTGATATGTTACATGTTCATCACCTTGAAGAAAAAAAGGAATTAGCCAATCATAGCTCTGATACGAACATACAAAGCCAAATCAGTAATAACAAGAAAGTAAGAAATAGAAACTTACTTGCAGAGAGAGGTGCCTCTTAGTCAAACCAGATATTTATTTAACATCAACTTATTACAAACTAAAAAAGATTACAAGAACAAGAGGAAGAGGGAGGGCAATACAAAGCAAGTAAAGAGGGAGAAGGAAAACCCGATCCTTTTCTTTGAGATCTTCCTCATCTTATATAGAGAAAAAGAGTCTCAATTATTGCAGGTTCTGAGCTGTCCTAAATTATTGCTTGCTGGGGCTGGCCTGTCGCCCACTAACTTTTAAAAAGTTTAACTTTTATGAAAAGTTTTGGACGTGGTAGGTCCCACACTGAAATCGTGTGCTGGTTTTTATGAAAACCATGTGCTGGTTTATATGAAAACCATGTGCTATCAAAACCATGGTTTGTGATTATACCAAAGAAATCCGTGTGCTTGTAATTTCATTTTTGCAATCGATCATTATTTTTTGGTATATGTTATGTTTGGGTATTTATTTTAATATACCATTTCCTTTGTCCTGACCCAATGCTAATCCTATTAGATCATCCCAGAGCTGATCTGCCGTTCTTAAATCTTCCTCTTGGTCTTGAGCTTGTCCTTGAAAGTTATCTTTCATTTCTACCGATTTGGTAGTTTTATCAGATATAGAAGAACTTGTATCTGACACATCAAAAATCTGCTCGAACTGTTTTTTCATGTGTTCTAAGCAGCGCTTCATCAGCTTCTCTTCAGAGATATTTGGATACTTTCTCTGAAATGAAATCTTGAGCTTTTGCATAGGATTCTCTATGTCCAATTCTGAATTAATCCTTTTCTCAAGAATATCATGGTTATTTTTTATAGTTGTTTTAATCTCAACTATTTTTTGTTCTTCCAAAATTCCAGACCACCATTTTAATAGGAATTTTCTAGATAAAATAAGGATATTCTTGTCATTAAATTCTGCAATAATAGTCCATCTAAATATAAATGGAATTTCGTTTTCAATGAGGTAGTATAACGTACTTCCCCTTCTATAATAGAGGTGTCTTCAGTATTATGAAAGCTTGGGTGTGATTCTATCCAAAGAACAAATAAATCAAAAATTGATCGAGGCAATATTGCTAATTCTGCCCCAATTTTTTGCCACCATTGGATAAACCAATTAGGTATACCTGTTTTTATAACGTCGGATTTAATCATTATAAACCATGAATGCTTTTTGCCTAGGTTTTCGTAATACAAATAATTCTAGTTTTTAGAAGTTGTACACTTATGATTATTTAATAAACACTTGTGTATAAGAAGGCTTAGATTTTATGCAATGACATATTGTATATGTATCTTGGTTAAAATTTTAGAAGTTCTATACCTTTAAATTCACACATATTCATTCCCACATGATAAAATACTCTTTCAATCTAAAAAAGAAATTACAACTTATAAAAATTTTCAAAATTTATATTTCTTATTTTAATAAATCTTGTATTTAAATTTGTTATAATAAGGATATTTTAGTTTATACCAAATCTTAACTAAACATACGGACAAAAAAACTGACAATTTACTTATAGAAGTAATGTGTGTATAATTTGGACTGCTCAAACCGTTTATAATTTGGACTGCTAATTGAGCTTATATATAATTTCTAATTGAATATTTTCTAATTGAAATAATTAAATATTTTTTAATTGAGTTTATATATAATTTGGACCGCTACCATAAAAATAAAATAATCTAATATAGTTATAATATTCAGTTCTAGTTTAGTTCTAACAGTTTTAGTATTCTATATAAAAAAAAGTCCTAGTTCTATAAAAGTCTTATGGAAAAGTTCTAGCTTCAAAAATTCTATTTTTATAAAACAGTCTTAATTGACAAATAGACCCTAAAAAATATTTTAAAATTTAAACTTTTGATTAAACTAAAATTTTGAAGATTTGTTCCAGTAGTTTTTGTTAAAAATTAAATTGCACACGATTTGAGCAATTATCATTTTTTTTGAAATTAGTGAATAAATTTCTTTTTTTGTTTTGCAAAGAATTAGATTAATCTTATAATGTGAAACCTAGTCCTTTATATTATAGATAAAATAATGTTTAAAAGAGTTATGTATTATTTATTCAATCTCAAGATGCATGCATTTGTCTTTTACTTTTATTTTTCAGTGAATAACAAATGTGAGAGAGAAAGGGAGGAGAAGGCATCTCTTGAACTAACAAAAAGTTAAAGAAACTTTCAAATATTTTGATATATTTTAGTGGAAATGATAAAAAGCCACATGACTTTCTTAAGCTATAGTTACTGGAAGTTGACGTCATGTGTATAAATGTTAGGTATCAGAAAACTATATGGAAATATCATAAAAAAGTTTGATTAGAACAATCATATTTTGATAGTTGGGTAAATTTTAGTAAACCCCATCCATATTTAGATTTTCATATTTTTGCTGATTCAGCTGTAAGTTTTTTGTTAAGCGGTTGTAAAAATTTGTCTTAGGCTCTTTAAATGGGCCATGAATGATTATTCTTGGCAATTTCATAACTTACGTTTCTGATAACAACATGACTCAAAATTCCCACTCACTCTATTTTTCGTTTCACAAATCAAACATGACTTAAACAAATTATAATATGTTTGTGTGTGTGTGTGTGTTTTAATTAATTAAATCCACATGATGCTTTGTTTTCTTCAGACCTTCAGTCTGACGAAACTTTGAATATATAGTATTTATTTATAAATTTGATTGCATTTGAATGGTACATACCAGTGAAACTTTGGAGCTGTTTTCCTTATAAAAAATAATAGATCTCCCTTTCTCTAATGTACTTTTGTTTTGACATGGATTTGAGTTAAATTGAGAGCGTTCTATTACGTACGTGTTATATTATCTAGCAAAGCATTTTAGAAAGGTAAAATAACTTGGTTGTGATCAATTAAAACTTAGAAGGTTATTGAGAGTTTCAAAAGTTTATGTAGATTGCCTTCATTGCTACAGAGATCGCTTGCTCTCCTCTTTTAATCATACTCACATAATTCGCGAATTATTCGGCGAATTCGTGAATAATTCGCGAATTATGAGACTGCCGATTAAATCTGCGAATTATTCGCCATCACCGAACCGTCGAATTATTGCCGAATTATTCGCGAATAATTCCCGAATTATTCGCGGATTTTTCGAAAAAAATGAATTATTCAAAAAACTGCAAATAATTCACAAAATCAAAATCTAGCGTCTCATATATTAATTTTATATTAATTTTTTGTTCGAAATCCTTCCCGAACATTTCCCGAACACTTACCGAATCTTTCCCGAATACCTGCCGATTTTTTCCGAATAGTTCTCTGAATCCGAATTTTCGACCTCGCCGAATTATTGCCGAATCACGAATTTGTTATTATGCTTTTAATATCCGTCATCAAAATTCGTACATCCTCTTGCAGAGCGGCTGCAACCACAAGTTTGTTCTGTTTAGTTCCTTGATGTTCGGGGTGTCCATCGGGCCAAACACCCCGAACCCGAACCCAGCCCAACCTGAGGTCTGGCTTGGGTCGGGCCGGCCAAACCGGGCCTGCCCGGGTTTTAAAAAAATGAGTTTTTATATAAAAAAAAATTTTAAAAATTTTTTTAAGGAAATTTTTTACTTTTATAATATTTTTGGAAATTTTTTGAACCCGAACTTCGTGTAGGTCCCGAGGCAGACCTAAATATTTTATTGATTAATTTTTTTTTGAGGGGGACATAAGTTGGCAAATTTTACACCTTATACAATTGCCAAAAAAAATAAAAATATAATTCAAAAAAAAAATAACTGGTGAGCTTCAATCGGTCTTTACTCTTCATCGGTATCGGAGTTTTCAACGCTCTTAACGTATTGTTGTCTAGCTTCTGTATCGAGCCAGTATTTTTGGCACACTGCGATCTCCAATGCATCATCTGACAGCCTCGCTCTCTTATTTCTCAGAACCCTATTATCTGCACTAAAAGCAGACTCCGAAACTACTGTGAACACCAGAATTGTTAGTAAATCAGGAGCCATGGCAGAAAGCATAAGATACATGTGTCCATGTATTTTCCACCAATCCAAAATATCAAGATTTTCGTTTTGTTTCTCGGTGAGAAAATTACTGAAATTAGTTTACATTGTAAGCGCATTATAAGTGGAAGAAGCA
Source organism: Agapanthus africanus (assembly GCA_030015575.1). NCBI lineage: Eukaryota > Viridiplantae > Streptophyta > Magnoliopsida > Asparagales > Amaryllidaceae > Agapanthus > Agapanthus africanus. Next base: position 29,404,712 of record CM057339.1, read on the forward strand.
GAAACGGTCGTTCTTTGTTTTTTCTGCAGCACACTACTACAAATAAGGGTTGCCCCTACGGATAAATCCGTAGGGGCAACCCACTGTCCCTACGGATATATGCGTAGGGGCGAAAAAATACCCCGTAGGTGCAAAGGCCGCAGGTGCAAGTTGAGGCCCTGAACTTGTCCCTACGGGCAAATTCTTGCCCCTACGGATTTATGTGTAGGTCCTGTTGCCCCTACGGATTAAGCCGTAGGGTATAAGATTTTATATTATTTACGGTTTTTTTTAATATATTACTTGTACCTACGGACATGTCCGTAGGTCCATGTACTACCCCCTACGGATATGTGCGTAGGTACGTTTCCGTAGGGGCAAAATATCAGGATTCCTGATATTTTGCCCCTACGGATAACGCCGTAGGGGATAGGCAGTGGCCCCTACGGCTATGTCCGTAGGGGCATTCCCAACCCCCTGGCACTGAGATCAGGGGGGAAATATCAGTTACTGCTGATAATTTGCCCCTACGGATATATCCGTAGGGGTAACATGTGTGCCTACGGATTAATCCGTAGGTACATATTGTCTGTATTTTTTTTTTTAAAAATGGGCTGCTTGATTTTTTCCCGTCCTGTGCACAATAATATATACATCAATCAAATCATATATTGCAGTATTCATAATCACATCTCACGCATATATATAATATACAAAAGAAACCCAAAAACTGAATATGATATAAATACAAACCAATATCAATATCGTTTCAAAATGTAGTACAATGTGTATGATATAAATAAATACATGTTTCAAAAAAGAAGAACCAAAAATCTACCCTAGCTCGGTCCAGCTCCACCTCTGAATAACGATAGAATAACGCGCGCCTGCTCCTCGGTCAATAAACTCTGCAATTCGTCGCGAGCGGGAGTCTGAGCGGCATGTGGAGCTGGCGATGTGGTCTGCGCAGCCGCCGTCGAGGTAGTCGCTTGCGGAGCCCTGGCTGCGGGAGTCTGAGTGGGCGGTGGAGCTACAGGAGCTGTCTGCGAAACCGCAGCCGATGTAGTGGCTTGCGGAGCCGCAGCCGAAGGAGATGCATGTGGAGGCTCGGCCGATCTACCCTGTCGCGTCTGGACATAACGTGTGTAAGAAGCGTGTAAGAACTGTGTATTATTCGAATTCGTATCATTATTAAGTTATTTCGAAACCCTGTTTGGATATGTAGTTTGGAAAAGCGTTGTTTATTTTAATTACATATGTATGTATGATTAATCAAACTTAAGTCTAAAACCAAATAAGCTCAAGCTACGTACTAATTATGGATATGTTGATATGTATATAATATGAAATGATATTTTACTATAAAGTAGTATACATACTAGCATCTCCTTCAACTCCTGAACGGTGGGCCTCAAGCTATCCAGTTCCTGATGGACATGCCGGTCACTGGAGACGGAGGAAGTAACCGCCGGGGTGGAGTCCAACCTCATATGGGCCCTGCTAGGGCCCAATCCCTGGCCACTCTCCCAACCTCCGTGGTGCCCTCCGTGTGCGGCGTCCAGAACTGGGGTCAGCAGCCTCGGATCGTTCTGTCCAGTAAAATCGATCCCCGAGGCCTGGGCCTGCTCAACCACCCGCTCCTACACCCACATTAAGCAGTAAAGTATAAGTATAAAATTTAAACTTGAACCTTCCAAAACTAAAATTTCAAATTTAGGTAGAAAAAATATTAGCACTTACGCAGTACTCCTGGGTAGCGACGTCAGGATATCGAAGCTCGCCCGTGGCGGGATCTATCGAGGTGCCGTGGACGGCAAGATATGCGGACAGCACGCTCGGTGTACCACCTGACGCCACGGTCCGAGATGTCTGCAATATTAGAAAGTAACTCTTAATATTAGAAATATTAGAGAATAACTCTTAATATTGCAGAATATTAGAGAATAACTCTTAATTTACCGATAACTCCATGGCTCGAGTAATGTTCCTCGAGCCACCTGTGTAAGTGGGGCGACCTCTCTTCGCCGACTTCCTGTTCTCCGTATTCTGAGCTGCCTGTTTCTGCACAACGCATTAACATTTAGTTTTCTAATTAAGAAACACAAAGAAATAAATTATATCATAAATAATGAATTAAATTTAAAATACATACCTGTTTGCGTTGGGAGTCGAAATAAGCGCACAATAGAGGCCATGTCTCTACGTCGACTCTCGCAAACGCCGGAGTAGATAAGAGGGCCGCTCTCTCTGCCTCGGGGGTCGCCATCCACAGGGAGTAGCAGTCGGCCTTCAGCTCATTCCTGTTGTATCGGACCTTGGCCTGCATGTTCTTCATCAGGCCATTGTACAGAGCATGAAGGTCGAGCACCCTCCCCGGGTGATCAGGGTCGGCTACAGGCTGAAAATCGTAATCCAACTGAAAATACAAAAAAAAACATTGTTATTAGATTGCAAGTGTTAATAATAAATATATTGGATAGATCAAATGAAAATATATATTAATACATACCCGAGCCTGATCAAAGAAGAGGGCGAATGAGCGCTGGTGCTGCTCGCCCCACTCAACGTGAAGTGGATAGTTCTTCACGATCCGGCTCTCGTCCCCCAAATACCGGCCGAACCTCTCGGCATGAGGACCGGTATAGCGATAGTCAAGGGTAAAAAATAGGGGGAATGCTGCCTCCCCCTAGCTCTATCAGGCCTCAGCCTATGGGACTGATTCGGGCCTCGAGTCCCTCTCTGGGGATGGAGAGGCCCTGCGTCTGCACGAAATATCAAGACAATCAATAATAAGACAAAATTGTATTAAGAAATCAAGGTTAAACAAAAATTCAAGTGTGATATATACCTCCGGTGACTAGCGCACGAGCCTGGGCCCGAGCAGCAGCACGAGCGGGACGATAGTTCCTCCGGTGAGGAACAACCGGGGTCCCGGACCCGGACGCATCCCCTCCAACTATAAAATAAACATCGACGCTAAATTTCCATGAAGTTCATATTTATTCTATAGAGCATATGTAAAATGAATAAATATTTTAAATTTATTCATACTAACCTGCAGACGATGCGGAGGGTATGGAAGCGGCAGGAGTGGCCCCTGTGGAAGGTATGGCCGCACCACCTATAATTAGACAATTAAAAATAGATTATATAAGTAATTGCAAAAAGAATGTGTAGATCAATAATATAACGTTCTAAATCAATATGCATGCACTATAGGATATATAAACATACTTAGGTTGGATACGTTGTTTCCAATCCACATACATCCAGTCCTTAACTCTGACGTACTCATGGGCCATGTTAGACTGAATAACATATAAATTATAGGTTATGCTGACTATATTGAGAAATATAAGAACGGGATAGTTACTGACAAAGGAGAAAATCCGTGTATATGCTTTGTGTGTGCGTTTGTCGTTGAAAAGAATAAATTATCGCACGTTATGTTAACCAATAGACGGGGACTAAGTGGCGCTTTTAGTTTCATATATGAGTATCGATGGGAATATGAAGGTTTCATATTATCATATATTGGTTTTAACCCGAACATCTCGAATCGCTCTCTAATTATGCGTTTGTATGTGTGTGTTCCGGCTGTCGGGGGTAGGCTTCTATCCCATTAAGAATGTATAGAGCGAACGCCCATCACTTGTGCTTTCAACCGTTTCGAGTAAATTTCGGCAGCACCTCCCCGCTGTTCTCCGAATACACTGTAATAAAATAGATAATCATTTCAAAGCTGTGAAACAACGTTGAAATGAACATCTAATCTATCTTTGTACACGGAGAACCAGCGGAAAGGTACCGACGAAATATCTCGAAACGGATGAAAACACAAGTGAATGAAGGAGTTTGTTTTATACATTCTTAACTTGTCCACACGGGACAAATCTATGGGTTACCATACGATTGAATTTTCTCATCGCGTAGACTATACGACGGTTGTTAGTATCGAGCTATACTGTCCGATATTTAACAACCTTCGTATAGTTCTAGGTCACGACGAGCATCGCACGTATGTTAACCGATAGACGGGGACTAAGTGGCGCTTTTAGTTTCATATACGAGTATCGATGGGAATATGAAGGTTTCATATTATCATCGAGTATCATATATTGGTTTTAACCCGAACATCTCGAATCGCTCTCTAATTATACGTTTGTTGTGTATTCTTGTTGTGTGTGTGTGTTCCGACTGTCGGGGGTAGGCTTCTATCCCATTAAGAATGTATAGAGCGAACGCCCATCACTTGTGCTTTCAACCGTTTCGAGTAAATTTCGGCAGCACCTCCCCGCTGTTCTCCGAGTACACTGTAATAGAATAGATAATCATTTCAAAGCTGTGAAACAACGTTGAAATGAACATCTAATCTATCTTTGTACACGGAGAACCAGCGGAAAGGTACCGACGAAATATCTCGAAACGGATGAAAACACAAGTGAATGAAGGCGTTTGCTTTATACATTCTTAACTTGTCCACACGGGACAAATCTATGGGTTACCATACGATTGAATTTTCTCGTCGCGTAGACTATACGACGGTTGTTAGTATCGAGCTATACTGTCCGATATTTAACAACCTTCGTATAGTTCTAGGTCACGACGAGCATCGCACGTATGTTAACCGATAGACGGGGACTAAGTGGCGCTTTTAGTTTCATATACGAGTATCGATGGGAATATGAAGGTTTCATATTATCATCGAGTATCAAATATTGGTTTTAACCCGAACATCTCGAATCGCTCTCTAATTATGCGTTTGTTGTGTATTCTTGTTGTATGTGTGTGTTCCGGCTGTCGGGGGTAGGCTTCTATCACATTAAGAATGTATAGAGCGAACGCCCATCACTTGTGCTTTCAACTATTTCGAGTAAATTTCGGCAGCACCTCCCCGCTGTTCTCCGAGTACACTGTAATAGAATAGATAATCATTTCAAAGCTATGAAACAACGTTGAAATGAACATCTAATCTATCTTTGTACACGGAGAACCAGCGGAAAGGTACCGACGAAATGTCTCGAAACGGATGAAAACACAAGTGAATGAAGGCGTTTGCTTTATACATTCTTAACTTGTCCACACGGGACAAATCTATGGGTTACCATACGATTGAATTTTCTCGTCGCGTAGACTATACGACGGTTGTTAGTATCGAGCTATACTGTCCGATATTTAACAACCTTCGTATAGTTCTAGGTCACGACGAGCATCGCACGTATGTTAACCGATAGACGGGGACTAAGTGGCGCTTTTAGTTTCATATATGAGTATCGATGGGAATATGAAGGTTTCATATTATCATCGAGTATCATATATTGGTTTTAACCTGAATATCTCGAGTCGCTCTCTAATTATGCGTTTGTTGTGCATTCGTATTGTATGTGTAACATGATTTTAAACCATTGAGATCAAGATTGATAGAACTGATCATCCTACATTGCAATAGCATTCATCAACCAAAAACTATTATTGCAATGGTATTCATCTATAACAATCAACAATTAAAACTACAAATGTAGGATACTGATATCATAAAGCGTTATACGCAACATTGATAGAACTGATAAATAAAAAAACGAAACACAAACCGTATCAAGATTTAACAACTTTGATTATGTCATATACGCGGGCCGATATTTTCATATTAGCCAATAGGCAAAAATAGATTGTGGTTTGGATATGGCATATTGGCAGATGTTACCTATATGCATACATGCATGTTGTCTCCCCATTTTTTCATAAATCAAACCAACTACATATATCAAACTAGTCCATGCCATCAATCGGAAACTCCACTATGTCTTTGAATTATTATTTTTCCAAATAGCATTGAGCTCCTATTGACATTGTCCCATCCAACAAATTTATTGTGCTTGCCTCGACCTTCATCTAGCTTTCACATGACATACACATTATATGAGTAATATAGTTATAAATTATGGTATTTTATTGTCATCAATCCACCTAACCCTAACCCCAAGTTGCTATCTGAAAGCACATAGAACCATCCCCCCTAGTCAAGCATAGCTTTTTCTGTGCAATTGTTCTCATTCTTAATTTCTCACATTCATTACTCTCTCATTTTCTTGTCAACAAAATTGTTGTGCAATTGTTCTCATTCTTAATTTCTTACATTCATTACTCTCTCATTTTCTTGTCAACAAATTTGTTGTGCAATTGTTCTCATTCTTAATTTCTCACATTCATTACTCTTTCATTTTCTTATTTTTTTCCAACTCCCCACCACTTAACCCCAACCCAGCCCCAGCCCCAGCACCCCAGCCCCAGCCCAGCCCCAACCTAACCCTAACCCCAGCGCGGCCAGCTAAGCCCCAACACCAACCCTAAGGCAAACCCTAACTCCAGCCCCACCCCAGCAGCAGCCGAACCCCAACCCTAACCCTACCCCGACCCCGACCGCGACCCCTGCCTAACCCCAACTCGCGCGCGCAACCCCAGACCCAGCCATGAACCCTAAGCCCAAAATAATCCAAAAATTCTTTAATTTACCTCGAGATTTACTCACCTGAACGGCTGCTGCTGGGGCTGGGCGACGACCTGAACCGCGGTGGCGACGAGAACTGCGGTGGCGACGAAACCGGCGGTGGCGACGAGGAGAACGACGGTGGCGACGACGGCGTGGCGATTTGGGGATTTTTTTCGCGCGCGATCGAGAGAGAGAGAGAGAAAGTGAGCGTAGGCGATCGATCTGGGCTTTTGTTAAATCGATATTTACTTGCCCCTACGGATATACCCGTAGGTCCTTTGTTTGCGGCTCCGTAGGGGCAAACACCAAATTAAGAATTAATATTTTTATTCTTGGACGTCTGTGCCCGTAGGGGCAACCTTTTAGCCCTACGGATTAATCCGTAGGGCCAGGTTAAATCTGCCCCTACGGATTCCAATATCCGTAGGGGCAACCCCCTATTTTACTAGTGGCAAAAACTGAAATATTCATTTTTTGGAAGTTTGCTGTGAAGAGAAAGATAAAGAATAAGTTATGTTTTGACCGTACTGTGCATCATATATAGTATACAAATCTTGCAAATAAAAATCTAAAATATTTTTATAATCTCCTATATTAGTACCTAAGTTTTCATGGTATCCATCTAATAAAAAAATAAATTATCTTTTTTAAGTCTATGATAAAAAAATAGAAGCTAAACAAAACAGTGCAGGAAATTTTCGTCAATATTTATTCAATTTCGTAATCATGCTATATAATATTCCAGCAAATACACTTTCAGAATCAATTACATAATCATTAACAACCTTACTAACATAAAATAATTGTTCTATTACTAAAGATGTAGTAAGATAATAAACACCGCATAAACATTTAGTCGCATTATAAAATATTTCTAAAAATTTCAAAACATATTCACGAACAAATCAATCATAATTCTCTAAATTATTATTGAGTATTTGTTCCGCATAAAATAAAATAATAGGCACCCCGGTATTTTAAAACACATTTCAATATCTTATAAGTGAAATTCCACCTAGTTGGAATGTTGAATTTGAAAGATCTAAATTTTAAATTTAACTGGTTACAAATTTGCTTAAAATTTTGTTTTGTGGGTCCAGAGCTTTCAATAAATATTATTGCATCTTTAAGTTTCGCTAAACGAGAATCAATTATACTAAGACCATCATACATAATTAAATTTAAAATATGGCATGCACATCTTTAATGAAATAATTCTCTAATCGAAACAGGATTTAAATTATTTTTTAAAATTGATATAGCAGAATTATTATTAGTAGCATTATCAAAACTAACTGAAAATATTTTATTTTGAATATTATATTCACGTACACTAATCAAAATACAATTACTTAAATTATTTCCACTATGTGTATCCTCCATTTTTGAAAAACCAATAATTATTTTTATGTAAAAACCAATCATTATCAATGCAATATGCAGCAACACAAATATAAATCATGCCCCATTTTGTAGTCCAAAAATTAGAAGTTAATACAATTTTACTTTTAAGATTTGCAAAAATATCAATCAAATTGGTTTTTCCATCAAGAAATATTTTTAAAATATCACTTCTAAGTGTTGTTCTTGGTACTTTTTGAAATACTGGATTATATGCATTTGTTTACAAATCTATCAAATTTTTTGTTTTCCTGCAAAACCAAATGATTGTTTAGCATGTATAACATATCTTGCAAGTTCTCTTCTATTAGCATCTTACGAATAATAAAAACCAGTTGAAAAGTTAGGTGACATACTTATAGTCGTCTGCCAAAAATCTATTTGTTTGTTTTTGATTAAATTTCTTTTTAGGTGGGTAGTTCTACATAAAGTAGCACAAGTAAAATCTGCTTGACAATGAGTACAAACTGCCCGCTCCCATTTATCTACAACTGTTTGTACTACAAAATGTTTCCAAATATCAGAAGTTTTAGCTCTTTTATCTTTAGAGGCAGAAGCACTTACTTCATGAATGGTGGGAGCAGGAACTTTTTCAGAGACATGACTTTATGACGTAGGCGGTATCTCATAATTAGAAGATTCATAATTAGGAGAATAAAAATCAAAATTAGTTTGCAGCATATCAATTTATGTCCCTCTTATGAATCCATTTCAATTTGAAAAGAACGTCTCCGTGAAGATGAAGCAACTATATTACCTTGTGAAGATGAACATGATATTCTTAATTAAAAATATTAGTAAGAGAGAAAGAAAGATGATAAAACAATATATAATAAATACCAAAATCTTTGACTCCAAATATCAAAATCAAATTAGTGGAACTGAAGTGAAAATTGAGACTGCAGAAATGAAGATTGCGTGATTCCAAATTTAACACTAAACTTCTCGGAAATTAAAGAGAGAGATTGGGAGATTGAAAATTTTGTTGTTGTGAATTGTGAGAAGAATGAGAAGTGTAAAGAGGTATTTATAGAGTTTTAGATTAGGGGTATAGAAATGTACAATTTTGAGTAAGGGATTTTTAGATAATTTTTATAAACCCGGCTTTAATTCAAATTTTATTTTAAAAAATCCATTCGTTTATTAAAAAATCCACCCCCATTTAATCCCCCATGCATTGACCAGCCCTAATCCCAAGCCCTCCCAAGGCCCTAACGGGCCAATTCAAATTTGAATTTGGCCGGACCGGGCCAGGCCGTCGGTTCGCCAACGGGCTGGCCAGGGCAATGGTCTAGCCGGGCCGTCATACACCTTGTTTGATGTACTCTTCGATTTCTTTCCTTTCATATATGCCTCGTGCAGACATGCAAAAACATTAGTTTCTTAAACGTAACTTTCAGGAGTTCGCTTAATAAAAGAGATAGATATGAGAAATTTGTAATACATGAAAAGGAAAGGATTTGAGATTATGTAGACTAGTATTTTGCAGGTGCCTATAGTAAAATAAAGGTTTGACGTGGATATTTTCGTCATCTAAGAAGGGATGGAGCCAGGAATTTTCATTTGGGGGCCAGTAAACTATCTCAAATATAAAACTATACCGATATATTAAAAGATACTTTTAAACCTATTTTTAAACCCACAATATAGTAATATACTTATCGTATTTATACTTATATCTCTGCTATTATAGTGTTTAATAGAAAAGACTCCAATTTTGAAATTGATTGCAAACCCGGCATCCCCATTCTTCAAGAAAAATCATAAAAAATCCAACCAAGATTCATAACCACAACTTACCCAACCACTTTTTATAAAAAAAACAAATTCATCACATAGTAACTGCCTGGACTATATTATTACAGTTTTTATTTTAAAAAATGAAGTCATTGAAATTTGATATATACATGCATCGCACGTGTAAATTACCAGTTATATTAATGCAAAATGTAAAGGTTTAAATTCAAAGAAATTATTTTATTTTAATTGATATTATTAAAAATAAATGTTGTTTTCACAAATAAGCAATTTACTTGCATCTAAAGTAAACACCAAACTAAATTGATATAGTATTCTTAATAGTTTATATTATATAATATTATGCAATTTATTATTTTGGTTTGTAAATTATATTATTTTTATTTGAAATAAAAAGAATGCATCTATCAAAACCAAAATATATCTTATAAAATTTATACCTCATACTAATTATTAAACATTTGAGAGTTTTCAAGTGATCATAGGCTAATAAAAAGGTACAAGGATTAAAAATAATTATTAAACATTTGAGAGTTTTCAAGTGATCATAGGCAAATAGAAAGGTACAAGGATTAAAAAATTTGGTATAAGGGGAAAAATGAGATAAGGTATGAAGGGATCAAACCAAAGATCACCTAGCTCAAAGCTTAATGTCATTCCAATAGACTAACTTCACTTGATGTGCATAGATCACTAAGCTATTATATATATCCAACATATATAGAAATTGAATGTCCGATATAGATATATATAGAGGTACCTGGAGCCTTGGGGGGCCCGGCCCCAGCCCATCCCCTTTGGCTTCGCCCGTGCATCTAAGCTCAAAGTCTTTTTTAGAAGAAAAAAAAGCAGGGCAAGACACCTTGCTCAATAAAATAAATTTAAAAAATAAAATATTTACAAGACAAAACATGTGTGCATCGAGGTAAACCATAAGTGTTTGAACTAATATCTTACGATTTTATTTATGGAAGGACAACATATTCATTATCCTTCATATAAATGCAACCATAAGATATAAGCTCAAAGTCTTTAAAAGATTTATTATCTTTGCTAAAAGTCATTAAGGTGGTGTTAGTCCCAAATCATTTAAGAACACTCAATTTCAAAATCAAATGAAAAGTTATTTGGAGTAATTTGCTCTCATTTCAAATCGCTAGCCATTTAATTCCTAAATCCATGTAGAATTTGAAATTAATAATATTATAATTAATGAAAAAAACTTGATGATCATATGCAGACAATTTATGATAGTAAAGGAGAGTCATCATCAAGGCCGATCGGTGGTGCCGATCGGCTGTGGCGTTCGGTCGGCGGTTGATCGGTCGAGGTTCATTTCCGTTCGCCATTTGCCTATTGGCGGTGTTTAGTCGCCGATCGTGACGGTCGTTGGTTTGTCATTGAAGGTTCATTATCGCCTGTGGTCGGTGACGGCTATTCGAAGGTCGGCAACGGTCATAGATATGTCGATCGGCGATAGTTGATCGCTGGTTGGACACCGGTCGGGGCTACCGGTTGCCTGTTTTTGGACGGTCGCCGGTTGTGACGATGGTCACAACAATCGATCACATGTTTTCTGTCTATCGCCGATTTATCAAAGGTCTGCCGCCAGTGGCCGATCGTCGGCGGTCGGTCGTGCCACTGGTCACCGGCAGTCGATCGTTGGTTTTTGGTCAGCCGCCGGCGGTCTATTTGTTGCGAACAACCACCAACAGCAGGTCGGCTGCATCCTATCGCTGGCCGACAAGCGGTTGGCAGTGGTGGTCTATTGCAGGAGGACGGGGATGGCTGTTTATGGCCGGTGGATGGTGGCGCCGGTGGTCTATCGCCGGCGGATGGTGGCCCGGGCGGTCTATTGGCGGACGGTGGTCACTGTTGGTCGGTCGTCGGTTTTAGGTTTGTCATCAACGTTCTATTATCGGTTTATTGGTGTCAGCTGTAAGCCTTGGTGAGCAGAAGGTCTTGAGAATTTTAGAATTCGAGGGGGTATCAATGAATTTGAGGATCAAAGTTTTGTTCATATTTGTATTATAATTTTAGATGAAGAATTTTAAAAATCAAATTCTATGATTTTGATAGTAATTTATGACTAACACTCCTTTGTGAAATGATAGTTTCAAATGACATTGGACTAACATTCTTTTTTAAATTCCAACAAATTCTTATCATTTAATTTGGAAATTACTTGGGACCAACACCCCTTGAGAGTCTTTTCAAATCATATAAATTTTTATTGATTTTGAGTTTTAGCAAATACTTAAAAATCTATATTAAATGTCTTCAACAGTTTTTATTATCCTAACTAAAAGTTTTTTAAAAATCTTTATTATCTTAACTAAAAGTATTTAAGATATTTCTCAAACAAAAAATTAAATTAATAAAACATATATTTATTTAAACTAAAAAAACTAACAAATCTTTTTAAGGCGATTTGGATTTGAAAAAGGAATCGATTGTGATTTCGTCCCACGCAGAAGATGATTTGGATCTGATAGTAGACTTTCTTTTGTGCCAAAGGACAAGAAAAAGAGGTGTTGCGCTTAAGGCTCGATTCCATAATGCCTATATTTTTTACATCTTAATTTAAGCGGAAAATTCCCTCCATGCTTCCCTAATTACTAAAATAATATTTGTACTTCGTATTTACTTTTAAAAAACCATGCATTTAAGTTGCACTAAAAAACTTCGCTAGTTTTCATCCGAAGTTAACGTCCTGTTGGTGAGTTGGAGCTTCACCTTGAACTTCTCTCTTACCTTTTAGATATTTAAGTAGGTCTTTGTTTAGAATGTAGATAATATAGTCTCACGTTGAGAAAATTGTGGCATGCATATGTGTGTAAGATATAAGATGTGACAACCCACCATAAGACTCGAGTCTTTTGGATGGAGTCCTACTATATTAAAAGCCCATGTGCATCCATGTGTGGGTTCATATGTTGTGGGACCAAACCGAGTTCTACATGGTATCAAAACTTGGGTGTCTTTTTCCTTTTTGCACATAAGGTTTGAGTCTCCATTGCACGTTGGGGGAGTGTTGAGAATGTTGATAACATAGTCCTACATCAAGAAAATTATGGAAAATTATAGGATGCATATGTGTGTAAGATATAAGATGGGACAACCCATTATAAGCCTTGAGTCTTTTGGATGGTCTCCCACAATATTAAAATCCCATGTGCATCCATGTGTGGATCCATGTGTTGTGGGTCCAAACCGATTTTTATAGTCTTACTCCCATAAAAAGAACCTACATTCTCGCTTAATTAATTGAAGATTGTGATTTAAGAAAGCTAAAGAATTGCTCTCTTTTCGAATGAGATTATCCATTAACTTGAAACTTGCAATTGAAAGGACAACAACACTCAATAAGCTCGTTACTAGAGATGGTTGAAGAAGATGAGCTGGTTTCCGTGATTAATTTGAGAAGTTTTTTATTGAAATTTTAACCTTAAAGCAAATTTGGGAAAAATTTGGAAATTTTGGAAGAAGAAGGGCTAGGAGGTTTTAAAACATTAACCAGATTATCACTGTTAGTCCTTAACGGAGTAATGGAAGATGCAAAAGAGATTTTCTTTTTGTCTTTTTGCTTGTTAAGGGGATTTTTAGTTGTACGAAGTATGAGGGAATATTTTTAGTAATTAGCGAAGTATGAGAGGGTTTTTTTTAGTAAAATTCCCTAAATTTAATTATGTAAATCGTACATCCCACAATAAGTTGATTCATCATCATTATTTAGGTAGTGGCAAATTAGGGTGTTGTTTTTTTCACGTGCTTCCTACACGTATTAAAATAGTAGAGAAATTCTTCAATTTGAACATACTTGTGAAAGAGGAGAGAGAGAGGAATAAATGGGTTGAGATACCATGTTTAGAAATAAGAAAAGCAAAAAAAAATCTTGACTTTTCTGAAATTTTTATTGGAAAGTTAGGAAACTGATGTTGGTCAATACCCCCACACTTATCTTTTACTAGTTCTCGAACAAAACTAAAAACTAAGACTCTAAGAATAAAAAACTCTAAAAACTACACTAATCCTACGCTCCTTTTCGCAGGCATTGCGATTTCACTTAGCACGGGCAACAAACCGTTAAACCTCTAGGTTACTTTAGTGGACGAGTGTTGTCTCGTGAGGGTTTTCAGCGGATACTACCCACAAAATCCTAAGAATAAAATAAAATAAAGTAAAGCAAAAAGAAAATAAAGGCAATGAAAAAAGAAAACTAAACATAAAGAAAAGAAAAACAAGAAAATATAGAATCTCGCTAATTCCTAAGTTTTCCAGAATCATCATTGATTGATCTATGATTTATGTGTAGTAGTTAACCGCAATCAATAACGGTGTCGCGTGTTGCTAGACCGAGATGAGTACGGGTCGTCCTCTGGGAAACGTTGAATCTTTTAATCTTACTTTAGGCGTGTTGAGAAAAAAAGGAGGAAGAATAAAGAATAATGAAGAATGGTTGGAGGTTCTAGATCTACGCCAAATACGGATGCAAAATATAGATCTAGATTAACTACGGATATAGGTTTTATAGTAGAAGGAGGCTTGTAGGGTTTATTAAGATTTAGTAGTCATGTATGATTAATTAAAAATTACTCATTTTATCCTTTAATAGATTTAAAACTAGATCGACAGTGATCCATGTAGATTAGGGTTTCTAGAGGGAATAGGGTTCCTACTCTTAACCCCTATCTTGACATGGATCTCCGTTCATGTCTAGCCTTTACTAAAGCAATTGTTAATCTAATCTTTAATCGTGGTCGTGACTATCAATGAATTGATAGCGCGCCCGATTAGAATGTTAACTATTCTTTTGATAAAGTTTATAAACTTTATAAGATTTAAAAGGAGTTTAAGGATCTTCATCATCTATTAATCTATCATAATCCTATGAACCCTAACAAGTGGAGAATTACTCGCATATGTTGGGAAAAGAAAAGATAGAGAGGGAAAACATAATGTAAAATGCAGAAAAACAAAATGATATAAGAAAACAACTACCTTTATTAATCAATAAGATCAAGTACATTTTGTTTTCTTAGAAAATGATTACAAAACCCTAGTTTGCTTCTCGATCTCTTCTAAGGAGGTAGATGAACTGTTGATGATCAGCCTGGATGCGTGAGCCGTCGTGGACTTCTGATTGCGTCGGTTTGATGATTTTTCCAAGAGGCTCTCGGTCCTTATTTATAGTCACAGAGCCAAAACCCTAGTTTCCTAATATAGTAACTAGTTGTTATGATCCCAACCAAAAAAATTTAGAATCCTAACTCTTCAGATGTGCGGCGGAACCGCGGCCAATAGGTGGATTTGGCCGCGAATCCGCCGCTTTATGGTGAGATCATGGGCTCTAATTTCTGTAGCTTCATATCTGTAGCACTTGTTGATCTTTTGAATATCTAGACTTTGAAAATCTTTTCTACGTTTCTGCCAGAATTGGTTTCTTCAATTTACTTGAATATTTTCGGCAGATTTGATCTCGCCAACTCGGATTTCCTTGATTTTAGTCATGTTATAATTCATGCACAGTTACCTCAATAAATGATATTAGTAGAATTTGTTTTTATTGAAATATTATCTTAACCATTTGTCATGATATTTTAGTTTTAAGAGAATTGGTCAAAGATATTTAATAAGGTAAGCATATTTAAATAGTCTAAATATTACATGAATATTATATGCTTACATTTTCCTTTATAATGTTACTTATAATATATAAATATATAAAAATAGTATTTTTACAGATAAACCTTATATGTGTCATATTTATAATAAATATCTTTTATTATATATAAATAGAAAGGAAAATGTCATATTAAAAGTGCAGTTTTATCAACTGAACAATCATCCTAAGGTATTGTTTCAAATCCGAAAATTCTATCCTCCTTTAGTAGAACTTAATCCTATTCCTCACGCCCTCTATCCTTTAAATATAGCTCATATACCCTCACGTGTATGTGTAATGCATCTTTTGGTCTTGAGATTTCAATTCAAACTAGTGTATCCATATCTCATAAACTCTTATATATATATATATATATATATATATCGACTACGATCCCATCAAAAGGATTTGGAAACAAATCCTTCCCACTTTTTCATTATTAGATTAATTTGGAATTTGTGCACTCAATTATGTTATATTTGGTAATAAATGAAAACTTTTATTCATAATTGTTAACACACATCTCAAAATTAATCTAATGGTGAAAAAATAGGAAGGATTTGTTTTCAAATCCTTCCGGATAGGATTCTAGTCTCTCTCTAGACACACACACCCATAACACCTTTCAACGCGACCATTAATGCTTCATGAGGCACTAATCAACCGACTACTCAGTGTGTGGGTTTTATTATGTCTAGTTCTGCTAAACTATCTCTTTATGAATTTCAGCAGTGACCTCCAAACAAGATAGTCTTAGGACACAGGTGAGAAAACACCCCAAAGACTGAAAACTCACATGTCCTAGGCAGCTGCAAAACCAAATTTATGATACTTTATTCCATTTTTTTATTGGCACCTTTCAGTAGTTTAGATTACCTACTATGCGCATCTTTTGAATTTTATACACACACACACGAAGACATTTCCGAAGACATTTCAACAAGGATATTTCTAATTATCCTCTACATCTCAAGAATAAAGACGCATGCTCGTGCTGTAACAAGGTGTATATTCACTATATTTAATATCAAGATTGGATTATTTTTCAGATTATCGTTCTATCTTAAGATTCAATATATTCTCATCATCTCACTTAACCTCGGATTTCTTATTCACTAACTCAACTCAAAAACTTTCTTTATTTTTATTTTTTTCCTTATATTATCATTTTGTCTTTCTATAAAAAAAAATTGTAAGAAAAATGAAAAAAAACGAAAACTATGAAAAACCATCCCTACACTTATTTTTGACATTGTCCTCAATATCACCTCTCACTTGTCTCTCTAGTCCTGCTCACAATTCATAAAAGAACAGTCACTACAATGTTCAATATTATACATAACTATAAAATAATATAGTGAAATTAATTCAAACAGAGATAAACCATTAAGATTGATAAACATAATTAACTAAGAACAAACTTACAGTGTCCAAAAAAGTGGAAGATTCTGTCATCATCAAGCCGCTAATTGGCGATGGCCGGCCGTCGATATATGATCTGATAATGGAATTCTACTCCATGCTTTGTACTTGTTGGGGTCAAAAATTACATCCCGGTTGACCAAGTCAAAGTCAACCCCAAGTAAGCGGGCCTAAACCCAGGTCAAGTGGGCTTATGCACAAGTCCAGCCTCACGGCCGGTCTCCCCCATGCCAAAATGAAAATTATGTAATAAATAATATTGATGTAATTTTTATGAATAAATATAAGAAAAATGGGCATAAAGCCAAATTTTTGTAAAGCTCATGGCTCATGTGCAAAAGAAATAAGCACATGAGGCATGGGATGGACAAAATGTCATTTTGTAAAGCCCAAGAGGTTAAGTGTAAATATAACGACTCTGAATTTATTGTACGGAATTTTCCAGTTTACTGTACAGAAAATGAGTTATACAGCCTGAGATTGAATTATAAGTAAATTTTGTTAAATAACAGCAAGAAATAATTTGTTGCTCACCGGTAAAGCCGTTGCACTGCTGTGATGTAGTCCTGTGTTCAATCCCCATCAGACACATTATTTTTTCTGATTTTTCTTTTTAATTTTTTGGAAGCTCAAAAGTTTACACGTGCAATACACAGAAAAATGAAAATTCATAAAAATCAAACATGTGGAAAATAGAGTAAACATTGAGTAGTATACGTTGCATCAATCTAGAGCCCCAAAGCACCAATTCGACCGGCCAAACCCAAGAAAAAACTGGCATCGACGGCTTGGATGAACCCAAATGTCCCTGAGTTTTGCACACTTGACTCTTCCCCTACCCCTACTCCTCTGCACTGTTTGATTTCCCTGCAATCAAATAGAGACCCTTCATTTCACTATTTATCATCTTTTTAATGTATTTTAATTCACCATTTCAATTCCAAAACCCTAATTCTACACTATAAATACCACCCACACTTTGGCTCAGCATCATTCTGAAATTTCTAGCCAGAACTCTCAAAAGTTCTCTAAGTACAAGTGGAGTAAAGAGGAATTAGCAAGCGGTCGATTTCTGGCGAAGAATCGAAGCTATTCTGGAGCTCCCGCGACGCCACGAAGATCAACTCTCCTTCTCCTACCTCTTCTTAACTTAATCAACTTATAAGTCCCTTCCAATCTTCTTTTCTCTTCTATAAAAATCCTTTTTTTTAAATGAATATCGGTAAGTGGAGTTAATACCGATATCTATTTTCTAAATTCTAAAAATTCCTCTTTTTCTTACATATTGTTCATCCAAATTTTACACAATAATTGTAATCTTAATTATAAATGTTTAGAATAAATTTTAACCTAGAATTTCCATGCAAAATAACTTTAACTTAAGTTTTTCATTAAAATAGCATGAACGTTAAACACCACCTCTTTTAGTATCACTTAAACATACCTTAGAAAAACTTCACGGGGTAATGACCTACCCGTCACATACACTCTTGTTCCATAGCACGATGCCCTTGTGTGAATTTTGGTTACGAAGAAAATATTACATTAAAATACCACTCACTTTAAAAAACGGGTTTCTTTTAAAACAGTATTCTTAATTCCTTTGCGATTATGCCTCTACAACCCTTTTTAGGGGACCCTCTATTGAATGGTGCGGATTATCGCACATCTTTGGACTAGTAGAACGAGATGCGGACCTTCTCACGGAACATTCGGTCTCGAAAGGTTTTTAATACGGCTTTTAAGAAAAATGAATTTTCTAATTAAATAAAAAATTAATAATTATATAAAATTTACAAATCCATCTATTTTCAAAATATAATAAACTTACATTTTAAAAATAATAAAATTTTACTAGTTTCACTTAAATACCATCAAGATACCAACAAAAGACAAGTTTTACAATAAAATACCATGAACTTTCCAGGCTAAGTAATTATCACTAACATACCTCAAATTCTTAAAATTCACATCCATGAAAACCCTAACTAATATAAATAAATTCAAAAGATTTATTTTGAAATTTTATTAAAAATATTTTTCATAAAACCCCCTCGAGTTATATAAAACAATATTTAAGGACTTTAGTAAATATAGGTTTAAGCAGGATCAATTCTCTTGAGCCCCAGAGAGCCGGAGAAAGTGAATGCTTGCCTATTTAAGGTAGAAAACTCAACGAAATTATCAATGGTAATTGTCTTGGAAAAAGACACAAATCCTGCCGTCCATGTGGAGCAGTTACCGATGACCCCCGAACCTAATTCAGGATCTAAATCAGTTACAAGTGTCTGACTCAATTTGAGTCTAAATCAAACCTGAATCTAAAGTAAAACATGAATACTTGAATATGAACCTGAATACTTGAATGCAAACATCAATATCAAACCTAAATACTTGACTTAACTTGACCGAACCATGGTTATAACTTGACATGACTTCTTGAATACCTGATTACATCCTGAACCTGACTACTTGAACAATTTGTATCCATTGTTTCGGCAAGACTTGTAAATATAATTATATACAATACATTACGCAGGGATAATGGGGTAAATTGGTACGGAACATATTAATGCGGCACGAGATGATCACTTAAAGACACCTACATGAACTCTCGTGCCGTTGTCTTATGGGTTTTGACGGGACCTTGTACTACATGTTACCATAATCCACGGGGTAAGATGGACTCCCCTCGTATATATAAATACCTTCTGTACCAAGCTACAAACAACTACGTTAGAATAACAAGCATATACCTATATAGCTTACCAGTTTCATTTCATATTACGTGTTCTATTCCATTCCTTCTTTTGGGACTTATCGAGCGTTAGTTCGCTGATGACATTCCTGTCTTTTCTTTCTTTGGAATGTTCGTCAGGAGGACCGGTCACTGAAGAGATCGAGCATAGCCAGGAGGACTTGGACCAGCTCACTACCCATTCGGACTTATAGCTCTCTTTGTATTTGCTTTTGCCAATGTTTAGGCATTATTTATATCATTGTATCTTTTCATTTTCAAACATTTGTATGTAAAGATGAATATAAATAAAAGTTGTTGTTTATTTTATATCTCTTGTCATTCTTGTGCTTTTTTTTTATACATATATTGCTTAATTATGCTTAACGTATTTATTTCTTAGTAAATACGTCGCGGTTCGTCACATCACTGTTTCCATACACTGGGAAGCGAGGCATGACAGTAAACTTGTAAGCCTATATAAGACAACATGATGATGAAATAAATGACAATAATTCATTCACATCAAAAGCTAGGGTTTATGTGCCTCCTTCTCCTTCCTCAAGGTTCTAAACCTTCCTCCCCCTTTTAAATTAAATCAAGAGTTTAACTCTTCCTTTTCTAAAAAAAATAGTTTTCACCATAAAATCCGCGAAGGAGAGCTCAGATCTCCCATCAAATCTCTAAAAGGGGAGATTTTTAAGTCTTACCCCCTTTTCTCCAAGATCCTGCCAACGAGAGGAGAAAGAAGGAGACCCATCTCCAAAATTCCCACTTTGGGGAAGATCTGAGGCTTATGAGAGGATACAAGGCTTAGGCGAGAAGAAATGAGTCCTCTTTGATCATCTTTAAAGATTTCTAAGAGTTCAACTCCATTTGTCAAAATCTTTGGGAGTTTAACTCCATAAATAAAATTCTTTAGGAGTTTAACTCCATTCAAAATCTTTTGGAGTTTAACTCCACAAATAAAACTCTTTTGGGAGTTTAACTCCACTCAAGATCTTTTCGAGAGTTTAACTCCTAATTCCGGGGTTAACCCTCTTTTTCTGCAGAAGTTTAACTCTTGATCACATCCGGGCACATGAGGCGCTGGTGCCCGGCGCCCACGCACCTCTCACGTGGCCTGTAGGCGTCCAGCGCCTACACGCCACGCACATTTCCTTAGGACGCTTCTTACCCCTCTTTTCCTACACGCTCCGCACTAAAAATACCTTCCCCGTTAGAAAAAAATTTCTAATAGGGTGCTGCCCCGCACCCCGCAAGGGGGCTATTAGCCCTCTTGACCTCCAGCCCACTATCCGAGTTGAGTGACCCCGTAAACTCTGCGAGGCCCCCGATACATCCAAAAACATATACACAAGCACCGCACATTGAGTTCGCATGACTAATTGACCCGTAAATCGGAGGTTCCTCCACTTCAAAGGCAAGGGGTAATTAACGGCAGCTTAGTCCGCGGCTGCTGGAGATTCGGATCCCCACAATCAATAAACCCCGGCCTACCTTAGGCATGAGGAGTCTGTAGTACGCCTGACAAGCGGTGCGTATTCCCATCTCAATGGGTGACGAAAAACACCCTACAAATTCTGGCACGCATGTTAGGACCTATCTTTCCTCCCATATTTCAGGTTAAACATTCATACAAACTCAATCAACATATATATCGATTTCCTGTACTGAAATCACGCTTCTTTGTGCATGTTAACATTTTCCAATTGCAATCTTCGGAAGCCACAAAATGTCTCCAAGGACAAGCTCAGCTCTCAACACAGCTCCCATATCCTACACGATGAAGATGGACGCCAGGACAATCCTCTCGGCCAGTCTCAGGCGACAGTGGGAGGAGCCACTGCTACCATTTAGCTCTATTCTGTTCGTGCCAGCTAACGCTATCCCAGCTCCTCGAGCTCCGGTAACAGACAGACCGGCCTCGAAAGGAAGGAGGCCGAATGTGGTGATCTCGAGGGCACTATTACCCAAACACAAGTTGGTATTTGAAAGACTTTCCTTGGCCCCAGCTGGGGGCAAGGCCATCAACACAAATAAAGCAATAAGGCATCTCGGGTAAGCTCCAGCGATGCCCCTGACAACTGCTCGATCGGGTATCGTCTCTAAACGCCCCGTCAATCGACTCACGGCGGATTCCCGGAAATCGAATGCCCATCAAGCCCTCAAAATCGAGAAGCTAAGACAGAAAAGGCTCAGATACAGAGCCAACAAAAGAGCTAGGGCTCCTGCTAGGCTGATTCATGAGGTTCCAAGCACAGGGTTACCCCGCAATAATAGCTGAATCGGCTGTGGAGCTTGCTAACTGTTTTGAACCGCTGAAATTAGTTCAGAAGAATGTCATGACCACAAGAGTCAAGAAAGCTGCAATCTGGACAGCGCCACCCAAGGATCCAGTCAGACCAATCGTCTTCAGTCGCATGTCCTTTCCAGAAGAGGAAGGGCCACGATGATGGTCCAAAAAATCAGCCACCAAAGATAAAGAGATGGCTGGATATGTGGTCCACGCTGTCTACATGGTGGACACGCGCAGCAAAAGCAAGGACGAGGCCATCACATCTCAAATCCAATCTGGTGTGAATGTGGCCGCCACTTGCCAAGACCAGCCTTCTCCGGAAGGTAATGAAAACTCTTCTAGTGAGGCCGATAAGCAGAGAGAGATCTCGGTTCATGAGGAGTCGGGCACGGAAAGCGAAGAGGAGCCAATCTTCCGTCTCAAGACCGCAGAGCAGCAACTTCTCCAAGAGCTTCAGAAGCAGCACAAAAACAAAGACAATGAGATGGCCAAGCTCTACTCGAAGATCGACGACTTGACAAATGTCTTCTTACAGCTCACAGCCCAAGTTGCCTCTCAACCGCCCAATCAAGCTCATGGCTCTGCTCATGAATCGGGAAACAGTGTTCCGAGGCAGACGACGCCTATTCCTTCAAATCCAAAGATGGGCGAGCCGCATGAAAGTCGGCCGCATCCTATCTCGGGAAATGTCTTGACTAACGATGACAGTAACCCGCTGACGAAAGACCAAATCATGAATTTGGTTGCCAACAAAATCAAAACATTGGTAGCCGAAGCGCAAAAAGATATCAGCAATAACGGGAGACCATATCCTGCTCAGTATGATCTAGTAGAGTTTCCTAGCGTTGATGTCATCCCTAAATTCGGAAGATATGATAGGACGGGAAATACGAATTAGCATATCGCTCACTTTAAAGCCTCATGCGGGAATACTGGGGGCAATGATGCACTTCTCCTCCGCCAGTTCGTTAATAGCTTAACCGATGTCGCTTTCGACTGGTACGCGAGCATACCGGATGGCTCCGTTACTACATTCGTCCAAATGAAATCTCTGTTTCGACAAAAGTTCATGAGTGTGAGCGATAAGATCACCATTGTCGACCTTGTAAGGACCAAGCCAAAGAACAATGAAAGCAGCTTGGATTTTATAACCCGATGGCGCAATCTCTCCGTCAAATGTGAGCCACCGTTGGAACAAGACCAATCTGTCAATCTCCTCATTGGAAATCTCGGTACCTGGATGAATCCTTTTCTATGCACCTCAGGTCTCAAGACATTCCAAGAGCTAACTAAGAAAGTTCAAATGCTGGAGCGCTCAAAGCAAGAATCTTCCTCGGATTCCCAAAATAACAATAGGTCCTGGAGAAACCGAAAGGACGATAATCACAAAGGCGAAAATTCCGACGATACTGAATCTTTTAACACTTCGGCTAACCGAAATAAGTGAGGGATGATCGGGCCTAATGCCAATTGATCAGTCGAAAATATTGCATTTTTAACACATCAATTTCCCAACCATTTGCACTCATCTATAAATGTTCGGTATGAATATAGCACATATTAGCAAAACATCCGTAAAATACCAAATTACTTGTGTTATATATTAAAACCGGCATTTTGAGGGAAACTGAGTGTTTATCATGGCATGCATAATCTTTTTGCAGCGCAACACTTTTCTCGAGAATCTGTGCAGGAAATTCCAGGAAAATAGCCGAAACTGTCGAAAGTGCTGATAAAAATACGCCAAGTCCAAGACCTGTGATCTGGCAGTGATCAAGAAATAATTATGAGATTCAACATATCAGAAAATAATCCCAAAGTCAGCCCAAGAATTACCATGGAATTTCTATGCAATAAGGCCACCAATAGGCTGCGGATCCGCGGCCAGAAGGGCATTCCCGCGGCGGATCCGCGGCCACCTTGCTACTTCATCAGCGTCGCTTCGCTTCAGACTACTTCTTTCAGGGCCCACACCTATTCAATACACTCCAATTTCCAGAGATCTCTAGAAGTTCTGTCAGAACAGCAAGGCTTATTGTTCAAGCTAAACATCTTCAAGCTTCCAAAGCAAGCTACTTAACTATCTAAGCCTAGAAACTTCCTCCTAACCTCCAACCTTATGAAGGAAGCTAACCCTAACTAACTAACTCTAGAACCTTCTCCCTAACTACCAAGCTTACAAGGGAACCTAAACTAAACCTAGCTTCTAAAGGAAGCTAATCCTAATCAAGCTTCTAGGGGAAGCTAAGGAGAAAGGCTATAAAAGGGACCCTAAAACTTCTATTCTAAGTTGTTGATCCCTCCATCAATTCCCAACACAAGTTGAGTGACACAACTTGTAACCCTAACCCTAATCCAATCACTAAAGCCAAATTCAAGATCCGCGAGTACAATTCAAGCAAGAAGCCTTCAACCTTTTAGGAGCGAAGCCGATCTTCATCCGAGCAAATGGTCCAAAACGATCCACGACTCACGAAGACGAGCGAAGCCAAATCGACGATCGAGTTCTTTCCTTATTGTAGATCTTGAGAGAATTGTAACAAAATTGTTAATAAATAAAAGGTGAAATTCTTTATCTTGCTTTCTTTACATTCTTGCATCATGATTTTATCTCGATTCTTGATTGTGTTCTTTGATATGATGTTTGAGTAAAACTCCGCTCGTGAAGGAGTCGAGAGAATCAATAGATGATGATGTTACAAATCTTGAAACGATTCTTAAATCCTATGAGTTTTGTAAACTCTTGTAAATTGAAGAATCGACAACCTAGTTTCGAGCGATGCTTTCTTGATTGTGTTCGCTGTTAATTAGTGATCCACGATCGATTCTTGAATTTACTAGAGGCTAGAGTGTGAATGAAATCAACGAAAGGACAAGGGATAGATGATGAAACCCTAGTTTCCGCAAGAAATCCCTAATTCTCGTTGATAGTCATCGATCTAGAATCAAATCATTAATGGATAAGAAAACGTAATCAATAGTTTTCATCACGTCTATAGATTCAATCGATTCCTACGAGCCTCACTTCGATTCTTGAAACCTAATTCGATTGGATATCATCAATTCTTGATTCTTGATTTTTAATGTCTTCTTAATAATTAGATTTAGATCTAGATAATTCTTGAAATTCACTTTTAAATCTTGAATTGAATTGTCTTTTCTTTTCTTTTTAATTTTCGACTCATCTAATTCAATTACAAGCAAATCTCACTTTCCCTGTGGACGATCCGCACTCGCTAACGCGCTATATACGACATCGTTATTGATTGCGGTTTACAAATTTCTTTGATTGTGATTTCTATACATTTTCTATCGACACATACAAAGAGAATCATTCAATCAAATGGCGCCGTTGCCGGGGATCGTGTGTTAATTTGTTCGTTTTTGAAATTTGAGTTGAAAAATTTATTCCATCAAAATTTTTAGATCAAAATTCGCACAAACACTAAACAATTTGTTATGATTTGTTGCAAGGAAATATGGAATCTGTGGAGCTTGAGGAAAAATATTTTGAATATTCCAGAGGCCACAGGAGGTGAACAGGAACAGTTATTGTGAATTTGGTGCAGTGATCAAACAGCAGCACCGTGTTCCCGCGGCCATTGCTACCCTCCCGCGGCGGAACCGCGGCATTCCAGAAGCTTTGCTGCACCAAACGTTTTAGGTATAATTCTCACTTTCTTATCTCTTTCTCAATCTGCTCCAATAACAATTTTCTGCAGGTTTCTTTGCAAAAATTCGCAGTGCCGCAAAAATAAAAAAATTGTGCTTGTTTGATCTTGGTTGTTTGCATTTTAATACGGAAATTAAGGGGCAAAGACCAAATTCAGATTAGGTGGGGAGTTCATTACCCTTCCTAAGCCCCGAAAATCGCAAAACTGCATCCGCATTACCCTCATTAACTAAAAGAAATCTAGACTTGACTCTAAGGGCCGTCGCGCTCACTTAGGACGGGAGAAGGTCGTGGGTAATCTATTGCTTATCCGTGTTTCTTTTTTGATGTCTAAGGCAAGTGGTTACTTAATTAGGCTCACTACTTACGTAATGGAGAACCTCCCACTTACCTGGCCATAGGAGGGACAAAGAGGCAGTAGAGGATTGATCCTGCGATTTGTCTTCTGGCAGTTAGAAGCGGTCTAGAGACTTGACCTAGGTGACCACTAGATTTTAGGGTTGTGTGTGCATTTGTTGTGATTTGCATCATTTTTTTAAAAATCCGTATCTTTTTCAAAACAAACACCACTTCATCTTTCCCCTAATTATCTTAACGCTGCCACTTGTGCTAAATCCTTTAGTGCAAGCTCGGCTGGACACGGGATTCTAGTGCCCGTTTTGTCCGCGTTTTCCCCCATCGAACCCAAAGTCGGTATTTCTACATTTTTTTTCCCACCACCCACCACGACCGCGGTGGACGGATTTCTATCAAACTTTTACACCACTCTGCCACCGTCCGCAGGTGCGCAGAATCCTCCACGCATTTCTCTCCAAGAGAGATGCTATCCTTCACGTGTTCCCCTTCCCACCCGTCTTTCTATACCACCTGCCAATGGGGACAATTTTGAAATCAACCCCTAATTCATCAAACTGTTACCCAAATTTCACGGTCTTGATTCTGAAGACGCATACGTTTTTATCTCCAAATTTGAAAACGTATGCGCAATGATTGGAACGTCACAACTGTCTGTGGATGCTCTGCGTTTACGTTTTCTTCCATTCACTTTGTGCGATTAGCCGAGAAGTGGCTTTATAATACAACCGCACATTCTATTTCAAAATGGGATGAATTTGTTACAGTATTCCTTAAGAAATTTTATCCCAATCACAAGACCAGCCGTGTTCGGAGCGAAATCTTCAAATTCACCCAACTTCCCAATGAACCATTCTGGAAATGCTTTGAACGGTTCAAGGATTTTTGTAACACCCGAGCCCAATAATACTATTTCTGTTACTGGTTGAGTGTTTGGTATTGCTCATTTCATTTATCTTGCTTGTTTGGTTCTTATTGCACAATGTTAACCGGCTAAGTCATTCTGCATATAACAAATTTTAGCACCTAAAATAAAATTGAAAATATTCTTCTTGGCCTACTTGACACCCTTAGCCTCGTGGTAGCGTCCGTGCATTGTATTCTCGTCCCGTTCAGTGAAACGGGCGAGTTTGGATGGCTACGTGCACGTGCGTGTGTCCGTTTTGGGAGTATGCTTTTTAATCATAAAACATTTCATTTTAAAATTTGGAACCCGCCTAAAATCCTATTATTTGAATTTCGAATTTTTGGACCCAACCCGGGCGCAATTTGGAAATGTTTCATTTGGCGCCAAAATCCTAAATTTTAATATTATTAAAACCATCGCATATATTTTTTCTAACTAACCTGATATCTTACTGTTCATTACCTATCTTTTAAATCTTTAAGTTAACCATATAATATTTTTACAATCTTTATATCCTTCTTAATTTATTCTCTCAGCCAATCGCAACCTCCCCTTTAACCCCGTGGGCCCCACTTTCTCTCTCTCTCTCCACTTTTTCCTCTCTCTCCCTCTCCCTCATATATTCTCTCGTACTTCTCTTTATCATTTTTCTCTTCTTGCTTCATGTCTCGTTTCTCATTTCTTTTAACTGTTCTTTTGTTGCCGGAATTCCGTCGTGCCGGTGACGTTTCTCGACGTTCCAGCGAGATACCCCGACCCGTGTGGTTCCTTTGTTCGTCGTTTGGGTTCATTCCGTGAACCGTGCGCCGTCGCGAGTTTTCCCCGCCGACGGTTAATGTTCCGTTTTCCCGATTCGCGACCCATCGAGGCAAGTTAATCTTGCTACATGCTATATACTTTTATAATCTTCATTTTATAATATTATACATTTGAAAATCTTATAGTTTACATATGAAATGTCGTTGAAAAATCGGATATGACAAATCTGAAATTTACTGTACACCTTATCTTATAAAATTCATTATAAATCATAGAAAAATCATTAGTATACGTTCTTTAGTTCGTTACGAAGCTAATTCAGAATACTATAACTCTAAGAAATATTTACTTGCAAAATAAATTGTTTAAATAACGTAAAATGCAAATGAAAATGCCTTTAAACTGCTGTCCAGGAAAATTCCAGCAGCAAACTTTCAACTTTGAATATTCATAACTTTTTGTAGGGATAACCTGAGATGCTTATACTTATAAAACTGAAAACCTTATTTAATTATCTTTGTTTTGGTATAAAATACATCTCTTTTGGAGAACGTTTGTTATTTTTAAGCTATTTTACAAATTAGGGTGACGCTGAATTTCTGAACGGAACCTTCTTGTGCATGGTTAATCAATACAGCTTTTATAGTTACTAATCGCTTTGAATATGCTATCCATATTAATATTATTATATAAATATTTATATCACATATTGCTTAGTTGTACATCCCACACTACCATTTTATAGTTTTATAACTCTTCGGATACCCGTTTGCATCCATCGCATTTAAGATAAATATAATTGCATCCATAGATCACATTACTACATAATAATGTGATATTAATACTCCATGTTTAATAAATTGCATCCTAATTAATATTGGAACTATAAGTGTAACCCTAATCAATAACTGTGCATCCATATCCTTGAAATTATATCTATTTGCCTATCATATTACATGTTCCAGTTTATTGTTCTAATAGTACTCATGCTTGTTTATTTATACACATGTTTATGATAGTTTGATTATGAGCACCCACATGACATCTTGTGCTTCCTGACATGACCTGTTACACTTTCTACTTGACATGATATGGTACCGTACACTCTTGACATGACATGACACCTTTATACACTACCTGACCTGTTACCTGATCTCATGCCTAATGCCGACAAACCTGACCATTCCTGCTGTCTATCCAGACAGACCTACTTTACCTGATTTTGTGGGCATTAGTCCTTGACTACTGAATACCTGACCTGACATACATAGCTTGGGGGTATGGGGAAATCAAAGGTGAAACCGACTTGTAACTCAACAGTTCGATACATGTTCTGATCAGTCTTACGGGCTTGGCCAGCCCCGGAGTGTTGATGCTGACATCACTCGCCCATCCTACTACCTTTTACTGCTTAGCGGCACGTCTCGGATTCAGCCCCGAGGATCTTGACCGTGGTCCCGGGCACGCACGGGATACTATTGAGTTACATCGACGATTCATCAATTGGTTTCAAAGACTTTAGAGTAGAAAACTGATAGAACAGTTTAGTTACCCTTTGCATATTACCCTGCACTGTTGTTTCATAATATTGCTTATTTCATGTTCACACCTGCATTGCTTATTACCATGTTTATACTATATTATTTGGTTGACATGACGCGCTGACGTCTGGGTTTTGCATGGCCCAGATTCCTTACCTCTACCGACGACCGAGCAGGAGTACTTCAGCCAACAGGCTGATTTGTGAGTTCTGTAGTGGTTAGTTCATTTATTGCATTTTACTTCCAGGTGTGATCCCGCATTACGGGACGTACCTTTCTATTATTGCATTGGATCATTTGCTTCCGCACTTATTGTTTATTGATTCTTGTTATTATGGACTTGGACATGTATTAGATTAGTTTATTATTTTGTTCTTGATATCTCTACAACCGTAATGTGACTGTGGATGGATATTTCCTACCCACAGGTAGCATGGTTGGCTATGTCACGTGCCCAATCTTGCGTACTCTGGGAAGCGGGGCGTGACATGGTTCTTTTGGTATCAGAGCCATAGGTTAGTCGGGTTGATTCTTTTGTAGTTGGGTATTGTACCCAATACACGAATCAGAATACCCGTGTTTAGGAAACATGTCCAGCCACATTGACCGTTTTACCATTCTTGAATCACATTCTTCCTGATTATATCTTTTACGACGTGCAAACTTACTTTGCATGTCGACTCGGAAACCTGATTTCTTGTTATCCCTAGGACTTGGGCGACTTGGGTGGAGTTAAGTAATTGCGGCTATGATACCGCGGCATAGCTACAATGCAGTACTCTATTTAAGTATCTTGGAGTTCTAGCCTTGATCCACATTCAGAATCTATCATCATGCTAATGTTGGGTGTTTTGAGTTCAGGATTATGACAGGTAAGAAGTTGAAGACTTACCAGAGGCGTGTGAACGAAGCCGCCATGCTTGGAGTGATAAGAGGAATGCTGGAAATCAAAGAGACAGACTGAGCTGATCCAGCAATAGCAGATTCGTTTCAGGAAGGTTTGCAGATCGTTCAGCAGTCTGTAAACAATGATGGAACTAGACCAGTCGAACGAGTAGGGACTGTAGCAGATTTCAGACTTTTGGGTCCGTCTACTTTCACTGGTCTAGAGGAGCCGTTGCCAGCCGAGCAGTGGCTAGTGACACGGAGAATTTGCTGATTGCGGCACAGATTCCAGAGGACAAAGGAGTTGATGTAGTGCGCATTCAACTAGTGGATTACGCCCGAGAGTGGTGGCTTGTGGAGGAGAACCGCTTGCCCCAGGCCAAGCAGTGGGCGGATTTCTCTAAGAGTTTACTGGAGAAGTCCTTCCGCGGACTGCGCGGAGGAAATGGAAGAGAAGTTCATCGGACTAAGGCAGAATGGAGCAACCGTGGACGTGCATGCAGCAGAATGGACGAGACTCAGTAGTCTTGCTGGACCTTTCGTGGCCAACAATGTAGACAGCAGTTGCGGTAAGGAAGCAGTTCTGTCGGGCCAGTCGAGTTTAGGGCTAGGCCGACAAACAGTGTTCTTGCAGCTATGGAAGTTGATAGTAATGAAGAGCCAGCAGTTGTTCGCGATTTTATGGACGTATTTGAAGATATATCGGGCTTACCGCCGAAGCGAGATGTGGAGTTCGCGATTGACCTTATTCCTGGTGCAGCGCCAGTATCAAAATCTTATTATCCGATGGCACCGGTGGAATTGGAAGAAGTTAAGAAACAAGTTGGTGAATTACTCGAGAAGGGTTGGATTCGAAGCAGCAACTCACCTTGGGGAGCCCCAGTTCTTTTAGTAAAGGAGAAGGACGGCACGAGAAGGATGTGCATTGATTATCGAGAGTTGAACCGGGTGACTATTAAGAACAAGTACCCGATCCCTCGCATTGGAGAACTTGTTGAGCAGCTTAGTGGCGCGAGGGTATTCTCGAAACTGGATTTGCGATCAGGATATCATCAGGTCCGAGTGAGAGCAAAAGACATTTGCAAGACGGCGTTTCGGACTCGATATGGACATTTCGAGTATCTAGTGATGCCCTTCGGAGTGACTAATGCGCCGGCAATATTCATGGATTTGATGAACAGGATCTTTTCACCATTCTTGGACCAGTTTATTGTGGTATTCATTGACGATATTCTGGTATACTCGAAGAGTCCGGAGGAGCCTGCTGAGCATTTAAGGATCGCACTGCAGACGCTGAGGCAAGAGAAGTTATTCGCGAAGATGAGTAAGTGCGAATTCTAGCTGGAAGAAGTGAAGTTTCTGGGGCATGTTGTGTCGGGCGATGGAATCGCCGTCGATCCCGAAAAGATTGCAGCAGTTCGAGATTGGCCTATTCCAAGGAATGTAGCTGAGATAAGAAGTTTCCTTGGATTAGCCGGATACTACAGGAGATTTATGGAGAACTTCGCTCGTTTGGCAGAACCGTTGACCAAGCTTACGCGCAAGGAGGTACCTTTTGTATGGACGGATAAGTGTGCGTTGGCTTTTGAGACGTTGAAGCAGAAGTTGATAACCGCCCCTATCCTGACCGTACCAGACAATTCCGGAGGACTAGTGAGTCATAGCGACGCATCTGGGAAAGGATTGGGATGTGTTTGGATGCAGCATGGGAAGGTTGTAGCATACGCATCGAGACAGTTGAAGACCCATGAGAAGAATTATCCAACTCATGACTTGGAGCGTGCGGCTGTGATTTTCGCTTTGAAGATTTGGAGACACTACCTTTTGGGGGAAAGAGTCGAAGTTTTTACAGATCATAAGAGCTTGAAGTATGTGTTTACACAGAAGGAGCTTAACATGAGGCAGCGTAGATGGTTGGAGCTGATGGCTGACTACGATCTTGATCTTAAGTACCATCCGGAGAAGGTTAATGTTGTGCCGGATGCGCTTAGTCGGTTACCAGCAATTCAGGTGTTAACTACACAGGGGGAGATCATTGCAGATTTTCGAAGATTTTACTTGGAAGTTGTGCTACCACATTCTACGGGACAGTTGATGCAGTTGCAAGTACAGTTGTCCTTGGTTGAGAAGATTAAAGCGGCACAATCGCAGGATCCTAGACTGCAGAAGTTTCGAGAGCGGGTTGAGGCTGGACTACGAACAGATTTACTGGTCTACGAAGATGGTTCGTTGAGGTATGGTAGCCGTTTGTGTGTGCCAAAGGGGGATGTTCGTGAAGAGCTTATGAAGGAGGCACACAGTTCAGCTTATTCTATACATCCAGGAGGTACAAAGATGTACCGAGATATTCGACAGCATTTCTGGTGGGAAGGCATGAAACGGGAGATTGCTCGCTTCGTGGCTAAGTGCTTGGTATGTCAGCAAGTCAAGGCTGAACACCAAAGGGTTGCTAGTTTGTTGCAACCACTTCCGATTCCTCAGTGGAAGTGGGAACATATAACCATGGATTTCGTGACGGCTTTACCGCGAAGTCCAAATGGCAACAATGCAATATGGGTGATTGTCGATCGATTGACCAAGGCAGCTCACTTTATTCCTTTCCAGGTTGGTCAATCAACGGAGACTTTGGCAGAGCGGTACATGCAGAAGATTGTAAGATTGCATGGCGTACCGGTGAGCATCGTGTCCGATCGGGACACTCGGTTCTTATCACACTTCTGGAGGAGTTTACAGGAAAGTTTGGGGACTCGATTGAAGTTTAGCACAGCTTATCATCCTCAAACTGATGGTCAGTCGGAGAGAACGATCCAAACTCTTGATGATATGTTGAGAGCATGCATGTTGGACTTCAAGGGTTCGTGGGAGGATCATCTACACTTGGTGGAGTTTTCTTACAACAACAGTTTTCAGGCAACTACCCAGATGGCTCCGTTTGAAGCTTTGTATGGTCGTAAATGTCGTTCACCTATTTGTTGGGATGATGTCGGTGAACGAAAATTGTTGGGACCAGATTTGGTGATGCAGACAGTTGAGAAGGTTAACACTATCAGAAATCATATGAAGGCAGCACAAGACAGACAGAAGAGTTGGGCTGACACATCGAGAAGACCTCTAGAATTCACCGTGGGTGATTTGGTGTTCTTGAAGATATCACCGACTAGAAGGGTGATTCGTTTTGGAAGGCGAGGAAAGCTCAGTCCTCGGTTCGTTGGACCCTTGAGATCGTGGAGCGTGTTGGTGAGGTAGCATATCGTTTGGCGTTACCACAGTCCTTGGCAAATGTGCATGATATGTTTCACGTATCTCAACTCCGTAAGTATGTTCGAGATGAAACACACGTTTTGGATCATTCGGAGCTAACAGTACGAGAAGACTTGACTTTTGAGGAGCGACCAGTTGAAATCAAGGATCGAAGAGAAAAGGGTCTTAAGAACAAGGTTATCCCCCTTGTGCTAGTCTCTTGGGGTAATCGATCGCATGGAGAATCCACTTGGGAGCGAGAAGACGAGATCCGGCAGAAGTTTCCTCACCTTTTCCTGTAGTTATCTATCTTGAATTCTTGGAATTTCGAGGACGAAATTCTTTTTGTAGTTGGGTATGATGTAACACCCGAGCCCAATAATACTATTTCTGTTACTGGTTGAGTGTTTGGCATTGCTCATTTCATTTATCTTGCTTGTTTGGTTCTTATTGCACAATGTTAACCGGCTAAGTCATTCTGCATATAACAAATTTTAGCACCTAAAATAAAATTGAAAATATTCTTCTTGGCCTACTTGACACCCTTAGCCTCGTGGTAGCGTCCGTGCATTGTATTCTCGTCCCGTTCAGTGAAACGGGCGAGTTTGGATGGCTACGTGCACGTGCGTGTGTCCGTTTTGGGAGTATGCTTTTTAATCATAAAACATTTCATTTTAAAATTTGGAACCCGCCTAAAATCCTATTATTTGAATTTCGAATTTTTGGACCCAACCCGGGCGCAATTTGGAAATGTTTCATTTGGCGCCAAAATCCTAAATTTTAATATTATTAAAACCATCGCATATATTTTTTCTAACTAACCTGATATCTTACTGTTCATTACCTATCTTTTAAATCTTTAAGTTAACCATATAATATTTTTACAATCTTTATATCCTTCTTAATTTATTCTCTCAGCCAATCGCAACCTCCCCTTTAACCCCGTGGGCCCCACTTTCTCTCTCTCTCTCTCCACTTTTTCCTCTCTCTCCCTCTCCCTCATATATTCTCTCGTACTTCTCTTTATCATTTTTCTCTTCTTGCTTCATGTCTCGTTTCTCATTTCTTTTAACTGTTCTTTTGTTGCCGGAATTCCGTCGTGCCGGTGACGTTTCTCGACGTTCCAGCGAGATACCCCGACCCGTGTGGTTCCTTTGTTCGTCGTTTGGGTTCATTCCGTGAACCGTGCGCCGTCGCGAGTTTTCCCCGCCGACGGTTAATGTTCCGTTTTCCCGATTCGCGACCCATCGAGGCAAGTTAATCTTGCTACATGCTATATACTTTTATAATCTTCATTTTATAATATTATACATTTGAAAATCTTATAGTTTACATATGAAATGTCGTTGAAAAATCGGATATGACAAATCTGAAATTTACTGTACACCTTATCTTATAAAATTCATTATAAATCATAGAAAAATCATTAGTATACGTTCTTTAGTTCGTTACGAAGCTAATTCAGAATACTATAACTCTACGAAATATTTACTTGCAAAATAAATTGTTTAAATAACGTAAAATGCAAATGAAAATGCCTTTAAACTGCTGTCCAGGAAAATTCCAGCAGCAAACTTTCAACTTTGAATATTCATAACTTTTTGTAGGGATAACCTGAGATGCTTATACTTATAAAACTGAAAACCTTATTGAATTATCTTTGTTTTGGTATAAGATACGTCTCTTTTGGAGAACGTTTGTTATTTTTAAGCTATTTTACAAATTAGGGTGACGCTGAATTTCTGAACGGAACCTTCTTGTGCATGGTTAATCAATACAGCTTTTATAGTTACTAATCGCTTGGAATATGCTATCCATATTAATATTATTATATAAATATTTATATCACATATTGCTTAGTTGTACATCCCACACTACCATTTTATAGTTTTATAACTCTTCGGATACCCGTTTGCATCCATCGCATTTAAGATAAATATAATTGCATCCATAGATCACATTACTACATAATAATGTGATATTAATACTCCATGTTTAATAAATTGCATCCTAATTAATATTGGAACTATAAGTGTAACCCTAATCAATAACTGTGCATCCATATCCTTGAAATTATATCTATTTGCCTATCATATTACATGTTCCAGTTTATTGTTCTAATAGTACTCATGCTTGTTTATTTATACACATGTTTATGATAGTTTGATTATGAGCACCCACATGACATCTTGTGCTTCCTGACATGACCTGTTACACTTTCTACTTGACATGATATGGTACCGTACACTCTTGACATGACATGACACCTTTATACATTACCTGACCTGTTACCTGATCTCATGCCTAATGCCGACAAACCTGACCATTCCTGTTGTCTATCCAGACAGACCTACTTTACCTGATTTTGTGGGCATTAGTCCTTGACTACTGAATACCTGACCTGACATACATAGCTTGGGGGTATGGGGAAATCAAAGGTGAAACCGACTTGTAACTCAACAGTTCGATACATGTTCTGATCAGTCTTACGGGCTTGGCCAGCCCCGGAGTGTTGATGCTGACATCACTCGCCCATCCTACTACCTTTTACTGCTTATCGGCACGTCTCGGATTCAGCCCCGAGGATCTTGACCGTGGTCCCGGGCACGCACGGGATACTATTGAGTTACATCGACGATTCATCAATTGGTTTCAAAGACTTTAGAGTAGAAAACTGATAGAACAGTTTAGTTACCCTTTGCATATTACCCTGCACTGTTGTTTCATAATATTGCTTATTTCATGTTCACACCTGCATTGCTTATTACCATGTTTATACTATATTATTTGGTTGACATGACGCGCTGACGTCTGGGTTTTGCATGGCCCAGATTCCTTACCTCTACCGACGACCGAGCAGGAGTACTTCAGCCAGCAGGCTGATTTGTGAGTTCTGTAGTGGCTAGTTCATTTATTGCATTTTACTTCCAGGTGTGATCCCGTATTACGGGACGTACCTTTCTATTATTGTATTGGATCATTTGCTTCCGCACTTATTTTTTATTGATTCTTGTTATTATGGACTTGGACATGTATTAGATTAGTTTATTATTTTGTTCTTGATATCTCTACAACCGTAATGTGACTGTGGATGGATATTTCCTACCCACAGGTAGCATGGTTGGCTATGTCACGTGCCCAATCTTGCGTACTCTGGGAAGCGGGGCGTGACAATCTTCTTATCCAATGCCCTCATCACGGAATCTCCAGATGGGATTTGTGTCGAATTCTCTATGAGGGTATTGATCTCACTACTAGACAGATGCTTGAAACCATGCGTCATTGCCAATTCCTATCTAAAGATGATGGTGAAGCTTGGAAATACCTAGAAGATTTAGCTCAAAACTCATTACAATGGGAAAGTGTTAGACCACCACCGCCTATGGAAGATGTCAATCAGCTCAATGTTTCCGTCATAATGAGAGCCGAAATGGCCACAATACAAAGGAAACTAGACGCTATAGAAAACAAAATCTCTTCAGCCTCCCTAAACCAATACACACTTCCCAAAACCGTGTGTGGCTGCTGTTCAAACCCTTCACATTTGACGGAAGAATGTCCTTTGAATGTACCGTTTCAAGGTCACACTAATGCTGCATTTCAGCAAAGACCTGGAAACGATCCTTCTTCTTCCTCATATACTCAAGATTGGAGGAATCATCCTAACTTTGCTTGGAACCAATCACAAACTCAAAACACGGTTCCAACCCAAAATAATTTCCAAAGGGCTCTTCCACCACAACAGCAACCACTTCAATTGAGTCAGCACCCCTTCCAAGCACAAAACTTCCAAAATCCGGCCAACACTTTTGCACCACATGAAAACTCTTTGCAATTAGCCGGTACTGATAATTCCTCTGCACTAGCACAAACTTTGGATACTTTCATGAAACAATCCATCCAAGGGACGGCAAAAATGCAATCTTCCTTCGATAATGTGATGAAGATCATTCTCACTCAAAATAAGAATATTAAATCGATGGAAGCACAAATTGAACGAATAAATGCCGAGTTGAGTGCGAGAGAAAAGGGAAACTTCCAGCCCAACCTTTACCCAATCCTGGCTATTCACATCATGTGGATGCACTTACCACGTTGAGATCTGGAAGAGTGCTAGATAATCATGTGGGTGAACAAATTGATAATGATGAATTGATCATTAACACCCCGGCTTCCACTTTCACTTCCACTCCCACTTCTACTCTTACCCTATTTCGTCTAGTGTACCTTCTTCTTCTTCCGAGCCTATTCTCCGTTTTCCCAAAGGCTCGAACCCTCCACCCACTTCATCCTTCCCACCCCCACAACCTTCTCCATAAATGTTGGACCCAACACTTATTGATAGATGTCACGCCCCGCTTCCCAGAGTACGCAAGATTGGGCACGTGACATAGCCAACCATGCTACCTGTGGGTAGGAAGTATCCATCCACAGTCACATTACGGCTGTAGAGATATCAAGAACAAGATAATAAACTAATCTAACACATGTCCAAACCCATAATAACAAGAGTCAATAAACAATAAGTACGGAAGCAAATGATCCAATACAATAAATAAATAGTACGTCCCATAATGCGGGCTCACATCTGGAAATGAAATGAAATGAAATAAATGAACTAATCACTATGGAACTCACAGATCAGCCTGCTGGCTGAAGTACTCCTGCTCGGTCGGCGACAGTGGTAAAGAATCTGGGTCATGCAAAACCCAGACGTCAGCGCGTCATGTCAACCAGTAATATGAACATGGTAATAAGCAATGCAGAAAATAAACATGAATAAAGTACTAATATGAAACAACAGTGCAGGGTATTGTGTAGTGGGTAACTAAACTGTTCTATCAGGTTTTCTATTCTAAAGTCTTTGAAATCAATTGATGACTCGTCGATGTAACTCAATAGTATCCCGTGCATGCCCGGGACCACGGTCAAGACCCTCGGGGCTGAATCCGAGACGTGCCGCTAGGCAGTAAATAGGTAGCAGGATGGACGAGTGATGTCAGCATCATCACTCCTGGACTGGCCAAGCCCGTAAGACTGATCAGAACAGGTATCGAACTGTTGAGTTACAAGTCGGTTTCACCTTTGATTTCCCCATACCCCCAAGTTATGTATGTCAGGTCAGGTATTCAGTAATTAAGAACTAATGCCAACACAGGATCAGGTAACAGGTCAGGTTTGTCTGGATAGACAACAGGAATGGTCCATGAGGACCCCAAGTCAGGTTTGTTGGCATTAGGCATGAGATTGGGTAACAGGTCAGGTCATGGTACAACAGGTTGAGTCGGTATGTATAGGGTACCATGTCCGGTGCATCGGTATGTATGTATGTGTCATGTGTAGCAGAGTCAGGTCAATATGTAATGTAATCGAGGGTGTGCTCACAACAGGTATATAGTCGAATAAGGAACAACAGCAGGAATAAAGTAAATAACAATAACGGTTCATTTAATCACAATGGTACGTGAATATGGTGCAGTTGTATTATATTAACATGTTCGAGCACCCTTGGGGTGCAATATTCACAGGGTAGCGCAATATTAATAACAGCAGGTAATGAAGATATAAGTGTACGACTATCGTCCTCTAAATAACAGAATGATTAACAGGTAGTTGTTATTAAGGTTATGGTGGCAAAATACGATTTAAATGGCAGTATTATGATGTATATCATATTTCGTTCAATGAGACAAGTAACTATACTTAGTTAATATTGCAAGTTTTATGAGTCAAACACTTAATTAGTTTAACGTAGCATGTAGCAAGTAATACTTGCCTCGACGGTTTCGCAAACCGGAAAACACGAACGCAACGTCGGCGGAAAACACGTGACGGATGCACGGGCCACGGATCGAGTCCAAACAGCGAACAGCGGGACCACACGGACTGGAGTACTTCGAGGGATAACCAGGGGGCAACCACGACAGGTTCGACGGCGATGGGGCGCCGGCGAGGCAGCGACGGCGGCAGCCAAGGCTGAAAGTTGCTGGGGTCGCTGGAAAGGGATGGTGCGGTGAGTAGAGGGGGGTGCTGGCCTGATCTGGTGTTCAGGGGGAGAAGGAGGTGGTCGGCGGTGGCTCTGGCAACGACGGCGAGGGTCGACGGCGCTTGTCCGGCAAACTAGGGTTGGTGTTAGGGTTGGGCTCTGTTGCAGTTGCAACGCCGGCGAGGGAAGGAGGAGGAAGACGAGGAGGTCGGGACGAGGGTGAAGGGAGGAAGACTCTGGCGTCGTCGGCAATGGGAGGCGGCGGCCACGGCGAGCACTGCGTGCAGGTGGTGGCGTCGGGTGTAGCTGCAGGCTCTGGAAGGAGGGAGGAGAGGAGGAAGGGTTGCGGTCAAGGCTGTGGAGGTGAGGAAGATGACGGCGAGGTCGCGGGGAGGTCGGCGGCGAGGGCACGACGAGGCTAGGGTTTCTCGCGGGGTTCGTCGATGGGTTTCTGCAGTTGAGGACGAGGGACGTGGGGGTTTATAAAAAAAGATAGAGAGAGAGAGAGAGATTGTTAGAGAGAGAGATAGAGAGAGATTGAGAGGCGGGGAGAGAGAGAGAGAGTTGGTGGGGCCCACGAGGGATTTAATCCCTCGTGATTGGCTGGGAGTGGGTACGGAAGGTTAAAAGGAAATTTTAAAGATCTAAAAAAAAGATTTATACGTTATATATATAACAGAATTATATATTATATGGTTTTAATATATTTAATCAAATGGGCATTTCGGCGCTAAATGAAACATTTCCAAATCGCGCCCGGTTTGCGCCCAAATGTTTCAAATTCAAATTATAGGATTTTAAGCGAGTTCCAAATCTTGAAATGAGGTGTTTTATGATTAAAATGCATGCCCCCAAGTCGGACACTTGCACGCGCGCGTAGTCGTCCAAACTTGCCCGTTTCACCGAACGGGATGAAATCTCGACGCGCGGACGCTACCACGCGACTAGTGGCGACGAGTAGGCCAGTATGGATATTTAATTTCATTTTAGGTGTTAAATTTATTATAGGCGAAAAATGACTTAGCCGGTTAAAATTTAGCAAAATCACCAAACAAGCAAGATAATTGAAATGAGCAATGTATAACACTCAACTAGTATCAGAAATAGTATTATTGGGCTCGGGTGTTACATCATACCCAACTACAAAAAGAATTTTGTCCTCGAAATTACAAGAATACAAGATAGCTAACTACAGGAAAAGGTGAGGAAACTTCTGCCGGATCTCGTCTTCTCGCTCCCAAGTGGATTCTCCATGCAATCGATTACCCCAAGAAACTAGCACAAGAGGGATAACCTTGTTCTTAAGAACCTTTTCTCTTCGATCCTTGATTTCAACTGGTCGCTCCTCAAAAGTTAGGTCCTCCCGTACAGTCAACTCCGAATGATCCAAGACGTGAGTCTCATCTCGGACATACCTCCGTAGTTGAGATACATGAAACACATCGTGCACTCCTGCCAATGACTGTGGTAACGCCAAACGGTACGCTACCTCTCCAACACGCTCCAATATCTCGAAGGGTCCAACGAATCGAGGACTAAGCTTTCCCCGACTCCCAAAGCGAATCACCCTTCTAGTCGGTGATATCTTCAGAAATACCAAATCACCCACGGCGAACTCTAGAGGTCTTCTTGACATGTCAACCCAACTTTTCTGTCTGTCTTGAGCTGCCTTCATATGCTTCCTGATTGTATTCACCTTCTCGACTGTCTGTACCACCAAATCTGGTCCTAGTAACCTTCGTTCACCAACATCATCCCAACAAACAGGTGAACGGCACTTACGACCATACAACGCTTCAAACGGAGCCATCTGAATAGTCGCTTGGAAGCTATTGTTGTACGAAAACTCCACCAGGTGTAGATGATCCTCCCAAGAACTTTTGAAGTCCAACATGCAAGCCCTCAACATATCTTCAAGGGTCTGGATCGTTCTCTCCGATTGTCCATCAGTTTGAGGATGATAAGCTGTGCTAAACTTCAATCGAGTCCCCAAACTTTCTTGTAAACTCCTCCAGAAGTGCGACAAGAACCGAATGTCCCGATCGGACATGATGCTTACCGGTACTCCATGCAATCTTACAATCTCATGCATGTACCGCTCTGCCAAAGTCTCCGTCGATTGACCAACCCGAAAAGGAATAAAGTGAGCTGCCTTGGTCAACCGATCGACAATCACCCATACTGCATTGTTGCCCTTTGGACTCCGCGGTAAAGCCGTCACGAAATCCATGGTTATATGTTCCCACTTCCACTGAGGAATCGGAAGTGGTTGCAACAAACCAGAAACCCTTTGGTGTTCACCCTTGACTTGCTGACACATCAAGCACTTAGCCACGAAGCGAGCGATCTCCCGTTTCATACCTTCCCACCAGAAGTGCTGTCGAATATCTCGGTACATCTTTGTCCCTCCTGGATGTACAGAGTAAGCTGAACTGTGTGCCTCCTTCATAAGCTCTTCACGCACATCTCCCTTTGGCACACACACACGGCTACCATATCTCAACGAACCATCTTCATGGATCAGTAAATCGGTTCGTAGTCCGGCTTCAACCTGCTCTTGAAACTTTTGCAGTCTAGGATTTTGCGTTTGTGCCACTTTAATCTTCTCAACTAAGGACGACTGTACTTGCAACTGCATCAACTGTCCCGTAGCATGTGGTAGCACAACCTCCAAGTCAAATCTCCGAAAATCCGCAATGATCTCCCTCTGTGCAGTCAATACCTGAATCGCTGGTAACCGACTAAGCGCATCCGGCACGACGTTAACTTTTCCCGGATGGTACTTAAGATCAAGGTCGTAGTCGGCCATCGGCTCCAACCATCTGCGTTGCCTCATGTTCAACTCCTTCTGAGTGAACACATACTTCAAACTCTTGTGATCTGTAAAGACTTCGACTCTCTCGCCCAAAAGGTAGTGTCTCCAAATTTTTAAGGCGAAGATCACGGCCGCAAGCTCCAAGTCATGAGTCGGGTAATTCTTCTCATGAGTCTTCAGTTGTCTCGACGCGTAAGCCATGACCTTCCCATTCTGCATCAAAACACATCCCAATCCTTTTCCAGATGCGTCGCTGTGAATCACCAGTCCTCCTGAATTATCTGGTACGGTCAGGATAGGGGCGGTTATCAACTTCTGCTTCAACGTCTCGAAGGCCAATGCACATCCATCCGTCCAAACAAACGGTACCTCCTTGCGCGTGAGCTTGGTTAACGGCTCTGCCAAACGAGCGAAGTTCTCCACAAATCTCCTGTAGTATCCGGCCAAACCAAGGAAACTTCTTATCTCAGCCACATTTCTTGGAATAGGCCAATCTCGAACTGGTGCAATCTTCTCGGGATCGACGGCGATTCCATTGC
This sequence comes from Agapanthus africanus, assembly GCA_030015575.1. Lineage (NCBI taxonomy): Eukaryota > Viridiplantae > Streptophyta > Magnoliopsida > Asparagales > Amaryllidaceae > Agapanthus > Agapanthus africanus. The sequence continues at coordinate 29,447,162 of CM057339.1, forward strand.
CCGACACGACATGTCCCAGAAATTTCACTTCTTCCAGCCAGAATTCGCACTTACTCATCTTCGCATACAATTTCTCCTGTCTCAGCGTCTGCAGTGCGATCTTTAAATGCTCAGCATGTTCCTCCGGACTCTTCGAGTAAACCAGAATATCGTCAATGAATACCACAATAAACTGGTCCAAGAATGGTGAAAAGATTCTGTTCATCAAATCCATGAATATTGCCGGCGCATTCGTCACTCCGAAGGGCATCACCAGATACTCGAAATGTCCATATCGAGTTCGAAACGCCGTCTTGCAAATGTCTTCTGCTTTCACTCGGACCTGATGATATCCTGATCGCAAATCCAGTTTCGAGAATACTCTCACGCCACTAAGCTGCTCAAAAAGTTCTCCAATGCGAGGGATCGGGTACTTGTTCTTAATAGTCACCCAGTTCAATTCTCGATAATCAATGCACATCCTTCTCGTGCCATCCTTCTTCTTTACTAAAAGAACTGGAGCTCCCCAAGGCGAGTTGCTGCTTCGAATCCAACCCTTCTCAAGTAATTCACCAACTTGCTTCTTAACTCCTTCCAATTCCACTGGTGCCGTTGGATAGTAAGCTTTAGATACTGGCGCTGCACCAGGAAAAAGGTCAACAGCGAACTCCTCGTCTCTCCTCGGTGGTAGACCCGATATAGCTTTACTATGTCCATGAAATCGCGAACTACCACCGGTTCTTCACAACCATCAACTTCCACTGTGTGTCGGCCTAGCCTTAAACTCGATTGGCCCGACAGAACTGCCTCCTTACCGCAACTGCTGTCTGCATCGTTGGCCGCGAAAGGTCCAGCGAGACTACTGAGTCTCGTCCATTCTGCTGCATGCACGTCCACGGTTGCTCCATTCTGCCTTAGTCCGATGAACTTCTCTTCCATTTCCTCCCGTGCAGTCCGCGGGAAGAACTTCTCCAAGAAACTTTCAGAGAAATCCGCCCAACTGATTGGCTTGGGCAAGCGGGTCTCCTCCATAAGCCATCACTTTCGGCGTCATCCACTAGCTGAATGCGCACCACATCAACTCCTTTGTCCTCTGGAATCTGTGCCGCAATCAGCAAATTCTCCGTGTCACTAGCCACTGCTCGGCTGGCAACGGCTCCTCCAGACCAGTGAAAGTAGACGGACCCAAAAGTCTGAAATCTGCTACAGTCCCTACTCGTTTGACTGGTCTAGTTCCAACCTTGTTCACAGACTGCTGAACGATCTGCAAACCTTCCTGAAACGAGTCCGCTTGCTGCTGGATCAGCTCGGTCTGTTTCTTTGATTTCCAGCATTTCTCTTATCACTCCAAGCATGGCGGCCTCGTTCACACGCCTCCGGTACGTCTTCAACTTCTTACCTGTTATAATCCTGAACTCAAAACACCCAACATTAGTATGATGATAGATTCTGAATATGGATCAAGGCTAGAACTCCAAGATACTTAAATAGAGTACCGCATTGTAGCTATTCCGCGGTATCATAGCCGCAATTACTTAACTCCACCCAAGTCGCCTAAGTCCTAGAGATAACAAGAAATTAGGTTTTCGAGTTGACCATGCAAAGTAAGTTTGCATGCCGTACAAGATATGATCAGGAAGAATGTGATTCAAGAATGGTAAACGGTCAAGGTGGTAGGACATGTTTCCTAAACACGGGTATTCTGATTCGTGTATTGGGTATAATACCCAACTACAAAAGAATCAACCCAACTAACCTATGGCTCTGATACCAAAGAAACCATGTCACGCCCCGCTTCCCAGAGTACGCAAGATTGGGCACGTGACATAGCCAACCATGCTACCTGTGGGTAGGAAGTATCCATCCACAGTCACATTACGGCTGTAGAGATATCAAGAACAAGATAATAAACTAATCTAACACATGTCCAAACCCATAATAACAAGAGTCAATAAACAATAAGTGCGGAAGCAAATGATCCAATACAATAAATAAATAGTACGTCCCATAATGCGGGCTCACATCTGGAAATGAAATGAAATGAAATAAATGAACTAATCACTATGGAACTCACAGATCAGCCTGCTGGCTGAAGTACTCCTGCTCGGTCGGCGACAGTGGTAAAGAATCTGGGCCATGCAAAACCCAGACGTCAGCGCGTCATGTCAACCAGTAATATGAACATGGTAATAAGCAATGCAGAAAATAAACATGAATAAAGTACTAATATGAAACAACAGTGCAGGGTATTGTGTAGTGGGTAACTAAACTGTTCTATCAGGTTTTCTATTCTAAAGTCTTTGAAATCAATTGATGACTCGTCGATGTAACTCAATAGTATCCCGTACATGCCCGGGACCACGGTCAAGACCCTCGGGGCTGAATCCGAGACGTGCCGCTAGGCAGTAAATAGGTAGCAGGATGGACGAGTGATGTCAGCATCATCACTCCTGGACTGGCCAAGCCCGTAAGACTGATCAGAACAGGTATCGAACTGTTGAGTTACAAGTCGGTTTCACCTTTGATTTCCCCATACCCCCAAGTTATGTATGTCAGGTCAGGTATTCAGTAATCAAGAACTAATGCCAACACAGGATCAGGTAACAGGTCAGGTTTGTCTGGATAGACAACAGGAATGGTTCATGAGGACCCCAAGTCAGGTTTGTTGGCATTAGGCATGAGATCGGGTAACAGGTCAGGTCATGGTACAACAGGTTGAGTCGGTATGTATAGGGTACCATGTCCGGTGCATCGGTATGTATGTATGTGTCATGTGTAGCAGAGTCAGGTCAATATGTAATGTAATCGAGGGTGTGCTCACAACAGGTATATAGTCGAATAAGGAACAACAGCAGGAATAAAGTAAATAACAATAACGGTTCATTTAATCACAATGGTACGTGAATATGGTGCAGTTGTATTATATTAACATGTTCGAGCACCCTTGGGGTGCAATATTCACAGGGTAGCGCAATATTAATAACAGCAAGGTAATGAAGATATAAGTGTACGACTATCGTCCTCTAAATAACAGAATGATTAACAGGTAGTTGTTATTAAGGTTATGGTGGCAAAATACGATTTAAATGGCAGTATTATGATGTATATCATATTTCGTTCAATGAGACAAGTAACTATACTTAGTTAATATTGCAAGTTTTATGAGTCAAACACTTAATTAGTTTAACGTAGCATGTAGCAAGTAATACTTGCCTCGACGGTTTCGCAAACCGGAAAACACGAACGCAACGTCGGCGGAAAACACGCGACGGATGCACGGGCCACGGATCGAGTCCAAACAGCGAACAGCGGGACCACACGGACTGGAGTACTTCGAGGGATAACCAGGGGGCAACCACGACGGGTTCGACGGCGATGGGGCGCCGGCGAGGCAGCGACGGCGGCAGCCAAGGCTGAAAGTTGCTGGGGTCGCTGGAAAGGGATGGTGCGGTGAGTAGAGGGGGGTGCTAGCCTGATCTGGTGTTCAGGGGGAGAAGGAGGTGGTCGGCGGTGGCTCTGGCAATGACGGCGAGGGTCGACGGCGCTTGTCCGGCGAACTAGGGTTGGTGTTAGGGTTGGGCTCTGTTGCAGTTGCAACGCCGGCGAGGGAAGGAGGAGGAAGACGAGGAGGTCGGGACGAGGGTGAAGGGAGGAAGACTCTGGCGTCGTCGGCGATGGGAGGCGGCGGCGACGGCGAGCACTGCGTGCAGGTGGTGGCGTCGGGTGTAGCTGCAGGCTCTGGAAGGAGGGAGGAGAGGAGGAAGGGTTGCGGTCAAGGCTGTGGAGGTGAGGAAGATGACGGCGAGGTCGTGGGGAGGTCGGCGGCGAGGGCACGACGAGGCTAGGGTTTCTCGCGGGGTTCATCGATGGGTTTCTGCAGTTGAGGACGAGGGACGTGGGGGTTTATAAAAAAAGATAGAGAGAGAGAGAGAGATTGTTAGAGAGAGAGATAGAGAGAGATTGAGAGGCGGAGAGAGAGAGAGAGAGTTGGTGGGGTCCACGAGGGATTTAATCCCTCGTGATTGGCTGGGAGTGGGTACGGAAGGTTAAAAGGAAATTTTAAAGATTTAAAAAAAAGATTTATACGTTATATATATAACAGAATTATATATTATATGGTTTTAATATATTTAATCAAATGGGCATTTCGGCGCTAAATGAAACATTTCCAAATCGCGCCCGGGTTGCGCCCAAATGTTTCAAATTCAAATTATAGGATTTTAAGCGAGTTCCAAATCTTGAAATGAGGTGTTTTATGATTAAAATGCATGCCCCCAAGTCGGACACTTGCACGCGCGCGTAGTCGTCCAAACTTGCCCGTTTCACCGAACGGGATGAAATCTCGACGCGCGGACGCTACCACGCGACTAGTGGCGACGAGTAGGCCAGTATGGATATTTAATTTCATTTTAGGTGTTAAATTTATTATAGGCGAAAAATGACTTAGCCGGTTAAAATTTAGCAAAATCACCAAACAAGCAAGATAATTGAAATGAGCAATGTATAACACTCAACTAGTATCAGAAATAGTATTATTGGGCTCGGGTGTTACAATAGAGCTCCATTTCCAAATAGGTTGAGGCCCAACAAACCCAATGCCCAAATGGAGAAGCTTGTAGACATGTTTACACAAGTCAACATCAACATCCCTCTCCTAGATGCTATCCAACAAGTTCCGTCCTATGCGAAAACTCTTAAGAACTTATGCACTAGGAAGAGGAAGACTCAAGTGCCCAAGAAGATATTCATGGCAAAGACTGTACACATGGCTTTCCCCCAACAATTTCCAAGGAAACGTAAGGACCCTGTCTGTCCTACTATTTCCATTTCTATTGGGGAAAAACACATCAACCGTGCTCTACTTGACCTGGACGCTAGTGTTAACTTGCTTCCTTTCTCGGTTTACGAGCAGTTAGGTATCGGAGTGTTAAAGCCCTCGAGCATAACTCTCCAAATGGCTGACCGATCAATCACCAAACCTAGGGGTGAACTGGAGGATGTGTTGATAAAAATCGGGGAATTTGTATTCCCTGTGGACTTTATTGTAATTGATACATAACCTGTAGCAAACCCACGGAATCAAATTCCGGTGATTCTTGGTCGCCCCTTTTTGGCCACTTCCAATGCTATCATCAACTGTCGTAATGGTTCTATGACCCTATCCTTCGGGAATAGGTCAATTGAGCTGAACATTTACAAGTTGGGAAGTGTACCCTCCGAACCTACTGCTCAAGCATGTTCTGTCGAATTAATGGATGTCGACAGCAGCGAATTTGATCAGCCTCATGATACTAATCTTGACTCTTTTCATATGTTATTGTTTGACCTAACTATGTATCATACACATACAGACTCTTCTACCGAGTTGTCCGGGTCAACAACTAACACTGATTATGAACTGTTTTTGGAGTCTGAAGATCACCCCGCGCTTTGTGATGACATTATTCTTCGGAGTATTGATGGGACTTTTGAGGAAATTTTCGCTGATGAACTCGCATTTTTGAATGACACGGGTGTTGAGATGAATGCACATCAAAACAAAGAAATTGAACCTCCAGCCCTTCTTCTGGATTGTAAAAAGAATGCAAGTAATCCATCACAATCACTGCATCGTCTCTCCAAAACGAGACGCAAACACATTCTATTCCAACACTTACCCTTTCCCTACTTCTTCTTCCACCAACCTGAGCACTACATTGATAAAATTTTCGAATGGTTGGTGTTAACCTTCGGTCTTAGCAAAGCTTGGCATCGACCAATAATTTTTGACCCCCTCTTGTGATTTTCAAAGCTTAATATGTTTTAACTCAAGTTTGGGAGGGTGTAATCTGGCTCCTGAAAAGAAAATTTTTACACAAAATTATGAGCCAAAAATAAGTTTGGGGGAGAATTTTCACGATCATGTTTATTGCCCCCATTAATAAATTTCCTCCCAAGCTTACAGGTTTTTGAGAATTAGCAGAAGGCAACAGTGAGGACACTGTTGAAAACAAGTTTGGGGGAGGTTTGTGCTTATTTTCGCATCATTTGCATCATACTTTGCATAAGCACAAAACATTTAAAAACCTATAAAAATTTCAAAAATTTCAAAAATAATTTTTTTGTGTATATAAATATGATAATAAAAGATCAGATAATGAAAAATTACATCCAAAAGATTGGAAAAATTTAAGAAAACCTAGAAAATTAGAAGTTTTCTTAAACGAACTAGTAATAAGTAGTTATGAGCCGTTGTCCCAAGGGTTAGTAAGATGAAGGAAGTCACTAATCTGAGGATAAAAATAAGTCTGAAAAATAGTTTCTATTCTGGAATCCAAACATTTTAAACGTTGATACCCTACTATTCGCACTGACACACGTCTTGAAACTCGGGATAGTAGAGGATATCTTGGAATGCTCTTGTCTAAAAGACAAAGTATGAAGGAAATAAAAAATGAATAAAAATATAAAGTGGTGAGAAAAATGAACACTGGTTTTGTTATCGCCAAGGCAGCAATAAAAAAAATATAGCGAGGGTGTTTCTTCACCTAGTGCCTTAGACCAACTGGTCTGGGAGTCACTGCTAAGCCATAGGTGGTGTAAGACGAGGAAAATACTAAAATACCTAATAAGCAAGCACATGAGTAATCGGTCGGTTAGTACCTCAAGAAGTATTAACGGTCGCATGAAAGTGTGTGAGCAAATTCATCTAAATATTCATTAATTAAAAAGTACTGAGGTGGATGGACAAGAGTATGATAGCTTGAATTGAATTCTCCGAGTGTAGGGATGTCTATTATACACACGTAGGGTTATATGATCGATGTTTGGAAGAAAGATAGGAATGAAAAATAAAGACGATGTTTTATTGAGGGATGATGTGATTTCTAACATCTTTTCATGACTATTAAGATAGGGCTCATGACAACCGAAAAGCTAGCATAGTTGGAAACTTTAATTTTCAAAGTCTTTCTTTTACAATTCTTATCTTTATATGTAATATTCACGGTCTTTCTTTTATTATTGGATTTTGTGGGTGCAATACGCTGAAAACCCTCAGGAGACAACACTCCTCCTACTAGGGACACCTAGAGGTTTAAAGGCTTGTTGCACGTGCTCAGTGCAATCGTGTTGTCTACGAAAGTGTGCTAGTTAGTTTTTCTCTTTCTTTATTTTCTCCTTCTCTTTTTAATAAAACAGTTCGCTCGAGACGACCGAAAATAAGTTTGGGGGAATTTGATCAGTCGAAAATATTGCATTTTTAACACATCAATTTCCCTACCATTTGCACTCATCTATAGGTGTTCGGTATGAATATAGCACATATTAGCAAAACATCCGTAAAATACCAAATTACTTGTGTTATATATTAAAACCGACATTTTGAGGAAAATTGAGTGTTTATCATGGCATGCATAATCTTTGTGTAGCGCAACACTTGTCTCGAGAATCTGTGCAGGAAATTCCAGGAAAAGAGCCGAAACTGTCGAAAGTGCTGATAAAAATACGCCAAGTCCAAGACCTGTGATCTGGCAGTGATCAAGAAAGAATTATGAGATTCAACACATCAGAAAATAATCCCAAAGTCAGCCCAAGAATCACCATGGAATTTCTATGCAATAAGGCCACCAATGGGCCGTGGATCCGCGGTCAGAAGGGCATTCCCGCGGCGGATCCGCGGCCACTTTGCCACTTCATCAGCGTCGCTTCGCTTCAGACTACTTCTTTCAGGGCCCATACCTATTCAATACACTCCAATTTCTAGATATCTCTAGAAGTTTCTGTCAAAACAGCAAGGCTTATTGTTCAAGCTAAACATCTTCAAGCTTCCAAAGCAAGCTACTTAACTACCTAAGCCTAGAAGCTTCCCCCTAACCTCCAAGCTTATGAAGGAAGCTAACCCTAACTAACTAACTCTAGAACCTTCTCTCTAACTACCAAGCTTATAAGGGAAGCTAAACTAAATCTAGCTTCTAAAGGAAGCTAATCCTAATCAAGCTTCTAGGGGAAGCTAAGGAGAAAGGCTATAAAAGGGACCCTAAAGCTTCTATTCTAAGTTGTTGATCCCTCCATCAATTCCCAACACAAGTTGAGTGACACAACTTGTAACCCTAACCCTAATCCAATCACCAAAGCCAAATTCAAGATCCCCGAGAACAATTCAAGCAAGAAGCCTTCAACCTTTTAGGAGCGAAGCCGATCTTCATCCGAGCAAGTGGTCCAAGACGATCCGCGACTCACGAAGACGAGCGAACCCAAATCGACGATCGAGTTCTTTCCTCATTGTAGATCTTGAGAGAATTGTAACAAAATTGTTGATAAATAAAAGGTGAAATTCTTTATCTTGCTTTCTTTACATTCTTGCATCATGATTAGATCTCGATTCTTGATTGTGTTCTTTGATATGATGTTTGAGTAAAACTCCGCTTATGAAGGAGTCGAGAGAATCAATAGATGATGATGTTACAAATCTTGAAACGATTCTTAAGTCCTATGAGTTTTGTAAATTCTTGTAAATTGAAGAATCGACAACCTAGTTTCGAGCGATACTTTCTTAATTATGTTCTCTCTTAATTAGTGATCCACGATCGATTCTTGAATTTACTAGAGGCTAGAGTGTGAATGAAATCAACGAAAGGACAAGGGATAGATGATGAAACCCTAGTTTCCGCAAGAAATCCCTAATTCTCGTTGATCGTCATCGATCTAATATCAAATCATTAATGGATAAGAAAACGTAATCAATAGTTTTCATCACGTCTATAGATTCGATCGATTCCTACGAGCCTCACTTCGATTCTTGAAACCTAATTCGATTGGATATCATCAATTCTTGATTCTTGATTTTTAATGTCTTCTTGATAATTAGATTTAGATCTAGATAATTCTTGAAATTCACTATTAAATTTTCTCTTTAATTTTCGACTCATCTAATTCAATTACAAGCAAATCTCACTTTCCCTGTGGAAGATCCGCACTCGCTAACGCGCTATATACGACACCGTTATTGATTGCGGTTTACAAATTTCTTTGATTGTGATTTCTATACATTTTCTACCGACACACACAAAGAGAATCATTCAATCACCAACCAGCCTCGGAAGCCAGTGTTCGGAGAGAGAGGAGAATCTCCACTGAAAGAGAAGCTGGATAAAGTCTATTCTTTCAGAGGGAAAAAAGTCCATAAAATATTCAAAGACGCCCTAAGAAACGGTCTACAATTGGTAGAATCAAAAAGACCGCAAGAAGCGAATATGACCGGCGACCCCAAATATTGCCCCTATCACAGAGTGATAGGTCATGCTATTGAAGACTGCTTCATCTTCAAAGATTGGGTCGAAAAGTAATACAATACGGGAGAGATAGAACTGTCTATAAGCGTGTTAGCAATTAAACAAGCTGCTACCGCCAATTTCATACAAACGGAGACTGAAACCCTTCGGGAATCTGTTGCTCTCAATCATCTACCTTTCTCTGAAAAGAGCGGGCCAATGCAACAAGCTAAGAGCCAAATGAGCAACATTGCCAACGAAGAAGCGATAGACGGGTACACAACCCATACGGTCTACATGATGGAGCCCAGAGGAACAAGTCCTCCTACGCCTTATAGCTATAACGATGACATGGTTTTTGCCAACCAACACCGGCTCGGTCTAGATGACGAAGAGCCCGCTTATGCAATTAAGACAAAGGAGCCCGTGGTTCCTGCAGAATTGAGCCCAGGCTCCACTAATTGACCACCACGTCGTTAAACCGGGAAGAATGACCACCACGTCATTAAACCGGGAACAATGACCACCACGTCATTAAACCGGGAACAACCGACCACCACCTCGTTAACTGGGAACAACCGACCACCACGTCGTTAAACTGGGAACTATCGACCCCTAAGTCGTTAAACTGGGAACTATCGACCCCTAAGTCGTTAAACTGGGGATGTAAAAAAATGTGTAAATAAATAAAAAAATAAAAAACAAAAAAATGCCGAAATGATAGGGCAACTCGCAATAAAAATCAGCGAGTAAAATAAAAACGAAAAAATAGCCGAAATGATGGGGCAACCGTGAATAAATAGCTGAAATGATAGGGCAACCACAACCTTCGCGATAAGAAAAGTGCAACGATGCAGATGCCAACAATGCAGATGCCAACAAAATTCTAGTGCAAACCTCCAAACAGTGAATGATGAGTCGCTCCTGGTACCATATTCTAGTGCAACGATGCAGATGCCAACAAAATTCCAAATCCCTAAACCTCCAAATAGAGAATGATCAGTCACTCCTGGTACCATATTCCAGTACAGCGATGCAGACGCCAACCAAAATTCAAATCCCCGAATATCCCGATGGCGAATGATGAGTCGCTCCTGGTACCATATTCCAATGCAGCAATGCAGACGCCAACTGTAACACCCTAGTTCATTTATACCAATTCCAGTTCAAGTATTTACTTATTTATGGTAGTTTCTTGGTTTACTGTGTTTCGGGTGCGAATAGTATTTTGACATTTGTATTTGCATTTTACCTGACCTGCTTGCTTGAAACCTGTCTTGATTCATGTTTATAATTTATCCTGACCTATTACATGGATTCATGCATTTTCATTTTTTTACCGCATACTGGCATTTTATCTGGCATCTGCATTTTTTTAATATAACATTTAAAGTCAAGTAAATTATTTTTAAAATATCTAGCATGGCCTGCATGATACCTCTGACCCTGTCGTAGCATCCGCGCATCTTGTTCTCGTCCCGTTCAGTGAAACGGACTTGTTTGGATGGCTACGCGCACGTACGTGCATCCGTTCTTGGGGGCATGCATTTTCTTTACCCGGACATTCATTTTTTATTTTGGTCGACATGTATATTTTTCGTATTTTTGAAACTGAATTTTAGACCCGACCCGGGTGTATTTTGGACTAAATTTGTATTTATCAGAAAATCCAATTTTATTTCATCTAATATATTTATTAAAATTTAACAGTTTAAAATATTTATAACTTACAAAATCTTTTTAAATTAAAATCTAAACCTTAATAACAACCTCTTTCTCTCTCTCTCTCTCCCCTCTGCATATATATATTTATATATATTATTTATTTATTTTTTCTTTCCTTATTTAATACACAGCATCTACTTCTTCTTCTTTCTTTTCTTGATCTTGTTTCTTAATTCCGGTGATCACCGCCGGAGCCGTGCTCGTCGCTGACGATCCGAGTGATCCAGTGAACGTACCTGACTTGCGTGATCATCCTCGTGCGTTGTTTGGAACCGTTCCGTGTACCGTGCGCGCGTCGCGACATTTCGCCGACGAAGGACGTTCCGTACACATCCGTTCTTGTTCCGTCTAGGCAAGTTAATCTTGCTACATGCTATATAACTCATTATATACCTATTTAAATAAATATCACACCTGTATTTTAAATCAAGCATCCCATGTTTCATATTATAGCCTTTCGACGTTCCGTTTACATTTGTATAGTGCATTTCAGATCTAGGGCATGCAAACCAATCTTAATTGCATACTACATTACTTTAGACACATCTATTTTAACAATGGAATGCCTGTATTTAAAATCATGCACCCCATATTTAGTTTTATAACTTTTCGATGTTTCATTTGCATCCATTCATATCATTTCAGATCTAGGTCATAAAAACTTATCTTGTTACATACTATACTATCATATACTGTATCAAATTGAATAGTTACATTTCATATTGCTTAATTATATGTTCCGCACTTGTTAGTTTATCATTTTACGATTATGTGATACCCGTTTGCATCCATATCAATTAAAATATATATCATCGTAATATTTCTTATTATTATCTTTAATTAGTTTATAATCTGCATTTTATAATACTATACATTTGAAAATATTATAGTTTACGCATGAAACGTCGTCGCAAAGTGGATACGACAAATCTGAAATTTACTGTACACCTTACCTTATAAAATTCATTATAAATCATAGAAAAATCATTAGTATACATTCTTTAGTTCGTTACAAAGCTAACTCAGAATATTATAACTCTATGAAATATTTACTTTCAAAATTAATTGTTTAAATAACGTAAAATGCAAATGAAAATATCTCTAAACTGCTGTCTAGGGAAATTCCAGCAGCAAACTTTCAATTTTGAATGTTCATAGATTTTTTTAGGAACAACCTGAGATATTTCAATTTATAAAAATGAAAACCTTATTGAATTATCTTTGTTTTGGTATAAGACACGTCCGTTTTGGAGAACATTTGTTATTTTTAAGCTATTTTATAAATCAGGGTGACGCTGAATTTCTGCACGGAACTTTCTTGTGCATGGTTAATCAATACCACTTTTATAGTTATTAATCGGTTTGAATATGTTATCCATGTTAATATTATTATATCAATATCTATTTAATAAATAATAGTGCTTGTGTTTTAATATTCAGCAAATTTTACCGATTTACAGTTTTATAGTATCCGTCTGTATCTGTACGGTTTATTACATATCTAGTTGCACGCCGAGACCATATTATTTCATTTTACTGTTACATTAGCATCCCATACTTGATCTTGTGTATCCTACATAGTCATGATGTAATCCCTGATAAATATTTGTGCATCCATGCTTTACCGTGCATCCGTACTTGCTACAGTTTTAGTATGAGCATCCGCTTGACACATGTGCACTACCTGACATGACCTGATATCACAACTTGACATGTTACCTGATCCTGTTTATAATGCCGACAATCCTGATATGTTGTCCCGATGGACATATCCTGTTGTCTGTACAGACAAACATGTTCCTGCTTGATCCTGTATTGGCATTAGTCTCAGATTTATAAATACCAGACTTATACACATAACTTGGGGGTATGGGGAAATCAAGAATGTAGCTAAACGTAACTCAAAGGGCTATTATATCATTTTACCGTGGTCCCGTGGGGAATGAACGGAACATAGACTCACAGTCTATCACATCATTTTACCGTGGTCCCGTGGGGAATGAACGGGGCATAGACCAATGGGTTACAATGAGGATTACATTCATTGATTTCGCTTTAGACACCCTATAGCACAGTTTAGACTACTCACTGCACTTCACCTGTTTATATCATGTTCACTGATTTATATTCATGTTATTATTACTTGTTATTGATGACTTTTTACTGTTCATACTCATGCCTGCATGACTTGTTACACCCTGATTATATAATTGTTGATATTATGACGCACTGACGTCTGGGTTTTGCATGACCTAGATCCTCTACCTTTGTCGCACGCTGATCAAGAGTATTTCCGCCGTTAGGCCAAGCAGTGAGGATCCTGTTAGTATCCAGTTAGTTATTTTCGTACTTTCCAGATGTTATTGTTACTTGGATTTATTGCTTCCGCATATTATTTCTTGACTCGTTTATTCTGGCTCATGGACATGTACTAGATAGTTTATTCACTTTCCTGTTCTTGATATTTCTACAGCCGTAATGTGACTGTGGAGGGATTTTTCCTATCCACAGGTAGCATGGTTGGCTCTGTCACGTGCCTATCTTAACGCACTCTGGGAAGCGGGGCGTGACAGGGTTTGTTTGGTATCAGAGCCATAGGATTTAGGTTAATCGGGTTTGATTCTTTTGTAGTTGGGTATTGGACCCAATACACGAATCAGAATACTCGTAACTAGGAGCATGTCCTGCCACCTTGTTATCGTGATTCTTGAATCATATCTTTCTCTTGACCCTTTGTCTTGACGATATGCAAACAATTTTGCATCTCGGCTTGAAATCTTCTTGATTCCTTATTGTTTATCCCGTCCTATTCCTTCGATTTTGATACTAGGATTTGGGCGACTTGAGTGGAGTTATGTGATTGTAACTATGTACCGCGGCATGGTTATAATGCGGTACTCTATTTAAGTAACTTGGAGTCCTAGTCTTGATTCATTTCCTTGATTTATGGTCGTGATATTACCTTGCTTCTCTCGGTTTCATTGCTTACCAGTTCATGTTTTATCGTCAGCTTGAATCCTGTTTACTGTGCTTATCTTCTTCAGTGTTTGGCTTCAGGAGAAGTTGTTTCCGGTATCCTACTTGTTCATGATTTTCCCGCATTAGCATTATTCGATTCTGGTGCATCCCATTGTTTTATGTCGTCCAAGTTTATTGCTGCACACTCGATTTCTTGCACGACCCTGTCTAGTTGTTGGGACATACACACTGGGAATGGGAAGATCATATCTAGTAGCGAATGCAAGGATTGTTCTGTTGTTATTTGTGGACGGGAGTTATTTGCAGATTTCTTGGTGATTGATGCCGGCAGTTATGAAGTTGTCTTGGGAATGGATTTTCTCGGCACTTTCCACGCTCACATAGATTGTAGAGCACAGAAAGTGATTTTCCAAATTCCCGAACATCCGGAGTTTTTTTTCACTGGAGGAAGCAGTTCTGTCGGGCCAGTCGAGTTTAGGGCTAGACTGACAAACAATGTTCTTTCGTCGATAGAAGTTGACAAGGAGAGGTGTAGTTCGAGAGTTTATGGACGTATTCGAGGACATCCCGGGTTTACCTCCAAAACGAGATGTGGAGTTCGCGATCGATCTTGTTCCTGGTACAGCACCAATCTCAAAGGCGTACTATCCAATGGCACCAGTGAAGTTGGAAGAAGTCAAGAAGCAGGTTACCGAATTACTTGAGAAGGGTTGGATTCACAGCAGTAATTCACCTTGGGGAGCTCCAGTTCTTCTAGTCAAGAAGAAAGATGGCACAAGGAGGATATGCATCGATTATTGAGAATTAAACCGGGTGACTATTAAGAACAAATACCCGATCCCTCGCATTGGTGAATTTTCGAGCAACTTAGTGGCGCGAGGGTATTCTCGAAGCTGGATTTGTGATCCGGATATCATCAGGTCGGAGTTAAATCAGAAGATATTTGCAAGACTGCGTTCCGAACTCGATATGGACATTACGAGTATTTAGTGATACCATTCGGAATCACGAATGCACCGGCGATATTTATGGACTTGATGAACCGAATCTTTTCACCTTTCTTGGACCAGTTTATAGTGGTATTCATCGATGATATTCTGGTCTACTCGAGAAGCCTAGAAGAGCATGCAGAACACTTGAGGATCGCACTGCAGACGTTGAGGCAAGAAAGATTGTATGCAAAGATGAGCAAGTGCGAGTTTTAGCTTGAAGAAGTGAAGTTTTTAGGGGCATGTTGTATCCGGAGATGGAATCGCTGTTGATCCCAAGAAGATTGCAGCAGTTCAAGATTGGCCGATTCTGAAGAACGTAGCACAGATCAGAAGTTTTCTTGGACTTGCCGGATATTACAGAAGGTTCGTGGAGAATTTTGCTCAATTGGCTGAGCCTTTGACCAAGCTTATGCGTAAGGAAGTACCGTTCATATAGACGGATAAATGTGCGTCAGCTTTTGAGGCGTTGAAGCAAAGATTGATAACCGCTCCTATTTTGACCGTACCAGACAGTTCCGGAGGATTGGTGATTCACAGCGACGCATCTGGGAAAGGTTTGGGCTGTGTTTTGATGCAGCATGAGAAGGTTATAGCTTACGCATCGAGACAAGTTGAAGATCCATGAGAAGAATTACCCAACTCATGATTTGGAGCTAGCAGCTGTGATTTTCGCTTTGAAAATTTGGAGACACTACTTATTGGGCGAAAGGGTCGAAGTATTCACCGATCACAAAAACCTAAAGTATGTGTTCACACAAAAAGTGCTTAATATGAGGCAGCGTAGATGGTTGGAGCTGATGGCTGACTACGATCTTGATCTTAAGTACCATCCGGGGAAAGTTAATGTTGTGCCGGATGCGCTTAGTCGGTTGCCAGCAATTCGGATGTTGACTGCACAGAAGGAGCTTATCGATGATTTTCGGAGATTCGAGTTGGAGATTGTGCTACCGCATTTTTCGGGACAGTTGATGCAACTGCAAGTACAGTCGTCATTGATCGAGAGTATTAAAACAGCGCAGTCGCAGGACCCAAGATTGCAGAAGTTTCGAGAACAGGTTGAAGCTGGACTTCGAACGGACTTGTTGATTCATGAAAATGGTTCGTTGCGATATGGTAGCCGTTTATGTGTGCCAAAAAAAGATATTCGCGAAGAAGTTATGAAGGAGGCACACGGTTCCGCATATTCCGTACATCCAGGAGGCACGAAGATGTACCGTGATCTACGAAAGTATTTCTGGTGGGAAGGCATGAAAAAGGAGATTGCTCGTTTTGTAGCGAAGTGCTTGGTGTGTCAGCAAGTTAAGGCTGAACATCAAAGGGTTGCTGGTTTATTGCAACCACTTCCGATTCCTCAATGGAAGTGGGAACATATAACCATGGATTTCGTAATAGCTTTACCGCGGAGTCCAAAGGGCAACAATGCAGTTTGGGTGATTGTTGATCGATTGACCAAGGTAGCTCATTTCATACCATTTCGAGTTGGTCAATCAACGGAAGCGTCGGCAGAACGGTACATGCAGAAGATTGTGAGATTGCATGGAGTACCTGTGAGCATCGTGTCCGACCATGACACCCGATTCTTATCACACTTCTGGAGGAGCTTACAGGAAAGTTTGGGGACTCGATTGAAGTTTAGCACAGCTTATCATCCTCAAACAGATGGCCAGTCGGAGAGAACGATCCAAACTCTTGAAAACATGTTGAGAGCTTGCATGTTCGACTTCAAGGGTTCATGGGAGGATCATCTACACTTGGTGGAGTTTTCGTACAACAACAGCTTTCAAGCGACTATTCAGATAGCTCCATTCGAAGTATTGTATGGTCGCAAGTGTCGCTCACATATTTGTTAGGACGATATTGGAGAACGAAAATTGTTGGGACTGGATTTGATCGTGCAAACCGTAGAGAAAGTTAATACTATCAGAAATCATATGAAGGTAGCGCAAGATCGGCAGAAGAGTTGGGCCGATATATCGAGAAGAACTCTAGAATTCGCTGTTGGTGATCTAGTATTCTTAAAGATATCACCTACTAGAAGAGTGATTCGTTTTGGTAGTCGAGGAAAACTTAGTCCTCGATTCGTTGGGCCTTTCGAGATTTTGGAGCGTGTTGGAGAAGTGGCTTATCGATTGGCGTTACCACAATCTTTGGCAAATGTTCATGACGTGCTTCATGTATCTCAACTCCGTAAATATGTTCGAGATGAAACGCACGTGCTGGATCATTCGGAGCTGACTGTACGAGAAGATTTAACCTTTGAGGAACGACCGATGTCGATGTGGATCGAAAGGAAAAGGTTCTTAAGAATAAGGTTATCCCTCTCGTACTTGTTTCTTGGGGAAATCGCTCGCATGGAGAATCAACTTGGGAATGAGAAAACGAGATCCGGCAGAAGTTTCCACATCTATTCTTATAGTTTCTTGATTGTCTATCTTTTCTTGTCTTGGGAATTTCGAGAACGAAATTCTTTTTGTAGTTGGGTATAATGTAACACCCTAGTTCATTTATACCAATTCCAGTTCAAGTATTTACTTATTTATAGTAGTTTCTTGGTTTACTGTGTTTCGGGTGCGAATAGTATTTTGAAATTTGTATTTGCATTTTACCTGACCCGCTTGCTTGAAACCTGTCTTAATTCATGTTTATGATTTATCTTGACCTATTACATGGATTCATGCATTTTCATTTTTTTACTGCATACTGGCATTTTATCTGGCATCTGCATTTTTTTAATATAACATTTAAAGTCAAGTAAAATATTTTTAAAATATCTAGCATGGCCTGCATGATACCCCTGACCCTGTCGTAGCATCCGCGCATCTTGTTCTCGTCCTGTTCAGTGAAACAGACTTGTTTGGATGGCTACGCGCACGTACGTGCATCCGTTCTTAGGGGTATGCATTTTCGTTACCCGGACTTTCATTTTTTATTTTGGTCGACATGTATATTTTTCGTATTTTTGAAACTGAGTTTTAGACCCGACCCGGGCGTATTTTGGACTAAATTTGTATTTACCAGAAAATCCAATTTTATTTCATCTAATATCTTTATTAAAATTTAACAGTTTAAAATATTTATAACTTACAAAATCTTTTTAAATTAAAATCTAAACCTTAATAACAACCCCTTTCTCTCTCTCTCCCTCCCTCTCCCCCTCTGCATATATATATTTATATATATTATTTATTTATTTTTTCTTTCCTTATTTAATACACAGCATCTTCTTCTTCTTCTTCTTCTTTTTCTTGATCTTGTTTCTTGATTCCGGTGATCACCGCCGGAGCCGTGCTCGTCGCTGACGATTCGAGTGATCCAGTGAACGTACCTGACTTGCGTGATTCAAGTGTTGTATCCAAACTTATTATTGTGTAAATCCAAACTTATTATTGTTTTGTATCAACTAATTGTCTTAGCGATAAGAAATTTAGAGTGATCATCAATTTGTATGCATGTCGAAACTGTTGAACCTTTGCTCGTGTTTTTTCCAAAACTTTCCCTGCGTGTGCAAGGGGTTCTTGCTAGTTGTGTACTATATAAACACAATTACATAATAGTTATAGTTGGTAGTTGGTTTTCTCCAATAACTCTTTATGATATGCGAAGTTATATTTTTGTAATCTTATATTTAGTTTTCTCCTAAAATTCATATATGTTTAGTAACAAGAAGAATTATCTACATGAGAGAAAGGTAATGTTAGTGTTTACTTCGGACAAGGGTGTTTAGCATAAGTGGTGAATGTAACATAAATGGTGAATATATAAACATCTATATCATTAAAAAAAAATGATTGATCACACAATAACCATGCTTTTCAATGCAAATGGTATGAATTTTTAAGTTAGTATATTCATGTCGATTTGGGACTATTCCATGTTGGGATTTCTTGACAATTATGAAGAGTGAAAGAATGTTTCTGCTGTTTTAATTCTTGTACTTCTTTAATTTAAACGGTTTCAAATCGAGGCCACAAATCATTTTTCCCACGTTCCTGACAACTTGTAGCCTTTAATTTTTCCTAAGTTAATTATCCATGCAATGCTAGGAAACTTTTATTCGTTTATATTTTTGTGTCGATCAAATTGAAAAATTAAGTTGTGCCGACAATGCCAGAAGAGTGGCATGAGGAAACTAAAGAACCAGCTATCAAGTAACCATGGAGTTTCAACAAAATGAAACCCTGTTGTCACTTTGGCAAAGAAACGGCATGAAGGCTCGACAATAACTTGACAAAAGCAAGTTTCATCATGGTATATGCTTATTTCAACAATGCAACAATGCAACCAAATCGGAAGTGAAATTATATATCGACTCAATTGATACAACAATGCTAAAAATGTCGTTAAAAAAATTTCGAACATCTAAGCTCAGGAAACAATCAAAACACCCAGTGGATACAACGCAAGGTTACCCGTCATGAAAACGCCCCAAACAAGCACAATCCACCAAGCAAGAAACAATGCACATTGTTGTGAGAAATAGGTACCAAAGTACGCAGCGGATGATCGATAAGCGTGAATCGGAACTAATGAAAAAGATCAAACGCGGTAATTACGCAAAAACAATAAGGAATAAAAGAAAAAACACAACAAGCAAAGGACACAAGATATTACCGAGATTAGGGACGCACTTGCATCTAATCCTGCAAATCTTGCCCTCTCGATCTCACCCAAATACAAATCTCTCTCTCTCTATACAAATCTCTCTCTCTCTCTCTCTCTCTCCCGCAGCTTCCTTAAAAAACGCTCTCGGTTAATTGATTGGTTTCATCAATTAATCTAGGCTTTAAATGACGCAAGCCACCAAAAACTGGCTCTGTTGAGTTATTTTGGCGGCAGGGAACAAATTGGATAGATAGCTTAATTAGGGTTATTAATTAATATTTATATAGGCCAAGAGATAGCGGGGTTTTAGAGATAAGATTGGTTTAAATATTCAAATTATTCAAACCAATCTCTATGCAGCCCGCATGTGCTGCTTCTGCTGCTGCTGGGCTTCTGTTCTGGGACTTTGGGCTGAGGAATTTCCATCAAAAATAACAATTTCTACCTTGATTCGAAATTCATCAAATCTCTACATTTTAATGGAAAAACTTGGAATTCTACAATTTGTCATTTCTAGCTTTTATCAAGTAACTAGACAAATTAAGTCCAAGTAAAGCTTGAACTTGGAAACTGGGACCACTTTTGTAAATGCGTCCGCCGGATTTTCATGGATACCAATTTTCATAAGCGAAATAGCATTCTTCTCGTTCTTCAAAAAGAAATCTTTCGCCTCGATATGCTTAGTTTTCATAGTATAAGCCTGATACTCCACCAAGAGAATCACGCTCTGACTGTTGCAAAACACCTTCGTGAAATCCTGCGGAACACCCATATCACTCATCAATCTACACAAATATATAGCCTCCTTGACAGCCTCCGTATCAGCTATCAACTCTGCCTCTGTCGTCGATAATGCGACAATGGACTGTAACATCGATCTCCATGACACTGCGTCAGTGCCAAACGTGAATATGTAACCCGTTGTCGATATTCATCTGTCCATATCACCAGCAAAATCTTAGTCACAATACCCTGTCACAATACCACCATCCGTACTACCTCTGCTAAATAACAAGCCGAATTCGTAGCACCCCTCAAGTACCTCAGAATCCACTTTACAGCCTGCCAATGCCCCTTACCCGGATTAGCCATGTATCGGCTGACCATCCCTACCGCATATGCAATGTCTGAAAGCGTGCACACCATCGCATACATTAAACTACCTACTGCACTCGTATATGACACTCTAGACATGTACTCCCTGTCCGTATCCGACCCTGGTGATAACTTCACCGAAAGTATAAAGTGCGCCTCTAAAGGAGTAGACACGGGCTTTGCCTTCTTCATCCCATATCGAGCGAAAACTTTCTCGATATATCGTTTCTGTCGCAGATGCAACTCACCATGCTTCCTCTCCCTGACAATCTCCATACCAAGTATCTTCTTCGCAGCCCCCAAATCTTTCATTTCGAACTCCTAACTCAACCACTGTTTCAACATGTTGACCTCTAACATGCTGCGTGATGCCACCAACATATCGTCCACGTACAATAAAGGATAAATCCGGGACCCATCGTCTAGTAGCCTCACATAAATGCATTGATCCTTAATATTCCTTGTATATCCAATCGTCAACATAAACTAATCAAATTGCCCATACCACTGTCTCGGAGGCTGCTTCAAACCATAAAATGACTTCTTCAATTTGCAAACATAGCCATTCTTGCCATCGACTACGAACCGTTATGGCTGATATATATATAAATATCCTCCTCCGGATCACCGTGCAAGAAAGCAGTCTTGACATCAAGCTGCTCTAGCTCCATATCATAAACCACAACCATGGATAAAAAAATATGAATCGAAGTATGTCGAACCATTGGAGAAAAGATTTCGTTCTAGTTTTCACCCTTCCTCTGTGCAAAACCCTTAACCACCAATCTTGTCTTGTATCTAATATCATCTGCCACTGACGAACCCTCCTTAACTTTAAAGACCCATTTGCAGCCAATTGCGTGCTTGCCCTCCGGTAGAGCAACTAAATCCCTTGTATTGTTCTGATGAAGAGACTCCATCGCAACACTCCAATTAGGAAACTCGGTAGACTGCATAGCCTCTCTGTAACTAGATGGTTTCTCGTGCTCCATAGTCAACGCATATGATGCCACGTTATCGAAACCAACTACGGTCATATCATCAAAACCAAATTTGACCGGTGGACGCCTAACTCGCATAGATCTCTGCCTTTCTATTTGAACTGGACCATTTGGATCCGTCAGACCCCCGGCCTGAATCTGTGTATCAATCACCTCATCTCTCATACTATCCTGAACCGGAACGTCGATCTCCACCTCGCTTGGTGGTGCAACCGTTCTCTCTTCACCATCTGATTGGGTCTGTTTTTTATGAACTATCGCAGACTCATCGGTTGTAACGTGCAGGCTGATTACTATCTTTTAGGTCTCAGGACACCACTGCCTGTACCCTTCAGCTTCACTTCCGTAGCCGAGTAGGACACAATTCCTAACTCTCGGCTCTAGCTTATCGCTTCTCTGCTGAACATAAGCTGAGCACCCAAATATATGAAGCCGTGTGTAATCTCCAGCCTTTCCGGTCCGCACTTCCTCAGGAATTTTCTTATCTATCGTCGCCGAAGGTGATCTATTTATAAGGTACACGGCGGTAGATTGGGCTTCAGCCCAAAACTTCTTAGGAAGCTCTGCTGTAAGCCGCAAACATCTGGTCATCTCTACTAATGTCCGATTCATCCGTTCTGCAACGCCATTTGACTGAGAATCTCCCGGAGTGGTGTAATGGCGCGCAATCCCCTCTGATTTGCAGAACTCAACAATGGCATGCGAAGTGAACTCTCCGTCGTTATCAGACCGAAGAACCTTTACATGTCTACCAGTTTGCTTCTCTACCCTGACTTTCCACGTCTTAAACTTCTCAAAAGTCTCGGCCTTAAACTTGAGAACATACATCCAGACTTTTCTCGAAAAGTTATCAATGAAGGAAACGAAGTATCTGGCTCCACCTCACGAAAGAACTGGTACTGGATCCTAAATATCGGTGTGGACATAATCAATAATACCCTTTGTATCATGTACTATTGTCCCAAACTTCACTTTTGTTTACTTTTCTAGGACACATTCTGTAATACCCGGTTCTTTTTTATACGCCTAAAATCCGTATTTCTCTTTAAACCATAAATTTTGTTATTTAATTATTTTAAAGAAACCCCAAACCCTAAATCTTCACTTTTTCTATTCACATTATTCATTCAGCCCACTTCTTTAATTAAAACCAAGCCCAAACTTTTTCCTCGGCCCGTTTCATTTTTAAAACAAAACCCCATTTTCCTATTTTCTTCCCCTCATTTTATATCAGCCCCGGCCCATACCTTATATTATTTATTCTTTGATTTTTTTTCAATAAGCCGGCCCAGCAGCTTTCAGGCCCACTCCCTTTTATTTTCCCATTTAACTTCCTTTAACCCTCAGCCCATTTAAATTTTTCCCATTTAAAATTTACCCAGCCCGTTTCAATCCCCAGCCCACACACCATATTTAAACTTAAAATAAATTCTTATTTAAACCCCAGCCCGTCTCCAGGCCCAGCCCGCCTCCTCAACAGACCCGACCCGCTTCTCCCATTCCCTCTTCCCCAACGGCTCTCCTTCTTTCCCGCTCACCCCTTCAACCCACGACACGCCTCCTCCGCCGCAGCTCGCGCCCACGCCCTCGCAGTGCAGTTGCCCCGTCGCTTCCTATCACACCCTCACCTCTCTCTTCTCTTTCATTTTCGAAATCCCTAACTCTCTCCATCCACCAAAAAAAAACCCACCGAGCACCCAACTTCCCTCGAACCCACTGCACCCTCGATGCCGACGATCTCCACACCACACCGTCGACCCCTACAACCTCTGCATCTTCTCCTCCTCCTCCAAGATCCACACCCGAGCCCTCTCTCTCTCTCCAATCTCTCCCTCTCCCCCTTTCCGCTGTTCTCTCTCTCTCCCCTCTCTGCTTGCCTCTCTCTCACTCTTCTCTCTAAACTTCTCTCTCCCTCTAACTCTTTCTCACTCTCTCAGTCCCTCTCTCTAATCTCTCTCAATCTCTCTATCCCTCTCTATTCTCTCTCTTCCCCTGCTTTTTCTCTCACTCTCTCTGCATTCTCTTTCTCTCTCTAACTCTCTCTCTCTGTTTAACTCTCTCTCTCTCTCAATATCTCTCTCTCTCTCCCTCTGCAATCCCTATCCATCGGCCTCGACAGCACCAGCAACCCCCAGCCCAGACACCCCCTCACTGCATCCCTAGCCGTCGCGGTCGAGCCCCAGCATTACGTCGAGCACCTACAGAAATCGCCGTTGCCGCGTGTGTCGTGCCCGTGCATACCGTTCCATCAATTCATCGTCTTCAGGAAAGTTCTCTACTTGCTTCATGCTAATCTATTTATGTTACAAATCCAAATCGTATAAATTGCAACGTTACTATTCGTGATAACGTACACTATTTACCTGTTCGATGTATGGCCCCAATGAGAATACTTGCTTAATTTGGCGGAATTCAATTGTATAATCTGGCCCGTATGGATGTGAATCTAGTGTGTGAATTTCGTTGGAAAATATGACCGTTAACGACTAAAACGACTACCCCCAAGTTTACTCGTAAAACTGGAAATTTCTTGTACCTAAAAACCGTTAGAATCACCATAAATTATACACATGTTGGAATGATGCATTCAAGGGCTCAAATCGAAGCCGACTCAACGAACTTTAACCCTATTCAAGTTTCTATTAGTTTCTGTACTTAAACTGTGACAATATTTGGATCGGAGTGCGACTCTGGACTGCAGTCCAGAGCGACTCTGTTTATTGGGTGCTGTTCCGTAATGGGTACCACCTTGTTTCCTTAACTCGTAGGTTGCGGAACTCCACTGTTTATTATAGGTGAATCTGTTAGATAGACAACACAAGTGGTTTCATCCTGTTTCGTTATCGTTTGTTATTTAATCTATAATTTATAAGATCGGGACGTATAACAGTCCCAACAGAATCAGAATTGACATACTAGTTTTGAACAGTGTATATCTCCTGACGTACAGATGTGATTGAAGATCCGTCTATTGCGTTGAAAACCTTACTGAGAAACCTAGATTTCATTCAACTGTAGCGTCGCTAAAATCTGATCCCAACTGGGATTAAAATGCGTTGCGAAACGGACTTCCGATTCTGAAACCGGATTTCCAGCCGTGAACGCTTAAAATGAAATGGCTATAATTAATGATCCTGGAACCCGATTGGCGTGAAACTAAATTCGCTGGATAGATAACTGAACATACTATTTATTCCCTGTTTATAGTTTCGCTAAACTGTACACGTTTGATTTATGATAAATTATGCAAGTGGTAGATTATTGATTCATGACACCCT
This sequence comes from Agapanthus africanus, assembly GCA_030015575.1. Lineage (NCBI taxonomy): Eukaryota > Viridiplantae > Streptophyta > Magnoliopsida > Asparagales > Amaryllidaceae > Agapanthus > Agapanthus africanus. Next base: position 29,472,064 of record CM057339.1, read on the forward strand.
AATCATGCTTTACATACTGTTCACACATCATATCATATACATGTCACTGCATTGATAACCTAGTGATAACGTGCATTACCCAGTGTTAGGTATTAGTGATGATTGTGGCAAGTACGTTAGTGTTCGTGTATCAGTGAATAAGTGAAAGTGATACGTACTTGTACACAATCAGTGAACCTTATGATTCTATTGCATTGTCGACATCTGTGGGATGCGTGTACGTGTGACTATAAGTGGTATGGGACACTTATGGAAGCTCTTGCACGGGTGTCACAGATAAGACATCAGCCTCTGCCATTTATCTTAGGTATTAGTCGGGACGTGCTTGATGGAGGTCCTGCCTCCAATTCTCGCGCAGACTTGTCACTGACCGACTGGTATTTAGGGTTATGGTTAGCGATTGATGTAGACCACGGGGTGTGGGGAAGTTTGAGTGTGAGTCAACAGAATCTCGGAAGTCCCATGCCGGCTTATGTATTTAGGGAGATATATGGAGATTTACAGGGTACATGATTATTACCGTGATTTACATGTTGGGCCCGTGGTCCCTTGCCCTTGGGTTCTACCCTTAGGTGGAGGACACTCGCGAGTGGTTGACTCTCACATTTGGACTGACGATAGGCTTAGTGACCTGTACAGTGAGACTTAGAGACTGATAGGGATAATAGCATCGATATACATACTTACTGTGTTGACATACGTGGCATATCATTCTACTGCTTTTACTGTTCCGCTGCATTGATTACTGCATGTTCATACCTATACCGTCATTGATTTACTGTTATATATATCTATTATCACTGTTAGAATTGTCACATGAATTTATATATTATACTGCTATTGTGTCGCTCTGACGACCTGAGTATTCATGCTCAGTGTGAGGAGAAGATTTAGCCTGGACCAGGACTAGACGTACATCACGGACATCTTGATTTGCTATCCAGAGTTATACCCTTCTGTTTCCCATCAGGTGAGTTCTTCACATTGTTTCGTTTCAGTTACTGCATTTCTCATTACCTGCGCATTACTTACTGTTTACCATGTAAAACTAGAAGCCGAAGTGTGACTACGGCAGGACTTTTCCTTGACCGTAGGAGCATGGCTGGCCTTGTCAACCCCTCGTATTCCGTATTTTGGGAAACGGGGCGTGGCATGGTTTAGTTGGTATCAGAGCCAGGTTTTGTTTCGATTGGGATTGCAGTTTTCCATGTAGAGCTTGACAGTCTAAGACATCCCTCAGTCTAGATTGTAAACTTGATATCCTTGATCCATATTCACATTGAGTGTTCTGCTATCCACTCGCTAGGGTTTCAGGTGACTTGGCAAAGTTACGTGGTTGTAATTGTGAACTACATCACAGTTACACTACCATACTCTGTTTAAGTGACTTAGAGTCATACAGTTGATTTTCCAATTGCAATGAATTTCATCACATCTGATATTCTTGAATCTTTGTCCAATCCATATTACATTTTGATTCTTATGGCTTGTGCCTTATATCATCCTCAAAATTATTGTTTCAGGATCATGTCTTCCAACGACTCTTCCTCTATCTCCACTCCCCAGAATCAGACCATTGAGATTCTGAGTGTACTGCAAAGTCTGAAGGAAGCCCAGGAGCGAACAAACGACTTGTTAGCAGAAGGACTGAGAAGGCAGGTGAATCAGGCACCAGCAGGAGTCTCAAATTGTAAAGGGATCCCTGTTAGGCGAGGAAAAGAGAAGAAGATGAAACACCAATTTGTTCCCCCGAGACAGAAGTAGCAGAAGACCCAATGTTGTGGATACTGTAAGAGGCCAGGACATCTTCAGAGGGATTGTCGCCGCGCATAAGGAAAATGTCTGATTTGCGGATCCAGCGAACATCTTATCAACGGTTGTCCAAAAAGAAAGGAGCTGCAAGGAGGAGACTCGACCACACTCTCCACTTCTGCCAAGTGATGATTACTGCGTAGTTCGAACTTCGAGGATAAAGCGGACCCAACACAGGATTCAACTCGCGTGACGAGAATGCAGCGATCTAGCAATCAAAGAAGAATTATCATGTTTTCTAATTTCAGTAATAATGTTGTCATCCTTTTATAAATATTTCTTTCCGTTTGAAATCTTGTATCCGTCGAACTTTTAGTTGAATGAAATAAAAACTTTGAATCGTAATATATGTATCATTCTCTTGTCTTTCTCCTTATTCATACTATTCATTATCACAGCGTTTCTATCCTGATTTTTCGGTTCCTGCCACCGTATATTTTCCTATACTTCGTACCCTGAGCTATATTCTTGATGTGATCCACTGTCTAATAATGACTCTTCCTTTTTAGGCCATGGCCCACCCGGAAGCAGCGCCGCATCTAGATAAGGATGCACAGTCATGCACCGCACACTGATGAGATCTGACGATGAGATCAACGAGCCCCAAGGCATTTTCGGAAACAGCGATTCCGAGGACGAAAGAGCAGCCGCCCCAGAGTTTGACATGATAGGTGATTCCGACGAAGAGGAAGGAGACCCCGAAGAGAACCCGATAGAGGAAGACCCGATAGAAGAAAATCCAGTGGAGGAAAATCCCATGGAAGAGAATCCAGAAGAAGAGAATCACAGGGAATCAGACCTCGATGAAGAAGCTCCAGCCGAGGAAGAAGGACCAGAAGATCAAGACCCTGCTGTGGAAGAACTCCCAATGGCGGTCCCCGCGAGGCGCTATGGAAATGGACGTCCCTACCTGAGCGCGCGAGCCTACCGCAACCTGCTGAATCTCCACAACCGCGACTGACGGGATTTCTTTTAGATGTTGTCTTATCTGGCCAAATAAATCTGTGTATAGTTTAGGGCCACATTTCATTTTTGAGAATACATTTGTTTGAAATCTTCTGGAATGAAATAAATTGTTGAGTTCGCAAATCTATCAATCTTCTTAGTCCCCTTGATGCTTGATTATTTCTTCTATACAATTATTTTTCCCTACTGAGATCTGTCCACCCATACTCCTTACATTGTCTTAACCCTCACTCGGATTAACCAGTACCGCATCCGATCTTTTAGTAGGCTCACCCTTCATCCATCGTCTGTGCCTCGTTTAAGATCCTTCTGGGAGGAGAAATTTTTAGTGAAATTTCCGAGTTCGCTAACCCTTCAAATTTTGATTCATATGATGTACCGACCGTTATCCTCCCCATACCTCCCTTTGTAGTCCTTTGTTGCTCACCTCTACTTCCTGTACTGGCCCGATCCCAATCTCCTTTACCTTCAGCCTAAAGCCGTCACACTCCGACCTTTGAATGAGCCACACTTCCTTGTAATCCTTACCCTAGCTAGCCCTATACATTTTTGTGTTTTCCCTATCACCCTAAATATATTTAGGGACATTATTATTCGAAAATGTGGTTTTCATTATTTTGTATTTATCGAAGAGTGCGTTTTATCGACTATCCCCGTTTTACGTATTTCCAGTACTCCATTACTAGCTTACCCATTATTTTCGATAGCACAACCTTATATCGCGCATATTTTCGTTCCATGTTTCTTATTTCACTATGTGAGCTTTCTAAGTTATTTTAAAACTCTGTTATCGATACAATTATCTGAAAATGTTTAACTTGTCGACAATTCCTTCCTTATTTTAGGGTTGCTACTTTATTTCGGATATTGTGCTTATGGTTACAATTATAAATGGTCCTTCCTTACCCATTATACTTATTATTTCTGCTGTGCTACTTTTGATATACTTATATGTGCATATATTTGGGTTTCGATTTTATCGAGCACGCCTCGAATAATATTGTTCGTTATTGTTATTTATATTCCCGTATATATATAGTTTGCTCTTATAGTTGTTCCTGCCTTATACTTATTTAGACCTATCCTTCTGTATGTTGTTCTTACATATATATACCTTCAAACTTTTGTCCACCCGTTTTAAGTAAATCACTATGTATTAGAGTTCGATATGATAACTCTTTGCTTATTATTTTATAGCTTGTTGTTTCTTTTAAATTTCGAGGACGAAATTTTTGTAAGGGTGGTATGATGTAATACCCGGTTCTTTTTTATACGCCTAAAATCCGTATTTCTCTTTAAACCATAAATTTTTATAATTAATTATTTTAAAGAAACCCCAAACCCTAAATCTTCACTTTTTCTATTCCCATTATTCATTCAGCCCACTTCTTTAATTAAAACCAAGCCCAAACTTTTTCCTCAGCCCGTTTCATTTTTAAAACAAAACCCCATTTTCCTATTTTCTTCCCCTCATTTTATATCAGCCCCGGCCCATACCTTATATTATTTATTCTTTGATTTTTTTTCAATAAGCCGGCCCAGCAGCATCCAGGCCCACTCCCTTTTATTTTCCCATTTAACTTCCTTTAACCCTCAGCCCATTTAATTTTTTCCCATTTAAAATTTACCCAGCCCGTTTCAATCCCCAGCCCACACACCATATTTAAACTTAAAATAAATTCTTATTTAAACCCCAGCCCGTCTCCAGGCCCAGCCCGCCTCCTCAACAGACCCGACCCGCTTCTCCCATTCCCTCTTCCCCAACGGCTCTCCTTCTTTCCCGCTCACCCCTTCAATCCGTGACCTGCCTCCTCCGCCGCAGCTCGCGCCCACGCCCTCGCAGTGCCGTTGCCTCGTCGCTTCCTATCACACCCTCACATCTCTCTTCTCTTTCATTTTCGAAATCCCTAACTCTCTCCATCCACCAAAAAAAACCCACCGAGCACCCAACTTCCCTTGAACCCACTGCACCCTCGACGCCGACGATCTCCACACCACACCGTCGACCCCTACAACCTCTGCATCCTCTCTTCCTCCTCCAAGATCCACACCCGAGCCCTCTCTCTCTCTCCGATCTCTCCCTCTCCCCCTTTCCTCTGTTCTCTCTCTCTCCCCTCTCTGCTTGCCTCTCTCTCACTCTTCTCTCTAAACTTCTCTCTCCCTCTAACACTTTCTCACTCTCTCAGTCCTTCTCTCTAATCTCTCTCAATCTCTCTATCCCTCTCTACTCTCTCTCTTCCCCTGCTCATTCTCTCACTCTCTCTGCATTCTCTTTCTCTCTCTAACTCTCTTTCTCTCTCTCTGTTTAACTCTCTCTCTCTCTCTCAATATCTCTCTCTCCCTCCCTCTGCAATCCCTATCCATCGGCCTCGACAGCATCAGCAACCCCCAGCCCAGACACCCCCTCACTGCATCCCTAGCCGTCGCGGTCGAGCCCCGGCATTACGTCGAGCACCTACACATGGAGGTATTAAACTTGTTGTCTATTTAGATGTGATAAAAATTTAAAAGATGTTAATTTGTTTGTTTACACTGCAAATAGGGCTTGAATCACTAAGTTCAGTTGGGGTGAGATCCATACTCAAGGTTTTGGGCTTAGCTCATTTGGTATCAATTTTCTCTTCAATATGAGAGTTCACAAGTTTGATTTCTGAATAGGGTTGATTTTCCCAACTAAAGAAAATATTTGATGTGACATTCACGACTCTATTTCTTTTTTTCAAAATAGAATACTTAAGGCCTTAGGCCTGGTTTGGATATGGAGTTTGGAAGACCGGAGTTAATTTTAAGTTGAGGTCAAAATGATGCTAACTCTAGCTTGTAAGGTCATATCTCTGCTTAAATATTTGTGTAACGGCCGTGTTTTCCCCATCTTAATAAAAGGTCGTTTAATAACTTTTTTAGTACCAAGTGTTCATTCAGCGCTTATTTATGAGAAATACAAAAAAATTTGATGATTCTACTTCTCGAACTAATTTTAGAATTATTAAAAGCTTTTAAAACATAAGTATTAGAATCATTCTAAGGTTATTATATTTATTCGCGCTTAAAATATTTTCATATAATTCTATAATGTCTTAAAAACAGATTAAATATTTTTATAAAATATATATATTTCGAAATTAAAATGTTTTTAAGATAGACTAGATTTCTAAGAAAAAAATAATGACTAACAAATATTTTAAATATGTGAAAACAAAGTTGTTTTAACCAAAGATTTATTTTTAAACCTGAAGATAACAATAAAATACATTTTTCTGATTTTTCTCATATTTTTCTGTATTTTTATAATAATTTTAAAAAAATTTGAAAACAAATTTTGGTTTAAAATTAAAAAGGAAAAATAAAACTGTTTTGAATATAAAAAAACAAAAAAAAATATTTTGGGGAAACGTGAACCGTTGGATCTCAAATCCAACGGCCTAAGCCCCGCTGGTGGGAGCACGTGAGCCCCACACACTTGCAGCCTCGTGACGCAGCATTGGCCTTGGGGCCATTGGATCGAGATCCAATGGCCTAGGTTGGGCGGCGGCGGCTAAAATCATCACCGGATGATTTTCAATGATTGGGGACGCGTGCTTTAATGATTAGGGCGTGGATTTTCATGATTATGATGAGATTTTTATTTGTGACCCTCTAAAACTATACACACACACACACACACACACAGATATATATATATATAAAAGAATAATGGAGGAAAGATGCCATAGGAGGGAATTTCCTCCTATGACGTCGAAAAAATACGCCCTCCGTCGTGTTTTCCTACGATCGGAATCTATTATTTTCATCGTTATCATCTAAGATGTGGGTACACCAAATTTTATGTGATTCTACAACTTTTTCACCGTTGAATTAGTGGGTTCAAAATTAACGGTTTACCAACAATAGAATTTTTTATATTGCTAAATCAACGGTGAAAAAGTAGTAGAATCATATGAAATTTGGCGTACCCACATCTTAGATGATAACGATGAAGATAATGGATTCCGATCGTCGGAAGACACGGCGAAGAGCGTACTTTTTCGACGCCATAAGAGGAAATTCCCTCCTATGGCCTCTTTCCTCCATTATTCTCTCTCTCTATATATATATATAGATAGATAGATATATAGCCTTTCAACCTAAATTTTGAGCAATTCAGAACTCCAAAAATTCTGAAAAAAATATCCGGACCTTGGTAGACGTTTCGGCTTCTTCAATCTTATCTCAAAACAAAGGTAGGATCCGTCTCTCACCACTTGTCTGTCATCTTCTTTCCTTTAGGGTCTCAGTTTCAAATTCTAATCTCCAATCTTATCTTAAAATGATGTTAAAAATAATTCTGTATACCTTTTGTGATACCTTATAAATATAGACTTGACACATACTTAAAATGGGATGATAAAATTATTCTTATATGCGTAAATATTGTACTATCATCCTATATGAAAATGATACGCTTGATGTTATAACCGATGGGGTATCAATCCACTCCTTATGTACACATACTTACCTATGATACCAATTAGATCTCAAAATAGGCCGCTTCCACAAAATACCATCATTTTATTAATATGTTGTATCCAATTAAAATACCCATATGATATAGGACAATTTGAACAAATTACCTTAGGCACATTAAAATAATATTGTATTTTTACTCTTATCCACTAATTATTTTAGTTTTATTAAAATCTCTTTACCTTTTGAAAAGGATGTTACTAACCTAAATAATTATATTATGGGTCTCTTTCCACCTTAACACGTTTTCAATTAAAGCGAATATTTTTATATTAATATCTTTAGCCTATAATCACTAAGGTTTAATAAGATACCCTAATAGGGCAATATTTTATATGAAACACCCCGAGATTACTAGGCAATCGTCCCTGAAAATAACACAAATTCTGCCATACATGTGCAGCGGTTGCCAACGCAGAGTTGTTTTTGTAGAATATCACTTTTAATAAAATACTATAATTTAAATAGGGTAATGTTTTACGTAAATATCTCGTGGTTGATAGACAATCGTCCCTGAAAAGGACACAAATACTGCCAGCCATGTGAAGCGGTTGTGTAATGGCCCTAAAAGTCCTATACACTTTTATTGATTCAATATTAATAAAAGAGTGTATTTCTGTCCTGATTTCGAGTTATAAATTATTTTTGATAACTTATGTATAAGAAACTCCTTATATAGCTCACTGGTTAAGCCTTTCCTTTGCTGTCCCATAGCTTGCAAGTTCGAATCCTATCAGTTTCAATTATTTGTAATATTTTTTCTTTTTAATTTTTTCAGAAGCCCAAAAGTTGCACGTGCATTACACAGAGAAACGAAGAGTTGCAAATAAATCAAACAATAAAAACGAGATATAAATACTCAAATGAAGGCACTGCCCGAACCATGAAACAATTGCCTCATTTTTTACTGCCGGTTTTTGCCCAAAAACTGCTACTGGCAGGTGGAATAGCCCTAAATCCCTCCAGTTTTTGCCCGTGCATCCCTTTAGCTTCCCACTCCTCCTTTTTCCTATTCGATTTTTCTAAAATTAAACAGAGAGCTCTCAACCTTTCATATACCCTATTAACACTCTTTTATATCATTTTAATATTTTATTTTAATTCACCATACCTCCATACTTTCACCTATAAATACCCTAGTCTATTCCAAGCTCTCCCCCTCTGATATAAACAGAAAGTCCACCTTACAAATCTCTTTCAAAACTATTTTCCTCTCAAGTCCTACTTGAACCATCACCGTAAACATTGAAACTCCGTTCCATCACGACGACAACGTACTTTGGCCAAGCATCCTCTAGCTCCTCCTCCTCATCACCAACGACGTCGCCGCCATCCAACATCACCGCCGTCGTAGAATCCGTAACAACCACGAATCGAAACCTATCTTACTTGTAATCAACCGGAACATCTTTCGGTGTGCCATCGGTCTCGATTCTTCAAACCGATGCTACTTCTCTCCATTTCATTGTTCGTACAGGTACGAGTGGTTGTCGAGTAAGTCTCTCCACCTTCTTCTCTCTCAATTTGATTTCTCCCCACCATCATTTAAAACAAAAACCGACAAAGTGGAGTTAACAATTAAAATCATTTCTTTTAAATATTTTTATCATATTTGATAGGCCAATTTAAGTCACACAAATACTTCTAACACCACTTGAAAGATTATTCATCTCATTTACTTTTAATGTGTTCACAATTTAATGCGAAATAAATACACATATCGGACACTTTTCATATAAATACTATGAACTTTAAAAGTAATCTTTATATCGATACCTAGAAATATATAGCTCTAGAAATTTAACGAGGTAACAACCTACCCCACTCACAACACCATGGTTTCATAGCACGATATTTTGGTTAAGTTTTATTTCAAAAAAACAATTTACATTAAAATACCATCAGTTTTATAAAACGTTTTATCGCTATTTTTAAATCCTTTGCAATTTCGGCTCTACAACTCTTTTAGGGGAACCCATCTACGGATGGTGCGAGTTATCGCATGTCCTTAGAATAGTAGAGTGAGATGCAGAACTCCTCACGGAGAATTCGGTCTCGAAAGGAAATAAAAATACGGTTTTTAAGAAATACGACTTTTCTAAATAAAAACTAAACTTTGGAAATTATATAAAACTATGAATTCATATTTTCAATAAAAAATTTTGAAACTATATTTTTAATGAAAGATTAGAATTTTAATAAAATACCAACAAGTTTCTAAAAGCAATAGTTTTCATAAAAGTACCATAAAATTTCAAAAAGCTAGGTTTTATCATTAAAATACCACAACAATTAAAATACATGTTCATAAAAACCCTAAATATTATAAATAACTCTCGAGGTTTATTTTTAAAAAATATTAAAGTATTTTTCATAAAACCCCCTTGAGAAATGCAAATAATATAAATACAAAGTAAACAAATAATAATAAATATTAATGACTCTAGATTAATATAGGCTTAAGTGGTATCATTTCTCTTGAGTCTCGGGGAGCCGGAGAAAGCAAGTGCTTGCCTATTCAGGTTAGACAAGTTTAACGGAGTTATCAATGACAACTGTCTTGGAAAAAACATAAATCCCGCCGTCCATGTGCAGCAGTTGCCCGCTTACTCCCAAACTTAGGAAATTCAAGAGGTAAATCCTTTCATAAGATATTTATTTTAGCCTGAATACAAACTCAATCAGGATCCAAAATTTAACATAAACTTGAACTCTTAATCATGAACCAGAACGTTTGAACTTGAATATCTCAAAACTTGAATACTAGAATGGTATGACTTGATATGAGCTTAACATGAATACCAGAACAATTGCTGCTATTGAAACTGACTTGACTCGAATCATGAATACAACTTAATATGAATACATGAACACTTGACATGAATACTTGACATTGTAAAGAACTCAATTTTGCAGTGTGTGGCAGGAAATTCTATGCGAATTTTCTTTTAATCGGAACAGAAAGCTATGACGCAATTCTCAGGATGGATTGGATGAGTACATTCCATGCGATTATTGATTGCCGAGCTCGGAATGTGACTTTCCGCATTCCCAATCACCCAGAATTTGTTTTTGAAGGCGAAAGCGAGTCTTTAGAGCCAGCCAAGTTTAGAGCCAAACCGAAAGTATTGACGGCTATGGAGGTTGATGAAAACCCCGCACCAGAAATCGTTCGGGATTTTCTTGACGTGTTCCGTGAAGATTTACCAGGTATACCACCTCCACACGTCTTGGGATTCTCGATAGATTTGATTCCAGGTACATCACCAGTTTCTAAGGTACCGTACAGAATGACACCAGTTAAGTTGGCTGAATTGAAGAAGCAAATTGGAGAACTTATGGATAAGGGGTGTATTCGTCCAAGTGCTTCGCCGTGGGGTGCACCAGTCTTGTTGGTGAGAAAAAAGGATGGATCTCTATGGATGTGCATAGACTACCGTGAGCTGAACCGAGTAACAATAAAGAACTAATACCCCATTCCGCATATCGATGACTTATTTGATCAATTAGGGGGTGCCAAGGTATTTTCGAAGCTGGATCTTCGTTCGGGCTATCACCAGATCAGAGTAACGGCCGAGGATATATGCAAAACGTCCTTCCGATCCCGATATGGGCATTATGAGTTTCTTGTGATGCCGTTCGGCGTTACCAATGCTCCAGATAGATCTGATGAATAGAGTATTTGCAAAATACTTGGACACGTTTGTCATTGTATTCATCGACGACATACTAGTCTATTCTAAGACTCGAGAGGAGCACGCCGAACACTTGCGAACGGTATTACAAATTCTTCGGGAAGAGAAGCTATACGCAAAATTGAGCAAGTGTGAGTTCTGGCTCGACAAAGTGCAGTTCTTGGGTCACATTGTTTCGGACGAAGGCATCTCAGTGGACCCAGCGAAGATAGAATCTGTTAGGGTCAGTAGCGGAGATCAGAAGCTTTCTGGGATTGGCAGGATATTATCGGCGTTTCGTTCAAGACTTTGCACGAGTCGCTGAACCTTTGAAAAAGCTGACACGGAAGGAAGTGCCTTACGTATGGAAAGAGGAATGTATTCAGGCCTTTGAGGTACTGAAGCAGAAGTTGACCACGGCCCCTATTCTTACAGTGCCGGATAATTCAGGTGGTTTGGTGATATAAAGTGATGCTTCAGGGAAAGGTTTAGGCTGCGTTCTGAATGCAGCACGGTCGAGTAGTTGCTTATGCCTCACGGCAGCTGAAGAATCACGAGAGGAACTACGCAACACACGACTTGGAGTTAGCTGCAATGGTTTTCGCATTGAAGATCTGGAGACATTAATTATTAGGCGAAAAGGTGGAAGTGTACACAGATCACAAGAGTCTGAAATACGTGTTTACTCAGAGAGAACTGAAAATGAGACAACGCCGATGGCTAGAACTAATGGCGGACTATGACTTGGACTTACAGTACCATCCGGGGAAAGTAAATGTCGTACCCGACGCTCTTAGTCGCAAGCCAGCAGTCATGATGTTGACCAGTCAGAGGAGCATCATTGAGGATTGTTAGAAGCTCGAACTAGAGGTTGTTACACCGAGTGCAACCAAGCAGTTTTGGCAGTTATAAGTGCAGTCTTCACTTGTAGGTCGCATTAAGGCTACACAAGTTGATGATCCTCGATTGTAGATGTTCAGAGAGCAGGTGGAAGCTGGACTAAGGACAGACTTACTCATACATCGAGACGGTTCTTTGAGATTCGATAGCAGACTCTGCTTTCCCAAGGGGGATGTTCGAGAAGAAGTACTAGCTGAGGCTCATACTTCAGCTTATTCTGTATATCCGGGAGGCACGAAAATGTATCGAGATCTGAGGCAGCACTATTGGTGGAACGGGATAAAGCGAGAGATTGCACGGTTTGTATCCAAGTGCTTAGTATGCCAGCAAGTAAAGGCTGAACACCAGAGAACAGTTGGACTGTTGCAACCGCTTCCGATACCCGAATGGAAATGGGAGCATATCACTATGGATTTTGTGACTGCTTTACCACAGAGTCCAAGAGGCAACAACGCCGTTTGGGTTATCGTCGACCATCTTACGAAAGCAGCACACTTTATACCCTTCCGAGTGGGACAGTCGACAGAGTCGCTTGCGGAGAAATACATGAAAGAAGTAGTGCGACTTCACGGAGTTCCGGTCAGTATAGTATTAGATCGAGACACCAGGTTCGTTTCGCATTTTTGGAAGAGCTTACAGGAGAGTCTGGGTACACGTCTCAAGTTCAGCACAGCTTACCATCCACAGACGGACATACAGTACGAGCGTACTATTCAGACGCTCGAGGACATATTGAGGGCATTCATGCTAGACTTTCAAGGTTCTTGGGAGGATCACCTCCATCTAGTGGAGCTTTCTTATAACAACGGTTTCCAAACTAGCATCCAGATGGCTCCATTCAAAGAACTTTACGGACAGAAATGTCGATCCCTGTTTGTTGGAATGACGTGGGTGAGCGAAGATTACTGGTCCCCGTACTTATAGTTCAGACAGTAGACAAGGTCCAGATGATCAGACAGCGCATTAAGACGGCTCAGGACCGACAGAAGAGTTGGGCGGATGCTTGCAAGAGGGCGCTAGAATTCAAGGTCGGTGATCATGTGTTTCTGAAGATTTCACCTACCCGCGGTGTTATCAGGTTCGGAAGTCGCGGGAAACTCAGTCCCTGATTCATCGGACCATTCGAGGTATTGGAGCGAATAGGAGAAGTGGCTTACCGTCTTTCCTTATCCCCATCATTAGCACACAACACATTTTACGTGTCACAGTTGCGGCGCTACGTTCAAGACGACAGTCATGTGCTCGATCATTCTAAATTGACTTTGGGTACCGATCTAACTTATGTGGAGCAACCTACTACTATACTCGACCGTAGAGAGAAGATGCTAAAGAATAAAATCATTCCGTTAGTCCAAGTGTCTTGAGACGGTCGTTCACCTGGGGAATCTATCTGGGAACGTGAGGAGGATATCCGCTCACGGTTCCCACATCTCTTCGAGTAGACATTTGTATCGCCGTTTTCTATTTTCACCCTTTTAATTTCGATGACGAAATTTTTGTAAGTGGGGTATGATATAACACCCAACCCTTTTGTATTTATTATCCGTACTTCAAAAATAATTCTATATATTTTCTTTCTAATTTATTTTATATATATACATATATAATTCACCAAAAATATTTTCCCCTAACAAATTTTTCTAACTCTTTTGCTACCTAACTTAAAGCTTAAAACCCTAAACCCAGGTCCATATTTAATCCCACTCTTTTCCTCCTAAATTTTCTTGAAACCAAGTCCAACAACCCAAAACCTTCCTTTTAACCAACAGATACTTTCTCCCCTTTTCAAATTCAAAATTTTTCTCATTTAAATCCAAATCCTACCCCAATCAACCCCTAATTAAACCTAATTAATATATATTGATTTTAGCCATTACACCTCTTTCTGTCTCCTCTTTATCTTTCCATTATTTTTTTAAAAGCCCACGTTCACTCTCTCTCTCCCCACGTTCTCTCGCGCTCTTTCTCTCTCTCTCCTCTTGATCATTCTCCCTCTCTCTTTCCCCTCTCTCTTCTCGCCTCCTCTTCCCTACGAGAACCCATGCCCAAACACCCCCGAGCTCGCCTCCACCTTCAAGCTCCGTCTACGAAACTCACCGCCGTCGGCGAACCCTTCCACTCTCCCCTGAGTTTCCCTCGCCTTCACCTCCCACGCCCATCTCACCACCGAGCTCGACCCCTGCACCCAGCCCCCGATGAACCCATCACCGAACACCCACGCACTCATCTCCTCTGTCACCGTCCTCCCACGCCGCCGGCCACCTCGTCGGTCTCCCCTCATCCCCGTCACCATCTCTTCACCTTCTTCATGACGTGGTCCCCGACCCGAGCAAGAACCCCGCAGAAAACCCATCACCCCGACTTCCCTGCAACCCTCGCCTGCATGCCTACGTCGTCGGAGCTCGACCCCTCGTCGCCATCGCCACCGTTGCATCGCCTGACCCCTAGTCGCCGCCGAGCCGTCAAAATTGAGACGAGGTCGAGTTTACCGTGTTGTGCCTAGCTGCGCCTGCGTTTTGATAGCGTCGTGCTATTGCCGTTGTCATAAGTCACCGCTGTTGCCGCATCGCTGCCGTATCGTCATCGATACATCATTATGCAAGTTCAAGTACTTGCTACATGCTATAGTATATTCATTTCAGTTGCGTATGAACTAAAATTTCTATTGCGATTTGATATTAAGCCGTATATTAATCTTAGTACTAATTTTTGAAATATAATCAAGTCTAGAAGCTAGTGATGACGTTATAAGGAAATTTTAGATTCAATATTGTGTATCGATTGAAACATACGAGCGTTTCGGTGGCGGATCAAAAGTTTATCATAAGTGCTCGATGCAAACCCTAGACTAAAAACCCGCTTAAAATGATGGGATTTAGGTATAACGGATTACCTTAATGATAATGAATACTGTGTAAACAGTTGGCTTGAAAATACGGACCCTAACACCATGAAATGACATCCCCTTTTAGATCCGTCAAATCTGAAACTTTCCGTACCTGAACTTTGTGAAAATCATAGTAAATTGGATACACACCGGAATGTTGTGTTCGAGGGCTCGTATAGAAGCCAACTCGACAACTTAGAACCCCATATAATTTATATTTTGTTTCTATTTTATAGCGGTGATAGAAACTGTTCAGGAGTATGGCTCTGGACTGCAGTCCAGAGCAGCACTGCTTGTCGATACTTGATTTGAAATGCTTTTGCCGTTGCAAAGATTAATCTATTAGCTAACCATTGAAGGAGGTTTCATTCGATTTTACCCTCGTTTGCTATTTTAATCACATTTTAAATCATCAGTACATACTGCAGTCCCAAGCAGAGACAGAACGTATATCCCGATCTTAAATAATACATAACTCCCATAATACAGCGGATTTTGTCGATCCGTCTAGTGCATTGGAAACCTAACTGATTAACCTAAATATTATCCAACTGTAGCGTCACCTAATTATGAACCCAACATGGTGAAAACTGTATTACGAAATGGACTTTCAGTTCAGGAACTGAACTTCCAGCAGAGAACACTTAAAATGAAACAACTGTAATTTGCGAACCCGAAATCCGATTGACTTGAACCAATTTCGTTGAACTTCTAAATAAGTTTACTTTTATCCTTTTTTTTTATCATTTTGCTTAATTATGATCGTACAATTTAATGTGATTTTTCTAAGTTCATAAGACATGTAATGACTTGTATTGCATATGATTTGTTTAGTGGCATAATTCACATATTTACCCGACTGCAATACCTCTAGCAATAGTGAGCATTGTTATTAATTTTCAGTGTACAATGCATTGTTGAACATGAATGGTATCGGTTTAGTTGTGTCGAGTACGCCGGTAAAAAGTGAATGATTCATGATAGTGAACAACACAGTGAATAGTGGATAAAGCAGCGTTATTGGTGCGTACTTGTACACAACTAGCCAATACTTATAGAAAGTGAAACCTGGGGAAAAAGGGGAAATCGAAGCGGAAAGAAACTTGTATTTAGCGAGGTTAGTGATTTTAGAGGACGATCATTCGAACAACGACTCTTACATATATTAGGTTTGGACCTAGCGGTCCGGCCGACAAGGTTATGTCCCAGGCAACAGTAGGCCGTAATCTCGGATACGTACGAGACCCTCGTTAAACATGATCACTCTTTTCTGCAAATCGATTTCAAAAGTGACTTAGAGACCGATAGGGACACAGATCATTACATTGCCTTGTTTATTGACATATCGATTACCTGCATTTATTGTCTCTGCCTTGATTACTTTATTTTCCTGCATCAATGTTATTATCATAATATTGATATTGTGTCGCCCTGAAGACCTGAGTATGCATGCTCAGAGATTGAAGAGGACCCAGTTCAGGAGTCAGACCTGTCATTCGAGCTCACATAGATCTAGACGGTCGTGCTTTCAGTGCTTTTACCGCTTTCCATAAATCAACCTTGTATTCGCACTTGGTTAGTAGTTCTTTTCCTTTCGAATTATTGTAAACCGTGAACAATGAAAGTTGGTGTAATAAACTAGTGATGTGTTTCCTTTACTTCTGTGCTGTGTTTACTGATTACCATATAATGCTAGAAGCCTAAGTGTGACTACGGCGGGATTGATCCTTGACCGTAGGAGCATGGCTGGCCTAGTCTCCTTCCGTATTCCGTATTTTGGAAGCGGAGCATGATACATTCATCCTTGAACTTACGTAAAATTAGTTTACCCATGCAGAGACCTTTTAAGACACTTACACGCACTCCATGTTCAATATACCTACACTACATGACCATGCTATACTATACTCATGTTATTTTGCCATGATATATATAGAACTGCATATTAAAAAGAATTTCTATACTTACATTAAATGACATTTTTAAACACCATATCTCATAATCCATTGCTTCATGATATCTATTTTTCTTTGTCATTATACTTTTTGTCATGCCCCACTTCCTAGTGTACGGGTAAGGAGACGCGACGAGGCCCGCTACGTATTTACTCAGAAGTAAACACGCTAAGCCTACTAAGCAATATAATGTAAATATACACAAGTAGACATGAAATGTAAATGAACAACAACTTTTATTTATTGAACATTTTTTTAAAATACAACTGAAAAGTAAATACAATGGAAAAAGCAATGCCTAAATAATAGAATGAACTGAAAGAGAAGTAAATACAAGTAAAGCCTAAAGGTCATGCTGCTCAGTGGCTTGCTCCAAGTGCTCCTGGCTAATCTCAAACTTCTCAGAGTCGGGTCTTCCTGACAACATTCCAAAGAAAGAAGAGAAATAGGAATGTCGTCAGCAAACAATCGCTCGGTAAGTTCTAAAGAAAAGTAGGAATAGAACAGACAGATGAATAGACAGATATGAGAAAATAACTGGTGTATTGTGAGTTTGTTATGTTAACGCAGTTGATTGTACCTTGGTACAGAATATGCCAGTGTATACAAGAGAAGTCCAACTTACACCGTGGACTATGGTAACCCGTAGTACAAGGCTCCATCGATAAAATCACGGAACAACGACAATAGATGTATAGTTACGTCTTTTAATGGCCATCTCGTGCCACTTTTAACACATTCCGTACCAGTCTACCCCTTTAAAACCCCGTAATGTTTATTGTATTGTTTGTATTGATATAATGAATGGTTGTATTCGACTTGCCGAAACCATGATATTATGTAACGGAATGGATATAAATGGATAGTCATGTAATCATAGTATATCCATGGTTCGGTTCGGTCGAGTCAAGTTGATATAGATTGTATCTGGTATAAATGGATTCATGTTGTATTGAAGTTATCTTGAATCATATTCAAGGATAGATTGATTCCATATTAGACTGAGACTGAGACCAAGTCAGGCCTTTTAGACAGAATTGAAGTCCTGAACTAGTTTTTTTGGTGTTATCAGTAACTGCTGCACATGGACGACATGATTTGTATATTTTTCCAAGACAATTACCGTATTGATAACACCGTTTTTAGGTTGTCTACCTTAGATGGGTAAGCACCTATATTCTCCGGCTCTCTGAGGCTCAAGAGAACTGGTACCGCTTAAACCTATATTTACTAGAGTCCTTATTGTAAATTAATATAACTTGAGGGGGTTTTATGAAAAATAGTTTTGATATATTTTCAAAATAAATCTCAAGTATTTATTTATCATATTTAGGGTTTTCATAATTGTAATTTTTATAAAATGAAGTTTTCTAGTGAATAGAACCTAGATTTCATTATATATGGTATTTTAGTGTAATAATTGAATTGTATTGATTTGTAATGGTAGTTTCATGAAATTTGTGATTACCTTGATTTAGAAAACATGGAATATATATATATAATATTTAAAGTAGGTATTTTGATAATATTCATATATATATATATATTTAGTAAAAATAAATTTTATTTATTTAGTAGAAATCTCATTTTTTTTAAAAAATTGCATTAAAAATTCCATCGAGATCGGATGCTCCGTGAGGAGGTCTGCATCTCGCTCTACTAGGCCCGAGAATGTGCGATAAGCCGCACCATCCCGATTGGGGTTCTCTAAAATGGGTTGTAGAGGCACATTTGCAAGGAATTAAATAATACACTTTAAAGAAAAGGATTTTTGAATGTTTATGGTATTTTATTGTAAACTTGTAAATTCCCATAAACTAATGTTCCAAAAGTCATCGTACTATGTCAATGAGTGTTGTGATGAGGTATGTCATTACCTCGTGAGTTTTCTAAAGGTAATATGATCAAAATGAATAAGCAATGTCGTATGTAAACATGATGTTATTTTACCGTAAAACTGAAATAGAAGTTGCAATACATATTATTTTGAGATGAAACTTGTTCTAATATGTTTGTTTATTCTTGCTAAACAATATACAAAAATATTGTAAATTTGTTATTAAGATAAATGGTGTTTTTATTTAAATTAGAAACGGAAGTCGGATTAACTCTGCTTCCGACAAGTTTTGAAAATGGAATTCGTTTTAATAGAAGGAGAAGAGGGAATGCGGGACTTACAGGAAAGAAAGAGGAGAGGTAGAGGAAGCTTATGGAATCGTCGGGGAGTCGTTCGTCGCCGGATTTGTCTCGAAACGTCATCGGAACTTGCCCTTAGGCTAACTCCACTTGTATAACATTTTGGACTTGAAATTTTTAGAGAGTTTTGGTACTATATTTCTGAATGAGGAGGGCTAAAGGGTAGGGGGTATTTATAGGATAAATTAGGGTTTAGGGTAATCAAGAATGGAATTAAAATGTGCATTAAAAATGGATTTAAGAGGGGAATTATCACTCTCTGGATAATTGCAGAGAAATCAAACAACATGGGGGTAGTGGGGTAGGCCGAGGGGTGCTAGTGAAAAATTTTCAGAGCATTTCCTACGGGGGGCCCGGCGGTGCCGGCCCTATAGGCAATCTAGACGGCCATAATAGAGTGGGTTGGGTCAGGATTGAAGACACGTGTCTATGGCTGCATAAATACCAATTTCCACATATTTGTTTTTAGTATGACTTTCCATTTTACGTGTAGTGCACGTGCAAACTTTTGAGCTTCTAAAAGTTTAAAAGAAAAATCAATTAAAAATAATATATGGCTGGGGGGATTTGAACACAGGTTCTACGTCACAGCAGTGCAAGGCTTTACCAATGAGCTGCAAGTGCTTTCATACTGTTCAAAAGCAAATTAAATTTATAACTTATGCTCAGGCTTAGGTGCTCCTTTCTGTAATTTTGAAAAAATTCTTTACAGAAAGTTTAGGGTTGTTATATTCTACCCTCCTTATAAAAATTTCGTCCTTGAAATTTATAAAAGGAAAGTATAACAAATTCAAGAAAAGTTTGGTGATAGAACTATTGATGGTGCATGAAAAATATTTGGAAGAACGAAAGAATGCAAAAGTTTTGAAAAGATTGAAAAAGATGTAAGGAAATTACCAGGGTTTACTTAATCTACAGTCTCGGCTTCTACAGCCATTAATGTGAAAGCCTGACGCCGGGGTATATTTCTCCTAACTGGAGGCACATTCCTCTGTCCTTGGGGCATATTTCATTGCCCTCGAGGCATGTTCCTCAGTGCCTGATGGAATTGGCGATTAGGCTGTGCGGGAGGTTCACATGGAGGTGGAGCTGGGAGAGCAAGACGGGGTGCAGGAGTCTGGATAGCTGGCCGCTGCGGATAAGTGTTGTGAGTTGGAACTTGATTGTGTCTATAAGGACATATTCCAATTCCAAGAGTAGATGCGCCACAAACTAATCACATGCCTTTTGTGTGCCTACAGTCCTTCCACAGGTATCCATCTCTCTTGCAGTAGAAGCAAAAATCTGGACTTGACCGGTTATTTGTTACTTCCAGTCTCCAGGGTTCATGAGTTGGTATTGAAGAGGCTCCTCCTGGGTGGCAGGGCGCTTCACACCTGCAGATTGAGGTCTGTCCTTCTTCTTCACTACTGTCTCGTATTGACGGATAGCTTTCAGAGCTAGGTTGTGGGTTGGAAAATCCCCTGTAGTTAAGGCAGCTTGGATCTCCGGATCTAACCCTTACTGAAATCGTCTGGACCTGATCTCAGCAGTCGGAATGAGGTATGCCGCAAACCTGTTACGGTCTTGTCTTCGTTGTGTAGTATGTGATATAAGAAAATCGAATATTTGAGACACATCTTACCTACAGAGCATGGTAAACTTCTTATCATACTCATCCACAGATTTGGTCCTCATCGAACCCTGTTGTAGGTTGATGAATTGCCGTTCCATGTCAAATCGGGCAGTCTCAGGGAAATATTTCGCGTCGAACATCTCGCAAAAAGCCTTCCATTCGATCGGCTGGTCAAGACGGCTTTCTTTTGCCTTCCACCAAACTCGGGCATTGTCGGTGAGTTGCATCTTCGCAACCCGTACCCAAGCGATGTCTGGCACTTGTGCTGCCGCCAGACCGTCCTCAATGCTCTGAGCCCATTCTTCAGCTTCCAGAGGGCTCTCTTTCCCCAAAAATTACTTTGGGTACAATACCCGGAATTGCTTTACTCCGGGCGCTTCCGCTTCTGGGCGGTTCAATAATATAGCAGTCTGCTGCTGCTGTCCTTCCAAGAGGCTTCGGATTGCCTCAACCAATACCGTTTGCTCGTTGATCGGAGCTACAACGTTAGGCGTACGTGGAAGAGGTAGTGGTGTGTTGTTGAAGTTTGTGCTGGTATTGTTTGGAGAATCCATAACCTTGAAAGAAAAAATAGGGTTATGATAGATTCAAAGAATATGAAATTGTAAGATTCAAGGAATGTGAAATGAAAAGAATATTTTTAGTTGCTGATTCTTATGTTATATTGCTTAGGACTTCATGCAGAATTGACCTGCATGACCATGCAGAACTGACCTGCATGGTAGGGTTCCATGCAAAACTGACCTGCATAGGCCGCCAACAAAACCTGTCATGCCCTGCTTCCCAGTGTACGGATAAGGAGATGCGACGAGGACCACTACGTCTTTACTTAGAAGTAAATACGCTAAGCGTACTAAGCAATATAATGTAAATATACACAAGAAGACATGAAATGTAAATGAACAACAACTTTTATTTATTGAACATTTCTTTACAATACAACTGAAAAGTAAATACAATGATGAAAGCAATGCCTAAACAATGGCATGAACTGAAAGAGAAGTAAGTACAAATAAAGCCTAAAGGTCGTGCTACTCAGTGGTCTGCTCCAAGTGCTCCTGGCTAATCTCGAACTCCTCAGAGTCGGGTCTTTCTGAAAACATTCCAAAAAAAGAAAAGAAATAGGAATGTCGTCAGCAAACAATCGCTCGGTAAGTTCCAAAGAAAAGTAGGAATAGAACAGAAAGATATGAGAAAATAACTGGTGTATTGTGAGTTTGTTATGTTAACGCAGTTGATTGTATCTTGGTACAGAATATGCCAGTGTATACGAGAGGAGTCCAACTTACACCGTGGACTATGGTAACCCATAGTACAAGGCTTCGTCGATAAAACCACGGAACAACGACAATGGATGTATAGTTACGTCTTTTAATGGCCATCTCGTGCCACTTATAACACATTCCGTACCAGTCTACCCCTTTAAAATCCCGTAATGTTTATTGTATTGTTTGTATTGATGTAATGAATGGTTGTATTCGACTTGCCGAAACCATGATATCATGTAACGGAATGGATATAAATGGATAGTCATGTAATCATAGTATATCCATGGTTTGGTTCAGTCGAGTCAAGTTGATATAGATTGTATCTGGTATAAATGGATTCATGTTGTATTGAAGTTATCTTGAATCATATTCAAGAATAGATTGATTTCATATTAGACTGAGACTCAGACAGAGTTGGACCTTTTAGACATAGTTGAAGTCCCGAACTAGTTTTTTTGGTGTTATCGGTAACTGCTGCATATGGACGACAGGATTTGTGTCTTTTTCCAAGATAATTACCGTATTGATAACACTGTTTTTAGGTTGTTTGCCTTAGATAGGAAAGCACCCATATTCTCCGGCTCCCTGAGACTCAAGAGAACTGGTCCCGCTTAAACCTATATTTACTAAGGTCCTTACTGTAAATTAATATAACTTGAGGGGGTTTTATGAAAAATAATTTTGATATATTTTCAAAATAAAACTCAAGTATTTATTTATCTTCTTTAAGGTTTTCATAATTGTGATTTTTATAAAATGAAGTTTTCTAGTGAATAGAACCTAAATTTCATTGTATATGGTATTTTAGTGCAATATTGGAGTTGTATTGATTTGTAATGGTAGTTTCATAAAATTTATGATTCTCTTGATTTAGAAAACATGGAATATATATTTAATATATTTAAAGTAGGTATTTTTATAATATTCATATATATATATATATATATAGTAAAAATAAATTTTATTTATTTAGTAGAAATCTCATTTTTCTTTAAAAAAAATTGCATTAAAAATTCCATCAAGATCGGATGCTCCGTGAGGAGGTCTGCATCTCGCTCTACTAGGCCCGAGGATATGCGATAACCCACAATATCCCGATCGGGGTTCCCCAAATGGGTTGTAGAGGTGCATTTGCAAGGAATTAAATAATACACTTTTAAAGAAAATGGTTTTTGAATGTTTATGGTATTTTATTGTAAACTTGTAAATTCCCACAAACTAATGTTCCAAAAGTCATCGTGCTATGTCAAAAATGAGTGTCGTGATGAGTTAGGTCATTATCTCGTGAGTTTTCTAAAGGTAATATGATCAAAATGAATAAGCAATGTCGTATGTAAATATGATGGTATTTTACCGTAAAACTAAAATAGAAGTTGCAATATTTATTATTTTGAGATGAAACTTGTTCTAATGTGTTTTTTTATGCTTGCTAAACAATATACAAAAAGATTGTAAATTTGTTATTAAGATAAATGGTGTTTTTAATTAAATTAGAAACGGAAGTCGGATTAACTCCGCTTCCGACTAGTTTTGAAAATGGAATTCGTTTCAATAGAAGGAGAAGAGGGAATGTAACAACCCTAAACTTTCTGTACAATTTTTTCCCAAAATACAGAAAGGAACACCTGAGCCTGAGCACAAGTTATAAATTTAATTTGCTTTTGAGCTGCAAGAAAGCACTTGTAGCTTATTGGTAAAGCCTTGCACTGCTGTAACGTTGCCCCTGTGTTCGAATCCCCCCAGCCACATATATTTTTTAATTGATTTTTCTTTTAATATTTTAGAAGTCCAAAGATTTGCACGTGCACAACACGTAAAATGAAAAGTCACAGATTAAATAAACGCGTGCACTGAGTTATACCAAATGACACCAACACGTGGTAAGCATCTAGAGCCCTCTCACCGAATCTCGACCAACGAGATCTTCTTCTCGACCGGCACCGCCGGGCCCCCCATAGGGGATAGTCCCTAATTTTTCTCCTGGCACCCCTTCGCCTACCCTACTACTCCCATATTGTTTGTTTACTCTAAAAACATCCAGAGAGTGATAATTTCTCTCTTTAATTCATTTTTAATGCAAATTTTAATTCTATTCTTCATTGTCCTAAACCTTAATTTTTCCTATAAATACCACACCATATTTCACCTCTCCTCACTCAGAATTTCATTACAAAAACTCTCTAAAATTTTCAAGTCCCAAGTTGTGCAAGTGGAGTTAGTAAGAGGCGAAGTTCCGACGACGTTTCGAGGAATCCAGCGATGAAATGATGCCCCGACGATTCCGATAGCTTCCTCTACCTCTCTTCTCTAATTCTAATCTATAAGCCCCCTCTTCCCTCCTCTTTTGCCATTCTAAAACTTCTCTTTTTCAAAACCCGTTGGAAGCGGAGTTATTCCGACTTCCGAGCGTTTTTCTTTAAAAACTCCATTTTTCTTAAATAATAAAATACCATATTCTCTCATAATATTTAATAAACATAAATAAATATATTAGAACAAGTTTCACCTCAAAATAATTCATGCGGCAATTTTTATTTCACTTTTACAGTAAAATACTATCATGTTACACACAACTTATAATTGTTCAAATTAACCGTATTACCTTTAGATAACTCACGAGGTAATGATCTACCTCATCACAATACACATCCTTGACATAGCACGATGAATTTTGGAACTCTAGTTTATGGAAAAATACGAGATTTCGAATAAATACCTTAAACATTCAAAACCGTTTTCTTTAAAAAGAGTGTTAATTAAATTCCTTATAATTGTGCCTCTACAACCCATTTTAGGGAACACCAATCAGGATGGTGCAGCTTTTCGCACATGCTCGGGCCTAGTAGAGCGAGATGCAGACCTCCGCAAGGAGCATTCGATCTCAATGGAATTTTGATGCAATTTTTAAGAAAATGAGATTTCTACAAAATAAATAAACTTTATTTTTTAAAATATATATATTTATAACTATTATCGAAATATCTATTTTAAATATATTATACAAATATCCCATGTTTCTAAAGCAAAAGAATCACAAGTTCATGGAACTACCATTACAATTCAATACAAATTACAGTATTTCATTAAAATACCATATACAATCAATACAATCAACATTACAGGGTTTATAAAATATACATCTATGAAAACCCTAAAGATGATAATTAAATACTTGAGGTGTATTTTGAAAGTATATCAAAACTATTTTTACATAAACCCCCCTCAAATTATACTAAATTACAATAAGAACCCTAGTAAACATATGTTAAAGTGGGACCAGTTCTCTTGAGCCTCGGGGAGCCGGAAAATATAGGTGCTTGCCTATCTAAGGTAGATAATCTAATAACGGTGTTATCAATACGGTAATTGTCTTGGAAAAAGACGCAAATCATGCCGTCCATGTGCAGCAGTTACCGATAACCCCAAAACAATCAGGACTTCAATTCTGTTTAAGAGTCTGAATCAGTTCAAGTCACGATCAAATATGCAAGAATACAATCTATCTTGAATTCAATTCAAGTATAACAACAATACAACATGAATCCATTTATACCAGAATTCAATCTATATTGACCGAGCCGAACCATGGATATACTCTGATTACATGACTATCCATTTATATCCATTCCGTTTACTGATATTATGGTTTCAGCAAGTATTCCATTTACTACAAGACAATACAATACAATCAGTACAATCAATACAATCAATACAGTCAATATTACGGGGTTTATAAAGGGGTAGACTGGTATGGAACATATTAAAAGTGGCACGAGGTGGTCACTAAAAGACGTAATTACATCCATGCCGTTATTCCGTGGTATTTTCGTACTACAAAAGTGGTACGAGGTGGTCACTAAAAGACGTAATTACATCTATACCGTTGTTCCGTGGTATTTTCGTACTACGGGTTACCAAAGTCCACGGTGTAAGTTGGACTCCTCTCTTATATACTGGCATATTCTGTACCAAGCTACAAACACTGCGTTAACATAACAATCAAACTTTATATTAGATATACTCTCTTTTTTTTCTATTCTACTTCTCTCCTTCTTTGGGACTTACCGAGCGATTGTTCGTTGATGACATTCCTATTTCTCTTCTTCTTTGGAATGTTGTCAGGGGGACCCGACTCTGAAGAGTTTGAGACCAGTCTTGAGCACTTAGAGCAGACCCCTGAGCAGTACACTGAAGACCCTGAGCTATAGTCATTTGTACATATTTTCTTTTCAGTTCATACCATTATTTAGGCATTGCTTTTCATTCTTGTATTTACATTTCCAGTTATACCTGTAAAAGAACGTTTAATAAATAAAGTTGCTATTCATTATATTCATGTCTCTTGTGTATATTTTACTTTATATTGCTTAGATACGCTTAGCGTGTTTAATTCAGAGTAAACACGTAGCGGACCCAGTCGTGTCCCCTCCCCATACACCGGGAAGCGGGGCGTGACAGGGAAAGCGGGACTTACAGATTAGAAAGAAAGATGAGAGGTAGAGGAAGCTTATGGAATCGTCGGAGAGTCGTTTAATCGCCGGTCTCGAAACGTCACCGGAATTTGGCCTTAGGCTAACTCTACTTGTACAACTTTTTGGATTTGAAATTTTTAGAGAGTTTTGCTACTATATTTCTGAATGAGGAGGGCTAAAGGGTAGGAGGTATTTATAGGATAAATTAGGATTTAGGGTAATGAAGAATGGAATTAAAATATGCATTAAAAATGGATTTAAGAGGGGAATTATCACTCCCTGGATAATTGCAGAGAAATCAAATAACATGGGGGTAGTGGGGTAGGCCAAGGGGTGCTAGGGAAAATTTTTCAGAGCGTTTCCTATGGGAGGGCCCGGCGGCGCCGGACCCATAGACAATCTCACCGGCCATAGTAGGGTGGGTTGGGTCTGGATTGAAGACACGTGTCTATGGCTGTATAAATACCAATTTCCACATATTTGTTTTTAGTGTGACTTTTCATTTTACATTTAGTCAATGTGCAAACATTTGAGCTTCTAAAAGTTTAAAAGAAAAATCAATTAAAAGTAATATGTGGCTGGGAGGATTTGAACACAAGGGCTACGTCACAGCAGTGTAAGGCTTTACCAATGAGCTACAAGTGCTTTCTTGTTGTTCAAACGAAAATTAAATTTATAGCTTGTGCTTAGGCTTAGGTGCTCCTTTTTGTAATTTTGAAAAAATTATGTACAGAAAGTTTAGGGTTGTTACACTTTTATACTTCACGCCCTTTTTCTTGGGGACTTACCGAGCGAAAATTCGTTGACGGACATTCCACCCATCTTTATTTCTTGGAATGCTTGTTAGATACTGTGGAGACTGAGGAGGTGGACACCACAGAGGAGGAGCACGATCAGATCATGACTCAGGCCTAAATTAGTTATCAATTTCTTTCAGTTTATGTATACCACCTGTTTAGGCATTTCTGTTCTTGTAGTTTCCTTTTTAGTTGAACTCATGTATTGTAATTGTATCAAATTTGAATGTAAATAAAGTTGTTGAAATTTAAATCTCATGTTAACTTCTTGTCATTTTATATTGCTTATTTTACGCTTAGCGTATTTACTTCGGAAAGTGGCTTTCTTGAAATAAATATGTCGCGGGCTTGTCACATCACCGTCACCATCTACTGGAAAGCGGGACGTGATAGGTTACCAACACGGACTTTTTTCTAAAATGTTACCTCCAAATAAACATCATAACTTTATAAATTATTATTTATAATAAATTACCTTAATTCATCCTAAAAGAATATAATTTCATTTAAATATCTTGACCTTTACTAAAAGGCTATTTTCAAAAAAACCCATAACATTTTATAAAAAAGATTTCCCCCTAATGAATACCTAAATCTTTATTAAAAGATAATTTCAAGTAAGTACCATATTCTTTCATTAAAAGATATTTTCATTAAAATGCCATTGGTTTTCCAAATTATATTTACTCTAAAATACCATGGTTTTCTTATAAACTATAACTACAATACCATGATCTTTATTAACTAAGGTTTCAATAAATTACGATGATCCATATTACAAACTTTAAAAGATAATAAAATAAAAATGAGTGGTTGTGTAAAACCATATTAAATGAGATCAACTATTTAAATACAAACTTACGATATACATGACACATGATACGGTTAGGATTAGAATGCGCGGACGTAGGTATAAAATATTTTATAAATGAAGATCCCTGCAGGCAGGGTGAACAGTCCAATATGTGGACGAATACTAACCCGATCTTCGGGAGAATACTAACCCGATCTTTAGGCGAGTAATCTAATATATGGATGGCATATAATATGGAAATTTCATACCTAGATGATATACGCACCAACTCTAATTCGTCAAAACCTTTACACTAAACAACGGAGATGAGTAGTTTGATTAGACAAGGATATGCGGAACTCTGATTCCCCCACTACTCGATCATGATCCCGAAAAGTGAAACTGTATATTTCACTTCCCCATTTATTATTCCGTGGCCACAACAGAATAATCGCGAGTATCCGGACTCTTGTTTAACAAACTAATGCGAACATTTACCTAGCAGATATCTCATACAATATACCCTTATTTACATATACAATATACCCTTATTTACATATATTTCATACCCTTATACACATATACATCATACTTTTATACACATATCATACCTATATTGTAACAACCCCAAACTTTCCGACTTTCTGTACAATTTTTTTTAAAATTACAGAAAGGGGTACTTTTGCCTGAGCACAAATTATAAGTTTGTTTTTCTTTTTAATAGAAAGAAGGAGCTTGTAGCTCATTGGTAATACTTTGCACTGCTGAACCAAGCCACCAGAGTTCAAATCCCATACCTCACATTATTTTTAATATTGTTTTATTTTTGAATTTTTAGAATACCAAGGGTTTACACGTGCATAACTCACAAAAACCACACTACACATGAAAAACTAATTGTACCAGGGGACTAATGAACCGGCAAGGAGGACTCCGACCACCTGACTCGGCCGGACTCGGACGAATCGGCCGGCGGACCGGCCAACTCGGGCCGCCGCCGCCGGCCGGACTCAGCCGGACCGCCGAGTCATCAACATGAAACTTTTGCCTCTTCACCTCCCCTATACACCTGCACACTTTATTTCTGTAGATCGGTTCCAGATCCCCTTTAAATCATATTAAACCCTATTTTAATACATTTTATTACATTTAAATACATTATTTTTAATTAAACCTTTCACCTACTCTAACCCTAGCCTAACCCTATAAATACAACCCCTAAACACTACCCTCTCACTCCAAAATTCTGAACAAAACTCTCAAGAAATTTCCTAGAATCCTAGTGTACTTTATAAGAAGCGAAAGGCGAAGCTCCGGCGATTTTTCCGGCGACAACCCTAGGAGATCCCGGCGACGAAACGGCGCACCGGAAGCTGCGTCCACTCTCTCTCTCTCTCCTATTTAAGCTAAACCCATAAGTCTCACCTCCCTCTCTCCTTTGCTACTCTAAAAATATCTTTTAATAAAACCCGATGGAATCGGAGTCAAACCGATTTCCGATTCGTTTTTTTCTAAAAATCCCACTTTTCTTAAACACAGCCCTATTAAACCATTACATGTTTACTATTAATCATTAACAAATATGTTGAACAAGTTTCATGACAATCTATATCATTTTGTAATTTTTATTGCTCTTTTTCAGTAAATACCATGTAGTTTCATTTTGATATTAAATCATCACAATCTTGCTATACCTTTAAGTTAGATCATGAGGTAATGACCTACCTCCTCACAACACTCATATGCAACATAGTACAATACTTTTGGGAACCTAGAATACGAAAAACGAAACATTTCAAATAAATACCATTTACCAATAAAACCATTTTTACAAGATTTAGTATTTTACACAAATCTTTGCAAAGCGCCGTTACAACCTAATTTGGGGAAGCCGACTGGGATGGTGCGGATTATCGCACGTTCCTGGGCTTAGTAGTGCGAGATGCAGACCTCCACAAGGAGCATTCGGTCTCGAGAGATTTAAAATACCAAAATCTTAAGAAAATGAGATTTCTAGAAATATAATATATATATTAAAATTTATTTTTATAAAATATATATATATATATTAAAATTTATTTTTATAAAATATATATATATATATATGTAATATCAAAAATACCTATTTTTGTTATAATATAAATACTTCAACTTTTCCAAAATCACAAGAATCCCTTTACATTAAAATACCATGAAATCCATACAGGTTCAATTTTACAATTAAATACCATGTATTATGAAAAATAGGTTATTCTCACTAGAAATGTCTCAAATATAAAATCTATATTTATTACAACTCTAAAGATGATAAATAACACTTGGGGTGTATTTCGAAAATTATACAAAGTATTTTTACATAAAACCCTCTCAAGTTTTAGAAATTACAATAAGGACCCTAGTAAATATAAGTTTAAGCGGGACCAATCTCTTGAGCCTTGGGGAGCCGGAGAAGTGGGTGCTTGCTTATTTAAGGTAGACAACTTAACAACAGTGTTATCAACACGGAAATCGTCTTTGAAAAAGACACAAATCCTGCCGTCCATGTGCAGTGGTTACCGATAATATCAAAACAATCAGGACTTCAATTTCTTTCCTAATTGTTCTGACTCAGATTGAGTCTCTTCTTAATAATCTGACTTGAATATGATTCAAGTATGAAATTTCAAAACTACAATTCAACATGAATATATATATTCGATCTGTTCAAACTATTCAATCTGTATTGACCGAACCGAACCATGGATATACTTCCATTTACATGATTCTCCAGTTACATCCATGATTCTCCAGTACATCCATTTTACTGATATCATAGTTTTGGCAAGTCATCTAATCATACAATCTATACAAACAAGACATTACAAGTTACAATACAATACAACAATACAATCAAGACATCATGGGGTTTAAGGGGTAGATTGGTACGGAAGGTGTTAAAAGTGGCACGAGACTGCAAAATTAAGACGTAATTACATCCATGCCGTTGTTCTGTGGTATTATCGACGGAGCCTTGTATTTCCATTTGCCTCTAGTCTCTGGCATATAGACTCCTCTCGTATATACTGGAATCCTTCTGTACCAAGCTACAAACAACAGCGTTAACACTAAATACAACATTATAACAATATAATACAACATTAAAAGCTACTCTCAGAGTTTTAGTTCATTGTACACTTTTATTTCAGTACTTTTCCTTTTCTGTTATTCCATTGTTTAGGCATTGCTTTCATTCAGTTGTATTTACTTTTCCATGCATTGTACAGAAAGAATGTGAATAAATAAAGTTGATGTTTTATTATATCTTTTCTCTTATGCATTTATTTTTATATTTCTTAGATACGCTTAGCGTATTTACTTCATAGTAAATACGTAGCGGCCTCTGCCCGTACACTGGGAAGCGGGGTGTGACATATATACACTTGTTTGTTCTTTTTGTACCCATTCTTACTTATGAGGCAATCCTACCCGCGTGTAACTCGCTGAAAGACTTTCCTTTTCTCTCTTCTCTATCTCTAGAATGTCTGTTAGATGAGGACGATGTTCACCGCCGAAAACGGGGACGAAACTGGGATGGATCATCCTGCTTGAATTTGGGGGCAAATGCTATTTGGATTTATCCGTCCACATCTCCGAAAATGCCAAGTTGATTTATGACACCGTATATCGGAGGTATGGATGGATGCGGCCGTTGTAGCAGACTTCGTTAGATTCCCCCTCGTTTATGTGAGGGGTTTTTGATTGTGGAGATGCTCTTCCCTGCAGGCGCAAGCACCTGCAGTTAATTAAGTTACCGCATCGCGATAACCATTTTCTCCTGCTCCAGAAGTTCACTTCATGTCGTGTGTTTTTTTGTTTGTTTAGGTTGCCCGTGAATTGTATATGGAGACTAATTTATGTTGTCGCCGGTAGGACGTGGATTATTCCAAATCCGTATATCTTAGATTTGTTTTTTTATATTTAAGGATCGTTATTCTATTTTGAGATTAAGACCGAATTAAATGTATGTGAGCATTTTGGGGCTCGATTTGTTTTTGTTAAGGATACATTAGTCCAATTTGATACTAAGATCCACTTAACGGGGCTTCAGGATCATTTTTATTTCAGATCCAACAAAAGAACATTTGGGCTCTTTTGTTTTAGTTTAAGGACGTTTCGGTCCATTATTGCCATTTTGGAAGCGAATATTAGGTTATGGACGTTTCAGTCTGTTATCGCCATTTTGGAGGAGAATATTAGTTTAGAGACATTTCGGTCCATTGCTAGTTTGAGGACGTAGTGGTCCATTATGTTCATCTTGTGCGCACGTGTATTTGTTACGTGACGGAATGAACAAGGGTGATATGGAATGCACCCAGTATAGGGTGCGGTATGATTTGAGGTGTGAATGTCGGTTTGGACGGTTTGGGAATGCACTGAAGAATCGTTGGTTGTCGGGACCCGCCACCTCTCTGAAGACGTTGAAGAATTACAACAACATATATCAGAGGTGTGGAGAGATGTACCCTTAAACCGAATCCCGTATTTTAGAAAATGGGGGGCTGCTGTGGATCTAAGAGTCATTAGTCATTTTTAAGACTAATATTATCTTAGGAGATATGGGATGAATATCATTTGGATATCATCAGTTGAAGGATCATTAGTCATGTTTGGGACTAAGATCAGTTTGGGGAATCATGAGCACAGGGGGGTTCGGTTGATTGGAAATCGAAGAGGTTTTGACCTTGGAAAAACTTAGCCAATTTGAGCTTGGTTTGGGTCTCCAGAGTTACCCAACAGTGCTAAGCACTGGTATATGCAACACTCACGTGTATCCCATGTGAGACACTGGATCGGTGTTAAACACTGAACTCTGGAGGCGCTCATATGTGAACATGTGAGGCACTCCAAATATGGGCGCTGCTCTTTGGGGTTTTATTCCCCCTTTTTTGTGTAAGTGCTAAGCACTTGGTTAGGGCTCTCGTGGAAAACACGTGACTGCCTTACGAAATGCCTCTTGTTTTTCTTTTAAGCAATCGCATGGGAAACGCGTGAGGCGGTCTGGGCCATTTTTGTTGTTCATTAGAGGCACTCACGTGGAAAACATGTGAGGTCTCATTATAGTGTTAAACACTAACGAGTCCCCAGGCTTTCCTTCTATTTTCTTAGAGATCTTGATCTCTTATTAATGACATTTCTAGTCATTAGGATTTAGGTTTGGAAGGTCTCAGATTATTATCATCGTCTGGACTGAGGAATCAAGTTCTCCTCTCGTTTTTATAAGAATCAAATTCTTTATATAGAGTTAAACCCTACTTTTCAGAGGAATTAAATTCCCATATGTTTTTGTAAGAATTAAATTTTTGGACTCAGTTCTTTCCCCTAGGCTTTGAATCTTCATAACATAATCTCACCATTAAATTCTTAACTTGTGGAGAGATCTGCTTCTGCAGATCTTAACCAGAGGAAGAACTAAGTTCTTGTCTGAAGGATTAAACCCTTAGAGAGGCAAAAAAGGAATGGAACAATCTTTATTTTTTTTCTTTTTACCTAGTATATTCTGACGAAACAAATCTTCGCTGAGAATCAAATTCTCTTTTTTTTCTATCTCTACTTCTGTCTTCCCTCTCTCTCTGTGTGTCTCTCCCCCTTGAGACATGAAGTCT
Organism: Agapanthus africanus; assembly: GCA_030015575.1. NCBI lineage: Eukaryota > Viridiplantae > Streptophyta > Magnoliopsida > Asparagales > Amaryllidaceae > Agapanthus > Agapanthus africanus. The sequence continues at coordinate 29,505,544 of CM057339.1, forward strand.
CGGGCTCTTTATATAGTGGAGAGAAGTTTGTTTAATTCTCAGAAAATCTCTCGTTGAGAGATCCCCATTGATTTAATTGGTTTCAGAATTGATTTGGGGAATTTTACCCACCGTTGGATCTTTGATCCAAGGACTTCTGTTTTTACAGAAGATATTGTTCTTGTTTTTAACAACATTGGGAAAATATTTTCCCTTATACAGAATTTATTCTGGAAAACGGTGATTTTTAATCTGTTCCCGCCAAAAAATTTCTGCGCAAAAGAGCCCAAGGAATCAAATGGCAGCGATACGTTTAAGAAAATGTGAGCCAGTATTTTCCGGGCTGTATTTTGACAGACTCCCAAATAAGAAACAGCTAAATTCTGATGGCATCGAAAATGTCTCGAAAAGTCCTTCGATTTGATTATTATGGGCCTCATAATTCATCCAGGATCAAAAGTTATAAGGCATCACGTGCGTACACGTGATCGGGGGTCACGTGCCGACACGTGATGGCTTCCTGAAGGCTCTGAAATGATAAGAATTGAATCTTAGTCAAATGCGTCACGTGCCCATACGTGATGGGACTTTAAACCCACTGAAAGAATTAAAGGTATAATAAAATAACAAGGAAAAACCCCAATGGGGCATCACGTGCCAACACGTGACCAAGGGTCACGTGCTGACACGTGATAATTCCTGAGTTCTCTAAAACAACAGAATTAAATTATGGTCAAATGCTTAATCAGGGGGTCACGTGCCAACACGTGATGGGTTTCTAAAGATTTATGAATTAATAGAATTAAATTCTAATTAAGAGAGAATCAAAAACCCTAACTGGAAAAATATTTCTCTAAATCTTTCCAAATAAAAAAGATGGTGCTCTGTAAAATGGAGCACCGTTGGATTAAAAATCCAATGGTGATTAAAAATCACCAATTTATGGAAAGATTCTATACAAGGAAAGATTTCCCTGAAATTTGCCAGGAATAACAGATAAAAGATCTTTTGGATTAAAAATCCAATGGTAAATAAAATTCACTGAGTGATCTAAAAGATCATGTTGGTTACAAAATCAATTAAAATCTTTCAATGAATGATTGACAAAACAAATTTATTCTTTTCTTTCTCCTATAAATAGGAGCCAAGAAGAGAAGAGAAAGGATCTACTTTTTTTGGGAGATAACAACAACAGAGAGAGAAAAAAGAGAGGAGAATTTAATTCTCAAGAGAGAAAAAAAAGATCTCTTCAGAGAAAAGAAACCCTAGGTGAGAAAGGGGAAAGAGATCTAAGCTCCATAAAATAAAAGAGAATTTAATTCTCAAATTTAAGAGTTTAACTCTTCTGCAAAAAGAACTTAGTTCTTTCTCTAGTTAAAGATCTGCAGAAGCACATCTCCCCATAGGTTGAGAATTTAATTCTCATCGGGTTGAGATCCTGCCATGCAGATCCAAAACTTAGAGGGAGAATTGAGTTTAGAGAATTTAATTCTCTCAAAACAAAACTAGGGTTTAACCCTATATGAGATTCAATTCTTCTAAAATTACAGGAATTTAATTTCTTCAAGATGGACAGAAACTAGGGTTTAACCTTAATTGAGAATTTAATTCTCCCAAATTTATAGGAATTTAATTCCTCCAAGACAGAACTAGGGTTTCACCCTATACAAGAATTTAATTCTTTAACATATATGGGAATTTAATTCCTCTAAAATAAAAACTAGGGTTTAACCCTACATAAGAATTTAATTCTTTCAAAAATGGGAATTTAATTCCTCCAAAGTCGTAATCAGGGTTTAACCCTACAGAGAATTCAATTCTTAAAAAATAAGGAGACTTAAAAGATCTTCATGCATGCAAAGAACTGAGGTCACGTGTCTCCACGTGACCCTTAAAAAGATCCCTGAAGAAAGAAGCTTTGAGGCAATGCCTCACGTGCTCCCATGTGACTTCCAAAACGCAGAAAGAAAAAGCAAAGGAAATGAAGGCCTTGGGCGCTCTCACGTGTTACCACGTGACCCCTTGGCAAACGCTTTAACAGTCAGCGCATAAATCCCCATCACGTGTCAACACGTGATACTCAAAATAAAAATATAAAAAGTGTTTAATACTTAATTGCAGAACGAAGAAAAGGGATCTGGTCCCACCTTTGGGCGCTCTCACGTGTCCACACGTGACCCCTCTTTCTTTACTGTTTAACACTAATTTGGGGATTATATTTCCAGTGTTTAACACTGATTGTTTCTAGTGTTTAACACTAAATTGAAGATTACATTTCCAGTGTTTAACACTGATTGTATTTTAGTGTTTAACACTAATTTGAGAGTTCTATCTCCAGTGTTTAACACTGTTGTTCTTTAGTGTTTAACACTAGTTTTAGCCAAATTGGCTAGTTCTCCTGAGGCAAAAGTTCCTCCTCCAAATGAATCTCAAAATTGAGGAAATCAAGGATAAAATGCTGCCAAAGCCCTCCAACTTTCATTTAGCATTGCTAACTAATATGGGCTCGAATCCAGACAAATGCCCAATGGTCCAACAGAGGGCCAACACTTCAAACTTAATTGGACTTAGCCCAAGTAGGCCATAAGTCCTCAATTCAGATTTAACCGAGCCAATGTGCTCGTAATCTAATTATTTGATCTTAGCTCCAAATTAGACTACAGATCCACAATCCACCTTGGTTCCAGGGTACATCTCTTCAGTCCTTTGATATTTGTCGTTGTAATTCCTCAACGTCTTCAAAGAGGTGACGGGTCCCGACGACCACACATTTCATAGACTATGACGTCTCTAAACTATGGACTATGATGTTCTTAATCTTGACCGTGATGTCTTAAAACTAACATTGGACTGTGGGGTCCTTAAGCCCATGGACTATGATGTCCTTAACCTCGACCGTGATGTCTTTAAACTAACATTGGACTGTGGGGTCCTTAAGCCCGTGGACTATGATGTCCTTAACCTCGACCGTGATGTCTTAAAACTAACATTGGACTGTGGGGTCTTTAAGCCCATGGACTATGATGTCCTTAACCTCGACCGTGATGTCTTTAAACTAACATTGGACCGTGGGGTCCTTAAACTCATGGACTATGATGTCCTTAACCTCGACCGTGATGTCTTAAAACTAACATTGGACTATGGGGTCCTTAAGCCCATGGACTATGATGTCCTTAATCTCGACCGTGATGTCTTAAAACTAACATTGGACTGTGGGGTCCTTAAACTCATGGACTATGATGTCCTTAACCTCGACCGTGATGTCTTTAAACTAACATTGGACTGTGGGGTCCTTAAACTCATGGACTATGATGTCCTTAAGCTCGACCGTGATGTCTTTAAACTAACATTGGACTGTGGGGTCCTTAAACTCATGGACTATGATGTCCTTAACCTCGACCGTGATGTCTTAAAACTAACATTGGACTGTGGGGTCCTTAAGCCCATAGACTATGATGTCCTTAACCTCGACCGTGATGTCTTAAAACTAACATTGGACTGTGGGGTCCTTAAGCCCATGGACTATGATGTCCTTAACCTCGACCGTGATGTCTTAAAACTAACATTGGACTGTGGGGTCCTTAAGCCCATGGACTATGATGTCCTTAACCTCGACTGTGATTTCTTAAAACTAACATTGGTCCGAGACGTCCTTAAACTAACAATGGACCGTAATGTCCCTAAACTAATTATCGACCGCAATGTCACTAAACTAAACAACAGAGCCCAATTGCTCTTTTGTTGGATCTAAACGGTCCCGTTATCCTTAACAAACGTTTAAGTTGATCTTAGTCTCAAATGAGGCTAACGTATCCTTAAATCTAAACCCCCAAACCCAAATCTAAGAAAGATACGGATTTGGACTATTCCACGCCCTACGGACGACGACATAACTTAGTCTCCGTATACAATCCACGGACAACCAAACACAAAACAAACACCCACGACACGAAGTGATCATATGGAGAAGGAGAAAGTTGTTACCGCGATGCGGTAGCGTAATTAACTGCAGGGGCTTACGCCTGCAGGGAAGAGCGTCCCCACAATCAAAAACCCTTCAAACGAGGGAGAATCTGACGAAGTCTGCTACATCGGCTGCATCCGTTTAAACCTTCGATACATGGTGCCATAAATCAACTTGGCATCTTCGGAGAGGTAGACGGATAGCTCCAATTAGCATCTGCCCCGAAATTCAGGCAAGACAGACCTGCGCGGTCGCGTCTCCGTGTTTCGGAGGGGAATAGATTCTGGCACACCCGGTGGGACCTTTTCTTTTTTCTACTCCACACTTCGCATGTTGTGTTCGCGAACGAATCGCGGTTTGCTATGGTTGCCTGTGGATTTGAGGTACTAAGATTTGGTGTCTTGCTCCGCCCGAAAACAGAAGATCAATGGCTTCAAACTGCACTAACTGCAACTGCAACTCTCGTTCCGTCCCGTTCGGAGGAGTGACTTACGGGCCCCAAGAGGCCTCCATCTTCGCTATGCCGTTGGAACAGGTGACTCAGGCCACCACTGGGCTATTCTTCGGGACTATGCTCCCTCTGATGAGCTTCAATGCCCCAATGTCGTCGCAAGAAGCTCCAAAGAAGTCGGTCTTTGATCGGTTTACAACTACCGCGGCCCCTCTCAACGGGTCGTCCAAGTCCAATGCCTCAGTTTTCAGCAAACTGGGCCAAAGCTCAAGTGGGCCCATAAAGAAGCCCGCGATACCTGAAGCGGCCATCCAGAATCGGATAGCCATTCCTGCTCCTAAAGTCGTCAAGGCAACTTCCCCTGCGAAAGGGTCGGTCTTCACAAGACTGTCCGTTTCAGCTCCTACTCCATGCGAAGTCACGAAGGCTGCTTCCCGTGTTCGAAAGTCGGCCTTCGCAAGACTGAATATCCCCTCTCAACGGACGTCGGTCTTCGACCGGCTAGCGCCAATAACAGCCTCTCCTCAAAACAGGGGGCATGACAAAGCCATCCCCATAGCCGAACCAACACCATCTGCACGACATGATCGCCGTTGTCATTGGCGCCGAGTACGGAAGGCTGGGGGTAGCTCTCCGTCTGGATTTACTCCACCAGCTCCAACAGTGGAGATCGATGCTGCTGTTCCAACCGGGAACAGCTTTGGATTGCTGAACAAGGTGCGCAGGAACTCTCCTACCGCCGTACTGAAAAGATCTCCTCCACCCATGGAGAATGTTACAGAAACGAAGCCGGAGCGGTCCCCTCAGCGGCTGTCCTCCAAAATTTACAAGGTCTGGCGACAGGTTCAAGACTCAGTAATTGATCAAGGTTACTCTCGCTGACCCAAAAAGCTCAAAGCTCAGCAAGAAAGGAGCCACCTTGAGGTACCACAGAAAATGTCATCCGTCTGGGTGCCCACTGCAACGGCTCCCTCAACATCAACCGCCCAAAAGAGAAAGGGGCCAGAGAAATCCCCTGTGAACGTGGCGAACCGTAAAAGCGCCGAATCCAAACGCCCCAAGTCTGGGGGCATAATGGTGCATACTGTTTATATGGCTTTCAGAAAATAGAAAAGCCGCGCTTCGACGGGTCACCGACCGCTCACCCGATCCGTGACAAAAGCCTAGGAGCAGCAACAGAAGCTTCAGGAAATGCTGACGCAAATGGCCGCACTCACCGGGCCAAAAGAAAGCCCGGAAGCGTCATCAGAGTAGCGTCGTGAACAAGAAACCGATGCTGACTTCCTCCGCAGAGTCCTTGAAAAGAAGGATAGAGAAGCAGCAGAACAAGCGTCTAATATAAAACGAATGGCGCTCCTCTTCCAAGACATAGTCGGGATGATGTTGCAACAAGAACCTCCAGCTGAAGACCTTCTTATCATCATTGAAGACGACAGAGGGGAGACATCGAACCCTCCTCCGGCTCTTTCAGCAGCCAAAGAGGAAACCATTTCCAAGTCCGCTCTGGATGACTATATTGCTCAGCAAATACGAGCTCACCAGGTGAATGAAGCGGCCGACCAAGTTGTTAAAACTGGGCGACCATATCCAGGCTGGTATGATAAAATAAAGTATCCGCCGGGATATACGATCCCTAAATTTCATGTATATAAAGGGACGGGCAATCCCCACCATCATGTCGCCCAGTTCAGGGCTATATGTGGCAACACCGGAGGTGATGATAAATTGCTACTTTGCCAATTCGTCAGCAGCTTGTCGGAAACGGCATTCGAGTGGTACTCTGAACTCCCGAACGACTCGGTCAAAACTTTTGCGGAGATAGAGCTGTTATTTACGCAGAGATTCGTGAGCGCTAGCGATCGTACCCCAATAACCACACTAATTAACGCCAGGGTAAAGCCGGGAGAGACATGGGTTCAATACGCAATACGATGGCGGAATCTGTGGTCGAAATGCGAACAGCGCATCGAAGAAGCGCCGGCGGTGGGCATGTTCGTGGGCACTCTTGATTCGCAGACGACCATCTCCTAGTTCATGATGTTTTTCAAGCCGACCACGTTCCAGACCTTGATTGACAAGTTGGCCCAAATGGACCAGATAGGTCATAGACCATCTCCTTCAAAGACGGATCCTTGGAATGAAAAGGGGGAGGGAAAAGCAACTTTCGTTGCCACTACTCAACAACAGCCGAGCAACTTAAAACCGGTTGTTCGCCAAAACAACGTGCGTCCACGCCCATCCCTCGAAGAGAGACTAGGACGTCCTTACTCGTTCCCCCAGGGTAAAACGAGGAGACTGTTCGAGCTGGCAGTGCGCAATAAGCTCATAAATTTGCCGAATCCAAAACGTCCGTTGCAGTCAGGTGATGTCAACAATCCTAATTACTGCCCTTACCACCAAGCAGTAAGCCATCCAATCGAAGATTGCTTCATCTTCAAAGGCTGGATTGAGGACCAATACCAACAAGGCAAGTTCGCATTATCCGAAAACTGGAAGGTGAACCCTCCACAACCTCATGCCCCTAAAAAAGTGGACGTGCCGGGGGCATCGTGCTCATTCATAAGGGAAGCTCCATCGGAAGTTGTTCTTTCGGCAAAAACTAAAAAAAAATGCTGAATGATCTTCAAGCATGTCCGGCGATCAGGTGGAAAAGTCCGCAAGAATCGAAGATTATCGAAGGGATGCTGAAACCACACTCAACATTGAGAGTTAATAGTGATGGTGGACAAAACATTCAGGCCCAGCCGTCAAAGTCTTCGAAGAAAAAGAAGAGGACCAAAAAGCCCGCGCAGTTTGATAACAGGCGCATGAATCTGCAAGAGCATATTGACGCGCTGGAGGAATATAATCAGAAGGCGTGAACCCCGGTCACACTCCAAGAATTTCTCAACAATATCCTTGAGAGCGGAGATAACGACAATAACGACGGGGATGACTCGTCAGAAGAATCTGAGGACTATGTGGCAAGTTGCCACATGATCTCTCATTCAGCATTAACTAACGAAGAAGCTCACTCGGCGATAGAAGACAATATACTGGGGGCAGGATCGAAGCTAAAACCCTTGGAACCGTCTAACAAGATGATCGACTTGCTACTGAACGAAGCCCGTCAGAAAAGCAATGCCAATCGAGAGCGCGAACTGGCTATATTCGAAAAAGCCAAACGCCGACGACTGAATGAAAAGGTCGAGGCACCCCAACCGGATCGATGCATCCCTATCGCCAGCAAAAGCAAGCTTAAAGTAAGGAAACGATTCGCTAGGGCCCTGTCAATAGGAATGAAGTTGCCCTCTTTCAGAGGAAATTCTCCTGGCGGTATACATCTTGATAAAGCGGACATACATCCTAACTTCTGCTTATACCATTGGAGGATTGCACACCCTATCGAGGAGTGCATAACATTTAAAAACTGGTGGCAGGGATATGTTGCCCACCGACAACACGTTCAACGAGTGAAGCGCAAGGCTCGTCGGGAACAGAAAAGCACGACAGATGAGCGCAAAAGAGCCGTTGGCAACTGTCGCATAGTCGACACCAAGGGATCGCAAGTTATCACCTTTAGAAGCGACTCTGACGAAGAAATCGCCCTCAGCCCTCTCTTCAAGGAATCCACCTCCGACACAAAAGATGCGAAGATTTGCGAGAAAATCTAGCTGCGTAATCGTACGTTGCCCGAAAAATCTCGGACCTTTGACCGAGACGTCTATAAACTACTACGGACCGCAGCATCCCAAGGCTGACAAAAAAAAAAGGAAAAAAGAAAAAAAAACGGTATGTCCATAAGCAAAATGGGCACGGATGAAAACCCGAAAGGGCTCCGTGAGTAAAAACAGCAGGACTACTGGCGATGTTTGTGAAAATCAGAAGGACGCAGACTCGTTAAAAAAAAGGTACGTCCACAAGCAAAATGGGCACGGATGAAAACCCAAAAGGGCTCCGTGAGTAAAAACAGCAGGGCTACCGACGAGTTTGTGAAAACCCGAAAGGGCGCAATCTCGTTAAAAAACACTTGTAAGGTCCTCTCGACCTTGTAAGGAGAAAACTACCTGCATGAGATCCTTACGACTCACGAAGGGAAGCAACACACTTAGGGATCCTCACGATTCCTAAGGAGAAAATACACTTACGAGATCCTCACGACTCGTAAGAAGAATTCCTCCTATGAGACCCTCACGGCTCATAGGATTCAAAAGCCTTAAGCTACAGGGATCTGAACCTGTTCTTAAACCATCACAATCCCCGATTCTGCCCTATAAGCGGTTCAATATTGACTTTTGTATACAATCCACGGGCATAAATGAACATTTCTCTAACAGAGTCCCACCAGCGACTAGGATATGCTCACACGGTGAACAAACACTTGTAGGTCCTCTCGACGTGCAAGGAGAAAACACTCTTGTAAGATCCTTATGACTTATAAGAACGCATACTTAGGAATCCTCACGATTCCTAAGGAGAAAACACACCTACGAGATCCTCACGACTCCTAGGGAGAAACAGCTTTATGAGACCCTTACGGCTCATGAAGTCAAAAGCCTTAGTCGACGGGATCCTAACCCTGTTTGCTAAGCCACCTTTGTCGACAGAGGCAAATGATGATTCGCTCCTGGCAATATCCCAGTTGTAGCAATGCTCATGCCTAAATCGGTATCAAATTCCAAGTCCTTTCATGGCAAATGATGATTCGCTCCTGGCAATATTCCAGTCACAGCGATGCTGATGCTGAGATTGGCGCCAGATTCTAAATTCCACACTCGATATAAAAAATTAGCGAGCCAAAAATGCATATGAAATAGCCGAAATGATGAGGCAACTTGCAACGAAATCAGCAAGTAAAAATGTATGCATACAAAAACAACCGAAATGATTGGGCAACTCGCAATAAAAAGCAGCGAGTAAAACAAAAAATAGCCAAAAATGATTGGGCACCGCGAAAAATAGCCGAAATGATTGGGCAATCACGATTTTCGCGATATAAAAAGCTAAAATGATAGAGCATCGCGGAAAGAATTAAAAAAATGAAAGAATAAAACATTTTGCCCTGCAGGTGAGGTTACATTGACCCCTGTATACAATCCATGGGCACAAACAAGAAGGGAACCGTATCGTCCCACCAGGCTTCGTCGAAGCGAAGCCAAATCTCGACGGTTCATAGACAACCTAATGACAATCTCGACATTCGTCGCAATATTGCAGACACAATGTCAACAAACGAAGTGAAGGAAAATCCCTAGCTTCAGGGTCTCGACGTCAATATCGACAACTTAGAGATCAACACCCACGTTCTTCCTCCCTCCAATCAGATGCAGACGCAACATCAACAAACGGAGTCACGGCAAAGTCCCCTAGTTCCAAATCTCGACGGTTCACAGACAGCCTAGAGACTACCCCAGAACCATGGCAAAGTCCCCTAGTTCCAAATCTCGACGGTTCACAGACAGCTTAGAGATCACCAACGGCGTTTTTCCTTACTCCAGCAGGATGCAGATATGACGTCAACAAACGACCCCAGGGTCAAAACAACGGAACCATGGCAAAGTCCCCTAGTTCCAAATCTCGACGGTTCACAGACAGCCTAGAGATCACCAACGGCGTTTCTTCTTACTCCAGCAGGATGCAGATGCGACGTCAACAAACGACCCCATGGTCAAAACAACGGAACCGTGGCAAAGTCCCCTAGTTCCAAATCTCAACGGTTCACAGACAGCCTAGAGATCACCAACGGCGTTTCTCCTCACTTCAACCAGATGCAGACGTGACCTCAACAACCGACCTCAGAGTCGCAACGAAGCGGAGCTATGGCAAAGTCCTTAGTTCCGAATCTCAATGGCCACATCTACGGCCCGAAGACCAACAACGGTGTGCCTCCTCTTTCTAGCAGGACACAGATGCTACACCATCAATCGGAGCCACGGAAAAGTCTCCAGTTCCATGACTCTACGGTTCATAGACAACCTGGAGTCAACCAATGCCCTCCCTGCCGGATCAACGCTCCGTCTCGGAAACAAGTCAACCAACCCCAAGGAAATCAGTGTCCTTGGCAACCTCCTCGATTCAGGGAAATCAGTGTCCTTGACGACAGCATCTCGATTCGCATCGACCCGCAAAGAAATCAGTGTCTTTGCAGGAATCTCTCGATTCGTCTCAACCCTAAGGAAATCAGTGTCCTTGGCAACCTCTTCGATTCAGGGAAATCAGCGTCCTTGACGAGAGCATCTCGATTCGCGTCGACCCGTAGAGAAATTAGTGTCTTTGCAGGAATATCTCGATTCATCTCAACTCCAAGGAAATCAGCGTCCTTGGAAAAATACCTCGATTCAAGGAAATCAGCGTCCTTGACGAGAGCATCTCAATTCACGTCGACCCGCAAGGAAATCAGTGTCTTTGCAGGAATACCTCGATTCGTCTCAACCCCAGGGAAATCAGTGTCCTTGGCAACCTCCTCGATTCAGAGAAATCAGCGTCCTTGACGAGATCATCTCGATTCGCGTCGACCCGCAGAGAAATCAGTGTCTTTGCAGGAATATCTCGATTCGTTTCAACTCCAGGAAAATCAGTGTCCTTGGCAACCTCCTCGATTCAAGGAAATCAGCGTCCTTGACGAGAGCATCTTGATTTGCGTCGACCCGCAGAAAAATCAGCGTCTTTGCAGGAATACCTCGATTCGTCTCAACCCCAGGGAAATTAGTGTCCTTGGCAACCTCCTCGATTTAGGGAAATCAGCATCCTTGACGAGAGCATCTCGATTAGCGTCGACCCGCAGATAAATCAACGTCTTTGCAGGAATACCTCGATTCGTTTCGACTCCAGGGAAATCAGTGTCCTTGGCAAAACCTCGATTTAGGGAAATCAGCATCCTTGACGAGAGCATCTCGATTCGCTTCGACCCGCAAGGAAATCAGTGCTTTGCAGGAATATCTCGATTCGTTTCAACTCCAAGGAAATCAGTGTCCTTGGCAAAAAATCTCGATTCAGGGAAATCAGCGTCCTTGACGAGAGCATCTCGATTCGCGTCGACCCGCAAGGAAATCAGTGTCTTTGCAGGAATACCTCGATTCGTTTCAACTCCGAGGAAATCGGTGTCCTTGGCAAATACCTCGATTCAGGGAAATCAGCATCCTTGACGAGAGCATCTAGATTCGCATCGACCCGCAGAGAAATCAGTGTCTTTGCAGGAATACCTCGATTCGTCTCAACCCCAGGGAAATCGGCGTCCTTGGCAACCTCCTCGATTCAGGGAAATCAGCGTCCTTGACGAGAGCATCTCGATTCGCGTCGACCCACAGAGAAATCGGCGTCTTTGCAGGAATACCTCGATTCATCTCAACCCCAGGGAAATCAGTGTCCTTGGAAACCTCCTCGATTCAGGGAAATCAGCGTCCTTGACGAGAGCATCTCGATTCGCATCGACCCGCAGAGAAATCAACGTCTTTGCAGGAATACCTCGATTCGTTTCAACTCCAGGGAAATCAGTGTCCTTGGCAAAACCTCGATTCAGGGAAATCAGCGTCCTTGACGAGAGTACCTCAATTCGCGTCGGCCCGTAGAGAAATCAGTATTTTTGCAGGAATACCTCGATTCGTTTCGACTCCAGGGAAATCAGTGTCCTTGGCAAAATCTTGATTCAGGTAAATCAACATCCTTGATGAGAGCATCTCGATTCGCGTCGACCCACAAGGAAATTAGCGTCTTTGCAGGAATACCTCGATTCGTCTCAACTCCGAGGAAATCAGCGTCCTTGGCAAAACCTCGATTCAAGGAAATCAGCGTCCTTGACGAGAGTACCTCGATTCGCGTCGGCCCGTAGAGAAATCAGTGTCTTTGCAGGAATACCTCGATTCGTTTCGACTCCAGGGAAATCAGTGTCCTTAGCAAAACCTCGATTCAGGGAAATCGGCGTCCTTGACGAGAGCACCTCGATCCACGTCGGCCCGTAGAGAAATCAGTGTCTTTGCAGGAATACCTCGATTCATTTCGACTCTAGGGAAATCAGTGTCCTTGGCAAATACCTTGATTCAGGGAAATCAGCGTCCTTGACGAGAACATCTCGATTCGCGCCGACCCGCAGAGCAATCAGTGTCTCTGCAGGAATACACAACGTCAGCAAAGCGGAACCGCGGTAAAGTTCACAGTTCCATGACTCGGCGGTGCACAGACAAACCAAAGTCAACCCTCGACCTCCCTATTGAAGCAATGCTTAGACTCGGGAGTAGGTCAACTCATCAATCACTTACGAGTCCTCTCGACTTGTAAGGAAGAAAAATCTCTTGTGAGATCCTTACGACTCTCAAGAGAAAACACACTTAGGAATCCTCACGATTCCTAAAAAGAAAATACACCTATGAGATCCTCTCGACTCGTTGGGAGAAAATCTTCATGAGACCCTCACGGCTCATAAAGTTGAAAAGTCTTAGGCGGCAAATCTGAACCTGTTTCCTAAGCCATCGCTTCTTATCTCGATTCAGGGAAATCAACGTCCTTGACGAGGACACCTCGATTCGTTTCGACCCACAAGGAAATCAGTGTCTTTGCGAGAATCTCTCAATTCATCTCGACTTGCGGGGAAATTAGTGTCCCTACGCATAAAGAAAATTTTCTTGTGAGATCCTTACGACTCTCAAGAGAAAACACACTTAGGAATCCTCACGATTCCTAAAGAGAAAATACACCTATAAGATCCTCTCGACTCGTAGGGAGAAAATCTTTATGAGATCCTCACGGCTCATAAAGTTGAAAAGTCTTAGGCGGCATATCTAAACCTGTTTCCTAAGCCATCGCTTTTTATCTCGATTCAGGGAAATCAGCGTCCTTGGCGAGAACCTCTCGATTCGTTTCGACCTGCAAGGAAATCAGTGTCTTTGCGAGAATCTCTCGATTCGTCTCAACTTGCGGGGAAATTAGTGTCCCTACGCATAAAGAAAATTCTCTTGTGGGATCCTTACGATTCTCAGGAGAAAACGCACTTAGGAGTCCTCACGACTCCAATGGAGAAAATACACCTACGAGATCCTCTCGACCCGTAGGGAGAAAAGTCTTTATGAGACCCTCATGGCTCATAAAGTTGAAAAGTCTTAGGCAACAGATCCTAACCCTGTTTCCTAAGCCATCGCTACCTTATAAAGAGTTCAAGATGAACTGATATTTACCATTTATGGGCCACACTTGCCAAAGCTACATGCCACTGAAATGGAGAAGTTACTCATGAAGCATATAAACTACTTCATGCCAGAGTAAGACATAAAGAAACAGAAGGGTGCGGCTCATTGAGCTGAGGGTTTGGAACTATATCCCTTAAGAGTCGAGATTTGAGTCAATGATAACTGACGACGCTTGTGTCCGCTCGTTATCTTCTCAGATCAAGATCCTGAAGATTATATACCAACCCAAAACTGGTCATACGCTATGAATTACTCTGCACTACTTCACCCAAGTATATACTTACGTGGGCAAAGTAGTGGGGGGCATTTGTTCTCGCCAAAAAATTTCTGCGCAAAAGAGCCCAAAGTATCAAATGGCAGCGATACGTTTAAGAAAATGTGAGCCAGTATTTTCCGGGCTGTATTTTGACAGACTCCTGAATAAGAAACAGCTAAATTCTGATGGCATCGAAAGTGTCTCAAAAATCCTTCGATTTGATATATTATGGGCCTCATAATTCATCCGGGATCAAAAGTTATGAGGCATCACGTGCGTACATGTGATCGGGGGTCACGTGCTGACACGTGATGGCTTCCTGAAGGCTCTGAAATGATAAGAATTGAATCTTAGTCAAATGGGTCACATGCCCACATGTGATGGGACTTTAAATCCACTAAAAGAATTAAAGGTATAATAAAATAGCAAGGAAAAACCCCAATGGGGCATCACGTGCCAACACGTGACCAAGGATCGCGTGCTGACACGTGATAATTCCTGAGTTCTCTAAAACAACAGAATTAAATTCTGGTCAAATGCTTAATCAGGAGGTCACGTGCCAACACGTGATGGGTTCCTAAAGATCTATGAATTAATAGAATTAAATTTTAATTAAGAGGGAATCAAAAACCCTAACTGGAAAAATATTTCTCTAAATCTTTCCAAACAAAAAAGATGGTGCTCTGTAAAATGGAGCACCGTTGGATTAAAAATCCAATGGTGATTAAAAATCACCAATTTATGAAAAGATTCTATACAAGGAAAGATTTCCCTGAAATTTGCCAGGAATAACAGATAAAAGATCTTTTGGATTAAAAATCCAATGGTAAATAAAATTCACTGAGTGATCTAAAAGATCATGTTGGTTACAAAATCAATTAAAATCTTTCAATGAAAGATTGACAAAACAAATTTATTCTTTTCTTTCTCCTATAAATAGGAGCCAAGAAGAGAAGAGAAAGGATCTACTTTTTTGGGAGATAACAACAACAGAGAGAGAAAAAAGAGAGGAGAATTTAATTCTCAAGAGAGAAAAAAAAGATCTCTTCAGAGAAAAGAAACCCTAGGTGAGAAAGGAGAAAGAGATCTAAGCTCCATAAAATAAAAGAGAATTTAATTCTCAAATTTAAGAGTTTAACTCTTCTCCAAAAAGAACTTAGTTCTTCCTCTAATTGAAGATCTGCAGAAGCACATCTTCCCATAGGTTGAGAATTTAATTCTCATCGGGTTGAGATCCTGCCATGCGGATCCAAAACTTAGAGGGGGAATTGAGTTTAAAGAATTTAATTCTCTCAAAACAAAACTAGGGTTTAACCCTATATGAGATTCAATTCTCCTAAAATTACAGGAATTTAATTCCTTCAAGATGGACAAAAACCAGGGTTCCCTAATTGAGAATTTAATTCTCCCAAATTTATAGAAATTTAATTCCTCCAAGACAGAACTAGGGTTTCACCCTATACAAGAATTTAATTTTTTAACATATATGGGAATTTAATTCCTCTAAAATTAAAACTAGGGTTTAACCCTACATAAGAATTTAATTCTTTCAAAAATGGGAATTTAATTCCTCCAAAGTCGTAATCAGGGTTTAACCCTACAGAGAATTCAATTCTTAAAAAATAAGCAGACTTAAAAGATCTCCATGCATGTAAAGAACCGAGGTCACGTGTCCCCACGTGACCCTTGAAAAGATCCCTGAAGAAAGAAGCTTTGAGGCAATGCCTCACGTGCTCCTACGTGACTTCCAAAACGTAGAAAAAAAAGCAAAAGAAATGAAGGCCTTGGGCGCTCTCACGTGTTACCACATGACACCTTGGCAAACGCTTTAATAGTCAGCGCATAAATCCTCATCACGTGTCAACACGTGATGCTCAAAATAAAAATATAAAAAGTGTTTAACACTTAATTGCAGAATGAAGAAAAGGGATCTGGTCCCACCTTTAGGTGCTCTCACGTGTCCACACGTGACCCCTCTTTCTTTAGTGCTTAACACTAATTTGGGGATTATATTTCCAGTGTTTAACACTGATTGTTTCTAGTGTTTAAAACTAAATTGAAGATTACATTTCCAGTGTTTAACACTGATTGTCTTTTAGTGTTTAACACTAATTTGAGAGTTCTATCTCCAGTGTTTAACACTGTTGTTCTTTAGTGTTTAACACTACTTTTAGCCAAATTGGCTAGTTCTCCTGAGGCAAAAGTCCCTCCTCCAAATGAATCTCAAAATTGAGGAAATCAAGGATAAAATGCTGCCAAAGCCCTCCAACTTTCATTTAGCATTGCTAACTAATATGGGCTCGAATCCAGACAAATGCCCAATGGTCCAACAGAGGGCCAACACTTCAAACTTAATTGGACTTAGCCCAAGTAGGCCATAAATCCTCAATTCAGATTTAACTGAGCCAATGTGCTCATAATCTAATTATTTGATCTTAGTTCTAAATTAGACTACAAATCCCCAATCCACCTTGGTTCCAGGGTACATCTCTTCACTCCTTTGATATTTGTCGTTGTAATTCCTCAACGTCTTCAAAGAGGTGATGGGTCCGACGACCACACATTTCATAGACTATGACGTCTCTAAACTATGGACTATGATGTTCTTAACCTCGACCGTGATGTCTTAAAACTAACATTGGACTGTGGGGTCCTTAAGCCCATGGACTATGATGTCCTTAACCTCGACCGTGATGTCTTTAAACTAACATTGGACTGTGGGGTCCTTAAGCCCATGGACTATGATATCCTTAACCTCGACTGTGATGTCTTAAAACTAACATTGAACTGTGGGGTCCTTAAGCCCATGGACTATGATGTCCTTAACCTCGACCGAGATGTCTTTAAACTAACATTGGACTGTGGGGTCCTTAAACTCATGGACTATGATGTCCTTAACCTCGACCGTGATGTCTTAAAACTAACATTGGACTGTGGGGTCCTTAAGCCCATGGACTATGATGTCCTTAACCTCGACCGTGATGTCTTAAAACTAACATTGGACTGTGGCGTCTTTAAACTCATGGACTATGATGTCCTTAACCTCGACCGTGATGTCTTTAAACTAACATTGGACTGTGGGGTCCTTAAACTCATGGACTATGATGTCCTTAACCTCGACCGTGATGTATTTAAACTAACATTGGACTGTGGGGTCCTTAAACTCATGGACTATGATGTCCTTAACCTCGACCGTGATGTCTTAAAACTAACATTGGACTGTGGGGTCCTTAAGCCCATGGACTATGATGTCCTTAACCTCGACCGTGATGTCTTAAAACTAACATTGGACCGAGACGTCCTTAAACTAACAATGGACCGTAATGTCCCTAAACTAATTATCGACCGAAATGTCACTAAACTAAACAATAGAGCTCAATTGCTCTCTTGTTGGATCTAAACGGTCCCGTTAAGTTGATCTTAGTCTAAAAATTAGACTAATGTATCCTTAACAAACGTTTAAGTTGATCTTAGTCTCAAATGAGGCTAACGTATCCTTAAACCCAAACCCCCCAAACCCAAATTTAAGAAAGATACGGATTTGGACTAGTCCACGCCCTACGGGCGACGACATAACTTAGTCTCCGTATACAATCCACGGGCAACCAAACACAAAACAAACACCCACGACACGAAGTGACCATATGGAGAAGGAGAAAGTTGTTACCGCGATGCGGTAGCGTAATTAACTGCAGGGGCTTGCGCCTGCAAGGATGAGCGTCCCCACAATCAAAAACCCCTCAAACGAGGGGGGATCTGACGAAGTCTGCTACACCGGCCGCATCCATTTAATCCTTCGATACATGGTGCCATAAATCAACTTGGCATTTTCGGAGAGGTGGACGGATAGCACCAATTAGCATCTGCCCCGAAATTCAGGCAAGACGGACCTGTGCGGTCGCGTCTCCGTGTTTCGGAGGGGAACATAATCACCTTTGGATTTTTAATCCACAGGTCCTCTGTTTTACAGAGGGCAATCTTTCTTATTTAGAAAGATTGAGAGAATGGAATTTTATTTTATGATCCAATTTGGGGGATGTTTTCTCCCATGCAGAATTTAATTCTGTATCTTGATAATTTTTCATCTCCGTTGGATCTTCGATCCAACGGCTCTGTTCACCAGAGAATAGAATTTAATTCTACCTTCTTTAATTTGGGCGCTGACGTTTATGTGCTATGCACGTGGGCGTCGTCTAAAAATTTAATTCTTTTATAAATAGTCACTCTCGTGCTTTGCATGCCGGTGCACACGTGTGTTCCACGTGAGGCGCCACTATAGGATTTAATCCTAACAGAGGCTGGCGGTGGCGCTCACGTGGAAAACACGTGAGGCGCTGAAGAATTTAATCCTATCTGAAGCGGTACCTACATGCTTTGCATATGGGTGCACGTGCTTAACACGTGGAGGTTTCCCTTTATTTTTATAAGGGAACAACAAGTTTTGAGGGAAAAAATTTTGGCGGGAACAAATGCCCCCCACTACTTTGCCCTCGTAAGTATGTACATGGGTGAAGTAGTGCAAAGTTATGCCTGGCCATGGAATTGATGGCTTAAGAGACAAGTTTACGATCCTTGTAGCCTAAGCCTTTTTTCTCATCTTCATGAGCCGTAAGGGTTTCAAGAAGGTTTTTCTCTCTATGAGTCGTGAGGATCTCATTGGTGCATATTCTCCCTTGAAATCATGAGGATTCCTAAGCATTCTTAGCCTCCGTGAGTCGTATGGATCTCACTCGAGTATTTTTCCCTTACGAGTCGTGAAGACCCGTAAGCAGCCTCTTCATTTCATTGGCATATAACTTTGGCGAATGTAGCCCGTGGATAGTATACAAGAGTCCATCTTGACCTACTTGTAGGGCAGCGATGGCTTAGGAAACATGTTTTAGATCTGTCGCCTAAGGCTTTTCAACTTTATGAGCCATGAGAGTCTCATAAAGACTTTTCTCCATACGAGTCGTGAGGATCTCGTAGGTGTCTTTTATCCTTAGAAGTCGTGAGGACTCCTAAGTGCGTTTTCTCTTGAGAGTCGTAAGGATCTCACAAGAGAATTTTCTCCTTACGAGTTGAGAGGACTCGCAAGTGGTTTTTCCTCCTCATCAGTATGCGACTTTGGAGAATGTGGCCCATAGATAGTATACAAGAGTCAGTTTGGAGTTGCTTGCATGGCAACGATGATGGCTTAGGAAACAGGTTTTAGATCTATCGCCTAAGGCTTTTCAAATTTATAAGCCGTGAAGGTCTCATAAAGACTTTTCTCTCTACGAGTCAAGAGGATCTCATCGGTGTCTTTTCTCCTTAGAAGTCGTGAGGACTCCTAAGTTTGTTTTCTCTTGAGAGTCGTAAGGATCTTTTGAGAGAATTTTCTCCTTACGAGTTGGAGGACTCGCAAGTTGTTTTTCCTCCTCGTCGGTATGCGACTTTGGAGAATGTGGCCCGTTGATAATATACAAGAGTCGGTTTGAACTTGCTTGTAGGGCAGCGATGATGGCTTAGGAAACAGGTTTTAGATCTGCCATCTAAGCCTTTTCAACTTTATGAACTGTGAGGGTCTCATAAAGACATTTCTCCCTACGAGTCGAGAGGATCTCGTAAGTGTATTTTCTCCTTAGAAGTCGTGAAGACTTCTAAGCGGTGTTTTCCCCTGTAAGTCATAAGGATCTTACAAGAGTTTTTCTCCTTATAAGTCGAGCGGAATTATAAGTGTCATTCACCATATAGGATATTTCTCGCCATTGGTAGAACTTGGTAACGGAGTATTTATTCGTGCCCGTGGATTGTATACAATGGTCAATATCGGACCGCTTGTAGGGAAACTCGGGGAATGTGATGGCTTAAGAACGGGTTTGGATCCCTGTAGCTTAAGACTTTTAAATTCTATGAGCCGTAAGGGTCTCATAGAGAGAGTTTTCCTTACGAGTCGAGAGGATCTCGTAAGTGAAAGTTTTATGAGATTGCGCCCTTCCGGGTTTTCACAAACTTGCCGGTAGCCCTGTTGTTTTTACTCACGGCGCCCTTTCGGGTTTTCATCTGTGCCCATTTTGCTTATGGACATACCGTTTTTTTAATGAGATCGCCAATGGGACTTGAGTTGCAGTCTTCGCCGTTGCATCTTTGATTGCAATATAGATCTCAAGAGAGGATATCGTCGTATTTTGGGCGATTCACCATGTTTGAGGCGGCGCCTGTTCATATCATAATATTGCATTTTATATTCCCCATTCTTATGCATTTTACAATAAAACAGGTGCTTTTGACGCATGTCTGCTACATAGTACAGGTTACAGGTTCTTGGAGCGAAAACAGTGAAAAAGACAAAAGACAGCACAAAAAAGGGACTTTGACCAACAAATAGAAGGATCTTAATCAAGCCTACACAAAAGATCAGTACAAGGCAACGCAATGTCCAAGATTACAAAGCGAACGGTTAAAAGACCACTATAAGTTTTCACTAAAAGATCTAGAGAAGACCCAGAAGCCAAATGAAGAAAAGAACCAAAGAATCAGAAGCCCGAAAAGACCCAGAAGCTGACCCCAAAATTTGAGCCAATGTTCTCACCAATGGGCCGCGGAACAGCGGCCCTACCCCTACCTATGCCGCGGTTCCGCGGCCGTATTAAGCCCGGGGTGCGTGAAATTTTTACCAAAACTCGTGGCGGCGCTGAATAGTTAACCTAATGGCAAATTTGTAATTGCAGACGTGCGAATCAATTGTAAACCTAGGGTTTCTATGTCCTATAAATAGAACCCAAGTCATTGTATTTTCCCATGCTTCTATTCATCAATAAAAATTCAGTTTTCTTTGAAGTTGGAGAGCATCAATCGTAAGTAGGTTATTTTTCTGCCCTAGTTCTAGTTTTTACTTTCTGCCCTAGGTAAATTCTTTTCTTGCCCTAGTTTAATATAGTTTAGAATTTCTTTTAATCTGTAGTAGATCTTTCATCTCTTTAATCAAAACAAAAATAAAAATCATGGTTTTCGTAGATCCCTTAATGAGCGAGTAGTTTCCTCGCTTGTTAGGGTTAGGAATAGGGAAGGTTTTGAAAGATGAAGATCTCTCATCTCTTTTCTTTGCCAATCTTTTATGATCATTAGGACTCCATGCCTACTTGCATCTTCCGCTCCCTACGGCACCCTACCCACGAGGTAACGGTGATCCGTAGTATAAAAAACCGGAGTTGTAAGTTTTCCATGGAGGTTAGGGTAAAGATTAAGAAAGGAAGGACAAGGATCTAGAGGAAGAAACATCTTCCCAATCATCCTAATCCCCTTTATTAAAATTTAGCATAACCCCTAATATGAAATCTAATTAAAGTCATTGGAAAGAGGTGTAGATCTTTGTTTACCAAACTTTACCTAAACCTAATCCTAGCAAGTTTCTAATCATAGTATAACACAACTTAGTTTTTAGATCTAATTAAAAGACCAAATACCATTTGGAATTAGCTTGTAAGAATATTTAGGAAAATTACAACATCCCTGTGGATCGACCCGTATTCACCGGCTAGCTTCATGCGACGCCGTTCTTGATTGCGGTAAATTATTTTTGATCGATAAAATCTCTCTAAATCAAATGGCGCCGTTGCCGAGGATGGAGTAATATTTCCTTTTTGTAATTTCGGGTTAATATAAAATATAAAAAAATCATAAAAATTTGAAAAATCAAAAATATAAAAATTCTATCATCTTTTATTGTTTGAAGGGTTTCTTTTGTAAATCTTTGCAGGATTGACGGATCTGAAACAACAAAGAAGGCGAATCAGAAAAGAATACATCAGAATAGAGGGAGATTGCTACAACAGAGCCGTACAAATTTTCTCAGGACCTGATCTCTTCATCCCACCACTAAACCGCGGCCAGAAGCTGGTGTTTGCGGCGGAACCGCGGCTGCCACGTGGCAACAGCGCGCGAAATTTTGTCGGTTTGTTTTCTCATTCTCCCCTCTGCAAATCCCCATATATATTTTGCCAAATCTTCTGCAGGATTCTTTGCGCTAAAAATCTTCTTCCCTCTTCCAATAATTGATTTTCTGCAGGATTCTTTACGCCGCGCTAAAAAGAAAATTGATTGCAAGTGGTTTACTGCTTTGCATATTTTAATCAGATCTTAAGAGGCTTTTGACCAATTCAGATTGGGTGGGGATTTCATCACCCTTCCCAGGACCTTAGAAATCACTTAAAGTATTTGCATTGACCACTCTTAATTAAAAAATACTAGACTCAGCCCTAACGACTTCGAGCTCAATAGGACAGAGGACTAGTTATAGGTATCGGCCGTTTATCCTAACCTGACTTTGCGGTGCCTAGGCAAGTGTGTCAAGGAAAGTGGTTACTTAATTAGGACCGCTACTTGTAGCGGGGAGCCTCCCACTTACCTAGCAGTTACCTGGCCGCAATTAGCGGTGAAGAGGCGGTTTGAGGTTCTATTTCTAGCCCTTTGGAACAGTTAGAAGCTGTCTAGCTGACCTAGGTTACCCTAGATCTAGGCCTGATTGTGTATTTGTGGTTGATTGCATTTGTGTCACAAGTCTCTTTTCAAAAATCTTTTTGCAAAAGCTCACATAAAAAGAAAAAAGGAAAAATCTTTTCAAAACTTGCAACTTGTCGCTAAAGAAATCTTTGCACTCACTTACACTACTTCTTCTCATCGACGTTCTCTTACCTCCACATTCTATCTTTCACTTTTTGACTACACTACCCCTTTAGTGTATGTCCGGTTGGACTAGGGACACTAGCGTCCGATTAGTCCGTGTTTCGTTGGTACCGACCGACGAACCTTTCGACTCCGAAGTCGAGATCCTCTCCACTTCTTCACTTTCACCTACAAATTCTTCTTCCGAAGGTATGTCAGGATACAATCCTAACAACACCTTACCGACGGGACTGATTCCACCTCCGTTAGGTGCGAATAACCCGAATCACCCGCCTGTTGAAGCACCCACATGAGTCGCGCTCCAGGATCTCTTCTACCCCGTCCGCACCGCCCTTCCTACTTGTCTTTCCCTCCCACCGGCAAATGGGGACAATTTTGAGATCAAACCCCACTTCATCAATATGCTGCCCAAGTTTCATGGTTTGGAATCCGAAGATGCATATATCTTTATCAACAAATTCCAAAACGTTTGCGCCATGATGAAAACTACCCAATTAAGTGATGACGCTATAAGGCTAAGGGTCATTCCTTTCACCTTATGTGACTTAGCCGAGAAGTGGCTATACAGCACAGCATCACATTCAATTAGAAATTGGGACGAGTTTGTGAAAGCTTTTCTTAAAAAGATCTATCCTCATCACAAAACTGCTAGAATCCGTAACGAGATTATACAATTTTTTCAGCTTCCGTCTGAACCATTTTGGAAGTGTTTTGAAAGATTCAAAGACCTACTTGTTCAATGCCCTCATCATGGGATCGAAAGTTGGCAACTTTGCCAAACATTATACGAGGGATTGAACCCGGCAACGAAGCAGTTGATAGAAACCATTTGTCAGGGTCACTTTCTAACCAAATCTAGTGACGAAGCGTGGCAGTTTCTTGAGGATCTTAGTGAACAAACAATTCAGTGGGAGAGCACCAAGACCACATCATCATCTTCTTCTATTGGTCAACCTAGGGCAGGCATACATCAATTAGAGATGTCGATTGCTATGAACGCCGAGATGGCCGCTCTTACGAAAAAGCTAGAAGCGATTGAGACCAAAATCTCATCGCCTTCTCCTGCCCCTGTTGTGCCTCCACGAACTGTTTGTGCTTGTTGTTCGGATCCATCACATCTCACCGAAGAGTGTCCTTACACTGCATCTACTCAAGGACATGATCAAGTCAATGATGCCTTTCAGCAACGACAAAGAAATGATCCATACTCTTCGACATATAATCCGGGTTGGAAGAGTCACCCAAATTTCGTTTGGAACCAAAATCAACAACTCTAAGGAAACAACAATTTTCAAAGGGCTCCTCCTCCACAACAACAAGCGCCTCCACAAACTCAATTTCAACAACCTTTCCAACAGCAACCTTACCCTAATCAAGTGAACAATTTTGTGCCTAACACTTCTTACCCTCCAAACAATTTTGTTCCATCTCAGAATGACAAGGTTAGCTCGCTCGAAAGAAGTCTAGATGCATTCTTAAAGCAATCTACACAATCCGCAGCTAGGTTAGAGACTTCTATTCAATCTTTGGTGCAAAACAGTGCCTCACACAATCAAAGCATCAAATCTATTGAGGCACACATTGCACAACTCAATGCTGCATTGAAAGAGCGAGAAAAAGGAAAGCTTCCGTCTCAACCACTGCCAAATCCCTATCACGCACATGTTGCATATGAACAGCAGAATCATAACGTAAATGCTGTGACCACGTTGAGATCCAGAAAAGTGTTGCAAAATAATGTGGGTATTAACCATGACACCCCTGCCGGTGGTCTTTCTTCATCTTCTTCACCTTCTTCTTCTTCTTCTTCGTTAGAGCCTATTCTCCATCCTTCACACGGCTCTACTTCTTCTAGCTAGAACGGACCCACTTCTCACAACACGAACACATCTACACGGGGATCCGTTCCAACTCCACAATCTGATCCGCAAAAATTGGACTCAACTACTTTTCAAAATGTTCCTTTTCCAAACCGGTTGAGATCCAATAAACCAACTCCACAGATGGAGAAGATTGTAGAGTTGTTCAAACAGGTTAGCATAAATATCCCTCTTTCGGATGCAATCCAATAAGTTCCTTCATATGCAAAAATCTTAAAGGACTTATGCACCAAAAAGAGGAAGTCAAAAGTACCAAAGAAAGTTTTCATGGCTAGTGCTGTTAGTGATGCTCTTGTCAATTCTTTACCCCCAAAGCACAAGGACCCCGGTTGTCCTACTATTTCGATCACAATTGGGGACAAGAACATCAATAGAGCACTATTAGATCTTGGTGCTAGTGTTAATTTGCTACCTTATTCGGTGTACGAGCAATTAGGCGTTGGAGAGCTTAAGCCCACTCATTGTACTCTCCAAATGGCCGACCGATCAATCACCCATCCTAGGCGAGAGTTGGAGGATGTGTTAATTAGAGTAGGGAATTTCATTTTCCCCGTTGACTTTATTGTTATGGATACACAACCTGTCGCTAACCCCGGAGCCAAATTCCGGTGATACTTGGTCGACCATTCCTGGCGACTTCTAACGCGATGATCAATTGTCGTAACGGTTCAATAAATCTATCTTTTGGCAATATAACAATTGAACTCAACATTTTCAAGTTGGGAAATCAGCCTGCCGAGCCTAATTCTAGCGTACTTGATGTTTGCTCGATCAATGAGATCGCGGAGGAGGACTGTGAGTTCGAAAATTTTATGTTTGATCACAGCAATGTTGACGCCACTAGTGCATTCCTCTTAGAATCCGACACAGCTTTCACGGCGGACAACGATTATGAGTGTTTCACCTTTGTAAACGATCTTGAAGACTCCTCCCCCCCCCCCGAGTTTGAGTCTTTTGCTTTTTCGGATGAGTTAGTTGAACCATCCGACTCGGTTGCGTACACTCGATTTGAACCTTTGATGGAATCTTTCGAGTTTGAAACAGTTACTCCATTGTTACCATCTATTGTTTCATCTCCTAAACTCAAATTAAAGCTTTTGCCGTCGCACCTAAAATATGCTTATCTAGATGAGAATAAGACCTTACCCGTTATCATATCGGCTTCTCTAGCTCTTGAGCAAGAGAAGGCTCTCTTAATGGTCTTACAAAATAATCGGCAAGCTTTTGGCTGGTCTATGGTGGACATCAAGGGGATTAGTCCCCTCATAGTCGAACATCATATACACTTGATGGATGATGCCAAGCCGGTAAGGGATCCACAAAGACGCCTCAACCCCATTATGAAAGAGGCTGTCAAGAAGGAAATTGTTAAATGTCTTGATAGTAGTATCATTTACCCTATCTCGGATAGCCAATGGGTTAGCCATAGTCATGTTGTGCCAAAGAAATCAGGCATCACGGTCATTACCAATGAGGCAAATGAGTTAATTCCCACTCGCACCCAAACTGGGTGGCGAGTTTGCATCGACTATAGAAAACTCAATGCCGCGACAAGGAAGGACCACTTTCCTTTACCTTTAATTGACCAAATGCTAGAACGATTGGCTGGGCATGAGTTCTACTGCTTTTTAGATGGCTATTCCGGCTATAACCAAGTCCCCATAGCCAAAGAGGATCAAGACAAGACCACCTTTACTTGTCCCTTTGGCACTTTTGCTTATCGTCGCATGCCCTTTGGGTTATGCAATGCAGCCGCTACATTTCAGTGGTGTATGATGGGGATCTTTTCGGACATGGTGGAAAAGTTTTTGGAAATCTTTATGAACGACTTCTCCATTTTTGGTGACTCCTTCGACGAGTGTTTACGACATCTTGACGCAGTTCTTACCCGCTGTAGGGATAAGAATCTAACTTTAAATTGGGAGAAGTGTCACTTTATGGTACGAAAAGGCATTGTCTTAAGACATGTCATCTCGCAAAACGGCATAGAGGTTGATAGAGCCAAAATTGAAGTCATTTCTAATCTTCCTCCTCCTAAATGCGTCAAAGATATCCGAGCTTTCCTTGGCCATGCCGGTTTTTATAGACGGTTCATCAAGGATTTTAGCAAGATTGCTAGACCCTTGACTCTCTTCTTGGCCAAGGACACAACATTTGATTTTGACTCAACTTGCATGGAACCGTTCGAGTCTTTGAAACACTCTCTCATTTCTGCGCCTATTCTTTCATCTCCAGACTGGACGCATCCTTTCGAAATTATGTGCGACGCATCAGATTTTGCCATTGGTGCTGTTCTTGGACAGCACATTAACAAGATACCGCACGTGATTTATTACGCTAGCCGTACATTAAATGAGGCCTAACTAACCTACACAACAACAGAAAAAGAGTTTTTAGCAGTTGTGTTTGCACTTGAAAAATTTCGGCCTTATTTAATCGGCTCTCCAGTTATTGTGCACACGGATCATTCGGCTCTTCGCCACCTTTTTGCGAAGAAGGATGCTAGATCGAGGCTAATACGTTGGATCCTCCTGCTACAAGAGTTTGACCTTGTCATAAGGGACAAAAAAGGATGTGAAAACGTAGTGGCCGATCACCTTTCACGACTTCCTTCTTCGCCTACACTTGAACTTCCAATCACTGATGTTTTTCCCGATGAGCAACTCTTAACCGTTTCTTGCGAACCATGGTTCGCCGATATCGTAAACTACTTAGCCACCGGCTTGATACCTAAAGATTGGTCGAAACAAGATAAACTTCGATTCTTGTCCCAAGCAAAGCATTTTTACTGGGATGAACCTTATCTTTTTAAATACTGTTCCGACCAAATCATTCATCGGTGTGTACCGGAAAACGAGTTTAAGAGTGTGCTGTCTTTTTGCCACGATCAAGCATGTGGCGGGCACTTTGGCCCAAAGAAGACAGCCGAGAAAGTCTTGCAGTGTGGTTTCTATTAGCCATGACTCTTCAAGGATGCATATGAATACTGCAAGACTTGCTCCAGGTGCCAACACTTGGGCCGGATATCGCGGAGAAACGAAATGCCGCTCTAACCAATTTTGGTTGTGGATGTTTTTGATGTTTGGGGAATAGACTTCATGGGACCATTTCCAAATTCTTTTGGGAATGTTTATATTCTTTTGGCTGTTGACTACGTTTCAAAGTGGGTCGAGGCTGTGCCTAGCCGAACGAACGACAACAAAGTTGTCGTTCGATTTCTTAAAGAACACATCTTTTCTCGATTTGGGCACCCTCGAGCGATAATAAGTGATAATGGTTCTCACTTTTGCAATAGGACTTTTGAGTCCTTAATGCACAAATATTCTATCACCCACAAGTTGTCAACACCATACCATCCCCAAACATGTGGGCAAGCCGAGGTTTCAAATCGGCAAATCAAGCAAATCTTGGAGAAAACGGTTTCTAAAAACCGTAAGGATTGGTCACTCAAACTAATCGATGCACTATGGGCTTTCTATACTGCATACAAGACCGATCTTGGTATGTCTCCATACCGGCTTGTTTATGGGAAGGCTTGCCACCTCCCAGTAGAGATTGAGCATAAGGCATTTTGGGCTATCAAAGAGTTGAATTTATCATTAGGAGATGCGGGCAGCAATCGAAAGCTGCAGTTGAATGAACTAGAAGAGCTGCGGTATGAGGCATATGATAATGCCGTAATTGTTAAAAACCGAACCAATGTGTTCCACGATAAACACCTTTTGCGAAAAACATTTAAACCTGGTCAACAGGTTTTACTCTATGACACTCGGTTACATTATCACCCCGGCAAGCTCCGTTCTAGATGGAAAGGGCCATATGTTGTTCGCACCGTTTATCCACACGGTGCAGTTGATCTTGAAAATCCGGAGGACGGTACCTTATTCAAAGTGAATGGACATCGATTGAAACCGTTCCTCACAGCGGACCCATCGGAGGAGCTCTTATTTTTGCAGGAGCCGATCTACACCGATTAAATCTCCTCCACTTTCACCCCCGAATTTCCTTTTTTTTCCAAAACTTAATTTCAAATAAGTTTGGGGGTGTGTATCATTTGTAAATACATAATTCCAAAATACCATAAAAAATAAAAAATAATTGAAAAAGAAAAAAAAAATTGGACCTTTTTGTAAAATTTCAGAATTAATTAATAAATAAAATTTTTATTACAGATAAATTCCTCCTTTTGGAGGGTTTTTTCTGCAAAATTCCATTCCCCCCTATTTAAAGACCTGAGCCCTATACTTTCTGAAACCCTAAATTGTTTTCCCATATTAAAACCCTAGCCGCCTCAAAAAAGTTGCTGTAGAGAGAAACCCAAGAGCCGCCTCCTCCCCACCGCGCTTCCGCCGCGCGACCCCTGCTCGCGCCGCCATTCAGCCGCCGTTTGCACGCTTCAGCCCCTGAAACTTCAGGGGAGATACTCTCTGTTAAATTCCTCTCTGTTTCTTGCATATTTTCTTTCTGTAAATCATTATGGCACACAGAATGCAATTTGAGAGGGATTTCTCTCCAGTTTTCTCGCACGAACTTTACAGTAGCTACTTTGCACACGAAATAGAGCGGAGGGGCTGGACTTTTCTGATCTACAATCACCCCTCTGCCTTTGCTCTCCCAGATTTAGTTACCCATTTTTATGAATCCTTGGAGGATAGTTGTCTAGCGGACTTAGGGTATATAAAGTTGAATTGGGGAGATCGCGTTATTAACATTGATAGGGATTTAATCCAAGAGGTCACACTTATACCTCGTTTGCCCACACATGACCACCCTCTACAGTTTGAGGATTACATGCCCTTGATGGGCAATGACTGCGTGAGGGAGCCGCGAAAGGGTATCCAAGCACGAACCCTTTTCGCGAATGTTTTTACTGTTTGCCGGTGGGCACAAAACAACATCTTTGGCAGCTCTCACAACACGACTTTTTTCACCCCCTCCTTACATGTCGTGCACACACTAATGACGAAGAATCCACGATTCGACATGTGCACTGTTTTGCTTCATTCTATAGGTGCGGGAAAAAGAGCTACAAACTACTCTTGTCCTATGCTAGTCACCCAGCTCTGCCGTTATTTCCTCCCCGTCGAGGAATTTGACTTTTACATGATGGGAGGAGTTCCGGTTTGACCACTTGTTGAGAGCGTTATTTCGTCCTACTCTAGATTGATGGATATATGGTCGCTAACCGAACCGGCAGAGGATGTCCCCGCTCGCACCCCTAGCTCTAGCTCGACATCTAGTGAGGGCGAGATGACCCCTCAAGAGCATGCACGCTTAATGAGGAGAGCTGTGAGGGAAATTGATACTTTGAGGGAAGAGTTTAGGACGACTGCACGAGAGCACGACCGTCGACTGACGGAGATTGAGAGGGGTATTCAAACCCTATTGGCAAGGGATGAGCGATCACGTTCACGCTCAAGGGCGCGACGTGGGGCCGGGTAGTGAGGGCACTGCTTTGCTTAAATTTGGGGGAGATGGTGGTGTATATAGTTATCTTTTGTATTGCATTGCATATTTTAATTTTTGTATATATTTTTCTTTTCCTTTTGCATATTTAATTTCTGCATTGCATCTTTATATAAAAATCATAAAAATTTGAAGAAAAAAAAATAGAAAAAGAAAAACCCATAAAAAATTAAAAATTTTCTAAAATTATAAAAATTATTGTATTCAATTTTGGCTAATTAACTTGAGTTTGACAAATAGGTCAACTGGCTAGGAAAAACTAGATCTTAGACTTAGTAAATTAAAAACCCTAAAAAATAACCTTCCTTAAAATTTAACGGTAGAAAGTATATGTCCTTACAGTTTATTTAGAAATAGGCAAATTTTGAGTTACCTTTTTGGGCTAAGTCGAAACAAAGGAAAAGTATTGATATTTTTTTAGAGTATAAGTTTGAAAAATAATTCCTAACTTAAGTCTAGATTCTGAAAATGTATACCCTACAAATTGCACAATCACGCACCTTGAAACTTGGAATAGTAGAGAAGACCTTGAAATGCTCTTGTCTAAAGTCCTTAGTACGAAGAAAAATAAAATAAAAAAATAAGTGAATAAAGAGAGAAAAAAATGAACATTGGTTTTTGTGATTACTTAAGGCTGCAAAAATAAGAAAAATATTTAGCGAGGGTGCTTCATCACCTAGTGTCTTAGACCAACTGGTTTGGGAGTCACTGCTAAAAGTCTTGGGTGTTACAAGACTAGGAAGTACGCTTTAAAGTGCAAACGCATCTTGTAATCGGTTGTTGGTATCTCAAGAAGTATTAACAGTCGCATGAAGGATGTGTGAGCAAAATTCGATTAAATTCACCAACTAATAAGTGCTTTGGACAACGGATAAGAGTATGATTGCTTGATTTGAATTTTCAACTGTATGGGTGATTTTTACACACACGTAGGGATATGTGATTGGAGTTTAGATGAGAGAAAGGAGTGAAGAATAGAACTTGTATCTTTAGTAGAGTTGATAAAAATTCCTAAGTGGAGATGGAACCCTAGAAGGAAAACTTAAGAAATGCCGAAAGCTAAGTAGGTCTGCAGGATATATATAATCTTAAGTTAAATGATGAGGAAGTGTGAAGAATATGGGTGGATAATTTACGAGTCGAAGATAATAGAATTCCTTGTTAGGAAACCTAATTGGAGAACAAAAGTCGAAAAGCCGAATTGATAGGATTTTGTGGGTAGTATCCGCTGAAAACCCTCAGGAGACAACACTCCTCCTACTAGGGACACCTAGAGGTTTAATGGCTTGTTGCACGAGCTCAGTGCAATCGCGTTTCCCTGCGAAAGTGCGGTTAGGTTTTATCGAGAATAAAAAAATAAGTTTGCTCGAGGACAAGCAAAAGATAAGTTTGGGGGTATTTGTTCATATCATAATATTGCATTTTATATTCCCCATTCTTATGCATTTTACAATAAAACAGGTGCTTTTGACGCATGTCTGCTACATAGTACAGGTTACAGGTTCTTGGAGCGAAAACAGTGAAAAAGACAAAAGACGACACAAAAAAGGGACTTTGACCAATAAATAGAAGGATCTTAATCAAGACTACACAAAAGATCAGTACAAGGCAACGCAAGGTCCAAGATTACAAAGCGAACGGTTAAAAGACCACTATAAGTTTTCACTGAAAGATCTAGAGAAGACCCAGAAGCCAAATGAAGAAAAGAACCAAAGAATCAGAAGCCCAAAAAGACTCAGAAGCTGACCCCAAAATTTGAGCCAATGTTCTCACCAATGGGCCGTGGAACCGCGGCCCTACCCCTACCCATGCCGCGGTTCCACGGCCGTATTAAGCCCGGGGTGCGTGAAATTTTTACCAAAACTCGTGGCGGCGCTGAATAGTTAACTTAAGGGCAAATTTGTAATTGCAGACGTGCGAATCAATTGTAAACCTAGGGTTTCTATGTCCTATAAATAGAACCCAAGTCATTGTATTTTCCCATGCCTCTATTCATCAATAAAAATTCAGTTTTCTTTGAAGTTGGAGAGCATCAATCGTAAGTAGGTTATTTTTCTGCACTAGTTCTAGTTTTTACTTTCTGCCCTAGGTAAATTCTTTTCTTACCCTAGTTTAATATAGTTTAGAATTTCTTTTAATCTGTAGTAGATCTTTCATCTCTTTAATCAAAACAAAAATAAAAATCATGGTTTTCGTAGATCCCTTAATGAGCGAGTAGTTTCCTCGCTTGTTAGGGTTAGGAATAGGGAAGGGTTTGAGAGATGAAGATCTCTCATCTCTTTTCTTTGCCAATCTTTTATTATCATTAGGACTCCATGCATACTTGCATCTTCCGCTCCCTACGGCACCCTACCCACGAGGTAACGGTGATCCGTAGTATAAAAGACCGGAGTTGTAAGTTTTACATGGAGGTTAGGGTAAAGATTAAGAAAGGAAGGACAAGGATCTAGAGGAAGAAATATCTTCCCAATCATCCTAATCCCCTTTATTAAAATTTAGCATAACCCCTAATATGAAATCTAATTAAAGGCATTGGAAAGAGGTGTAGATCTTTGTTTACCAAACTTTACCTAAACCTAATCCTAGCAAGTTTCTAATCCTAGTATAACATAACTTAGTTTTTAGATCTAATTAAAAGACCAAACACCATTTGGAATTAGCTCATAAGAACATTTAGGAAAATTACAACATCCCTGTGGATCGACTCATATTCACCGGCTAGCTTCATGCAACGTCGTTCTTGATTGCGGTAAATTATTTTTGATCGATAAAATCTCTTTAAATCAGCGCCCTAGTTTAAGAACATTCCGGTCCATTGTTAGTTTAGGGACATCTCGGTCCATGGCCAGTTTAAGGACGTAGTGGTCTATTTTCGCCATTTTGGAGGCGAATATTAGTTTAGGGACATTTCGGTCCATTGCCAGTTTAAAGACGTAGTGGTCCATTGCCAGTTTAAAGACGTAGTGGTCCATTGTTACCAGTTTCGAGGCAACGGATCTTCTGGACACTACTTTTAGGGTTCTGACTCAGAAAGATAGAGAGCGGACACGAGCTTCGTCATCTATCATTGACCAGAATCGTAACCCATTAGGCGTAGTATATTTTGAGGAATCGGTCATTTATCGGCCGAAAGGGTCTTTCGCCATGCATATCCATGAGCAGGTAGGCCCCACCTTGGTAGACCTTGTCTATGATGTACGGGCCTTCATAGTTCGGCTCGAATTTCCCCTGTTTT
Organism: Agapanthus africanus; assembly: GCA_030015575.1. Taxonomy (NCBI): domain Eukaryota; kingdom Viridiplantae; phylum Streptophyta; class Magnoliopsida; order Asparagales; family Amaryllidaceae; genus Agapanthus; species Agapanthus africanus. Next base: position 29,538,579 of record CM057339.1, read on the forward strand.
GCACGATTAGGAATCATAGGTCGTTTGACAACTAGCACGAGCTCGCCTTGGCGGAATGTTATCGATCTAGTCAGTCTTTCGTTTGAGCGCATCATCCTTACCTTGTAAGCTTCCAGGTTTTGCTGCGCTACAAGGCGAGTATCATTGAGGGAAATTTCCTCAGGGATTTTTTCTTTCCTTTTGTCTTTTTTACTCGAACCCTTGTTTGTAGGTTCAAGGTTCTTTTCAGGCAGCATGCGGCTACGCAGCTGAATGTTCTTACAGTTTTTTTCTTTTTCAGAGGTGGACTTTTTGAAGAGAGGGCCAAGCGTCATTTCTTCCTCAGATTCGCTTCCGAAAGTAAGAACTTGGAGTTTTTCCTTTTTCGAATTGGTATCAACCATATGACAGTTGCCAGTCATTTTCTCACGCGCATTCGTCACACTTTTTTGCTGTCGATGAGCTTCGTGCTTCATCCTCTTGAAGTTTTGTTGATAGGCAACGTATCCTTGTCACCACTTCTTGAAGGCGCTGCATTCTTCGATAGGATGAGTAACCCTCCGATGATATAGGTAGTAGTTCGGATATATATCCGCTCCGTCAAGGCACATGACCCCAGGAGTGTTTTCTACGAGAGGTGGCTGCTTCATTCCCACCGACAGGGCTTTGGCGAACCGATTCTCTGTCTTGAACTTGCTCTTATTTGCCGCAAGTGTGCTTCGGTCTGGTTGGAGTACTTTACGACTCATCCTCGCCGTAGCTTCTTCATCCTGACGCCGACACTTAACCTTTTTGTATATGGCTGTTTCATATTCTCGGTCAGCTTTACTCTTTCGAAAGGCTTCGTTTAACAGCCTATTGATTGGGTCTTCTGACAGTCCTGGGGATTTTGGCACTGATCCTGTCCCTAGTTCCTCTGCATTGTTTTCTGATGCTGAGGGAGCTTCTTCAACATTTGAAGATGAATGGAAGACCATATGGCAACTTGCTACATAGTCCCGGGTTTCTTCTGATGAGTCATTTCCCTCATCATCATCACTATCACCGCTCTCAAGGATATGCTTGAGAATCTCTTCGAGAGTGACCGGGGTCCGCACCTTCTGGTTGTACTCCTCCAACGCGTCGATATACTTCTGCAGGTCCGTGCGCTTGTCGTCATACTTGGCAGGCTGCACAGGCTTCTTGGTCTTGTTCTTTTTCTTCGAAGACTTTGAAGGCTTGACCTGGGATTTTTGCCCCTTGTCAACTGTTTTCGGTGAGGAACGCGGTTTCAGCATCCCTTCAATGATCTCGGGTTCTAGCGGGCTTTTCAATCTGATTGCCGGACACGCCTGAAGATCTTTCAACATTATTTTGGTTTTAGCTGAAAGGACAACTTCCCATTGAGTTTCTTCCACGAGAGAGCATGATGACCCCGACATGTCTACCTTCTTAGGAGTGTGCTTCTGTGGTGGGTTGACCCTCAAGTTCTCCAATAGCGCAAACTTCCCTTTTTGGTACTCAGCCTCGACCCAGTTTTTGAAGACATAACAATCCTCAATTGGGTGGCTCACCATCTTGTGATAGGAGTAATAGCTGGGGTTGTTGACGTCGCCAGGTTGCGATAGACATCGTGTGTCCGGCAACGTGATGAGTTTGTTGCGCACTGCCAGCTCGAACAGTCTCCTCGTCTTATCATGGGGAAACGAGTAAGCATGTCCTAGCCTTTCTTCCAGGGATAGACGTGGACGCATGTTGTTTTGGCGAGTAACTGGCTTCGGGTCACTCGGCTGTTGTTGAGTGTTGGCAACGAAAGCTGCTTTCCCTTTACCCTTGGCATTTCGAGGGTCCATTTTTTGATGAAGAAGGCCCGTGGCCCATCTGGTCCATTTGGGCCAGTTTGTCGATCAGAGCCTGGAAGGTGGTCGGCTTGAAGAGCGTTATGAACCGGGACACCGTCGTTTGAGGATCTAGTGTCCCGATGAACTTACCCACGGCAAGAGAATCTTCGATGTGTTGTTCGCATTTCGACCATAGGTTCTGCCACCGGATCGCATATTGGATCAGGTTTCTCCTGACTTCACCCTAGAATTGATTAATGTTGTGATCGGGATGCATTCGCTTGCGCTTGCGAACCGCTGTGTGAACAATAATTCCATTTCTATGAATGTTTTGATGGAGTCATTTGGGAGTTCCGAGTACCATTCGAATGCTGTTTCCGACAGGCTGCCAACGAACTGGTGAAGCAGCAATTTGTCGTCACTCCCAGTATTGCCGCACAAAGCTCCGAACTGAGCAACGTGCTGATGAGGATTGCATGTCCCTTTGTGCACATAGAACTTGGGGATCGTATATCCTGGCGGGTACTTGATTTGATCGTACCAGCCTGGGTACGGTCTTCCGGTTCTAACGACTTGGCCAGCCGCTTTGTTGGCTTGATGGGCTCGTATTTGTTGAGCTATGTATCGTCAAGGGCAGCTTTGGAGATCGTTTCCTCCCTGGCCTCTGATAGAGCCGGAAGAGGTTTCCATTTTTCCCTTCTATCATCCTCGATGATTATCGGTGGATTTTCGGCTGGAAGTTCTGGCTGAATCATCAGTCTAACCATGTCCTGGAACAGAAGCACCATCTGCTATATATTAGCAGCTTGTTCTGCTGCCTCATTGTCTTTTCTTTCTAGCACCCTTCGCAGGAACTGTGTATCGGTTTTCAACTTTTGGTGCTGTTCACTTGCTGATTCCGGACTTTCTTTCTGTCCGGTGAGTGTTGCTATTTTCGTCAGCATCTCCTGGAGCTTCTGTTGTTGCTCCTGAGCTTTTGTCAACGACCGAGTTTGCGGTTGATGACCCACGGAAGCACGGATTTTCTCTTTCCCGGAAGCCATGTAGACTGTATGGATGATCATGCCCCCGGACTTGGGGCGTTTGGGTCCATCGCCTTCGGAATTTGCCACCGCCGGTAGGAGATTCTCCAGCCTCACCCTTTTATGGGAGGTCGAAGTTGAAGGAGCCGTTATAACAGGCACCCATGTTGAAGACGTCCCTCTCTGTATGATGGAGGGATGGTCCTCCTCTTTCTGAGCCTTCATTTTCTTCGAGAGTAGTCTTTGTTGATCACAGAATTTTAGACTTTCTGCCAGACCCTGTGGATTTGGGAGGACAGCCGCTGAAGGGACCGCTCCGGCTTTGCCTGCGTCATGTTTTCAGCAAGTGGGGAAGATTTCTTCAGCACCGCGGTTGGGGAGTTTTTGCGCACTTTCATTAGCAGTTCAAAGTTATTCCCGGTTGGAACGGCAGCGTCAACTTCCACCATTGGAGCCAGTGGAATAAGTCCTGAGAGGGAGTTTCCCCCATCTCTTCTCACCCGTCTCCAATGGCGACGTCGAGTGTGTCTTGCAGACGGGACCATCTCAGTTGTGGAAACGGCTCTTTCATACCCCCGGCTTTGATGAGGGGCTACTGTTGGTGTCAACCTGTCGAAGACTGACGTCCGTTAAGAGGTAACGGCCAATCATTTGAAGGCCGATTTTCTGGTAGGGGAAGCACTTTTGACAACTTCACTCGCAGCAGGAGTTGGAACGACCAATCTGTCGAAGACCGATCCTTTGGTAGGCGAAGCACTTTTGACGACTTCACCTGCCGAAAGAGTTAGGAGGACTATCTGTTTTGGGACAACCCCTTCAGGTATCGCGAGCCTCTTTGCAGGCTCACTTGAACTTCGACTCAGCCTGTTGAAGACTGAGGTGGACGACTCGTTGAGAGGGGTCGTGGTGGTTGCCAGTCGATTGAAGACCGACTTCTTGGGAACTTCCTGTGGTGGCACCGGGGTGCTGAAACTCGCTTGCGGGAGTATGGTCCTGAAGAATAATCCAGTGGTGACTTGAGTTACCTGCCCTACCGGCATTGAAAAGACGGAGGCCGCATTGGGCCCATATGTCACTCCTCCAGTTGGGACGGAGCACGAGTTGCTGTTTGTGCAGCTTGAAGCCATTGATCTTTTTTTCTTCTTCTTCCTGGATAGGAGCAAGACACCAAATCTTAGTACCTCAAACCCAAGGGCAACCATAGAAAACTGCGATTTTGTTTGCGAAACACGACATACGAAGTGTGGAGTGGAAAGAGGAAAAGGTCCCACCGGGCGTGTCTGTTCACCTCCAAAAATGGGGACGAAAATGGGATGGATCATCCTGCCTGAATTTGGAGGCAGATGCTATTTGGATTTATCCGTCCACCTCTCCGAAGATGCCAAGTTGATTTATGGCACCGTATATCAGAGGTTTGGATGGATGCAGCCATTGTAGCAGATTTCGTCAGATTCCTCCTCGTTTATGCGATGGGTTTTTGATTGTAGGGACGCTCTTCCCTGCAGGCGCAAGCCCCTGCAGTTAATTACGTTACCGCATCGCGATAACCACTTTCTCCTGCTCCGGAAGTTCACTTTGTGTCGTGTGTGTTTTTGTTTGTTTAGCTTGTCTGTGGATTGTATACAGAGACTAATTTATGTTGTCACCTGTAGGGTGTGGATTAATCCAAATCCGTATATCTTAGATTTGGGTTTTTTTATTTAAGGATCGTTAGTCTATTTTGAGATAAAGATCGACTTAAATGTATGTGAGCATTTGGGGGCTCGATTTGTTTTTGTTAAGGATACATTAGTCCAATTTGAGACTAAGATCCACTTAACGGGGTTTCAGGATCATTTTTATTTCAGATCCAACAAAAGAGCATTTGGGCTCTATTATTTTAGTTTAAGGACGTTTCGGTCCATTATCGCCATTTTGGAGGCGAATATTAGTTTAGGAATGTTTCGGTCTGTTATCGCCATTTTGGAGGCGAATATTAGTTTAGGGACATTTCGGTCCATTGCCGGTTTAAGGACGTAGTGGTTCATTATATTCATCTTGCGCGCACGTATATTTGTTACATGACGGAATGAACAAGGGCGATATGGAATGCACCCAATATGGGGTGCGGTCTGATTTGAGGTGTGCACGTCGGTTTTGACGGTTTGGGAATGCACTGAAGAATTGTTGGTTGTCGGGACCCGCCACCTCTCTAAAGACGTTGAAGAATTACAACGACGTATATCAGAGGTATGGAGAGATGTACCCTTAAACCGAATCCCGTATTTGAGGAAGGGGGGCTGCTGTGGACCTAAGAGTCATTAGTCATTTTTTAGACTAATATTATCTTAGGAGATATGGGATGAATATCATTTGGATATCATCAGTTGAAAAATCATTAGTCATGTTTGGGACTAAGATAAGTTTGGGGAATCATGAGCACAGGGGGGCTCAGTTGATTTGAAATCGAAGAGGTTTTGACCTTGGAAAAACTTAGCCAATTTGGGCTAGGTCTGGGTCTCCGTAGTTACCCGGCTAAGCATTGGTATATGCAGCACTCACGTGTATCCCACGTGAGACGATGGATCGGTGTTAAACACTGAACTCTGGAGGCGCTCACGTGTGAACACGTGAGGCACTCCAAATATGGGCGCTGCTCTTTAGGGTTTTATTCCCCCTTTTTTGTATAAGTGCTAAGCACTTGGTTAGGACTCTCGTGGAAAACACGTGACTGTCTTACAAAGTGTCTCTTGTTTTTCTTTTAAGCACTCGTATGGGAAACACGTGAGGCAGTCTGGGCCATTCTTGTTATTCATCAGAGGCACTCACGTGGAAAACACGTAAGGTCTCATTATAGTGTTAAACACTAACGAGTCCCCAGGCTTTCCTTCTGTTTTCTTAGAGATCTTGATCTCTTATTAATGACATTTCTAGTCATTAGGATTTGGGTTTGGAAGGTCTCAGATTATTATCATCGTCTGGACTGAGAAATCAAGTTCTCCTCTCATTTTTACAAGAATCAATTCATTATATAGGGTTAAACCCTAGTTTTCAGAGGAATTAAATTCCCATATGTTTTTTTAAGAATTAAATTCTTTGGACTCGGTTCTTTCCCCTACGCTTTGAATCTTCATAACAGAATCTCCGCAATGAGAATCAAATTCTCAACTTGTGGGGAGATCTGCTTCTGCAGATCTCAACCAGAGGAGGAACTAAGTTCTTGTATGAAGAGTTAAACCCTTAGAGAGGCAAAGAACGAATGGAACAATCTCTGTCTTTTCTCTTCCTTTTACCTAGTATGTTCTGACGAAACAAATCTTCGCTGAGAATCAAATTCTTTTTTCTGTCTCTACTTCTGTCTTCCCTCTCTTTGTGTGTGTCTCTCCCCCCTCCTTGAGACTTGAAGTCTCAGGCTCTTTATATAATGGAGCGAAATTTGTTTAATTCTCAGAAAATTTCTCATTTAAAGATCCCCATTGATTTAATTAGTTTCAGAATTGATTTGGGGAATTTTACCTACCGTTGGATTTTTGATCCAAGGACTTCCATTTTTACAGAAGATATTGTTATTGTTTTTAACAAGATTGGGGAAATATTTTCCTTTATACATAATTTATTCTGGAAAACGGTGATTTTTAATCACAGTTGGAATTTTAATCCACCGGTTCTCTGTTTTACAGAGGGCAATATTTCTTGTTTAGAAAGATTGAGGGAATAGAATTTTATTTTATGATCCAATTTGGAGGATATTTTCTCCCATGTAGAATTTAATTCTGTATCTTGATAATTTTTCATCTCCGTTGGATCTTCGATCCAACGGCTCTGTTCACCAGAGTAGAATTTAATTCTACCCTTTTTAATTTGGACGCTGATGCTCACGTGCTATGCACGTAGGCGTCACCTAAAAATTCAATTCTTTTATAAATAGTCACTCTCGTACTTTGCACGCCGGCGCTCACGTGTGTTCCACGTGTTGTTAGTTATATGTATGCCCTAGAGGCCATTATTGTACATGGGATGTATATTGTAGTGGATGCTTGGACATATATAGGAAGGACTTTCTTGCTCGATATGATAATATGCTATCTGGTTGCTCTTTATCTTAACATGTACACTTATTGTCTCTTTATTACATATTGATAAAGCCCTTAGGATGAGTACTTGACTACCAGGATTATGATGAAGATCATACTAGTGGGGACATACGCTTCTCGACCCATGTGATGGGCGATGGATGATCCCATATCCATGGTGTTCGACATCAGAGAAGGTATACGGGTGCTTACTGGAGACTGGGTACACTGGACGGACTCGCCAAGAACTCCTAGATGGTATTATGCCTATCGTCGGATAGCAGTTCTCTGGTGATACAGGTACAGGTTAGTCTGTAGACCCGAGATCGTCATAGAGTCTCGTGTAATTCCCACTGTGCTTTGATTTCCACCATACCACGGTCAAGAGATCGTTCAAAAAGGTGGTTTTTGGGTACAGTCCCGAGTCACATGAAGGCAATGAGCGATAGGAGGGGTTTCGTCTCTCCCGGTATTGGGAGTTGATGTTGTGTTATGCTGGATTGGCCATAACAGGAAATCCCTGGGCAGGGTTGCTGAGATCTACTGGTAAGTGTTATCAGTAGTTTCTCGAACAGTTATGAACCTTGCATCGGCATGACTTATCAGGCTATTGGGGTCTGACGTTATACTACCCCAGGCTGTGATATGCGGCATATCTGATAAAGAGACCGGACTGTACGGCAGTGTTACTGATTGGATTCACAGGAGTACGGGCAGGCTTTCTTGTTGATCTTTTGGTCGCTCAATACCCGAGTGGCCGTTACGTTTAGCAAACCTCTTGCGGCTTGTAGGTGTTTGATATGATCATCACCTACTGCCGGAGTATTGACGAGTCTTTAGAGTCCTACACAGAGGTTTCCTGGTTCATGCGAAACGAAGTAGGAGCACATATGTGATATGTGCGGGACCGAGGTTAATACGTGTATGTGATACCGTATTCTATTCTCGCGATATGTGACATAGGTCGGTTATATGTTATATAGCCGGGTTATCAGATCAAGTGTTGATTCGATAAGTTGTTACATTTGATATTAGTCGGTTATATGAGATATAGCCGGATTATTAAATCAAGTGTTGATTTAATAATTTAATTTATAATTATATATTTGATATATAACATTACATTAACTAATATTAGCTCACTTAAGTATTTCTTTTTCTCACTTATGATACATTGATATATATATATAATATATGTTAATGTGTCATGCTAGGTTACACATGCAACATGTATGTATGAGTCTTATACCATGCTAGGGTTTATGTTATGGTTTATATTTATTTCAAGCAAATTCAAAATTGTGGATATTTTGTCATGGATTAAAGCTTGTAGAAGCTTGTAGGTTGCATTGACTTGGTCCACTCTTTTGTCTAGCTTAAGATATTTATCAACCTAATCTTAACTCATAGTTATGGTTTAGTCTCTACAATAGTTAGTGCATGACATACACTCACCATGGCTGCATTTCTAACCTCACTTTATTATTTTTTCATCACTTGCTTCATCTTCTTCTTCCTCATTGCAAAAGCTTGCGAGCTTTTTCTAAGGTGATGAAATATTGTGAGAAAAAGAAATCTAAAGAGAGCCCACTTCCTATTTCATCATCCTCTACTATTAGCCATTTAGTTTAGGGTGTTTACTTCACTAAACCCTAATTTAGTGAAGAGGTAGCATGAGCTTGAGTCTCCTTGACGTAGATCATCTTCGGCCTCGAAGACTTCGAGCAAGTTTGCATCTTTCACTTTGTGGATCTTCTCAAGAGTTCGGGAGATCATTACTCGCAGTGAAGAGACATCTACACGGAGCATTTGAAGTGAAGGACCAGTCTACAAAGGTTGTATTCGGCATTCACTTAGTTGTAAAGTTGTTTACATATCATTTCGTTTAAAACTCTAGTTAAGATTATAGGGTTAGGGTTGTTTAGAACGGTAAATTTTTAAAAACGGCATAGACGATGCCTTCCGAAACCTTGCTGCCGTGTTAAGTAACCCTGCAGTGGCACAGAGCCAAGCTAGAGATTTAAACGATATTTGTTAGATTACAAAACCGAAACTACTCCGAAACTTGAAAAAATATGATCTAGTTTCTGTCGAATTTTTAAAGGGCTCTAAAATTTTTTTAAACAACTGCAGAATGTTGTATGTGATATAACATGAACACTGTGAAAATTTGAGGCAATTCTACCCAAAAGTGGCCGGCCACAATGCTTAAAAATCCGAGCTCCTTGGGTGAATAGTGGAATTTGGGCTTCAAATTTTCATGGTGTTCCAGTCTCTGTGTTTTGGTGTTTCACGTGTTGTTTATTTTTGATAAATTTGCATGTGATGTAAACTTTCTGCAAAAGCAACTCGGAGTGTTTCGTAGTCGTAATTCTAATATGTATTCGGGTTATTTAGATGACGTTAAAAAGTTCGAACGGATATCAATAAATTATATTTTCTCTCGCTGGAAATTTTCCAAGTGTTGGATTTTTCTTAGTTTAAAATATTCAGAAAATCATGCAGGTTATTCTGTGGACCCTTTAGAAGAACGAAACCCTAACTCGAATCTGTGACCGTCAGAACCGCCATCAAACCCTAGGGTTTATGGTAGTTCAGAGGTGCCACTGGTAAGGCATTGGTTGACCCTTCTACGACTAGTTCATAAGTGTTGTGGCATGTTCTGGGTGCTTTTCTAGACTCCGCTCAAGTGTTGAGCTTGTTGGGAAATTTTGGGTGTTTGTTTATTCAATCGAAAAGTTTAATTTCGTCTAGCTATCTGTGATTGTGATACAATATTTGGAATCCACATAATTAGTTATGAGATAACTAGTTTGAATTTTATAAATCTAGCAGTTTAGTCTCAATTGATCGGTTGCCACAGAATTTTGATGTGGATCAAAAGTCCGTCGCAATTACGTAATGTACGCGGATACTCGCCGGGTAACCTTACTAGATAGCCACGCCCCATAGCCCCAACCAAATTACTGTAGGAGAACCCTGTCGCCAAAAGCATCCGTTCGGGTGCTCGCGGCCGCGGTGTTCCGCCTTAGTGCATTTCGTCGATGGCATCAGGGGTGCGGCCGTCTACTAAAGTTTCCGACGAGCATTCGATCAGGTTATCGGAAATCTTGTTGAATTACCCGACAGGTTATTGAAAAGTTTTTTCAATATCGAGACTAAAATGCGGGGTTTATAATTGTTAGGCATGCGATGTCTAAGGAATTCATTTGGTTGGGCATGAAATCCAAAGTATATGATACATTGGGTTTATGATGTCTAAGGTGGTTGCGGATTCCAACTGTTGTAGTTTTTCATTTTCTTTTCTGCGACCGTAAGTGTAATATGTGGTGTATCGCCGGTTTCGTTGCTATACGTCAACGACAATTGGGATACGCATATTTACTTACGTTGATAACATGTGATGTTATGTGTTACTGTGATATGTTATATTGGATCGTCGTGTTCTGAATAGCCAGGGGATTTTATGTGAGATGAGATTTTTCATTTTCATTCATGTAAAAACTTGTATGTAATATTCTTTTATTGGGGCACTTCCGGGTTAAGGATGATGTCACCATTGATGTATATTATTTACTTTTCCGTATTAGGATAAACCCAAGGCGGGGAGCACAAGTAACCGGGTTCTAGGGTCCAGTAGGAGATCATCTCGAGGAGTCGAGACCGGGTCTCCTAACTCTAGAATTGGTAGGGTTTCTTGCCGCTCTCGTAAGGGTCTAGGGATGTGGGTTTGGCTATTCATCACGACCGTGGAATCTGCGTTTTTTACTGGCTTAAATAAAACACGGAATTCCTAGTATATCTTCATATGTGATTCTTCTGCTGCTGATATTTTGTGATGTGATCACTTGATATGTTCTGAGACGAATGCCTATATTATATATATGAGATATAATTAATATTGCTGCTTTCGTTTCAAATGTGATGCTTGGGAAGCATAATTAATGGGACTTCATTAATGAGATTAATGAAATAAAAGAAACATAAAAATGTTGCAAAATCTTGTTTAAAAACTAGTAGCTCTAGTTCTTGGTTTGCATAGCGGTATTCCTTGTAGAATATCCAGCCCCTTATTAGATAAGGAAAGAGCCGAGATCCCTTCACCAGAAGTGACCTCTTTTGCGAAACTAGTAGATGCTACAACCCACTCGGTTTGTCTTTTGATTGCTTCTATAATTTTTTGCTTTGCATAGTGGTATTTGTGAAATATCCTTCACCTTATTCGATAAGGAAAGAGCCGAGATCCTTTCACCGGGAGTGAACTCTTTAGCAAAACTAGTAAAACTTCAAAAACACTCATTTTGAAAATCACTCGATTCTACAACGAGATCAAGTTCATTACGCAAAGGGTTTTCTTAAAAACCTGTCGTAGCCCTCCATCATTTCAGATAAGTGCTACTTAGTATTCGTGCTACGTTTGTTGGCGTGCGTCAAGGTGTAGTGTGCGGTAACTAACTAGTACTTATCTGCCGCATACGATGCGATTGGATCAGGGTAGTCGTGCGACTTTGTTGGCCTGCATCAAGGGTCGTGCGGGTGGGTTTAATTCAATCATGAAATGTACGGGTATAACTTGACTAGCGGACTATGGTTTGTTGGCCTGCGTCAAGTCATAGGACGCTAGGGGCAGAATATTATCGGGAATTTCAAGTGTTGAAATTTGCAATGAGATTGCATACCTTCTATGAGATAGTTGGATCCCGATACCCACTGCGAGTAAGAGTTACTCTTGAGGGAGTTTTGCACATTACAATTAACCGATCAAGTGGGTGTCTAGAAATGTGTTAACGGGGTTACGCCCCTGGAAAAACGAGGTTTATTTTAATTAGGTCTGTGCGAAAGCACGGGGAACCTCCCTCAAAGTACCGACACTGGCATGGCCGAAAGATTGGCGAACTTATAGGGTGTAATTAATCCCGGCTAGTCTTACCTTTTAGGGTTTGAAGGAAGATTTGACTAAAACAGTGGGATCCATCCCGATTAGATAAAATAATAACCAATCTAATCTTGCAAAGAGCGCACGCAGAGTGTTTTTTCTTCTCTCTCTCTCCTGGTAGCGACCATGTCACGCCTTAATCAAGATAATAATATGGATGCATTGACCGAACCTCCTTATGATACTGTGCTCGGGAACGTTGGTTCCGCTCTATCTTATAACTGTTATAAGTCTAAGCAGGAAATAGGGGAATATCCGGATTTCCATGCCACCCAATTGAGGAATAAGCATGTTGATGCATCTTCTTCAAGTGTGTTCATTACCGAGAACTGTTTCTCAGTATCCTCTACGTCCTGGGTATGTGATACCGGAAAAGGATCCCGCATATGTAATATGTTACATGGGCTACAGAAAGGTAGAGAACTGAGAATAGGTGATATATTTCTAAGAGTTGGAGAATGGTGCAATTGTTGCAGCCAAGTCAGTTGGCAGATATCACCTTGTATTAATACATTGATTCTGAATGAATGTTATTACATTCCGAACCTGATATACAACATTACATCGGTTTCTTTAATGAGTTAAAGAAGGATGTAATTTTGTATTGGAAGATAATGTTATGAACATTTTCCTGAATCAAGAGTTGATTAGATCAAGCACGTTATATAATAGTATATACGTTCTAAATCAAACCACAGTTCAAAATATGCAGAACACACACAAGAGGAGTAGTTCAGAAATGAACGAATCCTTCTTGTGGCATTGTAGACTAGGTCATATCAATGCGACACGATCAGCTAAGTTACATAAGGATGAATATGAGAATCTGTTTGAATTTTCATCTTATGATACTTGCCAGTCTTGTCTCAAAGGTAAGATGACCAATACTCCGTTTACTGGAAACAGAGAAAGAGTTATTGAACTCTTAGGACGGATATATGATGATGTATACGGTCCAATGTCTACAAATGCCAGGGTTGGTTCTTCTACTTCATTACATTGATCGACTATCTCTCAAGATTCAGACATGTGTTTCTGTTGAAACACGAGTCTGAGACTTTTGAGAAATTCAAGGAATATAAGTTTGAAGTTGAGAACCAGACGAGTAGAAGTATTAAAGTCCTACGATGTGATCGAGGAGAAGAATACTTTGCCATGGAGTTCCTGGATTTTCTAAAAGAAGAATGTGATTCTCCCTCGGCTTACTCTTTCGAGTACACCACAACACAACGGTGTATCGGGGCGGAGGTATCGCATCATATGAGATATGGCGCGCTCTATAATAAGTATTGCTGAGTTACCTATTTTCTTTTGGTGTTATGCACTTGAGAAGCCGCATATCTATTGAATAGGGTTCCATCCAAATCAGTGCCTATCACTCCATATGAGATATGGTATGGGAAGAGACCATGTCTTAAACGAGTTAAGATATGGGGTTGTCCGGCCTATGTTGAAAGGCAAAATCCGGACAAGCTCGAGGCAAGGTCAGTTCTGTGAGTTTGTTAGGATATCCCAAACATTTGCAAGGGTATATCTTCTACCTAACTGAGGAGCAAAAGGCGTTTTGTTTCTCATCATGCCACCTTTTTAGAAAAGGAATTTCTTGTGAAGAAATTTATGGTCATGAGGTAGAACTGGAAGTTGTTCCAGCTTGACAAACTAACAGCTGATGATTTGGTGAAACCAAAGGATTCAATAGTCTCCAACGAATCTCAGCCTCTCCGCGAATCCGGTAGGGTTCCTCATCCACTTGAGAGATACTATGGTCTTCTCGGTAACAGTGGGAGCGAGGATTGCATCATGGTTAATGATGGCCCAACTAGGTTCAGGCATGCCATCACGAGTGGCGACTCTATGTAAAGGCTGGATGTTATGCGATTAAAGATGGAATCCATGTACACCAACAAATTATGACTTTGATTGTTGCATCTGAAGGGGTAAAACCTATTGGGAGCAAATGGATCTTGAGAAGATTCTTGGTATAGATTGAAAAGTTGAGGCTTTCAAAGCTTTGCTTAAGTCTATCAAGATCAATGCAAGCATCGCGGAGTTGGAATATCTGTTTTGATGTCGCAGTCAAAGAGTTTGACGCCATCAAAAAGGTAGATGAACCTTGTATATACAAGAAGGTTGTAGAGAGTGAGGTTGTCTTACACGTATTGTGCGTAGATGATATACTCTTGATAGAAAATGGTTTCCTATGCTACACTCGGTCAAGCTCCTCTTATCACGAGAATTCTCCATGGAAGATCTGGATGATACCTACTACATCTTGTGGATTATGATCTATAGTGATAGATCTATGTGGATGTTGGGAGTGTCCTAAATCCAAGTACATTAACACCGTACTAAAGGGGTTTAGTATGGAAGATTCTAAGCATGGTGGTTCGCCCACTTACTCATATATCACTCTCTCCAAAAAGATGTCATCCGAGACTGATCTGGAGAGAGCTCGCGTGCAAAAGATATCCTATGCTTCGGCAGTAGGCTCTATTATGTATGCGATATTAGGTATCAGACCAGATGTAGCTAACTCAGTAGGTGTAGTGATTAGGAATCAATCGGATCTTGGGAGAATCACTGGACAGCTGTGGAGGACATTCTTAAGTACTTGAGAAACATTAAAACAAGTTTTTGGTTCGAGCTTCCAGAGTGATAAGGTTGACTGAAAGTCAGTCACATGCATTGTCTTTACCCTTAGTGGAAGGACGGTATGCTGGAATAGTTCCAAGCTATATACCGTGACATATTATACGATAAAGGCTGAATACATTGCTACCAATAATACTACCAAAGTGGCAGTCTGGAAATTTCTTGTTCATGAGATGAACATGGTTCCTACCATTGAGCGTCCAATAAGTTTTATTGAGACAACAATAGAGTTGTGGTTTTGGCCTAGGAACGCCCGTCCCATCAGCGATCCAGACATATTCTGAGGCAAGTATCAGCTGATCACGAAGATGGTTGATCTCCAAGGGATCGAGGTAAGGCGAGTAGATTTTGAGGTTAACACGGAAGATCCACTCACCAAGGCCTGCTTCCCCAAATACTATTTGAGAGATTTTGGGATGGTTGAGTATGGGATACTTCAACCACTGCTAAATTGTTGAGTATGAGATACTGCAAGAGATGGCCTTGGTGCAAGTAGGAGATTGTTAGTTATATGTATGCCTTATAGGCCATTACTGTACATGGGATGTATATTGTAGTGGATGCTTGGACATATATAGGGTGGACTTTCTTGCTCGATATGATAGTATGCTATCTGGTTGCTCTTTATCTTAACATGTACACTTATTGTCTCTCTATTACATATTGATAAAGCCCTTAGGATGAGTACTTGACTACCAGGATTATGATGCAGATCATACTAGTGGGGACATAGGTAGTCGGTAAGTACATCCTTCAAATGTTCCTAGTCGTGGGAGTATCGAGATAGGGTATCGATACTCCAGAGTAGACTAGCGTATACGCTTCTCGACCCATGTGATGGGCGATGAATGATCCCATATCCATTGATGTTTGACATCAGAGAAGGTATACGGGTGCTCAGTGGAGACTGGATACACTGGACGAACTCGCCGAGAACTCCTAGATGGTATTATGCCTATCGTTGGATAGTAGTTCTCTGGTGACACAGGTACATGTTAGTCTGTAGACCCGAGATCGTCATAGAGTCTTGTGTGATTCCCACTGTGCTTTGATTTCCACCATACCACGGTCAAGATATCGTGCAAAAAGGTGGTTTTTGGGTACAGTCCCGAGTCACATAGAGGCAATAAGCGATAGGAGGGGTTTCGTCTCTCCCGGTATTGGGAGTTGATGTTGCGCTATGCTCGATTGGCCATAACAGGAAATCTCTGGCCAGGGTTGCTGAGATCTACTGGTAAGTGTTATCAGTAGTTTCTCGAACCGTTATGGACCTTGCATCGGCATGACTTATCAGGCTATTGGGGTCTGACGTTATACCACCCCCAGGCTATGATATGCGACATATCTGACGAAGAGACCGGACTGTACGGCAGTGTTACTGATTGGATTCACAGGAGTACGGGCAGGCTTTCTTGTTGATCTTCTGGTCGCTCAATACTCGGGTGGCCGTTACGTTTAGCAGACCACTTGCGGCTTGTAGGTGTTTGATATGATCATCACCTACTGCCGGAGTATTGACGAGTCTTTAGAGTCCTACACAGAGGTTTCCTGGTTCATGCGAAACGGAGTAGGAGCACATATGTGATATGTGTGGGACCGAGATTAATACGTGTATGTGATACCGTATTCTATTCTCGCGATATGTGACATAGGTCGGTTCTATGTGATATAGCCGGATTATCGGATCAAGTGTTGATTCGATAAGTTGTTATATTTGATGTTAGTCGGTTGTATGAGATATAACCGGATTATTAAATCAAGTGTTGATTTAATAATTTAATGTATAATTATATATTTGATATATTACATTATATTAACTAATATTAGCTCACTTAAGTATTTCTTTTTCACTTATGATACATTGATATATATGTGATATATGTTAATATGTCATGCTAGATTACACATGCAACATGTATGTATGAGACTTATACCATGCTAGGGTTTATGTTATGGTTTATATTTATTTCAAGCAAATTCAAAATTGTGGATATTTTGTCATGGATCAAAGCTTGTAGTTTGCATTGACTTGGTCCATTATTTTGTCTAGCTTAAGATATTTATCAATCCAACCTTAACTCATAGCAATGGTTTAGTCTTTACAATGGTTAGTGCATGGCATACACTCACCATGGCTGTATTTCTAACCTCACTTGATTATTCTTTCATCACTTGCTTCATCTTCTTCTTTCTCATTGCAAAAGCTTGCTAGCTTTTTCTAAGGTGATGAAATATTGTGAGAAAAAGAAATCTAAAGAGAGCCCACTTCCTACTTCATCATTCTCTACTATTAGCCATTTAGTTTAGGGTGTTTGCTTCACTAAACTCTAATTTAGTGAAGAGATAGCATGAGCTTGAGTCTTCTCGACGTAGATCATCTTCGGCCTCGAAGACTTCGAGCAAGTTTGCATCTTTCACCTTGTGGATCCCCTCAAGAGTTCAGGAGATCATTACTCGCAGTGAAGGGACATCTACACGGAGTATTTGATGTGAAGGACCGGTCTACTAAGGTTGTATTCCACATTCACTTAGTTGTAAAGTTATTTACATATCGTTTCGTTTAAAAATCTAGTTAAGATTCTAGGTTAGGGTTGTTTAGAACGAAAATTTTTTAAAAACGGTATGGACGATACCTCCCGAAACCTTACTGCCGCGCTAAGTAACCCTACACGTGAGGCGCCACTATAGAATTTAATCTTAACAGAGGCTTGCGTTGGCGCTCACGTGGAAAACACGTGAGGCGCTCAAGGATTTAATTCTATTTGAAGCGGTACCTACATGATTTGCATGTGGGTATACGTGCTTAACACGTGGAGATTTCTCTTTATTTTTATAAGGGAACAGCAAGTTTTGAGCAAAATTTTTTGTCAGGAACAGACGAGTATTATGATGAGGTTCAAGATATGGAGCCTAATAATGAAGATTATGCGGACTTGGCAACGAAAAATTAGTTAGTTATATTTTTTGTTTGCCCACATGTTTAGGGCTTTGCTCATTTTGTTCGATATAATTAAATTATTTAGTTTATTTTACTCATTTCTTTTGGGATGTAACAAAGTTTTAGTTAATAGAAATAAATGCCTTTCTTTTTTATTATTTCGTTTTGATACATATCTTGCTTGCCATAAATATTCATACGTTTAACGTAACTGTATTGAATAGAT
Source organism: Agapanthus africanus (assembly GCA_030015575.1). NCBI lineage: Eukaryota > Viridiplantae > Streptophyta > Magnoliopsida > Asparagales > Amaryllidaceae > Agapanthus > Agapanthus africanus. The sequence goes on from CM057339.1 coordinate 29,556,204, forward strand.
CACCTCCAATACGATTAAGTTGCGGATCATGCAACGCTACCTCTTCACCTTCCTTTAGGAACCGGGACGTGACAGTTTGCCTTTGATGGGATACTTGGCTTTGTAGTTATCTAATTTCCAAAAGTATGTTTTTTTCTCAACTTTTGAGTTTGGATAATCACCGCTTCTTAAACTCCAAATTGTAAAAATAGACATGCATGGTTATAATTTTAGAGTTCAGTTTAGATAGCTTTATGAAACTCTAGTCATTCAAACTCAACTCTAAAACCAATTAATATTTTTATGCTCGAGGTTGAGGGGACCGCAATGTTCCTGCAGCCCTCGATCTGCAGTGCACCCTCACATGGGGGCACTTATGCAGGAAAACCCCCTGAACAATTCAGGAGGTTTTCTGCAAAAGTGTCTCCCATGTGAGGGGCACTGCAGGCCGGGGGCTGCAGAGACACTGTAGATCCAGGGGCATTTTTACAAAAGAGTCCTCATGTGAGAGGGCACTGCAGGCCGAGGGTTGCAGGGACACTGCAGCCTATCTTTTTATGGTTATGATGTGGCAATGAGTGCCTATCTTTTTATGGTTGTGGTTATTTACTTAGAATTGAGAATTGAAGATGTGGGGATTTCGGCCGACATTGGAGTGAGATATATGATATCATGTTTGGAATCTATAGGGAAAAGGATTATTCATGTATCAAACAAGCAAATGGTGCCAGATATAATAATATTATCATGATCATTGTCAAAGATGAATCAAAATCTCCCTCTCTATTCAAAAATCTCCCCACAATATCTATGGTATCCGTGTGCATGCCAAAAAGCACAAGATTGAAATCTCTCTCACTCCTATAAATACATTGACAACAAAGTCCATATCTATAACTTGAAACATATCAAAGATTAAGTTTTTGATGGCTTGGAAAGGAGTAGTTTGGACAGAGGAAAAACACACTGCATTCCTCAACTGGATTGAGCAGTCCTTCATTGAGCAAATGCTTGGCGGGATGCTCCATGGCGATACGGGTTGCGGATACGGGTTGAGGCTTGACCGGGTCGTACCCGATAGCGCCAGTGAGTCTAACCGTGATTACATATATATCAAGAGGAAGAAGAAGGAGGAATCAAGAAAAGTCTTGGTAAAGAGTAGCACAGAGATTCAAGAGTAGTGAGCATATAATCCTTTTCCCTTATTATCTTTAATACCTTTTCTCGATTTCAAATGTAATTTTGTGAACTATGTCTCTGCAAGATCTCAAAGTAATCATGTGGAAATATCAATTTGTAATTGGTAGATTAATATTGTGAAGCTAATTTATTGGATGATGCTCTTTTTATTTCTTGTTCTGAGCCTGTAAGTTTTTGCAACATGCTCTTTTTTCGTAACTCTGCGGAGAATTTTTTTTTCATCTTTTTTTTTTGGACCAAATTAAGGATGGTAGTCTGATAAATTCATTTTGATCAAGAATGTTAATCATCCAAATTATATTCATATATAACAATGAGAGCTGACAATGTTAGATTAGTCTGCGAACTCAGTGTATCTATAAGTTTAAGTATAGTCCCCAACGATGATAAGGTTTAGGGTTCTCAATAACGAGGAATTATTCGATGTGCCGGGTGTAATAAATCCGGACAGAGATGAGAGAGATGGAGGAATTTCGGACAGTTTTGGGCAGCGTGTAAGGCCCATATTTTTATTTCTTATATCTCTTCTCCGGATGTATACTGCCGGCGGATGCAAAATAATTTCCTCAATAACAGGGTGGATTATCGTTGACTGTGAACTGATGTGGGAAAACATGACAAGCGAGATTAAATAAAAGGCATAATCTCAGGTCTTGTCATATCTTCGAAATAACCATGTGTGATGACAACGTTACCAGCTGCGGCCTAATTTTTAGATGCATTACTTCTTAACATCTAGTCATTATCACCTGGCATGGGATTAATTGTTGGTGATTTTGGTCGAGTTTTGGGAACGAAAATAAAAATTGCTAGATAATCAAACAAGATGTTACCCCTGTTTATCTTTAATACATTGGTTTTATATTGCAGTGCAGATAGGCTCAACGGAAATCTTACCCTAATATATAATACCCAACTCAGAAATTTTCTAACCCTATAAAATCCAAAATTTTTGGGACTTTGAAATCAAATCCTACCCTTTCTACTGTACAACTACATTTCGGGCATCAACAAAAATTAACAACAACAATACATGCAAGAAAATATTTCTTACATTTATTTTTGGGTAAATTGTCCAGAAGCCCCCGGCCCGTTTCAAACTTGTGTAAAAACCCTTGAGCCTTTTGCTCTTGCTAAAAAATTCCTAGAGCGCAATTAAAACCCACTTTATACTAGTTTTTTGTAATATATAAGCAGTTACACGTAATATTTAAAAAGTTGCATGTAATATCTAAGCAGTTGGATTGAATAAAGGCTTAATTGAGATGCAGACCATGGGTTTTTTCACAAAGATTTTGAACAGTAAGCCCTTTCTAATAATTTCGAAAATATCAAGGTTTTAAGACAACTCAAGAGTAGGCCGGAGGCTTTTTGACAATTTATACTTTATTTTTTCATTATTTGCTTTTGCATAAATTGTCAAAAAGCCCCCGGCCAGTTCAGAACATTTGTAAAAACCTCTAGGCTTTTAGGTTTTGTTAAAAAACCTGTGGGCCCAATATAAAACCTCCTGGTATACAATTCACCACTAGTATTTTCGTATAACTTGATTGATCGTGTGCGAAAAAAGTGTTTTGTAAATTAACCGCAATCAAGACGGTGTCGCTAGTAGCTAGCCGCGATGGGTACGGGTCGTCCGTAGGGAAACGTGAACTCTTTTCTTGCTTTAGACGAGTTGATTAAAGAAGGGTGATTGTTTGTCGTTACGGATATAAGATTTATAAAGAAAAGACTTGTAGGGTTTATATGATTTAGTAGTAATGGATGAATAATTAAAAATGACTCATTTTATCTTTTAATAGTTTAAAACTAGATCGATAATGATGAATGTAGATTAGGGTTCACTTTTGGAAGAAACTAGGATTTCCTCACTACTAACCCTTGTTCTTGGATTGATCTTTATTCATGTCTAGCCCTTAACAAAATAAGTGTTAAATCAATCTCAAATCGTGGTTGTGACTATCAATAAATTGGTAGCGCACCCCATAAGAATGTTAACATTTAATTTACTAAAATTTATAAACTTTAAAATGTATAAAAGAGATTAAGAGATTTTATCATCCATTGTTCTACCCTATCCTACGAACCCTAGCAAATTAGGAATTACTCGCTCGTGTTTAAAGTAGAAAAAATGATGAAAAAGAGTGAAAACATGATTAAGATGCAGAAAATAAGTGCGGAAAGTAAGTACGGAAATTAATTGCACAAAGAACAATAAAAACACTACTTTTATTAATCAACTATTGCAATTACAAATCCTTTGAAAGTAGATTACAAGAACCCTAGTTGCTCTAGATCTCTTTCTTGTTGGAGATAGATGAATAGATGGTGATCACTCGAATACGTGGATCTCTGGGATCTCTTGATCTTATCGGTGATGATCTTTAATGTGAAGCTCTTGGTCCTTTATATAGTCACAGCAACTAGAAACCCAAGATTCCATATAATAATATATGTTGTTAAAATCAAATCCCCAAAATCTAAGATCCTACGACCATCAATGCGTCGCGGTTCCGCCGCAAATCCTTATCTTTAGCCACGGATCCGCCTCGGTTCAGTAGGATCGGGCTTTGGGATTTTTTCTAGTGTTTTGTTTTGATATTTAGAGATCCTCTCGATGTCTGGATTCTAAAAATAATACTCTGAGTCTCTGCAGTTGTTAGATCTCTCGATTTGCTTCTAAATTTTGGCAGATTCGGTTTCGATATCCTGATTTGACTTAGATCTCTTGCTTGGATTCCAGACCTAAGCTAATATCTGCACAACATCTCAAATCATAGTGTTAGTAGCATTTGGTATTTTTGAGATATTATCCTAACCATTTATATGATATAATATGTTAAGAATATTGGTTAGAAATATTTGATATGATATGCATATTTTAATTACTAAGATTTCATATAAATATTATATGCATATATTTTCCCCATATAGAAACATATGATAATAAAAATTTTATACATAAATCCTCATATGTTCTATAATTAAATAAACAGCTTTTAATATTTAATAATATTGGGAAAAATATTTATTCAAATGTGCAATATTTTAGACTAATCAAATACCCCCAAACTTAACTTTGATCGTCCCGAGCAAACTAGTTATTAGAGAGAAAAGGAAAAAGAAAAACCCAGCACACTTTCGTAGGCAACACGATTACACTGAGCACGTGCAACAAGCCTTTAAACCTCTAGGTATTCCTAGTAGGAGGAGTGTTGTCTTCTGAGGGTTTTCAGCGGATTACACCCACAAAATCCCACAATAAAAGAAAGATGATGAAAGTTACATACAAAGATAAAAAATATATAAAAGAAAGAACTTTAAAATAAGTGTTTCAAACTACACTAGCTTTTTAGTAGCCATAAGCCCTATCTTAATAATCATGAAAAGATGTCAGAAATCACGTCATCTCTCAATAAAACATCGTCTTTAGTCTTCCTCTTTATTTTTCTTCCAAACATCGATCATATACTCCTACGTGTGTGTAAATAACATCCCTACACTTAAACAATTCAATTCAAACTTCATATTCTTGTCCATCTTCCTTAGTACATTTTAGTCGGTGAATATTTTAGATGGGATTGCTCACACATTTTTCATGCGACCGTTAATATTTCTTGAGATACTAACCAACCGATTACCAAATGTGCTCACTTTTTTAGGCGTAATTAGCAATATCCTAGTTTTGCAACATCTAAGGCTTAGCAGTGGCTCCCAAACCAGTTGGTCTAAGGCACTAGATGATAAGGCACCCACGCTATATTTTTATTATGCTGCTTTAAGTAATTACAAAACTAGTGTTCAATTTCTTCACCATTTTTTTCCATTTATATTTTTGTTTATATATATATATATTTTTTCTTCATACTAAGGCCTTTAGACAAGACCATTTCAAGGTATCCTCTACTATCCCAAGTTTTAAAATGTGTGCAAGTACGTATAGTAGGATATCAACGTTCAGAAGTTTGGACTTAAGAATATGGACTATTTTTCAGACTTATTTCTATCCTCAGATTAATGATTCCTTTTATCTTACTAACCCTTGGGACAACAGGTTATGACTACCTATTACTAGCTTCGTTATAGAACATCTAATTTTCTTATTTTCCTTAAAGCTCTTCCTATCTTTCATATGTATTTTTCACTTCTTAACTTTTATTATCAAATTTTTTTGTGCTTTTATTTAGTATGATGCAAAATGATGCGTGAATAAGCACAAACCTCCCCCAAACCTATTTGCAGCAGTGTCCACACTAATGTCATTTTAAGCTTAAAACCTGTAGACTTGGGAGGAAAAGTTAGTAAAAGGGACAAGAATTAATGACAGTGAAATCCTCCCCAAACTTATTTTTAGCTCACAATTTTAAAGTTTTTTTTTTTCAAGAGCCAAAATATTCCCCCCTTCCAACTTGAGTGAAACAGTATTAAGCATTTAAAATTATAAGAGGGGGGTAAAGTTATTGATCTATGCAAAACTTTAGAAAGACCAAAAGTCAACACCAACCATTCTAATATTTTATCGATATAACAATATAGTTGGTGAAAGATCATAGATGTGAAGAAGTGGGGAGATAAGATGTGTAATCGATCGGGTTTACGTTTCGGTTGTGTAACAACCCTAAATTTCCAATACAAGTTCTTACAAATATTTTTCAAAAAATCCATAAAGGGGTATTTTAGCCTGAGCACAAGTTATAAGTAATTATTTTTCTTTTTAATTACAAGTTAAAAAAATATAACAACTCCATTTTTAGTGTACAAAAATTTGCTTTAAAATTAATGTATACTTGGGGTATTTACATTTACTGCTATTACTTTAAGTAATTAATTAGCTCCATAATTACAAGAAGGAGCTTGTAGCTCATTGGTAATACCTTGCACTGCTGAACCAAGCCACCAGAGTTCAAATCGCATACCCCACATTATTTTTAATATTGTTTTTATTTTGAACCTTTAGAATACCAAGAGTTTACACGTGCATATCTCACAAAAAACCCACTACACCCAAAAATATAATATTACCAGAGGGTAGATGAACCGTCGGGGGGGATCCCGGCGGCCTGACTCGGCCGGGAATCGGCCAAATCGGCCCCGACTCGGCCGACTCAGTCACGACCGAGTCACAGCCGAGTCGGCCGATTCCGACGACGACCCCAACATGAAAGTTGTGTCTTTTCATATTCCCTATGCGCCTGCAAAATTTCAGTCTCAGAAAATTTCCAGAGCTCTTTTAAAACCCCAATTACTCTATTTTTAAAACAGTTTTATACATTTTATCACATTTTTCATTTTAACCTTTCAGCTACCCTAACCCTAGCCTAACCCTATAAATACACCCCCTATCCTCTACCCTCTCACCCTAAAATTCTTAGCCTACTCTCTCAAAATTCCAAGAAAACTTGGGTACTTTGAAAACAAGCTCGAGGCGAAGCTCCGGCGAAATCTACGGAAAACTTCCGGTGATCGTTTTAGGAACTACCGACGACGACGCAACACATCGACGATTCCTCTACTTCCCTCTCACTCTCTTGTGTGATCTAAAACCCGTAAGTCTCAATTCCTACTTATCTCTTCTATTAAAAAAAATACGGTTTTACAAAACCCGACGGAATCGGAACAAATTCGATTTCTGATTCGGTTTCTTATGAAATTCCACTTCTCACAAATACAATCATACTTAAACTTCCTCATGTTGACTATTAAACACCAATCAACCAAATTGATCAAGTTTCATCACATGAATGATGGCTATTTCAATTTATCGTATTTTTCACTTAAATACCACATTGTTTCAATTCTACATTTAACTCCATTAAACTTGCTATACCTTTAAAGTAGAGCACGAGGTAACGACCTACCTCCTCACACACTCATATAAAACCTAACACGATACCATCGAAAACTTAGAATACAGGAAAAACAAACATTTTCATTTAAATACCCTTTACTAAATAAAGTCATTTCTAAAAGATTTAGTATTGATACACTTTTTAAATAAATACCACTTATTATGAAACTAGGATAAGTTGTGGACATCAGTCGTTTATCTAAACCTGACTTTGTGGTGTCTAGGCTAGGCAAGTGAGAAAGGTAACTTTAAAAGGCCCGTCTCACGGTGATTCGTGAGCGGATCCCTCCTTTCTTCACTTGTACTTATCTGGCCATAATTGGACGTGAAGAGGTGATTTGAGGTATCTCACAACTTGTCGTTTTGGACCAGTTAGGAATAGTCTAGTTGACTTAGGAGACCCTAGAACATAGAATACGGAAAATTGACATCTTTACAAATAAATACCACTTACTTCATAAAACCGTTTTCTAAACGATTAGTATTTATACAATCTTTGCAAAGCGCCGCTACAACCCATTTTGGGGAACCCGTTCGGGATGGTGCGGATTATCGCACATCCTCAGGCTTAGTAGTGCGAGATTCAGACCTCCGCAAGGAGCATTCGGTCTCGAAAGATTTAAAATACGACATCTTAAGAAAATGAGATTTTTAGAATATAAAAAATATATTAAAATTATTTTTGTATAAATATATGTATATTTATCATTAAAATACCTATTTTGTTATGATATAAATATTCCACCTTTTTCTAAAAAACACAAGAATCAATTTTACACTAAAATACCACGAATTCCATATAAATCAATATTACAAATAAATACCTTTATTTCTGAATTTAGGATATTTTCATTAGAAATATCACAATATAAAATCCACATTCATTACAACCCTAAAGACGAATAATAAATACTTGGGGTATATTTTGAAAAAGCATATAAAAGTATTTTTACATAAAACCCCCTCAAGTTCTATAAATTACCCTAAGAACCCTAGTAAACATAGGTTTAAGCGGAACCAATCTCTTGAGCCTTAGGGTGCCGAAGAATTGGGTGCTTGCCTATCTAAAGTAGACAAATTAATAAAAACAATCAGGACTTCAAGTTACTTTGCTGATTGTCTGACTCAGTTTGAGTCTCAGTATAATCTGACTTGAATATGATTCAAGTACAATCTACAATCTACAATCTTCAATATTATAATTCAACCTGAATCCATGAATCCAATCATCAATCTATACAACTTGACTGAACCGAACCATGGATATACATTCCATTTACATGGTTCTCCAGTTATTCTATTTACATGATTCTACGGTTACATCCGTTTACTGATATCATGGTTTCGGTCAGTCAACCAATTATACAATCAATACAATTTACAAGACAAATAATACAATCAAAACGCTACGGGGTTTAAGGGGTAGATTGATACGGAAGGTGTTAAAAGTGGCACGAGACGGTAAGATTAAGACACCTAACCTGTATTCCGTTGCTGTTGTACCGTGGCCCAACGGTTCCTTGAGTTCCTGATAGCTTAGTCCCCGGGGCAAGTGAGACTCCTCTCGTATACACTGGCATCTTTCTGTACCAAGCTACAAACAACAGCGTTAACACTAAATACAACAATATAACAATATAATACAACTGTAAAAACTACTCTCTCTCTTACTCTCTGTCTATTCTATTTCTTCTCTTATCTTTGGGATTTACCGAGCGACCTGTTCGCTGACGACATTCTATTTTTTTCTTCTTTGAATGTCGTCAGGTGATTTGCCCCCGTCAGAAATCGAGCCAACTACAGAAGACTTGGACCAGTACAGCGAAGACCCTGAGCTCTAGACATTGTACATTTTCCATTTAGTACTTTTCCATTTCCTGTTATGCCATTGTTTAGGTATCGCTTTTATTTCAGTTGTATTTCCTTTTCATGCATTTCATGTATTGTACAAAATAATGTTAATAAATAAAATTGCTGTTTTTATTATATCTTGTCTCTTGTGTATTTACTTTATATTGCTTAGATACGCTTAGCGTATTTACTTCACAGTAAATACATAGCGGGCCAGTCCCGTCCCCTTCGCCGTACACCCGGAAGCGGGGTGTGGCAGGTTTTGTTGGTGGCCCAGGCAGGTCAGAGCTGTATGAAACCCTATTATGCGGTTCTGTTCTGCATGAACAAACCTAAGCAATATAACACAAGAACCAGCAACTAAAACATTCTTTACAATTCATGTTCCTTGAATCTTACAATTTCATATTCCTTGAATTTTATCATTTCATATATTTTGAATCTGTCCTAACCTAAATTTTTCATTAAAGATTATGGATTCACCAAACAACACCAGCATCAATGTCAACAACACACCTCCACCACTACCTCTCACACCTGTTGTTCCTGCACCACTTAACGAGCAAACGGTTCTGCTTGAGGCAATCCGCAGCCTCCTAGAGGGACAACAGCAGCTCTTGAACCGTTCCGAGGCTGAAGCACCGGGGGTGAAGCAATTCAGAGCTTTACATCCCAAATAGTTCTCAGGAAAAGGGAGCCCACTGGAAGCCGAGGAATGGGCTCAAAGTATCGAGGATGATCTGGCAGCAGCATAAGTGCCAGAAATAGCTTTGGTCCGAGTTGCGAAGCTGCAACTCACGGACAATGCACGGAACTGGTGGAAGGCGGAAGAAAGCCGTCTTGATCAGCCCATTGAATGGAAAACTTTTCGCGATAAGTTTGACGCGAAGTATTTCCCTGTGACTGCCAGGTTTGCCATGGAACAACAGTTCATTTATCTACAACAAGGTTCGATGTGGGATAAGTTAGTGGATGAGTATGACGCTGAATTCACCATGCTCAGTCGGTAAGATATGTCACAGTATTTCAAATTTTTAATATCACATACTACACAGCTAACATAAGACCGTAACAGATTTGCGGCACATTGATACCGACGGACAAGATCAGAGCCCGTCGCTTTCAACAAGGTTTGGACACGGAAATTCAGGCTGCACTAGCCACAGGGAAATTTCCAACTCATGAGGATGCTCTAGAAGCTGCCCGCAGTTATGAGGCAGTGATAAAAGCAAGGGGCAGACCTCAATCTGCCGGTTTAAAACGCCCTGCCACTCAAATGGCAGGAGGAGCCTCTTCCAGGCCAACGTTCGAACCCAGGAGAACTGAAGAACCCAATAACCAACCAAGACCACATTTCTGTTTCCATTGCAAGAGAGATGGACATTTAATAATGGATTGTAGGCGCGCAAAAGGCCTGTGCCTAGTTTGTGACGCGTCTAATCACAGAATTGAGACCTGTCCATATAGATACAACTCAGCTCACACACCTACCAACTACTCGCAGCGGCCAGCTATCTAGGCTCCTGCAACTCGTCCTGCACTCTCAGCACCACCTCCACACAGAACTCCTGCACAGCCTACTCGCCGATTCCAACAGGCAATGAGGAACATGCCTCGAGGGCAGAGAAACAAGCCCCAATGATAGAATGTGCCTCCAGCTAGAAGGAAGGTACCACGGCGACAGACTTTCACATTAGCAGCCGTAGAAGCCGAGACTGTAAGTCAAGAAAATATTGGTAAGCCTTTTTCACATTTTTAAAACCCTTGCACCACTTTGTTAATTTTTCACACACTGTCAGTACTTCAGTCACTAAACTTTCTTGTATCTGTTACACTTTCCTTTTACAGATTTCGAGGACGAAATTTTTATAAGGAGGGTAGAATGTAACAACCCCAAATTTCCAATACAAGTTTTTACAAATATTTTTCAAAAAATCCATAAAGGGATATTTTAGCTCGAGCACAAGTTATAAGTAATTATTTTGCTTTTTAATTACAAGTTAAAAGAATATAACAACTCTATTTTTAGTGTACAAAAATTTTCTTTAAAATTAATGTATACTTGGAGTATTTACATTTACTGTTATTATTTTAAGTAATTAATTAGCTCCATAATTACAAAAAGGAGCTTATAGCTCATTGATAATACCTTGCATTGCTGAACCAAGCCACAAGAGTTCAAATCGCATACCCTACATTATTTTTAATATTGTTTTTATTTTGAACCTTTAGAATACCAAGAGTTTACACGTGCATATCTCATAAAAACCCCAGTACACCCAAAGATGTAACATTGCCAAAGGGTAGATGAACCATCGGGGGGGATCCCGGCGGCCTGACTCGGCCGGGAATCGGCCAAATCGGCCCCGACTCGGCCGACTCAGTCACGGCCGAGTCACGGCCGAGTCGGCCGATTCCGGCGACGACCCTAACATGAAAGTTGTGTCTTTTCATATTCCCTATGCGCTTGCAAAATTTCAGTCTCAGAACATTTCCAGAGCTCTTTTAAAACCCCAATTACTCTACTTTTAAAACAGTTTTATACATTTTATCACATTTTTCATTTTAACCTTTCAGCTACCCTAACCCTAGCCTAACCCTATAAATACACCCCCTACCCTCTACCCTCTCACCCCGAAATTCTGAACCCACTCTTTCAAAATTCCAAGAAAACTTGTGTACTTTGAAAACAAGCTCGAGGCGAAACTCCGGCGAAATCTACGGCAAACTTCCGGCGATCGTTTTAGGAACTACCGGCGACGACGCAACACATCGGTGATTCCTCTACTCCCCTCTCACTCTCTTGTGTGATCTAAAATACGTAAGTTCCAATTCCTACCTATCTCTTCTATAAAAAAAATACGGTTTTACAAAACCCGACGGAATCGGAACAAATCCGATTTTCGATTCGGTTTCTTATAAAATTCCACTTCTCACTAATACAATCATACATAAACTTCCTCATGTTGACTATTAAATACTAATCAACCAAATTGATCAAGTTTCATCACATGAAATGATGGCTATTTCAATTTATCGTATTTTTCACTTAAATACCACATTGTTTCAATTCTAATTTAACTCCATTAAACTTGCTATACTTTTAAAGTAGAGCATGAGGTAATGACCTACCTCCTCACACACTCATATACAACCTAACACGATACCATCGAAAATTTAGAATACGGGAAAAACAAACATTTTCATTTAAATACCCTTTACTAAATAAAGCCATTTCTAAAAGATTTAGTATTGATACACTTTTTAAATAAATACTACTTATTATGAAACTAAGATAAGTTGTGGACATCAGTCGTTTATTTAAACCTGACTTTGTGGTGTCTAGGCTAGGCAAGTGAGAAAGGTAACTTTAAAAGGCCCGTCTCACGCTGATTCGTGAGCGGATCCCTCCTTTCTTCACTTGTACTTACCTGGCCACAATTGGCGGTGAAGAGGCGATTTGAGGCATCTCACAACTTGTCATTTTGGACCAGTTAGGAATAGTCTAGTTGAATTAGGAGATCCTAGAATATAGAATACGGAAAATTGACATCTTTACAAATAAATACCACTTACTTCATAAAACCGTTTTCTAAACGATTAATATTTATACAATCTTTGCAAAGCGCCGCTACAACCCATTTTGGGGAACCCGTTCGGGATGGTGCGGATTATCGCACATTCTCGGGCTTAGTAGTGCGAGATTCAGACCTCCGCAAGGAGCATTCGGTCTCGAAAGATTTAAAATACGATATCTTAAGAAAATGAGATTTTTAGAATATAAAAAATATATTAAAATTATTTTTGTATAAATATATGTATATTTATCATTAAAATACCTATTTTGTTATGATATAAATATTCCACCTTTTTCTAAAAAACACAAGAATCAATTTTACACTAAAATACCACGAATTCCATATAAATCAATATTACAAATAAATACCTTTATTTCTGAATTTAGGATATTTTCATTAGAAATATCACAATATAAAATCCACATTCATTACAACCCTAAACACGAATAATAAATGCTTGGGGTATATTTTGAAAAAGTATATAAAAGTATTTTTGCATAAAACCCCCTCAAGTTCTATAAATTACCCTAAGGACTCTAGTAAACATAGGTTTAAGCGGAACCAATCTCTTGAGCCTCAGGGAGCCGGAGAAGTGGATGCTTGCCTATCTAAGGTAGACAAATTAATAAAAACAATCAGGACTTCAAGTTATTTTGCTAATTGTCTGACTCAGTTTGAGTCTCAGTATAATCTGACTTGAATATGATTCAAGTATAATCTACAATCTACAATCTACAATATTCAATATTACAATTCAACCTGAATCCATGAATCCAATGATCAATCTATACAATTTGACCGAACCGAACCCTGGATATACGTTCCATTTACATAGTTCTCCAGTTATTCCATTTACATGGTTCTCCAGTTATTCCATTTAAGGGGTAGATCCGTTTACTGATATCATGGTTTCGGTCAGTCAACCAATTATACAATTAATACAATTTACAAGACAAACAATACAATCAAAACGCTATGGGGTTTAAGGGGTAGATTGGTACGGAAGGTGTTAAAAGTGGCATAAGACGGTAAGATTAAGACACATAACCTGTATTCCGTTGCTGTTGTACCGTGGCCCAACGGTTCCTTGAGTTCCTGATACCTTAGTTTCCGGGGCAAGTGAGACTCCTCTTGTATACACTGGCATCCTTCTGTACCAAACTACAAATAACAGAGTTAACACTAAATACAACAATATAACAATATAATACAACTGTAAAAACTACTCTCTCTCTTACTCTCTGTCTATTCTATTTCTTCTCTTATCTTTGGGACTTACTGAGCAACTTGTTCGCTGACGAGATTCTATTTCTTTCTTCTTTGAATGTCGTTAGGTGATTTGGACCCGTCAGAGATCGAGCCAACTGCAGAAGACTTGGATCGGTACAGCGAAGACCCTGAGCTCTAGACATTGTACATTTTCCATTCAGTACTTTTTCATTTCCTGTTATGCCATTGTTTAGGCATCGCTTTTATTTCAGTTGTATTTCCTTTTCATGCATTGTACAAAATAATGTTAATAAATAAAGTTGATGTTTTTATTATATCTTGTCTCTTGTGTATTTACTTTATATTTCTTAGATACGCTTAGCGTATTTACTTCATAGTAAATACGTAGCGGGCCAGTCTCGTCCTCTTCGCCGTATACCGGGAAGCGGGGGGCGTGACAGGTTGGTAGAGACGAAACAGTGATAGTGAACTACTCGCATTCTCATTCTTGATAAGAAGGGGTGGCGGTTCAACTTTTTTGGGTGGGAGTTGATTCATCACAACTCCCATGTCTTCTATGAATGTAAGTTCTTCGGCAAAAATGTCTTCAAAACTGTGAACGATATTTCGAATGATAATCTCATCGAAAAGGAAGTTATGATACTCGGATAGCTCGACTAAATCATTCGACAAGTCAAAGAGTTTGGGATTGGGTGTGGACTTGTCGACAGAAGGGTCATCACTTATATAATAAACAGTAGGATCAAACCATAACGCACTAGTGGTGTCGAGATCAGTATCATTGTAACAACTCCAATTTCAATGTATAGAAAATTATTTAAAAGTTAAAGTACAAATGGGGTATTTGCAATCCTGTGTACACTATAAGTATTTGATTTTCTTTTGAACAGCAAGAAAACACTTGTAGCTCATTGATAAAACCTTACACTGCTGTGATGTGGCCCCTGTGATCGAATCCACCCAGCCACATTATCTTTTTATTAATTTTTCTTTTAATCTTTTAGAAGCCCAAGGGTTTACACGTGCACTACACGTAAAATGAAAAGACACAAAATAAACAAACATGTGCACTGGGGTATACCAAGCGATAGGGACACGTGGCGGAGATCCAAGCCCTAGCCGACGGATTTGGACCGGCGAGATTCCTCCTTGGCCCGGTGTCACCAGCCCCTCTCCGTAGGTAATGCCCCATCTTGCTAACCTTAGTCCCTTGAACTCCCCCCACTACCTCTCTACTGTTTGATTTCTCTGTAAATTAACAGAGAGATTAAATTCATCTTTTAATCCAAAAATTTAATATATTTTTAATTCATTCTTCATTACCCTAAACCCTAATTTTTCCTATAAACACCACACTCCATTTCACCCCTCCTCACTCAGAATTTCATTACAAAAACTTTATAAAATTTCCAAGTCCCAAGTTGTGCAAGTGGAGTTAGCAAAGGGCAAAATTCCGACGACGTTTCGAGAAGTTTCCGGCGACGAAACGACGCCCCAACGCTTTCCTAAGCTTCCCCCTTCTCCCTTTCATCTTAATAGCTTGTAAGTTCTCTCTCCCCTCTTCTTCTACTATTCTAAAACTTTTATTTTTCAAAACTCGTCGGAAGCGGAGTTAATCCGACTTCCGATTCGTTTTTCCTTAAAAAAATTCCATTGTTCTTAAATAACAAAATACCATATACTCTCATATAATGTTTAACAAATATAAATAAATACATTAGAATAAGTTTCATCTCAAAAGAATCTTTTATGCAACTTTTATCGCATTTATACGGTAAAATACCATATACTTTACATTTCGACGTAATTCAACATATTTCCTTATATTACCTTTAGAAAACTCATGAGATAAGGACCTACCTCATCACAACACACATATTGGATATAGCACGATGAACTTTGGAATTCTAGATTATAAGAAATACGCTTTTACTAATAAATACCCTAAACTTATAAAACCGTTTTCTTTAAAAAGAGTGTTAACTAAATTCCTTGTAAATACGCCTCTACAACCCATTTTAGGGAACCTCGATCAGGATGGTGCGGATTATCGCATATTCTCGGGCCTAGTAGAGTGAGATGCAGACCTCCGCAAGGAGCATTCGATCTCGATGGAATTTTTAATGCTATTTTTAAGAAAATGAGATTTCTACAAAATAAATAAAATTTATTTTTATTAAATATATATATATATATATATATGTATATTATTAAAAGATCTATTTTAAATATATTATACAAATATTCCATGTTTTCTAAATCAAAAGAATTATAATTATATGAAAGTACCATTTCAATACAATGCAATTCCAATATTTCATTAAAATACCCTATACAATGAAAACTACGTTCTACTCACTAGAAATTTTACTTTTATAAAAGATACATCTATGAAAACCCTAAAGACGATAATTAAATACTTGAGATGTATTTTGAAAATATATCAAAACTATTTTTACATAAAACGCCCTCAAGTTTTACTAAATTACAATAAGGACCCTAGTAAATATAGGTTTAAGCGGGACCAATTCTCTTGAGCCTCAGGGAGCCGGAGAATGTGGGTGCTTGCCTATCTAAGGTAGACAATCTAATAAACGGTGTTATCAATATGCTAATTATCTTGGAAAAAGACACAAATCCCGCCGTCCATATGCAGCAGTTACCAATAACATCAAAACTAATTCAGAACTTCGATTTCTTTTTAAGTGTCTGATTCAGACTGAGTCTCAATCTAAACAATCTGAATTGAATATGATTCAAATATAAACTACAATATAACATGAATACATGAATCCGTCTATTCAATTTATATTAATCTATATTGACTGAACCGAACCATGGATATACTCCGTTTACATGACCATCCATTCTGTTTACTGACATCATGGTTTCGGCAAGTCATCCATCTATATAACCAAACAATACAATTCAATATAAAATATATTACGGGGTTTTAAAGGGGTAGATTGGTACAGAATGTGTTAGAAGTGGCACGAGACTGCAACCATAATACACCTAACCTGAATATCTATTACCGTTGTACCATGGCTAAATGGTTTCTTATGCTCCATATACCTTAATCTCCGGAATAGCGGGACTCCTCTCGTATACACTGGCATATTCTGTACCAAGCTACAAACAACCGCATTAACATTGTAATCAAATATTACTAGTTATATTCTCTTTCTCTTTATTCTATCTCTACTCATCTTTGGGACTTACCGATCGATTGTTCGCTGACGACATTCATTTTCTTCTTTCTTTGGAATGTTGTCAGGTGGATCGGACTCGCTGGAGATCGAGCCCAGTACTGAAAATTTGGAGCAGTTAGCCTTTGACCCAGAGCTGTAGGAACTTGTATATACTTTTTCATTTCAATTATGCCATTGTTTAGGTATTGCTTTCCATTCATGTATTTACATTTCCAGTTGTACTTGTAAAGAATTGTTAATAAATAAAATTTGTTGTTCAATTACATCTATTGTCATTTTTCTTGTGTACATTTACTTTATATTGTTTAGATACGCTTAGCGTGTTTATTTCGGAGTAAATACGTAGCGGGTCTCGCCGCGTCCCCTCCCCGTATACCGGGAAGCTGGACGAGACAATCGTGAAGCTTCTCAAATTTGCAACTATCGGAAGCTATCTTTTCGACAGAACATACATCAATTATATGAGCATAGGGTTCGGAGGGTTGAGTTCCTAACTTGTAGATGTTAAACTCAATTTTCATCTTCCCAAAGAATAGGTTCATTGAATCGTTACGACAATTGATTATCACGTTTGAAGTTGCTAGAAAAGGTCGACCTAGAATCACCGGAATTTGGTTTCGTGGGTTTGCTATAAGCTGTGTATCTATGACTATAAAGTCCACAGGAAATATAAATTCCTCGACTTTGATTAATACGTCCTCTAGCTCACCCTGAGGTTGAGTGATAGATCGATCGGCCATCTGGAGAGTGTAATACGCAGGTTTCAACTCTCTTATACCTAATTGCTCATAAACAGAATACGGAAGCAAGTTAACACTAGCATCTAAATTGAGTAGAGCACGATTGATATTTTTACGCCCAATAGTTATAGATATTGTAGAACAACCGGGGTCTTTACGTTTTGTGGGCACCAATTGGGTAAGAGAATTCTCATATTACTTGCTAAAAAAACTTTTTTAGGAACTTGAATTTTTCTTTTCCTAGTGCACAAGTCCTTTCAAATTTTCGCATAGGAAGGAACTTGTTTGATAGCATCTAGAATAGGAATATTTATGTTAACTTATTTAAAAATGTCCACAATCTTCTCTATTTGGAGACTTAGTTTGTTGGCCCTCAACCTGTGTGGAAAATGAGCTTTATCAATAAGGGTTGGGTCCAACTTTTGAGAAGAAGTTTGTAGGGATGGAATGGATCCCAAAATTGGATTTGGGATGGTCGTATATGGTAATTCCTTCAAGAAAATGGGTTGAGGGTTCGAACTTAGTGGAAAACGGAGAATAGACTCAGAAGAAGATGTTGAATTAGACGAAGTAGGAGTAGAAGCAGTAGCCGGGGTTTCATCAATATCATCAACTTCAACTTGTTCACCAACATTGTTATTCAGCACCCTTTCCGATCTCAACGTAGTTACGGCACTCACATTATGATTTTGAAGAATGAGATTCACGCTTTTTGAGTGGCCGAGATTTGGTAGAGGTTGAGATTGAAGTCTCACTTTCTCTCTCTTACTCATAGCGGCATTTAACTGTGCAAGTTGTGCTTCTATCGATTTTATGCTTTCACAATGGGAAGCAGTGTGTTGTACTAACGTTTGGATAGAAGACGTTAAATTAGCCGTAATTTGCGTGGATTGTTTAATGAACGTTTCTAAGTTTCGTTCGAGTGCAGAGATTTTATCGGTACCGGCCGTTGAAATATTATTATAAGGAGCAAAGTTGTTGGCCAGATTTTGAAGAGATTGTGGTTGAAAGGGGTGCTGACTTTGTTGTGGTGGCTGTTGCTGTGGAGGAAGTCTTTGATAGTTATTTTGGCTTGGGAACTAGTGATTTTGAGATTGGTTTTGGTTCCAAGCAAAATTAGGATGATTCCTCCATCCCTGATTATATATGGATGACTGAGGGTCATTTTTAGGTTGTTGCTGAAAAACAGTATTGGTTTGTTCATGACCTTGAGACGGAGGATTCAAAAGACATTCTTCCGTTAAATGTGATGGGTCAAAACAGCAACCACACATGGTTTTGGGGAGCGTAACTTGGTTTAGGGAGGTTAACGAGACTTTGTATTCGATAGCTTCGAGTTTCTTTTGTATCGCGGCCATTTCGGCTTTCACTGCGATGGAAACGTCGAGCTGATGGATACCAGCCCTAGATGAAGACGATATTGGTCTAGTGCTCTCCCATTGTGAGGTTTGTTCGACGAGATCTTCCAGAAATTTCCAAACTTCGCCATCATCTTTTGATATGAAATGGCATTGACAAATGGTTTCAAACATTTGTTTCGTGGCAGGATTAACACCCTCATATATAATTCGGCAAAGTTGCCATCTATCAATTCCGTGATAGGGGTATTGGACAAGAAGATCTTTAAACCATTCAAAGCATTTCCAGAATGGTTCGTTGGGAAGTTGGGTAAACTGGTTAATCTCGCTTCGAACACGGGCGGTTTTGTGATTAGGATAAAATTTCTTAAGGAATTCGTCCTATTTAGCGATAGGCGGCAGTGCTATAAAGCCATTTTTCTGCTAGATCGCACAAGGTAAAAGGGAGAAAACGTAATCGCATAGCATCCACTTGGGTTGTGCTCATCATTGCACATACGTTTTCGAATTTGGTTATAAAAACGTATGCGTCTTCGGATTCAAGCCCATGAAATTTGGGCAACAAGTTGATGAAGTGGGGTTTAATTTCGAAATTACCCTCATTGGCTGGTGGAAGAGACAGACAATTAGGAAGGGGTCCGCGTATGGGGTAGCATCTTTCTTGGAGAGAGATGTGCGGTGGATTTTGCGCACCTATGGGTGATGGCATAGTGGTATCGTTAAATCCCGATGGAGATCCGTCCATTTCGGGAGATGTGGTGGGTGGAGGGGAAATAAAAGATGAATTACCGACTTCGGAGTCGAAAGAAAAAATGCGGAGAAGACGGGCACTAGAATCCCATGTCCAGCGGATCATACACTAAGCGGGTTTAGCGCACGTGGTAGCGTGTGTGAGAACGATTTTTAGAAGGTTTGTTTTGAAAAAGTCGGACTTAAGGCTTGACTCAACAAATCACAAAATGCACAATCAAACCCTAGAACTAGGGTCGCCTAAGTCAAGTCACTAGACCGCTCCTAAACTTCCAAAGGACAAGTCGCAGGATCAATCCTCTACCACCTCCTTATCACTCTTGTGGTCAGGTAAGTGCCAGATAAGTGGGAGGTATCCGCTATATAAATCACCGAAATAGAGGACTTAATTAAATAACCATTTTTCTTAGTCACACTTGCCTAGACACTATAAGAGAAATGCGGATAAGTGATACATTACTCACGACCCTCCTCTGTCCTAATTGAGCGCGACGGTCCTTAGAGACTTGATCTAGATATTTTTTAATTAATGTAGGATGAAAGTATACTCGTTTTGTGATTTGTGGGGCCTAGAAAGGGTGATGAAATCCCCACCTAATCTGGATTTGGATTATTTCCCCTTAATGTCCGGTCTAGATATGCACAAACAAACCGATATCAAAACACGCAAAAAAATTTTGAACGGCAATATTTGCAAAGAATCATGCTGGAAAGATCAGATTATTGGAGCTTAGAGTAGAGAGAAAGATCTTATAAAAATACCAAAGGGTTTTGGCGCCGCAATTCCCCCAAACCGCTGCGGTTTTGCGCAAGGTAGTTGGATTGGTTGCCAATTTTTCTTCAGTGCCCTCCTATGCTCTTCTAGGCTACATTGAAAGTCTCTGAATCTCCGTTTCCTTGCTCTAGTTACTCCAGACCCCCTTGCAAAACTCGCATAATAATCGTTAAATACACAAGATGCTGTTTTGGTTCTCGTTTATAATATGTTTGCTGGATTTTATAAGAAATCAACCCGAATAACAAGAAAAAATTATAGCCGTTTCCCCGGAAGCGGCGCCATTTGATTGATCGTGTGCGAAAGAAGCGTTTTTGTAAATTAACCGCAATCAAGACGGTGTCGCTAGTAGCTAGCCGCGATAAGTACGGGTCGTCCGCAGGGAAACGTGAACTCTTTTCTTATTTTAGACGAGTTGATTAAAGAAGGGTGATTGTTTGTCATTACAGATATAAGATTTATAAAGGAAAGGCTTGTAGGGTTCATAGGACTTAGTAATAATGGATGAATAATTAAAAATTACTCATTTTATTTTTTAATAGTTTAAAACTAGATCGATAGTGATGAATATAGATCAGGGTTCTCTTTTGGAAGAAACTAGGGTTTCCCCACTACCAACCCTTGTCCTTGCATTGATCTCTGTTCATGTGTAGCCCTTAATAAAACAAGTGTTAAACCAATGTCATATCGTAGTTGTGACTATCAATAAATTGGTAGCACGCCCGATAAAGATGTTAATATTTATTTTGCTAAAATTTATAAATTTTAAAATATATAAAAGAGATTAAGAGATTTTATCATCCATTGTTCTACCCTATTCTACGAACCCTAGCAAATTAGGAATTACTCGCTCATGTTTAAAGTAGAAGAAAGGATGAAGAAGAGTGAAAATATGATTAAGATACAGAAAGTAAGTGCAAAAAATAAGTGCAGAAATTAATTGCAAAAAGAACAATAAAAACACTAATTTTATTAATCAACTATAGCATTTACAAATCCTTTGAAAGTAGATTACAAGAACCCTAGTTGCTCTAGATCTCTTTCTTGTTGGAGGTAGATGAATAGATGATGATCACTCGAATATGTGGATCTTTTGATCTCATCGGTGATGATCTTTAATGTGAAGCTCTCGGCCCCTTATATAGTCACAGAAACTAGAAACCCTAGATTTCATATAATAATATATGCCGTTAAAATCAAATCCCTAAAATCTAAGATCCTACGGCCGTCAATGCGCCGTGGTTCCGTTGCAAATCCCTATTTTTAGCCGCGGATCCACCGCAGTTTAGTAGGATCAGGCTTTGGGATTTTTTCTAGTATTTTGTTTTGATATTTAGAGATCCTCTCAATGTCTGGATTCTGAAAATAATTCTCTGAGTTTCTGCCATTGCTAGATCTCTCGATTTGCTTCTAAATTTTGGCAAATTTCGATATCCCGATTTGCTTCGGATCTCTTACTTAGATTCCAGACCTGAGCTAATATCTGCACAATATTTCAAATCATAGTGTTAGAAGCATTTGGTATTTTTTAGATATTATCCTAACCATTTATATGATATAATATGTTAAGAATATTGGTTAGAAATATTTGATATGATATGCATATTTTAATTACTAAGATTTCATATAAATATTATATGCATATATTTTTCCATTATGTTAATTATAATGTAGAAACATATGATAATAAACTTTTTATACATGAACCCTCATATGTTATATAATTACAATAAACACTTTTTAGTACTTAACAATTGTGGGGAAAATATTCATTCAAATGTGCAATATTTTAGACTAATCATAACTCTAAAATTTCTTTCGTCCATGTGGGCTGACAGTCCTTTACAGCTTGATTTAAGACAGTTATAGACAAAAGAGTTGCATGTACTTATATCTATAGACTTGTTCGTAATATCTGGAGACTTTCCTGTAATATTCATTTTGTTTTCATTTTTCACTCCAATTATACTTTTTTCCCACCAAAAATCTAATTTCTCACCAAATATAATTCTTTTCCGCCAAAATCCTCTAAAATATCTTTCCGCTTTCATGTAATATTTAAGTAGTTGCATGCAATATCTAACTAGTTGCCTGTAGTATTAAGCATTTGCCTGTAATATCTAAGCACCGTCTATGGAAAGGGAGGGCTATTTTTGTAATTGTATTTAAAATAGAATACAAGTTCTAAATGAAATACAACCTAAGGGATTTTTTTCAATTTTAAATAGCAGACCATCTCAACAATTTGAAAAATTTCATAAAGGTTTTCAGACGGGTGGGGCTTTTTGATAATTTAACCAATTCTTAAAGGCATCATTGGACCAATGGGCTTTTCACAAAATTCCCAAGCTCACCGGATCCAAATTTCCAATCGTGTCACTCCCCTATCCAAAATCTCCGAAACACAAGCTTTGTTTTAATTTGAGAGCAACAATGGCGGTTGTTTCTTCCCCATTTCACCTCAAGCCCTTAACCTCCGCATCCAAATCCCCCGCCGCCGCCGCCTACAGCCTCCGCGGGACCTCGTCGGCTGGCGGAGGGACGGGGTTCTTCACGAGGCTCAGCCGGCTGATAAAGGAGAAGGCGAAGAGCGACGTGGAGAAGGTCTTCTCAGGGTTTTCGAAGACGACGGAGAACCTTGCGGTCATCGATGAGCTGCTGCTTTATTGGAATCTCTCTGATTCTGAGAGGGTCCTTGATGAGCTCGACGAGGTAAGATTTGCACAAAACCCCCCTTTGTTTTTCTGTCTTTTTATATGTACCTGCCACCGTACCAAAACTAAACTCTGAAGTTATAAGAAGGACGGAGGGAATATATTTCATATTCTGAAATGCAAGTACCCGTGGCATGAAAACAAGGCTTTTGTGTGGGGGTATATTTAATTTAAATCAATCCGCATTTAGGCCTTGTTTGGCAAAGGGTGTACAGTTTCCGAAACCGAGGTTTGGTGGGGATTCGATGCTAAACTTGTTGAAAGTTTATGCAAATTAAAACGAGGGGTGGAGCCCATTAAGTTATTGAAGAGTGGCAGCATATGGCCTTAAATCTTGCATATGGGCGGTTGTTGATTAACAAACACATGGGCTGCCAAGGTTTGATGGATTAATCAACGAAGACTTTAAGAACAAAGTCTTTGGCCAATTAATGCACGGCATGCGGACAAGCAAAAATTAATTCATCCAACAACAAAGAAGCCTTATTAAAGCCAGACTTGTTTTAATCAAAAGGTCTGCAGCTTATTTTTTGTAGAATATTATTGGCTGAGGTCGAGAGAGCTTTGAGAGAGAGAGAGAGGCAGAGAGACTTGTAGAGAGAGATTTGAGAGAAATTTTCTAGGGTTAATCTTACTTGTAAACTTGATTCGAGTATAGTAGACGTTTGCATATTCCGCTCTACCGGAGACTAGCCATACGGTAGGTGAACCCCGTTAACAAATTCTTTGTGCCTTTCTGTGCTGTGTTTGATTTCTTATTTATTCTCGCACTTATTAATTTGTGATCTTTCGTTGATTAATTGTATGATTGTGTTGATTGCGTAATTTGGTGTTGTCGTGAGCATTGTTCCGTGTATCGATTCATCTCCCAACAACTGGTATCAGAGCTTCGTTAAGGAACCCAGAGTTCTTCAATTCTACGAGCTAGGTCAACGGTGGGTAACGACGACTATGTCCTCTTCCCCACTTTGTTAGATCGTCGTTTGAAAGCGTTGGTTCAGATCAAGAGAGAAGTCGGGTTTGCTGCGATACAGACGAAAGATGGCGGATGATAAGATAAGAATCAAGAAATCTAATGGTCACAATTTTGGTTGGTGGCGCATGCAGATGGAAGACCGTCTATATCAAAAGGATCTATATCTAACATTGCTCGGTGAAAAGCCCGAGAAGATGTTCGACGAGGAGTGGAACCTTTTGGATAGAAAATACCTGGCGATAATTAGATTGTCATTGACTCCGCAGGTGATCTTTAACATATCAACGGAAAAAACAACCATGTCGCTAATGATGACGTTAACAAAATTGTATGGAAAACCTTCGGCATCAAATAAAATATTTTTGATGAAGAAGCTTTTCAATATAAAGATGGCAGGAACGGTTCGGTGACCGAGCATCTAAACGAATTCAACAACGTGACGAGCCAGGTCGAGTCTGTTTCAATCGTCTTTGAAGACGAGATTCGAACCATATTATTCCTCTGTTCGTTGCTGGAGAGTTGGAAGAATCTAGTGATGGCGGTTAGCAACTCTATCTCGGAGATTCTCACGTTTAATGATGCGGTGAGCTGCATATTAAACGAAGAGATGCGGAGAAAGTCCGTAAGTGGGAGTTCGGGAACTTCTGTACTTTCGGTGGAGAATCACGGCAGAATGATGGAAAGGAGAAAAGAGAAGAAGGGCAAGTCAAAAAGCTGAGGTAAATCTCAAGGAAAAATTCAAGGCGTCTGTTGGAATTGCGGAAAGAAGGGCCACAGAAAAATTGAATGCAAACTTCCAAAGAAAGGCTCAGATGAGAAGGCAGATGAAAAAGAAGCGAATGTGGTGTCTACACAAGAACAAGGGGAACAAGATTTTTGTCAATCGGCGAGCGAGAACACAAATGCGGATATTTGGTTTCTAGATTTGATGACATCTTTTCATTGCACTTCGGGCAGACATCACTTCAATGAGTATGTTCAGGGCGATCTTGGACATGTGACGGCGGGAAACGGTCAATCGTGCAAGATCGTTGGAAAGAGAACGATCATTTTTTAACCGTAAGGAGCTGGTCAAATCAAATTGAAGAATTCTCGTCATATTCCGGATTTGAAGAAAAACTTGATTTTTATAAGTCAGCTAGACAACGAAGGACTTATTATGACGTTTAGGAATTCTCAATGGAAGATTTCTAAAGGGTCATTGATGGTCGCAAGGGGCAAGTTGAGCGGTTTGTTGTACTCATTCTGTGGGAGCAGCGGGGGCTCGGTTGCATTGGCAGCAGGTTTGGAGACAGATTCGGAGATTTCATTGTGGCATAAAAGATTGGGGCACCTCAGCAAGAAGAATATGAAAATACTTCAAGCTAAGGAGCTTCTTTTATGGCTGAAAAAGGCGGAGTTGGGGTTTTGCGAGAGCTGCGTTTGAGGAAACCAAAGCGCGCTCAGATTTTAAACTGGAGGCACTGCAAAAAAGACCAAGAAGCTGGACATGGTGCATACGGACGTATGAGTCCGGCCTCGGTGGAGTCTTACGGGGGAAATCGGTAATTCGTGACGTTCATCGATGATGCAAGCCGAAAGATATAGGTGTATACGATGAAAAGAAGTCCGATATGTTTGGTATTTTCAAACACTGGATTGCGCAAGTGGAGAACCAAACATGGCTGAAGGTTTAATGCCTAAAGTTCGATAATGGGAAGGAATACTGCACACAGGAGTTCGAGATGTTTTGCTCGCAAAAAATTATTCGTTGGTTGAAAACGATACCGGAGACGCCATACCAGAATGACATCATAAAAGGATGAACATGACAATCCTAAAGAGAGTGCGAAGCATGACCATGGATGCGGATGTGCTAAAATTCTTATGGGCAGTAGCATTCGATACTGCTATGTATCTGATCAACAGAAACCCGGCGAGTGTCCTTGATAGAGGCATTTCAAAGGAAATTTGGTCGGGTAAACTGGTCAACTATTCGCACCTCAAAATATTTGGCTGTACTGCATATTTTTGGATTGATAAGGTAGAAATGAGTAAGCTTGACTCTAAATCTAAGAAGTGTGCTTTCATCGGGTATGGTGGAGACGAGTTCAGATATTGGCTGTAGGACTACACAAGTAAGAAAGTAATACGAAATCGGAACGTTGTCTTTGATGAGCGGCACTTGCACAAAGAAGAAAAGCAAGCCAAATATGGTACGGTATCCGAGTTCGTGGAGTTATACGGAACTCAAGAGACCAATCAGATACCTACTAGTAGAGATCAGAACATGGAGAAGACTGCAGTGCATGATCAGGTTCAAGAACATGATGATGACCATGTTCAGCAACCAGATGTACCGGTTCTAATAAGATCTATACGAGACATGAGGTTACATGAAAGACTTGTGACCAACTTCGTTTTGTGCACAGATTTGGGAGAGCCCGAATCTCTTGAAGAAGCAACAAGCGACGGTGCTAGAAAGCAGCGGGAGCAAGTTATGGACGAGAAAATAGATTCTTTAAAGAATAATTATATGTGGGACTTAGTGAAGCTACCCAAGGGTCGGAAGGCATTACTGAGTAGGTGGGTGTACAAAATTAAAGATGAGACTGATGGTGTGAAGCGGTACAAGGCTCGCTTGGTA
Source organism: Agapanthus africanus (assembly GCA_030015575.1). NCBI lineage: Eukaryota > Viridiplantae > Streptophyta > Magnoliopsida > Asparagales > Amaryllidaceae > Agapanthus > Agapanthus africanus. Next base: position 29,583,041 of record CM057339.1, read on the forward strand.
GTCAAGGGATATGCGCAAAAGCAAGGAATTGACTATCAAGAGATATTTTCCTTTATGGTGAAGATGACATCAATTCGGACGATCCTTAGTATTGTGGCAGTGGAGGATTTGCATTTAGAGCAGCTGGATGTAAAAACGGCGTTCCTTCATGGAGATTTGAAGGAGGAGATTTATATGATGCAGCCACCGGGATATGAGGTAAAAGGGAAAGAAGTCTTGGTGTGTAAATTGCGAAAGATCTTGTATGGCCTCAAGCAAGCTCCTAAGCAGTATCTCAAGTTCGATCAATTTATGTTAGAGACAGGATTTTTGCGCCGTAAATCAGATCGCTGTGTGTACGTTCAGACTTTTAAGGATGAAGACTACATCATTCTATCTCTTTATGTGGATGACACATTGGTAGCGGGTCTGAATTTCAAGAAAATTCAAAGTTGAATAAGATGATGGCTGAGAAATTCTTTATGAAGGATTTGGGAGCGGCCTACAAATCTTGGACATGAAGATCGTTTGAGAAAAGAAACAGCGGAAGCTGTGCTTATCGCAAAGGGATTACGTCGAGAAGGTTTTGAAGTGGTTCAATATAGATAAATTAAAACCGGTGGTACGCTTTTAGCGAAGCGTTTCAAACTGTAAATCCCCAGTTCCCTGTATATATATATTTTCCCGTATTTCCCCAAACTTTTCCTATTATTTTTTCTTCATATTTTTATATTTTTTATTTATTTTTTTCAATTATTTTTCCCTAACCGAATCCCTAACCTGACCCGACCCGTTTTCCCTTTTTCTATTTTTTTTCCTTTTTCTTTTTCCCTCTAATTTTTCCAACGTCCCTCCTCCTTCCTTGCGACCGCCGCCTCGTGACTGCGCCCACCACCACGATGACCCCGCCTCGATCTCAACAACCCTCGAGATCCCCGACGCTCATTTCTTCATCCCCTCGTTTCCCTTCTCTCTCGCTCCCTCTCCCCAACGGCTTCCCCCCTCTCGCACTCGCCCCCGAGACCCGTTCACCACACCCCACTCGATCCTAAACCCCGAGATCCTCTCCTTCGAATTCCCCTAATTCTCAACGTCTCTCTCTCCTTCTCTCTAAATCTCTTTCTACCTCTCTCTCTTGTCCCCATCCAAGCACTCACCGGTGACCTTTCCATCGTCGACGCACATCCCTGCCGCCACCTGCACCACCACTAACACCTTCAGCTCCTCCTCTGCAACCTCCTCCGACAACCATCACCCTCGCTTTCACTACCGCACCCCACGTCTCTATCACGACACTCGGCCTACACTCGAGCTCCCCTTGTTGCCTTGACCGCCGTCGGCACCCCAAAGCTTCACCGCCTCCCGCCGCCGCCATCGAGGTCTTCTCTATCTCCTCCAACACCTACTACACCTTCAACCTCCATCGTCGACCACCAGCTCCGCTGCAACCCATCACCGCCGCTGCACCCAAAACCGTCGACGATCACTTCTACCATCTGACTCGACCGCCGGCGACCCCTCGCCAACACCACCACTACCTCTTCGTCGAATACCACGCCACCAACACTCATCATCCCAGCCCCAGCCCCGAGCACCGCCTTGCCCAGCCTCGTGTCGCCCGCGTGCCCAGACGTGTCGCGGCACGTGTCGCCTCCGTGCTACCCTGTGGCCCGGTCCAGTGCACACACCGTGCTTAATACCGTGTCGTGCCGTACCACACCTGCACCATGTACCGAGCTAAGACCGTGCCCGCTACCATATCATGCCCGCGTCGCCCCATGTCCAGTGCCGGGTCACAGCGCAAGCGAACACGTTACACACCGTGTCCAACATCGCGCCGTCTCGTGTGTCAAGACGAATCCTACACGTGGTGTCGCATCTATATTAGCGACTGAAGGCAAGTGGAACATTCACTTGTTTATCATGCTACTATAAATTTTAGCCCGATAGTTACAACAACGAGATATATATATATAAATAATCAGATAGTCATTTTTTATTGAAATTGTGTAGCGAACTATAGCACTGTCTTATTGATTGGAGTCCGACTAAGGCTTATTACTGCGTTTGGTATCATATAGGAGTCATATGGACATTATCTAATTTAGTTTGGCTAAATGAAACGGGAATTATGATCGATAATCGAACGTTCGCCTAGATGTTCGATAGGTTAACCGAATGAAAATCCTATTTAACATGCCTATGTTTTGGGAACGTTAAATTCCGTTACTGTTGTTAACTATTGTGTAGTGATTTAAGTTTAAGATGTTGAGAATATCGTCACGAAATATCACCCTAAAGAGGCGACGCCAAATCTGGGTTTTATTGTATATGTCATAGTGTTAAATTGATATTAAATTAGATACATGTCGAAATGTAATGTTCTACAGCTCATATCGAAACCGACTCGATAAGCTAGAACCATCTATGGTTTATTCCTCGATACTGATAGATCACAGCAACGAGAACTGACTGGGAATGCGGCTCTAGACTGTATTCCAGAGCAGCATTCCACGAAGATACCTGACTTTATATGAATGTGTTGCGCTGTACGAACATGGAATTATGCGTAACCATATACCGTTGTAAGGATAATACTGTTAGCTAACTATTGGTTTTGGTTTCGTTTAATTTTACTACCGTTTGGTATTTTAATTGCAATTTAAATTGTCGAAGTGTACTGCAGTTCCAAGCAGGGACAGAACGGATGTTCTGACCTTGAACAGAACGTATCTCCCATCACACAGCGGATATTGTTGATCCGTCTGGTGCATTGGAAACCTAATTAAAAGATCTAAATCACTCAACCTTGGCTTTGCCTAATTATGATCCCAACAATGTGAAAAGTGTGTCGCGAATTGGACTTTCAGTTCAGGAATTGAAATTTCAGCAATGAAAACTTAGAATGAAACGACTGCATCTCGCAAACCTGAAACCCGTTTGATATGGAACCAATTTTGTTAGATCGTTGTTGTAGTTTACTTTTACCTCTTTAGTAACATTTTTGTCTAAATACGATCGTTTAGGTTAATATATTTTTTTCTGAAATCATAAGGGCAGCGTGTTTCATATCGTATGTGACTTGCTATGTTGCATCATCCTTGTATTTTACCCGAGCATGATACTTTTAGTGATAGCGAACGTTCATAAGTGATTTTTTTAGCGAACTTTGCATTGTCGAACGTGAATGGTATTGGATTAGTTGTATCAAGCACGCCAGTGATAAGTGATTGATTAGTGAAAGCGAACAGTGTAGTGGAAGTGAATAAGACCGTGAATTGGCGTGTGCTTGTATACAATTAATCCTATACTTATAGTTATCGTGACTTGGGAAAATGGGGGAATCAAGGTGGAATCGAACTCGTATTTAGCGAAATACAGTGACTTGGAGGATGATCATTCGATATTATATACACACACATTAGGTCGCGGGCCTAACGGCACGACTGCAGGGTTACGTCCCGGGCAACAGCGGATCGTAGTCTCGGACATGCACGGGACCCGTGTTAAACACGGGCATTCTTTCCACCAATTGATTTCATTGACTTAGTGACTGATAAGTAGTGACATACACATTGCCTGGTTTGCCGACATTGAAGGGTTCCTAGGCACTGTAGTGAGGTCTCCCAAGCCATCAACCATGGTAATTTCAAAAATTACGGTGCCTACAAACCCTAAACAACGGATCGTATACTAGAGGTCTAGGCGAACAAGTACTAGTTAACAGTTAACTATATAAAATACGGAAATACAACCTTTGTAGATCCGGTGCTCCACCTCCATAGCTCCGCAACGAGGTCCTCTCCGCTGTCCAAATCAAATCCGGGCTCTAGGATCGGCTTCGTCGGAGAATGGGCAAGCTAGGTCGTCGATGTCCATGCCGAAAATGATCTACGTCGAAGCATCGATGAATCAAGCTCCACCTTCACCAAACCCTAAAATCTTGTGAAGGAAACACACTCTACTACTTGGCAAGAGGTAGAGGATGAAGAAATAGGAAGTGGGTAGACTTTAGAATTGGATTTCTCACTCATATGCATCAATCACCATTGATGGACTTCAAGCTTCTTCACTTGAAGCATGAAGAAGAAGAAGAAAAACATTATGATAAGTTAAAAGAAAAATGAAAAGAAAAACAATTCTTATCATAATTCTAACTATAGTAAAGTGTAGAGAGTTAACCAAGGTTAGTTGTATGGTTAGGGTTAAGAATGAGATAAGAATGGTGGACTTAGGTCAAAGCTTCATGAAGTTTCAACTAAACAACAAAAGAAGCCACCATTCTTTTCTCATTTTCTTTTCTCACTTTCTTTTATTCATTTATCAAAAAAGAATAAATGAATAATAAAGAAAATAAAACCCTAAACATAAACACAACCATGGTTCAAACTTTACACTTAACCAAAGTGGTATGCATCATCAAACATGATACATTCAAATGTACAAATGTATATCACATATACAATATGCACATAACAAGTGAGAAAATCCATCTTAAGTAAACCGATACTAGTTAATGCAAAGTAATATATCAAATATATAATTATGCATTAAATCATTAAATCAACACTTGATTCAATGACCCGGTTATGCGCACATAACCGACTGGTATCCAATATATCGGCTTATCGAATCAACGCTTGAATCGATAACTAGGTTATATCGCATACAACCATTCGATATATTTATCGCGAGAATAGAATACGGTATCACATACTCGTATTATTCTCGGTCCCGCACATATCTCATATGCGCTCCTATTTCGTTTCGCTTGAGCCAGGAAACCTCTGTGTAGGACTCTAAAGACTCGTCAATACGCCGGCAGCGGATGATGATCATATCAAACATCCACAAGCCGCAAGCGGTCTGCTAAACGTAACGGCCACCCGGGTATTGAGCGATCTGAAGATCGACGAGCAAGCCCGCTCACACTCCAGTGAATCCGACCAGTAACACTACCGTACAGTCCGGTCTGATCGTCTGATATGTCGCATATCTCGCCTAGGGGTGGTATACGTCAGACCCCAATAGCTCAATAAGTCGTGTCGATATGAGGTCTATAACTGTTCGAGAAACTACTGGTAACACTTACCAGTAAATCTCAGCAACCCTGGCCAGGGATTTCCTGTTATAGCCAATCGAACACAGCGCAACATCAACTCCCATATACCGGGAGAGACGAATCCCCTCCTATCGCTCATTGCCTCCATGTGACTCGGGACTGTACCCAAAAACCACCGTTTTGCACGCCCTCTTGGACGTGGTAAGATGGAAATCAAAGCACAGTGGGAACCATACAAGACTCTATGACGATCTCGGGTCAACAGACTACTCTGTACCAGTGTCACCAGAGAACTGCCATCTGACGTGAGGTATAATACCATCTGGGAGTTCTCGGCGAGTCCGTCCAGTGTACCCAGTCTCTACTGAGCACCCGTATATCATCTCTGATGTCAAACATCGATGGATATGGGATCATCCATCGCCCATCTGTATGGGTCGAGAAGGTACACGCTAGTCTACTCTGGTATTATCGATGCCCCATCTCGATACACCCACGACTAGGGACTGTGAAGGATGTACTTATGGACTACCATGTCCCCACTAGTATGATCCGCATCATAGTCCAGGTAGTCAAGTACAGATCCTAAGGGCTTTACCAACATATAACAGAGAGACAATCAGCATACACGTTAAGGTAAATATCAACCAGATAGCATACTATCATGTCGAGCGAGAAAGTCCTCCCTATATACGTCCCAGCATCCACTACAATATACATCCTATGTATAGTAATGGCCTCTAGGGCATACATATAACTAACAATCTCCCACTTGCACTAGGGCCATCTGTAGCAGTGGTTGCAGTATCTCATACTCAACCATCCCATAAAAGTCTCTCTCTGGGAACAGGCCTTTGTGAGTGGATCCGCTGTGTTGTCCTCAGAATCTACTCTCCAAACCTCGATCACCCTGGAGATCAATCATCTCCATGATCAAGTGATACTGCCTTAGAATATGTCTGGATCACTGATGGGACCGGCGTTCCTTGGCATAAGCCACAACTCCATTGTCACACAATGGGAGGAACATAGTTCATCTCATGAACCAATATACACCCAAACAGCCTCTTTGGTAGCATCTTAAGTAGCGATGTATCCAGCCTTTATCGTCTAGTATGTCACGGTATCTAGCTTGGAACTCTTCCAACATACCGTCCCTTTACTGAGGGTAAAGACAATGCCTGTGACTGACACTCAGTCGTCTTTATCACCCTGGAACACTACCAGTGATTCTCCCCAGGATCGATTGATACCATCTCACTACAACTAGTGAGAATTCTAACCTCCAATTAAATCTATCTCATAGATCCAAAATCCAGGATTTAGTAGGTATCACTTTGATCCTATATGGAGAATTCTAATGATAAGCGGAGATTGATCGAGCGTAGCATAGGAAACTCCTTCCCTATCAAGAGTATGTCATCCACGTACTCTACGAGGATCGTCACCATACTCCCTATTACCTTCTTGTTTATACAAGGTTCATCTACCATTTTGATGATGTCAAACTCTTTGACTACTTCATCAAAACAGACGTTCCAACTCCGCGATGCCTGCTTTATCCTATAAAGCATCTTGCACACGTTTCCGCTGCTCCCACTGTCTACGAAGCCCTCTGGCTGTGTACTTACAGACGCACTCTTCTAAATCATCATTTAGAAAAGCAGTCAAGACACCCAACCACCAGATATCGTAGTCATGGTATGTAGCCGTGGTAAGTAGGATCTGGATGGACTTAAGCATAGCTACTTGAAAAGGTTTCATCATGATCCACGCCTGGTCATTGACGAAAAGCTTTAACAAGTCTAGCTTTGAAAGTCTCAACTTTTCCATGTACACCAAGTAATCTTCTCAAGATATACTTGCTCCTGATGGGGATTTAACCCTTCAGATCTAGCAGCTAAAGTCCATACTTTGTTGGTGTATAAGGATTCCATCTCAGATCACTAAACATCCAGCCATTCTTACAGAGTCTTACTCCTGATGGCCTGCTCGAAGCTAGTTGGGTCATCATCTCATGATGTAATCCTCGCTCCCACTGTCATAGAGAAACCGAAGTATCTCTCAGGTGGGTGAGGAACCCTACTAGATCGGCGGAGAGGCTGAGGTTCGTTGGTATCTACTGAATCCCTTGGTTCTATCAAATCATCTGCTGTAGTTCGTATAGCTGGAACACTTCCAGTTCTACATTACAGACTTTGCCTCGAGCTTGTCCGGATTTTGCTTTTGACATAGGCCGGACAATTCCAAATCTTAACTGGCTTAAGACATGGGCTCTTCCCTTTCCATATCTCATATGGAGTGGTAGGCAATTGATTTGATTCGAACCCTATACAATAGGTATGCAGCTTCTCAAGCGCATAACTCCCAAAAGGAAAAAGGTAACTCAGTAGTACTCATCATAGAGCACACCATATCAAATAGGGTGTATCTGCTCTGCCCCGATATACCATCGTGCTGTGGTGTATACGGAGGAGTAATGCCGAGAGAGAATCTCATTCTCCTTTAGAATAGTCCAGGATTTCCGTGCTCAAGTATTCTCCTCCTTGATCTCATCATAGGACATAATACTTATACCCTTATTCTGGTTCTCTACTTCTCTCTTATATTCCGTGAATATCTCAAAAGGTTCGGACTTGTGTTTCAACAGGAACATAGGTCTGAATCTAAAGAGATCATCAGAGAACATAATGAAGTATAAAGAACCAGTCCTGGCATATGTAGACAGGGGACCTACATACATCAACATGTATCATCCCAAGAGTTTACTAACTCTTTCTCTGTTTCCAGTAAACGGAGCTATGGTCATCTTATCTTTGTGACATGACTGGCGAATTTCACAAGATGCAAATTCAAACTAATTTAAATATGCATCTTTATGTAACTCTAGCTAGTCGGGTCACATTGATCTGACCTAGTCTACAATGCCTCAAGAAGAATTCGTTCATTTCTGAACTCTTCCTCTTGTGTGTGTTCCATATATTAAGAACTGTAGTTTGATTTAGAACATCAATGCTTTTAGATAACGTGCCTGATCCGATCAACTTTTGATATAGGAAATGTTCAAAACATTATCCAACAATACAAAATTTTATCATTTCTTTACAAATAAAGAGATAGATATGATTTTGTATATCAGGTTCGTTATCTAACAACATTCGTTCAGAATCAATGTATTGGTAATACAGGGTGACAGTGACCGACAGACTTGGCTGCAACACTTGCCCCGTTTTCTGCCTCATGAAACTTATCACCCGTTCTCAGTTCTCTACCTATCTGTAGTCCTATGTAACAGATTACATATCTGGGATCCTGATCTGGTATCACATACCCAGGACGTAAAGGATACTGAGAAACAGTTCTGTATAATGAACACACCCGAAGATGATGCATCAGCATGCACTCTCTTCGTTTGGGCGGCACGGGAAATCTGGTATTCCCCAATTTCCTGCTCTGTCTTATAACAATTATAAGGTGGAGCGGGATCAACGTTCCCCAGCTCAGTATAACAAGCGGGTTCGGTCAATATTCCGTATTATTATCTTGATTAAGGCGTGATATGGTCGCTACCTGGAGAGAGAGAGAAGAAAACACTCAGCGTGCGCTCTGTCAAGAATAGATTGGTTTTTATTTTATCTAATCAGGATGGCTCCCACTGCTTTTTATCAAATCTTCCTTCAAACCCTAAAAGGAAAGACTAGCCAGGATTAATTACACACTACAAGTTCGCCAATCTTTCAGCCAGGCCAGTGTCGGTACTTTGAGGGAGGTCCCCCGTGCTTTCGCACGAACCTAATTAATGTAAACCTCGTTTTCCCAGAGGCGTAACCTCGTTGACACCTTTCTAGACACCTACTTGATCGGCTAATTGTAATGTATAAAACTCTCCCAGGAGTAACACTTACTCGCAGCGGGTATCGGGATCCAACTATCTCATAGAAGGTATGCAATCTCATTGCAAATTTCAACACTTGAAATTCCCGATAATATTTTGCCCCTAGCTCGCTATGACCTTGACGAATGCCAAACAACCCATAGTCCACTAGTCAAGTTCAACCCGTACATTACTTGATCGAATTAAACCCACCCGCACGACCCTTGACGAATGCCAAACAACGCCGTACGAATACCCTAATCCAATCTGCATCATATGCATAAACAGATAAATACTAGTTAGCTACCGCACACTACGCCTTGACGAATGCCAAACTACCGTAGCACGAATACTAACTAGTACTTATCTGTAATGACGGAGGGCTACGACAGGTTTTTCTGAAAACCTATTGCGTAATGAACTTGATATCGTTGTAGGATCGAATGAATTTTGAAATGGAGTGTTTTTGAGGCTTTTCTAGTTTTGCTAAAGGAGTCACTCCCGGTGAAGGGATCGTCGGTCCTTTCCTCGTCGAATGAGGTGCGGGATATATCATATATATCACTGTGCAAAGCAAAAACACTTAAAAGCAATCAAAAGACAAACCGAGTGTGTAGCATCTACCAGTTATTGCTAAAGGAGTCACTCCCGGTGAAGGGATCTCGGTCCTTTCCTCGTCGGATGAGGTGCAGGATATATCACATATACCTCTGTGCAAAGCAAGAACTGTAGCTACCTGTTTTATTTTAAAATTCGATTCTACAACATCGTAGGTTTCTTTTATTTCATTAATCACATTAATGAAGTCCCATCATTTAAGTACCTAAACATCACAGATAGATATGACGTACACTTATGCCATCCGCATTCGCCTCGATGTCCCCTCGTGCACCGTTAGGTTAGGTAACTAACGGCAGAGCAGGGCAGGGCTAGCACGGGTGTAAAACATAAGTAACGTCTATATAATATATCATATATACTATATCCATCACAGAAACATCACATGATCTCATCACAGATATCGCAGCAGAATAAACATATGAAATATTGGATATACTAGGACGTCCGTGTTTTCAATACGAGCCAGTATAAAACACGGATTCCACGGTCGTGATGAATAGCCAAACCCACACCCCTAGACCCCTACGAGAGCGGCAAGCAACCCTACCAATTCTAGAGTTAGGAGACCCGGACCCGACTCCTCGAGTTGGTCTCCCACTGGACTCCAGAACCCGGTTACTTGTGCTCCCTCCTTGGGTCTATCCTAGTGCGGAAAAGTAAATAATATACAACAGGTGACAACTCCCGCAACCTGGAAGCGCCCCAATAAAAGAATATTACATACAAGTTTTTACATGAATTAAAATGAAAAACACTCATCTCACATAAAAACCCCCGGCTATTCAAACACGACGATCCAATATAACATATCCAGCAACACATAACATCAGATGTCATCAACGTAAGTAAATATGAATACCCCAATTGTCGTTGACATATAGCAACGAAACCGGCGATATCACATATTACACTTACGGTCACAGAAAAGAAAGTGTAAAACTACAACAGTTGGAATCCGCAACCTCCTCAGACATCGCATGCCTGACCAAATGAATTTCTTAGACATCGCATGCCTAACAATTATAAACCCCGCATTTTAGTCTCAAAATCGAAAACACTTTTCAATATCAAGTCGGGCAATTCAACAAGATTCCCGACAGCCTGATCGAATGCTCGTCGCAAACTTCAGTAGACGGCCGCACCCCCGATACCGTCGACGAAGTGCACCAAGGCAGAACACCGCTACCGCGAGCACCCGAACGGATGCTTTCGGCGACGGGGTTCTCCTACAGTCACTTGGTCGGGGCTATGGAGTGAAGCTGTCTATTAAGTTTACCCGGCGAGTATCCGCGTACGCTACGTGATTGCGACGGACTTTTGATCATATCAAAATTCCGTGGCAACCGATCAAGTGAGACTAAACTGCTGTGTTTATAACATTCATTTAGTTATCACATAACTACTTGTGAATTCCAATTATTGTATCCCATTCCAGATAAACAGAAAATGTCAAACTTTTCGATTGAACAATCGAACACCCAAGTTTTCCCGAAACTGATCAACACATGAAACAAGTCTAACAACATTCCGTTCGTACCTCAGTACCAACGATCCAGCCGTAGAAGGGTCAAGCCAACGCCTCACATGTGGCACGCCGTACTGCCCCAAACCCGAAGGTTCAAAGGGCAGTTCAAGACGGTCACATAATCGAGTTAAGGTTTGTGTCTTCTAGAGGGACCATCGCGTTACTTGCACTACTTAGAACATCGTTAAACAACGGAAAAATCCAACCCTTGGAAATTTTCCGACAGGGGAAAAATTGGGTATTTATATCCGGTCGAACTTTTTAACATATTCTAAAATTTATCCGGAAAGCCACACTGACAAAATTTGATATCCTGATCGAAATACCGAATCCCCAAATCAACTCAGAAAAATTCAACTCTTGAGTTCAGATCAAAATATTCCAGGAAAATAAGCACTGCATTTTAGGAGTAACTGCGCAAATTTGGACACGTGTAGTGAACAGTTGGCCGCGGAAGGGCCGCACAAACCCTACTTGTGCGGCGCTTCCGCCGCACTATGGTGGAATCGTGTGCTCAAATTTCACAGTTATTCTCAGAAAAGCCTGCTTGTTTTTATGGATATTTTTAATTGTCAAAAATCAACAGTTTTAAAATCTGGACAGAGAGCAATTTTGGGTTTCGGTTTTGTGTCGTTCGGACTTCAAATTCCGTCTGGACTTCGCCTAAGGCTCTAGCTAGGCTCTGATACCACTGAAGGGTTCCTAGGCACTGTAGTGAGGTCTCCCAAGCCATCAACCATGGCAATTTCAAAAATTACGGTGCCTACAAACCCTAAACAACGGATCGTATACTAGAGGTCTAGGCGAACAAGTACTAGTTAACAGTTAACTATATAAAATACGGAAATACAACCTTTGTAGATCCGGTGCTCCACCTCCATAGCTCCGCAACGAGGTCCTCTCCGCTGTCCAAATCAAATCCGGGCTCTAGGATCGGCTTCGTCGGAGAATGGGCAAGCTAGGTCGTCGATGTCCATGCCGAAGATGATCTACGTCGAAGCATCGATGAATCAAGCTCCACCTTCACCAAACCCTAAAATCTTGTGAAGGAAACACACTCTACTACTTGGCAAGAGGTAGAGGATGAAGAAATAGGAAGTGGGTAGACTTTAGAATTGGATTTCTCACTCATATGCATCAATCACCATTGATGGACTTCAAGCTTCTTCACTTGAAGCATGAAGAAGAAGAAGAAAAACATTATGATAAGTTAAAAGAAAAATGAAAAGAAAAACAATTCTTATCATAATTCTAACTATAGTAAAGTGTAGAGAGTTAACCAAGGTTAGTTGTATGGTTAGGGTTAAGAATGAGATAAGAATGGTGGACTTTGGTCAAAGCTTCATGAAGTTTCAACTAAACAACAAAAGAAGCCACCATTCTTTTCTCATTTTCTTTTCTCACTTTCTTTTATTCATTTATCAAAAAAGAATAAATGAATAATAAAGAAAATAAAACCCTAAACATAAACACAACCATGGTTCAAACTTTACACTTAACCAAAGTGGTATGCATCATCAAACATGATACATTCAAATGTACAAATGTATATCACATATACAATATGCACATAACAAGTGAGAAAATCCATCTTAAGTAAACCGATACTAGTTAATGCAAAGTAATATATCAAATATATAATTATGCATTAAATCATTAAATCAACACTTGATTCAATGACCCGGTTATGCGCACATAACCGACTGGTATCCAATATATCGGCTTATCGAATCAACGCTTGAATCGATAACTAGGTTATATCGCATACAACCATTCGATATATTTATCGCGAGAATAGAATACGGTATCACATACTCGTATTATTCTCGGTCCCGCACATATCTCATATGCGCTCCTATTTCGTTTCGCTTGAGCCAGGAAACCTCTGTGTAGGACTCTAAAGACTCGTCAATACGCCGGCAGCGGATGATGATCATATCAAACATCCACAAGCCGCAAGCGGTCTGCTAAACGTAACGGCCACCCGGGTATTGAGCGATCTGAAGATCGACGAGCAAGCCCGCTCACACTCCAGTGAATCCGACCAGTAACACTACCGTACAGTCCGGTCTGATCGTCTGATATGTCGCATATCTCGCCTAGGGGTGGTATACGTCAGACCCCAATAGCTCAATAAGTCGTGTCGATATGAGGTCTATAACTGTTCGAGAAACTACTGGTAACACTTACCAGTAAATCTCAGCAACCCTGGCCAGGGATTTCCTGTTATAGCCAATCGAACACAGCGCAACATCAACTCCCATATACCGGGAGAGACGAATCCCCTCCTATCGCTCATTGCCTCCATGTGACTCGGGACTGTACCCAAAAACCACCGTTTTGCACGCCCTCTTGGACGTGGTAAGATGGAAATCAAAGCACAGTGGGAACCACACAAGACTCTATGACGATCTCGGGTCAACAGACTACTCTGTACCAGTGTCACCAGAGAACTGCCATCTGACGTGAGGTATAATACCATCTGGGAGTTCTCGGCGAGTCCGTCCAGTGTACCCAGTCTCTACTGAGCACCCGTATATCATCTCTGATGTCAAACACCGATGGATATGGGATCATCCATCGCCCATCTGTATGGGTCGAGAAGGTACACGCTAGTCTACTCTGGTATTATCGATGCCCCATCTCGATACACCCACGACTAGGGACTGTGAAGGATGTACTTATGGACTACCATGTCCCCACTAGTATGATCCGCATCATAGTCCAGGTAGTCAAGTACAGATCCTAAGGGCTTTACCAACATGTAACAGAGAGACAATCAGCATACACGTTAAGGTAAATATCAACCAGATAGCATACTATCATGTCGAGCGAGAAAGTCCTCCCTATATACGTCCCAGCATCCACTACAATATACATCCTATGTATAGTAATGGCCTCTAGGGCATACATATAACTAACAGACATGACTTATATACTGCATAGTTCATTTCACTTTATATTTCTTATTCTCGTGTTACTGTATTCTGCTGTGCATTTCACGTTTAACAACTTTACACACATTATATATTTATTACTATACGTGTCGTCCCGACGACTTGAGTGTGCATGCTCAGAGGACGGAGTGGACCCAACTCAGGAGCATGACCTGCCATTCGAGATCATGGAGGTCTAGACCGCGACATCAGCATGACCATTTTTTTTGCTTGTTAAAAGAACGCTGTTATTTCTTTGGTTAGTTATTTCTTTCATGCAAATAAATATATCCTGAACTCTGTTATTTTAATGTAATAAAGTTGTGAACTGCGATTTCCCTTACTCTTGTACTGTATTTACTGACTACCATGTAATGCTAGAAGTCGAAGTGTGACTACGACGGGATTATTTCCTGACTGTAGAAGTATGGCTGGTCTAGTTACCTCTCGTATCCGTATTTTGGGAAGTGGGGCGTGACACAGACTCATGAAGGAGTTATGCCCGACAACTTAAGAGTAGAAGGACGAGATGGTAAGAATGCCTTACGCATCTGCGATGGGAATTTTGATGTATGCGATGGTTAGTACGAGACCTGATATTGCACATGCAATGGGAGTTGTTAGCAAGTATATGCAAAACCCGAGGAAGGAGTATTGGAATGCGGTGAAGTGAATTTTGAGGTATCTTAAGGTACGTTTAGTCCCTGCTTATGTTTCGGGGGTGACTCTCTAAAGATGCAAAGATACGTTGATGCGGACTATTCGGGTGATCAAGATGGTGGGAAGAGCATAACGGGGTACGTATTCATGGTTGGGGGAACAACGGTGAGTTGGGTTTCTTAACTGCAAAAGATGGTAGCATTGTCAATTACAGAGGTTGAGTACGTGGCGATCGTGGAAGCAAGCAAAGTGATGATATGCTTACAAGGGTTACTCGAGAGTTGGGTAAGAAGCAAAACATCAACACCTTATGGAGCGATAGCCAAAGTGCGATACATTTGGCGAAGAATGCGGCATATCACTATCAGACTATATCAAGATGCGGTACCACTTCATACGCATAGCGTTAGAAAATGGCGAGTTGACACTATAGAAGATCGTGGGAGAAAAGAATCATGCGAATATGTTCACCGTGGTCATAGACAAAGATAAGCTGGATCTCTGTTGCAGGTTGATGAAGCTCTTCCTGAAAATTTAATAAGGAGAGAGCAACAGCGGTGTAAAGTGTTTTTTGTCATCTTATTGAGATAAGAATTCGCGTGCTTGTCAGGCGTGTTATAGATTTCTCGTGTCTGGGGTAGACAGGGGTTTATTGATTGGGGGTCCAAATCTCCGGCAACCACGGACTAAGCTGCCGTTAATTACTCATCGCTTTTGGAGTGAGAGAATCTTCGATTGACGGGTCAAACGGATCATGTGAACTCAATGTGCAGTGTTGGTGCTTGAAAATAAATGCAAATAGGGCGTATTCATTTCATTTCATTTTTCTGTAAAGTAAAGCTGCGATAAAAGAGGTTTATTTATTTATTAAAAAAGTTCTTTGCATACCATTTTATTTACATTTTTTGTTTTATTATTATATTATATTATATTATATTATATTTATTTTAAAAAAAAGTATCGACGATGCTCTAGCGTGCGGGGCACAGAGCGCGCATGCCACGCGCGCGGCGCATACGCGCAAATACGAGCAGCGCAGGTCGTGTAGGGGAAAAGAGCTATGCTCTATGTATGGAGTTAAACTCCAAAAAAGGGTTTTGAAATTGGAGTTAAATTTCTAAAGGTTTGGATTTGGGGTTAAACTCCCAAAGATTTTTATTATGAAGATAAACTCCCAAAATGATTTTATGTGGAGTTAAAACTCCCAAAATACTTGATGTGTGGAGTTAAACTCCCAAAATAATTTTATTTCAAGTTAAACTCCCAAAAGATTTTATATGTGGAGTTAAAATTCCAAAAGATTTTATATGTGGATTTGGAGGAGTTAAACTTCTAAAACATTTATTTTGGATTTAAAGGAGTTAAACTTCCAAAAAAATATATTTTTATTTAGAAACCTAAAAGGGATTTTAAAAAATATATATTTTTTTCTAGAAACTTTATATGTTTGGATATCTGAAATTTAGAGTATTGATCTTGGAAAAAAAAGTCTTTGATCCTGTAAAGATCTGTCTCTTCCCATTTTTTTGATCTTTCTGTTGCAAGGGATAGGGACAACATGATCCCCACCACTGCCTCCTTTTTTTTTTGAGGTTGTAGGAACGGAGAGAAGAAGACAAAAGGGTTCCTCTCCTTTGTGAAACGAATCTTGATGTATCAATATGCTCACAAATGAAACCAAGAGTTTTCTCTAAGAAAAAAAATTTAGAAGAGAGAAAAGAATGAAGGCTAACGTGAAGTAGGAGAAAAATAGACGACGGCTTAAAACCCTCACCAAATGAGGGGAGGCCCTTTTTTCTATTGATTCATGGGTGCTTTATATAGGCTTTACAATTTTCATTTGGGCCCGCTTCACAATTTTGGCTTTTTTGCACCCATCCACTGTCCATGCGCTTATTTAATTTTGCACATAGACCATGCGTTTTACATTTTATTGGATTTCTGCCCATTCATTTGATATTTATTCATAAAAGAAAAATTACATTTATAATCATTTGTCTTCTAATTTCTATTCTCGCCTTCTTCGATGACCGGCTTCGTTGGGGCTTGAGACGGCTTGGGCGTAGATCCAGTTACTCAGGGTCAGACCCGGGTTGCGTTGACTTGGGTGTTCACTTTGACCCGTTGACTTTGACTCTGATTTTTATTTTGCCAAATGGGGTGTAAATTTTGATCCCAACAAGCGGAATCGTTTGAAGCTTACTGGTTTGGGAATCAAGCTGAAGAATTCTTCAAGTGGGAGAATGTGGAGATTGTGATGAATTTGCATCAAGGCGGAGTTTGTTGAAAGTCGATACAAACTAAACAAAGGGTGGAGCCTATGAAGTTATAGAAGAGTGGCAACATATGGCCTTAAATCTGGCATATGGATGGTTGTTGATTAACAAAGAGTGACAGCATACGTTGTCTTAAATCCAACACATGGGCTGCTAAGGTTTGATGGATTAATCAACGAAGACTTCAAGAACAAAGTCTTTGGCCAAATAATGCGCAGCATGCGGACAAGCAAAAATTAATTCATCCAACAACAAAGAAGCCTTATTAAAGCCTGAGATAGAGACTTGTTTTAATCAGAGGTCTGCGGCTTATTTTTTGTAGAATATTATTGGCCGAGGCGGAGAGAGATTTGAAAGAGTGATAGAGAGATTTGCAGAGAGATTTGAGAGAAAACTCCTATGGTTACTCTTGCTTGTAAACTTGATTCGAGAATAGCAGACATTTGCAGATTCCACTCTACCGGGGATTGGCCATACGGTAGGTGAACCCCGTCAACAAATTCCTTATGCCTCTCTGTTTTGTGTTTGATTTCTTATTTATTCTCGCACTTATTAATTTGTGATCTTTCGTTGATTAATTGCGTGATTGCATGATTTGGTGTTGCCACGATCATTGTTCCATGTATCGACTCATCTCCCAACAAAACTCCTTAAACTGAAACTATGCTTTGTTTGGCAAACAATATAGAGTTTTCTAACTGAGGTTTCAAAAAGCTTTGAGGGCTAGAAACCCTATTTCCCGAAACTCCAAAAAGAGTGGAGCTTCATAAAGTTTCGTGTAATCTCTCTCTCTCTCTGAAAAAACGTTTGTCATGAAACCTTGGTTTCATAAACCATGTTGCCAAACGACTCCGAACTTCGCGAAACCCTAATTTTACGAACCGTGGTTTCGTTTTAACTTCATTGAAACCATGGTTTTACCAAACTAGGCCAACGCGGCCGGTGGGAATTGAATATGGGATGCTCTGTTACCGTGTATAATGTTTGTGCCGCTGCACCAGAACTCCAAAGTTGTGGTTAGGGTTGAGGGAACACACTTGATGTGCATATCATCGTGGCGTTATCGAATATAACATTTCATTGATCAAAGAAACATATCGAACTCACTTTTGTATTAGTGCTTGAAAAGTTGTGAATTGGTGTTTACAAAATCTTATGGGAAGAGGCTTCTTTCAAGAATTATTCTGAAATAAATCTTTAAATTGATAGAATTTTGTGAAATATGTTCTCATAAGATTAAAACTTTACTTGTCCTGAAAAGATCAACTCCGACATTCTTGTAGCAAATGTATCATTTTTGCTTAGAATAATTTGAAGGACACCATCTGGTTATTTAGTCATTTTTGAATTGTGCCAAGACCCCCCCTTGTCCGTATTAGGTAGTGAAATTTGGTACTAACTAAGAGATGGTTGACATCATAATTGAATTTAATCGAATCTTTCATGGATTTGATCTCATTTTAAATCGTAACTTTATTTTTGTGTAGGCCTTACTGGTAGCTGATTTTGGGCCGAGAATTTCGATGAAGATTGTGGATAGCCTAAGGGATGATATATTAGCAGGGAAGCTCAAGTATGGTAGTGAGATTAAAGAGGCATTGAAGAAGAGCGTTCTTGATTTTTTGACAAGCAAAGCAAAGAAGACTGAGCTTCAATTGGGATATAAGTATTAATTTTTCTTTTAGAGCAAAATAGTGCATCGATGTTAACTAGAAGAAGATTTTGACATTTTTTTCATCCATTGATCAACATGTTTGAAGTACACCTCACAATCTTGCACAGCAGGATGAATATCCCACCTTTAATTTATCATGTGGTTTATTTTTAAGTTTATAAATTCATCTTATGGTTGCTGACTTGTGCTTTATTTGGCATATCGTTGCTTAGACATTGCACACGACTTTAGCATGCATGCAAGGAGAATATAACCTGTTATTCTCAAAGATTGTGGTTCACAAAAAACAATGTGTACATGTCATCATCAAACCATATTACCACATCATCACCGCCATCGCCTTCCCCCATCAGAAAATGGGCTGGCTATGAATCAAAGCTCCATGAAAAATCCGTGCTAGATTCATGGTTGAGGAGCAAGTGAGGGACTAGCCATAGTCCTAAATTACCAATTGGTATCCTCCATTTCTCCTAGATTAGGGAGCGTCTAGAACAAGAGGAAGATGAAAATATTGTGAACACGATTTCTCTGATCTGCCACAAATACTAATGGCAGCTGGCGATACGTTTCGAGCAGCAGCTAGTGATCAGCTCGGAGTATGGGTTGAGAGAACAGGATCAGAGATAGTTGTGGCCGAGGGAGACGGCCAAACCCCAGTCAGGTAAATAATAAAACCTAGCACAAACATCACTGATGGTTGAGATACCTTGAAAATTACATATAATCTAAAAATTGCTTTCTGAAGAGTTAAATTAGACAATCATTAGAGTTGTTAGAGTTGAATTTGAGTGTTTTTTTTTGTTTGTTTGCACAATTAGCCTTCTTTTTGTCAGCAGAATTTCTGAAACCAATTCTCTGAAAATTGCATGATTCAAACAGGTAGTTGGTATCACAGGACTAATCTCAACAAAACTCGATGGTTCTGCTCGAGGTGGCTGCGTTGTATGTACAAAACTTTCTTATCCAACTAACCCCTTCTATTCGTTGATTGAAATACTTACTATAATTTGTAATTTACAGGTCAGTGTTGTAGATGAATTGGGAATCCCGGTAAAATTTGTGGGTGTAGTCGAAGGAGTTGATGACCTTCAGCCATTTGATGCCGAGGAATTTGTTAATGCTATCTTTGCATGAGTTTTGGGATGATATTGATTTGAAATCGTTATTTTAATTTCCGGAGCTAGATTTCTGTTTGTTAGCGACCCTCCTGAATGATTCGAGAAGGGAGTAAAACGAAAAAGCTGATATAGCTCCATGATCCTGTTAGGCCATCCAAGTTTTACCTTTTGGATGAAGCAAAAATAATACCATAAATGTAATTTTTGGTTCTTTTGTTCTGTCCGTTCCAAATTTCTTTTACTGCTACCAAGCATCTGTACTGTATTTTTGCGAGATAAATTATTGTTATCACAACTTCAACTGAGCCATTTGATTAAAATGTATAGCAGCAATGCTTGG
This sequence comes from Agapanthus africanus, assembly GCA_030015575.1. Lineage (NCBI taxonomy): Eukaryota > Viridiplantae > Streptophyta > Magnoliopsida > Asparagales > Amaryllidaceae > Agapanthus > Agapanthus africanus. Next base: position 29,603,107 of record CM057339.1, read on the forward strand.
TATGATTTCTTAAACAGTAAAGCACAGTTATTGTGATTTTCTTTAAGCACAGCTGTAGCATCTCCTGGCCGCCTCGGGCGTAACTTGATTGGTATTTTCTAAAATTTATCGAGAGCAAAATATAAAGTTTGTACTAATCTTTGCACATTAAAATATGCAATAGAGTTTAACTTACTTTTCCTGCTGCCTTTTCAAATACTGCAACCATTTCAAGCACAGATGTTCCGCAACCAGTCCTTAAGTTGTAGGCGATGCAACCTACAAATTGTTAATTTAATCGACGGTCGAATAAACAAAAATTAAAGAATGAATGAGAAACCACATTTTCTTGGCGTAAGGCCTACTGATATTTTCTTGTAAAATGTACTATTACTGAAGATAAAATGGCAGCAATTTCAATCAACATTTTGTGTGTGTGTGTGTGTGTGTGGAGGACGCGGAAGATAAAATGGACAGTATGAAGTTTTCTACATTGGCGGCTTGAAATGTTAGCCATTCATCAACTTTTTGGACGATCGACACCAGCAATTTCAATCTCCATGTCCTAAGCTATGGGTATACCAATTTTCATATTGTTCGGCTACTCTTTGCACATTCATAGTGTAAAATGTACTATTACCGAAAAACGAACGGAAGAATGGTACCTAATTCACATGAAAATTGGCATACGCATATTTAAGGATATGATGAACAAGATGGTCGGTGTCCTTTCTTGAGAAAATCAACAAATGGCTGACCAGCAGAGCAGCCATGTAACAAATGTTTCGAGTGATGAAACTTTCTTTGTCATTCTAGAGTTTCTTAGCCATTTATGTACACTAAAACCTAGCATTTTAAAGTTCTACATTTAATAAGAGTATTTTGGTGGGAAAACTCCCTTGTAACCAAAGTTTGAGGGAGTTTGATGTAAACTTCAAGGAGGTTTAGTGAAAAACAACAATAGTGAAGGGTATATAGATGAAATTTACCGAAAAAAGAATCATCTACAACTTTAAGAACTGGATACGCGCTTTTAGAATAAAATTTTGGGGTATTTTTTTAGTGCACATATCGGCGTCCCATCCTTCGTTGGATAATCGTAACCATACACATTCAACACGGGCAATCTTCCAACTGCAACTTGCTGAATGTAAGGCATCAAATTATTGGGACTACCCAAAGAGGTCTTGAGGTGCGAATAAATTAGTCGAGGGTAATAAGTACCAAACGAGATACAACTGAAGTATGTTGTACGCAATAACCAAAAATAAAAACATACGAGAATGTTGGTCTCACCTTAGTCCTACCATATATGGATTCATTGCTTTTAGTTCAAAGTCTTCGACGCACGGAATTTTTTCAGGCTGCCCGTAAACAGTAGTCGATGAGGAAAATACCATCTGGATCGAAGAAACATAAGATTAGCTACATTTGAAAACTGAACCTAAATGATCATATGCAAAAAGTAACAGGTAAAATGAGAAAAGCAAGCAAACTATCGAGATAAGAAGACACCTTTTTGCAGCCATATTTCGCCATGATGCCGTACAAATTTATTGTGCCGATCATGTTGTTATCGTAATATAGAAGAGGCTTTGCGACACTCTCGCCAACAGCTTTTAGACCAGCAAAATGGATCACCGCAAATTAACTGTAAAACACCCCTTTGATCAAAGTTGATAATGTCATGAGAAGTAACAATTATTCACAACCAACTTCAAAATATATGAATCATAAAACACCATTTCTAATAGCGTGTATGGTTAATCATCAAACATGATGGCATTATAGATTTGATATGTGCAATCACGATCCGAACCGTTCATCTTGATTTACACAGTGAGAAACATGGGTCAACCAAATTTTTATGCGGTTTGGAAGCCATTTAGTAGTTGATCCAGTGACGCAAAATATTCTATTATAGAAACCGTTAATTTTGCAATTGTCATATCTATAACAAATGATTTCGAAATCGCATGAATTTTGGTGCGATGCTGTATTATACCAATCAGATCAAGTTCACTAGACCCGATTGTCGAAAAATCAAAACATTTTTCAATTATAGAGCAGGCTTTTCACTGCTTAGTTTAGGCCCGGGCCTATAGGATCACAGCTCTATCTATAGATGTACAACAAGTTTAATATGAAAGGTTCTACATGAGCATATATACAACCCCGACCTAATTCCTAATTGTATAAGTAATTTTGATGTTAGTTGTAACAATAATATGACAAATGGGAAATGCCCTCAAATGAAATTTAAGAACAAACAAATGCTCCTCACTCTAGCCACAAACCTTAATCAAGTGTACAAAAAATGCAACCATAGGAATTAATTTTTTTATAAAAACAATGGAAGCAAAATCTAACCTGTTTTGAGAGAAGACCTTTTCCAAATCCTCCTTGTTACTCAGATCTCCCTGCCACAAATAAAACAACCACAAATCTCATTTCTTGATTCTAAAAAACAGGCACAATACATCAAACTGAAAAATACCCACCAGTAAAACTGGAAATTTTGCGAAAGTTTGGGGCCAGCAAGATCTCTCACTCTCTCCACTGCTGCTTCACAAGAGTTATCGAGGTTGTCGATGATGGACACTAAGAATCCCTCCTTTAGAAGCTGAAGAACAGTGTGGGACCCAATGAAGCCTGCACCTCCTGTGACCAAGATCCTCTCCTTCTCCATTGAATCAGCCATTTTGGGAAAATAGAAAGAAAGAGAGAAGATAGAAAGGGAACTGTTGAAGATATCAAAGCAAACAAACTATGTTGAGTTTATTATCGAATACTGTGAAAAAAAATGTGTTTGGAGATATACAAGTTACAAATCCTTAATTATATAAGCATGTAACTAATCTATCTCCTAGGATTTGTTAGCTACATTAATATTGTATGTATAGTATATATTCTCAATTCATATCAATGGAAAACCCAAATCAATTGTTGATATCCAAAGTTTATTCCTAAGGCAAATGTTATGTAAGTTTCAAGATCGTCAAATGTTATGTAAGTTTTAAGATCCTCAAATGCAAAAACCAATTTTGCCCCAAATGCTACCGTCTTTATCAATAACTCACGAAGGCGCAGTCGAGGCAGAGGGCGCGAGGTTCGTCGTGATCCTTGTCCTGTTTGTGGAGCTCATGGGCACAACCCTTATCGGTGTCATTTTCGCCATCGCAATAATCAACCTCCTAATGCCAACTTTGCAACTCACTCAATAAATCCAATTCAACACAGTGATTGGATCGAGAACACTGATGCAACTCACCATATTACGTAAGATTTTCAAGCTCTTTCCATCTCTAAAAATTATAAAAGGAGTGATCATCATCTAACGGTTGGTAATGGAGTAGGTTTGCATATCACTAACATTGGGTCCGCATCTTTGCATTCTCCTAATAAATCATTTCATTTATCTAATGTGCTTCATATTCCATCCATTTCTAAACAATTGCTTCCTGTTCATCAATTTACTAAAGACAATCAATGTTTCTTTGAGTTTCATCCATATTCCTTTATTGTGAAGGAGAAAATCACAGGAACACCTCTCTTGCACGGAACGAATGAAGGTGGACTGTACTGGCTGCGAGAATCATCACCAAATCGCCCAACAGCTCTTCTTAATGAGCAATCAACTGTTGATAGATGGCATCAAGGTCTTGGTCATCTTCATCATGGCAGGGTCCAAAATGTTATTCGTAATAATCATCTTCCTTGATCTAATATTTAATCTATTTCTCAATGCATTTCATATCTTTATGGAAAATCTGTTCGTTTATCTCTTCCTCTTACAGAAACAATAAGTGATAACCCACTAGATTTAGTTTTTAGTGATGTATGGGGTCCTTCACCAATGTCTTCTGTTCATGGTCATAAGTAATTTGTTTTGTTCTTGGATGTGTAAGTGCACGGCGGCGCCCCGGCCGTCAATCCGACGCCGGAATGCGGAAGCGGTGAAAAACTTTAATTTTGCGGACTTAGCAAACCGGCACCACCGCGCACTAAACACCCGGATCGTAACCATTAACAAGTCTAAGCTAACTAGAAGATGGGTTAGAGATATACCGACGATCCAAGTCCTCCGGTCTTCTCGTCATCGTCCCGATCTCCTGTGGAATGTCCCGTCTCCTCCTCGTCGCCGGAAGTGCACCACATCGCCTACTTTGTTTACGGGCTCCCACCTCAATGCCGAGGCAACTCGGGCACGAAGCCGGCTACTCGACGTGCCCAAGGTTTGCTGTAGAATGTGTAGTAGAGGATTGTGTCTCATTTGGGGTTCATGGAGGTGCCTTTTGGTGGAGGGATGATACAAGGATTATGTGGAGGAACTTGTAGGCTTTTGGAGCATGAAATGAACAAGATTTCCACCCTCAAAAAACTTGGACAGCCCTTCCAAGGGGAAGGCCGGCCATGCATATGAGGGAGAGTGAGAATGAGGAGGTTGTATCAAAAGAATATGAGAGAGGCCAATAATAATCCCCATACAAGAGAGAGAGAGGAAAGGTTATCATCCAAAAAGGAAATGATCACCAAATCAAAACCCACACTCAACCACCTACCACCAACCTCATCATCAACAACCATGATGATATACAAAGTCAAGCAATCATGAGTTTATGAAGTCAAATGATGGGACAAGTATCATGACATGATAATATGCAAAGACCCCCTCCACAAATGCTTATTTGCAACAATGCAAATAAGCCCTCCTCCACCAATCTTCGGCCAATGAACGGAACAAAGGAAATTGGCCGAAACGGAAAGCAAACTGGCAACTCCAGAAAACTGGTCCCATAATAAATTACGGGAAAACCCCGATACTGTGCATACACACCCGCATCTGTATTTCGACCGAAATACAAATGCAATGAGACAAAATCTACACTGTACTATACTAGGATCCGGCTTAAACCAAAGCCGGCTAGTAATATCTGTTCGATCCTGATCCGTGCAATACCGCACGTATCTGATCGAACCCTGCCATATAACCATACGGCCTATAGTACAAACTGTCCGATCCTGATCCGTGCAATACCGCACGTATCTGATCGGACCTTGCCATATCTCCATACGGCCTCTACAACCTTTCGCCCGAAAGCTGAGTAACTGAATGTGGGGGACTCTAAAGACTCGTCAACGCCTTGGTTGTGGATTTAACCACTAGCACGTCAGAGGTATAAGCCAATACGTAACGGGCTACCAGGTATTGACTAAAAGGGACGTCTGTGAGTGAACTCAGCCTGACAACCCTACTGAGCCTGTCAGTGACAATATCCGTGCAGTCCGGTCCGTTCGTCTATGAGTATCGCATGGCGGGCCTAGGGGGTTGGTAAAAGTCAGACCCCCAAAAGCGGTACAAGTCGTGTCGGAGTGTAGCCCAGAACACCCTGAGATACTACTGGAATACCTACCAGTAAATCTCCTTGCCTTGGCCAAGGACTTTGTGTAATGGCTCTCCTAGACACAGCACGACCTCACCCCCAATACCGGGAGAGACGAACCCCTGAAGATACGCTCACTGCCTCCATGTGGCTCGGGACTGTACCCAACTAAAACCTGTTTGCACGACTCCTTTGAGCCGTGGTAGGGTAGTAATCAAAGTACAGTGGGAGCTCACACGAGACAAATGACGATCCCCAGGTCGATGAACTAACCTGCACACATGTCACCAGGGAACTGCCATCTGACGTCTGGTATATGACCAACTAGCATGTTCCCGGCGAGTCCTGTCCGGTGTACTCATAACCCAATGAGCACCTGTATACATCTTAGGTGATCCAACTGACACCAGTGGCTTGTGAGACCGGCCACCGCCCCTCGTCGGGGTCTCGACTGTATACACTAGTCTACTAATGGAGTATCGATGCCCAGTCTCGAAACTCCCACGACTAGGGACCTTTTAAGGATATGCTTGTAGACCCCCAGCTCCCACTTATATGATCGCCCTCATATTGCTGGTGGTCAAGCAAGAATCCTAGGGGCTCTATCAACGTGTAATAGCGACGTGTCAGGTCACCTAAAACAGTACACGATGATAAAGGTAAACCAGATAGCATACTATCATCTCGAGTAAGACTGTCCTACCGGGATAGGTCCTCCCACAATCATTACAATCACGTACCTGTGACCTAATAATTGACTCTGAGGGCACTATCTCCAACAATCTCCCACTTGCACTCAAGGCTAATTATTGCGATGTCGCATACTCACAGCCCGTGTGATACCGAACATCCAACTCCTCTACTAGTCAGTCTCACAAAGCTCGTTTGCGGAACTATTGCGTTCGAGGAATAGCCTCAGTGAGTGGATCCGCTTAGTTGTTTCTTCCTTTGTCTCTCTATATCTCAAGTTCGCGGAGAAAACCATCTCCCGAAAAGAGCAATACCTGTCTCAGAATATGTCTGGATGTCTGATGGGACATAGCTCATAAATGAACTCCAAATCCAAACTTCTTAGACTGTATCGTCAACTGAACTTAATCAGTATCCTGCGCCATGCCTCCCTCAGTATTGCCTTGGATCACCTGTCCAAAATACTGCCCCTTGTCAGAGGGAAAACTATAACTCTGACAACCTCCTTGTCGTCCATGTCACCTTAGAAGCCTGGAATGATAACTGTCTCCTGAATGAGGCTGTCGTTATCATATCCCTAGAACATCCACTTATGTTCTAAAACTGCTTCCGACTGTTTCTCCAGGATTGGATCAAAAGTCAACTTATTGCATCTAGTGCAAGAACAACATCTGGTGTGGTACTTGACATCTCATGATTGACTCAATTGCCTGAGCAAGTGATCTGCCAATCATGCACGTCCCTCTCCCCTTTAGTCTGTAAGACACCTTTGGAGAGGGTGACTCCATTACCTGCAGGTACACTACCGTGCCAGGAGTCGTCCATCCCAAATACTCTTAGAATGCTGTCAAGTACCCTGATTGGGAAACCACCCAAATCTAGATCTAAAACCATAGATCTAGTAACCAGTATGTCTGATATAAAATCCATTTCCTTTGTGGAGAAACCACTGTGTGACGACCAAAGTATAACCGATCGTAGTATAGGAGTTTCTTTTCCTATTCTGTGTATGTCATCCAGATACCATGACATCACACTCTACTACCTTCTCAACAGATCCATCCCCTATTCTGATGAAGTCAAACCCATGACTGTCACGTCAGAAATAGATGATCTATCTCCGCTACATCTGCTCTAGTCTATAAATAGACATAAGCAACCTGTCCACCAATGCTTCCGCTGCTCCCACTGACTACGACAACCCTCTGGCAGAGTCATATAGACGTACACTTCTAAAACTGGTTTAGAACGACGCTATACTCATCCTCCCGCCGGGTCTCGTAACCTGGAACAACAACAATGGCAATTGTGGGTAAACAAGAACTTCCCTGTCACCGTCCTTGAGGCTACCGTAGTGCCTCTCGGGTGCCTGAAGTTACCCACCTTATCTGCGGAGTGGCCAATGGAATGTCAATCCAGATTGAATCTTTAGGTTCCTTATCAAATCTTCAGTAATCGTTTGTGGTTCTGGAATCACTTCCAGTTCTACCATACTCCCACTACTGTTTTCTGAAAAAATCCATCTTTAATAAAACTGTGGCGAGTCTAGAACAATATCGCTATTGTTCATCCAGATGGTAGAAAGTCAACCCTCGTCATAGCCTGGGTCAACCCACAAACAGCCATTACAGAAACGTGCCTTGAGTTGTCCAGTGTCTGGTTTTAATCATAAACCGGACAACTCCCCGTACCTTAACATCGTTAAGATATGAACTGTTCTATATCCAATATAGAAACAGAGGCACTGATTTAATTGAACCAGATTCAAATCATGCAGCTGTCCCCAGCGCATGTCAACTAAATAGAAGGAGGCCGATCAGCGTTACTCAACTTAGGAATACTTCCAATTATGAGTAACCTGAAAGAGAAGCAAGATCTCTTTATCATTACTATCAACTGAATACCATACACAAGTATCTACATCTTCGATCTCTTTGAAGAATCCCGATACTTGCTATACCTGGTTCTCTACTCTATTCAAATACCTATAACTTCTCAAAATTTGGACCCTGTGTTTCCGCGAAACACCTGTCTAAAAACTAGAGAAGTCATAAGTAAACCGAATATAGTACGAGGACCAAGCCCTCTGTCCTGATGGACCCTGGACAACATACAATCCTTTGTATAAGTCCCTTGAGTCTGATAACTCATTCACTGTGTGTCGTAGGTTGAAAACTGTACTTATGGTTAAGAAGAATTACACCGCTGTTCAATGCTCCTTACCTAACCATCCACTGATATAGGTAAATGTCATAGACATAATTTCAAAAAGGTATATCTCACTCTATGAAAATAGAAGTACAGATATATCGATTTGAAATTGGTGCATAACAGCGGATATTCAAAACCAAATATTTGCCGACCGGCAAACAGCCCACGTGATTTCCTCAAATATCACCGATTACAACGAATCCCGATATAATGAGGATGATCACCCAATTCCCAATAACTTACTCCCACTCATCATCTATAAAACCATACAGATGTGAGAATCATACCTGGTAAATACATACCCTGGGGTAAGTATCTATTCGGGAAATCAGTTTTCCTTTAACAGTACACAGTGAGACTGAAACATTGAAATGTTTCGATGGGGTATCCCGGTATTCCTAGTAATGCCTCTTCCAGATTCACGATTGCAACCGTATAATTCTTTGCCACCTCTCCAAATCCCTTCATATGTCTTTTGTCTTTACCTTCTGCACACCCTTTTATGCCAAATGGTTTTCTTCCTTCCCTACCGTTCGGCACCAGCCTATGGTTTGGAAGAAGACTATCCAATAAGCATAATGGGTGTACTGTCCCAATCCTAGGAACACTCGCAATGAGAGAGGGTGAAGATAAAAGACAACCGAATAAACCTTATTCCTATTTCTCCTGAACCAGAATCCATCCCCGAACTGGAACAAGTTCCATTCGAGTTCGTATATAACCATACGATGGAGTATCCAAATAAACTGTGGATCTTCGTAGTGATACGGAGTGTCCTGGAGAAATACAAAGGTGATGTGGGAGTGGTAACGAAATATTTGGTTTGGTCGTGAATATTTGTTGCAATTTACTTTGCCCTCTTACTAATCCCTTGCTTTGTCTGAACTTAATACCTTCTGCACACCATCGTTATGCTAATTGGTTTTCTTCATTCCCTACCGGTCGGCACCAGCCTAAGGTTTGGAAGAAGACAATCCAATTTGCGTAATAGGTGTACTACCCCTAAACCAAGGAGTACTCGTAACCTGAGAGAGGGTAAAAGGAAAAGACAACTGAATAATCCTATCCGTTTTCTCCAGAACCGGAAACCATCCTCGAATAAATTCTTTCGAGTTCGTATCTAACCATACGATGGTTTTGTCCAATGGAAGTGGACGTTCGTAGTAAAACGGGGTGTCCTGGAGAAAAGGGTAAAAGTAGGAGTGGCAATGAGGTTTGCAACTATGACAATCCAAAAGCCGGTGTTAAAGAAGGTTCGGTCAACTTGGTCACTGAGTCAAAGTCTTAGGGTCGGGACAATGGTCGCTGCCAAAGAGAGAGAGAAAAGAAACACTCAGCGTGCACTCTAACCTAGATCAGAATGGTTACCAATTTATCTAATCTGGAATCCTCCCACTGTACCTCAAATTCTCCTCCAAATCTAAAAGAAGAATTAGTCGGGGTCACCCGAGGAGTAAACTAACTCATCAGTGGGAATCGGGATCCAACTCTCATCGCATGACAACGTGACGGAATCCGCTCACGATATCACACTCCAGAAGGTATGCGCATATCTGGCAAGTTTCAGTACTTTTGAAACTCCCGATGTGATTTCTGCCCCATGCTCTTATGACCTTGACTTTGGACAACATATCATAAGTCACATGTCAAGTTCTACCCGTCATTCTCCAGGTTAATTTGAATCCACCCGTACATACCCTTGACTTTGGCCAAAATGGCAGTACGACTGTCCCAAACCAACGCATCTATCTATGCTGCATATGAATACCCCAATAGCTACCAATCACTGTGCCTTGACTTTGGCCAACATACACAGCTTGAATACTATTGACCACCCATATGAAACGACGGAGGGCTACGAATGGTTTCTGGCGAAAACCTTTAACGTAAAGAACTTGATATCGTCGAAGGAACGGATAGCTTTTTAGAAATATAGTGACGAAAACCGTTGCTAAAGAGGTCACTCCCGGTGAAGGGATCTCGGCTCTTTCCCCGTAGAATGGGGTGCAGGATATTCCAAATGAATACCACGGCGCAAAGCAAAAGTAATCGGCTATAATGAAGTTAATGCCCTGACGCAAACTTTTGTCCAAGGGGTCACTCCCGGTGAAGGGATCTCGGCCCTTGCCTCGTCGACTGAGGAGCAGGATATTCCAACTGAATACCACGATGCAAAACAAAAGTGAACGTCCTTGCAATAACAGCTTTTTGAAAAGTGTTCCAACAACATCAGATTAGGTTTGTTTTAACTTGCATTGATCCGAATCAATGCAGTCCCATCAATTGATCACACCAAAAAGAACGAAAATATACTGATGTACGTATATGCCATCCGCATTCGCCACTGGGTCCCGTCATTACCCGTTAGGTTAGCTAACTAACGACAGAGCGGGGACTGGACTAGCGCGGATGAAAAACATATACAACATCTACTAATATATATACCAATATATTATATTTCGCTCAAGGCGTGAATAAAATGCAACATCACAGAAAATGAACAGCATCACAGAAACAATACAGATATCTGGGATCCCCGGGTTTCACAGAGCCACTATTGAAACCCGACGTTCCCCTGGTCGTGTGGATAGCCTGTGCAATGAAATCCTAGACCCCTACGGGCGCGGCAAGTCACCCGCCAAAACCTGAAGCGAGGCAGCCCCCTTCAGCTCCGTGAATGGACCACCCAGCACTCCACGGAATCCGGCAACTTGGGCACCCCTCCTGGATCAACCTGTACCCCCTACGAGTGCGACGAATAGCCCGCCAATCCTAGAGTGAAGCCCCCTCCGTCCCAATGCCATGAGATGCGGGCTTGCTGCCCTCTAGAACCCGGCTATCCGTGCACCCCTCCGCGGGGTAATCCTAGTACAGAAAGTAAAATATACATACACCGGGTATATCGACCGCAACCAGGTCGTGCCCCAAAAGAATAATACAAACAGGCAGTGACGGCAGTCCACATGTCGGACGCTCGCCCCGCAATATCAAATGTACATAATACAACAAAACTGTACTAGCATTGCATCCAGGCTATCCCCCACGACCGATCCGCAACATCACAGCAAAAACAAAACATCAACGTGAAAGTCACGTTCGCAAATCCGTCTAACCGGGCTATAGCAGTTAGACCGGATTTACCGATCGAGTGACATTCACGGTCGCAGATAAAATGTAAATACTGTGAAAAATGTGTTTAAAATATCCGATCAATCAAAATTTTAATAAGTGGGCCCCAAAGCAATACTGTAGCAGTTAAAGAAATTCTGGGCCCAATGTTATTATTCCAAAACCCCTAAAAACAGCTCAGAAGCCCACTGGAGAAAATTGACACAGTGAGCTCATTATAGTGCGGCGGAACCGCGGCCCAAAGGGGGGTTTGGCCGCGGTTCCGCGCTCCAACTATGGCATCACTCAGTCGAATTTCTACAGTGGCCTTACAATTTCCAGTACATCAATTTTCTGCAACCTGAAAAATTTTTGGAGACTGAAAAATTCTGGCAGAAAACTGATGTGAAGACAATACGGGTTTTGGAACATTTTATCGATCGGAACTGAAAAACACATTACACCAAGCTAGACTAAGTTAATGGGGAGGCTCTGATACCACTGTAAGTGCACGGCGGCGCCCCGGCCGTCAATCCGACGCCGGAATGCGGAAGCGGTGAAAAACTTTAATTTTGCGGACTTAGCAAACCGGCACCACCGCGCACTAAACACCCGGATCGTAACCATTAACAAGTCTAAGCTAACTAGAAGATGGGTTAGAGATATACCGACGATCCAAGTCCTCCGGTCTTCTCGTCATCGTCCCGATCTCCTGTGGAATGTCCCGTCTCCTCCTCGTCGCCGGAAGTGCACCACATCGCCTACTTTGTTTACGGGCTCCCACCTCAATGCCGAGGCAACTCGGGCACGAAGCCGGCTACTCGACGTGCCCAAGGTTTGCTGTAGAATGTGTAGTAGAGGATTGTGTCTCATTTGGGGTTCATGGAGGTGCCTTTTGGTGGAGGGATGATACAAGGATTATGTGGAGGAACTTGTAGGCTTTTGGAGCATGAAATGAACAAGATTTCCACCCTCAAAAAACTTGGACAGCCCTTCCAAGGGGAAGGCCGGCCATGCATATGAGGGAGAGTGAGAATGAGGAGGTTGTATCAAAAGAATATGAGAGAGGCCAATAATAATCCCCATACAAGAGAGAGAGAGGAAAGGTTATCATCCAAAAAGGAAATGATCACCAAATCAAAACCCACACTCAACCACCTACCACCAACCTCATCATCAACAACCATGATGATATACAAAGTCAAGCAATCATGAGTTTATGAAGTCAAATGATGGGACAAGTATCATGACATGATAATATGCAAAGACCCCCTCCACAAATGCTTATTTGCAACAATGCAAATAAGCCCTCCTCCACCAATCTTCGGCCAATGAACGGAACAAAGGAAATTGGCCGAAACGGAAAGCAAACTGGCAACTCCAGAAAACTGGTCCCGTAATAAATTACGGGAAAACCCCGATACTGTGCATACACACCCGCATCTGTATTTCGACCGAAATACAAATGCAATGAGACAAAATCTACACTGTACTATACTAGGATCCGGCTTAAACCAAAGCCGGCTAGTAATATCTGTTCGATCCTGATCCGTGCAATACCGCACGTATCTGATCGAACCCTGCCATATAACCATACGGCCTATAGTACAAACTGTCCGATCCTGATCCGTGCAATACCGCACGTATCTGATCGGACCTTGCCATATCTCCATACGGCCTCTACAACCTTTCGCCCGAAAGCTGAGTAACTGAATGTGGGGGACTCTAAAGACTCGTCAACGCCTTGGTTGTGGATTTAACCACTAGCACGTCAGAGGTATAAGCCAATACGTAACGGGCTACCAGGTATTGACTAAAAGGGACGTCTGTGAGTGAACTCAGCCTGACAACCCTACTGAGCCTGTCAGTGACAATATCCGTGCAGTCCGGTCCGTTCGTCTATGAGTATCGCATGGCGGGCCTAGGGGGTTGGTAAAAGTCAGACCCCCAAAAGAGGTACAAGTCGTGTCGGAGTGTAGCCCAGAACACCCTGAGATACTACTGGAATACCTACCAGTAAATCTCCTTGCCTTGGCCAAGGACTTTGTGTAATGGCTCTCCTAGACACAGCACGACCTCACCCCCAATACCGGGAGAGACGAACCCCTGAAGATACGCTCACTGCCTCCATGTGGCTCGGGACTGTACCCAACTAAAACCTGTTTGCACGACTCCTTTGAGCCGTGGTAGGGTAGTAATCAAAGTACAGTGGGAGATCACACGAGACAAATGACGATCCCCAGGTCGATGAACTAACCTGCACACATGTCACCAGGGAACTGCCATCTGACGTCTGGTATATGACCAACTAGCATGTTCCCGGCGAGTCCTGTCCGGTGTACTCATAACCCAATGAGCACCTGTATACATCTTAGGTGATCCAACTGACACCAGTGGCTTGTGAGACCGGCCACCGCCCCTCGTCGGGGTCTCGACTGTATACACTAGTCTACTAATGGAGTATCGATGCCCAGTCTCGAAACTCCCACGACTAGGGACCTTTTAAGGATATGCTTGTAGACCCCCAGCTCCCACTTATATGATCGCCCTCATACTGCTGGTGGTCAAGCAAGAATCCTAGGGGCTCTATCAACGTGTAATAGCGACGTGTCAGGTCACCTAAAACAGTACACGATGATAAAGGTAAACCAGATAGCATACTATCATCTCGAGTAAGACTGTCCTACCGGGATAGGTCCTCCCACAATCATTACAATCACGTACCTGTGACCTAATAATTGACTCTGAGGGCACTATCTCCAACAGGATGATCATTCAAACTTCACTTAGATGTTTCCTATAACAAAAAAAATTTGATGTTATAAATGTGTTTCTTCAATTTCAAACTATGGTTGAGCGACTTATTGATCGCAAAATAAAACATTTTCAATCAGATCGGGAGGGTGAGTATTGAAAACTGTCTACTTATTTTTCAAAATGTGGAATCATTCGTCTTATTGCTTGTTCTCACACTCATGAGCAAAATGGATCAGCTGAATGCAAAATGCGACATATCGTTGAAGCAAGACTTACTTTACTTGCTCATAGTTCTATGCCTCTTAAATATTGGAATTTTGCTTTCTCCACTGCCTCATATTTAATCAATAGAATGCCTACCTCAACGTTTCAAAATATATCACATTTTCAAAAACTATGGTAAAGCTCCAAACTATTCTTTTCTTAAAGTTTTTGGATGTGCAGCTTACCCTTTAACTCGTCCCAATAACAATCATAAGTTTGATTTTAGAACAACTCAATGTGTTTTCCTCGGTTATAGTTCTAATCACCATGGATATATCTGTTTTGATCCAAAAGCTAATCGCACATATCTTGCACGTCATGTTCGTTTTGATGAAAAATCTTTTCCTAAACCTTGCCGGAACTCTTTCACCGTCGACCTCACCCGAGAGAATCTTCCACCATTCAGGTTGCTAAGAATTCCATTTTAGGTCCACTACCTTCTGCTCCGCTGTCTACATGGATTGAAGTTCCCTGGTTATGGTTGCCGGTACAATAGTCCTCTTCATCGTCGTGCAAGAATGGTATCTCCTATTGTTATGCGACCAACTGGTATGACCTCACATTCTTCACCAATGGAAATCAACACTTTTAACTCCATTGAACCTAATATACACTTGAACATAACAACAACTCCATCCATTTCTTCTAATTCTACAACTCAATCATCACAATACAATACACCTAACACTCTACAACCTACACAAACACATGGACCCAGTATTAATGATATATTACATGCTACTATTACAAATCGTAATGATGTTGGTTCTACAGCACCAGGTTTTCCTACACATTCAATGGCCCTTCGAGACAAGCCACCGATTGATTATCGACAACTTGCCGGTCTAAAGACAAAGGCTCATCTAGCCTAATGTTATCCAATCTGGACGGCTTTAATATCTACAAAGAAGGATGATTATGAACCCACTTGTTTTATTGATGCCTCCAAGCATGCAGAATGACGTGAAGCAATGGCCGCAGAGATTACAACACTTCTTCGCAATGGCACTTGGACGTTTGTTCCTCAGCATTCCAAAATGACTGCCGTTGGGTGTAAATGATCAAACGCAATGCTGATGGCTCAATTGAACGTTACAAGGCATGTCTGGTTGCAAAAGGATACAATCAACAAGAAGGAGTGGACTACACCAAGACATTTAGTCCAGTCATCAAACCAACTATAATTCTGGTCATACTTTCTATAGCCACGTCCAACAACTAGCCAATTCGTCAACTCGATGTCAGCAATGCATTTTATCATAGCAACTTACGTGAGGAGGCTTACATGACCCAACCACCCAGCTTCTCTAATGAAATCCATCCCGACTTTCTATGCAAGCTTCACAAATCTCTATATGGCTTAAAACAGGACCTACGTGTGTAGTTTCAGCGGCCAGGTTTCTTTCTCATCAAACTTGGCTTTTAAGGTTCAAAAATTGATAGCTCTTTATTCATTTATTCATCTAACGGCATTTGTGTTTATTTTTTGATATATGTCGATGACATTTTAGTCACCTGTAATTCATCAAATGCTATTAATTGTCTCATTCAAGATCTTCATCAAGAATTTTCTCTTAAGGATCTTGGTCCTTTACATTTTTTCCTTAGCATTGAAGTGGTTAATCATTCGAAAAGAATCATGCTATCATATCGAAAATATCTTCTTGATCTTCTTTGTTGCACAAATATGGAGGGTGCGAAGCCTATTCAAACTCCATTATCTCCCTCAATAAAACTCTCTAAAGCAAGCGGCAAGCCACTTTCTGATCCTCAACTATACAGAAGCGTGGTCGGCGCCCTTCAATATGCTACTCTTATTCATCCAGATCTATCTTTCGCTGTGAACAAAGTATGTCAATTTATGCAGTCACCGACTGATCAACGTTGGGAGTGTGTGAAGAGAATTCTACGATCTATTAAACAAACTCTATCACATGGTCTTCTTATCTCGAAATCCTCTACATCACTTCTAAATGCTTTTTCTAATACCGATTGGGCCAGATGCTAAGACGATTGCAAGTCTACAGCTGGATTTTCTATTTATCTCGGTTCTAATCTCATTTCATGGTCTGCTAGAAAGCATAATAATGTTGCTCGATCATCCACCAAAGCTGAATATCAGGCATCAGCGAATACAACGGCTGGACTCATTTGGCTTTGCTCTCTCCTGCGCGAGCTTAATATTTCATTGTCTCAACCGCCTATTTTATGGTGTGATAATTTGGGTACTGCTTATTTAACGGCAAATCTATTATTTCATGATCGTACCAAGCACATCGAAATAGATTTTCATTTCGTGCGTGATTCTGTGGCAAAAAGAAATTTGCAAGTTCAATTTATTTGTTCCAAAGATCAAATCGCCGATGTGATGACAAAGCTACCCGTAGGACCCCATTTTGTATTTCTAAGAGACGAGCTGTGAGTCTACTCTAGAGATCCTCCAGCTTGAGAGGGAATGTTGTGTTGGGAATTATCGAGGGCGCAGCGGATGCATCGATAACCAACCCTTATGAATCTAAACCTATATTCCTTTAAAACGAATAACAAAAAACTAGAAGTAAATCACAATAATAAATAACACAAACTATTGGGGGGAAACGGGGAGAATCTTTTTTAGAACTTAAGAGAAAGAATAAAACCTTACAGAGAATTACACAAACTCTCTCCTTATGATCTCTAACGAGATCTTTCTTTCTCTATAAGGTCTCCTTACGATAGTGTTGATCTCTTATGGTGTCGTCATCTCTCTTTAACTCTATGATAAAAAACTCTCTACCCTAAACTTTAATCCTAAGATCAATATATATAGCCCATACAATCTGAGTTATAATAAGATCTCACAATTTACAAAACCACCACTAAATACCTAATTTTTGAGATAAATCTCGAACTGTAGATTTGCCATTATCTCGACGACAAACGTCTAAACCTATATGGGTTAGACGTCTGCCCACAATCTGTATGTCGAACAAAGTGTGCCCAGATTTCTGACCTATAAGGGTCAGACGTCTGCCCTTCACCAAGCGTCTGGCCAGAGCTTTGGCAGATGTCTGAAGCTCATAGCTCAGACGTCTACGAGCTTCCTGTAAATTGGGCTCTTTATTTGCCAAACGTCTGTGCTCATCGCTGCAGAAGTTTGGCCTTTCTCTAGTTTCGCGAACAGTCTTGTTGATATGCAAGACACCTTCACAACAATCTCCACCTTGGCTTGTATATTCTTATAGCCACATTGAAAACTTGTTTCCCTTTTTCTTGTATCATTTAAGATTGCTTTAGTTGTTCTACCTCGTTTCCCCTGATGGCACAATCTTTCTCTAGAATTGCGAAATTGATACTGTCATAATTTTTAACCAGAACCGAGAAACTAAATTGCAACCCTTCTACCGAGTTCGCGTGCCTTCCTCACATTTGAGTACCTGAATAGAAATCAAGGCTGACTTAGACTTCTCCATAAGAATAACCTTCGTTAGAATGTGTTGGATATAGTGCCCTCAAAGTCATATATTGGATCGCAGGCACGTGATTGCAATAATTGAGAGAGGACCTATACCGGTAGGACAGTCTTACTCGAGATGATAGTAAGCTATCTGGTTTATCTTTATCATCATGTACCGATTTAGGTGACATGATATATATCACTATTGCACGTTGATAGAGCCCATAGGATTCTTTCTTGACTACCAGCAGTATGATGGCGATCATATATGTGAGAGTTGGGTAGTCTATAAGCACATCCTTAAATATGGTCCCTAGTCGCGGGAGTTTCGAGATAGGGCATCGATACTCCGGAGTAGACTAGTGTATACAGTCGAGACCCGGACGAGGGGCGATGGCCGGTCTCACAAGCCATTGGTGTCAGTTGGTTCACCTAAGATGTATACAGGTGCTCATTGGATTATGAGTACACCGGACATGACTCGCCGGGAACATGCTAGCTGGTTATTAAAACCTGTCGTCAGATAGCAATTCCCAGGTGACATGTGTACAGGTTAGTCTATCGACCTGAGATCGTCATTTGTCTCGTGTGAGTTCCCACCGTGCTTTGATTATTACCCTACCACGGCTCAAAGGAGTCGTGCAAACAGGTTCTAGTTGGGTACAGTCCCGAGCCACATGGAGCCAGTGAGCGGATCGGCAGGGGATTCGTCTCTCCCTACGTTGGGAGTGATATCGTGCTGTGTTTAGGAGAGCCATGACACAAAATCCATGGCAATGGTAAGCGAGGTTTACTGGTAGGTATTCCAGTAGTATCTCAGGTGTTTTGGGCTACACTCCGACACGACTTATACCGCTTTTGGGGGTTTGACGTTTACCAGCTCCCTAGGCCCGATATGCGATACTCATAGACGAACGGACCGGACTGTACGGATATTGTCACACACAGGCTCAGTAGGGTTCCAGGATGAGTTCGCTCATCGGACTCCCTTTTCGCTCAGTACATAGCAGCCGTTACGTACAGCTAGTACCACTGACGGCTTGTGGTTAAACCCACTGCCGGGGTATTGACGAGTCTTTAGAGCCCCCCACAGAAAGTTTCCCAGTTCGGGCGAAACGTTGTAGAGGCCGTATGGTTTTATGGTAGGGTTCGAACATACGCGTGCACTTGTGCACGTGTCATGGTTCGGACGGATAATGCTAGCGGGCTTTGGTTTAAGCCGGATCCTAATATTATACTGTGTACATTTTGTCTCATTGCATTTGTATTCGGTCGGAATACAAATGCGGGTATGTATATACAGTAGCGGGGTTATCCTGTAATTTATTATGGGATCGCTTTTTGAAGTTGCCAGCTTGCTTTCTTTATTTGGCCAAATTCCCATTCGTTTGTTCTTTGGCTGAATTTTGCTTAAAGAGGGTTCTTTTTGCAAATGTGACATTTAGTAAAGGAGGGGCTTTTGTGTGGCGCCGGGGCTCCAGGTTTTTTCCAGCAACATCCTTGTGTTTTCTAGATAGACTTGGCTTCTTAGATGCATTATTGGTGCTATTAATGTTTGTTGGATAGTTAAGGATATTTGTGGTTGATATTTTGCTTGCAATCACCATTTCCTTTGCTTGCACTCACCCCCCACCATACTCACTGCTTTTCGCCGAGCACAATAAGAGGCATCCCCATTTTTCCTTTGTGAAAGAGATTGATTCATTTTTGATTGCACAAAAATCCTATGTTCATTCCAAAGCTCAATTTCCATCACTCCTCCAAAAAGGCAACTTCGATTAACCTTCATCCATGGTCTTGGATGCTTTGAGACAAAGTATTCTACACTCAGTCTACAGCAACCTTGGACACGTCGGCTAAAAAACTTTGTGTCCGAGTTGCCTCGGTTCAGAGGCGGGAGCCCGTATAAACATTCGTTGATGTGGCGC
Source organism: Agapanthus africanus (assembly GCA_030015575.1). Taxonomy (NCBI): domain Eukaryota; kingdom Viridiplantae; phylum Streptophyta; class Magnoliopsida; order Asparagales; family Amaryllidaceae; genus Agapanthus; species Agapanthus africanus. The sequence goes on from CM057339.1 coordinate 29,622,864, forward strand.
AGTTTTCGGCGAGGAGGAGATCGTGGATCGAGCGAGATCGGAGAGCGAGCTTCGTCGGTGCATCCACAACATGCTAGGGGCTGAAGTTAAAGACCGAAGGACACGGATCGATCAGTATAATCTCTAAACCCTCTTTACAGTATACTAGTTTACGGTTAATGGAACGATCCAGGATCGGGATGCGGTTAGCGGCTGTTCGTAAAAAGTTTTTGTTCCGCATTTGGTCTCGGAAAGACGGCCGGGGCGCTGCCGCGTCCCAACATGGTATCAGAGACAAACTATTAACTGTTAACTAGTTGGTTTATACAATGTTAAAGTATCGAAACCGGAACAAACCCAAACGATGCCACTGGATTTCTGTTCTTTGTTGTTTTTCAAAGTCCCAGAAAAATTATTTAAACATGTGCAGAAGACTACTCTAGATGACACAAGAACACACCCCAAAGACGACCCCCCATCGCCGGAATATGGCCGATCCCTTTCCTAGATATTCCGGCGTCGCCGGCCGTACAATAAGCAATGGGGTTGGTGTTTTGGGTGTTGTTCTGGTCTCTAAGAAGTTGATTCTGTGGTGTTGTTTATTTAGCCCATTTTGGATAAAGTTTTATCAGTTTATTTGGGCTATTCGGGGGTTATTTCGAAGTCAATATTTTCTAACATTGTTTAAAGTTTTGCAGTGCATTACATTACTATCTGTGACCGTGAATGTATTCGATCGGTAAAACTTGTCCAATTGCTATAGTTCTTTTAGACAGGTTTTGCGAACGTGACATTCACGTGGATGTTCTGTATTGTGCTGTGATGTTGCAGATTTGTCATGGTGGATAGCTCCTGTGCAATGGTAGTGCAGTTTTGATATTTGTACATTTGATATCGCGGGGCGAGCGTCCGACATGTGGACTGCCGTCACTGCCTATTTGTATATTCTTTTGGGGCACGATCGGGTTGAGGTCGATGTACCCATTGTATATATTTTCTTTTCTGTACTAGGTTTAACCCGCGGTGGAGATCACGGATAGCCGGGTTCTGGAGGGCAACAGGTCCGCATCTCATGGCTTTGAGAGAGAGGGGACCTCACTCTAGGATTGGCGGGCTATTCGCCGCACTCGTAGGGGGTATAGGTTTTCATTGCACAGGCTATCCACACGACCAGGGGAACGTCGGGTTTCATTTGTGGCTCTATGAAACTCGGAGCTCCCAGTATATCTGTATTGTTCTGTGTTGCTTATTACTTTTCTGTAATATTGCATTTATCATGCCTGGAGCGATTATTGTATATTGATATATATACTAGTAGATGTTGTATATGTTTTACACCCGCGCTAGTCCAGTCCCCGCTCTGTCGTTAGTTAAGTAACCTAACGGGTGATGACGGGACTCAGTGGCGAATGCGGATGGCATATACGTACATTTTATTTTCGTTCTTTATTGGTGTGATTAATTGATGGGACTGCGTTGATTCGGATCAATGCAAGGAAAACAGACGTATACAGATGTTGTTGGAACAATTTTCAAAAAGCTTTTATTGCAAGGACGCTTTCATTTATTTTGCACAGTGGTATTCAGTTAGAATATCCAGCACCTCATAAAACGAGGCAAGGGCCGAGATCCCTTCACCGGGAGTGACCCCTTGGATAGAGGTTTGCGTCAGGGTAATAACTTCACTATAGTCGATTACTTTTTGCTTTGCATCGTGGTATTCAGTTAGAATATCCTGCACCTCATTCTACGGGGAAAGAGCCGAGATCCCTTCACCGGGAGTGACCTCTTTAGCAAAGGTTTTCGTCACTATATTTTTATAAAAGGTTATCCGGTTCCTTCAACGATATCAAGTTCATTACGGTAAAAGGTTTTTCGCCAAAAACCATTCGTAGCCCTCCGTCATTTCAGATTAGTATTGCTTAGTATTCGCGCTACGTTTGTCGTTGCTATTCGCCGAGGCGTAGTGTGCGGTAGCTCTGTAATGCTTTCTGTTGAATGGATATGTGGATTAGTTAGGACGGTTGTACGGCTTTGTTGATTATTCGTCAAGGGTCGTGCGGGTGGGTTTAACGCAATGAAGATAATGATGGGTTGAACTTGACTAGGACCTTTTGATTTGTTGATTATTCGTCAAGGTCACTTGGGTCCTAGGGGTAAAAATCACATCGGGAGTTTCTAAAGAAACTGAAACTTGCCAGGCATGCGCATACCTTCTGGAGTGTGATAACGTGAGTGGATTTCGTCATGTTACCATGCAATGATAGTTGGATCCCGATTTCCACTGATGAGTTGGTTTTCTCCTCGGGTGATCCCGACTAATTCTTCTTTCAGGTTTTGAGAAGAATTTGAGGATACAGTGGGAGGTTTCCTGGTTAGATAAAGTGATAACCATTTGATCTAGATTAGAGTGCACGCAGAGTGTTTCTTTTCTCTCTTTTTCTGGCTGCGACTATGACCCGACCCTAGACTATGACTCAGTAACCAAGTTAACCGAACTTTCTTAAAACACTGGTTTTTGGATTGTCTGAGTTGCATACATCGTTGCCACTCCTTCTTTTACCCTTTGTATTTCTCCAGAACACCCCGTATCACTACGAACATCCACTTCCATTGGATAAATCCATCGTATGGTTATATACGAACTCGAAGGAATTTGTTCTAGATTCGAGGATGGATTCAGGTTCTGGAGAGATTGAATAGGACTATTCAGTTGTCTTTTCCTTTTACCTTCTCTCAGGTTATGAGGCCTCCTAAGATTAGGAGAGGGTACACCTATTACGCTTATTGGATAGTCTTCTTCCAAACCATAGGCAGGTGCCGAAAGGTAGGGAATGAAGAAAACCAATTAGCCTAACGGTGGTGTACAGAAGGTAATAAGTAAAGACAAATAAAGGGATTAGAAAGAGAGCAAAGTAAATTGCGACTGCTATTCACGACCAAACCAAGTATTTCATCGCCACACCTACTTCACCTTTGTATTTCTCCAGAACACCCCGTATTACTACGAAGATCCACAGTTATTTGGATAATCCATTGTATGGTTATATACGAACTCGATGGAACTTGTTCCATTTCGGGGATGGATTCTGGTTCAGGAGAAATAGAATAAGGTTTATTCAGTTGTTTTTTATCATCACCTTCTCTCAGGTTGCGAGTACTCCTAGGATTAGGATAGTACACCTATTATGCTTATTGGATAGTTTTCTTCCAAACCATAGGCTGGTGCCGAACGGTAGGGAAGGAAGAAAACCATTAAGCCTAACGATGGTGTACAGAAGGTAATGACTAAAGACAAATAAAGGGATTTGGAGAGATGGCAAGGAAATACACGGTTATAGTTATGAATCTGGATAATGGAAGATGCATTACTAGGAATACCCAGATACCCCTTCGGAACATATTAATGTTTCAGTTTCACTGTGTATTGTTAATAGAAAACTGATTTCCTAATTAGTCCTTGCTCCAGGTTATATATTTACCAGGTATGATTCTCATATTTGTATGGTTTTACAGATGATGAGTGGGAGTAAGTTATTAGGAATTTGGTGATCATTCTCATTATATCGGAATTCGTTATAATTGGTGATATTTGAGGAAATCGCCTGGGTACAGTTTTCAACCTACGACGTATAGGGTTTGAGTTATTAAACTCAGGGGACTCATACAGAGTATTGTATGTTGTCCAGTGTCCATTAGGACAAAGGGGTTGGTCCTCGTACTATATTCTGTTTACTTGTGACTTCTCTAGTTTTAGACATGTGTTTCGTAGAAATACAAGGTCCAAGTTTGAGAAGTTATAGGTATAAAAATAAAGTAGAGAACCAGGTGTAGCAAGTATCGGGATTCTTCAAGGTGATCGAAGATATAGATACTTGTGTATGGTATTCAGTTGATAGTAATGTTTTAGAGAACTTGCTTCTCCTTCAGGTTACTCATAATTGGATGTACCCCTAAGCTGGGTAATGCTGATCGACCTCTCTCCATTTAGTTGACATGCACTGGAGACAGCTGCATGATTTGAATCTGGTTCCAATTAAATCAGTGCCTCTGTTTCTATATTGTATATAGAATGGATCATATCTTAACGATGTTAAGGTATATGGAGTTGTCCGGCTTATGCTTAAAACCAGACTCTGGATAACTTAAGGCACGTTTCTGTAATGGCAGTTTGTGGGTTGACCCTAGCTTTGACGAGGGTTGATTTTCTACCATCTGGAAGATCAATAGTGATATTGTTCTTAACTCGCCATAGTTTTAGTAAAATAGATTTTTTCAGAAAACAGTAGTGGGAGTGTGGTAGAACTGGAAGAGATTCCAGAACCGCAAACGATTACGGAAAATTTAATAGGACCTAAAGATTCAATCAGGTTTGACATTCTATTAGCCACTCCGCAGATATGGTGGGTCACCTCAGACACCCGAGAGGTACTCCGGTAGCCTCAAGGACGGTGACAGGGAGGTTCTTGTTTACCCAGACTTGCCATTACTGCTGTTCCAGACTATGAGACCCGGCAGGAGGATAGGTATAGCGTCGTTCTAAACTAGTTTTAGAAGTGCACGTGTATATTATTCTGCCAGAGGGTTGTCATAGTCAGTGGGAGCAGCGGAAGCATAGTGGACAAGAAGCTTGCGTATATTTATAGACTAAAGCAGATATAGCGGAGATAGATCATCTATTTTTGATGTGACAGCCATGGGCTTTGACTTCATCAGATTAGAGGATGGATCTGTTAAGAAAGTAGTAGGGTGTGATGTCCTGGTATTTGTATGACATACACATAGTAGGAAGTAAAATTCCTATACTACGATCGGTTATACTGTGGTTGTCACACAGTAGTTTCTCCACATAGGATATGGAAATTATATCAGACATTCTGGTTACTAGATCTATGGTTTTAGATCTAGATTTGGGTAGCTTCCCAATCTGGGTACTTAGACAGCATTCTAAAGGTAATTAGAATGGACGACTCCTGGCATGGTGGTGTACCAGCAGGTAATGGAGTCACCCTCTCTAAAGGTGTCTTACAGACTAAAGTGGAGAGGGATGTGCATGATTGGCAGATCACTTGCTTGGGCAATTGAGTCAATCATGAGATGTCAAGTACCACACCAGGTGTTGTTTTTGCACTAGATGCAATAAGTTAATATTGGTCCAATCCTGGAGGAACGTTCGGAAGCAGTTTTAGAACATAAGTGGATGTTCAAGGGATTTGATAACGGTAGCCTCCTTCGGAAGACAGTTATCATTCCAGGCTTCCAAGGTGACCTAGATGACAAAGTGACTGTCAGAGTTACAGTTTTTCCCTCTGACGAGGGGCAGTAGTTTGGACAGGTGGTCCAAGCGGATACTGAGGGAGGCATAGCGCAGGATACTGATTAAGTTCAGTTGACGATACAATCTAAGAAGTTTGGATTTGGAGTTCATTCGTGAACTGGGTCCCATCAGATATCCAGACATATTCTAAGACAGGTATTGCTCATTTCGGGAGATGGCTTTCTCCGCGAACTTGAGATATAGAGAGACATAGAAAGAAACATCTGAGCGGATCCACTCATTGAGGCTATTTCTCGAACACAATAGTTTTACAAACGAGCTTTGTGACACTGATTAGTAGAGGAGTTGGGTGTTCGGTATCACACGGGCTGTGAGTATGCGACAACGCAATAATTAGCCTTAAGTGCAAGTGGGAGATTGTTGGATATAGTGCCCTCAAAGTCAATTATTGGATCGCAGGTACGTGATTGCAATGATTGAGGGAGGACATATACCGGTAGGACAGTCTTACTCGAGATGATAGTAAGCTATCTGGTTTATCTTTATCATCGTGTACTGATTTAGTTGACATGATATATATCACTATTGCACGTTGATAGAGCCCATAGGATTCTTGCTTGACTACCAGCAGTATGATGGCGATCATATACGTGAGAGTTGGGTAGTCTATAAGCACATCCTTAAATATGGTCCCTAGTCGCGGGAGTTTCGAGATAGGGCATTGATACTCCGGAGTAGACTAGTGTATACAGTCGAGACCCCAACGAGGGGCGATGGCCGGTCTCACAAGCCATTGGTGTCAGTTGGTTCACCTAAGATGTATACATGTGCTCATTGGATTATGAGTACACCGGACATGACTCGCCGGGAACATGCTAGCTGGTTATTAAAACCTGTCGTCAGATAGCAATTCCCAGGTGACATGTGTACAGGTTAGTCTATCGACCTGAGATCGTCATTTGTCTCGTGTGAGTTCCCACTGTGCTTTGATTATTACCCTACCACGGCTCAAAGGAGTCGTGCAAACAGGTTCTAGTTGGGTACAGTCCCGAGCCACATGGAGCCAGTGAGCGGATCGACAGGGGATTCGTCTCTCCCTTCATTGGGAGTGAGATCGTGTTGTGTCTAGGAGAGCCATTACATAAAATCCATGGCCATGGTAAGCAAGATTTACTGGTAGGTATTCCAGTAGTATCTCAGGTGTTTTATGTTACACTCTAACACGACTTATACCGTTTTTGGGGGTCTGACGTTTACCAGCTCTCTAGGCCCGATATGCGATACTCATAGACGAACGGACCGGACTGTACGGATATTGTCACACACAGGCTCAGTAGGGTTCCAGGATGAGTTCGCTCATCGGACTCCCTTTTCACTCAGTACATGGCAGCCGTTACGTACAGCTAGTACCACTGACGGCTTGTGGTTAAACCCACTGCCGGGGTATTGACGAGTCTTTAGAGTCCCCCACAGAAAGTTTCCCAGTTCGGGCGAAACATTGTAGAGGCCGTATGGTTTTATGGCAGGGTTCGAACATACGCGTGCACTTGTGCACTTGTCATGGTTCGGACGGGTAATACTAGCGGGCTTTGGTTTAAGCCGGATCCTAGTATTATACTGTGTAGATTTTGTCTCATTGCATTTGTATTCGGTCGGAATACAAATGCGGGTATGTGTATACAGTAGCGGGGTTATCCTGTAATTTATTATGGGATTGCTTTTTGAAGTTACCAGCTTGCTTTCTTTATTTGGCCAAATTCCCATCCGTTTGTTCTTTAGCTAAATTTTGCTTAAAGAGGGTTCTTTTTGCAAATGTGACATTTAGTAAAGGAGGGGCTTTTGTGTGGCGCCGGGGCTCCAGGGTTTTTCCAGCAACTTCCTTGTATTTTCTAGATAGACTTGGCTTCTTAGATGCATTATTGGTGCTATTAATGTTTCTTGGATAGTTAAGGATATTTGTGGTTGATATTTTGCTTGCAATCACCATTTCCTTTGCTTGCACTCACCCTCCACCATACTCACTGCTTTTGGCCGAGCACAATAAGAGGCAGCCCCATTTCTCCTTTGTGACAGAGATTGATTCATTTTTGATTGCACAAAAATCCTATGTTCATTCCAAAGCTCAATTTCCATCACTCCTCCAAAAAGGCAACTTCGATTAACCTTCATCCATGGTCTTAGATGCTTTGAGACAAAATATTCTACACTCAGTCTACAACAGCTTTGGACACGTCGGCTAGCAAACTTCATGTCCGAGTTGCCTCGGTTCAGAGGCGGGAGCCCGTATAAACATTCGTTGATGTGGCACAGTTTTCGGCGAGGAGGAGATCGTGGATCGAGCGAGATCGGAGAGCGAGCTTCGTCGGTGCATCCACAACATGCTAGGGGCTGAGGTTAAAGACCGAAGGACACGGATCGATCGGTATAATCTCTAAACCCTCTTTACAGTATACTAGTTTACGGTTAATGGAACGATCCGGGATCGGGATGCGGTTAGCGCCAGTTCGTAAAAAGTTTTTGTTCCGCATTTGGCCTCGGAAAGATGGCCGGGGCGCTGCCGCGTCCCAACAGAATGTCCATCGGATTCACCTTAGTATCGATTTTGATCAAATAGATCTCTTTTTCGGCTCACTCCCTTATCTTGTGATACCGCACATCGATATACTTAGTTCGACTGTGGTATACCAGATTCTTCACCAAGTGAATAACGTTTTGACTATCACAAAAAAAAGGAACCGGCCCTTTATCGAACCCGAACTCGCCAACTAGGCCCTTTAACCATAAGGCCTCCTTAGATGCTTCCACTACTTCCATGTATTCTGCCTCCGTCGTTGAGAGCGCCACGGTATTCTGAAGTGTTGATGATTGTTTTGGAACTTATCGTGTCCTGTGTGTTTTAAAATACCGCAATCAAAACGATATCGCACGTAGCTAGCCGAGATAAGTACGGGTCGTCCGCAGGGAGAATGTACATTTTTCGTTCTTGTCCTAACGAGTTAAGTCCAAAAAAGGGAATGTGTTCGTATCTATCCTATGTGCTATGTTCAAAAGAGAGCTTATTAGGGATAGAGTTATATTAGTTTAAATTACGAAAATCCGTACTTTTTCCTTTGTGCCTCACTTGATTATTGATGTTAGGGTAATCGGCAACAACATGGATTAGGCTGCTTAAGTAGGGTATTTGTGATTATGCGCTAAATCCGTACTTATCGACCCTTGTCCTTCCGTTCTTATCTCTTATCTTTCGTCTCTGGCCAAGCCAAACGCACCCAGACTCAATTAGGAATCACCGCTATCATGTAGGATAGGATGCCTAAAGGAGTGGATTGCGTGAGTTTTGGTCAGAGGTCAATGTACATGGTGTTTGGCAAAGGAAAAGATAAAGAAAATCCTAAGTTAAACATCACCCTTCTCTTTCCCTAACAAGTAAGGAAACTATTCACAAACCATTTCATAAAGAAAAAGAAAACATATGATAGAAGACATCATAAGAAATGTTGCAAGTAAGTAAAAAGTAAGAAAATACTAGGAACCAAGTGCATGAAATTGAAGCTTTATTGAAGTGCAATAACAAGTACAAGATAACGAGTTCAAATACTAAAATCTAAACTTGCAAGCTTAGTTAAGAGGTTACAAGATCAGATAAAAGCAAAGAACTCAAAGTTAACTAAACTACTATTTATAGGAAAGACTTGAACCAAAGTTAAATTATAATTGGAAAATGTAGACAAAATGCAGCATCCAAAATAGTCTCTTACTTGTTCTCTGTTCTGGTATTTATAGGGATCTCATCACCAAAAGCAAACAATAGAAATGAGGTGATGTTATAAGTAGGAGTGCCCAGAAAAAATTCGAGCACAAATGGAGCAAGTGGGGCCGCAAATTACAGCCAAAATTAATTAATAGGCGACCAGATGAGTGGCTCTGGGGCCTGTCTTCTTGTAGTGATCTCCTGAAAACTCCGCCATCTCTCAGTGATAATTTTTTTATTTTTTTTGTAGCAACTTGGGTTTTAATATGGAGTTTGGAAGGGAAAATGATCAAGCTTTAAACACATCACATTAACACTTTACTAAGCACTCATCACCAATGCCCACTTGCACATCCACTTGCCCACTTGTGTGATCTTGTGAATCATGGTTGTCCCATGAGCTAAAATGTGTATTCACACTTGCAAAAGAGTGTATCATGTTGGACCGTTTTATTTCTTTTATTGCACACTTATTTTGTTGCAAAAACTTCTTGAATAATGATCGGTTATCCGTTCCGGTTGTACCATCGGCTCAAATATGTTGTATCCATGCATATTGAGTGTATTTCCAGTGTTTTGTCACGAATATCTATATTCTGTACTTATTGAGCAGACACAGGTTAAATAGCACCGATTATTCAAAAAAATGATATCGAATGAGCGGTATTAAAATACGGTTTTACGTGATGAACAATTGAATTCCAACTGATTGGAGATTTTGCAACTGTATATATATAGCCTATAGGAGATTTTCTTATGCAAGTCACCAACATAATCCGCATCTATGTATCCTAACAATTGACTCGATTTATTTTCTAACCTGTAAAATAATAAACCGAGATCTTTTGATCCTTTTATATACCGAAGTATCCACTTTACAACTTCCCAATGAAACTTTCCTGGATTTTACATGTACCGTCTAACCAGACTTACCGTATAGGATTTTTCTGGACGTGTTCACAACATAGTGTACATAACTGATCCCGCCATGCTTGCATATGGTACTCGAGACATCTTTTCTTTCTCCTCTGCTAATTTTGGACACTCCTTGGAGAATAGCTTGAAATGACCGGTGATAGGAGTGCTAACCTGTTTTGAGTCCTTCATATTGAATTTCTCCAACACCTTCTCAATATATCTGATTTGGGATAGCCACAACTTTCCAGTCTTCCTGTCTCAAATTATCTCCATCCCAAGATTCTTCTTTGCTTCACTTATGTCCTTCATGTCAAATTCTATACTCAATGAAGTTTTGAGCGCCTTTATTTCCGCCATACTCTTCGCAGCGATCAACATGTCATCGACATATAGGAGTAGAGATATCAACGACCCATCCTTAAGCTGTTTAGAGTACACGCAGCTGTCATACTCACATCGAGAGTGGTTGGTCTTTCTCATGAAAGAATTAAAGCGCTTGTACTACTGTCTGGAAGACTGCTTACCTATATAGAGACCGCTTAAGTTCATATACATGATCCTCCTTGTCGGGCTCAACGAATCCTTCAGATTGCTTCATGAAGATTGTCTCTTCTAACTCACCAGAAATGTCGTTTTCATGTCGATTTGCTCCAACCCTAAATCTTGAGTAACTTCCTTCGCTAACAATACTCGAATAGACATACGATTGACTATAGGAGAGAAAATCTCGTTGCAGTCAACCCCTTCCTTTTGAGCAAAACCTTTCGTAACTAAGCTTGCCTTGTATTGCTCATTCTCCTTTTTCCTTAATACCCACTTGCAGCCAATAACCCTTTTGCCTTTCAGTAACTTTGTCAATCTCCACGTACCATTATTTCGAAGTGACTTCATCTCCTCTGTCATCGTTACGATCCATCGATCACTATGCTTGTTCCCCGCCGAAACACGGAGACGCGATAAACGCCTTGCCTGAATTTCGGGACAGATGCTAATTGGTGCTATCTGTCCACCTCTCCGAAGATGCCAAGTTGATTTATGGCACCACATATCGAAGGTTTAAACGGATGCGGCCGATGTAGCAGACTTCGTCAGATTCCCCCTCATTTGAGGGTTTTTTTTATTGTGGGGACGCTCTTCCCTGCAGGCGCAAGCCCCTGCAGTTAATTACGCTACCGCATTGCGGTAACAACTTTCTCCTTCTCCAGATGGTCACTTCGTGTTGTGTGGGTTTGTTTTATTTTTGGTTGCCTGTGGATTGTATACGGAGACTAATTTATGTTGTCGCCTGTAGGGCGTGGATTAGTCCAAATCCGTATCTTCTTAGCTTTGGGTTTGGGGGTTGGGTTTAAGGATACGTTAGTCTCATTTGAGACTAAGATCAACTTAAACGTTTGTTAAGGATACGTTAGTCTCATTTGAGACTAAGATCAACTTAACGAGATCGTTTAGATCCAACAAGAGAGCATTTGGGCTCTGTTATTTATTTTAGGGACATTGCAGTCGATTAGTTTAAGGACATTACGGTCCATTATTAGTTTAAAGACATCTCGGTCCAAGGTTAAGGACATCATAGTCCGTGAGTTTAAAGACATCACCGTCAAGGTTAAGGACATCATAGTCCGTGAGTTTAAAGACCTCACAGTTAAGGTTAAGGACATCGTAGTCCGTGAGTTTAAAGACCTCACAGTCAAGGTTAAGGACATCATAGACCGTGAGTTTAAAGACCTCACAGTCAAGGTTAAGGACATTATAGTCCGTGAAATGTGTGGTTGTCGGAACCCGTCACCTCTCTGAAGACGTTGAAGGATTATAATGACAAATATCAAAGGAGTGAAAAGATGTACCCTTGAACCAAAGTTTATTGGGTGATCTATAGTCCAATTTTGGAACTAAGATCAATTAATTAGATTATGAGCACATTGGCTCAGTTAAATCTGAATTGAGGACTTATGACCAACTTGGGCTAAGTCCAATTAGAGTAGAAATGTTGGCCCTTTGTTGGACCATTAAACATTTGTTTGAGTTCAACTCCCCATTATTTGGCACTGCTAAACAGAGGTTCTGATAACATTTTATTTTTTGTTGAGTGCTGAGCACTCATATGCCATATAGAATGTTCAATTTTGGAAGGCAATGATGTATTTGAGACTCAGTAAAAAAAGAAGTCCTGCCTCAGAAGTCCTTAGCCAATTTAGGCTAGGATTGATTTGAATATAGTGTTAAACACTAACATATATTTTATGGTCACGTGTTCCCACGTGATGCTCTGAAAAATGGTGTTAAACACCAAGAACAAAAAGCTCAAAAATAGTGTTAAACATTAGAATGGGATTGGTCGTGTGGGGCCGTGTGAGACCTCTGAAGATGGGGACCGGCCTTCCTTTGTTTTATTCTCAAATCTGTGAATAAGTGTTAAACACTTTTAGTTTTCACGGCCATCACGTATGGGCATGTGATAGGCACTCTTGCACCGATTTATTAAGGTGTTTATTAGGGGTCACGTGAGGACACGTGAGGGCGCCTAAATTAGAATCTGCTTTTGCCTTTATTCTCTTTGTTTTGGAGGTCACGTGGGAGCACGTGAGGTATTACCTCTGGGCTAATTCCTTCTTATTTTTGGAGGATCTTTTTAGGGGTCACGTGACCTAGTTTTATTCTTTCTTTTCTGATTACTGAGGATTGGAGTCACGTGTCATCACGTGACCAAGTTCTTTACGTGCATGGAGATCTTTCAAGAATTAAATTCTCTGTAGGGTTAAACCCTAATTATATTTTTAGGGGAATTAAATTCCTATTTATGTAGAAAAATTAAATTCTTATATAGGGTTAAACCCTAGTTCTGTCTTGGAGGAATTAAATTCCTATGAAATTGAGAGAATTAAATTCTCTGTAGGGTTAAACCCTAGTTTTATCTTGGAGGAATTAAATTCCTGTGAATTTGGGAGAATTAAATTCTCATATAGGGTTAAACCCTAGTTTTATTTTGGAGGAATTAAATTCCTATGAATTTGGGAGAATTAAATTCTCTAAACTCAATTCTCCCTCTAAGTTTTGGATCTGCATGTCAGAATTTCCCCGATGAGAATTAAATTCTCAACTTGTGGGGAGATTTGCTTCTGCAAATTTTCAACCAGAGTAAGAACTAAATTCTTTTGCAGAAGAGTTAAACTCTTAGATTGAGAATTAAATTCTCTTTTTGTTTTATGGAGGTTTGATCCCTTTCCCCTTTCTCACCTAGGGTTTCTTTTCTTGAGAATTAAATTCTCCTTTCTTTTCTCTCTGCTATTTTTCTTCAGAAAATTCCAAGATTCAAAAATTCCTCTCTCCTCTCCTCTTCTTGGCTCCTATTTATAAGAGAAGGAAAAGAATCAATTTGTTTAGTGAATCTTTCATTGAAAGATTTTGTTTGTTTTTGTAACCAACATGATCTTTTAGACCACTCAGTGAATTTTATTCACCATTGGATTTTTAATTCAGAAGATATTTTGTTTGTTATTCTTGGTGAATTTTAGGGAAATCTTTCCTTGTATAAAATCTTTCCATAAATTGGTGATTTTTAATCACCATTGGATTTTTAATCCAACGGTGCTCCACTTTACAGAGCATAATCATTTTTTTTTTGTTTGGAAAGATTTAAAAAAATACTTTCCCAGTTAGGGTCTTTGATTTCCCTTAATTAGAATTTAATTCTATTAATTCAAAAGGCTTTTAAAGTCCATCACGTGTTGGCACGTGATCCCAATGTTTGATCATTGAAATAGAATTTAATTCTATCAGTTAAAGAGCTAAGGGACCTGTCACGTGTTGGCGCGTGACTTTCTTTTATTCAGAATTTAATTCTGCCTTTTAATAGAGCTAAGGGACCATCACGTGTTGGCACGTGACCCTCTTTTATTCAGAATTTAATTCTGCCTTTTAACAGAGCTAAGGGACCATCACGTGTCAGCATGTGACCCTCTTTTATTCAGAATTTAATTCTGCCTTTTAACAGAGCTAAGTGACCATCACGTGTCAGCACGTGACCCTTGGTCACATGTGAGCACGTGATACCCCATTGGGGTCTTTCCTTAGCTATTTTGTTACATTTTTGTTTGATTAGAATTTAATTCTATAAAGTAGAGATCACAGGAATCTATCACGTGTCAACACGCGACCCTTGGTCACGTGTGAGCACGTGATACCTCATTGAGGTATTTCCTGATTTTTATCAGGGAACAAATGCCCCCACAGCATTGTTCTTACGTGTCTGCACGTGAGTGCAACGCTGTCACCTTTGTGACCGTTGGATCCGTCTAGGGAATAGGGGAGATGAACCGTTTCCCATCACATCCTATAAATGCCAGCGTCCCTTCAGAAACTCCTCCACTTTGTTCATCTTCTTCCTTGGTTGCCTTTTTCTTTGAGAATTTAATTCTCTCTCCCAGAGCTTAGTTCTCTGTTTCGAAAATTTCCAGAGTTTAACTCTGTTAAAAAGATTCTCTTTTCTCAGGTAATGATCTTGAACGGCTGAAGAACTTTTGTAGAAATCTTCGTTGGATTTTAAATCCATACCAAGGGTTTTTCCCTTCAACAAGAACCCATTTTTTTAAAGTTCTTTAAAAGAAAACCGCTCAATCTTTAAATCATAACTCCCTTTTGTTAAGGCTCCTTTGATCTCAGAGATCGATGGCGATACTTGTCTTTTTCTCTGGAATTTAATTCCATTCCAAAGAGCTTTGGCTCTGAAAAAATATTTTTGGGAATTTAATTCCCCTGTTCAAAAGGAATTTAATTCCTCTAAAGAACTCAGTTCTTTAACAGAAGATCTCTTGAGATTTTTCTGCCTGAGTTGTTCTTTGCAACAAAAGAAAAGATTTGCAGTAGGGTTTTCTGGGAATTTAATTCCCTTATTCTGCTTGATTTTTGCAGAGTCCAAGATGGATTTCTTTTTTGGGGAATGTGTAGTTTTATTTGAAATCCACTGTTCATTTATTGAGAATCTTCCTTTTGTTCTCATAGTAATTGCTTTACCTCATCATTAGTAAGCCGCCATCTTGATTTTGTGGGACCCATGCGTTTTGTAACCAATGGTCCCATAAAATAAGTCCTCTGTCATTTTCTTCTACTGTTTTTTTATATATGCATTTTCAAACATATATATATACATACACACACACACACACACATGTTTGCTTCGCTTAACAGTTTTCCCTTCTTTTATTTCAGGTACAATGACTTCTGTTCCATACTTCCCTTTCACTCGCTCGGAGGCTGCCTTTCCTCAGTCACCGTCTGACGAGGAAGTGATGGAGATGATCAGGGCTCATGACCCGAATCGCACCAATTTGCTTTTATGGGAGACCTGGTACGGTCACATCATCAACGGTCGCCGCAGTTTTCTTTGCGAGATACCAACGAAGCCTACCCATTCGTTTCTGCCAATGGATCCTCCACGGACCGCCTTTGCTGTGGAGATGCTGGACTGGACCCCTATCGGACGGCTTGAGCCATCAACAACTGGTATTCCGAACCATCCAGTGCCGGCTATAGACATTTTAGGGCGTCGCATTTGCCAGGGCGAAGCCCAGCCATGGGGACAGATTTACAAGATAGGGCTTACTCCTAGACATCCCACGGGCTACCTTCTCTGGGCCCGTTATATCCTGTCCGCCCATCGTGCGCGACTGTAGAGGGTCGGACTCTATCAGGCGATATACGCGTCTCTTTTCCACTATCAGTCTCCCCATGTCTGGTGGGTTAAGGCCTTCTTAAACCAATGGAATCTTTCCACTAACACCTTCCTTCTAGGGGACCGCGAAGTTTCAATTTCTCTGGAAGAGTTTCGCGAGATATCAGGGTTGCTGGTCAGGGGGACGCTCTATGAAGAACTGCTGCCTCCCGATGAATATGTCTTTGAAACTGAGCCTGCCATGCTTGACGGCCTGTCGACAGAGAATGCCGTCCGCCACAAGCGCTCAAGTTTGATCAAGGCTTTGAGCATTTTTGAGAAGTTATTCACAGAGTCAGAGGAGTAGGGCGTCACTTTCAAAAGCTTTATCGCTTGCTTCCTTCGCGAAGACGTTCTATTAAAGACGGCTCCGAAGTTCGCAAACATCAACGACCCCTTTGGGTTTGGTTTAAATAAGCGGCCTGCTAAAGAAGAGGACTTGCCGCAGTTCTACATTCCCATCATGTCGGCCATGTCTTTCGAGTCGATTGTAGCTCCTGGTATGGATGAGGAGACTTTCTTTGTAGGCTTCATCAGTGTTTGGCTCAGTTGGTTCGCCATTCCCATGCATCGTCGTTTCATGAGAGCCTCAGTTATTTACCCTGCTCATCGCATTGCTGAGGGGACGTGACTAGCTGTGGGCATTGCAGGGCTAGCGCATCTATATTATGGGTTAAGCGCCGCGGCCAACACCTCAACTCCAGCCGTAGATGTGGCAAATTTCTCTCTTCATTACTTTACGTCCTGGATTGAGATGCATGTGCTGGGGGCATTTGCTGCGCACCAAAGACCCATCTTTTATGACGCTTACACTTTTCTGCGAGTCATGCGGCTGGTGGGCACTTCTGCTCCTGACCCGACTCAGTCTGGGGCTATTCGCGTGCTGGTCAATCCCTATGCCACTACAGGCGGGATGGTATTCAACGACCGAGTTCTCTCTGCTCCCTCAGGACCGGTCCAACAGCTCTGCGACCTGTCGAAAGAGGGGGTCCCTTCTCTGAAGCCCAGGGAAGCCATGCACCTATACTCTATCAGACCAGGTTATCTGGTATTTCGTCAGAATGGTGCGGCCCTTTTTTATGCGGTACAACCCATACCGCTTTGCTCGGCAATTCGGATATGACCAGGGCATCCCCTTCGAGGAATTTATAGTGGCGTCTAGCCCATCGCCAGAGGTTGTTCGTGACGCCGCTCATCACTTCATGCAGCTGAACACTGGTTCCCGCTTCATGATTCCTGAAGCTGATCATATTCCTCGATGTGTGGGGTCATTCACGGGCTGGTACCTCCACCGAGTCGGTCCAATTATTGCCGAGGAGAGGAGGGTGCTCCTTGGATATAGGGCTCCTACTCCTATCCAAGCCACGGGAGTTCCGCCGCAACCGCGTGCAACGGTTCGCCCTCCCTTGAGGGATACCAGCGTCGTGCTTATTCCGGAGGCGGCGGAAGTGGATTTAACTCCTACAGCTGGTGTGCCACTGTGTACTAAGGCTCAATCAAGGGCTAATAGGGTGCCAGTAGCAGTGTCATCAGCCGCGGCGTCAACAATGGCCGTGTCGTCATCGGTAGCACCGCCGAGCGAGGACATTGAAGGCGAAGTGGGTCAACGCCGTACTAAAGCTCCACGGGGAAGGAAACGATTTTCTTCGGCGGTTAGTTCTAGGCCCAAGAGGCGGAGGAAGACGGTCATCACTCTGCTCGACTCTTTAATAGAGTCTGAGCCAATTCTTCAAGATGAACCACTAGCCATGCAAGAATCGGATGGTGGTCTACTTTTCCCGGGTTCATCTGCCGAGGAAGCCGCACAATTGGCTGAGGCTATAAGACGTTCGTAAGATGAATCCGAGAACGTAAGGATCCCAAAGAGGCCTTACCCTGCCGTTATTTTTTATGAAGACCCTCCATCGATACGGCGGCGATTCATAGGCCCTTTGGAAGAATGGGGTGAGAGCGCCCTTAAGAAGGCTGTTTCGGCCGACGCCGAGGACGTGCTTTCATTGTGGACCGGCGGCCACGAGTCTACATTTAGACCTCGGCGAGCATATCTCCTCAGGAAGGAGCGTCGGCTTGAACAAGCCATATTAGAGGCTCCTTTGCGCATCGGTATGTTCACGTATCTCTTTGTAATATATATATATATATATATATATATATCTTTATCTTCGTACAAACTTTGCAGGGACTTCGGCGATGGTGGAGAATCTGAATTCGAGTCGCGCTTTGATTGTAGACTCCGCTAGTATCCCCAATGAAACACTAATCAGTATGGAGGGGGCCGATGCAACCGCTGCTCCTGCAATGGAGCCTCCCTTGGTGACTCCCGCTCCCCAAGCGCTTGCTTCCCCGGGAGAGGCATCTTTGTTGGTCGCCGATCCGATGTATCTTTCTGGGGGCGGCCCGGAGATTAGGGGACAGGTAGTCGAGGCTACCGTCCTTCCGCTGGAGCCTGCAGTGGCGGCTACTGCCCCTCACTCGGAAGTCGTTACATTGGCCCATGTCCTCGATGATGTGCCTGGGGGCACGGAGGAGGCTGCCGAAGCTGCTATCCCTCCAGCCTATAATGGGAGAAGCATCGAAGGTAGCCTTCTATATTTTGCATTAATGATCTCTCCATTATCTGAACCCTTCTATCTTTTCAGAATTGCGTGGATTGGCGGCGTCTATTGCCGATCTATCTCTCAGGAAGTCCTTTCAGCGCCTATTGGAGATGGCCGCTCCGCAGGCGATATATCCTCAACGCATCGTCCTCTCTTCTGGGCAAGGTCAGTTTCTTTTTCCCTCTCCTCACTGCGTTATTGTTATTTCATATAATAACATTGATGTCTTCTAAAGTTCTGGAAGCTGATGGCGAGGTTGAAATTCTTGACGGGCCTGGGGAGCCTTCAGACCCCTCTTGCATGACCGTGGGTAAGTAAAGTCTCAACGTCATTCCATTTGTTCTTTGCCTACAAGTCTTGCTGACTGTTTATAAATCTGAATAGCTTTGCTAGTTCTAACCACGCTGGAGTCTCGTATCGTCATGCCACCCGGCCCCTACGCTCTACGTGCCTCAGAACGGATGGCAAAGCTAAGCCTCCACTCCATGTCATCCTTAATTGAGGACCTTCGTGCCGGCAGTCTGATCACGGCCGAAGCGTTTTCCGCTGAAACCAACGGCTCTCTTCCATTTCTTGCCACCTACCATAGTGAAAAATTGGTGCAAGTCTGGATTGAGTTTTGTCGGCAGGTGGAGGCTTTCTTGCATGTCCTTGAATGTACATGCCTTCCTTTGGAGGTTGTGGCTGCAAAGGCGAGCTTGCGGGGGCTGATTGAGCGGTGTGCTTCGAACATGATATCATGTGAGAAAAGGCTCAGCCGTAAGTTTTCGGAAAGGGAGCTAGATTCCAAAGCGCTGAGGGAGCTTCAAGCCAACCTTACGGCCAAGACCACTAAAGCATATGAACTTTGGCGGGTGCTTCAAGAGGCTATCAAGGAGGTGGTAGCCATTGATAAGGCCGCCGTGTTTACTCGTGAAATGGTTGAAGCCCATAAGGTTACTGAAAAAGAGCTTGAAGGCCGACTTGCCTCATACCAGGCCCAACAGGCTCAAGCGGAGGCCCGTCTTTTGACGATAATAAATCATGAAGCCGAAGTCCAGCGAAAAAGGGAGGAACTGGAAAATCTACTAAATCGCCCACCGACTTGAAGAATTGTATATATATTTTTTCATTCTTCTTTTGTACATACTTCTGAATGAGAGTATATTTTTTTTGTTCTTTCACGAATTGTACTTTGTATTCATTTTGATTCATGAATAAAAGATATATTTTTCTTCATGATGGTGTATCCTTTTTAATAAGTGTATTCTGTGGATAGTCTATTTCGATTTCTTTGCAGGACAACGATGGCTTAGGATTCAGGGTTAAGATCTACCTCCTAAGACTTTTCAACTTTATGAGCCATGAGAGTCTCATAAAAATTTTTCTCCCTACAGGTCGAGAGGATCCCGTAGATGTAATTTCTTCTTAAGAATCGTGAGGATTCCTAAGTGTGTTTTCTCTTGAAAGTCGTAAAGATCTCACAAGAGAGTTTGCTCCCTTACGAGTCGTGAGGACCCGTAAGTGATGGGTGAGGTTACCATTATCTGCATTTCACGAAGTCAGGAGTTGCTCTGGATGCTTTCCATGGGCTTATAGCCGTGTTCTGCGAGGACCAGGCTCCGCTCTGGACGTTTCCCACGGGGTTCGGATTGACATAAGCCGCGTTCCACGTGACCAGGAATTTTGCTCTGGATGCTTCCTACGGGGTCATAGCCGTATTCTTGGAGGAACAGGCTCTGCTCTGGACATTTCCCAGGGGGTCAGGATTGACATAAGCCGCGTTCCACGTGACCAGGAATTTTGCTCTGGATGCTTCCTACGGGGTCATAGCCGTGTTCTGCGAGGACCAGGCTCCGCTCTAGATGCTTCCTACGGGTTTATAGCCGTGTTCTGTGAGGACCATGATCCGCTCTGGACGTTTCCCACGGGGTCAGGATTGACATAAGCCGCGTTCCACATAGCCAGGAATTTACTCTGGATGCTTCCCACGTGGTCATAGCCGTGTTCTGCGAGGACCAGGATCTACTCTGGACGTTTCCCACGGGGTCAGAATTGACATAAGCAGCATTCCACGTGACCAGGAATTTTGCTCTGGATGCTTCCTACGGGGTCATAGCCGTATTCTGCGAGGGCCAGGCTCCGCTCTGGATGCTTCCCATGGGGTCATAGCCGTGTTCTGCGAGGACCAGGATCCGCTCCGGACGTTTCCCACGGGGTCAGGATTGACATAAGCCGCATTCCACATGACCAGGAATTTTGCTCTGGATGCTTCCCACAGGGTTATAGCCGTGTTCTGCGAGGACCAGGCTCCGCTCTGGATGCTTCCCACGGGGTCATAGCCGTGTTCTGCGTAACCAGGAAGGGTTAACTTTATCGGCATTTCACGGAGTTGGGGTTTGACTCTCGGTCATCTGTGCACCGCCGAGTCATGGAACTGGGATTTGCCGCTGTTCCGCTTTGCTTGATGTTGTGTCTGTTGTAATGAGACGAATGTTGAGATGATCTCCATACTATCTGTGAACCGTTGAGATTTGGCTTCTTCTTCTGATGAAGCCTGGGGAGGAAAGGTGTGATTCCCTCTCTGTTTGCGCCCCTGGATTGTATACAGGGATTGATTTGATATCACCTGTAGGGCAAAAATTTCATCATTTTTTTAATTTCTTTTCGCGATGCTCTATCATTTCAGCTTTTATATCGCGAAGGTTGCGATTGCCTAATCATTTCGGCTATTTTTCGCGGTGCCCAATCATTTCGGCTATTTTTTTTATTTTTACTCGCTCCTTTTTATTGCGAGTTGCCCAATCATTTCGGCTATTTTGCATGCATACATTTTTACTTGCTGTTTTGTTGCAAGTTGCCCCATCATTTCGGCTATTTCGTATGCATGCGTGGCTCGCTAGCTTTTTTGCTGCAAGCCTGGAATTAGACACTGACTTCGGCATCAGCACCGCTACAACTGGGATATTGCCAGGAGCGAATCATCATTTGCCTTTGTCGATGACGAACAAAGGTGGCTTAGTAAACAGGGTTAAGATCCTTTCGACTAAGGTTTTTGACTTCATGAGCCATAAGGGTCCCATAAAGGTATTTCTCCCTACAAGTCGTGAGGATCTCGTAGGTGCATTTTCTCTCTAGGAATCGTGAGGATTCCTAAGTGCATGATCTCTTATAAGTCATAAGGATCTTACAAGAGTGCTTTCTTCTTATAAGTCGAGAGGGCTTACAAGGGGGTTCACCGTGCAAACATACCCCTAATCACGGATGGGACTTTGTTAGGGAAATGTTTATTCGCGCCCATGGATTGTATACAAGGGTCAGCATTGAGCCGCTTGTAGGACAGTATTGGAGGTTGTGGTGGCCGCTTAAGAACATGTTCAGATCCCTATAGCTTAAGACTTTTGAATCTTATGAGCCGTGAGGGTCTTATAAGAGGGTTCTCCTTACGAGTCTGTTCCCCTCCGAAAGGCGGCCAAGACATGGGACGTCTTGCCTAAGATTCGGGGCAGATGCTAATTGGTGCTATCCGTCCACCTCTCCGAAGATGCCAAGTTGATTTATGGTACCATGTATCGAAGGTTTAAACGGATGCGGCCGATGTAGCAGACTTCGTCAGATTCCCCTTCGCTTGAGGGGTTTTTGATTGTGGGGACGCTCTTCCCTGCAGGCGCAATTCCCTGCAGTTAATTACGCTACCGCATCATGGTAACAACTTTCTCCTTCTCCAGCTGGTCACTTCGTGTCGTGGGTGTTTGTTTTGTTTGTGGTTGCCCGTGGATTGTATACGGAGACTAATTTATGTTGTCGCCCGTAGGACGTGGATTAGTCCAAATCCGTATTCACTTAGATTTGGGTTTGGTGTTTTAGTTTAAGGATACGTTAGCCATATTTGAGGCTAAGATCGACTTAAACGTTTGTTAAGGATGCGTTAGTCCGATTTGAGACTAAGATCGACTTAACTGGATCGTTTAGATCCGACAAAAGAGCATTTGGGCTCTATTGTTCCAGTTTAGGGACATAGTGGTCCATTGCATGTATGGCCGTCAGGACCCGTCACCTCTCTGACGTCGTTGAAGGATTACAACGATAGGTGTCATCGGAGTTCAGAGATGTACCCTTGAACCAAAGTTGATTAGGGGATTTATAGTCCGATTTGGGACTAAAGTCTGTTTGAAAGTTTAAGGATACGTTAGCCATTTTTGAGGCTAAGATCAACTTAAACAGGATCATTTAGATCTGACAAAAGAGCATTTGGGGCTCTATTGTTCCAGTTTAGGGACGTAGTGGTCCATGTTCCAGTTTAGGGACATGGGGGTCCATGTTCCCGTTTTAGGGACAGATGTTAGTTTAAGGACGCATTAGTCCATGGGTTTAAGGACCCCATAGTCCATATAGATGTGTTTAAGGTCGTATTAGTGCATTAGTTTAAGGACGCATAAGTCCATGGGTTTAAGGACCCCACAGTCCGTATGGGTGTGTTTAAGGACGCATTAGTCCATTAGTTTAAGGACGCATTAGTCCATGAGTTTAAAGACCCCACAGTCCGTATCGATGTATTTAAGGACGCATTAGTCCATGAGTTTAAGGACCCCACAGTCCGTATCGATGTGTTTAAGGACACATTAGTCCATGAGTATAAGGACCCCACAGTCCGTGAGTTTAAGGACGCATAAGTCCGGGAGTTTAAGGACACATAAGTCCGGGTTGTTGGTTTAAGGACGCATAAGAAACCCACAGTCCGTATCGATGTGTGGTTGTCGGGACCCGTCGCCACTCTGACGTCGTTGAAGGATTACAACGATAGGTGTCAGAGGAGTTCGGAGATGTACCCTTGAACCAGATGTAAATTAATTTAAGAGAGCAGACTTGCTCAGTCAATTTTAATTTGAGGACTTACGGCCAGAATTGGGCTAAGTCCAGTTGAAAATGTTCAACGTTTTTATTTGTAGTTGGCCTGTTAGGCCTTTATTAGGGCTCTGCCCCTGCACTGTATTTTATTCTGCCCTGTTAGGCCTTTTAAGTTGGGCTCTGTCCCCTTTTTATAATGCAGAGCATTTGTTTTGGTCCATTGGGCCTCTTAATTGGGTTTTGTCCCTTAATAATGCGTTGCATTAATTAGTCTGACCGAGCGCCACATGGATTGTCAGGCGCTTTGCGCCAATTGAGGAGCGCAAGGCGCAAACTCATGTGGAGATGACACGTGTCACGCTCTGATGAGCGCAAGCGCAGTGCGCTGCGACAGTGCGCTGCGCTGTTGCGCTGCTGACACGTGTCGCGCTCTGGTGAGTTGCGCCAATGAGAGCAGTGCTCTGTTTTTAGAAGCGCATAGCGCAGATCATTATGGGGCCGACACGTGGCGCTCTTTGGTGGCTTGCGCCAACCCGAGAGCGCAACAGTGCAGATTTTGCAAGTGCAAGGCACTGTTTTATTATTTTGATCAATTTTGGATCAAAGAAAACAAATTTTCTTGTTTTCAAAGAACCAGTGGTTCATCAAAAGGCAATGCCTTTATTATTATTATATTTTTATTGAAGATCTTTGATCTTGTTCTTAGATCAATGATCTTTTTAGAAGAAATTCTTATTTATTCAGAGGTTTTTTACCTTTTCTTTCTTTTTGAGTTCTTCTCAAAATTCTTCAGAGTTCTCTATCTGTTTCTTGAGTTTCTCTATTCTCTGTGTTGTTGTTGTTGATGTTCATGTTGATCCTCCTCTTTGAATTGGGGTTTAGGGGCCTTTATATAGTGCCCATTAATTTGTTAAATTTGTTAAAGAGATCGTTCTCTGAGTGATTTGGGGAATTTTCCCCACCGTTGGATCTTTGATCCAAGGGTTTTTGTTTTACAGAAGACAATCTTCTTGTTTTAACAAGAACAGAAAGATCTTACTGGAATTTTAATTCTGTTTGGCGCAGATGCACCAGCGCTTGACACGTGTCGCGCAGCGCACAGCGCAGGGCAACTGTGCTTGCGCAACTGCTCTTGACACGTGTCGCGCAGCGCAGCACTTGCGCAACTGCGCTGACACGTGTCGCGCAGCGCAGCGCTTGCGCAACTGAAGCGTTCCTTCCTTTAATTTTGTTTTAAATAGAGCCTTGCTCTGATTGGGTGCGCTGCCTTGGGCGTTGCGCTCCCTGCGTTGGCGTGCCTGATTTTGACACGTGGTGCTCTGCGCGCAGCGCGGGGGATCTGAGGCGTCGCTTCATTTATTATTAAAATTTAAATTTTCAAAGTAGAGCTTTGCTCTGATTGGGGGAATCAAAAGCGTTGCTTCGTTTCCCACCTTGGAATTTGAACAGAGTTTTGCTCTGATTGGGGTAAACAAATGCCCCCCCACCGTTGCGCTTATGTGGCCTTCAAACGTGAGCGCAGCGGTGGCAGAATTCCAACCGTCGCGCCATCCCTTGGAAGTTGAAACGGCTCTCAATGCCTATAAATAGGACCTTTGGTCCCTCAGCAGATGATTATCATCTTCAAAATTTTTACTTTCAGAATCTTAGAGCCCTGCTCTTTATTTTCAAGAACTCCTAGAGTTAAACTCTTAAAACTTTTAGGTAAAATTTTTAATTTAAATTAAATTAAATTAATTTTCATTGACGGAGCCTTGCTCTCAATAGATCCCTGATCTAAAGAAAACCTATTTAGGGTTTTACTTAGCAGAGCTTTGCTCTAAAGGGGTCTAAAGAGAACTAAGGAGAACCCTATTAGGGTTCCATTAATAGAGCTCTGCTCTCTAAAAGATTTTTCTTGCATTTTCTTAATTCATCAATGGAGCTTTGCTCCTTCCAAATCATACAGAAGAATTCTTAGGAGTTTTTCATGGATCTTGGAGTTTAAAGATGGCTTTTTATTCTTCGATGAATCATATCGTTTTGCTTAATTAGTCTTTCTGATAATTTTGTTGATTCTCTTTTACAGAAACAATGGACGCCCACATGTACGATCTCGACGAAATTATCTCTTACGGGGACATCCGCCGACTCGGCCATTCTCAGAATCGAGAGTTCACCAATGCCGAGTGTGCTGAAATCATGAGTTGCTTCGATGCATTCAATGGCCAACTGCTTCCTCGGCGTTCCTCTCTCCTGAAGCTTATCATGGGAGCGATCTGGAAAGCACTCCCTTTATTCTGTACCGGCGTGCCGCTTGGAGCATTGGATGCCGCTGAGGATAAGGTGCACTCGGTGTATCTGATGAACTTAATCTCGAAGAGGCGGCGAGACAATCTTGTCGATCTCTTGCACCAGGTTTTTCAACAGTCCGCCATTCTTGCTGCCTATCGGAGGGTGGATGACATCAGTGGGGATCCTGACGCCCGTGCTCGCGAAAGGAAGCACACTAGGATGGTTCGCCAGGCTTGGAAAGTTCTGGACAAGGTCACTTATGAGTTCCTCAATCCATGTCCTGGATTTGAGGTTTTGCCATTGTTACCATCTCGATAATGTCTTTGTCTATTTCTTTATAATTGTAAGAACCTTTTGCAATATGAATGGAAAATTTCTCATTTCAGCTTGTCTTATTTCTCGTTCTGAGTCTTTTGCACATGCATGAATAGAGGTGTCTCGAATGCTTGATCAAATGCAAATCGGATGTTCTTTCTGTCGCTTTCTTCTTTCTTTGATTATCAGCATGTTGCCTTAGTAAACATGGTCGATAGATGATAGAGCGAGCATTCTGTCTTGGTTTCTTTAAGATGTAGCAATGGCTTAGGCCGCAGGTTCAGATCTGCTGTCTAAGAATTTTCAACTCTATGAGCCGTGAGGGTCTCATAGAGACTTTTCTCCCTACGGATCGAGAGGATCTCATAGGTGTATTTTCTCCTTAGGAATCGTGAGGATTCCTAAGTGTGTTTTCTCTTATAAGTCGTAAGGATCTTATAAAAGAATTTTCCCTCTTATGAGTCGAGAGGACCCGTAAGCGGTTGTTTCCCTCCTTGTCAAGATTCGACTTCGGAAAGTGGGACCCGTGGATAGTATGCAAGAGACCGTTTTAGGCCAACTTGCAGGATCCCAGTGCTTAGGAAACATGTTTTTAATCCCAGCTGCCTAAGGCTTTTCCTCGCGAGTCGAGACGAATCGAGCAGTTCTTGCAAAGACATCAATTTCCTCACAAGTCGAGACGAATCGAGCATTTCTCGCAAGAATGTCCTAACGTCACAGTTAAGCTCTGCTCTTTACGACAGAAGTCCGTTAGGGTCTGTGGTACTTAGGGTTTTGTCCGTCGTACCGTCGCATCAGCTGATATATTCCTCGATAGGCAATCGTGCTGTTCGAGTAGCCCTGCGACTGCCGTGTCTCTGATCCCTTCGGGGGCTGGACAAGACGTCTTCAAGCAATCCTCCTTGGCAGTTTGACCGTCGGAAGAGCAAGCGTTAGGAATTTTGCCATGCCGCTTTTTACTTGAGGTTAGGCTCATTTTGGAGAGCCCCGATGAGTCATAACCACTTCGCGCTGGTGTGGGATGATCTCCGATAGTCTTTCAGGTTTTATGTGAGTTGCCGTCAAGACCCCGAAGCTAGGAATTTGGCCTTTGCTTCGTTTGCTGGCATTGCGTCCTCTATATCGAGACGAATGTCGCGGTTGTCTCTAGGTTGTTGGTGAACCGTCGAGGTTTGGAACTAGGGACTTTGCCGTGGCTCCGCTGTTTGATGATGTTGCGTCTGTTGTGTCGAGACGAACGTCGAGGTGGTGACTATTCCGCACTGGTGTGGGATGATCTCCGGTTGTCTTTCAGGCTTTATATGACTTGCCGTTAAGACCCTGAAGCTAGGAATTTGGCCTTTGCTTCGTTTGCTGGCATTGCGTCCTCTATATCGAGACGAATGTCGCGGTTGTCTCTAGGTTGTTGGTGAACCGTAGAGGTTTGGAACTAGGGACTTTGCCGTGGCTCCGATGTTTGATTGTCGCGTCTAGATCCTGTTGGAGGAAGAACGCTGGGGTGACATCTCGTCTGCTGTAACGAGCCGATTGTCGAGGTGGTGACCATTCCGCATTGGTGTGGGACGATCTCCGGTTGTCTTTCAGGCTTTATATGACTTGCCGTTAAGACCTTGAAGCTAGGAATTTGGCCTTCGCTTCATTTGCTTTGGCATGTCCGAATCCTGTTGGGGGAAGGATGCTGTAGTGACATTTCGTCTGTTATATCGAGACGAATGCCGAGGTGGAGCTGGGATTTTGCCGTTAATCCGCTTGTTTGACCATGGGGTCTTTCGTTGCCGTTGCATCTGCATCTTGCTGGACTGCGAAGGAACGCTTTTGTTGACATTGCGTCTGCTGTAACGAGACGAATGCTGAGGTGGAGTTGGGATTTTGCCGTCACTCCGCTTCGCTGACCATGGGGTCTTTTGTTGACGTTGCATCTGCATCCTGCTGGACTGCAAAGGAACGCCGTTGTTGATTCTTAGGCTGTAGATATTGCCGTTAAGATTTGGAACTAGGGACTATGCCATGGCTCCGTTTCATTGCGACTCTGAGCTCGGTTGTTGACGTCATGTCTGCATCTGGTTGGAGTGAGGAGAAACACCGTTAGCGATATCTAAGTTGTTGATATCGATGTCGAGACCCTGAACCTAGGGATCTTCTTTTGCTCCGTTTGTTGACATCGTGTCTGCAATATTGCGACAAATGTCGAGGTTGTCTTTAGGTTGTCTATGAACCGTCGAGATTTGGCTTCGCTTTCTGATGGAGCCTGTTGGGAAGGTATGGTTCCTTCTTTGTTTGTGCCCCTGGATTATATACAGGAATCGATGTGATCTTACCTGTAGGGCATTTTTTTTTTATTTTCTTTCCGCGATGCTCTATCATTTCAGCTTTTTATATCGCGAAAATTGCGATTGCCCCATCATTTCGGCTATTTTTCGCGGTGCCCAATCATTTCGGCTATTTATTTTATTTTCACTCACTGCTTTTTATTGCGAGTTGCCCCATCATTTCGGCTATTTATTTTATTTTCACTCGCTGCTTTTTATTGCGAGTTGCCCCATCATTTCGGCTATTTATTTTATTTTCACTCGCTGCTTTTTATTGCGAGTTGCCCCATCATTTCGGCTATTTCATATGCATTTTTAGCTCGCTGATTTTTTATCGCGAGTGTGGAACTTGGAATCTGGTGCCAATCTCAGCATTAGCATCGCTACAATTGGAATATTGCCAGGAGCGAATCATCATTTGCCATGAAAGGACTTGGAATTTGATACCGGTTTAGGCGTCAGCATCGCTACAACTGGGATATTGCCAGGAGAGAATCATCATTTGCCTCTGTCGACGTTGAAAAAAGGTGGTTTAGCGAACAGGGTTAGGATCCCGTCGACTAAGGCTTTTGACTTCATGAGCCATAAGGGTCTCACAAAGGTATTTCTCCCTACAAGTCGTGAGGATATTGTAGGTGTGTTTTCTCCTTAGGAATCGTGAGGATTCCTAAGTGTATATTCCCCTGTAAGTCGTAAGGATCTTACTAAAGGGTTTTCTCCTTGTAAGTCGAGAGGATTTACATGGGTCGTTCACCATATGGATATATCCCTAGCCACGGGTGGGACTTGGTTAGGGAAATGTTTATTCGCGCCCGTGGATTGTATATAAGGGTCAGTATGAGCCGCTTGTAGGACCATTTCGAAGGTTGTGGGAGTTGCTTAAGAACAGGTTCAGGTTTCTGTAACTTAAGACTTTCAAATCTTATGAGCCGTGAGGGTCCCATAAGAGAGTTCTCCTTACGAGTCGTGAGGATCTCGCAAGTGTAATTTCTTCTTAGGAATCGTGAGGATCCTTAAGTGTGTTGCTCCCTTGTGAGTCGTAAGGATCTCACGCGGGTGGTTTCTCCTTACAAGGTCGAGAGGACCTTGTAAGTGTCTTTTAATGAGGTTGCGCCCTTTCGGGTTTTCACAAATACTCGCCGATAGCCCTGCTGTTTTTTTACTCATAGAGCCCTTTCAGATTTTCATCCGTGCCCATTTCGCTTATGGACATGCCGTCTTTTTTTAATTGTTTTTATTCTTTTTTTTCTAACGAGGTCGCGCCCTTTCGGGTTTTCACGAACACTCGCCGGTAGCCCTGCTGTTTTTACTCACGGAGCCCTTTCGGGTTTTCATCCATGCCCATTTCGCTTATGGACATACCGTCTTTTTTTTTGTCAGCCTGAGGATGCTGCTGTAGTAGTTTAAAGACGTTTCGGTCGTTTGCAAGTTTTAGGACATTGCGGTCCGCCGTTAGTTTAAGGACGTTTCGGTCCATCCGTCATTAGTTTAAGGACGTTTCGGTCCGTCATTAGTTTAAGGACGTTTCGGTCCGTCATTAGTTTAAGGAAGTTTCGGTCCGCCGTCGCCATATTTGAGGCGAATCTCTAGTTTATTAACTTTTCGGTCTATGGGGCTTTCTCTATGAATGAGCATGATGCCCCCGGCGTATCCATCTTTCTCGGAGAGTGCGGTTGTGGCGGGCTCACCTTCCAGCTTTCGGAGATGACGAACTTGCCCTGTTGGTATTGGTCTTCAACCCAGTTTTTGAAGACGTAGCAATTCTCGATCAGGTGACTTACCGTTTGGTGGTAAGGGCAATAATTGAGGTCGTTAATATCGCCTGGCCGCAATGGACGTTTTGGACTCGGCAGATTGATGAGTCTGTCGCGCACTGCCAGCTCGAACAGTCTCCTTGTTTCATCTTGAGGAAATGAGTAAGGACGTTTCAACTTTTCATGGAGGGGTTGCCGCTTGTTGTTTCGGCAAACAACCGGTCTAGGGCCACTCGATTTTTGTTGAGTGTTGGCGACAAAGGCCGTTTTTCCTTTTCCTTTATCCTTTTTGTTCGCTCCGTTGTTTGTGAGTCCGAGATCCTCTCCGGATATCGTGCAATTGTGCGGCTGCACGTTTTCGCAACTCCTTAATCCTTCAGAGATGGACTCCTTGAATAGAGGGCCAAGGGCTACTTTTTCATCGGAATCGCTCCCGAAGGTGAGAACTCGTGATCCCCCGGGCTCATCCTTACGACAATTGCCGGCAACTCTTTTATGCTCATCCGTCGTATTCTTCCACTGTCTACGAGCTTCACACTTTGTTCTGTTGACGTATTGCCTGTGGGCGACATACTCTTGCCACCAACACTTAAAGGAGTCGCAGTCTTCAGTAGGATGTGTGATCTTCTGATGATATAAGTAGAAGTTAGGATGCATCTCTACTCCATCGAGAGTGTTTTCTTCAGAGGGCGGTAGCTTCATTCCTATTGATATGGCTTTAGCGAACCTTTTCCTCGTCTTGAATTTATTTTATCCGCAGCGGATGTCTTTTGATTTGACGGGAGTGCCTGGGCTCTTTCGTCTAATCGCCGGCGTTTGGCTCCTTCCAGTATGGCCATTTCACGCTCTTGATTGGCTTTAACTTTCAGACGATTCTCATTCAGGAAGGTATCGATCATCTCGTCTGACGGCCACAGAAGTTCCGGTTTAGGGTCCGCCTTCGGTTTCTCGGCACAAGGAGCCTCCTCCTCATCCGCCAATGAGTGAGAGATCACATGACAAGTTGCCCCCGGTGCGTCCGTCTTCTTTGGAGTGTGCGGCTGTGGTGGGTTTACCTTCCACTTTTCAGACAGCGCAAACTTGCCTTGTAGGTACTGATCCTCGATCCATCCCTTAAAGACGAAGCAATCCTCGATCGGGTGACTTACCGTGTGGTGGTAAGGGCAATAATCGGGATTATTGAGATCGCCTGGCTGCAACAGACGTTTTGGAGGCAGATTGATGAGTCCGTTGCGTGTGGCCAGCTCGAATAATTTCCTTGTTTTATTCTGAGGAAACGAGTAAGGACGTCCCAGTCTCTCCTCGAGGGATGGGCGTGGATGCACGTTGTTTTAGCGAGTAACCGGCTTTGATTTGCTCGGCTGTTGTTGAGTATTGGCAACAACGACCGCTTTTCCTTTCTTCTCATTTCGAGAGTCCAGCTTTGGAGGAGACGGTCCATGGCCCATCTGGTCCATTTAGGCTAATTTGTCGATCAAGGCCTGGAAAGTGGTCGGCCTGAAGAACATCATGAATTGCGAGATGGTCGCTTGCGGGTTAAGAGTGCCCATGAACATACCTACCACAGGTGCCTCTTCTATGCTTTGTTCGCATTTCGACCATAGGTTCCGCCATCGTGTTGCGTATTGGACTCACGTTTCGCCTGGGCTTATCCTGGCATTAATCAGTGCTGTTATCGGGGTGTGTCCACTAGCACTCGCGAATCTTTATGTAAACAGTAGCTCCATTTCTGCAAATGTTTTGACAGAGTCGTTAGGTAGCTCCGAATACCATTCAAAGGCTGTTTCTGCTAAGCTGCCGACGAATTGTCGAAGCAACAATTTGTCATCACCTCCAGTATTGCCGCATAAGGACCTGAATTGAGTGACATGCTGATGTGGATTCCCTGCTCCCTTGTACACATGGAATTTAGGGATCGTATATCCCGGCGGGTAACTGATTTGGTCATACCAGCCCGGGTAGGGTCGTCCAGTTCTAGCAATTTGCCCAGCCGCCTCATTTGCCTGATGAGCTCGTATTTGCTGAGCTATATAGTCATCCAGTGCGGCCTTGGAAATGGTTTCTTCCTTGGCTGCTGAAAGAGCCGGAGAAGGATTAGATGTCTCCCCTTTATCGTTTTCAACAATGATTGGAGGGTCATCGGCTGGAGGGTCCGGCTGTAACATCATTCCTACCATATCTTAGAAGAGAAGCGCCATTTGTTTTATGTTAGCCGCTTGCTCTGCGGCTTCTTTGTCCTTCTTTTCGAGGACTCTGCGTAAGAAGTCAGCGTCAGTTTCTTGTTCGTGGCGCTGTTCTGATGATGCCTCCGAGCTTTCTTTTCGCCCGGTAAGTGCGGCCATAGCAGTCATCATCTCTTGAAGCTTCTGTTGCTGCTCCTGAGCTTTGGTCATGGATCGGGTGAGTGGTCGGTGACCCGTCGAAGTATGGCTATCCTCCTTTTCGGAAGCCATATAAACGGTGTGCACCACTATACCCCTAGACTTGGGGCGTTTGTGCTCAGCGCTTTTACGGTTCGCCATGTTCACATGGGTTTTTTGCGGCCTCCTTTTCTTTTGAGTGATTGACGTTGAGGGAGCCGTTGTAGTGGGCACCAGCCAGCTGTTGCTTTTTCTAGCTTGACAGAGTAGTCCTTAACAGAGTAGTCCTTCTCCTGCCGAACCTTCATCTTTTTCTGTCGGCGGAGATAGTCTTGATCCATTACGGAGACCTTGTAAATTTTAGAAGATAGCTGTTGAGGGGGCTGCTCCAGCTTCTTCTCTGGAGTATTCTCCACAGGTGAAGGAGTTCGCTTCAGCACCGCAGTAGGAGAGTTTCTGCGCACCGTGTTCAGCAATTCAAAGCTGTTCCCAGTTGGAACAGCAGCATCGATCCCCACCGTTGGAGCTGGCGGAGTTATCCCAGAGGGGGAGTTGCCCCCAGCCTTCCTTACTCGGCGCCAGTGACGACGTCGGGCATGTCGTGCGGATGAGATCACCTCTGTTGTTGGATAAGCTTCTTCATGCCCCCTCTGGGCAGCTTTGATGACCTCGCCTGGAGCAGCAACCGGAATGGCCAGCCTTGTAAAAACTGACTTCTTGGAAGGAGGAGCCTTCCCCATGATTTTGTCCGCTTGAGCCGGGATGGCTATCCGCTTTGGGAAGGCAGCTTCGGGTATCGTGGGCTTGTAGACGTTCTGGCCCAGTTTGTTGAAAACTGAAGTGTTGAAGTTGGGCGACCCGTTGAGAGGGGTCGCGGCAGTGGTAAGTCGCTCAAAGACTGACTTCTTTGGGGCTTCTTGCAACGTCATTGGGGCATTGAAGCTCATCGGTGAGAGCATGGTCCGGAAGAATAGTCCAATGGTGGCTTGAGTTACTTGCTCCACTGGCATCTTGAAAAGGGAGGCCGCTTGGGGCCCATAAGTTATTCCTCCAGTAAGGACGGAGCGAGAGTTGCAGTTGCAGGCAGTGCAGTTTGAAGCCATTGATCTTCTGTTTCTGCACGGAGCAAGACACCAAATCTTATTACCTTGAATCCACAGGCAACCACAGCAAACCGCGATTCGTTCACGAACACGACACACGAAGCGTGGAGTGGAAAGAGGAAAAGGTCCCACCGGGCGTGCCAGAATCTGTTCCCCTCCGAAAGGCGGCCAAGACATGGGACGTCTTGCCTGAGATTCGGGGCAGATGCTAATTGGTGCTATCCTTCCACCTCTCCGAAGATGCCAAGTTGATTTATGGCACCATGTATCGAAGGTTTAAACGGATGCGGCCGATGTAGCAGACTTCGTCAGATTCCCCCTCGCTTGACGGGTTTTTTATTGTGGGGACACTCTTCCCTGCAGGCGCAAGCCTCTGCAGTTAATTGCGCTACCGCATCGCGGTAACAACTTTCTTCTTCTCTAGTTGGTCACTTCGTGTCGTGGGTGTTTATTTTGTTTGTGGTTCCCCGTGGATTGTATACGGAGACTAATTTATGTCGTCGCCCGTAGGACGTGGATTAGTCCAAATCCGTATTCACTTAGATTTGGGTTTGGTGTTTTAGTTTAAGGATACGTTAGCCATATTTGAGGCTAAGATTGACTTAAACGTTTATTAAGGATACGTTAGTCCGATTTGAGACTAAGATCGACTTAACTGGATCGTTTAGATCCGACAAAAGAGCATTTAGGCTCTATTGTTCCAGTTTAGGGACATAGTAGTCCATTGCATGTATGGCCGTCGGGACCCGTCACCTCTCTGACGTCGTTGAAGGATTACAACGATAGGTGTCATCGGAGTTCAGAGATGTACCCTTGAACCAAAGTTGATTAAGGGATTTATAGTCCGATTTGGGACTAAAGTCTGTTTGAAAGTTTAAGGATATGTTAGCCATTTTTGAGGCTAAGATCAACTTAAACAGGATCGTTTAGATCCGACAAAAGAGAATTTGGGGCTCTATTGTTCCAGTTTAGGGACGTAGTGGTCCATGTTCCAGTTTAGGGACATGGGGGTCCATGTTCCCGTTTTAGAGACGGATGTTAGTTTAAGGACTCATTAGTCCATAGGTTTAAGGACCCCATAGTCCATATAGATGTGTTTAAGGACGCATTAGTCCATTAGTTTAAGGACGCATAAGTCCATGGGTTTAAGGACCCCACAGTCCGTATGGGTGTGTTTATGGACGCATTAGTTCATTAGTTTAAGGACGCATTAGTCTATGAGTTTAAAGACCCCACAATCCATATCGATGTGTTTAAGGACGCATTAGTCCATGAGTTTAAGGACCCCACAGTCCGTATCGATGTGTTTAAGGACGCATTAGTCCATGAGTTTAAGGACCCCACAGTCCGTGAGTTTAAGGACGCATAAGTCCGGGAGTTTAAGGACACATAAGTCCGAGTTGTTGGTTTAAGGACGCATAAGTCCATGAGTTTAAGGAACTCACAGTCCGTATTGATGTGTGGTTTTCGGGACCCGTCGCCTCTCTGACGTCGTTGAAGGATTACAACGATAGGTGTCAGGGGAGTTCGGAGATATACCCTTGAACCGGATGTAAATTGATTTAAGAGAACAGACTTGCTCATTCAATTTTAATTTGAGGACTTACGGCCAGAATTGGGCTAAGTCCAGTTGAAAATGTTCAACGTTTTTATTTGTAGTCGGCCTGTTAGGCTTTTATTAGGGCTCTGCCCCTGCACTGTATTTTATTCTGGCCTGTTAGGCCTTTTAAGTTGGTCTCTGTCCCTTTTTTATAATGCAGAGCATTTGTTTTGGTCCATTGGGCCTCTTAATTGGGTTTTGCCCCTTAATAATGCGTTGCATTAATTAGTCTGACAGAGCGTCACGTGGCTTGTCAGGCGCTTTGCACCAATTGAGGAGCGCAAGGTGCAAACTCATGTGGAGATGACACGTGTCACGTTCTGATGAGCGCAAGCGCAGTGCGCTGCGACAGTGCGCTGCGCTGTTGCGCTGCTGACACGTGTCGCGCTCTGGTGAGTTGCGCCAATGAGAGCAGTGCTCTGTTTTTAGAAGCGCATAGCGCAGATCATTATGGGGCCGACACGTGGCGCTCTCTGGTGGCTTGCGCCAACCCGAGAGCACAATAGTACAGATTTTGCAAGTGCAGGGCACTGTTTTATTATTTTGATCAATTTTAGATCAAAGAAAACAAATTTTCTTGTTTTCAAAGAACCAGTGGTTCATCAAAAGGCAATGCCTTTATTATTATTATATTTTTATTGAAGATCTTTGATCTTGTTCTTAGATCAATGATCTTTTTAGAAGAAATTCTTCTTTATTCAGAGGTTTTTTACCTTTTCTTTCTTTTAGAGTTCTTCTCAAAATTCTTCAGAGTTCTCTCTCTGTTTCTTGAGTTTCTCTATTCTCTGTGTTGTTGTTGTTGATCTTCATGTTGATCCTCCTCTTTGAATTGGGGTGTAGGGGCCTTTATATAGTGCCCATTAATTTGTTAAATTTGTTAACGAGATCGTTCTCTGAGTGATTTGGGGAATTTTCCCCACCGTTGGATCTTTGATCCAAGGGCTTCTGTTTTACAAAAGACAATCTTCTTGTTTTAACAAGAACAGAAAGATCTTACTGGAATTTTAATTCTGTTTGGCGCAGATGCACCAGCGCTTGACACGTGTCGCGCAGCGCAACGCTTGCGCAACTGAAGCGTTGCTTCTTTTAATTTTGTTTTAAATAGAGCCTTGCTCTGATTGGGCGTGCTGCCTTGGGCGTTGCGCTCCCTGCGCTGGCGTGCCTGATTTTGATACGTGGCGCTCTGCGCGCAGCGCGGGGGATCTGAGGCGTCGCTTCATTTGTTATTAAAATTTAAAATTTCAAAGTAGTGCTTTGCTCTGATTGGTGGAATCAGAAGTGTTGCTTCTTTTCCCGCCTTGGAATTTGAACAGAGTTTTACTCTGATTGGGGTATACAGAGTCGTGAGGATCTCGCAAGTGTAATTTTTCCTTAGGAATCGTGGGGATCCCTAAGTGTGTTGCTCCCTTGTGAGTCGTATGGATCTCACGCAGGTGGTTTCTCCTTACAAGGTCGAGAGGACCTTGCAAGTGTCTTTTAACGAGGTTGCGCCCTTTCGAGTTTTCACAAAAACTCGCCAGTAGCCCTGCTGTTTTTACTCACGGAGCCCTTTCGGCTTTTCATCCGTGCCCATTTTGCTTATGGACATACCATTTTCTTTTTCTTTCTTTCTTGTTTATTCTTTTTATTCTTCTTTTTTTTGTATCAGCCTTGGGATGCTACAATCCACAGTAGTTTATCGACGTCTCGGTCAACAGCTAGTTTTAGAACATAGTGGTCCATTGTTAGTTTAAGGACGTTTCGGTCCGTCGTTTGTTTAAGGACGTTTCGGTCCATGGTTAGTTTAAGGACGTTTCGGTCCATGGTTAGTTTAAGGACGTTTCGGTCCGTGGTTAGTTTAAGGACGTTTCGGTCCGTCCCCGGTTACTACTTATAGAGTTTGGGCTCAGGAAGATAGCGAGCGGACATAGGCGTCGTCATCTACGTTGACCTAGGCCGTGACTCGTCCGGCGTAGTAATTTTCAGGAATCGACCGTTTATTGGCCGGAAGGGTTTTTCACCATGCATGTCCATGAATAGGTAGGCTCCACCCTGGTAAACTTTGTCTATGATATACGGGCCTTCATAGTTCGGCTCGAATTTCCCCCGTTTAGCGCGATTAGGGATCATAGGTCTTTTGACCACTAGCACGAGTTCGCCTTGGCGGAATATTCTCGGCCTAGTCAATCTCTCGTATGAATGTGCCATCTTTGCTTTATAAGCCTCCAGATTTTTTTGCGCTATGAGCCGGGTTTCATCAAGGGCATCGAGCTCCTCAAGCCGAAGGTGAGCATTTTCTTCGTCTGTTAGCTCGTAATGAACTGCCACTCGTAGAGAGGGTAACTCTATCTCGAGGGGGAGTACCGCGTCTGTACCGAATACCAATGCGTACGGCGTTGTGTTCGTGGCCGTTTTAAACGTAGTTCGATACGTTCAGAGAGCTTCATGCAGTCTCTCATGCCAGTCCTTCTTATTTCGAGACACCGTCTTTTTCACAATCTTCGTCAAGCTCTTGTTGAAAGCCTCAGCTAGACCGTTAGCTCGGGGATTATAGAATGAGGAGTATCTCCAGTCTATGTTATGCTGTTGTGCGAAGCGGCTGATCTTGTGGCTTCTGTAGGCTGGCCCGTTATCGGAGATGATCCGTCTCGGAGTTCCAAACCGATAAATGACGTGTGTCTTGAAGAAATGGAGGATATTCTCCGTCTTCACTTCCCTCAGCGGTACCGCTTCTGCCCATTTGGAGAAATAATTAGTTGTCACCAAAATGAATCAATGTCCTCTGGACGATGCTGGTTCGATGGGGCCGATTATGTCAGTCCCCCACATTTCAAATGGCCAGCTAGCCACCGTTGGATGTAGTGGATTTGGATGCTGGTGGATAAAGTCCCCATGGATCTGGCACGAGGGGCATAGCTTCGCATACTCGAGGCAGTCCTGAATCACCGTGGGCCAATAGTAACCCATCCTTTTAATCTTCAGCTTCATCTTCGGCTCGGTTTGGTGAGAACCGTAGAGTCCTTCGTGAGTTTCTTGGATGACTCTCTTTGCCTCTTCAGGTCCCAGGCATCTTAGCCATAGAGAATCAAATGATCTCTTATACAGAGTATCATTAACAAAGGCGAAAGATAGAGCTCGCTTCATGAGCTGATGTTTTGAGGACGCATCTTCAGGTGTTCGACGGGATTTGAAGTAGTCTATAAAGACTTCTCTCCAATCCTCAACCTTTTCCTGGTCTTTTACTTGCAGAGCCATTTGCTTTGTCGCTTTCTTTTCTTTGGACGACTCCGGAGATATTTCTTCAGGTGCAAGAACCCGACGGCTTTGCACAACGATCTTTACGTCATCGAGGTTCTCGTCGGCCAGTTCTTTAGCGAGCTTGGCTAATGCATCCGCTTTGCTGTTCTCCACACGCGGTATACTTTCTAAGGTGTAGGAAGGAATTTGAATTAGCAGTTGCTGTACTCTCTCGCCGTACTTCACCAACTCTGGCTTGTACATTTGGTAGTCGCCGTTTACTTGACTAACGACCAGTTGGGAGTCTCCGTATATGAGGAGGTTTTCAATTCCCATGTCGATGGCGATCTCGAGACCTGCTATCAAAGCCTCATATTCGGCTTCATTGTTTGTTCTCGGCTGTTCCCCTCCGAAAGAAGGCCAAGACATGGACGTCTTTCCTGAGATTCGGGGCAGATGCTAATTGGTGCTATCCGTCCACGTCTCTGAAGATGCCAAGTTGATTTATGGCACCATGCATCGGAGGTTTAAACGGATGCGGCCGATGTAGCAGACTTCGTCAGATTCCCCCTCGCTTGAGGGGTTTTTGATTGTGGGGACGCTCTTCCCTGCAGGCGCAAGCCCCTGCAGTTAATTACGCTACCGCATTGCGGTAACAACTTTCTCCTTCTCCAGATGGTCACTTTGTGTCGTGTGTGTTTGTTTTATGTTTGGTTGCCCGTGGATTGTATACGGAGACTAATTTATGTCGTCGCCCGTAGGACGTGGATTAGTCCAAATCCATATTTTCTTAGATTTGGGTTTGGGGTTTTGGTTCGAGGATACGTTAACCATCTTTGAGGCTAAGATCAACTCAAACGTTTGTTAAGGATACGTTAGTCTAATTTGAGACTAAGATCAACTTAACGGGATCGTTTAGATCCGACAAAAGAGCATTTGGGCTCTATTGTTCCAGTTTAGGGACATAGGGGTCCATTGAATGTATGGCC
The DNA here is from genome assembly GCA_030015575.1 of Agapanthus africanus. Classification (NCBI taxonomy): domain Eukaryota; kingdom Viridiplantae; phylum Streptophyta; class Magnoliopsida; order Asparagales; family Amaryllidaceae; genus Agapanthus; species Agapanthus africanus. Next base: position 29,661,841 of record CM057339.1, read on the forward strand.
GTCGGGACCCGTCACCTCTCTGACGACGTTGAAGGATTACAACGACAGATATCAGAGAAGTTCAGAGATGTACATTTGAACCGAAGTTGATTGGGGGATCTATAGTCCAATTTGGGACTAAAGTCTGTTTGAAGGTTTAAGAATACGTTAACCATATTTGAGGCTAAGATCAACTTAAACGGGATCGTTTAGATCCGACAAAAGAGCATTTGGGGGCTTTATTGTTCCAGTTTAGGGACATAGTGGTCCATCGCCAGTTTAGAGACATGGTGGTCCATTGCCAATATAAGGACATGGTGGTCCATTACCAGTTTAAATTATAGTGGTCCATTACCAGTTTAAGGACATGGTGGTCCATAAAATGTATGGCTGTCGGGACCCATCACCTCTCTGAAGACGTTGAAGGATTACAACAACAAATATCAGAGGAGTTCAGAGATGTACCCTTGAACCAATGAGTTAGCTGAAAGAGCAGATGTGCTCAGTTCAAGATGATTTGAGGACTTATGGCTAGTTTGGGCTAAGTCCAATTATATTTGAAATATTGGCCCTTTGGGCTATTAGACATTTGTCTGGGTTCAGTCCCTCATCATTCAGCAGTACTAAACAGAGGTTTGAAGGCTCTGACAACATTTTGTCTTTGATTTCCTCAATTTTGTGATTCATTTGGAGGAGGGACTTTTGCCTCTAGAAAATTAGCCAATTTGGCTAAAGGTAGTGTTAAACACTAGAGAACAACAGTGTTAAACACTGGAGGTAGAACTCTCAAATTAATGTTAAATACTAAAAGACAATCAGTGTTAAACACTGGAAATATAATCTTCAATTTAGTGTTAAACAGTAGAAACAATCAGTGTTAAACACTGGAAATATAATCCCCAAATTAGTGTTAAACACTAAAGAAAGAGGGGTCACGTGTGGACACGTGAGAGCGCCCAAAAGTGGGACCAGATCCCTTTTCTTCGTTCTGCAATTAAGTGTTAAACACTTTTTATTTTTATTTTAGAGCATCACGTGTTGGCACGTGATGGGGATTTATGCATCGGTAATTACAGCACTTGCTGAGGGGTCACGTGAGTGCACCCAAAGCTCATATTTCCTTTGCTTTTTCTTTCTATGTTTTGTAGGTCACGTGGGAGCACGTGAGGCATTGCCTCAGAGCTTTTTCCTTCTCATTTTTGGGGATCTCTTCAGGGGTCACGTGGGGCCATGTGACCTAATCCTTTTCTTGCACAGAGATCTCTTTAGTCTCTTTATTTTAAGAATTGAATTCTTTGTAGGGTTAAACCCTAATTATAATTTTGGAGGAATTAAATTCCTATGGTGCAAGAATTAAATTCTTAAGTAGGGTTAAATCCCAATTTCTTTTTAGAGGAATTAAATTCCCATATATGTAAAACAATTAAATTCTCAATTAGGGTTAAACCCTAGTTCTGTTTTGGGAGAATTAAATTCTCTAAACTTAATTCTCCCTCTAAGTTTTGGATCTGCATGGCAGGATCTCAACCCGATGAGGATTAAATTCTCATCCTATGGAGAGATGTGCTCTGTACAGATCTTCAACCAGAAGAAGAACTAAGTTCTTCTATGTAGAAGAGTTAAACTCTTAGATTTTGAGAATTAAATTCTCTGTTTGAAGTTTTGATTCCCTTTCTTTTCTCACCTAGGGTTTTCTTTTGTTGAGAATTAAATTCTCCTCTCTTTTCTTCTCTCTTGAGAATTAAATTCTCCTCTCTCTGTTCTTCTCTCCAAAAAGATCCCTCTCTTCTCTTCTTGGCTCCTATTTATAGGAGAAGGAAAAGAATCAATTTGTTTAGTAAATATCTCATTGAAAGATTTTAATTGATTTCATGATTAATATGATCCTTTAAATCATTCAGTGAAATTTTATTCACCGTTGGATTTTAAATCCAAAGATATTCTGTTTGTTATTTTCGGTGAGATTTAGGGGAAATCTTTCTTTGTCTAAGATTTTTCCCATAAATTGGTGATTTTTAATCACCCTTGGATCTTTAATCCAACGGTCCCCATAATTCTTTTCCATTTGGAAAGATTTAGAAGCTTTTAGAATTTAATTCTATTAACTGTAAGGCTTTCGAAGCCAGTCACGTGCTGACACGTGACCCTTGGTCACGCGTGAGCACGTGACCCCCAATTGAGTTCTTTAACGGCCGCTTGTTTATGTTTTTGTTTTAACCATCACGTGTCAACACGTGACCATTGGTCACGTGTGAGCACGTGATACCTCGTTGAGATATTTTTTCTGACTTTTAGAATTAAATTCTTTTAAGCTGTAAGGCTTTCAAAGCCTGTCACGTGCTGGCACGTGACCATTGGTCACGTGTGAGCATGTGACCCTCAATTGAGTTATTTTTCAGTAGTTTGTTTTCGCTTCTGTTTGATGAAGTTTTAATCACGTGTCTACACGTGACCATTGATCACGTGTGAGCACTTGATACCTCATTGAGGTAATTCTTGATTTTTAATCAGGGAATAGTGCAAAGCATATTTGCTCATAACTTTTGATCCCGGATGAATTATGAAGCCCATAATATATCAAATCGAAGGGTTTTTCGAGATGCTTCCGATACCATCAGAATTTAATAGTTACTCCTTGGGGAGTTTATCAAAATACAGGCCGGAAGATACTGATTCGCATTTCCTTAAGCGTATCGCTGCCATTTGAAACCTTGGAATCCTCTGCGCAGAAAATTTTTCCCGGAACAAATGCCCCCCACTACTTTGCCCACGTAAGTATATACGTGGGTGAAGTAGTGCAGAATAATGCATAGCTTATGACCAGTTTCGGGTTGGTATATAACTTTCAGAATCTTGATCTGAGAAGATAACGAGCGGACACAAGCGTCGTCATTTATCATTGACTCAAATCTCGACTCTTAAGAGATATAGTTCCAAACTCTCAACTCTATGAGCCGCACCCTTCTATTTCTTTATGTCTTAGTCTGGCGTGAAGTAGTTTATACGCTCATGAGTAAGTTCTCCATTTCAGTGGCATATAGCTTTGACAAGTGTGGTTGATAGATGGTTCATCTTAACCTCTTTGTAGGGCAGTGATGGCTTAGGATACAGGGTTAGGATCTGCCACCTAAGACTTTTCAACTTTATAAGCCATGAGGGTCTCATAAAGACTTTTCTCCCTACGAGTCGAGAGGATCTCGTAGGTGTATTTTCTCCTTAGGGGTCGTGAGGACTCCTAAGTGTGTTTTCTCTTATAAGTCGTAAGGATCTTATAAGAGAATTTTCCCTCTTACGAGTCAAGAGGACCCGTAAGCGGTTGTTTTCCTCTTTGTCGAAATTCGACTTTGGAGAGTGTGACCCGTGGATAGTATGCAAGAGACCGTTTTGGATAGACTTGCAGGGTCCCGGTGCATAGGAAACAGGTTTTTTAATCCTCGCTGCCTAAGGCTTTTCCTTACGAGTCGAGACGAATCGAGCATTTCTCGCAAAGACACTAATTTCCTCATGAGTCGAGACGAATCGAGCATTTCTCACAAGAATATCCTAACATCACAGTTAACCTCTGCTTTTTACGACAGAGATCCGTTAGGGTCTGTGGTACTAGGATTTTGTCCGTCGTACCGTCGCATCAGCTGATGTATTCCTCGATAGGCAGTTTTACTGTTCGAGTAGCCTTGCGATTGTCGTGTCTCCAATCTCTTCTGGGGCTGGACAAGACGTCTTCAAGCAATCCTCCTAGGCAATTTGACCGTCGGAAGAGCAAGCGTTAGGAATTTTTCCATGCCGCTTTTTACTTGAGGTTAGGCTCATTTTGGAGAGCCCCGATGAGTCATAACCACTCCGCGCTGGTGTGGGATGATCTTCGATAGTCTTTCAGGCTTTATATAACTTGCCGTTAAGACCCTGAAGCTAGGAATTTGGCCTTTGCTTCGTTTGCTGGCATCGCGTCTGCTGTATCGAGACGAATGTCGCGGTTGTCTCTAGGTTGCTGGTGAACCGTCGAGGTTTGGAACCAGGGATTTTGCCGTGACTCCTTTTGGTGATGTCGCGTTTGCTGTGTCGAGAGGAACGTCGAGGTGGTGACCACTCCACACTGGTGCGAGATAATCTCCGATTGTCTTTCAGGCTTTATATGACTTGCCGCTAAGACCCTGAAGCTAGGAATTTAGCCTTTGCTTCGTTTGCTTTGGCGCGTCCGAATCCTGCTGGGGGAAGAACGCTGGGGTGACATTTCATCTGCTGTATCGAGACGATCGTCGAGGTGGAGCTGGGATTTTTCTGTCACTCTGCTTTATTTCGACCATGAGGTCTTTTGTTGGCGTTGCTTCTGCATCCTGCTGGGGTGCGAAGGAACGCCGTTGTTGACATTGCGTCTGCTATAACGAGACGAATGCTGAGGGGGGCTGGGATTTTGTCGTCACTCCGCTTAGCTGACCATAGTGTCTTTCGTTGACGTTGCATCTACATCCTGCTGGACTGCGAAGGAACGCCGTTGTTAGCATTGCATCTGCTGTAACGAGACGAATGCTGAGGTGGAGTTGGGATTTTGCCGTCACTCCACATTATTTCGACCATTGGGTCTCTTGTTGACTTTGCATCTGCATCCTGCTGGACTGCGAAGGAACGCCGTTGTTGACATTGCGTCTGCTGTAACGAGACGAATGCCGAGGTGGAGTTGGGATTTTGTCGTCACTCCGCATTGTTTCGACCATAGGGTCTCTTGTTGACGTTGCATCTGCATCCTGCTGGACTGCAAAGGAACGCCATTGCTGATTCTTAGGCTGTAGATATTGCCGTTAAGATTTGGAACTAGGGACTATGCCCTGGTTCCGTTTGATGGTGTAACATCTGTGTCATGCTGGAATGAGGAGGCCCACTGTCGTTGGTCTCCAGGCTGCAGATGTGTCCATTGAGATTTGGAACTAGGGACTTTGCTATGGTTCCGTTTCGTTGCGAGTCTGAGGTCGATTGTTGACGTCACGTCTGCATCTGGTTGGAGTGAGGAGAAACGTCGTTGGTGATCTCTAAGTTGTCGATGTTGACGTCGAGACCCTGAAGCTAGGGATCTTCCTTTGCTTCATTTGTTGACATTGTGTCTGCAATATTGCGACAAATGTCGAGATTGTTTCTAGATTGTCTATGAACCGTCGAGATTTGGCTTCGCTTTCTGATGGAGCCTGTTGTGAAGGTATGGTTCCCTCTTTGTTTGTGCCCCTGGATTGTATACAGGGATCGATGTGATCTCACCTGTAGGGCAAAAGTTTCATTCTTTTAATAAAATTTTTTATTCTTTCCGCGACGCTCTATCATTTCAGCATTTTATATCGCGAAAATCTCGATTGCCCAATCATTTCGGCTATTTTTCGCGGTGCCCAATCATTTCGGCTATTTATTTTATTTTCACTCGCTGCTTTTTATTGCAAGTTGCCCAATCATTTCGGCTATTTTTTTTATTTTACTCCCTGCTTTTTATTGCGAGTTGCCCAATCATTTCGGCTATTTTTTTTATTTTACTCGCTGCTTTTTATTGCGAGTTGCCCAATCATTTCGGCTATTTTGCATGCATACATTTTTACTTGCTGACTTTGTTGCAAGTTGCCCCATCATTTTGGCCATTTCGTACGCATTTTTGGTTCGCTGATTTTTTTTATCGCGAGTGTGGAATTTGGAATCTGGTGCCAATCTCAGCATCAGTATCGCTGCGACTGGAATATTGTCAGGAGCGAATCATCATTTGCCATGAAAGGACTTGGAATTTGATACCGATTTAGGCATCAACATCGCTACAACTGGGATATTGCCAGGAGCAAATTATCATTTGCCTCTGTCGATGTCGAATAAAGGTGGCTTAGCAAATAGGGTTAAGATCCCATCGACTAAGGCTTTTGACTTCATAAGCCGTAAGGGTCTCATAAAGATGTTTCTCCCTACGAGTCGCGAGGATCTCGTAGGTGCGTTTTCTTCTTAGGAGTCGTGAGGATTCCTAAGTGCATGGTCTCTTATAAGTCGTAAGGATCTTACAAGAGTGCTTTCTCCTTATAAGTCGAGAGGACTTATAAGGGCTGTTCACCGTGTAAACATATCCCTAGTCACGGATGGGACTTTGTTAGGGAAATGTTTATTCGCGCCTGTGGATTGTATACAAGGGACAATACTGAACCGCTTGTAGGGTAGTATTGGAAGTTGTGGGGGGGTGCTTAAGAACAGGTTCAGGTCTCTGTAGCTTAACACTTTCAAATCTTATGAGCCGTGAGGGTCCCATAAGAGAATTCTCCTTACGAGTCGTGAGGATCTCGTAAGTGTAATTTCTCCTTAGGAATCGTGGGGATCCCTAAGTGTGTTGCTCCCTTGTGAGTCGTAAGGATCTCACGCGGGTGGTTTCTCCTTACAAGGTCGAGAGGACCCTGTAAGTGTCTTTCAACGAGCTTGCGCCCTTTCGGGTTTTCACAAACACTCGCCGGTAGCCCTGCTGTTTTTACTCACGGAGCCCTTTCGGGTTTTCATCCGTGCCCATTTTGCTTATGGACATACCGTTTTCTTTTTTTTGTTCTTTTTCTTTTTTTTTTTGTTTATTCTTTCTTTTTTCTATTCTAACGAGATTGCGCCCTTTCGGGTTTTCACAAGACTCGCCGGTAGCCCTGCTGTTTTTACTCACGGAGCCCTTTCGGGTTTTCATCCGTGCCCATTTCGCTTATGGACATACCGTTTTTTTTTGTTTTTTTGTTTTTTACCACGCTAGCCTAAGGATGCCGCGGGTTGATAGTAGTTTAATGACGTTTAGGTCATTTGCAAGTTTTAGGACATTGCGGTCCGTTGTTAGTTTAACGACGTTTCGGTCTATATCCAGTTTTAGGACGTAGTGGTCCGTTGTTAGTTTAACGACGTTTCGGTCTATTATCCAGTTTTAGGACGTAGTGGTCCGTTGGGCTTTCTCTATGAATGAGCATGATGCCCCCGGCATATCCATCTTTTTCTGAGCATGTGGTTGTGGCGGGCTCACCTTCCAGTTTTCGGGCAGCGCGAACTTGCCCTGTTGGTATTGGTCTTCAACCCAGTTTTTGAAGACGTAGCAATTTTCGAGTGGGTGACCCATTACTCTGTGGTAGGGACAATAGTTAGGATTGTTAACGTCACCTGGCTGCAACGGACGTTTTGGATCTGGCAGAGTGATGAGCCCGCTGCGCACTGCTAGCTCGAACAATCTCTTTATTTTATCTTTGGGAAACGAGTAAGGACGTTTCAACTTCTCATTGAGGTATCGCGGCTTGTTGTTTTGACGACAAAACGGTCTCGGGTTACTCGGCTGTTGTTGAGCGTTGGCGACGAAGGTCACTTTTCCATTCCCCTTATCCTTTTTGTTCGATCCCTTGTTCGCGGGTCCGAGATTCTTTCCGGGTAGCGTGCAATTGCACGGCTGAATGTTCTCGCAGCTCCTCAATTCTTTCGTTTCAGAGATGGATTCCTTGAAGAGAGGACCGAGGGCTACTTTTTCTTCGGTGTCGCTTCCGAAGGTGAGAACTCGCGATCCCCCGGGATCAACCCTATGACAATTGCCGACAATTCTTTTACGCTTATCTGTCGCATTTTTCCGTTATTTACGAGCTTCACGCTTTGTCTTGTTGAAGTGTTGCCTGTGAGCGACTTATCCTTGCCACCAACACTTAAAGGAGTTGCAGTCTTCAGTAGGATGTGCAATCTTCTGATAATATAAGCAGAAGTTAGGATGTACGTCTGTTTCATCAAGATGTATACCACCGGGAGAATTTTCTCTGAAAGAGGGCAGTCTCATCCCCATCGATATGGCTGTGGCGAATCGTTTCCTTGTCTTGATCCTACTTTCATTTGCGGCGGATGTACTTTGACCTGGTGGGAGTGTTTCGACCCTTTCATCTAGACGCCGGCTTTTGGCTTTTTCGAATATGGTCATCTTGCGCTCTCGATCAGCTTTGCTTTTAAGACGGACTTCGTTCAGGAATGCATCAATCATTTCATCTGATGGTCCTAGAAGTTCTGGCTCAGGATCTGCCCCCAGCTTCTCTGTGTAAGGAGCTTCTTCATCATTTATTGACGAGTGAGAGAACACATGGCAACTTGCCACATAATCTTCAGATTCATCCGATGAGTCTTCTCCATTGTCATCATCTCCGTCCTCAAGGACGTGGCTGAGAAATTCTTGGAGTGTGACTGGGGTCCGCGCCTTCTGATTATATTCTTCCAACGCGTCAGTCTGTTTTGCAGGTCCGTGCACTCGTCACCAGGCTGCACTGGCTTTTTGGTCTTCTTCTTCTTCTTCGAAGACTTTGACGGCTGGGTGTGAGCGCTCTGACCATCACCACCCGTTTTTGGAGTTGGGCGCGGTTTCAGCATTCGTTCGATGATTTCGAGTTCCAGTGGATTTTTCCACCTGATTGCCGGGCACGTTTGGAGATCCTTCAGCATCTTTTTGGTTTTGGCTGACAGCACGACTTCCCACGGAGCTTCTTCAACAAAAGAACAAGTTGCCCCCGGTGTGTTCGTCTTCTTTGGAGTGTGCGGTTGTGGTGGGTTTATTTTCCACTTCTCGGACAGCGCAAACTTGCCTTGTAGCTACTGATCTTCGATCCATCCTTTAAAGACGAAGCAATTCTCGATCGGGTGACTTACCGTTTGGTGGTTGATTGGTGTGGAAGAGTGTGTTTGTTTGTAGTTAACCGCAATCAGAACGGTGTCGCGCGTAGCTAGACCGAGGTGAGTACGGGTTGTCCTCTGGGAAACGTTGAATCTTTTACTCTTACTTTAGATGTGTTGAAAAAGAGAGGAGGGATAAAGAATTTTGTGAAATGGTTTCTAGATCTACGTTAAGCACTAATGCAGAATATAGATCTAGATTATTTATGGATGTAGCTAATATAATAAGGGGGCTTGTAGGGTTCGTTAGAATTTAGTAGTTATGGACGATTAATTAAAAGTTACCCTTTTTATCCTTTAATAGATTTAAAACTAGAATGACGGTGATGCGTGTAGATTAGGGTTTCTGGAGGGAAAAGGAATCTCACTCTTAACCTTTATCTCGACACGGAACTCCGTTCATATCTAGCCTTTACCAAAACAATCATTAATCTAATCTCTAATCGCGGTCGGAACTAACAAAGAATTGTTAGCGCGCCCGATTAGGATGTTAATGATTCTTTTGATAAAGTTCATAAACTTTATAGGACTTAAAAAGGGTTTAGGGATGTTCATCATCCATTAGCCTACCCTAATCCTACGAACCCTAACAAGCGGAGAATTACTCGCGCATGTTTGGAGAAAGAGAGATGGAGAGAAATTGCATAATTAAACTACGAAGAAATAGAATAAGAAGAAGAAAGCTACCTTTATTAATCAACAATATCAAGTACACTTTGATTCCTTAGAAAATGATTACAAAAACCTAGTTTGCTTCTCGATCTCTTCTAAGGAGGTAGATGAACCGTTGATGATCAGCCTGGATGCGTGAGCCATCTTGGACTTCGTAATCGCGTCGGCTTGATGAATTTTCCAAGAGGGTCTCGGTCTTTATTTATAGTTCAAAAAGCCAGAAATTTAGCTTCCAAATTTGGAAGCAAACTGTAGAGATTCACCCCAAAAAATATAATCTTCTAACTCCCCTATAATGCCGCGGATCCGCGGCCAACAGGGGGGTTTGGCCGCGGATTCGCGGCCAATGGTGGGGATCTCCTCATCAAAATTTTGGGGCTCTCTCCTTGTGACATGTGGCTATCTCTGGTATGTTTGGATCTTTTGAAATCTTTTCGTAGTTGCTGCCAGACTTGATCTCCAAGTTTTGATTTCTTAATTAGGCAAGTTTTCTTTAACAACTTGATTTCCTTGATTTTAGTCTTGAAAAATCCTGCACAACTTGGAAAAATTCTGCACAACAACTAAAATAATATTTAGTAGACTTTGTTCTACTAGGATTTGGTCAATGATATTATTTGCATACATTTTCCTACCAAATTCTAATTATAATATATCAACACATGGAAAATAGTATTTTTACACATAAACCCTCATATGTATGATATATTATAATAAAGACCTTTTTTAATATGGAAATGGTAGGAAAAATGTAATAACAAATGTGCAGTTTTATCAACTGAACAAATACCCCCAAACTTATCTTTGATTATCCCGAGCAAACTAGTTTATTCAAGAGAAGGAGAAAAAAGAAAGGAGAAAACTAAGCGCACTTTCGTAGGCAAACACGATTGCACTGAGCACGTGCAACAAGCCGTTAAACCTCTAGGTGTCCCTAGTAGAAGGAGTGTTGTCTCCTGAGGGTTTTCAGCGGATTACACCCACAAAATCCAATAACAAAAGAGAGATGGTGAAATTTACATATAAAGATAAGAACCATAAAAGAAAGACTTTGAAAATAAGAGTTTCTAACTACACTAGCTTTTCAGTTGTCATGAGCCCTATCTTAATAGTCATGAAAAGATGTTAGAAATCACATTATCCCTCAATAAAACATCGTCTTTATTCTTCATTCCTTCCTTTCATCCAAACATCGATCATATAACCCTACGTGTGTGTAATGGACATCCCTACGCTCGGAGAATTCAATTCAAGCTATCATACTCTTGTCCATCTATCTCAGTACTTTTTAATTTGATGGATACTTAGGCTTGCTCACACCTTTTCATGCGATCGTTAATACTTCTTGAGATACTAACCGACCGATTACTCATCTGCTTGCTGATTAGGTGATAATATTTTTCTCATCTTGCACCACCTAAGGCTTAGCAGTGACTCCCAGACCAGTTGGCCTTAGGGCACTAGGTGAAGAGGCACCCTCGCTATATTTTTTTATTGCTGCCTTGGCGATACAAAACCAGTGTTCATTTTTTTCTTTCATCATTTTTATATTTTCTTCATTTTTTTTATTTCCTCCATACTTTGGCTTTTAGACAAGAGCATTTCAAGGTATCCTCTACTATCCCGAGTTTTAAGACGTGTGTAAGTGCATATAGTAGGGTATCAATATTCGAATGTTTGGCTTCTACAATAGAAACTATTTTTCAGACTTATTTTTATCCTCAGATTAGTGACTTCCTTCATCTTACTAACCCTTGGGACAACAGCTTATAACTTCTTATTACTAGTTCTTTTAAGAAAACTTCTAATTTTCTTGGTTTTCTTAAACTATTCCTATCTTTTGGATGTAATTTTTCACTTTCTACTCTTTTATTATCAAATTTTTTTTTGAAAATGTTGTGCTTATGTAAAGTATGATGCAAATTGATGTGTAAATAAGCACAAACCTCCCCCAAACCTGTTTACAGCAGTGTCCTCACTGATGTCATCCGTTAAGCTCAAAAACCTGTAGACTTGGGAGGAAATTATTAATGGGGGCAAGAATATATGAAAGTGAAAATCCTTCCCCAAACTTATTTTAGGCTCACAATTTTATAAAAATCATTTTCTTTTAAGAACCAAAATATACCCCCCCAAACTTGAGTTAAAAAATTTTAATCTTTTACAATCACAAGAGGGGGTCAAGGTTATTGGTCAATGCCAAGCTTTGCAAAGACCGAAGGTCAACACCAACCATTCAAAAATTTTATCGATGAAGTACCAAGGTTGGTGGAAGAACATGTCACCTTTCGACGTGAAGAAGTGGGGAGGTGATAAGAGGTGTAATGGAAAAGGATCGCGTCTCAATTTGGAGAGACGACACAGTGATAGTAATGATGGATTACTCGCATTATCATGATTGTCCAAAAGAGGGGGTGGAGGTCCAATTTCTTCATCTTGGAGTTGATTCATCTCAACACCCGTGTCTTTTAAAAATGCGAGTTCATCAGCGAAAATTTCCTCAAAGTTTTCATCGATACCCCGAAGAATAATGTCATCAGAAAAAATGGGGTGATCGTCAGACTCTATAAAAAGTTCCTCATCAGCGTTAGATGTTGACCCGGACAACTCGGTGGAAGAGTACATGGTTGGGTCAAACAACAACATATGAATAGAGTCAGTATCATGAGGTTGATCAAATTCGCTGCTGTTGACATCCATTAATTCGACAGAACACACATGAGCATAGGGTTCGGAGGGTTCACTTCCCAACTTGTAAATATTAAGCTCAATTGACTTCTTTCCAAAGGATAGGGTCATAGAGCCGTTTCTACAATTGATTACTGCGTTGGAAGTGGACAAAAAGGGTCGACCGAGTGTCACCGGGATTTGATTGCATGGGTTTGCCACAGGTTGTGTATCCATAACGATAAAGTCCACAGGGAATATGAATTCCCCGACTTTGATTAACACATCCTCTAGCTCACCCCTAGGTTGGGTGATAGATCGATCGGCCATCTGAAGAGTGCAATGCGCAGGTTTTAATTCTCCAATCCCTAATTGCTCATAAACAGAATACGGAAGCAAGTTAACACTAGCACCTAAATCGAGTAGAGCACGATTGATATTTTTACCCCTAATAGAAATTGAAATTGTAGGACTTCCGGGGTCCTTTCGTTTCTTGGGTAGTTGTTGTGTAAAAGCTGTGCTCACATTACTCGCAAGGAAAACTTTTTTAGGTACTTGAACTTTTCTCCTCCTAGTGCACAAGTCCTTTAGAATTTTCGCATATGACGGAACTTGTTGAATAGCATCTAGGAGAGGAATGTTTATGTTAACTTGCTTAAAAATTTCCACAATTTTTTCCATTTGTGGACTTGGTTTGTTGCCCCTTAACCTGTTTGGATAAGGTGCTTTATCAATAAGGGTTTGGTCCAACATTGGAGAGGATTGTGGGGACGGATTTGATCCCAAAACTGGAGTGGGAATCGACTTAGATAGATTTGGCGAAATGGGTGAAGGGTTCGAGCCTTGGGGAAAACGGAGAATAGGCTCGGGTGAAGGTGGGAGACTAGACGAATTAGGGGAAGAAGAAGAAGCTGGGGTATCATTGGTGTCACTATCATCACATTGCTCACCCACTCGGTTATTCAGCACTTTTCCCGATCTCAACGTGGTAACAGCACTCACATTATAACTTTATGAGTGGCCAGGATTAGGTATGGGTTGAGATGGGAGTTTCTCTTTCTCTCTCGCACTCATTACGGCGTTTAACTGTGCGATTTGGTTTTCTATTGATTTAATACTCTCACCATGGGAGGCGGAGTTTTTCGTTAGGGTATCAATAGAAGACGTCATCTCAGCCGACAATTGCATGGATTTTTCATGAACATATCCAAAGTTTGTGCGAGTGAAGAGTTATCAGTACCGGCCATTTGTGGTGTAGAAGTGTTGGCCGGATTTTGGAAATTCTGTGACTGAAAGGGGGGCTGATTCTGTGGTTGTGGTTGCTGTGGAGGAGGTCTTTGATAATTGCTTTGTTGGTTTTGGTTCCAAGCAAAGTTAGGATGATTCCTCCATCCTTGATTGTACGTGGAAGAATAAGGGTCGTTTCTAGGTCGCTGCTGAAAAGCAGCATTAGCTTGAAACGATGCATTCATAGGACATTCTTCCGTTAAGTGTGAAGGATTCGAACAGCAACCACAGACGATCTTAGGAAGCGTGACCTAATTTAGGGAGAATGATGAGAACTTGTTTTCAATAGCGTCGAATTTCTTCTGTATCGCTGCCATTTCGGCTTTTACTGCGATAAAAACATCGAGCTGGTGAATACCTCCCTTAGTTGAAGGTGGTCTTACGCTTTCCCACTGCAACGTGTGTTCAGTAAGGTCTTCCAGATATTTCCACGCTTCACCATCGTCTTTAGACATGAAATTGCATTGACACATTGTTTCAAGTATCTACTTTGTCGCTGGATTAATGCCCTCATATATAATCCGACATAAATCCCATCTTTGTATTCCATGATGGGGGCATTAGACAAGCAGATCTTTGAAACGTTCAAAGCACTTCTAAAATGGTTCATTGGGAAGCTGGGTGAACTGGTTGATCTCGCTCCTAATATGGGCAGTCTTATGGTTTGGGTAAAACTTCTTAAGAAATGCTATGACAAATTCATCCCAATTAGTGATAGAGTGTGCGGCAGTATTATAAAGTCATTTTTCTGCCAAGTCGCACAGTATGAATGGGAGAAGACGTAAGCGCATAGCATCTAAAGTCAATTGTGAAGTACCCATCATTGCGCATACGTTTTCAAATTTGGTGATGAAAACGTACGCGTCTTCCGACTCAAGCCCGTGAAATTTGGGCAGCAGATTGATGTAGTGGGGTTTAATTTCGAAATTATCCCCGTTAGGTGGTGGAAGAGATAGACAAGTGGGAAGAGGACCACGGATAGAATAGCATCTCTCTTGGAGAGAGATGCGCGGTGGATTCTGCGCTCCTACGGGCGGTGGCAGCATGGTGTTATACTCTGATGGAGTGCCGTCCATCTCGGTCGTGGCGTGTGGTGGGGGAAAAGAAGATGAAGAAGTACCGACTTCGGCGTTGATAGCAGGAACGCGGACAAGGCGGGCACTAGGATCCCGTGTCTAGCCGAGCATGCACTAAGCGGGTTTAGTGCAAGTGGCAGCGTGTGTGTGATTTAAAATTGGTTTGTTTTTGAAAAAGTGGGACTCAAGACAAATCACCCTAAGATGCATAAGCAACCCTAGAACTAAGGTCACCTAGGTCCAGTCTCTAGACCGCTCCTAGACTTCCAAAGGACAAGCCGCAGGATCAATCCTCTACCGCCTCCGTACTACCCTTGTAGCCAGGTAAGTGCCAGGTAAGTGGGAAGGAACCACAGTAGTGGGCCTAATTAAAAACCACTAGCCTTTGACACACTTGCCTAGGCACTACAAAAGTAACGCGGATAAACGATAGATTACCCACGACCTTCCTCTGTCCTTATTGAGCGCGACAGTCCTTAGAGTCTGGTCTAGATATTTTTTAAATTAATGAAGGGTTGATCTAGATGCTCGGTTTGTGATTTGTGGGGCGTAGGAAGGGTGATGAAATCCCCACCTAATCTTGATTTGGTCTTTGCCCCTTAAAGTCCGTATTAAAATATGCAAAACAAAACCAATCACAAAACTTTTGCAAAAAGATTTTTGAGCGGCGCTATTTTGCAAAGAATCCTGCAGAAAATAGATTTTATTGGATTTGAGAGGAGAGAGAAGGAGTTGAAAAAGATACCAGAGAATTCTGTAGCCCTAATCCCTCTAACCTGCCGCGATTCCGCCGCCGGAAGCCCTTTGTGCCGCGGTTCCGCCGCGCTGTGGATGGATCAGTTGATGAAAATTTTTCTGTGGCCTTCTGTGCTCCTCTGGATCTCGATGAATGTCTCCATCTTCTGTTTTCCTCAATTCTGTGACTCCAGATCTCCTTGCAAAATTCACGCACAAATCGTTAAATATGCAATTTGCAGTTTTGTGTTAATAATGATATGAATCGTCTAAGAATTCAACACAAATAGTAAGAATAAAAAATTACGCACGTATCCCCGGCAACGGCGCCATTTGATTGGTGTGGAAGAGTGTGTTTGTTTATAGTTAACCGCAATCAGAACGGTGTCGCGCGTAGCTAGACCGAGGTGAGTACGGGTCGTCCTCTGGGAAACGTTGAATCTTTTACTCTTACTTTAGATGTGTTGAAAAAGAGAGGAGGGATAAAGAATTTTGTGGAATGGTTTCTAGATCTACGTTAAGCACTAATGCAGAATATAGATCTAGATTATTTATGGATGTAGCTAATATAATAAGGGGGCTTGTAGGGTTCGTTAGGATTTAGTAGTTATGGACGATTAATTAAAAGTTACCATTTTTATCCTTTAATATATTTAAAACTAGAACGACGGTGATGCGTGTAGATTAGGGTTTCTGGAGGGAAAAGGAATTCCACTCTTAACCCTTATCTCGATACGGAACTCCGTTCATATCTAGCCTTTACCAAAACAATCATTAATCTAATCTCTAATCGCGGTCGGAACTAACAAAGAATTGTTAGCGCGCCCGATTAGGATGTTAATGATTCTTTTGATAAAATTCATAAACTTTATAGGACTTAAAAAGGGTTTAGGGATGTTCATCATCCATTAGCCTACCCTAATCTTACGAACCCTAACAAGCGGAGAATTACTCGCGCATGTTTGGAGAAAGAGAGATGGAGAGAAATTGCATAATTAAACTACGAAGAAATAGATTAAGAAGAAGAAAGCTACCTTTATTAATCAACAACATCAAGTACACTTTGATTTCTTAGAAAATGATTACAAAAACCTAGTTTGCTTCTCGATCTCTTCTAAGGAGGTAGATGAACCGTTGATGATCAGCCTGGATGCGTGAGCCGTCTTGGACTTCGTGATCGCGTCGGCTTGATGAATTTTTCAAGAGGGTCTCGGTCTTTATTTATAGTTCAAAAAGCCAGAAATTTAGCTTCCAAAATTGGAAGCAAACTGTAGAGATTTACCCCCAAAAATATAATCTTCTAACTCCCCTATAATGCCGCGGATCCGCGGCCAACAGGGGGGTTTGGCCGCGGATCCGCGGCCAATGGTGGGGATCTCCTCATCAAAATTTTGGGGCTCTCTCCTTGTGACATGTGGCTATCTCTGGTATGTTTGGATCTTTTGAAATCTTTTCATAGTTGCTGCCAGACTTGATCTCCAAGTTTTGATTCCTTAATTAGGCAAGTTTTCTTTAACAACTTAATTTCCTTGATTTTAGTCTTGAAAAATCCTGCACAACTTGGAAAAATTCTGCACAACAACTCAAATAATATTTAGTAGACTTTGCTCTACTAGGATTTGGTCAATGATATTATTTGCATACATTTTCCTACCAAATTCAAATTATAATATATCAACACATGGAAAATAGTATTTTTACACATAAACCCTCATATGTATGATATATTATAATAAAGACCTATTTTAATATGGAAATGGTAGGAAAAATGTAATAAAAAATGTGCAGTTTTATCAATTGAACAGTGGTAAGGGCAATAATTGGGATCGTTGACATCGCCTGGCTGCAACGGACGCTTTGGACTCGGCAGATTGATGAGTCTGTTGCGCACTGCCAGCTCGAACAGTCTTCTCGTTTTATCCTGAGGAAACGAGTAAGGACGTCCCAGTCTCTCCTCGAGGGATGGGCGTGGACGCATATTGTTTTGACGGACAACCGGCTTTAAGTTGCTCGACTGTTGTTGAGTATTAGCGACGAAAGGTTCTTTCCCTTTCCCCTGTTCATTCCGAGGGTCCATCTTTGACGGAGATGATCTATGATCCATCTGATCCATTTGGGCCAACTTGTCAATCAAGGCCTGGAAAGTAGTTGGCTTGAAGAACATCATGAATTGCGAGATGGTCGCTTGCGGATCAAGAGTGCCCACGAACATGCCTACCGCAGGTGCTTCTTCGATGCGTTGTTCGCACTTCGACCATAGATTCCGCCATCGTGTTGCGTATTGAACCCACGTCTCGCCTGGCCTTACTCTGGCATTAATCAGTGCTTTTATCGGGGTGCGTTCACTAGCACTCGTGAATCTTTGTGTGAACAGTAGCTCCATCTCCGCATATGTTTTGACAGAGTCGTTAGGTAGCTCCGAATACCACTCGAAGGCCGTTTCTGCTAAGCTGCCGACGAATTGGCGAAGCAACAATTTGTCATCGCCTCCAGTGTTGCCACATAAGGCCCTGAATTGAGCGACATGCTGATGTGGATTCCCTGTCCCCTTGTACACATGGAATCTAGGGATCGTATATCCCGGCGGGTAACTGATTTGGTCGTACCAGCCCGGATAGGGTCGTCCGGTTCTAACAATTTGCCCAGCCGCTTCACTCGCCTGATGAGCTCGTATTTGTTGAGCTATATAGTCATCCAGTGCGGCCTTGGAAATGGTTTCCTCCTTGGCTGCTGAAAGAGCCGGAGGAGGATTGGATGTCTCCCCTCTATCGTTTTCAGTAATGGTCGGAGGGTCTTCAGATGGAGGATCCTGCTGTAACATCATTCCTACCATATCTTGGAAAAGAAGCGCCGTTTGTTTTATATTAGCTGCTTGTTCTGCTGCTTCTCTGTCCTTCTATTCGAGGACTCTGCGTAGGAAGTCAGCGTCAGTTTCTTGCTCCCGGCGTTGATCCGAGGATGCCTCCGAGCTTTCTTTTGGCCCGGTAAGTGCGGCTATTGCAGTCATCATTTCCTGAAGCTTATGTTGTTGCTCCTAGGCTATTGTCATGGAATGGGTGAGCGGTCGGTGACCCGTCGAAGCGCGGCTATCCTCCTTTCCGGAAGACATATAAACGGTGTGCACCACCATGCCCCCAGACTTGGGGCGTTTAGCTTCAGTGTCTTTGCGATTTGCCAAAGACACAGGGATCTTCTCCGACCTCCTTCTTTTGTAGGCAGTCGAAGTTGAGGGGGCCGTTGTAGTGGGTACCCAAGTAGCTATCGCTTTTGGTGGCTTGACAGAGTAGTCCTTCTCCTGCCGAACCTTCATCTTTTTCTGTCGGCGGAGATAGTCTTGATCCACTACGGAGTCCTGGACTTGACGCCAGACCTTGTAAATTTTAAAGGACAGCCGTTGAGGGGGCTGCTCCAGCTTCACCTTTGGGGCATTGTCCACGGGTGTAGGAGATCTTTTCAATACGGCAGTTGGAGAGTTTTTGCGCACCCTTCTTAGCGGTTCAAAGCTATTCCCGGTCGAAACAGCAGCATTGATTTCCACCATCGGAGCTGGCGGAGTTATCCCAGAGGGGGAGTTGCCCCTAGCCTTCCTTACCCGGTGCCAGTGACGACGGCGAGCATGTCGAGCGGACGGCATTGGTTCAACGATGGGGATGGCTTTGTCTTGCCCCCTGTCCAGATGAAGCGCTGCTGGTGCCAGTCTCTTGAAGACTGACGTCTTTTGAGTAGCGGTATCCAATCTGTCAAAGACAGACCTTCGAGCAGGAAAGGGAGCCGAAATAGTCAGTCTTATGAAGACCGACCCTTTGGCAGGAGAAGCCGCCTTGACGACTTCAGGAGCAGGGATGGCTATCCTATTCGGAACAACCTTTTCTGGTATTGAAGGCTTCTTCATGGGCCCACATGAGTTTTGGCCCAGTTTGCTGAAAGCTGAGGCATTGGGCTTGGGCGACCCGTTGAGAGGGGCCGTGATAGTTGTAAGCCGATCGAAGACCGACTTCTTCGGAGCTTCTTGCGATGGTAATGGGGCATTGAAGCTCATTGGTGGGATCATGGTCCCGAAGAATAGCCCAGTGGTGGCCTGAGTTACCTGTTCCACCGGCATAGCGAAGATGGAGGCCTCTTGGGGCCCATAAGTCACTCCTCCAGTAAGGACAGGGCGAGAGTTGCAGTTGCAGGTAGTGCAGTTTGAAGCCATTGATCTTCTGTTTTCTGCACGGAGCAAGACGCCAAATCTTAGTACCTCGAATCCACAGACAACCACAGCAAACCGCGATTCGTTCGCGAACACGATACACGAAGTGTGGAGTGAAAAGAGGAAGAGGTCCCACCGGGCGTACCAGAATCTGTTCCCCTCCGAAAGACGGCCAAGACATAGACGTCTTGCCTGAGATTTGGGGCAGATGCTAATTGGTGCTATCCGTCCACCTCTCTGAAGATGCCAAGTTGATTTATGGCACCATGCATCGGAGGTTTAAACGGATGCGGCCGATGTAGCAGACTTCGTCAGATTCCCCCTCGCTTGAGGGGTTTTTGATTGTGGGGACGCTCTTCCTTGCAGGCGCAAGCCCCTGCAGTTAATTACGCTACCGCATTGCGGTAACAACTTTCTCCTTCTACAGATGGTCACTTTGTGTCGTGTGTGTTTGTTTTATGTTTGGTTGCCCGTGGATTGTATACGGAGACTAATTTATGTTGTGGCCCGTAGGACATGGATTAGCCCAAATCCGTATTTTCTTAGATTTGGGTTTGGGGTTTTGGTTCGAGGATACGTTAACCATCTTTGAGGCTAAGATCAACTCAAACGTTTGTTAAGGATACATTAGTCTAATTTGAGACTAAGATCAACTTAACGGGATCGTTTAGATCCGACAAAAGAGCATTTGGGCTCTATTGTTCCATTTTAGGGACATAGGGGTCCATTGAATGTATGGCCGTCGGGACCCGTCACCTCTCTGACGACGTTGAAGGATTACAACGACAGATATCAGAGGAGTTCAGAGATATACACTTGAACCGAAGTTGATTGGGGGATCTATAGTCCAATTTGGGACTAAAGTCTGTTTGAAGGTTTAAGGATACGTTAACCATATTTGAGGCTAAGATCAACTTAAACGGGATCGTTTAGATCCGACAAATGAGCATTTGGGGGCTCTATTGTTCCAGTTTAGGGACATAGTGGTCCATCGCCAGTTTAGGAACATGGTGGTCCATTGCCAGTTTAAGGACATGGTGGTCCATTACCAGTTTAGTACATAGTGGTCCATTACCAGTTTAAATAAAATGTATGGCTGTCGGGACCCATCACCTCTCTGAAGACGTTGAAGGATTACAACAATAAATATCAGAGGAGTTCAGAGATGTACCCTTGAACCAATGAGTTGGTTGAAAAAGCAGATGTACTCAGTTCAAGATGATTTGAGGACTTATGGCCAGTTTGGGCTAAGTCCAATTATATTTGAAATATTGGCCCTTTGGGCCATTAGACATTTGTCTGGGTTCAGCCCCTCATCATTCAGCAGTACTAAACAGAGGTTTGGGGGCTTTGACAACATTTTGTCTTTGATTTCCTCAATTTTGAGATTTATTTGGAGGAGGAACTTTTTCCTTTAGAAAATTAGCCAATTTGGCTAAAGGTAGTGTTAAATACTAGAGAACAACAGTGTTAAACACTGGAGGTAGAACTCTCAAATTAGTGTTAAACACTAAAAGACAATCAGTGTTAAACACTGGAAATATAATCTTCAATTTAGTGTTAAACACTAGAAACAATCAGTGTTAAACACTGGAAATATAATCCCCAAATTAGTGTTAAACACTAAAGAAAGAGGGGTCACGTGTGGACACGTGAGAGCGCCCAAAAGTGGGACCAGATCCCTTTTCTTCGTTTTGGAATTAAGTGTTAAACACTTTTTATTTTTATTTTAGAGCATCACGTGTTGGCACGTGATGGGGATTTATGCATCGGTAATTACAGCACTTGCTGAGGGGTCACGTGGGGACACGTGAGAGCGCCCAAAGCTCATATTTCCTTTGCTTTTTCTTTCTGTGTTTTGTAGGTCACGTGGGAGCACGTGAGGCGTTGCCTCAGAGCTTTTTCCTTCTCATTTTTGGGGATCTCATCAGGGGTCACGTGGGGCCACGTGACCTTAATCCTTTTCATGCACAGAGATCTCTTTAGTCTCTTTATTTTAAGAATTGAATTCTCTGTAGGGTTAAACCTTAATTATGATTTTGGAGGAATTATATTTCTATGGTGCAAGAATTAAATTCTTAAGTAGGGTTAAATCCCAATTTCTTTTTAGAGGAATTAAATTCCCATATATGTAAAAGAATTAAATTCTCAATTAGGGTTAAAACCTAGTTCTGTTTTGGGAGAATTAAATTCTCTAAACTCAATTCCCCCTCTAAGTTTTGGATCTGCATGGCAGGATCTCAACCCGATGAGGATTAAATTCTCATCCTATGGGGAGATGTGCTCTGTACAGATCTTCAACCAGAAGAAGAACTAAGTTCTTTTATGTAGAAGAGTTAAACTCTTAGATTTTGAGAATTAAATTCTCTGTTTGAAGTTTTGATTCCCTTTCTTTTCTCACCTAGGGTTTTCTTTTGTTGAGAATTAAATTCTCCTATCTTTTCTTCTCTCTTGAGAATTAAATTCTCCTCTCTCCGTTCTTCTCTCCAAAAAGGTCCCTCTCTTCTCTTCTTGGCTCCTATTTATAGGAGAAAGAAAAGAATCAATTTGTTTAGTAAATCTCTCATTGAAAGATTTTAATTGATTTCATGATTAATATGATCCTTTAGATCATTCAGTGAAATTTTATTCACCGTTGGATTTTAAATCCAAAGATATTCTGTTTGTTATTTTCGGTGAGATTTAGGGGAAATCTTTCCTTGTCCAAGATTTTTCCCATAAATTGGTGATTTTTAATCACCCTTGGATTTTTAATCCAACGGTCCCCGTAATCCTTTTCCATTTGGAAAGATTTAGAAGCTTTTATAATTTAATTCTATTAACTGTAAGGCTTTCGAAGCCAGTCACGTGCTGACACGTGACCCTTGGTCACGTGTGAGCACGTGACCCCCAATTGAGTTCTTTAACGGACACTTGTTTATGTTGTTGTTTTAACCATCACGTGTCAACACGTGACCATTGGTCACGTGTGAGCACGTGATACCTCGTTGAGGTATTTTTTCTGACTTTTAGAATTAAATTCTTTTAAGCTGTAAGGCTTTCGAAGCCTGTCACGTGCTGGCACGTGACCATTGGTCACGTGTGAGCACGTGACCCTCAATTGAGTTATTTTTCAGCAGTTTGTTTTCGCTTCTGCTTGATGAAGTTTTAACCATCACGTGTTTACACGTGACCATTGATCACGTGTGAGCACGTGATACCTCATTGAGGTAATTCCTGATTTTTAATCAGGGAACAGTGCATAGCATATTTGCTCATAACTTTTGATCCCGGATGAATTATGAAGCCCATAATATATAAAATCGAAGGGTTTTTCGAGATGCTTCCGATACCATCAGAATTTAACAGTTACTCCTTCGGGGGTTTATCAAAATACAGGCCGGAAGATACTGGTTCGCATTTCCTTAAGCGTATCGCTGCCATTTGATACCTTGGACTCTTCTGCGCAGAAATTTTTGGCGGGAACATCGGCTCTGTTAAGGAGAAGGCAAAGCATATCATCCCTCCTTGTGGAGTCACGAAGATGAGGCCTACCCCTGATTTGATTATGGAGGTGCTTTGTTTGCGCTTCTTCATAGAAGATGCTCCATCGAAGTAGAGTTCCCATTGGATATTATTCTCTCTTCTCTCCCCGTCGATCATGGCAATTCGCAGTTCAAAGGAGAATCGGCAGGTATCGGATGTTCAGCGAGGAAGTTGGCGATGGCCTGGCCTTCCACTGCCCTAAGAGGATGATAAGTTATCGAGAACTCCATCAATAGCAGGGCCCATTTTGAGAGGATCCACCTTCGATATGAGATGGACCTCATGTGCCAACGCGTAGTGTCTGAGCTTCGTTATTGCGAAGATCAACACCAGGCAGTGTTTTTCAATGGGAGAGTAATTGCTTTCTGCCCCCAGGAGGACTCGACTCAGATAATAAAGGGCTCTCTCTTTCCCTTGGTCATTCTTTTGTACCCATAATGCGCCTAGCGAACCTTCGAGGGCTGTTGTATACAGGACGAGAGGTTTTCCTTTAACGGGAGCGGCCAGTACTGGCGGATTTTGCAGGTATTGCTTGATTTCATCTAGTGCGCTTTGGCATTTGTGATCCCAAACGAATGGGGTACCCTTCTTCATTAAGTGACTGTAGGGGCGGCACTTGCCTGAGAGATTGGCTATAAATCGCCAGATATACGCGAGCTTCCCTTGGAGAGACTGCAGTTGCTTGAGAGTCTTTGGCGGAGGCATTTCCATAATCGCCTTGATCTTTGACGGATCTATCTCGATGCCTCGGTGTCGGACGATGAATCCTAGGAATTTGCCCGAGGAAACTCCGAACGCGCATTTGAGAGGGTTCATTTTCAAGTTGTATTGTCGAAGGCGTTGAAATACGATCTTCAGATGCTCTAGATGTTTCTCGTATGATTTGCTTTTAACTACGAGGTCGTCGATATAGCATTCGACGATTTCATGTATGAGGTCATAGAAAATCTTCGTCATGGCTCTCTGATAGGTGGCACCGGCGTTCTTTAGACCGAATGGCATCACCTTGTAGCAGAATATGCACAAAGGGGTTCGGAAAGCGGTGTGCTTCTGGTCCTCAGGATGCATCTTTATCTGATTGTATCCTGATGATCCATCCATGAAGGAGAAGACTTCGTGAGTGGATGTGTTATCTATCATCAGCTCAGTGACTGGTACTGGAAAGTCGTCTTTTGGACAAGCTTTGTTGAGATCCCAAAAGTCTACAGATATGCGCACCGTCCCATTTTTCTTCATTACTGGAACAATGTTGGCGATCTAGTCGGGGTACTGAACCTCTTGGATGAAGCCAGAGTCGATTAACTTCTTGACCTCGGCGTTGATGCTCATTTCAAGCTCGAGCCGCATTCTTCTTGGCGCTTGTTTGATCGGTTTAACGTCTGGGGATATTGCCAATTTATGGACAGCAATCTCTGGATCTAGTCTTGGCATCTCGGAATAGTTCCATGAGAAACAGTCTCTATGCTGCATAAGCACGTCCTTTAGTGTAGCCATCCTTTCTTCAGACAGCAGCTCACCGACGAATGTCGGTCGCGGGTCACTTGCCGTCTCCAAATCAATTTTCTTGAGGTTATCTGCAGTATTATGTATTCTATCTTCCAGCTCTTTCGGCGCCGGCGGAAACTCTGAGATCACCTCGTCGTCCTTATTTTCGAAACACCAGGGGAGGTTATCCATATTCTCGGGCTCTTCTTTTGACAACGTTATCGCGTGACAGGTACGAGATCGTTTCCAAGATCGATATTGATCTGATTCTACTCTTGTTATACACGTCGCTTTTGGTTCATGCTTCTGCGGTGGGCTTACCCTCCAACTGCTGGATAGAGTGAACCTACTGTTTACCCCAATCAGAGCAAAACTCTGGTGGGAAAAGAAGCAATGCTTCTATTTTTCTCCAATCAAAGCAAAGCTCTGTCTTGTAAATTAAAGTGAAAATTAAAATTAAAATAAATGAAGTAACGATTCAGATCCCCTGCGCTGCACGCAGAGCGCCACGTGTCAAAATCAGACACAGTAGCGCAAGGAGCGCAACGCCCAAGGCAGTGCGTCCAATCGGAGCAAGGCTCTTTAAAAAACATAAGCAACACTCAGTTGCGCAAGCGCTGCGCTGTTGCGCAAACACAACTGCGCAAGCGCACCGCAGCGCGACACGTGTCCGCGCAGCTGCGCAAGCACAACTGCGCAAGCGCACCGCTGCGCGACACGTGTCCGCGCAGCTGCGCTAACACTGTTGCGCAAGTGCACGGCTGCGCGACACGTGTCTGCGCAGCTGCGCAAGCGCTTCACTGCGCGACACGTGTCACGCACTGGGGAGTTGCGCAAAAACAGAATGAAGATTTAAGGAAATTTTTTTCTGTTCTTGTTAAAACAAGAAGATTTCTTCTGTAAAACAGGGGCCTTTGGATCAAAGATCCAAC
Source organism: Agapanthus africanus (assembly GCA_030015575.1). Classification (NCBI taxonomy): domain Eukaryota; kingdom Viridiplantae; phylum Streptophyta; class Magnoliopsida; order Asparagales; family Amaryllidaceae; genus Agapanthus; species Agapanthus africanus. The sequence continues at coordinate 29,687,058 of CM057339.1, forward strand.
GGTGGGGAAAATTCCCCAAATCACTCAGAAAAAGATCTTTTTAACAAATTTAACTAATTTTTGAGCACTATAAAAAGGACCCCAGACCTCATTTCAAAAAGACAGAGACATTTGGATAAAAAAAAGAAGAGAGAAGAGAACTCTTGAGAACTCCTGGAGAATACAAAAAAAGGTAAAAACCTTTAAAAGAAGAGAAAATTCTCTTAGGAATAGATCATTGATCTAAGAACAAGATCAGTGATCTTCAATAAATAAATAAATAAATAAATAAAAATAATAAAAAAAAATAGTGCCTTGCACTTGCTATGAACCTTTGGTTCTCTGAAACAAGGAAAAACTTTTTTTCTTTGATCTAAATTTAGATCAACAAATTAAAAAAGTGCTTTGCACTTCTGTTCTTGAATCTAAAAGATTCCTAGTGCTTTGCACAAATGCAATGCATTACTTGAAGGGCCAGGCCCAAATCAAAAAGACCTAGCAGGCCTAAAAAGGGCAGAGCCCAAAACAAATTGATGCTCTGCATCCTTTCTGGGCAAAGCCCAAATAAGAATAAAAAGAAATGCAATGTAAAAGCAAATAAAATGTTGGACATTTTCAATTGGACTTAGCCCAATCGTGGCCATAAGTCCTTAAATTAAACTGACTGAGCAAATTGGCTCTCCTAAATCAATCTACATCCGGTTCAAGAGTACATCTCCGAACTCCTTTGACATCCATCGTTGTAATTCCTCAACGACGTCAAAGAGGTGACGGGTCCCGACGACCACACAACCATATGGACTGTGGGGTCCTTAAACTCGTGGACCGAAACGTCCTTAAACTAATATCGGACCGAAATGTCCCTAAACTAATGATGGACCGAAACGTCCCTAAACTAATATCGGACCGAAACGTCCTTAAACTAATATCGGATCGAAACGTCCCTAAACTAATATCGGATCGAAACGTCCTTAAACTAATATCGGACCGAAACGTCCCTAAACTAATGATGGACCGCAACGTCCCTAAACTACCTATGGACCATTACGTCCCTAAACTGGAACAATAGAGCCTCCAAATGCTTTTTTGCCGGATCTAAACGGTCCCGTTTAAGTTGATCTTAGCCCCAAATACGGCTAACGTATCCTTAAACACTCAAGTGAACGATAAAATTCCAAATCGACCTTGGTCCAAGGGTACATCTCCGAACTCCTCTGACATCTGTCGTTGTAATCCTTCAACGACGTCAGAGAGGCGACGAGTCCCAACGGCCATATATTAAATGGATCACCCCGTTAAGTTGATCTTAGTCTCAAACAGGACTAACGTATCCTTGACAAACGTTTAAGTTGATCTTAGCCGCAACACGACTAATGCATCCTTAAACTAAAAACACCGAACCCAAATCTAAGTAAATACGGATTTGGACTAGTCCACGTCCTACGGGCGACGGTATTACTCAGTCTCCGTATACAATCCACGGGCAACCACAAACAAAACTAACACCCACGACACGAAGTGAAATCCTGGAGAAGGAGAAAGTTGTTACCGCAAAGCGGTAGCGTAATTAACTGCAGGGGCTTGCGCCTGCAGGGAAGAGCGTCCCCACAATCAAAAACCCCTCTAGCGAGGGGGAATCTGACAAAGTCTGCTATATCGGCCGCATCCGTCTAAAACTTCGATACACGGTGCCATAAATCAACTTGGCATATTCGGAGAGGTGGACGGATAAAACCAAATAGCATCTGCCCCAAATCCCAGCGTCAGGACATCGCGGTCCTGTGCGCCGTCCATTCGGAGGGGAACAGATTCTGGCACGCCCGGTGGGACCTTTTCCTCTTTCCACTCCACACTTCGTGTGTCGTCCTCGCGAACCAATCGCGGTTTGTTAAATGGTTGCCTTCGAATTTCAAGTTACTAAGATTTGGTCTTTTTTCTGGCGCAGAACTCAAGATTCAATGGCCTCTAACTGCACCAATTGCTCGAAATGCCACTGCAGTAGACGCTCCACCTCCCCCGGAGGTGTAGCATATGGGCCCCAAGCGGCTTCCTTCCTCACTCTGCCGGTAGACCAGGTGACCCAAGCCACCACTGGTCTGTTCTTCGGGACCATAATCCCACCTACAAGCTTCCCTACGCTAATACCTGCACTGGAAGTGAACAAAAAGTTGGTCTTCGAACGGCTCATTGCTGCGACGGCCCCTGTCAACGGGTCGCTCACTACCGAACCGACAGCCTCTGTTTTCACCAGGCTAAATCAGAACTCTAAATTGGCTGTCCCGAGGAAGGCGATAACTGTTTCTCCGGAAGTCGTCAAGGCGGCTTCCCCTGTCAAAGAGTCAGTCTTTTCAAGGCTGACGATTCCTGCTCCTCCCCCTACTCGAGGATCTGTCTTCGACAGGTTGAATATCACCCCTCAAAAGACAACCTCAGTCTTTAAGAGGTTAACACCGGCGATGCCTCATTCAAACAGGGAGCAAAAAGAAGATGTCTCAATCTCCGAGCTAGTCCCAACGGCTCGTCATGCTCGACGTCGCCATTGGCAACGAGTGAGGAAGGCAGGGGGCAACTCTCCCTCAGGGCTAACTCCACCGGCTCCAGTGGTGGAAGTCAACGCTACTGTTCCAACTGGGAACAGCTTTGAGCTGCTGAGAAGGGTACGGAAGAACTCTCCAACCGCTACATTGAAGAGATCTCCTCCACCTGCGGAGAGAGCTCCAGAAACGAAGCAAGAACATCCCCCTCAACGGCTGTCCTCAAAAATATACAAGGTTTGGCGTAGAGTTCAAGACTCCGTGATTGACCCGGACCACTTTCATCGCCAGAAAAGGCAAAGGTGGAAAAAGACAAAAAACGCCCCATTAAACAACAGGGGGCAACAATTGCTAGGATGCCCACTTCAACGGTCCACAAAAGAAGGAGGCTAGAGAAAGCTCCCGTGGCAATGGCAAAGCCTAGAAGCGGTGAACCTAAACGCCCCAAATCTGGGGGCATGGTGGTGCACACTGTTTATATGGCTTCTGGAAAGGAGGAAAGCCGCACTTCTACGGGCTACCGACCTCTCACCCGATCCGTGACGAAAGCCCAGGAGCAACAACAAAAGCTTCAGGAAATGATGACTATAATGGCTGCACTCACTGAGCCAAAAGAAAGCTCTGAAACGTCTTCGGATGAGCGTCAAGAACAAGAAACCGACGCTGACATTTTACGCAGAGTCCTCGAAAAGAGGGACAAAGAAGCTGCAGAGCAAGCGGCTAACATAAAAAAGATGGCGCTCCTCTTCCAAGATATGGTAGGGATGATGTTACAGCCGGACCCTCCTGCTGAAGATCCTCCGATCGTCCTTGAAGACGACAGGGGAGAAACGTCAAATCCTCCGCCGGCTCTGTCAACAGCCAAGGAGGAGGCAATCTCCAAAGTTGACCTAGACGAATATATAGCTCAGCAGATCCGGGTTCATCAGGTGAATGAAGCGGCTGGGCAAATTGTTAGAACCGGACGACCGTATCCGGGCTGGTATGACCAAATCAGTTACCCGCCAGGATATACGATCCCTAAATTCCACGTATATAAAGGGACAGGAAATCCACATCAACATGTCGCGTAATTCAGGGCCTTATGCGGCAATACTGGAGGCGACGACAAATTGTTGCTACGTCAATTCGTCGGCAGCTTAGCAGAAACAGCCTTTGAATGGTATTCGGAGCTACCTAACGACTCTGTCAAAACATTTGCAGAGATGGAACTGCTGTTTACACAAAGATTCGCGAGTGCTAGTGAACGCACCCCGATAACAGCACTAATAAATGCCAGGATAAGGCCAAGCGAAACGTGGGTTCAATACGCAACACGATGGCGGAAGCTATGGTCGAAATGCGAACAACGCATAGAAGAGGCACCTGCGGTAGGCATGTTTGTGGGCACTCTCGATCCGCAGGCGACCATCTCACAATTCATGATGTTCTTCAGGCCGACCACCTTCCAGGCCTTGATTGACAAATTAGCCCAAATGGACCAGATGGGCCATAGACCGTCTCCTCCAAAATCAGATTCCCGAGATGAGAAAGGAAAAGGGAAAGCGATCGTCGTCGCCAATGCTCAACAACAGTCGAGCAACTTAAAGCCGGTCGTTCGCCAAAACAACGCGCGTCCACGCCCATCCCTCGAAGAGAGGCTAGGACGTTCTTACTCGTTTCCTCAGAATAAAACGGGAAGACTGTTCGAGCTGGCAGTGCGCAACAGACTCATTAATCTGCCGAGTCCAAAGCGTCTGTCGCAGCCAGGCGATCTTAATAATCCCAATTATTGCCCTTACCACCAAACGGTAAGTCACCCGATTGAGGATTGTTTCGTCTTTAAGGGATGGATCGAGGATCAATACCTACAAGGCAAGTTCGCGCTGTCTGAAAGCTGGAAGGTGAACCCACCACAGCCGCATACTCCAAAGAAGACAAACATGCCGGGGGCAACTTGTCATGTGATCTCTCACTCATTGGCAGATAATAAAGAGGCTCCTTGCGCCGAGAAAACGAGGGTGGGCCCTGAAACAGAAATTCCGCGGCCGTCAGACGAGTTGATCGATGTCTTCCTAAGTGAAATTCGTCTGAAAGCAAAAGCCAATCAGGAGCGTGAAATGGCCATATTAGAAAGAACCAAAGTATTCCCGTCAAATCAAAAGCCATACACTGCGGGTAAAAACAAATTCAAGACGAGGAAACGGTTCGCCAAAACTCTATCAGTAGGAATGAAGCTACCGCCCTCTGAAGAAAATTCTTTCTCTGAGGTAGAGATGCACCCTAACTTCTGTTTATATCATCAGAAGATCATACATCCTACCGAAGACTGCGAATCCTTTAACTGTTGGTGGCAAGGGTATGTCGCTCAAAAGCAACACTTCGACAGGACAAATTGTGAAGCTTGTGGACATCGGAAAAATGCGATATATGAGCGCAAAGGAGCCGCCGCAAACTGTCATATAGCCGACTTCAAGGGATCACAAATTATCACCTTTGGAAGCGACTCTGACGAAGAAGCTATCCCCAACTTTTCCCTCGGGGAATCTATTTCGAAAATAAAGGAATTGAGAAGCTGCGAGAACGTTCAGCCATGCAATCACATGCTACTCGGAAAAAATCCTGACCCCGCAAACAACGGAGCGAACAAAAAGTATAAAAGAAAAGGAAAAAAGGCCCTCGTCGCCAGCGCTCAACAACAATCAGGTGACCCTAGACCGGTTGCTTGCCAAAGCAACAAGCGGCAACCCCTCCAGGAAAAGTTGAAACATCCTTACTCGTTTCCGCAAGATAAAATAAGGGGACTGTTCGAGCTGGCAGTGTGCGACAGACTCATCAATCTGCCGGGTCCAAAACGTCCGTTGCGGCCAGGCGATGTTAATAATCATAATTACTGCCCTTACCACCAAACAGTAGGTCACTTGATCGAAAACTGCTACGTCTTCAAAAACTGGGTTGAAGACCAATACCAACAGGGCAAGTTTGCGCTGTTTGAGAACTGGAAGGTGAGTCCGCCACAACCGCACGCTTCGAAGAAGATGGATACGCCGGGGGCATCATGTGCATTCATGGAGAAGGACTCATAGACCGAAAAGTCAATAAACTAGATATTCGCCTCAAATACGGCGACGGCGGACCGAGATATCCTTAAACTAATGATGGACCGCAATGTCCTAAAACTTGCAAATGACCGAAATGTCTTTAAACTAATACCGCAGCATCTTTAGGCTGACGAGGTGAATAAAAAAAATATAAATAAAGAAAAATATAATAAATAAAAACGGTATGTCCATAAGCAAAAAGGGCACGGATGAAAACCCGAAAGGGCTCCGTGAGTAAAAACAGCAGGGCTACCGGCGAGTGTTCGTGAAAACCCGAAAGGGCGCGACCTCGTAAAAAAAAACACAAAAAAAACAACAAAAAAAAACGGTATGTCCATAAGCAAAATGGGCACGGATGAAAACCCGAAAGGACTCCGTGAGTAAAAACAGCAGGACTACCGGCGAGTGTTCGTGAAAACCCGAAAGGGCGCAGCCTCGTAAATAAAAAAAAGAGAGACGGTATGTCCATAAGCAAAATGGGCACGGATGAAAACCCGAAAGGGCTCCGTGAGTAAAAACAGCAGGACTACCGGCGAGTGTTCGTGAAAACCCGAAAGGGCGCGACCTCGTAAAAAAAAAGAAGAAGAAAATAAAAAGAATAAAAGATAAAAAAAACGGTATGTCCATAAGCAAAACGGGCACGGATGAAAACCCGAGAGGGCTCCGTGAGTAAAAACAGCAGGACTACCGGCGAGTGTTTGTGAAAACCCGAAAGGGCGCAACCTCGTTAAGAAACACTTATAGGGGCCTCTCGACCCTATAAGGAGAAACCACCCGCGTGAGATCCTTACGACTCACAAGGGAACAACACGCTTAGGGATCCCCACGATTCCTAAAGAGAAAATACACTTGCGAGATCCTCACGACTCGTAAGGAGAACTTTCTTATGGGACCCCCACGGCTCATAAGATTTGAAAGTCTTAAGTTACAGAGACCTAAACCTGTGCTTAAGCAACCCCCACAACTTTCGACATTGCCCTACAAGTGGTCCTATATTGGCCCTTGTATACAATCCACTGGCGCGAATAAACATTTCCCTAACCAAGTTCCATCCGTGACTGGGGATATGTCCACACGGTGAACAACCCTTGTGAGTCCTCTCGACTCATAAGGAGATAACACTCTTGTAAGATCCTTACGACTTATAAGAGAACATACACTTAGGAATCCTCACGATTCTTAAGGAGAAAACGCACCTGCGAGATCCTCACGACTCGTAGGGAGAAATACCTTTGTGAGACCCTTACGGCTCATGAAGTCAAAAGCCTTAGTCGACAGAATCCTAACCCTGTTTACTAAGCCACCCTTTGTTCGATATCGACAAAGGCAAATGATGATTCGCTCCTGGCAATATCCCAGTTGTAACGATACTGATGCCTAAACCGGTATCAAATTCCAAGCCCTTTCAAGGAAAATGATGATTCGCTCCTGGCAATATCCCAGTTGCAGCGATGCTGATGCCTAAACCGGTATCAAATTCCAAGCCCTTTCAAGGCAAATGATGATTCGCTCCTGGCAATATCCCAGTTGCAGCGATGCTGATGCCTAAATCGGTATCAAATTCCAGGTCCTTTCAAGGCAAATGATGATTCGCTCCTGCCAATATTCCAGTCGCAGCGATACTAATGCCAAGATTGGTAGCAGACCCCAAATTCCCTACTCGCGAAAAAAAATCAGCGAGCCCAAAAAAAAATGCATACGAAATAGCCGAAATGATGGGCCAACTTGCAAACAAAATCAGCAAGTAAAAATGTATGCATGCAAAACAGCCGAAATGATTGGGCAACTCGCAATAAAAAGCAGCGAGTAAAAACATAATAAACAGCCGAAATGATTGGGCAACTCGCAATAAAAAGTAGCGAGTAAAAATAAAGTAAATAGCCGAAATGATTGGGCACTGCGAAAAATAGCCGAAATGATTGGGCAATCGCGATTTTCGCTATATAAAAAGCTGAAATGATAAAGCATCGCGGAAAGAATAAAAAAAATGATGAAAGAATGAAACTTTTTGCCCTACAGGTGAAATTACATCGATCCCTGTATACAATCCAGGGGCACAGATAAAGAGAGAACCATACCTTCCCAACAGGCTCCATTAGAAAGCGAAGCCAAATCTCGACGGTTCATAGACAACCTAGAGACAATCTCAACATTTGTCGCAATATTACAGACACGATGTCAACAAATGAAGCAAACGAAGATCCCGAGCTTCAGGGTCTCGACGTCAACATCGACAACTTAGAGATCACCAACGGCGTTTCTCCTCACTCCAACTAGATGCAGACATGACGTCAACAACCGACCTCAGAATCGTAACAAAACGGAACCATGGCAAAGTATCTAGTTCCAAATCTCAATGGCCACATCTACAGCCTGGAGACCAACAACGGTGTGCCTCCTCATTCCAGCAGGACACAGATATTACACCATCAAGCGGAGCGATGGCAAAATTCCAGCTTCACCTCAGCATTCGTCTCGATACAGTAGACGCAATGTCAACAGCAGCGTTCCTCCGCAGTCCGGCTGGAGGCAGATGCAACGTCAGCAAAAGACCTCACGGTCGAAACAAAGCGGAGTAACGGCAAAATCCCAACTCCACCTTAGCATTCGTCTCGTTACAGCAGACGCAATGTCAACAACGGCGTTCCTTCGCAGTCCAGCAGGGTGTACATGCAAAGTTAACAAAAGACCCCATGGTCGAAACAAAGCAGAGTGACGGCAAAATCCCAGCTCCACCTTAGCATTCGTCTCGTTACAGCAGACGCAATGTCAACAACGGCGTTCCTTCGCAGTCCAGCAGGGTGTACATGCAAAGTTAACAAAAGACCCCATGGTCGAAACAAAGCGAAGTGACGGCAAAATCCTAGCTCCACCTCAGCATTTGTCTCAATACACCAGATGCAGTGTGAGCAAATGAAGCGAAGGCCAAATTCCTAGCTTCAAGGTCTTAACGGCAAGTCATATTAGGCCTGAAAGACCACCGGAGATCATCTCACATGGAGTGGTCACCTCCTCGACGTTCGTTTCGATACAGCAGACGAGTTGTCACCCCAGTGTTCTTTCTCCAGCAGGGAATCGGACGTGACAAAGCAAACGAAGCGAAGGCCACATTCCTAGCTTCAACGTCTTTACAGTAACTCACATAAAACCGGAAAGACAATCGGAGATCATCTCGCACCAGCACAGAGTGGTCACCACCTTGACGTTCGTCTCGATACAGCAGTCGAAATGTCAACCCCAGCGTTCTTCCTCCAACAGGATTTGGACACACAAAAGCAAACGAAGCGAAGGCCACATTCCTAGCTTCGACGTCTTGATGGTAACTCATATAAAACTGGAAAGACAATCGGAGATCATCTCGCACCAGCACAGAATGGTCACCACCTTGACGTCCGTCTCGATACAGTAGACGAGATGTCACCCCAATGTTCGTCTCGACACAGCAGGCGCAACGTCATTAAACGAATGGAGCCACGGCAAAATCCCTAGTTCCAAACCTCGGCGGTTCACCAGTAACCTAGAGACAACCTCGACGTCCGTCTCGATACAACAGACGAGATGTCACCCCAACGTTCGTCTCGATACAGCAGACGCAACGTCATCAAACAAACGGAGCCACGGTAAAATCCCTAGTTCCCACCGCAACATTCGTCTCGATACAGCAGACGCAATGCCAGCAAACGAAGCAAAGGCCAAACTCCTAGCTTCAGGGTCTTGACGGCAACTCACATAAAGCCCGAAAGACTATCGGAGATCATCCCCACACCAGCGCGGAGTGGTTATGACTCATCGGGGCTCACCAAAATAAGCCTAACCTCAAGTAAAAAGCGACATGGCAAATTCCTAACGCTTGCTCTTCCGACGGTCAAACTGCCAAGGAGGATTGCTTGAAGATGTCTTGTCCAGCCCCCGAAGGGATCAGAGACACGGCAGTCGCAGGGCTACTCGAACAGCACGATTGCCTATCGAGGACTATATCAGCTTATGCGACGGTACGATGGCCAAAACCCTAAGTACCACCAACCTTAATGGGCTTCTGTCGTAAAGAGCAGAGGTTAAATGCGACGTTAAGATGTTCTTGCGAGAAACGCTCGATTCGTCTCGACTTGCGAAAAAAATTGTTGAGTCGGCTCGACTCGTGAGATAAAGCCTTAGGCAGTGGGCATAAAAGAAGCCTGTTTCCTAAGCACCGGGACCCTGAAAGTTGGCCCAAAATGGTCTCTTACATACCATCCACGGGTCTCACCCTCCAACATCGAACTTCGACAAGGAGGGAAACAACCGCTTACAAGTCCTCTCGACTCGTAAGAGGGAAAAATTCTCTTGTAGGATCCTTACGACTTACAAGAGAAAACCACACTTAGGAATCCTCACGATTCCTAAGGAGAAAAATCCACCTACGAGATCCTCTCGATCCGTAGGGAGAAAAGTCTCTATGAGACCCTCACGGCTCATAGAGTTGAAAAGTCTTAGGCAGCAGATCTGAACCTGCGGCCTAAGCCCTCGCTATCTCGTGAAGAAATCAAGAAACTTACTCTATTACCTGCTAATTGTGACGACATGCTGAGAAAGAGGAAAAGCAACAGAAAGAGCATCCGATTTACATTTGATCAAGCGTTCAAGACACATTCATTCATGTATGGGCAAAAAGACTTAGGACAAAAGATATATAATAAAGACAAGCTGGGATAAAAAAAAATTCCATTAATATTGCCCGAAGTTCTTACAGTCATAAAAACAATAAACGCAAGTTACAATGGAATAACCTCAGATCTAGGGCATGGATTGAGGAATTCAAAAACGACCTTATCTATGACTTTCCAAGCCTCGCGGACCATCCTAGTGTGCTTCCTTTCGCGAGCACAAGCGTCAGGGTCCCTTCCGATGTCTTCCACCCTCCGATAAGCAGCGAGTATGGCAGACTGTTGAAAGACCTCGTGCAAGAGGTCGATAAGACTGTCTCGCCGTCTCTTCGAGATAAAGTTCAATAGGTACACAGAGTGCTCCTTGTCCTCAGCGGCATCCAACGCCCTAAGCGACACGCCGGAACAGAATAGAGGAAGCGCTTCCTAGATAGCTCCCACGATAAGTTTAAGAAGAGAGGAACGTCGGGGAAGCAGTGGACCATTGTATGCGTCGAAATGACTCATTATTTCAGCACGCTCCTCGTTTGTGAACTCCCGATTTTGAGAGCGGCCAAGTCGGCGGATGTCCTCATGAGAGATGATCTCGTTAAGAGCATACATATGGGCGTTCATTGTTCCTGTGAAAGATGATCAACAGAATTATCAGGAAGACTGATTAAGCAAAACGATATAATGCACTGAGGAATAAAATGTCATCTTTAAGTTCCAAGATCCATGAAGAATTCTTAAGAGTTCTTCTATATGATTTAGGAGGAGTAAAGCTCCATTAATGAATTAAGAAAATCCAAGGAAAATCTTTTAGAGAGCAGAGCTCTATGGAACCCTAGTAGGGTCCCCTTTAGTTCTCTTTAGATCCCTTTAAGATCTGTAGAGCAAAGCTTTGCTAAGTGAAACCCTAAATAGGTTTCCTTTAGATCAGGGATCTATTGAGAGCGAGGCTCTATCAATGAAAATTAATTTAATTTAATTTAATCCAAATTAAAATTTTCACCTAAAAGTTTTAAGAATTTAACTCTTAAAGTTCTTGAAAATAAAGAGCAGGGCTCTGAGTTCTGAAAGTAAAATTTTGGAGATGAGAATCATATAAGGGACCAAAGGTCCTATTTATAGGCATCAAGTGCCTCTTCAACTGCCAAAAGGTGCCGCGACGGTTGGGAGTCTGCCACCGCTGCGCTCACGTTAGGAGGCCACGTAAGCGCAACGGTGGGGGGCATCTGTTTACCCCAATCAGAGCAAAGCTCTGGTGGGAAAAGAAGCAATACTTTTGTTTTTCTCCAATCAGAGCAAAGCTCTGTCTTGAAAATTAAAGTGAAAATTAAAATTAAAATAAATGAAGTAACGCTTCAGATCCCCTGCGCTGCACGCAGAGCGCCACGTGTCAAAATCAGACACAGTAGCGCAAGGAGCGCAACGCCCAAGGCAGTGCGTCCAATCAGAGCAAGGCTCTTTAAAAAACATAAGCAACACTCAGTTGCGCAAGCGCTTCGCTGCGTGACACGTGTCTGCGCAGTTGCGCAAGCACAACTGCGCAAGCGCATCGCTGCGCGACACGTGTCTGCGCAGTTGCGCAAGCACAACTGCGTAAGTACACCGCAGCGCGCCACATGTCCGCGCAGTTGCGCAAGCGCAGTTGCGCAAGCGCTTCACTGCGAGACACGTGTCTGCGTAGTTGCGCAAGCGGAGTTGCGCAAGCGCTTCACTGCTCGACACGTGTCTGCGCAGTTGCGCAAGCGCAGGTGCGCAAGCGCTTCACTGCTCGACACGTGTCTGCGCAGTTGCGCAAGCGCTTCACTGCGCGACACGTGTCACGCGCTGGGGAATTGCGCAAAAACAGAATGAAGATTTAAGGAAATTTTTTCTGTTCTTGTTAAAACAAGAAGATTTCTTCTGTAAAACAGGGGCCTTTGGATCAAAGATCCAACGGTGGGGAAAATTCCCCAAATCACTCAGAAAAAGATCTTTTTAATAAATTTAACTAATTTTTGAGCACTATAAAAAGGACCCCAGACCTCATTTCAAAAAGACAGAGACATTTGGATAAAAAAAAAGAAGAGAGAAGAGAACTCTTGAGAACTCCTGGAGAATACAAAAAAAGGTAAAAACCTTTAAAAGAAGAGAAAATTCTTTTAAGAATAGATCATTGATCTAAGAACAAGATCAGTGATCTTCAATAAATAAATAAATAAATAAATAAAAATAAAAAATAAAAAATAGTGCCTTGCACTTGCTATGAACCTTTGGTTCTCTGAAACAAGGAAAAACTTTTTTTCTTTGATCTAAATTTAGATCAAGAAATTAAAAAAGTGCTTTGCACTTCTGTTCTTGAATCTAAAAGATTCCTAGTGCTTTGCACAAATGCAATGCATTACTTGAAGGGCCAGGCCCAAATCAAAAAGACCTAGCAGGCCTAAAAAGGGCAGAGCCCAAAACAAATTGATGCTCTGCATCCTTTCTGGGCAAAGCCCAAATAAGAATAAAAAGAAATGCAATGTAAAAGCAAATAAAATGTTGGACATTTTCAACTGGACTTAGCCCAATCGTGGCCATAAGTCCTTAAATTAAACTGACTGAGCAAATTGGCTCTCCTAAATCAATCTACATCCGGTTCGAGGGTACATCTCCGAACTCCTTTGACATCCATCGTTGTAATTGCTCAACGACGTCAAAGAGGTGACGGGTCCCGACGACCACACACCCATATGGACTGCGGGGTCCTTAAACTCGTGGACCGAAACGTCCTTAAACTAATATCGGACCGAAACGTCCTTAAACTAATTTCGGACCGAAACGTCCCTAAACTAATATCGGACCGAAACGTCCCTAAACTAATATCGGACCGAAACGTCCCTAAACTAATGATGGACCGCAACGTCCCTAAACTACCTATGGACCATTACGTCCCTAAACTGGAACAATAGAGCCTCCAAATGCTCTTTTGCCGGATCTAAACAGTCCCGTTTAAGTTGATCTTAGCCCCAAATACGGCTAACGTATCCTTAAACACTCAAGTGAATGATAAAATTCGAAATCGACCTTGGTCCAAGGGTACATCTCCGAACTCCTCTGACATCTGTCATTGTAATCCTTCAACGACGTCAGAGAGGCGACGAGTCCCAACGGCCATATATTAAATGGATCATCCCGTTAAGTTGATCTTAGTCTCAAACAGGACTAACGTATCCATGACAAACGTTTAAGTTGATCTTAGCCGCAACGCGACTAATGCATCCTTAAACTAAAAACACCGAACCCAAATCTAAGTAAATACGGATTTGGACTAGTCCACGTCCTACGGGCGACGGTATTACTCAGTCTCCGTATACAATCCACGGGCAACCACAAACAAAACAAACACCCACGACACGAAGTGAAATCCTGGAGAAGGAGAAAGTTGTTACCGCAAAGCGGTAGCGTAATTAACTGCAAGGGCTTGCGCCTGCAGGGAAGAGCGTCCCCACAATCAAAAACCCCTCTAGCGAGGGGGAATCTGACAAAGTCTGCTACATCGGCCGCATCCGTCTAAACCTTCGATACACGGTGCCATAAATCAACTTGGCATATTCGGAGAGGTGGACGGATAAAACCAAATAGCATCTGCCCCAAATCCCAGCGTCAGGACATCGCGGTCCTGTGCACCGTCCATTCGGAGGGGAACACCTGCCCTGTTGATATTGGTCTTCGACCCAGTTTTTGAAGGTGAAGCAGTCTTCGAGGGGATACCCTATTGCTCGGTGATAAGAGCAATAGTCTGGGTGGGAGATCTCGTTCGCTTGCTCCGGGTGCTTGGACTCTGGGAGTGTCATTATCTGATGCTTTATGACGAGATCGAATATCTTCTTTGTCTTATCTTGGGGAAAAGAATATTCTCGGCCCATCTTCTTTATAAGGGATGGATCCCGGGTGCTCGACCCTTGCTCGCGTGGCTTCTCAGACCCGCTGGGCTGCTTTTGAATGTTTTTTCCGTTCTTTGTTTTATTTTTTCCTCTGCGCCGGGTCTTTTGTATGACGGGCTGGCGACGAGGAGCATTGTCATCCCCCACGGCCTGCTGAAGGAGGCGCTGCGTCCTGGCTTTCTCGTAAATGGCCATCTCGCAGTTATGGTCATCCCGGATCTTTTGACCCGCTTCCTTGATCAATTTGTCCATCCGTTCTTCAAACGACGGACTCGGCGTTTTGATGACAGGACCTTGTTTTGGTTCAGGATCAGCGTTTCTTAACAGAATGTCTCCTTCTTCATCGAAGTCATGTATGGCGTAGCTGCCATGGACTCGCTCTCATTTTCTGGATTGAACATATCCAAGCCCGATCATTTCCATTCTCTCGTTGGGCAACTTGCGCTGAGTTCCAGGGACATCCTAAATCCTGTTGTAGAACCGAGCTTGTCGAGTGGTCTGTTTGAAGGGTACACCTTGGCGCCTCAGTAGCCTTTTCAAGCCTTCTGTGTAATATCTAGGCAGAAGGATGGGCTGGAGCCTGTTAAGTGTAGAATCCGCGCCATGCGAAATTTCTTTTTCCACTTTGGTTTCCCCGGATCGGTAGAATAGGATCGCCTTTTTACCTTTTCTCCTGGGGGGACGTAGAATGTCTGTAGTTCTTGCACACTATAAGTTTCAAGTGCATCGAGCTCTTTGTAATGCTCTTGCGGAACCATGGCAACTAGCAAACTTTGATCTTTGCCGGCGGAGATTTGTATCGACGGCCGAGCAGAGAATACAACATTGACCTCATCTTCCGAGTCGCTGCTGAAGATCAACATAAGGATAGACGGTCCCGGCTTGTTGTATTGGGGCGGCCCTGAATAAACTATCTCTTCTTCCTCCTCGGTATCACTCCCGAAGACCGGAATAGTAGCGATGGCTTTGTTCTTCGGTCTGTGACATCTTTCTGTGTCCTCAAAGTCTGGTAAGAAGTATTTTGCATCTTCGTACTTTCGGACTTCATTCACGGAAAATGGGTTCAACTCTCCCGTTACGGTATACTCGAGACCGTCCTTAAAATACTTCATTCACTGGTGTTGTGTAGAAGGGATAATGTTGTACTCATGTAACCAAGGACTGCCGAGCAAAGCATTGTAGCATGTCTTGGCGTCGATGACATGAAACTTAATGTCCATGACAAGCAGTCCGAAGCGTAGTGTCAATATTACAGACCCAAGCGTTCGTGATGACTGAAAGTCAAACCCGGAGATGGTGATTTTATCACGAGCGAGGTGCTGAACGCTCATGCAAATTTCCTTCAATACTCTCATATTGAGGAGATTGACGGAGGACCCATTATCGACCAGGATTTTGCCTATCTTGATATCATGATAGTATCCGGAGACATAAAGGGGACGGTTGTGCTCGCACGTCCCGAGGAGGAGATCTTCATCGCCAAAGGTAATATCGGCCGTGTGTACTTCTTCCTGCTCTTCTTTCATCTTTTGTTCGGCTAGGAAAACTTGGAATTGCTCGGGCTCGTGCAGTGCCTTGATCAAAGAATCTCTTGCTTCTTTGATAGCAGAAGGGCGTCGAGAATGCTGAGCTGCGAGGGTATCTTTCTCAAGTGTGCTAGAATGTTGTAGTCCACCTTACTTTTCTTTGGCGGGTCATTGGCGGTCAGCTCTTTGATGGCTTGGTCATCTAGGACGATATCTTCAAGGATTTTTTCTTTTCCCTTATCTTTTCTATTCACGGGCCCGAGATTCTTTTCGGGAAGCGTACGATTGCGCTGCTGAATATTTTCACAGGTCTTCGGTTCTTCCTCTTTTACCGAGGTGGATTCTTTAAAGAAAGGGCCAAGAGTCATTTCTTCATCAGAGTCGCTCCCGAAGGTAAGAACTTACGATCCCCCAGCGTCGACCATGTGACAATTGCCGGTAGTTCTTTTATGCTCCTCGGTCGTATTTCTTTGCTCCCGACGAGTTTTGCGTTTCATCCGCTTGAAATTTTGCCGGTGAGCAACATATCCCTGCCACCATCTTTTAAAAGCGTTGCACTCTTCGGTAGGGTGCGTAATCTTTCGATGATATAAGAAGTAGCTAGGATGCATTTCCACTTCACCAAGAATGTTTCCTTTGGAGGGTGGCAGCTTCATTCCCATTGATATGGCTTTGGCGAACCTCTTTCTCGTTTTGAACCTGCTTTTATTTGCGGCGGATGTACTTTGATTTGGCGGGAGCGTTTCAACCCTTTCTGTAAGTCCACGTTGCTCACCCCGGTTCTTACGGGGAGGCGGAAACGGTAAAAAACGATTTTTGACACAAAGCTGTAGGGTTCCTAGGCACACTAGTGAGGTCTCACAAGCCATCGACCATGGCAATTTCAAAAATTCTAGGTGCCGAGAGACCCGACTACGGATCGTTTGCTAGAAAACTAGGCGAAAAAGCTAACTAGTTAACACTTAACTATGAGAAAACGGATATACAACCTTTGTAGATCCGGTGCTCCACCTCCATAGCTCCGCAACGAAGTCCTCTCCGCTGTCCAAAAAGAATCCGGGCTCTAGAGTCGGCTTCGTTGGAGAATAAGCGAGCTAGGTCGTCGATGTCCATGCCGAAGATGATCTACGTCGAAGCATCGCAAGATCAAGCTCTCACTTCACCAAGTCATGAAACTTGTGAAGAAAACACACTCTACTACTTGGCAAGAGGTAGAGGATGAAGAAATAGGAAGTGGGTAGACTTTAGAATTGGATTTCACACTCATTTTCATCAATCACCATTGATGAAGTGAACTTTCTTCATATGAAGAAGATGAAGAAGAAGAAGAAAGAATTATGATAAGTTATTTAAAAAAGAAAAGAATATCCAAACTTATCATAATCCTAACTATGGTTATGTGTAGAGAATTAACCAAGGGTTAAAGGAATGGTTAGGGTTAAGGATGAGATAAGAATGGTGGACAAAGTCAAAGCTTCATGAAGCTTCAACTAAATAACAAATAAAGCCACCATTCTTTTCTCTTCTCATTTATTTTCCAAAATGAAATGGATAAATAAATAAGTGAATAAAACAAAACCCTAACCATAATCATGTAACCATGGTTTGATCTTTACACAAAAACCCTAGCATTACATGTATCATCAATCATGATACAATCAAGTGCACAAAAGTATATCGCATATACAATGCGCACATCCGAGTGAGAAAATCCATCTTAAGTGAACCAATACTAGTTAACGCAAAGTAATATATCAAATATATAATTATGCATTAAATCATTAAATCAACACTTGATTTAGCGATCCGGTCATACGCATATAACCGACTAGTATCCAATGTATCGGCTTATCGAATCAACCCTCGATTCGATAACTAGGTTATATCGCATATAACCATTCGACACATTCATCGCGAGAATGAAATACGGTATCACATACACACATTATTCTCGGTCCCGCACATATCTCATATGCGCTCCTATTTCGTTTCGCTTGAGCCAGGAAACCTCTGTGTAGGACTCTAAAGACTCGTCAATACGCCGGCAGCAGATGATGATCATATCAAGCATCCACAAGCCGCAAGCGGTCTGCTAAACGTAACGGCCACCCGGGTATTGAGCGATCTGAAGATCGACGAGCAAGCCCGCTCACACTCCAGTGAATCCGACCAGTAACACTACCGTACAGTCCGGTCTGATCGTCTGATATGTCGCATATCTCGCCTAGGGGTGGTAAACGTCAGACCCCAATAGCTCGATAAGTCATGTCGATATGAGGTCTATAACTTTTCGAGAAACTACTGGTAACACTTACCAGTAAATCTCAACAACCCTGGCCAGGGATTTCCTGTTATAGCCAATCGAACACAGCGCAACATCAACTCCCTATACCGGGAGAGACGAATCCCCTCCTATCGCTCATTGCCTCCATGTGACTCGGGACTGTACCCAAAAACCACCGTTTTGCACGCCCTCTTGGACGTGGTAAGATGGAAATCAAAGCACAGTGGGAATCACACAAGACTCTATGACGATCTCGGGTCAACAGACTACTCTGTACCAGTGTCACCAGAGAACTGCCATCTGACGTGAGGTATAATACCATCTGGGAGTTCTCGGCGAGTCTGTCCAGTGTACCCAGTCACTACTGAGCACCCGTATATCATCTCTGATGTCAAACACCAATGGATATGGGATCATCCATCGTCCATCTGTATGGGTCGAGAAGGTATACGCTAGTCTACTCTGGTATATCGATGCCCCATCTCGATACACCCAAGACTAGGGACTTTGAAGGATGTACTTATGGACTACCATGTCCCCACTAGCATGATCCGCATCATAATCCAGGTAGTCAAGTACTGATCCTAAGGGCTTTACCAACATGTAACAGAGAGACAATCAGCATACACGTTAAGGTAAAGGGTAACCAGATAGCATACTATCATGTCGAGCAAGAAAGTCCTCCCTATATATGTCCCAGCATCCACTACAATATACATCCTATGTACAGTAATGGCCTCTAGGGCATACATATAACTAACAATCTCCCACTTGCACTAGGGCCATCTGATAGCAGTGGTTGTAGTATCTCATACTCAACCATCCCATAAAAATCTCTCTCTGGGAACAGGCCTTTGTGAGTGGATCCGCTGTGTTGTCCTCTGAGTCTACTCTCCTAACCTCGATCTCCCTGGAGATCAACTATCTCCATGATCAGGTGATACTGCCTTAGAATATGTCTGGATCACTGATGGGACCTGCGTTCCTTGGCATAAGCCACAACTCCATTGTCACACAATGGGAGGAACATAGTTCATCTCATGAACCAATATATATACCCAAACAGCCTCTTTGGTAGCATCTTAAGTAGCGATATATCCTGCCTTTATCGTCTAGTATGCCACGGTATCTAGCTTAGAACTCTTCCAACATACCGTCCCTTTACTGAGGGTAAAGACAATGCCTGCGACTGACATTCAGTCGTCTTTATCACCCTGGAACCCTTCCAGTGATTCTCCTCAGGATCGATTGATACCATCTCACTACAACTAGCGAGAATCCTAACATCCAATTAAATCTATCTCATAGATCCAAAACTCAGTATTTAGGAGGTATCATTTTGATCCTTTATGGAGAATCATAGTGATAAGCGGAGATTGATCGAGCGTAGCATAGGAAACTACTTCCCTATCAAGAGTATGTCATCCACGTACTCTACGAGGATCGTCACCATACTCCCTACTACCTTTTTGTTTATACAAGGTTCATCTACCATTTTGATGATGTCAAACTCTTTGACTTATCCATCAAAACAGATGTTCCAACATCGCGATGCCTGCTTTATCCTATAAAATATCTTGCACACGTTTCCGCTGCTCCCACTGTCTACGAAGCCCTCTGGCTGTGTACTTATAGACGTACTCTTCTAAAACATCATTTAGAAAAGCAGTCATGACACCCAACCACCAGATATCGTAGTCATGGTATGTAGCCATGACAAGTAGGATCTGGATGGACTTAAGCATAGCTACTTAGAAAAGGCTTCATCATTATCCACGCCTGGTCAATGAAGAAAACCTTTAACAAGTCTAGCTTTGAAAGTCTCAACTTTTCCATGTACACCAAGTAATCTTCTCAAGATATACTTGTTCCTGATGGGGATTTAACCCTTCAGATATAGCAACTAAAGTCCATACTTTGTTGGTGTATAAGGATTCTATCTCAGATCACTAAGCATCCAGCCATTCTTACAGAGTCCCACTCCTGATGGCCAGCTCGAAACTAGTTGGGTCATCATCTTATGATGCAATCCTCGCTCCCACTGTCATAGAGAAACAGAAGTATCTCTCAGGTGGGTGAGGAACCCTACTAGATCGGCGGAGAGGCTGAGGTTCGTTGGTAACTATTGAATCCTTTGGTTTTATCAAATCATCCGCTGTAGTTTGTATAGCTGGAACCTTTCCAGTTCTACATAACAGACTTTGCCTCGAGCTTGTCCAGATTTTGCTTTTAGACATAGGCCGGACAACCCCAAATCTTAACTGACTTAAGACATGGGCTCTTCCCATACCATATCATATATGAGGTGGTAGGCAACTGATTTGATTCGAATCCTATTCAATAGGTATGCAGCTTCTCAAGCGCACAACTCCCAAAAAGGAAACGGGTAACTCAGTATTACTCATCATATAGCACACCATATCAAATAGGGTGCGATTGCTCCGCCTCGATATACCATCGTGCTATGGTGTATACGGAGGAGTAATGCTGAGAGAGAATCTCATTCTCCTTTCTAATAGTCCAGGAATTCCGTGCACAAGTATTCTCCTCCTTGATCTCATCAAAGGACATAGTACTTATACCCGTATTCTGGTTCTCTACTTCTCGCTTATATTCTGTGAATATCTCAAAAGGTTCGGACTTGTGTTTCAACAGGAACATATGTCTGAATCTTGAGAGATTATCAGAGAATGTAATGAAGTACTAAGAACCGGTCTTGGCATGTGTAGACAGGGGACCTACATACATCAACATGTATCATCCCAAGAGTTCACTAACTCTTTCTCTGTTTCCATTAAACGGAGCTGTGGTCATCTTATCTTTGTGACATGACTGGCGAGTTTCACAAGATGTAAATTCAAACTGATTTAAATATGCATCTATATGTAACTCTAGCTAGTCGGGTCACATTGATCTGACCTAGTCTACAATGCCTCAAGAAGAATTCATTCATTTCTGAACTCTTCCTCTTGTGTGTGTTCCATATAATAAGAACTGTAGTTTGATTTAGAACATCAATGCTTTTAGATAACGTGCCTGAACCGATCAACTTTTGATATAGGAAATGTTCAAAACATTATCCAACAATACAAAATTATATCATTTCTTTACTAATAAAGAGACTGATATGATTTTGTATATCAGGTTCGGTATCTAATAACATTCGTTCAGAATCAATGTATTGGTAATACAGGGTGACAGTGACCGACAGACTTGGCTGCAACTCTTGCCCCGTTTTCTGCCTCATGAAACTTATCACCCGTTCTCAGTTTTCTACCTTTCTGTAGCCCTATGTAACAGATTATATATCTGGGATCCTGATCTGGTATCACATACCCAGGACTTAAAGGATACTGAGGAACAGTTCTCTGTAAAGAACACACCCGAAGATGATGCATCAGCATGCACTCTCTTCGTTTGGGCGGCATGGGAATTCTGGTATTCCCCAATTTCCTGCTCTGTCTTATAACAATTATAAGTTGGAGCGGGACCAACGTTCCCCAGCTCAGTATAACAAGCGGGTTCGGTCAATAATCCGTATTATTATCTTGATTAAGGCGTGATATGGTCGCTACCAGGAAAGAGAGAGAAGAAAACACTCAGCGTGCGCTCTTGCAAGAATAGATTGGTTATTATTTTATCTAATCAGGATGGCTCCCACTGCTTTTTATCAAATCTTCCTTCAAACCCTAAAAGGAAAGACTAGCCGGGATTAATTACACACCACAAGTTCGCCAATCTTTCAGCCAGGCCAGTGTCGGTACTTTGAGGGAGGTCCCCCGTGCTTTCGCACGAACCTAATTAATGTAAACCTCGTTTTCCCAGAGGCGTAACCCCGTTGACACCTTTCTAGACACCTACTTGATCGGCTAATTGTAATGTATAAAACTCTCCCAGGAGTAACACTTACTCGCAGCGGGTATCGGGATCCAACTATCTCATAGAAGGTATGCAATCTCATTGCAAATTTCAACACTTGAAATTCCCGATAATATTTTGCCCCTAGCACCCTATGACCTTGACGGAGGTCAACAAACCATAGGCTACTAGTCAAGTTCAACCCGTCATTTCTTGATCGAATTAAACCCACCCGCACGACCCTTGACGGAGGTCAACAAGGCCGCACGACTACCCTAACTCAGTCTGCATCATATGCATAAGCAGATAAATACTGGTTAGCTACCGCACACTGCGCCTTGACGGAGGTCAACAAACGCAGCACGAATACTAAACAGCACTTATCTGAAATGACGGAGGGCTACGACAGGTTTTTATGAAAACCTATTGCGTAATGAACTTGATATCGTTGTAGAATCAAATGATTTTAAAAATGGAGTGCTTTTGAGGCTTTTCTAGTTTTGCTAAAGGAGTCACTCCCAGTGAAGGGATCGTCGGTCCTTTCCTCGTCGAATGAGGTGCGGGATATATCACATATATCTCTGTGCAAAGCAAAAACTCTTAAAAGCAATCAAAAGACAAACCGAGTGTGTAGCATCTGCCAGTTATTGCTAAAGGAGTCACTCCCGGTGAAGGGATCTCGGTCCTTTCCTTATCGAATAAGGTGCAGGATATATCATATATACCGCTGAGCAAAGCAAGAACTGTAGCTACCTGTTTTATTTTGAAATTCGATTCTACAACATCTTAGGTTTCTTTTATTTTCATTAATCTCATTAATAAAGTCCCATCATTTAAGTACCTAATCATCACAGATAAATACGACGTACACTTATGCCATCCGCATTCGCCTCGATGTCCCCTCGTGCACCGTTAGGTTAGGTAACTAACGGCAGAGCAGGGCAGGGCTAGCGCGGGTGTAAAACATAAGTAACGCCTATATAATATATCATATATACTATATACTGTATCTATCAAAGAACATCACATGATCACATCACAGATATTGCAGCAGAAGAATCATATGAAATATTAGATATACTAGGACGTCCGTGTTTTCAATACGAGCCAGTATAAAACACGGATTCCACGGTCGTGATGAATAGCCAAACCCACACCCCTAGACCCCTACGAGAGCGGCAAGCAACCCTACCAATTCTAGAGTTAGGAGACCCGGACTCGACTCCTCGAGTTGGTCTCCCACTGGACTCCAGAACCCGGCTACTTGTGCCCTCCTCCTTGGATCTAACCTAGTGCGGAAAAGTAAATAATATACAAACGGTGACTACTTCCGCAACCTGGAAGCGCCCCAATAAAAGAATATTACATACAAGTTTTTACATGAATGAAAATGAAAAAACACTCATCTCACATAAAAACCCCCGGCTATTCAAACACGACGATCCAATATAACATATCCAGCAACACATAACATCACATGTCATCAACGTAAGTAAATATGCGCATCCCAATTGTCGTTGACATATAGCAACGAAACCGGCGATATCACATATTACACTTACGGTCACAAAAAGAAAGTGTAAAACTACAACAGTTGGAATCCGCAATCTTTTCAGACATCGCATGCCTGACCAAATGAATTACTTAGACATCGCATGCCTAACAATTATAAACCCCGCATTTTAGTCTCATCATTGAAAACACTTTTCAATATTAAGTCGGGCAATTCAACAGGATTCCCGATAAACTGATCGAATGCTCGTCGCAAACTTTAGTAGGCGGCCGCACCCCTGATACCGTCGACGAAGTGCACCAAGGCGGAACACCGCTACCGCGAGCACCCGAACGGATGCTTTCGGCGACGGGGTTCTCCTACAGTCACTTGGTCGGGGCTATGGGATGTAGCTGTCTATTAAGTTTGTCCGGCGAGTATCCGCGTACGCTACGTGATTGCGACGGACTTTTGATCACATCAAAATTCCGTGGCAACCGATCAATTGAGACTAAACTGCTATGTTTATAACATTCATTCAGTTATCTCATAACTTCTTGTGAATTCCAATTATTGTATCCAATTCCAGATAAACAGAAAATGTTAAACTTCCCGATCGAACAATCGAACACCCAAGTTTTCCCGATACATATCAACACATGAAACAAGTCTAACAACATTCCGTTCGTGTCTCAGTACCAACGGTCCAGCCGTAGAAGGGTCAAGCCAACGCCTCACATGTGGCACGCCGTACTGCCCCAAACCCGAAGGTTCAAAGGGCAGTTCAAGACGGTCACATAATCGAGTTAAGGTTTGTTGTCTTCTAGAGGGACCATCGCGTTACTTGCACTACTTAGAACGTCATTAAACTTCGGAAAAATCTAACACTTGGAAATTTCCCGACAGGGGAAAAATTGGGTATTTATATCCGGTCGAACTTTTTAACATATTCAAAAAATTATCCGGAACGACACATAGAAAAAGTTTGACAATCCGATCGAATGTATGAACTCCCAATACAACCCAAAATACTCAACTTTTGATTTAAGATTAAAAATTCCCAGGAAAACCAGCACTGAAAAATAGGAGTTAATGTGCAAAATTCAATGGCAGATAAGACAAAAGTGCGGCGGAAGGGCCGCATTAGCACGCTAATACCGTGGTTCCGCTGCACTTTAGAAAGATCATTAGGTAATTTTTGCATCGTAATTCTTAGATTTACCTGCTTGTTTTTCTGCATATTTTTAATTTGCAAAAATCCACATTTTACAAAAATGTCCAGAGAGCATTTTAAAGTCGGGGTTTCGGGTCGATCGGACTTCTAACTCCGTCTACGAATCGCCTAAGGCTCTAGCTAGGCTCTGATACCACTGTAGGGTTCCTAGGCACACTAGTGAGGTCTCACAAGCCATCGACCATGGCAATTTCAAAAATTCTAGGTGCCGAGAGACCCGACTACGGATCGTTTGCTAGAAAACTAGGCGAAAAAGCTAACTAGTTAACACTTAACTATGAGAAAACGGATATACAACCTTTGTAGATCCGGTGCTCCACCTCCATAGCTCCGCAACGAAGTCCTCTCCGCTGTCCAAAAAGAATCCGGGCTCTAGAGTCGGCTTCGTTGGAGAATAAGCGAGCTAGGTCGTCGATGTCCATGCCGAAGATGATCTACGTCGAAGCATCGCAAGATCAAGCTCTCACTTCACCAAGTCATGAAACTTGTGAAGAAAACACACTCTACTACTTGGCAAGAGGTAGAGGATGAAGAAATAGGAAGTGGGTAGACTTTAGAATTGGATTTCACACTCATTTTCATCAATCACCATTGATGAAGTGAACTTTCTTCATGTGAAGAAGATGAAGAAGAAGAAGAAAGAATTATGATAAGTTATTTAAAAAAGAAAAGAATATCCAAACTTATCATAATCCTAACTATGGTTATGTGTAGAGAATTAACCAAGGGTTAAAGGAATGGTTAGGGTTAAGGATGAGATAAGAATGGTGGACAAAGTCAAAGCTTCATGAAGCTTCAACTAAATAACAAATAAAGCCACCATTCTTTTCTCTTCTCATTTATTTTCCAAAATGAAATGGATAAATAAATAAGTGAATAAAACAAAACCCTAACCATAATCATGTAACCATGGTTTGATCTTTACACAAAAACCCTAGCATTACATGTATCATCAATCATGATACAATCAAGTGCACAAAAGTATATCGCATGTACAATGCGCACATCCGAGTGAGAAAATCCATCTTAAGTGAACCAATACTAGTTAACGCAAAGTAATATATCAAATATATAATTATGCATTAAATCATTAAATCAACACTTGATTTAGCGATCCGGTCATATCGCATATAACCGACTAGTATCCAATATATCGGCTTATCGAATCAACCCTCGATTCGATAACTAGGTTATATCGCATATAACCATTCGACACATTCATCGCGAGAATGAAATACGGTATCACATACACACATTATTCTCGGTCCCGCACATATCTCATATGCGCTCCTATTTCGTTTCGCTTGAGCCAGGAAACCTCTGTGTAGGACTCTAAAGACTCGTCAATACGCCGGCAGCAGATGATGATCATATCAAGCATCCACAAGCCGCAAGCGGTCTGCTAAACGTAACGGCCACCCGGGTATTGAGCGATCTGAAGATCGACGAGCAAGCCCGCTCACACTCCAGTGAATCCGACCAGTAACACTACCGTACAGTCCGGTCTGATCGTCTGATATGTCGCATATCTCGCCTAGGGGTGGTAAACGTCAGACCCCAATAGCTCGATAAGTCGTGTCGATATGAGGTCTATAACTTTTCGAGAAACTACTGGTAACACTTACCAGTAAATCTCAACAACCCTGGCCAGGGATTTCCTGTTATAGCCAATCGAACACAGCGCAACATCAACTCCCTATACCGGGAGAGACGAATCCCCTCCTATCGCTCATTGCCTCCATGTGACTCGGGATTGTACCCAAAAACCACCGTTTTGCACGCCCTCTTGGACGTGGTAAGATGGAAATCAAAGCACAGTGGGAACCACACAAGACTCTATGACGATCTCGGGTCAACAGACTACTCTGTACCAGTGTCACCAGAGAACTGCCATCTGACGTGAGGTATAATACCATCTGGGAGTTCTCGGCGAGTCCGTCCAGTGTACCCAGTCACTACTGAGCACCCGTATATCATCTCTGATGTCAAACACCAATGGATATGGGATCATCCATCGTCCATCTGTATGGGTCGAGAAGGTATACGCTAGTCTACTCTGGTATATCGATACCCCATCTCGATACACCCAAGACTAGGGACTTTGAAGGATGTACTTATGGACTACCATGTCCCCACTAGTATGATCCGCATCATAATCCAGGTAGTCAAGTACTGATCCTAAGGGCTTTACCAACATGTAACAGAGAGACAATCAGCATACACGTTAAGGTAAAGGGTAACCAGATAGCATACTATCATGTCGAGCAAGAAAGTCCTCCCTATATATGTCCCAGCATCCACTACAATATACATCCTATGTACAGTAATGGCCTCTAGGGCATACATATAACATGGACGAAAAAGAGGATCTTTGCTAAACAAAAACCTAGCAAACTACTTGAGGTTCAATCTACTATGTCATAGAGATTATACCTTACAATACCGGTCCTTCAGGTTTTCTCTCCGCTGTCCTGCTCGTCCATCCAAGCTCCGAGGATCAGTCCGGATCTTAATCACCTCCGCGGCCTCCTTGAGTCGAAGACGATTCACCCGAGAGTTTGTGTTCCGAGCTCTACCTCGAGCCGAGGCAACTAGGGCAACAAGATCGCTAGGCTTGATATCTTAGGTTGTGTAGAAGTAGTAGATGGATGTTTTTGTCAACTTGGATCCTTTTTCTCTCAACACATGAGATCAAAGGAAATTTCAAGAGGAAGAAGAAGAAGGAGAACCATGGAGCTTTCTCATATCAAGAGAGAGAATGAGAAAAGAATAATGAACAAAGAAAAAGAACCATGGTTACAATAATGCATAAAACATCATCATTACTAATCCTTTCATGATAAAGTTGATGGCTATATTTGAATTGACCATTTTCATATCAAAAAAATAAAAAGAAAACCAAAGAATACTCTAGACCTCTCATGAAGGTCCAAGTCAATTTTGGTCAAACGGTCAACAAAGTCAAGTATGGTCAAATGGTCAAAGCAATTAGCCATAACATAATTATCACTAAAAAGATTAGTAAATAATGTCCCCGGCTCATAATGGTTTTGACCGAACCAACTGCCAAAACCCTAATGAGTCCGCCTCATAATGGTTTTGACCGAATCAACTGTCAAAACCCTAATGAGGCACCTCCTCCTTCTTCGCTCCTCAAAACTGTGCATACACACCCGCATCCGCATTCCGTAGAATGCGAATGCACAGAAGACAAAACAAATCCATCCATACAATACTAGGATCCGACTTAAACCAAAGCCTACTAGTATTGTCTGCCCGAACAGCATACGCACACAAGTGTACGTAAGTGATCGTAGCCTTGCCGTAAAACCATACAGCTTCTACACGTTTCGCTCAGTGCAGGGAAACTCTCTGTGTGGGACTCTAAAGACTCGACACTACGCTGGCAGTGGGTTTAACCACAGACCACAAGCGCACTAGCTGTACGTAACGGTCCCCAGGTAGATGTCGATAAGAAGGTCGATGAGGTAAACCCATCCGAACTCCTACTGAGCCTGAATGTGACAATCTCCGTATAGTCCGGTCCGTTCGTCTGAGAACATCGCATGGCGGGCCAAGGGGGTAGTAAACGTCAGTCCCCTAATAGCGGTACAAGTCGTGTCGAAGTGTAGCCCAGAACACCCTGAGATAACACTGGAAACCTACCAGTATATCTCGCTTGCCCTGGCCAGGGACTACTATGTGTAATGGCTCTCCTAGACACAGCGCGATATCAACCCTCAATACCGGGAGAGACGAATCCTGTCTAACCGTCACTGCCTCCAAGTGCTTCGGGACTGCACCCAACTACTACTTGTTTGCACGACTCCTTTGAGCCGTGGTAGGGTAGTAATCAAAGAACAGTGGGAACACACTCGAGGAGAAGTGACAGTGTCAAGTCAGTAGACTAAGCTGTACTCATGTCACCTGGGAACTGATAACTGACGATAGGTATAATACCAACCAACAGTTCCCGACGAGTCCTGTCCAGTGCACTCGTAACCTAATGAGCACCCGCATATTATCTCAAGTACGACGTACTGATGACTATGGGGCAGACCATCTCCCCTGCTGGGATGAGAAGCGCATATGCTAGTCTACTCCGCAGTATCGATGCCCTGTCTCGATAGTCCTACGACTAGGGACCTGTATAAGGATGTGCTTATAGATTACCCAGCCCCCACAAGTGTGACTGCCATCACAACGCTGGTAATCAAGCAAAGATCCTAAGGGCTCTACTAATATGTATAAGCGATATGTTAAAAGAAACATATGCACATATTAAAATAGAAACAAACCAAGTAGCATACTACCATTTTGAGCAAGATTGTCTATACAACTGTGAATATCCCAAGCTTCCATCAAGTAATATACAAGCTAGTATGATACAGTAATGGCCTCTAGGGCATATACACTAACAATCTCCCACTTGCACTAAGGCCATGTACTGGCGTATCGAAGACCTATCATCTCGATCAGCCACTCGAACTGAGTCTGGGGTAAGGCCTTCGTGAGTGGATCTGCAGTGTTATTCTCCGAATTTACTCTTCACCTCGATCTCCCGGTGATCTACGATCTCCCTGATCAGGTGGTATCGCCTCAAAATGTGCCTGGACTTCTGATGGGACCTGGGTTCCTTCGCTAAAGCTATAGCGCCTTTGTTGTCACAATATAACGGTATTGGATCAACAATGGTAGGAACTACCTGAAGCTCCGTGAGGAACTTCTTCATCCAGACAGCTTCCTTTGCGGCATCGCAAGCAGCTATGTACTCCGCTTCCATATTTGAGTCAGCAACGGTTTCCTGCTTGGAACTCTTCCAGCAAACCGCCCCTCCATTGAGGGTAAAGACATAACCCGACATGGACTTGGAGTCATCCTTGTCACTCTGGAAGCTGGAGTCATCAAAGGCCTCGATCTGGAGGTCTTTTCCGCCATAAACCAAGAACATCTCCTTAGTCCTTCTCAGGTACCTGAGAATGTTCTTTACTGCTATCCAGTGTTTCTTCCCTGGGTCCGACTGATACCGGCTTACAACGCTCAATGCATATGCTACATCTGGTCTGGTACATAACATCGCATACATTATAGAGCCTACCGCAGATGCGTAGGGTATAGATGACTTGCGAGCCCTTTCCAAATCAGTCTTGGGAGACATCTCTTTGGAGAGGGTGATTCCGTGACAAGCCGGTAGATTACCGCGCTTGGAATCTTCCATACTGAATCGTTTCAGTATGGTGTCGATGTACCTGGACTGCGAAAGTCCCAGCATCCTTTTAGATCTATCACGATAGATCTGGATCCCCAGAATGTAGTTGGCATCGCCCAGGTCCTTCATGGAGAACCTATGTGACAAGAATCCTTTGACTGACTGTAGCATAGGAATATTATTTCCTATTAAGAGAATGTCATCCACATACAAGACGAGGAATACCACAGTTCTCCCTACAATCTTACTGTAAATGCATGGTTCATCCGGGTTTTTGATAAAGTCGAATTCCTTGACAGTATCATCAAAGCAGATGTTCCAACTCCGCGATGCCTGCTTTAGTCCATAGATGGACTTGAGCAACTTGCACACTTTACCGCTGCTCCCACTCTGAATGAATCCCTCCGGCTGATCCATATAGACGCACTCTTCTAAATTTCCATTTAGGAAAGCCGTCTTTACGTCCATCTGCCAGATTTCATAATCGTGGAAGGCAGCAATGGCAAGAAGGATCCGAATGGATTTGAGCATAGCCACTGGAGAAAAGGTCTCGTCATAGTCCAAACCAGGTCTTTGACGAAAACCCTTTGCAACAAGTCTAGCTTTATAGGTTTCAACCTGCCTATCTACACCAATCTTCTTTCTGAAGATCCATTTGCAGCCTATGGGTTTTACCCCTTCCGGAGCAAAGTCCAAAGTCCAAACTTTGTTGGTGTATATGGACTCCATCTCGGTCCGCATTGCATCCATCCATTTTACTGAGTCACCACTCTGAATGGCTTGCTGGAATCTAGTAGGCTCACCATAATCAATGGTGCAATCCTCTCTATCCCCGTCTATGAGAAAACCATAGTATCTCTCAGGCGGATGAGACTGTCTACTACTCCTGCGGAGTGGCGCTGGGATGTCCGGTTCTCCTGAAACTTTTGGTTCTTCCAAGCTTTCAGTAATAGCTTGTGGTTCTGGAATTTCTTCCAGTTCTACTACGCTCCCACTTGTTCCTTTTTCTAAAAACTGATGTTCCAGAAAGTGGGCATGACGAGAAACAAAAACCTTTTGTTCCTCTGCGTAATAGAAAAGATACCCCCTGGAGTTCTTTGGGTATCCCACAAACTTACACAGTACTGAGCGTGCCTCGAGTTTGTCCGCATGCTGCTTTTTAACAAAAGCTGGACATCCCCATATCTTCAGATATTGAAGATGGGGTTTCTTCCCACACCACATCTGATATGGTGTGGTAGGCACAGTCTTGGAGGGAACCTTGTTCAAATGATATGCAGCTGATTCTAGTGCATAACCCCAGAAGGATTGCGGTAACTCTGCCTTACTCATCATGGAACGAACCATATCCAATATGGTTCGATTCCGCCTTTCCGATATACCGTTGTGCTGTGGTGTGTATGGAGGAGTAAGCTGAGAGAGAATTCCATTCTCTTTTAAGTAGTCCAGAAACTCGGCACTCAAGTATTCACCACCTCGATCAGATCTCAGTGTATTGATATTTTTGCCTGTTTGTTTTTCAACTTCATTCTTGTATTCCCAAAATTTCTTAAAGGTCTCGGATTTATGCTTCATCAGGAAGACATGTCCATACCTAGAGAAATCATCTATGAAAGTAATGAAGTATGAATAACCACTTCGCGCATGTGTAGACATTAGACCACACACGTTACTGTGTATGAGTCCCAAGAGCTCGCTTGCTCTTTCTCCGTGTCCAGTGAACGGAGTCTTTGTCATCTTTCCCATGAGACAAGATTCACAAGTGGCATAAGACTGATACTCGAACGGATTCAAGTCTCCCTCTTTATGTAACTTTGTTAACCGTGTCTCATTAATGTGACCCAGTCTACAATGCCATAAGAAAGCCTGATTTATTTCCGGAGACTTTCTTTTAAGTGTGTTCTGGACACTGAAAATCTGAGCTTGATTCAATACGTATATCCCGTTTTCTAATGTACCTGACCCAATCAGAACTTTATTTAGGTGGATTTGGACCACATCGCTTACAAAAGTAAAATCATATCCTTCCTTAGAAAGTAAGGATACAGATATGATATTACAAGTCGCATCTGGTACATAAAAACAGTTACGCAGATTCAATATATGCCCAGTTGTCAGTCCAATATGATATTCCCCAACGGATTCAGCGTTCATGCTCATTCCGTTAGCAACCCTGAGAGTCATATCACCTATCTTGATAACCCTAAGGTTTCTCAGAGCCTGTAACGAATTACAGATGTGAGATCCTGATCCGGTATCCAATACCCAGGAAGTAGGTTAACTGATATACAGTTCTCTATCACAAACACACTCGAAGCCGAAGCCACAACATGCTTCGAATCCTGGCTACTGGCTTTGCTAGCCCTGCAATCCTTCTGCCAATGTTCATTCCCGTAACAATAGGAACATCCCTCTTTTACTACATCCAGTCCCGAAACTTTTGCCTTTCCCTTTCCTTCTACTTCCCTGGTTTCCTTCAGGGTAGGAGGTAGAGACTGTAGAATCAAGTCAGCATCTGACCCGTTCTTCAACTTGGTCTTCAGTTCCATGAGCTCAAAATAGCTGGTCTCTGTAAGGACGTTTCCCCCTACAGATGACCCGATAGCCAACCTCGCTTGAAGCAATTCGTTCGAGGTCTCATATCTTGCGATACGAGATTGCTCTCCATATAAATCTTTGTTATGGAGGAAGATAGAAACTAAGTCCATCTTCTCGTGCTGCCTCTGGTATGCACCATCAACTGAGGCTAACATGAGGCACTTGGCTTTCGCACAGTCTTTTTCCAATGTCTTACGGATATCAATATCCGTGACAGGGGAAACTGGTCCTGAGACGGCAGGGTTTGGATTAGTTAAGAGGTGTCCCAGCTTGTCATGGGCAATGGACATCTGGACAGACCTTTGCCAGTCATAACAGTCAGATTCAGTCATTTTATTAT
Organism: Agapanthus africanus; assembly: GCA_030015575.1. Classification (NCBI taxonomy): domain Eukaryota; kingdom Viridiplantae; phylum Streptophyta; class Magnoliopsida; order Asparagales; family Amaryllidaceae; genus Agapanthus; species Agapanthus africanus. Next base: position 29,719,731 of record CM057339.1, read on the forward strand.
CTAGATGTAACCTATGTGTGGTCACTGGGTCGCTGCAATTAAGAGAGAGAGAAGAAAACACTCAGCATGATGCTCTTGCAAGTTTAGATTGGTTTTTAATTTATCTAAATAGGATGGCTCCCACTGTCTCTTGAATCCCTCCTCAAACCATAAAAGAAGAATTAGTCAGGATCAATCTCACCGTACAATACTTGCTTAACCGTTCAGCCAGGCCAGTGTCGGTTCTTCGAGGGAGGTTTTCCAACGCTTTCGCGAAGTTCCTTAATTAAAGAACCTCTTTTCCCTGGGGGCGTAGCCCCGCTAACACCTTTCTAGACACCTACTTGGTTTATATCATTGATCGTTAAGTGAGAAAGTTCTCGAGGAGTAGCATATACTCACAGTAAGATCGGGATCCAAATATCATCGTGTGATAAAACTGAAGGAATCCTACCAGAATCATCACACTCCAAATGGTATGTAGCACTAGCAAGTTTCAGTTTCTTTAGATACTCCTGATGTGGATTTTTGCCCCATGCTCTTATGACCTTGACGAAGGCCAACATATCATAAGTCACATGTCAAGTTCTACTCGTCATTATCCAGGTTAATTTGAACCCACCCGTACATACCCTTGACGAAGGCCAAAATAGTAGTACGACTGTCCCAAATCAACGCATCTATCTATGCTACAGATAAATATTCAGCAGCTACCAATCACCGTGCCTTGGCGAAGGTCAAAATACATAGCTTGAATACTACTGAATATTTAACTGAAATGACGGAGGGCTACGAATGGTTTTGGCGAAACCGTGAACGTAATGAACTTGATATAATTGAAGGAACGAGATAGCTTTTAAAAGGAGTGGTTCAAGCTCCGCGTTTAAAAGTTGGTTTTTGAAAAGAACCGAGTGGTTTTGAAATTGTTCCAACGACTTTACTTTGGTTTATTTTCTTGCATTAATTTAATGCGTCCCATCATTTAATCCTACCATTGCAGAAAACAACGAAAATATGACGTACGCTTATGCCATCCGCATTCGCCACGGGGCCCCGTCATCACCCGTTAGGTTACTTAACTAACGACAGAGCGGAGGCTGGACTAGCGCGGATGCAAAACATAAGCAATGCCTAAATAGATATCATATATAGATATATACATTCGTCAGATGCAATGATAGCCATTCCAGATCACAGATGAACACTTTGGATATACTAGGAATCCGCGTTTCGTTCGAGCCTGCAACGAAAGACGGATTACACGGTCGCGATGAATATCCAAACCCCACCCTAGACCCCTATGGGTGCGGCAAACTACCCACCAAGTACCCGAAGCGAAGCAACCTCCCTCAACAACGTGAGTAGGCCACTCGGCACTTCGAGATACCCGGTAGTTTTTGCACCCCACCTTGGGTCTATCCTAGGAGCAAAAACAGTAAAAGAAATTATACAATGGTGGCTACAACCTCATCCCGGATGTGCGGCCATAAAATAATATTACATCAATTACAAATTTTACATTGAATGAAAGAAAAAGAACACTCTCATCTTACATCCCCCGGCTATTCATCCGCGACAATCCAACGAGTTCATATACACAAACCATCAACATTACAGATCACAGATATGTATAACCCCCACTAATTGACGTATAGCGATTAGCAGACGTTCCATACATATATCACATCACAGATAAAATCCATTAGCCAAAGTCTACGGAATATCGATCAAAATACGGATTTGTAACCACCCCAAAAACAAATTTGTTCTCTGGAAATTCTGGGCAGAAACAAAATATACTAAAAATCTCAAAACATGCAACTAAGAACACTGCACAAAAACAGTCCACGGCCGAGTCAACTAGGCCGCGGATCCGCGGCAAGAAGCATGTTCTTGCCGCGGTTCCGCGGCCCTTTGACCGAGTCACTGGATCGTTTTTGGTGAGTATTTTTAGAAAACCCTGAGCCAATTTTTCATGTATGTCAAATTATTTTTAAAGCAGTTTAAAAAATCGACAGAAAGTGTGTTTTTTCCGGACGTGTTTTGCGATTTTTTTCCGATCGAAATTCTAAATACTTTGCTAACATGCTAGTTTGTGTTTAGTTAGGCTCTGATACTACTGTAAGTCCACGTTGCTCATCCCGGTTCTTACGGGGAGGCGGAAATGGTAAAAAACGATTTTTGACACAAAGCAACATGGACTAAAAAGAGGATCTTTGCTAAACAAAAACCTAGCAAACTACTTGAGGTTCAATCTACTATGTCATAGAGATTATACCTCACGATACCGGTCCTTCAGGTCTTCTCTCCGCTGTCCTGCTCGTCCATCCAAGCTCCGAGGATCGGTCCGGATCTTGATCACCTCCGCGGCCTCCTTGAGTCGAAGACGATCCACCCGAGAGTTTGTGTTCCGAGCTCCACCTCGAGCCGAGGCAACTAGGGCAACAAGATCGCTAGGTCTGATGTCCTCGGTTGTGTAGAAGTAGTAGATGGATGTTTTTGTCAACTTGGATCATTTTTCTCTCAACACGAGATCAAAGGAAATTTCAAGAGGAAGAAGAAGAAGGAGAACCATGGAGCTTTCTCATATCAAGAGAGAGAATGAGAAAAGAATAATGAACAAAGAAAAAGAACCATGGTTACAATAATGCATAAAACATCATCATTACTAATCCTTTCATGATAAAGTTGATGGCTACATTTGAATTGACCATTTTCATATCAAAAAAATAAAAAGAAAACCAAAGAATACTCTAGACCTCTCATAAAGGTCCAAGTCAACTTTGGTCAAACGGTCAGCAAAGTCAAGTATGGTCAAATGGTCAAAGCAATTAGCCATAACATAATTATCACTAAAAAGATTAGTAAATAATGTCCCCGGCTCATAATGGTTTTGACCGAACCAACTGCCAAAACCCTAATGAGTCCGCCTCATAATGGTTTTGACCGAATCAACTGTCAAAACCCTAATGAGGCACCTCCTCCTTCTTCGCTCCTCAAAACTGTGCATACACACCCGCATCCGCATTCCGTAGAATGCGAATGCACAGAAGACAAAACAAATCCATCCATACAATACTAGGATCCGGCTTAAACCAAAGCCCACTAGTATTGTCTGCCCGAACAGCATACGCACACAAGTGTACGTAAGTGATCGTAGCCTTGCCGTAAAACCATACGGCCTCTACACGTTTCGCTCAGTGCAGGGAAACTCTCTGTGTGGGACTCTAAAGACTCGATACTACGCTGGCAGTGGGTTTAACCACAGACCGCAAGCGGCACTAGCTGTATGTAACGGTCCCCAGGTAGATGTTGATAAGAAGGCCGATGAGGTAAACCCATCCGAACTCCTACTGAGCCTGAATGTGACAATCTCCGTACAGTCCGGTCCGTTCGTCTGAGAACATCGCATGGCGAGCCTAGGGGGTGGTAAACGTCAGTCCCCTAATAGCGGTACAAGTCGTGTCGGAGTGTAGCCCAGAATACCCTGAGATAACACTGGAAACCTACCAGTATATCTCGCTTGCCTTGACCAGGGACTACTGTGTGTAATGGCTCTCCTACACACAGCGCGATATCAACCCCCAATACCGGGAGAGACGAATCCTGTCTAACCGTCACTGCCTCCAAGTGCTTTGGGACTGCACCCAACTACTACCTGTTTGCACGATTCCTTTGAGCCGTGGTAGGGTAGTAATCAAAGAACAGTGGGAACACATTCCAGGCGAAGTGACAGTGTCAAGTCAGCGGACTAAGCTGTACTCATGTCACGTGGGAACTGATAACTGACAATAGGTATAATACCAACCAACAGTTCCCGACGAGTCCTGTCCAGTGCACTCGTAACCTAACGAGCACCCGCATACAATCTCAAGTACGACGTACTGATGGCTGTGGGACAGACCATCTCTCCTGCTGGGATGAGAAGCGCATACGCTAGTCTACTCCGGAGTATCGATGCCCTGTCTCGATAGTCCTACGACTAGGGACCTGTATAAGGATGTGCTTATAGATTACCCAGCCCCCACAAGTATGACTGCCATCACAACGCTGGTAATCAAGTAAAGATCCTAAAGGCTCTACTAATATGTATAAGCGATATGCTAAAAGAAACACATGAACATATTAAAATAGAAACAAACCAAGTAGCATACTACCATTTTGAGCAAGATTGTCTATACAACTGTGAATATCCCAAGCTTCCATCAAGTAATATACAAGCTAGTATGATACAGTAATGGCCTCTAGGGCATATACACTAACACTTTCGTCCAGTCGCCGGCGCTTGGCTTTTTCAAATATAGTCATCTCACGCTCTCGAGTAGCTTTGCTTTTAAGAAGTGCTTCATTCAGGAATGCATCAATCATTTCGTCTGATGGCCCTAGAAGTTCCGCCTCAGGATCTGCCCTTAGTTTCTCTGTGTAAGGAGCTTCTTCATCGTTTATCAACGAGTGAGAGATCATATGGCAACTTGCTACGTAATCTTCAGATTCATCCGACGAGTCTTTTCCATCATCTCCATCCTCAAGGATGTGACTGAGAAATTCTTGGAGTGTGATTGGAGTCCGCGCCTTCTGGTTATACTCTTCCAGCGCGTCAATCTGTTTTTGCAGGTCCGTGCGCCTGTCACCAGGCTTCACGAACTTCTTGGATTTCTTCTTCTTCTTCGAAGATTTTGACGGCTGGGTGTGAGCACTTTGACTATCACCGCCAATTTTTGGAGTTGGGCGCAGCTTCAGCATTCCCTTGATAATCTCGGGTTCCAGCGGATTCTTCCACCTGATCGCCGGGCATGTTTGGAGATCGTTCAACATTCTTTTAGTTTTGGCCGAAAGAGCGACCTCCTATGGAGCTTCTTCTATAAAAGAGCATGATGCCCCCGGTGTGTCTGTCTTCTTGGGAACGTGTGGCTGTGGTGGGTTCACCTTCCAATTCTCAGACAGCGCAAACTTGCCCTGTTAGTATTGGTCTTCGATCCAGCCTTTAAAGACGAAGCAGTCTTCAATTGGATGGCTTACCGTTTGATGGTAGGGGCAATAATTGAGACTATTATCCTCGCCGGGTTGCAATGGTCGTTTTGGATTCGGCAAATTGATGCGTCCGTTTCGCACCGCTAACTCGAACAATCTCTTTGTTTTGTCCCGAGGGAACGAATAAGGACACTTCATTTTCTCATTATAGTATCGCCATCTCTCTTCCAGTTGATCCGTTAGTTTTGGGGCACTAGGCTGCTGTTGAGTATTCGCAACGAATGTCGCCTTCCCTTTACCCTTTTCGTTCCGTGGCTCCGGCTTCGGAGGAGACGGTCTATGACCCATCTGGTCCATCTGGGCCAGTTTGTCGATCAAGGCTTAGAACGTGGTCGGCTTGAAGAACATTATGAATTGGGAAATAGTTTCCTGAGGGTCCAGAGTGCCCACGAACATGTCCACTGCCGGCGCTTCCTCGATGCGCTGCTTACATTTTGACCATAAATTTCGCCACCGTATTGCGTATTGTACCCAAGTTTTGCCTGGCTTTACCCTGGCGTTAATTAATGCGGTAATCAGGGTACGCTCGCTCGCGCTCGCGAATCTCTGTGTAAACAGCAGTTCCATCTCTGCAAAAGTCTTGACGGAGTCGTTTGGAAGTTCAGAATACCACTCGAATGCCGTCTCCGATAAGCTGCCGACGAACTGGCGAAGTAGCAGTTTATCATCGCCTCCGGTGTTACCACATAGAGCCCTGAACTGGGCGACATGCTGGTGGGGATTGCCCATCCCTTTATATACATGAAATTTAGGGATCGTATATCCCGGCGGGTATTTTATTTGGTCATACCAGCTTGGATATGGTCGTCCAGTTTTAACAATATGGCCGGCCGTTTCATTCGCCTGGTGAGCTCGAATTTGCTGAGCAATGTAGTCATCCAGAGCGGCCTTGGAGATGGTTTCCTCTTTGGCTGCTGAAAGAGCCGGAGGAGGGTTTGATGTCTCCCCTCTGTCGTCTTCAATGATGATCGGGGGGTCTTCAGCTGGAGTTTCTGGCTGGAACATCATCCCAGCCATGTCTTGGAATAAGAGAGCCATTCGTTTTATATTGGCTGCCTGTTCCGCAGCCTCTTTTTCTTTCCTCTCGAGCATTCTTCGGAGGAATTCGGTGTCAGTTTCTTGTTCCCAACGCTGCTCTGAGGTCTTTGGATTTTCTTTTGGCTCAGTGAGTGCGGCCATTGCAGTTAGCATCTCCTGAAGCTTCTGCTGCTGTTGTTCCTGAGCTTTTGTTATCGATCGAGTAAGCGGTCGATGACCCATGGAAGTACGGCTTTCCTCTTTTCCGGAAGCCATATAAATAATATGCACCATCATGCCTCCGGACTTGGGGCGTTTAGATTTGATGTCTCTGTGGTTTGCCGTGGTCACAGGGGCTTTCTCTGGCCTCCTCCTCTTGTGGGCGGTCGAAGTTGAGGGGGTCGTTGCAGTAGGCACCTAGACGGCTGTCGCCTTTTATGGCTTGACAGGATGGTCCTTTTCTTGCCGAACTTTTATATTTTTCTGTCGGCGAGAGTAATCTTGATCAATTACTAAGTCCTGAACTTGTCGCCAGACTTTGTAAATTTTGGAAGAAAGCCGCTGAGGGGGTTGTTCTGTCTTTGCCTTTGGTGTATTCTCCACAGGTGGAGGAGATCTCTTCAGCACTGCAGTAGGAGAGTTCCTGTGCATCTTGTTAAGAAGTTCAAAGCTGTTCCCGGTTGGAACAACAGCATCGATCTCCACCGTTGGAGCTGGTGGAGTAAATCCAGACGGAGAGCTGCCCCCAGCCTTCCGTACTCGGCGCCAGTGACGACGGCGACCATTTCACGCAGCTGGTGTTGGTTCAGCTATAGGGATGGCTTTGTCGTGCTCCCTGTTCTGGTGAGGCGTTGCAAGTACCAGCCTCTTGAAGACCGACGTCCATTGAGCAGCAGTATTCAATCTGTCAAAGACAGACCTTTGAGCAGGGACGGGTGCCGGAGTGGCCAGCCTCGTAAAGACTGATCTTTTGACGAGAGAAGCTTCTTTAGTGACTTCGAGAGCAGGAATGGCTATCCGTTTTGGGATGGCTGCTTCAAATATAATGGGCTTCTTGACAGGCCTATTGGAGTTCAGGCTCAGCCTATCGAAGACTGATGCTATTGGTTTGGCATTGGATGACCCGTTGAGAGGGGCTGTGGTGGTAGTGAGCCGATCAAAGACCGACTTCTTCTGCGCTTCTTGCGGCAGCGGGATGTTAACGTTCACTGGTAGGAGCATGGTCCCGAAGAACAACCCGGTGGTAGCCTGCGTTATTTGCTCTACCGGCATTGTGAAAAGGGAGCCCCCCTGGGGCCCGTAAGTTACACCTCCAGATGAGGCGGAACGGGAGTTGCAGTTGCACCTGAAGCATTTTATGCAGGTAGACGCCATTGATCTCTCGTTTTCTGCACCAAGAAAGACACCGAATCTTAGTACCTAGAACCCAAAGGCAACCATTAAAAACCGCGATTCGTTCGCGAACACGACACACGAAGTGTGGAGTGGAAAGAGGAAATGGTCCCGCCGGGCGTGCCAGAATCTGTTCCCCGGCGAAACACGGAGACGCGATAAACATCTTGCCTGAATTTCGGGGCAGATGCTAATTGGTGCTATCCGTCCACCTCTCCGAAGATGCCAAGTTGATTTATGGCACCACATATCGAAGATTTAAACGGATGCGGCCGATGTAGCAGACTTTGTCAGATTCCCCCTCATTTGAGGCGTTTTTGATTGTGAGGACGCTCTTCCCTGCAGGCGCAAGCCCCTGCAGTTAATTACGCTACCGCATTGCGGTAACAACTTTCTCTTTCTCCAGATGGTCACTTCATGTCGTGTGTGTTTGTTTTATTTTTGGTTGCACGTGGATTGTATACGGAGACTAATTTATGTTGTCGCCCGTAAGGCGTGGATTAGTCCAAATCTGTATCTACATAGATTTGGGTTTGGAGGTTGGGTTTAAGGATACGTTAGTCTCATTTGAGACTAAGATCAACTTAAACGTTTGTTAAGGATACGTTAGTCTCATTTGAGACTAAGATCAACTTAACGGGATCGTTTAGATCCAACAAGAGAGCATTTGGGCTCTGTTGTTTAAGTAAGGGACATTGCGGACGATTAGTTTAAGGACATTACGGTCCATTGTTAGTTTAAGGACATCTCGGTCCAAGGTTAAGGACATCATAGTCCGTGAGTTTAAAGACATCACAGTCAAGGTTAAGGAAATCATAGTCCGTGAGTTTAAAGACCTCACAGTCAAGGTTAAGGATATCGTAGTCCGTGAGTTTAAAGACCTCGCAGTCAAGGTTAAGGACATCATTGTTCGTGAGTTTAAAGACATCACAGTCAAGGTTAAGGACATCATAATCCGTGAGTTTAAAGACCTCACAGTCAAGGTTAAGGATATCATAGTCCGTGAAATGTGTGGTTGTCGGGACCCGTCACCTCTCTGAAGACGTTGAAGGATTACAACGATAAATATCAAAAGAGTGAAGAGATGTACCCTTGAACCAAAATTGATTGGGAGATCTATAGTCCAATTTTGGAACTAAGATCAATTAATTAGATTATAAGCACATTGGCTCAGTTAAATCTGAATTGAGGACTTATGGCCAACTTGGGCTAAGTCCAATTAGATTAGAAATGTTGGCCCTTTGTTGGACCATTAAACATTTGTTTGAGTTCAACCCCCCATTATTTGGCACTGCTAAACAGGGGTTCTGATAACATTTTATCTTTTGTTGAGTGTTGGGCACTCATATGCCATATAGGATGTTCAATTTTGGAAGGCAAGGATGTATTTGAGACTCAGTAAAAAGAGAAGTCCTGCCTCAGAAGGACTTAGCCAATTTAGGCTAGGATTGATTTGAATATAGTGTTAAACACTAACATATATTTTATGGTCACGTGTTCCCACGTGATGCGCTAAAAAATAGTGTTAAACAACGAGAACAAAATGCTCAAAAATAGTGTTAAACACTAGAATGGGATTGGTCGTATGGGGCCGTGTGAGACCTCTGAAGGTGGGGACCAGCCTTCCTTTGTTTTATTCTCAAATCTGTGAATAAGTGTTAAAATTTTTTAGTTTTCACGGCCATCACGTGTGGGCACGTGATAGGCACTCTTGCACTGATTTATTAAGGTGTTTATTAGGGGTCACGTAAGGACACGTGAGGGAGCCCAAATCAGAATCTGCCTTTGCTTTATTCTCTTTGTTTTGGAGGTCACGTGGGAGCATGTGAGGCATTGCCTCTGGGCTAATTCCTTATTATTTTTGGAGGATTTTTTTATGGGTCACGTGAGGGCACGCGACCTAGTTTTATTCTTTCTTTTCTGATCACTGAGGATTGGAGTCACGTGTCATCACGTGACCAAGTTCTTTACGTGCATGGAGATCTTTCAAGTCCCTTTATTTTAAGAATTAAATTCTCTGTAGGGTTAAACCCTAATTATGTTTTTAGGGGAATTAAATTCCTATTTATGTGGAAAAATTAAATTCTTATATAGGGTTAAACCCTAGTTCTGTCATGGAGGAATTAAATTCCTATGAAATTGAGAGAATTAAATTCTCATATAGGGTTAAACCCTAGTTTTATCTTGGAGGAATTAAATTCCTCTGAATTTGGGAGAATTAAATTCTCATATAGGGTTAAACCCTAGTTTTATTTTGGAGAAATTAAATTCCTATGAATTTGGGAGAATTAAATTCTCTAAACTCAATTCTCTCTCTAAGTTTTGGATCTGCATGGCAGAATCTCCCCGATGAGAATTAAATTCTCAACTTGTGGGGAGATTTGCTTCTGCAGATCTTTAACCAGAGGAAAAACTAAGTTCTTTTGCAGAAGAGTTAAACTCTTAGATTGAGAATTAAATTCTCTTTTTGTTTTTTGATCCCTTTCCCCTTTCTTACCTAGGGTTTCTTTGCTTGAGAATTAAATTCTCATTTCTTTTCTCTCTGCTATTTTTCTTCAGAAAATTCAAGATTCAAAAATTCCTCTCTCCTCTCCTCTTCTTGGCTCCTATTTATAGGAGAAGGAAAAGAATCAATTCGTTTAGTGAATCTTTCATTGAAAGATTTTGTTTGTTTTTGTAACCAACATGATCTTTTAGATCACTCAGTGAATTTTATTCACCATTGGATTTTTAATTCAGAAGATATTTTGTTTGTTATTCTTAGTGAATTTTAGGGAAATCTTTCCTTGTATAAAATCTTTCCATAAATTGGTGATTTTTAATCACCATTGGATTTTTAATCCAACGGTGCTCCACTTTACAGAGCATAATCCTTTTTTTTGTTTGGAAAGATTTAAAAAAATACTTTCCCAGTTAGGGTCTTTGATTTCCCTTAATTAGAATTTAATTCTATCAATTCAGAAGGCTTTTAAAGTCCATCACGTGTTAGCACGTGATCCCAATGTTTGATCATTGAAATAGAATTTAATTCTATCAATTAAAGAGCTAAGAGACCTGTCACGTGTTGGGACGCGACTCTCTTTTATTCAGAATTTAATTCTGCCTTTTAACAGAGCTAAGGGACCATCACGTGTTGGCACGTGACCCTCTTTTATTCAGAATTTAATTCTGCCTTTTAACAGAGCTAAGGGACCATCACGTGTCAGCACGTGACCCTCTTTTATTCAGAATTTAATCCTGCCTTTTAACAGAGCTAAGGGACCATCACGTGTCAGCACGTGACCCTTGGTCATGTATGAGCACGTGATACCCCATTGGGGTCTTTCCTTAGCTGTTTTATTACATTTTTGTTTGATTAGAATTTAATTCTATAAAGTAGAGATCACATGAATCCATCACGTGTCAATACGTGACCCTTGGTCACGTGTGAGCACGTGATACCTCATTGAGGTATTTCCTGATTTTTATCAGGGAACAATCCTCTTACCCAATGGCCTCCTAATAAGAGCTGGGATCTCCGCTTTCAATGACTAAAATGTATGCGAGCATATCTTCGAAACCGCACCTGACTGGTGCCTTATGTGTACGTGATGATCTCCTTAATGCCATTGTCTATGGGTCTTATTAGGGTTGGTCCTCACCGTATGTCTCCATATTCTGCCGGTCCACCTCCGCATCAATAGGCTAAAATTATGCTTCGGTGTCCGTATCCTTATGAGCGCCAGAAAAAATCTACCTCCTTTGGATCATTGTCACTTGATGCTCCACTTGCCTTTTTATTATCTCCAACCACGTTTTTCAATATGGATTTCTCATTGAAGATCATATTTCGGCTGGTGAACGGCCTTTTGTTTTCCGGATCCCATAACTTATAACCTTTAACTTCAAGTTTGAATCCTAAGAAAACACATCTTTTAGATTTTGAATCCAACTTGGTCCGAGTAAGTAGGGCTCTCAAACACTCACAGAGAATCATAGCTGACTGGCTCTCATCTCTATATTTCTTCTAGGATCTGAATATTTATGGCCATTGATGGAGACCTGTTGATCAAATAGCACGCATGACTCAACATCTCTGCCCAGAAGTCCTCAGAAAGTCCGAATTGCAACTGCATACTTCTAGCTCTCTCTGGTAGTGTCATATTCATGCGCTCTGCTACCCCATTCTGCTCTGGTTGTCTTGAAACAGGCCATTGCAGCTGTATACCCTGTTCTTTGCAGTAATCTGTAAATTCCTTTGAGGTTTATTCAGCTCCATTGTCTGTCTACAAATACTTCACCGATTACCCTTTTTACTTCTCCACGGTCGCTTTCCATTCCTTAAAACTGACAAACGCATCTAATTTGTATTTAAGAAAGTAAACCCATACCTTTTGTGAGAATTCGTCAATGAAAGTGACGTAGTATACAGCACCTCCCTTTGATGCAACTGGCGATGGCCCCCATACGTCTGAGTGAATATAATCAAGAAGTCCTTCGGTCTTGTGCATGGCTTGCTTGAAGCCGATCTTATGTTGCTTCCCCATCGTACAATATTTGAAGAAATCTAACTTGCACGAGATAATACCTTTCAGCAACTCTCTTCTGTGCAACTTACGAAGTCCCCTTTCACTCATGTGGCCAAGACGCATATGCCACAGTTTTGCGGTATCCTCCATATGTTTCTCTGTAGCCATGGCTGCACTATTAGTCACAGTGCCGCCGTCCAAACGATACAAATTTTTCAGCCGTTGTCCCTTCATGACCACTAGAGCACCCTTGACAACTTTTAGCACTCCTTTCTGACCGACGAACTTGCATCCTACCGCATCTAATTTGCTTAGAGTGTTTGCAACCGGAAATCGGACCGAGACGTGGGGAGCGCGTCCAGGCCATGAGTGTGGGGGCAGATACTATATGGAACATATCCGTCCATTTCTCCAAAGATACCAAGTTGATTTATAGCACCGTATATCGGAGGTTTGGATGGATGCGACCGTTGTAACAGATTTTTTAGATTCCCTTTCATATGTGAGGGGTTTTTAATTGTGGGGACACTTTTTTCTGCAGGCGTAAGCCCCTGTAGTTAATTATGTTATCGCTACGCGATAACAAATTTTTCTACTCCATGAATTATCGTGTGTCGTGTTATATATATATTGTTTATTTGGGGTTGCCCTTGGATTGTATACGGAGACTAATATGTTGTCGCCCGTAGGGCGCGGATTAGTCCAAATCCGTAAATCTCAAATTTGGGTTGAACATAGATAGCATTTCTCATATAAATGAGATCTATCAGTTCAAAATATATCATCTAATGATCGTTAGTTGCATATGACTAAGATCAACTTAGGAAATATATTTAAGGGTCGTTAATCTTGTTTTAGATTAAGGTCAACTTAAAATATGTGAGCAAATGGGCTAAAAAAATATCATGGAAGCTTAGGCTCTATATCACTTAGTCAATTTGGACTAAGAATGGACCTCTAGAACATATATATTGGCGTCCAGAAGTTCTGGTGCACTCCATGTGTCACACAGACAAAAGATATATGGGCCTGTGACATATTTAGTTATTGGCGCATCAGGGTTGTGGCGCATGCCACGTATATAATGGATATTGGCGTATGAATATGACTTTGGTCCCTGGCGCATTCAGTGTTAACACCCAAGGATTGTGGCGCATATGCCTTTGTTGGGTCTCTGGCACGCATGCCCATATTGGCACATATGCCTTTGTTGGAACATGTCTTCATTGGCACATGACCCTTATTTGCGCATCTCAATGTGACACGTGCCCATTGGCGCAAATGCCTCTAGCAGATGGTCGTTTAGGATTTTTCATAAAAATTAATCTCTTTTCTTTTGAAACTTAAGTTTTATGAGGCTTAAGTTTCTGTTAATGGTTATTTTGGCCATTAACGACATCAAGATCACAACTTTTATGATATGGAGTCTCCTTTTATATGGATCATATGATCTATTCTCTAGAAATTTAAATTTCCTTTATCTATCATCATCATATTTTATGCAGCGGTTCAATTCTTTCTCTTAAACCCTAGATCTTAAGATCAAAGAAATTCCTCTGATGAAAACTTAAGTTTTCTCTAGGCGAAGTTTGATATAGAGATCTTAAGATCATCGATAAAAACTTAAGTTCTGAATATGAAGGTTAACCTTGTCATGGATAAGGTTTAAACCTATTATATCATGGAAATTAATTTCCTGTCTTACCTTAGTTTTTTTATGAAAGGAGGAAGAAGAGGATCGCCGAGAGGAAAAAAGCTTAAGCTTTTTTGATCTCAAGCTTTATCGTCTGCATGTCTTATATGTGATGTGTATCTCTCTCTCTTTTTTTAATCTCTTTTCTCCCGTATATATCTCAAATTTTGACCTCTAGAGTCCTTTATATAGGGTGTGAATATTGTTGGTCAAGTAGAGACAATCTCTCTTTGAGATTTCTCTGATTGATTTTAAGATCAAACCTAGGTGCTTAAGCACCGTTGAATTATTGATCCAATGGTTATCTATTAATTTATTTGATATCTTTCTTATTTAAATAAGATATTAAATTAATTTTTTCTTTTTAAAAGAATATATGAAAAGAGCTAATATTAGCCCGGGTGCTTAAACACCGGTGGATCATAGATCCAATGATCCTTATTAACAAGATTTATATTTTCCTTTATTTAGAAAAATATAAAAGAGTAAATCTCTTGTTAACAAAATTATCTTTCTGTTTTAGAAAGATAGAGAATATCTCAAATAGCTTAAGCTATGTATATTTTAAATCTTTTATTTAATGATTTTCTGGTTAATCAAATTTGGAAAAATATCATTCCAAATATCAAAAGAAGTGAGGGCCTCTAAGTATTGGCGCAACGCCAGGAATTATTGGCGTATGCTTTATGGCAGCGCCCCATCTTTCTGACGCATGGACTTAAGTCCCATGGGTTATTTTATTAATTATTATTTTTTTTTGTGAGGGAATATAGAGAAATCATATTCTTCTTTAGTTCTAAAACATGACGCACGTTCACAAGTGTTAGCACCAGACTATCAAACATGCGGACTTTGATGCTCTCTATGCCAATGGTTTTGCACGCCACATTGTTCCCCATGAGAACACCGCTGCCATTGAAATCCTTATATGTGTCGAACAATTCCTTCTTTAGGCACATATGGTATGAACATCCGGAATTAAGAATCCAAGTATCAGAATCTTCATTCCCGGTGTGTACAACGAGTACATCACACGAATCTTCTTCTGCTTTGGTCGCAACACTGGCTTGATCCAAACCCTTTGAACTGGCATCTTTACCCCTTTTCTCCAACCACTATTTATACTTTTAACATTGCTTCTTCAAATGCTCTGACTGCTTGCAATAAAAACATGGTTCACTCTCTTATCCAGATGATTTGGATTTCCCCTTATGCTCTTGCCTCCATCTTTAGTCTTCGACCTTCCCCTTTCACCGGCAAATAACTCTGATGACTTCTCCGATAGATTTGATTTCATCATGATATCATTATTGAGAAGTGTCGCTGTAAGCTCCTCTATCTTGAAAGTCTCCTTCCTATAGAGAATCTTTTTCACCAAGTTTTTATATGAATTTGGAAGCTTAGATAGGAGCAATAGTGCTTGGTCATCCTCCTCTAACTTGACTTCAATGCATAAAATATTGCTTACCATCTTGTTGAAGTTGTTTAAGTGATCTTGAATCGGAGTCCCTTCCTTCATATGTAATCTGTAAAGTTGTTTCTTTAAATACAGTTTGTTTGACAACGACTTTGTCATGTACAGCTCTTCAGCTTCAACTACAAATTTGCCGCAAAAGTCTCCTTTATGACGTTATACATCACTTTATCTGCCAGACAAATCTTTATCATGCACTGTGCCTTTTGATCGAATTCTGCCCATGTGTCATCTGTCATGGTGGTAGGTTTACTACCTCCAAGTGCCTTAAACAGCTTTTCCTTTACCAGAAGTATTTTAACCCTTCTCTGCCACATCGAGAAGTTCTATTTCCCATTAAATTTCTCCACCTTTCTCTACCTCGAACTTTGTGATATTTACTTTATTATCCGTCATCTTTAATTCCGAAGTAAAAATCGTTCCCTCGGATCCTTATGAACCACTATCAATAGTATCACTACTACAGAAACCACTTTAGCTCATGGGGATGTAGTCACGGTTCAAACCGTGACTAATTTTGAGTTACGGTCTTAAACAATTTGGTCACGGTTGGAACCATGACCAACTGCAAAACGTGGCGGGACCCGCACCCACTCATGATAAACCCCAATTCCCTCCTCCCACACTTTTTCCCCGATCGATCATATTTCTCCCTAAAAAAAACTCCCACCCCTTCTCTACCGATCGCCACCGCCCCTTGTTCTTGATCGCCACCGATCTATTCTTCGATCGCCGCCTATAGCCTCCTCTCCTGCTCACCGCCCCGAGCCATTATCTCGATCGCTCGCTCAGCACTTGGAGATCACTCACCACGTGTGTCGGTCGTCGCCACCGCGCCTGCTCGCTCACCGTCTTTGCCTCCTTCATTAACTGCATCAGGCAAGTTTTTTCCATTTTAATTTTTCTTCAAATTTTGTCTTTGATTATTTTAATTTTATGTTGGGGTTTGGGATTTTGTGTATTGTTGCCCTAATTCCTAAATTTTAATCTCAAATTTTCCCCAATTCTTAATTTTCTTTGTTTACGGTTAGGGGTTAGACTGGGTTAGGGGTAAATTAGGGGTTAGGGGGGTCGGGTTTAGCTAGGGCAAGGGTTAGGGTTTGGGTTTGGGCTAGGGTTTGGGCTGGGTTGGGGGTTAGGGGGCCGGGTTAGCTAGGGTTAGGGTTGGGGTTAAGGACAGAGGTTAGGGTTAGGGTTAAGGGTAGCTAGGGTTAGTATTAGGGTTAGGGATAGGGTTAAGTGCTAAGGTTAGGGTTCGGGAAAATAGGGTATTTTACTGAAAAACAACGATAGTTGTTGGTAATTTAGAGAATAACAACAATAGTTAAGGGTATTTTAGTGAAATTTATTGTAATTTAGTTAATTTATGAATATGAATCATGTAGTTAAATTTTTAAGGTAGTTTAGTGAAAAACAACAATATTTAAGGGTATTTTAGTGAAATTCTTAGTAATATAGTTAATTTAAGGTAGTTTAGTGAAAAAACAAGAATAGACACGCGCATACGCGTGCGTGCACACACATACAAGTATACATGTACACACACGCGCTCGCGCACACATACACACACTCAAACATACACAAACCTTGATTCATCATCATTCTTCTCTACATTGAACTTTTTTCAAATCCTACTAAATCTAAATCCAAAATCTTAAACTCGATTAAGAAAACCCTTATCTTTAAAAAAAATTACCCTAAACTTAGAACTTCAAAACCTTGTATTTAAAACGTAAACGTAAAACTAATTGAAATCGAATCCTAAACTAAGTGTATGATTTTCGATGAAAATATGAAATTTTCATATTCTCATCGATAATAAATCATATATGAAAATGAAAACATGACTTAGTTCCCGTCTATCGGTTAATATACGTTCGATGTTCGTCGTGACATAAAACTACACGAACATTGTTAAACACCAGACATTATCATTCGGTTTCTAACAACTATCGTGTAGTCTATGTGAAGAGAATTAATATTCGATCGTATGATAACCGATAGATTTGTCCCGTATGGACAAGTTAGGAATGTATAAAGTAGACACCTGCATTCACTTGTGTTTTTCATTCGTTTCGGGATATTTTGTTGGTACCTTTCCGCTGGTTTTCCTTGTACAACGATAGATTAGATATTTGTTTCAATGGTGTTTCACAATATTGAAACGATTATCTGTTCTATTACAGTGTACTCAGAGAACAACGGGAAGGTGCTGCCGAAATTTTCTCGAAACGGATGAAAGTACAAATGAATGGGTGTATGCTTTATACATTCTTAATGGGATGTGTACCTTACCCGTACAGCCGTTGCCCTCGACATCCAATAAAAATATTTAATATTATCATCATCTTTCTTGGAAGAAGAATCCAATTCTCTAGCTTTGAGATTAGAACGAGAAAGTTCTCAATAGGAGTTTGAGGAGAGCCCAATCCAATAACAATTGAAACAAAACTTAACGAAGTCATCAATTAAACCTAACACCAACGCTTCTTATTATTCGTCTATCTCGTATTTGTCATGAAATCTTAATTCCATGACTCTTATCTATAGGAACCTTGCTATGTTCCATTTTCTTTCAATATGGCATTCATGTACCTCCACGACAAGAGTTGGATGTACGTTGACGTTTTCTCAAGAGCCGCTGATTTTTTCCTTAAAGGTGTTTACTTTTTCACCGATTTTTCCTACGCACGTCTTGGGATACCGAAAGAGCACGAAATCTATCGTCCTTGCTATAAGTGTATGAACACGCGATTGCAAAAGAAATCAGATGTTGAGTTACACATCATGAAAAACGGTTTCGCTAGAGATTACACTAAGTGGGATATTCACGAAGAAAAGGATGATGGAGGGCCAGTGCAAGAGACGGAAAATGAATTCATTGAAGTGGAAACCGAATAGTGGCAAAGGATAGTAGAAGAAGAGGAGGAAGAAGAGGAATAGCAGTTTGAAGAAGACGAAACCGTTGAAGACGATGATGTTGTGTTCGCGCCAGTCGATGGCATGGATGGGCTTATAAATACTGCTGAACTTCCTTATGATACGGAAAGCACTGGACCCGCGTTATTAGAAAAGTTCAAGGCTTCCTCGAGAATCTCTCTATATCCAAATTGCAAAGGGTTTTCGATACCATCCTTTTTCGTACGTCTCTTCCAAATCAAGTGCAAGAATAGTTGGAGTGACCAGTCTTTCACTGATCTCCTAGCATTGCTGAAGAAAGCTTTTCCCAACAAAAATGAAGTGCCACCGAGCTGGTACGAGACGAAAAAGATAATCATAAACATCGGTCTAAAGTGTGAAAATATACATTCATGCGAGAATGACAGCGTTTTGTTCCGGAAAGAACACGTCGCACTCAAAAGCTGCCCACTGTGCAGGAAAAGCCAATTCAAGCCTAAGAAAGACTCCTATTCGAGTGATGTGCCCATGAAGATTCTTCGTCATTTTCCGTTAATACCGAGGCTACAACAGTTATTTATGTGTGAAGAGAAGGTATCCGAAATGCAGTGGCACCATAAAGTGCCTCGTGAAGAGAGAAAAACGAGCCATCCTAGATATTCGATATCGTGAAAAGTTTTAGATGAAAAACATCTTTCGTTCAGTGTGGACCCTCATAACATGAGGCTGGGGATTGCGAACGACGGTTTCAGTCCATTTGGAATGGTTCATGGCCGGCGTACTCACAGTACTTGGCCCGTTGTGGTGACTGTATACAACCTGCCTCTATGGAGGGCTATGATACGGTCTTATTTTACGTTGGTTCTTTTAATCGACGGTCCCTCGTTTCTTAGGAAAAACATCGACGTGTATCTTCAACCCTTGATCGATGAGTTAAAGTTGCTGTGGGAACCTGGTATGAGAACCTATGACGCAGATGGTAAATAATTTTTTCAGATGCGTGCTGCTTTGTTGTGGACGATTAATGATTTTCCTACCTATAGCATATTGTCGAGGTGGACAACTCAAGGTAAGCTTGCTTGCCCTGATTGTCATATTTATACGAGCAGCGTACGCTTGAAGTTTAGCAGGAAAGAGTCGTTTATGGGTCACCGAAGATTCTTGCCTATAACTCATAGATTCAGAAGGAATAAAGAAATGTTCAATGGCAAGACGGAGACCGGTATTCCACCTGAATCATTGTCCGGTAACGACATACTGCAACAATGGAGAGGTTATCTGAATATCACATTCGGAAAAAACAGAACAAAGATGCAATGCCATACCCATCTGGCTAGAAGAAGCTTAGTGGTTTATTTCAGCTTCCGTACTGGTCCGATCTACCGCTACGCCACAATTTAGATGTCATGCATATCGAGAAAGGCGTCTCCGAGCATATCCTCGATCTTCTGCTGTGTAAACATGGAAAAACGAAATACAGTCTCAACGCCCGTCATGATTTGATGAATTTGGATGGTTTGTCCATTAGAAAAGAATTGAAATCTCGGCCTGTGGCTGGTAAACCGGGTTATTACAAGATCCCATCAGCAATCTACAACATGAACAAAGAGGAAAAGCGGCGGTTCTTGCGTGTGTTAAAAGAATTGAAAGTCCCCAACTGTTTCTCATCAAACATTTCCAAATAGGTGCAGGTAGAAAATGGAAAAATTTTAGGACACAAAAGCCATGATTACTATATATTGATGCAGTATTTTCTTCCTTTATGCCTCAGAATATCGGTAAAACCGGAAGTTGGTCTTGTGCTTAACGACTTTTGCACGTATTTCCGCCAATTGTGTGCCAAAAACATGGACGTCAATGAGATAACGGAGCTCGAAAAAGACATTCCTTTGATCCTCTGCAAGCTTGAAACTACCTTTCCACCTTCCTTTTTCGACATTATTGTTCACTTGTCCGTCCATCTGATAACCGAGGTCAGTATTGGCGGTCCGGTCCATTCCCATTGGATGTATCCAATCGAGAGGTATTATTGACATTTATTATTCATCATTTAAATTGCAAAGAATTATCATGAATTAATAATTTATTTCATTTTCAACAGATATCTGTTAATTTAAAAAAACTATATCGGCAACAAATATCGTCCTGAAGGTTCGATTGCTCAAGGTTATCTCCTGGAAGAAGTCACGTCTTTCTGTGCTCGTTTCCTTAACGATGATGTCAGGATGAAGCTGAATAAACTGCAGAGTGTTCCTGACGGTCCAATTAGAACAAGAAGGCTAAAGAACATGTCTTACGATCTCGCGGTCAGCATACATGCGTACACCTTGATAAATAGCGATTGTTTTGCTAAATATGTAGAGTAAGTGTTTATTATTTCATCGTTTTAAATGTTTGAAATTAAATTTAATCTAATTTATATAACTGTAGATTAACTAACAGAGTGCACAAAGATATACTCACGAGATTGAATCCCAGGACATGGTCGAATGATAGGATCGAAGAAGAACAGAGGCTCACTTTCGCCGCTGGGTCTATAAAAGAAGTGAACGAATAATTGAATTGTGGAGAGCACAGTGATAGAGAGGTCCTGTTCATACCATAATATTGCACTATTATATTCCCCATTCTTATTCTTTTTACAAATAAACAGGTGTTTTTGACCCATGTCTGCTACATAGTACAGGTTACAGGCTCTTGGAGCAAAAACAGTGAAAAAGATAAAAGACGATGCAAAAGTGAGACTTTGACCAACAAACAGAAGGATCTTGATAAAGGCTACACAAAAGATCAGTTCACAAAGTACGAGGCAGCGCAAGGTCCAAGATTTCGAAGCAACGGTAAAAGTTCACTACAATTATTCACTGGGAGATCTGGAAGAAACCTAGAAGCCCATTTGAGAAAAGTACTAAAGAAGTAGGAAGTACAAGTCAACAGAAGCCAGACCAGAAATTTTCAGCACACAAGTCCACCATTGGGCCGCGGAACCGCGGCCCAACCCTGGCTTCGACCGCGGTTCCGCGGCCGTATTAAGCCTGTAGGGGAAATGTTTTTTACCAAAATTTAGAGGCGGCGCTGACTAGTCTTCCTAGGGGTATTTTTGTAAATGAAGACGTGCGGCAATTGTAAACCTAGGGTTTTTTCTATGTCTTATAAATAGAGACCCAATTGCTTGTATTAGTTCATGCCTCCTTCAATTAATAAAATTCAGAATTCTTTTTGGAGAGCATTGATTTTTAAGTTCTTAAATTATTTTCTGCCCTAGGTTAAATTTCTTATCTGCCCTAGTTAAATTTAATTCCTTGCCCTAGTTAGATAGTTAGATCTTTTATTCTCTGCCCTAGATAAATGTTTTTCAATTTCCTAATGAGCGAGTAGTCTCCTCGCTTGTTAGGGTTAGATTTGAGGAAGGTTTGAGAGATGAAGATCTCTCACCCCTTTCTTGCCCGTCATATATTTTCATAGGACCCCATGCATACATGTACACACCGCTCCCTACGGCACTTTATCCCACGAGGTAGCGGTGATACCGTAGTATAAAGGCCCGGTTGAGCGTGTTTTCCATGGAGGTTAGGGTAAGGATTGATAAAGGAAGGACAAGAAGCTAGAGGAAGAAATATCTTCCCAATGGTTCTAATCTCTTTTATTAATAATTACCATAACTCCTAATAGATCTTAATATGGGTATAGAAAGCGGTGAGATTTATTGACTTTCCAAACTTAACCTAACCCTAACCCTAGCAAGACTTAGATCTAGATTAATTTAGTTTTTTATATTTAATTGATCCATTCACACCGTTTGGAATTAACTCGTAAGAGCGATTAGGAAATTCACAACATCACTGTGGACCGACCCGTACTCACCGGCTAGCTACCAAGCGACGCCGTTCTTGATTGCGGTAACATATTATTTTTGATCTATAAAATCTCTTCAAATCAAATGGCGCCGTTGCCGGGGATGGCGTGTTATTTTCTTTTTACAATTTCGGGTTAATATAAACTAAAAAATCATAAAAATATGAAAATTTTAAAAATAAAATAAAATTTTTATCATCTTTGTATTTTGTGAAGGGTATTTTTTGTATGAATTTTGCAGGATCTACAATCGAGACGGATCTGGAAAAATCCAGAGTGCGAAAAAGAAAAAGATAGATCAGAACAGAAAGGGATTAGAACAACAGAGCAGCACAATTTTTTCAGAGACCTGAATCTTCAACGCCTCCGCCCTTCCGCCGCTCAAGCGCTCTCCCACCGCGGATCCGCGGTCCCTTTGCCACGTCAGCGCGCGAGTTTTGCACTGTTTGCTCCCCTTTTCCCTATTCTGCCAATCCCCATATATCTTTTGTTAAATCTTTTGCAGGATTCTTTGCGCTTAAAAAAATCTTCCCTTCCAATAATTGATCTTGTGCAGGATTCTTTGCGCCGCGCTTAAAATAAAAATTGATTGCAAGAAATCTTTTCTGTTTTGCATACCTTTAATCTTTTTTGCAAAAATTTCCAAATAAAGAGAAAAAGGAAAAATGAAATTTAAAAAAAGAAGAAGAGAGACTTGCAACTTTTGTCGCTAAGAAATCCGTGCACCCCAACCTTCTTTCTCTTCTCATTCTTCCATCATGGGTACCCCACCTCATAAATCCCTTGCCGAACTTTGGTATCCTGAACCTAACTTTGCTTCGTACGTCAATTATTTCGATCGATTTAGGGACGATCCCTCCATGCCCAAAATTTCTTTGAAAGATCAAATAGAAACGTCTAAGAGAAACAGTTCGACGTCGCAACCCACTTTGTGTCAACCATGTCAACCTTCACCACCTTCGTATGTTGATACCACTTTTTCGAGTCCTGTTGTAACTCCTAAACCGATGTCTATTGCTAAGCATATTGCACAATCTCGTAGCCGATCTTTCATTCCTCTCCACACATCCAGTTCTAGGGATCAACAAGTCCATTCACCTTTTTATACAAATGTTGACCCTACTCCTGTCCAACCATCCAATTCTTACAAGTCATACCCGACTTTCCCACCTTCACTAAACATTGCTTCTACACAGCCATTTGGGAGTTTCACGTATCCAAACAATTTCGAATCTTTTACCGAAACCCCTTCACAACCCATGTCTAGTTTGGAACAGTCGTTGGAAGCTTATATTTCAGCAACAAACAAAATGATTAGGAATGTGGATGCGTCCATAGCCGCCTTTGTACTACCTAGTGAACCGGTCGCTAGTTTCCCGCTAGCTCCAAATTTTCCAATGTATGAGGAGGCGGTTGGACAGAGTGAGAATTTGAGAAGAGAGAGTGAGTTCTACACCTTTCCAAATCAAACCTACCCATACCCAATTGAATCCCACAACTCCGGTTTTCACACAAGTGTTCCAAATGATTCATCAGTCGAAAATAAAACATTTAATGAGTTGTGCGACTTTGTAGTGCTTGATTTGCCAGATTGTGAAGAGTCCCTTTCGAGTGAAACCACTCCTAATCCTTTTGACCTTTACACCGCCACTCTAGAACCTAAATTGATAAATATCCATGCTTTTGATGAGGTGTCAGAAAAAATTGATTTTCACTTGATTGAGGATATAGACGCCGGGAATATTTTGGATGATGAACCCGTAGATTTGATTGAAATTTTATGTCCAAGTCATCATCCTGAGTCATTAAATGTTTCTCCCGAATTTCATATGCGTCTTGATTTTGATGATAATGGCATGGATAGGTTAAATTTTGAGGAAAATTACGAGGATAATATTGAGGAGAGTATTGAGGATAATATTGAGGTTGAGCCTTTTTTGTTTGATATGTCGGATTTTCCAATTCATCCTCCTGAACCTTTAACTGTTATATCACCCTCCCTCCTTTCCATCGTTCCGACCACGCAAAAGATCACGCTTGAAGACTGTGAGCTTGAAAATTTTCCTTTTGAATCTGACACAGTTCTCACTGCCGATAACACTTACGAGTGTTTCACTTTTTCGGACGATGTTGAAGACTCACCGCCCGAGTTTGAGTCCTTTGAATTTTCAGATAAGTTAGTTGAACCATCAGACTCGGTTGCTTACAGTCGTTTCGAACCATTGATGGAATCTTTCAAGTTCGAGACAGTTTACTACGGTGAGAATGAGACTATCCCTAATTCACTCCCTTTCGTCCTTCCTATCGTTCCGACCGTGCAAGAGACCGTTACGCTTTCATCTCCAATACCAAGTTCGACGTACCCATGTTTGATCACGAATTTTGAGGGACTTAATCTTATTTTTCCGCGGGTTGATAGATTAATACAATCGCTTTTTACACATCGGTCATTACAAATTGTGCTAATTTATATACTCCATCCGCACCCTCAAATTCATATTCCCACTTTCTTTGGTTCTTCTAATCTTCCTTTCATGATACCGAGTGTTGATGACTCACAATCCGATATTTTGAGTTCGATAATTTTCAATTGGACTCTCGACGAAAGTTTCGAAAATATTTTCACCGACGAACTCGCATTCTTAAACGATACGAATTTTGTGATTAATCAACCTCCACTCAAAGAAGTAGAACCACTACCATTTCTTTTTCCCTTCCGTCATTCTTCTCCTCCACCGAGACCATATTCTACTCTTCTTCCCATACGGTCTCGTGTGTTTCTCATTTCTTTTCTTTACACTCCATTCTTTCACCAACTCTACTTTTATCACGATAAGATTTTTGAATGGTTGGTGTTAACTTTTGGGCTGTGTAAGGCCTTGTATAGTTTGATCTTTCTCCTCCCTAACTCTGAACTTTAACGTTGTTTTACTTAAGTTTGGGGGGAATCTTGTTGTATATATATTTTTGTTTTTCTTTTAACAATAAAAAATAAAAAAAAATTGTAAATAAATAAACAGGGGAGTGCCGATATTTTGACCCTCTTGGTGTAGCATGACAGTGAGGACACTGTCAAGTTTAAGTTTGGGGGTATGCTCGGTAAACCTTCTTCCTTCGCATTCATGTGTATATTTTTGCATTTGCATACTTATTTTAAAACCCATAAAAAATTGAAAAATTTGAAAAATTATAAAAATTAATGTATTCAATTTTGGCCTTATTTGACTTGAGTTTGACAAAAAAGTTAACTAGCTAGGAACAACTAGATCTTAGACTTAGTAAATTAAAAACCCTAAAAATAACCTTCCTGAAAGTTTAACGATAGAAAGTATATGTCTTTGTAGTTTATTTAGAAATAGGCAAATTTTGAGTTCATTTCTTGGGCTAAGTCAAAACAAAGGAAAAGTATTGATATTTTTATTAGAGTATAAGTTTGAAAAATAATTCCTAGCTTAAGTCTAAATTCTGAAAATGTATACCCTACAATTTGCACAATCACGCACCTTGAAAATTGGAATAGTAGAAGAGACCTTGAAATGCTCTTGTCTGAAGTCCTTAGTACGAAGAAAATAAAAGAAAAAAAATACAAGTGTGAATAAAAGAAAGAAAAAATGAACACTGGTTTTTTTGATTACTTAAGGCTGCAAAAATAGAAAAATATTTAGCGAGGGTGCTTCATCACCTAGTGCCTTAGACCAACTGGTTTGGGAGTCACTGCTAAAAACCTTAGGTGTTACAAGACTAGGAAGTACGCTTTAAAGTGCAAACGCATTTTGTAATCGGTCGTTAGTACCTCAAGAAGTATTAACGGTCGCATGAAGGATGTGTAAGCAAAATTCATTTTAAAAATTCACCAATTAAGAAGTGCTTTGGATAACGGACATGAGTATGATTGCTTGATTTGAATTTCCAAGTGTAGGAGTGATATATACACACACGTAGGGTTTGTGATTGGGATTTAGATAAGAGAGAGGAATGAAGAATAGGACTTGTATCTTTAATAGAGATGATAAAAATTCCTAAGTGGAGATGGAACCCTAGAAGGAAAACTTAAGAGTTGCCAAAAGCTAAGTAGGTCTGCAGAACATATATAATCTTAAGTTAAATGATAAGGAGTGTGAAGAATATGGGTGGATAATTTATGAGTAAAAGATAATAGAATTCCTTATTAGAAGACCTAATTGGAGAATTAAAGTCAATGGGCCGAATTGATAGGATTTTGTGGGTAGTATCCGCTGAAAACCCTCAGGAGACAACACTCCTCCTACTAGGGACACCTAGAGGTTTAACGGCTTGTTGCACGAGCTCAGTGCAATCGCGTTTCCCTGTGAAAGTGAGGTTAGGATTTTGTCGAGAATAAAACTAGGTTTGCTCGAGGACGAGCAAAAGATAAGTTTGGGGGTATTTGTTCATACCATAATATTGCACTATTATATTCCCCATTCTTATTCTTTTTACAAATAAACAGGTGCTTTTGACCCATGCCTGCTACATAGTACAGGTTACAGGTTCTTGGAGCAAAAACAGTGAAAAAGATAAAAGACGATGCAAAAGTGAGACTTTAACCAACAAACAGAAGGATCTTAATAAAGGCTACACAAAAGATCAGTTCACAAAGTACGAGGCAGCGCAAGGTCCAAGATTTCGAAGCAACGGTAAAAGTTCACTACAATTATTCACTGGGAGATCTAGAAGAAACCTAGAAGCCCATTTGAGAAAAGTACTAAAGAAGCAGGAAGTACAAGTCAACAGAAGCCAGACCAGAAATTTTCAGCACACAAGTCCACCATTGGGCCGCGGAACCGCGGCCAAACCCTGGCTTCGGCCGCGGTTCCGCGGCCGTATTAAGCCTGTAGGGGAAATGTTTTTTACCAAAATTTAGAGGCGGCGCTGACTAGTCTTCCTAGGGGTATTTTTGTAAATGAAGACGTGCGGCAATTGTAAACCTAAGGTTTTCTATGTCCTATAAATAGAGACCCAATTGCTTGTATTAGTTCATGCCTCCTTTCATTAATAAAATTCAGAATTCTTTTTGGAGAGCATTGATTTTTAAGTTCTTAAATTATTTTCTGCCCTAGGTTAAATTTCTTATCTGCCCTAGTTAAATTTAATTCCTTGCCCTAGTTAGATAGTTAGATCTTTTATTCTCTGCCCTAAATAAATGTTTTTCAATTTCCTAATGAGCGAGTAGTCTCCTCGCTTGTTAGGGTTAGATTTGAGGAAGGTTTGAGAGATGAAGATCTCTCACCCCTTTCTTGCCCGTCATATATTTTCATAGGACTCCATGCATACACGCACACACCGCTCCCTACGGCACCCTATCCCATGAGGTAGCGGTGATACCGTAGTATAAAGGCCCGGTTGAGCGTGTTTTCCATGGAGGTTAGCGTAAGGATTGATAAAGGAAGGACAAGAAGCTAGAGGAAGAAATATCTTCCCAATGGTTCTAATCTCTTTTATTAATAATTACCATAACTCCTAATAGATCTTAATATGGGTATAGAAAGCGGTGAGATTTATTGACTTTCCAAACTTAACCTAACCCTAACCCTAGCAAGACTTAGATCTAGATTAATTTAGTTTTTTAGATTTAATTGATCCATTCACACCGTTTGGAATTAACTCGTAAGAGCGATTAGGAAATTCACAACATCACTGTGGACCGACCCGTACTCACCGGCTAGCTACCAAGCGACGCCGTTCTTGATTACGGTAACATATTATTTTTGATCTATAAAATCTCCTCAAATCAGGTCCACAACCTTTTAAACGGTCCAACAATTGCAGTTAGGTTTTACAACGGGTACGGGGTATGCGGATATAAATTCAAGGTAGAAAGTATGAAACGTATTAGGGTTACGCAAAATAGCGGCATCGAAACCGTCGACGAGTATGGAAATCCTTACTATAGTGTTCTTGAGAAAGTTATAGCGGTCTCATACCAGCCTACGACTGTCTCATTTCGTATATTCCAATGCAGATGGTACGATATCAAGACTGACCGGGGTATGAAGGTCGATCAATACGGTCTGATTTTGGTAAACACCAAACGGATGTTACCAAAATACGACATCTTTATCTTTCCTACAATGGCAACACAAATATATTATTCTCGGGACTTGCAGAAGTTTGACTGGGATTTTGTTTGTCGTTGAAAACCGAGAGATTATTATAATGTGCCACCGTTGAATGGCTCTGAAGATGAGAGCGACGATGAAGATCTTGCGATAACACATCTCAGTCCATCTATTGAACGTACCAGGGATCCAAGCTATTCTGCGCCGCCCATCCATACGTTTGTAAGAAATGATATCGGCCAATTGATTGTCACGGATCAAGATTTTAAGAATCCACCCAACGAATCTTCAGATAATGTATCACATAAACGTGTTAGGTAATGAAGTTAAATTGAATATTCTAAATTATATAATAATTATAAGTAACGAATAAAGTTTATATATATATATATGATTTGATCATGGGCGGAGGCAAAGGCACTGAACGTCATAAGAGACAGCGTCAACAGGTCATTCTGAGTCGATCCATACCCGCCGACGAGACTGTCCCAGGACCCTCAGCAGGCAAGGGAGCCGCAGCAGCAACGCCTATCCCAAGCCGTGCTTCCCCTATTACCGCCACATCACCCCCTACTCACACCGTATCGCCTCCGACTGTCCGCCCTATCCTTACTAGCGCTCCTCCTATTACCGCCACATCATTCTCCATGGCCCCCTACTCACACCACATCATCCTTGACTGTCCCCTATCCTTATTAGCGCTCCCCATACTACCGCCGGATCACCCGCAGTGCCGCAGCTTCCCTCTACCCATACTAGTGCGTCAGCGAATCCTCATACCCTCGTCACTCCTGTACATGGTGTGTAGTTTACTCATTTAAAATTTGACACATCATTACTGTTTTCCCAATCAGAGCAAAGATCTGTTCAGATTTTGAAATTTGAAATGAAGCAGCGCTTCATAATAGCGCCAGCGTTGAGAGTCAAAGACTCTGAGGCAACGCTCACGTGCAAAGCACATGAGCGCTAGCGCTAAGAGCGCTGCATTCTAAAAAGCGCACCATGTGCAAAGTACGTGAGCGCTAGCGCTAAGAGCGCTGCACTCTAAGCAGCACACCATGTGCAAAGCACGTGAGCGCTAGCAGCGCTGCACTCTAAGCAGCGCACCACGTGCAAAGCACGTAAGCGCTGCATTCTAAGCAGCGCACCACGTGCAAAGCACATGAGCGCTAGCGCTATGAGCGCTGCGCTCTAAACAGCGCACCACGTGCAAAGTACGTGAGCGCTAGTGATAGAACAAAATGTTCTCGGCCCTTAGATCAAAGATCCAACGAACATGATTAAAAATCATCAATTGACCAGAATACAATTCTGTTAAGGAAACATTCCTCAAAATCTTTCCAAACAGGAAAGATTATGTTCTGAAAATCAGAGCACCGTTGGATCAATGATCCAATGGTGATTAAAAATCACCAAATTACAGAATAAATTCTGTATGGGAAAAGATTTCCCAATCTTGTTAAAAACAATAAGATTGCCTTATGTAAAACAGAAGCCCTAGGATCAAAGATCCAACGGGGGAAACATCCCCAAATCAATTAGAGAAAAGATCTCTTCAACCGATTCAACAAATCAGCTTACTCTATAAAAAGGCCCCAAGACTTCAAGTCTGATATAGAGGAACCCCCCCTCCACAAACTTTGAGAAAATTCAGAAAGAGGAGCAAACTCTTAGCAGAAGAAGAATTTCTTCAAGGTAAAATAAAGAGATCAAAGTATCTCATCAGAAAAAGAACTTAATTCTTATGATAGATCATAGATCTATAAGAAAAATTTTCTTTCACAAAAGAGATCATAACATCTCATTATAAAAGGGGGGAGAATAATTCAATTCTCTTAGGATCATAGATCCATAAAGGCAAAGCATTTCACCAAAAATATAAGAGATTGAAACATCTCCTATAAGATAAGAAATTTGTTCTTAGATCCATGAGACAAAGTCTCTTATAAGAGAGAATTTAATTTTAAGGGCACAAAGTTGCCTAAAAAGAGCCTTTGCGCTCTAAATTTCACAAGAAGCGCTCTGTGCTCATTGTCTGGCGCACAGTGCCAAGTGCGCCACGTGCTCCTCACGTGTGCGCTACATTACAAGAAGCGCTCTGCGCTCATTGTCTGGCGCACAACGTCAAGCGCGCCATGTGCTCCCCATGTGTGCGCTATTTCACAAGAAGAGTTCTGCGCTCATTGACTGGCGCTCAACGCCAAGCGCGCCACGTGCTCCCCACGTGTGCGCTACTTAACAAAAGCGCTCTGCTCTCATTGACTGGCGCTCAATGCCAAGCGCGCCACGTGCTCCTCACGTGTGCGCTACTTAACAGAAGCGCTCTGCGCTCATTGACTGGCGCTCAGCTCCAAGCGCACCACGTACTCCTCACGTATGCGCTAAAAGAATATAAACTGTTCTATAAATAAACCCCCAGAGCTATAATGAGTGCTCAGCACTCAATAAAAGACAAAAAGATTGTCAGAACTCAAACCAATACTCAGCATTGTCAAATGAAAAAGGACTGGGCCTAATTAAATGTCCAACATTTTGACTGAGTGGGCTGAACCCAAGTTGGCCACAGGCCCCCTGATTCAGATTAATTGAGCCCATATGCTCATAAATCTTATTAACTGATCTTAGCCCCAAACTTGACTACAGATCTCCCAACCAACATTGGTTCAAGGGTACATCTCTTCATACCTCTGATATATGTCGTTGTAATTCTTCAACGTTTTCGGAGAGATGGAAGGTCCCAATAACCAATAACTCTTGGTACATCCCCAAACGGTTAAACCAAAACCACATAGACTATGATGTCTTTAAACTGTCATGGACTATGACGTCCTTAAACTTCTGGACCGCAATATCCCTAAACTAAAGCAATAGAGCCCAAATGCACTTTTGTTGGATCTAAATGATACTGTTAAGTAGATCTTAGTCTAAAATTAGACTAACGTATCCTTAACAAACGTTTAAGTTGATCTTAGTCTCAAATGAGATTAACGATCTTTAAACCCAACCCAAAACCAAATCTAAGAAAATACGGATTTGGACTAATCCACGTCCTACGGACGACAACATAAATTAGTCTCCGTATACAATCCACGGGAAACCAAAAACAGAACAAACACACACGACACGAAGTGACCATCTAGAGAAGGAGAAAGTGGTTACCGCGATGCGGTAGCGTAATTAACTGCAGGGGTTTGTGCCTGCAGGGAAGAGCGTCCCCACAATTAAAAACCCCTCACAATGAGGGGGAATCTGACGAAGTCTGCTATATCGGTCGCATCCGTCTAAATCTCCAATACACGGTGCCATAAATCAACTTGGCATTATCGGTTAGGTGAATGGATAGCACCAAATAGCATCTGCCCCCAAATTCAGGCAAGGCGTTTGTCTTCCCGGTTTTCGGCGGCGAACAAATTCTGGCACGCCCGGTGGGACCTTTTCCTCTTTCCACTCCACACTTCGTGTGTCGTGTTTTTCTGCGATCAAATAATCGCGGTATATATGTTTGTGGTTGCCCTTAGGGGAGGGGATACTGAAGCCGGCGTTTCGTCTCTATGAAGAATGGCGTTTGCTCCCACCTTAGCAACTTAGGCTCTGTCATATCTGGTGGAGTCAAGTATGGGCCACTTACAAGCTCAAATCTCTGTAATCCAGCTCTTCAAGAAATCAACGGGCTTCTTTTTGGATCGATACTCCCACCTCCCACCCTCGGTGCCTCAACGCCGATGGAGGAATCCTAGAGGAAGTCTGTTTTTCCACAGGCTGGTTCCCCAAGCAGCAGCTTTGCCAACGGAATCAGTCCTCAAACAACTGGTACATGCCAAGGACCAAGGTCGACGCAGGGGGCAGAATATTCAAGCTCTCAAAGGAAACAGGAGGCCGACTCAGCAAAATCCTGAAGCTAATCAAATCCCGGCCGTAAGAAACGGCCAACGTCGATATCAGCATCATACAAAATGAGCTGGGGGCAGTCCTCCGTATGGTCCCGTTTCAACCCCAGTGGTGAATGTTGTTGTTCCAACTGGGAACAACTTCAAACTGTTGTGAAGGGTCAGACAAAATTCTCCTACCGCAATACTGAAGAAGTCTCCGCAGCCCATGGAGATCACACGAGAGGAGAAACAAGTTCGCTCCCTGAGACAACTTTCCTCATCTATATATAAGGTGTAGAAGCAGGTGAAAGGGACTCACCCCAAGACGGATCCTGATACAGTGGTTCCTCTCAAAACCAAAGCGGCTTTTCACAAAAAAAAAGGAGAGGCTTAATAAAGCTCAAGTGCCCGAAGCAAACTCCAAAGGCCAAGACTCCAAACACCCCAAGCCTGGAGGCATGGTAGTTCACATAGTCTACGTGGTAAATTCCAAAGATGAAGTTTGAGCTTCTACTAGTTACCGACCTCAAACTCGGTCCCTAACAAAAGTTCAATTGCAACATGAAAAGCTGCAGAAGATGCTCGCTCAGGCGGCAGCAAACGCTAATCCATTGTCTAAGGAAAATCCCAAGGGCGCACCCGAAGAAAGAATAGAGAAGGAGTTGGATAATGATTTCCTAAAGCGCGCTCTGAAAAAAAGAGATGAAGAAGCGGCAGAAATGTCCATTAAAATGAACCAGATAGCCTTTCTAATTCAGAATATGACTGGAAAGATGGTTCAATCGGAACCACTGGCAGATGAACCGCCGGTAGTCGGTCTTAAAGATAAAGATGACATTTCAAATTCTCTGCAAACCTCATCAACGGTTGAAAAGGAAATGATTCCTAAAAGAAAAGCTGGACACATATATCGCTCAGCAAATCAAACCTCACTGCGCCAGTGAAGCCGCAAATAGGCCAATCAAGACTGGTCGACCGTATCCGGCGTGCTACGATCAAATAAAGTACCCGCTAGAATACATACTTCCAACTCCATATATACAAAGGAACCGAGAATCCTCACCAGCACATCGCGCGATTTAAGTCCTTGTGCGGTAACACTGGAGAGAATGATATACTTCTCCTCTGACAGTTCGTCAGCTGTCTGGCGGGCATTGCCTTCGAATGGTATGCGGAACTCCCGAATGACTCCGTGAATACCTTCAACGAGAAGGAGATGCTCTTCTGTCAAGAAATTCACTAGTGTGAATAAATGCACTACCGTAACGACGTTGGTCAACGAAAGGGTTAAACCGAATGAGACTTGGGTTCAATATGTTACCCACAACGCATCGATGAAGTTGCAGACATGGAAATGCTCATAGCCACCCTTGACCCAAATTCAAAGGCATCCTCGTATATAGCCCTCTTCAAGCTGACGACTTTCCAAGAACTCATGGATAAAATGGCTCGATTGGATCAAATGGGTCAAGACTCTTTCTCATCCGATGATAACGAGTGAAAAGCGGAGGCAAGATGGCGTTTGTCGCCTACGCTCAACAAAATTAGTGGCTCTGAAGCAACCTGTCGCTAAAATAGCGACAGCGTGGGTACTTGTTCCCCCCGGGATATACGCAGAGGGCATATTTCTCACTGGCGGAAGAATCTCTATATAGAATGGGCCTTTCTTCTCAAAAGACAAGAAGGATATTAAGGGGCATACAAATAAGTCCCATAATCTAGTGGAATGCCCCGTTAAAAAAAATGGTATATCCACAAGAAAAATGGGCACGGATGAAAATCCGAAAGGACTCCGTGAGTAAAAACAGCAGGAATGCCGGTGAGCTTGTGAAAACCCGGAAGGGCGCAATCTCGTTAAAAAAAAGGGTACGTCCACAAGCAAAATGGGCATGGATGAAAACCCGAAAGGGCTCCGTGAGTAAAAACAGCAGGGCTACTGGCGAGTTTGCGAAAACCCGAAAGGGCGTAATCTCGTTAAAAGAAACTTGCAAGGTCCTCTTGACCTTGTAAGGAGAAAACTACCTGCGTGAGATCCTTACGACTCACAAGGGAGCAACACACTTAGGGATCCCCACGATTTCTAAGGAGAAATTACACTTACGAGATCCTCATGACTCGTAAGGAGAACCCTCTTATGAGACCCACATGGCTCATAGGATTCAAAAGCCTTAAGCTACAGGGATCTGAACCTGTTCTTATGCCATCACATTCCCCAGATTGCCCTACAGGTGGTCCAATACTGTCCCTTGTATACAATCCATGGGCACAAATAAATGTTTCCCCAACAGAGTCCCACCACTGACGAGGGATATTTTCATATGGCGAATGACACTTGTAAGTCCTCTCGACTTATAAGGAGAAAGCACTCTTGTGAGATCCTTACGACTTATAAGAGACCATACACTTAAGAATCTTCATGATTCTTAAGGAGAAAGCGCACCTACGAGATCCTCACGACTTGTAGGGAGAAATACCTTTATGAGACCCTTACGGCTCATGAAGTCTAAAGCCTTAGTCGACAGGATTTTAACCCTGTTTGCTAAGCCACCTTTGTTCGAACCGACAAAGGCAAATGATGATTCGCTCCTGGCAATATCCCAGTTGTAGCGATGTTGATGCCTAAATCGGTATCAAATTCCAAGTCTAAACTCGCGGTTAAAATCAGCGGGCCAAAAATGCATATGAAATAGCCGAAATGATGGGGCAACTTGCAAAAAAATCAGCAAGTATAATATATGCATACAAAAACAGCCGAAATGATTGGGCAACTCGCAATAAAAAGCAGCGAGTAAAAAGAAAAAATAGCCGAAATGATTGGGCACCGCGAAAAATAGCCGAAATAATTGGGCAATCGCGAACTTCGCGATATAAAAGCTAAAATGATAGAGCATCGCGGAAAGAAATAAAAATATTGATGATGAAACTTTTGCCCTACAGGTAAGTCCACATGACTCCTGTATACAATCCATGGGCATAAACAAAAGGGAACCATATTGTCCCACCAGGCTCCGTCAAAGGGAAGCCAGATCTCAGTGGCTACATCTACAAGCCTAGAAATCAACAACAGCGTTCTTCTCCCCCCCAGCAGGAGGCAGACGCGACATCAACAAATAGAGCCATGACAAAGTCTCTAGTTCCAAATCTCGACGGTTCACAGACAGCCTAAAGACTACCCCGGAACCAGGGCAAAGTCCCCTAGTTCCAAATCTCGACGGTTCACAGACAGCCTAGAGACTACCCCGGAACCATAGCAAAGTCCCCTAGTTCTAAATCTCGACGGTTCACAGACAGCTTAGAGATCACCAACGGCGCTTTTCCTCACCTCAGCAGAATACAGATGTGACACCACCAATTGGAGCCATGGCAAAGTCCCCAGTTCCAAGACTTTATGGTTCACAGACAACCTAGAGTCATCCAATGACCCCGTCTCGGAACTTCGTCAACATAGAAAATGGAAGTACGTCAACTCCGACACCACAAAAGCGGAGCAAATCAGCCAATGACCTCCAACTCCGAGGAAATCAGTGTCCTTGGCAAAAAACCTCGATTCAGGGAAATTAGCGTCCTTGATGAGAGCATCTCGATTCATGTCGACCAGCAAAGAAATCAGTGTCTTTGCAAGAATCTCTCGATTCGTCTCAACTTCGAGAAAATCAGTGTCCTTGGAAAAAACCTCGATTCAGGGAAATCGGGGTCCTTGACAAGAGCATCTCGATTCGCGTCGACCCGCAGAGAAAACAGTGTCTCTGCAGGAATATACGACATCAGCAAAACGGAGCCATGGCAGAGTCCTTAGTTCCAAGTCTCGACGGCCACATCTACAGCCTGGAGACCCACAACAGTGTTCCTCCTCATTCCAGCAGGATTCAGACACAGCAATCAACAATGGAGCTATGGAAAAGTCCCTAGTTCCAGGTCCCAACGGTTCACCAACAACCTAGAGACCACCTCGACGTTCATCTCGATACAGCAGACGCGATATCACCCCAGTGTTCTTCCCCCAGCAAGATGCAGACACGACATAAAACAACGGAGCCATGGCAAAATCCCTAATTCCAGGTCCCGATGGTTCACCAACAACCTAGAGACCACCTCAACGTTCGTCTCGATACAGCAGACGCGATGTCACCCCAGTGTTCTTCCTCCAACAAGATGCAGACGCGACACCAACAACGGAGCCATGGCAAAGCCCTTAGTTCCAAGCCTCGACGGTTCACTAACAACTTAGAGACAACCGTGACATTCTTCTCGATCTAGCAGACGCAATGCCAGCAAACGAAGCGAAGGCAATATTCCTAGCTTCAGGGTGACGGCAACTCATATAAAACCTGAAAGACTATCGGAGATCATCCCACACCAGCACGGAGTGGTCATGACTTATCGGGGCTCCCAAACTGAGCCTAACCTCAAGTAAAAAGTGACATGGAATATCCCTAACGCTTGCCCTGTCGATGGTAATATTACCTGGAAGATTACTTGAAGACGTCTTGTCCAGCCCCCGAAGGGATCAGAGACACGACAGTCGCGGGGCTACCCAAACAACAAGATTGCATATCGAGGAATATATCGGCCAACGCGACGGTGCGACGGGTAAAAAACCCTAGTACCACAGACCCTAACGGACTTCTATTAGCAGGAGTTAACTGTGACGTTAGGACATCCTTGCAGGAACTTCTCGATTCGTCTTGACTCGTAGGGAAAAGACTTAGGCAATGGGGATAAGGACCTGTTTCCTAAGCACTGGGGCACTGCAAGTTGGTCCAAGATTGACTCTTGCATACTATTCACGGGCCACACTCTCCGAAGTCGAATCTCGACAAGGAGGGAAACAACCACTTACGAGTTCTCTCGACTTATAAGAGGCAAAATTATCTTATGAGATCCTTACGACTCTCAAGAGAAAATGCACTTAGGAGTCCTCACGACCCCTAAGGAGAAGATACACCTGCGGGATCCTCTCGACCCATAGGGAGAAAAGTCTTTATGAGACCCTCATGGCTCATAAAGTTGAAAAGCCTTAGGTGGCAGATCATAACCCTGTCTCCTAAGCCATCACTGCCCTGCAAAGAGTCCAAGATGGACAGCTGCCTACTATCTACAGGCCACACTTGCTAGAATCATATGGTGACAACACAGCAAAGAGAAGAAAGCAACAGTGGGAGAAAAAATGTGTATCTTTTATTCATGAATTCAATTGACTACAAAACGAATCATATAAAAGAATAAAAAAATAGATACATGTTATTCAAAGATTACAAATGTTTAATTGATACAAAGGCAGTTACTGAGAAGGAGGCGTTTTCAATAAGTCAGCTACTTGGTCGCGCGCTCCTCTCAACTCCCTTTCATGGTCAGCAGCTGCAGCCAGCTCCGCTTTGACTCGAGCTCGTTGCTCTAAGCCAGACGAAAGTTTCTCATCGATTTCCCGTTGAGCAACTTCGCGATTTCACGTAACCCGCTCCAGAAGGTCGAGCTTTTGCCTTAGTACTAGTCCGTCCGAAATGCATCATCGTAAATTGTCAAAGACAGCCCTCAATTGCGCCGCGTTTGCTTCAACTTGGGCACGCAGCCGGGCAGATTCACCTGAAGCTTCCCCACGTTCCTTCCGCCTCAAGGTCGCTTCTTTTTCGAAATGGCGGAAGAAAGGAACGCTCTACTCAACCCATGCAGCCCGTTGAGAATTCAAAACCAACATTTCTGGAACGGGACGCTTGAGCTCAATCTTATACAGACAGGCCTCGATCTTCCTGCAATAGTTTACCCAGGACTCGACGACGCCCTCGCTATGGAAGTGCATGAGCATCGCCAACATGAGATTAACTTCAGCGGCAAAATCCGCAGCAGATGCAAAGGCCTCTGCGTCAAGGTCCTCGACGAACTCGCTTAACATCCGCAGGCTATTCGCAGCACCCCTGGAAGAAGGGCGTTTAGAAAAAGGCCCTGCCGGCATGGGAATCTGAGACTCGAAGAGAGCTGAAGTCAGTGTGATTGCTGCAAAACAAATCATAGTCAGATATCGACTTAAGAGATAAAGAAGATGCAAGAGCGATGGAGGCTACTGTACCGGCTACGACAGGTAGCAGAGCTGGGAGTACTGGGGGCGCGACGATTCTCTTGTCCTGTCACAACCCGAAGGTACGGAACGTGACTGACACTTAGATTACGAGACGTCTAAACGCGTAAAGTAACCTAAGTCAGCCAAAATCCAGAAAATCTAAACCAAAATCAACAAGAGTGAAGGAAATCTTTCATGAAAACGACTTTAAAATCAATTAAGTTGCATTAATCCCTTTCTAAAAACATCAAAAATTTTCCGAAAATTTCGGCAGAGTCTCCTTTGTAAATACTAGCCTCCAAAATAGGTACAACAAGATATATAAAGCTGTAATAAAATAATGGCATCCCCAAGCGGGAGCTAGCTCTTCGCCCAAGGCGGATCACAACCACACGCAATATATATGCAATATCAAGCAAGTAAGCATAAGGAAATGCAAAAATGGTAAAAAAAACACAACGTCAGCTCAAGTGAGCTCGACCCCAGAGAAACCACATATACACAAATCTCTCAGTCTCATCACTAGGTCGCATATACAAATAAGAAGTGGTAGATGGAGAATACTAGATACAATGAAAGTATAAAAAGAGATAAGGTGTCATCGCAACCCACCTATGAGCAATGTCGCGAGTCTGAAAAAAGAAGCCAATGAAAAGATACGCCCGCCGCTGCAAAGCTGACGGGTCCAACCTGCAAGACACTGTGGCACAACGGGGGTGAGTTGCTAGCTCGTGAGTAAAAAGTAACATCTAATAAGGCTATCGTAAGAATGCACACAATGCGTCACAATCTGCATATCTAAGTATGATGCGATGCTACTAATATGTATGCACATGGATGCAAAATCGATACAAAATCTTTAATTGTTTAAATACGATAATCTCTGCATTCTTAACTTAAAAAAATATATGTACAATAGCCAAGGTACCATCAATGAAATCATCCGAAAACTGTGTCAAGCATCGACACCAAATATGGAAATATATCTGTCTCAATGTCTCACTATATCAATGTCTCAATATCTCGGGCTCCGTCAGTCCGGATCGGCCCATATCATCAATCTCACGACAACGGTCGGTATCCTCCGGATATCCGCCGCGCCAGACATCACCGGTAGGTAGTCTTCCCCTGCCAGGCTCATTGTCTAACACTCGAGCTTCTTGTCCCGGGGTACCATACCGGACCCACCATGTACCCGAGACGGTTCATCCACTCCTCGAATCGGGTCTCCAAATCCAACAGAATACATGAAGACTGATGGTGGATGACACATACATCACGAGAAAACCGCAACTTTATTTTAAAAATGATAATAATAAGCTTTTGTTAAATTCTTGCGGTTTTCCCCAAAATGCAGAAATCTCATCAATACTGAAATCCTCAAGAAAATCATAATACCCAACATGCTGTATATGATAAATGCTTATGATGTCAAAGGTATGCAATGTGATTTATGGCTAGGAATCTATATAAGCATGATGATGAAGTGAGGTATATATATGCTATGCAATTCAATGTATCATATATGATGCAAGTGTTGATACTGAACTAAGCAGGTTCTATTGTGCTCGTGGTATGGCAATTACCAAAGGCGTGTGTGTCATATGAATAGTGCGCGTGCAACATGAGCCAATGGTAATGGTGTAAGTGTCCTAAGAGGTGATATCACTCATTGGTAAATAGATAACCAGAAAGCTATGCATATAAATGAGATGGTTACTAAATAACTATGCATATAGTTTGCAAGTAATAAATTGATCCTAACTATGGGTCGCCTCGCGCCATCCAGACGATTTCCCCATAGATGTATACATCTACTCACCCAGACGCCTCGCTAATCTGATCCAACCACCGCTTTGCCTTTGCGCACCGCGTCCGATACTTCCGCAACCGATCCTAAAATTGTATAACACATAACATAAGATTACACATCATGAAATGACGCAAGTCACAATATGAAAAGATTGACGCTCACAAGTTAGGCACAACGTGCACTCGGTGCGCGGAAAACACACGAAAATCACTAAGCCTTAACTAAAATCGTCGTTTCGGGGCAACCGTCAAAAATAAAACCCGATTAAAACAAATTCCTCATTCACACTCCCTAAAAGTCATAGGAGATGCTATAAATATCGTCAAGATATCACAATTAATTCACCACTTAATTTTTATGGAAAACCTAGTAAGCATTCACATATCAATTTCGATGCAAACATCGCGAATTAACGATATAGCGTCCACAAACTAGCATAGGTTTCCAAACTAACCCACTAAATGCCCACAACACTAACTTTAACCCATTTACCAAGCTTTAAACCCTAATTACAAAATCAATCCTTTTCTAGAATTTTCTAAACAAGAATTTATAACCAAATTTCACACTTAAATTTCTAATTTAGCATATTCAAACTACAAATTAAATACTAGATTAGAATTATACCTTACAAGTTTTGAACCCCAGCTTGCACTAGCCTCCAAGACACCTCATTTCTCCATGTTTTAAACAAATTAGGATTTGAGAAGAGGTAGAATAGAAATTTGGTTTGAATTAGTGAAGGATTTTGTGGATTTTTGTGGATTTTTTGTTGATTTTTGATGGAATTTGAAGGAAAAAAGAGAGGGGAAAATTGGGGACTGCTGCAGGATGATACTCTCGGCCAAGGGGTGTGGGAGGGGAGAATGGAAGAAGTGTGTGGAAATTTCCACATAAAAAGTATCTTCTAAGCTCATTTAATGCATATCACATCATTTTTTCTATTTAAAATATCATTTTAAATCATTTTAAACCATAGAAACAACTCCTCATGGAAAGTCTTGCTAACATTTTTGTTACTACTAGATCTTAGTTTATAATGGTTCCTAAGTATGTAATTTACCCATTTAAATTTGTATTTATCACTAATTTAATGTATTTTTAAAAGCTTAATATAATATTAAAAATTAATTAATTAAGGAATTTTTTTTAAATGACTAGAAATTTTTAAGTGACAATTAATTAACCACTTCTTAGTAATTTCTTATCTAAATTTTGTATAATTAGGCCTATATCGAAAAATAATTATTTTGACATTTTACAGAAAATACTGTTTATTTTACCGATTATCGAAAAACTACCTAAACGAAAATTCAAAGTGTTACAATCTTCCCCCTTTAAAGAAATTCGGTCCCCGAATTTAAAATTTAACTACGCGTACCTTAAAAAAGATGGGGATATTTCTTCCTCATCTCGTCCTCGGTCTCCCAGGTGACATCCTCGCTGTTCGGGCTACGTCAAAGAACCTTGACGGACGGTATAACTTTCGACCTCAATTTCTTCACCTGCCGATCCAAAATGACCACCGGTTGCTCGGTGAATGAAAGATCACGCTCCAGCTGGATCGTCTGGTGCTGAATCGCATGGGAAGGGTCATGAAGGTACTTGCGGAGTATCAAAACATGAAACACGGGGTGAACATCGGGGAAGCTGGGCGGAAGAGCTAACTGATAAGCCACTGAACCGACACGCTCTAGGATCTCGAAGGGACCAACATATCTAGGACTAAGCTTCCCTTTCCGCCTAAATCTCATCACACCCTTCATTGGAGATACCCTCAGGAAAACATGATCGCCAACAGCGAACTCGAGTCGGCGACGGCGCCTGTCAGCATATGTTTTCTGCCTACTCTGTGCCGCTCTCATCCTGTCCCGAATCAGCTGTATCTTTTCGGTCGTCTTCTATATGATCTGCGGCCCCAAAATACTGCTCTCCCTGAGCTCTGTCCAACATACGGGCGATCGACATTTCCTCCTATATAAAGCCTCAAAAGGTGCCATCTGAATCGTCTCCTGGAAGCTATTATTGTAGGAGAACTCGATCAAGGGCAAATGACGATCCCATCTACCACCGAAATCCAAAACACAAGCTCTGAGCATGTCCTCAAGAGTCTGAATAGTACGCTCTGACTGACTGTCAGTCTGCGGATGAAAAGCTGTGCTAAAACTCAATCGGGTGCCCAAAGCCTCTTGAAGTTTCTGCCATAATCGGCTGGTAAACTGAGTGCCCCGGTCGGACACGATGCAAGTCGGGACGCCATGCAGTCGTACGATCTCATCAATATAAACCTGGGCGTACTGAACAAATCCAAAAGTGGTCTTCACAGGCAGGAAGTGAGCCGCTTTCGTCAGTTGATCCACAATCACCCAAATAGAGTCATACCCTCGACTGGTCCTGGGTATACCCATAATGAAGTCCATGGAGAGTTGTTCCCACTTCCACTGAGGAATGGGCAAAGACTATAACTCGCCGGCTGGCCTCTGGTGCTCGGCCTTGACTTGCTGACAAGTCAGGCATCTCGATACGAAGTTCATAACATCCTTCTTCATCCCATCCCACCAGTAAACATCTCTCAAATCATGGTACATCTTGGTGGAACCTGGATGAACACTGTATACTGATCTATGTACCTCCTCAAGAATATCATGCCTCAGTCCCCCAGAATCTGGTACGCACAGTCGATTCCCAAATTGAAGTATCCCTTGATCATCAATCACGAACTCGGAAACTCTGCCCTGCCGAATCTGCTCGATAATCTCAAAAATATGGGCATCGCCGGACTGTGCCTCACGGATACGGTCAAGTAACTGTGGGCGTGCTCTGAAATGGGCCAGCTATCCCCCTGTAGGAGTAAACTCGAACTGCACTCTGCTGTCACATAAAACCTGCCAATCCGCCGTCGACTGCATCTGTACTGCGCCCAAACAAGATAAGCAACCTCCGGGCCTCCTACTCAAAGCATCTGCCACCACATTCGCCTTGCCCGGATGGTATAGAATCTCGCAGTCATAGTCTTTCACCAACTCCATCCAACGGCGCTGTCTCAGATTCAGATCTCGCTGCTGAAAGATATACTTCAAGCTCTTGTGGTCTGTGAATATCTGGCACGACTCGCCGTATAAGTAATGTCTCCAGATCTTGAGAGCAAACACCACTGCAGCCATCTCTAAATCATGAGTGGGGTAGTTCTGTTCGTGTTTCCTCAACTGCCGAGAGGCATACGCGATCACTCTGTCGTGCTGCATCAATACACAGCCCAGCCCCATTTGAGAAGCATCACAATATACCACGAAACCGCCCGATCCTGAAGGCAATGATAACACTGGTGCAGTGGTCAGACGGGTCTTCAACTGCTGGAAGCTATCCTCACATGCCTCGGTCCAATCAAAAGGAACCCCCTTCCGGGTCAACCCGG
Organism: Agapanthus africanus; assembly: GCA_030015575.1. Lineage (NCBI taxonomy): Eukaryota > Viridiplantae > Streptophyta > Magnoliopsida > Asparagales > Amaryllidaceae > Agapanthus > Agapanthus africanus. The sequence goes on from CM057339.1 coordinate 29,762,807, forward strand.
TCAACGGTGCAGCAATACGGGAGAAATCCTGGACAAAACGTCGATAATAGTAGGCCAGACCTAGAAAGTTGCAAACCTCCGTAACTGATACCGGTTTGGGCCAATGCTGAACTGCCTCGATCTTCTTCGGGTCTACACAAATACCATCTCTCGTCACCACGTGACTCAAGAAGTCGACATTGTCTAGCCAAAATGCGCACTTGGAGAATTTGGCGAACAACTGATGCTCCCTCAGAGTCTGCAATGTGATACGCAAGTGCTGCTCGTGCTCCTCCCGGCTCCGAGAATATACCAAGATTTCGTTAATGAACACAATGATGAACTGATCAAGATACGGCCTGAATACACGGTTCATCAAGTCCATAAATGCTGCCGGGGCATTGGTGAGCCCGAACGACATCACCAAGAACTCATAATGACCATATCGTGTACGGAAAGCGGTCTTCGGAATATCCTCCTTCTGAACCCGCAACTGGTGATAACCTGACCGTAAATCAACCTTCGAGAAAAACCCTGCACCATGGAGCTGATCGAATAAGTCGTCAATGCGGGGTAGGGGATATCTGTTCCGCACAGAAACCCGGTTCAGCTGACGATAATCAATGCATAAGCGCATACTGCTGTCCTTCTTCTTAACAAACAGGACGGTAGCACCCCAAGGTGACACACTCGGTCGGATAAGCCTTTTGTCCAGCAAGTCCTGTAACTGATCCTTCAGCTCTCTAAGCTCCGCCGGGGCCATCCGATAAGGAGGTATAGAAATAGGCCCCATGCCGGGATCAAGTCAATGCAGAACTTAATCTCGCGCTCTGGTGGCAGACTAGGCAGCTCGTTAGGGAATACATTAGGAAACTCTCTCACAACAGGGACCTGGTCCAATGGAACCTCTGCGGCGCTAGTATCACAAACATAGGCTAAGAATCCCTGTCACCCTTTCCATAAGAGCTGACCAGCGCGAAGAGAAGAAATCAAGCTGGGAAGGGCAGCGCTATGATCTCCCTGAATAACAAGAACCGGATCACCAGGAAAACTGAATCTGAATGCCTTTTCACGGCAGTCCACAAATGCATAACAGGTGGCTGGCCAGTCCATACCAAGAAGAACGTCGAAGTCTAACATATCGAGGAGAATCAAATCAATTGAAGAATCCCTCTCCTCGATACGAACAGGACACGATCGGTACACAAAACGAGCAACAAACGACTCGCCTACTGGAGTAATAACGACAAGCGGCTGATCTAACGAAGAATACTCTCGGCCCAATCTCGGTGCAAAGTATGTGGATACATAAGAATGTATGGATCCTGGATCAAATAATACCCGTGCCTCAAAAGAACATACTGGCAGAGTACCTGTCACGACGGAATTGGATGCCCGCGCATCCTGAGGGGTCAAAGCGAACACTCGGGCCTGTCCACCACTAATAGCTGGCTGTCCTCTGCCTCTGCCTCTGTCGCCTCGTCCTCTCTAAACCGGACCACCATGCCCACGACCTCTAGGAGCATCTGCCTGGCGTGGAGCATCATCAGGGGTAGGAAGTAGAGCTCTCTGAGGAGGTGGTGAAGGTGGTAAGGTCACATGTGGCACTGTCGCCGTGCCCTGGCACCCCATGGTACAGTTTCTGATACGATGGTACTGACTCCCGCACCGAAAATATCCTGGCGACGACTGCTGGGTCTGCGGATAAGAACCAAATAACTGACCCCGTCTTAATCCTCTGCCGCCACCATCTCCCGGAAAGAATCTATCACGGTGTCTACCCATCTGTTGCTGTGCTGGCGTATCAGTACGAATTCGCTTCGGCCCAGAAACGACCGGAGTCTTAGAAATGCGCTCCTCCAAAAATAAGGCTGCATCCATCGCGGCTTCGTATGTGTCAAAGTGCTGGGTGCCGATGGCAAGGAATAACTGTGTGTTGAGTCCTTGCACAAACCTCTTTATCCTCTTCTCTTCGGTGTCTACTAAGTATGGAGCATATTGAGACAACTGAGTAAACTGTATATCATACTCGGACACTGTCATCCCAGGAGTCTTGCGCAAAGACTCAAAACTATGGGCTCGAGCATCTCAGACACTCTCCGGAAGAAAACGGGCAAGAAATGCAGTGGTGAACTCGTCCCAAGTCATAGAAGGTAGACCAGCAGTTCGGCCTCTCTCTACTGAATCGTACCATATCTGGGCAAGGCCCTCCATACGAAAACTCGTGAACTCTACCCATCTATCATCAGAACACCTCAACGAACGGCAAATCCTAGCCATCCTATCAAGAAATGCCTGCGGGTCCTCTGTAGCATCCGTGCCGGTAAAAGCTGGAGGTCTCAGCCTCATCAACTCCTATAGTGAAACGGGGATAGTTGAAGTAGTAGCAAGAGCAACAGTCTGGGCAACAGGTACAATCATGGTCAGTGTGGTGGAAGGAACGTTCTCGGATCTCTGTGCCCGACTGGACTCAACTAAAGATCCCATCATCTGTCGTAACTCCTGCATACCGGCCTCTAATCTGGCAATACGGTCTGGAGAAGGCGGATCAATCTGACCCTGAGGGGTAGGCATATCATCCCGCTCGATCCCCGCCTCAGACGAGCCCACTCGAAGCTCATCCCTAGCGGCAGCCCGCTGAGCTCTCGTAGTCTTTGGCGGCATCGAAGCTGGAATAAGAAACAGGAGCGATAAGAACATTGCAATTGAATCAAGGAATGCAAGGAATCAAGAGGGGAAATATAAGCAATTATGTCCTAAGGTCACTTAGGCGGAGTACCGTATCGTAAGTATGCCGCGAAACATACCCACGCTACGCCACTCTGCTTAAGTCACCTACTCCATCTACCAAGGGTCGTCCTACACTCAGAAAGGTAAAGCCTACGCTCTGATACCAACTTTGTCACGACCCGAAGGTACGGAACGTGACTGGCATTTAGATTACGAGACGTCTAAAGGCGTAAAGTAATCTAAGTCGGCCAAAGCCCAGAAAATCTAAACCAAAATCAACAAGAGTGAAGGAAAACTTTCATGAAAACGACTTTAAAATCAATTAAGTTGCATTAACCCCTTTTTAAAAACATCAAAAAATTTCCGAAAATTTCGGCAGAGTCTCCTTTGTAAATACTAGCCCCCAAAATGGGTACAACAAGATATATAAAACTGTAATGAAATAATGGCATCCCCAAGCGGGAGCTAACTCTTCGCCCAAGGTGGATCACAACCACACGCAATATATATGCAATATCAAGCAAATAAGCATAAGGAAATGCAAAAAAGGTAAGAAAAACACAACGTCGGCTCAAGTGAGCTCGATCCCAGAGAAACCACACATACACAAATCTCTCAGTCTCATCACTAGGTCGCATATACAAATAAGAAGTGGTAGATGGAGAATACTAGATACAATGATAGTACAAAAAGAGATAAGGTGTCCTCGCAACCCACCTACGAGCAATGTCGCGAGTCTGAACAAAGAAGCCAATGAAAAGATACGCCTGCCGCTGCAAAGCTGACGGGTCCGACCTGCAAGACACTGTGGCACAACGGGGGTGAGTTGCCAGCTCGTGAGTAGCAAGTAACATCTAATAAGGCTATCGTAAGAATGCACGCAATGCGTCACAATCTGCATATCTAAGTATGATGTGATGCTACTAATATGTATGCACATGGATGCAAAATCAATACGAAATCTTTAATTGTTTAAATACGATAATCTCTGCATTCTTAACTTTAAAAAATATATGTACAATAGCCAAGGTACCATCAATGAAATCATCCGAAAACCGTGTCAAACATCGACACCAAATATGGAAATATATCTGTCTCAATGTCTCACTATATCAATGTCTCAATATCTCGGGCTCTGTCAGTCCGGATCGGGCCATATCATCAATCTCACGACAACGGTCGGTATCCTTCGGATATCCGACGTGCTAGACATCACCGGTAGGTAGTCTTCCTCTGCCAGGCTCATCGTCTACAACTCGAGCTTCTTGCATGGGATACCATATCGGGCCCACCATGTACCCGAGACGGTTCATCCACTCCACGAATCGGGTCTCGAAATCCAATAGAAAACATGAAAACTTATGGTGGACGACACATACATCACGAGAAAACCACAACTTTATTTTAAAAATGATAATAATAAGCTTTTGTTAAATTCTTGCGGTTTTCCCCAAAATCCAGAAATCTCATCAATACTGAAATCCTCAAGAAAATCATAATACCCAACATGTTGTATATGATAAATGCTTATGATGTAAAAGGTATGCAATGTGATTTATGGTTAGGAATCTATATAAGCATGATGATGAAGTGAGGTATATATATGCTATGCAATTCAATGTATCATATATGATGCAAGTGTTGATACTGAACTAAGCAGGTTTTACAGTGCTCGTGGCATGGCAATTACCAAAGGCGTGTGTGTCACATGAATAGTGCGCGTGCAACATGAGCCAATGGTAATGATGTAAGTGTCCTAAGAGGTGATATCAGTCATAGGTATATAGATAACCAGAAAGCTATGCATATGAATGAGATGGTTACTAAATAACTATGCATATAGTGAGCAAGTAATAAAGTGATCCTAACTATAGGGCGCCTCGCGCCATCCAGACGATTTCCCCATAGATGTATACATCTACTCACCCAGACGCCTCGCTAATCTGATCCAACCACCGCTTTGCCTTTGCGCGCCGCGTCCGATACTTCCGCAACCGATCCTAAAATTGCATAACACACAACATAAGATTACACATCATGAAACGACACAAATCACAATATGAAAAGATCGACGCTCACAAGTTAGGCACAACGTGCACTCGGTGTGCGGAAAACACACGAAAATCACTAAGCCTTAACTAAAATCGTCATTTCGAGGCAACCGTCAAAACTAAAACCCGATTAAACCAAATTCCGCATTTGCACACCCTAAAAGTCATAGGAGATGCTATAAATATCATCAAGATATCACAATTAATTCACCACTTAATTTTTATGGAAAAACTAGTAAGCATTCATATATCAATTTCGATGCAAACATCGCGAATTAACGCTATAGCGTTCACAAACTAGCATAGGTTTCCAAACTAACCCACTAGATAGCCACAACACTAACTTTAACCCATTTACCATGCTTTAAACCCTAATTACAAAATCAATCCTTTTTTAGAATTTTCTAAACAAGAATTTATAACCAAATTTCACACTTAAATTTCTAATTTAGCATATTCAAACTACAAATTAAACACTAAATTAGAATTATACCTTACAAGTTGTGAACCCTAGCTTGCACTAGCCTCCAAGACACCTCCTTTCTCCATGTTTTAAACAAATTCGGGTTTGAGAAGAGGTAGAATAGGAATTTGGTTTGAATTAGTGAAGGATTTTGTGGATTTTTGTGGATTTTTTGTTGATTTTTGATGGAATTTGAAGGAAAAAAGAGAGGGGAAAATTGGGGACTGCTGCAGGATGATACTCTTGGCCAAGGGGTGTGGGAGGGGAGAATGGAAGAAGTGTGTGGAAATTTCCACATAAAAAGTATCTTTTAAGCTCATTTAATGCATATCACATCATTTTTTCTATTTAAAATTTCATTTTAAATCAGTTTAAACCATAGAAACAACAACTCATGGAAAGTCTTGCTAACATTTTTGTTACTACTAGATATTAGTTTATAATAGTTCCTAAGTATGTAATTTACCCATTTAAATTTGTATTTATCACTAATTTAATGTATTTTTAAAAGCTTAAAATAATATTAAAAATTAATTAATTAAGGAATATTTTTTTTAAATGACTAGAAATTTTTAGGTGACAATTAATTAAACAATTCCTAGCAATTTCTTATCTAAATTTTGTATAATTAGGCCTATATTGAAAAATAATTATTTTGACATTTTACGGAAAATACTGTTTATTTTACCGATTATCGAAAAACTACCTAAATGAAAATTCAAAGTGTTACACGTCCCCTCCTTCAATTTTTAGTGTTGTAATCAATTTAAAGTTTACAACGACAGGGTCACCCCTTAAAGAAAAGAAATGACGTCGGTTAGAGAAGATACTCACCGACACCAGCAGGCAGACTAACTTCCGATTGGAAGGGAAAGTATGGGTTCAGCACTTGATACAAATGATCAAAGAGAACTCCTGCAAAGTTACGATGATACATGGTCAGTACACGAAAGATGCTATTCTCGATTTAAATTAAATCACAAACCCATACCTTCCAACATTTGAGAGGATGTAAGAGGAGACAAAGGGACAGCGACCGTCAGAGTGGCAATTGATGATGCTTCTTCAGGAGGCACAACCTCTGCGCTCACCACACCTACATTCAAAATAAACAAAATGTCATCAAAAGGGACCCAAAGGGATTGAAAAACGAAAAGAATGCAGCGATCTGAGACCTACCAAACTGGTCATCGGCCAAAACTGCGACGGAAGCATCACCAAGTATCGCGACTTCTTCGGTCTCATTTGGGGGGACGGTTTCGGCACCAGTGGCTTCATCTCCTGATTCTACGAGAGCCATCATGACACTCGCAATGCCGGGCGATGGCAGGGAACCGCAAGGGGAAAGAGTAGCAATTGGGGCAGTCCTGGACTCCCGAGAAAGAGTGGCCACTTCTGGATCGATGGTTGCCGTCATCTCACCTGCTGCCTCGTCGCCAAGACTTAGCCCTGCAAGATATGATATATGTGAATTTAAAGATCAAATTCTAATGAAAAGACCCAGTATTATGTTACCTTGAGGCGGCTTTTCGATTGCCTCCCGAGCCGCGCGCAAAACCTGTCTGTGAATGGTAGACAGGGCAGCTAGAGCATCTTCGGAGGAAATAGTGACGGATGGAATAGCGCTTGAGCTTGCACCTATAGCCAAAGCGACATCACGTTCCTTAGCTGCGCGCTTTCTATGCTTCTTGTCGGCCTTGGCAGTAAGAAGTGACCTCCTCAAGACCTCCGTCAAGGAGACGTCATCGTCTGAGCCAAGTTCCGCCTCTGGAGCTTCTACGGTGTCCGTCATCGGCTATTTGAGCGAAGCTTCTTTCGGCAATACGGGGGGAGCTGGGACTTCGGCAGCCGGCCTTGGGAGCATCGCCACATCACCATGCGGGATTGGCACCGCACTCGGGATAACCTGAATCGAAGTAGTCTCTGTAATAAAAAAGGGGGTCAGACTATCCATAAAGAAAATAGGAAACGAAGGCACAATGAACCGAAATATATCGAGGCCCAAGGAAGCGCGAAGCCTTTCCTCCTCTTCGAAAGTTTTGAGGGAAGCTGTAAGAGCTTCTTCTGCGGAGATACCTGTTGAAGAAGAAAGCATTAGTCAATGCATAGAAATTAAAATAACCGCGGAAAGATATGACTGAAGGATACCTGATTGAGTGATGGTGATTCGTGCTGCCTCATCGTGAGCTAGTTGCTTTGAAACCGCGATAGCAGCCTCGAGATCGGTATCATCCGGCGCCATGAATAAGCCTTCATTGGTCCCGTATTTAGTCAGGCCCTCATTGTAAGGAGCATGGGGCTCCTGGCCGAGTACGATGTCGACAGAAAACATCGACTACTTCTTTTCTGTGAGCGAGTGTCGGTAGCCGATAACACAAGCTTGCACTAGGTGGGCAATTTTGGACGACGAGTCCCAATCTCCGCACCCATGCTAGACTTGAAAGATGCCACAACTATCACTTCTACAGGCACGCGGGGTACGAGTAGCTCAGGAATGACACGAGGTACCACAACCGCAGCAGCTTCCCTCAAGGGAGGATGGACAATGGTCTGTCGCTTCAAGGGAACAGCTGGATTACCAGCCGGGGTGGTGCCTTTGCGAGCAAGCAGCAATCGCTTTTCTTCCCTAATAACGGCGCCCATCGAATGTTGATACCATGCCATATATACATTCAGGGCTTTCAGAACATAATTTGGTTCACTGATGAAGAAGTTGGACCCTGTGTTTAGGCGCATGAAGTGGTGCAAAGCGCTCCGGATACCCTCTTCAGTAGCAACGGGTTCTGCCAAGAAGGCCTCGAGCGGGACGCCTTGATTATAACTTAATTGCTGGGCAAAACGGTGGGGGTTATATCTCATGAATAAAGCCGAGTCGTTCTGCCTGAACACCAAGTAGCCCGGCCTGGTCGAATATAAATGGAGAATCTCCTGAGCTTTCAAGGTAGAAGCTCCGTCCTTAAAGGTGTCCCGCAATGGCTGCACCGTCTTGGTGGATTCCTTATCGATAGTCATGACCTTATCAACAAAGGTCATGCCGTCACCAACTGTACACGGGCGAAGAATCAGACCCCGAGCCTCTCGCTGATTTGGCTCCAAAGAAGAAGTATCGACCAGCCGCATGACCCGGGGAAAGTTGCAAGTTTCATTGAAATGGGGCCGCTTGTGCATTCCAAAAGCGCCAAGCACATGCAGCTCGAGCCATGAAGTAAAATAATGCATCGAGAAGTTCACGGGCTGCACTCCCGGTTGAGTAGTGTCGGTTGCCAAGCTAAGGCCATGATACAAATAAGCCAGCCCGGCAATCCCAACGGCAACCTGAGTCCCTTCGACCATTCGGTGAGCCAGGTAGAAAACAGACGGCCTCATGTCACGAGGGTGCATGGGGAGCGCGAACTAGCTTAGCCATAAACCAAGAAACCCTTCAAAGAACACATCTTCATCGATGTCCTGAGCGGCGAGTTCTGAAAAGGGGACGACCGCGGCATTCGGGAGGAAGAAACTCTTTTGATCTGCTTCCGCTATCGGCTGGCTATCCAAGCCAAAACCGAAGGGATCGTCGAGTTTGGCGAACTTCTCACCTTGTTGTGACAAATCTTCTGGACGAAGAAAACGGGCGATGAAGTCCGCAAAGCTGACCTCGTGGCTTCCAGATTCGAGAAATAAGCCCTCGTAAATATTTAGCACCTTGATTAAGCTTGGGAACCAGTGTAGAATGGCATTCTCTGGGGTCAGACCCATCATTACTGATCGAGTGGCAAAAATATACTCGTCGGGGGGTAAGATCTCCTCATAGTGCTCCCCCCTGAAAGGCAAGCCGGAAATCTCCGCAAACTCTTCTAAAGAGATCGAAACTTCCCGATCTAGTAGAAGGAAAGTATGAGTTGGAACGTTCCATTGTTCCAAAAAGGCTTTGACCCACCATGCAGGAGGTGTGGAATACTGGAACAAAGAAGCATAGATCGCGGGGTACAACCCGAGCCTTAGCAGCTGTGACTTCTTTGCCGATAAGATGTATCGGGCCCACTGCAGATATCCGGCTGGGTGACGGGGAATTAAGCCTATGTTGTATGGCTGTCCCCAAGGGCGCGACTCGCCCTGACATATACGCCGCCCCAGGATATCCAAAGCCATCGGCGGCTACACAGGTATCGCGGCCATAGAAGGTTGGAGACAACCCTCTGAGGTCCAGTTGACTCCTCCACAGCATAGTTCACCGGAGGTGCGTCGGCGTAATAGATCGCCGAAATGGGCTCTGAAGGTGCCGTGCAAGAAAAGCTAAGCCGACCCATGATGACCTGATTGTACCACGTTCCCCATAGATGAATGTTCTTCCGCTCTGGGTCATGATTCTTGATCAGTGCAAAAACTTCCCAGTCTACTGGCGCATCAGCAAATGCACTCTTCGGACAAACAAAGGGGAAGGAAGTGTCGAAAGACATAGTGCCTGCACGAAAAAGAACAAAAGAATTATTAGCCGTCGATGCTACAGTTTAAGTTCTGGCACTGGGTACATTAAATTCGTACCGCACTGCAATTTAGTGGAAAGGGACCAAAGGGGACCCATATGATCTAGATGACGGCTCATCCTGAAACAATCTCATCATTTATAAGACTGTCATTAAATAGAGTATCCTAAAAGGATTCTCATTTAATGAGGGCCCCTCGGGCCAAGGAGTAAAACTCTTTTGAGTGCAGCGCTCTGCAACAGAGTGACATCTGTCAACTCCAATCATGAAAGGAATAAATTCCTTAAAAATTTTAAAGTGCTGTGCTCTGTAAAGACGATCGAATCATCCATCAAAACCCTAGAAAAGCAAAGCTTTTTCAGAACGAAAACTCTAAGATCTTCATGATCTGTGAACAAACTCTAAGAGTTCTTCATGGAAGATGAACAGTATTCCAGTTCATAGATTAAAATCGCCCTAAAAAAGATTATACTTTTAAGATCTATGATCTAAAGATGAGCATGGCTCTGTTAATGGGTAAAACCCTAAAAATATTTTTAGATCTATGATCCGAGAAGAGCAAAGCTCTATTAATAAGTTCAAATCTTACCAAAAAATTGGGCAGAGTTTTGACTCTTAAAAATTCTTAAGACAAAGAACTATGCTCTGAAGGATAATTAATTCTCAGAAAACAAGAAAGAAGATGAACAGAGATCATCTCAAGGGCCAAAGGCCTTATTTATAGGCACCGAGAGCCGTTTCAACTTCCGAGTTGATCCAATAGCACAGATGCTGCCACCGCTGCACTCACGTATAGGCTACATGAGCGCAACGGTGGGGGGGCATTTGTTTCCCTAATCAGAGCAAAACTCTGTTCAAATTTTGAAATTTGAAATAAAGCAGCGTTTCATAATAGCACCAGCGCTGAGAGTCAAAGACTCTGAGGCAGCGCTCACGTGCAAAGTACATGAGCGCTAGCGCTAAGAGCGCTGCATTCTAAAAAGCGCACCACATGCCTGCACTCTAAGCAGCGCACCACTTGCAAAGCACGTGAGCGGTAGCAGCGCTGCACTCTAAGCAGCGCACCATGTGCAAAGCACGTGAGCGCTAGCGTTAAGAGCGCTGCATTCTAAGCAGCGCACCACGTGCAAAGCACGTGAGCGCTAGCGCTAAGAGCGTTGCGCTCTAAACAATGCACCACGTGTAAAGCACGTGAGCGCTAGTGATAGAACAAAATGTTCTCGGCCCTTGGATCAAAGATCCAACGAACATGATTAAAAATCATCAATTGACCAGAATAAAAATCTGTTAAGGAAACATTTCTCATAATCTTTCCAAACAGGAAAGATTATGTTCTGAAAATTAGAGCACCATTGGATCAATGATCCAATAGTGATTAAAAATCACCAAATTACAGAATAAATTCTGTATGGGAAAAGATTTTCCAATTTTGTTAAAAACAATAAGATTGCCTTCTGTAAAATAGAAGCCGTAGGATCAAAGATCCAACGGGGGAACATCCCAAAATCAATTAGAGAAAAGATCTATTCAACCGATTCAACAAATCAGCCTACTCTATATAAAGGCCTCAAGACTTCAAGTCTGATATAGAGGACCCCCCCAAAAACTTTGAGAAAGTTCAGAAAGAGGAGCAAACTCTTAGCAGAAGAAGAATTTCTTCAAGGTAAAATAAAGAGATCAAAGCATCTCATCAGAAAAAAACTTAGTTCTTATGACAGATCATAGATCTATAAGACAAATTGTCTTTCATAAAAGAGATCATAACATCTCATTTTAAAAGGGGGGAAATAATTCAATTCTTTTAGGATCACAGATCCATAAAGACAAAGCCTTTCACCAAAAACATAAGAGATTGAAACATCTCCTATAAGATAAGAACTTTGTTCTTAGATCCATGAGACAAAGTCTCTTATAAGAGAGAATTTAATTTTCAGGGCACAAAGTTGCCTAAAAAGAGCCTTAGCGCTCCAAATTTCACAAGAAGCGCTCTGCGCTCATTGTCCGGTGCACAGCGCCAAGTGCGCTACATGCTCCTTACGTGTGTGCTACATCACAAGAAGCGCTCTGCGCTCATTGTCTGGCGCACAGCACCAAGTGCGCTACGTGCTCCTCACGTGTGCGCTACATAACAAGAACCGCTCTGCGCTCATTGTCTGGCGCACAGCGTCAAGCGCGCCACGTGCTCCCCACGTGTGCGCTATTTCACAAGAAGAACTCTGCGCTCATTGACTGGCGCTCAACGCCAAGCACGCCACGTGCTCCCCACATGTGCGCTACTTAACAGAAGCGCTCTGTGCTCATTGACTGACGCTCAACGCCAAGCGTTCCACATGCTCCTCACGTGTGCGCTACTTAACAGAAGCGCTCTGCGCTCATTGACTGGCGCTCAGCGCCAAGCGCACCACGTGCTCCTCACGTATGCGCTAAGAGAACATAAACTGTTCTATAAATAAAGACCCAGAGTTATAATGAGTGCCCAGCACTCAATAAAAGACAAAAAGATTGTCAGAACTCAAACCAATGCTCAGCATTGTCAAATGAAAAAGGACTGAGCCTAATTAAATGCCCAACATTTTGACTGAGTGGGCTAATCCCAAGTTGGCCACAGGCCCCCTGATTCAGATTAATTGAGCCCATATGCTCATAAATCTTGTTAACTGATCTTAGTCCCAAACTTGACTACAGATCTCCCAACCAACATTGGTTCAAGGGTACATCTCTTCATACCTCTGATATATATCGTTGTAATTCTTCAACGTCTTCAGAGAGATGGAAGGTCCCAATAACCAATAACTATTGGTACATCCCCAAATGGTTAAACCAAAACTACACAGACTATGATGTCTTTAAACTGTCACGGACAATGACGTCCTTAAACTTCTGGACCGCAATATCCCTAAACTAAAGCAATAGAGCCCAAATGCTCTTTTGTTGGATCTAAATGATCCTGTTAAGTAGATCTTAGTCTAAAATTAGACTAACGTATCCTTAACAAACATTTAAGTTGATCTTAGTCTCAAATGAGATTAACGATCCTTAAACCCAACCCAAAACCAAATCTAAGAAAATACGGATTTGGACTAATCCACGCCCTACGGGTGACAACATAAATTAGTCTCCGTACACAATCCATGGGCAACCAAAAACAAAACAAACACACACGATACGAAGTGACCATCTGGAGAAGGAGAAAGTGGTTACTGTGATGCGGTAGCGTAATTAACTGCAGGGGCTTGCGCCTGCAGGGAAGAGCGTCCCCACAATCAAAAACCCCTCACAATGAGAGGGAATCTGACGAAGTCTGCTACATTGGCCGCATCCGTCTAAACCTCCAATACACGGTACCATAAATCAACTTGGCATCATCGGTTAGGTGGATGGATAGCACCAAATAGCATTTGCCCCCAAATTCAGGCAAGACGTTTGTCTTCCCAGTTTTCAGCGGTAAACAATTACAATATAAGTGGATATTGAATCATCTAATAGTTTATTGATTGCAGATCTGCATTCTATTCGTGGGATGGCGTCTGGCGCCGGTTCTAGCGCGATGCCGGGGACGACAGGTATAATCGTTATTTCTCAGAACTTTTAAATAATGATTGTAATTTAAATTTGTCAAATTCTATATTCATATTCTAAATATTGTAATATTGTGTATGTATATCTATTTTTTTGCCGGCTCGAGTAGTGTTAGGACAAGGGGTCCTACTGGGCCCGACTGCTGCAGGTCGCGGACGGATGCTGGGCCATGAGATCTGATCTTTGACGCGACAGGTGTGGCTGCTGGAGAGCATGCAACCCAGTGGGGGGATTATGTTGAGCAGGAGGTCTGTACTTATTACAAGTTTCTGCTCCATATTCGGCGAAACAAGGCCCAGACTGAGCATGCTACACGGTTTTTTGGGTCGGAGGAGGTATGACATACCCTTTCATACATTTAAATTTCAATCATCGTTATATACATATACATATAATTATAATTATTTGTTTAATATATTTCAATTTTAGACCAGGAAGAATTACAGATTTGTTGGCGAGCCCGGCGAGGATGGCGTGTTCAGGCCATTCGATATAGATCGCGCCCTAACTCACTTCTTAGGCCAGTGTAAGTGATCAAGCGACATCGCTGATGGGAAGTGAAGAGTGAACTTTACCTTCCTTCGGCCACGGCGACCGAGGATCAGCGAATGCACTTGATGGAGGTCATAACGTTGGAGATCTCGTGAGAAGATTGGCCGCTTCTTGTTGTCTATTTTGAGCGCGATGATGTGCATGTATCAATTTAATTTTTAAGATTTTAACAATATAGCATGAAATCATATTCTAAAATGTATTATAATTTTTATTTTTGCAAGATGATGATGGTTCGAAATAAGCAGAACCGGAACAACAGCGTACGAGAACGCGCTATCCCGATTTATGAGAAGCGCTCGCAGGCTAATGCTCGGTGGCACTTGGTGAGTATTTCGATACTTAATTCCATATGTTTTCTATATCATTAATTAATTATTAAACTAAATCCTAATTTCATCGCAGAGAAATAAAGACACCGCCAACTACAATGAAGCGAAGGGGTAGGCCGCGTTAGACAAGGGCACATGAGCATACATGGTTAATTTCATATAATCAAGTTGATTATGTATTTTAAATTAGCACCTGTGTACACACACACACGCATATTCTATACAGACCCAGTTTCAGGAGCAGACGGACATCTTGGGACTTGGCCACGGCGACTCGATTGCCGCCATTGTCTTTGTCCTGGATTCGATATCTAGTAGGCATCAAGGTGGGTATGAGTGCAGGGTTGGTCCCGAGGCCCATCGATTTTTTGATAGACGTTCGACCGCGCATGAGTACGCATGACCCAGATGCGGGCGGATGCGGCAGCTGTGCCACAGGAGGAGATCCATCGGCTCTGCGAGCAGGTGGAGCAGCAGCATCACATGCAGCGGGAGACACGGCAGGAGCTTCAGGATACGCGGCATGAGCTGCAGTAGATCGGAGATCCGAGACATGAGGCAGTCGCACGCTAATTCCGTCCAGCAGACCATACAAAATGAGTTGAGTGCATTCTTTAGGCCACGGGACGATGGACGTGGATCGTTGTCCCAACAACGTTAGTTCTACTTTTTGATTTGTTGACACATTGCTTTAGTGGAGTATTGATCATATCGGACGATTTTTTGACACATACATTTTTGGATTTTGTTGATTAGCGGAGTATTGATCATATTGATTGTATGTATATTTTTTGTTTATGTTTTCATGCGATTCGGAGCTTATTACTTTGATTATCATATATTGCGTGAGATTTGAATATATTGCGTGAATGATAATTATATATTGATGCTTGTAAATGTAAATTATATATTGCTGGTTGTGATTGAAATTAACGCACATGGGACGCGAAAAATTATTTTTTTATAAAAAAAAATAGTTTGGTCACAGTTGTACCTGTTAATTGATGTGAAAGGAGTGTTTTTGTAAATAAAGTTAATCGCAATCAATAACGGTGTCGCGTGTAGCTAGCCAAGATGGGTATGGGTCGTCCTCTGGGATGCGTGGAATTTCTAATCTTGCTTTAGACGTGTTTATTAGAAAGAGGGAGAACAGTTTTAAGATCTAGTTTAAATACGGATATGGATTTTATAGGGAAAAGGCTTGTAGGGTTCATAGGATTTAGTAGTTGATGGATGACTAATAAAGATGACTCCTTTTATCTTTTGATAGATTTAAAACTAGATTGATAGTGATGAATAAGGATTAGGGATCTTGGAAGAAACTAGGGTTTCCCCACTATTGACCCTTGTCCCTTCATTGATCTCTATTCATGTCCAGCCCTTAACAAAACAATTGTTAATCTGATCACAAATCGCGGTCAAGACTATCAATAAATTGATAGCGTGCCCAATTAGGATGTTAACGATTCTTTTGCTAAAGTTTATAAACTTCATAAGACGTAAAAGAAGTTAAAATATTTTCTCATCCATTGTTCTACCCTAATCCTACGAACCCTATCAAGCGGAGAATTACTCGCGCATGGTGGAGATAGAAGAAGAAATGATAGAGAAGGAAATCATAATGCAGAAATTAAATGCGGAAAGTAAATACGAAATAATTATAAATGATATACCTTTATTAATCAACATTACAAGTACAAATCCTTCGAGTTTAGATTACAAGAAGAAGAAGTTGCTCTCAATCTCTGCCTCGTAGGAAGTACATGTTCCGTCGATATTCACGTCGCTTTATCACGTCGAATCGCGGACCTGTCGTGGATCACTTATTCTTTGATAGTGATTTGCTTCGTATTAAAGGTGATGCCTTTCAAGTGTGGCTCTCGGTTCTATTTATAGTCACAGAAGATGCAAACTCTAGATGCCATAAGTGAGGGTTTGTTGATATGATCCTACCCAAAAAAATCCAAACTCCTAAGTCCTAAATATTGCGGCGTATCCGCCGTAAACAATGGGATTTGGCCACTCATCCGCGGTTCTTTGATGGCTTCATGGTTTGAGATTTTTTTTTTTGATATTTTATATTAATGTTTGTAAATCCTCTAGATGCCTATATTCTGAAATTAGTGCCCTGAATCTCTGCCATTGCTAAATCTTGTGATTTGCATCAATGTGTCGACAGATTTGATTCTGAATCTCGATCTTATGGATTCCAGTCCTGATCTGCACAATATCTCAACTCAAAGTGTTAGTAGTAATTGGTATTTTTGAGATATTATTCTAACCATTTTATATGATATTATATGTTAAGAATATTGATTAGAATATTTGATATGATATGCATATTTTAATACCAAAATATTATATAAATATTATATGCATATATTTTTCTTCATAATCTTAAATATAATATAGAAACATATGTTAATAAATATTTTACAGATAAATCCACATATGTTCTATATTTACAATAAATACCTTTAAATATTTAAGAAAAGTAAAGAAACTATTATATCAAAAGTACGGTATTTTCGAATGAACAAATACTCCCAAACTTAATTTTGATCGTCCCGAGTAAACTAGTTATTCAAGAGAGGGAGAAAAAGAAAAGGAAAAACCTAAATAGCACACTTTCGTAGGCAACATAATTGCACTTAGCACGTGCAACAAGCCGTTAAACCTCTAGATGTCCCTAGTAGGAGGAGTGTTGTCTCCTGAGGGTTTTCAGCAGATTACACCCACAAAATCCCATAACAAAAGAAAGAAAATAAAAGTTACATACAAAGATAATAACTATAAAAAAAAGAACTTGAAAATAAGAGTTTTCAACTACACTAACTTTTCGGTTGCCATGAGCCCTATCTTAATGGTCATGAAAAGATGTCGGAAATCACATCATCCCTTAATAAAACATCGCCTTTAGTCTTCCTCCCTACCCTTCTTCCAAATATCGATCATATACCCCTATGTGTGTATAATAAACATCCCTACACTTAGAGAATTCAATTCAAGCTATCATACTCTTTTCCATCTTCCTTAATAATTTTTAGTTGGTGAATATTTTAGATGAGATTACTCACACATTCTTCATGCGTCCGTCAATACTTTTTGAGATACTAACCGACCGATTACCAAATATGCTCGCTTATTTAGGCGTAATTCCTCGTTTTGCAACACCTAAGGCATAGCGGTGGCTCCCAAACCAGTTGGTCTAAGGCACTAGGTGATAAAACACCCTCGCTATATATATTTTTATCCTGCCTTAAGCAATTACAAAACCAGTGTTCATTTTTCTTCACCATTTTTTTTCTATTTTTATTTTTCTTTATACCAAGGCTTTTAGACAAGAGCATTTCAAGGTATGCTCTACTATCCCAAGTTTCAAGATGTGTGACAGTGCATATAGTAGGGTATCAACGTTCAAATGTTTGGACTTAAGAATAGGGACTATTTTTCAGACTTATTTTTATTCGCAGATTAGTAATTTCCTTCATCTTACTAACCCTTAGGACAACGGCTCATAACTACTTATTACTAGTTTCATTTAAGAAAACATCTAATTTTCTTACTTTTTTCAAACTATTCCTATCTTTCATATGTAATTTTTCACTTTCAAACTTTCATTATCAAAAAAATTTTGTGCTTATATTTATAATAATGCAAAATAATGTGTGAATAAGCACAAACCTACCCCCAAACCTGTTTGCAGCAGTGTCCTCATTGATGTCATCTGTTAAGCTAAAAAACCTGTTGACTTGGGAGGAAAAGTTAGTAACGGGGACATGAATTAATGACAGTGAAATTCTCCCCCAAACTTATATTTGGCTCATAATTTTGTAAAAATATTTATTTTCTTTCAAGAGCAAAAAGATTTCCCCCAAACTTAAGTAAAATAGTATTAAGCATCTAAAAAAATTAGGGGGGGGGTTAAGTTATTGATCTATGCAAAGCTTTAAAAAGACCATAAATCAACACCGACCATTCAAATATTTTATCAATATAGCACCAAGGTTGGTATAAGAACATGCCACCTATCGACGTGAAGAAGTGGGGAGGAGATAAAAGGTGTAATAGAACGGATTTACTTCTCGGTTTATAGAGACGAAACAGTGATGGTGGATTACTCGTATTCTCGTTCTTGATAAGAAGAAAAGTTGGCGGTTCAACTTCTTTAGGTTGGGGTTGATTCATCACAACTCCCATGTCTTCTAAGAATGCAAGTTCTTCGGCAAAAATGTCTTCAAATCTTTCATCGATATCCCGAATAATAATCTCATCGGAAAGAACGGGATGATACCCGGACTCCATAAAAGGTTCATATTTAGCGTTAGATGTTGACCCGGACAGCTCGATAGAAAGGTCCATATGTGTATAATAAATAGTAGGGTCAAACAACAACGTACTAGTGGAGTCAAGATCAGTATCGTGAAGCTGTTCAAATTCTCTACTATCGGAATCCATCCTTTCAACAGAACATACATGAGCATAGGGTTCGGAGGGTTCACTTCCCAACTTGTAAATGTTAAGCTTAATTGATATCTTCCCGAAGGATAGGTTCATAGAACCGTTTCGACAATTGATTACAGCGTTGGAAGTCGTTAGAAAAGGTCGACCTAAAATCACCAGAATTTGGTTTTGTGGGTTTGCTATAGGCTGTGTATCTATAACGATATAGTTCATAGGGAATATAAATTCGCCGACTTTGATTAACACATCCTCTAGCTCACCCCTGGGTTGCGTGATAGATCGATCGGCCATTTGAAGAGTGCAGTGTGCAGGTTTTAAGTCTCCGATCCTTAATTGCTCATAGACAGATTATGGAAGCAAGTTAACACTAGCACCTAAATCAAGTAGAGCACGATTAATATTTTACCCCCAATAGAAATAAATATGGTAGGGCTTCTGGGGTCCTTCCGTTTCTTGGGTATTTGTTGTGTAAAATTAGTGCTTACATTACTCACAAGGAAAACTTTTTTAGGCACTTGAATTTTCTTTTTCCTAGTGCACAAGTCCTTTAGGATTTTCTCATAAGACGAAACTTGTTGAATAGCATCTAGGAGAAGAATATTTATGTTAACTTGCTTAAAAATTTCTACAATCTTCTCCATTTGTGGACTTGGTCTGTTGCCCCTTAACCTGTTTGGATAAGGAGCTTTATCAATAAGGGTTGGGTCCAACATTGGAGAAGATTGTAGGGATGGAATGGATCCCAGAATTGGAGTTGGGATCGTTTTAGGTTGACTCGAGAAAGGGGCTGAAGGTTCGAGCCTAGAGGAAAACGGAGAATAGGCTCGGAAGAAGTTGTTGGATTAGACGAAGTAGGAGAAGAAGAAGAAGTCGGGGTTTCAATTGATTCCTTATCATCAACCTGTTCACCGACTTGGTTGTTCAGCAATCTTCCCGATTTCAACGTGGTTACGGCACTCACATTATAACTTTGTGAGTGGCCAGGATTTGGTAGAGGTTGAGATGGAAGTTTTCCTCTTTCTCTCACTTATTGCATCATTTAACTGTGCAAGTTGTGCTTATATCGATTTTATACTTTCACCGTGGAAGGCGGTGTTCTGCATTAACATTTGGATAGAAGACTTTAAATTAGTCGTCGTTTGCGTGAAATATTTAATAAACATATCCAAGCTTCGTTCGAGTGCAGAGGAGTTTTCGGTACCGGCCGTTTGGAAAGAATTATTATAAGGTGTAGAATTGTTGGCCGGATTTTGAAAAGGTTGCGATTGAAAGGGGTGCTGACTCAGTTGTGGTGGTTGCTGTTGCTGTGTGGGAGGCCTTTGATAGTTGCTTGGAAACTGGTTTTGATTTTGAGTTTGGTTTTGGTTCCAAGCAAATGATTCCTCCATCCCTGATTGTATGTGGAAGAATAAGGATCGTTTCTCGGTCGTTGCTGAAAAGTAGCATTAATTTGTTCTTGACCTTGAAATGTTGGACTCAAAGGACATTCTTCCGTCAAATGTGATGGGTCGGAACAGCAACCACACACGGTTTTGGGGAGCGTAACCTGGTTTAGGGAGGCAAATAAGAATTTGTTTTCGATAGCGTCGAGTTTCTATTGCATCGCGGCCATTTCGATTTTCACTGCGATGGAAACATCGAGCTGATGGATAACCCCTAGATGATTTTGGTCTAACGCTTTACCATTGTAAAGTTTGTTCAGCGAGATCTTCCAGAAATTGCCAAGCTTCACCATCGTCTTTGGACATGAAATGGCATTGTCAAATGGTCTCAAGCATCTGTTTTGTCTCAGGATTAATACCCTCATATATAATTCGACAAAGGTCCCATCTATTAATTCCGTGATGAGGGCATTGGACTAGCAGATCTTTAAACCGTTCAAAGCATTTCCAAAATGGTTCATTGGGAAGCTGGGTAAACTGGTTAATTTCGCTTCGAACACCGGCAGTCTTATGATTGGGATAAAATTTCTTAAGGAATGCTATAACGAATTCATCCCAATTGGCAATAGAGTGTGCGGCAGTGTTATAAAGCCATTTTTCTGCTAGATTGCACAAGGTAAAAGGGAGAAGACGTAGTCTCATAGTATCCACCGAAAGTTGTGAAGTGCCCATCATTACGCATATGTTTTCGAATTTGATAGTAAAAACGTATGCGTCTTCAGACTCAAGCCCGTGCAATTTAAGCAAAAGGTTGATGAAGTGGGGTTTAATTTCAAAATTATTCCCCTTGGCTGGTGAAAGGGATAGACAAGTAGGAAGGGGACCGCGTATCGAGTAGCATCTCTCTTAGAGAGAGATGCGCGGTGGATTCTGCGCACTTACGGATGGTGGCGGAGGTGTGTTAGTAAAATCTGATGGAGAACCGTCCATCTCAGTCGATGTGGTGGGTGGAGGGGAAAATGAAGATGAAGAAGTACCGACTTCGAAGTCGATAGCCAAAACGCGAACAAGACGGGCACTAGAATCCCGTGTCCAGCCGAACATGCACTGAGCGGATTTAGCGCACATGACAGCGTGTGAGAACGATTTTTAAATGGTTTATTTTGAAAAGTTTTCCCGTTAATTAAGTGTGAATAGTTCCAATAACCAGTGCCAAAGAGCATCCCTAAAAGCGAGTCTCCTTTACGAGTACCCCAGCGTAGCGCCAAGCCCCAAAGCCCATAAGTTTCATTTTGGGCAGGATTCGGCGAGAGAAAAAGTGACATTCGAAAGCCAGTTTTTTCGACAATAGTTCTATCACCAAACTTTTTTTAAATCTGTTACACTTTCCTGCTACAAATTTCGAGAACGAAATTTTTATAAGGAGGTAGAATGTAACAACCCTAAACTTTCTGTATGAATTTTTTTCAAAATACAGAAAGGAACACCTAAGCTTGAGCACAAGTTATAAATTTGTTTTGCTTTTGAACAGAAAGAAAGCACTTGTAGCTCATTGGTAAAGCCTTGCTCTGCTGTGACGTAGCCCCTGTGATCGAATCCTCCCAGCCACATTATCTTTTTATTTAATTTTTCTTTTAATCGTTTAGAAGTCCAAGGGTTTGCACGTGCACTACACGTAGGATGATAAGTTACAGAATAATCAAACATGAGAACAAGGGTATATGAATCAAGAGGGAAACGTGGCGATGATCCGAGCTCCCTTCGTCGGGAATGGACCGGCGAGATTCCTTCTTGACCCGACAACGCCAGCCCCCCATCCGTAGGTGATGCTCCAATTGCTAACCCTAGACCCTTGGCCTCCCCCCTTAACCCCTGTACTGTTTGTTTTTATTAAAAACAAACAGAGAATTTTAAAGTGGCATTGAACCAAATTTTTAATGCATTTTTAATTCATTCTTCATTACCCCAAAACCCTAATTTTCCCTATAAATACCACACTCCATTTCACCTCTCTTCACTCAGAATTTCATTATAAAAACTCTAAAAAAATTCTTAAGTCCTTATAGTGTGCAAGTGGAGTTAGCAGAGGATGAAGTTCCGGCGAACTTCTGAGGAGATTCCGGCGACGAAACGACACCCCGACACCTTCCCTAGCTTCCCTCTTCTCCCCTCTAACCTTGTAGCCAGTAAGTCCCTTCTTCCCCTCTCATCTTCTATTCTAAAAAGTCACATTTCTAAAACCCGACGGAAACGGAGTTAATCCGACTTCCGATTCGGTTTTTCTTTAAAAGTCTTTTTTTCTTAAACAACAAAATACCATACTCTCATATAATGTTTAACAAACATTAAAAAACACATTAAAATAATTTTCATCTCAAAAGAATCTTTTATGCAATTTTTATTGTATTTTTACGGTAAAATACCATATACTTTACATTTTGCCATAATTTACATAATACTTGTATTACCTTTAGATAATTCACGAGGTAATGACCTAACTCATAAAAACACACATTTTTGACATAGCACGATGAAATTTTGGGAATATAGTTATGGGATAATACGACATTACAAATAAATACCATTAAACTTGCAAAACCATTTCTTTAAAAAGTGTGTTAATCAATTCCTTGCAATTGCGCCTCTACAACGCACTTTTGGGGACCCCGTTTGGGATGGTGTGGATCATCGCATATCCTCGGGCCTAGTAAAGCGAGATGCATACCTCCGAAAGGAGCATTCGATCTTGATGGAATTTTTAATGCATTTTTCTTTAGAAAATGAGATTTCTATAAAATAAATAAAATTTATTTTTATTAAATATATATATATATATAACTATTATAAAAATATCTATTTTAATTATATTATAAAAATATTCCAAGTTTTCTAAATCAAAGGAATCACCATTACAGGAAAATACCTTTACAATTCAATGCAAAATACCGATATTTCAATAAAATACCATATACTATGAAAACTAGGTTCTACTAACAAGAAATTTCACTTCTATAAAATATACATCTATTAAAACCCTAAGGACGATAATTAAAGGTTTGAGGTGTATTTTGAAATTATATCAAAATTATTTTTACATAAAAACCCCTCAAGTTATACTAATTTACAATAAGGACCCTAGTAAATATATGTTTAGGCGGGACCAATTCTCTTAAGCCTCAGAGAGCCGGAGAATATGGGTGCTTGCCTATCTAAGGTAGAAAATCTAACAAACGGTGTCAACACGGTAATTGTCTTGAAAAAAGACACAAATCCTGCCGTCCATATGCAGCAGTTACCGATAACATCAAAACTAATTCAGGATTTAAAGTTCTTTTCAAAGTGTCTGACTTAGACTGAGTCTTAATCTAATCAATCTGGCTTGAATGTGATTCAAGTATAAACTAAAATACAACAGGAATCCATGAATCCGTCTATTCAAACTATATCAATCTATATTGACTGAACCGAACCATGGATATACTCCGTCTACATGACTCTCCATTTATACCCATTCCATTTACTGATATCATGGTTTTGGAAAGTCATCCATCTATATAACAACACAATACAATCAATACAAAAGATATCGCGGGGTTTATAAAGGGCTAGATTTGTACGGAATGTGTTAGAAATGGCACGAGACTGTAACCTTAATACACCTAACCTGAATATCCATTGCCGTTGTACCGTGGCTAAACGGTTCCTTGTGCTCCGTATACCTTAGTCTCCGGAATAGTAGGACTCCTCTCGTATACACTGGTATATTCTGTACCAAGCTACAAACAGCAGCGTTAAAAATATAATCAAACATTACTAATCATATTCTCTTTCTGTCTATTTTATCTCTACTCATCTTTGGGATTTACCGAGCGATTGCTCGCTGACGACATTCCTTTTATTCTTTCTTTAGAATTTTGTCAGGTGTTTCGGACTCATTGGAGATCGAGCCCAGCACTGAAGATTTGGAGCAATTAGCTTTCGATCCAGAGCTGTAGGCACTTGTACATTTATTTCATTTTAGTTATGCCATTGTTTAGGCATTACTTTCTATTCATGTATTTACATTCCAGTTGTACCTGTAAAAGAATATTTAATAAATAAAGTTGTTGTTCATTTATATTCCTGTCTCTTGTGTACTTTTACTTTATATTGCTTAGAAACATTTAGCGTGTTTACTTCTGAGTAAATACGTAGCGGCCTCGCCGTGTCCCCTTACCGTACACCGGGAAGCGAGGTATGACAGGGTCCAACAAAACCTATCACGCCCCGATTCCCGGTGTACGGGAGGAGACGCGGCGATGCCCACCACGTATTTACTCAGAAGTAAACACGCTAAGCGTATTTAAGCAATATAAAGTAAAATGTACACAATAGACATCAATATAAATGAACAGCAACTTTATTTATTAAATATTCTTTTACAGGTACAACTGGAAATGTAAATACATGTCTGGAATGCAATGCCTAAACAATGGAATAACTGAAAAGTAAATATGTACAAGTGACTATAGCTCAGGGTCTTCTGTGTACTGCTCCAAGTTCTCTTGGCTGGTCTCGATCTCTAGTACGTCCGATCCACCTGACAACATTCCAAAGAAGAAAAGAAATAGGAATGTCGTCAGCGAACAATCGCTCGGTAAGTCCCAAAGAAGAGTAGAGATAGAATAGACAGAAAGAGAGTATAACTAGTAATGTTTGATTATAATGTTAACGCGGTTGTTTGTAGCTTGGTACAGAATATACCAGTGTATACGAAAGGAGTCCAACTTATATCGTGGACTTTGGTAACCTGTAATACAAGGCTCCGTCGAAAATACCACGGAACAATGACATGGATGTAATTACGTCTTAAGTGACCATCTCGTGCCACCTTTAACGTGTTCCGTACCAGTATACCCCTTTATAAACCCGTAGTGTCTTATTATATTGATTGAATTGATTATACTGACTGTATTGTAGTAAATGGAAGACTTGCCGAAACCATGATATCAGTAAATGAAATGGATATAAATGGATAATCATGTAGACGGAGTATATCCATGGTTCGGTTCGGTCAATATAGATTGAATAGACGAATTCATGGATTCATGTAGTTTATACTTGAATCATATTCAAGTCTTATTGATTAGATTGAGACTCAGTCTGAGTCAGGCACTTTGAAAAGAAATTGAAGACCTGATTGTTTTGATGTTATCGGTAACTGCTGCACATGGACGGTAGGATTTGTGTCTTTTTCCAAAACAATTACCGTATTGATAACACCGTTTGTTAGATTGTCTACCTTAGATAGGCAAGCACCCACATTCTTCGGCTCCCTGAGACTCAAGAGAATTGGTCCCGCTTAAAACTATATTTACTAGGGTCCTTATTGTAAATTAGTATAACTTGAGGGGTTTTTATGTAAAAATAGTTTTGATATAATTTCAAAATACAATTCAAGCATTTTATTATCGTCTTTAGGGTTTTCATAGATGTATATTTTATGAAAGTGAAATTTCTAGTGAGTAGAACCTAGTTTTCATAGTATATGGTATTTTATTGAAATATCGGTATTTTGCATTGAGCTGTAATGTTATTTTCCTGTATTGGTGATTCCTTTGATTTAGAAAACTTGGAATATTTATATATTAATAAAAATAAATTTTATTTATTTTTGTAGAAATCTCATTTTCTAAAGAAAAATGCATTAAAATTCCATCGAGATCGAATGCTCCTTTCGGAGGTCTGCATCTCGCTCTACTAGGCCCGAGAATATGCGATAACCCGCACCATCCCGAACGGAGTCCCTAAAGTGGGTTGTAGAGGCGCAATTGCAAAGAATTGATTAACACACTTTTTAAAGAAATGGTTTTGCAAGTTTGATGGTATTTATTTGTAATGTCGTATTATCCCATAACTATATTCCCAAAATTTTATCGTGCTATGTCAAAGAAGTGTGTTGTGATGAGGTAGGTCATTACCTCGTGAATTATCTAAAGGTAATACAAGTATTATGTAAATTATGGCGAAATGTAAAGTATATGGTATTTTACAGTAAAAATACAATAAAAATTGCATAAAAGATTATTTTGAGATGAAACTTGTTTTAATGTGTTTGTTAATATTTGTTAAACATTATATGAGAGTATGTTATTTTGTTGTTTAAGAAAAATAGACTTTTAAAGAAAAACCGAATCGGAAGTCGGATTAACTCCGCTTCCATCGGGTTTTAGAAATGAGACTTTTTAGAATAGAAGATGAGATAAGGAGAGGGGACTTACTGGCTACAAGGTTAGAGGGGAGAAGAAGGAAGCTAGGGAAGGTGTCGGGGCGTCGTTTCGTCGCCAGAATTTTCTCGGAAGTTCGTCGGAAGTTCACCCTTTGCCAACTCCACTTGCACACTATAAGGACTTGAGAATTTTTGAGAGTTTTTGTAATGAAATTCTGAGTGAGGAGAGGTGAAATGGAGTATGGTATTTATAGGAAAAATTATGGTTTTGGGGGTAATGAAGAATGAATTAAAAATGCATTAAAAATTTGGTTTAATGCCACTTTAAAATTCTCTGTTTGTTTTTAATAAAAACAAACAGTACAGGGGTTAAGGGAGAGGCCAAGGGACTAGGGTTAGCAATTGGAGCATCACCTATGGATGGGGGGCCGGCGTCACCGGGTCAAGAAGGAATCTCGCCATTCCATTCCCGACGAGGGGAGCTCGGATCATTACCATGTGTCCCTCTCGATTCATATACCCTCGTGCTCGTGTTTGATTATTCTGTAACTTATCATCCTACGTGTAGTGCACGTGCAAACCCTTAGGTTTCTAAAAGGTTAAAAGAAAAATTAAATAAAAAGATAATGTGGCTGAGGAGATTCGATCACAGGGGCTACGTCATAGCAGTGCAAGGCTTTACCAATGAGGTACAAGTGCTTTCTTGCTGTTCAAAAGAAAAACAAATTTATAACTTGTGCTCAGGCTTAGGTATTCATTTATGTATTTTGAAAAAAAAATCGTACAGAAAGTTTAGGCTTGTTACATTCTACCCTCCTTATAAAAATTTCGTCGTCGAAATTTTTAGAAGGAAAGTGTAACAGATTTAAGAAAAGTTTGGTGATTGAACTATTGATAGTGCATGAAAAATATTTGGAAGAACGAATGAATGCGAAAGTTTTGGTAAGATTGAAAAAGAAGTAAGGGAATTACCAGGGTTACCTTGGTCTACAGTCTCGGCTTCTTCGGCCGTTAAAAGGAAATCCTGACGCCGTGGTACATTCCTCCTAACTGGAGGCACATTCCTCTGTCCTTAGGGCATGTTTCTCTGCCCTCGAGGCATGTTCCTCAGTGCATGATGGAATTAGCGATTAGGCTGTGCAGGGGGTCTACATGGAGGTGGAGCTAGAAGTGCAAGACGAGGTGCAGGAGCCTGAATAGCAGGCCGCTGCGGGTAAGTGTTGTGAGTTGAAACTGGATTGCGTCTATAAGGACATGTTCCAATTCCATGATTGGATGCGCCACAAACTAAGCACGGGCCTTTTGCGCGCCTACAGTCCTTCCACAAGTGTCCATCCCTCTTGCAATAGAAGCAAAAATCTGGACTTGGCTGGTTATTGGTTTCTTCCGATCTCCTGGGTTCAACAGTTGGCCTTGAAAAGGCTCCTCCTGCCATCTGAGTGGTAGGGCGCAGGTCTACCTTTCCTTTTCACTACTGCCTCGTATTTTTGGGCAGCCTTTAAAGATAAATCATGGGTTGGGAAATTCCCTGTAGCTATTGTAGCTTGGATTTCCTGGTCCAACCCTTGCTAAAATCTTCTGGATCTAATCTCAGCAGTTAGTATCAAATGTGCCGCGAACCTGTTAAGGTCTTGTGTTAGCTGTGTAGTATGTGATATTAGGAAATCAATATTGAGACATATGTTACCTACTGAGCATGGTAAACTCAGCATCATATTCATCCACGGATTTGGTCCACATCAAACCCTGTTGTAGATGAATAAATTGCTACTCTATGTCGAATCGGGCTGTCTCTGTGAAGTATTTCGCTTCGAACATGCCGCGAAAATTCCTCCATTCAATAGGTTAGTCAAGACGGCTTTCTTCCGCCTTCCACCAAACTCGGGCATTGTCAGTGAGCTGCAGCTCGCAACTCGAATCCAAGCGATCTCTGGCACTTGTGCCGCTGCCAGATTATCCTCAATACTCTGAGCCCATTCCTCAGCTTACAAAGGGCTCTCTTTTCCGGAAAACTGCTTAGGATGCAAAGCCCGGAATTGCTTTACCCCAGGTGCTTCCGCTTCTGGG
Organism: Agapanthus africanus; assembly: GCA_030015575.1. Classification (NCBI taxonomy): domain Eukaryota; kingdom Viridiplantae; phylum Streptophyta; class Magnoliopsida; order Asparagales; family Amaryllidaceae; genus Agapanthus; species Agapanthus africanus. The sequence goes on from CM057339.1 coordinate 29,791,080, forward strand.
CGGTTCATCAAAATAGCATTTTTCTGCTGCTGTCCCTGCAGGAGGCTGCGGATCGCCTCAAGTAGTACCGTCTGCTCATTGATCGGAGCAGCGACGGTAGGTGTAAGCGGTAGAAGTAGTGGAGTGTTGTTGAAATTGGTACTGGCGTTATTTGGGGAATCCATAACCTTGAAGGAAAATTTTGGGTTATGACAGATTCAAAATATATGAAATTGGAAGATTCAAGAAATATGTAAAGAATGTTTTTAGTTGCTGATTCTTGTGTTATATTGCTTAGAACTTCATGCAGAATTAACCCGCATGTCCATGCAGAATTGACCTACATGTCCATACAGAGCTGACCTGCATGGGTCACTAACAAAACCCATCACGCCCTGATTCCCGGTGTACAGGAGGGGACGCGCCGATGCCCGCTACGTATTTACTCAGAAGTAAACACGCTAAATGTATCTAAGCAATATAAAGTAAAATGTACACAAGAGACATCATATAAATGAATAGCAACTTTATTTATTAAACATTTTTTTACAGGTACAACTGGAAATGTAAATACATGTTTGGAATGCAATGCCTAAACAATAGAATAACCGAAAAGTAAATATGTACAAGTGACTATAGCTTGGGGCCTTCTGTGTACTGGTCCAAGTTCTCCTGACTGGTCTCGATCTTTAGTGTGTCCGATCCACCTGACAAAATTCCAAAGAAGAAGAGAAATAAGAATGTTGTCAGCGAACAATCGCACGGTAAGTCCCAAAGAAGAGTAGAGATAGAATAGACAGAAAGAGAGTATAACTAGTAATGTTTGATTATAATGTTAACGCAGTTGTTTGTACCTTGGTACAGAATATACCAGTGTATATGAGAGGAATCCAACTTACATCATGGACTTTGGTAACCTGTAGTATAAGGCTCCGTCAAAAATATCAAAGAACAACGGTATGGATGTAATTACGTTTTAAGTGACCACCTCGTACCACCTTTAACATGTTTCGTACCAGTCTACCCCTTTATGAACCCCGTGGTGTCTTATTATATTGATTGAATTGATTTTACTGATTGTATTGTATTGTATTGTAGTAAATGGAAGACTTGCCGAAATCATGATATCAGTAAATGGAATGGATATAAATGGATAAACATGTAGACAGAGTATATCCATGGTTCGGTTCGGACAATATAGATTGAATAGACGGATTCATGGATTCATGTTGTATTGTAGTTTATACTTGAATCATATTCAAGTCCTATTGATTAGATTGAGAATCATTCTGAGTCAGACATTTTGAAAAGAAATTGAAGTCCTGATTGTTTTGAAGTTATCGGTAACTGCTGCATATGGACGGCAGGATTTGTGTCTTTTTCCAAGACAATTACCTATTGATAACACCGTTTGTTAGATTGTTTACCTTAGATAGGCAAGCACCCACATTCTCCAGCTCCCTGAGTCTCAAGGGAACTGGTCCCGCTTAAACCAATATTTACTAGGGTCCTTATTGTAAATTAGTATAACTTGAGGGAGTTTTATGTAAAAATAGTTTTGATATAATTTCAAAATACACCTCAAGCATTTTAATATCATTTTTAGGGTTTTCATAGATGTATATTTTATGAAAGTGAAATTTCTAGTGAGTAGAACCTAGTTTTCATAGTATATGGTATTTTATTGAAATATCGGTATTTTGCATTGAACTGTAATGGTATTTTCCTGTAATGGTGATTTTTTTGATTGAGAAAACTTGGAATATTTATATAATATAATTAAAATAGATATTTTAATAATATATATTTTTTTATTTAATAAAAATAAATTTTATTTATTTTTGTAGAAATCTCATTTTCTAAAGAAAAATGCATTAAAATTCCATCGAGATCGAATGCTCCTTTCGGAGGTCTGCATCTCGCTCTACTAGGCCTTATGATGTGCGATAATCCGTGCATTCCTGAACGGGGTCCTTAAAAGTGGGTTGTAGAGGTGCAATTGCAAGGAATTGATTAACACACTTTTTAATGAAATGGTTTTGCAAGTTTGATGGTATTTATTTGTAATGTCGTATTATCCCATAATTATATTCCCAAAATTTCATCGTTCTTTGTCAAAGATGTGTGTTGTGATGAGTTAGGTCATTACCTCGTGAATTATCTAAAGGTAATACAAGTATTATGTAAATTATGGCGAAATGTAAAGTATATGGTATTTTATCGTAAAAATACAATAAAAATTGCATAAAAGATTCTTTTGAGATGAAAATTATTTTAATGTGTTTGTTAATGTTTGTTAAATATTATATGAGAGTATGTTATTTTGTTGTTCAAGAAAAATAGACTTTTAAAGAAAAACCGAATCGGAAGTCGAATTAACTCCGCTTCCGTCGGGTTTTAGAAATGAGACTTTTTAGAATAGAAGATAAGAGGGGGAGAGTGGAATTACTGGCTAAAAGGTTAGAGGGGAGAATAGGGAAGCTAGGTAAGGTGTCGGGGCGTCGTTTCATTGCCGGAATCTCCTTGGAATTTCGCCGGAACTTCACCTTTTGCTAACTCCACCTGCACACTATAAGGACTGGTGAACTTTTGAGAGTTTTTGTAATGAAATTTTGAGTGAGGAGAGGTGAAATGAAGTGTGGTATTTATAGGGAAAATTAGGGTTTTGGGGTAATGAAGAATGAATTAAAAATGCATTAAAATTTTGGTTTAATGCCACTTTAAAATTCTCTGTTTGTTTTTAATAAAAACAAACAGTACAGGGGTTAAGGGGGGAAGCCAAGAGACTGGGGTTAGGAATTGGAGCATCACCTACGGATGGGGTTCCGGCATCGCCGGGTCAAGAAGGAATCTCGCCGGTCCATTCCCGGCAAGGGGAGCTCGGATCATCGCCACGTGTCCCTCTCGATTCATATACCCTTATGCTCATGTTTGATTATTCTGTAACTTATCATCCTACGTGTAGTGCATGTGCAAACCCTTGGGCTTCTAAAAGATTAAAAGAAAAATTAAATAAAAAGATAATGTGGCTTGGGGGATTCGATCACAGGGGATACGTCATAGTAGTGCAAGGCTTTACCAATGAGCTACAAGTGCTTTCTTGTTGTTCAAAAGCAAAAAAAAAATATTTATAATTTATGTTCAGGCTTAGGTATTCCTTTCTGTATTTTGAAAAAAAAATCGTATAGAAAGTTTAGGGTTGTTACAGTCGGACGTGAGACAAATCACACAAAAAATGCACAATCAACCCTAAAACTAAGGTCACCTAGGTCAAGTCACTAGACCGCTCCTAGACCTCTAAAGGACAAGTCGCAGGATCAATTCTCTACCACTTCTTTATTACTCTTGTGGCCATGTAAGTGCCAGGTAAGTAAGAGGTATCCGCTATACGAATCACCGAAAATAGTGGGCCTAATCAAGTAATCACTTTCCTTAGTCACACTTGTCTAGACACCACAAAAGAAATGCGGATAAGCGATATATTACCCACGACCCTTGTAAATCCCTGTTTCCATCAATGAAAATCCTTCTATATTTTTCCTAGTTCCCCGAATATTTCCTTTTTCTTTTTCCCTCGTATTTTTGTAGGAAATTGGTTGCTAGATTTGTCGTATTTAAATCTTTCTAAACCTTTAAAACCAAAACTATATATACATATACACATCCCCCGGCCCAACAGTAAAACAAAATTTGGTATTAATTAAAAAAATCCGCAAAGCCCGTTTCCCACAACCCAGCCCAAAACAAAATAATAAAGCAAATTAATTAAAACCTTAAGCCCAAGCCAGCCCAGCTCCTTACCCCACAAACCCGACGGCTCGTACCCTAACTCTTCTTCCCCCTCGTTCTAAAAATTTCCCGCTCGCGCGAACTCTCCTGCACTCCCAACGTCCCTTCCCACGTCGTGCGCGCCCAAGTCGTCAACGCCGCGTCGTCGCCCACGTTCCCACGACCGCGCGCCCCTTAGCTCCTCAACCCCTCCTCGTCTCTCTCCAACACCCTCCCAGCTCACTCTCGACCTCTCTCAAACCCATACTCTCCTCTCTCCCAACTCCCAACTTCGAGCTCCCTCACCCCGCCGAAGCCGCCGATGATGACTACGACCACCATGGTTCCTCCTTCACATCTCTCTCCTCTTCACCCCCTCGCCTGCACAGTCCTCCTCCACCACTGAGCTCACTCCCCTCACCTGCACACCCTCCGCCACCTCGGCCACCGCCTGCACACCCTCACGCTGGCGAGCTCCCCATTGCCCTGAACCACATCGTCGACTCCTCTGCATCCCCTGCATCACCAGTACCATCAAACCCGAGCCCCACTAACTCACTCCCTCTCTCCAAACCCACTGCCTCACCCCCTGCTGCCCATCGTCGGAGCGACCACTGCCGACCACCGTCGACCCCAGCGCACTCACAGGAACTTCCCAGCACTACACTCTGCCTCCAGCGATCGCGAACCATCCACGGACAACTCTGACGACGAACCCGAAACGCGAACCGAGGCCGTGAATCCAAACTGTGCCGTTCGTCGCGCGTTTGTGCCGTTGCCGCTGCCGTGCATCGCCAAAGCATCTCCAGGCAAGTTACCTACTTGCTTCATGCTAATTATTTTACTAAAACTTGTAATAGCGTTAAATTCCACCTGAACATTTAGTGCGACTTAAAATAGTGTATGTGTTCGATGCAAAACTCGAACAAAAACCTTTCTTTAAACTAACGGAAATTGATCGTATAATCTGGCCCATATGATAATGAACATTGTGTAGAAATTTGACTGAAAAATATGATTGCTACTGGCTTAAACGATCACCCCCAATTACACCCGTAAAAACTGTGAATTTCCCGCACCTGAAACTTGTTAAAATCATAATTAATTGTGTACACATTGAAATGATGCGTTCGAGTACTCTAATCGAATACGACTCGATGACATGGAACCATATATAAGTTTTTAAGTGTTTCTGTACTGAAAATATGACAAGAACTGATTCGGAGAGCGGCTCTGGACTACAGTCCAGAGCAGCTCCGGCTGTTGGTTTCTATCTCGTAATGCTTACTACTTTATTGCCTGAACTTGTATGTTGCAGAAATATATACTTTATTGAAGATGAATCTGTTAGATAAATAACGCAAGTGATTTTACCCCTTTTTATCATCGTTTACTATTTAAACTGCAATTTAAAAGAATAGGACGTCTAGCAGTCCCAAACAGAAACAGAACTGATACCCTAGTGTTGAACAGTGTATAACTTCTGACGTAGAGACTCGATTGAGAATCAGTCTATTGAATGGGAAACCATATTGAAAACCCTAAATTTCATTCAACTGTAGCGTTGCTAAATTCTGATCCCAACTGGGTGAAAATTGTGCCTCGAAACGGACGTTCAATTCAGAAACTGAATTTCCTGCAGCGAGCACTTAAATTGAAACGGCTGTAACTTGGATACCAGAAATCCGATTGTACTGAAATAAATTTTGCTGACCTTCCGACAGAGTGTACTTGTTACCATATTTGTATCATTTCACTAAATTATGAACATATGATATACTGCAATTTTTGTAAGCTTATGACGTGCACAATAGTTCATATTACACATGACTTGTTAACTGCATAAATATACATACCTTACCCAATTGCCAAATACATAGTGATAGTGCGCGTTATTATTCAATGGACATTGCATTATCGTGCATGAATGATATTGGTTTAGGAGTGTCAAGTACGCCAATAGAAAAGTGAATGATTCGTGACAGTGATTAATACAGTGAACAGTGACAAAACCGTGTTATTGGTGCATACTTGTACACGACTAAATCATAATCATCAATAATGTAAACCTGGGGAAAAAGGGGAAATCGAAGTGGAAAGAGCATCGTATTTAGCGAGGACCGTGTTTTAGAGGATGATCATTCGAACAGCGACTCTTATATATATTAGGTAGGATCTAGCGATCCGGCTGACAGGGTTATGTCCCAGGCGTGTGGGCCGTTGTCTCGAGTATGTACGAGACTCCCGTTAAACATGATCCTCCTTTCCACTATTCGATTTCAAACATGACTTAGAGACTGATAGCGACACAGATCATACTTTGCATCATTTAGTGACATAGTGATTATCCGCATTTTACTTTCACTGTTATTACCTTATTTGACTGTTTCATGTCATTATTATAATATTGCTATTACGTCGCTCTGACGACCTGAGTATGCATGCTCAGACCTCGAGGAAGAACCAGCGCAGGAGCCGGATTTACCTTTCGAGCTAGCGGAGATCTAGTCTGGAGTACCTTTTTCTTCTTTCCTGCTTTCCCTAAAAGAGACCTTGTATTCGAACTTGGTTAGTAGTTCTTTTCTTGTTTATTTGTAAATTGTGAACATGAAAGTTGATGTAATAATTTAGTGATATATTTCCTTTACTTCTGTGCTTTGTTTACTGATTACCATGTAATGCTAGAAGCCGAAGTGTGATTACGGCGGGATTATTCTTTGACCGTAGGAGCATGGCTGGCCTAGTCATCCCTCGTTTTCCGTATTTTGGGAAGCGGGGCATGACATGGTTTTGTTGGTATCAGAGCCATGTTTAGTAGTAAGAGATAACATTAACTATACTGTATTACATTAATTTCGCTTCACTATTTCTGATTTCCATCCTTGTATCTGATCATACCCTTTTGAATATCTTCCAGCGATATGACGTCCCCGAACGACCACTCCTCGGACTCAAGTTCTCAGGACCGCACGGAGAGGATACTTAGTGCATTGACCTCTTTCGCAGAAGCTCAGGAGAGGAAGACGGACCTACTCGCCGAGGGACTCAGGGCTATTACCGCTGCAGGGGGACCCTCCGCACTCATTACCGCCCCTGAGGGCACTGCTCTGTTGGGGTAAAAATTTACACCCCGGTTGACCGAGTCAAAGTCAAGGTCAACCCCCAAGCTAGGTAGGCCCAAGCCCAGGTCAAGCGGGCCCATGCCCAAGTCGAGCCCGCGGCCAGCCTCCCCATGCCAACAACAAGATCATGTAATAAATAATTTTTATGTAATTTTTTGATACATGAATGTATGCAAAATGGGCATAAAGCCAATATTTTGTAAGCCCATGGCTTATGTGCAAAAATGAAATGGCACATGAGCCATGGGATAGGCAAAATGCCATTTTGTGAAGCCCAAGGGACAATATGTAAATATGTAAGACTATAAAAGGCAACATGATGATGAATAAGAGAACACCTTTCATTCTCTCCACAAAAATTTTAGATCTGAGATCTTTTGTGCCTCCTGCTCCTTCTCCAAGGTTCTAAACCTTCTCATTTATTTTGAATTGAATCAAGAGTTTTACTCTTTCTTTTCAAAAACTAAGAAGTCTTCCACCACAAAACCCACAAATGGGAACTTGGATTTACCATTAGATCTCAGAAAGGAGAAATTTTTAGATCTCACGTCTCTTGATCATCAAGATCCAGCCAACAGAGGAGGAAGAGGAAGAACCCCTTTCATCAACCAAAACATTTTAGGAGTTTAACTCCATATATTTACATATATATATATATATATATATATATATAATAAATATTTCCTTTCTGAAGCATAGCTTCTGGTTCTGGGACTAAAAGCCCCTTTGTCTCGCCAGCGCCCAGCGCTCGAGCGCAAAACGCCCACGTGCCGACACGTGGCGCGCTTGCGCTCAGGCGCACTGCGCTCAAGCGCAAAATGCCCACGTGCCGACACGTGGCGCACTTGCGCTCAGGCACACTGCGCTCGAGCACAAAGCGTCCACGTACCGACACGTGGCGCACTTGCGCTCGAGCGCACTGCGCTCGAGCGCAAAGCGCCCACGTGCCGACACGTGGCGCGCTGCGCTCGCACTGCGCTCGAGCGCAAAGCGCCCACGTGCCGACAATCGCACGCGTATTCCCATCTCAATGGGGTGACGAAAAACACCCTACAGATTCTGGCACGCCCGGTGGGACCAATCTCTCCTCCCATATTTCGGGTTAAGCGTTCATGCGAACTCAATCAATACACATACCTGTATTTATACTAAAAATAATGCGTTTTCATGCATATTTTCAAGAAATCACCTTCCGACGATGTCTTCGATGATGAACTCAGCTCCCGTCTCCTACACGATGAGGATAGACTCTAGGACGGTCCTTTCGGCCAGTCTCGGGAGACAATGGGAGGAACCGCTGCTACCATTCGGCTCTATTGTGTTCATGCCAGTTGGCGCCATCCCAGCTCCTCAAGCCCCGGTGGCAGACAAACCGGTCTCGAAAGGCAGGAGACCAAATGTGGTGATCTCAAGGGCACCCCAACCCAAACGCAAGTCGGTGTCTGAACGACTTTCCTTGGCCCCAGCTGGGGGCAAGGCCATCAACACCAACAAAGCTACGACGCGTCTCGCGCAAGCCCCAGCGGTGCCTCTGACAACTGCTCAATCGGGTGTCTTCTCTAAGCTCCCCGCTGATCAACTCACCATGGCTTCCCGGGTAGCGGATGCCCGCCAAGCCTTCAAAATCGAGAAGCTGAGGGAGAAAAGGCTCAGATATAGAGCCAACAAAAGGGCTAGGGCTCCTGCGAGGCTGAACCTCATGAGGTTCGAAGAACAGGGTTACCCCGCCAAATATGAGGAAATGGCTGGGTATGTGGTCCACACTGTCTACACGGTGGGCACGCGCAGCAAGAGCAAGGATGGGGCTACCACATCTCAAACCCAATCTGGCTTGAATGTGGTGGCCGCTTCCCAAGAACAGCCGCCTCTGCTGGGTGATGAAGACCCTCTCGATGAGGATGATAGGCAGAAAGACCCTTCGGTCCATGAGGAGTCAGGCTCGGAAAGCGAAGAAGAGCCGGCTTTCCGCCCCAGGACCGCGGAGCAAGAGCTACTTCAAAAGCTCCGAAAGCAGCTCAGAAACAAAGACAAGGAGATGGCCAAACTCTACTCCAAAATCGACGACTTGACAAATGTCGTGATGCAGCTCACGGCCCGACTTGCTTCTCAGCCGCCCAATCAAGCGGAGGGCTCTGCTCGTGAACCGGGAAGTGGTGTCCCAAAGCAGCCGACGCCTATTCCCTCAAATCCAAAAGTGGGCGAACCGCATGAAAATCAGTCGCATCCTATCTCGAGAAATGTCTTGGCTACCGATGACAGTAGCCCGCTAACTCAAGATCAAATCATGGATTTGGTTGCCAGCAAAGTCAAAACACTGGTAGCCGAAGCTGAAGCGCAAAAATATGTTAGCAGTAGAGGGAGACCATATCCTGCTCAATATGATCTGGTAGAATTTCCTGGAGGCTATGTCATCCCCAAATTCGGAAGATTCGATGGGACGGGAAATGCGAATCAACACATCGCCCACTTCAAAGCCTCATGCGGGAACACTGGGGGCAACGATGCGCTTCTCCTCCACCAGTTCATTAATTGCTTGACCGATGTTGCTTTCGACTGGTACGCGAGCATACCGGATGGCTCCGTCACAACTTTTGTCCAAATGGAGTCTCTGTTTCGGCAGAGGTTCATGAGCGTCAGCGATAAGATTAGCATTGCCGAGCTCGTAAGGACCAAGCCCAAGAGCGACGAAAGCAACACGGATTTTATAACCCGATGGCGCAATCTCTCCGTCAAATGCGAACCGCCGATAGAGCAGGACCAATCTGTCAGTCTCCTCGTCGGAAATCTCAACAATTGGATAGCCCCGTTTTTATGCACCGCGGGTCTCAAAACATTCCAAGAGCTGACCAGGAAGGTCCAGATGCTGGAGCGCTCAAAACAGGAGTCCTCCTCGGATTCTCAAAATAACAATAGGTCCTGGAGAAACCGAAAGGACGATAATCGTAAAGGCGGAAACTCCGATGATTCTGGATCTTTCAACATTTTGGCTAACCGAAATAAGCAAGGGATGAGCGGGCCTAGCGCCAACCAGCCTCGGAAGCCAGTGTTCGGAGAAGGAGGAGAATCTCCACTGAAAGAGAAGCTGGATAAGGTCTATTCCTTCATAAGGGACAAAATTCGTAAAATATTCAAAGACGCCCTGAAGAACGGTCTACAACTGCCAGAGTCAAAAAGACCGCAGGAAGCGAATAGGACCGACGACCCCAAATACTGCCCCTATCACAAAGTGATAGGTCATGCCATTGAGGACTGCTTCGTCTTCAAAGATTGGGTCGAAAAGCAATACAAGGCAGGAGAGATAGAACTGTCCAAAGGCGTGTTAGTAAACAGTCAAGATGCGACCGCCAATTTCATACAAACGGAGACTGAAGTTCTTCGTGAAACGGATTCTCTCAGACATCTGCCTTTCTCTGAAAACAATCGACCACCACGTCATTAAACTGGGAACAGTCGACCTCTAAGTCATTAAACTGGGAATGTAAAAAAAAATATAAATAAACAAAAAAATGTGTAAATAAAAGAAAAATAAAATCCGAAATGATAGGGCAACTCGCAATAAAAATCAGCGAGTAAAAATAAAGATAAGAATAAAGCCGAAATGATGGGGCAACCGCGAATAAATAGCCGAAATGATAGGGCAATCGCGATCTTCGCGATAAGAAAAGCTGAAATGATAGAGCAATTGCGGTAAAAAAAAACGGCAAATGATGAGTCGCTCCTGGTACCATATTCTTGTGCAGCGATGCAGACGCCAACCAAAATCCAGTTTCCCAAAACTCTCTCGGCCCTACGGTTGGTCCCCAAATTGACTACCGTATACAATCCACGGGCTCAAATAATTCTCATCATACCCATATCCCACCGTAATCACTAGTTACGCGGCTGGTCTCCGCCTTTGGAATTATGCTCCATTAAGAAGACCCACTCATGTGACCTCACGATGCATGAGGAGAACAAACCTTTGTGGGATCCTTACGACTCATAAAGGAAAAACACACTTAGGAGTCCTCATGACTCCTAAGGAGAAAATACACCTGCGGGATCCTTACGACTCGTAGGGAGAAAATGCTTTCATGGGACCCTCACGGCCCATAAAATTGAAAAGCCTTAGGTGATAGGGATCCAAACCTGTCTCCTAAGCCATCGCTCCCCAATCCCCAAGCGGCAAATGATGAGTCGCTCCTGGTACCATATTCCAGTGCAGCGATGCAGACGCCAACCAATCCCAATCCCTAAATGGCGAATGATGAGTCGCTCCTGGTACCGTATTCCAGTGCAGCGATGCAGACGCCAACCAATCCCAATCCCTAAATGGCGAATGATGAGTCGCTCCTGGTATGATATTCCAGTGCAGCGATGTAGACGCCAACCAAGTTCCGAATCCCAAATCCCTAAGTGGCGAATGATGAGTCGCTCCTGGTACCATATTCCAGTGCAGCGATGCAAACGCCAACAAAGTCCCGAAATTTTTATGGCCCTACGGTCTGGATCATACATCCTGCAAAACCGTATACAATCCACGGGAGTAAAACAATCCTAATCTCGCCAAAAATAATAAAATAAAAAGAAAAAAAAGAAGGTATGTCCACAAGTAAAATGAGCACGGATGAAAACCCGAAAGGGCTCCGTGAGTAAAAACAGCAGGACTGCCGGCGAGTTTGTGAAAACCCGAAAGGGCGCAAACTCGTAAAAAAGAGATGAAATACACTCACAAGGTCCTCTCGACTTTGTGAGGAGAAAATTCCCGCGTGAGATCCTTACGACTCACAAAGGAGCAACACACTTGGGAGTCCCCACGACTCCTAAGGAGAAAATACACTTACGGGATCCTTACGGCCCGTAGGGAGAAAATGCTTTGTGAGACCCTTATGGCTCACAAAATTGAAAAGTCTTAGGTGATAGGGACCTAAAGCCTGTCTCCAAAGCCATCGTTTCCTAATAAGCAAACGCAAATGATGATTCGCTCCTGGTACCATATTCCAGTGTAGCGATGCTGATGCCAAACAAAAAAAAACCCAATTCCCAAATCCTCTCATGACAATTGATGCTTCGCTCCCGGTACCATATTCCAGTGTAGCGATGCTGATGTCAACCCAAATCAAATCAAACCAACAACTTCTACGGCGGAATCATGCTCTGTCCCAGAATTTACCCTGTGTCGAAATCATGCTTCGGCTCTGAATCAACCAACGACCTCCTCATCGGAATTATGCTCCGCCTCGGAATCAAGTCAACCAGCAAGCTCTGCGTTGGAATTATGCTTCGTCTCAGAATGCACCCCGTGTCGAAATGATGCTTCGCCTCGGTGTACCTGCTTTCCCTGTCGAAATTATGTTTCGTCTCGGAATCAAGTCAACTAGCAAGCTCTGCGTCGGAATTATGCTTCGTCTCAGAATGCACCCCGTATCGAAATGATGCTTCGCCTCGGTGTACCTGCCTTCCCTGTCGAAATTATGCTTCGTCTCGGAATCAAGTCAGCCAACAAGCTCTGCGCCGGAATCATGCTCCGTCTCAGAATATACCCGTGTCGAAATCAATGCTTCGCCTCGGAATATTTTCCTTCCTGGTCGGAATTATACTTCGCCTAGGAATCTACCTCTGCATTGGAATCATGCTTCGGTCAGAATGTCTGCCGCTCATCGGAATGATGCTCCGATCTCTGGAATTATGCTCCGCGCTTCGGAATGATGCTCCGATCCTTGGAATCATGCTCCGATCTTCGGAATGATGCTCCGAACCCTGGAATCATGCTCCGCCCATCGGAATGATGCTCCGATCCTTGGAATCATGCTCCACTCATCGGAATGATGCTCCGATCCTTGGAATTATGCTCCACCCATCGGAATGATGCTCCGATCCTTTGGAATCATGCTCCGCTCTTCGGAATGATGCTCCGATCCCCGGAATTATGCTCCGACTCTTCGGAATGATGCTCCGACTCTGGAATTATGCTCCGCAAATCGGAATGATGCTCCGACCCTGGAATCATGCTTCGCTCATCGGAATGATGCTCCGATCCTTGGAATCATGCTCCACCCTTCGGAATGATGCTCCGATCCCTGGAATTATGCTCCGCTCTTCGGAATGATGCTCCGATCCCCGGAATTATCCTCCGACTCTGGAATTATGCTCCGCAAATCGGAATGATGCTCCGATCCTTGGAATTATGCTCTGCTCATCGGAATGATGCTCCGATCCTTGGAATCATGCTCCGCCCTACGGAATGATGCCCCGATCTCTTGGAATTATGCTCCGCCTTTCGGAATGATGCTCCAAATCCCGGAATGATGCTCCGAATCCTTGGAATCATGCTCCGCTTTTCGGAATGATGCTCCGAACCCTGGAATCATGCTCCGCTCATCAGAATGATGCTCCAATCTCTGGAATTATGCTCCGCCCTTCGGAATGATGCTCCGATCGTCGGAATGATGCTCCGAACCCTGGAATGATGCTCCGCCCTTCGGAATGATGCTCCGAACCCCTGGAATCATGCTCCGCCCTTCGGAATGATGCTCCGATCCTCGGAATGATGCTCTGAACCCTGGAATGATGCTTCACCCTTCGGAATGATACTCCGCCCCTGGAATGATGTTCCACCTCGAAGTCCAACTTCAAGATCCATCAATTTCATGCACACAACTCAAATGTGCGGTATGCATTTATTGATGGGGGGCACTTTGTTGGGGTAAAAATTTACACCCCGGTTGACCGAGTCTAAGTCAAGCTCAACCCCCAAGCTAGGTGGGCCCAAGCCCAGGTCAAGCGGGCCCATGCCCAAGTCGAGCCCGCGGCCAGCCTCCCCATGCCAACAATAAGATCATGTAATAAATAATTTTTATGTAATTTTTTGATACATGAATGTATGCAAAATGGGCATAAAGCCAATATTTTGTAAGCCCATGGCTTATGTGAAAAAATGAAATAGCACATGAGCCATGGGATAGGCAAAATGCCATTTTGTGAAGCCCAAGGGGCAATATGTAAATATGTAAGCCTATAAAAGGCAACATGATGATGAATAAGAGAACACCTTTCATTCTCTCCACAAAAATTTTAGATCTGAGATCTTTTGTGCCTCCTGCTCCTTCTCCAAGGTTCTAAACCTTCTCATTTATTTTGAATTGAATCAAGAGTTTTACTCTTTCTTTTCAAAAACTAAGAAGTCTTCCACCACAAAACCCACAAAGGGGTACTTGGATCTACCATTAGATCTCAGAAAGGAGAGATTTTTAGATCTCACATCTCTTGATCATCAAGATCCAGCCAACAGAGGAGGAAGAGGAAGAACCCCTTTCATCAACCAAAACATTTTAGGAGTTTAACTCCATATATTTACATAGATATATATATATATATATAATAAATATTTCCTTTCTGAAGCATAGCTTCTGGTTATGGGACTAAAAGCCCCTTTGTCTCGCCCGCGCTCGAGCGCAAAACGCCCACGTGCCGACACGCGGCGCGCTTGCACTCAGGCGCACTGCGCTTGAGCGCAAAGCGCCCATATGCCGACACGTGGCGCGCTTGCGCTCAAGCACACTGCGCTCGAGCGCAAAGCGCCCACGTGCCGACACGTGGCGCGCTGCGCTCAGGCGCACTGCGCTCGAGCGCAAAGCGCCACGTGCAGACACGTGGCGCGCTTGCGCTCAGGCGCACTGCGCTCGAGCGCAAAGCGCCCACGTGCCGACACGTGGCGCGCTTGCGCCTGAGCACACAGCACCTAAGCGCACAGCGCTCAAGGCGCTGGCCCCACGCATCCCTTGGATGCCTTTTCCCCCTCTTTTTATGTACATACATATATATATATATACATATGTATACATATTTACACACACATGTACCCCACGACACTGTCCCTGTTAGAAAAAAATTTCTAACGGGGCACTGCCCGGGACCCCCGTAAAAACTCTGCATAGCTCCCGACATATCCAAACCCCCCTTTCCAAAACAACACACACGTACACTGCACATTGAGTTCGCATGACCAGTTTAACCCGTCAATCGGAGGTTCCCTCGCTCCAAAGGCGAGGGGTAATTAACGGCAGTTTAGTCCGCGGCTGCCGGAGATTCGGATCCCCACAATCATTAAACCCCGGCCTATCCCAGGCAGGGGGAATCTGTAGTACGCCTGACAAGTGCGCGCGTATTCCCATCTCAATGGGGTGACGAAAAACACCCTACATGCTCCACCAGCTTTTTCTGTTAGGGCTGGTACCGTTTCAGATTTCCGGAGGTTGCATCCAGCTGCATTTACAGGGCTAGCCGAGCCACTTGAGACCGAGCAATGGCTAGTTAATATGGAGAACTTGCTGATGCTGCCAGAGTACCAGAGGAAGATAAAATAAATGTGATAAAGATCCAGTTGGAAGATGAAACCCGTACATGGTGGTCAGTGGAAGAAAGCAGGCTAGACAGGCCAATTGAATGGAGCAAATTCAAGAAATGCTTCCTGGACCATTATTTCCCTTCTACCGCCAAGGCAGAGATGGAGGAAAGATTCATTCTGCTGAAGCAGAATGGCCGTCCAGTGAACGTATATGCGGCAGAGTTCAACCGTCTGAGCCGATTTGCTCCGTACATGGTCGCTTCAGAGGCCACCAGGGCCAGATGCTTCTTGCAGGGACTTGATTTCGAGCTGCAGCAGTTGATCGCGTCACCGGAGTTGCAGACTTTTGCACAGGTACTCAACGCGGCGAGAATTCAGGAGAAATTGATAAACAAGTTCAGGAAGCCCCCAGTAGTTCCAGCACGTACCCATGCACCTTCTCGAGGAGCCTGTTCCCGCCAAAATTTTGGTTCAAAACCCGTTCCAATAAAATAAAAATAAATAAATAAATAAATAATAATAAAGGAGAAAACCTCCCTTTCAGAGCAAAGCTCTGTTCAAATCCCAAGGCGGGAAATGAAGAAATGCTTCTGTTTCCCCCAATCAGAGCAAATCTCTATTTTAAAAGATAATAAAAATCAAATTTTAAAATAAAGAAGCAACACTTCGGCTACCTTGTGCTCTGCGCTGCGCGACACGTGGCAGCGCAGTTGCGCTGCGCTCTGCGCTGCGCGACGTATGTCAAGCGTAGGTACGCTTGCGCCAAACAGAATTAAAATTCCAGTAAGATCTTTCTGTTCTTGTTAAAACAAGAAGATTGTCTTCTGTAAAACAGAAGCCCTTGGATCAAAGATCCAACGGTGGGGAAAATTCCCCAAATCACTCAGAGAAGGATCACTTTAACAAATTTAACAAATTAATGGGCACTATATAAAGGCCCCTAGACCCCAATTCAATCACCAGGATCAAGATCAAAAACATCAACACAGAAAAAAAAAAGAAGAGAGAACTCCTCTAAAGAAAATTTTGAGAAGAGATCAGAGAAAGAAAAGGTAAAAACCTCTAAATAAAGAAGAATTTCTTCTAAAAAGATCATTGATCTAAGAACAAGATCAAAGATCTTCAATAAAAATATAATAATAAAGGCATTGCCTTTTGATGAACCACTGGTTCTTTGAAAACAAGAAAATTTGTTTTCTTTGATCTAAAATTGATCAAAATAATAAAACAGTGCCCTGCACTTGTAAATCTGCACTGTTGTGCTACTGGGTTGGCGCAAAACACCAGAAAGCGCCACGTGTCAGCACCAGAACGATCTGCGCTATGCGCTGTTAAAATAGAGCACTGCTCTCATGAATTGGCGCAACCCAGCAGAGCGCGCCATGTGTCAGAAGGACTGCTCTCATGAACTGGATCAAGACTGTCTCCGCCGACAGAAAAAGATGAAAGTTCGGCGGGAGAAGGACTGCTCTGCCAAGCCAGAAAAAGCAACAGCTGGCTGGGTGCCCACTACAATGGCTCCCTCAACGTCAATCACTCAAAAGAAAAGGAGGCCGCAAAATGCCCCTGTGAACATGGCGAACCATAAAAGCGCTGAGCACAAACGCCCCAACTCTGGGGGCATAGTGGTGCACACCGTTTATATGGCGTCCGAAAAGGAGGATAGCCGCGTTTCGACGGGTCACCGACCACTCACCCGATCCATGAACAAAGCTCAGGAACAGCAGCAGAAGCTTTAGGGAATGCTGACGCAAATGGCCACACTCACCGGGCTAAAAGAAAGCTCGAAGGCATCGTCAGAACAGCGTCATGAACAAGAAACCGACGCTGACTTCCTACGCAGAGTCCTCGAAAAGAAGGACAAAGAAACCGCAGAACAAGCGGCCAACATAAAACAAATAGCGCTCATCTTCTAAGGTATGGTAGGGATGATGTTACAGCCGGACCCTCCAGCTGGTGACCCTCCAATCATTATTGGGGACGATGGAGGGGAAACCTCTAATCCTCCTCCGGCCCTTTCAGCAGCAAAGGAGGAAACCATTTCCAAAGCCGCACTGGATGACTATATAGCCCGGCAAATACGAGCTCATCAGGCGAGTGAAGCGGCCAGCCAAGTCGTCAAAACTGGGCGACCGTACCCGAGCTGGTATGACCAAATCAGTTACCCACCGGGATATACGATCCCTAAGTTCCACGTATATAAAGGGACAGGGAATCCACATCAACATGTCGCTCAATTCAGGGCCTTATGCGGCAACACGGGAAGCGACGACAAACTGTTGTTTCGCCAGTTCGTCGGCAGCTTAGCGGAAACAACCTTTGAATGGTATTCAGAGCTACCTAACGACTCTGTCAAAACATTTGCGGAAATGGAGCTACTGTTTACACAAAGATTCGCGAGTGCTAGTGCACGCACCCCGATAACAGCACTGATCAATGCCAGGATAAGGCAAAGCGAAACGTGGGTCCAATACGCAACACGATGGCGGAACCTATGGTCGAAATGCGAACAACGCATCGAAGAAGCACCTGCGGTAGGCATGTTCAT
Organism: Agapanthus africanus; assembly: GCA_030015575.1. Taxonomy (NCBI): domain Eukaryota; kingdom Viridiplantae; phylum Streptophyta; class Magnoliopsida; order Asparagales; family Amaryllidaceae; genus Agapanthus; species Agapanthus africanus. The sequence goes on from CM057339.1 coordinate 29,808,823, forward strand.
GGGCATTCTTGATCCGTAAGCGACCATCTCGCAATTCATGATGTTCTTCAGGCCGACCACCTTCCAGGCCTTGATCGACAAATTAGCCCAAATGGACCAGATGGGCCATGGACCGTCTCCTCCAAAACCGGACTCTCGAAATAAGAAGGGGAAAGGGAAAGCAACTCTCGTCGCTAATACTCAGCAACGGCCGAGCAACTTAAAACCGGTTGTTCGCCAAAACAACGTGCGTCCACGCCCATCCCTCGAGGAGAGACTGGGACGTTCTTACTCGTTTCCTCAAAATAAAACGAGAAAATTGTTCGAGCTGGCCTCGCGCAACAGACTCATCAATTTGCCGAGTCCAAAACGTCTGTTGCAGCCAGGCGATCTCAATAATCCCAATTATTGCCCTTACCACCAAACGGTAAGTCACCCGATCGAGGATTGCTTCGTCTTTAAGGGATGGGTCGAGGATCAGTACCTACAAAGCAAGTTCGCGTTGTCTGAAAAGTGGAAGGTGAGCCCGCCACAACCGCACACTCCAAAGAAGACGGACACGCCGGGGGCATCTTGTTCTTTTGTTGAGGACGAAAAGGATGGAGAAGACTCATCAGATGGATCTGAGAATTACGTGGCAAGTTGTCATGTGATCTCTCACTCATTGATAGATGATGAAGAGGCTCCTTGCGCCGAGAAACCGAGGGTGGACCCTGAACCAGAAATTCTGCGGCCGTCAGACGAGATGATCGATGCCTTCCTGAATGAGATTCGTTTGAAAGGTAAAGCCAATCAAGAACGTGAGATGGCCATACTGGAAGGAACCAAACACCGCCGACTAGACCAAAGAGTCGAGGCACTTTCGTCAAATCAAAAGTCATCCGCTGCGGATAAAAATAAATTCAAGATGAGGAAAAGGTTTGCTAAGCCCTATCAGTAGGAATGAAGCTACCACCCTCTGAAGAAAATACTCTCGGTGGAGTAGAGATGCATCCTAACTTCTGGTTATATCATCAGAAGATCATACATCCTACCGAAGACTGCGACTCCTTTAAGTGTTGGTGGCAAGGATATGTCGCTCAAAAGCAACACTTCAACAGGACAAAGTGTGAAGCTCGTAGACATCGAAAAAATGCGATAGATGAGCGCAAAAGAGCCGCCGACGACTGTCATATAACCGACTCCAAGGGATCGCAAATTATCACCTTTGGAAGCGACTCTGACGAAGAAGTTACCCTCAACCCTCTCCTCAAGGAATCCATTTCAAAAATGAAAGAATTGCGGAGTTGCGAGAACATTCAGCCGTGCAATCGCCCGCTACTCGAAAAAAATCTCGGCCCTGCAAACAGAGGATCGAGCAAAAAGGATAAAGGAAAGGGAAAAACAGCCCTCGTAGCCAACACTCAACAACAATCGAGTGGCACTAGACCGGTTGTTTGCCGAAACAATAAGCGGCAACCCCTCCATGAAAAGTTGAAACGTCCTTACTCATTTCCCCAGGATGAAACAAGGAGGTTGTTCGAAGTGGCAGTGCATAACAGGCTTATCACTCTACCGGAGCCAAAACACCAACTACAACTGGATGATGTCAACAGTTCTAATTATTGCCCTTACCACCAAGTATTGGGCCATCTGATCAAAAACTGTTACGTCTTCAAAAACTGGGTTGAAGACCAATACCAACAGGGCGAGTTCGCGTTGTCCAAAAACTGGAAGGTGAGCCCGCCACAACCACATGCTCCAAGAAAGATGGATATGCCGGGGGCATCATGCTCATTCATAGGGAAAGCCCCATAGACCGAAAAGTTAGTAAACTAGAAATTCGCCTCAAATACGGCGACAGTGGACCACTACGTCCTAAAACTGGATAATGGACCGAAACGTCCTTAAACTAATGACGGACCACTACGTCCTAAAACTAGCTGAGGACCAAAATGTCCTTAAACTACTACAGCAGCATCCTCAGGCTGACAACCAAAAAAAAAAGACGGTATGTCCATAAGCGAAATGGGCACGGATGAAAACCCGAGAGGGCTCCGTGAGTAAAAACAGCAGGGCTACCGGCGAGTGTTCGTGAAAACCCGAAAGGGCGCGACCTCATTTAAAAAAAAAAAAATATATATATATATATATATATATATATATATATATAAGGGAACGGTATGTCCATAAGCAAAAAGGGCATGGATGAAAACCCGAAAGGGCTCCGTGAATAAAAACAGCAGGGCTACCGGCGAGTATAAGGGAACGGTATGTCCATAAGCAAAAAGGGCACGGATGAAAACCCGAAAGGGCTCCGTGAATAAAAACAGCAGGGCTACCGGCGAGTGTTCGTGAAAACCCGAAAGGGCGCGACCTCGTTAAAAAAAAGAATAAAAAAAAAATGGTATGTCCATAAGTAAAATGGGCGCGGATGAAAACCCGAAAGGGCTCCGTGAGTAAAAACAGTAGGGCTATCGGCGAGTGTTTGTGAAAACCCGAAAGGGCGCAACCTCGTTAAAAGACACTTCCAGGATCCTCTCGGCCTTGTAAGGAGAAACCACCCGCGTGAGATCCTTACGAATCACAAGGGAGCAACACACTTAGGGATCCTCACGATTCCTAAGGAGAAAATTACACTTGCGAGATCCTCACGACTCGTAAGGAGAACTCTCTTATGGGATCCTCACGGCTCATAAGATTTGAAAGTCTTAAGTTACAGAGACCTAAAACTGTTCTTAAGCAACCCCCACAACCTTCGATATTGCCCTACAAGTGGCTCGATACTGACCCTTGTATACAATCCATGGGCGCGAATAAACAGTTCCCTAACGAAGTCCTACCCGTGACTAGGGATATGTTCGCATGGCGAACAACCCTTGTAAATCCTTTCGATTCATAAGGAGAAAACCCTTTTGTAAGATCCTTACGACTTACAGGGGAACATACACTTAGGAATCCTCACGATCCCTAAGGAGAAAATACACCTGCGAGATCCTCACGACTCGTAGGGAGAAATACCTTTGTGAGACCCTTACGGCTCATAAAGTCAAGAGCCTTAGTCGACAGGATCCTAACCCTGTTTACTAAGCCACCTTTGTTTGACATCGACAGGGGGAAATGATGATTCGCTCCTGGCAATATCCCAGTTGTAGCGATGTTGATGTCTAAACCGGTATCAAATTCCAAGTCCTTTCATGGCAAATGATGATTCGCTCCTGGCAATATTCCAGTCGCAGCGATGCTGATACTAAGATTGGTATCAGATCCCAAATCCCCCACTCACAAAAAAAATGCATATGAAATAGCCGAAATGATGGGGCAACTTGCAACGAAATCAGCAAGTAAAAATGTATGCATACAAAAATAGCCGAAATGATTGGGCAACTCGTAATAAAAAGCAGCGAGTAAAAACAAAATAAATAGCCGAAATGATTGGGCACCGCGAAAAATAGCCGAAATGATGGGGCAATCGCGACTTTCGCGATATAAAAGCTGAAATGATAGAGCATCGCGAAAAGAAAAAAAATAATAAAAAAAATGAATGAAACTTTTGCCCTACAGGTGAGATCACATTGATCCCTGTATACAATCCAAGGGCACAAACAAATAGGGAACCACGCCTTCCCAACAGGCTTCATCAGAAAGCGAAGCCAAATCTCGACGGTTCATAGACAACCTAGAGACAATCTCGACATCTGTCGCAATATCGCAGACACATTGTCAACAAACGAAGCAAACGAAGCGAAGGTCAAATTCCTAGCTTCAAGGTCTTAACGGCGAGTGATATAAAGCCTGAAAGACAACTGGAGATCACCCCACACCAGTGCGGAATGGTCACCACTTCGATGTTCGTCTCGTTACAGCAGACGCAATGTCAAAAACGACGTTCCTTCGCATTCCAGCAGGATATAGATGCAACGTCAACAAAAGAACCCATGGTCAGTAAAGCGGAGTGACGGCAAAATCCCAGCTCCACCTCAGCATTCGTCTTGATACAGCAGACGAGATATCACCTCAGCGTTCTTCTTCCAACAGGATTCAGACGCAACATCATCAAACAGCGGAGCCACGGCAAAATCCCTAGTTCCAAACCTCGACGGTTCATCAGCAACCTAGAGACAACCACGACATTCGTCTCGATATAGAGGACGCGATGCCAGCAAATGAAGCGAAGGCCAAATTCCTAGCTTCAAGGTCTTAACGGCGAGTCATATAAAGCCTGAAAAACAACTGGAGATCATCCCACACCAGTGCGAAATGGTCACCACCTCGACAATCGGCTCGATACAGCAGACGAGATGTCACCTCAGCTTTCTTCCTCCAACAGGATCCAGACGCAATCAAACAGCGGAGCCACGGCAAAGTCCTTAGTTCCAAATCTCGACGGTTCACCAACAACCTAAAGACAACCGCGACATTCGTCTCGATATAGAGGACGCAATGTCAGCAAAGGCCAAATTCCTAGCTTCAAGGTCTTAACGGCAAATCATATAAAGCCTGAAAGACAACCGGAGATCATCTCACACCAGTGCGGAATGGTCACCACTTCGACGTTCGTCTCGACACAGCAGACGCGACATCATCAAACAGCGGAGCCACGGCAAAGTCCCGAGTTCCAAACCTCGACGATTCACCAACAACCTAGAGACAACCGCGACATTCGTCTCGATACAGCAGACGCAATGCCAGCAAACGAAGCAAAGGATAAATTCCTAACTTCAGGGTCTTGACGGCAACTCACATAAAACCTAAAAGACTATCGGAGATCATCCCACACCAGCGCGGAGTGGTTATGACTCATCGGGGCTCTCCAAAATGAGCCTAACCTCAAGTAAAAAGCGGCATGGCAAAATTCCTAACGCTTGCTCTTCCGACGGTCAAACTGCCAAGGAGGATTGCTTGAAGACGTCTTGTCCAGCCCCCGAAGGGATCAGAGACACGGCAGTCGCAGGGCTACTCGAACAGCATGATTGCCTATCGAGGAATATATCAGCTTATGCGACGGTACGACGGCCAAAACCCTAAGTACCACAGATCCTAACGGACTTCTGTCGTAAAGAGTAGAGGTTAACTGTGACGTTAGGATATTCTTGCGAGAAATGCTCGATTCATCTCGATTTGTGAAGAAATTGATGTCTTTGTGAGAACTTCTCGATGCGGCTCGACTCGTGAGAAAAAGCCTTAGGCAGTGGGGATTAAAAAACCTGTTTCCTAAGCACTGGGGCCCTGCAAGTCGATCCAAAACGGTCTCTTGCATACTATCCACGGGTCACACTCTCCAAAGTCGAATCTCGATAAGGAGGGAAACAACCGCTTATGAGTCCTCTCGACTCGTAAGAGGGAAAATGCTCTTATAAGCTCCTTACGACTTATAAGAGAAAACACACTTAGGAGTCCTCACGACCCCTAAGGAGAAAATACACCTACGAGATCCTCACGATCCGTAGGGAGAAAAGTCTTTGTGAGACCCTCACGGCTCATAAAGTTGAAAAATCTTAGGCTACAAGGACCCTAAACTTGTCTCCTAAGCCCTCGATTTCATGGCTACTCCTAACTTTGCACTACTTCACCCACGTACATACTTACATGGGCAAAGTAGTGGGGGGCATTTGTTCCCGCCAAAATTTTGGCTCAAAACCCGTTCCAATAAAATAAAAATAAATAAATAAATAACTAATTAATTAATAATAATAAAGGAGAAAACCTCCCTTTCAGAGCAAAGCTCTGTTCAAATCCCAAGGCGGGAAATGAAGCAATGCTTCTGTTTCTCCCAATCAGAGCAAAGCTCTGTTTTAAAAGATAATAAAAATCAAATCTTAAAATAAAGAAGCAACACTTCAGCTACCTTGCGCTCTGCGCTGCGCGACACGCGGTAGCGCAGCTGCGGCTGCGCTGCCCTCAGCGCTGCGCGACACGTGGCAGCGCAGTGCGCTGCGCTCAGCGCTGCGCGACACGTGGCAGCGCAGTTGCGCTAGCGCAGTTGCGCTGCGCGACACGTGTCAAGCGTAGGTGCGCTTGCGCCAAACAGAATTAAAATTCCAGTAAGATCTTTCTGTTCTTGTTAAAACAAGAAGATTGTCTTCTGTAAAACAGAAGCCCTTGGATCAAAGATCCAACGGTGGGGAAAATTCCCCAAATCACTCAGAGAAGGATCTCTTTAACAAATTTAACAAATTAATGGGCACTATATAAAGGCCCCTAGACCCCAATTCAATCACAAGGATCAAGATCAAAAACATCAACACAGAAAAAAAAGAAGAAGAGAGAACTCCTCTAAAGAAAATTTTGAGAAGAGATCAGAGAAAGAAAAGGTAAAAACCTCTAAATAAAGAAGAATTTCTTCTAAAAAGATCATTGATCTAAGAACAAGATCAAAGATCTTCAATAAAAGTATAATAATAAAGGCATTGCCTTTTGATGAACTACTGGTTCTTTGAAAACAAGAAAATTTGTTTTCTTTGATCTAAAATTGATCAAAATAATAAAACAGTGCCCTGCACTTGTAAATCTGCACTGTTGCGCTACTGGGTTGGCGCAAGCCACCAGAAAGCGCCACGTGTCAGCTCCAGAACGATCTGCGCTATGCGTTGTTAAAATAGAGCATTGCTCTCATAAATTGGCGCAACCCAGCAGAGCGCTCCATGTGTCAGAAGCGCAACAGCGCAGCGCACTGCGCTTGCGCTCACCAAAGCGTGACACGTGTCACCTCCCCATGGACTTGCGCCTTGCGCTCCTCAATTGGCACAAAGCGCCTGACAAGCCACGTGGCGCTCTGTCAGATTAATTAATGCAGTGCATTATTAAAAGGCAGAGCCCATTTAAAAGGCCCAATGGACCAAAACAAATGCTCTGCATTATAAAAAAAGGGGACATAGCCCAACTTAAAAGGCTTAACAGGCCAGAATAAAATACAGTGCAGGAGCAGAGCCCTAATTAAGGTCTAATAGGCCTAATGCAAATAAAAATGTTGAAACATCTTCAACTGGACTTAGCCCAATCATGGTCATAAGTCCTCAATTTAAATTGACTGAGCACGGCTGCTCCCTTAAATCAATTTACACCTGGTTCAAGGGTACATCTCTGAACTCCTCTGACATCTATCGTTGTAATCCTTCAACGACGTCAGAGAGGTGACGGGTCCCGATGGCCATACATGCAATGGACCACTAAGTCCCAAAACTGGAACAATAGAGCCAATTGCTCTCTTATCGGATCCAAACGATTCCGTTAAGTCGATCCTAGTCTGGAGATTAGACTAATGTATCCTTAACAAAAGTTTAAGTCGATCTTAGCCTTAAACATGGCTAACATATCCTTAAACTAAAACACCAAACCCAAATCTAAGTAAATACGGATTTGGACTAATCCATGTCCTACGGGGGACGGCATAACTTAGTCTCCGTATACAATCCACGGGCAACCACAAACAAAACAAACACACACGACACGAAGTGAAATTTCTGGAGAAGGAGAAAGTGGTTACCGCGATGCGGTAACGTAATTAACTGCAGGGGCTTGCGCCTGCAGGGAAGAGCGTCCCTACAATCAAAAACCCCTCAAGCGAGGGGGAATCTGACGAAATCTGCTACATCGGCCGCATCCGTCCAAACCTCCGATACACGGTGCCATAAATCAACTTGGCATATTCGGAGAGGTGGACGGATAAAACCAATTAGCATCTGCCCCGAATTTCAGGCAAGATCGTCCCTGTCTTGGCCGTGTTTTGGAGGGGAACAGAGCCATACCAGTTCACAGGCCTGGAAGGACACAGATGAAGCGTCCGTTCGTGCCCCAGCATCTCCCCCAGAGACAGAACATAGTTTGCGGCTACTGCAATAGAGATGGGCATACCCAGAAGGACTGCCGCCGCGCCAAGGGACAGTGTCTGATTTGCGGATCCAGTCAGCACAGGATTAACGGTTGCCCCGAGCTAGCAGAGATACAGGGAGGTTCTGGACCGTAGCAGCAGAGACTACAGGAACAGAGACAACCCTACACAGACTGCGGTCAGGGACGGGCTTTCACCTTGACCACCGAGCAGGCAGAGGCTTCAGGAGAAGTTGTCACAGGTATTCTACTCGTACATTCCATGCCAGCTAGAGTACTATTTGATTCTGGAGCATCGCACTGTTTCATATCTGAGCATTTCGTTGATACACACTCCATACCACATGAACCATTAACCAAGGATTGGGAAATACATACGGGTAATGGCGTGATTGTATCTAGTCGAGAATGTAGATCATGTCCGGTTGTAGTGTGTGGCAGGGAATTCTACACGAATTTCCTTTTGATCGGGACAGACAGCTATGACGCAATTCTCGGGATGGATTGGATGAGTACCTTCCATGCAGTTATTGATTGCCGAGAAAGGAATGTGATCTTCCGCATTCCCAATCACCCGGAGCTTATTTTCGAAGGCGGGAGTGAATCTTTGGAGCCAGCCAAGTATAGAGCCGAGCCAAAGGAGCTGACAGCTATGGAGATTGATGAGAGCCCAGCCCCAGAGATTGTTCGGGATTTTCTGGACGTGTTCCCTTAAGATTTACCAGGTCTACCACCTCCACGAGTCTTGGAATTCTCGATCGATTTGACTCCAGGTATAGCACCAGTTTCCAAGGCCCCGTACAGAATGACACCGGTTGAGTTGGCAGAATTGAAGAAGCAGATTGAAGAACTCCTGGAGAAGGGATTTATTCGGCCAAGTGTTTCACCGTGGGGTGCACTAGTTCTGTTAGTGAAGAAGAAGGATGGATCGCTGCGGATGTGTATAGATTATCGGGAGCTGAACAAAGTCACAATAAAGAACAAGTACCCAATTCCGCGCATCGACGACTTATTCGATCAGTTAAGTGGGGCCAAGGTATTTTCGAAGTTGGACCTCCGTTCTGGATATCATCAAATCAGAGTAGCAGCCGAGGATATATGCAAGACGGCTTTCAGGACCCGATACGGACACTATGAGTTCCTTGTGATGTCGTTCGGTGTCACCAATGCTCCAGCGATATTCATAGACTTGATGAACATGGTGTTTGCAAAGTACCTGGACACGTTTGTTGTTGTATTTATCGACGACATACTTGTCTACTCGAAGACCCGGGAGGAGCATGTCGAGCATTTGCGCACGGTTCTACAAATTCTTTGGGAAGAGAAGCTATATGCAAAATTGAGCAAGTGTGAATTCTGGCTCGACAAGGTTCAGTTCTTGGGACACATCGTTTCGGGCAAAGGCATCTCAGTGGACCCGGCAAAGATAGAATCTGTCAGAGACTGGTCGACGCCGAAGTCAGTAGCCGAGATCAGAAGCTTTCTGGGATTGGCAGGATATTATCGAAGGTTCGTCCAAGACTTTTCAAGGATCGATGAACCGTTGACGAGGCTGACACGGAAGGATGTGCCGTTTGCGTGGACAGAGGAGTGTACTCAGGCATTTGACACACTGAAGCAGAAGTTAACCACGGCGCCCATTCTTACAGTACCAGATGATTCCGGTGGTTTAGTGATACATAGTGATGCCTCAGGGAAGAGATTAGGCTGTGTTCTGATGCAGCACGGCCGAGTGGTTGCCTACGCCTCTCGACAGCTGAGAACTCATGAGAAGGTGGTTTTTGCGTTGAAGATTTGGAGGCACTATCTATTGGGCGAGAAGGTGGAGGTGTACACGGATCATAAAAGTCTGAAGTACGTCTTCACTCAGAAAGAACTAAACATGAGGCAGTGCCAATGGCTAGAACTGATGGCAGATTATGACTTGGACCTTCAATATCATCCGGGGAATGTAAATGTTGTACCAGATGCACTCAATCGCAAGCCAGCAGTCATGATGTTGACCAGTCAGAGGAGCATTATTAAGGACTTTCAGAGACTCGAGCTTGAGGTCGTTACACCGAGCGCACTCAGTCAATTCTGGCAACTATAGGTGCAGTCTTCCCTTGTGGATCGCATCAAGGCTGCACAAGCGGATGATCCCCGATTGCAAAAGTTCAGAGCGCAAGTAGAAGCCGGGCTGAGAACGGACTTAATCATACATGAGGACGGTTCTCTGAGATTCGGTAGCAGACTCTGCGTACCCAAAGGAGATGTTCGAGAAGAAGTACTGGCTGAGGCGCATAGTTCAGCTTATTCTGTGCATCCGGGAGGTACAAAGATGTATCGGGATCTAAAGCAGCATTTTTGGTGGAACGGGATGAAGCGAGAAATTGCGCGGTTCGTATCCAGATGCTTGGTCTGCCAGCAGGTGAAGGCGGAACATTAGAGGACAGCAGGATTGTTACAACCGCTTCCGATACCAGAATGGAAGTGGGAGCACATTACTATGGATTTCGTGACGGCCTTACCATGGAGCCCTAGGGGCAACAACGCCATTTGGGTTATCGTCGACCGTCTAACGAAAGCTGCACACTTCTTACCTTTCCGAGTGGGATAGTCGACAAAGTCACTGGCTGAGAGATACATGCAGGAGATAGTGCGACTTCACGGTGTTCCGGTCAGCATTGTATCAGATCGAGACACCAGATTCGTTTCTCACTTCTGGAGGAGCTTGCAGGAAAGTTTGGGCACCCGTCTCAAGTTCAGCACGGCTTATCACCCGCAGACGGACGGACAATCCAAGCGTACGATTCAGACGCTCGTGGATATGCTGAGAGCCTGCATGTTGGATTTTCAGGGTTCCTGGGAAGATCATCTGCATCTGGTTGAGTTCTCTTATAACAACAGTTACCAGGCCAGCATCCAGATGGCTCCTTTCGAAGCACTTTACGGGCGGAAGTGTCGATCCCCAGTTTGTTGGGATGATGTGGGAGAACGAAGACTACTGGGTCCCGAGCTCATCGTTCAGACAGTCGACAAGGTCTAAATAATCAGGCAGCGTATTAAGAAGGCTCAGGATCGACAGAAGAGTTGGGCAGATACCAGCAGGAGAGCGCTAGAATTTGAGGTTGGAGATCACGTGTTCCTGAAGATTTCCCCTACCCGTGGAGTTATCAGGTTCGGAGGCCGCGGGAAACTCAGTCCCCGTTTCATCGGACCTTTCGAGGTGCTAGAGCGAGTAGGAGAGGTGGCCTATCGACTTGCCTTGCCTCTATCGCTAGCTGGTATGCACAATACCTTCCACGTGTCTCAGTTGCGGCGTTATGTTCGGGATGAAAGACATGTTCTGGACTATTCGGAGTTAGCTTTGGGTACCGACCTATCTTACGAGGAGCAGCACACCACCATCCTCGACCGCAGAGAGAAAGTGCTGAAGAACAAGGTCATTCCGTTAGTCCGAGTGTCTTGGGGCGGTCGTTCCCCAGGAGAATCTACCTGGGAGCGGTAGGAAGATATCCGTGCACGTTTTCCACATCTCTTTGTTTAGTACTTTTGTTTCTTTGTATCCTTATTAAATTTCGAGGACGAAATTTTTGTAAGGGGGGTATGATGTAAATCCCCATTTCTATCAATGAAAATCCTTCTATATTTTTCCTAGTTCCCCGAATATTTCCTTTTTCTTTTTCCCTCGTATTTTTGTAGGAAATTGGTTGCTAGATTTGTCGTATTTAAATCTTTCTAAACCTTTAAAACCAAAACTATATATACATATACAGATCCCCCAGCCCAACAGTAAAACAAAATTTGGTATTAATTAAATAAATCCCCAAAGCCCGTTTCCCACAACCCAGCCCAAAACGAAATAATAAAGAAAATTAATTAAAACCTTAAACCCAAGCCAGCCCAGCTCCTTACCCCCACAAACCCGCCCCGGCCCGTACCCTAACTCTTCTTCCCCCTCGTTCTAAAAATTTCCCGCTCGCGCGAACTCTCCTGCACTCCCCACGTCCCTTCCCACGTCGCGCGTGCCCACGCCGCCAACGCCGCGTCATCGCCCATGTTCCAACGACCGCGCGCCCCTTAGCTCCTCAACCCCTCCTCGTCTCTCTCCAACACCCTCCCGACTCACTCTCGACCTCTCTCAAACCCATACTCTCCTCTCTCCCAACTCCCAACTTCGAGCTCCCTCACCCCGCCGACGCCGACGCCGCTGACTACGACCACCACGGTTCCTCCCTCACATCTCTCTCCTCTTCACCCCCTCGCCTGCACAGTCCTCCTCCACCACTGAGCTCACTCCCCTCGCCTGCACACCCTCCGCCACCTCGGCCACCGCCTGCACACCCTCATGCCGGCGAGCTCCCCACTGCTCTGAACCACATCATCGACTCCTCTGCATCCCCTGCATCACCAGTACCATCAAACCCGAGCCCCACTAACTCACTCCCTCTCTCCAAACCCACTGCCTCACCCCCTGCTGCCCATCGCCGGAGCGACCACCGCCGACCACCGTCGACCCCAGCGCACTCACAGGAACTTCCCAGCACTACACTCCGCCTCCAGCGATCGCGAACCATCCCCGGACAACTCTGACGACGAACCCGAAACGCGAGCCAAGGCCGTGAATCCAAACCGTGCCGTTCGCCGCGCGTTCGTGCCGTTGCTGCTGCCATGTGTCGCCAAAGCGTCTCCGGGCAAGTTACCTACTTGCTTCATGCTAATTGTTTTACTAAAACTTGTAATACCGTTAAATTCCACCTGATCATTTAGTGTGACTTAAAATAGTGTATGTGTTCGATGCAAAACTCGAACAAAAACCTTTCTTTAAACTGACAGAAATTGATCGTATAATCTGGCCCATGTGATAATGAACATTGTGTAGAAATTTGACTGAAAAATATGATTGCTACTGGCTTAAACGATCACCCCCAATTACACCCGTAAAAACTGTGAATTTCCCGCACCTGAAACTTGTTAAAATCATAATTAATTGTGTACACATTGAAATGATGCGTTCGAGTGCTCGAATCAAAGCCGACTCGACGACCTAGAACCATATATAAGTTTTTAACTGTTTCTGTACTGAAAATATGACACGAACTGATTCGGAGAGCGGCTCTGGACTGCAGTCCAGAGCAGCTCCGGCTGTTGGTTTCTATCTCGTAATACTTACTACTTTACTGCCTGAACTTGTATGTTGCGGAACCATATACTTTATTGAATATGAATTTGTTAGCTAAATAACACAAGTGATTTCACCCCTTTTTATCGTCGTTTACTATTTAAACTGCAATTTAAAAGAACAGGACGTCTAGCAGTCCCAAACAGAAACAGAACTGATACCCTAGTGTTGAATAGTGCATAACTTCTGACGTGGAGACACGATTGAGAATCCATCTGTTGAGGGGGAAACCATATTGAAAACCCTAAATTTCATTCAACTGTAGCGTCGCTAAATTCTGATCCCAACTGGGTGAAAATTGTGCCGCGAAACGGAAGTTCAGTTCAGAAACTGAATTTCCTGCAGCGAGCACTTAAATTGAAACGGCTGTAACTTAGATACCAGAAATCCGATTGTACTGAAACAAATTTTTCTGACCTTCCGACAGAGTGTACTTGTTACCGTATTTGTATCATTTCACTAAATTCTGAACATATGATTTACTGCAATTTTTGTAAGCTTATGACGTGCACAATAGTTCATATTATACATGACTTGTTAACTGCATAAATATACATACCTTACCCAATTACCAAATACATAGTGATAATGCGCGTTATTATTCAGTGGACATTTCATTATCGTGCGTGAATGATATTGGTTTAGGAGTGTCAAGTACGCCAATGGAAAAGTGAATGATTCGTGACAGTGATTAATACAGTGAACAGTGACAAAACCGTGTTATTGGTGCATACTTGTACACGACTAAATCATAATCATCAATAGTGTAAACCTGGGGAAAAAGGGGAAATCGAAGTGGAAAGAGTATCGTATTTAGCGAGGACCGTGTTTTAGAGGATGATCATTCGAACGACGACTCTTATATATATTAGGTAGGATCTAGCGATCCGGCTGACAGGATTATGTCCCGGGCGTGTGGGCCGTTGTCTCGGGTATATACGAGACTCCCGTTAAACATGATGCTCCTTTCCACTATTCGATTTCAAACATGACTTAGAGACTGATAGGGACACAGATCATACTTTGCATCATTTAGTGACATAGTGATTATCCGCATTTTACTTTCACTGTTATTACCTTATTTGCCTGTTTCATGTCATTATTATAATATTGCTATTACGTCGCTCTGACGACCTGAGTATTCATGCTCAGATCTCGAGGAAGAACCAGCGCAGGAGTCGGATTTACCTTTCGAACTAGCGGAGATCTAGTCTGGAGTACCTTTTTCTTCTTTCCTGCTTTCCCTAAAAGAGACCTTGTATTCGAACATGGTTAGTAGTTCTTTTCTTGTTTATTTATAAATTGTGAACATGAAAGTTGATGTAATAATTTAGTGATGTATTTCCTTTACTTCTGTGCTTTATTTACTGATTACCATATAATGCTAGAAGCCGAAGTGTGACTACGGCGGGATTATTCCTTGACCGTAGGAGCATGGCTGGCCTAATCATCTCTCGTTTTCCGTATTTTAGGAAGCGGGGCGTGACAACCCTCCTCTGTCCTAATTGAGCACGACGGTCCTTAGAGTTTTGGTCTAAATATTTTTTAATTAATATAGGGTTATGAGGATGCTCGTTTTGTGATTTGTGGGGCCTAGGAAGAGTGATGAATCCCCACCTAATCTGAATTTTGGTCTTGCCCCTTAAAGTCCGGTTAAAAATATGCAAAAACAAACCAATAACAAGACACGCAAAAGGTTTTTGAGTGACGAAATTTTGAAAAGAATTCTGCAGAAAATCAAATTATTGGATTTCGAGAGGAGAGAGAAAGATATGAGCAAGATACCATAGGAGTTTTGGTGCACGATCCCTCAAGACCGCCGCCCAACCGCCGCAAAAACAATGGTTCTTCCACGGTTCCGCCGCGCTATAGTGGGTTCGTCTGCTGAGTTTTCTTCAGTAGCTTCCCTTGCTCCTCTGGGCTTCGTAGAAAGTCTCTGGATCTTGATTTCCTCACTCTAGTGACTCTAGATTCTCTCGCAAAAATCGCACACTAATCGTTAAATATGCAAGTTGCGGTTTTGTTTTATTGATATGGATAGAATAAGAATTCGACCCGAATAGCAAGAAAAAAAATTATGCACGTATCCCCGGCAACGGCGCCATTTGATTGGTTTGAAAAAAGTGTTTGTAGTAACTGCAATCAATAGCGGTGTCGCGTGTAGCTAACCGAGATGAGTACGGATCGTCCTCAGGGAAATGCCAAACTTTTAATTTTTCTTTAGACGAGTTGATTAGAAATAGGAGAGAGTGATTCTAGATCTATGTTGAACACGGATGTAGAATATATAATAAGAGGGCTTGTAGGGTTCGTTGGATTTAGTAGTTGATGGATGACTAATAAAGACGACCCCTTTTATCTTTTGATAGATTTAAAACTGGATTGATAGTGATGAATGAAAATTAGGGTTCTTGGAAGAAACTAGGGTTTCTCCACAATTGACCCTTGTCCCATCATTGATCTTTATTCATGTCTAGCCCTTAATAAAAAAATTGTTAATCTGATCTCCAATTACGGTCAAGACAATTAATAAATTGATAGTGTGCCTGATTAGGATGTTAATGATTTTTTTGCTAAAGTTTATAAACTTCATAAGATGTAAAAGAAGTTAAAATATTTTCTTATCCATTGTTCTACCCTAATCCTACGAACCCTATCAAGTGGAGAATTACCTACACATGATGGAGATAGAAGAAGAAATGATAGAGAAGGAAATCATAATGCAGAAATTAAATGTGGAAAGTAAATGCGAAATAATTACAAATGATCTATCTTTATTAATCAACATTACAAGTACAAATCCTTCGAGTTTAGACTACAAGAAGAAGAAGCTGCTCTCGATCTCTGCCTCGTAGGAAGTACATGTTCCGTCGATATTCACATCGCTTTATCACGTCGAATCGCGGACCTGTCGTGGATCACTTGATCTTTGACGGTGATTTTCTTCGTGTTAAAGGTGATGCCTTTCAATTGTGTCTCTCGGTTCTATTTATAGTCACAGAAGATGCAAACCCTAGATGCCATAAGTGAGGGTTTGTTGATACGATCATACCCAAAAAAATCCAAACTCCTAAGTCCCAAATATTGCGGCGGATCCGCCGCAAACAATGGGATTTGGCCGCTCATCCGCGGTTCTTTGATGGCTTCATGGTTTGAGATTTTATATTAATATTTGTAGATCCTCTAGATGTCTATATTCTAAAATTAGTGTCCTGAATCTTTTCCATTGCTAAATCTTATGATTTGCATCAATGTGTCTACAAATTTGATTCTGAATCTCGATCTTATGGATTCCAGTCCTGATCTGCACAATATCTCAATTTAAAGTGTTGGTAGTAATTGGTATTTTTGAGATATTATCCTAATCATTTTATATGATATTATATGTTAAGAATATTGATTAGAAAATTTGATATGATATGCATATTTTAATTACCAAAATATTATATAAATATTATATGCATATACCTTTCCTTCATAATGTTAAATATAATGTAGAAACATATGTTAATAAATATTTTACAGATAAATCCATATATGTTCTATATTTACAATAAACACCTTTAAATATTTAAGAAAAGTAAGAAAAATATTATATCAAAAGTGCAGTATTTTCGACTGAACACCTGTGACTAAAGACTGTTGGTCACGGTTAAAATCGTGAACAAAAGGCTGCTCCAGATATTGATATCCGGAGTAGGTCTGTGTTATGGGTCACGGTTATAAGTTTTGTTCACGGTTGTAATCGTGACCCATAACTTATTTTGTTCACGGTTAGAACCGTGAACAAAAACCTGGGATCCATCAACTAACTGATTTTTTAACTTTTAACGCTAAGAACCGTTCACGGTTAGAACCGTGAACGTTTCTTATTTTGTTCACGGTGAAAACCGTGGCCCAATATTTTTTTACACAGGTTTGGATCATGGTTCTCTCACGGTTTAAACCGTGAACCAAATGACTTTTGTTCATGGCTTAAACCGTGAACAAATCCCAACCCTGTAGTAGTGTATTACAGTCTAAGAAGATGAGAAACGGACGCAAGCGTCATCACCCACCGTAAACTTAAATTGCAAAAACTGCAGAACATAGCTCTGATATCAGTTGTTGGGAATTATCGAGGGCACAGCGGATGCGTCGACAACCAATCCTTATGGATCTAAACCTAGATCTCTTTAAAACGAATAACAAAAAACTAGAAGTAAACCGCAATAATAAATAACACAAACTATTGTGGGCAAACGAGGAGAACCTTTTTTAGAACTTAAAAGAAAAAATAAAACCTTACAGAGAATTACACAAACTCTCCTTATGATCTCCAACGAGATTTTCCTTTCTCTCTACAAGTTCTCCTTATGATAGTCTTGATCTCTTATGGAGCCCATACAATCTGAGTTACAATAAGAACCCACAATTTATAAAACTGCAACCACATACCTAATTTTTTAGATAAATCTCGAATTGCAGATTTGCTCTTATCTCGACGACAGACGTCTGAATATATATGAGTCATACGTCTGCCCACAATTTATATGTCGAATAAAGCGTGCCCATACATCTAACCTATAAGGGTCAGACGTCAGCCTTTCACCATACGTACGTCTGGTTAGAGCTTTGAAAGACGTCTGAAACCATAGCTCAGACGTCTGCGAATTTCATGAAAATTGGACTCTTTACTTTTCAGACATCTGTGCCCATCGTTGCACACGTTTGGCCCTTTTCAAGTTTCGCAAACACTCTTGTTGATATCCAAGACACCTTCACAATATATTGAAGATATCAAAGCTAACAAACTTTGTTGGAGTTTGTTATTGAAGATTGTGAAGATAAATGTGTTAGAGATATACAAGCTACAAATCCTTAATTATATAACCATGTAAGTAAATCTATCTCATAGGATTTGTTAACTACAATATTGTTTGTTACAATCTAACTAGTGATATCGTATTAGTTGTAACAATGTAATCATCATGTATATATAGTGTATATTCATATCAATGGAAAACCCAAATCAAGGGTTGATACTATTTCATTTTACCTTTGGTGCTGGGTTTTGTGTTTGTTTGTTTTGGGATTCGAGTTCTACAGTAACTTTGAATGATTTATTGATGCGGGGTTTGCAAAGGGATATGAACAAAATTTGTTGGGTTGGTTACATTATATGCTCATAGAGTTTGGTAGTGAAGAGAAAGGGAAAATAGAAGCCTTTGGAATGTAGCAAAGCAGCAAGTTAAAGGGACTGCTGTCGGTTGTTATTTTTTTCCCTTCCTTTTCAATCTCTCGTCAAACCCGATAACAATGTGCAGAACAGTATTTCAAGTTTTTCCTAATACAATTTTGATATTAAAAAAATTTAAATGATTATGTTTACGGACTTGATCTATAGTAGAAACTAGTTTGCTTTGCAATCAGTGATTTCTACTTAGTTACGTTTGATCTTAAGCCTGCTCAAATCTTACATAATTATCCTATAACCCTGGAAACAGGTTATTGGAATTCTACCTCTTTACACATTTAGGTTATTCTTTTAAATTCCAACCAGTTTACTGAAATCCCTATAAATTCCAACTAGAGCAACTCAAATTTTTTTATGACCAACAAATAAGGTTTTCTCTTTTTAAATTCGATCCCAACTAAAGTAACTCGAATGTTTATGTCAGACAAAAAGAAGGAAAACCGTATAATTGTTGTATTTATGTTTGAGGTCATGCACAACAAATTGTTGATCCAAACAATAATAGATTGAAGAGTAAATTTTTGACTCGCATAGAAAAAAGACTTCTTCAATAGCACATTATTATATCTCTACCATGACGAAAAGTTGGTCTTTCCATAATTGGAGATGACTGATTCACTTTCAGGACATAACCGGTTTAGTTATGTCCTGTAGAAAATTAACCATAAACATCCTTCATTGAGTAACAAATATAGTTAGAGGATTGTCATTTTATAGAATTTTTCAGTTGAAACCATGATTTTCAAGAAAAATCAAAATATAAAGATTCAAAACAAAGCCCTGGTTTTCTTGTTAGCCTACGTGTGTTTCTGCTCTGCCGATCATGTTTCTAACGGCTCTTGCGGTAAGAGTTTTCAAATTAAATGACAGGTGGTTCGGTTTCCGAAAAATAGCATCAAAAAGGAACTTTTCTCCTGTCTCATGAAAACCTAATCGGAAACTTTTTACAGTCTGGTACAGGCATGCATCAATGTAGAGTACTCCTAGTGGAACATGTAATATGGTGGGAAGATCTCATCAATATTCTCTCCATGATTCCAACAATGAAAGGCATTCGTACATAATTACAAGCTTCTCTGAAACACAAACGCATTAACCAGCAAGGACAATGAGAAGGATAGTTGACAAAGGATGGAATGGAGTTGAAATTTGATTTTTCTTATAAATGGACTAGTTTTGTTAAAATTTTCTTTTAATCAAGCGCGGGGGCGTTTTTGCCTTCGTTTCGGTCAAAGGAAAAAAAAACTTGCATGGACAAGAGAATCAGCACCCTGTTTAGATTAATTTAAATTTAAACGGTTAGTTATTATAGATGGAATTAAGATAAATCTCTTATTTAAATATAAATTTAGATAAGAGAAAATATTCTTCTAGATAAATCTCTTATTTAAGTATGGATTTAGATTTATATTTAAATAAGAGAAAATATTCCATTAGATAAGAATAAAAGAGATTTATGTTAATTCTAATCTAAACGGGAGAAGGTTTATTCTATTATATAAATAGAAAGGTGCTCTCATCAAGATAAAATATCGACTTGATCAAGGGAGGCGAGAGACGACTCCATAAAATATCAAGGCGGTCATTAAGAGATAGTTTTGATCATAAAGTTTAAGAGAGACGAAATGGCGGCTCCATAAGGAATCAAAACGACCATAAGGAGAATTTGTAGAAGAAGGAGGTTTCGTTAGAGATCATAAAGATAGGGTTTTTTTGTAATCTGTAAGGTGTTCTTTTTCTCAAATTCTAATAAAGTTCTCTCCTTTCCCCTCTCCCCCCACCACCCCAATCTATTGTGTTATTTAATTATTGCGGGATGCATCTAGTTCTTTTTTTATTCGTCTATAAAGGATCTAGGTTTATATGTCCGTAAGATTTCCGTTGCGTTGCCGATTGATCTCTGTGGTCTCTCAACAATTGGTAACAGAACTATGTTCTGTAGTTGTGCAATTTAAGTTATGGTGGGTGACGATACTTGTGTCCGCTCTCCATCTTCTTCGATTGTGATTATATTGATAGTAGTTCATAAGGGTCCAAGGGAAAAAAATTTCTTTGGAATTAAGGATGAGGGAAAATAAGGTAAATTCTGTTAGTTATATGTATGCCCTAGAGGTTATTACTGTACATGCGTTGTATATTGTAGTGGATGCTTGGACATATATATGGAGGACTTTCTTGCTCGATATGATATTATGCTATCTGGTTACTTTTTATCTTAACATGTACTATGATTGTCTCTATGTCACATGTTGATAAAGCCCTTAGGATGAGTACTTGACTACCAGGACTATGATGCAGATCATACTAGTGATGACAGCGTAGTCGCCAAGTACATCCTTCAAATGTTCCTAGTCGTGAGAGTACCGAGACAGGGCATCGATACTCCAGAGTAGACTAGCGTATGCGCTTCTTGACCCATGTGATGGGCGATAGATGATCTCATATCCATTGGTGTTTGACATCAAAAAAGGTATACGGGTGCTCAGTGGAGACTGGGTACACTGGACGGACTCGCCGAGAACTCCCAGATGGTATTATACCTCACGTCAGATGGCAGTTCTCTGGTGACACTGGTACAGATTAGTCTGTAGACCCGAGATCGTCATAGAGTCTTGTGTGATTCCCACTGTGCTTTGATTTCCATCATACCACGTCCAAGAGGGCGTGCAAAAAGGTGGCTTTTGGGTACAGTCCCGAATCACATGGAGGCAATGAGCGATAGGAGGGGTTTCGCCTCTCCCGGTATAGGGAGTTGATGTTGCGCTGTGTTCGATTGGCTATAACTGGAAATCCCTGGCCAGGGTTGCTGAGATTTACTGGTAAGTGTTATCAGTAGTTTCTCGAACTATTATGGACCTCATATCGACACGACTTATCGAGCTACTGGGGTCTGACGTTTACCACCCCTAGGCGAGATATGCGATATATCAGACGAAGAGACCGGACTGTACGTGAGTGTTACTGGTTGGATTCACGGGAGAAAGTACAGGCTTGGTTGTTGATCTTCTGATCGCTCAATACCTGGGTGGCTGTTCGTTTAGCTGACCGCTTGCAGCTTGTGGGTGTTTGATATGATTATCACCTACTGTCGGCGTATTGACGATTCTTTAGAGTCCTACACAGAGGTTTCCTGGCTCAGGCAAAACGGAGTAGGAGCACATATGTAACAACCCTAATTTTCTTATACCCTTTTTCTATACAAAATTTTTAAATTAAATTTTTTTCAAAATCCATAAAGGAGTATTTTAGCCTGAGCACAAGATATAGGTAATTATTTTGTTTTAATTACAAGCCACAAGAATGTAATAACTCCATTTTTAGTGTACAAGAAATTACTTTAAATTTAATGTATAGTAGGAGTATTTATTCTAGCTGCTATCATTTTAAGTAATTAAATACCACAATAATTACAAGAAGGAGCTTGTAGCTCATTAGTAATACCTTGCACTGCTGAACCAAGCCACCAGAGTTCAAATCCCATACCCCATATTATTTTTTATATTGATTTTTTTAAAACCTTTAGAATACCAAGAGTTTACACGTGCATATCTCACAAAAACCCCACTACACCCAAAGATGTAACACTTGCAGGAGTTAGATGAACCGTCGAGGGGGATCCTGGCCACCGGACTCGGCCGGGAATCGGCCAACTCGGCCTCGACTCGGCCGACTCAGTGCTCCGACCGAGTCACGGCCGAGTCACCCCCGAGTCGGCCGATTACGGCGACGGCCCCAACATGAAAGTTGTGTCTTTTCATATTCCCTATGCACCTGCAAAATTTCAATCTCAGACCACTTCTAGAGCTCTTTAAAAACCCCAATTACTCCACTTTTAATACATTTTTATTACATTTATCACATTTTTATTTTTAACTTTTCATCTACCCTAACTCTAGCCTAACCCTATAAATACCAATCCTACACACTACCCTCTCACCCCTAAAATTCTAAGCTCACTCTCTCAAAATTTTCCAAGAGTTGTGTACTTTGAAAACAAGTTCGCAGCGAAACTCCGACGAAATTCCGGCGGGAAATTCCGGCGACGTTTTTAGAAACAACCGGCGACGAAGCAACGCCTCGACAACTCTCTTAGTTCCCCTACACTCCTTAGTATAGATCGAAACCCGTAAATCCCATTCTATCCCCCTTTCTATATCTCTAAAATACGAAATTACGAAACCCGACGGAATCGGAACAAATCCGATTTCCGACTCGGCCTTCTATAAAATTTCACTTCTAATCAATTCAATCATGCTTAAATATCTTATTGTTGACTATTAAATATTCAACGAATAATTTGAACAAGTTTTCTCATAGGAAATGATAACCTTTCCAATCTATCGTATTTTTTTCACTTTAATACCATCATGTTTCAATTTCACATTTAACCCCTTAACTTTACTATATATTTAAAGTAGAGCACGAGATAATGACCTACCTCCATACACACGCAAATACAACCCTAAACGAAATCATCAAAACTTAGAATACAATAAAACGAAACTTTCATTTAAATACCATAATCTTAATAAAACCATTCTTAAAAGTTTTAGATTTGATACACTTTTAAATAAATACCTTGTATTAGGAAAATACGATAAGTTGTGGACATCGATCGTTTATCTAAACCTGACTTTGTAGTGTCTAGGCTAGGCAAGTGAGCTAAGGTAATTTTAAAAGGTCCGTCTCACGATTCGTGAGCGGATCCCTCCTTCCTCACTTGGACTTACCTGGCCACAATTGGCGGTGAAGAAGCGATTTGAAGCTTCTAACGACTTGTCGTTTAGACCATTTAGAAATAGGCTAGTTGGCTTAGGAAACCCTAGAATCTAAAATACGGAAAATTACACTTTGCAAATAAATACATTTTACTTTATAAAACCGTTTTCTAAAGGATTAGTATTTTACAATCTTTGCAAAGCGCCGTTACAACCCATCCTTGGGGAACCCGTTAAGGATAGTACGGTTTTATCGTGCACCCTCGGGCTTAGTAGTGCGAGATTCAGACCTCCGCAAGGAGCATTCGGTCTCGAAAGGTTTAAAATACGACATCTTAAGAAAATGAGATTTTTGGAATATAAAATATTTATTAAAATTACTTTTGTATAAACATATGTATATTTATCATTTATATATCTATTTTATTATAATATAAATTTTCCATCTTTTTCTAAAAATCACAATAATAAATTTTACACTATAATACCATGAACTTCAAATAATCAATATTACAGATAAATACCCTTATTTATAAAACTAGGATATTTTCACTAGAAATATCACAACATAAAATCCACCCTCATTACAACCCTAAAGACGAACAATAAATACTTGAGGTGTATTTTGAAAAGTATATAAAAATATTTTTACATAAAACCCCCTCAAGTTTTATAAATTATCCTAAGGACCCTAGCAAATATAAGACCTCGATTCACAATTCTGATTGTCTAACTCGGGTTTGAGTCTGATTAATCTGACTTGAATATGATTCAAGTTAACCTATAATCTACAAGATTCCAATTCAATATGACCACATGAATCCATGAATACAATTATCAATCTATACAACTTGACTGAACCGAACCATGAATATATTACTTTTACATGATTCACAGTATTCCATTTACATGACTCTACGGTTACAACCATTTTCTGATATCATGGTTTCGGTCAGTCAGTCAATCAATCTTACAATCAATACAATTTACAAGATAACAATGCAAATAAGACATCGCGGGGTTTAAGGGGTAAATTGGTACGGAAGGTGTTAAAGGTGGCACGAGGTGGTCAGATTAAGACACCTAACATGAATCCAATTACTGTTGTACCGTGGTATAAACGGTTCCTTGAGTTCCTGATACCTTAGTCTCCAGGGCAAGTGAGACTCCTCTCGTATACACTGGCATCCTTCTGTACCAAGCTACAAACAACAGCGTTAACACTAAATACAACACTATAATAATATACTCTCTCTATCTTACTCTCTATATATTCTCCTCTTACCTTTGGAACTTACCGAGCGATCTGTTCGCTGACGACATTCTATTTCTTTTTTCTTTGAATGTCGTCAGGTGATTCGGACACAGCAGAGATCGAGCCATCTGCAGAGCATTTGGAGCAGTTTGCCGAAGATCCAGCACTTGTGTTTCATTGTACACTTTTCCTCTCTGTACTTTTCATTTCCTGTTATGCCACTGTTTAGGCATCTTTTTTTATTTCAGTTGTATTTCCTTTCATGTATTGTACAAAGAATGTTAATAAATAAAAGTTGCCATTCTTTTTATTTCTTGTCTCTTGTGTATTTATTTTATATTGCTTAGATACGCTTAAAGTATGTACTTCTGAGTATATACGTAGCGGGCCTCGTCGCGTCCTCTTCGCCGTACACTGGGAAGCGGGACGTGACAGGTTTTGTTGGTGGCCCATGCAGGTCAGAGCTGTATGAAACCCTATCATGCAGTTCTGTTCTCCGTAAACAACCTAAGCAATATAACACAAGAACCAGCAACTGAAACATTCTTTACAATTCATGTTCCTTGAATCTTGCAATTTCATATTCCTTGAATCTTATCATTTCATGTACTTGAATCTGTCCTAACCCAAATTTTTCTTCAAGGTTATGGATTCTATGAACAACACCAGCACCAATGTCAACAACACACCTCTACCACTACCACTCACACCTGCCGTTCCTACTCCACTCAATGAGCAAACAGTTCTACTTGAGGCAATCCGCAGCCTCTTAGAGGGACAGCAACAGCTCTTAAGCCGTCCCGAGGCTGAAGCACCTGGGTTGAAGCAATTCAGAGCTTTACATCCCAAACAGTTCTCAGGAAAGGGGAGCCCACTAGAAGCTGAGGAATGGGCTCAAAATATCGAGGATGATCTAGCAGCAGCACAAGTGCCAGAAATAGCTTAGGTCCGAGTTGCAAAGCTGCAACTCACGGAAAATGCACGGAACTGGTGAAAGGCGGAAGAAAGCCGTCTTGATCAGTCCATTGAAGGAAGACTTTTCGCGAGAAGTTCGACACGAAGTACTTCCCTGTGATTGCCAGGTTTGCCATGGAGCAACAGTTCATTCATCTACAACAAGGTTCGATGTGGGACAAGTCAGTAGATGAGTATGACGCTGAGTTCACCATGCTCAGTCGATTTGCGGCGCACCTGATACCGACGGATGAGATCAGAGCCCGTCGATTTCAACAAGGTTTGGACACGGAAATCCAGGCTGCACTAGCCACAGGGAAATTTCCGACTCACGAGGATACTCTGGAAGCTGCCCGCCGTTATGAAGCGGTGATAAAGGCAAGGGGCAGACCTCACTCTGCAGGAGTGAAAGCCTTGCCACTCAAATGGCAGGAAGGGCCTCTTCAAGGCCAGCTGTCGAACTCAGAAGACTGGAAGAAGTCAAGGATCGGCCAAGACCCGATTTTTGTTTTTATTGCAAGAGAGAAGGACACTTGTGGAAGGACTGTAGGCGCGCAAAAGGCCTATGCTTGGTTTGTGGCACGTCCAATCACGGAATTGGAAACTGTCCTTATAGACGCAACCCAGTACACACAACCGTCAACTACC
Source organism: Agapanthus africanus (assembly GCA_030015575.1). Classification (NCBI taxonomy): domain Eukaryota; kingdom Viridiplantae; phylum Streptophyta; class Magnoliopsida; order Asparagales; family Amaryllidaceae; genus Agapanthus; species Agapanthus africanus. The sequence goes on from CM057339.1 coordinate 29,834,586, forward strand.
CACAGCAGCCAGCTATCCAGTCTCCTGCAACTCGTCCTGCACTCCCAGCACCACCTCCACGTGGATTCCCTGCTCAACCAAATCGCCAATTCCATCAGGCACTGAGAAAGATGCCTCGGGTACAGGGGAATATGCCTCCAGCTAGGAGGAACGTGCCGAGACGCCAGGCTTACAATTTGGCGGCCGTAGAAGCTGATACGGTTGGTCAGTATAACCCTGGTAATTCTCTTCAACCTTTTTCACACCCTTGCATCACTCTGTCATTCTTTACACACTCTCACCAAAATTTCCTTGAATCTGTTACACTTTCCTTTTATAAATTTCGAGGACGAAATTTTTATAAGGAGGGTAGAATGTAACAACCCTAATTTTCTTATACCCTTTTTCTATATAAAATTTTTAAATTAAATTTTTTTCAAAATCCATAAAGGGGTATTTTAGCCTGAGCACAAGATATAGGTAATTATTTTGTTTTAATTACAAGCCACAAGAATGTAATAACTCCATTTTTAGTGTTGATTGTTACAGTTTTTGCGTGCTTAAGTTTAGTTAATTACCGCAATCAAGACGGTTTCGCTTGTAGCTAGCCGGTTGAGTACGGGTCGTCCGCAGGGAGATGCGAATCTTTTTCTATGTGCTTTAACAAGTTAAGTCCAAATGTCCAGATTTGTTTATGATTAACTATGTGCTAAAATGATATGTAAAGAGAGCTTGTTAGGGTTAGGATTAGGTTAGTTTGAGTTAGAAGTCGCTCACTTCTTTCGTTGCCACTCTTAATATCGGTGTTACGGTAATCGGCAACAATGGGGATTAGCACGACTAGGAAGGAACTTGCGAGTATAAGCTAGGCTTTCCAACGCATAAGTTCTTCCTTTTGGTGCTTGTCCGTCCGTTCTTGGCTCTTAGCCTTAACCTCCGGTTAATTCAACTACAACCGGTCTCACTACGGAATCACCGCTATCATATAGGATAGGGTGCCGTAGGGAGCGGATTGTGGTTCAATTAACGGAAGTCTGATTTAAGATGTTGAGCAAGGAAAGAGTGAGAGAGATTTCCTTCTCTCAAACTTTCCTTATCCTACCCTAACAAGTATGAAAACTACTCACCCATTATAAGGAAAAGAAAATAAAACAAAGGAGGAAGATAGAAAGAAAGAGGTTAGAACATTACAACTAGCTATTTGAGACCTCACCTTAGCAAGGATCAAGCTTAAGCATCATAGTTGTTTTAAGGATAAAGAAAAAGAGAACAAGAAAGAAACAAACACAAATAACAACAACTAGATTAACAAATAAAAATTACAAGCAATTATAGTTAACAAAATAAGACAAGCATGGTAAGAACAAGAACTCCTCTATTCATTCTTCACTCACAAAAGCTCACTACAAGTTTTTAATGGAGAAGAGATGAGAGGAGGAAGAAGAACAACACATATAACCTAAATCTAAATACAAGAATAAGCACCCTTGGTTTTGGCAAGTTCTGGACTATTTATAGGCAGGGAGACGGAAACCTAGGGCAAAATTCTGACCCTTCATGAAAAGACCCATATACCCCTGAAATTTGGCCAACTGACACGCCAGCATGGCCGCGGATCCGCGGCCTAGACCCCCTATTGGCCGCGGATCCGCGGCCATTAAGTGGATTTGACTTGTCAATTTTGGTAGGTTTCTCTGATCTGCTGTGCCCTTTATTCTGGTATATGTTTTTTCTCAGAATTTCTTCACGATTTTTCTAGAATTTCTACTGATCAAAAGGTGATGTGATGTGGATCTTTTGCCATGATTTTCTCGAGCTCTGTGTAGATTTCTTGGACTTTGTGTTGCCATTGTGCTTTGTGCATGAAGATGACAATCGATTTGCCCTTTTGTCTTCTTAAACTGGTGTGTGGCAACATACGGATAGAGAGCGGAGACCCGTGTTTTATCTTTGGTTGGCAGTAATCCGGAATTTGTCGTGTTTTTCCATGAATTTCACCGTTTAGAGCCGAGAACCTGTATCCTGCAATTAACTAGCAAACACGGCTCAAGAATACCTACCGATAAGCAATATGATAAAAATTGGGCGGTATAAAAATGCAAAAATCTGATATGAACAAATACCCCCAAACTTATCATTTGCTCGTCCCGAGCAAAGCCAATTTATTCACAAAAAATTTCTTAACCTCACTTTCGCAGGGAACGCGATTGCACTGAGCATGTTCAACAAGCCGTTAAATCTCTAGGTGTCCCTAGTAGGAGGAGTGTTGTCTCCTGAGGGTTTTCAGCGGATACTACCCACAAAATCCGGTCAAGCTAGTTTTGCAATATAACTATGATTCAAATCCTAAAATTTTGTTTCAGAAAATAACAATTCTATGATCCTAAGTCTAGACTATCGAACCTTTATTTTTCACACCTCGCTTCTTATTTAACTTAAGATTTTATATGTCTTTACGTGCAGTGCAAATAGTGTCGTTAAGTTCCAGAAGGATCGAATAAAGTCATCATGTCACACAATAAAGCCCAGATAAAAATTTTAAAAGGATCACATAAGTTTTATAAAGAGTTAAGCATTTTTCAAGTTTCGTTTTCCAGTAATATTTCAACTTCAGAATTTCTATCTTCCTTAACAGGAAACTAGTTCTTATTTTTCACTCCACCTTTTTCTTGTTTTCATTTCATACACACCTCTGTGAACGTGCAATAGTCTTTATCATAGAATAAAACCTTCATATCTCCGCTAATTTTTTTTTAAAAGCCTGTCTTTTATCAAGATTATTCTCACACAAAGAACCGTTAGGAATTTTAACTCGGAGAGAACACTTGCTTGACTTTGTTTTAATCTGGACTTTCTACGCTTCTTAACGAGCTTTGGGCCAATGCACCCAAACCAGTTGGCTTTAGGGCATTAGGTGTAGAAACACCCCAGCGGACTTAATTGCTCAAGTTACCTAGGTCCAAAAACAAAAGACAATTTGGCGTGAAAATCATGATGACTCAATACGAACGGAGATATAACCGGCAGTTCAATTTATTTTTTGGATAAAAGACGTGTTTAGTGGGTTCGGTGTGTAATCATTCCAATCAAGTTCCAGATGGGTTATTTTTCAGACTTAGTTCCAATTAAGATATCAATAACATTCTTTCATATTCACTTCACTTCATAAACTATTCTTGATATTACTTATTTCAGAACAAATCTATTTGATCCTCAGAAAATCATTTATCCATTTAAAAGTTTTTAGACATAAAAGACTTGTCATCTAATTTCCAAAACTCACGACACGTGTAGTGTGATGTAAAGACGTATATCAGCTATAGTTAACTTCAAAGGAGAGTTATCTTTCAGGTTTTCAAAATCTAAAAATAAGATTTAGTTATTCTTATCTTATCAAACAAAACCGTCGAAATGTTGAATCTGAGTTTTCCTACTAGCTAACTTGACGAAAAAGTTTTTATGTTTTTAGAAAATTTTCCGATTTTTATGGATTTTATGGATTTTAGTATGCAGATGCAAAATATACATATGAATGCGAAGGTTAGAAATGCGTACCGAACGTACCCCCAAACTTAAACTGGACAGTGTCCTCACTGTCGTTGCATGAAGAGATCATTGAAGGGTCAAAATTGTCGGTTAGATATACACAATTTTTTTTAAAGAAAAGAAAAATAGCAAAAATGGAAAAGAATATCCACAAATATATACAAAATGGTATATACATACCCCCAAACTTATTTGGAACAGTGTCCACTGTTCTTGGCTGGATAACCAAAGTTTGGTGGTAGGCAGAGGAAGATTATGCAGGGTAAACCGGCTCCTGTAAGACCAGGAGCTCCTCTGTTGGTTCGACGCTAAGGTACGGTTTAAGTCGGTGTCCATTTACTTTGAAAAATGAACCGATCTTTGGATTCTCCAAATCCACAGCGCCATGCGGATACACATTCCGCACAAAATACGGCCCTTTCCAGCGAGATCTGAGATTTCCTGGATGGAAGTGTAGCCGGGTGTCGTAAAGCAGTACCTGTTGACCAGGTACGAAAGTTTTGCGCAAAAGGTGTTTATCGTGAAACACCTTCGTTCGGTTCTTAACGACAACCGCGTTATCGTAAGCCTCATCCCTAAGCTCGCTCAATTCGTTCAACTGCAGCTTCCGATGGCTGCCCGCATCTTCGAGAGACAGATTCAGTTCTTTTATCGCCCAAAATGCGCGATGCTCTATTTCGACAGGGAGGTGTCAAGCCTTTCCGTACATAAGCCAATAGGGAGACATGCCAAGATCGGTCTTATAAGCAGTTCAAAATGCCCAAAGGGCATCAGTGAATTTCAGCGACCAATTCTTACGGTTCTTGGAAACCGTCTTCTCCAGTATCTGCTTGATTTACCGATTTGAAACTTCGGCCTGCCCACAGGTCTGGGGGTGGTAGGGCGTAGATAGCTTATGATTAATGAAATACTTCCGCATCAAGGCCTCTAAATTCTTATTGCAGAAATGAGTTCCATTGTCGCTAATGATCGCTCGGGGGTGCCCAAACCGGGAGAAAATGTTTTCTTTAAGAAACCTAACAACAACCTTGTTGTCGTTAGTCCGGCTGGGCACAGCCTCGACCCATTTAGAGACGTAATCAACAGCGAGAAGGATGTACAAGTTCCCAAAAGAGCTGGGAAACGGCCCCATGAAATCGATCCCCCAAACGTCGAAAATCTCCATAACCAAGATTGGTTGGAGCGGCATCTCGTTCCTCCGGGATATCCGGCCCAAGTGTTGGCACCGGGAGCAAGTCTTGCAATAGTCATGAGCGTCTTTGAAGAGTTGTGGCCAGTAGAAACCACATTGCAAGATCTTCTCAGCTGTCTTTCTGGGGCCAAAATGCCCGCCACATGCTTGATCGTGGCAAAATGACAGCACATTCTTGAATTCCTCGTCAGGGACACACCGACGAATAATCTGGTCGGGACAGTACTTGAACAGATAGGGTTCGTCCCAGTAAAAGTGTTTTACTTGGGATAAGAAAAAAAGTCTGTCCTGGCTTGACCATTCAGTCGGTAGTAACCCTATGGCCAAATAGTTCACAATATCTGCGAACCAGAGTTCGCAAGATACGATCAAGAGTTGTTCATCCGGAAAAACGTCGTTGATCGGAATATGAAGCGAAGGCGAAGAAGGAAGTCGTGAGAGATGGTCGGCGACTACGTTTTCACATCCTCTTTTGTCCTTAATGACAAGGTCAAACTCTTGAAGCAAGAGAATCCAACGTATCAGCCGAGATTTTGCATCTTTCTTCGCAAAAAGATGGCGCAGAGCAGAATGGTCTGTGTAGACAATGACTGGAGAGCCGATGAGGTAGGGCCTGAACTTTTCTAAAGCAAATACAACAGCTAAGAATTCCTTCTCAGTTGTTGTATAATTAAGTTGGGCGTCGTTCAGGGTTCGGCTAGCATAATAGATCACGTGCAGCATCTTGTTGATGTGTTGTCCAAGGACAGCACCAATGGCAAAGTCGGATGCATCGCACATAATCTCAAATGGGTGCGTCCAGTCAGGTGAAGAAAGAACGGGAGCAGAAGTGAGTGAGCTTTTTAATGACTCAAACGCAGTCACACAGCTCGAGTTGAAGTCGAATGGCGTGTCCTTGGCCAGCAAGAGAGTCAAGGGCCTAGCAATCTTGCTAAAGTCCTTGATGAACCGTCTATAGAAACTGGCATGGCCAAGGAAGGCTCGGATGTCTCTGACGCATCTGGGAGGAGGGAGATTGGAAATGACCTCAATCTTCGCTTTATCAACCTCTATGCCATTTTGTGAAATGATATGTCCTAAGACAATACCTTCGCGCACCATGAAGTGGCACTTCTCCCAATTCAAAGTGAGGTTCTTGTCCTTACATCGGGTAAGGACAGCGTCAAGATGCAGCAAACACTCGTTAAAGGAATCGCCGAAGATGGAGAAATCGTCCATGAAGATCTCCAGGAATTTTTCCACCATGTCTAAGAAGATTCCCATCATACACCGCTAGAAGGTAGCGGGCGCATTGCATAACCCAAAGGGAATGCGACGATATGCAAACGTGCCGAAAGGACAAGTGAATGTGGTCTTGTCTTGGTCTTTTTCGGCGATGGGAATTTGATTATAGCCAGAGTAGCCATCAAGAAAGCAGTAGTACTCGTGTCCGGCCAATCGTTCAAGCATTTGGTCAATGAAAGGTAGCGGAAAGTGGTCCTTCCGCGTTGCGGCATTGAGTTTTCTATAATCGATGCATACTCGCCACCCAGTTTGGGTGCGAGTAGGGATTAACTCGTTCGCCTCGTTAGTGATGACCGTTATGCCTGATTTCTTGGGGACAACGTGAATGGGGACAACCCACTGGCTATCAGAGATAGGGTAAATGATACCACTATCCAGACATTTTACGATCTCCTTTTTCACAGCCTCCTTCATGACTGGGTTGAGTCGCCTTTGTGGATCCCTGGCTGGTTTGGCATCATCCATCAGATGAATGTGATGTTCAACGATTAGGGGACTAATCCCCTTGATGTCCGCCATGGACCAGCCAAAAGCTTGCCTATTGCTGTGCAAGACCGCGAGAAGGGCTCTCTCTTGCTCGGGAGCTAGAGAAGCCGAGATGATAATAGGGAGGGTCTCGTTTTCACCCAAGTAAGCGTACTTAAGGTTAGACGGTAAAGGCTTGAGTTCGAGTGTTGGAGGTGAAACAATTGAAGGCAAGATTGGTGAAAAGGTCTCGAACTCAAAGGATTCCAGCAAAGGTTCAAAACGAGTGTAAGCGACCGAGTTGGATGGTTCAGGTAACTCATCCGGAAATTCGAAGGATTCAAACTCGGGTGGTGAGTGGCTAAGATCGTTCGAGAAAGTGAAACACTCGTAGTCATTGTCGGGCGCAGAAACAGCAGCAGGTTCGAAGAGGAACGCACTGGTGGCGTTAAGGTTATCGTGATCAAACAGAAACTCCTCGAATTCACACTCTTCTGGGGTGATCTCCTGGATTGAGCAAACATCTAATATATGAGCATTAGGTTCGGAGGGCTAATTCCCCAACCTAAAAATGTTGAGTTCAATTGTCATGTTTCCAAAAGATAGGTTCATCAAACCATTTCGACAATTGATCACAGCATTTGAGGTTGCAAGGAATAGGCAATCGAGTATCACCGGAATTTGATTCCGAGGGTTAGATACAGGCTGCGTGTCTAAAACAATGAAGTCAACAGGGAATATGAAGTCCCCAACCTTGATTAACACATCCTCTAGCTCACCCCTAGGATGGGTGATCGATCGGTCGGCCATTTGGAGAGTACAGTGTGTGGGTTTCAGCTCTCCTACACCTAATTGCTCATATACTGAGTACGGAAGCAGATTAACACTGGCACCAAGATCTAATAGTGCGCGGTTGATGTTCTTATCCCCAATGGTAATAGAAATCGTAGGACAGCCAGGGTCCTTCCGTTTTTGCGGTAAAGATTGGGTAAGAGCATCACTCACAGCACTAGCCAAGAAAAATTTCTTGGGTATCTGAGACTTCCTCTTTTTCGTGCACAAGTCCTTTAAGATTTTCGCGTAGGACGGGACTTGTTGGACAGCATCTAAAAGGGGAATGTTTATGTTAACCTGCTTAAACAACTCCAGAATCTTCTCCATTTGTGGATTTTGTTTATTGGACCTCAACCGGTTTGGAAATGGAACGTTTTTAAAATTGGTTGAGTCCAATGCTTGTGGAGGAGATTGTGGAGCTGGAACGGATCCCAGAGCTGGTGTTTTCGTGGAGTGAGAAGTGGGTCCATTCAGAGCAGAAGAAGAGGAAGAGCATTTTGAAGAATGGAGAATAGGCTCAGAAGACGAAGAAGAAGAAGAAGAAGAAGAAGAAGCGGCCGGGGTGTCATCGTCGATCCGTGTGCCAATGTTGTTTTGCAGCATCCTTCCCGATCTCAATGTAGTCACAGCACTCACATTATGGTTCTGTTGTTCAAGAGAAACATGTACATTATGTAGGTGACCGGGATTTGGGAATGGTTGGGACAGAAGCATCCCCTTCTCTCGCTCGCTTAAGGCCGCATTCAGTTGTGCAATCTGGGCTTCGATGGTTTTGATGCTTTGCCCGTGAGCGGCAGTGTGTTGCACCAAGGACTGAATGGAAGACTGGATGTTGGCGGTGGATTGTGTCGATTGTTTAACGAACGCCTCCAGACTTCGTTCTAGCGAGGAAACCTTATCGTTGTTTGACGGAACAAAGTTGTTTTGTAGAAAAGAATTGTTGGGTGCAAAGTTGTTCGTCTGATTTTGAAAAGGTTGGGGTTGGAAGGGCTGCTGAAACTGATGTTGAGTTTGTTGTTGCGCTTGTTGTTGTGGAGGAGGGGGCCTCTAGAAATTGTTGCCTTGGAATTGATGCTGATTCTGATTCCAGGCGAAATTAGGGTGGTTCCTCCAACCGGGATTATAGGTGGAGGAGTATGGATCATTTCTTGGTCTTTGCTGAAATGCAGCATTGACCTGATCATGTCCTTGAGATGGTGGATTGTAAGGACACTCTTTGGTTAAGTGAGAAAGATCGGAACAACAAGCACAAATGGTACGAAGGGGAAGAACAGGGGCAGGAGCAGGAGATGAAAATTTGCTCTCTATCGCTTCAAGTTTTCTCGTTATTGCAGCCATTTCAGCTTTCATTGCAATAGAGACATCGAGTTGGTGAATTCCTACCCTAGACTGACCGGTAGAAGTGGAGGTAGAAGAAGAAGTTGGTCTGGTGCTCTCCCATTGAAGCGTTTATTCCGCAAGGTCGTCGAAGAATTGCTACGCTTCCTCATCAGATTTCGATAGGAAGTGGCCCTGACAAATGGTTTCCAACAACTGCTTGGTTGCTGGGTTCAGGCCCTCGTATAAGGTTTGGCAAAGTTGCCATTTCTCGATACCATGGTGAGGGCACTGAACAAGAAGGTCTTTATACTGGTTAAAGCACTTCCAGAAGGGTTCAGTAGGAAGCTGAGAGAATTGATTGATTTCGTTACGGATCCTCACGGTTTTATGATTCGGATAGAATTTCTTGAGAAACGCTTTCACAAACTCGTTCCAACTGGTTATGGAGTGGGAAGCGGTGCTATACAGCCATTTTTCAGTAAGATCGCACAAAGTGAACGGAATGACCCGTAGCCGTATAGCATCGTCCGACAGCTGGGTGGTTTTCATCATGGCACAAACGTTTTGAAATTTGTTGATGAAGATATAGGCATCTTCAGATTCAAGCCCATGAAATTTCGGAAGCATGTTAATGAAGTGGGGCTTAATTTCAAAATTATCTCCATTGGCCGGTGGAAGGGAAAGACAGGTGGGAAGTGCAAAACGGGTGGGGTAGAAACGATCCTGGAGCGCGATTCGCTGCGGCGCTACAACAGGCGGTGGTGGTGGGTTATTCGCATCCATAGGTGGCGGAATCAATCCCGGGGGAGTCAAAGGGATGTTTGGATTAAATCCTGACATCGCGGAAGAAGAGTTTGGTGAAGGTGAAGGTGAGGATGTATGAACAGAATTCCGGTCAACGTCGGAGTTGGCCGGCAAAGGTAAGGGTGAAAGAGGCGTGGAAGGAGTTTCGACGTCTGAGTCGATCGCGTAGTCGGTAGCGACTAACGTAATGCGGACTAAACGGGCGCTAGTGTCCCGAGTCCAAGCGGACATACACTAAACGAGTTTAGTATAGTCAAAGCGGAGAAGGTGAGGGTAAGAAAACGTCAATGGAGAAATACGATGGGTGGGTGGTGAAAATGGGATTTTGGTGACAAAGGGCAAGTTTTTATAAAAGTTTTTGATTTTTTTTTCTTTTTTCTTTTTAGAAAGAGCTTTACAGAAATATGTACGGACTTACGGCTTCAAGCAATCACAAACAAGATATGCACAATCACACCTACATCTAGGGTCACCTAGGTCAGCTCCTAACTGTTCCAAAGGGCTAGAAATAGGACCTCAAACCGCCTCTTCTCCGCCAATTGCGGCCAGGTAAGTGCCAGGTAAGTGGGAGACTCCCCACTACGTAAGTAGTGGTCCTAATTAAGTAACCACTTGCCTTGGACACACTTGCCTAGACACGGCAAAGTCAGGATAGGATAAACGGCCGATGCCTGTAACTAGTCCTCTGTCCTATTGAGCGCGAAGTCCTTAGGGCTGAGTCTAGTATTTTTTAATTAACAATGGTCAATGCATATGCTTTTTATGATTTCTGGGGTCCTGGAAAGGGTGATAAAATCCCCACCCAATCTGGATTAGTTTCAAGCCCCTTAAAGTCCGTATTAATAAATGCAAAGCAGTAATAAATCAACTGCAATCAATTTTTATTTTTTTTAGCGCGGCGCAAAGAATCCTGCACAAAAACAATTTATTGGAAGGGGGAAGAGAATTTGAGCAAAGAATGCTACAGAAAACACAATTCAGTGGAGTTCAGAGGAGTGGGGGAGAGAAGAGAAAGACTCACAAAATTTTTGGCACCCTGAAAGCTCCAAACGGCCGCGGTTCCGCGACTGTTTCTTGCTTATGCCGCGGTTCCGCGGCGGTATGTTTGCCTTGGCTCTTGATTTTTCTTGTACGTGCTTCTTTGGCTGTCCTCTTCTTGTCTGGATTTCCTGAATCTTGATTTGCTCACTTTATCTGCTCCAGATTTTTACAGTAGACCGTTGGCTCCGTCTTGATCCGTCGCGGTGTAGCCGCAAAGATATGGGTCTAACTTCCTACGTCTTTGGAACTGAACTTGAACTTCGTATTATCCTGCACACTTGCACAAAAACTAATCAAAAATAACAAGATGATTTTTTTTACAATGTATATTTTCTTTTGTTTTTCGGTTATATTTATATTCACAAATTAACCCGAAATTACACAAAGAAATAAACTACCGTCTCCCCGGCAACGGCGCCATTTGATTGTTACAGTTTTTGCATGCTTAAGTTTAGTTAATTACCGCAATAAAGACGGTTTCGCTTGTAGCTAGCCAGTTGAGTACGGGTCGTCCGCAGGGAGATGCGAATCTTTTTCTATAGGCTTTAACGAGTTAAGTCCAAATGTCCAGATTTGTTTGTGATTAACTATGTGCTAAAATGATATGTAAAGAGAGCTTGTTAGGGTTAGGATTAGGTTAGTTTGAGTTAGGAGTCGCTCACTTCTTTCGTTGCCACTCTTAATATCGGTGTTACGGTAATCGGCAACAACGGGGATTAGCACGACTAGGAAGGAACTTGCGAGTATAAGCTAGGCTTTCCAACATATAAGTTCTTCCTTTTGGTGCTTGTCCGTCCGTTCTTGGCTCTTAGCCTTAACCTCCGGTTAATTCAACCACAACCGGTCTCACTACGAAATCACCGCTATCATGTAGGATAGGGTGCCGTAGGGAGCGGATTGTGGTTCAATTAACGGGAGTCCGATTTAAGATGTTGGGTAAGGAAAGAGTGAGAGAGATTTTCTTCTCTCAAACTTTTCTTATCCTACCCTAACAAGTATGAAAATTACTCACCCATTATAAGGAAAAGAAAATAAAACAAAGGAGGCAGATAGAAAGAAAGAGGTTAGAACATTACAACTAGCTATTTGAGACCTCACCTTAGCAAGGATCAAACTTAAGTATCATAGTTGTTTTAAGGATAAAGAAAAAGAGAACAAGAAAGAAACAAACACAAATAACAACAACTAGATTAACAAATAAAAATTACAAGCAATTATAGTTAACAAAATAAGATAAGCATAGTAAGAACAAGAACTCCTTTATTCATTCTTCACTCACAAAAGCTCACTACAAGTTTTTAATGGAGAAGAGATGAGAGGAGGAAGAAGAACAACACATATAACCTAAATCTAAATACAAGAATAAGCACCCTTGGTTTTGGCAAGTTCTGGACTATTTATAGGCAGGGAGATGGAAACCTAGGGCAAAATTCTGACCCTTCATGAAAAGACCCATATACCCCTGAAATTTGGCCAACTGACACGCCAGCATGGCCGCGGATCCGCGGCCTAGACCCTCTATTGGCCGCGGGTCCGCGGCCATTAAGTGGATTTGACTTGTCAATTTTGGTGGGTTTCTCTGGTCTGCTGTGCCCTTTATTCTGGTATATGTTTTTTCTCAGAATTTCTTCACGATTTTTCCAGAATTTCTGCTGATCAAAAGGTGATGTGATGTGGATCTTTTGCCATGATTTTCTCAGGTCCGTGTAGATTTCTTGGACTTTGTGTTGTCCATTGTGCTTTGTGTATGAAGATGACAATCGATTTGCCCTTTTGTCTTCTTAAACTGGTGTGTGGCAACATACGGATAGAAAGCGGAGACCCGTGTTTTATCTGTGGTTGGCAGTAATCCGGAATTTGTCGTGTTTTTCCATGAATTTCACCGTTTAAAGCCGAGAACCTGTATCCTGCAATTGACTAGCAAACACGGCTCAAGAATACCTACCGATAAGCAATATGATAAAAATTGGGCGGTATAAAAATGCAAAAATCTGATATGAACAAGTGTACAAGAAATTACTTTAAATTTAATGTATACTAGGAGTATTTATTCTTGCTGCTATCATTTTAAGTAATTAAATACCACAATAATTACAAGAAGGAGCTTGTAGCTCATTGATAATACCTTGCACTGCTGAACCAAGCCACCAAAGTTCAAATCACATACCCCACATTATTTTTTATATTGATTTTTTTAAAACCTTTAGAATACCAAGAGTTTACACGTGCATATCTCACAAAAACCCCACTACACCCAAAGATGTAACACTTGTAGGAGTTAGATGAACCGTCGAGAGGGATCCTGGCCGCCGGACTCGGCCGGGAATCGGCCAACTCGGCCTCGACTCGGCCGACTCAGTGCTCCGACCGAGTCACGACCGAGTTACCCCCGAGTCGGCCGATTACGGCGACGGCCCCAACATGAAAGTTATGTATTTTCATATTCCCTATGTACCTGCAAAATTTCAGCCTCAGACAACTTTCAAAGCTCTTTAAAAACCCTAATTACTCCACTTTTAATACATTTTTATTACATTTTATCATATTTTTATTTTTAACTTTTCATCTACCCTAACCCTATAAATACCAACCCTACACACTACCCTCTCACCCCTAAAATCCTAAGCTCACTCTCTCAAAATTTTCCAAGAGTTGTGTACTTTGAAAACAAGTTTGCGGCAAAGCTCCGACGAAATTCCGGTGGGAAATTCCGGCGACGTTTTTAGAAACAACCGGCAACGAAGCAACGCTTCAGAAACTCCCTTAGTTCCCCTACACTCCTTAGTATAAATCGAAACCCGTAAATCCCATTCTATCCCCCTTTCTATTTCTCTAAAATACGAAATTACGAAACCCGACGGAATCGGAACAAATCCGATTTCCGACTCGGCCTTCTATAAAATTTCACTTCTAATCAATTCAATCATGCTTAAACATCTTATTGTTGACTATTAAACATTCAACGAATAATTTGAACAAGTTTTCTCACAGGAAATGATAACCTTTCCAATCTATCGTATTTTTTTCACTTTAATACCATCATGTTTCAATTTCACATTTAACCCCTTAACCTTACTATACATTTAAAGTAGAGCACGAGGTAATGACCTACCTCCACACACACGCAAATACAACCCTAAACGACATCATCAAAACTTAGAATACGATAAAACGAAACTTTCATTTAAATACCATAATCTTAATAAAACCATTCTTAAAAGTTTTAGATTTGATACACTTTTAAATAAATACCTTGTATTAGGAAAATACGATAAGTTGTGGATATCGATCGTTTATCTAAACCTGACTTTGTGGTGTCTAGGCTAGGCAAGTGAGCTTAGGTAACTTTAAAAGGCCCGTCTCACGATTCGTGAGCGGATCCCTCCTTCCTCACTTGTACTTACCTGGCCACAATTGGCGGTGAAAAGGCGATTTGAGGCTTCTAATGACTTGTCATTTAGACTATTTAGAAATAGGCTAGTTGGCTTAGGAAACCCTAGAATCTAAAATACGGAAAATTACACTTTGCAAATAAATACATTTTACTTTATAAAACCGTTTTCTAAAGGATCAGTATTTTACAATCTTTGCAAAGCGCCGCTACAACCCATCCTTGGGAAACCCGTTAAGGATAGTACGGTTTTATCGTGCACCCTCGGGCTAGTAGTGCGAGATTCAGACCTCCGCAAGGAGCATTCGGTCTCGAAAGGTTTAAAATACGACATCTTAAGAAAATGAGATTTTTGGAATATAAAATATTTATTAAAATTACTTTTGTATAAACATATGTATATTTATCATTTAAATATCTATTTTATTATAATATAAATTTTCCACCTTTTTCTAAAAATCATAATAATAAATTTTATACTATAATACCATGAACTTCAAATAATCAATATTACAGATAAATACCCTTATTTATAAAACTAGAATATTTTCACTAGAAATATCACAACATAAAATCCACCCTCATTACAACCCTAAAGACGAACAATAAATACTTGAGGTGTATTTTGAAAAGTATATAAAAGTATTTTTACATAAAACCCCCTCAAGTTTTATAAATTACCCTAAGGACCCTAGCAAATATAAGACCTCGATTCACAATTCTGATTGTCTGACTCGGGTTTGAGTCTGATTAATCTGACTTGAATATGATTCAAGTCAACCTATAATCTACAAGATTCCAATTCAATATGACCACATGAATCCATGAATACAATTATCAATCTATACAACATGACTGAACCGAACCATGGATATATTACTTTTACATGATTCACAGTATTCCATTTACATGACTCTACGGTTACAACCGTTTCCTGATATCATGGTTTCGGTCAGTCAGTCAATCAATCTTACAATCAATACAATTTACAAGATAACAATACAAATAAGACATCGCGGGGTTTAAGGGGTAGATTGGTACGGAAGGTGTTAAAGATGGCATGAGGTGGTCAGATTAAGACACCTAACATGAATCCAATTGTTGTTGTACCGTGGCATAAACGGTTCCTTGAGTCCCTGATACCTTAGTCTCCGGGGCAAGTGAGACTTCTTTCGTATACATTGGCATCCTTCTGTACCAAGCTACAAACAACAGCGTTAACACTAAATACAACACTATAATAATATACTCTCTCTCTCTATCTTACTCTCTATCTATTCTTCTCTTACCTTTGGGACTTACCAAGCGACCTGTTCGCTGACGATATTCTATTTCTTTCTTCTTTGAATGTCGTCAGGTGATTCGGACCCAGCAGAGATCGAGCCATCTGCAGAAGACTTGGAGCAGTTTTCCGAAGATCCAGCACTTGTGTTTCATTGTACGCTTTTCCTCTCTATACTTTTCATTTCCTGTTATGCCACTGTTTAGGCATCTTTTTTTTATTTCAGTTGTATTTCCTTTCATGTACTGTACAAAAAATGTTAATATATAAAAGTTGCCGTTCTTTTTATTTCTTGTCTCTTGTGTATTTATTTTATATTGCTTAGATACGCTTAGCGTATGTATTTCTGAGTATATACGTAGCGGGCCTCGTCGCGTCCCCTTCGCTGTACACTGGGAAGCGGGGCGTGACAACATATGTGATATGTGCGGGACCGAGAACAATACGTGTATGTGATTCCGTATTAGATTCTCGCGATATGTGATATCAGCCGGGTATATGTGATATAGCCGGATCATCGGATCAAGTGTTGATTCGATGAACTGATACAGATTATATTAGTCGGTTATTTATGAAATAGCCGGATTATCGGATCAAGTGTTGATTCGATAATTTAATGTATAATTATATATTTGATATATTAAATTACATTAACTAATATAAGCTCACTAAAAGATTCTTTTTCTCACTCGGATAATATATTGATATATATGCGATATATGTTAATTGTATTATTTTATTTTGTAACAAAATATATTATATATGTGATATATAATATTGTAACAAGTTAAGGTTACAAATGCAACATGTTTTGTGGAGTTTAAATATGGTTAAGGTTTGGATTAGGGTTAAACCTTCTTGAAGCTTCTAGAAACTTTGCTTTTGTTTTTAACTAAAGATATTTTCTAAAGATATTTTAGTTGATATTTGTTAACCCAACCCAACCCTTCACCATGGTTAAGTCTCTACATGGGTTAAGTTATCATACTTAACCCATGGTTGCATTTCTAACCTCACTACAATTCATTATTCATCACAAAAGAGTTAGCTTCTTCTTCTTCTTCCTTCTTGATGAAAAGCTTTCTAGCTTTTTCATTAGTGATGAAAATAAGTGAGAAATTGAAAACAAATGAGAGCTAAATTCCTACTTCATCATCCTCATCTATTCTAACCACTTAGATTAGGGTGTTTTCTTTGCTAATACTTGATTAGTGAAGCAAAAACTTGGGCTTGAGTTTCTTCAAGGTAGATCATCTTTGTTATCGAAGATCGGAAGCAAGCTTGCATTTTTCTCTTCATGGAACCTCTCTAGAGTCCGGGTACTCGATGATCGCAGCGAAGGGACCTCAACACGGAACTTTAGAAGTGAAGGAACGGACTGCAAAGGTTGTAATCCCTAACTCTTAGAAGTAAAATTGTTTACTTGCTTTGCTTTCGCCTAATCTCTAGTCTAAGATCTTGTTTAGGCTTGTTCGGCACATGAAAAATTTGATTTTGGCATGGTTGATGCCTTGTAGAACCTTGTGACTGTGCCTAATAACCTTACAGTGGTATTAGAGCCAAGCTAGAGGTTTAGGCGAAGTCTAGACGAAGTTTAAAGTCTGATCGAACCTCGAAATGTCGATATATACCCCTTCTCTGGAAATTTTTTAAAATGTTGATTTTTTCTGTATTAAAAATACTCAGAAAAATAGGCAGGGAAATATAAGAATTACTGTGAAGTACGAGCCCATAACTCCCTCAAGGGAGCGCGGAACCGCGGCCAAACCATGGGTTTGGCGGCGTTTCCGCGGCCACCCTTGGGAGTTAGGGGCCAATGATTCTGGGGTGTATTCTTGGTCAATTTTGCATGCTTCTGGGAATTTTTAATTCTACTCAAGTGTTGAGTTATCTGGAGATCTTTTGTATTCGTTGATTCGATCGGAAAGTTTAACTTCGTTTAAGTTTTTCCGGGTAATTTAGAAAGTGTTAAAAAGTTCGAACGGATATCAATAACTCACTTTTTCCCCTGCCAGAAAATTTCCAAGTGTTGGATTTTTTCCTTAACTAAAGAACATTCATAGTCGTGCAAGTAACGCGGTGGACTCTCTAGAAGAACACAAACCTTAACTCGATTATGTGACCGTCTGAACCTCCTCTAAACCTTAGGGTTTGGGGCAGTACGGCGTTGCCACATGTGAGGCGTTGGTTTGACCCTTCTACGGCTGGACCATTGGTACTGTGACATGCGATGGATACTTTTTGAACTACGCTCAAGTGTTGAGCTATTTGGGAAATCTTGGGTGTTTGTTTATTCGATCGGAAAGTTTAACATTGTCTATTTATCTAGAATATGTTACAATATTTGGAATCCACAAGTAGTTATGAGATAACTAATTTGAATGTTATAAATCTAGCAGTTTAGTCTCAGATGATCGGTTGCCACGGGATTTTGATGCGATCAAAAGTCCGTCGCAATCACGTAGCGTACGCGGATACTCGCCGGGTAAACTTAATAGATAGCCACGTCCCAAAGCCCCGACTAAGTGACTGTAGGAGAACCCCATCGCCAAAAGCATCCGTTCGGGTGCTCACGGCAACGGTATTCCGCCTTAGTGCACTTCGTCGATGGCATCGGGGGTGAGGCCGTCTACTAAAGTTTCCGACGAGCATTCGATCAAGATGTCGGGAATCTTGTTGAATTGCCCGACTTGATATTGAAAAGTGTTTTCGATATTGAGACTAAAATACGGGGTTTATAATTGTTAGGCATGCGATGTCTAAGGAATTCATCTGGTTAGGCATGAGATGTCTAAGGTGGTTGCGGATTCCAACTGTTGTAGTTTTACACTTTCTTTTCTGTGACCGTAAGTGTAATATGTGGTGTATCGCCGGTTTTGTTGCTATACATCAACGACAATTGGGGTATGCATATTTACTTACGTTGATAATATGAGATATTATGTGTTGCTGTGATATGTTATATTGGATCGTCGTGTTCTGAATAGCCGGGGGTTTTATATGAGATGAGGGTTTTTTATTTTCATTCATGTAAAATTCATTGTATGTAATATTCTTTTATTCGGGATGAGGTTGATGTCACCATTGTATATTATTTACTTTTCCGCATTAGGTAGACCCAAGGAGGGGAGCACAAGTAACCGGGTTCTAGGGTCCAATGGGAGGCCATCTTGAGGAGTCGAGGCCGGGTCTCCTAACCCCAGAATTGGCAGGGTTGCTTGCCACTCTCGTATGGGTCTAGAGATGTGGGTTTGGCTATTCATTGCGACCGTGGAATCCGCGTTTTATACAGGCTCGTATTAAAACACGGACCTCCTAGTATATCCAATATTTCATATATGTTCTTCTGCTGCAATGTTCTGTGATGAGATCATATTACTGCCTGAGACGAATGTTTATATTATATATATGAGATATATATTATATATTGTTGATTTCGTTTCAAATGTGATGCTTGTGAAGCATAATAAAATGGGACTTCATTAATGAGATTAATGAAATAAAAGAAACCTAAAGATGTTTTAGAAACTTGTTTAAAAACTGGTAGATCTAGTTCTTGCTTTGCATAGCGGTATTCCATGTAGAATATCCAGCACCTTATTCGATAAGGAAAGAGCCGAGATCCCTTCATCCGGAGTGACCTCTTTAGCGAAACTAGCAGATACTACGCACTCGGTTTGTCTTTTGATTGCTTCTATAGTTTTTACTTTGCATAGTGGTATTTGCGAAATCTCCTGCACCTTATTCGATAAGGAAAGAGCCGAGATCCCTTCACCGGGAGTGATCTCTTTAGCAAAACTAGAAAAGCCTCAAAAACATTCCATTCAAAAATCACTCGATTCTACAACGATATCAAGTTCATTACGCAAAGGGTTTTCCTAAAAACCTGTCGTAGCCCTCCGTCATTTCAGATAAGTACTTCATAGTATTCGTACTACGTTTGTTGGCTTTCGTCAAGGCGTAGTGTGCGGTAGCTATTTATGCTTATCTGTATAAGCATATGATGCGATTGAGTTAGGGTAGTCGTGCGGCTTTGTTGGCTTTCGTCAAGGGTCATGCGGGTAGGTTTAATTCAATCGGGAAATGACGGGTTGAACTTGACTAATAGCCTATGGTTTGTTGGCTTTCGTCAAGGTCATAGGATGTTAGGGGTAAAATATTATTGGGAATTTCAAGAGTTGAAATTTGCAATGAGATTGCATACCTTCTATGAGATAGTTGGATCCCGATACCCGCTGCGAGTAAGAGTTACTCCTGCGAGAGTTTTACACATTACAATTAGCCGATCAAGTAGGTGTCTAGAAAGGTGTCAATGGGGTTATGCCCCTGGGAAAACGAGGTTTACTTTAATTAGGTCCGTGCGAAAGCACGGGGAACCTCCCTTAAAGTACCGGCACTGGCCTGACTGAAAGATTGGCGAACTTATAGGGTGTAATTAATCCCGGCTAGTCTTTCCTTTTAGGGTTTGAAGGAAGATTTGACTAAAACAGTGGGAGACATCCTGATTAGGTATATTAATAACCAATCTAATCTTGTAAAAGCGCACGCTGAGTGTTTTCTTCTCTCTCTCTCCAGGTAGCGACTATGTCACGCCTTAATCAAGATAATAATACGGATGAAAAAATCGTTGATTCATGGCTACTTGATTAAGCTATTGACCGAACCCGCTTGTTATACTGCGCTGGGGAAAGTTAGTCCCGCTCCAACTTATAATTGCTATGAGACAGAGCAGGAAATAGGGGATTACCAGAATTCCCGTGCCGCCCAAACGAAGAAAGTGCATGTTGATGCATCATCTTCGGGTATGTTCATTACCGAGAACTGTTTCTCAATATCCTTTACGTCCTGGGTATGAGATACCGGATCAGGATCCCGCAAATGTAATTTGTTACATGAGCTACAGATAGGTAGAGAACTGAGAACGGATGATAAGTTCCAAGAGTTTGGAAATGATGCAAATGTTGCAGCCAAGTCTGTTGGCAGTTATCACCCTGTATTACCAGAATACATTGATTCTGAACGAATGTTATTAGATACCGAACCTGATATACAACATCATATCAGTCTCTTTATTTAGTAAAGAAGGATATAATTTTGTATTGTTGGATAATGTTTTGAACATTTCCTATATCAAGAGTTGATCGGTTCATGCACGTTATCTAAAAGCATATACGTTCTAAATCAAATTACAGTTCTTAATGTACAGAACACACACAAGAGGAAGAGTTCACAAATGAACAAATCCTTCTTGAGGCATTGTAGACTAGGTCATATCAATGCGACCCGACTAGCTGAAGTTACATAAATATGCATATTTAAATTAGTTTGTATTTACATCTTGTAAAACTTGTCAGTCATGTCACAAAGATAAGATGACCACAACTCCGTTTATTAGAAACAGAGAAAGAGTTAGTGAACTCTTGGAATAGATACATGATGATGTATGTAAAGTCCCCTGTCTACAATTGCCAGGACTGGTTCTTTGTACTTTATTATATTCACTGATGTTCTCTCAAGATTCGCACATGTGTTCCTGTTGAAACACAAGTCTGAACCTTTTGAGAAATTCAATGAATATGAGTTAGAAATAGAGAACCAAAACGGGTATAAGTATTATGTTCTTTGATGTGATCAGGGAGGAGAATACTTGAGCACGGGATTTTTGGACTATTCTAAAGGAGAATGAGATTCTCTCTCAGCTTTACTCCTCTGTATACACCACAGCACGTCGGTGTATCGGGGTGGAGCAATCACACCCTATTAGATATGGTGCACTCTATGATGAGTACTACTAAGTTTCCTATTTCATTTTGGGAGTTACGCACTTGAGAAGTTGCATACCTATTGAATAGGGTTCCAATCAAATCAGTTGATAAACCTTGTATATATAAAAAGGTAGTAGAGAGTATGGTGGTGATCCTCGTAGAGTACGTGGATGACATACTCTTGATAGGGAAGGAGTTTCATATACTACGCTCGGTCAATCTCCTCTTATCACAAAAATTCTCCATATA
The DNA here is from genome assembly GCA_030015575.1 of Agapanthus africanus. Lineage (NCBI taxonomy): Eukaryota > Viridiplantae > Streptophyta > Magnoliopsida > Asparagales > Amaryllidaceae > Agapanthus > Agapanthus africanus. Next base: position 29,855,738 of record CM057339.1, read on the forward strand.
TGATCAAGGTGATACCTCCTAAATCCTGGGTTATGGATCTATGAGATAGATCTAAATTGGATGTTAGGATTCTCACTAGTTGTAGTGAGATGATCTCAATCAATCCAGGGGAGAATCACTGGAAAGGTTCCAGGGTGATAAGGACGACTGAATATTAGTCGCAGGCATTGTCTTTACCCTCAGTGGAGGGACGGTATGCTGGAAGAGTTCCAAGCTAGATACCGTGACTTACTAGACGATTAAAGGCAAGATACATCGTTACCAAGCATGCTACCGAAGAGGCAGTCTGGATATATATATATAAGTTCATGAGATGAACTTCGTTCCTACTATTGTGTGACAATGGAGTTGTGGCTGACGCCAAGGAACCGCCGTCCCATCAGAGATCCAGACATATTCTTAGGCAGTATCGCCTGATCATGGAGATAGTTGATCTCCAGGGAGATCAAGGTTAGGGGAGTAGACATAGAGGACAACAGCGCGGATCCACTCACAAAGACCTAATTCCTGGTGGAGACTTTTATGGGATGGTTGAATATGAGATACTTCAACCACAGCTGATTGTTGGGTATGCGATACCACAACAGATGGCCCTAGTGCAAGTGGGAGATTGTTAGTTATATGTATGCCCTAGAGGCCATTACTGTACATGCGTTGTATATTGTAGTGGATGCTTGGACATATATAGGGAGGACTTTCTTGCTCGACATGATAGTATGCTATCTGGTTACTCTTTATCTTAACATGTACTCTGATTATCTCTATGTCACATGTTGATAAAGCCCTTAGGATGAGTACTTGACTACCAGGACTATGATGCAGATCATACTAGTGAGGACAGTGTAGTCGCCAAGTACATCCTTCAAATGTTCCTAGTCGTGGGAGTACCGAGACAGGGCATCGATACTCCAGAGTAGACTAGCGTATGCGCTTCTTGACCCATGTGATGGGCGATGGATGATCTCATATCCATTGGTGTTTGACATCAGAGAAGGTATACGGGTGCTCAGTGGAGACTAGGTACACTGGACGGACTCGCCGAGAACTCCCAGATGGTATTATACCTTACGTCAGATGGCAGTTCTCTGGTGACACTGGTACAGGTTAGTCTGTAGACCCGAGATCGTCATAGAGTCTCGTGTGATTCCCGCTGTGCTTTGATTTCCATCATACCACGTCCAAGAGGGCGTGCAAAAAGGTGGCTTTTGGGTACAGTCCCGAATCATATGGAGGCAATGAGCGATAGGAGGGGTTTCGTCTCTCCCGGTATAGGGAGTTGATGTTGCGCTGTGTTCGATTGGCTATAACTGGAAATCCCTGGCCAGGGTTGCTGAGATTTACTGGTAAGTGTTATCAGTAGTTTCTCGAACTGTTATGGACCTCATATCGACACGACTTATCGAGCTACTGGGGTCTGACGTTTACCACCCCTGGGCGAGATATGCGACATATCAGACGAAGAGACCGGACTGTACGGGAGTGTTACTAGTTGGATTCACGGGAGAAAGTACAGGCTTGGTTGTTGATCTTCTGATCACTCAATACCTGGGTGGCTGTTACGTTTAGCTGACCGCTTGCAGCTTGTGGGTGTTTGATATGATCATCACCTACTATCGGCGTATTGACGATTCTTTTGAGTCCTACACAGAGGTTTCCTGGCTCAGGCAAAACGGAGTAGGAGCACATATGTGATATGTGCGGGACCGAGAACAATAGTGTATGTGATACCGTATTAGATTCTCGCGATATGTGATATCGGCCGGGTATATGTGATATTGCCGGATCATCGGATCAAGTGTTGATTCGATGAACTGATACAGATTATATTAGTCGGTTATTTATGAAATAGCCGGATTATCGGATCAAGTGTTGATTCGATAGTTTAATGTATAATTATATATTTGATATATTAAATTACATTAACTAATATAAGCTCACTAAAAAATTCTTTTTCTCACTCGGGTAATACATTGATATATATGCGATATATGTTAATTGTATTATTTTATTTTGTTACAAAATATATTATATATGTGATATATAATATTATAACAAGTTAAGGTTACAAATGCAACATGTTTTGTGGAGTTTAAACATGGTTAGGGTTTGGATTAGGGTTAAACCTTCTTGAAGCTTCTAGAAGCTTTGCTTTTGTTTTTAACTAAAGATATTTTCTAAAGATATTTTAGTTGATATTTGTTAACCTAACCCAACCCTTCACCATGGTTAAGTCTCTATATGGGTTAAGTTATCATACTTAACCCATGGTTGCATTTCTAACCTCACTACAATTCATTATTCATCACAAAAGAGTTAGCTTCTTCTTCTTCTTCCTTCTTGATGAAAAGCTTTCTAGCTTTTTCATTAGTGATGAAAATGAGTGAGAAATTGAAAACAAATGAGAGCTAAATTCCTACTTCATCATCCTCATCTATTCTAGCCACTTAGATTAGGGTGTTTGTTTTGCTAATACTTGATTAATGAAGCAAAAGCTTGGGCTTGAGTTTCTTCAAGGTAGATCATCTTTGTTATCGAAGATCGGAAGCAAGCTTGTCTCTTTCTCTTCATGGAGCCTCTCTAGAGTCCGGGTACTCGATGATCGCAGTGAAGGGATCTCAACACGGAGCTTTAGAAGTGAAGGAACGGACTACAAAGGTTGTAATCCCTAACTCTTAGAAGTATAGTTGTTTACTTGCTTTGCTTTCGCCTAATCTCTAGTCTAAGATCTTGTTTAGGGTTGTTCGGCACATGAAAAATTTGATTTTGGCATGGTTGATGCCTTGTAGAACCTTGTGACTGTGCCTAGTAACCCTACAAATTCCATAAAGTTTGAGGTGGAGAAATTTAATGGGAAACAAAACTTCTCGATGTGGCAGAAAAGGGTAAAACCATTTTTGATGAAGGAACAGCTGTTTAAGGCATTTAAGGGTAGTAAACCTACCAACATGACAGATGACGCATGGGCAAATATGGATCTAAAAGCACAATGCATGATAGAAATTTGTTTGGCGGATAACATGATGTATAACGTTATAAAAAAGACTTCTGCGGCAAGTTTGTGGTTGAAATTAGAAAGCTTGTACATGACAAAGTCATTGTCAAACAAGCTGTACCTAAAAAGCAACTTTACGGATTACGCATGAAGGAAGAGACTCTTATTCACGACCATCTAAACAGTTTCAACACGATGGTGAGAAATCTTCTATGCCTTGAAGTCAAGTAGAGGAGGAGGACCAAACTGTAGGGTTCCTAGGCATACACTAGAGGTCTCACAAGGCATCAACCATGCCAAATTCAAATTTTTCCGGTGCCGAGAAACCCTAATGCGATCGTTAACTAGAGTTTAGGCGAAAACAAATGCGAATAAACAACTTTATTCTAAAGTGAACGGAAATACAACCTTTGTAGATCCGGTCCCCCACTTCCTAAGCTCCGTGTTGACGTCCCTTCGCTGCGATCACCACGATCCTGGACCCTTGCGATGGTTTCGTCGGAGAAATGATCAGGCTAGGTCGTTGACTTCGATGCCGAAGATGATCTACGTCGAGGAAACTCAAACTCAAGCTCCACCTTCACTAAGTCATGAAACTTGTGAAGAAAACACCCAATACAACATGGCAAGTGGTGGAGGATGAAGAAATAGGAAGTGGGTTCACTTTGGATTTGGATTTCTCACTTGATTTCATCACTTAAGAATTTTCAAGAATGGTTTTCTTTTTCTCCATGGAGAAGAAGAAGAAGAAAAAGAATATGATAAGAATAATGAATAAATGGAAAATAATGTGATTCTTATCATAATGCAACCTTGGATTAGTTTAACAAGTGTAGAGAATAAACTAGGGTTTAGTTGAATGGTTAGGGTTAAGGAAAAAACAAAATGGTCAAACCTTTCAAAGCTTCATGAAGTTTCAAGAATGAAACAAATAAGCCACCATTTTATTCTTGCCAAAAAAAACAAATAAATGAATAAGTGAATAATTCAAAACCCTAACCATTCACTTAACCATGGTTTAAAATAAACATACACCCAAACTTGCATGTATCATCAATCATGATACAATCTAGTGCACAAAAATATATCACATATACTACTTGTGCACATCAAGTGAGAAAATCCATTTTAAGTGAACAAATACTAGTTAATGTAAAATAATATATCAAATATATAATTGTACATCAAATCATTAAATCAACACTTGATTTAATGATCCGGTCATATCGCATATAACCGACTAATATCAAGTGTATCAATGTATCGAATCAACACTTGATTCGGTAACCCGGCTATATCACATATAACCTGCCGATGATACAAATCGCGAGAATAGAATCCAGTATCACATACTGGTATTATTCTCGGTCCCGCACATATCTCATATGCGCTCCTATTTCGTTTCGCTTGAGCCAGGAAACCTCTGTGTAGGACTCTAAAGACTCGTCAATACGCCGGCAGCAGGTGATGATCATATCAAACACCCACAAGCCGCAAGCGGTCTGCCAAACGTAACGGCCACCCGGGTATTGAGCGATCAGAAGATCGACGAGCAAGCCTGCTCACACTCCTGTGAATCCAACCAGTAACACTTACCGTACAGTCCGGTCTCGTCGTCTGATATGTCGCATATCTTGCCTAGGGGTGGTAAACGTCAGACCCCAGTAGCTCGATAAGTCATGTCGATATGAGGTCTATAACAGTTCGAGAAACTACTGATAACACTTACCAGTAAATCTCAGCAACCCTGGCCAGGGATTTCTGGTTATAGCCAATCAAACACAGCACAACATCAACTCTCTATACCGGAAGAGACGAATCCCCTCCTATCGCTCATTGCCTCCATGTGACTCAGGACTGTACCCAAAAACCACCGTTTTGCACGCCCTCTTGGACGTGGTAAGGTGGAAATCAAAGCACAGTGGGAATCACACAAGACTCTATGACGATCTCGGGTCTACAGACTAACCTGTACCAGTGTCACCAGAGAACTGCCATCTGACGTAAGGTATAATACCATCTGGGAGTTCTCGGCTAGTCCGTCCAGTGTACCCAGTCTCCACTGAGCACCCGTATATCATCTCTGATGTCAAACACCAATGGATATGGGATCATCCATCGCCCATCTATATGGGTCGAGAAGGTATACGCTAGTCTACTCTGGTATATCGATGCCCCGTCTCGATACACCCACGACGAGGGACCTTGAAGGATGTACTTATGGACTACCATGTCCCCACTAGTATGATCCGCATCATAGTCCAGGTAGTCAAGTACTCATCCTAAGGGTTTTACCAACATGTAACAGAGAGACAATCAGTGTACACGTTAAGGTAAAGAGCAACCAGATAGCATACTATCATGTCGAGCAAGAAAGTCATCCCTATATATGTCCAAGCATCCACTACAATATACATCCTATGTATAGTAATGGCCTCTAGGGTATACATATAACTAACAATCTCCCACTTGCACTAGGGCCATCTGATAGCAGTGGTTGTAGTTGATTGAGTGATTTAGCGTGCTTGCGTTTTCTAAAAGATAGATCAAAAATATTTGTAACCGCAATCAAGAACGGCGTCGCTTTGCAGCTAGCCGGTGAGTACGGGTCGGTCCACAGGGATGTTGTGAATTTCCGATTCGTTCTTACAAGTTAATTCTGAATGGTGTTCGGATTGATTATTAAATCTAAAATCCTAAATTATTCTACCTAGGGCAATTAATTGAAAGTTATAACTACGGCAGAGAAATAAAATCTATACTAGGACAGGAAAATAAATTTAATCTAGGGCATGAATTGAAATTATCTAGGGCAAGAAAATAAACAAATCTACTTACTTTACAGATGCATTTTTCCAATCATCCATGCAGGGTTGTCAGATCTGAATTTCAGAATTGAAGAGAGGCACCGATACTCTCCATAAAGAATTTTGGAATTTTTATTAAAAGGAGGCATAAAGAATTACAATCTGTAGAGTTCCTATTTATAGAGAATAGGAAACCCTAGGGTTACATCTTGAACTGCATGTCTAAATTTACAAAAATAGCCCTAGTTGACTAGTCAAAGCCGCAAACGAATTATAGTAAAATTTAATTCCACAGATCTCTCTTGACAGCCGCGAAACCGCGGCCTTGGTAGGCTTGGGCCGCGGTTCCGCGGCCCATTGGTCGGCTCAGATGCTGATCTTTTGTGGACTTCTTCTGGGTATTTTTAGTCTTCTTATTCTTTTGTTCCTTTTTCATTTGGGCTTCTACATTGGTTCCAGATCTCTAGTGAACAATTTACAGTGGATTTTTAACCGTTCGCTTTGTAATTTTGGACCTTGAGTTGCCTTGTTAATTGTGAACTGTATCTTTGATGTAGGCTTGATCAAGATCTTCTGTTCATTGGTTGAAGTCCACTTTTTCATCATCTTTATATCGTTTTCACTGTTCTCTGTCCAAGGATCTGTAACCTGTAACATGTAGCAGACATGCGTCAAAAGCACCCATTTATTTATAAAAAGAATAAGAATGGGGAATATAATAATGCAATATTATGGTGTGAACAAATACCCCCAAACTTATATTTTGCTCGTCCTCGAGCAAACTTATTTTTATTCACTAAAATCCTAACCACACTTTCGCAGGGAAACGCGATTGCACTGAGCACGTGCAACAAGCCGTTAAACCTCTAGGTGTCCCTAGTAGGAGGAGTGTTGTCTCCTGAGGGTTTTCAGCGGATTACACCCACAAAATCCTATCAACTCAGCACATTGACTTTTGTTTTCCAATTAGGTTTTCTAACAAGGAATTCTATTATCTTCTACTTGCAAATTATCCACCCATATTCTTCACACTTCCTCATTATTTAACTTAAGATTATATATGTTATGTAGACCTACTTAGCTTTCGGCATCTCTTAAGTTTTCCTTCTAAAGTTCCATCTCCACTTAGGAATTTCTATCAACCCTACTAAAGATACAAGTTTTATTCTTCATTCCTTTCTCTTATCTAAACTCTAATCACATATCCCCACGTGTATGTAAATATCACCCCTACACTTGGAAATTCAAATTAAGCAATCGTACTCTCGTCCATTGTTCAAAGCACTTATTAATTGGTGAATTTTTAATTGAATTTTGCTTACACATCCTTCATGCGACCGTTAATACTTCTTGAGGTACCAACGACCGATTACAAAATGTGTTTGCACATTTAAGCGTAATTCCTAGTCTTGCAACACTCAAGGCTTTTAGCAGTGACTCCCAAACCAGTTGGTCTAAGGCACTAGGTGATGAAGCACCCTCGCTAAATATTTTTCTATTTTTGCAGCCTTAAGTAATCACAAAAACCAATGTCCATTTTTTCTTATTCTTTATTCACACTTTTTTTTCTTTTATTTTCTTCGTACTAAGGACTTTAAACAAGAGCATTTCAAGGTCTCTTCTACTATTCCAAGTTTCAAGGTTTGTGATTGTGCAAATTGTAGGGTATACGTTTTCAAAATCTAGACTTAAGCTAGGAACTATTTTTCAAACTTATACTTTAATAAGAACGTCAATACTCTTCCCTCATTTTGACTTAGCCCAAGAAGTGAACCCAAAATTTACCTATTTCTAAATAAACTACAAGGCATATACTTTCTACCGTTAAACTTTAAGGAATGTTATCTTTAGGGTTTTTTAATTTACTAAGTCTAAGATCTAGTTATTCCTAGCCAGTTAACCTGTTTGTCAAACTCGAGTCAAATAAGGCCAAAATTGAATACATTAATTTTTATAAATTTTTTTTAAAAAATTTCAATTTTTATGGGTTTTAAAATAAGTATGCAAATGCAAAAATATGTACAAATGAATGCGAAGGAAGAAGACGTACCGAGCATACCCCCAAACTTGAACTTGACAGTGTCCTCACTGTCATGCTAAATCAAGAGGGTCAAGATACCGGCACTCCCCTGTTTATTTATTTATAATTTTTATATTTTTAATGTTTTGAAATTTTTTTTTATTTTTTTATAGAAAAGAAAACAAAAAATATATACATATATACAAAGATTCCCCCAAATTTAAGCTTGGCCTTGCACAAGCCAAAAGTTAGCACCAACCATTCAAAAATCTTATGTGGAAATGGTAAAGTTGGTGCAAGAAACGCGAGACCGTGTGGAAAGAAGAATGGTAGAATATGGTCTCGGTGGGGGAGAAGAATGGCGAAAAGAAGAAGGACGTGGAGTACGATCTTGAGGTTGTAAATTGAGTGAATAAATTAGCGTAATATGTGATGACCGATATGTTATAAGCGATTGCGCTAACCTATCTACTCGTCGAGAAATGGGATCAAATCCCTCAAGATTCGCAAGAAAACATGGGTACGCCCAACTTGGTATCGGAGATGAAAGCGTAACGGTCATTTGTACGGTCGGGACAATAGGAGAGACGAAAGGAAGTGAATTAGGGATAGTATCTTTCTCACCGTAGTAAACTGTTTCGAACTTGAAAGATTCCATTAATGGTTCGAAACTACTATAATCAACTGAGTCTGATGGCTCATCTGAAAATGTAAAGGACTCAAACTCGGGCGGTGAGTCATCAACATCGTCCAAAAAAGTGAAACACTCGTAAGTGTTATCATCTGTGAGAACAGTATCGGATTCAAAGGAAAATCTTTCAAGCTCACAGTCTTCAAGCGGGGTCGGAACGATGGGAAGGAGGGAGGGTGATATAACAGTCAAAGGTTCAGGAGGATGAATTGGAAAATCAGACACATCAAACAAAAATGATTCAACCTCAATATTAACCTCAAGACTCTTCTCGATACTATCCTCAATATTCAACTCATCCATGCCATTATCATCAAAATCTAGACGCATATAAGATTCGGGAGAAACATTTAATAACTCAGGATGATGATTTGAACATAAAATTTCAAGCAAATCGACATGTTCATCATCCGAAATATTCCCGGCGTCTATATCCTTAATCAAGTGAAAATCAATTTCTTTAGACACCTCATCAAAAGTATGGATATCTATCGATTTAGGTTCTAGATGGGAGGTGTAAAGATCGAAAGGATTAGGTGCGGTTTCACTCGAAAGGGGTTCCTCACAATCTGGCAAATCAAACACTACAAAATCACACAACTCGTTTTTATTTTCAACAGGTGAACTATTTAGGGCAATCGATGGAAAACAGGATTTGTGGGCTTCAATTGGGTAAGGGTATGTTTGATTTGAAAATCCTCTCTCATTCTCACTCTGTCCAACTGCCGCCTCATACATTGAAAAATTTGGAGCTAGCGGGACACTAGCTACCGGTTCACTAGGTTGCATAAGGGCGGCCACGGACGCTTCCACATTCCTAGTCATTTTATTTGTTGCAGCAATATAAGCCTCCAACGACTCTTCCAAACTAGACTTAGGTGGTGAGGGGGTTTCAGTAAAAGATTCAAAATTGGTTGGATATGTGAAACTCCCTAATGGCTGTGTCGAAACAGTGTCTAGTGAAGGTGGGAAAGTCGGGTATGACTGGTAGGAAGTGAATGATTGGACAGGGGTAGGGTCAACATATGGATAAATAGGTGAATAGTCGTGCGGATCCCTAAAACTAGATGAGTGGAGAGGGGTGAAAGATCGACTGCGAGATTGAGCAATATGCTCAGCAATGGATATCGGCTTAGGGGTTACAGCTGAACTTAAAAAAGTGGTGTCAACATACGAAGGTGGTAAAGGTTGACTTGGTTGACCCAAAGGGGGTTGAAAAGTCAAACTGTTTCTCCTAGACGCCTCTATGTGATCTTTCAAAGATTTTTTAGGCATGGAGGGATCGTTTTTAAATTGACCGAACAAATTGACATATGACGCAAAATTAGGTTCGGGATACCAAAGTTCGGCTAAAGATTTATTATGTGGGGTACCCATGTTGTAAGAAAAGGGAAAGAAGGAAAGTTTATTGTGGTGCAAGGATTTATTTGTGGCTAAAAAACTTTGCAAGTTTCTATCAAAATTTTCCATATTATTTTTTTATTCTTTTTTCTCTTTATTAGGAAAAATTTGTTGCAAAAAGATTTTTAACACAAGATATGCAACAGCAAAATATTACTTGCAATCTAATTTCATTTTAAGCAATGCACAAAAATCCTGCACAAGATCGTTATTTGGAAGGGAAAAAATTGTTGAGCGTAAAGAAATCCTGCAGGCAAATTTACAGAAGATATATCAAGATTTGCAGAGGAGGAGAGAGAAAACTCACAGAAATATGCAGTGGCAGAACTGGTTTGTTTTTTTTTATCGCGCTCTGCCTTTTTTTCTCAAGCCCTGAATCGACCAGGCCGCGGCGGTTCCGCGGCCGAAAGTGAAACACTCGTAAGTGTTATCATCTGTGAGAACAGTATCGGATTCAAAGGAAAATCTTTCAAGCTCACAGTCTTCAAGCGGGGTCGGAACGATGGGAAGGAGGGAGGGTGATATAACAGTCAAAGGTTCAGGAGGATGAATTGGAAAATCAGACACATCAAACAAAAATGATTCAACCTCAATATTAACCTCAAGACTCTTCTCGATACTATCCTCAATATTCAACTCATCCATGCCATTATCATCAAAATCTAGACGCATATAAGATTCGGGAGAAACATTTAATAACTCAGGATGATGATTTGAACATAAAATTTCAAGCAAATCGACATGTTCATCATCCGAAATATTCCCGGCGTCTATATCCTTAATCAAGTGAAAATCAATTTCTTTAGACACCTCATCAAAAGTATGGATATCTATCGATTTAGGTTCTAGATGGGAGGTGTAAAGATCGAAAGGATTAGGTGCGGTTTCACTCGAAAGGGGTTCCTCACAATCTGGCAAATCAAACACTACAAAATCACACAACTCGTTTTTATTTTCAACAGGTGAACTATTTAGGGCAATCGATGGAAAACAGGATTTGTGGGCTTCAATTGGGTAAGGGTATGTTTGATTTGAAAATCCTCTCTCATTCTCACTCTGTCCAACTGCCGCCTCATACATTGAAAAATTTGGAGCTAGCGGGACACTAGCTACCGGTTCACTAGGTTGCATAAGGGCGGCCACGGACGCTTCCACATTCCTAGTCATTTTATTTGTTGCAGCAATATAAGCCTCCAACGACTCTTCCAAACTAGACTTAGGTGGTGAGGGGGTTTCAGTAAAAGATTCAAAATTGGTTGGATATGTGAAACTCCCTAATGGCTGTGTCGAAACAGTGTCTAGTGAAGGTGGGAAAGTCGGGTATGACTGGTAGGAAGTGAATGATTGGACAGGGGTAGGGTCAACATATGGATAAATAGGTGAATAGTCGTGCGGATCCCTAAAACTAGATGAGTGGAGAGGGGTGAAAGATCGACTGCGAGATTGAGCAATATGCTCAGCAATGGATATCGGCTTAGGGGTTACAGCTGAACTTAAAAAAGTGGTGTCAACATACGAAGGTGGTAAAGGTTGACTTGGTTGACCCAAAGGGGGTTGAAAAGTCAAACTGTTTCTCCTAGACGCCTCTATGTGATCTTTCAAAGATTTTTTAGGCATGGAGGGATCGTTTTTAAATTGACCGAACAAATTGACATATGACGCAAAATTAGGTTCGGGATACCAATGTTCGGCTAAAGATTTATTATGTGGGGTACCCATGTTGTAAGAAAAGGGAAAGAAGGAAAGTTTATTGTGGTGCAAGGATTTATTTGTGGCTAAAAAACTTTGCAAGTTTCTATCAAAATTTTCCATATTATTTTTTTATTCTTTTTTCTCTTTATTAGGAAAAATTTGTTGCAAAAAGATTTTTAACACAAGATATGCAACAGCAAAATATTACTTGCAATCTAATTTCATTTTAAGCAATGCACAAAAATCCTGCACAAGATCGTTATTTGGAAGGGAAAAAATTGTTGAGCGTAAAGAAATCCTGCAGGCAAATTTACAGAAGATATATCAAGATTTGCAGAGGAGGAGAGAGAAAACTCACAGAAATATGCAGTGGCAGAACTGGTTTGTTTTTTTTTATCGCGCTCTGCCTTTTTTTCTCAAGCCCTGAATCGACCAGGCCGCGGCGGTTCCGCGGCCGAAAGGTGGCTGGAGCGGCGGTTCCGCCGCGCTTTGGTCGGTTCGGCAAGTTTTTTTTTTTTTGGAATAGATCACCACGGTTAACTTGTAGACTCGGTCCTCCAAATTTCTTCTATTCCTCGGTTGTTGTGATCTTCTGTTGTTCCGATCTGTTTTTTCCTGTTTTGATCTCTGTAGATTTCTAGATCCGAATTTGATCCTGCAAAAATTCATAAAAAAACAAAGTATCCCTTCCAAAAATAACAAAATATATATATTTTTTTGATTTTTCAGATTTTTATGATTTTTTAAATTTTGATTAACCCGAAATTGCGAAAAGGAAAGTTCTACGCCATCCCCGGCAATGGCGCCATTTGATTGAGTGATTTAGCATGCTTGCGCTTTCTAAAAGATAGATCAAAAATATTTGTAACCGCAATCAAGAACGGCGTCGCTTTGCAGCTAGCCGGTGAGTACGGGTCGGTCCACAGGGATGTTGTGAATCTCCTAATCGCGCTAACGAGTTAATTCCGAATGGTGTTCGGATTGATTATTAAATCTAAAATCCTAAATTATTCTACCTAGGGCAATTAATTGAAAGTTATAATTAGGGCAGAGAAATAAAATCTATACTAGGACAGGAAAATAAATTTAATCTAGGGCATGAATTGAAATTATCTAGGGCAAGAAAATAAACAAATCTACTTACTTTACAGATGCATTTCTCCAATCATCCATGCAGGGTTGTCAGATCTGAATTTCAGAATTGAAGAGAGGCACCGATGCTCTCCATAAAGAATTTTGGAATTTTTATTAAAAGGAGGCATAAAGAATTACAATCTGTAGAGTTCCTATTTATAGAGAATAGGAAACCCTAGGGTTACATCTTGAACCGCATGTCTAAATTTACAAAAATAGCCCTAGTTGACTAGTCAAAGCCGCAAACGAATTATAGTAAAATTTAATTCCACAGATCTCTCTTGACGGCCGCGGAACCGCGGCCTTGGTAGGCTTGGGCCGTGGTTCCGCGGCCCATTGGTCGGCTCAGATGCTGATCTTTTGTGGACTTCTTCTGGGTATTTTTAGTCTTCTTATTCTTTTGTTCCTTTTTCATTTGGGCTTCTACATTGGTTCCAGATCTCTAGTGAACAATTTACAGTGGATTTTTAACCGTTCGCTTTGTAATTTTGGACCTTGAGTTGCCTTGTTAATTGTGAACTGTATCTTTGATGTAGGCTTGATCAAGATCTTCTGTTCATTGGTTAAAGTCCACTTTTTCATCATCTTTATATCGTTTTCACTGTTCTTTGTCCAAGGACCTGTAACCTGTAACATGTAGCAGACATGCGTCAAAAGCACCCGTTTATTTATAAAAAGAATAAGAATGGGGAATATAATAATGCAATATTATGGTGTGAACAGTAGTATCTCATACTCAACCATCCCATAAAAGTCTCTCTTTGGGAAAAGGCCTTTGTGAGTGGATCCGCCGTGTTGTCCTCTGAGTTTACTCTCCTAATCTCGATCACCCTGGAGATCAACTATCTCCATGATCAGGTGACACTGCCTCAGAATATGTCTGGATCACTGATGGGACGGGCGTTCCTTGGCATAAGCCACAACTCCATTGTCTCACAATGGTAGGAACGAAGTTCATCTCATGAACTAATATACATCCAGACTGCCTCTTTGGTAGCATCTTAAGTAGCGATGTATCCAACCTTTATCGTCTAGTTTGCCACGGTATCTAGCTTGGAACTCTTCCAACATACCATCCCTTTACTAAGGGTAAAGACAATGCCTGTGACTGACATTCAGTCGTCCTTATCACTCTGGAACACTTCCAGTGATTCACCCCAGGATCGATTGATACCATCTCACTACATCTAGTGAGAATCCTAACATCCATTTAGATCTATCTCATAGATCCAAAACCCAGGATTTAGTAGGTATCACTTTGATCATATATGGAGAATCATTGTGATAAGCGGAGATTGACCGAGCGTAGCATAGGAAACTCCTTCCCCATCAAGAGTATGTTATCCATGTACTCTACGAGGATCACCACCATACTCCCTACTACCTTTTTGTATATACAAAGTTCATCTACCATTTTGATGAAGTCAAACTACTCCATCAAAACAGACGTTCCAACTCCGCGATGCCTGGTTTATCTTATAAAGCATCTTGTGCACATTTCCGCTGCTCCCACAGTCTACGAAGCCCTCTGGCTGTGTACTTATAGACGCCCTCTTCTAAAACATCATTTAGAAAAGCTGTCATGACACCCAACCACCAGACGTAGTCATGGTATGTAGCCGTGGTAAGTAGGATCTGGATGGACTTAAGCATAGCTACTCAGAAAAGGTTTCATCATAATCCATACCTGGTCAATGATGCAAACCTTTAACAAGTCTAGTTTTGAAAGTCTCAACTTTTCCATGTACACCAAGTAATCTTCTCAAGATATACTTGCTTCTGATGGGAATTTAACCCTTCAGATAAAGCAACCAAAGTCCATACTTTGTTGGTGTATAAGGATTCCATCTCAGATCGCTAAGCACCCAGCCATTCATACAGAGTCTTACTCCTGATGGCCAGCTCGAAACTAGTTGGGTCATCATCTCATGATGCAATTCTCGCTCCCACTGTCATAGAGAAAACGAAGTATCTCTCAGGTGGGTGAGGAACCCTACTAGATCGGCGGAGAGGCTGAGGTTCGTTGGTAACTATTGAATCCTTTGGTTCTACCAAATCATCAGCTGCAGTTTGTATAGCTGAAACATTTCCAGTTCTACATAACAGATCTTGCCTTGAGTTTGTCCGGATTTTGCTTTTAGACATAGGTCGGACAACCCCAAATCTTAACTAGCTTAAGACATGGGCTCTTCCCATACCATATCTCATATAGAGTGGTAGATTGTGATCTGATTCGAACCCTATTTAATAGGTATGCAGCTTCTCAAGCGCATAACTCCCAAAAGGAAACAGGTAACTCAGTAGTACTCATCATAGAGCGCACCATATCGAATAGGGTGCAACTGCTCCGCCCCGATATACCATCGTGCTATGGTGTATACGGAGGAGTAATGCTGAGAGAGAATCTCATTCTCCTTTAGAATAGTCCAGGAATTTCGTGCTCAAGTATTCTCCTCCCTGATCGCATCAAAGGACATAATACTTATACCCTCATTTTGGTTCTCTACTTCTAACTTATATTCCGTGAATATCTCAAAAGGCTCGGACTTGTGTTTCAACAGGAACATATATCTGAATCTTGAGAGATCATCAGAGAATATAATGAAGTACAAAGAACCGGTCTTGGCATGTGTAGACTGGGGACCTTTATACATCAACATGTATCATCCCAAGAGTTCACTAACTCTTTCTCTGTTTCCAGTAAACGGAGCTATGGTGATCTTATCTTTGTGACATGACTGGCAAGTTTCACAAGATGTAAATTCAAAATGATTTAAATATGCATCTATATGTAACTTCAGCTAGTCGGGTCGCATTGATATGACCTAGTCTACAATACCTCAAGAAGAATTCGTTCATTTCTGAACTCTTCCTCTTGTGTGTGTTCTGTATACTAAGAACTGTAGTTTGATTTAGAACATTAATGCTTTTAGATAATGTGCCTGAACCGATCAACTTTTGATATAGGAAATGTTCAAAACATTATCCAACAATACAAAATTTTATCATTTCTTTACTAATAAAGAGACTGATATGATTTTGTATATCAGGTTCGGTATCTAACAACATTCATTCAGAATCAATGTATTTGGAATACAGGGTGACAGTGACCAACAGACTTGGCTGCAACACTTGCACCGTTTTCTGTCTCATGAAACTTATCACCCGTTCTCAGTTCTTTACCTATCTGTAGCCCATGTAACAAATTACATATGCGGGATCCTGATCCGGTATCTCATATCCAGGACGTAAAGAATACTGAGAAACAGTTCTGTAATGAACACACCCGAAGGAGATGTATCATATGCACTTTCTTCGTTTGGGCGGCATGGGAATCCTGGTAATCCCCAATTTCCTGCTCTGTCTTAGAACAATTATAAGTTGGAGCGGGACCAACGTTCCCCAGCTCAGTATAACAAGCGAGTTCGGTCAATATTCCGTATTATTATCTTGATTAAGGCGTAATATGGTCGCTACCTGGAGAGAGAGAGAAGAAAACACTCAGCGTGTGCTCTTGTAAGATCAGATTGGTTATATATTTTATCTAATCAGGATGGCTCCCACTGTTTTTATCAAATCTTCCTTCAAACCCTAAAAGGAAAGACTAGCCGGGATTAATTACACGCTACAAGTTCGCCAATCTTTCAGCCAGGCCAGTGTCGGTACTTTGAGGGAGGTCCCCCGTGCTTTCGCATGGACCTAATTACAGTAAACCTCGTTTTCCCAGAGACGTAACCCCATTGACACCTTTCTAGACACCTACTTGATCGGCTAATTGTAATGTGTAAAACTCTCCCAGGAGTAACAATTACTCACAGTGGGTATTGGGATCCAATTATCTCATAGAAGGTATGCAATCTCATTGCAAATTTCAACACTTAAAATTCCCGATAATATTTTGCCTCTAACCTCCTATGACCTTGACAAAGGCCAACAAACCATAGGATGCTAGTCAAGTTCAACTCGTCATTTCCTGATTGAATTAAACCCACCCGCACGACCCTTGACAAAGGCCAACAAGGTCGCACGACTACCCTAACCCAATCTGCATCATATGCATAAGCAGATAAGCACCAGTCAGCTACCGCACACTACGCCTTGACAAAGGCCAACAAACGCAGCACGAATACTAACTACTACTTATCTGAAATGATGGAGGGCTACGACAGGTTTTTCTGAAAACCTATTGCGTAATGAACTTGATATCGTCGTAGAATCAAATGATTTTAAAATGGAGTGTTTTTTAGGCTTTTCTAGTTTTGCTAAAGGGGTCACTCCCGGTGAAGGGATCGTCGGCCCTTTCCTCGTCGAATGAGGTGCGGGATATATCATATATATCGCTGTGCAAAGCAGAAACTATAGAAGCTATCAAAAGACAAACCGAGTGTGTAGCATCTACCAGTTATTGCTAAAGGGGTCACTCCCGGTGAAGGGATCGTCGACCCTTTCCTCATCGAATAAGGTGCAGGATATATCATATATACCGCTGTGCAAAGCAAGAACTGTAGCTACCTGTTTTATTTTTGAAATTCGATTCCACAACATCTTTAGGTTTCTTTTTCTTTCATTAATCATATTAATGAAGTCCCATCATTAAAGCACCTAAACATCACAGATAAATACGACGTACACTTATACCATCCGTGTTCGCCTCGATGTCCCCTCGTGCACCGTTAGGTTAGGTGACTAACGGCAGAGCGGGGCAGGGCTAGCACGGGTGTAAAACATAAGTAACGCCTATATAATATATCATATATACTATATAAAGTATCTATCACAGAACATATCACATGATCACATCATAGATAACGCAGCAGAAAATATCATATGAAATATTGGATATACTAGGACGTTCGTGTTTTCAATACGAGCCAGTATAAAACACGGATTCCACGGTCGCGATGAATAGCCAAACCCACACCCCTAGACCCCTACGAGAGCGGCAAGCAACCCTACCAATTCTAGAGTTAGGAGACCCGGACTCGACTCCTCGAGTTGGTCTCCCACTGGACTCCAGAACCCGGTTACCTGTGCCCTCCTCCTTGGGTCTATCCTAGTGCGGAAAAGTAAATAATATACAAATGGTGACATCTTCCGCAACCTGGAAGTGCCCCAAGAAAAGAATATTACATACAAGTTTTTACATGAATGAAAATGAAAAACACTCATCTCACATAAAAAAAACCCGGCTATTCAAACACGACGATCCAATATAACATATCCAGCAACACATAACATCACATGTCATCAACGTAAGTAAACATGCGTATCCCAATTGTCGTTGACATATAGCAACGAAACCGGCGATATCACATATTACACTTACGGTCACAGAAAAGAAAGTGTAAAACTACAACAGTTAGAATCCGCAACCTCTTTAGACATCGCATGCCTAAACCAATGAATTCCTTAGACATCGCATGCCTAACAATTATAAACCCCGCATTTTAGTCTCATTATCGAAAACTCTTTTCAATATCAAGTCGGGCAATTCAACAAGATTCCCGACACCCTGATCGAATGCTCGTCGCAAACTTTACTAGGCGGCCACACCCCCGATACCGTCGACGAAGTGCACCAAGGCGGAACACCGCTACCGCGAGCACCCGAACAGATGCTTTCGGCGACGGGGTTCTCCTACAGTCACTTGGTCGGGGCTAAGGGGTGTAGCTGTCTATTAAGTTTATCCAGCGCGTATCCGCGTACGCTACGTGATTGCGACGGACTTTTGATCACATCAAAATTCTGTGGTAACCGATCAAGTGAGACTAAAGTGCTATGTTTATAACATTCATTCAGTTATCTCATAACAACATGTGGATTCCAAATATTATATCACATTCCAGATAAATAGAAAATGTTAAACTTTCCGATCGAACAATCGAACACCCAAGTTTTCCCGAAACAGCTCAACACATGAAACAAGTTTAAAAACATTCACTTCATGCCTCAGTACCAACGGTCCAGCCGTAGAAGGGTCAAGCCAACGCCCACATGTGGCACGCCGTACTGCCCCAAACCCTAAGGTTCAAAAGGCAGTTCAAGACGGTCACATAATCGAGTTAAGGTTTGTTGTCTTCTAGAGAGTCCATCGCGTTACTTGCACTACTTAGAACATTCTTAAACTACGGAAAAATCCAACACTTAGAAATTTCTCGGCAGGGGAAAAAGTGGGTATTTATATCCGGTCGAACTTTTTAACATATTCTAAAATATCCGGAAAACACATAGACGAAGTTAAAGATTCCGATCGAATCATTGAGTCCCCAATAAATGTCACGACCCGAAAGTACGGAACATGACCGGCACTTAAACTACGAAACGTCTCGAGGCGTTCGTAATCTAAGAAAGCCGAAAACCCAAAAATCCAAACCAAGAAAAGTAGTAGAGTGAAGGAAAACCAATTTAAATCAAGCGGTTTTAATAGCATAAGCCGAATTATGCGTTTTTTAAAAACATCAAATATTTCCTGAAAATTTCGGCAGAGTCTCCTTTGTAAATACTGGCCCCCAAATGGGATACAACATGAATAGTATACGAAATCAATAAAAGGGCATCCCCAAGCGGAAGCTAGCTCTTCGTCAATCGACGGTCACAACCACGCAAGCAATATAATATACAACGCCAACGGCGAGGATCAAAAACCCAAAACCACAAGAAAACCACAGAAATAAAACGCGCGACTCTAAGGTCGAAAGAATAGCACTTCTGGTCTCTATCTCAAAATATACATTTTTGGTTGATGGAACTTCTAGATACAACAGAGTAATAATATACAAGTTATATAATGGGGGGTACGATACAAGTAAACCCACCTACTAGCAAATCACCCGGAGGAAACTATGCCCGCAAGCCGTAATGAAACATGTACGGCAAACCTGCAAGAAACTGGGGCACAACGGGGGTGAGTTGCCAACTCGTGAATAGAAAAACATCTACGGAAAGAAATCGCATAAATAACGCAACCTAGGTCAAAGATCATAATATATCCTCAAATATATGTATAACATGCAGCCTATAACAACGGCTAGGGTAATATCTAACCCGAGTGTAATCTCATGTGCCCGTGTCAGTGCCTCAGGTAGCAATATATCATATGAATGAGGTATGAATGCATGAAAACAGAATACATGTAAATGAAGAAACTGTTTTCATAAATTAGTGAGATTTCCTTTGTATTTTTTAAATGAGGTATCATAAATGAAAGCAGCATCAACAGTGTCTAGTATCGACATAAAACATAAATCTCAATGTCTCAAAACCTCAGGCTCCGGCTATCCGGACTGGCCTGTATCATCAAATCTCAGTACCTCAATATCTCAAAATCTCAATATCTAGGGCGCCGTCAGTCCAGACCGGCCCCTACCATCCATCTCAAGACCACGAAAGTATCCTCCGGATATCCGACGCGTCGGGTAATATCACCGGTAGGTAGTCTCCCCCTGCCAGGCTCACATCGTCATCACCACGCGCTTCTTGCCCTGGGGTACCTTACCGGGCCCACCATGTACCCGAAACGGTTCATCCATCTCCTCGAGTCGGGTCTCGAAATCCATCAGCAAACTCATGGTGGACGACTCATACATCATGGAAAAACCGCATTTTTATTTAAAAAGAGAGAAAGCAGTTTATATATGTTTTGCGGTTTTTCTCCAAATCCAGAAAATATCATGGAAATCCGAATCACCAATAGCATGTAAAACCATGAATATAAGCATGAGCATCCATGAATAACAGTTTGCATGAAGTAGCAGGTAATAACTACAATGTCTAAACTAGCATATAAGGCAAGTACACTAATATCATGTCTAAACTATTAGCTAACAGGCTATGTCAATGTAATAGTATTTTCTATGTGTACGTGACATGGCAATTACCGATGAAGATGTGTGTGAGCCGGCAAGTAAGTGTACGTGGTACATACGCATCATCGGTAATGGTGATGGTGTCCTAACAGCATGATATCAATAATGAAATATGAATTACAATAAGTATGCGATGCGGAGCAACAACAATAATATGCAGGAGCTGAATACTAGACACAACGGTAACTTAACTGCATTACCCTAATATAAGTCCTACAATAGCGCCTTTTGAAATAACACGAATCGCGGTGTTTTGAAAATAAGGGCTACGGTGTTTTTAAGAAAAGATACGTCTTTTGAAATATCCGTAGAATCCCTTGACCTGTCTTTTAAAATACCCACGATTCGTTAGTTTTGAAATATGTAGGAGTCTAATCTAGTCTAACAACTACACTAAACTATACGGCTGAACTAACAAGCTGAACTACAGGTAAGGAAACCGCCTAACATCTGAGTCGATATATATATAAACATATATATATATATTAGTCGGTGATCCCGCCTCGATAATATCACATCCGATACCATATCTATAATCAGATATTCCCAAGTCAAGAGTGCGGATCTATCATCAATATATAGCTCGTACGTAAATCCGTCGTACGGCATCCCCACATCTGGGTACGGGTCAATATCAAATCCATCACACTATTCATCTGGTATCCCCTTTATCAAAAATCATAATCCGGGTACGGATCTATGTCTAGTACAATACTGATACCACCTACGTATGCATGCACGTGTGTGAAACACTACGTCAAAGGACCCGCTACAACGTCATGTCGTATCTCAAATACGAATCCTGCCATATCACCGAATTCACAACCTCAATACAAATCTCATCGACTCATCTCAAACCCAAGTATCATCCTCAAATCCGTATGTGAACACATAGTCCCATACCCATGTGAACACATAACTATGTATTCCTGAATAAGCACAAATGAAAGAAGAAAGTATGCAAGTATGGGTGGGTGTGTGCATACGTGGTGCGACCACTACTCTAGGGTTTCGCGACACTAAATATCCAAGAACACCAAAAATCCATATTATCATCAATGCACTCAAACAATATATAAACAATATATATGTGTGTGTATACGTATTCGTATACATCACCACGAACTGCGGGGGTGCTATACGCCATCCACCCAACTTCTCCCCGTAGATATAAATCTACTCACCTGGTCCTCGCTCGCCGGTGCCGACGTCGCCACACGCTTACTTGTCGTCTCGAAGTCTAAATGGGGTACCTACATATCATAACGCACCGTATCGCATTAAAATCCGACCCATGACCAAAACTACTCACGAATCCCACATAGGTCAAAACCTATGGTTTGCATTCTCAAATCAACCTAAAAACCCTCGACATCGGTGTACACACGCCGATTGATCGAGAAAAACACCAAACGTACCAATCGTTGTTTTATAAGTCACTAAAAATATATGAAATAGGATGCAAATCATCAAAACCAATAAATTGATCAAATCGGTTTATTTCCAAAATGCCTAGTAAAGGGGTCGTTAACCGTTTTACTACCAGTCTTGATGTTTTAGCAAACTAGTGGTCACAATACTCACTAATTATCTTAATTAGGCTACATAAACATTTACTAGATTTTTAATCTTGCTAAATTTCATTAAACCAAAATCTAGTTAGCAAAAGTTACCTTTTTAGTTCAAAACTTGGTGTTTTAACCAATCTAAATATTTTAACAATTCTAGTGGCTATAATGTTCATTAAACATCTTAATTATGTCATACCAATGTTAATTAGATTTTAAAATCACTCATTTCCATCAATTCTAAAAAACCTAGTTTGCAATATTTGTACAATTATAACAATTTTAAACTAACAATTTGCAAACTAGCAATTAGATTAGTTTTAACAAGTTTTAAGATGCTAGCCCATATCACACAACCATGCACAATTGATCACAACCCAACTCCAAAACAAAAACCTAACTTGAATTTCAAACCCTTCTCTTGAAAGTTAAATTTTAATTAATTCCATAATTAAACATCTAATTACAACTAGATTCAAACATACAATTAACAATTAACAAATTTGGATGAAACTTTATACCTCATGATCAAGAGATCAAACATGAAGCTTAGCCTCCCAAACTTGCTTCCATCCCCCAAGATCCATACTAAATTGGCTAAAGAATAATGGGTAAAGCTTGGATTTGGAGTTTGCTTTGAATTTGTGAGTAAATTTGTGGATTTTTGATGGAATTTTGTGATGAAATGAGAGGGGGAAAATTGGGGGGCTGCACAAGGGGGGCTCGGCCAGAATTTGGTGAGGGAGAGAGAGAGATGTGGGTCTCAAAGTCAACACAAAACCATACTCTAATTATCTAGTTCCATACTTTATTTCTTTAATGTTTTCATTTTCCATTTCATCATTTTCTTTCATTTGTTTTGTTTAATTGGAGGGGAGAGTAGGGATGGGCTGCTGAATTTCAGCCACTAAAGGGGGGGGGGAAATGGGGGGTGTGAGTGTGGGTGTGTATGTAGCAAGTTCCAAGTGAAGAAAATAACCCCATACCCCAAATACCTAATTTATTTTCACAAAATAAGCAATTTTTCTTCAATATTTTCTAACACCGTTTGACAGTTTCATTTTATTTCAAAAACAACATGTTAAAATTTTGTTTAATGTGTTATGATGCACAAAATTTGTTTCAACCCATTCCAGTTTGTAATTTTTCCTAATTAAATGTATTAGTGACGGCTTAAAATAATAATAAAATAATAAATTTTAATTTTTTTTTCAGAAAATTTGAAATTTCACTAGTGGCTCAATAAACACCAAATACTAGTAATTACATAGCTAGAATATGTATATTTAATTTTTATAATAAGATATTTGTATTTTGACTTTTTACAGAAAACCACCTTATTTTACCGATTTTTCGAAATTTCACCGAAACGATTTTCAAAACGTTACAATAAAACCCTAGAAAACTCAACACTTGAGTGGAATTAAAAAATTCCCATAAAAAATTGCCAAGAAAGGACATAAAAATAAATATATGAAATTTCAGGGACTAAGTCCAAATTTTGGCCGCGGAACCGCCGCTAAAACCATGGTTTCGCCGCGGTTCCGCGGTCAAATTGTTGAATTAGTGGACCGTACTTCACAGTAATTCTTAGTTTTTCCTGCTTGTTTTTCTGAGAATTTTTAATTCACAAAAATACACTGTTTTGAAAAATGTACAGATAAGGGTTTTGTCGGGGTTTACGGGTTTGATCGGACTTCTAATTTCGTCTAAACTTCGCCTAAAGCTCTAACTAGGCTCTGATACCACTGTAGGGTTCCTAGGCATACACTAGAGGTCTCACAAGGCATCAACCATGCCAAATTCAAATTTTTCCGGTACCGAGAAACCCTAATGCGATCGTTAACTAGAGTTTAGGCGAAAACAAATGCGAATAAACAACTTTATTCTAAAGTGAACGGAAATACAACCTTTGTAGATCCGGTCCTCCACTTTCTAAGCTCCATGTTGACGTCCCTTCACTGCGATCACCACGATCCTGGACCCTAGCGATGGTTTCGTCGGAGAAATGATCGGGCTAGGTCGTTGACTTTGATGCCGAAGATGATCTACGTCGAGACAACTCAAACTCAAGCTCCACCTTCACTAAGTCATGAAACTTGTGAAGAAAACACCCAATACAACATGGCAAGTGGTAGAGGATGAAGAAATAGGAAGTGGGTTCACTTTGGATTTAGATTTCTCACTTGATTTCATCACTTAAGAATTTTCAAGAATGGTTTTCTTTTTCTCCATGAAGAAGAAGAAGAAGAAAAAGAATATGATAAGAATAATGAATAAATGGAAAATAATGTGATTCTTATCATAATGCAACCTTGGGTTAGTTTAACAAGTGTAGAGAATAAACTAGGGTTTAGTTGAATGGTTAGGGTTAAGGAAAAAACAAAATGGTCAAAGCTTTCAAAGCTTCATGAAGTTTCAAGAATGAAACAAATAAGCCACCATTTTATTCTTGCCAAAATAAACAAATAAATAAATAAAATGAATAAGTGAATAATTCAAAACCCTAACCATTCACTTAACCATGGTTTAAAGTAAACATACACCCAAGCTTGCATGTATCATCAATCATGATACAATCTAGTGCACAAAAATATATCACATATACCACTTGTGCACATCAAGTGAGAAAATCCATCTTAAGTGAACAAATACTAGTTAATATAAAGTAATATATCAAATATATAATTATACATCAAATCATTAAATCAACACTTGATTTAATGATCCGGTCATATCGCATATAACCGACTAATATCAAGTGTATCAATGTATCGAATCAACACTTGATTCGGTAACCCGGCTATATCACATATAACCTGCCGATGATACAAATCGCGAGAATAGAATCCAGTATCACATACTGGTATTATTCTCGATCCCGCACATATCTCATATGCGCTCCTATTTCGTTTCGCTTAAGCTAGGAAGCTCTGTGTAGGACTCTAAAGACTCGTCAATACGCCGGCAGCAGGTGATGATCATATCAAACACCCACAAGCCGCAAGCGGTCTGCCAAACGTAACGGCCACCCGGGTATTGAGCGATCAGAAGATCGACGAGCAAGCCCGCTCATACTCCTGTGAATCCAACCAGTAACACTTACCGTACAGTCCGATCTCGTCGTCTGATATGTCGCATATCTTGCCTAGGGGTGGTAAACGTCAGACCCCAATAGCTCGATAAGTCGTGTCGATATGAGGTCTATAACAGTTCGAGAAACTATTGGTAACACTTACCAGTAAATCTCAGCAATCCTGGCCAGGGATTTCTGGTTATAGCCAATCGAACACAGCGCAATATCAACTCCCTATACCGGGAGAGACGAATCCCCTCCTATCGCTCATTGCCTCCATGTGACTCGGGACTGTACCCAAAAACCACCGTTTTGCATGCCCTCTTAGACGTGGTAAGGTGGAAATCAAAGCACAGTGGGAATCACACAAGACTCTATGACGATCTCGGGTCTACAGACTAACCTGTACCAGTGTCACCAGAGAACTGCCATCTGACGTAAGGTATAATACCATCTGGGAGTTCTCGGCGAGTCCGTCCAGTGTACCCAGTCTCCACTGAGCACCCGTATATCATCTCTGATGTCAAACACCAATGGATATGGGATCATCCATCGCCCATCTGTATGGGTCGAGAAGGTATACGCTAGTCTACTCTGGTATATCGATGCCCCGTCTCGATACACCCACGACTAGGGACCTTGAAGGATGTACTTATGGACTACCATGTCCCCACTAGTATGATCCGCATCATAGTCCAGGTAGTCAAGTACTCATCCTAAGGGCTTTACCAACATGTAATAGAGAGACAATCAGTGTACACGTTAAGGTAAAGAGCAACCAGATAGCATACTATCATGTCGAGCAAGAAAGTCCTCCCTATATATGTCCAAGTATCTATAAGTCGATGTACAACACCCCACGACTTGCGGGGAGGCGGAAATATGAAAAACGATCTTGTTTATATGCTAAACATCGACTAACCGCATGAATCGAAGCTAAACGATAACTAACATCAAATATAGAAGTTAACAACTACTATGTAAAGGGATTATACCTAAAGAACCGTGTCCTTCGTCTTTACGAACTCCACCTCCTTCTCGGCCTTCTCCAAGTAGTAGACGATCCACCACGAGAGCTAAAACCCAAACTTTGCCTCTAAACTTGAGGCAACTAGGTATCTTTAAGTGCTAATCAAAGTACCTAGATGAAATAGAGTATGGTTATGGATTAAGTAGTCTAACTAATCCTTGTACTCAACACATGAGAGGGGAGGATTAGGGTTTGAAGAGGGAGAGCTTGAGGAGAGAGAAGATGAACATAATAATGAGAAGAGAAAATGAGTTATCATAATATATATCAAGCATTTTATTTTATCAAGAAAAGAAAAGAAAATGATTTACAACCATGCTTGATAAATATCTTATGGTGATTCATCTTCATGAGTCATTAAGCAATTATAAAGCATTAATGACATGGATGAATCATCCATATGACTCACTAATCTCATTCAATGTATATGCCACCTAAACCTCCTTAGTCACCATCTTCTAGAAGCTTCTCGCGCAATTACGAGAACGCCCCTCCTATCCGTGAAAACACGGAAAAACTTTAGACTGTATAAATCCAATAACCGGATACTAGTAACTGGCTTAAACCAAAGCCGACTAGTAAAAACTGTCCGAAAGTCGTACGTGCGAAAACACACGTATGCGTCCGAACCCTTGTCGTAAAACCATACGACCTCTATATCGTTTCGCCTGGAGTAGGGAAACTCTCTGCGTGGGACTCTGGAGACTCGACTACTACGCTGGCAGTGGGTTTAACCACAGACCGCAAACGGCACTAGCTGTACGTAACGGTCCCCAGGTAGATGTCGATAAGAAGGCCGATGAGGAAACCCATCCGAACTCCTACTGAGTCTGATGTGACAATCTCCGTACAGTCCGGTCCGTTCGTCTAAGACTATCGCATATCGGGCCTAGGGGGCGGCAAGTGTCAGTCCCCTAATAGCTGTATAAGTCGTGTCGGAGCGAAGCCCATTACACCCTGAGAAACTACTGGAACCTACCAGCAAATCTCGCTTGCCCTGGCCAGGGACTTTGCGTAATGGCTCTCTGACACAGCACGATATCAACCCCCAATACCGGGAGAGACGAATCATGTCTAACTGCCACTGCCTCCAAGTGCTCGGGACTGCACCCAACTGCTACCTGTTTGTACGACTCCTTTGAGCCGTGGTAGGGTAGCAATCTAAGAACAGTGGGACACACTCGAGGCGAAGTAGCAGTGTCAAGTCTGCGGACTATGCTGTACTCATGTCACCTGGGAACTGTTCACTGACGACTGGTATAAAACCAACCAACAGTTCCCTGTGAGTCATGTCCGGTATACTCGTAACCTAACGAGCACCTGCATACTATCTCCAGTACGACGTACTGACGGCTGTGGGACAGACTATCTCCCTAACTAGGATGAGAAGCGTACACACTAGTCTACTCCGGAGTATCGATACCCTGTCTCGATAATCCTACGACTAGGGACCTGAATAAGGATGTGCTTGTAGACTACCCAGCCCCCACTAGTGTGACTGCCATCACAACGCTGGTAGTCAAGCAAGATCCTAAGAGCTCTATCAATACGAATACTCACATATTAAGATAGAAAAACCAAGTAGCATACTACCATTTTTAGCAAGACTGTTATATACATGTGAATATCCCAAGCTTCCATTAAGTAATATACAAACTAGTATGATACAATAATGGCCCCTAGGGCATATACACTAACAGCATCTACTACAATATACATCCTATGTATAGTAATGGCCTCTAGGGCATGCATATAACTAACACAAACACAATTGCTCTTATCTTCACTTCCGAATTCGTATGAACACTTGGTGACAACGATCCTTTATGAGAAGGAGACTCTCGAAATGGAAGATGTTACAGCGACACTTCTAAATAATGAGATTATGAAGAAATCAAATCCATTGAAGGAGTCATCGGAGTTGTTCACCGGTGAAAGGAAAAGGTCGATGAATAGAGACGGAGTCAAGAGCATAAGGGGAAAATCCAAATCATCTAGGCAAGAGAGCGGGTCGTGCTTCTTTTGCAAACAGTCAGAGCATCTGAAGAAGCAATGTCAGAAATATAAACAATGGTTGGAGAAGAAGAGTAAAGGTGCCAGCACAAAGGGTTTGGGATCAAGCCTGTTTCGACCGAAGCAGAAGAAAATCCGTATGATGTACTCGCCGTATACACCGGGAAGGAAGATTCTGATGCTTCGATTCTTGATTCCGGATGTCCATACCATATGTGTCCAAAGAAGAAGCTATTCGACTCCTATAAAGAGTACAATGGCAGCAGTGTTCTCATGGGAAACAATGTGGCGTACAAGGCCATTGGTATAGGGAATATCAAAGTCCGCATGTTTGATAGGGTAGTGCGAACGCTTTTGAACGTGTGTCACGTTCCGAAACTAAAAAAGAACCTGATTTCTCTTGGAGTATTGGATGCGGCATGATGCAAGTTCGTTGGTCAAGACGGAGACTAAAGGTTTTCAAGGGTGCCATGGTGGTCATGAAGGGACAACGATTAAAGAACTTGTATTGTTTGGATTACAACACGGTGACTGGTGGTGCAGCCGTAGCTACGGAGAAATAAGCGGAGGGTACCGTAAAGCTGTGGCATATACGTCTAGGCCACATGAGTGAGATGAGGCTTCGTGAGTTGCACAAAAGCGAGTTGCTAAAAGGTGTTATCTCATGCAAGTTAGATTTCTGCAAATTTTATATGATAGGAAAGCAACATAAGGTCGACTTCAAGCAAGCCGTGTATATGACCGAAGGACTTCTCGACTACATTCACTCAGACGTATAGGGGTCATCGCCAGTTACATCAAAGGAAAGTGACATGTATTATGTCACCTTCATTCACAATTTCTCACGGAAGGTATGTGTCTACTTCCTCAAACACAAATCAGATGTGTTTGCCAGCTTTAAGGAGTGGAAAGCAGCCATGGAGAAGAAAAAAGAGGTGACCGGTGAAATATTTGCGGACAGATAATAGAAGTGAATACACCTCGAAGGAATTTCAGTAAAGAATAGGGCATACAGCGGCAATGGACTGTTCCGGGATAGCCAGAGCAGAATGGGGTAGCAGAACATATGAATAGGACACTATTAGAGAAAGCCAGAAGTATGCGGTTACAATTCGGACTTTCGGAGGACTTCTGGGCAGAGGCGGTAAGTCATGCGTGCTATTTGGTCAACATATTTCCATCAACAACCATAAAGTTTCAGATCCCAGAAAAACTATGGAGAAGAGAGCAAGTCATTTACGATTCTCTACGGGTGTTTGGATACCCTACTTACTCGCTCGTGAATCAGAAAGATAGGACCAAGCTGGAATCAAAGTCAAAGAAGTGTATTTTCTTGGAAGTCAAACTTGGTATTAATGGTTACAATTTATGAGATCTAGGAAAAAAAAGGGCGTTCACCAACCGACGTATAATCTTCGATGAGGATTCTATGTTGGAAGTCGTGGCAGGAGATAATATGGAGGCATGTGGAGCATTAAGGGACGATGATTCGGTGGAAGTGGAATTATCTGGCGCTCATAAGAATACGGACACTGAAGCACAATTTTAGCCTATTGATGCGGAGGTGGACGGGAAGATTACGGAGACATAAGGTGAGGACCAACCCCAATAAGACTCACAAGCAATAGCAGTAAGGAGATCAACATGTACTCATAAGGCATCAGTCAGGTACGGTTTCGAAGACATGCTCGCATACGTTTTAGTCATTGAAAGCGAAAATCCCAGCTCTTATCAGGAAGCCATTAGGCAAGAGGATAGGGTTCGATGGATCATAGTGATGAAAGAGGCGATGGAGTCGTTTCGAAAGAATAATACGTGGAGATTGAAAGAGCTACCGAAAGGCAAAAGGGCTATTGCCTACAAGTGGATATTCAGAAAAAAGGAAGGCAAGCAATACAAGGCACGTTTAGTTGCAAAGGGTTTTGCTCAGAATGAGAGGGTTGAATACAACGAGATTTTCTCGCCGGCAGTCAAGCTATGTCTATTCGAGTGTTGTTGGTGAAGGTAGCTACTCAAGATTTAAAGTTGGAGCAAATGGATATGAAAATGGCATTTCTTCATGGTGAGTTGGAAGAGAAGAACTTCATGAAGTAACCTGAAGGATTTATAGAGCCCGGCAAGGAGAATCATGTATGTGAGCTCAAGCGGTATTTATATGGGTTGAAGCAGCCTCCCAGACAGTGGTATAAGCATTTCAATTTTTTTATGAGGAAGACCAACTACTCGAGATGTGAGTATGATAATTGCGTGTACTCGGAGCGGCTTAAGGATGGGTCGTCGATATATCTACTCTTATATGTCGATGATATGTTGATCACGGCTAAGAGTATGACGAAAATAAAGGTGCTCAAAACTTCATTGACTGCAGAATTTGACATGAAGGACTTAGATGAAGCGAAGAAGATTCTTAGGATGGAAATTATTTAAGACAGAAAGGCTGGAAAGTTATGACTATCCCAAATCAAATATATGGAGAAGGTGTTGGAGAGATTCAACATGAAAGACTCAAGATGGATGAGCATCCCTATCATCGGTCATTTCAAGTTATCCTCCAAGGAGTGTCCAAAATTAGCGAAGGAGAAAGAAAAGATATCTCGGGTACCATATGCAAATGTGATGGGATCGCTGATGTACGCTATGGTATGCTTTCATCATGATATATCCTATGCAGTAAGTCTGATTAGCCGATATATGTCAAATCCAGGGAAGCTTCACTGGGAAGCTGAAAGTGGATACTTAGGTATCTAAAAGAATCTAAAGACCTCGGTTTTTTCTTTCACAAGTCATAAAATAAATCGAGCCAGTTACAAGGATACGTAGATGCGGATTACGCTGGGAACTTGGACAAGGGAAGATCTCTTACATGCTATGTATATACAGTTGTAGAATCTTCTATCAGTTGGAAGTCGACTCTTCGGAATACCATGGCGCTCTAAACAATAGAGGAAGAATATATGGCGGCAGTGGAAGTATCTAAGGAGACCTTGTGGTTAAAGGGTCTAGTTAGCGAATTTGGGTTCGATAAGGGGCTGATTACTTTGTTTTGTGACAGTCAAAATGCCATTCATTTGGTGAAGAATCAAGTATACCACAATCGAACTAAGTATATCGACGTACGATATCACAAGATAAGGGAGTGGGCCGAAAAAGAGATCGATTTGATCAAAATCGATACTAAGGTGAACCCGGCGGACATGCTGACGAAGGTCATTTCTACGAAGAAGTTCAAGACAGCCTTGGCTTCTATTCAGGTACTCAAATGTGAGGAATGGAGATATCGGTAGAAGGGTCGCAACAGTTTCTCGGTTCTGGTTAAAAACTGTGACGGCACCAGTTTCACAATTCTGGAGAAGATTGTATCAGCAGAGAAAAACATGGAGAACAACTAAGGATGCAAGATAAAGGAAACAAATTTTCATGATTCTGTTTAGATTTAAACTAAGGTGGAAATTGTTAAGATTAGTTTAAATTTAAATAGTTAGTTATTATAGATAGAATTAAGATAAATCTCTTATTTAAGTTTAGATTTAGATAAAAGAAAATATTCTTATAAATAAATCTCTTATTTAAGTATAGATTTAGATAAAAGAAAATATTCTTATAGATAAATCTCTTATTTAAGTATAGATTTGATTTAAATTTAAATACGAGATAATATTCCATTAGATAAGGATAAAAGAGGTTGATGTTAATCATAATCTAAGTGGGAGAGGGTTTATTCTATGCTATAAATAGAAAGGTGCTCTCATTAAGGAAAAATATGATCATAAGATTCAAGAGAGACGAGAGACGATTCCATAAGGGATCAAGGCGGTCATTAAGGGATAGTTTTGATCATAAAATTTAAGGGAGACGAAACAACGGCTTCAAAAGGGATTAAAACGATCATAAGCAGAATTTGTAAAAGAAAGAGATCTCATTGGAGATCATAAAGAAAGGGTTTTTTGTAATGTGTACAGTGTTCTTTTTCTTAAATTCTAATAAAATTCTCTCCTCCCCCTCTTCCCCCCCCCCCCCCCAAAATCTATTGTGTTATTTAATTATTGCGGTTTGCATCTAGTTCTTTGTTATTCGTTATAAAGAGATCTAGGTTTATAGATCCGTAAGGTTTTCCGCTGCGTTACCGATTGATCTCTGTGGTCTCTCAACACATCCTACATGTTTATCAAGCCAATCATATATTTTGATTGAAGTGAATAACTTATTATAGGGTTTTTGCATGTGGGATGCATATGTATATTTTATCTATTTTTTAGATAAATAAACATACATTAAGTGAGGCCCATCGAAATGTTAAATTTTTTTTTATATCAAAAGTAATATTGAGAGAGGCAAGGGGGGGAGGGGGTTCGAGCTTACGAGCGTAGGAGGGCATTGCTAATTTTGAAGCTTGATGATATATGAATTTGGATTGAATTGATTGAGAGTCTTCGAGGTTCTTATATTTTCTGTGAAGAAAATATTGGTGCTGACTTTTTAGCAGGTGTTGAAGGATTAAACGGTATTATCGTGTTTAATGAGACGGCATCTCAAAAGCTTTATTGCTGTTAGTGTGTAATGATCCTTAGGGTTGTTATTTTGTCATATCTCAGGTGGCGGTTATCATTACATAGAGCGCATAAAAGAGAATTTTTTTTTATGTCGTGGAATGCTTAAGGATGTTTCCCTTAAGAAATTTTTGGGTATACTAGGGCAATTCATCCGGACAGAAGAGAGAAAGAGAGATTTTTTTCGGACACCTTCGGGGCTTCGGACAGCTTGTTGGGCCCATATTATTATTTCTTTCTCTCTATGACCGATACATGCACCAAGGACATGAATGAATTTTTCCTGGTTAGAGGATGGAGGAAATTTGTCATTTTAAATTCTTTTTCTTTTTTTATTTACAGAATAATAAAAAAAAGGACAATGACTTCTTCATCTTCTTAAGTTTCACTCCCCAAATTTACTGCAAAATGAAATTATCGCATCAAAAAATAACAGTATCAATCCTCAATATATGAAAATCACAAGAAGATGTCTACCGATATTTATGATCATTCTCCATAAGACATAACTAAGCTGATTATATATGAGAGTGTGTTGTTGATATTGGATTCTAATATACAACTACGATACTTTCTTTGTCGAACAATTTTTTGAATTTGGGTTTGTAAACAGACATCTGTGTTGAATTTGCATTTGGACTCATTTCAAATTGGATTTAGATTTTTGGTATGTACTTGCTTGAGTTCATGTACAGTTTGTATTATAACTTTTATTTTTATGGAGCTTTTTTATAACATATATAAACGTGTAAATTGATCCAAATTAATTTATTGTTATTTTGGATATTTTAATAAAAATAACTATACATATAGATTTTATTGATAACAAACAACATTAATAGTCAATCATTATGGATAAGTTCATGCTCACCATAAAAGATTAGAGTGTGAAAATTATATAATATCAAATCTTAATCTAGTTTTTCTGATATTTACGGGCTATATAATTTTCTAACTTGTTCTACCTATATATATTTGCACATTCGAAAATTAAAATAGAAAAGAACAAACTTAACCTTCCAAAATAAAAATACCAAAAATTAATACAAGATAAGAAATCTTTTATTTAAAAAAGGTAAATTATCAAAAAAAACCAAGCACTTTTTTCCTTAGTCAAAAACCCCGATCTTGAAACTGTAGTCAAAATCCCCTTACAAAAGTTTTTAGTTGTTAGCAAACCCTTTACCTGTGATATCTAGTAGTTTCCTGCTATATCTAGTTTCGTACGATATCTAAGAAGTAATCATCGATATCTAAGCAGTTGCTTGTGATATCTAAACCGTTTCATGTGATATATAAATAGTTTGTATGAATTGGTTAGCACAGCAAGCTACTATGTATATACCGCAGGAAAAGTTTCCTGGAGGTTTTGACTACCGCTTCGAGGCCGGCGGTTTTTAACAGCTAAAAAAAGTTCTTGGCGTTTTTTTTACAATTTACCCTAAAAAATCAATATATAATTTAATAAATCAAGTTCAAGACTAAAACACTTATAAAAAGGGTTTTTGAGAAAGCTATGAAATATAATCTAATCAACTAAAACATAAATAAATATGATATGAGATTCAGAAAAGAAAAACTGTTCTACAATTTTATGAAAAAAATTAAAATATATATTTTAATCAATCAAAACATAGATAAGAATGAGATGAGATCAAAGAAAAAACACCTTTATAGGGTTTAATGAAAAATTTGCAAAATATAATATAATCAATCAAAATATAAATAAAAATGAGATGAGATCAAAATTTAAAAAAAAGGAATAGGTTTGAAAGAGTTTATGAAGATGGAGATGTCTCAAAGTCTAAGTATAAAAAATCTCCACATTTTTTCTTGGACTTTTTTTACAATTTTCTTCATATCTTTGCTTTATATGGCTGGACTGAAAAGTTGGACATTTTCCAATCCAGGTCCGACAAACCAATAACTCTATATTCTATAAAATCCAAATCCAAGTCCAGAATCAGCAATACTAAATTTTAAAATCCAAATCTAAATCTAAAACCAATAACTTTATAATTTAAAATCAAAATCCAAGTACAAAATCAATAATGTTATAATTTAAAATCCAAATCCGAGTTTAAATTCCTTAATGATATCAACATTATGTTGAAGTTACGTGGCATAACATATTACCTCATTACGATGGTCATATCTTGGACTTTGTCTTGTTATTTCTTATAGCCTTCCAACGATGGAAATGGAGATGCTCAATACAACACCTTTGTAACATTTCTTGGCTCCTACACGTATTGAAATCGTTCTAGCTATTAAGATACGTAATTGATGATCTTATCGATATTCATAAAGAAAGAAAGGAAAGGAAATGGTCTGTCTATTAAGATATGTAATTGCTCGAAAGGGCGTCCAAAATTCTCCATCTCTTTATCTCTCATGTCCGCTGTTACATCCGGTATACCAAATAATTTCTTCGAAATGAGAGGGAAAACCGTATAAGCCGGTGCAGATTGGACAAGTCAAACTACGTTGACTATAGTGTCACAGGCTATGGTAGCGTTGACTCATTGAAAACTTTATTCCAAAGTTTATATGTTTGTTTGAAAATTGCAATAGAAATGAATAGTACAAGTGGGCAGAATATTCCTTTTACGAGTAAGTTTACCAACTAAAGGTGTTTGAAACTTGGAGGTCTTTCTCTATTATTATTTAATGCTCCAAATTTTGAAATATTTGGGATCATAGAAGAAATATGTTATGCATAGATTTTTTTGCCGCGTATCTTCATTATGACATGTTGACTTTAAGTTTTGATTTGGTAAGGAACCTTTTCATTATCAAAATGTTCAAAATGAGGTATATGATGAAACTTCATTATCTAAAAAGAGAGAGAACAAAAAATTTATATGAAGTCACATATAGAAACTAGATTTTTTTTGCATGTGCGTAGCTTGTGAAGAAAATATTGCAAGATTGTATTATTGCAATTTTGGTTTGAATTACGTTTATTGTTTATTGTGCGCGTTGCTGATATTGACCCCAAAAAAGAAATAGTAGGTACAAGTGTCTGTTAACAGCTAACCATTGCATGGTTAAAATCGGATAAGTGTGATCTATCGTCATCGGTGTGGATTGATAAAATCCCCTGTCGGGTCCATGTGAAATACTCGTTTAGCTAAGGACTGATTCATCAAAAATTAAATTATGGGAGTAATTGCTAGGTAGTGGATGGTTTGTTTGTTTTTTTATATATAAAAAGACAACTAAATTATTGGATATACTTTCTAGTTTCGAATTTAAGAGACGATTTGAAAATCCTCATACTTATTGAAATTTTTAATATTTTCCTATTTTTTCTTTGAATTGAAATTGAAAAAGTCACATAAACCCTATATATGCTAATTGTAAGCGTGTGTGTGTATTTTATGAAGTAATAGCAGAGATATATTTTCAAACAACAAATAACTATTCAACGTTTCTTACGGCTATCGTCAGATCATGATGTCCTTGACTGTTCTAACGAGCTTGGCATTCATGATAGAAAATAATGGCTCTGGAGAGTCCGTCTTCGCTAAGCGAGAGACAAGCAGGCATAAGGTCCCACCTACCCGAATGCCCTACACACAGGAACCTCCTTGTTTGTCCCTCAATTCGTGGGGAAATGGTCACGGAGACAGAGTCAATAAGCTCTTCATGATATATCAAAGGTAAAATGATCTCCCTATCGAACGTCTAGCTATATGTTGGCAATACTTATACTCGTAAATCAATGTGCAAAGAGTATCCTTATGACATGACCGTTTGATTATATGATCAAAAAAATTCAGTGGTTTGATGGTCATTTTTCTGCCCTAACATGTTTTGAACTACAAGAAGTTTGATTTCTCTACAAAACCACCTTGGATATGAAAGGATCATCCAAGTTGTTACTTGGGACTTTTCTTCATGGTTTCACATTGCTTGACGAAAAGGTAATCCTTGGTCGTTATTGGATTCTTATGTCAATGATTAATTCGTCTTTTTCTTTATTTATAACCCTCTCTCTTAGAACTTATAGCTATATGCACCAAGATAAATTTGTGGGTTATGTAAGCAGAGTCCTTGAAGTTAAGCACAACCTAAATCATTTTTCTATTGCAAGAAAGAGATTCAAATCTCTTGAAATATGGTCAATTTTCAAATTTATCAAATGTAAAGATAAGACTAAATTGCCTTATCAATCTTTACAACAATCTTCAGCTAGTCTCTAGAGAAACGAGAGAGAAAGAGAATGAGTATGATGGGCAAATGTTGTCATAATTTTCCTAACCCTACCCCACGGTTATATTAACAAACTCTCATAACTCACCACAATAACTGCAGCCTAACGGAAATGTCATTTTTAGATAACGGTGAAGAAGTAGATAACGGTGAAGTGGTTGGTGCTGTTTTTAAAAATATCAAGTATTTTGTGTGTTATTTGAAAATATCAAAAAAGTTAGTGGCCAAAATCAAAACCCCCAAAAAAAATTTGCATCATGCTTTCATGCAACAAATGATGCATGTGGCATTGATTACAAAAAAAGAGCCCAAATCCATTGCTTGGTTATCTTCAAATTTTGTAATTGGATTTCCAAATTCAAATCATTTTTTGTGTTTGATTGAACAAAAAACTAAAGAAAATGCAATATTTGCTGCAAATTTGCATGTGGCATATACAAAGCTTATGTAGCACCTATAATAATTACTACTATGCTTACCATTCCCAAAATTGCAACTCTCGTTACAACCAAAATGAGTGCACCAAGCGTTGCAAAAATTTGATGCTTTTTGCATTTCTATTTCCATTTCCAAATCCAGTTTGCACTCTGCCAAACAGGCTCTACATATGCTAGTGCTTTGCACATGCGATGCACGTATGGTAAAATTTACAAACTTCTAGGCTTATTTTATCACATTCAAAATATATATGAATAAAATAAATGATGCATCTATTTTCCCACCAAATGGTATAAGATTTTAAGGTCAAATCAAATCTTTTTAGATTATGATGTCTTGTGCGGGGATTTTAGGAAAATATGAGATTTCATTTATTAAAAAAAATTCATGACAGCGGTCGATTGTTTAATGTATGTCAATCTTGACATGAGAAGACATATATCTACCTTCAATCGTTTTGTATATATAATGGTTATAACCATTGTCATCTTGTGCCGCCGCGGCAGTTCGTCTGAACTATTGTTATGTCTTCCTTGAATCCTTTAGTCAACACATTTAGCCCTATATGTAAACTCAGCGATCACTGTCATGTTAGACGGGTATGAAAGAATCGTCAACCTACAACTCATCTACGCATATTAAATTTTTCTGTGAAATGGTAATAATATGGTATGAACTCCAGGAATGAAACAAATCCTTAATCTGCTAAAATCTCATCTCACCCATGAACAGAAGTGTTGAGAGGTTTCCGGTAAAATATATATAGGGTTATCAACATCAAATACACAACAACATGCACACATAAGCCCTATACTAAGAAATGCACATACATTCGAACGCGCCGTCTTGGGATTTCGTGATTTAAGATATCATAGAACCATTTTCGTGATTTGGAAATCATAGAGTATCTATTACTTCTTAATTTTTGTGTTTATTTTCTCGCAGATATCGATGGTTTCGATAACAAATCTCACTTCGGAAGTTGATGTCCGACCAGATTCTGAAGGACAACTACTCTTCAATTCAAATTATCCTTTGACTTGGTTCTCTGGTTGAATTGAGCGATGCATGTGATGGCAGCTTAAAATTTGTCAAAATTCTTTGTAAGTGCACTATGTTGGGGATGGAAGAAGCCGATGCACGGAACAATGCTCGCGACAAACAAACTACACAATCACAACGAAAGAACAAACAATAAATAAAATGCGAGAATTAATAAGAATCAAACACAGAAAAAGACAAAGGATTTGTTAACGGCTTTCACCTACCGTATGGTTAGTACCCGGCTGAGCGGAATCTGTAAATGTCTACTATAATCTCGAATCAAGTACACCACAAGCAATTCTAGGAAATTTCTCTCAAATCTCTCTAAGCGCTCACCCTCTTATACAGTGATCTCTCTTCAATTTTTGTTGGTGTACAAAATACATATGAAAGATCCTTATTTATACACAAACCAATTCTTTAATTAAGTAACCACCATATTTAAGAAACTAACATAAGACACAACCCCTATTTCAATTAAGACTTTTCCATCTTCTTAATTAAGAAACTGATATAATTAAGAAACTGCCATAAAACATCCCTTAATTAAGAAACCTTGATTTTGTTAAAATATGATATCACTTGTATTTGAAGTTTTTCCATAATTTCAACAATCACCCACTTGAAAATACTTCAGGCATGGTTCCTAGCGCTAGTAAACTTTACACGACTCCACTCTACTATCTCCTAATCAAATTTTCATGGAGAGATTCACCAACCTGCAATAGAGATTTGGCTTCTCTCTGTCTACAATCTTAGTGAACATATCCATCGTATTCATTTCTCCAGCGATGTTTTGCAATGTTAACTCCTTTTCAATCGCTATACGAATGAAATGATATCGTATTTTGATGTGTTTTGTCCGAGAGTGATATGCCAAATTCTTCGCCACATGTATCACACTTTGACTATCGCTCCACAAGGTATTGAAGTCTTATTTCTTATCCAATTCTTCAAGTAATCCTTGCAACCATCTCTTCTTCTTACTGGTTTTCGTGATCGTCATGTACTCCGCCTCCGTAGTCGATAATGCCATCACTTTCCGTAATTGAGAGACCTAACTCACTGTTGTTCCCCCAATTGTGATTACGTAGCCCCTTATGCTCTTCCCACTATCTCGATCTCCCCAATAGTCCGCATCAACGTACCTTGCACCTTTAGAGAGTCATCGCCGAAACATAAGCAGTGACTTGGCGTACCCTTTAGATAACTCAACATCCATTTCACCGCAGTCCAATACTCCTTCCCTGGGTTTTGCATATACCTGCTAACAATTCCTATTGAATGTGCAATATCTGGTCTCGTACTCATCATCTCATATATCAAGCTCCCTACTGCAGATGCATAAGGCATACTTGCCATCTTCTCTATCTGCTCTTGAGTTGTCAGACATAACTTCTTGCTGAGTTTGAAATTCTTCGCTAAGGGTGTACTCACCGATTTTGACTTTCCCATGTTGAACCGTTTCAAAACCTTCTCAATGTAGTCTCTTTGCGATAACCACAGCTTCTGCTGCTTCCTATCTCTTATGATCTTCATGCCTAAGATTTGCTTTGCCTCTCCCAAATTCTTCATGGAGAATTTTTTAGCCATCGTCCTTTTCAGATTTTGAATCTTCTTGAAATTCGAACCGGCTACTAGTATATCATCCACATACGGTGATAGAATAATGTAGTCGCTGTCTTTAAAATTCTGAAAGTAGACACAGTGATCTAATTCACATCTTACAAATTCCGTCTCTAATATGAACTGATCGAATTTTAGATACCACTGCTTTAGAGCTTGCTTGAGGCCATATAAGCTCTTTCGCAATTCACACACCATAGTTTCTTTTTCCTTCACTTCGTATCCCAATGGCTGCATCATCTTCTTCTCCAAATCATCATGAAGGAACGCAGTCTTAACATCCAGCTGCTCTAAATACAAGTTCTCCACCGCCACGATACTAAAAATCACCCAAATAAATGTCAACTTTACAACTGGGGAAAATATTTCTTGATAGTCAACATCTTGCTTTTGTGCGTAACCCTTGACTATCAAACGAGTCTTGTACCGCTTCACGCCATCAGCTTCATCTTTTATCCTGAACACTCATATGTTTAGCAGTACCATACAACCCCTTGGTAGATTCACTAGATCCCACGTACGATTCTTCTTCAAAGAATCCATCTTCTCGTTCATATCTTGCTCCTACTGCTTACTAGCACCGTCGCTTGTTGCTTCTATAAGGGATTCGGGCTCTCCTGAATCTGTATACAAAACATAGTCGGTAACAAGACTATCAGGTAGTATCCCTTCTCGTGTAGTTCTCCTTAAAATTGGTATAGCTGGTTGCTAGACATGGTCACCATCCTATTCTTGAACCTGATCCTGCATTGCAGCCTCCTCCAAATTCTTATCTCCACTCGTAGGCACCTGATTGCTCTCTTGAGTTCCGTCTAACATGACGAATTCGGATACTACACCTTTTTTGGCTTGCTTCTCTTCTTTATACAACTGTTGTTCATCAAAGACGACATTCCGGCTTCGTACTACCTTTTTCCTTACATAATCCCACAACCGATAACCGAACTCGTCTCCACTATAGCCGATGAAAGAACACTTCTTAGATTTTGAGTCAAGCTTACTCCTTTATGCCTTATCAACCAAGGAATACACAACGTAGCCAAATACTTTTAGGTGCGAGTAATCAATTGGTTTACCTGACCAATTTTCTTTCGGAATGCCTCTATCAAGCATACTTGCCAGGCCTCTGTTGTTCAAGTACACATCAACATCAACCACCGCTGCCCATAGGAAGTTTGGCACATCCACGTCCAACGTCATGCTCTGCACTCGCTTTAGGATGGTCATGTTCATCCCTTTAGCAATGTTATTTTGTTGTGGCATCTCCGGTACCGTTTTCAGCCAACGAATACCCTTCCGCGGGCAAAACCCCTCGAACTCCTGTGTGCAATATTCCTCTCCATTATCGGACTTAAAACATTTAACCTTCAGCCCCGTTTGGTTCTCCACCTACGCAATCTAGTGTTTGAAGATACCAAACACATCAAACTTCTTCTTCATCGTGAAAACCTATGTTTTCCGGTTTACATCGTCGATGAATGTCACGAAATACCGATTACCTCCATAACACTCCACCAAGGCTGGACCACATATGTCCGTATGTATCATCTTCAGCTTCTTGGTCATCTTGGCTACGCCTCCAATCTGAAATTTGAGCGCGTTTTACTTCCCGCAAACACAACTCTCGCACATCTCCATCGCCGCCTTCTTCAGCCCCGAAAGAAACTCCCTTCCTTGAAGAATTTTCATATTCTTCTCGCTGAGGTGCCCCAATTGCCTATGACATAACAAAATCTCTGAATTTAACTCCGAAACTGTTGCCAATGCAACCGAACTTCCGCTACTCCCACTGAAGAAATACAACGAACTACTCAACTTGCTCTTAGCAACCACCAACGACCCTTTGGTAATCTTCCGCTGCGAATTTCCAAATATCGTAATTAAACCTTCGTTGTTAAGCTGGCTAGTAGAAATCAGGCTCTTCTTCAAATCTGGAATATATCTCGTGTTTTTCAGTTTTAATTAATCTTCTCCTGACGATTGCAATATGATCGTCCCTTTACTAACGATCTTGTACGGCTGACCTTTTCCTACCGTCACATATCCAATATCGTCTTGAACATACTCGTTGAAGTGATACCGACTTGAAGTGCAGTGAAAAGAAGCCCCTGAATCTAGGAATTAAGTATCCACCTTTATTTTCACTGGCCGATACACAAAGACCTTGTTCCTCTTGTTCTTGTGTAAACACAACATTCGCTTCCTTTTCATCCGCCTTTTCATCCGAGCCTTTCTTTAAAAGTTTGCAGTCACTTTTCCTGTGACTCTTGTTTTCGCAATTTCAACAAGCACCTTGGATTTTTCCTTAAAATTTTCCCCGGCTTTTAGATTTGCCCTTCTTCCCTTTTTCCTTTTTCATCGTTCTGCTACGATTCTCCATTACAAGCACAGAAGTTTCCGAACTCCCACTTACAGCCTTTCTTCGCATCTCATAATTTAATATGCAACTCACCTCATCATTAAATATGAAAGTGTCACGCCCCGCTTCCCAAAATACGGAAAACGAGGGATGACTAGGCCAGCCATGCTCCTACGGTCAAGGAATAATCCTGCCGTAGTCACACTTCGGATTCTAGCATTACATGGTAATCAGTAAACAAAGCGCAGCAGTAAAAGAAATACATCACTAAATTATTACATTAAAGTCCATTGTTCACAATTTACAAATAAACAAGAAGAGCTACTAACCAAGTTTAATTACACGATCTCTTTTAGGGAAAGCAGAAAAGAAAGAAAAGGTACTCCAGCCTAGATCTCCGCCAGCTCGAAAGGTAAATCCGACTCCTGCGCTGGTCCTTCCTCGAGGTCTGAGCATGCACACTCAGGTCGTCAAAGCGACGTAAAAGCAATGTTATAATAATGATGTGAAACAGGTAAATAAGGTAATAACAGTGAAAGTAAAATGCGGGTAATCACTATGTCACTAAATGATGCAAGTATGATCTGTGTCCCTATCGGTCTCTAAGTCATGTTTGAAATCGTATAGTGGAAAGGAGGATCATGTTTAACAGGAGTCTCGTACATACCCCGAGACAATGGCCCACATGCCCGGAACATAACCCTGTCAGCCGGATCGCTAGATCCTACCTAATATATATATATATCACTGCTCGAATGATCATCCTCTAAAACACGGTCCCGCTAAATACGATACTCTTTCCACTTCGATTTCCCCTTTTCCCCCAGATTTACACTATTTATGATTATGATGTAGTCGTGTACAAGTATGCCAATAGCACGGTTTTGTCACTGTTTACTGTATTAATCACTGTCACGAATCATTCACTTTCTTTTTCATTGGCGTACTTGACACTCCTAAACCAATATCATTCACGCACGATAATACAATACCCACTGAATAATGACGCGCACTAATACTATGTATATATCAATTGGGTAAGGTATGTGTATATATGCAGTTAACAAGTCATGTATGATATGAACCAATATGCACGTCATAAGCTTACAAAAATTGCAGTAATTCATATGTTCAGAATTCAACGAAATGACATAAATACGATAACAAGTACATTCTATCAAAAGTTCATCAAAATTTGTTTCAGTTCAATCGGGTTTCCGGTATTCAAGTTACAGCCGATTCATTTTAAGTGCTCGCTGCAGGAAATTCAGTTTCTGAACTGAATGTCCGTTTCGCGACACAAATTTCACCCAGTTTAGATCAGAATTTAGCGACGCTACAGTTGAATAAAATCTAGGGTTTTCAATAGGGTTTTCAACGCAATAGACGGATTCTCAATCGCATCTGTACGTAAAAAGTTATGCACTGTTCAACACTAGTATGTCAATTCTGATTCTGTTTTGGACTGTTATATGTCCTGTTCTTTTAAATTACAGATTAAATAGCAAACGACGATAAGACGGGATGAAACCACTTGTGTTATTTAGCTAACAGATTCATCTTTAATAGGTGTAGGGTTCTGCAACATACGAGTTCAGGAAACAAGGTAGTAAACATTACGGGACAGAAAACAATAACCAGAGCCGCTCTCCGAACCAATTCTTGTCATAATTTCAGTACAGAAACCATTAAAAACTTGCACAGGGTTACAGGTCGTCGAGTCGGATTCAATTTGAGCCCTCGAACGCATCATTTCAATATGTACAAAATTTATGGTGATTTTAACAATTTTCAGATGCGAGAAATTCCCAG
Organism: Agapanthus africanus; assembly: GCA_030015575.1. Taxonomy (NCBI): domain Eukaryota; kingdom Viridiplantae; phylum Streptophyta; class Magnoliopsida; order Asparagales; family Amaryllidaceae; genus Agapanthus; species Agapanthus africanus. The sequence continues at coordinate 29,900,071 of CM057339.1, forward strand.
TTTTTATGGGTGTATTTGAGGGTGTCCATTTTAGTCATTAACAGTCATATTTTCCAGTGAAGTTTCTATACAAGGTTCACTGCCAGATGGGCCAAAATATGCAATCGAGTTCCGTCAAATTAAATGAAAGTTTTCATTGGGATCTTACATCGAACAGTTACGTCCTATGATTTATCGTGAATTTTAAACACGGAATTTATACGATTTCAGTTTGTAACAGAAATAAATTAGCATGTAGCAAGTAGGGTACCTGCCTGGAAACGTTTTGGCGATGCACGACAGCGGCAACGTCACGAACGCGCGACGAACGGCATGGTTTGGCTTCACGGCCTCGGCTCGCGATTCGGGTGCGACGTCGGAGTTGCCCGGAAATGGCTTGTGCTTGCTGGAAGCGGAGGGGTGCTCAATGGATCTCAGTGAGTGTGCTGGGGTCGACGACGGCCAGCGGCGTCGCTCTGGCGATGGCAGCAGGGGGTGTTGGAGCTTGGTGGTCAGGGTTTGATGTTTTGGAGAGAGAGAGAGAGTAGGTAGTGGGGCTCGGGTGTGGGGATAATGATGCGGTGGTTGCAGAGGTGTCGACGAGGGCGGTTCAGGGCAGTGGGGCTCACCGGCGACGAGGTGTAGGTGGCCAAGCTCGGGTGCAGCGTGGGTTGGAGCTCGAGTGAGGGGCTCGACTGAGGTGGAGGTGAGGTCTTGAGGAGGAGGTTAGGGTGAGGTGATGAGGGAGGAGGTCGGAAGAGGTTCGTCGTCGTCGTCGTCGTCGGAGGGGAGCGGGGTGAAGTTGGCAGTGGGTTCGTAGTGGGTATTTCTCGTGAGAGAGAGAGTGAGAGGTTAGAGATTGAGAGGGAGAGAGAAGTAAGGAGTAAGCGAAGAGGGGTTTGAGGGGATCGCGAGGGGTGCGCGGGTCGTGGGGCAACGGCACGGCGACGTGGCCGCGAGGGTCGGCAAGAAAAGTGAGCGGGAAAAAGTAACGTTGGGGAGAAGAAGATGGAGTCGAAGCGGGTCGGGTCAGGGTGTTGCGGGGCACGAGCTGCTGGGCTGGGCCGGGAGCTAATTATGTTTTAATTTATTCTAATATTCCATTGGGCCGAGGAAAATGGGCCGGCGGAAATTAACTCGTTTATATGTTTTCGTTTTGGGCTTTGATTAGTTTAAAAGGGGATTTAATTTTGTTTTGGTTTTAAATTTTGGTTTGGTCTTGATTTTTATTTGGTTTTAGAAAAACAAATACTACCACTTACGCACTAATCTTCACACAAAATAATGTTACGGGAAAAATGGGATAACATTCGGGGACCTGGGAAAAATACGGAAAGATTCTCATTGAAGGAAACGGGGATTTACATCATACCCCCTTACAAAAATTTCGTCTTCGAAATTTAACAAAGATACAATGAAACAGAAGTACTAAACAAAGAGATGGGGAAAACATGCACGGATATCTTCCTCCCTCTCCCAGGTAGATTCTCCTGGGGAACGACCGTCCCAAGACACTCGGACTAACGGAATGACCTTGTTCTTCAGCACTTTCTCTCTGCGGTCGAGGATGGTAGTGGGCTGCTCCTCGTATGATAGATCGGTACCCAAAACTAGCTCCGAATAGTCTAGAACATGTCTCTCATCCCGAACATAACGCCGTAACTGTGACACGTGGAAGGTATTGTACACACCAGCTAGCAATGAAGGCAAGGCAAGTCGGTAGGCCACCTCTCCTATTCACTATAGCACCTAAAAAGGTCCGATGAAACGGGGACTGAGATTTCCCCGACCTTCGAACCTGATAACTCCACGGGTAGGAGAAATCTTCAGGAACACGTGATCTCCGACTTCAAATTCTAGTGCCCTCCTACTGGTATCTGCCCAACTCTTCTGTCGATCCTGAGCCGTCTTAATACGCTGCCTGATCATTTGGACCTTATCGACAGTCTGAACAATGAGCTCAGGACCCAGTAGTCTTCGCTCTCCCACATCATCCCAACACACTGGGGATCGACACTTCCGCCCGTAAAGTGCCTCGAAAGGGGCCATCTGAATGCTAGCCTGGTAACTGTTGTTATAGGAAAACTCGACTAGATGCGGATGGTCTTCCTAGGAACCCTGAAAGTCCAACATACAAGCTCTCAACATATCCTCGAGTGTCTGAATCGTACGCTCGGATTGTCCATCCGTCTGCGGGTGATAAGCTGTGCTAAACTTGAGGCGGGTACCCAAACTCTCCTGTAAGCTCCTCCAGAAGTGCGACATGAATCTAGTGTCTCGATCTGACACAATGCTGACTGGAACACCGTGAAGTCGCACCATCTTCTGCATGTATCTCTCTGCCAGTGACTCTGTCGACTGTCCCACTCGAAAAGGTAGGAAGTGCGCAGCTTTCGTGAGGCGATCGACGATAACCCAAATGGCGTTATTGCCCCTAGGGCTCCGTGGTAAGGCCGTCACGAAATCCATGGTAATGTGCTCCCACTTCCATTCTGGTATCGGAAGTGGTTGCAGCAATCCCGCTATCCTCTGATGCTCTGCCTTCACCTGCTAGCATACCAAGCACCTGTATACGAACCTAGCTCGCAATTTCCCGCTTCATCCCGTTCCACCAGAAATGCTGCTTTAGGTCTCGATACATCTTCGTACCTCCCGGATACACAGAATAAGCTGAACTATGCGCCTCAGCCAGTACTTCTTCTCGAACATCTCCCTTGGGTACGCAGAGTCTGCTACCGAATCTCAGAGAACCGTCTTCATGTATGATTAAGTCCGTTCTCAGCCCGGCTTCTTCTTGCGCTCTGAACTTTTTCAATCGAGGATCATCCGCTTGTGCAGCCTTGATGCGATCCACAAGGGAAGACTGCGCCTGTAGTTGCCAAAGTTGACTGAGTGCGCTCGGTGTAACGACTTCAAGCTCGGGTCTCTGAAAGTCCTCAATAATGCTCCTCGACTGGTCAACATCATGACCGCTGGCTTGCGACTGAGAGCATCTGGTACAACATTTACTTTCCCCGGGTGATACTGAAGGTTCAAGTCGTAATCTGCCATCAGCTCTAGCCATCGGCGCTGCCTCATGTTTAGTTCCTTCTGAGTGAAGACGTACTTCAGACTTTTATGATCCGTGTATACCTCTACCTTCTTGCCCAATAGATAGTGCCTCCAAATCTTCAACGCAAAGACTGCTGCAGCTAACTCCAAGTCATGCGTAGGATAGTTCTTCTCGTGATTTCTCAGTTGTCGAGAGGCGTAAGCAACCACTCGGCCGTGCTGCATTAGAACACAGCCTAATCCCTTCCCTGAGGTATCACTATGTATCACCAAACCACCGGAATCATCTGGTACTGTGAGAATGGGCGCCGTGGTTAACTTCTGCTTCAGTGTGTCAAAAGCCTGAGTACACTCCTCTGTCCATGAAAACGGTACATCCTTCCGTGTCAGCCTCGTCAATGGTTCAACGATTCTTGAGAAGTCTTGGACAAACCTCCGATAATAACCTGCCAATCCCAGAAAGCTTCTGATCTCGGTCACTGACTTTGGCGTTGGCCAATCTCTGACAGATTCTATCTTTGCTGGGTCTACCGAGATGCCTTCGCCCGAAATAATGTGTCCCAAGAACTGAACCTTGTCGAGCCAGAATTCACACTTGCTTAATTTCGCATACAGTTTCTCTTCCCGAAGAATTTGTAGAACCGTGCGCAAATTCTCAACATGCTCCTCCCGGGTCTTCGAGTAGATAAGTATGTCGTCGATAAATACAACGACAAACGTGTCCAAGTACTTTGCAAACACCCTGTTCATCAAGCCCATGAATATTGCTGGAGCATTGGTAACACCGAACGGCATCACAAGGAACTCGTAATGTCCGTATCGGGTCCTGAAAGCCGTCTTGCATACATCCTCGGCTACTACTCTGATTTGATGATATCCAGAACGGAGATCCAACTTCGAGAATACCTTGGCCCCACTTAACTGATCGAATAAGTCGTCGATGCACGGGATTGGGTACTTGTTCTTTATTGTGACCTTGTTTAGCTCCCGATAATCTATACACATCCGGAGTGATCCATCCTTCTTCTTTACTAACAGAACTGGTGCACCCCACGGTGAAACACTTGGCCAGATAAATCCCTTCTCCAATAGTTCTTCAATTTGCTTCTTCAACTCCGCCAACTCAACCGGTGCCATTCTGTACGGGGCCTTGGATACTGGTGCCGTACCTGGAGCCAAATCGATCGAGAACTCCAAGATGCGATGAGGTGGTAGACCTGGTAGATCTTCAGGAAATACATCCAGAAAGTCCCGAACAATCTCTGGGGCTGGGCTCTCATCAATCTCCATAGCTGACAGCTCTTTTGGCTTGGCTCTATACTTGGCTGGCTCTAAAGATTCGCTTCCGCCCTCGAAAATAAACTCTGGATGATTGGGAATGCGGAAGATCACATTCCTTGCACGGCAATCAATAACTGCATGGAAGGTACTCATCCAATCCATCCCGACAATTGCGTCGTAACTGCCTGTCCCGATCAGAAGGAAATTCGCATAGAATTCCTTGCCACACACTGCAACCGGACATGATCTACATTCCCGACTAGATATTATAATGCCATTACCCGTATGTATCTCCCAGCCCTTGGTTAGTGGTTCATGTGGTATGGAGTGTGTATCAATGAAATGCTCAGATATGAAACAGTGCGATGCTCCAGAATCAAATAGTACTCTAGCTGGTAAGGAATGTACGAGTAGAGTACCTGTGATAACTTCCCCTGAAGCCTCTGCCTGCTCGGCGGTCAAGGTGAAAGCCCGTCCCTGACCGCGACCTGCAAAGGTTTGCTTCTGCTCCTGTGGCCTCTGCTGCTACGGTCCAGAACCTCTCTGTATCTCTGCTCGCTCGGGACAACCGCTGATCCTGTGTGGACTGGATCCGCAAATCAAGTATTGTCCCATGGCGCGGCGACAGTTCTTTTGGGTATGCCCATCTCTATTGCAGTAGCCGCAAATCACGTTCTGTCTCTGTGGGCGATGCTGGGGCACAAATGGGTGCTTCATCTGAGTCATTCTAGGCCTGTGAACCGGTATGGCTCCTCGAGAAGATGCAGGGGTACGTGCTGGAACGGCCGGGGGCTTCCTGAACTTGTTGATCAATTGCTCCTGAATTCTCGCCGCGTTGAGTACCTGTGCAAAAGTCTGCATATCCAGTGATGCGATCAACTGCTGCAGCTCGAAATCAAGTTCCTGCAAGAAGTGTCTGGCCCTAGTGGCCTCTGAGGCGACCATGTATGGAGCAAAACGGCTCAGACGGTTGAACTCTGCCGCATATACGTCCACTGGACGTCCATTCTGCTTCAATAGAATGAATCTTTCTTCCATCTCTGCCTTGGCGGTGCAAGGAAAATAATGGTCTAGGAAGCACTCCTTGAATTTGCCCCGTTCAATCGGCCTGTCTAGCCTGCTTTCTTCCACTGACCACTATGTACGGGCTTCATCTTCCAATTGGATCTTTATCACGTTCACCCTATCTTCATCGGGTACCCTGGCGGCCGTCAGTAAGTTCTCCATGTTCACTAGCCATTGCTCGGCCTCGAGGGGTCAAGCTAGCCCTGTGAATGCAGCTGGATGCAACCGCCGAAAGTCTGATACGGTACCAGCCCTAGCAGGATAAGCTGGTAGAGTAGTGCCCTCGGGGGCGGTAATGAGTGCGGAGGGTCCTCCTGCAGCGGTAATGGTCCTGAGTCCCTCGGCGAGTAAGTCTGTCTTCCTCTCCTGAGCTTCTGCGAGAGAGGTCAGTGCACTAAGTATTCTTTCCGTGCGGTCCTGAGAACTGGAGTCCGAGGAGGGGTTGTTCAGGGACGTCATATCGCTGGAAGATTCAAAAGGATAAGATTAGATTCAAGGATGAAAATCAAGAATAGTGAAACGAAAATAATGTAATACAGTATAGTTAATGTTATCCATTGTTACTAAATATAGCTCTGATACCAACAAAACCATGTCACGCCCCGCTTCCCAAAATACGGAAAACGAGGGATGAGTAGGCCAGCCATGCTCCTACGGTCAAGGAATAATCCCGCCATAGTCACACTTCGGCTTCTAGTATTACATGGTAATCAGTAAACAAAGCGCAGCAGTAAAGGAAATACATCACTAAATTATTACATTAAAGTCCATTGTTCACAATTTACAAATAAACAAGAAGAGCTACTAACCAAGTTCAATTACACGATCTCTTTTAGGGAAAGCAGAAAAGAAAGAAAAGGTACTCCAGCCTAGATCTCCGCCAGCTCGAAAGGTAAATCTGACTCCTGCGTTGGTCCTTCCTCGAGGTCTGAGCACGCACACTCAGGCCGTCAAAGCGACGTAAAAGTAATGTTATAATAATGATGTGAAACAGGTAAATAAGGTAATAACAGTGAAAGTAAAATGCGGGTAATCACTATGTCACTAAATGATGCAAGTATGATCTGTGTCCCTATCGGTCTCTAAGTCATGTTTGAAATCGTATAGTGGAAAGGAGGATCATGTTTAACAGGAGTCTCGTACATACCCCGAGACAACGGCCCACATGCCCGGAACATAACCCTGTCAGCCGGATCGCTAGATCCTACCTAATATATATATCACCGCTCGAATGATCATCCTCTAAAACACGGTCCCGCTAAATACGATACTCTTTCCACTTCGATTTCCCCTTTTTCCCCAGATTTACACTATTTATGATTTGATGTAGTCGTGTACAAGTATGCCAATAGCACGGTTTTGTCACTGTTCACTGTATTAATCATTGTCACGAATCATTCACTTTCTTTTTCATTGGCGTACTTGACACTCCTAAAACAATATCATTCACGCACGATAATGTAATGTCCACTGAATAATGATGTGCACTAATACTATGTATATATCAATTGGGTAAGGTATGCGTATATATGCAGTTAACAAGTCATGTATGATATGAACCAATATGCACGTCATAAGCTTACAAAAATTTCAGTAATTCATATGTTCATAATTCAACGAAATGACATAAATATGATAACAAGTACATTCTGTCAGCAGTTCATCAAAATTTTTTTCAGTTCAATCGGGTTTCCGGTATTCAAGTTACAGCCGATTCATTTTAAGTGCTCGTTGCAGGAAATTCAGTTTCTGAACTGAATGTCTGTTTCGCGACACGAATTTCACCCAGTTGGGATCAGAATTTAGCGACGCTACAGTTGAATAAAATCTAGGGTTTTCAATAGGGTTTTCAATGCAATAGACGGATTCTAAATCACGTCTGTACGTCAAAAGTTATGCACTGTTCAACACTAGTATGTCAATTCTGATTCTGTTTTGGACTGTTATACGTCCTGTTCTTTTAAATTACAGATTAAATAGCAAACGAAGATAAGACGGGATGAAACAACTTGTGTTATTTAGATAACAGATTCATATTTAATAGGGTGTAGGGTTCCGCAACATACGAGTTCAGGAAACAAGGTAGTAAATATTACGGGACAGAAAACAATAACCAGAGTCGCTCTAGACTGCAGTCCAGAGCCGCTCTCCGAACCAATTCTTGTCATAATTTCAGTACAGAAACCATTAAAAACTTGCACAGGGTTACAGGTCGTCGAGTCGTCTTCGATTTGAGCCCTCGAACGCATCATTTCAATATGTACACAATTTATGATGATTTTAACAATTTTCAGATGCGAGAAATTCCCAGTTTTTACGGGTGTATTTGGGGGTGTCCGTTTTAGTCATTAACAGTCATATTTTCCAGTGAAGTTTCTACACAAGGTTCACTGCCAGACGGGCCAAAATATGCAATCGAGTTCCGTCAAATTAAACGAAAGTTTTCATTGGGATCTTGCATCGAACAGTTACGTCCTATGATTTATTGTGAATTGTAAACACGGAATTTATACGATTTCAGTTTGTAACAGAAATAAATTAGCATGTAGCAAGTAGGATACTTGCTTGGAAACGTTTTGGCGATGCACGACAGCGGAAACGTCACGAACGCGCGACGAACGGCGTGGTTTGGTTTCACGGCCTCGGCTCGTGATTCGGGTGAGACGTCGGAGTTGCCCGGAGATGGCTTGTGCTTGCTGGAAGCGGAGGGGGTGCTCAGTGGATCTCAGTGAGTGCGCTGGGGTCGACGACGGCCAGCGGCGTCGCTCTGGCGATGGCAGCAGGGGGGTGTTGGAGCTTGGTGGTTAGGGTTTGATGTTTTGGAGAGAGAGAGAGAGTAGGTAGTGGGGCTCGAGTGTGGGGATAATAATGCGGTGGTTGCAGAGGCGTCGACAAGGGTGGTTTAGGGCAGTGGGGCTCACCGGCGACGAGGTGTAGGTGGCCGAGCTCGGGTGCAGCATGGGTTGGAGCTCGAGTGAGGGGCTCGACTGAGGTGGAGGTGTGGTCTTGAGAAGGAGGTTAGGGTGAGGTGATGAGGGAGGAGGTCGGAAGAGGTTCGTTGTCGTCGTCGTCGGAGGGGAGCGGGATGAAGTTGGCAGTGGGTTTGTAGTGGGTATTTCTCGTGAGAGAGAGAGAGAGAGAGATGTTTGAGATTGAGAGGGAGAGAGAAGTAAGGAGTAAGCGATGAGGGGTTTGAGGGGATCGCGAGGGGTGCGCGGGTCGTGGGGCAACGGCACGGCGACGTGGCCGCGAGGGTCGGCGAGAAAAGTGAGCGGGAAAAAGTAACGTTGGGGAGAAGAAGAAGGAGTCGAAGCGGGTCGGGTCGGGGTGTTGCGGGGCATGGGCTGCTAGGCTGGGCCGGGAGTTAATTATGTTTTAATTTATTCTAATATTCCATTGGGCCGAGGAAAATGGGCCGGCGGAAATTAATTCGTTTATATGTTTTCGTTTTGAGCTTTGATTAGTTTAAAAGGGGATTTAATTTTGTTTTGGTTTTAAATTTTGGTTTGGTCTTGATTTTTATTTGGTTTTAGAAAAACAAATACTACCACTTACGCACTAATCTTCACACAAAATAATGATACGGGAAAAATGGGATAACATTCGGGGACCTGGGAAAAATACGGAAAGATTCTCATTGAAGGAAACGGGGATTTACAGAGAGTTCCTGAGATAGAGTTACTAACCGCCATTATGAGGTCTCCCAACTCTTCGACAAAGAACATAGAAAGAAAATGGCACAACCTCATCTTCAAAAGCAATTGAAACGGATTCAAGTTGGCTCGTCACACTGTTGAATTTTTTCAAGTGTTCTGTTACCAAACCACGTTCTACCATCTTAATGTTGAAAAGTTTCTTCATCAAGTATATCTTGTTTGATGTTGAAGACTTCTCATACAAATTCGCTAACGTTGTCATTAGCGCTATAGTTGTCTTCTCCTTCGAGATATTAAAGGCCACCTACGGAGTCAACGACATCCTGATTGTCGTTAGGGCTTTCATATCCAAAAGATTCCATGCCTCATCGGATATCTTATCGGGCCTCTCATCTGTCATCGGAAGATACAAATATTTTTGGTATAGGCAGTCCTCCATCTGCAAGCGCCACCAATCATAATTGTGACCATTGAATTTTTCGATCCTTACTTTATCCTCCGCCATCTTTCGTCCCTGTCGCAGCAAACTCAATTTCTCCTTCGATCTAAAATGTTTTTAAAACGACGATCTAAGAAAGTGGGGAAGAAGGTGTAGTTTTCTTTACCCATCGTTGACCTAAATCGTAAATTTGAAGAATCCTAGATTTCTTTAAAAAGCTCTGATACCAGTTGTTGGGGATAGAAGAAGCCGATGCACAGAACAATACTCACGACAAACAAACCATACAATCACAACGAAAGAACAAATAATAAATAAAATGCTAGAATTAAATAAGAATCAAACACGGAAAGAGACAGGGGATTTGTTAACGAGATTCACCCATCATATGGCTAGTCTCCGGCAGAGCGGAATCTGCAAACGTCTACTACAATCACGAATCAAGTACACTATAAGCAATCCTAAAAGATTTCTCTCAATTCTCTCTAAGCCCTCACCTTCCCATACAATGATCTTTCATCAATTTTTGTTGGTGTACAAAATACATATGAGAGGTCTCTATTTATACACAAACCAATATATTAATTAAGTAACTAGCATACTTAAGAAACTAGCATAAGACACCCCTTCTATTCCAACTAAGACTTTGTCATCTTTTTAATTAAGAAACTGTCATAAAATATCTCTTGATTAGAAAACCTTGATTTTGGTAAAATATGATATGACTGGTGTTTAAAATTTCTTCATAATTTCAACATACTACCGGTCAACAGTTGCCCAATAAGTTATATATTTATAATGTGATGGTGGTGGATTCACTTTTAAATAAAATAAGCTCTTATAATATTTTATGTAATAATTAATATTTACGCATGATGATCAAATATTTGTTGTGGATCTAATCAATTTATATGTTAGTGGATAGATGGCGATATATTTGGCTACGAGAATCATGTGAAACTTAAGATCACCTTAATTAAATTTGATTAGCCCTATGTATTTTCCTGCTGTTATTGCTCTTGATCCATGTAAAGGAATTAAGTGACATGGTATTTAATTAAAAAAAAAATTCCATCTCTCACCCAAAACTTTACATTCCCAAAATTTGAAAAACACACACACAAACAGTACCCCCCCCCCCCCCCCCCAAAGCCCCTCTCCTAAAAAAAATAAATAATTTTAGTATTTGATATTTCTATAATTCACCTTCAAAACTTTGCATCTCCACATTTCTTTTGAGTTGTTTAAAAATCTTCCTCTGATTATGAATTGAGGATAGTTCTTTTTAAACAGGAAGGCATTTAGATAACTTAAAAGTTTAAGGGGTAAAATTAACATGAAATTGCAAAGTTTTGGGATGAAACATGAGGAAATATATAAAGTTTTGGAGGTGCATGATACCAAGTATTGGGGCGAAATATGGATATACCAAAGTTTTGGGGTAATATTTAAAAAAAAAAAATCAAAACAATATTATACTAGTGCCACTTATTGAACTTGCGTTGCACGTTATCTTTGAATGATTTGTCTTTGAAAAGTTAAGTGGGATGCTTTCATCGATGTGAAAAGAAAATCGCCCCTCCAAATCTTCCTATTAATTTCTAGATCAACTCCTCCCTGTCATCTATATTAGTTTATAAGCCCCTCAAATTATATCCATTTATCTAAATTAGCCCCTTGTTGAATTCTTAAGTTTTGAGGCTAGGGAGTTGGGTATTGACAACTATTAGTTTTCCATTTTTAAAGCCCGACCTGGTTGCCAAAAAGCCTTTGCCCAAACGGTAATGGCACTCTCTCAGTTGGTTAGGAGTTCGAAACCCTTCACTTACAGTGGGAAAAGAATTTTCAATTGATTATTTGGAGAAAATTTCCGGAGGTGCAGAGGCCTAACCCGCTTCCCCTCCCCATCCCCCAAAGCCTGTGGGGGTGTTGCAAAAAAAGTGACATCACAAAAGCGTTGGCAAGGGCGTCGGAGCTTAAAATAAACCAGTTGAAAGAATTGGGCAATGTGGATTATAAGGGGCTTGTTCAGAAATCCCAAATATTTGGAGGGCCAATATGAAAAGAAAAAAAGAATTAAACGTTAAGTTGGGAGAATACAAAATGGGATATGACCTTGAGAGAGGTCTTCACAGGTTGTCATAAATAAACTACAAGTTGTTAGCGCATGATTTGAAATATAGATTACTAGTTTTTTCCACGATGCTGTGTATATTATTCACCGTCTAAAACCATTCAACCCAAAAGCTTAAGCTCTTAGATTGTAGAAAAACTGTATATATATATATATATCAAGATAACATTATACTTCAATACTCTCCTTTGGGTGGACCTCTGAATTCAGGCCACGTTGAAAGAAAGGCCTCCGACGGAATTTTTCGCTCTATTGAACAAAACAAATAGGGGGATAAATAAATATGATTAAATTGACAATAACAAGGTTTAAACCCAGAACCTCTTGAATCTGGTGTGCTCTGTTACCATGTCAAGAACTACTCAACCCAAAAAAGGCTTAAACTGTTAAGTTGTGGAATAACTATGTATATCAATATATACAACATTATACTTCAATATTGACTTTTCATTTTCTTATTTTTGTCTTTTATAGTGGATGAAGTTGACGTCTTCAATTCTCAATTTTGGATATTGGAACTTTATCGTTTTTTTTATTTTATTATTTTGTTGATTAATGACATTATCTAAGCACTTCTAGTTATAATAGTAAAGATATTAAATTGAAATAGCTAATTTTTCATAATTAAACTTTAATTGTTTCAAAAAATAGCTTGATTCCCCCTTTTGTCGCATACACGTAGTGCTGAATGCTAAAAATTTTTAGATACTTTTCGGCCACGTGGTGGAATCCACATCATTTAGAGGGACCTTAAGCGGTTACAGATAGAGAGTGTAATTCCTTATGTGGTGTATATCATGCTCATTTTTTACCCAATGAGAATCCATGTAACCTGGATTCTACAATCCCGGTAAATAAGTATTAATGGAACCTTTTTTTTTACCCTACGGGGCAAGGTGGAGGTGGAGAAATGGGAGTGGTGGGTGAGAGAGAAGAGAAACAAACATATGGAAGTGGACATAGGGTCCATAGCAGTTGAATCATTGTAGACTGTCTCCTTCCACTATGATTTATGTTTGCTTTCTATTTGGCCAAGGGATCTTGCATGGGCGTATGTTTTGGATTGACATCCTTTTGTAGAGAAAGGTTTGTTTTGTTGTAACTTGTATTATACTTAGAGAGCATAATGATTATATTAGTTGGCTAAATTGCATGAAATACCCTAAACGTTTTGCCCTTTACATTAATCTATTTCCAAAATACCCTCCGTTTAAATATTTAATTTTTAAAAAAAAAACATATGTGTTCTCTTTCTTATTTCAATTAAATATGGGTACTTTGGAAATAAATTAAAATTGAGAGGCAAAGTGCTCGGCATTTCCTGCCGGTCAGGAGAAAAGTTAAGGGTATTTCATATATTCTTTGGCAGATTAATTAAAATCATTTTCCATTCATGAACATATATATTTCCTTAGGAGACATATCCAACAAGAAGGAAACAAAACTTTAGGTGAACAATCCATGCACATGGTACAAAAATTAGACTTGCCTAAACCCAAAGCAAGAGCTTTCTTATAATCAGCCTTGTTCTTATCTTTTTTTTGTAAATATACACTAAATTACAAAATGGGTGAGCAGAAATAAAGTGCTGTTGTAATGTTGTGATCCTCATGGGGGGTTTGACAAGTTAGTTGGCCGGTCGGAATTTCCAAAAGAATTACCAAGTGAGAGAAAGAGATGGTTGTTGTTTTTTTATTGGGATATTATAGCAAGTTCTCAAGGCACACTCAAGATGACATGATGGGATAATATCGTGGCCGCGTTAGAAAAACTCTAAGAAAATAAAGCGTAAACTATCTTGATAGGATTTTGTTGTTCTTTGAGAAATTCTAAGATTCAAGAGCTGCAACAACTTTATTAAAAGGGCTTGGAGTAGCCTTTATATGGGGAGGGCGAGACCGGGACCGAGTCTAGGACCTCCATTTATGAGGGGATGCTAATTTATTCCACCTTCTACTCCTTGGGAACCGAAAGACCGTTGGCTTCTGAAACGGTACTTATACAAGAAATTGTGACCAGTCTAGTCTTGGTTCTTCTTGAGTGGGCAACCTTATGATTTTAAGATATTATATCAACTTAGCTATGTCCATTTATACTATGCATATATGTTTGAGATATATTTCTATATATATTTTCTATTCCAATGATTTTAATGGACTCACCTCGGATGGCCAGTTTAACTTTTCACTAGTTACGTTGGATATTACATGAAATTTTGTGCATTTCTGTGAAAGTCTTTTAACTTTTTAAATAACTTCAAATTGAACCGTTTTCCACATCTACTTAAGTGATACCTTGATTTATGAAACCAGAGTTTGTAGGTATACAAATCTCCAAAACCTAAATTGCATCTAGGCCAAATTTTCTTCAAATATTCGTTCAAACCATTACAAAAATAGGCTAATGTGTAGGAAACCCTCTCATTTTTGCATAAGAAGTAGTAAACCCTCTTAAGCGTTAAAAAAAAAATCTGCACTTTATCCTATAAATCTTAATGGTGTTTGATATTTCCATTCGTAAAACATTTTTATATCAAAAATGTCCATCTAATAAATTATAAAAGACCGGTCCCAAAAAAAAATTGAATTTAAAAAAAAAACAGATTCTAAATCCTACTAACTATTAGTTACAAAAATTGAATTTCAAAATACCTTATTAAATTTAACTACCCATTTTTCTATTTCCTCCGCCGCTATCCTAACTAACTTGGCACAAAGCCCAAAATTGTTTTTTTTTATTTCTCCTTTTCTTGATCTAATTTAAAAATAGTTCTTTCATCACAAACCATTCTTGGATTTTATTTTTGTTATTATTATACATTTATTTTGCTCAAAATTTAACTCTTCAAATAAATTTAAAACTTTAATATTCACGTGTATCGCATGAGCAAATACACTAGCAGTGTTAAATTTTATAGAAAAACACCTTTTTACCCTTATTATAATACAATTAACTAATTATTGATTACATTATTGAAATTTTTAAATAATTATTAAATATTGAATAATTAATTAATCATGATGGAGATGGAGGAGGATTTCATCGGCCACGGGCGATGGGTGGAAGAAGTCGCTAGCGACATAGGGGAGAGGTTGGGGGCACCAAAAGGGGGAGGTTAGCTAGGGGAAGGCAAGAAAATAAAAAAAAAATATTAAATTGCCAGAAAAAGTATGTAATATATTGTAGAGATTTTTAAAGGGAATTTTCAAAAGGGTATATTGTAATATATATACATACATATACAAATCATGGGTTGGTTTTAAAATAAATTCAAAGCATTCTTTTAGGGTTTTTCATAATTTTGGAATTTTATGGGTTTTAAAATAAGTGGCTCTTTAAAATTGGGCCTAGAAACAATCTTCCCTTCCTTTAAATAAGCCTAAATTTAATAGACTTGACATAATTATTCTATTTTCTTCAACTTCATTATTCCTCCCAATCCTTGCATTCTTTAATCCATGTTTATTTTTTGGTGGAGGAGAAAGGAGGTAGGAACTATTTGAATTGGAGATTTGGTTGGGGAAAAAAGGAATAGAGTCGTAGGAAAGAAATTATAGAAGAAAACGGTAAACATAATTTGGATGGAGAAGAAAAGCAAGAGAGGGCTTAGAAGGTATATATTTTGTAAAACATGCACCAAGTGGCCTAACGGTGTCAAATTGATAAAGTAAAATACATGTTTTTAAAGTCAGAAGTTCATGTTTTTCGGACAAAAGTAAGAGAAGCTTCCTGCATTTTAGGAAAGCAGAGAAAGGGAAGGAAAAGGAATTACATATAAGAGGAACATGCAAAATCACAATATATATTCAAATAAATTCTACTCATTATTCCAAAATTTGAGAAAATGATTTTGATTGGACTTGGGAATCTTGATAGTGTTGTTTTGCGTTAGTAAATATCTCCTGTTATAAGTAGTAGGCCAAAGACTTTCTACTTTCAAGCACATATGCTTTTCCCTGAACAGAAACCCTAGTTTAGATTGGACCTGCAAATCTTGGCCTAGCTGGGTTCCTTTTAGATCATCTATTTTAGGGTTTTCATAGCCACCAGTCTATAGATTCTTGCATGCCCACAAATTAATTGAAGTTATATATAATACCTGCAGTTTTGGTATATGGTTTCTCTCTCTCTATATATATATATATCTTGATTGACGGAGCTAGCACTCCAAACAAAAATATTTGGCAGATTATATTCTTCTAACCCTAAGCATAGTTTATGACTACCGGCGAGGCGAGGATCCTCGCTAATTCTTAATTAAAAGAGCCACAAACTAACTAAGAAACTGTGAAATATTATAATATTTTCTACTCTCATATTGTATTGAAGTAGCGCAACGGGGCCTGGATATCGTTATACGGACGATGGGGCAAATCTCGCTCTGCGGAAACGACGATAAAACCCCTAGTGCAAATCTAGAGAGAGAGAATCTTTATTAAAACGAAAACTGAACTACAAATAAAACCCTAGCTCCTTCAAATAGTCAAACCCTAATAACATGAAATTACCAAAAAATCCCCTAAGGCCATATTTGGATACCCATATTCTAATAGGAAAAAACCTAGATTCTTTTTTTCCATTGGTAAGGCCGGTCTAAGAAATTGGTTGTTTGGATAAAAAAAAATTATGAAGAATTCTAATGCAAAAGATCCAAAAATATTTCTAATGCACTGGAGTCTAAACATTGGCAAAAACCTAATTTTTCTAATCCAAAACTCTCCCTCTTTGTTTCTCTCTCATCATTACATCAATCTCTTTTTTTTGCCCTCTTACTTTAATGTTATTCTTATCCCAACCATCCAAACATGAGTTATGTTACCAAAATCTATTAGAATTTTATTTTTGGAATGTATATGCATTTCAAAATATTTTAAACCTAAAATCAATCCGGACTTTAACCATGACTATCCAAATAAGGCCAAAGCGAAATACATTAAAAAAAATTAATAAAACCCCTAAAATACGAAACTACCGGGTTGCACCATAAACTTCAAAGCCTCTGTAGACCCAATAATGTCGGACCGTGATTCAGTGAGCCAGTAGCCGCTAGTCGCTAGGTGGCCCGTTTGCCAGAAATAGTGAATGCCATGTTGTCTCTAAATTGTCGAAGAACACGTCGATCGGATCCACGGCTCAAAAGTTATGGCTAATTCATGATGGACATAACAGTTGTGCTGCTCGTTTAGATTTCTTTCGATCCAAACGAAACAGATATTCTTCTTCAATCTACACTGCATCAAATGCTTATCATAACTTCAGAGTTTCGGTTATTCTAGACCAGCAATATACAAATTCCCACACAATCAAGAAAATCTATATTACTTTTAATATAAAATTATAGAAGTCTATTTGCTGAAACAACCAAACACCATCCCCTTTCTCTCTCATATATTCTCCACTAGAAACTATCCAGAAACATTCCTAGCCAGTGTTTTCTTGGTGCCTCAAAAGAAGAAGAAGAAGAAGAATTAAGCAGATCATTTGTTTCAAAGATTGCAGTGATCTCAACAACATCTCACAAATTGAAGAATCTCAAAATTAAGCGTGCATGGATACTACTCAATGGTCTCAGGTATAAATATAAGTTCAAGATCTAATCATGACTCCATGAGTTCTTGATCTGGTTTTTTTTTTTCCTTATTTTTTCTTTCCTTTATTTTATTTTCATGTTTTGTGTTTATTCATATATATTAGCTAGGTTTTGGGTGCTCATGATACTTTTATGTGTCTATTAGATATCTTTTTATTGAGGTTTGCTTTTTATTATGGCTTGCATCTTCCCCTTTCCCTTTAATCGTTTGTCATATCCTATCAAAGCCCTTTTGATTCTTGAAAGCACCTTTATCTCACTTTATTTTGTTTCCCTTTTTCTCTTTTTTGAAGCTTTTGTAGTGGAAAGGGCAGTCTTGTTCTAGTGATGCACAAAGCTTTTCTCTTCTCCCTCATGTCTTTTTCTTACTTCAATTATTGTTTCTCATCTGTTCTCTTTAGCTTTTATCCATCTTGTTAAGGTGTTTGCAGTGTCCTTGAAGACCACAAAGAAACCCTAGTACCCAAAATTTTGTTTTGGCATGTTTGTTTCTTTCAGAGCTCCACACATAGCTGCAAAGATCAATAATATAAAGCTTATGTACAGGGGAATGATCTATTGCAAACCGATCCGCGGTTTTTTAAACACGGAGACTCTCGATCTACAATATATTTTTGCGATCCGATCCGTTCAAGTTGAACATCCAACCCTCAAATATATGTGTATGAAAAATCAAAATATTTGAAGATTTTTAACCTATGTATCGATAACTGCAAAAATGAACGTTTTTCAATTGTGCAATATAAACTTCATCCGATATATAGGTTTAAAGGTATTCAAATCCTTTGATTTTTCATGCACGCACATATGAGAGTATGGTGATAAACTTGAACGGATTGGATCGTTAAAATATGCCGTAGATCGAGAGTTCCCGTTTTTAAAAAAGACGGACCGGTTTGCAATGGATCACTCCCCCCTTATGTATATGTATGTTTGTTTCTACTAGAATTTTTTCTAATCTTTTTTATCTTATGAAAATTCTTTAATTTGCTTTGGCCTTTAAGAACAGGAGAGGATGGATGATTCTATGAATATAATTAATTTTAATTTAGTTTCTTCTCTTCTTTTCCTCCAAATATATTATGCTTTGACATGAATTTATATGTTTGTATATCATATAAATATTAATGTGTAGCTAGGTATTACATGTTTTTGAAAATAATAACTATTATCGAAGAAATTAATTAAGTATAGAAAATACTAAGAAGTATGATCTATTAATTAAAAGAGACACTTGTCTATTGCATGCGACAATAACTATTTAATTAAATGCCATTTCAAAAGAAAAACTATTTATTGCTATCTTTTTTCTTTAGCAAAGCGAGATTCTACCCTACATAAAATAGAATTTTCGTGTAACAATTAAAAAAATATAAATAATATGAATTTCTATAGCTCGAAGAACTTCCAATTCTAAAAATCAATAATTCCCATTTACTAATGCATTGAACTCCTAAAAAATTTAGATATAACTAGTTGTATGGTATGAGATCTATATGTATATGTATGTTCAATTTGTCTCTACTATTATCTTTTTTAAACTTGTATTTTATGGAGAGGAAAAAATCTATTTTGTTCATTAGGGGATAACAGTGGTGAAGAGGCCCATGGAGGAAGGGCTAATCTCCTCCACCACTAACAACATTAACACCAAAAGACCTACGCCACAACAATCACAACAATTGGTTGAGAGGAGGACTAGGCCACTCAAGGAACAAGCACTCAATTGCCCAAGGTGATGATAATGTTGACTATCTTCTTTTTTCTTTTCTTTTCTTTTCTTTTCTTTTTTGTTTTGAATAAACTTTTTTCTTCCTAAAAGCAAGGAAAAGAAGAGAAACCCTAGCCATAGACTCTGAAATCATGAAACCAGATTCGAAGGAATAAAAATAATAATAATAATAATAATAATAATAATAATAATAATAATATTATTATTATTATTATTA
The DNA here is from genome assembly GCA_030015575.1 of Agapanthus africanus. Taxonomy (NCBI): domain Eukaryota; kingdom Viridiplantae; phylum Streptophyta; class Magnoliopsida; order Asparagales; family Amaryllidaceae; genus Agapanthus; species Agapanthus africanus. Next base: position 29,919,215 of record CM057339.1, read on the forward strand.
TTATTATTATAATTATTATTTTATTAAACGAAGGTAAATGCCCAGCGATTTCATTAAAAGATGATTTAGCGAAACTACATGAATTAAGTCTAACATAAATAAAATACAACTAGGTAAAAAAAACCAAACATAATAGTAAGTCGCAATTTTTCAATTCTATAATTAGGAGTGGAAGAATTTGAGAAAATTGTTATTATTCTTCACGATACAAAAGAATACATAACGTGTGTGTGTGTGTATAGAGAGAGAGCGCTTGATATAGTAAGTCTCTATATGTAAAAGAAATATGAAAAAGAATTCAGAATGTATTATACTAAAAATAGCATCTAAACTTCTATATTTAATACTTAAATTACAAATCTCTTAGGGAAATAGGTTTTATACATAATAATATTTTTTCTGGCATTAACAGGTGCAACTCAACCAACACCAAGTTTTGCTACTACAACAATTACAGCCTCACTCAACCAAGGTACTTTTGCAAGACTTGTAGGAGATATTGGACTGAGGGTGGATCACTAAGAAATGTTCCCGTCGGTGGTGGATCAAGAAAGAACAAGAAACACTCCTCCTCTTCTTCTTCCTCCGCCAACAAAATTATTAATAATCTTCCAAATTCTCATGATCCTAAACCTTACCAAGGGCAAGATCTGAACCTAGGGTTTCCAATCAACAATAGCTTACCTCAACTAATTGGTGGTAGTTTTCCAAACATAGAGAGTATTACTACCATGAACAACAACAACAACAACAACAACAACAATGGTGGTGTTGGGCTTTCTGCATTGGAGTTGTTGAGGAGTACGACTAGTACAATGTATCATGACTTTAGCTCATCTTCTAGCATTATTGGAGATGGAATGCAATTGTTTCCATTTGGGGACTTGAAGCAAGTTTTTGTGAAGTCTAGTGCTAATGAGAATGAGCAAAATAAGTGGCAAGGAGGAGATCAAGCTATCTTTTGGAATGGTGGTGCAAATTTGGGTGGTGGATCATGGTAAAATTTTGAGGAAATGGAAGGGGTTATAAATAAATATTTTATAAGAATGTTTTGTTATAATTATATATAGTCTATAGACTAACTAGACCTATATTTTTTTACTCTCTTTTTTTCCTTTTCTTTTCTTTTCTTTTATTTTATTTTGGTGGGCATGGGTGAAGCTCATTTTAGGTTGGCTTCATATATAGCAAAGAGCATGGATCTTGGTATATAGAGATCTAATTAGTTTGTTCTTTCCTTTTCTTTCTTTTTCCTCAGGGTTGACTAGGAGATCATAACCCTAGCTAGTGTCATGTGTTTTATGTATTAATTGATTGGTTTGTGAAAATAATAAATATATATATATATATATATATATATATATATATATATATATATATATATATATATATATATAGTAATTAATGTAGAAATTGTTGTGGTGTAATTTCTTCATAGGATCAAGAGTGTTTATTTATTTATTATGTTTGCTTATTACAATAATATTTTTTTGAGGAAAAAGGAATGTTTTATGGTTTGCTTATTTGATGAACTTATATGCACATATATTATTTCCTTTGTGAAGTTGGTTTTTATATGGATCTGTTTGTTTGATATTGCATGTATCATAATCCAATAAAGAATCTTGCAACTATGAGAAGACTAGTGTTGGACCTTGTAATAGCAAAGGAATAAGTGTAGGTACTACCATAAATATATAAGTTTTCAAACCTGCCATCACATGGTATTATTTCTCATGCTAGCTCTCTTTAGGGTATGATGTTGCTCTCTCTCTCTCTCTCTCTCTCTCTCTCTCACCAACTCAAAATATTTGACTGAAAATAACCCTCTTCCGTAAGTAATTACACAGAAAAATAAAGGGTAGATTGCGTAAATGTACTCCGAGCAACTTTTTTTTATGGATAAGAATCCCGAACTAATTTAATTAAAGAACAGTACCATAAACTTTCATTATACCTAAACTATTGGAACGTCTACAAACATTAATGTTATCCAAAATGGTCATGCTCTGATCATTTTACAATTTTCTTCTTTCTCTTCTCTCCTTCTCTTTCTTTCTTCTTCCTCACTAATTTTTCCAACTCATTCTTTCAAAACTTTTGAATCGCTAATACTCAAACTCCAAACCTTTAGAAGTATCTTCTCGAACCCCATCCTCTTAAGATCCCTATCCCTAAATTTCCAAGTTCCTAAATTTCTAACTCCAAAATTCTTTAAACACTAAAATTTCTGATCAACAAATTTTGAAAAGACTTGGGCTTTATATCTTTAAATCTTCAAATCCTCAAATTTCAAAATCCCTAATTTTTATATCTTTCCAAATCTACTCACAAATTTCTCTTAATTCTTAAAAAATTGATCATTTCCTCTATGTTTTTCTTTTTTCTTCTTACTTCGCTAAACCTCGACCTCCAACCCAAGAACGTCCATGTATTCATCGCTCCGCCGATTCTCTTCCGATCTTTGATTACATTTTAATTACTATTTTTTGTAGTTTATAGTATTAAATTCATCATCTATTATTTTGTTATTTATTGTGGTTTTTAAGAAAAAAGATTAAAACAAAAGAGTGATAAAAAAATTAACTCCCTTAGTTACTTATGTCCAAGAAAATAATTCAGTATACTTATCTCTATTTTTTGAATATCAAGGAACTTAACGCAAAAAATTGAAATGTTCATGAGCACATTTGTACAATTTACCCAAAAATAAAATATAATTTTATGGGAAAACATAATGGGATTTGATGAGGATCGACCGAGGCTTGATACTCTGCACGATCTCTAACTCTCAAAAGAAATCATAAGAACAAAATTCAAGATAAACCAAGGACGAGTTCTGATGGCCTCTCCTTAAACACAAAAGCCACAGTTTTTTCTTTACTACCAAGCAACCTTTATTAAATAATCAAAAATCAACCCCTAATACAATAGTTCTCATCTTTTTAAATAAGAGAATAGAATTCTTAATCAAAAAGAAATAAATCTTAACTAAAAAGGAAAGACAATAAAATAAATCTAACATAAACTAATAAGATCTAAACAATTTTAATTCCATCAAATCCTAATTAAATCTCAATTTAAATTGTAAATAGTTTTTTGTCGAATCTTTCCAAATCTTAATCATGTCTCCCGTAAATATTAATTGATCTCGGCTTATGCTCTTACATCAGATTCCTCGGATTGGAAAGAACTAGACCTCAAGTTCGGTTCTCCTTGATCCTCAACATAGTGCTTCAGGTCGGCAACATTGAAAGCAACTGAAACTCCATAACTGTATGGTAGCTTGATTTTGTACGCGTTCTCGCCAATTCTTTCTAGCGTCCTGAATGGTCCATCGGCTTGGTCCATCGGCTTCCTAAACATACCCCGAGGAAATCGCTCAAGCCGAAAATTGATCCTCGCCAAATCTCATACTTCAAATTCGGCCAGTTTTAGATGTTTGTTCGCAGCCATTTTATACTTGTCGTTCGACTTTTCTATCTTGATACGAACTTGTTGATATGTTTCTTGATATGTTCGGCCATATCTTCGGTATCTCCACTAAAATTCTTAATGATAGGAATTGGTACAAGATCAAGAGGATTGGTTGGATTTCTCCAATACACTACTTCAAAAGGACTCTTCCCCGTTGACCTTAAAGTCGATCGTGAAAATAGTGGAAGACTACACGAAAATAGTGTTAGAGGGGGATGAATAGAACTATACTACTAATATACCCAAATTAAAAATTCTAAACTATCAACACTTGCTAAACAAAGCACAATTGAAAATTTAGTCAAAAGATAAAGCAAATAGAGATACGAGCTAAGTACAAATAGCAATTGTGAAACTACAACATATAACAAGCAAGTGACAAATAGCAATCAAGCAAGAGCAAAGACCAAGCGGACAAGCATGCAATTTCTAATTAAGTATACTTGCAAGCAACCAATTAAGTACAATATAAAATGCAAGTAATAAAATGAGAGAGATGGAGAAATTGTAAACTCAAGGAACAAAAGGATTTTGGAGTGGTTCGGGAGATTCCCTAGTCCGCTTTCTTAAGACGCACGAGCATGTTCCACTAATTCACGTCTTTCTCTTAGAGACAAACACGTTGCCCGCGAGCAACACACAACCCTGCTTTTGGTGGAGACTAAACCGAACATGTCTCCTCCAAAGAAAACACGATGTTCGGCACTACGAACAACACTTCCCTTACAAGCTCGTCGCTCTTCTCTCTAGAAAAATAATCTCCTCTCTTACAATAGCAATCTTGTACTCAAGATCCCAAACACAACTAAAGAAGAGATTACACTTCAAGCACAATACTCTTGATAGAGTTTCTCTCAAGCTCATTCTCTAATACTTTCTTCAAGTATGTATATAATCAAAAGAAGCTCTTGATTGTGTATGAGAGTAATTTTGGATAGCAAATTGAAAACACTTTTAAACTCTCACAAGATATGTGATTTTTCTCTCTTGATCACTTATGAATTTTGCAAACTGAAATATTGAGTGATTAGAGCTCAAAAAACCAACCCAAAACTCATTTTATAGCCCCAAAAAAAAACTAGCCGTTATAGCTCAAAACTGTCATTTTTTACCGTTGCCAGTCGTCTATCGAGTCCTTGTTCAGACGTTTGTCATGATCCAAATTTCACAAAAAAATATTTACTTAAATATCGAGTGGTCATATGATATACTTCTTTAGACGTCTGGAGTACAAACCAACAGACGTCTGAAGAACAAAAAATCCAACCTGATACTGTCTGCTAGACATCAGACAAGACACCAGACGTCTGCCATTTTGTGATTCGGACGTCTGAAGAACAAATTGACAGAAGTCTGAAGAAGTAAAAGATGCATAATGATGTTTATTTAAAGAAAATGGGGTTGATCGTAAAAACTGGTAAGCGAACATACGTCTGAAGAAAAATGGGCAGACGTCTGAATTTGAAAATCCCCAGTTTTCAGATATTTCTGATATTCGAAAATTTACAGTGCCCAGACGTCTGTAGTTGTTTTAAGCAAACGTCTGGCATACAAAAAAATCAGATATTTAGGATTTTATGAAAACGAAAACTTTAAATTCGAAAACCCCGATATTTATGAAATGTAAAACGTTTGTGTATGCGTGTATGGGTGTTTGTCACGCCCCGCTTCCCGGTGTACGGCGAAGAGGACGCGACTGGCCGCTACGTATTTACTCAGAAGTAAACACGCCAAGCGTATTTAAGCAATATAAGTAAAATGCACAAGAGACAGTGACAATAGATATGATTGAACAACAACTTTATTTATTAATATTCTTTTTACAATACATCTGAAAAGTAAATACATGGAATGGAAAGCAATGCCTAAATAGTGGCATAACAGAAATGGAAAATACTGAAATGAAATGTACAAGTAACTAGAGCTCCAGGTCGAAAGCTAGCTGATCCAAGTCTTGGCTGGTGGGCTCGATCTCCAGAGAATCACCTGACGACATTCCAAAGAAGAAGAAGAAGAATGTCGTCAGCGAACAAATCGCTCGGTAAGTCCCGTAAATAGACAAGAATGGAATAGACATAATAGAGTATTTATTATTATAATGTTGTACTTAGTGTTAACGCTATTGTTTGTAGCTTGGTACAGAAGAATGCCAGTGTATACGAGAGGAGTCCCACTATTCCAGAGACTAAGGTATATGGAGCACAAGAAACCGTTCAGCCACGGTACAACGGCAATTAAATTCAGATTAGGAGTATTATGGTTACAGTCTCGTGCCACTTTTAACATCTTCTGTACTAGTCTACCCCTTATAAACCCCGCGATGTCTTAATTATATTGATGTATTGTTTGAATTGTATATTGTATATAGATGGATGACTTGCCAAAACCATGATATCACTAAATGGATGCAACTGGAGAATCATATAGATGGATGCATATCCATGGTTCGGTTCAGTCAATATAGATTGATTAGATTGAATAGACGGATTCATAAATCCATGTTGTATTAAAGTTTGATACTTGAATTATATTCAAGTCAGATTAATATTATTGAGACTCAGTCTGAATCAGACAATTTGAAAAGAAATTGAATCCTGAATTATATTTTGGTGTTATCGGTAACCGTTGCACATGGACGGCAGGATTTGTGTTTTTTTCAAAGACGATTACCGTGTTGATAACACCGTTTGTTAACTTGTCTACCTTAAATAAGCAAGCACCCATATCTCCGGCTCCCTGGGGCTCAAGAGACTGGTTCCGCTTAAACCTATGTTTACTAAGGTCCTTATTGTAATTTAGTATAATTTGAGGGGGTTTTATGTAAAAATAATTTTGTATAATTTTCAAAATACACCTAAAGTATTTTATTATCATTTTTAGAGTTTTCATGGATGTATATTTTATCAATATGACATTTCTAGTGAATAAAGCCTAATTTCATAATACGGTATTTATTTGTAATATTGGAATTGTATGGTATTTTCTTGTAAATGAGATATTTTTCTTGAATTTTGGAAATGTGGAATTTTATAAATATTAAAAATAGATATTTTGATATTAATTACATATATATTTATTTATTAAAAATAAATTTTTTAATTATAATAGAAATCATAATTTCTAAAGAAAATTGTATTTTAAATCTTTCGAGATCGTATACTCCTTGCGGAGGTCTGCATCTCACTCTACTAAGCCCGAGAATTTGCGAAAATCCGCACCATCTCGAAAAGGTTCCCCGAAATGGGTTGTAGAAGCGTATTTGCAAAGATTTGTTAAAATACACATCTTGTAGAAAAAGGGTTTTAATAGTTAAAGGTAGTTATATGTAAAATCGTATTTTTCCCAGATCTATGTTCCTAAATTCCATCGTGCTATATTACATATGAGTGTTGTGAGGAGGTAGGTCATTACCTCGTGAGTTTTCTAAAGCTAGCATGGTTAAAAGGTATAAACATGTCGATATGAAACTTAAAGGTATTTTAATGTAAAATTGAAATAAAATTGGCTGTGCTTATCATTTTAATGTCAAACTTGATCTATTGTCTTAGTTAATGAGTATTAAACAATATATCAAAAGTTGTAGGTTTGTTATTAAGAAAATGTTGTATTTTTTAAAGAAAAGAGAATCGGAAGCCGGATAATTCCGCTTCCGACACGTTTTAAGAATTAAGAATTTGAGAATAGTAAAAGAGAGAGAGAAGGGGAACTTACCAGATTAGGGTCAAGAGAAGAGGAAGAGGAAGATTGGGGAAACACCGGTGCGTCGTTTCGTAGCCGGAAACTCCTCGGTTTGTCGTCGGAAGTTCGTCGGAGCTTCGCCCTTTGCTAACTCCACTTGCACACAAAAAAACTTGGGAATTTTCTTGAGAGTTTGGGCAGGGATTTGGGAGTGAGGAGGGGTGATTTTAGGTGTGGTATTTATAGGAAAAATTAGGGTTTAGGGTAATGAAAAGGTGTATTAAAAAGTTGTATTAAAATGGATTAAATGGGAGTTTGAATTTGCTCTGTAAATGTGCAGGGAATTTAAATAATACAGGAGTTATAGGGTAGGCCAAAGGTTGTAGAGGATTCAAGAAAATTAGGGTTTCGACCGAGTCGGACCGGCGGCGGCGGCCGATTCGCGCGAGTCGCCGGCCCGAGTCGGGCCGCGTCTCTCTGAAACGTGTCCCCGTCTTTTCGTCTTGACTTGTGGACCCGTTTGTTTATTCTGTAACCTACCATATTACGTGTAGTGCACGTGTAGACTCTTGGGCTTCTAAAATATTAAAATAAAAATAATGTGTGGCTGATGGGATTTGAATTCTGGTGCTTTGGTTCAACAGTGTAAGGTCTTACCAATGAGCTATAAGCTCCTTCTTGCTGTTCAAAAGTAAATCAAATACTTATAGTACACACAGGAAATGTAAATACCCCAAGTATACATTAACTTTTAATCAAATTTATGTACATAAGAATTGGAGTTGTTACAGTGTTCAAGAGCTCTAATTGATATTAACCATAATTCGAAGAGTACTTACAAGATTCCTATGCCGGTTATCGCAAATCTTCGATTCTTGAATCTTGAAGTCTCGAGCTTTTGAACATTTTGTGTTTCGCTTCACTTGAACTTCGAATAGGCCGCTTCACTCACTAGCGTCTTGAAGTCGATATTTGATCTTCAAATCTTGGACTTGACTTTGACGCATCAACTTGGAATTGGCTTCTAATTTCTTAGCTATTCATAGCTTTAACTCTTGAATTCTTATTTCTCGGCCATTTAGCTTCACGAAACTTGAATTGGAAGTTTTAGAAGCACACGTCCATATCCTCCAATCTCCATTAGATATGACGTTTAAACTCATTTTCCTCCATCCTCCTTTATAGAGCTTCGTCTCGAGATATCCGATAATCTGAAATGCAATCTCAAAGACTAAACTCATCATATACAATATTATGAAATATAAACAAGTTAATAAACATAAGTATATGAACATTCAATGTTTTTGATATCACAATCATGAATAGTATATCAATATCAAGATATAACTCAAACTCAAAGTATGAGATATTGATATGCTAAATAATATATGTACATGATATAAGAGAAGTAAGATATAGATCACATGTATATACAAATTCATATTGTGAATTACCAAAATAATGAATGAGAGTAATATATCGATATCAAGAATATAACACAAGTATAATATGAGATATTGATATATTACACAGTATATACAAGATATAGGATAAGCAAGCTAAATATCAAGTGTATACGAGGTTAGTATCGATAGGATAAGCAAGACAAGCAAGTGACACTAAACGGACAATTCATATTTAAGCTATCATCAAAACTAAATAAATGGATCATTGAAATCCATAAGTTATCAGATCAGTTGTAGGTGAACTCGACTTGTAGTAACACAGACTCCCAACTTTTCTTGTTATCGCCCACATAACTCCTCAAAAAATTTCTCAATGTTCGGTTCACCACTTCAGTCCATCCATCAGTCTGCGGATGATGCAAGGTACTGAACTGCAACCGCGTCCCCATCTTTCGCCATAAGGTTCTCCAAAAATGCTCAACGAACTTTGTATCGTGGTCCGATATCACCGTCTTCGGAATTTCATATAACTTAATGTAACGACCCTAAAATTCCTATACACTTTTATTTATCCAATGTTAATATAAAGATGTATTTTAGTTTTGATTATGAGTTATAAGTATTTCTTATTAAATAAAAGTAAGAAACTCCTTATAGTCCATTGGTTAAGACTCTCTATTACTATCCCACAGCCCACATGTTCGAATCCTAACATCACCAATATTTTATTTTATTTTTCTTTTTGACGTTTTGCTAGTCCAAGAGTTTGCACGAGTTTTACACGGAGTTATGAAAAGTTGTAATAGAAAAGAAGTATATAAATGTGGTTTTACAGAGGAGTAATTGGCACGAACCCCGAGGCATTTGACAACGACTTGGCCGCCGGTTTTGGAAAAGTAGCGGCCCTACTTACCCCGTTCGTCTCCATCTTTTTCCCATGCATCCCTTAGAATCTCCTCAGGTCATTTTCATACATCAAAACTCCCTAATAAATCCAGAGAGCTACCAGACTCTTCAGCTACTCCATTATCACCATTTTTATTACAATTTATCTCTTTTTAATTCCCATACACCTATATACTTTCACTATATATACTAGGCTATCCTAGCCATCTCCTCTCTGAATTTATTCAGAAAAAATCGCCCAAATTGATCTCTCAAGAAGTCAAAATTCCCTTTGAAACTAAGTACCCTCAAGAAAGCCTTCAAGCTCGCCTTCGTCAAGCTCGCCTTCCTCAAGCTCGCCTTTACAATCCAAGTTTCCCTCATCTCCTACAACCCCTCTAGGATACGCGCAAACCGTAAGTCCCTTCTATTCTTCTCTTTTCCCTAGATCTTTCACATCTTCTTTTGTCGTACTCTTTATCGATACCATTGTCCCCATCTCTTTGAGCTCCTAACAAAATATAGTGTTGATTATATGGATTGTTAAATATCATAGCTTTTATTCTTAACTAAATTCCACTCGTTATTTTCTATGTTTGACTTGCCCCTACATGTCATCGATTTATAGAATAAAATTATCAATATGTTAATCTTACAAACCATGTCTCACTTAATTTATATTCATTTAAAATGGTACTTTGACATTAGTTGATGTTGTAAATATTTCTTTTAGAATAAAATAGTTAATAAAATACCATGTTCTTATATTAAACTTGTGGTAGTTTATTGTTGAAATATTATAGAAAATACATGAGGTAATGGCTTACCCCACACGCATACCTTGAATCATAGCACGAATTCTATGTTATCACATTTTCTAAAAGAATAGAATTACAGTAAAATACCCTCAAGTTGAAAATACGATGTTTAAACATCTTTCCTTTGCAAAGACGCCTCTACAACACTTTTTAAGGGACCCGTTTATGGATGGTGTGAATTATCACACATCCTGGAGATAGTAAAATGAGATGCAGAACTCCTCAAGGAGAATTCGGTCTCGAAATGAATAAAATACGGTTTTAAAAGAAAATAAACAAATTATATAAAATTTAACATAAAACAAAATATAGCACGTTATGTTAATTTGGGTTATCACTGTTTTCTAAAATATCAATTAAAGCAAGATTTTAAATTAAAGTTATTAAGAAAATACACTCAAGTTTCGAAAAGATAGATTTTTTTCACTAAAATACCATAAAATTTTAAAAGCTAGGTTTTGACACTAAAAACCTCTGTTATGGCTATCCAGAATAATTACATCTTAAAGTGAGAAATTCGGCACACATAATCGGCTTCTTTTGAAAAGAAATTCATCAACGAGTATATAATCTTCAAAATTTTCTGATAAACATTTTGCCCAAATTTCGCCGAAATCTCCATCTTCCTTATACAATTCTTTCAATTGCTCAAAACTAATAATTTTGACTTATAAAGTCGACAAAAGTGAAACTTATTGGCGCAACACATCAGTTATTTTATTCTATTAGCCTTCTTTATGCCGAGTGACAAACGGCACAAATCTCTGTATATAGGCAACCCACTTCCCATGTCGACCATTCAACTTATGATCACCATTGGTAACTTCAACACCTCATGATCTGAATTTAACACAAACTGCTGATGAAATAGATAATGCTTCTAATATCAAAGATATTGAACAATAGCTTACAATTCGACATTATAAGTGGAGTAATTACTTTTGGAAGCATTCAATTTCTCACTAAAGAACTCAATAGGCCGACCTTCCGGACTCGATACTCTACTAACTCTTAATTTAGATGTGTTTGGTTATTTATGTAGTCCTAATTTATTACCGAAAGTGCACGCTGTACAATTATAGCACGTATGCAAATTACGGGTCGATCCATAAGGAATATGATAATCTAACTACATTTAGGCGAATTAAAAATAGGTTTTTGAAAAGAATTTCTAATTATTAAATGCAAAAATAAAGAGTAAAAATAAATAATTTTTTTGAAAATAAATTAAAGAAAAGTGATATATTTAGGTATTGAATCCCTAAATCTAATAATGAATCTATCAAATTACCCATGTTCTCTCAACTTTCACAATTCTATAGCATCTATAGATATATGGCTATAAGCATAAAATATTCATTCATCGTAATAACCTATCAAATCCTAAGTATAAATTATACGATCTTCGATTTGCTCTATTAATTAAACAACCAATCTCTATAATTATTCTAAGATATAGTTCTATTTAGTCTAGAATTAACCTAGTCTAAATCTTCCCCTAAATAGATCTAATACTTGTCATCATAGAGATCTATCTAAGTTTATCGATTAGTAAGTATTAACCTAAAAACTAAGTAGATCAAATCTAGTCTAATTAATCAACTTATCCTCTCTCTCCCCTAAATTAAATGCATGGTTATCAATCATAAATTCTAATCTAGTTTATCAATAGGGATTTTATTAAGGTTAAATTAACACATCTAGATTTGTATTAGCCTCATAAGATAATAATATTTGTATTTCTTTCTTTTTCATCACCACTTCATAATAATCATAAAATTAAAACAAAAAATCTTAAGCTATTCATTCATGGAAATAATCTATCAATATAAAGTGTGCATAAATTATATCATCCTTGTCATAACTTATCAATATATAAATTAACTTATAATAATTAATAAATTTTTATTCTAATTATTATAGTCTTAATCTAATCTTCACTTTCCTCTTGTATAGAAATAATGATTGTCATCACATAAACTCTGCCAAATATTGTCGGCAGGTTAGAGTTAACCTACAGTAAGTAGGTCGGATCTAGAACAATAAAAATCCTTCCTTTACCATTACTTTCCCTAGAAATAAGTCCTTATGTTGTCATCCATAATTATTTCGTCTATTTTATCAGCAAGGTTTTAATAAAATATAGATCTCATCCATCTAGAACTGTCATTAAGCATAAAGAAAGCATACACAAATAGCATCAATTCATGATTAACCCCAGGTTCATCAACCCTAGGTAATAAGAAATTAGCTATGCATATTAAAAGAAAAGGGCAAAGCAAATAATAAAAAGCATGATTAAAATTAAAGTGTGTCACGCCCCGCTTTCCAGTATAGAGCAGAGGACGCGACGAGGCTGCTACGTATTTACTCTGAAGTAAACACGTTAAGCGTATCTAAGCAATATAAGTAAAATACACAAGAGACAAAGACAATAGGTATAATTGAACATCAACTTTATTTATTAAATATTCTTTTTACAATACAACTGAAAAGTAAATATATAGAATGGAAAGCAATGCCTAAACAGTGGCATAACAGAAATGGAAAATACAGAATGTAAATATGTACAAGTAACTAGAGCTCCGGGTCGAAGGCTAGCTGATCCAAGTCCTCGAAGGTGGGCTCGATCTCCTGAAGATCCGAATCACCTGACGACATTCCAAACAAAAAAAAGAGAATATCGTCAGTGAACAAATCACTCAGTAAGTCCCAAAGAGGAGGGAGAAATAGAATAGACAGAGAGAGTGTGTAACTTTTAAAGTTGTATTATATTATTAACGTCGTTGTTTGTAGCTTGGTATAGAAGAGACCAGTGTATACGAAAGGAGTCTCAGTTTCCCCGGAGACTAAGGTATCAGGAGTACAAGGAACCGTTCAGCCACGGTACAACGGCAATTGAATTCAGGTCAGGTGTATTATGGTTGCAATCTCGTGCCACTTCTAACTCCTTCCGTACCAATCTACCCCTTATAAACCCCGCGATATCTTGATTGTATTGATGTAATGTTTGAAGTGTATATTATATAGATGGATGACTTGCCGAAACCATGATATCAGTAAATGGATGTAACTGGAGAATCATGTAGATGGATGTATATCCATGGTTTGGTTCGGTCAATATAGATTGATTAGATTAAACAGACGGATTCGTAGATCCATGTTGTATTGAAGATTGTACTTGAATTATATTCAAGTCAGATTGATTATATTGAGACTCAGTCTGAGTCAGACAATTTGAAAAGAAATTGAATCCTGAATTATGTTTTGGTGCTATCGGTAACCGCTGCACATGGACGACAGGATTTGTGTCTTTTTCAAAGACAATTACCGTGTTGATAACACCGTTTGTTAAGTTGTCTACCTTAAATAGGCAAGCACCCATATCTCTGGCTCCCTGAGGCTCAAGAGACTGGTCCCGCTTAAACCTATGTTTACTAGGGCCCTTATTATAATTTAGTATAAGTTGAGGGAGTTTTATGTAAAAATAATATTGTATAATTTTCAAAATACACCTCAAGTATTTTATTATCGTTTTTAAAGTTTTCATGGATGTATATTTGATCAATGTGACATTTCTAGTGAATAAAACCTAATTTCATAACATATGGTATTTATTTGTAATATTGGAATTGTATATTATTTTCTTGTAAATGAGATGTTTTTTTTTAATTTTGGAAATGTGGAATTTTATAAATATTAAAAATAGATATTTTGATATTAATTACATATATATTTATTTATTAAAAATACAAGTTTTAATTATAATAGAAATCAAAATTTCTAAAGAAAATTGTATTTTAAATCTTTCGAGATCGTATGCTCCTTGCGGAGGTCTGCATCTCACTCTACTGAGCCTGAGGATGTGCGATAATCCGCACCATCCCAAACTGGTTCCCCGAAATAAGTTGTAGAGGCGCATTTGCAAAGATTTGTTAAAATACACATCTTGTAGAAAAAGATTTTTATAAGTCGGTGGTAGTTATGTGTAAAATCGTATTTTCCCCAAATCTATATTCCCAAATTTCATCGTGCTATGTTACATATGAGTATTGTGAGAAGGTAGGTCATTACCTCATGAACTGTTTAAAGGTATAGCAAGGAATTGTAAGGATTTATGTCGAAACTAAACTATATGGTATTTTACTATAAAAGTGCGATAAAAGTTACAAAAATGATTTTTTTGTGGTGAATCTTGATTTAATGGTTTTGTTAATGTTTGTTAAGCCATATGTGTGAATATGAAGTTATCTTGATTAAGAAAAAAATAGATTTTTAAAGAAAACCGAATCGGAAGTCGGACTAACTCCACTTCCGTCGGGTTTTAGAAAAAGAACTTTTTAGAGATCAAGATTAGAAGGAAGAATGGGACTTACTGGCTTTAGAACTAGAGGGGGGAGAGAGAACTATGGATGGCGTCGGGACGTCGTTTCGTCGCCGGAAACTCCTCGGATCGTCGTCGGAAGTTCGTCGGAGTTTCGCCCTTTGCTAACTCCACTTGCACACAAAAATATTGGGAATTTTCTTGAGAGTTTGGGCAGCGATTTGGGAGTGAGCAGGGGTGATTTTAGGTGTGGTACTTATAGGAAAAATTAGGATTTAGGGTAATGAAAAGGTGTATTAAAAAGTTGTATTAAAATGGATTAAATGGGAGTTTTAATTTGCTCTGTAAATGTGCAGGGAATTTAAATAATACAGGGGTTATGGGGTAGGCCAAAGGTTGCAGAGGATTCAAGAAAATTAGGGTTTCGACTGAGTCGGACCGTCGGCGCCGGCCGATTCACGCGAGGCGCCGGCCCGAGTCGGCCGAGTTGGGCCGCGTCTCCATGCCATGTGTCCCCGTCGCTTCGTCTTGACTCGTGGACCCGTTTGTTTATTCTGTAACTTACCCTATTACGTGTAGTGCACGTGTAGACTCTTGGGCTTCTAAAAGATTAAAAGAATTTTAAATAAAAAATAATGTGTGGCTGATGGGATTTGAACTCTGGTGCTTTGGTTCAGCAGTGCAAGGTCTTACCAATGAGCTACAAGCTCCTTCTTGCTGTTCAAAAGCAAATCAAACTTATAACTTGTGCTCAGGCTCAAGTACCCCTTTCTGTATTTTTGAAAAAAATTGTACAGAAAGTTTAGGGTTGTTACATTCTACCCTCCTTATAAAAATTTCGTTCTCAAAATTTTTAAAAGGAAAGTGTAACGGATTCAAGGAAAGTTTGGTGGTATAAGTATTGGTAGTGAAGGAATGAAAGAATGCGAAAGATTTGAAAAGAGTTGAGGAAATTACCAGGGTTATCTTGGTCTACGGCCTCTGCTTCTTCGGCCGCTAAAAGGAAAGCCCGACGCCGTGGTTCATTCCTCCTAGCCAGGGGTACATTCCTCTGTCCTTGGGGCATGTTTCTCTGCCTTCGAGGCATGTTCCTCAGAGCCTGATGGAATTGGCAAGAAGGCTGTGCAGGTGGTGGAGTAGGGAGTTCTAGACGAGGTGCAGGAACCTGGATAGATGGCCGTTGCGGGTAGTCGGTGGGGGTGTGAGCTGTATTGCGTCTATAAGGACGGTTTCCAATTCTGTGATTGGACGCGCCACAAACTAAGCACAGGCTTTTTGCGCTCCTACAGTCCTTCACCAAATGTCCATCTCTCTTGCAATGGAAGCAAAAATCTGGACTTGGCTGGTTATTGGCTTCTTTCAGTCTTCTGAGTTCAACAGTTGGCCCTGAAGAGCCTCCTCCTACCATCTGAGTGGCAGAACGCTTCACTCCGACAGATTTAGGTCTGCCATTTCTTTTTACCACTGCCTCATATCGTCGGGCAGCCTTCAAAGCCAAATCATGGGTAGGAAAATCTCATATGGCTAAGGCGGCCTGAATCTCCGGATCTAACCCTTGTTGGAGTCGTCGGGCTCTGATCCCAGCAGTCGGTATGAGACGGGCCGTAAACCTGTTACGGTATTATGTTATCTGTGTAGTATGTGATATAAAATCGAACATTGAGACATATCTTACCTACTGAGCATGGTAAACTCAGCAACATACTCATCCACGGATTTGGTCCACATTGAACCTTATTATAGATGGATGAACTGCTGTTCCATATCAAAGCGGGCAGTCTCAGGGAAGTACTTTGTATCGAACATGTCACGGAAAGTCTTCCATTCGATAGGTTAGTCAAGACAAATTTCTTCCGCCTTCCACCAAACCCGTGCATTGTCAGTGAGCTGTAGCTTTGCAACTCGTACCCAAGTGACCTCTGGTACTTGTGCTGCTGCCAGGTCATCTTCAACGCTCTGAGCCTATTCTTTCGCTTCCAAAGGGCTCTCTTTTCCCGAAAAGTTCTTGGGGTGCAGTGCCCGGAATTGCTTCACTCCGGGTGCTTCCGCTTCTGGACGGTTCAAGAGAATAGCAGTCTACTGCTACTGTCCTTCCAGGAGGTTGCGGACCGCCTCAAGTAATACCGTCTGCTCATTGATCGGAGCAGCTACGGCAGGTGTAATCGGTAGGGGAGGTGGACTGTTGTTGAAGTTGGTGCTGGTGTTGTTTAGGGAATCCATAACCTTGAAAGAAAATTTTGTGTTAGGACAGATTCAAAGTATATGAAATGATAAGATTCAAGAAGTATGAATTGTAAAGAATATTTTTAGTTGCTGGTTCTTGTGTTATATTGATTAGGTTGTCCACGCAGAGCTAAACTGCATTGTAGGGTTCCATACAACTCTAACCTGGATGGGCCACCAACAAAACCTGTCACGCCCCGCTTCCCAGTATAGGGTAGAGGATGCAACGAGGCCGCTATGTATTTACTCTGAAGTAAACACGCTAAGCGTATCTAAGAAATATAAGTAAAATACACAAGAGACAAAGACAATAGGTATAATTAAACAACAACTTTATTTATTAAACATTCTTTTTACAATACAACTGAAAAGTAAATACATAGAATGGAAAGCAATGCTTAAACAGTGGCATAACAGAAATGGAAAATACAAAATTTAAATGTGTATAAGTAACTAGAGCTTCGGGTCGAAGGCTAGCTGATCCAAGTCCTCGAAAGTGGGCTCGATCTCCTGAAGATCCGAATCACCTGACGACATTCCAAAGAAAAGAAAGAGAATGTCGTCAGCGAACAAATCGCTTGGTAAGTCCCAAAGAGGAGGGAGAAATAGAATAGACAGAGAGAGAGAGAGAGTGTGTGTGTGTAACTTTTAAAGTTGTATTATATTGTTAACGCTTTTGTTTGTAGCTTGGTACAGAAGAGGCCAGTGTATACGAGAGGAGTCTCACTTTCCCCGGAAACTAATGTATCAGGAGTACAAGGAACCGTTCAGCCACGGTACAACAACAATTGAATTCAGGTTAGGTGTATTATGCTTGCAGTCTCGTGCCACTTCTAACACCTTCCGTACCAATCTAACCCTTATAAACCCCGCGATATCTTGATTGTATTGATGTATTGTTTGAAGTGTATATTGTATATAGATGGATGACTTGCCGAAACCATGATATCGGTAAATGGATGTAACTGGAGAATCATGTAGATGGATGTATATCCATGGTTCGGTTCATTCAATATAGATTGATTAGATTGAACAGACGGATTCATAGATCCATATTGTATTGAAGTTTGTACTTGAATCATATTCAAGTTAGATTGATTATATTCAGTCTGAGTCAGACAATTTAAAAAGAAATTGAATCCTGAATTATGTTTTGGTGCTATCGGTAACCGCTGCACATGGACGACAGGATTTGTGTCTTTTTCAAAAATAATTACCGTGTTGATAACACCGTTTGTTAAGTTGTCTACATTAAATAGGCAAGCACCCATATCTCCGGCTCCCAGAGGCGCAAGAGACTGGTCCCGCTTAAACCCATGTTTACTAGGGTCGTTATTGTAATTTAGTATAACTTGAGGGAGTTTTATGTAAAAATAATTTTGTATAATTTTCAAAATACACCTCAAGTATTTTATTATCTTCTTTAAAGTTTTCATGGATGTATATTTTATCAATGTGACATTTCTAGTGAATAAAACATAATTTCATAACATATGGTATTTATTTGTAATATTGGAATTGTATGGTATTTTCTTGTAAATGAGATGTTTTTCTTGAATTTTGGAAATGTGGAATTTTATAAATATTAAAAATAGATATCTTGATATTAATTACATATATATTTATTTATTAAAAATACAAGTTTTAATTATAATAGAAATCACAATTTCTAAAGAAAATTGTATTTTAAATCTTTCGAGATCGTATGCTCCTTACGGAGGTCTGCATCTCACTCTACTAAGCCCGAGGATGTGCGATAATCCGCACCATCTCGAATGGGTTTCCCGAAATGGGTTATAGAGGCGCATTTGCAAAGATTTGGTAAAATACACATCTTGTAGAAAAAGGTTTTTATAAGTCGGGGGTAGTTATGTGTAAAATCGTATTTTCCCCAAATCTATATTCCCAAATTTCATCGTGCTATATTGCATATGAGTGTTGTGAGGAGGTAAGTCATTACCTCGTGAACTATTTAAAGGTATACCAAGGAATTGTAAGGATTTATATCGGAACTAAACTATATGATATTTTACTATAAAAGTGCGATAAAAGTTACAAAAATGATTCTTTTGTTGTGAATCTTGATTTAATGGTTTTGTTAATATTTGTTAAGCTATATGTGAGAATATGAAGTTATATTTATTAAGAAAAATATAGATTTTTAAAGAAAACCGAATCGGAAGTCGGACTAACTCCGCTTCCGTCGGGTTTTAGAAAAAGAACTTTTTAGAGATCAAGATGAGAAGGAAGAATGGGACTTACTGGCTTTAGAACTAGAGTGGAGAGAGAGAACTACGGATGGCGTCGGGACGTCGTTTTGTCGCCGGAAACTCCTCGGATCGTCGTCGGAAGTTCGTCGGAGCTTCGCCCTTTGCTAACTCCACATGCACATAAAAGTATTGGGAATTTTCTTGAGAGTTTGGGCAGGGATTTGGGAGTGAGCAGGGATGATTTTAGGTATGGTATTTATAGGAAAAATTAGGGTTTTGGGTAATGAAAATGTGTATTAAATAGTTGTATTAAAATGGATTAAATGGGAGTTTTAATTTGCTCTTTAAATGTGCAGGGAATTTAAATAATACAGGGGTTATGGGGTAGGCCAAAGGTTGCAGAGGATTCAAGAAAATTTGGGTTTCGACTGAGTCAGACCGACGGTGCCGGCCGATTCGCGCGAGTCACCGTCCCGAGTCGGCCGAGTTGGGCCACGTCTCCATGCCACGTGTCCCTGTCGCTTCGTCTTGACTCGTGGATCCGTTTGTTTATTCTGTAACTTACCCTATTAAGTGTAGTGCACGTGTAGACTCTTGGGCTTCTAAAAGATTAAAAGAATTTTAAATAAAAAATAATGTATGGCTGATGGGATTTGAACTCTGGTGCTTTGGTTCAGCAGTGCAAGGTCTTACCAATGAGCTACAAGCTCCTTCTTGCTGTTCAAAATCAAATCAAACTTATAACTTGTGTTCAGGCTCAAGTACCACTTTCTGTATTTTTGAAAAAAATTGTACAAAAAGTTTAGGGTTGTTACAAAGTGCAAAAATAAAATAAACTTACTAAAATATTTTATCTCCTCTACAAATAATATAGGAAAGCTCTAGATAGGAAAAGGAGGCCAATAGTAGATGAAAGCCTAAATAATTATACAGCGGTATTTATAGGGCTTTAAGCCGATTACAGGAGATAAAACAGAATAATTTTGAATCCATGAACAACACGTGAAAGTTTAGAGCCTGCCTCGATAAAAGAACCGTATATACTCGCTTGGGACGACATAAATGCGCCTAAGTAGGGCCCAAATTGGCTATGCTTTAGTCTGATGTCTTGGTCTACTGTGTAGACTCTTTTGAACGTCTGTTTGGTTCTCTAACTCATTTCTTTGTATTAGTTCCTTTAATAAATCGATTACGCTGAATGCATGTAAATTATCTTTTTATGTTTTTTGCAATTGAAACCCTATAATCTGCATTTGCTCATAAACCATATCTCGAGAAATATTAAATAGATAAAATAAAGTAAATACGAATATAAAAATATGCAATAAATTAAACCTATCAAGATGCATCACAATCAATTTCAAATACTTTACCGAAGTCAGGAAACGCAAGCACTGGAGCTTCGGTGATTTTCTTCTTAATCAACTCAAAATTCGCATCGGCCATCTTCGTCCACTCGAAAGTCTTCCCTTTTAAGCATTCAGTCATCAGCGCCTTCAACGTACTGAAATTCTTTATGTACCGCCGATAAAATGAAGCCAAACCATAAAAACTACGGACTTCATGAATAGATGTCAGTGTCGGCCATAAAGTGATAGTTTCTACTTTTGCTGCGTCGACTTTCGCCCCTTCAGATGAAACTATATTACCTAAGAAAACCAAAATGTCGGTGCTAAACTCGCACTTCTTGAGATTCACTAACAATCTTTGCTCTCTCAGGGTATATAAAATCTGCCGAAGATGTTCAACATATAGCTCCAAACTTCGACTATAAACTAAGATGTCATCGAAATAGACGATCACAAACTTTCCAATAAAAGGTCCAAACACTTAGTTCATAAGTCGCATAAAGGTACTTGGCACATTAGACAGCCCAAACAGCATAACAAACCACTCATACAATCCATCCTTCGTCTTAAAAACTGTCTTCCACTTATCTCTTTACCGAATCCTAATTTGGTGATACCCACTTCTTTAGTCGATTCTTAAGAATACAATTGAACCTGAAAAATTATCTAGCATATCATCAAGCCGAGGTATAGGGAATCGATATTTTACCGTGATCATGTTGATAGCTCGGCAATCGATACATATTCGCCATGATCCATCTTTCTTTGAAACAAGTAACGCCGGCACTGCACAAGGAGTCATGCTTTCTTTCACGTATCCCTTTTGCATCAAATCCTCGACTTTTCGTAGCAATTATTCATGCTCCTTTGGTGTCATGCGATAAGCCGGTTCATTTGATAAGTCTGCACCAGGAATGAGATCGATATGATGCTGAATATCTCGATCAGGTGACAACCCAACAGGTAAGTTTTCTGGCATGATATCTGAAAACTCTTGAAAAAGACCCTCCAAGATTGGTGGATAGCTCAGATGTTCCTTATTGGCCCCTAACACCATCAAAGCATACATCTCGCCACTTTTTTCGGCCGCCTCCATAAACTCGGTATGAATTAAGAAATTACTAACCGGGTTCTTGTTACGCTCTTGTTCGATTTTGGGCGGTCCCAAAATGATCTTTACTCCATTCTTAATGAAAGAGTAAGTATTCTTGTACCCATCATGTACCACTCGTCGATCGAATTGCCATAATCGACCAAATAGCAAGTGACACGCATCCATCGGCATTACATCACACCACAAAGAATCCTGATAATTCTTGCCGATAAAAAAAGATACCAAAAACTTCTCGATGACTGATACAGCATTTCCTTTTCGAAGCCAAATAAGACGATAGGATTTTTCTCGCTTCTCGGTCTTTAGTTGCAACTTGTCAACCATCAATCGGACGACAACGTTCTCACAACTACCACCATCAATGATCATGTCATATACCTTTCCATAGACCGTATATAGAGTAGGAAAGATATTATGTCGCAGCCAACCATCTTCATCCTCGCTCGCTCGGCCATTCATATTGCGCCGAATCACAAGGGATTCTCCATGATCACAATAAGTAATCTCTTTGGTGTCTTCATCTTCATACTTATCGTAGATGGATGGTTTCATTTCTTCTTCTTTAACAACATCCCCCTCTATTATGGTTATAGTTCGTCGGTTGGGACACTCGGCTTTGTAATGTCCATATTCTTGGAACTTATGACATTGACCCATCTTGCCTCCTCCAAAACCATTTGGTTTGTTTGCGCTCGTTGGTATCTTTTTGTCCGAAGTCGCATTGTCAGCCTTTCTCTGGAATTTGGTCAATTTTGGTGTATCGGTCATTTTTGTCAGTAGTTATCTACCGATGAGGAACCTCCTTGACCGGTATCGTTATTCGACCTCGCCCACTTTTTGGCTTTCATCCGTTTCTCTAATTT
Source organism: Agapanthus africanus (assembly GCA_030015575.1). Classification (NCBI taxonomy): domain Eukaryota; kingdom Viridiplantae; phylum Streptophyta; class Magnoliopsida; order Asparagales; family Amaryllidaceae; genus Agapanthus; species Agapanthus africanus. Next base: position 29,941,562 of record CM057339.1, read on the forward strand.
GACCGTCAACTTATACAGATCATTGTATGAAACGTATTATTGGAGCTTGATGATGTCTTTGATTTTGGCGCGAAATCCATCTAAGTATCGAGCAATCATCTGCTGCTAAGCCTCGATGACTCCGCATCTTATAATCAACAGATTGAACTCTTCAGTATATTCTTCGAAGAATCGGTCTCTTTACCGAAGGGTATGCTACAGGATATAAGTTTGTTGCACATAATCCTCCAATAGAAACTTTTTGCGAAGCTTTTTTCCATCTTCTCCCAAGTTGAGATCTTGGATTTTCCGGCTCGGACGCGTTTGATCTTAAGATTCTCCTACCAAATTGAAGCGTGGCCCTTCAACTTGAATGCGGCCGCCTTCACCTTTTTTTCCTTGGACGTCTCATTGTAGTTGTCACGTCCTGCTTCCCAAAATATGAGGAGCAAGAATTGACAAGTCTGCGACGTATTCACACCGAAAAGCGCTCCTTCCCAGTATAAATACGTTAAGCGGATGTACAAGCAGTAATAAGAAAATAGTACAAGAATTTAAAACATAACAAAAAGGAATATTGAACAACTAAATCCAACAATAAATATTACAAAGTTTGTCCAATCAGACACAAAGTTTCAAAGATAAAGAGATGACATGAAAGTTGTGAAGACCGTGGAACAAAGCATACTAAAAGGAAATCAAGGATTTACTTATGAAGTTAGCTGAACGAACTCCTCCTCACTCTGCTCGATCATGTACTGAGTCTCATCATCTGTACATCCTGACAGACATCCCCGAGAAGAAAGAAAACAAGAAAAATGAATGTTTGTCAGCGAACTTGTGCCCCGTAAGCGCCTCATTAAAAACATTTATATTTGAAAAAAGACAATGTAAAACATTTAAGAAATGGTAACTAATTACATGAAAACCAGCGACACATAAGTTTAATAACAGAAAACTAAAAAGTACGCAACTCATAGAAAAGAAAACAACATAAAAACAAAATATATTACTAGGAACGCATGGCAATGAAGAATAAAATATTAGCATGGGCAATATAGTTCAGGGCCGAGATTTAACATATTATCATGAAAAAGAAAACAGATCATAACAAATAAAAAGGCATGGTAATCAAGCTTGTCAGGGTACATGTAAACAATGATAATAGAGGTCCATAAATTCATATACAAGTATGAACTGAACATATCAGGAATACAGGAAGATAGTATAGTATCATTAATGTATAGTTTTTCTGTCCTAATGCAAGTTATGGCATGACGTCCAACCGATTCATGAGTTTTTATATATGATGATAGAGCACATGAATGCGAAAACCCCGAAGCAACTGAACGATGCATCCTCAAATCCCAACACCCCCGGTAAATATCGGTCGTGACCATTTCTAACATAAATTAAGGTATGGTGTTCTACCACTTCATGAGAATTTATACATGATTACAATAGTACATGAGTACAAGATTACAGGCAGGGGACTTCGAAGCAGCTGAACTGCTCATCCTTAACTACCCCAACACCCCCGGCAAATATTGGTCAAAACTATTCATAAATATTGATGGTGGTTCATGGATACATGAACTTTCAAACTTGTGTGGTACCCGCAGACGTCTCCCGGTGGATCCCACATGTATGCGGATTCAAGAGGTAGCCCCCATGGATTCAAGAAATGGCCTCCATGGACTCAAGACGTGACCTCCACCATTTTCATGGCGTGCACTTTGCTCCGTGTGGCACTTTGTTCCATGTGGCCCTTTGTTCCATTTCACGATACATGGCTCGATTAATATTCAAGTGCATATCAATATTCCATGTATTCAAGTTCATGATGTACTTTCAATTTCATGTCAGATTAATAGGCTCACGAATTCATGTAGTCATGGAGTCATGTATTTAAGGATTCAGGCCAAGTCAAGAAATAATATAAAATATCTATATCCACATGTAACATAAGATTTCAATCATCACAATTAAATCCAAGCCAAAAATCATCCAAACATTCACATGCAAAAACGAACAGTTATGGATTAGAATTAGAAGTTATTACACAAGGAGTAAATTCTAGTTCAGGATGTCGTGTGAATTACGAAACTCGGTTTGTCTCGATCGGGTTTTAGGTAAGAGAACTATGGGTGTTTTCGTACGGCTGCGTAGAGCAGACCAGTGCAAATTTCAGAATGCATACATTAGTAGTATTTTGCATTTTTGGGAAATTTATGCTCATATTATGGTTTCGAAAATTAAACAAGAAATGAGTTTCTGTGAGTTTTGAACGATTCCTAATAAAAATCTCCGGGTTACGATAACCACAAATAGAGTTATGGTTTTTTTTATGACAACAACACAGATAATTCCTGTTGCTGTCCAGATTCGACACATTTTTAAAATGTGTATTAAGATGGGTTCCATCAGTTTTCAATAAAACTAACCTAGGAGAAAATTGTAGCAATTTCTCTGTAGATATTCCAGAAACTTGAGTTTGCTTAATTTGGATATCAATATTAGAAGATATGTCTATTCTAATACATGTGTAAAATAATTTCCAGTATACAAGAAAAACATATTTCATCCTTAAGAGAAAATATCATATAAATCTGACTTAACTCTGTTGGGGTAAAAAATTACACCCCACAGCCGAAGTCAACAAGTCAAATTCAAGGCCCGAAAAATGGGGTCGGGCCCTCTTTACCGCCGAAAACAGAGACGAAACCGCGTAGGTCGTCTTGCCTGAATTTGGGGGCAGATGCTATTTGGTTTTATCCATCCACCTCTCCGAAGATGCCAAGTTGATTTATGACACCGTATATCGGAGGTTTAGACAGATGCGGCCGTTGTAGCAGACTTCGTCAGATTCCCCCTCGTTTACGAGGGGTTTTTGATTGTGGGGACGCTCTTCCCTGTGGGTGCAAGCCCCTGCAGTTAATTACGCTACCGCATCGCGGAAACCACTTTCTACTTCTCCAGATGGTCACTTCGTGTCATGTGTGTTTGCTTTATTTTTGGTTGCCCATGGATTGTATACGGAGACTAATTTATGTTGTCGCCCGTAGGGCATGGATTAGTCCAAATCCGTATTTTCTTAGATTTGGGTTTGGGTTGGTTTAAGGATCGTTAATCTTGTTTTAGATTAAGATCAACTCAAACGTTTGTTGAGGATACGTTAGTCTAATTTTAGACTAAGATCTACTCAACAGGATTTTCTATTAGTTTATAGGGACATTGCGGTCCATTGGGTTATCATAGTCCATGAGTTTAAGGACCTCATAGTCCATAGTTTAAAGACGTCATAGTCTATAGAGCTTAGTTTAGGGACGTTACGGTCCATTGGGTTTAAGAACATCATAGTCCATGAGTTTAAGGACCTCATAGTCCAGGTTTAAAGACATCATAGTCTATAGAGATAGTTTAGGGACGTTACGGTCCATTGGGCTTAAGGACATCATAGTCCATGAGTTTAAGGACCTCATAGTCCGGGTTTAAAGACATCATAGTCTGTGGATGTTTAAAGTCATCATAGTCTGTGGGGTTTAAAGACATCATAGTCTGTGGGGTTTTGGTTCAACAGTTTGGGGATGCATCAAAAGTTATTGGTTATTGGGACCCTCCATCTCTCTGAAGACGTTGAAGAATTACAACGACATGTATCAGAGGTATGGAGAGATGTACCCTCGAACCAATGTCCCGACTGAGGGGGAATGGGACGAACATCATTTTAGATGCCATCTGTTGGGTGCTCATTAGCTATCTCTGGAACTGAGATCGGTTCTGAGGACCCTGAGCATGAGGAGCTCCATTGATGGTCCTCGGGAAATTTGGTCTGAGTTTGGCTAATATTGGCCTTTCATAGTGTTAAACACTAGTATATGCTCAGCGCTCACGTGCTCCCACGTGAGGTGCTTGAAGTAGTGTTCAGCACTAACAAATTTGAGACGCTCACGTGGGGTCATGTGAGGCGCTTGAAGTAGTGTTAAACACTAAAAACTTGAGGCGCCGTTTCTTTGGGTTTATTCCCTTGTTCTTTTCTGAGCGCTAAGCGCTATTGGGTCACGTGGGATCACGTGAGGCGCCCCAAATAGAAACAGCCTTTGATTTACTCCCTTTTTACTTTATAAGTGCTAAGCGCTAATTGGGGAGATTTGTGGGACCACGTGAGCCAGTCTCAGTTGTCCTTTTTGTTCATGTTGGGTGCCAATCTTTTTTTTTTTACGTGCATGGAGATCCTGAGTTTCGAGACTTTCAAGCTCACTATTTGTATGAATTAAATTCTTAGGACTTAGTTTTTCTCTTAGGTTTGGGATCTGCATGGCAGAATCTTCCCGATGAGAATTAAATTCTCAACTTGTGGGGTGATCTGCTTCTGCAGATCTTTCACCATAAGAAAGAACCAAGTTCTTATATGAAGGGTTAAACCCTTCTTTTATCAGAGGAATTAAATTCCTATACACTTTTTGGAAGAATTAAATTCTCTGAACTTAGATCTTCCCTTAGGTTTTGGATCTGCATGGCAGGATCTCCCCGATGAGAATTAAATTCTCAACTTGTGGGGAGATCTGCTTCTGCAGATCTCAACCAAAGGAAGAACTAAATTCTTTTTAGAAGAGTTAAACTCTTATGGAGGTGAAAAGGGGATGAGATATTCTCTGTGTTTCGTTCCATCTCTTACCTAGAGTTTCTTTTTTCTCTTTTTCTCTTTTTTCTCCCTGGAGAATTAAATTCTCTTTGTTTTAAGCTTCCGAGGGGGGTTTTCTCTCTATCTCTTTATATCTCTTTTTTTCTTTCCCTTTACTCTTATTTATAGGAGAAAGAAAAGAATCAATTTGTTCAGAAAATCTCTTATTGAGAGATGTTGATTGATTTGTAATCAACCAAAATGATCTTTTAGATCAATCGGTGAATTTTATTCACCGTTGGATTTTTAATCCAAGGACTTCTGTTTTACAGAAGTTGTTTCTCTTGTTTTTTTAACAAGATTAGGAAAATATTTCCCTGTACAGAATCTTTTTTCTGTGGATTGGTGATTTTTAATCACCATTGGATTTTTAATCCAACGGTGCACTATTTCATAGAGAGTAATCTTTCTTATTTAGAAAGATCTAAGGAAATATTTTCTAAAATGGTGCTTCTGGTCCCTTTTATTTAGAATTTAATTCTATCGGCTCAGAAGGCATAGGAGTCATCACGTGTAGCACGTGACCCCTCACAGTTAAGCCCACCATAGAGCGTCACGTGCTATCACGTGGGTTTTTCGAGCCAATTGTTTGTTTTAAGAAGGCGCCTATATACTTTGTATATAAAGGTCACGTGCCTGCACGTGAGGCTCAGTTTCAGCCTTATTTTGATACGCGCAATGTCTATCACGTGTGGGCACGTGATGCTTCATTTGGGGACTTTTCCCATTTCTTTTTATTGATTATTTATTTTTCATAAGGGAAAAAATGCCCCCACAGCGTTGTTCTCACGTAGCTTGCATGTGAGTGCAACGCTGTCACCTTTACAGCCGTTGGATTGCCTAGGGGAATGGGGAGGTGAACCGCCCTTGTCACGTCTTATAAATGCAGGGGTTTGGTTCTTTGGGCAGCCACTGTTCCTTCATCTTCTTCCTTCTTTGTTTTCCTTGAGAATTTAATTCTCCTTCTCAGAGCTTTGTTCTCTGTCATTGTAATTCCAGAGTTAAACTCTGTCAGAAAAGAAACCCTTTTCAGGTGAAGGTCTCACGCATCAGAGAAACCCTTTTGAAAAAAAACTTTTGGATTTTAAATCCCTCATAAGAGTTTTTTTCTCTTCTGAAACCTATCTGTTTAGGGATCCAAAGTCGTGATCTTTGAACAGTAGTGTAATACCCAGTTCCATTTTAAAAATCTTCCGTATTTTAATAAATACTTTTCCCAAAATTTCTATTTCAAACTTTTACAATTATTATTTTTCCCAAATTTCTTAAGTTTAATTTCAAATTTTTATTTTCTAACCTAAATCTTAAAATTCTAACCCTTTATCCTATCTCAAACCCGAATCCTATTTCTATTAAAACCCAACTCAGCCCATTCCTTTCCCCTCTCTTTTAATTTCTTTTTCAAAACCCAACTCTCCCATTTCTTTCTCTTTTTCCCTTACCCTGGCCCAGGCCCAAACTCCCTCAACCCAAACCCCTAATCCTCGACCTGACACCCCCAAACCCGACCCAAAGTCCCCTCTCTCTTCTTCTTCTCCTTCGTGTCCCCTTCTTTCCCGCTTGTTACCCACTCTCCCCACGACTCGTGCCCACTTCCTCAACGGCCTCTCCCACGACCCGCGTCCACTCCACGACCAGCTCCCCTCTCTCGAACCCCAACGTCTCCCTTCATTCTCGCAACCACCTCCCCCACGACCGCTTCTCACCGATAAAGCCTCACCAATGACTCCTCCTCGAGCTCCTCAATGTCACTCTCTTGCTCCATATCTCTCTTTATCTCTATCCTTCTCTAATTCACTCCCTCTTTCCCTCAAAGAAAAACTCACCGGCCCATCTCATCGCCAACCTCCTCGGCGACTCCTAACTTATCCTCCACGAGCACAAATCACCAATATCATCGTCGGTCGCATCGACCCCTCCTTCTCCTGTCGGCGGGCTCCTCGACCTCGTAACCACCTCAGTTCCTCCATCCTCTATCAACAACCGAGACCTCCTCCTCTATTGGCCCGCACCTGAGCTCCCCTTTGCTACCCTGATTGCCGTCAGCACCCCAGAGCTTCGTCGCCGACCACCTCCTCCCTTGTCATCAACGCCGCCACTATTCTCCTTCCCCGAGCCTCCCTTGCTGCTGCATTACCATCGCCATCTCTCCATACCCTTAGCTCCTCTCAGCACCAACCCCACTCCCCAAACTCCCTGCACCGTCTGAACCTACCTCCCTGCTCTTGCCATCGACTACACTACCTCACCTCTCTCTTCTCCCTCTCTCAGCCGCTGCAAACCCCCGACGAGAACCCATCCCCGAGCTCCAAAACCCATCACAGCCGGAGCCGACCACCACCAACACCACTACTGGCTGCCTCCTTCCTGCAGCCGAGACCCAGCATCCATCACCTCCAGCCGCCACCCGAACTCGCTGCTGCCACCGCTTGTTACTGCGGCTGCTCCCTAAGCTCGTCACCTGCCTCTGACGACGTCGCCGCCGGCGCCAGTGCCACCCGAGCCCTTGCAGCTACTAATTCCAGCGAGCCTCGTCGTCATCGCTGAGCTTCACCAAAGCCCTAGCCAAGATCAAGCCTGGCCATTTGCTGCCGTGCCATGTACTGCCCCGCCACCATCATCGTCGTGCCGTGCCCTTCGTTGTTGTGGATCGAACGATGTCCTTCAGGCAAGTGGAATCCTCCCCTTGCCAAATCATGCTATTAATATACGGGATAACCCAATACTAATTAATTATATACATGTGTGTGTTGTGCACGAGTAGTTGTAATCATGCGAATTATACTGGTGCCGTCATCGTTTAAAACTAATACGAGATTGATTGATTTTGAGTTTAGAACCGGAGGATATTTGTATAGATATATAGATTGAAATTTCGTGAAATTTTTCTGATAAGACGAGATATCGGTATAGTATGCAAAGTATTCAATATGAAACTCTAGATTGAAACCTACCTGAAATTGACGGAATTTGTGAATAATGGATTTCTTTACTATTAACTAATATCGTGTAGAAATTTGGATTCAAGATAATGTAGTTTCACATAAGAAGTGATGTTCCTTAGAGGCAACGTCAAAACTGGAATTTACTGAATTCATCGCCGTATTAAATTCATAGTGAATTGCCTATAAATCGTATCGTGGTGTTCCAGGGCTCGTATCGAACCTAAATAGATAACCTATAACCCCATGCAATTAGTTTTGGAATAATGCAATTTCATGACCCTGAAAAGTGAGGAGGAACGCAATTCTGGACTGCAGTCCGGGGTAGCATTCTACGGGGAAAACTGAATTCTAAGCACCTGTACAACCCTTCCTTAAACTGAAAATGCGCGGAACCCCATATGATTACGTAGATAATTTAGTTAGATAAACCCTGAATCTGGTTCTGTGTCGTTTCACCGTCATTTAAAATTTAATTTGTATTTTAGAATACCGTGGTGTTCTGCAGTTTCTGCAGTGACCCCTCTTACACCAGCACCTTGTACATAACCTAACTTCTAATACGGAAATCCTGTTGATAATCCGTTTAATAAGTTGGAAATATAAAAGAAAAATATACAATTAGTTGAACTGTAGTGTCGCCTAATTATGCTCTCAACTGGGAGTAAAACGTGCTACAAAACGGACTTACAGTTCTGAAACTGGATTTCCAGCAGTGAACACTTAAATTGAAATGACCATAACTAGCAAACCTGAAAGCCGATTGAAGTGAAACAAATTTTTTTGGATATATAATTAAACATACTGCTTACCCCTTTTATATTGTTTTTCTTAATTCTGCATGTATGATTTATAGTAAATTATGAAAGTGGTATGACACTGACTGATGATATTCTATTCATATCTTAATTATTGTATTCTCATCATATCATGTAGATGTCATTGCATTGGTAACCTAGTGATCGTGTACATTACCCAGTGATAGGTATTAGTGTTTTGATTGTGGCAAGTACGTTAGTGTTAAAGCGTGAATGAATAAGTGAAGTGACACGTACTTATACACAATCAGCGAACCCAGTTAACTCATTGCATTGTCGACGTCTATGGGACATATATAAGTGTAACTATAACTGGTATATGACGGTTATGAAAGCACTTATATTAGTGTCATAGGTAAGGCGTCAAACGCTGTCCATTTATCTCGGGTACCAGTCGAGACATACTTGATGGTGATCCTGTCTCCAGTTCTCGCGTAGACTTGTCAAGGACCGACTAGTATTTGGATTCATGGTTGGTATTTGATGTAGACCACGGGTGTGGGGTAGTTTGAGTGTGAGTTCAACAGAATCTCGGGAGTCCCATTGCCGGCACATACAGCGATTCTGGGAGTCATATGGGTGATATTACTGATTATTAGCGAGAGATTCGGGCCCGTGTTCCCTTGCCCCTGGGGCCCTACCCTTGGGTGGGGGATACTCCTGCGTGGTTGACTCTCACACTTGGACTGATGATAGGTTTAGCGACCTGGACAGTGAGACTTAGAGACTGATAGGTTTAGTGACGTGCATTGATTACTGACTCGATACACCTGCCTTAATGTTTACCCGCTTTACCGTTTACCTGTACTGGCTCCTTCATGCTCATATCATCACTTCATGCTTGCTGTTTCATATTCATCATTATTACACATGTTACATATGTATTTTTATTTATTGCTATTGTGTCTCTCTGACGACCTGAGTATGGATGCTCAGAGTGAGAAGTGGATTTCGCTTGGACCAGGACCTGACGTACCTCGAGGACATTGCGGATATCTAGATCAGCGACTCAGCGCTATACTTCCTTGATCTCTATCTGGTTAGTTTTTGTATTTGTTTTGATTTAGTGACTGCATTTCTCATTACCTGTGCATTGATTATTGATTACCACGTAAAGCTAGAAGCTAAAGTATGACTACGACAGGATATTTCCTTGACCGTAGGAGCTTGGCTGGCCTTCCCCTCGTATTCCGTATTTTGGGAAGCGGGGCGTGACATGGTTTTGTTGGTATCAGAGCCAGGTTTGGATTGAGATCACAGTTTCCGACTAGAGCTTGACAATTTAAGCCACCATTCGGCGTAGATTGTAAACTTGTTATCCTTGATCTTGATTCATATAGTGTGTTCTGTTACATATTTCGATTAATCCGCTAGAGTTTTGGGTGACTTAGTAGAGTTATGTGATTGTAATTATGAACTGCAGTATAGTTACAATACTGTACTCTATTTGAGTGACTTAGAGTTCTATATTTGATTTCCACTCGTGTGCATTTCATCTCTCCATATATTCTTGTTTCGTTGTCCATTCTATACTTTATTCTGATTCTAATTTCTTGTACCTTATGTCATCCTAAAATTTGTTCTTTTAGGATCATGACTTCCAACAACTCTCCGTTTATACCTTATATCATTCCCGAGTTTTCAAATCTATTTTACGTTTTTGTCCTTGTACCTTCCTATTGATCCTACACCTGCTTACGTTTCTTATTGGACTCGTTGCATTCTCATGTATTTGTTTCTTCAAGGTTATCGTATTGCGTTGCATACCTTTAAGTTCTATCAGCGTCGCACAGCAGAATCTAAACCTGGCTTTCAACGACTCTTCTTCCACCTCCACTCCCCGGAGTCAGGCCGCCGAGATTTTGGGTATATTGCAAGGATTAATGGAAGCAAGGAGCGAACAAATGATCTCATAGATGAAGGACTAAGAAGGTGAATGGCTCAAGCCCCCAATCGTAAGGAAATCCCCGTTATACAAAGAAGAGATGTGAAGATGAAGCGCCCATTTGTTTCTCAGCAACGGAAGCAGCGGAGAACTCAACGTTGTGGATACTGCAAGAGACCAGGATTCCTTCAGAGAGGCTGTCGCAGTGCCAAAGGGTGGTGCATGATTCGTGGATCCGACGAATACCTTGTCAATGGTTGCCATAGAAGGAAGGAGCTGCAAGGTAGAGATTCGTCAACGCCCTCCAAACCTGCTTGAGCGACTTAGTTGTTTTCGTGCTTTGATTCCGAGGGCGTCGCGGACCCAACACCAGATTCAGACTCGCTTGACGAGATCGCAGAGATTTAGACATCGACGCGAAGTTATCACCTTCCCTGCTTCTAACAAAGATATCCCTTTTTAGTTGTCCCTTTTCGTTTAACTCCTGTATCTGTTGAACTCCTTGGTTTATATGCAAGAAAAAAATATATGTTTGTTTTTTCCCCTCATCTTTTCTAAGTACTCCACTATTTTCAAATCTTTCATGGTTCTAACTTACACTGCATATTTATTTTCTAGTTTGTTTTCGTACTAATGCTTTTTCATACTATCGTCTTCTTATTATGAAGTTCCATTCTTCGTGCCTTTTGTCTTGACCTTTTATCTGCTTTAATTACAGGATGTCATTTTGAGCTATTTTCTACTCAATATTTATTCTAATATTTTATTGTTTGTGTACTGGTGTCATTCATAATCATTTCGTTTGTTGATTGATTTTCAAAATTTATATTATTAGCAGTTTGAGTTTTCTTTAAAATGGGTTCTATATTGATTTTCTATATAGTATTCCCTTTTCTTTGTCCATATGAATGCTAACTATCTTTTGTTTTCGTATTTACGTTTACCTACGTATTTTGCTCGAATCAATTTAAATTTTCTATTTACTAAAACGTAAATTATGGTTAACTCGTATGCTAATACATTTAATTACTTGTACGTATAACGTCATTATTTCGGTATTATCCTAGTTTCTTTCGTATTGTATTATCTTCACACTTTTGCAAAAATAGTTTAGTCTTGGCCTGTACGTTACTTATTGATATCTGGTTTGTTTACTAGCCACCTATGTTTTTATTTTATTTTCTCCTATACTTTACCGTATGAGGACCCTCAATTAATTATATAATTGTTTGATTTGTATCTTCATTAAGATAGTTTTGGTTTTTAAGGCCTATGAGCCAATCCTTCATTGTTATTTATTATCGTCATTTTATTTTTATTTTTGTATATATATAGTTTATCACTATTAATAGTTATGTCATTATGTGTGACTATTCATTTCAACTGCTCAATTTCTTATATATATAAATATTTGATTTTCGTCTAGTTGCTTTTGCATAAATCGCTATATAGTAGTACTTGATTTTTATACGGCATTTTATAACTTATCGTTTATTTTAATTTCGAGAACGAAATTTTTGTAAGTGGGGTATGATGTAATACCCAGTTCCATTATAAAAATCTTCCGTATTTTAATAAATACTTTTCCCAAAATTTCTATTTCAAACTTTTACAATTATTATTTTTCCTAAATTTCTTAAGTTTAATTTCAAATTTTTATTTTCTAACCTAAATCTTCAAACCCTAACCCTTTATCCTATCTCAAACCCAAATCCTATTTCTATTAAAACCCAACTCAGCCCATTCCTTCCCCTCACTTTTAATTTCTTTTCCAAAGCCCAACTCTCCCCTTTTTTTCTCTTTTTCCCTTACCCCAGCCCAGGCCCAAACTCCCTCAACCCAAACCCCTAATCCCCGACCCGACACCCCCAAACCCGATCCGAAATCCCCCCTCTCTTCTTCTTCTCCTTCGCGTCCCCTTCTTTCCCGCTCGTTACTCACTCTCCCTATGACTCGCGCCCACTTCCTCAACCGCCGCTCCCACGACCCGCGCCCACTCCACGACCAGCTCCCCTCTCTCGAACCCCAACGTCCTCCCTCATTCTCGCAACCGCCTCCCTCATGACCGCTTCTCACCGATGAAGCCTCACCAACGACTCCACCTCGAGCTCCTCAATGTCTCTCTCTCGCTCCATATCTCTCTTTATCTCTATCCTTCTCTAATTCACTCCCTCTTTCCCTAAAAAAAAAACTCACCAGCCCATCTCATCGCTAACCTCCTCGGCGACTCCTAGCTTCTCCTCCACGAGCACCAATCACCAATATCATCGTCGGTCGCATCGACCCCTCCTTCTCCTGCCGGCAGGCTCCATGACCTCGTGACCACCTCAGTTCCTCCATCCTCCATCAACAACCGAGACCTCCTCCTCCATTGGCCCACACCCGAGCTCCCCTTTGCTACCCTGATTGCCGTCGGCACCCCAGAGCTTCATCTCCGACCACCTCCTCCCTTGTCATCAACGCCGCCACTATGCTCCTTCCCCGAGCTTCCCTTGCAGCTGCATTACCATCACCATCTCTCCATACCCTTAGCTCCTCTCAGCACCAACCCCACTCCCCAAACTCCCTGCACCATCTGCACCCACCTCCCTCTTACCATCGACTATACTACCTCACCTCTCTCTTCTCCCTCTCTCAGCTGCTGCAAACCCCCGACGAGAACTCATCCCCGAGCTCCAAAACCCATCACAGCCGGAGCCGACCACCACCAGCACCACTACTGGCCGCCTCCTTCCTGCAACCGAGACCCTGCATCCATCACCTCCAGCCGCCACCTGAACTCGCTGCTGCCACCACTTGTTACTGCGGCTGCTCCCTAAGCTCGTCACTTGCCTCCGACGATGTCGCCTCCGGCGCCAGTGCCACCTGAGCCCCTGCAGCTACTAATTCCAGCGAGCCCCGTCGTCATCTCCGAGCTTCACCAAAGCCCTAGCCAAGCTCAAGCCTGGCCATTTGCTGTCGTGCCATGTGCTGCCCCGCCACTGTCATTGTCGTGACGTGCCCGTCGTTGTCATGGATCGAACGATGTCCTTCAGGCAAGTGGAATCCTCCCCTTGCTAAATCATGCTATTAATATACAGGAAAACCCAATGCTAATTAATTATATACATGTGTGTGTTGTGTACGAGTAGTTGTAATCATGCGAATTATATTGGTGCCGTCATCGTTTAAAACTAATACGAGATTGATTGATTTGGAGTTTAGAACCGGAGGATATTTGTATAGATATATAGATTGAAATTTCGTGAAATTGTTCTGATATGACGAGATATCGGTATAGTATGCAAAGTATTCGATATGAAACTCTAGATTGAAACCTACCTGAAATTGACGAAATTTGTGAATAATGTATTTCTTTACTATTAACTAATGTCGTGTAGAAATTTGGATTCAAAATAATGTAGTTTCACATAAGAAGTGATGTTCCCTAGAGGCAACGTCAAAACTGGAATTTACTGAATTCATCGCCGTATTAAATTCATAGTGAATTGCCTATAAATCGTATCATGGTGTTCCAGGACTCGTATCGAACCTAACTAGATAACCTATAACCCCATGTAATTAGTTGTGGAATAATGCAATTTCATGACCCTGAAAAGTGAGGAGGAACGCAATTCTGGACTGCAGTCCGGGGTAGCATTCTACGGGGAAAACTGAATTCTAAGCACCTGTACAACCCTTCCTTAAACTGAAAATGCACGGAATCCCATATGATTACGTAGATAATTTAGTTAGATAACCCCTGAATCTAGTTCCGTGTCGTTTCACCGTCAATTAAAATTTAATTTGAATTTTAGAATACCGTGGTGTTCTGCAGTTTCTGCAGTGACCCCTCTTACACCAGAACATTGTACATAACCTAACTTCTAATACGGAAACCCTGTTGATAATCTGTTTAATTTTTTGGAAAGATAGAAGAAAAATCTACAATTAGTTTAACTGTAGCGTCGCCTAATTATGCTCCCAACTGGGAGTAAAACGTGTTACGAAACGGACTTACAGTTCTGAAACTGGATTTCCAGCAGTGAACACTTAAATTGAAATGACCATAACTAGCAAACCTGAAACCCGATTGACGCGAAACAAATTTTGTTGGATAGATAATTAAACATACTACTTACCCCTTTTATATTGTTTTGCTTAATTCTTCATGTATGATTTATATTAAATTATGCAAGTGGTCTGACACTGACTGATGATATTCTATTCATATCGTAATTATTGTATTCTCATCATATCATATAGATGTCATTGCATTGGTAACCTAGTGATCGTGTACATTACCCAGTGATAGGTATTAGTGTTTTGATTGTGGCAAGTACGTTAATGTTAAAGCGTGAATGAATAAGTGAAGTGACACGTACTTATACACAATCAGCGAACCCAGTTAACTCGTTGCATTGTCAACGTCTATGAGACATATATAAGTGTAACTATAACTGGTATGGGACGATTATGGAAGCACTTATATTAGTTTCATAGGTAAGGCGTCAAACGCTGTCCATTTATCTCGGGTACCAGTCGAGACATGCTTGATGGAGATCCTGTCTCCAGTTCTCGCGTAGACTTGTTATGGACCGACTAGTATTTGGATTCATGGTTGGTATTTGATGTAGACCATGGGGTGTGGGGTAGTTTGAGTGTAAGTTCAACGTTATCTCGGGAGTCCCATTGCCGGCACATACAGCGATTCTGGGAGTCATATGGGTGATATTACTGATTATTAGCGAGCCATTCGGGCCCGTGTTCCCTTGCCCCTGGGGCCCCACCCTTAGGTGGGGGATACTCCTGCGTGGTTGACTCTCATACTTGGACCGACGATAGGTTTAGCGACCTGAATAGTGAGACTTAGAGACTGATAGGTTTAGTGACATGCATTGATTACTGACTCGATACACCTGCCTTACTGTTTATCCGCTTTACCATTTACCTATACTGGCTCCTTCATGCTCATATCATCACTTCATGCTTGATGTTTCATATTCATCATTATTACACATGTTAGATATGTATTTCTATTTATTGCTATTATGTCTCTCTGATGACCTGAGTATGCATGCTCAGAGTGAGAAATGGATTTAGCTTGGATCAGGACCTGACGTACCTTGAGGACATTGCGGATATCTAGATCAACGACTCAGCGCTATGCTTCCTTGATCTCTATCTGGTTAGTTTTTGTATTTGTTTTAATTTAGTGACTGCATTTCACATTACCTGTGCATTGATTACTGATTACCACGTAAATCTAGAAGTCGATGTGTGACTACGGCAGGATGTTTCTTTGACCGTAGGAGCATGGCTGGCCTTGTCAACCCCTCGTATTCCGTATTTTGGGAAGCGGGGCGTGTCAAGTAGACTTCAATGTCTTGGGCATTTCCTTCTGATCTTAAGGATTCACGGCATTTTTACTTTTCATCTCCTCATCATGGGGTTTTCTGGAATTTAATTCCGCCGCATAAAAGGAATTTAATTCCTCACCGAAGAGCTTACCTCTGAAAGGTCAAGAGGGCCCTTCAGGAATTTGATTCCCCAGTGTTCTTGAAAATATTTTCAAGGGATTTTTCCTTTATTTTTATCCATTTAACAGAGTTTGTAATGGGTGTTCTTCTGTGAGGATGTCCCAAGTCGTTTGAACTCCAATGTGCATTTATTGAGAATCTCTTTTTTTATTCTCAAAAATGATTATCCTGCCTCGTGCTTGGCGAGTCGTCATACTGATTTTGTGGGGTCCATTATTTTTGCAATTAGTGGTCCCATGGAATAAACTTCTTGTCGTTTTCTTCTGCTGTTTACACACACACACACACACACACACGTATAAGTTGCACTAATAGTTTTTTCTCCCTTTATTTCAGGAATAATGGCTTCTCTTCCCTACTTTCCTTTTACTCGCTCAGACGCAGCATTTCCACAATCGCCGTCAGACGAAGAAGCAATGGCGATGATCAGGGCCCATGACAGAGACTGTACCAGTTTGCTCTTGTGGGGAACTTGGTATGGACATATCATCCGGGGCCGCCGCAGCTTCATTTGTGAAGTACCAACATAGCCTCTTCGCCCAATTTTTCCGATGGAGCGCCCGCAGACTGCTTTCGCGGTGGAGGCGGCTGGTTAGACTCCTATAGGCCGGCTTGAGCCGTCGACAGTTGGGATACCCAACCAGCCTTTGCCAGCCATAGACATCTTGGGATGTCGCATTTGCCAGGGTGAAGCTCAGCCTTGGGGACAAATTTATAAGATAGGGCTTACCCCTCGCCACCCAACGAGCTATCTTCCCTGGGCTCGATATGTTCTGTCTGCTCATCGTGCACGATTGCAGAAGGTCGGGCTTTATCGGGCGGTGTATGCGTCTCTCTTTCATTATCAGTCCCCTCACGTCTGGTGGGTTAAAGCTTTCCTGAATCAATGGAATCTTCCCACCAACACTTTCTTGCTAAGGGATCGTGAGGTCTTGATTTCTCTGGAAGAGTTCCGCTAGATTTCCGGATTTCCGATCAGGGGAGAGCATTATGAAGAGTTGCTGCCTCCCGATGAGTATGTGTTCATGACCGTACCTGCTATGCTTGACGGCTTGACGACCGAAAATGCTGTCCGCCATAAGTACCCCAGTCTAATCAAGACTCTGGGTATTTTCGAGAAGCTGTTCGCAGAGTCAGAGTGACAGGGCGTCACCTTTAAAAGCTTCATCGCCTGCTTCCTCCGTGAATATATCTTATCAAAGGAGGCTCCGAAATTTGCGAATATTAACGACCCCTTCGGGTTTGGGCTGAATAAGCTGCCGGCCAAAGAAGAAGATTTACCGCAGTTTTACATCCCGATCTTGTCGGCCGTGTCTTTTGATTCGATTCCGGCTCTCGGCATGGACGAAGAGACCTTCTTTGCCGGTTTTATCATCCTTTGGCTTAGTTGGTTTGCCATTCCAACGCATTATCGCTTCATGAGGGCTTCGGTCATCTACCCTGCTCATCGCGTAGCTGAAAAGACAAGACTGGCCGTAGGTATTGCGGGGTTATCACACTTATACCATGGGCTGAGCACTGCGGCCAATACTTCGACCCCGGGTGTAGATGTTGTGAGTTTCTCTCTCCACTACTTTACGTCGTGGATCGAGATGCATGTATTGGGGGCGTTCGCAGCGCATTAGAGGCCGGACTTCTATGATGCTTACACCTTCCCGCGGCTCATGAGGTTGGTGGATGCTTCTGCTCCTGATCCAACTCAGCTAGGGGACCTTCGTGTGTTGCTTAACCCGTATGCTAACGAAGGTGGGATGGTATTCAACGACCGAGTCCTCTCTGCTCCTTCGGGACCTATTCAACAACTATTCGATTTATCGAAAGGGGGAGCACCATCCTTAAAGCCTAAGGAAATTATGCACTTGTATTCGATTAGGTCGGGTTATTTGGTGTTCCGTCGAAGTGATACGGCTCTTTTCATGCAGTATAATCCGCACCGCTTTCCTCGGCAACTGGGTTATAACCAAGGTGTTCCCTTCGAGGCATTTTTGGTAGAGCCCAGCTCGTCTCTGGGAGTTGTTCGTGACACCACCCATCACTTCATGCGGCTGAACACCGGCTCTCGTTTCATGATCCCCGAGGCCGATTATATTCCAAGGTGTGTGGGGTCTTTTACGGGTTGGTACCGCTATCGAGTTGGTCCCATCATTGCCGAGGAGAGGCGGATACTCTTTGGATATAGAGCTCCCGCCCCGACCCAGGCCACGGGCGTTCCGCCTTAAACACGGACAGTGGTTCCTCCTCTATTGAGGGGTAGCGGTGCCTTACTTATCCCTAAGGCGGCGGATGCGGAATCGACTCCTCCCACAGTTGGTATGCCGATGCGCACTAGAGCCCAGGCAAAGGCTTCCGACAAGGCGCCAGCAGTAGTTTCATCAGTTGCGGCATTATCAATGGCAGTGTCATCATTGGTAGTACCGCCAAAAGAGGATATTGGAGGCGAGGTTAGGCAACGCCGTATCAAAGCACCAAAGGGGAAGAAGCGATCATCTTCCTCTAGTGTCAGCTCTGGCTCGAAAAGGAGGAGGAAGACGGTTACCAGTCTGCTCGACCTTTTGCTCGAATCTGAAGTTGATGCCTAAGACAAACCCATATCCATGCAAGAGCTGGATGATGGTCTTCTCTTTCCGGGTTCGTCTGCCAAGGAAGCCGCACAATTGGCTAAGGCTATAAGGCGCTCACGGGACGAAACTGAGAACGTGGGTGTCCCGAAAAAACCTTATCCCCTCATCATGTTCAACGAAGATCCCCCATCACTACGGCGGGAGCATATGGGTCCCTTGCGACAGGAGGATGAGATAGCCCTCAAGCAGCCTATCTCAGCCGCTTTCGAAGATGAGCTGGCATTGAAGACCGGTGGCCATGAATCTGCATTTGTGCCCCGGCGAGCACACTTCCTCAGGAAGGAACGTCGGCTTGAAAAATCCATACTAGCAGCATCCTGGCGCATCGGTATGTATTCTTTACGTGTTTTTTCTTTCGGCAAATAATTTGTATCACTTTTTATATCTCCTTATCTTTGCGAAAACTTTGTAGGGACTTCAGCAATGACAGAGGATGTGAGCTCCAGTCGCGTCCTGACTGTGGACTCTGTAAGTGTCTCCGATGAGGCACTAGTAGGTGCAGAGGAGGTCGTTACAGCTGCTATTCCTGCTGTGGAGTTTCCACTGGTAGCCTCCGTTACCCCGGTGCCTGTTCTTCCAGAAGAGGTGCCCTTATCGGCCGTAGATTTAATGGATCTTTCTGGTGATGGCCTGGAGATTGTGAAAAGGATAGTTGAGACCGACGTCCCTTCATTGGAGCCTGAAGTGGAGGTCGTTGTCCCTCAATTGGAAGCTGTCACACCAGCAGATGTCTCCGGTGATGTTCCTGAGGGCATGGAGGAGGCTGCCGAAGCTGCCATCCCCCGGTTCAAGGCGGGAAGAGCATCGAAGGTAGTCTTCTATACTTTGTTTTTAATAATCTTTCCATTATCTGAACCTTTCCTTCCTTTCAGAACTACGGGAGCTGGCGGCTTCTATTGTGGACCTATCTCCCAGGAAGTCGTTCCAGCGCTTACTTAATATGGCTGGCCTACAAGCGATATCCCCGCAAAGCATTGTCCTTTCTTCCGGGCAAGGTCGGTGTTCTTTGACCCTTTTCGTTTTATTATTATTCTTTATAATGATGCTAATATGTGCTCCACAGTTCTGAAAGCCGATGACGAGGTCGAGATCCTCGATGGGCCTGGGGATCTCTCAAACCCCCTGTTTCCCCCAATCAGAGCAAAGCTCTGTTGGAAATTCAAAATTCAAATTTTGAAGCAACGCTTCAAATCCCGGGCGCAACGCGCCACGTATCAGGTGTTGATACGTCAGCACAGCGCCCAAGGCAGCGCGCCCAATCAGAGCAAAGCTTTATTTAAAACAAAATTAAAGGAAGCAACGCTTCAGTTGCGCAAGCGCTGCGCTGCGCGACACGTGTCAGCGCAGATGCGCAAGCGCAGTGGCGCTGCGCTGTGCGTTGCGCGACACGTGTCACCGCAGATGCGCAGCGCTGTGCGCTGCGCGACACGTGTCAGCGCAGTGGCGCTGCGCTGTGCGCTGCGCGACACGTGTCAGCACAGTTGCGCTGCGCTGTGCGCTGCGCTGTGCGCTGCGCTGTGCGCTGCGTGACACGTGTCACGCGCTGGGGCATTTGCGCCAAACAGAATTAAAATTTTAAAGAAATCTTTCTGTTCTTGTTAAAACAAGAAGATTTTCTTCTGTAAAATAGGAGCCCTTGGATCAAAGATCTAACGGTGGGGAAAATTTCCAAAATCACTCAGAGAAAAATCTCTTTAACAAATTTAATTAATTTATGGGCACTATAAAATGGACCCTAAACCTCAATTCAAAGGCATAGAACATTGGTGAGAAATCAAGAACTTCAAACAGAGAGAACTCTGAAGAAATTTCAAAAGAAAAAAAGGTAAAACCTTTAAGATAAAAGAATTTCTTCTAATAGATCATTGATCTAAGAACAAGATCAATGATCTCCAATAAAAACAAATAATAATAGTGCTTTGCACTTATGAACCATTGGTTCTCTGAGATCAAGAAAGAAACAAGAAATACTTGTTTTCTTTGATTCTAATTAGATCAAAGAAAACAAACAGTGCTTTGCACCTTGTCATGAACCATTGGTTCTAAAAGATTCTCAAATTATAGTGCCTTATACTTACAAACTGCGCTGTTGCGCTCCTGGGTTGGCGCAAGCCACCAGAGAGCGCCACGTGTCAGCATCCGACTCACTTGTGCTGTGCGCTTTTAAGATAGAGCTTTGTTCTCTGAAACTGGCGCAACCCACCAGAGCGCGCCACGTGTCAGCAGCGCAAGCGCAGCGCATTGGTGCAGCGCATTGGTGCAGCGCACTGCGCTTGAGTGACACGTGTCAATACCACAAGCGCTTGCGCTCTCTGATTGGCGCAAAGCGCCTGACAAATGCAATGTATTTCTTTTACTAAAGGGGCAGGCCAAAATCAGAAAGGCCTAGTAGGCCAAATTAAATTGCAATGCAACAAAAAGGGCAGAGCCCAAACAAAATTGATGCTCTGCATCATTTATAAATGGGCAGAGCCCAAACAAAATAATAAATAATGCAATGCATTATTTTAAAAGGGGCAGAGCCCAAATAAAGGTCCAACAGAGACTAAGATTAATGCTATGCATGATTAAAAATGGGTCAAGCCCTAGCACAGGCCTAATAGGCCAAAAACAAATAAAAGTGTCGAACATTTTTCAATTGGACTTAGCCCAATCATGGCCGTAAGTCCTCAAACTAAATTGACTGAGCACAGCTGCTCTCTTAAATTAATTTACATCCGGTTCGAGGGTACATCTCCGAACTCCTTTGACACCTATCGTTGTAATTCCTCAACGACGTCAGAGAGGTGACGGGTCCCAACGACCACACATTGATACGGACTGCGGGGTCCTTAAACTCGTGGACCGAAACGCCCTTAAACTAATGTTGGACCGAAACGTCCTTAAACTAATAATGGACCACCACGTCCCTAAACTGGCAATGGACCACCACGTCCCTAAACTGGAACATGGACCACTACGTCCCTAAACTGGAATAATAGAGCCTCCAAATGCTCTTTTGCCGGATCTAAACGATCCCGTTTAAGTTGATCTTAGCCCCAAACACGGCTAACGTATCCTTAAACATTCAAATGTACTATAAAACTCCAAATCGACTTTGGCTCAAGGGTACATCTCCGAACTCCTCTGACACCTATCGTTGTAATCCTTCAACGACGTCAGAGAGGTGACGAGTCCCGACGGCCATATATTAAATGGATCACCACGTTAAGTTGATCTTAGTCTCAAACAGGACTAACGTATCCTTAACGAACGTTTAAGTTGATCTTAGCCTCAATACGGCTAACGTATCCTTAAACTAAAAACACCAAACCCAAATCTAAGTAAATACGGATTTGGACTAATTCACGTCCTACGGGCGACGGCATTACTCAGTCTCCGTATACAATCCACGGGCAACCACAAACAAAACAAACACACACGACACGAAGTGAAATTCTGGAGAAGGAGAAAGTTGCTACCGTGGTGTGGTAGCGTAATTAACTGCGGGGGCTTGCGCCTGCAGGGAAGAGCGTCCCCACAATCAAAAAACCCTCACCATGAGGGGGAATCTGACGAAGTCTGCTAAATCGGCCGCATCCGTCTAAACCTCCGATACATGGTGCCATAAATCAACTTGGCATCTTCGGAGAGGTGGACGGATAAAACAAAATAGCATCTGCCCCGAATCTCAGGCATAGACGTCCTCACGTCTCGGCCGCCGTTCGGAGGGGAACGGATTCTGGCACGCCCGGTGGGACCTTTTCCTCTTTCCACTCCACACTTCGTGTGTCGTCTTCGCGAACCAATCGCGGTTTTTAAGTGGTTGCCTTTGGATTTCAAGTTACTAAGATTTGGTCTTTTGCCTGGCGCAGAAAAGAAATCAAGCATCGATGGCCTCTACCTATTCGAAGTGCTCCAACTGCAGCTGCAGCTCGCGTCCGGCCTCAACTGGGGGCATAACCTACGGGCCCCAAGCGACCTCTTTGTTCACCATGCCCATGGAGCAGATTACTCAAGCCACCACGGGGTTGTTTTTCGGAACTATGCTTCCGCCAACAAGCTTCAGCACCACTGTGCCCGTACAAGAAGCTTATAAGAAGTCGGTCTTCGATCGACTTTCAGTTACTGCGGCCCCTCTCAACAGGTCGTCCAACACCAGTGCCTCGGTCTTCTCCAGACTGACCCAAAACTCCTGCGGGCCCACAATAAAGGTTGTAGTCCCAGAAAAGGTTATCCCAAAAAGAGTATCCAAACCTGCTCCTGAAGTCGTCAAGGCAGCTTCTCCTGCTAAGAGATCGGTCTTTACAAGATTGACCGTCCCAGCTCCCACTCCTGCTCTCGTTGCTCAAAAGACATCAGTCTTCAATAGGCTGACGTCGGCAACAGCCCCACACCTGAACAGGGGGCAAGAAGAAGCTGTTTCTGTCTCTGAATCAAAACCGACGACTCGTCGTGCCCGACGACGCCACTGGCGCCGGATAAGGAAGACTGGGGGCAACTCCCCTTCTGGGATAACTCCGCCGGCTCCGACGGTGGAAGTTAACGCTGCTGTTCCAACCGGGAACAGCTTTGAGCTGTTGAACAGGGTACGCAGAAACTCGCCAACTGCGGTCCTTAAAAGAACTCTTCCACCGGTAGAAACCACCGTGGAAGCAGAAAAGACGGAGCAGTCTCCTCAATCGCTGTCCTCCAAGATTTACAAGACATGGCGACGAGTCCGGGAATCTGTGATTGATCCTGATTTCTCTCGCCGACACAAGAAGTCGAAAAGTCGGCAAAAAGAAAATTCCCCGATCAAGCAGCGGAAGGTAACGACCACTTGGGTACCCAAAGCAACGGCTCCCTCAACTTCAACGGCCCATAAGAGAAGAAGGCCGGAGAAAGTCCTTACGCCCGCGGAAAATGCCAAAGGCGGTGAACCTAAACGCCCTAAGTCTGGGGGCATAATAATTCATACAGTATACATGGCATCGGGAAAGGAGGACAGCCGCGCATCCACGGGTCATAGACCGCTTACACGGTCAGTGACCAAGGCTCAGGAGCAACAGCAAAAGCTCCAGGTGATGATGAACGCAATGGCCGCACTCACTGGGCTAAAAGAAACCCCTGAGACGTCCTCAGATGAACGTCAGGAATAGGAAACTGACGCTGAGTTCCTTCGTCGCATATTGGAAAAGAAAGATAAAGAAGCTGCGGAACAGGCATCCAGCATAAAGAAAATGGCCCTCCTGTTCCAGGACATGGTGGGCATGATGATTCAACAGGATCCACCTGCTGAAGATCCTCCGATCATCCTTGAAGATGATAGGGGAGAAACGTCGAATCCTCCACCGGCTCTGTCAACAGCCAAGGAGGAGGCAATCTCCAAAGCCGACCTGGACGAATATATAGCTCAGCAGATCCGGGTCCATCAAGCGACGGAAGCAGCCGGTCAGGTCGTAAAAACGGGGCGGCCGTATCCGGGCTGGTACGACCAGATCAAGTACCCGCCAGGTTATACGATATCAAAATTCCACGTGTATAAGGGGACTGGCAATCCCCACCAGCATGTTGCCCAGTTCAGGGTGCTTTGTGGCAACACTGGCGGTGATGATAAATTGTTGCTCCGCCAGTTCGTTGGTAGCCTATCGGATACAGCGTTCGAGTGGTATTCCGAGCTCCCGAACGACTCTATCAAGACCTTTGCTGAGATGGAACTGCTGTTTACCCGGCGTTTCGCGAGTGCCAGCGAGCGTACCCCGATAACGGCATTGATTAATGCCAGGGTGAAGCTGGGCGAGACATGGGTCCAATATGCTATACGGTGGCGTAATTTGTGGTCAAAATGCGAGCAGCGCATAGAAGAAGCTCCTGCAGTGGGAATGTTTGTGGGAACCCTTGATCCGCAAGCAACCATCTCGCAATTTATGATGTTCTTCAAGCCGACCACCTTCCAGACACTAATCGACAAGCTGGCGCAAATGGATCAAATGGGCCATAAACCTCCTCTTCCAAAGCCGGACTCCCGAAATGAGAAGGGAAAGGGGAAAGCGATCGTTGTCGCTAATGCTCAACAGCAACCGAACAACTCGAAGCTGGTCGTTCATCAAAATAATATGCGCCCGTACGTAGCCCTTGAGGAGAGGATGGGACGTTCTTACTCATTTTCCCGGGATAAAACGAGAAGGTTATTCGAGCTGGCGTTGCGCAACCGACTCATAAATCTGCCGGATCCAAAACGTCCGTCGCAACCAAGTGACGTCAATGAGCCCAACTACTGCCCTTATCATCGAGTACTGGGTCATCCGATCGAGGATTGCTACGTTTTCAAAAATTGGCTTGAAGACCAGTACCGACAGGGCAAGTTTGCATTGTCCGACAAATGGAAGGTGAATCCACCGCAACCCCACACCTTTAAGGGAATGAATACGCCGGGGGCAACATGCTCTGTCGTTGAAGAAGCTCCTTGGGAGGTTATATTATCAGCCAAAACAAAGAGGATGCTAAATGATCTTCAAACATGCCCAGCGATCAAGTGGAAGAACCCGTTGGAGCCGCAGATCATTGAAGGGATGTTGAAGCCTCGTCCAACTCAAAAGATCAATGGAGGTGGCCCAAGCATTAACAACCAGCCGTCGAAATCTTCAAAGAAGAAGATAAAGAAGTCAAAGAAGCCCGTGAAGCCTAGCGACAAACGCACGGACTTGCAAAAACAAATTGACGCGCTGGAGGAATACAACCAGAAGGCATGGACTCCCGTTACATTCCAAGAATTCCTCAATCACTTCTTTCAAGAGGAAGATGAGGGAGAAAGTTCATCTGATGAATCTGAAGAATACGTGGCGAGCTGTCATGTGATTTCCCATTCGTTCATGGACAATGAGGAGACTCCTTGTACTGAAACGCTGGGGGCAGATCCTAAACCAAAAATGCTGGAGCCATCGGATGAAGTAATTGACGCATTCCTCAATGAAGCTCTCTTAAAAAGCAAAGCCGATCGGGAGCGCGATGCGGTTATATTCGAAAGTGCCAAACGCCGGCGCCTTGACGAAAGAATTGAGATACTCCCGCTGGAGCAAAGTACACCCACTGCGGATAAAATCAAATTCAGGATGAGGAAGAGGTTTGCTAAAGCCGTGTCAATGGGTATGAAACTACCATCTTCTGAGGGAAGCGTTACTGGTGAAGCTGAAATGCACCCCTCCTATTGCTTGTATCATCGGAAGATTTCGCACCCCACTGAAGAGTGCAAAGCTTTCGATAGATGGTGGCAAGAATATGTTGCTCACCGGCAGCATCTTAAGCGGGAAAAACGCAAGACTCGCCGAGAGCAGAGCGGTACGACCGAAAGGCTTAACAAGACTACCGGCAATTGTCGCATGTTTAATGTCGAAGGATCATAAGTGCTCACATTCGGGAGCGATTCCGACGAGGAGCTGGCTCTTAGCCCCCTCTTTAAAGAGTCCACTTCGGGAAAAGAAAAAGAGCCGAAGATTTGTGAAAATACCCGGCTGCGTAATCGCACGTTGCCCGAAAAGAATCTCGGACCCCCAAACAAAAGAGACAAAGGGAAAGAAAATTTCTCTGAGGACATCACCTTAGACGACCAAGTCATGGAAGAGCTAACTGCCAAAGACCCGCCGAAGAAAAATAAGGTGGATTACAACGTCTTAGCACATCTGAGGAAGCTACCCTCGCAGCTCAGCATTCTTGACGCCCTTTTACTATCAAAAGAGGCGAGAAATTCGTTGATTAAGGCACTACAGGAGCCGGAGCAATTCTAAGCTTTCCTGGCTGAAGAGAAGATGAAGGATGAATTGGAGGAAGTGCATACGGCCGATGTCACTTTTGGCGATGAAGACCTTCTCCTTGGGACATGCGAACACAATCGCCCCCTCTATGTCTCGGGATACTGCCACGATATAAAGATAGGCAAAATCCTGATCGACAATGGATCCTCCGTTAATCTCCTCAATGTGCGAGTGTTGAAAGAAATATGCATGAGCGTCCAGCACCTTGCTCGGGACAAGATCACCATCTCCGGGTTCGACTCCCAATCATCAAAGACTCTTGGATCTGTGATACTGACGCTACGCTTCGGACTGCTCGTCACGGACATCAAATTCCACGTCATAGATGCCAAGACATGCTACAACGCTCTGCTCGGCCGACCATGGTTACACGAGTACAACATCATCCCTTCTACACAGCATCAGTGTATGAAATATTTTAGGGATGGTCTCGAGTATACCGTGACGGGAGAATTGAATCCATTTTCCGTGAATGAAGTTCGCAAATATGAAGATGCCAAATACTTCTTGCCGAATTTCGAAGACACGGAAAGGTGTCGCAAGCCGGAGAACAAAACTAACGCTACCATCCCTGTCTTCGGCAGCGACACTGAGGAGGAAGAGGAGATAGTTTATTCGGGTTCGCCCTAATACAACAAACCGGGACCATCTGCTCCTACGTTGAACTTTGGTAGTGATTCGGAGGATGAGGTCCATACTGTGTTCTCTGCTCGACCATCAATACGAGCCTCCGCTGATGAAGAGCAAAGTCTGCAAGTCTCCATTGTGCCGCTTAAACATTATAAAGAACTGGATGCGCTCGATACCTACAGTGTAGAGGAGCTGCGGACGTTTTATGTCCCTCCCAGGCGAAAAGGCGAAAAGACAATTTTATTCTACCGCTCGGTGGAAACCAAAGTGGAGAAAGAAATCTGGCACGGGGCGGATCCTACGCTGGACAGGCTTCAACCCATCCGTCTACCCAGATATTATACAGAAGGCTTGAAGAGGCTGTTGAAGCGCCAAAGGATACCCTTTAAACAGACCGTTAGAAAAGCCAAATTCTATGACAGGGTCTGGAACGTCCCCGGAACTCAGCACAAGCTGCCTAGTGGGAGGATGGAGACAATCGGGCTCGAATATGTTCGCTCTAAGAAACGAGAGCTGCTCCGCGACTGTTATGTCGTGCATGACTTCAATGAAGAAGCAGATGCTCAATGGGAGGACGCTAATCCCGAACCAGTGAAAGTTCCTGATGTAAAAGTGCCCAGTCCGTCGTTCGAAGAACAAATGGACAGGCTTATAAGGGAAGCTGGTCAAAAAGTCCGAGATGATCACAATCGTGAAATGGCAATCTACGAGAAAGACAAAACGTAACACCTCCTTCAACAGGCCGTGAAAGACGAAAATGCCGCCCCCTGTCAACCTGTTATAAAAAAGGCTCGACACAGAGGCAGAAACAAGTCGAAAGGCCAAAAAGGCGTTCAACAGCAACAAAGCGGGGATAAGAAGCCACGCAAACGGGAGTAGAGCGTTATTGATCTATCCCTCATGAAGAAAATGGGTCGAGCGTACTCGTTTCCTCGGGACAAGACGAAGAAGATACTTGATCTTGCTCTAAAACATCAGATGCTTACACTGCCGAAGTCCAAACACCCCAAGCAAGCAGGCGAAGTCTCTGACCCAAATTATTGCTCTTACCATCGAGTAATAGGGCATCCTCTCGAAGACTGCTTCACCTTCAAGAATTGGGTTGAAGATCAGTATCAGCTCGACAAATTCGCTCTGTCTGACAACTGGAGGGTAACACCGCCACAAAAGCATGAACCCAAAGCCACAAGAACAGAACCAACTCCACATTAGGATTGGAAGCGGATTCGCACTTGTCACATGATAACAATATTAAAAGAAGAGCCCGAGAATATGAACAACCTTCCCTGGTGCTTCGAAAATAGCAATGATGAGGTGATCTCAGAATTTCCACCAGCTCCGAAAGAACTGGAGGATGGAATACATACCACTGCAGATAACCTCAAGAAAATTGAGTTGGGGACGACGAGTGACCCACGGCCAACGTTCGTCAGTGAGTTGCTATTTGAAGAAAGGGTGGCTGCGTTAAAAGACGTCCTTATACAGCATAAAGATTGCTTCGCATGGAACTATTCCGAGATGCCAGGACTAGATCCAGAAATTGCTGTGCACAAATTGGCGATATCCTCAGACGTCAAGCCAGTCAAACAGGCGCCGAGGAGGATGCGGCTCGAGCTTGAGATGAGCATCAACGCCGAGGTCAAGAAGCTGATTGACTCTGGCTTCATCCAGGAGGTCCAGTATCCCGAGTGGATCGTCAACATCGTCCCGGTGATGAAGAAAAATGGGACAGTGCGCATATGCGTGGATTTCCGGGATCTCAATAAAGTTTGCCCGAAGGACGATTTCCCAGTGCCAGTCACCAAACTGATGATAGACAATACGTCCACTCATGAGGTTTTCTCCTTTATGGACGGCTCATCAGGATATAATCAGATAAAGATGCATCCCGAAGACCAGAAGCACACCGCCTTCAGGACCCCTTTGGGAATATTCTGTTATAAAGTGATGCCCTTCGGTTTAAAAAATGCCGGTGCCACCTATCAGAGGGCCATGACGAAGATCTTCGATGACTTTATACATGAAATCGTCGAGTGCTATATCGACGACCTCGTGGTCAAGAGCAAATCATATGAGGAGCATCTCGAGCATCTAAAGACTGTATTTCGACGCCTTCGATAATACAACTTGAAGATGAACCCTCTTAAGTGTGCGTTCGGGGTTTCATCGGGTAAATTCCTGGGATTCATCGTCCGACACCGAGGTATCGAAATAGATCCGTCTAAGATCAAGGCGATCATGGAAATGCCTTCGCCAAGAACTCTCAAACAGTTGCGGTCTCTCCAAGGGAAGCTCGCGTATATACGGCGATTCATAGCCAACCTTTCAGGTAAGTGACGTCCTTATAGCCACCTGATGAAGAAGGGAACCCCGTTCGTCTGGGATCAGAAATGCAAGGGTGCACTGGACGAAATCAAGCAGTATCTGCAGAATCCGCCGGTGCTGGCTGCTCCGGTTAAAGGAAAGCCTCTCATTCTTTACACAACCGCCCTCGAAGGTTCTTTAGGCGCATTATGGGCCCAAGAGAACGACCAAGGGAAGGAAAGAGCACTCTACTACTTAAGTCGAGTTCTGCTGGGGGCAGAAAGCAACTCTTCCCCCATTGAAAAACATTGTCTGGCATTGATCTTCGCGATAACAAAGCTCAGGCACTACGCATTGGTGGACCCTCTTAAATATTTAATGTCGAAGGCCATATTGACGGGGAGACTCGCTAAATGGGCCCTGCTCTTGATGGAGTTTTCAATAACCTATCAACCTCTCAAAGCAGTGAAAGGCCAAGCCATTGCCGACTTCCTCGCTGAGCACCCGATACCTGCCGATTCTCCTCTGAATTGCGATTTGCCAGACGAACATGCGTTTGACGCGATCGACGGTGATGATACCCGATGGGAGCTTTATTTCGACGGAGCATCCTCCATGAAGAAGCACAAACAAAATACCCCTGCAATCAAATCAGGGGTAGGACTCATCTTTGTAACTCCACAAGGAGGGATAATGCGCTTTGCTTTCTCCCTAACAGAGCCAAGGACGAATAACGAAGCCGAATACGAAGCTTTGATAGCGGGCCTCGAGATCGCCATTGACATGGGAATTGAAAACCTCTTCATATACGGAGATTCTCAACTGGTCGTTAGTCAAGTAAACGGCGACTACCAAACGTGCAAACCGGAGTTGGTGAAGTACGGCGAAAAGGTGCAACAACTGTTGACCCAAATTCCCTCCTATACATTGGAAAGCATACCACGCGGGGAAAATAGCAAAGCGGACGCTTTAGCTAAGCTCGCTAAAGAACTGGCTGACGAGAACCTCGATGACGTCAGAATCATGGTACAAAGCCGTCGAGTGCTCGCCCCAGCAGAAATATCTCCGGAATCATCCAAAGAAAAGGGAGCGACTGAGCAGACGACCTTACAAATAAAAGAACGAGAAAAGGCTGAGGACTGGAGGGAAGTCTTCATAGACTACTTTAAGTCCCATCGAATGCCCGAAGATGCGTCCTCAAGACACCAGCTCATGAAACGAGCTCTGTCATTCGCCTTCGTCAATGATACTTTGTACAAGAGGTCATTCGATTCTCTGTGGCTGAGATACTTAGGGCCTGACGAAGCAGAAAGAGTCGTTCAGGAAGTTCATGACGGAATCTGTGGTTCTCACCAAGCGGGCCCGAAGATGAAGTTGAAGATCAAACGGATGGGCTACTACTTGCCCACGATGATTCAGGATTGTCTCGAATATGCGAAGCAGTGCCACTCATGCCAAATCCATGGGGACTTCATCCACCAACATCCAAATCCATTACATCCAACGGTGGCTAGCTGGCCATTCGAAATGTGGGGAACTTACATAGTCGGCCCCATCGAACCAGCATCGTCCAGGGGACATCGTTTCATCCTGGCAACGACTGATTACTTCTCCAAATGGGCAGAAGCAGTACCGCTGAGAGAAGTGAAGACGGAGAATATCCTCCATTTCTTCAAGACGCACGTCATATACCGGTTTGGGACTCCGCGACGGATCATCTTCGATAACGGGCCTGCCTACAGGAGCCACAAGATCAGTCGCTTCGCGCAACAACACAATATAGACTGGAGGTATTCTTCAGTTTATAATCCGCGAGCTAATGGTTTAGCCGAGGCCTTCAACAAGACCCTGACGAAGATCATGAAAAAGACGATGTCCCGAAATAAGAAAGACTGGCACGAGAGACTGCAAGAGGCTCTTTGGGCGTATCGAACTACGTTCAAGACGGTCACGAACACAATGCCGTATGCATTGGTATTCGGTACGGAAGCAGTACTCCCCCTCGAGATAGAGCTACCCTCTTTACGAGTGGCAGTCCACTACGAGTTGACGAACGAAGAAAATGCTAACCTTCGGCTTAAGGAGCTTGATGCCCTTGAAGAAACACGGCTCATAGCGCAACAAAATCTGGAAGCTTATAAAGCAAAGATGATGCGCTCATATGAAAGATTGACCCGACCGAGGACATTCCGCCAAGGCGAACTCGTGCTAGTGGTCAAAAGGCCTATGATCCCCAATCGCGCAAAGCGGGGAAAATTCGAACCAAACAATGAAGGCCCGTACATCATAGATAAAGTCTACCAGGGTGGAGCCTATCTACTCATGGATATGCACAGTGAAAGGCCTTTCAGGCCAATAAACGGTCGCTTCCTAAAGAAATACTACGCTTAATGAGCCACAGCTTAGGCCAATGATAGATGACGTCGACTATGTCCGCTCGCTATCTTCCTAAGCTCAAGCTTTATAAGCAGTATCCAGCCTTCTCAATGACGGACCGAAACGTCCTTAAACTAATAAACGGACCGAAACGTCCTTAAACTAATACCGCAGCGTCCGTAGGCTGACAAAAAAAAAGAAAAAAAATGAAAAGGAAGAAAAATATAATAAATAAAAACGGTATGTCCATAAGCAAAAATGGCACGGATGAAAACCCGAAACGGCTCCGTGAGTAAAAACAGCAGGGCTACCGGCGAGTGTTCGTGAAAACCCGAAAGGGCGCGACCTCGTAAAAAAAAAAGAGAGAAGAAGAAAATAAAAAGAATAAAAAAAAAGAACGGTATGTCCATAAGCAAAATGAGCACGGATGAAAACCCGAAAGGGCTCCGTGAGTAAAAACAGCAGGACTACCGGCGAGTGTTTGTGAAAACCTGAAAGGGCGCAACCTCGTTAAAGGACACTTTCAGGGTCCTCACGACCTTATAAGGAGAAACCATCCGCGTGAGATCCTTATGACTCACAAGGGAGCAACACACTTAGGGATCCCCACGATTCTTAAGGAGAAAATACACTTGCGAGATTCTCACGACTCGCAGGGAAAATTCTCTTATGGGACCCTCACGGCTCATAAGACTTGAAAGTCTTAAGTTACAGAGACCTAAACCTGTGCTTAAGCAAAATCCTCCATAACCTTCGACAATGCCCTACAAGCGGCTCATACTGAACCTTGTATACAATCCACGGACGCGAATAAACATTTCCCCGGCAAAGTCCCACCCGTGACTAGGGATATGTCCATATGGTGAACAACCCTTATAAGTCCTCTCAACTTATAAGGAGAAAGCCCTCTTGTAGGATCCTTACGACTTACAGAGGAACA
The DNA here is from genome assembly GCA_030015575.1 of Agapanthus africanus. NCBI lineage: Eukaryota > Viridiplantae > Streptophyta > Magnoliopsida > Asparagales > Amaryllidaceae > Agapanthus > Agapanthus africanus. The sequence goes on from CM057339.1 coordinate 29,974,032, forward strand.
TACACTTAGAAATCCTCACGATTCCTAAGGAGAAAATACACCTACAAGATCCTCACGACTTGTAGGGAGAAATACCTTTGTGAGACCCTTACGGCTCATGAAGTCAAAAGCCTTAGTCGACAGGACCTTAACCCTGTTCGCTAAGCCACCCTTGTTCGTTATCGACAGAGGCAAATGATGATTCGCTCCTGACAATATCCCAGTTGTAGCGGTGCTGATGCCGAAATCGGTGTCTAATTTCAGGTTTACGGCGAAAAGCCAGTAGGCCGCTCATGCATACGAAATAGCCGAAATGATGGGGCAACTTGCAATAAAAAGCAGCGAGTAAAAACGTATGCACATAAAATAGCCGAAATGATGGGGCAACTTGCAATAAAAAGCAGCGAGTAAAAACGTATGCACACAAAATAGCCGAAATGATGGGGCAACTTGCAATAAAAAGCAGCGAGTAAAAACGTATGCACACAAAATAGCCGAAATGATGGGGCAACTTGCAATAAAAAGCAGCGAGTAAAAACGTATGCACAAAAAATAGCAGAAATGATTGGGCAACTCGCAATAAAAAGCAGTGAGTAAAAATAAAATAAACAGCCGAAATGATCGGGCACCGCGAAAAATAGCCGAAATGATTGGGCAATCGCGACCTTCGCGATATAAAAGCTGAAATGATAGAGCATCGCGGAAATAAAACAAAAAAAAAAGAAATGATAAAACTTTGGCCCTACAGTTGAGATCACATCGATCCCTGTATACAATTCAAGGGCGCAAACGAAGAGGGAACCATACTTTCCCAACAGGCTCCGCCAGAAAACGAAGTCAAATCTCGACGGTTCATCCCAAATCCGAAGAAAATCCTGATTCGCGTCGACTCGCAGAGCAACCAGTGTCTCCGTGGGATTCTCGACTCGTTTCAACACCAGGGAAACAAATAGTCCTTGGCAAATACTTCGACTCGAGGAAACAAGTAACCTCGACGAAGAAAATCCTGATTCGCGTCGACTCGCAGAGCAACCAGTGTCTCCGTGGGAAATTCTCGACTCGTTTCAACACCAGGGAAACAAATAATCCTTGGCAAATCCCTCAACTCGGGGAAACAAACATCCTTGACGAGAGCCTCCTGATTCGCATCGACTCACAGAGAAGCCAGTGTCTCCGTGGGAAATTCTCGATTCGTTTCAACACCAGGGAAACAAATAATCCTTGGCAAATACTTCGACTCGAGGAAACAAGTAACCTCGACGAAGAAAATCCTGATTCGCGTCGACTCGCAGAGCAACCAGTGTCTCCGTGGGAAATTCTCGACTCGTTTCAACACCAGGGAAACAAATAATCCTTGGCAAATCCCTCAACTCAGGGAAACAAACATCCTTGACGAGAGCCTCCTGATTCGCATCGACTCGCAGAGAAGCCAGTGTCTCCGTGGGAAATTCTCGATTCGTTTCAACACCAGGGAAACAAATAATCTTTGGCAAATCCTTCAACTCAGGGAAACAAACATCCTTGACGAGAGCCTCCTGATTCGTGTCGACTCGCAGAGCAACCAGTGTCTCCGTGGGAAATTCTCGACTCATTTCAACACCAGGGAAACAAATAATCCTTGGCAAATCCCTCAACTCAGGGAAACAAACATCCTTGACGAGAGCCTCCTGATTCGCATCGACTCGCAGAGAAGCCAGTGTCTCCGTGGGAAATTCTCGATTCGTTTCAACACCAGGGAAACAAATAATCCTTGGCAAATCCTTCAACTCAGGGAAACAAACATCCTTGACGAGAGCCTCCTGATTCGCGTCGACTCGCAGAGCAACCAGTGTCTCCGTGGGAAATTCTCGACTCGTTTCAACACCAGGGAAACAAATAATCCTTGGAAAATACCTCAACTCAGGGAAACGGACATCCTTGACGAGAGCCACCTGATTCGCGTCGACTCGCAGAGCAACCAGTGTCTCCGTGGGAAATTCTTGACTCGTTTCAACACCAGGGAAACAAATAATCCTTGGCAAATCCTTCAACTCAGGGAAACAAACATTCTTGACGAGAGCCTCCTGATTCGCGTCGACTCGCAGAGCAACCAGTGTCTTCGTGGGAAATTCTCGACTCGTTTCAGCACCAGGAAAACAAATAATCCTTGGCAAATACTTCAACTCAGGGAAACAAACATCCTTGATGAGAGCCTCCTGATTCGCGTCGACTCGCAGAGCAACCAGTGTCTCCGTGGGAAATTCTCGACTCATTTCAACACCAAGGAAACAAATAATCCTTGGCAAATACCTCAACTCAAGGAAACCAGCGTCCTTAATGAGAGTCTCCTGATTCGCATCGGCTCGCAGAGCAACCAGTGTCTCCGCGGGAAATTCCCGATTCGTCTCAACTTGCAAGATGAAGCCCCAGGCAGCAGGCATTAAAAAACTTGCTTCCTGAACAATGGGACCCTGCAAGTCGGTCTAAAACGGTCTCTGGCATACTATTCACGGGTCTCACTCTCTAATGTCGAGTTTCGACAAGGAGGGAAACAGCTGCTTACGGGTCCTCTCGACTCGTAAGAGGGAAAAATTCTCTTATAAGATCCTTACGACTTATAAGGGAAAACACACTTAGGAATCCTCACGATTCCTAAGGAGAAAACCCACCTACGAGATCCTCTCGATCCGTAGGGAGAAAAGTCTCTATGAGACCCTCACGGCTCATAGAGTTGAAAAGTCTTAGGCGGCAGATCTGAACCAGCGGCCTAAGCCATCGCTATCTCGTGAAGAAATCAAAATGCTTACTCTATTATCTGCTAATTATGACAGCATGCTGATAATAAGAAAGGAAAAAGCAAAGAAATAGTATAAAACATTGCAAAGAAAAATGTGCATCTTTATTGAATGTAATCAAGTACAAGATGAAGCGTACAAAATATTGAAGAATGGATACATATTATGTAAAAAGAAAAATTTTACAAATATCTAGATACAAGGAGAATTACTGGGAAGGAAACGTCTTGCATAGCTCTAGCAATTGTTCGCGCACTTCCTTCCCCACTTTCTCCTGATCGGCCACCACCGCCAGCTCCGCCTCCACTTGGGCCCGTTGCTGCAAGACAGATGCAAGCTGCTCCTTGAGGGCCTGATGAGCAGCTTCGCGTCCTGGGGTATCACGCTCGGCTACATCAAGCTTTCGCTTCAAGTTTAGCCCATGGGAGATGCGCTCTAAGAGACCCTCGAAGATAGCCTTCACTTGGGCAGCATTCGCCTCAACCTCAGCATGCAGACGGGTCGTCTCTCTCGAGGTCTCTTGGCATTCCCTTAGCTTTAAAGCTGCTTCTTGTTCGAAGTGGTGGACGTAAGAAGTGCTTTCCGTGATCCATGCTGCTCTTTCATTGCTCGCGGCTAAAGTCTCGGGGGTGAGACGCATCGACTCCAGCTGATGCAAGCGAGCCTCGATCTCCATACAATGGTTAACCCAAGATGCAATGATACCCTCATCATGGAAATTCATGAGTATCATCAGCATCGGGTTAACCGCCGTAGCGAAATCCGCAGCAGGCGTAGGGGTCTCAACGTCGAGCTCCTCAACGTAGTCGCTCAACATACGCAAGCTGTTCGCGGCGCCTTTCGAAGATGGACGTCTCAGGTAAGGACCTGCCGGCATTGTGATGCGAGACTCGAAGGGCGCCGAGACCGAAACAACAGCTGAAAAGAAATAAGATATGATCAGATAACAGTTTAGGAAATAAAAAAAGGGGGAATTATCAATGTGATAGTCGCTGTACCAGCTGAGGCGAGTGGCAATGCTGAAAGGGTCGGTGGCGCAGCCGATCTTTCATTCCCTCCTTCGATTTGTAACACTGCAGTCGGGACGAGAAAAAGTTAGAAGTAATTCCATCAATGAAAAAGAAAGATATCAATGGAAACTATACTCACCAGCGCCACCAGAGGGAGAGGCGAGTTCAGATGGGAAGGAGAAGTGTGGGAGCAACACTTGATATAGATGATCAAAGAGCACTCCTGAAAAGACATAGCAGTACGACTTTAGTACACAAATCATACGTCTGAAAGATAAGATTAATAAATTACAAACCCATACCTTCCAACATCTTCGATGGTATGAGAGAGGGTTGAGAGGTGACCACCGCCAAGGCAGTCATTGAAGACGCTCCCTCGAGCAGTGGGGCATCGGCGCTGGCTGCACCTGCGTTACGAAAAAGGCAAACTTGTCAGAAAGGATTGTAAGGTAAAGAAAGACAGCAACTTGGGATTTACCTGATGAGCTCCTGGCTGAAACAGAGGCGACACCCTCCTCCATCGACATGAGGCCACCGCCCGTGGCCTCATCACCCGACTCGATGGGGACCGTCGTCATGCTCGCGCGGCCAGGAGACGGCGAAAGATCATAGGCGGGGAGGGCAATGATTGGAGTGTTGCCGGACTCTTGGGAGAAAGCAGCTAACTTTTCCCCAAGAGTCGTACCCATCTCACCCGCTACTTCTTCGGGCTCCGCGACCTCCATCAGCTCATCCGCCGTCACCACAAGGTCGCCGCCCTCAAGCGCCTCGTCCGCCACCACCCTGGGCTCAGTTATAATGATCATTTCATCTGCCGCCACTCCAGGCTCGGCATCAATGACCTTCTCGACTGCAGATTCCTCAGCCTCCATCTCAGGCTCCGCAGCCCCAGCGACGTTGCCCACCGTTAGCTCGGGTTCGGAAGGTGCCGCCTCCTCTGTTTCCTTGGGTTCAACGGTCTCCGCTTCCCCTTCGGTCGGACTCGGCCCTGCAGGATAGAACATATAAGAACCGATGGCACTATAATTCTTACAACAAGATTCTGAAAGAAATATTACCTGAAGTGGATTTATCATTGACACTCCGAACTGCACGCGCCACCTGTCTGCGAGCAGTGGATAGGGCGACGGGTGCCTCTTCTGAAGGAGTATCAGCACGAGGGACGGTGCTTGGGCCAGCTTCAATGGCCAAGGCATCCCTGCGTGCCTTCGCTTCGCACCTCGACCGCTTCCTCTCCTGCCGGGCCGTCGCGATAGACCTCTTCGACGCTTCCTTAATCAAAGCGTCGTCGTCCTCGTTCAGAGATGCCTCCAGAGCCTTTAAGGCATCTCTCATCGGCTCTTCAAGATGGACCTCCCGCGGTAGCCCCGAAGAAGCAGGAACGTCGGCAGCTGGAAGAATGTCTGCGTCGCTTGGCGGGAACGGCATTGAGGTTCCTGCGATAAAAAAATAGAGGTTAGATCGACCATAACACAAGGGAAATGGAAACTTGATGAATTGAAACTTATTAAGGCCCATGGACGCTCTAAGACGTTCCTCCTCTTGGAAAGTCTTGAGGGAAGCGGCAATGGCTTCTTCAGTAGTGATGCCTGTTGGAAGAAAAGAAGGAAAAATGTTAGTCAAAGGCAATAATAAAGATATGATGCAATAGAAAATGTGACTAGTGATTACCTGATGCCGCAAACTTAGCCAGCCACGCGTCGCGCCTCGCTAACCGCTCCGAAACTTCAAGGGCGGCCTCCAAGTCGATGTCATCCGGCGGCATGACTAATCCTTCGTTAGTCCCATATTCACTCAGGCCCTCACCATAAGGAGCGTGGGGTTCCTGACCGAATGCGACGTCTACAGCGAAGAGTGACTTCTTCTTCTTCTTTTGCTCACCAATCCTAGGTACCCCCGGGATCGACTTATGCTTAGCAGCCACCTTGGAATGGCGGGTCCCGATGTCCGCACCCACGCCAGACTCTGGCGAGGCTACAGCCACTGTCTCCACTGGAGCACAGGGCGCTGGAAGTGCATCCGAAATATCGGGGAGCGGCGATCCGTGTGGAGGACTTTGCGCACGCGATGGTCCGGCACTAGCATCTTTTAGAGGGGGACCACCGGGGTCCTTGGCACTAAGGGAGCGTTACGGTCGGTACCTGGAGGCACACCCTTACGGTCGACCAGCAATCGCCTTTCCTCCTTTATAACGGCTCCCGTCGCATGATTATACCATTATTTATATACGTTGAGGAGTCGTGGGGCGCAGGCCGGCGCACTGATAAAAAAATGAGAACCCGTGTTCAGGCGCATGAAGTGATGCAGCGTGTTCTCCATCCCTTCTTCAATGGCGGCAGGTTCCATTAGGAAAGCTTCCAAGGGTACCCCTTGATCGTAGCCCAGTTGTTGGGCGAAACGATGCGGGTTATATCTCATGAAAATTGCCGCACCGTTTTGCCTGAAGACTAGAAAGCCCGGTCTAATAGAATACAAGTGGAGGGTCTCCCGGGACGTCAAAACTGAGGCTCCATCCTTAAAAGAGTCTTGTAATGGTCACACCGCAGTGGTGGACGCCTTTCCAATAGTCAACACCTTGTCAATAAAGGGCATCCCGGCTCCGACGGTGTGAGGGCGAAGGAGTAAACCCCTGGCGTTCCGTGGTGATGGGGTCACGATTGATGGCCCAACAGCTGTATAATGCGAGGGAAACCGCACTTGTCGAAGAACGAGGGCCTTTTGTGCATGCCAAAGACACCCGCCGTGTGTAGTTCGAACCACGATATAAAGTTGTGCATCGGAAAGACCACGTGCAGTACCCCAGGCTCATTAGCATCCGCTGCTCGACTGAGGCCATGATATAAGTGTGCCAAGCCGGCGATCCCAACGGCCACTTTTACCCCGATGGTCATCCGGTGGGCTGGGTAAAAGATAGAGGGCCGCATACGGTGAGAGTGCATTGGGATCGCAAACCAACTTAGCCATAACCCAAGAAATCCTAAGAAAAAGGCCTCCTCGTCCATCCGGGGGCCGCAATTTCTGCAAAAGACATGGTCGGGAAGTCCGGAAGGAAAAAACCCTTTTGGTCTATTTCCCTCGCCAGTAGGTTATCCAAACCTAGACCAAAAGGGTGATCCAGGGTAGCAAACTTGGCAGCTTCTGATGAGAGGACGCTTGGGCGAAGGAACCGAGCGATGAAATCCTCAAAGCTAACTCCGCGACTCCTATGTTCGACGAAAAGGGCCTCATAGATGTTCAATACTTTAATTAAGCTTGGGAATTGGTGTTGAACAGCATTCTCCGGCGTGACCCCCCTTACCACCGGTTTAGCACCGAAGACATACTCGTTTGTCGGGAGCAACTTCTCATAGTGTTCCCATATAACCGGTAAACCGGATACCTCCGTGAACTCCTCCAGAGAGATTGACACTTCCCGATCCATGGCGAGGAAAGTGTGGGTAGGAATGTTCCACTGCTCCAAGAAAGCCTTAAACCACCAGGTGGGGAGCGTGGGATACTGGAAGAGGGAGACGTAGACCGCGGTATACAACCCTAACCTTATCAACTGCGACTTCCTCGTCGACAGGATATACCGAGCCCATGGCAGGTAGCCGATCGGGTGGCGGGGGATCAGACCTATGTTGTATGATTGCCCCCAAGGTCTCGCTTCACCTTGACAGATACGACGTCCTAGGATATCCAAAACCATAGGACGCTGGACCGGGATTGCATCTATGGCGGGATGTAGAAAGCCCTTCGATGTCCAATCAACCATCTCCACGGCGTACTGCACCGGGGGTGGGCTGGCGTAATGAATCGCCGTGATGGGTTCTGCCGGCTCTGAGCATGTGAAGCTGCGTCGACCCATAATGATCTGATTGTACCACGACCCCCAAAGGTGGAGACTCATGCATTCCGGGTCGTGGTCTTTAATCATGGCTAGAACTTCACGGTCCAAGGGCGCTTCAGGAAACCCTTCCTCCGAGCGGGCGAACGGGAATGAGGTATCGAGAGACATGGTCACTGCAAAGGAACAAGAAATAGCCGTTAGTGCTGCAATTCCAACCCTTGGCGTTTAAAAATTTTCAATTAACTGAATTTAAAAATTAATTAAATTAAAATTAATCACACCACACTGCAGTGCAGTGGATAGGGGACCAAATGGGGACCCACAAAATCTGGATGAAAATGCCTCATTTAATAAGACAGCCTCATCATTGGGTGAGACTGTCAGTTAAAGAAAAGATCACCATGAGAATATTCTCATCAGTGGGGAATCCCTAGAGACAAGGAGAAAATCTCCTCTTTCAGAGCAAAGCTCTGTCACAGAATGACACTTGTCAAATCCTGGTCTCAAAGGAATAAAATTCCTTAAAAGTGCATAGCTCTGTGGTAATAATGGAAAGATCCATCACAAAAATTTTAACACTTAAAAGAATTAAAAATTTTGGAATCTTGAAAAATCCACGAAAACTTATAAGTTCTTCATTTTTCAGATCTAAAAGATCTACATTTGATCCAAGAGCAAAGCTCTGTTCATGGGTTAGAACCCATGAACAAGATCTCTGTAGATCTGTAAGTTTTTTAGAGCAAAGCTCTGTTTATGAAACCCCAATGGGGATTTCTTTAGATCAAAAGATCTGTGAGAGCAAAACTCTTTGGTTTAAGATTGGTTTGAATTAATTTAGTTTAATTTAGATTAATTTTACCTAAAGTTTCTAACTTTGGAAATGAGCAAAGCTCTGAAGTCCTTAAGCAAGAGCAAAGCTCTGTTGAAATCAAAATCTTAAAGAAAAGATGGTGAAGATTTTTTAAGGGCCATAGGTCCTATTTATAAGGCGCTTGCGCCCCTTCAGCTCACCCCTTGATCTAACGGTCAGGAGCTTGCCACCGCTGCACTCACATGTGCGCCACGTGAGCGCATCGGTGGGGGGGCATTTGTTTCCCCCAATCAGAGCAAAGCTCTATTGGAAATTCAAAATTCAAATTTTAAAGCAACGCTTCAAATCCCGGGCGCAACGAGCCACGTGTCAGGTGCTGATACGTCAGCACAGCACCCAAGGCAGCGCGCCCAATCAGAGCAAAACTCTATTTAAAACAAAATTAAAGGAAGCAACGCTTCAGTTGCGCAAGCGCTGCGCTGCGCGACACGTGTCAGCGCAGATGCGCAAGCGCAGTTGCGCTGCGCTGTGTGCTGCGCGACACGTGTCACCGCAGATGCGCTAGCGCAGTTGCGCTGCACAGTGCGTTGCGCGACACGTGTAAGCACAGTTGCGCTGCGCTGTGCGCTGCGCGACACGTGTCAGCGCAGTTGCGCTGCGCTGTGCGCTGCGCGACACGTGTCAGCGCAGTTGCGCTGCGCTGTGCGCTGCGCGACACGTGTCAGCGCAGTTGCGCTGCGCTGTGCGCTGCGTGACACGTGTCACGCACTGGGGCATTTGCGCCAAACAGAATTAAAATTTTAAAGAAATCTTTCTGTTCTTGTTAAAACAAGAAGATTTTCTTCTGTAAAACAGGAGCTCTTGGATCAAAGATCCAACGGTGGGGAAAATTTCCCAAATCACTCAGAGAAAGATCTCTTTAACAAATTTAACTAATTTATAGGCACTATAAAAAGGACCCTAGACCTCAATTCAAAGGCATAGAACATTGGTGAGAAATCAAGAACTTCAAACAGAGAGAACTCTGAAGAAATTTCAAAAGAAAAAAAGGTAAAAACCTTTAAGATAGAAGAATTTCTTCTAATAGATCATTGATCTAAGAACAAGATCAATGATCTCCAATAAAAACAAATAATAATAGTGCTTTGCACTTATGAACCATTGGTTCTCTGAGATCAAGAAAGAAACAAGAAATACTTGTTTTCTTTGATTCTAATTAGATCAAAGAAAACAAACAGTGCTTTGCACTTTGTCATGAACCATTGGTTCTAAAAGATTCTCAAATTATAGTGCCTTGCACTTGCAAACTGCGCTGTTGCGCTCCTGGGTTGGCGCAAGCCACCAGAGAGCGCCACGTGTCAGCATCTGACTCACTTGCGCTGTGCGCTTTTAAGATAGAGTTTTGCTCTCTGAAACTGGCGCAGCCCATCAGAGCGCGCCACGTGTCAGCAGCGCAAGCACAGCGCATTGGCGCAGCGCACTGCTCTTGAGTGACACGTGTTAATACCACAAGCGCTTGCGCTCTCTGATTGGCGCAAAGCGCCTGACAAATGCAATGCATTTCTTTTACTAAAGGGGCAGGCCCAAATCAGAAAGGCCTAGTAGGCCAAATTAAATTGCAATGCAACAAAAAGGGCAGAGCCCAAACAAAATTGATGCTCTGCATCATTTTTAAATGGGCAGAGCCCAAACAAAATAATAAATAATGCAATGCATTATTTTAAAAGGGGCAGAGCCAAAATAAAGGTCCAACAGAGACCAAGATTAATGCTATGCATTATTAAAAATGGGCCAAGCCCTAGCACAGGCCTAATAGGCCAAAAACAAATAAAAGTGTCGAACATTTTTCAATTGGACTTAGCCCAATCGTGGCCGTAAGTCCTCAAACTAAATTGACTGAGCACAGCTGCTCTCTTAAATTAATTTACATCCGGTTCGAGGGTACATCTCCGAACTCCTCTGACACCTATCGTTGTAATTCCTCAACGACATCAGAGAGGTGACGGGTCCCAACGATCACACATTGATACGGACTGCGGGGTTCTTAAACTCGTGGACCGAAACGTCCTTAAACTAATGGTGGACCGAAACGTCCTTAAACTAATGTTGGACCGAAACGTTCTTAAACTAATAATGGACCACCACGTCCCTAAACTGGCAATGGACCACCACGTCCCTAAACTGGAACATGGACCACTACGTCCCTAAACTGGAACAATATAGCCCCCAAATGCTCTTTTGCCGGATCTAAACGATCCCGTTGAAGTTGATCTTAGCCCCAAACACGGCTAACGTATCCTTAAACATTCAAATGTACTATAAAACTCCAAATCGACTTTGGCTCAAGGGTACATCTCCGAACTCTTCTGACACCTATCGTTGTAATCCTTCAACGACGTCAGAGAGGTGACGAGTCCCGACGGCCATATATTAAATGGATCACCATGTTAAGTTGATCGTAGTCTCAAACAGGACTAACGTATCCTTAACGAACGTTTAAGTTGATCTTAGCCTCAATACGGCTAACGTATCCTTAAACTAAAAACACCAAACCTAAATCTAAGTAAATACGGATTTGGACTAATCCACGTCCTACGGGCGACGGCATTACTCAGTCTCCGTATACAATCCACGGGCAACCACTAACAAAACAAACACACACGACACGAAGTGAAATTCTGGAGAAGGAGAAAGTTGCTATCGTGGTGCGGTAGCGTAATTAACTGCGGGGGCTTGCGCCTGCAGGGAAGAGCGTCCCCACAATCAAAAACCCCTCACTATGAGGGGGAATCTGACGAAGTCTGCTAAATCGGCCGCATCTGTCTAAACCTCCGATACACGGTGCCATAAATCAACTTGGCATCTTCGGAGAGGTGGACGGATAAAACCAAATAGCATCTGCCCCGAATCTCAGGCATAAACGTCCTCACGTCTCGGCCGCCGTTCGGAGAGGAACACCCCCCTTGCATGACTGTGGGTAAGTAAGGTTTTATCTTTGGCATTGCTTTGGCTATTCCATGTTTGTGACTCTCACTGACCGTTCACAAATCTTGACAGCTCTGCCAACCCTAACTCCGTTAGAATCTCGAATTTTCATGCCACCAGGTCCCTATGCCCGGCGTGCATCTGAAAGGATGGCGAGACAAAGCATCTACTCCCTGGCGGCTCGTATTGAAGATCTTCGTGTTGGAAATTCTGTTACGGCCGAAGAATTTGCTACCGAAGCCAATACTTCTTTGCCCTTCCTTGCTACTTACCATGATGAGGCGTTGGTGGATGTTTGGGTTTATTATTGTCGCAGGGTGGATGCTAGCTTACATAATCTCGAGTGTATGCGCCTTCCTTCCGAGCTCTTAACCGCCAAGGTGAGCCTGCGGGGGTGGATTGAGCGGTGCGCCGCTAATCTTCAGTCTTGCGAAAAGAGGCTTAACTAGAAATTTTTGGAGAGGGAGCTAGCTTCAAATGCTTTGGGGTAACTTCAGGCTCAACTCACTGCTAAGACCACTCGGGCGTATGAACTTTGGCGGGTGCTACAAGAAGCTATCACGGAGGTGGTAGCTATTGATAAAGCCGTTATCTTTACCCGCGAAATGGTCGAAGTTCATAAAGTTGCTGAAAAAGAGCTTGAGAGTCGGTTTGCCTCGTATCAGGCTCAATTGTCTCAGGCAGAAACCCGTCTTGTGGCAATGACCAAGCTTGAATCCGAGGCTCAGCGGAAGAAGGATGAACTGACGAACTTATTACATCGTCCGCCGGCTTAAAGATATTTTTTTGTATATTCTCCTTTTCTTGTATTCACTCCTGAATGAGAGAATATTTTGTATCCATTTTGATTCTTTTATGACATGTATCTTGTATTCATTTTGAATTCATGAATAAAAGACATATATTTTTTTATATCATGTTTGCATGTAACTCCGGTGAATGTGGCCCATATGTAGTTTATCTTGATCTTTTTGTAGGGCAGCGATGGCTTAGGAAACAGGTTCAGGTCTACTGCCTAAGACTTTTCAACTTTATGAGCCGTGAAGGTCTCATAAAGACTTTTCTCCCTATGAATCGAAAGGATCCCGTAGGTGTATTTTCTTCTTAGGAATCATGAGGATTCCTAAATGCGTTTTCTCTTTAGAGTCGTAAGGATCTCACAAGAGCATTTTCTCCCTTACAAGTCAAGAGAACTCGTAAGTGGTTGTTTCCCTCCTTTTCGATATTTGACCTGGGAGACTGTGGCCCGTGGATATTCCATCTTGACCACCTTGCAGGGCAGTGATAGCTTAGGAGACAGGGTTAGGATCTGCCACCTAAGACTTTTCAACTTTATGAGCCATGGGGGTCTCATAAAGACTTTTCTCCCTACAGGTCGAGAGGACCCCGCAGGTGTATTTTCTCCTTAGGGGTCGTGAGAATTCCTAAGTGCATTTTCTCTTGAGAGTCGTAAGGATCTCACAAGAGAATTTTCTCCCTTACAAGTCGAGAGGACTCGTAAGTGGTTTGGTGGGTTGACTTGTTTCCGAGTCGAAGCACTGCTCCAACGGGGAGGTCGTTGGCTGACTTGTTTCCGAAACGAGGTCATTCGTTGACGTATTTCCGCGACGGGGTCATTGGATGACACATTTCCGAGATAGAGGTCCTTGGCTGACGTATTTCCGAGACGGGGTCATCGGATGACGTATTTCCGCGACGGGGTCATTGGATGACACATTTCCGAGACGGAGGTCATTGGCTGACGTATTTCCGAGACGAGGTCATCGGATGACGTATTTCCGCGATGGGGTCATTTGCTGACATATTTCCGAGACGGGGTCATTGGATGACGTGTTTACGAGACGGGGTCATTGGATGACGTATTTCCACGACGGGGTCATTTGCTGACGTATTTCCGCGAAGGGGTCATTTGCTGACGTGTTTCCGCGACGGGGTCATTTGCTGACGTATTTCCGCGACGGGGTCATTTGCTGACGTGTTTCCAAGACGGAGTCATTGGTTGACGTGTTTCCGCGACAGGGTCATTTGCTGACGTATTTCCGCGATGGGGTCATTGGATGACGTATTTCCGAGACGGAGGTCATTTGCTGACTCCAGGTTGTCTGTGAACCGTAGAGTCTTGGAACTGGAGACTTTGTCGTGGCTCCGATTGGTGGAGTCGCATCCGTGTCCTGCTGGAATGAGGAAGAACGCTGCTGTTGGTCTCCAGGCTATAGATGTGGTCCTAGAGATTTTGGAACTAGGGACTTTGCCATAGCTCCACTTCGTTGCGACCCTAAGGTCGGTTGTTAACGTTACGTTTGCATCCTGCTGGAATTGAGAATGAACGCCGTGTTGATCTTCCGGGACGCAGATGTTGCCGTCGAGATTTAACTCTTCCTTTGACAGAGTCTGGTGGGAAAATGTGGTTTCCTTTTTTGTTTACGCCCATGGATTGTATACAGGTGTCAGTATGGACTTACCTGCAGGACAAAAGTTTCATCCTTTCACTTTTGTTTTATTTCTTTCCGCGATACTCTATCATTTCAGCTTTTTATATCGCGAAAGTTGCGATTGCCCAATCATTTCGGCTATTTTTCGCGGTGCCCAATCATTTCGGCTATTTTGTATGCATATCTTTTACTTGCTGATTTTGTTGCAAGTTGCCCCACCATTTCGGCTATTTTTTATGCATTTCTTTTACTTGCTGACTTCTTTGCAAGTATAGAACTTGGAATCTGATGCCAGTCTTAGCATCAGCATCGCTGCGACTGGAGTATTGCCAGGAAGGAATCATCATTTGCCTCTGTTGATTCGAACAAAGGTGGTTTAGCAAACAGGGTTAGGATCTTGTCGAATAAGGCTTTTGACTTCATGAGCCGTGAGGGTCTCATAAAGGTGTTTCTCTCTACGAGTCGTGAGGATCTCATAGGTGTGTGTTATCCTTAGAAGTCGTGAGGACTTCTAAGTGGTGTTCTCTCTAATAGGTCGTAAGGATCTCATAAGGGTATTTTCTCCTTATAACTCGAGAGGACTTACAAGTGTCTGTTTACCAAGTAAGGGCATTTCGCGCCATCGGTGGAACTTGGTGGGGGAGACGTTTATTTGTGCCCATGGATTGTATACAAGGGTCAATATTGAACCGTTTGTAGGGCGATCTGGGAAATGTGATGGCTTAAGAACAGGTTCAGATCCATGTAGCTTAAGACTTTTGAATCTTATGAGCCATGAGGGTCTCATGAGAGGGTTCTCCTTACGAGTCGTGAGGATCTCGTAAGTGTAATTTCTCTTCACGGATCGTGGGGATCCCTAAGTGTGTTGCTCCCTTTTGAGTTGTAAGGATCTCACGCAGGTATTTTCTCCTCATAAGGTCGAGAGGACCCCACGAGTGTTCATGACCATTTTTTTTACGAGATTGCGCCCTTTCGGGTTTTCACAAACTCGCCGGCAGTCCTGCTGTTTTTACTTACGGAGCCCTTTCGGGTTTTCATCCGTGCCCATCTTGCTTGTGGACATACCTTTTTTTTGTCAGCCCTAGGATGCTGCGGTTTGTAGTAGTTTTAGAGACGTTTCGGTCCGTCGCTAGTTTTAGGACATTGCGGTCCATAGCTAGTTTTAGGACATTATGGTCCATTGTTAGTTTAGGGACATTTTGGTCCATTGTTAGTTTAGGGACGTTTCGGTCCATTGTTGCCATTTTGGAGACAACGGTTTCGCTGGATACTACTTATAGAGTTTGGGCTTGGGAAGATAGCGAGCGGACATAGGCGTCGTCATCTATCATTGACCAGGGCCGTGACTCGTCAGGCGTGGTATTTTTTTAAGAACCAACCGTTTATTGGCCTGAAGGGTCTTTCGCCATGCATATCCATGAGCAAGTAAGCCCTACCTTGGTAAACTTTGTCTATGATGTACGGGCCCTCATAGTTCGGCCCGAATTTCCCTCGTTTTGCACGATTGGGGATCATAGGTCTTTTGACGACTAGCATGAGTTCGCCTTGGCGAAATGTTCTCGGCCTAGTCAATCTCTCGTATGAGCGCGTCATCTTTGCTTTGTAAGCCTCTAGGTTTTGTTGCGCCATGAGACGAGTTTCATCAAGGGCATCGAGCTCCTCAAGCCGAAGATGAGCATTCTCTTCGTCTGTTAGCTTGTAATGAACCGCCACTCGTAGAGAGGGCAGCTCTATCTCCAAGGGGAGTAATGCTTCCGTACCAAACACCAGTGCGTATGGTGTGGTATTTGTTGCCGTTTTGAACGTGGTTCGGTAAGCCCAGAGAGCTTCATGCAGTCTCTCGCGCCAGTCCTTCCTATTTTTGGACACTGTCTTCTTTTTTATCTTCGTCAAGGTCTTGTTGAAAGCCTCAGCTAGACCGTTAGCTCGTGGATTGTAGACCGAAGAATATCTCTAATCTATTTTATGCTGCTGTGCGTAGCGGCTGATTTTGTGAATTCTGTAGGCTGGCCCGTTATCGGAGATAATCCGTCGCGGAGTGCTGAACCGATAGATGACGTGAGTCTTGAAGAAATGGAGGATATTCTCCGTCTTTACTTCCCTTAGCGGTACTGCTTCTGCCCACTTAGAAAGGTAATCGGTCGCCAGTATAAATCGATGTCCTTTGGAGAATGTTGGTTCGATGGGCCCGATTATATCGGTTCCCCACATTTCGAACGGCCAGCTAGCCAGTGTTGGGTGTAGCGGGTTTGGATGCTGGTGGATGAAGTATCCATGAACTTGGCATGAGTGGCACTGCTTTGCATATTCGAGGCAATCCTGAATCATCATGGGACAATAGTGGCCCATTCTTTTGATTTTCAGCTTCATCTTCGGCTCGGCTTGATGAGAACCGCTGAGTCCGTCATGAATTTCTTGAATGACTCTCCTTGCTTCTTCCGGCCCCAGGCATCTCAGCCATAGAGAGTCGAACGATCTCTTATACAGAGTATCATTGACGAAGGCGAAAGACAGAGCTCGTTTAATGAGCTCATGTCTTGAGGATGCATTTTCAGGTGTTCGACGGGATTTGAAGTAATCTATAAAGACTTCTCTCCAATCCTTAGCCCTTTCTTGGTCTTTTATTTGCAGGGCTGTTTCCTTGCTCGCTTCCTTTTCTTCAGATGACCCCGGAGATATTTCTGCTAGTGCAAGAACCCGACGGCTTTGTACAACAATCCTTACGTCATCGAGGCTTTCATCAGCCAGTTCTTTAGCGAGCTTAGCTAATGCATCCGCTTTGCTATTTTCCGCACGTGGTATGCTTTCCAGGGCGTAGGAAGGGATTTGAGTCAGCAATTGTTGTACTCTTTCACCGTACTTCACCAACTCTGGTTTGCACATTTGATAGTCGCCGTTTACTTGACTAACGACCAGCTGGGAGTCTCCGTATATGAGGAGGTTTTCGATTCCCATGTCGACAGCGATCTCAAGACCTGCTATCAAAGCCTCATATTCTGCTTCATTGTTTGTCCTCGGCTCTGTTAGGGAAAAGGCAAAGGGCATTATCTCTCCTTACGGAGTCACGAAGATAAGGCCTACCCCCGATTTGATTATAGGGGTGTTGTGTTGTCGCTTCTTTATGGAAGATTCTCCATCGAAATAGAGTTCCCATCGCGTATCACTCCCTCCTTTCTCCCCGTTGATCGTGTCAAACGCGTGTTCGTCTGGCAATTCGCATTTTAGGGGTGAGTCGCCAGGTATCGGATGCTCGGCGAGGAAGTCGGCGATGGCCTGGCCTTTCACTGCCTTGAGGGGTCGATAGACTATCGAGAAATCCATCAAGAGGAAGGCCCATTTAGCGAGTCGTCCTGTTATTATAGCTCTTGACATCAAATACTTGAGAGGATCCACTTTTGATATGAGATGGACCTCATGCGCTAAAGCATAATGCCAAAGCTTCGTTACCGCGAAGATTAACGCCAGGCAGTGTTTTTCGATGGGGGAGTAGTTGTTTTCTGCCCCCAGGAGAACTCGACTAAAATAATATAGGGCTCTCTCCTTTCCTTGTTCATTCTCTTGTGCCCATAGCGCGCCTAACAAACCTTCAAGGGCAGTTGTGTACAGGATGATGGACTTTCCCTTGACCGGAGCGGTCAGTACCAGCGGATTCTGCATGTATTGCTTGATTTCGTCGAGTGCACCCTGGCATTTACAATCCCAGACGAAAGGGGTCCCCTTCTTCATTAAGTGGCTGTAGGGGCGTGATTTAGAGAGATTTTACGATAAAAAATATTATGTTACCGCAATCAAGAACGGCGTCGCTTGGTAGCTAGCCGGTGAATACGGGTCGGTCCACAGGGATATTGTAAATTTCCTAAATATTCTTACGAGCTAATTCCAAAGGGTGTTGGATCTTTTAATTAAATCTAAAAACTAAGTTGAGTTATACTAGGATTATGAAACTTGCTAGGATTAGGTTTAGGTAAAGTTTGGTAAATAAAGATCTACACCACTTTCAATGCCTTAAATTAGATATCATATTAGGAGTTACGGTAATTATTAGTAAAGGGGATTAGGATGATTGGGAAGATATTTCTTCCTCTAGATCCTTGTCCGTCCTTTATCAATCCTTACCCTAACCTCTATGGAAAACTTGCATATCCGGTCTTTTATACTACGGTATCACCGTTACCTCGTGGGTAGAGTGCCGTAGGGAGCGGAATATGAAAGTATGCATGGAGTCCTAATTGCTCATAAGAGATTGGCAAAGAAAGGGATGAGAGATCTTCATCTCTCAAAATCTTCCCTATTCCTAACCCTAACAAGCGAGGAAACTACTCGCTCATTGAGGGATCTAAGAAAGACATAATTTTTATTTTGTTTTGATTTAAGAGATGAAAGATCTACTGCAAGTTAATAGAAATTCTAAACTAGATTAAAGTAGGGCAAGAAAAGAAATTACCCAGGGCAGAAATTAAAACTAGAACTAAGGCAGAAAATAAACCTACTTACAAATTGATACTCTCCAACTTCAAAAGAAATCTGAATTTTTATTGATGAAAAGAGGCATGAACTAATACAAGGAATTTGGTCTCTATTTATAGGACATAGAAAACCCTAGGTTTACAATTGCCGCATATGTGCTTTTACAAAAATACCCCTATAAAGACTTTTCAGCGCCGCCTCTGCATTATGGTAAATTTTTAGCTTCTCCGTGCATTACCCGGCAGCGGAACCATGGCCGCAGCCAGGGTTTGGCCGCGGTTCCGCGGCCCAATAGGAAGATCATTAACTGAAACTTTGTGGGTTGGTTCTGGGCTTTTTGTTCTTCCTATTTCTTTAGTACTTTTCTCAAATTGACTTCTAGGTTCCTTCCAGATCTCCCAGTGAATCGTAGTGGACTTTTACCGTTGCTTCGAGACGAAATCTTGGACCTTGCGTTGCCTTGTACTTTGTGAACTGATCTTTATGTAGGCTTGATCAAGATCCTTCTATTTGTTGGTCGTAGTCCCACTTTTTCATCGTCTTTTATCTTTTTCACTGTTTTAGCTCCAAGAACCTGTAACCTGTACTATGTAGCAGACATGGGTCAAAAGCACCTGTTTATTTGTAAAATGCATAAGAATGGGGAATATAATGATGCAATATTACGGTTTGAACAAATACCCCCAAACTTATCTTTTGCTCGTCCTCGAGCAAACTTAGTTTTATTCTCGACAAAAACCTAACCGTACTTTCGCAGGGAATCGCGATTGCACTGAGCTCGTGCAACAAGCCGTTAAACCTCTAGGTGTCCCTGGTAGGAGGAGTGTTGTCTCCTGAGGGTTTTCAGCGGATACTACCTACAAAATCCTATCAATTTGGCCCATTGACTTTTATTCTCCAATTAGGTTTTCTAACAAGGAATTCTATTATCGTCGACTCGTAAATTATCCACCCATATTCTTCACACTTTCTCATCATCTAACTTAAGATTATATATGTTCTGCAGACCTACTTAGCTTTCGGCATCTCTTAAGTTTCCTTCTAGGGTTCCATCTCCACTTAGGAATTTTTATCAACTCTACTAAAAATACAAGTTCTATTCTTCACTCCTTTCTCTCATATAAACTCTAATCACATATCCCTATGTGTGTGTGTATGTCACCCCTACACTTGGAAATTCAAATCTAGCAATCATACTCTTGTCCGTTGTCCAAAGCACTTCTTAATTGGTGAATTTTTAATTGAATTTTGCTTACGCATCCTTCATGCGACCGTTAATACTTCTTGAGGTACCAACGACCGATTACAAAATGCGTTTGCACTTTAAAGGGTACTTCCTAGTCTTGTAACACCCAAGGCTTTAGCAGTGACTCCCAAACCAGTTGGTCTAAGGCACTAGGTGATGAAGCACCCTCGCTAAATATTTTTTCTATTTTTGCAACCTTAAGTAATTACAAAAACCAGTGTTCATTTTTTTCTTTATTCACACTTGTATTATTTTTTTTATTTTCTTCGTACTAAGGACTTTAGACAAGAGCATTTCAAGGTCTCCTCTACTATTCCAAGTTTCAAGGTGCGTGTTTGTGCAATTTGTAGGGTATACATTTTCAGAATCTAGATTTAAGCTAGGAATTATTTTTCAAACTTATACTCTAATAAAAATATCAATACTTTTCCTTTGTTATGACTTAGCCCAAGAAGTGAACTCGAAATTTGCTTATTTCTAAATAAACTATAAAGACATATACTTTCTACCGTTAAACTTTAAGGAAGGTTATTTTTAGGGTTTTTAATTTACTAAATCTAAGATCTAGTTGTTCCTAACTAGTCAACCTTTTTGTCAAACTCAAGTCAAATAAGGCCAAAATTGAATACATTAATTTTTATAATTTTTGAAATTTTCAATTTTTATGGGTTTTTCTTTTTCTATTTTTTTTTTCTTCAAATTTTTCAAATTTTTATGATTTTTATATAAGGATGCAAATGCAAAAATATACATATGAATGCGAAGGAAGAAAACTTACCGAGCATACCCCCAAACTTAAACTGGACAGTGTCCTCACTGTCATGCTGCTCCAAGTGGGTCGATAATGTCGGCAATTTCCTGCTTATTAACATATTTATAAATGATACACACCCCCAAACTTATTTGAAATAAATTTTTGGAAAAATTGATTGGAAATTCGGGGGTGAAAGTGGAGGAGATTTAATCGGTGTAAAGCGGCTCCTGCAAAAACAGGAGCTCCTCCGATGGGTCCGCTGTGAGGAACGGTTTTAATCGATGTCCATTTACTTTGAATAAAGTACCGTCCTCCGGATTTTCAAGATCAACCGCACCGTGCGGATAAACGGTGCAAACTACAAATCGCCCTTTCCATCTAGAACGGAGCTTGCCGGGGTGATAATGTAACCGAGTGTCATAGAGTAAAACCTGTTGACTAGGTTTAAATGTTTTTCGCAGAAGGTGTTTATCATGGAACACCTTGGTTCAGTTTTTAACAATTACGGCATTATCATACGCCTCATCCCTCAGCTCTTCTAGTACATTTAATTGCCGCTTTCGATTGCTGCCCGCATCTCTTAATGATAATTTCAACTCTTTGATAGCCCAAAATGCCTTATGCTCAATCTCTACTGGGAGGTGGCAAGCCTTCCCGTAAATAAGCCGGTATGGAGACATACCAAGATCGGTCTTGTATGCAGTACGGAAAGCCCATAGTGCATCGATCAGTTTGAGTGACCAATCTTTACGGTTTTTAGAAACCGTTTTCTCCAAGATTTGCTTAATTTGCCGATTCGAGACCTCGGCTTGCCCACATGTTTGGGGATGGTATGGCGTTGACAGCTTGTAGGTAATAGAATATTTGCGCATTAAGGACTCAAAAGTCCTATTGCAAAAGTGAGAACCATTATCACTTATAATCGCTCAAGGGTGCCCAAACCGAGAAAAGATATGTTCTTTAAGAAATCGACAACAACCTTGTTATCATTCATTCGGCTCGGCACAGCCTCGACCCACTTTGACACGTAGTCAACAGCCAAAAGAATATACACATTCCCAAAAGAATTAGGAAATGGTCCCATGAAGTCTATTCCCCAAATATCAAAAACATCCACAATCAAAATTGGTTGGAGCGGTATTTCGTTTCTCCGCGATATCCGGCCCAAGTGTTGGCACCGGGAGCATGTCTTGCAGTATTCATATGCATCCTTAAAGAGTCGTGGCCAATAGAAACCACACTGTAAGATTTTCTCGGCTGTCTTCTTTGGGCCGAAGTGCCCGCCACATGCTTGATCGTGGCAAAAAGACAACACACTCTTAAACTCGTTTTCTGGTACACACCGACGAATGATTTGGTCGGAACAGTATTTAAAAAGATAAGGTTCATCCCAGTAAAAATGCTTTACTTGGGACAAGAATCGAAGTTTATCCTGTTTCGACCAATCTTTAGGTATCAAGCCGGTGGCTAAGTAGTTTACTATATCAGCGAACCATGGTTGGCAAGAAACGGTTAAGAGTTGCTCATCGGGAAAAACATCTTTGATTGGAATTTCAAGTGTAGGCGAAGAAGGAAGTCGTGAAAGGTGATCGGCCACTACGTTTTCACATCCTCTTTTGTCTCTTATGACAAGGTCAAACTCTTGTAGCAAGAGGATCTAACGTATTAGCCTAGATTTAGCATCCTTCTTCGCGAAAAGGTGGCGAAGAGCTGAATGGTCCGTATACACAATAACTGGAGAGCCGATAAAATAAGGCCGGAATTTTTCAAGTGCAAACACAACTGCTAAAAACTCTTTTTCTATTGTTGTGTAGTTTAGTTGGGCCTCATTTAATGTACGGCTAGTGTAATAAATCACGTGCGGCATCTTATTAATGTGATGTCCAAGAACAACACCAATGGAAAAATCTGATGCGTCGCACATAATTTCGAAGGGATGCGTCCAGTCTGGAGATGAAAGAATGGGCGCAGAAATGAGAGAGTGTTTCAATAACTCGAACGCTTCCATGCAAGTTGAGTCAAAATCAAATGTTGTGTCCTTGGCCAATAAGAGAGTCAAGGGTCTAGCAATCTTGCTAAAATCCTTGATGAACCGTTTATAAAAACCGGCGTGGCCGAGGAAAGCTCGGATGTCTTTGACGCATTTAGGAGGAGGAAGATTGGAAATGACTTCAATTTTGGCTCTATCAACCTCTATGCCATTTTGCGAGATAACATGTCCTAAGACAATGCCTTCTCGTACCATAAAGTGGCACTTCTCCCAATTTAAAGTTAGGTTCTTATCCCTACAGCGGGTAAGAACAGCGTCAAGGTGTAGCAAACACTCATCGAAGGAGTCACCAAAAATGGAGAAATCATCCATAAAGATCTCCAAAAACTTTTCAACCATGTCTGAAAAGATCCCCATCATACACCGCTGAAATGTAGCGGGTGCATTGCATAACCCAAAGGGCATGCGACGATAAGCAAAAGTGCCAAAAGGACAAGTAAATGTGGTCTTGTCTTGATCCTCTTTGGCTATGGGGACTTGGTTATAGCCGGAATAGCCATCTAAAAAGTAGTAGAACTCGTAACCAGCCAATCATTCTAGCATTTGGTCAATGAAAGGTAAAGGAAAGTGGTCTTTCCTTGTCGCGGCATTGAGTTTTCTATAGTCGATGCAAACTCGCCACCCAGTTTGGGTGCGAGTAGGAATTAACTCATTTGCCTCATTGGTAATGACCGTGATGCCCGATTTCTTTGGCACAACATGAATGGGGCTAACCCATTGGCTATCCGAGATAGGGTAAATGATACCACTATCAAGACATTTAACAATCTCCTTCTTGACAGCCTCTTTCATTATGGGGTTGAGGCATCTTTGTGGATCCCTTACCGGCTTGGCATCATCCATCAAGTGTATATGATTTTCAACTATGAGGGGACTAATCCCCTTGATGTCTGCCATAGACCAGCCAAAAGCTTGCCGATTATTTTGTAAGACCATTAAAAGGGCCTTCTCTTGCTCAAGAGCTATAGAGGCCGATATGATAACGGGTAGGGTCTCATTCTCACCTAGATAAGCATATTTTAGGTGCGACGGCAAAAGCTTTAGTTCGAGTTTAGGAGATGAAACTATAGATGGTAATAATGGAGTAACTGTTTCAAACTCGAAGGATTCCATCAAAGGTTCAAATCGAGTGTACGCAGCCGAGTCGGATGGTTCAACTAACTCATCCGAAAAAGCAAAAGACTCAAACTCGGGTGGTAAGTCTTCAAAATCGTATACAAAGGTTTAACACTCATAATCGTTGTCCGCCGTGAAAGCTGTGTCGGATTCTAGGAGGAACGCACTAGTGGCGTCAACACTGCTATGATCAAACATAAAATTTTCGAACTCACAGTCCTCCTCCGCGATCTCATTGATCGAGCAAACATCAAGTACGCTAGAATTAGGCTCGCAAGGCTGATTTCCCAACTTAAAAATGTTGAGTTCAATTGTCATATTGCCAAAAGATAGATTCATTGAACCGTTACGACAATTGATCACCACGTTAGAAATCGCAAGGAATGGTCGACCAAGTATCACCGAAATTTGACTCCGGGGGTTAGCTACAGGTTGTGTATCCATAACAATAAAGTCAACGGGGAAAATGAAATCCCCTACTCTAATTAACACATCCTCCAACTCTCCCTTAGGATGGGTGATGGATCGGTCGGCCATTTGGAGAGTACAATGAGTGGGCTTAAGCTCTCCAACGCCTAATTGCTCGTACACAGAATAAAGTAGCAAATTGACACTAGCACCAAGATCTAATAGTGCTCTATTGATGTTCTTGTCCCCAATTGTTATCGAAATAGTAGGACAACCGGGGTCCTTGTACTTTTGGGGTAAAGATTGGACAAGAGCATCGCTAACAGCACTAGCTATGAAAACTTTCTTTGGTACTTGTGACTTCCTCTTTTTGGTGCATAAGTCCTTTAAGATTTTTGCATATGAAGGAACTTGTTGGATTGCATCCAAGAGAGGGATATTTATGCTAACCTGTTTGAACAACTCTACAATTTTCTCCATTTGTGGAGTTGGTTTATTGGATCTCAAACGGTTTGGAAAATGAACATTTTGAAAATTTATTGAGTCCAATTTTTGTGGATCAGATTGTGGAGTTGGAACGGATCCCCGTGTAGATGTGTTCGTGTTGTGAGAAGTAGGTCCGTTCGAGCTAGAAGAAGTAGAGCCTTGTGAAGGATGGAGAATAGGCTCTAACGAAGAAGAA
Organism: Agapanthus africanus; assembly: GCA_030015575.1. Lineage (NCBI taxonomy): Eukaryota > Viridiplantae > Streptophyta > Magnoliopsida > Asparagales > Amaryllidaceae > Agapanthus > Agapanthus africanus. The sequence continues at coordinate 29,998,575 of CM057339.1, forward strand.
GAAAAAGAAGGTGAAGAAGATGACGAAGGACCACCGGCAGGGGTGTCATTGTTAATACCCACATTATTTTGCAACACTTTTCCGGATCTCAACGTGGTTACAGCATTTACGTTATGATTTTGCTGTTGATATGCAGCATGTGCGTGACCGGGATTTGACAGTGGTTGAGATGGAAGCTTTCCTTTTTTTCGCTCGCTCAACGCAGCATTGAGTTGTGCAATTTGTGCCTCAATAGATTTGATGCTTTGATCGTGTGAGGCACTGTTTTGCACCAAAGATTGAATAGAAGTTTCTAACCTTGCTGCGGATTGTGTATATTGCTTTAGGAACGCATCTAGACTTCTTTCGAGCGAGTTAACCTTGTCATTATTAGGTGGAACAAAATTGTTTGGTGGGTAAGAATTGTTGGGCACAAAATTGTTCACTTGATTAGGGTAAGGTTGCTGTTGGAAAGGTTGTTGAAATTGAGTTTGTGGAGGTGCTTGTTGTTGTGGAGGAGGAGGCCTTTGAAAATTGTTGTTTCCTTGGAATTGTTGATTTTGGTTCCAAGCGAAATTTGGGTGGCTCTTCCAACCCGGATTATATGTCGAAGAGTATGGATCGTTTCTTTGTCGTTGCTGAAAGGCAGCATTGACTTGATTATGTCCTTGAGTAGATGAATTGTAAGGACACTCTTCTGTGAGATGTGATGGATCCGAACAACAAGCACAAACAGTTCGTGGAGGCACAACAGGGGCAGGAGAAGGCGGTGAGATTTTGGTCTCAATCGCTTCTAGCTTTTTTGTAAGAGCGGCCATCTCGGCCTTCATAGTGTTAGTTATATGTATGCCCTAGAGGCCATTACTATACATAGGATGTATATTGTAGTGGATGCTTGGACATATATAAGGAGGACTTTCTTGCTCGACATGATAGTATGCTATCTGGTTGCTCTTTACCTTAACGTGTACACTGATTGTCTCTCTGTTACATGTTGGTAAAGCCCTTAGGATGTGTACTAGACTACCTGGACTATGATGCGGATCATACTAGTGGGGACATGGTAGTCCATAAGTACATCCTTCAAGGTCCCTAGTCGTGGGTGTATCGAGACAGGGCATCGATATACCAGAGTAGACTAGCGTATACCTTCTCGACCCAAATAGATGGGCGATGGATGATCCCATATCCATTGGTGTTTGACATTAGAGATGATATACGGGTGCTCAGTGGAGACTGGGTACACTGGACGGACTCGCCGAGAACTCCCAGATGGTATTATACCTTAAGTCAGATGGCAGTTCTCTGGTGACACTGGTACAGAGTAGTCTGTTGACCCGGGATCGTCATAGAGTCTTGTGCGATTCCCACTGTGCTTTGATTTCCACCTTACCACGTCCAAGAGGGCGTGCAAAACGGTGGTTTTTGGGTACAGTCCCGATTCACATGGAGGCAATGAGTGATAGGAGGGGATTCGTCTCTCCCGGTATAGGGAGTTGATGTTGTTAGTTATATGTATGCCCTAGAGGCCATTACTGTACATTGGATGTATATTGTAGTGGATGCTGGGACATATATAGGTAGGACTTTCTTGCTCGACATGATAGTATGCTATCTGGTTGCCCTTTATCTTAACATGTATACTCTCTGTCTCTCTGATTACATGTTGATAAAGCCCTTAGGATGTGTACTCGACTTCCAGGACTATGATGAAGATCATACTAGTGGGGCCTGGGTAGTCAATGAGTACATCCTTCATTGTTCCTAGTCGTGGGAATATCGAGACGGGGCATCGATATTCCAGAGTAGACTAGCGTATATCTTCTCGACCCATGTGATGGGCGATGGATGATCCCATATCCATTGGTGTTTGACATCGGAGATGGTATGCGGGTGCTCAGTGGAGACTGGGTACTGAACGGACTCGCCGAGAACTCCCAGATGATATTATACCTCACGTCAGATGGCAGTTCTCTGGTGACACTGGTACAGCTTAGTCTGTTGACCCGAGATCGTCATAGAGTCTTGTGTGTCTCCCACTGTGCTTTGATTTCCACCCTACCACGGCTCTACTGAGCGTGCAAACAGGTGGTTTTTGGGTACAGTCCCGATTCACATGGAGGCAATGAGCGATAGGAGGGGATTCGTCTCTCCCGGTATTGGGGGTTGATGTTGCGCTATGCTCGACTGGCCATAACAGGAAATCCCTGGCCAGGGTTGCAGTGACCTACTGGTAAGTGTTATCAGTAGTTTCACACATGTCATGGACTTCACGTCGGCATGACTTATCGAGCTACTGGGGTCTGACGTTTACCACCCCTAGGCGAGATTTGCGACATATCAGACGAACAGACCGGACTGTACGGTAAGTGTTACTGGTTGGATTCACAGGAGTGTGAGCGGGCTTGCTCGTCGATCTTCTGATCGCTCAATACCCGGGTGGCCGTTACGTTTAGCAGACCACTTGCGGCTTGTGGGTGTTTGATATGATCATCATCTGCTTCCGGCGTATTGACGAGTCTTTAGAGTCCTACACAGAGGTTTCCTGGCTCAAGCGAAACGAAATAGGAGCGCATATGAGATATGTGCGGGACCGAGAATAATGCGTGTATGTGATACCGTATTCTATTCTTGCGATTAATGTATCGATTGGTTATATGCGATATAACCTAGTTATCGAATCAAGGATTGATTCGATAAGCCGATACATTGGATACTAGCCGGTTATATGCGACATGACCGGATCATTGAATCAAGTGTTGATTTAATGATTCAATGTATAATTATATATTTGATATATTACTTTGCATTAACTAGTATTGGTTCACTTTAAATGGATTTTCTCACTTGAATTGCACAAGTTGTATATGAGATATACTTTTGTGCACAAGATTGTATCATGTTTGATGATACATGCAAGCTTGGGTTTGTGTAAAGAATTGACCATGGTTATATGAATGGTTAGGGTTTCATTTTATTTACTTATTCTTCTATTTATATATTTATTATTGGCAAAAGAAAAGAAAATGAAATGGTGGCTTGATTTGTTTGTAGTTGAAGCTTCTTGAAACTTTGACTAAGTGACCATTTTGTCTTCATGCTTAACCCTAACCCTTCAAACTAACTTTAGTCAATTCTCTACACCTAACTAAGGTTAAAGATATGATAAGTATCATTTTACTTTATATTTTAAATAACTTATCATAATTCTTTCTCATCTTCTTCTTCATCATCAACATGAAAAAGCTTGCAACCAACAATGGCAACTAGCCAAAACAAGTGAGAAATCCAATTCCAAAGTGAACCCACTTCCTATTTCTTCATCCTCTACCTCTTGCCAAGTAGTATAGGGTGTTTTCTTCACAAGTTTCATGACTTGGTGAAGTCGTAGTTTGATCTTGTGATGCCTCGACGTAGATCATCTTCGGCATCGAAGCCGACGATCAAGCCCGCCCATTTCTTCGATGAAGCCGATGCTAGAGTTCGGGATCCGACTTGGACAGCGGAGGGACATCGTCGCGGAGCTTAGTAAGTGGTGGACCGGATCTACAAAGGTTGTAGCCCCTTTCCTTTAGTGTTAAAGTCGTTTACATGCTTGCATCGCCTATATATCTAGTTAACGATCCGTATTAGGTTTTCTCGGCAAATGTAAAATTTCAATTGGGCATGTTTGATCACTTGTGAGACTTCATTAGTGTGTCTAGAAACCCTACAGTGGTATCAGAGCCTAGCTAGAGCCTTAGGCGATGCGTAGACGGAGTTAGAAGTCCGATCGACCCGAAACCCCGACTTTAAACGGCTCTCTGTACATTTTTGAAAATCGTGGATTTTTGAGAATTAAAAATATGCAGAAAACTCAGTAGAAGATTCTAAGAATTACTGTATAAAACGGGGCCCCTGAATCCATCAAAGCGCGGCGGAACCGCGGCATTAGCATGCTAATGCGGCGGTTCCGCGGCCCTTTTGTCTCCTCATACAATAATTTTTGCACAGTAATTCCTAGTTTGCAGTGCTGGTTTTCCTGGGAATTTTTAATATTTTTTCAAGTGTTGAATTTTCTGGGTTGTATTGGGGACTCGGTGTATCGATCGGATTGTCTAATTTTGTCAGTGTGTTTTTCCGGGTATTTTTAGAATATGTTAAAAAGTTCGACCGGATATAAATACCCACTTTTTCCCCTGCCGGGAAATTTCCAATTGTTGGATTTTTCCGTAGTTTAACGACGTTCTAAGTAGTGCAAGTAACGCGATGGTCCCTCTACAAGACAACAAACCTTAACTCAATTATGTGACCGTCTTGAACTGCCCTTTGAACCTTCGGGTTTGGGGCAGTACGGCGTGCCACATGTGAGGCGTTGGCTTGACCCTTCTACGGCTGGACCGTTGGTACTGAGGCACGAACTGAATGTTGTTAGACTTATTTCATGTGTTGAGCTATTTCGGGAAAACTTAGGTGTTCGATTGTTCGATCGGAAAGTTTAACATTTTCTATTTATCCAGAATGTGATACAATAATTGGAATTCACAAGTAGTTATGAGATAACGGAATGAATGTTATAAACATAGCAGTTTAGTCTCACTTGATCGGTTGCCACGGAGTTTTGATGTGATCAAAAGTCCGTCGCAATCACGTAGCGTACGGGGATACTCGCCGGGTAAACTTAATAGACAGCCTCACCCCATAGCCCCGACCAAGTGACTGTAGGAGAACCCCGTCGCCGAAAGCATCCGTTTGGGTGCTCGCGGTAGCGGTGTTCCGGCTTGGTGCACTTCGTCGACGGCGTCGGGGGTGCGGCCGCCTACTAAAGTTTGCGACGAGCATTCGATCAGTTTTTCAGGAATCTTGTTGAATTGCCCGACTTGATATTGAAAAGAGTTTTCGATAATGAGACTAAAATGCGGGGTTTATAATTGTTAGGCATGTGATGTCTAAGTATTTCATTTGATTAGGCATGTGATGTCTAAAGAGGTTGCGGATTCCAATTGTTGAAGTTTTTACACTTTTTTTTCTGTGACCGTAAGTGTAATATGTGATATCGCCGGTTTCGTTGCTATATGTCAACGACAATTTGGATGCGCATATTTACTTACGTTGATGACATGTGATGTTATGTGTTGCTGGATATGTTATATTGGATCGTCGTGTTTGAATAGCCGGGGGGGTTTATGTGAGATGAGTGTTTTTCATTTTCATTCACGTAAAAACTTGTATGTAATATTCTTTTATTGGGGCACTTCCAGGTAGCGGAAGATGTCACCGTTGATGTATATTATTTACTTTTCTGCACTAGGATAGACCCAAGGAGGGGAGCACAAGTAACCGGGTTCTAGGGTCCAGTGGGAGACCATCTCGAGGAGTCGAGTCCGGGTCTCCTAACCCTAGAATTGGTAGGGTTGATTGCCGCTCTCGTAGGGGTCTAGGGGGTGTGGGATTGGCTATTCATCACGACCGTGGAATCCGTGTTTTATACTGGCTCGTATTGAAAACACGGACGTCCTAGTATATCCAATATTTCATATGATATTTTCTGCTGCGTTATCTGTGATGTGATCATGTGATGTTCTGTGATAGATATAGTATATAGTATATATGATATATTATATAAACGTTGCTTATGTTTTACACCCGCGCTAGCCCTGCCCCGCTCTGCCGTTAGTTACCTAACCTAACGGTGCAGACAGGACATCGAGGCGAATGCGGATGGCATAAGCGTACGTTATATTTATCTGTGATGTTTAGGTGGAATTAAATGATGGGATATTCATTAATGAGATTAATGAAAGAAAATAAACCTAATTGATGTTGTGGAATCGAATTTCAAAATAAAAACAGGTAGCTACAGTTCTTGCTTTGCATCGCGGTGTTCATTATAGAACATCCTGCACCTTATTCGATGAGGAAAGGACCGAGATCCCTTCACCGGGAGTGACTCCTTTAGCAATAACTGGCAGATGCTACAACCCTCGGATTGTCTTTGATCGCTTCTATAGTTTCCGCTTTGCACAGTGATATATATGATATATCCCGCACCTCATTCGACGAGGAAAGGGCCGACGATCCCTTCACCGGGAGTGACCCCTTTAGCAAAACTAGAAAAAGCCTCGAAAACCTTCCATTTAAAAACCATTTGATTCCGCAACGAGATCAAGTTCAAAGCGTTAAAGGTTTTCATAAAAACCATTCGCAACCCTCCGTCATTTTAGGAAGTAGAGTACTTAGTATTCGTGCTGTGTTTGTTGACCATAGTCAAGGCACAGTGTACGGTAGCTAAGTGATGTCTTCCTACACCGCATATGATGCGATTAGTTAGGACAGTCGCGTGACTTTGTTGACCTTAGCCAAGGGTCATGTGGGTGGGTCTAATTAATAACGAAATGACGGGTAGAACTTGACTAGTATCTATGATTTGTTGACCTTAGCCAAGGTCATAGGTGCTAGGGGTAAAAACCATTATCGGGAGTTTCAAGTGTTGAAATTTGCAATGAAATTGCATACCTTCTATGTGATAGTTGGATCCCGATACCCACTGCGAGTAATTGTTACTCCTGGGAGAGTTTTGCACTTTGCAATTAGCCGATCAAGTAGGTGTCTAGAAAGGTGTCAACGGGGTTACGCCTCTGGGAAAACGAGGTTTACTGTAATTAGGTTCGTGCGAAAGCACGGGGCACCTCCCTCAAAGTACCGACACTGGCCTGGCTGAAAGATTGGCGAACTTGTAGAGTGTAATTAATCCCGGCTAGTCTTTCCTTTTAAGCTTTGAAGGAAGATTTGATAAAAACAGTGGGAGCCATCCTGATTAGATAAAATACATAACCAATCTGATCTTGCAAGAGCGCACGCTGAGTGTTTTCTTCTCTCTCTCTCCAGGTAGCGACCATATCATGCCTTAATCAAGATAATAATACGGATTATTGACCGAACCCGCTTGTTATACTGAGCTGGGGAACGTTGGTCCCGCTCCAACTTATAATTGTTATAAGACAGAGCAGGAAATAGAGGAATACCAGATTTCCCATGCCGCCCAAACGAAGAAAGTGCATGAGATGCATCTCCTTCGGGTGTGTTCATTATAAAGAACTGTTTCTCAGTATCCTCTGCATTCTGGGTATATGATACTGGATCAGGATCCCAGATATGTAATCTGTTACATAGGGCTACAAAATGGTAGAAAAACTGAGAACGGGTGATAAGTTTCATGAGACAGAAAACGGGGCAAATGTTGCAGCCAAGTCTGTTGGTCACTGTCACCCTGTATTATCAATACACTGATTCTGAACAAAATGCTATTAGATACCGAACCTGATATACAAAATCATATCAGTCTCTTTATTATTAAAGAAATGATAAAATTTTGTATTGTTGGATAATGTTTTGAACATTTCCTATATCAAAAGTTGATCGGTTCAGGCACGTTATCTAAAAGCATTGATGTTCTAAATCAAACTACAGTTCTTAGTATACGGAAGATGCATATTTAAATCAGTTTGAATTTACATCTTGTGAAACTTGCCAGTCATGTCACAAAGATAAGATGACCATAGCTCTGTTTATTGGAAACAGAGAAAGAGTTAGTGAACTCTTGGGATGATACATGTTGATGTATGAAGGTCCCCTGTCTACACATGCAAAGACCGGTTCTTTTTACTTCATTACATTCTCTGATGATCTCTCAAGATTCAGACATATGTTCCTGTTGAAACACAAGTCCGAACCTTTTGAGATATTCACAGAATATAAGCTAGAAGTAGAGAACCAATACGGGTACAAGTATTATGTCCTTTGATGAGATCAAGGAGGAGAATACTTGAGCACGGAATTCCTGGATGATTCTAAAGGAGAATGAGATTCTCTCTCAGCATTACTCCTCCGTATACACCATTGCACGATGGTATATCGGGGCAGAGCAGATACACCCTATTTGATATGGTGTGCTCTATGATGAGTACTACTGAGTTACCTGTTTCCTTTTAGGGGGTTATGCACTTGAGAAGCTACATACCTATTGAATAGGTTCGAATCAAATCAGTTACCTACCACTTCATATGTGATATGGAAAGGGAAGAGCCCATGTCTTAAGCTAGTTAAGATTTGGGGTTGTCCGGCCTATGTCTAAAAGCAAAATCCGGACAAGCTCGAGGCAAGGTCTGTTATGTAGAACTGGAAATGTTCCAGCCATACAAACTGCAGCTGATGATTTGATAGAACCAAAGGATTCAGTAGATTCCAACGAACCTCAGCCTCTCCGCCGATCTAGTAGGGTTCCTCACCCACCTGAGAGATACTTCGGTTTCTCTATGACAGTGGGAGCGAGGATTGCATCATGAGATGATGACCCAACTAGATTTGAGCAGGCCATCAAGAGTAGGGACTCTGTAAGAATGGCTGGATACTTAGCAATCTGAGATGGAATCCATATACACCAACAAAGTATGGACTTTGGTTGCTATATCTGAAAGGTTAAATCCCCATCAGGAGCAAGTATATCTTGAGAAGATTACTTGGTGTAGATGGAAAGGTTGAGACTTTCAAAGCTAGACTTGTTAAAGGTTTTAGTCATCAACCAGGTGCGAATAATGATGAAACTTTTTCCAGGGACTATGCTTAAGTCCATCCAGATCCTACTTGCCATGGCTACATACCATGACTACGATATCTGGTGGTTGGGTGCCATGACAACTTTTCTAAATAATGATTTAGAAGAGAACGTCTATAAGAACACAGCCAGAGGGCTACGTAAACAGTGGGAGCAGCGGAAACGTGTGCAAGATGTTTTATGTGATAAAGCAGGCATCGCGGAGTTGGAACATCTGTTTTGATGAGTTAGTCAAACAGTTTGACTTCATCAAAATAGTAGATGAACCTTGTATATACAAAACGGTAGTAGAGAGTAAGGTGGTCATCCCCGTATTGTACGTGGACAACATACTCTTGATAGGAAAAGAGTTTCCTATACTACGATCGGTCAATCTCCTATTATCACAAAGATTCTCCAATAGGATCAAAGTGATACCTCCTAAATCCTGAGTCTTCATCTATGAGATAGATGTAATTGGATGCTAGGATTCTCACTAGATGTAGTGAGATCGTATCAATCGATCCTGGGGAGAATCGCTGGAAGGGTTCCAGGGTGATAAAGACGACTGAATGTCAGTCACAGGCATTGTCTTTACCCTCAGTAAAGGGACGGTATGTTGGAAGATTTCCAAGCTAGATACCGTGACAAACTAGACGATAAATGCTGGTAACATCGCTATTAAAGATACTACCAAAGAGGCAGTTTGGGTGTATATTGGTTCATAGGATGAACTAGGTTCCTACCATTGTGTGACAATGGAACTGTGGCTTTGGCCCTGGAACCCTGGTCCCATCAGTGATCCAGACATATTCTGAGGCAGCATCACCTGATCATGGAGATAGTTGATCTCCAGGATGATCGAGGTTAGGAGAGTAGACTCAGAGGACAACACGGCGGATCCACTCACGAAGGCCTTTTCCCAAAGAGAGACTTTTAGGGGATGGTTGAGTATTAGATACTACAACTACTGCTACAGATGGCCCTAGTGCAAGTGGGAGATTGTTAGTTATATGTATGCCCTAGAGGCCATTACTGTACATTGGATGTATATTGTAGTGGATGCTGGGACATATATAGGTAGGACTTTCTTGCTCGACATGATAGTATGCTATCTGGTTGCCCTTTATCTTAACATGTATACTCTCTGTCTCTCTGATTACATGTTGATAAAGCCTTTAGGATGTGTACTCGACTTCCAGGACTATGATGAAGATCATACTAGTGGGGCCTGGGTAGTCAATGAGTACATCCTTCATTGTTCCTAGTCGTGGGAATATCGAGACGGGGCATCGATATTCCAGAGTAGACTAGCGTATATCTTCTCGACCCATGTGATGGGCGATGGATGATCCCATATCCATTGGTGTTTGACATCGGAGATGGTATGCGGGTGCTCAGTGGAGACTGGGTACACTGAACGGACTCGCCGAGAACTCCCAGATGGTATTATACCTCACGTCAGATGGCAGTTCTCTGGTGACACTGGTACAGCTTAGTCTGTTGACCCGAGATCGTCATAGAGTCTTGTGTGTCTCCCACTGTGCTTTGATTTCCACCCTACCACGGCTCTACTGAGTCGTGCAAACAGATGGTTTTTGGGTACAGTCCCGATTCACATGGAGGCAATGAGCGATAGGAGGGGATTCGTCTCTCCCGGTATTGGGGGTTGATGTTGCGCTATGCTCGACTGGCCATAACAGAAAATCCCTGGCCAGGGTTGCAGTGACATACTGGTAAGTGTTATCAGTAGTTTCACACATGTCATGGACTTCACGTCGGCATGACTTATCGAGCTACTGGGGTCTGACATTTACCACCCCTAGGCGAGATTTGCGACATATCAGACGAACAGACCGGACTGTACGGTAAGTGTTACTGGTTGGATTCACAGGAGTGTGAGCGGGCTTGCTCGTCGATCTTCTGATCGCTCAATACCCGGGTGGCCGTTACGTTTAGCAGACCGCTTGCGGCTTGTGGGTGTTTGATATGATCATCATCTGCTGCCGGCGTATTGACGAGTCTTTAGAGTCCTACACAGAGGTTTCCTGGCTCAAGCGAAACGAAATAGGAGCGCATATGAGATATGTGCGGGACTGAGAATAATGCGTGTATGTGATACCGTATTCCATTCTTGCGATTAATGTATCGATTGGTTATATGCGATATAACCTAGTTATCGAATCAAGGATTGATTCGATAAGCCGATACATTGGATACTAGCCGGTTATATGCGACATGACCGGATCATTGAATCAAGTGTTGATTTAATGATTCAATGTATAATTATATATTTGATATATTACTTTGCATTAACTAGTATTGGTTCACTTTAAATGGATTTTCTCACTTGAATTGCACAAGTTGTATATGAGATATACTTTTGTGCACAAGATTGTATCATGTTTGATGATACATGCAAGCTTGGGTTTGTGTAAAGAATTGACCATGGTTATATGAATGGTTAGGGTTTCATTTTATTTACTTATTCTTCTATTTATTTATTTATTATTGGCAAAAGAAAAGAAAATGAAATGGTGGCTTGATTTGTTTGTAGTTGAAGCTTCTTGAAACTTTGACTAAGTGACCATTTTGTCTTCATGCTTAACCCTAACCCTTCAAACTAACCTTAGTCAATTCTCTACACCTAACTAAGGTTAAAGATATGATAAGTATCATTTTACTTTATATTTTAAATAACTTATCATAATTCTTTCTCATCTTCTTCTTCATCATTAACATGAAAAAGCTTGCAACCAACAATGGCAACTAGCCAAAATAAGTGAGAAATCCAATTCCAAAGTGAACCCACTTCCTATTTCTTCATCCTCTACCTCTTGCCAAGTAGTATAGGGTGTTTTCTTCACAAGTTTCATGACTTGGTGAAGTCGGAGTTTGATCTTGTGATGCCTCGACGTAGATCATCTTCGGCATCGAAGCCGACGATCAAGCCCGCCCATTTCTTCGATGAAGCCGATGCTAGAGTTCGGGATCCGACTTGGACAGCGGAGGGACATCGTCGCGGAGCTTAGTAAGTGGTGGACCGGATCTACAAAGGTTGTAGCCCCTTTCCTTTAGTGTTAAATTCGTTTACATGCTTGCATCGCCTATATATCTAGTTAACGATCCGTATTAGGTTTTCTCGGCACATGTAAAATTTCAATTGGGCATGTTTGATCACTTGTGAGACTTCATTAGTGTGCCTAGGAACCCTACAGATGTCGCGCTGTGTTCGATTGGCTATAACCGAAAATCCCTGGCCAGGGTTGCTGAGATTTACTGGTAAGTGTTTCCTGTAGTTTCTCGAACTGTTATAGACCTCATATCGACACGACTTATCGAGCTATTGGGGTCTGACGTTTACCACCCCTAGGCGAGATATACGACATATCAGACGACAAGACCGGACTGTACGGTAAGTGTTACTGGTTGGATTCACAGGAGTGTGAGCGGGCTTGCTCGTCGATCTTCTGATCGCTCAATACCCGGGTGGCCGTTACGTTTAGCAGACCGCTTGAGGCTTGTGGGTGTTTGATATGATCGTCACCTGCTGCCGGCGTATTGACGAGTCTTTAGAGTCCTACACAGAGGTTTCCTGGCTCAAGCGAAACGAAATAGGAGCACATATGAGATATGTGCTGGACCGAGAATAATGCGTGTATGTGATACCGTATTCTATTCTCGCGATGAATGTATCGATTGGTTGTATGCGATATAACCTAGTTATCGAATCAAGGATTGATTCGATAAGTCGATACATTGGATATTAGTCGGTTATATGCGATATAACCGGATCATTAAATCAAGCGTTGATTTAATGATTTAATGCATAATTATATATTTGATATATTACTTTGCATTAACTAGTATTGGTTCACTTAAAATGGATTTTCTCACTTGAAGTGCACATTGTATATGTGATATATTTTTTGTGCACTTGATTGTATCATGTTTGATGATACATGCATATTTGGGTGTATGTTTAGTTTAAACCTTGGTTAAGTAAATGGTTAGGGTTTTGATTTACTTATTCATTTATCTATTTATTCATTTTGGAAAGATAAAGAGAAATGGTGGCTTGATTTGTTTTCTAGTTGAAGCTTCATGAAGCTTTGAATAAGTCCACCATTTTTGTTTCATGCTTAACCCTAACCATTCAACCTAACCTTAGTTTATTCTCTACACCTAACTATGGTTGCAAATATGATAAGTATCATTTTTATTTCCTATTTTTAAAAAAGATATCATATTATTTTCTTCTTCTTCTCCTTCTTCAAAGAAGATGAAAGCTTGAAACCTTCAATGGTGACTTGATGAAAAGAGTGAGAAATCCAATTCTAAAGTGAACCCACTTCCTATTTCTTCATCCTCTACCACTTGCCAAGTAGTATAGGGTGTTTTCTTCACAAGTTTCATGGCTTGGTGAAGTTGGAGCTTGATCTTGTGTTGCCTCGACGTAGATTATCTTCGGCATCGAAGTCGACGACCTAGCCCACCCATTTCTCCGATTAAGCCGACGCTAGAGCCCGGGATCCGATGATCGCAACGAGGGGACATCATCACGGAGCTATGGAGGTGGAGCACCGGATCTAAAAAGGTTGTAGTCACTTTCCTTTAGCAATAAAGTTGTTTATTCGCTTGCATCGCTTATCTTCTAGTTAACGATCCGTATTAGTGTTTGTAGGCACCGGAAATTATTGAAATTGGCATGGTTGATGCCTTGTGAAACCTCATTAGCGTGCCTAGGAACCCTACAGAGGTATCAGAGCCAAGCTAGAGCCTTAGGCGATGCGTAGACGATGTTAGAAATCCGTTCGAATCCGAAACCCTAAAAGAATACCACTCTCTGGACTTTTTCTGAAAAAGTGGATTTTTCCATATTAAAAATAGCCAAAAAATTCAGCAGGGTTTTACAAGAATTACTGTACAAAACGGGAACCCTAGGTCGTCTAAAGCGCCGCGGAACCGCGGCCCCACCCTGGCTTGGGCGGCGTTTCCGCGGCCAAATTGATGAATCTTTCCACGTGGCTTGCACAGTAATTTCTATATTGAAGTGCTGTATTTTCTGGGAATTTTTAACTTACACTCCACTGTTGAGTTTTCTGGGGTTATTTTGGGAATTCGATTATTCGATCGGATTGTCTAATTTTGTCTATGTGTTTTCCGAATAATTTTTGAATATGTTAAAATGTTCGACCAGATATAAATACCCACTTTTTCCCCTGTCGGGAAATTTCCAAGTGTTGGATCTTTCCGTGGTTTAATAACGTTCTAAGTAGTGCAAGTAACGCGATGGACCCTCTAGAAGACAACAAACCTTAACTCGATTATGTGACCGTCTTGAACTGCCCTTTGAACCTTCAGGTTTGGGGCAGTACGGCGTGCCACATGTGAGGCATTGGCTTGACCCTTCTACGGCTGGACCGTTGGTACGAGGCATGAACTGGATGTTTTAAAACTTGTTTCATGTGTTGATCTGTTTCGGGAAAACTTGGGTGTTTGATTGTTCGATCGGAAAGTTTAACATTTTCTATTTATCTGGAATGGGATACAATACTTGGAATCCACAAGCAGTTATGAGATAACTGATTTGAATGTTATAAACATAGCACTTTAGTCTCACTTGATCGGTTGCCACGGAATTTTGATGCGATCAAAAGTCCGTCGCAATCACGTAGCGTACGCGGATACTCGCCGGTAAACTTAATAGACAGCCACTCCCCATAGCCCCGACCAAGTGACTGTAGGAGAACCCCGTCGCCGAAAGCATCCGTTCGGGTGCTCGCGGCAGCGGTGTTCCGCCTTGGTGCACTTCGTCGACGGCGTCGGAGGTGCGGCCGCCTACTAAAGTTTGCGACGAGCATTCGATCAGGATGTCGGGAATCTTGTTGAATTGCCCGACTTGATATTGAAAAGTGTTTTCGATAATGAGACTAAAATGCGGGGTTTATAATTGTTAGGCATGCGATGTCTAAGGAATTCATATGATTAGACATGCGATGTCTATGGAGGTTGCGGATTCCAACTGTTGTAGTTTTACACATTCTTTTCTGTGACCGTAAGTGTAATATGTGATATCGCCGGTTTCGTTGCTATATGTCAACGACAATTGGGATGCGCATATTTACTTACGTTGATGACATGTGATGTTATGTGTTGCTGGATATGTTATATTGGATCGTCGTGTTTGAATAGCCGGGGGATTTTTATGTGAGATGAGTGTTTTTCATTTTCATTCATGTAAAAACTTGTATGTAATATTCTTTTATTGGGGCACTTCCAGGTTGCGGAAGATGTCACCTTTTATATATTATTTACTTTTCCGCACTAGAATAGACCCAAGGAGGAGGGCACAAGTAACCGGGTTCTGGAGTCCAGTGGGAGACCAACTCGAGGAGTCGAGTCCGGGTCTCCTAACTCTAGAATTGGTAGGGTTACTTGCCGCTCTCGTAGGGGTCTAGGGGTGTGGGTTTGGCTATTCATCGCGACCGTGGAATCCGTATTTTATACTGGCTCGTATTGAAAACACGGACGTCCTAGTATATCCAATATTTCATATGATTCTTCTGCCGCGATATCTGTAATGTGATCGTGTGATGTTCTGTGATAGATACTGTATATAGTATATATGATATATTATATAGACGTTACTTATGTTTTACACCCGCGCTAGCCCTGCCCTGCTCTGCCGTTAGTTACCTAACCTAACGGTGCACGAGGGGACATCGAGGCGAATGCGGATGGCATAAGTGTACGTCGTATTTATCTGTGATGTTTAGGTACTTAAATGATGGGACTTCATTAATGTGATTAATGAAATAAAAGAAACCTAAAGATGTTGTAGAATTGAATTTCAAAAATAAAACAGGTAGCTACAGTTCTTGCTTTGCACAGAGGTATATGTGATATATCCTGCACCTTATTCGATGAGGAAAGGACCGAGATCTCTTCACCGGGAGTGACTCCTTTAGCAATAACCGGCAGATGCTATACACTCGGTTTGTCTTTTGATAGCTTCTATAGTTTCTGCTTTGCACAGCGATATATATGATATATCCCGCACCTCATTCGACGAGGAAAGGGCCGACGATCCCTTCACCGGGAGTGACCCCTTTAGCAAAACTAGAAAAGCCTCAAAAACACTCCATTTTAAAATCATTTGATTCTACAACGATATCAAGTTCATTACGCAATAGGTTTTCAGAAAAACCTGTCGTAGCCCACCGTCATTTCAGATAAGTAGTAGTTAGTATTCGTGCTGCGTTTGTTGGCCTTTGTCAAGGCGTAGTGTGCGGTAGCTAACTGGTGCTTATCTGCTTATGCATATGTTGCAGATTGGATTAGGGTAGTGGTGCGACCTTGTTGGCCTTTGTCAAGGGCCGTGCGGGTGGGTTTATTTCAATCAAGAAATGACGGGTTGAACTTGACTAGCATCCTATGGTTTGTTGGCCTTTGTCAAGGTCATAGGAGGTTAGGGGCAAAATTATCGGGAATTTCAAGTGTTGAAATTTGCAATGAGATTGCATACCTTCTATGAGATAGTTGGATCCCGATACCCACTGCGAGTAAGAGTTACTCCTGGGAGAGTTTTAGACATTACAATTAGCCGATCAAGTAGGTGTCTAGAAAGGTGTTAACGAGGTTAAGCCTCTGGGAAAACAAGGTTTACATTAATTAGGTTCGTGCGAAAGCACGGGGGACCTCCCTTAAAGTACCGACACTGGCCTGGCTGAAAGATTGGCGAACTTGTAGCGTGTAATTAATCCCGGCTAGTTTTTCCTTTTAGGGTTTGAAGGAAGATTTGATAAAAACAGTGGGAACCATCCCGATTAGATAAAATAATAACTAATCTATTCTTGCAAGAGCGCACGCTGAGTGTTTTCTTCTCTCTCTCTCCTGGTAGCGACCATATCACGCCTTAATCAAGATAATAATACGGAATATTGACCGAACCCGTTTATTATACTGAGCTGGGGAACGTTGGTCCCGCTCCAACTTATAATTGTTATAAGACAGAGCAGGAAATTGGGGAATACCAGATTTCCCGTACCGCCCAAACGAAGAAAGTGCATGCTGATGCATCATCTTCGGGTGTGTTCATTAAAAGAGAACTGTTTCTCAGTATCCTTTACATCCTGGGTATGTGATACCGGATCAGGATCCCGTATATGTAATCTGTTACATGGGCTACAGAGAGGTAGAGAACTGAGGACGGGTGATAAGTTTCATGAGGCAGAAAACGGGGCAAGTGTTGCAGCCAAATCTGTTGGTCACTGTCACCCTGTATTCCAAATACATTGATTCTGAACGAATGTTATTAGATACCGAACCTGATATACAAAATCATATCAGTCTCTTTATTAGTAAAGAAATGATAAAATTTTGTATTGTCGGATAATGTTTTGAACATTTCCTATATCAAAAGTTGATCGGTTCAGGCACGTTATCTAAAAGCATTAATGTTCTAAATCAAACTACAGTTCTTTAGTATACGGAACACACACAAGAGGAAGAGTTCAGAAATGAACGGATCCTTCTTGAGGTATTGTAGATTAGGTCATATCAATGCGACCCGACTTGCTATGTTGCACAAAGATGCATATTTAAATCTGTTTGAATTTACATCTTGTGAAAACTTGCCGGTCATGTCACAAAGATAAGATGACCACAGCTCTGTTTATTGGAAGCAGAGAAAGAGTTAGTGAACTCTTGTGATGATACATGTTGATGTATGTAGGTCCCCTGTCTACACATGCCAAGACCAGTTCTTTGTACTTCATTAAATTCTCTGATGATCTTTCGAGATTCAGACCTATGTTCCTGTTGAAACACAAGTCCGAACATTTTGAGATATTCACGGAATATAAGTTAGAAGTAGAGAACCAAAATGAGGGTATAAGTATTATGTCCTTTGATGCGATCAGGGAGGAGAATACTTGAGCACGGAATTCCTGGACTATTCTAAAGGAGAATGAGATTCTCTCTCAGCATTACTCCTCCGTATACACCATAGTATGATGGTATATCGGGGCGGAGCAATTGCACCCTATTCGATATGGTGCGCTCTATGATGAGTACTACTGAGTTACCTGTTTCCTTTTGGGAGTTATGCGCTTGAGAAGCTGCATACCTATTGAATAGGGTTCGAATCAGATCACAGCCTACCGCTCCATATGAGATATGGTATGGGAAGAGCCCATGTCTTAAGCTAGTTAAGATTTGGGGTTGTCCGGCCTATGTCTAAAAGAAAAATCCGGACAAGCTCGAGGCAAGGTCAGTTATGTAGAACTGGAAAGGTTTCAGCTATGCAAACTACAGCAGATGATTTGGTACAACCAAAGGATTCAGTAGATACCAACGAACCTCAGCCTCTCCGCCGATCTAGTAGGGTTTCTCACCCACCTGAGAGATAATTCTGTTTCTCTATGACAGTGGGAGCGAGGACTGCATCATGAGATGATGACCCAACTAGTTTCGAGCAGGCCATCGAGAGTAGGGACTCTGTAAGAATGGCTGGATGCTTAGCGATCTGAGATGGAATCCTTATACACCAACAAAGTATGGACTTTGGTTGCTTTATCTGAAGGGTTAAATCCCCATCAGGAGCAAGTATATCTTGAGAAGATTACTTGGTGTAGATGGAAAAGTTGATACTTTCAAAGCTAGACTTGTTAAAGGTTTTCGTCATCGACCAGGCGTGGATAATGATGAAACCTTTTCTGGGGCCTATGCTTAAGTCCATCTAGATCCTACTTGCCACGGCTACATACCATGACTACGATATCTGGTGGTTGGGTGTCATGACAGCTTTTCTAAATGTTGTTTTAGAAGAGGGCGTCTATAAGTACACAGCCAGAGGGCTTCGTAAACAGTGGGAGCAGCGAAAACGTGTAAAAGATGCTTTATAGGATAAAGCAGGCATCGCGGAGATGGAACATCTGTTTTGATGTAATAGTCAAAGAGTTTGACTTCATCAAAATGGTAGATGAACCTTGTATAAACAAAAAAGTAGTAGGGAGTATGGTGACGATCCTCATAGAGTACGTGGATGACATACTCTTGATAGGGAAGGAATTTCCTATGCTACGCTCGGTCAATCTCCGCTTATCACAATGATTCTCCATATAGGATCAAACTGATACCTCCTAAATCCTGAGTTTTGGATCAATGAGATAGATCTAAATGGATGTTAGGATTCTCACTAGTTGAAGTGAGATAGTATCAATTGATCCTGGGGAGAATCACTGGAAGTGTTCCAGGGTGATAAGGACGACTGAATGTCAGTCACAGGCATTGTCTTTACCCTCAGTGCAGGGACGGTATGTTGGAAGAGTTCCAAGCTAAATACCGTGTCTTACTAGACGATAAAGGCAGGATACATCGCTACTTAAGATGCTACCAAAGAGGCTGTTTGGGTGTATATTTGTTCATGAGATGAACTTAGTTCCTTCCATTGTGTGACAATGGAATTGTGGCTTATGCCAAGGAACGTCCGTCCCATCAGTGATCCAGACATATTCTGAGGCAGTGTCACCTGATCATGGAGATAGTTGATCTCCAGGGTGATCGAGGTTAGGAGAGTAGACTCAGAGGACAACACGGCGGATCCACTCACAAAGGCATTTTCCCAGAGAGAGACTTTTATGGGATGGTTGAGTATGAGATACTGCAACCACTGCTATCAGATGGCCCTAGTGCAAGTGGGAGATTGTTAGTTATATGTATGCCCTAGAGGCCATTACTATACATAGGATGTATATTGTAGTGGATGCTTGGACATATATAGGGAGGAATTTCTTGCTCGACATGATAGTATGCTATCTGGTTGCTCTTTACCTTAACGTGTACACTGATTGTCTCTCTGTTATATGTTGGTAAAGCCCTTAGGATGTGTACTTGACTACCTGGACTATGATGCGGATCATACTAGTGGGGACATGGTAGTCTATAAGTACATCCTTCAAGGTCCCTAGTCGTGGGTGTATTGAGACAGGGCATCGATATACCAGAGTAGACTAGCGTATACCTTCTCGACCCATATAGATGGGCGATGGATGATCCCATATCCATTGGTGTTTGACATCAGAGATGATATACGGGTGCTCAGTGGAGACTGGGTACACTGGACGGACTCGCCGAGAACTCCCAGATGGTATTATACCTTAAGTCAGATGGCAGTTCTCTGGTGACACTGGTACAGAGTAGTCTGTTGACCCGAGATCGTCATAGAGTCTTGTGTGATTCCCACTGTGCTTTGATTTCCACCTTACCACGTCCAAGAGGGCGTGCAAAACGGTGGTTTTTGGGTACAGTCCCGATTCACATGGAGGCAATGAGTGATAGGAGGGGATTCGTCTCTTCCGGTATAGGGAGTTGATGTCGCGCTGTGTTCGATTGGCTATAACCGAAAATCTCTGGCCAGGGTTGCTGAGATTTACTGGTAAGTGTTACCTGTAGTTTCTCGAACTGTTATAGACCTCATATCGACATGACTTATCGAGCTATTGGGGTCTGACGTTTACCACCCCTAGGCGAGATATGCGACATATCAGACGAGGAGACCGGACTGTACGGTAAGTGTTACTGGTTGGATTCACAGGAGTGCGAGCGGGCTTGCTCGTCGATCTTCTGATCGCTCAATACCCGGGTGGCCGTTACGTTTAGCAGACCGCTTGCGGCTTATGGGTGTTTGATATGATCATCACTCACTGCCGGCGTATTGACGAGTCTTTAGAGTCCTACACAGAGGTTTCCTGGCTCAAGCGAAACGAAATAGGAGCATATATGAGATATGTGCAGGACCGAGAATAATGCGTGTATGTGATACCGTATTCTATTCTCGCGATGAATGTATCGATTGGTTGTATGCGATATAACCTAGTTATCGAATCAAGGATTGATTCGATAGGTCGATACATTGGATATTAGTCGATCATATGCGATATGACCGGATCGTTAAATCAAGCGTTGATTTAATGATTTAATGCATAATTATATATTTGATATATTACTTTGCATTAACTAGTATTAGTTCACTTAAAATGGATTTTCTCACTTGAAGTGCACATTGTATATGTGATATATTTTTTGTGCACTTGATTGTATCATGTTTGATGATACATGCATGTTTGGGTGTATGTTTAGTTTAAACCTTGGTTAAGTAAATGGTTAGGGTTTTGATTTACTTATTCATTTATTTATTTATTCATTTTGGAAAGATAAAGAGAAATTGTGGCTTGATTTGTTTTCTAGTTGAAGCTTCATGAAGATTTGAATAAGTCCACCATTTTTGTTTCATGCTTAACCCTAACCATTCAACCTAACCTTAGTTTATTCTCTACACCTAACTATGGTTGCAAATATGATAAGTATCATTTTTATTTCCTGTTTTAAAAAAAGATATCATATTCTTTTCTTCTTCTTCTCCTTCTTCAAAGAAGATGAAATCTTGCAACCTTCAATGGTGACTTGATGAAAAGAGTGAGAAATCCAATTATAAAGTGAACCCACTTCCTATTTCTTCATCCTCTACCACTTGCCAAGTAGTATAGGGTGTTTTCTTCACAAGTTTCATGGCTTGGTGAAGTTGGAGCTTGATCTTGTGTTGCCTCGACGTAGATCATCTTCGGCATCGAAGTCGACGACCTAGCCCGCCCATTTCTCCGATGAAGCCGACGCTAGAGCCCGGGATCCGATGATCGCAGCGAGGGGACATCATCACGGAGCTATGGAGGTGGAGCACCGGATCTACAAAGGTTGTAGTCACTTTCCTTTAGCAATAAAGTTGTTTATTCACTTGCATCGCTTATCTTCTAGTTAACGATCCGTATTAGGGTTTGTAGGCACCGGAAATTTTTGAAATCGGCATGATTGATGCCTTGTGAGACCTCATTAGCGTGCCTAGGAACCCTACACATAGCAATCGACATATCTAAGTGATGTATGCCTGCCCTAGACTGACCAATAGAAGAAGATGATGTGGTCTTGGTGCTCTCCCACTGAATTGTTTGTTCACTAAGGTCCTCAAGAAACTGCCACGCTTCCTCGCTAGATTTGGATAGAAAGTGACCTTGACAAATGGTTTCTAGCAACTGCTTCGTTGCCGGGTTCAATCCCTCGTATAATGTTTGGCAAAGTTGCCAATTTTCGATCCCATGGTGAGGGCATTGAACGAGTAGGTCTTTGAATCTTTCAAAACACTTCCAAAATGGTTCGGAAGGAAGCTGGGAAAATTGTATAATCTCATTACGGATTCTAGCAGTTTTGTGATGAGAATAGAACTTTTTAAGAAAGGCTTTCACAAACTCTTCCCAATTCTTAATTGAATGCGACGCGGTGCTGTATAGCCACTTCTCGGCTAAGTCACATAAGGTGAAAGGAATGACCCTTAGTCTTATAGCATCGTCGGATAATTGGGTTGTTTTCATCATAGCACAAACGTTTTGGAATTTGTTGATAAAGATATATGCATCTTCGGATTCCAATCCGTGAAATTTGGGTAGCATATTGATGAAGTGGGGTTTGATCTCAAAATTGTCCCCATTTGCCGGTGGGAGGGAAAGACAAGTAGGTAGGGCGGTGCGGATTGGGTGGAAGAGATCCTGGAGCGCGACTCGTTGGGGCGCTTCAACAGGCGGGTGATTCGGGTTATTCGCAC
Source organism: Agapanthus africanus (assembly GCA_030015575.1). Classification (NCBI taxonomy): domain Eukaryota; kingdom Viridiplantae; phylum Streptophyta; class Magnoliopsida; order Asparagales; family Amaryllidaceae; genus Agapanthus; species Agapanthus africanus. Next base: position 30,020,783 of record CM057339.1, read on the forward strand.
CTAACGGAGGTGGAATCATTCCCGTCGGTAAGGTGTTGTTAGGATTGTATCCCGACATACCTTCGGAAGAAGAATTTTATGGTGAAAGTGAAGAAGTGGAAAGGATTTCGACTTCGGAGTCGAAAGGTTCGTCGGTCGATACCAACGAAACACGGACTAATCGGGCGCTAGTGTCCCTAGTCCAACCGGACATACACTAAAGAAGTAGTGTAGTCAAAAAGGTGAAAGGCAGAATGTGGAGGTAAGGAAATGTCAATGAGATGAAAGAGGTGTAAGTGGGTGCAAGGAATTCTGTAGCGACAAGTTGCAAGTTTTTGGAAAGATTTTTTTTTCCTTTTTCTTTTTATGTGGAGCTTTTTTTTTTGCAAAAGATTTTTGAGAAGAGACTTTGACACAAATGCAATCAACCACAAATGCACAATCAGGCATAGATCTAGGGTCACCTAGGTCATCTAGACAGCACCTAACTGTTCTAAAGGGCTAGAAATAGGACCTCAAACCGCCTCTTCACCACCAATTGCGGCCAGGTAAGTGCCAGGTGAGTGGGAGGCTCCCCACTACAAGTAGTGGTCCTAATTAAGTAACCACTCGCCTTCGACACACTTGCCTAGACACCGCAAAGTCAGGTTAGGATAAACGGCCGATGCCTATAATTAGTCCTCTGTCCTATTGAGCGCGACGTCCTTAGGGCCGAGTCTAGTATTTTTTAATTAAGATATGGTCAATGTAAATGCCTTATGTGATTTTTGGGGTCCTGGGAAGGGTGATGAAATCCCCACCCAATCTGAATTGGTCAAAAGCCCCTTAAAGTCCGATTAAAATATGCAAAACAGTAAATCACTTGCAATCAATTTTCTTTTAAGCGCGGCGCAAAGAATCCTGCAGAGAATCAATTATTGGAAGGGGGAAGATTTTTAAGCGCAAAGAATCCTGCAGAAAATTTGGCAAAAAGATATATGGGGATTTGCAGAGGGGAGAAAAAGAGAACAAACAGTGCAAAAATTGCGCGCTGACGTGGCAGAAGGACCGCGGATCCGCGGTTTGGAGCGTTGTTCGGACGCGGTTTAGCGGTGGGATGGAGGGATCAGGTCTTTGAAAAAATTCTGTAGCTCTGCTGTTCCAATCCTCTTCTGTTCTGATGTACCTTTTTCTGTTTCGCACTCTGGATTTTTCCAGATCTGTCGATCCTGCAAAGATTCACACGAGAAACCCTTCAAACAATAAAAGATGATAGAATTTTTATATTTTTTAATTTTTTTTCAATTTTTATGGTTTTTATATTTTATATTAACCCGAAATTACAAAAAGGAAATTTTTACGCCATCCCCGGCAACGGCGCCATTTGATTTAGAGAGATTTTACGATCAAAAATATTATGTTACCGCAATCAAGAACGGCGTCGCTTGGTAGCTAGCCGGTGAATACGGGTCGGTCCACAGGGATGTTGTAAATTTCCTAAATGTTCTTACGAGCTAATTCCAAAGGGTGTTGGATCTTTTAATTAAATCTAAAAACTAAGTTGAGTTATACTAAGATTATAAAACTTGCTAGGATTAGGTTTAGGTAAAGTTTGGTAAATAAAGATCTACACCTCTTTCAATGCCTTAAATTAGATATCATATTAGGAGTTATGGTAATTATTAGTAAAGGGGATTAGGATGATTGGGAAGATGTTTCTTCCTCTAGATCCTTGTCCGTCCTTTATCAATCCTTACCCTAACCTCCATGGAAAACTTGCATATCCGATCTTTTATACTACGGTATCACCGTTACCTCGTGGGTAGAGTGCCGTAGGGAGAGGAATATGAAAGTATGCATGGAGTCCTAATTGTTCATAAGAGATTGGAAAAGAAAGGGATGAGAGATCTTCATCTCTCAAACTCTTCCCTATTCCTAACCCTAACAAGCGAGGAAACTACTCGCTCATTGAAGGATCTAAGAAAGTCATAATTTTTATTTTGTTTTGATTTAAGAGATGAAAGATCTACTGCAAGTTAATAGAAATTCTAAACTAGATTAAACTAGGGCAAGAAAAGAAATTACCTAGGGCAGAAATTAAAACTAGAACTAAGGCAGAAAATAAACCTACTTACAAATTATTACTCTCCAACTTCAAAAGAAATCTGAATTTTTATTGATGAAAAGAGGCATGAACTAATACAAGGAATTGGGTCTCTATTTATCGGACATAGAAAACCCTAGGTTTACAATTGCCGCATGTGTTCTTTTACAAAAATACTCCTATAAAGACTTTTCAGCGCCGCCTCTGTATTATGGTAAATTTTTAGCTTCTCCGTGCATTACCCGGCCGCAGAACCGCGGCCGCAGCCAGGGTTTGGCCGCGGTTCCGCGGCCCAATAGGAAGATCATTAACTGAAACTTTGTGGGCTGGTTCTGGGCTTTTGTTCTTCCTATTTCTTTAGTACTTTTCTCAAATTGGCTTCTAGGTTCCTTCCAGATCTCCCAGTGAATCGTAGTAGACTTTTACCATTGCTTCGAGACGAAATCTTGGACCTTGCGTTGCCTTGTACTTTGTGAACTGATATTCATGTTGGCTTGATCAAGATCCTTCTATTTTTTGGTCGTAGTCTCACTTTTTCATCGTCTTTTATCTTTTTCACCGTTTTAGCTCTAAGAACCTGTAACCTGTACTATGTAGCAGACATGGGTCAAAAGCACCTGTTTATTTGTAAAATGCATAAGAATGGGGAATATAATGATGCAATATTACGGTTTGAACAGGGCGGCATTTGCCGGAGAGGTTTGCTATGAACCGCCGGATGTACGCAAGCTTTCCTTGTAGAGACCGTAGCTGCTTGAGAGTTCTTGGCGGAGGCATTTCCAAAATTGCCTTGATCTTTAACGGGTCTATTTCGATGCCCCGGTGTCGTACGATGATTCCTAGGAATTTGCCCGAGAAAACTCCGAACGCGTATTTGAGAGGGTTCATCTTCAGGTTGTATTTCCGAAGACGTTGCAACACTATCTTCAGATGCTCCCAATGCTCCTCGTGCGATTTTCTTTTCACCACGAGATCATCAATATAGCATTCGACAACTTCATGTATAAGGTTATCGAAAATCTTCGCCATGGCCCTCTAATAGGTAGCGCCAGTGTTCTTCAGGCCGAAAGGCATCACTTTGTAGCAGAATATGCCCAGAGGAGTCCGGAAAGCGGTATGCTTCTGGTCTTCGAGATGCATCTTTATTTGATTGTACCCTAACGACCCGTCCATGAAGGAGAAGACTTCGTGAGTGAACGTGTTATCTATCATCAGCTCGGTGACAGGTACTGGAAAGTCATCTTTCGGACAAGCTTTGTTGAGGTCCCGAAAGTCTACACAGATGCGCACCGTCCCATTTTTCTTCATCACTGGGACAATGTTGACGATCCAGTCGGGGTATTGAACTTCTTGGACGAAGCCGGAGTCGATTAGCTTCTTAACTTCGGCGTTGATACTCATTTCAAGTTCGAGCCGCATTCTTCTTGGCGCTTGTTTGACTGGCTTAACGTCCGGGGATATCGCCAATTTATGCACAGCTATTTCCGGATCTAGCCCCGGCATCTCGGAGTAGTTCCATCCGAAGCAGTCTTTATACTGCATTAGCACATCTTTTAGAGTAGCTACCTGTTCTTTAGACAGCAGCTCGTTGATGAACGTTGACTGTGGGTCGTTTGTCGTCCCTAAGTCGATTTTCCTTAAGTCGTCCGCAGTGGTATGTATTCCATCTTCCAGCTCTTTTGGCGCCGGTGGAAAATCTGAGATCAATTCCTCTTCATCCTCCTTCTCGAAGCACCAGGAGAGGTCATCCATGTTCTTAGGCACTCCTTCTTCTGTCAGTGTTATCATGTGACAGGTATGAGATCGTTTCCAAGACCGATGTTGATCTGGTTCTACTCTCGCCATATACATTGCTTTTGGCACATGCCTTTGTGGTGGGGCCACCCTCCAACTGTTAGATAGAGCGAATCTGCCGAGTTGATATTGGTCTTCGACCCAGTTTTTGAAGGTGAAGCAGTCTTCCAGAAGATGTCCCAACGCTCGGTGATAGGAGCAATAATCCTGGTGATGAACCTCATTTTCTTGATCGGGGTGCCGAGACTCCGGGAGTGTCATCATTTGATGTTTCGTGACATGGTCGAATATCTTCCTTGTCTTGTCTTGAGGGAAGGAATATTCCCGATCCATCTTCTTCATCGGCGATGGATTCCGACTGGCCTTTTCTCGATCACGTGGCCTTTTGGATCCGTTTTGCCGCCGTCGAACATTTTTTTGTTCTTTGACTTGTTTTTGCCTCTGCGTCGAACCTTTTTCTTGTCTTGGGAACGAATGGCGGGCTGACGGTTAAGGGCATTGTCGTCCTCCGTAGCCTGCTGAAGGAGCGTTGCGTCTTAACTTTCTCGTAAATGGCCATTTCGCGACTGTAGTCGTTCCGAACCTTTTGACTCGCTTTCCTTATTAGCTTGTCCATCTGTTCTTCAAATGACGGACTCGGCATTTTTATGGCAGGACCGCGTTCTGGCTCAGCGACAGCGTCTTTTAAAAGAGCATCTGTTTCTTCATTAAGATCCTTTATGACATGGCAGTCATGGAACTATTCCCGTTTCCTGGACTGGATATATCCGAGCCCGATCGTTTCTATTTTCCGTTGGGCAATTTTCGCTGCGTTCCGGGGACGTTCCAAATCTTGTTGTAGAACTGAGCTTGTCGAGGAGTTTGTTTGAATAGTACACCTTGGCATCTTAATAACATTTTCAATCCCTCAGTGTAATACCTGGGCAGATGAATAGGTTGGAGCTTGTCGAGTGCAGGATCGGCACCATGCCAGACTTCTCTTTCGACTTTAGTCTCCGTGGATCGATAGAATAAGATCACATTTTCACCTCTTCGCCTGGGAGGGACGTAGAATGTCTGCAACTCTTTCACACTATATGTCTCCAGCGCATCAAGCTCTCTGTAGTGCCGCCATGGCACGATTTGCAAACTCCGGTCTGCTCCAACGAAGGTTTGCATCGACGGGCGGACGAAGAATATGGCGTTGGTTTCATCCTCGGAGTCGCTGCCAAAGACCAAGATCGGAGCGGATGGTCCGGGTTTATCATCCCGCTTCTGAGGCTGTCCCGAGTAAACTATTTCTTCATCCTCCTTGGTATCGTTTCCAAAGATAGGAATGGGAGTGACGGGCTTCTGTTTAAGCTCCGGCTTATGACACTTCTCCATTTCTTCGAAATCTGGCAGAAAGTACTTGGCGTCTTCATATTTTCGGACTTCGTTCACAGAGAATGGGTTTAGCTCTCCCGTAACGGTGTACTTGAGGCCATCTTTGAAATACTTCATACACTGGTGTTGTGTAGAATGGATGATGTTGTACTCGTGCAACCAAGGCCTGTCTAGTAGAGCGTTGTAGCAAGTCTTAGCGTCGATGACATGAAATTTGATGTCTGTGACGAGAATCCTAAAGCGCAATGTCAATATCACAGACCCAAGCGTCTGCGACGACTGCGAATCAAACCCAGAGATAGTGATTTTATCTCGGGCTAAATGCTGGACGCTCATGCAGATTTCTTTTAGCACCCGCACGTTGAGAAAGTTGACAGAGGACCCATTGTCAACAAGTATTTTCCTTATTTTGATATTATGGCAGTACCCAGTGACATATAAACGACGGTTGTGCTCACACGTTCCGAGGAATAGATCTTCATCGCCGAAAGTGATGTCAGTTGTGTGCACTTCTTCCAGCTCACCCTTCATCTTTTCTTCGGCAAGGAAAGCTTGAAACTGCTCGGGCTCTTGTAATGCCTTGATTAGAGAATCTCGTGCCTCCTTAGATAGCAGAAGGACATCTAAAATGCTTAGCTATGAGGGTATCTTCCTCAGGTGCGCTAGGACATTGTAATCTACTTTGCTTTTCTTGGGCGGGTCCTTGGCTGTCAGCTCTTCGACGACTCGATCATCGAGGGCGATATCTTCAGGGACTTTTTCCTTCCCCTTGTCTTTTCTGTTCGAACCTTTGTTTGAAGTCCTGAGATTCTTTTCATGTAACGTACGGTTACGCGGCTGAATATTCTCACAGTTCTTTATCTCCTCCTCTTTTCCTGAGGTGGATTCCTTGAAGAGAGAGCCAAGGGCTATTTCTTGTCAGAATCGCTCCCGAAGGTGAGAACTTGAGATCTCTTGGTATTAACCATGTGACAGTTGTCGGTAGTTCTTTCGCACTCGTCTGTCGTATTTCTCTGCTCCTGACGAGCCTTGCGGTTCAATCGCTTGACGTGTTGTCGGTGGGCAACAGATCCTTGCCACCAGTTCTTGAAGGCATTGCATTCTTCGATAGGGTGTGTGACCCTTCGATGGCACAAGCAGTAATTGGGATGTACATCTACTTCGTCAAGGCGTATACCGCCAGGAGTATTTCCTTTGGAAGATGGCAGCTTCATTCCCATTGACAGGGCTTTAGCAAACCATTTCCTTGCCATAAGCTTGCTTTTGTCTGCCGCGGGCGTGCTTTGATTTGGTTAGAGCGCTTTGCGACTGATTGATCTAGAATTTATGTATAGTAGTTAACCACAATCAATAACGGTGTCGCGTGTAGCTAGACCGAGAAGAGTACGGGTCGTCCTCTGGGAAACGTGAAACCTTTTATTCTTACTTTAGGCGTGTTGAGAAAGAAAGGAGGAATAAAGAATAGTGGAAATAGTTTCTAGATCTACGTTAAACACGGATGCAGAATATAGATCTAGATTAACTACGGATGTAAGTTTAATATTAAAAGAGGGCTTGTAGGGTTCATTAAGATTTAGTAGTCATGGATGATTAATTAAAGATTACTCTTTTTATCCTTTAATAGATTTAAAACTAGATCGACAGTGATGCATGTAGATTAGGGTTTCTAGAGGGAAAAGGGTTCCCACTCTTAACCCCTATCTCGACATGGATCTCCGTTCATTTCTAGCCTTTACCAAAACAATTGTTAATCTAATCTCTAATCGCGATCGAGACTAGCAATGAATTGGTAGCGCGCCCGATTAGGATGTTAACTATTCTTTTGATAAAGTTTATAAACTTTATAGGACGTAAAAAGAGTTTAAGGATCTTCATCATCCATTAATCTACCATAATCCCATGAACCCTAACAAGCGAAGAATTACTCGTGCATGTTGGGAGAAGAAGAGATGGAGAGAGAAATCATATTAAAAACTACAAAGAGATAGAATAAGAAAACAACTACCTTTATTAATCAACAAAATTCATTTACACTTTGTTCCCTTAGAAAATGATTACAAAATGCTAGTTTGATTCTCGATCTCTTCTAAGGAGGTAGACGAATAGTTGATGATCAGCCTGGATGCGTGAGCCTGTCGTGGACTTCGTGATCTCTTCAGCTTGATAATTTTCCAAGAGGCTCTCGGTCCTTATTTATAGTCCCAGAATCAGAACCCTAGTTTCCTAATATGGAAACTAGTTGTTAGGATCCTAACCACCAAAATCCCATATCTCAACTCCTCAAATCCGCGGCGGAACCGTGGCCATTGGATAGGTTTGGCAGTGAATCCGCCCCCTTTTGGTGAAATCATGGCCTCTAATTTTTGTAGCTTCATATCTGTAACACTTGGTAATCTTTTGAGTATCTAGACTTTGAAAATCTTTTCTACATTTCTGCCAGAATTAGTTTCTTCAATTTACTTGAATATCTTCGGCAGATTTGATCTTGCCAACTCGGATTTCCTTGATTTTAGTCATGATATAATTCTGCACAATAACTCAACAAATAATATTAGTTTGTTTTATGGAGATATTAACTTAACCATTAAGAATTGGTCAAAGGTTTTTAATAAGGTAAGCATATTTAAATGGGCCAAATGTCACATGGATATTTATGCTTACTTTTTTTTACATAATGTTAATTATAATATATAAACACATGAAAATAGTATTTTTGCAGATAAACCTTCATATGTGTCATATATTATATAAACACCTTTTATTATATAGAAATAGTAGGAAAAATATCATATTAAATGTGCAGTTTTATCAACTGAACAGTGACTCATCCCTACTATGACTTCTTTAGCTTAATGCCGACGCCTGGCTCTTTCGAATATGGCCATTTCATGCTCTCGATCAGCTTTGCTCCTCTGACAGGCTTCGTTCAGCAATATGTCAATCATCTCGTCTGACGGTTTCAAGAGTTCTGGTTCTGGATCTTCCCCCAGTTACTCAGCATTAAGAGCTTCTTTGCCCTTTATTGACGAGTGAGAGATCATATGGCAGCTCGCCACATAATCCTCGGGCTCTTCTGAAGAATCGTCTCCCTCATTAGCGTTATCGTCTTCATTCTCAAGAACATGCTTGAAGAATTCGTCCAATGTAATTGGGGTCCGTGCCTTCTGGTTATATTCTTCCAGTGCATCGATATATTTCTGCAAACCTGTACGGTTATCGTCGGGTTGGACGAGCTTCTTGGCCTTCTTCTTCTTCTTTAAAGACTTCGGAGGCTTGGCCCGAAGGCTCTGTCCATTATCACCAGCTTTCAACGTTGGGCGCGGCTTCAGCATCCCCTCAATAATCTCAGGTTCCAGCGGGCTCTTCCACCTAATCGCCGGACATGCTTGAAGATCCATTAGCATTCTCTTAGTCTTCACCGAGAGAACAACTTCCCATGGAGCTTCCTCTATAAATGAGCATGATGCCCCAGCGTGTCCATCTTTTTCGAAGCGTACGGTTGTGGCGGGTTCACCCTCCAGTTTTCATATAGCGCGAATTTGCCTTGCTGGTATTGGTCCTCAATCCAGCTTTTGAAGACGAAGAAATCTTCGATCGGACGGCCCAACATTCGGTGGTATGGGCAGTAGTTGGGATTGTTGATGTCACCGGGCTGCAGTGGGCGCTTCGGATCTGGCAGGGTGATGAACCTGTTGCGCAGCGCTAGCTCGAATAATCTCTTCGTCTTATCCCGAGGGAACGAGTAAGGGCGCCTCAATTGCTCGTCGAGGAATCACGGTTTGCTTCCTTGGCGAGCAACTGGTTTCGGATCACTCGGCTATTGTTTAGCGTTGGCGACAAAGGTCGTTTTCCTTTTTCCTTTTTCATTTCGAGGGTCCGTCTTTGAGGAGGACGGTCTATGACCCATCTGGTCCATTTAGGCCAACCTGTCGATCAAGGCCTGGAAAGTGGTCGTCTTGAAGAACATCATAAACTAAGATATGGTCGCCTGTAGATCAAGGGTCCCTACGAACATGCCCATGGCAGGAGCTTCCTCTATGCGCTATTCACATCTCGACCATAGATTCCGCCACCGGATTGCATACTTCACCCATGTCTCCCCCGGCTTCACTCTGGCGTTGATTAACGCCGTGATCGGGGTACGTTCGCTGGCGCTCGTGAATCTTTGTGTAAACAGTAGCTCCATTTCTGCAAATGTCTTGACAGAGTCATTTGGGGGCTCGGAGTACCATTCGAATGCTGTCTCCGACAAGCTGCCAACAAACTGGCGAAGCAACAGTTTATCGTCACCCCCAGTATTACCGTACAAAGTCTTGAATTGAGCAACATGCTAGTGTGGATTACCCATCCCCTTATACACATGGAACTTAGGGATCGTATATCCTGACGGGTATTTTATTTGATCGTACCAACCTGGATAGGGTCGTCCAGTTTTAACGATTTGGCCAGCCGCTTCGCTCGCCTGATGAGCTCATATCTGTTGAGCTATATAGTTGTCAAGGGCGTCTTTGGAGATGGTCTCTTCCTTGGCTGCTGATAGAGCCGGAAGAGGGTTTGATGTCTCCCCTCTGTCGTCTTCAAGGATTATTGGAGGGTCTTCAGCTGGAGGATCCGGCTGTATCATCATCCCGACCATATCTTGAAACAGAAGCGCCATTTGCCTTATGTTAGCCGTTTTTTCCACGGCCTCTTTGTCTTTCTTCTCGAGTATTCTTCGGAGGAATTCGGCATCGGTTTCCTGCTCCTAGCGCTGCTCCGACGATGTCTCCGGGCTTTCTTTTGGCCCAGTGAGTGCGGCCATCTTTGTCAGCATCTCTTGGAGCTTTTGCTGTTGTTGCTCCTGAGCCTTAGTTACTGACCGTGTAAGTGGTCGATAACCCATGGAGGTACGGCTATCCTCTTTTCCGGATGCCATGTAAATGGTGTGCACTACCATGCCCCCAGACTTGGGGCGTTTGGATTCAGTGCCCTTAAGATTTGTCGCAGACACAGCGATCTTCTCCGGCCTTCTCCTTTTATGGGCGATCAAAGTTGAGGGGTTTGTTGCAATGGATACCCACGTAGACGATACCTTCTGTGGTACGATGGAATGGTCCTTCTCTTGCCGAACCTTCATTTTCTTTGGTCAGCGGGAGTAGTCTTGATCAATCACAGAGTCTTGGACCCTTCGCCATACCCTATGGATTTTGGAGGGCAGCCGCTGAGGAGGCTGCTCCGGCTTCGGCTTTGTAATGTTCTCCGCAGGTGGAGGAGACTTCTTCAATATAGCGGTTGGAGAGTTCTTGCGCACCCTCCTGAGCGGCTCAAACCTGTCCCCAGTTGGAACAGAAGTATCAACTTCCACCGTAGGAGCTGGTGGGGTAAGCCCGGAATGGGAACTGCCCCCAGCTTTCCTCACTCGGCGCCAGTGGCAACGTCGAGCAAGTCTTGCAGACAGGACCGGCTCAGTAACGGGGGTGGCTTCATCATGCCCCATGTTCTGGTGAAGGGCTGTTGTTGGTGCCAGCCTATCGAAGACAGGCATCCGCTGAGAAGAAACATCCAACCTGTCGAAAATTGACTTTCGGGTTGAGGAAGCTCTTGTAACGATCTCACCCGCGGTAGGACTTGGAACGGTCAGTCTTGCGAAGACCGGCCCCTTAGCAGGAGAAGCCCCTTTGACGACTTCGTCTATTGGAGTTGGAATGGCTATTCTCTTCGGGATGACTCGTTCAGGTATTGCAGGCTTCTTCATGGGCCCACTTGATCTTTAGCCTAGTCTGTTAAAGAATGAGGCGCTGGACTTGGAATTGGACGGCCCGTTGAGAGGGGCCGTGGTAATGGTAAGCCGATTAAAGACCGACTTCTTTCGAGCTTCCTGCGATGGCACTAGAGCATTGAAGCTTGCCGGTGGGATCATGGTCCCAAAGAACATTCCAGTGGTGGCCTGAGTCACTTGTTCCACTGGCATGGCAAAGATGGAGGCCTCTTGGGGCCCATAGGTCACTCCTCCAGCGAGGACGGAGTGGGAGTTGTTGTTGCAGTCAGTGCAGCTGGAGGCCATTGCTCTTCTTTTCTGCACGGAGCAAGACACCAAATCTTAGTATCTCGAGTCCAGGGGCAACCACATTAAACCGAGATCCGTTCGCGAACACGACACACGAAGTATTGTGTGGAAAGAGGAAAAGGTCCCACCGGGCGTGCCGGAATCTGTTTACCGCCGAAAACAGAGACGAAACCGCGTAGGTCGTCTTGCCTGAATTTGGGGGCAGATGCTATTTGGTTTTATCCGTCCACCTCTCCGAAGATGCAAAGTCGATTTATGACACCGTATATCGGAGGTTTAGACAGATGCGGCCGTTGTATCAGAATTCGTCAGATTCCCCCTTGTTTACGAGGGTTTTTGATTGTGGGGATGCTCTTCCCTGTAGGCGCAAGCCCCTGCAGTTAATAACGCTACCGCATCGCGGTAACCACTTTCTCCTTCTCCAGATGGTCACTTTGTGTCATGTGGTTTTTTAATTTTTGGTTGCCCGTAGATTGTATACGGAGACTAATTTATGTTGTCGTCCGTAGGGCGTGGATTAGTCCAAATCCGTATTTTCATAGATTTGAGTTTGGGTTGGTTTAAGGATCGTTAATCTTGTTTTAGATTAAGATCAACTCAAATGTTTGTTGAGGATACGTTAGTCTAATTTTAGACTAAGATCTACTTAACAGGATTTTCTTTTAGTTTATAGGGACATTGTGGTCTATTGGGTTTAAGGACATCATAGTCCATGAGTTTAAAGACCTCATAGTCCATAGTTTAAAGACTTCATAGTCTATAGAGCTTAGTTTAGGGACTTTATGGTCCATTGGGTTTAAGGACATCATAGTCCATGAGTTTAAGGACCTCATAGTCCAGGTTTAAAGACATCATAGTCTATAGAGCTTAGTTTATGGAAGTTACGGTACATTGGGTTTAAGGACATCATAGTCCATGAGTTTAAGGACCACATAGTCCAGGTTTAAAGACATCATAGTCTGTGGATGTTTAAAGATATCATAGTCTGTGGGGTTTAAAGACATCATAGTCTGTGGGGTTTTGGTTCAACAGTTTGGGGATGCGTCAAAAGTTATTGGTTATTGGAACCCTCCATCTCTCTGAAGATGTTGAAGAATTACAACGACATGTATCAAAGGTATGGAGAGATGTACCCTCGAACCAATGTCCCGACTGAGGGGGAATGAGACGAACATCATTTTAGATGCCATCTGTTGGGAGCTCATTAGCTATCTCTGGGACTGAGATCGGTTCTGGGGACCCTGAGCATGAGGAGCTCCATTGATGGTCCTCAGGAAATTTGGTCTGATTTTGGCTAATATTGGCCGTTCATACTGTTAAATACTAGTATATGCTCAGCGCTGACGTGCTCCTATGTGAGGTGCTTGAAGTAGTGTTCAGCACTAACAAATTTGAGGTGCTCACGTGGGGTCACGTGAGGCGCTTGAAGTAGTGTTAAACACTAAAAACTTGAGGCACTGTTTCTTTGGGTTTATTCCCTTATTCTTTTCTGAGCGCTAAGCGCTATTGGGTCACGTGGGATCACGTGAGGCGCCCCAAATGGAAATAGCCTTTGATTTACTCCCTTTTTGCTTTATAAGTGCTAAGCGCTAATTGGGGAGATTTGTGGGACCACGTGAGCCAGTCTTAGTTGTCCTTTTTGTTCATGTTGGGTGCCAATCTTTTTTTTTTACATGCATGGAGATCCTGAGTTTCGAGACTTTCAAGCCCACTGTTTGTAAGAATTAAATTCTTAGGACTTAGTTTTTCTCTTAGGTTTGGGATTTGCATGGCAGAATCTCCCCGATGAGAATTGAATTCTCAACTTGTGGGGAGAACTGCTTCTGCAGATCTTTCACCATAAGGAAGAATTAAGTTCTTATATTAAGGGTTAAACCCTTTTTTTATCAAGGAATTAAATTCCTATGCACCTTTTGGGAGAGTTAAATTCTCTGAACTTAGATCTTCCCCTAGGTTTTGGATCTGCATGGCAGGATCTCCCCGATGAGAATTAAATTCTTAACTTGTGGGGAGATCTGCTTCTGCAGATCTCAACCAAAGGAAGAACTAAGTTCTTTTTAGAAGAGTTAAACTCGTATGGAGGTTAAAAAAGGGATGAGATATTCTCTGTGTTTCGTTCTTTCTCTTACCTAGAGTTTCTTTTTCTCTTTTTCTCTCTTTTCTCCTTGGAGAATTAAATTCTCTTTGGTTTAAGCTTCCGAGGGGGTTTTTCTCTCTATTTCTGTATATCTCTTTTTTCTGTCCCTTTGCTCTTATTTATAGGAGAAAGAAAAGAATCAATTTGTTCAGAAAATCTCTCATTGAGAGATGTTGATTAATTTTATAATCAACCAAAATGATCTTTTAGATCAATCGGTGAATTTTATTCACCGTTTGATTTTTAATCCATTGACTTCTGTTTTACAGAAGTTTTTTCTCTTGTTTTTTTAACAAGATTAGGAAAATATTTCCCCATACAGAATCATTTTTCTGTGGATTGATGATTTTTAATCACCATTGGATTTTTAATCCAACGATGCTCTATTTCATAGAGCGTAATCTTTCTTGTTTAGAAAGATCTAAGGAAATATTTTCCAAAATGGTGCTTATGGTCCCTTTTATTTAGAATTTAATTCTATCGGCTCAGAAGGCATATGAGCCATCACGTGTAGCACGTGACCCCTCATAGTTAAGCCCATCATAGAGCGTCACGTGCTATCACGTGGGTTTTTCTGGCCAATTATTTGTTTTAAGAAGGCGCCTATATACTTTATATATAAAGGTCGCGTGCCTGCACGTGAGGCTCAGTTTTAGCGTTATTTTGTTAAGCGCAATGCCTATCACGTGTGGGCACGTGATACTCCATTTGGGGACTTTTCCTATTGCTTTTTATTGATTATTCATTTTTCATAAGGGTACAGGCCCAAGCCCGAATCCAAGTCAAGTGGGCCCAAGCCCAAACCCAAATCTAAGCAAGCGGGTGTCGTGCCCCGCTTCCTAGTAGACGGAAACGGTGACGTGGTAAGCCCGCAACGTATTTACTATAAAATAAATACGTTAAGCGTAATTAAGTAATATAATAATGAACAAGAATGACAAGAGTGATAAAATGAAACAGCAATTTTATTTACATTCAACCTTACATACAACTGTTTGAAAATAAAAGATACAATAAATAAAGCAAATGCCTAAACAATGGCATACAGAAAGTAAGTGCGGGCTGGAAAGAGCTAGTAATATGGCTGTGCAGCAAGCTGGTCTAAGTCTTCAGGGCTCGACTCTATCTCCTCAGAGTCTGGTCCTCCTGACGAACATTCCAAAGAAAGAAAACAGAGAGGAATGTTGTCAGCGAACTAGCGCTCGGTAAATCCTAAAAGAAGTAAGAGAAGATAGTATGTAATGTGAAATGAATAGGTAAGTTGTATTTGATCATTCACTAGTGTAAGATAGTTATTCTAACGTTGTAATTTGTAGTTTGATAAAGAAGGTATTCATCTATAGGAGAGGAGTCCATTTTATCCCGTTGACTATGGTAACATGTAGTACAAGGCCCTGTCATAACCCACGGGACAATGGCACGTGAATTCATATAGGTGTCTTTTAAGTGACATCTCGTGCCACGATATACGTTCTATACTAATCTACCCCTTTATCCCCGCGTAATATATTGTATAGATTAAGATTATAAGTCTTGACCAAATCCATGGATATAAAATATCAGGTTCATATTCTGGATGTAATCATGTATTCAGGTTGTCATGTCGAGTTCATGTCATGTTATAACCATGGATCGGTCAAGTCGAGTCAAGTATACAAATTTGAGTTTGAATTGATTTCGAGTGTTTATGTTCATGATCAAGTATTCAAGTTCGTGTTTGATTTCAGATTCTGTTTTGAGTTTGGACAGGGATTGAGTCAGACACTTGTGAATGGATTTAACTCTTGACTTTCTTAAGTTCGGGAGTAATCGGCAACTACTGCATATGGACGACAGAATTTGTGTCTTTTTCCAAGACAATTGCCATTGATAACTCTGTTAAGTTGTCTAACCTAAATAGGCAAGCACTCACTTTCTCTGGCTCCCTGGGGCTCAAGAGAATTAATCCCGCTCAAACCTATATTAAACTAGAGTTCTTAAAATATTGTTTTGTATATCTCGAGGGGGTTTTATGAAAAATATTTTAATATAGTTTAAAAAATAACCTCGAGGATGATTTATAAAATTTAGGATTTTTATGAGCATGTGTTTTAATTATTGGGTATTTTAATGATAAAAACTTAGCTTTTAAAAATTTATGGTATTTTATTGAAAACTATCCCTTTTTGGTAACTTGATGATATTTTATTATAAGTTTAATCTTTCATTTTAGAAAATATAGTTTCATAATATATTGAAAATACGGATTTATAATTTTTTTATAATTTTAAAAATTAGTTTTATTTAGAAAAGTCGCATTTCTTAAAAACCGTATTTTATTTCCTTTCGAGATCGAATAATCCGTGGGGAGTTCTGCGTCTCGCTCTACTATCCCAAAAATGTGCGATAATCCGCACCATCCATTAGCGGGTCCCCTAACAAGCGTTGTAGAGACGTATTTGCCAAGGATTACAAAATACCGCTTTAAAGAAATTAGTTTTTGAAAAGATGTGATATTTTGTTGTAAAAGTTATTCTTTGAACCAACTATATATATATGCAGATATCGCGCTATGAAATCAAGGTGTGCGTGTGGGGTAAGTCGTTACCCCGTGAAGTTTTCCTAAAGGTGTTGTTTTAACAATATCGAAAAAAGGTGATAATAAAGTTCAAGGTATTTTAATGAAAAGTTCGTTTATGTTTGTTTCACATGAGAATTTTGGTTAAACTTGAAGCTAAACATTTGTAATTAAAGTTATAAGTAGGGCGGTAACATTAGTTTGACCAAAGTATAAATGAAAAGGGAGTTTCAAGTTTTAGAAGAAAAGTATCGGAAGTAACTCCACTTTAGCGATATCTTTTTAGAAGATAAATTGATGTGAAAAGAAGAAGAGGTGAGGAGGACTTACTGATTGGTAATACTGAGAAAAGGGTAAGGAAGAAGGGAGGGGGCTTCGTGGCGTCGCGGGAGCTCTGGAAACGGCTTCGATTTTCGACGGAATGAGCTTGGTTGCTAACTCCACTTGACTCCACTTGCACTTAGGAACTTTTTGAGAGAATTTTTGCTAGAATTTCAAAATGGTGAAGAGCTAAAGCATGGGGTGGTATTTATAGTGAAGAATTAGGGTTTGGAAATTAAAATTTTAGATTAAAAATGTGTTAATTGGTGAAATGAAGGGTCTCTGTTTAATTGCAGGGAAATCAAACAGTGCGGAGGAGTTAAGGGGAGTCGAAGGGGTGTATGTGCAAAGCACGGAGCCAATTGGGCTCAATCTAACCATCGACGCCGGCCGAATAGGCAATTTGAACGGTCGGATTTAAGGTAATCGCTTCGAGATTCGTGCCACGTGGGTTTTTGGGTGTGTACACCTCATTGCGCCTGTTTGATTTTTCTGAAACTTTTCATTTCCCCGTGTATTGCCCGTGCAACTCTTGGGCTTCCAAAAATAAAAATAAAAATTAGAAAAAATAATTGTGTCTGATAGGAATCGAACACACAGGCTACATCACAGCAGTGTAGAGGTTTTACCAGTGAGCTACAAGTTGTTTATTGCTTTTATTAAACAAATTTAACTTATAACTCTTACACAGACTGTGATACTCTTTTCTGTACAATAACAAGAAAGTTTCTGTACAGTGATTTCAGAGTCGTTACAGTGGGCCCGAGCCCGGGTCAAGTGGGTTCGAGCTCGGGTAGAGGCCAAGCATAAAGAGGCCGGCCCCCATGCCAAAGGAATAATTTTTAAAGCAATTATATAAAAGTCCATGGCTTATGTGCAAAAAAGAAAAGAGTGTGTAGTATGGAAAAGACACATGTGCCATTTTATAAAGCCAAAGAGGCTATATATAAAGCGTAAGGCCTATATAAGGTATCATGATGAATGATAACAAACAAGATTCTTTCCATATCAATCTAGGGTTCTGTGTCTCCTTCTTCTTCAAGATTTTAAACCTTCTTCTTTTTCCTTTTGAATTAAATCAAGAGTTTAATTCTTCCTTTTAAAAAGGAAATGGTTTTTCACCATAAAATCATTGAAAGGAAGTTCAAATCTCCCATCAAATCTCTAAAGGGGAAGATTTTAAATCTCACTATCCCTTTTTCTAAGGTAGAAGAAAAAAAAAGGAGGAAGGAGGAGACCCATCTCCGAAAATTTCATTTTCGGGAGGATCCAAAGCTCAAAAGAGAAGAAAGAGGTCCCATTTCATCATTCTAGATCCAAGATTTAGATCTTGAAATTTCAAGAGATCTCTTTCTTTGGTTTTCTTTCTTAAAAATCTTTTGGAGGTTTAACTCCAAACAAAAATCCTTTTTTGGGGAGATTAACTCCAAATAAAAATCTTTTGAGAGTTTAACTCCAAACAAAAATCATTTTGGAGTTTAACTCCAAACAAAAATATTTCAGAATTTAACTCCAAATTAAAAAAACCTTTTTTAGGAGTTTAACTTCAAAATCTCTAGGGAGTTCAACTCCCAGCCCAGAGGCTAAGCCCCTTCTTCTGCTGGTGTTAACAGCGGGCATGTGGTGCTCACGTGGTCCGCTGGCATCCACCGGCCGCATGGCGCTCACGTGGCTCGCTAGCATCCAGCGGCCGCATGTCCTTTCACACGTCCTGAGGACACTCTGCACTCCTCGTTTTCCCACACTTTTCCAAAAAATATTTAAAAAATGAACACGCCCATTCACTTTTGTTTTAAAAAATACACACGTTTCACACTTAAAACATTTCTTCTGTTCGAAAAAATTTCTAACGGGGGTGCTAGCACCCTTGACGCCTAACTCGCTATCCGGGTGGCAGGACCTCCGTAAACTTTGTGAAGTACCCCGATATGTCCAAAACACCTTCAAAATACAGCACGCGCATACTACACATTGAGTTCGCATGATCTGTTTGACCTGTTAATCAGAGGTTCTCTCGCTCTCAAAAGCGAAGGGTAATTAATGGCAGCTTAGTCTGCGGCTGTAGGAGATTTTTAACCTCAGAATCAATAAACCCCAGCCTATCCCAAGCAGGGGGAATCTGTATACGCCTGAAAAACGCGTGCATTTCTATCTCAATAAAGTGACGAAAAACACTCTACAGATTCTGGCACGCCTGGTGGGGCTTTTTTCTCCTCCCATGTTTCGGGTCAAGTGTTCATACGAGCTCAATTAATATATGTTTATTTTCTGTACTGAAATCATGTTCCTTTATCCAGATTAACAACTTTCAACCTCAATTTCAAGCAAAGATGTATCCAAGGGCGAGCTCAGCTCTCAACGCAACTCCCATCTCCTAGATGTTGAAGATGGGCGCCAGGAAAGTTCTCCCGGCCAGTCTCAGGCGACAATGGGAGGAGTCTCTCATACCATTTAGCTCCGTTTTGTTCATACCAGCTAACACTATCCCGGCTCCTCAAACCGCGGTAACAGATAAGCTGGCATCGAAAGGTAGAAAGCCAAACGTGGTGATCTCGAGGGCACAACAGCCTAAGCGCAAGTCGGTGTTCGAACGGCTTTCCTTGGCCCTAACTGGGGGGAAAACCGTCGGAGAAAAAGAAGCCGCCAGACGTCGTGTGCAAGCCCAGGCGATGCCTTCGACGAGTGCGCAGGTGGATGCCTTTTCAAGGCTCTCTACCAGCGTACCCACGATGGCTTCCTGAAGAGCAGAAGCCTACCAGGCGCTCAAAACAGAGAAGCTAAGGCTGAAGTGGCTCAGGTATAGAGCCAACAAAAGGGCACGGGCTCCGGCCAAACTGGATTTTATGAAGTTCCAAGAGACAAGCTTCCCCACAAAGACGACCATCTCATCCGTAAAGATCCGCAACTCTTTTGAACTTTTAAAATGGGTCAAGAGAAATTCTATGGCCTCGAAGATCAAGAAGACGTCAATTCAAACTATGCTATGAAGGGATGTGTCTAAGCCCCAACACAAAAGGCGCGACACGCTTCCTTCGGGAGTCTATCAAGCACTCCATGCCACGCGAAAGCAGTGGAGCAAAACCAGAAAAAAAAAAAGCGCCAACACCACTCAACAACCCGGTCAGACCAACCGTCTTCAGTCGATTGTCCTTTTTTGAAGCAGAAGGGCTGCGACAGCGATCCACGAAACCAACCACCGGTAGTAAAAAAATGGCCAAATATGTTATCCACACAGTCTACATGGCAGGTGCCCGCCCCAGTGACAACCTTCGTAGCAAAAACAAGGATGGGACCACCACATCCCAAGCCCAATCTGGTTTGAATGTGGTTGTCCCTTTCCAAGATCAGCCTCCTCTGCGGGATGATGAAAACCCTCTCGATGAGGCCGATAGATAGAATTACCCCTTAGTCCACATGGAATCAAGCTCGGACAGCGAAGAAGAGCCGACTTTCCGCCCCTGAACCGCAAAACAGGAGCTCCTCCAAGATCTCCGAAAACAACTTCGAAGCAAAGATATGGAGATGACCAAGATGTACTCCAAAATTAACGACTTAACGAACGTCGTGATGCATCTCACGGCTCAAATTGCTCGGACACCCTCCAATCTAGCGCAAGTCTCTACTCTTGAGCCGGGTGATAACGACCCGAAGCGACCGATGCATGTCCCTTCAGGTCCGAATATGAGCGAGCTACATGAAAGCCGATCGTATTCCGCTTATAGGGGCGCCTTGGCCCCGATGGTTCCATTCCGCTGACGCAAGATCGGATAATGGATTTGGTCACCAGAAAAGTTAAAACATTAGTGGCCGAAGCCGAGGCTCAGAAATACGTTGGCAGCAGTGGGAGGTCGTACCCCATGCGGTACGATCTGATCTAATTTTCCATCGGCTACGTCATTCCTAAATTTGGGAGATTCGACAGGACGGGAAATGTGAATCAGCATGTTACCCACTTTAAAGTATCATACGGAAACACAGGGGACAACGATGCGCTTCTTCTCCGTCAATTTGTTAACAGCCTGACCGGTGTCGCTTTCGACTGGTACGTGAGCATGCCAGACGGTTCTGTTAGTACTTTCGTCCAAATGGAGTCTCTGTTTCAGCAAAGATTCATGAGTGTCAACGAAAAAATATCCATTGCTGATCTTGTGAGGACCAAGCTGGGGAAGAATAAAAGCAATACGGACTTCATTGCCCAATGGCGCAATCTCATCGTCAAGCGCAAGCCACTGTTAGAGCAGAACCAATCCGTCAGCCTCCTCATTGGGAACTTCAGCAATTGGATGGTCTTGTTCCTATGCACCGCGGGCCTCAAAACATTCCAGGAGCTAACCAAGAAGGTTCAGATGTTGGAACGTTCGTAGCAAGAGTCTACCCCGGACTCTCAAAATGAAAAACCCTGAAAGAGATGAAAAGATGACCACCGTAAAGATCGGAGCTCCAACAATACCAACGCCTTCAATGTGTCTGACAATAAAGACAAGCAAAGGTGGGCAGACAAAAAACCGACTGGTCTCAAAGGCCAGTACTGGAAGGAGAAGGAACGACTCTAGAAGAGAGGAAAAGCAAGGTCTACTTCTTCAGAAGGGAAAAGGTCCGAAAGATATTCAAGGAAGCCTTGAGGAATGGTTTACAACTGTCGAACCTAAAAAGACTGCACAAAGCAAACATGACTGACAACCCTCTGTATTGCCTATACCACAGAATGCCCGGTCACGTCATCGAGTATTGCTATGTATTCAAAGATTAGGTCGAGAAACAGTATAAGGCGGAAGAAATTTCATTGTCCATTGGTGTATTGAAAAACGATCAAGTCGTAACCGCCAACTTCATACAGACAGAAGCTGAAGCCTTCTAGGGGCACATCGCTGAACTGGCTACCCAAAGAAATGAGGACAATCTGTCGCAGCCTCCGTAGAATGTATACATATCCAAGAAGATGGAGAAGATACTAAAACTACTTCAGAAAGAGCCCAGAGTCGAGTGGGAGGGTCAAAAAAAGCCCATTGTCCTGTCCACCAATCCGAGACGAGTTCGCTCGAAGTCAAGGAAGCTCAAAAAGAAGAAAAAGAAAGACACGGACCGACACAAAGAAAAGTCTGCAAGGAGAATGTCCATTCAAAAATATGTTGATTCCCTCGAAAACTATGTACAAAAGGAAAGAACCCTTATCCAACTGAAAGAGTTCTTCCCTATAGAAGCTGCAGAAATTTTGGAAGAATTGGAAGAGGATGCCAATGATGGGGTCCCTATTATGAATTGCTATGCCATCCATTTTGGCAGCGACTCTAAGGGGGAGCTCTGTTTTTCCAAAGAGGATGATGAGCTCGCCACAAAAGCCAACCAAATACAGCTCAGAAGCGACGACGCTTTAGCGCCAAAACAATGTAATGCCTTAAAGGAGAAAGAAAAATAGGTGGCTAATGAAGAGGACGGCGGAGATTCGACTCATGAAGACTCGAGCTCTTCTTCGATAGACTATAACGTCTTGGCTCGCCTCCGGGAGCTTCCATCCCTCTTAAACATCTATGAGACTCTGGTTCTATCCAAGGAGCTTAGGGACGTCCCGATTCACGCTCTGCAAAAGCCTGAGCGATACCAGTCTCACTTCGCGGAGATCAATATGAAAGAAACTCAGTACGCTCCGCACACAGTTGCAGTCATATTTAAAGAAGAAGACTTGCTATTAAGGAAGGCTGAGCATAACCGGCCGCTTTACGTGATAGGGTACAGCGACAGAGACCGAATTAATCGCATATTGATTGATCCGGGGTCTTCAGTGAACATCATGAACTTGTGGACCCTAAAAAGTTTATCAATGAACGTTCGACACTTGTCAACGGAAAAGATTGTCATCCAAGACTTCAATCAAAACAACCAACAAGTTCTGGGATACATAACTTTGCCAATCAGGTTTGGGGACCTGCAAACCGAAGCTAAGATATACGTGATCGATATTGATACGTCCTATAAGATTCTCCTGGGATGACTGTGGCTTCATGATTACGACGGCGTTCCATCAACACTCCATCAATGCATGAAGTATACCAAAAATGGCAAAGAAAAATGCATTGATGGAGACATACAGCCGTTTGGTATACATGAAGTCTGATATGAAGATTCTTGATACTTTATAAAACCCCAAAATGTTGGGCTGCAGTCGACTAAAGATAAGAGTGCCCAGAGTCTTAAAATCCAATCTCAGCCGGTCGTCACCTCCAAAAGTAAAAATCTCCAAGTGCATCCGTGTTTCGACAGTGACACTGATGAGTCCGATTATGAAAGTCTATCCTTCCATAAAACTCGCCCCCATTTCGGTAGCAATATGGAAGAGTCTGATATTAAGGTCCCATCCGGCAGCAAAGTCCGTCCTCATCTCGACAGCGATACCAAAGAGTCAGAGGAGGACCCGTATTGTAATAGTTGTGCAGGTCAGACTGTCACGCCCCGCTTCCCAGTGTACGGCAGAGGGGACACGACTGGTCCGCTACGTATTTACTCAGAAGCAAATACGCTAAGCGTAACTAAGCAATATAAAAAAATATACACAAGAGACAAGATATAATAAAAACAGCAACTTTATTTATTAACATTCTTTTGTACAATACATGAAAAAGAAATATAACTGAAACAAAAGCGATGCCTAAACAATGGTATAACAGGAAATGAAAAGTACTGAATGGAAAATGTGCAATGTCTAGAGCTCAGGGTCTTCACTAAACCGGTCCAAGTCTTCAACAGTGGGCTTGTTCTCTGACGGGTCCAAAACACCTAACGACATTCAAAGATGAAAGAAATAGAATGTCGTCAGCGAACAGGTCGCTCGGTAAGTCCCAAAGATAAGGAAGGAATAGACAGAGAGTAAGAGAGAAAGAGAGAGTAGTTTTTAATGTTGTATTATATTGTTGTAGTATTATGTTAACGCTGTTGTTTGTAGCTTGGTACAGAAGGATGCCAGTGTATACGAGAGGGGTCTCTATATGCTAAAGACCAGGGCAAACGGAATATAGAGTACAAGGCTCCGT
The DNA here is from genome assembly GCA_030015575.1 of Agapanthus africanus. Classification (NCBI taxonomy): domain Eukaryota; kingdom Viridiplantae; phylum Streptophyta; class Magnoliopsida; order Asparagales; family Amaryllidaceae; genus Agapanthus; species Agapanthus africanus. The sequence goes on from CM057339.1 coordinate 30,044,090, forward strand.
TAGAAGGCCCGGAACAACGGCAATTGGATTCATGTTAGGTGTCTTAAATCTGACCGTCTCGTGCCACTTTTAACACCTTCCGTACCAATCTACCCCTTAAACCCTGTAGTGTTTTGATTGTATTGTTTGTCTTGTAAATTGTATTGATTGTATAATTGATTGACTGACCGAAACCATGATATCAGTAAACGGATGTAACTGTAGAATCATGTAAGTGGAATAACTGGAGAACCATGTAAATGGAATGTATATCCATGGTTCGGTTCTGTCAAGTCGTATAGATTGATAATTGGATTCATGGATTCATGTTGAAAATTGTAGATTGTAGATTGACTTGAATCATATTCAAGTCAGATTAATCAGACTCAAACCCGAGTCAGACAATTAGAAATTTAAATCAGAGTCATGATTATTTCTTAAACTTATAATTGCTAGGGTCCTTAGGGTAATTTGTAAAACTTGAGGGGGTTTTATGTAAAAATAATTTTATATACTTTTCAAAATACACCTCAAGTATTCGTTATTCATCTTTAGAGTTGTAATGAAGGTGGATTTTGTATTGTGATATTTCTAGTGAAAATATCCTAGTTTCAGAAATAAAGGTATTTATTTGTAATATTGATTTATGTGGAATTTAGGGTATTTTAGTGTAAAATTGGTTCTTGTGATTTTTAGAAAAAGGTGGAATATTTATATCATAACAAAATAGATATTTTAATGATAAATATACATATATTTAAACAAAAATAAATATTTTATATTCTAAAAATCTCATTTTCTTAAGATGTCGTAATTTAAATCTTTCGAGACCGAATGCTCCTTGCGGAGGTCTGAATCTCGCACTACTAAGCCCGAGGATGTGCGATAATCCGCACCATCCCGAACGGGTTCCCCAAAATGGGTTGTAGCGGCGTTTTGCAAAGATTGTAAAATACTAAATCCTTCAGAAAACGGTTTTATGAAGTAAATGGTATTTATTTGTAAAGATGTAAATTTTCCCGTATTCTATGTTCTAGGGTCTCCTAAGTCAACTAGACTGCTCCTAAATGGTCCAAAGCGAGAAGTTGTGAGATGCCTCAAATCGCTTCTTCACCGCCAATTGTGGCCAGGTAAGTACAAGTGAAGAAAGGAGCGATCCGCTCACGAATCACCGTGAGACGGGCCTTTTAAAGTTACCTTTCTCACTTGTCTAGCCTAGACACCACAAAGTCAGGTTTAGATAAACGACTAATGTCCACAACCTTGTCCTATTTTCCTAATAAGTGGTATTTATTTAAAAGTGTATCAACACTAAATATTTTAGAAATGGTTTTATTAAGTAAAGAGTATTTAAATGAAAATGTTCATTTTCTCGTATTCTAAGTTTTCGATGGTATCGTGTTAGATTGTATATAAGTGTGTGAGGAGGTAGGTCGTTACCTCGTGATCTACTTTAAATGTATAGCAAGTTTGATGGAGTTAAATGTAGGATTGAAACAATGTGGTATTTAAGTGAAAAATACGATAAATTGAAATAGCTATCATTTCATGTGATGAAACTTGTTCAAATTGTTTGATTAGTGTTTAATAGTCAACATGAGGAAGTTTAAGTATGATTGTATTAGTGAGAAGTGAAATTTTATAGAAAACCGAATCGAAAATCGGATTTGTTCCGATTCCGTCGGGTTTTGTAAATTCGTATTTTTAGAATAGAAAAGAGAGATAGAAAAGGTACTTACGGGTTTTAGGACACACAAGAGGCTGAGAAGGAAGTAGTGGAATCACCGATGTGTTGTGTCGTCGCCGGTAGTTCCTAAAACAATCGCCAGAAGTTCCGCCAGGAAATTCGTCGGAGCTTCGCCTCAAGCTCGTTTTCAAGGTACACAAGATCTCTTGAGAATTTTTAGAGAGTTGGCTCAGAAATGTGAGTGAGAGGGTAGAGGGTAGGGGGTGTGTTTATAGGGTTAGGCTAGGGTTAGGGTAGGTGAAGAGTTTAAATAAAAAAATGTAAAAATATATTAAAATTCATTAAAATATGGAGTAAATGAGGATTTCAAAAGTTTCTGGAACCGATCTAAATAAATAGAGTATACAGGAGGGTAGGGGAGGCCAAGAGTCAACTTTTTTGTGTTGAAGACTCGGCCGTCCGGCCGAGTCCGGCCGGCGGCGCCGTGCCGAGTCGGCCGGTCCGCCGTCCGAGTCGGCCGAGTCGGAGGTCAGGGAGGTGGGGGGTCGTCTGGTGTAGCCTCTGGTACATTTAGTTTTTCAGGTTTAGTTCAAAGTTTGGGAGTTATTGTTTGTGGACTATTGGGCTTCCAAAGAATTTAAAATAAAAAAAATAATGTGGGGCATAGGATTTGAACTCTGGTGGCTTGGTTCAGCAGTGCAAGGTATTACCAATGAGATACAAGCTCCTTCTTGTAATTAAATTGCTAATTAATTACTTAAGTCTTGTGCTCAGGCAATAAATACCCCTTTATGGATTTTTTTGAATTTTTTTTGTAAAAACTTGTATAGGAAATTTTGGGTTGTTACACAGACTCTCACGCAAAAAGCAAAGCTAAGAGAGACCTTCTGTTTACCGTCGAAGACTAGACCGAGACGTCGGGAGGACATCTAGCTTAAATACGGGGGTAGATACTATATGAACATATCCATCTACCTCTCCGAAGATGCCAAGTTGATTTATGGCACCGTATATCGAAGATTTGGATAGATGCGATCGATGTAGCGTGATTTATCAGATTCCCCCTCATTTGTGAGGGGGTTTTGATTGTAGGAACGCTCTTTCCTGCAGATGAAAACCCTACAGTTAATTATGCTATCATTTTGCGATAACAACTTTCACCTGATCCAAGCAGATCACTTCGTGTCGTGTTATGTTTATTTTATATAAGGTTGCCCTTAGATTGTATACAGAGATTAATCTTGTCATGCCCATAGAGCGCGGATTAGTCCAAATCCGTATATTAGATTTGGGATTTTGAACTTAGGACGTAGATCTCATATAAATAAGGTCTATCAGTTCATAGGACATATGGGTTTGGTCTAAGGATCGTTAGTCGTATATCAAACTAAGATCGTTTTAGGAACAGTGCATATGGGCTTAACTGATCATTAGATCATATATGAATAACTCATGGATAGTATACAGTAATCAATATGGAGACATTCTCAGGGCAAAACATATTAGTTTAAGGACATTTCGGTCCAATATTAGTTTAGGGACATTTCGGTCCAACATTCCCGTGTTCGGGACGAAGTATTAGTTTAAGGACGTTTCGGTCCATCTTTCATCTTGTGCGCACGTGTATATTTTACGTGGCGAATTGAACGATGGTAACATGGGATGCACCTAATATTAGGATGCGATCCAATTTGAAAGCATTTATATTTTCCTCAAAGATATACATATACATATATGTATAAAGCCGGAGCTCAATATGAGATTCGCATCTATAGGGAATGTGTGTCAATATGAGGTGTGCACATCAATATGTAAGTGCATAAATATAGGGTGTATCAATATGAGGATTAGGACATTCTCTATCTTAATGAAATTTCATATCTTTCATCAAGTTAGAACGAGAAAGGAGTTGTTGGTTGTTAGGACTCGCCACCTCTCTGAAGACGTTGAGGAATTACAACAACCTATATCAAAAATGTGGAAATATGTACCCTTAAACCAAATTCTATATATGAGGGACAAGATCATGTCAGAACTGAGGGTCGTTAATCTTATATGAGACTAAGATAAAGATCATTTAGTCGTATATTAGACTAAGATCAATTTGGGTAGTTGATCATTAGTCGTATATGAGACTGAGATCAAATAGATGAAAGATCATTAGTCGTATATGGGACTAAGATCATCATGAATGAAAGATCTTTAGTCATATATCCGATTAAGATCTGCTTGGATGAATGATCGTTAGTCATATATCCGACTAAGATCAGCTTGGAAATATGATTGATGATCATTAATCTTGTTTTAGATTAAGATCTATTTAAACATATGAGCATATAGGCTCAAAAAAAAATTCACTTCATAGACTAAGCCAATTTGGGGATAAAGTTTGGGCTTCTGTAGTGCTAATCACTCAAACGTGCAGCGCTCACGTGGACATCACGAAAGATGCTGAGCATCTCAAGTGTTCACATTGACATTACGTGAAGCGCTGCCTTTACGTGATCTTCGCGTGAGGTATGGTCTTCATGTGCGCTCACGTGATCTTTACGTGAGTAGTGCTAAGCACTCATTCATCTAGCATTCACGTGTGCGCACTTGCATGGTCATCTTACCATCTGTGCTCACGTGAATATCACATGAGGCGCATCTTTCTTAGAGATTTAATCTCTGTTCATATTTTTTAAAGAAGTTAAACTTCTGTTAATGGTATTTTGACCGTTAACAATCACCAAGATCAATATTTTGATGATCTGGAATCAGGTTCTTTAAGAACTAAGTTCTTGTCATGTTTGGGAACTAAATTCCTGGAGTATAAATTCCAACTTCTTCATATTTTTCTTTCATCGTTGTTCTTTCCAACCTTGTTTCCCCCTGAATTCTTGAATCTCAAGAACAAGATCTTCCCGATGAAAATTAAATTCTCAACTTGTAGAAGACTTGTCTTATGGATCTCGGATCCAGAGAAAGAACTAAGTTCTTTAAAAGGTTAAACCCTATTTTTATATGCATGATAGGTAAAAAAGGAGACATATTTTCTATTTATTTTTACCTAGCGTTTTTGGGAGGAGGAAGATGATCTTTCTTCGAAAAGAATTAAATTCTCTGTTGCAGAAGTTTATGGGGGGTCTCCTTTTCTGAGATTTAATCTCTTTGCTCCTATATATAGGAAAAGAGAAAAATCAATTTGTTTTGAGAAAATCTCTCATTGAGATATCATGATTGATTTCATAATCAATCAAATTGATCTTAAAGATCAACCGGTAAATTTTATTCACTGTTGGATTTTTAATCCAAAAACTCTCTGTTTAACAGAGAAGATTTCTTGTTTGTTTTAACAAGATTAGGAAAATATTTTCCTAAGATAGAATTTAATTCTATCATATGATCAATTGGTGAGTTTATAATCACCGTTGGATCTTTGATCCAAAGGTTCTTTGTTTAACAGATAATATCTTTCTTGTTTAAGAAGGATCGGCGAAATAGTTCCCACATAGAATTTAATTCTATCAAAAAGAACACTCGCGTGAATTGCACGTGAGGTATTACCCAATGGGTTGGCAAGTGCGCCATGTGCTTTTCACGTGAGACATTGGTCTAAAGCACTCATGTGGGCATCACGTGAGAGCTGCCAAGTGGCTACACTAGCGCTCATATGGATATCACGTGAGACGTTGCCAAGATACTGACCTAGCGCTCATGTGGATATCATGTGAGACGCTCACGTATTTGTCACGTGGGTGCCAAAAGGCTGCACTAGCGCTCACGTGGATATCACATGAGACTCTCACGTGTTTAACATGTGAGGTGCTGCCAAGAAGTTAGCATGTGTGTCACGTGGATATCATATGACGCGCACTGCCAATAGGCTGCATTAGCGCTTACATGGATATCACGTGAGGCGCCCATATGTTTAACACATGAGAACCAATATAGGATTTGATCCTATCTGAAGCGGCTACTCACATGCTTTACATGTGAGTGATCACGTGTTTAACACGTAGAGGCTACCCTTTATTTTATAAGGGAACAACAAGTTTTGAGCCAAAAATTTTGGCAGGAACACCTTCGAAGTCATAAAGGGGTCTCTAGCCATCAGCAGGATTCCGGAACAGATGTGAAAAGAGCTTGATGTTTTGTCAGTCTCCACCGCGGACCAACTAAAAACCTTCTATGTTCTTGGAAGAAACAGTGGACAGAAGGGCATCCTGTTCTATGGGTCAAATCCTGTCGTGCGTCCGGACGATTTGTCTGCAACGTGCCTTCCCTATGAGAGAGGTATAAGATCTGTCTTAAACGCCAAATATTATGCGCCCGATATGCGGGAATATTTTAAAAGGTTCGGATGTCGGTTATACCAAAGAGACTCCGAAGCAAAGTTTAATGTGAGGCTATGGCACCCCCTCGGGTCCGATCGCTCATCAATGGGAAAGTCCGAGATAGACGGGGCCTAGATTTTATGCAAACCAATGCCAAATCATACTACATGATCTATGTTGGAAAAGCCAGTGGAGAATCAAATGATGACGACGAGCTAGCCGAGCCAGAAGAGGCCCATCAAGAGCTCGAAGATGGCGGATAGGCAACATTCGATGAGCTAACCGAGATTGATTTGGGAATGCCCGATTATCCAAGGCCAAACTACATCAACTCACTCTTGTCAGAGGAAATGAAAGAGCAGATAATCTCCCTGCTACGCGAGTTCGTCGACTGCTTCACATGTATGTACAAAGAAATGCCTGGCATCTTCCCCGAAGTGGCCATGCATAAGCTGGCTATTTTTCCTGATCCCAAGCCAGTCAAGCAAGCTCCTCGAAGAATGTGAAGGGAGTTGGAAGAAAAGTTCATCGAGGAAACCAATAAACTCATCGATGCTGGCTTCATCAGAGAAAAGAAATACGCGGACTGGATCGCATGCATCGTCCCAATAAAGAAGAAAAATGGGCAGATCGGGATTTTTGTCGATTTCAGGGACTTTAACAAAGCGTTCCTTAAAGACGATTTCTCGCTCCCGGACATGAAAATGATGGTCAAAGATACCTCAAATTATAAGCTATTCACTTTCATGGATGGTTCGTCGGCATACAATCAGATAAAAATTTCGTCCGAGGATGAGAAGCACACAGTGTTTCGAACCCCGATCGAGATATTTGCTATAAGGTGATGCCGTTCAGACTGAAGAATACGGGCGTCACCTACCAAAGGGCAATGACAAAGATTTTTGATGACCTAATCCACAAAGTCGTCGAATGCTACGTCGATGACTTGGTCGTCAAAACTAAAGCCAAAGCCAATCACATCCAAAATCTCTGAACTGTCTTCACCAGACTGAGAGAATACAATCTAAAGATGAATTTTCTAAAGTGCTCTTTCGGCGTATCATGGGGGAAATTATTGGTCTTCATAGTCCGGCACCGAGGGATCGAGATTGACCCATCGAAGATAAAAGCAATCGTGGAGATGCCTCCTCCAAAGAATCTGACGCGGCTAAAATCCTCCTAAGGCAGGCTCGCGTACATAAGACGGTTCATCTCAAACTTGTCAGGAACATGTCGACCTTTTTCAAGGCTCATGAAGAAAGGAGCTCTTTTCTTCTGGGACGCCGAATATTAAAAAGCATTCGAAAGCATCAAGCAGTACATGTTGCACCCTCCAGTGCTCGCTGGCCCCATTCCAAATAAACCGCTGATCCTCTATACTGCCATACTGGATGAATCACTCGACGCCCTCCTCGCCCAAAACAACGAGCAGGGAAAGGAAAATCCCTTATACTACCTCAGACGAACATTAGTTGGGGCAGAACAAAAATACTCCCCGATTGAAAAGCAATGTTTGTCCTTGATATTTGCCGTAAAGAAGTTGAGACATTATCTGCTTGCTCACCGGGTTATGCTGATCTCCAAGATCAACCCGCTGAAATATTTAATGACTAAGGTTGGTCTAACTGGTAGAATGGACAAATGGGCTGTCATGCTGCTTGAGTTTGACATAGTCTATACTCCTCAAAAAGCAATAAAAGGGCAGGCCCTCGCCGACTTTCTCGCTGCTCATCTCACACTTGAAAGGTCACCGCTAAACTATAATTTACCCAATGAACAAGTGATGCACCTCAAAGATAACGAGCCATGCTGAGAGCTCTACTTCGATGGAGCCTTATCAATAAGGACCTCCAGCAAATCAAGCATCTCGTAGATAAAAGAAGGGATATAGTTGGTGTTTATCATGCCATCGGGAAGAACCCTACGACGTTCTTTCGCTCTTACCGAGCCTTGCACAAACAACGAGACTGAGTATGAAACTCTGATAGCTGGCCTGGAGCTCGCCATAGAAATGCAGATCCCTCAGCTGCGTGTCTACGGTGATTCCCAACTAGTCGTCAACCATGTAAACGGCGAATACAAGATATATAAGTCCGAATTAGCTCGATACAAAGGCCATGTGGTGGAGATCATGAATCGTTTTACCCATATTGATCTGATGAGAGTTCCTAAGGCGCTGAACGGAAAAGCCGACATACTCGCTCGCCTAGCCAAGGAGCTGGCTGATCCTGACATGGATGAAATTCTGATCACAGTCAGGAGCCGGCAAATCCTGCCTCCCATCACTTTACGAGAAGAAGAAATCGTAGAACAAGAGAACATTCATGCTGAAGAAGCTCAGGGACGAGCCCGATTGGAGAAAATCCTTCGTAATATATCTCCGATATGACAAGCTGCCTGAAGAAAAATTCGCGAGGGTTCAGTTGAAGAAGAGAGCTCTCTGATATGTGTTCGTGGATGACACGATATACCGCAGGTCGTACGACCAGCTTTGGCTCAGGTGTCTGTCCCCGGCCGAAGCCCGAAAAATCATGAAAGAAATTCACGCAGCCGTCTGCGGAGCTCACCAATCCGACCCTAAAATACGGTTTCAAATTAAACGGCTTGGATATTACTGGGCTACCATGATAAAGGATTACAAAGTGCATGCGAAGAAATTTCATCTATGCCAAATTCACAGTGATTTCATTCACAAATATCCTAATCCGCTGCATCCTACCATGGCGTCTTGGCCCTTCGAAATTTGGGGCACCGACATAGTTGGCTCGATTGATCATCCGTCATCCAAAAGCCACTGGTTCATATTATCCGCAACGGACTACTTCTCCAGATGGGCTGAAGTTATCCCGCTAAAAGAAGTCAATACATAAGACATTTTGAAATTCTTCCGGCATAACGTTCTATATCGCTTCGGTACGCCGAGAAGAATCATATCTGACAACGGGCCTTCTTTCAAGAGCTTCAAAATCTTAGCTACTCAATATAAGATTGATTGAAGATATTCTTCCATCTATAATCTAAGAGCCAATGGGTTAGTTGAATCCTTCAACAAAACCCTATGCAAGCTCCTGAGGAAAAATACCTCAGCCAATAAATGAGATTGGGATCTGAAGCTCCATGAGGCGTTGTGGGCATATCGCACCACGCACCGCACTCTGACGCAATCCACTCTAAACTCGCTGCTCTTCGAAATGGAGGCAATCCCCCCCATGAAGTTGAAGTTCCAAGCCTAAGGATGGCTGTCCAGCACAATCTGACGGAAGAGGAAAACGCTCACCTTCGGATCGAAGAGCTCGATGCGCTCGAAGAAAAGAGACTCGCGGTACAGCAAAATCTGGAGTTGTACCGAGCCCAAATGTCGCGGGCCTATGATAAGATGACCCGTCTCCGTGCTTTCAAGAAGGACGAGTTGGTGTTGGTCCTCGAAAGACCGATCATTCCTAACCAATATACCAGGGGAAAATTTGAGCCAAATTGCAAAGGGCCATGCGTCATCGAGAAAGTGTTTGACGGAGGATCCTACCAACTGATAAGTGCCGAGAGAGAAAGGTCCATGTCACCCATCAATGGACGATATCTTAAGAAATACTACGTATGAATGCTCCAAATCGCAGACGAATTGAGCACACCGGCCCTACGGTCTGGATCATAATACCGTAAAACCGTATACAATCCACGTGCACAAACAAGATGAAACATCCCAAAGTCCTGAAACCGTGATGCCCTACGATCTGGATCATACACCCTATAAAATCATATACAATCCACGGGCATAAACGACCTCTATCTCTCTTAAGCCCCACCAGCGAGGCTACATCCGAGATAAAAAAAAATGGTATGTCCACAAGCAAAGTAGGCACGGATGAAAACCCGAAAGGGCTCCGTGAGTAAAAATAGCAGGACTGCCGGCGAGTTCATGAGAAAACCTGTAAAGGCGCAAGATCGTGAAAGGAGACGAAGATGCACTCGCAAAGTTCTCTCAACCTTGTGAGGAGAATATCCCCACGTGAGATCCTTATGACTCACAAAAGGGCAATACACTTTGGAATCCCTACGATTCCTAAGGAGAATCTACACCTTCTCAACTCCTCTCGACTTGCAGGAAGAAAATGATTTTATATAACCCTTACAGCTCATAAAATTAAAAAAGCCTTTGGCGACAGGGACCTAAATCTGTCTTCTAAGCCATCGTTCCCTAACGAGCAACGGTAAATGATGGGTCGCCCTAGCACTATGCTTCAGTGTTAGTGGTGTTGATACCGACCCAAAACTCAAAATCCAAATCACAAGTTTCCCAACGGCAAATGATGAGTCTATCCTGGTACTATTCCAGTGTAGTGAGGTAGATGCCAAACTAAAATTAAAGTTCCCAAATCTTCTGATAGCAGGTAAAACCAATATAGACCGCCATGTCACAAAAAGGAGCAAAGCCATGATCGACCGCCATGTCGTAAAAAGGAGGCCAAGATCGACCGCCATGTCGCAAAAAAGAGAAAAGCTAAGATCGACCGCCATGTCGTAAAAAGGAGCAAATCCATGATCGACCGCTATGTCACAAAAAGGAGCAAATCCAAGTATCTTCCGCCATGTCGCAAAAAGGAGCAAAGCCAAGCATCAACCACCATGTCGTAAAAAGAAGCAAAACCAAAATCGACCGCCATGTTGTAAAACGGAGCCAAGAGAGACCGCCATGTTGTAAAACGAAGCCAAGAGAGACCGCCATGTTATAAAACGGAACCATGATTGACCGCCATGTCGCAAAAAGGAGGAAAACCAAGATCGACCGCCATTTCACAAAACGGAGCAAATTCAACCATCGACCGCTACGTCGCGAAAAGGGAGTATCGACCTTCACGTTATAAAAAGAAACCAAGTCAAATACCCTGAAAATCAGAGTCTTCATGAAAGAAGATCCATCAATTTCACGCACACCGCCTATATGCACAGTGTCCATTCATTGGTGTGGGGAACTTTGTTGGGATCAAAAATTACACCCCACGGTCGAAGTTAAGGCCCGAAAAATGGGTCCGAGAGTCCGAACCCAAGTCCAAGCAAGCGGGCCGAGCCCGGGTCAAGTAGGCCCATGCCCGAGCCGAGCCCAAGTATAAAGAGGCCGGCCCCCATGCCAAAAGAATAATTGTTAAAGCAATAAATAGGTATAATGTAATTTCTATAGATAAATGTACTAAAAATGGGCAAAAACCTGAATTATGTAAAAGCGCATGGCTTATGTGCAAAAAGAAAAGAGCACATGGTATAGGAAAGGCGCATGTACCATTTTATAAATCCAAAGGGGCTATATGTAAAGTGTAAGACCTATATAAGGTATCATGATGAATGATAACAAACAAGATTCTTCCCATATCAATGTAGGGTTTTGTGCCTCCTTCTTCTTCAAGCATTTAAACCTTCTTCTCTCTTTTTGAATTAAATTAAGAGTTTAACTTTTCTTTTCTCAAAAAGAAATAGTTTTTCACCATAAAATCATTAAAAGGAAGTTCAAATATCCTATCAAATCTCTAAAAGGTGAGATTTTCCCTTTTTACCAAATCAAAGAAAAAGAGAGAAGGAAAGAGAAGACCCATCTCCGAAATTTTCATTTTTGGGAGAATCCAAGACTCAAAAGAGAAGAAAAGGGTCTCCTTTCATCATCCAAGATCCAAAATTCAGATCTTGAAGTTTCAAGAGATCTCTTTCTTTGGTTTTCTTTCTCAAAAAAATTTTGAGAGTTTAACTCCAAACAAAAATCTCTTTTTTTGGAGTTTAACTCCAAACAAAAATCTTTTGGAAGTTCAACACCAAACAAAAAAACCTTCTTTTTTAGGAGTTTAACTCCAAAGTCTTTCGGGGTTCAAGTCCCAGCACAGGGGCTAAACCCCTTCTTCCGCCGGTGTTTCCAGTGGGCACGTGCTGCTCACGTGGCCCGCTGTGCCCAGCTGCCGTGTGCCGCCCACGCGGCCCGCTGGCGTCCAGTGGCCGCGTGCCGCGTACGTAGCCCGCTGCGTCCAGCGGCCGCATGCAGCGCACGTGGCCCGCGTCCCGCAAGCGCCCAGCGGCCGTGTGCCGAGCACGTGGCCCGCGTCCCGCAAGCGCCCAGCGGCCGCGTGCAGCGCACGTGACCCGCTTGCACCAACGGCCACGAGTCCTTTCACACGTCCTGAGAATGCTCTGCACTCACTTTTCCAAAAAAAAATTTTAAAATGAAAATGCCCACTCGCTTTTTTTTTCAAAAACATACACGTTCCACACTCAAAACACTTCTCCTGTTAGAAAAAAATTTTAACGGGGCTTCTAGCATCCTTAACCCTCAGCCCTCTATCCGGGTAGAGAGGCCCCCGTAAACTCTGCGAGGCCCCCGATACATCCAAAACACCTTTAAAACACAACACGCACATACTGCATATTGAGTTCGCATGTTTGACCTGTTAATCGGAGTTTCTCTTGTCCCAAGAGCGAGGGGTAATTAACGGCAGCTTAGTCCGCAGCTGCCGGAGATTCGTATCCCCACAATCAATAAACCCCAGCCTGTCCCAGGCAGGGGAATTCTGTATACGCCTGACAAGCGCGTGCATTTCTATCTCAACAGAGTGACGAAAAACACTCAACAAACTCGAACTATGAGTTTTGTACTGACCATAGGAAGACGTCATGCACAGTAGGTTAGTTTACCATGGTAGAGCGGTCGCTGGGCCATTATGAAACCATGATCATGGTTAAGTCTTTCCCTGTATGGAAATATAGGGTGTTTGTGTAATTATCCTAATAATCAATTTATCGGATTTACACAATAAATTAGAAATTCACCATACATAATAATAAAAACATCACACATGTGACATGAGATGGATACTATGAAATATCAATTTGAGCAAAAAAAACCATTGAGTGTATCAAAATCTAAATATTTCCCCTCGTGACATAAAGGGTAATATTTTATATATTCATATCTAAATATTTAAAATAAGATTACAAGGTGCATCCGTGACGTAAGATGCATCGAAGACATAATTCATGGAAAGATGCACCCGTGAAATGAGGTGCACCAAAAGAATATACAATATACAGAAATTTCATAAGAGATCATATTCAAGATTTATGATAAAATATGCACAAAAGGCTGATAATAGATAATGTGTGTATAAGAGCAAAAGTGACCAACTTTATAATTACTGCGTAAGGTAAAATGAATAACTAACCACATACAAATATTTAAAATCTATAATTATTTTGAATGTAATTAAGTGGTAATTGTACAAAAGATATAATTAATTAAATGGATGACACGATGTATGCTAATAAAAGTATACCACTCTGGCCTTGGATAAGTTCATGAAATTCCTACCAATATAGGATCATAGAGTAAATATGAAATACCATGAACACCGTTAACATCTAATTTAGGTATCTCAAACAATCTATATACACATGTCGAATCAATTATGAAATATCATGGTATTTTCTTTTTATTTAAAAAGAAACTCCTTTTATTTTAAAAAAATTAGGGTTTGATTAAAAATAGATCATTTTTCTTAAATTCTAAAGTTTTCACATGTTCAAGAAATAAAAGATGAGTGAGGAACTTACAATTAAGAGAGATTCAATATTTCTCTTATCGGTCGAAATTGTCTCGAGTTGATCAAGGTGATGAAGACAATGTTTGGAAGGGTTCCTTCTTCTTTCTTCGATGATGGGTTACTTAGGCTAGGGTTTTGAAGATACAAAATATAAAATTAAATAGAGGAGAGAGAGAGAAGAAAGGATATGGGGTACTAGGGTTTATTTATAGGATTACAAATTACGGTTTGGGGAAATGAAGGGTTAGGATAACACAAAAGTAGATCTAACGGCTTATAAGATGGTAAATAAAAAAAAGGTTTTAAATTAAAGACAAATAAAATCTATTCTTTTATTTGTTAAAAGCAAATAAAAAATAAAATAAAATAAAAACAAATAAATAGGTTTTAAAAATAGTTTAAACAAGTTTTTAAATAATATAAGGTCTAATAAAATCTTTTTCTTCAAACATTAATAAATAATTTTTATATTGAAAAAGAAATTCTAGAAAAAAATTTAAATATTATTTTCTTTAAATTCGGAATTAATTTAAATATCTTTTTTCTTTTTATAAAAATTATTTAAAATATATTTAAAAACCAGAAAAATATGGAAAATCGCAGAAAATTCTAATTTATTTATTTTCTCACTTTATAACAATATTTCTCAAAAATAATTCTTTTTACAAATCTTCTGTTTCAAATAAATCTTAGAAAATTATTTAAAAATCATTTTTAAATCCTTTTGTCCATTTAAAAATTATGCTGACCGTTTAAAAATCCAAGTAATCTCTTTGCACGATTTTTCATCCAAAAATCAAAAACAAAAAATTAAACAAAATATTGTAAATATCAGGAATTGAACTCGTAACATATGAGATGGCGATGCAAGCAGGTAATCAGTAGGTATTATGGATAATCATGCACATAAATCACAAGAATATTCATATATACCTACTAGATTCACAAAAAAGATTTTATAAAAGAGAGGGAAATTTAAAAAAAAAGGTATATGAAATTTGCAGTCGTTACAGTAGTCGAAGATTTGCTAGACGGTTTGCAATCAGTCAATGAAAACCTCCGGATTGATTCTACCCGAAAACTCCGGTAATGCCATCTTCATTTCAGATCCCTGTAGCGGTCGGTTGGATACCGATCTTTACGCCCAATATTTCTTTCATCGTTGGATCCCAAACACTGAAAAGGGTTTTCATCTTCGGATCCCAAACTGTCATCATCTGGCCCCCGAAGGTTGGCAGACTCGATAATCGCCGCTAATCGTTGAACTTGTTTCCAAAGTTCTTCGATCTCGATATCTCGCGGTTCCCCTTTGTGTTGTTGTGCATCACGTCTACGCCCACCGTGTGTCATCGGTTCTTCTCCTTCCACCAAGAATGCAATGACGTTCACGCTCTGATACCAACTGATGAGGATAGGCTCGGAGGCTCGATACCCAGCGCGATCTCTAACTTTCAAGAGAAATCATAAAAACAAAACTCAAGATAAACCAAGGACGGGATATGATGGTCTCTTCTTAAACACAAAAACCATAATTTTCCTTTGCTAACAAGAAATCTTTATTAAATAATCAAAAATCAACCCCCTAATACAATAGTTCTCATCTTTTTAAATAAAAAAAATAGAATTCTTAACCATAAAGAAATAAATCTTAACTAAAAAGAAAAGGCAAAAAAATAAATCTAAGCTAAACTAATAAGATCTAAATAATTTAAATTGCAACAAATTCCAATTAAATCTCAATTTAAATTGTAAATGATATTCTGTCGAATCTTTCCAAATCTCAATCATATCTTCCGTAAATCCTAATTGGTCTCGGCTTATACTCCTGCATCAGGATTTCTATTCATCAAGTTTGCATGTTAATTAATCAACATTAATTTTGGTTACAAGAGGTTTTTTAGCATAAAAATACTGTCCAGATTAATAAGATAAGAAATTCTTTTTCTCACATAGATGTGGTTCGCAATACACCTACCAAAGTGTGCAAATTAAAGTGGCAATCTTGTTGGGACTTTAGGGCTCGTGAAAATTGGGTATTTGTCAGAGAAAATTATGTTAGTTTTCACTTGCTATCCATGTTGCAGAATTATATGATGAGATTTTGAGTGGTTCATGTCATATTATTTGTATGATATAATTAATTTCAATAAATTAAATTTTCTATTTTGGTATTTTATAATGGGTTTTTTTTTCGAAATAGGGTATTTTTTTATTTAAAATTATTAAAATAGGATAGTTTTATTTTAATTTAGAAGAATAGGACGGTTTGTGGACCCCACCCCCCTCCCTAGTTTAGAGGGCATGTTCCTAGAACCCGCCCCCTATATAGTATAGGATAGGACGGGTTCTATATAGGAGAGGGCGGGTTCCCAGAACCCGCCCTCTCCTATATGAAGGAGAGGGCGGGTTCCCAGAACCCGACCTATTAATTAAAAAAAAATTAAATAAATAAACGAAAATGCAAAAAAATTGGAATAAAATAATAAAATTGTATTATATGAATGTGGTGTACAAAATGAATCCGTCAAATTTACAATACAAAAAAATCCTATCTGTTTGTAAAATGTAAATTCTATCTCGACGGTCAAATTTATAATATCAAAATGAATCCGTTAAATTTACAATACAAAAAAATCCTATCTGTTTGTAAAATATAAATTTTATCTCGACGGTCAAATTTATAATATCAAAATGAATCCGTCAAATTTACAATACAAAAAATCCTATCTGTTTGTAAAATGTAAATTCTATCTTGACGGTCGAATTTATAATATCAAAATGAATCCGTCAAATTTATAATACAAAAAAAATCTTCCGGTGCACTTGTCACGATCTCGAAGGTCCCGTCCCTGATGACTGTCCTGAACATCTGGTCCTATAATGACCTGGTTGTTTGCATAGGCTACATCTAGCGTGCCTTTGCTGAGGATCAGCATCCATTGTCATTCGATCTTGACGTACCTTATGTCTTCCGGACCCTATATTTTTTTCCGGCGGTAATACAGTCGGTGTTTGTCTGGTCCCAGTATAATAGTGCCAATAGCGACTGTCCGGTATAGGATGAAATTTTGGATCGTATGCGCCTTGGTAATTGGAAACTGTATAGTAATGGGAAGCAAAATTGTAATGTGAGTTATGCATGCTGCTCGCAGCAGCAATTGCGTGGGCATAAGGTAAATGTTGTTGCTGGAAAACACCGCATGTGCATGAAGAGAGCCTTTCATCTCTAAAGTTTACGGTATATTAATTCCCATTACTCCCTGTTACTTGAAACTCCGCCGTGTCAAACCTTTCGGATCTGTAGTATTGCGCTCTGCGGTCTCTTTTTCGGAATATATTTTCGTAATACGCGGTGAGCGGAGTCTCCATCGCCAAGGACTTTTCTCTTCTTTGCACAAAGTAAGCATTCACCCGGAAAAAGGTTCGAACAATCAACCCCTGTATCGGTAAGCCTCTAACACCTTTAAGGGCCCCGTTGAAGCTTTTAAATATATTAGTGCTCATTAGTAGAGATCTGCATCCATTATCATGTGGTTGTGACCACATGCGTACTGGATACTTATCTAACCACGCTTTCGCGGCTTGACTCATCTCCCTAATTTTCGTCATGTACATGTCATGGATATTAGGGTCAGACGCTTCACCGGCTTTATACATAAGCTTATGTAGATATGAATTTTTAAATTTTCTATCAAAATTTTGCCTGAAGTGCCGCAGGCAAAACCTATGTGGGGTCGTCGGAAATACAGCTCTCATTGCAGCTAGTATTCCTAGATGTCTATCAGATATGATGCATAAATCTGTTTTATCAATAATAGATGGGATACTTTTGAGTTGACGGAAAAACCATGACCAGGATGATGTATTTTCACCCTCAACAATAGAAAATCCTAACGGAAATATACTGTTATTAGCATCAACACCTGTAGCGATTAACATGCAGCCTCTGTACTTACCGTATAGATACGTCCCATCAACGCACAATACCGGCCGACAGTGTGTGAAACCAGCCGCACTTGGAGCAAAGCACCAGAAAATTCTTTGAAACCTGACAGAGCCATCGACATCTGTTTCTGTGGGTTTTAACCGGTATACGGTCCCCGGATTTGATACTTTCATGGCTTCCATAAAAGGGACTAGTGAGTTGTACGAGCTTTCCCAGTCCTTAAATATCTTGCATAAAGCCTTTCTACGAACATCCCATGCATTCACATACGAAATCTGAATTTTGTGCTCTCCGCTAACGTAGAGCCGTATCTCTCGAGGAGTCATCGCCACATCTGTACTGATTAGTGGCATGATTAGTGAGCAAATGTAAGATGAAGTGCAATTCCTGTGATCTTGTAACATAATAGAATTAATGCATGTATGTTCTTGGTTGTATTTCGTGACCTTCCAAGCATTGGCCCTTTTGGAACAACATGCATGCAATCTCCACTTACATTTAGAAGCTTTCGTATATACCACGGTATAGTACGTCTTATTTGACTCTTCGGTTTTTGTAACACCCGAGCCCAATGCTACTAGTTTCTGTTACCGTATGAATGGTATTTATTTCATTGATCCTACTTGACTGTTGTTAGTTATAAATTTACCCGACAATTCATTTCTGCATATAACAATTTAAGGCATCTAAAATAAAATTAAAAATATTCGTCATAGCCTGCTTGACACCCCTAACCCCGTTGTAGCGTCCGTGCATCATGTTCTCGTCCCGTTCGGTGAAAACGGACGAGTTTGGACGGCTACGCGCACGTACGTGTGTCCGTCTTGGGGGTATTCTTTTTGATTGTAAAACACTTCATTTTAAATTTTGGATCCCGTCTAAAATTTTCTTATTTCAATTTCAAATTTTTGGACCCGACACAGACGCAATTTGGAAATATTTTACTTTGCGCCAAAAATCCCAATTTCTAATATATTTAAACCGTCAAATATTTTAACCATATAATATTTTTTTTATATCTCTAAATCTTTCAAAAAATTTCTTCCAACCAATCAGCTTCCATTTAATTTTCCTGGGCCCCACCATATTTTTTCTACGTCTCTCTCTCGCTTTCTCGCTCTCTTTCTCTCTCCTCCCCAATCCTCTCTCCTCTCGATCTCTCTCCTCCCTCTATCTCTCCCCGTATCTCTCTCTCTCCCCATATCTCTCTCTCTCTCCCCCATATATTCTTTCTTCCTCTTCTTTTCCTTTTACGAAACCAGAACCCACCTCGTCGCAACCCTAGTCGCCTCACCCCTTCGCCGCCCCAGCCCAACGCCGACGCCATCACCACCGGACTCCTTGCCTCCTCGCCCTCGTCGCAGCTACTGCACCTCCTTCCTCCTCTCCCCTCATTCCCGAACACCTGCATACCGCCTGCACACCGCCTACACCTCGTGGGATCGCCGCCGGCGATCTCGATCCGTCCCCTGACCTCGTGCATTCCCAGTAAGCTTCTTCTCCTTCCTTCGTTCTTTTCTTTTATTTGCAGATTCGGTTTCCATTCTTGATCGCCGGTGTTTGCTGCAGGTACCTCCACCGGAGCTCTGTCGACGTCGTCGACTATCACCACCCCTCCACAGATCCTCGTAAGCAACCTCTCTCAGATCCTCTTTTCCCTTCATCTTTATTTTTCTTTTCTTTTCTTGTTACGTTCTTGATCGTTCGCTGTATTGCATCTCGCCGGAATCCGGCCGTGCAGGCAACGTGTCCCGACGTTCCAGCGCGGTACCCCGACCCGTGTGGCTTCACTGTTCGTCGTTTTGGTTCGTTCCGTGAACCGTGCGCCCGTCGAGAGATTTCCCCGCCGACGTTTATCATTCCGTATTCCCGGTTCGCGACCCGTCGAGGCAAGTACCCCTTGCTACATGCTAAACAATATTTACATATACTTAATGACACCCTAAACCTGTAGTTTTAACTTTAGTACGATCATTTCCCATTTTGGTGTTCAATATTGTTATATATCATTTTATCTTTCAAACTTGGAACCTACAGTTTGCAATTGAACTTAATAATCACATTTACATGTTTTAATTACACTTTCACTAATGACGTAATCTATGGCACTTTATCTATCGTTTTACTTCACTCGGACACTCGTGTACATTTAACCTGCATAAACTGTGATTTCATCCATGGAACCTATATATATTTATATCATTGCATGCATGAAGTCTTAAACTTGTTAACATGATTAAACGGCTATAATTGTCTTACTGCATTCTTATAATGTTGAAATCATCTCTGTGACACAACTGATAACTGTACTGCTAATTGAGTGAATCTGCCTATTGCTTAATTCATTGCTTAGATCATGCTGTTGATAACCATGCTTGATTATGTAACTGAGTATGAGCACACCAATGATATCGTTTACATCTTGACCTGACTTGCTACATACATATTGATTGACCCGACATGGTACCGTATACTGCTTGACTTGACCTGATGTACCATGACCTGACCCGTTACCTGATCTTGTGTCTAATGCCAACAAACCTGACAGGTAGTCCCCATGGACCGTTCCTGTTGTCTATCCAGACAAACCTGCTTACCTGATCCTGTGTTGGCATTAGTTCTTGATTACTGAATACCTGACTTGACATACACATATAGCTTGGGGGTATGGGGAAATCAAAGGTGAAACCTGACTTGTAACTCAACAGTTCACTACTTGTTCTGATCAGTTTTAGAGGCTAGGCCCGCCTCGTGACGATGCTGCTGACATCGTTGGTCTGTACTCCTTTCCTGTTAGTGCCTAGCGGCACGTCTCGGTTTCAGCCCGAGAGTCTGTAGACCGTGGTCCCGGGCATGCACGGGATACTATTGAGTTACATCGATGATTCATCAATTTGGTTTCAAAGACTTTAGGACAGAAAACCTAATAGAACAGTTTAGTTTACCCATTGCACACTACCCTGCACTGCCCGGATTCATATTATTGTTACCATTGCTTTATTCATGTTTATATTCGCATTGCCTGTTACCCTGTTTATCATGATTATTACTTGATGACTTGACGCGCTAACGTCTGGGTTTTGCATGGCCCAGATTCTGTACCGCTGTTGCAGTCCGAGCAGAAGTACTTCAGCCGACAGGCTGAGCTGTGAGTGTCAGCAGTAGTTAGTTTTTCTTTCCTGCATTTTTATTCCTGATGTGAGCCTGCATTATGGGACATACATTCCAGTTATTTGTATTGGATCTTCGCTTCCGCATTTTATTATTCTTGACTCAGATTATCTTGGATTATGGACATGTTTTAGATAGTTTTATTTTGTTTTTGATATCTCTACAGCCGTAATGTGACTGTGGATGGATACTTCCTACCCACAGGTAGCATGGTTGGCTATGTCATGTGCCCATTTTAGCGTACTCTGGGAAGCGGGGCGTGACATGGTTCTTTTGGTATCAGAACCATAGGTCAGTCGGGTTGATTCTTTTGTAGTTGGGTATTATACCCAATACACGAATCAGAATACCCGTGTTTAGGAAGCATGTCTCGCCACCTTGCCGTTTTACCGTTCTTGAATCAAATTCTTCCTGATTATATCTTTTACGATGTGCAAACTTCCTTTGCATGTCGACTCGAAACCTGATTCCTTGTTATCTCTAGGACTTAGGCGACTTGGGTGGAGTTATGTAATTGTGGCTATGATACCGCGGCATAGTTACAATGCGGTACTCTATTTAAGTAACTTGGAGTTCTAGTCTTGATCTATATTTTGAATCTATCATCATGCTAATATTGGGTGTTTTGATTTCAGGAATATGGCAGGTAAGAGTTTGAAGACGTACCAAAGGCGTGTGGACGAAGCCGCCATGCTTGGAGTGATAAGGGGAATGCTGGAGAATCAAAAGAAACAGACCGAGCTGATCCAGCAGCAAGTGGAATCGTTTCAGGAAGGTTTGCAGATCGTTCAGCAGTCTGTGAACCATGTTGGAGCTAAACCAGTTGACCGAGTAGGGACCGTAGCAGATTTCAGGCGTTTGGGTCCGTCTACATTTACTGGTTTGGAGGAGCCGTTGCCAGCAGAGCAGTGGCTAGTTGACACAGAGAACTTACTTGTTGCGGCACAGATTCCAGATGAGAAAAGAGTTGATGTGGTACGCATTCAGTTAGTGGACTACACCCGAGAATGGTGGCTTGTGGAGGAGAACTGTCTGCCCAAGCCGATCGAGTGGACGGATTTTTCAAAGAGTTTTCTAGAAAAGTTCTTCCCGCGGACCACACGAGAGGAAATGGAAGAGAAGTTCATCGGGCTAAAGCAGAATGGAGCACCCGTAGATGTGCATGCAGCAGAATGGACAAGACTCGGCAGATTCGCTGGACCTTTAGTTGCCAATGATGCAGACAGGGCACAGAGGTTCATGCGCAGCTTGGACGTGGACATCCAGAGGCAAATTGTCTCCCTGGGTTTGACCACTTTCTCACAAGTACTTGCGGCAGCCCGAGAGCAGCAGAGTTTATCTGGGATGAAGGGGAGTTTGCAGCAGACAACAGTTGCGGTAAGGAAGCAGTTCTGTCGGGCCAGTCGAGTTTAGGGCTAGGCCGACAAACAATATTCTTGCATCAATGGAAGTTGATGAAAGTGAGGAGCCAGCTGTTGTTCGCGATTTTATGGACGTGTTTGAAGATATATCGGGTTTACCGCCGAAGCGAGACGTGGAGTTCACAATTGATCTTATTCATGGTGCATCGCCAGTATCCAAAGCGTATTATCCAATGGCACCAGGGGAGTTGGAAGAAGTCAAGAAACAGGTTGATGAATTGCTTGAGAAGGGTTGGATTCGAAGTAGTAACTCGCCTTGGGGAGCTCCAGTTCTTCTAGTAAAGAAGAAGGATGGCACAAGAAGGATGTGCATCGACTATCGAGAATTTAACCGGGTGACTATTAAGAACAAGTACCAGATCCCTCGTATTGGCGAACTTTTCGAGCAGCTTAGTGGCGCGAGGGTATTCTCGAAGCTGGATTTGCTATCCGGATATCATCAGGTCCGAGTGAAAACAGAAGATATTTGCGAGACGGTGTTCCGAACTCGGTATGGACATTACGAATACTTAGTGATGCCCTTCGGAGTAACGAATGTGCCGGCAGTATTCATGGACTTGATGAACCGAATCTTTTCACCATTCTTGGACCAGTTTATTGTAGTATTCATTGACGATATTCTGGTTTACTCGAAGAGTTTTGAAGAGCATGCAGAACATTTGAAGATCGCGCTGCAGACGTTGAGACAGGAGAAGCTATATGCGAAGATGAGTAAGTGCGAGTTTTGGCTGGAGGAAGTAAATTTTTGGGGCATGTTGTGTCTGGCGATGGAATTGCCGTCGATCCAGAAAAGATTGCAGCAGTACGAGATTGGCCGATTCCAAAGAATGTTGCGGAGATAAGAAGTTTTCTTGGACTCGCCGGGTATTACAGGAGATTTGTGGAGAACTTTGCTCGTCTGGCGGAGCCGTTGACCAAGCTTACGTGCAAGGAGATACCTTTTGTATGGACGGATAAGTGTGCGTTATATTTTGAGACGTTGAAGCAGAAGTTGATAACCGCCCCTATTCTGACCGTGCCAGACAATTCCGGAGGATTGGTGATTCACAGCAACGCATCTGGGAAAGGATTGGGATGTGTTTTGATGCAGCATGGGAAGGTTGTAGCGTACGCATCAAGACAATTGAAGACCAATGAGAAGAATTACCCAACTCATGACTTGGAGCTTGCAGCTGTGATTTTCGCTTTGAAGATTTTGAGACACTACCTTTTAGGCGAAAAGGTCGAAGTTTTCACGGATCATAAGAGCTTGAAGTATGTGTTCACGCAGAAGGAGCTTAATATGAGGCAACGTAGATGGTTGGAGCTGATGGATGACTACGATCTTGATCTTAAGTACCATACGGGGAAGGTTAATGTCGTGCCGGATGCGCTTAGTCGGTTACCAGCAATTCAGGTGTTAACTACGCAGAAGGAGATCGTTGAAGATTTTCGAAGATTTGACTTGGAGGTTGTGCTACCGCATTCTTCGGGACGGTTGATGCAGCTGAAAATACATTCATCGTTGATCGAGAATATTAAAGCAGCACAATCGCAGGATCCTAGACTGCAAAAGTTTCAAGAACAGGTTGAAGCCGGACTACGAACAGATTTATTGATCCACGAAGATGGTTCGTTGAGGTATGGTAGCCGTTTGTCTGTGCCAAAGGGAGATAGTCGTGAAGAGCTTATGAAGGAAGCACACAGTTCAGCTTATTCTGTACATCCTGGAGGCACAAAGATGTACCGAGATTTTCGACAGCATTTCTGGTGGGAAGGCATGAAACGGGAGATTGCTCGCTTTGTGGCAAAGTGCTTGTTGTGTCAGCAAGTCAAGGCTGAACATCGGAGGGTTGCTGGTTTATTGCAACCACTTCCGATTCCTCAGTGGAAGTGGGAACATATAACCATGGATTTCGTGACGGATTTACCGTGGAGTCCAAAGGGCAACAATGCTGTATGGGTGATTGTTGATCGATTGACCAAGGCAGCTCACTTTATCCCTTTTCGGGTTGGTCAATCAACTGAGACTTTGGCGGAGCGGTACATGCAAGAGATTGTAAGATTGCATGGAGTACCGGTGAGCATCGTGTCCGATCGGGACACTCGGTTCTTATCACACTTTTGGCGGAGTCTACAGGAAAGTTTGGGGACTCGATTGAAGTTTAGCACGGCTTATCATCCTCAAACTGATGGTCAGTCGGAGAGAACAATCCAAACTCTTGAAGAGATGTTGAGAGCATGCATGTTGGACTTCAAGGGTTCATGGGAGGATCATCTACACTTGGTGGAGTTTTCTTACAACAACAGTTTTCAGGCAACTATCCAGATGGCTCCGTGTGAAGCTTTGTATGGTCGTAAATGCCGTTCACTTGTTTGTTGGGACGATGTCGGTGAAAGAAGATTATTGGGACCAGATTTGGTTGTGCAGACAGTTGAGAAGGTTAACACTATCAGAAATTATATGAAGGCAGCACAAGACCGACAGAAGAGTTGGGCAGACACGTCAAGAAGACCTCTAGAGTTCGCCATGGGTGATTTGGTATTCTTGAAGATATCACCGACTAGAGGGGTGATTCATTTTGGAAGTCGAGGAAAGCTTAGTCCTCGATTCGTTGGACCCTTTGAGATCTTAGAACGTGTTGGTGAGGTAGCGTATCGTTTGGCGTTACCGCAGTCCTTGACGAATGTGCACGATGTGTTTCACGTATCTCAACTCTGTAGGTATGTTCGAGATGAAACGCACGTATTGGATCATTCGGAGCTAACAGTACGAGAAGACTTGACTTTTGAGGAGCGACCGATTGAAATTGTGGATCGAAGGGAAAAGGTTCTTAAGAACAAGGTGGTTTCTCTTGTGCTTGTTTCTTGGGGAAATCGCTCGCATGGAGAGTCCACTTGGGAACGAGAAGATGAAATCCGGCAGAAGTTTCCTCACCTTTTCTTGTAGTTGTTTGTCGTCTATCTTGTGTTCTTGGAATTTCGAGAACGAAATTCTTTTGTAGTTGGGTATAATGTAACACCCGAGCCCAATGCTACTAGTTTCTGTTACCGTATGAATGGTATTTATTTCATTGATCCTATTTGACTGTTGTTAGTTATAAATTTACCCGACAATTCATTTCTGCATATAACAATTTAAGGCATCTAAAATAAAATTAAAAATACTCGTCATGGCCTGCTTGACACCCCTAACCCCGTTGTAGCGTCCGTGCATCGTGTTCTAATCCCGTTCGGTGAATTTTAACGGGCGAGTTTGGACGGCTACGCGCACGTACGTGTGTCCGTCTTGGGGGTATACTTTTTGATTGTAAAACACTTCATTTTAAATTTTGGATCCCGCCTAAAATTTTCTTATTTCAATATCAAATTTTTGGACCCGACCCGGACGCAATTTGGAAATATTTTACTTTGCGTCAAAAATCCCAATTTCTAATATATTTAAACCGTCAAATATTTTAACCATATAATATTTTTTTATATCTCTAAATCTTTCAAAAATTTTCTTCCAACCAATCAGCTTCCATTTAATTTCCCTGGGCCCCACCATATTTTTTCTACGTCTCTCTCTCGCTTTCTCGCTCTCTTTCTCTCTCCTCCCCAATCCTCTCTCCTCCCTCTCTCTCTCTCCTCTCTCTCTCTCCCCGTATCTCTCTCTCTCCCCCCATATCTCTCTCTCTCTCTCACCCATATATTCTTTCTTCCTCTTCTTTTCCTTTTACGAAACCAGAACCCACCTCGTCGCAACCCTAGCCGCCTCACCCCTTCGCCGCCGCAGCCCAACGCCGACGCCATCACCACCGGACTCCTCGCCTCCTCGCCCTCGTCGCAGCCACTGCACCTCCTTCCTCCTCTCCCCTCATTCCCGAACACCTGCACACCACCTGCACACCGCCTGCACACCGCCTACACCTCGTAGGATCGCCACCGGCGATCTCGATCCGTCCCCCGACCTCGTGCATTCCCAGTAAGCTTCTTCTCCTTCCTTCGTTCTTTTCTTTTATTTGTAGATTCGGTTTCCATTCTTGATCGCCGGTGTTTGCTGCAGGTACCTCCGCCGGAGCTCCGTCGACGTCGTCGACCATCACCACCCCTCCACAGATCCTCGTGAACAACCTCTCTCAGATCCTCTTTTCTCTTCATCTTTATTTTTCTTTTCTTTTCTTGTTACGTTCTTGATCGTTCGCTGTATTGCATCTCGCCGGAATCTGGCCGTGTCGGTGACGTGTCCCGACGTTCCAGCGCGGTACCCCGACCCGTGTGGCTTCACTGTTCGTCGTTTGGGTTCGTTCCGTGAACCGTGCGCCCGTCGCGAGATTTCCCCGCCGACGTTTATCGTTCCGTATTCCCGGTTCGCGACCCGTCGAGGCAAGTACCCCTTTCTACATGCTAAACAATATTTACATATACTTAATGACACCATAAACCTGTAGTTTTAACTTTAGTACGATCATTTCCCATTTTGGTGTTCAATATTGTTATATATCATTTTATCTTTCAAACTTGGAACCTACAGTTTGCAATTGAATCTAATAATCACATTTACATGTTTTAATTACACTTTCACTAATGACGTAACCTATGGCACTTTATTTATCGTTTTACTTCACTCGGACACTCGTGTACATTTAACCTGCATAAACTGTGATTTCATCCATGGAACCTATATATATTTATATCATTGCATGCATGAAGTCTTAAACTTGTTAACATGATTAAACGGCTATAATTGTCTTACTGCATTCTTATAATGTTGAAATCATCTCTGTGACACAACTGATAACTGTACTGCTAATTGAGTGAATCTGCCTATTGCTTAATTCATTGCTTAGATCATGCTGTTGATAACTATGCTTGATTATGTAACTGAGTATGAGCACACCCATGATATCGTTTACATCTTGACCTGACTTGCTACATACATATTGATTGACCCGACATGGTACCGTATACTGCTTGACTTGACCTGATGTACCATGACCTGACCCGTTACCTGATCTTGTGTCTAATGCCAACAAACCTGACATGTAGTCCTCATGGACCGTTCCTGTTGTCTATCCAGACAAACCTGCTTACTTGATCCTGTGTTGGCATTAGTTCTTGATTACTGAATACCTGACTTGACATACACATTTAGCTTGGGGGTATGGGGAAATCAAAGGTGAAACCTGACTTGTAACTCAATAGTTCACTACTTGTTCTGATCAGTTTTAGAGGCTAGGCCCGCCTCGTGACGATGCTGCTGACATCGTTGGTCTATACTCCTTTCCTGTTAGTGCCTAGCGGCACGTCTCGGTTTCAGCCCGAGAGTCTGTAGACCGTGGTCCCGGGCATTCACGGGATACTATTGAGTTACATCGATGATTCATCAATTTGGTTTCAAAGACTTTAGGACAGAAAACCTGATAGAACAGTTTAGTTTACCCACAGCACACTACCCTGCATTGCCCGGATTCATATTATTGTTACCCTTGCTTTATTCATGTTTATATTCGCATTGCCTGTTACCCTGTTTATCATGATTATTACTTGATGACTTGACGCGCTGACGTCTGGGTTTTGCATGGCCCAGATTCTGTACCGCTGTTGCAGTCCGAGCAGGAGTACTTCAGCCGACAGGCTGAGCTGTGAGTGTCAGCCGTAGTTAGTTTTTCTTTCCTGCATTTTTATTCCTGATGTGACCCGCATTATGGGACATACATTCCAGTTATTTTTATTGGATCTTCGCTTCCGCATTTTATTATTCTTGACTCAGATTATCTTGGATTATGGACATGTTTTAGATAGTTTTATTTTGTTCTTGATATCTCTACAGCTGTAATGTGACTGTGGATGGATACTTCCTACCCACAGGTAGCATAGTTGGCTATGTCATATGCCCATTTTAGCGTACTCTGGGAAGCGGGGCGTGACAGTTTTAAATGTAACGTTTTGCTGAATAGACCACGACTTCAGCTTACAAATAAGATCTCCTTTTTCCTGAAATAAATCCTAAACAGTGACGCAATCTTCGCTTGCTACTGTCGCTTCCAAATAGGGTGCCGTATTTAATTCTGCCACGGCTAAGTCTACACAACTATCATCTTCCAGCGGATCGAGGCCGAGATCTTCTAGTTCGACGAAATCATTGTTCGCAACCATATCATCAAACAATGCTACTTCATTCAATCCAGCGGCATATTCCATACTATCCTCCCCTTGATGACCTTCACCAGTTTCATCATCATCACTGCCACACATATCAATGTCACCCGTAGCAACATAAGGCTCGGTGCAATATATGATGGTTGTGGTTGGTGTAATGTGGATAGTTCGGGGTGAGAAGACCGGAAAGATGTGGACGGACATGCTTGGAATGCGCTACTTGGATCGTGTTGGAATGATGCGGAGGTATGGGAAAATCTGCGTTTAGTATATAAATTATTATTATACTATTATTCCTTAATATTTTCGTAAATAAATCACCACTTGTTTCAGATTTATTTACCTTTGGAAGGTTGTATATGGTAATCCTTGTTGTTCTTCTGGGGTGCATGTAACTGCAGCAGTCGATTGGGAGAACCTGTATTCAATATATAAAATATATTAGTATTTTGATATTACTAAAATGTTTGAAGGCGGATTTATAAAATATTTACCCTTGAGTTTGAAGGTTTGAATAATATTGTGTATAGTCATATCCACCGAGACTGACGGTATCATCGTTAACCATGTGACCGTACCCCCAAGAACTATCTCCAGCATTACCATCAAAATTACCCGTTGGAGGGACATCTGATACTTCTAATTGTTCCTTCTGAACCAAAAGTTCAAAAGAATGCTGGGTGTTTGACAGACCGAACTCTATCATCGAAGATATTGATGCATCGTCTATAATTTCAACTAATGCATTTCCACTAAACATAGGCCATATACAACTTAAGCCTAATTTCACGGCGATCGTATTTCGTGATTTTGAATACTTTATTCTCAATTTCATTATAAGTCGTTGATGGTTCTAATCGCATGATTCTTGCGGACCCGCCCATATACTCAGGACCTTGTGCACTTGTGATAATCCGGCCATCGTATTTACATACAACAAATAAACTTGAACTTGCCATAATCTGCATCAAACAATATCAAGCCAACAATAAAAAAAGCGTTAACAACTTCATACAATCACAGTCAAAACATGCACAATCATATCTAGAACTATGGTCTTCAAAGTCCACTAGATTGCCCCTAACTGTTCAAAAGTGACAAGTTGTGAGATAACCCTCAAATCGTCTCTTCACTGCTAATTGTGGACAGGTAAGCACAAGTGAAGAAAGGAGGGTTCCGCTCACGAATCACCGTGAGACGGGCCTTTTAAAATTACCTTTCTCACTTGTCTAGCCTAGGCACCACAAAGTCAAGTTTAGATAAACGATCGAATGCCCACAACCTTCCTCTGTCCTATTGAGCACGACAGTCCTTAGTTGGCTGAGTCTAGATATTTTTTTTAATAAGCTCAAGGGTAATGCGTATACTTTTAGTGATTTTTGGGGTCTTAGGAAGGGTGATGAAATCCCCACCCAATCTGAATTGGTGTTATAGCCCCTTAAAGTCCGTATTATTTATGCAAAACAGTAGCAAACAAAAATCGAAAACACTTGCAAACAATTTATTTGGCGGCGGCGCAAAGAATCCTGCACAAAAACAGTTTTATTGGAGAGGGGAAGAGAGTTTGTGCGAAGAATGCTGCAGGAAGAATAGTTCAGAGGAGTTCAGAGGAGGGGAGAAGATGAGGGAAATACTCACAGAGAATTTGGAACTTCAAATTTCTTCCCTGTGCTTGTTTTGGTCTCCTCTTCCTGTTTAGAGCCCCTGAACCTTGGTTTGGTTACTGAATTTGCTCCAGAAATTTACAGCAAGCCGTGGTTTCGTCTTGATCCTATCCAGCAGCTCCTCACGACTACGGCACTGAACTTGACCATCTTCCTAACCTGCACACTTACACAAAATAAGGGTAAATGGAGAGTTGCTGGATAGGAGAGAGCTGTATTTATAGGAACACGCCGGCATTTAATTATTGAAGAGGGCGCGTTCTAAGAACCCGCCCTCTTCGTTTCAGAATTTTAATTATTGTTCCTGCTTGATTTCACAACACACTGTTAAAAAAATAATAATAAAAGATAAGGGTGAGTTCCTGGAACACGCCCTCATTTAATTATTGAAGAAGACGGGTTCTAAGAACCCGCCCTCTTCGTTTCAGACTTTTAATTATAAGTCCTGCTTGATTTGACAACACATTGTTAAAAAAATAATAATAAAAGATGAGGGTGGGTTCCTGGAACACGCCTCCATTTAATTATTGAAGAGGGCGGGTTCTTCGTTCTGATAAAAATATAAAACATTAAAAAACTGATTTGACTTGACACTATAATACATAACATTAAAAAACTGATTTGATTTGACTTGACACTATAATACATATCCCGGGAATCCAACAAATATGAGGGCGGGTTCCTGGAACACGCCCAGGAACCCGCCCTCATTTAATTATTGAAGAGGGCGAGTTCTAAGACCCCGCCCTAGTCGTTATGATAAAAATATAAAACATTAAAAAACTGATTTGACTTGACGCTATAATACATATCCCGGGAATTCATACAATCACTTTAATTAAATAATTGATGTGACAAATATGAGGGCGGGTTCCTGGATCCTGCCTTCCTTTCCCTATAAAACCCCGCCCTCTTCAGTATGGTTTTCGTTAAATTAACTCTGTCCAAAGTCCCTTCTCATATCTAAAATATCAAAATTATCTCAATGGAGAATCAACCATTCGACAAATCTCTGCTCGTTGATCAAAACGAACACAGATCTTTTAATATATTACACGGAGAGGAAAGATTCAAAACTTATTCAATTTTTTTTAATTCCCCATTTCTTTTAATTCTAATAGTTGAAAATAACATGATTTAATTTTACAGGATGGAGATAATCTCATCGTCGTCACCCATAGTTCTAACAAGTGGATAGTTACCGACCAGCAAATAATCAAGCGGATTCAAAGGGCTGGATTTTATAAAGCTTCATTGCTTCGTCATATCCAAATCGACCACGCCCTCGTTGCCTCTCTAGTTGAGCGCTGGAGAAAAGAGACCCACACTTTTCATCTCAGATGGGGTGAGGCCACTATCACACTCCATGAAATTGGCCTCTTACTCGGTTTACGGGTCAATGGGGTTGGATTGGTCGGAGGAAAAATTGTTGGTCCAGATAGCGACCACCCATACTGGAATATATATGCCGAATCTGCTCTCGGACAGGTAAAAAAATTAATGTCAATAAACTCTCGATATCTTTGTTTTTATCTAAGTAAATTATTTATATCTAATATTCAGATTCAGATTCTCTCTTATTGGTTCCCCTCTTTAGTGTACCTATTGCATGGACATTTTGTACATTATTTTTAGCTTTAATATTTCACAAAAAATGCTAATATCAAGCACCAGAAGGCTATACTAAGGGGTATAAGATTAGTTTAAACTGGATGACTAATATCCCTGATGAAGCCACCGATGAAGTCTTGGATAGACATGCACGTGCCTACATTCTCTACATGATCGGTTCTTGGTTGATGCCGGACCAATCGGCAACGCATGTCCATCCTTTATACCTTGGGTTCCTTACGGACTTTGATGTGTGTGGCCAATATGCTTGGGGAGCAGGGGTATTGGCCTATCTTTACAAGGAACTCGATAAGGCATGTGCTCCAACGAAGAATAAAATTTATGGCTGCATTATATTACTTCAGGTACATTCCTTGTTTTTAACAGCTAGAAATTTGCAAAATTGTAATATTGGTTCTTTCTCTTATCATCTGACACTTTATTTATAGATTTGGTCATGAGAGCACATGTGTATGGGAAGACCGGATCAAGTTAAAATAACTGCCTTGTATACCCTGGAAAGCCGCTCGGCTTTTGGTGGAATGGCAAGAAAGCGTATAAGGCTCCCCGTCGAGTACTTAGGTACTATAGAGATGAGTTGGATCGCATGGAGGCGACTCAGGTAACCATAACTTAGGTAATTAAGTCTGTTTTAAAATTTTGAAATACCTTCATCACAATTTTTGTACTATGTTATTTGCGCAGTTCACGTGGACGCCTTATACAGCAGATCGTCTGTAAGGATTACCCGGCATCTGTATCGAAGGAGAGCCGGTTTGGCGGGCTCGATGCCCACTTCTCTGCATTAATATCGTTGTCATGCACCTACCGGCCTGAGTGTTGCGACAGTTTAATAGATCGCAACATATTCCTG
This sequence comes from Agapanthus africanus, assembly GCA_030015575.1. Classification (NCBI taxonomy): domain Eukaryota; kingdom Viridiplantae; phylum Streptophyta; class Magnoliopsida; order Asparagales; family Amaryllidaceae; genus Agapanthus; species Agapanthus africanus. The sequence continues at coordinate 30,076,459 of CM057339.1, forward strand.
TCCCGCCGCCTTCGCCTATGACAATAGAGGGAGACATGCGGGAAGAAAGGCGGAGCGTGATTGGAGGGAGCATCATCATCAATATTTGCTGAGATGGGAGGATGGGCAGCGTAATATTTCCTTACAGCAAATAGGTGACCAAACAACCACCGACGCTACCGAAGCATATCTACAGTGGTATAAGCGTGTCACCATAAGATATCTTTCTGCTCCCCCTAACGACTTCCCAAACATCGAGCGGTACGAGCCTAGAGGCCACGTGGAACGAGATTTGGTAAGTTGAATTCTTTAGATTATATTACTTTTTAACATCCGGCGGTATGAGTCAATACTTATTTCTTATTTCTAATGTAATGGCAGGCTCGTGGGTTGCATCATATACAATCAATGGTGCAGGATCTATATCCGACTGATACTGGTCCGGAAACTCAGGCTCTATTTTCAAATGTAGACCAATATATTGGTGGTATATTCGGTTCATATAATTTGCTTCCACATTTATCGCCGGCACCAGAGCAGCAGTATGAGCCGGCACCGAAGCAGTAGTATGAACCGGCACCGGAGCCGCAGCATGAGCCGGCACCAGAGCCACAGCATCACGGAGATCCAGCGCAGCAGGATCAGTGGTTTGGATCACCATACCGTCAGCAGCAACCCTGGCATACCGGACAAGCGCAACAACCGGAGGAACAACAGTTTTGGGGGACCGGTTTTGCGCATCAACACCAGTCTTGGGGGTCAGGTTTTGCAGAACAGTCGTCTTGGGGGTCAGGTTTTGCGCAACAACAGCAACCTTGGGGGTCAGGGTTTGCGCAGCCATGGGGCCCAGGTTTTGTGCAACAGTAGCCGCATGAAACCGGGGCAGGTTCTTCTCTACAACTGTCCAGTTGGGAGACGGATTTATCGTCCTACGTACAATTGTTGGGAGGCACCACATATATGACACATGTCCCACATTCAGGATTTGCGGAACAACAGCCTGTCCAAGACGCTGTTGAAGACGAAACTGAAGCTGAAGCCGAATCAGAAGAGCAGACGCCGCCGCTATATACCCAAGAAACAGTAGGTCCTCCAGTCATCCCAAGTGGTATAGGCTTATGTCAAGCCTCCTCGGATTTCATAAGGGAAAGGAAAAACGATAGTTATATACATTTTACAAACAGATAGGATTTTTTTGTATTGTAAATTTGACGAATTCATTTTGATATTATAAATTTGACCGTCGAGATAGAATTTACATTTTACAGACAGATAGGATTTTTTTGTATTGTAAATTTGATGGATTAATTTTGTACACCACATTCATATAATACAGTTTTATTATTTTATTCCAATTTTTTTGCATTTTCGTTTATTTTTTTTTTTAAAAAATAATTAATAGGGGGGTTCCCAGAACTCGCCCTCTCTTTCATATAGGAAAGGGCGGGTTCTGGGAACCCGCCCTCTTTATATTAATAGAGAGGGCGGGTTCCTAGAACCCGCCCTCTCCTATATTATATAGTGGGCGGGTTCTAGGAACCCGCCCTCTAAACTGGGAAAGGGGGTGGGGTCCACAAACCGCCCTATTCTCCTAAATTAAAATAAAACTATCCTATTATAATAATTTTAAATAAAAAATACCCTATTTCAAAAAAAACTTTTATAATTTACCGTGGTCAAACTCATTTGAATTCAAATCTCCCTCTCATCTTGTTGGAGGGAGCAATTATGGGAGTTATAGGTAGTTATGGGATTTAAATTTTGAATTCAAATAGTGAAAGAATTCCATTCGTATTCTTTCAACTTTTATTTATGCCAACTTGTTTTCTTTGTTCCATAGATATAATAACAATTAATTCTTCTCTTCTCTTTTTAGTCTTTGGTACTCAAAAGATCTAGTTTTCGAACCAATTCTCTGCAAGTGAAACGCGGAGAATTGAAATCCAAAATTGGATTGTTGTATTCTGAAAGCAATTCGCACAAACCCCTGTTATATTGTAGAGAGCGAAAATTGGTTCAAAGTTAGTGATTACGTGTCTCGACTCAATTTATTATGTTTTTTAGCCATGGTATTCAACTGCTGAAACAACAATTTAAAGCAATTTTTTGTGTTCATCATTGGCACCGAAAACATCAACGATAAAGATGAGGCATTTCAAACTTGTTAAACCGGACTACGTGCTCACTACTATGATTCCCACTGGGTCGAAATATGAAGAGGATCTGTGGAAAGCATTTGACTCAATGCACAAAAATGTAGATTTAGGAAAGATGAACCTTTTAGATAACAAGTATCTAAACTTTGTTTTTATTAATACATTTTTTGTTCATACAATTTTTCATAAATTATCTAAATTTTGGAAAGATTATCGATTTCTCAAAATAGAGAATACATCGGAAGCTAAGGATGAATTCATTGCAATGATTTCTGAAATCAATGTAATTGGAAGTGAAATAAATGGGTATCATGATTCAGGTGCCACTTGGCATGTAACGAATAATAGATCTATATTTGCAACTTTCAAGAAATAAAGTGATGTCCATCAACTTTTCATGGGCAATGAATCGACTGCAACGGTTATAAGCATTGAAACAGTGAATTTAAAATTCACTTCGGATAAGTCAATAAAATTGACTGAAGTGTTGTATGTTCCATAAATTCGTAAGAATTTAATGTCTGTAGGTTTGCTAAGTAAATATGGTTTTAAAGTTGCATTCGAATCCGATAAAATTGTAATTAACTAGAGTAGAATATTTGTGGGAAAAGATTATGCATGTAATGGGATATTCAAATTGAGTCTAATTAATAAATATACTAGTTCTGTTTATATTACTGATTTATTTTCTCTATGGCATGATAGAGTAGAACATGTATATTATCGTCGCATGAATGGCATAATTAATTTAGGTTTTATTCCTAGATGTGCTAATAAAAATACTGATAAGTGTAGAATATGTGTTCAATCTAAAATTACTGGAAAATCTTTTCATAAAATTGATTTGCAAAAATTTGTACTTTTAGAATTAATTCATAGTGATTTATGTGATTTGAATCAAATTTTAAGTTGAGGTGGTAAAAGGTATTTTATAACCTTTATTGATAATTTTTCAAAATACTTTTATGTTTACTTATTAAGGCATAAAGATCATGCATTAAATAGTTTTAAAGTTTATAAAGAGAAAGTTCAAAATCAACTTAACACCAAAATCAAGACTTTAAAATCCGATAGACGTGGCGAGTATGTTGATATAGATCGATTTTGTGAATTCGTAGGTATTGTATATATTACCATTGCACCATATACACCTTAACAAAATGGAACCGCGGAACGCAAAAATAGAACATTATTCAAAAAGGTTAATACTATGATCTCTAATACGGGCTTAAATGTCAATTTGTGGGGGAATCATTATTCACTGCATGTCACATACTTAATAGAGTTCTTCAGAAAAATAAAAATACGACACCCTATGAATTTTGGGGAAAAAAAAAGAAATCTGATCCTAGTTTAGAGTGTGGGGATGTCGCGCTCACGTTAGGCTTCCCGAGTCTAAACGACCCAAATTGGGTAATAGAATAATTGAATGCATTTTGATTGGCTATTTCTTGACTAGCAAAACTTGTAGATTTTTTGTGGCTGAACTGCATTGTGCTTATTCTCAAACTAGTATCATTGAATCTCGAGATGAGGAATTTTTCGAAAATCATTTTTCTACAATATCTAGAATTAATGATAATAATTCTGATGTTCCTTTTATTAATTCTAATTATAATTCCGAATTAATTATTAATTCAAATACTAATAATGAAGAATTAGAACCGAGAAGAAGTAAAAGAACAAGAGTAGAAAAAACTTTTGGTCCCGATTTTCAAATGTATTTAATTGAAGCATCTAGAGATAAGCAAATAAATGATTGTCAAGAGTATTTGCATATTTGAGAAAAACCATGGATTACGGTGTACATTATACCGGTTATCCTACGGTTTTAAAAGAATATAGTGATGTCAGTTGGAACTCAATTTTGGGTGAGTTATTATCAACTAGTGATTGGGTTTTTACTCTAGGGGGTGCTGTGATTTCTTGGAAATCAAAGAAGAAAACCATTATTACTTGTTCCACAATGAAATCAGAGTTTATTACTCTTGCTGATTATGGAAAGAAAGCAGAGTGGCTAAGAAATCTTCTTTTAGAAATATCTTTGTAACCTAAGCCTATGCCACCGATTGTCATCAATTATGACAGTGAAGCTGCAAGATCGGTAGTCCATAATAAAGTTTATAATGGAAAATCTAGACATCTAAGTCTAAGACATGGTTATATCCGATAATTACTCAATGATGAGGGAATAATTGAGATTAACTATATTTGTACAAAGTGAAATCTTGTCGACCCTTTTACTGAACAATTTTCAAGAGATTTGATACAGAAATTATCATTAGGGATAGGGTTAAAACCTTACAAATTGATCAACTATCATTGAAATCTTACTCGATGCTTGTGCTCCTAATACTGTGAGTTCATAGGAAGAGTAGATGATACGAATGGTTGAATAAGTATGGAAACTTGTACTTATTCCTGAAATGACTATGCTTGGATCTTGTAGGAAAAGAAAGAGGATGAATTATATTCTTAATAGGTGATATCATAAATTGTGATACTACAAGACGCACAAGATTACCTACCTATATCGATGTGGGAGTGCGGCCGTCTTTTATGAAATTAAAAGTTTTTCTCAGAAACATTCATGAAACCATGACATGAGCATAGCCATAACAGTTCAGATTTATGAGTAACTTGATCTTTGAAATGTACGTATGTGCTTTATATCCGGTATTTTCCCAAACGGGTTCTCGGTTCAAAACTTCGGTTACCATGCACCTTGATTGAACTTTGATATAAATGCACTAAAGTGAAGATTCAAGTCCATAAAATATCTTCAGGGTATATATGTATATTTAGTATCATCTTTTTTTTTTTTTGAATTTTTTGAAATTGGTGGGGAATGTTATATTATTTGCATAATATAAGTAATTTCAATAAATTAAAATTTCTATTTTGATTTTTTTTACAGTTGACCGTGGTCAATCTCATTTGAATTCAAATTTTCCTCTCATTTTGTTGGAGAGAGTGGTTATGGGAGTTATAGACGGTTATGAGAGTTATAAGTAGTTATGGGAATTTAAATTTTGAATTCAAATGGTGAAAGGATTCCATTCGCATCCTTTCAACACTTATTTATACCAACTTGTTTTCTTTGTTCCATAGACACAATTCTGTTCTCTTTTTGGTCTTTTTTCCAAAACAATTACCGTATTGATAACACCATTTTTATGTTGTCTACCTTAGATAGGCAAGCACCCATATTCTCCGGCTCCCTGAGACTCAAGAGAACTGGTCCCGCTTAAATCTATGTTTACTAGGGTCCTTATTGTAAATTAATATAACTTGAGGGGGTTTTATGAAAATAGTTTTGATATATTTTCAAAATAAACCTTAAGTATTTATTTATCTCCACACTCAATGGACCACAACTCCATTAATAGATCCCAAACCCTAGCTCTGCTGTTAGTTGCAAAGCTGCAGCAATGGTGATGGCCAGCCTTCAACAGCAGCAGCAGCAGCACTCGATCGAAGATCCCCAGCCTTCGATCGTTGAGATCGCCGATGCAAATGAGGAGGAGAAGAAGAAGGCGAAGCGAGTGGCCTCGCTCGATATCTTCCGTGGCCTCACCGTTGCTGTAATCATCGATAAAAGATCAAGTTTTCGAAGCAATTCTCTTCGAGTGCAACGCGGAGGATTGAAACATAAGATTAGGTTGTTGTATCTTGTAAGCAATTCACACAAACCAATGTTGCATTGTAGGGAGCGAAAATTACTTTAAAGATAACGATTACGTGCATCAACTCAATTTATTGTGTTTTTTAGCCATTGTATTCAACTAATACAACAACAGTTTAGACGTTCCAAGTAGACTAAGACTTCATCAAACACTAATTCTTTATTCAACTGCCTTCAACCAAACTTACCTATAAGGCTATAGCTACAACAATTTCGATCTTGCATTTATCTTCTCATTCACTAGTCCAATGCTTGATCATTCCCTCATCACCATTTTGTTTTTATTATAAAAACTTGCAAATTAAACCTTACTCAGATCGCTCAATGCTTTAAATACATATATTTCTCTTACTTAATAGAAAAAGTGGATCACTAACAAACATTCCCTAGGGATGAGAGATGAGGAATAATTCCTCAAGTTTTATTAATTATTAATGTCAATGTCAGTGCTCTTAGTCTTCATTGCTTCAAATTAATACTATACTTTGATTGGAACTGCCAAATACATAGTTGGTTTGCATTTTAAAAGGTCCAGTTGATTACTTTAGTTTGGAAGATGAATTATAGTATTACATGTGTCATTGAACTTGGACATCTACTAGATGGCATTTAGTACCAATCAAATGCACAATCATTTTAGCTAGCTAGCTGTGAAGGTTTAAAGATTAGGTTTTCTTTTTCAATATATTTAACCACAAAAATCTTTCATATTTTGTAGGCTTATTTTACAGAAACCATCCTGTGGTTTTCTTGAGTTTTTCAAAACCATCTTATAGTTTAAACTCATCATGCATGAAAACCCATATATTGAACTTTCAGTTCATTGTAAAAAATCCCCCATGTGGTTTAATTTATAAAGTTTTTTGGTGGTTAACAGGTCATGTGACCCAACGTTTAATCGATTCTTCTAGTTTTTCCTGAATTATCCATCCTAATCTCATTATAATATCTCTTTTCTCTAAATTTCGATTCGATTCCAAATTGAGACTTGTTCTCTAAGTCCTTAAACTAAAGGTTTTGTTATCCAAATTAGGGTAAATTGCCTACTAAACAGTATTATGAGTATGGTTTATCTTCAATACGTGTAGAGGATCCGTATTTTTATTAAAATAAAATGTTAATTTAGTCAATTTTTCTAATAAATAACTGCATGGGGTTTCTGTATAACAAAATAAAAGCTCAGATAGTTTTCATGATGAGTCTAAACTATAGAGTGTTTTAGGATATTAAATTTAAATATGCGAATAAGGAGGGTGATTATATAATTAGTTATTATATGATGTCACAAACGGGCTTTCAACATAAGACAGTTTCCATTCAATAAAACTCGAGCCTTATTGAGATTTATCCCATTTTATATCTTATACCTATTTACCTCTCATAATTTTTCCCATCAAGGTGGTTTCTTGAAATAAGCCTATTTTGTATTATTCTTCGTATTTGTATATATGGCTTTTAAATCTTAGGTTGTTTCAAATATACTCGCATTATCGCTGAAAATACACGCATATATACTTAATAATAAGACTTAATTTCTAAAATCTACCAATCCGGTTTTGTAAGAAACTCACAAAGCTATGAGAAATTACCATAGATAACTACGATACGTAGCACCGTTGGTGTCGCATCATTGTCTTGCCAATGACTAACACATCATCGTGAAAAATCCCAAAATCATCGTTCTTCCTTATACTCTCACCCTAGCCTAACCCTTGGCCCATCCGTCACCAGCGCCACCCTTGTTTCTTGTCTCGTCATCACTGTCGCCGCCCTCATCCTCCTCCTTGACTCTCTCTAATCCTAACCCTCATCTCTCACCGTTGCCGCCATCACCGACTTCATGATCTGCCCTCATCCTCCTCATCTCCTTCTCGCTCTAATCCTAATCCAAACAATCATTCACGCCGTCCTCATCCTCCACTTCATCTCCTAATTTCTTTATCTTTAACCCTAACCTAACCTCCTCCTTTGCTGCTGCACGTGGCAAATTAATTACGTGCATTGACTTTTAAGATAAGAATTACATGGCATTTAATTACGTGCATTGCACTTTTAAAATAATTACTGTAAAATTCTTGAAAAAGATTATAAAATATTGAAGAAAATCTTTTAGATATTTGGTAAAGGATTAAAAAGATGGGGAAAAAAATAGAAGATTAAAATCTAGATCTGTTTTTTCTTTTTGTACCCGGTCCATAGTTAAGCAAAATTATCATTCTACCTTTTTTACCATAAAGTTTCGAAAAAATCCATCATTGTATCACATTTCTTGGTTCACTTACCACCAAAGAAGCATCGGCCATATAGTCACAACTTTATATTTCTAAACACTACCAATCTAGATTCGTGTCTTCTTCCTCATATTCTATCCCTCTTGCCTTATCTCCCCAATTATCCTGCTTCTCCATCTAAGTTTCGCCATCGCTGCGTGCTCGTCTCCGACGATCTTCCACCGCATCCGCCGATGTTGTATCAGGGAATTGGTTCAATATCCTATAAGGAACACATTCTGCGCGGGGTGGGGGTGGGGGAGATGCAAAACTTTGAGAAAATATCAAAAGTAAAAATCCTCGCTGCCAAAATAAAACTAAGAAATATTAAATGTTGTGTAATTTGCGAGGTTCGAGCCTTTTCTTTTAAAAGAAAATGGATAGATCAGTATTAGGACCCTAACCTAATAAAGCATTTGTTTGAATTCATGAAATCCGAAAAGTTACAAAAAGGGTTTTTTGAGATAATAGGTGGTATAAATTCGTCATCCCTCATAAATGGAAGATCCGGGTCCGATCCCGGATCTCCTCTTGGGGTTACTCCAAACTCCACAAATAAGCTACTCCAAGCCCATCGGAAAGTTACAAATTATAGCTTACGAAGATAAACAATAAGCATATTAAACAAATTCCACTTGGCATTGAGCATAGTGTCGGTTGTTGTTTTACTGGGTGAGGCCGTTATATGATGGCATTGGCGGTTCTGGAATTGGAGCAGTTATGACCGTTGCAACCATTTATGACTTTACTGTTGGTAGTTTCATAAATAAAATTTTTATACTTCTGTGAAATATCCTCGAAATATGCGATATCAATCAAAAGCCAGGAAAATTACTTTTACAATGTGTATGAAATAACTTGAAGTTTAAAAAAAAAATTGGCTGTAGGTGCAACTATATACAAAGCCTTCAACAGGGTAACTGCAACAATCCTTGCCGGGTCCCTAGCCATCGGCATCCATTACATTGGAGCCAGTTTCAATCAAACGATCCGACCCGATAATTCGTGGCCTCTTCGTATTTCTCACATGTATAAATAGTTTTTCTCAAAAACTAGGCTAAATTACACTGAAGGACCCTTAACTATAGATGTTTTTTCACTAAACTACTTAAAATTTTGCTTTATTACAGTAAACTACCTTGAACTTTGGGTTTAAGGAAGCTTTTTTCCAACCGAAACCCCCTTAAATGCAGAACTTTGAGGTAGTTTGGTGAAAAACAGCAGTAGCTAAGGGTATTTTAGTGGAATATACCCATTATATAATATATCACTCCTGCTAATTAGATTTATTTATTTATTTATTTTTTGATAGCTTTGGTAGCTACATTTGCGCGACTAATTCCTGCAGTAAGAAGGGAGTATGATTACGGCATAATGACTTTTGTCGTAACCTTTTTAATGGTTTCGGTTTCTGGGTATCGAGCGGAGCAATTGATTCCTCTGTGGCTGCATCGATGCTTGACCATTGCTTTGGGGAGCTCTATTTGTGTGATTGTGTGCATGTTCTTGTACCCGATATGGGCTGGTCACGACCTTCATTTACTCTGCGTAAAAAACATGGAGAAACTTGCGAAATCTTTGGATGGTTGGAAAATTATTTGAACTTTTTTGCAGGTTTACGCCGAACTTGCTTATTGTTGTTGATGTTATTGTCTTTTGATCTTTTTGGTGCAGGATGTGTAGTTGAATATTTTGATGGCGAGGGAGACGGGTATCAAGGATCGGTCGACGGGTATAAATCTGTTCTGAATTCGAAGGCATCTGAAGATTCTCTAGGGAAAACAATTCTGTTTCATTTTGTTCTTCCCACATATATTACTTAGGAAAATGTTCTGCATATTAACCAAAAATTAATTCCTCAAATAAATTATTTATGTTTTATGCAGACTAATTCAGCAAAATGGAAACCTCCCCATGGCCAATTCCAACTCCAACACCCTTGCCACAAGTATCTCAACATCTCTGCATCGATGCGCCGCTGCGCCAGCTGTATTGACGCGCTCTATTCTCACATCAACTCCGAAATCCAAACCCAGGTCTAATTTTATTTCACGATACATGGAAATATTTGTCGTAAAATTACGTTACGCTAATTTATATCTGGGTCTTTGCAGGCACCTGAATACATGAAGGCTCTCAGTCATCGTGTGTCTTAACGGAGCTTGCAAACTCGATTAAATTCTTGACAAAATCTCGAGGCATCCATATTTTGATTAAAGATATGGGTCTTGCTTTAGGAGAGCTACAAATTGTTTTAAAGTCTTTTCCCAATCTAGTACAATCTTCGGAAAATAAAGCAGATTTGAAGTTGGTTGAAGTGATGCCTATAGTGATAGTCGCATCGCTTTTGTTCGAGATATCGTCGAGGATTGTTGTGGTTGTTGATGCTGTTAATGACTTAGCCGACGATGCGTTTTACGAGCCTAGGATTAAAGGAGAAAAAACTATGGAAGTTCAAAAGGTCTAAGAATGGCTTCTTACATTTACAAAAGGTAGAAGGCTTGAGGGAAGGAGGTCTGCATTCATTATGAATTGGATTATTTGTTCAATTGTTGTATTCAAATTACAGGAGTGCAATAAATAAAGTCTATTTTTTGTATGTGCACAATGTTTTTCATTAAACTAACCTGCCCTTTTTTTATTACAATAAACTCCTTGTAACTTTGGGGGAGATCTTTTCACTAATTACCCGTTGAATTTAGCACTTTACCGGAGCTTATTGTCGTAAAATGTAAATAAAATAAAACAAAATAATAATAATAAATAAATAAAAATTCAAGGTAGTTTAATGAAAAATCAAGGATGGTTTAAGTTATTTTAGTGTAATTTAGTCAACATCTACTATTATAGTGAGGGAAGGAGGTCTTTTCATCTCGGATTTTCCATTCTTCAAGAAAAATCAATAAAATATATATATATATATATATATATATATATATATATATAATCCAATCAAGCTTTATAACCGCAATTAATCACATCACTCATTATAAATAAACCTACCTCCATCACTTAAAACTATCTAAGCTCTATTATAGTTTTCAATGAAAAATTTATTTTAAAAAACACGGATGAAGTCATTGAAAATTGACATATACGTGCATGCCGGTGCAAATTACTAGCAAGTATAGTGAAGAAAGACTGCAAAGAACAATAAGCAATTAATCCAGTTGAAGTAAGCAAAAGCCAGCAGATTTCTCCAATGCATTAAACCTCCATTTTCCCTTTTTCATTTACACATTTAACCAAACCATGTACTTGTTCATAAACACCCCGCCAATGATCTAAAACACAATCACAACCTTATTCAATCAAATTCCCACCCCTCAAATGCAGATGCACATCATCCACCCCTTTACCCGTCAAATCTCTATAAGATTTACACCACCACCATTAGGATCATCCACCACCTCCTCCTCCTCCTTGCTACTTTCATCATGATCTTTCTTCCAACCAAGATTCATCCCCAAATCCTCGACCGCAACCTTGACAACATCTTTCCTGACCCCTATATCCGTTATATACCTTCCCGCGCAATACATCCCCGCAGTAACTGTCGCCATACCCACAGGCCCCGCCGCCAAAAGCTTAAAAGGAGTCGAAAATATCGCTGCCAAAGGCATTCCGATGAAGGATGAAGCTTGCCCACTTCTTCCTACACCTTGGTCGGCTATAGGCAAAAGCCCAGTCTTGCAATATATAGCGAAATCTTCACAGTTGTTTTCAAAAAGGTCGTAGTTCCCGAAGCCGTTCTGAAGAAGGTACATTGCACGGTGGATCACGGACTCTGCTTGGTCAGACTCCGCCGTCGTGCACGTGCCTCCACGGATCTTGGCGAGGAAGACGGAGGGTGGAACCCCGTACTCGAAACAGTAGAGGTAGCCGGAGCCGAGAAAGCAGTCGAGGCAAGAGAGGATGACTCCGGAGTTGGGTTGTTGGAATCCGCAGTCTGGGAAAGTCTGGCACGGGGTGAGGGTGTCGGAGAATAGGGTCGATGAGGTTGATAAGGCGGGGCCTGATGATGCTTCCTTTTTGCGAGTGAAGTGAACTACTTTCTCGCCTCCGACATAAATCCCTAGATGTGGCATTCCGATTGTGAGAGTTGTGATACATGTAAACACGGTATGAGGCAAAAGCAACTCAAGAGAGGACAATAGCTCTCTCTATTTATAACACTAACTACGATTTATTACCTAAAATACCCTTTTGTCTCTTTTTAATACCAAATTGGCGCGCGCACCGAATTGTAGGGCAGTTAATGAATATGATAGGCGCAAGATTATAAAGTCAAGCAAGCATACGAAGCATACATATTGTTACATGAAAGCCTAGACAAGGCAATGCGGTAAAGCAATGTTAATTCTAAATCTAGATGCTGCATCACACATGAGATTCAAACATTTGATTGTTACAAATAAATAGCCAATACAAAACTCAGGCAAAGTATCTACAACTGAACCCGGTGTTAAAGAATTGATTTATCGTGATATTTGATAGCCCAGGACTGTACAACTAATCAATATCTGAAAATAGTTCAGATGAATTAGGATGTGGATGGTTAACCGTTGAATCAAATATTAGTAATATTGCCAATATATCGTATCAGGACCCCGCAATGCGATAAAACCGATATAATTATTCCGATTTATTGGTGATATCACCATATCGGTGATATATGATGTAAGAAACACCTTTCAGATACGATACCAATATCTGTCTGCTGGTTTCCGATATCTAAAACCTTGCTTTCTGCCGTTTCCCAGTAAAAGAAAGTAAATTGCTACCTCGGTAACCTACTATTATTCATCTAACTTACCTTGGAAAAACAACCTAGTGATGAGAGCGCTCTTTAAGTTTAAAACTTTCATGCTAGTTTTTATGAAAGCATGTTTTTCCTAATAAAAACTAATTAAGTTCTCGTGATGCGTGTCTTATTCTGCTCAAAAGCTTCAACCGAGAAGCTTTGTGAACTTTTGTGATGAAAATCATCAATCCAGTTACCCTACATGGTCTGTATCATTGAGAATCTTTACAAAAAGAAATATCGCAAAAGTGTTGATTATACAAAAGCATGGCACATGTTAAAAAGCTTGCTACCAATTTTAATGAAGGCTGGATCTGGTAGAATTAACAGTAAATAACTTCTTCAAGAAGAATTAGCTCTCACTCTCGGCTGATGAGAATTTTCAGGAGATTAGTTAAATAATAATATCCGAATTAGTAACACACTTAGAGATTGCAGAATGCTGCAGCTATCAAAAGATTTAGACACGAAACGAATCATAGCAGAACGACGTCATTAGTTTTGGTATAGTGAGAAAGGAAGCCACACCCATTAAGCAAAGGAGCAACCTTTTCTTTCATGATGCTTCATTCTTAAAGCACATGATTAAAAAAAGAAGGAAAAACCTATCAAAGGAAGATTTAGATTGCATTGCATGCAAGAAATGATTCCTCTTTTAATAAATCGGTTCCCCCAACAAAACAATTCAAGAATGCCACTCAAAGAAAATATCAGAATTTCAATTAATCTGTTGATGAACTCAATGAAACAATGCCTGGTGGAAATGTGTTTCTTCGCTCTACGCTTCATCTATGTTGAGGACAATTCCGATTAGCAAATTCGTAGTCTTTCCCTTTCTTATAGACTTGTAGATTTTGACAATTAACACCCAACAAACATTATAATCTGATCGTTTAGAATTATGGAGGAAAAAAACCCCATTTTCCGTCCTTGTCAATGTAATTGAAGATCTCTTTAATAATGAGTAGTAATATAAATTTAGCTAAGTCTCTTTCAACAAAAAAGAAAAGCCCCATTTTTGTCAATGGTTTCCTCAATTAGGGATTCTACATGAACCTTACCCCCAATTAACAACCTTTGTCGATTCTTTCATGTTTTCTTGAAATTCAGCAGAAATGATGATGAAATGGGTATTGTTGGAAAACTCAACAGAATGGATATATAATTAAGTTGTTAATCATGAAAATCTCTTTAAGATTAAACCAAAGCATACCCATTACCCCACCAACAAAAATTGATAAAAACCCATTAGTCATAACTAAATCAAAATGCATTGCAACCAAAACAATTGATCAAATAAATCAAGAAATTAGGGTTGATGATGATGATGATACCATGATGAGAGTAAGTGTAGACTGCTCTCCAAGTGTAGATGTGGTCTCCTGCTTTGATCTCCGACCTCTCCACCTTGTTTGACAGAAGACCCATCTCTCTCTCTCTCGCTCTCTCTCCTCTCTCTTCTTTCTCTCTCCTCTCTGTGTTTCTTTCTGCTATATAAAATCAAAGGGTAGGTTTATCATTATATGGGTTTTGGTATACTTGCTCTCAATCATTTGCCGTTGGATTTTCGCCCTGGATCTGACTTTATAATGACTTGTTTTGATCATATTCTTCAGCCACCCGCTCATTTTTATTAGAGATCCCGGGTTCGATCCCGAGTCTCCCCCATGGACTATTTCAAGCCTTATCAATGGGCTGCTCCATGCCCCATCAAGAGGAGTTGTTGATCACATGTGTTCTAAGATCTTAAATACAGCATGCTGCATGAACATGAACTATCACTTTACTTGTTTCTGGTTTTCCTCTGGCAAGCCCTGTCGGTCAGGTAATCTCAACTAGATCTTTTTCATTTTGACACAATCCTATAGCTCAATATTTGATGGACATTTTATTCTTCCTATCCTATGCATCATATAAATACAATAGTATCTTTATCTAAAATTTAGTCAAAAAGAATAGAAATAATTGGAATGTGTTTGTTAAAAGAGGGGTTGCAATATATTAACTATTGTTTATGCTGCAATGTTTTAACCATGGAAACCAATTATCCTACGACATGCATCAAAAGGCATCTTTCACTGCTCCATCCTAGCATTTTGTATCACGTGCTGTAATTTTTGACTATCTTCAAAATTGCGATGTGAGAAATTAATTCCTAAATTTGAATCTTAGTAAGAAATAAAAATATATAAAAAGAAAAAAGAACCAAAAACTATGTTGATAGAATGAGAGAGTTTTATTCATCTTTTCTCCCAAAAATAAAAAAATTGCTTAGCAGAGGGGAATAACCAAATAAATTCTTTTTATCAATACACACCGCAAAAGTGTTACTAACAACACGGAGCACGGAGCAAAATATTTTATTTCGTGGGATGACAAGAAGAAAATCGTATTTGGACGTGAAATTTTCCCACGGTTTTAGTTTCACAATTTTACCGGTTTGCAGTGGCGGGGCCAGGAATTTAGCTCAGGCAGAGACAGAATATTCGTTGTAATAAGATAATTTTTGGTATGTGTTTTGCACGTGGAAATAAAGTTCAAATGAATAGATTGAAAATTTGCTCCTGATGAAATGTAAACGTTTTCAAATATCATCTTCCGTTCTTCTTAATTAAAGAGAAGATGATAAATGCTAATGGGTTTTTATTATAAAAAAGAAAAGAAGCTACATAAATAAACATTAATAATATTGTGATATATGATAGACTTGAAATGTTCATTCAATAATCTCATGACTTAAATCTACTAAATGTCCCTATAGTTTCGTCCCGTGGAAGAAAACTATCCTGTAGCTTTTTTGGACAGAAAACTATCCTATCTAGATCAAAACCAAAATCATTAACCCTAGGATAAAAGAAAATTCTATCCTTACTGCTAACCCTGGGAAAAAAACATTTCTAAAGAGAAGAAGCAGGGATCTTGAACAAATCCCTAATCATTCATATATAATCATGGGGCCTTGAACTAATTGAACCACTAAATTGACAGAAAACAGCATCATTAATCACCATCATCCCCCGTCAGGAACAAGTTTAACCAAATAAAACATGTCATTAAGGACCTGTTAGTCAATTGAGATTTTTCGATAAAAATAAAACTTTTGAAACTAGATTATTTTCGTAGGATTTTAATAGAACTAGGATTTTTTTTATAGGATTCAAGAACTAAACTAGAAATGAAAATTGAAACTATATTAGATTAATTTATTTTTATTGGTGAAGTCCAAATTATACATATAAGCTCAATTAGAAAATATTTAATTGTTTCTAAATGGTTTGTAAGATAAAAAAAAATAATTTACTGTTTTAATTATAGAAAATGAGATTTCTATATACTGATAAAACATAATTAAACCTATTTTTCGTTTAGTTCGATCAAATTAGGGTTACATACATGTTTAATAATTTTTATGTTTTCTGATTAATTTTGGATGTCTTTAATTTAGATGGATTTAAAAGAGATCAAAAAGTTTTATATTGAATCAATTGGATTTGGTCGATAAAACAGAGAGACAAAAAAGATTTGAAAGCTTACAAAACGAAAATGGAGGAGGAGGGGAAGAAGGGGGAGGGAGAGAGAGGAGAGGACAGGATTTGGTAGTTCTGATTTATTTTTTGTTCCATCTAAATAGGTGGGATAATTTTTAAGAATAGAAAATTCATTTTGTTTATGAAAAGTTCTAGTTGGAACATTTTTTTCTTCTAGTTCCAGTTCCAGTTCCATTCATGACTAACATCGAATTTAGAACTTTACACTACTACAATAAGGGACTGGCCCTACGGCTACAGAAATCCGTAGAGGCAACTTTATATTGCCCCTACGGATTAATTCATAGGTCCCCATGGTTCCCTCTACGGTGCCCTACGTATTAATTTAAAAATATTAAAACGTAAATTTTTATTTGGCAGCCGCAAAAGAAGGCCCTACGGATTAATCCGTAGATGCATAAATGAGTTATTTATAAAAAAAAATAAAGCCCAGAAATTTCCTCGTTCTCAAAATTTCCCAACTCGCTCTCACAAAGGATTTTCCGTGTGCGCCTCCTCACCACCTCATCGTCGTCGTCGAATTCATCACCGACTTAATCGCCATCTCATCGCGTGCGCCTCCTCGCCATCTCCTCATTCCCAAAATTTTCCAACCCGCATGTGCCTCGTCGTCACCGACTTCCTCGTCGACTTCCTCGTCGACAGTAGGATCCCACTGCAGTCGTCGATTTCATCGCCGACTTCCTCTTCACCGATCTCCCGCTGCAGTCGTCGATAGTGGAATCTCCGGTCTTCTCCACCTCGTCAACAATAGAATCACAGGCCTAAGGTGGGTTAATTTCAATTTTTAACTTCTAATTATGCTTTTATTTGTGTTATTGTTGATTTTTGAGTTGCTACAATTGCTTAGAGTTAGGGTTAATTAGGTAGGATTAGGGTTAGGGTTCAGTTTAAGGTTAGGATTAGGGTAATTAGGTAGGGTTGGGGTTAGGATTAGTTTAGGTTAATTAGATAAAATAAGGTTGGTGATGATTAGGGTTGGGGTTTGGGTTAATTAGATTAATTATGGTTAATTTTGGTTTGGGCTAGAGTTAATTTGTGGTGGGGTTTGGGTGATGATTAGGGTTAGATTAATTTGGGTTAGGGTTTAGGCTATGGTTAATTTGGGTTGATTAGGTAAAATAGAGTGCATTTGTGTTAGTGTGTTGATTATGGTTAATTTGGGTTAATTGGGTTAATTAGTGATAATTTGAAGGGTTAGGGTGTTCATTAGGGTTAATTTGGGTTGATTAGGTTAATTTGGGTTAATTGGGTTAAATTTGGATTAATTAGGGATAATTTGAGTTAGGATTAATTTAGGTTAATTTGGGTTAATTAGGGTCAAGTTTGGGTTAATTAGGTTAATTTGGGTTAATTTGGGTTAATTTGAGTTAGGATTAATTTGGGTTAATTTGGTTAATTTGGGTTAATTGGGTTAAGTTTGGGTTAATTAGGGATAATTTGAGTTAGGGTTAATTTGGGTAAATTAGGTTAATTAGGGTTAGGGTTTAGGATGCACTGGTTTCTTCAGTTGGATACTCGATGATAACGTAAACGTACAACTTTACCGTAAATGCAAGAAAAATTTATTCTAAACTAAAAACTTCGAATTCTTAATAACGCACAACTTTGTCTGGACCTACGGATAACTTCGTAGGGGCTTTTAGATGGACCTACGGAGAAATCAGTAGGGGCTTTTATCTGGACCTACGAAGAACTCCGTAGGGACATGTTCAAGCCCTACGAAGTAATCCGTAGGGACAAGTATTTTATTTTATAAACCAAAAAATTAAATAAATATTTTGTCCCTACGGTGTAAGCTGTATGGAAATATGTCCCTACGGAGTAAAGGGTATGGGGAATTATTACTCCGTAGGGACGTGTTCAGGACGAAAACTTACACATGCGGCCTTTGCACCTACGGGGTATTTTTTTGCCCCTACGGGTTTATCCGTAAGGGCAGTGCTTTGCCTCTACGGATAAAACCGTAGGGGCGACCCTTTATTGTAGTAGTGTTAAGCTCTAGTTCTAATTGACTGATACTCACTAATATATTGTCCCGGTATGTTCCAGCTCTAATTGTTTATTCCAATTGACTAACCCCCACTAAGAATACTAGTATTCAGTTTAAATTTTAAATAGATCTAGGATATTTGGAACTGGTTCCATTTTACTAAAACTTTTATGGAATTGGAGCTTTTTTAATGGGATTAAGTAACTATATATAGTATTAGAACTAGAATTGAAAACTTGAATTTTATTAGAACTTTTATGACATAGGAACTTATGCTATTTATGTGTGACCAAATTATTTTTGCTTTTAAATCTACAACACTCTTAAAAGCAAATTGAGCTTTTTTCGTCCATCAAATCTATTCAAATCTCTTTCCCAACTAATCTTGCGTTTCTAGCTAATCTCCTCTCTCCTTTCTCTGCATTCCGCTGATAAATCAATCACAACTAAAAACTCTCAAATCTTTTTTAACAGCCCTCCATTCATTCTCGGCTTCTTTTCTCTACATTCCCTAATAGATCAATCTCAACTAAAAGAAATCCATAAATTCTCAAATCTTCTTCAACAACCCTATCTTTCAACAAAATCAGATACACAGTCTAAACTTGTTAAAATGAATATCTCCAATACTCGACCATATAAACACGACTCCTTTCTAATTCGAACTCGGTCGCCTCCTTCAATCTCGATCAGATTTCTCATCCAAGGTATACTTCGAATTCGATCGTCTCTTAGTTTTCTCTTTTTTTCTATATATAATCGTTGTGGTTATTTTTCATGATTTCTTCAAGTTCTGGATTGATCATCTTGTCTTCTTTTTATTCAAGTAATGATGCTTTTAAATCCTAACCCATAACTCAAAACCCAAATTTGATTTGCTAATTCTATTTGGAATAATGTATCTAGTCTGTTGCGATTTTGAAGGGTAATCATGTTGACTTGTGGATATAAGAGGCATGGGAGTGGGCTTGAGGTAACTTCACTCTCTAGGCTTATACATCCAACAATCCTTAACGTGCTTGATCTTAATATTTCCTTGATTGAATCGAAGATTTCACTGCTGCGACAACTGCAGATTTGTAATTATCTTTCGATGCATATTTACCGTGTAGGTTCATTTTCTAAGATTCTCAAGAATCTCGAAACCTGGTGCTTATTTTTCTATATGCATAACTAAAATGATCGATGATAAATTTAACTTTATTTGGAAGCATGTAACACTGACCACACAACATTTCGGAAGCAAGGTAACTATAATCTTGATTGACAGTTTCATATTTGTTTTTTGATTGACAGATTGATATTTTAATAGACTTCGTGGACTCTCAAAGATCTTCTCTATCTTTTATACAAATTGTTTGTTTAGCGTAGGATACTGTTAGAATTGGTTCGTATTCAAGAGTCGATAATGAAGAGCAAAACGGTTCGTTGCAGAGTTGATAAAGGTCGAGTCCTTTTAGAATTTGGTTTTGGGAAAGATTCATTTTGAAAATTAATTAGGAGAATTTGTTGAAAATTTATTTGAAAAGTTGTTGGAAGATTTATAAGAGATCTTTCAGGAGTTTAATTAGGAAAGTTTGTTGGAGAGTTAATCGAAGATTGTCATGCCCCGCTTCCCAGTGTACGGGCAGAGAACGCGATGGGCCGCTACGTATTTACTTAGAAGTAAATACGCTAAGCGTATCTAAGCAATATAAAATGAAATGTACACAAAAGACAAGATGTAAATAAACAGCAACTTTATTTATTAACATTCTTTTTACAATACATATGAAAAGTAAATACATAGAATGGAAAGCAATGCCTAAACAGTGGCATAACAGAAATGGAAAATACAGAAATGTAAATATGTACAAGGAATCTAAAGCTCTGGGTCGAAAGCTAGCTGGTCCAAGTCCTCGCTGGTGGGCTCAATCTCCAGTGAGTCTGAATCACCTGACGACATTCCAAAGAAGAAGATAGAGAATATCGTCAGCGAACAAATCGCTCGGTAAGTCCCAAAGGTGAGGGAGAAATAGAATAAACAGAGAGAGAGTGCAACTTTTAAAGTTGTATTATATTGTTAACGCTGTTGTTTGTAGCTTGGTACAGAAGAGCCCAGTGTATATGAGAGGAGTCTCACTATACCAGAGACTATGGTATATGGAGTACAAGGAACCGTTCAGCCACGGTACAACGGCAATGGAGATTCAGGTTAGGTGTCTTATGGTTGCAATCTCGTGCCACTTTTAACACCTTCCGTACCAATCTACCCCTTATAAACCCCGCGATATCTTGATTGTATTGTTTGTATTGTTTGAATTGTATATTGTATATAGAGGGATGACTTGCCAAAACCAGGATATCAGTAATGGAACAGATATAATTGATGATCATGTAGATGGAATATATCCATGGTTCGGTTCGGTCAAATTGTATAGATTGAAAAGATTGAATATATGAATTCATGTTGAATTATGGTTTTATACTTGAATCATATTCATTCAGATTGATTATATTGAGACTCAGTCTGAGTCAGACAATTAAAATAGAAATTGAAGTCTTGAATTATGTTTTGGTACTATCGGTAACTGCTGCACATGGACGGCAGGATTTGTGTCCTTTTCAAAGACAATTACCGTGTTGATAACACCATTTGTTAAGTTGTCTACCTTAAATAGGCAAGCACCCATATCTCCAGCTCTCTGAGGCTCAAGAGACCGGTCCCGCTTAAAGCTATGTTTACTAGGGTCCTTATTGTAATTTTGTATAACTTAAGGGGTTTTATGTAAAATAGTTTTGTTATACTTTCAAAATATATCTCAAGTATTTAATTATCATCTTTAGAGTTTTCATAGATATTTCTTTTATTCAATGTGAAATTTCTAGTGAATATGATCTAGTTTTAAAGTATAAGGTATTTATTTGAAATATTAGAATTGTATGGTATTTTCTTGTAAATGGGATATTTTTCTTAAATTTTGGAAATGTGGAATATTATAAATATTAAAAATAGACATTTTGATATTAATTACATATATATTTATTTATTAAAATATAAGTTTTATTTATGATAGAAATCACATTTTCTAAAGAAAAAATATATTAAAAATCTTTCGTGATCATATGCTCCTTGTGGAGGTCTGCATCTCACTCTACTAAGGCCCGAGGATGTGTGATAATCCGCACCATACCGAACGGGTTCCCCAAAACGGGTTGTAGAGACGCAATTGCAAAGATTTGTTAAATACACTTCTTATAGAAAAATGTTTGATAAGTTGAAGGTAGTTATATGTAAAGTCGTATTTTTCTAAATCTATATTCCCAAATTCCATCATGCTATGTTAGATATGTGTTTTGTAAGGAGGTAGGTCATTACCTCGTGATTTTTCTAAGGTAATACGGTTAAAAGGTATAAACATGTCGATATGAAATATAAAGATATTTTAATGTAAAAATGGAATAAAACTTGCTGCGGTTATTATTTTGATATCAAACTTGTTCTATTGTCTTTATTAATGTTTAATGGTCATGACATAAGAGTTTGGTATTATTGTGTTTAAGAAAAATAGAACTTTTTAAGGAAAAACCGAATCGGAAGTCGGATTAACCCCGCTTCCGTCGGGTTTTAGTTTTGAATATTTTTATAATAGAGAAAAGAAGAAGTAGGGACTTACTAGCTTGGGGTCAAAAAGGGAGAGAGGGGGTCCTAAAGAGAGCTTCAGGGCGTCGTTTCGTCACCGGAATCTCCTCAGAAGTTCGTCGGAACTTCGCCCTTTATTAACTCCACTTGCACACAAATAGAACTTGGAATTTTTTGTAGAGTTTTTGTAGGAAATTTCAGTGTGAAGGGGTGTAAAAATAGAGTGGGTATTTATAGGACAAATTAGGGTTTGGGGTGTGATAAAAATGCATTTAAATTTGCATTAAAATGGGATTTTATTATTCTCTGTAAATGTACAGTGAATAAACAATACTGGGGTTATGGGTGGAGTCCAAGTGTCGCTAGGGTTTAAAAAAAATAGGGTTTTGTCCAAGTTGGACCGGCGGCGCCGACCTTATATCAAGTATCGCCGATCGGATTCTGGTGAGGAGGGCTCGGATTGGGGCCACGTGTCCACGACATTTCAACTAGCCTATTGCACCTGTTAGATTATTCTGTAACTTACCCTATTATGTGTAGTGCACGTGCAACTCTTGGTCTTTTAAAAAATTAAAAGAATTTTAAATAAAAAGAATGTGTGGTTGATGGGATTTGAACTCTGGTGCTATGGATCAATAGTGGAAGGTCTTACCAATGAACTACAAGTGCTTTCTTGCTGTTTAAAATTGAATCAAATACTTATAGTACTCACAGGAATTGTAAATATCCCAAGTGTACATTAGCTTTTAAATAATTTTATGTACATTAAAATTGGAGTTGTTACATTCCACCCTCCTTACAAAAATTTCGTCCTCGAAATTTACAATTTATTTTAAGGACCGGTTTACAAATAAATGAAGATATCTTGCACGCATCTCGTCTTCCCTTTTCCATATCGATTCTCCTGGAGTGTCTTTTTTCCACATCACTCGAACCAAGTTGACTTCCTTGTTCCGAAGTGACTTCACTTTCCTGTCCAGGATCTCAACAGGTTATTGCTCACAAGATAAGTCGGGTTGTACAGTGAGCGCGGAATGATCGAGAATATGAATGGGGTCATCCACATACCTTCTGAGTTAGTAAATGTGGAACACATTGTGCACTCCTTCCAATGAAGGTGGAAGTGCCAAGCGGTATGCCACTTTACCAACTCGTTCGAGTATGTCGAACGGTCTAATGAATTTCGAACTTAGCTTACCCCATCTTCCAAAACGAATCACTCCGCGGTTTAGAGATATCTTCATAAATACATGATCTCCCGGGTGGAACTCCAAATGACGGCGCTTTGCATCAGCCCAGTGCTTCTGTCGATTTTGGGCTATGCACATCTTTTCTTTGATAGTACGAACCACATCAATGGTTGCTACTATTATTGTCATGCCCCGCTTCCCAAAATACGGAATATAAGGGTGACAAGGCCATCCATGCTCCTACGATCAAGGAAAAATCATGTCGTAGTCACATTTTGGCTTCTAGCATTATATGGTAATCAGTAAAATACAATAGGGTAAAGAGAACGCAGTCACTAAAATTATCGGATATAAATAAATCTGAACTCCATGGAAGTAAGCAGAAGGGCAACTAACCAGGAATATCAATGGAGAAATGTAACTGGTTCACTGGTCTGAATCTTCACGGTCTTCTCGAGATCAGACGGATCTACCTCTATCACTGAGCATGCACACTCAGGTCGTCAGGGCGACACAATAGCAATATTATAATAATAACAAAGAGACAAGAAAATAAAATAATAACGGTGGAGATGATAAATGCAGGAAATCAATATGTCAATAACTGATGCAATGTATGATCTGTGCCCCAATCGGTCTCTAGTCACTTTTGAAATCGAGATGCGGAAAGGATTGATCATGTTTAACGAGGGTGTCGTACGTATCCGAGACTACGGCCCATGATGCCCGGGACATAACCCTGTCAGCCGGACCGCTAGGTCCAACCTAATATATAAGAGTCGCTGTTCGAATGATCATTCTCTAAAATCACTGATCTCGCTAAATAAAATTTCCTTTCCACTTCGATTTCCCCTTTTTTCCCAGGTTTCACTATTTATAAGTATGGGCTAGTTGTGTACAAGTACGTACCAATAACACGGTTTTATTCACTGTTCACTGTATTGTCGCTATCACGAACCATTCACTTTTCACTGGCGTACTTGACACTCCTAAACCGATACCATTCACGCTCGACAATGCATTGTACACTGAAACTTAATAATGACGCGCACTATCACTAGAGGTATTACAGTCGGGCATAATATGTGCATTTATGCCGCTAAACAAATCATGTGCAATGCAAGTTATTATGCGTCTTATGAACTTATAAAAATCTTATTAAACCATACGTTCAGAATTAAGTAAAATGATACAAAAGAGGTAACAAGTAAACTCATTCGGAAGTTCAAAGAAATTATTTTCAAATCAAACGGGTTTCGGGTTCGCAAATTACAGCCATTTCATTTTAAGTGTTCGCTGCTGGAAATTCAGTTCCTAAACTGAAAGTCCATTTCGTAACACAGTTTTCATCCTGTTGCGATCAAAATTAGGCGACACTATAGTTGAACAATATTTAGGGTTATCAGTTAGGTTTCCTACGGAATTGAAGGATTAGTTATATCCTATATCAACAGGGAGGTATGGTCAGGTTAAGTTCGATGTGTAAAATCTGTCACTGCAGAATTCAGCTGAACACATCGACATTATAAAATGTGTTAAAAATAACATACAGAAAAGGAATCCAGTGAAACCAGTGGAGTAAGAAAGCTAACTCAATTTTCTACGTAACGATATCGAGTTCTGCATATTTTCACATTCGAGCAAGGATATACAGTGATTTAAAAATAGGGTTAACTGGGATTACTGCTCTGGACTGCAGTCCAGAATCGTAATTCTCCTCAGTTTTCTCTATCATAACTTATTAAAATTCAGAGATCAACTTTATAGTACTGTAGGTTAATCTGTTATCTTTAATAAAAGCCATGGAACGATAAAATCCGATTTTGAAAAGATTTAATATGAATTTAACGGTCTGGCGTGTTCAGGAAAATTCTGATTTCACAATGATTATCGGGATAATATTTTATAGGTGAAACGATATTTATTTGTAACCAAATTTCCGCAGCACCACTGTGAATAGTAAACAAGTTTAACAATCATAAGTTCTACCGATTAAAGTGGGTTTTCAATTAAAATTTAGCATCGAATACTTGTAATAATATTAAGTCGCAATCGAAATGATTGTATAATAGCATGAAGCAAGTATGTGAAACTTGCCTGACGACGTATCGATGATGATACGGCAGCGACGCGGCACGGTGGTGAACTACGGCTGCGGCAGCGATGGCTCGGTGATGCTGTAGGGTGTTTTTCGTCATCCCATTGAGATGGGAATACGCGCGCGCTGATCGAGCGCAGTACAGATTCTCCCTGCCTAGGATAGGCTGGAGTTTATTGATTGTGGGGATCCGAATCTCCAGCAGCCGCGAACTAAGCTGCCATTAATTACCCCTCGCATTTGGAGCGAAGGAACCTCCGATTGACGGGTTAAACTGGTCATGCGAACTCAATATGCAGTGCGTTGGTGCGTATGTATTTTTTTTTGTTTTGTTCCACTTGTAAAAAAGATATATATATATATATATATATATATATATATATATATATATATATATATATATATATATATATTCGATATATAAAAAATAAATAAGTAAATAAATATTTGGAGAATTTTTTTTAATTTATTATTATTTTTGTTTAATTTTAAAATATTATTTATAATTTAATTTTATTTATTTTATATTTTTTTAAAAAGGGATTAAATAAAGAAAAGAAGAAAAGAAAATAATTATGTTTTTTTTTTAATTTTTAAATATTATTTATAATTTATTTTTATTTATTTAATATTTATTTATTTTTATTTTAAATAAAAAAAAAGGAGGAAGAAAGAAGAAAAGAAGAAAAGAGAATTTTGTTTTTTTTAAAAAGTGGGGTCACATGTTAGCATGTGACCCCTCACATGCTAAGGGGGAGTCACATGCTAGCATGTGACATGGAGGGTCACATGTTAGCATGTGACCCCTCATGTGAGGGGGGGTCACATGCTAAGGGGGGGTCACATGCTCAGCATGTGAGAAGGTCATCACATGCTTAGCATGTGACCCACGTCACATGTTAAACATGTGATGGGGCTGAGCATGTGACCCCGTCACATCCACGTTTTTTTTTTTAACGTAGAGTTCAACTCCAAAAGAATTTTATATGGCTAAAAAAATTATAATGTGGAGTTAAACTCCTCCAAAAAAAAGTATTTTTTTGTGGAGTTGAACTCCAAAAGAATTTCTGTAGTGGAGTTAAACTCCAAAAGAATTTTATTTGTGGAGTTGAACTCCAAAGGAATTTTATTTGTGGAGTTGGACTCCAAAAGATTTTTACTGTGGAGTTAAACTCCAAAAGAATTTTTGTAGTGGAGTTAAACTCCAAAATAATTTTCCTAGTGGTGGAGTTGAACTCCAAAAGAATTTTATTTGTGGAGTTGAACTCCAAAAGATTTTCTCCTTTCTCCTTTGAGAAGAAACCCAAAATGGGTTCTCTTGAAACTCCAAGATCTAGATCTTGGATGATAAAAAAAAAGACCATTTTTCTTCTCTTGATGGAGTTTTGGGAAATGGGTTTATGGTAAAACCTTTTTTAGTTTTTTTTTTAAAAAAAGGAGAGCTAAGCTCTTGATTTATTTGGAAAATAAAAAGGAAGAGAAAGAACTTGAAGAAAAGAGAGTGGAGGCACAAACCATAGTTTTTTTTAGGGAATGAAAAGGTTGTATACTTTATTCATTATCATGTTGCCTTATATAGGCTTACACATTTACATATAGCCCCTTGGGCTTTACAAAAATGGCATTTTAGCCATCCCATGGCTCATGTGCCATTTCATTTTTGCACATGAGCCATGGGCTTACAAAATATTGGCTTTATGCCCATTTTGTTTACATTCATGCATAAACAATTACATAGAAATTATTTATTACATGATTTTGTTGTTGGCATGTGGGAGGCTGGCTGCGGGCTCGACTTGGGCATGGGCCCGCTTGACCTGAGCTTGGGCCCACCTAGCTTGGGGTTGACTTTGATTTTGACTTGGTCAACCGGGGTGTAAATTTTGACTTCAACAAAGTGCCCCCCATCAATAAATGCACACCACATATGTGAGTCGTGTGCATGAAATTGATGGATCTTCTTTCATGCGGAGGCGACTTGCTTTGGTTCCCACTTTTGGGGATGCACTGCCCTGTTTACGACATGGACGATCGACGCTCTGATCCGAAGCGATTTGGTAGACGTGTCCCCGGCACGGAGTGTCGTTGGTCGACGTTTCCCCGAGGCGGAGTGCCTGTTGGTTGACGTGCCCCCGAGACGGAGTGTCTGTGTTGGACGTTTCCCCGATGCAGAGTGTCGTTTGCTGACGTGTCCCCGGCACGGAGTGTCTGCTTGACGTTTCCCCGGCACGGAGTGTCGGGTTGACTCTTCCCCGGCGCGGAGTGTCGCTGGTAGACGTTTCCCCTTGACGAAGTGCCTGTGGTAGGACGTTTCCCCGATACGGAGCGCCTGTGGTAGGACGTTTCCCCGATACGGAGCGCCTGTGGTAGGACGTTTCCCCGATAGGACGTTTCCCCGATACGGAGTGCCTGTGGTAGGACGTATCCCCGAGACCGAGTGCCTGTTGTAGGGTGTATCCCCGAGACGGAGTGCCTGTTGTAAGGCGTATCCCCGAGACGGAGTGCCTGTTGTAGGACGTATCCCCGAGACGGAGTGCCTGTGGTAGGACGTTTCCCCGATACGGAGTACCTGTTGTAGGGCATATCCCCGAGACGGAGTGCCTGTGGTAGGACGTTTCCCCGATACGGAGTGCCTGTTGTAGGACGTATCCCCGAGACGGTGTGCCTGTTGTAGGGCGTATCCCCGAGACGGAGTGCCTGTGGTAGGACGTTTCCCCGATACGGAGTGCCTGTTGTAGAGCGTATCCCTGAGACGGAGTGCCTGTGGTAGGGCGTATCCCCGAGATGGAGTGCCTGTGGTAGGACGTATCCCCGAGACGGAGTGCCTGTGGTAGGACGTTTCCCCGATACGGAGTGCCTGTGGTAGGGCGTTTCCCCGATACGGAGTGCCTGTGGTAGGGCGTATCCCCGAGACGGAGTGCCTGTGGTAGGGCGTATCCTCGAGACGGAGTGCCTGTGGTAGGGCGTATCCCCGAGACGGAGTGCCTGTTGTAGGGCGTATCCCCGAGACGGAGTGCCTGTGGTAGGACGTTTCCCCGATACGGAGTGCCTGTTGTAGGACGTATCCCTGAGACGGAGTGCCTGTTGTAGGGCGTATCCCCGAGACGGAGTGCTTGTGGTAGGACGTATCCCCGATACGGAGTGCCTGTTGTAGGGCGTATCCCCGAGACGGAGTGCCTGTGGTAGGGCGTATCCCCGAGACGGAGTGCCTGTGGTAGGACGTATCCCCGAGACGGAGTGTCTGTGGTAGGACGTTTCCCCGATACGGAGTGCCTGTTGTAGGGCGTATCCCCGAGACGGAGTACCTGTGGTAGGACGTTTCCCCGATACGGAGTGCCTGTTGTAGGGCGTATCCCCGAGACAGAGTGCCTGTGGTAGGGCGTATCCCCGAGACGGAGTGCCTGTTGTAGGACGTATCCCCGAGACGGAGTGCCTGTGGTAGGACGTTTCCCCGATATGGAGTGTCATTGTTGGACGTTTCCCTAATGCGGAGTGTCTGTGTTGGACGTTTCCCCGATGCAGAGTATCACTGGTTGACGTGTCCCCGGCACGGAGTGTCTTTGTGGGAATTGGTTTTTTTTTGTTTGGCATCTGCATTGCTGCACTGGAATAATGCCAGGAGCAACTCATCATTTGCCCCGAGAGGATTTGGGAATTGGTTTTGTTTGGCATCTGCATTGCTGCACTGGAATAATGCCAAGAGCAACTCATCATTTGCCCCGGGAGGATTTGGATTTGGTTTGTTTGGCATCTGCATTGCTGCACTGGTATAATGCCAGGAGCAACTCATCATGTGCCCCGAGAGGATTTGGGAATTGGTGGCTTAGGAGACAGGTTTAGATCCCTGTCACCTAAGGCTTTTCCATTTTGTGAGCCGTAAGGGTCTCACAAAGCATTTTCTTCCTACGGGTCGTAAGGATCCCGTAGGTGTATTTTCTCCTTAGGAGTCGTGAGGACTCCTAAGTGTGTTGCTCCTTTGTGAGTCGTAGGGATCTCACGCGGGAATTTTCTCCTCACAAAGTCGAGAGGACTTTGCGAGTGCATTTCATTTCTTTTTTTTTCTCTTACGAATTTGCGCCCTTTCGGGTTTTCACAAACTCGCCGGCAGTCCTGCTGTTTTTACTCACGGAGCCCTTTCGGGTTTTCATCCGTGCCCATTTTGCTTGTGGACATACCGTTTTTTTTTTGAGATCGGGATTGTTTTACGCCTTTGGATTGTATACGGTTTTGCAGGATGTATGATCCAGATCGTAGGGCCGGAAAAATTTCAGGACCTTGTTGGCGTCTGCATCGCTGCACTGGAATATGGCACCAGGAGCGACTCATCATTCGCCATTTGGGGTATGGGTTGTGGAATTTGGTTGGCGTCTGCATCGCTGCACTTGAATATGGTACCAGGAGCGACTCATCATTTGCCATTTGGGGATTGGGGAACGATGGCTTAGGAGACAGGTTTAAATCCCTGTCACCTAAGACTTTTCAATTTTATGGGCCGTGAGGGTCCCATAAAAGCATTTTCTTCCTACGAGTCGTAAGGATCTCGCAGGTGTATGTTCTCCTTAGGAGTCTTGAGGACTCTTAAGTGTGTTTTCCCTTTGTGAGTCGTAAGGATCCCACAAAGGTTTGTTCTCCTCATGTATCGTGAGGACACATGAGTGAATTTCCCTCGTTCCCAGTTTAACGACTTAGAGGTCGACTGTTTCCAGTTTAACGACTTAGAGGTCATCTGTTTCCAGTTTAACGACGTGGTGGTCATCTGTTTCCAGTTGAACGACTTGGAGGTCATCTGTGCCCAGTTTAATGACTTAGCGGTCCTCTGTTTCCAGTTTTAAAGACGTGGAGGTCATCTGTTTCCAGTTTAACGACTTAGAGGTCATCTGTTTCCAGTTTAACGACTTGGAGGTCATCTGTGCCCAGTTTAACGACTTAGCGGTCCTCTGTTTCCAGTTTTAAAGACGTGGAGGTCATTTGTTTCCAGTTTAACGACTTAGAGGTCATTTGTTTCCAGTTTAACGACTTGGAGGTCTACTGGATTGATTTAGAATTTCGGGATAGGGGCCGGCATCAGCGTTGTTAACACTGAATCACATGTGCCAGGACACATGAGTGGGTCTTCCCAATGAAGCACAATTCCAAAGGTAGAGACCAGCCGCGTAACTGGTGGTTGCGGTGGGGCATGTGTGTGCTGAGGATTATTTGAGCCCGTGAATTGTATACGGTAGTCAAGTTGGGGACTAACCGTAGGGCCGAAAGAATTTTTGGAAACTGGATTTTTGTTGGCGTCTGCATTGCTGCACTGGAATAATGCCAGGAGCAACTCATCATCCGCCCTTGTTTTTTTTTTTTGTTTTTTTTTTGCGTTTTTGTTTTACCGCGATTGCTCTATCATTTCAGCTTTTCTTATCGCGAAGGTCGCAATTGCCCTATCATTTCGGCTATTTATTCGCGGTTGCTCCATCATTTCGGCTTTATTTTCATTTTTATTTTTACTCACTGATTTTTATTGCGAGTTGCCCTATCATTTCGGCTTTTCTTTATTTTTCTTTTATTTACACGATTTTTGTTTATTTACACATATATATATATTTTATACATTCCCAGTTTAACGACTTAGAGGTCGATTGTTCCCAGAAAAAGGCGGGTGTTTGAGAGAATCAGGTCCCTGAAGGACATCGGTCCCCGTATGTATGAAGTTGGCGGTCGCAGCTTGATTGTTTGTTAACACGCTAGGGGACAATGATATTTCCCCCGCCTTATATTGTTTCTCGACCCAATCCTTGAAGATGCAACAGTCTTCAATAGTGTGCCCCAGCACTCGGTGGTATGGGCAAAAGTTAGGATGATCGGTCCTGTTCGCTTCACTTAGCCTTCTTGGTTCTGGTAGCCGCAGGCCATTCTTCAGAGTATCTTTAAAAATTTTGTGAACCTTGTCCCTTCGGAATGAGTAGACCTTATTTCTTCTTTCCTCCAAAGTTGGCTCTCGAAACTGGTCAGTTTTTGCTCCGCCCGTTCTCTGCTTATTTGGAGAATCGGTGCTGTTAGAACTTCCGCCTTTTCGATTATCGTCCCTCCAAGGTTTCGGTCTGTTTGTGAATTGAAGATCCTGAACGGACTCGGGCTTTGAGCATTCCAACGTTTGGACCTTTTTGGTCAGCTCTTGGAATGTTTTAAGGCCTGCGGTGCACAGGAAAGGCTTCATCCAGTCCTTCAGATTTTCTATAAGAAGACTGACAGATTGGTCTTGCTCCAACGGCGGTTCACATTTGACAGAGAGATTGTGCCATCGGACTATAAAATCCATGTTGCTTTCGTTGTCCTTTGGCTCTGTTCTTACGAGGTCGGCAATGGTGATTTTATCGCTGACACTCATGAACCTTTGCTTGAACATGGATTCTATTTGAGCGAACGTCGTGATCGAGTCATCTGGTATGTTTGCATACCAATCGAAAGCAACATCCGTCAAGCTATTAACAAACTGACGGAGAAGGAGCGCATCATTGCCCCCAGTATTTGCGCATGATGCTTTAAATTGGGCAATGTGCCGGTTCGCATTTCCCGTCCCATCGAACCTTTCAAATTTGGGGACGACATAGCCAGTGGGAAACTCCACAAGATCGTATCGAGCAGGATATGGTCTCCCGCTACTGCCGGCATCTTTTTGCTCTCCGGCTTCGGCTACCAATGTTTTGACTTTGTTGGCAACCAAATCCATGATTTGATCTTGAGTTAGCGGGTTGCTGTCATCGGCCGCCAAGACATTTCCCGAGACAGGATGCGACTGATTTTCATGCGGTCCGCCCACTTTTGGATTTGAGGGAATAGGCGTCGGCTGTCTCGGGACACCGCTTCCTGGTTCATGAGAGCCCTGCGCCTGATTGGGCGGCTGAGAGGCAAGTTGGGCAGTGAGCTGTAGGACGACATTTGTCAAGTCGTCAATTTTTGAGTAGAGCTTGCCCATCTCCTTGTCTTTGTTTCTGAGCTGCTTTCGGAGCTCTTGAAGCAGCTCTTGCTCCACGGTCCTGGGGCGGAAAGTCGGCTCTTCTTCGCTTTCCGAGCCCGACTCCTCATGAATTGATGGCTCTCTCTGCCTATCAGCCTCATCGAGAGGGTTTTCATCATCCAGCGGAGGTGGCTGTTCTTGGGAAGCGGCAACCACATTCAAGCCAGATTGGATTTGAGATGTGGTGGCCCCGTCCTTCCGCTTGCTGCGCGTGCCCACCATGTAGACAGTGTGGACCACATATCCAGCTATTTCCTTATCTTTGGCGGGGAGCTTAGAGAAAACACCCGATCGAGCAGTTGTCAGGGGCACAGCCGGAGCTTGCTCGAGAGACCCTGTTGCTTTGTTGGCGTTGATGGCTTTGCCCCCAGCTGGGGCCAGAGAGGGTCGTTCAAACACCGATTTGCGTTTGAGTTGGGGCGCCTTCGAGACCACCACATTTGGCCTCTTGCTTTTCGAGACCGGTTTGTCTGTCACCGGAGCTTGAGGAGCCGGGATGGCCTTAGCTGACACGAACAGGATAGAGCCGAATGGTAGCGGCTCCTCCTCCCATTGTCGCCCGAGACTGGCCGGAAGGACCGTCCTGGAGTCCATCTTCATCGTGTAGGAGACGGGAGTCGTGCTGAGAGCTGAGAGCGTCCTTGGAGACATTGTTGGAGAGTGATTGCTTAAAAACCTGCATGAAAAAGCATTATTTTAGTTTAAATATAGGTATGTATATTGATTGAGTTCGCATGAACGTTTAACCCGAAATATGGGAGGAGAGATTGGTCCCACCGGGCGTGCCAGAATCTGTAGGGTGTTTTTCGTCACCCCATTGAGATGGGAATACGCGCGCGCTGGTCGGGCACAATATAGATTCCCCCTGCCTAGGATAGGCTGGGGTTTATTGATTGTAGGGATCCGAATCTCCGGTAGCCGCGAACTAAGTTGCCGTTAATTACCCATCGCATTTGGAGCGAAGGAACCTCCGATTGACGGGTTAAACTGGTCATGCGAACTCAATATGCAGTGCGTTGGTGCGTATGTATTTTTTTTTGTTTTGTTCCACTTGTAAAAAAGAGATATATACATACATATATATATATATATATATATATATATATATATTTTCTATATATAAAAAATAAATAAGTAAATAAATATTTGGAGAATTTTTTTTTAATTTTTTATTATTTTTGTTTAATTTTAAAATATTATTTATAATTTAATTTTATTTATTTTATATTTTTTTTAAAAAGGGATTAAATAAAGAAAAGAAGAAAAGAAAATAATTATGTTTTTTTTTTAATTTTTAAATATTATTTATAATTTATTTTTATTTATTTAATATTTATTTATTTTTATTTTAAATGAAAAAAGGAGGAAGAAAGAAGAAAAGAAGAAAAGAGAATTTTGTTTTTTTTAAAAAAGTGGGGTCACATGTTAGCATGTGACCCCTCATATGAGGGGGTCACATGCTAGCATGTGACATGGAGGGTCACATGTTAGCATGTGACCCCTCATGTGAGGGGGGGTTACATGCTAGCATGTGACCCCTCACATGCTAAGGAGGAGTCACATGCTAGCATGTGACCCCTCATGTGAGGGGGGGTCACATGCTAGCATGTGACCCCTCACATGCTGAGGGGGAGTCACATGCTCAGCATGTGACCCGTCACATGCTCAGCATGTGAGAAGGCCATCACATGCTTAGCATGTGACCCCCGTCACATGTTAAACATGTGATGGGGCTGAGCATGTGACCCCGTCACATGCTTAGCCCCGTCACATCCCCGTTTTTTTTTTAACGTGGAGTTCAACTTCAAAAGAATTTTATATGGCTAAAAAAATTATAATGTAGAGTTAAACTCCCCCAAAAAAAGTATTTTTTTGTGGAGTTGAACTCCAAAAGAATTTCTGTAGTGGAGTTAAACTCCAAAAGAATTTTATTTGTGGAGTTGAACTCCAAAGGAATTTTATTTGTGGAGTTGGACTCCAAAAGATTTTTACTGTGGAGTTGGACTCCAAAAGAATTTTTGTAGTGGAGTTAAACTCCAAAATAATTTTCCTGGTGGTGGAGTTGAACTCCAAAAGAATTTTATTTGTGGAGTTGAACTCCAAAAGATTTTCTCCTTTCTCCTTTGAGAAGAAACCCAAAATGGGTTCTCTTTAAACTCCAAGATCTAGATCTTGGATGATAAAAAAAAAGACCCTTTTTCTTCTCTTGATGGAGTTTTGGGAAATGGGTTTATGGTAAAACCTTTTTTAGTTTTTTTTAGAAAAATGAGAGCTGAGCACTTGATTTATTTGGAAAATAAAAAGGAAGAGGACGAACTTGAAGAAAAGAGAGTGGAGCCACAAACCCTAGTTTTTTTTAGGGAATGAAAAAGTTGTATGCTTTATTCATTATCATGTTGCCTTATATTGGCTTACACATTTACATATAGCCCCTTGGGCTTTACAAAAATGGCATTTTAGCCATCACATGGCTCATGTGCCATTTCATTTTTGCACATAAGCCATGGGCTTACAAAATATTGGTTTTATGCCCATTTTGTTTACATTCATGCATAAACAATTACATAGAAATTATTTATTACATAATTTTGTTGTTGGCATGTGGGAGGCTGGCTGCAGGCTCGACTTGGGCATGGGCCCGCTTGACCTGGGCTTGGGCCCACCTAGCTTGGGGTTGACTTTGATTTTGACTTGGTCAACCGGGGTGTAAATTTTGACTTCAACAGATGCTACGGTGGCGGCTGCAGGGGGAAGGAGCTTGGGCTCGGTGTCTCGACTGCGATAGTCCAGACGACGACGATGTGGAGGCGGCCGGCGAGCAGCACGGAATTGACGACGACGACAACTATGAAAACAGTGACTACATTGACAATGACATCGACAACTTGGACGTCAGAAGCGGCTTGGATGGTGTGAGGAAGGAAGGGCTTAGGGGCTCAACTTGGCTTGGAGAGGAGAGGATGAAGGTGAGGCTCGGTGTTGGCGATGGTGCAGGCGGAGGTTGCAGGCGATGGAGGAAGAACTGGCGGCTCGTCAGCGGCGATGGTCGGTGGTGCAGTGAGGGTGAGGGTGTTTGGTTGGAGTTGGAGGGAGAGTGGGATGGCTCGGGTGAAAGAGTGAGGGAGGTGGTGGGGCTGAGCTCGAGCTCGTCGGTGGAGGAGGCTCAGTGTTGCTGGCCATGATGGAGGGGCTCAGCTTGAGTCGTTGACGGTGGTCGTCGGAGTTGGCTGTAGTAGAGGGTGTTGAATGGAGAGGGGGTGAGGAGACGGTGGCGATCTCGATGGCGGGATGAGCTCCGGCGATGGGAGAAGATTGAGGGGAAGTCGGAAGGAAGGGAGGAGATGGTGGAGTAGGGATGGTGTTGGGTGTTTGGAGGTGGGGTCAGTGGAAGACGATGATGATGATAGGCGATTGTAGAGGAGAGGGGGAGGGTCGGCGGTGAGGTCGGTGAGGAGGCGTGGGGGTCGACGACGAGGTAATGGCGCGGGCGTGAAAGTGGGTTCGGTTTCTCGAGGGGGAGGCAGGGAAGAAAAGGGAGGTGAGAATAGAGGGGAGGCGCGAGATGAGAGAGAGAGAGAGAGATAACGTGGGGGGGAGAGAGAGAGTGAGCATGAGGGGAGAGAGAGAGAAAATGGAGGGGTTTAATTAAAATAATTAATTGAAAATTATAAGGAAAGAGAGGGGGGAGTAAGAACGGGGTTTAAAAGGGATTAAATGGGGATTAATTGGGGAATAATAATGGTGATTAATATGAGAATTTATGGGAATTTAGTGTAGAATAATTAGGTTTAAGTAGGGAGTTAAAGAGATGGATTAGATAGGATTTGGATATATTTATTTGAATTTTGAAATTTGAGAAGGTATCTGTTGGGTAAAAAGGAGTGAAGGATCATTGGGCTTGTTGGGCTTGGGCTCAAGGAAAATTTAGAAAGAAAAGAATGTGATTAAATATGGAATTGGGCTTATGGTTTTAAGCCTTAAGTTTGGTAGCAAAAAAGATATAGAAAAATATTTATTTAAATACGGATTTAAAATATAAAGTGAGACCGGTTATTACAATCATCTCAGGTCCAAGAAATTCCCTATCACCGATGTCGTCCCAACTTAATGGCAATCGACACTTCCTTCCATAAAGCGCTGCAAAGAGTGCCATTCCGATGCTTGCTTGGTAGCTGTTGTTGTATGAAAACTCCACAAGGTGTAGGTGATCTTCCCATGATTCTCCGAAGTCTAACATACACCCTCTGAGCATATCGTCCAAAATCTGAATAGTTCGCTCAGACTGACCATCTGTTTATGGATGATAAGCCGTGCTGAAGTTCAGACTTGTTCCCAAGCTCGCTTGCAGACTCTGCCAAAATTGTGATCGGAATCTGGTGTCGCGGTCGGAGACAATGCAGACCGGTACTCCATGAAGTCTTACGATTTCCTGCATGAGTTCATGGGTATCAGAGATAGTACATTTTAAAGAGTTTAAATCTTAATTAGATTCTTACCTCCATGTACTTCTTAGCTAATGTCTCAGTTGATTGGCCAACTCGAAATGGTATGAAGTGAGCCGACTTTGTGAGTCAATCCACAATAACCCATACCGCATCGTTGCTCTTTGTGCTGCGAGGGAGTGCAGTCATAAAATCCATTGTGATGTGTTGCCACTTCTATTCTGGAACAGGTAACGGTTGAAGTAAACCAGCTGTCTTGTGATGTTCAGCCTTTACTTACTGACACACTAAGCATTTAGCGACACTTCTGGCTACTTCACGCTTCATTCCATGCCACCAGTAATTTTGACGCGGATCTTTGTACATCTTTGTACCTCCACGGTGTACCGAGTAGGGAGAGTTGTGAGCTTCTTTCATTAACTCTTTCCGAACAGAACTTTTTGGTACACATAATTTGCTGCCGTATCTCAATGATCCGTCTTCATGGATGATGAAGTCTGTTCTAAGTCCATTATCTACTTGTTCTCTGATCTTTTGCAACTTAGCATCAGTTGCTTGAGATGCTTTGATCTGATTGACAATGGTAGATTGAACTTGTAAATTCATTAAACTTGAAGCGTTACCTGGCATGACTACTTCAATCTCCATCTGATGCAAATCCTGTTGAAGCTTCTATTGAGCGGTGAGATTCATCGATAATGGTTGGCGACTAATTGCATCAGGTACTACGTTCACCTTCCTTGGGTGATATTGCAGGTTGATATCAAAATCCGCCATGAGTTCTAACCATCGTCTCTGCCGCATATTAAGCTCCTTCTGAGTAAACACATATTTCAGACTTTTGTGATCTGTGTATATGTTCACTCGTTCACCCAGAAGATAATGGCGCCAAATCTTAAGAGAAAAAATAACGGCTGCCAACTCCAAATCATGCGTCGGATAATTGCGCTCATGAATCTTTAGCTGTCTTGAAGCATAAGCCACAACCTTTCCGTGCTGATGTAGAACACATCCTAATCCCTTACCGGATGCATCGCAATGTACTTCAAAAACTCCAGATTGGTCCGATATAACGAGAATAGGCGCTGATGTCAACCTTGACTTGAGTTCTACGAAAGTTTGTTCGCATGCTTCTGACCACACGAATTCTTCATCTTTACGTGTGAGCTTGGTCAGGGGTGTTGCTATTTTCGAAAATCCTTCAATGAACCTTCCGTAATATCCAGCTAGACCCAAGAAATTTCGAATGTCCTTCACTGACTTTGGTGTCGGCCACTCGCTTACTGCTGAAACTTTCGCTGGATCCACAGAGATTCCTTCGCCTGATACAGTATGTCCGAGAAAACCAACTTGATCTAGCCAAAATTCGCATTTGCTGTATTTGGAATAGAGTTGATGTTGTCGTATAGTTTCCAGGACAATTTGTAGGTGCTCGGCATGCTCTTTCCGACTCTTAGAATACACCAGGATGCCGTCGATGAAGATGACAACAAACCTGTCAGGTTCATGAATATTGCTGGTGCGTTGGTCACTCCAAATGGCATCACAAGAAATTCGTAATGACCATAGCGAGTTCTGAATGCCGTTTTGTGGATATCGGATTCCTTGACCTTTACCTGATGATAACCTGAACGAAGATATAACTTGGAGAAAACACAAGATCCACTTAAATGATTTAATAAATTGTCGATGCGTGGGAGTGGATACTTGTTCTTTATTGTTACTTCGTTCAGGGCTTTATAATCAATGCACATTCTGTATGAACCTTCCTTCTTCTTCACGAGCAGAACTGGAGATCCCTAACTTGAAATGCTGGGACGAATCCATTCTTTCTCCAATAATTCGTCCAACTGAGTTCGGACCTCCTTCAAACCTTCCGGACTTAATCGATACGGTGCTTTGATCACCGGTTGTGCTCCTGGTACTAAATCAATGCTGAATTCAAGAGCTCGATCGGGAGGCAAACCTGATATATCGTCAAGAAACACACTGTCGAACTCTCGAACCACTTCTGGCTTTGATCCTTCCTCCGCTTGAATTGCCGCAATCACTGCTTTCTTTAGTTTTGCTTTCTTTAGTTTCGCCTTGTAAGTACTTGGCTCCAGGGTACGGTCTCCGCTTTTGAAATGGAAGGCTGAATGCTCGGGAATCTCGAATACTACTCTCATTTGACGACGGTCGATGGTAGCATAGAAGGTTCCAAGCCAATCCATACCTAGAACCACATCGAAGTTTGGTATGTCCAGCACTTTGAAGTCAGCATAGAATTCTCTGCTGCAGACGACCACTAGACACAGGCTGTATCCCATTGTTGCCTTTAGAACGCCGTTCTCTGAACTGACATTCCAACTGGATACCAACGGTGTGACTAGAATCGCATGAGTTCGGATGAACCGTTGCGACATAAAATAATGAGATGCTCTAGTATCGAATATAGCTAGTGCAGGTAGTGAGGCTACTAACATTGTACCTAAGATATGTGGGATATGTTTTAGGTATAAGGGAAAAGATATATAGGTATGTCTATAAACTGAAAGAGAATTTGAAAGGGAAGTGTTACCAGTAATGACTTGGCCGGTGGCTTCAGTCTCTTCCACAGTCATCGTGAAAGCCTGTCACCGTGGTACATTCCTCCTGGCCGGAGGAGCATTCCTCTGAATGTTCCTTTGAGCTTGATGGAACTGACGAGGATGAGGTGCAGTCGGTGGTCCTCTAGGTGGTGGAGCAGGGAGAGCGAGTCTTGGAGCAGGTGCCTGAATGGCCGGTCTCTGCTGGTAAGTGATTGCTGGCCTGAGTGCAGCAAATAGGTTTTGTCTACAAGAAAGACCCAATGTCATGAGTAGCTGAGCCGTAGACTAAGCAAAGGCGATTTGCACGCCGGCAGCCTTTCATCAAATGTCCATCTCTCCTG
Source organism: Agapanthus africanus (assembly GCA_030015575.1). NCBI lineage: Eukaryota > Viridiplantae > Streptophyta > Magnoliopsida > Asparagales > Amaryllidaceae > Agapanthus > Agapanthus africanus. The sequence continues at coordinate 30,116,157 of CM057339.1, forward strand.
CAGTATGTGAAAAATGCTGGGCTGGGCCGATTGTTCGGTACTCCTGGTCTCCTTGGCACAAAAGGTGGTCTTGAAGAGGCTCCTCCTGCCATCTGGTTGGCAGGGCGCTTAACTCCAGCAGATTGAGATCCGCCCCTCATCTTTACCACTGCCTCATAACAGCGGGCAGCTTTCATAGCAGATTCGTGGGTCGGAAAATCTCCTGTGGCTAATGCAGCCTGGATCTCCAGATCTAACCCTTGTTGGAATTGTCGGGCTCTGATCTCATCCGTCGGTATAAGGTGTGCCGCAAATCTGTTAAGGTATGGTGTTAGCTGTGCAGTATGTGATATTTTAAAATCGAAATATTGAGACGTATCTTACCGACTGGGCATGATGAACTCAGCGTCATGTTCATCTACTAACTTGATCCACATTGAACCTTGTTGCGGATAGATGAACTGTTGTTCCATATCAAAGCGGGCAGTCTCAGGAAAGTACTTTGCATCGAACATGTCACGGAAAATCTTCCATTCGATGGGTTGATCAAGACGGCTTTCTTCCGCCTTCCACCAGACCCGTGCATTATCAGTGAGTTGTAGCTTTGCAACTCGAACCCAAGCGACCTCTGGCACTTATGTTGTTGCCAGGTCATCTTCAATATTTTGAGCTCATTACTCAGCTTCTAGAGGGCTCTCTTTTCCTGCGAACTGCTTGGGGTGCATGGCTCTGAATTGTTTCACCCCAGGTGCTTCTGCCTCTGGTCGGTTCATCAGAATAGCAGTCTGTAGTTGTTGTCCTTCCAGGAGGCTGCGGATTTCCTCAAGCAGAATCGTCTGCTCGTTGATCGGAGCAACGACGGCACGTGTGAGTGGTAGTAGTGGGGAAGTGTTGTTTACATTCGTACTGGTGTTGTTTGGGGAGTCCAGAACCTTGAAAGAAAATTTTGGGTTCGCACAGATTCAAAGTATATGAAATGATAAGATTCAAGGAATATGAATTGTAAAGAATATTTTCAGTTGCTGATTCTTGTGTTATATTGCTTAGGTTTTCCATACAGTGCTGACCTGCATGTCCACACAGAACTGACCTGCATAGGCCACCAACAAAACCTGTCACACCCCGCTTTCCAGTGTACGGGCAGAGGACGCGACGGGCCGTTACGTATTTACTCAGAAGTAAACACGCTAAGCGTATCTAAGCAATATAAAATGAAATGTACACAAGAGACAAGATGTAAATAAACAGCAACTTTATTTATTAACATTCTTTTAACAATACATCTAAAAAGTAAATACATAGATGGAAAGCAATGCCTAAAAGTGGCATAACAGAAATGGAAAATACAGAAATGTAAATATGTACAAGGAATCTAAAGCTCTGGGTCGAAAGCTAGCTGGTCCAAGTCCTCGCTGGTGGGCTCAATCTCCAGTGAGTCCGAATCACCTGACGGCATTCCAAAGAAGAAGAAAGAGAATGTCGTCAGCGAACAAATCGCTCGGTAAGTCCCAAAGATGAGGGTGAAATAGATTAAACAGATAGAGAGTGCAACTTTTAAAGTTGTATTATATTATTAACGCTGTTGTTTGTAGTTTGGTACAGAAGAGGCCAGTGTATACGAGAGGAGTCTCACTATACCAAAGACTACAGTATACGGAGTACAAGGAACCGTTCAGCCACGGTACAACGGCAATGAAGATTCAGGTTGGGTGTCTTATGGTTGCAGTCTCGTGCCACTTCTAACACCTTCCGTACCAATCTACCCTTATAAACCCCGCGATGTCTTGATTGTATTGTTTGTATTGTTTGAATTGTATATTGTATATTGAGGGATGACTTGCCGAAACCATGATATCAGTAATGGAACAGATATAATGGATGATCATGTAGATGGAATATATCTATGGTTCGGTTCGGTCAAGTTGTATAGATTGAATAGATTGAATATATGGATTCATGGATTCATGTTGAATTGTGGTTTTATACTTGAATCATATTCAAGTCAGATTGATTATATTGAGACTTAGTCTAAGTCAGACAATTAGAAAAGAAATTAAAGTCCTGAATTATGTTTTGGTGCTATCGGTAACTGCTGCACATGGACGGCAGGATTTGTGTCTTTTTCAAAAACAATTACCGTGTTGATAACACCATTTATTAAGTTGTCTACCTTAAATAGGCAAGCACCTATATCTCCGGCTCTCTGAAGCTCAAGAGACTGATCCCGCTTAAACCTATATTTACTAGGGTTCTTATTGTAATTTAGTATAACTTGAGGGGGTTTTATGTAAAATATTTTTGTTATACTTTCAAAATATACCTCAAGTATTTAATTATCGTTTTTAGAGTTTTCATAGATGTTTCTGTTATTCAATGTGAAATTTCTAGTGAATATGACCTAGTTTTAAAGTATAAGGTATTTATTTGAAATATTGGAATTATATGGTATTTTCTTGTAAATGAAATATTTTTCTTAAATTTTGGAAATGTGGAATATTATAAATATTAAAAATAGACATTTTGATATTAATTACATTTATATTTATTTATTAAAATATAAGTTTTATTTATAATAGAAATCACATTTTCTAAAGAAAAATGTATTAAAAATCATTCGAGATCATATGCTCCTTACGGATGTCTGCATCTCACTCTACTAAGGCCTGAGGATGTGCGATAATCCACACCATACCGGACAGGTTCCCCAAAATGGGTTGTAGAGGCACAATTGCAAAGATTTGTTAAATACACTTCTTATAGAAAAATGTTTTATAAGTTGAAGGTAGTTATATGTAAAGTCGTGTTTTCCCAAATCTATATTCCCAAATTCCATCGTGCTATGTTAGATATGTATGTTGTGAGGATGTAGGTCATTACCTCGTGAGTTTTCTAAAGTAATACGGTTAAAAGGTATAAACATGTCGATATGAAAAATAAAGATATTTCAATGTAAAAATGGAATAAAACTTGCTACGGTTATTATTTTGATGTCAAACTTGTTCTATTGTCTTTGTTAATTTTTAATGGTCATGACATAAGAGTTTGGTATTATTGTGTTTAATAAAAATAGAACTTTTTAAGGAAAAACCGAATCGGAAGTCGGATTAACTCCACTTCCGTCGGGTTTTAGTTTTGAATGTTTTTAGAATAGAGAAAAGAAGAAGAAGTAGGGACTTACTGGCTTGGGATCAAGAGAGGAGATGGGGGTACTAAAGAGAGTTTTGGGGCGTCGTTTCGTCGCCGGAATCTTCTCGGAAGTTCGTCGGAGTTTCGCCCTTTGTTAACTCCACTTGCACACAAATAGAACTTGGAATTTTTTGTAGAGTTTGTGTAGGAAATTTCAGTGTGAAGGGGTGTAAAAATAGTGTGAGTATTTATAGGACAAATTAGGGTTCGGGGTGTGATAAAAATGCATTTAAATTTGCATTAAATTGGGATTTAAGGGGATTTTATTATTCTCTGTAAATGTGCAGAGAATAAACAATACTGGGGTTATGGGGTAATCTAAAAGTCGCTGGGGTTTAAAAAAATAGGGTTTGGTCCAAGTTGGACCGGCGGCGCCGGCCCAATATCAAGTCTCGCCGGTTGGATTCCGGTGAGGAGGGCTCGGATTGGGGCCACATGTCTACGACGCTTCAACTAGCCTATTGCACCTGTTAGATTATTCTGTAACTTACCATATTACGTGTAGTGCACGTGCAACTCTTGGGCTTCTAAAAGATTAAAAGAATTTTAAATAAAAAGAATGTATGGCTGATGGGATTTGAACTCTGGTGCTATGGATCAGCAGTGCAAGGTCTTACCAATGAGCGACAAGTGCTTTCTTGCTGTTTAAAATTGAATCAAATACTTATAGTACTCACAGGAATTGTAAATACCCTAAGTGTACATTAGATTTTAAACAATTTTATGTATATTAAAATTGGAGTTGTTACAAAGATTTGTTAGGATATTTGTGAATAAATTTGTTAGAGATTGTTTTGGAGATTTGATGAGATTTTAATTGGAGTAGGAGTTCAATTATTTCGTGTTATAAATAGAGAAGGGTCTCATCAGAGAAAAGTGGCCAAACATGAGAAAGAAAAAGAGGAGACAAAGGTAAAGATGAAGGATGAGCGATTCATCAGAAGAATAGTCTTTTTGTTTGTATGAAGAGGCAAAGACGAAGTGTAGTCATCCATATTTGAAGGTGGAGAGATTTTACAAGAATAGTCTTTCTGTTTGTATGAGCGTTGAGATATGAGAGAGAATATAAAATGTACCGATATTCTTGATCATTAATAAAGAGATTCTCATATTTGCCCCGTGAATGTAGGTCGTTGGTCGAACAACGTTAAATATTAGTGCTGTGTGTTCTTATTTTTGCTCGTCTTTCTTGCATGCCTAGAAAAAACCCTAATAAACTGGTATCAAAGCGTAGGGAACCGAAGGGTCGTCGATTCTACGGTCTAAGTTTATGGTGGGTGACGACACTTGTGTCCTCTCCCCATCTTCTTAGACTGTAATTTCGAAGGTGATGGTAGAGATCAGAAGATGGAATGGAGGAAGTGAGGAGGGCGAGAGGTAGAGCGGCAGTGGAGTTGGTGGTGACGGGGTAGAGATCACCAGTGCTATCATGGATAGTTTGTTGTGTCTGGAGATCCTTCACAGAAAAACCATGAGGGTCAAATTCAACAGTACAATTATTGTCTTTGGTAAATTGACGCACGGAAATGAGATTTTTAATAATTTTGGGTGAGATAAGCACATTCTGTAGTGAAAGGGGACGGTGGGGATTGGGTAAATATCCATGGCCCATGTGAGTAATAGGGATTGAGGATCTGTCACCAACAAGTACGGACTGTATGATGCTATTATTAAAAACAGAATGTAAGTTACCTGCGTCGGATGTTAAGTGGGCGGAGGCTCCCGTGTCCATATACCATCCTGCGTTGTCGTGAAGGGCCAGGGTGTGTAAGGCTTGAGGAAAAGAAGTAGTGGGCACAACCGAGGCAGTGGGCTGATCGACAGGCGCAGGCGCGAACCAGGTCCATGGCGGAGGAACGGAGACTGAGAGAGCCTGTTGGGATGATGGACGTAGGCTGGGGCCGAGTAGTCCAGGCGCGGTAGTAGGGCGTAGCTTTGCAGCAGAGTGGCCGGGCCACGGGTTGGCAGTAGGAGGTGCAACGGGCCAGTTTGGAGGCCAGAAGTACGGGCCCCAGGCATAAGGGTTGGGTGTCGGATGCCGGGCCGAGGGCTGGCGCAGTGATGCTTGGTTGGACTGCTGACGGTTGCGGTTGTAGTTCCGGCCAGGACGACCGTTGTTACGGCGGGCGAAGTTGCTGTTGGAGGACTGAGTGGTCGGTGCAGCAGTGTAAAGGATCGTAAGAGAGGATGGATGGTCGGTGTGAGAGGCTTGATGTTTTTGGGTTTTGGAGAGACGTTGTTCCTCTAGGAGGAGCATGGATCGGGCTTGAAGGAAGGAAGGGAAGAGGTTGTAATGCCGGATGATATTTCCAATTTGCTCAAACTTCTCGGGGAGGCCGTTAACCATGTAGGTGACGAGATTCTTTTCGGGAACTATCACGTCGATGTTGGACAGCAGATCAGAGAGAGTTTTAAGACGTTGGCAATAGGCGGTGACCGAAAGATCACCCATCTCGATATTACAGAGATCATTATCGAGTTGGATGGCTCTAGCATCCTTATTATCACGGAACAGATTCTCGAGACTGAGCCAGAGATCGCGAGCGGTGACACCTTTCTTCAAGATCATTTGGAGGAGGGATTTGCTGATAGTACCGTAGATCCACAGTTTCACCAAACCGTCGAGTCGTTTCCATTCATTATCGGTAGGCCCGGAGGCTGTGGTTATACCATCAACGTGACCAAGAACGCCAAAGCTGACGCAATGGGTCTCAAATAGCTCTTTCCAGGCATCATAGTTGAGTTCGTCGAGGTCTAGGATAAGAGAGACGTAGGATTTGATGTTGGTGATGCCGTAAGGTTTTTCGGTGGTAGGAGGAGGAGTGGTGGCGTCATGACCGGCCATGAGGGAGAGAATAGGAGGGAGAAAAGAAGAGATTAGAGCTTTGTTGGCTCTGATACCATGAAAATTGGTGAATTCCCCTTGGGGATTAACCTTGCATTTATTTGTATTTATAGATGTACAAGAGATATGCAGGAGGATATTTAGGAGATAATCTCTCCTATTTACATGTATAGCCTAATTATAGCTACCTAATTAGTAATAGAATATTAACATATATTTTCTTATTAGTAATAGAATATTAACATATATTTTCTAATTAGTAATAGAATATTAACATATATTTTCTATTATCAGAAGTTAGGATCAAGGTGGAGCTTTGTTGAAGAGAAGATATTGAAGATGTCTCGTTGAATACAAATCAAGGTGGAGATTTGTTAGAGTTAGTACGTATTCAAGAGTCGATAGTGAAGAGCGAAGTGGACCGTTGCAGAATTGATGGAGTTCGAGTCCTTCGAGAATTCGGTTTTGGAAATATTCGTTTTGAAGACTAATTAGGAGAATTTGTTGGGGATTTATTTGAAGAGTTGTTGGAAAATTTATAAGAGATCTTTCAGGAGTTTAATTAGGAAAATTTGTTGGAGAGTTATTTGAAGATTTGTTAGGAAATTTGTGAAGAGATTTGTTAGAGATTGTTTTGGAGATTTGATGAGATCCTAATTAGACTGGGGGTTCCATTATTTCGTGCTATAAATAGAGAAGGGTGTCATCAAAAAAATGTGGCCAAACATGAGAAAAAGAAGACGAAGGCAAAGATGAAGGGTGAAAGCACTACTACAAATATGGGTTGCCCACTGCCTCTACGGATATATGCGTAGGGGCGAAAAAATACCCGTAGGTGCAAAGGCCGCAGGTGCAAGTTGAGGCCCTGAACTTGCCCCTACGGGCAAATTCTTGCCCCTACGGATATATCTGTAGGTGTTGTTTCCCCTACGGATTACTCCGTAGGGGCTATCAAATCATATATTTTTTATGTTTTTTTGAATATATTGTATGTACCTACGGATGGAACCGTAGGTCCTTATGCTACCCCCTACGGATATATCCGTAGGTACTATGCCGTAGGGGCAAAATATCAGGAAACCTGATATTTAGCCCCTACGGATAACTCCGTAGGGGATAGACAGTGGCCCCTACGGATATATCCGTAGGGGCACTAACAACACCCTGCACTAAGATCAGGAGGGAAAATATCAGGTTTCCTGATATTTTGCCCCTACGGACAACTCCGTAGGGGCAACATATATACCAACGGCTTAATCCGTAGGTACATATTGTCTGTATTTTTTTTTAAAAAATGGGCTGCTAGATTTTTTCCCGCCCTGTGCACAATACTATATACATCAATCAAATCATATATTGCAGTATTCATAATCACATCTCACGCATGTATATAATATACAAAAGAAACCCAAAAACTGAATATGATATAAATACAAACCAATATCAATATCGTTTCAAAATGTAGTACAATGTGATATAAATAAATGCATGTTTCAAAAAATAAGAACCAAAAAGCTACCCTAGTTCGGTCCAGCTCCACCTCTGAATAACGTTAGAATAACGCGCGCCTGCTCCTCGGTCAATAAACTCTGCAATGCGTCGCGAGCGGGAGTCTGAGCGGCATGTGGAGCTGGCGATGTGGTCTGCGCAGCCGCCGTCGAGGTAGTCGCTTGCGGAGCCGCGGCTGTGGGAGTCTGAGTGGGCGGTGAAGCTACAGGAGCTGTCTGCGGAACCGCAGCCGATGTAGTAGCTTGCGAAGCCGCAGCCGAAGGAGATGCATATGGAGGCTCGGCCGATCTACCCTGTCGCGTCTGGACATAACGTGTGTAAGAAGCGTGTAAGAACTGTGTATTATTCGAATTCGTATCATTATTAAGTTATTTCGAAACCCTGTTTGGATATCTAGTTTGGAAAAGCGTTGTTTATTTTAATTACATATGTATGTATGATTAATCAAACTTAAGTCTAAAACCAAATAAGCTCAAGCTACGTACTAATTATGGATATGTTGATATATATATAATATGAAATGATATTTTACTATAAAGTAGTATACATACCAGCATCTCCTTCAACTCCTGAATGGTGGCCCTCAAGCTATCCAGTTCCTGATGGACATGCCGGTCACTGGAGACGGAGCAAGTAACCGCCGGGGTGGAGTCCAACCTCATATGGGCCCTGCTAGGGCCCAATCCCCGGCCTCTCTCCCAACCTCCGTGGTGCCCTCCGTGTGCGGTGTCCAGAACTGGGGTCAGCAGCCTCGGATCGTTCTGTCAGGTAAAATCGATCCCCGAGGCCTGGGCCTGCTCAACCACCCGCTCCTACACCCACATTAAGCAGTAAAGTATAAGTATAAAATTTAAACTTGAACCTTCCAAAACTAAAATTTCAAATTTGGGTAGAAAAAATATTAACACTTACGCAGTACTCCTGGGTAGCGACGTCGGGATATCGAAGCTCGCCCGTTGCGGGATCTGTCGAGGTGCCGTGGACGGCAAGATATGCGGACAGCACGCTCGGTGTACCACTTGACGCCACGGTCCGAGATGTCTGCAATATTAGAAAGTAACTCTTAATATTAGAAATATTAGAGAATAACTCTTAATATTGCAGAATATTAGAGAATAACTCTTAATTTACCGATAACTCCATGGCTCGAGTAATGTTCCTCGAGCCACCTGTGTAAGTGGGGCGACCCCTCTTCGCCGACTTCCTGTTCTCCGTATTCTGAGCGGCCTGTTTCTGCACAACGCATTAACATTTAGTTTTTTAATTAAGAAACACAAAGAAATAAATTATATCATAAATAATGAATTAAATTTAAAATACATACCTGTTTGCGTTCGGAGTCGAAATAAGCGCACAATAGAGGCCATGTCTCTACGTCGACTCTCGCAAACGCCGGAGTAGATAGGAGGGCCGCTCTCTCTGCCTCGGGGGTCGCCATCCACAGGGAGTAGCAGTCGGCCTTCAGCTCATTCCTGTTGTATCGGACCTTGGCCTGCATGTTCTTCATCAGGCCATTGTACAGAGCATGAAGGTCGAGCACCCTCCCCGGGTAATCAGGATCGGCTACAGGCTGAAAATCGTAATCCAACTGAAAATACAAAAAAAAACATTGTTATTAGATTGCAAGTGTTAATAATAAATATATTGGATAGATCAAATGAAAATATATATTAATACATACCCGAGCCTGATCAAAGAAGAGGGCGAATGAGCGCTGGTGCTGCTCGCCCCACTCAACGTGAAGTGGATAGTTCTTCATGATCCGGCTCTCGTCCCCCAAATACCGGCCGAACCTCTCGGCATGAGGACCGGTATAGCGATAGTCAAGGGTAAAAATAGGGGGAATGCCGCCTCCCCCCTAGCTCTATCAGGCCTCAGCCTATGGGACTGATTCGGGCTTCGAGTCCCCCTCTGGGGATGGAGAGGCCCTGCGTCTGCACGAAATATCAAGACAATCAATAATAAGACAAAGTTGTATTAAGAAATCAAGGTTAAACAAAAATTCAAGTGTGATATATACCTCCGGTGACTAGCGCACGAGCGTGGGCCCGAGCAGCAGCACGAGCGGGACGATAGTTCCTCCGGTGAGGAACAACCGGGGTCCCGGACCCGGACGCATCCCCTCCAACTATAAAATAAACATCGACGCTAAATTTCCATGAAGTTCATATTTATTCTATAGAGCATATGTAAAATGAATAAATATTTTAAATTTATTCATACTAACCTGCAGACGATGCGGAGGGTATGGAAGCGGCAGGAGTGGCCCCTGTGGAAGGTGTTGACGCACCACCTATAATTAGACAATTAAAAATAGATTATATAAGTAATTGCAAAAAGAATGTGTAGATCAATAATATAACGTTCTAAATCAATATGCATGCACTATAGGATATATAAACATACCCGCAGGTGCGGTGGTGTCACCACCTACAGCTAGACAATAATAAAAATTGCTAAGTAAGAGCAAAAGGAATGTGTGTATTTATGATATAGCATTCTAAATCAATATACATACACTATATGATATATAAACATACCTGGAGGAGCGGGGGTGGCCTCTGTCCCAGATGTGGACGCATCACCAACAACTAGACAATCAAACATTGACAATAAAAGTAATTTTGACATAAACATGCATGAATATCTGTAATATTACATTCAAAATGGATATACGTGCAGTATACCTGGAGGTGTGGCCAAATCAACACAGAAGGAGGCATCCGAAGGGGTCTCCGATCTGGGTGCAAGACCGGCCCTCTGAAGCTCCCTACGGAGCTCTTCGGGCTGCAAAACCGCTCTGCCTCTGCCTCTGCCTCTGCCTCTGCCGCGGCTGGAGCTCCTGCTGCCCCTCGCTGCTCCCGACATCGTCATCAAATCTAGATAAACGGTTCGTGGATGCATTAGACAATCATTAAAAGTATTGACTATATATGATCTAGAGCGTAAAATGTGAAGTAATAATATAACATTACTGATAACCTTTTTCGTTTCGTGGGCGCATCATACATATCTACTTGGATTTCATCGTCGATGTCATTTCTAACCCACGTAACTTCATGATCGGTCGAAGACAACCCGTCCTTCGAAACAGACGGTCGGAGCACTTTAAGCCTTCTCTCTTCTTCGTCCTCATCGCTGTCCTCGTATTCTGGGACATCGTAGACATCTCTAGGTTTCTATCGGCATACAACACTCCACCCCGGATGTTTCAAACACTGTGAGTAGTATACTTGGAACGCTTGGTTCAGAAAGATAAACGGATCGTCCTGACCGTAAAATCGAAGTGTGTTCACACTGGTCAATCCATATTCATCTTTCCAAGTCCCAAGACTGCTTCTCCACCTGTCCGTATCGGTTCGCGGATCGTACCAAGTACACTGGAATATATAAAAGGGTTCTGATCGTCCGGGATAGTGGATGCCGAGTATACAATTTAAGTACCCATAGTAAATCACACCGTCCGATCCTACCGTCGCAATCCCACTATTCTGAGTGGTTCTAGATGTTTCTATGTCCTTAACTTCGAATTTGTATCCAAGGACACCAAATCCTTTGTAATATGCAACCTCCATACTAGGAAATTGAACTAAACATCTTGAATCACTCTCAAATGATGCAGACAAGTTCGGATCGTGGATCTAACAAAACAAATTTTACGATAAATACATAACGATACAAGTTTAGATTAAAACTGATAGCAATAAAATGTAATTCGAATAACTTACATGCTCTGTGACCCAATCACAAAAATTATCCTGATGGTATTTTTCCAAACGTTCTTCGTTCCAATCAGGATGCCCCTCATGTACCTCGTTAAAATGAGTTCTGTTTTCGACAAATAATTATGACATTAATATTATGTCATTTCATACACACACAAACACAGATATAACAATTAATCCAAAAGAATTTACTCTCTAATTTGTTCAAGACATGCGCAATTAAGCAAGATAAACCGGTATATCTTGTTGATAAATATAGTGTCTACCCTCTTATACTCGGCTTTACCATATGGCCCGTCTTGAATTCTTCGTGGTCGGTTAAGCCTTGTCTCAATGTTCTCGTCCAGATAGCGGGAACAAAATGTGGTTGCTTCATCAAGAAGATAACCTTGCATGATAGAACCCTCTGGTCGATTTTTATTGCGTATATACTTCTTAAGAGTGTAAAGGTACATAATGAGAATATGTTGAATAAATAAACACGGGCATACAGGACAACAATAAATTTATAAATTGCGCGAAACGAAAAATTACACGTACCTCTCGACGGGATACATCCATCGATATTGTACCGGTCCGGCTAACTTCGCCTCAGTTGCAAGATGAACCATCAAGTGTATTATGATATCGAAGAATGACGGTGGGAAAATACGCTCAAACTTGCAAAGTATCAACGCAATAGAATTTTTGAGTTTATCCAGCGTCGCAACCTCCAGTGTTTTAGCACACAGCTCCCTGAAAAAACAACATAGGTCGTTGATTACTAGACCAACCGAGTCGGGGAGAGAAGTCCTGAGGGCTAATGGAAGAAGGTGCTCCACGATAACATGGTGATCATGACTTTTCAGCCCATCGATCTTGCCCTTCACAATTTTTATTTTCTTGCTGAATGATCCTGAGAAACCTGTGGGGACTTTCAAATCATGCAACACCTGCAGGAATCTTTTCTTCTCCGGTTGTGACATATGATAAGCGGCATTGGGAAGTACAAACTTGCCCGGTTTACCCGCTACCGGTTTAGGGTGCAGTTCACTTCTTATTCCCCACTCTTGTAGATCCATCCGGGCATTCATGTTGTCTTTCGATTTCCCGTCTTTACACAGAAGTAAGTTAAGTATGTGCTCTGATACTCCCTTCTCTATATGCATGACGTCTAGACAATGACGCACTGAATTTGTAGACCAGTACGGAAGCTCGAAGAAAATGCTTAACTTGTTCCAATATTGTGGTTTGACCTGTTTCGTCGGATCCATCCCGAAGGTCACGTTATTGTAACCATCCCATTTACCAGTCACGTCCTCTCCGGACAATGGGGATGGAGGCCCAAGAAGCTCCTGATGACCATCAAAGTGAACCGTGTCTAACCTATAGGGGTGGTCTGGAGGCAGAAAACGTCGATGGCCGCAATAACAAACCTTCCTGCTAAAATTCAAAAATTTGATGTTGTGTGTTCATGGCAATGAGGACATGCTTTGTGACCATGTACGGACCAACCTGATAGCATTCCATACGCAGGAAAGTCATTAATTGTCCACATTAAAGCCGCACGCAGTATGAAGGTTGTATTTGTGTTTGAATCATATGTCTCTACACCATCAATGAACAAAGTTTTCAGCTCCTCGATCAGAGGTCGGAGATAGACGTCGATATTGTTCCCCGGTGAGTTTGGTCCGTCGATAAGAAGAGGCATCATAAAGTATGATTGGTCCATAGCCAACCAAGGCAACAGATTATAAATTATCATTACAACAGGCCATGTACTGTGACTTCCAGCCATATAATTGAATGGGCAGAAGCCATCGGTAGCCAGTCCGAGCCGGACATTGCGAGGATCGCTACTGAATATTGCGTGCCTCCTATCGAAATCCTTCCATGCCGGTGAATCTCTTGGATGGCTCATTTTTCCATTTTCGCTTGGAGGAGCACGGTGATGCCAAATCATTGCCTCGGCTGTTTTCTTGCACCTGAATAGCCTCTGTAGCCTCTGTGTTATGGGAAAGTATCGTGCTATCTTCACAGGTATATCAGGCTTCTTATCAGAATCTTTCGGCTTATACCTGGCCTCTCCGCATGTTGGACACTCTTTCAAATCTGAATTCTCTTTCCGGTACAACACGCAATTTTTAGGACATACTTGAATCTTCTCGCACTTTAGACCCAAATCAGACATCATCTTCTGGGCTTCGTACCAGCTTTCGGGCACATTATTTCCCGGAGGCATAGAATCTTTCAAGAATGAAAGAAGCATTGTGAATGATTTGTTGCTCCATCCATTTAGGCACTTAATCTGGAAAAGTTGGACGAACCATGAGAGGGTGGAATACTTCGCATTCTCATAAATTGGTTTCCTAGCATCATTCATGAAATTTTCATATTTATCCGCACGCGGTCCTTGACCGGAAGGAATGTCATCTTCGGTACGAATAGATTCACCTAGGGCAGCCTCTACCATATCCACCATTTCTTCTGATGGAAATAAATTTCCATCTCCTGCCGTATTACCGAATTCTTCTTCTTCTCCTGCCGCATTATCGTGTTCTCCTTCTTCTTCTACCGCAGTACTGCATTCTTCTCCTTCCCCATGATATTTCCAAGTTGAATAAAGTCTAGTAAACCCATGTTTTACAATATGAAGCTCTGCCAATTCTACCTTCTGCCAGTACTTATTGCCACATCTATCGCACAGACAGAGAATCTTCTCTATTATGATCTTATTATGTGCGCGTGCAAATTCAAGGAAAGCAGCAACTCCTGCGACAAACTTAGGTTGCATACGTTGTTTCCAATCCACATACATCCAGTCCTTAACTCTGACGTACTCATGGGCCATGTTAGACTGAATAACATATAAATTGTAAGTTATGCTGACTATATTGAGAAATATAAGAACGGGATAGTAACTGACAAAGGAGAAAATCCGTGTCTATGCTTTGTGTGTGCGTTTGTCGTTGAAAAGAATAAATTATCGCACGTATGTTAACCGATAGACGGGGACTAAGTGGCGCTTTTAGTTTCATATATGAGTATCGATGGGAATATGAAGGTTTCATATTATCATATATTAGTTTTAACCCGAACATCTCGAATCGCTCTCTAGTTATGCGTTTGTATGTGTGTATTCCGGCTGTCGGGGGTAGGCTTCTATCCCATTAAGAATGTATAGAGCGAACGCCCATCACTTGTGCTTTCAACCGTTTCGAGTAAATTTCGGCAGCACCTCCCCGCTGTTCTCCGAGTACACTGTAATAGAATAGATAATCATTTCAAAGCTGTGAAACAACGTTGAAATGAACATCTAATCTATCTTTGTACACGGAGAACCAGCGGAAAGGTACCGAAGAAATATCTCGAAACGGATGAAAACACAAGTGAATGAAGGCGTTTGCTTTATACATTCTTAACTTGTCCACACGGGACAAATCTATGGGTTACCATACGATTGAATTTTCTCGTCGCGTAGACTATACGACGGTTGTTAGTATCGAGCTATACTGTCCGATATTTAACAACCTTCGTATAGTTCTAGGTCACGACGAGCATCGCACGTATGTTAACCGATAGACGGGGACTAAGTGGCGCTTTTAGTTTCATATATGAGTTTCGATAGGGATATGAAGGTTTCATATTATCATCGAGTATCATATATTGGTTTTAACCCGAACATCTCGAATCGCTCTCTAATTATGCGTTTGTTGTGTATTCTTGTTGTATGTGTGTGTTCCGGCTGTGGGGGGTGGGCTTCTATCCCATTAAGAATGTATAGAGCGAACGCCCATGCCCCTTTTACCAATCAAGAGAAAACTACTAATAACTTATTGATAACATAAACAATATAATAATATTTTAGTATGTCAGGTTAAAATAATTGTATTAGCAAATACATTTTAGATAGTTATATAGACTATAAATTTCCAGAGAGAAAAAGTGGATGGGCAAGGAGAACAGAAGTTCCACTGTATTCACTTTTTGGATGGAACGATTTTGGTAGGCGGAAATCTATCATATACCAAAAAAGTTCTAACTGAAACCATCAACTTCCAATATTAGATTCATTCATAACTAACAATAAAAGGTTCTACTTCTCATTTTATTTGACTGACACCAAATAAACCTATCCCATTAAAGATATACTTCAAAGTTCCAAACACCAATTCCAATTGACTAACCCCCTTACTTAATTTGGGTCAACAACATAAGCTTATTGAATATTATCAATCACTAAAGTAATATTAAGGAGTATGATAAAGTTCAATGTCAATACCATGCATAAATTCTCGAAAGAAATATTCAAAAAAAATGATATCATGATCACTCAAGTAATATCTAATTTTCCCACAATAATTGAAAGGCATAGAGTTGAAGGGGATTATGAAGAAAGAATGGACCCAGTCACCACCCATCAAGCAGCTTTCTCCCTACACCAATTTACTTTCTGTTTTATGAAAGACATCCTAGTGTTGTCAAATATCTTACGACATGCAAATCAATCTTACGATTCAATACAAGATACAGGAAAATTAATAAGTATCTTATGAATGTATTTGTTGGATGATTGGATCAAGTAGTTTTAGGATACAATTTCTGCATCTTACAATATAATATAATGGAATCACAAATATTCAACCCAACTAATAAATGTGTTTCAAATATATTTAGAAAGATTTTTTAGTCACATTTTGGTTGCTAGTTTTAAGATGAGAAAACGGAGTATACGTTTGAATTTTCTATGTTGGCGGGACACGTAACATCACTAAATTCATCGATCCATCCATGTATTTTGTTGTCATCAATCCACCTAACCCTAACCCCAACCTAACCCTAGCTCCAGCCCCACCCAGCCCCAGCCCCCAGCCTCCAGCCCCCAGCCCCAGCCCAGCCCAGCCCCAGCCCCCAGCCCCCAGCCCCAGCCCCAGCCCAGCCCAGCCCCAACCTAACCCTAACCCTAACCCTAACCCCAGCGCGGCCAGCTAAACCCCAACACCAACCCTAAGGCAAACCCTAACCCCAGCCCCATCCCCAGCAGCAGCGAACCCCAACCCTAACCCTAACCCCAACCCCGACCCCGACCCCGACCCCTGCCGAACCTCAACTCGCGCGCGCGCAACCCCCCGACTCCAGACCCAACACGTATGTTAATCAAAAAATTCTTTAATTTACCTCAAGATTTACTCACCTAACCGGCGGTGGCGACGACCCGAACGGCGCTGGCGACGACCTGAACGCCGGTGGTGACGAGGAGGACGACGGTGGCGACGAGGAGTTGTTTTCGTGCGCGATCGAGATCGAGAGAGAAAGAAATTGTGAGCGTAGGCGATCGATCTGTGCTTTAGTAATTTGATATTTAGTTGCCCCTACGGATATAACCGTAGGTCCTTTGTTTGCGGCTCCGTAGGGGCAAACACCAAATTAAGAATTAATATTTTTATTCTTGGACGTCTGGGCCCGTAGAGGCAACCTTTTAGCCCTACGGATTAATCCGTAGGGCCAAGTTAAATCTGCCCCTACGGATTCCAATATCCGTAGGGGCAACCCCTATTTTACTAGTGAAGATTCACCAGAAGAAAAGTCTTTGTGTTTGTATGAAAAGACGAAAGCGAATACGAAGGCGAATGCGAAGGCTGGTCATCTATAAATGAAGGTGAAGGGATTTACCAAGAGTGGTATTTGTGTTTGTATGAACGCTTAGATGTGAGCGAGATAAGAGAGAATATAAAATGTACCGGTATTCTTATTCTTTAAGAAAGAGATTTGCATGTTTACCCTGTGGATTTAGGCAGTTGGTCGAATCACGTTAAATACTGATGTTGTGTGTACTTATTTTTGCTGCTCTTCCTTGCATGCCTAGAAAAAACCCTAACAAACTACCTAAGTGTTTTGCTTTTTCATTTATGTGTCAACTATGAACTTCTCTGATATAATAATTCACGAGTGTTTATATGAAATATATTACCGTGTTTTTAATATGCTTATTTATGTACATATTATTATTATTTTTTCCAAACATTTCAGTTGATGGTCCAGTTGCAGGGGTTGAAGGCCATGGATGGAGAGGATCCGCTGAGGATCTTGCATCCGAATCCGAGATTGAAGGTGGAGTCAGAAGCCGGTGGTTGAGCTTAACACTTGTTATCGGATGAATTGGGGAACCGATGATATGCACTGGATTGGAATCTGAAGGAGATGATGATGATGATAAAGGTATAATATTTGTCCTTGATTTATTTAGTTTGGTTAGATTTTACTTGAAAATGGTCATGCAATATGAGAGGGTGCATCCACATGAAGATAAATTTAGTTAGATATTATTGCAATAAATAATAAATAATAAATAAAAAAATTCATCGTTCATATTTTTTAGTATCATTTCATAAATTTTAATTACCTTGCATATGGAGATTATGCAAGTGGTGCTTTAATTAAGAAGGGTTAAAAAGGTACAGGATATGTGTTTGATATCCAAACGAATTATTTAATTGGGGATGGTTGAGATATACATTTTCTCTGCTGTAAGTTTGTGTTTGTAGTACTAAATTTCTTAGTGCTGTTGTAGGATTAAAAACTCAGATATCTTAAATGATGCAAGAGGATGCACATTAAAAATCTAGCGTTAAGAGGAAACACATTAAAAGTCAAGAT
This sequence comes from Agapanthus africanus, assembly GCA_030015575.1. Lineage (NCBI taxonomy): Eukaryota > Viridiplantae > Streptophyta > Magnoliopsida > Asparagales > Amaryllidaceae > Agapanthus > Agapanthus africanus. Next base: position 30,134,037 of record CM057339.1, read on the forward strand.
AGCCATTTGAAAGGATGTTTGGAGTTATTAGAGTAGCGACTAACATTTATTTGATATGTTCTTTGTTTTTTATGTAAGTTTGAGTAAAACTATGTATATCATAAACTCATACTTCATCTAAGTTTAAGGAAATCTTTTGTTGATTTATTTCTTGTATTATCCAAGATTAGGAAAGTTTTTGTCGACCTACTTTTTTGTATTGTTTTAGTAAGGAACAAGATCCAATTGTTTTGTAATAATCGAATATGAAAATTGAGGTACTAAAGTTGATTATACCGAGATTTTTGTAAAGATACATACGTGCAAAGCTGTGTGTTGCTGGTTTTTAATGAATATGAACAAAGTCAAGTTGTGTTTTATATGAGCTAAATATTATGTATTATTGGTGCAATCTGAGATAATTGTTATATTTTCATGGTTATGCTAATTCGGGGTATTTTATGCGTTTATTTTATTTGCACCTATATAATATACATAAAATCCTAACCATATCTGATAGGGTTAATTCGAGGTATTTTTGTGTTTATTTTATTTGCACCTACATAATATACATAAAAACCTAAGCATATATGATAGAATTAATTCGATGTATTTTTTTTGTTTATTTTATTTTTACCTATATAATATACATAAAAACCTAAAGCTACATGTGAATGAATTCTAATTGCATTTATTTTTATCATTTAACTATTTATATTTAGTAATAGAAATTTTCCTTCAAATTCTATGGTTCATATAAGGCTCAAATGCCGTAACCCCTGGATCCTGATATACTTATATTGATATTCTTAAGTATGTGTAGAATTTTTAGTACTCGTATTTGTATTTAAAAATATTCGTTTTTATATTCGAGAAATATTTATAGAATTTTGATAACATGAAACTAATTGTATTTTTGATAAATATGATACTTGAATTTTAAATGTGTACTTATTTTACATGTTTGTATTAAACAGATTATTTATGCAAAGATTTGAGAGTTAAGTACAATATTGAAACTTGAGGGGGGTATATTGCAAAATTTGTCATCCCAGAATTTTGTTCCAAATTCTTTCCTTTTTCAACATACTTTACTTCCAAGTAAAGTACCATTGTTTTAAAGTGGGTCCCCATGCTTATAAATGGGTATACCGGATAAATACATGGGGTATTGCATTCTGCCCCACTTAGAACTCGAACCACAGAGTTACTATTGAGGAACCAGCTCTGATACCATTCTGTCACGACTCACCCCCAATAACAGAGAGTATTGTCCGCTCTGATGTAGCCGCACGGTTTTGTCCTTCGAGGAGAACTGGACCGACCAGGGGCCACCTCCCAGGAGGTCATCCATCTTAGAACTTCCCTGGCCCGAGCATGCTTAACTACGGAGTTCTCAAACTCCTGTAGTGCCAGTTCACTTAAAAGGAAGCTCTGTATTGAAGAGCGGTATCATTCCATTTATAGTAAAGATCTGTCCTCTTTCGGAATGTATTCCGAAGATTTCTCATTGTTTTAAAGTGGGTCCCATGCTTATTTGGTATAAATGGGTATACCGGATAATACATGGGGTATTACATCTTTTCCCAACAAAATTTATCTAATCCTTTAAAAAAAATTCCTATAAAATAAGAGAAGAAGACTGTAGATTAAGGCGAGTATTTCATTTCTTGATTTGTTTTTCTTAATTGAATACTTTATTGTTAATCAAGAAGTATAAGGCATGTGCTTAAAATTTATATTTATATAATTGTTATCATATGGATTACTTAATTAGTTTATTAAAATTGAAGTCTTGAATTCTTGTAAAAAGGTTTTAGGCAAGTGTGTTTCTTTATTCTATTTTAATATGTTTGTAGTTTATAGTTTATCAATTTATGTAATTGTTGTTTTGATGTTTGTTTTGATTTGATTATTGGTAGGAAATTATTATCAAATTCAAATAACATATTAGATATGTTTGCTTTATTGATTTAGGGTAACCCTAATTTACACCCACATGCATACATACACTAAACATTAATTCCTACACTAAAATATAAAGTTCTCATCTACAAACTTAAATTTATAATTTTGCACTTGTTTTATTTGTTATAAAAAATGTTATCTTGATATGTGGATATTTGTTTTAACATCTATTTCTCATATTTTTGTAGAAATAAATAACTTAGAATAATTCTAACCTCTCACACGCCTACTCATACACCAAATACTAATCGTATATAAAACCTTAAGCTCTACTTCCAATTTTTCTCAAGTAAAGCGACCTACTTAAACTTAATGGCCTCTTATAAACTATAATGATCCCTTTTAACCTCAATTTAAAAGTAAAGATGCAATCTTTAAATAGTTTCGTGACTCAGTATGCATGAAAAGCTACGGTGGTTATAGAATATTAGAATCTAGATCAAAACTGGGACATGAAGAGTTCTGTGAATTTTTTTTAAAATATATTAATGAGCTAGTGGGACATGTAGGAAATTATCCTAGAAACTCGAGTCCCCAATTTTTCACCACGGCCGCCGAAATATTCCTCGGAGCCGCTACCGACGGCCTGATATAGGAGTTAGGATTTGGGGTTTGGTTAGGTGTTGTTCTGTTGATGATTGATCCATTTTTATACTTTTAATTTTCCCAGAACCCATATTTTAAATCCGTGAGTGTTTTAATTTAAGGAATCGGTATCGTAAATCCGTGTTTTAAATTCTATTGTGTTTAAATATTTAGTATGATAGGTTAATCTCATGTTTAGCATCTAAATAGCACATATTAGCCAAATGTTATAACCTGGGCAAGTTTAGCTGTTATTAATCACAGATTACTATTAAGTTGCGCTGCTTGTTTTGACTAGACCTGAAACTGTGCATAATTGATATATTTACCCGTTGCATGACAAGACACATGTACCTGAACAATGATACATGATATGTTACAGTTACCATCGTTTACTTGTTAAAAATTGTTTATTTCATGAACTAGTTCCACGAACATGACTAATATATTTATCTGTTGCCTATTTCAAAATAAATTGTATATGTTCATCAGAGCCATGACATGATTAATATATTCATCCGTTACTTGATTCATGATATGACATTGTTACCTGAGCACTGATACAGTTTAAAGTATTGAATGTTACTATGATATCATGTTCCAATCTATAGAAATCCATAATTAAAACTGATACAGCCGGGGATGGGGAAATGACTTGGTAGGCTCGATTAATAGGTTTAGAAAGCTTTATTTATGGTACCACATGTTAGGGCCTAATTATGAGGGTTCGGGTAATAGCTGCGCCTACCGTCCGTTCCACTTATTATTACAGCTCGTGCCAATTAGGGCCATCCATGGTGGTCCGGGTAGCTTGCTACCGTCCAGTACTATTTTTTTACTCCATGGAAATGTTTTTAAAAGTTTTCTAAGCTGTAATATCGATTCTTATTCCAGTAGCGTCTAGCGGTGCGTCCTGAGTTCAGCTTCAGGGGTTAAGGGTCGTGGTCCTGAGTATGCACGGGACGCTTTTCATTGTTATTCGCTGGTTATCAGGGGCTTTCACAAACATAATAATAAACTATCTTAAGCTTAACAAGTGACCACTTATATATAGGTGCTGGAATGGGAAAGTACCGGGGAATATGCGAGTCCATTCATGTTCATGTTATATTGACACTAAAAATCCATATTATTAATTAACATTCATTGTTACTGCAACAAGTCTAAACTTTCTGTACAAATTTTTTCAAAAGTACAGAGAGTAATACCTAAGCCTGAGCACAACTTATAAATTTGATTTGCTTTTAAACAGCAAGAAAGTACTTGTAATTCATTGGTAAAGCCTTACACTGCTGTGACGTAGCCCCCGTGATCGAATCCTCCCAGCCACATGTATTTTTAATTGATTTTTCTTTTAATCTTTTAGAAGCCTAAAGGTTTACACGTGCACTACACGTAAAATAAAAAGTCATAAAGTAATTAAACATGTGCACTGAGTTACCAAATGACACCAACACGTAAAAAAATCCTACACACCCCTCATTGGTATTGGACCGGCGAGATTGCCTATGGGGCCGGCGCCACTGGCCCCCCTGTAGGTAATGCTCTGAAATTTTTACTCCTGAACCTCTTCGCCAACCCCACTATCCCTATGTTGTTTGTTTACTCTGAAAACATTCAGAGAGTGATAATTCCTTCCTTTAATTCATTTTTAATGTATATTTTAATTTCATTCTTTATTACCCTAAACCCTATAAATACCATACTCTATTTCACCCCTCCTCATTCAGAATTCCATTACAAAAACTCTCTAAAAATTTCTAAGTCCCAAGTTGTACAAGTGGAGTTAGCAAAGATCGAAACTCCGACGACGTTTCGGGAAGATTCCGGCGGCGAAACGACTCTCCTGCGATTCCAATAGCTTCCCTTCTCTCTCCTATTGTTTTCCAATCAGTAAGTCCCACTTTCTCTCTTCTACTCTTATTAAAACGAAGTCTAATTTCAAAACTTGTCGGAAGCGGAGTTATTCCGACTTTCGATTTCTTTTTCTTTATAAATCCAAATTCTTCTTAATAACAAACCTACCAATTATACATACCTTGTTTAGAAATCATAAATAAACACGATACAACAAGTTTCATCTCAAAATAATTCGTATTGCAATTTCTATTTCACTTTTACAGTAAAATACCATCATATTTACATACGCCATTGTTTATACATTTTACCCATAATACCTTTAGAAAACTCACGAGGTAATGACCTACCTCATCACAACACACACTTTTGACATAGCACGATAACTCTTGGGACATTAGTTTACGGGAAAATACGAGTTTACACTTAAATACCATGAACATTCAAAAACCGTTTTCTTTAAAAGTGTATTACTTAATTTCTAGCAAATGCGTCTCTACAACCCATTTTGGAGAACCCCGATCGGGATGGTGCGGGTTATCGCACATTCTCAGGCTTAGTAGAGTGAGATGCAGAGCTCCGCAAGGAGCATTCGATCTCCATGGAATTTTTAATGCAATTTTTAAGAAAATTGTGATATTTAATAAATAAGTTCTATATATATATATATATATATATATATATAATCAAAATATATACTTTAAATATATTATATATATATATATATATATTCCATATTTTCTAAATCAAAGAAATCACAAATTTCATGAAACTAGCTTTACAACTCAATACAATTTCAAGATTACACTAAAATACCATATATAATGAAATCTAGGTTATATCCACTAGAATATTTCACTTTATAAAAATTATAATTATGAAAACCCTAAAGACGATAATTAAATACTTGAGGTGTATTTTTAAAATATATCAAACTATTTTTCATTAAACCCCCTCAAGTTATATTAGTTTACAATAAGGACCCTAGTAAAAATAGGTTTAAGCGGGACCGGTTCTCTTGAGCTTTAGGGAGCCGGAGAATATAGGTGCTTACCTATCTGAGATAGACGACCTAAAAACGGTGTTATCAACACGGTAATTGTCTTAGAAAAAGACACAAATCCTGTCGTTCATGTGCAGCAATTACCGATAACTCCAAAACAATCAGGACTTCAATTCTTTTTAAAAGTCTAACTCAGTTCGAGTCATGGTCAAATCTGAATATAATCTGACTTGAATTCAATTCAAATCTAATTACAATACAACATGAATTCATGATTACCATGACTGAACCAAACCATGGATATACTCTGATTACATGATTATCCATTTATATCCATTCTGTTTATTGATATCATGATTTCTGCAAGTCTTCCAATTACTACAAAACAATACAATACAATCAGTACAATCAATATAATAAACATTACGGGGTTTATAAAAGGCTAGACTGGTACGGAACATGTTAAAAGTGGCACGAGGTGGTCACTAAAAGACGTAATTACATCCATGTTGTTGTTCCATGGTATTATCGATGGAGCCTCGTACTACGGGTTACCAAAGTCCACGGTGTAAATTGGACTTCTCTCGTATACACTGGCATATTCTGTACCAAGCTACAACAACTACGTTAGTATAACAAATATAGCATTATGTAACGTTTTAGAAATCGTTTTGCGAATTTTCCGTTTTTAGGGTAAAATAGTCGGTGTTTTCCGTTTTAACCCGATTGTGATCAAACTTCTGTATAGACTTGCCGGCACCTAATTTAGTTAGAATAAAACTAGTGCGCGAACTTTAGGGGCCAATGGGAAGTTTTGGTTCATATAGAATTTTTTCCTAATTAAATTATTATTTTAAGTTGTTATTTATGCATTTAATTAAAGGCTTATGTTCTGTGCATATCTTGTTTGGCCAAATTTCCTTCTTCCTTTTGCTTTGGCCGAACCTAATAGGTGTGGGATTGTTCTAGATTGATGAAGTGTTTTTCTTGACACATCCTTTGCATTAACTGATTCATGAGTCATCCTTTTCATTAATGCTTTTTTGTAAAGCTTTAGATCTTTTGTTGGATATTTGTGATGTTAATTGGATATAGTCACCACTTGAATCTCTTGAGCTCACCCCCCATTTCACAGTGCACAAATTTGTGGCCGACCCCACTTGTTTTGGAGATGATATATTTTCCTATGTTGATTAATACAAAAGCTCACTTCTTCATTTGAGTGTTATTTTTTTTCACAGAGAACTTTTCCTTCTCGGGAAAATTGTGGCCGAGCACTATTCATATGCCATTTTGGCCGAGCTCAATTTGTTGAGTGAGGAAGTTTGTTCTTCATTGCAAATCCATTATTCACTTCACAACTCCAAAAGGCAACTTCATTTACCTTCACCCAATTCATTGGATGCCTTGAGACAAAATATTGTACACTCTCTTTACTTCAATCTTGGACATATCGGTTAGGAAACTGGATGTCCGAGTTGCCTCGATTTGAAGCGGGAGCCCGTATAAAGATTCGTTGACGTGGTGCCACTTCGACGAGGAGATCGGAGATCGGAGATGCCGCGAGGAGCGTGCAATGATAGCTAATGACCGAAGGACACGGATCGATCGGTATAATTTCTTAAACCACTTTACAGTTTATTAATTAGGGTTTTGATTAGTGAAAAGGTTAATTGTTGGTTTTAATCAAAAGAAAACTTAACCTACTTGCTAGATTTGTTAAATGATATTTTTCCTAATTACCTAATTAGCTTAATTACAAACTAGACTTTTGCTAATCCTAATTAGATGAGATTACAATTATAGTGAAGGTTTAAATGGTTTAATCTTGCTAATTAGTGATGTTTATAAATAATAGTTTGGTAAAACCTTGTAGTTTGGTACTAAAGTGATATATGTTGCTTACTAGATTTCGGTAAGTTTTAGGCGTGGTTATCTTTTGACGTTGCGACGTTAATTATATTGATTCCACGTTTGCTATTATGTTGTGAATGCGCGATCGGTACGATCAGGGTCTAGTCCTGGTAGTTGTGTCGCTTTGCATTCCTAACTAGGGTCATGCCGATATCGTTCGTGTCTTTGTGTAGTTTTTGCTCTTGAGTTGGTTTCGTAGTGTCGCTGCGCGCGTTGGCCATAATACGAACAGTTGAGAGTAAATTTTGTGTTGTCACGGTGGTCAGCGAAGTTTGTACGTGTTATTAGTCGATTACTAATATAGACTTGTTATACTGTTATATGCTTTCAGGATCGCAGGCGGGGACTTCGGGCGCTGCGAACAGGGGAAAACGAGTGGTAGGTTTTACTTAGCCAGGAGCGTTGGTGAGTAGATTTAACATCTACAGGGAAATCGTCTGTATGGCGTTATGCGTCTGGGCTAGAGATGTTATGAATTGTCGCATATTCTATTTCATATATAGAGTTGCGCATACACCTTATTGCTTAGTTACTTGTTGTGCTTGGACTAGTACCCCGGGAACGCTGCACTATTATTGACGGCTCATGTTGCACGAGCACTGATTGTATGCCACACACACCGTCAATAATTGTCATGTTATGCACAACACACGTACCTATATGATATTGTTTGGTTAAGGACATTGAGACATTGATTCATATTTCTTTATGCATATGACATATAGCATACATGTATACCTACATGCTTACACATATGCCTTGATATGTTTACATGCTAGTTACTTGTATAGCTATAGGGTATTGTACCATTAGCGATAGATACATACACACATAATGACATAACTACATGTATACCTTGCATACATACTTCACTTATACCCGGAGGGTATATTACATCATTACTGATAGGTAGATACAAATACCTTGCTATACCTTCATGTTTACACACATATCTGGTTGTAGCTACATATCTAATTTTATTTGATATTATATAGACTTGGAGAAATTAGGAACCGCATATATATATTTTAACTTGTTGTAGTTAAATAGCGGCTTTTCTTTTATATACTTACATTGTAGTTTTATTTTGCATATATTATATTCATGGATTTTCGCATTGAGATATGAATTTTTCATGATATTTTCTGGATTTGAGGACCGTGATAGTTTCATGAAATTATGCATTATTTGAAAAACCCGATTTCTCTTGATATGGTATTTCAGCAGCCACCATGAGTTTTATCGGTTCTGATATATATACCCCATGCGAGGAGCGTCGTGGGCCGTGTGAGGGTACATGGTGGGGCCCGGTACGGTTCCCCTCGGCAAGATGATCGACGGTCCATGCCGATTGAGCCTAGAAGGTGGGCAAGTACCTACCGGTAACAGTACCAATGACTCGGTGGTTATCGTGGGAATACCGACGGAAGTCATGTACGTATGGATACGTCGAGAGGCGAGAGGCGGATCTAGGCACTCGAGCTTTCGGTATAACGTACGATACGTACCTATTAGGGGGCCAATCGTGGTGACAGCACCTGATGGATCAGTATTTATGTGTCGATACTTGACACTTGGTTTCATGATATTTTTACTTCTAAGTATATATAACAGTGTAATGGGACGTTGTTATATATATATATATATATTAGTGAAATGGGACGCTAATATATATGTATACATTTCAATTCATATACATCATCATAATTATTCATGCAAATATACTTATTCAGGATATATGAGATTCACTTGATATTGGATTCAGGATATATGAGATTCACTTGATATTGGATACAAGATATATGAGATTTACTTGATTTTGTACATTCAGGGTAAATGAGATTTACTTGATATTGAACATTCGGGGTTTGTGAGACTTACATGATATGAGAGCCGATTTGGGGCCTGATTTGAGGAATTGGGATTTGGATTGTCTTGATGGACTTTGGTCCTACCACGATTTCAGGATTCCGTGGAAATGACATGTTTCATCTCATACTTCGCATTTATTGTTTGTGCACTGCTTCATGTATTAGTAGTACCTGATAGAGTACCTTTCATGACTGTTGCATTTACATACTTTATTTTATATGCATTGCTTCATGTATTAGCTTTATCTGCTAGAGTACATTTCATAACTGTTGCATATATACATTGTCATATCATTTCTTCATATATTAGTAGTACCTGATAAAGTACCTTACATGATTGTTTCATACAAATTGTCATATTAATATTGCTTCATGAATTAGTTGTACCTGCTAGTGTACCTTTCATGACTATTGCATACATATGACCATTTATTACTATTAGCTTGCATATGTTAGATTCACACTGTATGTGCATACCTGCGATTACCTGCATATGTTATTTACTATTAACGAGTTGGCAACTCACTCCCGTTGTGCCACAGTGTTTTGTAGGTTGTTCTCCAGAGTAGTCGAGGCAGGCTATTCATCTATCACATCATCTTTTGCAGCGGATACCGTTTCGGCTCACAGTGTGCAGTTTTGCTTAGATGGGTTTTGTGGTTATCCGTTCATGTTGCTTATTGTATATTCGTTGTATCTTGTACTCTCCATCTACTATTATCTTGTATGAGTTAGAGACTTGATATGAGAACGATATTGTATATTATTTTTGACTTGGAGGTCTTTTATGCAGTTTTACTTCTATCGTCTTTTATTTCTTTACTACGGCGTCGTATATCTATTGTGGTGATTATTTTCCGCCGTTGGGCGTGGATTTGCTCCCGTTGGGGATGCTTTACTTATACTTATGTTGTACCCATTTTGGGGTTAGTTTTTACAAAGGAAGTGCTGCCAAAATTTTCAAGAAAATAAAGTTGGACTTCTAAAGAATTTGGGTTGAGATTTCAAAGATTTTTAAATTGTTCTTATTTTTTCCTAGTTTTGATGGTTTAGATTGCTGGGTTTTCGGTTTACTTAAATTGCGTTATGCCTGTAGACGTTGTGTAGTTTAAGGGTTGTCACGTGCCAATTTCGGGTCGTGACAAAGATAGTATCAGAGCGCTAGGTTTTACCTTTCGGAGTGTAGGATGACCTTGGTATGATGGAGTAGGTAGCTTAAGCAGAGTAACGTAGTGTGTGTATGTCCGCAGCATACTCACGATTGTGGTACTCCGCCCAAAGTGACCTAAGTACTAATTGCTTGAAATTCCTTCCTTGATGATACAAATCCGTGTGATTCGATTTTCGTGCTCATATCGAATCCTATTTCCATTTATAGCCTTTGCCGCCAATGACTATGGGGACTCAGAGTGATGCAGCGAGAGCCGAGATCAGAGTTGACTCGTATGGGACGAGGACTGACCAGGATGGCAAGCTCGTTGCACAGGAGAAGATGGATCCGCCTTCGACAGATCGTATCGCTAGGCTTGTGGCAGATATGCAGAACTTGCGCCAGACGATGAGTTCATTGGTTGAGGCCATTCGAGCGCAGCGACAGGAGATTGTCACCCCTGTTACCCAGTTGTTCCTTGCGATCGGCACTCAGCATAGTGTTACGTATACAGCACCAGTGGATGCCGCCCTAGTTGACGAGACACGTATTCCAGAGACTTTGGGAGTTCCGGAACAGTGGAGGACTCGTGCAGGTGTACCAGCCCAGAGACAGAGGTTCGGTCGTCGAGACAGATTTCATGACCGTCGCGGGAGTAGCGGAGGCTTGGGACGAGGAGAGTCCTGTTAGCTAGATCAGCCGTTTGTTATGTTAACTTCTGTCAGCGATTCTTTTGTTGCGTGACACGTATTTCGGTCGTGTGCCAATCGGATAGGAGATAGAGATTCGTCCGTTGTTTTGATCTTTCTAGAGATATTGGATTTGACGTTCTCCTGGACACGGACTGGTTAGCTACGTGCTAGGCGTCTGTGGACTGCTGCGAGAAAACGGTCAGGTTTTGTTTTCCCGGCGAGTCTGTTCTTGTTGTGCAGGGGACAGTGGTGCCGCCTATCACAGTTTGAATTCAGCCTTTTTCGCTAGTCGCCTTTTGAGGAGAGGATGTCAAGGATTCTTGGCGTTCATTCGTGATACCGGAGCCACAGTGGGATTATTGGACCGGGTTCCTATCGTACGAGAGTTTTTCGACGTTGTTCCAGATGAGCCAGCGGAGCTTAGGGAGCACAAGGATCTGGTGCAGAGTTGCTAAATAGGGGGACTTGTACGTTCAAGTGTTTCGCTTTGGAGAGCTCTTATTCTGTTCGTCAGGAGAAAGACGGCAGTTTGAGGTTGTGGTTGATTGATCGTCAATTGAACCGGCTTACGGTGCGGATAGGTATCGTTTACCTCGCATTGACGATTTCTTCGATCAGCTCCAGAGTGTGAGACATTTTCTAAGTTTGTTTGGGATCAGGTCATCATTTTTTGCGGATTCGGAGTGATGACATTCTGAATACTGCTTTGTGCACGCTACGGGATTTATGTGTTTTGGTGGTGTCGTTGGACTCACCAATGCCCTAGCAGCATTCGTGGATGTGATGAACCAGATTTCTTCAGGCCGTTCCTCGATCAGTTGATTGTTGTGTTATTGATGACATTCTGGTCTTTTCCAAGAGTCGTGAGGAACAGGAGCAGCACTTGAGGTTTTGCTTTGCAGACATTGGGAGAGCCCCAGCGGTTTGCTAAATTCTCGGAGTGTTCCTTCAGGCTTGATTGTGTTGACTCCTAGGTCTTGTAATTACGGGAGACGGTTTTCGTATGGTCCCGAGGAAGATCGAGACCGTACAGTTTTGGCCCAGACTTGTGTACGGGACGGAGGTCCGCAGATATTTGGGCTTAGCAGGTTTTTACAGCCGTTTCATGCAGGATTGCTAGTGTATCGCTGCACCGTTGACTGGACTGACCAGAAAGGAGGTTCTTTTCTTTGGACGGAGGCATGCGTGTGGAGTTTTCAGCAGTTGAAGACTCGGTTGACAACTACACCAGTTCTTTCTTTGCTTTCTGATTCGGGCGACTTTATTGTTTAACTGTGATGTTTCGTGAGTGGGGCTCGATTGTGTACTGATGTGACACTATAGAGTTATCGTTTATGCTTCCCTACAGTTGGAGGAAGTACGCGCAGCATATCCCACCCCTGATCTGGAGATGGTCGTGGTGGTCGTGCGTCGGAGATTGGAGACACTACTTGTTCGGAGAGTCGTGTCAGATTTTCACAGACCACCAGAGCTTAATGTACATCTTCCTGCAGCGGGTTTTGATTGTTGAGACAGTTTTCTGCGGATTTACAGTTCTTGTGCGATTGTTGAGTACAGCTTAAGTTGGCCTCTACTGAGGGGACAGCTTGCTCATGTCCGCACCCGTCCACTTTTCCTTAATCGCTTTCGCGAGGCACAGCCCACCGATACTCGTTCGTTAGAGATTCTTGAGCATACTCGGCTGGGTAATAATTTGGAGTCTTTGATTTGTGATTAGGGTGTGCTACGTTTAGGGACGCGTTTGTGTGTACTTGTTGCTGATGGGCAGAGACGCGAAATCCTAGAGCAGGCACATCAGTCAGCTTTCGGTATTCATTCAAGTTCCACCAATTTGTAGCGTGACTTGTGAGATAGTTACGGGTGGACAGGGATGAAGAGTGAAGTTTCGGATTTCGTATCAAGGTGTATGTCTTGTTGTGAGCTAAGGTTGAGCATTTAGACCGGCTGGAGAGTTGCAACCCTTAACCATTCCGGAGTGGGAATGGGAGCAGATCTCCATGAATGTCGTTGTGGTATCTACTCAGGTTTAGTCACGGTGTGACTCCATTTGGTGTTTGTTGTCCGGTTATGCTCAGTTTGCTCAGTTGTTCTTTGTTAAGTTTGTGTATTTGCACAGAGTTCCTTCATGCGTTGTATCCAATAGAGACACCCTTTTCGCTTGCCGTCTTTGGCAGAAGATTCAGGAAGCCTTGGGTACTGGTTGAGTTTTAGCTCCGTTTTTCCATCCGTAGGATGATGGTTTAGTGAGAGCGGGCTATACCGACTCTGGAGGATATACTTGTGCGTATGTACTAGTTGTTGTTGGCTGTTGGGATCGTCACTTGCCATTGTTAGGGTTCTCCTTCGATAGCTGTTATCAGGAGGCACTCCAATTGACAACCTTTAGGTTTTGTTCTTCGGTCGTGTCGATCGCCATTCGGTTTTTCTGACTCTGCGTAAGTAGGATTTTTGGACCCCAGCTAGTCTAGAGAGTTCGGAGATGATCCAGTTGGTTCAGGTCAGGATGAGAGCGGCCCAGTGCAGACAGAGGTCTTATGCCGACCGTGGTGGTCGCAGACTTGAGTTCGCAGTGCGAGATCATGTATTCCTATGGATTTTCCGATGAATGACGTGTTGAGTTTTGGGAAGCTTATCCCAGAATTGTAGGTCCTTTTAAGGTCCTCAAGCGAGTTAGTTCCGTTGCCTATAATATGGCACTTCTGCCCAGATTATTGAGTATTCACCCATTTTTCTTGTGTCGATACTTCGCAATTACCTTCATATCCTTTCTCACATGATTCAGCATCAGACATTTAGCTTGGACGCGATCTTTTCATTCACCAGCAGCCAATAGTGTCAGTAGATCGGCAGGTGGAGAAATTTCGGTCAAGGGTCTTGCCATCTGTGGAGGGTTTTCTTGGCGTAGCCGTACAGTGAGGTGATCACTTGGGAGGCTGCGAGCGAGATTTGGGAGTTTTTATACACATCTCTTTGAAGGTACGCTTAATGAGAATTTTAAATTCGGGGACCGAATTTTTTTAGGGGGGAAGACTGTAACGTTTTAGAAATCGTTTTGTGAATTTTCCGTTTTTAGGGTAAAATAGTCGGTATTTTCCGTTTTAACCCGATTATGATCAAATTTCTGTATAGACTTACCGGCACCTAATTTACTTAGAATAAAACTAGTGCGCGAACTTTGGGGGTCAATGGAAAGTTTTAGTTCACATAGAATTTTTCCCTAATTAAATTATTATTTTAAGTTGTTATTTATGCATTTAATTAAAGGCTTATGTTTTGTGCATATCTTTTTTGGCCAAATTTCCTTCTTCCTTTTGCTTTGGCCGAACCTAGTAGGTGTGGAATTGTTCTAGATTGGTGAGGTGTTTTTCTTGACACATCCTTTGCATTAACTGATTCATGAGTCATCATTTTCATTAATGCTTTTTGTAAAGCTTTAGATCGGTCAAGGGTCTTGCCATCTGTGGAGCCTTTTCATTAATCCTTTTCACAGTGCACAAATTTGTGGCCGACCCCACTTAGGTGGGTTTTATGGTTATCCGTTCATGTTTCTTATTGTATGTTCGTTGTATCATATACTCTCCATCTATTATTATCTTGTATGACTTAGAGACTTGATGTGAGAACGATATTGTATATTATTTATGACTTGGAGGTCTTTTATGCAGTTTTATTTTTATCGTCTTTTATTTCTTCACTACGGCGTCGTATATCTGTTGTGGTGGTTGTTTTCTGCCGTTGGGTGTGGATTTGCTTCCGTTGGGGATGCTTTACTTATACTTATGTTGTACCCATTTTGGGGTTAGTTTTTACAAAGGAGGTGCGGCCAAAAATTTCAAAAAAATAAAATTGGACTTTTAAAGAATTTGGGTTGAGATTTCAAAGGTTTTAAAATTGTTCTTATTTCTTACTACTTTTGATGGTTTAGATTGCTGGGTTTTCGGCTTACTTAAATTGCGTTACGCCTGTAGACGTTGCGTAGTTTAAGGGCCGTCACGTGCCAATTTCGGGTCGTGACACATTATCTGCTTCACCTGTTCTATTCTCTGTCTATTCTTCTCCTTCTTTCTTTGGGACTTACCGAGCGATTGTTCGCTGACGACATTCTTATTTCTCTTCTTCTTTGAAATGTTGTCAGGAGGACCCGACTCTGAGGAGTTCAAGACCAGCCATGAGCACTTGGAGCAGTTCACAAAAGATCCTGAGCATTGACCTTACTTATATATACTTTTCATTTCAGTTATGCCATTATTTAAGCATTGCAATCTATTCTTGTATTTACATTTCCAATTGTACTTGTAAAGAATTGTTAAATAAATAAAAGTTGATATTCATTTATACTCATGTCTCTTGTGTACATTTTACTTTATATTGCTTAAATACGCTTAGCGTATTTACTTCAGAGTAAATACATAGTGGGCCCAGTCACGTCTCCTTACCGTACACCGGGAAGCGGGGCGTTACAGGTTTTTTTAGTGGCCCATGCAGGTTAGTGCTGCATGGAACCCTACCATGCGGGTCAGTACTGCATGGAACCCTACCATGCAGGTCAGTTCTGTATGGACATGCAGGTCAATTCTGCATGAAGTTCTAAGCAGTATAACACAAGAATCGGCAACTAAAAACATTCTTTACATTTCATATTTCTTGAATTTTACAATTTCATATACTTTGAATTTATCATAACCTTATTTGTCTTTCAAGATTATGGATTCTCCAAACAATATCAGCACCAACTTCAATAACACACCACCACCTCTACCGCTTACGCCTACCGTTGTTGCTCCAATCAATGAGCATACGGTACTTCTTGAGGCAATCCGAAGCCTCTTGGAAGGACAGCAGCATCAGACTGCTATATTACTGAACCGTCCAGAAGCGGAAGCGCCCAGAGTAAAGCAATTCCGGGTATTGCACCCAAAACAATTTTGGGGGAAAGAGAGCCCTTTAGAAGCAGAAGAATGGGCTCAGAGTATCGAGGATGATCTAGCAGTAGCACAAGTGCCAGAGATCGCTTGAGTACGAGTTGCAAAACTGCAACTCACTAATAACGCCCGAGTTTGGTGGAAGGCGGAAGAAACCCGTCTTGACCAGCCGATCAAATGGAAAACTTTTCGCGATATGTTCGACGCGAAATACTTTCCAGAGACTGCCCGATTTGACATGGAGCAGCAATTCATCCATCTACAACAGGGTTCGATGTGGACCAAATCAGTGGATGAGTATGATGCTGAGTTTACCATGCTCAGTACGTTTGCGGCACACCTCATTCCGACTGCTGAGATCAGGTCCAGACGATTTCAGCAAGGGTTAGATCCGGAAATCTAAGCTGTCTTAGCTACAGGGGATTTCCCAACCCACGACTTGGCTTTGAAAGTTGTCCATCGATACGAAGCAGTAGTGAAGATGAAGGGCAGACCCCAATCTGTCGGAGTGAAGCGCCTGCCACTCAGATGGCAGGAGGAGCCTCTTCATGGCCAACTTTTGAACCTAGGAGACCGGAAGTAACAAATAACCGGTCAAGTCCAGATTTTTTCTTCTACTGCAAGAGAGATGGACACATGTGAAAGGACTGTAGGCGCGCAAAAGGCATGTGCTTAGTTTGTGGCGCATCCAATCATGGAATTGGAACATGTCCTTATAGGCGCAACACAATTCCAACTCACAACACTTATCCGCAGCGGCCAGCTATCTAGGCTTCTGCACCTCGTCTTGCTCTTACAGCTCCACCTCTACGTAGACCTCCTACACAGCCTAATCGCCAATTTCATCAGGCACTGAGGAACATGTTTCGAGGGCAGAGGAACATGTTTCGAGGGCAGAGAAACATGCCCCAAGGACAGAGGAATGTGCCTCCAGCTAGGAGGAATGTACCTCGGCATCAGATTTACACTTAAGCGGCCGTAGAAACCGAGACTGTAGACCAAGGTAACCCTGGTGATTCCCTCACATCTTTTTCAATATTTCCAAAACTTTTGCATTCTTTCGTTCTTCCAAATATTTTTATGCATTATCAATATGTCACGACCCGAAAGTACGGAACGTGACCGGCACTTAGATTATGAAGCGTCTAGAGGCGCCACGTAACCTAAGTAAGCCGAAACCCAGAAATCTAAACCATGAAAAAGAAGAAGAAGCAGTAAAAGAAAACAAGTATAAAATCATCAGCAAATTTTATCAAAAATTTCGGCAGAGTCTCCTCTGTAAAAACTGGCCCCCAAACGGGTACAACAAGTATAATATACATAAACAATAAAAAGCATCCCCAAACGGGAGCTAGCATCAACGCCAACAGGCGGAAACAAGCACAACAAGCACAATAATATACAACGCCAACAGGCGGAAACAACCACAACAAGCACAATAATATACAACGCCAAAGGGCGAGGCTCAAAACTCAAAAGAAAACAAAACCACCAGATCAGAATAATACATGCGCGACTCTAAGGTCGAAATAAAAGACTGGCCCAATAAACTTATCAAGTAATACAAATATGGTTGATGGAGCTTACTAGATACAAATGAATGAATAAAAGTACAATGGTGGTTCGGATACAAGTGAACCAACCTACCGTGCAAATCATCCTGAAGAAAAGATGTGCCAACAAGCTGCCACGGAAACCTGTACATCGAACCTGAAAAGAATTTGGCACAACGGGGGTGAGTTGCCAACTCGTGAGTAGAAGACATCTATGAAAAGAAATCGAATGCACGACGCTATCCTAGGTCATAATAATACACTACTATATCCCAAACATCTAGTAATAGCAGGGTAATACTACGTATAAGTGCAAATACTCCGTGTCGTGTCAGTACCTCATATAGTACTATGTCATATGAATGGATATGCATGCACCACGAATGTAAAATAAACAAATCCTGAAATCCAGGTATATCTGTATAAGCATCTGAAATCTCAACAATGAAATCCATGGAAATCTGTACAACACATGTAATCTCAAGTCTCAATATGTCGGGCTCCGTCAGTCCGGATCGGCCCATATCATCAAATCTCATGACAACGGTCGGTATCCTCCGGATATCCGCTGCGCCAGACATCACCGGTAGGTAGTCTTCCCCTGCCAGGCTCATCGTCTACAACTCAATCTTCTTGCCCCGGGGTACCATACCGGGCCCACCATGTACCCGAGACGGTTCATCCACTCCTCGAATCGGGTCTCGAAATCCAACAGAAAACATGAAATCTCATGGTGGACGACACATACATCACGAGAAAACCGCATCTTATTTTAAAAAGAGAAGAGGAGAGAGAGAGAAGTTTTATATATTTTTGCGGTTTTCCCCAAAAATCCAGAAATCTCATAGAAATCCAAATCTCAAAATCATGAATAAGTATATGATAAGTGTCGGCATATGCCCATAATACTGCATGATAACATGAAAATATGAATGCATGAATGTCTAAGCAATGAATATCATGTCTGTACTAATGTCAGAGAATAATCACAATATTATATCTGTCTAGTTATTAACTGATTCTATCCATAAAAGACAATATGATCTAAAGTGTACGTGACATAGAAATTACCGATGATGATGTGTGTGAGCCGGCAAATAAGTGTGCGTGGAATATGCGCATCATCGGTAATAGTGCTGGTGTCCTAACAGGTAAAGTTTATACTGATTATAGCAACATATAAAAGAACATGCACCATGATGATTACAATATGAATGTAAATACAGGTGTGCATTATCCACTCCTCTGCGAGATACGAGTACAACTACCACTATGTGAGTCGAACCTAAACCAGTGTCCGTCTAACATCCTAAGGAACTAAACCTAATAGACTAGTCAGTAAGAAACTAGAGTCTACCTAAGGTCTGAATCAATATCTCTAATAGTCGGCGATCCCGCCTCAATAGCATCACGTACGTAGTACGGCTTCCTCGAATCAAGAGTGCGGATCAATCATCAAATATAAGCCTCGTACGGTAAAATCCATCATATGGCATCCCAATATCGGGGTAAGGTCAAGTATCTCCTAGGTGTCTCCTCATTCGTATAATGTCATCATCAACACATCTCATGATCAAGGTGCTAAACTGTGATCGCATACATCAATCATATATCATTGCCATCATGATAAGCATCATTAGTTTAGCCTCAGAAATATCATGTCATATGTATCATATTGTGATTAAGTCATACTTATATGATATCGGCATCAGGTCACACCAATATAATGTCGTAATCAAGTTATACATATATCATATCGTGATCAGTCACAAGTTACAGTCCTGATACTATTCTAGCGTCCCATGTACATCAATATCACCACCACTCTTTATAATTTATATATTCATGTTCATTATCTCATTCTCTAATGATCCGCTAACACTTTAATACGACTGTATAGTCAAGAATCACGGCATCAAGCCCAGTCATATTGTTTCATCATACCTCAGATATCATATCACATCAACGAATCCCATATACGTGTTGTGTATATATATACACCTATACCTAGTTTTATATATATACACACATATACGTATACGCCATGTCAAGTTTTAGTGTGTGCGTGTGTGTTTCTATCAGAAACCTACGAACCTCTTCCAAAGTATTCATCCTCAGGTATGGTTTTCCTAAATCAGTCTAGTCCCGCCTAAGGTCATTACTAGGGTCCTGCTCAGTAAGAATCTAGGGTCACATCGGGTTTCCTAATGTCAATAAGTACTATTCATATTCTACGTTGCGGGGGTGCTAAACGCCATCCATCCGACTTCCCCCCGTAGATATGCATCTACTCACCTGGTCCATGTCTGCCGAAGACAGTGTCGCCATCCTCCTCTTCATCGCCCGCAGTCCACATGAGGGGTACTAAACGCAAGCATATAAATGGCATCGTAAACCGAATCACATACAAAAGTCAAACGATACAAGGAACAAGCACAGGTTAAAACCTATGTCCCGTCCTCGCAAAAGAACCAAATATCGCTCGATATCGGCGTACAAACTCCGATGGATCGAGATAAACATTAACAAATAACTCGTAGTTTTAAAACACATTACTTATATTATAAAACATGATTAAATCCATCGAAACCCTAAAATCCATCAAACCGTCCAATTTCGTAAAAAACGAAATTGCCAATTTACCGTTTTTCATCAAAACTTGACATTTAAATGAAACCAATAGTTATAAAACTCATTATATAGCATAACTAGACTATACAAACCGTTACTATATTTTTATTACACAAATTTATATTGATTTGAAATTTCTAGTTTGCAACATTTAACAATTTTCAACATTTTTCAAGCAAAACACCACAATTCCACCACAAAACATGATTTTGCATGAATTAATGTCTTAAATTACAATTCATGATGATAATGATATAATGAAACCATAATTATAATTTATATCCCTTTTATTTAGTAATTTCCAAAATCTAGTTTACAAAATAATAGCATTTTATTACTATTTTTCCAATTATCAAAGTAATCTAGTGATCAAACTAAGTTTTTCATTCAATTAATATGCTAATATTTCCACTAAAACTATATTCCAATGATAACAACCCAAATCTAAATTTTATATCAACCACAAACACATTTTGCAAAAACCTAGTTAGCTAATTTCCTTATTTAAAAAGATTTTAAAAGAAAATTTTACAATTCAACAACCATGCAATATTTTCCAATTCTAAAAGTGCTAAACTAACTATTATAACCCTAATTAATTATTAAAAACCCTAACTTGAATTTACAACCCTAACTTGCATTTTAAAAATTAAACATAGAATTAATATAATAATTCTAATTATGCTTTAAAAGAACATTTAATAGAAATAATTCAAAAGAGAAAGATTTATACCTCCACAATCTCATGTCCAAACTTGAAAATGAACCTCAAAAATACATGCTTTCCCACTCCAAAATCCATGTAAAGAAGAGTAGAGAATAAAGGGTATGAAATAATTAGGATTTTGTGTATTTTTTGTTGAATTTTTTATGTAATTTGATGGATTTTTGTGCAAAAATGAGGTGGGAAATGGGGAGGGGCAGCCATGGGGGGGTTATGGCCGGCCTTGGTGAGGTGAGGGAGAGAAAGAAGTGAGTGTGAAAGTGTGTAGAAGTTTCAAGAGGGGAAATATCACTTAAAGGTCTTTTCATGGTTTATTTAATTATTTATTTATTTGTTTACTATAGCAACTCAAGAAAGCTCTAGAAAATAGGAAAAATTTGCAAATAATTTTTACATGATACATACTAAATTCTAACATGCCATGGTTCATTTTTACAAATTAAAACCATTTAAATTTGTAGTTTACACTAATTTAGTGTAAAAATAAAGCTTATGTTAATATTTAAAATAATTAATTTAGGAAAAAAAATTTAATTAAACTAAAAAATTATAAGTGGCTAAATAAACACTATTTAATAGTAATTACATAATTAAATAGGTATTTTTGAATTTATAATGAAAAACAATTGCGGTTTGATTTTACGAAAAATACATTTTGCTTTACCGAAAATCATAAAATTCACTTAAACAATTTTATTCATTTAATTATTTATTTAATTATTTTTAAAACGTTACACAATAGTTCTATCACCAAACTTTTCTTGAATCTGTTACACTTTCCTTCTATAAATTTCGAGAACGAAATTTTTATAAGGATGGTAGAATGTAATAACGCTAAACTTTCTGTACAATTTTTTTCAAAAGTACAGAGAGGAATACCTAAGTCTGAGCACAACTTATAAATTTGATTTGCTTTTGAATAGTAAGAAAGAACTTGTAGCTCATTGGTAAAGCCTTACACTGCTGTGACGTAACCCCTGTGATCGAATCCCTCCAGTCATATATATTTTTAATTGATTTTTCTTTTAATCTTTTAGAAGCACAAAGGTTTACACGTGCACTACACGTAAAATGAAAAGTCATAAAGTAATTAAACACGTGCACTGAGTTATATCAAACGACACCAACACGTGGCAAAATCCTATACACCCCTCACCGGTATTGGACCGGCGAGATTGCCTATGGGGTCGCCCCCCATAGGTAATGCTCTGAAATTTTTACCCCTGAACCCCTTCGCCTACCCCACTACCCCTATGTTGTTTGTTTACTCTGTAAACATCCAGAGAGTGATAATTCCTCCCTTTAATTCATTTTAATACGCATTTTAATTACATTCTTCATTACCCTAAACCCTAATTTTTCCTATAAATACCACACACCATTTCACCCCCTCCTCATTCAGAATTCCATTTCAAAAACTCTCTAAAAATTTCCAAGTCCCAAGTTGTACAAGTGGAGTTAGCAAAGGTAGAAGTTCCGACGACGTTTCGGGAAGATTCCGGCGACGAAACGACTCCCCGATGATTCCAATAGCTTCCCCTCTCTCTCCTCTTGTTTTCCAATCAGTAAGTCCCACTTTCCCTCTTCTACTCTTATTAAAACGAAGTCTAATTTCAAAACTTGTCGGAAGCGGAGTTATTCCGACTTCCGATTTCCTTTTCTTTACAAATCCAAATTCTTCTTAATAACAAACATATAAATTCTACATATTTTGTTTAGAAATCATAAATAAACACAATACAACAAGTTTCATCTCAAAATAATTCGTATTGCAATTTCTATTTCACTTTTACAGTAAAATACCATCATGTTTACATACGCCATTGTTTATACATTTTACCCATAATACATTTAGAAAACTCACAAAGTAATGACATACATCATCACAACACACATTTTTGACATAGTACGATGACTCTTGGGACATTAGTTTATGGGAAAATACGAGTTTACACTTAAATACCATGAACATTCAAAAACCGTTTTCTTTAAAAGTGTATTATTTAATTTCTAACAAATGCGCCTCTACAACCCATTTTGGGGAACCCCGATCGGGATGGTGCGGGTTATCGCACATTCTCAGGCCTAGTAGAGCAAGATGCAGACCTCCGCAAGGAGCATTCGATCTCCATGGAATTTTTAAGAAAATTATGATATTTAATAAATAAGTTCTATTTATATATATATATATATATATTATCAAAATATCTACTTTAAATATAATATATATATATATATATATATATTCCATGTTTTCTGAATCAAAGGAATCATAAATTTCATGAAACTATTTTTACAACTCAATACAATTCTAAGATTACACTAAAATACCATATACAATGAAATCTAAGTTATATCCACTAGAACATTTCACTTTATAAAAATTACAATTATGAAAATTCTAAAGACGATAATTAAATACTTGAGGTGTATTTTTAAAATATATCAAACTATTTTTCATTAAACCCCCTCAAGTTATATTAATTTATAATAAGGACCCTAATAAACATAGGTTTAAGCAAGACTAGTTCTCTTGAGCCTCAGAGAGCCGGAGAATATAGGTGCTTACCTATCTAAGGTAGACAACCTAAAAATGGTGTTATCAACACCGTAATTGTCTTGGAAAAAGACACAAATCATGTCGTTCATGTGCAGAAGTTACCGATAACTCCAAAACAATCAGGACTTTAATTCTGTTTAAAAGTCTGACTCAGTGCGAGTCATGCTCAAATCTGAATAGTATAAGTACAATACAACAGGAATCCATGATTACCAAAATACTATCCATACCAATATGAACATGATTGAACCGAACCATGGATATACTCTGATTACATGACTATCCATTTATATCCATTCTGTTTACTGATATCATGGTTTCGGCAAGTCTTCCAATTACTACAAGACAATACAATACAATCAGTACAATCAATACAATAAAGATTACGAGGTTTATAAAGGGGTAGACTGATACGGAACATGTTAAAGATGGCACGAGGTGGTTACTAAAAGACGTAATTACATCCATACTGTTATTCCATGGTATTATCGATGGAGCCTTGTACTACGGGTTACCAAAGTTCAGGGTGTAAATTGGAGTCCTCTCGTATACACTGGCATATTCTGTATCAAGCTAAACAACTACGTTAGTATAACAAATACACATGTTCTATTCTCTGTCTATTCTTCTCCTTCTTTCTTTGGGACTTACCGAGCGATTGTTCGCTGACGACATTTTTATTTCTCTTCTTCTTTGGGATGTTGTCAGGAGGACCCGACTCTGAGGAGTTCGAGACCAGCTAGGAGCACTTGGAGCAGTTCACAGAAGACCCTGAGCATTGACCTTACTTGTATATACTTTACATTTCAGTTATGCCATTGTTTATGCATTACTTTCTATTCCTCTATTTACATTTCCAGTTGTACTTGTAAAGAATTGTTAAATAAATAAAAGTTGATGTTCATTTATACTCATGTCTCTTGTGTACATTTTACTTTATATTGCTTAGATACGCTTAGCGTGTTTACTTCAGAGTAAATACATAGTGGGCCAAGTCATGTCTCCTTACCGTACACCGGAAAGCGGGACGTAACAGTTACTGAATTATGAAACACCCATACTATCGCTGGATACATAATGGTACTGGGAAAGTGTGCTTTCATGTTACCCGTAAATGACTTGATACCAGTTTATTGATGTACATTGATACTCGTTACCGACATGATTCTTCTGTTGACTTGATCAGTGATTTATTGCTGAATAGAATGTAAGAATATTCGTACTCTTGGATAATATCTACACTACGTCCATCAATACTGATCGCCTGATCATATTTACTGGATATTGTTTACTGGAAACTGACTACTGAATACTGGTTACTAGATACTGATTACTGGATACCGTTTATCATGTTTACTGGATACCGATTATACTTGACATGGACGTGTCAGCTAATCATGAGATATCCCAAGATATGAGTATCTCACCGTCCATTTCCATAATACTCTCCTAACCATGTCCTGATTCATCCCGACATCTATATACGTTTTTATTATACACTATATTTCTATATACACACACATATGCACGAGTTCCTTCATTTTACCACTTACTAGGTCGCTTTTTAACGACCATGTGCTTGCATGTCCAGATATTAGAGATCAGACAACTGACGTTTGGAAGTACAGATTATAAGTTTCATAAGAGTTAATCAAAAATAGATTACCGAGAATCCATCTGTTCTTTTTGTAATTTTGATATTCTTGTATCATCTATGTTTATCAATTCCATCTTATTGTTTCCTTAGCATGTGATATTTGACGTACGGATCTATCCAGCCATTCACCTGTACTAATTTTAATTTTTGGTTAATATTTAAGCTGCTCAAGTTGATATAGATGGCATAGCGTATAGCCAGAGGATAATTTTCCTTCTGAATATACATGTCTATCTGCAGTCCCGTACCCTCCCCCGTATTCATTGTGGATCCACTTTTTTCTATAATCCGGTGCAGGGGAGTGACAAATGCCATTATATTTTTAGTCACATTTTTTCTTCCCTTTTAACAAATTATTTATTTGGGTGGTTGATTTCCCAAGCTCAAGGTCTTAATATACAGAAGCTGGGTATTAAAGTTAAAAGACTTTAATATAAGTAAAAAAGAACATTATTAGGACTACTTCACCAGACGCTTGGTTGTTGTTGTATCTCATATTACGAAGTAGTTAGTGCTATTAACACAAACAAAAAAATCACACACGTATTTTACCAAACACTTGGTGTGTTGGTGATAAAAATACAAACAAAGCTGGCGTACCAGTTCAAACAAGTGATTCATCAAACAATCGATGTCATCAAAACAAAATAACAATACATTTATAAAATTAGATTCAAGTATGGTCACAATTTTTTTATGCACTGTCAATTATACTCAAACCCAATTTTCTAACCTAAAATCAACTACACTGACAAAAACTTACACCATCAGTTTCACTTCCAAGCCAACACAATTTGCTTTAGGCAAAACCAAGATTACAACCAAACTAATGTAAAATATCATAGACTATTTCATAAAGTATCGACACCAAGTTATATTTTGCGAAAAAAATTATGACATGATTTTTATTGAAAGTGTAATTAGTTCTACATACCGATCACCGATGGTAACTCATGTCTTAAAGGATAAAAAACTCTGTAAGTAATAAACTACAATTCAATGCATCTTGATTTCCGAATTTTCTTTCATTATGATCTTTTAAAAAAAAACTAGGTATCATATGCATGTTTCAACCCATACGTGAATGGAGGAAAAAGGCTTTATATTTTAATAATATTTGTACAGATAAATATGAACATGATTATCCTTTTCAAATGAAAATATCCATCGCGTGCCAAGTGCAATGACATTTTTTGGGTCTAATTTACATAGGAATAAGCAAGATGCCCCACGAACATGCGTGGGGTGACCGTTTTTTTAGAAAATGCAAGGGTTAAGCAAACTTTCCTCATAATTTAGAGAGAGAAGAAAGAGCCAAATGCAAATTTACATGGAATCCAGGGGAAGGATCAAGATTTCCAAGGTTTTTCCCGGATGTATTCTAAGTTGGAAGGTCTAAATGTAAATTTACATGGAATCCAAGCAGCGGAGTCAAAATTTCCATGGATTTAAGTTGGAAGGTTGGAATACGAATTACTATAGAATCCGGGGGGTCGAAGATATTTTCCTGCTAAAATCCAATAAGAGGCTGAAGAATTGTATCACCTAGCTTTAGTATATGTTATATGATATGTTGGAAGATGAGTCGTTTATTTTTTTTTATTTTTTTTACTGTCCCGTAAGTCCTAACCTACAACATATTTATATACATCCCGTCCCCATCCTACACACATACACTCATCGAGAAGATCCACGGATTTGCCCCCAAAGCGTTAATTTGTGGTCGCTTATAAAAGATGAGTCATTTATAAATCAATATACATGCATTTATTTTCTGGAACTAGACTTGACTACTGTCTTATATTTCCATTCATAATGTATGGCTCGCCTAAATCATAGATGTTTTTTAAGGCTTGCTCATAACCCTTAGTTTTTATTTGTATGTACTGTAATCTAATAATCAAACCCGTGCTTAACACATGCAAAAGCCTAGCAGTATAATAAAATAAATTGTAATTTAATAATATGAATGAGGCCGGTGAGAAATAATTATAAATAAGAATTTAAAATAAAATTACTATATTGTGATATTACGTTAAATTAGAGCAACAATCTCTATACATTTTTTCTTCAAAATATTGAGCAACTTTTTTGAATGATAAATGCATGAATGAACTATTAATTAAATTAAATATGTTATTTCATACTCCAAAAACTCATATGCCTGGCCACTCTACAACATAATAATAATCAACCTAAAAAGACTGAAAAACAACTCAATAAATATTTTAGTTAAACTCTTGAAAAATATATAATTCTATTTTCACCTTTTAAATAACCAATCAATCGATTATATTTAATCTATATTTACAATAATATCAATTATATTTGATTAACATTGGAGTTTGTCTCTGTCTCTGTGTGTGTGTGTGTGTGTGAGAGAGAGAGAGAGGGGTTATAAGAGGGATGGAGAGAGAAAAGAGAGTGATGGATGGAGGACAAAGACCGAGGTGTGTGTGAAAAGAAAGGGAAAGAGATGTTTTATTTTAGTATCACTTTTGTAACGGTTGTTGCACTTAAATAGATGGGGTAATTATTAGCGTAAAATTAAAAGTTTTTATATGATGGAGCTTTTAACTCATCAGTTCCAGATCTAGTTTTATCTATATGACTAACACAAAAGAATTGAAGTCGCAATTTCAGTTCGTAATATTACCGCTACAAATTTCAGTTCCATCTAAGAGTTTTAATTGACTGACTAAGAATATAGTATTTTTGCTATTTAGAAATCGCGTGCATAAGATGTGTAGAGGTTAGTTTTGCTCAGCTATATTCATTTAACTTTAACTGTCTAGAAATCCTTTTTAGGCGAACAAATTCTGAAATGGACTGTTTAAGAATTACGATTTTTTTTCCTTCTAAATTTTCTCTTTAAATTGAAATGGGGACTAGGACTTTAGCACGTGCAATGCATGTTGTATATTTTAACATGGACATAGTGGTTAGAAGATTTTTTAAAGAATTAGTTTAAATAATATAGGTTTTAAAGCTTTTTCTTATGATATTTTATTTAATAGGTTAGCTATTTTAAATATTTTCTAAAATTCGTTATTATCTTAACTAAAAGTATTTAAGATAAAATTAAAGTGATTTAAAATTTAATAAGTTTTTATGTTTTATATTTTAAGTTGACAGGCACATTAAATTGCTGTTTTTTCAAGTGCTTCTTACACCCTTTCTTTGACATTATAATATTATATATACTAGTATTTTTGCACATGCGATACACATGGTGTGAAAAATTAAATATATAATCGATGATGCTCAATATTGGCGGTCTCCAAGATCAGGACACGTGGTAGATGACGTGTCCTGAACTCAGAAGAAAGGGCCGCATGGGCCGACCAGACCACCTCTGTACCCGACCTACAAGCACAAGCTGGCTCACCTCAGAGCCCCCTGAAATTTGGCCTCCTCGGCCTTTCAGCTCACCCCGAGCTGCCCCAGGACCAAGACTTCTCGGCCCTCTCGCTCGTTCCCGAGCCCCCCAGCCGAGGCCGTCTTCCTTGGTCCTCCGACCGACCAACTCCACCACTCACAGGCGTAACCGCCGCTCCGTAAATCTCGCCATGCGTAGATTCTCCGCCAGCAACATCACACGTTCCACACCACCACGATCCCCATTAATGGGCGATCCGCCTTTTACGCGGGCGTGACGTCGGGAGCGTAACTGCCGACGAGACTCTCGCGCCTGCTGCTGCGTGCTGCCGCCACTAGATAAACCGCCATCACAGAGGGGTCAAGTAAGCCATTTTTTATTCCACTTAGCCGTTACTCTGCTCGGATCTCGTACTAACTTGATCGTCGGAGGGTCCTCGGTGGTACCAAACCACCCCGGAACTTCTTTGCAGGTACTCGGCGCTAAGCTTCTCAAATCACCAGTCTCCTCAAAACCCATTGAGACTCACACGCAACAGGAGATCATCCCTAAAATCCACCAGGAGATCGACGGAAGACAACATCTGAGGGAGACCCGAAAAGGAGCTCCATTAGTTGGCGCTGTCTATGGGAAAAACTCCACAAAAAACTAAGTTGGCCTTCCGATCTCCATCCACATGGCGAGCCCTATCACCCGAAGTTCCAGGAGTACACCCCGCTCAACGTCCCTCTTGCAGTGTTACTAGAGGAGGCCCAAGACGAGAGGTTCTTCAACTTCCCTCCAATCCCGCGTCAGGCCTCGAAGCGAACCCGGGGCCCTTACTGACGCTGGGACACGCCATGGAGGATTGTAAGCAACTCTGGGACAACATCATCCGATCGAGGCACCTCGCCGCCTACTTGAGGGACAAACGGCAGGCCGATCGTGAGCAGGAGCAGCGTCCCCCTCCCGCCGATCTGACCATCGGCCAGATCATGCTCGTTTCGGCAGATAACCAGTCCGGCGGTCAGGGAGGCCCGTACCCGGTGCCGAGCACGGAGACCAACAAGCCCCCGGGGAGCTCGGGCCTCACTAATAAGGTCATTTATTAGCATGTACTTTTCTTTTGGGGCAATGTAAACTCTTCCGATGGTCTGTTGTTAATTTAATAAAGATCAATGGAACATTGCGAAAAAGAGGGAAAGATCTCATTTATTCAAAAAAGGTATTATGGGCACCTCAGCCATACATGCAAAAAGAAAAAGAAAATTACAACAGTGGGGGAAAGGGGTGCAGAGAGCACTGCTCATGATACTCGGTAAAGATCTCCGCCAGCCGTGGCCTCGCGAGATCCGACCTCTGCCCTCGATTCCCCCCGCGCGTGTTGACCCCGAGCCTCAGCTCGTAGCACTCGCGGACGAGCGCCTCTGAGCGAGCCAACCGGTTCGCGGAGATCAGGCTGAAGCGCCACAGAGACCGCAGCTTGCCCACGGCCTTGTCATAGAGTTGCTCGGATAGGGGCTTGTAAAGCCCCGGCAACGCCCTCCAGATGGAGTACATCAGCAGCTGCAGCAGAGAGGAGCGTCGGGGGAGCAGCCGGCCGAAGTGGTCCTCGATGCTCCCGTAAACCAACTGCACCGTGTCCTCAGTGCAGTTCTGGTCATAGAGGTATACGTCTTCGAAATGGATGATCTTGAGGATGGTAAAGGGGAAGTCATGCATTCTCAACGATCTGTTTACGAAGAAAGGAAGGACCAGTGCTCCTTCAGCCTTATATAGCCCACTGCGCACCAATAGAACTCAACAGTCGCCCGCCTTTGCCCAAAAATTCGCTGCCACGCGGCGATCAACGAGCCTTCCCTAGCGGAATTGAAACAACGCGACCCTGATGCTTCGCCTCCCCCCACATTCAATGCGCATGCTGCGCGCGCGTTCGCCGCGACCGTTCCTGTTCCCCATACCTGGGACTGGATGGTGGGGCGAAACCTCATGAAGAATCAGCCGAGCAGCTACCCTGCTCGGTCATCCCTGGCCATTGGCTTCCCTACTCGCAACGCCTAGGATCAAAGCCCTCACCAAGAGGCAACCGCGCAGCTTCACTGTCCGGTTATCCTTAGCAGGCCTCATACAGCCCCTCCAACGCTGAGGATCAAAGTCCTCCTTAGAGGTAGCTCAGCAGCTACCCT
The DNA here is from genome assembly GCA_030015575.1 of Agapanthus africanus. Taxonomy (NCBI): domain Eukaryota; kingdom Viridiplantae; phylum Streptophyta; class Magnoliopsida; order Asparagales; family Amaryllidaceae; genus Agapanthus; species Agapanthus africanus. Next base: position 30,164,647 of record CM057339.1, read on the forward strand.
GCTCGGCTATCCCCGGCTGGTAGCTTCCTACCACGACCGATAGGGATCAAAAGCCCTTCCAGAGGCAGTCGAGCCCGAGGATCCCTCGCTCGGCTATCCTTCAGGACAAAAGCCCTCGCCAAGAGGCACCGGGCGGTAACCCCACCCGATTAAGGGTCCTTGGTAGGCTTCTTACAGCCTCTCCCGTGCTAAGGACCAAAGTCCTCCCAGAGGCAGTCGAGTCCTTGCTCGGCTATCCCCGGCCGGTAGCTTCCTACCACAACCGAAAGGGATCAAAGTCCTCGCCAAGAGGCATTGGGCAGTAACCCTGCTCGGTCCCCATCCCGAAAGATCAAAGCCCTCGCAAGAGGAAACCGAGCGGCTGCCCTTCTCGGTTAACTCCGGCTGGTAGCTCCCTACCCATGACACCAGGGATCCAAGCCCTCGTAAGAGGCATCCGAGCGGCTACCCCGCTCGGTCATCCCAGGCTGGTAGTTGCCTACCCACGACGTCAGAGATCAAAGCCCTCGCCAAGAGGCAACCGCGCAGCTTCACTGCCCGGTCATCCTTAGCGGGCTTCTTACAACCCCTCCAACGCTAAGGATCAAAGCCCTCGCAAGAGGCAACCAAGCGGCTGCCCTGCTTGTTCAACTCCGGCTGGTAGCTCCCTACCCATGACGCCAGGGATCGAAGCCCTCGAAAGAGGCATCCGAGGCGCTGTCCCGCTCGGTCGTCCCAGGCTGGTAGTTGCCTACCCACGACGCCAGAAATCAAAGTCCTCGCCAAGAGGCAACCGCGCAGCTTCTCTGCCCGGACATCCTTAGTGGGCTTCTTACAGCCCCTCCAACGCTAAGGACCCAAAGTCCTCCCAGAGGCAGTCGAGCCCGACCCTCGCTTGACCATCCCCAGCTAGTGGTCGTTGCTCGCAGCGCCAGAAATCAGAAGCCCTAGCCAAGGGGCAACCAAGCAGCATCCCATCCATCCTCGGCACAAATACGTCGGACAGCCCTCTGCCCATCACATGCAGAGGATCTGAATCACCAACAAGGGGCATCAGGTCTATCCGAGTCTCGAGCAATCCCCCCTCGACTTCAGGGGCCATGGAGACACTCTTTTTCAGCAGCGCTTGGCACGCTTGGCGAGTAATCGAAATCAACTCGACGAACGATCGCTAGACAAATAGCCGACCTGACATGGAAGCCCAACAGTGCAAGAAGAGAAATTTTGCGAGCATTTGTCACGAGCAGAAGGTAAAGTGCAAACCAAAGATAGAAAAAAGTTTTATTACCGAAGGCAAAGTCTTTACAAAGGGTACTTTGGGCTCTCCAGCCTTACAAACTGCCCGGAGGCTTACAAAAATGGCTAAAGCAACAAAATAAAAGAAGGAGGAAGACGGGGGCTTTAGGCCTCGGGGTCGGGCGCGACCTCGGGGTCCTCGATATTCACCACGGGACGAGCAGGGTCCTTGGCGACTTCCTCGTCAGGAATCTCTTTCCCCTGCTCCTCGGCGTCCGCGAGGGGGTATTCGGCCCGGAGCTCTTCGTCAGCGAACTCCGGCATCCGGGCCTTAACGGCGTCGAGGGCCTCGTGCCAGATGAGAGTTGTGGCCACGGCCAGGTCATCATAGAAGTCCTTCGATTTCTTGTAGCCCTCCACCGCCTTCGCTGCCAAGAGGTCGGCCAACTACGCCGCTCTAAGGTCGGCCGACTTCGCCGACTCAGCCGCTGCCCCCAGCTCCTTCCGGAAGGTCTTCACCGTCTTCTTCAGGTTGCCGGCAAGCACCTGAGCGTCCTCAAACTTGGCCTCAATAGCCACGACGGCCTCGCGGTACTGGGCAACCTCCCGTTTCCCAGCCTCCACCTCGCCTTTCAGGGCAGCAACCCTCGCCATCACCGCCTCCAGCTCCCGCTTGGAGCTCTTTTCCAGCGAGGCGAGCTGGCCCGCAACCTTCATCGCCGGGGCTATCACCTCGGCCTCCATGCGTAGGGCGAGGGCAACGTGCCGGAGAACCTGAAAGATAGGAAAGAGATCAGAAAAATGAAGGAGGCGCCGAATTTCACAAACAACCGAGCATTAACCTGCACGGACTCCTGGGCGATGGACGCCATCTGAGCCCTAAAGGTTCCCCCGGGGATCCTACCCCCTGCCGACTTCTCTATGTCGTGCAGCAGGATATCCGCGACTGATAGCCCCGAGGGTACCGTGAACTGGAGGCCCCCCTCCTCCACCATGATTGGCGAGGGCGGCCCCGGGAAGACCTCTTAAGCGGCTCCGATGGGGAGCCGATCTTCTCCTCCGAGGCCGGGTCCTCCAGAATTCGGGCCCGCTTTCGTCCCGGCGCTCTGCTCGGCCCCGGGGCGGGATCCGCCCCCGAACGCTCACGGGATGCGGCCACCGGAAGAGAGGGAGCCGGGGCAGGTTTCGCACGAGAAGAGCTGGCGCCCCCAGCCTTCGTGACCTTCCTCGGCTGGCGCATGGAAGCTCGAAGCTCGTCCATATCCATGGGTCCTGCACAAACCAAATGCAAAGAAGTCAGCGACACGAGCAATATAAAAGCTAAAAGCAAGCCTAACTTACCGACAAACTCAAAGGGGCTAAGCCCGGCCCAACTCAGGACCCTCTCAGACAGCAGCACGTCGAATCGGAGGATGGGATCCCCACGATGCCACTCTCACCGCGGCGGGGTCATTGGACTGGATCCCCGGCAAGCATTTCTCCCTTGACCACTTTGTAGGCACGGGCCAGTCCTCGCCCTCGGGAGGGGAAACGAAGAAGAACTTCTTCTTCCAGTCGTGAATGGAAAAAGGCAGTGCCACAACCCCTGTCCCGGCGGCGCCCCCTGTCGCTTTTTGAAAGAGAGGTAGACCTACCTCAGGTCGCCTGCTCGACCACTAGGGTGATTTTTGAAGACAAGAGAAGAATCAATGAGGGAGAGGCTGAAGGGAACCGCCTGTAACTTCAGGCGGATCAAGAACCCGAGGAGAATCCTCCACGAGTTCGGCACTAACTGGCCAGGGACTAAACTGAAAAAGTTCAGCGCTTCGACAACCTTGGGAGAGAAGGGCAGGCGCATTCCACCCCAAAAATCTTCCAAATACAGGACGATCTCCCTTTCCCGTACTTGGTCTGCCCTCTCTCCCTCCTCGGCCAGACGAAGCGTATAACGTGAGGGGATGTGGAAGCGAGTCCGAGTATTGGCGAGCTCGTCCTCATGCCTCACCCAACACGAGGCGCCGGGGGCAGCATCTACCGCCTCCTCCGTGGGGGCTGCCCCCGCCGCACGATCCCGGGGAAAGGATCCGACCCCTACTCCCCAGGAGTACTCAGGCTCAACTAAAGGGTCCCTGGAATCTACTCCTACGATATTTACTGACTCTACAAAGGAAGACATCTAACCTTGAGAAGAGAGATCATCGGGAAACGAAAGCGGAAGAGAAAAGACGAGCGCCGAGCAACCAGGACTTAGAACGGGGAAATATGAAGGAGTAGGGGCCCTGGAACGGGCCTACCCCTATTTATCACCACAAGCGACCTCATCCAACGGCGCCCTTCATCTCCCGCCAAAACGCCTCCTCGCGTCCAACGGCTCCGATTGCTCCACTTGTCGTTCCCACACTAGACCACGCCCCGTCAGACGCCACAGATCTCCACACGTCGCGTCGGCCAACCGACGCTCGACACGTGGACCATCGCTTCAGTGGAAGGATGCACGAACCGGCGCACCTTCCTTAAATGCAGAGATCTCGCTCTGATCCGCTGGCAGAAAAGACAGCTGACAGCCTGGGGACGCGTCCCGACGAAACCTTAGGAGGGAGCTCACCCTGGGCGGCCCGACAGTCCACTCCTGACCCGACCCACTAGCTGGTCGGGACAAGAGTGGGGGGCTAATGATGATGCTCAATATTGGCGGTCTCCAAGATCCGGACACGTGGCAGATGACGTGTCCTGAACTCAGAAGAAAGGGCCGCATGGACCGACCAGACCACCCATGTACCCGACCTACAAGCACAAGCTGGCTCATCTCAGAGCCCCTTGAAATTTGGCCTCCTCGGCCTCTCAGCTCACCCCGAGCTGCCCCAGGACCAAGACTCCTCGGCCCTCTCGCTCGTTCCCGAGCCCTCCAGCCGAGGCCATCTTCCTCGGTCCTCCGACCGACCAACTCCACCATTCACAGGCGTAACCGCCGCTCCGCAAATCTCGTCATGCGCAGATTCTCCGTCAGCAACATCCCACGTTCCACGCCACCACGTTCCCCATTAATGGGCGATCCGCCCTTTACGCGGGCATGACGTCGGGAGCGTAACTGCCGGCGAGACTCTCACGCCTGCTGCTGCGTGCTGCCGCCACTATATAAACCCCCATCACAGAGGGGTCAAGTAAGCCATTTTTGATTCCACTTAGCCGTTACTCTGCTCGGATCTCGTACTAACTTGATCGTCAGAGGGTTCTCGGTGGTTCCAAACCACCCCGAGACTTCTTTGCAGGTACTCGGCGCTAAGCTCCTTAAATCACCAATCTCCTCAAAACCCATTGAGACTCACACGCACCAGGAGATCATCCCCAAAATCCACCAGGAGATCGACGGAAGACAACATCTGAGGGAGACCCGAAAAGGAGCTCCATCAATAATAATATTATTATAGAAATTAGAATGTGTTGATGCATTAATTTTCATAAAAAATTAAGCATTAAAATATTTTCTATTAAAATGTTAAATGTTAAGATGAGTTTTCAAAATAAAGGTTGGTGGAGGTAGTTTCTATCAATGAGATTTTGGATATATAATTTTGTCCTTTTCTTTTTCTTAACATTTTCTTAACATTTAATCGTGGTAGTTAAGTAATGTTCATATACATCAGCAAAATCCAAATGGCATAAAATTAGATACTCAATTTCATGGCAAATTTCCACCTCTTGCTTTGGCATTAAAATAATAGAGATTAGTAAAGATACATTAAAATATAAAGAAAAATAAATTAGAACTTTAGAAATTTTGCAGTATGGCTCATGGAGAGACACATTGTAGGGAAATGATTGTATGAGGGGGATGTTGATTTGAATTAAAATTTGTAACTAATTGAGCAGTTTTTTTTATATAAAAAAGAAGGAAGATGAAGCTAAATTATTAAACACATTTGTTATTTTGGAAAAGTTTGAAATTGTTTATAAGAAAGCAGAAACAACAACATTGCGAAAAACCATGTAACAAGAGTAAAAAATATTAATTGCATTAAGTCGTAAACTTTAAAAGTATTTAATCGAATTTTAGCGAAAAACAAATTTATCGTTTAGATCAGTAATATAATTTAACACTTAATTGAAAAACTTGATCCTTTTCCGCGTCGTTACTCATCGGAAAAAGTAGTTCACTCTCCAAAACATATCCTCCCCAGAACTTATATGCATCATACAAAGGCTCGCTCACGCTAAACTACGCTTAACTATAGATGTTTCCTTTCACTAAACCACCTTCAAGTTTTTTATTACAGTAAACTCCCTAAAACTTTTGTCTTAAAGGAGTCTTTTTCCCCTAAAATACACTAAAATGTTGCATTTTAAACAGCAATAGTTAATGATATTTTGAAGTAATTAAGCATGATACAAATTTCGCCAACATGAACATAAAGGAGGAGAACAATAACACATCCATTACTTATTCACAAATATATCAAACAAGTCCAATACCCAACCTTCACAAATAATCGAAAAGCAGCTTCACTTAATAAGCAAATACTTGCAATTTCCAATAAAATGTTATTTACAAAAACAAGACACAACCTCAATTATTATCTAAAGATGAGCTACCACTAAATCTCCTTTATGATTATTGATATCAACTAAAAACACCCTTAATTATATCAATTCAAAAGAGCGTACAGTAATACAGAAATTTAAGGTAGTTTGGTGAAAAATAACAATAGTTAAGGTAGTTTAGTATAATATCACCTAACACAAACGTTTGGATAAGAAAAAAAGGGAGAAGAGCATGAGTACATCTTAGCAGCATCAAAATGATATAAAAACATCCATTATTTATTCACGAATTATCAAACAGGTCCAATACCCGCCCTTTACAAACAAATCGAAATCTAACATCGCATGATAAGCGAATACTTGCAAATCCAACGAACGATTATGTACAAAACAACACGTGTTGTGAATTCAAGAACAAACAAGCAATCCATGGTTTAGAAAGGAGCTACTACCAATCCTCCTTTATGATTTTAGATTTCTCGAGTATGAATTTACCTTCTTTGTACTTTTGGGTCTCCTCGTACGCTCGCTCGTATTTCCAGCCCAGGACCTCACGGCAGTCACGGCAATAAATGTCAGCGACGGTGTGAAGCCCCGTCATGAGCTGCCTGTCTTCTTTTGGCCCCATGACAATGTTCATCGCATGAGAGAAGAGAAAGGCACGCCCATGTCTCCCCTAATAAAATCATTGAATTCAGGAGTATAAGCAATATCAGTATCAATCATCCAGAAAAATGAAGCAAACAATCGACATGTTGCACCATACTCTCCAAAACAGATTCGCAAAGTTAAGGTTTCATCCATTTCCTCATTATGCAGATATATTTCTAAGGAGAAATGTAAGATAATAAACATCGGCGGCGGCGGCATTCATCCCAAAATTTTGGGATTGGGTATATGAATATGTTTTTTCCATTCTCTTGTTGAGTGAAGGGTCATCTCCTCGGTTAGACAACTAACATATTGTTTTAACTGCATCTATCCATATTATTTTAGATCTATCCCCAATCCTCGTTGTGTCATTAACAACACTTTGTCACAAATTTCTTAAGGACTCGTACGGTCATACTAAAAAGATCCGACACTGAAGGCAACACCCCTCCATCTTGGCTTGGGCCAGGCAATGAAAGATAAGATAGTTAAGAACAACAAACACTAGCACATCACTAGCACAACGCTGACAATGAAAGAGAGATTGGATCATAAATTCCCTATAATTTGAGCATGTTTCGATTGGCTTGCAGGTTTGGGGTCATAAGAAAAGGAGTACAAAGTGGATTACAGTCAAAATGCCTAGATTTTTCTAATATAGATTCAGCATTATAAGATTGATAAAATAGAAATCCGGTTAGGCCCTTTTTGGATATGGAGTTAGGATAACTGTAGTTTATTTTTAAGTGGATATAGGGGATGCAAACTGTGGTTTGCAAGCCCCGAACTCCAAAAATGGAGTTCACAAAACTTTGATCAGATTTGAGTTAAGAAAACAACAGTTCTCTCAACTTTTGAGTTGAGATAACCGCAATTATCTCAACTCCAAAATGATTGCCAAACAAGGTAAAGTTAGGATTTTGGAATTTAGTTTTGATAACTTTATGAAACTAGACTTTAGAAAACTTAAGTACATTCCCAAACAGGGCCTTATCAGATTGATACCTTGAATAAAATGAGCATAGACCTTTCATATTAAATTGACAAGAAAGAAAAACTTCGGTTTCAAGTATAATTTCACGGTCGGTACCAAATAACAACATTTCAACTGCAACCACAACAATGATATCAGAAGGAGTAGGCATTAGATTACAATGAAAATACCAAAATTATAAAGAATACCCAACAACATGATAACAATGATATTACAAGTTTAGAGAAGTGCATATATGTATCATCAATCCCCCAAAATTAAAGCACAAACAAAGAGACCAAAAAATATGCTACATATTACACATTACGAATAAAGATTTGTTCAATCTTTTAAGATTCTATTTGCTCCATGATATTTTGCAAATAAATATCGGCAACCACGCATAAAATACCCAGCTAACAAGAAACATATATACCACAAGTTTGGAAAACTTATTTATAGGCAGCATCAAAAGATTATGTCTAATTTCCTCTATTTCTTCATTATGCAAAGAAATTTCAAAGGAGATCATGGACTCATAGTTAAGATCACATTTCTCTATCAAATCTGTAAGGGAAAAATCATTGATAAAAGACCTAGCAATCAAGAGCTCACTGATTTCACAAGTTTTGGGGGGGGTTTCACCTGAAAAGCTTTAGAGATAACATCATCATGAAGGCAAACATGGTTCCTGCAATTGCTGCAGCTATATAGCCGAGGGCCGATCATCTCCGCCATCACACACAAACCAAACTCAGATCTTACCTAAATCGAACAAAATCATCAAAACCTCAGCTAAAAAAAATTACCACAACAAATCAATCAAAATATACCCAAAACCCAAATCACAATTTAACTTCTTTAAGGTAAACGATGATTCAAGAGAGATCTTTCTCCTTATCTCAATAGCTTCATCAATTTATAACCTGAACACAAATGGGTAGGTGAGAAGAAAAAATTATCCATTAAACTAAGACAAGAGAAGAAGCCAACAAGCAAAGCATTGGGGAAAAGAAATTTCGGGCTGATAGTGACTCTGTTGGATGACAACATGCATATGAATCATACCCATTAATCAATTGATTATTAAAAGAAAAGTAGAATGTTAAAGAAAATTATTGAAGTGAAAGAAATAAAAAAATTTAAAAACTCTACGAACCTACTGACAATGATTGGAAAAATGATGGACAATTGGTAGAGGAGAGAAAAGAAGAAGAACAGGCTAAAGATTTAGAAAGAAAATAATGGAAGTGGGGATACAAAAATTAGTTTGGGTTTTTGTTTTTATTGAGAATGTGATTCTTTTCTTTTGTGTTTTTCTCAAACCGCCCCCAAATTCTACTTTGCTTATGTGAACACCCCCTCGAATCTTATTGTTTTTATGTTTCACCATTACATCTTGGGTTATTTTGGGAAAAACGACCGTGGGCTTTGGGTCGGGCTTTGGGTCCAAGATGAATGATTTCGATCCCAAACATGTATGTCTGAGTTTGGACACCGATACCAAGTAATATTGTATTTACCATATTAATAATTTAAGTGGGGATTTTAGTAATAGTATTGATGGAGGCTGTTATCTCCTTCAGATGTTGTCCTCCGTCGATCAGGCAGTGAGCGGTTTTGAGCAGCTGAGATTTGTTTTTGGGATTGTTGAGCGTGTGGATCTCAATGGGTTGTTGGAAGTTGCTGAGGCCGAGCTACCTGCAAGGAAAGTCCCGGGATGGGAAACCACCGTAGGACCCTCCGACGATCAAGTTAGTACCAGGGAATTAGAGCAGCGTAGCGGTCTATTGGAATGAGTTCTGGTTATCCGAGTCGTCTGAAAGAGGGGTTTATATAGTGGTCGCCGGAGCGAACCGGCATGAGATCCTCTCCGTCAGTTACACCCCTGCGTTATCCCCGCATTAATGGCGGGATACGCCCATTAATAGAGGGACGCACCAGCGTAGGACGCGGAACATGGGGCGGCGGATATCTCACCCTTGCGAGATACGCGAAGCCGTTGTGGGAGCGCTTGGGCTCCGAGCTCTCGGTTGATCAGATAAGCCGAGGAAAGCTCGGCCTGTCAGATGGCTCGGAGACGAGCCGGGAGGCCGAGGAAGCTCGGCCTGTCAGATGGCTCGGAGAAGAGCCGAGAGGCCGAGGAAGCTCGGCCTGTCAGATGGCTCGGAGACGAGCCGGGAGGCCGAGGAAGCTCGGCATGTCAGATGGCTCAGAAACAAACCGGGAGGCCGAGGAAGCTCAAGCCTTGCAACAGCTCGGAGACGAGCAGGGAGGCCGAAGAAGCTCGGTTGTAGCATTGCTCGAAGGTGAGTCGATGGCTGTTTGCTAGGTGAAAATGGAAGGTACTTAGGGAGGTCTCCGAAAGGTCGGATGTATCCTCGGAGATGAAGTCCCGAGGAACGTCCCCAATGCATATTATTTATTTCACCTCCGTAGCCCTCGAGACACGTCATCCGCCACGTGTCGTAATCTGAGAAATTCCTACTTGTGAGCATCATCATTAGCCCCCCACTCTCGATCCGACCTATTTATGGGTCGGGTCGAGAGTGGCCTGCTAGGTTTTCCATGCTCAGCTTGGTGCCGAGAATTCTTCGTAGTAGATTGTCCGGGAACGATGTGGCGTTTGGCGGTTGCGTCGTTTCGATATTTGATTCCACGTGGCGTTTCACCGCGCGCCTAAGTTTTTACGCGTATCCCTGATGACATCAGCGAATTGGTGAAATGATTGCGCTTTAAAGAGGGGGCGCCATTTCACTCGATCGTTAGTTGGGCTACGGGCCATGTGTCCGACGTCGGTTGGTGGGCGCAACAGGCAGTCTCTGACCCCTGCAACGAAGAGACGTCCCCAATGGTCGACCGCCACATGGAGCCTCGACGGCTGTTAGGCGCGACACTTCATTTTGGCGGGAATCGATCTGGGCCGTAGGATGCTCTCTTTGTGGGTGTATAATAGGAGGGGACCATGCTAGGGACAACACTTTGTCTTAATTCTCTTTCGTTATTTGAAGATTGCTCGGCAAACCTCCGCTTAGATCGGATTTTCTGTTGAATTTTCCTCGATGAGTCCCTTTCTTTGAATCAGGTTAGATGTTTGTTCCCTGATTAAAAATCAGGAAAAAGCTTCAGAAGAGGTATCACGTACTCACACGTGACCAGTGGTCACGTGTTGGCACGTAATGGTTAAAGCAGCGGCAAAGAACAGACCGCAGAAGAGGAGTCCATTCAGGGGGTCACGTGGCCACACGTGACCAGCTTTAAAAGCCTTACTGTTCAACAGAATTGAATTCTGAAAAAGATCATTTAAATCTTTCCAAAATGGAGAAGAACTTATGAAGAACCGCTAGATTGAGAATCCCAGGGTGATTAAATATCACCAATTTATGGAAAAATCTTGGACAAGAAAAGATTTCCCCTAAATCTCATCGAAGTAACAAAAGGAACATCTTTGGATTTAAAATCCAACGGTGAATAAAATTCACCTAATAATCTAAAGGCCCGGGTTAATGATGAAAACAAATCAAATCTTTCAATGAAAGATTTACCAAACAGATTGATTCTTTTCCTTCTCCTATAAATAGGAGCCAAAAGGGAGAGTTTTAGAAAGAGATATAGAGCTTTGGAATCTTGAAAATTCAGAGAGAAAAAGAAAGGAGAATTTAACTCTCTACAATGAAAAACGCTAGGTAAGAAAAAAAGGGGATCAAAGCTTCAAAAAGAGAATTTAATTCTCAATCTAAGAGTTTAACTCTTATATAAAAAAAGAGAGAGAGAAAAACTTAGTTCTTTCTCTGGTTGAAGATCTACAAAGTGCACATCTCCCCATAAATTGAGATTTTAAGTCTCATCGGTCGAGATCCTGCCATGCAGATCTAAAACATAGAAGATGAATTGAGTTTTGAGAATTTAATTCTCACAAAGTTATAGGAATTTAATTCCTCCAAGATAAAATTAGGGTTTAACCCTATATGAGAATTCAATTCTCCAAAAATTAGGAATTTAATTCCTTCGAGATGGACAGAACTAGGGTTTTACCCTAATTGAGAATTTAATTCTCTCAAATACACAGGAATTCAATTCCCCTTAAAAAGAAATTAGGGTTTCACCCTATGCCAGAACTTAATTCTTTACATATATGGGAATTTAATTCCTACAGAAGGGAAATTAGGGTTTAACCCTATTTAAGAATATAATTCTTCAAAAGAAAATAGGAATTTGATTCCTCTAAAGTTATTGCTAGGGTTTAACCTAATGAAGAATTTAATTCTTACAAAGGATAAACAGATCTTCAAACAGGCAAAGAACCAGGGTCACGTGTCCCCACGTGACCCCTGAAAAGAACCCCACAAATGGAAAGGAAAGAGCTCAGAGGCAACGCCTCACGTGCTCCACGTGATCCCTAAAGCACAGAAAGAAAAAAACTAAGGGAACAGAACCTCTGGGCGCCCTCACGTGTCATCACGTGACCCCTAATGAATATTCTAATAAATCAGGGCATGAGTACCCATCACGTGCCCACACGTGATGGCTGTGAGAATTAAAGGTGTCAAACACTTATCTGCAGAACAAAATGAAGGGGATCTGGCCCCACTTTTTGATGCCATCACAAGCTCCCACGTGATCCCCCCTCTTTTAGTGTTTAACACTAATCTGACAATTTTGTTGCCAGTGTTTAACACTGTTATCTGTTAGTGTTTAACACTAATTTGAGAATCACCATTTCTAGTGTTTAACACTAATTTGATAATCTTATTGCCAGTGTTTAACACTGTTATCTGTTAGTGTTTAACACTAATTTGAGAATCACAATTTTTAGTGTTTAACACTAATTTGACAATCTTATTTCCAGTGTTTAACATTGTTGGTCTTTAGTGTTTAACACTAGTTTTAGCCCAATTGGCTACTTTTCTAGAGGCAAAACCTCCCCTGCAATTGAATATGTCTAATGGACCAATAGAGGGCTAATATTCCGAACTTGATTGGACTTAGCCCAAGAAGGCCATAAGTCCTCAATTCAGACTTAACTGAGCCAATGGGCTCATAAAATAATTAATTGGTCTTGGTTCCAAATCGGGCTACAGATCATTTAATCTACCTTGGTTCAAGGGTACATCTCTTCACTCCTTTGATATTTGTCGTTGTAATTCCTCAACGTCTTCAAAGAGATGACCGGCCCCAACAACCATACATTTCACGGACTGTGGGGTCCTTAAACTCATGGACTATGATGTCCTTAACCTTGACCGGGATGTCTTAAAACTAACAACGGACTGTGGGGTCCTTAAACTCATGGACTATGATGTCCTTAACCTTGACCGGGATGTCTTAAAACTAACAACGGACTATGACGTCCTTAACCTTGACCGTGATGTCTTAAAACTAACGCCGGACTGTAGAGTCTTTAAATCCACGGACTATGATGTTCTTAACCTTGACCGCAACGTCTTAAAACTAATATTGGACCGCAATGTCCTTAAACTACTTATCGATCGCAATGTCATTAAACTAAACAACAGGGCCCCCCAATTGCTCTCTTGTTGGATCTAAACGATCCCGTTAAGTTGATCTTAGTCTAAAATTAGACTAACGTATCCTTAACTAACGTTTAAGTTGATCTTAGTCTCAAATGAGGCTAACGTATCCTTAAACACAACCCTTCAAACCCAAATCTAAGAAAATACGGATTTGGACTAGTCCACGCCCTACGGGCGACAACATAACTTAGTCTCCGTATACAATCCACGGGCAACCAAACACAAAACAAACACACACGACATGAAGTGACCATCTGGAGAAGGAGAAAGTTGTTACCGCGATGCGGTAGCATAATTAACTGCAGGGGCTTGCGCCTGCAGGGAAGAGCGTCCCCACAATCAAAAACCCCTCGAGCGAGGGGGAATCTGACGAAGTCTGCTATATCGGACGCATCCGTTTAAACCTTCGATACACGGTGCCATAAATCAACTTGGCATCTTCGGAGAGGTGGACGGATAGCACCAATTAGCATCTACCCCGAATCTCAAGCAAAACGTCCCTGTCTCGCCGTCTTTCGGAGGGGAACAAATTCTGGCACACCCGGTGCGACCTTTTCCTCTTTCCACTCCACACTTCGTGTGTCGTGTTCGCGAACGAATCGCGGTTTGCTGATGGTTGCCCTTGGGTTCGAGGTACTAAGATTTGGCGTTTTGCTTGGTGCAGAAAGCAAAGGATCAATGGCGTTCACTTGTGCAAAATGTTCCGGCTGCAACTGCAACGTACGCTCCGCCTCATCCGGAGGCATAGCCTACGGGCCTCAGGCTGCGTCCCTGTTCACGATGCCGGTAGAACAGGTCACCCAAGACACCATAGGATTGTTTTTCGGGACCATGCTCCCGCCAACGAGCTTCAGCGCTCCTATGCCAACACCGGAAGCTCCCAAGAAGTCGGTCTTCGATCGGCTTGCTACTACCACGGCCCCTCTCAACGGGTCGTCCAGCTCCAACTCCTCGGTCTTCACCAGACTGAGCCTGAACTCCGATGGGCCTGCCAAGAAGCCCATGATACCTGAAGTGGCCATCCCAAAGAAGATAGCCACCCCTGCTCCTGAAGTCGTTAAGGCGGCTTCTCCTGCCAAAGAGTCAGTCTTTACAAGGCTGACTATTCCGGCTCCCGTTCCGGCTCGAAGGTCTGTCTTTGACGGATTGGATACCGCTACTCAAAAGACATCAGTCTTTAAGAGGCTGGCACCAGCGGCGCCTCATCTAGATAGGGGGAAAGACAAAACCTTCCCCCTCGCCAAACCAGCCCCGACGGCTTGACACGCTCGACGTCGCCACTGGCGCTGAGTAAGGAAGACCGGGGGCAACTCCCCCTCTGGGCTAACTCCACTAGCTCCAACAGTGGAAGTTAATGCTGTTGTTCCAAATGGGAACAGCTTTGAGCTGCTGAACAGGGTACGCAGAAATTCGCCAACTGCGGTGTTCAAAAGATCTCCTCCACCGGTAGAGACCGTCGTAGAAGCAAAACCAGAAAGGCCGGAGCAGTCTCCTTAACGGCTGTCTTCCAGAGTCTACAAAACTTGGCGACGGGTCCGAGAATCAGTGATTGATCCGAATTTCTCTCACCAGCATAAGAAGTCGAAAGTTCGGCAGGAAGAAAATCCCCCTATCAAGCAACAAAAGACGACGGCCATCTGGGTGCCCAAAGCAACGACCCCCTCAACTTCGACGGCCCACAAGAGAAGAAGGCCAGAGAAAGTCCCCACGCCTGCGGCGAATGTCAAAGGTAGTGAGCAAACGCCCTAAGTCTGGAAGCGTTGTGGTGCACACCGTTTACATGGTGTCTGGGAAAGAGGACAGCCGTATATCCACAGGTCATAGACCGCTTACGCGATCGGTGACTAAAGCTCAAGAGCAGCAGCAGAAGCTTCAAGAAATGATGACTGCGATGGCCGCACTCACTGGGCCAAAAGAAAGTCCCGAAGCGTCCTCGGATCAACGCCAGGAGCAAGAAACCGACGCCGAATTCCTTCGACGAATACTGGAAAAGAAGGACAAAGAGGCTACGGAACAAGCAGCCAATATAAAATGAATGGCCCTTCTGTTCCAGGATATAGTGGATATGATAATCCAACAGGATCCCCCAGCGGAAGATCCTCCGATCATCCTTGAAGATGACAGAGGAGAAACGTCAAATCCACCTCCGGCTCTTTCAGCAGCCATAGAGGAAACAATTTCCAAAGCTGCCCTGGATGACTACATTGCTCAGCAAATACGAGTCAACCAGGCGACTGAAGCAGCTGGCCAAGTCATCAAAACAGGGCGACCGTATCCGAGCTGGTACGATCAGATCAAATACCCGCCGGGCTACACGATCCCGAAATTTCATGTCTACAAGGGGACAGGCAATCCCCATCAACATGTGGCCCGGTTCAGGGCACTCTGCGGCAACACCGGTGGCGACGATAAGCTCTTGCTTCGCCAATTCGTCGGCAGTTTATCGGAAACAGCATTTGAGTGGTATTCCGAACTTCCGAATGACTCCGTCAAAACTTTCGCTGAAATGGAGTTGTTGTTTACCCAGCATTTCGCAAGCGCCAGCGAACGCACCCCGATAACAGTTTTGATTAATACAAGAGTGGAGCCGGGTGAAACTTGGGTCCAATATGCAATCCGATGGCGGAACCTGTGGTCGAAGTGCGAGCAGCGCATCGAAGAAGCGCCAGCGGTGGGCATGTTCGTGGGCACTCTAGACCCTCATGCAACTATTTCACAGTTCATGATGTTCTTTAAACCGACCACGTTCCAGGCATTAATTGATAAGTTAGCCCAGATGGATCAAATGGGTCACAGACCGTCTCCCCCGAAGCAAGAACCGCGGAACGACAAGGGTAAAGGGAAGGCGACCTTCGTTGCGAACGCTCAACAGCAACCCAGTGCCTCAAAGCTAGAGGATCAATTGGAAGAGAGACGGCGATATTATAATGAGAAAATGAAACACCCTTGTTCCCCTCCGAAAGACGACGCACAAGACCGCGATGTCCTGACGCTGAGATTCGGGGCAGATGCTATTTGGTTTTATCCGTCCACCTCTCCGAAGATGCCAAGTTTATTTATGGCACCGTGTATCGGAGGTTTAGGCGGATGCGGCCGATGTAGCAGACTTCGTCAGATTCCTCCTCGCTTGAGGGGTTTTTGATTGTGGGGACGCTCTTCCCTGCAGGCGCAAGCCCCTGCAGTTAATTACGCTACCGCATCGCGGTAACAACTTTCTCCTTCTCCAGAATTTCACTTCGTGTCGTGTGTGTTTATTTTGTTTGTGGTTGCCCGTGGATTGTATACGGAGACTGAGTAATGCCGTCACCCGTAGGACGTGGATTAGTCCAAATCAGTATTTACTTAGATTTGGGTTTGGTGTTTTTAGTTTAAGGATGCATTAGTCGCGTTGCGGCTAAGATCAACTTAAACATTCGTTAAGGATACGATAGTCCTGTTTGAGACTAAGATCAACTTAACGTGATAATCCATTTAATATCTGGCCATCGAGACTCTTCACCTCTCTAACGTCGTTGAAGCATTACAACGGCAGATGTCAGAGGAGTTCAGAGATGTACCCTTGAACCAAAGTTGATTGGGGGTTTTATAGTCCGTTTGAATGTTTAAGGATATGTTAGCCGTATTTGGGGGCTAAGATCAACTTAAACGGGATCGTTTAGGTCCGGCAAAAGAGCATTTGGAGGCTCTATTGTTCCAGTTTATGGACGTAGTGGTCCATAGGTAGTTTAAGGACGTTGCGGTCCATGCTCCAGTTTAGGGACGTGGTGGTCTATATTCCAGTTTAGGGACGTAGTGGTCCGACATTAGTTTAGGGACGTTTCGGTCCACTATTAGTTTAGGGACGTTTCGGTCCATGCTCCAGTTTAGGGACGTGGTGGTCCATATTCCAGTTTAGGGACGTAGTGGTCCGACATTAGTTTAAGGACGTTTCGGTCCAATATTAGTTTAAGGACGTTTCGGTCCAATATTAATTTAAGGACATCTCGGTCCACGAGTTTAAGGACCCCGCAGTCCAGATTGATATGTGTGGTCGTCGGGACCCGTCACCTCTCTGACGTTGTTGAAGGATTACAACGATGGGTGTCAGAGGAGTTCGGAGATATACCCTCGAACCGGATATAAATTAATTTAAGAGAACAGTTATGCTCAGTCAATTTAATTTGAGGACTTACGGCCAAAATTGGGCTAAGTCCAGTTGAAAATGTTCAACACCCTTATTTATTTTTGGTCTATTAGACCTGTGCTAGGGCTTTGCCCACACTTAAATAATGCATTGCATTACTTCTATTTTTTTTGTTTGGGCTCTGCCCATAAAAGATGCAGAGCATCAATTTATTTTGGGCTCTGCAAGGCATCTGCATAGCATTTTTATTATTTTGTTTGGGCTTTGCCCATTTATAAATGATGCAGAGCATCAATTTAGTTAGGCCTGTTTGGTCTTTTAATTGGGCCTGGTCCTTCAGTAAAAGAAATGCATTGCATTTGTCAGGCGCTTTGCGCCAATCATTGAGCGCAAGCGCTTGTGGTGAGGACACGTGCCATGCTCTGGTGAGCGCAAGCGCAACGGCGCAGTGCGCTGTGCTAGTGCGCTGCGCTATTGCGCTGCTGACACGTGACGCTCTCTCAAGAGTGCAACAGCGCAGTTTGGAAGTGCAAAGCACTAAGAATCTTTTAGATTCAAGAACAGAAGTGCAGAGCACTATTTGATTCCTTAATCTAATTTAGATCAAAGAAAGATAAGTTTTTCTTTTTGTTTCAAGAACCAGAGGTTCATAAAAGTGCAAAGCACTATTTTTTTTTATTTTGTTTTTTCTTGTTTTAAAGAACCAGTGGTTCATAAGAAGTGCAAAGCACTGTTTATTATGTGAAGAACATTGATCTGGTTTTTAGATCAATGATCTATTAGAAGAAATTTCTTCTCTCTCATGAAGGTTTTTACCTTTTTCTTTGAAATTTTCTCAAAATTCTCTCTCTGTTTGAAGCTCTTGACTTTTTTCAAGAAAATGTTGATGCCTTTGAATTGAGGTCTAGGGTCCTTTTTATAGTGCCCATAAATTAGTTAAATTTGTTAAAGAGATCTTTCTCTAAGTGATTTGGGGAATTTTCCCCACCGTTGGATCTTTGATCTAAGGGCTTCTGTTTTACAGAAAAAAATCTTCTTGTTTTAACAAGAACAGAAAAGATTTCTTTAGAATTTTAATTCTGTTTGGCGCAAATGCCCTAACGCGTGACACGTGTCGCGCGGCGCAAAGCGCAGCGCGACTGCGCTGACACGTGTCGCGCCGTGCACAGCGCAGCGCGACTGCGCTAGCGCATCTGCGCTGACACGTGTCGCGCAGCGCAGTGCCTGCGCAACTGAAGCGTTGCTTTCTTTAATTTTGCTTAAAATAGAGCTTTACTCTGATTGGACGCGCCTTCTTGGACGCTGCGCTGACGTATCAGCGCCTGACATATGACGCGTTGCGCCCAAGATTTGAAGCGTTGCTTCAAAATTTTAAATTTTGAATTTCAACAGAGCTTTGCTCTGATTGGGCGAAACAAATGCCCCCCCACCGTTGCGCTCACGTGGCGCACACGTGAGTGCAGCGGTGGCAAACTCCTGATCGTTGGATCAAGGGGTGAGCTCAAGGGGCGCAAGCGCCTTATAAATAGGACCTCTGGCCCTTAGTAAAATCTTACCGTTTTAAGATTTTTGATTTCAACAGAGCTTTGCTCTTGCTTAAGAACTTCAGAGCTTTGCTCATTCCCAAAGTTAGAAACTTTAGGTAAAAATTAATTTAAATCAAATTAATTTAAATTAATCTTAACCAAAGAGTTTTGCTCTCACAGATCTTTTGATCTAAAGAGATCTCCATTGGGGTTTCATAAACAGAGCTTTGCTCTCAAAACTTATAGATCTACAGGGATCTTGTTCATGGGTTTTAACCCATGAACAGAGCTTTGCTCATAGATCTAAAAATAGCTCTTTCAGATTTGAAAAATGAAGAGTCTTTTTATAAATTTTTCATGAATCTTTCAAGATTCCAAAATTTTTAATTCTTTTAAGTGTAAAAAAATTTCTGATGGACCTTTTCCATTATTGCCACAGAGCCATGCTTCTTTAAGGAATCTTATTTCCCTGAGACCAGAGTTTGACAAGTGTCACTCTGTGACAGAGCTTTGCTCTGAAAGAGAAGATTTTCTTCTTGTCTCTAGGGATTCTCCCCCCCTTTTTTTAAATGGGAATGTTTTCCTGGGGACCAACTGACAATCTCATCCAATGATGCGGTTGTCTTATTAACTGACGTATTGTCATCCAGATTTTGTGGGTCCCCCTTTTGGTCCCCCTATCCACTGCATTGCGGTATGGTATAAAAATTTTAAAATGTTGAGCATTGAAATTATAATACTGACGACTAATTTTTGTCTCTTTGCAGGAAACATGTCTGCCAATTTGTCTTTTCCGTTTGTTCGCTCGGAGGGAGTGTCTCCCCAGGCACTGGTGGACCGTGTGGTGTTCACTCTCATCAAGGATCATGACCCCGAGCACAAGAATCTTCACTTATGGGGTAGGTGGTACAATGAGATCATCCAGGGTCGCCGAAGTTTCGGTTTCGCCATGCCGTCTGAGCCAACATCTTCACTCCCCTACGCAGATGAACCCCCGGTGAAGTATGCCGTGGAGGTCAAAAATTGGAATTCGGATGACCTCCAGCCTGCGATTGGTGCTATCCCCATGCAGCCGCCGCCAGAAATAGATATTTTAGGGAGGAGAATTTGTCAGGGTGAAGCACGCCCTTGGGGACAGGCTTATAACATTGGATTAATCCCACGACCGCCTGCCGGATATTTGCAATGGGCCCGGTACATCCTATCAGCGAAGAGGACTCATCTGATGAGGATCGGCTTGTACTCGGCCATTTACGTCTCGCTCTTTGAGTATCCTTCTCCTCCAACGTGGTGGGTTAAGGCTTTTATCGAGCAATGGAATATCCCCACCCTCACCTTCCTGATGACGGACCGGGAAGCCTCTATCTCCTTGGAGGAGTTTGCTGAAATCTCGGGTCTGCCGATGAGGGGAGAGCCTTACGAGGAGCTGCTTCCTCCCGATGAGTACGTCTTTGCCACCAAGCCGCTGGTGTTTGACCTGACGCCGGAGAACGCTATTCAGTACCAGTACCCGGGCTTGGTTAAGGTACTGGAGATCTATGAAGGACTCTATCTGGAATCGGGCATCCGGGGTGTCAGTTTCGCAGATTTTATTGCCCGCTTCATTCGACCGGAGTTCTTATCGGAGCGGAGCGAGAAGTTCGCCCAGCTCGACGACCCTTTTGGATTCGGTTTGGATCGCCGACCCACATCGGAGGATGACCACAAAGACTTTTACCTCCCTGGTGCTGCCGTCGTCTCTTTTTCAGAAATCGCCGTCCCCGACATGGATGAAGAGACCTTCTTTGTGGGGTTCTTGGGCTTGTGGTTGTGCAGTTTTGCTCTTCCTATGCATCCACGCCATATGCGGCCGACTGTTTTCTACCCAGCGCATCGGATGGTGGCTGGTTTGCAGTTGTCAGTAGGAAACGCCGGGCTGGCTTATCTTTATAATGGACTTAGCGTAGCGGCGGACGCTAGTGAGCCTGGGGTGCAACCCGCCAACTTCCCGATGCACTACTTTACTTCTTGGATGGAAATGCACGTGCACGGGGTGTTCGGCGCCCATAGGATTCCTCCCTTTTTTGAGAAATGCAGGCTCCCAAGGGTCATACGGTTGGTCGGGGCTTCGATCGTAGTTGCACCTCCGCGGGAGGCTAGAGGGCTGCTTCTTCGACCACACCTGGTCGGGACGAAGGTTTCTTTCTTGGATAAGGTCATAACAATAGGCTCAGAGACCACCAAGTCGGTAATGTCGCTTCGCGATGATTTTAAAGACGGGGCTTCCATACTGAAGGCTCGGGAAATCCTCCATCTCTACTCCATTCGGCCGGGCTACCTGGTGTTCAGGCAGAATGAGACAGCACTCTTCATGAGGTATAACCCTCACCGGTTTGCTCAGCAATCGAGCTACAACCAAGGGATCCCGATGGAAGCCTTCTTGGAAAAGCCCGTGGTTAGCCGAGAGGGGATAAAGAATGCAATGCACCACTTTATGCGGCTTAACACGGGTTCTTATTTCTTCATCAGCGAGCCGAGCTGCGTCCCCAAAGTCCTCAACGCGTACGTGGCTTGGTATGCGCATGCTATGGGTCCAGTTATCCAAATGGAAAAACGCATGCTGGTTGACCGCAAGGGTGCGCCTCCCGACGGCGATCACAAGGCTCCCTTGAAGCCGAGGACCCCGGTTATTTCTCCATTGAAAGGTGCTGGAGTCGGACCTCCGCGCGTGTTGAGCCCTCCGCGCGGATTGCCGCTTCGCGATATTGTGGATGCGCCACTAGCCTCCCGTGCTCCAGTGGAGGCGGTAAATGTGGTATCGCTAAAGTCTGGCGCAGGCGAGGATATGGGGACCCGCCGCCCTAAGGCGTCCGCCAAGCGTAAATCAGTCCCGGGTGCATCCAGAGCTGGCGGGCAAAAGATGAAGAAGTCGCTCCTTTCCCTTGACGCGATTCTTGGCTTAAAGCCTGAGGCCCCTCTTACCGAAGGAATAAGTGAATATAGCAGCAATAAGGGCTTCGCGGTAGACCCCGCAGACATCGACCTGGCGGCCGCCATTGCGGCTTCTGAGCGATCAGCGAGGCTTGAAGCGTGGTTAAGTAAACTCGCTGAGTCAGGTAATTATTAGCTGCTCTCCTCATCATTTCATCGTATTTTTCATCATTATTCTTGACTAATACTTTTCCCCATTTTCAACAGGTGTCTCTACCGAAGAAGCTATTGCTGCCTCTTTGAAAACCTTTCAAAAGGAGGAGGAGAAACGCGCTTAAGCGGGCGCCGGTATGTCCCACCCCCCTTTTTTTTTTAAAATAAATTTCGTCATTCTTTTCGATGATCAACCTGACTTTCTTTCCTTGTTTCTTTCTAGGGGTTATACCAGTCGACGAAGAGATCCTTCCGGAACCCGTCACTGGAGTTCCGGTCTCGTCGGGGATGCTGCAAGAGCCTCGACTTGACAAGTCGACGAGGGATGCCTTGAAGAGCTTGGAGGCATCCCTGTATACAAACGAGGACGCCTCAATGAGAGAGGCTCTGTTGAGGTCCGTCTCAACGGCCCAGGAGGAGAAAAAGCGGCTGAGGCGCGAGGCGAAGCCTCGCCGGACTGCTTTGGCTACAGAACGGGCCTAAGCACCGTCCCTCGGGCAGATACTCCTTCCGAAGAGGCCCCTGTCGCCCTATCCACTGCTCGCAGACAAGTGGCGCGCGCCGTTCGAAGCGCAAATGATAAGTCCACTTCAGGTAACATTTCTTTCAGAATTTTTATTGTGAGAGTTATAATGCCGACGGTTCTTATATATATTATTTTGCAGGGCCAAGTCCGACCGAGGGTGAGGCGGAGACCATTGAACCCCGGGGAACAGAGGAGGCGGTGCCTGCCGAACCCGAGCCGACAGTGGGCAACATCGTTGAGGCCTTGGAGCCTGATGCGGAGGTTGAGGGGCCTATAGCCGAGAAGGTCATTGATGCCCAGCCTGAAGTGGCGGCAGATGAAATGATCACTATAACTGAGCCCAGGGTGGTGACGGATGAGGCACTTGAGGCTGAAGACCTCATGGTGACGGTGGACGAGACGACCGCGACTACTGAACCTGAGGGAGTAGTGGGTGAGGTGGCTATGATTCCCGAGGATGAGCCAACCGCTCCTTCTTTGGAGTCTGGCAATGCTCCAGTTATAGCCCTCCCTGTCTATGGTTCTCCGCCGTCTCCCGGTCTCGCGAGCACGACAACGGTTCCTATTGAGTCGGGTGATGAGGCCACGGGCGGTGGCCTCATGTCAACAGAGGAAGGAATCGCCTCCATTTCAGCTGGCAGCTCATCAGGTAAATCCGAAGTTGCTATCTTCTTTATCTTACCATCCTTTCTGACAAGTTCACATTTGTTTGTAACACAGGTGCAACCAGTACTGATGCCCCGTTGCTCACGGGAGCGCCCTCGACTACTGCTTTAACGGTGGCCACCTCTCAGCCTTCTTTCATACCGTCAAAGATGTTGGAAGGTATGAGTGCGCAACTTATTAATCTCACTTTTCTGACATATAATTTGTGTACTAAAGTCATATTGTTGTGTCTTTTCAGGAGTGCTCTTTGATCATGTATATCAGATGTTGCTCCCACACTTCTCCTTCCCATCCGAACTCGCTTCTTCCTCTGGTGGTGTTGGTGAGTATGATTTCCATTGATATCCTTCTTTCTTCATTGATGGAATTACTTCTAAACCCTTTTTTCTCATTTCGACTGCAGTGTTACAAATCGAAGGAGGGGATGAAAGATCGGCTGCGCTGCCGACCCTTCCGGCCCTGCCACCTGCCTCAGCTGGTACAGCGACTATCACATTGATAAATCTCCCCTTTTTTATTTTCTGTACTGTTATCTGATCGCATCCTCTTTCTTTTCAGCTGTCGTTCCGGCCTCGGCGCCCTTCGAGCCTCGTATAACAATGCCGGCGGGTCCTTATCTGAGAAGTCCGTCTTCAAAAGGCGGCGCGAATAGTCTGCGCATGTTGAGTGACTATGTCGAGGAACTCGACGTTGAAACTCCTACATCTGCCGCAGACTTCACTACGGTGGTTAACCCGATGCTGGCAATACTCGTGAACTTTCATGATGAGGGCATCATCGCATCTTGGGTTAACCATTGCAGGGAGATCGAGGCCCGCCTGTATCAGTTGGAATCGCTGCATCCCACTCCCGAGACCTTGGCTACCAGCAATCAAAGAACAGCGTGGATTGAGCAGAGCGCTTCTTATTTCCGCCACCTCGAACAAGAAATCATTTCAAGGCGTAAGGAGCGCGGTGAGACTTCAAGCAAGTCTGCCCAACTGCACGCTCGGGTGGAGGCCAATGCCGCACGGCTGAAGGTTGTCTTTGAGGGCCTTCTGCAATGTCTCTCCGAAGGGTTATCATTGAGGCAACAACTTGACATTGTCGAGCGAGATGCACCCAGCCAGGAAGCATCCCAGAAGGCGGCGGAGGAGCAACTTTCATCCTTTTTACAGCAGCGGACCCAGGTGGAAGCGGAGGTGGCCGCGGCAGCCGTTCAGAAGGAGCCGCTGAAGGAAGTGCGAGAGCAACTTGTGGATTTACTAAAGACACTTCCTCCTCAGTAGCTATCCTTCTTTGTATCGTTTGTGCTTGTAGATAAAAGAATGTGTATATATTATTTTTTTATTCTTTAACACAATGTATTATGTACCCAATCAAATTTATGAATAAGAGATACACATTTTCTGTAATGTCTTGTGTCATTTCTCCGCCTTTTCTTTCTTTTATTATCAGCATGCCGTCTTAGTAAATATAGTCAACAGATAATAGAGCATACATCTTGACTTTCTTAAGAATCAGCGATGGCTTAGGCCGCAGGTTCAGATCTGCTGTCTAAGACTTTTCAACTCTATGAGCCATGAGGGTCTCGTAGAGATTTTTCTCCCTACAGATCGAAAGGATCTCGTAGATGGGTTTTTCTCCTTAGGAATCGTGAGGATTCCTAAGTGTGATTTTCTCTTGTAAGTCGTAAGGATCCTATAAGAGAATTTTTCCCTCTTACGAGTCGAGAGGACTCGTAAGCGGTTGTTTCCCTTCTCGTCGAAATTCGATTTTGGAGAGTGAGACCCGTGAATAGTATGCAAGAGACCTTTTTGGATCGACTTGCAGGGTCCCATTGTTCAGGGAGCAAGTTTTTTAGTCCCTGCTGCCTAAGACTTCATTTGCAGTTTGAGACAAATCGGGAATTTTCCCGCGGAGACACTGGTGGCTCTGCGATCCGATGCGAATCAGGAGGCTCTCGTCAAGGAGTGTTTGTATCCATGAGTCGAGGAATTTGCTAGGGATTATTTGTTTCCCAAGCGCCAAGGATTATTTGTTTCCTTAGGGTTTGAAACGAGTCGAGAATTTCCTACGGAGGTACTGGTGGCTCTGCGAGTCGACACGGATCAGGAGGCACTCGTCAAGGAGTGTTTGTATCCGTGAGTCGAGGAATTTGCTAGGGATTATTTGTTTCCCAAGCGCCAAGGATTATTTGTTTCCTTGGGGTTTGAAACGAGTCGAGAATTTCCCACGGAGGCACTGGTGGCTCTGCGAGTCGACGCGGATCAGGAGGCTCTCGTCAAGGAGTGTTTGTATCCGTGAGTCGAGGAATTTGCTAGGGATTATTTGTTTCCCAAGCGCTAAGGATTATTTGTTTCCTTGGGGTTTGAAACGAGTCGAGAATTTCCCACGGGGGCACTGGTGGCTCTGCGAGTCGACGCGGATCAGGAGGCTCTCGTCAAGGAGTATTTGTATCCGTGAGTCGAGGAATTTGCTAGGGATTATTTATTTCCCAAGCGCCAAGGATTATTTGTTTCCTTGGGGTTTGAAACGAGTCGAGAATTTCCCACGGAGGCACTGGTTGCTCTGCGAGTCGACGCGGATCAGGAGGCTCTCGTCAAGGAGTGTTTGTATCCGTGAGTCGAGGAATTTGCTAAGGATTATTTGTTTCCCTAGCGCCAAGGATTATTTGTTTCCTTGGGGTTTGAAACGAGTCGAGAATTTCCCACGGAGGCACTGGTTGCTCTGCGAGTCGACGCGGATCAGGAGGCTCTCGTCAAGGAGTGTTTGTATCCGTGAGTCGAGGAATTTGCTAGGGATTATTTGTTTCCCAAGCGCCAAGGATTATTTGTTTCCTTGGGGTTTGAAACGAGTCGAGAATTTCCCACGGAGGCACTGGTGGCTCTGCGAGTCGACGCGGATCAGGAGGCTCTTGTCAAGGAGTGTTTGTATCCATGAGTCGAGGTATCTGCTGAAGACACTGGTTTCTTCAGAGTTGGACTGAACCGTCGAGATTTGGCTTCGTCTTCTGGCGGAGCCTGTTGGGAAAGTATGGTTCCCTCTTTGTTTACGCCCTTGGATTGTATACAGGGATCGATGTGATCTTAACTGTAGGGCCAAAGTTTTATCATCATTTTCTTTTTGTTTTATCTCCGCGATGCTCTATCATTTCAGCTTTTATATCGCGAAGGTCGCGATTGCCCAATCATTTCGGCTATTTTTCGCGGTGCCCAATCATTTCGGCTATTTATTTTATTTTTACTCGCTGCTTTTTATTGCGAGTTGCCTAATCATTTCGGCTATTTTCCATGCATACATTTTTACTTGCTACTTTTTATTGCAAGTTGCCCAATCATTTCGGCTATTTCGTATGCATGTGCGACCTACTGGCTTTCCGCCGTAAACCTGGAATTAGACACCGATTTCGGCATCAGCACCGCTACAACTGGGATATTGCCAGGAGCGAATCATCATCTGCCTCTGTCGATGTTGAACAAAGGTGTCTTAGCAACCGGGGTTAGGGTCCTGTCGTCTAAGGATTTTAATTTCATGAGCCGTAAGGGTCTCACAAAGGTATTTCTCCCTACAAGTCATGAGGATCTTGTAGGTGTATTTTCTCCTTAGGAATCGTGAGGATTCCTAAGTGTATGTTCCTCTGTAAGTCGTAAGGATCCTACAAGAGGGTTTCCTCCTCATAAATCGAGAGGATTTACAAGGGTTGTTTACCATGCGAACATATCCCCAGTCACGGATGAGACTTGGTTAGGGAAATGTTTATTCGCGCCCGTGGATTGTATACAAGAGTCGGTATTGAACCACTTATAGGGCAATATCGGAAGTTGTGGGGGTTGCTTAAGCACAGGTTTAGGTCTCTGTAACTTAAGACTTTCAACTCTTATGAGCCGTGAGGGTCCCATAAGAGAGTTCTCCTTACGAGTCGTGAGGATCTCGCAAGTGTATTTTCTCCTTAGGAATCGTGGGGATCCCTAAGTGTGCTGCTCCATTGTGAGTCATAAGGATCTTACGTGGGTGGTTTCTCCTTATAAGGTCGAGAGGACCCTATAAGTGTCCTTTAACGAGGTTGCGCCCTTTCAGGTTTTCACAAACACTCGCCGGTAGCCCTGCTGTTTTTACTCACGGAGCCCTTTCGGGTTTTCATCCGCGCCCATTTTGCTTATGGACATACCGTTTTTTTATTCTTTTTATTTTTATATATTTTTTTTCCTCTTTTTTTTTTACGAGGTCGCGCCCTTTCGGGTTTTCACGAACACTCGCCGGTAGCCCTGCTGTTTTTACTCACGGAGTCCTTTCGAGTTTTCATCCGTTCCCTTTTTGCTTATGGACATACCGTTTTTTTATATGTTTTTTTTATATCTCGTCAGCCTAAAGATGCTGCGGTAGTAGTTTAAAGACGTTTCGGTCTGCTATTAGTTTAAGGACATTTCGGTCCGACTTTGAGAAGGCTGGCTACTGCTGATAGAGTTTGAGCTTAGGAAGATAGCGAGCGGACATAGTCGTCGTCATCCACCATTGACCTAGGATGTGGCTCATTAAGCATAGTATTTCTTTAGGAAGCGACCGTTTATTGGCCTGAAAGGCCTTTCACCATGCATGTCCATGAGTAGATAGGCTCCACCCTGGTAGACCTTATCTATGACGTACGGGCCTTCATAGTTTGGCTCGAATTTTCCCCGCTTGGCGCGATTGGGGATCATAGGCCTTTTGACCACTAGCACAAGTTCGCCTTGGCGGAATGTCCTCGGTCGGGTCAATCTTTCATATGAGCGCGTCATCTTTGCTTTATAAGCTTCCAGATTTTGCTGTGCTATGAGCTGGGTTTCATCAAGGGCGTCAAGCTCCTCAAGCCGAAGGTGAGCATTTTCTTCGTCAGTCAGCTCGCAGTGGACTGCCACTCGTAGAGAGGGTAATTCTATCTCGAGAGGGAGTACTGCTTCTGTACCGAACACCAACGCGTATGGCGTTGTGTTCGTGGCTGTCTTGAATGTAGTTCGATATGCCCAAAGGGCCTCTTGCAGTCTCTCGTGCCAGTCTTTCTTATTTCGGGACACCGTTTTCTTTATAATTTTCGTCAAGGTCTTGTTGAAGGCCTCGGCGAGACCGTTAGCTCGCGGATTATAGACCGAGGAATATCTCTAGTCTATATTGTGCTGCTGCGCAAAGCGACTGATCTTGTGGCTTCTGTAAGCTGGCCCGTTATCGGAGATGATCCGTCGCGGAGTTCCAAACCGATATATGACATGCGTCTTGAAGAAATGGAGGATATTCTCCGTCTTAACCTCTCTTAACGGTACTGCTTCTGCCCATTTAGAGAAGTAGTCAGTCGTCGCCAGGATGAAACGATGTCCCCTAGATGATGCTGGTTCTATAGGGCCGACTATGTCAGTCCCCCACATTTCGAATGGCCAGCTAGCCACCGTTGGATGTAGTGGATTTGGATGCTGGTGGATGAAGTCCCCATGGATTTGGCATGAGTGGCATTGCTTCGCATATTCAAGGCAGTCCTGAATCATCGTGGGCCAATAGTAGCCCATCCGTTTGATCTTCAACTTCATCTTTGGGCCCGCTTGGTGAGAACCGCAGAGTCCGTCGTGAACTTCCTGGACGACTTTTTTCGCTTCGTCAGGTCCTAAACATCTCAGCCACAGAGAATCAAACGACCTCTTGTACAGAGTATCATTGACAAAGGCGAAAGACAGAGCTCGTTTCATAAGCTGATGTCTTGTGGACGCTTCTTCGGGCATTCGGTGGGACCTAAAGTAGTCTATGAAGACTTCTCTCCAATTCTCAGCCTTTTCCCGGTCTTTTATTTGCAGGGTCGTTTGCTCAGTCGCTCTCTTCCCTTCGGATGATTCCGAAGATATTTCTGCTGGGGCAAGCACTTGACGGCTTTGTACCACGATTCTAACGTCATCGAGATTCTCGTCAGCCAGTTCTTTAGCAAGTTTGGCCAATGCGTCTGCTTTGCTGTTTTCCGCGCGCGGTATGTTCTCCAAAATATAAGAGGGAATTTGGGTCAACAATTGTTGCACTTTTTCGCCGTATTTCACCAACTCCGGTTTGCACGTTTGGTAGTCACCGTTTACTTGACTAACGACCAGCTGAGAGTCTCCATATATGAGGAGGTTTTCAATTCCCATGTCGATGGCGATCTCGAGGCCTGCTATCAGAGCTTCGTATTCGGCTTCATTGTTTGTCATCGGCTCTGTTAGGGAGAAAGCAAAGCTCATTATCCCTCCTTGTGGAGTTATAAAGATGAGACCTACGCCCGATTTGATTATAGGGGTGCTTTGTTTGCGCTTCTTCATGGAAGATGTGCCATCGAAATAAAGCTCCCATCGAGTCTCATCACCGTCGACCGCATCAAACGCATGTTCGTCTGGAAGATCGCAGTTTAAAGGGGAGTCGGCCGGTATCGGGTGCTCAGCGAGGAAATCGGCGATGGCCTGGCCTTTCACTGCCTTGAGAGGTTGATACGTTATCAAAAACTCCATCAAGAGCAGAGCCCATTTAGCGAGTCGACCTGTCAGTATGGCCTTTGACATTAAATACTTAAGAGGGTCCACCTTCGAAATGAGACGGACCTTATGCGCCAACGCATAGTGCCTGAGCTTTATTATCGCGAAGATCAACGCTAGGCAGTGTTTTTCAATGGGGGAGTAGTTGCTTTCTGCCCCCAGTAGAACTCGACTTAAGTAGAAGAGTGCTCTTTCTTTCCCTTGATCGTTCTCTTGTGCCCATAATGCGCCCAAGGAACCTTCGAGGGCGGTTGTATAAAGAATGAGGGGTTTTCCCTTGACCGGAGCAGCCAACACCGGCGGGTTCTGCAGGTACCGTTTAATTTCGTCCAGCGCGCGCTGGCATTTTTGATCCCAGACGAATGGAGTTCCCTTCTTCATCAAGTGACTGTAAGGGCGGCACTTGCCAGAGAGGTTGGCTATAAATCGCCGAATATATGCGAGCTTTCCTTGGAGAGACCGTAACTGTTTGAGAGTCATTGGCGGAGGCATTTCCATGATCGCCTTGATCTTAGACGGATCTATTTCGATGCCTCGGTGTCGGACGATGAATCCCAGGAATTTACCAGAAGAAACTCCGAATGCACACTTGAGAGGGTTCATCTTCAAGTTGTATTGTCGAAGGCGCAGAAATACGGTCTTCAGATGCTCGAGATGTTCCTCGTATGATTTGCTTTTAACCACGAGATCGTCGATATAACATTCGACGATTTTGTGTATGAGGTCATCGAAGATCTTCGTCATGGCCTTCTGATAAGTGGCGCCGGTGTTCTTTAAACCGAAGGGCATCACCTTGTAGTAGAATACACCCAAAGGGGTTCTGAAGGCGGTGTGCTTCTGGTCTTCGGGATGCATTTTTATCTGATTATACCCCGACGAGCCGTCCATAAAGGAGAAAACCTCATGAGTGGACGTGTTGTCTATCATCAGTTCGGTGACTGGCACCGGGAAATCATCCTTCGGGCAGGCTTTGTTGAGATCCCGGAAGTCCACACATATGCGCACCGTCCCATTTTTCTTCATCACCGGGACGATGCTAGCGATCCATTCAGGATATTGAACCTCCTGAATAAAGCCAGAGTCGATTAACTTTTTGACCTCAGCGTTGATGCTCATCTCAAGCTCGAGTCACATTCTTCTCGGCGCCTGTTTTACCGGTTTGACATCCGGAGATATTGCCAACCTATGCACAGCAATTTCTGGATCTAGTCCCGGCATTTCGGAATAGTTCCATGCGAAGCAATCTTTGTGTTGTACAAGGACGTCTTTTAACGCAGTCACCCTTTTTTCAGATAGCAGCTCACTGACAAACGTCGGCCGTGGGTCATCAGCTGTCCCCAACTCGATTTTCTTGAGGTTATCTGCGGTGGTATGTATTCCATCCTCCAATTCTTTCAGAGCTGGCAGAAATTCTGAGATCATCTCCTCATTGCTGTTTTCGAAGCACCAGGGAAGGCTGTCCATGTTCTCGGGCTCTTCTTTTGATATTGTTATCATGTGACAAGTGCGAATCTGCTTCCAATCCCAATGCGGAGTTGGTTCTGTTTTTGTAGCTTTGGGTTCGTACTTCTGCGGCGGCGTTACCTTCCAGTTGTCAGACAGAGCGAACTTGCCGAGCTGGTACTGATCTTCGACCCAATTCTTAAAGGTGAAGCAGTCCTCGAGCGGGTGCCCTATTACTCGATGGTAAGAGCAATAGTTTGGGTCAGAGACTTCGCCTGCTTGTTCGGGGTGCTTGGATTCCGGCAGTGTGAGCATCTGATATTTTAGAGCAAGCTCAAGTATCTTCTTCGTCTTGTCCCGAGGAAACGAGTATGCTTGACCCATTTTCTTCATGAGGGACAGATCAATAACGCTCGACTCCCGTTTGCGTGGCTTCTTAGCCCCGCTTTGTTGCTGTTGAGCGTCTTTTTGGCCTTTCGATTTGTTTCCGCCTCTGCGTCGAGCCTTTTTTATAACAGGTTGGCAAGGGGTGGCACTTTCATCTTTGACGGCATGTTGAAGGAGGCGTTGCGTTTTGGCCCTCTCGTAGATGGTCATCTCACGGTTGTGATCATCTCGGACCTTTTGACCAGCTTCCCTTATAAGCCTGTCCATTTGTTCTTCAAACGACGGACCGGGCACTTTTGCATCTGGAACTTTTACTGGTTCAGGATTGGCGTCCTCCCATTGAGCACCCGCTTCTTCATTGAAGTTGTGCACGACGTAACAGTCGCGGAGCAGCTCTCGTTTCTTGGAGCGAATGTATCCGAGCCCGATTGTCTCCATTCTCCCATTAGGCAGCTTGTGCTGAGTTCCAGGGACGTTCCAGACCCTGTCATAGAATTTGGCCTTTCTAACGGTCTGTTTGAAGGGTATCCCTTGGCGCTTCAACAGCCTCTTCAAGCCTTCTGTATAATATCTGGGTAGGCGGATGGGTTGAAGCCTGTCCAACGTAGGATCCGCCCCGTGCCAGATTTCTTTCTCCACTTTGTTTCTTCAGAGCGGTAGAATAGAATTGCTTTTTCGCCTTCTCGCCTGGGAGGGATATAGAATGTCCGCAGCTCTTCTACACTGTAGATATTAAGTGCATCCAGTTCTTTATGATGTTTAGGCGGCACCATGGCGACTTGTAGACTTTGCTCTTCGTCAGCGGACGTCTGTATTGAAGGTCGAGCGGAGAATACAGCATGGACTTCATCTTCCGAATCGCTACCAAAGATCAATGTAGGAGCCGATGGTCCCGGCTTGGTGTATTGGGGCGGACTCGAATAAACTCTCTCCTCTTCCTCCTCAGTATCACTGCCGAAGACAGGGATAGTAGCGTTAGTTTTATTCTCCGGCTTGTGACACTTCTCCGTGTCTTCGAAATCCGGTAAGAAGTATTTGGCATCTTCATATTTGCGGACCTCGTTCACAGAGAACGGGTTCGGTTCTCCCGTCACGGTATACTCGAAACCATCCTTAAAATACTTCATACACTGATGTTGTGTAGAAGGGATGATGTTGTACTCGTGTAACCATGGTCGGCCGAGTAAAGCGTTGTAGCATGTCTTGACGTCTATGACGTGGAACTTAATGTCCGTGACGAGTAGCCCGAAGCATAGTGTCAGTATCACAGATCCAAGAGTTTTTGACGATTGGGAGTCGAACCCGGAGATGGTGATCTTGTCCCGAGCAAGGTGCTGGACGCTCATGCAGATTTCCTTCAACACCCGCACGTTGAGTAGGTTAACAGACGACCCGTTATCGATCAGGATTTTGCCTATTTTTATATCATGGCAGTATCCCGAGACATAGAGAGGGCGATTGTGTTCGCACGTCCCAAGTAGAAGGTCTTCATCGCCAAAAGTAACATCGGCCTTGTGCACTTCCTCCACTTCATCCTTCATCTTTTCCTCGGCTAGGCATGCTTGGAATTGTTCTGGGTCTTGGAGCGCCTTAATTAACGAATCTCTCACCTCTTTTGATAGCAAAAGGGCGTCAAGAATGCTGAGTTGTGAGGGCAGCTTCCTCAGATGTGCTAAGACGTTGTAATCCACCTTATTCTTCTTTGGTGGGTCTTTGGCAGCTAGCTCTTCCACCACTTGGTCATCTACGACGATATCTTCAGTGGCCCTTTCTTTCCCTTTATCTTTTTTGTTCGAGGGTCCGAGGTTCTTTTCGGGCAGCGTGCGATTACGTAGCCGGATATTTTCGCAAACCTTTTGTTCTTCTTCTTTTCTCGAGGCGGACTCTTTAAAGAGGGGGGCAAGTTCTAGTTCTTCATCAGAATCACTCCCGAATGTGGGCACTTGTGATCTACCGGTGTTAACCATGCAACAATCACCAGCAGTTCTTTTAAGCCCTTCGGTCATATTTCTTTGCTCTCGACGAGTTTTACGCTTTTCCCGCTTAAAGTGTTGTCGATGAGCAACATATCCTTGCCACCATCTATCGAAAGTTTCGCACTCTTGAGTGGGGTGCGAAATCTTTTGATGATATAAGCAATAGGAGGGGTGCGTTTCCACCTCACCGGTGATGTTTCCTTCAGAGGATGGTAGCTTCATGCCCATTGATATGGCCTTAGCAAACTTTTTCCTCATCTTGAATTGGCTTTTGTTGGCAGCGGGGGTGTTTTGCTCCAGCGGGATCGTCTCAGCTCCTTCATCAAGTCGCTGGCGTTTGGCCCCTTCAAATATAGCCGCCTCGCGCTCCCTATCAGCTTTACTTTTCAATCGAGCTTCGTTGAGGAATGCGTCAATTTCCTCGTCTGATGGCCCCAGGACTTTTGGTTCAAGATCTGCCCCCAGCTTTTCAGTGCAAGGAGTCTCCTCCTCGTTTGTGGCCGAATGGGAAATCATATGACAGCTGGCACATATTCCTTGGATTCATCCGATGAACTTCCTTCCTCATCTTCTTCTTGAAAAACGTGATTGAGGAACTCTTGGAATGTAATGGGAGTCCGTGCCTTCTGGTTGTATTCCTCCAGCGCATCAATTTGTTTTTGCAGGTCCGTGCGCTTGTCGCCAGGCTTCACGGGCTTCTTTGACATCTTTTTCTTCTTTTTCGAAGATTTTGACGACTGGTTGCGAGTGCTTGAGCCACCACCATCGGTCTTTCGAGTTGGGCGTGGTTTCAACATCCCTTCAATGACCTGCGGTTCCAACGGGTTCTTCCACTTGATCGCTGGACATGTTTGAAGATCGCTTAGCATCCTCTTTGTCTTGGCTGATAATACAACCTCCCAAGGAACTTCTTCAACGACAGAGCATGTTGTCCCTGGCGTATTCGTCCCCTTAGAGGTGTGGGGTTGCGGGGGATTCACCTTCCATTTGTCAGATAACGCGAACTTGCCCTGTCGGTACTGATTTTCAAGCCAATTATTGAAAACGTAGCAATCTTCGATCGGATGGCCTAGTACTCGATGATAAGGACAGTAGTTGGGCTCGTTGACGTCATTTGGTTGCAACGGACGTTTTGGATCCGACAGATTTATGAGTCTGTTGCGCAACGCCAGCTCGAATAACCTCTTCATTTTATCGCGGGGAAAGGAATAAGGACGTCCCATCCTATCCTCAAGGGGCACGTAGGGGCGTATATTACTTTGACGAGCAACTGGCTTCGAGTCGCTCGGTTGTTGTTGAGCATTAGCGACAACGATCGCTTTTCCTTTCTCTTTGTCATTTCGGGAGTCCGGCCTTGGAAGAGAGGGTTTATGACCCATTTGATCCATTTGCGCTAGTTTGTCAATCAAGGCCTGGAAGGTAGTTGGCTTGAAAAACATCATAAATTGTGAGATGGTTGCTTGCGGATCAAGGGTTCCCACAAACATACCCACCGCGGGAGCTTCTTCAATGCGCTGCTCACACTTCGACCATAAGTTCCGCCATCGTATAGCGTACTGAACCCATGTCTCGCCAGGTTTTACCCTGGCGTTAATCAGTGCCGTCATCGGGGTACGTTCACTGGCGCTTGCAAAACACTGAGTAAACAGCAGCTCCATCTCCGCGAAGGTTTTAATAGAGTCGTTCGGGAGCTCAGAGTACCATTCAAACGCCGTATCTGATAAGCTTCCAACAAACTGGCGAAGCAACAGTTTGTCATCACCGCCGGTGTTGCCGCAGAGTGCCCTGAACTGGGCAACATGCTGGTGCGGATTGCCCGTCCCCTTGTAGACATGGAACTTGGGAATTGTGTAACCGGGTGGGTACTTGATTTGATCGTACCAACTTGGATATGGCCGCCCCGTTTTTACGACCTGACCGGCCGCTTCGGTCACATGATGAACCCGGATCTGCTGAGCTATGTACTCGTCCAAATCAGCTTTAGAGATTGTGTCCTCTTTAGCCGTTGACAGAGCTGGCGGAGGATTTGATGTTTCTACCCTATCGTCTCCAAGGACGATCGGGGGCTCTTCAGCCGGAGGATCTTGTTGTATCATCATCCCTATCATGTCTTGGAAGAGGAGGCCCATACGCTGTATGTTGGCTGCTTGTTCAGCAGCCTCTTTGTCCTTCTTCTCCAATATCCGACGAAAGAATTAGGCGTCGGTTTCTTCCTCTTGGCGTTCATCCGAGGATATTTCAAGGTTTTCTTTTGGCCCTGTAAATGCGGCCATAGCGTTCATCATTTCTTGGAGCTTCTGCTGTTGCTCCTGAGCCTTGGTCACCGACCTCGTGTGCGGTCTATGACCTGTTGATATGCGGCTATCCTCCTTTCCCGATACCACATAAACTGTATGAACTATCATGCCCCGGGACTTAGGGCGTTTAGGCTCACCACCTTTGGCATTTGCCGCGGGCGCGGGGGTTTTCTCCTGCCTTCTTCTTTTGTGGGCCGTTGAAGTT
The DNA here is from genome assembly GCA_030015575.1 of Agapanthus africanus. Classification (NCBI taxonomy): domain Eukaryota; kingdom Viridiplantae; phylum Streptophyta; class Magnoliopsida; order Asparagales; family Amaryllidaceae; genus Agapanthus; species Agapanthus africanus. Next base: position 30,200,310 of record CM057339.1, read on the forward strand.
GAAGGGGCCGTTGCAGTGGGCATCTTGGTGATCGTTGTCCTCTGCTGTTTAATAGGACGGTCCTTTTCTTTTTGCACCTTCATCTTCTTTCGTCGACGGGAGTGATCCGTGTCGATCACGGAGTCTTGAACCCTCCTCCAAACTTTATAAATTCTTAAGGACAGCCATTGAGGGGGCTGTTCTTGCTTTGTTTCTGGGACTCTCTCCGCAGGCGGAGGAGATCTTTTCAGTGTAGCGGTTGGAGAATTCTTCCGTACCCTCCTCAGCAGTTAAAAGTTGTTCCCAGTTGGAATAGCAGCGTTGACTTCCACCACTGGAGCCGGTGGAGTTAGCCCTGAGGGGGAGTTGCCCCGTGCCTTTCTCACTCGTTGCCAATGGCGACGTCGAGCACGACGAGCCGTTGGGACTGGCTCGGAGATAGAGGTAGCTTCTTTTTTCCCCCTGTCTGAATGAGGCGCCGCCGGTGTTAACCTCTTAAAGACTGAGGTTGTCTTTTGGGGGGTGATATTTAACCTATCGAAGGCAGATCCTCGGGCAGGGGCAGGAGCAGGAATCGTCAATCTTGAAAAGACTGACTTTTTGACAGGGGAAGCCGTCTTGACGACTTCTGGAGCAGAAGTTATTACCTTCCTTGAGACAGCCAATTTAGAGTTCTGATCCAGCCTGGCGAAAACAGAGGCTGTTGGTCTGGTAGTTGGCGACCCGTTGACAGGGGCCGTCGTAGCAGTGAGCCGGTCGAAGACAGACTTTTTGTTCACTTCCGGTGCAGGTATTGGCATAGGGATGCTTGTAGGTGGGATCGTGGTCCCGAAGAACAGGCTAGTGGTGGCTTGGGTCACCTGGTCTACTAGCAGAGTGAGGAAGGAAGCCGCTTGGGGCCTATATACTACACCTCCTGGTGAGGTGGAGCGTTTGTTGCAGTGGCACTTCGAGCAGTTGGTGCAATTAGAGGCCATTAAATCTTGAGTTCTGCGCCAGGCAAGAGACCAAATCTTAGTAACTTGAAATCCGAAGGCAACCATTTAACAAACCGCGATTGGTTCGCGAGGACGACACACGAAGTGTGGAGTGGAAAGAGGAAGAGGTCCCATCGGGCGTGCCAGAATCTGTTCCCCTCCGAAAGACGGCGCACAAGACCGCGATGTCCTGACGCTGAGATTCGGGGCAGATGCTATTTGGTTTTATCCGTCCACCTCTCCGAAGATGCCAAGTTGATTTATGGCACCGTGTATCGGAGGTTTAGGCGGATGCGGCCGATGTAGCAGACTTCGTCAGATTCTCCCTCGCTTGAGGGGTTTTTGATTGTGGGGACGCTCTTCCCTGCAGGCGCAAGCCCCTGCAGTTAATTACGCTACCGCATCGCGGTAACAACTTTCTCCTTCTCCAGAATTTCACTTCGTGTCGTATGTGTTTGTTTTGTTTGTAGTTGCCCGTGGATTGTATACGGAGACTGAGTAATGCCGTCGCCCGTAGGACGTGGATTAGTCCAAATCCGTATTTACTTAGATTTGGGTTTGGTGTTTTTAGTTTAAGGATGCATTAATCGCGTTGCGGCTAAGATCAACTTAAATATTCGTTAAGGATACGATAGTCCTGTTTGAGACTAAGATCAACTTAACGTGATAATCCATTTAATATCTGGCCATCGGGACTCATCACCTCTCTAACGTCGTTGAAGGATTACAACGGCAGATGTCAGAGGAGTTCAGAGATGTACCCTTGAACCAAAGTTGATTGGGGGTTTTATAGTTCGTTTGAATGTTTAAGGATACGTTAGCCGTATTTGGGGGCTAAGATCAACTTAAACGGGATCGTTTAGGTCCGGCAAAAGAGCATTTGGAGGCTCTATTGTTCCAGTTTAGGGACGTAGTAGTCCATAGGTAGTTTAGGGACGTTGCGGTCCATGCTCCAGTTTAGGAACGTGGTGGTCCATGCTCCAGTTTAGGGACGTGGTGGTCCATATTCCAGTTTAGGGACGTAGTGGTCCGACATTAGTTTAAGGACGTTCCGGTCTAATATTAGTTTAGGGACGTTTCGGTCCAATATTAGTTTAGGGACGTTTCGGTCCATGCTCCAGTTTAGGGACGTGGTGGTCCATATTCCAGTTTAGGGACGTGGTGGTCCATATTCCAGTTTAGGGACGTAGTGGTCCGACATTAGTTTAAGGACGTTTCGGTCCAATATTAGTTTAAGGACATCTCGGTCCACGAGTTTAAGGACCCCGCAGTCCAGATTGATATGTGTGGTCGTCGGGACCCGTCACCTCTCTGACGTCGTTGAAGGATTACAACGATGGGTGTCTGAGGAGTTCGGAGATGTACCCTCGAACCGGATATAAATTAATTTAAGAGAACAGTTGTGCTCAGTCAATTTAATTTGAGAACTTACGGCCAAAATTGGGCTAAGTCCAGTTGAAAATGTTCAACACCCTTATTTATTTTTGGTCTATTAGACCTGTGCTAGGGCTTTGCCCACACTTAAATAATATATTGCATTACTTCTATTTTTTTTGTTTGGGCTCTTCCCATAAAAGATGCAGAGTATCAATTTATTTTGGGCTCTGCAAGGCATCTGCATAGCATTTTTATTATTTTGTTTGGGCTTTGCCCATTTATGAATGATGCAGAGCATCAATTTAATTAGGCCTGTTTGGTCTTTTAATTGGGCCTGGCCCTTCAGTAAAAGAAATGCATTGCATTTGTCAGGCGCTTTGCGCCAATCACTGAGCGCAAGTGCTTGTGGTGAAGACACGTGTCATACTCTGGTGAGCGCAAGCGCAACGGCAACCTCTGTTGCGCTGCTGACACGTGGCGCTCTCTCAAGAGCGCAACAGCGCAGTTTGGAAGTGCAAAGCACTAAGAATCTTTTAGATTCAAGAATAGAAGTGCAGAGCACTATTTGATTCCTTGATCTAATTTAGATCAAAGAAAGATAAGTTTTTCTTTTTGTTTCAAGAACCAGAGGTTCATAAAAGTGCAAAGCACTATTTTTTTTTGTTTTTTCTTGTTTTAAAGAACCAGTGGTTCATAAGAAGTGCAAAGCACTGTTTATTATGTGAAGAACATTGATCTGGTTTTTAGATCAATGATCTATTAGAAGAAATTTCTTCTCTCTCGTGAAGGTTTTTACCTTTTTCTTTGAAATTTTCTCAGAATTCTCTCTCTGTTTGAAGCTCTTGACTTTTTTCAAGAAAATGTCGATGCCTTTGAATTGAGATCTAGGGTTCTTTTTATAGTGCCCATAAATTAGTTAAATTTGTTAAAGAGATGTTTCTCTAAGTGATTTGGGGAATTTTCCCCACCGTTGGATGTTTGATCCAAGGGCTTCTGTTTTACAGAAAAAAATCTTCTTGTTTTAACAAGAACAGAAAAGATTTCTTTAGAATTTTAATTCTGTTTGGCGCAAATGCCCTAGCGCGTGACACGTGTCGCGCGGCGCACAGCGCAGCGCAACTGCGCGAGTGCATCTGCGCTGACACGTGTCGCGCAGCGCAAACCGCAGCGCGACTGCGCTAGCGCATCTGCACTGACACGTGTCGCGCAGCGCAGTTCCTGCGCAACTGAAGCGTTGCTTCCTTTAATTTTGCTTAAAATAGAGCTTTGCTCTGATTGGGCGCGCCTTCTTGGGCGCTGCGCTGACGTATCAGCGCCTGACATGTGGCGCGTTGCGCCCAAGATTTGAAGCGTTGCTTCAAAATTTTAAATTTTGAATTTCAATAGAGCTTTGCTCTGATTGGGCGAAACAGCCCTTACTCATTCCCGCGGAATAAGACGAAGAGGCTATTCGAGCTGGCTGTGCGCAACAGGCTTATTAACTTGCCGAATCCAAGACGACCGCCACAACCCAACGAGGTGAATAACCCCAATTACTGCCCTTACCATCAAACGATAAGTCACCCGAGCGAGGATTGCTTCGTCTTTAAGGGATGGATCGAGGATCAATACCTATAAGGCAAGTTTGCATTGTCCGAGAAGTGGAAGGTAAACCCACCACAACCGCACACTCCCAAGAAGACGGACACACCGGGGGCAAATTGTTCTTTCGTTGTAGAAGCCCCATGGGAGGTCGTGCTTTCATCCAAAACCAAAAGGATGCTGAATGAGCTCCAGACATGCCCGGCAATCAGGTGGGAGAACCCGCTGGAACCCCAGATCATCGAAGGGATGCTGAAGCCACGCCCCCATTCAAAGATCGGTGGTGAGGGCCCAAGCACTCACACCCAGCCGTCAAAATCTGCGAAAAAGAAGAAGAGATCCAAAAAGCCCGTGAAGCCTGGTGACAAGCACACGGACTTGCAGAAACAGATCGACGCGCTGGAAGAATATAATCAGAAAGCACGGACCTCTATCACGCTTCAAGAGTTCCTCAGCCACGTCCTTGAGGACGAAAACGATGGGGAAGACTCGTCAGATGGATCTGAGGATTACGTAGCAAGTTGCCATGTGATCTCTCATTCATCGCTAGACAGTGAAGAAGCGCCCTGCACAGAAAGACTGGGGGCAGAGCCTGAGTCGAAACTTGTATGGCCGTCAGACGAGATGATCGACGCCTTTCTGAATGAGATTCGTCTGAAAAGTAAAGCCGATCGGGAGCGTGAGATGGCCATATCCGAAGGAGCCAAACGCCGGCGACTAGACGAAAGAGTCGAGGCACTCCCGCCAAATCAAAAGACATCCGATGCGGATAAAAACAGATTCAAGACGAGGAAAAGGTTTGCTAAAGCCATATCAATGGGGATGAAGCTGCCACCCTCGGAAGAAAACACTCTCGGTGGAGCAGAAATGCATCCTAATTACTGCTCATATCATCAAAAGATTTCGCACCCCACTGAGGACTGCGACGCTTTTAAAAGATGGTGGAAGGGATATGTTGCTCACCGACAACATTTTAAATGGACGAAAAGCAAAACCGTCGGGAGCAGAGAAGTACGACCGAGGAGCACAAGAGAACTACCGGTAGCTGTCACACGGTCAACGCCGGAGGATCACAGGTTCTCACCTTTGGGAGCGACTCTGACGAAGAAATGGCTCTTGGCCCTCTCTTTAAAGAATCCATCTTAGGGAAAAAGGAAGAACCAGCGGCCTGCGAAAACATTCAGCTGCGCAATCGCACGCTTCCAGAAAAGAATCTCGGACCCGCGACTAGAAAAGATAAGGGAAAGGAAAAGGTTGCTGAGGGTATCGCTTTAGATGACCAAGTCATGAAAGAGCTGATTGCCAAGGACCCGCCCAAGAAGAGTAAAGTGGACTACAACATCCTAGCGCATCTGAGGAAGCTACCCTCTCAGCTCCGCATTCTCGATGCCCTCTTATTATCAAAAGAAGCGAGAGATTCATTAATCAAGGCGCTGCAAGAGCCCAAGCAATTCCAAGCCTTCCTCGCCGAAGAAAGGATGAAGGATGAACTGGAAGAAGTGCACACAGCCGATGTCATGTTCGGTGATGAAGACCTTCTCCTTGGGACGTGCGACCACAACCGCCCCCTATATGTCTCTGGATACTGCCACGATATCAAGATAGGCAAAATCCTGGTTGATAATGGGTCCTCCGTCAATCTCCTTAATGTTCGGGTGTTGAAGGAAATCTGCATGAGCGTTCAACACCTCGCTCGTGATAAAATTACCATCTCCGGTTTCGATTCTCAGTCATCACGGACTCTCGGATCTGTAATACTAACATTACGCTTCGGATTACTCATCACGGATATTAAGTTTCACATCATTGACGCCAAGACCTGCTACAACGCCTTGCTCGGTCGTCCTTGGTTACATGAGTACAACATCATCCCTTCTACGCAACATCAGTGTATGAATTATTTCAAGGATGGTCTCGAGTATACCGTAACAGGAGAGATGAACCCATTCTCCGTGAACGAAGTCCGCAAGTACGAAGATGCAAAATACTTTTTGTCAGATTTCGAGGATACAGAGAGGTGTCGCACACCGGAGAACAAAGCCGCCGCCACTATTCCTGTTTTCGGGAGTGATACCGAAGAAGAAGAAGAGATAGTCTACGATTGGCCGTCTCGACGCAACAACCCGGGACCGTCCGCCCCCATATTGGTCTTCGGAAGCGACTCGGAAGACGAGGTCAATGCTGTGTTCTCCAGTCGGCCGTCAGTACAAGCATTCCCTGATGATGATCAGAGTTTGCAAATTATCATAATTCCGCGGAAGCACTACAAAGATCTTGACGCACTTGAAGCTTACAATGTGCAAGACCTGCAGTCATTTTACGTCCCTCCCAGGCGAAAAGGTGAAAGGGCGATCCTATTCTATCGGTCCACGGAAACAAGGGTGGAGAAAGAAATCTGGCACGGCGCGGAATCTACACTTGACAGGCTCCAACCCATCCGTTTGCCCAGATATTACACGAACGGACTAATAGGGCTATTGAAGTGCCAAGGGGTACCTTTCAAACAGACTATTCGGCAAGCTCGGTTCTACAACAGAATTTGGGATGTCCCTGGGACTCAGCGCAAGTTGCCCAATAGAAGAATGGAAACGCTTGGGCTTGGATATATGAAATCCGGGAAACAGGAACGAGTCCATGGTAGCTACACCATATATAACTTCGATGGAGAAGAGGACGCCCTGTCAGAAAACGCCGACCCCATACCAAAACTAGATCCAGCCATCAAAATGCTGAGTCCGTCATTTGAAGAACGAATGGACAAGCTTATCAGGAAAGCGGGTCAAAAAGCTCGGGACGACCATAATCGCAAAATAGCCATCTATGAGAAAGCCAGGACGCAACGCCTTCTTCAACAGGCTGCAAAAGATAAAAATGCTCCTCCCTGTCAATCTGTTGTGCAAAAGGCCCGACGCAGAGGCAGAAATAAGGCAAAGAGCGGAAAAGGCATTCGACGGCGACAAAACGGGACCAAAAAGTCACGTGATCGGGAATTGGGCGGTCCGGATTTGTCCCTCATGAAGAAGATGAGTCGAGCATATTCTTTCCCTCAAGACAAGACAAAGAAGATACTTGATCTCACTTTAAAACATCAAATGATTACACTTCCGGAGTCCAAACATCCTGAGCAAGCTAACGAGGTCTCTCATCCGGGCTATTGCTCTTATCACTGAGCAATAGGACACCTCTCGAAGACTGCTTTACCTTCAAGAACTGGGTCGAATACCAGTATCAGTAAGGCAGGTTTGCTCTATCCAGCAGCTGGAGGATAAGTCCGCCACAGGAGCACGAACCAAAAGCCGCGCATATAGTGAGGATAGAGCCAGATCAACATCGATCTTGGAAGCGTACCCGTACTTGTCATATGATAACGATATCAAAAGAAGAGCCCGAGGATATGGATGACTTTTCCTGGTGCTTCGAAAACAATAATGACGAGATGATTGCAGAATTTCCACCGGCACCGAAGGAGCTGGAAGATGGAATACATACCACAGCAGATGAGCTCAAGAAAATTGAGCTGGGGACGACAAGCGACCCGCGGCCGACATTCGTCAGTGAGCTGCTACCTGAAGAAAGGGTGGCTGCGTTAAAAGACGTGCTCATGCAGCATAGAGATTGCTTCGCATGGAACTATTCCGAAATGCCAGGATTAGATCCAGAGATTGCTGTCCACAAATTGGCAATATCCCCGGACATTAAGCCAATCAAGCAAGCACCGAGAAGAATGCGGCTCGAGCTTGAGATGAGTATCAACGCCGAGGTCAAGAAGCTAATCGATTCTGGCTTCATCCAAGAGCTTCAGTACCCTGACTGGATCGCCAATATAGTCCCAGTGATGAAGAAGAATGGGACAGTGCGCATATGTGTGGACTTTTGGGATCTTAATAAAGCTTGTCCGAAGGAAGACTTCCCAGTACCGGTCACCGAGCTGATGATAGATAACACGTCCACTCACGAGGTTTTCTCCTTCATGGACGGCTCATCAGGATATAATCAGATAAAGATGCATCCCGAAGACCAGAAGCACACCGCTTTCCGGACCCCTTTGGGTATATTCTGCTACAAGGTTATGCCCTTCGGTCTAAAGAACGCCGGTGCCACCTATCAAAGGGCCATGACAAAGATCTTCGATGACCTTATACACGAAATCGTCGAATGCTATATCGACGACCTCGTGGTTAAGAGCAAATCATACGAGGAGCATTTAGAGTATCTGAAGACTGTATTTCAACGCCTCCGGCAATACAACCTGAAGATGAACCCTCTGAAGTGCGCATTCGGAGTTTCCTCGGGCAAACTCCTAGGATTCATCGTCCGACATCGAGGTATCGAGATAGATCCGTCAAAGATCAAGGCGATCATGGAAATGCCTCCACCAAGGACTCTCAAACAATTGCGGTCTCTCCAAGGGAAGCTCGCGTACATCCAGCGATTTATAGCCAACCTTTCAGGCAAGTGCCGCCCTTACAGTCACCTGATGAAGAAAGGAACCCCTTTCGTTTGGGATCACAAATGCCAGAGCGCACTAAACGAAATCAAGCAATACTTGCAAAATCCACCGGTGTTGGCTGCTCCGGTCAAGGGAAAGCCTCTCATTCTTTATACAACCGCCCTCGAAGGTTCCTTAGGCGCACTATGGGCACAAGAGATCGACCAAGGGAAAGAAAGAGCTCTCTATTACTTAAGTCGAGTTCTCCTGAGGGCAGAAAGCAACTACTCCCCCATCGAAAAACACCGCCTGGCGTTGATCTTCGCGATAACAAAGCTCAGGCACTATGCGTTGGTGCATGAAGTCCGTCTCATTTCGAAGGTGGACCCCCTTAAATATTTAATGTCAAAGGCCATATTGACAGGGAGACTCGCTAAATGAGCCTTGCTCTTAATGGAGTTTTCGATAACCTATCAGCCTCTTAAGGCAGTGAAAGGCCAGGCCATCGCCGACTTCCTTGCCGAGCATCTGATACCGGCCGATTCCCCTTTGAATTGCGAACTGCCAGACGAACATGCGTTTGATGCGATCGACGGTAGTGATACCCGATGGGAACTCTATTTCGATGGAGCGTCTTCCATGAAGAAGCGCAAACAAAGCACCCTTATAACCAAATCGGGGGTGGGCCTCATCTTCGTAACTTCACAAGGAGGGATAACGCGCTTTGCTTTCTTCTTAACAGAGCCGAGAACAAACAATGAAGCCGAATACGAAGCCTTGATAGCAGGTCTTGAGATCGCCATTGACATGGGAATTAAAAACCTCCTTATATACGGAGACTCCCAACTGGTCGTTAGTCAAGTAAACGGCGACTACCAAACGTGCAAACCAGACCTGGTGAAGTACGGCGAGAGGGTACAGCAACTGCTGACTCAAATCCCCTCCTATATGCTGGAAAGCATACCGCATGCAAAAAATAGCAAGGCGGACGCGTTAGCTAAGCTCGCTAAAGAACTGGCCGACGAAAACTACGATGACGTAAGAATCGTGGTACAAAGCCGTCGGGTGCTTGCTCCAGCTGAAATATCTCCGGAATCATCCGAAGAAAAGGGACTGACTGGGCAAATGGCTATGCAAATAAAAGATCAGGGAAAGGCTGAGGATTGGAGAGAAGTCTTTGTAGACTACTTCAAATCCAATCGAACGCCTGAAGATGCGTCCTTAAGACATCAGCTCATGAAACGAGCTCTGTCTTTCGCCTACGTCAATGATACTCTGTACAAGAGGTCGTTTGATTCTCTGTGGTTGAGATGTCTGGGACCTGATGAAGCGAAAAGAGTCGTTCAGGAAGTTCACGACGGACTCTGCGGTTCTCACCAAGCAGGCCCAAAGATGAAGTTGAAAATTAAACGGATGGGCTACTATTGGCCAACGATGATTCAGGACTGCCTTGAATATGCGAAGAAATGCCACTCATGCCAGATTCATGGGGACTTTATCCATCAGTACCCAAATCCTCTGCATCCAACAGTGGCTAGCTGGCCTTTCGAAATGTGGGGAACTGACATAATCGGCCCCATCGAACCGGCATCGTCCAGAGGACATCGATTCATTTTGGCGACAACTGACTATTTCTCCAAATGGGCAGAAGCAGTACCGCTGAGGAAAGTGAAGACGGAGAATATCCTCCATTTCTTCAAGACGTACGTCATTTATCGGTTTGGAACTCCGCGACGAATCATCTCCGATAACGGGCCAGCCTACAGAAGCCACAAGATTAGCCGCTTCGCGCAACAACACAACATAGACTGGAGATATTCCTCAGTTTATAATTCCCGAGCTAACGGTCTAGTTGAGGCTTTCAACAAGACCTTGACGAAGATCGTGAAAAAGACGGTGTCCCAAAATAAGAAGGATTGGCACGAAAGACTGTAAGAAGCTCTCTGGGCGTATCGAACTTCGTTCAAAACGGCCACGAACACAACACCATACACGTTGGTATTCGGTACAGAAGCAGTACTTCCCCTCGAGATAGAGTTACCCTTTCTACGAGTGGCAATCCACTACGAGCTGACGGACGAAGAAAATGCACACCTTCGGCTTGAAGAGCTTAATGCCCTTGATGAAACCCGCCTCATAGCGTAACAAAATCTGGAGGCTTATAAAGCAAAGATGGCGCGCTCATATGAAAGATTGACCAGGCCGAGGACATTCCGCCAAGGCGAACTCGTGCTAGTGGTCAAAAGACCTATGATCCCCAGTCGCGCTAAGCGGGGAAAATTCGAGCCGAACTATGAAGGCCCATACATCATAGACAAGGTCTACCAGGGTGGAGCCTATCTACTCATGGATATGCACGGTGAAAGACCTTTAAGGCCAATAAACGGTCGCTTCCTAAAGAAATACTGCGCTTAATGAGTTACAGCCCAGGTCAATGATAGATGACGACGACTATGTCCGCTCGCTATTTTCCTAAGCCCGAACTCTATAAGTAATAGCCGGCTCTCTTAACAACGGACCGAAACGTCCTTAAACTAACAACGGACCGAAACGTCCTTAAACTTACAACGAACCGAAACGTCCTTAAACTAACAGCGGACCGAAACGTCCTTAAACTAACAACTGACCGAGATGTCCTAAAACTTGCAACTGACCGAGATGTCGATAAACTACAGTGGATTGCAGTATCCCAAAGCTGATAAAAAAAAGAGAATAATAAAAAAAAAAAGTGCGTCCATAAGCAAAATGGGCACGGATGAAAACCCGAAAGGGCTCCGTAAGTAAAAACAACAGACTACCGGCGAGTGTTTGTGAAACCCCGAAAGAGCGCAACCTCGTTAAAAGACGCTTACAGGGTCCTCTCGACCGTGTAAGGAGAAACCACCTGCATGAGATCCTTACGACTCACAAAGGAGCAACACACTTAGGAATCCTCTCGATTCTTAAGGAGAAATTACACTTGCGATATCCTCACGACTCGTAAGGAGAACTCTCTTATGAGACCCTCACGGCTCATAAGATTTGAAAGTCTTAAGTTACAGAGACCTGAACCTGTTCTTAAGCAACCCCCACAAACTTTAATATTGCCCTACAAGCGGCTCAATACTGACCCTTGTATACAATCCACGGGCACGAATAAACATTTCCCTAACCAAGTCCCACCCGTGATTGGGGATATGTCCATACGGTGAACAACCCTTGTAAGTCCTCTCGACTTATAAGGAGAAAACCCTTTTGTAAGATCCTTACGACTTATAGGGGAACATACACTTAGGAATCCTCACGATCCCTAGGGAGAAAACGCATCTATAAGATCCTCACGACTTGTAGGGAAAAATACCTTTGTGAGACCCTTACGGCTCATGAAGTCAAAAGCCTTAGTCGACAGGATCCTAACCCAGTTGACTAAGCCATCTTTGTTCGACATCGACAGAGGCAAATGATGATTCGCTCCTGGCAATATCCCAGTTGTAGCGATACTGATGCCTAAAACGGTATCAAATTACGAGTCCTTTCATGGCAAATGATGATTCGCTCCTGGAAATATTCCAATTGTAGCGATGCTGATGCTGAGATTGGCACCATATTCCAAATTCTACACTCGTGATAAAAATCAGCGAGCTAAAAATGCATATGAAATAGCCGAAATGATGGGGCAACTTGCAATAAAAAGCAGCAAGTAAAAATGTATGCATGAAAAATAGCCGAAATGATTGGGCAACTCGCAATAAAAAGCAGCGAGTAAAAATAAAAAAAATATAGCCGAAATGATTGGGCACCGCGAAAAATAGCCGAAATGATGGGGCAATCGCGACCTTCGCGATATAAAAGCTGAAATGACAGAGCATCGCGGGAAAAGAAATAAAATAAAAATGAAATTTATGCCCTACATGTGATGTTACATCAACCCCTGTATACAATCCAGGGGCGCAAACGAAAAAGGGATCATACTCTTCCCCCCAGGTTTCATCAGATGAAGAGGCCAAGTCTCGACGGGCCACAAATAACCTAGAGATCGTCTCAACATTCGTCTCATTACAGCAGACACAACATCAAGCAAAGCGGAACAGCGGCAACTCCTAGTTCCATGACTCGGCGGCGTACAGCCGGCCGAGAGTCAAATTCCGACTTCGTGAAATACAGACAAAGTCAAAATTCCTGGTCACGTGGAACGCGGATAACGTCACTCTCTGACCCCGTGGAAAACGTCCAGATCGGATCTTGGTCCTCGCAGAGCACGGCAGTGAACCCGTGTGAAGCATCCAGAGCGGAGCCTGGTCCTCGCCGAGCACGGCAGTGAACCCGTGGGAAGCATCCAGAGAAAAATTCCTGGTCACGTGGAACGCGGATAACGTCACTCTTTGACCCCGTGGAAAACGTCCAGAGCGGATCCTGATCCTCGCATAGCACGGCAGTGAACCCGTGTGAAGCATCCAGAGCAGAGCCTAGTCCTCACCGAACACGGCAATGAACCCTTGGGAAGCATCCAGAGCAAAATTCCTGGTCACGTAGAACGCGGATAACGTCACTCTTTGACCCCGTGGAAAACGTCCAGAGCGGAGCCTGGTCCTCGCCGAACACGGCAGTGAACCCGTGGAAAGCATCCAGAGCAAAATTCCTGGTCACGTGGAACACGGATAACGTCACTCTTTGACCCGTGGAAAACGTCCAGAGCGGAGCCTAGTCCTCGCCGAACTCGGCAGTGAACCCGTGTGAAGCATCTAGTGCAAAATTCTTGGTCACGTGGAACGCGGATAACGTCACTCTTTGACCCCGTAGGAAACGTTCAGAGCGGAGCCTGGTCCTCGCCGAATACGGCAATGAACCCGTGGGAAGCATCCAGAGCAAAATTCCTGGTCATGTGGAACGCGGATAACGTCACTCTTTGATCCCGTGGAAAACGTCCAGAGTGGAGCCTAGTCCTCGCCGAACACGGCAGTGAACCCGTGTGAAGCATCTAGTGCAAAATTCCTGGTCACGTAGAACGCGGATAACGTCACTCTTTGACCCCGCGGAAAACGTCCAGAGCGGAGCCTGGTCCTCGCAGAGCATGGCAGTGAACCCGTGTGAAGCATCCAGAGCAAACATTGGACTGTGGAGTCCTTAAAATCCACAGACTATGATGTCCTTAACTTCGACCGTAATGTCTTAAAACTAACGATCAACCATGATGATTCTAGACTGATTTTACCTTGGTTAAAGGGTACATCTCTTCACTCCTTTGATATTTGTCGTTGTAATTCCTCAACGTCTTCAAAGAGGTGACGGGTCCCAGTAACCACACATCGGACTGTGGAGTTCTGAAATCCACGGACTATGATGTCCTTAACCTTGACCGTGATGTCTTAAAACTAAACATCGGACTGTGGAGTCCTTAAAATCCACGGATTATGATGTCCTTAATCTTGACCGCAACGTCTTAAAACTAACGTTAGACTGTGGAGTCCTTAAATCCACGGACTATGAAGTCCTTAACCTTGACCGTGATGTCTTAAAACTAACATTGGACTGTGGAGTCCTTAAATCCACGGACTATGATGTCCTTAACCTTGACCGTGATGTCTTAAAACTAACATCGGACTGTGGAGTCCTTAAATCCACGGACTATGATGTCCTTAACCTTGACCGTGATGTCTTAAAACTAACATTGGAATGTGGAGTCCTTAAATCCACGGACTATGAAGTCCTTAACCTCGACCGCGATGTCTTTAAACTAAGGTACCCTGGAAAACATCCCAAAGCAACCCCTGACCCCGTGAAATACGGATAAGGGCGACCGCACCTAGCACTTGCGGGTCCTCACAACCTGCAGGGAAGAAAACTCTCTTATGAGATCCTCACGACTCCCAAGGGAAAACCCGCTTAAGAATCCTCACGATTCTTAAGGAGAACTTACACCTATAGGATCCTCTCGACCTGTAGGGAGAAAAACTCTTTATGAGACCCTCACGGCTCATAAAGCTCAAAAGTCTTAGGAGGCGGATCTTAACCCTGAATCCTAAGCCATCGCTGCCCTGCAAAGAAATCAAGATAGACTGTCCGCATAATACATTCAATAAAAATGGACACGCCATTGAAAAAAATATGTCTTTTATTCATGAACCAAAAAGGATACAAAGTACAATTCATGAAAAAAAAAAAAGAATATACTCTCATTCAGGAGTATCTACAAAAAGAAAGAAAGAGATACAAGTCTTCAGGCCGGCGGGCGATTTAGCAATTTCACTAGCTCATCCTTCTTTTGCTGGGTCACAGCTTCGTGATTCAGTATCTCCAGAGGACGGGCCTCCGCCTGAGCCTGCTGGGCCTGATACGAGGCAAGCCGGCCTTCGAGCTCTTTTTCGGTAACCTTGTGAGCCTCAACCCTTTCGCGAGTAAACACGACAGCTTTATCGAGGGCCACCACCTCTTTGATAGACTCTTGGAGTACTCGCCAGAGTTCATACGCTTTGTTAGATTTGGCTGTAAGGTTGGCCTGGAGCTCGTGCAGCGCCTTAGAGGCCAGCTCCCTCTCCGAGAATTTGCGGTCGAGCCTCTTCTCGCATGATACCTTGTTTGCCGCGCACCGCTCTATCAGCCCCCGCAAGTCCGCCTTTGCAGCCACGGCCTCCGAAGAAAGACGGGAACACTCAAGTGCGTGCAAGCATGCCTCTACCTGCCGACAGAACTCTACCCAGACTCGCACCACTTCTTCGTTATGGTATGTAGCAAGAAAAGGAAGAAAACCGTTAGCTTCGGCAGCGAATGCTTCAGCTGTGATTGCGCTGCCAGCACGAAGCTCCTCGATCAAAGACGACAGGAAGATAAGGCTTAACTTGGCCAGGCGCTCTGAGGCTCGCAAAGCGTAAGGACCGGGTGGCATGGCGATGTGCGACTCCAGCGCTGTGGGAGCTGGCAAGGCTGTTCAGATTTGAAAAATGTCAGTAAAACTATTACGTAAAGGAACAAGTGGGACCATATTGAAACGTCACTTACTTACGGTCATGCAAGTAGGAGCTGAAGGTTCCCCTAGCCCTTCAACGACCTCGACCTCGTCATCGGCCTCCAAAACTGTAAAAGACATCAATGTCATTCCGCAAAATAACAACGATACTATAATAAAAAAAATGGAGAACGACGCTAACCTTGCCCAGATGAGAGGACAATGCGTTGAGGAGATATCGCCTGCGGAGCGGCCATCTCCAGCAGACGCTGAAAGGATTGCCGGGGAGACAGATCGGCAATAGAGGCCGCTAGTCCGCGCAATTCTGAAAAAATAAAAGAGTTCAGATAACAGAAAGATTGCTAATTTAAAATATAGAAGGTTACCTTCGACACTCCTCCCATTCTGAGCCGGGGGGATAGCAGCTTCAACGGCCTCCGCCATGACCTCGGGTTCCAACGAAGGGAGGATGGTCCCGACTACCTCCATCCCAGTCTCTGGGCCGCCCTCAGGAAGATCCGGTGGGACGGCGACCACCAAAGGTTCCTCCCCCAAAGGAGCGAGTGCTCCAGAATCAACAACCGCCACAGGAGGCTCTATCGTGAGAAGCGCAGTGTTGTCAACCCCCTCCACATCGAGCAATGCTTCATTGGGGGCGTCAACAGGCTTTATCCTCAACAAGCCCGTAGGAACCTCCCCCATCGCCGAAGTCTCTGCACAATTCACACAAGAATAAGGATACATACACGCAGGTGTAAGCAATACGAAGTGCTGCAAAGAAGTATAAAGACATACCAATGCGTAAGGTGTTAGTTGTATGTATGCCCTAGAGGCCAGTATTGTACAGATTATGTATATTATATTGGATGCTTGGACATATATAGAGATGATTTTCTTGCTCGACATGATAGTATGCTATCTGGTTGCTATTTATCTTAACATGTACACTAGTCTCTTTATACTGTCTTATAGTTACATGTTGCTAAAGCCCTTAGGATTTGTACTTGACTACCTGGACTATGATGCAGATCATACTAGTGGGGACATGGTAGTCCATAAGTACATCCTTCAAGGTCCCTAGTCGTGGGTGTATCGAGACGGGGCATCAATATACCAGAGTAGACTAGCGTATACGCTTCTCGACCCATGTGATGGGCGATGGATGATCCCATATCCATTGGTGTTTGACATCAGAGATGGTGTACGGGTGCTCAGTGGAGACTGGGTACACTGGACGGACTCGCCGAGAACTCCCAGATGGTATTATACCTCACGTCAGATGGCAGTTCTCAGGTGACACTTGTACAGGTTAGTCTGTAGACCCGAGATCGTCATAGAGTCTTGTGTGATTCCCACTGTGCTTTGATCTCCACCTTACCACGTCCATGAGGGCGTGCAAAACGGTGGTCTTTGGGTACAGTCCCGAATCACATGGAGGCAATGAGCGATAGGAGGGGTTTCGTCTCTCCCGGTATTGGGAGTTGATGTTGCGCAGTGTTCGATTGGCCGTAACAGGGAAGTCCCTGGCCAGGGCTGATCAGAGATTTGCTGGTAAGTGTTACCAGTAGTTTCTCGACCCGTTACGAGCCTCACATCGGCACGACTTATCGGGTTATTGGGGTCTGACGTATACCACCCCTAGACTTGATATGCGACGTATCAGACGAAGAGACTGGACTGTATGGTAAGTGTTACTGGTCGGATTCGCAGGAGTGTGAGCGGACTAGCTCGTCGATCTTCTGATCGCTCAATACCCGGGTGGCCGTTACGTTTAGCAGACCGCTTGCGGCTTGTGGGTGCTTGATATGATCATCATCTGCTACCGGCGTATTGACGAGTCTTTAGAGTCCTACACAGAGGTTTCCTGGCTCAAGCGAAACGAAATAGGAGCGCATATGAGATATGTGCAGGACCGAGAATAATGCGTGTATGTGATACCGCATTTCATTCTCGCGATATATGTTTCGATTGGTTATATTCGATATGACCTAGTTATCGAATCATTGATTCGATAAATCGATACATTAGATTCTAGTCGGTTATGTGCGACATGACCGGATCATTGAATCAAATGTTGATTTAATGATTTAATGCATAATTATATATTTGATATATGGAATTGCATTAACTAGTATTGGTTCACTTTAAATGGATTTTTCTCACTTGATGCACATTGTATATGTGATATACTATTGTGCACTTTTATGTATCATGTTTGATGATACTTGACCATATTGTTAAGTGTATAGAATTAAACCATAGTTAACTTGAGATTAGGGTTTTATTTATGCCTTTATTCATTTAATTGTTTATTCATTTATTTGGATAAAGATTTAGAGGAGAATGGTGGCATTTCTTGTTTTATGTTGAAGCTTCAAGAAGCTTTGACTTTGCTAACCATCCTTATCTTCATGCTTAACCCTAACCCTCTAAAGTGACCATGGTTTATTCTCTACACTTAACCCTAGTTTAGTTATGATAAGTATTTGATTTTCTATTTTCTTTTTATCATAACTTATCATAACTAGCTCATCTTCTTCTTCTTCTTCAAGCTTGCTACAAAAATGGCAACTTGAGTTAAAGTGAGATAAATCCAATTCTAAAGTGAACCCACCTCCTATTTCTTCACCCTCTACCTCTTGCCAAGTTGTTTTGGGTGTTTACTTCACAAGTTTGTGAAGTCGGAGCTTGAGTTTGTGCAACCTCGACGTAGATCGTCTTTGACACGAAACCGACGACCTATTCCGCACGTTTCTCCGATGAAGCCGTCACGAGAGTTCAAGCTTCAAGATGGACAGCGAGAGGACGCCCTTGCGGAGCCGTGGAGGTGGATATCCGGATCTACAAAGGTTGTAATTTCCGTATCCCAGTAGTTAACTGTTAACTAGCTTTTAGTTTCGCCTAGAATTCTAGCAAACGATCCGTAGTCGGGTCTCTCGGCACCGTTAAAATTTTAATATGGCATGTTCGATGCCTTGTGTGACCTCATTAGGGTGCCTAGGAACCCTACATAAGGAAGCCTTCAATATGGCTTCTTCCAGCCGGTGTTCCTTCTCAAGGAGATGTGCCCGTGGGGGTTCGAGGGTGGACTCGTGGCCGCCAGTCCACAGTGAAAGTGCGTCCGCAGCATCCTCCGAAGCAGTCTGCTTCAGGGCCCTTTCTCCCCATTCCTCCAAAGGGCCAATGAATCGCCGCCGGATCCACGAAGGGTTTTCATAAAAGATTACGGCAGGATAGGGCTTCTTCGGAACCCTGACGTTCTGAGACTCATCTTTGGAACGTCTTATAGCCTCAGCCAACTGTGCGGCTTCCTCGGCGGCCGAACCCGGAAAAAGTAGGCCAGCATCTGATTCCTGCAGGGCCAACGGTTCATCCTCAAGAATGGGCTCAGACTCTACTAAAGAGTCGAACAAGTTAGTAGCCACCTTCCTTCGACGCTTGGACCCAGAGCCGGTCGCCGAGGACGGCCGCTTCCTTCCCCGTGGAGCCTTAGCGCGACGCCGGCCCACCTCGCCTTCAACACCCTCATCCCTGTCACCCTCGCCCGGTGCCACAACCGAGGATGACACCGCCATTGTCGATGCCACGGGGGGCGGTGCTGCCGCGGGTGGTGGTGCTGCTACCGGAGCCCGTTTACCCCGCGACCGGGTACTCAATGGCATACCAGCTGTTGGGGTAAGATCCACCCCCGACTCTCCAAGAATGAGCGCAACACCGGTATCCCTCAAAGGAAAATGGACTGGTGCACGCGGTTGCAGCGTAGCTCTCGTAGCCGGGGCCTGAGCGGGAACACCATGTCCAAGAAGTACCCTTCTTTCCTCAATAATAATCGGGTTGACCCGATGGAGATACCAGCCCGTAAACGACCCCACGCATCGGGGCATGTAATCAGCATCGGGGATCATGAACTGGGAGCCGGTGTTCAGCCTCACAAAATGATGGGCGGCGAAGGAACCGGCGCGACTATGAAAGCCTCAAAAGGGATGCCCTGATCGTAGCCAAGCTGCCGGGCAAAGCGCTGCGGATTGTACCGAATGAAAAGGGCCGCGCTATCCTGACGAAATACCAGGTAGCCCGGTCTGATTGCGTATAAGTGCGCGGCCTCCCGGGGCCTCAAAGAAGGCACGTTATCTTTTGACCGGTCCCAAAGTTGCTGAGCTGGACCCGAGGGAGAAGATAAGACCCGATCAGTGAATACCAACCCGCCAGCAGTAGCATAAGGAGAAATTAACGCCCGAATAGCCCCAAATTGAGTCGGGTCAGGGGCAGAAGCATCCACCAATCGCATAAGCCGCGGAAAGGTGTAAGCATCATAAAATGCAGGCCTCTGATGTATAGCAAAAGCCCCTAAAACATGCATCTCGATCCAAGACGTGAAATAATGGAGAGAAAAGTTTACTACATTCATGCCAGGAGTCGAGGTATTAGCCGCAACACCTAACCCGTGATATAGATGCGCCAGTGCCGGGATGCTGATCGCCAACCGCGCCCCCTCAGCGATACAATGAGCCGGGTAGATAACCGAGGCTCTCATGAAGCGGCGATGTATGGGGACGACGAACCAGCTGAGCCAGACACTGACAAAGCCCACGAAGAATGTCTCCTCATCCATGCCGGGAGCTGCGATAGATTCGAAAGATACCGGTGGCATAATGGGGATGTAGTATTGCGGTAAATCCGATTCCTTGGTCGGCAGCTTCTTCGGGCCAAACCCAAAGGGGTCTTTGATGTTTACGAACTTCGGAGCTGTCTTCGACAGGACGCCCTCGCGAAGGAAACAGGCAATGAAGCTCTTAAAAGTAACGCCATGCTCCTCAGATTCGGTGAACAATCGGTCAAAGATACCTAGCGCCTTGATCAAGCTGGGACGGTTGTGGCGGACGGCGTTCTCAGCAGACAAGCCGTCAAGCGGATCAGGCTCGGGCTCAAAGACGTACTCGTCAGGAGGCAGCAACTCCTCATACAGTGTACCCCTGATTGGCAATCCCGAGATTTCATAAAATTCTTCCAGAGAGATCGAGACCTCGCGGTCCCCTAGAATAAAAGTGATGGTGGGGAGATTCCACTGGTTCAAGAACGCCTTAACCCACCAGACATGCGAAGATTGGTAGTGAAAGAGCGATTTGGACTAGTCCACGCCCTACGGGCGACAACATAACTTAGTCTCCGTATACAATCCACGGGCAACCAAACACAAAACAAACACACACGACATGAAGTGACCATCTGGAGAAGGAGAAAGTTGTTACAGCGATGCGGTAGCTAATTAACTGCAGGGGCTTGCGCCTGCAGGGAAGAGCGTCCCCACAATCAAAAACCCCTCGAGCGAGGGGGAATCTGACGAAGTCTGTTACATCGGACGCATCCGTTTAAACCTTCGATACACGGTGCCATAAATCAACTTGGTATCTTCGGAGAGGTAGACGGATAGCACCAATTAGCATCTGCCCCGAATCTCAGGCAAGACGTCCCTGTCTCGCCGTCTTTCGGAAGGGAACAATGTCTTCCTCCGAGAAGTCTGTAGATATAGTAGGGATAGAGTCGGATGATGAGGCTCCGGTTGCTGGGGCCGAGTCCAGTAGGTCTTCCTCCTCTTCGGCTTCAGATAGCCGAGAGGGTTCTTCTTCTACCGCGTCTTCTGCGTCGAGCTCACCCCTAGGGTCAAGGCCGCCCTTGTCACTCGCCGTCGGGCGGCGACAAGGTCTCCCAAGGTGCGCATCGGGAACACCTGTGATGCGCCCTCCATCTTGAATCGCCTGAATGAGCTTTCCGACATCCAGACTCGATTCCATATCTCCTCTAGCTATTCATCATGTTTATCCAAAGAGGGTGAGCGGGTGGACCAGGTGCGGGGCAAGAAAATTGCTCTGTATCTGGAAGCATTTCGGGAAGGAATGCATCTGCCCTTCTCACCCGAGATTCGTGCGGTGCTTCATTGCTTCTGTCTTACCCCGGGCCAGCTAGCACCGAACTCGTGGAGGATCCTCCTCGGATTTCTGGTCCGGTTAAAACTTGATCAGATCCCTTTCAGTTTGACCCTCCTCTTGTCTTTTCTTTGTTATAAAAATCACTCAGGTACCAGTAAGGAAGAGCCGAGCTGGGTGTACTTTTCGTTTTAAAAATGTAAGGGTGGGGCGGCCGGGTCGGGGGTAGTGGTCGTCTCTTCTTCCATCCATGAATGGAAGGAGAAGTACGTCTTCGTCGGGCCACCGGAAGGCGAGGATTGGCTTTTGCCCACATAGTGGTATAGGGCCGACTGCCCGAGGGCGAAGCAGTCGACCTCCCACGATGCGAGGGTGGTGTCTCAGTAGGAACCGATCCAGCAGGCTGATATCCTGCTTTCCGAGCAGGTACTGAGCTGGGCTGGGCTCAGTCCTGCGCATTTTTTTGGGTAAGTTAGGGTTTTTGACGATCTGCTTAGACTTTGCTAAGTTTTCTTCGCCGTTTCCACTTCGCTTATCTTTTCTCCTGTGTGTTCTTTTTTGCAGAGTCCATGGACCGATCAAAAATCATTGCTGCCATGGACGCCAAGGCCCAAGGAAGAAAGACCGGTGCGTCCCGACCCGGTCCAAGTGCGGCCCTGAGGCAAACTCCTCCGGCCAAGCCTTCCGTAGCACCCCCGGTCCCGAAGGATCGCCACAGGGGGGAAGGGGTCAGAAGCACGTGCGGGATCCGGCGTCCTGGGCGAGGGAGGAAGAGTCTCCCCCGGCCGAGGAAATCCCCCTCAAAAGGCAGAAGCGGGTGGTCTCTCGGCCACCCCCTACCGGGATCCAAGTGCAGGAAGGCGACTACTGCATTGAGGTGCCCTCGGGGCTATCTGTAGCCGACAGCTTGCTGGCGGACATGGAGAATTCAGCCGGAGACGAGATTCCCCGGGGCACCATGAATGCCCAAGTGGCCGCAATAGCGCAGGAGACGGTTCAGGTCGGTATCTAGCTTTCTTCGAAAATTCCTTAAGTTTTATTTCCTCTATTTTAGCTTCTTAACACGCTTGATGTTTTCCTCAGGTCCTTCAGTACTGCGCTCTCCTCGTCACCATGGAGTCCGTGGAAATAGCCCCGACGATGAAGAAGGCGGGCGAATCTTCCTCGCGGGAGGAAGAGCTTCGCCTTCAATTGCAGCAAGAGGAAGAGAAAGCGGCCTTCCTCGACTCGAGATTGGTCGCCGAGGGGCTGACGATCTCAAAGCTGAAGGAGTCCCATTAGCTTCTAAATGAGTCCAGCTAGGCTATCCAAGCCAAAATGGAGGAGACGAACGGCCTCTACAACGCTATGAAGAGGTCGAAGGACGCCATCAAGAAGGATGCTGGGGCGGCCTTAGACGCAGCGAAGATCACTAAAAGCCGGGCGGCGAAGGCCGTGGAGGAATACAAGGCATTTGGTCAATTTTACCTTGATCTCGCCGAATTCACGGCCGTCGGGTGGCACAAAGTCCTCAATGCCATCAAGAAATCTATGCCGGAGTTCGTCGACGGCGAGCTCCGCGCTAAGTTCTCCCTCGCCGAGGAAGTGCCGCAGGGGGAGGCACCGAACTAGCTGTGGGAGGCGAGGCTGTCGGTGGAAGCGCTGACCCTGAGGTCACCGTTTTGGCCCCCGATGGTGGCGTCGAGTAGGGTGAGATCCCGGCCGAGCAGGAGGTCTGAGCTATCCCCCCTCCCCGATTTTTCTTGTGCATATTTTTTTTAAAAGAATTTTGTAAGCCTCCGGGCATTTTTGTTAGGCCGAGGAGCCCACAATACCTTTGTATATAACTTTGATCATAAATAAAGTATATATTTTCCTTTGCTCAAATGTCTGATCATCTTGCAAATACTTTTAGCTCGTAGGTCTTTTCATCTTGCAAGCACTTTAGCTCGTAATGTCTTTTCATCTTGCAAGTGTTAGGTCGATATCCACCCTTTCTAGGTGATAATCGTTCATTACGTATGAGTCAAACGATAGCCAAGTGTAGGAAGGTCGGTACCCTCCCTTTCCCTGGAGTCGAGGGGCGATCACGCATCGAGCATGAATCGAACGATAGCCAAGTGTAGGAAGGTCGGTACCCTCCCTTTCCCCGGAGTCAATGGGAGATTACGCATCGAGCATGAATCGAACGATAGCCAAGTGAATAGGTCCGCGTCACTCGATTCTGCCCGGTCGCCTCGCGATGAGGGCTTTGGATCCACAGCGTTTGTTGGGCAGAAAGCTACCCACTGTGGATTGGGACGAGCAGGAATCTTCTCGGTGTCCTCGTGAGAAGAGATTTAAATCCACTTCTTTGTAGGGCGGGAATCTACACCTTGTGGATGAGCCGAGCAGGAAGCTACCCGGCCGTCTCGCGATGAGGGCTTTGGATCCGCAGTGTTTGTTGGGTAGGAAGCTACCCGCTGCGGATGGGCCGAGCATGGATCTGCTCGGCGGCCTCGTGGGGAGGGTTTTGGATCCACAGCGTTGTTGGGCAGGAAGCTACCCGTTGTGAATAGACCGGGCGGGAAGCTACCCAATGGCCTCGTGATAAGGGCTTTGGATCCACAGCGTTTCTTGGGCAGGAAGTTACCCGCTGTGGATGGGCCGGGCAGGGATCTGCTTGGTGGTCTCGTGAGGAGGGCTTTAGATCCACAGCATTGTTGGGAAGGAAGTTACCCGCTCTGGATGGATCGGGCAGGAAGCTACCCGGTGGCCTCGTGATGAGGGCTTCGGATCCACTTCTTTGAAGGGCAGGAATCTACCCCTTATGGATGAGCTGAGCAGGAAGCTACCCGGCCGCCTCGCGATGAGGGCTTTGGATTCACAGCGTTTGTTGGCAAAAAAGCTACCCGCTACGGATGGGCCGAACAGGAATCTGCATGGCGGCCTCGTGAGGAGGGCTTTGGATCCACGGTGTTGTTGGGTAGGAAGCTACCCGCTATAGATGGACCGAGCAAGAATCTACTCGGTGGCCTCGCGATGAGGGCTTTGGATCCACAGCATTGTTGGGCAGGAAGCTACCCGCTGTGGATGGACCGAGCAGGAATCTACTTGGTGGCCTCACGATAAGGGCTTTGGATCCACAGCGTTGTTGGGCAGGAAGCTACCCGTTGTGGATGGACCGAGCAATAATCTACTCGGTGGTCTCGCGATGAGGGCTTTGGATCCATAGCGTTGTTGGGTAGGAAGCTACCCGCTGTGGATGGACCGAGCAGGAATCTATTCGGTGGTCTCGCGATGAGGGCTTTGGATCCACAACATTGTTGGACAGGAAACTACCCGCTGTGGATAGACCGTGCAGGAATCTACTCGGTGGCCTCGTGATGAGGGCTTTATTATCTCCCTGGTATCTCCTTGGGGCGTCGTTCAACCTTCCGTGACCCATATAGGCGGGAATGGCGACCATCACGGATGATGCGTGGCAGCACCATATCGGGAAAGTACAATATTCCATGATTTGCGTCGTTGTACGAGTAAATTTCGGTCGATGGAAGATTTTTGTTGAGGCTATAAATACCGAAGGCATGTTGGTTTCTTTCTATTCTTGCATTCCTTGAAGATGACCGGCCATGTGTATACTATCAGGGAGATCGTTTCTCGTGATGATGTATACTCTTATAACCTCGATAGTTCCAAGGAGACATACAAGGCGGTGATAGGCCGCCTAGAGGGCCACTGTGAGCGCCTGCTTCCCCGGAGATCTCCTCTCCTTCAGGTGTTAATTTATGCCATATGGAGGACTTCCTTTGGTCTGTACAAAACCCTATCTTCGCGGTTGATGGACGAGACGTTCGACAAAATGCACATTGTCCACAGGCTTGGTCTGATCTCAAAGAGTAGGCAGGATCGTTCGGTGGACCTCCTTCTTGAGAGTTTCCAGCAAAGGTTGGTCGCCGCATCTTGCTCGGCGGACGAGGATCCCCGGGGAGTCTGTGGCTTCTAGGGTCCGCAAGTACTGTCAGAGGGAGCGGGTCGAGACTGCTTGGGCTGGCTGGAGGAGCTTTCTTCGGTGTATCACTGACAATGTTTCCTTAATTCTCGCCCTTCTTTGTTGCAATTGTTGTAAGGCTAGGGAGCCCATAATACCTCTTAATAAATAAATTTATCCTTTGTTGAGGTGCATTGTCTCTTTTTATCCCCTCGATACATTTTATACTTTTTCTTAAAAAACCTTGGAGTGTCGGAACCGAGAAAAGAAACAAAGGGCTGGAGCCCCATGGCGGTGTAAAAGGTCTCTTTTGTGAGAAGACCTAGCTCAGGAGGCTTAATTAAATACCAATCGGAATTACATTATTTCAAAAGAAGGTACATGTTTATTTATACAACTTAATTTTTTCGGCGTTATAAGGCCGAAGAAAATTATGCCCCCCGGCGTCCTGCAGGCGGTATGCTCCACCGGGCAACGCTTATGTTACGAAGAATGGTCCGTCCCACTTCAGAGAGAACTTATGTAGTCTCCCTTGGTCTACAAACTCGTTTCTTCGTAAAACCAGATCTCCTGTATTGAAGGCCCGATATTTTACTCGGGCATTGTAGTAGCGAGCGGTTTGCTGCTGATAGGCGGCCGTACTGATTTGCGCTCAATCCCGCTTTTCCAATAGGACATCCAAGTTGCTTCGGAGCGCCGAGGTGTTAGCTTCATCGTCGAAGTGTTCGACCCTATAAATGGGCAGTCCAATCTCCGCGGGGACCATCGCCTCGGTACCGTAGCAGAGGCTGAATGGGGTTTCTTTCGTGGGTGTTTTCTTCGATGTCCGCAACACCCATAGCACCCGTGGCAGTTTTTCGACCCAGCCGTCTTGCCTTCCTTCCAAACGGGCTCTGAGACTGTGGATGACGCCTCAGATCGCTACATTAGCCTGCCCGTTGGATTGAGGATGTGCAACCGTGGCAAACTTCATCAATATATGGTAATCGCTGCAAAACTCTTTGAATTTATCGTTTTCGAAGTTGGTCCTATGGTCGGTAACTATGCACCTCGGGATCCCAAATCGAGAAATTATGTTGTTCTGTGGGAACTTTATCGTAGAGGTGGCATCCGGTTTCCTGATGGGTACGGCCTCTATCCATTTCGTGAAGTAGTCCACAGCGACAAGGATGTATCCGTGCCCGCCCGTGCCGGTGGGGAGTTGTCCCACTGTATCCATCCCCCATTGTGCAAACGACCAAGGGGAACTGAGTGGAGTTAGTTCGGTGGCGGGGAGACGATGTATGCTGCTGAAGAGTTGGCAGTCCTTGCATGTTCTAACCAGCTTCTCGGCATCCTGGTGTATTCTCGGCCAATAGTACCCTTGCAGTAGTGCCTTTTGGACCAGAGTTCGGGCCCCTTGATGTGCTCCCCCAGCCCCTCCATGTATGTCTTGTAGAACGTAGTCAGCCTCATGGGGGTCGATGCACCGGAGCAGAGGCTGAGTGTATGATTTCTTGTACAGGTTTCCGTTGCTCCAGACGAAATGGCGTGCTTTGGCCCGAAGTCGGCGAGCTTCTCCTCGGTCTTCAGGAAGTACACCGTCCTTTAGGAACTCCACGAGGGGCTTTCTCAATCCTGGCCTTCTTCCTGAGTTGTGTAGATCTGGAGTGTTACCTCTCCGTCTTCCATACTGGCCGTGGCAAGACTTCGAAGAAGATATTTCTTTTATGGTTGGCCGAATAGGAAGAAGCGAATTTGCTCAAGGCGTCGGCTTGGGTGTTCAAGTTCCTGGGAATCTGCTCCACTTGGACTTCGTTGAAATTTTTTCGAAGCCTTTTTACTTCGGCCATTTTATCATGAGTGGCTCCCGGGCTTCGAAACGTCCGGTTACTTGGCCGACGACCAGTGCGAAGTCGCTGCAAACTCTGATGGTCTTTAGCCCTACCCCGGAGGCGGTTCGCAGTCCTGGCAATAAAGCTTCGTATTCCGCGGCGTTGTTCGATGCTCTGAACCCGAGCTTTAAAGAGTATTCCATTTCCGCTTCGTCCGGACCGCGGATGATCAGGCCAGCCCCGCTCCCCTCCTCTGTAGAGGATTCGTCCATGTAGAGCACCCAGTCTGGGATGGGGTCGGGTACCTCTTCGACCAAGGGACGTGGTTAGGGGCCTTGCGCAGCCGTTCCTTCTTTAGCGGGAATAGTGCATTCGACAACAAAATCTTTTAAGACCTGTGCTTTGATGGCTTGTCTAGGGCGGTATTTGATATCGAATTGGGACATTCCCACCTCCATTTCTCCAGACGACCTGACGACTCGGGGGAGGCGAGAATAGACCCTAAAGGTCACTCGGTGAGGACGAGGATTGTGTGCGCTTGGAAATAGTGTCAAATTTTTCTGGAGGCGACGACAAGTGCCAGGACTATTTTCTCTATGGCCGGGTATCTTGTTTCTGCATCTTTGAAAACATGGCTCACGTAGTACACCGGCCTCTATATGCCTTCGCATTCTCTGACAAGCACCAAGCCTGCAGCTTGGTCGGAGATGGCTAGATATAATAATCGCTCGTCACCCTTGACCGGTCGGGTGAGTAGCGGGGGAGTTGCTAGGTGCGCCTTGAATTGTTCGAAAGCGTTCTGGCATTCCTCAGACCATTCGAACTTGAGAATTTTCATTAGGGCCTTGAAGAACGGGAGGCACTTCTCCCCGGATCTGGACATAAAATGACTCAGGGCATCCACCCTTCCCGTGAGGCGCATGATGTCGACATTGCTCTTGGGCATTGCCAAGTTGAGGATGACGCTGATCTTTTCTGGGTTCGCTTCGATTCCACGATGGTTAATCATGAACCCGAAGAACTTCCTACTAGTGACTCCGAACGCACACTTAGCTAGATTCAGCTTCATTTTGTACTTGCGCAGGATGTCGAATGTCTCGCCGAGGTCTTTAGTGTGCCCGGCTAAGGAGACGGATTTTACGAGCATGTCGTCGATGTAAACTTCCATGTTTCTCCTAATCTGTGGTTTGAAAAATTTGTTGACCAGGCGTTGATACGTGGCCCCAGCATTCTTGAGTCCGAAGGGCATCACTTTGTTGCAGTATACCCCCCCGATCCGTGGTGAAGGCAGTAAGTTCTTCGTCGGCCGGGTTCATCCGGATCTGATTGCAACCGGAGAAAGCGTCCATAAAGCTCAGTAGTTCGTGGCCGGCCGAACTGTCCGCTAGCTGGTCTATCAGAGGAAGTGGATAGTTGTCTTTGGGGCAATGTAACACCTGAGTTTGCGTTTAGTAGTACTTGTGCGTTAATGTGGGGCTTTTGGTAAAAAGTTTACCAAAACGGGTTTCTAATAATTTATCCGGTTTTATGGATATTTTATTAGAATTTTATCCCGACCGCACACACTTGTGCATGTTAACTTGGGTTAGGTCTAGGGTTGACCATGTTAGGTGAGCATGGTGGGTTAGCCATGTTTAAAAAACCATGGTGGCCTAACCCACTTGGTTAAGCTAATTAGATTTAATTAAGGAGTTTTAGTTTTAAAAATGGTTTAGGGTTAAGGTTGTCTTGTGATGAGAAAGGGAGATTATGATGGGTGTCATGTAGCATTGAATGAGAGTGAGAGAATGGTGGCTCTAGGATTGTGTCACACTCCATTCCTTTCAAAACTTTTACTTACCTCTCAAACTCTTCTCACTCACATCCTTCTCACTCACACACACTTCACCAATACCACAGTACCAGCAAGCATCAGCATCAGCATCAGCAGCTGAAGCAACACCATCTTCAACATCAGCTCCAACAACATCATCAACAATAGCTACATAACCCCATAGCTTCAGCAGCCACAGCAGCCACAGCAGCAACACATCATTAGCCACCAAAACCAACATCAGCAGCCCAATTTCAGCTCACACATCAGCCCAATACATCACCAGCACAGCTGTAGCTGCATCAGCAGCAGCACTATCAACAACATCAGCTGCAGCAGCAGCATCACCATCATTATCAACAGCCACACCAGCCCAAATCAGTTGCAATAAATTACATAACCCATAGCATCAGCACACAACACCACTCCAGCACCATACATAACAACAACACCCACTGCAATACAGCAACAAGCAGCAGCAGCAGCAATAACAACAGCAACAACTTCATCGGCAATAACAGCAGCAGCAGCACATTGCAGCAGCACCAGCACTTGGAGTGGTAGCAGCTCAGCAGCAGCAGCAGAAAGACCTTCTCTTCTTCTCCTTTGAACTAGGATTCTTTTGAGGTATATATCTAAAACTTGTTTGCTTGGTTGTTTAAGCTGAAGTTAATTTAGTTTAGTTAGTGTTTTTAGTATAGTTTAGTGCTAGTTTTGGTGTTTTGAGTGAGGTTTAGCCAAGCGATGGTTTGGATTGATAGTTTAGCTTGTCTAAGTGTATTTAAGGCCAGTTAAAGTAGGAATTGTCCTAGATTTCGTTTAAAATACCAGATCTTTGCAATTGGTGCAACCTAGCTTTTCATATGGACTTTTTGGGATATCTGAGATCTGCTTTAACCCTGATCAGTTTTTAGTTTAGCAAACACCTACATATTGTTGTGCAGGCTGGTAGGAGTGGTGTGTAGGGTTTGGGGCCGGTTTTACCCCTTTAAAACCGGCGGCCCCCTCTTGTGTGTCCAGCGACGCCGACCCCTCTGTGAGTTGGGGTGTGGTGTTGTGCTGGGTGGTTCAGGTAAGTCTTTGGCTGTGTGTGGTATTGTTTAGTTTTTAAGTTTCTATGGTTAGTAAAATCTGGGGGAGTTGGTGAACTTCGTTGTGATTTTTGTGGATTTTTGGCAAGTTGTGGTGGTTTAGTTGGAAAACAAGGGTAGATTAGGGTTTTTAAGCTTAGCTTAGCTCCAACATTTGCTGTTGGTATCACTTGACCCTTATAGTTTCACCTAGTTTCACAAACGCCTCATCTTTGCAAACTTTGTGCTTTTTAGCTTTTTAAAACAAGGCTTTAGGATACGTAGGATTTGCTGTATCTAGGGTAGAAATCTTAGCTAGCAAACATGTACACTAGACTCTATATAGTGTTAGGATGTTAGGGTAGAAGCCTAGGCCCCTCTCGCCGGTTTTGGGCCGGCCTGACCCCCATTGCCGTCGGCCATCTCCTGGTGGAAAGCCTTGGGTTTTGTTGGGTAGGTGTCTGTAGGTTTGGGTATGGGTTTGGTCCTGTTTATTTTCCCTTGTTTTGTTCCAGATGAAATCTGGGGCCTGTTACCTATTTTTAGCGTAGCGGGGTTTGCGCGACACGTACGATACGTGTCGAGTTGGTTTGCTGTGTGTCCCAGCGCATCGCTGCGTGCCACAGCGTGTCGCGTTGGGTTTTGGCGTATGCACTCACGATACGTATACGCGCGTGCTTAGTTCGCGACGCGAGTTTGTCGTTTGGTTTTAATATAGCGTTTTTTCAATATCTTAGCTTATGTGTTGTTTTATGTAATTCTAGGTTCGCAGGTGGGAACTTCGAGCGCCGTGGAGAAAGGAAAGCAGGTGGTCGGACACACCTAGCGCGGGATCACGAGTGAGTAGATTTAACATCTACGGGGGACCATCGCTTGGATGGCGCAAGTCGCCCGATAGATTTAGTAACTTAAAAAGACGTCTAGTAATTAGAACTATAACCCTTGCTTGTTATCTGCTACATTCATGCTCCATACTGTTGTATATATGCGAACTCATTCTGTAGGACACATGCACCATTGCCAGGTTTTTATATGCAGCACGAGCACTATTCATGTGTACACACACCCCCTGGTAATTGCCATGTCACGACACTAGATAACTTATAATCTGAAACATGTTAATAATTGGTGCTTAGACATGTGTTTTTGCAATAAATCTTTAAAATGAAATCATAGAATTGCTATTCTCGTGCATATACACCCTTGTATCATCTGTTCATGCCTAGTTATAAATCATACATTGCAACTTGAACATTGATATCATATGCATTCATTATTATTGACATATGCACCTATGATGATTTCTTGAGATTTTATGATATTTCTGGATTTCGGGGAAAACCGCAAAATTTACAACTTATGATCTTTTAAAATATAAAAAGTTGCGGTTTTCTAGTGAGTTTGTTGTGGTTTTCGAGATCCGTGTCGAGGAGTGGAGGAACCGTCACGGGTACATGGTGGGCCCGGTAAGGTACCCCGGGGCAAGAGGATCGCAGGTGATGACGTTGAGCCTGGCAGGGGATGGATTACCTACCGGTGACTTCATTTGGCACGGCGGATATCCAGAGGATACCGACCGTGGCCGCGAGATGATGAGATATTGATATTGAGATGGGTCAGCCGGACGGCTGGAGCCAGAGATACTGCGACATGGATATATGAGATTGAGACAGTTTTGAGGTGTCGTTGCTGGACACGGATTTTGTTGATTCTATGGATATTATGCTGATAATTAAAAGGAGTTTCAAAAACAAAAGAAAGACTAGTTCTTATACTTACATGATGAGGTCTTGAGTTGATTCATATGTGGCATACATACCTGCTAGTACACTGATGTTGCATACATACCCGCTAGTACATATAGCCATACCCATTTTAGAGATGCTAGGATACTTGTGTGCATGCATACGATAGCCTTTGTAGATGTTATTTATTACTCACGAGCTGGCAACTCACCCCCGTTGTGCCACAGCTTTTCTGCAGGTCCACTCCGTCAGTACTGTAGCGGCGGACACTTTAGCTCATTTTGCCCTTTTTGCCTGGACTCGAGGCTTTTGCTCATAAGTGGGTTGTTATCATTTTGTACCACCTTATATATATGTCCATTGTATCTAGAGTACTCCATCTGCTACTATTTCAGCTGTACCGGTTTTATTTGGATTACTGTATATTGACCTAGAGGCGAGGTTGTGAGACTGGTGGATTCTATGTTATTTGGGTCGAGCTCACTTGAGTCGACATGTTAGTTTACTTGTGCTTTCATGCTTATTTATGCACATTGTTATTTTACATTGCGTGGGATTTGTGACCGCCTTGAGGCGAAGAGCTAGCTCCCGCTTGGGGATGCCATTTTCCAGTGATTCACTTATATTCCTGTTTGTACCCGGTTGGGGGCTTATTTTACAAAGGAAACTCTGCCGGAATTTTTGGGAAAAAAAGGAAAGTTGTTTTAAAAAAGGACTTGATGTGGTTTAATGGAGTAAAATGCTTTAAATAAATTGGTTTTCCTTCACTCTATTTCTAAATCAGGTTTTGTTCTCTGGGCTTCGGCTTACTTATTTTACGGACGCCTTGAGACGTTTTGTAACTTAAGTGCCGGCCACGTTTCGTACCCTGCGGGTCGTGACAGGCAAGCTTTGTTCAAGTCCGTGAAATCGACACACATGCGCTATTTCCCGTTTGCCTTCTTGACCATGACCACGTTTGCCAGCCAATCTGAGTAGTCCAGGTTCCTGATGAAGTTGGTTGCGAGCAATCGATCCACCTCGTCTTCTATCGCCATGTTTAACCGGCGCAAAACTTCTCTTCTTTTGTCGGACGGGTCGGGCTTTCGGGTCGACCCCGAGCTTGTGGGAGATCACTTTGGGGTCGATCCCGAGCATGTCTGCTGGCGTCCAAGCGAATAAGTCTGAGTTTTCCCGGAGGAAACGGTTCAAGTCTTCGCGGTGGTCCCCGGTCAAGAGAGAGCCAATCTGGACTGTCCGGCCATCGACTCCCTCCACGAGGGGGACTTCCGTCAATGCTTCCACCCGGGCGCCTCAAATTTCCCTTTGGTCATTACGTGTATCTAAGGATCCCTGGAAATCATGCGCATCCTCAAAACCGTCGCTCTGCTCTCCAGCGGGGGACGTCGAGGCGGTGCAAATCTTGGCGATTTGTTGGTTCTCGTAGGCCCGGCCTATCCCCCTTGATCCAAAGAGAATTTGATCGCAATGTGATAAGTCGAAATTTGAGCCCGGAGGGCGTTCAAGGTAGGGCGTCCCAGGAGAATGTTATAAGATGAAGGGACCTTAGCGACGAGGAAGTTCACCGGTATGGTTCGCGTATTGACCGCTTCCCCAATGTTGAGGAGGAGGGTGACTAACCCCTCGGCCGGGACGGAGTGGTTTGTGAACCCAGAAAGGACATGGGAGGTCGACCGAAGGTCTGATGGTCCTAGCCCCATACGTTGGAAACAGTTGTGGAACAGGATATCCGCCGAGCTCCCTGAATCGACCAAAATTCTTTGGACCTCGTAACAGTGGACTCGATCCGTTATCACGAGAGGTTCATTGTGAGGAAGCGATATGCCGTGGAGGTCTTCATAGGTGAAGATGATCGGTTCGTCCTTCCTGCACCTCTTACGGGGTGGATCGCTTACACCTTCGACTGGGAGGAGGCGGTTGTTCTCCCCGTTTTCCCAAGCTTGATCCGAGGTAATGACCATTATTTGCCCAATCGTTAATTCCCCGGGAGGAGTTTGGTTCTTTTGCTCCCGCTCCGCTTGCTGCTTGTCCCGTAAGTATTTCGCCAGGTGGCCGGAGCGGATCAACTCCTCGATGTAGTCACGGAGTCGCTTACAGTTCTCAGTCATGTGACCCCGCGACCTATGGAAGGCGCAGTACAAGCCGTGGAGACGCTTGCCCGCTTTTTGGGTAACTGGTGGAAGCTTAAAGAACCTCTCGCCCTTAGCTTCCTCCAGAAGCTCGGTCTGGGAAATGTTTAGAGGAATGTACTCTTGAAACCTCGAGGAGTAAGGTTTCGGACGGTCGATTTTCTTTTTTTCCTCCCTAACCCTTTTCTTTCGGTCCGTTTGGTCGGCTCGGGGCAAATTTGAGTTCACCTCCGACTCGAGTTGGATCTCTCGCTCAGTCCAGGCTTTAACTTCGGCTATGGTCTTAGGTTGCGCTAATGCAAAAAAGCGGAGTCACTCTTTGTGCCTAAGACCCGACCTCAGTGCGTTGATAATTGTTTCATCGCGGTGCTCGGGGACCTCTAGGAGGGCATTGTAGAAGCGAGTGACATACCCTTTAAAGGATTCCATGTCTCCGCTCTTGACAGTGAACAGGTAGTCGACCGTCCTTTTCTGTCGCCGGTTTCCGGCGAAATGACCGAAGAATTGGGTAGCCAGCTCGTCGAAGGTCGAGATGGAGCGCGGCGCGAATCCTCGGAACCGGTCCCGGCCATCCCGGATTAAGGTAGTGGGGAAAGCTCGGCATTGAACCGCGTCCGAGTTATCTTGGAAGATCATGCCCGCCGTGAATGCGTCCAACTGATCCTTCGGGTCGGACTTCCCATCGAAGAGGGCCACTTTGGGCAGCTTGTTCCTGGACGAGACATGCTCTGCCAGCAACTCTTCTGTAAAGGGCTTTGTGAGCGAATCGGCGGAATACCTAGCCCCTTTGCCGGACATGTGGCCATCTCGTCGTATGCTTTTGATATTATTTTCAAGGGCTTTAAGCCAGTGATGGTACCCCGAGGATTCTGCACTGTCGGAGTGGTGGCTACCCCTGCTCCGGGTCTGCGCGGTGTTGCGGCTTCATTTCCGCTCTATCAAATTTCTTAAATCCTCGAGAGAGGCCCTTCTTGAGTAATCCCGACGTTCGCCGTTCGCGTGGCCTTGGCGAGAGTGGGGGCATCGGTCATGCCTGGAAGTAGGCGAATTGACTGACATCTCCTCAGGGGGTGAGAGTGCGCGGCGAGCGTTGGAGCGACGTCCTAGTCTCCCCTGAGATCGGGGTATGGAGCTATCCGGTGCCCAGCGGGTCATGGAATCATTCACCGCATGTGGTTCATGGTTGCCGGAGTCGGCATGCCGGCGCTCAGTGACGCTAAGATGAGCGTGAGCGAGATCGAAGGCCTAAGCTTTCCCATCTGTCCTTCTGTGGACGTCGTTATCCCGGGGACGGGGAACTGTGGCTTGATGGGTAGGGCCCGCCGTTTGAACGTGGACGAGCGCATCCACCATAGCTGTGAGTCTGTCGATTTGGGCGGATAAGGCTCCGATGACGTTTGAAGGGGGAGGAGAACCGCTCCCGCCTCCGTTATGGATGGTGGGGTGGCTCGTATTGGGATCGTCGCGGTTGTCGCTTGCCATCGGGTCGAGAGCAGAAGATCAACTTTATGGGTGGAGAAGCTTTTGAAACTTCCCACATACGACGCCAACTGATGGAGGTTGTTATCTCCCTCAGATGTTGTCCTCCGTCGATCAGGTAGCTAGCGGTTTTGAGCGGCTGAGATTTGTTTTGAGGGTTGTTGAGCATGTGGATCTCAATGGGTTGTTGGAAGTTGCTGAGGCCGAGTTACCTGCAAGGGAAGTCTCGGGGTGGGAAACCACTGTAGGACCCTCCGACGATCAAGTTAGTACTGGAGAATTAGAGCAGCATAGCGGCATATTGGAATGAGTTCCAGTTACCTGATTCGTCTGAAAGAGGGGTTTATATAGTGGTCGCGTGGAGCGAGCCGGCGCGAGATCCTCGCCATCAGTTACGCCCCTGCGTTATCCCCGCATTAATAGCAGGAACCGCCCATTAATAGGGAGACGCGCTAGCGTGGGACGCGGAACATGGGACGGCGGATATCTTGCCCTGGCGACATACGCGGAGCCGTTGCGGGCGCGATTGGGCTCCGCGCTCTTGGTTGATCGGATAAGCCGAGGTAGCTCGGCAAGTCAGGAGGCTCGGAGACGAGCCGGGAGGCCGAGAAAGCTCGGCCTGTCAGATGGCTCGGAGACGAGCCGGGAGGCCGAGGAAGCTCGGGCCTGTCAGATGGCTCGGAGATGAGCCGGGAGGCCGAGGAAGCTCGGCCTGTCAGATGGCTCAAAGACGAGCCGGTAGGCCGAGGAAGCTCAGGCCTTGCAATAGCTCGGAGATGAGCAGGGAGGCCGAGTAAGCTCGATTGTAGCATTGCTCGAACGTGAGTCGATGCTATTTGCCAGGTAAATATGGAAGGTACTCAGGAAGGTCTCTGAAAGGTCAAATGCATCCTCGGAGACGAAGTCCCGATGAACGTCCCTAATGCGTCTTATTTATTCCACCTCCGTAGTCCCCGGGACACGTCATCCGCCACGTGTCGTAATCTAAGGAATTTCCACTTGTGGGTATCATCAAGTATGTTAGTGGGTGTCTACATTACTTTGTTAGTTTTACTATTTTATATAAAACTTTTCCATGACCGATTCCTATCCTGAAAGTGGACTTCTTGATGCAGGAGCATATAGTCAAGTTGCACGAGCATGCAACCCAGGCCTAAGCTGAGTAGGAGTCGGACGCATAACCAAGGTCCAAACCGAGCAAGAGCTAAATATGGACAGATTTGATTGAAGATTCGGCTGAGATTTAGGAAGAGTTTTTGCAATTTAAATTGATATTTGATTAAATATCTATATCAATTTAAATTATTATTTGTGTCACGCCCCGCTTCTCAGTGTACGGAAACGGTAACGTGGCGGGTGCAACGTATTTACTAAGAAATAAATACGTTAAACGTAATTAAGCAATATAAATAAAATGCACAAGAATGCCAAGAGATATAAAATAAACAACAACTTTTATTAACATTCATCTTTACAATACAACTGCTGTGAAAAGGAAATATACAATGATATAAAGCAATACTTACACAATGGCATACAAACTGAAAGTAAGTACAAGAGAACTAGAAGTCCGGCTGGGCAATGAACTGGTCCAAGTCTTCCTGGCTGAGCTGGATCTCCTGAGAGTACGGTCCTCCTGACGCACATTCCAAATAAAGAAAATACAGGAATGTCATCAGCGGACTAGCGCTCGGTAAGTCCCAAAAGAAAGAATGGTATAAAACAAGTAATGAGAATTGAACTGGTAAGTTGTACAGGTATATGATTGTTATTCTAACGTAGTTGTTTGCAGTTTGGTACAGAAAGTATTTGTGTAAACGATAGGAGTCCATCTTACCCCGTGGACTATGGCAATATGTAGTACAAGGCCCCGTCAAAACCCACGGGACAACGGCACCAGAGTTCATGTAGGTGTCTTTTAGTGACCATCTCCTGCCACGCTATACATTCCGTACCAATCTACCCCGTTATCCCCGCCTAATGTTTTGTATTGATTATAGTTACAAGTCTTGCTGAAACCATGGATACAAGTTGTTCAAGTAGTCAGATTCAGGATATAATCTTGTAATCAGGTCAAGTTATAGC
The DNA here is from genome assembly GCA_030015575.1 of Agapanthus africanus. Taxonomy (NCBI): domain Eukaryota; kingdom Viridiplantae; phylum Streptophyta; class Magnoliopsida; order Asparagales; family Amaryllidaceae; genus Agapanthus; species Agapanthus africanus. Next base: position 30,237,583 of record CM057339.1, read on the forward strand.
CATGGTTCGGTCAAGTCAAGTCTTGTATTCAGGTTTGATATTGAAGTTTGAATTCGGGTATTCAGGTTCATGTACAAGCGTTCATGTTAGACTTGGAATTCATATTTGTATTGGACTCTGATTTGAGTTTGGATTCAGGTTTAAGTTAGGCTCAGACTTGAGTCGGACACTTGTAACTGATTTGATCCTGAATTAGGTTCGAGAGTTATCGGTAACTGCTGCACATGGACGGCAGAATTTATGTCTTTTTCCAAGACAATTACCATTGATAACACCGTTAAGCTTTCTACCTTAAATAGGCAAGCACTCACTTTCTCCGGCTCTCTGGGGCTCAAGAGAATTGATCCCGCTTAAATCTATATTTACTAAAGTGCTTAAATATTGTTTTATAAACTCGAGGGGGTTTTATGAAAAATATTTTTAATAAAATTAAAAATAAATCTCGAGAAGTTATTTATATTATTTATGGTTTTCATGGATGTGAATTTTAACGATTTGAGGTATTTTAGTGATAATTACATAGCTTGAAAAGTTCGTGGCATTTTATTGTAAAATTTGTCTTTTGTTGGTATCTTGATGGTATTTTGGTGAAACCGGTAATTCTTTTATTTAAAAAAAATGTAATTTTATTATATTTTGAAAATATATGGATTTTGTAATATTTATATAATTATTAAAAATTAATTTTATTTAAGTAGAAAATGCGTTTTTCTTAAAAACCGTATTTAAAACCTTTCGAGACCAAATGCTCTGTGAGGAGGTCTACATCTCGCTCTACTAGCTCAAGGATGTGAGATAATCCATACCATCCAATAGAGGGACCCCTAAAAAGGGTTGTAGAGGTATAATCGCAAAGAGATTTAAAATACAATGTAAAAGAAAACCGGTTTTTATAGTAAATGGTATTTTCTTGTAATATTGTATTCGTAACAAAAATTCATACAAGGATATATCGTGCTATGGAACCATGTGTGTATGTGAGGGGTAGGTCGTTACCCCGTGAAGTTTTCTAAAGGTACGTTTTAACAAAATACGGAATGAGGTGTTATCTAAAGTTCATGGTATTTTAATGAAAAAGTTAAATTGTGATTGTTTTACCAAAAATTCTTGGATAAAATTTATTCTAGACATGAGTATTAAGCTTATAAGTGAAGTGATACAATTTGTTTGATCAAAAGGTAAAGGAAAATGGAGTTATATGCTTTAGAAAAAGGAATATCGATAATAACTCCACTTTTTACCTATTTTGATTAAAAAAAATTCTAGCAATAGAAAGAAAGATTGGGAGGGACTTACGATTTAGGAGGCTTAAAGAGAAGTGTAGGAAGAGAGGGTTGTCGTCGTGGTGTCGCGGGGTCGCCGGAATTTGTTTCGATCCTCGCCGGAAGTTGATCGCTTGCGAACTCCTTTTCTACTCCACTTGTACTTAATAAATTTTGATAGTTTTGGCTAGAATTTTCAGAATGATGAAAGGCTAAGGCGGTAGTATTTATAGTGTAGAATTAGGGTTTTGGAATTAAAATGGTGAATTAAATTGCATTAAAAATGTGATAAATTGGGAATTGAAGAGGCTCTGTTTGATTGCAGGTGCAGAGGAGTTAGGGGTGGGAAAAAGGGCAAGTGTGCATAACCCGGGCATCATTTGCCACTGTTGGACCGTCGGTACCGGCCCCAAAGGCATTTCCGCCGGTCGATTGAGGAAGTGGGGTCGTTGGATTGATGCCATGTGTACTTGACTGTATTTAAATCCTTGTGCACATATTTGATTTTTCTGTCTTTTCATTTTTGTGTGTATTGCACATGTAAAATTTTGGGCTTCCAAAATGTTTAAAAAGAAAATCAGAAAAAATAATGTACCTAATGGGATTCGAACACAGGGTCTACGTCACAACAGTGCTTAGCTTTATCAGTAAGCTACAAGTTTTTTTTTGCTGTTATTTAACAAAATTAACTTATAACCCAATCTCAGACTGTATAACTTATTTTTGTACGTTAAACTGGAAAATTCCATACAGTGAATTCAGAGCCATTACAATTTGTTTAGATTATATTAGATTTAATCGGTATCTTTTATATCTTTTAATATTTTTAGTTAAGATTTCTTTCATTTAGGTTGAGTTTTTATTTTCTTATTTAAAGGATGAGAATTATTGTATTCACGGGTTGATTTTTTTAATTAAATAAAGGTTGTTTGGAAGCAAAAGAAAAGCCGCGCCTCTTGTGTTGAAGGAGAGGTCATTATATCCCGTCCTTGGTTATTTAGGGTTTTGATCTTGTGTTATCTTTTGAGAGGGAGTAGATCGTGTCAAGCATCGTGTTTTCGTAGACCGGTCATCATCACTTCTAATACCAATCTCAAATTAGGTTAGAAGCTACTTTCTCTTGAATTTACTTGAGACTCTTGGGTCCACTTGGCACATGATAAAAAATTTCATAATCCTAATATTTTTAGAAATGAGATTTTCGAACATCTAATTTCAAAGCGATGTAGCATTTTCTTACTTGGTATAATCTGATTAGTTCGAAGAACATAATATCTGCGGCGGCGATGGTAAGAAAGGCATCAATACATGAGGCAATGATTGTGTTATTTGTGACAATAATTGTTCAAGTGGTGACAACAGTGAAGGTTTGAACAACGTCAATGGTGGAAACAGAGGTAGCCGCAATGGCGAAGCAGTGATAGCTGCATTGAGAGAGGTTGTGGTTTGTAGCGAAAAGGGATGCAACTGCAATGTTGTCGGAGGAGGCAATGGAAAGAAGTAACGCAAGAGCGTTGTCCAAATCAATGAGAGTTGCAGCAGCAACAATTGGAGAACAATAATTAGAGAATGCTGAAAGGTACAACAGCGACAGTGGAGCCGGTCACAATAGAGTGTTCCGGTGGTGGCCGGTAAGACAGCGATGGCTAATGAAAGGATATTGATGGTATACGATTGAAATAGGATGGGGATTTAGGATATTCACCTATTTTGATGGAAAGCGGATTCCGATCTCTAGAGGGCATGTGATCTCCCGGTGGATCATTATATAAAAAGAAAATGGAAGAAACCACTTGCATTATACAATGCATGGGAATATGCCGTGGGAATCTTGCATTTTCTTCAATTCTCATTTACCAAATGCAACCTTTTAAATTTATCTCTTGGTTTTGAGAAACGCCCTGAATCACATTATCTTACGTACTCAATCTAGATATGTACCAATTAGACTGATATAATGTAAAATCCATAAGAAAACAATCAAAATTGTTCTAGTATGAAAGAATGCAAAATCCATGGGAAAAAACTTATTACAAAACTATAAATGCAATGTAAAACTCATGAAAAAAATATTTTAGAAAATCCTATTTAATTAGAGTTCACAACATATAGGCTTTTGTTAGAAGCTGAAAAGGTTTATTCGAGTCTAGAAGAGATTTATTCGTTGCATTTTTCTACATAACGGATTAGAATTGAAGGAGGAGGAAAAGGAACGATGTAAAAGACAAAAAAGCCATTCAATTTTACAAATTTTGTCAACACTGTTAGTGAGCAAACTGGCATGGAGTTCTTTTATGATAGCTAAGGCCGTGTAATATTAAAGTTTATAGTACTTCATTGTAAAAATAAAAAAAGGTTTATGATAGTTGTAAATTTCATAAACCACCATCAAACTTTCAATGTTTTTTAGATAGCGTTACTAAATTTTAAAAATGTCATAAATCCCCACTTTTAAGGGTATTTTCGTAAGGATAATTCCCCAAAATGTCATATTCAATTTATTTTATGCTATTCAATCACCCAAAAGGTTATTTTAGCATTATTCACCCGTCCATGACTTTAATGAGTGAAGGAAACCAAAATATAATGCATTAATAAAGATATACAAGGGTTCAGAGAAAGACAAAAGGTGATTTTTTTTCCAAAGGGACCAAAGCTAATGTTTAGTCTTTTTTCCACAAAGAGCTATGTATAGCCATCTTTCCTTTATTATTTAATCTAAGTTGCTTCTAACTCCTTTTCAATTACACTTAAACCTGAATTATGTTTCTGGCTCACTTATTTTGCATATTCTTGTGAACATATTGCATTAAAAATATAAAATTTCTCTACATTTTCAAAGATACACTGAATTTAATGTTCATATATATCATCTTTCAATGCATAGAGCATATCCATGAGTCCAATATTATTAGATTAATTTGCTGCACTTGTTTGTCTTAAAGAATTGCTAGGTAAACTAATCTAGATTGATCTCCTAATTATCTTTAGAAAGTTAATCTATAAGCTACAAATAGCTATACACATAAGGTCCATGCATGTACATACACAACCAAAGAAGGAAATATTTCTTATACTTTAGTCTAAATATAATCTAAATAATATCCACTAATATTGGAAAAACAATCTATAATGTGAAATTTTTTATTTCTAACCTGTAGAGTTTTCACCTTAGTAAATTATTTTACTATAGTAGTAACCAAATGAATACTTCCACGGTGAATTAGTTGTTGAACGAAAAGACATTAATTAATGGATTGGTATGATGCAATTCGTACCGGTACAGAACCCATCGCAATAATAAAATAGCAAACTTCATGACCGGAGCGTATCTCACTATATCAAATACTTTGAGGAGCAAATCTTTGAATGGAAAATACAGTGAAGCCGAGCGGTTCATGAATTACAAGTAGAGTGTAGGCTATAAATAGATAGCATAAGCTAGGGAGCCTTTCATATCTCTCTCTCTCTCTCTCTCTCTCTCATCACCAAGTTAAAATGCTAATATTCTTTTTAATGTTAAGATTTGTCATCTTATTCTCATTTCATTCACCTTAATTTGCTCATTACTTATATGCTAGAGCATTGAAAATTTACCTTATTATATACAAGTATATGCCTTTGTCCAAGTTGAGAAAATGCTTGGTTTTTTGTTGGGGTTTTTTGTTGGACTCACATCATATATAGGGCTTATTTACTTCTTTTAGCACTTGAGATCGATTCAAATCTGCATTCTTTTGCTACTTCATTAAATGATCTATCCAATTTGGTGCATTGTAATCAACTAGATGATTAAGTGATCTCTTCTTCCTTGCATATCATCATTATATAGAATGAAACTTCATTTCCAAAATTAATGAATACAGAGTTGATCAAAATGACACATGAAGTTGACAAAGGAAGTGACTGGCTCTTTGTACTCAAGCGCTCAAAAGCCAAAGGAAGTGACTGGCTCTTTGTTCAAGAACAAGCTAAGGGCGCTTGTGGTTGATGATGTGAAGTTGCATCGCATGGTGATTATTGCTAAACTCGAGAAACTTGAGGTAGAATTTCAAGAGGCAGAGAATGGGCAAGAGGCAGTGGATCTTCTTGTTGCAAGCCCAGACTTTGATCTCATTGTCATGGACAAGGCCACATGACCATGATGGATGGTGCTGAGGTATATAGATAATTTAATTTACAAGTAATTCATGATTTAATGCATTAATTTTAGGCTTAATCCCAAAAAAACTACCAGATCTTGTCTCATTTACGAGAAACTACCACGCTCTTTCAAAATTACAGTAAACTATTAAGCTTTGAAATTCTATGGTACTTTCTTGCAATTATTGCTGATGTGACACGTTATTTATGGTAATTTTTCGTAAATTTTGAATGATTTGAGATGGTTTCATGTGGTTTTTGGAAATTTTGTGGTAGAATCTTGTGTGTTTAACAAGAATTTGGCAGTTTTTGTAATTTGGCCAAACTATTCGTTAGTTTTTTGGAATTAAGCCTCGGTTATACCACAACACTACTAATTTATGAATAGATTAACAAGTCCTTTTACTGAAAATCTTAATTAATTAAATAAATGAAACTACATGTTATTTTATGATTAGACTTGGAGAAAACAAACAGCTCCTTACCTATACAAGGCAAAAACTTCATAACAAAGCCTATCGGTTTTGATAGTGATGATGCTCAATAACGGTAATTCCTTAGATCATGACACGTGGCGGATGACGCGTCGCATGCGTAAGCCAGTTAGGCCTCTAGGGGCCACGGAGGGAGAACCGGTGTGCTACAGTGGGGGCTTCCCTCAAACCCTGTCTCCGAGGTTGCACCTCACTCCTTGTCCCGAGCACCTCAGCAGCCAAGCCGACTGTCCCTTTGCTCTACTCCGAGCTATCACAGGCCTGAGCCTCCTCGGCCCTCTCAGCTCGCCTCCGGGCTCGAGCAGAACCAAGATACCTCGGCTCTCCCGCTCGTCCGCGAGCTCTCCCGCCGAGGTCATCTTCCTCGGTCTCATCGACCGATCAACAGCACCGCTCACAGGCGCAACCGCCATCCCGCGAATCTCGCCATACGCGAGATATCCGCCGGCCACATCCCACGTGCCATCACGATCCCCATTAACGAGCATGTCTCGCCATTAATGGGAGATCCCGCTCATCACGCGGGCGTGACGTCGGGAGCGTAACGGCCGACGTGATTCCCGCGCCTGCCCTGCCTGCTGCCACCGCTATATAAACCCCTTCTTCAGACGGTTCAAGTAAGCCATTTTTACTCCACTAAGCCGTTACTCTGCTCGAATTTCCTCTCTAACTTGACCGTCGGAGGGTCCTCGGTGGTACAACCACCCCGGGACTTCCTTGCAGGTAGCTCGGCGCAAACAACCTCAAACCCATTGAGATCCACACACTTCAGGAGCCAGCCTTCGGATCAAATCTCAGCCGTCCATCGCCGCCATCGTCAGATCAACGGAAGGTAACATCTTAGCGCGGATCTCACCCGCGTCAGCTGGAGCCGTCTGTAGGAAATCCTTGATTTCACAAAAACAAAAGTTCATCTTCCAATCCCAGCCCAATGGCGAGCGGTCATCACGACGATCCAAGCACCAGCCGCCGCCTCCCCCTCAACGGAGACGCGGACGAATACCCTCTTCCGACGAGCGTCTACAACGCCTTAGCAGCCCGGATAGATCGACTCGCGTCCGTCGTGGACGCGCTCTTCCGTGTCCAGACGGCGGGGCAAGCTCCCCAGGTCGCTGCTCTCCCACCTCGGAACCAGGACCCCTGCAGAGGAAGAGAAGACTCTGCTCGCGTCGGTACAGCCGACCACCGCCTCGTTACTTCCCACGGCCGCAGATCTCCCGGGCCAATACATTCTGCAACCCGCGTCAGCGCCGAGGTCTGTCGCCCGAGTGCCTCGCCAAGGTCTGTCGCCCGAGTGCCTCGCCCCGAGCCCCGACGTGCTCCTGTCCCTCCTGAGGAGATGTCGGTCAGTTCGCCTACTCCCGGGTATTGTAACAACCCCAAATTTCCTGTACAATTTCCTGTACATTTTTCAAAAATCCAGAAAAGAGTATTTTAGCCTGAGCACAAAATATAAATAATTAATTTTCTTTTTAATTACAAGTTAAAATAATGTAACAACTCCATTTTTAGTGTATAAAATTTGCTTAAAAATTAATGTATACTTGGGGTATTTACATTTACTGTTATTATTTTAAGTAATTAATTAGCTTCATAATTACAAGAAGGAGCTTGTAGCTCATTGGTAATACCTTGCACTGCTGAACCAAGTCATCAGAGTTCAAATCTCATACCTCACATTATTTTTAATATTGTTTTATTTTGAATCTTTAGAATACCAAGAGTTTACACGTGCATATCTCATAAAAAACCCACTACACCCAAAAATGTAACATTGCCAGAGGATAGATGAACCGTCGGGGGGATTCCGGGCGCCTGACTCAGCCGGAAATCGGCCCACTCGGCCTCGACTCGGCCGACTCAGGCCTCCGGCCGAGTCACGGCCGAGTCGCGACAGAGTCGGCCGATTCCAGCGACGACCCCAACACAAAAATGTGTCTTTTGGTCTTCCCTGTACACCTGCAAAATTTTATTCTCAGACCATTTCCAGAGACCTCTTAACATCTCAATTACTCCACTTTTATTACATTTTAATATAATTTTAATACATTTTTTCAATTAAACTCTTCATCTATCCTAACCCTAGCCTAACCCTATAAATACCACCCCTACATACTACCCCCTCACTCCAAAATTCTGAGCCAACTCTCAAGAAAAATCTTAGAACCCTAGTGTGTTTGAAAGTGAGCAAAAAGGCGAAGCTCCGGCAAATTTCCGGCGACAACCCTAGGAGATCCCGGAGACGAAACGACGCACCAGTGCCTCCTCCAGACTCCTATTCTTCTCCTCTAAGTCCTAAGCCAGTAAGTCCCACCTTCCCCTTTCTCTATTCTTTCTGAAAATACGAAATTCTAAAACCCGACGGAATCGGAGCAAATCCGATTTCCGATTCGGTTCTTCCTAAAATCTCACTTTTCCCTTAATACAATCTTGTCAAACCATTACATGTTGACTATTAAATACTAACTAATCATATTGAACAAGTTCTATATCAAAAGAAATTGCTATTTCCATTTTACTGTACTTTTTCATTAAAATACCATATAGTTTCATTTTCGACATTTGAACATCACAAACTTGCTATACCTTTAAGTAGATCACGAGGTAATGACCTACCTCCCCACACACTCATATGCAATATAGCACAATACCCTTGGGAATATAGAATACGGGAAAACGATATCTTTTCATTTAAATACCATTATTAATAAAACAATTTTTCTTAATGATTAGTATTCTATACAAATCTTTGCAAAGCGCCGCTACAACCCATTTGGGGAACCCGTTCGGAATAATGCGGATTATCGCACATCCTCGGGCTTAGTAGTGCGAGATGCAGACCTCCGCAAGGAGCATTCGGTCTCGAAAGATTTAAAATACGACATCTTAAGAAAAATGAGATTTTTAGAAATATAAAATATATATTAAAATTATTTTTATATAATTATGTATATATGTAACATTAAAATATCTATTTTGAAATAATATAAATATTCCAACTCTTTTCAAAAATTATAAGAATCACTTTATATTAAAATACCATGAATTCCATAGAAGTCAATATTACAAATAAATACCCTTTATTATGGAATTAAGATATTTTCACTAGAAATATCACAATGTAAAATCTATATTCATTACAACTCTAAAGACGATTAATAGATACTTGGGGTGTATTTTGAAAACTATACAAAAATATTTTTACATAAAACCCCTAAGTTCTATAAATTAGCCTAAGAACCCTAGTAAACATAGGTTTAAGCGGGACCAATCTCTTGAGCCTCGGCGAGCCGGAGAAGTGGGTGCTTGCCTATCTAAGGTAGACAACTTAACAAACGGTGTTATCAATACGGTAATCGTCTTTGAAAAAGACACAAATCCTGCCGCCCATGTGCATCGGTTACCGATAACATCAAAACAATCAGGACTTCAATTTACTTTTCTAATTGTCTGACTCAGATTGAGTCTCTCTATAATCTGACTTGAATATAATTCAAGTACATAGAATCTACAATCTACAATATTACAATCCAACACGAATCCATGAATCCATTATTCCATATATTCAATCTATCAATCTATACAACTTGACTGAACCGAACCATGGATATACATTCCATTTACACGATCATCCAGTTTACATGATTCTCCAGTTACATACATGATTCTATAGTTACATCCGTTTACTGATATTATGGTTTCGGCAAGTCATCCAATTATACAATTCAATTTACAAGACATTACAATGCAATACAATACTATCAATACAATAACTACACGGGGTATTGAGATAGTTCATTCGTGAATTCAACAGAAGCTCAAGAGTCGCCCTAGATCATGAATCCATGTCTACTAACACAAGCAAGCAATCATGAGTGCCCGTGTTTCCATGCTCCTGGACTGTGTCCTATTGAGTTTGGAATACTTCGGCGACGGTCGAAGTCCCGCTACTAACATATCATTCGGGCCCGTGGTTCCCTACCCCTGTACTGTGGCCTGTTGGGTTTGAGAACACTCTTGAGATTGGTTGACATTCACACTTGAACTTACGATAATAACGGCATTAACATTATAACAATATAATACAACTTTAAAAGCCACACTCTCTCTTTCTTCTTTTCTACTTCTCCCTTATCTTTGGGACTTACCAAGCGATTTGTTCGCTGATGATATTCTCTTTCTTTCTTCTTTGAATATCGTCAGGTGTTTCGGACCTTCTGGAGACAGAGCCCGGCATCGAGGACTTGGACCAGATTATTGAAGACCCAGAGCTGTAGCCAAGTAGTGCACAGGTATCAAGCGGGTGCTCATAATCAGACTGTAGCAAGTATTGAATCAGGGTGAAAGTACGGATGTACAATAAAAGCATGGATGCACAAATATCGATCAGGGGTTACATCATGACTAAGTATGATGCACAATATCAAGCATGGGATATTAATGTATTAATAATATGAGTCAATGTAATATGGGCTGCAACTAGTTATGCAGAATTAATAGTATGGATACACGAATAAACATGGATGCATAAATAACTATCAGGGGTTACAACTATAGCTTCATGACTATGTAGGATGCACATTATCTAGCATGGGGTGTTAATATAGCAGTAATATGAAATAACGTGTTATGACATTCAACTAGATATGTAATTAATGGCATGAATGCACAAATATCGATCGGGGTTACATTTACAGCTTCAAGGCTAAGTGGGATGCACATTAATAAACATGGGATGTTAATATGACAATAATATATAATAATATGATCTGTAGATGCAGCTACATGTATATTAAATGATATGGATGCATATGGGTATCCGAAAATAGTAAAACTTTAATATGGATGTATAATGCGATCAACATGTAATAATTTTATTCATATGGATGCAAGATAGGTATTATAGCATGTAGCAAGATAAACTTGCATCGATTGGGTCACACGACGGATGCGTACGGCACGTCTGACGTCGGTAAATCGTCGCAACGCACACACGGCACGCGGGACGGGTCCAGGCAAAGCAAGAGGGTAATCATGTAAGCAAGGGACGCTCACTGGTTCTCCCAGATCGGCGGCGGCGAGCACGGCTCCGACGATCACCGGAAAGTGCGAAATCAAGAAAGAGAAAGAGAAAGAGAAAAGAAGAAGAAAGAAGAAGAAGAATGAGAAGAGGGTTCTCAGGATATAGCTTTGGGTTTTTGTGTTTGGGGACAGAGGCGAGGCGAGAGGGTTGTTGACGACGGGTTGTGGTTTTCCGGTGAGGTTTCACGGCCAAAGGCAGTGGGATCAAGGGTTCGGGTGCAGGGAAAAGAAGAGCTCGGGTGTGGGTTTTGGCTGGGGTGTTAGTGAGGAGATGGAGGAGGCGAGGTCGAGGAGAGGAGGCGACGAAGAGGGCGGTGAGACGGCGAGGGGTCGCCGGTGATGGGAGGTGATGGGTGCGGTTCTGTTGTGGGGTTTTAGGTGTGCAGGGTAATGGGTTTCGAACTCTGGAAGGAGGAGAGAGAAGAAGAAGATGGGGATGGTGACCAGGGGAGGCCAACGAGATGGTCGGCGGCGATGAGAAGTGATGGTGGCGGAGATGGCTGCGTGGGTTCGTCGGGGACGAGGGTTGCAGGGGAAGGAGTAGAGGAGGGGAGAGATGGTCGAGGAGATGAGAGGAGGGGGTCGACGTCGAGGGTGTAGCGACGAGGGGAGACGGCGACGAGGTGAGGCGGCTAGGTGTTAGGGTTCGGGTTTTAGAAGTGAGGCGGCAAAGAAAAATTTCGAAGAAGAAAAGAAAGAGAAGGAGGGAGGTGACAATAAGGAGAGAAGGGAGGTGAGCGGATCCCTCGTGAACAGGGATCACGAGAGGAGAGAGAAGGGGGAGAGAGAGAAAGAGAGAGAGAGAGAGTCTGTGTGTGAGGGGGGAAGAGAGAGAGATGCGAGAGGAGAGAGAGAGATCGAGAGGGGAGAGAATGAGTGCGAGAGGAGAGATAAATTTGTTTGGATTAGGATTTAAGAAATTTTAGAAAATATAATTAGTTAAAAGAATTTTATATAAACTGTAAATATATATTAGAATATAATATTAGTAATTTTTGATATTTTGGCTAATACAAAAATAGTCCAAAACACGTCCGGGTCGGGTCTAAAATTCCAGTTTTAAAATACGAAAAATATACACGTCGACCAAAACTAAAATTAGATATCCGGGTAACGAAAATGCATACCCCCAAGAACGGATGCACGTACGTGCGCGTAGCCATCCAAACAAGTCTGTTTCACCGAACGAGACGAGAATAAGGTGCGCGGATGCTACCGCAGGGTCAGGGGTATCATGCATGTCATGCAATGTATTTTTAAAGTATTTTATGTGACTTTAAATGTTATGTTAAAGAAATGCCGATGCCAGATATAATGCCAGTATGCAGTATACTAATAATGAAAGTGCACGGATCCACAAAACAAGCCAGGATAAATCATAAACAGGAATCAAGACAGGTTTCCAGCAAGCAGGTCGGGTCAGATGCAAATACAGATGTCAAAACACTATTCGCACCCAAAACACAGTAAATCAAGAAAATACCATAATTAAAGAAATACTTGAACTAGAACGTATAAATGAACTAGGGTGTTACAGAAGCCCTCATCGTGAGGCCGCCGAGTTCCTTCCTGCTCGGCGCATCCCCAACGAGCATCCTCCTGCCCATCAGACGCTGAGGAAGCCCTCATCGTGAGGCCGCCGAGTTCCTTCCTGCTCGGCGCATCCCCAGCGGGCATCCTCCTGCCCATCAGACGCTGAGGAAGCCCTCATCGTGAGGCCGCCGAGTTCCTTCCTGCTCGGCGCATCCCCAGCGGGCATCCTCCTGCCCATCAGACGCTGAAGATCTGAATCCCTTATCGTAAGGCCGCCGAGTTTCTTCCTGCTCGGCGCATCCCCACCGGGCATCCTCCTGCCCATCAGACGCTGAGGATCTGAAGCCCTCATCGTGAGGCCATCGAGTTCCTTCCTGCTCGACGCATCCCCAGCGGGCATCCTTCTGCCCATCAACGCGGTGGGTCCAAAGCCCTCCTCGCGAGGCCACTGAGTAGCTTCCTGCTTGGCGCATCCGCAGCGGGTAGCTTCCTACCCTATGAAGACACGGATCCAAGGCCCGCCGAATAAACTCATACTCAACGCGCGATCAGCGCCTCAACTCCGGTAAAGGGAGGATACCGACCTTCCCACACTCGTCCTTCGTTCGACTTATACTCGATGCGCGACAACAAGAACGCCGTGTCGTCCCCGAACAATATACCATGAGGAATTACCAGCGCCAAGCCGCAAAGAAAGAACCAAGCAGTCCACTCTCGATCCGACCCACGAATAGATCGGAACGAGAGTGGGGGGCTAATGATGATGCTCAATAATGGTAATTTCTTAGATCATGACACGTGGCGGATGACGCGTCACATGCGTAAGCCAGTTAGGCCCCTGGGGGCCACGGAGGGAAAACCAGTGTGCTACAGTGGGGGCTTCCCTCAAACCCTGTCTCTGAGGTTGCACCCCACTTCTTGCCCCGATCACCTCAGCAGCCAAGCCAAATGTCCCTTTGCTCTACTCCGAGCTATCACAGGCCCGAGCCTCCTCGGCCCTCTCAGCTCGCCTCCGGGCTCGAGCAGAACCAAGATACCTCGGCTCTCCCGCTCGTCCGCGAGCTCTCCCGCCGAGGTCATCTTCCTCGGTCTCATCGACCGATCAACAACACTGCTCACAGGCGCAAACGCCATCCCGCGAATCTCGCCATACGCGAGATATCCGCCAGCCACATCCCACGTTCCACGCCATCACGATCCCCATTAACGAGCCTGTCTCGCCATTAATGGGAGATCCCGCTCATCACGCGGGCGTGATGTCGGGAGCGTAACGGCCGGCGTGATTCTCGCGGCTGTCTCGCCTGCTGCCACCGCTATATAAACCCCTTCTTCGGACGGTTCAAGTAAGCCATTTTTACTGCACTAAGCCGTTACTCTGCTCGGATTTCCTCTCTAACTTGACCGTCGGAAGGTCCTCGGTGGTACAATCACTCCGGGACTTCCTTGCAGGTAGCTCGGCGCAAACAACCTCAAACCCATTGAAATCCACACGCTTCAGGAGCCAGCCTCCGGATCAAATCTCAGCCGTCCATCGCCGCCGCCGTCAGATCAACGGAAGGTAATATCTTGGCACGGATCTCACCCGCGTCAGATAGGCTCAAGGACTTGTTGCATGAAGTTGATGGAGCCTGCTAATCAAAGTTATATTTTCTTATGATGAAAAACTATATTTGATAATGTATTAAATAAGTGGACGTAAATATGTAAAACTTTTGTCGGAGAAGTATAATATAATGGGACTGAAGAAATGGCCCCTTGTGCCTTATGAATTAATGCATTTTGCTTACCTTTTGATGAAGGTTCTTTGCTTGGAATTATTTTTTTCTTTTTCTAGGGAGCTATTTGGTACTAATAATTTATGCATTGCTACCGTTATAATGGGATTATGATTCTTTTGATGGAAAAATATTTGATGGAGGGTGGGTTCTATGATGGTGATTCAGCCTTCCATGCGTCATTTGATTGATGAGGACTTGGCTCTCTGCATGTACCCGGTTCATGGCTAATCATATCTCTACAAGTAGATTTTCCATTTTTAATTTTGTTGAAATATATATATATACACGTATGGCGTCCATACAGATAAGTGATATCATTAGCTGCGGTTATAAGTCATTAAATTTAATTTTCAGAGAGAGAGAGAGAGAGGGAGGGGCTTTCGATATAAATGAGTTCCATCAATAAGGCTCAAGCCTTATGGAGGTTTGTCCCATTTTATGTTTTATACCCATAGAGCGAGAGGGCCTGTTATATATTTATTTATATGAGAGAACACGGGCTTTTAATATAAACGGGTTCCATCAATATTAGGAAGCTAATTGAGCGAAGCCGTGTTTGCGTTTAAATCGGTAGAAACGAAAATTGCAAATATATTCAACTGCATTTTTTGGGCCAAATCTTAAATGAGAAAAAGTGGCAAGACCTTAAAAATCTTGAATTTACTACCGTCGTCATAAAATCCCAGCGACGGTTATGAATGGTCCCATACATGAATTGGCCGCATTCTAAGGGAGGAAGCATAACCTTTTCTATCTATGTCGCATTTACACGTGGAATGCAATTTGTTCTATAAGAAGGTGAAGAACACGAAGAGAAAGAGCTTGACGTCTTCATAAAGAAATTATAAGGAAGCTGAGAAGAAAGTTGCATAAATGAATGGCGTTAAAGAAAGGAGGATCGCAGCCTTTTTCTTCTGCTCTGGTTTTCAATCCGGTGGAATATGCAAGGTTTGAAAATTTCCAAAAGTCTGTTTCCTTTCTAATTTTAACGAAAAGTTGCTTCACTAATTTTTTTAACAATGAAGGAAGAATCAATGGGGTTACCGCGTGAAACAAGGGAGGGGGAAGGCGATAAAGGATTGCCCGATCATCAAAGCCCAGGTAATCGATTTTATAAATAAAATACGATAATTGTCTATCATTCATTCTGATCTTTTTTAAAAATCCACGAAATATTTTAATTGTGCGACCCAAATTAATTAAATAGGAAACAAGATTTAAAAAGTTAATAAATAAATTTCAATTCTCAAATTGTATATATGGTCATGTGGAGATGCCTAGGCACGCAATAGTTTCTCTAAAATTAATTAAAAAAATCCATTATAAAGGAAAAGGGGCAAAAATGAAAGAAAAGGTAAAAAGAATGGGACTAGGGTTTGTGATTGTCCACTGCTGCTTTCACAGCCGTCGATTAACAAAATCGAACGGTCCAGATTTTCTGTAGTGTCCGCATGCGGTTTAAGTCCTCAGCTCGAGGATTTCTTTCCCCAAACCAAATCCTTTTCTTTCTCTCTCCCCTCTCTCTATCTCTCTCTCTCTCTCTAAAAATGAACGAGGGTTACTGGAGATACGCCGTCTCTCGGCAGCAGCAGCTGATGGCGCCTCCTCCGGCGGCGGCGCCGGCACCCTTGAAACGCCAGCGCGCTGATTATCCCGGTATGATCCTCTCGCTCTCTCTCCCTCTCCCCTAGGGTTAGGGTTAGGGTTAGGGTTACTTGTTTATGTTCATAATTTAGGGTTAGGGTTTGCCGTTGTCATGCGTGTTGAACCTAGGTCGAAGACCCTAAGGCTCGCATCTTCTAAAATAAAAATCTACAAAGATTGTATCTTTGGTAATGAAGTATGAACTGTCTTGAATTACGCTTGAAATGTTATTGTGTAAGTGAGCAGGCAGATGCTAGGTAGCTACCTGATGAACTGGCCAACGAGATGCGGATATAAAATCATGTTTGGAGATCGATTGGTTCCACAATTTTGTTCCATACTAGTTCATTCATGATCCAATGAGTTGACAGTCTTAGGATCCCTTAAATCCCGATGATTTATTTTTTGTTCACGTATTTATTAGGATGACCTCATTCTTGGATACTATATGTATGCCTTTGATTTGAAGGCTGGACTACCAATCCTAACTACTCAAATAGTATTTATTATAGAATTAAATAAACGTCAGGTTTATGATTTATTGATTGCAAATGCAGTAGTTATTCGAGATGCATGTTTTTGTGTCAGATTTGAAGCTTATTTTGGGTTGCAGAAACAATTATAAGGTTAACCTTGAGATTGCTTATCATGAACCTGCAAATATTGAGAAGCTGGAAACTTTACTTGTTGTAAATTCAATTGAAGCTGGGTTATGTTCCCCTTTTTACTTAAATGCTCAACATTTTCTTTCTTTGTTTCTTTGGCTTTGAACATTTGCTGATTTTGTATGCTGTAGATGCCATCATAATCTAATTATTCTGGCACCCTTGATTTTGTTTAATGTTGGTTCCTACTAAAAATATCGCTGTTTGATGTTCAAGATGTACCTGCTGGTTCGGAGATCCTTGGTTATTATCCTCGTGCTGAAGAAAGAACAGCACCCCATGCTATTAGAGACACTCAGACACTAAATGCATCCTATGATCGATATTTGCAAAATGGGGTATGATTATCGGACTTGCTTGATTTTTCAATTTGTTCATAATATATGCATGCCATAAGCTAATGTTTGAGTGTTACCTTTCTGTAGACTTCTTTTGGTGTTGCTGATCCTGCCAGGCCTGTGCCTGTGTCTGGAGCAATGACTGGACTGGATCCGCGTCTGGCTGGAGCGGACCCGCGTCTGGCTGGACTGGACCTGCGTCTTACTGGACAGGATCAACGTCTGACTGGACAGGATCATCGTTTGAGTGGATCGGACCCACGTCTGATTGGTGTCGGAAGCATGGACTCCCTAACTGCTGGATATGGTACTAGAAGACCCGAGCCAGCTCTTCCTCTAGATGCTTCAAGCACTCTATATGTTGAGGGGCTCCCTGCCAATTGCTCGCGCAGGGAGGTTTCTCGTATCCTTTGATTTATGTTTATAATTATCATCATGATTATATCTAGAAGAAGTCGAATGTAGCTTCCATAAAGGATAAATTGAGGAGAATTGACTGAAATGGTTTGAACATGTGTAGTAGAGAGTCCAGAGACCAATAAATACACTAATTAGGAGTGATAATTGTCATTTTACAGTTAATCCCAAAGGTGAATCTAAACGAACACAGATGAAGGCGTCAAAAAGTTAAAACAATATTGTAGCTGTCAATTTATTCGAGAAAGGCGGAACTTTACAGACCAGAATGAGAAAAAAAAATCGTGTGGCCAACCCCAAAATCTTGGGATAAAGGCTACTTATGATTATATCACACTATTCTCCTCTCAAAATGAGGTCAACTACAAACAAGTCTACACAAAAGATTGGATAGAATTTTATGACTGCCTCCCCCCCCCCCCCCCATGAACCATTTCATAATCAATGAACTCTTCCTGGCTGAGAAAACTATGAACAAGCTACACGTATGCAATGAGCCTCTACCAGTAGTCCACATCCTTGAAATATTTTTAGATGCGGTAAGAAAGTCTAGAAAAGGAGAAAAGATGATAGCTGAAGCGTATGGAATTATATTCAACATGAAGGCTTCAAAGAAAGTGCCAAGAAGGACATACTGACTATTTGATTTTTGTTCCAATATTATTTTATTAAGTACTTCCACTGTTGTTCCTTAACTGTGGTCTGCAGATATTTTCCGTCCTTTTGTAGGGTTCCGAGAGGTTAGACTTGTGAACAAGGAATCCAGACATGTGAGTATTGTTTCTAGTCACGGCACCAGCATCGTTTAAGTCAGGTTATTGCATTTCATGTATAGCTGAACTTTCTTGCCCTTAATTTCCTTCCTTCAGTCTGGAGGAGATCCTCTTGTGCTATGCTTTGTTGATTTTGCAACTGTGAGTCAAGCTGCAGTTGCTTTGGAAGCTTTGCAAGGTGAGACAAAACTCCAAAACTTTATGCATAATTTTGGTGATCAAGGTTTTAAATATCGGATATCGGCGGATATTGGAATCGTATCGGCTAGGTGTCTCATATGTCATATACTGCCGATATTCGCCATATCGGCGAATTTTTTTCGGTTTTATCGTATCGTGAGCGGTCCCGATACGATATATCGGCCGATATGACCGATATTTGATTCAATGATTGTGATTCTAATGCAATTTCAGTTAGTTATGCACTATGTCTTGCACCTTTTTCCAATTTTTCTGCCGCAGTAGTTGTTTGTGAATTGTCTTCCATCTCCAAGTACTTTATGTTTTTATTATTGGGATCAATGTTCAAAAAAACGGTTTAAACGTAAACGGTGACAAAACGAACAGTAAAGTCATTAAACGGTCAATTATGCGGTTAAAACGTTTACACGGTGTGATTAAATAATGTTTATCCAATTTTAACAGTGTTTAAACGGTGTTTATCCAATTTTAAACAATGATTATACTGTTTGATATTTTGTTGATTTTAAAGTTATTTGTAACCCGCATGCCTTTTATGTTTGCTTATGTTTATGTGACAGTGAGTAGTGACATAGATATTTATATGTTATTTTGGTGTTATGCTTTTAGGCTTTAGCATGTATGCTCTAGTGTTGCTTATGTTTACGGGATTTCATGTTGCATTGTGGTGTAATTTGTCTTTTGGTACGAGCTATTTTTTGTTGCATAGTGAACGTTATGTAGTGTTTCAAAAAATTCCATCGACAAGAATGCATACCCGGTGGGATTCATACACACAATCCTTCGAATTTGTTTGGACGCCTTGCCATTTAGGCCACGGGTGAATTTCAAATTTTCAATACCTATAATCCTATATATTTGTCATTATTTTATAAATAATAATTATACTAAAATAATATAAAATATATGTGGCCGTATAATCTGTATAAAACGTTTAATCACCGAATAATTTGATTAAACGCTAAATACCTCCCGAATGAATAGTGAACGAATACGTGTTTTACAACATTGATTGGGATAGTCTCTTTCTACTAGTAATTGTCTCTTCACAGCTGGGAAGCCCCCCTCCCCCTCCACATTTTTGTGATTCTGTTGGAATCCCCCCCCCCCCTTCAGAATAGCCTCTTCATGCCCTTGATTGTCCCATTTTAGGTGTAGTGTTGATTAAGGCTCGCGCCCAAAAAAAAACAGAATTATGAAACGACTGAAACAAAGTAGGATACTCTTTGCTGGTATAACATCTGATTTCCTGGACTGACAGATTTTCTCAGAACTTGTTGGTTTTGGCTATGAGCCTTTCATGGGTTGAGGCATTATTGATGTTATCCTTTATTGAGCAAAAGCCTAAGCTTGGCCATATATTTTATGATCATGATTTGAAATCTCGGCCAATCCCGATCTGAGAAGGCCGATCGCAATCCAAAAAAATGACCGTCTAGTTCAATACCTAGCAATATTGCGTTTACCATTTTATTAGCGAGGTTCTAGTATTAAATTTATTACTGGGTTAATGGGTTTATTAGTAGATTATTGGGTTCCGGTTTATTTGACATCATTAATTACTGAAAATATATCAAAAATATTAAATAAATTACTAATTGCTACAATGTTTGCCAAAAATTAAACAACCATTTTAGACATCATTAATTGCCAGAGTTTGCCAATTGTTTATAGCTGCATTTACTATTTGTTTAAAGAATTTACTATTTTAAAAAATAGTTTTTATCAGACAATATAAATCCAATATTTCAGATCAAAGACGGCTGTTCGCAAAAGTGATCGTGTAATAAAGTTGTTAATCATGCTGAACGAGCGAGCCATAGGTTGTTTGTGTTCGTTCAGTTACTTAAATGAGCTACAACTTATTCAAGCTCGGTTTGTTTATTTGTCAAATGAGCCCGAGTGAGCTCTCACTGAGCCCGAGCCGAGTTTCAAGCTTTTTTGAGCCTTCATAAACTCTGGACAACTAGCAACAAATAATTAAAAGAGTATATGAAAAAACCATGTAGATATCAAATTTTATCTTTGACTGAGAAATATAGTTGTTATAACTCGATGAACGTGCTTGCGACTTGTTTAGAACCCTACAGAGTTTGATTTTAAAGTTATTATCCAAATTCTTCAATATTATATCATAACAATATTTGACTAAATATTCACCATGATATGATTCTCTCGTCAACAAAAGTGAGTTAATACATGCGACCTAAATTTACTAATGTGTTATTATTATTACAATACTAAATAAGCCGTAAACCGCCTGAGCACACATGAGCCTAACGAGTTGAGCTTGAATATGACACAAGCTCGAACAAGCTATGTTCATATTCTTTCGTTTATTTTATTGAGCTTTAATTTATTTTCAGCTCAACTTGTTCTTATTTTCAAACAAGCTTGAACGAGCTTTTATTGAGCCAATCCGATCCGAGTTTTTGAGAGTCAAGCTTTTTTAACAGTCCTACTGTCCAATACCGATAATCAATACCAATACCGATACCCATCCTGAGATTATAAACCTTGCGTATGAGAGTCTTTTTTATTATATCCCCATCTCTATATCATTTAGAATGATCCAACTATTGTTTGTAAAGGCACATGATGGAACCAAATTGGACTCTCCATAACCATATGCGAAGAGAAGGGTGTGCATCATCTTATTGGGCCCAGCATGTGAATCTAATACGGTTTGACTTAATCATGTGTGTGCTATTCTTTATATGAGGAACTCACCTAATACTTGGTTGCTATGAGAGAAGAGAGAGGGGGGGGGGGAGGTCCATATTTATGTGTTATATAAAGTATTTTTTTCCAAGTTCAAGAGTCCATCTGCCTAGTGAAAGCCAGGTTTAATGAATATTGACCTAAGAAATTTCTAAGGACGGTATCAAATTTACAATATTTAAACTAAAATACTTATATGAAGCTTTCATTGTTAGTTTGGAATGCATTGATATGAGTATATGATAATATGTTATGTATATGGGATATAGAAATACAGGATACGAATATAGGATAAACCGATAAAGGATATGTGAGATGAATATAGGATATAAGTTGCCTAACCTACATGATACAGATACCGAGTAGTTCCGAAAATTCTGGTAACAAATACTTGTGGATAATAATGTGTTAAGCCGTAGATATTTTTTGAGACTCAGGATATAGACATGGAAACAATAATGTTGGTACTTGCATGTCCCAAGCAGGTGCCAAGTAAGCATAAATATTGACAGCTTTAAAACCATGGCAGTATGGCACAACATACAAGCAGATGTATGTATTAAACCATGGCTGACAACAATACAATATGAGTGTTGTTTCCAATATAGGATGGCTACAATCACTAGTGTTTGTGCACTATACACATACAGATGTATGTATATATAGTAGTGCTTTCTGTCTGCAACATTAGTTAGCAACACTATAATGTAGTATTCATATAAATTTCAAGTAGATTAATTTGGACATCTCCTTGACACCTTTTGAACAAATTCTTTGGCAATTCATTGCACTTGTTTGATGCACATTTATTACATTACAAAATTTTCTCAGTTTCACAGTAAAGACTGTATAATGTAGTGAAAAATTATAAAATGGTTTTATTTAATTTACTAAGCTAATGTGTGTTCAGTATAAGAATAAGAAACTTATATTTGTTTCAATAAAAAAACAAAATTGCTATTCGTTTCAATGTAACGATGGGAAAGAACCAATGGCCTTTAAATTGCATAAATGCATTAGGACTTGGAAGTTACCATCATGATAATTTAAGCACTGGTTTAAATCAAGCTATCGCAAATCGACGTATAATTTCCAAAGAAACATAGAAAAAACTATATACTATTGGCCTGGCCTTCCCTTTAGATCCAGGTATAAAAATTGTAGAAGAAAAAGAAAACTTGTAGATCCATGCTAAGTGCCGTTCCATGCGCATCGTAATCTAGAAGCGGTTCGATTTTGCAGGTTATAAGTTTGACGAGCACGAACGAGACTCAGCCAACTTGAGGCTCCAATTTGCTCGCAATCCTGGTCCAAGGTCAGCTGGCGGGTCTCGTGGTAGACGTTGAATCCATGGGTGGGTCTTCCAACATATTTACAGATAATGCCAATAAGCGCTCTTAACGATTTATACTGAAATTACCCAATGGGATTATCTCTTGTAGGTCTTATCGAATTGTGGATGTCTCTTTGAGCAACGGTTATGCGTGGTGGCTTTCTAATTTCGTTAGTGAACTGTGAGCGGTGCAAGTGTAGACCTTAGAACTTTGCGAGTTATTAAACCTATCGTCTCTGTTATCCTTTATCATAAAACTTTTACTCTATCGTATTTTATTTAAACTTTGGGTTGCCGGTAACAGACTTGTAGTATTGAAAGTACAATATTTAATAACTGTAGCTGGTGTTTGTTTGCGATTTTGTTTTAGACATTCAGTTCAGCATCTTCTTGTTTTTCCCTCTCTTTCGGTTCCGTTGCTAGAGATACTGTTTTGATTCTTGCTCGTACTTTGTGGGTTCTTTTTCGTTAGAGATTTTGGGCTGCATGTTTCTGCAGTTTGTAAACTAGTGCTCAATGTCTTGGGACAAGCACGGCTTGAGTTGATGAGGGCATCAAACAAGTACACTGCTTGTGATGAGATGCTTGATCTACAAATTGGTGAACCATGCTTGAACAATATCTTGTTTGTTAATCGACAGCTTGAATAAGATAGGTCTTGTTCTCTTTTGGGAAGGATTAATGGGATTTTATGCTCTGGTCTACGAGTTATAGCTGTTTATATAACACGAATCCGGGTGCGGATATGGAACACTATGCAGGTCGGATTTGCTGATACACAGTATGCAAATGTTCAGGGTATGATTTGTTTGGATACTAATTTGTTTTGTTTATCATACGTGTTTCAATTTTAGCAAATTCAAACAAAAATTATAAACATTTTATGGTGTTAAATGCTTAGATTGTTGGCGTCGTTAACCATTGATACATGTTTGATATAGTCAGTATACAATATAATGTGCCAGAAAAGTTCCAATTGTATCCTTTACAAATCCGATATAGATATGACTCCACTCTGATATGTATTTGTCTCCTGTATATGTCTCCTCGATGAAAACTCCATTCGTCATAGATAGCCATATGCAAGTTCTATGAGTAGATCAATGTTCGTAGATGATGAATGTGGTTTCCATGGAAGTTATTCAGGTTAGGCAACTACCCTGATAGAATTTACAGTTAATATATTGTTTCTGGTACTTACATTACTTCCCTTTGCAATGCGACTCTCACAAGCCTTGAACCAGTGATCTTCCACATGGGAGAGGAAAGATTTCGATGCAGGAGCTATGCTCCTTCGGTTACTTCCATTTCTTGTTTATATTTCACATTTAGAAATATATTTATGAGCAATGATTCAATTTTGAGGATAAAAGCTGAAACAGGGAGAGCTTTCATGCAATGAAGGTAGCAAGCCTGCTTATTGAAGCTTGGCAATGGTTGTTACAAAGTCTAAATAGCACCAAACAGCTTCATAAGTTTATCATCAAAATCTCCTTCCACCATAATTTATTGTGTTGCGCAAGTAAGCAAACCGTCTTGTAGAAAAATTTTATCGTCAAATTTTAGGGATATTTGTGTAGCTTAACTGCTTCCTTTTGTTAGTTGTCCAGACCCTCGTGAATAGGAGCAGTAAACATCTCTTGTTCATGATTGGTATTATTGTCTTTGTAGATTTTTCTATGACATGTATTCCCCATCCTCTGCAAATTGTGTTAAAGATCAAGCAGATGCATAGCTGTTGCAGAAAATAAAAGCATTAAAATATAGTCGGTGAAAGTTGAAGATAGAGTGAGGCTTTCTTGCTATACGGGTAAAAGCAAAAAAGTTTTCCTGCGATTAGTATATTCGAATTAAAGTCATCTTCGCACATTAAACATTTTATTTTTTTCCATCTCCCTCACAATTGGTGATAAGCGGAATACTGGACAATGAGAGTACCTGCAGAAGCATCAATCCAGTAAAGGAACAGGAATATATGGAGTTGATAAAAAATGTAATTGGTAAAAAATAACTTTGTTGTTGTTTCATCTTGACTGGGGAATTTACCGACCCTCATAAGTTTTATTCTCATGATTTTTAAGATTTTCTGTGTGCGATTTCGTTCTAGTTGGAAGAAAAGCCACATCTTTGACACGATATTTGTACTTTGGTAGCAAAAGCAGCGCATATGAGAAAGATGTCTGTGCTCTTTATATCTATATCTCAAAATGGTGCTTTTATATCAATTTTACTGATTTCTTGAGGTTATTGTGGATGTGGTCAAATTGATCCAGAATAGGTTCGAGTAAAAGCAACAATTCAAGCAACATTAGTTTATTTCTACATTAAGGAATTATGAATGTAACCAGTAAATTCTATACTTAAAGCTTGTTAAGGATAAATCAGAACCATTTATATTATCCTTTTGACAAGATTTGAAATCAAATAAAGATGTAATCACAGATTATGATTTGATATAAATATTTACACATGTAGTTTATTGTGAATCTTTTAAGGACAGATTGTACTGCATTTTTTTAAATTTTTTTGTTAGTTTCATCCTCTTGCACCCCACAGACTACAGCATAACACGGCATGGACATTAATAGGATGATATGCCTCTTGGACATTAGAAGGAAGATTTTATGTGTTCCTCAATTTTGATGCTGTTATGGAAAAATGTTAAATTCTTCTTGAATGGAAAATGTTACTATGCTTTATGCCAACAAACTTCCATGTTTCCTACTTAGTAGTTTAATTTTGTTAGCAGTGCCCTCTAGCAGTAACTTGAAAACTATAGTAGCACTTTAATAGAAAGAAAGCAGACTATACGGATACACTATGCACTTGGTATGTGCAAAGCATATTGACTCGATTGGATTTGCAGCGGATGGTTGTGGAACTTTACAATGGAATCATGAATTCTGTAACTACGTATCTATTTGATGCTCAGCATGCTTGTGTCCTACAATTAGTAAATTGAAAGTAGTCTTGCATGCTCCAAAAGTTATTTTGAGGATGATCGATGAATCTGGCTGTGTAGTTTTGTTAGTTTTGTTTGATCGGTTGTCGATAATAAAATTTTGCAGGGGTTACTATTCATTCTACAAGAAAAAGAAATGAGTGGAGATTGAGGCAGACTATCGTAGGAGAGATCTGGCCGAGATTAGTCGTTACAAAGATCAAGTGATTACTTGTGCAAGCGAAAGAGAACGTTCCTTTTACTGATAATTATTGTAAATTTTGCATAGAAAGAGCTTTGGTTATTGTGACGTTTAGAGAAACTTAAATGTTTTCCGAGGTCAGTGATAATGTCAACTCTAAGGCTGAGTTTGCCCTGTTGGGTCATTAAGAGTCCAAAATCTTAGGAGATTTCTATGGAGATATTGGAAGGCAAGTTGTTATATGTCAGCAATTACTAGTAGGTTGATTCATACGATTATGTTACTCATAGTGGTACAGTAAGTTCTTTGTAAATTCTAATAAATTGTTTGATGTTTTGAATGTGATCTCAAACATTTCAGCTAAGATATGTTTAAGGTTGAGCAAAAAGTTGTTTCATTGCAACCGTTGTCTCTTCAAGAACTCAACACCAGCAGTTTCCATAAAAAATTTCTTATGGCTCATGGATTTGTTTGAGAGTTTCTGAATACATGGCAGTAATGGTTACAGATTTGAATGCAGGTCTAAACAATAGGCAGCAATGGGATACAAGTAACAAGGAAAGGAGCATATTAACCCTATTCTGCCAAAAGTTGTTAAACCGCAAGTGAATTGCGATTTGGAATGATCGTTTCTAATTTGGGAATACTAACGTTTCTAATCAAAAGAATCATTGTTTTATTCAAAACTTAAGTTAAATGGGACATATAATTGAGTTTTTGTTAAATTTTTTTATTTTTTAGCAAAAAAGATTGAACCACAAAAAACACACAAATACATACAAATGATCCAAAAGCACTTCGAGATATGTTTACCATACCACATTCCACACCAAAGTGGTATAATGTGTTCCCGTTTTTATTTTGACTACCAAAAAGTACCGCTTATCAGGTAACATTGGATTAACCAAGGAAAAATTTCCTTATAAATTATAAGTTATCATGTATATACACAAATGAAATAACTTGGCTTTTAAAAAAATTGAAAGGAGAGAGTAAAATTTCATGTCCTGTATAACTTACTGCAAAGGAAAAGGCAACCTCTGAACTAAACTCTCCTTGCATCAATTATTTTTGAAATGAGACCATATATGCGCAAAATTATTTCTACCAATTGGGATCTAAAACCTCTTTACAAATTCCTTCAATCTCCAGATCAGCTTCCCCTTTCATGACCAATCTCATCTCCTTCAACAAAACATAAACCGCTTCACTTCTTGGATGGGACTTATCCTCCACCAAAAACTTATGCATAACCCCCTCCAACTCAACAACAGTATACCCAGCTTCTTTCCTCTGTTTCTTCCCCTTCATCAACTTCCATACCTCAGCAACACTATCCCATTTCCCCGACACTGCGTAAACATTCGCAAGAATCACGTAGTTCCCTGAGTTCGCCGGTTCGAGTTTGAACAGAAAATTCGCTGCGATTTCCGCAAGCTCGACCTCCCCGTGAAAACTGCAGGCGCCGAGGAGAGCTCCCCAGATGACTGCATCTGGTGGAATTGGCATGCTCCGGATGAGATTGTAGGCTTCTGTTAAGAGCCCGGAGCGGCCTAAGAGATCAACCATGCAACCGTAGTGTTGGAGCTTGGGCGTGATCGAGAAGTCGTGTTGCATGGATTTGAAGAAGGTTTGGCCTTGAGATACGAGACCTCCGTGTGTGCATGCGAGCAGGACGCCGATGAAGGTTATGTCGTCGGGGGTGAGTCCTCTTGCCTGTTGAAGAGTGAATATGAGAATGTTAAGTATTTACAATAAAACACCATGGACATTAAGCTTTCTAGACAAATATCATTCTTTCTTCTCTCAAATGGTCAAGAAAACATAAATTTTACAAAAATCAACCAGAACAATCTCAAGAAAATCTAAGCAATTTCCAAAGCAACATAGAGAAGAGGTGGGGACCACTCAGGGGTGGGCTCCTCGCTCTCTAGTCTTAGAGAGAGTTACTTTAGAACTCTTTTCTCAACAATAAAACCTAAATGTAATTAACAGCGATCAAAAAGAGAAGGAAATTTTTACCTTCATCTCGCGAAAGAGTTCAAGAGCTTCATCGCACCTCCCATGCACGGCCAACGCCATGATCATTGAATTCCACGAACACAAATTCCTCCTTGTCCCAATCTCCTCGAACACCCTCCTTGCCTTCTCAATGCTCCCACATTTCCCATACATCTCTAATAGCGCATTCGTAACAAACAAATTACCAATATACCCCTTCCCCCTTGCGTACTCTTCAATCTTTTCCCCTAAGCCCATTGCTCCAACACTTGCACACGCCGGCAAGACACTGGCAATCGTCACTTCATTGGGCCCCACCTCGTCATTATCCCACATTCTCAAGAAAATCTCGATAGAATCCTCATACAACCCTGTTTGCGTGTACCTGTTGGAAGAATTTGTTGCATAAATATGAAGGTTTGAGCATACTAAAATGAGATATTCCAGGGTTCGAGGTATGCATGTATACATTGCCCTACGCTGACTTCAGACGGTCGGCCTATACAGATGTGTCCCTTAACGGTACAAACATTTTTCAATCCACACCCCTTATGTGTAACGAGTCACGACCACCCATCAAGGGGCCGGAGGGGCCTCAAGTTTGCTTGCCAATACCAAAAAAAATGATATGCTAGAAACATAATATTTTGTATATTTTTTAGGACTTAAATCTAAGAGATCCCCGTTCTTTACTCATATTTTCATTCTCATTTTCCATGGTTACATACAGAAAATACTCTGCATCAACCATCATAATTACGAACAGTTAATATATAATGTCTAATAACTTGCTCCAGCCTCAACAAACAGAATCTAACAGCGTACCCGGATACCATGGTCGTCCAGGAAACCACATTCCTGACCGGCATCGCATCAAACAGCTCCCTCGCCTTTGCCAGCTCCCCTACCTTCATATACCCCCGAATCAACGCGTTCCAGAACGCGACGTCCCTGTCGGGCATTTCATCAAACATTTGGTGTGCATGTTTCAAGAGCCCGCACGCGGAGTACATGTTAAGCACCGAGGTAACGACGTGGAGGTCGAACTTGAAACCGTGGCTGAGGAAGCGGCCATGGAGGGCCCGGCCGTAGACGGGCTGGCGGAAGGTGGCGCAGGCGGAGAAGAGGAAAGTAAAGGTGTGGGTGTTGGGGTGTGGGATCTTGGGGAGGAGGAGGATGCAATGGAGGAAAGGGCCGCGGCGCGACAAGGCTTGGAGGAGGGTGTTGAAGAGGAAGGTGGAGGGAGGGAGGGGGAGGGAGCTGAGGAGGGAGGAGGAGTATGTCAGGTTTGGGATTTTTAGGAGTTTTTGGAGGAGGACTTGGGGCTTTAGGCTGCCTTTCCTCAGGTGGTGTGCATGGATTTCCTTGATTTGCTTCATCACACTGCTACCCTATGGTGGTGTGCCCTCTACTTCACTCATTCAATGCTTGAATCATTTGGAAGCTGTGTCTCAGCAAATCCGACAACACCATCCAATACCCAATGCTTTTGAATTAGCCAGCAAATCAGCTCCCGCACTTCCTTCTCGAAATATATGACTGGCTCTGAATTCAAGCAGCCAAGTCCATTCCCTGATATCCTCTAGCAGCATTTACTTTGCCATGCCAGATGGATTGCCTTCATGATTGATCCATCCAATAACCAAAAGAGAATAACTTTCGATCCCGAGTTTATGAGCATGCAGCTCAAATGCCGCAGCCCTAACCGCCTCTCTAGCCGTCAATAACTAAACTAATGTAAGTGTTTGTCACGCCCCGCTTCCCGGTAGACGGAAACGATGACGTGGCAGGCTGCAACGTATTTACTAAGAAATAAATACGTTAAGCGTAATTAAGCAATATATAAAATGAACAAGAATGACAATAGTATTAAAATAAAACAACAATTTTATTTACATTCATCTTTACATACAACTGTTTGAAAAGAAAAAGATACAATGAATAAAGCAGTGTCTAAATAGTGGCATACAAAATGAAAGTACATGTGAACTAGTAGTCAAACTGAGCAGTGAGCAGGTCCAAATCCTTATGGCTAGGCTTGATCTCCTGAGAGTCCGGTCCTCCTGACGTACATTCCAAAAAAAGGAATAGAAAAGAATGTCGTCAGCGAACTAACTCTCGGTAAGTCCCAAAAGAAGAAATGGAATATAACAAATAATGTGAAATGAACCGATAAGTTGTACAAGCATATGATTGTTATTCTAACGTGATTTTTTGTAGCTTAATACAGAAGCTATTCATATATACGAGAGGATTCCATCTTACCCTGTGGACTATGGTAACATGTAGTACAATACCCCGTCATAACCCACGGGACAACGGCACGAGAATTCATATAGGTGTCTTTTAAGTGACTTCTTGTGCTACGATATACGTTCCATACCAATCTACCCCTTTATCCCCGCGTAATGTATTGTATAGATTTTTATTTACAAGTCTTCCCGAAACCATGGATACAATTTGTTCAAGTAGTCATGTTCAAGATGTAATCAAGTAGTCAAGTCAAGTTATAATCATGATTCGGTCAAGTCAGGTCAAGTATACATGTTTGATATTGATATTTGAATTCAAGTATTCATGTTCATGTTCAAGTATTCATGTTCTTATTTGATGTTGGATTTAGGTTTTAATTAGATTCAGATTTGAGTTTGAACTCAGACCGAGTCAGACACTTGTAACGGATTTAGCTCTTGAATTAGGTTTGGGAGTTATCGGTAACTGCTGCACATGGACGGCAGGATTTGTGTGTTTTTCCCAGACAATTACCATTAATAACTCCGTTACGTTGTCTATCTTAAATAGGCAAGCACTCACTTTCTCCTTCTCCGGCTTCCTGGGGCTCACGAGAATTGATCTCGCTTAAACCTATATTTACTAAGTCCTTAAAATATTGCTTTTATATAACTCGAAGGGGTTATATAAAAATATTTTAATATCGTTTCAAAATAAATCTCGAAAGGTGATTCATATTCTTTAGGGTTTTCATGAGCATGAGTTTTAAGGATTTGGGGTATTTTAGTAATAAATACTTAGCTTTGGAAAATTCATGATATTTTATTGAAAAACTTGTTTATTCGGTATCTTGATGGTATTTTATTGAAACTTGTTGATCTTTAATTTTAGAAAAATGTAAGTTTACTATATTTTGAAAATATGGGTTTGTAATCTTATATAATTAATTATAAAAATAATTTTATTTTATTTAGAAAATTTATATTTCTTAAAAACCGTATTTAAATCCTTTCGA
Source organism: Agapanthus africanus (assembly GCA_030015575.1). NCBI lineage: Eukaryota > Viridiplantae > Streptophyta > Magnoliopsida > Asparagales > Amaryllidaceae > Agapanthus > Agapanthus africanus. Next base: position 30,268,358 of record CM057339.1, read on the forward strand.
GATTGAATGCTCCGTGAGAAGGTCTGCATCTCGTTCTACTAGCCCAAGAATGTGCGATAATCCACACCATCCATTAGCGGGTCCCTTAAAGAGGGTTGTAAATGCGTAATCGTAAAGAATATGAAATATCGCTTTAAAAGAAATCCGGTTTTTAAAGTAGTTGGTATTTTTTTGTAAAGTTTTTTTGTATAAAAAATTCATACTACAAAGGCATCGTGCTATGGATCCAAGTGTGCGTGTGGGGTAGGTCGTTACCCCGTGAAATTTTCCTAAAGGTATTATTAAGCAATATTGTCGAAAAGATGTGATTATAAAGTTTATGGTATTTTAATGAAAAATGCTACTATTGTTGTTTCATATGAGAATTTTGATGAAATTTGATTCTAAACATTAGGATTTAAGATTACAAGTATTGTGTAAAAATTGGTTTGGCTAAATGATAAAAAAAAATGGAGTTATAGAATTTATAAAAGATGATATCGGTAATAACTCCACTTTTACCGATTTGATTAAAAAGAGAATTTCAATGAAGAGCAAAGGAGTTTGGAAGGGACTTACTATTTAGAAAACTTAAAGAAAGGGTTAGGAATAAAGGAGGATCGTCGTGGCGTCGCAGGAGCTCCGGATTTTGCTTCGATATTTGCCGGAAGTTACTTACTAGCTAACTCCTTTTACTCCACTTGTACTTAGGAACTTTTTGAGAGAATTTTGCTATAATTTTCAGAATGGTGCTAAGCAAAGATAGGGGATGGTATTTATAGTGGAGAATTAGGGTTTTAGAATTAAAATGATGGATTAAAAAGTATTAAAATGTGATTTAGTTGTGAAATGAAGGGTATCTGTTTGATTGCAGGGAAATCAAACAGTGCAGGGGAGTAAGGGGTGGCTGAAGGGGTTTGTATGCAAAACACGGAGCAATTTGGGCTTATTTTAGCCGTCCCCGCCGGCCCTTTGGCAATATTCGCCGGTTGATCTCGAGGCATTTGCCTCGAGATTCGTGCCACTTGATCAATACAGTATTTACCCCATTTTGCACATGTTTGATTTTTCTGAACTTTTCATTTACCCGTGTATTACACGTGCAATCTTTTATGCTTCCAAAAAGTTAAAAAAATTGAGAAAAAAATAATGTGTCTGATAGGGATCGAACACACAGGCTACGTCACAGCAGTGCAGGGCTTTACCAGTGAGCTATAAGCTTGTTCTTGCTGTTATTTAACAAAATTGACTTATAACTCAAACTCAGGCTGTAAACTCATTTTTGTATATTAAAATGGAAAATTCAGTATAGTAAATTCAGAGTTGTTACATTCTATCCACCTTATAAAAATTTCGTCCTTGAAATTTACATTTACATATGGACTAATTTTCAAAGAGGTAAGGGTATCTTGCACGCATGTCTTCTTCTCGTTCCCATGTTGATTCTCCTGGCGAATCCTTTCTCCACATCACTTGGACCAAGTTTACTTCTTTGTTCCGTAATGTCTTCACCTTTCGGTCCAGTATCACAACGGGTTGTTGCTCGCAAGTCAGATCGGTCTGTACTGTGAGCTTGATAATCTACACACATCCTGTATGAACCTTCTTTCTTCTTCACCAGTAGTACCGGAGATCCTCAGCTTGAAATACTGGGATGAATCCAACCTTTCTTCAGGAGTTCGTCCAACTGAATGCGGATCTCCTTCATTCTTTCTGGACTTAACCGGTACGGAGCTTTGATTACATGTTGCGCACTAGGTAGTAAATTGATACTAAACTCAAGAGCTCGATCTGGAGGCAAACCTAATATGTCTTCAGGGAATACATCTTCGATTTTCGAACTACTTCGGGTTTTTCTTCTTCCGCCGGTAGAGTAAACACTTCTGCATTCTTTAGTTTAGCACGAAAGATTCCTGACTCCAAGGTTTTATCTCCACTCTTGAAGTAGAAGACTGGGTGATCTGGTATCTCAAATACCACCCTCCTTTTACGGCAGTCAATCGTAGCATAGAATACTCCCAGCCAGTCCATTCCCAACACAACATCGAAATTTGGGATGTCCTTTACTTTGAAATTCGCGTAGAATTCTCTTCCGCAAACTACAACTGGACATTGATCAAATCTCATAGTTTTCTTCAATACTCCATTCCCGGAACTGACATTCCAGTTTGAAATGAGTGGCTTCACGGGAATTACGTGCGTTCTCACGAATCGTTGCGACATGAAGCAGTGTGACGCTCCAGTGTCGAAAAGTGCGAGTACAGGAAGGGTGGCTACTAGTATAGTACCAAAATTGTGTGAGGTTGGTTTTAGATACAGGAAAAAATAGAGTGATATATAAAGATTGAAAAGATGTGAAAGGATTGGGAATTACCAGTGATAACTTGGCCTGTGGCTTCGGCTTCCTCAACCGTCATTGTGAAAGCCTGACGTCTTACTACATTCCTCCTTGCAGGAGGCACATTCCTCTGTCCTTGGGGCATGTTTCTCTGCCCTTGATGCACGTTTCTTTGTGCCTGATGGAATTGATGAGGAGGCTGTGTAGGAGGTCCACGTAGAGGTGGTGCATGGAGAGCTAAACGGGGTGCGGGAGCTTGAATGGCTGGCCGCTGCGGAACCGTGATTGCAGGTCTGGGTGCTGGAGCTGTGTTGAAACGATATGGACATGATCCTATGGCGTGAGTGGAAGCGCCATAAACCAAACACAGGCCATTTGTATGCCTGCAGTCTTTCGCCAGGTGTCCCGTTTTTTTGCAGTAAAAACAAAAGTCTGGACTGGGCCGGTTAAATGATCCTCCCGGTCTCCTGGGTGCAAATGTTGGCCTAGAAGAGGCTCCTCCTGTCATTTGGGTGGCAGGGCGTTTCACACCGGCAGTTTGCGGTCAGCTTCTTCACAACTGCTTCATAGCGTTGGGCAGCCTTCAAAGCAAACTCATGGGTTGGGAAATCCCCTGTAGAGAGTGTGGCTTGGATTTCCGGATCCAACTCTTGCTGAAATCATCGTGCCCGGATCTCAGCAGTAGAAATCAAGTGTGCAGCGAACCTGTTACGACCTTGTGTTAGCAGTGTAATGAGTGGGTTCATGAATTTGAATTTGAGACAATATCTTACCTACTAAGCATGGTAAACTCAGTATCGTATTCATCCACAGACTTGATCCACATCGAGCCTTATTGTAGATGAATGAATTGCTGCTCTATGTCAAAACGGGCAGTCTCAGGGAAGTACTTCGCATCGAATAGATCACGAAATGTCTTCCACTCGATCGGTTGGGTGAGACGGCTTTCTTCAGCCTTCCACTAGACTCTGTCGTTGTCTGTCAGTTGCAGCTTTACAACTCTCACTCAGGCAATATCTGGCACTTGAGCTGCTGCCAGATCATCTTCAATCGATTGAGCCCATTCTTTCGCCTCCAGTGGACTCTTTTTTCCTGAGAAGTGCTTTGGATGCAGTGCCTGAAATTGTTTGACTCCGGGTGCCTCGGTTTCGGGACGGTGCATGAAGATAGCAGTCTGCTGCTGACCCTCCAGTAGGCTTTGATAGCATCAAATAGTGCCGTTTGCTCGTTGATGGGAGTTGCAACGGTAGGTGGTGGTGGTAGAGCGGGCGGTGGGGTGTTACCATTGACGTTTATGCTGGTATTGTTGGGAGAATCTATGACCTTGATAGGAAAAGAATGGTTAGGATAGATTCAAGAAATTTAAAATGTAAGGAATGTATAGTTGCTGATTCTTATAATTCTTGTGATATATTGCTTAAGACTTCATGCAGAAGGGACCTGCATGGGCCACCAACAAAACCTGTCACGCCCCGCTTTCCAGTAGACGGAAACGATGACGTGGCAGGCCGCAACGTATTTACTAAGAAATAAATACGTTAAGCGTAATTAAGCAATATATAAAATGAACAAGAATGACAAGAGTATTAAAATAAAACAACAACTTTATTTACATTTATCTTTATATACAACTGTTTGAAAAGAAAAAGATACAATGAATAAAGCAGTGCCTAAACAGTGGTATACAAAATGGAAATACAAATGAATTAGTAGTCAGACTGAGCGGTGAGCTGGTCCAAGTCCTCCTGGTTAGGCTTGATCTCCTGAGAGTACGGTCCTCCTGACGTACATTCTAAAGAAAGAAATCGAAAGGAATGTCGTCAGCGAACTAGCGCTCGGTGAGTCCCAAAAGAAGAAATGGAATATAACAAATAATGTGAAATGAACCGATAAGTTGTACAAGCATATGATTGTTATTCTAATGTGGTTATTTGTAGCTTGATACATAATGTATTCATGTATATGAGAGGAGTCCATCTTACCTCATGGACTATGGTAACATGTAGCACAAGACCCCGTCATAACCCACGGGACAACGGCACGAGAATTCATGTATGTGTCTTTTAAGCGGCCTTTCATGCCACGATATACGTTTCGTACCAATCTACCCCTTTATCCCCGCGTAATATATTGTATAGATTTTTATTTACAAGTCTTGCCGAAATCATGGATACAATTTGTTCAAATAGTCATATTCAGGATGTAATCAAGTATTCAAATAGTCAAGTCAAGTTATAATTATGGTTCGGTCAAATCAGGTCAAGTATACATGTTTGATATTGATATTTGAATTCAAGTATTCATATTCATGTTTAAGTATTCATGTTCTTATTTGATGCTGGATTCAGGTTTGAATTAGATTCAGATTTGAGTTTGGACTCAGATCGAGTCAGACACATGTAACAGATTTAGCTCTTGAATTAGGTTCGGAAGTTATTGGTAACTGCTGCATATCGACGGCAGGATTTGTGTCTTTTTCCAAGACAATTGTCATTGATAACCCCATTACGTTGTCTACCTTAAATAGGAAATCACTCACTTTCTCCGGCTCCCTAGGGCTCAAGAGAATTGATCCCGCTTAAACGTATATTTACTAAGTCTTTAAAATATTATTTTTATATAACTCGAGGGGGTTTTATAAAAATATTTTAATATAGTTTCAAAATAAATCTCGAGGGTGATTCATATTCTTTAGGGTTTTCATGAGCATGAGTTTTAAGGATTTGGGGGTATTTTAGTGACAAATACTTAGCTTTGGAAAGTTCATGGTATTTTATTGAAAAACTTGTTTTCGATATCTTGATGGTATTTTATTGAAACTTATTAATCTTTTATTTTAAGAAAAATGTAAGTTTACTATATTTTGAAAATATGGGTTTGTAATCTTATATAACTAATTATTAAAATAATTTTATTTTATTTAGAAAATTCATATTTCTTAAAAACCGTATTTAAATCCTTTCGAGATCGAATACTCCGTGAGGAGGTCTGCATCTCATTCTGCTAACGCAAGGATGTACGATAATCCACACTATCCATTAGCGGGTCCTCTAAAGAGAGTTGTAGATGCGTAATCGTAAAGGATATGAAATACCGTCTTAAAAGAAATCCGGTTTTTAAAGCAGTTGGTATTTTATTGTAAAGTTTTCTTTGTATCAAAAATTCATACTATAAAGACATCGTGCTATGGATTCAAGTGTGCGTGTGGGGTAGGTCGTTACCACATGAAATTTTCCTAAAGGAATAATTAAGCAATATTGTCGAAAAGATGTGATTATAAAGTTCGTGGTATTTTAATGAAAAAGTGCCATTTTTGTTGTTTCACATGAGAATTTTGATGAAATTTGATTCTAAACATTAGGGTTTAAGATTACAAGTATTGTGTAAAAATTTGTTTGACCAAATGATAAAAGAAAATTGAGTTATAGAGTTTATAAAAGATGATATCGGTAATAACTCCACTTTTATCGATTTGATTAAAAAGAGAATTTCAATGAAGAACAAAGGAGTTTGGAAGGGGCTTACTATTTAGAAAACTCAAAGAAAGGGTTAGGAGTAGAGGAGGATCGTCGTGGCATCGCGGGAACTCCGGATTTTGCTTCGATTTTCGCCGGAAGTTGCTTACTTGCTAACTTCTCTTTACTCCACTTGTATTTAGGAACTTTTTGAGAGAATTTTACTATAATTTTCAGAATGGTGCTGAACCAAGGTAGGGAATGGTATTTATAGAAGAGAATTAGGGTTTTGGAATTAAAATGGTGGATTAAGAAGTATTAAAATGTGGTTTAATTGAGAAATGAAGGGTCTTTGTTTGATTGCAGGGAAATCAAACAGTGCAGGGGAGTAAGGGGTAGCTGAAGGGGTTTGTGTGCAAAAAAATACTGTCTAATGGGGATCGAACACACATGTTACATCACAGCAGTGCATGAGCTTTACCAGTAAGCTACAAGTTTGTTCTTGTTGTTCTTTAACAAAATTGACTTATAACTCAAACTCAGACTGTAAACTCATTTCTATACATTAAAATGGAAAATGCAGTACAGTAAATTCAGAGTCGTTATAATGTTAGCTCTAAAAGTCGCTTGCAGCCTTTAGCTTGAAGAACATATTCACACTTATACCAACAAAAAAAAATCCCGACTTATGCTACATCGAACACTTTGACGACTTGCAAAATTTTTTTGCTGGTGACCCAATAATAATAATAATAATATTTTTCTCTCCAAAGCGAGAGATAGATAACTGTACTGGGTCTTGAAAGGGTCGCATCGGGCCAAAAATTACATGCTTGCATGAGTGGGTCCTATGAGACTGCTGGTTTGGTGGAAAAATTATTCGCTATGTCAGTGGTAAAGGGGCAAAAAAACGGAGATATAGTTTATCGATTTGGTGGGCATATATGTCAACACCATGTTTAATGGATCACGTCATGCACGTGGATTTTAATTAGCTGGTAAACGAGCAAACATGAATGTCCCTGAATGTGAGTAGATTGTAATATTATTTGTTGGGCTTTTTTCATATAGGCAGCTAAAATATTGGTATTTTGAAAACCACCTCCTAAAACTTTATACTTTTAAAAATACCTCTTAAAATTATATTAAAAGCATCCCTTTAATTAAGTTTATTAGGATTAATATTTGGATTAGAGCTAATGTGATGAATAATGAGATGTAAAATCTTATGGAACATCAAAACCCTCATATCTTTTCATTTTTGTGCAAAACCCATTAGCTTTACTATTCTACACTCTCATTTTCACGTAATCATTTTAGCTTCTTAACATAGATTTCTAAAGATGCCAATTTAATTTAATTAAGAGTTTCGGGGGTGTATGTAAAAATACGAAGTTTTAGGGAATGCTTTCAATGTTTTAGGGGGCTATATAAAAAAACCCTTATTTGTTTTGAGCCCTTATCTCCACTATGACCCGACCCGACCCGGTCTGCTTCCACCCCGAAACCCTCCATTTTGGTTGCGGGCAGCAAAACAACCAGAAACAAAAACCCTAGGGTTCGAATCTCAGAGAGAGTGAGCGAGGGGAAATCTAATGGCGACGAGGACGAAGCTGATAACGAAGCGATCGAGCAAGTACCTGGAAGAGGCTCTCTACAAGCGCCTCTTCAGGGAGGGGAGCTCGCCGGAGGGCGTCCGCAAGGAGCTGACCCAGTTCCTCAAGAGCAGGAAGCGCGTCTTCAAATGGGAGGTCGGCGTCTCCCTCAGGAAGCTCCGCGATCGCAAGCGCTACCGCCCCGCTCTCAAGGTTCCCCCTTTTTCTCAACCCTCCTTTTTGTCTCCAAATTTGTTATTTTAATGGCAATGGATGGATCCATACGGAAAAATATCATTTTTTTAATCGAAAAAAGTATGTTTAATGGATTAACAAGGGCTAGTAGAGGTAAATGTAAGGAATATTGGGAAAAGATTCATTAGTTGTTAGTTTTATTGAGGAGATATCTTTAATCGAGCTGAGACGAAAGGAAGAAAAGGATTCATGTAGCTGCTGATCTGAAAAAGTTTGGTGTTAAGGCTTGCTGTTGCTGTTGCTGTTAGTATTTAATTAATTTGTTTGGATTATGAATTTAGATGCGCTGTCCTGTGATTGTCGATATAGGGTTTCAGAAAAGGGTAAAGCAAGAATGTAGAGGTTTGGTGATGTCCGTGGTTATAGTTATGGGTTTGAAGAGTTGCAGACGGTATATTTATAGTTTGATCGAATGTTGTAGTTACTTCTTTCTATAACTTAACGCTCAATATATAATTGTTTTTATCGAGCAATGTAATTTTTAAAATATTTTTTTATTTAAATGAATTAATTTTTCGCCACTCATCTGTCACTCTACATATACCCGAGCCGGAAGTTGTATTGTTTAACCATGGGATAGTTGGCTCAAAATGATAGTTGAAGACTGCCGGAGGTGTTCGTCACGTTTTTTTTTAGTTTCTATGCCACTAATGTTTTTGTTCTGGAGGAGTGTCTTTATTCAATGGTCAATTTGGCCGGTCAATTTGGCCAAAGCTAGCCAAGGCTACAACTTCTCCAGGATTGAACGCGACATCATCTTAGAAGTATGTAATTATCTCCTAGGAAACATGATGCAATGCTTCCCCTGATGTTTTACTTACAGTTTACATGAGAACAAAATGTGATTGTTGAGTGACACTAATTCTTAGATGGTAGGAGTGAAGTAGTGTTTGGAATCCTACCTTATGAAAATAATAACGGTCAATTAGCATGGAATAATTGGAAGGTCCAAAGTTGTCTGGACATATTGACTGGTCCATGATTTGGATAAAAAGGAACCCTGCCTTAATTTTGATCAGAAATTTGGTCATGAAATAATCCTTAAGGTGATTGCGTATTTTACCTAATTTGTTTTCTCTCTGTATTGGGTGCGACACAATTTGCAAATTCAACCTAATCGCAAACTGTCCTATATATCTCCTTCAGATGATTGTGGCCCTAACTCTTTTGTTATTGTCCTATTTTGAGCTAATGATGATCTGTTTTATTTATCAATTTGATCTACCCTCGTTTCTTTTCTCTTGATCAATTAATACAATGCAAGATAGCTAAATACCTTATTATGGACATTGGATACACAGCATGTCCATCATGTGCAAGCCTTTGTTCTTTGGTCAAAGAAGTGCATTTGTTATGAACATTTCGAACTCTTCGAACCATTCCAGGTTGCTCAGTGCAGTTTTATGGTTTTTATGTAATTATAAATTTTACACTTGGCTCTTCCTTGAAAAAAGCATACACTTAGCTATTCCTTTGGAAACAAAGTTATTCAACTTAACAAATTGGTGTATGTTGGCATGTATTGTTATATGCTTGAACCTCTTGATGCTGATACTTCTTTGTTTTCTAATTGATTACAAAACACCTCTTCAGGGTTATTTGCTTCAGCAGTAACTCCACTGATATCACATTACTCCAAGCTTTGTCTATTTTTTCAAGTATATAATGTTCTATAACTTTGCTGCAGCTTTCAGAGACAATGGCTAAGAGAGGAATGAACTTGACAAACAGTGATCATGCTATCCGCCTTGATCTTGTAGCCAAAGCCAGAGGCATCGGTTCAGCAGAAGAGTACTTCATCAATCTCCCTGAATCCGCAAAATCTCACCTCGCTTATGGATCTCTTCTCAACTGCTACTGCAAAGAGTTAATGACCGAAAAGGCAGAAGCCTTAATGGAAAAAATGAAAGAACTTAAACTCGCTTCAAGCCCCATGTCTTATAACAGCTTAATGACTCTCTATGCAAAAACAAACCAACCCGAAAAAATCCCTAGCATCATTCGAGAAATGAAGGATCACGATATTACCCCTGATTGTTTCACCTACAACATTTGGATGAGGAGCCTCGCTGCGATGAGTGATATCTCTGGCGTTGAGCGAGTCATCGATGAGATGAAGAGAGATGGCCGAGTTTCTTCTGATTGGACAACTTATAGCAATTTAGCTTCTATTTATGCAAACGCTGGCATGTTTCAAAAGGCTGAAGCGGCTCTTAAAGAACTCGAACTGAAGAATATAAACAAGTCGAGCCTCGAAGCTTATCAATTCTTAATAACATTGTACGGACGAACTGGGAATTTAGTCGAAGTTTACAGAATATGGCGATATTTGAAATTAGCATTTCCAAAAATGGCGAATATAAGCTATTTGAACATGATTCAGGTTTGTCCACTTTACGCAAAGCTTATGATATTTAGTTGTAAGATAACAATGCATACCAAGCTAACATGATTCTTAACACTTCCCTTTATGTGGGTCATGTTAAACGGTCTATAACGGAAACTCTTGCTCAATAAAGGTTGAATAAATGGGGCAAATAAATATATATTAAACTGGTAGTAATGAGGCTTGGACCCAAGACCTCTTGAAACCTGGTGTGTTTTCATATCATGTTGAAAACGATTTCACCCAAAATCTTAAGCTATTGAGTTGTCGGACAACAATGTATGTCAAGCTAACATAACACTTAATACAGGTTTTGGTGAAGCTCAAGGATGTGCCCGGTGCTGAAACGTGCTTCAAAGAATGGGAGTCTAAGTGCGAGAACTATGACATTCGAATAGTCAATGCTTTGCTTAGTGCTTATCTTAAAGAAGGGGATCTTAAAAAAGCCGAAACTTTTAAGAAGCAATCGAAGAGGAAAGGAGCGAGGCTTAATGCGAAAACATGGGAGATTTTTATGGAGTACCACTTACAGAACGGGGATATGAAATCGGTGCTACGGTGTGTCGATCGTGGAATCAAGAAGGGAAAAAGCCATGATAGGATTTGGGTCCCTTCGAATTATGCGATCATTTCTTTGATGTTATATTTTGAGGAAAACAAAAATGTTGCGGGCGCTGAGGGGTTTATCGAGCTTTTGAAGGAGGTGAAGAAAGACTTGGCAGCCGAGGTTTTTGAATCCCTAATTAGGGTTTACGCATCTGCGGGGAGAAAGAGCCCCGGGATGAGGCGGAGGTTGAAGATGGAGAATGTGGTCGTGAGCGACATCACAGAGAAGCTGCTTGACGAAGTTTGTGAAGAATGAATGATCTAAGTTTTGAACTTTTAAGTAACCTCGAGAATGCTAAGTTTTCTTCTAGTGATTTCAATTTCTTTTGAGAAGCAGCAGTATTCTTTGTGATCTGCAACATGTTATATTTTCCCGTCTACCATCAACATTTGTCTTGTCAAGGCAAAGTCAAGTGCCGTTGGGTTGTAATATGAAATAACAACGCCTGTTTATGTGTATCAGGTCATTTTTAGGTTTTCTGTGCCTTTGAAATATGTCTATTTTTTTTCGAATAGAAAAATTAATAGACTATTAGAAATGTATCATTTATGCTGAATGAAAATTTCTTATTTAAATGAGAGTTGATAAATTTTGGGGCTTTTTTTGGGAAATAGGGTAGTTTAATATTAAATTTAGTAAAATAGGTGGTTAAAATTTATATTTAGCAAAAAGGATGGTCTGGGGCCACACGCAGATGTGTCCCCAATCCAATTTTTTGGGTCCAATATAAAAGACAAGGCGGGTTTCAAGAACCCGTCTTCCCAATATATGCCACTTCTTGGAACCCGCCTTCCCAATATATGCCACTTCTCCTCTTCTCCAGATCTCTTCTTCCCTCGTTATTCACTTTCTCGATCCAGCTACAATTTCCTTTCTTTCTTCCACTCCTTACTTCCCCATTCCTCACTTCTCAAAAATCCCTGACCGAGTTCATCAATTTTTTTTATAAAAATCAAATAGAATGGAAAATCGACCATTGGATGAATCGCTTATTGTACATCAAGATCAACATAGATCTTTGGGTATATTACATGGAGTGAAAACTCAGTGCTTTTTTAAATTTATAATTTAAATGCTTTTGTTAACCAGAAAAGAAATTGAAATTTAATTAGTGTTATTGGGTTATGTTTTTAATTATGATTGGAAATTTGGATGGATATGAAGATGCATTTGGTATTCTTTAGTTAGGCATGAATCATGATTTTAAAACTAGATTACGGGAGATTGAGATTTCAGATATTAGATTTAAGCTGACACAATTATAAAAAGAGAAGCCGACATCTTTCCTCCTTATATGTCTTAAAGTTCTAAATGGTGATCTAGTTGAAATTCCCAAATTAGAGCTTGTTGAAAGTTTTAGATTACTTAAATTTGATTGTTGATTAGATGTTAGATTCAAGTAAAAGTTGTAAATTTTGCATCATTGGGAAACAAACATTTATTTTTCGTAAATAGAAATACTTCCTCGGTTTTACTTTAGACGGTGCAGTAATTTTTAGCTTTAGTTATGAAGGTTGATGTAAGAAATTAGAAAGTTGGTTTTGCCCGTCTCTTTATTAACACTTTAATGCTTAACATTAGCTTATTTTCTATTCATGGGTGGGGTTTGTTAAAGGAGTACCATGTATGTTACACTACTTAATTTGCATATTTAATTACAACCTAGAGTATATTACATTTGTTGTTTATCATTAAACCATTCATCTCCATTACCTTCAATTATAGAATTGGTAATATTTTTTAAATTGTAATCATGATATGCTGGAGGGGTCTCATTTTCTATATCAGATTTGTTTCCTATAAAAAGGATCCAAATCCTTGTGTGCTTAAAGAAGTGTTTCCATGGCAATTTTAAAGGTCTTTGTAGATATGTGTCTATCCCTTCTCATTTCATTTTTATACATGTAGATATATTTCAACTCAAATATTTGAAAATAAAATGAATAAATCTTGCAGCGTGGAGAAGCTATTAAAGTCGTGAGTCATGGCTATGAAAGATGGCGAATTATTGATCCTCGAATTATCGAGCGGCTTCGCACAGTTGTTTTTTATGAAACTTTATTACTGTGTTATATCCAACTCTACCACAGCCTTATTACTTCTCTTGTTGAGTGTTGGAGAAGAAAGACTCACACTTTCCATTTTAGATAGGGTAAGATCACTATCACACTCCAAGATATTACCATCTATCTTGGTTTACGAGTGGATGGAGTTGGATCGGTTGGAGGGATGATTGTGGGTCCGGGAACTGAGCACGCGGGTTGGGATACATATGTGGATTCTCTTCTCGAACAGGTATGCTTTTAATTTCTTTTAATTTAAAAGTGGAAGAATATTACAGTCGTATTAATTAACGATTAATTGCAAAATTCAACTACCCGGAGGGCATATCAAGGGGAACAAGATTAGTTTAGACTGGTTCAGGGATACATTTCAAAATATACCTGATCATACTGATGATGATGTCTTCGATAGACATGCACGTGCGTACATCTTATACATGATCGGTTCTTGGTTAATACCAGACCAATCGGCAACGCATGTCCATCCGATATACCCAGGGTTTCTTAGGGACTTCGATAAGTGTGGTCAGTATGCCTGAAGAGCAGAAGTCCTGGTACATCTTTACAAGGAACTAGATAAGACATGTGCTCCGACGAATAATAAGATTTGTGGCTGCATTACATTACTTCAGGTACATATTATTTTTGAATTAATTATTTTAAAAAATCATAATATTGCTTCTTTCTAATATGTATGACATTTTATATACAGATTTTGTATTTATTCATGGAGCACATGTACATCGGTAGATCGGATGAGATTGGTATTGCCGGTGAGGATGCCCTTGGAGGGCCATTCGGCTGTAGGTGGAATGACAAGAAATCACATAAAGGTTCTTGTCGAATGCTTAAGTTCTATAGTGATGAGTTGGACGGAATGGAAGAAACTCAGGTAATCATTAATTTGGTAATTAAATTTGTTTGAAAACTTTAATTAACATTATTTCAAAATTTGTGTATTATACTTTTGCAGTTCACATGGGCATGTTATACAGAAAATCGTCTGAAAGGGTTACTCGAAATTTATACAGCGGTAGAAGCGATTTGGAGGACTCGATGCCCAATATTATGCGTTAACATCATGGTGATGTACTTACTGGACCGGGTGTTGCGACAATTTGATAGGTTGCAACATATTTCTGGGTCGCCGCCTGCACGTATGACAGTGGAGGAAGACTTGAGAGGAAAGGCTGAGATCGATTGGAGGAAGCATCATCAAGTAAATTTGACGAGATGGGACGCCATGATGATATTGCCTTTCAGAATATAGGTGACCTAACCCAGGTTAGATCGGAAGAAAGGTATCTACAATAGTATAAGCGTGTCACGGTAAGATATCTTTTTGCTCCTCCTACTGACTTCCCCAACATTCAGCTTTACGAGCCCAAATGCGAGGAATGGTAAGTTAAATGCTTATTTTTAAATTAAATTAGTTTTGAACTAATTTGTTATATTTTTAATTATATTTTAATTTTTATGTAACGACATGTTTGAGGGTTGCATCATATACAGATATTGATACAACCACCGTATCCTGATGGCGCTGATGAGGATAGCCGGGCTTTATTTTCACAGACAGGCTCACAAATCGACTGGCTATACAGTTCGTATCATATACCCTCATATTTTTCGCCATCGCTAGAGCCGCAGCATGAGGCGGAGTTGCAGCCACACCTTGAACCGGAACCGGACCCGAAACCAGAGCAAGCTTTCGAGTCCTTGTTTGATCAGTGGTTCGAAAAATCGTACGGTCAGTAGCAGTCCTGGCATGATCTGGCGTATAACCAACCATACGGTCAATTTGAGCAAGAACAACAACAAGTGCCATACTGACCGGAATGGGGACAACAGCAATACGAACCATATCAATACAGTCAAGTAGAGACACAACAGCGGCAACATAGTGCATCTTGGGGGACAAGTTTTGCGTCATTTTCACAGTTGTTGGAAGGCCAAACAGATCCGGAGCCCCAGCTAGAGATAGTGCTTGTCCAAGACGAAACAGAAGAGCACACCATTGGCCGAGTTGAGCAGACCCCCGTTTTTTCCACCCCATCGCAACATACACAGCAGGAAGGGGAGTCATCGTCAAGCAAACCCAAGAGGCATAGGTTCATGGATAGCATCATGCGATTTGGGAGGCATTATATGAGGCATCCGTGTTTTTATTCAAAATTCAATTGCATGGTTGTGACTCCACCGTTTGTGCGTTGAGCTAGCTCATGATTAGGGATGTTTTTATATTATATCATTGTAAATATTTTTATTTAAAATTTACAAAGAAGGTGATGCCTAATTTTTTACAAATGCCCAATTTATTCAAGATCTACTTGCATTAAGTGAGTCAAACTAATTTGGAGCCCTTGCCTACTAAACAAATTTGCATCATTTCGTCTTGAGCTCATTCCATATTTCCATGTGTATATGTCAGTAAGTAGAAGCAGCAGAAGCAGCAGCATAGCAAGCATCAACAACTGCAGCAACAAGCATCAACAACAGTGGTAAGCTAATATACTTGTTGTTTAAGGTGATATAAATATATATGATGAAAATTAGATGCTAATATATGCGATATTTAGACATTTGTATATGCAAATATGTGTTATTCTTCGTCTCGAGCGTCGTATATTAATTGTGTGATTATGACTCTGCCGTGTAGGCGTTGAGCTAGTTATATATTGATACCGACATTTGTAATGAGTTTTATTCAAAATTTACAATGGAGGTGCTGCCCAGTTTTTAAATGACCAAATGTTTTCAAGACATAGTGTTTGATTTGCTAGAAGAGTTCTTAATCCATAAAGAGTGCTTAACCTATGGGATAAAAGAACCAATCCATAAAGATCCTATGCCCTACAAAAAATATAAAAAAAATTTGGCGTACATAAATTTCTCATCATAACTAAATATGTAACCAAATGACAAGGGCACTCCATGCCAACATTTCACCTCAAAACAAAGCTTATAAATATTCTTACATACAAAATTATACTAAATTAAATAGCAACAAGTAACCATTTAGATTTCTTTCCTTCGCTTGATTCTTCTTCATGATCTCGAAGGCCCCGGTCCTGCTGACAATCCCGGGCATCTCGTTTTATAATGATCTGGTTGTTTGTATAAATCACATTTGTTGTGTCTTTACTGATGATCAACATCCATTGCCATTCGATCCGCACCTTTGGTCTGCCCAGTCCTATGTTTTTTCAGGTGGTAATATTGTTGGTATTTGTCTATTCCTGGTATAGTGAGGCCAATAGCGACTGTCTGGTATATGATGAAATTTAGGATCATATGCATCTCGATAACTACCAACCGTATAGTAACATGAGGAATAATCATAATGTGAAATATGCATACTGCTTGCAGTAGCAATTGCGTAGGCACACGGTAAATGTTGTTGCTGGAAAATACCATAAGTGCAAGTCGAAAGTTCTTTAGCTCTAAAACTAACGGCATATTGGTTCCCATTATGACCTGTAACTTGAAACTCGGTTACGCTAAACCTTTCAAATCTATAAAATTTTGATTTCCGCTCTCTTTTCCGAAATATATCTTCATAGAACGGTGTGAGTGTGGTTTCCATCGCTAAAGACTTTTCTCTTCTTTGCATAAAGTAAATATTCACTTTAAAAAAGGTTCGAATAATCAATACTTGTATCGGTAAGCCTCTAACACTTTTAAGCATACCGTTGGAGTTTTCAGACATATTAGTTATCATTAGAAGATACATGCATCCTCTATCGTGCTCTTGTACCCACATATGTACCGGATACTCATTGTTCACACCAGAATATTTCATTTAATACCGCCCATTTTTCTGCTCGTTTGTATATAGGTAGGTGATTCGTATTTGCTACATGATTACAGGTTACAGGTTCTCAGTCCAGAATAACGCAAATCACGCACAATCTCCACAGTTATGACAAAGTTCAGAACAACTGCCAAGAACAGATAAAATCCGGGTTCTGGTCATCCACACCCGTTAAATGCTGTCTACCAGTTCAAGAGACAAGACGAATACAATGGCCATTCGTGTCTCGGACAAACACTGAGCACGAGGGAGGCAGCACAAAAAATAAGGTGCGCGGAGCTCGAGGAAGATAAAGGCCAAAAGTCAAAAATAGTTGCCATTTTGGAGCATTAAAAATCTGAGAATATTTTGGAACCATTTTGCATTTTTGAACCTGTCAAACAGAAGAACAAAGTAACATGAGGAAGCACAGAAAAAACGAGACACTAATTCTACCAAACGACTGCGGAACCACGGCTAATGGTGGGTATAGGCGGCGGAACTGCGACCGTTACGTGGCACCTCGCGACCATTTTTTAGGTGTAGTTTTGTAAGTTTATATGGGCTCAAAATATGGCCCAAGGGTTTCACTCCTCTGCCTATATATACTCCAGATTTGAGCCAACTATGAATGCTTTTTCTTTACTTAGATTTAGTGTAGTTTAGTGTGTAGTTTCTTCTTCTTCATCTATTTTCCATGAAAATTGTAGTGAGAGCTTTTTGAGCGGAAAATTAATGAAGATGAGGTTTTTTTTTATATCTTGTATCTTTATTTTCTTGTATTGTATTTTAATTCCTGGTGTAACTTTTATTATTTGTTATTAAAGTAGTTGTTGGTTTTCTTGTTCTCTTTTCTTCTCTTCTAATTCGTAATTTCAAGCCATGATACTCAATGGAGTCTCTTACATAGGTGATGACCCAAGTAGTTAGCTTGTTATCTTTGTAAAACCGTATTTTTCCATTCTTTCTTGTTTTATTTTTCTTTTAATGTGTGAATAATTGTCACACTTGTTAGGGCTAAGAAAGATTAGTATGAAGGATGGAAAAATCTCTTGTGCTTCTCTTTGCCAAACAATTTAAAGTGAACCTAGATCAAACAAACACAACCCCATCAATTAGGCACGCTATAAGTGACATACAGCTGTGACCTAAGTCAAGAATTCTTTTAAGCGCACTACAACGTGACATGCAGTTATGATCTAATTGGAGACTTGGTTGTGTACGCTTGGCCTAGGGTTGAAAATAAGAGCATGTAACGGATGGACAAGGGGCATTAGGAATGGATTTAGCGTTGGAAAGCTTGCTTAAACTTGTAAATCCCATTCCTATGTCCTCCTAATCCCCGCTACTTCCGAATATTCCAATATCATTTCAGGAATGGCAAAAGACAAGTACAAGACTAATCCTAACTCTACTAACCAACCCTAATCCTAACAAGTTCTTTTGAACATAAAATACAAACACTTAGGATAGAATTGAACAAATATATACATATTCACTTAACTCATCTAAAACAAGAACGAAAACATACCATCTCCCAGTGGATGACTCATACTCAACCGGCTAGCTACAAGCGAAACCGACTTGATTGCGGTAAGTAGAACGAATAGAACAAGTAGAACGCATAGCATATCGCGGCGTTCCGCTAACAATCAAATGGCGCCGTTGTAGGGGAGACGATAACGTATTTCTTTCTTATTATTCGGGTTAAATTTTGTACATAAAAAAATAAATAAAATTAAAAACAAAACAATAAAAACCATATTGTTATTTTTGATATTTTTTTGTGTGCAAGTGTGCAGGAAAATCTGGAGCAAGTACAGTGATCAAATCAAGAAACAGAGGCTTGGATACAGAAGAGAAGAAAGAGTGGAGTGCACAACAAGTTTGATGCTCCAACTCAACGTTTCCACCGCGGATCCGCGGTTGAATGCAGGATAGGGTGGTGGTTCCGCGGCCGTATTATTGATTCAGAGCATCAAATTTTTTATACTTCTTCTTCTTGTCTAGAAACCTTTCTAATCTCCACTGAATTATATTTTCTGCAGGTTTTTTTTGCATAAATTGCGCCGCCGCCAAATAATTTTTTTTGTTGTTTTAGATTTTGTTTGTTTATCGCTTTGCATATAAAAATATGGATATTAAGGGGCTATAACATCAATTCAGATTGGGTGGGGATTTTACCACCCTTCCTAAGACCGCACAAATCACAAAAAGCATACGCATTACTCTGAGTTAATAAAAAATATCTAGACAAAACCTATAAGGACTTGTCGTGCTCATTTAGGACAAGTGAATGCGGGGAATCAGTCGTTTATCAAAACTTGATTTTGTGGTGTCTAGGTTAGACAAGTGAGAAAGTAATTTTAAAAGGCCCGTCTTATGGTGATTCGTGAGCGAAACCCTCCTTACTTTACTTGTGCTTATCTGGCCACAATTGGCAGTGGAGAGGCGATTCGAGGGTTATCCTGCAACTTGTCGCTTGGAAGTTTAGGAATGGTCTAATTGGACTTTGAAGACTCTAGCTCTAGCTGTTGTTTGTGCTTATTGTGATTATGCTTGTTTAAACTTTAGTCCCAAAATTCCGTATTTTTCAAAAAAAAAATAAAAATAAAAAAATCAATAAAAATCCACCCACCTTCCACCCTCCCTACTTTTCACTTCTATCATGGGTACCCCTCACCGATCAACTCTTGCCGAACTTTGGTACCCACAACCAGACATTTCTTCATACGGTTCTTGCTTTGGTTGAATTTCAAACGATCCATCTGTTCCCCGCCGAACACGGAGACGCGACCGCGCAGGTCTGTCTAGCCTGAATTCGGGGCAGATGCTAATTGGTGCTATCCGTCCACCTCTCCGAAGATGCCAAGTTGATTTATGACACCATATATCGAAGGTTTAAACGGATGCGACCGATGTAGAAGACTTCATCAGATTCCCCCTCGTTGAGGGGTTTTTGATTGTGGGGACGTTCTTCCCTGCAGGCGCAAGCCCCTGCAGTTAATTACGCTACCGCATCGCGGTAACCACTTTCTCCTTCTCTTGATGGTCACTTCGTGTCTTGTGTGTTTGTTTTGTTTTTGGTTGCCCGTGGATTGTATACGGAGACTAATTTACGTTGTCGCCCGTAGGGCGTGGATTAGTCCAAATCCGTATTTTCTTAGATTTGGATTTGGGGTTGGGTTTAAGGATACACTAGTCTCATTAGAGATTAAGATCAACTTAAACGTTTGTTAAGGATACGTTAGTCTAATTTTAGACTAAGATCAACTTAACGGGATCGTTTAGATCCAACAAGAGAGCATTTGGGCTCAATTGTTTAGTTTAGGGACATTGCGGTCGATTACCAGTTTAAAGACATGGTGGTCCAATACCAGTTTAAGGACATGGTGGTCTAAGGTTAAGGACATCATAGTCCGTGGGTTTAAAGGGACCCCACAGTATGAGGTTAAGGACATCGTAGTCCGTGGGTTTAAAGGGACCCCACAGTCTGAGGTTAAGGACATCGTAGTCCGTGAAATGTATGGTTGTTGGGACCCGTTACCTCTCTGAAGACGTTGAAGGATTACAACGACATGTATCAGAGGGGTTCAGAGATGTACCCTTGAACCAGTGTGAATTGGTTGAAAAGATCTGTAGTCCAATTTGGGGCTAAGATCCAAGTTGAGGACTTATGGCCAATCTTGGGCTAAGTCCATTCAAGTTAAAATGTTTAATATTTATTTTGGGCTGTTGAGCACTTGTTTGGGCTTGGCCCTTTTAATAATGCTGAGCATTGATTTAAAATCTGACAATGTTTGTCTTTTATTGAATGCTGAGCATTCATCATAGCTCTGGGGCTTGAAGAACAATTTATGTTCTGTCAGCGCACCACGTGCTCCTCACGTGGTGCGAGAAGGACACATGTCGCGCTTGGCGCTAAGCTCCAGATGATGGGCACATTGCACCAGTTTGTGAGCGCTAAGCGCTAGTCCATGAGCGCATTGCGCTATCAATTTAGAGGCGCACACGTGAGTGACACATGGCGTGCTTGGCGCTGAGCGCCTGCCCATGAGCGCAGTGCACTATTTCAGAAGCTCAAAGCGCAAGTTGCATACGTGGTTGACACGTGGCGCATTTTGGCGTAGAGCGCCAGTCCAGAGAGCGCAGAAGCGCAGTTCAAGAGCGCAAGGAGCATTTCAATAGCGCAAAGCGCATTTGATCAATTTTTATGATCTGTGAACAAATTTATGTTCTTTTAAAAAAGACTTTGTCTCAATATTCAAGAACAACAGTTCTTACTTTTGAAGGCTTTGCCTTTATAGATCAATGATCTGTATGAAGAATATGTTCTTTTTTTATTATATGATGAGATCTTTTGATCTCTTTTTATGAAAGACCTTGGTTTTTGTAGATCTATGATCTTTTAAGAAGATAATTCTTCTTTTTATGAGATAATTTCATCCTTGTGTTCATCATTCATGATCTTTACCTTGAAGAAATAATCTTCTCTCAAGAGCTTGCTCTCTTCCTTTGAATTTTTTTCAAAGTTTATGGGGTGGGGGGTTTCTCCATATCAGACTTGAAGTCTTGGGGCCTTTATATAGGGTAAATTGATTTGTTAAATCAGTTAAAGAGATCTTTCTCTGATTGATTTGGGGATATTTCCCACCGTTGGATCTTTGATGCTAGGGCTTCTGTTTTACAGAAGGCAATCTTCTTGTTTTTAAAAAGATTGGAAAATCTTTCCATAACAGAATTTTAATTCTGATTAATTAATGATTTATCATTATTTATTAGATCTTTTGATCTAAGGGTGGGGAATTTTTAATTCCAGCGCTGGCGCACCCGTGTTTTGCACGTGGTGCGCTGCTCAGAGCGCAGCGCACTTTGTGCTAGCGCACCTGTGTTTGACACGTGGTGCGCTGATCAGAGCGCAACGCAGCCTGCGCTAGCGCACCCATGTTTGACACGTGGCGCGCAGCGCGCCCAGCGCCAGCGCACACATGGTGCACTGCCTAGGGCGCAGCGCATCCGGCGCTAGCGCATCCGTGTTTGACACGTGGCGCGCAGCGCGCCTAGCGCTGGATCTGAAGCGTTGCTTCAATTTTTTGAAATTCGAATTTCAAACAGAGCTTTGCTTTGATTGGGGGAAACACCATCCATGCCCAAAATTTCTTTGAGAGATCAAATAGACGCGTCTAGGACCAACAATTGGACACCGCAATCCACTTCGTATCAATCTCTCACACATTCTTACGTTGATACCCCTTTTGAGAGTCATGTTGTGACTCCGAAACCCATGTCCATTAATGACAAAATTGAACAATACTGTAATTGATCTTTCACTCCTTTCACCACTCCAAATTCTTTAGGACAACAATCACATTCTTATCATAATGTTGATTCTAATCCTGTCCATTTTTCGCATCCCTTCGATTCCTATCAATCCTACCCAACTTTTGCACCGTCTCTAGATATTGCTTCTGAACATTAGTATAGGAGTTTCACGTATCCAAACGAATTCGAATCTTTTACAGAAGCCCCTGTTTACCCCAATTAGAGCAAAGCTCTGTTCAAATTCTGAGGCGGGAGATGAAGCAACGCTTCATCTTCCCCCAATCAGAGCAAGGCTCTGTTTGAATTTCAAAAATTCAAATTTTGAAGCAACGCTTCAGATCCTCTGCGCTGCACGCAAAGCGCCACGTGTCAGAAGTTGATGCGTCAGCACAGCGCCCGAGGTAGTGCGTCCAATCAGAGCAAGGCTCTTTAGAAATAAAAGTAAAGGAAGCAACGCTTCAGTTGCGCAAGGGCTGCGCTGCGCGGCACGTGTCTGCGCAGTTGCGCAAGCACAGTTGTGCAAGCGCTGCGCTGTGCGGCACGTGTCTGCGCAGTTGCGCAAGCACAGTTTCGCAAGCACAGCTGCGCACGTACTGCGCTGCACGACGCGTGTCTGCGCAGCTGCGCAAGCACAGCTGCGCAAGCGCTGCGCAGCACGACGCGTGTCACGCGCTGGGGCGTTTGCGCAAAACAGAATTGAGATTTTAAAGAAATCTTTTCTGTTCTTGTTAAAACAAAAAGATTTTCTTCTGTAAAACAGAGGCCTTTGGATCAAAGAACCAACGGTGGGGAAAATTCCCCAAATCACTCAGAGAAAGATCTCTTTAACAAATTTAACTAATTTATGGGCACTATAAAAAGGACCCTAGGCCTCAATTCAAAGGCATCAACATTTTCTGAGAGAAAAAAAAGAAGAGAACTCTGAAGAATTCCTCAAGAACAAAAAAGGTAAAGACCTTCAGAAAAAGAGAAAATTCTCTTAAAAACAGATCATTGATCTAAGAACAAGATCAATGATCTTC
Organism: Agapanthus africanus; assembly: GCA_030015575.1. Taxonomy (NCBI): domain Eukaryota; kingdom Viridiplantae; phylum Streptophyta; class Magnoliopsida; order Asparagales; family Amaryllidaceae; genus Agapanthus; species Agapanthus africanus. The sequence goes on from CM057339.1 coordinate 30,291,173, forward strand.
AATAAGAAAGAAAACTAAGTAATAATAGTGCTTTGCACTTGCTTATGAACCATTGGTTCTTTGAAAACAAGAAAAACTTGTTTTCTTTGATCTAAAATTGATCCAAAAGAATAAGAACAGTGCCCAGCACTTGCTAAAACTGCGCTATTGCGCAAGCCGCCAGGAAGCGCCACGTGTCAGCAGTACAACAGCGCAGCGCACTGACGCAGCGCACTGCGCTGTTGCGCTTGCGCTCATCAGAGCATGACACGTGTCAGTTCCACATGCGCTTGCGCTCTTTAATTTGCGCAAAGCGCCTGACAAGCCATGTGGGGCACTGTCAGAGTATTTAATGCTCTGTATTATTAAGAAAAGGGACAGAGCCCAATTAAAAGGCCTAACAGGCCTAATAAAAAATGCTATGCATTTTAAAAAGGGCAGAGCCCAAACAAAATAGATGCTCTGCATCATTTATAAAAGGGCAGAGCCCAACCAAAACAAAGAAAAATAATGCAGTGAAGGGGCAAGGCCCTAGTACAGGTCCAATAGGCCAAACACAAAAGAATATTGAAACTGGACTTAGCCCAGTCGTGGCCATAAGTCCTCAAATTAAATTGACTGAGCACGGCTGCTCCCTAAATCAATTTATATCCGGTTCGAGGGTACATCTCCGAACTCCTCTGACAGTTCTCGTTGTAATCCTTCAACGACGTCAGAGAGGTGACGGGTCCCAACGACCACACATGAATATGGACTGCGGGGTCCTTAAACTCGTGGATCAAAACGTCCTTAAACTAATGTTGGACCGAAACGTCCTTAAACTAATGTTGGACCGAGACGTCTTTAAACTAATATCGGACCGAGACGTCCTTAAAATAATATCGGACCGAGACGTCCTTAAACTAAAAGACCACCACGTCCTTAAACTGGCGACGGACCACTATGTCTCTAAACTGGAATATGGACCACCACGTCCCTAAACTGGAACACGGACCACTACGTCCCTAAACTGGAACAATAGAGCCTCCAAACGCTCTTTTTCCGGACCTAAGCGGTCCCGTTTAAGTTGATCTTAGCCCCAAATACGGCTAACGTATCCTTAAACATTCAAATGGACTATAAAACTCCAAATCAACTTTGGTTCAAGGGTACATCTCTGAACTCCTCTGACACCTATCGTTGTAATTCTTCAACGACGTCAGAGAGGTAACGAGTCCTGATGGCCATATAATAAAGGGATCACCACGTTAAGTTGATCTTAGTCTCAAACAGGATTAACGTATCCTTAACGAACGTTTAAGTTGATTTTAGCCGCAATACGGCTAACGTATCCTTAAACTAAAAACACCAAACACAAATATAAGTAAATACGGATTTGGACTAATCCACGTCCTACGGGCGACGACATTACTCAGTCTCTGTATACGATCCATGGGCAACCACAGAAAAAACAAACACACACGACACGAAGTGAAATTCTGGAGAAGGAGAAAGTTGTTACCGCGATGCGGTAGCGTAATTAACTGCAGGGGCTTGCGCCTGCAGGGAAGAGCGTCCCCGTAATCAAAAACCCCTCAAGCGAGGGGGAATCTGACGAAGTCTGCTATATCGGCCGCATCCGTCTAAACCTCCGATACACGGTGCCATAAATCAACTTGGCATCTTCGGAGAGGTAGACGGATAAAACCATATAGCATCTGCCCCGAATCTTAGGCAAGACGTCCTCATGTCTCGGCCGCCGTTCGGAGGGGAACAGATTCTGGCGCGCCCGGTGGGACATTTTCCTCTTTCCACTCCACACTTCCTGTGTCGTCTTCGCGAACCAATCGCGGTTTGTTAATGGTTGCCTTTGGATTTCAAGTTATTAAGATTTGGTCTTTTGCCTGGCGCAGAAATCAAGCTTCAATGGCCTCAAATTGCTCGAACTGCTCGAAGTGCCACTGCAACGGACGCTCCACCTCACCTGGAGGTGTAGCATATGGGCCTCAAGCGGCCTCCTTCCTCGCTCTGCCGGTAGAACAGGTGACGCAGGCCACCACCGGCCTGTCTTTCGGGACCATGATCCCACCTGCAAGCTTCTCTATGCCAATACCCGCACCAGAAGCAAACAAGAAGTCGGTCTTCGACCGGCTCACTGCTACGACGGCCCCTGTCAACGGGTCGTCCACTGCCAAACCAACAGCCTCCGTCTTCTCCAGGCTGGATCAGAACTATGAGGGGCCCGCTAGGAAGCCCATGAACTCCAAGGTGGCTGTTCCAAGGAAGGCAATAACCGCTGCTCCAGAAGTCGTCAAGGCAGCTTCCCCTGTCAAAGAGTCAGTCTTTTCAAGACTGACTATTCCTGCTCCTGCCCCTGCTCGAGGATCTGTCTTCGACAGGTTGAATATCACCCCTCAAAGGACAAGCTCAGTCTTTAAGAGGTTAACACCAGCGGTGCCTCATTCAGACAGGGGGAAAAAAGAAGCTGTCTCTATCTCCGAGCCAGTCCCAACGGCTCGTCATGCCAACGGCTCGTCATGCTCGACGTCGCCATTGGCTCCGAGTGAGGAAGGCTGGGGGCAACTCCCCCTCTGGGATAACTCTGCCAGCTCCAACGGTGGGGATCGATGCTGCTGTTCCAACCGGGAATAGCTTTGAATTGCTGAACACAGTGTGCAGAAACTCTCCTGTTGCGGTGCTGAAGCGAACTCCTTCACCTGTGGAGAACACTCCAGAGAAGAAGCTAGAGCAGTCCCCTCACCGGCTGTCCTCTAAAATTTACAAAGTCTGGCGACAGGTCCAGGAGTCGGTGATTGATGAAAACTGTCTCCGCCGACAGAAAAAGATGAAGCTTCGGCAGGAGGAAGACTACTCTGTCAGAACGAAAGAAGCGACGATTACTCGAGTGTCCACTACAACGACACCCTCAACGTCAATCACTCAAAAGAAAAGGAGGCCGCAAAAAGCCCCTGTGAATAAGGCGAAACGTAAAAGCGATGGACACAAACGCCCCAAGTCTGGGGGCATGGTGGTGCATACTGTTTATATGGCTTCTGGAAAGAAGGAAAGCCGTGCTTCGACGGGTCACCGACCACTCACCCGATCCGTGACCAAAGCCCAGGAGCAGCAGCAAAAGCTTCAAGAGATGATGACTGCAATGGCCGCCCTTACCGAGCCAAAAGAAAGCTTAGAGGCATCATCGGAGCAGCGTCATGAACAAGAAACTGACGCTGATTACCTATGCAGAGTCCTCGAAAAGAAGGACAATGAAGCTGCAGAGCAAGTGGCTAATATAAAACAAATGGCGCTTCTCTTCCAAGATATGGTAGGGATGATGAGTCAGCAGAACCCTCCTGCTGAAGATCCTCCGGTTGTCCTTGAAGACGACAGGGGAGAAACGTCAAATCCTCTACTGGCTTTGTCAACTGCCAAGGAGGAGGCAATCTCCAAAGCTGACCTGGACGAATATATAGCCCAGCAGATACGGGTTCATCATGCGACTGAGGCAGCCGGTCAGATCGTCAAAATAGGACGACCATATCCGGGCTGGTATGATCAGGTACAGTACCCGCCGGGCTATACAATACCTAAGTTCCACATATATAAAGGGACAGGGAATCCGCATCAGCATGTTGCTCAATTCAGGGCCTTATGCGGCAATACTGGAGGCGATGACAAAGTGATGCTTCGCCAATTCGTCGGCAGCTTGTCAGAAACAGCGTTCGAATGGTATTCCGAACTCCCGAACGATTCTGTCAAGACGTTCGCTGAAATGGAGTTGCTATTCACTCAGCGATTCATGAGCGCCAGTGAACGGGCCCCGATAGCAGCATTGATTAATGCCAGGGTAAGGCCGGGCGAGACGTGGGTTCAGTACGCTATACGCTGGTGAAACTTATGGTCGAAATGCGAACAACGCATTGAAGAAGCGCCCGCGGTGGGCATGTTCATGGGTACCCTAGACCCTCATGCCACTATCTCACAGTTCATGATGTTCTTTAAGCCGACCACATTCCAGGCTTTGATCGACAAGCTGGCCCAGATGGATCAAATGGGTCACAGACCTTCTCCCCCGAAGCTAGAACCGCGGAACGACAAGGGTAAAGGGAAGGCAACCTTCGTTGCGAATGCTCAGCAGCACCCCAGCACCCCAAAGCTAACGGATCAATCAGAAGAGAGACGACGGTTCTATATTGAGAAAATGAGGCGCCCCTACTCATTCCCGCGGGATAAGACGAAGAGGCTGTTCGAGCTGGCTATGCGCAACAGGCTTATCAACCTGCCGAATCCTAGGCAACCGCTACAACCCAACGAGGCGAATAACCCCAATTATTGCCCTTATCATCAAACGACAAGCCATCCGATTGAGGATTGCTTCGTCTTCAAGGGATGGATTGAAGATCAATACCTACAAGGCAAGTTTGCCCTATCTGAAAAGTGGAAGGTAAATCCACCCAAGCCGCACATTCCGAAGAAGACGGACACGATGGGGGTAGCTTGTTCTTTTGTCAAGGACGAAAACGATGGGGAAAACTCATCAGACGAATCCGAAGACTACGTAGCGACTTGTCATGTGATCTCTCATTCACTGGCGGATGATGAAGAGGCTCCTTGCGCCGAGAAACCAAGGGCGAACCCTGAGCCGGAAGTTCTACGGCCGTCAGACGAGTTGATCGATATCTTCCTAAATGAAATTCGTCTGAAAGCAAAAGCCAATCAAGAGCGTGAGATGACCATATTGGAAAGAGCCAAGACACTCCCGTCAAATCAAAAGCCATCCACTGCAGATAAAAACAAATTCAAGACGAGGAAAAGGTTCGCCAAAGCCCTATCAGCGGGAATGAAGCTACCGCCCTCTGAAGAAAATACTTTCGGTGAAGTAGAGATGCATCTTAACTTCTGCTTATATCATCAGAAGATCATACATCCTACTGAAGACTGCGAATCCTTTAACTGTTGGTGGCAAGGGTATGTCACTCAAAAGCAACACTTCGACAGGACAAAATGTGAAGCTCGTAGACGTCGAAAAAGTGCGATAGATGAGCGCAAAAGAGCCGCCGCTGACTGTCATATAGCCGACTCCAAAGGATCGCACATTATCACCTTTGGAAGCGACTCTGACGAAGAGGCTGCCCTCAACCCTCTCCTCAAGGAATTCATTTCAAAGATGAAAGAACTGAGAAGTTGTGAGGACGTTCAGCCATGCAATCGCACGCTACTCGAAAAAAATCTCGGCTCCGCAAACAAAGGATCGAGTAAAAAGGATAAAAGGAAGGGAAAAACAGCCCTCGTAACCAATGCTCAACAGCAATCGAGTGGCCCTAGACCGGTTGTTTGCCGAAACAACAAGCAGCAACCCCTCCAAGAAAAGTTGAAACGTCCTTACTCGTTTCCGCAAGATAAAACAAGGGGACTGTTCGAGTTGGCGTTGCGCAACCGACTCATAAATCTACCGGAGCCAAAACGTTCGTCACAACCAAATGACGTCAATGAGCCCAACTACTGTCCCTATCACTGAGTACTGGGTCACCTGATCGAGAATTGCTATGTCTTCAAAAACTGGGTTGAAGATCAATACCAACAAGGCAAGTTCGTCATCCCCGAAAACTGAAAGGTAAGCCCACCACAACCGCACGCATTGGGAAAGATGGAGACGCCGGGGGCATCATGCTCATTAATAGGGAAGGCCCCAGGGACCGAAAAGTCAATAAACTAGATGTTCGCCTCAAATACGGCGACGACGGACCGAAACGTCCTTAAACTAACGGCGGACCGAAACGTCCTTAAACTAATGATGGACCGCAATGTCCTAAAACTTGCAAGCGGACCGAAACGTCCTTAAAACTACTACCGCAGTATCCTCAGGCTGACGCGATAAAAAAAAACAAAAAAAAAACAAAAAAAAACGGTACGTCCATAAGCAAAATGGGCACGGATGAAAACCCGAAAGGGCTCCGTGAGTAAAAACAGCAGGACTGCCGGCGAGTGTTTGTGAAAACCCGAAAGGGCGCGACCTCGTTAGAAAAAAAGGGGAGGGTATGTCCATAAGCAAAATGGGCACGGATGAAAACCCGAAAGGGCTCCATGAGTAAAAACAGCAGGACTACCGGCGAGTGTTTGTGAAAACCCGAAAGGGCGCAATCTCGTTTATAAAAAAAAAAACAACAAAAAAACAAAAAAAAAACAAAAAACTTATAGGGTCCTCTCGACCTTGTGAGGAGAAACCACCCGCGTGAGATCCTTACGACTCACAAGGGAGCAACACACTTAGAGATCCCCACGATTCTTAAGGAGAAAATACACTTGCGAGATCCTCACGACTCGTAAGGAGAACTCTCTTATGAGACCCTCACGGCTCATAAGATTTGAAAGTCTTAAGTTACAGAGACCTGAACCTGTTCTTAAGCAAATCCCCCACAACCTTCGATATTGCCCTACAAGTGATTCAGGTTTTGACCCTTGTATACAATCCACGGGCGCGAATAAACATTTCCCTAACCAAGTCCCATCCGTGACTGGGGATAAGTACGCATGATGAACAACCCTTATAAGTTCTCTCGACTTACAAGGAGAAAACCCTCTTGTAGGATCCTTACGACTTACAGAGGAACATACACTTAGGCATCCTCACGATTCCTAAGGAGAGTATACACCTATAAGATTCTCATGACTTGTAGGGAGAAATACCTTTGTGAGACCCTTACGGCTTATGAAGTTAAAAGCCTTAGTCGACAGGACCCTAACCCTGTTCGCTAAGCCACCTTTGTTCGACATCGACAAAGGCAGATGATGATTCGCTCCTGGCAATATCCCAGTAGTAGCGGTGCTGATGCCGAAATCAGTGTCTAATTTCAGATTTACGGCAAAAAACCAGCGAGCCGCACATGCATACGAAATAGCCGAAATGATGGGGCAACTTGCAATACAAATCAGCAAGTAAGAATGTATACATGAAAATAGTCGAAATGATGGGGTAACTCGCAATAGAAAGCAGCGAGTAAAAATAAAATAAATAGCCGAAATGATAGGGCACCGCGAAAGATAGCCGAAATGATAGGGCAATCGCGACCTTCGCGATATAAAAGCTGAAATGATAGAGCATCGCGGAAAAAGAAACAAAATGAAAAATGAAATTTATGCCCTACAGGTGATGTTACATCAAACCCTGTATACAGTCCAAGGGCGTAAACAAAGAAGGGATCATACTCCTCTCCCGGGTTTCATCATAAGAAGAAGCCAAATCTCGACGGGTCGCAAATGACCTAGAGGTCATCTCAACACTCATCTCGTAACAACGGATACAACTTCAAGCGAAGCGGAATAGCGGCAACTCCCAGTTCCATGGCTCGGCGATATACAAATCACCCAGAGTCAAACCCTCATTCCATTAGATACGGATACAATAAAAAGAATTCCTGGCTACGTGGAACGCGGCTTATGTCAATCCTGACCCCATAGAAAACGTCCAGAGCGGATCCTGGTCCTCGCAGAGCACGACAGTGAACCTGTGCGAAGCATCCAGAGCGGAACCTAGTACTCGCCGAACACGGCAGTGAATCCGTGGGAAGCATCTAGAGCAAAAATTCCTGGCTACGTGGAACGCGGCTTATGTCAATCCTGACCCCGTGTGAAACATCCAGAGCAAAAATTCCTGGCTACGTGGAAAGCGGCTTATGTCAATCCTGACCCCGTGGAAAACGTCCAGAGCGGATCCTGGTCCTCGCAGAGCACGGCAGTGAACCTGTGCGAAGCATTCAGAGCGGAACCTAGTCCTCGCCGAACACGGCATTGAACCCGTGGGAAGCATCTAGAGCAAAAATTCCTGGCTACGTGGAACGCGGCTTATGTCAATCCTGACCCCGTGTGAAACATCCAGAGCAAAAATTCCTGGCTACGTGGAACGCGGCTTATGTCAATCCTGACCCCGTGCGAAACATCCAGAGCAAAAATTCCTGGCTACGTGGAACGCGGCTTATGTCAATCCTGACCCCGTGTGAAACATCCAGAGCAAAAATTCCTGGCTACGTGGAACGCGGTTTATGTCAATCTTGACCCCGTGTGAAACATCCAGAGCAAAAATTCCTGGCTACGTGGAACGCGGCTTATGTCAATCCTGACCCCGTGTGAAACATCCAGAGCAAAAATTCCTGGCTACGTGGAAAGCGGCTTATGTCAATCCTGACCCCGTGGAAAACGTCCAAAGCGGATCCTGGTCCTCACAGAGCACGGCAGTGAACCCGTGCGAAGCATCCAGAGCGGAACCTAGTCCTCGCCGAACACGGCATTGAACCCGTGGGAAGCATCTAGAGCAAAAATTCCTGGCTACGTGGAATGCGGTTTATGTCAATCCTGACCCCGTTGAAACATCCGGAGCAAAAATTCCTGGCTACGTGGAACGCGGCTTATGTCAATCCTGACCCCGTGTGAAACATCCAGAGCAAAAATTCCTGGCTACGTGGAAAGCGGCTTATGTCAATCCTGACCCCGTGGAGAACGTCCAGAGCGGATCCTGGTCCTCGCAGAGCATGGCAGTGAACCCGTGCGAAGCATCCAGAGCGGAGCCTAGTCCTCGCCGAACACGGCAGTGAACCCGTGGGAAGCATCCAGAGCAACTCCTGACTCCGTGAAATGCGGATAAGGACAACTTCACCCATCACTTACGGGTCCTCATGACTCGCACGGGAATAAATTCTCTCGTAAGATCCTTACGACTTTCAGGAGAACACACTTAGGAATCCTCACGATTCCTAAGGAGAAAACCCACCTACGAGATCCTCTCGATCCGTAGGGAGAAAAGTCTCTATGAGACCCTCACGGCTCATAGAGTTGAAAAGTCTTGGGCGGCAGATCTAAACCTGCGGCCTAAGCCATCGCTATCTCGTGAAGAAATCATGGTGCTTACTCTTTTATCTGCTAATTGTGACAACATGCTGATAATAAGAGAAAGAAGAAAGCGACAGAAAGAGCATCCGATTTACATTTGATCAGGCGTTCGAGACACACTCGTTCATGCATAAGCAAAAGATTCAGAACGAAAAATAGAGACAAGCTGAGATAAATTTTTTTTCCCATTAATATTGCCAAAAGTTCTTACAATCATAAAAGCAATAAATGAAAAACATTATTATAAGGGAATAACCTCGAACCCAGGACATGGATTGAGGAACTCGAAAGCGACCCTATTTATGACTTTCCAAGCCTCGCGGACCATCCTAGTGTGCTTTCTTTCGCGAGCACAAGCGTCAGGGTCCCCCCTGATGTCTTCAACCCTCCGATAAGCAGCGAGTATGGCAGACTGTTGAAAGACCTCATGCAAGAGATCGATAAGACTATCTCGCCGTCTCTTTGAGATAAAGTTCAACAGGTACACCGAGTGCACCTTATCCTCAGCGGCATCCAGCGCCCTAAGCGGCGCACCGGAACAGAACAGGGGAAGCGCTTCCCAGATGGCTCCCACAATAAGCTTAAGAAGGGAGGAACGCCGGGGAAGCAGAGGATCGTTGTACACGTCGAAGCGGCTCATGATTTCAGCACACTCCGCCTTTGTGAGCTCTCGATTTTGAGAGCGGCCAAGTCGGCGGATGTCCCCGTAAGAGATGATCTCGTTAAGAGCATACATATGGGCGTCTATTGTTCCTGTGAAAGAAGATTAGCAAAATTAGCAGACCGACTGATTAGGCGAATTCTTGTTAAAAAATGAGCACAGAGAGTTAAACTCCTCGAGAGCAATGCTCTACGAATAGGGGTGACGCCTATCAGATGCCATAATAATGGAAATTTGAAGAAGTCCCCCAAGAACTCTGAGATCATTATTATTAAAAGATGATATAATCCTTTAAATAGAAAACTCCATTTTTAATTTTCATTATCCATACTCAAACTCTTAAGAGTTCATCTCATTTTTAGATCAAAGAGATCTATGTCTTGACAAAGGTGCAAGATTCTGTTTATGAGTTAAGAAACCCTGAAACAGATTCCTGAGAGCAAGGCTCTATTTGGTGAAACCCTAAAAGGATTTTTCTTTAGATCAAAGATCTATGAGAGCAAAGCTCTATTAATTGAAATTAATTTAATTCAAGGTTAATTTTTACTTATAAAGTTTCTTTTGAGGAAAATTTAACTCTGAGAGTTCCTAAAGGCAAGAGCAAAGCTCTGGAGTTTTGAAAGTAAAAGTCTTAAGGATGATAATCATCTGCTGAGGACCAAAGGTCCTATTTATAGGCATCAAGTGCCCTTTCAGCTTCCAAAGTTGCTGCAACGGTTGGAATTCTGCCACCGTTGCGCTCATGTTTGGTGCCACGTAAGCGCAACGGTGGGGGGGCATTTGTTTACCCCAATTAGAGCAAAGCTCTGTTCAAATTCTGAGGCGGGAGATGAAGCAACGCTTCATCTTCCCCCAATCAGAGCAAGGCTTTGTTTGAATTTCAAAAATTCAAATTTTGAAGCAACGCTTCAGATCCTCTGCGCTGCACGCAAAGCGCCACGTGTCAGAAGTTGATGCGTCAGCACAGCGCCCGAGGCAGTGCGTCCAATCAGAGCAAGGCTCTTTAAAAATAAAAGTAAAGGAAGCAACGCTTCAGTTGCACAAGCGCTGCGCTGCGCGGCATGTGTCTGCGCAGTTGCGCAAGCACAGCTGCGCAAGCGGCACGTGTCTGCGCAGTTGCGCAAGCACAGCTGCGCAAGCGCTGCGCTGCGCGGCACGTGTCTGCGCAGTTGCGCAAGCACAGCTGCGCAAGCGCTGCGCTGCGCGGCACGTGTCACGCGTTGGGACGTTTGCGCAAAACAGAATTGAGATTTTAAAGAAATCTTTTCTGTTCTTGTTAAAACAAGAAGATTTTCTTCTGTAAAACAGAGGCCTTTAGATCAAAGAACCAACGGTGGGGAAAATTCCCCAAATCACTCAGAGAAAGATCTCTTTAACAAATTTAACTAATTTATGGGCACTATAAAAAGGACCCTAGGCCTCAATTCAAAGGCATCAACATTTTCTGAGAGAAAAAAAAGAAGAGAACTCTGAAGAATTACTCAAGAACAAAAAAGGTAAAGACCTTCAGAAAAAGAGAAAATTCTCTTAAAAACAGATCATTGATCTAAGAACAAGATCAATGATCTTCAATAAGAAAGAAAACTAAGTAATAATAGTGCTTTGCACTTGCTTATGAACCATTGGTTCTTTGAAAACAAGAAAAACTTGTTTTCTTTGATCTAAAATTGATCCAAAAGAATAAGAACAGTGCCCAGCACTTGCTAAAACTGCGCTATTGCGCAAGCCGCCAGGAAGCGCCACGTGTCAGCAGTGCAACAGCGCAGCGCACTGACGCAGCGCACTGCGCTGTTGCGCTTGCGCTCATCAGAGCATGACACGTGTCAGTTCCACATGCGCTTGCGCTCTTTAATTTGCGCAAAGCGCCTGACAAGCCATGTGGGGCACTGTCAGAGTATTTAATGCTCTGTATTATTAAGAAAAGAGACAGAGCCCAATTAAAAGGCCTAACAGGCCTAATAAAAAATGCTATGCATTTTAAAAAGGGCAGAGCCCAAACAAAATAGATGCTCTGCATCGTTTATAAAAAGGCAGAGCCTAACCAAAACAAAGAAAAATAATGCAGTGAAGGGGCAAGGCCCTAGCACAGGTCCAATAGGCCAAAGACAAAAGAATATTGAAACTGGACTTAGCCCAGTCGTGGCCATAAGTCCTCAAATTAAATTGACTGAGCACGGCTGCTCCCTAAATCAATTTACATCCGGTTCGAGGGTACATCTCCGAACTCCTCTGACAGTTCTCGTTGTAATCCTTCAACGACGTCAGAGAGGTGACGGGTCCCAATGACCACACATGAATATGGACTGCGGGGTCCTTAAACTCGTGGACCGAAACGTCCTTAAACTAATGTTGGACCGAGACGTCCTTAAACTAATATTGGACCGAGACGTCCCTAAACTAATATTGGACCGAGACGTCCTTAAACTAATATTGGACCGAGATGTCTTTAAACTAATATCGGACCGAGACGTCCTTAAACTAATATCGGACCGAGACGTCCTTAAACTAAAAGACCACCACGTCCTTAAACTGGCGACGGACCACTATGTCCCTAAACTGGAACAATAGAGCCTCCAAACGCTCTTTTGCCGGACCTAAGCTTTCCTATTTAAGTTGATCTTAGCCCCAAATATGGCTAACGTATCCTTAAACATTCAAATGGACTATAAAACTCCAAATCAACTTTGGTTCAAGGGTACATCTTTGAACTCCTCTGACACCTATCGTTGTAATTCTTCAATGACGTCAGAGAGATGACGAGTCCTGACGGCCATATAATAAAGGGATCACCATGTTAAGTTGATCTTAGTCTCAAACAGGACTAACGTATCCTTAACGAACGTTTAAGTTGATCTTAGCCGCAATACGGCTAACGTATCCTTAAACTAAAAACACCAAACCCAAATCTAAGTAAATACGGATTTGGACTAATCCACGTCCTACGGGCGACGGCATTACTCAGTCTCCGTATACGATCCACGGGCAACCACAGACAAAACAAACACACACGACACGGAGTGAAATTCTGGAGAAGGAGAAAGTTATTACCGCGATGCGGTAGCGTAATTAACTGCAGGGGCTTGTGGCTGCAGGGAAGAGCGTCCCCGTAATCAAAAACCCCTCAAGCGAGGGGGAATCTGACGAAGTCTGCTACATCGGCCGCATCCGTGTAAACCTCCGATACACGGTGCCATAAATCAACTTGGCATCTTCGGAGAGGTAGATGGATAAAACCATATAGCATCTGCCCCGAATCTCAGGCAAGACGTCCTCATGTCTCGGCCGCCGTTCGGAGGGGAACAACCCCTTCACAATCCATGCCTAGTCTCGAACAAAGTTTGGAAGAATTTCGGGTAGTTTCGTGTCGCCAGATAGAGGAATTGAATGCATCCATGGCCGCACTCATACAAACTAACGAACCAGCAGCTAGTTTCCAACCAGCTCCGCATTTTACAAAGTATGATGAGGTGATAGGACAATTTGAGAATTTGAGTAGTGAAAGTGAGCAACCCATCTTTCAGAATCAAACCTATCTATTCTCAATTGAATTCCCCAGCTCCAGTTTCGAAAGTCTATCAAGTAATCTAAATAATTCACCAATTGAAAATAGAATGTTTGATGAGTTGTGCGACTACGTTGTGTTTGATTTACCCGATTGTGAAGGGTCCATTTCAAGTGAAACCACTACCACTCTCTTTGATATCTACACCTCCACTCTAGAAAAACAATTGATTGAAAACCATGCTTTTGATGAGGTGTCAGAGAAATTTAACTTTCACTTGATTGAGAATATCGACACCGGGAATATTTTGGATGATGAACCCACAATTTTGGATAAGTTTTTCTCACCAATTCATTATATCCTTTCACTTCCATATGGGTATCATCTCGAACCGTTAACAGATTTTTCCGAACCCCATATGCATCTGGATGTTGTTGATGATGATGAATGTATGGATGAGCTGAATTTTGAGGAGAATTTTGAGGATATCATTGAGGATGAATCAGTTTTACTATATGAGTCGGATTTTCCAATTCATCCCGTCTCTTCCTGACTGTGACTATTCTCCTGAATGTTTGAACGATATCATTCCTCGATCACTTCCCTCCTTCCTTTCCATCGTTTCCACTTCGCAAGACGTCGTATCAACTTTTTTTCCTACGTTTGAATCACCAAGTTCGGTCGGCCCATATTTTCTTGCAAATCTTGAGAGATTTGACCCCATTTCTCAACATATTGATAAATTAGTACAATCCATTTTTTCACTTCGATCATTACCGACTGTACTAATTTATTCAATCCATTTTCAATCTCAAGTTCGTGCTCCATTTTTTCTCCCCTCCGTTCATCTTCTTATATACCGAGACCGTATACCGCTTCCACCCACACAAGGTCTCGTGTATTCTTCATTTCTTTTCTCTTCACGTTCTTTCTCCAACCATTGCATCATCACGATAAAAAATTTGAATGGTTGGTATTAACTTTTGTCCTGTGTAAGGCCTTGTATAGATTGAAACTGTTCTCCCCCCCTAACTTTAAGCTTCACCGTTTAAACAGTGGAAACACTGTTTTACTTAAGTTTGGGGGGACCTTTTTGTGTATATATATTTTGTTTGCTTTTTCTTTTATAAAAACAAAAAAACATGAGAGCACCAACAAATTTTGACCCCTCAACAATTTTGACTCTCTTGGTGTAGCATGACAGTAAGAACACTGTCAAGTTTAAGTTTGGGGGTGTGCTCGGTAAGCCTTCTATGTTTGTATTCATGTGTATATTTTTTATTTGCATAATTATTTTAAAAACCTATAAAACTGAAGAATTTTCCAAAAAAATATAAAAACTTTGTCGTCAAGATAGCTAGTAGGGTAACTTATATTTTTATTCCGAAAATTTAGCTTGATAGGTTAGGAATAACTAAATCCTAGGTTTAGGAATTGAAAACCCTAAAAATAACCATCCTTCGGTTTAACCTTGGTAACTATACGTCCTTACAGTTTAAAAAAAAAAAGTGATCTTAAGTTCGGTTCTTAAGTTAATTCGAGATGAAGGGAAAGTATTGAAAACTTTATTGAAGAATAAGTTTGAAAAATAGTTCATATTCTTGAGTTCAAATTCAGAAAGTATATACCCTACAAATCGCACTTACACGCACCTTGAAACTTGGGATAATAGAGGATACCTAGAAATACTCTTGCTTGAATTCCTAGTATGAAAGAACAAACGGTATTTAAAGCTAACCACTAAAAGAGTATCATTGAAAAATACATCCGGTCTTGAAAAGAAAAAAAAGAAGAGAAAAAGAAAAAGAAAAAATATATTATAAGACCTAGAAACTGCAATTTACGTTTTAATAAATTCACACATTCAGTAATCGGCTGATTAGTGCCTCAAGAAGAAGTAGTAATCGCATGAAAGGTGTGTGAGAAAATTCGTCCACCATTAATGAAAAGAAATAGCATTAGGTATTAAGACAAGGGTACCATAACTTGAATTGAATTCTTGAGTGTAGGGATGAAATTCACACACACGTAAGGGTATACGATCGATATTTGGAGGAGAGGTAGGGATAAAGAATAATTCTTATGTTTTCCGTAAAGACGATAAAAATTCCGGATTGGAAACTGCGCTTTAGAAGGAAGACTCAAGAGAAACTGAGATCTTTATAAACTGTCAAAACGTATAGGATCTTAGGTTGAATGAATAAGAGGTGTGAAGAATAAGGGATGGATATTTTTAACTTAGGATGATAGAGTTTCTAACTTAGATGCTAAACCGTAGGATTAGAGTCGACGTTAACTTATGAAACTAGTTTGACGGGACTTTGTGGGTAGTATCAGTTGAAAACTCTTAGATGACAACACTCCTCCTGCTAGGAACACCTAGAGATTTAACGACTTGTTGCATACGCTAAGTGTAACCGTGATGCCTACGAAAGTGAGCTTATGACCTTTTGAAAATAAATGGTTTTGTTCGGGACGAGCAAAAGATAAGTTTGGGGGTATTTGTTCACACCAGAATATTGCATTTAATACCGCCCATTCTTCTGCTCGTTTGTATATAGGTATGTGCTTTTGATCCGTGTTCACTACATGATTACAGGTTACAGGTTCTCAGTCCAGAATAACGCAAATCACACAAAATCTCTACAGTTATGACAAAGTTCAGAACAACTGCCAAAAACAGATAAAATCCGGGTTTCGGTCATCCACACCCGTCAAATGTTGTTTACCAGTTCAAGAGATAAGACGAATACAGCGGTCATTCGTGTTTCGGACAAGCACAGAGCACGAGGGAGGCAACACAAGAAACAAGGTGTGTAACAACTCTAAAATCTTTGTACGGAATTTTTTTGTTAATATACAAGAAATGCGTTTTACAGCCTGAGTTTGAGTTATAAGTAACTTTTGTTAAATAACAACAAGAACCAACTTGTAGCTCACTGGTAAAGCCTTTGCACTGCTGTGACGTAGCCCTTGTGTTCGATTTCCATCAGACATAATTATTTTTTTCTGAATTTTTTTAAATTTTTGGAAGCTCAAAAGATTGTACATGCAATATATGGGGAAATGAAAAGTTCAGAAAAATCAAATATGTGGAAAAGGGTTTAAATACTGAATTGATCAAATGGCACGAATCTCGAGGCAAATGCCTCAAGATCGACCGGCCGAACTTGAATAAAAACCGGCACCGACGGTCGGATGAAGGCCAATGAAGCTCTAGCTTTGCACACACACCTCTTCAGCTACTCCTAACCCCTCTGCACCATTTGATTTTCCTGCAATCAAACAGAGACCTTTCATTTCATAATTAAACATAATTTTAATGCTTTTAATCCACATTTTTAATTCCCAAATCCTAATTCTCCACTATAAATACCACCTGCTATCTTGGTTCAACACCATTCTGAAAATTCTAGCCAAAACTCTCTAAAAAGTTCCTAGTGCAAGTGAAGTAAAGTGGAGTCAGCGAGTAAGTTGGTTCCGGCGAAAATCGAAGTCAATTCTAGAGCTCCCGCGACGACACCCTTTCCTTCTTAACCCTTCTTTGAGTTTTCTAAACCGTAAGTCCCTCCCAAATCTCCTTCTTTCTATTGAAATTACTCTTCAAATTTTATATCGGTAAAAGTGGAGTTATTACCGACATCTTCTTTTCTAAATCTCCTTCTTTACAATTTAATCAATATAATTTTACTACATCACTTGTAACCTTAAACCCTAATGTTTAGAATTAAATTTCATCAAAATTCTCATGTGAAACAACCATAGTAGAACTTTTTTATTAAAATACCTTGAACTTTATAAACACCTCTTTTAGTATTTGTTAAAATAATACCATTAGGAAAACTTCACGGGGTAACGACTTACCCCACACGCACACTTGGTTCCATAGCACGATGCCTCTTTTGTATGAATATTTGTTACGATGAAAACTTTACAATAAAATACCTCCTACTTTAAAACCGGATTTCTTTTAAAATGGTATTTCATTTCCTTTGCGATTATACATCTACAACCCTCTTTAGGGGACCCGCTAATGGATGATGCGGATTATTGCACATTCTTGGGCTAGTAGAGCGAGATGCAGACCTCCTTACGGAGTATTCGATCTCGAAAGGATTTAAATACGTTTTTAAGAAATACGAATTTTCTAAATAAAATAAAATTATTTTTTTCTTTAAAATTTTTATATAAAATTATAAATCCATATTTTCAAAATATAATGAAACGATATTTTTCTAAAAATGAAAGATTAACAAATGACAATAAAATACCATCAAGATACCAAAAATGATAAGTTTTTCAATAAAATACCATGAACTTTCAAATGCTAAGTATTTATCATTAAAATACCTAAATACTTAAAATCCATGCTCATGAAAATCCTAAATAATACTAATCACCCTCGAGCTTTACTTTTTAATTATATTAAAAATATTTTTCATAAAACACCCTCGAGATATATAAAACAATATTTAAGGAATTTAGTAAATATAGGTTTAAGCGGGATCAATTCTCTTGAGCCCCAGGGAGCCGGAGAAAGTGAGTGCTTGTCTATTTAAGATAGACAACTTAACGGAGTTATCAATAGTAATTGTCATGGAAAAAAACACAAATTCTGCCGTCCATATGCAGAGTTACCGATGACTCCCGAACCTAATTCAAGAGCTAAATCTGTTTACAAGTGTCTGACTCAGTCTGAATCCAAATTCAAACCTGAATCCAAAAATCAAACATGAATACTTGATCATGAACATGAATACTTGAAATCAAACATCAATATCAAATATGTATACTTGACTTGACTTGACCGAACCATGGTTATAACTTGACATGACTACTTAAATACTTGATTACATCCTGAACATGAATACTTGAACATTTTGTATCCATGGTTTCGGCAAGACTTGTACAATACGCGGGGATAAATGGGTAGATTGGTACGGAATGTATATCCTGACACGAGAGGTCACTTAAAAGACACCTATATGAATTCACGTGCCGTTGTCCCGTGGTTTATGACAGGGCCTTGTACTACATGTTACCATAGTCCACGGGGTAAGATGGACTCCTCTCGTATACATAAATACATTCTTTATCAAGTTACAAACAACCACGTTATAATAACTATCATATACCAGTAATCAATCAAATACAATTTACCTGTTCATTTCACATTACTTGTTATATTCTCTTTCTTCTTTTGGGACTTACCGAGCGTTAGTTCGCTGACGACATTTCTTTCTGTTTCTTTCTTTGGAGTGTTCATCAGGAAGACCGGTCACTGAAGAGATTGAGCCGAGCCAGGAGGACTTGGACCAGCTTGCGGCACATCCCGACTTCTAGTTCGTTGTACTTACTTTTCTATATGCCATTGTGTAGGCACTGCTTTATATAATTGTATCTTTTCATTTTCAAACAGTTGTATGTAAAAATGAATGTAAATAAAGTTTCTGTTTATTTTATAATACTCTTGTCATTCTTGTATATTTTTATATATTGCTTAATTACGCTTGACGTATTTATTTCTTAGTAAATACGTTGTGGCCTGCCACGTTATCATTTCCGTCTACTGGGAAGCGGGGCGTGACAAGGTGCGCGGAGCTCGAGAGAGATAAAGGCCAAAAGTCAAAAAGAGTTGCCATTTTGGAGCATTAAAAATCTGAGAATATTTTGGAACCATTTTATATTTTTGAACCTGTTAAACAGAAGAACAAATCAACATGCGGAAGCACAGAAAAAATGAAGCACTAATTCTACCAAATGAACGCGGAACTGCGGCTAATGGTGGGTATAGGCGGTGGAACCGCGGCCGTTACATGGCACCCCGCGACCACTTTTCAGGGGTAGTTTTGTAAGTTTATATGGGCTCAGAATATGGCCCTAGGGTTTCAGTCCTCTGTCTATATATATTTCAGATTTGAGCCAACCATGAATGCTTTTTCTTTACTTAAATTTAGTTCAGTTTAGTGTGTAGTTTCTTCTTCTTCATCTATTCTCCATGAAAATTGTAGCTAGAGCTTTTTGAGTGGAAAATTAATGAAGATGAGGTTTTTTTTAATATCCTGTATCTTTATTTTCTTGTATTGTATTTTAATTCTTAGTGTAAATTTTATTATTTGTTATTAAAGTAGTTGTTGGTTTTCTTGTTCTCTTTTCTTCTCTTCTAATTCGTATTTTCAAGCCATGATTCTCAATGGAGTCCCTTGCCTAGATGAGGGCCCAAGTAGTTAGCTTGTTATCTTTGTAAAACCATAATTCTCCATTCTTTCTTCTCTTCTTTCTTGTTTTTATTTTCTTTTAATGTGTGAATAATTTTCACACTTGCTAGGGCTAAGGAAGGTTAGTATGAGGGATGGAAAATCCATTGTGTTTTTATTCGCCAAACAGCTTAAAGTGAAGCTAGACCTAACAAATACAACCCCCTCACTTAGACACACTATAAGTGACATATAGCCGTGACCTAAGTTGAGAATTTCTTTAGGCGCACTACAACGTGATATGTAGTTGTGACCTAATTGGAGATTTGGTTGTGTATGTTTGGCTTAGGGTTGGAAATAAGAGAATGTAATGGACGGACAAGGGGCATTAGGTATGGATTTAGCGTTGGAAATTTTGCTTAAACTCGCAAATCCCATTCCTGTGTTCTCCTAATCCCCGCTACTTCCGATTATTCCAACATCATTTCACGAATGACAAAAGATAAGCACAAGACTAATTCTAACATTATTAACCAACTCTAACCCTAACAAGTTCTTTTGAACATAAAATACAAACACTTAGGATAGAGTTGAACAAACATATACATTTTCACTTAACTTGTCTAAACAAGAACGAAAACATACCATCTCGCAGTGGACGACTCGTACTCAACCGGCTAGCTACAAGCAAAACCGATTTGATTGCGGTAAGTAGAACGAATAGAACAAGTAGAACGCATAGCATATCGCGGCGTTCCGCTAACAATCACTCATTTAACCATGCTCTCGCCGGTTGACTCATCTTACCAATTGTATCCATGTGCATGTTATGAACATTAGGGTCTGAAGCTAGACCGGCTTTGTACATAAGTTCATGTAAATATAAATTTTTAAATTTCCTATCAAAATTCTGTTTGAAGTGCCGCATGCAAAACCTATGGAGTGTCGTCGAAAATACAACATCTATCGGAAATGATGCATAAGTCTGTTCTAGCATTAACCGATATGATACTTTTGATTTGACGAAAAAACCATGTCCAAGACGAAGTATTTTCACTCTCAACAATAGAAAGCGCCAACGAAAATATACCGTTATTAGCATCAACACCTGTAGCAATCAACATCCAACCTCTGTACTTGCCATAAATATATGTTTTATCCACGCACAATACCGGCCGGTAATGTGTGAAACCAGTTGCGCAAGGAGCAAAGCACCAGAAAATTCTTTGAAACTTGACACACCCTCCGGTCTCTGTTTCTATGGTTCTTAATTTGTATAAATAACCCTGGGTTTGAAGGTTTCACGACTTCCATAAAATGGACTAGTGAGTTGTATGAGCTTTCCCAATCTCCAAATATCTTGCATAATGCTTTTTTATGAGCATCCCATGCCTTCACATAGGAAATATGAAGATTACACTGTCCACTAATATAGAGTCGTATCTCTCGAGGAGGCACCATCACATCTGTACGGATAAGTGGCATGATAAGTGAGCAAATGTACGATGAAGTACAATTCCTGTGATTTTTTTCTAGAATGGGATTGAAGCAAGTGTGTTCCAGGTTGTATTTCGTGACTTTCTAAATTTTGGATCTTTTGGATAAATATGCATGCAACCTCCACTTACATTCAAGAGCTTTTATATATATCACGGTATAGTACGTCTTATTTGATTTTTCGGTTTTAAACGTAACATTTTTTGTAATAACCTATGACTTCAATTTGTAAATAAGATCTTCTTTTTCCAGAAACATATTTTCAACACTTACGCAATCTTCCATTGCTACACTCGCTTTCAAATAAGGCCCATCATTTACTTCTGCTGCAGTTAGATCTACCCAACTATCATCTTCCGACGGATCGATGCCGGGATCTTCTAGTTCGACAAAATTATTATTCATAACCATGTCATCAATCAATGCAATATCACGAACTTCGTTCAATCCAGACGCATAAGCCACACTATCCTGACCTTGATGATCTTCATCAGCTTCATCATTATCACTGTCACCCATATCATCACCATCATAAACATTATCAATATCAACATTAGGCTTAGATGCAATAGTTGATGGTTTGGGTCGGTATATTATGGATAGATCATGTTGAAAAGAGCGGAATGAAGTGGATGGACAGGCTTGGAATGCACTACTTGAACCATATTGGAATGATACAGACGGAAAAGCTTGGAATCCAAGGGTTTGGGAAAATCTGCATTTAGTATATAAAATTTATTAGCATTTTGGTATTATGAAGAAAATAAATATAATCACCAATTTAAACAAATTTAGCCTTGGAATGCATCGTTTGTTTCATGAGGGAATGTTGTGCTTGATAAACCTTGTTGTTCTTCAGGTGTGCATGACACTACAACATGGGTTTATGAAAATCTGCATTTAATATATAAAATGTATTAGCATTCCGGTATTACAAAGAAAATAAATCTAAACACTAATTTTAACAAGTTCACTCTTGAGTTTGAAGGTGTGCATAATCAGGTGTGTAGTCTTATCTACTGAGATTAAATGTATCATTGTTAACCATGCGACTGCATCCTCAGGAACTACATCCAGCGTTACCATAAAAATAGTTCGTCGAATCTACATCCGATACTTACAACTGTTCTTTCTCAACTAAAAGTTCAAAAGGATGCTCAGTTTTTGCCAAACCAAATTCTATCATTATAGAGGTTGTTTCATCGTCTATAATAACAACCATTGCATTTCCACTAAATTGAGACCATATACAAGTTAACTTAACATTACTTTCTCGCGGATCGTATTTCGTGATTTTAAACATTTTATTCTCAAGTTCACTGTAAGTACTTGATATTCCTAATCGCATAGGTCTTGCACACCCGCCCACATACTCGGGACCTTGTGCGCTTATCACAATCTTACCATCGTACTTACATAGAATAATTAAATTTGAACTTGGAATTATCTTATATGAAACAATATCAACCCAACAATAAGTATTATACGTTAACAACTTAGAATAATTTGCATAGTTATGATAACAATCACTAAAACTTAAATAAAGAGTAAACAAAAAATAAATTAACTTTGTACCGGTGTAGGTTAAAATAAATTAACTTAAATAAAGCTAAAAAAAATTATGCCTTTGCGCAAAATCGGATCTGCGTTTCGTTCGTTGTGCTAACGATTACTACTCCAATCAAACCGACTTGATTACACCGTAATGATCTCCTTGCTTGACTTCACACAAATCTTCAAGATCTATCGGGAACTTTGATAGATCTAAAGAATGGGGTTTATGAGTTAGAGTTAGAATGATGAGAAAGGGTTGACTGGTACTTGTAGTGTTTTTTTTTTGCAAAGTGGATTCAAAGAATCTGTCTTGCCACATTTTGTAGAAAGGCGGGTTCCTAGAATCCGCCTTTCTACAAATTGTGGAAAGGTGGGTTCTGAGAATCCGCCTTCCCAATATTTGTGGAAAGACGGGTTCCTAGAATCCACATTGCCTTTATATCGGACCCAAAAAATTGGGGCCATGCTTACGTGGCCCCAAACCATCCTATTCTATTAAATATAAGTTTTAACAACCTATTTTAATAAATTCAATATTAATTTACCTCGAAACCAACCACCACCACCACCAATTTTGCTATCAGAAGTTGAATGAGGTGACTTGTTAAACTACAGCCCTATAGTTTATGTCCTGTGGCAAGCTTCATAATCTGAGGGCAACATTTAATAATTTTGTTAAACTAATGAAACCTGGCCTTATCCTAGACAATTTAATAAAGTTTAAATAAAGTTTAAAATATTTATTAAATTGAATCCTTAAGCTTCACCCTGCACATGGTGTGTTATTTTTAGGCCTTTTTCTTGTGAAACGCTCTTATACCTTGGTCTAATTCGAAAACCTACTTGATGTTTCTCTGAAACCCAATACCATATGTTCTTTAATTCCGTTATCTCTTAAGTTTCTGTTGTTAAATCCCGGCCAAAAGTCATATTTGCTCGTTCGCCAAAATGACAAAGTATGTCTTTTTAAAGTTCCAATTCCTCGAAGCCGCAACAGATGGTGGATGTGGTGGAGTCGAGGGTGCAAGCGGTAATTGGATTTCTCATATTCAAACTAGGGTTTCATCTGATCTATTGAAAATTAAAGGTATTCCCTCTTGCAACCCTAAATCGTCAGATTTGCTCATGTTCTTCCTCATATGTTTTCATTTTTCACCAATTTACATATTATTGATGCTGTAGACCTACGCCGAGAGTTTGCCATCATTTGAGTTACCCTGCAACAAAAAACACGAAAAAAGAAGAACTAGGGTTAGCTGCAAGGTTTTAATTTGGAGAAGAAGGGGAGGCAACAACTTTAATTCGGTATACAGGGCAATACTGAAAGGTAAAAACGAAAAATAGGGTCACAGGCGTTACACGTGATTCATTTCCCATTGTTTTTCCACAAAACTTAACAGAATAAAAGTTCAAGGGGGTTATGATGCAACAGAATTAAAATACAGGGTGTATTAGGTAACGGAAAAAGGTTATGTAGGTTTTCAAGAATTAGACCTAACAGAAGAAGGTTATGTGGTGCGGGGCACATAGCCCAGTGGTGGGTAATAGGAGTTTATAGAGGAAGACCCGAGATCTTTTATTCAGTGTTTCGAAGAGGAGCACACGGTACCGGTGAACTTCTTCGCATGAAAAGAAATAACAAGGAAAAAAAGAAAACATAGGTGTTTTCAAGAATTAGAGGAGACCGTTGTGCTGTTTTCAAGAAAGAAGCCTTATTTTTATTCAAAACAATTTTCTTAATTATGTAATCATAATGGGGTAGTTTGCCAGGTGGCAGCTCAATCAGGAACCTGACATAGAGATAAGATCCAGAATCATATTATGGATAGCAAAGGAGCTGGATTTTCTATGGATAAGAATTAAAAAGAAGTCAAATTTCTCTATCATCATTCATCAGTCTCTTTCCTTGTTGTCCTTTGTGGCTCTAAAACAGAAGAGGGACATATCAACCCTTCTTCTTTCTTCACTATAAACTAGACATTTTAGACCTGTGAGAGTGAGAGTGAGAGAGAGAGAGAGAGGAGAGAGAATGGGAAAAGGAGGAGATGGAGATGAAGAGAACATGGCAGCGTGGCTTGTTGGTATCAACACTCTCAAGATCCAACCATTCAAACTCCCCCCTCTTGGTAATATATATTCCCCCCTTTCAGTATTGTTAGTTTTATTATATTGTTATATTCTCAAATTTCTTTTTTAATGGTGCGATGATTTCTTCGATCCCTAGCTTCATTTCAAAATTAACTTTGATGGGTTAAGTTTTGGAGTTATCAACTCCAACATTAAAAAAGAGAGAGTTGTTTTCTCCTCCTCTTTAGGAGTTCAGAAAAAAAAAAAGAGGCTGGGTAACTTGGGTTGTGGTTTATCTAAACTCCACAATGAAATGAAAGCCAAAATTGTTAGAAAATTGGAGTTGAGTTAGGCCACTCCACAAACCTCTATATATCCTAACTTAACTCCAGAGCCAAACATGCCCTTAGTTAGAGTTAGTTTCTTTTTCTTCATTTCGTTAAATTTTCCTCCCACACTATTCATTTTACCTTATTATACTTGTGTTTATATTAATTCATTGAAAGGCCCACACGATGTTCGAGTGCGGATGAAGGCTGTGGGTATCTGTGGCAGCGATGTTCATTACCTCAAGGTTCAATATTTTCATCTCCTTATAATTCATTCATTCTTCTATTTACGATAGTTGGAGGATTCGGATTCGAACCTCTCACAACCCAATTAATTAGCTAATAAATTCTCATTTTGTGAGCTAGTAAAGCTCCCCGCTTGCATTAGGTTATTTATGACCTATAATTCTAATAAAGAAGAAGTGCCGTAAATTTCAAACATACCATCTACCATGTTTTACACTTTACTTTGTGTTATTTGGGTTAAATTGCTGGAAACCAACTTTACTTTTGACCGAATAGCTGGAAACCACCCTTAATTGGAGAAACCTTCAGTTTCGCCCCCTGTTTTTACGTATATATTTTTTTCAAGATTCTATTCATTTGTATAAAAAAAATTCCACTCGGTTTATTAGAAAAAAACCCACTCGGTTAAAATAATAACTACAATTTATTGAATCTAAAAATAGATAGAAATTTGGAGGAGAGGACTGCAGGTTTTTCTTCGAACTAATGCTAGTTTTGCTAATCGGGTAAAAGTAAAGGGGATATTAGCCTTTTATTGATGGTTATTGATTCTTATTCTTGTCACTCATCCAACAAATTCTCTGATATATTATAGATGAAAAATGAAATTGATTTTGCTTATGATTTTTTGTTACTCAATAATGTAGACCATGAAGTTGGCGCATTATGTTGTGAAAGAACCTATGGTGATTGGACACGAATGTGCTGGGGTGATCGAAGAAGTGGGAAGCGAAGTGAAGTCTCTATCCGTGGGGGATCGTGTGGCGTTAGAGCCAGGGATCGGTTGCATGCGCTGCAAACGCTGCATCGGTGGAAGATACAACCTCTGCCCCGACATGAAGTTCTTTGCCACTCCACCCATTCATGGCTCTCTTGCTAATCAGGTATCCTAGGTTCTTAGATATAATAAAATCATGAAATGCGAATCAGTTGGATATCTTGCAAATATTACAATGTAATTATATAGCCCATTAGTAGAGCTTATGATACCTCTCATTGGTAGGTGGTGCATCCTTCCTATTTATGTTTCAAGCTTCCCGAAAACATGAGCTTAGAAGAAGGGGCGATGTGCGAGCCCCTAAGTGTCGGAATCCATGCTTGCCGTCGAGCTAATGTGGGCCCAGAGACGAATGTTTTGATCATGGGAGCCGGACCTATCGGATTAGTCACCATGCTCTCTGCGCGTGCTTTCGGTTGTCCAAGAATCGTGGTGGTAGATATCGATGATTACCGTCTTTCAGTTGCAAAATCTCTTGGTGCAGACAACGTTGTAAGAGTTTCCACCAATATCCAGGTCCGTTCTCTTCATTTAGCATGCTACAAAGTCTCATAAAAAAATTACAAAAAAATACAAAGACATAAGATAAATTGGTAAAACATTGTTAAAAAAAATCATATAGGATTTAGTCATCGCCAACCTATCTTGATGGGAAAAGGCTCTCTGTTGTACATTTCACCAACTCTGCGTGCATGGTGTACATACATGCGCACACATCCCCGGCATAGCTATATCTCGATGATCATTTCATTACTTTTAGGATGTACAAGAGGAGGTACTTAAAATACAAAACGCCATGGGCACGGATATTGATGTGACCTTCGATTGCGCTGGCTTCAGCAAAACAATGTCAACCGCCCTAAACGCGACGAGTAATGGTGGTAAAGTTTGCCTTGTGGGGATGGGGCATAATGAGTTGACAGTTCCTCTAACCCCAGCTGCAGCAAGGTAATCTTTTTTCCTGCTATAAACGTAAACCTTCATAGTATTTTAATGTAATTTATAAAGTTTATGGTATTTCAGTATAAATAATGCGCTGAATTGATAATTTTATGATACTGCAGAGAAGTCGACGTCGTCGGCATTTTCCGCTACAAGGACACTTGGCCTTTATGCATCGAATTCATAAGAAGCGGAAAAATCGATGTGAAACCGTTGATAACACACAGGTATGGGTTTTCACAGAAGGAGGTTGAAGAAGCCTTTGAAGTGAGTGCTAGTGGCAGCACTGCAATTAAGGTTATGTTTAATCTCTAAATACCAATGTAAAACTAAAAAATGCAGTATTTTTCATATTTTGTCTTTGAAATAAAGGGGAAAAATCTAGTGCTCTGTAAGATATGTATCTGCTCCCCTTCTTGTTCTCTAAACTAAACTGGTTGGTTTACCTGTTATGAGAATATTTATTTTGTTTTCCTGTTGGTGATGTTACATTCCTCTTTTTTCTATGATGAAATATTGCAAGGAATTTAATGTGCCTGATTTACTTTCATCCAAAAATAAATCATGGTTTGAAGTTTTAGGTGGTTAACTTGTTCAAGCTCGGCTCGTTTATTTGTCAAACGAGTCCGAGCTGAGCCTTGAGCTTTATCAAGCCTATTTAAAATTTAGAAAATAGCTATAAATAATTACAAAAATATGTGAAATATATATATGTATGTATGTATGTATGTAACATGAGTAGTGAAAGATATTGTTGTTATTACTAAATGAACGGGCTAGTTCTTGTTTAAAACCTTGTCAAGATCTAGATTCTTTCATATTGTAGAATTACAAAACTTGACTAAATATTTATGAAAATTTGAATTTCATGTTAAATAGGTACCATATGAATATAAGAATAAGTAATTGCTGGGGGGTCACCTGGCTCGATAGCCACCACCTTCTAGTGGCCTCTATATATGTGATATATATTGCTCGGGTTAATTAATCTAATTAAGAAATAGAGGGACCTAAGAGATGGTTAGGATTTGAGCCGTCGTCTTCTCTTCTCCAAGTTCTATCGAGAGTTGACTTGCGAGGTGATCACGTGGGAGATTCTCACTTATCAAGGATGTGGTTTCTCTCCGGCCGTTATAAGGCGGTGGAGGTCAAAGTTCGTTGTGATAATGTGGGCGAGCATAACGATCCCACCACTTTCGGGTTAAGGTAATCTTTGTAGAATTGTGTAGATCTACTATTCCGCTACCATGATTTGATGTTATGATCTATGCATTTACATGTTACATTGGTATCAGAGCCTTCAATGCCCATGTTCGAGTTCGTAGTTAGATCTATATTTTAAAAATTATGGCAACTCAAAATTGCGTTTTTTATATCTAAAATTTAGATCAATTTTTTTAATCAATTTTTTTTATAGTTTTGCGATTATTAGGGTTGTTGACGGAGATAGATTTTTAGAACTATTTAATTTTATTTTCATGTATCATATGTCGTCTAAATTAGATCTATTTTTTTTGTGACGTGATGTTAAACAATTTGTTTCTTGATGTGAGAATTGACCATAGATCAAAATTTTGAGGATATATTGTTTTTGCTAAAGATTGGATCTTATTTGTAAAATTTTGGTGAAATTTTACGATGGATAGGCCATAAAGTTTTTGGAAAAGCAAAATCTTTAACCTTAAATTTTTTAGTAGATACGTGGGATTTGAGATAAGATATTTGGTTAGCCCAAACATTTTATTATTTGAAAAATAAATCTAGAATTTTAAAAAAGATTTTTATGGATTTAAAAAAAAAAGATTTTAAATTATTTATTTCAGATTTTTTTATTTTAAAAACAAATCCAGAAAATTTAAACATTTTTAAATAAAAAAAGATATTTTTCGGGTTTGAAGCAGCTCAAAACCACTGGGCGTCTGCACATGCTGGACACGTGCAGGCCATGCACAGTTGGGCCTGGGTTGATCCTGCACGTGCAGGCCAGCCCAAACCGAGCCACGTGTACGCCAGGCCCTACTGAGCCTGGGTTGACCCAGCAAGCCCAGCTTGCAGGGTCATATTTTTTAAAGAAAAAAATAGAAAAGTTTTTTTACTTTTCTGATTTTTTTTTTAAATTCAGAAAATATTTTTTTCCTCTTAAATAATTTTAAAATTTTAGAAAATTTTTAGAGAAGGTCCATGTATGCTATCTAAAAAATTTATTTTGGGCTTTAAGGGACATAAACACCGTTTAAAACTTTGGAAGTTTTAGAATTTTTTACCATCAATTTTTTTAAGAAAATTTTAAATTTATTCTCACATAAAATCTTAAGGATTGTCAGGATAGTTTGGTCCAGTGGGAGCGTCCGGAGCGCGTGCCAATTTTACGAGAAACGGAAAACCATAATAAAACGGATAAGATTAAATAGGGTAGTATAATAAAAAGTGAAATTTGTTAGATTGTTTTGTTGTATATTGTGATGTATATGATATACTTAATGAATAAAGACGCATGCTGCATTCATTAATAAAATCTGACAAGTTTCAAGCGGGAGATTTCGTGATAGAAGTATGAATTAAGATTCAAATATCTAGTCCGCTTCAAGAAATCTTTAAACCGTTTTTCAATCATTTTAATAAAATCTTAAATTTAATAATTTTGAAGGATGTGGTTGGGACCGTAGGTTTTCTTCTCTTTCTTCGGGGTATGAGTTTATTATTTTTATTAAGATAGATTGAAGAAGAAACGCTCTTTAGGAAAGAATAATACCCCATTAAACGCTAATAGTTTTAACGCACTTAAAATGAATTTTTGTTTTAAACAGATGACTTCCAAACGATTATCACCGATTTCACCAAAGGTGACAAGCTAAACGGTGATAATTTCTTCAACTGGCGTCGAAAGATCTAATTCCTACTAAATGAGCAAAAAATGTAAGACTGTACTGAGGCAGAAATGCCTGAATCGGAGCAAGTCTCCACTCAACAGCATAGGAGGGTTAACGGACAGTACAAGAGCTGGGTCCAGAAAAATTGTTCGACGCGGTATATTATGTTAGCCGCAATGAGGAACGATCTCATCGGTGAGTTTGAGAACTATGTGATAGCGAATAGACTCTGGGAGGCTCTTGACGCTCGCTTTGGGCTTGTCTCACCGATGCGGATCCGGGCTTTGACTATCAAGCCGGATTCGTACAAGATGACTGCAGGGTACGACATCAAGTTTCATCTTCGTGTGATGGCATCGATGATCAGGGATATCAGAATTACTGGAGTTGCACTCAGCAATGGGCAACAAATTCAAGCCGTCAGCTGGGCTTTGCTCGATTCCTGAGAGGATCTCAAACTCCTTTTAAGCCATGCTGAGAACGTGAATACGTTTGAGGACGTAAAGACTAAAGTTGAGTTTTAAGCGGAGTGTAGGGACGTCCTCAAGGCTAAGAATCCATCATCCTCCGCTATGGCAGTTGAAGGCTCCAAGCCGAAGGCCAAGAGGCCAAGACGCAAGGGGTCCTATAAGGAATCGAACAAAGAGGCGAATGATGAAAATGCGAAGTTCAAGAAGGCCGCGAAGCGCAGGAAAAGATCAGCTAAGAGGAATGCATGCTTTAACCGTGGGCAACCATGTCACTTTGCTCGTGATTGAAAAGGGCCTAGAAAGGTAAGCTCTCGCTCTTCTCACTATATAACATTAGTTGCTAGTACAGTGATGATGGCTGACTCTAAAAATTTATGGATTGTAGATTCGGGAGTCACAGACCACATCTCTCGACACAGGGAAGGGTTCGTAGAGTATAGGAGAGTACCCGCTGGGATCCGGAAGATTTACATGGGGAACGAGTCGTATGTCGAGGTGTAGGGCATGGGGACGTATCGGCTATCTACGAGTTCAGAGAACGAGTGGCTTCTCCATGACGTTTTATATGCTCCAAGGATGTGGCGGAATCTTTTATCTATGGCTAGGCTAGTTAGCGTAGCTTTAGCGTTTTATTTAAGAATAATTCTGTAAAACTTATTTTAAATAATTCCATATTTTGTGTTGGATGCCTTATAAATAGTCTTATTATTTTGGATTATGACTCTTTTGGTAATAAAGATGCTTTATTTGCTTATTCGTATACTGTGAATAGTTCTGTAGATGAATCTATATTATGGCATAAATGGTTAGATCACACTGGGTAGGATAGGATGGCAAGGCTTGCCAGGGGCGGCCTACTTGGTACACTTGCCAAGGTCAAACCGTCCACATGCGAGTATTGTCTCTTAGGTAAGGTGTAATGCCCCAATTCCCGGAATACGAAAATATGAGCCAAAATCGCCAGTGTTCCTCGATAAGGGGAAATTGCTTTACCATAGTCACACTTAAAACTCTAGCAAAACATGTACGATAATATCCAATGTATAATACTAATATCATGCAGTATAAATAACAAATAACACCGATGAATCCACAAGATAAAGATAGAGTTAATAAAAGATCCAAATAACAAAAGATTCCGAATAAACAAAATACAAGATCCAAAAAGAAAGATACATTATTCCTAATGTCCCGCGAGAGGCGCACATTCTAATAACAACGGAAATAAAATAGAAACAAACCTACAAATACTACTAATCTTCGGCAAATTCCTAATAGTCACTCTGATCCTGCTCTGCTTGTGTATCGGTCTTTAAACCTGAGATGACAAGTCCCAGGGATGTCAGAACATCCCAACAAGTACTCAATCGTAATAGTGTGTATGTGTGTGATAGCATGAATATGTGAGTGTAGTGAAGCCCGCGTACACATGCAGATATAGATATGGCAGTAATCTGAAGCAAGCATGTAAACATGTTAAGTCGGTCAAGTCATATCCTAATCGGTCATTAAAAGATAATCTATCTTATCGTGAGTTCGAGTGGGTACGTCAACCTCTATAGAAATATTCCAAACCCAAGGGTAGGGCCCCAGGGGCTAGAAAACACGAACCCAAATGTAGAATGAACAAGCGACCGTATATAGTCCAGTACGAGCTGTAGTAACAAGCGACCAATAGGCCCGGTACGAGCTGTAGAAACATGCAAGCGATATAGCCCGATACGAGCTGTACTAACAAGCGACCGATATAGCCGGGTACGACCTGCCGGCATGAGACTCCTGAGGTCTTGAACGAATGCACACTCAAACTATCATAACACCCCGCGTATTTATAACTAACATGGCAGTGAACACGATCACTAAATAAAATACTGACTGGACTGGAACTTGTATTATCATGTTAGCGGTATGGAATAGAAGCTGGTAAACAGGAATAAATAGGGTCATGGCATGTAACTCAGCATTTCAATAGCGATCTCGTTTTAATGCAAGGAAACAGTAGTCGTGAACATGCATGTCATGTCAAGCAAGTGATGTTAAATAAATAGTCTCAACTAGTATGTCAAGTACAATCGATATAATATGATAATATCAATAATGTAAATAAGAATCTACATGAATTTTCAAACACCTCCATTTAATATCCGGATTTATTATTTGAAAAAATAATATACTGAAATCTGGTTTTAAAGGGTTAATATAATTAATGCGTGCTCTATGAATTCTAGAGTTTCACCAAGGTACACAATAAATTATGTGATTAATATCATCTAAACAATACTATGATATATATATATATTAATATCATCTAAACAATACTATGATATATATATATATATATATATATATATATATATATATATTTGATTATATTTAAAATAAATATTAATAAAAACGAATATAATTATGTACTCTTAATTACTATCGGTGAACAATATGCTTGTATGTATAATATGATTACTATCATACCATCATACCTAATACCATGATTACTTTGATCTCTCAGATATTTCATAAAACGGAACTATTGTGTAATAATGTATTGAGCCATTCGCCGATATTGTATCGACTAAGAGTGTGGTTTCTTTCCGGCCGTTGCAAGGAAGTGAATGTCAAAATTCGTTGTGGTAACATGGACAAGGATAACGATCCCACCACTTTCGGGTCAAGGTAATCTTTGTAGAATTGTGTATATCTACTATTCCGCTACCATGATTTGATGTTATAATCTATGCACCTACATACTTTAGTAACTATATTATTATTACTGCTAAATACTAATTATATGCCATAAACTATTTGACCCTATACAGAAGCCATAAACGAGCCGAGCCTTAACACCAGCTTGCTCGATTATTTTGTTGAGCTTTAATTTATGCTGTAGCTTGGCTTGCTTAACTATCAAACGAATTTGAATACGCTTTTATCAAGCCGATCTGAGCTGAGCTTCCGAGCTTCAAGCTTTTTTAACACCCTACATGTAATCTAGAAGAATTTGAACACAATTTGTTATTGGGGATTATAATGTCTATAAGAAACTTGTTACTAGTCAAGAGACGGTCGACGCTGGATCACCAGTTGTAGAGCTTTGTTAGATCTTTTATACTTGTTCATAAAACTTGATGGGATCTTTTATCTCACTAGTCAAAAAAGGGTTGAAGCCAGATCACAAGTTATAAAACTTTATCATATCTTTCTTTATTCGTTACATATATTGATGCTCTTACTCTTTTAACACAAAATTGATATCTTTTGTTCCTTTTGACCCATACATGAAGCATTTTGGCTACTGATTAAAATATCCTGTGGGCTTCCCTTTCTGGTGACAACATAATTCTTGTGGTTTGGCTAAAATTGTCTCAAGCTCGTAGCTTGCACTCCACCACTCGTATATCTAAAAAAGTACTTTCAAGCTGAAATCTTCGAGCAATGAAGACACTGTATATGCATCTCTCTGGATATTTTGTTGGTTTTCTCTTAAAGAAATCTTTCATTTGATTCTCAAAGGAAAAAAGAAAGGACAATTTTTTGAATTAAATTATTTTAAAATAATATTATTAAAAACAAACCACTTTCAAAAGATATTACAAAAGTAGGCCACTTTTAACCACTGGACGACACGTCAGCGCCAGCTGAACGCTGGTACTGGCGTGTTAAATTTTTTTTTCTAAAGGGACGCAGTTTGAAACTGCGTGCCTTACAAATGTAAGGCGCACAGTTTCAAACTGTGTCCATTTATTTTATCAATGGGCGTACTTTCAAAGTGCGCCCATATATTTTACTGAAAAACAATGGGGCGTATTTTGAAAGTGCGTCCCATTCCCCAATTCAAGATTAAATAGATGTAGACCTATTTTTTTCTTCATTCCTCTCTATTCCCTCTCTGGCTCGGTCTCCCTCCCTCCCTCTCTGCTCTCCGTGTGTGTCTCCTCTCGCTCATCTCTCTCTGCTCTCTCTCATCTCTTCCCCCACTCGATCTCTCTTCCCTCCCCAACCTCTTCCTATCTCCCTCATCTCTCCCCCTCTCCCTCTCTCTCTCTCATCCCCCTGTCTC
The DNA here is from genome assembly GCA_030015575.1 of Agapanthus africanus. Taxonomy (NCBI): domain Eukaryota; kingdom Viridiplantae; phylum Streptophyta; class Magnoliopsida; order Asparagales; family Amaryllidaceae; genus Agapanthus; species Agapanthus africanus. Next base: position 30,325,181 of record CM057339.1, read on the forward strand.
TCTCTCTCTCTCTCGATCTTTCCGGATCTCACATTCTCTCTCTCTCTCTCTCATGCAGGTTTAGGTGGAAATTCACCGTCGAACAATCACCTCCACCCTCGTCTTCGTCATCACCACCGTGAGCATAAAAAAGGTTAGCAAAACCCTATTTTTCTTCAAAAATCATTCATAAAAATTGTCGCGTCCCGCTTTCCAGTAGACGGAAACGATGACGTGGCAGGCCGCAACGTATTTACGAAGAAATAAATACGTTAAGTGTAATTAAGCAATATATAAAATGAACAAGAATGAAAAGAGTAATAAAATAAAACAACAACTTTATTTACATTCATCTTTACATACAACTGTTTGAAAATAAAAAGATACAATGAGTAAAGCAGTGCCTAAACAGTGGCATACAAAATGAAAGTGCAGGTGAACTAGTAGTCAGACTGAGTGGTGAGCTGGTCCAAGTCCTCCTGGCTAGGCTCGATCTCCTGAGAGTCCGGTCCTCCTGACGAACATTCCAAAGAAAGAAACAGAAAGGAATGTTGTCAGCGAACTAACGCTTGGTAAGTCCCAAAAGAAGAAAGAGAAAATAACATATAAAGTGAAATGAACAGGTAAATTGTATATGATTAATTACTGGTATATGATATCTGTTATAATGTGGTTGTTTGTAATTTGGTAAAGAAAGTATTCCTGTATACGAAAGGAGTCCATCTTACCCCGTGGACTATGGTAACATGTAGTACAAGGCCCCGTCATAATCCATGGGACAATGGCACGTGAATTCATGTAGGTGTCTTTTAAGTGACCTCCCGTGCCACGATATACGTTCTGTACCAATCTACCCCTTTATCCCCGCGTAATATATTGTATAGATTATATTTACAAGTCTTACCGAAACCATGGATACAAAATAGTAATCATGTTCAGGATGTAATCAAGTAATCAAGCAGTCAAGTCAAGTTATAACCATGGTTCGGTCAAGTCAAGTCAAGTATACATATTTGATATTGATGTTTGGATTCGAGTATTCATGTTTATGATCAAGTATTCGTATTTGATTTTGGATTCAGATTTGAATTGGACTCAGACTGAGTCAGACTCTTGTAAATTGATTTAAACTCTGGAATTCTTAGGTTCGGGAGTTATCGGTAATTGCTGCACATGAACGGCAGGATTTGTGTTTTTTTCCAAGACAATTACCATTGATAACTCCGTTAAGTTGTCTACCTTAAATAAGCAAATACTCACTTTCTCTAGCTCCCTGAGGCTCAAGAGAATTGATCCCGCTTAAACATATATTTACTAAAGTTCTTAAATATTGTTTTTATATATCTCGAGGAGGGTTTTGTGAAAAAAATATTTTAATTTTTCTTAATATAGTTTAAAATTAAATCTCGAGGGTGATTAGTATTACTTAGGGTTTTCATGAGTATAGATTTTAAGTATTAGGTATTTTAGTGATGATTACTTAGCTTGGAAAGTTCATAGTATTTTATTGAAAAACTTGTCCGTTTTGGTATCTTGATACTATTTTATTGACATTTGTTAATCTTTCATTTTAGAAAAAATATAGATTTATTATATTTTGAAAATATGGATTTATAATTTTATGTTATTTTAATTTTAAAAATAATTTTATTTTATTTAGAAAATTCGTATTTCTTAAAAACGTATTTAAATCCTGTAACGACTCTGATTTTACTGTACGGAATTTTTTAAGTTAATATACAGAATGGAGTTTTCAAGCCTGAGTACTTTTTATAAGTTATTTTTGTTTAAGAACAGCAAGAAATAATTTGTAGCTCATTGGTAAAGTTTTGCACTGCTGTAATATAGCCCCATGTTTGAATCCCATTGGCACATTATATTTTTTCTGATTTTTATTTTAAAATTTTTGGAAGCCCAAAAGTTTACACTTGTTCTGCACATAGAAATAAAAAGTCAGGAAAAACAAACACGTGCATAATATTATAAACATAGACATGGACACGTGGCGAGAATCCAACGGCTCCCCTCACACTTTGGACCGGCGAGATGTCTTGATGGGCCGGCGCCGACGGGCCCCCGTAAGTGATAAGTCTTCGTACTTTGCACACAAAACCCTTGGCCTACCCCCATCATCCCTGCACTGTTATATTTTTTTGAAATTAAACAGAGACCTCAATTCACCTTTAAATCCAATTTTAATGCATTTTAATTCATTTTTTCAATTCCAAAACCCTAATTTCATACTATAAATACAACCCCATACCCTAGCCTTTCCTCATTCTGAAAATTCTATCAAAATCCTCAAATTTTTCTAATTACAAGAAGAGTACAAGTTGGGTTAACCAAAGACCAACTTCTGGCGAAGAGTCGAGCAAGTTCCGGCGACTCCGTGAAGCCACGGCGACTACCTATTTTCTTCTACCTCCTCTTACCCTTCTAACCTTTAAGTCCCTTCTAATCCTTCCCCTTCTCCTCTAAAACTTAGTTTTCATAAAATATGTCGGAAGTGGAGTTAACACCGACATCTTCTTTTTAAACCAATAAATTACACTCTTTCTTACTTTTTCTTCATGCATATTCTTACACAATGTTTATAATTACATAACTAATGTTTAGAACAACTTTCACCCTAAAATATCATAAAACATAACCTTAAATTAATTTTTACGCTAAAATACCATGAACTTCATATATTCATTTTTAGTTATTTTGATAATTATACCTTTAGAAAATTGCACGGGGTAATGACCTACCCCTCACATACACACATGTTTACATAGCACGATGTCCCTTGAACTTATTTTTTTATCATATCACATTAAAATACCATGAACTATAAAAACCTGGTTTTCTTTTGAATTGTATTATCAAAACTCTTTGCAAATATACCTTTACAACTTTCTTTAGGGGACCCGCTATTAGATGGTGTGGATTATCGCATATCCTTGGGCTAGTAGAGCGAGATGCAGATCTCCTCACGGAGTATTCGGTCTCGAAAGATTTTTAATACGATTTTTAAGAAAAACGAAATTTTCTACTTAATAATAATATTAATTTTTAATAATTATATAAATATTATTAAAGCAGATATTTTCAAGATATAATAAAATTCCATGTTTTCTAAAAAAATAAAAGAATGACAAGTTTTATCAAAACGCCTTCAAGTTATTCAAAAGTCGAGCTTTACAATAAAATACCTTGAACTATAATACTTCAAGTAGAAAATTTTCAAAACCCACAGGTCTAAATTATTATCACTAAAATACTTCACATTCTTAAAATTCACAATTATGGAAATCCTAAATACTATAAATAAATATTCGAGGTTTAGTATATAAAATATTTTTCATAAAACCCCCTCGAGTTATATAAAATTACATTTAAGGACTTTAGTAAATATAGGTTTAAGCGGGATCCATTCTCTTGAGCCTCAGGGAGCCGGAGAAAGTGAGTGCTTTCCTATTTAAGGCAGAAAAACTTAACGGTGTTATCAATGGTAATTGTCTTGAAAAAAGACAAATCCTGCCGTCCATGTGCAGCAGTTACCGATAACTCCCAAACCTAATTCAGGATCCAAATTAGTTCTAAGTGTCTGACTTAAGTCTGAATCTAAACCAAACTTGAATTCAATCCAAACTCAATCCAATTCAAACATGAATCCAAACCCTAACATGTATACTTGAACTTGAACCCGAATACCAGAACAGCATCAACATGCAAACATGACTTGACTTGATCGAACCATGGCTATAACTTGACTTGATTATATGACTACTTGTTTACATCTTGAACCTGATTACATGAACAACTTGTATCCATGGTCTCAGCAAGTCTGATAACTATAATTCCACACAATATATATTACGGGGTTTTAAAGGGGTAGATTGGTACAGAATGTGTTAAAAGTGGCACGATGATGGACACTAAAAGACGCCTACATAAACTCTCGTGCCGTTGTCCCGTGGGTTTTTATAAGGCCTTGTACTTACATGTTACCATAGTCCACGGGATAGTTAGACTCCTCTCGTATACACTGATACATTCTGTACCAAGCTACAAACAACTACGTTAGTATAACAAACTTATACCTGTTTAATTACCAGTTCTTTCTCTTTACTTGTTCTATTCTATTCTTACTTCTGGGACTTACCGAGCGCTAGTTCGCTGACGACATTCCCGTTTCTTTCTTCTTTTGAATGTTCGTCAGGAGGACTGGATCTTCAAAAGACTGAGCCCAGCCAGGAGTATCTGGAGAAGATTGAGGCACATCCAGACTTCTAGCTTACTTGTACCTACTTTCCAGTTTATATGCAACTGTTTAGGCATTGCTTTATATACTTGTACTTTCCTTTTCAAGCAATGTATTGTAAAGATGAATGTTAATAAAAGTTGCTGTTTATTTTATATCTCTCGTCATTTCTTGTGCATTTCATATATATTGCTTATTTACGCTTAGCGTGTTTACTTTTGAGTAAATACGTCCCGTGTCTCGCCACGTCTCCTTCCTCGTACACCGGGAAGCAGGGCGTGACAAATCCTTTTGAGATCGAATACTCCGTGAGGAGGCCTGCATCTCACTCTACTAGCCCAAGAATGTGCGATAATCCGCACCATCCGTTAGCGAGTCCCCTAAAAAGGGCTGTAGATACATAATTTCAAAGGAAATGAAATACCGCTTTAAAAGAAATCCGGTTTTAAAATTATGTGGTATTTTATTGTAAACAATATTTTCGAACCAAAAATACATCCAATGAGTATCATGCTATGAAACCAAGTGTGCGTGTGGGGTAGGTCGTTACCCCGTGAAGTTTTTCTAAAGGTATTGTTAAGCAATTTTGATGAAAAGATGTGATAACATAGTTCAGGATATTTTAATGTAACAGTTCAATTATGATTGTTTTACATGAGATTCTTGGTTAGAATTTATTCTAAACATTGGTATTAAGATTACAATTGAAGTGGTAAAATTAGATTGTCCAAATGATAAAGGAAACTAGAGTTATAGATTTTAGAAAAGATGATATCGGTAATAACTTCACTTTTACCGATATTGATTAAAAATAAAATTCAATGAAGAGAAAGGGAGTTTGGGAGGGACTTACAGTTTAGAAAACTCAAAGAAAGGGTTAGAAAGAAAATGGTGTCGTCGTGGCGTCGCGGGAGCTCCGGATTTTGCTTCGATCTTCGCCGGAACCAAGTTGCTCGCTAACTCCACTTTACTTCACTTGCACTAGGAACTTTTTAGAGAGTTTTGGCTAGAATTTTCAGAATGATGCTAAGTCAAGGTAGGGATGATATTTATAGTGAAGAAATAGGATTTTAGAATTAAAAATGTAGATTAAAAGCATTAAAATTGTGTTTAATTGTGAAATGAAATGTCTCTGTTTGATTGCAGGGAAATTAAACAGTGCAGAAGGGTTAAGGGTAGCTGAAGAGACGGGTGTGCAAAACAAGGGCTTCATTAGCCACATTTCAACCGTCGGTGCCAATTTTTAAGCCATATTGGCCGGTCGATCTTGAGGCTCTGGCCTCGAGATTCATGTCACTTGATCAATTCGGTATTTAAACTATTTTCCACATGTTTGATTTTTCTGAACTTTTCATTACCCCGTGTATTGCACGTGCAATCTTTTGGACTTCTAAAAAGTTAGAAAATTCAGAAAAAAAGTTGTGTTTGATGGGAATCGAACACAAAGGCTATGTCGCAGCAGTGTAGAGATTTTACCAGTGAGCTACAAGTTGCTTCTTACCGTTATTTCACAAAAGTGACTTATAACTCAAACTCAGGCTGTAAAAACTCATTTCTTGTATATTAACAGAAAATTTCCGTACAAAGATTTTAGAGTCGTTACATTCTACCCTCCTTATAAAAATTTCGTCATTGAAATTTACATTTACATGGAGACTAATTTTCAAATCGGTAAGGGTATCTTGCACGCATGTCTTCTTCTCGTTCCCATGTTGATTCTCCTGGCGAATCCTTTTTCCACATCACTCGGACCAAGTTTACTTTCTTGTTCCGTAATGTCTTCACCTTTCGGTCCAGGATCTCAACTGGTGATTGCTCGCAAGTTAGGTCTGTTTGTACTGTAAGTTATGAGTGATCAAGTATGTGGCTGGGGTCGCTCACATATCGTCATAGCTGGGATATGTGGAACACGTTGTGCACTCCTTCCAATGAGGGTGGTAGTGCTAGACAGTATGCCACTTCTCCAACTCATTCGAGTATGTCGAATGGTCCTATATATCTTGGACTTAGCTTACCCCTCTTGCCAAAGCGGATCACTCCTCTGTTTGGAGGGATCTTCAGAAAAACATGGTCTCCAGGTTGAAACTCCAGATGTCGCCGCTTTGCATCTACCCAATACTTCTGTCTTTCTTAGGCTATGCGAATTCTTTCCCTGATTGTGCGAACTACGTCCACAGTTGCCACGATCATCTCTGGTTCGAGGAGTTCACGATCTCCGACGTCGTCCCAACTTAGCGGTGAATGCCACTTCCATCTGTAGAGTGCGGCGAATGGTGCCATTCCAATGCTTGCCTGGCAGCTGTTGTTGTATGAAAACTCCACAAGGTGTAGGTGATCTTCCCACGAACCTACGAAGTCTAACATACAAGCTCTTAGCATGTCCTCCAGAATTTGAATTGTTCGCTTGGACTGTTCGTCCGTTTGTAGATGATAAGCCATGCTGAAATTCAGATTAGTTCCCAGGCTAGCATGCAGACTCTGCAAAAATTTTGATCGGAATCTGGTATCACGATCGGAGACGATACAAACAGGTACTCCATGTAATCTTACGATCTCCTGCATGAGTTCATGGGTATCAAATAGGGTAAATCTTGAAGTTTAAATCTTACTTTAGATTTATGCTTACCTCCATGTACTTCTTTGCTAACGTCTCGGTTGATTATCCAACTCGAAATGGAATAAAGTGAGCCGACTTGGTGAGTCGATCCATAATAACCCATATTGCGTCGTTACCCCTCATGCTGCGAGGAAGGGTGGTCATGAAGTCCATGGTAATGTACTGCCATTTCCATTCTGGGATTGGTAACGGCTGAAATAGACCAGTAGTTCTGTGATATTCAGTCTTCACTTGCTGACACACCAAACATTTTTCTATGCTCCTTGCTACTTTGCGCTTCATTCCATGCCACCAGTAGGGTTGTCGTAGATCCTTGTACATCTTTGTACCACTGGGGTGTACAGAATAAGAAGAGCTGTGAGCTTTTTTCATCAACTCTTCTCGAACTGGGCCGATAAGTACACATAATCGACTTCCATATCTCGAGGATCCATCTTCGTGGACGATGAAGTCAGTTCGAAGTCCACTTTCTACTTGTTCTCGGATATTTTATAGCTTGGCATCATTTGCTTGGGTTGCCTTGATCTGATTGTGTAACAACCCTAATTTTCCTATACAACTTTCTTTATAATTTTTTTTTCAAAATCCATAAAGGGGTATTTATTGCCTGAGCACAAGACATAAGTAATTAATTAGCTCCATAATTACAAGAAGGAGCTTGTAGCTCATTGGTAATACCTCGCACTGCTGAACCAAGCCACCAGAATTCAAATCCCATACCCCACATTATTTTTTAATATTGTTTTATTTTGAACCTTTAGAATACCAAGGGTTTTCACGTGCATATCTCACAAAAACCCTATTACACCCAAAAATGTAACATTGCCAGAGGATTGATGAACCGTCGGGGGTGATTCCGGCCGTGACTCGGTCGGAGGCCTGAGTCGGCCGAGTCGAGGCCGACTTGGCAGATTTCCAGCCGAGTCAGGCGGCCGGAATCCCCCCCCGACGGTTCATCTATCCTCTGGCAATGTTACATTTTTGGGTATAGTGGGGGTTTTTGTGAGATATGCACGTGTAAACCCTTGGTATTCTAAAGGTTCAAAATAAAACAATATTAAAAAATAATGTGGGGTATGGGATTTGAATTCTGGCGGCTTGGTTCAGCAGTGCAAGGTATTACCAATGAGCTACAAGCTCTTTCTTGTAATTATGGAGCTAATTAATTACTTATGTCTTGTGCTCAGGCAATAAATACCCCTTTATGGATTTTGAATTTTTTTTAAAGAAAGTTGTATAGGAAAATTGGGGTTGTTATAGATTGACAAGAGTGGACTGGACTTATAAGTTCATCAAATATGAAGCGTTACCTGGCATAACTACTTTGATCTCCAATCTGTGCAATTCTTGCTGTAGCTTCCACTGAGCGGTGAAGTTCATTGCTAATGGCTGGCGACTAAGTGCATCAGGAACTCCGTTCACCTTCCTAGGATGATACTGTAAGTTGATGTCGAAGCCCGCCATGAGTTCTAGCTATCTTCTCTGCCACATGTTTAGTTCTTTCTGAGTAAATACATACTTCAGACTCTTTTGGTCAGTGTATATATCCACTCGTTCTCCCAAGAGGTAGTGGTGTCAAATCTTAAGTGTGCAGATAACGGCTGCCAATTCCAGATTATGTGTTGGATAGTTGCGCTCATGAACCTTTAGTTTTCTTGATGCAAAAGCCATAACTTTTCCATCCTGGTATAGAACACATCCTGATTCTTTACCGGACGCATCACAATGCACAAAAAATCCTCCAGATTGATCCGGTATTACGAGGATAGGAGCAGAAGTTAATCTTGACTTGAGTTCTATAAAATCTCTTTCACATGCTTCTGACCACACGAATGCTTCATCTTTACGTGTGAGCTTCGTCAGGGGTGCTGCAATCTTTGAAAAGAATTCATTGAATCGTCGGTAGTATCCTTCTAATCTCAAGAAACTTCGTATATCCTTCACCGTCTTTGGTGTCAGCCACTCGTTGGCAGCTGACACCTTAGCTGGATCTACTGAGATTTCTTCGCCTGAAACGACATGTCCGAGAAATCCGACTTAATCTAGCCAAAATTCACACTTGTTATTGTAACAACCCTAAACTTTCTATACGAAATTTTTCAAAAAATACAGAAAGGAACACTTGAGCCTGAGCACAAGTTATAAATTTGATTTGCTTTTGAACAGCAAGAAAGCACTTGTAGCTCATTGGAAAAGCCTTGCACTGCTGTGACGTAGCCCTGTGATCGAATCCCCCGGCCACATTATCTTTTTATTTAAATTTTCTTTTAATCTTTTAGAAGCCCGAAGGTTTGCACATACACAATACGTAAAACGAAAAGACACAGAATAAAAAAACATATGGAAAATGTTGCACACACAGACAGGGACACGTGGCGATGAACCAACCCTATTCCACCGGATTATGACCGAAGAAACTATCAAAAACCCCGGTACCACTGGTTCCCCCCGTCGTTATTGCCACAAAATTTCTCCCCTGACACCTCTTGGCCCACCCCATTTTCCCTAGACTGTTTGTATTCTCTGTAATTATCCAGAAAATTAAAATGCCCTTTTAATCTAATTTTTAATGCATTCTTTAACACTCTAAAACCTAATTTCCCCTATAAATACCATACTCTATTTCATCCCTTCTCACTTAGAATTTCATTACAAAAACTAAATTCTCAAGTCCTTATAGTGTGCAAGTGGAATTAGCAAAGAGCAAGATTCCGACGAAGTTTCGAGGTGATCCCGGCGACGAAACGACGCCCCGAAGCTTCCCTAGTCTTCCCCTACCTCTTTTCTTTCTCAATATCCAGTAAGTCCCCTCTCCCCTCTCATCTTCTATTCTAAAACCTTTCATTTCTAAAACCCGACGGAAGCAGAGTTAATCCGACTTCCGATTCGGTTTTTCTTTAAAAATTCTATTTTTCTTAAACAATTAAATACCATACTCTCATATAATGTTTAACAAACATTAATAAACACATTAAAATAAGTTTCATCTCAAAAGAATTTTTATGCAACTTTTATCGTATTTTTACGGTAAAATACCGCATACTTTATTTTCGACACAAATCAACATAATACTTGTATTACCTTTAGATAGCTCACGAGATAATGACCTAACTCATCACAACATACATCTTTGACATAGCATGATGAAATTTTGGGAATATAGTTATGGGATAATACGACATTACAAATAAATACCATCAAACTTGCAAAACCATTTCTTTAAAATGCGTGTTAATCAATTCCTTGCAATTGCGCCTCTACAACCCACTTTTGGGGACCCCGTTCGAGATGGTGCGGATTATATCCTCGGGCCTAGTAGAGCGAGATGCAAGGCTCCGAAAGGAGCATTCGATCTCGATGAAATTTTAATGTATTTTTCTTTAGAAAATGAGATTTCTACAAAAATAAATAAAATTTATTTTTATTAATATATATAACTATTATCAAAATATCTATTTTAATTATATTATATAAATATTCCAAGTTTTCTAAATCAAAGGAATCACCATTACAGGAAAATACCATTACAATTCAATGCAAAATACCGATATTTCAATAAAATACCATATACTATGAAAACTAGGTTCTATTTACTAGAAATTTCACTTTTATAAAATATACATATATGAAAATCCTAAAGACGATAATTAAATGCTTGAGGTGTATTTTGAAAATTATATCAAAATTATTTTTACATAAAACCCCTCAAGTTATACTAAATTACAATAAGGACCTTAGTAAATATAGGTTTAAGCGGGACCAATTCTCTTGAGTCTCAGGGAGCTGGAGAATGTGGGTGCTTGCCAATCTAAGGTAGACAATCTAATAAACGGTGTTATCAATACGGTAATTGTCTTGAAAAAAGACACAAATCCTTCCGTCCATATGCAACAGTTACCGATAACATCAAAACTAATTCAGGATTTCAAGTTCTTTTCAAAGTATTTGACTCAGACCGAGTCTCAATCTAATCAATCTGACTTGAATATGATTCAAGTATAAACTACAATAGAACATGAATCCATGAATCCGTCTATTCAATCTATATCAATCTATATTGACTGAACCAAACCATGGATATACTCCGTTTACATGACTATCCATTTATATCCATTCCATTTACTGATATCATGGTTTCGGCAATGTCTTCCATTTACTACAAGACAATACAATACAATCAATACAATCAATGCAAAAGATATTACGGGGTTTATAAAGGGGTAGACTGGTATAAAACATGTTAAAGGTGACACGAGGTGGTCACTTAAGACGTAATTATATCCATTCCGTTGTTCTGTGGTATTTTCGATGGAGCCTTGTACTACGGGTTACCAAAGTCCACGGTGTAAGTTGGACTCCTCTCGTATACACTGGCATATTCTGTACCAAACTACAAACAACTGCGTTAACATTATAATCAAACATTACTAGTTATACTTTCTTTCTGTCTAATCTATCTCTACCCATCTTTGGGACTTACCGAGCGATTATTCGCTGACGACATTCCTATTTCTCTTCTTCTTTGGAATGTTGTCAGGTGGATCGAATTCACTAGAGATCGATACTAGCCAGGATCACTTGGAGTAGTTCACAGAAGATCCCGAGCATTGACTTTACCTGTACATATTTTCATTTCAGTTATGCCATTGTTTAGGCATTCTTTCCATCCGTGTATTTACATTTTCAGTTGTACTTGTAGAGAAATGTTTAATAAATAAAAGTTGTTGTTCAATTATATCTATTGTCATTTTTCTTGTGTACATTTACTTTATATTGCTTAGATACGCTTAGCGTGTTTACATCGGAGTAAATACGTAGCGGGCTTCGCCGCGTCCCCTCCCCGTACACCGGGAAGTGGAGCGTGACAGCTATACTTGGTGTATAGCTGATGTTGTCGTAATGTCTCCAGGACAATCCGTAAACGCTTGGCGTGTTCTTTCCGATTCTTTGAATACACTAGGATGTCGTCGATGAAGATGACAATGAACCAGTCTAAGTATTCTCGGAAAACTTAGTTCATCAGGTTCATAAATATGGCAGGTGCATTATTCACTCTAAATGGCATTACGAGATATTCATAATGACCATAGCAAGTCCTAAACGCCGTCTTCGGAATGTCGGACTATTTGACCTTCACCTGATGATACGCCGAACGAAGATCTAGCTTCGAAATACACAAGACTCACTTAACTGGTCGAAAAGGTAAACGATGCGCGGTAGTGGATACTTGTTTTTAATCGTTACTTCGTTCAAAACTCGATAATCTACTCACAACCTGTATGAACCTTCTTTCTTCTTCACTAGTACTACCGGAGATCCCCAACTTGAAGTACTGGGACGAATCCAACCTTTCTTCAGGAGTTCGTCCAACTGAATGCAGATCTCCTTTAATCCTTCTGGACTTAGCCAGTATAGAGCTTTGATTACAGGTTGCGCGCCAGGTTGTAAATCAATGCTAAATTCAAGAGCTTGATTAGGAGGCACACCTGATATATCTTCAGGGAACACATCCTCGAACTCTCGAACTACCTCGGGCTTTTCTTCTTCTGCTTGCAATGCTGCAACTACTGCCTTCTTTGGTTTTGCTTTGTAGACGCTAGGTTCCAAGGTACGGTCTCCACTCTTGAAATAGAACACTGGATGATATGGTATTTTGAACACTACTCTCCTTTGGCGATAGTCGATGGTAGCAAAGAAAGTTCCCAGCCAGTCCATTCCCAAGACTACGTCGAAATTCGGTATGTCCAGCACCTTAAAGTCCGCATAAAATTCTCTACTACAGAAGACCACTGGACACATATCGTGTCCCAAAGTTGCTTTTAGAACGCCGTTCCCTAAATTGACATTTAAGCTGGATACGAGTGGTTTAACTGGAATCGCATGGGTTCGAACGAACCGTTGCGACATAAAGAAATACGATGCTCTAGTGTCGAAGAGTGCTAGAGCAGGAAGGGAGGCTACTAAGATTGTACCTAAGTTGTGTGGGATAGGTTTAGGTATAGGAAAATTATAGTGATATACAAGGATTGAAAATGTTTGAAAGGATTGGGAATTACCAGTGATGACTTATCCTGTGGCTTCGGCCTCTTCGACCATCATTATAAAATCCTGATGTCGTGGTACATTCCTCCTTCCTGGAGGCACATTCTTCTGTCCTTGGGGCACGTTTCTCTGCCCTAAAGGCACGTTTCTCTGTGCCTGATGGAATTGACGTTGAGGCTATGCGGGAGGTCCACGTGGAGCAGGTGCAGGGAGAGCTAAACGGGGTGCAAGAGCCTGAATGGTTGGCCACTGCGGAACCGTGATTTCGGTTTTAGGTGCTGGAGCTGTGTTGAAGCGGTATGGACATGCCCCCATAGCGTGAGTGGATATGCCACATCAGACACAGGCCATTTGCATGCCTGCAGTCCTTCGCCAGGTGTCCCGTTCTCTTAATGTAGAAAAAAAAGTCTGGACTGGTTAAATGATCCTCCCAGTCTCCTGGGTGCAAAGGTCGGCCTAGAAGAGGCTCCTCCTGTCATCTGTATGGCAAGGCGTTTCACATCGGCAGCCTGCGGTTTGCTCTTCTTCTTCACAACTGCCTCATAGCGTCGGGTAGCCTTCAAAGCAAGTTCATGGGTTGGGAAATCCCTTGTACCGTGTGCAGCTTGGATTTCCAGGTCCAACCCTTGCTGAAATCATCGTGTCCGGATCTCAGCAGTAGGAATCAGGTGTGCAGCGAACCTGTTATGACCTTGTGTTAGCAGTGTAATGAATGAGATCAAGAATTTGAATATTGAGACAATATCTTACCTGCTGAGCATGGTAAACTCAGCATCGTATTCATCCACAGACTTGACCCACATCGAGCCTTGTTGTAAATGGATGAACTGCTGCTCCATGTCAAAACGTGCAGTCTCAGGGAAGTACTTCGCATCGAACAGATCGCGAAACGTCTTCCACTCAATAGGTTGGGTGAGACAGCTTTTCTCAGCCTTCCACTAGACTCTGGCATTGTCGGTTAGTTGCAACTTAGCAACTCTCACCCATGAAATATCTGGCACTTGAGCCGCTGCTTGATCATCTTCTATTGCTTGAGCCCATTCTTCTGCCTCCAGTGAGCTCTCTTTGCCTGAGAAGTGTTTTGGATGCAATGCACGGAACTGCTTGACTCCAGGTGCCTCAGCTTTGGGATGGTGCATGAGGATAGCAGTCTGCTGCTGCTGACCCTCCAGAAAGATCTTGATAGCCTCAAGTAGTACTGTTTGCTCATTGATAGGAGCTGTAACAGTAAGTAGTGGTGGTAGAGTAGGCGGTGGGGTATTGCCGTTGACGTTCGTGCTGGTGTTAATCGAAGAATCCATTACCTTGATAGAAAAGGAATAGTTAGGATAGATTCAAGAAATTAGAAATGTAAGGAATGTATGGTTGCTGGTTCTTATAATTCTTGTGATATATTGCTTAAGACTTCATGTAGAACTGAGCTGTATGGGCCACCAACAAAACCTGTTACCTCCCGCTTCCCAGTAGACGGAAACGGTGACATGGCAGGCCGCAACGTATTTACTAAGAAATAAATACGTTAAGCGTAATTAAGCAATATATAAAATGAATAAGAATGACAAGAGTAATAAAATAAATTAGCAACTTTATTTACATTCATTTTTACATATAACTATTTGAAAATGAAAAGATACAATGAGTAAAGCAGTGTCTAAACAGTGGCATACAAAATGAAAGTGCAGGTGAACTAGTAGCCAGACTGAGTGGTGAGCTAGTCCAATTCCTCCTGGTTAGGCTCGATCTCCTGAGAGTCCGGTCCTCCTGACGAACATTCTAAAAAAAAAGAAAAAGAAAGGAATGTCGTCAGCAAACTAACGCTCGGTAAGTCCCAAAAGAAGAAAGAGAAGATAGAATATAGAGTGAGATGAACAAGTAAATTGAATATGATTGATTACTGGTATATGATAGTTGTTATAACCTAGTTGTTTGTAGTTTTGTAAAGAAGTATTCGTGTATACGAGAGGAGTCCATCTTACCATGTGGACTATGGTAACATGTAGTACAAGGCTCCGTCATAACCCATGGGACAACGACACGTGAATTCATGTAGGTGTCTTTTAAGTGACCTCTCGTACCACGATATACGTTCCGTACCAATCTACCCCTTTATCTCCACGTAATGTATTGTATAGATTATATTTACAAGTTTTGACGAAACCATGGATACAAAATATTCAAGTAATCATATTCAGGATGTAATCAAGTATTCAAGTAGTCAAGTCAAGTTATAACCATGGTTCGGTCAAGTTAAGTCAAGTATACATGTTTGATATTGATGTTTAGATCCGAGTATTCATGTTCATGATCAAGTATTCGTGTTTGATTTTGGATCATGTTTGAATTGGACTCAGACTGAGTCAGACTCTTGTAAACTGATTTAAACTCTGGAATTCTTAGGTTCGGGAGTCAACGGTAACTGCTGCATATGGACAGTAGGATTTGTTTCTTTTTCCAAGAAAATTACCATTGATAACTCCGTTAAGTTGTCTACCTTAAATAGGCAAGTACTTACTTTCTATGGCTCCTTGGGGCTCTAGAGAATTGATCCCGCTTAAATCTATATTTACTAAATTCCTTAAATATTGTTTTTATATATCTCGAGGGGGGTTTTATGAAAAATATTTTAATTTTTTTAATATAGTTTAAAAGTAAATCTCGAGAGTGATTAGTATTACTTAGGGTTTTCATGAGTATGGATTTTAAGTATTGGTTAATTTAGTGATAATTATTTAGCTTGGAAAGTTCATGGTATTTTATTGAAAAACGTGTCTATTTTAGTATCTTGATGGTATTTTGTTGACATTTGTTAACATTTCATTTTTAGAAAAAATATAGATTTATTATATTTTGAAAATATAGATTTATAATTTTATGTAATTTTAATTTTAAAAATAATTTTATTTTATTTAGAAAATTCATATTTCTTAAAAACGTATTTAAATCCTTTCGAGATCGAATGCTCTGTAAGGAGATCTGCATTTCGCTCTACTAGTCCAAGAATGTGCGATAATCCGTATCATCCGTTAGCGGGTCTCCTAAAGAGGGTTGTTGATGCATAATTGCAAAGAAAATGAAATACCGCTTTAAAAGAAATCCGGTTTTAGAATTATATGGTATTTTATTGTAAATAATATTTTCGAACAAAAAATACATCCAATGAGTATCGTGCTTTGAAACCAAGTGTGCGTGTGGGGTAGGTCGTTACCCTGTGAATTTTTCCTAAAGGTATTGTTCAGCAATTTTGTCGAAAAGATGTGATAACAAATTTCAAGATATTTTAATGTAACAGTTCAATTATGATTGTTTTATATGAGATTCTTGGTTAGAATTTATTCTAAACATTGATATTAAGATTACAATTGAAGTGGCAAAATTAGATTTTCCAAATGATAAAGGAAACTAGAGTTATAGGTTTTAGAAAAGATGATGATATCGGTAATAACTCCACTTTTACCGATATTGATTAAAAATGAAATTCAATGAAGAGAAAGAGAGTTTGGGAGGGACTTACGGTTTAGAAAACTCAAAGAAAGGGTTAGGAAGGAAAGGGTGCCGTTGTGGCGTCGCGGGAGCTCCGGAATTTACTTCGATCTTCACCGGAACCAACTTGCTCTCTACTCCACTTTACTTCACTTGCACTAGAAACTTCTAGAGAGTTTTGACTAAAATTTTCAGAATGATGCTGAGCCAAGGTAAGAGGTGGTATTTATAGTGAAGAATTAGGGTTTGGAAATTAAAAATATGGATTAAAAGCATTAAAATTGTGTTTAATTGTGAAATGAAAGGTCTCTTTTTGATTGCAGGGAAATCAAACAGTGTAGAGGGGTTAGGGGTAGCTAAAGAGGCGAGCGTGTAAAACACGGGCTTCATTGGCCACATCTCAGCCGTCGGCGCCGGTTTTTAAGCCGTATTGGCCGGTCGATCTTGAGGCTCTGGCCTCAAGATTCGTGCCATTTGATCAATTCAGTATTTAAACCATTTTTCATATGTTTGATTTTTCTGAACTTTTCATTTCCCCGTGTATTGCACGTGCAATCTTTTGGGCTTCCAAAAAATTAAAAAATTCAGAAAAAAAATAATTGTGTCTGATTGGAATCGAACACATAGGCTATGTCGCAACAGTGTAGAGGTTTTACCAGTGAGTTACAAGTTGCTTCTTGCTGTTTTTTCTCAAAAGTGACTTATAACTCAAACTCAGGCTATAAAAACCCATTTCTTGTATATTAACAGAAAATTTCCGTACAAAGATTTTAGAGTCGTTACAAAAATATTTGGTTCAAATTTGGTATTGGGAAAACAATTCGAAAAAATTGGGTACATATTAGGGGTTTACCCCAATTTTACTTGTGACAGATCAATGAGTAGGATACAAATTCTTGCAACTTGTTACATGTTAGAAATATGGATTTTATTGTAACTTTAAGTAATTAGGTGAGTATAAATATGAATATAAATAAGTAGGGTGTTTGATGAGAACTCTCAAAGCATGCGTCAATTTTTCTGGCAGTTGGGAAAATGACGGATAATTACATCCATCTAGTTTGCTATTTCGGTGGCCAATTATCGATTGAAAAAAATAATATTCCTGAATATGTCGGAGGAAAAACTAAGATGACTAGAGTCAAAAAGTCTAGCACATACAACGAGCTGTGCTAAATAGTGTGCAAAACTACCAAAATCAATCCATTAGAGTTCAATATCTTCTTAATATACAAATGGCCGACGGAGCAGAATATACCTCCATTGAAGTATCCGATGACGAGGATACACAAGTCATGGTTGCATCGTAATCGAAATCGATTAGGCTGTCTGTGAAGGAGATATTGACATCCGCTCAACTGCCCGAACCTTCTTCTGAAGTGTCTGATCCTTATTTTCGAGCATCCGAGCATTACCCGCGAGGAGAATATTCTCACACGCTCAATATAAATACCGACTCTACCGGTTTTATGTCTCGTACCAATGATGAACAATATATAGATCAAAGATACGCAGGTGAAGGCACATCAAGTGGAACGCCAATGAATTGGCAGTTTACGAAGTAAGTATTAACTTGAATATCTTTATACCGCATGTACATTTAGCAGAACACTATTTATTGAGAGTGGAGATGTGCTATAGTTACTAAGTATTCATAAATTTGTGTGCAGTTCTTATGTATTTCCGGTCGGTTATAATTGTATGTCACACCAAGCTTCGGTTTTAATTGCATGCTAACGCTAAGCTTCGGCTTCAATAGTTTACCCCAAAATACCGAGCACATGCAGTCGTACAATACGGGTTATAATACGGGATGGACACCATTTGCAACTGATAGGTCAGGACTTCTTCGGCATGAAATCGAAATATCAAGTACCATGTAAGTCCCTAATGTTGGTTTTGCATCCAACCAATGTATCTGCTATGGATCCAGCGGTGTTAGAACATAATGGAGATGAAAGTGATGATGATGATGATACTAGTGATGATGACAAGATTCAAGTACAAGATAACATGCAAATTGCACATGTCCTTGATGATGATAATGATAAGCATTAGATTACTAATTCATGTGTTAATAATGACTTTGTTGCGTTTGAAGATCCACTTGCCGATAATATGACAGATGCTCACATGTTATCTACAGCAGTAATAGAGAATGTCAACTTTCGTGCTGATGGGTTTTCGG
Source organism: Agapanthus africanus (assembly GCA_030015575.1). Taxonomy (NCBI): domain Eukaryota; kingdom Viridiplantae; phylum Streptophyta; class Magnoliopsida; order Asparagales; family Amaryllidaceae; genus Agapanthus; species Agapanthus africanus. The sequence goes on from CM057339.1 coordinate 30,343,736, forward strand.
CAGTCAATATTAAAAGTGGATTGAAAATCGGCGATTTTTTCGAGAATAAGAAGAATTTAATTTAGGCAGTCAGCGTTTGGTCAATTAAACACGGAGTTTTTTTAAAACCAACCAAGAGTACCACGACCAAGTACACCGTAGTTTGTAAAACAGACGCGAATTGCTCTTAGAGGCTTCATGCATATATCTCGAAGAAATCACTGACAGAACATTGGCAAATAAAGAAGTATGCGATTAATCATACTTGTGTGAATCCTGTAGTTAATTCAAATCATAGACATGCCACTTCTACATTTTTATATAACATGATCTTACCTTTCGTAAAAGCGGATGTCGATTTGACCCCTAAACGATTCAAGTGCTTATAAAAGATACATTATTCATTGAAATAAATTATATGAAGGCATGGAATGCGTTGAATAATGCGTTGTCTAAAATATACGGATATTGGGAAAATTCGTATGAATATTTGCTACGATACCTTACCACCATCAAATCTACTAATCCCGGTACTGATTTCAAGATAACCAACGCATCAATGTCAGAAAGAATGGAATATTTTACTGGTGCATTTTGGGCATTTGGACCGACCATTAATGGTTTCGCTTCGTCCTATTCTCAGTATTGATGGGACACACTTATACGGCAGATACAAAGGGATTTTGCTCATTACTACCAGTGCTGATGCAAATGATGACTTTTATCTTTTGGCATATGCTATAACTGGAGGTGAAACCACAAAAAATTAGGAGTGGTTCATTGCTTGTATTCATTTTTACATTCCATCCGTGCGGAGAAAGCACATTACTTTCATATCTGACTGGATGAAAGAGATTCCGACTGCATTAAGAAATTCATGACCGAAACCTCATAATCATCATTATTGTATGCGACTTATCAGAGCCAACTTCTCACTGCTGGATTTAGTGGAAAAACCTTGCAATGTTTGTTCTCTCAAATTGCATGTGCACCAGATGATTTGACATATACAGAGCTGGGAGAGGAACTTAAACGTATATGTCCAAAAGCAGATGCTTGGATTGAAAGTAGTCTTAAAAATGAAGAAAAAGATGGACTCTTTCGAAAGATGGTGGTAGGCGATTTTGCATGATGACTACGAATATTTCAGAAAGCTTTAACAGAGTTTTAAAAAGTTCTCGATGTTTGCCTATTCAGGCGTTAGTAGCACAGAATTTTTACCAGACGAACAAATACTTTTTTGCACGACGTAAGGAGGGACAAGAGTGGACGACAAAATTATGTTCTAAGTTCGAACAATTAATAACAAAATGATCTACTGATGCTAAGCATGATTGGCTTGTGAGGTTTAGCCAGTCCAAATGGCAGGTGACTGACAATGATGGAAAAAATTATGCCGTAGTCATCGATGGTAGGAACTGCAGTTGTACGTGCAATATGCCTAAGTTGAAAAAGTTACCTTGTTCACATGTAATTTCAGTATGTTCATGAGCAGAGGGTGTGGGGAACATTGCACATCACGTTCTTACTTCGAAGTGGTATTCTGTCTCCAAATACGAAACTGCTTATGCTTTATTGTTCCATCCTGTACCTGATAACTGATACTGGGAGGCGTACAACGGTCCATTGATATTACCACCTATCGGTAGGAGACAAGCAGGACGACCACGTTCTACTTGTATCAAGAATGTTATGGATGATTCACTAGAAGGACGTAGGCAAAATAGATGCAGCATCTGCAACGAGTATGGTTATAACAATGCACGATGCATAAATCCTCCAGCACCACGTCGTCATTGGTAACCATTGCCTATACTTTGAAATACACACACATGCACACACACACACACATGCAAACACAAAAAACAAACATACATATACACACACATACACACACACATATGTTCTGTGTTATGCCTGCTCATTTTTTCAAAGTTAATATAATTCGACTTTTTCATGCAGATTTACTTATGGAGCCTGGACCTATAGATATGAGTGTTTTGTACTTGCAGGCTAACCACAAGTCAGCCAACGTCAGATTAGTATAGGTAAAAATTTGTAATTTTATTTTCTCTTATTACATATGTTATTTATATGTTACTGATACAAGTTCTCTTATTATAATTAGAAGAGTGATTAAGTGATTACATGCGTTGATCACTCAGTTCAGAGCAGCAGCATCCCATCTAGAGATGCCCATGTGCAGGCTGAGCTGCAACGGGCAAGCTTTCATTTTCTATCTAGATTATAGTATATATGTCTGGATAGAGGCTTGATTGCGGATTTGGTAGATAGATGGAGACTAGAGATCTCCACATTTCATTTTATAGTTGGTAGGATGAATATTATCCTACAAGATGGCGCTGTGCTGCTTGGTCTGCCTATAAACGGACATGTGGTTGCCGTAGAGTACAACTACGATTGGTCAGATTTGTGTCCCCGCTTGTTGGGTAGGATTCTGCCTGTTGGGAAGAGGAGAGGCCGTGGCATTAACTTGAGCTGGTTGCGGGATGCGTTTAGTGCTGAGCCTACCATAGATACTATGCGGCGATCGATCAGCACGCACGCGGCTATATTTTACATCATATAGGGGTTCGCTTATTTCCGGATAGGAGTAAGAACAGAGTTAGTCTTGCCTGGCTGACGCTTTTAGCTGATCTCGACCACAGTGCTACATTATCGTGTGGGAGTGCAGTTCTGTAATTCCTATACAACGAGCTGAGCATGGCTGCATTGATGGATCAGAAGAGTTTTAGGGGCTATTTGACGCTTTTTCAGGTATAAAATACTTAAAACCGCATTCTACTAATTTTGCGTAATTAAATTGATATTCAATTTAAATTATATTTTATTTCAGATATGGTCATGGACATATCTCTCTATTGGTCGTCCGATGTAACGACTCTGAAATCATCATACGAAAATTCTTTTGTTAATATACAGAATAGAGTTTGACAGCCTGAGTTTGAGTTATAAGTCAATTTTGCTAAATAACAGTAAAAAACTACTTGTAGCTCACTGGTAAAGCCCTTGCACTACTGTGACGTAGCCCCCATGTTCGATTCCTATCAGGCACAATTATTTTTTTGATTTTTCTGAACTTTTCATTTCCCCGTGTATTGCACGTGTAATCTTTTGGGCTTCCAAAAAGTTAAAAAGAAAAATCAGAAAAATAATTTTCTGATGGAAATTGAACATGGGGGCTACGTCACTGCAGTGTAAGGGCTTTACCAGTAAGCTAGAAGTGGTTTCTTGCTGTTATTTAGCAAAAGTGACTTATAACTCAAACACAGGCTGTCAAACTCTATTCTGTATATTAACAGAAGAATTTCCATACTATAATTTTAGAGTTGTTACATTCTACCCTCTTTATAAAAATTTCATCCTCGAAATTTGTTCGAGGAGGTTGTAACAGATTCAAGAAAAATTTGATTAAAGCAATGGTGAAGGAACTAACGATATTGTACCGAAAGTGCAAGATAATGTTTAGGTACCCTGGTCATAATTAGACATGAACTTAACCTGAATACCAGAACACAATGGATGCTATTGAAACTGACTTGACTCGAACCATGAATACAATTTAATATGAATACAAGAATACTTGACACGAATTCATGATATTGACATGAACTCAATCTTGCAACTTAATATATTCATGGATTCGAGCAAGACTGGTAATTTTAACTATAACTTAGCATACACGGGGTGTTGGGATAGTTCATGTATGAATCCAACGAAATCTCAGGAGTCCTCCTAGATCATGAATCCATATTTACTAACACAAGCAAGCTATCAGGAGGGCACGTTTTCCTTGCTCATGGATTATAGCTTGTTGAGTTTGGAATACTTCAACAATGGGTTGATGTCCCGTTACTAACACTTGATTCGGGCCCGTGGTTCCTTACCCCTAGATTACAACATGTTGGGTTCAAGAACACTCTTGATATTGGTTAACATTCATCCGTGAACTTACGTAATATTAGTTGACCCATGTAAAGACCTTTTAGGACACTTACTTTCACTCCATGTTCACTATACCTACACTATACGACCATATTATACTATACTCATGTTATTTTGCCATGATATATATATATATATAGAACTGCATATTATACAGAATTGACATGCTTATATTAAATAACATGTTTCAACACCATATCTCCTAGTCCATTGTTTCATGATATACATTTACCTTATCTTTATACTGTTATACTTCACACCCATTTCTTGGGGACTTATCGAGCGAAAGTTCGCTAACGGGCATTCCACCAATTTTTGTTTCTTGGAATGTTCGTCAGATACTGTGGAAACTGTGGAGGTGGATGTTCACCGCTGGAAGACGGACCGAGATGTCTGGCCTGAATTCTGGGGGCAGATGCTATTTGGATTTCTCCGTCCACCTCCCCGAAGATGCCAAGTTAATTTATGGCACTGTATATCAGAGGTTTGGACGGATGCGGCTGTTGTAGCAGACTTTATCGGATTCCCCCTCATTTTATGAGGGTTTTTTGATTGTGGGGACGCTCTTCCCTGCAGGCGCAAGCCCCTGCAGTTAATTACTTTACCGCATCGCTATAACCACTTTCTCTTGCTCCGGAAGTTCACTTTATATCGTGTATGTTTTTGTTTGTTTTGGTTGCCCATGGATTGTATACGGAGACTAGTTTGCGTCGTTGCCCGTAGGGCGCGGATTAGTCCAAATCCGTATATTTTAGATTTGGGCTTGAGTTGATTTATGTATCGTTAATCTGGTTTGAGATTAACATCTACTTAAAACATAAGATTATTTGAGCTCAATTATCTTAGTTTAAAGACTTCACGGTCCATTATCGCCATGTTTGAGGCGAAATTTTAGTTTAGGGACATTTCGGTCCATTATCGCCTTATTTGGGGGCTAATGTTAGTTTAAGGAGATTTCGGTCCAATATTCCTATTTTGGGGATGAATGCTTAGTTTAAGGACATTTCGGTCCATTATCGCCGTATTTGGGGCGAATATTACTTTAAGGACATTTTGGTCCAACATTCCCATTTTGGGGATGAATGCTAGTTTAAGGACATTCCGATCCATTATCGCCGTATTTGAAGCGGGTATTTGAGGTATGTACGTCAATCTAGAAATGCATCAATGTATGACGAGAGGAGTTGTTGGTTGTCGGGACCTGCCACCTCTCTGAAGACGTTGAGAAATTATAACGACATATATTAGAGGTGTGTAAAGATGTACCCTCGAACCAAATCCCGTATTTGAGGGAAAATGGGTTGTGATGGACCTAAGAATCGTTAATCATATTTGAGACTAATATTACCTTAGGATATATAGGATGAATATCAATTTTGATATCATCAAGGAGAGATCATTAATCATGTTTGAGACTAAGATCAGCTCAATAATGTTTTTGAGGGTCATTTTTACTTAAGATCCATCAAAAGAGCATTTAGGCTCAGCTGCAAGGAACTTCAGAAGTTTAGCCAATTTGGGCTTAGTCTGCCTACTCTTATTCAAAGAGTGCTAAGCACTCATTTGGGCTCTCTCTGTTCAGCCCTTTTCTCTTTATGAAAAAGTGCTAAGCACTTATTTGACGCTCTAACACTCACATGGGTGTCATATGAAGCATTTGATTATGGGCGCCGCCCAATGAGCGCTGAGCACTTTGCCACTTTGGTTGTTTATGAAATACTGGGCACTTTTCTCTCTTCTTTTCTTTTTTGCTGGCGCCCGCGTGAGGAGCACGTGAGGCGTTGCCCAATCAGTGCTAAGCACTTAGCCATTTTGATCGTATGTGAAGTGTTAAGCACTTTTATATGGTGCCCGCGTGAGGAGCAAGTCAGGCGCTGCCTAATTAGTGCTAAGCACTTAGCCATTTTAGCTGTATGTGAAGTGCTAAGTGCTTTTATGTGGCTCCCTCGTGTGGAGCACGTGCGGTGCTAAGCCCTGTTAAAGAGGGGCACCTATGTGGGAAGCACGTGAGGCGTTAGTTTCTTTTATTTGAAGATTTAATCTCTGTTAATGGTATTTTGACCATTAACGATCACCAAGATCACTATTTTGAGCATCCGGGATCATGTTCTTTTTAAGAACTAAGTTCTTGATTCGAAGGAACTGAGTTCCTAAAGTATTATGGACTCCATATTCTTTTTCTTTTAAATTTGTCCTTCCCTGAATCTTTGATTCTCAAGAACAGGATCTTCTCGATGAGAATTAAATTCTCAACTTGTGGGAGACTTGTCTTGTGGATCTCAGATCTAAAGAAAGAACTAAGTTCTTTGAGAAGGGTTCAACTCTTAGATATGTTAGGTAAAGGAGATGTTTTGACCTCGATATTTTCTTTACTTAGGGTTTCAAAAATGGAGCTCTCCTTCTTCCTTGAGAATTTAATTCTCTGTTCTTTCTATCTGTAGTCTCCCTCAGGTTTTTCTCTTTCCGTCTCTCTCTTTGTGTGCCTCTGTTCTCCCCTCTCTCCGTCTATCTTTTGAGACTTGAAGTCTCAGGTCTTTTATATAGGTAAGGCAAATTGTTGATTAGTTTTGAGAAAATCTCTCATTGAGAGATTCCAACTGATTTAATTGGTTTCAAAATTGATTTGGGGAATTTTACCCACCATTGGATTTTTGATCCAAGAACTTTTGTTTTTACAAAATATGATTTTGGGTTTTTAAAGAGATCCGGGAAATATTTTCCCTATACAGAACTTATTCTGTGAAACGGTGATTTTTAATCACCATTGGATTTTTAATCCAACGGTTCTCTAATTTTACAGAGAGCAATCTTTCTTATTTAAAAAGATTGGGAGAATATATTCCAGAATAGATTTTATTCTACAATTGGATCTTTGATCCAACCGAGAATACCTTTCTTATTTCAGAAAGATTTGGGAAATGTTTTCTCCCAACAGAATTTTATTCTGTATTTTGATGATTTATCGTCTCCGTTGGATCTTTGATCCAACGGCTCTGTTTAACAGAGAGTATTGTAGAATTTTAATTTTACCTGTACGCTGGCTCTCACATGTCGTGCACGTGGGCGCCACTTAAGAATTTAATTCTTAAGATGGGTGTTCCTGTGCTTTGCAAATTGGCGCCCGCGTGAGGAGCACGTGAGGCGCCACCATAGGATTTAATCATATAAGATTTTCTCTGGCGCTGGCGCTCTCGTGGAGAGCACGTGAGGCGCTGCCTCATTGAACTTTGAACAGAGCTTTGCTCTTTTATTAGGTTAAATATTGGAGGAACAAATGCCTCCCACCATTGTGCTCACGTGGCTCACACGTCGGTGTGACCGTGTCACTTTTTCCACCGTTCGATCTCCTGGGGAGTTGAACCGTCCCTTCATGTCTTATAAATAGGGCCTTTGGTCCTTGAGATGACTGTTATTTCATCATCCTCTTGAGTCTTCTTCTTCCTTGAGAATTTAATTCTCTTTTTAGAGCTTAGATCTTTGTTCCCAGAACTTTCTCAGAGTCACACTCTGTCAAAATTTGGTAAGAAACATGACCATGATTTAACTCTTAAGATTTTTTTTGAAGAACCTCTTCTCATTTTGGGTTTTTAACCCATTAATAGAGCTTTGCTCTTTTCTTGGAATGGTCTCTTGGAGATCTTAAAACTGTTAGTTGGGTAGACCATGGGTCTTAGAGATTTTAGGGTTTTGCTCTATTAGTGACTTTGATCTTTGAGGGTTGTTTGGAATTTAATTCCATTTCCCGGGGGGATTTCTGGGACTTCATCCCTTTATCAAAGGAATTTAATTCCATTTTGTTCTATAGAGCTTAGTGTTTCACCCCAATAAAAGAGAAGGGCTCTGTTCAAAACTTGAACTGAGGCAGCGTCTCACGTGCAAGGCACGAGCGCGCCAGCGCCCAGAGTTAAAACTCTGAGGCAGTGCCTCGCGTGCAAGGCACGAGAGCGCCAGCGCCCAGAGTTAAAAACTCTGAGGCAGCGCCTCACGTGCAAAGCACGAGAGTGCCAACGCCAGAACTAAAGGTTCTCCACCCTTGGATCAAAGATCCAATGGAGATGATAAATCATCAAATTTCAGAATTAAATTCTGATTGAGGGAATACTCCTCAAATCTTTCTAAACAAGAAAGATCGTGCTCTGTAAATCAGAGCACCGTTGGATCAAAGATCCAATGGTGAATAAAAATCACCAAGCTACAGAATAAGCTCTGTGGGGGATAATATCTTCCCAATCTTTCTAAACAAGAAAAATTGTGCTCTGTAAATCAGAGCACCGTTGGATTAAAGATCCAATGGTGATTAAAAATCACCAAGATACATAATAAGCTCTGTATGGGAAAATATTTTCCCAATCTTGTTAATAACAAGAAAAATGTCTTCTGTAAAACAGAAGTCCTTGGATCAAAGATCCAACGGGGGATAAATTCCCCAAATCAATTAAGAAATCTCTCAACAAGAGATTTCCTTTAATGAATCAACAAATGTGCCTCCACTATATAAAGACCCCAAGACTTCAAGTCTAAAAAAAAAGAAAAAAAGGAACTCCCCCTATAAACTTCAAGTTCAAAAAAAAGGAGAAAGCAAAAAGAGCTTTAAAAAAATAGAGAGGAAAGAAGAAGAACTTTCTTCAAGGTAAATAGAGATCATAGTATCTTATCTGCATACTTAAGGGTTTAACCCTTATAAAAGAACATAGTTCTTTCCCTGGATCTGAGATCCATGAGACAAGTCTCCCAGAAATGAGAATTTAATTCTCGTAGGGATGAATTTGTTCTTAGGGATTGAAAATTCAAGGAAGAACAAAGAATTGAACTCTTCAGAAAAATGCATAATGAAGGAAACTGCGCTGCTAAAATAAAGAGTGCTATGCACTCAGTGATTGGTGCCCAGCGCCAAGCGCCCCTTACGTGGGCGCTAATAAATTAAAGAGTGCTTAGTAATCAGTGGTTGGCGCCCAGCGCCAAGCGCTCCACGTGCCCCTCACATGGGCACTAACAAAATAAAGAGTGCTTAGCACTCAGTGGTTGGCGCCCAGCGCCAAGTGCTCCACGTGCCTCTCACGTGAGCGCTAATAAAATAAAGAGTTCTCTACATTCAATGGTTGGCGCTCAGCGCCGAGTGCCCTACGTGCTTCTTACATGGGCGCTGTGTAACATAAAGCGCTCTGTAAATAGAGCCTAGCACCATAAAGAGTGTTTAACGCTCAATAAAAAACAAAAAAAGGGGTGAGCATAAAAGCACATATCCATGCTCAGTATTCTTGGACAAAAGGGACTGAGCCCAAACAAGTGTTAACACTTTATTCAAAAATTGAGTGGGTTGAGTCCAAGCTGACCAAAAGCCCCTAATTCAGATCAACCAAGCCCATGGGCTCATAATTTTTCTAAATTTGATCTTAGTCCTAAAACCAACTACAGATCTCTCAACTGACATTGGTTCAAGGGTACATCTCCCCACACCTCTGATATATGTCGTCGTAATTCTTCAACGTCTTCAGAGAGGTGGAGGGTCCCGACAACCAACAACACTATGGACCGTAATGTCCTTAAACTAACTATAGACCGTAACGTCCTTAAACTAATTATGGACCGCAACGTCCCTAAACTAAACTCTATGGACCGTAATTTCCTTCAACCTAATGGACCGCAACTTCCCTAAACTAAATTCTATGGACTATGATGTTCTTAAACCCAATGGACCGCAACGTCCCTAAATTAAAACGATAGAGCCTAAATGCTCTTTCGTTGGATCAAAAATGATCCTGAACCCCCGTTAAGTAGATCTTAGTCTAAAATTAGACTAACGTATCCTTAACAAACATTTAAGTTGATCTTAATCTCAAACGAGATTAACGATCCTTAAATCAAACCAAACCCAAATCTAAGAAAATACGGATTTGGACTAATCCACACCCTATGGGCGACAACATAAATTAGTCTCCGTATACAATGCACGGGCAACCCAAAACAAAACAAATACACACGACACAAAGTGAACATTTAGAGCAGGAGAAAGTGGTTATCGCTAAGCGGTAATGTAATCAACTGCAGGGTCTTGCGCCAGCAGGGAAGAACGTCCACACAATCAAAAAACCCTCACAACGAGGGGGAATTTGAAGAAGCCTACTACAACGGCCGCATCTTTCCAAATCTCCAATATACGGTTCCATAAATCAACTTGGCATCTTCGGAGAGGTGGACGGATAAAACCAAATAGCATTTGCCCCCAAATTTAGGCCAGACGTCCTAAACGTCCCGGTCGCGGCTTTCAGCAGTAAACAGATTCTGGCATGCCCGGTGGGTCCTTTTCCTCTTTCCACTCCACACTTCGTGTGCCGTGTTCGCGAACGAATCACGGTTTATTGTGGTTTCCCCTGGATTCAAGGTACTAAGATCTGGTGACTTGCTCTATGCAGAAGTGAAGATGACATCGATGGCTTCCAACGGCACCAAATGCAATAGCAGCTTCCACTCCGTCCCTGCTGGAGGAGTGACTTATGGGCCCCAAGAGGCCTCCATCTTCGTAATGCCGGTGGAACAGGTGACACATGCCACCACTGGATTATTCTTCGGGACCATGATCCCACCAAAAAGCTTCAGCGTCCCGATGCCATCACAGGAAGCTCCGAAGAAGTCGGTCTTCGATCGGCTTGCAACTACCATGGCCCCTCTCAATGGGTCGTTCAATTCCAACGCCTCAGTTTTTAATAGACCGAGCCAAAGTTCCAGTGGAACCGCAAGGAGGCCCGCAATACCTGAAAGGGTTATCCCGAAGCGGATAGCCATTCCAGCTCCGGTAGATGAAGTCGTCAAAGCGGATTCTCCCTTCAAAGGATCGGTCTTCACAAGACTGTCCGTTCCAACTCCCGCTTCAGGCGAAGTTACTAAGGCTGTTTCCCCTGCCCAAAAGTCGGTCTTTGCAAGATTGACTATTCCCTCTCAGCGGACGTCTGTCATCGATAGGCTGACACCGACAACAACTTCTCATCAGATCAGGGGGCATGACGAAGCTACTCCGACGATAGAGGTGATCCCGGCTACACGACATGCTCTACTTCGCTACTGGCACCGAGTGAGGAAAGCTGGGGGAAGTTCCCCCTCTAGATTTGCCCCACCAGCTTCAACGGTGGAAATTGACGCCGTTATTCCAACTGGGAACAACTTTGAGCCGCTCAGGAGGGTGCGCAAGAACTCTCCAATTGCCGGTCTAAAAAGGTCTCCTCCATTCGCTGCAAATGTTACTAAGGCGAAGCCGGAGCAGCCCCCTCAGCGGCTGTCCTCCAAAATCCACAGGGTCTGGCAAAGAGTCCATGACTCTGTAATCAACAAAGACTACTCCAACCGACAGAAGAAAATGAAGGTTCGGCAAGAAGAAGACCATCCCGCCGCCGTGCTACGGAAGGTGTCATCTGCAGGGGTGCCTGCTGCAGCCCCCTCAACCTCGACCCTCCATAAAAAGAGAAGGCCGGAGAAGATCCCCGTGCCTACGACAAATCTCAAGGGCACGGAACCTAAACGCCCCAAGTCTGGGGGCATGGTTGTGCACACCGTCTACATGGCTTCTGGAAAAGAGGAAAGCCATGCTTTTGGGGGTCATCGACCACTTACGCGGTTCGTAACAAAGGCTCAGGAGCAACAACAGAAACTCCAGGAGATGCTGACAAAGATGGCCGCACTTACTGGGTAGAAAGAAAGCCCGGAAGTATCGTTGGATCAACGCCAGGAGCAGGAAACCGACGCCGAGTTCCTCCGAAGGATGCTCGAAAGGAAAGATAAAGAAGCCGCGGAACAAGCGGTTAACATAAAACAAATGGCGCTCCTGTTTCAAAATATGGTGGGCATGATGATCCAGCCGGACCCTCCAGCCGAAGATCCCCCAATAATCATTGAAGACGACAGAGGAGAGACATCAAACCCTCTTCCGTCTTTATCAGCAGCCAGGGAGGAGACGATCTCGAAAGCTGCGCTTGATGACTACATAGCTCAAAAAATACAAGCTCATCAGGCAAGCGAAGCCGCTGGCCAAGTCGTCAGAACTGGGCGACCCTATCTAAGCTGGTACGATCAAATTAATTACCCGCCGGGATATACGATCCCTAAATTTCACGTGTATAAGGGGACATGCAACCCCCATCAGCACGTCGTTCAGTTTAGGACTCTCTACGGCAATACTGGAGATGACGACAAATTGCTACTTTGCCTGTTCGTCGGCAGCTTAGCGGACACGGCATTTGAATGGTACTCGGAGCTTCCAAATGACTCCATCAAAACATTCACATAAATGGAGTTGATATTCACCCAGTGTTTCGCAAGCGCCAGCGAACGCACCCTGATCACGACATTGATCAATGCCAGGGTGAAGCCAGGAGTGACATGGGTTCATTATGCAATTCGGCGGCGGAACCTATGGTCGAAATGCAAAAAATGCATAGAAGAAGCTCCTGCTGTGGGCATGTGGTAGGGACCCTGGATCCGCAGGCAACTATATCCCAATTTATGATGTTCTTCAAGCCGACCACTTTCCAGGCTTGTTTCCCCCAATCAGAGCAAAGCTCTGTTTTCAATTTCAAAATTCAAAAATTTGAAGCAACGCTTCAGATCCTGTGCGCTGCGCGCCACGTGTCAAAAGTAGACACGCCGGCGCCAGGGGCGCTGCGCCCTAGGCAGCGCACCCCCAATCAGAGCAAAGCTTTGTTTCAAAATTCATAATTTAAAAATTGAAGCAACGCTTCAGATCCAGCGCTCTGCGCTACGCGCCATGTGTCGAACACAGGTGCACAGTTGCGCTGTGCTCTGCGTTGCGCGCCACGTGTCAAACACAGGTGCGCTAACGCAGTTGCGCTGCGTGCCACTTGTCGAACGTAGGTGCACCAGCGCTGGAATTAAAAAATTCCCACCATTAGATCAAAAGAGCTAATAATAATGATACATCATTAATTAACCAGAATTAAATTCTGTTAAGGAAAGATTCCTCAAAATATTTCCAAACAACAAGATTGTGCTTTAAGCACCGCTGGATCAACGATCCAATGATAAATAATAAATTACCAAAGACAGAACAAATTCTGCGTGGAAAGATTTTTCAATCTTATTAAAACATGAAGTTTATCTTCTGTAAAACAGAAGCCTTAGGATCAAAGATCCAACGGTGGAAATATTCCCAAATCAATCAGAGAAAAATCTCTTAAAACTGATTTAACAAATCATTTGGCCCTATATAAAGGACCCTAGACTTCAAGTCTAAAAGAGAGAGAGAATCCAGAAGAAAAGACAGAAAAAACCCTCTGTAAAAAAGAGCAAGCTCTTAAGAAAAGAAGATTTTCTTCATCTTCAAGGTAAAGAACTATGTTCTTGAATAATAGAGATGAAATCATCTCGTAAAAAGAAGAACCCTCTTCTAAAAAGATCATAGATCTGAAAAAAGACCAAGGTCTTTGATTAAAAGGAAAAAATTAAAGATCTAATCATAAAATAATAAAAAGAAGTATTTTACTTCATTCACAGATCTTTTGATCTATAAAGGCAGAGCCTTTTATAAAACAAGAACTTTTGTTCTTGAATCTTGAGGCAAAGCCTCCTTTAAGAACATAAAATTTGTTCTTTGATCTTAAAATTGATCAGATGCGCTTTGCGCTATTAAAAAGTGCCTTGCACTCATGAACTGCGCCCTTGCGCTCATTGGACCGGCGCACAGCGCCAAAACTTGCCACGTGTCAACCAGAGACATAATCTGCACTTTGCGCTTCTGAAACAGAGCACTGCGCTCATGGGCTGGCGCTCGGCACCAAGTGCGCCACGTGTCACTCACTGGCGTGCCAACGGACTAGCGCAACGCGCTCATAAATTTAAAGCGCAATGCGCTAATAAGCTAGCGCTTAGCGCTAAGAGCGACACGTGTCCCCTTCGTGTGCGCTACCCGACAGAAGAGCAACGCGCTCTTTAAGTGGCGTAAGCGCCTGACGCGCCACGTGGCGCACTGTCAGAACATGCTCTGTTCTGATAAAGACATAAATGTCAGAGCCCAATGCTTAGCATTATTAAAAGGGCCAAGCCCAAATAAAGGCTCAATAGCCAGAACAATAAAATGTTCAACTCATATCAACTGGGCCCATATGCTCATAAACCTTTTAACAGACTTTAGTCCCAAATTGGACTATAGATCTCCCAACCAAAATTGGTTCAAGGGTACATCTCTGAACTCCTCTGATATTTGTCGTTGTAATCCTTCAATGTCTTCAGAGAGTTGACGGGTCCCGACAACCAAACACTCTACGGACTGTGGGGTCCTTAAACTCAAGGACTATGACGTCCTTAACCTTGACTGTGAGGTCTTTAAACTCACGGACTATGATGTCCTTAACCTTGACTGTGAGGTCTTTAAACTCACGGACTATGATGTCCTTAACCTTGGACCACCATGTCCTTAAACTGGTAATCGACCGCAATGTCCCTAAACTAAACAATAGAGCCTAAATGCTCTCTTGTTGGATCTAAACGATCCCGTTAAGTTGATCTTAGTCTGAAATTAGACTAACGTATCCTTAACATACGTTTAAGTTGATCTTAGTCCCAAACGAGACTAACGTATCCTTAAACCCAAACCAAAACCCAAATCTAAGGAAATACGGATTTGGACTAATCCACGTCCTACGGGCAACAACATAAATTAGTCTCCGTATACAATCCACGGGCAGCCAAAAACAAAACAAACACACACGACACGAAGTGACCATCTGGAGAAGGAGAAAGTTGTTACCGCGATGCGGTAACGTAATTAACTGCAGGGGCTTGCGCCTGCAGGGAAGAGCGTCCCTACAATCAAAAACCCCTCACACGAGGGGGAATCTGACGAAGTCTGCTACATCGGCCGCATCCGTTTAAACCTTCGATACATGGTGCCATAAATCAACTTGGCATCTTCAGAGAGGTGGACGGATAGCACCAATTAGCATCTGCCCCCAGATTCAGGCAAGACGTTCAGTCTTCCCGATTTCCGGCGGTAAACAGATTCTGGCACGCCCGGTGGGACCTTTTTCATCTTTCCACTCCACACTTCGTGTGTTGTGTTCGCGAACGAATCACAGTTTGCTATGGTTGCCTATGGATTCAAGGTATTAAGATTTGGTGTCTTGCTCCGTGCAGAAGAAAACAGAAGATCAATGGCTTCGACCTGCACTAACTGCAACTGCAACTCTCACTCCATCCTTGCCGAAGGAGTGACCTACGGGTCTCAAGCGGCCTCCCTTTTTAAGATGCCAGTGGAGTAGGTAACTCAGGCCACCACTGGGCTGTTCTTTGGGACCGTGCTCCCACCAATGAGCTTCAATACTCCTGTGCCATTACAAGAAGCTCCGAAGAAGTCGGTCTTTGATCGGCCTGCAACTTCTGCGGCCCCTCTCAACGGGTCGCTCAATCCAAATGCCTCAGTCTTTGCCAGATTGGGACAAAATTCATGTGGGCCTATGAAGAAGCCTGCAATTCCGGAAAAGGTTATTCCGAAAAGGATAGCCATCCCTGCTCAGAAGTCTGTTTTTGACCGGTTGGATACTGCTTCTCAACGGATATCAGTCTTCAACAGGCTGATGCCAGCAACAGCCCCTCACCTGAACAGGGGGCAAGACAAAGCCATCCCCATCGTCGAACCAACACCGTCGGCTCGATACGCTCGACGTCGCCATTGGCGCCGAGTAAGGAAGGCTGGGGGCAACTCCCCCTCTGGGCTAACTCCACAAGCCCCAATGGTGGAAGTGAATGCTGCTGTTCCAATTGGGAACAGCTTCAAGCTGCTTAATAGGGTGCGCAGGAATTCACTCACTGCAGTGCTGAAGAGATCTCCTCCACCCGTGGAGAATGCACCGAAGGCGAGGCCAGAACAACCCCCTCAGCGGCTGTCCTCCAAAATTTACAAGATCTGGCGACAGGTTCAAGACTCAGTAATTGATCAAGATTACTCTCGCCGATAGGAAAAGGTGAAGGTCCAGCGAGAAGAGAACCATCATGTTAAGCCGCAAAAGGCGACAGCTACCTGGGTGCCCACTGCAACGACCCCCTCAACGTCGACCGCTCATAAGAGGAGAAGGACGGAGAAAATCCCCATGCCTACGACAAATGTCAAAAGCACTCAGCCCAAACGCCCTAAGTCTGGGGGCATAGTGGTGCATACCGTCTATATGGCATCCGGGAAAGAGGATAGCCGCGCTTCTACGGGCCACCGACCACTCACCCGATCCATTACAAGAGCTCACGAACAACAGCAGCAGAAGCTTCAGGAGATGCTGACTGTGATGGCCGTGCTCACCGGGCCAAAAGAAAGCCCGGAGGCGTCATTAGAACAGCTTCACAAACAAGAAACTGATGCTGACTTCCTTCGGAGAATGCTTGAGAAGAAGGACAAAGAGGCTGCGGAACAAGCGGCCAATATAAAGCAAGTGGCCTTTCTATTCCAAGATATGGTGGGCATGATAATCCAGCCGGATCCCCCAGCCGAAGATCCTCCAGTAATAATTGAAGATGACAGAGGAGAAACATCGAATCCTCTGCCGGCTCTGTCAACAGCCAAGGAGGAAACAATCTCTAAAGTCGCACTGGATGAATATATTGCTCAGCAAATACGAGCTCACCAGGCGAATGAAGCGGCTGGCCAAATTTTCAAGACCGGACGACCCTATCTGGGCTGGTATGATCAAATAAGTTACCCGCCGGGATATACGATCACTAAGTTCCACGTATATAAAGGGACGGGGAATCCCCATCAACATGTCGCTCAGTTCAGGGCTCTTTGCGGCAACACCGAGGGCGATGATAAACTGTTGCTTCGCCAATTCGTCGGCAGCTTAGCGGAAACGGCCTTCGAATGGTATTCGGAGTTGCCTAACGACTCTGTCAAAACATTTGAGGAGATGGAGCTGCTTTTTACACAAAGATTTTCAAGCGCCAGCGAGCGCACCCCGATCACCGAATTGATCAACGCCAGGGTAAGGCCAGGCGAAACATGGGTTCAATATGCAATACGATGGCGGAATTTATGGTCGAAATGCGAACAACGCATCGAAGAAGCGCCGGCGGTGGGCATGTTCGTGGGCACTCTTGACCCTCAAGCGACCATCTCCCAGTTCATGATGTTCTTCAAGCCAACTACTTTCCAGGCTTTGATCGACAAGATGGCTCAAATGGACCAGATGGGTCCTAGACCATCTTCTTCAAAGACGGATCCTCCGAATGAGAAGGGGAAAGGGAAAGCAACCTTCGTCGCCAATACTCAACAACAGCCGAGCAACTTAAAGCCGGTTGTCCGCCAAAACAATATGCGTACACGCCCATCCCTTGAAGAAAGACTAGGACATCCTCACTTGTTTCCTCAAGACAAAACGAGAAGACTGTTCGAGCTGGCAGTGCGCAACAGGCTCATAAATTTGCCGGATCCAAAACGTCCGTTGCAGCCAAACGACGTCAATGATCCTAATTACTGCCCCTACCACCGAGTATTGGGCCATCCGATCGAAGACTGCTACGTCTTCAAAAACTGGGTTGAAAACCAATACCAACAAGGCAAGTTCGCGTTATCAGAAAATTGGAAGGTGAAACCGCCGCAACCTCACGCCCCTAAAAAGGTGGACACGCCGGGAGCATCGTGCTCTTTCATAGAAGAAACTCAGTGGGAGGTCGCCCTTTCAGCCAAAACTAAAAGAATGCTGAAGGATCTCCAAACGTGCCCGGCAATCAGATGGAAAAATCCACCGGAACCCCAGATCATCGAAGGGATGCTGAAGCTGCGCCCAACTCCAAAGATTGGTGGTGATAGCCAAAGTGTTCACACCCAGCCGTCAAAATCTTCGAAAAAGAAGAAGAAATCCAATAAGCCCGTGAAGCCTGGCGACAAGCACACGGACCTACAAAAGCAGATTGACGCGCTGGAAGAGTATAACCAGAAGGCGCGAACTCCAATCACGCTCCAAGAGTTCCTCAGCCATGTTCTTGAAGGCGGAGATGATGGAGAAGACTTGTCAGACGAATTTAAGGATTACATAGCAAGTTGCCATGTGATCTCTCATTCATCGCTAGACAATGAAGAGGCTCCTTGTACAAAGAAACTGGGGGCAGATCCTGAACCGGAACTTCTGGGGCCGTCGGATGAAATGATCGACGCATTCCTAAACGAAGCTCTCCTGAAAAGTAAAGCTGATCGGGAGCGTGAAATGGCCATATTTGAAAAGGCCAAACGCTGGCGACTGGATGAAAGAGTCGAGACATTCCCGCCGAGTCAAAGGACATCTGTAGAAGATAAAAACAAGTTCAAGACGAGGAAAAGGTTTTCTAAAGCCATATCAATGGGAATGAAGCTACCACCCTCCGAAGCAAACACTCCCGGTGAAGCAGAGATGCATCCTAACTTCTGCCTATACCACCTGAAGATTGCACACCCCACCAAGGAGTGCATAGACTTTAAAAACTGGTGGCAGGGATATGTTGCCCATCGACGACACGTTCAACGAGTGAAGCGCAAGGCTCGTCAAGAACAGAAAAGCACGACAGATGAGCGCGAAGGAGCTGCTGGAAACTGTCACGTAGCCGACACCAAGGGATCGCAAGTTGTCACCTTTGGAAGTGACTCTGACGAAGGAGTCACCCTCAGCCCTCTCTTCAAGGAATCCACCTCCGACACAAAACATGCGAAGATTTGCGGAAAAATCTAGCTGTGTAATCGTACGATGACCGAAACATCGTTAAACTAATACCAACCCGCGGAATCCTCAGGCTGACGTGGTGAGGAAAAAAAAACGGTATGTCCATAAGCAAATGGGCACGGATGAAAACCCGAAAGGGTTCCGTGAGTAAAAACATTAGGGCTACCGGCGAGTTTTGTGAAAACCCGAAAGGGCACAACCTCGTTAAAATAAAAAAACGGTATGTCCATAAGCAAAATAGGCACAGATGAAAACCCGAAAGGGCTCCGTGAGTAAAAACAGCAGGGCTACCGGCGAGTGTTTGTGAAAACCCGAGAGGGCGCAACCTCGTTAAAAGACACTTGCAGGGTCCTCTTGACTTTGTAAGGAGAAACCACCTGCGTGAGATCCTTACGACTTACAAGGGAGCAACACACTTAGGGATCCCCACGATTCCTAAGGAGAAATTACACTTACGAGATCCTCACGACTCGTAAGGAGAACCTTCTTATGAGACCCTCACAGCTCATAAGATTTGAAAGTCTTAAGCTACAGGGATCTGAACCTGTTCTTAAGCAGTCCCCACAACCTCCAATACTGCCCTACAAGCGGCTTAATGCTGACCCTTGTATATAATCCATGGGCGCAAATAAAAATTTCCCTGACAAAGTCCCATTCGTGACTAGGGATATGTTCGCACGGTGAACAACCCTTGTGAGTCCTCTCGACTTATAAGGAGAAAACACTCTTGTAAGATCCTTACGACTTATAAGAGGACATACACTTAGGAGTCCTCACGATTCCTGAGGAGAAAACGCGCCTACGAGATCCTCACGACTCACAGGGAGAAATGCCTTTATGAGACCCTTACGACTCATGAAGTCAAAAGCCTTAGGCGACAGGATCCTAACCCTGTTCGCTAAGCCACCTTTGTTCGATATCAACAGAGGCAAATGATGATTCGCTCCTGGCAATATCCCAGTGGTAGCGGTGCTGATGCCGAAATCGGTGTCTAATCCCAAGCTTGCAGCGAAAAACTAGCAAGACACACATGCATACGAAATAGTCGAAATGATGGAGCAACTTGCAACAGAAGCAGCAAGTAAAAAAAATGTATGCATGCAAAATAGCCGAAATGATTGGGCAACTCACAATAAAAAGCAGCGAGTAAAAATGAAATAAAAAGCCGAAATGATTGGTCAACTTGCAATAAAAAGTAGCGAGTAAAAATGAAATAAATAGCCGAAATGATTGGGCACCGCGAAAGATAGCCGAAATGATTGAGCAATCACGATTTTCGCGATATAAAAAGCTGAAATGATAGAGCATCGCGGAAAGAAATAAAAAAATGAAATTTATGCCCTATAGGTGATATCACCTCAATCCTTGTATACAATCCAGGGGCGCAAACAACGAGGGAACCATATGATCCCACCAGGCTTCATCAGAAAACGAAGCCAAAATCTCGACGGTTCAAGGATAGCCTAGAGATCATCAACAGCGTTCCTCACCATTCCAGCAGGATTCAGACGCTGCAATCAACCCTGGAGCCACGGCAAAATTCCTAGTTCCAAGTCTCGCCGACCACATCTATAGCCTGAAGACCCACAACGGCGTTCCTTCGCAGTCCAGCAGGATGCATACGCAACGTCAACAAAAGACCTCACGTCAAAACAAAATGGAGTGATGGTAAAATCCCAGCTCCACCGCAGCATTCGTCTCGCTACATCAGACGCAATGCCAGCAAACAAAGCGAAGGCCAAATTCCTAGCTTCAGTGTCTGGACGATAACTCACATAAAACCGGAAAGACCATCGGAGATCATCTCACACCAGCGCGGAGTGGTCACTACCTTGACGTCCGTCTTAATACAGCAGACGAGATGTCACCACAGCATTCTTCCTCCAGCAGGATTCAGACGCGACAATCAAACAACGGAGCCACGGCAAAATCCCTAGTTCCAAACCTCGACGGTTCACCAGCAACCTAGAGACAACCGCGACATTCGTCTCGATACAGCAGACGCAATGCCAGCAAACGAAGCAAAGGCCAAATTCCTAGGTTCAGGGTCTTGACGGCAACTCATATAAAACCTGAAAGACTATCGGAGATCATCTCACACCAGCGCGGAGTGGTCACCACCTCGACGTTCGTCTTGATACAGCAGACCAGATGTCACCACAACATTCTTTCTCCAGCAGGATTCAGACACGACAATCAAATAACGGAGCCACGGAAAAATCCCTAGTTCTAAACGTCGACGGTTCACCAGCGACCAAGAGACAACCGCGACATTCGTCTCGATACAGCAGACGCAATGCCAGCAAATGAAGCAAAGGCCAAATTCCTAGCTTCAGGGTCTTAACGACAACTCATATAAAACCTGAAAGAATATAGGAGATCATCTCACACTAGCATGGAGTGGTCACCACCTCGACGTTCGTCTCGATACAGCAGACGAGATGTCACCACAGCGTTCTTTCTCCAGCAGGATTCAGACGCGACAATCAAACAACAGAGCCACGGCAAAATCCCTAGTTCCAAACCTCGACGGTTCACCAGCAACCTAGAGACAACCGTGACATTCGTCTCGATACAGCAGACGCAATGCCAGCAAAACGAAGCGAAGGCCAAATTCCTAGCTTCAGGGTCTTGATGACAACTCATATAAAACCTGAAAGACTATCGGAGATCATCCCACACTAGCACGGAGTGGTTATGACTCATTGGGGCTCTCCAAAATGAGCCTAACCTCAAGTAAAAAGCGGCATGGCAAAATTCCTAACGCTTGCTCTTCTGACGGTCAAACTACCTAGGGGGATTGCTTGAAGACGTCTTGTCCAGCCCCCGAAGGGATCGGAGACACGACAGTCGCAAGGCCACTCGAACAGCAAGATTGCCTATCGAGAAATACATCAGCGAACGCGACCGTACGACGGACAAAACCCTAGTACCACAGACCCTAACGGACCTTTGTCATAAAGAGCAGAGGTTAACTATGACGTTAGGATATTCTTGCGAGAAATGCTCGATTCGTCTCGACTCGCGGGGAAATTAGTGTCTTTGTGAGAACTTCTCGATTCGTCTCGACTCGTGAGGAAAAGCCTTAGGCAATGGGGATAAGAACCAGTTTCCTAAGCACTGGGGCCCTGCAAGTCGATCCAAAATGAACTCTTTCATACTATTCACGGGTCACACTCTCCAAAGTCGAATCTCGACAAGGAGGGAAACAACCGCTTACGGGTCCTCTCGACTTGTAGGAGGGAAAATTCTCTTATAAGATCCTTACGACTTATAAGGGAAAACACACTTAGGAATCCTCACGATTCCTAAGGAGAAAATACACCTACGGGATCCTCTGGACTCGTAGGGAGAAAAGTCTTCATGAGACCCTCACGACTCATGAAGTTGAAAAGTCTTAGGCAGCAGATCTGAACCTGCCTCCTAAGCCATCACTACCCCTCGAAGAAGCCAAAACAAGATGTTCACCCTATCATCCGTCGACTATGTTTGTTAAGGTGACATGCCGATAACAAGAGAAAGAAGAAAGCAGAGAGATGACACAAGACATTGCAAAAAAAATGTGTATCTTTTATTCATGAATTCAATTGGGTACAAAATACATCATATGAAAGAATAAAAGAACGAATACATTTTATTCAAAATTACAAATTATTGAGTGGGAAGCGCTTTCAATAATCCAATCAGCCACTCGCACACTTCCCTCAGCCCCTCTTCTTGATCAGCTGCCGCGGCCAACTTTGCTTTGATCTGGGCTCGCTGCTGCAAGTAAGACGAAAGTTATTCCTCGGCGGCCCGCTGAGCTGCTTCACGATCTTGTGCATCCCGCTCGACGACGTCGAGCTTCTGCCTCAATGTTAACCTATCAGAATGCATCGCAGAAGACCTTCGAAGATAACTTTCAATTGGGCAGCATTCGCATCAACCTGAGCATGCAGTCGAGCAGATTCGCTTGAAGTTTCTTTACATTCCTTCCGCTTTAAAGACACTTCTTGTTCAATATGGCGGAAGTAAGAAGTGCTCTGCTCAACCCACGCAGCCCGCTGAGCATTCATAGCCAGGACATCTGGGGCAAGACGTCCAACCTCGAGCTCATGCAGGTAAGCTTCAATTTCCCTGCAGTGATCAACCCAAGACTCGACGACACCTTCATTATGGAAATTTACAAGCGTTGCCAGCATTGGATTGACCTCGGCAGTGAAATCTGCGGTAGATGTAGGAGCTTCGGCGTCAAGCTCCTCGACGTATTCGCTCAGCATGCGCAGACTCGTCACAGCACCCTTTGAGGATGGACGTCTGGAGAAAGGGCCTGCCGGCATCATAATGTGAGATTCGAAAGAAGCCGGAGTTGAAGCGACCGCTGCAAAACAAATCACAATCATATGACGGATCAAGAAATATAAGAGATTCATGGACAATGGGATTTACTATACCAGCGGCAGCAGGTGGCAAAGCCGGGAGGGCCGGTGGCGCAACTGATCTCTTATCCTCTCATTCATTCTGTAGCACTGCAATCAAGGTAAAGAAGAATCAGAAATAATTCCATTATCGGTAAAAAAAAGAGCATTAATTGAAAGTTGTATTCACCAACGCCACTGGATGAAGCGATCTCCGATGGGAAGGAGAAGTGGGGATGCAGCACCTGGAACAGGTGGTAAAAAAGAACTCCTGCAAAAACTCGATAACGCAACGTCAGTACGTAGGTTATACAGCTTAAAAAAAACTGATGAGTCACGAATCCGCACCTTCCAACATCTGAGATGGTATGAGAGAGGTTAGAGGAGGTGTCACCGTCAAGGCGGTAGCTGATGGCATTGCCTCGGGTGGATCGACATCAACACTAGCCGCACCTGCATTAGAAACAAGATAAACCCCATCAGGAAAGATCGAAAAGGATTGTAGAATAAAAAGAAGGGCGGTGACCTAAAATCTACCTGATGAGTCGCCAGCCGGAACCATGACGAGGGCGTCACTTGATACAACAGCGGCGTCTCCCTCCTCCATCAGAGTGGTCTCACCTCCCGTCGCCTCATCTCCTGACTCCACGAGAGCCGTCGTCACACTTGCGACGCCAGGAGATGATAAAGAACCGTAGGCAGGAAGAGCGATGATTGGAGCGGTGCTCGACTCTTGAGAAAGAGTGGCTACATCGGACCCAGCAATTGCACCCGTTTCACTCGCCACCACCTCGGGCTCAGTGGTTGCAGTCGTCTCATCCACCGCTGCCTTAAGCTCGGCCATGGTAGCCGTCTCATCCACCGCTGCCTCAGGCTCGGCCGTGGTAGCCGTCTAACCCGCCGCCACCTCGGGCTCGACAGTGGTAATTATCTCGGGCATAGCAATCGTGACTGTCTCGTCAGCCACTATCTTGGGCCTAACAATTACGACCACATCACCTACCGTCGCCCCGGGTTCAGCAGCTACCTCCTCCACTGCCCCCTCAGGCTCAGCGGTCGCCGCCACTTCTTCAGTAAGGCTCGGCCCTACAAGATAAAGTATATGAGAACTGATAATGTAAAACTTTGACAACGGAGCCTCAAGGCACATTACCTGGAGTTGATTTACCGTTTGCTTCCCGAGCCGCATGTGCCTCCTGTCTGTGATCAGTAGACAAGGCGATCGGAGACTCCTCTGAAGGAGTAGCAGCAGGAGTAACGGCGCTCGAACCAGCTCCCACAGCTAAAGCAGCATTACGCTCCTTTGCCGTCCGTCTCAGGTGCTTCCTTTCCTCCCGAGCTGTCAAAACAAACCTTTTAGAAGCCTCCTTTAACAGGACATCATCGTCCACATCCAGGGGTACCTCTTGAGCCGTCAAGTCTTCCGTCATCGGTTCTTTGAGTAATGCCTCCTTCGGCAGTGCCGAAGAGGCCGGCACTTCGGTGGCTGGCCCGGGAAGAATCTTCGCGTCACCTTGCGGGATCGGCATGGTGGTTCCTGCGATGAGATAAAGAAAGGGTTAGATCGTACATAACAAGGTGAATGAAGACTCAATGAGCCGGGACATACCAATGCCCAATGAAGCGCGATTCATCTCCTCCTCCTCGAAGGTCCTGAGGGAGGCCGCCAGAGCTTCTTCAGTAGTAAAGCCTGTTACAAAAGGAAGAATGTCAGTCAAGACATGAAAATAAAAATAAAAATATAATGCAAAAACAAAGTGCGACTAATATTTACTTGATTGCATGAGGGCGTCTATTTACGCTTGGTGACTCGCGAGTCGCGCAGAAGCAGCAATAGCGCATCAAGATCAGTGTCTTCTGGCGCTATAAAGAGACCCTCATTGGTCCCATATTCACTTAGGCCTTGGTAAGAGGAGCCTGAGGCTCTAGGCCGAGTACGGCATCGAGGGAGAGGACCGACTTCTTCTTCTTCTTTTGTGCGCGAGCTCCGGTCGCAGCCAGAACCAGCTTACGCTTCGTAAGCACTTTAGGACGGCGAGTCCCGATATCCAAGCCCATGCGAGATTCCGGTGAAGCTACGGTTACCGTCTGAACAGGACCACGGGGCACCGAAGGCACATCCACCGTCTCTACAGGAGCATGGGGCAATCCACGCATGGGGCTTAGCGCATGTGGAGGCTCAACTGCAGCAACCTCTCTTAGCGGAGGAGGCACAGCGATCCGTCGCTTCAAAGGGACTTTACGATCACTGGCAGGAGGTGCACTTTTGCGATCAAGTAGTAACCGCCTTTTTCCTTGATAACGGCGCCCGTCGAATGCTGGTACCATGCCGTATATGTATTAAGGATCCGTGGGACACAACTCAGCTCGCTGATAAAAAACTGAGAGCCCGTATTCAGACGCATGAAGTGATGTAGCGCGCTGATCGCACGCTTTTGGCGTGTCGGATGTTCAAAGTTCTAAAGTTATAATCGCGATCAGGACGGTGTCGCTAAGCAGCTAACCGGTTGAGCACGGGTCGATCCACAGGGAGATGGTTGTCTGTCCGTTCTTGTCTTAGACGAGTCAATAAAGAATATGTATATGTTTGTTCAGTTCTATCCTATGTGTTTGTATTTACGTTCAAGTAAGCTTGTTAAGGTTAAGGTTGGTTAGTAGAGTTAGGATTAGTCTTGTACTTATCTTTAGCCATTCTTAAGACGATGTTGGGATAATCGAAAGTAGCGGGGATTAGGAGGACATAAGAATGGGATTTGCGAGTTTAAGCAAGCTTTCCAACGCTAAATCCATTCCTAGTGCCCCTTGTCCGTCCGCTAAATACACTTATTTCCAACCCTCGGCCAAACACCCGCAACCATGTATCCAATTAAGTCACAACTACATGTCACGTTGTCGTGCACTTAAAGGACTTCTCGACTTAGGTCGCGGCTATATGTCACGTACAGCGCGCCTAAGCGAGGGGGTTGCGGTTGTTAGGTCGGGGTTCGTTTCAAGATGTTTGGCGAAGAGAAACACAAGGGATTTCTCCGTCCCTCATACCACCTTCCTTAGCCTTAACAAGAAGGAAATTATTCACACATTATTAAAGAAAAGAAAACAAAAC
Organism: Agapanthus africanus; assembly: GCA_030015575.1. Lineage (NCBI taxonomy): Eukaryota > Viridiplantae > Streptophyta > Magnoliopsida > Asparagales > Amaryllidaceae > Agapanthus > Agapanthus africanus. The sequence continues at coordinate 30,369,862 of CM057339.1, forward strand.
AAGAAGAAAGAAATGAGGAAAATACGGTTTTACAAGTGAAGCAAGCCAACTCTTGGATCCTTACCTTAGCAAGGAACTCCGTCAAGTATCATCGCTTGAAAATACGGATAGAAGAAGAAAAGAAAAGAGAACAAGAAAAGAAATAACAACAACTAGTTAACAACAAATAATAAATTACAATACAAGATAATAAAATTACAAGATAATAAATAAAAGAGACAAGATAAAATAACCCTCATCTTCATTGATCTTCCACTCAAAAAGCTCTCACTACAATTTTCATGGAGGAAAGAATGAAGAAGAAGAAGAATCTAAGCTAAAGAGAGAATGGAAATCAAGACATGAAGAAGACTTTGGCTTGCACAAAACTGGGCTATTTATAGGCTGCGTGCTGAAACCCTAGGGCCAAATTCTAACCCTACATGATATTACCAAACAGCCCCCAGAAAACGACAGAGTGAGGAGCCCACATGGCCGCGGTTCCGCGGCCTAAGCCTGCTTATGCTGCGGAACCGCGGCTATAATAGGGAATTGGGCCGTAGGTTTTTGTGGGGATCCCTGGTTTGATGTTGTCTGCTGTGTGGTATATGACTTTTCTCAGAAGCTCTTCAGATTTCTTCCAGAATTTCAGTAGATCAAAAGGTGATGTGATGTGGATCTTTTGCCGTGATTTTCTCGAGCTCCGCATAGATATGTTGGATCTTGTGTTGACATTGAGTTTTGTGCATGAAAATGACATCGATTTGCCATTTTGTCCCTTAAACTGGTGTGTGGCAACATACTATAGAGAGCGGAGACCCGTGTTTTATCTGTTGTTGGCAGTAATCCGGAATTTGTCGTACTTTTCCATGATATTCACTGTTTAGAGCTGAGACCAGTATCCTGCAATTATGTAGCAAACACTGATTAAAAGCACCTGCCTATAAACAAACGAGCGTAAGAATGGGCGGTATAAAATGCAATATTCTGGTATGAACAAATACCCCCAAACTTAAATTTTGCTCGTTCCGAGCAAAACCAATTATTCACAAAAAAGTCCTAACCGCACTTTCGCAGGGAATGCGATTGCACTGAGCACGTGCAACAAGCCGTTAAACCTCTAGGTGTCCCTAGTTGGAGGGGTGTTGTCTCCTGAGGGTTTTCAGCGGATTACACCCACAAAATCCCGTCAAGCTAGTGTCATAAGTTAACATCGATTCTACTCCTACAGTTTAGTATTTACGTTAGAAATTCTATCATCCTAAATTAGAAATATCCAACCCTAATGCTTCACACCTCCTATCTATTTAACCTTAGATCATATACATTCCAAAAAAGTTTAGAAAGATGTTGGTTCTCCTGAGTTTTCCTTCTTCAAGTATGGTCTCAAATCATGGATTTTTATCAATTTTACAGAAAACATAAGTCTTATTCTTTATTTCTATCTCTTATCCAAACATTAATTGTATACCCCTACATGTGTGTATATTTGCACCCCTACACTTAAGAATTCAATTCAAGCTATAATACCTTTGCCCTAATACCTAATACTACTTCTTTTCATTAAGGATGGACAGATTTGCTCACACACCTTTCATGCGACTATTAATGCTTCTTGAGGCACTAACGGCCGATTACTGAATGTGTGAACTTTAAAGCGTAAATAGCAGTTTCCAGGTCTTGACTTTATTCTATTTTTATTTTTCTTTTTATTTTTCTTTTTCAAGACCGGATATATTTTTCAATATGCTCTTTTGGTGTTTAGCTTTAAATACCGTTTTTTCTTTCATACTAGGCTTTCAGGCAAGAGTATTTCTAGATATGCTCTACTATCCCAAGTTTCAAGGTGCGTGTAAGTGCAGTTTGTAGGGTATATACTTTCTAAATTTGAACTCAAGAGAAGAAACTATTTTTCAGACTTATCTTTCAGTAAAGTTTCAATAATTTCCCTTCATCTTGACTTAACTCAAGAACTGAACTCAAGATTACATATTTCTCAAAAAAAAACTGTAAGGACGTATACTTACCAAAGTTAGACAGAATGAGGGTTATTTTAAGGGTTTTCAATTCCTAAGCATAGAATTTAGTTATTTCTAACATATCAACTAAACTTTCAGAATAAAAATCTAAGTTACCCTATTAGCTAACTTGACGACAAAGTTTTTATATTTTTTGGAAAATTTTCAATTTTTGTGGGTTTTTAATAAGGTATGCAAATGTAAAATATACAAATGAATGCGAAGGAAGAAAGCTTACCGAGCACACCCCCAAACTTAAACTTGACAGTGCCCTCACTGTCAGGCTACACCAAGAGGGTCAAAATTGTCGGCGCTCCCTAAAAACAAATTATATACAAAACAAAAAGGAAAACAAAAATTATATACAAAAAGGTTCCCCCCAAACTTAAGTAAAACAGTGTTTCCACTGTTAAGCGTTGAAGTTCAGGATCAAGGGAGAAAGAAAAAGTATCAAACTATACAAGGCCTTACACAGGCCAAAAGTGAGCACCAACCATTCAATGATTTTATCGCTATAATATACAGGTTGGTGGAAGAAGGCGTAGAGAAAAGAAATGGAGAATACACGAGACCGTATGGAGATAGAAGTGGTATACGGTCTCGATATATAAGAAGAAGAATGGCGGAAGGGAGAAAGAAGTGGAATACGAATTTGAGGGTGAAAATGGAGTGAATAAATTAGCACAATATGTGATGAATGATGTGTAAAAAGTGATTGTGCTAATCTACCAACCCGTCGAGAAATGGGGTCAAATCCCTCAAGATTCGTGAGAAACCATGGGTACGCCGAACTCGGTAAACCAGACATATGAAATGAAAGTGAGACGGTTTCTTGCAAGGTCGGAACGATGGAAAGGATGGAGGTAGGTGATTGAGGAAGGTTATCAGTTAAAGGTTCAGGAGGGTGTACACAGTCAATGAAAGGAACTGGATGAATTGGAAAATCCGACTCATCAATTAAAACTGGTTCATCCTCAAAAATATCCTCAAAAGTTTCCTCAAAATTCAGCTTATCCATGCAAATTTTATCAAAATCAAGACGTATATGGGGTTCGGGAAAAACAGTTAATGACTCGGGATGATGAATTGGAGAGAAAAACTCTGCCAAATCTACAGGTTCATCATCCAAAATATTCCCGGCATCAATATCCTCAATCAAGTGAAAATCAATATTCTCGGACACCTCAACAAAAGTATGGATATTAATCAATTCAGGTTTTAGAGTGGAGGTGTAGAGATCAAAAGGATTGGGTGTGGTTTCACTCGAAAAGGACCCTTCACAATCGGGCAAATCAAACACTACAAAGTCACACAACTCATTATCTGTTCTATCTTTAATCAATGAATTGTTTGGAACACTAGATAGACATTCAAAACCGGAGTTGTGGGATTCAAGTTGAAACGGGTAGGCTTGATTCGGAAGGGGGTACAGCTCACTCTCTCCACTCAAATTCTCAACCTGTGCTACCGCCTCTTCATACATTGGAAAATTTGGAGCTAGTTGAAAACTAGCTACCGGGTCACTAGGTTGTATGAGGGTGGCCATGGACGCATTCAAATCAATCATCTGTTGGTACGACGCTACCTTAAAATCTTCCAAAGACTGTTCCAGACTAGACATGGGTTGTGAAGGGGTTTCAGTAAAAAATTCAAAATTGTTTGGATACTGAAAATTCCCAAATGGCGGTTCAGAAGCAATGTCTAGGGAAGGTACAAAAGTCGGGCAGGACTGGTAGGAATTGAATGGCTGGATAGGAACAGGATCAACATTTGGATAAGAAGGTGAATGGAATTGTTGATCCCAAGAATCTGTAGTGGTGAAAGGAGTGAAAGATCGGCTACAGGATTGTTCAATATGTTCAGCGACGGACAAAGGACGACTTGCAAAAGGGGTATCAACATAAGAGGGTGGGGGAGGTTGAAAAGGTTGATACAAAGTGGATTGTGGAGGGCAAGTGTTTGTCCTAGACGCGTCTATCCGATCTTTCAAAGAGATTTTGGGCATGGAGGGATCAGTTGACGTTCGGCCAAAGCAAGAACCGTAAGAAGTAATGTCTGGTTGTGGGTACCAAAGTTCGGCAAGAGTTTTGCGAGGTGGGGTACCCATGATATGAAGAGAGAAGGAAAGAAAGGCAGAGAAAAGGAGGGGAAAAAGAATGTGTTTTTTTTAGTTATTAACAAAAGAATGAAATATACACACAAAAAGAATATGGACAAAAACAATCACGACAAAAAAATACCACACACCTAATCATTCTAGGGTTCACCTAGGTCAACTAGACCTGCTCCAGAACTTGATTGTCAAAGTAAAACTGTGTCGAGAAACAGACTTAAGATACACTGATCACGAGGCCAGGTAAGTACAGAGATAAGGGGAGGTTTTTCGACGCTTTTGCGAAGGTCCTTAATTAAATAACCCTTTCTCTTTTGGCGGTTTCGCCGTTAACACTTTCCTAGACACCCCGTAAACAATGTACCGTTAAGCGAGGTTCTAAACACAGTTAACTTCTCCTAGTGAGCGCGAAGTCCTTAAGGCTTAAAGTCTAGTTTCTTTTAAAGTTTGTGCGGGTAAACGTTATGCTCAAGTTCGTGGTTTGTGGGCCACGGAAAAGGTGATGAAATCCTTTACCTATGTTGTGGGGTTCGCTTGCCCTTAAGTCCGTATTAATGTATGCAATGCGCAATTCAAAAAAAATTCTATAAAGAATCAAACAATCGTTTTTTAGTTAGCACGGCACTGCAACAAATACGGGTTAGTCAATTTTTATCGTTTGCTAGCGAACTTGCAAAGAATCCTGCAAAGAATAGTATATTGGATGCGTCGGATTTGAGAAGAAGGTGTTAGTAAAGTACGTACCGTTAAGTTTTTGGGTTAGGAAACCCCCGTTGAATCAAATCCGGTAAGCTTGAAAAGTTTGCTTGCGCGGGTCAAACTACCCGGATCTTTGGCACTGTACTTTGCAATCACCTTAGCCTTGAACGTACACATTGCTCCCCACAATCGCCGTTTGCAAATCCGCAAAAATCTGCAGAAAATACAGTATAGTGGAATTTACAGAGACGATAAAAGAACAGAGACAGGGCAGGAAAAAATTGGGGCACTGAGGCCTCAATACGGCCGCGGAACCGCGGCCACAGCCCCTCTTTGACCGCGGTTCCACGGTCAAACAGTGGGATTGGAGCCTCGTTTTTAGTTCCCTGCACTCCCCTTGATCTCTACTCCAAAAAACATTGCTCTGTTTCTTGATTGAATTACTGTACTTGCTCCAGATTAGCCTGCACACTTGCACACAAAAATTATCAAAAATAACAAAAAGATTTTTTTTATTTATAAATATATACAAAAAGAATATTAACCCGAATAACAAGAAAGAAAATACGCTACCGTCTCCCCGACAACGGCGCCATTTGATCGCATGCTTTTGGCGTGTCGGATGTTCAAAGTTCTAAAGTTATAACCGCGATCAGGACGGTGCCGCAATGCAGCTAACCGGTTGAGCACGGGTCGATCCACGGGGAGATGGTTGTATGTCCGTTCTTGTCTTAGATGAGTCAATAAAGAATGTGTATATGTTTGTTCAGTTCTATCCTAAGTGTTCGTATTTACGTTCAAGTAAGCTTGTTAAGATTAAGGTTGGTTAGTAGAGTTAGGATTAGTCTTGTACTTATCTTTAGCCATTCTTAAGACGATGTTGGGATAATTGAAAGTAGCGGGGATTAGGAGGACATAGAAATGGGATTTGCAAGTTTAAGCAAGCTTTCCAACGCTAAATCCATTCCTAGTGCCCCTTGTCCGTCCGCTAAATACGCTTATTTCCAACCCTCGGCCAAACACCCGCAACCATGTATCCAATTAAGTTACAACTACATGTCACGTTGTAATGCACTTAAAAGACTTCTCGACTTAGGTCGCGGCTATATGTCACGTATAGCGCGCCTAAGAGAGGGGGTTGCGGTTGTTTGGTCGGGGTTCGTTTCAAGATATTTGGCGAAGAGAAGCACAAGGGATTTCTCCGTCCCTCATACCACCTTCCTTAGCCTTAACAAGAGGGAAATTATTCACACATTATTAAAGAAAAGAAAACAAAACAAGAAGGAAGAAAAGAGGATAATACGGTTTTACAAGTGAAACAAGCTAACTCTTGGGTCCTTACCTTAGCAAGGAACTCCGTCAAGTATCATCGCTTGAAAATACGGATAGAAGAAGAAAAGAAAAGAGAACAACAAAAGAAATAACAATAACTAGTTAACAACAAATAATAAAATTACAATACAAGATAATAAAATTACAAGATAATAAATAAAAGAGACAAGATAAAAATAACCCTCATCTTCATTGATCTTCCACTCAAAAAGCTCTCACTACAATTTTCATGAAGGATAGAATGAAGAAGAAGAAGAATCTAAGCTAAAGAGAGAATGGAAATCAAGACATGAAGAAGACTTTGGCTTGCACAAAACTAGGCTATTTATAGGCTGCGTGCTGAAACCCTAGGGCCAAATTCTGACACTACATGATATTACCAAACAGCCCCCAGAAAACGACAGAGTGAGGAGCCCACATGGCCGCAGTTCCGCGGCCTAAGCCTGCTTATGCCGCGGAACCGCGGCTATAATAGGGAATTGGGCCGTAGGTTTTTGTGGGGATCCCTGGTTTGATGTTGTCTGCTGTGTGGTATATGACTTTTCTCAGAAGCTCTTCACATTTCTTCCAGAATTTCAGTAGATCAAAAGGTGATGTGATGTGGATCTTTTGCCATGATTTTCTCGAGCTCCGTATAGATATGTTGGATCTTGTGTTGACATTGAGCTTTGTGCATGAAAATGACATCGATTTGCCATTTTGTCCCTTAAACTGGTGTGTGGCAACATACGGATAGAGAGCGGAGACCCGTGTTTTATCTGTTGTTGGCAGTAACCCGGAATTTGTCGTACTTTTCCATGATATTCACTGTTTAGAGCTGAGACCAGTATCCTGCAATTATGTAGCAAACACTGATTAAAAGCACCTGCCTATAAAAAAACGAGCGTAAGAATGGGCGGTATAAAATGCAATATTCTGGTATGAACACGCGCTCCGCATCCCCTCTTCAGTGGCAGTGGGTTCCAGCAAGAAAGCCTCCAGCGGCACTCCTTGATTATAGCTCAATTGTTGGGCAAAACGATATGGGTTATATCTCATGAAAAGCGCTGCATCATTTTGCCTAAACACCAGGAAGCCCGCTTTGATAGAATATAAATGGAAGGTCTCCCGAGCTGTCAGAACTGAGGCTCCATCTTTGAAAATATCCTGAAATGACCGCACTGTTGTGGTAGACTCTTTTCCGATGGTTAACACCTTGTCGGTGAAGGTCATCCCATCTCCAACTGTGCGGGGACGAAGGAGAAAACCTCTGGCGTCCCGTGGTGACGGATTTACAATTGAGGCGCCGACCAATCACATAATCCGAGGGAAGCTGCACCTGTTATAGAATAAAGGCCTCCTATAGATACCAAAAACACCAAGTGCATGTAGCTCGAGCCATGACATGAAGTAATGCATCAAGAAGCTCACATGTTGTACTCCAGGTTCAGTAGTATCTGCCGCTTGACTAAGGCCGTAATACAGATGGGCTAAGCCGGCGACCCCGACAGCTACTTTCACCCCAATAGTCATCCGGTGAGCTGGGTAAAAGACAGATGGCCTCATACGGCGAAGGTGCATCAGGAGTGCGAACCAGCTCAACCATAGCCTAAGAAATCCCTAAAAGCATGCTTCCTCATCCATCCCAGGGACTGCAATCTCCGCAAAAGGAACAATCGGAGCGTTAGGAAGGAAGAAACTCTTCCGATTCACCTCCGTCGTTGGCAGGTAGTCCAAACCTAAGCCGAAAGGGTCGTCAAGCGTGGAGAATTTAACGGCTTCCTTCGAGAAGACTTTTGGATGAAGGAAGCGAGCGATGAAATCCTCGAAACTAACCCCGCGGCTCCCAGATTCGAGAAAAAGGCGCTCGTAGATATCCAACACTTTGATCAAACTGGGAAACTGGTGTAGAACAACATTCGCCAGAGTAAGGCCCATTATCACTGGCTTGGCACCGAAGACATATTCATCCGAGGGAAGCAGCTCCTCATAATGCTCCCCTATGACCGGTAAGCCAGAAACTTCTGCAAACTCCTCTAAAGAGATTGACACTTCCCGGTCCAGTGAGAGGAAGGTGTGAGTAGGGATATTCCACTGCTCCAAAAAGGACTTAACCCACCAGGTGGGAAGCGTAAGATATTGGAAGAGAGAAGCATAAACGGCGGTATATAACCCAAGCCTCATCAACTGCGACTTCTTCGCTGACAGAATGTAGCGGGCCCATTGCAGATAACCGGTCGGATGACGGGGAATCAGACCTATATTATATGGTTTCCCCCATGGTTGCGCTTCGCCTTGACAAATACGACGTCCCAAGGTATCTAAAACCATGGGAGGCTGAACGGGAATCGAAGCTATAGCGGGTTGAAGAAGGCTTTCTGAAGTCCAATTGACCATCTCTACGGCGTAGTTCACCGGGGGTGAGTTGGTGTAATGGATCGCCGTGATGGGCTCCAAGGGTACCGTGCATGAAAACCTTTGTCGACCCCTGATAATCTGATTGTACCATGATCCCCAAAGGTGAAGATTCTTATGTTCCGGATCATGGTCTCTGATCAAAGCTAGGACCTCCCGGTCTACGGGTGCTCCAGGAAATCCTTCCTCTGAACGAACGAATGGGAACGAAGCATCGAAAGACATTGATTGGTATAGTTTTTGCGTGCTTAGTTAATTACCGCAATCAAGACGGTTTCGCTTGTAGCTAGCCGGTTGAGTAAGGGTCGTCCGCAGGGAGATGGGAATCTTTTTCTATGCGCTTTAACGAGTTAATTCAAAATGTCCAGATTTGTTTAAGATTAACTAAGTGCTAAAATGTTATATAAAGAGAGCTTGTTAGGGTTAGGATTAGGTTAGTTTGAGTTAGGAGTCGCTCACTTCTTTCGTTGCCACTCTTAATATCGGTGTTACGGTAATCAGTAACAACGGGGATTAGCACGACTAGGAAGTGTTGGGGTAAAAATTTACACCCCGGTTGACCAAGTCAAAATCAAAGTCAACCCCAAGCTAAGTGGGCCCAAGCCCAGATCTAGTGGGCCCATGCCCGGGTCGAGCCTGAACATGAAGCGTCCGGCCTCCCCCATGCCAAGATAGAAATTTTGTAATAAATAATTTTTTTGTATTTCTTTTATTTTGTTTTATGGATAAGTGTAAGAAAAACGGGCAGAAAGCCAAATTTTTGTAAGCCCATGGCTTATGTGCAAAAATAAATGGCACATAAGCCATGGGATAGGCAAAACGCCATTTTGTAAAGCCTAAGGGGCTATATGTAAATATGTAAACCTATAAAAGGCAACATGATGAATAAAAAAAAGGACACTTTTTCATTCCCCTAAAAAAACTAAGGTTCTTTGTGTCTCCTGCTCCTTCTCCAAGGTTCTAAACCTTTTCATTTCTTTTGAATTAAATCAAGAGTTTTACTCTTTCTTTTTCCAAAACTAAGTAGTTTTCCACCACAAAACCCACAAAGGGGAACTCATATCTCCCATCAGATTTCAAAAAGGAGTGATTTTTAAAGTCTCCTACATCTTGATCTTCAAGATCCGGCCAAACAACAGGAGGAAGAAGAAGAACCCCCTTCATCAGCTTCAAAACATCCTAGGAGTTTAATTCCATACATATATATATATATAATAAATAATTCCTGTCTGAAGTATAGCTTCTGGTTCTGGGGCTAAAAGCCCTCATTTCCTCGTCGGCGCCCAAGCGCTCAAGCGCCGAGTGCCCACGTGCCGACACGTGGCGCGCTAGCGCTCGAGCGCAAAGCGCCCACATGCCGACACGTGGCGCGCTAGCGTTCGAGCGCAAAGCGCCCACGTGCCGACACGTGGCGCGTTTGCACTCCAGCGCCCTGCGCTCGAGCGCAAAGCGCCCACATGCTGACACGTGGCACGCTTGCGCTCAAGAGCATTGCGCTCGAGCGCAAAGCGCCCACGTGCCGATACGTGGCGCGCTTGCGCTCCAGAGGACTGTGCCCGAGCGCAAAGCGCCCACGTGCCGACACGTGGCGTGCTTGCGCTCCAGCGCAAAGCGCCCACGTGCCGACATGTGGCGCGCTTGCGCTCGAGCGCCCAGCGCTCATGCGCAAAGCGTCCACGTGTCGATACGTGGTGCGCTTGCGCCTGAGCGCACAGCGCTCAAGGCGCTGGCCCTACGAATCCCTTGGATGCCTTTTTCCCCTCTTTTTATGTACATACATATACATATACATATGTATACATATTTGCACACACACGTACTCCACGACACTGCCCCTGTAAAAACTTTGCGTGGCTCCCGATATATCCAAAACCCCCTTTCAAAACACAACACACGTACACTGCACATTGAGTTCGCATAACCAGTTTAACCCGTCAATCGGAGGTTCCTTCGCTCCAAAGGCGAGGGGTAATTAACGGCGGTTTAGTCCGCGGCTGTCGGAGATTCGGATCCCCACGATCATTAAACCCCGGCCTACCCTAGGCAGGGGGAATCTGTAGTACGCCTGACAAGCGCGCGTATTCCCATCTCAATGGGGTGACGAAAAACACCCTACAGATTCTGGCACGCCCGGTGGGACCAATCTCTCCTCCCATATTTCGGGTTAAGCGTTCATGCGAACTCAAGCAATGTACATATCTGTATTTATACTAAAATAATGCTCTTTCATGCAGGTCTTCAAGCAATCACCTTTCAACAATGTCTCCAAAGATGAACTCAGCTCCCATCGTCTACATAATGAAGATGGACGCCAGGACGGTCCTCCCAGCCAGTCTCGGGCGACAATAGGAGAAGCTGCCACTACCATTCGGCTCCATCCTGTTCGTGTCAGCTAACGCCATCCGGCTCCTCAAGCTCCGGTAACCGAAAAACCGGCTTCGAAAGGCAAGAGGCCAAATGTGGTGGTCTCGAAGGCGTCCCAGCCCAAACGCGAATCGGTGTCTGGACGGCTTTCCATGGCCCCAACTGGGAGCAAAGCCATCAGAACAAAAGAAGTTGCGAGACGTCGTGGGCAAGCCCAGGCGATACCTTCGACAGACACGCGGGCAGACGTTTTCTCAAGCATCCCCATCACTCAGCCTATGGCGGCTTAAGGCAGAGAAGCTGAGGCAGAAGCGGCTCAGATACAGAGCCAACAAAAGGGCTATGGCTCTAGCCATGTTAAAATTTATGAATTTCCAAAGACCGGACCGCTCCGCGAAATCGGCCGCCAAGGACAAAGAGATGGCTGGGTATGTGGTCCGCACTGTCTATATGGTCGGACATGAAGAAACGAACCCGCTTACGCTTCACAGCCAGGGTGACGATACGGTGGACGCTACCCAACGTCAACTCGATCTAAATGACGAAGAGCCCGCTCAGGCCGATAAGCCAGAAGAGCCCGTGCTTCCTGCGGAATTAAGATCAGGAAATAAAGATGACCCGGTTGTCATAGCCGGAACTACAGAACAAGTATTATTCCAATGGCTTCAAAAGAAATTTCAGGACAGGGATAAGAAGATGGCCGAGGTCCATTCCAAAGTCGACGAGCTGGCAAATGTCGTGGCAGATCTCATGAACCAAGTCGCCCGATTGCAATCACAGCAGAATCAAATGTTGGTTCACGAGCTAGGGGGTGATACCCGGAAGCATCCAACTGATACCCCCTTCAACCTAAGGGCGGAGCGCTTTCATGGAGAACGGCCGCAATCAGCCTCCAGTCCCTCTGACACATACGCCGGGGGAGAATCACCTCTGAAAGAGAAACTGGAGAAAGTCTATTCCTTCAAAAAGGAAAAAGTCCACAAGATATTCAGGGACGCCCTAAGAAACGGTCTACAACTGCCGGAATCAAAGAGACCGCAAGAAGCGAATATGACCGACGACCCAGAATATTTCCCCTATCATAGGGTGATAGGTCATGCCATTGAGGACTGCTTCATCTTCAAAGATTGGGTTGAAAGGCAATACATGATTGGAGAGATAGAACTGTCTAAAGGCGCGTTAACAAACAATCAAGCAGCGACCGCCAATTTCATACAAACGGGGACCGAAGTCCTTCAGGGACCTGATTCTCTCAAACACCCGTCTTTCTCTGGGAACAATCGACCGCCACGTCATTAAACTGGGAATAATCAATCGCTACGTCATTAAACTGGGAACAATCGACCTCTAAGTCGTTAAACTGGGAATGTAAAAAAAAATGTAAATAAAAAAAATGTGTAAATAAAAGAAAAATAAAGAAAAGCCGAAATGATGGGGCAACTCGCAATAAAAATCAGCGAGTAAAATAAAGATGAAAATAAAGCTGAAATGATTGGGCAACTGCGTATAAAAGCCGAAAGGATAGGGCAATCGCGACCTTCGCGATATGAAAAGATGAAATGATAGAGCGATCGCGGTAAAACAAAAACAAAAAAACAAGGGCGGATGATGAGTTGCTCCTGGCATTATTCCAGTGCAGCAATGCAGACGCCAAACAAAAATCAAATTTCCCAAAATTCTTTCGGCCCTACGGCCGGTCCCCAAATTGACTGCCGTATACAATCCACGGGCTCAAATAATTCTCAGCATACCCATGCCCCACCACAACCACCAGTTACGCGGCTGGTCTCCGCCTTTGGAATTATGCTCCATTGGGAAGACCCACTCATGTGTCCTGGCGCATGTGCTTCAGTTTTAACAACGCTGAGGCCGGCCCCTATCCCGAAATTCCAAATCAATCCAATAGTCCTCCACGTCTTTAAAACTGGAAACAGTAGACCTCTAAGTCTTTAAACTGGAAACAGATGACCTCTAAGTCTTTAAACTGGAAACAGATGACCACTACGTCGTTAAACTGGAAACAGAAGACCTCTAAGTCTTTAAACTAGAAATAGATGACCACTACGTCGTTAAACTGGAAACAGTAGACCTCTAAGTAGTTAAACTGGAAACAGATGACCACCACGTCGTTAAACTGGAAACAGATGACCTCTAAGTCGTTAAACTGTAAACAGTCGACCTCTAAGTCATTAAACTGGGAACGAGGGAAATCCACTCATGTGTCCTCACGATACATGAGGAGAACAAACCTTTGTGGGATCCTTACGACTCACAAAGGAAAAACGACCTTAGAAATCCTCACGACTCCTAAGGAGAAAATACACCTGTGGAATCCTTACGACTCGCAGGGAGAAAATGCTTTTATGGGACCCTCACGGTCCATAAAATTGAAAAGTCTTAGGTGGCAGGGATCTAAACCTGTCTCCTAAGCCATCGCTTCCCAACCCCAAAGTGGCGAATGATGAGTCGCTCCTGGTACCATATTCCAGTGTAGCGATGCAGACTCCAACCAAATTCCAAATCCCATACCCCAACGGCGAATGATGAGTCGCTCCTGGTACCACATTCCAGTGCAGCGATGCAGACGCCAACAAAGTCCTGAAATTTTTCCGGCCCTACGGTCTGGATCATGCATCCTGCAAAACCGTATACAATCCACGGGCGTAAAACAATCCCAATCGCTCCAAAAATAAAAAAAAGAAGAAGGTACGTCCACAAGCAAAATGGGCACGGATGAAAACCCGAAAGGGCTCCGTGAGTAAAACAGCAGGACTGCCGGCTAGTTTGTGAAAACCCGAAAGGGCGCAAACTCGTGAGAAAAGAAATAAAATGTACTCGCAAAGTCCTCTCGACTTTGTGAGGAGAAAATTCCCGCGTGAGATCCTTACGGCTCACGAAGGAGCAACACACTCAGGAGTCCCCACGACTCCTAAGGAGAAAATACACCTACGGGATCCTTACGACCCGTAGGGAGAAAATGCTGTGTGAGACCCTTACGAATCACAAAATTGAAAAGCCTTAGGTGATAGGGATCTAAACCTGTCTCCTAAGCCACCAATTCCCAAATCCTCTCGGGGTAAATGATGAGTTGCTCCTGCCATTATACTAGTGCAGCAATGCAAATGCCGACAGAAAACTAATTCTCAAATCCTCTCAAAGACAGATGATGATTCGCTCCTGGTACCATATTCCAGTATAGCGATGCTGATGTCTACTCAAATCAAACAAATCAAACCAACCAATTCTAACATCGACCTCTGTGTCAAACCAGCGACACTTCGCGCCGGGGAAAAGTCGACAACAGACACTCCGTACCGGGGAAACGTCCAACAACAGACACTCCGTCTCGGGGAAACGTCCAACAACAGACACTCCGTCTCGGGGAAACGTCCAACAGCAGACACTCCGTCTTGGGGAAACGTCCAACAGCAGGCACTCCGTCTCGAGGAAACGTCCTATAACAGACACTCCGTCTCGGGAAAACGTCAACCAGCAACACTCCGTCTCAGGGAAACGTCAACCAGCGACACTCTGCATCGGGGAAACGTCCAATAACAGACACTCCGTATCGGGAAAACGTCAACCAGCAACACTCCGTCTCGGGGAAACGTCAACCAGCGACACTCCGCATCGGGGAAACGTCCAACACAGACACTCCGTACCGGGGAAACGTCCAACAACAGGCACTCCGTCTCGGGGAAACGTCCTACAACAGGCACTCCGTATCGAGAAAACGTCCTACAACAGACACTCCGTCTCGGGGAAACGTCAACCAGCGACACTCCGTCTCGGGGAAACGTTAACCAGCGACACTCTGCATCGGGAAAACGTCCAATACAGACACTCCGCATCAGGGAAACGTCCAACAACGACACTCCGTGCCGGGAAACGTCAAGCAGACACTCCATGCCGGGGACACGTCAACCAGCCGATACTCCGCCTCGGGGAAACGTCAAGCAGACACTCCAGGCCGGGGGCACATCGACAACAGACACTCCGCCTCGGGGAAATGTCTATCAGCGACACTCCATGCCAGGGACACGTCTACCTAATTACTCTGGGCCAGAGAAACGTCTACCACAGACACTCCATCTCGGAGACGGATTAAGCGTCGATCGTCCACGTCATAAAAAGGGCAGTGCATCCCAAAAAGTAGGAACCAAGACAAGTCGCCTCCACGAGAAAGAAGATCCATCAATTTCATGCACACGACCCACAAATGTGGTGTGCATTTATTGATGGGGGCAATTTGTTGGGGAAAAAATTTACACCCCGGTTGACCAAGTCAAAATCAAAGTCAACCCCAAGCCAAGTGGGCCCAAGCCCAGATCCAATGGGCCCATGCCCGGGTCGAGCCTGAACATCAATTTAATGTTAACCTGCTTAAACAACTCCTGAATCTTCTCCATTTGTGGATTTTGTTTATCAGACCTCAACCGGTTTGGAAATTGGACGTTTTTAAAATTGATTGAGTCTAATGCTTGTGGAGGAGATTGTGGAGTTGGAACGGATCCCAGAGCTGGTGTTTTTGTGGAGTGAGAAATGGGTCCGTCTAAAGCAGAAGAAGAGGAAGAGCCTTTTGAAGAATGGAGAATAGGCTCAGAAGACGAAGAAGAAGAAGAAGCGGCCGGGGTGTCATCGTTGATCCGTGTGCCAATATTATTTTGCAGCATCCTTCCCAATATCATTGTAGTTACGACACTCACATTATGGTTCTGTTGTTCAAGAGCAACATGTACATTATGTAGGTGACCGGGATTTGGGAGTGGCTGGGACGGAAGCTTCCCTTCTCTCGCTCGCTTAAGGCCGCATTCAGTTGTGCTATCTGGGCTTCGATGGTTTCGATGATTTTCCCGTGAGCGGCAGTGTGTTGCACCAAGGACTGAATGGAAGACCGGATGTTGGCGGTGGACTGAGTTGACTATTTTACAAACGCCTCCAGACTTCGTTCGAGCGAGGAAACCTTATCGTTGTTCGACGGAACAAAGATGTTTTGGGGAAAAGAATTGTTGTGTGCAAAATTGTTCGTCTGATTTTGAAAAGGTTGGGGTTGGAAGGGCTGCTGAAATTGATGTTGAGTTTGTTATTGCGCTTGTTGTTGCGGAGGAGGGGGCCTCTGGAAATTGTTGCCTTGGAATTGATGCTGGTTCTGATTCTAGGCGAAATTAGGGTGGTTCCTCCAACCGGGATTGTAGGTGGAAGAGTATGAATCATTTCTTGGTCTTTGCTGAATTGCAGCATTAACCTGATCCTGTCCTTGAGATGGTGGATTGTAAGGACACTCTTCAGTTAAGTGAGAAGGATCGGAACAACAAGCACAAATGGTACGAAGGGGAAGAAAAGGGGCAGGAGCACGAGATGAAAATTTGCTCTCTATTGCTTCAAGTTTTCTCGTTATTGCAGCTATTTCAGCTTTCATTGCAATAGAGACATCAAGTTGGTGAATTCCTACCCTAGACTGACCAGTAGAAGTGGAGGAAGAAGAAGAAGAAGTTGGTCTAGTGCTCTCCCATTGAAGCGTTTGTTCCGCAAGGTCGTCGAAGAATTGTCACTCTTCCTCGTCAGATTTTGATAGGAAGTGGCCCTGACAAATGGTTTCCAACAACTGCTTGGTTGCTGGGTTCAGGCCTTCGTATAAGGTTTGGCAAAGTTGCCATTTCTCAATACCGTGGTGAGGGCACTGAACAAGAAGGTCTTTATACCGGTCAAAGCACTTCCAAAAGGGTTCAGTAGGAAGCTGAGAGAATTGGTTGATTTCGTTACGGATCCTTGCGGTTTTATGATTCGGATAGAATTTCTTGAGAAACGCTTTCATAAACTCGTCCCAACTGGTTATGGAGCGGGAAGCCGTGCTATACAACCATTTTTCAGCAAGATCGCACAAAGTGAACGGAATGACCCGTAGCCGTATAGCATCGTCCGACAGCTGGGTCGTTTTCATCATGGCACAAACATTCTGAAATTTGTTGATAAAGATATAGGTATCTTCAGATTCAAGCCCATGAAACTTCGGAAGCATGTTAATGAAGTGGGGCTTAATTTCAAAATTATCCCCATTGGCCGGTGGAAGGGAAAGACAGGTGGGAAGTGCAGAGCGGGTGGGATAGAAACGATCCTAGAGCGCGATTCGCGGTGGCGCTACAACAGGTGGTGTTTGTGGGTTATTCGCATCCATAGGAGGTGGAATCAATCCCGGGGGGGTCAAAGGGATGTTTGGATTAAATCCTGACATCGTGGAAGAAGAGGTTGGTGATGGTGAAGGTGAGGATGTATGAACAGAATTCCGGTCAACGTCGGAGTTGGCCGGCAAAAGTAAGGGTGAAAGAGGCGTGGAAGGAGTTTCGACGTCTGAGTCGATCGCGTAGTCGGTAGCGACTAACGTAACGCGGACTAGGCGGGCACTAGTGTCCCGAGTCCAACCGGACATACACTAAACGAGTTTAGTGCAGTCAAAGCGGAGAAGGTGAGGGTAAGAAAACGTCAATGGAGAAATACGATGGGTGGTGGGTGAAAAAATGGGATTTTGGGCGACAAGGGGCAAGTTTTTATAAAAGTTTTTTGTTTTGTGTTTTTTTTTCTTTTAAGAAAGAGCTATACAGAAATATGTACGGACTTACGGCTTCAAACAATCACAGACAAAATATGCACAATCACACCTAGATCTAGGGTCACCTAGGTCAGCTAGACAGCTCCTAACTTGTTCCAAAGGGCTAGAAATAGGACCTCAAACCGCCTCTTCTCCGCCAATTGCGGCCAGGTAAGTGCCAGGTAAGTGGGAGGCTCCCAACTACGTAAGTAGTGGTCCTAATTAAGTAACCACTTGCCTTGGACACACTTGCCTAGATACCGCAAAGTCAGGATAGGATAAACGGCCGATGCGTGTAACTAGTCCTCTGTCCTATTGAGCGCGAAGTCCTTAGGGCTGAGTCTAGTATTTTTTTAATAGATAATGGTCAATGCATATGCTTTTTGTGATTTCTGGGGTCCTGGGAAGGGTGATGAAATCCCCACCCAATCTGGATTGGTTTCAAACCCCTTAAAGTCCGATTAAAATATGCAAAGCAGTAACAATCAACTGCAATCAATTTTTTATTTTTTTAGCGCGGCGCAAAGAGTCCTGCACAAAAACAATTTATTGGAAGGGGGAAGAGAATTTGTGCAAAGAATGCTGCAGAAATTACAGTTTAGTAGAGTTCAGAGGAGTGGGGAAGAGAGCAGAAGGACTCAAAGTGAATTTTGGGATTTGATGGCACCAAATGGCCGCGGTTCCGTGGCCTAAGCCTGCTTATGCCGCGGTTCCGCGGCAATAAAGTGGAATTGGGCCTCTGGATTTCTTGTGTGTGCTGCCTTGGCTGTCCTCTTCTTTTCTGGAGCTCCTGAATCTTGCTTTGCTCATTGGATATGCTCCAGAATTTTACAGTAGACCGTTGGCCTCGTCTTGATCCGTTGCGGTGTAGCCGCGAGATATGGGTTTAACTTCCCACGTCTTTGGCACTGAACTCGAACTTCGTTTAACTTCCCATTTGATTGGTATAGTTTTTGCATGCTTAGTTAATTACCGCAATCAAGACGGTTTCGCTTGTAGCTAGCTGGTTGAGTACGGGTTGTCCGCAGGGAGATGGGAATCTTTTTCTATGTGCTTTAACGAGTTAAGTCAAAATGTCCAGATTTGTTTGAGATTAACTATGTGCTAAAATGTTATATAAAAAGAGCTTGTTAGGGTTAGGATTAGGTTAGTTTGAGTTAGGAGTCGGTCACTTCTTTCGTTGCCACTCTTAATATCGGTGTTACGGTAATCGGCAACAACGGGGATTAGCACGACTAGGAAGGAACTTGCGAGTATAAGCTAGGCTTTCCAACGCTTAAGTTCTTTCTTTTGGTGCTTGTCCGTCCGTTCTTGGCTCTTAGCCTTAACCTCCGGTTAATTTAACCACAACCGGTCTCACTAAGAAATCACCGCTATCATATAGGATAGGGTGCCGTAGGGAGCGGATTGTGGTTCAATTAACGGGAGTCTGAATTAAGATGTTGGGCAAGGAAAGAGTGAGAGAGATTTCCTTCTCTCAAACTTTCCTTATCCTACCCTAACAAGTTAGAAAACTACTCACCCATTACAAGAAGAAGGAAAATACGACAAAAGGAGGAAGATAGAAAGAAAGAGGTTAGGAGATTACAACTAGCTATTTGAGACCTCACCTTGGCAAGGATCAAGCTTAAGCATCATTGTTGTTAATGATAAAGAAAAAGAGAACAAGAAAGAAACAAACAATAAATAACAACAACTAGATTAGCAAATGAAAAATACAAGCAATTATCATTAACAACATAACAAGACAAGCATGGTAACAAAAAGAACTCTTTTATTCATCCTTCATTCATAAAAAGCTCACTACAAAGTTTTAATGGAGAGAAGATGAAAGAGGAAGGAGACTAGCAAAATCTATCCTAAAATTTTACACAAGAATGAGCACACCACTTGGCATTGTTCTGGGCTATTTATAGGTAGGAAACTGAAAACCTAGGGCAACAATTTGTCCCCACATGAAATTCCAAAACTGCCCCAACAAAATATAAAATACTGCCGACTTAGTCAGGCCGCGGTTCCGCGGCCTAAGCGTGCTTATGCCGCGGTTCCGCGGCCATTATGGGGAGTTGGGCCTTTAGTTTTTGACGGCTTCCTTGGTTTGCTGTTATCTTCAATTTGGTGTATGTGGTTTCTTAGAATCTTTTCACATTTCTTCCAGAATTTTAGTAGATCAAAAGATGATTTGATGTGGATCTTTTGTCATGATTTTTCTTGAGCTCCGCGTAGACATGTTGGATCTTGTGTTGACATTGAGCTTTGTGCATAAAAATGACATTGATTTGCCATTTTGTCCCTTAAACTAGTGTGCGGCAACATACGGATAGAGAGCGGAGACCCGTGTTTTATCTGTGGTTGGCAGTAATCCGGAATTTGTCGTGCTTTTCCATGAATTTCACTGTTTAAAGCTGAGAACCTGTATCCTGCAATAAACTAGCAAACACGGCTCAAGAGTACCTACCGATAAGCAAAGTGATAAAAATTGGGCGGTATAAAAATGCAAAAATCTGATATGAACAGACATGTTGCCTGCGAAAGGGGGACGGAAATCAACTATCAGTGTTGTAATTTAATTTTTAATTTCTACACTTGGTACTTTAAAAGTTGTACTACACTGCAATGCAGTGGAAAGGGAACCAAAGGAGGACCCACAAAATCTAGATGACAATACATCAATTAATAAAACAGCCTCATCATTGGATGAGACTGTCAATTAATGAGGAAATCCTTAAGAAATATTCTCATTGAATGAGAAATCCCTCGAGAAAAGGAGAAAATCTCCCTTGAGAGCAAAACTCTATAACAGAGTGACACTTGTTAAACTCTGGTCATGAAGGAATAAAATTCCTTAAAGAGCCTAGCTCTGTAATGATGATGGAAAATCCATCAAAGATTAATTAAAATTAAAATTCTGGGATCTTAAAGATCCATGAAAAAACTCTTAAGAGTTCTTCATCAAAAGATCAAAAGATCCATGTATTATCAAAAGAGCAGAGCTCTGATTCATGGGATAAGAACCCCCAAGAAAAGATCTGTTTAGATCTATGGGTTCATGAGAGCAAGGCTCTATTAATGAAACCCTAAAAGAGTTTTCTTTAGATCAAAGATCTATGAGGAGCAAGGCTCTGTAATGGGTATAAACCCTAATTTATTAAAATTAAAATTTATAATTTTACCTAAGAAAAGGAGCAAGCAAAAAGAGCTTTAAAAAAACAGAGAGGAAAGAAGAAGAACTTTCTTCAAGGTAAATAGAGATCATAGTATCTCATCTGCTTACTTAAGGGTTTAAACCTTATAAAAGAACATAGTTCTTTCCCTAGATCTGAGATCCATGAGACAAGTCTCCCACAAATAAGAATTTAATTCTCGTAGGGATGAATTTGTTCTTAGGGATTGAAGATTCAGGGAAGAACAAAGAATTGAACTCTTCAGAAAAATGCATAATGAAGGAAACTGCGTTGCTAAAATAAAGAGTGATATGCACTCAGTGATTGGTGCCCAGCGCCAAGCGCCCCACGCGTGGACGCTAATAAATTAAAAATTGCTTAGCACTCAGTGGTTGGCGCTCAGCGCCAAACGCTCCACGTACCCCTCACGTGGGCGCTAACAAAATAAAGAGTGCTTAGCACTCAGTGGTTGGCGCCCAACGCCAAGTGCTCCACGTGCCCCTCACGTGAGCGCTAATAAAATAAAGAGTGCTCTGCATTCAATGGTTGGTGCCCAGCGCCGAGTGCCCCACATGCTTCTCACATGGGCGCTGTTTAACATAAAGCGCTCTGTAAATAGAGCCCAGCGCCATAAAGAGTGTTTAACACTCAATAAAGAACAAAAAAAAGGGTGAGCATAAAAGCCCATATCCATGCTCCGTATTGTTGAAAAAAAGGGACTGAGCCCAAACAAGTGTTTAACACTTTATTCAAAAATTGAGTGGGTTGAGTCCAAGCTGACCAAAAGCGCCTAATTCAGATCAACCAAGCTCATTGGCTCACAATTTTTCTAAATTTGATCTTAGTCCTAAAACCAACTACAGATCTCTCAACTGACATTGGTTCAAAGGTACATCTCCCCACACCTCTGATTTATGTCGTCGTAATTCTTCAACGTCTTCAGAGAGGTGGTGGGTCCCGACAACCAACAACACTATGGACCGTAATGTACTTAAACTAACTATGGACCGTAACGTCCTTAAACTAATTATGGACCGCAATGTCCCTAAACTAAACTCTATGGACCGTAATGTCCTTCAACCCAATGGACCGCAACGTCCCTAAACTAAATTCTATGGACTATGATGTCCTTAAACCCAATGGACCGCAACGTCCCTAAACTAAATTCTATGGACTATGATGTCCTTAAACCCAATGGACTACAACGTCCCTAAATTAAAACGATAGAGCCTAAATGCTTTTTCGTTCGATCAAAAATGATCATGAACCCCCATTAAGTAGATCTTAGTCTAAAATTAGACTAACGTATCCTTAACAAACATTTAAGTTGATCTTAATCTCAAACGAGATTAACGATCCTTAAATCAAACCAAACCCAAATCTAAGAAAATACGGATTTGGACTAATCCACGCCCTGTGGGCGACAACACAAATTAGTCTCCGTATACAATCCACGGGAAACCCAAAACAAAACAAACACACACGACACGAAGTGCACATTTAGAGCAGGAGAAAGTGGTTATCGCTACGCGGTAATGTAATCAACTGCAGGGGCTTGCGCCTGCAGGGAAGAGCGTCCACACAATCAAAAAACCCTCACAACGAGGGGGAATCTGACGAAGTCTGCTATAACGGCCTCATCCGTCCAAATCTCCAATATACGGTGCCATAAATCAACTTGGCATCTTTGGAGAGGTGGACGAATAAAACCAAATAGCATCTGCCCCCAAATTCAGGCCAGACGTTCTAAACTCCTCGGTCGCGGCTTTCGGCAGTAAACAGATTCTGGCACGCCCGGTGGGTCCTTTTCCTCTTTCCACTCCTCACTTCATGTGTCGTGTTCGCGAACGAATCGCGGTTTATTGTGGTTTCCCCTAGATTCGAGGTACTAAGATCTGGTGACTTGCTCCATGCAGAAGTGAAGATGACGTCGATGGCTTCCAACTGCACCAAATGCAATAGCAACTTCCACTCCGTACC
The DNA here is from genome assembly GCA_030015575.1 of Agapanthus africanus. Taxonomy (NCBI): domain Eukaryota; kingdom Viridiplantae; phylum Streptophyta; class Magnoliopsida; order Asparagales; family Amaryllidaceae; genus Agapanthus; species Agapanthus africanus. The sequence goes on from CM057339.1 coordinate 30,392,491, forward strand.
TGTTGGAGGAGTGACTTATGGGCCCCAAGAGGCCTCCATCTTCGCAATGCCGGTGGAACAGGTGACACAGGCCACCACTGGATTATTCTTCGGGACCATGATCCCACCAATAAGCTTCAGCGTCCTGATGCCATCACAGGAAGCTCCGAAGAAGTCGGTCTTCGATCGGCTTGCAACTACCATGGCCCCTCTCAACGGGTCGTTCAATTCCAACGCCTAAGTTTTTAATAGACCGAGCCAAAGTTCCAGTGGAACCGCAAAGAGGCCTGCAATACCTGAAGGGGTTATCCCGAAGCGGATAGCCATTCCAGCTCTTGTAAATGAAGTCGGCAAAGCGGCTTCTCCCTTCAAAGGATCGGTCTTCACAAGACTGTCTGTTCCAACTCCCTCTTCAGGAGAAGTCACTAAAGCTGCTTCCCCTGCCCAAAAGTCGGTCTTTGTAATACGAAACACTCTGAATTGTTTATAGTATAAGATTACATCACATGCAAAATTAGCAAAAACAAACAACACCTAAAACATCAAAACTAAGTCATTGGAACAGAGGCAAAAAATCAGGGGGGAGCTCCGTTTTTGGCCGAGATGGGGTAGGTGGTGCTCGGCCAAAAAGTTTCCAAATTGCCTCAAATTTTGTGGTGTTCATGTTATATCACATATAGCACTCTGTACTTGTTTAAAAAAATTTTTGACAATTATTTAAAATCGACAGAATCTTGAGTTTCGCGTTGCAAGTTTCGGAGTTCTTTCGGTTTCGTAATTCTAACAAAATCCGTACAAATTTCTAGCATGGCTCTGATACCACTGCAGGGTTACCTAAGACGGCAGTAAGGTTTTGGGAGGCATCGTCCATGCCAAATTCAAAAAATTTCCGTTCTAGCTAACCCTAACCATGAATCATAAACTAGAAATCGACGGAAAATCGAATGCAAACACTTTGCAATAAGAAGTGAGCAAGGAATACAATCTTTGTAGACTGGTCCTTCACTTCAATAGCTCCATGTAGTAGCCCCTTCGCTGCGATCAAGAAGTCCCGGACTCTAGAGAGGCTCCGATGAAGAAACGAACATGCTTGCTTCGAAGTCTTCGAGGCCGAAGATGATCTACGTCAACGAGACACTAACCCAAGCTATCTCTTCACTAATCATGGAATTAGTGAAGCAAACACCCTATACTAAATGGAAAGTAGTAGAGGATGATGAAGTAGGAATTTTTCTCACATTAGATTTCATATTCTCACAAGTTTTCATCACAAACTCAAACCCTAGAGAACACTTTTCTCTTTGAGCTCATGAAGAAGATGAAGAATTATCTCAAGAGAGAATGAATGATGCTTGAGATTAAAAATGCAACCAAGGGTTAAGCATGTCATACTTAACCCTTGTAGAGATTTAACCATGGCCATAGGTTAAAGGGTTGGGTTAAACAACTATCCTAAGCTAGACAAAAGAGTGGACAAAGTCAAAAATGCTTACAAGCTTCTACAAGCTTTCAACAAATATCAACCATGATAAAATCCACAATTTTGAATAACTTAATGATAAATATAAAACCCTAATCTTAACCCTAGCATGGTTCAAGTCTCATAAACCCTAGTTGCATTTGTAACCTAGCATGATACATTTAACATATATCACATATACATCAATATATCCAAAGTGAGAAAAGAAATCATAAGTCAGCTAATACTAGTTAATGTAATGTAATATATCAAATATATAATTATACATTAGATTATCAAATCAACTCTTGATTTAATAATCCGGCTATATTACCTATAACCGACTAATATCATATGAATCAACTTATCGAATCAGCACTTGATCCGATAACCTGGCTATATCATATATAACCGACCGATATCTCGTATCGCGAGAATAGAATACGGTATCTCATATCGTATCAATCTCGGTCCCGCACATATCACATATGTGCTCCTACTCCGTTTCGCTTGAGCCAGGAAACCTCTGTGTAGGACTCTAAAGACTCGTCAATACGCCGGTAGTAGGTGATGATCATATCAAACACCCACAAGCCGCAAGTGGTCTGCTAAACGTAACGGCCACCCGGGTATTGAGCGATCAGAAGATCAACAAGCAAGCATGCTCACACTCCTGCGAATCCAATCAGTAACACTACCGTACAGTCCGGTCTTTTCGTCTGATATGTCGCATATCTCGTCTAGGGGTGGTAAACGTCAGACCCCAGTAACTCGATAAGTCATGTCGATATGAGGCTCATAACGGGGCTTGAAACTACTGATAACACTTACTAGTATATCTCTGAAGCAGGCCAGGGACTTCCTGTTATAGCCAATCGAGCACAACGCAACATCAACTCCCAATACCAGGAGAGACGAAACCCCTCCTATCGCTCATTGCCTCCATGTGATTCGGGACTGTACCCAAAAGCCACCATTTTGCACGTTCTCTTGAACGTGGTAAGGTGGAAATCAAAGCACAGTGGGAATCACACAAGACTCTATGACGATCTCAGGTCTACAGACTAACCTGTACCAGTGTCACCAGAGAACTGCCATCTGACGTGAGGTATAATACCATCTGGGAGTTCTCGGCGAGTCCGTCCAGTGTACCCAGTCTCCACTGAGCACCCGTATACTGTCTCTGATTTCAAACACCAATGGATATTGGATCATCCATCGCCCATCTACATGGGTCGAGAAGCTATACGCTAGTCTACTCTGGTATATCGATGCCCTGTCTCGATACACCTACGACTAGGAACATTTGAAGGATGTACTTAGCGACTACTCTGTCCCCACTAGTATGATCTGCATCACAATCCTGGTATTCAAGTACTCATCCTAAGGGATTTATCAACATGTAGCATAGAGACAATCAGTGTACATGTTAAGATAAAGAGTAACCAGATAGCATATTATCATGTCGAGCAAGAAAGTCCTTCCTATATATGTCCAAGCATCCACTACAATATACATCTCATGTACAGTAATGGCCTCTAGGGCATATATATAACTAACAGCCCCATCATTTCGGCTATTTCATATGCATTTTTTTGCTACTTGCTGCTATTTTTATTATGAGTTAAGAATCCGGTACCAACCTTGGCTTCAGCATCGCTACGACTGGAATATTGCCAGGAGCGAATCATCATTTGCTGTGAAAGGACTTGGAGTTTGACACCTGTTTAGGTATCAGCATCGCTGCGACTGGGATATTGCCATGAGCGAATCATCATTTGCCCTGAGAGAACTTAAAGTTTGATACCTTTTTAGGTATCAGCATCGCTGCAACTGGGATATTGCCAGGAGCGAATCATCATTTTCCTTTGCTGATTTGAACAAAGGTGGCTTAGCAAACAGGGTTAAGATCCTGTCGACTAAGGCTTTTTGACTTTATGAGCCGTAAAGGTCTCATTAAGCTATTTCTCACTATGAGTCGTGAGGATCTCGTATGTGTATTTTCTCCTTAGGAATCATGGGGATTCCTAAGTGTATTTTCTCTTGTAAGTCGTAATGATCTTGCAAAAGTGTTTTCTCCTTATAAGTCGAGAGGACTTACAAGTGTCGTTCATCATATGGGGACATTTCTCGTCATTGGTGGAACTTGATGGGGGAATGTTTATTCGTGCCCATAGATCGTATACAAGGATCAATATTGGGTCGTCTGTATGGCAACGATAGCTTAAGAACAGGTTCAAATCCCTATAGCTTAAGGCTTTTGAATCCTACGAGTCATGAGGGTCTCATAGGGGGGAATTCTCCTTACGAGTCGTGAAGATCTCGTAAGTGTTTATTTATTTTTTAAATATTTTTTACGAGATTGCGGCCTATTCGGGTTTTCACAAACTTGCCGTCAGTCCTGCTGTTTTTACTCACGGCGCCCTATCGGGTTTACATCCGTACCCATTTTGCTTGTGAACATACCGTTTTTTACTCTCGGAAGTAGCTTCGTCGCAGGTGACCCATTTGTTTGCCGGTGGGATTTAGGGGTGGCTTCATCCCCAGAGTAGCTATATAGCCGGTAAGACTTGAGTTGCAATCTTCGCCGTCGAGATTTCGATTGCAATATAGATCTCAAGGGAGCGTATTGCCATATTTAGGGAGATGCGCTAGTTTGGGGACGTTTTGGTCCTATATCGCCATGTTTGAGGCGAAATTTTAGTTTAGGGACATCTCAGTCCTGTATCGCCATATTTGAGGCATATAATTAGTTTAAGGACTTCTCGGTCCTATATTAGTTTAGGGACATCTCGGTCCGTTTTCGCCATATTTGAGACGGATTATAAGTTTAAAGACTTTTCGGTCATTTTTCGCCATGTTTGAGGCGAATTTCTAGTTTAAGGACATCTCGGTCCTTTGTCGCCATGCTTGAGGCGAATTTATTCTTTGCATACTACTCTCAGAGTTCTGACTCAGGAAGATAGCGAGCGGACACGAGCGCCGTCATCTATCATAAACCTAAGTCGTGATTCGTCAAGCATAGTATTTTTTGAGGAATCGGTCGTTTATTGGCCGGAAGAGTCTTTCGCTATGAATATTCATGAGCAGGTAGGCTCCATCTTGGTAGACTTTATCTATGATGTACGGGCCTTCATAGTTCAGCTCGAATTTCCCCTATTTGCACGATTGGGGATCATCGGTCTTTTGACGACTAGCATGAGCTCGCCTTGGCGGAATGTTCTTGGTTTAGTCAGTCTTTCGTATGACCGTTCTATCCTTTTCTTATAAGCCTCTAGGTTTTGCTGTTCTTTAAGGCAAGTTTCATCGAGGGCATTGAGCTCCTCAAGACGAAGATGAGCATTTTCTTCATCTGTCAGCTCGTCTCGGACCGCTACTCGTAGAAAAGGAAGTTCTATTTCTAAGGGAAGCACTGCTTCTGTGCCGAATACCAATGCTTATGGTGTTATATTTATGCATGTCTTGAATGTTTTTCGGTACGCCGAGAGAGCTTCATGCAGCTTTTCGTGCCGGTCTCTTTTGTTTCTGGACACCGTTTTCCTTATAATCTTTGTCAAGGTCTTGTTTAAAACTTCAGCTAGACCATTGGAACGAGGATTATAAACTGAAGAGTATCTCCAATCTATCTTATGTTGTTTTGCGAAGCGGCTGATTTTATGGCTCCTGTAGGCTGGCCCATAGTCCGAGATAATTCGTCGCCGAGTGACGAATGTTCATACCATAATATTGCATTATTATATTCCCCAGTCCTAATTATTTTACAAATAAACAGGTGCTTTTGACCCATGTTTGCTACATAATTACAGGTTACGGGTTCTTGGAACAAAAACAGTGAAAAAGATAAAAGACGATACAAAAGTGAGACTTCGACCAACAAACAGAGAATCTTTATCTTGCCTATAGTTTAAAGACTAAACAAAGATTAATGGACAATTTCACAAAGCACAAAGGCAGAGCAAAGTTCAAGACTTCGTCACGAAGCAACGGTAAAAGTCCACTACAATATTCACTGGAAAGATCTGGAAGAAAACCAGAAGACATTTTGAAGAAAGAACTGAAGAAAACAGAGAAAAACTGCAAGAAGACCAAACCCAAGAAAATAGAGCTCACAAACCCCACACATGGCCGCGGAACCGCGGCCAAACGTGGGGTTTGGCCGCGGAATCGCGGCCATCAAGTGCCCGTGTCGGTGCAAATTGAGTCGGTGCGTGGAGCGTTGACTAGGTCTTTTTCTTAGGGGGTATTTTTGTAAAAGCAGATGTGCGAGTCAATTGTAACCTAGGGTTTCTATGAATCTATAAATAGATGCTCTAATACCTCTTTTGAGGTATGCCTCTTTTCATCAATAAAAATTCAGAATTCTTTTGAAGTTTGGAGAGCATCAATTTGTAAGTAGGTTTATTTTCTGCTCTAGTTCTTAGATTTATTTTCTGCCCTAGATAGATAAATTCTTATTTGCCTTAGTTTAATCTAGAATAGAATTTTTATTAATCTGCAGTAGATCATTAATCTCTTAAATCAAAACTCATAAAAATAATGTCTTTTGTAGATCCCTCAATGAGCGAGTAGTTTCCTCGCTTGTTAGGGTTAAGAATAGGGAAGGGTTTGAGAGATGAAGACTCTCACCCCTTTCTTCGCCAATCACTTATGAACAATTAGGACTCCATGCATACTTTCATATTCCGCTCCCTACGGCACTCTACCCACGAGGTAACGGTGATACCGTAGTATAAAAGACCGGATATGAATGTTTTCCATGGAGGTTAGGGTAAGGATTAAGAAAGGACGGACAAGGATCTAGAGGAAGAAACATAGTTTCTTCCCGATCATCCTAATCCCCTTTATTAATAATTACCATAACTCCTGAAAAGATATCTAATTTAGGGCATTGAAAGAGGTGAGATCTTTATTTTACCAAACTTTACCTAAACCTAATCCTAGCAAGTTTCCTAATCCTAGTATAACTCAATTTAGTTTTTGTGATAAAAGATCCAGCACCCTTTGGAATTAGTTCGTTAGAACATTTAGGAAATTAACACCATCCCTGTGGACCGACCCGTATTCACCGGCTAGCTACCAAGCGACGCCGTTCTTGATTGCGGTAATATATATTTTTAAGTACTAAAAGGTGTAAAAAGTTGTTTATTGAATGAATATTTTCCCTACTATTGTTAAGTACTAAAAGGTGTTTATTATAAATATAGAACATATGAGTGTTTATTTGTAAAAAGTTTATTATCATATGTTTCTACATTATATTTAACATAATGAGGGAAAATGCATGCATATAATATTTATATGAAATATTAGTAATTAAAATATGCATATCATATCAAATATTTCTAATCAATATTCTTAACATTTAATATCATATAAAATGGTTAGGATAATATCTAAAAAAATACCAAATACTACTAATACTATAACTTGAGATATTGTGCAGATATTAGCTCAGGTCTGGAATCCAAGAGATCGGGGGTAAATCGGGATGTCGGAATCAAATCTGCCAAAAATATTGGAGCAAATCATGAGATCTAGCAATGGCAGAGACTCAGAGCATTATTCTCAGAATATAGACATCAAGAGGATCTTCATATGTCAACATAAGAGAGCAGAAATATCCCAATTCATGATTCCACTAGGTTTCCGTGGTTGGGCGGCCAAACATACCAATATGCGGCGGATCCGTGGCATACTTGTAGCTGAAGGATGTAAAATTTTGTATTATAGATCTTAACAGCATATATTCACATAGGGAATCTAAAGTTTCTGGTTTTGGGACTATATATAGGACCGAGAGTTTGACATTAAAGATCATCGAAGAGATCAAGAAATTCATGTATCTGAATGATCATCATCTATTCATCTACCTCCAACAATAGAGAGATCTAGAGCAAACTAGGGTTTTTGTAATCTACTTTCTAAGGAGAAAAGTTGTATGCAATAGTTGATTAATAAAGCTAGTTTTTAAAATTCTTTTTGCATTTACCTTTGCAGCATTTACTTTACGCGTTACTTTTCTGCATCTTAATTATGGTTTCATTTTTATTCAACCTTTTTTCTAAATTAACCATGAGCGAGTAATTCCTAACTTGCTAGGGTTTATAAGATAGGGTAGGATAATGGATGAGAAAACCTTTTAACTTCTTTTATACATTTTAAAGTTTATAAATTTCAGCAAAATAAATGTTAACCTCCTTATCGGGCGCGCTATCAATTTATTGATAGGCTCGACCACAATTTGAATTTGGTTGAACACTTGTTTTGTTAAGGGCTAGACATGAATAGAGATCAATGAAAAGACAAGGGTTAGCAGTGGGTAAACCCTAGTTTCCTCCAAAAACCCCGATCTACATTCATCACTATCGCTCTAGTTTTAAACTATTAAAAGATAAAAGAGTCATTTTTAATTATTCATCCATTTCTACTAAGTCCTATGAACCTGATTGGTCTAGAATCTATGTGTAGTAGTAATTAACCGCAATCAATAACGGTGTCGCGTGTAGCTAGACCGAGATGAGTACGGGTCTTCCTCTGAGAAACGTTGAACCTTTTATTCTTGCTTTAGATGTGTTGAGAAAGATAGGAGGAAGAAATAAGAATGTTGTAGAATGGTTGTAAGATCTAGATCTACGTTAAACACGGATGCAAAATATAGATCTAGATTAACTACGGATGTAAGTTTATATAAGAAGGGGGCTTGTAGGGTTCATTAGGATTTAGTAGTTATGGATGATTAATTAAAGATTACTCTTTCTATCCTTTAATAGATTTAAAACTAGAACGACAGTGATGCATGTAGATTAGGGTTTCTGGAGGGAAAAGGAATCCCATTCTTAACCCCTATCTCGACACGGAACTCCGTTCATATCTAGCCTTTATCAAAACAATCATTAATCTAATCTCTAATCGCGGTCGAGACTAACAATGAATTGGTAGCGCGCCCGATTATGATGTTAATGATTCTTTTGATAAAGTTTATAAACTTTATAGGACGTAAAAAGAGTTTAGATATTTTTATCATCCATTAATCTACCCTAATCCTACGAACCCTAACAAGCGGAGAATTACTCACGCATGTTGGGGGAAGAAGAGATGGAGAGAGAATTCATAATGAAACTACAAAGAAATAGAATAAGAAAAAGAGCTACCTTTATTAATCAACAAAACTCATTACACTTTGTTTCCTTAGAAAATGATTACAAATGCTAGTTTGCTTCTCGATCTCTTCTAAGGAGGTAGATGAACCGTTGATGATCAGCCTGGATGCGTGAGCCGTCTTGGACTTCGTGATCTCGTCGGCTTGATGGTTTTGCCAAGGGGCTCTCGGTCCTTATTTATCCTCCAAAAGCCAGAACCCTAGCTTCCAAATTTGGAAGCCTACAGTTAAGATTCACCAGAGAAAATCGCAGCTCCTAACAACTCTGACCCGCAGCGGATCCGCGGTCTTGTATGTAGATCGTTGGATTTGGTCTTCTGCGCTTTTCTCCTTGTGACACGTGGCGATCTCTGGAACCTTTGGAAATTGGAAATCTTTTCTTTATTTCTGCCAGATTTGATTTTTTAGTTTGCTTTCTTAATTAGGCAGGTTTGCTCTTAACAACTTTGATTCCCTTGATTTTTAGCCCTGAAAAATTCTACACAATCTCAACAAATAATATTAGTGGATTTTTTATTGAGATATTAATTTCACCATTAAGATTTGGTCAATGGTATCTTTGCATACATTTTTCTACCAAATATTAATTATAATATATCAACACATGAAAAATAGTATTTTTACAGATAAACCCTCATATGTATCATATATTATAATAAACACCCTTTCTAGTATAGAAATAGTAGGAAAAATGTAATAACAAATGTGCAGTTTTATCAACTGAATAAATACCCCCAAACTTATCTTTGATCGTCCCGAGCAAACTAGTTTATTCAAGAGAAGGAGAAAAAGAAAGGAGAAAACTAAGCACACTTTCGTAGGCAAACACGATTGCACTGAGCACGTGCAACGAGCCGTTAAACCTCTAGGTGTCCCTAGTAGGAGGAGTGTTGTCTCCTGAGGGTTTTCAGCGGATTACACCCACAAAATCCTATAACAAAAGAGAGATGGTGAAATTTACATATAAAGATAAGAACCATAAAAGAAATATTTTGAAAATTTAGAGTTTCCAACTACACTAGCTTTTCAGTTGTCATGAGCCCTATCTTAATAGTCATGAAAAGATGTTAGAAATCACATTATCCCTCAATAAAACATCGTCTTTATTCTTTATTCCTACCTTTCATCCAAACATCGATCATATAACCCCTACATGTGTGTAATGGACATCCCTACGCTCGGAGAATTCAATTCAAGCTATCATACTCTTGTCCATCTACCTTAGTACTTTTTAATTTGATGAATATTTATGGATTTGCTCACACATTTTCATGTGGCCGTTAATACTTCTTGAAGTACTAACCGACCAATTACTTATATGCTTGCTGATTAGGTGATAGTATTTTCCTCGTCTTGCACCACCTAAGGCTTAGCAGTGACTAAGGCACTAGGTGATGAAGCACCCTTGCTATATTTTTTTATTGCTGCCTTGGCGATAACAAAACCAGCGTTCATTTTTCTTTTCACCATTCTTATATTTTCTTCATTTATTATTTCCTTCACAGTTTGGCTTTTAGACAAGAGCATTTCAAGGTATTCTCTACTATCCCGAGTTTCAAGACGTGTGTAAGTGCATATAGTAGGGTATCAACATTCAAATGTTTGGCTTCTAGAATAGAAACTATTTTTCAGACTTATTTTTATCCTCAGATTAGTGACTTCCTTCATCTTACTAACCCTTGGGACAACGGCTCATAACTACTTATTACCAGTTCGTTTAAGAAAACCTCTAATTTTCTTGGTTTTCTTAAACTATTCCTATCTTTTGGATGTAATTTTTCACTTTCTACTCTTTTGTTATAAAAGAAAATTTTTAAAATTTTTGAAAATGTTGTGCTTATGCAAAGTATGATGCAAATTGATGCGTAAATAAGCACAAAGCTCCCCTAAACTTGTTTTCAACAGTGTCCTCACTGTTGCTATCTGCTGGATCACAAAAACCTGTAAGCTTGGGAGGACATTATAAATGGGGGCAAGAATATATGAAAGTGAAAATCCTTCCCCAAACTTATTTTTGGCTCACAAATTTGAGGACAAAAGTTATGTTCAAGAGCCAAAAATATACCCCCCCAAACATGAGTTAGACAATATGAAGCGTTTTAAGAGGGGGTGAGTCATTTTGTCAAAATAAGACTTTACAAAGACCAAAAGTTAACACAACCATTCGAAGATTTTATCAGTATAGAGTATAGGTCGGTGGAAGAATGTGTTGTATTGAGTGAAGAAAAAATGGGGAAGGGATAAGAGGTGGTCTGAAAAGGGTTTGAATTTTAAATTAGAGAAAAGAAAGAATGAGGATGAATATGAATGATTAGGAAGAAAGAATGGTGACGGTTCAACCTCTATACGTGGAGATTGATCAATCACAAAATCCGTATTGTTTAAAAATTCAAGTTCGTCAGCAAAAAGTTCTTCAAAACTTTTATCAATGGTGTGATTGAATATTTTGCTGTCAAAGAGTTTTGTGCCAGAATTTATCCTACTGGATTCATCAAAAATCATTGAGGTAGAGGACTCGAAAAACTCATCTACCTCATTTTCAAAAATATCCAAATCAAGTTGAATTTCTGGTATTATTGAACTTGAATTAACGGATTGTGATTCATCAAAACTCACTGAAACTATACGAACAGAAGAAGAACCGGAGAAAATAGAAGGTGAAATGGGTAAACAAATTGGTGTGTCGAGTGTTGCTGAACCAGATGTGGAAGATGGAGGCCGTATTTCGGTCTGATCTTCGGGTATACCATTATCATCAACTTCAAGACATATTTAGGGTTCGGGAAGAATTAAAGGCTCAAGATGATGACCACAAGGAAGTGAAAGAATTTGATGAATTGGCGGGACAAAATCATCCAAAATTTCGGGTTCATCACTCAATATATCCCTAAATTCAATCACCTCATTCAAGTGAAGGTTAGAATTCTCAAACACTTCATCAAAAGTATGGTTTTCAATCAGTTTTGGTTCAAGAGTGGAGGTGTAGAGATCACAAGGGTTGGGTATGATTTCACTTGAAATGGACCCTTCATAATCGGGTAAATCAAACACTACAAAGTCACACAACTTATCAGATATTCTATCTTCAATTGATGAATCATTTTGTGTACTTGATGAATCTATGAAACTGGAGTTGTGGATTTCAGTTTGGAATGGGGAGGTTTGATTAGGAAAAGTGTACAGTTCTGTCTCACTACCTAAATTATCATTTTGTCCTATGCCCGAATCATATACTGAAAATTTTTGGGCTGGTTTGGAATTATTTGCTTGCATCCACTCTGTTGTTTCCTTCCTAATTTGGTTCGACAATTCCAGAAATTTTTCTAATGTTTGCTCAAGACTAGACTTGGGTTGATAAGGGGTTTCAGGATAAGATTGAAATTCCTGTGGATAATTAAAACTCCCAAATGACTGATTAGAAGGACTGTCTAGAGAAAGTGGAAAAGTCGGATTGGATTGATAGGAATAGAATGGTTGCGAAAATTGGGTAAGAGTAGGATCAACATTATAATAAGGAGAATATTGATATTGGTCAGGGTTGAAACTTTGGCCTCTATCCCTAGTTATATGCTCAGCAATGGACATGCGTCTAGGGGCATTCTCACTTGGAGTATCAACAGAAACAGCTGTAGAATTAGGATACTGTTGATAGGACATGGGTTGAGATCGCTAACTATTTCTACCCGCTTGTTCTATCCGATCTCTTAAGGACATGGGAGAGTCGGACGGTATACCGAAAGGATTACGAAAACAAGAAATATCTGGTTGTGGACAGCAAAGCTCGGCAAGAGATCTTCTGTTTAGGTCACCCATTATAAGAAGAGAAGAAGGGGGAAAAGGGTAAAAAGGGGAGAAAATAATTGGTTTGTTTTAAAAAATCACGGATTGAGACAAATCACACAAAAATGCACAAACAACCCTAGAACTATGGTTACCTAGGTCCAGTCTCTAGACCGCTCCTAGACTTCCAAAGGACAAGCCGCAGGATAAATCCTCTACCGCCTCTTTACTACTCTTGTAGCCAGGTAAGTACCAGGTGAGTGGGAGGCTCTCCACTACAAGTAGTGGCCCTAATTAAGTAACCACTTGCCTTAGACACACTTGTCTAGACACCACAAAAGTAATGCGGATAAGTGATAGATTACCCACGACCTTCCTCTGTCCTTATTGAGCGCGACAGTCCTTAGAGTCTTTTCTAGATATTTTTTAAATTAATATAGGGTTGATGCAGATGCTCGTTTTATGATTTGTGGGGCTTAGGAAGGGTGATGAAATCCCTACCTAATCTGAATTTTGGTCTTGCCCCTTAAAAATCCGTATTAAAATATGAAATAACAAACCAATAACAAAACTTTGCAAAAAGATTATTGAGCGGCGATATTTTGCAAAGAATCCTATAGAAAAGATATTTTATTGGATTTCAGAGGAGAGAGAAAGATATAGGAAATATACCAGAGAAGTTTGGAACCCTAAATCCCCTCTCCCACCGTGCTTCCGCCGCCAAATGTATCTTACTGCCGCGGTTCAGCCTCGATAAAGAGGGATCAGGTGTTGATTTTTGCTGCGTGGCCTCCTGCACTCCTCTGGATCTTGATGAATGTCTCTGTCTCTCTGTATTCTCAAGTCTGTGACTCCAGATTCCCTCGCAAAATTCACACAATAATCGTTAAATATACAATTTGCAGTTTTGTTTTATGATATTGATCGTATAAAAATTCAACACAAATAGTAAGAATAAAAAATTGTGCACGTTTCCCCGGCAACGGCGCCATTTGATTGGTCTAGAATCTATGTGTAGTAGTAATTAACCGCAATCAATAACGGTATCGCGTATAGCTAGACCTAGATGAGTACGGGTCGTCCTCTGGGAAACGTTGAACCTTTTATTCTTGCTTTAGATGTGTTGAGAAAGAGAGGAGGAAGAAATAAGAATGTTGTAGAATGGTTGTAGAATCTAGATCTACGTTAAACACGGATGCAAAATATAGATCTAGATTAACTACGGATGTATGTTTATATAAGAAGGGGGCTTGTAGAGTTCATTAGGATTTAGTAGTTATGGATGATTAATTAAAAATTACTCTTTCTATCTTTTAATAGATTTAAAACTAGAACGACAGTGATGCATGTAGATTAAGGTTTCTGGAGGGAAAAAGAATCCCATTCTTAACCCCTATCTCGACACGGAACTCCGTTCATATCTAGCCTTTACCAAAACAATCATTAATCTAATCTCTAATCGCGGTCGAGACTAACAATGAATTGGTAGCGCGCCCGATTAGGATGTTAATGATTCTTTTGATAAAGTTTATAAACTTTATAGGACGTAAAAAGAGTTTAGGTATTTTCATCATCCATTAATCTACCATAATCCTACGAACCCTAACAAGCGGAGAATTACTCGCGCATGTTGGAAGAAGAAGAGATGGAGAGAGAATTCATAATGAAACTACAAAGATAGAATAAGAAAAAGAGCTACTTTTATTAATCAACAAAACTCATTACACTTTGTTTCCTTAGAAAATGATTACAAATGCTAGTTTGCTTCTCGATTTTTTCTAAGGAGGTAGATGATCCGTTGATGATCAGCCTGGATGCGTGAGCCGTCTTGGACTTCGTGATCTCGTCGGCTTGATGATTTTTCCAAGGGGCTCTCGGTCCTTATTTATACTCCAAAAGCCAGAACCCTAGCTTCCAAATTTGGAAGCCAACAGTTAAGATTCACCAGAGAAAATCGCAGCTCCTAACAACTCTGACCCGCAGCGGATCTGCGGTCTTGTATGTAGATCGTTGGATTTGGTCTTCTGTGCTTTTCTCCTTGTGACACGTGGCGATCTCTGGAACCTTTGGAAATTGGAAATCTTTTCTTTATTTCTGCCAGATTTGATTTCTTAGTTTGCTTTCTTAATTAGGCAGGTTTGCTCTTAACAACTTTGATTCCCTTGATTTTTTTCCCTGAAAAGTTCTGTACAATCTTAACAAATAATATTAGTGGATTTTTTTTATTGAGATATTAATTTCACCATTAAGATTTGGTTAATGGTATCTTTGCATATATTTTTCTACCAAATGTTAATTATAATATATCAACACATGAAAATAGTATTTTTACAGATAAACCCTCATATGTATCATATATTATAATAAACACCCTTTCTAGTATAGAAATAGTAGGAAAAATGTAATAACAAATGTGCAGTTTTATCACCTGAACAGAACCCTGCAAGTATTTTTTTTATAAATTTTATATCCGTTTTAAAATATAACGACAAACAATCACCTATCTTTCATCAACTTGTCTAAAGTAAGAAAAGAGTTCATGTTTCCCTGCGGACGACCCGTACTCATCGCGGCTAACTACTAGCGACATCGTCTTGATTGCGGTTATTTAAAAAACACTTCTTTCGCAAACGATCAATCACCTTCTCATAAATGGCCATTTCGCGGCTGTGGTTGTCTCAGCTTCTTTGAAAAGCTTCTTTTATTAGCTTGTCTATTTGTTCTTCGGGCAACGGACTTAACTTTCTTAGAGCGGGATTTCACTCTGTTTCAACGTCACGGCCATTTGGAAGATTGTTTTCCTCTTCGCTGGAGCTGTTTATGACGCGGCAGCTGTGGTACTGCTCCCATTTCTTGTACCAAACGTATCCGACCCCGTTGTCTCCATCTTCCCATTGGGCATCTTTCGCCGAGTTCCGGGAATATCCCAAATCTTTTTGTAGAATTGGGTTTGTCGAACAGTTTGTTCGAGGGGTACACCTTGGTATCTTAACAGCCTTTTCAATCCCTCCGCATAGTATCTTGGAAGACGGATTGGTTGATGCCTGTCGAGTGCAAAATCGGCACCATGCCAGACTTCTTTTTTAACTTTGGTCTCCGTCGATTGGTAGAAGAGGATCGCATTTTCACCTCTTCGCCTGGGAGGAACGTAGAAAGTCTTTAGTTCTTGTACGCTTTATGTATCGAGTGCATCAAGTTCCTTGTAATGCCGAGGTGGAGCCATTATGATTTGCAGACTCTGATCTACTTCGTCAAGGGTTTGCACCGACGGGCGAATGGAGAATGATGTGTTGGCCTCGTCCTCGGAGTCGTTGCCAAAGACCAGAATAGGGGTAAATGGTCCGGGCCTATTGTTTTCTTTCTGGGGTCGCCCCAAGTAGATTATTTCTTCGTCTTCCTCGGAATCGCTCCCAAAGATCGGTATAGTGGCGATGGACTTCTGTTTATTTTCTGGTTTATAACACCTTTCAGTATCTTCGAAATCTGGTAGGAAGTACTTTGCGTCTTCATATTTCCGGACCTCGTTTACGGAGAACAGATTTAGCTCCTCTGTAACGGTGCATTCCAAACTATCCTTGAAATATTTCATATACTGATGATGTGTAGAAGGGATGACGTTGTACCCATGCAGTCAGGGCCTGCCGAGCAAAGCATTATAGCATGTCTTGGCGTCAATGACGTGAAATTTGATGTCAGTGACGAGAAACCCGAAGCGTAACGTCAGTATTACAGACCCAAGCGTCCGTGAAGATTGTGAGTCAAACCCGGAGATGATAATTTTGTCTTAGGCTAAGTGCTGAATGTTCATGCAAAACTCCTTCAACACTTTCATGTTGAGAAGGTTGACGGAGGATCCATTGTCAACAAAGATTTTCCCTATCTTGATGTCATGGAAGTACCCGGTGACGTATAACGGGCGGTTATGCTCGCACTTACCAAGGAGGAGGTCTTCATCGCTGAATGTAATGTCAGCTCTATGAACCTCCGCCAGCTCATCCTTCATCTTCTCTTCTGCGAGAAAAGCTTGGAACTGATCGGGCTCTTGTAATGCCTTGATCAGAGACTTTCGTGCTTCTTTGGACAAGAGGAGAGCATCCAATATACTCAGCTGTGAGGGCATTTTCCTCAAATGTGCTAGGACGTTGTAATCCACCTTATTTTTCTTAGGCGGGTCCCTCACTGCGATCTTTGACAACTCAACCGTCGAGGGCAATTTCCTCAGAGATTTTTTTATTTCCTTTTGTCATTTTTGCTCGAACCTTTGTTTATAGGTCCAAGGTTCTTCTTGGGCAGCGTACAGTTACGCAGCTGAATATTCTCGCAGTTCTTCTCCTCCTCTTCTTTTTTAGAGGTGGAGTCTTTGAAGAGAGGGCTAAGAGATATTTCATTCTCAGAATCGCTCCCGAAAGTAAGAACTTGGGGCTTTTCCCTTTCCGGACAGGTATCAACCATATGACAGTTGCCGGTCATTTTTTCACGCAAATCTATCGCACTCTTTTGCTGTCGACGAGCTTCGCGCTTCATCCCCTTGAAGTGTTTTTTATAAGCAACGCATCCTTGCCACCACTTCTTGAAGGCACTGCATTTTTCGGTGGGGTGGGAAACCCTCTGATGATATAGCGATAGTTTGGATGTGAATCTTCTCCGTCGAGGCATATGACCCCGGAAGTGTTTCCTACGAGAGGCGGTAGCTTCATTCCCATTGACAAGGCTTTGACAAACCGCTTCTCTGCCTTGACCCTACTCTTATTTGTCACAAGTATGCTTTGGTTTGGTTGGAGTACTTTACGACTCATCCTTGCCGCAGTTTCTTCATCCAAACGCTGACGCTTAGCCTTTTCATAAATGGCTTGTTCGCGTTCTCGGTCAGCTTTGCTTTTTCGAAAGGCTTCGTTTAACAGCTTATCGATCAGGTCGTCTGGCAGTTCTGGTGATTTTAGGTCTTATTCTACCCCCATTTCCTCTGCGTTGTTTTTTGACGCTGAGGGAGTTTCTTCGTCATTTAACAATGAATGGGAGACCATGTGGCAACTTGCTACACGGTCCCCGATATCTCCTAATGAGTTATTTTCCTCATCATTATCATTATCTTCGTCCTTAACAATATGCTTGAGGAACTCTTGGAGTGTGACTGGTGTTCTGGTTGTACTCCTCCAGCGCGTCAATGTACTTTTATAGGTCTGTGCGCTTGTCGTCATACTCGGCAGGCTGTAAAGGTTTCTCGGTCTTCTTCTTTTTCTTCGAAGACATTGAAGGCTTGACTTGGGAGTTTCGCTCTTTGTCAACAATCTTCGGTACGGGACGCGATTTCAGCATCCCTTCGATGATTTCAGATTCAAGTGGGCTTTTCCACCTGACTGCCGGACATACCTATAAATCCTTCAGCATTCTTTTGGTTTTTGCTGAAAGAACGACTTCCCATGGAGTTTCTTCCATGAGAGAGCATGATGCCCCTGGCGTATCCACCCTTTTAGGAGTGTGCTTCTGTGGTAGGTTCACCCTCTAGTTCTCAGACAGCGCGAACTTCCCCTGTTGATACTGGTCCTCGACCCAGTTCTTGAGACGTAGAAATCCTCAATTAGGTGGCTCACCATTCTGTGATAGGAGCAATAGTTGGGGTTGTTGACGTCGCCGGGTTGCGGTGGACGCCGTGGGTTTAGAAATATAATGAGTTTTTTGCGCACTGCCAACTCAAATAATCTCCTCGTCTTGTCGTGGGGAAACAAGTAAGAGCGTCCTAGCCTTTCTTCCAGGGATAGGCGTGGACGTGCGTTGTTTTTGCGAGCCGCCAGTTTTGGGTCGCTCGGTTGTTGTTGAGTGTTTGAAACGAAAGTCACTTTCCCATTACCCTTGGCGTTTCGAGGGTCCTTACTTGAGGAGGAAGGCCCATGGCCCATCCGGTCCATTTGGGCCAGTTTATCAATTAGAGCCTGGAAGGTTGTTGGTTTGAAGAACGTCATAAACTGGGACACAGTCGTTTGAGGATCAAGGGTCCTGATGAACATGCCTATGGCGGGGGATTCTTCGATGTGCTATTCGCATTTTGACCATAGGTTCTGCTACCGGATCGCATATTGGACCCAGGTTTCTCCTGGCTTTACCCTGGCATTGATTAATGCTGTGATAGGGGTGCGCTCGCTTGCGCTGGCGAACCGCTGTGAGGACAAGAGTTCCATCTCTATGAATGTTCTCACGGAGTCATTTAGGAGCTCCGAGTATCATTCAAAGGCCGTCTCTGACAGGCTGCCAACGAACTGGCAAAGCAACAGTTTGTCATCGCCTCCAGTGTTTCCGCACAGAGCTCTGAACCGCGTGACGTGCTGATGTGGGTTGCTTGTTGCCTTGTACACATGGAACTTGGGGATCGTATATCCCAGTGGGTATTTAATTTGGTCATACCAGCTTGGATACGGTCGCCCAGTTCTGACGATTTGGCTTGCGGCTTCATTTTCTTGATGAGATATTATTTGTTGAGCTATATAATCAGCAACCTTAGAGATTGTTTCCTCCTTGGCTGCCGATAAGGCCGGAAAAGGATTTGATGTTTCCCCTCTGTCATCCTCGATGATTATCGGCGGATCCTCGGCTGGGGGTTCTGGTTGGATCATCATTCCAACCATACCCTGAAACAAAAGCGTTATCTGCTTCATGTTAGCAGCTTTTTCAGTAGCTTCTTTGTCTTTTCTTTCAAGCACCCTTCACAGAAACCCTGTATCGGTCTCCTACTCCTAGCGTTGTTCGGCTGTTGCGTCCGGGCTTTCTTTCTGTCCAGTCTGCTCAGTAAGTGCTTCCATTTTGTTCAACATTTCCTGGAGCCTTTGTTGTTGCTCCTGAGGTTTTGTCAGCGACCGAGTTTGCAGTCGATATCCTACGGAAGAACGGCTTTCTTCTTTCCCGGAAGCCATGTAGACCGTATGCACGATCATGCCCCCAGACTTAGGGCGTTTAGGTCCATCGCCTTTGGAATTTGCCACCGGTGGTGGGATTTTCTTTGGCCTCATCCTTTTGTGGGAGGTCGAAGTTGAAGGAGCCGTTATGACAGGCACCTGTGTAGAAGAAGCCCCTCGCTGTATGACAGAGGGATGGTCTTTCTCTTGCCGAGCTTTCGATTTCTTCGGTCGATGAGAGTAGTCTTTGTTGATCACAGAGTCCTGGACTTTCCGCCAGACCCTGTGAGTTTGGAAGGAGAGCCGTTGATGGGGCTGCTCCAGCTTTGCCTATAATGTAGCATCTGCAGAAGGGGACAATTTCTTTAGCATCGACGTTGGAGATTTCTTGTGCACCCTCCTGAATAGATCAAAGTTGTTCCCGGTTAGAACAGCAGCGTCAACTTCCACCATTGGAGCCAGTAGGGTAAATCCAAAGAGGGAATTGCCCCCAGCTTTTCTCACTCGGCGCCAGTAGCGATGTCGAGCGTGTCTTGCAAAAGGGACCACCTCAGTTTTGGAAGCGGCTTCTTCGTGCCCCCGGCTTTAGTGAGGGGCTGTTGTTGGCATCAACCTATTGAAGACTGACGTCCTTAGCAGAGTTTGAGAAGGAACGACCAATCTTTCAAAGATCGATCTTCTGATGGGGGAAGCGCTTTTAACGGCTTCACCTGCAGGGATTAGGAGAGCTATCCGTTTTGGGGCAGTCCCTTTAGGTATCACGAGCCACTTTGTTGGCCCGTTTGGGTTCTTGCCCAGCCTATTTAGGACTGAGACATCATCTTTGGACGGCCCGTTGAGAGGGGCCGTTGTGGTCGCTAGTCGATCAAAGACCGGCCTCTTGGTTGCTTCCTCTTGCGACGCTGAGGCACCGAAACTCACTAGTGAGAGCATGTTCCCGAAGAACAACCCAGTAGTGGCTTGCGTAACTTGCCCCACCGGCATTGAAAAGAGAGAGGCCGCGTTAGGCCTGTAGGTCACTCCTCCAGCTGGGACGGAGCGAGAGTTGCTGTTGCAAGAGGTGCAGTGGGAAGGCATCTGTTACCTCATGGAAACTGAATAAAAAAAATAATATAGAAAAGCAACGGGAAAATCCCCCAAGTGGAGCATCACGTACCCACACGTGATAGGCGCTTCATTTAACAAAACCAAGCCAAAACTAAACCTCATGTGCAGACACGTGACCTCTATAAGCAAAAAATACAGGCGCCTGAATAAAGCAAACAAGTGGGACAAAAAGAAGCTCACGTGATAGCACGTGACACCTTTTAGTGGGCTTAGTTTGGTCGGGTCACGTGCTACACGTGATAGACCCCTATGCCTGCTGAACCAATAAAACAAATTCTAATTAAAAGGTACCAAAAGCCTTATTTGGATAATATTTCCTTGGACCTTTCTAAACAAGAAAGATTACGTTCTGTAAAATAGAGCGTTGTTGAATTAAAGATCCAATGGTGATTAAAAATCACCAATCTACAGAAAATTCTGTGCAAGGAAATATCTTCCTAAACTTGTTAAGAACAAAAAAAAAAATAACTTCTGTAAAACGGAAGCCCTCGGATTAAAAATCCAACGATGGATAAAATTCACCGATTGATCTAAAAGATCATTTTGGTTGATCAAAATCTCTTAATGAGAGATTTTCTAAACAAAATTGATTCCCTTCTTTCTCCTATAAATAAGAGCAAAGAAACATAAAAAAAAGGGTGAAGTTTTGAGAATACAAGAAGAAAAAAGAGAGAAGTTTTCAGGTTCTTAGAAGAGAAAGAAACAGAAATAAAAACCCGAGGTAGGAGAAGGAACAAAACACAGAGAATGTCTCGTTTCTTTCACCTCCATAAGAGTTTAACTCTTCTAATAAGAACTTAGTTCTTCCTCTGGTTAAGATCTGCAGAAGAAGATCTCCCCACAAGTTGAGAATTTAATTCTCATCGGGGAGATTTTGCCTTGCAGATCCAAAACCTAGAGTGAGATCTAAGTTCAGAGAATTTAATTCTCCTATAAAAGTATATAAGAATTTAATTCCTCTGATGAAACAAGGGTTTAACCCTTCATATGAGAACTTAGTTATCCCTTATGGTAAAGGATCTACAGAAGCAGATCTCCCCACAAGTTGAGAATTTAATTCTCATCGAGGAAATTTTGTCATACATATCCCAAACCTAAGAGAAAAACTAAGTCTTAAGAATCCAATTCTCATAAAACAGTGGGCTTGAAGGTCTCAAAACTCAGGATCTCCATGCATGTAAAAGGATTGGCACCCAGCATGATAATAGCCGATCATGTGCTCCCACGTGAGCGCCTTTGATGAACAAAAGAGAACAATCGAGATTGGCTCACGTGATCACACGTGACCCATGGTAATGCTTGGCACTTACAAAGTAAGAAAAAGAATAAATCGGAGGCAGTTCTCACTTTTGGGTCGCCTCACATGATCTCACGTGACCCAGCAGCGCTTAGCGCTCAGAAAAGAATAAAAGAATAAGCCTAAAGAGGCAGCACTTCAAATTCTTGAAGTTCGGTATTGTTTTGTGCGCCTCACGTGACCCCACGTGAGCGCCTCAAAATTTTAGTGTTTAACACTATTTCAAACACCTCACGTGGGAGTACGTGAGCGCTGAATAAATATGTTAGTGTTGAACACTATGAAAGGCTAACATTAGCCAGATGCAGACCAAATTTTCCAAAGACCATCAATTGAGCCCTTTATGTTCAGGGTCTCCAAAACCGATCTCAGTTCCAAAGATAGCTAATGAGCTCCCAACAAATGACATCTAAACTGATGTTCATCGCATTCCTTCAAATCGGGACTTGGTTCAAGGGTACATCTCTTCATACCTCTGATATATGTCGTTGTAATTCTTCAACGTCTTCAGAGAGATGGAGGGTCCTAATAACCAATAACTTTTGGCGCATCCCCAAACGGTTAATCCAAAATCTCACAGACCATGACGTCTTTAAACTGGACTACGAGGTCCTTAAACTCATGGACTATGATGTCCTTAAACTTTACGGACTATGAGGTCCTTAAACTCATAGACTATGACGTCCTTACACTTATGGACTGCGACGTCCCTAAACTAAACCCCCATAGACTATGATGTCTTTAAACTACTAAGACAATAGAGCCCAAATACTCTGTCGTTGGATCTAAATGATCCCAAAACCCCGTTGAGTAGATCTTAGTCTAAAATTAGACTAACGTATCCTTAACAAACGTTTAAGTTGATCTTAATCTCAAAGAGATTAACGATCCTTAAACCAAACCAAACCCAAATCTAAGAAAATACAGATTTGGACTAATCCACGCCCTACGGGCGACCACGTAAATTAGTCTCCGTATACAATCTACGGGCAACCAAAAATAAAACAAACACACACGACACGAAGTGACCATCTGGAGAAGGAGAAAGCGGTTACCGTGATGCGGTAGCGTAATTAACTACAGGGGCTTACGCCTGCAGGGAAGAGCGTCCCCACAATCAAAAACCCCTCACAATGAGGGGGAATCTGACGAAGTCTGCTACAATGGCCGTATCCGTCTACACCTTCGATATACGGTGCCATAAATCAACTTGGCATTTTCGAAGAGGTGGACGGATAAAACCTAGCATCTGCCCCCAAAATTCAGGCCGGACTTCCCAACGTCCCGGTTGCGTCTTTCGGTAGAGAACAGATTCTGGCACGCCCGGTGGGACCTTTTCCTCTTTCCAGTCCACACTTCGTGTGTCGTGTTCGTGAACGAATCGCGGTTTAATGTGGTTGCCCTATATTCGAGGTACTAAGATTTGGTGTCTTTCTCCCGTCCAAAGAAAATGGCTTTCAACTGCACCAACTGCAACAACTGCAACAACTCCCACTCTATCTTTCTGGAGGAGTGACCTATGGGCCTCAAGCGGCCTCCGTTTTCACGATGCCAGTGGAACAGATGACGCAAGCCACCACTGGGTTGTTCTTCGGGACTATGCTCCCACCAATGAGCTTCAACGCCCTAGTGCCATCACAAGAAGCTCTGAAGAAGTCGGTCTTTGATCGGCTTGCAACTACCGCGGCCCCTCTCAACGGGTCGCCCAAATCTAATGCCTCGGTCTTTAACAGACTGGGCCATAGCTCCAATGGGCCTGTGAAGAAGCCCGCAATACTTGAAAGGGTTATCCCGAAACGGATAGCCATCCCTGCTCCAGCAAATGAATTCATCAGAGAGACTTCCCCTACTAAGGGGTCGGTCTTCACAAGACTGACCGTTCCAACTCCCACTCCAGACGAAGTCACCAAGGTTGCTACCCCTGCTCGAAAGTCTGCCTTTGACAGGTTGGCCATCCCCTCTCAACGGACATTAGTCTTTGACAGGCTGACGCTAACGGCAGTTTCTCATCAAAGCATGAAGCATGATGAAGCCACCTCCGTAACTGAGCCAGTACCATTTGCAAGACGCACTCGAAGTCGCCACTGGCACCGAGTGAGGAAAGCTGGAGGCAGTTCCCCTTCTGGACTGACTTCGCCGACTCCAACCGTTGAAGTCGATGCTGCTGTTTCAACTGGGAACAGCTTTGAACCACTCAAGAGGGTGCGCAAGAACTCTCCGACTGCTGTGCTAAAAATATCTCCTCCACCTGTGGAGGACGTTATAAAGGCAATGCTAGAGAAGCCCCCTCAGCGGCTATCCTCCAAAATTCACAAGGTGTGGCGAAAGTTCCAAGACTCGGTGATCAACCAAGACTACTCGCGTCGACCGAAGAAGATGAAAGTTCGGTAAGAGAAGGACCACCATGTCATACCACAGAAGGTGTCGTCTACTTAGGTTCCCGCTGCAACGGCCCCCTCTACTTCGACCGCCTACAAAAGGAGAAGGCTGGAGAAAATCTCGGTGTCTACGACGAATCCCAAAGGCACTGAACCTAAATGCCCCAAGTCTGGGGGCATGGTGATGCACACCATCTACATGGCTTCCGGAAAAGAGGATAGTCGTATCTCCACGGGCCATCGACAACTCACGCGATCAGTAACTACGGCTCAGGAGCAACAGCAACAAAAGCTCCAAGAGATGCTGACAACCATGGCCGCTCTCACTGGGTCAAAAGCAAGCCCGGAAACATCATCGGAGCAGCATCAAAAGCAGGAAACCGATGCCTAGTTCCTCCGTAGAATCCTCGAGAAGAAAGAAAAAGAGTCCGCGGAATAAACGGCCAACATAAAACAAATGGCGCTTTTATTCCAAGATATGGTTGGGATGGTGATACAACCGGATCCTCCAAGTGAAGACCCTCCAGTAATCCTTGAAGACGACAGAGAGGAGACATCAAACCCTCTTCCTGCTTGTTCAATAGCCAAAGAGGAGACGATCTCGAAAGCCGCCCTTGACAACTATATAGCTCAACAGATACAAGCTCATCAGGCGAGCAAAGCGGCTGGCCAAATCATTAAGACTGGACGACCCTATCCGGGTTGGTACGACCAAAAAATGTACCCGCCGGGATATAAGATCCTAAATTCCACGTATATAAGGGGATGGGTAATCCACACCAGCACGTTGCTCAATTCAGGGCCTTATGCGGTAATACTGGGGGTGACGATAAACTGCTGCTTCGCCAGTTTGTTGGCAGTTTGTCGGAGATAGCATTCGAATGGTACTCCGAGCTCCCGAATGACTCTGTCAAAACATTTGCAGAAATGGAGCTACTGTTTACATAAAGGTTCGCAAGCGCCAGCGAACGCACCCCAATCACGGCGTTGATCAATGCCAGAGTGAAGCCGGGAGAAACATGGGTTCAGTATGCAATCCGGTGGCGGAACTTATGGTCGAAATGCGAACAATGCATCGAAGAAGCTCCTGCAGTAGGCATGTTCGTGGGTACCCTCGATCCGCAGGCAACCATATCCCAGTTTATGATATTTTTCAAGCCAACTACCTTCCAGGCCTTGATTGACAAGCTGGCCCAAATGGATCAGATGGGCCATAGACCATCTTCCTCGAAAATGGAGCCTCGAAACGAAAAGGGGAAAAGGAAAGCGACCTTTGTCGCCAATGCTCAGCAGCAGCCCAGTGGTCTAAAACCAGCTGATCGCCAAAACGATACACAACGATTCTTCAACGAGAAGCTAAAACGCCCTTATTCATTTCCCCGGGATAAAACGAGGAGACTATTTGAACTGGCGGTGTGTAACAGGCTCATCAATCTGCCAGATCCAAGATGTCCACTGCAGCCGGGCGATGCCAACAATCATAATTACTGCCCATACCACCGAGCAGTAGGCCATCCAATCGAAGATTGCTTCATCTTCAAATGCTGGATTAAGGACCAATACCAACAAGGAAAATTCACATTGTCCGAGAATTGGAAAGTAAGCCTGCCACAACCACACGCTCCGAAAAAGATGGACACACCGGGGGAATCATGCTCATTTATAGAGGAAGCTCTATGGGAGGTTGTTCTTTCGACAAAGACCAAAAGAATGCTGAAAGATCTCCAAGCATGTCCAGCGATTAGGTGGAAGAGCCCGCTGGAGCCCGAGATTATTGAGGGGATGCTGAAGCCGCGCCCAACACTGAAAGTTGGTGAAGGTGGACAAAATATTCAGGCCAAGCCTCCAAAGTCTTTAAAGAAAAAGAAGAAGGTCAAGAAGCCCGTCCAACCCGACGACAACCGTACAGGTCTGCAAAAGTACATCGATGCACTGGAAGAATATAACCAGAAGGCACGGACACCAATCATGTTGAATGAATTCTTTAAGCATGTTCTGGAGAATGAAATCGATGACGCTGATGAAAGAGACAATTCTTCATAAGAGTCTGAGGATTATGTGGTAAGCTGCCACACGATCTCTCACTCATCAATAAATGGCAAAGAAGCTCCTGATGCAGAGAAACTGGAGGCAGACCCAGAACAGGAATCAAAATCCCTGGAGTCATCGGACGAATTGATTGATAGACAGCTGAGCGAAGCTCTTCGGAAAAGCAAATCTGACCGAGAGAACGAAACGGCCATATATGAAAGGGCGAAGCGTCGGCATCACGTTGAAGAAGCTCCGTTATTGAGAAGCCATAGAGTACCCTAACTGGATAGAAGCACTTATGCCGCCAGCAAAAGCAGGTTTAAGACAAGGAAGCAGTTCGCTAAAGCCCTGTCGATGGGAATGAAGTTGCCACCTTTCAAAGAAGACACTTCATAAGATACGTTCCCGGACGAACTAGATGCATATCCAAACTACTGTTTATACCATCGGAGGATCACACACCCTACCGAGGAATGCATGGCCTTTAAAAGTTGGTGGCAGGGATACGTTGCTCATCGATAGCATTTCAAGCAGATGAAGCGCAAAACTCGTCGAGAGCAGAGAAGCACGACAGTCGAGCGCAAAAGAACTGCCGGCGACTGTCACATGGTTAATTCCGGGGAATCGCAAGTTCTCACCTTCGGGAGCGATTCTGATGAAGAAATAGCCCTCGGCCCTCTCTTTAAGGAGTCCATCTCCGAAACAGAAGAGATGAAGACTTGCGAGAACATTCAGCTGCGCAATCGCACGTTACCCGAAAAGAATCTTGGACCCAAAAACAAGGGATCAAACAAAAAAGATAAGGGGAAAGAAAAAGTCCCTGAAGATATCGCCCTCAATGACCGAGTCGTCGAAGAGCTTGCAGCCAAGGACCCGCCCAGGAAAAATAAGGTGGATTACAACGTTCTGGCACACCTGAGGAAGATACCCTCACAGCTAAGCATTATCAATGCCCTTCTGCTATCTAAAGAGGCAAGAGATTCTTTGATCAAGGCACTACAAGAGCCCGAGCAGTTCCAAGCTTTCCTTGCCGAAGAAAAGATGGAAGACGAGCTGGAAGAAGTACACACCGCTGACATCACTTTCGGCGATGAAGATCTCCTCCTCGAAACGTGCGAGCACAACCATCCCTTGTATGTCACCGGATACTGCCATGACATCAAGATAGGGAAGATCCTAGTTGACAACGGGTTCTCTGTCAACCTCCTGAATGTAAGGGTACTAAAAGAAATCTGCATGAGCGTTCAGCACCTCGCTCGGGATAAAATCACCATCTCCAGGTTCGACTCCTAGTCATCACGAACGCTCGGGTCTGTGATACTGACGTTACGCTTTGGGCTGCTCGTCACTGACATCAAATTTCATATCATTGACGCCAAGACCTGCTACAACGCTTTGCTCGACAGGCCTTGGTTACACGAGTACAACATCATCCCTTCTACACAACATCAGT
Source organism: Agapanthus africanus (assembly GCA_030015575.1). Classification (NCBI taxonomy): domain Eukaryota; kingdom Viridiplantae; phylum Streptophyta; class Magnoliopsida; order Asparagales; family Amaryllidaceae; genus Agapanthus; species Agapanthus africanus. The sequence goes on from CM057339.1 coordinate 30,420,021, forward strand.
GTATAAAGTACTTCAAAGATGGTCTTGAGTATACCGTGACAAGGGAGCTGAACCCATCCTCCGTGAATGAAGTCCGAAAGTACGAAAATGCAAAGTATTTCTTACCAGAATTTGAAGACACGGAAAGATGCCACAGGCCGGAGAATAAGAAGAAAGCTATCACCACTATTCCGATCTTCGGGAGCGATACCGAGGAGGAAGAGATAGTCTATTCGGGGTCATCCCAATGCAACAGGCTGGGACCATCTGCCCCTATTCTGGTCTTTGGCCGTGACTCCGAAGACGAGGTCAACGCAGTGTTCTCGGTCCGTCCATCAATACCGGCCTTCACTGGAGATGATCAGAGTTTGCAAATTGACATGGTTCCACCTCAGCACTACAGAGAGCTTGATGCGCTGGAGACATATATTGTGCAAGAGCTATAAACATTCTACGTCCCTCCCAGGAGAAGAGGTGAAAAGGCGATCCTATTCTATTGATCCACAAAGACTAAAGTCGAAAGAGAAGTCCGGTGTGGTGCTGAACCCGTGCTTGACAGGCTCCAACCCATTCGTCTGTCCAGATACTACACCGAGAGATTGAAAAGGTTATTAAGACGCCAAGGTGTATCATTCAAACAAACTCTTCGACAAGCTCAGTTCTACAATAGGATTTGGAACGTCCCTGGAACGCAGCGAAAGTTGCCCAACGGAAAAATGGAAACGATCGGGCTTGGATATGTCCAGCCAAGAAACGGGAAAAGTCCTATGGTTGCTATGTCATAAAGGACCTTGATGAAAAAGAAGATGCTCTTTTAAAAGACGCCGACGATGAACCAAAATGAGGTCTTGCCATAAAAATGCCGAGTCCGTTGTTTGAAGAACAGATAGACAAGCTAGTACGGGAAGTGAGTCGAAAGGTTCAGAACGACCACAGCCGCGAAATGGCCATCTACGAGAAAGCTAAGACGCAGCGCCTCCTTTAGTAGGCTACGGAGAATGACGATGCCCTTCGTCGCCAGCCCGTCATACAGAAGACCCGACACGGAGGCGAAAACAAACTAAAGAACGGAAAAAACATTCGACAGTGGCAAAGCGGGTTCAAGAAGCCATGCAATCGAGAATTGAGTAGCCGGAATCCGTCTCTTATGAAAAAGATGGGTCGAGCATATTCTTTCCCTCAAGGCAAGATAAGAAGAATCTTTGACCTTGTCATGCAACATCAAATGATGACACTCCCGGAGTCTCGGCACCCCGATCAAGCAAACGAGGTTCATCATTCGGATTATTGTTCCTATCACCGAGCGATAGGACATCCTCTTGAAGACTGCTTCACCTTCAAAGACTGGGTAGAAGACCGGTATCAACTCGGCAGGTTCGATCTATCCGACAGATGGAGGGTAACCCCACCACAAAAAAAGAGCCAAAAGCAACGTATATGGCAAGAGTAGAACCATATCAACATCGGTCTTGGAAACGATCTCATACCTTTCACGTAATAACGCTGTCAGAAGAAGGAGTGCCCGACCATATGGATGACCTCTCCTGGTGCTTCGAAAACGAGGATAAAGAGGAGTTGATCTCAGAATTTCCACCAGCGCCAAAAGAGCTGGAAGATGGAATACATACTACTACGGACAACCTAAGGAGAATTGACTTAGGGACGACAGACGACCCGCGGCCTACGTTCGTCAATGAGCTACTGTCCGAGGAACAGGTAGCTACGCTAAAGTACGTGCTCATGCAGTATAAAGACTTCTTCGCATGGAACTATTCCAAGATGCCAGGGCTAGATCCAGAGATAGCGGTGCATAAATTGGCGATATCTCCGGACGTCAAGCCAATTAAACAAGCACCAAGAAGAATGCGGCTCGAGCTTGAGATGAGCGTCAACGCCGAGGTCAAGAACCTGATCGACTCTGGATTCATCCAAGAAGTTCGGTACCCTGGCTGGATCGCCAATATCGTCCCAATGATGAAGAAAAATAGGACGGTGCGCATCTGCGTAGACTTTCGGGACCTCAACAAAGCTTGTCCGAAAGATGACTTCCCAGTACCTGTCACCGAGCTGATGATAGACAACACGTCCACTCACGAAGTCTTCTCCTTCATGGATGGCTCATCAGGGTACAATCAAATAAAGATGCATCCCGAAGACCAGAAGCATACCGCCTTCCGGACTCCTCTGGGCATATTTTGCTACAAAGTAATGTTGTTCGGTCTGAAGAACGCCGGCGCTACCTATCAGAGGGCCATGACGAAGATTTTCGATGACCTCATACACAAAATCGTCGAATGCTATATCGACGACCTCATAGTGAAAAGCAAATCGTACGAGGAACATTGGGAACATTTGAAGATCGTATTTCAACGCCTTCGGAAATACAACTTGAAGATGAACCCTCTGAAATGCGCGTTCGGAGTTTCCTCGGGAAAATTCGTAGGATTCATCGTACGAAGCCGGGGCATCGAAATAGACCCATCAAAGATCAAGGCGATTATGGAAATGCCTCCGCCGAGGACTCTGAAATCACTGCGGTCTCTCCAAGGAAAGCTCGCGTATATCCGATGGTTCATAGCCAACCTCTACGGCAAATGCCGCCCCTACAGTCACCTAATGAAGAAGGGGAACCCGTTCGTCTGGGATCGCAAATGCCAGAGTGCACTCGACAAAATCAAGCAATACTTGCAGAATCCGCCGGTACTAACTGCTCCGGTCAAGGGGAAACCCATCATCCTGTATACAACTGCCCTTGAAGGTTCCTTAGGTGCACTATGGGCACAGGAAAATGACCAAGGGAAAGAGAGAGCCCTCTACTATTTGAGTCAAGTTCTCCTAGGGGCAGAAAACAACTACTCCCCTATCGAAAAACACTGCCTGGCGTTAATCTTCGCGGTAACGAAGCTTCGGCATTATGCTTTGGCGCATGAGGTCCATCTCATATCAAAAGTGGATCCTCTCAAATACTTGATGTCAAGAGCCATACTAACGGGATGGCTTGCTAAATGGGCCCTACTCTTAATAGAATTCTCGATAACATACCGACCCCTCAAGGCAGTGAAAGGCCAAGTCATTGCCGACTTCCTCGCTGAGCATCCGATACCTGCCAATTCACCCCTAAATTGCGAACTGCCAGACGAGCACACGTTTGACACGATCGACAGGGAGAAAGGAGAGAGTGACACCCGATGGGAACTCTACTTCGATGGGGTGTCTTTCATGAAGAAGAGAAAGCACACCCCCCCCATAATTAAATCGGGGGTAGGCCTTATCTTCATGACTCCGCAATGAGGGATAATGCGCTTTGCCTTTCCCTTGACAGAGCTGAGGACAAACAATGAAGACGAATATGAAGCTTTGATAGCAGGTCTTGAGATCTCCGTCGACATGGGAATCGAAAACCTCCTCATATGCAGAGACTCCCAGCTGGTCGTTAGTTAAGTAAATGGCGACTATCAAACGTGCAAACCAGAGTTGGTTAAGTACGGCGAGAGAGTACAACAGTTGCTGACTCAAATTCCTTCCTACGTTCTGGAAAGCATACCGCGTACGGAAAATAGCAAAGCGGATTCATTATCCAAACTCGCTAAAGAACTGGCTGACGAAAACCTCAATGACGTAAGGATCGTTGTGCAAAGCCGTCGGATTCTTGCACCGGCAGAAATATCTCCGGAGTCGTCCGAAGAAAAGGGAGCGAACAAGCAAACGGCCCTACAAATAAAAGATCAGGAAAAGGCTAAGGATTGGAGAGAAATCTTTATAGACTACTTCAAATCCCGTCGAGCATCTGAAGATGCATCCTCAAGACATCAGCTCATTAAACGAGCTCTGTCTTTTACCTTCGTCAATGATACTCTATATAAGAGATCATTCGACTCTCTATGGCTAAGATGCCTAGGACCGGAAGAAGCAAGGAGAGTCGTTAAAGAAACTCACGACGAACTCTGCGGTTCTTATCAAGCTGGGCCAAAGATGAAGCTGAAGATCAAAAGGATGGGCTACTACTGGCCCACGATGATTCAGGATTGTCTCGAGTACGTAAAGCAGTGCCACTCGTGCCAAATTCATGGAGACTTATCCACCAGCATCCAAACCCGCTACACCTAACAATGGCTAGCTGGCCGTTCGAAATGTGGGGAACCGATATAATTGGGCCCATCGAACCAGCATCATCCAGAGGACATCAGTTCATATTGGCGACAACCGATTACTTCTACAAGTGGGCAGAAGCAGTGCCGCTAAGAGAAATGAAAACAGAGAATATCCTCCATTTCTTCAAGACACACGTCATCTATCAGTTCGGCACTCCGCGACGGATCATCTCCGATAAGGGGCCAGCCTATAGAAGTCACAAAATCAGCCGCTTGGCACAGCAACATAATATAGACTAGAGATACTCTTCGGTCTATAATCCCCGAGCTAATCGTCTAGCTAAGGCTTTCAACAAGACCTTGACGAAGATCATAAATAAGACGATGTCCAGAAATAGAAGAGATTGGCATGAGAGATTGCATGAAGCTCTCTGGGCGTATCGGACTACGTTCAAAACGGCCATAAACACAACGCCGTATGCATTGGTATTCGGCGCTGAAACAGTACTCCCCTTGGAGATAGAGCTACCCTCTCTACGAGTGGCAGTTCATTGCGAACTGACAGGCGAAGAGAATGCTCATCTTCCGTTCGAGGAGCTCGACGCCCTCGATGAAACTCGACTCATGGCGCAGCAAAACCTAGAGGCTTATAAAGCGAAAATGACGCGCTCATACGAAAGATTGACTAGGCTGAGGACATTCGGCCAAGGCGAACTCGTGCTGGTGGTCAAGAGACCTATGATCCCCAATCGTGCGAAACGAGGGAAGTTCGAGCCAAACTATGAAAGCCCGTACATCATAGACAAAGTCTACCAAGGTACGGCTTACTTGCTCATGAATATGCATGGCGAAAGACCCTTCAGGCCAATAAACGGTCGGTTCTTGAAAAAATACTACGCCTGACCGAAACGTCGTTAAACTACTACAAACCGTAGCATCCTAAGGCTGACGCAAAAAAAAGGGTACGTCCATAAGCGAAATGGGCACGGATGAAAACCCGAAAGGGCTCGTGAGTAAAAACAGCAGGGCTACCGGCGAGTTTGTGTAAACCCGAAAGTGCGCAATCTCGTTAAAAGACACTTGTAAGGGCCTCTCGACCTTGTAAGGAAAAATACCCGCATGAGATTCTTACGACTCACAAAGGAGCAACACACTTAGGGATCCCCACGATTCCTGGGGAGAAATCACACCTACGAGATCCTCACAACTCGCAAGGAGAATCCCCTTATGAGACCTTCACGTCTCATAAGGTTCAAAAGCCTTAAGCTACAGAGATCTGAACCTGTTCTTAAGCAATCATATTCCACAGATTGCCCTACAAGCGGTTCAATACTGACCCTTGTATACAATCCACGGGCACAAATAAACGTCTCCTCCACCAAGTTCCACCAATGGCGGGAAGTACCCCTATTCGGTGAATAAACACTTGTAAGCCCTCTCGACTTATAAGGAGAAAATACTCTTGTGAGATCCTTACGACTTATAAGAGAACGCGCACTTAGAAGTCCTCATGACTTCTAAGGAGAACACACACCTACGAGATCCTCATGACTCGCAGGGAGAAATATCTTTATGAGACCCTTACGACTCCTGAAGTCAAAAGCCTTAGTCGACAGGATCTTAACCCTGTTTGCTAAACCACTTTTGTTCGAACCAACAAAGGAAAATGATGATTCGCTCCTAGCCATATCCCAGTTGTAGCGATGCTGATGCCTAAATCGATATCAGATCAAAGTCAAGGAGCCACAAATGCATATGAAATAGCCGAAATGATAGGGCAACTTGCAACAAAATCAGCAAGTAAAAAAATATATGCATATGAAATAGCCGAAATGATTGGGCAACTCGCAGTAAAAAGCAGCGAGTAAAAAGAAAAAAATGGCCAAAATGACTGGGCACCGCAAAAAATAGCCGAAATGATTCGGCAATCGTGACCTTCGCGATATGATAAGCTGAAATGATAGAGCATCGCGGAAAGAAATAAAAAAAATGAAACTTATGCCCTATAGGTGAGTCCACATTGCCCCCTGTATACAATCCAAGGGCACAAACAAAAAGGGGACCACATTTCCCCACCAGACGTTGTCAAAGAGAGAATCGGATCTCGACGGAAACATCTGCATCCCAGAAGACCAACACGGTGTTCCTTCTCAACTCCAGCAGGATGCAGATGTAACGTCAACAACCGACCTCAGGGCCGTAACAAATCGGAGCCATGGCAAAGTCCCTAGTTCCAAATCTCGACGGCCATGTCTACAGCCTAGAGAACAACAACAGCGTTCCTCCTCATGCCAGCAAGACACGGACGCGACATCACCAATTGGAGCCATGGCAAAATCCCCAGTTCTAAGACTCTACGATTCACAGACAACCTAGAGTCAGCTAATGACCTCCCTGTCGTCAAGCAAAGCTTCGGTACGGATACATGTCAAACCCTGACCACCCTGTCGTAAAGCAACGCTTCGACTCGGATACATGTCAACCCCTGACCTCCCTGTCGTAAAGCAACGCTTCGATTCAGATACATGTCAACCCCTGACCTCCTTGTCATAAAGCAACGCTTCGACTCGGATAAATGTCAACCCTGACCTTCTTGTCGTAAAGCAATGCTTCGAATCGGATACATGTCAACCCCTGACCTCCCTGTCGTCAAGCAATGCTTCAACTCGGATACATGTCAACCCCTGACCTCCCTGTCGTCAAGCAACTCTTCGGTTCGGATACATGTCAACCCCTGACCTCCTTGTCGTAAAGCAATGCTTCGACTCGGATACATGTCAAACCCTGACCTCCTTGTCGTAAAGCAACGCTTCGATTCGGATACATGTCAACCCTGACCTCCTTGTCGTAAAGCAATGCTTCGACTCGGATACATGTCAACCCTTGACCTCCCTGTCGTCAAGCAATGTTTTGGCTCGGATACATGTCAACCTCTGACCTCCTTGTCGTAAAGCAATGCTTCAACTCGGATACATGTCAACCCCTGACCTTCCTGTCGTCAAAGCAACGCTTCGACACGGATACATGTCAACCCGTGAACTCCCTGTCGTAAAGAAACGCTTCGGAACGGATACATGTCAACCCCTGACCTTCCTGTCGTAAAGCAATGCTTCGATTCGGATACATGTCAAACCTTGACCTCCATGTCGTAAAGCAACGCTTCGACTCGGATACATGTCAAACCCTGACCTCCCTGTCGTAAAGCAACGCTTCGACTCGGATACATGTCAAACCCTGACCTCCCTGTCGTAAAGCAACGCTTCGACTCGGATACATGTCAACCCCTGACCTCCCTGTCGTTAAGCAACGCTTCGACTTGGATACATGTCAACCCCTGACCCCCTGTCGTCAAGCAACGCTTCGACTCGGATACATGTTAACTCTTAACACCCCTGCCGGTGCAATACTCCGTCTCGGAAATACATCAACCCACAATTCCCCTGTTGTAAAGCAATGCTTCGACTCGGAAATAGATCAACACATAAACCTAACAACCCATAAAAAGAAAGTTCGCTTGTGAGATCCTTACGACTCTCAAGAGAAAACGCACTTAGGAATCCTCACGATCCTAAGAAGAAAACACACCTACGGGATCCTCTCGACTCGTAGGGAGAAAAGTCTTTATGAGATCCTCACGGCTCATAAAGTTGAAAAGTCTTAGGCGGCAGATCCAAACATATTTCCTAAGCCATCACTACCTTGGAAAAAGATCCAGATAAACTACATATGGACTACATCCATCATAGCTACATGCAAGCACGAGATAAAAAAATATACGTCTTTCATTCATGAATTCAAAGTGCATACAAGATACATATTGTAAAAAGAATCAAAATGAATACAAAATACCCTCTCATTCAGGAGTGGATACAAAAAAAGAAAATTTTTACAAGAATTCTTTAAGCCAGCGAACGACATAATAAGCTCCTCAATTCATCGCCTTTCCGCTGGGCCTCGGCTTCAAGCTTGGTTATCGCCACGAGACGGGTCTTCGCCTGAGACTGTTGAGCCTAATATGAGGCGAGATGAATCTCAAACTCCCTTCCGGCAACTTTGTGAGCTTCGACCATCTCGCGGGTAAAGATGACCGCTTTATCAACAGCCATCACCTCCCTGATAGCTTCTTGGAGCACCCGCCAAAGTTCATACGCACGGGTGGTCTTAGCAGTGAGCTCAGCTTGAAGCTCCCCCAAAGCATTCGAGGCCAGTTCCCCCTCCGAGAATTTCCTGTTAAGGCTCTTCTCACATGATTGAAGATTCGCGGCGCACCGTTCAATCAGCCCCCGCAAGCTAGTCTTTGTAGCCACAACCTTAGAGGGAAGGCGTGTGCACTCGAGATCATGTAAACAAGCATCCACTCGACGACAAAACTCGACCCAGACATGCACCAATGTTTCATCATGGTAGGCGGCAAGAAAGGGCAGAGAAATGTTGGCTTCGGCAGCAAATTCTTCGGCTGTGATCGAGCTACCAGCACGAAGATCTTCGATGAGAGCTGACAAGGAGTGAAGGATTTGCTTCGCCATCCGTTCAGATGCGCGTAGGGCATAAAGGCCTGGTGTCATAATGATGCGAGACTCCAGCGGGACAAGAGCGGGTAAGGCTGTCAAGATCCATGAACAATCTATGAGATTTACGCCCAAAGAATATATAAAGCGACGTCAAAGTCTTACTTACCTACGGTCATGAAAGGAGGATTGGACAAATCCCCAGGCCTGTCGAGGATCTCAACTTCGTCATCAGCTTTCAGGACTGCAAAAGATATATCAGCATCATTATACAAAATAATAATAATACGATGAAGGGGTCAGATCACACCAACCTTGCCCAGAAGAGAGGACGATGCTTTATGGGAATATTGCCTGTGGGGTGGCCATCTCGAGCAGACGCTGAAAGGATTTTCTGGGAGATAAATTCACGATGGACGCTGCCAATCCTCGCAATTCTGAAAAGACAAAACGGGTTAGATAATAGAGAGATCATTAAAGCAAAATAAATACCTTCGATACTCTTCCCGCCTTGAGCCGGAGGGATAGCAGGATCGGCAGCCTCCTCCATTCCCTCAGGAACATCATCGGAGACATTTGCTGGTGTGACAGCTTCCAGTTGAGGGGCAATTGCTGCTACTTCAGGGACGGCGATCTCAATTACCTGTTCCACAATTTCCAGGCCATCACTGGAAAGGTCCATTAAATCTATGGCCGGTAAGGGCACCTCTTCCGGCAGAACGGACACCGGGGGAACAGAGGCAACCGAAGGAAGCTCCGCGGCAGGAATAGCAACTGTAACGACCTCCTCTACACCTATTGGTGTCTCATCGGGGATATTTACATAGTCCACAGTCAGGACGCGACGTGTGCTCAGATTCTCTGTCATTGCTGAAGTCCCTGCAAAGTTTACGAGGATAAGAAGACATAAAAAGCGATACAAATTACTCGCCAAAGGAAAAATACAGAAATCATGCATACCGATACGCCAGGATGCCTCTAGTATGGTTTTTTCAAGCCGACGTTCCTTCCTGAGGAGGTATGCTCGCCGGGGTTCAAATGTAGATTCGTGGCCGCCGGTCCACAATGACAACTCATCTTCGGAAGCAGCTGAGATAAGCTGCTTGAGGGTTATCTCTTCTCCCTGTCGCAGGGGACCTATAAATATTCTCCGTATTGATGGGGGATCTTCGTAGAATATGACGGCAGGATAAGGACTCTTCGGAACACTCACATTCTCAGTTTCGTCCTGTGAGCGCCTTATAGCCTCAGCCAATTGTGCGGCTTCCTCGGCAGACGAACCCGAAAAAAGAAGACCATCATCCGGCTCTTGCATGGAAATGGGTTCGTCTTGAGCAACAACTTCAGGTTCAAGCATAAGGTCGAGCAGACCAAAAACCGTATTCTTCCTCCTTTTCGAGCCAGTGCTGATACTAGAGGAGGAGGATCGTTTCTTCCCCTTTGTCGCTTTGATACAGCGATGCCCAACCTCGCCTCCAGTATCCTATTTTGGCGGTGCTACCGATGATGACACCGCCATTGATGACGCCGCAACTGATGAAACTACTATTGGCGCCTTATCAGAAGCCCTTGCCTGAGCTCTAGTGCGCATCAGTATACCAACTGTGGGAGGAGTCAAGTCCGCATCCGCCACCTCAGGAATAAGTAAGGCACCAGTAACCCTCAAGAGAGGGCGAACTAGTGTCCGCGGTCGCAGCGGGACTCCCATAGCCTGGAATGGGGGGGGCTCTATGTCCAAAGAGTATCCTCTTCTCCTCAGCAATGATGGGACCAACTCGGTGGCGGTACCAACCCGCAAAATCCCCCACACACCTTGGAATGTAGTCGGCCTCGGGGATCATGAAGCGAGAGCCGGTGTTCAACCGTATGAAGTGATGGGTGGTGTCACGAACAACTCCCAAAGATGAGCTAGGCTCCACCATGAATGCCTCGAAGGGAACACCCTGGTTATAACCCAATTACCGGGCAAAGCGGTGCGGATTATACCGCATAAAAAGAACCGTATCATTTCGACGGAACACCAAATAACCCGGCCTAATCGAATACAAGTGCATGGCTTTCCTAGGCTTCAAGGATGGTGCTCCCCCTTTCGATAAATCGAATAGATGTTGAATAGGTCCCGAAGGAGCAGAGAGGACTCGGTCATTGAATACCATCCCGCCTTCGTTGGCATAAGGGTTAAGCAGCACACGAAGGGCCCCTAACTGAGTCGGATCAGGAGCAGAAGCATCCACCAACCTCATGAGCCACGGGAAGGTATAAGCATCATAGAAACCCGGTCTCTAGTGCGCAGGGAATGCCCCTAACATGTGCATCTCAATCCACGACGTAAAATAATGAAGAGAGAAAATCACCACATCCACGCCTGGGGTCGAGGTATTGGCCGCAGTACTCAACCCATGGTACAAGTACGATAACCCCGCAATGCCCACAGCCAGTCGTGTCCCTTCAGCAATGCGATGAGCAGGATAAATGACTGAGGCTCTCATGAAGCGACGATGCGTTGGAACGGAAAACCAACTAAGCCAAAGGCTAATAAAACCGACGAAGAAGGTCTCTTCATCCATGCCGGGAGCCGCAATCGAATCAAAAGATACGGCCGACAAGATTGGGATGTAAAACTGTGGTAAATCTTCTTCTTTGGCCGGTAGCTTATTTAGCCCAAACCCGAAGGAGTCATTAATATTGCGAATTTTGGAACCTCCTTTGATAGGACATCTTCATGAAGGAAGCAGGCGATAAAACTCTTAAAAGTGACGCCCTGCTCCTCTGACTCCGCGAACAGCTTCTCGAAAATACCCAAAGTCTTGATTAGACTTGGATACTTATGACGGAAGGCATTTTCGGCCGATAAGCCGTCAAGCATAGCAGGCACAGTTGCGAATGCATACTCATCGAAAGGCAGCAATTCTTCATAGTGCTCTCCCCTGATTGGCAATCCAGAGATCTCGTGAAACTCTTCCAGAGAAATCGAGATCTCGCGATCCCCTAGCAAGAAAGTGCTGGTGGAAAGATTCCATTGATTTAGGAAAGCTTTAAACCGCCAGACATTGGAAGATTGATAATGAAAGAGAGACGCGTACATCGCCTGTTAAAGCCCGACATTCTGCAGTCGCGCACGATGAGCGGAAAAGATAGAGAAGATAGCCCGTTGGATGGCGAGGGGTAAGCCCTATCTTATAGACTTGTCCCCAGGTTTGGGCTTCACCTTGGCAAATACGACGCCCTAAGATGTCTATGGCTGGCAAAGGCTGGTTTGGTATCCTGGCTGTCGACGGCTCAAGCCGGCCTGTAGGAGTCCAATCCATCACCTCCACTGCAAAGGCAGTCTGCGGATGCTCCATCGGCAGGAATGGGCGAAGAGGCTCTGTTGGCACCTCGCAAAGAAATCTACGGCGGCCCCGAATGATATGCCCATACCAGGTACTGTTAGTTATATGTATGCCCTTAAGGCCATTACTGTACATGAGATATACATTATAGTGGATGCTTGGACATGTATAGGGAGGACTTTCTTGCTCGACATGATAGTATACTATCCGGTTACCCCTTATCTAAACATGTACACTGATTGTATCTCTGTTACATGTTGGTAAAGCCCATAGGATACGTACTTGACTACCTAGATTATGATGAGGATCATACTAGTGGGACAAAGGTAGTCCATGAGTACATCCTTTAATGTCCCTAGTCGTGGGTGTATCGAGACGGGGTATCGATATACCAGAGTAGACTAGCGTATAGCTTCTCGACCCATGTAGATGGGCGATGGATGATCCCATATCCATTGGTGTTTGACATCAGGGATGATATACGGGTGCTCAGTGGAGACTGGGTACACTGGACGGACTCGCCGAGAACTCCCAGATGGTATTATACCTCACGTCAGATGGCAGTTCTCTGGTGACACTCGTACAGGTTAGTCTGTTGACCCAAGATCGTCATAGAGTCTTGTGTGATTCCTACCGTACTTTGATTTCCACCTTACCACGTTCAAGAGAACGTGCAAAATGGTAGTTTTTAGGTACAGTCCCGAGTCACATGGAGGCAATGAGCGATAGGAGGTGATTCATCTCTCCCGGTATAGGGAGTTGATGTTGCGCTGTGCTCGATTGGCTATAACAGGAAGTCCTTGGCCATAACAGGAAGTCCTTGGCCAGGGCTGTTTCAGAGATTTACTAGTAAGTGTTACCAGTAGTTTATCGATCCGTTATGAGCCTCATATCGGCACGACTTATTGAGTTACTGGGGTTTGACGTTTACCACCCCTAGACGAGATATGCGACATATTAGATGAAGAGACCGGAATGTACGGTAGTGTTACTGATTGGATTCGCGGGAGTATGAGCAGGCTTGCTTGTTGATCTTCTGATCTCTCAATACCCGGGTGGCCGTTACGTTTAGCAGACCGCTTGTGGCTTGTGGGTGTTTGATATGATCATCACCTACTGCCGGCGTATTGACGAGTGTTTAGAGTGCTACACAGAGGTTTCCTGGTTCATGCGAAACGGAGTAGGAGCACATATGTGAAATGTGCGGGACCAAGATTGATGCGCGTATGTGATACCGCATTCTATTCTCGTGATTTGTGATATCGGTCGGTTATATAAGATATAGCCGGATTATCGGATCAAGTGTTGATTTGATAAGTTGTTGCATTTGATATTAGTCGGATATATGTAATATAGCTGGATTATTAAATCAAGTGTTGATTTAATAATTTAATGTATAATTGTATATTAGATATACTAGATTACATTAACTAATATTAGCTCACTTATGATTTCTTTTCTCACTTGTGTGCATTAGTGTATATGTGATATATATTAATATACAACTTTTGCATCATGGTTGTTGATACACACTACATGGGTGTATGAGACTTACACCATACTAATTATAATGTAGGGTTTAAATATTTAAAGTAAATCCAAATTAGTGGTTAATTGGTCACATGCATGAAACTTTGAGAAGCTTGTGGATGCATTGACTTGGTCCACTAATTTTGTTTTACTAAAGATATTTATTAACCTAACCATTATAATTTAGCCATGGTTTATTCTCTACATGGGTTAGTGTAGGACACTAACTCACCCATGGTTGCTATTCTCACCTCATTAGTTCATTCTCATCTCTTGACTTCATCTTCATCCTTGAGAAAAAGCTTGCTAGCTTTTTCAAAAGTGAGAAAATATTGTGAGAAAAATAAAACTAAAATGAGCATACTTCCTACTTCATCATCCTCTACTAGATTAGCACTTTAGTATAGGGTGTTAGCTTCACTAATCTCTCATTAATGAAGTAGTAGCTTGAGTTAGTGTCTCCTCGACGTAGATCATCTTCGGCCTCGAAGACTTCAAGCAAGATCGTTCCTTTCACCTTGAGAAACCATGCAAGAGCCCGGGAGTTCCATGATCGCAGCTAAGGAACCACTACAAGGAGCTATTGAAGTGAAGGACCGGTTTACAAAGGTTTTATTCCGTTATCACTTAGATATATAGTAGTTTACTTTCTTGTTTCTAACCTTAAAACTCTAGTTAGATCCTAGGTTAGGGTTGTTTGGCACACTAAATTTTTAAATAAGGCATGTTTGATATCTTGTGGAACCTTGTGGTTGTGCCTAAGAACCCTGCAGTGGTATCAGAGCCTAGATAGAGCATTAGGCATTGTCTAGGCGAAGTTAAAAGTCCGATCGAACTCCGAAAACCGTATTTTTCCCACTTTCTGGAAATTTTTCAAAAAGTTGAAATTTTTCATGTTAAAAATATTCAGAAAATCATGCAGGTAATTCTATAGACACACCTGAAGAACGAAAACCTAACTCTTCTAAGTGACCGCGGATCCGCGGCCAAAATATGGTTTGGCGGCGGATCCACGGCGCCACTTGAGAGGCTTGGGTCGGGCCCTTCAGCTGTTAGTCCGTAGGTACTGCGGCATGCTTCCGGGCATTTTTAATTCTGCTTAACAGTTGAGCTCTCTGGGAATTTTGGGAATTCGTTGATTCGATCGAAATATTTAACGTCGCCTAGCTTTCTGTGATTGTGATACAATATTTGGAATCCACTATAATTAGTTATGTGATAACTAGTATGAATTTTATAAATCTAGCGGTTTAGTCTCATTTGATCGGTTGCTACGGAATTTTGATGTTGATCAAAAATCTGTCGCAATTACGTAGTGTACGCGGATACTCGCCGGGTAACCTTACTAGATAGCCACTCCCCATAGCCCCGACCAAGTGACTGTAGGAGAACCCCGTCGCCCAAAGCATCCATTCGGGTGCTCACGGCAGCGGTGTTCCGCCTTAGTGTACTTCGTCGACGGCATCGGGGGGTGCGGCCGTCTAATAAAGTTTCCGACGAGCATTCGATCATGTTATCGGGAATCTTGTTGAATTACCCGACAGGCTATTGGAAAGTGTTTTCAATATCGAGACTAAAATGCGGGGTTTATAATTGTTAGGCATGTGATGTATAAGGAATTCATTTGGTTAGGCATGAAATCCAAAGTATGTGATACATTGGGTTTATGATGTCTAAGATGGTTGCGGATTCCAATTGTTGTAGTTTTTCACTTTCTTTTCTGCGACCGTAACTGTAATATGTGGTGTATCGCCGGTTTCGGTGCTATATGTCTGTTGGATATAGTGCCCTCAAAGTCATTTATTGGATCGCAGGTACGTGATTGCAATGATTGAGGAGGACCTATACCGGTAGCACAGTCTTACTCAAGATGATAGTATACTATCTGGTTTACCTTTATCAGTCATGTACAGGTTCAGGTGACTGATCACTATTACACGTTGATAGAGCCCTTAGGATCTTGCTTGACTACCAACAGTATGATGGCGATCATATACGTGAGAGTTAGGTAGTCTATAAGCACATCCTTAATAGTAGTCCCTAGTCGTGGGAGTTTCGAGACAGGGCATCGATACTCCGGAGTAGACTAGTGTATACAGTCGAGACCCCGACGAAGGGCGGTGGCCGATCTCATAAGTACTGGTGTCAGTTGGATCACCTAAGATGTATACAGGTGCTCATTGGGTTATGAGTACACCGGACAGGACTCGCCGGGAACCTGCTAGTTGGTATTATACCTATCGTCAGATAGCAGTTCCCTGGTGACATGTGTACAGGTTAGTTCATCGACCTGAGGTCGTCATTTGTCTCGTGTGAGTTCTCACTGTGGTTTGATTTCTACCCTACCACGGCTCAAAGGAGTCATGCAAATAGGTATTTTTGGGGTACAGTCCAGAGCCATATGGAGGCAAGTGAGCGGATCGGAAGGGGATTCGTCTCTCCCGGTATTGGGGGTGAGATCGCGCTGTGTTTAGGAGAGCCATTACACAAAGCCCTCGGCCGAGGCAGGAGATTTACTGGTAGGTACTCCAGTAGTATCTCAGGGTGTTCTGGGATATACTCTGACACGAATTATACCGCTATTGGGGGTCTGACGTTACCAGCCCCCTAAGCCCGATATGCGATACTCATAGACGAACGGACCGGACTGTATGTATATTGTCACTGTTAGGCTCAGTAGGGTTCCAGGATGAGTTCGCTCATCGGCTTCCCTTGAGGTCAGGACATGGGTAGCCGTTACGCATAGCTAGTGCCGCTGACGGCTTGTGGTTAAACCCATTGCCAGGGTACTGACGAGTCATTAGAGTCCCTCACAGATAGTCTCCCAAGTTCGGGCGAAACGTTGTAGAGGCCGTATGGTTTTATGGCAGGGTTCGGAAAATGCACGTGCGTTTACGCACATGTCATATTTCGGGCAGATAATACTGGTGGGCTTTGGTTTAAGCCGGATCCATGTATTATACTGTATAGATATAATATCTCTGTCTCAGTTGCATTTGTATTCGGTCGTAATACAAATGCGGGTATGTTTATACTGTTACGGGGTTATCCTGAAATTCGTTTCGGGATCGCATTTGGAAGTTGCCAGTTTTCTATCACCCATCTTAAACATTCGGTTTAATACGGATTTATCTTTTCTTGAGGTGAGTCGTGAGTGTGGAAGGTTCTAGAAGCTTCTAGATGGTGACTAGGTTTCATGACTCATTAGTGCATTAAATGATGGATGATGACTAGGTTAATGATTCATTGTATGCAATTAATGTTTATTCAAGGTGTTTAAATGACTCATTCACTCATTTAATGTTATGGTCACCCTACCCCCCTTTCCTACACTCACTTCCCTCCTCTCTTTTAGTGGCCAGCCCATTCATTTGGGAAGGATTAAGGTTGTTTGGAAAAAAGATTATGATGGTTTTGGGTTCATGGAAATTAGATTGCTCATTTCTCATTTCATTCAATCCAAAAGGCAACTTCATTAACCGTTCATCCGTGATTTTGGATGTAACGAGACAAAGTGTTCTACTCATTCTCTACATCAATCTTGGTCATCTCTCGGGAGCCCGTTTAAAGATCCGTTGACGTGGTGCCACCTGGACGAGAAGACTGGAGATCGAGGAGATCGGAGCAGCCGCAACAAAGCGTGGGATGATAGTTAAAGACCGAAAGACTCGGATCGTTCGGTATAACAATTCTACCCACTTTGTAGTTTGTTAGTTTAGCAATAATGGCAGATCCGGGTTATGGTATACGATAGCGCCAGTTAAAAAGTTTTTTGTTCCGCATTTGGCGTCTGAAAGACGGCCAGGGCGCTAGTGTAGACTTACATTGGTATCAGAGCCACGCCATTAAGCTTTACTAACTTGTTCTAACGCGTTTAAAATATCGATCGAACGGATTTTCCAAAACTACAATTTTCAGTGTTAAAGTTTCTGTCGATTTTAAATCTGGTCTAAAAATTATTTTGAGTATCACAGAAAATCGAGCAGGCTTTTTGAAGAACACGGCAGAAATTTTACCCTCTAACACGACCGTACGGCCGTGGAAGCGCCGCCAAAGCCATGCTTTTGTAGGGTTCCTAGGCACTCTCAAGAGGTCTCACAAGGCATCAACCATGCCAATTTCAAATTTTACGGGTGCCGAGAAACCCTAATACGGATCGTTAACTAGAATTTTAGGCGAAACAAGAAGCTAGTTAACAATTTAACTAAGTGGTAAACGGAAATACAACCTTTGTAGATCCGGTTCTCCACCTCCATGGCTCCGTGATGAAGTCTCCTCGCTGTACAAATCGGATCTTGGGCTCTAGCGTCGGCTTCATCGGAGAAAAAGCGGGCTAGGTCATCGACGACGATGCCGAAGATGATCTACGTCGAGGCATCGCTAGATCAAGCTCCAACTTCACCAAGTCAAGAAAACTTGTGAAGGAAACACCCTATACTACTTGGCAAGAGGTAGAGGATGAAGAAATAGGAAGTGGGTTCACTTTAGAATTGGATTTCTCACTCATTTGCTCAAGTTGCCATTGTTGAAGCAAGCTTTCTTCAAGTGAAGAAGAAGAAGAAGAAAGAAAGAATATGATAAGTGTTCATTAAAAATGGAAAAGAAAATCAATACTTATCATATTCAAATCATGGTTAAGTGTAGAGACTAAACTAGGGTTAGTGGGAATGGTTAGGGTTAAGCATGAGACAAAATGGTCACTTAGTCAAACCTTCATGAAGCTTCAATGTCAAACAAAGAAAGCCACCATTTTCTCTCATTTCCAAAATGAATAAAATAAATAAATAAAGAAAGAAAATGAAAACCCTTAACCATTACACAACCATGGTTTAATCTTTACACAAACCCTAATGAGCATGCATCATCAAACATGATACAAACTAGTGTACAAAAGTATATCACATATACAATGTGCACATAAAGTGAGAAAATCCATTTAAAGTGAACCAATACTAGTTAATGCAAAGTAATATATCAAATATATAATTATGCATTAAATCATCAAATCAACACTTGATTTAACGATCCGGTCATATCGCATATAACCGACTAGTATCCTATGTATCGGCTTATCGAATCAATACTTGATTCGATGACTAGGTTATATCGCATATAACCAATCGATACATTTATCGCGAGAATGAAATACGGTATCACATACACGCATGATTCTCGGTCCCGCACATATCTCATATGCGCTCCTATTTCGTTTCGCTTGAGCTAGGAAACCTCTGTGTAGGACTCTAAAGACTCATCAATACTCCGGCAGCAGGTGATGATCATATCAAGCACCCACAAGCCGCAAGCGGTCTGCTAAACGTAACGGCCACCCGGGTATTGAGCGATCAGAAGATCGACGAGCAAGCCCGCTCATACTCCTGTGAATCCAACCAGTAACACTTACCGTACAGTCCGGTCTCGTCGTCTGATATGTCGCATATCTCGCCTAGGGGTGGTAAACGTCAGACCCCAATAGCTCGATAAGTCGTGTCGATATGAGGTCTATAACAGTTCGAGAAACTACTGGTAACACTTACCAGTAAATCTCAGCAACCCTGGCCAGGGATTTCCGGTTATAGCCAATCGAACACAGCGCAACATCAACTCCCTATACCGGGAGAGACGAATCCCCTCCCATCGCTCATTGCCTCCATGTGATTCGGGACTGTACCCAAAAACCACTGTTTTGCACGCCCTCTTGGACGTGGTAAGATGGAAATCAAAGCACAGTGGGAACCACACAAGACTCTATGACGATCTCGGGTCAACAGACTACTCTGTACCAGTGTCACCAGAGAACTGCCATCTGACGTAAGGTATAATACCATCTGGGAGTTCTCGGCGAGTCCGTCCAGTGTACCCAGTCTCCACTGAGCACCCGTATATCATCTCTGATGTCAAACACCAATGGATATGGGATCATCCATCGCCCATCTGTATGGGTCGAGAAGGTATACGCTAGTCTACTCTGGTATATCGATGCCCCGTCTCGATACACCCACGACTAGGGACTTTGAAGGATGTACTTTTGGACTACCATGTCCCCACTAGTATGATCCGCATCATAGTCCAGGTAGTCAAGTACACATCCTAAGGGCTTTACCAACATGTAACAGAGAGACAATCAATGTACACGTTAAGGTAAAGAGCAACCAGATAGCATACTATCATGTCGAGCAAGAAAGTCCTCCCTATATATGTCCCAGCATCCACTACAATATACATCCAATGTACAGTAATGGCCTCTAGGGCATACATATAACTAACAATCTCCCACTTGCACTAGGGCCATCTGATAGCAGTGGTTGTAGTATCTCATACTCAACCATCCCATAAAAGTCTCTCTCTGGGAAAAGGCTTTTGTGAGTGGATCCGCCGTGTTGTCCTCTGAGTCTACTCTCCTAACCTCGATCACCCTGGAGATCAACTATCTCCATGATCAGGTGATACTGCCTTAGAATATGTCTGGATCACTGATGGGACCTGCGTTCCTTGGCACAAGCCATAACTCCATTGTCACACAATGGTAGGAACCTAGTTCATCTCATGATCCAATATACACCCAAACAGCCTCTTTGGTAGCATCTTTAGTAGCGATGTATCCTGCCTTTATCGTCTAGTATGTCACGGTATCTAGCTTGGAACTCTTCCAACATACCGTCCCTTTACTGAGGGTAAAGACAATGCCTGTGACTGACATTCAGTTGTCTTTATCACTCTGGAACACTTCCAGTGATTCTCCCTAGGATCAACTGATACCATCTCACTACAACTAGTGAGTGTCCTAATATCCAACTAGATCTATCTCATAGATCCAAATTCCAGGATTTAGTAGGTATCACTTTGATCTTATGTGGAGAATCAGTGTGATAAGCGGAGATTGATCGAGCGTAGCATAGGAAACTCCTTCCCTATCAAGAGTATGTCATCCACGTACTCTACGAGGATCGTCACCATACTCCCTACTACCTTTTTGTTTATACAAGGTTCATCTACCATTTTGATGATGTCAACTTCTTTGACTAATCCATCAAAACAGATGTTCCAACTCCGCGATGCCTGCTTTATCCTATAAAGCATCTTGCACACGTTTCCGCTGCTCCCACTGTCTACGAGGCCCTCTGGCTGTGTACTTATAGACTGCCTTTTCTAAAACATCATTTAGAAAAGCTGTCATGACACCCAACCACCAGATATCGTAGTCATGGTATGTAGCCGTGGTAAGTAGGATCTGGATGGACTTAAGCATAGCCACTGGAAAAAGTTTCATCATTATCCACGTATGGTCGATGACGAAAACCTTTAACAAGTCTAGCTTTGAAAGTCACAACTTTTCCATCTACACCAAGCAATCTTCTCAAGATATACTTGCTCCTGATGGGGATTTAACCCTTCAGATATAGCAACCAAAGTCCATACTTTGTTGGTGTATAAGGATTCCATCTCAGATCGCTAAGCATCCAGCCATTCTTACAGAGTCCCACTCCTGATGGCCTGCTCGAAACTAGTTGGGTCATCATCTCATGATGCAATCTTCGCTCCCACTGTCATAGAGAAACAGAAGTATCTCTCAGGTGGGTGAGGAACCCTACTAGATCGGCGGAGAGGCTGAGGTTCGTTGGAATCTACTGAATCCTTTGGTTTTATCAAATCATCAGCTGCAGTTTGTATAGCTGGAACCTTTCCAGTTCTACATTACAGACTTTGCCTCGAGCTTGTCCGGATTTTGCTTTCAGACATAGGCCGGTCAACCCCAAATCTTAACTAACTTAAGAGATGGGCTCTTCCCTTATCATATCAAATATGAAGTGGTAGGCAACTGATTTGATTTGAACCCTATTCAATAGGTATGCAGCCTCTCAAGTGCATAACTCCCAAAAAGGAAATAGGTAACTCAGTAGTACTCATCATAGAGCACACCTTATCATATAGGGTGTGATTGCTCCACCCCGAAATACCATCGTGCTATGGTGTATTCGGAGGAGTAATGCTAAAAGAGAATCTCATTCTCCTTTAGAATAATCCAGGAATTCCGTGCTCAAGTATTCTCCTCCTTGATCACATCAAAGGACATAATACTTATACCCGTATTTTGGTTCTTTACTTCTAACTTATATTCTGTGAATATCTCAAAAGGTTCGGACTTGTGTTTCAACAGGAACATAGGTCTGAAACTCGAAAGATCATCAGAGAATGTAATGAAGTATAAAGAATCAGTCCTGGCATGTGTAGACAGGGGACCTTACATACATCATCTTGTATCAGTCCCAAGAGTTTACTAACTCTTTCTCTGTTTCCAGTAAACGGAGCTATGGTCATCTTTTCTCTGTGACATGACTGGCAAGTTTCACAAGATGTAAATTCAAACTGATTTAAATATGCATCTAAATGTAACTTTAGCCAGTCGGGTCGCATTGATATGACCTAGTCTACAATGCCTCAAGAAGGATTCGTTCATTTCTGAACTCTTCCTCTTGTGTGTGTTCCGTATACTAAGAACTGTAGTTTGATTTAGAACATTAACGCTTTTAGATAACGTGCCTGAACCGATCAACTTTTGATATAGGAAATGTTCAAAACATTATCCAACAATACAAAATTTCATCATTTCTTTACTAATAAAGAGAGTGATATGATTTTGTATATCAGGTTCGGTATCTAATAACATTCGTTCAGAATCAATGTATTGGTAATACAGGGTGACAGTGACCAACAGACTTGGCTGCAACACTTGCCCCGTTTTCTGCCTCATGAAACTTATCACCCGTTCTCAGTTCTCTACCTTTCTGTAGCCCTATGTAACAGATTACATATCTGGGATCCTGATCTGGTATCACATACCCAGAACGTAAAGGACACTGAGAAACAGTTCTGCATAATGAACACACCCGAAGATGATGCATCAGCATGCACTCTCTTCGTTTGGGCGGCACGGGAATTCTGGTAATCCCCTATTTCCTGCTCTGTCTTATAACAATTATAAGTTGGAGCGGGACCAACGTTCCCCAGCTCAGTATAACAAGCGGGTTCGGTCAATATCCGTATTATTATCTTGATTAAGGCGTGATATGGTCGCTAACTGGAGAGAGAGAGAAGAAAACACTCAGCGTGCGCTCTTTCAAGAATAGATTGGTTATTATTTTATCTAATCAGGATGGCTCCCACTGCTTTTTATCAAATCTTCCTTCAAACCCTAAAAGGAAAGACTAGCCGGGATTAATTACACACTACAAGTTCGCCAATCTTTCAGCCAGGCCAGTGTCGGTACTTTGAGGGAGGTCCCCCCGTGCTTTCGCACGAACCTAATTACTGTAAACCTCGTTTTCCCAGAGGCGTAACCCCGTTGACACCTTTCTAGACACCTACTTGATCGGCTAATTGTAATGTATAAAACTCTCCCAGGAGTAACAATTACTCGCAGCGGGTATCGGGATCCAACTATCTCATAGAAGGTATGCAATCTCATTGCAAATTTCAACACTTGAAATTCCCGATAATATTTTGCCCCGAACGATCTATGACCTTGACAAGGTCAACAAACCATAGACCGCAAGTTAAGTTCAACCCGTCATTTCTTGATTGAATCAAACCCACCCGCACGACCCTTGACAAGGTCAACAAGGCCGCACGACTACCCTAACCCAATCTGCATCATATGCATAGGCAGATAAATACTGGTTAGCTACCGCACACTGGGCCTTGACAAGGTCAACAAACGCAGCACGAATACTAAACAGGATTTATCTGAAATGACGAAGGGCTACGACAGGTTTTTCTGAAAACCTATTGCGTAATGAACTTGATATCGTTGTAGAATTAAATGATTTAAAAATGGAGTGTTTTTTAGGCTTTTCTAGTTTTGCTAAAGGAGTCACTCCCGGTGAAGGGATCGT
Source organism: Agapanthus africanus (assembly GCA_030015575.1). Classification (NCBI taxonomy): domain Eukaryota; kingdom Viridiplantae; phylum Streptophyta; class Magnoliopsida; order Asparagales; family Amaryllidaceae; genus Agapanthus; species Agapanthus africanus. The sequence goes on from CM057339.1 coordinate 30,443,354, forward strand.
CGGTCCTTTCCTCGTCGAATGAGGTGCGGGATATATCATATATATCACTGTGCAAAGCAAAAACTCTTAAAAGCAATCAAAAGACAAACCGAGTGTGTAGCATCTGCCAGTTATTGCTAAAGGAGTCACTCCCGGTGAAGGGATCTCGGTCCTTTCCTCATCGAATAAGGTGCAGGGTATATCATATATACCGCTATGCAAAGCAAGAACTGTAGCTACCTGTTTTATTTTGAAATTCGATTCTACAACATCTTTAGGTTTCTTTTATTTCATTAATCACATTAATGAAGTCCCATCATTTAAATACCTAAACATCACAGATAAATACGACGTACACTTATGCCATCCGCATTCGCCTCGATGTCCCCTCGTGCACTGTTAAGTTAGGTAACTAACGGCAGAGCGGGGCAGGGCTAGCGCGGGTGTAAAACATAAGTAACGCCTATTTAATATATCATATATACTATATACTGTATCTATCACAGAACATCACATGATCACATCACAGATATCGCGGCAGAAGAAACATATGAAACATTGGATATACTAGGACGTCCGTGTTTTCAATACGAGCCAGTATAAAACACGGATTCCACGGTCGCGATGAATAGCCAAACCCACACCCCTAGACCCCTACGAGAGCGGCAAGCAACCCTACCAATTCTAGAGTTAGGAGACCCGGACTCGACTCCTCGAGTTGGTCTCCCACTGGACTCCAGAACCCGGTTACTTATGCTCCCCTCCTTGGGTCTATCCTAGTGCGGAAAAGTAAATAATATACAAACGGTGACATCTTCCGCAACCTGGAAGTGCCCCAATAAAAGAATATTACATACAAGTTTTTACATGAATGAAAATGAAAAACACTCATCTCACATAAAAACCCCCGGCTATTCAAACACGACGATCCAATATAACATATCCAGCAACACATAACATCACATGTCGTCAACGTAAGTAAATATGCGCATCCCAATTGTCGTTGACATATAGCAACGAAACCGGCGATATCACATATTACACTTACGGTCACAGAAAAGAAAGTGTAAAACTACAACAGCTGGAATCCGCAACCTCCATAGACATCGCATGCCTAATCAAATGAATTCCTTAGACATCGCATGCCTAACAATTATAAACCCCGCATTTTAGTCTCATTATCGAAAACTCTTTTCAATATCAAGTCGGGCAATTCAATAAGATTCCCGACATCCTGATCGAATGCTCGTCGCAAACTTCAGTAGACGGCCGCACCCCCGATACCGTCGACGAAGTGCACCAAGGCGGAACACCGCTACCGCGAGCACCCGGACGGATGCTTTCGGCGACAGGGTTCTCCTATAGTCACTTGGTCGGGGTTAAGGGGTGTAGCTGTCTATTAAGTTTATCCGGCGAGTATCCGCGTACGCTACGTGATTGCGACGGACTTTTGATCACATCAAAATTCCGTGGCAACCGATCAAGTGAGACTAAACTGCTATGTTTATAACATTCATTCAGTTATCTCATAACTACTTATGAATTCCAATTATTGTATCACATTCCAGATAAATAGAAAATGTTAAACTTTCCGATCGAGCAATCGAATACCCAAGTTTTCCCGAAACAGCTCAACTCATGAAATAAGTTCAAAGACATTCACTTCGTGCCTCAGTACCAATGGTCCAGCCGTAGAAGGGTCAAGCCAACGCCTCACATGTGGCACGCCGTACTGCCCCAAACCCGAAGGTTCAAAAGACAGTTCAAGACGGTCACATAATCGAGTTAAGGTTTGTTGTCTTCTAGAGGGACCATCGCGTTACTTGCACTACTTAGAACGTCTTTAAACCTCGGAAAAATCCAACACTTGGAAATTTTCCGGCAGGGGAAAAGTTGGGTATTTATATTCGGTCGAACTTTTTAACATATTCTAAAATTATCCGGAAAAGCACACAGACAAAATTAGACAATCCGATCGAAATACCGAGTCCCTAATACAACCCAGAAAACTCAACTCTTGAGTAAATTTTTTAAAATTCCCATAAAACTCAGCATTTAAATAAAGAAGTTACTGTGCAAAAATGGTTGACTGAAGAGACTAAATGGGCGTGGAACCGCCGCAATAGACGGCTAATGCCGCGGTTCCGCCGCGCTTTAGAAAGATCATTAGGTAATTTTTGCACCATAATTCTTAGAATTTCCTGCTGAATTTTTTAAGCGTTTTTAATCTGGAAAAAACCCAGTTTTTGGAAAAAGTCCAGAGAGCATTTTCCGGGTTAGGTTTTGGTTCGATCGGACTTCTAACTCCGTCTACGCGTCGCCTAAGGCTCTAGCTAGGCTCTGATACCACTGTAGGGTTCCTAGGCACTCTCAAGAGGTCTCACAAGGCATCAACCATGCCAATTTCAAATTTTACGGGTGCCGAGAAACCCTAATACGGATCGTTAACTAGAATTTTAGGCGAAACAAGAAGCTAGTTAACAATTTACCTAAGTGGTAAACGGAAATACAACCTTTGTAGATCCGGTTCTCCACCTCCATGGCTCCGTGATGAAGTCTCCTCGCTGTACAAATCGGATCTTGGGCTCTAGCGTCGGCTTCATCGGAGAAAAAGCGGGCTAGGTCATCGACGACGATGCCGAAGATGATCTACGTCGAGGCATCGCTAGATCAAGCTCCAACTTCACCAAGTCAAGAAAACTTGTGAAGGAAACACCCTATACTACTTGGCAAGAGGTAGAGGATGAAGAAATAGGAAGTGGGTTCACTTTAGAATTGGATTTCTCACTCATTTGCTCAAGTTGCCATTGTTGAAGCAAGCTTTCTTCAAGTGAAGAAGAAGAAGAAGAAAGAAAGAATATGATAAGTGTTCATTAAAAATGGAAAAGAAAATCAATACTTATCATATTCAAACCATGGTTAAGTGTAGAGACTAAACTAGGGTTAGTGGGAATGGTTAGGGTTAAGCATGAGACAAAATGGTCACTTAGTCAAACCTTCATGAAGCTTCAATGTCAAACAAAGAAAGCCACCATTTTCTCTCATTTCCAAAATGAATAAAATAAATAAATAAATAAAGAAAATGAAAACCCTTAACCATTACACAACCATGGTTTAATCTTTACACAAACCCTAATGAGCATGCATCATCAAACATGATACAAACTAGTGTACAAAAGTATATCACATATACAATGTGCACATAAAGTGAGAAAATCCATTTAAAGTGAACCAATACTAGTTAATGCAAAGTAATATATCAAATATATAATTATGCATTAAATCATCAAATCAACACTTGATTTAACGATCCGGTCATATCGCATATAACCGACTAGTATCCTATGTATCGGCTTATCGAATCAATACTTGATTCGATGACTAGGTTATATCGCATATAACCAATCGATACATTTATCGCGAGAATGAAATACGGTATCACATACACGCATGATTCTCGGTCCCGCACATATCTCATATGCGCTCCTATTTCGTTTCGCTTGAGCTAGGAAACCTCTGCGTAGGACTCTAAAGACTCATCAATACTCCGGCAGCAGGTGATGATCATATCAAGCACCCACAAGCCGCAAGCGGTCTGCTAAACGTAACGGCCACCCGGGTATTGAGCGATCAGAAGATCGACGAGCAAGCCCGCTCATACTCCTGTGAATCCAACCAGTAACACTTACCGTACAGTCCGGTCTCGTCGTCTGATATGTCGCATATCTCGCCTAGGGGTGGTAAACGTCAGACCCCAATAGCTCGATAAGTCGTGTCGATATGAGGTCTATAACAGTTCGAGAAACTACTGGTAACACTTACCAGTAAATCTCAGCAACCCTGGCCAGGGATTTCCGGTTATAGCCAATCGAACACAGCGCAACATCAACTCCCTATACCGGGAGAGACGAATCCCCTCCCATCGCTCATTGCCTCCATGTGATTCGGGACTGTACCCAAAAACCACCGTTTTGCACGCCCTCTTGGACGTGGTAATATGGAAATCAAAGCACAGTGGGAACCACACAAGACTCTATGACGATCTCGGGTCAACAGACTACTCTGTACCAGTGTCACCAGAGAACTGCCATCTGACGTAAGGTATAATACCATCTGGGAGTTCTCGGCGAGTCCGTCCAGTGTACCCAGTCTCCACTGAGCACCCGTATATCATCTCTGATGTCAAACACCAATGGATATGGGATCATCCATCACCCATCTGTATGGGTCGAGAAGGTATACGCTAGTCTACTCTGGTATATCGATGCCCCGTCTCGATACACCCACGACTAGGGACTTTGAAGGATGTACTTTTGGACTACCATGTCCCCACTAGTATGATCCGCATCATAGTCCATGTAGTCAAGTACACATCCTAAGGGCTTTACCAACATGTAATCGAGAGACAATCAATGTACACGTTAAGGTAAAGAGCAACCAGATAACATACTATCATGTCGAGCAAGAAAGTCCTCCCTATATATGTCCCAGCATCCACTACAATATACATCCAATGTACAGTAATGGCCTCTAGGGCATACATATAACTAACAGCTTTGGCCGCGGATCCGCGGCCATCTTGGTGCTTCAGAGGGTCAAATTTCTTCTGGGGATTCTACACAGTGAATTGTGGTTTCTGGAATATTTGTTTTGGGCCCAGATTTTGTTACTGTACAGCAGATGTACGTGGGGCCCACTTCGGGAAGTTTTGTCGATCGAAATTTTAAACGTGTTAGTTTACAGTACTTACATTATATCTCCGACCGGGAATGTCATTTGAGCGGTAAATTGCGTCTAAATGTTATAGCTCTTTTAGACGGATTTGCGAACGTGACATTTGCGTTGATGTTCTGTGTTGTGCTGTGATGTTGCGGATTTGTCGTGGTGGATAGCAGTGTGCAATGGTAGTGCAGTTTGAATTTATTTGTATATTTGATATTGCGGGGCGAGCGTCCAACATGTAGACTGCCGTCACCGCATGTTTGTATAATATTCTTTTGAGGCACGACCGGGCTGAGGTCGATGTACCCGTTGTATATATTTTTCAATTCTGTACTAGGTTTACCCCGTGATGGAGTGCACGGATAGCCGGGTTCTGGAGGGCAACGGGTCCGCATCTCATGGCTTTGAGAGGCAGAGGGGCCTCACTCTAGAATTGGCAGACTATTCGCCGCACTCGTGGGGGGTAGAGGTTGACCCAAGGAGGGGTGCTCAAGTTACCGGATTCCGTGAGGTGCCGGATGGTCCATTCACTATGCTGTAGGGGGCTGCCTCGCTTCAGGTTTTGGCGGGTAACTTGCCGCACTCGTAAGGGTCTAGATTTCATTGCACAGGCTATCCACATGACCAGGGGAACGTCGGGTTTCAGTAGCGGCTCTGTGAAACCCGGGGATCCCAAATTATCTGTATTGTTCTGTGATGCTTATTACTTTTCTGTAATGTTGCATACTATCACGCCTAGAGCGATTATTGTATATTGGTATATATATACTATTAGATGTTGTATATGTTTTACACCCGCGCTAGTCCAGTCCCCGCTCTGTCGTTAGTTAAGTAACCTAACGGGTGATGACGGGACCCAGTGACGAATGCGGATGGCATATACGTACATTTTATTTTCGTTCTTTTCTGGTGTGATTAATTGATGGGACTGCGTTGATTCTGATCAATGCAAAGGAAAACAAACCTGTTTGGCAGTTGTTGGAACAGTCTTAAAAAGTGTTATTACAAAGACGTTTCCTTTTGTTTTGCACAGTGGTATTCAGTTGGGATATCCTGCACCTCATTCGACGAGGCAAGGGCCGATATCCTTTTACCGGGAGTGGCCCCTTGGGTAGAAGTTTGCATCAGGGTAATAACTTCACTATAGTCGATTACAAGTTATCGCGGTATTCAGTTGGAATATCCTGCATCTCATTCCACGAGGAAAGAGCCAAGATCCCTTCACCAGGAGTGACCTCTTTAGCAAAGGTTTTCGCCACTATATTTTTATAAAAAGCTATCAGGTTCCTTCAGCGATATCAAGTTCATTACGTTAAAGGTTTTTTTGCCAAAAACTAGCCGTAGCCCTCCGTCATTTCTTTTGGGTATTCGGTAGTATTCAAGCTATGTATTTTGACCTAACGCCAAGGCATGGTGTTTGGTAGCTGCTGGGTATTCATTTGTTGCATAGATAGATGAGTTGGTTTGGAACAGTCGTTCTGCCATTTTGGCCAAAGTTAAGGGCATGTGCGGGTGGGTTCAAATTGACAAGATAATGATGGGTAGAACTTGGCATGTGACTTATGGCATTTTGGCCAACGTCAAGGTCATAAGAGCATGGGGCAAAAATCATATCGGGAGTTTCTAAAGAAACTGAAACTTGCCAAGTATGCGCATACCTTCTGGAGTGTGATAACATGAGTGGATTCCGTCATGTTATCATGCGATGAGAGTTGGATCCCGATTCTCACTGATGAGTTGGTTTACTCTTCGGGTGATCCCGATTGATTCTTCTTTTAGGTTTGGAGGAGAATTTGACAGTACAGTGGGAGGTTTCCTGATTAGATAAAGTGATAACCATTCTGATCTAGGTTAGAGTGCACGCAGAGTGTTTCTTTTCTCTCTCTCTTTGGCAGCGACCATTGACCGACCCTAGACTATAACTCAGTAACCAAGTTGACCGAACCTTCTTAAAATACTGGCTTTTGGATTGTCTAAGTTGCATAAGTCATTACCACTCCTTCTTTTACCCTTTGCATTTCTCAGAACACCCCGTATTACTACGGACATCCACTTCTATTGGATAGATCCATCACATGGTTATATATGAACTCGAAGGGACTTCTTCAAGGATGGATCAAGGTTCAGGAGAAATAGAATTGGTTTATTCAGTTGTCTTTTATTATCACCTTCTCTAAGGTTGCGAGGGTTCCCTAGTTTAGGAGAGTACACCTATTACGCATATTGGATAGTCTTCTTCCAAACCATAGGCAGGTGCCGAAAGGTAGGGAATGAAGAAAACCAATTAGCCTAAGTAGGGTGTGCAGAAGGTAATATGTAAAGACAAAATAAAGGGATTAGAAAGAGGGCAAAGTAAATTGTGACTGTTATCATTCACGACCAAACCGCGTACTTCATCGCCACTCCTATTTCATCTTTAATAGAATAAGGCATTATTCAGTTGTATTTTATCATCACCTTCTCTCAAGTTGCGAGTACTCCTAGGTTGAGGAGGGTACACCTATTATGCTTACTGGATAGTTTTCTTCCAAACCATAGGCCGGTGCCGAATGGTAGGGAAGGAAGAAAACCACTTAGCCTAACGATGGTGTACAGAAGGTAATGAATAAAGACAAATAAAGGGATTTGGAGAGATGGCAAAGAAATATACGGTTATAGTCATGAATTGGATTATGGAAGAGGCATTGCTAGGAATACTAGGATACCCCTACGAAACATTTTCATGTTTCAGTGCATTGTTAAAGGAAAACTGATTTCCCGATTAGATACTTACTCCAGGATATGTATTTACCAAGTATGATTCTCACATCTGTATGGTTTTACAGATGATGAGTGGGAGTAGGTTATTGGGAATTAGGTGATCATCCTCATTATATCGGAATTCGTTGTAATTGGTGATATTTGAGGAAATCGTCTGGGTACAGTTTTCAACCTACAACGCACAGGTTTTGAGTTATTCAACTCAACGGACTTATACAGAGTATTGTATGTTGTCCAGTGTCCGTCAAGACAAAGGGGTTGGTCCTCGTACTATGTTCTGTTTACTTGTGACTTCTCTAATTTTTAGACAAGTGTTTCGTAGAAATACAATATATAAGTTTTGAGAAGTTGTGGGTATAAGAATAAAGTAGAGAACCAGGTATCGCAAGTATCGGGATTCTTCAAAGAGATCGAAGGTGTAGATACTTGTGAGTGGTATTCAGATGATAGTAATGGTTTTGAGAAACTTGTTTCTCTTTCAGGTTACTCATAATTGGATGTATTCCTAAGTTGAGTAATGCTGATTAGCCTCTCTCCATTAAGTTGATATGCACTGGAGACAGCTGCATGATTTGAATCTGGTTCCAATTAAATAAGTGCCAAAGTTTCTATATTGGATATAGAATGGTTCATATCTTAACGATGTTAAGGTACGGTGAGTTGTCCAGCTTATGCTTAAAACCAGACTCTGGATAACTTAAGGCACGTTTCTGTAATGGCAGTTTGTGGGTTGACCCTGGCTTTGTCGAGGGTTGATTTTCTACCATCTGGAAGATCAATAGTGATATTGTTCTTGACTCACCACAGTTTTAGTAAAATGGATTTTTTCAGAAAACAGTAGTGAGAGTATGGTAGAACTGGGAGTGATTCCAGAACCGCAAACGATTACGGAAAATTTAATGGGACCTAAAGATTCAATCAGGTTTGACATTCCAATAGCCACTCCGCAGATATGGTGGGTAACCTCAGACACCTGAGAGGTACTCCGGTAGCCTCAAGGACAGTGACAGGAAGGTTCTTATTTACCCAGACTTGACACTACTGTTGTTCCAGGCTATGAGACCCGGCAGGAGGTTAAGTATAGCGTCGTTCTAAACTAGCTTTAGAAGTGCACGTATATATTATTCTGCCAGAGGGTTGTTGTGGTCAGTGGGAGCAGCGAAAGCATAGTGGGCAAGTAGCTTATGTCTATTTATAGACTTAAGCAGATATAGCGGAGATAGATCATCTATTTTTGATGTGACGGTCATAGGTTTGACTTCATCAGAATAGGGGATGGATCTGTTAAGAAGGTAGTAGGGTGTGATGTCCTAGTTTTTGGATGAAATACACAGAGTAGGAAGTAAAATTCCTATACTACGATCGGTTATACTGTAGTCATCATACAGTTGTTTCTCCACAAAGGATATGGATATAATATCAGATATTCTGGTTACTAGATCTATGGTTTTAGATCTAGAATTGAGTAGTTTCCCAATCTGGGTACTTTGACAGTATTCTAATAGTATTTTAGAATAGATGACTCCTGGTATGGTGGTGTACCTGCAGGTGATGGAGTCGCCCTCTCTAAAGGTGTCTTATAGACTAAAGGGGAGAGGAATGAGCATGATTGACATATCACTTGCTTAGGAAATTGAGTCAATCGTGAGATGTCAAGTACCACACCAGATGTTGTTTTTGCACTAGATGCGATAAGTTTATATTAATCCAATTCTGGAGAAACATAAGGAAGCGGTTTTAGAACATAAGTGAATGTTCTGCGGATTTGATGACGGCAGCCTCCTTCGGGAGACGGTTATCATTCCTGGCTTCAAAAGTGACATGGATGACAGAGTGATTGTCAGAGTTATAGTTTTTCCCTCTGATGAGGGACAGTATTATGGACAGGTGGTCCAAGAGGATACTGTGGGAGGCATAGTGCTGGACACTGATTAGTTTCAGTTGTGGATACAGTCTAAGAAGTTTGGATTTGGAGTTCATTTAAGAATTAGGTCCCATCAGATATCCAAACATATTCTAAAACAGGTATTACTCAATTCGGGAGATGTATTTCTTCGCAAACTTGAGATTAAGAGAGACATAGAAAGAAATATCAGGGCGGATCCACTCACTGAAGCTATTTCTCGAACACAATAGTTTTACAAACGGGCTTTGTGAAACTGATTAGTAGAGGAGTTGGATGTTCGGTATCACATGGGCTGTGAGTATGCGACATCGCAATAATTAGCCTTAAGTGCAAGTGGGAGATTGTTGGATATAGTGCCCTCAAAGTCAATTATTTGATCGCAGGTACGTGATTGCAATGATTGAGGAGGACCTATACCGGTAGCACAGTCTTACTCGAGATGATAGTATGCTATCTGGTTTGACTTTATCAGTCGTGTACAGGTTCAGCTGACTGATCACTATTACACGTTGATAGAGCCCTTAGGATCTTGCTTGAATACCAACAGTATAATGGCGATCATATACGTGAGAGTTGGGTAGTCTATAAGCACATCCTTAATAGTGGTCCCTAGTCGTGGGAGTTTCGAGACAGGGCATCGATACTCCGGAGTAGACTAGTGTATACAGTCGAGACCCCGACGAGAGGCGGTGGCCGGTCTCACAAGCCACTGGTGTCAGTTGGATCACCTAAGATGTATAGAGGTGCTCATTGGGTTATGAATACACCGGACAGGACTCGCCGGGAACCTGCTAGTTGGTATTATACCTATCATCAGATAGCAGTTCCTTGGTGACATGTGTACAGGTTAGTTCATCGACCTGAGGTCGTCATTTGTCTCGTGTGAGTTCCCACTGTGCTTTGATTTCTACCCTACCACGGCTCAAAGGAGTCGTGCAAAAAGGTATTTTTTGGGTACAGTCCCGAGCCACATGGAGGCAAGTAAGCGGATCGGCAGGGGATCCGTCTCTTCCGGTATTTGAGGTGAGATCATGCTGTGTCTAGGAAAGCCATTACACAAAGCCCTCGGCCGAGACAGGAGATTTACTGGTAGGTACTCCAGTAGTATCTCAGGGTGTTCTGGGATATACTCTGACGCGAATTATACCGCTATTGCGGGTCTGACGTTACCAGCCCCCTAAGCCCGATATGCGATACTCATAGACGAACGGACCGGACTGTATGTATATTGTCACTGTTAGGCTCAGTAGGGTTCCAGGATGAGTTCGCTCATCGGCTTCCCTTGAGGTCAGTACATGGGTAGCCGTTACGCACAGCTAGTGCCGCTGACGGCTTGTGGTTAAACCCACTGCCAAGGTACTGACGAGTCATTAGAGTCCCTCACAGATAGTCTCCCAAGTTCGGGCGAAACGTTGTAGAGGCCGTATGGTTTTATGGCAGGGTTCGGAAAATGCACGTGCGTTTACGCACGTGTCATATTTCGGGCAGATAATACTGGTGGGCTTTGGTTTAAGCCGGATCCATGTATTATACTTTGTAGATATAATATGTTTGTCTCAGTTGCATTTGTATTCGGTCGTAATACAAATGCGGGTATGTTTACACTGTTACGGGGTTATCCTGAAATTCGTTTCGGGATCGCTTTTGGAAGTTGCAAGTTTTCTATCACCCGTCTTAAACATTCGGTTTAATACGGATTTATCTTTTCTTGAGGTGAGTCATGAGTGTGGAAGGTTTTAGAAGCTTTTAGATGGTGACTAGGTGTCATGACTCATTAGTGCATTAAATGATGGATGATGACTAGGTTAATGATTCATTGTACGCAATTAATGTTTATGCAAGGTGTTTAAATGACTCATTCACTCATTTAATGTTATGGTCACCCTTCATTTCCTACACTCACCTCCCTCCTCTCTTTTAGTGGCCGGCCCATTCATTTGGGAAGGATTAAGGTTGTTTGGAAAAAAGATTATGATGGTTTTGGGTTCATGGAAATTAGATTGCTCATTTCTCATTTCATTCAATCCAAAAGGCAACTTCATTAACCGTTCATCCATGGTTTTGGATGTAACGAGACAAAGTGTTCTACTCATTCTCTACATCAATTTTGGTTATCTCTTTTAGCAAACTTGATGACCGAGTTGCCTCGGTTCAGAGGCGGGAGCCCGTTTAAAGATCCGTTGACATGGTGCCACCTGGACAAGAAGACTGAAGATCGAGGAGATCGGAGCAGCCGCAACAAAGCGTGGGATGATGGTTAAATACCGAAGGACTCGGATCGTTCTGTATAACAATTCTACCCACTTTGTAGTTTGTTAGTTTAGCAATAATGGCAGATCCGGGTTATGGTATACGATAGCGCCAGTTAAAAAGTTTTTTGTTCCGCATTTAGCGTCTGAAAGATGGCCGGGGCGCTAACGTAGACTTACAATGTCAACGACAATTGCAATACGCATATTTACTTACGTTGATGACATGTGATGTTATGTGTTGCTGGGATATGTTATATTGGATCGTCGTGTTTGAATAGCCGGGGGTTTTATGTGAGATGAGAGTTTTTCATTTTCATTCATGTAAAATTTATTGTATGTAATATTCTTTTATTGGGGCACTTCCAGGTTGAGCATGATGTCACCATTGTATATTATTTACTTTTCCGCATTAGGATAGACCCAAGGTGGAGAGCACAAGTAACCGGGTTCTATGGTCCAGTGGAAGACCATCTCGAGAAGTCGAGACCGGGTCTCCTAACTCTAGAATTGGTAGGGTTGCTTGCCACTCTCATAGGGGTCTAGGGATGTGGGTTTGGATATTCATCACGACCGTGGAATCCGTGTTTTATACAGGCTTAATATAAAACCCGGAAATCCTAGTATATTGATTTGTAGAGATTTTATGATCAAAAATATTTCTAAACCGCAATCAAGAACGGCGTCGCTTGGTAGCTAGCCGGTGAGTACGGGTCGGTCCACAGGGATTTTGTGAATTTCCTAATTGTTCTTACGAGTTAATTCCGATGGGTGTCGGATTGATTAAATCTAAAAACTAAATTTATCTAGATCTAAGTCTTGCTAGGGTTAGGTTTAGGGTAAGTTTGGAAATGTAAATAAATCTCACCGCTTTCTATACCCAAATTAAGATCTATGAGATGTTATGGTAATTATTAATAAAGGGGATTAGTACAATCGGGAAGAAACAGTGTTTCTTCCTCTAGGTTCTTGTCCTTCCTTTCTTAATCCTTACCCTAACCTCCATGGAAAACACGCTCAACCGGGCCTTTATACTATGGTATCACCGCTACCTCGAGGGATAGGGTGCCGTAGGGAGCGGTGTGTGCATGTATGCATGGAGTCATATAAAAACGTGTGATGGGCAAGAAAAGGATGAGAGATCTTCATCTCTCAAGCCTTACCCAAAGCTAACCCTAACAAGCGAGGAGACTACTCACTCATTAGGGAATTGAAGAACATATCTAACTATCTAACTAGGGCAATGAATTAAAGATCTATACTAAGGCAATTAAATAAAACTACTTACTTTATTGATGGCTCTCTCCAAACATTTACACAGGACTTTTCAGATCTGAATAAATGAAATGAAAAGAGGCATAACCTAGAAAAGGTTTTAGGGCTTCTATTTATAGATTCATAGAAACCCTAGGTTTACAATCGACGCATATCTGCTATTACAAAAATACCCCCTAAGAAAAAGACCAAGTCAACGCTCGCAGCCGCCTCTGAAATTTCTCACTAACACGTGGGCCACGTGGCCGTGGATCCGCGGCCAAAGCCCACGTTTGGCCGCGGTTCCACGGCCGTATGTGGGGCTTGGCTGCTGAAATTTCTTGGTCTTCTTCTGGTTGACTTTTTATGACTATTTCTTTGGTTGGTTCTTTAGAATGTTTTCCATTTCTCTTCCAGATCTCCACAGATCGTGGACTTTTACCACTTGCTTCGTATCGAAGTCTTAAACCTTGCTCTGCCTTTGTACTTTATGAAATTGTCCATTGATCTTCGTTTAGTCTTCAAACTGTAGGCAAGATTAAAATTCTTTGTTTGTTGGTCGAAGTCTCTTCTTTTCATTGTTTTCACTGTTTTTGTTCCAAGAACCTGTAACCTGTAACTATGTAGCAGACATGGGTCAAAAACACCTGTTTATTTGTAAAATGACTAGGAATGGGGAATATAATAATGCAATATTATGATATGAACAAATACCCCCAAACTTATTTTTTGCTCGTCCTCGAGCAAATCTAGTTTTATTCTCGACAAAATCCTAACCTCACTTTCGCAGGGAATCGCGATTGCACTGAGCTCGTGCAACAAGCCGTTAAACCTCTAGGTGTCCCTAGTAGGAGGAGTGTTGTCTTCTGAGGGTTTTCAGCGGATACTACCCACAAAATCCTATCAATTCGGCCTATTAACTCTTATTTTCCAATTAGGTTTTCTAACAAGGAATTCTATTATCTTCGACTCATAAATTATTCACCCATATTCTTCACGCTTCCTTATCATTTAACTTAAAATTATATATGTTCTTGTGAATTTACTTAGCTTTTGACATCTCTTAAGTTTTCATTCTAGGGTTCTATCTCAACTTAGGAATTTTTATCATCTCTACTAAAGATACAAGTCCTATTCTTCATTCCTATCTCTTATCTAAACCCCAATCACATACCCCTACGTGTGTGTATATATTACCCCTACACTTGGAAATTCAAATCAAGTAATCATACTCTTGTCCGTTGTCCAAAGCACTTCTTAATTGGTGAATTTTTAGATGAATTTCGCTCACACATCTTTCATGCGATCGTTAATACTTCTTGAGGTACCAACAACCGATTACAAAATGTGTTCGCACATTAAAGCGCAATTTCTAGTCTTGTAATCCCTAAGGCTTTTAGCAGTGACTCCCAAACCAGTTGGTCTAAGGCATTAGGTGATGAAGCACCCTCGCTAAATATTTTTCTATTTTTTGCAGCCTTAAGTAATCACAAAAACCAATGTTCATTTTTTATTATATCTTTATTCACACTTGTATTTTTATTTTATTTTTTTCGTACTAAGGACTTTAGACAAGAGCATTTCAAGGTCTCCTCTACTATTCCAAGTTTCAAGGTGCGTGTTTGTGCAATTTGTAGGGTATACATTTTCAGAATTTCGACTTAAGCTAGGAATTATTTTTCAAACTTATACTTTAATAAAAATATCAATACTCTTCCCTTATTTTAACTTAGCCCAAGAAGTGAACTCAAAATTTGCCTATTTCTAAATAAACTACAAAGACATATACTTTCTACCGTTAAACTTTAAGAAAGATTATTTTTAGGGTTTTTAATTTACTAAATCTAAGATCTAGTTTTTCATAGCTAGTTAACCTTTTTGTCAAACTCAAGTCAATTTGGGCCCAAATTGAATACTTTAATTTTTATAATTTTCAATTTTCAATTTTTTTATGGGTTTTAAAATAAGTATGCAAACGCAAAAATATACACATGAATGCGAAGGAAGAAGGCTTACCGAGCATACCCCCAAACTTAAACTTGACAGTGTTCTCACTGTCATGCTACACCAAGAGGGTCAATATGTCGGCACTCCCCTGTTTATTTATTTAAAAAAATTCTTTTTATTGTTAAAAGAAAAACAAATATATATATACAACAAGGTTCCCCCCAAACTTAAATGAAACAGTGTTTCCACTGTTTAAGCGTTAAAATTTAAAGTTAGGGAGGAGAAAAATCAAATTATACAAGGCCTTACACAGACCAAAAGTTAGCACCAACCATTCAAAAATCTTATCGTGGTAATGGTAGGGTTGGTGAAAGAATGGAGTGTAGAGAAAAGAAATAAGAAACACACGAGACCATATGGGAAGAAGAGTGGAATATGGTCTCGATGGAGGAGAATAATGGCGGAAAAGAGAAAGAAGTGTAATACGAACTTGAGGGTGTAAATCGAGTGAATAAATTAGCGCAATTTGTGATGACCGATGTGTTAAAAGTGATTGTGCTAATCTATCAACCCGTCGAGAAATGGGGTCAAATCTCTCAAGATTCACAAGAAAACATGGGTACGTCGAACTTTGTAAACCCTCCATTGAAAATGGAAATGCGACGGAGTCTTGCGTGGTCGAAACGATAGGAAGGACGAAAGGGAGTGATTTAGGGATAGTCTTATTCTCACCTAAGTAATCTGTCTCGAACTTGAAAGATTCCATCAATGGTTCGAAATGACTGTAAGCAACCGAGTCGGATGGTTCAACTAACTCATCTGAAAATTTAAAGGACCCAAACTCGGGAGGTGAGTTTTCAACATCGTCCGAAAAAGTGAAACACTCGTAATCATTATCGTCTGTGAGAACTGTGTTCGATTCAAAGAAGAACGCACTAGTGGTGTCAAAACCATTATGATCAAACAGAAATTTTTCAAGCTCACAGTCCTCCTGCGTGATCTTTTGCGTGGTCGGAACGATGGAAAGGAGGGGGTTTGATTTAGGAAGTATAACAGTTAAAGATTCAGAAGGATGAATTGGAAAATCCGACACATCAAACAAAAATGGTTCATCCTCAATACTATCCTCAATACCCTCATCAATACTATCCTCATAATTCTCCTCAAAGATTATCTCATCCATGCAATTATCATCAAAATCAAGACGCATATGAAGTTCGGGAGAAACATTTAATGACTCGGGATGATGAATTGGAGATAAAATTTTAGTCAAATCTACGGGTTCATCATCCAAAATATTCCCGGCGTCAATATCCTCAATCAAGTGAAAATCAATTTTTTCAGACACCTCATCAAAAGCATGAATATCAATTAATTTAGGCTCTAGAGTGGAGGTGTAAAGTTCAAAAGGATTAGGTATGGTTTCACTCGAAAGGGACTCTTCACAATCTGGCAAATCAAGCACTACAAAGTCGCACAACTCATTAAATGTTTTATTTTCGACTGATGAATCATTTGGAACACTTGGTTGAAAACCGGAGTTGTGGGATTCAATTGGGTATGGGTAGGTTTGATTTGGAAAGGTATAGAACTCACTCTCTCCTCTCAAATTCTCACTCTGTCCAACCGCCTCCTCATACATTAGAATTTTTGGAGCTAGTTAGAAACTAGTTATCGGTTCACTAGCTTGCATAAGGTCGGCCATGGACGTATCCACATTCCTAATCATTTGGTTTGTCGCTACCATATAAGCCTCCAACGACTGTTCCAAACTAGACATGGGTTGTGAAGGGGTTTCAGTAAAACATTCAAAATTGTTTGGATACGTGAAACTGCCAAATGGCTGTGTAGAAGCAATGTCTAGGGAAGGTGCGGAAGTCGGGTAGGACTGGTAGAAATTGAATGGTTGGACAGGAGTAGGATCAACATTTGGATAAAAAGTTGAATGGAACTGTTGAACCCTAGAACTGGATGTGTGGAAAGGAGTGAAAGATCGGCTACGAGATTGTTCAATATGCTCAGCAATAGACATGGGATTAGGAGTTACAACAGGACTCGAAAAAGTGGTATCAACGTACGAAGGTGGTGAAGACTGAAATGGTTGATACAAAGTGGATTGCAAAGTCGAACTGTTTCTCCTAGACGCTTCTATTCGATCTTTCAAAGAAATATTGGGCATGGAGGGGTCGTCCGTAAATCGACCAAAACAATTCGCGTAAGAGGCAAAGTTTGGTTCAGGATACCAAAGTTCGGCAAGAGATTTATGAGGTGGGGTACCCATGATGTAAGAAAAGAAAAGAAAAAGAGTGTGGGGTGCACGGATTTCTTAGCGACAAAATTTTGCAAGTTTTTATAAAAATTTTCCCCGTTTTTTATTTGGAACTTTTTGCAAAAAAGATTTTCGATAAAGGGCTTTGACACAAATTCAATCCACCACAAATGCACAATCAGGCCTAGATCTAGGGTCACCTAGGTCAGCTAGACAGCTCCTAACTGTTCCAAAGGGCTAGAAATAGGACCTCAAACCGCTTCTTCACCGCCAATTGCGGCCAAGTAAGTGCCAGGTGAGTGGGAGGCTCTCCACTACGAGTAGTGGCCCTAATTAAGTAACCACTCGCCTTAGACACACTTTCCAAGACACCGCAAAGTCAGGTTAGGATCAACGGCCGATGCCTACAACTAGTCCTCTGTCCTATTGAGCGCGACGTCCTTAGGGCTGAGTCTAGTATTTTTTAATTAAATAATAGTTAATGCAATATGCCTTATGTGATTTCTGGGGTCCTGGGAAGGGTGATGAAATCCCCACCCAATCTGGATTGGTTTCAAGCCTCTTAAAGTCCGATTAAAAATATGCAAAGCAGTAACAATCACTTGCAATCAATTTTTTTATTTTTTAGCGCGGCGCAAAGAATCCTGCACAAGATCAATTATTGGAAGGGGAGAGATTTTTAAGCGCAAAGAATCCTACAGGAGATTTTTCAGAGGAGATATCAGGGATTTGCAGATAAGGAGCAGAGGAGACTTACAGTGAAATTTGCGTGCTGACGTCACCCGACCCGCGGCAGAAGCACGGCCAGAAGGGGCTAGCGGCGGTGGAAACGCGACGGCGGCGGCGCAGTTCCTGAAAAAAATTGTCCTCCTCCGGTTTGATTTTTCTCCTTTGTTCAGATCTGCCATTTTTTGTTTTGATCTCTGGATTTTTCCAGATCAGAACTCGATTGTAGATCCTGCAAAATTCAAACAAAAATACCCTTCACAAAATAACAAAATGATAAATTTTTATATTTGTTTATTTTTCAGTTTTTATGATTTTTTTTATTAACCCGAAATTGCAAAAAGAAAATAACACGCCATCCCCGGCAACGGCGCCATTTGATTGTATGGAATTTATGATCAAAAATATTTCTAAACCGCAATCAAGAACGGCGTCGCTTGGTAGCTAGCCGGTGAGTATGGGTCGGTCCACAGGGATTTTGTGAATTTCCTAATTGTTCTTACGAGTTAATTCCGATGGGTGTCGGATTGATTAAATCTAAAATCTAAATTTATCTAGATCTAAATCTTGCTAGGGTTAGGTTTAGGCTAAGTTTGGAAATGTAAATAAATCTCACCGCTTTCTATACCGAAATTAAGATCTATGAGGTGTTATGGTAATTATTAATAAAGGGGATTAGTACCATCGGGAAGAAACGGTGTTTCTTCCTTTAGGTTCTTGTCCTTCCTTTCTTAATCCTTACCCTAACCTCCATGGAAAACACGCTCAACCGGGACTTTATACTATGGTATCACCGCTACCTCGAGGGATAGGGTGCCGTAGGGAGCGGTGTGTGCATGTATGCATGGAGTCATATAAAAACGTGTGATGGGCAAGAAAAGGATGAGAGATCTTCATCTCTCAAGCCTTACCCAAAGCTAACCCTAACAAGCGAGGAGACTACTCACTCATTAGGGAATTGAAGAACATATCTAACTATCTAACTAGGGCAATGAATTAAAGATCTATACTAAGGCAATTAAATAAAACTACTTACTTTATTGATGGCTCTCTCCAAACATTTACACAGGACTTTTCAGATCTGAATAAATGAAATGAAAAGAGGCATAACCTAGAAAAGGTTTTAGGGCTTCTATTTATAGATTCATAGAAACCCTAGGTTTACAATCGACGCATATCTGCTATTACAAAAATACCCCCTAAGAAAAAGACCAAGTCAACGCTCGCAGCCGCCTCTGAAATTTCTCACTAACACGTGGGCCACGTGGCCGTGGATCCGCGGCCAAAGCCCACGTTTGGCCGCGGTTCCTGTAGATTTGCTGGGCACGCGCACAAGGGTCTACGAGGCATCAACCATGCCCAATTTAAAAATTAGCCGTGCCGAACAACCCGAAGCCGGATCTTTAAACTATAGTTTACGCGAAACTAACATGCTAAACACTTTAACACTAAGTGATAGAGATTACAACCTTTGTAGATCCGGTCCTTCACTTCTTAAGCTCCGTGTTAAGGTCCCTTCGCTGCGATCATCGTGTTCCGGGCTCTCGAGAGGTTCCACGAAGAGAAAGATGCAGTCTTGCTTCCGATCTTCGATACAAAGATGATCTACCTTGAATTTTCGTTAACACAAGCTTACACTCACTAAACGAAGTGAACACCCTCATCTAAATGGCAAGGATAGATGAGGATGATGAAGTAGGATTTTTGCTCTCATTTGTTTTCTAATTCTCACTCATTTTTCATCACATAGAAAAAGCTAGAAAGCTTTTTCATGAAAAGAAAGAAGGAAGAAGATGAACAATATGATAAGAATCCTTTTGTGATGAATAATGAAAAAAGATAATGATCAATAATGCAACCATGGTTGCTAAACCATTGTAGAGAATTAACCAAGGGTGTAGGGTTTGGGTTAGGTTAAAGATGAGTCATGTGTAAATATCTTTTCCATGACAAAATAAAAATCTTCTAGAAACATCTAGAAAGCATTAACCCAAATCAAACCCTAATCTTGTTTAATCTCCACTAATCATATTGTATTAGTTATCATATCATGTTACAATATTATATATCATATATATAATATTTATTGTAACAAAATAAAATAATACAATTAATATATATCGCATATATATCAATGTATTACCCGAGTGAGAAAAAGAATATTTTAGTGAGCTAAAATTAGTTAATGTAATTTAATATATCATATATATTATTATACATTGAATTATCGAATCAACACTTGATCCGACAATCCGGCTATATCGCATATAACCGACTAATATTTTTCCGTACCGATTCATCGAATCAACACTTGATCCGATGACCCGGCTGATATCAAATATCGCGAGAATAGAATACGGTATCTCATATCGCATTATTCTCGGTCCCGCACATATCATATACGTGCCCCTACTCCGTTTTGCCTGAGTCAAGAAACCTCTGTGTAGGACTCTAAAGAATCGTCAATACGCCGGCAGTAGGTGATGATCATATCAAACACCCACAAGCTGCAAGCGGTCAGCTAAACGTAACAGCCACCCAGGTATTGAGCGCTCAGAAGATCAACAAGCAAGCCTGTAACTTCTCCTGTGAATCCAAACAGTAACACTCCCGTACAGTCCGGTCTCGTCGTCTGATATGTCGCATATCTCGCCTAGGGGTGGTAAACGTCAGACCCCAGTAGCTCGATAAGTCGTGTCGATATGAGGTCTATAACAGTTCGAGAAATTACTGATAACACTTACCAGTAAATCTCAGCAACCCTGGCCAGGGATTTCCGGTTATAGCCAATCGAGCACTGCACAACATCAACTCCCTATACCGGGAGAGACGAATCCCCTCCTATCGCTCATTGCCTCCATGTGATTCGGGACTTTACCCAAAAGCAACCTTTTTGCACGCCCTCTTGGACGTGGTATGATGGAAATGAAAGCACAGTGGGAATCACACAAGACTCTATGACGATCTCGGGTCAACAGACTACTCTGTACCAGTGTCACCGGAGAACTGCCATCTGACGTGAGGTATAATACCATCTGGTAGTTCTCGGCGAGTCCGTCCAGTGTACCCAGTCTCTACTGAGCACCCGTACACCATCCTTGATGTCAAACACCGATGGATATGGGATCATCCATCGCCCATCATATGGGTCAAGATGCGTATACGCTAGTCTACTCTGGTGTATCGATGCCCTGCCTCGATACACCCTCGACTAGGAACAGTTATAGGATGTACTCGTCGACTACCGTGGCCCCACTAGTATGATCTCATCATAGTCCCAGTAGTCGAGTACATATCCTAAAGGCTTTATCAACATGTAATATAGAGACAATCAGAGTACATGTTAAGATAAAGTACAACCAGATAGCATACTATCATGTCGAGCAAGAAAGTCCTCTCTATATATGTCCAAGCATCCATTACAATATACATCATATGTACAGTAATGGCCTCTAGGGCATACATATAACTAGCAATCTCCCACTTGCACTAGGGCCATCTGTTGTGGTATCGCATACCTAACAATTAGCTGCAGTTGAAGTATCTCATACTCAACCATCCCATAAAAGTCTCTACTGGGAAAAAGGCCTTCGTGAATGGATCCGCGCTGTTGTCCTCTGTGTCTACTCTCCTGACCTCGATCTCCCTGGAGATCAACCATCTCCATGATCAGGTGATACTGTCTAAGAATTATATCTGGATTTCTGATGGGACGGGGGTTCATTGGCATAAGCCACAACTCCATTGTCACACAATGGTAGGAACGAAGTTCATCTCAACTTATATTTATCCAGACTGCCTCTTTGGTAGCATCCTTGGTAACGATGTATCTTGCCTTTAATCGTCTAGTAAGTCACGGTATCTATCTTGGAACTCTTCCAACATACCGTCCATCCACTGAGGGTAAAGACAATGCCTGCGATTGACATTCAGTCGTACTTATCACCCTGGAACCTTTCCAGTGATTCTCCCCAGGATCGATTGATACCATCTCACTACAACTAGTAAGAATCCTAACATCCAATTAGATCTATCTCATAGATCCAAAAACCCAGGATTTAGGAGGTATCACTTTGATCCTATATGGAGAATCCTTGTGATAAGCGGAGATTGACCGAGCGTAGCATAGGAAACTCCTTCCCTATCAAGAGTATGTCATCCACGTACTCTACGAGGATCACCACCATACTCCCTACTACCTTTTTGTATATACAAGGTTCATCTACCATTTTGATGAAGTCAAACTCTTTGACTACCACATCAAAACAGATGTTCCAACTCCGCGATGCCTATTTTATCACATAAAACATCTTGCACACGTTTCCGCTGCTCCCGCTGTCTACGAAGCCCTCTGGCTGTGTACTTATAGACGCTCTCTTCCAAAACATCATTTAGAAAAGCAGTCATGACACCCAACCGCCAGATATCGTAGTCATGGTATGTAGCCGTGGCAAGTAGGATCTGGATGGACTTAAGCATAGCTTTGAAAGTCCCAACTTTTCTATGTACACCAAGTAATCTTCTCAAGATATACTTGCTCCTGATAGGGATTTAACCCTTCAGATAAAGCAACCAAAGTCAATACTTTGTTGGTATATAAGGATTCCATCTTAAATCACTAAGCATCCAGCCATTCTTACAGAGTCCCACTCCTGATGGTCAGCTCGAAACTAGTTGGGTCATCATCTCATGATGCAATTCTTGCTCCCACTGTCATAGAGAAACCAAAGTATCTCTCAGGTGGGTGAGGAACCCTACTAGATCCGCGGAGAGGCTGAGGTTCATTGGAAACTATTGAATCCTTTGATTCTACCAAATCATCAGCTGCAGTTTGTATAGCTGGAACATTTCCAGTTCTACATAACAGACCTTGTCTCGAGCTTGTCCGGATTTTGCTTTTAGACATAGGCCGGACAACCCAAATCTTAACAAACTTAAGATATGGGCTCTTCTCTTTCCATATCACATATGAAGTGGTAGGCAACTGATTTGATTTTGAACCCTATTCAATAGGTATGCAGATTCTCAAGTGCATAACTCCCAAAAGGAAATAGGAAACTCAGTAGTACTCATCATAGAGCACACCATATCACATAGGGTGTTATTGCTCCGCCCCGATATACCATCGTGCTATGGTGTATACGGAGGAGTAATGCTGAGAAAGAATCTCATTCTCCTTTAGAATAGTCTAGGAATTCCGTGCTCAAGTATTCTCCTCCTTGATCTCATCAAAGGACATAATACTTATACCCCTTTTTAGTTCTCTACTTCAAACTTATATTCTGTGAATATCTCAAAAGCTTCGGACTTGTGTTTCAACAAGAACATATGTCTGAATCTTGAGAGATCGTCAGAGAATGTAATAAAGTACAAAGAACCGGTCATGGCATATGTAGACAGGGGACTTTCATATATCAACATGTATCAATCCCAAGAGTTCACTAACTCTTTCTCTGTTTCAAATAAACAGAGCTATGGTCATCTTATCTTTGTGACATGACCGGCAAGTTTCACAAGATGTAAATTCAAACAAATTTAAATATGCATCTTAATGTAACTTCAGCTAGTCGGGTCGCATTGATATGACCTAGTCTACAATGCCTCAAAAAGGATTTGTTCATTTCTGAACTCTTCCTCTTGTGTGTGTTCTGTATACTAAGAACTGTAGTTTGATTTAGAACGTTTATGCTTTTAGATAACGTGCCTGAACCGATCAACTCTTAATATAGGAAATGTTCAAAACATTTTCCAACAATACAAAATTATATCCTTTCTTTACTAATAAAGAGACTGATATGATGTTGTATATCAAGTTCGGTATCTAATAACATTTGTTCAGAATCAATGTATTCTGGTAATACAGGGTGACAGTGACCAACAGACTTGGCTGCAACACTTGCACCATTTTCTGCCTCATGAAACTTATCACCCGTTCTCAGTTCTTTACCTTTCTGTAGCCCATGTAATATATTACATATGCGGGATCATGATCTGGTATCACATACCCAGGACGTAAAGGATACTGAGAAACAGTTCTGTGTAACGAACACACCCGAAGATGATGCATCAACATGCACTTTCTTCATTTGGGTGGCACGGGAAATCTGGTATTCCCCAATTTCCTGCTCTGTCTTATAACAATTATAAGTTGGAGCGGGACCAACGTTCCCCGGCTCAATATAACAAGCGGGTTCGGTCAATTCATCCGTTTTATTATCTTGATTAAGGCGTGATATAGTCGCTACCTGGAGAGAGAGAGAAGAAAACACTCAGCGTATGCTCTTGCAAGATTAGATTGGTTATCTAATATATCTAATCAGGATGTCTCCCACTGTTTTTGTCAAATCTTCCTTCAAACCCTAAAAGGAAAGACTAGTCGGGATTAATTACATGCTACAAGTTCGCCAATCTTTTAGCCAGGCCAGTGTCGGTACTTTGAGGGAGGTCCCCCATGCTTTCGCATGAACCTAATTAAAGTAAACCTCGTTTTCCCAGGGGCGTAACCCCGTTAACACCTTTCTAGACACCTACTTGATCGGCTAATTGTAATGTGTAAAACTCTCCCAGGAGTAACTCTTACTCGCAGCGGGTATCGGGATCCAACTATCTCATAGAAGGTATGCAATTTCATTGCAAATTTCAACACTTGAAATTCCCAATAATATTTTACCCCTAGCGTCCTATGACCTTGACGGAGGCCAAACTACCCATAGTCCGTTAGTCAAGTTCAACCCGTCATTTCCTGATTGAATTAAACCCACCCGCACGACCCTTGACGGAGGCCAAACAACGCCGTACGAATACCCTAATCCAATCGCATCATATGCTAGCAGATAAGCACTAGTTAGCTACCATACACTACGCCTTGACGGAGGCCAAACTACCGCAGTACGAATACTAACTAGTACTTATCTGAAATGACGGAAGGCTACGAAGGTTTTTAAGAAAACCCTTTGCGTAATGAACTTGATATCGTTGTAGAATCGAGTGATTTTAAATGGAGTGCTTTTGAGGCTTTTCTAGTTTTGCTAAAGAGGTCACTCCCGGTGAAGGGATCGTCGGCCCTTTCCTCATCGAATAAGGTGCAGGATATTTCACAAATACCACTATGCAAAGCAAGAACTATAGAAGCAATCAAAAGACAAACCGAATTTGTAGCATCTGCTAGTTTCACTAAAGAGGTCACTCCCGATGAAGGGATCTCGGCTCTTTCCTTATCGAATAAGGTGCTGGATGTTCTATAAGGAACACCGCTATGCAAAGCAAGAACTAGAGCTACCAGTTTTTATAAACAAGTTTCTACAACATCTTAGGTTTCTTTTATTTCATTAATCTCATTAATGAAGTCCTATTTTATTATGCTTCACAAGCATCTCTTTTGAAATGAAATCTGCAATATAACATATATCTCATATATATAATACAAACATTCGTCTCAGACAGTAATATAATCTCATCACAGAACATTGCAGCAGAAGAACATATATGAAATATTGGATATACTAGGACGTCCGTGTTTTAATACGAGTCTGTATAAAACACGGATTCCACGGTCGCGATGAATAGCCAAACCCACATCCCTAGACCCCTACGAGAGCGGCAAGCAACACTGCCAATTCTAGGGTTAGGAGACCCGGTCTCGACTCCTCGAGATGGTCTCCCACTGGACCCTAGAACCCGGTTACTTGTGCTCCCCGCCTTTGGTCTACCTAATGCGGAAAAGTAAATAATATACAACGGTGACATCTTCCGCAACCTGGAAGTGCCCCAAATAAAAGAATATTATATACAAGTTTTTACATGAATGAAAAAGAATAAACTCTCATCTCACATAAAACCCCCGGCTATTCAGAACGCGACGATCCAATAGAACATATCACAGCAACACATAATATCACATATCATCAACGTAAGCAAGTATGTGTATCCCGATTGTCGTTGATGTATAGCAACGAAGCCGGCGATACACCACATACTACGCTTACGGTCACAGAAAAGAAAGTGTAAAACTACAACAGTTGAAATCCGCAACCTCCTTAGACATCGTATGCCTAACCAAATGAATTCATTAGACATCGCATGCCTAACAATTATAAACCACGCATTTTAGTCTCATTATCGAAAACTCTTTTCAATATTAAGTCGGGCAATTCAACAAGATTCCCGACATTCTGATCGAATGCTCGTCGCAAACTTTAGTAGATGGCCGCACCCCCGATGCCGTCGACGAAATATACTAAGGCGGAACACCGCTGCCACGGGCACCCGAACGGATGCTTTTGGCGACGGGGTTCTCCTACAGTCACTTGGTCGGGGCTATGGGGCATGGCTGTCTATTAAGTTTATCCGGCGAGTATCCGCGTACGCTACGTGATTGCGACGGACTTTTGATCACATCAAAATTCCGTGGCAACCGATCAATTTGAGACTAAACTGCTATGTTTATAATATTCAAATTAGTTATCTCATAACTTCTTGTGGATTCCAAATATTGTATCACATTCCAGATAAATAAACAATGTTAAACTTTCCGATCGAATAATCAAACACCTAAGATTTCCCCAATATATCTCAACACTTGAAATCAGTTTAAAAACATCCATCACATGCCACAGTACCGATGGTCCAGCCGTAGAAGGGTCAAGCCAATGCCTCACATGTGGCACGTCATACTGCCCTAAACCCTAAGGTTTAGAGGCAGTTCAAGACGGTCACATAATCGAGTTAAGGTTTGTTGTCTTCTAGAGGGTCCACCGCGTTATTTGTACGACTTAGAACGTTCTTAAACACGAGAAAAAATCCAACTTTTGAAAAAATTTCCGACTGGGGAAAAGTGAGTTATTGATATCCGTTCGAACTTTTTAACAGTTTCTAAAATTATCCGGACAAACTAAACAAAGTTAAAATATCCGATCGAATCAACGAGTCCCCAATATAACCCTAGAAAACTCAACACTTGAGTGGAATTAAAATATTCCCAGAAAAAAGTAACAATAAAGGACCTAAGAATAATTACATGAAATTCCAGGGACTAAGTCACAATTTTGGCCGCGGAACCGCCTCCAAACCCATGATTTGGCTGCGGTTCTGCGGTCATTTTAGCGAATTAGAGGGCCGTACTTCACAGTAATTCTTAGTTTTTCCTGCTTGTTTTTCTGAGAATTTTTAATTCAGAAAAAACCACAGTTTTCAAAAATGTACAGAGAAGGGTAAACATCAGGGTTTCGGGTTTCGATCGGACTTTAAACTTCGTTCAGACTTCGCCTAAAGCTCTAGCTTGGCTCTGATACCACTGTAGGTTTGCTGGGCACGCGCACAAGGGTCTACGAGGCATCAACCATGCCCGATTTAAAAATTAGCCGTGCCGAACAACCCGAAGCCGGATCTTTAAACTATAGTTTAGGCGAAACTAACATGCTAAACACTTTAACACTAAGTGAGAGAGATTACAACCTTTGTAGATCCGGTCCTTCACTTCTTAAGCTCCGTGTTGAGGTCTCTTCGCTGCGATCATCGTGTTCCGGACTCTCGAGAGGTTCCACGAAGAGAAAGATGCAGTCTTGCTTCCGATCTTCGATACAAAGATGATCTACCTTGAAGTTTCGTTAACACAAGCTTACACTCACTAAACGAAGTGAACACCCTCATCTAAATGGCAAGGATAGATGAGGATGATGAAGTATGATTTTTGCTCTCATTTGTTTTCTAATTCTCACTCATTTTTCATCACTTAGAAAAAGCTAGAAAGCTTTTTCATGAAAAGAAAGAAGGAAGAAGATGAACAATATGATAAGAATCCTTTTGTGATGAATAATGAAAGAAGATAATGATCAATAATGCAACCATGGTTGCTAAACCATTGTAGAGAATTAACCAAGGGTGTAGGGTTTGGGTTAGGTTAAAGATGAGTCATGTGTTAATATCTTTTCCATGACAAAATAAAAACCTTCTAGAAACATCTAGAAAGCATTAACCCAAATCAAACCCTAATCTTGTTTAATCTCCACTAATCATGTTGCATTAGTTATCATATCATGTTACAATATTATATATCATATATATAATATTTATTGTAGTAAAATAAAATAATACAATTAACATATATCGCATATATATCAATGTATTACCCGAGTGAGAAAAAGAATCTTTTAGTGAGCTAAAATTAGTTAATGTAATTTAATATATCATATATATTATTATACATTAAATTACCGAATCAACACTTGATCCGACAATCCGGCTATATCGCATATAACCGACTAATATTTTTCCGTACCGATTCATCGAATCAACACTTGATCCGATGACCCGGCTGATATCAAATATCGCGAGAATAGAATACGGTATCTCATATCGTATTATCCTCGGTCCCGCACATATCACATACGTGCCCCTACTCCGTTTTGCCTGAGTCAAGAAACCTCTGTGTAGGACTCTAAAGAATCGTCAATACGCCGGCAGTAGGTGATGATCATATCAAACACCCACAAGCTGCAAGCGGTCAGCTAAACGTAACAGCCACCCAGGTATTGAGCGCTCAGAAGATCAACAAGCAAGCCTGTAACTTCTCCTGTGAATCCAAACAGTAACACTCCCGTACAGTCTGGTCTCGTCGTCTGATATGTCGCATATCTCGCCTAGGGGTGGTAAACGTCAAACCCCAGTAGCTCGATAAGTCGTGTCGATATGAGGTCTATAACAGTTCGAGAAATTACTGATAACACTTACCAGTAAATCTCAGCAACCCTGGCCAGGGATTTCCGGTTATAGCCAATCGAACACAGCACAACATCAACTCCCTATACCGGGAGAGACGAATCCCCTCCTATCGCTCATTGCCTCCATGTGATTCGGGATTATACCCAAATGCAACCTTTTTGCACACCCTCTTGGACGTGGTATGATGGAAATGAAAGCACAGTGGGAATCACACAAGACTCTATGACGATCTCGGGTCAACAGACTACTCTGTACCAGTGTCACCGGAGAACTGCCATCTGACGTGAGGTATAATACCATCTGGGAGTTCTCGGCGAGTCCGTCCAGTGTACCCAGTCTCTACTGAGCACCCGTACACCATCCTTGATGTCAAACACCGATGGATATGGGATCATCCATCGCCCATCATATGGGTCAAGATGCGTATACGCTAGTCTACTCTGGTGTATCGATGCCCTGCCTCGATACACCCTCGACTAGGAACAGTTATAGGATGTACTCGTCAACTACCGTGGCCCCACTAGTATGATCTCATCATAGTCCCAGTAGTCGAGTACATATCCTAAAGGCTTTATCAACATGTAATATAGAGACAATCAGAGTACATGTTAAGATAAAGTACAACCAGATAGCATACTATCATGTCGAGCAAGAAAGTCCTCCCTATATATGTCCAAGCATCCATTACAATATACATCATATGTACAGTAATGGCCTCTAGGGCATACATATAACTAACAGTTCCGCGGCCGTATGTAGGGCTTGGCTGCTGAAATTTCTTGGTCTTCTTTTGGTTGACTTTTTATGACTATTTCTTTGGTTGGTTCTTCAGAATGTTTTCCATTTCTCTTCCAGATCTCCACAGTGAATAAGTCGTCGACTTTTACCGCTTGCTTCGTGTCGAAGTCTTGAACCTTGCTCTGCCTTTGTACTTTATGAAATTGTCCATTGATCTTCATTTAGTCTTCAAACTGTAGGCAAGATAAAGATTCTCTGTTTGTTGGTCGAAGTCTCTTCTTTTCATTGTTTTCACTGTTTTTGTTCCAAGAACCTGTAACATGTAACTATGTAACAGACATGGGTCAAAAGCACCTGTTTATTTGTAAAATGACTATGAATGGGGAATATAATAATGCAATATTATAATATGAACATATATCCAATATTTCATATGTTGTTTTCTGCTGCGATATCTGTGATGTGATCATTTGATATGTTGAGATAGATATTGTATATAGTATATATGATATATTATATAGACGTTGTTTATGCTTTACACCCGCGCTAGCCCTGCCCCGCTCTGTCGTTAGTTACCTAACATAACGGTGCATGACGGGACATCGAGGCGAATGCGGATGGCATAAGCATACGTTGTATTTATCTGTGATGTTTAGGTAACTTAAAATGATGGGACTTCATTAATGAGATTAATGAAAGAAAATAAACATAATAATGTTGTGGAATCGAATTTTCAAAAATAGGTAACTCTAGTTGTTTTGCATAGCGGTATTCCTTGTAGAATACCCAGCACCTTATTCGATAAGAAAAGAGCCGAGATCTCTTCACCGGGAGTGACCTCTTTAGTAATAACTGGCAGATGCTACAACCCTCAGTTCATCTTTTGATAACTTTTCTATTTCTTACTTTGCATGGTGGTATTGTGAATATCCTGCACCTCATTCGACGAGGAAAGAACCGAGATCCCTTCACTGGGAGTGACCTCTTTAGCAAAACTAGCAAAGGCCTTAAAAACACTTCATTTTAAATCATTTGATTCTACAACGATATCAAGTTCATTATGCAACAGGTTTTCTTAAAAACCCTGTCGTAGCCCTCCGTCATTTCAGATAAGTATTTCATAGTATTCGTGCTGCGTTTGTTGGCCTTTGTCAAGGCGTAGTGTGCGGTAGCTATTTAATGCTTATCTTCTTAATCATATGATGCGATTGGATTAGGGTAGTCATGCGACCTTGTTGGCCTTTGTCAAGGGTCGTGCGGGTGGGTTTAATTCAATCAGGAAATGACGGGTTGGATTTGACTAGCATCCTATGGTTTGTTGGCCTTTGTCAGGTCATAGGAGATTAGGGGCAAAATTATCGGGAATTTCAAGTGTTGAAATTTGCAATGAGATTGCATACCTTCTATGAGATAGTTGGATCCCGATACCTACTGCGAGTAATTGTTACTCCTGGGAGAGTTTTACACATTACAATTAGCCGATCAAGTAGGTGTCTAGAAAGGTGTCAATGGGATTACGCCCCTGGGAAAACGAGGTTTATTTTAATTAGGTCCGTGCGAAAGCATGGGAAACCTCCCTCAAAGTACCGGCACTGGCCTGGCTGAAAGATTGGCGAACTTGTAGGGTGTAATTAATCCCGGCTAGTCTTTCATTTTAGGGTTTGAAGGAAGATTTGATAAAAACGGTGGGAGCCATCCTGATTAGATACAATAATAACCAATCTAATCTTGTAAGAGCATACACTGAGTGTTTTCTTCTCTCTCTCTCTCCAGGTAGCGACCATGTCATGCCTTAATCAAGATAATAATATGGATGTATTGACCGAACCCGCTTGTTATACTATGCTGGGGAACGTTGGTCCCGCTCTAACTTATAATTGTTATAAGACCGAGCAAGAAATAGGGGATTACCAGGATTCTCGTGTCGCCCAAACGAAGAAAGTGCATGATGATGTATCTTCTTCGGGTGTGTTCATTACTGAGAACTGTTTTCTCAGTATCCTTTACGTCCTGGGTATGTGATACCGGATCAGGATCCCACATATGTAATCTGTTACATGGGCTACAGATAGGTAGAGAGCTGAGAACGGATGATAAAGTTTCAAGAGTTGGAAACAGTGCAATTGTTACAGCCAAGATGTTGGCAGTTATCACCATGTATTACAAAATACATTGATTCTAAATGAATGTTATTAGATACCGAACCTGATATGTAACATTATATCAGTCTCTTTATTTACTAAAGAAGGATATAATTTTTTATTGTTGGATATTGTTTTGAACATTTTCTATATCAAGAGTTGATCGGTTCAAGCACGTTATCTAAAAGCATATACGTTCTAAATCAAACTACAGTTCTTATCGTACAGAGTACACACAAGAGGAAGAGTTCAGAAATAAACGAATCCTTCTTGAGGCATTGTAGACTAGGTCATATCAATGCGACCTGACTAGCTAAGTTACATTAAAGATGTATATTTAAATCAGTTTGAATTTACATCTTGTGAAACTTGCCAGTCATGTCACAAAGATAAAATGACCATAGCTCCGTTTACTGGAAACAGAGAAAGAGTTAGTGAACTCTTGGGATTGCTACATGATAACGTATGAAAGTCCCCTGTCTACACATGCCAGGACCGGTTCTTTGTACTTCATTACATTCACTGATGATCTCTCAAGATTCGGACATATGTTCCTATTGAAACACAAGTCTGAAGCTTTTGAAAAAAATCAAAGAATATAAGTTAGAAGTAGAGAACCAAAACGGGTATAAGTATTATGTCTTATGATGAGATCAGAGAGGAGAATACTTGAGCATGGAGATCCAGGATTATTCTAAAGGAGAATGAGATTCTCTCTCAGCATTACTCCTCCGAATACACCACAGCACAACGGTGTGTCGGGACGGAGCAATCGCACCCTATTAGATATGGTGCGCTTTATGATGAGTAATACTGAGTTGCCTATTTCCTTTTGGGGTTATGCACTTAAGAAGCTGCATACCTATTGAATAGGGTTCCAACAAAATCAGGTGCCTACCGCTCCATATGAGATATGGTATGGGAAAAGCCCATGTCTTAAGTAAGTTAAGATTTGGGGTTGTCCGGACTATGTCAAAAGCAAAATCCGGACAAGCTCGAGGCAAGGTCAGTTCTCTGGAAGTTTGTTGGATATCCCAAGCATTCACAAGGGAATATCTTCTACCACACCGAGGAACAAAAGGTGTTTTATTTCTCGGCATGGCACCTTTTTAGAAAAGGAATTTATTTTGGAAACAAGTTTATGGTCATGAGGTAGAACTGGAAGGAGTTCCAGCTATACAAACTACAGCTGATGATTTGGTAAAACTGCAGGATTTAATGGCTCCCAACGAACCTCAGCCTCTCCGACGATCTGGTAAGGTTCCTCATCTGCCTGAGAGATACTTCGGTTTTCTCTATGACAGTGGAAGCGAGGGTTGCATCATGAGATGATGACCTAACTAATTTCGAGCAGGCCATCAAGAGTGGGGACTCTGAAAGAATGGCTGGATGCTATGTGATCTGAGATGGAATCTATGTACACCAACAAAGTATGGACTTTGGTTGCTATATCTGAAGGGTTAAATCCCCATCAGGTTCTCGTCATCGACCAGGTGTGGATAATGATGAAACCTTTTCTAATAGCTATGCTTAAGTCCATCCAGATCCTACTTGCCATTGCTACATACCATGACTGCTTTATCTGGCGGTTGGGTGTCATGATTGCTTTTCTAAATACTAATTTAGAAGAAAGCGTCTATAAGTACACAGCCAGAGGGCTTCATAGACAGTGGGAGCAGCGGAAACGTGTGCAAGTTGCTTTACAAATTAAAGCAGGTATCGCGGAGTTGGAACATCTGTTTTGATGTGGTAGTCAAAGCGTTTGACTTCATCAAAATGGTAGATGAACCTCGTATATACAAAAAGGTAGTAGAGAGTAAGGTGTTCTTCCACGTATTGTACGTGGATGACATACTCTTGATAGGAAAGGAGTTTCCTATGCTACACTCAGTCAATCTCCTCTTATCACATTGATTCTCCATATAGGATCAAGGTGATACCTCCTAAATCCTGGGTTTTGGATCTATGAGATAGATCTAAGTGGATGTTAGGATTATCACTAGGTGTAGTGAGATGGTATCAATAGATCCTGGGGAGAATCACTGGATAGCTTCCAAGGTGGTAAGGTCGACTGAATGTCAGACACATGTATTGTCTTTACCCTCAGTGGAGGGACGGTATGTTGGAAGAGTTCCAAGCTAGATACCGTGGAAAACTAGACGATAAAGGCTGGATATATCGCTACCAAAGATGCTACCAAAGAGGAAGTCTGGGTGTATATTAGTTCATGAGATGAACTTCGTTCCTACCATTGTGTGACAATGGAGTTGTTGCTTATGCCTAGGAACCCCCGTCTCATCAGTGACCTAGATATATTCTAAGGCAGTATCACCTGATCATGGAGATGGTTGATCTCCAGGGAGATCGAGGTTAGGAGAGTAGACTCAGAGGACAACACGGCGGATCCACTCATAAAGGCCTTTTCCCAGAGAGAGACTTTTATGGGATGGTTGAGTATGAGATACTAGAACCACTGCTATATGATGGCCCTAATGCAAGTGGGAGATTGTTAGTTATATGTATGCCCTAGAGGCCATTACTGTACATGAGATTTACATTGTAGTAGATACTTGGACATGTATAGGGAGGACTTTCTTGCTCGACATGATAGTATGCTATCTGGTTACCCTTTATCTAAACATGTACACTGATTGTCTCTCTGTTACATGTTGGTAAAGCCCTTAGGATGCGTACTTGACTACCTAGATTATGATGAGGATCATACTAGTGGGACAAAGGTAGTCCCTGAGTACATCCTTTAATGTCCCTAGTCGTGGGTGTATCGAGACGGGGCATAGATATACCAGAGTAGACTAGCGTATAGCTTCTCGACCCATGTAGATGGGCGATGGATGATCCCATATCCATTGGTGTTTGACATCAGAGATGATATACGGGTGCTCAGTGGAGACTGGGTACACTGGACGGACTCGCCGAGAACTCCCAGATGGTATTATACCTCACGTCAGATGGCAGTTCTCTGGTGACACTGGTACATATTAGTCTGTTGACCCGAGATCGTCATAGAGTCTTGTGTGATTCCTACTGTTCTTTGATTTCCACCTTACCATGTTCAAGAGAACGTGCAAAACGGTGGTTTTTGGGTACAGTCTGAGTCACATGGAGGCAATGAGCGATAGGAGGGGATTCGTCTCTCCCGGTATAGGGAGTTGATATTGCGCTGTGCTCGATTGGCTATAACAGGAAGTCCCTGGCCAGGGCTGTTTCAGAAATTTACTGGTAAGTGTTACCAGTATTTTCTCGACCCGTTATGAGCCTCATCTCGTACTGGGGTCTGACGTTTACCACCCCTAGACGAGATATGCAACATATCAGACGAAGAGACCGGACTGTATGGTAGTGTTACTGATTGGATTCGCGGGAGTATGAGCAGGCTTGCTCGTTGATCTTCTGATCTCTCAATACCCGGGTGGCCGTTATGTTTAGCAGACCGCTTGCGGCTTGTGGGTGTTTGATATGATCATCACCTACTACAGGTGTATTGACGGGTCTTTAGAGTCCTACACAGTGGTTTCCTGGTTCATGCGAAACGGAGTAGGAGCACATATGTGATATGTGTAGGACCGAGATTGATGCGCGCATGTGATACCGCATTCTATTCTCGCGATTTGTGATATCGGTCGGTTATATGAGATATAGCCGGATTATCGGATCAAGTGTTGATTTGATAAGTTGTTGCATTTGATATTAGTCGGATATATGTGATATAGCCGGATTATTAAATCAAGTGTTGATTTAATAATTTAATGTATAATTGTATATTAGATATACTAGATTACATTAACTAATATTAGCTCACTTATGATTTCTTTTCTCATTTGTGTGCATTAGTGTATATGTGATATATATTAATGTACAACTTTTGCGTCATGGTTGTTGATACACACTACATGGGTGTATGAGAATTACACCATACTAATTATAATGTAGGGTTTAAATATTTAAAGTAAATCCAAATTAGTGGTTAATTGGTCACATGCATGAAGCTTTGAGAAGCTTGTGGATGCATTGACTTGGTCCACTAATTTTGTTTTACTAAAAATATTTATTAACCTAACCATTATAATTTAGCCATGGTTTATTCTCTATATGGGTTAGTATATGACACTAACTCACCCATGGTTGCTAAAAATAAAACAAAAGTGAGCCCACTTCCTACTTCACCATCCTCTACTAGATTAGCACTTTAGTATAGGGTGTTAGCTTCACTAATCTCTCATTAGTGAAGTAGTAGCTTGAGTTAGTGTCTCCTCAACGTAGATCATCTTCGGCCTCGAAGACTTCAAACAAGATCGTTCCTTTCATCTTGAGAAGCCATGCAAGAGTCCGGGAGTTCCATGATCGCAGTGAAGGGACTACTACAAAGAGCTATTGAAGTGAAGGACCGGTCTACAAAGGTTGTATTCCGTTATCACTTAGATATAAAGTATTTCACTTTCTAGTTTCAAACCCTAAAACTCTAGTTAGATCCTAGGTTAGGGTTGTTTGGCACACTAAATTTTTAAATACGGCATGTTTGATGCCTTATGGAACCTTATGGTTGTGCCTAAGAACCCTGCAGGTACCCCATAAGAGCAAATTAGTACAGTCTTGGTCATGGGCCCAAATCATCACCATTGCTTCTTCGTCTGACGGCGATTGCGGAAAAGCAGCATCTGAGAGAGTAAAAGGGAAGTAAGGGAGAGAAGCCATTGGTTCTGAAATAGGGAAAAGGAAAAGACCATTATATA
The DNA here is from genome assembly GCA_030015575.1 of Agapanthus africanus. Lineage (NCBI taxonomy): Eukaryota > Viridiplantae > Streptophyta > Magnoliopsida > Asparagales > Amaryllidaceae > Agapanthus > Agapanthus africanus. The sequence goes on from CM057339.1 coordinate 30,479,515, forward strand.
TGTATGTATGTATGTATGTATGTATATATAGTAACAAAAGAAGACGACAAAATGTCTGTTTTGCGGGACCACTGCCTACAAGATACACGGACCCCACAAAATCAATATGGCGGCTCACCAATGATGAGACAAGGGGATCATTACGAGGATAAAAGAAGACCCTCATTAAACAAGTATTGGGATTCAAACAAATTCTTGGGAAGACAAGTTCTGTTAAGCTACCAACAAAATTCAAATCTATACGAATAAGGGTAAAACCCTATGAAAAGATTTTCAAGAACACCAGGGAATAAAATTCCCGAAAGTCTTTCAGAGCTAAGCTCTTCGCCAGAGGAATTAAATTCCTTTATAATGGAATTAAATTCCAAGAATCCATAAAAATACATAAGAAACAAAAATCCCATGAATCCTCAAAATCAGAGGGAAATGATCGAGATATGGAAGTTTTCGCTCAAACATCACATCTTTGGAGGATGGGTTTCTGAGGAGAGCAAAGCTCTCATAGTGGATTTAAAATCCAGGGGCTTTCTCAAAGAAGGAAAGTTTTCTGATGAACAAAGCGTTACCTGAAAAAGGGTTTCTTTTGACAGAGTTTAACTCTGGATTCACAATGACAGAGAACTAAGCTCTGAGGAAGAGAATTGAATTCTCAAAGGAAAATAAAATAGGAAGAAGATGAAAGGAACAGTGGCTACCTAAGGAACCAAACCCTTGCATTTATAAGACGTGACAAGGGCGGTTCACTTCCCCGCTCCCCTAGACAATCCAACGGTTGTAAAAGTGACAGAGTTGCACTCACGTGCAAACCACGTGAGAACAACGCTGTGGGGGCTTTGTTCCCTCATGGAAACTGAATAAAAAAATAATATAGAAAAGCAACGGGAAAAGCCCCCAAATGGAGCATCACGTGCCCACACGTGATAGGCGCTTCGTTTAACAAAACAAAGCTAAAACTAAACCTCACGTACAAACACGTGACCTCTATAAGCAAAAAATACAAGCGCCTGAATAAAGAAAACAAATGGGACAAAAAGAAGCTCACATGATAGCACGTGACACCTTTTGGTGGGCTTAGTTTGGTGGGGTCACGTGCTACACGTGATAGACCCCAATGCCTGCTGAACCAATAAAAGCAAATTCTAATTAAAAGGGACAAAAAGCCTTATATGGAAAATATTTCCTTGGACCTTTCTAAACAAGAAAGATTACGTTCTGTAAAACAGAGCGTCGTTGGATTAAAGATCCAATGGTAATTAAAAATCACCAATCTACAGAAAATTCTGTGCAAGCAAATATCTTCCTAAACTTGTTAAGAACAACAAAAGAAATAACTTCTGTAAAACGGAAGCCCTCGGATTAAAAATCCAACGATGGATAAAATTCACCGATTGATCTAAAAGATCATTTTGGTTGATCAAAATCTCTCAATGATAGATTTTCTAAACAAAATTGATTCCCTTCTTTCTCCTATAAATAAGAGCAAAGAAACATTAAAAAAAGGGAGTGAATTTTTTAGAATACAAGAAGAAAAAAAGTGAGAAGTTTTTAGGTTCTTAGAAGAGAAAGAAACAGAAAGAAAAACCCGAGGTAGGAGAAGGAACAAAACACAGAGAATATCTCGTTTCTTTCACCTCCATAAGAGTTTAACTCTTCTAATAAGAACTTAGTTCTTCCTCTGGTTAAGATCTGTAGAAGCAGATCTCCCCACAAGTTGAGAATTTAATTCTCATCGTGGAGATTTTCCATGCAGATCTAAAACCTACAGGGAGATCTAAGTTCAGAGAATTTAATTCTCCCATAAAATTATATAGGAATTTAATTCCTCTGATGAAACAAGGGTTTAACCCTTCATATGAGAACTTAGTTCTCCCTTATGGTAAAAGATCTGCAGAAGCATATCTCCCCACAAGTTGAGCATTTAATTCTCATCGGGGAAATTCTGTCATACAGATCCCAAATCTAAGAGAAAAACTAAGTCTTAAGAATCCAATTCTTATAAAACAGTGGGCTTGAAGGTCTCAAAACTCAGGATCTCTATGCACGTAAAAGGATTGGCACCCAGCATGATAATAGCCGATCACGTGCTACCACGTGAGCGCCTTTGATGAACAAAAGAGAACAGTCGAGATTGGCTCACGTGGTCACACGTGACCCCATGGTAATGCTTGGCACTTACAAAGTAAGAAAGAGAATAAATCAGAGGCAGTTCCCACTTTTAGGTCGCCTCACGTGATCTCACGTAACCCAGCAGCGCTTAGCGCTCAGAAAAGAATAAAAGAATAAGCCCAAAGAGGCAGCGCTTCAAATTCTTGAAGTTCGGCATTGTTTTGTGCGCCTCACGTGATCCGACGTGAGCGCCTCAGAATTTTAGTGTTTAACACTATTTCAAACACCTCACATGGGAGCACGTGAGCGCTGAATAAATATGTTAGTGTTTAACACTAATACAGACCAAATTTTCCAAGGACCATCAATTGAGCTCTTTATGCTCAGGGTCTCCAAAACCGATCTCAGTTCCAAAGAAAGCTAATGAGCTCCCAACAAATGACATCTAAACTGATGTTCATCCCATTCCCCCAAATCGGGACATTGGTTCAAGGGTACATCTCTTCATACATATGATATATGTCATTGTAATACTTCAACGTCTTCAGAGAGATGGAGGGTCCCAATAACCAATAACTTTTGGCGCATCCCCAAACGGTTAAACCAAAATCTCACAGACTATGACGTATTTAAACTGGACTATGAGGTCCTTAAACTCATGGACTATGATGTCCTTAAACTTTACGGACTATGAGGTCTTTAAACTCATAAACTATGACGTCCTTAAACTTATGGACCGCGACGTCCCTAAACTAAACCCCCACAGACTATGATGTCTTTAAACTTATGGACCGCAATGTCCCTAAAACTAAGACGATAGAGCCCAAATTCTCTGTCATTGGATCTAAATGATCCCGAAACCCCGTTGAGTAGATGTCACAACCCGAAATGGCACATGACTGGCCCTTGAATCATATGAAATCTATAGGACCCTATCTAATTTAAGTAAGCCAAAATCCAAAAAATCTAAACCATTTAAAAGAAGAAGATGAAGGAAAACTTGTTTTAAAGTTGCATATAATCACTTTGAAAAGTCGTTGTAAACATTTTTAAAACATCCTATATTTTCCGAAAATTTCGGCAGAGTCTCCTTTGTAAATACTGGCCCCAAACGGGTAAAAACATGAATAATATACATAAAGGCATCCCCAAGCGGGAGCTAACTCTTCGTCAATTGACGGTCACAACCATGCAAGCAGTATAATATACAACGCCGAAGGGCGAGAATCAAAACTCAAAAGGAAACTCAAAAACATCAAGAAAACCGTAATAATACAACGCGCGACTCTAAGGTCGAAATAACAACAGGTTTTCTAAGTCTGAAATAATATACAAGTCTGGTTGATGGAGTTATAGATACAACTGAATATAATAAATGTACGAGGGTGGTCACGATGCGAATGAAACCACCTACCAAAGCAATCACCCGGAATGGAAGCAGTGTGCCAGAAAGCCGCAATGAAATCTGTACGGCAAAACCTGCACGAAACTGTGGCACAACAGGGGTGAGTTGCCAACTCGTGAGTAGAAAACATCACCGAGCAGAAATCGTATATAAGACTCAATCCTAGGTCAATACGATCAGTAAAATCCTCAAATAATATCCTGAACCATATACACATATGTGTAAAAATTTAATATGACCTGAAGCATATAATAATAATGGCAAGGGTAACATTTATGCATAAGTGTGATCCCATGTGCTCGTGCCAGTGCCTCAAGTAGCAGTATGTCACATATATGATGTATGAATGCATGGAAACAGAATACATATAAATGAGAATTTGTTTTGTTATCTCAATAAGATTTCTGTTTAAAATCGAAATATCATCAACGCAAACATCAGAAATCAGTGTCTAGCATCGACACAATATCTCAAATCTCAATATTTGGGGCTCCGGCTATCCGGACTGGCCTCTGGGCTCCAGCTATCCGGACTGGCCCAAACTCCGATCGGTATCTTCCGGATATCCGACGAGTCACAATAAAATCACCGGTTAGTAGTACTCCCCTATCTCAGGCTCAACGCCATCATCTGCGGCCTTCTTGTCCCGGGGTACCGCATCGGGTCCACCATGCACCCACAGACGGTTCCTCCTCCTCCTCGAATCGGGTGTATGATATCGCTCAAGAGCCGAGAAAACTCATGGTGGACAATCTCAAATCATATCATGAGAAAACCGCAACTTTCATTTAAAAAAATGATAATTAGTTTATAAAATCTTGCGGTTTCTCTAAATCCATAAATCTCATGGAAAATCCGAATCTCGAGAACAAATGAACAATGAATAAAATATTGGGCTCCGGCAATCCGGACTGGCCCTAAAATGATGCATAACAATGAATAATAATATGCATGAAATGGCAAAGTAATAACGGCAATGTCTAAACTAGCACAATAATAATATGTCGAAACTATCAGCTAACAAGCGATGTCAAATAAATAGTATTTTCTAATGTGTATGTGACATGACAATTACCGATGATGATGTGTGTGAGCCGGCAAGCAGGTGTACGTGGAACATACGCATCATCAGTAATGGTGCTGGTGTCCTGACAGCATGGTTTCATAATAACAATAACAGCACAAGTAAATGCATGCAATGCGATATGAATAATATGAACATGCGGAAAATGAATAGTAAACGCTGCAATAAGAAAAATACGTTTATATAAAATCGAGTCATACAGTCTTTGCATTTGAAATAACATGAATCGTGGTGTTTAGGAATAGGGGCTACGTGTTTTTAAGAAATGGTACGTCTTTTGAAATATCCGTAGTATCCCTTAGCATGTCTTTAAAATATTCACGATTCGTTAGTTTTGAAATATGTATGACTCGGCTCTAGTCTAACATCTACAAGTAAACTATAGGTCTAAACTAACAGATAAATCGAAAAGGTAAAGAAAACCACCTAAGTCTGAGTCGATATATATATAACATATAATAGTCGGTGATCCCGCCTCAATAGTATCACCTAAGATACAATATATAACATGACATTATCGAGTCAAGAGTGCGGATCTATCATCAATATATAGCTCGTACAGTAAATCCATCGTGCGCCATCCCAATCTGGATACGGGTCAAATATCACATTTATCTCATCATTTATCTGGTATCCTTATCATCATATCATGATATGGGTACTGATCTAAAGTCTAGTACAAACTGATACCATCTATATATATGTATGTGTGTATATGAAAACACACCGCCTAAGGACCCGCTATAAAATCATGTCGTATCTCATAATATGAACCAAATCATATCACCGATCTCGTGGCACAATGCCCAATCTCATCGACTCATCTCCAAGTACTATATACTATCCTCATCATCCATGTATATGTATACGTACATATATATACATAGTTCCATTCCTATGTGTGTGTGTATATATACATATCTCCATATACGCACAAGTAATAAAATGCATGTGAGTGTGTGTGCGCGAGTGTAAACCTTATTCTAGGGTTTGCGACTACAACTAACTAACGACACTATCATCAAGTTATACTAGGATTTAACCATGAACTTCTAAAGTCTATCTATATAATTCTAGTCTCACAATAAACATACTTATATATATACATAGGTATATGTATTTGTATGCTACACTATGAAACTGTGGAGGTGCTATACGCCATCCACCCGACTTCCCCCGTAGATATATACTCACCTTGATCTTCGCTTGCTGATGCCGATGTATCCATGCGCTTGCTCGTCGTCTCGAAGTCCTCATGAGGGTACCTACATATCATAACACATCGCATCGCATTAAAATCCGACTCATGACCAAAACGACACACGGATCTCACATAGGTCAAAACCTATGGTCCGCTCATGCAAAAGAACCAAATAACCCTCGACATCGGTGTACAAACGCCGATTGATCGAGAAAAATCCAAACGTACAATTCGTGGTTTCATAACACACTAAACATATATATGAAATAGGGTTTTAAATCATCAAACTTCAAATTCGCTTTAGAAACTATTTTTCCGAAAACCTAGTAAGCAAAATTAACCGTTTTAATACAAAATCTTGATGTTTTAGCAAAACTAGTGGTCACAATACTCGCTAATTATCTTAATTAGGCCACATAAATATTTACTAGATTTTTAATCTTACAATTTGATTCAATTTTAAAACCTAGTTTGCAATATAACTTAATTATTACAATTTTAAATTAACAATTTGCTAACTAGCAACTAGATTAAGTTTCTCATTTCATAAGGTGATAATTTACACTTTGCAACCATAATTACATAATTGAAACCCTAACTTGCATTCAAACCCCTCTCTTGAATTCTCAAGTTTGAAATTGGAACTATAATTAAACACCAATTATGCTATATTCAAGTAATTAAACAACAAATTAAGCAAAGGGGTTAGAATTTATACCCAACAAATTGAAGATCCCACAAGCAGACTTAGCCCTCCAAATTAGCTTCTTTTCACCAAGAACCATACTAGATAGGCTACAGAAAAATGGGTAGGGCTTGGATTTTGATTTTGTGAGGTTTTTGTGTTGATTTTTGGGCATTTTGTGGAATTTTTTCTGCTGAAAGAGGGGAGAACAAGAGGAGGGGTTGCTGCAGATTTTGGGGAAGGGGGGCTCGACCATTTGGTGAGGGGGGGAGAGAGAGTGTGATAGTTTGTGTTGGAACAAAAAAACACAAGTCGACACTGCCCATACCTCTTTCTTTTCTTTTCTTTTTCTATTAATTTGTGCAAATGGGAATGAGATTAAGGGCTTGTCAAAAGAGTGGGGGCTGCCACAAATTGTCTCGGCCATGAGGAGAGGGAAGAGAGGGTAAGGTGTGGGTGTGTGGGTTAGTGTAGGAACTTCTCTAATTTTCACATTCATTAAGTCTTTTATTATTATTTAGTTTTCTTTTATTTTCTAATAACTCATTCCTTAATTTCTAGAACCCTCATGACAACTCCAATTCATTTCAAAGCAACATGTTATATTTTGTTTTAGTGTGTCATGGGGCACAATTTTGTAATTAATCCATTTCAAATTTGTAATTATCACTAATTAAATGTATTAATGAAGGTTTAAAATAATATTAAAAATAATAAATTTCGGAAAATATTATAGTGAACTAGAAATTTGCAAGTGACCCATTAAATATCAAATACTAGCAATTACATAGCTAGAATAGGTATATTCAAGTTTAGGTTGAAAATTAATTGTATCTGGGTTTTAACGGAAAACACCGGTTATTTTAACGATTATCCAAAATTTCATCTAAACGATTTTCAAAACGTTGCATTCTTCCCCCCTTAATGAAATTCGGTCCCTGAATTTAAATTAAAACCCCCCCAAATACTAAAAACATTTCAGCAAAACACTCAAATCGGCGGGGCTCCGAAATCAACAATACATAAAACACATCGTAGCGCAATGCGTGCGCATGAAAAACGAGTATATAAACCAAAATCAAAACTCCGTCAAGCATTCGACAATCATCGGAGTTATGGTAAAGACATCAATGTCCAAAATCCAAAACGAAAACCAATATGATATACTCAAAACCGTAATATGTACATAGCACGCATCTTTGTAACTCGTCAAAACATCTAAAAGAAATGCATGCCAAAGTCTTTTCAAGTCGCTGTGCGATGCGCGTATCACAACTGACCTCAGGGCCGCAACCAATCGGAGCCATGGCAAAGTCCCTAGTTCCAAATCTCGACGGCCACATCTACAGCCTAGAGAACAACAACGGCGTTCCTCCTCATGCCAGCAAGACACGAACGTGGCATCACCAATTGGAGCCACGGCAAAATCCCCAGTTCCAAGACTCTATGGTTCACAGACAACCTAGAGTCAGCCAATGAACTCCATGTCGTCAAGCAACGCTTCGGCACGGATACATGTCAAACCCTGACCTCCCTGTCGTAAAGCAACTCTTTGACTCGGATACATGTCAACCCCTCACCTCCCTGTCGTAAAGCAACGCTTCGACTCGGATACATGTCAACCCCTCACCTCCTTGTCGTAAAGCAACACTTCGACTCGGATACATGTTAACCCTGACCTCCTTGTCGTAAAGCAATGCTTCGACTCGGATACATGTCAACCCCTGACCACCCTGTCGTCAAGCAATGCTTCGACTCGAATACATGTCAACCCCTGACCTCCCTGTCGTCAATCAACGCTTCGGCTCGGATACATGTCAACCCCTGACCTCCTTATCGTAAAGCAACGCTTCGACTCGGATACATGTCAAACCCTGACCTCCTTGTCGTAATGAAACGCTTCGACTCGGATACATGTCAACCCTGACCTCCTTGTCGTAAAGCAATGCTTCAAATCGGATACATATCAACCTCTGACCTCCCTATCGTCAAGCAATGCTTTGACTCGGATACATGTCAACACCTGACCACTCTGTCATCAAGAAACGCTTCGACTCGGATACATGTCAACCCCTGACCTCTTTGTCATAAAGCAATGCTTCGACTCGGATACATATCTACCCCTGACCTCCCTGTCGTCAAAGCAACGCTTCGACATGGATACATGTCAACCCCTGACCTCCCTGTCATAAAGCAACGCTTCGGCACGGATACATGTCAACCCCTGACCTCCCTGTCGTAAAGCAATGCTTCGGCACGGATATATATCAAACCCTAACCTCCCTATCATAAAGCAACGCTTCGACTCGGATACATGTCAAACCCTGACCTCCCTGTCGTAAAGCAACACTTCGACTCGGATACATGTCAACCCCTGACCTCCCTGTCGTAAAGCAACGCTTCGACTCGGATACATGTCAAACCCTGACCCCCCTGTCGTCAAGCAACGCTTCGACTCGGATATATGTTAACTTTTAACACCCCTGCCGGTGCAATGCTCCGTCTCGGAAATACATTAACCCATAATTCCCCTGTCGTAAAGCAATGCTTCGACTCGGAAATAAATCAACACATAAACCTAACGACCCATAAAAAGAAAGTTCTCTTATGAGATCCTTACGACTCTCAAGAGAAAACGCACTTAGGAATCCTCACGATTCCTAAGGAGAAAATACACCAACGGGATCCTCTCGACTCGTAGGGAAAAAAGTCTTTATGAGACCCTTATGGCTCATAAAGTTGAAAAGTCTTAGGCGGCAGATCCAAACCTGTTTCCTAAGCCATCACTACCTTGCAAAAAGATCCAGATAAACTACATATGGACCACATCCATCAGATATACATGCAAGCACGAGATAAAAAAAATATACGTCTTTCATTCATGAATTCAAAGTGCATACAAGATACATATTGTAAAAAGAATCAAAATGAATACAAAATACCCTCTCATTCAGGAGTGGATACAAGAAAAGAAAATTTTTACAAGAATTCTTTAAGCTGGCGGACGGCACAATAAGCTCCTCAATTCATCGCCCTTCCGCTGGGCCTCGGCTTCAAGCTTGGTTATCGCCACGAGACGGGTCTTCGTCTGAGACTGTTGAGCCTGATACGAGGCGAGACGAATCTCAAGCTCCCTTCCGGCAACTTTGTGAGCTTCGACCATCTCGCGGGTAAAGATGACGGCTTTATCAACAGCCACCACCTCCCTAATAGCTTCTTGGAGCACCCGCCAAAGTTCGTACGCATGGGTGGTCTTAGCAGTGAGCTCAGCTTGAAGCTCCCCCAAAGCATTCGAGGCCAGTTCCCCCTCCAAGAATTTCCAGTTAAGCCTCTTCTCACATGATTGAAGATTCGCGGCGCACCGTTCAATCAGCCCCCACAAGATCGTCTTTGCAGCCACAACCTCAGAGGGAAGGCGTGTGCACTCGAGATCATGTAAACAAGCCTCCACTCGACGACAAAACTCGACCCAGACATGCACCAATGTTTCATTATGGTAGGCGGCAAGAAAGGGCAGAGAAATGTTAGATTCGGCAGCAAATTCTTTGGCTGTGATCGAGCTACCAGCACGAAGATCTTCGATAAGAGCTGACAAGGAGTGAAGGCTTTGCTTCTCCATGCGTTCAGATGCGCGTAGGGCATAAGGGCCTGGTGGCATAATGATGCGAGACTCCAGCGGGACAAGTGCGGGCAAGGCTGTCAAGATCCATGAACAATCTATGAGATTTACGCCCAAAGAATATATAAAGCGACGTCAAAGTCTTACTTACCCACGGTCATGCAAGGAGGATTGGACAAATCCTCAGGCCCGTCGAGGATCTCAACTTCGTCATCAGCTTCCAGAACCGCAGAAGACATATCAGCATCATTATACGAAATAATAATAATACGATGAAGGGGTCAGATCACACCAACCTTGCCCAGAAGAGAGGACGATGCTTTGTGGGGATATTGCCTGTGGGACGACCATCTCGAGCAGACGCTGAAAGGATTTTCTGGGAGATAAATTCACGATGGACGCTGCCAATCCTCGCAATTCTGAAAAGACAGAACGAGTTAGATAATAGAGAGATCATTAAAGCAAAATAGGACATCCGAAAAACAAAATCAAAATCGATAGATTATGGCGGCAGAAGACTACCTTCGATACTCTTCCCGTCTTAAGCCGGAAGGATAGCAGCTTCGGCAGCCTCCTCCATTCCCTCAAAAACATCATCGGAGACATTTGCTGGTGTGACAGCTTCCAGTTGAGGGGCAACGGTCGCCACTTCAGGGACGGCGATCTTAATTACCTGTTCCATAATTTCCAGGCCATCATCGGAAAGGTCCATTAAATCTGCGGCCGGTAAGGGCACCTCTTCCGGGAGAACGGACACCGGTGGAACTGAGGAAACCGAAGGAAGCTCCGCAGCAGGAATAGCAACTGTAACGACCTCCTCCACATCTACTGGTGTCTTATCGGGGATATTTACAGAGTCCACAGTCAGGACGCGACGTGCGCTCAGATTCTCTACCATTGCTAAAGTCCCTACAAAGTTTACGAAGATAAGAAGACATAAAAAGCGAAACAAATTACTTGCCAAAGGAAAAATACAGAAATCATGCATACCGATACGCCAGGATGCCTCTAATATGGTTTTTTCAAGTCGACGTTCCTTCCTGAGGAGGTATGCTCGCCGGGGTTCAAATGTAGATTCGTGGCCGCCGGTCCACAATGACAACTCATCTTCGGAAGCGGCTGAGATAGGCTGCTTGAGGGCTATCTCTTCTCCCTGTCGCAGGGGACCTATAAATATTCTCCGTATTGATGGGGGATCTTCATAGAATATGACAGCAGGATAAGGACTTTTCAAAACACACACATTCTCAGTTTTGTCCTGTGAACGCCTTATAGCCTCAACCAATTGTGCGGCTTCCTCGGCAGACGAATCCGGAAAAAGAAGACCATCATCCGGCTCTTGCATGGATATGGGTTCGTCTTCAGCAACAACTTCAGGTTCAAGCATAAGGTCGAGCAGACCAGTAATCGTCTTCTTCCTCCTTTTCGAGCCAGAGCTGACACTAGAGGAGGAGGATCGTTTCTTCCCCTTTGGCGCTTTGATACGGCGCTGCCCAACCTCGCCTCCAGTATCCTCTTTTGGCGGTGCTACCGATGATGACACTGACATTGATGATGCTGCAATTGATGAAACTACTACTGGCGCCTTATCAGAAGCCCTTGTCTGAGCTCTAGTGCGCATTGGTATACCAACTGTGGGAGGAGTCAAGTCCGCATCCGCCGCCTCAGGAATAAGTAAGGCACTAGTACCCCTCAAGGGAGGGCGAACCACTGTCCGCGGTCGCGGCGGGACTCCCATAGCCTGGATTGGGGCGGGAGCTCTATGTCCAAAGAGTATCCTCTTCTCCTCAGCAATAATGGGACCAACTCAGTGGTGGTACCAACCCGTAAAAGCCCCCACACACCTTGGAATGTAGTCAGCCTTGGGGATCATGAAGCGAGAGCTGGTGTTCAACCGCATGAAGTGATGGGTGGCGTCACGAACAACTCCCAAAGATGAGCTAGGCTCCACCATGAATTCCTCGAAGGGAACACCCTGGTTATAACCCAATTGCTAAGCAAAGCGGTGCGGATTATACCGCATAAAATGAACCATATCATTTCGACGGAACACCAAATAACCCGGCCTAATCGAATACAAGTGCATGGCTTCCCTAGGCTTCAAGGATAGTGCTCCCCCTTTCGATAAATCGAACAGCTGTTGAATAGGTCCCGAAGGAGCAGAGAGGACGCGGTCATTGAATACAATCCCGCCTTCGTTGGCATAAGGGCTAAGCAGCACACGAAGAGCCCCTAACTGAGTCGGATTAGGAGCAGAAGCGTCTACCAACCTCATGAGCCGTGGGAAGGTATAAGAATCATAGAAATCCGGTCTCTGGTGCACGGCGAATGCCCCTAACGCGTGCATCTCAATCCACGACGTAAAATAATGAAGAGAGAAACTCACCACATCCACACCCGGGGTTGAGGTATTGGCCGCAGTGCTCAGCCCATGCTACAAGTGCGATAACCCCGCAATGCCCACGGCCAGTCGTGTCCCTTCGGCAACGCGATGAGCAGGATAAATGACCGAGGATCTCATGAAGCGACGATGCGTTGGAACGGCAAACCAACTAAGCCAAAGGCTGATAAAACCGACGAAGAAGGTCTCTTCATCCATGCCGGGAGCCGCAATTGAATCAAAAGATACGGCCGACAAGATTAGGATGTAAAACAGTGGTAAATATTCTTCTTTGGTCGGTAGCTTATTTATCCCAAACCCGAAATGGTCGTTAATATTCGCGAATTTCGGAGCCTCCTTTGATAGGAAATCTTCACGAAGGAAGCAGGCGATAAAACTCTTAAAAGTGACGCCCTGCTCCTCTGACTCCGCGTACAGCTTCTCAAAAATAGCCAGAGTCTTGATTAGACTTGGATACTTATGACGGACGGCATTTTCGGCCGATAAGCCGTCAAGCATAGCAGGCACAGTTGCGAATGCATACTCATCGGGAGGCAGCAATTCTTCATAGTGCTCTCCCCTGATCGGCAATCCAGAAATCTCGCAAAACTCTTCCAGAGAAATCGAGACCTCGCGATCCCCTAGCAAGAAAATGTTGGTGGGAAGATTCCATTGATTTAGGAAAGCTTTAACCCACCAGACATAGGGAGACTGATAATAAAAGAGAGACGCATACACCGTCTGATAAAGCCCGACCTTCTGCAGTCATGCACGATGAGCGGACAATATATAGCGAGCCTAGAGAAGATAGCCCGTTGGATGGCGAGGGGTAAGCCCTATCTTATATACTTGTCCCCAGGGCTTGGCTTCACCTTAGCAAATACGACGCTCCAAAATGTCTATGGATGGAAAAGGCTGGTTTGGTATCCCGGCTGTCGATGGCTCAAGCCAGCCTGTAGGAGTCCAATCCATCACCTCCACTGCAAAGGCAGTTTGCGGACGCTCCATCGGCAGGAATGGGCGAAGAGGCTCTGTTGGCACCTCGCAAAGAAAGCGGCGGCGGCCCCGAATGATATGCCCATACCAGGTACCCCATAAGAGCAAATTAGTACAGTCTTTGTCATAGGCCCGAATCATCTCTATTGCTTCTTCGTCTGACGGCGATTGCGGAAAAGCAGCATCTGAGCGAGTAAAAGGGAAGTAAGGGAGAGAAGCCATTGGTTCTGAAATAGGGAAAAGGAAAAGACCATTATATATGTATGTATGTATGTATGTATGTATGTATGTATGTATAGTAACAAAAGAAGATGACAAAATGTCTGTTTTGCGGGACCACTGCCTACAAGACACACGGACCCCATAAAATCAATATGGCGGCTCACCAATGATGAGACAAGGGGATCATTACGAGGATATAAGAAGACCCTCATTAAATAAGCATTGGGATTCAAACAAATTCTTGGGAATACAAGTTCTGTTAAGCTACCAACAAAATTCAAATCTGTGCGAATAAGGATAAAACCCTATGAAAAGATTTTCAAGAACACCGGAGAATAAAATTCCCGAAAGTCTTTCAGAGCTAAGCTCTTGACCAGAGGAATTAAATTACTTTATGTAATGGAATTAAATTCCAAGAATCGATAAAAATACATGAGAAACAAAAATCCCATGAATCCTCAAAATCAGAGGGAAATGATCGAGAGATGGAAGTTATCGCTCAAAAATCACATCTTTGGAGGATGGGTTTCTGAGGAGAGCAAAGCTCTCATAGTGGATTTAAAGTCCAGGGGCTTTCTCAAAGAAGGAAAGTTTTCTGATGAACAAAGCGTTACCTGAAAAAGGGTTTCTTTTGACAGAGTTTAACTCTGGATTCGCAATGACAGAGAACTAAGCTCTGAGAAAGACAATTGAATTCTCAAAGGAAAATAAAATAGGAAGAAGATGAAAGGAACAGTGGCTGCCTAAGGAACCAAACCCTTGCATTTATAAGACGTGACAAGGGCGGTTCACCGCCCCGCTCCCCTAGACAATCCAACGGCTGTAAAAGTGACAGCGTTGCACTCACGTGCAAACCACGCGAGAACTACGCTATGGGGGCATTTGTTCCCTCATGGAAACTGAATAAAAAAATAATATAGAAAAGCAACGGGAAAAGCCCCCAAATGGAGCATTACGTGCCCACACGTGATAGGCGCTTCGTTTAACAAAACTAACCTCACGTGCAGACACGTGACCTCTATAAGAAAAAAATACAAGCGCCTGAATAAAGCAAACAAGTGGGACAAAAAGAAGCTCACGTGATAGCACGTGACACCTTTTGGTGGGCGTAGTTTGGTGGGGTCACGTGCTACACGTGATAGACCCCTATGCCTGTTGAACCAATAAAAGCAAATTCTAATTAAAAGGGACCAAAAGCCTTATTTGGAAAATATTTCCTTGGACCTTTCTAAACAAGAAAGATTACGTTCTGTAAAACAGAACGCCGTTGGATTAAAGATCCAATGGTGATTAAAAATCATCAATCTACAGAAAATTCTGTGCAAGGAAATATCTTCCTAAATTTGTTAAGAACAACAAAAGAAATAACTTCTGTAAAACGAAATCCCTCGGATTAAAAATCCAACGGTGGATAAAATTCACCGATTGATCTAAAAGATCATTTTGGTTGATCAAAATCTCTCAATGAGAGATTTTCTAAACAAAATTGATTCCCTTCTTTCTCCTATAAATAAAAGAAAAGAAACATAAAAAATGGAGTAAAGTTTTGAGAATACAAGAAGAAAAAAAGAGAGAAGTTTTCAGGTTCTTAGAAGAAAAAGAAACAGAAAGAAAAACCCGAGGTAGGAGAAGGAACAAAACACAGAGAATATCTCATTTCTTTCACCTCCATAAGAATTTAACTCTTCTAATAAGAACTTAGTTCTTCCTCTGGTTAAGATCTGCAGAAGCAGATCTCCCCACAAGTTGAGAATTTAATTCTCATCGGGGAGATTTTGCCATGCAGATCCAAAACCTAGAGAGAGATCTAAGTTCAGAGAATTTAATTCTCCCATAAAAGTACATAGGAATTTGATTTCTCTGATGAAACAAGGGTTTAACCCTTCATATAAGAACTTAGTTCTCCCTTATGGTAAAAGATCTGCAGAAGCAGATCTTCCCACAAGTTGAGAATTTAATTCTCATCGGGGAAATTCTGTCATATAGATCCCAAACCTAAGAGAAAAACTAAGTCTTAAGAATCCAATTCTCATAAAACAGTGGGCTTGAAGGTCTCAAAACTCAGGATCTCCATGCACGTAAAAGGATTGGAACCCAGCATGATAATAGCCGATCACGTGCTCCCATGTGAGCGCCTTTGATGAACAAAAGAGAACAATCGAGATTGGCTCACGTGACCCCATGGTAATGCTTGGCACTTACAAAGTAAGAAAGAGAATAAATCGGAGGCAGTTCCCACTTTTAGGTCACCTCACGTGATCTCACGTGACCCAGCAGCACTTAGCGCTCAGAAAAGAATAAGCCCAAAGAGGCAGCGCTTCAAATTCTTAAAGTTTAGCATTGTTTCGTGTGCCTCACGTGACCCCACGTGAGCGCTTCAGAATTTTAGTGTTTAACACTATTTCAAACACCTCACGTGGGAGCACGTGAGTGCTGAATAAATATGTTAGTGTTGAACACTATGAAAGGATAACATTAGCCAGATGCAGACCAAATTTTCCAAGGACCATCAATTGATCCCTTTATGCTCAGGGTCTCCAAAACTGATCTCAGTTCCAAAGATAGCTAATGAGCTCCCAACAAATGATATCTAAACTGATGTTCATCCCATTCCCCCAAATCGGGACATTGGTTCGAGGGTACATCTCTTCATACCTCTGATATATGTCGTTGTAATTCTTCAACGTTTTCAGAGAGATAAAGGGTCCCAATAACCAATAACTTTTGGCGCATCCCCAAACGGTTAAACCAAAATCTCACAGACTATGACATCTTTAAACTGGACTATGAGGTCTTTAAACTCATACACTATGATGTCCTTAAACTTTACGGACTATGAGGTCCTTAAACTCATGGACTATGACGTCCTTAAACTTATGGACCGCGGCGTCCTTAAACTAAACCTCCACAGACTATGATGTCTTTAAACTTATAGACCATAATGTTGTTGGAGATAGTGCCCTCAAAGTCAATTATTGGATCGCAGGTACGTGATTGCAATGATTGAGGCAGGACCTATACCGATATGACAGTCTTACTCAAGATGATAGTATGCTATCTGGTTTGTCTTTATCATCGTATATATGCTTTAGTTCACTATTGCATGATGATAGAGCCCATAAGATTCTTGCTTGACTACCAGCAGTATGATGGCGATCATATACGTGGGAGCTGGGGTCTATAAGCATATCCTTAAAAATGTCCCTAGTCGTGGGAGTTTCAAGACAGGGCATCGATACTCCAGAGTAGACTAGTGTATACAGTCGAGACCCCGATGAGGGGCGATGTCCGATCTCACAAGCCATTGGTGTCCGTAGGATCACCTAAGATGTATACAGGTGCTCATTGGGTTATGAGTACACCGGACAGGACTCGCCGGGAATCTGCTAGTTGGTATTATACATATCGTCAGATAGCAATTCCCTGGTGACATGTGTATATGTTAGTTCATCGACCTGAGATCGTCGTTTGTCTCATGTGAGTTCCCACTGTGCTTAGATTACTATCCTACCACGCTCAAAAGAGTTGTGCAAACAGGTTTTAGTTAGGTACAGTCCCGAGCCACATTGAAGGCAAGTGAGCGGATCGTCGGGGATTCGTCTCTCCCGGTATTGGGGGTTGATGTCGCGCAGTGCACGGGTGGCCATCACTAGGAATCCTCGGCCGAGGTAGTGGAGAATTACTGATTTGGATCAGTAGTTTCTCAGGTGGTGATGGGCTTCATGCCGACACGATTTATCGCGTTATTAGGGGTCTGACTTTATCCACCCCCCTAGACTCGATATGCGATACTCTTTAGACGAATGGACCGGACTGTATATACATTGTCACTGTCAGGCTCAGTAGGGTTTATAGATGAGTTCGCTCGTCAGCTTCCCTTCCAATCAATACATAGGCAAAACGTTACGTGCAGCTTGTACCTCTGACGTGCTAGGGGTTATACCCAGTGCCAGTGTGTTGATGAGTCATTAGAGTCCCCCATAGACACTTTCCCAAGTTCGGGCGAAATGGTGTAGAGGCCGTATGGTGATATGGCAAGGTTCGGAAAAAGCACGTGCGTTTTCGCACGTGTCGTTTTTCGGGCAGATAATACTGGTAGGCTTTGGTTTAAGCCGGAACCCAGTATTATACTGTGTAGATATAATATCTTTGTCTCAGATGCATTTGTATTCGGTCGAAATGCAAATGCAGGTATGTTTATACTGATACGGGGTTTTCCTGAAATTCGTTTCAGGATCACTTTTGGAAGTTGCCAGTTTCCAGTTTTTTATCAGCCGTATTTTGACATTCGGTTAAATACGGATTTATCTTTTTGGGTGAGTCATGAGGAGATGTGTGTGGATGCTTCTAGAAGTGATGACTAAGCTAGTGACTCATTAGTGTCATTAATGGTTCATTAATGATGGAGGATGACTAGGTTTATGTTGATTGGTTTGCATTTAATGCTAGTTAGTGATTCATTCTTTGTTGATAAGTATCCTTGTTATCGTCACCCTCTTGGCCTCTCCTACACTCACCCTTCTCTTGATAAATTGTAGCCGGCCTCCTCTTGAAAGGAGAGAGATTCATTTTTGATTAAAAAGATTATGGTTTTGGCCTCATGAAAATTAGATTGCTCATTTCTCAATTCGATCGATCCAAAAGGCAACTTCTTTTAACCGTTCGTCCATAGTCTTGGACGTAACGAGACAAAATGTTCTACTCATTCTCTACTTCATCTTGGTCGTCTCTTTTAGCAAACTTGAAGATCGAGTTGCCTCGGTTCAGAGGCGGGAGCCCGTTTAAAGATCCGTCGACGTGGTGCCACCTGGACGACGAGACTGGAGATTCAGGAGATCGGAGCAGCCGCAACAAGCGTGGGATGATGGTTGAAGACCGAAGGACTCGGATCGTTCGGTATAACTCTTCTACTCACTTTGTAGTTTGTTAGTTTAGCTTTAATGGTAGATCCGGGTTACGGTACACGATAGCGCCAGTTTCGTTAAAAGTTTTTGTTCCGCAATTGGCGTCTGTTAGACGGCCGGGGCGCTACCGTGGACTTACAGTGGTATCAGAGCCTCACCATTAAGCTATACTAACTTGCGCTAACACGTTTAAAATATCTATCGAACGGATTTCGCAAAAACTACATTTTCAAGCATCTGAGTTTCTGTCGATTTTAAATAGTGTCCTAAAATTATTTTACATATCACAGAATATTCAGCAGGGTTTTCTAAGAAAACTGAGAAAAATTGGGCACGTGATCCCATAAGAACGCGGCGGTTCCGCGGTCAAACCCTAGGTTTGACCGCGGAACCGCGGCGCTTTAGTGGGAACGGTGCATCAATTTTTCACAGTGAGCTTCTATGAGGAAATTGTGGCTTTTGGGAATATTTTTTTTTGGGCCCAGATTTTATTACTGTACAGCAGTTGTTCGTGGGGCCCACTTCAGGAAATTTAGTCGATCGAAATTTTAAATTTGTTAGTATACAGTATTTACATTATATCTCCGACCGAGAATGTCATTTGATCGGTAAACCGCGTCTGACTGCTATAGTTCTTTTAGACGGGTTTGCGAACGTGACATTCGCGTTGATGTTCTGTGCTGTGCTGTATTGTTGCAGATATGTCGTGGTGGATAGCAGGGTGCAATGATAGTGCAGTTTGGATTTATTTGTATATTTGATATTGCGGGTCGAGCGTCCAACATCGGGAGTTTCAAATATAAAGCAAACTTGCCAGATATGCACATACCTTCTGGAGTGTGATAACTTGAGTGGCTTCCATCAAGTTATCATGCGATGATAGTTGGATCCCGATTCCCACTGATGAGTTAGTTTACTCTTCGGGTGATCCCGACTAAATTCTTCTTTAAGGTTTGGAGGAGAATTTGAGATTACAGTAGAAGGTTTCCTGATTAGATAAAGTGATAACCATTCTGATTTAGGTTAGAGTGCACGCAGAGTGTTTCTTTTCTCTCTCTCTTTGGCAGCGACCTTTTGACCGACCCTAGACTTTGACTCAGTGACCAAGTTGACCGCACCTTCTTAAAATACTGGCCTTTGGATTGTCTGAGTTGCATAAGTCATTGCCGCTCCTTCTTTTACCCTTTGTATTTCTCAGAACACCCCGTATTACTACGGACATCCACTTCCATTGGATAAATCCATCGTATGGTTATAGACGAACTCGTTGGTACTTCTTCGAGGATGGATCCAGGTTCAGAAGAAATAGAATTGGTTTATTCCGTTGTCTTTTGTTATCACCTTCGCTCAGGTTGCGAGAGCTCCTTAGTTTAGGAGAGTACACCTGTTACGCTTATTGGATAGTCTTCTTCCAAACCATAGGCTGGTGTCGAAAGGTAGGGAATGAAGAAAACCAATTAGCATAAGTAGGGTGTACAGAAGGTAATATGTAAAGACAAAATAAAAGGGATTAGAAAGAGGGCAAAGTAAATTGCGACTGTTATCATTCACGACCAAACCGCGTACTTCATCGCTACTCCTATTTCACCTTTGCTTTTTCCCCAGTTCGGGAGAAATAGAATAAACTATTATTCAGTTGTCTTTTATCATTACCTTCTCTCAAGTTGCGAGTACTCCTAGGATTAGGAGGGTACACCTATTATGCTTACTGGATAGTCTTCTTCCAAACCATAGGCTGGTGCCGAACGGTAGGGAAGGAAGAAAACCATTTAGCCTAACGAAGGTGTACAGAAGGTAACGACTAAAGACAAATAAAAGGATTTGGAGAGATGGCAAAAAAATATACAGTTACAGTCATGAATAGGATTATGGAAGAGGCATTACTAGGAATACCAGGATACCCCTACGAGACATTTTAATGTTTCAGTTTCACTGTGCATTGTTAAAAGAAAACTGTTTTCCCAATTAGATACTTACTCCAGGGTATGTATTTACCAGGTTTCATTCCCATATCTGTATGGTTTTTATAGATGATGAGTGGGAGTAAGTTATTGGGAATTAGGAGATCATCCTCATTATATCGGAATTCGTTGTAATTGGTGATATTTGAGGAAATCGCCTGGGTACAGTTTTCAACCTACGATGCACAGGTTTTGAGTTATTAAACTCAGCGGACTTATACAGAGTATTGTATGTTGTCCATTATCCGTCAGGACAAAGGGGTAGGTCCTCGTACTATGTTCTGTTTACTTATAACTTCTCTAGTTTTTAGACAAGTGTTTCGCAAAAATACAATGTCTAAGTTTTGAGAAGTTATAGGTATAAGAATAAAGTAGAGAACCAGGTATCGCAAGTATCGGGATTCTTCAAAGAGATTGAAGATGTAGATTCTTGTGATTGGTATTCACTTGATAGTAATGGTTTTGAGAAACTTGTTTCTTTTTCAGGTTACTCATAATTGGATGGATTCCTAAGTTGAGTAATACTGATTCGCCTTTCTCCATTAAGTTGATATGCACTGAAGACAGCTGCATGATTTGAATCTGGTTCCAATTAAATTAGTGCCTCTGTTTCTATATTGGATATAGAATGGTTCATATCTTAACGATGTTAAGATAAGGGGAGTTATCCAGCTTATGCTTAAAACCAGACACTGGATAACTCAAGGCACGTTTCTGTAATGGCTGTTTGTGGGTTGACCCTGGCTTTGACGAGGGTTGACATTTCTACCATTTGGAAGATCAATAGTGATATTGTTCTTGACTCGCCACAGTTTTAGTAAAATGGATATTTTTTCAGAAAACAGTAGTGGGAGTATGGTGGAACTGGAAGTGATTCCAGAACCGCAAACGATTACGGAAAATTTAATAAGACCTATATATTCAATCAGGTTTGACATTCCATTAGCCACTCCGCAGATATGGTGGGTAACCTCAGACACCCGGGAGGTACTCCAGTAGCCTCAAGGACAGTGACAGGGAGATTCTTGTTTACCCAGACTTGACACTACTGTTGTTCCAGACTATGAGACCCGGCAAGAGGATAAGTATAACGTCGTTCTAAATTAGCTTTAGAAGTGTACGTATACATTATTCTGCCAGAGGGTTGTCGTAGTCAATGGGAGCGGCGGAAGCATAGTGGGCAAGAAGCTTATGTCTATTTATAGACTTGAGCAGATATAGCGGAGATAAGATCATCTAATTTTGATGTGACAGTCATAGGTTTGACTTCATCAGAATAGGGGATGGATCTGTTAAAGAAGGTAGTAGGGTGTGATGTCCTGGTATTTGGATGACATACACAGAGTAGGAGGTAAAATTCGTATACTTCAATCGGTCGTACTTTGGTCGTCACACAGTTGTTTCTCCAGAAAGGATATAGATATAATATCAGACATTCTGGTTACTAGATCTATGGTTTTAGATCTAGATTTGGGTAGTTTCCCAATGTGGGTACTTTGACAGTATTCTAATAGTTTTTAGAATAGATGACTCTTGGCACGGTGGTGTACCTGCAGGTGATGGAGTCACCCTCTCTAAAGGTGTCTTACAGACTAAAGGGGAGAGGGATGCGCATGATTGGCAGATCACTTGCTTAAGCAATTGAGTCAATCATGAGATGTCAAGTACCACACCAGATGTTGTTTTTTGCATTAGATGCAATAAGTTTATATTAATCCAATCCTGAAGAAACATAAGGAAGCAAATTTAGAACATAAGTGCATGTTCTACGGATTTGATGACGGCAGCCTCCTTCGGGAGACGGTTATCATTCCAGGCTTCAGAGGTGACATGGATGACAGAGGGATTGTCAGAGTTATAGTTTTCCCTCTGACGAGGGACAATATTATGGACAGGTGGTCCAAGAGGATACTGTGGGAGGCATGGTTCTGGATACCGATTAGGTTCAGTTATCAAAACGGTCTAAGAAGTTTGGATTTGGAGTTCATTTATGAATTAGGTCCCATCAGATATCCAGACATATTCTAAGACAGGTATTACTCGATTCGGGAGATGGCTTTCTCCGCGAATTTGAGATTTAGAGAGATATAGAAAGAAACATCATGGCGGATCTACTCACTGAGGCTATTTCTCGAACACAAGAGTTTTACAAACTAGCTTTGTGTAACTGATTAGTAGAGGAGTTGGATGTTCGGTATCACACGGGCTGTGAGTATGCGACATCGCAATAATTAACCTTAAGTGCAAGTGGGAGATTGTTGGAGATAGTGCCCTCAAAGTCAATTATTGGATCGCAGGTACGTGATTGCAATGATTGAGGCAGGACCTATACCGATATGACAGTCTTACTCAAGATGATAGTATGCTATCTGGTTTGTCTTTATCATCGTATATATGCTTTAGTTCACTATTGCATGATGATAGAGCCCATAGGATTCTTGCTTGACTACCAGCAGTATGATGGCGATCATATACGTGGGAGCTGGGGTCTATAAGCATATCCTTAAAAATGTCCCTAGTCGTGGGAGTTTCGAGACAGGGCATCGATACTCCAGAGTAGACTAGTGTATACAGTCGAGACCCCGACGAGGGGCGATGGCCGGTCTCACAAGCCATTGGTGTCAGTAGGATCACCAAAGATATATACAGGTGTTCATTGGGTTATGAGTACACCGGACAGGACTCGCCGGGAATCTGCTAGTTGGTATTATACATATCGTCAGATAGCAATTCCCTGGTGACATGTGTATATGTTAGTTCATCGACCTGAGATCGTCGTTTGTCTCATGTGAGTTCCCACTGTGCTTAGATTACTATCCTACCACGCTCAAAAGAGTTGTGCAAACAGGTTTTAGTTAGGTACAGTCCCGAGCCACATTGGAGGCAAGTGAGCGGATCGTCGGGGATTCGTCTCTCCCGGTATCGGGGTTGATGTCGCGCAGTGCACGGGTGGCCATCACTAGGAATCCTCGACCGAGGTAGTGGAGAATTACTGATTTAGATCAGTAGTTTCTCAGGTAGTGATGGGCTTCATGCCGACACATTTATCGCGTTATTAGGGGTCTGACTTTATCCACCCCCCTAGACTCGATATGCGATACTCTTTAGACGAATGGACCGGACTGTATATACATTGTCACTGTCAGGCTCAGTAGGGTTTATAGATGAGTTCGCTCGTCAGCTTCCCTTCCAATCAATACATAGGCAAAACGTTACGTGCAGCTTGTACCTCTGACGTGCTAGGGGTTATACCCAGTGCCAATGTGTTGATGAGTCATTAGAGTCCCCCACAGACACTTTCCCAAGTTCGGACGAAATGTTGTAGAGGCCGTATGGTGATATGGAAAGGTTCGGAAAAAGCACGTGCGTTTTCGCACGTGTCGTTTTTCGGGCAGATAATACTGGTAGGCTTTGGTTTAAGCCGGAACCCAGTATTATACTGTGTAGATATAATATCTTTGTCTCAGATGCATTTGTATTCGGTCGTAATGAAAATGCAGGTATGTTTATACTGATACGGGGCTATCCTGAAATTCGTTTCAGGATCACTTTTGGAAGTTGCCAGTTTTCAGTTTTTTATCAGCCGTATTTTGACATTCGGTTAAATACGGATTTATCTTTTTGGGTGAGTCATGAGGAGATGTGTGTGGATGCTTCTAGAAGTGATGACTAAGCTAGTGACTCATTAGTGTCATTAATGGTTCATTAATGATGGAGGATGACTAGGTTTATGTTGATTGGTTTGCATTTAATGCTAGTTAGTGATTCATTCTTTGTTGATAAGTATCCTTGTTATGGTCACCCTCTTGCCCTCTCCTACACTCACCCTCCTCTTGATAAATTGTGGCCGGCCTCCTCTTGAAAGGAGAGAGATTCATTTTTGATTAAAAAGATTATGGTTTTGGCCTCATGAAAATTAGATTGCTCATTTCTCAATTCGATCGATCCAAAAGGCAACTTCTTTTAACCGTTCGTACATAGTCTTGGACGTAACGAGACAAAGTGTTCTACTCATTCTGTACTTCATCTTGGTCGTCTCTTTTAGCAAACTTGACGATCGAGTTGCCTCGATTCAGAGGCGGGAGCCCGTTTAAAGATCCGTCGACGTGGTGCCACCTGGACGACAAGACTGGAGATTCAGGAGATCGGAGCAGCCGCAACAAGCGTGGGATGATGGTTGAAGACCGAAGGACTCGGATCGTTCGGTATAACTCTTCTACTCACTTTGTAGTTTGTTAGTTTAGCTTTAATGGCAGATCCGGGTTACGGTACACGATAGCGCCAGTTTCGTTAAAAGTTTTTGTTCCGCAATTGGCGTCTGTTAGACGGCCGGGGCGCTACCGTGGACTTACAGTGGTATCAGAGCCTCACCATTAAGCTATACTAACTTGCGCTAACACGTTTAAAACATCGATCGAACGGATTTCGCAAAAACTACATTTTCAAGCATCTGAGTTTCTGTCGATTTTAAACAGTGTCCTAAAATTATTTTACATATCACAGAATATTCAGCAGGGTTTTCTAAGAAAACTGAGAAAAATTGTGCACGTGATCCCACAAGAATGCGGCGGTTCCGCGGTCAAACCCTAGGTTTGACCGCGGAACCGCGGCGCTTTAGTGGGAACAGTGCATCAATTTTTCACAGTGAGCTTCTATGAGGAAATCGTGGCTTTTGGGAATATTTTTTTTTGGGCCCAGATTTTATTACTGTACAGCAGTTGTTCGTGGGGCTCACTTCGGGAAATTTAGTCGATCGAAATTTTAAACTTGTTAGTATACAGTATTTACATTATATCTCCGACCGGGAATGTCATTTGATCGGTAAACCGCGTCTGACTGCTATAGTTCTTTTAGACGGGTTTGCGAACGTGACATTCGCATTGATGTTCTGTGTTGTGCTGTATTGTTGCGGATATGTCGTGGTGGATAGCAGGGTGCAATGATAGTGCAGTTTGGATTTATTTGTACATTTGATATTGCGGGGCGAGCGTCCAACATGTGGACTGCCGTTACTGCCTGTTTGTATAATATTCTTTTGGGGCACGACCGGGTCGAGGTCGATGTACCCGTTGTATATTTTTATTTCTGTACTAGGTTTATCCCGCGAAGGAGTTCACGGATAGCCGGGTTCTGGAGGGCAACGGGTCCGTATCTCATGGCATTGAGAGGCAAAGGGGCCTCACTCTAGAATTGGCAGACTATTCGCCGCATTCGTACGGGGTACAGGTTGACCCAAGGAAGGGTGCTCAATTTACCAGATTCCGTGAAGTGCCTGGTGTTCCATTCACTATGCTGTGGGGACTACCTCGCTTCAGGTTTTGGCAGGTAACTTGCCGCACCCGTAGGGGTCTAGGTTTCATTGCACAGGCTATCCACACGACCAGGGAAACGTCAGGTTTCAGCAGCGGCTCTGTGAAACCTGAGGATCCCAGATTATCTGTATTGATCTGTGATGCTTATTACTTTTCTGTAATGTTGCATATTATCACGCCTAGAGCGATTATTGTATATTGGTATATATACTATTAGATGTTGTATATGTTTTACACCCGCGCTAGTCCAGCCCCCGCTCTGTCGTTAGTTAAGTAACCTAACGGGTGATGACGGGACCCAGTGGCGAATGCGGATGGCATATACGTACATTATATTTTCGTTCTTTTCTGGTGTGATTGATTTATGGGACTGCATTGATTCTTATCAATGCAAAGATAAAACAAACCTATATTTGATGTTGTTGGAACAAATTTTAAAAGGAGTTATTACAAAGATATTTACTTTTGTTTTTGCATAGTGATATTCAGTTGGAATATCCTGCATCTCATTCGACGAGGCAAGGGCTGATATCCCTTCACCGGGAAAAACCCCTTGAGCAGAAGTTTACATCAGGGTAGTAACTTTACTATAGTCGATTACAAGTTGCTTTGCATCGCGGTATTCAGTTGGAATATCCTGCACCTCATTCCACGAGGAAAGAGCCGAGATCCCTTTACCGGGAGTGACCTCTTTAGCAAAGGTTTTTCGCCACTATATTTTTATAAAAAGCTATCAGTTTCCTTCAACGAGATCAAGTTCATTACGTTAAAGGTTTTTCGCCAAAAACCAACCGTAGCCCTCCGTCATTTCTTATGGATAGTCAGTAGTATTCAAGCTATGCATTTGACCAACGCCAGGGCATAGTGTCTGGTAGCTGCTGGGGTATTTCATATGTTGCATAGATAGATGTGTTGGTTTGGGACAGTCGTTCTGCCATTTGGCCAACGTCAGGGGCATGTGCGGGTGGGTTCAAATTAACCTGGACAATGACGGGTAGAACTTGGCATGTGACTTATGACATTTTGACCAACGCCAAGGTTATAAGAGCATGGGGCAAAAATCACATCGGGAGTTTCAAATATAAAGCAAACTTGCCAGATATGCGCATACCTTCTGGAGTGTGATAACTTGAGTGGCTTCCATCAAGTTATCATGCGATGATAGTTGGATCCCGATTCCCACTGATGAGTTAGTTTACTCTTCGGGTGATCCCGACTAAATTCTTCTTTAAGGTTTGGAGGAGAATTTGAGATTACAGTGGGAGGTTTCCTAATTAGATAAAGTGATAACCATTCTGATTTAGGTTAGAGTGCACGCAGAGTGTTTCTTTTCTCTCTCTCTTTGGCAGCGACGTTTTGACCGACCCTAGACTTTGACTCAGTGACCAAGTTGACCGCACCTTCTTAAAATACTGGCCTTTGGATTATCTGAGTTACATAAGTCATTGCCGCTCCTTCTTTTACCCTTTGTATTTCTCAGAACACCCCGTATTACTACGGACATCCACTTCCATTGGATAAATCCATCGTATGGTTATATACAAACTCGTAGGGACTTCTTCGAGGATGGATCCAGGTTCAGGAGAAATAGAATTGGTTTATTCAGCTGTCTTTTGTTATCACCTTCTCTCAGGTTGCGAGAGCTCCTTAGTTTAGGAGAGTACACCTATTACGCTTATTGGATAGTCTTCTTCCAAACCATAGGCTGGTGCCGAAAGGTAGGGAATGAAGAAAACCAATTAGCATAAGTAGGGTGTACAGAAGGTAATATGTAAAGACAAAATAAAAGGGATTAGAAAGAGGGCAAATTAAATTGCGACTGTTATCATTCACGACCAAACCGCGTACCTCATCGCTACTCCTATTTCACCTTTGCTTTTTCCCCAATTCGGGAGAAATAGAATAAACTATTATTCAGTTGTCTTCTATCATTACCTTCTCTCAAGTTGCGAGTACTCCTAGGATTAGGAGGGTACACCTATTATGCTTACTGGATAGTCTTCTTCCAAACTATAGGCTGGTGCCGAACGGTAGGAAAGGAAGAAAACCATTTAGCCTAACGAAGGTGTACAGAAGGTAACGACTAAAGACAAATAAAGGGATTTGGAGAGATGGCAAAGAAATATACAGTTACAGTCATGAATAGGATTATGGAAGAGGCATTACTAGGAATACCAGGATACCCCTACGAGACATTTTAATGTTTCAGTTTCACTGCGCATTGTTAAAAGAAAACTGTTTTCCTAATTAGATACTTACTCCAGGATATGTATTTACCAGGTTTCATTCTCATATCTGTATGGTTTTTATAGATGATGAGTGGGAGTAAGTTATTGGGAATTAGGAGATCATCCTCATTATATCGGAATTCGTTGTAATTGGTGATATTTGAGGAAATCGCCTGGAGATCATCCTAAGATCGATTTATGAGCAATGGGCATATTGGCTCAACTAATCATTAGATCATATATGAATAGCCCATGGATAGTATACAGTAGTCATTATAGAGACAGTCCGCAGGGCAAAATATATTAGTTTAAGGACGTCGCGGTCCAACATTCTCTGTTTGGGACGAATGTTACTTTAAGGGCATTTCGGTCCAACATTTCCATTTTGGGGACGGATGTTAGTTTAAGGACATTTCGGTCCATTATCGCCATGTTTGGGGCAAATATTAGTTTAAGGACATTTCGGTCCAACATTCCCATTTTGGGGACGAATATTAGTTTAACGACATTTCGGTCCAACATTCCCATTTTGAGGATGAATATTAGTTTAAGGACATTTCAGTCTATTATCGTCGTGTTTGGGGCGAATATTAGTTTAAAGACATTTCGGTCCAACATTCTCATTTTGGGGACGAATATTAGTTTAACGACATTTCGGTCCATTATCCATCTTGTGCACACGTGTATTTGTTACGTGGCGGAGTGAACGATGGTGACATGGAATGCGCCCAATTTGAGGTGCGATCCGATTTGAGGTGTGCACGTCAGTTTGGAAGTGCATCAATGTGGGATGTATAATTCTCTGTCTTGATGAAATTTTATATCAAGTTGGGATAAGAAAAGAGTAGTTGGTTGTCGGGACCCGCCACCTCTTTAAAGACATTGAGGAATTACAACGACATATATCAGAGGTGTAGAGAGATGTACCCTTAAACCAAATCCCGTATTTAAGGGAAAAAGGGGTTGTGGTGGACCTAAGAATTGTTAGTCATATTTGAGACTAAGATCACCTTAGGAGATATGGGATGAATATCATTTTGGATATCATCAATGAGAGATCATTAGTCATGTTTGAGACTAAGATCAGTTTGGAAGTCACGAGCATATGGGCTCGGTTGATTTTTCAAAGAGGTTTAATCTCAGGAAACTTAGCCAATTTGGGTTGAGATTAGGTTTCTATACTACCTGTTGGGGTCAAAATTTGCACCCCCGGTTGACCGAGTCCAAGTCAAGGTCAACCCCAAGCCCAGGTCAAGCGGGCCCATGCCCAAGTCGAGCCCGCGGCCAGCCTCCCCATGCCAACAACAAAATCATGTAATAAATAATATTTATGTAATTTTTTATACATGAATGTATGCAAAATGGGCATAAAGCCAATATTTTTTAAGCCCATGGCTTATGTGCAAAAATGAAATGGCACATGAGCTATGGGATAGGCAAAATGCCATTTTGTGAAGCCCAACGGGGCTATATGTAAATATGTAAGCCTATATAAGGCAACATGATGATGAATAAAGTAAAAAACACTTTTCATTCTGTCAAAAACCTAGGGTTTGTGCCTCTTTTCCCTTTCTGAAGGTTTTAAACCTTCTTTTTTTGTGAATTAAATCAAGAATTTTACTCTCTCTTTTCCAAAACTAAATAGTTTTTCACCACAAAACCCACAAAGGGGAACTTGGATCTGCCATTGGATCTCAAAAAGAAGAGATTTTTAGATCTCACATCTCTTGATCCAGCCAACAAAGGAGGAAGAAGAAGAACCCATTTCCTCAACCAAAACATTTTTAGGAGTCTGACTCCACTCTAAACCCAATTTCTGGGACTAAAAGCCCTTTTTTCTCGCCAACGCCCTGTGCTCAAGCGCAAAACGCCCACGTGCCGACACGTGACGCGCTTGCGCTCAAGCGCCCAGCGCTCGAGTGCAATACGCCCACGTGCCGACACGTGGCGCGCTTGCGCTCAAGCGCCCAGCGCTCGAGTGCAATGAACCCACGTGCCGACACGTGGCGCGCTTGCGCCTAAGCGCACAACACCTAAGCGCACAGCGCTGGCCCCACGCATCCTTTGGATGCCTTTTCCCCCTCTTTATATATATATATATATATATATATATATATATATACATATATATATACATATGCATATATATGTACACACACACATGCACCACGACACTGTCCCTGTTAGAAAAAAATTTCTAACGGGCGTTGCCCCGTACCCCGCAAGGGGGCTGCTAGCCCCCTTGACACCCAGCCCGCTATCCAGGTAGCGGGACCCCCGTAAAACTCTGTGTGGCTTCCGATATATCCAAACCCCCCTCCAAAACAACACATACGTACACTGCATATTGATTTCGCATGACCTGTTTGACCCGTTAATCGGAGGTTCCCTCGCCCCAAAGGCGAGGGGTAATTAACGGCAGCTTAGTCCGCGGCTGCCGGAGATTCGGATCCCCACAATCAATAAACCCCGGCCTACCCTAGGCAGGAGGAATCTATAGTACGCCTGACAAGCGCGCGCGTTTTCCCATCTCAATGGGGTGATGAAAAACACCCTACAGATTCTAGCACGCTCGGTGGGACCAATCTCTCCTCCCATATTTCGGGTTAAACGTTCATGCAAACTCAATCAATATACTAACCTATATTTATACTGAAACAATACTCTTTCATGCAGGTTTTCAAGCAATCATGCTTTCAACAATGTCTCCAAAGATGAACTCAGCTCTCAGCACGGCTCCCATATCCTACACGATGAAGATAGACTCCAGGACGGTCCTTCCGGCCAGCCTCAGGCGATAATTGGAAGAGCCGCCGCTACCATTCGGCTCTATCCTGTTCGTGTCAGCTAACGCCATCCCAGCTTCTCAAGCCCCGGTGACAGACAAACCGGTCTCGAAAAGTAAGAGGCCAAATATGGTAGTCTTGAAGGCTCCCCAACTCAAACGCAAGTCGGCGTTTGAACGACTCTCCTTGGCCCCAGCTGGGGGCAAGGCCATCAACACCAACAAAGCAACAAAGCGTCTTGAGCAAGCTCCGGCGGTGCCCCTGACAACTGTTTGATCGAGTGTCTTCTCTAAGCTCCGCGCTAATCGACTCACGGTGGTTCCCCAGGAAACAAATGCCCGCCAAGCCCTTAAAATTGAGAAGCTAAGGCAGAAAAGTCTCAGATATAGAGCCAACAAAAGGGCTAGGGCTCCTGCTAGGCTGAACCTCATGAGGTTCGAGGAACAGGGTTACCCCGCCAAAGATGAGGGGATGGCTGAATGTGTTATCCACACCGTCTACATGGTAGGCACGCGTCCCAGCGACAACCTTCGCAGCAAAAGCAAGGATGGGACCACCACATCTCAAATCCAACCTGGTGTGAATATAGCTGTCACTTCTCAAGCCCAGCATCCTCCGGAGGGTGATGAAAATCCTCCCAATGAAGCTGATAGGCAGAGAGAGCCCTCAATTCATTAGGAGTCAGGATCAGAAAGCGAAGATGAGCCAACTTTCCGTCCTAAGACCGCGGAGTAGCAACTTCTCCAAGAGCTCCGAAAGCAGCTCAGAAGAAAAGACAAGGAGATGGCCAAGCTCTACTCAAAGATCGACGACTTGAAAAACGTCGTCTTACAGCTCACGGCCCAACTTGCGTCTCAACCGCCCAATTAGGCGCAGGGCTCTCATGAACCGGGAAACGGCGTCCCGAAACAGCTGACGCCCGTTCCCTCAAATCCAAAAGTGGGCAGACCGTATGAAAATCAGTCGCATCCTATCTTGGCAAATGTCTTGGCTACCGATGACAGTAGCCCGCTAACTCAAGATCAAATCATGGATTTGGTTGCCAACAAAATCAAAACTTTGGTAGCCGAAGCCGAAGCGCAAAAAGATATCAGCAGTAGTGGGAGACCATATCCTGCTCAGTATGATCTGGTAGAATTTCCTAGCGGCTATGTCATCCCCAAATTCGGAAGATTTGATGGGACGGGAAATGCGAATCAGCGCATCGCCCACTTCAAAGCCTCATGCGGGAATAGTAGGGGCAACGATGCGCTTCTCCTCCGCCAGTTTGTTAATAGCTTGACCGATGTTGCTTTCGACTGGTACGCGAGCATACCGGGTGGCTCCATTACTACTTTCGTCCAAATGGAATCTTTGTTTCGACAAAGGTTCATGAGCGTCAGCGATAAGATCACCATTGCCGAGCTCGTAAGGACCAAGCCCAAGAACAACGAAAGCAGGACGGATTTTATAACCCGATGGCGCAACATTTCCATCAAATGTGAACCGCCGATAGAGCAGGACCAATCTGTCAGTCTCCTTGTCGGAAATCTCAACAATTGGATGGCCCCGTTTCTATGCACCGCGGGTCTCAAAACATTCCAAGAGCTGACCAAAAAAGTCCAGATGTTGGAGCGCTCAAAGCAGGAGTCCTCTTCGGATTCCCAAAATAACAATAGGTCCTGGAGAAACCGAAAGGACGATAATCGCAAAGGCGAGAATTCCGACGATTCTGAATCTTTTAACACTTCGGCTAACCGAAATAAGCAAGGGGTGAGCGGGCCTAGTGCCAACCAGCCTCAGAAGCCAGTGTTCGGAGAGGGAGGAGAATCTCCACTCAAAGAGAAGCTAGATAAGGTCTATTCCTTCAGAAGGGACAAAATCCGTAAAATATTCAAAGACGCCCTGAAGAACGGTCTACAACTGCCAGAGTCAAAAAGACCGCAGGAAGCGAATATGACCGACGACCCCAAATACTGCCCCTATCACAGAGTGATAGGTCATGCCATTGAGGACTGCTTCGTCTTCAAAGATTGGGTCGAAAAGCAATACAAGGCGGGAGAGATAGAACTGTCTAAAAGCGTGTTAGTAAATAGTCAAGCTGCGACCGCCAATTTCATACAAACGGAGACCGAAGTTCTTCGTGAAACTGATTCTCTCAGACATCTGCCTTTCTCTGAAAATAATCGACCACCACATCATTAAACTGGGAACAATAGACCGCTAAGTCTTTAAACTGTGAACAATCGACCTCTAAGTCGTTAAACTGGGAGTGTAAAAAAAATATATGTAAATAAACAAAAAATGTGTCAATAAGAGGAAAAAATAAAGAAAATCCGAAATGATGGGGCAACTCGCAATAAAAATCAGCGAGTAAAATAAAGATGAAAAGAAAAGCCGAAATGATGGGGCAACTCGCAATAAAAATCAGCGAGTAAAATAAAGATGAAAAATAAAGCCGAAATGATGGGGCAACCGCAAATAAAAGCCGAAATGATAGGGCAATCGCGACCTTCGCGATAAGAAAAGCTGAAATGATAGAGCAATCGCGGTAAAACAAAAACAAAACAAAACAAAAAAAACAAAGGCGAATGATGAGTCGCTCCTAGTACTATATTCCAGTGCAGCGATGCAGACGCCAATCAAAATCCAATTTCTCAAAATTCTCGCAGCCCTACGGTTAGTCCCTAAATTGGCTACCGTATACAATCCACGGGCTCAAATAATTCTCATCACCCTCATGCCCCACCTAATCACCAGTTAAGCGGCCGGTCTCCGCCCTTGGAATTATGCTTCATTGGGAAGACCCACTCATGTATTCTCACGATACTTGAGGAGAACAAACCTTCGTGGGATCCTTACGACTCACAAAGGAAAAACACACTTAAGAGTCCCCACGACTCCTAAGGAGAAAATACACCTACGGGATCCTTACGACTCGTAGAGGGAAAATGCTTTGTGAGACCCTTACGGCTCACAAAATTGAAAAGTCTTAGGTGATAGGGACCTAAAATCTGTCTCCTAAGCCATCGCTTCCTGATAAGCAAATGCAAATGATGATTCGTTCCCGGTACCATATTCCAGTATAGCGATGCTGATGCCAAACAAAAACCAATTCCTAAATTCTCTCGGGGAAAATGATGAGTTGCTCCTGGCATTATTCCAGTGCAGCAATGCAGATGCCAAACCAAAGCCAAATCTTCAAATCCACTCATGGCAAATGATGATTCGCTCCCGGTACCATATTCCAGTGTAGCGATGCTGATGCCAAACAAAAACCAATTCTCAAATCCTCTCGGGGCAAATGATGAGTTGCTCCTGGCATTATTCCAGTGCAGCAATGCAGATGCCAAACCAAAACCGAAATCTTCAAATCCACTCATGGCAAATGATGATTCGCTCCCGGTACCATATTCCAGTGTAGCGATGCAGATGCCAAACAAAAACCAATTCCCAAATCCTCTCGGGGCAAATGATGAGTTGCTTCTGGCATTATTCCAGTGCAGCAATGCAGATGCCAAACCAAAGCCAAATCTTCAAATCCACTCATGGCAAATGATGATCCGCTCCTGGTACCATATTTCAGTGTAGCGATGCTGATGTCAACCCAAATCAAATCAAACCAACCACCGCTGCGGCGGAATCATGCTCCGTCCCAGAATTTACCCCGTGTCGAAATCATGCTTCACCTCGGTATCTGCCTTCCCTGCAGGAATTATGCTCCGCCTCGGAATCAAATCAACTAACCAGCTCTGCGTCGGAATCATACTTCGTCTCAGAGTGTATCCCGCGTCGAAATCAAGCTTCACCTTGGTGTTTCTGCCTTCCCTGTCGGAATTATGCTTCGGCTCGGAATCAACCAGCGACCTCCTCGTCGGAATCAAGTCAACCAACCAGCTCTGCGTCGGAACCATACTTCGTCTCAGAGTGTACCCCGCGTCAAAATCAAGCTTCGCCTCGGTGTATTTGCCTTCCCTGTCGGAATTATGCTTCGGCTCGGAATCAACCAACGACTTCCTCATCGGAATTATGCTCCACCTCGGAATCAAGTCAACCAGCAAGCTCTGCACCGGAATCATGCTTCGTCTCAGAGTGTACCCCGTGTCGAAATCAAGCTTCACGTCGGTGTATCTGCCTTCCCTGTCGAAATTATGCTTCGTCTTGAAATCAAGTCAGCCAACAAGCTCTGCGCCGGAGTCATGCTCCGTCTCAGAATATACCCCGTGTTGAAATCATGCTTCGCCTCGGAGTATTTGCCTTCCCTGTCGGAATTATGCTTCGCCTGGAAATCAACCTATGCATCGAAATTATGCTACGGTCAGAATGTCTGCCGCTCATCGGAACGATGCTCCGACCTCTGGAATCATGCTCCGCCCTTCGGAATGATGCTCCGATCTCTGGAATCATGCTCCGCCCTTAGGAATGATGCTCCGATCTCTGGAATCATGCTTCGTGCTTTGGAATGATGCTCCGATCCCTGGAATCATGCTCAACCCTTCGGAATGATGCTCCGATCCCTGGAATCATGCTCCTGTTGGAGATAGTGCCCTCAGAGTCAATTATTGGATCACAGGCACGTGATTGCAATGATTGAGGGAGGACCTATCCCGGTAGGACAGTCTTACTCGAGATGATAGTATGCTATCTGGTTTATCTTTATCATCGTGTACTGCTTTAGGTGACCTTACGAGTCACTATTACACGTTGATAGAGCCCCTAGGATTCTTGCTTGACTACCAGCAGTATGAGGGCGATCATATAAGTGAGAGCTGGAGTCTATAAGCACATCCTTAAAAGGTCCCTAGTCGTGGGAGTTTCGAGACAGGGCATCGATTCTCCAGAGTAGACTAATGTATACAGTCGAGACCCCGACGAGGGGCGGTGGCCGGTCTCACAAGCCACTGGTGTCAGTTGGTTCACCCAAGATGTATACAGGTGCTCATTGGGTTATGAGTACACCGGACAGGACTCGCCGGGAACCTGCTAGTTGGTATTATACCTGACGTCAGATAGCAGTTCACTGGTGACATGTGTACAGGTTAGTTCATCGACCTGAAATCGTCATTTGTCTCGTGTGAGTTCCCACTGTGCTTTGATTACTACCCTACCACGGCTCAAAGGAGTCGTGCAAACAGGTTTTAGTTGGGTACAGTCCCGAGCCACATGGAGGCAGTGAGCGGATCTGCAGGGGTTCGTCTCTCCCGGTATTGGGGGTGAGGTCGCGCTGTGTCTAGGAGAGCCAGAACATGAAAAGTCCTTGGCCAAGGCAGGAGATTTGCTGGTAGGTATTCCAGTAGTATCTCAGGGTGTTCTGGGCTACACTCCGACACGACTTGTACCGCTATTGGGGGTCTGACTTTTACCAACCCCCTAGGCCCGCCATGCGATGCTCATAGACGAACGGACCGGACTGTACGGATATTATCACTGACAGGCTCAGTAGGGTGTCAGGATGAGTTCGCTCATCGACGTCCCTTTTGGTCAATACCTGGTAGCCCGTTACGTATTGGCTTATACCTCTGACGTGCTAGTGGTTAAATCCACAGCCATAGTATTGACGAGTCTTTAGAGTCCACCACACACACAGTTACTCAGGTTTCGGGCGAAATGCTGTAGAGGCCGTATGGAGATATGGCAGGGTTCGATCAGATACGTGCGGTATTGCACGGATCGTGATCGGACGGTTTTTACTAGCCGGCTTTGGCTTAAGCCGGATCCTAGTATTAGATAGTGTAGTTTTGTCTCTTTGCATTTGTGTTCAGTGGGAATACAAATGCGGGCATGTATTTGCAGTAGTGGGGTTTTCCTGTAATTTATTACGGGATCAGTTTTCTGTAGTTACCAGTTTGCATTCCGTTCCGGCCGGTTTTTCTTTATTCCTTCACGGCCGGACTTTCCGTTGGAGGGTGTTATTTGCACATTTGCAAATAACATTTTGTGGAGGGGTTTCTTGTAAATGTGTGGCTTCATCATGAGATGCTTTTCTTGTCCATTTCCATGGCATTTATTAGAATAGATATGATTGGATTGAGTGGGATTGAATTGTGAGATGAGAGTGACCTTTTTCTTGCATTATCTTTTCTTTTCTCTTTTTGGTTATTCAATCATCTTTTTTCCACCCACCATATGAGAGGGCCGGCCATTCTTTTTGAGGGAGAGAGAGAGGTTCTTTTGTGTGAAGAAAAATTCATTCATCTCATTCCCTTGCAAAAGAATTGTGAGCTCCATTTTTCTTAAACTCATTATCTTTCTTCACCTCCACATCAAAGGCAACTACACTAAACCCCAAAAGAGACAAGCTACTACACTAGTCTACAGCAAATCTTGGACGCGTCGGCTAGCCAAATTCGCGCCCGAGTTGCCTCGGTCTAGAGGTGGGAGCCCGTAAAAGACTTCGGCTACGTGGTGCCCTTTCCGACGAGGAGGAGATGAACGGAGTTTCCGCGGAAGATCGGAGTGGAGACGAAGACCGAAGGACACGGATCGCTTGGTATAACTTCTCTACTCCTTTTTAGTTTGCTAGTAGCTAGGTTAATGGCCCGATCCGGGTGAAAAGTGCGCGGTGGTGCCGGTTTGCTAGTTTGCAAAGTTTTTGTTTCCGCGTTTTCCGTCGTCGGATCGACGGCCGGGGCACCGCCGCGGACTTACAGCTCCACCCTTCGGAATGATGTTCTGATCCTTGGAATTATGCTCCGCGCTTCGGAATGATGCTCCGATCCGTGGAATTATGCTCCACCCTTCGGAATGATGTTCCGATCTCTGAAATCATGCTCCGCCCTTTGGAATAATGCTCCGATCTCTGGAATCATGCTCCGTCCTTCGGAATGATGCTCCGATCTCCCCGATCCCTGAAATCATGCTCCGCGTTTCGGAATGATGCTCCGATCCTTTGAATCATGCTCTGAAAATCGGAATGATGCTCCGATCCCCGGGAATCATGCTCTCAGAGGGATGCTCCGATCCCTGGAATGATGCTCCGCTCTTCGGAAAGATGCTCCGATCCTTGGAATCATGCCTCTACTCTTCGGAATTATGCTTCGACTCTTCGGAATGATGCTCCGATGTTGGAATGCTCCGCGAATCGGAATGATGCTCCGATCCCCGGGAATCATGCTCCCCGGGATGATGCTCTGCCCCCGGAATGATGTTCGACCTCGAAGTTCAGCTTCAAGATCCATCAATTTCGTGCACACAACTCATGCATGCGGTGTGCATTCATTGATGGGGCACACTTTGTTGGGGTCAAAATTTGCACCCCCGGTTGACCGAGTCAAAGTCAAGGTCAACCCCAAGCCAGGTGGGTCCAAGCCCAGGTCAAGCGGGCCCATGCCCAAGTCGAGCCCGCGGCCAGCCTCCCCATGCCAACAACAAAATCATGTAATAAATAATTTTTATGTAATTTTTTATACATGAATGTATGCAAAATGGGCATAAAGCCAATATTTTGTAAGCCCATGGCTTATGTGCAAAAATGAAATGGCACATGAGCCATGAGATAGGCAAAATGCCATTTTGTGAAGCCCAAGGGGACTATATGTAAATATGTAAGCCTATATAAGGCAACATGATGACGAATAAAGTAAAAAATACTTTTCATTCTCTCAAAAACCTAGGGTTTGTGCATCTTTCCCCTTTCTGAAGGTTTTAAACCTTCTTCTTTTTTTGTGAATTAAATCAAGAGTTTTACTCTCCCTTTTCCAAAACTAAATAGTTTTTCACCACAAAACCCACAAAGGGGAACTTGGATCTGTCATTAGATCTCAAAAAGAAGAGATTTGTAGATCTCACATCTCTTGATCCAGCCAACAGAGGAGGAAGAAGAAGAACCCATTTCCTCAACCAAAACATTTTTAGGAGTCTAACTCCACTCTAAACCCTATTTCTAGAACTAAAAGCCCTTTTTTCTCGCCAGCGCCCTGCGCTCAAGTGCAAAGCGCCCACGTGCCGACACGTGGCGCGCTTGCACTCAAGCGCCCAGCGCTCGAGCGCAATGCGTCCACGTGCCAACATGTGGCGCGCTTGCGCTCAAGCACCCAGCGCTCGAGCGCAAAGCACCCACGTGCCGACACGTGGCGCGCTTGTTGCTTAAGAGCCCAGCGCTCGAACGCAAAGTGCCCACGTGCCAACACGTGGCGCGCTTGCGCTCAAGCGCCCAGCGCTCGAGCGCAAAGCGCCCACGTGCCGACACGTGGCGCGCTTGCACTCAAGATCCCAGCGCTCGAGCGCAAAGCGCCCACGTGCCGACACATGGCGCGCTTGCGCTCAAGCGCCCACGTGCCGACACGTGGCGCGCTTGCGCCTAAGCACACAGCACCTAAGCGCACAGCGCTCAAGGCGCTGGTCCCACGCATCCTTTGGATGCCTTTTCCCCCTCTTTTATATATATATACATATATATATATATACATATATATATACATATGCATACATATGTACACACGCACATGCACCACGACACTGTCCCTGTTAGAAAAAAATTTCTAACGGGGCGCTGCCCCGCACCCCGTAAGGGGGCTGCTAGCCCCCTTGACCCCTTGCCCGCTATCCAGGTAGCGGGACCCCCGTAAAAACTCTACATGGCTCCCGATATATCCAAACCCCTTCCAAAACAACACATACGTATACTGCATATTGAGTTCGCATGACCTGTTTGACCCGTTAATCGGAGGTTCCCTCGTCCCAAAGGCGAGGGGAAATTAACGGCAGCTTAGTCCGCGGCTGCCGGAGATTCGGATCCCCACAATCAATAAACCCCGGCCTATCCTAAGCAGGGGGAATCTGTAGTACGCCTGACAAGCGCGCGCGTATTTCCATCTCAATGGGGTGACGAAAAACACCCTACACTACCCAGCAGTGCTAAGCACTAAGATATACAGCGCTCACATGTGTTTCACGTGAGGCGCTGGAATAGTGCTAACCACTAATCTTTTCTGGGGCTTACGTGCATTTCACGTAAGGCACTACAATAGTGCTAATCACTAATTTTCTCTAGCGCTCACGTGTGTTTCACGTGAAGCGCTATATTTTTGGAGATTTAATCTCTTTTGATATTTTTTAGAGAACTTAAATCTCTGCTAATAGTATTTTGACCATTAACGATCACCAAGATCACTATTTTGAGGATCCGGGATCATGTACTTTTTAAGAACTAAGTTATTGATTCGAAGGAACTGAGTTCATGGAGTATTATGGACTCCATATTCTTTTTCTTTAAAATTTGTCATTCCCTGAATCTTTGATTCTCAAGAACAGGATCTTCCCGATGAGACTTAAATTCTCAACATTTGGGAGACTTGTTTTGTGGATCTCAGATCCAGAGAAAGAACTAAGTTCTTGAGAATGGTTATACCCTTAGATATGCTATGATAGGTAATGGAGATGATTTGATCTCTGTGATTTCTTTACCTAAAATTTGAGAGGAGGAAGATCTTCTTTATTGAGAATTAAATTCTCTGTTGTTTTGAGAGCCTTCTGTATTTTTACAAAATCTTATAGGGTAGTCTTTTCCTTATTTGAAAAGAGAGATCATTGGTCGTTGAGACCTACCACCTCTCTGACGACGCTGAGAGATTACAGCGCCATATATCGAAGGTGTGGAGGGATGTACTCTTTAAACCATATCCTACTCATCAAAGGGAAGAAAAGGTTGGAGCTTAAACTCCTAGCTGCTGAAAAAGGTTTCTTTGTGTTCGTGTACGTGTGTCGCACGTGCATCGTACGTCTTGCACACTTGGAGGGCGCACGTGCGTCACACGTCTTGCGCACTTGGCGGGTACACGTGCGTTGCACATGGTGCTTGCGCATATGTGCATCATGGAGGGGCGGCTAAGGCCCTAGCTTGGCGAACTAAGCTCCTTTGAGAATTGAATCCTTGTACGGCAGGCGCATGTGCATTACACGTGGTGCACACGTGACGGGCGCACGTGCGTTGCATGTGGCGCACATGGTGCTTGCGCATATACGCATTATGGGGAGCAGCTAAGGCCCTAACTTGGTGAACTAAGCTTCTATGAAGAACTAAGCTCCTTTGAGGATTGAATTCTTGCACTGCGGGCGCACGTGCGTTGCATGTGGTGCACATGTGGTGGGCATACGTGTGTTGCACGTAGAGGGCGCACATGTTGCTTGCACATATGCACATTATGAGGAGGCAGCTAAGGCCCTAACTTGGAGAACTAAGCTCCTTTGATAATTGAATCCTCACACATGGTGCGCACGTGGCGGATGCACGTGGTGCGCACGTGGCGAACGCACGTGCGTTTCACTTAGCGCGCATAGCGCTTGCGCATATGCGTATTATGGGGGGCAGCTAACGCCCTAACTTGGAGAACTAAGCTCATTTGAGGATTGAATCCTATTTTTTCTAAAAGGTGTCCTCTCTTATTTATATAGGAGTAGTAGAGAAGGGATCTCTCTTTTTCCCGATGTGGGACTAAAAATGTATCCTCCATATAGTAGAGCATTACT
Source organism: Agapanthus africanus (assembly GCA_030015575.1). Taxonomy (NCBI): domain Eukaryota; kingdom Viridiplantae; phylum Streptophyta; class Magnoliopsida; order Asparagales; family Amaryllidaceae; genus Agapanthus; species Agapanthus africanus. The sequence continues at coordinate 30,520,850 of CM057339.1, forward strand.
TAGACTATAGTGCATAGCACATTTGCTCATAACTTTTTATTCCGGAAGAGTTATGAGGCCCGTAATATATCAAATCGAAGGATTTTTCGAGATGCTTTCGATACCATCAGAATTTGCCCGATTCTCATTCGAGATTTTGGAAAAATACAGCCCAGAAAATACTGGTTTGCATTTTCTTAAGCATATTGCTGCCATTTGATATCTTGGGCTCTTTTGCGCAGAAATTTTTGGCGGGAACAAATACCTCCCACTACTTTGCCTACATAGGTATGTACATGGGTTAAGTAGTGCAAAGTTATGCATCTCCGTAGAATTGATGGTTCAGGAGACATGTTTAAGTCCCTGTCGCCTAAGACTTTTTTATCTTCATAAACCGTAAGCGTCTCAAAAAGGTTTTTCTCCATATGAGTCGTGAGGATCTTATATGTGCGTATTATCCCTAGAAATTGTGAGGATTCCTAAGTGTATTTCACTTTCTTGAGTTGTAAGGATCTCACGCAAGTATTTTCTCCATACGAGTCGAGTGGACCCTCAAGTGGCTTCTTCACTTTATTGGTGAATGTGGCCCGTGGATAGTGTATAAGAGTCAGTTTGGACCTTTTTGCAGGGCAGCGATGGCTTAGAAAACAGATTTAGATCTGTCGCCTAAGGCTTTTCAACTTTATAAGTCGTGAGGATCTCATAGAGATGTTTCTCCCTATGAGTTGAGAGAATTCCGTAGGTGTATTTTCTCCTTAAAAGTCGTGAGGACTCCTAAGTGATTTTTCTCTTGAGAGTCGTAAGGATCTCACAAGGGAATTTTCCCCTTACGAGTTGAGAGCACTCGTAAGTGGTTTTTCCTTCTCATCGGTATGCGACTTTAGAGAATGTGGCCCGTGGATAGTATACAAGAGTCAGTTTGTGCCAGAATCTGTTTACCGCCGAAAGACGGACCGGAACATCTGGACGTCTGGCCTGAATTCTGAGGGTAAATGCTATTTGGATTTATCCATCCACCTCCCCGAAAATACCAAATTGATTTATGGTACCGTATATCGGAGGTTTGGACGGATGCGGCCGTTGTAGCAGACTTTATCAGATTCCCCCTCATTTTATGAGGGTTTTTTTTATTGTGGGGACGCCCTTCCCTGCAGGCGCAACCCCCTGCAGTTAATTACGTTACCGCATCGCGGTAACCACTTTCTTCTGCTCAGAAAGTTCACTTCGTGTCGTGTGTGTTTTTGTTTGTTTTGGTTGCCCGTGGATACAGAGACTAATTTGTGTCGTCGCCGATAGGGCGCGGATTAATCCAAATCCGTATATTTTAGATTTGGTCTTGAGTTGATTTAAGGATCGTTAATCTAGTTTGAGATAAAGATCGACTTAAAAAATAAAAGTATTTGGGCTCAATTATCTTATTTAATGACCTCACGGTCCATTATCGCCATATTTGAGGCGAAATTTTAGTTTAAGGACATTTCGGTCCATTATCGCCGTATTGGGGGCTAATGTTAGTTTAGGAATATTTCGGTCCAATATTCCCATTTTGGGGACAAATGGTTAGTTTAAGGACATTCCGGTTCATTATCGCCGTATTTGGGGCAAATATTAGTTTAAAGACATTTCGGTCCAACTTTCCCATTTTGGGGACGAATGTTAGTTTAAGGACATTCCGGTCCATTATCGTCGTATTTGAGACGGGTATTTGAACTATGTACGTCAATCTAGAAATGCATCAATGTATGACGAGAGGAGTTGTTGGATGTCAGGACCTGCTACCTCTCTGAAAACGTTGAGGAACTACAACTACATATATCAGAGGTGTGTAAAGATGTACCCACGAACCAAATCCCATATTTGAGGGAAAAAGGGTTGTGATGGACCTAAGAATCATTGGTCATATTTGAGACTAAGATTACCTTAGGAGATATAGGATGAATATCAATTTTGATATCATCAAAGAGAGATCATTAATCATGTTTGAAACTAAGATCGGCTCAATAATGTTTTTGAAGGTCATTTTTACTTATGATCCATCAAAAGAGCATTTAGGCTCGGCTGCAAGGAACTTCAGAAGTTTAGCCAATTTGGGCTTAGTCTGCCTACTCTTATTCAGAGAGTGCTAATCACTCATTTGGGCTCTGTCTGTTCAGCTCTTTTCTTTTTATGAAAAAGTGCTAAGCACTTATTTGACGCTCTGACACTCACATGGGTGTCATGTGAAACATTTGATTATGGGCGCCGTCCAATGAGCGTTGAGTGCTCTGCCACTTTGGCTGTTTATAGAGTGCTGGACACTTTTCTATCTTCTTTTCTTTTTTGCTGGCGCCCACGTGAGGAGCACGTGAGGCACTGGGGTGCTGCCCAATCAGTGCTAAGCACTTAACCGTTTTGGCTGTATATGAAGTGCTAAGCACTTTTATGTGGTGCCCTCTTGAAGAACACGTGAGGCGCTAAGGCGCTGCCCAATCAGTGCTAAGCACTTAACCGTTTTGGCTGTATATGAAGTGCTAAGCACTTTTATGTGGTGTCCGTGTGAGGAGCAAGTGAGGCGCTGGGGCACTGCCCAATCAGTGTTAAGCACTTAACCGTTTTGGCTGTATGTGAAATGCTAAGCACTTTTATGTGGCACCCACGTGAGGAGCACATGCGGCGCTAGGCGCTGTTAAAGAGGGGCGCCCACATGGGAAGCACGTGGGGTGTTAGTTTCTTTTATATGGAGATTTAATCTATGTTGATGGTATTTTGACCATTAACGATCACCAAGATCACTATTTTGAGGATCCGGGATCATGTTCTTTTTAAGAACTAAGTTCTTGATTCGAAGGAACTGAGTTCCTGGAGTATTATAGACTCCATATTCTTTTTGTTTTAAATTTGTCCTTCCCTGAATCTTTGATTCTCAAGAACAGGATCTTCCCGATGAGAATTAAATTCTCAACTTGTGGGAGACTTGTCTTGTGGATTTCAGATCCAGAGAAAGAACTAAGTTCTTTTAGAAGGGTTCAATTCTTAAATATGTTAGGTAAAAGAGATGTTTTGATCTCGATGTTTTCTTTACCTAGGGTTTCGAGAATGGAGCTCTCCTTCTTCCTTAAGAATTTAATTCTCTGTTCTTTCTATCTGTAGTCTCCCTTAGTTTTTTCTCTTTCCATCTCTCTCTCTCTCTCCCCTCTCTCTCTCTCTCTCTCTGCCTTTGTTCTCCCCCTTTCTCCATCTATCTTTTGAGACTTGAAGTCTCAGGTTCTTTATATAGGTAAGGCAAATTGTTGATTAGTTTTGAGAAAATCTCTCATTGAGAGATTCCAACTGATTTAATTGGTCTCAAAATTGATTTGGGAAATTTTATCCACCATTGGATTTTTGATCCAAGGACTTCTGTTTTTACAGAATGTGATTTTAGGTTTTTAACGAGATTGGGGAAATATTTTCCCTATGTAGAACTTATTCTGTGAAACGGTGATTTTTAATCACCATTGGATTTTTAATCCAACGGTTCTCTGTTTTACAGAAAGCAATCTTTCTTATTTAGAAAGATTGAGGAAATATATTCCAGAATAGAATTTTATTCTGCAATTGGACTTTTGATCCAACCGAGAGTACCTTTCTTATTTCAGAAAGATTTGGGAAATGTTTTCTCCTAACAGAATTTAATTCTGTATTTTGATGATTTATCGTCTCCGTTGGATTTTTGATCCAACGGCTCTATTTAACAGAGAGTATTGTAGAATTTTAATTCTACCTAGGCGCTGACGCTCACGTATCGTGCACGTGGGCGCCACTTTAGAATTTAATTCTTAAGATGGGTATTCCTGTGCTTTGCATATTGGCGCTCGCGTGAGGAGCACGCGAGGCGCCACCATAGGATTTAATCCTACAAGATTGGCTCTGGTGCTGGCGTCGGCACCCTCGTGGAGAGCACGTGAGGCGCTGCCTCATTGAATTTTGAACAGAGCTTTGCTCTTTTATTAGGTTAAATATTGGGGGAACGGTGGACATCACCAAGGAGGAGCAAAACCAGATCACGACTCAGGACTACACTAGCTATTTTTTCTCAGTTTATGTATGCCACCTATTAGGCATTTCTCTTCTTGTATTGTATTTACTTCCAGTTGAACTCATGCATTGTAAATGTTTCAAGTTGAATGTAAATAAAGTTGTTGAAGTTTAAATCTCATGTTTATTTCCTGTCATTTTATATTGCTTATTTTACGCTTAGCGTATTTATTCCGGCAAATAACCTTATCGAAATAAATACGTCGCGGGCTTACCGCATCACCGTTTCCGTCGATTGGGAAGCGGGGGTGACAGATTTTGTTGGCGGCCCATGAAGGTCAGTTCCGCATGAAGTCTTAAGTAATATATTACAAGAAATATGAAATTCAAAAACTTTACATTCCTTAGATTTCAATTTCTATTGAATCTATCCTAATCTTTTTTCTCTATCTAAGGTGATGGATTCTCCCGACAATCCTAGCACCAACGTCAATGGAAGTACACCACCACCTCCACCTACCGTAGCCACTCCACTCACAGAACAGGCGATACTTTTGGAGGCTGTCAAAAGCCTACTTGAGGGTCAGCAGACTCAAAGTACAATTTTGCAGGAGCAGACTACCCTCCTTCAATAGAGTTTTATCCGCTCTGAAGCAGAAACATCGGCAGTGAAACAATTTCGAGCATTACACCCAAAGAACTTTTCAGGAAAAGAGAAACTGCTTGAAGCCAAGGAATGAGCTCAGAGCATAGAAGATGATCTAGCCGCAGCCCAAGTTCCAGAGGTGGCTTGGGTCAGAATAGTAAAACTCCAGCTTACTGACAATACCAGAGTTTGGTGGAAGGCCGAGGAGAGCCATCTTGATCAGCCGATCGAGTGGAAGACTTTCCGTGATCTCTTTGACGCCAAATATTTTCCGAAAACCACGCATTTCGAGATGGAATAGAAGTTCATTCACTTGCAACAAGGATCCATGTGGGATAAGTCAGTAGATGAGTATGATGCAGACCATGCTTGGCAGATTCGCCCCCCATCTAATTCCTACTGCCGAAATCAGAGCCAAGCGCTTCCAGCAAGGATTAGACCCTGAGATCCAGGCTGCCCTAGCAACTGGAGAATACCTAACACATAAAAGCAGCTTTGAAGTCAGCACATCGCTATGAAGCTGTCGTTAAGAAGAAGGGAAGGCCACAATCGGTCGGTATGAAATGCCCCACCAATCAGATTACTGGAGGAGCCTATTCTAGGCCAACTCTCTCAGCGCCAGCTATGAGGACAGGAGGATCATTTTTTGAGACTGAACCAAACTTCTGTATCTATTGTAAGAGGACCAGACACCAAGTCAAGGATTGTCGTCGAACGAATGGTCTTTGTCTGATATGTTGATTACCCTCACACACTGTAGGAACTTGTCCACACAATCAAACTGGCCCAGCTCCAGCAGCTAGACCACCTATTCAAGCTCCACCTACTCAGTTAGCCCTTCCTGCACCACCTCAATGCAGACCACTTTTACCTCTTCAGCCATCAATGTACCAGCATGCACACAGAAATGTGCAAAGACATCAGGCTTTCACTTTGGCAGCTATAGAAACCGAAGCTATAGGTCAAGATAACATTGGTAAATCCCTTCCCATCTTTTTCAGCCTTTTCAAATTCTTTCATCTACCTAAACATTTTCTTGCACTTTCGGTACAATATCGTTAGTTCCTTCACCACTGCTTTAATCAAATTTTTCTTGAATCTGTTACGACCTCCTCGTACAAATTTCGAGGACGAAATTTTATAAGGAGAGTAAAATGTAACAACTCTGAAATCTTAGTATGGAAATTCTTCTGTTAATATACAGAATAGAGTTTGACAGCCTGAGTTTGAGTTATAAGTCACTTTTGCTAAATAACAGCAAGAAGCCACTTGTAGCTCACTGGTAAAGCCCTTACACTACTTTGACGTAGCCCCTGTGTTCAATTCCCATCAGACACAATTATTTTTCTAATTTTTCTTTTTAACTTTTTGGAAGCCCAAAAGATTGCACGTGCAATACACAGGGAAATGAAATGTTCAGAAAAATCAAACAAGTGGAAAATAGTTTAAACAAGGATTTTATCAAGTGGCACAAATCTCGAGGCAAAATCCTCGAGATCGACCGGCCAAATCACCCAAAGAACCGGCACCGACGGCTAGGATGAGCCCTTTTGACTCCGTGTTTTACACACAAACCCTTTCAGCTACCCCTAACTCCCCTGCACTGTTTGATTTCTCTGTAATCAAATAGAGACCCTTCATTTCACAATTTAACATCATTTTTAATGCTTTTTAATCCAAATTTTAATTCCCAAACCCTAATTCTCCACTATAAATACCATCCCCTATTTTGGCTCAGCACCATTCTGAAAATTATAGCAAAATTCTCTCAAAAAGTTTCTGAGTACAAGTGGAGTAAAGAGGAGTTAGCAAGCGAGCAACTTCCGGCGAAAATCGAAGCAACATCCGGCGCTCCCGTGACACTACGAAGCTCACCCCCTCTTCTTCAACCCTTCTTTAAACTCTTTAAACCGTAAGTCCCTCCCTATCTTTCTTGCTCTTCATTGAAATTACATTTCAAAACTTATATCAGTAAGTGGAGTTAATACCGATATCCTGTTTTCTAAACCCTAGAAACTCCTTATCCTTTATTTTTTGATCAACCAAGTTTTTACACAATATTTGTAACCTTAAACCCTAATATTTAGAATCAAATTTCATCAAAATTCTCATATGAAATAACAATAGTAGCACTTTTTCATTAAAATATCTTGAACTTTATAAACACCTCTTTTAGTATTTGTTAAAACAATATCTTAGGAAAACTTCACGGGGTAACGACCTACCCCATACGCACACTTGGATCCATAGAACGTTGTCTCTTTTGTATGGATATTTGCTACAAATTTAATATTACGATAAAATACTACATGACTTTAAAAACCAGATTTCTTTAAAACGGTATTTTCTATCCTTTGCGATTACGCATCTACAACTCTCTTTAGAAGACCCGCTAATGGATGGTGTGGATTATCGCACATCCTTGGTCTAGTAGAACGAGATGCAGATCTCCTCATGGAGCATTCAGTCTCGAAAGTATTTAAATATGTTTTTTTAAGAAATACGAATTTTCTAAATAAAATAAATGTATTTTTTTTTAAATTAAAATTATATAAAATTGTAAATCCTTATTTTCAAATATAATCTTTTTTTTTTCAAAATGAAAAGTTTAACAAATGACAATAAAATACCATCAAGATACCAAAAAGGCAAGTTTTACAATAAAATACTATGAACTTTCCAAGTTAAATATTCATCACAAAAATACCTTAAATACTTAAAATCCATGCTCATGACAACCCCATATAATACTAATCACCCTTGAGGTTTTATTTTCAATCTATATTAAAAATATTTTTCATAAAACCCATCGAGATATATAAAACAATATTTAAGGACTTTAGTAAATATAGATTTAAGCGGGATCAATTCTCTTGAGCCCCAGGGAGCCCGAAAAAGTGAGTGCTTGCCTATTTAATGTAGAAAACTTAATGGAGTTATTAATGATAATTGTCTTGGAAAAAGACACAAATCCTGTCGTCCATGTGCAGCGGTTACCAATAATTCCCGAACCTAATTCAAGAGCTAAATCAGTACAAGTGTCTGACTTAGTCTGAGTCCAATTCAAATCTGAATCCAATATCAAACATGAATTCTTAAACATGAACATGAATACTTGAATCAAACATCAATATCAAACATGTATACTTGACCTGACTTGACCAAACTATGGTTATAACTTGACTTGACTACTTGATTACATCATGAACATGACTACTTGAACAATTTGTATCCATGGTTTCGGCAAGACTTGTAATTATAATCTATACAATACCTTACGCGGGGATAAAGTGGTAGATTGGTACGGAACATATATCGTGGCACGAGAGGTCGCTTAAAAGACACCTACATGAATTCTCGTGCCGTTGTCCCGTGGGTTATGACGGGCCTTGTACTACATATTACCATAGTCCACAGGGTAAGATGGACTCCTCTCGTATATATGAATACCTTCTGTATCAAGCTATAAACAACCACATTATAATAACCATCATATACATGTTCAACTTACTTGTTCATTCACATTTCTGGTTATATTCTCTCTTTTCTTTTGGGACTTACCGAGCGTCAGTTCGCTGACGACATTCATTTCTATTTCTTTTTTTGGAATGTTCGTCAGGAGGACAGGACTCTCAGGAGATCGAGCCGAGTCAGGAGGACTTGGACTAGCTCGCGGCATAGACTGACTTCTAGTTCTTTGTACTTTCTTTTCATGTATGCCATTGTTTAGGCACTATTTTTTATCATTGTATTTTTTCCTTTCAAACAGTTGTATGTAAAGATGAATGTAAATAATATTGTTGTTTATTTTATTACTCTTGTCATTCTTGTATATTTTATATATTGCTTAATTACGCTTAACGTATTTATTTCTTAGTAAATACGTTGCAGCCTGCCATGTCATCATTTCCGTCTACTGGGAAGCGGAGCGTGACACCCGACCATTACGACCCAGTTCGCTTTAAATGGCCAAAGGCCATATGGTTGCTGGTAAATAATTGAACCTATGCGCATATTTCGAATTTCAAGTTTTTTTGGAATATTAACTTGTGTGTAATTTCTATGCAGGTGGAATGTGGCCAGGTCATGGGATGTGACACCGGATCGCAGCATCCGTTTCTACTGCAACGAGTTCGATGTTATGGAGGAGTCATCTGTCACGTGGACACCGTACACATCTAACCTGTTGGACACTCTGTATCCATTATTCTTGGCATGAGCCAGCTTTTGGCATGCGCGGACGCCGATCATCTACAACGATGTTATTCAGATGCACATACCAGACCGTGTCCTTCGCCAGTTCGGCTTGAGGCAGCACATACCAGGTGTGGTGGAGCGGACACTGCGTCAAGGTGGAACGCTAGCTGGAGATGCTTGGCTCGTGGAGTATCATATTTGGGTGGGTCGATAGTACGATCAGGTAAACTACACAGCCGGTGAGATACAACTAGATATACCGATAGACCGGTACCTTACATGGTATTGGATGATTACCCGCAGATTCATCATCACAGTCGCCCCTTCGCCTACCTTATATACACCCCGAGAACCGATAGAGAGAGATTTGGTAACTTCATATCAAACCTTATAAAACCATAATCTTATTTTTATGAAATTTACTATCTTATTTACCATCAATATAGGTCCAAACCATTTACGCGTTAGAGAATATAGCTGGTGGGGGGATTAGCGGCACTAGAGACTCAGCGAACTGCTTTATGAACATCAAGTCTCTCATCAGGAGTGCGATGACAAAGTACAGATTCACACGTCCACCGGTCATTCCTGCCTCACCCGTGCCTCCACCACCTGTGTCCGTACCGGCCATTCCTATCACATATGCACGAACAAGACTTAGACGGACACGGCCAGAGCCGTCTCAGCATCCCGATGAGTATGAGAATGGACCATCATAGTCAGAGCCGTCTTAGCCACTTGCCGCCGACGAAGCTGGACCGTCACAGCCTCGACGTCCTGTAGCGAAGAAGAAGACACCAGGAATGTTGCGACAACTTCATTAGATTGCACAATATATTGTATTGTAGTCGAACTCGTGTGGAGTCGACTTAACTTTATTTATTTTACAGTGTTTATTGTTTTCGGCTCATTGATCTTCGCCGTTTGGGCGTCATATATTTTGCGTGGATTGTGTCTCCGCTGTTTGGGCGTTGAGCTAGCTCCGTCTATAGATACTATTATTTTACAATTCTTGTACATGAATTTTATTCAAAATTTACGAAGAAGGTGTTGTCGAATTTTCAAATATTAATTCTTTAAAAAAAACACTTTAATTCACTTTAATTCAAACGTTAATTTTCTCTCACAGAAACACAAGTTCATACACAATATATTGCACACATATATTATACACATCCACAACATACACGCAAATGTCGCAAACAAAATAGTTTATTCCAAAAAAATTGTCCAAAAAGAAAAGGCCAAAAAAGAATAAATACCTATCTGGCAAAAAGAAGGCCTATTTGACAACATGGAATCTGATCTAGCGAAGAGGAGACATGAAGATTTTGACAATACACGCTTTTACGGCGGAGATGATTTGTCAAAGATCAGTTACCGAAAATACACCATGTATTTTCTTTACCTCTTTATTTTGTACCTTTTGTAAAATAAGGGACTGATAATTCTAATCAAAGAAATTATTCCGTATGTTGAACAGGAAAGAGAAAGAGAAAGGAACTTTTGGGCAACTATATATAGGATATGTGTGTTTATTTCGTTCTCTTTTATATATTTTTATGATCAGACACATATATCCGGTAAGAATCTTGTATTGAAAGAATCTGGAAATCATATCGCTGGTCGGATCTGAAATTGAGCACTATCACATGCCTTCATATCTAGCAACGCCTCAAGAATTTCTCCAACTGCAGCAACAGCATCAACAAACAGCTAGAAACTTCATCAAACAAGTTATTAATAAAGAATAAAAATGAGGGAGGGTGTATTTTTTCGACGCGATAGGAGTAAATTCCCTCCTATCTATCGACATCTTTCCTCCATTATTCTCTTATTAATAACTGTCCCCATATTGTATTGGCCCATCAATACTACTATTTGAGCAAATATATGTACATAAGTATCTAGAATTTCTTATAGATGATGATACAAAGATGATAAATTTGTACTTTATAATTTTCATAACAACAATCGAGCGGAAGGCAACTAACAGAAGTTATTATCATCAGCAACAAAGAACCCTACTCAATGGCATGAATACTGGATGTAAAAGCTGAAAACTGTTGATAAATGTTATCAATCGATTCATTATAATTGGAATTTTCAAGCATCTTTGTATGCTAATCATCTGAGATAAATTTAGAGATTTTGTTCGAATGAGGGAAACCAAAAAAGTTACCAGAACCTTCCTGTAATCCAAGTGAATTGGTGATGAATACTGCGTGTTTGACCTGTTATAAGCTTTAAAATAAATACTCTTTGAAACTTCAAACATGACCAGCTGATAGTATTTTCCACAATTACGAGTAAAAAACAAATAATTTTCTGAAAATTATAGAAGATGAAAAATAATGTATTTCCATCTAAGATGAAAACTTTTCAAGCGAATTTTAATAGCAGTAAAATACTTGAGCTCATCGTGCCAGGAAAAAAATACTCAACATGCGCCATTTTTCTGTCCCTTTTTCCTTTAAATTTGTTCATCTTGTTCTATACTGCAGAGGCTTCTTAAAGATTCTCTTGTTATCATATGGAGCAAGAGTCCTTTCTCTTATCTTATTACGATTAGCATTCAATCAAGCTATATTCTTATCTTTTGCAGAACATTCCTGGATAAGGGATTTTTCGCGTTGACGTGACCTGGATCACGCCAATATGGTATCTTTCGTTGATCTGCTGATGGCGGCGATGGATGGGTGATATTGGATCTGGAGGCAGGCTCCTGAAGCGTGTGGATCTCAATGGGTTTGAGGTTGGTTGGGCCGAGCTACCTGCAAGGAAGTCCCGGAATGGTTGTACCACCGAGGACCCTCCGACAATCAAGTTAGAGAGGAAATCCGAGCAGAGTAACGGCTTAGTGGAGTAAAAATGGCTTACTTGAACCGTCTGAAAAAGGGGTTTAAATAGCGGTGGCAGCAGACAGAGCAGGTGCGAGAATCACGCCGGCCGTTACGCTCCCGACGTCACGCCCGCGTGATGAGCAGGATCTCCCCTTAATGGCGAGACAGGCTCGTTAATAGGGGATCGTGATGGCGTGGAACGTGGGTTGTGGCCGGCGGATATCTTGCGCATGACGAGATTCTCGGGATGGCGGTTGCACCTGTGAGCGGTGCCGTTAGTCGGTCGATGAGACCGAGGAAGATGGCCTCTAACACATCCATCAAACGATCTTGTTTTTCGCCGGATAGGTTATGTATAAAGTTTCATTAGGTTTGGAGACCTCTAACACATCCATCAAACGATCTTGTTTTTCATGTATCGTAAAGCTGTCAATTTTGTTTGACGAGCAGAGGGGTGCTTGCGCTAAACTTCTAGAATGAAACTAGTAAATATTTTGAGTTCATAGTTGAATTTGAGTGTTTGTAACGGGTTTTTTTTACGAGCAAAGGGGTGCTTGCACTAATAAATCACTTGAGGGGGGTATAAGTGCTATATGAGATCCACTATGAGGGTGTTCTGCACTATTACCCGAAATAAATAGTTTTCGCCTTCTCAAACTAATTATGTATCATATTGTACAGAGATTTTGAGTTGACAGAGAAGTTGGATTATTCAGCAGCGGTAGCTTTACTTGGTTACAGCTTGATTCTATCGTTATTGAGAACTTTTGATGTTAAGGCTGAGGCGTCAAGGGTAATGTTTTATGCCCCCATTTTAGCGTTTATGACGACACACATATTGTTCCTTAACTTCTATGAACTAGACTATGGTGAGTTCTTTTTTAAAAAAAAAAATATTTTTGTACTTGCATCTTCAGTACTGTTTAGGCTCAGGCGATATAAAATGATCTGAATTAAGGTGTTAGTTAACATGTCATTTGCATTTTATTCATGTTTTTCTTATAATGTTAGATTTGTTCCAAACTTATATCAATCTATGGGATCGAACCTCCAACCTCATTTTGGAGAGAGGAAGTTTGTACCACATGAGCTATAACCCAATTGGTCAAATCTATGGATTTGCTTTATTTGTTGTAGGGTAAATTGCAGGAAACCTCCCTTTTTCCCTCGTAGTAAAATACCATCCAAATATATAAAAATTTGGAAATTTCCCCCAACTTTTAGAGACGTTACATTTATTTTTATTTTTCATTTCTACATATATTTTTCTTCCCAAAATACCTTTGATTTTCAAGTACTTCTCACTGAAATTGCATATTTATTACAGTTGCCAATGAGTATTTTGTAAAGAAAAAAGTTGCAGAATATTTTTTTTAAAAATTGTTGACTACCCATAAAATTGATGGTGATTGCCAGTTCTTAACGTTAGGATGTCTATAACGGCGAAACACAGATTTCTCCATTCCCACAAGCGCCATAACAAAATTGCATCATCGTTTAACTTTTCCCTAAATATACAGGATGGAACATGAAGGTATGATTTTGCACCTTATCTTGGATATATCGATTCCCATGCATTATGGCATGCTGCCACCATCCCTCTCACTTATCTCTGGTGGAGCTTCATTAAATCTGATGCTGAATTTAGGACTGCAACTCATCTAAAAAAGGTGAAGTGAGAGATATCATCATCGCCATCGACAACTCTTAATAGATATTGGATCATTAGCATTTCATATTTTGCACATGATTCCAGCTATTCATTATATTGTTACTTGCAAACGTCCGTTTCTTAATGAATTTTGTATGCTCAGCTTTGTGTTAAGTTTATAGCGGCAGATTTTGTGTTCATTTCTGATTGAAGGCATGTAGTTAGAAAATGCATGAATTGTTATTTAGTTGGATGGTTTTTTTATTTTGTACAATCCTTGATAAACCGCTCAAGAGACCTTGTTCTTTATACTTTGTGAGGGTGTTGAAAAAACTTGGAACTTTTGATGATTTTTTGTGCATGTGCATCGCTGAATCATTCATCGTGGCTGAATTATCGATAAGAACCTGTTTCCTATGATAATCCAAGTTATATAGTCGCTGATCTAATTTGATATCTATTGTTTTATTTCTTCTTGAGATTAGTGCACTTTTGCTGCTCACAGGACATGTTTTTAGGTTTCTGTACTCGTGTATGATGTATCATGTATTGCATGATACATTGATAATGCTCATAATGATTTTAAGGAGTTTGAAACCTGCAAGCAACAATTGTTGCAGCATCAATATAACAATGAATGCGTTATATTGATCCTGCCGTCATGAATGCAGCTATATATGTTCGGATAGAATTCCAGGTTCTGTAAGGCCTGAATTTGCAATATTAGTGCCATACATGCAGAATAAAAGGTAACCAACATGTATTCATATACTTTTCATGACATAAATGCAGATCTAGTAACAAACAATTTACACTTCTACACTCAGATTACACACCTTCTGTCTCCTCTCAAGCCATTTATTTATTTTTTAATAAAAATTTTAATGAAAGTTTATTTCATATCATCAAGCCTCTTGCATCCGGAGATGAGGGAGTTCCCATCTATCTAGGTTACAAATATCCTTCAACTCTGTAGATATTAACTCAAAATCATGAAACAATATATCATTATTATTGTCCCAGCCAATATTAGCTAGATAATTTGCCGCCTTATTTGCTTCTCGAAAGACATGAGAGATTCACATCTCAACCATCCAAAGTAAACTAATAATTTCCTCCACTCCCTAGTCTCCACGGACACATGATTTTTTTTATTTAAAACATCAACAAAAATCTTGCTATCTAGGACTTGAAATAAATGGAAGGGGAAAAGGCTTAATTCCAAAAACCTACCAAATATTTATTTTGGCTCGGTTACGAGAAACTATCAAATACTCTTAAAAATATGAGAAATTGCCACAAAACTTTCAAAAATTATAAGAAACAACCATTAAAATTTCAAAAACTACCCTAACTAAAGTGCCACGTCAGCAATATTTGTAAAAAACTAACACAACTTTCAAAGCATAGTAATTTCTTGTAATTATGAGTTTTTGGTAGTTTCTTGTAACTGAGCCAAAGTATTTGATAGTTTTTTGAAGTTAAGCCGGAAAAAAATTAACATAAAGCACATAAAATTTCAAGTACAAGCAGACAGCTCTTCTCTTAAGAAGGAAATAATTCCTAGTTCTACATATTACAGAAAACTTTCTTTTTTCTGATGTTCGCTTCGCTTGCCAGCCCAGTAATTAACCTTGAAAATAATGTTATCCCAACTTCATAACAGCAGCAAGAAACTGTTAATATCTGATTTCATAGGATCCCATATTCTATATCTATCGAACCCACTTGTGTCATATCCACGCTTTTTCCATACTATAGCTTTTTTTTTTATGTACTTCTAAGATTCTGGTGGCATGTCTTTTTCAAGTTTGAACTCCTGCCCTGAGATAATCGTACTCGTAGAATTGATGCAGTAAACATTAGAACCTTCAAGAAAAACAAAACATTTAATTAGCTAGCGAAAAATTGAGCAACACTATGATTCCATAGATATCATTTATTGGTTATATTCAATTATCACAACAAAAATTGTTAGTTTTTTTAATGCAAAATATGTGGTCCTCTTACAAAAGAAAATATGCGGCGACCATGCTGCAGGTATCTTATTACCAAGTGTTTCCTTCTCAGGTAAAATTGAAAATCTAGTATTTTTATATGATAAAAACAGCATGAACTTGAGATTCCATTTGAACTGGTGGTCAAGTCCAGGATCTCTTTTCTCCATTCTAGAGATTAAATCAGCCTCTGCACGGTTTGTCAAGATAACTTTCTAATCCTGATAAGCGTGTTGCAGATTTATAGGAGTTAGAGAGAGAGAGAATTATATCAAATTTCATACGTACGAAATGAGAGAGAGAGAGAGAGAGAGAGAGAGATTTGGTTACCTCCAAAAGGATTTCAAAGCAAATGCCCAAGTGGAATACAACAATAGGACATTTAGATCGGAAACCCACTCCGTACAAGCATAGACAGAGCTAGGGGGTACGAGCGGGGCGGTCGCACCCCCTGATAAGTGTAATTTATTGCACATTTTTATATCCGTATTTACTTTACTTTTATAAATTTAATGATGCTCAAGGTATATTTTATGAGCAGAGTTTAAATTGCAAAAAGATGGAAAAGACGAACTTCCGTGCTTTTAACGTGACTAATCAAGTGATATAAAGAAACTGACGCAAAAGGACGAGTTAAAGGACCAAACAAGGGCTAAAGCTAGTCCAAATGAAAGATCAAAGCCGCGGCCAAAATCCAGACCCGATTGGTGAAAAGTCATCCGCAAAAATGCCCCCGTTGACCGCAATTATGCCCTTTGACTTTTGAATTGGCGCACGAGATTTTTCGTGCACCTTAAGGAAAAATAAAGATTTGATTTTATCTTTTGTACTCGGCTCTATACCCTATAAATAGAGTCCGATCAGGGTTTTAACTCTCTTCCTTTTCGGCAACTTTTTTAGGGTTTGTCGTCTAGAGAGCACTGTAATTAGGTTGAAGTTTATTTTTATTTCTGAATTATTTGTATGAATTTACTTTTATTGTTTTTATTTTAATTCAGTGTTTGGCTAATTTAAATATTACCTAGGTTTGATGGACCTAGGTTTATTATGGTTTAATCTATGTTGATAATTCTTTCTCTATAGATCATAATGACAAATCTAAAGAATGCTGATATATCCTTGAATAATATCTCTAGAGAAAAAATAGATCAAAAATTTTGATTGACAACCATAGGTTTTGATCTAGGGAAATAGAGATCGAAGGAATTACCATTGCTTAGGTTTGATTTAATTATTAAAAGGGTTAACTTTGACTTGCTGATAAACCTAGATCGATTTATGTGGTTACAAACATAGATCAATATGGGGGAAGGTATAGATCAGATTAATTCTGTAATGATTATATGTAAATTCTATTAATAATTAGTGGAGATAAATTGTTTGATAATTTATGTTGAGAACCGTATATCTTATGCTTTCCAAGGATTTGATAGGGTATAATGGTATACCAATGTTTTAAAAGCGGAAAAAAAAAGTGGAGCTGCCGAGAAGCCAAAACGCTTAAGCGCCGCTCAAGCCGCTCAGAAATCATAAGAGTGTTGTTTCATCAAATTTTTTTTCTTGTCAATAAATATTGATTATTATTAGGTTCTAACTATTTTTATGTACCTTTTGTACTAGCAAATGCCTAAATTTAACACAATTTAACAAATTTGCTCAGAGAATATATTATTTGCTAGAATATACTTAAATAATTCAATGCAAAATTGATCCTTGGTATTTATTAGCTTATAGTGCTTATAAACTTTTCAATGTCCATGCAGCCTATCATCGAGCATCATAGCTCAAATCAGTAAAAAATAAACCAACAAATTATTTTAAAAAGTACCTAAAATATTATAGCCCATAACCTGGTGGAGTCGAAATCGAATTGGAATTGGAATTTCAAGACCGAAATTCAACAGTTACTATAAATCGAAATAAAAAAACTCTAGGATTGCTCGAAATCAATTCAAATCTCGATTTCATAAACCTAAAATTTTGAAGTTTTGAAACCCAAATCTTGAAGTGTCTCAAAATCGAGCAGCTCAACAATCCTAGTATTTATCAAGTCGAGCACGAAGGATAGAAACAAGTGGAAAAGGAGAGAAAGAAAAGACGGAATGTTGTAATAATTGGTATTTGTGTATTCTTACTCTAATAACAATATTTATATACCATTTATAACAATTATGAGGTGTATTCATCAATAAAATAGGTTATGCAATATTAGCCGTTTAAACGGGATAAAGCGGAGCGGCAAAACCCTCTCGAACGCTTAAGCGGCCACTTTTTAAAACACTGAAGGCATACAAATAGGTTATACTTTTAATTTAACATCTCTGATTATTATAGAATAGAAAAATTATAGAGAATGCATAAAAACATAATTAGACTATATATAAACCTAGCGGATTCAATACCTTAGGTATATTTACCTATTTTAACATTTTCTAAGTTTTTATTTTTATTTATTATATTTTCAAAATTAATAATTAATTTTCCTATATAAAAAACTTATTTTTAATTCGCCTAGATTTAATTAGATTACCGTCTTCTCTATGGATTCGACCTGTATTTGCACATGTGCTGCAACGCTATCATGCACTTGCAGATATATAAATAGGACTACTTAAAATTCTTCATCGCCCCCCTACTTTGTAGGAAAAATATATGATACTATATATAATCCTTGATTCTAGCTTTAACAACCAGACCACTTCCATTAGCCCTTGATGATTGTCTTAACAATAGTATATCTTTATAGTTTGAATATGGGTGTCAAACGGGTAGGGTCGGGTTATAATCGGGTCGGGTCACCTTTGACCCGCCAAAAGCGGGTTTAGGTCGACCCGACCAATTTAATAATCGGGTTACCGACCAATTTAACAATCGGGTTAGTTTTTTAAGACTCATACCCAATCCGTTTAATCTTCAGGTCGGATCCACCCGATCTATTTAATTTTTGGGTAGGATCATAATCGGGTTACCTTACCAGACCTAAGTTTTGATTCGTTGCATTTTTTGTTATATGTATGGGCAATCCAAATTAACTATTACAAATTTAACACTTATGAATAAATTTACGTATATTCAAAAACCCAAAAAAGCCAGAGAATAAGGAACAAGAGAGAATGTATTTGGGTCAAAGCGGGTCATGTATCATGACCCATACCCGACCTGTTTATTAAACAGTCGGGTCGGGTTGACCTGATTAAAATCTTAGCGGCTTCAGGTCGCTTTTAGCGGGTCGGATAATCAGATTTGGGTATTTTTGACAGGCCTAGGTTTGAATAGTTATTAAATTAGTGTAAAACATTTCCAAAAACTAATCACTCCTAATCAAAATACCAAATATATTCAGCCTCTTGAGTGACAGAAAAAAGATGTCCTCATCTAGTAAGAAATAAGAGGAATAGAACTAATCAAATATTTCCAAATCTTATGAATATCAAATAAGAAATTAACATGTAATCAAGTTTTTTCTATATCAAATCAAAAATAAAGATTTCGTCATATTTTTTGTTACCGAGCAAAAATAAAATAAAATAGAGATCATGAGATTCTCCATCTTTGCAATTAATCTGTAGTATAACAATGTTGTAATTATTTTTTTCTTTGCAATAGTGTAACTTTAGAAGTAAGCACCAATTTATTTGTTCTATATGTACTCTTTTCTTGCTCAACTATTTATAACAAATTTTTTTCAAAAAATTGTTGAAAAATTAATTGTATCAAAGGAAGAAGATTATAAGATTGAAAGAGTGATTAGTTTAGCATATTTTACAATGTTAAGATTCTAATTATCCTTAGCTTATTGTTGTTAAATTCTCTCAAATAATTGTTATGATTTGTAACTCAAATTAGATATCATTTGGGGAGGATTTAAAGGATTTTCCTACATTTTTTTTTGTAGTTTCACCTCGCCCCCTTTATGCTTGATTCCTGGCTCCGTCCATGTGTACAAGTTTCTTTTATTTGGTTTTAACAAATTGGTCATTCTCAATATTCTATAGAGAATAATGGAGAGCAAATGACCTGGGAGGGAAACCCTCATATGGCGTCGACAAAAGTCTTCACTCCATCGTTCTCTTCACCAATCGGCACCGTCTATCTTGATCATTATCACCTAAGATGTAGTTGCACCAAATTTCATATGATTCTAACACATTTTCACTGTCGTTTTAGTGATATAAAAATTCTAAAAATGTTTTATTATCAGTAAACCGTTAATATTGCACCCACTAAATCGACGGTGAAAAAGAATTGGAATAACAAGAAATTTGGTGTATCCACATCATAGCCGATGATGAAGATGGTGGGTAAGGATCATCGAATAGAATGATGGTGGGTAGAGTTCTTTCGACGGTATATTAGGAAATCCTCTTCTTAGGCCTTTGTCCATCATTATTCACCGTTCTATAACTTATAAATTTTTATTTTTCAATGAAATAACTTGCTCATGATTTTACTAATTGAATTTTAGAAAGATGAATCATTCCCAATATTTTATAGCCCACTGCTTTTATTAGTGATGAAATGACTTATCACTTTGCTTAACTTTTATAGAACTAGTCTTCTTAGGTGTTATAACTTGATTGTTCTCTTATGTTTCTTAAACCCACCGTTGCCGGTCCCAAGTCCGGATGAGAAAGAGTAAGGGTTGTGATAGGCTTGTGACAGCCAACGTAAAACTTTGTCACATTCTATGACATGAACCATAATAAGAATATCGTTGGGGCGTCCCCTACTCAACGACGCGCTACATCGGATCCCGGGTGTAGTGTTAAATATGCAAGGGCTTCTCGGTCGTCGTCCAGATGCGGCGCGCTGCATCGGACCCCGGGTGTAGTGACAAATAAGCAAGGGTCGTCGTCCAGAGACGGCGCGCTATATCGGACCCCGGGTGTAGTGACAAATAAGCAAGGGTCGTCTTCTACAGACGGCGCGCTACATCGGACCCCGGGTATAGTGACAAATAAGTAAGGGTCGTCGTCCAGAGACGGCGCGCTACATCGGACCCCGGGTGTAGTGACAAATAAGCAAGGGTTTCATAGGATCCGTCTAGCTTCCTGGAACATAGGTTCCCTTACGGGTAGACTAATAGAATTAGTGGAGGTGATGATTAGGAGGAGAGTTGGTATTATGTGTTTGCAAGAAACTAAGTGGGTAGGTGAAAAGAGTAGAGTCATAGAGCCTTGGGGTTATAAGCTTTGGTATACGGGTAGAGATAAAAATCGTAATGGGGTAGGCATAATCATAGATAGACGGTTGCTTGAGGATGTAGTTGAGATTAGGAGAAAAGATGATAGAATTTTACTGGTTAAGCTTATTCTAGGTGGAGAGATCCTTAATGTTATTAGTGCTTATGCACCACAGATAGGTCTTGATGACGCTAGTAAGCGTCTATTCTGGGAGGATTTAGACGAGGTGGTGCAAAGTATACCTAGTGGAGAGAAGTTATTTATTGGTGGTGATCTTAATGGACATGTAGGTACTAGTCGTAGTGGGTTTGATACTATCCATGGAGGTTTTGGTTTCGGACAAAGGAATGAAGTAGGTGACTCGATTCTAGATTTTGCTTTATCTTATGACTTGATCTTAGCAAACACCTGGTTTAGGAAAAGAGAGTCCCACCTTATCACTTTTAGGAGCGGATCAAGTGCTAGTCAAATAGACTTTTTTCTGACGAGAAGAATAGATAGAGGTTGTTGTATCGACTGTAAGGTAGTGCCGGGTGAGAGTGTAACCACTCAATATAGACTTTTAGTTCTAGATTTTCGATTTAGAAGAGAACCTAGGAAGATTAGACGTAAGGTAGAGCCTAAAATTAAATGGTGGCGATTGAAAGGAGGTAACCAAAAGGCTTTTATAGATCGTGTAGTACAAGAAGCGGATTGGCAGTCGGAAGATGATCCAGACAAAACATGGAACAAAATGGCTAGTTGTATCAAGAAAGTAGCTAGAGATCTACTTGGTGAATCGAGAGGTGGTGCTCCACCATCTAAGGACATATCATGGTGGAATGGAGATGTAAAGGCTGCTATTAAAATTAAAAGGGATTCTTATAAAGATTTGAAGAAAAGTATAGATGTGGAGAGATTTGAGAAGTACAAAATGGCTAAAAATGAAGTTAAGAAAGCTGTTCGGGAAGCTAAATCTAAGGTCTACAAGGAGGTGTACGAGAAATTAGACACTAAAGAGGCTGCAAATGATATATACCGGATTGCTCGAATGCGGGAAAGGAAGACTAGAGACTTATGTGCGGTCAAGTGTGTCAAAAATGAAAATCAGAAGGTTTTACTTCGAGATGAGGATATCAAGGAAAGATGGAAAGATTATTTTGACAAATTGTTCAATGAGAGCTTTACTAAGAATTTGGATGGACTTGTCATTCAATCTCAAGATATAAATCGTGATTTCATGCGTAAAATAAGACTTCCTGAGGTTAAAGAAGTTTTGAACAGAATGGGTTTAAGAAAAGCGGTTGGTCCTGACGGGATTCCTATCGAGATTTGGAGATGCTTAGAAGAAATAGGCGTTAAATGGCTGACAGATCTGTTTAATAAGATTTGGCAGACAAAAAAGATGCCAAATGAATGGAGGAAAAGTATCCTTGTACCTATCTACAAGAATAAGGGTGACATTCAAAGTTGCTCAAACTGCCGTGGAATAAAACTGATGTGTCACACCATGAAACTTTGGGAGAGAGTGATTGAACACAGGCTAAGGAAGGATATTAAGATAACAGAGAACCAATTTGGGTTCATGCCTGGACGATCGACGACAGAGGCGATTCATTTGCTTCGTCAACTTGTTGAGCGCTTTCAAGAGAGAAGAGATTTGCATATGATATTTATTGATTTAGAAAAAGCATACGACAAGGTACCTAGAGAGGTATTATGGGGGACAATGATGAAGAAGCGGGTCCCCGTCAAGTATATTGACATAATCAAGGATATGTACGACGGAGTAGTGGCAAATGTCAGAACTTGCGGCGGCTTAACAAGTGATTTTCCGATTACTATTGGTTTACATCAAGGATCTGCATTAAGTCCATTCCTGTTTACCATCGTGATGGATGAGCTTACTAGAACTATTCAAGATGAGGTCCCTTAGTGTATGCTATTCGCTGATGATATTGTTCTAGTAAATGAGACGAAAGCAGGGGTTAATGCCAAATTGGAATTATGGAGGCAAACATTGGAATCTCGGGGATTCAGATTAAGCAGGTCCAAGACAGCATATATGCACTGCAAATTTAGTAGCCAGAGAAGTCAAAACCATATTGGTATAACATTGGAAGGGCAAGAGATATCACCGAGCGACCAGTTTAGATATCTAGGTTCCATCATCCAAAGGAATGGGGAGATCGATAGTGATGTTAATCAAAGGATCCAAACTAGTTGGTTGAAATGGAGGAGTGCAACAGGGATTTTGTGTGATCGTAACTTTCCGTTAAAATTGAAAGGGAAGTTTTATCGGAGCGCTATTCGGCCTGCCTTATTATATGGTACAGAATGCTGGGCTCCTAAGAAGCATCATACACAGAAGATGCACGTAGCGGAGATGCGCATGCTTCGTTGGATGTGCGGTAACACTAGAAAAGATAAGGTGCGAAATGAGGATATTCGTGCAAAAGTTGGTGTAGCACCCGTGGAGGAGAAGATGCGGGAAAGCCGGCTAAGATGGTTTGGTCATGTGCGACGCAGACCTATGGAAGCACCGGTTCGACGAACAGATACTCTCGATATGGGCAATGGCAAAAGGGCAAAAGGGAGACCGAAGAAAACATGGATGGAGGTGATACGAAACGATATGGTTGCCAAAGGACTCAATGAAAGTATATTGTTCGATAGAAGTGAGTGGAGACAGAGGATTCATGTGCTGGACCCGGCGTGATTCTCATGTTGGTTCATGTAGCCTACCCCATATGCTTGGGATAAAAGGCTCAGTTGTTGTTGTTGTTCTCTTGTGTTTCTTATCAACCAATCATTCACCATTTCTTAACTTTTACGAATATTCATTCTTTGTGTGCACGACACACAAATTTTCTTCTTTCTTGATAAATGTGTGGTTAACCACTTCGGTTTACATAATTTTTGTTCTTTATGAAAATCATCATTCTCGGGTTTGATATAACCTATATATTTTCTTATTTTATTGCTCATTCACTAATCACCATTGTACGAACATATTATCAAAATTAGCCATAATATCTTTTTTTATGAAAACTAGGGATGTAAACGGATACGGATAATCCGAGTTAACTCCATATCCAATTTTTAAAGGATACGGATACTAATTTTCATTTCTGATAACTATTTGTATCTACATTCGCCAATGCCACTTGATATTAATATGGTAACTAACACCTATATCCATTCCGTATACAAACCAAAATAGTATTTTTTGACTTTATCATGCATATTCGTATTTGTATCTGATTTTTTATTGAATCCATATAGTATTTTTCATTTGCGTACTGAATGTATCCGTATTCAAATCCGCTTATGACTACCACATACGAATACGATAACTCTTATATCTTCTAGGCATCCGGTCCGTTTACGTCCTTAATGAAAAATATGCTTATCATTTTGCATAATTTATATAAAATTAGTTATTCCCGCTGTGTATAATCAACAAATTAATTTTCTGAAATTACTTATTCATCATTTGCTTAATTTTGTTAAAATTAGCAATTCTCAATATGTTGTAACCCACAAATATTCTTCTTCTCAGTATACTATGCTATAATCCATTTATTTTCTTCTTTCTCGATAAAATGATTATTTCACTATCTTATGTTTCTTATTACAATTATTGGATTCATCGTGTTATAGCCTATAACTTTTATCATCTTCATAAAAATGGTATATATATATATATATATATATATATATATATATCATTTTAAGTACTATAAATATTCATTCCCAATGTGCTATAACTCATATATTTCCTAATTATGGATAAAATGACTAGTCTCTAATTTACGGAAAAAAATTCAAAATTAAATTGTGTTTTAAGAAAAGGACATAACTTTTTGTAATTCATTAACGACTTTTTTAGGAATATTGGAGAGAATATTATCCAAATTTTCCTTCAACAATACTTTGTAAGGTGTGGACATGGGCGGATCCAAGGTGGATCGAGGTTAGCAAGTGACCTACCTGAATCCGAATAGATGTGTATTCATTGACTTGATGTATGAGTAGTAAAAAGCCCTATGGTAAGGGTTCTTGCTCCCTGAATATGGCCAGTTAGTTTTTCGCGTGAGCTTTGTGCATCAAGACTCTAATTCGATTCTCTGGTGCAGTCTTTTTGTTTCTTTCTCTCATGTTTTCTTTTTCATTTGAAAGTTTAAATACCCTTGTATCCTCTCTTTCTCAGTTGCAATAAATAGGCTTGCTTCTAGAGAACTATGATATAAGTATAATTCTAGTTTCCTCCTTCCATATTTCATCATCATCATTTTTGCAATTTCCTTTTTATAGTTGGTCATTATTACCTAAACCTTTTCATTACTTTGTATCACACACTTAGTCATCATCCTTGAAGCTTTTTCCATCAAAAATCGAATAGGCTATATGCACGATGAATCTATGAACGATTTATGAAGCTTATAACCATTTATCAATTAGCATTAATCCTATGCCCAAAAAATATATTAAGTAAGCAGTTCATACATTATATAAAAATGATTAAGGTAATTAAGTCATACAGTTTGAGACTTAAGATAATACTTAAATTCAAGTAGATTCGGGTCTGAATCTTTTCTCTAACAATCTTTTCACCGTTTGCAATTGTTTAAATTTCGCAAAAGTACCTTAAATTTTCAGCATATTTAAGGAAAATACATTGATCTTAATTATAGAAAAAAATATCACTATATGCATTTTTTTAATTTAATACCATAAACTATTTCAAAGGGATCATTTTTTATAGACCTACAAGCTCTCACTAAAATTGATGCAAGGTATTAATTTAAGAAACATTAAAATTCAACATATTTATTTTCAAATTAATAAAATTAAGGTATTTATTTGTATAAGAAGAGTTTCAACTTGCAAGTATCTATTTGAAAGCCATAAAAGTTCAAGGTATATTTGTGAGGCTTATCTCTTGAATTTTTTGCCCTACCTGACATAAAAACCTATCTCCGCCACTGGGTGTGAACATTTGGGACCCATCCCTTCCCCAACAAAACAGTGTTGAAACCTTTTGTCCCCTTGTATTAGTTGCATCTCTTAAGCTTGTGATCTTCTTTTCATCAAATATCTAATTCGGTCATACGCCGAAGTGAGACAATTATCTGAAAGTATCATATGGATTCCACTAAAGCCTGCAGAAAAGAGATAATTCAATCCACAATAATTGAGATATTTAAAGCAAGTAAGTTTCATAATTAATTATGGTGGACTAAACCTAAGTAATTAGGATGCAAGCTGGAAACAGTTGATCAACTTGATACATACAAGGGGATCAGGCATGAGCTATCTAATTCAATAGGAGTGTTATTCTAGTCCTCCTACTTGAGATCATTAATGTGCCCACCATGCATATAACTTTCAGTGCTTTTCCGCTGGCAAAAAGAAGACAGAAACGAAAAGGAAAGGATTTATGATTATGATAAAGAAAAGAGCGGATATTTTTCAAGGGTTTCAAAGGGAAGTTGCCTGTGTTTAAGTTGAACTCCCATCACTGAATTGGAGTGGAAATATTGAATGAACAAGGAGAATGACTCCTGTGAACGAACGCCAGAGGGGCCTGAACCTGTCGGTCCAAAAGACAAAAGTTTTGGCTAAGTTCACTGCTGGAATACTCTCAAGAGATGGCAACATGAGCAGAGAGCTAAACGGTTATGCTTGTTCTGCATGCCTGACTGCTCTTTCCATATTCCTCTGATTTGGGCTTCAGACAAGGAACCGCCTACAACGGACCGTGACGAATGCTCTTTGATTGTTGTTTCCTAGAGAAAGCATGCTTAATTATGGGGCAACAGTAAAAGAATATCATTGGCCTGTTAGAATATACAAAATTTCACTCAGTCCTGATCAAAACATTAGATGATAGAGTGCAGTGGCAGAGACTTCAAGAATTTGATAGAGTGCAGTGGCAGAGACTTCAAGAATTCTTATCGCAGCAATACAATAGATATGGGAACATGTTTAACATGCAACAAGCAGGGGACATGAGACCCAACCCTATTTATTTATGCAAGGAAATGAATTCCACATGGTTCACATTAGCTGAGAAAAATAATATGACCCGATATAACTGACATCTTGGTTAGAATTTGTTTTTTACCTGGAAAAGTCCCAATAAATTTAATAGATACACGGGCATACGATGAGATAAGGCAAGATCAGCTGTGGATAAGGAATATTATTTGGACGTCCAACATATACTTTTCATGGAAGGGACCAAACTAGACACCGTGCAAATTGCAAAGCCACATTGGTGAGTTTTATGGCGGCTTTTCATCTTTCTTTTTATTTCTTATCAAACAGATTGATGTCAAGAATCTTAATAAAGAGCATCAAGATTTTTCATTCCATACCTTTTCAATTATTGCAGTTAGGAGGTAGCAAAGATGCAGGAGCCACAGGAAATCGTGAGCCCTTCTCCCCTATCCTGTCTATAAAATGGCCTCTTCCCTCTATTCCCTTCACAAAACAAATCTGCTCAGCTCAGAAACAATCATTCTTCCCCCTTTAGAGATTTGAAGAGCTGATTAATGGAGAGCTGCAGCACCAGTACTCTTCCCTCTTTGTTTTGTATTGCAGCTACAGTCCTTGCTTTGCCCTTCAGCATCCATCTGAAACCATGCAATGGAGCCAGACTAATCCTTGCCCAAGAACCAGCAAGCACTCAGTTCATAAGTTCATGCAGCACCACAACATACCCCACCCTGTGCTTCAACTCCATGTCATCCCATGCAGGCACCATCCAAACTAGCCCCATGCAGCTTGCTCACGGTGCGCTGTCGGTGACCATGGACACTGCAACCTCGACATCTGCAACCATGTACACCATGTCACAGGGTAGCGGCATGAGCCTTCAAGTGGCAGCTGCCATGAGTGACTGCATGGACACCATGGGAGACTCTCTCGTCGAGCTCAAACAATCCCTGCAGGAGATGGGTCATCTCAGAGGCGGAAAAGATTTGGGCTTTCAACTCAACAGCATTCAGAAATGGGTAAGCACAGCGCTCACCAATGATGATACTTGCATGGATGCTTTTGCCAGAAATGCCATGGACGGGGAAGTTAAGATTGCCGTAAGGAACCATGCGTTGAACGCAGCACAGCTGACTAGTAATGCATTGGCTTTCATCAATGCCCTTCCTGTTGCTTCCCACTCCTCTACTCACTACTACAAATATAGGCAATGGTAACTAGGAATTGGTAGCGGTTTAAGCCGTTACCAATTCCTAGTAACAGTTTAAATGGATTCGGTAGCATTTCAAACCGCTACCAATTCCAATATGTGGCGGGCTCCACAACCCACTCATGATTAAAACCCAAATTTCCCCTTCCCCCCAGCCTTTCTTCCCTCCCAAAAAATATTTCCTCCCTCGTCTTCCAATTCTCCCACCCTAGCTCCTCTCTGCCGCCTCCGCCTCACCTCCCTGGTACCGTCGAAGCCTCGGCCCCGTCAAAGCCCTCTCCTCCCTGGTCCCAGCGAAGTCCCGGCCCTGTCGATTGAGCTCGTCGTCGAAGCCCTAGGTCGTCGTCACCGTCGATTGAAGCCGATCGAAGCCTTAGGTCATCGTCGAAGCTCGCCGGCGTTGTCAAGAGGTAAGTATAATTGATTAGGATTAGAGTAATTTTAATTTTTTTGGTTTAATTTTAATTTTAATTTTAATTTTTCCCTATGTCGACGTCGAAGCCGATCGAAACCCTAGGTCGCCGCCGCCGTCGTCGTCAAGAGATGAATTTTAATTTTTTTGGTTTAATTTTTATTTTTTGAAGAATACCCAAAAAAATTTATTGTTGTTTTTTCTGCCGATATTGTGGTTGTTGTTCTTGCCACTGTTGTTGCTGTTGCTGATGTTGTTGTAGAGGATATGGATTAGGATTAGGGTTTGGGTTGGGAGTTAGGGCCGGGTTAGGGTTAGGGTTGGGGGTTAAGGTTTATGGTTAGGGTTAGGACTAGGACAGGAATAGGTAGTTTAGTGAAATGCAACAATAATTAAGGGTATTTTAGTGACAAGGCTATAAAAGTTACGGGTATTTTGGTGTAAAAAATTAAAATTGAGCAAGGGTTTTTTACTAAAAAAATTTAATGATAATTAGTGAAAAACAACAATAGTTAAAGGTGTTTTAGTGAAATTTATAGTAATTTAGTTAATTTAAGAAGATAAATTGTTTATTTAAATTTGTTAAGATAGTTTGGTGAAAAACCAACAATAATTAAAGGAATTTTAGTGTAATTTAGTAAAATTGAAGAAATATGTTGGTTTGGAAAAATTTTAAGGTAGTTTGGTGAAAAAACAACAATAGCAGAGGGTAGTTTGGTGAAAAAATTTAAGGTATTTTATAGTAATTTAGTAAATGTGTGTGTGATAATGACGATGATCTCACAGATCAAACAAAGCCAAACCTTAATTCATCATCATTCTTCTCTACATTGAACTCTTGTCAAATCCCGTATTAACCCCAACCCTAAATCTTCATCTCTGATTCATTCCTTTATTTTTCCAGGTTTAGGGGTGAAGGGTGGTGTTATTTGCAAATTTGTTGAAAACCCCTATGAATTGTTTAAAATAACTTATATATAGCATTACCTTAAATTTCAGACCCAATGCCATTACAGGTTCATTAGTGTTCCTGGCGAGGTTAGCATGCATGTGCCGTGCACATCGCGCCCTTGCCTGGGTCATGGATGAGATGCAGAATATCAAGAGAAGACGTCGATATTACACGTAAGCTTTATATTCTTCCTTACAACGTTAGTTATTGAGTTTGTTCTCTTTCCCCCGTTTACATATTCTTTTCTATGGGTTTGTGTATAAATTGCAGTTATGCTCGATGTACCCGATCCGTCTCTGGTGGTATGTTTTCTATTCTTTTAGATTATTTACTTTCATTAACTCATTGCTTAGTAATTGTTCTGCTTCTCCTATATATCGTACAAATTATCTGAAATGTGTTTGCACATGCACATGCATATTCAACAATATCTGAAGATGAGAGATGTATTGTTCAAACGATTTTTTTAATCCTAAGTTCTTTTAGATAAAAGTTGCATGACCCATGTTCCTCAAATGACCCATATCTTTAAAATTGCATCTTATATGCATTTTTGTTATTATACCCGAGATTAAAATAAAGATTTGTCGATATGTTCCTCATTTGCAGTGCCCTCGGCTTATTATGCACATCTTGCAGCGTTTAGAGCAAGATATTATGTTGAAGGGGACTCGGATACATAGGGTCGGTGGGAGCTGGTAGTGGTATAAGGATCAGGAATGCAGTGGTTAAATCTCTCCCGAAAATCAAAGACAACGTCAACGATGTGATGTTCTAGTGTTGATTGCAGGTTTCTATCAACAGTTTTATTTTGGCTTTTGACTTACTGATGACAGATAAACTAATTGTTTGGATTAGCATAATTTAGTGAATCTTTTTAGGCCCCACAACTGTTACCAATTTTATAGCTAAATCGTCGATTGAAACTAAACTTAACCAAATAGTCAATTAAACCAAGCCCTAAGAGCAAATGACATATATTAATATACAATTAAAAATATGCAGGAAAAAAATAAGAAAAAACAAACTAGCTAGTGGATCTTTTGCCACAAATAAACCAAGCAACCATTCCAGTCTCTCCATCCATATCCACTCATTTTTCACATCCAAAAGATAGATAGAGAGTGAAACGCATGGCACAGCACTCACCGATGCTCGATGACATACTTTTCTAAATTGAAATTGTGGTGAAAGTATGTTATTGAGCGTCAGTCGGTGATATGCCTTGTGTCTCACTCTCTATCTATCTTTTGGATGTGAAAAATGAGTGGATATGGATGAAGAAAGACTGGGATGGTTGCTTGGTTTATTTGTGGCAAGAGATCTATCAGCTAGTTTGTTTTGTGCCTTATGTCTCACTCTCTATCCATCCCGCGGGTTCTCGAGCACGCGTCTTCTCTTCTCCTCCTGCACCTGGATCCTTGTCGAAGGAGGATGTCGGAAGAAGTCGCTAGCACTCTTGAGACGAGGATACAGATCATCCAGAGCTTGAGATCTCAAGGGAAGAAAATACCGAATGTAAGTTTGATAATCAACGGTTTCAATACAATTTTCATTTAGTTATCAAGAAAAAGGAACTTAAGTTTGAAGGGTAATGTTTGCTTGATATAGATGTCAGCATCGTTGATATCATAACCTGATTTGTACGACCTAATTTGATTTATAGGACTATTGGTGACTCTAAAGATGTTTTTGTGAAGTTAAGTGATTATGTTTTGGGATCCTATTCTAGTGTGAAGTATACATCAGGTATACAAAACAACAGTTGTCATTCTAACTTAGTACTATACTATGTGGCCGGTTACTTTTTAATTACTCACTCATGTAAACTTGAAAATCGCTTATTTTAATACTTTTGTCAGAATCGGATGAAGATGAAGTCCACGCTGATCTTGAGGCGAGAAGAGAGATCATCCGGAGCTTAATCTCTCAAAGGAAGCAAGTAACTGATGTAAGTTTGATAATCCTTTATTTATAGACAATTTTCATATAATTATCGAGAATGTATATTGTACGAAATGCTTGTAGTAGCTTGGCCTTCTCAAATTCTTTGCTTCTCTCATACACCAACCCCCAAGCCCCCCTACACGCAAAACAAAACCCTCAACCCCCCAAAATTTAGAATGAAGGGGATAAATTAAATCTAATAGAGCGAAGACTAAATGCAATTTATTATACAACATCAAGGCACAATGCCATTCAGCAAATCAAACCTCCTCATAGGAAAAAGAAATCATCAAAGATTCTAAGGATTTCAATGGAGAAAATTGAAATCAATTTGTCATAAATATTAAAAAAAAAATTTATACATGAATCACCAAACAATTAAATAACAACAAGTCTTTGTCCGGCCGGAAATTCAACGGCGGCGGCAATACCGACGATGAGATCGATGGGTATTGTTCCCTGACTAAAAATCAGGAGTTACCTCAACGAGATATCACGTGTTCACACGTAACCAAAGGTCACGTGTTGACACGTGATGTCTTTACAGAATTAAAGTCTGTCAAACAAAAGCACAAATAAGCGGCTGAGAAAAGGACCTAATTGGGGGTCACGTGCTCACACGTGACCAAGGGTCACGTGCTAGCACGTGACAGGCTTTGAAAGCCTTAGAGTTCAATAGAATTAAATTCTAAACGTTTCTAAATCTTTCCAAATGGAAAAGGATTATGGGGACCGTTGGATTAAAAATCCAGGAGTGATTAAAAATCACCAATTTATGGGAAAATCTTAGATAAGGAAAGATTTCTCTAAATCTTACCGAAAATAACAAACAGAATATCTTTGGATTGAAAATCCAACGGTGAATAAAATTCACTGAATGATCTAAAGGATCATATTAATTATGAAAACAAATCAAATCTTTCAATGAGAGATTTACTAAACAAATTGATTCTTTTCCTTCTCCTATAAATAGGAACCTAAGGGAGAGAATTAAAAGAAAAAAGAGAGATGGAATTTTGGGATCTTGAAATTTCAGAGAGAAGGAGAATATAATTCTCAACAAAGAAAACCCTAGGTGAGAAAAGAAAAGGGATCAAAATTTCAAAAAGAGAATTTAATTCTCAAATCTAAGAGTTTAACTCTTCTGCAAAAAAGAACTTAGTTCTTTCTCTAGTTGAAGATCTACAGAAGCAAATCTCCCAATAGGTTGAGAATTTAATTCTCATCGGGTTGAGATTTTGCCATGCAGATCCAAGACTTAGAGGGGGAATTGAGTTCAGAGAATTTAATTCTCCCAATTTACAGGAATTTAATTCCTCCAAGATAAATTAGGGTTTAAACCCTATCTGAGAATTTAATTCTCCCAAAACTCACAGGAATTTAATTCCTTCATGACAAAATTAGGGTTTAACCCTATATGAGAATTTAATTCTCCTAAAATTATAGGAATTTAATTCCTTCAAGATGGACAGAACTAGGGTTTAACCATAATTGAGAATTTAATTCTCTCAAATTCACAGGAATTTAATTCCTCCTAAAATAAAATTAGAGTTTAACCCTACATAAGAATTTAATTCTTTCACATACATGGGAATTTAATTCCCCTAAAACATAATTAGGGTTTAACCCTACAAAGAATTTAATTCTTAAAGAAATAAAGAGACTTGAAAGATCTCCATGCATTGCAAAATACTGGGTCACGTGTCCCCACATGACCCCTAAACAGATCCCCCAAAAATGAGAAGAAAAATTGTTGAGGCAACGCCTCACGTGCTCCCACTTGACTTACAAAACACAGAAAGAAAAAACAAAGGAAATAGAAGTTTTGGGCGCTCTCACGTGTCTCCACGTGACCCCTTAGCAAATGCTTTAACAATCAGTGCATAAATGTCCATCACGTGCCAACACGTGATGTTCAAAACAAAAGTAAAAAGTGTTTAACACTTATTTGCAGCACGAAGTAAAAAAAGAATCTGGTCCCACCGTTGGGCGCCCTCACGTGTCCACACGTGACCCCCTTTCTTTAGTGTTTAACACCAATTTGAAAACCTTATTTCCAGTGTTTAACACTGTTACCTTTTAGTGTTTAACACCAATTTGAAAACCTTATTTCCAGTGTTTAACACCGTTACCTTCTAGTGTTTAACACTAGTTTTAACCAAATTGGTTAATTCCCCAAAGGCAAAGCCTCCCATTGAAAATTAAATAAAATTCAGAGCTATAATGTTCACTGCTCAATCAAAGATAAATATGTTGCCAAAGCACTCAAACTCTTGTTTAGCATTGCTAAGTGATGAGGGCTGAACCCAGGTAAATGTCTAATGGTCCAACAGAGGGCCAACACTCCAAACTTAATTGGACTTAGCCCAAGTTGGCCATAAGTCCTCAATTCAGACTTAACTGAGCCGATGTGCTCATAATATTGATCTCAGTTCCAAATTGAACTACAGATCATTTAATCTACCTTGGTTCAAGGGTACATCTCTTCACTCCTTTGATATTTGTCATTGTAATTCCTCAACGTCTTCAAAGAGGTAACGGGTCCCGACAACCACATATTGGACTATGGGGTCCTTAAACTCATGGACTATGATGTCCTTAATCTCGACCGTGATATCTTTAAACTAGCATTGGACTGTGGGGTCCTTAAACCCACGGACTATGATGACCTTAACCTCAACCGTGATGTCTTTAAACTAATAATGGACCGAGATGTTCTTAAACTAACGATGGACCGAGATGTCCTTAAACTAACGGACCGTAATGTCCTTAAACTAATTATCCACCGCAATGTCACTAAACTAAACAACAGAGTCCAATTGCTCTCTTGTCGGATCTAAACGATCCCGTTAAGTTGATCTTAGTCTAAAATTAAACCAACGTATCCTTAACAAACGTTTAAGTTGATCTTAGTCTCAAATGAGGCTAACGTATCCTTAAACCCAAACCCCCAAACCCAAATCTAAGAAAGATACGGATTTGGACTAGTCCACGCCCTACGGGCGACAATATAAATTAGTCTCCGTATACAATCCACAAGCAACCAAACACGAAACAAACACCCACGACACGAAGTGACCATCTGGAGAAGGAGAAAGTTGTTACCGTGATGCGGTAGCGTAATTAACTGCAGGAGCTTGCGCCTACAGGGAAGAGCGTCCCCACAATCAAAAACCCCTCAAACGAGGGGGAATCTAACGAAGTCTGCTATATCGGTCGCATCCGTTTAAACCTTTGATACATGGTGGCATAAATCAACTTGGAATTTCCGGAGAAGTGGACGGATAGCACCAATTAGCATCTGCCCCGAATTTCAGGCTAGACGAACCTACGCGGTCGCGTCTCTGTTTCGGAAGGGAACAGGTATAGCATGAGAAAGTGAGTAAGAGAGTTTCGTTTTAAATTTGAGTAAATGGTTTGGGTGTTTTAGCATACATGCCCGTGTTTTTTGGGTATTAACATATCAAACACTTTGCAGGCCCTTTGTTCAATTTCACTGAGTTTCCGATGACGACGACGCCGAATGAGCTCGAGATGGAGTGGAAAAGCACAAAACGCGCTTGCATCGGTGGATGTATCCATTTCGTAAGTTTTATTGTTTTAACAAGCTGTAAAATACGATTAGAATGAATGAATTGAGTTTGCAATTGAATTGAAATTGTTATATTTTTTTTATAATCGTATGATTTATTAATTATATTATTTGTTGGTTATTATAATTGCGTGCAATCGAATCATATTATTTGTTGGTTCTTATAATTGTGTGAGATTTGGTGATATGATTATTTTCTATTGCTATTTGTAAATGAAAGCAGCGCGCGTGGGGCGTAGGGATTTCAGATTTTTTTTAAAATACATGATCAAATTCATAACTGTTCTAACAGTTACCTTTTAATATATGGTAACGGTTCTATCAGTTACCATACATATGGTACCATAAATCCAGCAGATATCTGATATGTTTCAGTTATCTATTGGATATTGGTAATGAAAAACTAAATGGTATCGGTTTTAACCATTACCAAATGATGTCTATCGTAACGGTTAAAACCATTACCAGGTTTCTGGAAACGGGATTTTTTGTGACGGTTGTGTAACGGTTTTAACCATTACCAAATTGGCAGTTTAAACCGTTGCCAAATACATATTTTGTAGTAGTGACTCCTTGAGTACACCGCGCTACCTTGATACTATCTTTTATCTTTGCATAACCAGTGTATATCATCAAGTTGTTTCCATAGCCCATCAAACTATATCTGCGTTATAGTTTTTCTTTTATATAATTTTCTGGAGAGAAGTATATTATGCGTTACTGCTTTTAAATCGTAATGGATTAATGAAAATAAAGGGTGATCTTATATTTTTCTTACTATAAAACTCAGAATATAAAAATGGAAATAAAGACCGACGATTTCTACACTTCAATACACCCCTAATCCCTCCCACTATAACTGAGCGCATAAGAATTAAAACTTTAAATTACCGTGTTGCAGTAGCTGCAACCATGATCTCCTAGATTTGACCTGGCCAAAGTGTGCTCGTGAAAGCATGACAGCAACACAATTCATCATCATCTAAGCCACTTTCCCATTATCCCATAGAATGGGGTCGGTTGTGGCCTCCACGCTTTTAATTTAGATATATCGGTTCTTTATTTTGCCTCAACATTAGCTTTTTCTATATGTTGGCATCATTATAGACAGCTTGAATTTGATCACCCATAAGGAATTAAACTATCCAGATGGTGAAAGATCATGATCAGGGTTTGTTTACAACTAAACCACATATTCTCTACTTGTTCATAATTCACCGGGGACACCTGATATTCCTCGAATTATTGAAAACTGTCACATCTTCACCTTTAAAAGGATTAGTTTGAAGATGTTTTCGGTAACATATTCTTGTCATCCAATCATATGGCCTGAAAGCATAAAACAACTCAACTAAGAATTAACTCATGCATGCAAAATCTGATGTACTGTCATTGGATTACTGAATTTAGAACACTCCCAAGATCTAGGAGAACTGATAGCAATTAATGATTTTGACAAGAAGATTACAAATAGAAATCATACATCCATCAAAGAAAAAAGAAAATTTTGTGATTTTAGTGTCCTATATATAGCATACAAAAAATTGCAGATAACCAAAGAAAACAAAAAAAATGAGATTTTTTAAAATTTAGCAATTTTCGTGTGAAACAAAATATTAAAAAACGAAAGAAAACAAAAAAATTTGATGTTTGTGAACTGTTCGCAATCTTTATGTGCAATAGCAAGCAAAATATTGAAAAACCAAATAAAACGGAAAATATTAAGATTTTTGAAAATTTCGCAATTTTCGTGTGCTATGCATGCAAAATATTTAAAACAGAAAATTTTAGGATTTTTAAGATATCGCAATTTTCATGTGCTATGCAAACAAACTACGAAAAAACCGAAGGGCGCAAAGAAATTGAGATATTTGAAAATTCACGATTTCGTGTGCCACATATAGCATGCAAAATTATTGAAAGATCGAATAAAACTGGATTTCTGAGATCTTTTGAAAATTTCACAATTTTCGTATAGCGAGCAAAATATTGATGAAGAAAACATAAATGTTTGAGATTTTTGAAAATTACACAGTTTTCGTGCGGTAGCATGCAAAATATTGTAAGTTTGAAAAAAATGTGGGGACTTTTTGTAAATATCATAAAAACATGGTAATTTTGGGATTGTCGTGTGCTATATAGCATGCAAAATATTAAAAATCCGCAAAATCGGAAAAATTTTGAGATTTTTGAAAATTACATGATTTTCATGTGTTATATAGCATGCATGATATAGAAAAAGTTAGAAAACGGATAATTTTGGGATGTTTGAAAATTCCAAAATTCCAAGTGCATGATATTAAAAGCATGTATAATTGAAAATATATAATATATGCTTGAATTATGTAATAATAAATGAAAAAATATTTTGTAATAATAAATGAAAAAATATTTTGTAATAATAAATGAAAAAATTCCAAGAGCATGATATAAAAAGCAAGTATAATTGAAAATATATAATATATGCTTGAATTATGTAATAATAAATGAAAAAATATTTTGTTTGCAATAATATTTTGAAAAACTTTTAAACTGAAAAACTTTTAATTTTAAACTATACCAACAAATCACGTTTTTGGTGAAATCGAGATACACTTATTTTACTGCAAACATATGTGCCATCAGACATGTGAATTAAGAATAATTGCAATGTGTGGATTTATATTAGAGACATAGAATAACAACATTGTCAATGTGAAACGTTTGAAGCTATAAAAGAATTTTGATTTTCTTTCCGGATAAAATAGAAGATAACACATTAATCATCTATAAAACAAGATTTTAAGATTTTATTTAAAATATTTTATTTTCTTATTTTTTCATTAAAAACACAATAGTGATTAATACTCAAGTTAATTAAACCAAAAATTAAATCATGCCAATCATGGGAATCGAACCCTTGACCTCTTACTTTAAAATGGCCCATGCAACCACTTGGGCAATAGTTTCATTGTGTTGTGTTAATGAACACAATATATATAATATACTCTTCTATATATAATATTGTTGTAATTTCTATACCCGTGATCCTCGAAGGAATCATAAACCGCACCAAAATTCGCAATGGAAAATCTATTAGGATCACGTGATTTGAATCTACTTAAATAAGACTAACCGAACGACTACCAAAACAATACAAATTATCAAAAAAGCACACCAATCAGCACAAACACAAGATTTGCCCG
Source organism: Agapanthus africanus (assembly GCA_030015575.1). NCBI lineage: Eukaryota > Viridiplantae > Streptophyta > Magnoliopsida > Asparagales > Amaryllidaceae > Agapanthus > Agapanthus africanus. The sequence continues at coordinate 30,558,622 of CM057339.1, forward strand.
TGTTTAACTCAACTTGCACCTGATTCTGCAAACCGACGATCAATAAAAAAATTACATAAGAATTGTCCTCTCCGATCACCACCCAATACAAGTAATCTCCTAATCCTCACAAAACCTCTCCTCTCTCTTAGTATTACAGCTGACCCCTTTTAAATATGGAGAAATATTGGCAACCCATCTCTAAAACCTTAGTCCATTTGGCTTTTTATTTATAAGCTACATGAAAGACCTAAAAAGACTTAATTTAAGAGCCTTAATTAGGTAATAACAAAGGAAACAAAATTTTTCCAAAATATTTGTTAAATCCCAACCAAATTTACCTTTCCAAATCTTTCTAAACTTGGAATCAAATTCTAAACTAACTAGGACATGATTGGGTTATTTTGTATCACAAAAAAAACACTCCACTTTGATACAAAATTCATCACAAATCTCAACATTTTCTTAAAAACTTGGACTCCTTCTCTCGTCGTCGTCATGCCTTCATCAATCAACTAGGCAGATCAAATCCAAGCACTGCTTGAACTCGATATCCGGAACCATCTTTGTAAATGCAACGGTCGCACTCACATTGGTAGCAACCTGCAACCTTAGTTAGAGCCACAACTGTCTTTCCATCTTCCAAGAAGAACACTCACCTCCTCTGGAATACCCAAAACCAACCTCTGCAAATACAACTTCCTAACCGTCTCCAAGACGGTTAACTCTACCTCCTCTGTTAATGTCGCGATAACAATCCGAAGTGTCGATCTTCCAGGCTCCGCATTCATACCTCTATAACCCGTCCTCGACCTTCAACTGTCCCTATCGCCGGCTGTCCCTGATGATGACGCCAATCCGAAGTGCGCTTCTAACTGAGAAGATACGGATTAAGTCCTCTCCATCCCTTATCGAGCGAGAACCTGCTCAATACACCGCTGCAACCAATACAACTCCACATCCATGACAATATCCATACCACAAATCTCCAATGCAAACTTAGCATCAAACTCCAGATCCCATGTCCTCTGAGACTCGCCCCTAGACTCTCTTGTACCCTAATTCCCATAGGCCTCCCCACAACTGTCTGTACCGGACTCTCCATCTGAATCGAAATACCGACCACATCATCTTTTGTAATCTGGACTGAAGCCTCGAACACTACCTGGCTCAATAGCCCTTTCTCTGCTCATCTGCCTAAGTCTGTTTTCTCCGAGACATCGCAGACTCGTCGACAATCATATTTCAGCTGTTTACTCCACCCTTAGTACCAAGAAACCACATGTACCCTTTTACTCTGCGTATAGAACCATGAAGCCCTGTATAATTCCCAACCTCCTCAGTCCATACATCCTTAGGAATTGTCATGTTTATCGCTATCGATGGTGACCAATCGATGAGGTACTCGACAATAGATAGGGCCTCTACCCAAAACTCCCTTAGAAATCCAGTCGTAAGCCATGAATACTTGTTCTTTCCTAACACAGTCCAAACCATCTGCTCTGCTCCGCCAATATATCTAGAATCAAAAGTGGTGTACTGATGCACGATCTTTCCTGACTTGCTCTCCACCATGATCCGAATGAAGAACCTTCACACGCTTCCCAAAGTGTTTCTCCACAACAGTCTTCCTGAAAATCTTAAAATTCTTGATTTTCGGCTTTAAGAACGTACACCCATAACTTCCTCAAGAAGTCATCAATGAAGGAACCATGATGTCTGACTCCATCTCGAGAACAAACCGGTGTCATAACCACATTTGTCTTCTCCCCTTGAACAAATCCTCCTGAAAATCTCTCCTGCCGATCTTTGCACCTCCAAATGACTCTCTCTCAAGGCCCTTCCAAACTTGTCTCGCCAATATGGACCAATTGTCGACGCCATACCCTGACCGAGTCTGAACCACCTAAACTAGTAGAATCTCTAGCAACCTCTCCTATGATCAGTCGTCCTGAAGAAAATACAGGTTTCCCACCCTCTTCATCTTCATAACGATACGAGCATCCCTGGAAATACTCATGGAATTTTTATAGATCACACACTTACAACCGATCCCGTCTAAAGCACCTAATGTAATCAAGCTCTTCTTCAAATCTGGCAAGCGCCTGACACTTGTCAACGTCTGAACTATACCATCATGCATGCGAATGCAGACTGTGCCCATCCCAACAACTTTGTTCGACGCGTCGTTCCTCATGAAGACGCCTCCAACAAATGAATGATACGTAGCAAACCAACTCCGATTCGGAGTCACATGGAACGAACTTTCTGAATCCAACATCAGTGTTTCATGTGCGTCTTAAGTCGCACATACCGGTAGAATCGAATCATCGTTGCTCTCATCTGAATCCTCCACCGCAACTGCAGTACCGGAAGACGCACACTTGCCTTTCCTCTTGCGCTTTGGAGAATTGCTTTTCCAATGCTCACTCTCCTTGCAAATAAAGTATTTATCATTCTCGCAATTTCTCGATTTTCCCTTGGAGCCTCCATCCGAACGGTATCTATCGGACGGCGTGTCACCCTGACTACTCTTGTCACCTATCATCTTCTTTCTCAACACATCACTGTGTAAACCCGCTTTGACATCCTCTAAGAAAAGTTTATCACGGCTTTATACTATCGACTTGACGAATTGCCCATACTCTGAGATCAACAAAAAAAGTAGAATCATCGTCCGATCCCCATCCTCTACCTTCACCTCCACGTTCCGCAAGTCCATCACGATCTGATTGAGTTCACCTAAGTGGTCTTTGACGGATGACTCCATCTTTAACGTGTACAACTGTTGCTTGAGATGGAGACGACTTGTGAGTGATTTCTTCATGTATAGGGACTCCAACCTGCTCCATAACCCAGTTTCATAGTCTCTTGCTCGACCACGCAAAGAACTTCATTAGCTAAGTGAAGCCGTATCGCACTAAAAGCCTTGTCATCCATCTCTTCTTTCTTATCCTCTATAGTCGTTTTCGGAATACTGTCTTTTATAAAGACAATTTTGTGAACCCCCGCTGCTTGAGAATAGCCGTCATTCTCAACCTTCAAAAACCGAAGTTTTCCGTCCATCAAACTTATCCATCTTGTAATGCGTAGATATCACTCCTAAAATAATCCGAACACACCGAATCTAATGCTCTAATACCACTTGTTGTAATTTTTATACTCGTGATCCTTGAAGGAATCACAAACCACACCAAGAGTCGCAGCAGAAAATCTATTACGATCGCGTGATCTGAATCTACTTGAAAAGGACTAACCGAACAACTACCAAAACAATACTGATTATCAAAAAAGCACACCAAATAGCACAAACACAAGATTTACCCAGGTTCGTCGCAAGTTGCACTTAACCCTGCAAACCGATGACGAAACTTCCACTATCGAGAAAGAATTACATGAAAACTGTCCTTTTCGATCACCGCCTAATACAAGTAATCTCCTAATCCTCACAAAACCTCTCATTTCTCTCTTGGTTCCCTTTTAAATGTGGAGAAATATTGGCAACCCGTCTCTAAAACCTTAAGTTATTTGGCTTTATATTTATAGCTTATATGAAAGACATAGAAAGACTTGGTTTAAGAGCCTTAATTAGACAATAACAAAGGAAACAAAATCTTTCCAAAATCCTAGCCAAATTTCCTATTCAAATCTTTCTAAACTTGGAATCAAATTCTAAACCAACTAGGACTTGATTGGGCTATTTTGTATCACAAAAAAACAAAAGATATTACATTCATATATCGAAGTAAGGATTTCTTTTTCCGTAAAATCTCGGTGGGGGCGCGTGCCCCCGCTGAGCTCTACATGTGTCCGCCCCTGATTATGCAATTTTTGTGCGATAGCGTGCAAAATATTGTAAGTTTGAAAAAAACGAATAATTTTGGGATTTTTGTAAATTTCATGATTGTCATGTATTGTAGCATGCAAAATAATAAAAAGACGAAGAGAACAAAAAAATTTAAAATTTCATTATTTTCTTTGTACTATAGCATGCATAATATTGAAAAGAAAGAAAACAGAAAATTTTGAGATTTTTGAAGATATCGTGATAATCGTGTGTTATATAGCAAGCAAAATATTAAAAACTGAAGGCCATGGAAAATTTTGAGATATTTGAAAATTTCGTAATTACTCCTGCTATAGCATGCAAAATAATGAAACGTTGAAAAAAATATGAATTTTTTATATTTTTGATAATTTCACGATTTTCGTGTGCTACAGCAAGAAAAATATTAACAAGAAGAATAGAAATGTTTGAGATTTTTGAATTACGATATTTTTGTGCGGTAGCATGCAAAATATTGTTAGTTTGAAAGAACGGTTAATTTAGGGATTTTTTTAAAATTTCGTGATTGTCGAATGTTATGCAAAATATTAAAAACAGAAGAAACCAAAAAATTTTAGATTTTTGAAAATTTCATGATTTTCATGTGCTATAGCCTGTATAATATTGAAATAAGGAAGAACATATATTTTTTGGGGATTTTTGGAAATAACGCAATTTTCGTGTGGTATATCAAGCAAATATTGAAAAACCAAAAAGCATAGAAAATTTTGAGATGTTTGAAAATTTCATGATTTCATATGCAACATGCATAATATTGAAAAAACAAAGAAAACTGAAATTTTGAGATTTTTTATAATTTCACGATTTTCACGTGGCAAGCAAAATATTAACGAAGAACACGAAAATGTTTAAGATTTTTGAAAACTACACATTTTTTGTGCGGTAGCGCGCAAAACATTGTAAGTTTGGAAAACGGATAATTTTAGGAATTTTTGTAAATTTCGTAATTGTCGTATGCTATACCATGCAAGATATTAAAAACCCAAAAAAAATTAGAGTTTTGAAAATTTCATGATTTTCATGTGCTACAACATTCATAATATTGAAGAAAAACAGAAATTATGGGATTTTTTAATGTGCTCAAACAAAATATCGAAAAACCGAAGAGCACAAGAAATTTTGAGATATTTAAAAATTTTGTGACTTCGTGTACTATAGCATACAAAATATTGAAAAATCGAAGAAAACAGAATTTTTTAGATATTTAATAATTTTGTGGTTTTCTTGTGCTATGCAAGAAAAATATTGATGAAGAAAGCAGAAATGTCTGAGATTTTTTAAGATTACGCAGTTTTCATGCGGTTGCATGCAAAATATCGTAAGTTTGCAAAACACAGATAATTTTGGGGGTTTTGTAAACATTGTGATTGTCGTTTGCTATAGCATGCAAAATATTAAAAAAGAAAAGAAAACAAGAAAAAAGTAGATTTTGAAAATTTCATGATTTCCATGTGCTGGTATCCAAAATATTGGAAAAAGGAAAAAGAACATAAAATTTTGAGATTTTTGAACATATCGCGATTTTCATGTGCTTATATAGCAAGCAAAATTTGGAAAAATTGAAAAGCTCGGAAAATTTTGAGCTATTTGAAAATTTCATGATTTCATGTGCTAGCATGAAAAATAATGAAAAATCAAAGAAAACTGGATTTTTTAGACTTTTAATAAATTCGAGATTTTCGTGTGTGTTGAGGTCAAAATTTACACCCTGGTTGACCAAGTCAAAGTCAAGGTCAACCCCAAACCAGGTGGACCCAAGCCCAGATCAAGTGGGCTCATGCCCGAGTCGAGCCCGAACATGAAGCGGCCGGCCCCCTCTATGCAAATAAAAAATCATGTAATAAATAATTTTTATGTAATTTTTTATGCATGATGGGCATAAAGCCAAATTTTTGTAAAGCTCATGGCTTATGTACAAAATGAATTAGCACATGAGGCATGGGATAGGCCAAATGCCATTTTGTAAAGCCCAAGGGGCTACATGTAAATGTGTAAGCCTATATAAGGCAACATGATGATGAATAAAGAGATACACAATTCATTCCCTAAAAAAAAACTAAGGTTTGTGCCTCCTCCCTCTTTCTCAAGGGTCTGAAACTCTCTTCCCCTTTCTGAATTAAATCAAGAGTTTTACTCTTCCTTTTCCAAAACTAAATAGTTGTTCACCACAAAACCCACAAAGGGAAACTTAGATCTCCCATCAGTGTTAAAAATAAAAGATTTTTAAAATCCCATAATTCTTGTTCTTCAAGATCCGGCCAACAGAGGAGAAAGGAGAAGATCCATCTCCAAAAATCCCATCTTGAGAAAATTCAAGGCCAAAAGGGAGAAACAAAGCAGCCCCTTTTGATCATTTTTAAACTTTTTAGGAGTTTAACTCCAAGGGTCAAATCGGGAGTACGGCTCCCAGTGCAGAGACAAAGTCCCCTTTCTGATTGATGCCCAGCGCCCACGTGCCGAGCACGTGGTGCTCCCAGCGCCCAGAGCGCTCGTGCCCACGTGCCGAGCACGTGGTGCGCCCAGCGCCCAGAGCGCTCGCGCCCACGTGCCGAGTATGTGAGGCGCTAGCCCCCACGCATCCTTTGGATACCCTTTCCCTTTATATACACACACACACACAAACATACACATACTCCACGACACTGTCCCTGTTAGAAAAAAAATTTCTAACGGGACGCTGTCCCGCACCCCGCAAGGGGGTTGCTAGCCCCCTTGACCCCCAGCCCGCCATCCGGGTAGCAGGACCCCCGTAAAACTCTGCGGGGCCCCCGATATATCCAAACCCCTTTCAAAACACAGCACACGCACAATGCACGTTGAGTTCGCATGAATAGTTGACCCGTAAATCGGAGCTTCTCTCGCTCCAAAGGTGAGGGGTAATTAACGTTAGCTTAGTCCGCGGCTGCCGGAGATTCGGATCCCCACAATCAATAAACCCCAGCCTACCCTAGGCAGGGGGAATCTGTAGTACGGCTGACAAGCGCGCGCGTATTCCCATCTCAATGGGGTGACGAAAAACACGCTGCAGATTCTGGCACGCCCGGTGGGACACAATTTCTCCTCCCATATTTCGGGTTAAACGTTTTATGCGAGCTCAATCAATGTACATATCGATTGTCTATACTGAAATCATGTTTCTATTTGCAAGGTTAACAATTTTCAATTGCCAACTTCGAACGCAAGTCGGTATTTGAACGACTTTCCTTGGCCCCAGCTGAGGGCAAGGCCATCGACACCAACAAAGAAATAAGGCATCTCGGGCAATATCCAACGGTGCCCCTGACAACTGCTCAATCGGGTATCTTCTCTAAGCTCCCCGTCAAATGACCACTACGTCGTTAAACTGGGAACAGATGACCACCAAGTCGTTAAACTGGAAATAGATGACCACCAAGTCGTTATACTGGAAACAGGTGACCTCCAAGTCGTTAAACTGGAAACAGTAGATCTCTAAGTTTTTAAACTGGAAACAGATGACCACCACATCGTTAAACTGGAAACAGTTGACCACCATGTCATTAAAATGGGAATAATCAGCCTTTAAGTCGTTAAACTGGAAATGTAAAAAATGTGTAAATAAAAAAAAGGGAAAGTGTAAATAAATAAATAAAAAAGAAAAGCCGAAATGATGGGGCAACTCGCAATAAAAATCAGCGAGTAAAATACAGATGAAAAATAAAGCCGAAATGATGGGGCAACCGTGAATAAATAGCCGAAATGATAGGGCAATCGCGATCTTCGCGATAAGAAAAGCTGAAATGATAGAGCAATCGCGATAAAAATAAAAAAAAACCTCCAACGGCGAATGATGGGTCGCTCCTGGTACCATATTCCAGTGCAGCGATGCAGACGCCAACCAAAATCCAATTTCCCAAAATTCTTCCAGCCCTACGGTTGGTCCCCAAACTGACTACCGTATACAATCCACGGACTCAAATAATTCTCATCATACCCATGCCCCACCGCAATCACCAGTCCAGCGGTCGGTCTCCGCCCTTGGAATTATGCTCCATTGGGAAAACCCACTCATGTGTCCTCACGATACATGAGAACAAACCTCCGTAGGATCCTTGCGACTCACAAAGGAAAAACACACCTGGGAGTCCCCACGACTTCTAAGGAGAAAGTACACCTACGAGATCCTTACGACTCGTAGAGAGAAAATGTTTTTATGGGATCCTTACGGCCCATAAAATTGAAAAGTCTTAGCTGATATGGATCCTAAACCTGTCTCCTAAGCCATTGCTTCCCAATAGGCAATGGCGAATGATGAGTCGCTCCTGGTACCATATTCCAGTGCAGCGATGCAGACGCCGGCCTGAATCCAAATCCCTAAATGGCGAATGATGGATCGCTCCTGGTACCATATTCCAGTGCAGCGATGCAGACGCCAACTAAAACCCAAATCCCTAAGTGGCGAATGATTAGTCGCTCCTGGTACCATATTCCAGTGCAGTGATGCAAACGCCAACCAAATTCCAAATCTCATACCCCAATGGCGAATGATGAGTCGCTCATGGTACCATATTCCAATGCAGCGATGCAGACGCCGGCCAGAATCCAAATCCCTAAGTGGCGAATGATGAGTCGCTCCTGGTACCATATTCCAGTGCAGCGATACAGACACCAACCAAAATCCAAATCCCCAAGTAGCGAATGATGAGTCGCTCCTGGTACCATATTCCAGTGCAGCGATGCAGACGCCAACCAAATTCCAAATCCCATACCCCAACGGCGAACGATGAGTCGCTCCTGGTACCATATTCCAGTGCAGCGATGCAGACGCCAACAATGTCCCGAAATTCTTCCGGCCTTACAGTCTGGATCATACATCCTGCAAAACCGTATACAATCCACGAGCGTAAAACGATCCCAATCTCTCCCAAGTCCTACCGGTGAGACCACATTCAAAGTCCTACCAAAAATAAAAATAAAAAATAATAATAAAATAAAATAAAAAATGGTATGTCCATAAGCAAAATGGGCACGGATGAAAACACGAAAGGGCTCCGTAAGTAAAAACAGCAGGACTGCCGGTGGGTTTGTGAAAACCAGAAAGGGCGCAAACTGGTAAAAAAAGAGATGAAATGCACTCGCAAAGTTCTCTCGACTTTGTGAGGAGAAATTCCCGCGTGAGATCCTTACGACTCACAAAGGAGCAACAAACTTAGGAGTCCCCACGACTCCTAAGGAGAAAATACACCTACGAGATCCTTTCGACTCGTAGGGAAAAAATACTTTTATGGGACCCTTACGGCCCATAAAATTGCAAAGCCTTAGGTGATAGGGATCTAAACATGTCTCCTAAGCCACCAATTCCCAAATCCTCCCGGGACAAATGATGAGTTGCTCCTGGCATTATTCCAGTGCAACAATGCAGATGCCGACAGAAAACCAATCCCCAAATCCTCTCATGGCAAATGATGATTCGCTCCTGGTACCATATTCCAGTATAGCGATGATGTCAACCCAAATCAAATCAAACCAACCTCTGCGGCGGAATCATGCTTCATCCCAGAATTTACCCAGTGTCGAAATCATGCTTCGCCTCGGGATATCTACCTTCCCTGTCGGAATTATGCTTCGGCTCGGAATCAACCAGCAACCTCCTTGTCGGAATTAAGCTCCGCCTCGGAATCAGGTCAACCAGCAAGCTCTGCAACGAAATCATGCTTCGTCTCAGAATATATCCCGTGTCGAAATCAAGCTTCGCCTCGAAGTATCTGCTTCCCTGTCGGAATTATGCTTCGGCTCGAAATCAAGCAGCGACCTCCTCGTCGGAATTAAGCTCCGTCTCGGAATCAAGTCAACCAGCAAACTCTGCGCCGGAATCATGTTTCGTCTCAGAGTGTACCCTGCGTCGAAATCAAGCTTCGCCTCGGAGTATCTGCTTTCCTTATCGGAATTATACTTCGCCTGGGAATCAACCTCTGCATCGAAATTATGCTTCGGTCAGAATGTCTGCCGCTCGTTGGAATTATGCTCCGACCCTTTTGGAACGATGCTCCGCTCTTCGGAATGATGCTCCGATCCCTGAAATCATGTTCCGCTCTTCGGAATGATGCTCCGATCCCTGGAATCATACTCCGCTCTTCGGAATGATGCTCCAATCCTCGGAATTATGCTCCGACCTTTTGGAATCATGCTCCGCGCTTCGGAATTATGCTCCGATCCCTGGAATCATGCTCCGCTCTTCGGAATGATGCTCCGATCCTCAGAATTATGCTCCGCCCCTTTGGAATGATGCTCCGCTCTTTGGAATGATACTCTGATCCTTTGGAATCATGCTCCGCGCTTCAGAATTATGCTGTGATCCCTGGAATCATGCCCCGCCCTTCGGAATTATGCTCCGATTCCTGGAATCACGCTCCGCCCTTCGGAATGATGCTCCGATCCTCGGAATTATGCTCCGACCCTTCAGAATGATGCTCCGATCCTCGGAATTATGCTCCAATCCCCGGAATTATGCTCCCGGGATGATGCTCCGCCCCTGGAATGATGTTCCACCTCGAAATCCAACTTCAAGATCCATCAATTTCATGCACACAACTCATGCATGCGGTGTGCATTCATTGATGGGGGGCACTTTGTTGAGGTCAAAATTTGCACCCTGGTTGACCAAGTCAAAGTCAAGGTCAACCCCAATCCAGGTGGGCCCAAGCCCAGATCAAGTGGGCTCATGCCCGAGTCGAGCCCGAACAGGAAGCGGCCGCCCCCCTATGCAAATAAAAAATCATATAATAAATAATTTTTATGTAATTTTTTATGCATGAGTGGGCATAAAGCCAAATTTTTGTAAAGCTCATGACTTATGTGCAAAAAGAATTAGCACATGAAGCATGAAATAGGCCAAATGCCATTTTGTAAAGCCCAAGGGGCTACATGTAAATGTGTAAGCCTATATAAGGCAACATGATGATGAATAAAGAGATACGCAATTCATTCTCCCAAAAAAACTAGGGTTTGTGCCTCCTCCCTCTTTCTCAAGGGTCTGAAACCCTCTTACTCTTTCTGAATTAAATCAAGAGTTTTACTCTTCCTTTTCCAAAACTAAATAGTTTTTCACCACAAGACCCATAAAGGGGAACTTAGATCTCCCATCAGATCTTAAAAATAAGAGATTTTTAAAATCCCATACTTCTTGTTCTTCATGATCCGGCCAACAAAGAAGGAAGGAGAAGACTCATCTCCAAAAATCCCATCTTGGGAAGATCCAAGGCCAAAAGGGAGAAACAAAGCAGCCCCTTTGATCATTTCTAAACTTTTTAGGAGTTTAACTCCAAGGGTCAAATCGGGAGCACGGTTCTCAGTGCATGGACAAAGTCCCCTTTCTGATTGACACCCAGTGTCCAGAGTGCTAGCGCCCACGTGCCGAGCACGTGGTGCGCCCGGCGCCCAGAGCGCTCGCGCCCACGTGCCGAGCATGTGGTGCGCCCGGCTCCCAGAGCGCTCGCGCCCACGTGCTGAGCACGTGAGGCGCTAACGCCAAGCGCCTGCGTGCCATGCACGCAAGGCGCTGGCCCCTACGCATCCTTTGGATGTCCTTTCCCTTTATATATATATACACACACACACAAACATACACACATACTCCACGACACTGTCCCTGTTAGAAAAAAATTCTAACGGGGCATTGCCCCGCACCCCGTAAGGGGGTTGCTAGCCCCATTGGCCCCCAGCCAGCCATCCGGATAGCAGGACCCCCGTAAAACTCTGCGAGGCCCCCGATATATCCAAACCCCTTTCAAAACACAACACACGCACAATGCACGTTGAGTTCGCATGAATAGTTGACCCGTCAATCGGAGCTTCTCTCGCTCCAAAGGCGAGGGATAATTAACGGCAGCTTAGTTCGCGGCTGCCGGAGATTTAGATCCCCACAATCAATAAACCCCAGACTACCCTAGGCAAGAGGAATCTGTAGTACGCCTGACAAGCGCGCGCATTCCCATTTCAATGGGGTGACGAAAAACACCCTACAGTGTGCTATATAGCGAGAAAAATATTGAAAAACCGAAGAAAACATAAATGTTCGTGATTTTTTTAATATCACTAGCAAAATATTATAAATTTGAAGAAAATAAATAATTTTGGGATTTTTGTAAATTTCGCGTTTGTCATTTGTTATAGCATACAAAAGATTAAAAAACAGAAAAATTTGAGAGTTTTGAAAATGTCATGATTTATGTGCTATATACCATGCATAAAATTGAAGAAGAAAACAAAAAATTGAGATTTTTGAATTTTTTGCAATTTTCATTTGCTCATGGAAAATATTTAAGAACCGAAGAAAATAAAAATATTATATTTTTGAAAATTTCATGATTTTCTTGTGCCCTGCAAGCAAAATATTGGAAAACCGAAGAAAACAAAAAAAATTGTGTTCTTTAAAATTTCATCATATTCATGTGCAAACGGTTGAAAATTTGAAGGAAAAAAACATTTAAGATTTTGTGCATTTCGTGATTCTCGTGTGCTATAAGCCTATAACATGCAAAATATTGAAAAAACGTAAAAAAAAAATTGAGATTTTAAAAAAAAATCACGATCGTCATATGCTATAACAAAGAAAATATTGAAAAGCTGAAAAAATGCCAAAAATTTTACAAGTTATTTTATTTTTAAAATAGCTTTTGGCGTGCTATTAACCCATGAAAACTTGAAACATGTATCTAGTTTTCCTTTTTATCTATTAAAGCAATAGGCTGTTGTTCTTTCAAATTGACAAAAAATATTCAAAACACGAATTCATCCTTTATTTGTTTCGCTGGAGGATAATGCATGAATATATTATATTTTGTATTTGCGTATTTCCTTCAAAAAAATATTGTACATGCGGATTATGCAGAATTAAACAGAAGCAAACTTCAATATGTGTATGTGTAGAAAAACCTTGACGAATATGAAAAACAAGGAAATATGTTGATGGAAGGAGCACAAAAACTAGGTCTATATTAAATGGTTCTCATCGTGTTTTGGGTATTTGGTGGGTTTATGCAAATCGTCAGTGTGCCAGTTAAACAGGCTTTTACCTGTATATACTGCATATGACCAATCATGTGGTTATTTGATCTTTTAGTTCTATTTGAAGTGGTTGCTAGGCTAAAATATTAAATACCTCTTTAATCAGCCTTCTAAACCTTGTTTTAGAACACTGATAAATCATGTTAGCATTGTTATCCTGATATCAAAGAGCAATTCCTCTTCTGCCAGTTGATTTATCCTTAACAAGAGACAGTATAAGGATAAAAACACAGGTTGCGTGATCCTTGTGCATGGATTGATTAATGATACTTTAGCTAGTATATGTAGAGAGACTAGAAGGGAAAGGATGACTACATGAATCCCACATGAAAATATTTTAGGTAACTTAAGCCGGAAAAAAAATGTACTTCAGCAAGTCTAGATATAGCACCTTGTTGTTAAAGAGTAGATGTGCATTCACATTTCCAACTTGGTAATAGTATACAGGATCTCTTCTAGCCGCCAAAAAAAGTTTTTAAAGATAAGAAGGGAAAGGGGGTGCTGCATGTGACCAATTATGGTTATTTGATCTATTTAGTTCTATTTGAAGCGGCTACTAGGCTAAAACATCTAATAGTAGATCATGTTAGCATTGTTATCCTGATATCTAAAGAACAATGCCTCTTCTGCCAGTTGATTTAACCTTACAAGAGACTATATAAAAATTAAAACACAGGTTGCATGATCCTTGTGCATGGATTGATACTTCAGCTAGTATATGTAGAGAGAATAAAAGGGAAAAGATGACTACATGAATCCCACATGAAATAAGCCAGGAATATATATATATATATATAGAGAGAGAGAGAGAGGGAGAGAATAATGGAGGAAAGATGCCATAGGAGGTAATTTCCTCCTATGGCGTCAAAAAAATACCCCCTCCTTCATTTTTTTCGACGATCGGCACCCATCATCTTCATCGTTATCATCAAAGATGTGGGTACAACAAATTTCATGTGATTCTACAACTTTTTCACCGTTGATTTAGAAATGTAAAAAGTTCTATTGTCGGTAAACCGTTAATTTTGAACCCACTAAATCAACGGTGAAAAGGTTGTAGAATCACATGAAATTTTTTGTACCCACATCTTAGATGATAACGATGAAGATGGTGGGTGCCGATCGTCGAAAAAAATGAGGGAGTGGGTATTTTTTCGACGTCATAGGAGGAAATTCCCTCCTATGGCCTCTTTCCTCCATTATTCTCATATATATATATATATATATATATATATATATATATACACACACACTTCAGCAAGTGTAGATATAGCACCTTGTTGTTAGAGAGAGATGCGCAGTCATATTTCCAACTTGGTATCAGTATACAGGATCTCTTCAACCTGCCAAAAAAGGCTTCTCGAATAAGAAGGGAAAGAGAGGGGGCGCGCCGGGGGGGGAGGGGGGGGCTAAAACTGACTATATGATTTTATACAGAAATTTTCTACAATATATGTGTGCTTCAAGGTGAAACAGACAATTTTCTCTTTCTCTAAACCCATTTAAGCAAAGGGGAACTATTTATTCAAGTTTAAATTTTATATATTACATATAGAAGATTTATAGAAAACTTGAAAGATATTGATAGGAAGGTGTATTGCATATATAGTTGGAGGGTGTGATAAATACTGCATATATAGTTCGCTGAATACATTGAGCAACATTGCTTTGCTAGAGGCAAAGAAATGCTAGATACTGATATCATCTGAATATACACATTAAGATGAAATAGCCCTAACCGCACGTATAAGCTAAACTTCTGAATAGATCAATCAATTTGGTTAATGGGCAAAGGTTTTTGTGCTGTAAAAGTAAACAACTACTGAGGGAGGTTTGTGCAATCAACCCATAAATTCATCCTTAAACAATAGGACATCAAAAAATATACCTTAAGAGATTCATGTTCGTGATCAGGTGCAGCTTCTGCAGTCAGCCAGATGGTGCAAGAATCATATGTGAGTTACAGTTCTTGAACATGCAATTGATTCATCTTTCTCGATACAAATTTGGCCTCTCTTGATCTCCCAGCTGCCTCAAGATGAACTCTTAAAGGATTCAAACAAGAAGAGAGATCAGATGCATCACCCTTCTCACTCAGTCCATAAAAGAGCTCAAATGCATCCAATGCTCTCCCAGTTGCACAGAGACCATGAATAACCCTGGCATAAACTCCACCTCTCAAATTCTCATCCTTCTTCAAACTAAACATCAAAAGATCTTTTGCCTCCAAGTACTTCTTCCCCTTGCAATGAGATTCAACCAGCCCCTCCATCTTCACACAATACCCATTATCGTAAATCAACCCAACAATCTCAATCGCTCTATCATACAGACCCAAATCAAAAAGGCCAGCAACAACATCTGTCAAAAGCTCGATATTATGACGAACTTTTCTCTCCACCATCACTTCAACTAACTTGCCAGCTTCTGCAGCCAAGCCATCCTTCTTTAAGAGCGCAGCAAGCACAGAGTGAAACATCCTCGTGCTAGGCCGATGCCCACAATTTAACATCCTCTCTAAAGCCTTCCACGCGAAAATTGCATTCTCTTTACCTAAGAACCCTTCGATTAGGTTTTCAAATATCTCTAGATCAAGCTTAAGATTCCTCCTTATCATCAACGCCATCAATTCATACCCTTCTCTAAACTCCCCCTCCCTACAAAAACCGGAGATTACCGTCTTAAACGCCACGATATCCATCGTTGCTCGCCTCTCTACAAGCTGTTCCAACAAAGTTGCAGCCTTTTTGGCCTTCCCATTTTTACAAAAATACTCAAATATCGGGTTATAAGCCCCTATCAAAGGCACACAAACTCCTCTCCTACTCAGAACCCGCCTCTCTAGCAACTCGTCCACAAGCTTCTCTGCTCTCTCGAAATCACCACTGTTACACAGCCCCCGTATCAGCATGCTATAACTCGCCGAATCACTCTTCACTCTCAACACCGTCATTTTATCGAAAACCTTCATTGCCTCATCCACATTCCCGAACACACAATGCGCCGCAATCAAAGTATTGAACGTGCACGTGTCAGGCTTAAACCCGTGCCCGTCCCGTTCCAGCACCCCCTTCACCAAATCCATCCTCTTTTCCTCGCACAACCCTTTCACGATCGTGTTATATGTAATCTTATTCGGCTCCAGCCCAGCCTCAACCATCTCCTCAAGAACCTCCACCGCCTTCACCGCCCGGCCGCTAGCACAATACCCGCGGACCAAAGTCGTATATGTCACGACATTAGGCACCATACCATCACCTCCCTTCTTCCTCTTCATCCCGTTCAAGAAGTTGCGTGCGACCTCGAGCCTGCCGGCTCTGCAGAGTCCGTCAAGCAGAGCGTTGTAAGTCATCACGTCCGGGCGGCACTCATACGCGGGCATCTGACGGAAGAAGGTGAAACCCTCGTCAACGAACCCGCTCGAGCAGAACCCATGGATAAGGGTGTTGAACGTGCACGCGTCGGGCCGGACACCTGAGCGGAGCATTTCGTCGAACAGCTGGTGGGCGTTCTGGGTCTGGCCGCGGCGCAGGATGGCAGAGAGGAGGGAGTTGAAGGTGAAGACGGTAGGGGCGACATTGAACTGGGGCATTAGGCGGAATACGCGGACGGCGTCGGGGAGGCGGGCGGCGGAGGAGAGGGCGCGGATGAGGGCGTTGAAGAGGTCGTCGCGGAGGAGGTGAGGGGAGGATTTAAGGGAGAGGAGGAAGTTGAGGGCGGAGGAGAGAGCGGAGGGGGAGCGGCGGCGGAGGAGGAGGTGGAGGGCCATGGAGGAGTGGCGGGGGTCAAGGGGGAAGCCGGAATCGGCGGCGAGGGAGAGGAGGGGGAGGGGACGGCGGAGGAGGGGGAGTAGGTGAAGGAGGGAGGAGGGGGAGAGTGAGGAGAGGAGGGAGGGGGCGGCGAATGAGGGAGGCCATGGGTAGGGCTGCGAGTTTATGAGCTTGGCCATGGATTTTGCAATTTGGGGCTCAGATTGCGTGGTGGTGGTGGTGTTGGAGGAGGAGGAGAGGCGGCGGTGGAGGGAGAGGAGGCGGCGGCGGCGGTGCTGGTGTCGGAGCATGATCGGCGATGGAGATGTTAAAAGATCAATCTTTTTGAAGAGGGCGGGCTCAAATTCCCTCTACCATTTAAATTTCATTAAATACCATGAACTATATTCAGGCCCTATTAGGGTTTATATGCTGAGGAAATGGATACCCTGGCACCCAGGAAATTTCCTGCTGTATCGCCTTTCTAAAAGTCAGCTTTCTATAGTTATTATTGGTTAGCGTCTCCGGCTATATTGTTCTTCATGTCGTGAAATGTCTGTCAATATTCATGTATTTTGAATACCTTTTGATCATTAATATAGAGTTTCGAAAAATTCTATCATCGGTAAACCGTTAATTTTGCAATCATTTGATATAAGGAAAAGTAGTGTCGAAATGACATGAAAATCGGTAGACATATATTTTAAGATATGGAGATCAACATGGTCATAGTTGGTTGTCGAAAATATCGACGATTGGTTGAATTTTATAAATGCCGCGGTAGGAAATTTCCTTCAAATCCGTTATGTAATGTATGTTAGATATTAAAGAGAGTATTAATTCAAATTGTTGGTTGAAGTATAAATATTTTGAAGGTTTGTACAATTTGCAAACATAAGCATTATGGCTGAAATTTTTTAAAATTTAATATTTTTCCCCTTAAAGTTAGATAATGTTCTTTGTCATATGTTTTACAAAGTATTAGATTGGAATTTCAATTTGAAACCACTTCTTCTGAAATATTAAGGGTAGATTTCCCAAAAAACCTCTGACAAACTTTTCAGGCGTCAAAAAAATCCTTGCCCAAATAATCTTGTCAAAAAAACCCTGACAAACTTTTCCTCTGTAAAAAAAATCCTGATTGCATTATCGTTATCTATATAGTGTCCTTCAATAACTAGTTAGCTGCATATATATTGCAGGAATCTATACAGATATGTAGGTTAGCTGAATACAAGTTGCATGAAACTATTTAGATATACTGCTAGCTAGATATTGCAGGGACACTATACAGAAATTGGAGCCAGGGGTTTTTAACAGCGGAAAAGTTTGTCAGGGGTTTTTGATAAGTTTCTTTGGGCCACGGGTTTTTGACAGCAAAAAGTTTGTCAGGTATTTTTTTTTGATAATTTTCCCAAATATCAAAGATAGATCAGTATATGAAGATAAAAGATTTAAAAGGGTTATCTGTATTTTTTTTCAATCTCAAGGTACATGCCTTTGCCTTTTTCTTTCACTTTTTGATGAGTAAAAACGAATGAGAGAGAGATGGCTTGAGGTGGCGTCCCTGGAGGTAAGAAGAAGGCGGTTTTTTTTTTCCTCCGAATTTTTGGACATTTTACCATGAAAATAATAATATGCCACGTATATGTTCATGTATCCACAATCCAATCAATACATTTCTTACAGTCCGCTATTGCCAGGGTCTCGTGCATGGCTGAGACTACGGTCCGCTATTGCTCGGGACATAACCTTGCAGTTATGCCGCTAAGCACATGGCCTTATATATATATATATATATATATATATATATATATATATATAACGTATGTTGGTTGTGTACAAGTACGGGACACTTTCTTTATTCAATCATACTTTCACGCATATCGGACTCGCTTTTAATCACTTGTATGCTAACATACTTTCCACAATCCAATCAATACATTTCTCACCCGACAATGCAATACAGTCACTAGGGTATCAATGTAAATAGGTACTAAACATGAGTGTAAAGCAATCGTACGGCATGATAGAAATGCATTAGATAGACTTCAACTAATAAGAAACGGCCGATATCATTCATTTTGCAAAATTCATTAAAAATCATATGTTCAGAAACAGTAGCGCAATATAAAAGACATAAAATGTAGACTCGTTTAGCTAAACAACAAAATTGGTTTCATCCCGATATATGTTTTGGTTAGTGAGATATGCTCCTTTTAAAACAGGTGTACACTGCTGGAATTTCAGTTTCAGAACTGAAAGTCCAAATCCGAACGCAATTTACCACCAGTTATGTTAAGAATCTGTAAGTCTACGGTAGCGTCCCGGCCGTCTACAGACGCCAAATGCGGAACAAAAACTTTTTAACTGGCGCTATCGTATACTTTAACCCGGATCTGCCATTATTGCTAAACTAACAAACTGTAAAGAGTGTAGAAAGGTTATACCGAACGATCCGAGTCCTTCGTTCTTCAACCATCATCCCACGCTCCGTTGCGGCTGCTCCGATCTCGCCGATCTCCGATATACTCGTCCAGGTGGCACCACGTCAACGATTCTTTAAACGGGCTCCCGCCTCTGACTTGAGGCAACTCGGTCGTCAAGTTTGCTAAAAGAGACGACCAAGATTGATGTAGAGAATGAGTGGAATACTTTGTCTCGCTTCGTCCAAAACCATGGACGAACGGTTAATGAAGTTGCCGTGGGAATCGGGTGATGGAATGAAATGAGCTGTGAAATTCCATACACCCCAAAATCTATCACATCGTTTTCTGCAAAGTGAAAACTCAAGTAAGTAAGGAGGAGGAGAGGGGGCCGGCCATATATATGCAAAGAGGGAGGTGAGTGTAGGAGAGGGGGAGGTAATCATAAGAAAATATCATGTGTGAACACAAACAAATATCTCAAGTGTGAACACAAAGTGTGAACACACCAAAAGCAACCAATGAAAACACAACACCATTCTAACCTAGTCACCACCTTCTAGAACCTTCTAGAAGCATGACTCACCCTCATCCAAGAAAAGATAAATCCGTCTTTAACCGAATGTTAAAAGACGGCTGATAGAAAACTGGAAACTGGCAACTTCCAAAAGTGATCCTGAAACGAATTTCAGGACAACCCCGTAACTGTATAAATATACCCGCATTTGTATTACGACCGAATACAAATGCAACTGAGACAAAGAAATTATATCTACTCAATACAATACTCGGATCCGGCTTAAACCAAAGCCGACCAGTATCATCTGTCCGAAAACTGACACGTACGTAAACGCACGTGCATTTTCCGAACCCTGCCATAAAACCATACGGTCTCTACAACGTTTCGCCCGAACTTGGGAAACTGTCTGTGGGGGACTCTAATGACTCGTCAGTACCCTGGCAGTGGGTTTAACCACAAACCGTTGTTCCCCTCCGAAAGGCGGCGCACAGGACCGCGATGTCCTGACGCTGAGGTTCGGGGCAGATGCTATTTGGTTTTATCCGTCCACCTCTCCGAAGATGCCAGGTTGATTTATGGCACCGTGTATCGGAGGTTTAGACGGATGCGGCCGATGTAACAGACTTTGTCAGATTCCCCCTCGCTTGAGGGGTTTTTGATTGTGGGGACGCTCTTCCCTGCAGGCGCAAGCCCCTGCAGTTAATTACGCTACCGCATCGCGGTAACAACTTTCTCCTTCTTCAGAATTTCACTTCGTGTCGTGGGTGTTTGTTTTGTTTGTGGTTGCCCGTGGATTGTATACGGAGACTGAGTAATACCGTCGCCCGTAGGACGTGGATTAGTCCAAATCCGTATTTACTTAGATTTGGGTTTGGTGTTTTTAGTTTAAGGATACATTAGTCGCGTTGCGACTAAGATCAACTTAAACATTCGTCAAGGATACGTTAGTCCTGTTTTGGACTAAGATCAACCTGACGTGGTGATTCATTTAATTTATGGCCATCGGGACTCATCCCCTCTCTAACATCGTTGAAGAATTACAACGATAGGTGTCAGAGGAGCTCAGAGATGTACCCTTGAACCAAAGCTGATTGAGGGTTTTATAGTCCATTTAAGTGTTTAAGGATACGTTAGCCGTGTTTGGGGCTAAGATCAACTTAAACGGGATCGTTTAGATCCGGCAAAAGAGCAATTGGCTCTATTGTTCCAGTTTAGGGACGTAGTGGTCCATTATTAGTTTAGGGACGTCTCGGTCCGATACCAGTTTAAGGACGTAGTGGTCCATTATTAGTTTGGGGACGTTTCGGTCCGATGCCAGTTTAGGGACGTAGTGGTCCATTATTAGCTTGGGGACGTTTCGGTCCGATGCCAGTTTAGGGACGTAGTGGTCCATTATTAGTTTGGGGACGTTTCGGTCCGATGCCAGTTTAGGGACGTAGTGGTCCATTATTAGTTTAAGGACATTTCGGTCCATCGCCAGTTTAGGGACGTGGTGGTCCATCATTAGTTTAAGGACGTCTCGGTCCGATATTAGTTTAAGGACGTCTCGGTCCGATATTAGTTTAAGGACGTTTCGGTCCACGAGTTTAAGGACCCCGCAGTCCATATCGATGTGTGGTCGTTGGGACCCGTCACCTCTTTGACGTCGTTGAGGAATTACAACGACGGATGTCAAAGGAGTTCGGAGATGTACCCTCGAACAGGATGTAAATTGATTTAGAAGAGCAATTTTGCTCAGTCAATTTAATTTAAGGACTTATGGCCAAAATTGGGCTAAGTCCAGTTGAAATGTTCAACATTTTATTTGCTTTTGCATTGCATTTCTTTTTTTTATTTTTATTTGGGCCTTGCCCAGAAAGGATGCAGAGCATCAATTTGTTTTGGGCTCTGCCCTTTTAGGAATGATGCAAGGCATCAATTTTATTTGGGCTCTGCCCTTATATAAAGGATGCAAAGCATCAATTTATTTGGGCTCTGCCCATTTATTGCCTTGCAATTTATTTTGGCCTGTCAGGTCATTTTGATTTGGGCCTGGCCCTTTAATTGATGCATTGCATTTGTGCAAAATACTGTTAATTTGAGAATCTTTTAGATTCAAGAACCGATGGTTCAAAAAAAGAAGTGCAAAGCACTATTTGATTTAGATCTAAGAAAAAACAAGTTTTTTTTTTGTTTTTCTTATCTCAGAGAACCAAAAGTTCATGAAAGTGCAAAGCACTATTAATTTAATAACCTTTTAGGTTCAAGAACCGATGGTTCATAAAATAAGTGCAAGGCACTATTGAATTTAGATTTAAAAAAAATAACAGGTTTTTCTTGTTTTTCTTCTCTCAGAGAACCAAAGGTTCATGAAAGTGCAAAGCACTATTAATTTAATAACCTTTTAGGTTCAAGAACCGATGGTTCATAAAACAAGTGCAAGGCACTATTTTTTTTTTTTAATTTATTTATCGTTGAAGATCTATGATCTTGTTCATAAGAGAATTTTCTCTTCTTTAAAAGGTTTTTACCTTTTTTTTTATTCTTCAAGAGTTCTCTTCTCTTTTTTTTCTTTAGCAAGATCTTCCTTCCTTTGAAATGAGGTCTAGGGTCTTTTTTATAGTGCCCATGAATTAGTTATAATTTGTTACATAAATCATTTTCTGAGTGATTTGGGTAATTTTCCCCACCGTTGGATTTTTGATCCAAAGGCCCCTGCTTTACAGAAGAAAATCTTCTTGTTTTAACAAGAACAGAAAAGATTTATTCTGTTTTGCGCAACTCGCTCAGCGCGTGACACGTGTCGCGCAGCTGTGCTTCTGCAACCGCGCAGACACGTGTCGCGCAACTGAATTTTTAATTTTTAATTTTTTTTATAAATTTTTTTAATTTTTTTTTTAAATTTTTTGCTTGCGCAACTGCGCGCTGACACGTGTCGCGCAGGTGCGCACTGCGCAGCTGCGTGACACGTGTCGCGCGCACTGCGCAGCTGCGTGACACGTGTCGCGCAACTGCGCAGTTGCGCATTTTTTTTTTTTTTTGAGAAAGAACAGAAGCATTGCTTCTTTTTCCATTTTGGAATTTAAACAGAGCTTTGCTCTGATTGGGATAAACAAATGCCCCCCCACCGTTGCGCTTACGTGGCCTCCTAACGTGAGCGCAGCGGTGGCAGACTCTGAACCGTCGCGCCATCTCTTGGTAGCTGAAAGGGCACTTGATGCCTATAAATAGGACCTTTGGTCTCTTAGATGATTCTCATCTCTAAAATTTTACTTTCAGAACTCAGAGCCCTGCTCTCTTATTTAAACACTTTTAAAAGTTCAAACTTTTAGAGAATTTTAGGTTAAAATATTAATTTTAATTAAATTAAACCAATTTTAAGAGCATTGCCCTCAATAGATCCCAGATCTAAAGAAGACCCTTTTAGGGTTTCACTTAGTAGAGCTTTGCTCTAAGGGGGTCTATAGAAGACTAAGGAGAGCCCTATTAGAGTTCCATTAATAGAGCTTTGCTCTCTAAAAGATTTTCCCTGTATTTTCTCATTTCATTAATGGAGCTTTGCTCCTCCCAAATCATATAGAAGAACTCTTAAGAATTCTTCATGGATCTTGGAAGTTAAAGATGACATTTTATTTCTCAGTGCATTATATCATTTTACTTAATTAGTCTTTCTGATAATTTTGTTGATCCTCTTTCATAGGAACAATGAACGCCCACATGTATACTCTTACGAGATCATCTCTCGTGAGGGCATCCGCCGACTTGGCCGCTCTCAAAATCGGGAATTCACAAACGAGGAGTGTGCTGAAATAATGAGTCGTTTCGACGCATACAACGGTCCACTGCATCCCCGACGTTCCTTTCTTCTTAAACTTATCGTGGGAGCTATCTGGGAAGCGCTTCCCCTATTCTGTTCCGGCGTGCCGCTTAGGGCGTTGGATGCCGCTGAGGACAAGGTGCACTCTGTGTACCTATTGAACTTTATCTCGAAGATACGGCGAGACAGTCTTATCGACCTCTTGCACAAGGTCTTTCAATAGTCTGCCATACTCGCTGCTTATCGGAGGGTGGAAGACATCGGAAGGGACCCTGACGCTTGTGCTCGCGAAAGGAAGCACACTAGGATGGTCCGCGAGGCTTGGAAAGTCATAGATAGGGTCGCTTTTGAATTCCTCAATCCATGCCCTGGATCTGAGGTTATTCCATTGTAACTTTCATTTATTGTTTTTATGACTGTAAGAACTTCGGGCAATATTAATGGAAATTTTTTTTTATATCCCAGCTTGTCTTTATTATATATCTTTTGTCCTGAGTCTTTTTGCCCATGCATGAATGATTGTGTCTTGAACGCTTGATCAAATGTAAATCGGATGCTCTTTCTGTTGCTTTTCCTCTTTCTCAGCATGTCGTAACAATTAGCAGGTAATAGAGTAAGCTTCTTGATTTCTTCACGAAATAGCGAGGGCTTAGGCCGCAGGTTCAGATCTGCTGCCTAAGACTTTTCAACTCTGTGAGCCGTGAGGGTCTCATAGAGACTTTTCTCCCTACGGATCGAGAGGATCTCGTAGGTGGGTTTTCTCCTTAGGAATCGTAAGGATTCCTAAGTGTGGTTTTCTCTTATAAGTCGTAAGGATCCTACAAGAGAATTTTTCCCTCTTACGAGTCGAGAGGACTTGTAAGCGGTTGTTTCCCTCCTTGTCGAAGTTCGATGTTGGAGAGTGAGACCCGTGGATGGTATGCAAGAGACCGTTTTGGGTCAACTTGCAGGGTCCCAGTGCTTAGGAAACAGACTTCTTTTATGCCCACTGCCTAAGGCTTTATCTCATGAGTCGAGCCGCCTCGACAATTTTTCACAAGTCGAGACGAATCGAACGTTTCTCGCAAGAACATCTTAACGTCGCATTTAACCTCTGCTCTTTACGACAGAAGCCCGTTAAGGTCGGTGGTACTTAGGGTTTTGGCCATCGTACCGTCACATAAGCTGATATAGTCCTCGATAGGCAATCGTGTTGTTCGAGTAGCCCCGCGACTGCCGTGTCTCTGATCCCTTCGGGGGCTGGACAAGACGTCTTCAAGCAATCCTCTTTGGCAGTTTGACCGTCGGAAGAGCAAGCGCTAGGAATTTGCCATGCCGCTTTTTACTTGAGGTTAGGCTCATTTTGGAGAGCCCCGATGAGTCATAACCACTCCGCGCTGGTATGGGATGATCTCCGATAGTCTTTCAGGCTTTATATGACTTGCCGTTAAGACCCTGAAGCTAGGAATTTGGCCTTTGCTTCGTTTGCTGGCATTGCGTCCTCTGTATCGAGACGAATGTCATGGTGGGAACTAGGGATTTTGCCGTGGCTCCATTTTTTTGATGACGTTGCATCTGCTGTGTCGAGACGAACGTTGGGGTGACATCTCATCTGCTGTATCGAGACGATCGTCGAGGTGGTGACCACTCTGTGCTGGTGCGAGATGATCTCCGGTTGTCTTTCTGGTTTTATGTGAGTTACCGTAAAGACGTTGAAGCTAGGAATGTGGCCTTCGCTTCATTTGCCTTGTCATGTCTGAATCCCTGCCTGAGAAAGAACGCTGGGGTCGACATCTCGTCTGCTGTATCGAGACGGACGTCGAGGTGGTGACCACTCTGTGCTGGTGCGAGATGATCTCCGGTTGTCTTTCTGGTTTTATATGAGTTACCGTAAAAACGTTGAAGCTAGGAATGTGGCCTTCGCTTCGTTTGCTTTGTCACGTCCGAATCCCTGCTGGAGGAAGAACGCTGGGGTCGACATCTCGTCTGCTGTATCGAGACGATCGTCGAGGTGGTGACCACTCTGTGCTGGTGCGAGATGATCTCCGGTTGTCTTTCTGGTTTTATGTGAGTTACCGTAAAGACGTTGAAGCTAGGAATGTGGCCTTCGCTTCGTTTGCCTTGTCATGTCTGAATCCCTGCTGGAGGAAGAACGCTGGGGTCGACATCTCGTCTGCTGTATCGAGACGGACGTCGAGGTGGTGACCACTCTGTGCTGGTGCGAGATGATCTCCGGTTGTCTTTCTGGTTTTATATGAGTTACCGTAAAGACGTTGAAGCTAGGAATGTGGCCTTCGCTTCGTTTGCTTTGTCACGTCCGAATGCTGTATCATGTCTGGTGTATTGAGACGAATGCTGAGGTGGAGCTGGGATTTTGCCATCACTCCGCTTTGTTTCGACCGTGAGGTCTTTTGTTGACGTTGCATCTGCCTCCAGCTGGACTGTGGAGGAACGCTGTTGTTGACATTGCGTCTACTGTATCGAGACGAATGCTGAGGTGAAGCTGGGATTTTGCCATCGCTCCGCTTGATGGTGTAACATCTGTGTCCTGTTGGAATGAGGAGGCACACCGTTGTTGGTCTCTCGGCTGTAGACGTTGACGTCGAGACCCTGAAGCTCGGGATCTTCGTTTGCTTCATTTGTTGACATCGTGTCTGTAATATTGCGACAAATGTCGAGAGAAGGTCTCTAGGTTATCTATGAACCGTCGAGATTTGGCTTCGCTTTCTGGTGGAGCCTGTTGGGAAGGTATTGTTCCCTTTTATCTGTGCCCCTGGATTGTATACAGGGATCGATGTGATTTCATCTGTAGGGCAAAAGTTTCATTCTTTTATTATTATTATTTTTTTATTCTTTCCGCGATGCTCTATCATTTCAGCTTTTATATCGCGAAGGTCGCGATTGCCCAATCATTTCGGCTATTTTTCGTGGTGCCCAATCATTTCGGCTGTTTACTTTATTTTTACTCGCTGCTTTTTATTGCGAGTTGCTCAATCATTTCGCTGTTTATTTTATTTTTACTCGCTGTTTTTTATTGCGAGTTGCCCAATCATTTCGGCTATTTCGTATGCATACATTTTTACTTGCTGATTCTGTTTGCAAGTTGCCCCATCATTTCGGCTATTTTGTATACATTTTTTTTTGTATTTTGGCTCGCTGATTTTTTTTTTTCCGCGAGCAGGGGATTTGGGATCTGATACCAATCTTGGCATCAGCATCGCTGCGACTGGGATATTGCCAGGAGCGAATCATCATTTGCCGTGAAAGGACTTGGAATTTGATACCGGTTTAGGCATCAACATCGCTACAACTGGAATATTGCCAGGAGCGAATCATCATTTGCCTCCGTCGATATCGAACAAAGGTGGCTTAGTAAACAGGGTTAAGGGTCCCGTCGGCTAAGGCTTTTGACTTCATGGGCCGTAAGGGTCTCACAAAGGTATTTCTCCCTACAAGTCGTGAGGATCTTGTAGGTGTGTTTTCTCCTTGGGAATCGTAAGGATTCCTAAGTGTATGTTCTCTTATAAGTCGTAAGGATCTTACAAGAGTGTTATCCCCTTATGAGTCGAGAGGACTCACCAGGGTTGTTCACCGTTTGGACATATCCCCAGTCACGGATGGGACTTGGTTAGGGAAATGTTTATTCGCGCCCGTGGATTGTATACAAGGGCCAATATCGGACCACTTGTAGGGCAATGTCGAAAGTTGTGGGGGTTGCTTAAGCACAGATTTAGGCCTCTGTAACTTAAGACTTTCAAATCTTATGATCCGTAAGGGTCCCACAAGAGAGTTCTCCTTACGAGTCGTGAGGATCTCGCAAGCGTATTTTCTCCTTAGGAATCGTGGGGATCCCTAAGTGTGTTGTTCCTTTGTGAGTCGTAAGGATCTCACGCAGGTGGTTTCTCCTTACAGGGTCGAGAGGACCCTATAAGTGTTTCTTAACGAGGTTGCGCCCTTTCAGGTTTTCACAAACACTCGCCGGTAGCCCTGCTGTTTTTACTCAAGGAGCCCTTTCGGGTTTTCATCCGTGGCCATTTTGCTTGTGGACATACCGTTTTTTTTTTGTTCTCTTTTTTTTTTGCTTTTTTTTCTTTTTTTTTTCTTTTCTTTTCTTTTTCTTCTCTTTTTTTTTTTAAACGAGGTCGCGCCCTTTCGGGTTTTCACGAACACTCGCCGGTAGCCCTGCTGTTTTTACTCACGAAGCCCCTTCGGGTTTTCATCCGTGCCCATTTTGCTTGTGGACGTACCTTTTTTTTTTTTTTTTAACATGTCAGCCTGAAAATGCTACGGGTTGGGAGTAGTTTAACGACGTTTCGGTCATTTGCAAGTTTTAGGACATTGCGGTCCGCCGTTAGTTTAAGGACATTTCGGTCCGTTGTTAGTTTAAGGACGTTTTGGTCCGT
Source organism: Agapanthus africanus (assembly GCA_030015575.1). Classification (NCBI taxonomy): domain Eukaryota; kingdom Viridiplantae; phylum Streptophyta; class Magnoliopsida; order Asparagales; family Amaryllidaceae; genus Agapanthus; species Agapanthus africanus. The sequence continues at coordinate 30,586,345 of CM057339.1, forward strand.
TATCCAGTTTTAGGACGTAGTGGTCCGTTAGGCTTTCTCTATGAATGAGCATGATGCCCCCGGCGTGTCCATATTTTTCGGAGCATGCGGTTGTGGCGGGTTCACTTTCCACTTTTCGGGTAACGCGAACTTGCTCTGTTGGTATTGGTCTTCGACCCAGTTCTTGAAGACGTAGCAATCCTCGATCAGATGACCTACCGTTTGGTGGTAAGGGCAATAATTAGGATTATTAATATCGCCTGGCCGCAACGGACGTTTTGGACTCGGCAGATTGATGAGTCTGTCACACACTGCCAGCTCGAACAGTCCCCTTGTTTTATCTTGCGGAAACGAGTAAGGGCGTTTCAACTTTTCCTGGAGGGATTGCCGCTTGTTGCTTTGGCAAGCAACTGGTCTAGGGTCACCTGATTGTTGGTGAGCGCTGGCGACGAGGGCCTTTTTTCCTTTTCTTTTATCCTTTTTGTTCGCTCCGTTGTTTGCAGGACCGGGATTCTTCCCGAGTAGCATGCGATTGTATGGCTGAACGTTCTCGCAGCTTCTCAATTCCTTTATTTTTGAAATAGATTCCCCGAGGGAAGAGTTGGGGGTAGCTTCTTCGTCAGAGTCGCTTCCAAAGGTGATAATTTGTGATCCCTTGAAGTCGGCTATATGACAGTCGGCGGTGGCTCTTTTGCGCTCATCTATCGCATTTTTCCGATGTCCACAAGCTTCACACTTTGTCCTGTCGAAGTGTCGCTTTTGAGCGACATACCCTTGCCACCAACAGTTAAAGGATTCGCAGTCTTCGGTAGGATGTATGATCTTCTGATGATATAAACAGAAGTTAGGGTGCATCTCTACCTCAGAGAAAGAATTTTCTTCAAAGGGCGGTAGCTTCATTCCCACTGATAGAGCTTTGGCGAACCGTTTCCTCGTCTTGAATTTGTTTTTATCCGCAGTGGATGGCTTTTGATTTGACGGGAATGCCTTGGCTTTTTCCAGTGTGGCCATTTCACGCTCTTGATTGGCTTTTGCTTTCAAACGAATTTCATTTAGGAAGACATCGATCAACTCGTCTAATGGCTGTAGAATCTCTGGCTCAGGGTTCGCCATTGATTTCTCAGCGCAAGGAGCCTCCTCATCATCCGTCAGTGAATGAGAAATCACATGACAAGTCGCCACGTAGTCTTCGGATTCATCCGATAAGTTTTCTCTGTCGTTTTCATCCTCGACGAAAGAACAAGTTGCCCCCGGCGTGTCCATTTTCTTTGGAGAGTGTGGCTGTGGTGGGTTTACCTTCCAGTTTTCCGACAGCGCGAATTTGCCTTGTAGGTACTGATCTTCGATCCATCTCTTAAAGACGAAACAATTCTCAATCGGGTGACTCACCGTTTGGTGGTAAGGGCAATAATTGGGATTATTAAGATCGCCTGGCTGCAACGGACGCTTTGGACTCGGCAGATTAATGAGTTTGTTGCGTACGGCCAGCTCGAACAGTCTTCTCGTTTTATTCTGAGGAAATGAGTAATTACGTCCTAGCCTCTCTTCGAGGGATGGGCGTGGACGCACGTTGTTTTGGCGAGCGACCGGCTTTGAGTTGCTCGACTGTTGCTGAGCGTTGGCGACGATGCTCGTTTTTCCTTTCTCATTTCGGGGATCGGGTCTTGGAGGAGACGGTCTATGGCCCATCTGGTCCATTTGGGCTAATTTGTCGATCAAGGCCTGGAAGGTGGTCGGCCTGAAGAACATCATGAATTGCGAGATGGTCGCTTGCGGATCGAGAGTGCCCACAAACATGCCTACCGCAGGTGCCTCTTCTATGCGTTGTTCGCATTTCGACCATAGGTTTCGCCATCGTGTTGCGTATTGGACCCACGTTTCGCCGGGCCTTATCCTGGCATTTATTAGTGCTGTCATCGGGGTGCGTTCACTAGCACTCGCGAATCTCTGTGTAAACAGCAGCTCCATCTCTGCAAATGTTTTGATAGAGTCGTTAGGCAGCTCCGAATACCATTCAAAGGCTGTTTCTGCTAAGCTGCCGACGAATTGACGTAGCAACAATTTGTCATCGCCTCCAGTATTGCCGCATAAGGCCCTGAATTGAGCGACATGCTGATGCGGATTCCCTGTCCCTTTATATACGTGGAATTTAGGGATCGTATATCCTGGCGGGTAACTGATTTGGTCATACCAGCTCGGATACGGTCGTCCAGTTCTAACAATTTGCCCAGCCGCTTCATTCGCCTGATGAACCCGGATCTGCTGAGCTATATATTCGTCTAGGTCAACTTTGGAGATTGCCTCCTCCTTAGCTGTTGATAGAGCCGGCGGAGGATTTGACGTTTCTCCCCTGTCGTCTTCAAGGACGATCGGAGGATCTTCAGCAGGAGGGTCCGGCTGTAACATCATCTCTACCATATCTTGGAAGAGGAGTGCCATCTGTTTTATGTTAGCCGCTTGCTCTGCAGCTTCTTTGTCCCTCTTTTCGAGGACTCTGCGTAAAAAGTCAGCGTCGGTTTCTTGTTCTTGACGCTCATCTGATGATGCCCCTGGACTTTCTTTTGGCTCGGTAAGTGCAGCCATTGTAGTCATCATTTCCTGAAGCTTTTGTTGTTGCTCCTGGGTTTTCGTCACGGATCGGGTGAGCGGTCGGTGGCCCGTAGAAGTGCGGCTTTCCTCCTTTCCAGAAGCCATATAAACAGTATGCACCACCATGCCCCCAGACTTGGGGCGTTTGTGTTCGGTGTCTTTGCGATTTGCCGAAGACATAGGGGCTTTTTGCGGCCTCCTTTTTTGAGTGGTTGGAGTTAAGGGAGCCGTTATGGCGGGCACCCAAGTAGCCGTCATTCTTTGTGGCTTGACAGAGTAGTCCTTCTCCTGCCGAACTTTCATCTTTTTCTGTCGGCGGGGATAGTCTTGATCAATCACCGACTCCTGGACCTGTCGCCAGACCTTGTAAATTTTAGAGGACAGCCGTTGAGGAGGCTGCTCCAGCTTCTTCTCTTGAGTATTCTCCACAGGTGAAGGAGTTCTCTTCAGCACTGCAGTAGGAGAGTTTCTGCACACCTTGTTTAGCAATTCAAAACTGTTCCCGGTTGGAACAGCAGCATCGATCCCCACCGTTGGAGCTGGCGGAATTATCCCAGAGGGGGAGTTGCCCCCAGCCTTCCTCACTCGGCGCCAGTGGCGACGTCGAGCGTGTCTTGCGGATGGAGTTATTTCAGCTATAAGGGTGACTTCGTCGTGTCTCCTGTTTTGAGGAGAGACTGTTATTGGTGCTAGCCTATCGAAGGCTGACACCCGTTGAGAAGTAATGTCTAATCTGTCAAAGACAGACCTCTGGGCAGGGGAAGCAGCTTTGAGGACCTCGCCTGGAGCAGCAACTGGAATGGCCAGCCTTATAAAAACTGACTTTTTGGAAGGAGGAGCCTTTCCAATGATTTCTTCCGCTTGAGCCGGGATAGCTATCCGCTTTGGGATGGCAGCTTCGGGTATCACGGGCTTGTAGACATTCTGGCCCAGTCTGTTGGAAACTGAGGTATTGAAGTTGGGTGACCCGTTGAGAGGGGTCGCGGCAGTGGCGAGTCGATCAAAAACCGGCTTCTTTGGAGCTTCTTGCGATGTTATTGGGGCATTGAAGCTTATCAATGGGAGCATAGTCCCGAAGAATAATCCAGCGGTGGCCTGAGTTACTTTTTCCACTGGCATCTTGAAAAGGGAGGCCGCTTGGGGCCCATAAGTCACTCCTCCAGCAATGACGGAGCGAGAGTTGCAGCTGCAGGCGGTGCAGTTCGAAGCAATCGATCTTCTGTTTTCTGCATGGAGAAAGACACCAAATCTAAGTACTTTGAATCCACAAGCAACCACAGCAAACCGCGATTTGTTCGCGAACACGACACACGAAGTGTGGAGTGGAAAGAGGAAGAGGTCCCACCGGGCGTGCCAGAATCTATTCCCCTCCGAAAGGCGGCGCACAGGACCGCGATGTCCTGACGCTGAGGTTCGGGACAGATGCTATTTGGTTTTATCCGTCCACCTCTCCGAAGATGCCAAGTTGATTTATGGCATCGTGTATCGGAGGTTTAGACGGATGCGGCCGATGTAACAGACTTTGTCAGATTCCCCCTCGCTTGAGGGGTTTTTGATTGTGGGGACGCTCTTCCCTGCAGGCGCAAGCCCCTGCAGTTAATTACGCTACCGCATCGCGGTAACAACTTTCTGCTTCTCCAGAATTTCACTTCGTGTCGTGGGTGTTTGTTTTGTTTGTGGTTGCCCGTGGATTGTATACGAAGACTGAGTAATACCGTCGCCCGTAGGACGTGGATTAGTCCAAATCCGTATTTACTTAGATTTGGGTTTGGTGTTTTTAGTTTAAGGATACATTAGTCGCGTTGCGACTAAGATCAACTTAAACATTCGTCAAGGATACGTTAGTCCTGTTTTGGACTAAGATCAACCTGACGTGGTGATTCATTTAATTTATGGCCATCGGGACTCATCACCTCTCTAACATCGTTGAAGAATTACAACGATAGGTGTCAGAGGAGCTCAGAGATGTACCCTTGAACCAAAGCTGATTGAGGGTTTTATAGTCCATTTAAGTGTTTAAGGATACGTTAGCCGTGTTTGGGGCTAAGATCAACTTAAACGGGATCGTTTAGATCCGGCAAAAGAGCAATTGGCTCTATTGTTCCAGTTTAGGGACGTAGTGGTCCATTATTAGTTTAGGGACGTCTCGGTCCGATACCAGTTTAAGGACGTAGTGGTCCATTATTAGTTTGGGGACGTTTCGGTCCGATGCCAGTTTAGGGACGTAGTGTTCCATTATTAGTTTGGGGACGTTTCGGTCCGATGCCAGTTTAGGGACGTAGTGGTCCATTATTAGTTTAAGGACATTTCGGTCCATCGCCAGTTTAGGGACGTGGTGGTCCATCATTAGTTTAAGGACGTCTCGGTCCGATATTAGTTTAAGGACGTCTCGGTCCGATATTAGTTTAAGGACGTTTCGGTCCACGAGTTTAAGGACCCCGCAGTCCATATCGATGTGTGGTCGTTGGGACCCGTCACCTCTTTGACGTCGTTGAGGAATTACAACGACGGATGTCAAAGGAGTTCGGAGATGTACCCTCGAACAGGATGTAAATTGATTTAGAAGAGCAATTTTGCTCAGTCAATTTAATTTAAGGACTTATGGCCAAAATTGGGCTAAGTCCAGTTGAAATGTTCAACATTTTATTTGCTTTTGCATTGCATTTCTTTTTTTTATTTTTATTTGGGCCTTGCCCAGAAAGGATGCAGAGCATCAATTTGTTTTGGGCTCTGCCCTTTTAGGAATGATGCAAGGCATCAATTTTATTTGGGCTCTGCCCTTATATAAAGGATGCAAAGCATCAATTTATTTGGGCTCTGCCCATTTATTGCCTTGCAATTTATTTTGGCCTGTCAGGTCATTTTGATTTGGGCCTGGCCCTTTAATTGATGCATTGCATTTGTGCAAAATACTGTTAATTTGAGAATCTTTTAGATTCAAGAACCGATGGTTCAAAAAAAGAAGTGCAAAGCACTATTTGATTTAGATCTAAGAAAAAACAAGTTTTTTTTTTGTTTTTCTTATCTCAGAGAACCAAAAGTTCATGAAAGTGCAAAGCACTATTAATTTAATAACCTTTTAGGTTCAAGAACCGATGGTTCATAAAATAAGTGCAAGGCACTATTGAATTTAGATTTAAAAAAAATAACAGGTTTTTCTTGTTTTTCTTCTCTCAGAGAACCAAAGGTTCATGAAAGTGCAAAGCACTATTAATTTAATAACCTTTTAGGTTCAAGAACCGATGGTTCATAAAACAAGTGCAAGGCACTATTTTTTTTTTTATTTATTTATCGTTGAAGATCTATGATCTTGTTCATAAGAGAATTTTCTCTTCTTTAAAAGGTTTTTACCTTTTTTTTTATTCTTCAAGAGTTCTCTTCTCTTTTTTTTCTTTAGCAAGATCTTCCTTCCTTTGAAATGAGGTCTAGGGTCTTTTTTATAGTGCCCATGAATTAGTTATAATTTGTTACATAAATCATTTTCTGAGTGATTTGGGTAATTTTCCCCACCGTTGGATTTTTGATCCAAAGGCCCCTGCTTTACAGAAGAAAATCTTCTTGTTTTAACAAGAACAGAAAAGATTTATTCTGTTTTGCGCAACTCGCCCAGCGCGTGACACGTGTCGCACAGCTGTGCTTGTGCAACCGCGCAGACACGTGTCGCGCAACTGAATTTTTAATTTTTAATTTTTTTTTTAAATTTTTTAAATTTTTTTATTTTTTATTTTTTGATTGCGCAACTGCGCGCTGACACGTGTCGCGCAACTGCGCAGTTGCGCACTGCGCAGCTGCGTGACACGTGTCGCGCAACTGCGCAGTTGCGCACTTTTTTTTTTTTTGAGAAAGAACAGAAGCATTGCTTCTTTTTCCATTTTGGAATTTAAACAGAGCTTTACTCTGATTGGGATAAACAACCGTCAGCGGCACTAGCTATGCATAACGGCTGCCCATGGACTGACCTCAAGGGAGGCCGATGAGCGAACTCATCCGGAAACCCTACTGAGCCTAACAGTGACTATGTATATACAGTCCGGTCCGTTCGTCTATGAGTATCGCATATCTGCCCAGGGGGCTAGCAACGTCAGACCCCCAATAGTAGTATAAGTCGTGTCGGAGTGTAGCCTAATAACACCCTGAGATACTACTGGAGTACCTACCAGTAAATCTTCTGCCACGGCCATGGGCTTTGTGTAATGGCTCTCTTAGACACAGCACGATCTCGCCCCCAATACCGGGAGAGACGAATCCCCTGCCGATCCGCTCACGTGCCTCCATATGGCTCGGGACTGTACCCAAAAGCTACCTGTTTGCACGACTCCTTTGAGCCGTGGTAGGGTAGAAATCAAAGCACAGTGGGAACTCACACGAGACAAATGACGACCTCAGGTCGATGAACTAACCTGTACACATGTCACCAGGGAACTGCTATCTGACGATAGGTATAGTACTAACTAGCAGATTCCCGGCGAGTCCTGTCCGGTGTACTCATAACCCAATGAGCACCTGTATACATCTTAGGTGATCCAACTGACACCAGTGGCTTGTGAGACCGGCCACCGCCCCTCGTCGGGGTCTCGACTGTATACACTAGTCTACTCCGGAGTATCGATGCCCTGTCTCGAAACTCCCACGACTAGGGACCACAATTAACGATATGCATATAAACCACCCAACTCTCACGTATATGATCGCCATCATACTGTTGGTAGTAAAGCAAGATCCTAAGGGCTCTATCAAAGTGTAACATGTAATCAGTCACCTGAACATGTACACGACTGATAAAGGCAAACCAGATAGCATACTATCGTCTCGAGTAAGACTGTCCTACCGGTATAGGTCCTCCGCAATCATTGCAATCACGTACCTGCGATCCAATAATTGACGATGAGGGCACTATCTCCAACAATCTCCCACTTGCACTCAAGGCTGATTATTGCGATGTCGACTACTCACATCCCGTGTGAAACCGAACATCCAACTCCTCTACTAATCAGTTTCACAAAGCCCGTTTGTAAAACTATTGCGTTCGAGAAATAGCCTTAGTGAGTGGATCCGCCTAGATGTTTCTTTCAATATCTCTCTTAATCTCAAGTTCGCGGAGAAAGCCATCTCCCGAATTGAGTAATACCTGTCTTAGAACATGTCTGGATATCTGATGGGACTTAGTTCATAAATGAACTCCAAATCCAAACTTCTTAGACTGTATCGATCACTGAACCTAATCAGTATCCTGCACCAAGCCTCCCACAGTATCCTCTTGGACCACCTGTCCATAATACTGTCCCTCATCAGAGGGAAAAACTATAACTCTGACAATCACTCTGTCAACCATGTCACCTTTGAAGCCTGGAATGATAATCGTCTCCCGAAGGAGGCCGCCGTCATCAAATCCGTAGAACATGTACTTATGTTCTAAAACTGTTTCCTTATGTTTCTCCAGGATTGGATTAATACAAACTTATTGCATCTAGTGCAAAAACAACATCTGGTGTGGTACTTGACATCTCACGATTGACCCAATTGCCTAAGCAAGTGATCTGTCAATCATGCACAACCCTCTCCCCTTTAGTCTATACGACACCTTTAGAGAGGGTGACTCCATCACCTGCAGGTACACCACCATGCTAGGAGTCAACTATTCTAAAAACCATTATAATATCTGTCAAAGTACCCACATTGGGAAACTACCCAAATCTAGATCTAAAACCATAGATCCAGAAACCAGAATGTCAAATATTATATCCATATCCTGTCTGGAGAAACAACTGTGTGACGACCACAGTACAACCAATCGTAGTATAGGAATTTTACTTCCTACTCTGTGTATGTCATCCAGATACCACGACATCACACCCTACTACCTCCTTAACAGATCCATCCCCTATTCTGATTGAAGTCAAACCCATGACTGTCATATCAAAAATAGATGATCTATCTCCGCTATAACTGCTCTAGTCTATAAATAGACATAAGCTACTTGCCCACTTTGGTTCCGTTGCTCCCACTGACTACGACAACCCTCCCACCGGGTCTCATAGCCTGGAACAACAGTAGTGTCAAGTCTTGGTAGATAAGAACCTCCCTGTCACCGTCCTTGAGCCTACCGAAGTACCTCTCGGGTGTCTGAGGTTACCCACCATATCTGCGGAGTGGCTATTGGAATGTCAAACCTGATTGAATATATAGGTCCTATTAAATTTTCCGTAATCGTTTGCGGTTCTGGAATCACTTCCAGTTCTACCATACTCCCACTACTGTTTTCTGAAAAAATCCATTTTACTAAAACTGTGGCGAGTCAAGAACAATATCACTATTGATCTTCCAAATGGTAGAATATCAACCCTCGTCATAGCCAGGGTCAACCCACAAACAGCCATCACAGAAACGTGCCCTGAGTTATCCAGAGTCTGGTTTTAAGCATAAGCTGGACAACTCCCCGTACCTTAACATCTTTTAAGGTACGAACCATTCTATATCCAATATAGAAACTTTGGCACTTATTTAATTGGAACCTGATTCAAATCATGCAGCTGTCTCCAGTGCATATCAACTTAATGGAAAGAGGCTAATCAGCATTACTCAACTTAGGCATCCATCCAATTATGAGCAACCTGAAAGAGAAACAAGTTTCTCAAAACATCACTATCATCTGAATACCAATCATAAGAATCTACATCTTCGATCTCTTTGAAGAATCCCGATACTTGTGATACCTGGTTCTCTACTTTATTCTTATACCCACAACTTCTCAAAACTTAGACCTTGTATTTCTACGAAATACTTGTCTAAATACTAGAGAAGTTATAAGTAAACAGAACATAGTACGAGGACCTACCCCTTTGTCCTGATGGACACTTGGACAACATACAATACTCTGTATGAGTCCGCTGAGTTGAACAACTCAAAACCTGTGCATCGTAGGTTAAAAACTGTACCCTGGCGATTTCCTCAAATATCACAAATTACAACGAATTCCGATATAATGAGGATAATCACCTAATTCCCAATAACTTACTCCCACTCATCATCTGTAAAACCATACAGATATGAGAATGAAACCTGGTAAATACATACCCTTGGAGTAAGTATCTAATCGGGAAAACAGTTTTCTTTTAACAGTGCACTGAAACATGAAAATGTTTCGTAGGGGTATCCTGGTATTCATAGCAATGCCTCTTCCATAATCCAATTCATGACTTCAACCGTATATTTTATTGCCGTCTCTCCAAATCCCTTTATTTGTCTTTAGTCGTTACCTTCTGTACACCATCGTTAGGCTAAATGGTTTTCTTCCTTCCCTACCGTTCGGCACCAGCCTATGGTTTGGAAGAAGACTATCCAGTAAGCATAATAGGTGTACCCTCCTAAACCAAGGAGTACTCGCATCTTGAGAGAAGGTGATGATAAAAGACAACTGAATAATACCTTATTCTTTTAAAGGTGAAATAGGAGTGGCGATGATGTACGCGGTTTGGTCGTGAATGATATCAGTCGCAATTTACTTTGCCCTCTTTCTAATCCCTTTATTTTGTCTTTACATATTACCTTCTGCACACCCTACTTAGGCTAATTGGTTTTCTTCATTCCCTACCTTTCGGCACCTGCCTATGGTTTGGAATAAGACTATCCAATAAGCGTAATAGGTGTACTCTCCTAAACCAAGGAGCTCTCGCAACCTGAGAGAAGGTGATAATAAAAGACAACTGAATAAACCAATTCTATTTCTCCTGAACCTGGATCCATCCTCGAAGAAGTCCCTTCGAGTTCGTATATAACCATACGATAGATCTATCCAATGGAAGTGGATGTCCGTAGTAATACGGGTGTTCTGAGAAATGCAAAGGGTAGAAGAAGGAGTGGCAATGACTTATGCAACAAAGACAATCCAAAAGCCAGTATTTTAAGAAGGTTCGGTTAACCTGGTCACTAAGTCATAGTCTAGGGTCGGTCAAAGGCCACTGCCAAAGAGAGAGAGAAAAGAAACACTCTGCGTGCACTCTAACCTAGATCAGAATGATTATCACTTTATCTAATCCGGAAACCTCCCACTGTCCTGTCAAATTCTCCTCCAAATCTAAAGAAGAATCAATCAGGATCACCCGAAGAGTAAACCAACTCATCAGTAGGAATCGGGATCCAACTCTCATCGCATGATAACGTGATGGAATGCATCCACGTTACTCATACTCCAGAAAGTATGCGCATACTTGGCAAGTTTCAGTTTCTTTAGAAACTCCCGATATGATTTTTGCCCCATGCTCTTATAACCTTGGCGTTGGTCAAAATGTCATAAGTCACATGCCAAGTTCTACCCGTCACTATCTTGTCAATTTGAACCCACCCGCACATGCCCTTAACGTTGGCCAAAATGGCAGAACGACTGTCCCAAACCAACTCATCTATCTATGCAACAATTGAATACCCAGCAGCTACCAAACACTATGTCTTGGCGTTGGTCAAAATACATAGCTTGAATACTACTGAATACCCAAAAGAAGTGACGGAGGGCTACGGCTGGTTTTTGGCGAAAAACCTTTAACGTAGTAAACTTGATATCGCTGAAGGAACCTGATAGCTTTTTAAAATATAGTGGCGAAAACCTTTTGCTAAAGAGGTCATTCCCGGTGAAGGGATCTCGGCTCTTTCCTCGTGGAATGAGGTGCAGGATATTCCACTGAATACCGCGATGCAAAGCAACTTGTAATCGACTATAGTGAAGTTATTATCCTGATGCAAACTTCTGCCCAAGGGGTCAGTCCCGGTGAAGGGATATCGGCCCTTGCCCCGTTGAATGAGGTGCAGGATATTCCACTGAATACCGCTATGCAAAACAAAAGGAAACGTCTTTGCAATAACACTTTTTAAATTTGTTCCAACAACTGCAAACAGGTTTGTTTTACTTTGCATTGATCAGAATCAACGCAGTCCCATCAATCGATCACACCAGAAAAGAACGAAAATAAAATGTACGTATATGCCATCCGCATTCGTCACTGGGTCCCGTCATCACCCGTTAGGTTACTTAACTAACGACAGAGCGGGGACTGGACTAGCGCGGGTGTAAAACATATACAACATCTAATAGTATATAAACCAATATACAATAATCGCTCCAGGCGTGATAATATGCAACATTACAGAAAAGTAATAAGCATCACAGAACAATACAGATAATCTGGGATCCCCGAGTTTCACAGAGCCGCTGCTGAAACCCGACGTTCCCCTGTCGTGTGGATAGCCTGTGCAATGAAACCTAGACCCCTACGGGTGCGGCAAGTTACCCGCCAAAACCTGAAGCGAGGCAGCCCCCTACAGCAAAGTGAATGGACCACCCTGCACTTCACGGAATCCGGTAATCTTGGGCACCCCTTCTTGGGTCAACCTGTACCCCCTACGAGTGCGGCGAATAGTCTGCCAATTCTAGAGTGAGGCCCCTCTGCCTCTCAAAGCCATGAGATGCGGACCCGTTGCCCCCCAGAACCCGGCTATCCGTGCACTCCGTCGCGGGGCAAAACCTAGTACAGTAATGAAAAATAGTACAACAGGTACATCGACCGCAACCTGGTCGTGCCCCAAAAGAATATTATACAACAGGCAGTGACGGCAGTCCACATGTTGGACGCTCGCCCCGCAATATCAAATGTACAAATAAACTCAAGTTGCACTACCATTGCACACTGCTATCCACCACGACAAATCCGCAACATCACAGCACAACACGGAACATCAACGCGAATGTCACGTTCGCAAACCCGTCTAAAAGAACTATAGCAATCAGACGCGGTTTACCGATCAAATGACATTCCCGGTCGGAGATATAATGTAAGCACTGTAAACTAACATGTTTACATTTCGATCGACTAAATATCACAAAGTGGGCCCCACGAACAACTGGTGAACAGTAACAAAATCTGGGCCCAAAAGATATATACCAAAAATCCCAAATTCCAACAGAAAAGACACCGACCAAATTTGGTGCACTGATCCCATAGAATGGCCGCGGATGCGCGGCCAAACCATGGGTTTGGCCGCGATTCCGCGGCGGTTTGGTGGAATCACGTGACCAAATTTGGTCGGTGTGCTTCTGAAACCCTGCACAACTTTCTGTGATATGTGGAATAATTTTAGGACATCATTTAAAATCGACAGAAACTGTGAACTTGGATTTTGCGGTTTTTGATTTCCGGTTCGATCGATGTTTTAAACGCGTTAGCACAAGTTAGTAAAGCAAAATGGTGAGGCTCTGATACCACTGTAAGTCTACGGTAGCGCCCCGGCCGTCTACAGACGCCAAATGCGGAACAGAAACTTTTTAACTGGCGCTATCGTATACTTTAACCCGGATCTGCCATTATTGCTAAACTAACAAACTGTAAAGAGTGTAGAAAGTTTATACCGAACGATCCGAGTCCTTCGTTCTTCAACCATCATCCCACGCTCCGTTGCGGCTGCTCCGATCTCGTCGATCTCCGATCTGCTCGTCCAGGTGGCACCACGTCAACGATTCTTTAAACGGGCTCCCGCCTCTGACTTGAGGCAACTCGGTCGTCAAGTTTGCTAAAAGAGACGACCAAGATTGATGTAGAGAATGAGTGGAATACTTTGTCTCGCTTCGTCCAAAACCATGGACGAACGGTTAATGAAGTTGCCGTGGGAATCGGGTGATGGAATGAAATGAGCTGTGAAATTCCATACACCCCAAAATCTATCATATCGTTTTCTACAAAGTGAAAACTCAAGTAAGTAAGGAGGAGGAGAGGGGGCCGGCCATATATATGCAAAGAGGGAGGTGAGTGTAGGAGAGGGGGAGGTAACCATAAGAAAATATCATGTGTGAACACAAACAAATATCTCAAGTGTGAACACAAAGTGTGAACACACCAAAAGCAACCAATGAAAACACAACACCATTCTAACCTAGTCACCACCTTCTAGAACCTTCTAGAAGCATGACTCACCCTCATCCAAGAAAAGATAAATCCGTCTTTAACCGAATGTTAAAAGACGGCTGATAGAAAACTGGAAACTGGCAACTTCCAAAAGTGATCCTGAAACGAATTTCAGGACAACCCCGTAACTGTATAAATATACCCGCATTTGTATTACGACCGAATACAAATGCAACTGAGGCAAAGAAATTATATCTACTCAATACAATACTCGGATCCGGCTTAAACCAAAGCCGACCAGTATCATCTGTCCGAAAACTGACCGGTGCGTAAACGCACGTGCATTTTCTGAACCCTGCCATAAAACCATACGGCCTCTACAACGTTTCGCCCGAACTTGGGAAACTGTCTGTAGGGGACTCTAATGACTCGTCAGTACCCTAGCAGTGGGTTTAACCACAAACCGTCAGCGGCACTAGCTATGCATAACGGCTGCCCATGGACTGACCTCAAGGGAGGCCGATGAGCGAACTCATCCGGAAACCCTATTGAGCCTAACAGTGACTATGTATATACAGTCCGGTCCGTTCGTCTATGAGTATCGCATATCTGCCTAGGGGGCTAGCAACGTCAGACCCCCAATAGTAGTATAAGTCGTGTCGGAGTGTAGCCTAATAACACCCTGAGATACTACTGGAGTACCTACCAGTAAATCTCCTGCCACGGCCGTGGGCTTTGTGTAATGGCTCTCCTAGACACAGCACGATCTCGCCCCCAATACCGGGAGAGACGAATCCCCTGCCGATCCGCTCACGTGCCTCCAGATGGCTCGGGACTGTACCCAAAAGCTATCTGTTTGCACGACTCCTTTGAGCCGTGGTAGGGTAGAAATCAAAGCACAGTGGGAACTCACACGAGACAAATGACGACCTCAGGTCGATGAACTAACATGTACACATGTCACCAGGGAACTGCTATCTGACGATAGGTATAGTACTAACTAGCAGATTCCCGGCGAGTCCTGTCCGGTGTACTCATAACCCAATGAGCACCTGTATACATCTTAGGTGATCCAACTGACACCAGTGGCTTGTGAGACCGGCCACCGCCCCTCGTCGGGGTCTCGACTGTATACACTAGTCTACTCCGGAGTATCGATGCCCTGTCTCGAAACTCCACGACTAGGGACCACAATTAACGATATGCATATAAACCACCCAACTCTCACGTATATGATCGCCATCATACTGTTGGTAGTAAAGCAAGATCCTAAGGGCTCTATCAAAGTGTAACATGTAATCAGTCACCTGAACATGTACACGACTGATAAAGGCCAACCAGATAGCATACTATCATCTCGAGTAAGGCTGTCCTACCGGTATAGGTCCTCCGCAATCATTGCAATCACGTACCTGCGATCCAATAATTGACTATGTGGACACTATCTCCAACAGAATCTAGGGTTGTTACAGTTTAATAAATTTTATATTTCTCAATTAAATTCCTAACGTAACCTACGGAACATTAATAGCAGCTGTGTAGAGGGAGATATGGTCGTTGTAAGATCAATACGTATAACTATCATAACAGAAAAATAGCAGGACATGTCGACATCATAAAATACTTTAAAAATATCAAACAGGAATTAAAATCAATGAAACCAGTGCCGAATTTTAGCTAACTCAATTATCTACGCATAAATATAAGTCTCGACATCTCAATATATTTATACAGGGTTATATCAGGGATTAAAAGCGGATGCCATTAAAGAATACTACTCTGGACAGCAGTCCAGAGCCGTATTTCTCCCCAGTTTAGAACATTGTAACTAAACCATTTTCAGTAAAATTTAAAATATGTTTACAAGTTATCCAATTATCTTTGCTACGAGCCCAAGAACGTCACAATACGGTTTGCATTTAATTTATTATGAATTTCACTAGGCAACATAACAGTAAAGTCCAGGTTTGTCGTTGCCTCTTGGGGACGGCATTTCATATGCGAAACTACGGTATTTTGAACCCAACCTTCTACACATTACTTGTTAATAGAAAACAAGTCTATTGATAAAAGATTTGAGCATTTTAAATTAGGGTTCAGGGCATAACATCGAACACTTAGCATGTAATTATATAATTATCGAAATGTGAGTTTTAACTAATCCATATGAACGAGATTTGATCCGTGTAAGTTTTATATGTTTAACACGGGATATTAGACCCGTTATGTGTTCAATTCATCACGTGTTATGTGTTCAATTCATCACGTTACGTGCAATCACGGTCCACACTCGAAAACCGGTTCGGTTACAATATGTTTTAAATATAATTATCGATTTGATTATACAAATTATAACATATAACATAGCATAATAGCAAGAGAGCGGGACCATTTGCCTTTGCTCGTTGAATTGGAAGCAACACAGACGTAGGGTTTGCCTCAACACACGAGACGGCAACGAACGACGTGGAGCCTGACACGGGTGCGATACGAATGTGGCTCGAAAGCGGTCCTGAGATGAGAAGAACGCGGCGATGAGATGACGGCGAGGACGGCTTGGTCGGCGGTGAAGGCAACGGGGGAAACGCTTGGTTTGGGCTTGAAGGAAGATGGTGGCGATGGCGGAGCTTGGGCGATGGCGGAGAAGCGGGGATCGACTGCTATGCAGAAGGGCTTGGAAGAGCTCGTTGGTGGTGGATCCAAAGAAGAGGTCGCCGGAGAGGAGGCAGCGAGGTGCGGCGGCGGTTGGTGATGTAGTGGAGGGGGTGTTTGGAGGGGTGAGTAGGAGGAGAGGGTACGTTTGGGAAGCTTGTCGGTGGTGTGAGGTGGCGCCGGCTGTGGGTGTTGGCGGTTGTAGCAAGGTAGGGGAAAGGAGGGAGGGGGGAGAGAGAGAGAGAAATAGTGAGAAGTATATCAAGGGAGGGAGAGAGATCAGTTGAGAGAGAAAGAGGCCGAGGTTAAGGAAGACGAGCGAGGGGTTTCGGAGTGGCAATTCGAGGGCTCGGTCATGGGTGAGTTGTGAGCCGTGGGGGTTGAGCGAGGAAGGAGGAGGAGGGCTCGGTGTCAAAAAGAAGAAAGAAAAAAAGAACAAGAAGAGAAGCATGTGAGGGGAAGAGAGGTCGGTTTCGGCTAATAGGCCTAAAAATTTATAAGAAAAGAAAAAGGAGGAGGGAGGGATGCGGCTTGGTTGGTTGGATAGAAAAATAAAAAGAAAGAGAATAAAGATGAAAGAGAAACTTAGGGAAAATTAAGGGAATTATTTGGAAGAATTTGTGAGAAATATTTGGAAGTAAAATTAAATAGGGAAAATAAATTTATTCAAATACGGAATACAATGAAATGAACCGGGTATTACATACGAGGGTAGTTGTTAAACATCCCGTATGAGCTGATGACCACCGCACTTCTAGAAGCGATAAGCAAGACATGAGGGTAGCGGTTAAACATCTCCAAGAAGTAGTCGTGACCGCGAAGGTCACATACCAATAAGTGACGGCGGTAATGATAGGCAATAAAGATGGAGGGGACTCTAAAGATAAATCGATCCACTGTTATCAGACGGATACATGAATATCCGAACAATTTAAACTCCTATTTTTAAAGCTACTATTTTCCTCTTGACAAATCTCAATTGTGCGTATACTACACCTTGGAAAGAGGATATCCGCCAATCTATTCATCAACAAGATGAGCCCATGGCAAAAGTGCAATCACGAAAAAGCCGAAGCCCATACCCAGTTAGCCCGACCCATAAGTCTGCCTTCTTCTCCAAGCTTTGTCCCGAAACACAAAACCCCCAATTCTAATCTTCTCTCTCGACAGCAAGAACAAGAAGCAAAAAAACCCTAATTTTTTTTTTCATTCTCGAACTCTCGAAGCTCAGCAATGGCTCGCTACGACCGCGCGATCACCGTGTTCTCCCCCGACGGCCACCTCTTCCAGGTCGAGTACGCCCTCGAAGCCGTACGCAAGGGCAACGCTGCCGTCGGCGTCCGCGGCCTCGACAACGTCGTCCTCGGCGTCGAGAAGAAATCCACTGCCAAGCTCCAAGACTCGAGGTATATAACCTTACTTCGAATCGAATCACTTTCGAATCTAGGGCTACGGTTAGGGTTTTCAGCGATCTGTTCCTAATTTCTCACGATCTCAATCATCAGATCGGTGCGCAAGATCGTCAACCTCGACGACCACATCGCGCTCGCATGCGCGGGGCTCAAGGCCGACGCCCGAGTGCTCATCAACAAGGCGAGGATCGAGTGCCAGAGCCACAAGCTCACCGTCGAAGACCCGGTCACTGTCGAGTACATCACTAGGTACATTGCTGGGCTTCAGCAAAAATACACGCAGAGCGGGGGTGTGAGGCCTTTTGGGCTCTCGACGTTGATTGTGGGGTTTGATCCGCACACTGGAGTGCCGGCGCTGTACCAGACAGATCCCTCCGGGACCTTCTCGGCTTGGAAGGCGAATGCCACTGGACGGAACTCGAATTCAATGAGAGAGTTCCTGGAGAAGAATTATAAGGATGTCTCGGGGCAGGAGACGGTGAAGCTTGCGATCAGGGCTCTGCTTGAGGTGAGATTTTTGTGGTTTAGTGATCTTGTTTTGGCAAAGTAGGTTTTTTTAATGGTAAAGTTTGAATTCTGCTAGGCCTTGTCTGGGTATGGAGTTAGGATAACTGGAATTTATTTTGAAGTGGAGGTAGATTGAATGCAAACTATGGTTTGCAAGACCCAAACTCTATTTTAAAATACACTCCAGTAATGCTATTAGAGATGTGTTTGGGGAAAATGGAGCTTAGATAACTTTGATCAGATTTGAGTTTAGATAACTGTAGTAGTTGAGATAAGTATAGTTATCTCAACTCCAAAATGAATGCCAAACATGATATAGTTAACATTTTGGAGTTAAGTTTTGCTAACTTTATGAAACTCTAGTTTAGAAAATTTCATTCCCAAACAGGGCCTTAGCATATCACCATATTGGTAGCTTTGAAGTGGTTATTAACTGGGTTAATTGCTGATTAATACCTGAAAGATTCACCAATCTTGCGCTTTAAAGCCATATCGAATTTTAGCCGTGTTAAAATCCCTTAAAGTATTGAATTGCATTTAACACCCTTACACTTGACAAAAAATATGAAAGTCTGGAAATACCCTTCAATAACTTTTTGAGGACAGAAGCAAATTAAAGCTGAACAAGTAATTTTAGTATTTTCTATCGAACCCATCAGAATCCCTCTATAGCTTTGTGAATTGCCCATTGCATCTGGTTTCTAAGAAATGACCTTCCCCAAGAGGGTATAGGCATCATGAAACCAAAACGACAGAAAAATTATATCTATGTGCACTAAAAAAGGAAGGTATGTTGAAAATTAGCTTTACGTTTTGGATGCATACATTGCATTTAAGGATTTAGTTTGTCAAAGAGGGGAGTAACAAATTAGCCTAGAATTAGCGAGGAGAGATTATAGATGACTAAATATGAATTTATACTCATTTTGATTTAAGAGTGAGGCAATAATTAGGGTCAGGGTTAGGTTTTCCATATAAAAGATGAAGAAGACAATATGCTATGAAGCACGGATTCTTGAAAACCTTACATGTATCGACTCGGATTTACAAATTGGAGTGGATTCGCTTGGTTTCACGAACTTGAGTCATGGATCCCAATTTTTATTTGAATAAATCAAAAAATGATTCGGGTATATCAAAATATGTATGGACTCATGAATCGGATTCACAAGTCTGGTTTGATCATTTAAATTGGTTCTTCGATGTGATTTGGGTTGGGTTGGGTTTTGAAGTGTTAAACGTTAACCCACAATATCTATAGACTCAGCAAAAAACCATCAACAAAAGATCTGGCCTTTTTTCAGTAAACAATTGATGCCACTGCCTTCTTTCCTCACTACGCCTCGTCGAAGCTGCCACCTCCACCCCCTCCTTGCAAAGCCTTAGCCATAGTCTTCTCTCTTGAAGACGCCTCTCTTCACTGCCTTTCTTTTGACAAAATTAGGGCTGCTCTTTGCAAAAATACAAAATATGGATTTCCCTCTAGGCTCACTCTCTCTACACACGCGCACACACACACTGTTAGCTTAGAATCAGTGAATACTATTTGTTTGGTTTTAATATATTTATATGTATATAAATTAATATACAACTATATTTAGTTTATTGAAAAAGGTGATATAATAATGTTTCCCATATCTTACGTCTTTGGAAAAATTCTAATCCGTAAATCTGTGTTGTATCATATCCCTATCCGCATGCAGGGACGGAACCGGCATTTTTGCTTGGGGGCCAAAATAGCGGGTTCTTAGCCTAGTATAAAATCTTTTGAGCATACATGAGTTGTGGATGTTTAAACCAAAACATATTATAGCATAAAGAAAAAGAAAAAAATGTAATTATTAATGCTCAACTCATATATTATTTATGTTTTTATTTCAAATATTGAAAATATGAAGTACAATAAATAAAAGGGCTTAGTTTTGTCTGCTCGATATAAAAGTCACCTCTTTATTTGGAGGAAAGTTTACTCTTTCTATGCATTTTATATAATCCATGCATAATCCATGCAGAACTTATTTGGATGAATATCTAATAATTGTTTGGATGGGTTCCAAAAGTAACCGTCCAAACTTAATTTTAGGATTTGAAAATATTAATTTTTCCTTGAATATACCGGTATATCTTACTAAAATAAATTAAGAATAACAGTCTCCATAAATTTAGGAGCTGATTGACTGTTAAGATTTCCATCAACTATTTGGGTTCATTTTAAAGGGAACGTGTGGATTAAAATCCCTAGAAAAGTGGCGAGCAACAAATACAAAACCAAAAATTTCGGAATGGGGGGGATCGCCCCCCGTACTATATACATGGTTCCGTCCCTTTCCGCATGGGAATATGTGCTACAAAAGATATGTGATGGTCATTTTCTTCCAGATTAGGGGTATTATTGTTGTAAACAACCCACATACCCTCTCATGAGAGTATTCCATGATATTATGACAGTAGAATTACCTTTTGTATCAAAATGCTAGTTTTGAGAAGTTCAATGGAGTTTAATGCACCAAAAAATTCAATAGAGCATTAAAGTACAACATGAGTAAAATGTTGAGGTATTATCCAGCAATTTATCCTTGTTGACTTTGTTAATTGCGTATGACACCATTTATTTATAATTTTATACCTCTTCTATCATTTATAACCCCTCAAGGTAGCTATTGGTATTCGACACCTCTAGATTAGACAACAATCATGTCAAACTTGATATATTCTACAGCTTATAGTTCAAGGCTATCTGTTGATAGGCCAGCTTGGGGGATGCCATCATTGGATGAGGTATAGAGGAAGATTGTCATGTGCAATTCACCTTTATTAATTTGATGTGTGTTGGCCTTAGGAAAGGAACACACTGGAGTTGAAGAGTAGGCAGTGGAGCGTAGAAAAAACTTCAGGAAGTGTTTTTGCCTCTTGGCTAATGGAAGGTAGTGTATACACCCATCCGGAAATCAAAAGAGACGACGGAAAAAAGCTTTAGTTTAGTCGATGTTTATGGTGTTTTCTAGGAGAGATGCTTTAGAGTTGAGCCTGAATTGTCACTTGATGTTTTTTGTTGTTCAGAGCTTTGAGAGAGGCGAGTTGTAAGGTTGTGATGAAAGAACACCTTCTACAGAGTCATGGTTGAGAGTCTTGAACCATTCTATATTATATATACTAAAGAGGTAAGAGTATTTCAGGGAATACTCGAGCCTTTCTTTAGCAGCACGTGACTTGAGAAATTAAGTCTAGTCCTTTATTTTTTTGACATTGAACCGGCCCTCATTTCTTAGATATAGCATTGTATGAAACTTACTTTGGGCCCCATCTTGAAATGACTACACAAATGGTGGTTTGAAAAATAATATTTTGCCCCAGGTTTTGTTGGGAAATTTATTTCGGACCCCTCCCATAGTGTTCTACTGTAAGAAAATATTAGAAAATTATTAAACGATAACTTAATATTTTGGTTTCCCTTTATTATTAAATAATAATTTAATATTTTACTAAATTGAACTTCAAAACCTTTGAATTTCCTCTTTTTTTTGAACGAAATATTTTTGTTGTGGTGCGGAGCATACCAACTTTTTGGGAATTTCTTCACTTTCAGAGTGATGAAATTTTATTAGATTATGTTTATTTAGCATTTTTCAGGTAGAGAATTTTCCAAACAAACAAGCTAAGAAAAATTGAAATCTTTCAAAAAAAATTTAGGCATTGTGCGAGAGATGGTATATATATGGAAATGTTTAGATTTTCATCATTTGAAAATGAGAGCTTCTGAAATTTATCTTTATTTTATTAATTTTCTATCATCAGCAAAAGATCTGGATTGAATATGCTTCTTCTTTTATGAAATATCATAGCTCAGACGTTCTTGGCTAAAATATATAGTAAGTAATGAATTTTTACATGTAATGGATCAATATATTGGTCTAATTTACTATTTGGAATGTTCATAACAATTGCCTGTTGAATTTGCCCGAAGAAGATTTTCTTACAATACGATAATTTTTGAAAGATCTATTTTTTATTCCAAATACAGTTTATGAAGTTGATTAGTACTTTTGCTTTTGACCATTTGTCACTATTAGTAAATGCTTATGCATGTTAATGAATTACTTAATATTTTTTATTTAACATGTTTGTGTTAATATGACAAAGTAAATTCAGCTCTTAATAATCACAATATCAATACTTAAAGCCGAGGTGAAAAAGAGAGAATGTTGTTACCTCTGAAGAGTTGGAAAAGAAAAGAAAAGAAAAGAAAAGAAAATTAGTTGCTGAGGGAGTTGCTTATGTAATTATTTGGATAACCCGCGCTCTAAAGCGCGGGGACACTTGCTAGTGATTGAAATATAGCTAAGAGGTGTTTTTGAAAAGATCAAGAGTGTAGTGGGAAGCATTGTGGATTTCAAAGCTGTGTCCAAGCACATGATTTAACGCTAGTAGATAAGAATAGCAAAGAAGATAAAAAAGGGAGGAAGGAGATATAAAGATGTTAAAAGCACCTTAATGTTCAACTAAATTCCCTGTAGACCAGCATAGGGAAAATATGACTAGAAATGAATTGTAAAAAAGAATTATTTATTAGCCTATTGCTTTTTTTGGGTGTCAGAAGGAGTTACTATGCAAAAGAGCCGGTGCAAGGGGCATAAGATGAATGACAACTGTATATAAGAGTGCTCTCTCTCTATATATATGTATGTGTGTGTATTGTAAACTGGTCCGCGTTTTTAAAAAAAAAGGGAACTCTCGATCCACGATATATTTGAACGATCCGAACCGTTCAAGCTGATCACCCCACCCTCAAATGTGTGTATGAAAAATTAAAGGATTTAAGAATCTCTACCCCATGCATCGAATGAGTGCAAAATGAACGCCTTTCAGTATAGCAACATAAACTCCATCTAATACATTGGTTAGAGGTGTTTAAATCCTTTGATTTTTCATACACATACATTTGAGGGTATGGCGATCAACTTGAACGGTTCGGTTCGTTTAAATATGCCGTGATTCGAGAGTTCAAAAAACGTGGACCGTTTGCAAACCTTTCCTCCATTAACCTTATATATATATATATATATATATAAGGTTAATGGAGGAAAGGTGCCATAGGAGGGAATTTTCTTCTATGGCGTCGGAAAAATGCATGCTCCATGATTTTTTTGACGATCGGCATACATCACTTCCATCTTTATTATCTAAGATGTGGATACACCAAATTTCATGTGATTATACAATTTTTTCACCGTTGATTTAGTTAGTGCAAAATTAATGGTTTACCGACAATAGAACTTTTTACATTGCTAATTCAACGGTGAGAAAATGGTGGAATCACATGAAATTTGGTGTATGTACATCTTAAATGATAATGATGATGATGATGGGTGCCGATCGTCAAAAAAAATGGAGGTTGCATTTTTTCGACGCCATAGGAGAAAATTCCCTCCTTTGGCCTCTTTCCTTCATTATTCTCTCTTTCTATATATATAGTACGGATCCGTTAAGGCCGGTTTGTGTTTTAAATTCACGAACCTGATTAACAGCCGTTGGATTTGTCCTTTGTTTTCAATGACTCGGATTAAAACAACTAAAATAATCTAGTAAATATTATCTTCCCTAATTTTTGGGATCCATATTTATATGATTTGAATCAAAAGGGCAAAAAAATTCAAATTCAATGAACCTAAATATGAAAAATCAGAATATCCAAGAGATCCTCATGATTTGAATATTGAAATAATCTGAACGTCTAATAAATCCACGTGATTCCAAACAATATTTACCCAAAATAAATAATTATAGATAAGTATGGATCCCAAAAATTAGGAAAGAAAATATTTACTAGATTATTTAAATGGATTTTTTAGTTGTTTTAATTATCCGTTGAAAGCAAAGGCCAGATCCAAAGGCTGTTATTGAGATTTTGTGAATTTAAAAACACAAACCCGTCCTAATGGATCCGTACTCTCTCTTTATATATATATATATAGGAGCGGTCTCATTAGATATTTCATAGATGAAATGGTAACACGGGCGAACACAAACGATATTAAACAAATAATTGAACATGTGATGCAGGGGAGAGTTCTAGTTAAAAGCACCTTACAGTTCAACTAAATTCCCTGTAGACCAGTATATGGAGAATATGACTAGAAATGAATTGTAAAAACCGGTGCAAAGGGCTCGAGATGAATGGCAACCGCATATAAGAGTTCCCCCCCCTCTCTCTCTCTCTATATATATATATATATATATATATATATATATATATATATAAGAGCACTCCATTGCAAACTGATCCGCGTTTTTTAAAAACGGGAACTTTCGATCCACAACATATTTGAACGATCCGAACCATTCAAGTCTATAGAACATGAGCAGTCTCATTAGATATTTCATAGATGAGATGGTAACACGTAGGAAGAAATCAGGCAAATATTGATTGGGAGCATTTACACAAATGATATCAAACAAATAATTGAACATGTGATGCAGGGGAGAGTTCTAGTTCTATAGAATCAAGTGTATTTTGGTGGACTTGATATCTCAAGAGTTGTATTCCGACTTTGCTTGCTGTCCTCTAGTTCACGCAAGCTCAGTGCTAATCCTGTAACCATCATAGACCACACTTTGATAAATTCACAGCTTTCCATAAATCCTACAATAAAAGTAGTATATCTTCTTCTGATAAGTTCAGCCCATTCCTGTCATACAGTATTAGCTCATTGCCATATCTCTGCTGTTTTACTGGCTCCTTCGAGTTAGTATAGCTTTTATGCTCTGACTGGATATGGCTACATTATAGAAGGCCACCACGAACCCTCGTCTCTTTTACAATAAGTACTGCATTCTAGCTTTACTATTGAAAATTGTTATGAACTTTCTCAATCTCTTAGTAAATTATGGTGTTTCGTTCTTTCCCATGTCAATTAAACCAATGCCCTTCAAAAATAGCATTCCGTCTCGCCAAGTTTGCAAGCTCATACATACGATGGTTTACTATAACTTATTGAGAAAGCTCGCAGCAGTTCATAATAAATAAAATTTATATACAGCAGGTTTATAGGTTTTTCCTGCAAAAGAAGAGTAGGCTCATGGTGTTTTTTTTTTTTAATGATTTAGCCAATTTTCAGCTTATTCATTCACATTTGTAATTCTGAGGAAAAAACAAATACCGTAAGTCATTTGAAATTTAGGTAATCAGCTGTTTCAATTTTTTTTTTTTTTTTAGACTATAGGGTTCTGATTGAATTATTTACTTATTTATTGGTGGTTATAGGTCGTTGAGAGTGGGGGAAAGAACATTGAGATTGCGGTGATGACAAAAGACAAAGGCCTTCAACAACTGGAAGAAGCTGAGATTGATGCGATTGTTGCTGAAATCGAGGCAGAGAAAGCAGCTTCTGAGGCTGCCAAGAAAGCTCCTAAAGAAAACTGATCTCTCAACAATTCACGGTGCAAAAACTAGCAACGTTTATATTTTTCGTTCCTAAAATTTTTATTATTTCAGCTTGATTACCGTTGTGTTTGTATTGCATTTTGAATTTATTTGATCGACTTGTGCAACCTCTTATGTGCAAATGGGTATTGCTCCATCTGGTTCATATATTGATATTCTGCTTATAGTTATAAAAACTGTCCCTCAAAGCAAAAGAGAGACAGAACAATAAAGATATCGCATTTGCGAGATTTAATTTAGTTTTGTAAATCTCAAGGTTTTTGGTTAGGTGGAATTGGAAACAAAGCTCTAGCTTCAGGTGTTCCAACCTTCTGTCCTTGAATACTTGTGTCCAGGATATCTGGGTTTTAGTAATAATTTTCTAATTATCGTTACTTATAATTTGATTTAAGAAAGCAGCTTTGTTAGAATGAAGGAACAAGTATTGCACCCATTGATTGGCAATTTTTTCCATCCCTAATTTTTGGCCGGGCTTGAACAATGTCGAATGAATTGAATTGTGTACCCAAAATAGTTCCTATGCCCCCCCTCCCCCCCTCTTCTGTGAGGGCAGGGCTAGTTTTTTTTTAAGGGTTTGGGATAGGATTGTGAGTCTTGCTATAGCCTACATCAAGAGTGAACAGTAAATGACCGGAAACCTTAAAATGGACCCGGTATTTCTTTGTGGCAACCGTTGCTCGATGGCTACCTATTCGCTGCCCTCATCTAGTCACTACTCAAACTATTGCCCATTCTTTGGCAGACAGTTTTCGAAGATTCTCGGGTCACTAGAGATCATCCAATTGGCCTGTGAAGTTTGCTATACATAAAGAAATAAGCCAGATAAACCTGTTGTCTTGCCTTTACTTTTGTTAGGGGTGTAATTTTTCTTTCCCCTATCTTTTATTTACATACTCCATTTAATTCCAATTTAATTCCTTTATCTTTTTATTTACATGCATTTTCGATTCCGTGCGCATTATATTTTCCTTGCACTTCATATATATGTTTTTTAACTTAGTTTATTTGTTTATTTCTCTTTATGCTATTTATGCTATTTGTCTGACGACTATATTTGATTATATTTACGTTTTCTTCACGGCTTTCGTTTTATTATTTTGCATGTAACGTATAGAGCTTAGACTCTTAGAGTGTGCATCCGAGGACCGAGCCATGGAGGGCGTGCAGGCGATCATATACTTAACCGTTGATTGATAGACGAAATTGGGTTGCGAACATGTAGCAATTATCTTTGTAACTAGGGTGTATAAATTCTCCTATATGCTTGTATAGTCGTTGCGATCTGTTCTTTTAAATCCTGCAAATGTACAACTCCATAATCACTTTATGTTTCTCCCTCACTCTACCTCATGAAGACACAATCAGGTTTATCATGTTCTAGGAGCCAATAAATGAAAAATAATGAATGAGTATAGAGTGAATATGTATTATTATTTGATGTTTAAAATAATTTAGTGTGAGAAAATTAGAGGGGATATATATATATATATATATATATATATATATATATATATATATATATATATATATATATATCAATTTTTAATTTGTTGAATTTAATGTACATATTGAAATTACTACATTATATTAGATGGTGACTGGGTTATTATTTTTAATTTTTAAAAATGTTTTTCCAATTATGGGAAAAATCGATACAATTAATCAAGAAAGAAATTTGTTGGGGTGTGGGGTGTGGGGGAGCCATATATATATGTTTGTTCTATTTGTTTTTAGAGTAGGATGAGTTGCCATGCTTTTTGCCTATAAGAAAAAATAAAAAATGCCTCTAGCTATATGTTATTGTTTCTATTTACGGTTGAAATTATTTGTATTCCTAATTTTGTATAAAATAAACCAAGAAAATACTAGGATATATTTGTTTGTAGCTTGAATGTTTTATGATCCAGGTTTTCATTAAACCAATCCAAGCTTTGTTGGTCGTCCCCCTAAGCTTTGAATCCTGGCTCCTTTCCTGTGTGCAGCATACTCGGTCAGATTAGGCTCCATATGTCACAGTTACCCTATTCTTATTTATGTTTTGATTAAATCTTGAAAAATAATCAAATTTAAAAAATGAACTTCTCCTGATGGTTATGATGAGTTTTATGTTCCGTCAAGGACGGCCTAAACAATTCAGCAGCTCACCATCTGAATAATCTTATGATCAGCAGTCTCAAGGACGCTCAACCGCAACACAGATTCAGCAAGACTAAGATAGGCCTTGCATCCCCTCACGGCGACGTGGTGGGAAGGAGCGGCCATCTATGCTGTAGGATACATTCCTAACCAAATCCTAGACTTCTTATTATTAGGAGCTCTCCCATCGCAGACCCATTGCTTGCTGCTGCCCCGTCTTCTGAATCCTTTATATACAGTGTGCTTCGTGTCCTTGAACTTTGTTCGGCCCGCTTGCCACTTTAGTGGCGAAGACCGACTGCCGAGTAATTGGAAGAGGAGGCGGAATCTATTTCGAAATTGAGAAGATTTGCGATTTGGACGTAGAGTTAAAATGCAGAAGAAGTTTCGTGCGGATCATATTTTTGTTTTTCTTTTTTCAAGCTTTATATGATTACAACATCCTTGCATTCGAGTGTAAAGTAATCATATTCATCTATATATGGTCAATCTAGAAAAATTAGAAAACTAATCCAGTTAGTTAATCAAGAAATTAACAAGATTATTCATATTTAATTGAGGCCAAACATGTGTGGAATTCCTAGCAATAAAGCACCCAAGAAACTAGTTGAATCAACTTAATGACAAAAATCCAAAAAACAATGAGGAAAAGGAGGATTCCCATCTTCGTGGAAGACGGTTGGAAATTAGGTCATTTTGACTCATTCCTTCGAATGAGTTTCCGAATTCACAATGAGGAAAAGGACGGCCAACTAATATTTGGCTGTCTTTTGTGACCCATGATATCGTCTACTAAAGGTTGTACAAATAATTTTAAACTTATATTTGTCTTATCTAGATGCATTGCATCTGAAATACATAATAAGTTCTTTATATGTTCTAGTACTAGAAACCACTTATCCGAGT
The DNA here is from genome assembly GCA_030015575.1 of Agapanthus africanus. Lineage (NCBI taxonomy): Eukaryota > Viridiplantae > Streptophyta > Magnoliopsida > Asparagales > Amaryllidaceae > Agapanthus > Agapanthus africanus. The sequence goes on from CM057339.1 coordinate 30,614,856, forward strand.
GATCATTGACTAATCATAGAAACCGAAATTGGAAAGGGAAAAAGTCGAAACTTTGCCTCTAATCCACTTGGTATGTACACATATATGCGAACAAAAAATTGAGAAATGAAAAGAGTGTTGGATTCTTAAGAGTAGCTCCACAAGGAAACATCAGCTATGCAGTGGTCTACATCCTCTTCCCAATAACAAGAAGCACTAGAGTTTGTGGAAATACTGAAGGGCAGTTGTGTGATTAATGTATCCCAGTAATAATCCTTGCTCAACTCCATTATTGAATCCAACATGCTGCTCTCTTCTGGTGCTGGGGTCGAGATTTCTGGCGAGGATGACGACGAGGACGATTCTTCCTCCGACAATGGAGATGGCGCTGACGACGGCGACGTCAAACCCTGTGGTTGATCTAACGACGATGGCCTGAACATTTCTGCAGCGGCCGCGGCCGCTTTCTGAATATCCCTGTGATCATCCGACTCGGGGATACTTAAACGCCAAGCAGAGTCTGTGAAATTAAGGCAGGCCTTGCGTCCCCTCAGCGCCATGGCGGCCACGTCATGCGCCCGTGCGGCCATCTCAGCGGTAGGAAACGTCCCCAACCAGATTCTAGACTTCTTCTTTTTATTCGGATCCCGCAATTCGCAGACCCACTGCCCGGTGTTGCCTCGTCTTCGGATGCCTTTGAAGACGGGGTGTCGGGTCTCCTTGAACTTTGTCCGGCCGGCACGTCTCTTCGGGGGCGAAGATGCTACCGTGGCGTATCTGTAAGCCGCTGCTTCGTCGGAATGGGAGAATTGAGGAGGCATGATGCTTGTTGATGATGATGAATCCATTTGAATTGAGATATGAAGTGAAGTGAAGCATTGGGGTTTATTTATATAGGTTGTGGATGCCTCAGCCTACAAGTGCGCTTTGGACGCGGAAGTGCCAGCAGAGTGTGAGTGTGTGTTACACGTAATCAACACACAGCTGTGAATGAGTGGGTCCCTAGGATCCTTATCCAATTCAATGGGAGAACAGCGGACCAATTGACTGAGTGCACGTTGGGACTGTGATGATTAAAACTGTCACAAAAATACCAATCCTTTCTATCTTGATATTCCCACCTTCTTCTTCTTCTTCTTCTTCTTGTATCCGGTGAAAATTCACTGTCGCCTGCATGGAGTCCACGGCACCGGTAGAAAAAATATTACTCATATATACTAAATAATTGCTCGTAGAGAGAGGACGTGATGGAGTGTGGAATGATTATCTGGAGCATGTGTTCTCTCAAAACTCCTTGCGGTATATCCGTACCAATATGTTGCACGTGCGATGCACGTAAGACTATAAAAATATCGGATGGTTGTTATTTGTGGGTTGTTATTGTGGGACGAGGATATGGGATGGGCTTTTTTCAGTACGGATTTTTAATTTTTAATTCGCCAATATTGATTTAATTTCATGTTTTTCTCTGCTCCATTCTCATAACTATATATTTTTGTTAGGTCTTATAAATATAGATTATAATTTTCATGGCATGGTTATGATTCTCGAATTCTTAGCACTCATGTGGATCCTATTTTAATTATTTTCCTTCCAGCATGAAACGAGCTGAGCATCTTTTATCAATTTAGAGTATAGTTAGAAACCTAACTGAATTAAGTAACTAGCCTCAAAGTGTTGGGATATAACAAAGCCATCCACACAATAATTCATTTGATTGAGGCCAACGCATATGTGAAATCTGTTGAAGGCAGCACCCCGGAAACTTACCGAAGCAACTTGACCCACAACAAGGCAATTCAATTGTCATCTCGATTGGATACATATACTTGATGCTTTTCATATCTACTGGATGTGACCTACTACATCACTGAATCAGTTTCGGGGTCATATCCATTCATGAGTAAAGATTTAATAAAATTGAAAAGGAGAAAAGTTGGGGGGAAAAAACCGTAATCCATAATCATATTATATGCACAAGTTGAACTAATAATCATCAAATTAATCTCTCTATCAGATGGAATAACTCCACAGAGTAACATCTTCAGCTATGCAACAATCCATTTCATCCCAACACATATAACTATCATGAGTAAAAGGGAATGGTTCTGTCAACAACAGTGTATGTGAATCCCAGTATAAGTCTTTACACAACTCCACAACTGCATCCAAAATGCTGCCCGCTTCCACAGCCGGGGACAGGATTTCCGGTGACGACGGTGATGATGATGGCAATTCTTCATCTTCTGACGACGACGTCGACAATGGTAGTGATGTCGACAACAATTCATCTGATGATGATGGTGCTGGTGGTGGTACCACCGATGATGAACTCTGGTCGTACGACGGCCGGAACATTTCGGCAGTGGCCGCAGCTGCATTCTAAATAACCTTCCGGTCAACAGACACGGGGACACTTAGACACCAAGCTGAATCAGCGCAGTTAAGGCAGGCCTTGTGGCCCCTCAGCGCCATGGCAGCTACGTCGTGCGCCCTTGCGGCCATCTCTGCGGTAGGGAACGTGCCTAACCAAATCGGGGGCGAAGACGTGACCGTGGCGTGCTCGAAGCTTGTTTCGTCTTCGTCGTCAGGATTAAGGGATGACATGGGAAGCTGAGAGTGGCTGATATTGAACTGAATTGAGATGTTGAGAGATGATATGAAGTGTGAAGTGAAGGAAGCAAGTGCTGTGCAGGGGTTATAAATAGGGTTTTGGAATGCAAATCAAGTGTTTCTGCGATTTGGACACGGAGCTGCCAGCAGCAGCAGCAGCAGCAGCAGTTGTTGTGAAAAAGCGAGTACAATCACAGCTAAGAGTTATCAACCAATGAGAAGCGGCGATTGGGGATAAGTTACAATGGGGGCAATGTCATCATCCATTTTGATAATAATGCATCATGTGTTTCGTAGCTCCTTCTAGTTTCAGATTAAGATAAAGATAAAGAAAGATATTATGGTGATATATATTTGACTACGGTGCTCTCATCCAAACAGATGAATTTGTTTGCTTCTCCTGGGCACTCTTATTTCTCTCTGAATGCATCCAAATGATAAATACAATGGCCCCCATGTCTGATGATGTTAATATATCAAGATAATGTGAGCCATGTCTTTTATCTTTTGGATACATAGGATAGAGAATAATAGTAAGTATTTCTTAAGAAGAATGGGAAAAATTCTCCAAAATAGACTCTCAAGTTTAAATCAAAATATACATAGATATTAGAATTATTAAAAGGTTTATTTACCGAAAACTCGTAAAAAGTTTGGGTCATTTAAACAAAAACCCCATTTAGCTTTAAAACTATCAAAAAACTACAAAAATAAACGGTGACATTTCAGTACCGTTTGTGCCACGTCAGCGCCATCTCAACCAAGTTGTCACATCAGCTAAAAAATTATAAAATCCCCAAAATTCCCTATTTAACCTTGATCCTAACTTAAAATTTTAAAAAATTATAAAAAAATCCCTTCTTCAACCTCCTCCGATCCCACCTAGGACGGCTCTGGTACCCACAGGCAACCCCCAACCCCTTTCCCATCCTCCGACGACCCCAGACCCCTTCCCCTTCCTCTGACCTTCACTGCCCCCATCATCATCAGTCATCATCATCACTGTCGTCTTCTTCTTCAACCCATTTCTAAACCACCCTTCCCTCCCCTGCCCCTAACCACCCTTCCCCCATTGTGAACCCTTCCCCTCACTGCCCCCATCATTGTCTTCGTCATCATCACCATCGTCGTCGCCGTCTTCTTCTTCTTCCACCCCCGTTCCCTCCACTCTCCCCCTCCTCCGATGACCACCATCCCCTTCCCCTCCTCGGATGCCCTCACCACCCCCGCCTGCTGCCCAATTTTTTTAATTATATAGTTAAAATTTAATAATTATTCAAATTATTTAAAATGTATTTTATAATTAATTAATTATATTATAAAAGGAATTGATATGAACAGTAGCGTTGACTAACGTTAATTTCAAATGTATTGATAGTTTTATTAAAATGGCCCAAACTTGTTGAGAGTTTTCAGTAAATAAGTTTTATTAAAATGTTGTGTTCTAGAATTGCAGTTTCTTGTTTGGTTGTCAAGAGTCTGGGAGTATTGAATATCAAAATTTTTCGGTAGCTATGTAAATAAGGATGAAAGCAGAGAGTATGAATTGAAAGTCGTCGTAAACTTGAGTCTAGGAAGTATTTCCTCCAAAAACGGCAAAAAGAAGACGAAAAATGATAAGAGGTGGAAAAAAGGAAGAGGTAACTCTAAATAAGATAATTGCTTTTTTACTCCTCTCCATTGATGCGGCCGCAGATTCCGTCCAAATACAAACCCAAATGGTAATCTTATTTTTGCTGATGGCATAATTAAGTTTCACATATAACTCAGGTTATTAACGAAACACCGGGAGAAGACATTTTACTAACTGCATCAACTTCATATCTTCTAGCAACCAAACTGACTCTAAAAGGGTCTAGACAACTGTGGAAGGCAGCACATACGAAGTCGTGAGAACAACTTGAGTCACAAAATGCCAAGAAACAACTTTTTTTTGGGCATTAATTTGTGCCCTTGCCTCTTAAAACTGGTGACAGTTAGGACTCCACATTTTGCAAGTTGCTCCCAGATTCATCGGAACCTTTAATTAGAGGCCCAGCCCAGCTGTAATTTGACTGTTCATAACAACAAGGATAAATTGTCAAAAGCCCGCGGCCAGCTTCAAACTTGAGTAAAACACCCTGGGAATCAAAACCCCGGTATACCACTTGCCTGTAATATCTACGCAGTTGCCTGTAATATCTAAACAGTTGCAGTTGCCTGTAATATCTAAACAATTGCCTATAATATCCAGCAGTTGCAGTTGCATGTAATATCTAAACAGTTGCCTAAAATATCCAGCAGCTGCAGTTGCCTATAATGATATCCAAGCAGTTGCAGTTGCCTATGATGATATCCAAGCAGTTGAGAGAATATAAGGCCTAAATGAAATAAAGCCCAAGGTTTTTCACAAAGATTTTGAACAATAAATCCTTTTTCAACAATTTTATAAATTACAGGGTTTTTAGACTACTCCCAAGCGGGCCGGAGACATTTTGACAATTTACCCTAGCAACAACAAATATATCTCGCTTTCACCCACCTTATTAAAACACGTTTTCAATCTTAATCCTATGAATGTCTCTTCAAAATTCAACGGGGCCAAGTAATGTGGGGAAAGGTCAGCCGCAATTTAATGTTGGACTGCTCACCTTTTCTCTCCAATCTCACTTTCGTCAAATTAAATTAAATAATATCTAGTTTTTATGCCCGTTGAACTTTGGAAGCTTGTAAAATGAAAAGAGAAAAAAAAAATTTACCGAACCTGTATACAAAAGACATAACAGGATATCATTCATTATAAAAATAAAATTACAATAGTATAAATCTTTTTCTGCTATATAAAATTTGATCTTTTATCCATCAAAAAATACATATAATATAAATTGTTATTTTATTGAGCTTATTATAATAATATTGTAGCAAAAAAGTAGTAAATATTTATTATATATATATTAATTTTAATTTCGTGAACTTATTTTGAAAGAAAGAAGAGTGAGGTGGAGAGATTTCATTGACAGTGAGATTGCGAGACAGAGATAAATAATTTAGAGAGACGGAAAATACCATTTCAAAATTTAAATGACTAGGTCGCTAGATGGTCTATGTTAGAACAAATTTTTAGAGGATGTTGCTCTTTTTATAAATTTCTCCTCACAAAGATTGAGACCCAAAAACACAAAATCAAATAGGACTCCAAAAGAGTTTGCATTTAGCGGTGTAACCGAGCCGAGCTTGAACGGGCCGACCACTATCCATGCTCGGCTCGGTTTATTTTAGACTGGCTCGAGCTGAGCGGGTGTGGCTTATGTTCAGTTCATAATCTTACCGAGGCTTAAACGAGCCCAAGTCGAGTTTGGTTGCATCCTCTTTTAGGCGATCTCTGAAAGAAAACGATAAAAAGGTGTTTAGTGGAGAATGAGGATGGACCAATGGCTATTATTGGGGGTTGAGAAGAAAAATTAAAGGCATTTTGTGAGGAGGTGATGACTAAACTTCTTGGCTTTAAAGAGAAACTGGTTTGGGAATAACAATCATGTGCTAGAGCCTAAGAGCCTACGCTTTGGGATATGAAAAGATTAAAAAAAGTTGACAGTTAAAGCATGGAATGGGACTATTCACCTTTGTTTAACTTGATATACATCCTTTTAATTGAATAAGTGTCTTGGGAGTTGTATAGAATCCGCTATATAGCACATATTATTTTTTTTCATTTTCAAATCGTGTAAGCAAGCTAAAATCGAACTAATATCGAATGAGCCTAAGCTCGAGTTTAGCTCATTTAATAAACGAGACAAGCTTCCTGGCTCATCTTCGGCTCATTAATAATGATAGCGTATGGATTTTCATTATCCATTCTCGTCTTGTTTTGATGATAGCTTAAACATGAATAGTTATTTAGTATCACTCGCTTATCTTGCTTTATATTATCGACGCTAAACTCTTATACACTTGATATTTAGCTTGCATATCCTATATCTTGTGTATATTAACTAATATATCAATATCGATATGTTTTACTTATGTTATACTTTTTGATATCGATATATTGCTCACATTCATTGTTTTGATATTCATAATATGAATATGCATATACATGTGTTCCATATTGGTTTTTCATATATCATGTATATACCATGCATAGCTTGTGATATCAAAACAATGAATGTTTTATATACTAGTGTTTATTCATAACTTGTTTATTTCATAACAGTGTATTTGATGAGCTTGGTCTATGAGATTGCGTTTTAGGATATCGAATATCTCGAGACGAAACTCTATAAAGAAGGATGAAGGTAATTGAGCTTAAATGGATATATCTAATGGAGGTTGGAGGATATGGACGATAGCTTCCCAAATTGCATATCAAGCTTCGTGAGTTCAAGCTGCGTAGCCGAGAAACAAGAATGCAAGAATTCAAGTTGCGCATAGTTTTGAGAAGCTAGAAGCCAAAGTCCAAGTTGAGGCGTCGAAGTCAAGACCAAGATTTGAAGTTCAAGATATCGACTTAAACACGCTAGTGAGTGGATTGGCGAGTTCTGAAATTCAAGTGAAGCGGATCGTCAAAGTTCAAGAGTTAAAGACGACAAGGATTCAAAAATTCAAAAATTTATGAAACCGTCGTAGAAATCCTTGTAAGTACTCCATAGAGTATGGTTATATATCATTTAGAGCTCTTGAACATTCACACATACATGCACAAACATTTTACATTGCAAAGAATTTTCGTCCAAAACGATTTGTATTTGAAAAGCAAGATTTCCTGATTTTTTCTACTCCAGACGTCTGCCCAATACAACTGCAGAGTCTGGATACTATTCATTTTCTAATATCAGGTTCATTAGACGTTTTTGGACTATTAGCAGACATCTGATGAAGGTTTTCAAATCAGGGATTTTAAACTTCAGAGGTTTGCTGCTAAAAATGTTTTGAAAAATATAGCCGTTTATAGCCGTTGGGGACATTTTTATTGAACGACAGATGTCTGGACCTTTTACCTTCAGACGTCTGCTGCTGTTGATTTCTGCTTGCCCCCATTTCTTTTGAGTTGATTTTCTTATGGGCTATAAATAGGGTTTCTATAGGATTTTTGATTGTTAACAACTTGCAATCACTTGAGCTTTTCAATTGCCAATATCTAAGTGATCTTGAGTCAAAAATCTCATCTCTTGTGAGGATTTAAAAGAGTTTCATTTGCTTATCAATTCACTCTCACACACAAAAGATTCAGAGCTTCAATTGATTATCCATATTTGAAAGAGTATTAGAGTATTGAGCTGAAAGTGTAATCTCTTCTTTTTTGTGTGTTTGAAATATTGAGTGCAAAATTACCATTGTAAGAGAGGAGATCATCTTTGTAGAAAGAAGAGCGACGAGCTTGTAAGAGTGGAGTGTTGCTCGTGTGTCAAGCAACGTGAGGTCTTTATAGGAGACGTATTGGTTTAGCCTCCACCGGAAGCGGGGTTGTTGGTTGCGGATGCGCAATGTGTGTGTCTCCCTGAAAAAAACGTGAATTAGTGGAACGGGCTCGTGCGCTTAAAGAAAGTGGACTAGGAGATCTCCCGAACCACTATAAATCGTCTCGTATTTGCGTTTACTTTTTCTATCTCTCTATTTCTCTTGTTTTATATTCGTAGATAGAAATTACATGCTTAGTGATCTCTTCCGCTCTATTTGCTCATACTTGCTATATCTTGATATCTTGCTATATGTTTATTGTTTGCCGCCGAAAACAGAGACGAACTGAGATAGACCGTCTTGCCTGAATTTGGGGGTAGATGCTATTTGGATATATCCGTCCATCTTTCCGAAAATACCGAGTTGATTTATAGCACCGTATATCCGAGGTTTGGACAGACGTGACCGATGTAGCGTGACTTTATCAGATTCCCCCTCGTTTTTGAGGGTTTTTTTTTTATCGTGGGGACACTCTTCCCTCCAGACGCAAGTTGCTGCAGTTAATCACGTTATCGCAACGCGATAACAACTTTCACCTTCTCCAGTATTTCACTTCGCGTCGTGTTATATTTGTTTTATATGAGTTTGCCCTTGGATTATATACGGAGACTAATCTTGTCATGCCCATAGGACGCGGATTAATCCAAATCCGTATATATTAGACTTGGGTTTTGAACTTAGGACGCAGATCTCATATAAATGAGGTCCATCAGGATATATGTGTTTGATCTAAAAATTGTTAGTCGTTTATCGGACAAAGATCGACTTAGAAACAGTGAGCATATGTGCTCAACTGATCATCAGACCATACATAAATAGCCCATGAATAGTATATGGTAGTCAATATGGAGATCAACCATAGGGCCAAACATATATTAGTTTAAGGACATCGCGGTTCAATATTAGTTTAGGGACATTTCGGTCCAACATTTCCGTGTTTAGGACGAATATTAGTTTAAGGATATTTCGGTTCATCTTTCATCCTGCGCGCACGTATATATTTTATGTGGCGAAGTGAACAAAGGTAACATGGGATGCGTCCAATATTGGGATGCGATCCAATTTGAAGGCATTTATGTTTCCTTCAAAGATATATAATACACACACACATATATGTATAAAGCCGGAGCTCAATATGAAATTCGCATCTATATAGGATGCGTGTCAATATGAGGCATGCATATCAATATGGAAGTGGATCAATGCGATGCGCATCTATATAGGATGCGTATCAAGATGAAGGTATGCACATCAATATGGAGGTGCATTGATATGAAGCTGAAACATTCTGTCTTGATGAAACTTCATATCTTTCATCAAGTTGGGACGAGAAAGGAGTTGTTAGTTGTTGGGACTTGCCAGCTCTCTGAAAACGTTGAGAAATTACGACAACGTATATCAAAGGTGTGGAAAGATGTACTTTTGAACCAAATTCCGTATATGAAGGAAAAGATCATGGTGGATCTAAGGATCATTAGTCTTATATGAGACTAAGATTGACTTAGAAGATATGAGATAAATATCATTAGTCGTATATGGGACTAAGATCAACTTGAATATCATGAGCATATGGGCTCAGTTGATTTAAAATCAAAGAAGTTTAAAACTTAAGAGACTCGTTCTATTTTAGACTAAATGTTGGGCTTTTATGTATCCGACGGTGCTAAGCATTAGGCCATATTCACTGTTTTGAGTCTTGCATTACCAACAGTGCTAAGCACTAAGCAGAGAATCCCAAGCTTAAGTATAGGATATAATATCCTACTTGTTTTAGCGCTCGCACGATATCACGTGAGCCGCTGCTCCTTTTTCCCGCTCACGTGTTGTCACGTGAGGCGACATGTTTCTTGGCGCTTACGTGAGTCAAGTGAAGCGGATCGTCAAAGTTCAAGAGTTAAACACGACAAGGATTCAAAAATTCAAAAATTTACGAAACCGTCGTAGAAATCCTTGTAAGTACTCCATAGAGTATGGTTATATATCATTTAGAGCTCTTGAACATTCACACATACATGCACAAACATTTTACATTGCATGAGACTTTTGGTTTTACATTGCAAAGAATTTTCGTCCAAAACGATTTGTATTTGAAAAGCAAGATTTCCTGATTTTTTCTACTCCAGACGTCTGCCCAATACAACTGCAGAGTCTGGATACTATTCATTTTCTGATATCAGGTTCATTAGACGTTTTTGGACTATTAGCAGACATCTGATGAAGGTTTTCATATCAGGGATTTTAAACTTCAGAGGTTTGCTGCTAAAAATGTTTTGAAAAATATAGCCGTTTATAGCCGTTGGGGACATTTTTATTGAACGACAGATGTCTGGACCTTTTACCTTCAGACGTCTGCCTCTGTTGATTTCTGCTTGCCCCCATTTCTTTTGAGTTGATTTTCTTGTGGGCTATAAATAGGATTTCTATAGGATTTTTGATTGTTAACAACTTGCAATCACTTGAGCTTTTCAATTGCCAATATCTAAGTGATCTTGAGTCAAAAATCTCATCTCTTGTGAGGATTTAAAAGAGTTTTCATTTGCTTATCAATTCACTCTCACACACAAAAGATTCAGAGCTTCAATTGATTATCCATATTTGAAAGAGTATTAGAGTATTGAGCTGAAAGTGTAATCTCTTCTTTTTTGTGTGTTTGAGATATTGAGTGCAAAATTACCATTGTAAGAGAGGAGATCATCTTTGTAGAAAGAAGAGCGACGAGCTTGTAAGAGTGGAGTGTTGTTCGTGCGCCAAGCAACGTGAGGTCTTTATAGGAGACGTGTTGGTTTAGCCTCCACCGGAAGCGGGGTTGTTGGTTGCGGATGCGCAATGTGTGTGTCTCCCCGAAAAAAACGTGAATTAGTGGAACGGGCTCGTGCGCTTAAAGAAAGTGGACTAGGAGATCTCCCGAACCACTATAAATCGTCTCGTATTTGCGTTTACTTTTTCTATCTCTCTATTTCTCTTGTTTTATATTCGTAGATAGAAATTACATGCTTAGTGATCGCTTCCGCTCTATTTGCTCATACTTGCTATATCTTGATATCTTGCTATATGTTTATTGTTTGCCGTCGAAAACAGAGACGAACTGAGATAGATCGTCTTGCCTGAATTTGGGGGTAGATGCTATTTGGATATATCCGTCCATCTTTCCAAAAATACCAAGTTGATTTATAGCACCGTATATCCGAGATTTGGACAGACGTGACCGATGTAGCGTGACTTTATCAGATCCCCCCTCGTTTTTGAGGGTTTTTTTTATCGCGGGGACACTCTTCCCTGCAGACGCAAGTTGCTGCAGTTAATCACGTTATCGCAACGCGATAACAACTTTCACCTTCTCCAGTATTTCACTTCGCGTCGTGTTATATTTGTTTTGTATGAGTTTGCCCTTGGATTATATACGGAGACTAATCTTGTCATGCCCATAGGACGCGGATTAATCCAAATTCGTATATATTAGACTTGGGTTTTGAACTTAGAACGCAGATCTCATATAAATGAGGTCCATCAGGATATATGTGTTTGATCTAAAAATTGTTAGTCGTATATCGGACAAAGATCGACTTAGAAACAGTGAGCATATGGGCTCAACTGATCATCAGACCATACATAAATAGCCCATGAATAGTATATGGTAGTCAATATGGAGATCAGCCATAGGGCCAAACATATATTAGTTTAAGGACATCGCGGTTCAATATTAGTTTAGGGACATTTCGGTCCAACATTTCCGTGTTTAGGACGAATATTAGTTTAAGGATATTTCGGTTCATCTTTCATCCTGCGCGCACGTATATATTTTATGTGGCGAAGTGAACAAAGGTAATATGGGATGCGTCCAATATTGGGGTGCGATCCAATTTGAAGGCATTTATATTTCCTTCAAAGATATATAATACACACACATATATGTATAAAGCCGGAGCTCAATATGAAATTCGCATCTATATAGGATGCGTGTCAATATGAGGCGTGCATATCAATATGGAAGTGGATCAATGCGATGCGCATCTATATAGGATGCGTATCAAGATGAAGGTATGCACATCAATATGGAGGTGCATTGATATGAAGCTGAAACATTCTGTCTTGATGAAACTTCATATCTTTCATCAAGTTGGGACGAGAAAGGAGTTGTTAGTTGTTGGGACTTGCCAACTCTCTGAAAATGTTGAGAAATTACGACAACGTATATCAAAGGTGTGGAAAGATGTACTTTTGAACCAAATTCTGTATATGAAGGAAAAGATCATGGTGGATCTAAGGATCATTAGTCTTTATATGAGACTAAGATTGACTTAGAAGATATGAGATAAATATCATTAGTCGTATATGGGACTAAGATCAACTTGAATATCATGAGCATATGGGCTCAGTTGATTTAAAATCAAAGAAGTTTAAAACTTAAGAGACTCGGTCTATTTTAGACTAAATGTTAGGCTTTTATGTATCCGACGGTGCTAAGCATTAGGCCATATTCATTGTTTTGAGTCTTGCATTACCCAACAGTGCTAAGCACTGAGCAGAGAATCCCAAGCTTAAGTATAGGATATAATATCCTACTTGTTTTAGCGCTCGCACGATATCACGTGAGCCGCTGCTCCTTTTTCCCGCTCACGTGTTGTCACGTGAGGCGACATGTTTCTTGGCGCTTACGTGCTATCACGTGAGGCGCTACAATAGTGCTAAGCACTAATCTGTTCTGCTTTCTGGCGCTCATGTGCTATCACATGAGACGTCGTTTTCATGGGCCTTGAGCGCTCACGTGAGACGCTGAGTCTTTGAGTTTCTTTGTGCTCACATGGATATCACGTGAGACGCTATCATCTGCTTCTTTTAAGCGCTCACGTGGATATCGCGTGAGGCGCTTAGTCCTTAGAGATATAATCTATGTTCATGTCTTTTAAAGAAGTTTAACTTCTGTTAATGGCATTTTGACCATTAACAATCACCAAGATCACTATTTTGAGGATCTGTGATCATGTCCTTTAAGAACTAAGTTCTTAATTATGAAAGAACTAAGTTCCTCGAGTATAAACTCTATCTTTTCTCATGTTCTTTCTTCCATTTATTCTTTTCAACCTTGTTCTCCCTGGAATTTTTGATTCTCAAGAATAAGATCTTCCCAATGAGAATTAAATTCTCAACTTGTGTGAGACTTGTCTTGTGAATTTCATATCCATAAAAAAAACTCAGTTCTTTTGGAAGGGTTAAACCCTTATATATGCAAATGATGGGTAAAACGGAGATATTTTTATCTCGATATTTTCTTTACCTAGGGTTTGAAATGAAGAAGAAGACTCGGCAGAAAACATATCCGTTCGGATTCATGAAAGTGAACCAGAAATCATGGAAGGGACATAGAAGACATGTCCCACTTCTAAAATGGATGATGAGGGAAAAAACTCCCAAGTCAAGTTCATTCTTCCAAGAAGGAAGAAGACTCAGCAAAAGGAGTGACATGATATCTCGTTCTTTCGTATATGAAGAAAATGCTCCGTCAGCATCAGAAAGCGACACCGATGAGCAGGGGGCAGGTGTCGTGTAAAGTGCCCGGTATTTCCCGTAAAAAACAATCCAATTGGTACGATGATAAATGAAACAGTCCAAGAGGGTGAAGATAGCCTAAGGCGTGAAACTGCCTCTCATATAACCGCCAGACAGCAGCGCTTAAACAAGCAAGCATTGGAAGGGATGAGTTATGCAACTCCCCGACCAAATGATAAATGTTGGACCGAAATGTCCTTAAACTAATATCCGTAATATCCGTTCCGAACATGGGAATGTTGGACCGAAACGTCCTTACACTAATACTTCATCCCGAACATGGGAATTCATTCTTTACTTAGCCATTTATATCTATCGATTCATCCTTTGCTAGCTATTCGATTGTGGTTTGTGTTTGCAAATATAGTTTAGAATTTTTAATTTGGGATTATCGGTAGTTTATTCTTATTCACCCCCTCTAGAAATATTTTTAATTGGTATCAGAGTTTGGTGCTCTTATTTGTTGGGCTTTACAATTTAGAGCGATCCCATGGTATCTTCTTTACAAAACTAGTCTTCTTTCGATAGTTATTCTATTATTGATCCTCCATGTTTCGATGGAAGTAAAATTTTCATTTGGAAAATAAAGATGCAATGTTTTCTTGAATGTCGGAATAGGGATTTTTGGAAAATTATTGAGAACGACTATTCTATTCCCACTATTGGTAAATCTAAATAGAGTAGCCGTGAAAAGAAAAGGATTTGTTTTCTTTAAATATCAAATCTATACAATGTTTTCAATCTGCTTTAGATGATGTTTTTAACAATTTTTCATATTGCAAGACGGCTCATGGTATTTGGTGTTCATTGGAGGAAACCTATGGAGAGCGCGTAATTTGCAAAAAAGTGGAGAAGAACAAGATGAAGATTTGCTAGCAACTTTGGATGATTCTCAACAAACGTCAAATCAAAAGAGAACATCCAACTCTAAGGAATTGATCCAATACTCTTTTGATCATAGTAAGTAATTCTTCTTATGATTTCCGCAAACTGACACATGATCGATTTCTTGATGCATATCATGATCTTAATGAAAATTATAATGTTATTGCATCTAAAAATGAATTCCTCGAAAAGTGTACCTATGATTTTGATATTGAGCGTGAGAAATTGATGAGTTGTTGCGATTCTTTTGAAGTTTTAAATAAAAATTTGATTGCCAAATATAATGCATTGTCTTGTGCTCATGATTTTCAAGTGGATTTATGTGATAAATTAGATTTTGAAAAAAATGAGTTGCTTTCAAAACTTGATTTACAACGTTCTACTATTGAAGCTTTGAAATATGAAAATAATAATTTCACTTTGTCTTGTGAGGTGTTTTGAAAAGAAAACCATGATTTAATTTAAGTTTTACAAGTAAAATTGATGTTTAGAAATTTTCTATTATTTCTCAAGATTCACTTGTTCTCAAAAATACTTCTCTTAAGCAAGAAAATGAGAAGTTGATTTTATCATGCGGTATTTTGAGAAAGGAAAATGACGATTTGATTTCAAGTTTTCAAAGTGAGATTGATATTTTGAAATCATCTATTTAATCTCAAAAATCGCTTGTTTTGGAAAATATTTCTCCCAAGGAGAAAAATGAGATTTTGAATTCTTCTCTTACTAAGTTTTCAAGTGTTAACTCTTTTCCAAGTAAGGAGAGTTTTAAATCGAAGAGACGTTTTTAAGAATTTGAAATTTCAAAAACCCTATTCGTCTAGATTTTGTCAAACATGCTTCGAATTTTACTAAATCTCATGTTCGCTCACAAGCTTATTTATATAAATTTAGTTCGAGCCAAACATGTAAGAAGCATGCGCATCATTCACTTATTTTATCTCATACTTGTTTTGACACTTCTAGGACCACGATGAATGCACACATTCATACTTGCAATTTTTGTGGTGCACATGTACACTTGGCATATTCATGTAGTTTAAAGAAAAATATTTCTATGCATACCAATTTGATTTGGATTTCCAAACTAACCCATACGGATCGAATAAAGTTTGGATACCGAAATCCCCTTCCATATTTTCTTTTGTAGGTATGGACAATTCGACGAAGTGAGGGATTCAGGTTCGTGTGAGCAAGAGCAACACAATGGAATTATTTGCTTGACTCGTCAATTAGCGGGGTATCGTATTTCTTTGCAACATTCTTTAAAATATCGTCTATTAACTTGTGTGCTTAAATATTGATGTTTTCGAAGTGTGTGTTTATTTTATATACCCCTAATGACGCATTTGTGTTAACTTGCATATCTTTTTGTGCATATGTTCATGTATGAGATACTATTCATAGTTATTTCAATTGGTATTTACAATTGATATCATTCATTTGCTCATATATGATTTCTTATACTCATTTGTTTTAAACCTGCAATCTTTTAAACTTGAGCACAAATATGATTTGAAAACTTGATTTAGATTTGCTTATCTTGTTTTTTCTTGTCATAAACCACTCACATGTTTAAATTATGTTTTAATCATTTATATGAGAGTTTGTATCCATATAGCTTTAAATTGATTAAATCTTTTTCATATAAAAATAATTTGGAACTTGTTTTTAACTTGAACCAATCTTTCAATTGGTATCTTTGCTTTGTGCCCTATTTATGTGTATTTGCTTAAAACTTGTTTATTCTTGCGCACACACTTCTTGCATGAGTAGAATTATTCATTGGTATTGAATTCTTAGCTTATCTTGTCAAATGGTTTCTGCAACCCTTTTAGGAGACTACTTGCGGATTTCGTTAATTACAACGAATTCAACGGATATAGCGGAGAGAATTAAAGACCCTTCACCAGGGAGTCGATACTTAAAATTAGACAGTTACTCATACTTGCACTCACATACGGTTTTCAATTGGTATCATTGTTTTCAATCGGTATTGTGGGTTGGTATTTGAACCTTCCTTTAGCACCAACTTGGTTATATGTGCATATTTTGATCAATTCATGAATTAGATTATTAATTTATATCACTTGTATTCCATTATACTTTATGTTTGAGGTTTAATAGTTTGGTATTTAAGTGATTGTGAGATAGAACTCATAAATCGATCCTTTGGGCTTGCTTCTCGCACTTGGGAGATTCAAACGTTTAGGGAAGGTAAATCTCATGCTTATGAGGTTAATTTTTCGTATTTACTTTCTAATTCTTGTGTTGCGCACATTTTAAAATTCCACGCTTTTAAAGAAACACGCACACACTTTGTACACGCGTAATACGAATATGTTTTTCATTGATATCCTATGGTTTGTATTACGACATGTATTCTAACTCATAAATTTCAAAACTTGTTTTACTTGTTATGAGTTAGCGCATGTTTTTGAGGTTTTCATTGTATATCGTTTTCAAAACATGTTTTTGTGTATGAGTTGAGCTCCACTTTCAAAATTGTTCACTTTCAATTGATATCAACTCATACTTGCCTTCACATGCTATTAGAACTTGTTTATATTTTGTTCATGTGGATATTTGTGCATATGTAAACTTACTTTATTTTGCATATCTCTTATATACATGCATTTGGATATGTGTTGAGATTCATTTTTTTTTAAATTGCATTTTTTGTGCTCGTATCCATTTCCCAGTGTTCTCCTATGCATATATTTAGAGAGAGTGATTCAAATGTTTGATTCACTTTAGGTGTACGCATATGCTTAGAGAAAGCAATTCAAACGTTCTAAATTCTCTAAATACCCTTTTTATTGTCAAAAAGGAAAGAATAATAGGAGTTTTAGTATATCGATATCAGATATTTGATTTTATTTGATATAGATATACTATTTCCTATTCATATTTTGCTATCATCAAAAAGAGGAAGATTGATAGCTTATGAATTTTCATTATCCATTCTCGTCTTGGTTTGATCATAGCTTAAACATGAATAGTTGTTAAGTGTCACTCGCTTATCCTGCATTACATTATCGACACTAAACTCTTATACACTTGATATTTAGCTTGATACTATATCTTGTGTATATCGAGTAATATATATCAATATCAACATGCTTTGCTTGTATTATATTCTTTGATATCGATATATTATTCACATTCGTTATTTTAATATTCATAATATGAATATGTATATACATGTGTCCTATATTTGTTTTTCATATATCATGTATATACTATCCATAGCTTGTGATATCAAAATAATGAATGTTTCATATACTTGTGTTTATTCATAACTTTGTTTATTTCATAACACTGTATATGATGAGCATGGTCAATGAGATTGCTTTTCAGGATATCGAATATTTCGAGACGGAGTTCTATAAAAGGGGATGGAGGTAATCGAGTTTAAATGGATATATCTAATGGAGGTTGGAGGATATAGACGAGAGCTTCCCAGATTGCATATCAAGCTTCATGAGTTCAAATTACACAGCCGAGAAACAAGAGTTCAATAATTCAAGCTACGAATAGTTTCGAGAAGCTAGAAGCCGAAGTCCAAGTTGAAGCGTCGAAATCAAGACCAAAATTTAAAGTGCAAGATATCGACTTCAAAATGCTAGTGAGTGGATTGGCAAGTTCCAAAGTTCAAGTAAAGCAGATAGCCAAATTCAAGAGCTAGAGACGATAAGGATTCAAGAATTCGAAGATTTGCGAAACCGACATAGGACTCCTTGTAAGTACTCTATAAATTATGGTTATATCATTTAGAGCTCTTGAACACTCACACATGCATGCACAAATATTTTAAATTGCATGAAACTTATGGTTTTACCTTGAAAAGAATTTTCGTCTAAAACGATTTGTATTTAAAAAGTAAGGTTTCCTGATTTTTTTCTACTCCAGACGTCTGCCCAATACAACTGCAGACGTCTGGATACTGTTTATTTTTTGATATCAGGTTCCTTACATGTTTTTGGACTATTAGCAGACGTCTGCAGTTCAAGTTGGCAGACGTCTGATGAAGGTTTTCAAAACAGAGATTTTAATCTTCAGATGTCTACCTTTCTTACTTCAGACCTCTGCATCTTTTTCCCCTGCACTTTATGGATTTAAACCTTTTGCCAGACGTCTGCAGCTCATCGAGGCAAACGTATACCCAATTTGAACTTCAGACGTCTACTATTAAAAATATTCTGAAAAATATAATCGTTTATAGCCGCTGGGGACATTTTATTGAACGATAAACGTCTGGACCTTTTGCCTTCAGATATCTGCCGCTGTTGAATTCTGCTTGTCCCTATTTCTTTTGCGTTGATTTTCTTGTGGGCTATAAATAGGATTTCTATGGGATTTTTTATGGTTAACCACTTGCAATTACTTGAGCTTATCAATTGCCAATATCTAAGTAATCTTGAGCCAAAAATCTCATCTCTTGTGAGAGTTTAAAAGAGTTTTTATTTGCTTATCAATTCACTCTCACACACAAAAGTTCAAGAGCTTTAGTTGATTATCCATACTTGAAAGAGTATTAGAGAGTGAGTTTGAGAGAAACTCTATCAAGAGTATTGTGCTTCAAGTGTAATCTTTTCTTCTTTTTTTGTTTGAGAGCTTGAGTGCAAGATTGCCATTGTAAGAGATGAGATCTTTGTAAAGAGAAGAGCGACGAGCTTGTAAGAGTGGAGTGTTGCTCGTGTGTCGAGCACCGTGATGTCTTTGTAGGAGACGTGTTGATTTAGCCTCCACCGGAAGCGGGGTTATTGGTTGCGGATGTGCAACATGTGTATTTCCAAAAAAGACGTGAATTGGTGGACCAGGCTCGTGGGCCTAAAGAAAGTGGACTAAGGGATCTCTCAAACCGCTATAAATCACCCCGTGTTTGCGTTTAGTTTTTCTATCTCTCTCTCTCTCTTGCTTTATATTTGTAAATAGAAATTGCATGCTTAGTGATCGCTTCCGCTCTATTTGCTGATACTTGTCATATCTTGATATCTTGCTATATGCTTATGTGTTCACAATTGTGAATAACTTAGCCACTTGTATCTATTGATTCATCTTTTGCTAGCTAGTCAATTGTGGTTTGTATTTGCAAGTATAGTTTAGAATTTTTAATTTAGGCATATCAATAGCTTATACCGGACCTCTAGGAATATTTTCAAATAATTGAACCGAACTTAAACGAGCTGATACCGGACCGAACCCTAATCGAATCCGAGCTATCAATTAGCAACCATATTTGCATTATAATAGTAAAGATGCTATTGCTACCATTTCAATTGCTAGAATTTTGACCAAACAGGTCATGAGGTCCATGAATCAAAATATGCATCTCACTTTGTCATAGGTTTAGTACGAATATGATATACCTTCCCTTGAACTGATTTGTAGCCGTATGAGGTCATATATGATGCAAGTTCCATATTAAAAATAAAAAATAAAAAGAACAAAATTTTACCAGCATGCTATCTAACCAACCGAACATCCAATGAATAAATCATATAAATGTTGATTAATCTTGCTACTAATGACAAGGTTCAAGAATTAAAAAGATTTTATGACGTTCAAAAGCAACACACGAGTAGTTGCAACCATCTCATCAATATAATATCCTATCCTAAAAAAAGCTAATTCTCATTAGGCATTATTCCGTATGTCATCAATAATTTTTCATCGATCAACAATGAACTAACTATTCAATATGGAGGTTAGGCATGAATATTTCATGGTGGAAATATGATTAGCTTCATATTTAGGATGAATATAAATGTTTGTGCATACATGAATAATTTAAGCAGTTTCTTCTCAAAGTTGATCTAGAGTTGGAACTTAAAACATAAGCCCTCGATGAATAACATACCAGGCGCAAAGACCGCTACTTCATTTCCGACCAATCCATACTCTGAAACATGAAATTAAATGAATAGGTATCATGAAATTAAAATCGCATGTATGGTAGGGGGGGGGGGGGGGGGCGGAGAGACAAACTATATAGAACAAAAGAATCATAATAACATATCAACTCTCGAGTTCAAAATATGTGATCCACTAAAACTGCTCAAAATCTACCGGAAGTGATATCCTAATGGCTTTGCCTTTCATAGTCTATTGGCGATCAGCTAGATTTCATAATTCTAAATTTATCTCTCTTTTGTCTAGCTGTGTTGCATCCGAAACACATAAGAATTTCTCCACATGCTGGCTTGTGGGAGGCTCCTTAACCCACTCTGTAATATGAATCAAGTCGGACCCCAAAGATTTCGATTTAAGTGTGTCGAAACCATACGATAATAACGAAAGTAAATGCGGCTCAGACATTAGTCCTGCTGGTTAAGTCCTTTACATTTATATTGAAGTTCATGGCACACTACATGTATACATCAACAAAAATCGGGAACCCATTGAGACTTAAACTTTCAGGAGTAGCTCCACAAAGAAACATCGGCTACGAAACAATCCAGATCATCCCAAGAACAATAAGCACTAGGAGTGGAAGCAGTGAAGGGTTCTTGTGACAGTGTATGATAAGTATCCCAGTAATAATCCTTGCTCAACTCCACAATTGAATCTAACATGCCGCCGTCGCAGCTGCCCACATGTGCTGTCGAGGACGAGATATCTGGTGACGACGATTCTTCTTCTTCTGATGGTAGTGGTGTCGATGATAATTCTTCTTCTTCTGATGGTGGTGGTGATGAGGGTGATGGTGCTGGCGAACTTTGCTTCGACAACGGCTTGAATTTTGCAGCGGCGGCCACAGCAGCCTTCCGTATGTCCTCGCGAGTAGCAGAATCAGGGGCAGTCAGACACCAAGCGGAATCGGCAAAGTTCAGGCAAGCCTTGCGGCCCCTCAGGGCCATGGCAGCCACGTCGTGTGCCCGTGCGGCCATTTCAGCGGTCGCGTACGTGCCTAACCAGATCCTAGACTTGTTGTTGGGATCCCTCACCTCGCAGACCCATCGATCGCTGTCGCCTCGTCTCCGGATCCCTTTGAAGACTGGGTGTCGGGTCTCCCTAAACTTGGTCCGGCCAGCTCTCCTCTTCGGAGGAGAAGACGCGACGGTGGAGTAAGCGAAGCTTGTTTCTTCCTCAGGATTCATGGGTGAACGAATGGAGAAGTTGGGTTGTGAAGGGTGCAAGTGTGGTGTTTTGTGGGGGTTTATATAGGGTTTTGGAGTTGCCAGCAAGAGTGTGGAAGTAAATGCGGACCAGCTGGGAACAAGTGGTCCCGCATACAAAAGGGTGTGCTTTGAGATTTGATTAGAACCAGCCCACTCAATGCACTTATGGTGGGGCCCGAAGAGTACTAAGATGGAGTGTGCGATGGTCATCATCAACATTCTCTTTCCTAGCTCCTTCTGTATATGGAGTATGTTTGGGAGATGTTTTGACCAAGGGATTTCTCCATAACAAACAGTCCACTGAAATATCCATGCTTCATCTTTAGGATTCGGCGTCCCTGCTGCTTTTACACGTCCCCGCTGTTTTTGATCCCGCGGTGAAAATTGGATAAAACCAAGTTTGTATTTTTTTATATATCAAAGACGGAAGGCTGGGATTTGAGAATAACACCAAACAGCAGAGAAAAATACTAAAGTCCCCAAATCCTCATCTTTAAGCAGCTATCATGGGTAGATGAATACACTCACATGAATTAGAATAAGAAATTAAGAACGATTTGATATTGAGCTAGTTAGGTAACTTGGGTTGTATCTCGAATCCCGTTGAGCATCCAATCTGCTGGATCACAGGGAATCTTGATTGGCCTTGAACCTGTTTGAGCCAGAATCGTTGCCAGCATGGGCTGCGACTTGATGGTGAACAGTGTTTAGATGTTGCATGTTTGAAATACCTTTTAATGTAACTTGGAATGGTGACTGCTGGGGTTGGCTTTGGGTTTTGGTTTGTCGCCCCTCTCAGCAAGAGGAAGAAAAGGATGGGTGGAGCTTAAGTACTTGTAAGTCTCTCGAGAGCAAGATTGTGAGGAGATGAGATGGGAGGTGTGAGACCTCTGTTGTATTCCTTCATGTTAGTGAAATTCTGTTGTTGTTGCGACCCGTGGAGTGGATCGAATTTAGTCAAACCATGCAAACTCCAGTGTCGTGTGCTTGGTTGGCTTGGCGGGATCTTCGTCCCCAACAGAGCCAACAAGAGTATCATTTGCTGATAAACCAATGCGACAATCAGCTCAGTATGACTCGAAAGAGAACATTTGATGAACCGGTTGAAAAGTGATGAGTGCCTGACAAGGGCTCGAAGAGTCATATGCAATTAACCTTCGAGTTAGAATGGATTTAAATAAATAGCTGGATTAACCTATCCCTAACTGTCATTACGAATAACCGAATTCAGGAACAACTATTCAATTGGTTCACAATGGAAGGCAGTGAAGCAACTTGAGTTAAGTTCACATTGAGACAAGAACCAACTTTTTGGGCATTAATTTTGTCTCAGTTTGAATTTTGCTGCCAGATTCATTGAAACTTTTTGGACATTAGACCCAACTGTTTTTGACTAAATGTCTTTCGTTTCCCAATTTGAACACGTTTTGAATCTAGCCCCTAAATCTCTATTCATCAATTCAACTGGCCATAAGCAGGGGTGAAAGGGCAGCTGACCTTATTATAATGTTTGACTGCTCCTCTCTTGTTTCCCATTAAATTTCGGCCAATTAAATAAATAATGAGTAAGAGGTCCACCATTTGAATTACTAAGGTTCTGACCAAATCGGTCTTCATATGGATGTATGTCACTTCCTCGTAAGTTTAGTCACATACTAACGAAGAGGTTATTCACTCAATTGAGCTGACTTTTAACCAATACAAGGTCGAGTATGATGTAAAGCTCCATATGATGTTGACTAATCTTGTTACTAATGACAAGGTTCAATAATAAGAGAGCAGATAATCAAGGAATACATAAGTTGTTGTTGCTCCCTTTTTATAATATATATGACATCCCAACACACAATTATTTTGAACCTAATCACTCGCTATCCGCGCCAAGGAGAACTAAAAATCAGAATATATATTTTTTTAAATGAAACTAATAGTTATGTTATCAATAACAGTCGTTGCATGATATATAGCATACGTAGTTGCAATGATAGATACGGATTCCCTGAAAATTTAAAGGCTTACTTCCAAAAAAAACCCAAACCGTTTAGCTAAATTATAAGAAACCCCAAAAACTTTTAAAATACACAAAAAATTACCACAAAACTTTCAAAATATTAAAAAAACTACCACAAAACTTTCAAAATATACAAGAAACTACCATAAAACTTTCAAAAACTACTAGAAATAAGGTGCCACATCAGCAATAAATTGCACGAAACTGCCAAAAAACTAAAAAAAAAAGTATACCATGGTGGTTTCTCGTAATTTTGAAAGTTTTTAGGAATTTCTCGTAGTTTAGTGAAAAGGTTTGTATTTTTTTGGAATTAAGCCTAATTTAAAATCAGAGCAAGGATCCAACAGTCTACCTAGGATAAATCAGAACAGGAATCCAACTGTCCACATAAGATAATACAAGGGACAGGGGGTATGGATCTGGTGATGAAATGGTGAAGGATTGGGACCATTGAGTGCATCCTCCACATTTTCATTTGCCCTGAGGATCTAATTTGCAGTAGAATATTATCTCAAATTGATCAACCATGGACTAAATCACTCATGAGAACCCAACCCCCCCATGCAAATCATATGGGAGAATATCACAGTTATATATCCCCGTCAGGTTTCACAATGCTTAGCCCACACGGTTACGAAATATTAAAAAATAGATAATACATTTAAACTTGAGAAATTTTTTCATAAACCAATTCTCCCTTTGCCACTAGGAAAAATGGAAACTAGCCACTCAAGGAATCTAATAATCAATATGGATTATTTTGACCCCTCGCCTCAAAATAATAAGAATCGGTTCTCAAGAAAACCTAGTGGCAATAAGCTGAAATTATACAGCAATAGGATCAGTGGAAGTTAAGTGACTTCATGGGGGTAAAGAAGACTCCTTTCAAATTTAGAAACAAATATATAAATGTTTGTTCAGACAAGAATTCCACTAAATAGAAATCAAACAGAACCATTAATCCCAGTTACATAGCAGCGAGGGTGAACATACCAGAGGCAAAGATCGCTACTCGACTTCAGCCAAATAATCATTGATCTCAGCAGGGGTCAATACTCTGCAGCATGAAATCAGGGGATTAATGGTAATTAAATTATATGATACTTTGTATCAAAATTCAATATAAGGCAAAAAAAAAAAAAAACTTGTGTCTCCTATGTTTATCTCCAAACATTAGATCCTTGAGTCAACATGAAACATGAATCAACATGAAACATATAAAGCGAACCTGAATTTTCGATCAGCATAGATAATTCCAATTTCGATGTTCTTTCCTGAAATTTGCCCCTCAAAGCTATAGGGTTAAAACAGAATCAGTGTGATTGAAGTTAAGGTAAAATATGTCCTCAGTGTATACCAACTAATGTATGGAAAGATATAAAATACCCTTCTTTTAGAGTCAAAATTGCACTGTGGACAGCATCATCTAGCCCCATATCATCAGTGTACCTACATGTGGGGAAAAAATAGCAATTTTTTAATAAATAAAATGTATATGCTTGGCAGGAAAATTGAAGTATAGTTCTCACAAAAGATGGATTCAACGGCAAATGGTGCAACAGAAGTAGAGGGGATTTCATATATGGCAAAAGAGGCTACACAAAAGGAAAATTACATATGCAATTCCAATCAATCAGCAATAAGTTAAAGACATGTGAAAGGTCATTGCATTAAAGACATGTGATATCTTCTCACAAATCAAGCAGCAGAGTTTCAATAAAAACATGTGAAGTACAGTTTAAATGACTTGAAAAATTATAAGAGCCACTGACAAATTACATTAAGATATCTCAAACTGTAACTACCTCTTCTCGAGAAATGTCTTTGCATTGGAAACATTTTTCCCCATTGCCGAAGCTTTCCAAGAGAAGTATGAACCAGACGGGTCAACCTATTCAAGGAAAGAAAGGGGGAAAAAGAAATAAATGATAGCATGCCTTGAAGTTACAAATCCTCCCATAATGTTAAGGATCACGCCCCAGCAAAGTGTATAGAACATAATTGATCATCAGACCATTAGAAGATACATTAACAGGAATAGAGAACCAAATCGAAGATACGAAATAACAAGATGCTTAAGCATATCTAATAATGATATGCACATGCATACCAGATAACAAACTAATAATTGGTGGCAGGTGTTCTGATAGTGAGAAAAAATTCAAGAAGCCGTAAGGGTAGCAACAGCAATGCAGTGAATAAACAAAAACGGGAGTATGAAATCAAACTATGTCAAGGATAACTCTCTTAGATAATAACTCTTTGAGGAAAGGAAAAAGAAACAAGAAAAGGCAGATAGTAGCATACCTGAAATAATTGTGGACCATTATCATCATACCAAGCGATCAGCAAAGAAACTCCAAAGGGCCTTACACCACCACAATAGTCAGCAGTGAAGATTTCCAAATAAAAAGAATGAAGAATAAATTTTAATTAAAAAAACTAAAGGCTTTAGAAACTTATTTGCAGTAGCTTAATGTCATTGCAGCACTGGTTTAATAATATATAATATAAATGAATCAAGGTCTGTCTTTGTCTAAAAGACGTAGCTGCACGTACATTTCATTAAAAAAAACAGGCCTGTGAATGTTCACAGGAATTGCTCCTGCAAACATTCTTTTAATCACCTCTCTAACCTAGGGCTACCGTCGAATGCCAGTCCCTCATCCAGCTCTCTCTAACCAAGGGCTACTGTACCTTTAACTTATGCTGTGTCACAAAGACGAATGAAATTCCTCAGAGAAATATTATCATCTTACCTCCTCATCTAGATACTTTCGTGTTCAAGCCTTCTAAGCAAATACAGAGGTTTGCTTCTTGTTTGCATGAACTTAAGCCACTAATACAAAAACGTAGGCTCAACGACTAAATTGGCAAGCAAGTTGTCGTGGGTAGGAATTTGGTGTTGATACTTGATCCTGAAGTCTAGTTGATGAGCTATAAGACTTCATCAATTCTTGCACGGACCTTGTCATGCTCCACATTAACCCCAATTTGATGAGAGAAGACTTAGATGATGATCTTTATCATGTTGATATATTTTATTTTATTTTATTGGCCAAATGGATCATGTTGATATTACTAAGAGGAAAGGAGGACTAAAATTCAGTAATGAATATCGTAGATGCCCTGTCCTCTTAACATAAAGTGTGCATAATGGATTGTCCGTAAACCCCCTCCCACCTCCACCCACCACACACATACACACACAAAAAAAAAAGGAAAAGAAAACAAAGAAAGCCTAATAAAGTAGGTGACCAGCATACCCAGATTGAGTGAACTCTTGCATAACAGCAGCAGTTTCCCTTACAAGTTGTGTTACGGGAATTGGTTCCTGCAATCAAGTAACAGAGTCAATTTAATCATTTAGCGGACTTAAAAATCTCAAATTGTTTTCATCTATGTAGAGATATTTTAGACCCATGTTAGTATCAGGTTATTTGGTTTTATTTAAATCATGCCCGCCCTACTACCATGGGGCCAATTACAGTGAATTGGACATCTCCTGCTAGATTAACAGGATAACAAAAACCAAGGAGGAAAGCATGTTTGATTCCAAGATATTGAAGACACTGGTAATAACATAACATTTACGGATATTCGTACTCACTTTATACAGTCTATAATATTGTTGTGCTTGTTTTCTGCTTTTCCTCACTAAAACACGGGAATCTGGACCCATCCCACTGCATATTTTTTATAAAAAAAATTAATGATAAATACATGAGAAAAGAGTGCAAATGAAATCCACAAATATGAACCCAACAAAAAGCTTAGTAATCAGAAAATGAGAATTCAAGACTAAGAAACAAGCATAGAATGGAACGACAAAATACATCATTATCTCTAGTCTAAGCAACATGATCCAATGGGGTAGCTATGAAGCAAGAATCAACGAAAGAAAATTGCTGACTTGACAACAAAGTTGTCGACTTGATATTAAAGTTGTCAACTTATGTCAACCCTTTCTTTATAAGTTCCAAGGCAAAGGAAACTATGGACACCATAGGGGGTATCCATAATCCTAATGACTAGCGTCCTCCAGTTCTTTGAGATTACAGATGAGGGAAGATTATAGATTTGCTATAGGAAATTATGGCCAATTATAAAACATATATAAATCCAAGAGCAAAACAACTCATTCCCTTAACCTTATATATGATCTTATCATAATATAAAAAAAGAGCAACTGCAGTGTTCCCCTGAAATATGATACAGTCGCTTGTGTGATTATATTAGGAGAATGATCATCACTATTATCATCATCTTAAGCCTTTTCCCACTAAAATGAAACACAAACGTACAGGGGAACATTGACCCACAATAACATAACACTCTCCTTATTTTGCTCTTTGGAGTAAATACTGCCTCAGAAATTAATGCATTTTTCTACAGAAAAGTTATTCCGCCTTCTCGTCACCTCTTTATTAGTACAACAGAGTTTTAGACGTTGTATCCTTGAATGAATTTTAAACTGGATAACCAATAGGATAGGTGCCATACTAACCAACTGATCTAGAAACAAAATGTATGGCAAGCCCCTCTCTTATCCATAGTTCTCTAGCCAGGTATTTCATGCCAAAACTCATAGAGCTGACATCGGCCTGAGAATTAGTCATATACTATTTGAAACCCTTTTGCAGAGCCTTTGCAATATGGAGTTGGTGTTGTGTTCCATAGCCAACTCCGTATTAATTTGAACTCAAATAATTCACTTCGATAAGAGTAATGCAGTTCGCGGATTGTACAGTGACTAACAGTAATTTTTCATAGAATATCATCCAGCATCTCCGCAACCAAATTCAAAAACAGCCAGCATATATTACAAGTAAACTCTCCTTGAAATGAAGAAATACCAGTCATTAATAATTAATCAGAAGACGAAAGATGCATAGATGAATTATGCCAATTAAATAACACTTATGCCATTTGCAATGTTTAAGCGGCTAAAATTTACTGATGGAAACTGCTGAAGCTGTCCAAGCATAGTAACTATACCTGTAAACAACACCAATATCTGCAGTCATGAGCTGAATCTTTTGCACCTGCAACCAAAAAAATACTTTCTCAGTTCTTTTTTACATTCTGGAGAGAGTTTGTTCTACAGGTTATCCAACACAAATACATGACTAATTAATAAAATTGAAAAAAATATTTTTTTATGATCAAAATTACTTCATCTCAGCTATAAGACATGAAAAAGAGAGGGGGGGGGGGATGCATTTAAGCAAGAGGCCAACCACAATCATGGAATGTTTCATTAAACTGTAAATAGAAGTGAAGAGATGCAAATGCAAAGGAAGTTAAACATGCCATTGAATAGCAAGTCCAAAGACATCTAACTTGTCGGGAACAAGATTGCTTCATGAAAACCTGGAGAAGAAATTTTAAAATATGTAGTTATTCACACTGCTATTCACGAAACGAAAAAAGGACAAGGAGACAACTGTTTTAACAATTTAACAGAGCACAACATGAGCATTTAAAATGTAATATTGCATCCACCTCCAATAAAATAAACATAAGCATAACAAATTAAAGCAGTTCTTACAAAAAATGAAAACCAGGTAAGAATAATGGCAAGTATTAACAAACAAAAGTCCATAATGAGTTGTCAAAATCAAATAGAAATGCATCTAGTCTCTGTTAAACATTTGATAGTTACAATCATGTAGTAGAAAGAAGCATCAAACATCATGTGCTTACAGATGTTTCATCCGCTAAAATGTTAAGTAATTTCTTCTCAGTTGCAATAATGACACCATTGGCAGCTGCCATCAACAACAACATAGAATATGTGAATATCATTAGCAAGCAGCCATCAACAAAACAATAGAAATTGAACTGGAATTAGATTAACTACCCTATTCTTCCCCCTCATCTTGAAAGAAGTGTGTACCCCAAAATTGTGTACTATCAACATAGCACATTTCTCATCTTTTAAGATTAATATATGACAGTGAACTAGTGAATGAACTATATCCACATATCCATAGTTGGAGTTGGAATCAAAAGTAAATGTACAGTGTAATGCCCTACTCTTCCACATCATCTTCAATGAAGTATCTAGCTTGAAATTGATTCATGTTTTAAACATAGAAAATTCCTCAGCTTGGACTATCTACTTATACAAAGGAGAGTTTTGAGGGGAAACTTTTGCTTAAAATGGCATCTTTAGCCCAGCCACGACTTTTTCACTGCCTTTTCCTAAATTGCCACTAAAAGCCTGCAGAAGCTACAGTGAAATTCTGAACTGTACATTCTCTGCATGATTCATTGAATCACTCCACAAAAGGCCATTCTCTGACTATTGATTTCTTTTAATATTATTTTTTGCACTTTTCTTTACAGGATGAAAAAACCTCATGAGATCAACCTTCTTCCCAAATTCAAGTCCTTTCATTTTGGCTCAGAGCTCCTAATCCCAAACTTCATCATCATTTGAACGTGCTTTCAAGGAAATTCTCAAGGCAAGGAGAAATGAACTCAAAGAGGAGATCAAGATCAGTCACTTTTTTTGCCGCCCTTCCGGAATTTTTTTCATTGATTATTATATGGATTTATGCAATTTATTTATCTTTATGAGATGGAGTCTAAGATTCCTAAAGATCTTTGATCTTTTTCGTTTAAATGATTATGTTGGACGATTCTACATGTATATATGGAAAAAAAATTCTTCATCTGCTTGAGATCTAAGATTCTTACTAGTCTTTGGGATCTCTATATAAAAATCTTTGGATTTGACCAAAAGAGATGTTGATTTTCTTTTTTAAAAGGTTTTCTCTTTAATTTGTCCCTTACAAACAGATTGGCATAAGAAAACAAAGATTTTTTTCCCTTTTCTTAAGAGATTGTGGTCTGCATTTTTTACATTTCTTATTTTGAAAATAGGTTACAGGATTTTTAGCACCAAACTTCTTATACTTATCTTTTATGAGCAGTATCTATAATTATAACAACAAAATGCAAGTATAACAACAACCAATAATATGTAATCTTTTATTTCTTTATTATTATTATTTTTGACAAATTTTTGTGTGCGCTTATAATCATTCTATAGAAGCAAGCAAGTTGTGGTTGATGCTTCACTCAATCTATATCTCACTGTTTTATATCTCAGGTAAGTCATTATTTGTTACTCAATGTATTAGCTTTACTATCAGTATCAGATATAAATTCTCCTTCTTTGCTTTAGTTTTTTCTTTACTGAATGAACATATATCACAAAGATTGCTTGGAACATGCAAATTTTAAAGCTTTAATGCAAAAAATTGATGAAGTTTAAATATGATGATTTATCACTGTATTTCTGATGCTACATAAGTTTAAATATGATGATTTATCAAATAAATGCACCTTAATGGACATGTTTAATTGCTAGAATGTAATTTAGGCACCAGGTTCTTAAAAAATCTGTTAATTTTCCCTCACGAATCTAAAATTAGCATGGTGTTGGATGTCTAAAAACAGCAGTTATCAATATATGATACGGCCAGCTGATGATGAAAAATGATCTTTTATATTAGCTAAAAGCACATGGCTCTTTCTAATAGTTTACTTGCTCATTTGACCACTTATTTTCAGGTCACACTAAGATGGATGGATCACATAAGAAAGAACGTAAATTAAAAGATCCAACAATTGAGGATAACGAAAGCCACACAAATGAAGATGATAAAACCAAAAGGAAAACGGAATGTATTGCAAAAATAGTAGACAATAAAGCATAACCACATGAAACACTTGCTACAGAGACCATGATAATCAATGCACCAATAACTCCAAAGAAAAAGGAACTGGGTAAAGTTTGTTTTCTCTCCACATGTTTTATCCATCTAATTGAAGCTTTTAAATGTTTTTATCTGCTGATAACCCTTTACTTTTAGAACTGAACATCAAAAAAGAAACTATTGGCTCAAAGGATGAACCCAAGAAAAGGAAACAGAAGCATCATTGGTTAAAAATAAGGCTAAAGACAAATCAAAAGAGCCTATCATGAGTTATTCCAAAAAGATGACAAAAATTGATAAGGTTTATAATGTCCACTTTCGCATCCTACAATTTTGGCATGGACAACTTTACGGTCCAAAATCTCTGAATTCAGCTACATTTGTAGCACACGAAGAACAGGTTTGTGTGATAGATTCATTTAATACAGCAGAACTGCATAGATCATGCTTGCATTTGCGGAACAATTCTCCACAATGCCAAGTAAAAGGCGTATCTATCATAATTTCTCAGATCTTATCACTATGCTACTTATAGTTTAGCATAAGATTTATTATGGAATCAACTGAACCATATTCCTCCTTTAGACGTTCTGTAGTAGGTGATACACTAGTGTGTGTGCCCCCCTCCCCATTCTTTTTGAACATTTTACTGATCAATGAATGAGGCGGGCTCCTTTTTCAGCCCAGCTCTTCCTCTATAAAAATAACTGAACCGCACTCCGTCCCATATACAATAATAATGTTATACAATGGTTTATCAAAATGAATTTTCTTGAACGGGACCTTTGTAAATAAAGCTTTCTCTCTGTGCCTGAAGATATCGCCGATGTTTGTGAACTTAAATCATCTAAACAATGATGGTACAATTTGTCTAGTTAGCTATAGCAGACATAACTTAAGTCAATCACCATTGTGGTTGCAAAAGACCAATTTGCTATATTTAAAGTTCCCAAGCTTGTTAACTTCATTTATATTTCAACCTATAACTACTGTCTCCCACAAGAGTCGACAGACTCACCAATCCGATTTCTACCAGTCATAAATTCATGCATATTCTCTTGATATGTTAAAAAGAGACTATTTATTTTCACAATCACAATTTAACATGGAGCACAATTTCACATCTCCAATATAGTGCTTCTAATATTCTCTAGATCAGCATATCCCAAAGAATTAGATCAGCATATCCCAAAGAATCAACCGTCACATACGCAACCAAAAAGGACATGACTATGGATACTTGTAAACAATAAACTTAGTAAAGCCGAGTTCTCCAGAATTTGAAAATCTAAGATAGACTACCCTTAAAAGGTTAACTTTCTTATCCAAGATTAAAGCGATTGATTTATGTGCATTGCACCCGAGAAGATTAGATCAACCAAAGTTTTAATCAAAATTCTTAGTATATGTGTCCCTTGAAGCTAACAAAGTCCAAACCTTTTTCTTTTTCTTTTCTTTCCCCCTAATAATCTCTTAAAGCAACATTGCAACGCACATGTGCTCAGTCTGCTCAACTTAGAATAGTTGGAATTCTCAAAGGAGCAACTATCACACAAGTCGCCAAAGCAGACATGAATAGCCTTTTGGCATTCAATTTGAGAAGAGTGGTCTCTTGCCAAAGCCAAACATTAACCTATAACAATTTAGTTATTTTCCCCCTCAAATATCCAGCATTGCTAGATTAGAGATCGATGTGCTGTGCCCTACGCTACGATTGCATTGAACACAAGCTTAGCATCGAACATGACACAATTTCTTCATGAATCGATTCGCATTTTCGCATACCTTTGATTCCGAGAGAAGTTTGGCCCAATCCAACGGCGGTGAGGGCGTGCTCGATCTGAACGAGCTTTCCCGAGGGGCTATCAACGGCGATCAAATCCAACAACAAAAGAGGAAAGGGTTTAGTTGAGATCAAAAGCGTAGAGATGGAAGAAGAAGGGATAATGATCGAACCTGAAGGTGGTGAGAGAGAAAGAGTACTGGCTATCTCCCGCTTTTTCCTTTCTTCTTTTAAAAAATTTTGATTTCTAGGGTTTTGATTTGATTTGTTTGGATGAAATTAAAAGGGGAAGAAAAAGAAGAAGCAGAATAAAGCCTAGCGGCCGAGAAATGGTTTATTTACATCTTTAACGCTGTTTGCATTAAAAAACCCTTTTTAATGGCATATTTAAAATTCTTTCATTTTCGGTTTGGCTGATCGGACTTTGGTTTGTTATTTTCTAATTAATACATGGGCTAGCCCAATTTTATTTAGCAAAAGTTATTCCTGAACCCGGTATTCAGTTAAACCCACTTGTTTCTAAATTTGTTAAAAAACCAATATGTAAAAATTAGGAACTTTTCTGATCCATAAGGATTCCGATTGACAATTATAATATTTCTCAGACTATACGCATTCTGGCTTTACTAACTTTATTGATTCAGCTAATAATATTATATATTTATCAAATCATAACAGTAATTATCTAGCCATCACATAGTTTATCGAATCATAATATTATTTATTATAATATAACTTTATTATCAAATCATTACATGTATTTTATGAAAACCTTAAAAAATATTATTGGCAATGCCTATATAAATCCAGGTTTGGTTTTAAAGGAAATTTAATGATACACTTTTAGGTTTTTCCGTAATTTTGGAATTTATTGGATACAAAAGTAAACCAGGTTAAGAAACCGAGTTTATAAACAATTTTTCGACATCTCTGCCATTTTAGGAAAGAACCAACTCAAAAATCCAATTGATAGATCCTTATAACTTTAAGAAAAATATTTTTAAAAAATTATTTCAAACGTTTCAAATCTTTTTCAGCTCTTCAAAATTTCTATGAACTTCTTACCTTTTTTTTTTTATGCTAAAAGCTTGAAAAAATTTCTTTAAAATAACTTGAATTTTTTTTTCCAACTATTCACATCCATCGATCCCTTATAAAGAAACAATCGCAATTAAAACTTCAAAATTACTTCTCAAAAAATATTTCCAAACCTATTCACATGCTTTCTTACCATAAACTACAATTACTTTCCATGTGAAAGCTTAAAAATACACCAAACACAAACTTCCAAATGATTAAACTCACATGAACCAATCCCCCCTCTCTCTCTCTCTGCTGATGCTCACAAGTTGGAATTCCTCAGATGACGAATTCCTCAGATGACGTGTCTGGGAGGCTACGGAGCTGAAATGAGCCTGATGCATTGAAAACGTTCCTCGGCACCTCGCCTCCGAGGTTGATTCCGGCCTTTCGGAGACCTCCCCGGAATACCTTCCATATTCTCCTAGCAATGAGTCATCGGCTCACCTTCGAGCAATCCTACAAACGAGCTTCCTCGGCCTCCCGGCTTGTCTCCGAGCCATCTGACAGGCCGAGCTTCCTCGGCCTCTCGGCTCGTCTCCGAGCTATTGCAAGGCCTGAGCTTCCTCAGCCTCCCGGCTCATCTCCGAGCCATCTGACAGTCCGAGATTCCTCGGCTTCCCCGATCAACCGAGAGCGCGGAGCCCAAGCGCCCCCGCAACGGCTCCGCGTATCTTTCCAAAACGAGATATCCGACGCCCCACGTTCCGCGTCCCATGCGAGCGCGTTCCCCCATTAATAAGCGGATCCCCTCATCAACGCGGGCGTAACGGGGGGGGGGGGAGGGGGCATAACTGACGGCGAGAATCTCACGCCGGCTCGCTCCATGCGACCACTATATAAACCCCTTTTTCAGACGACTCGGGTAACTCGAATTCATTCCAATACGCCACTACTCTGCTCTTATTCCACAGTACTAATTTGGTCGTTGGAGGGTCCTACGGTGGTCACCCACCCCGGGACTTCCATTGCAGATAGCTCGGCATCGACACAACCCATTGAAATCCACACACTCAACTCTCAAACCAAATCTCAACCGCTAAAAACCGCTCGCACTAGATCAACGGAGGACAACATCTGAGGGAGATCATAAGCTCCATCAGTCGGCGCCGTCTGTGGGAACAGTTCAAAACTTCTCTACCCATAAAGTTGATCTTCCGTCCTCAACCCGATGGCGAGCGACAACCGCAACGATCCCAATACGAGCCGCCCCACCCTCCATAACGAAGGCGGAAGCGGTTCTACTCCCCATCCTAACGTCATCGGCGCTTTATCCGCTCGGATCGACAGACTCACAGCTTTGGTGGATGCGCTCGTCCTCATTCAAGCAGCGGGCCCTACCCATCAGGCCGCAGTTCCCTCTCCCTGGGATAACAACGACCGCAGGAGGACAAAGGGGCACACCCAGCCCCTCGATCTCACTCACGCTCACCTCAGCATCACGAAACGCCGACGTTTTGAATCCAGCAACCATTACCTGCATGCGGTGAGTGATTCCATGACCCGCAGGGCGTCGGACAGCTCCACACCCCGATCTCACGGAAATCGGGCCGTCGCTCCAACGCCCGCTGCGCGCTCACTCCCTCAGAGGAGGTGTCGGTCAGTTCGTCTGCTTCCAGGCGCGACCGGCTCCCCCACCCTCGTCGAGGCCATGCGAACGGTGAATGTCGGGACTACTCAAGAAGGGCCTTGTCCGATGATTTAAGAAACATGATAGAACAGAATCAAAGCCGCACCCTCGCACAGACCCAGAGCGGGGATAGCCGCCGCTCCGAATGTGCGAAATCCTCAGGGTACCACCACCGGATCGAAGCCCTTGAAAAGGAAATTGAAGGCATACGACGATATGGCCATAAGTCCGGCGAAGGGGCTAAGTACCCTCTAATTCGCTTACAAAGCCTTTTACAGAAAGCTACTGGCTGAGCGCGTCTTGTCCAAGAACAAGCCACCTAAAGTGGCTCTCTTCGACGGGAAGTCTGACCCGAAGGACCACTTAGACTCATTTACGGCGGGCATGAGCTTCCAAGATAACTCGGATGCGGCTCAATGCCGAGCTTTTCCCATTACCCTAATCCGGGCTGGCCGAGATTGGTTCCGAGGGCTTGCGTCGTGCTCCATCTCGACCTTCGACGAGCTGGCTATCCAATTCCTCGATCATTTCGTCGGGAACCGACAACAGAAGAGGACGGTTGACTACTTGTTCACTATTAAGAGCGAAGACAAGGAATCCTTCAAGGGGTATGTCACTTGCTTCTACAATGCCCTCCTGGAGGTTCCCGAGCACCATGATAAAATATTTATCACCGCGCTAAGGTCGAATCTTAGGCACAAAGAATGGCTCCACTCTTTTGCATTAGCGCAACCTAAGACTATGGCTGAAGTGAAAGCATGGACCGAGCGAGAAATCCAACTTGAGTCAGAGGTGAACTCAAACCTGCCCCGAGGCGACCAAGCGGACCGAAAGAAAAGGGACACGGAAGAGAGAAAATAGTCGATCATCTGAAACCTTACTCCCCAAGGTTCCAGAAGTACACCCCTCTGAACATTTCCCAGACCGAGCTATTGGAGGAAGCTGAGGGCGAGTGGTTCTTTAAGTTCCCGCCGGCTACCCAAAGAACGGGCAAGCATCTCTATGGCCCGTACTGCGTCTATCATAGGTCGCAGGGTTACCCGACTGAGAGCTGCAAGCAGCTCCGTGACTACATCGAATAGCTGATCCACTCGGGCCACCTGGCAAAATACCTATAGGACAAGCGGCAGGCAAAACATGAGCAAAAGGACCAGACCCTCCCGGGGAATTAACGATTGAGCAGATTATGGTCGTTTCGGCGGATCCAACCCTGGGAAGTGGGGGAAACCACCGCCTCCTCCCAGTCGAAAGTGTAAGCGATTCAACCCTTAAGAGGTGCAGGAAGGACGAACCGATCATCTTCACCGATGAAGACCTTCACGGCATATCGCTTCCTCACAATGACCCTCTCATGATAACGGCTTGAGTTCACCGTTACGAGGTCTAGAGAATATTGGTCGATTCAGGGAGCTCGGCGGATATTCTGTTCCACGACTGTTTGCAGCGTATGGGGCTAAGACCGTCCGACCTTCAGCCGACCTCCCATGTCCTCTCTGGGTTCACCAACCATTCTGTCCCGGCCGAGGGATCGGTCACTTTCCTTCTCAACATTGGTGAAGCGGGAAATACACGAACCATACCGGTGAACTTCCTCGTCTCTAAGGTCCCTTCATCCTATAACATTCTCTTGAGACACCCTGCCTTAAACGCCCTTCGGGCCCGGATCTCGACTTATCACCTTGCGCTCAAATTCCCTCTGGATCATGGAGGGATAGGCCGAGCCTACGGGGACCAGCAAACCGCCAATATTTGTCTCGCCTCGACGTCCCCCGCCGAAGAGCAGGGTGGCGATTTTGAAGACGAGCATGATTTCTAGGGGTGTTGGGGCCAAAAGTTACACCCCGGTTGACCAAGTCAAAGCCAAAGTCAACCCCAAATAAGCGAGCCCAAGCCCAGATCAAGTGGGCCCATGCCCAAGTCGAGCCCCGCGGCCGGCCTCCCCATGCCAAAATGAAATCATGTAATAAATAATTTCGATGTAATTTTTTTCATGCATGAATGTAAGAAAAATGAGCATAAAGCCGAATTTTTGTAAAGCCCATGGCTCATGAAATGAGCACATGAGGCATGAGATGGGCAAAATGACATTTTGTAAAGCCCAAGGAGATATATGTAAATTTGTAAGCGTATAAAAAGCAACATGATAATGAAATAAAGCATACAATTCATTCTCTAAAATTTCAGGGTTTGTGCCTCCTTCCCCTTCCTCACGGTTCTAAAACCTTCTCCCCCATTTTGAATTAAATCAAGAGTTTAACTCTTCCTTTTTTCAAAAATAAATAGTTTTTCACCATAAAACCCTTGAAGGGGAGCTCGGATCTGCCATCAAATCCCTAAAGGGGGAGATTTTATGTCTCACATCCCCTTCTTCCCCCGAGATCCAGTTAACAGAGAGGGAGAAGAAGGATACCCATCTCCAAAAAAAATCCCATTCCGGGAGGATCCGAGACTCAAAAGAAGATCCAAAGATTTCTATGAGTTTAACTTCATTCAAGATTCGTTGGAATTTAAGTCCATAAATCAAACCCCTTTTTAGGAGTTTAACTCCAAATCTATACATAATCCCTGTTAGGAGTTCAACTCCAATACCTCTTGGGAGTTCAACTCCTAACCCAGGGGCTAATCCCCTTTTCCGCTGGTGTTTCCAATGGCCGCGTGCCGCGCACGTGACCCACGGGCACCTAGCGACCGCGTGCCGCGCATGTGACTCACGGGCACCCAATGGTCACGTGCAGGGCGCGTGACCCGCGGGCGCTAAGCGCCCACGTGCGCCTCATGCGACCCGTAGGTGCTCAGCGCCCAGCGGTCACGTGCAACTCACGTGACCCACTGGCGCCCAACGGTCGCATGCTGCGCACATGACCCGCTGGCGCCTAGCAGTCGCGTGTTGCACACCTGACTCGCGGGCACCCAGCGCCTACGTGCCAGGCACGTAACCCACAGGCGCAAGCACCCATACGCCGGACACGTGACTCGTGGGCGTCCAGCGCCCATGTGCCATGCACGCATCTTTAAGACGCTCCTCACCCCTCATTTTTCATGCACTCCATACCAAAACACGTCTCTCGTTGGGAAAATTTTTCTAACGGGGCGCTGCCCCGCACCCCGCAAGGGGGCTGCTCCCCTAGCCCGCTATCCGGGTAGCAGGACCCCCATAAACTCTGCGGGGCCCCCGATATATCCAAAACCCTTCCAAAACACAACACACGCACACTGCATATTGAGTTCGCATGACTAGTTGACCCGTCAATTGGAGGTTCCCTCACTTCAAAGGCGAGGGTAATTAACTGCAGCTTAGTCCGCGGCTGCCGGAGATTCGGATCCCCACAATCAATAAACCCCAACCTACCCTAGGCAGGAGGAATCTGTAATGCGTCTGACAAGCGCGCGCGTACTCCCATCTCAATGGGGTGACGAAAAATACCCTATAAGGGGTCTTTAGATACACGCGACGACCAAAAGGAAATTCGAGGTGCCCCGGTGGAAGCATTGACGGAAGTCCCCCTCGTAGAAGGAGTCGATGGCTAGACAGTCCAGATCGGCTCTCTCTTGACAGGGGACCACCGTGAAGACCTGATCCGTTTCCTCCGAGGAAACTCGGACGTGTTTGCTTGGACGCCAGCGGACATGCCCGGGATCAACCCTGAAGTGATCTCCTACAAGCTCGGGGTTAACCCGAAAGCCCGGCCTGTCCGACAAAAGAAAAGAAGTTTTGCGCCGGTTAAACAAAAGGCAATACAAGACAAGGTGGATCGATTGCTCGCCGCCAACTTCATCAGAAACCTGGACTACTCAGATTAAATGACAAACGTGGTCATGGTCAGGAAGGCAAATGGGAAATGGCGTATGTGCGTCGATTTCACGGATTTGAGCAAGGCCTGCCCCAAAGACAATTATCCACTTTCTCGGATAAACCAGCTAGTGGATAGTTCGGCCGGCCACGAACTACTGAGTTTCATGGATGCTTTCTCCGGTTACAATCAGATCCGGATAAACCCGGTCGACGAAGAACTTACCGCCTTCACCACTGATCGGGGGATATACTGCTACAAAGTGATGCCTTTCGGACTTAAGAACGCTGGGGCCACGTATCAGTGCCTGGTCAACAAGCTGTTCAAACCACAGATTGGGAGAATTATGGAAGTCTACTCGACGACATGCTCGTAAAATCTGCCTCGTCGACCGGGCACACTAAGGACCTCGGCAAGACATTCGATGTCCTGCGTAACTACAAAATGAAACTAAATCCAGCTAAGTGTGCGTTCGGAGTCACTGGTGGGAAGTTCCTCAGGTTCATGGTTACCCATCGAGGAATCGAAGCGAACCCAGAAAAGATCAGCGCCATACTGAACATGGCAACACCCAAGAGCAATGTCGACATCATGAGACTCACAGGGAGGGTGGCTGCCCTGAGTCGCTTTATGTCCAGATCCGGAGAGAAGTGCCTCCCGTTTTTCAGGGCCCTAAGGAAAATTCCTAAGTTCGAATGGTCTGAAGAGTGCCAGAGCGCTTTCGAACAACTCAAGGCATACATGGAGACCTCACCACTGCTCACCCGACCGATCGAGGTTGACGAGCTATTGATATATCTAGCCATCTCCGACCAAGCTGCAAACACAGTTCTTATTAGAGAATTCAAAGGTACACAGAGGCCGGTCTACTACATGAGCCATATTTTCAAGGACGCGGAAACGAGATACCCTACCATAGAGAAAATAGTCATGGCGCTTGTCGTCACCTCCAGAAAACTTCGACACTATTTCCAGGCGCACACAATCCTCGTCCTCACTGAGCGACCTTTAGGGTCTATTCTCGCCTCTCCCGAATCGTCAGGTCGTCTGGAGAAATGGAGGCAGGAATTGCCCCAATTTGATTTCAAATACTGCCTTCGACAAGCCATCAAAGCACGGGTCTTAGCGGATTTTGTTGCCGAATGCACTATCCCCACTAAAGAAGAAACGGCGGCACGGCCCCCGAACCACGTCCCTCGGTCGAGGAGGTGCCCGAACCCATCCCGGATTGGGTGCCCTACATGGGCGAATCCTCCACAGAGGAGGGGAGCGGGGCTGGCCTGATCATTCGTGGCCCGGGTGAAGTGGAAATGGAATACTCTTTAAAGCTCGAGTTCAGAGCGTTAAACAACACCGTGGAATATGAGGCTTTGGTGGCAGGACTGTGAATCGCCTCCGGGGTAGGACTGAAGACCATCAGGGTTCGCAACGACTCCATGCTAGTTGTCGGCCAAGTAACCGGGTGTTACGAAGCTTGGGAGCCACTCATGATAAAATACCTGGCCGAGGTAAAAAGGTTTCGGAAAAATTTCGATGAAGTCCAAGTGGAGCAGATTCCCAGAAACTTGAACACCCAGGCCGACGCCTTGAGCAAGCTCGCTTCTACCTATTCGGCCAACCATAAAAGAAATATCCTCTTCGAAGTCTTGCCACGGCCCAGCGTGGAAGATGGAGAGGTAATGCTCCAGATCAACATAACGCAGGAAGAAGGCCGAGATTGAAGAAAGCCCCTCGTGGAATTCCTAAAAGACAGTGTACTCCCCGATGACCGAGGAGAAACTCGCCGGCTTCGGGCCAAAGCACGCCATTTTGTCTGGAGCAACGGAAACCTATACAAGAAGTCCTACACTCAGCCTCTGCTCCGGTACATCGACCCCAAGGAGGCAAACTACGTTCTGCGAGAGATACATGAAGTGGTCAGGGGAGCGCATCAAGGGGCCCGTACTCTGGTCCAGAAGACACTACTCCAAGGGTACTATTGACCGAGAATACACTAGGATGCCGAGAAGCTGGTCAGAAGATGCAAGAACTACCAACTCTTCGGCAACATACCTCGTCTTCCTGCCACCGAACTAACTCCATTCAGTTCCCCTTGGCCGTTTGCATAATGAGGGATGTATATGGTGGGCTAACTACCCACCAGCACAGGTGGACACAGATACATCCTTGTCGCTGTGGACTACTTCACGAAATGGATAGAGGCCATGCCCATCAGGAAACCGGTCGCCGCCTCTATGATAAAGTTCCTACATAACAACATAATCTCTCAATTTGGAACCCCGAGGTGCTTGGTTACCGACTATGGGACCAATTTCGAAAACGATAAAGTCAAAGAGTTTTGCAATGACTACCACATATTGATGAAGTTTGCCTCGGTCGCACATCCTCAATGCAACGGGCAAGCCGAGATAGCGAATCGAGACGTCATCCGTGGTCTCAGAGTCCGTTTGGAAGGAAGGCAAGGCAGCTGGGGTCGAGGAATTACCGCGGGTGCTATGGGCGTTGCGGACGTCAAAAAAGACACCCATGGGAGAAACCCCATTTAGCCTTTACTACGGAACTGAGGCGATGGTTCCCGCGAAAATCGGACTACCCAGTTATAGGGTCGAACAATTTAACAACGAAGCTAACACCTTGGCACTTCGAAGCAACTTGGACATCTTGTTGGAAAAGTGAGATCGACCGCAAATCAGAACAGCCGCCTGTTTCCCCCAATTAGAGCAAAGCTCTGTTTGAATTTCAAAATTCAAAAGGTGAAGCAACGCTTCAGATTTTTGCGTTGCGCGCAGAGCGCCACGTGTCAAAAGCAGACACGCCAGCGCAAGGAGCGCTACGCCCAAGGCAGTGCACCCCCAATCAGAGCAAAGCTCTGTTTTAAAATTCAAATTTTAAATAAAGGAAGCAACGCTTCAGATAACTTGCGCTCTGCGCTGCGCGCCACGTGTCAAACAGTGGTGCGCTAGCGCAGTTGCGCTGCACTCTACGCTGCGCGACACGTGTTAAACGCAGAAGCGCTAGCGCAGTTGCGCTGCGCTCAGCGCTGCGCGACACGTGTTAAGTGTAGGTGCGCTTGCGCCAACTGCGCCAGCACTAAAATTTAAATAATAATTATTT
The DNA here is from genome assembly GCA_030015575.1 of Agapanthus africanus. Lineage (NCBI taxonomy): Eukaryota > Viridiplantae > Streptophyta > Magnoliopsida > Asparagales > Amaryllidaceae > Agapanthus > Agapanthus africanus. Next base: position 30,657,576 of record CM057339.1, read on the forward strand.
AATTAATCGGAATTAAAATTTTAGAAAGATCTTTCCAATCTTATTAAAATAAGAAGATTATCTTCTGTAAAACAGAGGCCTTAGGATCAAAGATCCAACGGTGGAGAAATATCCCCAGATCAATCAAAGAAAGATCTCTGTAACTAACTTAACAAACCAATTGGCCATATATAAAGGCCCCTAGACTCCAAGTCCCAGATAGAGATACACAGAAGAGAGAGAAAAACCCTCTGTAAAGAAGAAGAGCAAGCTCTTAAAGAAAAAAAAAGAGATTTCTTTTCATCTTAAAGGTAAAAAGAACTATGTTTTTGAATAACAGAGATGAAAGCACCTCATAAAAAGAAGAATTTCTTCTAAAAAGATCAAAGATGTAAGAACAAGATCAAGATCTTCAATATAAAAAAAAAGAAAAAGATCATAAAGATCCAATCATAAAAGATTAAAGAAGTAATTTACTTCATTTCTAGATCTTTTGATCTATATAAAGGTACAGCCTTTTGATGAACCATTGGTTCTTGAATCTTGAGGTAGAACCTCTTTAGAACAAGAAAAACTTGTTTCTTTGATCTGAATTGGATCAAGATACGCTCTGCGCTATTGTACAGTGCCTTGCACTCTTGATTTGCACTGTTGCGCTCCTTGGATTGGTGCAAGTTACCAGAGCGCGCCATGTGTCAACCACAGAACAATCTGCGCCTTGCGCTCCTAAAAAACAGAGCACTGCGCTCTTGAATTGGCGCACTGCACCAGAGCGCGCCACGTGTCAGCAGCGCACTAGCGCAGCGCACTGGCGCAGCGCACTACGCTAACAGACTTGCGCTCAGCAGAGCGCGACACGTGTCACCTTCACATGCGCTAGCGCCTTGCGCTCCTTAATTGGCGCAAAGCGCCTGACAGACCACGTGGCGCACTGTCAGACCATTAAATACTGTGCATTATTAAGAAAGGGCAGAGCCCCATTAAAAAGTCTAACAGACCACTAAATGCCATGCATTATTTAAAAAGGGCAGAGCCCAAGTAAAGGCCTAACAGGCCCAATATAAATGCTATGCATTTAATTACAGAGCCCAATGCTATGCATTATAAAAGGGCTGAGCCCAAATAAAAGCTCAACAGCCAGAACAATAAAATGTTCAACTGAGCTCATATGCTCATAAACCTTCAAACAGACTTTAGTCCCAAATTGGACTATAGATCTTCCAACCAACATTGGTTCAAGGGTACATCTCTGAACTCCTCTGATATCTGTCGTTGTAATCCTTCAACGTCGTCAGAGAGGTGACGGGTCCCGACGGCCATACATTCCATGGACCACCATGTCCCTAAACTGGCAATCGACCGCAAAGTCTCTAAACTAAACAATAAAGTCTAAATGCTCTCTTGTCGGATCTAAACGATCCCGTTAAGTCGATCTTAGTCTTAAATTAAACTAACGTGTCCTTAACAAACGTTTAAGTTGATCTTAGTCTCAAATAAGGCTAACGTATCCTTAAACCAAACCCCAAACCCCAAATCTAAGAAAATACAGATTTGGACTAATCCACGTCCTACGGGCGACAACATAAATTAGTCTCCGTATACAATCCACGGGAAACCACAAACAAAACAAACACCCACAACACGAAGTGACCAGCTGGACAAGGAGAAAGTTGTTACCGCGATGCGGTAACGTAATTAACTGCGGGGGCTTGCGCCTGCAGGGAAGAGTGTCCCCATAATAAAAAACCCCTCAGACGAGGGGGAATCTGACGAAGTCTGCTACATCGGTCGCATCCGTTTAAACCTTTGCTATACGGTGCCATAAATCAACTTGGCATCTTCGGAGAGGTGGGCGGATAGCACCTATTAGCATCTGCCCTGAATTTCAGGCAAGACGTCCATCACGTCTCTGCCGCGTCCTTCGGAGGGGAACAGATTCTGGCACGCCCGGTGGGACCTCTTCCTCTTTCCACTCCACACTTCGTGTGTCGTGTTCGCGAACGAATCGCGGTTTGCTGTAGTTGCCTGTGGATTTGAGGTACTTAGATTTGGTGTCTTGCTCCGTGCAGAAAACAAAAGATCAATGGTTTCAAACTGCACTACCTGCAACTGCAACTCTCACTCCGTCCTTGCTGGAGGAGTGACTTACGGGCCCCAAGCGGCCTCCCTTTTCAAGATGCCAGTGGAGCAGGTAACTCAAGCCACTACCGAACTATTCTTCAGGACCATACTCCCACCCATGAGCTTCAACGCCCCTGTACCGTCATAAGAAGCTCCAGAGAAGTCGGTATTCAATCGGCTTGCTACTACTGTGGCCCCTCTCAACGGGTCGCCCAACTTCACTGCCTCGGTTTTTAACAGACTAGGCCAGAGCTCCAACGGGCCCATGAAGAAGCCTGCAATACCAGAAGGCATTATCCCGAAGCGGATAGCCATCCCTACTCCCAAAATCGTCAAGGCGGTTTCTCCTGTCAAGGGGTCGGTCTTTACAAGACTGACCGTCCCAACTCCAACTCCCACTCCGGCTACTCAAAGGACATCAGTCTTTAACAGGCTGACACCGGCAACGGCCCCTCACCTGAGCAGGGGGCAAGACAAGGCCATCCCCGTCACCGAGCCAATTCCATTAGCGCGACATGCTCGACGTCGCCACTGGTGCCGAGTGAGGAAGGCCGGAGGCAACTCCCCTTCTGGGCTAACTCCACCAGCCCTGATGGCGGAAATTAATGCTGCTGTTCCAACCGGGAACAGTTTTGAGCTGTTGAATAAGGTGCGTAGGAATTCTCCTACCGCTATACCGAGAAGGACTCCTCCTCCACTGGAGAAGGCTACGGAAGCAAAGCCAAAACGGTCCCCGCATCGGTTGTCCTCCAAGATCTATAAAGTCTGGCGGTAGGTCCGAGACTCGGTGATCGATCCAAATTCCTCCCGCCAACACAAGAAGCTGAAGGTCCAACAGGAAGTAAGCCGTCCTGTTAAGCCACAAAAGATGACGACTACTTGGGTGCCCACTGCAGCGGCCCCCTCAAAGTCAACTACTCAGAAAAGAAGGAGGCCAGAGAAAGCCTCTGTGAACGTGGCAGACCATAAAAACGTCGAGACCAAACGCCCCAAGTCTGGGGGCATAACGGTCCATACTGTTTATATGGCTTCCGGAAAGGAGGAAAGCCGTGCTTCGACGGGTCACCGACCGCTCACTCGATCCATGACCAAAGCCCAGGAGCAACAACAGAAGCTTCAAGAAATGCCGACGCAAATGGCAACACTCACCAGGCCAAAAGAAAGCCCGGAGGCATCATCAGAGCAGCGCCGTGAACAAGAAACCGATGCTGACTTCTTCCGCAGGGTCCTCGAAAAGAAGGACAGAGAAGCAGCAGAGCAAGCTGCCAACATAAAACAAATGGCGTTTCTCTTCCAAGACATGGTAGGAATGATGTTACAGCCGGACCCTCCAGCTGAAGACCCTCCGATCATTATTGAAGACGATAGAGGGGAGACATCTAATCCTCCTCCGGCTCATTCAGCAGCCAAGGAGGAAACCATTTCCAAAGCCGCACTAGACGACTATATAGCTCAGCAAATACGAGTTCATCAGGCAAATGAAGCGGCTGGGCAAATTGTTAGAACCGGACGACCTTATCCGGGCTGGTATGACCAAATCAGTTACCCGCCGGGATATACGATCCCTAAATTCCATGTGTACAAGGGGACAGGAAATCCCCATCAGCATGTCGCTCAATTCAGGGCCTTATGCGGCAACACTGGAGGCGACGACAAACTGTTGCTTTGCCAATTCGTCGGCAGCTTATCAGAGACGGCATTTGAATGGTATTCGGAGCTACCTAACGACTCTGTCAAAACATTTGCGGAGATGGAGCTACTGTTTACACAAAGATTCACGAGTGCTAGTGAACGCACCCCGATAACAACACTGATTAATACCAGGGTGAAGCCAACCGAGACGTGGGTCCAATACGCAATACGGTGGCGAAACTTATGGTCGAAGTGCGAACAACGCATCGAAGAAGCACCTGCGGTAGGCATGTTCGTGGGCACTCTTGATCCGCAAGCGACCATCTCGCAATTCATGATGTTCTTCAAGCCAACTACTTTCCAGGCCTTGATCGACAAGTTGGCCCAAATGGATCAGATGGGACATAAACCGTCTCTTCCAAAGCCAGACTCTCGAAATGAAAAAGGAAAAGGGAAAGCGATCGTCGTCGCCAATACTCAACAACAGCTGAGCAACACAAAGCCGGTTGTTAGCCAAAACAACGTGCGTCCACGCCCATCCCTTGAGGGGAGACTGGGACGTCCTTACTCATTTCCTCAGAATAAAACAAGGAGACTGTTCGAGCCGGCAGTGCGCAACAGACTCATCAATCTGCCGAATCCAAAACGTCCGTTGCAGCCAGGCAAAGTCAACGATCCTAATTACTGCCCTTACCACCAAGCGGTAAGCCATCCAATCGAAGATTGCTTCGTCTTTAAGGGATGGATCGAGGATCAGTACCAACAGGGCAAGTTCGCGTTATCCGAAAACTGGAAGGTGAACCCGCCACAGCCTCATGCTCCTAAGAAGACAAACACACCGGGGGCAACATGCTCTTTTGCTGAGGAAGCTCCATCGGAGGTGGCTCTTTCGGCCAAAACCAAAAAGATACTGAATGATCGCTAGACATGTCCGGCGATTAGATGGAAGAACCCGCTGGAACCCCAGATCATCGAAGGGATGCTGAAGCCACGCCCAACTCCAAAGATTGATGGTGATAGCCAAAGTGCTCACACCCAGCCGTCGAAATCTTCGAAAAAGAAGAAGAAATCCAAAAAGCCCATGAAGCCTGGCGACAAGCGCACGGATCTACAAAAGCAGATTGACGCGCTGGAAGAGTATAACCAGAAGGCACGGACTCCAATCATGCTCCAAGAGTTCCTCAGCCACGTTCTTGAGGACGGAGATGATGGAGAAGAATCGTCAGACGAATATGAGGATTACGTAGCAAGTTGCCATGTGATCTCTCATTCATCGCTAAACAGTGAAGAGGCTCCTTGCACAAAGAAACTGGGGGTATAGCCTGAATCGGAACTTCTGGGGCCGTCAGATGAAATAATCGACGCATTCTTAAACAAAGCTCTCCTGAGAAGTAAAGCTGATCGGGAGCGTGAGATGGCCATATTTGAAAAGGCCAAACGCCAGCGACTGGACAAAAGGGTCAAAACACTTCCACCAGATCAAAGTACATCCGCCGCAAATGAAAGCAGGATCAAGACGAGGAAACGATTCGCCAAAGCCATATCGATGGGGATGAGGCTGCCCTCTTTCCGAGAAAATTCTCCTGGTGGTATACATCTTGATGAAGCAGACGTACATCCTAACTTCTGCTTATATCATCAGAAGATCGCACATCCTACTGAGGATTGCAACTCCTTTAAGTGTTGGTGGCAAGAGTATGTCGCTCACAGGCAACACTTCAACAGGACAAAGCGTAAAGCTCGTAGACAGCAGAAAAATGCGACAGATGAGCGTAAAAGAATTGCCGGCAATTGTCATAGGGTTGATCCCGAGGGACCGCGAGTTCTCGCCTTCGGGAGCGACTCCGACGAAAAGGTATCCCTCGGCCCTTTCTTCAAGGAATCCATCTCTAAAACGAAAGAATTGAGAAGTTGCGAGAACATTCAGCCGTGCAATCGCATGCTACCCGGAAAGAATCTCGGACCCGCAAACAAGGGATCGAACAAAAAGGATAAAGGGAAGGGAAGAACGGCCTTCGTCGCCAACGCTTAACAACAATCGAGTGACCCTAGACCGGTTGTTCGCCAAAGCAACAAGCGGCAACTCCTCGATGAGAAATTGAAACGTCCTTACTCATTTCCCCGGGATGAAACAAGGAGGCTGTTCGAACTAGCAGTGCGCGATGGGCTTATCACTCTACCGGAGCCGAAATGCCAGCTGCAACTGAATGATGTCAACAATCCTAATTACTACCCTTACTACCAAGTATTGGGCCATCCGATCGAAAACTGTTACGTCTTCAAAAACTGGGTTGAAGACCAATACCAACAAGGCAAGTTCGCGCTGTCCGAAAAACTGGAAGGTGAGCCCACCACAACCACATGCTCCGAGAAAGATGGATACGCTGGGGGCATCATGCTCATTCATAGGGAAAGCCACATGGACCGAAAAGTCCGTAAACTAAAAATCCGCCTCAAATACGGCCACGACAGACCAAAACATCCTTAAACTAACAGCGGACCGAAACGTTCTTAAACTAACGATGGACCACTATGTCCTAAAACTGAATAATGACCGAAACGTCGTTAAACTACTACCAACCCGCGGCATCCTCAGATTGACGTGGTAAAAAAAAAAAGAAAAAAGGAAAACGGTAGGTCCATAAGCAAAAAGGGCACGGATGAAAACCCGAAAGGGCTCCGTGAGTAAAAACAGCAGGGCTATCGGCGAGTTTTGTGAAAACCCGAAAGGGCGCAATCTCGTTAAAAAAAAGGAGAAAAAGGAAAAAAAACGATATGTCCATAGGCAAAATGGGCACGGATGAAAACTAAAAATGGCTCCGTGAGTAAAAACAGCAGGGCTACCGGCGAGTATTTGTGAAAACCCGAAAGGGCACAACCTCGTTATATTAAAAAAACGAAGAATAAAAAAAGGGGGAAGACGGTATGTCCATAAGCAAATTGGGCACGGATGAAAACCCGAAAGGGCTCCGTGAGTAAAAACAGCAAGGCTACCGGCGAGTTTTATGAAAACCCGAAAGGGCGCAATCTTGTTGAAAGACACTTGCAAGGTCCTCTTGACTTTGTGAGGAGAAACCACCTGCATGAGATCCTTACGACTCATAAGGGAGCAACACACTTAGGGATCCCCACGATTCCTAAGGAGAAATTACACATGCGAGATCCTCACGACTCGTAAGGAGAATTCTCTTATGGGACCCTCACGGCTCATAAGATTTGAAAGTCTTAAGCTACAGAGACCTGAACCTGCTCTTAAGCAACCCCCACAACCTTCGATATTGCCCTACAAGCAGCTCAATACCGACCCTTGTATACAATCCACGGACGCGAATAAATATTTCTCTAACCAAGTCCCACCCGTGACTAGGGATATGTCCATATGGTGAACAATTCTTGTAAGTCCTCTCGAGTTATAAGGAGAAAACCCTTTTGTAAGACCCTTACGACTTACAGGGGAATATGCACTTAGGAATCCTCACGATTCCTAAGGAGAAAATGCACCTACTAGATCCTCACGACTTGTAGGGAGAAATACCTTTGTGAGACCCTTACGGCTCATGAAGTCGAAAGCCTTAGTCGACAGGATCTTAACCCTGTCTACTAAGCCACCCTTGTTCGATATCGACAGAAGCAAATGATGATTCCTTCCTGGCAATATTCCAGTTGTAGCGGTGCTGATGCCGAAATCGATATCTAATCCCAGGTTTGCAGCAAGAAGCTAGTGAGCCACACATGCATACGAAATAGCCGAAATGATGGGGCAACTTGCAACAAAATCAGCAAGTAAAAATGTATGCATGCAAAATAGCCGAAATGATTGGGCAACTCGCAATAAAAAGCAGCGAGTAAAAATGAAATAAATAGTCAAAATGATTGGGCAACTCGCAATAAAAAGCAGCGAGTAAAAATGAAATAAATAGCTGAAATGATTGAGCAACTCGTAATAAAAAGCAGCGAGTAAAAAAAAAAAGATATAGTTGAAATGATTGGGCACCGCGAAAAATAGCCGAAATGATTGGGCAATCACGATTTTCGCGATATAAAAAGCTGAAATGATAGAGCATCGCGGGAAGAATAAAAAAAATGATGAAAGAATGAAACCTTTTGCCCTACAGGTGAGATTACATCGATCCCTGTATACAATCCAGGGGCACAAACAAAGAGGGAACCATACCTTCCTGACAGGCTCCATCAGAAAGCGAAGCCAAATCTCGACGGTTCATAGACAACCTAGAGACAACCTCGATATTTGTCGCAATATTGCAGACACAATGTCAGCAGATGAAGCAAAGGAAGATCCCTAACTTCAGGGGCTCGACGTCAATATCGACAACTTAGAGATCACCAATGGCGTTTCTCCTCACTCTAACCAGATGCAGACGTGACGTAAACAACCGACCTCAGAGTCTCAACGAAACGGAACCATGGCAAAGTCCCTAGTTCTAAATCTCAATGGCCACATCTACAGCCTGGAGACCAACAATGGTAGGCCTCCTCATTCTAGCAGGACACAGATGTTACACCATCAAATGGAGCCACGGCATAATCCCTAGTTCCAAATCTCGACGGTTCACAGACAACCTAGAGACCATCTCAGCATTCGTCTCGTTACACCAGACGCGCTGTCAACAATGGCGTTCCTTCGCAGTCCAGCAGGATGCAGATGCAACGTCAACAAAAGACCTCACGGTCGAAACAAAGCGGAGCGACGGCAAAATCCCAGCTCCACCTCAGCATTCGTCTCGATACAGCAGACGAGATGTCAACGACAGCGTTCCTTCGCAGTCCAGAAGGATGCAGATGTAATGTCAACAAAAGACCTTACGGTCGAAACAAAGCGGAGTGACGGTAAAATCCCAGCTCCACTTCAGCATTCGTCTCGATACAGCAGACGAGATGTCAACAACGACGTTCCTTCTCATTCCAGCAGGATGCAGATGCAACGTCAACAAAAGACCTCACGGTCGAAACAAAGCGGAGTAACGGCAAAATCCCGGCTCCACCTCAGCATTCGTCTCATTACAGCAGACGCAATATCAACAACGGCGTTCCTTCGCAGTCCAGCAGGATGTGGATGCAACGTCAACGAAAAACCTCATGGTCAGCAAAGCGGAGTGACGACGAAATCCCAGCTCACCTCAGCTTTCGTTTCGATACAGCAGACGCAATGCCAGCAAATGAAGCGAAGGCCAAATTCTTAGCTTCAGGGTCTTGACGGTAATTCATATTAAACCTGAAAGACCATTGGAAATCATCTCACACCAGCACGGAGTGGTCACCACCTTGACTTTCGTTTCGATACAGCAGACGAGGTGTCACCACAGCGTTCTTTTCCCAGCAGGATTCAGACGCGACAATCAAACAAACGGAGCCACGGCAAAATCCCTAGTTCCAGACCTCGACGGTTCACCAGCAACCTAGAGACAATCGTGACATTCGTCTCGATACAGCAGAAGCGATGCCAGCAAAATGAAGCAAAGGCAAAATTCCTAGCTTCAAGGTCTTGACGGTAACTCATATAAAACCTGAGAGACTATCGCAGATCATCCCACATGGAGTGGTCACCACCTCGACGTTCGTCTCGATACAGCAGACAAAATTTCACTATAGCGTCCTTCCTCATAAAGGATTCGGACACGCCAAAGCAAACGAAGCGAAGGCCAAATTCCTAGCTTCAGGGTCTTGACGGTAACTCATATTAAACCTGAAAGACCATTGGAGATCATCCCATACCAGCACGGAGTGATTATGACTCATCGGGGCTCTCCAAAATGAGCCTAACCTCAAGTAAAAAGCGGCATGGCAAAATTCCTAACGCTTGCTCTTCCGACGGTCAAACTTCCTAGGAGGATTGCTTGAAGACGTCTTGTCCAGCCCCCGAAGAGATCAGAGACACGACAGTCGCAAGGCTACTCGAACAGCAAGGTTGCCTATCGAGAAATACATCAGCCGACGCGACGGTACGATGGACAAAACCCTAGTACCACAGACCCTAACGGACCTCTGTCGTAAAGAGCAGAGGTTAACTGTGACGTTAGGATATTCTTGCGAGAAATGCTCGATTCATCTCGACTCGTGAGGCAAAGTCTTAGGCAGCGGTGATTAAAAAAAAACTATTTCCTAAGCACTGGGGCCCTGCAAGTTGGTCCGAAATGGACTCTTGCATACTATTCACGGGTCACACTTTCCAAAGTCGAATCTCGACAAGGAGGGAAACAACCGCATACGGGCCCTCACGACTCGTAAAGGGGAAAATTCTCTTATAAGATCCTTACGACTTATAAGGGAAAATGCACTTAGGAATCCTCATAATGCCTAAGAAGAAATTACACCTACAGGACCCTCTCGGCCGGGAGGGAGAAAATTCTTTATGAGACCCTTATGGCTCATAAAATTGAAAAGTCCTAGGTGACAGATCCTTACCCTGTTTTCTAAGCCATCACCACTCTACAAAAAGCATAAGATTGACAGTTATATACTATCTATGGATCGCACTTGCTAAGATCGCATGGTAAACAACACAGCAAGAAAGAAGAAAGCAGAGAAATGACACAAGACGTTGCAAAAGAAATGTATCTTTTATTCATGTATGCAGTTGGGTACAAAATACATCATATGAAAGAATAAAAGAATGAATACATTTTATTCAAAAATTCACAAATGATACAAAATGTTCATGGAGAAGGAAGCGTTTTTAACAAATTCGCAAGTTGTTCTCGCACTTCTTTCAACGCCTCTTCGTGATCGGCTACCGTTGCCAACTCTGCTTCTACCTGGGCTCGCTGCTGTAAGTAGGATGAAAGTTGTTCTTCGACGGCTCGCTGAGTTGCTTCACGACCTTAGGCATCACGCTCAACGGTATCGAGCTTCTGCTTCAATGTTAACCCGTCGGAGATACTTTGCAGAAGGCCCTCGAAGATAACTTTCACCCGGACAACGTTCGCGTTGACCTCAGCATACAGTCGAGCAGACTCGCTTGAGGTTTCTTTGCATTCCCTCCGCATTAAAGCCGCTTCTTGTTCAAGATGGCGGAAGTAAGAAGCGCTCTGCTCGATCCATGCCGCCCGTTGAGTACTCGTGGCCAAAATCTCGGGGGCAGGACGCATAAGTTCTAGCTGATACAGGCGGGCCTCTATCTCCCTGCAATGGTTAATCCAAGACTCGACGATGCCTTCATTATGGAAATTTACAAGCGTCGCCAGCATCGGATTAACCTTGGCAGCGAAATCTGCGGCAGAGGTGGGAGCTTCTGCGTCAAGCTCCTCGACGCATTCGCTCAGCATGCTCAGACTCATCGCAACACCCTTTGAAGATGGACGTCTGGAAAATGGGCCTGCCGGCATCATCATGCGAGACTCGAAAGGGGCCGGAATTGGAACGACAGCTGCAAAACAAATTACAATAAAATGACGGTTCAAGAAATATAGGGAGTTCATGAACCGTGGAATTTACTATACCAGCTGCAGCAAGCGGTAAAGCCGGGAGGACTGGTGGTGCAACCGATCTCTTATCTCCTCCTTCGATCTGTAGTACTGCAATCAGGGCAAGGAAGAATCAGAGACAATTTCATTATTGGAAAAAGAAAGAGTATTAATTGAAAACTATACTCACCCGCGCCACTGGATGAAGCAAGCTCCGACGGGAAGGAGAAGTGGGGATGCAGCACCTGGTACAGGTGGTAAAAAAGAACTCCTACAAAGACGCAATAGTACAACGTCAGTACATAAATTATGCAGCCAAGATAAGACTGATGGGTTGCAAATCCATACCTTCCAGCATTTGCGATGGTGCGAGGGAAGGAAGAGAAGTGGTCACCGTCAGAGCAGTAACTGACGGCGCTCCCTCGGGTAACGCGGCATCAGCACTAGCCGCACCTGCATTAGAAACAAGATAAACTTTATTAGGAAAGATTGCAGAATAAAGAAAGAAGGTCGGTGACCCAAGATTTACCTAAAGAGTCGCCGGCCGGAGCCCTAACGAGGGCGTCACTTGATGCAACGGTGGCGTCTCCCTCCTCCATTGGAACGGTCTCATCTCCCGTTGCCTCATCGCCTGACTCTGCAGGAGCCGTCATCACGCTCGCGATGCCGGAAGACGACAAGGAACCGTAAGCAGGGAGAGCGATGATCGGAGCGGCGCCCGACTCTTGAGAAAGAGCGGCCATCTCGTGCTCAGCGATCATGCCCGTTTCGCCCGTTACCACCTCGGGCTCAGTGGTCGCAGCCGTTTCGTTCACTGCTGCCTTAGGCTCGGCCATAGCAGCCGTCTCACCCGCTACCACCTCGGGTTCAACGGTCGCGGCCGTCTCATCCACCGCTGCCATAGGTTCGTCGGTCGCAGCCGCTCCATCCGCTGCTGCCCCAGGCTCGGTTGTACCGGCCGTCTCACCTGCTACCCCCTCGGGCTCGGCATCGGCAACCTTCTTGGGCATAGTAGGCGTGACTGTCTCGTCAGCCACTAGCTCAGGCCCGGCGACTACGGCTGCACCGCCTACCGTCGCCTCGGGATCAGCTGCTACCTTCTCCACCGTCCCCTCAAGCTCGACGGTCGCCGCCGCTCCTTCAGTAGGACTCGGCCCTGCAGGATAAGATGTATAAGAACCGATAGTTTTAAAACTTTTACAACAAAGCCTCGAAAAGCACATTACCTGAGGTGGATTGACTGTTGGTTTCCCGAGCTGCACGCGCCGCCCGTCTATGAGCAGTAGACAAGGCGACCGGGGGCTCTTCGGAAGGAGTAGCAGCGGGGGTAACGGCGCTTGGGCCCGCTCCCACGGCCAAAGCAGCGCTACGCTCCTTCGCTGCGCGCCTCAAGCGCTTCCTCTCCTCCCGGGCAGTCAAGACGGACCTCTTGGAAGCCTCCTTCAGTAAGGTGTCGTCGTCCGCGTTCAGAGTTGCCTCCAGAGCCTTCAAGGCATCCATCATCGGCTTTTTGAGTTGGGTCTCTCACGGCAGCCCCGAAGAGGCCGGGACTTCGGTAGCTGGCCCGGGGAGAGTCCCCGCATCGGCTTGCAAAGTAGATCCCGCGGCCCCTGCAAGGAGACAAAGAAAAGGTTAGATTGGCCATGAAAAGGAGAATAAAAACTCAATGAGCCAAGACGTACCAACGCCCGATAGAGCGCGTTTCCTTTCTTCCTCCTCGAAGGTTTTGAGAGAAGCAGCGATGGCTTCTTCGGTAGAAATGCCTGTTTCAAAAAAGGAAAAGCGTTAGTCAAAGACAATGATAAAAGCACGATGAAATGATGAAGAATGCAACTAGTGATTGCTTGATTGCGCAAGTTTAGCCAACCACGCGTCAAGCCTTGCCGAGCGCTCAGAAGCCGCGATGGCGGCCGCCAGATCGGTGTCTTCTAGCTCTACGAAGAAACCCTCGCTGCTTCCGTACTCACTTAGGCCTTCGGTAAGAGGGGCCTGAGGCTCTAAGCCGAGCACGGCATCAAGAGAAAGAACAGACTTCTTCTTCCTCTTCTGCGTGCGGACCCCGGTCGCACCCAAAATCAACTTGCGCTTCGTGGGCACCTTAGGACGGCGGGTCCCGATGTCCGAGCCCACGCCGGATTCAGGCGAAACCATATTTACCGTCTCCATCGGAGCACGGGGCGCTGGGGGCACGTCCACGGTATCACGAGGCAATCTGCGCGGGGGGCTCAGCACACGCGGAGGCTCATCTCCAGCATCTCTTCTCAGCGGAGGAACGACAAGGGTCCTTGGCTTTAGGGGGGCTTTGCGATCGCTGGCGGGGGGCACACCCTTGCGGTCAATCAGCAGCAGCTTCTCTTCCCGGATAACAGCACCCATTGCGTGCTGATACCAAGCCCCGTATATGTTGAGAGTCCTTGGAACGCAACTTGGCTCGCTAATGAAGAAGTGGGAGCCTGTGTTTAACCGCATAAAGTGGTGCAGCGCACTCCGTATTCCCTCCCTTGTGGCCGCAGGCTCTTCCAAAAACGCCTCCAGTGGGACCCCCTGGTTATAGCTTAGTTGTTGGGCGAACCGATGGGGGTTGTACCTTATGAAGAGCGCCATATCGTTTTGCCTGAACACCAGGAAGCCCGTCCGGATGGAGTACAAGCGAAGAATCTCCCGGGCTTTCAATACGGAGGCCCCGTCCTTGAAACTATCACGCAACGCCAACACCTCCTTGGAAGTCTCCGGGCCGATGGTCATGACCTTGTCCGTGAAAGAGATGCCCGCTCTGACCGTGTGCGGATGAAGAAGTAACCCCCTAGCCTCCCGCGGAGGAAGATTCACAATAGAAGCGCTAATTAACCACATGACTCTCGGGAGTCTGCACTTCTCGTAGAACGAGGGCCTCTTGTGAATACCAAAAACCCCAAGCACATGCATTTCCATCCATGAAGTAAAATAGTGCATCGGAAGATTGGCGGGTTGCACCCCCGGTTCATTTGCGTCCGCCGCCACGCTAAGTCCATGGTACAGGTGGGCCAACCCGGCGATTCCAGAAAACTGTATACCAGCCACCATCCGATGCGCTGGGTAGAAGACGTACGGCCTCATGTAGCGCGGGTGCATGTGGAGCGCGAACCAGCACAGCCATAGCCCCAGAAACCCAAGAAAGAAGGTCTCCTCGTCGATGCCCGGATCGGCGATTTCTGATAAGGGGATGATTGCGGCATCAGGGAGGTAAAAACCTTTTTGGTCGTCTTCCAGTGCTGGTTGACGATCTAAGCCAAAGCCGAAGGGGTCGTCAAGCTTGGCAAATTTTTCGCTCCGCTACGATAGAATCTCCGGTCGAAGAAAGCGGGCGATGAAGTCTGCAAAACTAAGTCCCCGGCCTCCCGATTCCAAGTAGAGACTTTCATATATATTAAGCACCTTTACCAGGCTCGGAAACTGGTGCTGAATAGCATTCTCCGGCGTTAGGCCCATTACCACCGGCTTGGTGGCGAAGACATATTCATCAGGAGGAAGTAGCTCTTCATAATGCTCCCCCCTCACCGGCAAACCGGAAATCTAAGCAAATTCTTCCAGGGGGATAGAGACTTCCCTGTCCATCAGAAGAAAGGTATGGATGGGGATGTTCCATTATTCCACGAATGCCTTAACCCACCACGTCGGAGGAGCAGGGTACTCGAACAATGAGGCATAGACTGCGGGGTACAGACCAATCTTCATCAAATGCGTCTTCTTCGCTGACAAGATGTACCTGGCCCACTGCAAATACCCGGCCGATTGTCGAGGGGTCAATTCGATGTTATAAGGTTGTCCCCAAGGGCGCGACTCACCCTGGCATATGCGCCGCCCCAGAATATCTACGGCTACCGGCGGCTGCATGGCAATGGCAGCAATCGAAGGCTGAAGAAGATCCTCCGAATTCCAATTTACGACCTCCACGGCATAGTTCACCGGGGGTGCATCTGCATATGGGATCGATGAAATCGGCTCTGACGGCATCGCACAAGAGAAGCTTCGGCGACCCTTGATGATTTCACTGTACCATCTACCCTACAGGTGTAGGTTCTTGTACTCCGGGCCGTGATCCTTAATGAGAGCAAGAACCTCCCGGTCCACCGGCGCCTCAGGGAACCCTCCCTCTGAGCGGAAAAATGGGAACGAAAGATCAGCAGACATGTTGCCTGCAAGAAAAAGAGAAATTCCATTATCAGTATCATAATTTAATTTTAAAATCCCGACGCTGGGTACTTTAAAATTTATACCACACTGCAATGCAGTGGAGAGGGGACCAAAGGGGGACCCACAAAATCCAGATGACAATGCATCAGTTAATAAGACAGTCTCATCATTGGATGAGACTGTCAATTAATGAAGAAGTCCTCAAAGAATATTCTCATTAAATGAGAAATCCCTTGAGACAAGGAGAAAATCTCCCTTTTCAGAGCAAAGCTCTGTCACAGAGTGACGCTTGTCAAACTCTGGTCACAAGGGAATAAGATTCCTTAAAGTTCCTAGCTCTGTAATAATGATGGAAAAATCCATCAAAGAAAAAAAATTAATTCCTAAAAATTAAAAGTTCTGGGATCTTAAAGATCCATGAAAAAAAACTCTTAAGAGTTCATCATCAGAAGATCAAAAGATCTATGTTCTGTCAATGAGCAAAGCTCTGTTCATGGGTTAAGAAACCCTGAAACAAATTCTTGAGAGCAAAGCTCTGTTTATGAAACCCCAAAGGGGATTTCTTTAGATCAAAAGATCTATAAGAGCAAGGCTCTGTTAATTAAAGTTGATTTAATTAAGTTTAAATTTTTTACCTAAAATTTTCTAGAGTTCTAACTCTGAAGTTCTTGAAAACGAGAGCAAGGCTCTGAAAATAAAAATCTTGGGAAGATGATAATTATCTGAGGAGGACCAAGGGTCCTATTTATAGGCGCTAAAGCGCCTCTTCAACTCCTGAGTTGACCCAACGGTCTGGATGTTGCCACCGCTGCACTCATGTGTGCGCCACGTGAGCGCAACGGGGGGGGCATTTGTTTCCCCCAATTAGAGCAAATCTCTGTTTGAATTTCAAAATTCAAAAGGTGAAGCAACGCTTCAGATCCCTTGCGCTGCGCGCAGAGCGCCACGTGTCAAAAGCAGACACGCCAGCGCAAGGAGCGTTGTGCCCAAGGCAGCGCACCCCCAATCAGAGCAAGACTCTGTTTTAAAATTCAAATTTTAAATAAAGAAAGCAACGCTTCAGATAACTTGCGCTCTGCGCTGCGCGCCACGTGTCAAACAGTGGTGCGCTAGCGCAGTTGCGCGGCGCTCTGCGCTGCGTGACACGTGTCAAGCGCAGGAGCGCTAGCGCAGTTGCGCTGTGCTCAGCGTTGCGCGACACGTGTCAAGCGCAGGTGCACTTGCGCCAACTGCGCCAGCACTAAAATTTAAATAATAATTATTTAATTAATCAGAATTAAAATTCTAGAACGATCTTTCCAATTTTATTAAAATAAGAAAATTATCTTCTGTAAAACAGAGGCCTTAGGATCAAAGATCCAACGGTGGGGAAATATCCCCAGATCAATCAGAGAAAAATCTCTGTAACTAACTTAATAAACCAATTGGCCCTATATAAAGACCCCTAGACTCCAAGTCCCAGATAGAGATATACAGAAGAGAGAGAAAAACCCTCTGTAAAGAAGAAGAGCAAGCTCTTAAAGAAAAAAAAAGAGATTTCTTTTCATCTTAAAGGTAAAAAGAACCATGTTCTTGAATAACAGAGATGAAAGCACCTCATAAAAAGAAGAATTTATTCTAAAAAAATCAAAGATTTAAGAACAAGATCAAGATCTTCAATATAAAAAAAAGAAAAAGATCATAAAGATCCAATCATAAAAGATTAAAGAAGTAATTTACTTCATTTCTAGATCTTTTGATCTATATAAAGGCACAGCCTTTTGATGAACCATTGGTTCTTGAATCTTGAGGTAGAACCTCTTTATAACAAGAAAAACTTGTTTCTTTGATCTGAATTGGATCAAGATGCGCTCTGCGCTATTGTACAGTGCCTTGCACTCTTGATTTGCACTGTTGCGCTTCTTGGATTGGCGCAAGTCACCAGAGCGCGCCACGTGTCAACCACAGAACAATCTGCGCCTTGTGCTCCTAAAAAACAGAGCACTGCGCTCTTGGATTGGCGCACTGCACCAGAGCGCGCCACGTGTCAGCAGCGCACTAGCGCAGCGCACTGCGCTAACAGACTTGCGCTCAGCAGAGCGCGACACGTGTCACCTCCACATGCGCTAGCGCCCTGCGCTCCTTAATTGGCGCAAAGCGCCTGACAGACCACGTGGCGCACTGTCAGACCATTAAATGCTGTGCATTATTAAGAAAGGGCAGAGCCCCATTAAAAAGTCTAACAGACTACTAAATGCTATGCATTATTTAAAAAGGGCAGAGCCCAAGTAAATGCCTAACAGGCCCAATATAAATGCTATGCATTTAATTACAGAGCCCAATGCTATGCATTATAAAAGGGCTGAGCCCAAATAAAAGCTCAACAGCCAGAACAATAAAATGTTCAACTGAGCCCATATGCTCATAAACCTTCAAACAGACTTTAGTCCCAAATTGGACTATAGATCTCCCAACCAACATTGGTTCAAGGGTACATCTCTGAACTCCTCTGATATCTGTCGTTGTAATCCTTCAACGTCGTCAGAGAGATGACGGGTCCCGACGGCCATACATTCCATGGACCACCATGTCCCTAAACTGGAAATCGACCGCAAAGTCTCTAAACTAAACAATAGAGTCTAAATGCTCTCTTGTCGGATCTAAACGATCCCGTTAAGTCGATCTTAGTCTTAAATTAGACTAACGTGTCCTTAACAAACGTTTAAGTTGATCTTAGTCTCAAATAAGGCTAACGTATCCTTAAACCAAAACCACAAACCCCAAATCTAAGAAAATACGGATTTGGACTAATCCACGTCCTACGGGCGACAACATAAATTAGTCTCCGTATACAATCCACGGGCAACCACAAACAAAACAACACCCACGACACGAAGTGACCAGCTGGAGAAGGAGAAAGTTGTTACCGCGATGCGGTAACGTAATTAACTGCAGGGGCTTGCGCCTGTAGGGAAGAGTGTCCTCACAATCAAAAACCCCTCAGATGAGGGGGAATTTGACGAAGTCTGCTATATCGGCCGCATCCGTTTAAACCTTCGATATACGGTGCCATAAATCAACTCGGCATCTTCGGAGAGGTGGACGGATAGCACCTATTAGCATTTGCCCCGAATTTCAGGCAAGACATCCATCGCGTCTCCGCCGCGTCCTTCGGAGGTGAACACCGCCTATCTGCAGCAGACCACTCGCTACTACAATGCCCGAGTTAAACATTGGGCCTTTAAGACGGGAGATTTGGTTTTACGAAGAAACGCGTTCATAGATCAAGGGAGACAGCACAAGTTCTCTCTGAAATGGGATGGACCGTTTATCGTAACAGAAGCGTTGTCCGATGGAGCATACCGCCTGTAGGATGCCCGGGGCCGTAATTTTCCTCGGCCTTATAACGCTGAAAAGCTTAAGTTGTATAAATAAATATGTACCTTCTTTCAAATAATATAATTCCATTTCAGCTTCTTCATTAGCTAAAAGAAGAGAAGTTCAGCATTAACTAAGTTTTCCAAACTAGGTCCTTTCACAAAAGAGCTTCTCACGCCCACCGTGGGCATCCAAAGCCCTCATCGCGAGGCCATAGAGCAGATTCTTGCATGGTCCATCCATAACGGGTAGCTTCCTGCCAAATAAAGAAGTGGATCCAAATCCCTCATCACGAGGTGACCAGGTAGCTTCCTGCTCGGCTCATCCATAATGGATAGCTTCCTACCCAACAACGAAGTGGATCCAAAGCCCTCATCGTAAGGCCACTGAGCAGATTCCTGCTCAGTCCATCCACAACGGGTAGCTTCCTGCCCAACAAAGAAGTGGATCTAAAGCTCTCATCACGAGACGACTCCTGCTCGGCTCATCCATAATGGGTAGCTTCCTGCCCAACAACTAAGTGGATCCAAAGCCCTCATCGCGAGGCCACCGAGTAGATTCCTGCTCAGTCCATCCACAACGGATAGATTCCTGCCCTACAAATATGTGGATCCAAATCCCTCATCGCGAGGCCACCGAGCAGATTCCTGCTCGGTCCATCCACAACGAGTATCTTCCTGCCCTACAAATATGTGGATCTAAAGCCCTTATTATGAGGCCACAGTGCAGATTCCTGCTCGGTCCATCCGCTGAGGGTAGCTTCCTGCCCAACAAAGATGTGGATCCAAAACACTCATCACGAGATGACCGGGTAGCTTCCTGCTCGGCTCATCCGCTATGGGCAGCTTTCTGCCCTACAAAGAAGTGGATCTAATGCCCTCATCACGAGGCGACCGGGTAGCTTCTTACTCGGCTCATCCATACTGGGTAGCTTCCTGCCCAACAACGCTGTGGATCCAAAGCCCTTATCGTGAGGCCGCTGAGCAGATTCCTGCTCGATCCATCCACAAAGGGTAGCTTCCTGCCCTACATAGAAGTGGATCTAAAGCCTTCATCGCGAGGCCGCCAAGCAGATTCCTGCTCGGTCCATCCACAACGGGTAACTTCCTGCCGTACAAAGAAGTGGATCCAAAGCTCTCATCACAAAACGACCAGATAGCTTCCTGCCCTATGAAGACATGGATCTAAGACCCGCAACAAGGAGGAATTGAGGGAGGATGCCGACCTTCCTACACTTGGCTATTGATTGATGTGAAAAAGTGTTCATAGTAGTAACCGCAATCAATAACGGTGTTGCGTGTAGCTAGCCGAGATGAGTACGGGTCGTCCTCAGGGATGCGTGGAATTTCTAATCTTTCTTCAGACGATTTGATTAGAATAAAAGAATAGGAAGAATAGTTTCTAGATCTATGTTAAACACGTATATAGAATTTATGTGGAAAAAAGCTTGTAGGGTTCATTAGGATTTAGTAATCATGGATGACTAATAAAGATGACTCCTTTTATTTTTTGATAGATTTAAAACTAGATTGATAGTGATGAATGAGGATTAAGGTTTTTGGAAGAAACTAGGGTTTCCCCACTATTGACCCTTATCCCTTCATTGATCTCTATTCATGTCTAGCCCTTAACAAAATAATTGTTAATCTAATCTCAAATCGCAGTCAAGACTATCAATAAATTGATAGCGTGCCCGATTAGAATGTTAACGATTCTTTTGCTAAAGTTTATAAACTTCATAAGACATAAAAGAAATTAAAATATTTTCTCATCCATTGTTCTACCATAATCCTACGAACCCTATCAAGCGGAGAATTACCCGCGCATGATGGAGATAGAAGAAGAAAAGATAGAGAATGAGATCATAATGTAAATATAGAAAATAAATGCGATAAGAATACAACAACTACCTTTATTAGTCAACTTGATCAATTACACTTTTTGTTCCTTTAGAAAGTGGAATACAAAACCATAGTTTGCTTCTCGATCTATCTTGAAGGAGGTAGATGAACAGCTGATTGATCAACCTGGTTGCGTGAGTCGACTTGGACTTCGTGATCTCTTCGATTTGATAATTTTCCAAGTGAGTCTCTTGGTCTTTTAAATAGTCCCAAAACTAGAAACCCTAGATTCCATGTGTTAGGATTTGCTGTTGTGATCATGATACTGAAATCTCACATCCTACGGTCACCGAAGCGCCGCGGATCCGCCGCTAAACCCCCTATTTTGCAGCTCTTCCGCCGCGGTTTAGTAAGATCGGGTCTTGGGATTTTTTGTGCTCTCTGGTGTTGATATTTGTAGATCTCTTAGATGTCTGGATTTTGGAAATCTTACTCTAAGTCTTTGCCGTTATTGATTTTGCGATTTTATTTAACTTCATCGGCAGATTGAATATTCCCGACATCTCGCATATCCCGATCTCCAGACCTGAGCCAAATCTGCATAATATCTCAACTTATAATATTAGTAATATTTGTTATATCTTGAAATATTATCCTAACCATTTGTATGATATTATTTTAAGAATCTTGATTAGAATATTTGATATGATATGCATATTTTAATTACCAAAATATTATATAAATATTATATGCATATATTTTCCTTCATAATGTTAATTATAATATATAAACATATGACATTAGATATTTTACAGATAAATTGTTGGCTATAGTGCCATCAAGTCAATTATTGGATCACAGGCACGTGATTACAATGATTGAGGGAGGACCAATACCTGTTGAACAGTCTTACTCGAGATGATAGTATGCTATCTGGTTTGTCTTTATCATCGTGTACATGCTTCAGGTGACATTACAGATCACTATTACATGTTGATAGAGCCTATAGGATTTTTGCTTGACTACCAGCAGTATGATGACGATCATATACGTGAGAGTTGGATGGTCTATAAGCATATCCTTAAAGTGTCCCTAGTCGTGGGAGTTTCGAGGCTGAGCACCGATACTCCATGAGTAGACTAGTGTATACGGATTGAGACCCCGACGAGGGGCGTTGGTTGGTCTCACAAACCATTGGTGTTAGTTGGTTCACCTAAGATATATACATGTGCTCATTGGGTTATGAGTACACCGGACGGACTCGCTGGGAACATGCTAGTTGGTATTATACCTATTGTCAGATAGCAGTTCCCTGGTGACATGTGTACAGGTTAGTCTATCGATCTGAGATCGTCATTTGTCTCGTGTGAGTTCCCACTGTGCTTTGATTACTACCCTGCCACGGTTCAAAGAAATCGTGCAAACAGGATTTAGTTGGGTACAGTCCCGACCCACATGGAGGCAGTGAGCGGATCGTCGGGGGATTTGTCTTTCCCGGTATTGGGGGTTGATGTCGCGGTATGCACGGGTGGCCATCACCAGAAATCCTTGGCCAAGGTAGTCAAGAATTACTGATCTAAGATCGGTAGTTTCTCAGGTGGTGATAGGTTTCATACCGACACTAAATATCGCGTTATTAGGGGTCTGACTTTATCCACCCCCTAAAATCGATATGCGATACTCATAGACGAACGGACCGGACTGTACGGATATTGTCACTGTCAGGCTCAGTAGGGTTTCAGGATGAGTTCTCTCGTCGTCCTCCCTTTCGCTCAATACCTGGGCAGCCGTTACATACAGCTAATGCCACTGACGTGCTTGTGGTTAAACCCACTGCCAGCGTATTGACGAGTCTTTAGAGTCCCATACAGAGGGTTTCCTTGGTTCAGGCGAAATGTTGTAGACGCCGTATGGTTTTATGGCAGGGTTTGAGCATATACGTGCACTTGTGCACGGATCATGATCGGACGGATAATACTGGTAGGGTTTGGTTTAAGCCGGATCCTAGTATTATATTGTTGGATTATTTTTGTCTCGTTGTATTCGTATTCAGTCCGAATACGGGTGTAGGTATGTATATACGGATGAAGGGTATTCTTGTAATCCGTTATGAGTTTACTTTGAAGTTGGCATTTCATTTTCTAGTATTGAACATTTAGGGTTTTTCTTTAAATGTTTAATATTTATGTGATAGAGAGTGTGAGTGCAAGTCTTGGCTTGGGCATTGATTGTGGCATAACACATGAGTGCAAGTCTTGGCCTTGTGCATTCATTGTGGCATGTGTTCACTTGGTGACTCATAGTATTGGTTCATGGGTTTTGTTTTGGTGTGAGATCTTTTTATTGTGCTAGAACTTTTCTTGAGTTTCCTATCACAAATACTTCACTACACCACAACAAAACAACAGAGAACATATTCCTTCACTTGATTTTTTTTCTTTTGTGCTAAAGTCTTGAGCTCACACTTTCTTCATATGGCTTCTTCTTCACCTCCATTCATACCCTCTCATGTTTTGAGAATCAGTGGATGTTTTGAGATAAAGTATTCACACACTATCTCTACTTCACCTTGGGTATCTAACCTAGCAAACTGGATGCCCGAGTTGTTTCGGTTTTTGGAGTGGGAGCCCGTATTACTAATCCTCGACATGGATTGTCTTCGACGAGAGAGACCGTGTCACGCCCCGCCTCCCGGTGTACGGCGAAGGGGATGCGACGAGGCCGCTATGTGTTTACTCTAAAGCAAACACGCTAAGCGTATCTAAGCAATATAAAAAATTGTACACAAGAGACAATTGTAATGAAACAACAACTTTATTTATTAACATTCTTTTGTACAATGCATGGAAAAGTAAATACATCTAAATGAAAGCAATGCCTAAACAGTGGCATAACAGAAATGGAAATACTGAAATGAAATGTGTATAAGTGTTACTACAGGTCGGGATCTTCAATAAACTGGTCCAAGTTTTTAGTGCTAGGATCGATCTCTGGAAGGTTCGAAACACCTGACGACATTCAAAGAAGAAGAAAGAGAATATCGTCAGCGAACAAATCGCTCGGTAAGTCCCAAATATAATGGAGAAGTAGAATAGACAGAGAGTAAGAGAGAGTGTAACTTTTAAAGTTGTATTATATTATTATAATATTGTATTTAGTGTTAACGCTGTTGTTTGTAGCTTGGTATAGAAGGATGCCAGTGTATACGAGAGGAGTCTCACTTGCCTCGGAGACTAAGGTATCAGGAACTCAAGGAACCGTTCATGCCATGGTATAACAGCAAAGGAATACAGGTTATGTGTCTTATGGTTGTAGTCCCGTGCCACTTCTAACACCTTCCGTACCAATCTATCTCTTAAACCCCGCGATGTCTTGTTTGTATTGTTTGTATTGCAACTTGTATTGTCGCCCTTAAACCCCGCGATGTCTTGTTTGTATTGTTTGTATTGCAACTTGTATTGTCTTGTAATATAGATTGTATAATTGGATGACTTGCCGAAACCATGATATCAGTAAATGGATATAACTGGAGAATCATGGATGTAACTAGAGAATCATGTAAATGGAAATATATCCATGGTTCGGTTCAGTCAATATAAATTGAATAGATTGAATATTTGTATTCCAGGATTCATGTTGAATTGTAAATTGTAGATTGTACTTGAATCATATTCAAGTCAGATTATTAAGAAGAGACTCAGTCTGAGTCAGAACAATTAGAAAAGAAATTGAAGTCCTGAATTAGGTTTTGATGTTATTGGTAACCGCTGCACATGGGCGGCTGGATTTATGTCTTTTTCAAACACGATTACCGTGTTGATAACACCGTTGTTAAGTTGTCTACCTTAAATAGGCAAGCACCCACTTCTCCGGCTCCCTGAGGCTCAAGAGATTGGTCCCGCTTAAACCTATATTTACTAGGGCCCTTAGGGTAATTTATAGAACTTGAGGGGGTTTTATGTAAAAATACTTTTGTATAATTTTCAAAATACACTTAAAGTATTTAATTATCGTCTTTAGAGTTGTCATAAATGTATATTTTATAATTGTGATATTTCTAGTGAAAATAACATATTTTTCATAATACATGGTATTTAATTGTAACATTGAACTTGTATGGAATTCATGGTATTTTAATGTAAAGTGATTCTTGTGATTTTAGTAAAAAGTTGGAATATTCATATTATCACAAAATAGATATTTTAATAATACATATATACATATTTATATAAATATAATTTTAATATATATTATATTTCTAGAAATCTCATTTTCTTAAGATTTTCGTATTTTAAATCTCTCGAGACCGAATACTCCTTACGGAGGTCTGCATCTCGCACTACTAAGCCCAGGGATGTGCGATAATCCGCACCATCCCAGTCGGGTTCCCCAAAATGGGTTGTAGCGGTGCTTTGCAAAGATTTATAAAAATACGAATTCTTATAGAAAACGGTTTTAATAGTTAGTGGTATTTATATGTAAAGTTTCGTTTTCCCGTATTCTATGTTCCCGAAAGGTATTGTGCTATATTGCATATGAGTGTTGTGATGAGGCGGGTCATTACCGTGTGATCTATTTAAAGTTTTAGCAAGATTGTGATGCTTTAATGTCGAAATGAAACTATATGGTATTTTAGTGAAAAAGTACGATAACAATTGAAATATAAATCTTTTTGATATGCAATTTGTTTAATATGACTTGTTAATGTTTAATAGTCAACATGTAAAGGTTTAGCATGATTGTATTTAAGAAAAAATGAGATTTTTTTTGAAAGAACCGAATCAGATATCGGATTAACTCCGATTCCGTCGGTATTTAGGAATACGTGTTTTTAGAAAAGAATAGAGAAGAGGGAGGTGGGACTTACGGTTTTAGAGCTTAGAAAAGAGAGAGAGAGGAAGCGGTAGGAGGTGTCGGTGCGTCGTTTCGTCGCCGGAAGCTCCTAGGGTTGTCATCGGAAAATCGTCGAAGCTTTCGCCTTTTTGCTAACTTCAATTGCACACTAAACTTCTAGGGATTTCTTGAGAGTTTTGATCAGAATTTTGGAGTGAGAGGTGTGTGTTTAGGGGTTGTATTTATAGGGTTTAGGGTAGGTGAAAGGGTGAAATGAAAAAATGTATTAAATAGTATTAAAAATGTAATAAAATGGAGTAAATAGGGTTTTAAAGAGTCTCTGGTACTGGTCTAAGAAAATAAAGTATCCAGGAGTACATGGGAGGTGAAGAGGCAGACTTTTCATGTTGGAGACTCGGCGGTCCGGCCGAATCCGGCCGGCGGCAGCAGCCCAAGTCGCCGGCCGATTCGGCCGATTCCGGCCGAGTCAGGGGTGCTTCGTGCTCCTCGTCAGTTGGGTATTCTCCCGGGACAGTTTTTTTTTATTTGTGTAGTGGGGTTTTTATGAGTTATGCACGTGTAAACCCTTGGACTTCTAAAAATCTAAAAGAAAATAATATTAAAAAATAATGTGGGTGATGGAATTTGAATTCTGGTGCTTTGTAACAGCAGTGCAAGGTCTTACCAATGAGCTACAAGCTCCTTCTTGCTATTTAAAAGCAAAACAAACTTATATCTTGTGCTCAGACAAAAATACCCCTCTCTGTAATTTTGGAAAAATTGTACATAAAATTGTACAGAAAGTTTAGGATTGTTACAGACCGAAGACCAAACATCATCAAGGCAGCCGCGAAGAGCTTGGACAGAGGTTGAAGACCGAAGGACACGGATCGATCGGTATAACCTCTCTAAACTCTTTACAGTTAACTAGTATAAGGTTAATGGTACTATCCGTCGTTTAGGGTTCCGTTAGCGCCGGGTTTTAAAAGTTTTTGTTCCGCGTTTGACCACGATTGATGGCCGGAGCACTGCCGTAGCCTTACACAAACCCTCATATGTTTTATATTCATAATAAACACCCTTAAATATTTATCAAAAGTAAGGAAAATGTTATATCAAAAGTGCGATATTTTCAACTGAACAAATACCCCAAACTTAACTTTGATCGTCCCGAGCAAACTAGTTATTCAAGAGAGGGAGAAAAAGAAAAAAGAGAAAAAACTAAGTAGCGCATTTTTGTAGGCAACACGATTG
The DNA here is from genome assembly GCA_030015575.1 of Agapanthus africanus. NCBI lineage: Eukaryota > Viridiplantae > Streptophyta > Magnoliopsida > Asparagales > Amaryllidaceae > Agapanthus > Agapanthus africanus. The sequence goes on from CM057339.1 coordinate 30,684,187, forward strand.
CACTTAGCACGTGCAACAAGCCGTTAAACCTCTAGGTGTCCCTAGTAGGAGGAGTGTTGTCTCCTGAGGGGTTTCAGCGGATTACACCTACAAAATTTCATAATAAAAGAAAGATTGTGAAAGTTACATACAAAGATAAGAACTATAAAAGAAATAACTTGAAAATAAGAGTTTCCAATTACACAATCTTTTTGGTTGTCATGAGTCCTATCTTAATGGTCATGAAAAGATGTTAGAAAACACACCATCCCTCAATAAAATATCGCCTTTAGTCTTCCTCCCTACCTTTCTTCCAAATATCGATCATATACCTCTACGTGTGTGTAAAAGACATCCCTACACTCAGAGAATTCAATTCAAGTTATCATACCCTTGTCCATCTTTCTTAGTACTTTTTAGTCGGTGAATATTTTAGATAGAATTGCTCACACATCCTTCATGCGACCGTTAATATGTCTTGAGGTACTAACAAACCGATTACCAAATGTGCTTGCTTATTTAGGCGTAATTCCTCGTTTTGCAACATCTAAGGCTTACCAGTGGCTCCCAAACCCGTTGGTCTAAGGCATTAGGTGATAAAGCACCATCGCTATATTTTTTTATGCTGCCTTAAGCAATTACAAAACCAGTGTTCATTTTTCTTCACCATTTTTTTCTTTATATATTTCTTTTATTTTTCTTCATACCATGGCTTTTAACAAAAGCATTTCAAGGTATCCTTTACTATCCCAAGTTTCAAGATGTGTGATAGTACATATAGTAGGGTATCAACGTTCAAATGTTTGGCTTCAAGAATAGAGACTATTTTTCCGACTTATTTTTATCCTCAGATTAGTAATTTCCTTCATCTTACTAACCCTTGGGACAACGGCTCATAACTACTTATTACTAAATTCATTCAAGAAAATATCTAATTTTCTTGCAATTTTCAAATTATTCCTATCTTTCATATGTAATTTTTTCACTTTCTGTTTTTCATTGTCAAAAAATTTTTTTTTAGTGCCTAGTGCCAAAAGATAATTCAGTAAATACAAACCCCCCCAAACCTGTTTTCAACAGTGTCCTCACTGATGTTATCCTTTGAGTACATAAACTTGTAGACTTTGGGAGAGAAAATAATATGGGTAAAATAATAGTTAAATGAAAACTACCCCCAAACTTGTACTTTGGCACGTACGGATATTTAGTTAAGTCCTTTTTCACCCACCTCCATTCTTAAAATGAGACAATGTTACCGAAACATGGAGGTGAGGCGGAGGAAAGTTAGTTATGATAAAGCGACTCCTGTAAAAACAGGAGCTCCTCCGCTGGGTCAGCAGAAAAATATGGTTTTAATCTTTGCCCATTTACTTTAAAAATTGAACCATTTTTTATATTTCAACTTCTACTGCCCCGTGCAGATATACATACCGCACCACAAAAGGTACTTTCTAACGAATTTTTGCTTACCCGGATGAAGATGGAGACGGGAATCGTAAAGAAGGACTTGTTGTCCCGGTGTGAAGGTTTTTCTAAAAAGGTTTTTATCGTGGAACACTTTAGTCCGGTTCTTTACTATAACCGCATTATCGTAGGCTTCATCGCGGAGTTCGCTTAGCTCATTTAATAGCTTCCGATAGCTACTGGCTTGATCAAAATCGAAGTTAAGCTATTTAATAGCCCACATTACTTTGTGTTCGATCTCGACAGGAAGGTGGCAAGCCTTCCCAAACACAAGTTGGTATGGAGACATACCAAGATCGGTCTTATAAGCAGTACAAAATGCGCAAAGAGCATCCGTTAATTTTATTGACCAATCTTTACGATTCTTAGAAACCGTCTTCTCCAGAATTTGTTTGATCTATCTATTGGAAAACTCAGCTTGCCCGCTCATTTGGTGATGATAGAGCATAGAAAGTTTGTGGTTGATTGAATATTTCCACATTAAAGTCTCGAAATACCGATTACAGCAATGCGACTCGTTGTCGCTAATTATAGCGCGAGGGTGTCCGAATCGTGAAAAGATATTTTCTTTAAAGAACTTAATAACAACCTTGTTGTCATTAGTGCGACACGGTATTGCTTCTACCTATTTTGAGACATAATCAACCGCTGACAAGATATATAAATTCCCAAAAGACTTGGGAAATTGGCCCATAAAATTAATTCCCCAAACGTCAAATATCTTCACAACTAAGATAGGTTGGAGCGGCATCTCATTTCTCCGTGAAATCCGACCCATGTGTTTACACCGAGGACAGGTTTTGCAATGATCATATGCATCTTTAAATAATGTTGGCCAATAAAAACCACATTGCAAAACTTTCTCCGCCGCTTTCCGTGGACCAAAATGACCGCCACATGCCTGATCATGACAAAAAGACAATACACTCTTGTCATCATCATTAGGGACACGTCTGCGAATGATTTGATCGGGACAATATTTAAACAAATAAGGTTCATCCCAGTAAAAGTGTTTTACTTGGGATAGAAATCGAAGATTGTCTTGTTTCGACCAATCGTTAGGAATAAGTCCTGTTGCTAGATAATTCACAATATCCATGAACCAAGATTCGCAAGATACGGTCAAGAGCTATTCGTCAGGGAAGGAGTCATTTATTGGCAAGGTCAACATTGGTGAAGAAGAGATGCGTGAAAGATGGCCGGCCACTACATTTTCACATCCACTTGTAGGGTGTTTTTCGTCACCCTATTGAGATGGGAATCCGCGTCGCTTGTGAGGCGTGCTCCAGATTCCTCCTGCCCAGGGTAGGCGGGGGTTTATTAATTGTGGGGATCCGAATCTCCGGCAGCCGCGGACTAAGTTGTCGTTAATTAACCCTCGCCTTTGGAGTGAGAGAACCTCCGATTGACGGGTCAAACTGGTCATGCGAACTCAACGTGCAGTGTGCATATATGTGTCTTAAGGGGTTTTGGATATATCGGAAGTCTCGCAGAGTTTACGGGGGTCCCGCTATTGTGGAGTGTGTGTGTATAAAAAAGGAAGAATAGCGTCCAAAAGACGCGTGGGTGCCAGCGCCTCACATGCCTGGCACGCGAGCGCTGGACGCCGGCGGCTCACGTGCCTCGCACATGGGCGCTGGGCGCCGACGCCCCACATGATTGGCATGCGGGCGCTGGGCGTCAGCAGGAAAAGGGACTTGGTCCCTGCACTGTGAGCTGTGCTCCCGATTTGACTTCTGGAGTTAAACTCCTAAAAGAGATTAATTTATTGTCACGCCCCGCTTCCCGGTGTACGGCGAAGGGGACGCGATAATGCTGCTACGTATTTACTCAAAAGTTAATACGCTAAGCATAACTAAGCAATATAAAAGAAATATACACAAGAGACAAATGTAATGAACAACAACTTTATTTATTAACATTTTTTTGTACAATGCATGGAAAAGTAAATACATCTGAATGAAAGCAATGCCTAAATAGTGGCATAACAGAAATGGAAAGTACTGAAATGAAATGTGTACAATGAATCTAAAGCTCTGGGTCGTAGGCTAGCTGATCCAAGTCCTCGCTGGTAGGCTCGATCTCCTGAAGGTCTGATCCACCTGTCAACATTCCAAAGAAGAAAGAGAAGGAACGTCGTCAGCGAACAATCACTCGGTAAGTCCCATAGATGAGGGAGAAATAGAATAGACAGAGAGAGAGAGAGAGAGAGAGAGAGAGAGAGAGAGTAACTTTTAAAGTTGTATTATATTGTTATAATGTTATATTTAGTATTAACGCTGTTGTTAACGTAAGTTCAAGGGTGAATGTCAACTAATCTCAAGAGTGTTCTTGAACCCAACAGGCTGTAATCCAGGGGTAGGGAACCACGGGCCCGAATCAAATGTTAGTAAAGGGACTTCAACATAGTGTTGAAGTATTCCAAACTCAACAGGCTGTAATCCAAGAGTAAGGAAATACGGGCTCTCATGATAGATTGTTTGTGTTAGTAGACATGGATTCATGATCTAGGGGGACTCTTGAGATTTTGTTGGATTCACGCATGAACTATCCCAATACCCCGTGTATTAATTGTATTGATGGTAATGATTGCACTGATGGTATTGTATTGTATTGTATATTATATTGTCTTGTAAATTGAATTGTATAGATTGATGACTTACCGAAACCATGATATCAGTAAATGGATGTAACTGGAGAATCATGTAGATGTATGAATCATGTAGATGGATGTATATCCATGGTTCGATTCAATCAAGTTGTATAAATTGATAGATTGAACAGATTGAATATATGGATTCATGGATTCGTGTTGAATTGTTATGTATATACTTGACTCTCATTCAAGTCAGATTGATTATGTCGAGACTCAGTCTGAGTCAGACAATTAGAAAAGAAATTGAAATCCTAAATTAGGTTTTGATATTATCGGCAACCGCTGTATATGAGCGGCAGGATTTGTGTCTTTTTCAAACACGATTACCGTGTTGATAACACCGTTTGTTAAGTTGTCTATCTTAAATAGGCAAGCACTCATATCTCCGGCTCTCTGAGGCTCAAGAGTCCGGTCCCGCTTAAACCTATATTTACTAGGGTTCTTATTGTAATTTATATAACTTGAAGGGGTTAATGTAAAAACAGTTTGTATAATTTTCAAAATATACCTCAAGTATTTTATTATCGTCTTTAGAGTTTTCATAGATGTAGATTTTATATATGTGACATTTCTAGTGAGTAAAACATAATTTCGTAATATATGGTATTTAATTGTAAAATATTGAACTTGTATGGATTGCATGGTATTTTCATCTAAAGTGATTCTTTTGATTTAGAAAAGCTGGAATATTTATATTATAACAAAAATTAGATATTTTGATGATATATATATATATATATATATTTATATAAAATAATTTTAATTTATTATTTTCTACAAATCTCATTTTTTTAAGATATTTGTATTTTTAAATCTTTCGAGACCGAATGCTTCTTGCGGAGGTCTGCATCTCGCACTACTAAGCCCGAGGATGTGCAATAATTCGCACCATCCTGAACGGGTTCCTCAAATGGGTTGTAACGACGCTTTGCAAAGATTTGTTTAAAAATACATAATCTTGTAGAAAACGGTTTTATTAGTAAAAGGTATTTTAGGGTAAATTTGTATTCCCGTATTGTATAATTCCGTATTGTATAATCCCGAAAGACATCGTGTTATGTTGCATATGAGTGTTGTGAAGAGGTAGGTCATTACCTCATGATCTATCTAAAGGTATAGCGAGGAAATATGATGTTTTAATGTCAAAACTAAACTACATGGTATTTTACTGAAAAAGTACGATAAAAATTATAATATGAAATATTTTGCTATGAAACTTGTTCATGATGTTTTATTAATATTTAATAGTCATGATGTTAGAGTTTGGTATGTTTGTAGTTAAGAAAATTGGGACTTTTTAAAGAAAACTGAATCGGAAGTTGGATTAACTCCGCTTCTGTCGGGTTTAGAAATACGAGTTTTAAGAATAGAGAATAGAAGAGGGAGGAGGGACTTATGGGATTTAGATTAGAGAAGAGGAATAGAGAGTGGTAGGAGGTGTCGGTGCGTCGTTTCGTCGCCGGGAGCTCCTAGGGTCGTCGTCGGAAATTCGCTGGAGTTTCGCTCTTCGCTAACTCCACTTGTACACTATTGAACTTAGAATTTTCTTGAGAGTTTTGGACAGTGATTTGGGGTTAGGAGGTGGAAAAGTGGGTGGGTATTTATAGGAAAAAAACTAGGCTTAGGGTAGATGAAAAGGTGTTAAAAAATGTATTTAATTTTTGCATTGAAAAGAATTTTAATTTGATTTTTAATCCTCTGTAATAATGCATGGTTTTTAAATCATATTGGGTAAATGGGGAGACCAAGGGGCACAGTTTTCAAGAAGGCCAAATCGGGTTTTGGGGTGAATCGGCCGGCGGCGGCGGCCGATTCAGGCCGAGTCGGGCCGAGTCTTGGGGTCATCTGTCCGTCGTCGTTTGGACTACCTCTTGGACTCATTTATTTTTAGTGCGACCTTTGGGTTTACGGGTTATGCACGTGTAGACTCTTGGGGTTCTAAAAATTTAAAAAAAAAACTAATTAAAAAATAATATGGCTAATGGGATTTGAACTCTGGTGCTTTGGTTCAACAGTGCAAGGTCTTACCAATGAGCTACAAGCTCCTTCTTACTATTAAAAAGAAAAACAAACTTATAACTTGTGCTCAGGTAAAAGTACCCCTTTCTGTATTTTTGAAAAAATTGGTACAGAAAGTTTAGGGTTGTTACATTTATGGAGTTGAACTCCAACAGATCTTGAGTGGAGTTAAATTTCTAAAAATCCTTGGAAATGGTCAAAGGGGACCCTTTTCTTCTCCCCTTTGGCCCTGAATTTTCTTTTAGGCCTTAGATCTTCCCAAGGTGGGATTTTTAGAGATGGGTCTCCTTCTTCTTCCTCTCGGTTGGCCGGATCTTGGAGAAAAGGGAGGGTGATATTTAAAAATTTCCCCTTTTTGAGATTTGATGGAAGATTTGAGTTCCCCTTCAAGGGTTTGATGGTGAAAAACTTTTATTTTTTGAAAAGAAAGAGTTAAACTCTTGATTTAATTCAAAAAAGAGGAGAAGATGCTAGAACCTTGAGGAAGGGGAAGGAGGCACAAACCCTAGAAGTTGGGAAAATGAATTATTATTCTTCATTTCATCATGTTTCCTTTTATAGGCGTACAAATTTATACATAGCCCCTTGGGCTTTACAAAATGGAATTTTGCCCATCCTATACCTAATGTGCTCATTTCTTTTGCATATGAGCCATGGGTTTTTACAAAAAATTGGGTTTATGCCCATTTTCCTTACATTTATTTATAAAAATTGTATCAAAATTATTTATTACAAAATTTTTATTTCGGCATGGAGGAGGCCGTCCACTTCATGTTCGGGCTCAACTCGGGCATGGGCACACTTGACCTGGGCTTGGGCACACTTGGCTTGAGGTTGACTTCAACTTTGACTTGGTCAACCAGGGAGTTATTTTTGACCCCAACACCACTCTTGTCTCGTATGACAAGATCAAATTCTTATAACAACAGGATCCAACGTATTAGCCTGGTTTTAGCATCCTTCTTCAATAAAAGGTGTCTTAGAGCGGAGTGATCAGTGTAAACCACAATTGGCAAGCCAATTAAGTAGGGCCTGAATTTTTCTAATGCAAATACAACTGCCAGGAGTTCTTTCTCGGTAGTTGTATAATTAATTTGGGCATCGTTCAAGGTCCTACTTGCATAATAAATTACATGTGGTATCTTATCAATGTGTTGTCCTAAAACTGCACCAATAGCAAAATCTGATGTATCACATATAAGCTCGAATGGATGGTTCCAATTCGGAGATGATAGAACGGGGTTGTAGTAAGAGAACTTTTAAGTGATTCAAAAGCAGCCTCGCAATCCGAATCGAAGTAAAATGTTGTATTCTTGTCCAAGAGAAGGGTTAAAGGTCTAGCAATTTTGCTAAAGTTCTTAATGAATCTCCTATAAAATCCTGCATGACTAAAGAAAGATCGTATATTTTTGACGTATTTGAGAGGAGGAAGATTATTGATGACATCTATTTTAGCTCTGTCTATCTCAATACCTTTTTGTGAAATGATATGTCCAAAGAGAATACCTTCTTGGACCATGAAATGGCATTTTCCCCAATTTAAAGTTAAGTTATTATCCTTACAACGGGTAAGAACCGCGTCAAGATGACACATGCAATCTTTAAATGAGCCCCCAAATATAGAGAAATCGTCCATAAATATCTCCAGAAAATTCTCGACCATGTCTGAGAATATCCTCATCGTACACTGTTGAAATGTAGCGGGAGCGTTGCATAACCCAAAGGGCAAGCGTTTATAAGCAAAAATACCGAAATGATAAGTAAATGTTGTCTTATCTTGATCTTTTTTGGCGACGGGGGCCTGGTTATAGCCAGAGTATCCGTCCAAGAAGCAATAGTATTCATGTCCAGCTAATCGTCCCAACATCTGGTCAATGAAAGGTAGAGGGAAGCGATCTTTCCTCGTTGCGGCATTGAGTTTCTTATAATCAATACATACACGCCACCCAGTGTCACACCCTGCTTCCCAGTGTACGGGCAAGGAGACGCGACGAGACCCGCTACGTATTTACTCAGAAGTAAACACGCTAAGCATATCTAAGCAATATAAAAGAAAAGTACACAAGAGGCAAGATGTAAATGAACAACAACTTTATTTATTAACATTCCTTTTACAATACAATGAAAAGTAAATACATGGAATGAAAGCAATGCCTAAACAGTGGCATAAAAAATGTACAAGTAAATTAGATCTCTGGGTCAAAGGCTATCTGATCCAGGTCCTCGCTGGTGGGCTCTGTCTCCAGAAGGTCCGATCCACTTGACAACATTCCAAAGAAAGAAGAGAAGGAATGTCGTCAGCGAACAATCGCTCGGTAAGTCCCAAAGGTGAGTAGATATAGAATAAACAGAAAGAGAATATAAGTTTTAATGTTTTATTATATTGTTAACGTTGTTGTTTGTAGCTTGGTACAGAAAATGCCAGTGTATACGAGATGAGTCCCACTATTCCGGAGACTAAGGTATACGGAGCACAAGGAACCATTCATCCACGGTACAATGGCAATGGATATTCAGGTTAGGTGTATTATGGTTACGGTCTCGTGTCACTTTTAACACCTTCTGTTTCCCCCCAATAATAGAAGAGCAAAGCTCTGTTCAAAATTTGAAAAGAGGCGGCGCCTCATGTATCTTGCACGAGGGCGCCAGCGCTAAGACTTAAAAACTCTGAGGCAGCGCCTCACGTGTCTTGCATGAGGGCGCCGAGAGTTAAAAACTCTGAGGCAGCGCCTTACGTGCCTTGCACGAGGGCGCCGGCGCCGAGAGTTAAAAACTCCGAGGCAGCACCTTACGTGCCTTGCACGAGGGCGCCGGCGCCGAGAGTTAAAAACTCCGAGGCAGCACCTCACGTGCCTTGCACGAGGGCGCCGGCGCTAAGAGTTAAAAACTCTGAAAAAGCACCTCACGTGCCCCGCACGAGGGCGCCGGTGCCAGAACTAAAAGTTCTCTGCCGTTGGATCAAAAATCCAACGGAGATGATAAATCATCAAAATACAAAATTAAATTCTGTTGAGCAAATATTCTTCAAATCTTTCTAAACGAGAAAGATTACTCTCTGTAAAACAGAGCACCGTTGGATTAAAAATCCAATGGTGATCACCAAGCAACAGAATTAGCTCTTTATGGAAAAATATTTCCCCAATCTTTCTAAACAAGAAAGATTACGCTTTGTAAAACAGAGCACCGTTGGATTAAAGATCCAATGGTGATTAAAAATCACCAAGCTACAGAATAAGCTCTGTATGGAAAATATTTTCTCAATCTTGTTAAAAATAAGAAAAATATTTTCTGTAAAACAGAAGTTCTTGGATCAAAGATTCAACGGTTGATAAAATCCCCAAATCAATTAAAAAATCACTCAACGAAAGATTTCCTTAACTAATCAACAAACTTGCCTCTACTATATAAAGGACCCAAGACTTCAAGTCTTGTACAGAAGAACCCCCCCATAAACATCAACTTCAAAAAAAAGAAGAGCAAGCAAAAAAAAGCTTTAAGAGAGAAGAAGGAAGAAGAACTTTCTTCAAGATAAATAAAGATAATAGAGATCATAATATCTCATCTGCATATCCAAGAGTTTAACCCTCATAAAGAACATAGTTCTTTCACCTGGATCCGAGATCCATTAGACAAGTCTCCCACAAATGAGAATTTAATTCTCGTGGGGACAAATTTGTTCTTGGGGATCGAAGATCCAGGGGAGAACAGAGAATTGAACATCTTCAGAAAAATGCATAAAGAAAGAAACAGTGCCAAGCGCCTCACATGTCCCTCACGTGTGCGCTGCTCAAATAAAGAGTGCTTAGCACTCAATGGTTGGCGCTCAGCGCCAAGCGCCTCACGTGCCCGTCACGTGGGTGCTGCTTAACATGAAGTGTTCTGCACTCGTCAAACAGTGCCTTGCGCTTAGCGCAGGTGCCTCTCGTGTTCCGCACATGGGCGCTATAAAGAGTGTTTAACACACCATAAAAAAAGAGAGGATAAAGTAAAGGGTGAGCGTCAGAGCACATATCAATGCTCAGCACTGTTTGCACAGAAAAGGGACTGAGCCCAAACAAGTGTCTAACACTTCATTCAAAGACTGAGTGGGGAGTCCAAGTTGACCAAAAGTCCCTAATTCAGATCAACCGAGCCCATGTGCTCACCATTTTCCAAATTGGTCTAAGTCCCAAACACGACTATTGATCTTCCAACGGACATTGGTTCAAGGGTACATCCCCTCACACCTCTGATAAATGTCGTTGTAATTCTTCAGCGTCTTCAGAGAGGTGGCGGGTCTCAATAACCAACAACTCTTTAGCCTACTCCCAAATTGACGGGCACATCACAATACGGATCGCAACGTCCTTAAACTAGCTATGGACCGTAACGTCCTTAAACTACAATAGACCGCAACGACTTTAAACTAACAATGGGCCGCAACGTCCTTAAACTAAAACAATATAGAGTCCAAATGCTCTTCTGTTGGGTCTGAATGATCCTAAAAATCCTGTTGAGTAGATCTTAGTCTAAAATTAAACTAACGTATCCTCAACAAACATTTAAGTCGATTTTAATCTCAAACGAGATTAACGATCCTTAAATCAAACCAAGCCCAAATCTAAGAAAATACGGATTTACACTAATCCACGCCCTACAGGCGACAACACAAATTAGTCTCCGTATACAATCCACGGCCAACCAAAAATAAAACAAACACACACGACACGAAGTGACCTCCTGGAGCAGGAGAAAGTTGTTACCGCGATGCGGTAACGTAATTAACTGCAGGGGCTTGCGCCTGTAGGGAAGAGCGTCCCCATAATAAAAAACCCCCTCACAATAAGGGGGAATCTGACAAAATCTGCTACAACGGCCGCATCTGTCTAAACCTTCGATACACGGTGCAATAAATCAACTTTGCATCTTCGGAGAGGTGGACAGATAAAACCAAATAGCATCTGTCCCCAAATGCAGGCTAGACGGTTGTCTTTCCCGGCTTTCGGCGGTAAACAGATTCTGGCACGCCCGGCGGGACCTTTTCCCCTTTCCACTCCACTCTTCGTGTGTCGTGTTCGTGAACGAATCGTGGTTTAATATGGCTGCCCCTGAATTCGAGGTACTAAGATTTGGTGTCTTACTCCATGCAGAAGAGAAGATGACATCGATGGCTTCCAACTGCACCAATTGCAACAGCAACTCCCACTCCGTCCCTACTGAAGGAGTAACTTATGGCCCCAAGCGGCCTCCATCTTTGCGATCCGGTGGAACAGGTGACTCGGGTCACCATTGGACTGTTTTTGGGACCATGCTTTCGCCAATAAGCTTCAATGCATCAATGCCATCACAAGAGGCTCCAAAAAAGTCGGTCTTTGATCAGCTCGCAACCACCACGGCCCCTCTCAACGGGTCATCCAAGTCTGCCGCCTCAGTCTTCGATAGGCTGAGCCAAAGCTCTAGTGGGCCCATAAAGAGGCCTGCAATACCTGAGGGGGTTATCCCAAAGCGGATAGCCATTCCAGCTTTGATAGACGAAGCCGTCAAAGGGGCTTCTCCTGCTAAAGGATCGGTCTTCACAAGACTGGCCATTCCAACTCCCGCTTCGGGCGAAGTCACCAAGGATGCTTCCCCTATCAAAAGATCGGCCTTTGCAGGATTGACCGTTCCCTCTTAGCGGACGTCGGTCTTTGACAGGCTGACACCAATAACACCCATCAGAGCAGAGGACATGACGAAGTCGCTCCGACAACAGAGATGGTCCCGTCTGCACGACATGCTCGACGTCGCTGCTGGTGCCGAGTGAGAAAAGCTAGGGGCAGTTCCCTCTCTGGACTTACCCAACCAGCTCCAATGGTGGAAATTAATGCTGCTGTTCCAACTGGGAACGGCTTCGAGCTGCTTAGGAGGGCGCGCAAAAACTCTCCAACCGCCATATTGAAGAAGTCTCCTTCGCCTGCTGAAATCATGACACAGGTGAAGCCGGAATAGCCTCCTCAGCGGTTGTTCTCCAAGATCCACAGAGTCTGGAGGAAAGTCCAAGACTCTGTAATTGACAAAGATTATTCTCGCCGGCCGAAGAAGACGAAGGTTCGGCAAGAAGAAGACCATCCCTTCGTCGTACCACGGAATGTGTCATCTGCATGGGTGCCTGCCGCAACGGCCCCCTTAGCTTCCACCTCCCATATGAGGAGAAGGCCGGAAAAGATCCCCATACCTGCGGAAAATTTCAAAAGCAGTGGACCCAAACGCCCCAAGTCAGGGGGCATGGTTGTGCATACCGTCTATATGGCATCCGGAAAAGAGGATAGTCGTGCTTCCACGGGTCATCGACCACTCACACGGTCTGTGTCGAAAGCTCAGGAGCAACAACAAAAGCTCCAGAAGATGTTGACAAGGATAGCCGCACTTACTGGGCAGAAAGAAAGCCCGGAAGTATCGTCGGACCAACGCCAGGAGCAGGAGACCGACACCGAATTCCTACGAAGGGTGCTTGAAAAGAAAGATAAAGAGTCCGCGGAAAAAGCGGCTAATATAAAACAGATGGCGCTTCTGTTCCAAGACATGGTTGGGATGATGATCCAGCCGGATCCTCCAGCTGAAGAACCTCCAATAATCATTGAAGATGACAGAGGGGAGACATCAAACCCTCTTTCGTCTTTATCAGCAGCCAGGGAGGAGACAATCTCTAAAGCTGCCTTTGATGACTACATAGCTCAATAAATACGAGCTCATCAAGCGAACGAAGCGGCAGGCTAGGTCGTTAGAACTGAGCGACCTTATCCAGGCTGGTACAATCAAATTAAGTACCCGCCAGGATATACAATCCCCAAATTCCATGTGTATAAGGGGATGTAAATCCCCGTTCCCACCTTAATAAAAGTTTCTAATTTTTCTAAATCCCCGAGCTTTTCTTTTCTTTTCCCCTCGTAAATTTTTTTGTAGGAAAGTGGTTGGTTAAATTCCAATATTTAAAATTTTCCAAACCCTGTATATAACCAAAACCCTAAACAAAATAAATTAACTTCCCTTTTTAATTAACTCAGCCCAACACAAATTATATTTCCTAAACATTAATCATCGGCCCATTCTTTTCACTAATTAATTAATTAAACCCAACCTTTAGCCGGCAAGCCCACTTTTCAGCCCAGGAGAAATTTATAAAGGGAATTTATTTAATTTATCCCTCCGGCCAAGGCCGTTTCCCCCCAACAAACCCGACCCGGCCCACACCCTAACCCCTTCTTCCTCCCTAACGGCTACTTCCCTTTATTCCCGCTCACTGTTCCCCGATCCGCTTCCTCCGCCAGCGCCCGCGCCTACGCCCACGTTGTGCGCCGTTACCCCCTCGTGATCCCCTCAATCTCCTCCCCTCATCTCCTCTATCTCCCTCACACCCTCACTTCTCTCTCACTCTCAAAATTCCTCACCTCTCTCTCTCTCTCTCGAAAACCCACTGCACTCGACTCCCTCCGACGACGACATTGAACCTCCTTGTCGACCCCTCATTCATCATCTCTCGCTTCTCCTCCACCCACAGAACCCTCCTCCATCTTCCTCCACCAACCTAGAACCCCCACACACCCAACTCCTGTACACCCGAGCCTCACCTGCACCCATTCGACCACCACCCTACACCCTCACGCCGGCGATCCCCATCACGTCGTCGACCTCTACACTCTCTTCTCCCCAGCCTCATCTCCATCACGACAACACCCGAACCCCTACTCTCTCTCTCTCTTCAAAAATACCATAACCCTAAAACCACATCACTGCGACCCACTGTTGCCCATCGCCGGAGCACCGCCGCCGACCGTCGTCAACCCCAGCACACTCGCAGAGGGCCACTGAACACCCCTCCGCTTCCAGCGGGCATAAGACGACTCCGGGCAACTCCGACGCCAAACCCGAATCGCGAGCCGAGGCCGTGCAAACCAATTCACGCCGTTCGATGCGCGTTCGTGATGTTACCACCGTCGTGCATCCACGAAACGTTTCCAGGCAAGTATTTTACTTGCTACATGCTAATCTACTTGTGTTATAAACTCAAATGTATAAGTTATGAATTTACAATTCCCGATGAAATTAAATGACATACCTGTTCGATGCACAATCCCAATGAAAATACTCACCTAATCTGACGGAATTAGATTGTTTATGTGGTCCCATGTAGTGACGAATATCTTGTACAAATCTCACTGGAAAATACGACTATTAGTGACAAAAATGAATACCCCCTAATATACCATTAAAACCAGAAATTTCCTGTATCTGAAAACTGTTAAAATCACCAATAATTATGTATATACTGGAATGGTGCGTTCGAGGGCTTAATTCGAAGCCGACTCGACAAACTATAACCCTATGCAAGTTTCTAATGTTTTCTGTACTGAAATTGTGACGATATATGGATCGGAGTGCGGCTCTGGACTGTAGTCCAGAGCGACTTTGATTACTGTTTACTGTTCCGTAATGTGTGCCACTTGGTTTCCTGAACTCGTATGTTGCGGAACCCTGCATTTTATTAAAGGAGAATCTGTTAGCTAAATAACGCAAGTGGTTTCATTCCGTTTCATGGTTGTTTGCTATTTAATTTGTAAATAAAAAGGGCAGGACGTATAACAGTCCAGAATAGATTCAGAAGTGACATACTAATATTAAACAGTGTATAACTTTCAACGTACAGACGCGATTGAGGATCCATCTATTGAGTTGAATACCCTATTGAAAACCCTAGATTTTATTCAACTGTAACGTCGCTAGATTCTGAACCCAACTGGGTGAAATTCGTGTCGCGAAACGGACGTTCAGTTCAGAAACTGAATTTCCAGCCGCGAGCACTTAAAATGAAACAGCTGTATCTTGAATACCGGGAACCCGATTGAACTGAAACTAATTTTGATGAACTGCTGACAGAGTGTGCTATTTATTGTATTTGTATCATTTTGTTGAATTCCGAACATATGAATTTATACAAATTTTGTAAGTTAATGACGTGCATATTGGTTCATAACATACTTGGCTTGTTAATGGCATGCATACACATATCTTACCCCATTTGCCATATAAATAGTGTTAGTGCATGTTAGTGTTCAGTGGACATTGCATTATCGTGCGTGATTGATATTGGTTTAGGAGTGACGAGTACACCAATGGAAAGTGAACATTCGTGACAGTGATTGATACAGTGAACAGTGATAAAACCGTGCCATTGGTATACTTATACACGACTAAATCATGATCATAAATAGTGTAAACCTAGGGAAAAAGGGGAAATCGAAGTGGAAAGAGAATCGTATTTAGCGGGACCGTGTTTTAGAGGATGATTATTCGAGCAGTGATATATATATATTAGGTAGGATCTAGCGATCCGGCTGACAGGGTTATGTCCCGGGCATGTGGGCCGTTGTCTCGGGTATGTACGAGACTCCTGTTAAACATGATCCTCCTTTTCACTATGCGATTTCAAATATGACCTAGAGACTGATAGGGACACAGATCATACTTTGCATCATATAGTGACATAGTGATTACTCGCATTGTACTTTCACTGTTATTACCTCATTTACTTGTTTCACATTATTATAATAATATTGCTATTGTGTCGCTTTGACAACCTGAGTATGCATGCTCAGATTCCGTGGAAGAACCAGCGCAGGAGACGGATTTATCTTTCGAGCTCACGGAGGTCTAGTCTGGAGCACTTTTCTTTCTTTACTGCTTTCCATAAAAGAGATCGTGTAATTGAGCTTGGTTAGTAACTCTTCTTGTTATTTGTAATTTGTGAAACAATGGGTCTTAATATAATAATTTTATGTAATTCCTTTATTACTGTGCTTTATTTACTGATTACCATGTAATGCTAGAAGCCGAAGTATAACTACGGCGGGATTATTCCTTGACCGTAGGAGCATGGCTGGCCTAGTCATCCCTCATTTTCCGTATTTTGGGAAGCGGGGCGTGACAGGGGACGTGCAATCCGCATCAACACGTTGCTCAATTCAGAGCTTTGTGCGGTAATACCGGGGGCGATAACAAACTGTTGCTTCGCCAGTTTGTTGGCAGCTTGTCGGAGACGGCGTTTGAATGGTACTCCGAGCTCCCAAATGACTCTGTCAAGACATTTACGGAGATGGAACTACTGTTCACACAGCGGTTCGCAAGCGCAAGCGAGCACACCCCTATCATGACATTAATCAATGCTAGAGTGAAGCCGAGAGAGACTTGTGTTCAATATGCAATTCAGTGGCGTAACCTATGGTCAAAGTGTGAATAGAGCATAGAAGAAGCTCCTACTATAGGCATGTTTGTGGGGACCCTTGATCCTCAGGCAATTATATCCCAGTTTATAATGTTCTTCAAGCCGACCACCTTCCAGACCCTGATTGACAAACTGGCCCAAATGGATCAGATGGGCCATAGGCCGTTCTCTTAAAAGACAGATCTTCAGAATGAAAAGGACAAAGGGAAAGCGACCTTCGTCGCCAACGTTCAACAACAATCGAGTGACCCGAAGCCGGTGGCTCGCCAAAACAACAGACCGCGAGCCCTCGAAGAGAAGTTGAGACGTCCTTACTCGTTTCCCTAGGATAAAACGAGAAGATTGTTCGAGCTGGCACTGCGCAACAGGCTCATCACTCTACCGGATCCGAGACGCCCATTGCAATTGGGCGACGTCAACAATCCCTATTACTGCCCCTACCACCGAATAGTGGGCTACCCAATCAAAGATTGCTACGTTTTTAAAAACTGGGTCGAAAACCAGTACCAACAGGGCAAGTTCGCACTGTCCAAAAACTGGAAGGTAAACCCGCCGCAGCAGCACGCTCCTAAAAAGGTGGATACGCCGGGGGCATCATGCTCTTTTGTAGAAGAAGCTCCGTAGGAAGTGGTCCTTTCAGCTAAAACTAAAAGAACGCTGAAGGATCTTCAAGCATATCCGGCGATTAGGTGGAAAAGCCCGCTGGAGCCTGAGATTATTGACGGAATGCTGAAACCGCGTACAACGTTGAAAGTTGGAAACGATGGGCAAAACCTCCAGGCCAAGCCTCTGAAATCTTTAAAGAAAAAGAAGAAGGCCAAGAAGCCCGTGTAGCTCGACGACAATCGTACGGGTCTGCAAAAGTATATCGACGCACTGGAGGAATACAACCAAAAAACGCGGACCCCAGTCATATTGGAAGAATTCTTCAAGCATGTTCTTGAGAATGGAAACAGTGGCATTGATGAAGGAGACGATTCTTCAGAAGAGCCCGAGAATTATGTAGTGAGTTGCCAGATGATCTCTCACTTGTCGATAAATGGCAAAGAAACTCCTGACGTAAAGAAATTGGGGGCAGATTCAGAATCAAAATCCATGGAACCTTCAGATGACCTCATCGACAAGCTGCTGAACGAAGCTCTTCAAAAGAGCAAAGCCGATCGAGAACGTGAAGCGGCCATTTACGAAAAGGCCAAGTGTCAGTGTCAAGCTGAAGAAGCTCCGATGACGTGAAGTCATAAAGTACCCCAATCAGATCGAAGCGCATCTGCCACTAGCAAGAGCAGAATTAAGGTAGAGACGCAGTTCGCCAAAGCTCTGTCAATAAGAATGAACCTGCCACCTTTCGAAGGAAATACTCCCGGGAGTACGTGCCTTGACAAAGCGGATGTACATCCAAACTACTACTTATACCATCGAAGGGTCACACACCCTACTGAAGAGTACAATGCCTTCAAGAAGTGGTGGCGGGGATACGTTGCCCATAGACAACACTTTAAGTGGATGAAGCGTAAAGCCTGTCGGGAACAGAGAAGCGCGGCAGACGAGCATGAAAGAACGGCTGACAACTGTCATATGGTTGATACCATCCCGAAAAGAGCAAAACCTCAAGTTCTTACCTTCGGGAGCGATTCTGACTAAGAAATAGCCCTCGTCCCTCTCTTCAAGGAATCCACCTCTGAAAAAGAAGAGGAGATAAAGAACCGTGAGAACATTCAGCTGCGTAACCGTACGTTGCCTGAAAAGAATCTCGGACCTTCAAACAAAGGTTCGGGCAGATGGGACAAAGGGAAAGAAAAAGTCCCTGAGGAGATTGCCCTCGATGATAGAGTCGTCGAAGAACTCACAGCCAAGGACCTGCCCAAGAAGAACAAGGTGGATTATAATATCCTGGCACATTTGAGGAAGATACCCTCACAATTGAGTATTTTGGATGCCCTTCTCCCATCTAAAGAGGCATGAGACTCCCCGATCAAGGCGTTACAAGAGCCCGATCAGTTTCAAGCCTTCCTTGCAGAAGAAAAGATGAAGGACGGGCTGAAAGAAGTCCACACGGCCGACATCACCTTCAGCAATGAAGACCTCCTTCTCGGAACGTGCGAGCACAACCGTCCACTGTATGTAACAGGGCATTGTCATATCAAAATAGGGAAGATACTGGTTGACAACGGGTCCTCCGTCAACCTTCTCAATATAAGAGCGTTGAAGGAGATTTGCATGAATGTGCAGCACTTGGCTCGTGAAAAAATTACCATCTCCGGTTTTGACTCCCAATCATCACAAACGCTTGGGTCTGTAATACTGACACTACGCTTCGGGCTGCTCATCACTGACATCAAGTTCCATGTTATTGACGCCAAGACTTGCTACAACGCTTTGCTCGGCAGGCCTTAGTAACATGAGTACAACATCATCCGTTCTATACAACATCAGTGTATGAAGTACTTCAAGGACGACCTCGAGTACACAGTTACAGAGGAGCTGAACCCATTCTCCGTAAATGAAGTCCGCAAATATGAAGACGCCAAGTACTTCTTACCAGACTTCGAAAACATGTAAAGATGTCGCAAACTGAAGAATAAACAAAAATCCATCGCCACTATCCCGATATTCGGGAGCGATACCGAAGATGATGAAGAGATGGTCTACACGGGACAACCCCAAGGCAATAGGCCAGGACCATCTACTCTTATTCTAGTCTTTGGTAGTGACTCTGAGGATGAGGCCAACGCAGTGTTCTCCGTCCGCCCGCTAGTGCAGACCTCTGCTGTAGCTGAAAAGAGTTTATAAATTACCCAAGTCCCGCAGCGGCATTACAAAGAACTTGATGCACTTGATACGTATAGCGTGCAAGAGCTGCAGACCTTCTACGCCCCTTATAAGCAAATATGTGAGAAGGCGATCTTTTTCTACCAATCCACAGAGACTAAAGTGGAGAAAGAAGTATGGCACGGTGCCGAACCTACGCTCAACAGGCTTTAACCAATCCGTCTACCCAGATATTACGCAGAGGGACTGAAAAGGCTATTGAGACGCCAAGGCGTACCCTTCAAACAAACTGCTCGACAAGCCTAGTTTTATAACAAGATTTGGGATGTTCCCGGAACTCAGCGGAAGATGCCCAACTGGAGAATGGAGATGACTGGCCTTGGATACGTTCGGTCCATAAAAAGGGAGTGATTCTATGTCTGCCATGTCATAAATAATTCCGGTGGAGAAACGAATGCATTTCTAGATGGCGTTGATGTCGAACCAGAGAGATCCCGCCGTGAGAATGCCAAGCCCGTCATTTGAAGAACAAATTGATAAGTTAATAAGAGAAGCAGGTCAAAAGGTTCGGGATGACCATAGCCGCGAAATGACCATTTACGAGAAAACCAGGACGCAACGTATCATTCAGCAGGCTATGGAGGATGACGATCCCCTTCACCTTCAACCAGCTGTGCGCTCTCGTGGTAAGAAAAAAGCCAGATGTAGAAGTAAAAGCAAGGTGAAAAACAGGGACGGCGTTCAAAAACAGCGAAGTGGATCCAAGAAGCCACGCAAGCAAGAAAAAGTCAGCTGGAACCCGTCTTTTATGAAGAAGATGGGTCGAGAGTACTCTTTCCCTTAAGACAAGACAGGAAAAATATTCAACCTTATCATGAAGCATCAAATGATGACGCTCCCGGAGTCTCGATACCCCAAACAGATGAACGAGGTCCATCACCCGGATTACTGCTCCTACCACCGAATACTGGGACATCCTCTTGAAAACTGCTTCACCTTCAAAGACTGAGTTGAAGATTAATATCAGCATGGAAGGTTTGCTCTATCCGATAGATGGAGGGTAGCCCCGCCACGAAAGCATGAGCCGAGAGCAACCTACACTGTAAGGGAAAGTTTAGATCAGCATCGAGCTTGGAAACGAGCTCGTACCCGCCATATGATAACATTCTCAAAGGAAGGGGAGCACGAGAATACGAACGACCTCTCTCAGTGCTTCGCAGATGAAGATGAGAACGAGACGATCTCAGAATTTCTATCGGCGCTAAAAGAGCTGGAAGATGGGATACACACCACAGTAAACAACTTAAGAAAAGTCGACTTAGGGACGGCAAACGATCCAAGACCAACGTTTGTCAGTGAGCTGCTGTCTGAGAAACAGGTGGCCACGTTAAAAGACGTCCTTATGCAGTATAAAGTCTGTTTCGCATGGAACTATTCCGAGATGCCGGGATTAGATCCAGAGATAGCTGTGCATAAACTGGAAGAATGCGGCTCGAGCTTGAGATGAGTATCAATGCTGAAGTCAAGAATCTAATCGACTCAGGCTTCATCCAAGAAGTTCAATACCCTGACTGGATCGCCAATATCGTTCCGGTAATGAAGAAAAATGGGACAGTACGCATCTGCTTAGATTTTCGGGATCTCAACAATGCTTGTCCGAAAGATGACTTCCCAGTGCCTGTTACCGAGCTGATGATCGATAACACATTCACCTATAAAGTCTTCTCCTTCATGGATGGATCCTCAGGGTACAATCAAATCAAGATGCATCCTGAAGACCAAAAACACACTGCTTTCCGGACTCCGCTAGGCATATTCTGCTACAAAGTAATGCCCTTTGGTCTGAAGAACGCTGGCGCTACCTACCAGAGGGCCATGACAAAGATCTTCGATGACCTCGTACATGAGGTTGTCGAATGTTATATCGACGACCTCGTGGTTAAAAGAAAATCGTATGAAGAACACTGGGAGCATTTGAAAATAGTGTTTCAGCGTCTTCGGAAATATAATCTGAAGATGAACCCTTTGAAATGCGCGTTTGGAGTTTCCTCAGGTAAATTCCTATGATTCATCGTACGACACCGGGGCATCGAAATAGACCCGTCAAAGATCAAGGCGATTATGGAAATGCCTTCGTCAAGAACTCTCAAGAAACTGCGGTCTCTCCAAGGAAATCTCACGTATATGTAACAGTTCATAGCTAACCTCTTCGGCAAATGCCGCCCCTACAGTCATCTAATGAAGAAGGGGATCCCGTTCGTTTGGGATTGTAAATGCCAAAACACACTGGACGAAATCAAGCAATATCTCCAGAACCCGCTGGTACTGACCGCTCCAATCAAGGGAAAGCTCCTCATCCTGTACACAACAGCCTTTGAAAGTTCTTTAGGCGTGCTATGGGCACAGGAGAACGACCAGGGGAAGGAGAGAGCTCTCTATTATTTGAGTCGAGTTCTCCCGGGGGCAGAAAATAACTACACCCCCATCGAAAAATATTGCCTGGCACTGATCTTCGCAATAACGAAACTTCGATATTATACCCTGGCACATGAAGTCCATCTCACATCAAAGGTGGATCCTCTCAAATATTTATTGTCAAGAACCATGTTGACAGGAAGGCTTGCCAAATGGGCCCTCCTCTTGATGGAGTTCTCAATAGTATATCGACCTCTCAAGGCAATAAAATGCCAGGCCACCGCCGACTTTCTCCCTGAGCATCCGATACCTGCCGACTCTCCCTTGAACTGCGAGTTGCCGGATGAACACGGGTTTAACGCAATTGATGGGGAGAAAGAAGGGAATGATACCCGATGTGAACTCTACTTCGATGGAGCGTCTTCCTTGAAGAAGCGAAAGCAAAACACCCCCATGATTAAAGCCGGGGTGTGCCTTATCTTTGTGACTCCACAAGGAGGGATAATGCGTTTTGCCCTTTCTTTAACAGAACCGAGGACAAACAATGAGGCTGAGTATGAAGCTTTGATAGCAGGTCTTGAAATTGTTGTCGACATGGGCATCGAAAACCTCCTCATATATGGAGACTCCCAGTTGGTCGTTAGCCAAGTAAATGGCGACTACCAGACGTGCAAGCTAGAACTGATCAGGTATGGCGAAAGAGTGCAGCAACTACTGACACAAATCCTCTCCTACATCTTGGAAAGCATACCGTGTGCTAAAAATAGCAAGGTGGATGCGTTAGCCAAGCTTGCTAAAGAACTGGCAGACGAAAACCTCAACGATGTAAGGATCATTGTGCAAAACCGCCGGATTCTAGCGCCAGCAGAAATATCTCCAGAGTCTTCTAAAGAAGAAGAAGCAACCGAACAAGCAGCCTTCCAATTAGAGGATGATGAAGAGGCGAAAAATTGGAGAGAAGTCTTCATAGACTACTTAAAATCCCATCGAACGCCCGAAAACGCATCATCAAGACATCAGCTCATGAAGTGAGCTCTGTCTTTCGCCTTCGTCGATGATACTCTATATAAAAGATCATTCGACT
Organism: Agapanthus africanus; assembly: GCA_030015575.1. Classification (NCBI taxonomy): domain Eukaryota; kingdom Viridiplantae; phylum Streptophyta; class Magnoliopsida; order Asparagales; family Amaryllidaceae; genus Agapanthus; species Agapanthus africanus. Next base: position 30,706,810 of record CM057339.1, read on the forward strand.
CTTTGTGGCTGAGATGTCTGGGACCAGAAGAAGCGAGGAGGGTCGTCCAAGAAACTTACGATGGACTCTGCGGTTCCCATCAGGCTGGGCCCAAGATGAAGCTGAAGATCAAGAGAATGGATTACTATTGGCCCACGATGATTCAGGACTGTCTCGAATATACGAAGCAATGTCACTCGTGCCAAATTCACGGGGATTTCATCCACCAGTATCAAAATCCGCTACACCCAACGCTGGCTAGCTGGCTGTTCAAAATGTGGGGGACCGATATAATCGGGCCCATCGAACCAGCATCATCCAAGGGACATCGGTTCATACTAGCAACAACCGATTACTTCTCCAAGTGGGCAGAAGCAATACCGCTAAGAAAGGTGAAGACGGAGAACATCCTCCATTTCTTCAGGACACATGTCATCCACCGATTCGGCACTCCGTGACGGATCATCTCGGATAATGGGCCGGCCAACAGAAACCATAAGATCAGTTGCTTCGCACAACAGCATAATATAGATTGGAGATATTCTTCGGTCTATAATCCCCGAGCTAACGGTCTAGCTGAGGCTTTCAACAAGACCTTGACAAAGATCATAAAGAAAACGGTGTCCAGAAATAAAATGAACTGGCACGAGAGATTGCATGAAGCTCTCTGGGCCTATTGGACTACGTTCAAGACGGCCACAAATACAACGCCATTTGCGTTAGTATTCGGCACCGAAACGGTACTTCCCTTGGAGATAGAGCTACCCTTTCTACGAGTGGCGGTTCGATACGAACTGACGGATGAAGAAAATGCCCATCTTCGGCTTGAGGAGCTAGACGCCCTTGATGAAACTCATCTCATGGCGCAACAAAACCTAGAAGCTTACAAAGCAAGGATGACATGCTTATACGAAAGATTGACTAGGCCGAGAACATTCCGCCAAGACGAACTCGTGCTAGTCGTTAAAAGACCTATGATCTCCAATAGTGCTAAACAGGGGAAATTCGAGCCGAACTATGAGGTCCCGTATATCATAGACAAGGTCTACCAAGACGGGGTTTACTTGCTCATGGATATGCATGACGAAAGACCCTTCAGGCCAATAAACGGCTGGTTCCATAAGAAATACTATTCTTGACAAGTCACGGTTCAGGTTAATAATGGATGACGACGCTCGTGTCCGTTCGCCATCTTCCTGAGTCCAAACTCTATAAGTAGTATCCAGCGAAATCTCGCCTCAAAATCCCCTACGGACCGCAACGTCCTTAAACTAGCCATGGACCGAGATGTCCTTAAACTAACATTGGACCAAGATGTCTTTAAACTAACATTGGAGTGAGATGTCTTCAAACTAACAACGGACCGAGATGTCTTTAAACTAAAAATGGACCGGGACGTCCCTAAACTAACAACGTCGCCTCAAACACTGCAATAGTGGAATGCAAGTCCACAAGTCCCAGCGGTAAGGACTGCAACTCTAATCCCACCGACAAACAGATGGGTCACACGCGGCGAAACTATTCTCGAGAGTTTCAAAAAAGAAAAAAGGTACGTCCACAAGAGAAATGGGCGCGGATGAAAACCCGAAAGGGCTCCGTAAGTAAAAACAGCAGGACTGCCGGTGAGTTCGTGAAAACCCAAAAGGGCGCAGACTCGTAAAAAAAATTCATGCACACTTGCAAGGTCCTCTCGATCCTGTAAGGAGAAAACATCTGTGTAAGATCCTTACGATTCACAAGGGAGCAACACACTTAGGGATCCCCAAGATCCCTAAGGAGAAATTACACTTACGAGATCCTCATGACTCATAAGGAGAATTCCCCCCTACGAGACCCTCACGGCTCATAGGATTCAAAAGCCTTAAGCTACAGGGATCTAAACCTGTTCTTAAGCCATCACACTCCCTAAGTTGCCCTACACGCGGTTTAATATTGACCCTTGTATACAATCCACGGGCACAAATAAACGTTTCCCCCACCACGTTCCACCCATGGCGCGAAATGTTCTCATGTGGTGAACGACACTTGTAAGTCCTCTCGACTTATAAGGAGAAAACACTCTTGTAATATCCTTATGACTTATAAGAGAACACACACTTAGGAATCCTTATGACTCCTAAGGAGAAAACACACCTACGAGATCCTCATGACTCGTAGGGACAAACACCTTTATGAGACCCTTATGGCTCATGAAGTCAAAAGTCTTAGTCGACAGGATCCTAACCCTGTTTGCTAAGACACCTTTGTTCGAATCGACAAAGGCAAATGATGATTCGCTCCTGGCAATGTCCCGGTGGTAGCTATGCTGATGCCTAAGATTGGTATCAAATTCCGAGCCTTTTCACGGCAAATGATGATTCGCTACTGACAATATTCCAGTCGCAGCGATGCTGATGCCAAAATTGGTGTCAGATCTCAAGTTCCAGACTCCCAGCAAAAAAAAAATTAGCGAGCCAAAAATGCATATGAAATAGCCGAAATGATAGGGCAACTCGCAACAAAAATCAGCGAGTAGAAAAATATGTATATAAAAATAGCCGAAATGATTAGGCAACTCGTAATAAAAAGCAGCGAGTAAAGAAAAAGAAAAACAGCCGAAATGATTGGGCACGATGGTCGAAATGATTGGGCAATCGCGACTTTTGCGATATAAAAAGCTGAAATGATAGAGTATCGCGGAAAGAAATAAAAGATGAAATGAAATCTCTGCCCTGCAGGGGAGATCACATTGACCCCTGTATACAATCTATGGGCATAAACGAGAAGGGAACCACATTGTCCCACCAGCCTTTATCAAAGGGAAGCTAGATCTCGATGGCTACACCTACAGCCTAGAAATCAACAATGGCGTTCTTTCTCGTTCCAACCAGAAGCAAATACGAAGTCAGCAAAACGGGGCCACGACAAAGTCCCCTAGTTTCAAATATCGATGGTTCACGGACATCCTAGAGACTACCTCGGAGCCATGGCAGAGCCCTTAGTTCCAAGTCTCGACGGCAGCATCCACAGCCTAGAGATCACCAACTATGTTCTTTCTCCCTCCAGCAGGATACAAATGCGATATCAACAAACGGAGCCATGGCAAAGTCCCCTAGTTCCAAATCTCGACGGTTCACAGATAACCCAGAGACAATCTCGACATTCGTTGCAATATTGCAGACACAATGTCAACAAACGAAGCAAAGGAAGATTCCTAGCTTCAGGGTCTTGACGGCAACTCAAATGAGACTTGAAAGACCATCGGAGATCATCCTACTCCAGCGCGGAGTGGTCATGACTCATCGGGGCTCCCAAATTGAGCTTAACCTCAAGTAAAAAGTGACATGGAATATCCCTAAGGCTTGCTCTTTCGACGGTAGTATCACCTGGAAGATTACTTGAAGACGTCTTCTCCAGCCCCCGAAGGGATCAGAGACACAACAGTCACGGGGTTACCCGAACAGCAAGGTTGCATATCCGGGAATATATCGGCCAACGCGACGGTGCGACTGGTAAAAAACCCTAGTGCCACAGACCCTAACGGACTTCTATTAGAAGGAGTTAACTGTGAAGTTAGGACACCCTTACGAGAACTTCTCGATTCGTCTCGACTCGTGAGGAAATTAGTGTCCTTGCAAGAACTTCTTGATTCGTCTCGACTCGTAGGGAAAAGCCTTAGGCAATAGGCATAAGGACCTGTTTTCTATGCACTGGGGCCCTGCAAGTCGGTCCAAAATGGACTATTGCATACTATTCACAGGCCACACTCTTCAAAATCGAATATCGACAAGGAAGGAAACAACCACTTACGAGTCTTCTCAACTTATAAGGGAAAAAATTCTCTTGTGAGATCCTTACAACTCTCAAGAGAAAACACACACTTAGAAGTTCTCATGACTACTAAGTAGAAAATACACCTACAGGATCCTCTCGACTTGTAGAGAGAAAAGTCTTTATAAGACCATCACGGCTCGTAAAGTTAAAAAGTCTTAAGCGGCAGATCTGAAGCTGTCTTCTAAGCCATCGCTGCCCTGCAGGGAGATCAAGATAGACTATCTACAAGACGCATTTGCTAAAGGGACATGCCAATATGAAATAAAATATGTCTTTTATTCATGAATGCAAGTGAATACAAGATACATTTCACAAAGGAAGCAAAATGAATGCATGTTATTCATTAACCGCAAGATTACAGTCAATAAAAAAAGAGGGGTACAAAGACGGTTATTAAGGAGAAAGCGTCTACAACAAATCAGCAAGCCGCTCGCGCGCTCCTCTCAATCCTTTCTCGTGATCAGCCACGGTGGCCAACTCCGCTTCAACCTGAGCCCGTTGCCGTAAACAGGACGAAAGCTTCCCATCGGTTTCTAGCATGGCAGCTTCACAGTCTTGCATGACCCGCTCGGTGAAGTCAAGCGTCTGCCTTAACGTCAACCCATCCGAAATACATCTCTGGAGATTGTCAAAAAACAGCTTTTAGCTATGCAGCATTCGCTTCAATCTGGGCGCGTAGTCGGACGGATTCATTGGAAGCCACCTCATGTTCCTTTCGTCTCAGGGTCGCCTCTTGTTCAAAATGGCGAATGAAAGGAACACTATGCTCGATCCAAGCAGCCCGCTGAGAGTTCGAAGTTAATACTTCTAGAGCTGGACGCTCGAGCTCAATCTCGTGCAGGCAAGTCTCGATTTTTCTGCAATAATCAACCCAAGAGCCGACAATAGCTTCATCATGGAAATTCATGAGTGTCGCTAGTATTGGATTGAATTCCATGGCGAAATCCGTAGCAGAAGTGAGAGTCTCGGCATTGAGATCCTCAATGAATTCGCTCAACGTTCGCCGGCTATTTGCGGTGCCTCTGGAAGACATGCGTTTAGAAAAGGGCCCTGCGGGCATTGGAATGCGGGACTCGAAAGGAGCTGGAGCTGGCGCAATTGATGCAAAATGAATTAGGGTCAAAAAGTCGACTCGGGGAATAAAGAAACACATTAGCAGTGAAGTCTTTTATACCGGTTGTGAAAGGCGGCATGATGGGGAGTATCGGAGGCACTGTTATTCTCTCGTCTCCTCCTCTGACCCGTGACGGTATGATCAACATGAAGAAAGCTTAGCAACAATACGTCTATTCGTAAAAGAAAGGAAGAGACGTCAGTTGAAGAATATACTAACCAATACCAGGAGGCGGAACGACTTCTGACTGGAAGGAGAAATGCGGGTTCAACACCTGGTATAGATGGTTGAAAAGGATTCCTGCAGAGTTGCGACAATATACTATCAATACAAAGAGGATGGTATCCACAGTAAAACAGGTAAGTCGTAAACCCATACCTTCCAATATTTGCGAGGGCACAGAAGAAAGCGAGGGGACGGCGACCGTCAGAGCGGCGACCGACGACATTTCTTCAGATGGCACAGCCTCAGGGTTCACCGCACCTATACTCAAGACAAACAAAATATCATTAGAAAGGCTAAACAGGATTGAAAAATGCGAAAATAGCGACCCAGCAATTACCTGATAAATCATGGACCGAAACCATGATGGAGGCATCATCGGGTGTAACGGCTTCTTCGCTCTCTCTTGGAGGAATAGATTCCGCGCCCATAACTTCATCACCTGGCTCAACGAGGGCCGTCGTGATGCTTGCGACGCCCGCCAATACCAGGGAGCCACAGGGAGAGAGAGCAGCGGTCTGGACGGTCCCAGATTCCTGGGAAAGACTAGCTACTTCGGGCTCTGTAACCGCCAGCATTTCGTCTGCCATCCCATCATCAGGACTTGGCCCTGCAGGAAATGAGTATATCAGAATTTGAGGATCGAGTTCTAATAAAAAGACCAGGCGTTACATTATCTTGAAGTAACTTTCCAGTTTCTTCATGAGCCGTGCGTGCAACCTGTCTATGGGCAGTAGACAAGGCAGCTGGAACATCCACCAAAGAAATATCAACAGATGGAGTATTACTTGAGCCTGCACCTACGGCCAAGACGGCGTCGCACTCCTTCGCTACACGCTCCCTGCGCTTCCTTTCGGTCTAGGCCTTGAGAAATGACCTCCTCAAGACTTCTGACAGGGGAACATCGTCATCCGGACCAAGCTCTGACTCCGGCGCCGTTACGGCATCCATCATCGGCTGTTTCAGCAAAGACTCCTACGGTAACCCTGGGAGGGCCGTGGTCACGGTAGCTGGTTTCAAGGGTTCCGCTGCATCGCCGCTCGGGATCGGCACTGTATTCAGAATGACCTGAGTTGAGGTAGTCCCTGCAACAAGATGAAAGAGAGGGTCAGAGTACGAATAAAAAAGAATAAAGGCATAATGAACTGAATTTTACCAAGGCCCAAAGAAGCGCGGAGCCTCTTTTCCTCCTCGAACGTCCGGAGGGAAACCGCGAGAGCCTCTTCGGCAGAAATACCTATGGAAAAAGAAAGCGTCAATACAAACATAACAAAGAGAAAAGAGATAACCTCAGAAGAACATAACCGAAAGTATACCTGATTTCGTGATAGTAATCAGCGCCGCTTCTTCGCGAGCTAGTCGCTCGGAAGCCACAAGGGCAGCCTGGATATCAGTATCATCTGCAGGTATGATGAATAAACCCTCATTGGTCTCGTACTCGCACAAACCCTCGCTATAGGGAGCATGTAGCTCCTGGCCAAATATGACATCGGCAGAGAATAGTGACTTCTTCTTTTTCTGCGAGCGGACGTCGGCGGCCGATAACAAGAGCTTGCGCTTGATAGGCATTTTTGGGCGACGGGTCCCAATTTCTGCACCAACGCCGGATTCCGGGGACGCTACAGCTACCGTTTCTATAGGAACACGGGGTGGAGGCTTCTCAGGGAAGGCGTGCGGGACCACGACCGCAGCAACTTCTCTTAACGAGGGACGAACGACGGTCCGTCGCTTCAAAGGAACTGCTGGGTCACCAGCTGGGACAGTATCCTTATGATTAAGTAATAGCCGCATCTCTTCCCTGATAACAGCACCCGTCGCATGCTGGCACCACGCCACATAGGCATTCGAAGCTTTCGGCACGTAGCTTGGCTCACTGATGAGAAAGCTAGACCCCGTATTTAGCCGCATAAAGTGGTGCAGTGCGCTGCGGATACCCTCTTTCGTAGCTACCGGCTCAGCTAAGAAAGCCTCGAGCGGGACACCCTGATCATAACCCGACTGTTGAGCGAAACGGTGCGGGTTATACTTCATGAACAATGCCATGGCGCCCTTCCTGAACACTAGAAAGCCTGGCCTGATCGAATAAAAGTGCAGGATCTCCCGAGCCTTCATCGTAGGAGCCCCATCTTTGAAAGTATCACGCAGCGGTTCCACTACCTTGGTAGATTCATTGCCGATAGTTAAGACCCTGTCGACAAAAGTCATACTATCCCTGAACATGCGTGGGCGAAGGACCAGACGTCGAGCCTCTCGCTGCGACGGATCTAATGCGGAAGCGTCAACTAGAAACATGATCCGGGGAAAGTTATAGCTGTCGTAGAATGTCATGCCCCACTTCCCGTTATACGGGCAGATGACGCGACGAGGCCGCTACGTATTTACTCTGAAGTAAATACGCTAAGCGTATCTAAGCAATATAAAAGTAAATGCATAAGAGACAGATATAATTGAACATCAACTTTATTTATTAAAATTCTTTTTACAATACATGGAAAAGTAAATACATAGGATAAATGCGATGTCTAAACAGTGGCATAACAGAAATGAAAGGTACTGAAATGAAATGTGTATAATGAAGCTAGAGCTCTGGGTCGTAAGCAAGATGATCCAAGTCCGTGCTGGTAGGCTCAATCTCCTGAGTGTCCAGATCACCAGACAACATTCCAAAGAAGAAAGAAAAGGAATGTCGTCAGTGAACAATCGCTCGGTAAGTCCCAAAGATAAGGAAGAAATAGAATAAGCAGAGAGGGAGAGAGTATAGCTTTTAAAGTTGTATTATTTGTTATACTGTTGTATTTAGTATTAATACTGTTGTTATCGTAAGTTCAAGGGTGAATGTCAACCAATCTCAAGAGTGTTTTCGAACCTAACAGGCTGTAATCCAGGGGTAGCGAACCACGGGCCTGAATGAAATGTTAGTAGCGGGACTTCGACCGTCGTCGAAGTATTCCAAACTCAACTGGCCACAGTCCAGGAGCATGGAAACATGGGCCCTCATGATTGCTTGCTTGTGTTAGTAGACATGAATTTATGATCTAGGGTGACTCTTGAGATTCTGTTGGATTCACAAATGAACTACCCTAATACCCCGTGTATTTATTGTATTGATAGTAATGATTGTACTGATGATATTGTATTATATTGTATTGTCTTGTCTTGTAAATTGAATTGTATAGATAACTTGCCGAAACCATGATACCAGTAAATGAATGTAACTGGAGAATCATGTAAATGGAAGTATATCCATGGTTCGGTTCGGTCAGCTTGTATAGATTGTATAGATTGAATAGTTTGAATATATGGATTCATGTTAAAATGTAGTTTGGATATTTGAATCATATTCAAGTGAGATTATTAAAAAGAGACTCAGTCTGAGTCAGAACAATTAGAAAAGAAATTGAAGTCCTTATTGTTTTGATGTTATCGGTAACCGCTGCGCATGGGCAGCAGGATTTGTGTCTTTTTCAAAGACGATTACCGTGTTGATAACACCATTTTTAAGTTGTCTACCTTAAATAGGCAAGCACCCACTTCTCTGGCTCCCCGAGGTTCAAGAGATTGGTCCCGCTTAATCCTATATTTACTAGGGTCCTTAGGGTAATTTATAGAACTTGAGGGGGTTTTATGTAAAAATATTTTTGTATAATTTTCAAAATACACCCCAAGTATTTAGTTATCGTCTTTAGAGTTGTCATAGATGTATTTTATATTTGTGACATTTCTAGTGAGAATAACCTATTTTTCATAATACATGGTATTTAATTGTAATATTGAACTTGTATGGATTTCATGGTATTTTAATCTAAAGTGATTCTTGTGATTTTGGAAAAGTTGAAGTATTTATATTATAACAAAATCGGTATTTTTTGATATTACATATATATATATATATTTATAAAAATAAATTTTAATATATATTATATTTCTAGAAATCTCATTTTATTAAGATGTTCGTATTTTAAATCTTTCGAGACCGAATGCTCTTTGCGGAGGTATGCATCTCGCACTACGAAGCCCAGGGATGTGCGATAATCCGCACCATCCCTGTCGGGTTCCCCAAAATGGGTTGTAGCGGCGCTTTGTAAATATTTGTGTAAAATACTAATCTTTTAGAAAACAGTTTTAATAGTAATGGTATTTATTTGAAATGTTTCGTTTTCCCGTATTCTATGTTCCCGAAAGGTATTGCGCTATATTGCATATGAGTGTTGTGAGGAGGTAAATCATTATCTCGTGATCTACTTAAAGGTATAGCAAGTTTGTGATGTTTAAATGTCGAAATGAAACTATATGGTAATTTAGTGAAAAAGTACGGTAAAAGTTACAAAATGAATTAGATTGTCATGAAACTTGATCAACATGTTTATTAATGTTTAATAGTCAACATGTAAGAGTTTTGTGTGAATGTATTTAAGAAAATGTTGGATTTTTAGAAAGAACCGAATCGGAAATCGGATTAACTCCGATTCCGTCGGGTTTTGGAATTTCGTATTTTTAGAAAAGAATAGAAAAGAGGGAGGGGGACTTACTGGCTTAGAAGTTAGGGATGAGGAAGAATAAGTGAACGTAGCTTCCGGTGCGTCGTTTCGTCGCCGGGAGCTCCTAGGATCGTCGTCGGAAAATTGCCGAAGCTTTCACCCTTCGCTACTCCAAAATTACACTAAGCTTCTAGGAATTTTCTTGAGAGTTTTGTTCAGAATTTTGGAGTGAGGTGTGTGTGTGTAGGGGTTGTATTTATAGGGTAAGGCTAGGGTTAAGGTAAGTGAAAGGTTTAGTTGAAAAAAATGTAATAAAATGTGATAAAATGTATTAAAAGTGGAGTAATTGGTGTTTCAAAGGTGCTCTGTTACTGGTCTGAGGATTTAAAGTACACAGGGGTACAGGGGAGCTGAAAATACACAAGTTTGGTGTTGATGACTCGGCGGTCCGGCCGAGTCCGGCCGGCGGCGGCGGCCCTAGTCGGCCTGTCCGCCGGCCGAGTCGACCGAATCCGGCCGAGTCAGGTGGCCGGAGTCTCCCTTGTCGCTTCATGTATCCTCTGGTGCTGCTAGGTTTTTGGGTGTAGTGTGGTTTTTGTGAGTTATGCACGTGTAAACCCTTGGTATTCTAAAAATTCAAAATAAAACAATATTAAAAATAATATGGGGTATGGGATTTGAACTCTGGTGGTTTAGTTCAGCAGTGCAAGGTATTACCAATAAGCTACAAGCTCTTTCTTGTATTTTAAAAAGCAAAACAGGCTTATAACTTGTGCTCAGGCAAAAATACCCCTTTATGAAATTTTGAAAAAAAAATTCTACAGAAAGTTGTACAGGTAATTTAGGGTTGTTCCATAGAAGCGGGGCCGTTTGTGGACTCCGAAAGCACCAAGCACATGCATCTCGACCCAGGACGTAAAGTAGTGCAACGGAAGATGTACAGGTTTTACCCCAGGTTGAGTAGTATCCGCTGCTAAGCTCAGGCCGTGGTATAGATGAGCCAGCCCTGCAGTCCCAACGGCCACACGCGTATCCGCAACCATGCGGTGGGCTAGATAAAAGACTGACGACCTCATATAGCGAGGGTGCATCGGAAGCACGAACCAGTTCAATCACAAGCCAATAAACCCCAGGAAGAATGTCTCTTCATCGACGTCTGAAGCCGCGAGCTCTGCAAAAGGGACAACCAGGGTGTCAGGAATGAAGAAGCTTCTTAAATCTGCTTCCGCCGTCGGCTGGTTATCCAAATCGAAACCAAATGGGTCGTCAAGCTTGGCGAATTTTGCGGCTTGTTTTGACAAGACTTCTGGGCGAAGAAAGTGAGTGATGAAGTCTATAAAGCTGACTCCATGCCCTCCAGACTCTAGAAATAGACTCTCGTAAATGTTCAACACCTTGATTAGGCTCGGGAATCGATGTTGAACGGCATTCTCCGGGGTAAGGCCTATCACCACTAATTTGGTGGCAAAGATGTACTCGTCAGGGGGAAGTATCTCCTCGTAATGTTCCCCTCTAATGGGTAAGCCCGAAATTTCCACGAACTCTTCTAAGGAAATCGAAACTTCCCGGTCCGATAGAAGAAAGGTGTGAGTCGGGATGTTCCATTGCTCCAGGAAAGCTTTGACCTACCATACATGCGGTGTAGGATATTGAAAAAGCGACGCATAAATTGCAGGATACAATCCGAGCTTCAGCAACAGCAACTTCTCGGCCGACAGGATGTATCGAGCCCACTGCAGGTATCCGGCTGAATGGCGAGAGTCAAACCAATCATATATAATTGTCCCCAAGGGCGCGACTCGTCATGACATATGCGTCGCCCCAAGATATCCAAAGCCATCAGAGGCTGTACGGATATTGAAGCCATAGAAGGCTGAAGACGACCCTCCGAGGTCCAGTTAACCTCCTCTACAGCGTAATTCACTTGAGGCGAGTCGGCGTAGTGAATTTTTGAAATGGTTATGAGGGTACTGCATAAGAAAAACTGTGTCGACCTTGGATAATCTGATTATACCACGACCCCCATAGATGAAGAGATTTCTGCTCTAGATCGTGATCTTTAATAAGCGCAAAGACTTCCCGATCCACGGGCGCATCGGCGAAGGCGCTCTCTGAACGAACAAAAGTGAAGGACAAATCGAAAGCCATAGTACCTGCACGAAAAGAGGCGAGGGTTAGTTGCCAACGCTATAATATGAATTCTGACACTTGGTACTTTAAAATTGTACCGCACTGCAATGCAGAAGAAAGGGACCAAGGGGGACCCACAAAATCAAAATGACGGCTCATCAATGATGAGACGGTCACTTTTTAAGGATGGAATCCTAAAAAGATTCTCATTTAATGAGAAACTCATTGGGCCAAGGAGTTGAACTCCTTCGAGAGAAGTGCTCTGCAGACAGAAATCATATCTGTCAAATATAATTAAGAGGGGAATAAAATTCTCCAAAAATTTCTAAAGAGCTATGCTCTGTAAAAGCAGTGGTACAAGGTAAAACCCCAAGATCTTTAAAGATCTGAAGTAAAAATCCTAGAAACTCTAAGAGTTCTTCATTAATGGGTTAAGAAACCCTAAAAAAGATTTTTTAGATCTATGATCTAAGAAGAGCAAAACGCTGTTTTCATTTAATGGGTTGAGAAACTCTAAAAAACATTTTAAAGATCTGTGATCTAAAAAGACCAAAGCTCTGTTTATTAGGTTCGAACATAATCCTTACCAAATTTTTGGACAAAGTTCTAACTCTAAAAGAGTTTCCTTGGGCAGAGACCTAAGCTCTAAAAAAGAGAATTAAATTCTCAGAAGAAGAAAGAAGAGAAGAAGATGAACATCAGTCATCTCAAAGGCCAAAGGCCCTACTTATATTCAGGGGAAGCCGATTCAACTTCCAAGAAGATCCAACGGTGGAAAAGCTGACACCGCTGCACCCACGTGTGAGCCACATGTGCACAACGGTGGGGGGCATTTGTTTCCTCCAATAATAAAAGAACAAGGCTCTGTTCAAAATTTGAAAAGAGGCAGCGCCTCACATACCTTGCACGAGGGCGCCAACGCCAAGAGTTAAAAACTTTGATGCAGCGCCTCACGTGCCTTGCACAAGAGCGCCAACGCCAAGAGTTAAAAACTCTGAAGCAGCGCCTCACGTGCCTTACATGAGGACGCCGGCGCCGAGAGTTAAAAACTCTGAAGCAGCGCCTCACGTGCCTTGCACGAGAGCGCCAGCGCCAAGAGTTACAAACTCTGAAGAAGCGCCTCACGTGCTCCGCATGAGGGCGCTGGCGCCAGAACTAAAATTTCTCTGTCGTTGGATTAAAGATCCAACGGAGATGATGAATCATAAAAATACAGAATTAAATTCCGTTGAGAAAATATTCCTCAAATCTTTCTAAATGAGAAAGATTACTCTCAGTAAAACAGAGTATCGTTGGATTAAAAATCCAATGGTGATCACCATGCTACAGAATAAGCTCTATATGGGAAAATATTTCTCCAATCTTTCTAAACAAGAATGATTAGCTCTGTAAAACAGAGCACCGTTGGATTAAAGATCCAATGGTGATTAAAAATCACCAAGCTACAGAATAAGCTCTGTATAGAAAATATTTTCCCAATTTTGTTAAAAACAAGAAAAATATTTTCTGTAAAACAGAAATCATTGGATCAAAGATCCAACAGTGGATAAAATACCCAAATCAATTAAAAAAATCTCTCAATGAGAGATTTTCTTAACTAATCAACAAACTTGCCTCTACTATATAAATGACCCAAGACTTCAAGTCTTGTACAGAAGAACCCCCCATAAACTTCAAGTTCAAAAAAAAGAAGAGCAAGCAAAAAAAAGCTTTAAGAGAGAAGAAGGAAAAAGAACTTTTTTCAAGGTAAATAAAGATAATAGAGATCATAGTATATCATCTGCATATCCAATGGTTTAACCCTCATAAAGAACATAGTTCTTCCCCCTGGATCTGAGATCCATGAGACAAGTCTCCCGCAAATGAGAATTTAATTCTCGTGGGGACGAATTTGTTCTTAGGGATCGAAGATCCATGGGAGAACAGAGAATTGAATATCTGCAGAAAAATGCACAAAGAAAGAAACAGCGCGAAGCGCCTTACGTGCCCCTCACGTAGGCGCTGCTCAAATAAAGAGTGCTTAGCATTCAATGGTTGGTGCTCAGCGCCAAGCGCCTCACGTGCCCATCATGTGGACGCTGCTTAACATGAAGTGCTCTGCACTCATCAAACAGTGCCTAGCGCTTAGCGCCAGACGCCTCACGTGTTCCGCACGTGGGTGCTATAAATAGTGTTTAACACTCTATAAAAAACAAAAAAGAGAGGATAAAGTAAAGGGTGAGCGTCAGAGCCCATATCCATGCTTAGCACTGTTTGTACAGAAAAAAGACTGAGCCCAAACAAGTATCGAACACTTTATTCAAAGACTGAGTGGTCTGAGTCCAAGTTGACCAAAAGTCTCTAATTCAGATCAACCGAACTCATGTGCTCACCATTTTCTAAATTGGTCTTAGTCCCAAACACGACTATTGATCTTCTAACGGACATTGGTTCAAGGGTACATCTCCTCACACCTCTGATAAAGGTCGTTATAATTCTTCAGCGTCTTTAGAGAGGTGGTGGGTCCCGATAACCAACAACTCTTTATCCTACTCACAAATTGACGGGCACATCCCAATACGGACCGCAACATCCTTAAACTACAATGGACCGCAACGTCTTTAAACTAACTATGGACCGCAACGTCTTTAAACTAACTATGGACCGCAACGTCCTTAAACTAAAATAATATAGAGTCCAAATGCTCTTCTGTTGGGTCTGAATGATCCTAAAAATCTTGTTGAGTAGATCTTAGTCTAAAATTAGACTAACGTATTCTCAACAAATATTTAAGTCGATTTTAATCCCAAACGAGATTAACGATCTTTAAATCAAACCAAACCCAAATCTAGAAAATACGGATTTGGACTAATCCACACCCTACGGGGGACAACATAAATTAGTCTTCGTGTACAATCCACGGGAAACCAAAAATAAACAAACACACATGACACGAAGTGACCTTCTGGAGCAGGAGAAAGTGGTTACCGCGATGCTGTAACGTAATTAACTGCAGGGGCTTGCGCCTGCAGGAAAGAGCGCCCCCACAATTAAAAACCCCCTCACAACGAGGGGTTAACTAACGAAGTCTGCTACAACGGCTGCATCAGTCTAAACCTTCGATACACGGTGCCATAAATCAACTTCGCATTTTTGGAGAGGTGGACAGATAAAACCAAATAGCATCTGCCCCAAAATGCAAGCCAGACGTTTGTCGTTTCCGGCTGTCGGCGGAAAACACCTTCCGTACCAATCTACCCTTTATAAATCCCGCGATGTCTTTGTATTGATTTTATTATTTTGTTATATAGATGGATGACTTACCGAAACCATGATGTCAGTAAATGGAATGGATATAAATGGAGAGTCATATAGGCGGAGTATATCCATGGTTCGGTTCAGTCAATATAGATTGATATAGATTGAATAGACGAAATCATATTGAATTGTAGTTATACTTGAATCACATTCAAGTCAGATTGATTAGATTGAGACTCAGTCTGAGTCATACACCTTTGAAAAGAACTTGAAATCCTGAATTATTTTTGATGTTATCGGTAACTGCTCCACATGGACAGCATTATTTGTGTCTTTTTCCAAGACAATTACCGTGTTGATAACACCGTTGATTAGATTGTTTACTTTAGATAGGCAAGCACCCATATCTCTGGCTCCCTGAGGCTCAAGAGACTGGTCCCGCTTAAACATATATTTACTAGGGTCCTTATTCTAATTTAGCATAACTTGAGGGGGTTTTATGTAAAAATAGTTTGATATAATTTTCAAAATATACCTCAAACATTTAGTTATCGTTTTTAGGGTTTTCATAGATGTATATTTTATAAAGGTGAAATTTCTAGTGAGTAGAACCCAGTTTTCATAGTATATGTTATTTTCTCGAAATATTTGAATTGTTTTATATTTGGATGGTATTTTCACGTAATGGTGATTTCTTTTGAAAACTTGGAATATTTATATAATATAATTAAAATAGATATTTTGATAATATATATATATTTAAAAACAAATTTTATTTATTTTCTTGTAGAAATCTCATTTTCTAAAGAAAAATGCATTAAAATTCCATCGAGATCGAATGCACCTTTCGGAGGTCTGCATCTCGCTCTATTAGGCCCGAGGATGTGCGATACTCCTTACCATTTCGAATGAGATCCCCAAAGTGGGTTGTAGAGGCGCAATTGTAAGGAATTGTTTAATACTTGTTTTTAAAGAAATGGTTTTAGAAGTTGATGGTATTTATTTGTAAAGTCGTGTTATCCCATGAAAATATTCCAAAAACTTCATCGTGCTATGTCAAAGATGTGTGTTGTGATGAGGTAGGTCATTATCTTATGAGTTTTCTAAAGGTAATACAGGAATTTTGATGATTTATGTCGAAACTAAAGTATATGGTATTTTACTGTAAAACTTTGATAAAAGTTGTATAAAAGATTATTTTGAGATGATTCTTGTTTTAAAGTGTTTGTTAATATTTGCTAAACATGAAGTGAAAGTATGGAATTTTATTGATTAAGAAAAGTAACGTTTTAAAGAAAAACCGAATCGGAAGTCGGATTAACTTCGCTTCCGTCGGGTTTTATAATTTAAAGTTTTTAGAAAAAATAAAGAGAGGGTAAGAGGGGACTTACTGGCTTTAGGATAAGAGAAGGGAGAGGGGGAGCTAAAGAAGTTTTCGGGGCGTCGTTTCGTCACCGGAATCTCCTTGTATCGTTGCCGGAACTTCACCCTTTTGCTAACTCCACTTGTACACTAAAGGACTTGAGAATTTTGTATAGTTTTTGTAATGAAATTCTGGTGAAGAGGAGTGAAATAGTGTGTAGTATTTATAGGGGAAATTAAGGTTTAGGGGGTGAAAGAAATGCATTAAAATTGGATTAAAGGGGCATTTTATTGCACTCTGGATAAATTCAGAGTAAACAAGCAATATGAAGTTAGTGAGGTAGGCCAAGAGTTGTAGGGATTTAAATATAGGGGCATTACCGTCAGTTTAGACCAGTGGTGCCGGGGATTTTCTTGATCTCGCTGGTCTTGAACTGGTGGGTTGGGCTTGGGATTTAGCTACGTGTCCAAGTTGTCTCGTATACTCTTGTGCACATGTTTAAATATTCTGTAACTTAACATTCTACGTGTAGTGCACGTGTAGACTCTTGGGCTTCTAAAAAGATAAAAAGAAAATTAATTAAAAAGATAATATGACTGGGGGGATTCGATCACAGGGGCTATGTCACAGCAGTGCAAAGCTTTATCAATGTGCTACAAGTACTTTCTTGCTGTTCTAAATTAACACAAATACTTATAGTATATACAGGATTGTAAATACCCCAATTGTACATTAACTTTTAAACAATTTTCTGTACATTGAAAGTGGAGTTGTTACAGTCTACATTCTTTACAAAAATTTCGTTCTCGAAATTTATAATTTATTTTAAAAACTAGTTTACAAATAAATGAGGATATCTTGCACGCATCTCATCTTCCCTTTCCCATGTTGATTCACCCGATGTGTCTTTTCTCCACATTACTCGGACCAAGTTGACTTCCTTGTTCCGAAGTGACATCACCTTTCTATCTAGGATCTCAATAGGTTTGTTTCCCTCAATCAGAGCAAAGTTCTGTTTTGAATTTCAAAATTCAAAAATTGAAGCAACGCTTCTGATCTCTTGCGCTGCGCTCTGCGCGCTACGTGTCAAAAGCAGACACGTCAGCGCCAGGAGCGCTGCGCCCCAGGCAGCGCACCCCCAATCAGAGCAAAGCTCTGTTTCAAAATTCAAATTTTAAAAATTTAAGCAACGCTTCAGATCTCTTGCGCTGCGCTCTGCGCGCCACGTGTCAAAAGCAGACACGCCAGCGCCAGGAGCGCTGCGCCCCAGGCAGCGCACCCCCAATCAGAACAAACCTCTATTTCAAAATTCAAATTTTAAAAATTGAAGCAACGCTTCAGATCCCTTGCGCTCTGCGCTGCGCGCCATGTGTCAAACACAGACGCGCTAGCGCAGTTGCGCTGCGCTCTGCGCTGTGCGCCACGTGTCAAACACAGACGCGCTAATGCTGTTGCGCTGCTCGCCACTGCAGTTGCGCTGCTCGCCACGTGTCAAACGTAGGTGCGCCAGCGTCAAGTGCGCCAGCGCTGGAATTAAAATAATTCCCCACCGTTAGATCAAAAGATCTAATAATAATAATAAATTATTAATTAATCAGAATTAAAATTCTGTTCTGGAAAGATCTTTCCAATCTTGTTGACAACAAGAAGATTGCCTTCTGTAAAACAGAAGCCCTAGGATCAAAGATCCAACGGTGGGGAAATATCCCCAAATCAATCAGAGAAAGATCTCTTCAACTAATTTAACAAATCAATTGGCCCTATATAAAGGCCCCAAGACTTCAAGTCTCATATAGAAAAAACCCTCTGCAAACTTTGAGAGAAGAACTCAAAGAGAAAGAAAGGCAAGCCTTTGAAGAAAGAAGATCATTTCTTCATCTTTAAAGGTAAAGAGCTATCTTCTTGAATAAATAGAGATGAAATCATCTCATTAAAAAAGAAGAACCCTTTTCTAAAAAGATCAGAGTTCTAAGAACAAGATCAAGGTCTTCAATAAAAAAAGAAAAAGATAAAAAAGATCTAATTATAAAAAGACTAAAAGAAGTACTTTTACTTCACAGATCTTCTGATCTACAAAGGCAGAGCCTTTTAATAAGAACAAGAACTTTGATTCTTGGATCGTGAGGCAAGGCCTCTTTTGAAAAACAAAAAACTTGTTCTTTGATCTTAAAATTGATCTGATGCGCTCTGCGCTACTGAAAAGTGCTTTGCACTCTTGAATTGCGCCTTTGTGCTTATTGGACTGGCGCACAGCGCCAGAACGCGCCACGTGTCAACCACAAAACAGTCTGCGCTTTGCGCTTCTAAAAATGGCACACCACACTCTTGTACTGGCGCACAGCGCCAGAACGCGCCACGTGTCACTCATTGGCGCGCCCATAAACTAGTGCAGCGCATTCATAAAGCACAGTGCGCTAACAAACCAGCGCTCAACGCTAAGCGACACGTGTCACCCTTATGTGCGCTAGCGCAATGCGCTCTTTAATTGGCGCAAAGCGCCTGATGCGCCATGTGGCGCGCTGTCAGAACATACCTTGTTCTAATAAATGCTATGCATTTAATTCCAGACGAAATTTCAGAGCCCAATTAGAAGGACAGAGCCCAAATAAAGGCCTAATAGGCAGAAAAAATAAAATGTTAAACATTTTTAACTGGACTTAGCCCAATTCCGGCCATAAGTCCACAATATAAATTGAACTGAGCACAACTGCTCTTCCAATCAATTTACACCCGGTTCGAGGGTACATCTCTTTACTCCTCTGACACCCGTCATTGTAATCCTTCAATGTCGTCAGAGAGGTGACGGGTCCCGACAACCACACATTGCTACGGACTGTGGGGTCCTTAAACTCATGGACTATGATGTCCTTAATCTCGACCGTGATGTCTTAAAACTAACATCGGACTGTGGAGTCCTTAAATCCACGGACTATGATGTCCTTAACCTTGACCGTGATGTCTTAAAACTAACATCGGACTGTGGAGTCCTTAAATCCACGGACTATGATGTCCTTAATCTCGACCGTGATGTCTTAAAACTAACATCGGATTGTGGAGTCCTTAAATCCACGGACTATGATGTCCTTAACCTCGACCGCAATGTCTTAAAACTAACAACGGACCGCAATGTTCTTAAACTAATTATCGACCGCAATGTCATTAAACTAAACAATAGAGCCCAATTGCTCTCATGTCGGATCTAAACGATCCCGTTAAGTTGATCTTAGTCTAAAATTAAACTAACGTGTCCTTAACAAACATTTAAGTTGATCTCAGCCTCAAATAAGGCTAACGTATCCTTAAACACAACCCCCCAAACCCAAATCTAAGAAAGATACGGATTTGGACTAATCCACGTCCTACGGGCGACAGCATAACTTAGTCTCCATATACAATCCACGGGCAACCGAACATAAAACAAACACCCACGACACGAAGTGACGATCTGGAGAAGGAGAAAATTGTTACCACGATGCGGTAGCGTAATTAACTGCAGGGGCTTGCGCCTGCAGGGAAGAGCGTCCCCACAATCAAAAAACCCTCAAACGAGGGGGAATCTGACGAAATTTGCTACATCGGCCGCATCCGTTTAAACCTTCGATACAGGGTGCCATAAATCAACTTGGCATCTTCGGAGAGGTGGACGGATAGCACCAATTAGTATCTGCCCCGAATTTCAGGCAAGACGGACCTGCGCGGTCGCGTCTCCATGATTCGGAGGGTAACAGATTTTGGCACGCCCGGTGGGATCTTTTCCTCTTTCCACTCCACACTTGTCGTGTTCGCAAACCAATCGCGGTTTGCTAATGGTTGCCCTTGGGTTCGAGTTACTAAGATTCGGTTTCTTTCTTGGCGCAGAAAGCAAAACAGCAATGGCATCTACTTGCGTAAAGTGCTCCAACTGCAGCTGTAACTCGCGCTCCGCCTCATCTGGAGGCATAGCCTACAGGCTTCAAGTAGCCTCTTTATTCACGATGCCGGTAGACCAGGTCACTCAGGCCACCACCGGATTGTTTTTCGGGACCATGATTCCGCCGATGAGCTTCAGCACCCCTATACCAACACCAGAAGCTCCCAAGAAGTCGGTCTTTGATCGACTTGCAACTACTGCGGCCCCCCTCAACGGGTCGTCCAGCTCCAGCTCCTCGGTCTTCGCCAGATTGGGCAAAAGTCCATGTGGGCCCATGATGAAGCCTGCAATCCCGGAGAAGGTTGTTCCGAAGAGGATAGCCATCCCTGCCCCTGAAGTCGTCAAGGCGGCTTCCCCTACCAAAGGGTCAGTTTTTACAAGACTGCCTGTTCCGGTCTCCACTATGGTTCCTGTCCCTGCTCAGAAGTCTGTTTTCGACTGATTGAATCCTGCATCTCGACAGACATCAGTCTTCAATAGGCAGACGCCAGCAGCAGCCCCTTACCTGGACAGGGGGAAAGACAAAGCTATCCCCACCACCAAACCAACACCAACGGCTCGACATGCTCGACGTCGCCACTGGCGCCGAGTAAGGAAAGCCGGGGGCAACTCCCCCTCTGGGCTAACTCCACCAGCTCCAACGGTGGAAGTTAATGCTGCTGTTCCAACCGAGAACAGTTTTGAGCTGCTAAACAAGGTGCGTAGGAACTCTCTTACCGCCGTACTGAAAAGATCTCCCCTTCCGGTGGAGAATGTTACAGAAATGAAGTTAGAACAGTCTCCTCAACGGCTGTCCTCCAAAGTTTACAAAGTCTGGCGACGGGTCCAGGAGTCGGTGATCGATCAGGACTATCTCCGCCGACAGAAGAAGCTGAAGGCTCAGAAGGAAGAGAACCGTCCTGTCAAAACACAACGGACGGCAACCATCTGGGTGCCCGCCGCAACGGCCCGTCAACGTCAACCACTCAGAAAAGAAGGAGGCCGGAGAAAGCCCCTGTGACTACGGCAGATCACAAAGACACCGAGACTAAACGCCCTAAGTCTGGGGGCATAATGGTCCATACTATTTATATGGCATCCGGGAAAGAGGATAGCCGCGCTTCTACGGGCCACCGACCACTCACCCGATTCATCACAAGTGCTCAGGAACAACAACAGCAGATGCTTCAGGAGATGCTGACTGCGATGGCCGCACTCACCGGGCCAAAAGAAATCCCGGAGGCATCATCAGAACAGCGTCACGAACAAGAAACTGATGCTGACTTCCTTCGCAGAGTCCTCGAAAAGAAGGACAAAGAAGCCGCAGAGCAAGCGGCTAACATAAAACGAATGACACTTCTCTTCCAAGACATGGTCGGGATGATATTACAGCCGGATCCTCCAGCCGAAGACTCTCCGATCATTATTGAAGACGACAAAAGGGAAACGTAGAATCCTCCTCCGGCTCTTTCAGCAGCCAAAGAGGAAACTATCTCCAAGGCCGTCCTTGATGATTATATTGCTCAACAAATACGAGTTCACCAGGCAAATGAAGCAGCCGGCCAAGTTGTCAAAACTGGGCGACCGTATCCAGGCTGGTATGATCAGATAAAGTACCCGCCGGGATACACGATCCCTAAATTCCACGTATACAAGGGGATAGGCAATCCCCACCAGTACGTCGCCCAGTTTAGATCTCTGTGCGGAAACACCGGGGGCGATAATAAGCTCTTGCTTCGCCAATTCGTCGGCATCTTATCGGAGACGGCGTTTGAGTGGTACTCCGAGCTTCCAAACGACTCCGTCAAAACTTTCGCAGAGATAGAGTTGCTATTTACCCAGCGATTCACGAGTGCCAACGAACGCACCCCAATAACGGCGTTGATCAATGCAAGGGTGAAGCCGGGAGAAACTTGGGTCCAATACGCAATCCGATGGCGGAACCTGTGGTCGAATTGCGAACAGCGCATCGAAGAAGCACCAGCGGTGGACATGTTCGTGGGCACCCTAGACCCTCATGCAACTATTTCACAGTTCATGATGTTCTTTAAACCGACCACGTTCCAGGCTTTAATCGATAAGCTAGACTAGATGGATCAAATGGGTCACAGACCGTCTCCTCCGAAGCCGGAACCGCGGAGCGATAAGGGTAAAGGGAAGGCAACCTTCGTTGCAAACACCCAGCAGCAGCCCAGTGCCCCAAAGCTAGCAGATCAAATGGAAGAGAGACGGCACTATTACAATGAGAAAATGAAGCGTCCCTACTCATTCCCACGAGATAAAACGAAGAGCTTGTTCGAGCTGGCGGTGCGCAACAGGCTTATCAATTTGCCAAATCCAAGGCGACTACCGCAACCCAGCGAAGTGAATAATCCCAATTATTGCCCTTACCACCAAACGGTAAGCCATCCGATCAAAGATTGCTTCGTCTTTAAGGGATGGATCGAGGATCAGTACCTACAAGGCAAGTTTGTGTTGTCTGAGAAGTGGAAAGTAAACCCACCATAACTGCACACTCCTAAGAAGACGGACACACCGGGGGCAACGTGCTCTTTTGTTGAAGAAGCTCCATGGGAGGTCGTGCTTTCAGCCAAAACCAAAAGGATGCTGAGTGATCTTCAGACATGCTTGGCAATCAGGTGGAAGAACCCGCTGGAACCCCAGATTATCGAAGGGATGCCGAAGCCGCGCCTAACTCCAAAGATTGGTGGTGATAGCCAAAGTGCTCATACCCAGCCGTCGAAATCTTTGAAAAAGAAGAAGAAATCCAAGAAGCCCGTAAAGCCTGGCGACCAGCGCACAGACTTACAAAAACAACTTGACGCGCTGGAAGAGTATAACCAGAAGTCGCGGACTCCAATCACGCTCCAAGAGTTTCTCAGCCACGTTCTTGAGGACGAAGATGATGGTGAAAACTCGTCAGATTGATCTGAGGATTACGTAGCAAGTTGCCATGTGATCTCTCATTCATCGCTAGATAATGAAGAAGCTCCCTGCACAGAGAGACTGGGGGCAGGTCCCGAGCCGGAACTTTTAGGGCTATCAGATGAGATGATCGACGCCTTCCTGAATGAGATACATCTGAAAAGTAAAATTAATCGGGAGCGTGAGATGACCATATTTGAAAGAGCCAAACGCCGACGACTAGATGAAAGAGTCGAGACACTCCCGCCGAATCAAGGAACATCCGTCGCGGATAAAAACAAGTTCAAGACGAGGAAAATGTTTGCTAAAGCTATATCAATGGGAATGAAGCTACCACCCTCTGAAGGAAACACTCCCGGTGAAGCAGAGATGCATCCTAGCTACTGCTCATATCATCGAAAGATTTCGCACCCTATCGAAGAGTGCGACGCTTTTAAAAGATGGTGGCAGGGATATGTTGCCCACCGGCAAAATTCTAAACGGATGAAACGCAAAACTCGTCGGGAGCAAAGAAGTATGACCGAGGAGCATAAAATAACTACCAGTAACTGTCGCATGGTCAACACCGGGGGATCGCAGGTTCTCACTTTCGGAAGCGACTCTGACGAAGAGATGGCCCTTGGTCCTCACTTTAAAGAATCCACATTGGGGAAGGTGGAAGAACTGAAGGCCTGTGACAACATTCAGCTGCGCAATTGCACGCTTCTAGAAAAGAATCTCGGACCCACGAGTAGAAAAGATAAGGGAAAAGAAAAGGTCTCCGAGGATATCGCCCTCTACGACCAAGTCCTGAAAGAGCTGACCGCCAAGGACCCGCCAAAGAAGAATAAGGTGGACTATAACGTTCTGGCGCACTTGAGGAAGTTACCCTCGCAGCTCAGTATTTTTGACGCCCTTCTATTATCCAAAGAAGCGAGAGATTTATTGATCAAGGCGCTACAAGAGCCAGAGCAATTCCAAGTTTTTCTCGCCGAAGAAAAAATGAAGGACGAGCTGGAGGAAGTACACACAGCCGATATCACCTTCGGTGATGAAGACCTCCTCCTTGGGACGTGCGAGCACAACCGTCCCCTCTATGTCTCAGGATACTGCCACGATATAAAGGTAGGCAAAATCCTGGTCGACAATGGGTCTTCCGTCAATCTTCTCAACGTGCAAGTGTTGAAGGAAATCTGCATGAGCGTCCAGCATCTCGCTCGTGATAAAATCACCATCTCTGGTTTTGACTCCCAGTCATCGCGGACTCTCGGGTCTGTGATATTGACATTACGATTCGGGCTACTTGTCACGGATATTAAATTTCATGTCATTGACGCCAAGACATGCTATAACGCTTTGCTCGGCCGGCCTTGGTTACATGAGTACAACATCATCCCTTCTACACAACATCAGTGTATGAAATACTTTAAGGATGGTCTCGAGTATACCGTAACAGGAGAGCTGAATCCATTCTCCGTGAACGAAGTCCGCAAGTACGAAGATGCAAAATAAATTTTGCCAGATTTCGAGGACACAGAAAGATGTCGCAAGCCGGAGAACAAAGCTATCACCACCATTCCTGTTTTCGGGAGTGATACTGAGGAAGAGGAAGAGATAGTTGTTAGTTATATGTATGCCCTAGAGGCCATTACTATACATAGGATGTATATTGTAGTGGATGCTTGGACATATATAGGGAGGACTTTCTTGCTCGACATGATAGTTTGCTATCTGGTTGCTCTTTACCTTAACGTGTACACTGATTGTCTCTCTGTTACATGTTGGTAAAGCCCTTAGGACGTGTACTTGACTACCTGGACTATGATGAGAATCATACTAGTGGGGACATGGTAGTCCATAAGTACATCCTTCAAGGTCCCTAGTCGTGGGTGTATCGAGACGGGGCATCGATATACCAGAGTAGACTAGCGTATACCTTCTCGACCCATACAGATGGGCGATGGATGATCCCATATCCATTGATGTTTGACATCAGAGATGATATACGGGTGCTCAGTGGAGACTGGGTACACTGGACGGACTCGCCGAGAACTCCCAGATGGTATTATACCTTATGTCAGATGGCAGTTCTCTGGTGACACTGGTACAGGTTAGTCTGTAGACCCGAGATCGTCATAGAGTCTTGTGTGATTCCCACTGTGCTTTGATTTCCACCTTACCACGTCCAAGAGGGCGTGCAAAATGGTGGTTTTTGGATACGGTCCCGAATAACATGGAGGCAATGAGCGATAGGAGGGGATTCGTCTCTCCCGGTATAGGGAGTTGATATTGCGCTGTGTTCGATTGGCTATAACCAGAAATCCCTGGCCAGGGTTGCTGAGATTTACTGGTAAGTGTTACCTGTAGTTTCTCGAACTGTTATAAATCTCATATCGACACGACTTATCAAGCTATTGGGGTCTGACGTTTACCACCCCTAGGCGAGATATGCGACATATCAGACGACGGGACTGGACTGTACGGTAAGTGTTACTGGTTGGATTCACAGGAGTCTGAGCGGGCTTGTTCGTTGATCTTCTGATCGCTCAATACCCGGGTGGCCGTTACGTTTAGCAGACCGCTTGCGGCTTGTGGGTGTTTGATATGATCATCACCTGCTGCCGGCGTATTGACGAGTCTTTAGAGTCATACACAGAGGTTTCCTGGCTCAAGCAAAACGAGATAGGAGCGCATATGTGATATGTGCGGGACCGAGAATGATACGAGTATGTGATACCGTATTCTATTCTCGCGATGATTGTATCGATTGGTTGTATGCGATATAACCTAGTTATCGAATCAAGTGTTGATTCGATAAGTCGATACATTGATATTAGTCGGTTATATGCGATATGACCGAATCGTTAAATCAAGTGTTGATTTAATGATTTAATGTATAATTATATATATTTGATATATTACTTTACATTAACTAGTATTGGTTCACTTAAGATTATTTTCTCACTAGTTTGTGCACATTGTATATATGATAAATTTTTGTGCACTTGTTTGTATCATGTTTGATGATACACGCAAACTTGGGTGTGTGTATGCTTTAAACTATGATTAGGTTAATGGTTAGGGTTTGATTTTATTTATTTATTCATTTATTTATTTTGTAAAAACAAAATGGTGGCTTTTTCTTTCTTTCTTTGCTTTAAGCTTCATGAAGCTTCTTAGCATTTTTCAAAGTCTTAACCATTTTGTCTTTACTCTTTAACCTAACCATTGCCTAAACCATAGTTTATTCTCTACACAAATCTCACCCATGGTTGCAACATGATAAGCATCACTTGAATTTTCTAATTAGAGAATTCATTCTTTCTTCTTCTTCTTCTTCTAAAAGAGAAAAAGAAAACCTTTGCTTGAAAATGATCAAGTGATGATTCCAAGTGAGAAATCAAAATCCAAAGTGAACCCACTTCCTATTTATTCATCCTCTACCACTTGCCATGTAGTATAGGGTATTTTCTTCACAAGTTTCATGACTTGGTGAAGTTGGAGCTTGATCTTGAGTTGCCTCGACGTAGATCATCTTCGGCATCGAAGTCGACGACCTAGCACGATCATTTCTTCGACGAAACCATCGCTAGAGTCCGGAATCCGATGATCGCAGCGGAGGGACATCATCACGGAGCTAAGGAAGTGGAGGACCAGATCTACAAAGGTTGTATTTCCATTCACTTTAGAGTAAAGTTGTTTATTCGCATTTGTTTTCGCCTAAACTCTAGTTAACGATCGCATTAGGGTTTCTCGGCACCGGAAAAATTTAAATTTGGCATGGTTGATGCCTTGTGGAACCTCTTTAGCGTGCTTAGGAACCCTACAATAGTTTATCCAGGCCCGCCCGAGTACAACAAGCCAGGACCGTCCGCTCCCATGTTGATCTTTGGCAGTGATTCGGAAGATGAGGTCCATGCTATATTCTCCGCTCGGCCTTCAATACAAATATTTGCTGATGAAGAGCAAAGTTTGCAAATTGCCATGGTTCTGCCCAAACATCATAAAGAACTAGACGTGCTTGATACCTACAGTGTGTAAGAGCTGCAGACGTTCTATGTCCCTTCCAGGCGAGAAGGCGAAAAGGCGATCCTATTCTATCGCTCCGGGGAGACCAAAGTGGAGAAAGAAATCTGGCACGACGCGGATTCTACACTTGACAGGCTCCAGCCTATCCGTCTACCTAGATATTACACAGAAGGCTTGAAAAGGCTATTGAAGCGCCAAGGGATACCCTTCAAACAAATCGCTCAAAAAGCTAAGTTCTATGACATGATCTGGAACGTCCCCGGAACTCTGCGCAAGTTGCCTAACGGGAGAATGGAAGCGATCGGGCTTGGATATGTTCGGTCCAAGAAAAGGGAGCTACTCCGCGACTGCTATGTCGTACATGACTTTGATGAAGAAGGAGATGCTCAATGGGAGAATGCTAACCCTGAACCAGAAAGAGCCCCCGATGTGGAAATGCCCAGTCCGTCATTCGAAGAACAAATGGACAAGCTTATAAGGGAAGCTGGTCAAAAAGTTCGAGACGACCATAATCACGAAATGGCCATTTACAAGAAAGCCAGGACGCAGCGCCTTCTCCAACAGGTTGCGAAAAATGAAAATGCCCATCCCTGTCAACCTGTTGTAAAAAAGGCCCGACGCAGAGGCAGAAACAAGTCAAAAAGCGGAAAAGGCGTTCGACAACGACAAAGCGGGACCAAGAAGTCACACGATCGGGAATCGAGCGGTCCGGATTTGTCCCTTATGAAGAAGATGAGTCGAGCATACTCTTTTCCGCAAGACAAGACAAAGAAGATACTTGATCTTGCCATAAGACATCAAATGCTTACACTTCCGGAGTCCAAACACCCTGAGCAAGCCAACGAGATCTCTCACCCAGACTATTGCTCTTATCACCGAGCGATAGGACATCCTCTCGAAGACTGCTTCACCTTCAAGAATTGGGTCGAAGACCAATATCAACTCGGCAAATTCGCTCTATCCGACAGTTGGAGGATAACTCCGCCGCAAAAGCATGAACCCAAATCCACGAAGGTAGACCCAGATCCACATCGGTCTTGGAAGCTAGCTCGTACTTTTCATATGATAACGATATCAAAAGTAGAACCCGAGAATAGGGGTGACCTCCCCTGGTGCTTCGAAAACCATGATGACAAGGTGATCTCAGAGTTTCCACCGGCGCCAAAAGAGCTGGAGGATGGAATACATACCACTGCAGATAACCTCAAGAAAATTGATTTGGGGACGACGAATGACCCGCGGCCAACATTCGTCAGTGAGCTATTGTCTGAAGAAAGGGTGGCTACGTTGAAGGACGTGCTCCTGCAACATAGAGATTGCTTTGCATGGAACTATTCCGAAATGCCAGGACTAGATCCAGAGATTGCTGTCCACAAGCTGGCAATATCCCCGGACGTTAAGCCAATCAAACAAGCACCAAGGAGAATGCGGCTTGAGCTTGAGATGAGTATCAATGCCGAGGTCAAGAAGCTGATCGACTCTGGCTTCATCCAAGAGGTTCAGTATCCTGATTGGATAGCCAACATCGTCCCGGTGATGAAGAAAAATGGGACAGTGCGCATATGCGTGGACTTCCGGGATCTCAATAAAGCCTACCCGAAGGACGATTTCCCAGTACCGGTCACTAAGCTGATGATAGATAACACGTCCACTCACGAAGTCTTCTCCTTCATGGACGACTCATCAGGATATAATCAGATAAAGATGCATCCCGAAGACCAGAAACACACCGCTTTCCGGACCCCTTTGGGTATATTCTGCTACAAGGTGATGCCCTTCGGTCTAAAGAATGCCGGTGCCATCTATCAGAGGGCCATAACGAAGATCTTCGATGACCTTAAACATGAAATCTTCGAATGCTATATTGACGACCTTGTGGTGAAAAGCAAATCATACGAGGAACATCTAGAGCATCTGAAGATCGTATTTCAACGCCGGCAATACAACTTGAAGATGAACCCTCTCAAATGCGCGTTCGGGGTGTCCTTAGGTAAATTCATAGGATTCATCGTCCGACATCGGGGTATCGAAATAGATCCGTCAAAGATCAAGGCGATTATGGAAATGCCTCCGCCAAGGACTCTCAAGCAGCTGCGGTCTCTCCAAGGAAAGCTCGCATATATCCGGTGATTTATAGCCAATCTCTCAGGCAAGTGCCGTCCTTACAGTCACCTGATGAAAAAGGGGACCCCGTTCGTCTGGGATCACAAATGCCAAGGCGCGCTGGACGAAATCAAGCAATACTTGCAGAATCCGCCAGTACTAGCCGCTCCAGTCAAGGGAAAGCCCCTTATTCTTTATACAACAGCCTTCGAAGGTTCCTTAGGCGCATTATGGGCACAAGAGAACGACCAAGGGAAAGAGAGAGCTCTCTATTACTTTAGTCGAGTTCTCCTAGGGGCAGAAAGCAATTATTCTCCCATTGAAAAACACTGCCTGGCGTTAATCTTCGCGATAACGAAACTCCGGCACTATGCATTGGCGCATGAAGTCCGTCTTATATCGAAGGTGGACCCTCTCAAATATTTGATGTCAAAAGCCATATTGACGGGGCGACTCGCTAAATGGGCCTTGCTCTTGATGGAGTTCTCAATAACTTACCAGCCTCTTAAGGCGGTGAAAGGCCAGGCCATCGCCGACTTCCTCGCTGAGCATCCGATACCGGCCGATTCCCCTTTGAATTGCGAACTGCCAGACGAACATGCGTTTGATACGATCGACAGTGGTGATACCAGATGGGAACTTTATTTTGATGGAGCGTCTTCCATGAAGAAGCGCAAACAAAGTACCTTTATCATCAAATTCGGGGTAGGCCTTATCTTCGTAACTCCACAAGGAGGGATAATGCGCTTTGCTTTCTCCTTAACAGAGCCGAGGACAAACAATGAAGTCGAGTATGAAGCTTTGATAGTAGGTCTCGAGATCGCCATCGACATGGGAATTGAAAACCTCCTCATATACGGAGACTCCCAACTAGTCGTTAGTCAAGTAAACGGCGACTACCAGACGTGCAAGCCAGAGCTGGTAAAGTATGGCTAGAGAGTACAGCAACTGCTGACCCAAATACCTTCCTACACCTTGGAAAGCATACCGCGTGGGGAAAATAGCAAAGCGGATGTATTAGCTAAGCTCGCTAAAGAACTGGCCGACGAGAACCTCGATGACGTGAGGATCGTTGTGCAAAGCCGTCGGGTTCTTGCGCCGGCGGAAATATCTCCGGAGTCATCCGAGGAAAATGAAGCGACTGAGCAGACGGCCCTGTAAATAAAAGACCAAGAAACGGTTGAGGATTGGAGAGAAGTCTTTATAGACTACTTCAAATCCCATCGAACGCCCGAAGATGCGTCCTCAAGACATCAGCTCATGAAGCGAGCCCTATCTTTCGCCTTCATCAATGATACTCTGTATAAGAGGTCGTTTGATTCTCTGTAGTTGAGATGCCTGGGGCCTGAAGAGGTGAAAAGAGTCGTCCAAGAAGTTCACGACGGACTTTGCGGTTCTCACCAAGCAGGCCCGAAGATGAGGTTGAAGATTAAACGGATGGGCTACTACTGGCCCGCGATGATTCAGGACTGCCTCGAATATGCGAAGCAATGCCACTCATGCCAGATCCATGGGGACTTCATCCACCAGCATCCAAACCCACTACATCCGACGGTGGCTAGCTGGCCGTTCGAAATGTGGGGAACTGACATAATTGGCTCCATCGAACCAGTATCGTCCAGAGGACATCGGTTCATTTTGGCGACAACTGATTACTTCTCCAAATGAGCAGAAGCAGTACCGCTGAGAGAAGTGAAGACGGAGAATATCCTCCACTTCTTCAAGACGCACGTTATTTATCGGTTTGGAACTCCGCGACGGATCATCTCCGATAACGGGCCAGCCTACAGAAGCCACAAGATCAGCCGCTTCGCACAACAGCACAACATAAACTAGAGATACTCTTCAGTTTATAATCCCCAAGCCAACAGTCTAGCTGAAGCTTTTAACAAGACTCTGACAAAAATCGTGAAGAAGACGGTTGTCCCGAAATAAGAAGGACTGGCACGAGATACTGCAAGAAGCTCTCTGGGCGTATCGAACTACGTTCAAGACGGCCACGAACACAACGCCTTACGCGTTGGTATTCGGTACAGAAGCCCCCTCGAGATAGAGTTACCCTCTCTACGAGTGGCAGTTCATTACGAGCTGACGGACGATGAGAATGCTCACATTCGGCTTGAGAAACTCGATGCCCTTGATGAAACCCGGCTCCTGGCGCAGCAAAATCTGGAAGTTTATAAAGTAAAGATGACGCGCTCATATGAAAAATTGACCAGGCCGAGAACATTCCGCCAAGGCAAACTCGTGCTAGTGGTCAAAAGACCTATGATCCCCAATCGCGCCAAGCGGGGAAAATTCGAGCCGAACTATGAAGGCCCGTACATCATAGACAAGGTCTACCAGGGTGGAGCCTATCTACTCATGGACATGCATGGTGAAAGACCTTTCAGGCCAATAAACGGTCGCTTCCTGAAGAAATACTACGCTTGACGAGTCATGGCATAGGTCAATGATAAATGATGACAACTATGTCCGCTCGCTATCTTCCTAAGCCTAAACTCCGTAGGTAATAGCCGGCTTCCTTTACAGCGGACCGAAACGTCCTTAAAACTAACAGCGGACCGAAACTTCCTTAAAACCAACGGCGGACCGAAACGTCCTTAAACTAACAGCGGACCGAAACGTCCTTAAACTAACGACGGACCGAAACGTCCTTAAAACTAACAATGGACCACTATGTCCTAAAACTAGCTGTTGACTGAGATGTCGATAA
This sequence comes from Agapanthus africanus, assembly GCA_030015575.1. Lineage (NCBI taxonomy): Eukaryota > Viridiplantae > Streptophyta > Magnoliopsida > Asparagales > Amaryllidaceae > Agapanthus > Agapanthus africanus. The sequence goes on from CM057339.1 coordinate 30,738,787, forward strand.
ACTACGGTGGATTGCAGCATTCCGAAGCTGCTAAAAAAAACGGTATGTCCATAAGCAAAATGGGCACGTATGAAAACCCGAAAGGGCTCCGTGAGTAAAAACAGCAGGGCTACCGGCGAGTGCTTGTGAAAACCCGAAAGGGCGCAACCTCGTTAGAAAAAAAAAGAGAATAAAAAAAAAGAGAAAACGGTATGTCCATAAGTAAAATGGGCACGGATGAAAGCCCGAAAGGGCTCCGTGAGTAAAAACAGCAGGGCTACCGGCGAGTGTTTGTGAAAACCCAAAAGGGCGCAACCTCGTTAAAAGACACTTACAGGGTCCTCTCGACCTTGTGAGGAGAAACTACCTGTGTGAGATCCTTACGACTCACAAGGGAGCAACACACTTAGGGGTCCCCACGATCCCTAGAGAGAAATTACACTTGCGAGATCCTCACGACTCGTAAGGAGAACTCTTTTATGGGACCCTCACGGCTTATAAGATTTGAAAGTCTTAAGCTACAAAGACCTGAACCTGTTCTTAAGCAACCCCCACAACCTCCGATACTGCCCTACAAGCGGCTCAATGCTGACCCTTGTATACAATCCACGGGCGCGAATAAACATTTCCCTAACAAAGTCCCATCCGTGACTAGGGATATGTCCACACGGTGAACAACCCTTGTGAGTCCTCTCGACTTATAAGGAGAAAACACTCTTGTAAGATCCTTACGACTTATAAGAGAACATACACTTAGGAATCCTCACGATCCTTAAGGAGAAAACGCATCTACGAGATCCTCATGACTCGCAGGGAGAAATACCTTTATGAGACCTTTACGGCTCATGAAGTCAAAAGTCTTAGTCGGCAGGATCCCAATCCTGTTCGCTAAGCCACCTTTGTTTGATATCGACAGAGGCAAATGATGATTCGCTCCTGGAAATATCCCAGTTGTAGCGATGCTGATGCCGAAATCAGTGTCTAAATCTAAACTTGCAGTAAAAAGCTAGCGAGCCACACATGCATACGAAATAGCCGAAATGATGGGGCAACTTGCAAAAAAATCAGCAAGTAAAAAAAATGTATACATGCAAAATAGCCGAAATGATTGGGCAACTCGCAATAAAAAGCAGCGAGTAAAAATAAAACAAATAGCCGAAATGATTGGGCACCGCGAAAAATAGCCGAAATGATGGGGCAATCGCGACCTTCGCGATATAAAAGCTGAAATGATAGAGCATTGCGAAAAGAAATAAAATAAAAATAAAAATGAAATTTATGCCCTACAGGTGATATTACATCAATCCCTGTATACAATCTAGGGGTGCAAACAAAGAAGGAATCATACCTTTCCTCCCCAGGTTTCATCATAAGAAGAAGCCAAATCTCGACGGTTCACAGATAGCCTAGAGATCATCTCGACGTTTGTCTCATTGCAGCAGACACAACATCAAATAAAGCGGAACAGCGGCAACTCCCAGTTCTATGACTCGGCGGTGTACAGATGACCGAGAATCAAATTCCGACTCCGTGAAATGCCGATAAAGTCAAAAATTCTTGGTCACGTGGAACGCGGATAACGTCACTTCTGATCCCGTGGAAAACGTCCAGAGCGGATCCTGGTCCTCGCAGAGCACGGCAGTAAACCCGTATGAAGCATCCAGAGCGGAGCCTAGTCCTCGCCGAACACGGCAGTGAACCCATGGGAAGCATCTAGAGCAAAATTCCTGGTCACGTGGAACACGGATAACGTCACTTCTGACCCCGTGGAAAACGTCCAGAGCGGATCCTGGTCCTCACAGAGCACGGCAGTGAACCCGTGTGAAGCATACAGAGCGGAGCCTAGTCCTCGCCGAACACGGCAGTGAACCCGTGGGAAGCATCTAGAGCAAAATTCCTGGTCACGTGGAACGCGGATAACGTCACTTCTGACCCCGTGGAAAACGTCCACAGCGGATCCTGGTCCTCGCGGAGCACGGCAGTGAACCCGTGTGAAGCATCCAGAGCGGAGCCTAGTCCTCGCCGAACACGGCAGTGAACCCGTGAGAAGCATCTAGAGCAAAATTCCTGGTTACGTGGAACGCGGATAACGTCACTTCTGACCCCGTGGAAAACGTCCAGAGCGGATCTTGGTCCTCGCAGAGCATGGCAATGAACCCGTGTGAAGCATCCAGAGCGGAGCCTGATTCTCGCCGAACATGGCAGTGAACCCGTTGGAAGCATCCAGAGCAAACATCGGACTGTGAGGTCCTTAAACTCACGGACTATGATGTCCTTAACCTTGACCGTGATGCCTTAAAACTAACAATCAACCGCAATAATTTGAAACTAATTATACCTCGGTTCAAGGGTACATCTCTTCATTCCTTTGATATTTGTCGTTGTAATTCCTCAACATCTTCAAAGAGGTGACGGGTCCCAGCAACCACACATCTCATGGACTGTGGAGTCCTTAAATCCACGGACTATGATGTCCTTAACCTCGACCGTGATGTCTTAAAACTAACAACGGACTGTGGAGTCCTTAAATCCACGGACTATGATGTCCTTAACCTCGACCGTGATGTCTTAAAACTAACATTGGACTCTGGAGTCCTTAAATCCACGGACTATGATGTCCTTAACCTCGACCGCGATGTCTTAAAACTAACATTGGACTGTGGGGTCCTTAAATCCACGGATATGATGTCTTTAACCTCGACCGCGATGTCTTAAAACTAACATTGGACTGTGGGGTCCTTAAATCCACGGACTATGATGTCCTTAACCTCGACCGTGATGTCTTAAAACTAACAATGGACTGTGGAGTCCTTAAATCCATGGACTATGATGTCCTTAACCTCGACCGTGATGTCTTAAAACTAACATTGGACTGTGGAGTCCTTAAATCCACGGACTATGATGTCCTTAACCTCGACCGTAATGTCTTAAAACTAACATTGGACTGTGGAGTCCTTAAATCCACGGACTATGATGTCCTTAACCTCGACCGTTATGTCTTAAAACTAACATTGGACTGTGAGGTCCTTAAACTCACGGACTATGATGTCCTTAACCTCGACCGCGATGTCTTTAAACTACGGTATCCTGGAAAACGTCCAGAGCGGAGCCTGGTCCTGCCAAACACGGCAGTGAACCCGTAGGAAGCACCCAGGGCAACCCCTGACTCCGTGAAATGCGGATAAAGACAACTTCACCCATCACCTGCGGGTCCTCACGACTCGTAAGGAAGAAAATTCTCTTGTGAGATCCTTACGACTTTCAAGAGAAAACACATTTAGGAATCCTCACGATTCTTAAGGAGAAATTACACCCACGGGATCCTCTCGACCGGTAGGGAGAAAATTCTTTATGAGACCCTCACGACTCATAAAGTTGAAAAGTCTTAGATGACAGATCCTAACCTTGTTTTCTAAGCCATCGCCCCTCTACAAAGAGCCTAGGACTGACAACTATACGCTATCTACAGACCACACTTGCTAAAGTCGCATGGCAAACAACGCAGTAAGAAAGAAGAAAGCAAAGAAATGACACAAGACATTACGAAGAACGTGTATCTTTTATTCATGAATTCGATTGGGTACAAAATACGTCATATGAAAGAATAAAAGAACAGATACATTTTTATTCAAAATTATAAACGGTACAAAAATTTTATTGAGAGGAAAGTGCTTTCAATAATCCAATCAGCCGCTCGCGCACTTCCCTCAGCCCCTCTTCCTGATCGGCTGCCACGGCCAACTCTGCTTCGACCTGGGCTCGCTGCTGCAAGTAAGATGAGAGTTGTTCCTCGACGGCCCGCTGAGCTGCTTCACGATCTTGTGCATCCCGCTCAACGACATCGAGCTTCTGCTTCAATGTTAACCCATCAGAGATACAATGCAGAAGGCCCTCAAAGATAACTTTCACCTGGGCAGCGTTCGCGTCGACCTCAGCATGCAGTCGAGCAGACTCACTTGAAGTTTCTTTGCATTCCCTTCGCTTTAAAGCCACTTCTTGTTCGAGATGGTGGAAGTAAGAAGCGCTCTGCTCGATCCACGCCGCCCGTTGTGTGCTCATAGCCGGTATCTCAAGTGCCGGACGCTTAAGCTCAAGCTCATGCAAGCAAGCCTCGATCTCCCGGCAGTGATTAACCCAAGACTCAACGACGCCCTCACCATGAAAGTTCATGAGCGTCGCTAGCATAGGGTTAACCTCAGTGGCAAAATCCGCAGCAGACGAGGGAGTCTCTACGTCGAAACTCCTCGATATACTCGCTCAGCATGCATAGGCTGGTCACAACACCTTTGGATGATGGACGCCTGGAGAAGGGCCCGGCTGGCATTATAATGCGAGACTCGAATGGTGCTGGAGTCGATGTGATTGCTGCAAAATAGATCATAATCAGAGGTCGGTTCAAGAAGTATAGAAAACACGCAAAAAGTAGAGTCTATTATACCGGCTGCAGCAGGGGACAGAGCTGGGAGTACTGGTGGCGCAACGACAGCCTCGTCCCCTCCTTCGATTCGTAAGGCTACACGCAATATAAAGAAGAGTTAGCAATAATGCGACCGCCCGTTAAAGAAGAGGACGTCGTTTAAAGAAAACACTCACCGACACCAGCAGGCGGACTCGTCTCGGACAAGAAAGAGAAGTGTGGGTTGCAACACCTGGTACAGGTGGTCAAGAAGAACTCCTGCAAAAACGTGATGACGCGACGTCAGTACATGAATTATACGCCCGAGGGATAAGACTAATGGGTTACAAATCCATATCTTCCAGCATTTGCGACGGTGCGAGAGAAGGCAGAGAGGTGGTCACCATCAGGGCGGTAACTGACGGCGCTGTCTTGAACAGCTCGATTTCAGCACTAGCCACACCTGCATTAGAAGCAAGATAAACTTTATTAGGAAAGATTGCAGAATAAAGAAAGAAGGGCGGTGATCCAAAATTTACCTGAAGAGTCGCCGGCTGGAGCCCTAACGAGGGCGTCACTTGATACAACGGTGGCATCTCCCTCCTCCATTGGGATGGTCTCACCTCCCGTTGCCTCATCGTCTGACTCTACAGGAGCCGTCGTCATGCTAGCGACGCCGGAAGACGACAAGGAACCGTAGGCAGGGAGAGCGATAATCGGAGCGGTGCCCGACTCTTGAGAAACAGTGGCCATCTCGTGCTCAGCGATCATGCCCGTTTCGCCCATTACCACCTCGGGCTCAGTGGTCGTAGCCGTTTCGTTCACTGCTGCCTCAGGCTCGGCCATAGCAGCCGTCTTACCAGCTCCCACCTCCGGCTCAGTGGTCGCAGCCGTCTCGTCTATCACTGCCGTAGGCGCGTCCGTAGCAGCCGTTTCATCCACTACTGCCTTAGGCTCGGCCGTAGCAGTCGTCTCACCCGCCGCCACCTCAAGCTCGACAATGGTAGCCATCTCGGGCATAGCAGTCGTGACTGTCTCGTCAGCCACTATCTCGGGCCCGGAAACTATGGTTACGTCGCCTACCGTCGCCTCGGGTTCAGCAGCTGCCTCCTCCACCGTCCCCTCAGGCTCGACGGTCGCCGCCACTCCTTCAGTAAGACTTGGCCCTGCAGGACAAGATATATAAGAACTGATAGTTTAAAACTTTGACAACAAAGCCTCAAAAAACACAGTACCTGAGGTGGATTTACCGTTGGCTTTCCGAGCTGCACGTGCCGCCCGTCTATGAGCAGTAGACAAGGCGACCGGGAGCTCCTCTGAAGGAGTAGCAGTGGGGAGTAACGGTGCTTGAACCTGCTCCCGCAGCCAAAGCAGCGCTACGCTCCTTTGCTGCGCATCTCAGGCGCTTCCTTTCCACCCGAGCCATCACGACAGACCTCTTGGAAGCCTCCTTCAGCAAGACGTCGTCATCCGCATTCAAGGTTGCCTCCAGAGCCGTCAAGGCTTCCATCATCGGTTTTTTAAATAGGGCCTCTTGCGGCAATCCGAAGAGGCTGGGACTTCGGTAGCTGGCCTGGGGAGAATTTCCGCATCGGCTTCCGAGGTAGGTCTTGTGGTCCCTGCGATAAGGCAAAGAGAGGGTCAGATTACTCATAAGAAATGGAAGCAGAAACATAGAAAACCGAAATGTACCAAGGCCTAAGGACGCTCTAAGTCATTCCTCCTCCTCAAAAGTCTTAAGAGAAGCGGCGAGGGCTTCTTCGGTAGAAATTGTCACGCCCCGCTTCCCAGTGTACGGCGAAGTGGACGCGACGAGGCCCGCTACGTATATACTCAGAAGTACATACGCTAAGCGTAACTAAGCAATATAAAGTAAATCACAAGAGACGAATGATATAGGAATAACAACAACTTTTATTAATAACATTCTTTTGTATAATGCATGAAAAGAAAATACAACTGAAATGAAAAGCGATGCCTAAACAGTGGCATAACAGGAAATGAAAATACAGAAAAGAACAAAGTACAATATCTAGAGCTCGGGGTCTTCGTGTAACGGCTCCAAGTCTTCACCGGTGGGCTCGATCTCAGCTTGGTCCAACGCACATGACGACATTCAAAGAAGAAAGAAACAGAATGTCGTCAGCGAACAGATCGCTCGGTAAGTCCTAAAGATAAGGAGAGAAATAGAATAGACAGAGAGTAAGAGAGAGAGGGGAGGGTGGCTTTTATATTGTTATATTATTGTAGTATGGTGTTAACGCTGATGTTGTAGCTTGGTACAGAAGAATGCCAGTGTATACGAGAGGGGTCTCAGTATGCTAGAGACCAGAGCAAATGGAAGTACAAGGCTCCGTTATACAACCCGGAACAACGGCAATTGGATTCATGTTAGGTGTCTTAATCTTACCGTCTCGTGCCACCTTTAACATCTTCCGTACCAATCTACCCCTTTAACCCCGTAGTGTTTTAACAATAATGTTGTATTGTATTGTGTAAGTTGGGTGACTGACCAAAACCATGATATCAGTAAACATGTTGTAACTACATAATCAGGTAAATGGAATATCAGAATAATGGTTGAATATCCATGGTTTGATTCAGTCAAGTTGTAATGATTGTTAACTGGATTCAGGGATTCATGTATTCATATTGAGTTGGATTATAAAAGAATATAGATTGACTTGAATCATATTCAAGTCAGAAATAGTCAGACTCTAACCCGAGTCAGACTAAAAGAAAGGTAATTTGAAGTTCTGTACTTGTTAGGGCCTTATTGTAACTTATAAAACTTGAGGGGGTTTTATATAAAAAGTATTATTGTATAGTTTTCAAGATACACCTCAAGTATTTATTATCCGTCTTTATAGTTATAATGAGTGTAAATTTTATTTGTGTTATTCTAGTGAATATATCCCAATAAAAGTATTAATTGATTTATTTGAAATTTCATGGTATTATAATGTAACTTTTAATCTTGTAATTTTTAGAAAAAGTGGAAACTTTATAAAATAGTTGTTTAAAAGATAAATATATATATATATATTAATACAAGAATAATTTTAAATAAATATTTTATTTTCCAAAATCTCATTTTTTCCTTAAATGTCGTATTTTAAACTTTTCGAGGCCGAATGCTCCTTGCGGAGGTCTGAATCTCGCACTACTAGCCCGTGGGTGCACGATGAACCATACTATCCCTAACGGGTTCCCCAAGGTGGGTTGTAGTGGCGCTTTACTTAGGTTTAATAAATACTATTCATTTAGAAAAACGGTTTTATAAGTATAAGGTATTTATTCGTAAAAGGGTATAGTTTTCTGTATTTTAGTTCTAGGGTTTCCTAAGCCAACAAGCCTATTTCTAAGGGTCTAAATGACAAGTCATTAGAAGCCTCAAATCGCCTCTTCACCGCCAATTGTGGCCAGGTAAGTACTAGTGAGGAGGGAGGGATCCGCTCACGAATCGTGAGACGGGCCTTTTAAAGTTACCCAAGCTCACTTGCCTAGCCTAGACACCACAAAGTCAGTTTAGATAAACGATCGATATCCATGACATATCGTATTTTCCTATTAAAAGATATTGTTTTAAAATTGTAAACAATTTAGAACTTTTAGAAAAGGTTTATAAAGAAAAGGGTATTTTAGTGAAAAGTCTTGTATTTTCGTATTCTATGTTTTGACGTTTATCAATTAAGGTTATATTTGTGTGTGTGTAGAGGTAGGTCATTACTTTGTGACTTATTTTAAGTTTTAATGAAGTTTAGAGGTTAAACATGATATATTAAACTTGAAGGTATTAACGCGCAAGAATACGGTATTTGAAAACTTTATCATTTCATGTGTGAAAACTCATTCAAATTGATTTCTATAAGTTTATTTATCAAGATAAACATGTTTAGGAATGAGGGAATTAATTAGAACAAGAAAAATAAACTTTATGGTATTTTGATGAAAGGAATACGGTATTACAGGAAAGTTATCATTTCATGTGAGAAACTTTGTTTAAATTGGTTTCTAGGTGATTAATAGTCATCATGGATAGGTTTGGGTATTATGTATTAGGAGACAAGTGGAAATTTGTAGAAAAACCAAATCGGAAATCGGTTTGTTCCAATTTCCGTCGGGTTCCAAAAAGTCGTATTTTTTATTAAAAGAAAAGAGAGATAGAAGAGATGAGACTTACGGGTTTGGACAAGCTAAGGAGGCTAAGGAAGTGGTGGATGTCGGTGCGTCTAAAACGTCGCGAAGGTTCTAGTACGATCGCCGGAATCCGTCGTCGGTTTCGGCAGCGCTTCGCTTCTCGCTCTTGTACCGAGTTCTCTTGAGAATTTGAGAGAGTGGACTTAGAGTTGTAGGGTGAAATGGTAGAGGATAGGGGTATTTATATAGGGCTAGGCTAAGGTTAGGGTTTTGATTAAAAAAATATAAAAATATATAAGAAAATCATTAAAAATCATTAAATTTAGGAGTAAAAGTGAGTTATGGAGAATTTGATAACCGAACAAGAAAAATAAAGTATACAGGGGGGTTGACCAAGTCAACACGGAGAAAATCCGTGTTGACGACTCGGCCGAGTTCGGCCGGCGGCGCCGGCCGATTCGGCCGGTCCGCTGGCTGACTCGGCCGAGTCGGGCCGAGTCGGGGCACCGATGGGTGGGGATTTTCATGTGGGGATTTTTGGTGTATTTAACTTTTTCTGTGCAGTATAAATTTTGAGAGTTATGATGGTTTGACTGTTGACTTTCCAAAAAATTTAAAACAAAATAATATAAAAATAATGTGGGGTATGGGATTCGAACTCTGGTGGCTTGGTACAGCAGTGCAAGGTATTACCAATGAGCTACAAGCTCTTTCTTGTAATTATTGTGTTATTTAATTACTTAAAATGATAGCAGCAAGAGTAAATACTCCAAGTATACATTAAATTTTAAAGTGATTTCTTGTACACTAAAAATGGAGTTATTTCATTCTTGTAGCCTATAATTAAAAACAAAAATAATTACCTAAATCTTGTGCTCAGGCTAAAATACCCCTTTGTGGATTTTAAAAATATTTTGAAAAAATTTGTATAGGAAAACGTGTATAAGAAAATTAGGGTTGTTACATTCTACCCTCCTTATAAAAATTTCGTCCTCGAAATTTGTAAAAGGAAAGTGTAACAGTGCAAAGAAGTTTGGTGGTTGTAGTATAGATAGTGTATAAATAACAAAGAGATACAAGGGTGAAAAAAGGCTTACCGGTGTTACCTTGACCTACAGTCTTGGCTTCTACGGCTTCTAATGTGAAGGTCTGTCGCCGTGGTATATTCCTTCTAGCTGGAGGCATATTCTGTCTTTGAGTCCTATTTCTCTGCCCTCTAGGCATGTCCCTCATTGCCTGTAGGAATTGGCGAGCAGGCTGTGCAGGTGGTGGAGCAGGTAGTGCAGGACGGGTTGCAGGAGCCTGGATGGTTGGCCGCTGCGGTTGGTTGGTGTGTGTGTGAGATGAGTTGCTGTTGTAAGGACAGTTCCCAATTCCGTGGTTAGATGCGCCACAAATTAGACACAGACCTTTTGCGCGCCTACAATCCTTCCACAAATGTCCCTTTCTATGGCAGTAATGGCAAATTTCTTCAGTCCTCCTGGGTTCAAACGATGGCCTGGAAGAGGCTCCACCTGCCATCTGGTTGGCAGGGCGCTTGACTCCTGCAGACTGAGGTCTGCCCCTCTCTTTTATCACTTCCTCATAACTGCGGGCAGCTTCTAGAGCTTCCTCATGAGTCAAGAACTTTCCTGTGGCTAGAGCAGCCTTAATCTCTGTGTCCAAACCTTGTTGAAAGCGACGGGCTCTGATATCGTCCGTCGGTATCAAGTGTGCCGCGAATCGGCTAAACATAGTGAACTCAGTATCGTATTCATCTACTGATTTGTCCCACATTGATCCTTGCTGTAGATGAATAAACTGCTGCTCCATAGTGAACCTGGCAGTGACAGGGAAATATTTTGCATCGAACTTCTCGCGAAAGGTCTTCCATTCAATCGGCTGTACCAGACGGGTTTCTTCTGCCTTCCACCAATTGCGAGCATTATCCGTGAGCTGTAGTTTTGTTACATGGACCCAAGCGTTGTCTGGCACTTGAGCTGCTGCCAGATCGTCTTCGATACTTTGTGCCCATTCTTCCGCTTCAAGAGGGCTTCCTTTACCCGAGAATTGCTTTGGGTGCAAAGCTCTGAATTGCTTTACTCCCGGTGCATCGGTCTCAGGACGGTTCAAAAGTTGTTGCTGTCCCTCGAGAAGGCTGCGGATCGCCTCGAATAGCATCGTTTGCTCAGTGGGTGGTGCAGGAACAACTGGTGTAAGAGGTAGTGCTGAAGGGGTGTTGTTGACGTTGGTGCTGGTGTTGTTCGGGGAATCCATAACCTTGAAGAAAAATTTGGGTTAGGACTATTCAAATACATGAAATGATAAGATTCAAGGAATAGAGATTTGCAAGATTCAAGGAACATGAATTGTAAAGAATGTTTTAGTTGCTGGTTCTTGTGTTATATTGCTTAGGTTGTTCATGCAGACCAGAACTGCATGACAGAGATTCATACAGCTCTGACCTGCATGGGCCACCAACAAAACCTGTCACGCCCCGCTTCTCAGTGTACGGCGAAGTGGACGCAACGAGGCCCGCGACGTATATACTCAGAAGTACATACGCTAAGCGTAACTAAGCAATATAAAGTAAATCACAAGAGATGAATGATATAGGAATAACAGCAACTTTTATTAATAACATTCTTTTGTATAATGCATGAAAAGAAAATACAACTGAAATGAAAAGCGATGCCTAAACAGTGGCATAACAGGAAATGAAAATACAGAAAAGGACAAAGTACAATATCTAGAGCTCGGGGTCTTCGTGTAACGGCTCCAAGTCTTCACCGGTGGGCTCGATCTCAGCTTGGTCCAACGCACCTGACGACATTCAAAGAAGAAAGAAACAGAATGTCGTCAGCGAACAGATCGCTCGGTAAGTCCCAAAGATAAGGAGAGAAATAGAATAGACAGAGAGTAAGAGAGAGAGGGGGAGGGTGGCTTTTATATTGTTATATTATTGTAGTATGGTGTTAACGCTGTTGTTGTAGCTTGGTATAGAAGGATGCCAGTGTATACGAGAGGGGTCTCAGTATGCTAGAGACCAGGGCAAATGGAAGTACAAGGCTCTGTTATACAACCCGGAACAACGGCAATTGGATTCATGTTAGGTGTCTTAATCTTACCGTCTCGTGCCACCTTTAACATCTTCCGTACCAATCTACCCCTTTAACCCCGTAGTGTTTTAACAGTAATGTTGTATTGTATTGTATAAGTTGAGTGACTGACCAAAACCATGATATCAGTAAACATGTTGTAACTGCATAATCAGGTAAATGGAATATCAGAATAATGGTTGAATATCCATGGTTTGATTCAGTCAAGTTGTAATGATTGTTAACTGGATTCAGGGATTCATGTATTCATATTGAGTTGGATTATAAAAGAATATAGATTGACTTGAATCATATTCAAGTCAGAAATAGTCAGACTCTAACCCGAGTCAGACTAAAAAAAAGATAATTTGAAGTTCTGTACTTGTTAGGGCCTTATTGTAATTTATAAAACTTGAGGGGTTTTATGTAAAAAGTACTATTGTATAGTTTTCAAGATACACCTCAAGTATTTATTATTCGTCTTTATAGTTATAATGAGTGTAAATTTTATTTGTGTTATTCTAGTGAATATATCCTAATAAAAGTATTAATTGATTTATTTGAAATTTCATGGTATTATAATGTAACTTTTAATCTTGTAATTTTTAGAAAAAGTGGAAACTTTATAAATAGTTGTTTAAAAGATAAATATATATATATTAATACAAGAATAATTTTAAATAAATATTTTATTTTCCAAAATCTCATTTTTTCCTTAAATGCCGTATTTTAAACCTTTAGAGACCGAATACTCCTTGCGGAGGTCTGAATCTCACACTACTAGCCCGCGGGTGCACGATGAACCGTACTATCCCTAACGGGTTCCCCAAGGTGGGTTGTAGTGGCGCTTTTCTTAAGTTTAATAAATACTATTCATTTAGAAAAACGGTTTTATAAGTATAAGGTATTTATTCGTAAAAGGGTATAGTTTTCTGTATTTTAGTTTCTACGGTTTGCTAAGCCAACAAGCCTATTTCTAAGGGTCTAAATGACAAGTCATTAGAAGCCTCAAATCGCCTCTTCACCGCCAATTGTGGCCAGGTAAGTACTAGTGAGGAGGGAGGGATCCGCTCACGAATCGTGAGACGGGTCTTTTAAAGTTACCCAAGCTCACTTGCCTAGCCTAGACACCACAAAGTCAGTTTAGATAAACGATCGATGTCCATGACATATCGTATTTTCCTATTAAAAGATATTGTTTTAAAATTGTAAACAACTTAGAACTTTTAGAAAAGGTTTATAAAAAAAAGGGTATTTTAGTGAAAAGTCTTGTATTTTCGTATTATATGTTTTGACATTTATCAATTAAGGTTATATTTGTGTGTGTGTAGAGGTAGGTCATTACCTCGTGACTTATTTTAAGTTTTAATGAAGTTTAGAGGTTAAACATGATATATTAAACTTGAAGGTATTAACGCGCAAGAATACGGTATTTGAAAACGTTATCATTTCATGTGTGAAAACTCATTCAAATTGATTTCTACAAGTTTATTTATCAAGATAAACATGTTTATGAATGAGGGAATTAATTAGAACAAGAAAAATAAACTTTATGGTATTTTGATGAAAGGAATACGGTATTACAGGAAAGTTATCATTTCATGTGAGAAACTTTGTTTAAATTGGTTTCTAGGTGATTAATAGTCATCATGGATAGGTTTGGGTATTATGTATTAGGTGAAAAGTGGAAATTTGTAGAAAAACCGAATCGGAAATCAGTTTGTTCCGATTTCCGTCGGGTTCCAAAAAGTCGTATTTTCTATTAAAAGAAAAGAGAGATAGAAGAGATGGGACTTACGGGTTTGGACAAGCTAAGGAGGCTAAGGAAGTGGTGGACGTCGGTGCGTCTAAAACGTCGCGAAGGTTCTAGTACGATCGCCGGAATCCGTTGTCGGTTTCGGCAGCGCTTCGCTTCTCGCTCTTGTACCGAGTTCTCTTGAGAATTTGAGAGAGTGGACTTAGAGTTGTAGGGTGAAATGGTAGAGGATAGGGGTGTTTATATAGGGCTAGGCTAGGGTTAGGGTTTTGATTAAAAAAATATAAAAATATATAAGAAAATCATTAAAAATCATTAAATTTAGGAGTAAAAGTGAGTTATGGAGAATTTGATAACCGAACAAGAAAAATAAAGTATACAGGGGGGTTGACCAAGTCAACACGGAGAAAATCCGTGTTGATGACTCGGCCGAGTCCGGCCGGCGGCGCCGGCCGATTCGGCCGGTCCGCCGGCCGACTCGGCCGAGTTGGGCCGAGTCGAGATTTTCATGGGGGGATTTTTGGTGTATTTAACTTTTTCTGTGCAGTATAAATTTTGAGAGTTATGATGGTTTGACTGTTGACTTTCCAAAAAATTTAAAACAAAATAATATAAAAATAATGTGGGGTATGGGATTCGAACTCTGGTGGCTTGGTTCAGCAGTGCAAGGTATTACCAATGAGCTAAAAGCTCTTTCTTGTAATTATTGTGTTATTTAATTACTTAAAATGATAGCAGCAAGAGTAAATACTCCAAGTATACATTAAATTTTAAAGTGATTTCTTGTACACTAAAAATGGAGTTATTTCATTCTTGTAGCTTATAATTAAAAACAAAAATAATTACCTAAATCTTGTGCTCAGACTAAAATACCCCTTTGTGGGTTTTAAAAATATTTTGAAAAAATTTGTATAGGAAAAAGTGTATAAGAAAATTAGGGTTGTTACAGAAATGCCTGTGAAAGAAGGAAAATCGTTAGTCAAAAACACGGTAGAGGTACGATGCAATGACAAAAATAAAACTAGTGATTACCTGATTGCGCGAGTTTAGCCAACCACTCGTCGCGCCTTACCAATCGCTCAGAAGCTGCGATGGGGGCCGCCAGATCAGTGTCATATGGCGGCATAAATAGGCCCTCGTTGGTCCCGTACTCACTCAAGCCCTCGCTATAAGGAGTATGAGGTTCCTGACCAAACGCAACGTTAGCAGAGAAGATCGATTTCTTCTTCCTCTTCTGCGTCTGAACTCCGGTCGCACCCAAAATCAGCTTACGCTTCGTGGGCACCTTGGGACGGTGGGTCCCGATATCCGAGCCCACGCCGGATTCGGGAGAAACCACGTTGACCGTCTCCACGGGAGCATGGGGCACTGAGGGCACGTCCACAGGATCACAGGACAATCCATGCGTGGGGCTTAGCACACGTGGAGGCTCAACTCCAACATCTCCTCTTAGTGGAGGAGGGACAGGGGTCCTTCGCTTTAAGGGGACGTTGCGATCGCTGGCGGGGGGCGCACCCTTGCGATCAAGCAGCAGCCTCTTCTCTTCCCTGATGACAGCGCCCGTCGCGTGCTGATACCAAGCCCCGTATACGTTGAGGGTCCATGGAATGCAACTCGGCTCGCTAATGAAGAAGTGGGAGCCCGTGTTTAACCGCATAAAGTGATGCAGTGCGCTCCGTATTCCCTCTCTGATGGCCGCAGGCTCTTCCAAAAACGCCTCCAGTGGGACCCCCTGGTTATAACTCAGCTGTTGGGCAAAACGATGGGGGTTGTATCTCATAAAGAGCGCCGCCTCATTTTGCCTGAATACGAGGAATCCCGGCCTGATGGAGTATAGATGTAGAATCTTTCGGGCTTTCAACACGGAGGCCTCGTCCTTGAAATTGTCGTGCAACGCCAACACCGCCTTGGAGGTTTCCGGGCCGATTGTCAGGACCTTGTCCGTAAAAGATATACCCGCTCCGACCGTGCGTGGACGAAGAAGCAACCCCCTAGCCTCCCGCGGAGGCGAATTCACGATAGAAGCACCGATCAGCCGCATAACTCTCGGGAATCTGTACTTCTCGTAAAACGAGGGTCTTTTATGAATACCAAATACCCCGAGCACGTGCATTTCTATCCACGAAGTAAAGTAGTGCATCGAGAAATTGGCGGCTTGCACTCCCGGTTCAGTTGCGTCCGCCGCCATGCTAAGACCATGGTACAGGTGGGCCAACCCGGCTATTCCGATGGCCAGTTTTATGCCAGCCACCATTTGATGTGCTGGGTAGAAGACGGATGGCCTCATATAGTGAGGGTGCATGGGGAGCACGAACCAGCACAACCATAGCCCTATAAACCTTAGAAAGAAAGTCTCCTCGTCGATGCCCGGAGCAGCAATTTCCGACAAAGGGATGGTTGCGGCATCGGGGAGATAAAAGCATTTTTGATCGGCTTCCAGTGCTGGTTGACGATCTAAGCCAAGGCTGAAAGGGTCGTCAAGCTTGGCAAATTTTTCGCCCCGTTGCGATAGAATCTCCGGTCGAAGAAAGCAGGCAATGAAGTCTGCGAAACTAACTCCCCGGCCTCCCGATTCCAAGAAAAGACTTTCATACATATTCAGCACCTTTATCAAACTCGGAAACTGGTGCTGAATAGCGTTCTCCGGCGTTAAGTCCATCACCAACGGCTTGGTGGCAAAAACGTATTCGTCCGGAGGAAGTAGCTCCTCATAGTGCTCCCCCTTCACCGGCAGACTGGAAATCTCAGCAAATTCTTCTAGAGAGATGGAAACTTCCCTGTCCATTAGAAGAAAGGTATGGGTGGGGATGTTCCATTGCTCCACAAACGCCTTAATCCACCATGTCGGAGGAGCAGAATACTCGAACAGCGAGGCGTAAACCGCAGGGTGTAGACCGATTTTCAGCAAATGCGCCTTCTACGCTGACAAAATATACCTGGCCCACTGCAAATACCCGGCCGAATGTCGATGAGTTAATCCAATGTTGTAGGGTTGTCCCCAAGGGCGCGACTCGCCCTGGCATATGCGCCGCCCCAAAATATCCAAGGCTGTCGGCAGCTGCATGGGTATGGCAGCAATCGAAGGTTGAAGAAGACCCTCTGAAGTCCAGTTAACGACCTCCACGGCATAGTTCACCGGGGGTATATCTGCGTACGAGATCGATGAGATCGGATCCGATGGCGTCACACAGGAGATGCTTCGGAGACCTTTAATTATTTGGTCATACCACCACCCCACAGGTGAAGGTTTTTGTACTCCGGGTCATAGTCTTTAATAAGATTAAGAACCTCTCGGTCTACCGGTGCTTCGGGAATCCTCCCTCTGAGCGGAAAAACGGGAACGAGAGATCAGAAGACATGTCGCCTGCAAGAAAGAACGAGATTCAATTATCAGTGTCATAATTTAATCTTAAAAATCCCGATGCTCGGTACTTTAAAATTTGTACCACACTGCAATGCAGTGGGGAGGGGACCAAAGGGGGACCCACAAAATCCAGATGACAATGCATCAATTAATAAGACAGCCTCATCATTGGAAGAGACTGTCAATTAATAAGGAAATTCTCAAAGAATATTCTCACTGAATGAGAAATCCCTCGAGACAAGGAGAAAATCTCCCTTTCAGAGCAAAGCTCTATAACAGAGTGACACTTGTCAAACTCTGGTCACGAGGGAATAAAATTCCTTAAAGAGCCTAGCTCTGTAATGATGATGGAAAATCCATCGAAAGTTAATGAAAATTAATTCCTGAGAATTAAAATTCTGTGATCTTAAGAATCCATAAAAAAACTCTTAAGAGTTCTTCATCAAGAGATCAAAAGATCTATATATTATCAAAAGAGCAGAGCTCTGACTCATGGGCTAAGAAACCCTAAAGAAAAGATCTATTTAGATCTATGATTCTATGAGAGCAAGGCTCTGTTTATGAAACCCTAAAGGGGTTTTCTTTAGATCAAAAGATCTATGAGAGCAAGGCTCTGCTAATGGGTAAGAATCCCAATTTATTAGAATTAATTTAATTTAATTTAATTTTTACCTAAATCTAGTAAAGTTCTAACTCTTGAAAGTTCTTGGAAAGAAGAGCAAGGCTCTGAAATAAAATTCTTGAGGAGAAGATGATAATCATCTGAGGACCAAGGGTCCTATTTATAGGCGCTGAAGCGCCTCATCAACTTCTGAGTTGATCCAAGGGCTCAGATGTTGCCACCGCTGCACTCACGTGTGCGCCACGTGAGCGCAACGGTGGGGGGCATTTGTTTCCCCCAATCAGAGCAAAACTCTGTTTTGAATTTCAAATTTCAAAAATTGAAGCAACGCTTCAGATCTCTTGCGCTGTGCTCTGCGTGCCACGTGTCAAAAGCAGACACGCCAGTGCCAGGAGCGCTGCGCCCCAGGCAGCGCACCCCCAATCAGAGCAAAGCTCTGTTTCAAAATTCAAATTTTAAAAATTGAAGCAACGCTTCAGTTCCTTTACGCTCTGCGCTGCGCGTCACGTGTCAAACACAGGCGCGCTAGCGCAGTTGCGCTGCGCTCTGCGCTGTGCGCCACGTGTCAAACACAGGCGCGCTAGCGTAAGTGCGCTGCGCGCCACGTGTCAAACACAGGCGCGCTAGCACAGGTGCGCTGCGCTGCGCGCCACGTGTCAAACGTAGGTGCGCCAGCGTCAAGTGCGCCAGCGCTGGAATTAAAAGAATTCCACACCGTTAGATCAAAAGATCTAATAATAATAATAAATTATTTAATAATCAGAATTAAAATTCTGTTCTGGAAAGATCTTTCCAATCTTGTTGACAACAAGAAGATTGCCTTTTGTAAAACAGAAACCCTAGGATCAAAGATCCAACGGTGGGGAAATATCCCCAAATCAAATAGAGAAAGATCTCTTCAACTAATTTAACAAATCAATTGGCCCTATATAAAGGCCCCAAGACTTCAAGTCTCATATAAAAAAAACCCTCTGCAAACTTTGAGAGAAGAACTCAAAGAGAAAGAAAAGCAAGACTATGAAGAAAGAAGATCATTTCTTCATCTTTAAAGGTAAAGAGCTATCTTCTTGAATAAATAGAGATGAAATCATCTTATTAAAAAAGAAGAACCCCTTTCTAAAAAGATCAGAGATCTAAGAACAAGATCAAGGCCTTCAATAAAAAAAGAAAAAGATCAAAAAGATCTAATTATAAAAAGACTAAAAGAAGTAATTTTACTTCACACATCTTCTGATCTACAAAGGCGGAGCCTTTTGATAAGAACAAAAACTTTGATTCTTGGATCTTGAGGCAAGGCCTCTTTTGAAGAACAAAAAACTTGTTCTTTGATTTTAAAATTGATCTGATGCACTCTGCGCTACTGAAAAGTGCTTTGCACGATTGCGCCTTTGCGCTTATTGGACCGGCGCACAGCGCCAGAACGCGCCACATGTCAACCACAGAACAGTCTACGCTTTGCGCTTCTAAAAATGGCACACTACACTCTTGTACTGGCGCACAGCGCCAGAACGCGCCACGTGTCACTCACTGGCGCGCCCATAAACTAGCACAACGCACTCATAAAGTGCAGTGCGCTAACAAACCAGCGCTCAGCGCTAAGCGACACGTGTCACCCTTATGTGCGCTAGCGCAATGCGCTCTTTAATTGGCGCAAAGCGCCTGACGCGCCACGTGGCGCGCTGTCAAAACATACCTTGTTCTAATAAATGCTATGCATTTAATTCCAAACGAAATGTCAGAGCCCAATTAGAAGGGCAGAGCCCAAATAAAGGCCTAATAGGCAGAAAAAATAAAATGTTAAACATTTTTAACTGGACTTAGCCCAATTCCGGCCATAAGTCCTCAATATAAATTGAACTGAGCACAACTGCTCTTCCAATCAATTTACACCCGGTTCGAGGGTACATCTCTTTACTCCTCTGACACCCGTCGTTGTAATCCTTCAATGTCGTCAGAGAGGTGACGGGTCCCGACAACCACACATTGCTACGGACTGTGGGGTCCTTAAACTCATGGACTATGATGTCCTTAACCTCGACCGTGATGTCTTAAAACTAACATCGGACTGTGGAGTCCTTAAATCCACGGACTATGATGTCCTTAATCTTGACCGTGATGTCTTAAAACTAATATCGGACTGTGGAGTCCTTAAATCCATGGACTATGATGTCCTTAACCTCGACCGTGATGTCTTAAAACTAATATCGGACTGTGGAGTCCTTAAATCCACGGACTATGATATCCTTAATCTCGACCGCAATGTCTTAAAACTAACAACGGACCGCAATGTCCTTAAACTAATTATCGACCGCAATATCATTAAACTAAACAATAGAGCCCAATTGCTCTCTTGTCGGATCTAAACGATCCCGTTAAGTTGATATTAGTCTAAAATTAGACTAACGTGTCCTTAACAAACGTTTAAGTTGATCTTAGCCTCAAATAAGGCTAACGTATCCTTAAACACAACCCCCCCAAATCCAAATCTAAGAAAGATACGGATTTGGACTAATCCACGTCCTACGGGCGACAACATAACTTAGTCTCCGTATACAATCCACGGGCAACCGAACACAAAACAAACACCCACGACACGAAGTGACCATCTGGAGAAAGAGAAAGTTGTTACCGCGATGCGGTAGCGTAATTAACTGCAGGGGCTTGCGTCTGCAGGGAAGAGCGTCCCCACAATCAAAAACCCCTCAAATGAGGGGGAATCTGACGAAGTCTGCTACATCGGCCGCATCAGTTTAAACCTTCGATACAGGGTTCCATAAATCAACTTGGCATCTTCAGAGAGGTGGACGGATAGCACCAATTAGGATCTGCCCCGAATTTCAGGCAAGACGGACCTGCGCGGTCGCGTCTCCGTGATTCGGAGGGGAACAAGGTTGTTGCTCACAAGATAAGTTTGGCTTTATATTGAGCTCGGAAAGATCAAGAATATGGCTAGGATCACTCACATACCTTCTGAGTTGGGATATATGGAACACATTATGCACTCCTTCCAATGAAGGTGGAAGTGCCAAGCGATAAGCCACTTTACCGACTCGTTCGAGTATGTCGAACGGTCCAAAGTACCTTAGACTAAGCTTACCCCATCTTCCAAAACGGATCACTCCACGGCTCGGAGATATCTTCAGAAATACGTGATCTCCGGCTGGAACTCTAAATGACGGCGTTTTGCATCAGCCCAGTGCTTCTGTCGATCTTGGGCTTTGCGCATTCGTTCCCTGATAATATAAACCATATCGATAGTTGCTACTATCATCTCAGGTCTAAGGAGTTCTCTATCTCCGATATTGTCCCAACTTAATGGTGATCGACACTTCCTTCCATAAAGCGCTGCAAAAGGTGACATTCCTAGACTTGCTTGGTAGCTGTTGTTGCATGAAAATTCCACTAGATGTAGGTGATCTTCCCACGATCCTCCGAAGTCTAGCATACACGCTTTGAGCATATCTTCTAAGATCTGAATAGTTCGCTCAGACTGACCATCTATTTGTGGATAATAAGCCGTGTTGAAATTCAGACTTGTTCCCAAGCTAGCTTGCAGACTTTGCTAAAATTGCGATCGAAATCTGGTGTCACGATCGGAGATAATGCAGACCGGTACTCCATGAAGTCTCACGATTTCCTGCATGAGTTCATGGGTATCAGAGATAGTACATTATGAAGAGTTTAAACCTTTACTTAGATTCTTACCTCCATGTACTTCTTTACTAATGTCTCAGAAGATTGGCCTACTCGAAATGGGATGTAGTGAGCCGACTTTGTGAGTCGATCCACAATAACCCATACTGCATCGTTACCTTTCGTGCTGCGAGGAAGTGCAGTCACGAAATCCATTGTGATGTGTTGCCACTTCCATTCTGGGATAGGTAACGGTTGAAGTAAACCAGCAGTCCTGTGATGTTCAGCCTTTAGTTGCTGACACGCCAAGCATTTAGCGACGCTTCTGGATACTTCACGCTTCTTTCCATGCCACCAGTAATTTTGACACAGATCCTTGTACATCTTTGTACCTCCAGGGTGTACTGAGTGGGGAGAGCTGTAAGCTTCTTTTATTAACTTTTCTCGCACAGAACCTTTTAGTACACGCAATCTGCCGCCGTATCTCAAAGATCCGTCTTTATGGATGATGAAGTCTGTTGGAAGTCAACTTTCCACTTGTTCTATGATCTTTTGTAACATAGCATAACTTGCTTGAGCTGCTTTGATCTGATTGACAATGGTAGATTGAACTTGTAAGTTCATCAAACTTGAAGCGTTACCTGGCATGACCACTTCAATCTCCATCTGATGCAAGTATTGTTGAAGCTTCCACTGTGCGGTGAGATTCATTGCTAATGGTTGGCGACTAAGGGTATCGGGTACTACATTCACCTTCCCTGGATGATATTGCAGGTTGATGTCGAAGTCCGTCATGAGTTCTAACCATCTTCTCTGCCGCATATTCAACTCTTTCTGAGTAAACACATATTTCAGACTCGTATGATCTGTGTATATGTTCACTCGTTCACTAAGAAGATAATGGCACCAAATCTTAAGAGCAAAGATTACGGCCGCCAACTCCAAATCATGTATCGGATAATTGCGCTCATGAATCTTCAGCTGTCTTGAAGCATGGGCCACAATCTTACTGTGCTGATGTAGAACACATCCTAATCCTTTACCGGAGGCATCGCAATGCATTTCAAAACCTCCAGATTGGTCCGGTATGACGAGAATAAGCGCTTATGTCAATCTTGACTTGAGTTCTACGAAAGCTTGTTCGCATGCTTCTGACCACACGAATTCTTCATCTTTATGTGTGGGCTTGGTCAGGGGTGTTAGAATCTTCGAAAATGCTTCAATGAACCTTCTGTAATATCCAGCTAGACCCAAAAAATTTTGAATGTCCTTCGCTGACTTTGGTGTTGACCATTCGCTTACTGCTGATACTTTCGCTGGATCTACAGAGATTCTTTCGCCTGATACAATGTGTCCGAGAAAACCGACTTGGTCTAGCCAAAACTCGCATTTGCTGTACTTGGCATAGAGTTGATGTTATCGCAAAGTTTCCAGGACAATTCGTAGGTGTTCGGCATGTTCTTTCCGACTCTTTGAATACACCAGGATGTCGTCGATGAAGATGACAATAAACCTATCTAGGTATTCTCGGAAAACTTGATTCATTAGGTTCATGAATATAGCTGGTGCGTTGGTCACTCCAAATGGCATCACAAGAAATTCGTAATGTCCATAGCGAGTTCTGAATGCCGTTTTATGGATATCAGATTTCTTGACCTTCACCTGATGATAACCCGAACGAAAATCTAACTTGGAGAAAATGTAAGATCCACTTAGCTAATCGAATAAATAGTCGATGGGCGGTAGTGTATACTTGTTTTTTATTGTTACATCGTTCAAGACTCTATAATCAATGCACATTCTGTATGAACCTTCCTTCTTCTTCACGAGTAAAACTGGAGATCCCCAATTTGAAGTGCTGGGACGAATCCATCCTTTCTTCAATAATTCGTCCAACTGAGTTTGGATCTTCTTCAAACCTTCTGGACTTAGGCGATAAGGTGTTTTGATCACCGGTTGTGCTCCTGGTACTAAATCAATGCTGAATTCAAGAGCTCGATCGGGAGGCAAACCTGATATGTCTTCATGAAATATATCGTCGAACTCTCGAACTACCTCTGGCTTGTCTTCTTTTGCCTGATGCGTAGCAATCACTGCCTTATTCGGTTTTGCCTTGTAAGTGCCTGGCTCCAGGGTACAGTCTCCACTTTTGAAATAAAAGACCTGATGGTCTGGAATCTCGAATACTACCCTCCTTTGACGACAGTCAATGATAGCGTAGAATATTCTGAGCCAATCCATACCCATGACGACGTCGAAATTCGGTATGTCCAGCACCTTGAAGTCAGCATAGAATTCTCCACTGCAGATGACCACTGTACACAGGTTGTATCATATTGTTGCCTTTAGAACACCGTTCCCTGAACTGACATTCCAGCTGGATACAAGCGGTGTGACTGGAATTGCATGAGTTCGGACGAATCGTTGCGACATAAAGCAATAAGATGCTCCAGTATCGAAGAGTGCTAGTGCAGGGAGTGAGGCTACTAAGATTGTACCTAAGTTATGTGGGATATGTTTTAGGTATAAGAAATATGTATGGATATGTATATATAGATGGAAAAGTAAAGCTTGAAGGGAAAATGTTACCAGTGATGACTTGGCCGGTGGCTTCAGCTTCTTTCACGGTCATTGTGAAAGCCTGTCGCCATGGTGCTTTCCTCCTTACTGGAGGAGCTTTACTCTGTCCGTTTCATTATCCTTTAGGTACGTTCCGTTGAGCTTGATGGAACTGACGAGGAGGAGGTGCAGTCGGTCTACGAGGAGGTGGAGCAGGTAGTGCGAGTCGTAGAGCAGGTGCCTGGATGGCTGGGCGCTGCGGGTAAGTGATTGCTGGTCTGCGTGCAGGTGTGGGTTGTGTTTATGAGGACAAGGCCCAATGTCATGAGTAGCGGAGCTGCAGACAAAGCAAAGGCGATTTGCATGCCGGCAGTCTTTTGCCAAATGTCCATACCTCTTGCAGTAGGTACAAAAGGCTGGGTTGGGCCGGTTGTTCGGTACTCCTGGTCTTCTGGGCATAAATGGTGGCCTTGAAGAGTCTCCTTCTTCCATCTGAGTGGCAGGGTGCTTCATCCCGACAGATTGAGGTCTGCCCCTCATCTTTACCCCTGCTTCATATCGGCGGGCAGCTTTTAGAGCCAATTCATGGGTCGGGAAATCCCTTGTAGCTAATGCAGCTTGGATCTCCGGATCTAACCCTTGGTAAAATCGTCGGGCTCTGATCTCATCCGTCGGTATCAAGTGTGCCGCGAACCGACTGAGCATAGTAAACTCAGCATCATACTCATCCACGGATTTGGTCCACATCGAACCCTGTTGTAGATGGATGAATTGTTGTTCCATGTCAAATCTGGCAGTCTCAGGAAAGTACATCGCGTCAAACATATTGCAAAAAGTCCTCCATTCGATCGGTTGGGCAAGATGGCTTTCTTCCGCCTTCCACCAGACCCGTGCAGCTTGGATCTCCGGATCTAACCCTTGTTGAAATCGACGGGCTCTGATCTCATCCGTCGGTATCAGGTGTGCCGTGAATCTGTTAAGGTATTGTGTTAGCTGTGTAATATGTGTTATTTAAAAATCGAAATATTGAGACGTATCTTACCGACTGGGTATGGTAAACTTAGCATCATACTCATCCACAGATTTGGTCCACATCGAACACTGTTGTAAGTGGATGAACTGTTGTTCCATGTCGAATCTGGCAGTCTCAGGGAAGTACTTCGCGTCGAACATATCGCGAAAGGTCTTCCATTCGATAAGTTGGGCAAGACGGTTTTCTTCCGCCTTCCACCAGACCCGTGCATTGTCAGTGAGTTGCAGCTTGTCAACTCGAACCCAAGCTATCTCTGGCACTTGTGCCGCTGCCAGATCATCTTCAATACCCTGAGCCCACTCCTCAGCTTCTAGGGGGATCTCTTTTACCGAAAATTGCTTGGGGTGTAAAGCTTGGAATTGTTTTACCCTAGGTGCTTCCGCTTCTGGTCGGTTCATTAATATAGCAGTCTGCCGCTGCTGTCCTCCAAGAGGCTGCGGATCGCCTCAAGAAATACGGTCTGCTCATTGATCGGAGTAGCTACGGCACGTGTGAGCGGTAGAGGTGGAGGTGTGTTGTTGACATTGGTGCTGGTGTTGTTTGGGGAATCCATAACCTTGAAATAAAAATTTGGGTTAGGATAGATTCAAGGAATATGTAAAGAATATTTTTAGTTGCTGGTTCTTATATTATATTGCTTAGGACTTCATGTAGAATTAACCCGCATGTCCATGTAGAACTGACCTGCATGTCTATACAAAGCTGACCTGCATTGGCCGCCAACAAAACCTGTCATGCCCCGCTTCCCAGTATACGGGCAAGGAAACGCGACGAGACCCTCTACGTATTTACTCAGAAGTAAACACCCTAAGCGTATCTAAGCAATATAAAAGAAAAGTACACAAGAGACAAGATGTAAATGAACAACAACTTTATTTATTAATATTCTTTTTACAATACAACGACAAGTAAATACATGGAATGAAAGCAATACCTAAACAGTGGCACAAAAAAATGTACAAGTAAACTAGATCTCTGGGTCAAAGGCTATCTGATCTAAGTCCTCGCTGGTGGGCTCTGTCTCCAGAAAGTCCGATCCACCTGACAACATTTGAAAGAAAGAAGAGAAGGAATGTCGTCAGCGAACAATCACTCGATAAGTCTCAAAGGTGAGTAATGATAGAATAGACAGAAAGAGAATATAAGTTTTAATGTTTTATTATATTGTTAACGATGTTGTTTATAGTTTGGTATAGAAAATGCCAGTGTATACGAGAGGAGTCCTACTATTCTAGAGACTAAGGTATACGGAGCACAAGGAACTGTTCAGCCACGGTACAACGGCAATGGATATTCAGGTTAGGTGTATTATGGTTACAGTCTCGTGCCACTTTTAACACCTTCCGTACCAATCTACCCCTTATAAACCCTGCGATATCTTTTGTATTGATTGTATTATTTTGTTATATAGATGGATGGTTTACCGAAACCATGATATTAGTAAATGGAATGGATATAAATGGAGAGTCATGTAGGCGGAGTATATCCATGGTTCGGTTCGGTCAATATAGATTGATATATATTGAATAGACGGATTCATGTTGAATTGTAGTTATACTTGAATCACATTCAAGTGAGATTGATTAGATTGAGACTCGGTCTGAGTTAGACACCTTTGAAAAGAACTTGAAATCCTGAATTAGTTTTGATGTTATCGGTAACTGCTGCACATGGATGGTATGATTTATATCTTTTTCCAAGACAATTACCGTGTTGATAACACCGTTGGTTAGATTGTCTATCTTAGATTGGCAAGCACCCATATCTCCGGCTCCCAGGGGATCAAGAGACTGGTCCCGCTTCTATCAATGCCCTAGTTTCAAATATAGGTGTTAGAGTAATAGTTAACAACGGGGATTAGCACGACTAGGAAGAAACTTAGTTTCTTCCTTTTGGTTCTTGTCCGTCCGTTCTTAACTCTTAACCCCAACCTCTAGTTTAATTCAACCACAACCGGTTTAATTAGGGAATCGCCGCTATCTCGTAGTGGTTCCGTAGTGAGCGGTGTGTGGTTGAATTAAAAAGAGTTCGTATTTTAAAATTATATGGGAAAAGAAAGGAGTGAGAAAGATTTCCTTCTCTCAAACCTGCACTATCCTAACCCTAACAAGTGAGAAAATACTCACTCATTAGGAAAGTGACGATAAAATTCATTTTTATATTTTTATTTTAAAAGACTATCTAAGTTGCAGATAATAAAAGAACAGATAAAGAAAATTTCAGGAATTAAATTCGGATAAAAAAGAATGCAAGATAAAAATAAAAATACCTTTATTGACAACCTCTCAACAAGTGCATTACAACTGGAATTAAAATTTTAATCTAAGAATTAAAAAGAGGCATGCCTAATTAGGCATTTGGCTTTCGTATTTATAGATAGGAAAAAACCCTAGGTTACAATCTGATCCATACACGAATTTACAAGACTACCTTAAGAAAACCGGGTCAAAGCACCGACACCCACCGACACATGCATCGACACGTGCACTATACGGCCGCGGTTCCGCGGCATAAAGGAATGTTTGGCCACGGTTCCGCGGCCATATTGTGGGATCTTGATCTCACACTTTCACGGTTGCTTCATGTTGCTTTTCCTTCTGGTTTCTTCACTTGGTTCCTCAGAATCTCTTCTACTTTCTTCCAGATTTCCATCAGTGCAGATGATGTGGTCTTTTTACTGTGAGTTTCTCGTTGAAGTCTTGAATCTTGTACTGCCCTTGTGTTTTGTGCATTGAACTGTCTACTGATCTTCATTTGTTCCTTGAACTGGTAGGCGGCATCATACGGATTCATCTATTGTTGGTCATAGTCTCACATTTGTAGCGTCTTTTCATGAATTTCACTGTAACGATCTGAGAACCTGTAACCTGCAACTATTTAGCAGACATGGATCAAAAACACCTATTTATATATAATATGATTAAGAATGAGTGATATAATAATGCAAAATTCTGATATGAACAAATACCCCCAAACTTATCTTTTGCTCGTCCTGAGCAAAGCCAATTATTCTCAAAAAATCCTAACCTCACTTTCGCAGAGAATCACGATTGTACTGAGCTCGTGCAACAAGCCGTTAAACCTCTAGGTGTCCCTACTAGGAGGAGTGTTGTCTCCTGAGGGTTTTTAGCGAATACTACTACAAAATCCGATCAATTTGGCCTGTTAACTTTCATTCTTCAATTCGGTATTCTAGCAAGAAGTTCTATTATCTTCAACTTAGAAATCATCAACCCTTTTTCACACTCACTTATCATTTAACTTAAGATCGTATATGTTCTGCAAATTTACTAAGCTTTCAGCATCTTTTGAATTTTCCTTCTAAGGTGCAGTCTCAACTCAGGAATTTTTATCATCTTTACTGAAGATATAAGCCCTATCTTTCATTCCTATCTCTCATCCAAACCCCAATCATATACCCCTACGTGTGTGTATGTATTACCCCTACACTTGGAAATTCAATTCAAGCTATCATACTCTTATCCATCTTCCAAAATACTTTTAGTTGGTGAATTTTAGATGAAATTGCTCACACATCCTTCATGCGACCGTTAATACTTCTTGAGGTACTAAACGACCAATTACAAAATGTGCTCGCGCATTTAGGCGTAATTTCTCGTCTTGTAATACTTAAGGCTTAGCAGTGACTAGATGATAAGGCACCATCGCTAAATATTTTTTTATTTATGCTGCCTTAAGTAATTACAAAACCAGTGTTCATTTTTTTTCTCTTTATTCACCACTTATACTTTTATTTTATTTTCCTTCATACTAAGGATTTTAGACAAGAGCATTTCAAGGTATTCTCTACTATCCCACGTTTCAAGGTGTGTGTATGTGCCAGTTGTAGGGTATATATTTTTAGAATTTAGACTTAAGTTTCAGAATTATTTTTCAGATTTACACTTCAAATAAAAATTCAATACTCTTCCCTTATTTTGACTTAGCCCAAGAACTGAACTCAAAATTTGCCTATTTCTAAATAAACTACAAGGACATATATTTTCTATAGTTAAACTTTAAGAAAGGTTATTTTTAGGGTTTTTAATTTACTAAGTTTAGGATCTAGTTATTCCTTACTATTCAACCGTCATGTTGAACTTAAGTCAAATATGGCCAAAATTGAATTTTTCAATTTTTTAATATTTTTAAAAAAAAATTCAATTTTTTATTTGATTTGATTTTTTAAATTTATAATTATTTTTATTTTTTTTTAATTTTTATACTTTTTTTTATAAAGATGCAATGCGGAATTAAATATGCAAAGAAAGAAAAAAAAATATGTACAAAAAAATAAAAATATGCAAATGCAAAGATAACTATTTATAAACCACCTCCACCCCCAAACTTATCAAAAGCAGTGCCCTCACTGCTCATGGCCTCACCGTCCTCTCGAAAGTAAACGGGAACGTTCCTCTCTCGCCAGCAGGGTGGTCAGGCCGTGCTCTATACTTGTCACTCGCCGATCCAGGTTGGGCACCATCCCTATCAATCTGTCTATCCCCCTAGTGGTTTTCCTAAGTAAACGTGCTTGTGCTGCGGGGGTAAGCTCTTCCTCGCTCGCGGTCGAGCTGGAGCTGGGTGTCTTGGCGGGTACGTCCTCGGCCGGCTCATTGCGCGACCATACATCATTTAAACGTGTGTAGGACGTGAATACACCCTCAAGAAGAGGTCTAATGGGGATACCTCCTTGCATATAAAACTCAAATTCCTCCATAGGGAGGAAATGGCGATACAGTTGTGTCACCAATATAGGGCATGGATAATTGGCAGCCCTCTTGCCCGCACCAATGGAGTGAAGTAATACCGTGCACATATCATAGCTGGGGTTTCTAGTCATCAAAGTGTGCACGATATGAAGGGATGGTGTGAAAAATGTCGTATTGTGCGAACTACCAAAAATGTTATTTTGTGTCCAACGACACACCGTTAATACATTCGCAAAAAGGGTTCTAGCCTGGATGCCCTTGCGTGGCTCCCTCGAACATTCATTACCATCAAGGGTAGGTAGTACTCAAACCTAAGGGGTTGATCGTGAATAGGTAGTCTAGGTATTAAGGTGACTTCATGGATGAAGTCCCTATCGATTATTATTTCCATATCCCCCCAAATTAACCTAATATAACCATGTTGTGAGAGGCAACCTTCTTCCATACACTCGTAAAAGCGGTTTACAAGATCCGGAAGCGCGAAGGAATTTGGATGGTTGAAAAGTAAAAATTTCCACCCACGCCTTCGGATCTCGTCACCGAAATAGCTACCGTAGACCGTGTGTGCAAACATTTATGAAAAATCTATTTCGAATTGCAAAGTGGGTGCCATCACAGAGAATGCAGATATTTCTAAAAATTTTAACAGAGAGGATCGGAGAATGCAAACCTCCTCTGAAGTTTTCAGATGGAGAAGACGACAGAAGGCGGCGGAAGCGCGGCGGGAAGCTGCAATCGGCGGCGGTTGCGCGGCTCAGAGGAGTGATCTCTCTGCAGAAAATGAAGCGGCGGCTAGGGTTTTCTGAAGTTGGAATTTAGGGTTTGGTAAAAATCGTGGAGGGGTTGGGATCTATTTATAGGGGTTGTTTTTGGTTATTTGTAAAAAGGACCTCTTAAAAAGAGGAATTTATTTGTAAATAGAATTTTTATTTTTATTTTTTTATTTAAAACTGAAAATTTAAAAAAAATACCCCCAAATAGAATTTTTTTTTATTTTCATATTTTTATTTTTATTTTGTTTTTATATAATTACAAGTGGTACATACCCCCAAACTTATTTGAAACAGTGTTTCCACTGTTTATGCTTGGATAACCGAAATTTAGGGGTAGATGGAGGAAGATCTGTCAATGTAAATCGGCTCCTGCAAAGCTGCTCCGAAGGGTCCGCAGTGAGGAACGGTTTATTTCTATGTCCGTTCACCTTGAATAGTGAACCGTACTCAAGCTTTTCTAAATCGACCGCACAGTGCGGATATACGGTGCGTACCACAAATGGCCCTTTCCATCGAGATCTGAGCTTTCCGAGATGGAAATGTAACCGGGTGTCGTAAAGTAAAACCTGTTGACCAGGTTTGAAAGTTTGCGCATAAGGTGTTTATCATGAAACACCCTCGTTCGGTTTTTAATGACAACCGCGTTCTAGTAAGCTTCATCCCGAAGCTCGTTCAATTCATTTAATTGCAGCTTTGTATGGCTGTCCGCATCTCCGAGAGATAGATTCAACTCTTTTATTGCCCAAAATGCTCGATGTTCAATTTCAACTGGAAGGTGTCATGCCTTTCTATAAACAATTCTATACGAAGACATGCCAAGACCGGTCTTATAGGCAGTTCGAAATGCCCAAAGGGCATCAGTAAGTTTTGAAGACCAATCCTTGCGGTTTTTGGAAACCGTTTTCTCCAATATCTGTTTAATTTGCCAATTTGAAATCTCGGCTTGCCCACATGTTTGGGGATGATAGGGCGTTCATAGTTTGTGATTAATGGAATATTTCTGCATTAAGGACTCGAAAGTCCTATTACAGAAATGAGTTCCATTGTCGCTGATGATTGCGCAGGGGTGCCCAAACCGAGAGAAAATGTTTTCTTTGACGAACCTAACGACAACCTTGTTGTCATTAGTCCTGCTGGGCACAGCCTCGACCCACTTAGAAATATAGTCAACTGCAAGGAGAATATACAAATTCCCAAAAGAATTAGGAAACGGTCCCATAAAATCTATCCCCCAAACATCAAAAATTTCCACAACCAATATTGGTTGGAGCGGCATTTCGTTTCTCCTAGATATCCGGCCCAATTGTTGGCACCGGGAGCATGTCTTGCAGTAATCATGTGGTCTTTAAAAAGTTGTGGCCAATAGAAACCACACTGCAAGATCTTTTCGGCTGTCTTTTTAGGGCCAAAATGCCCGCCACACGCTTGATCGTGGCAGAATGACAGCACGCTCTTAAATTCATTGTCGGGGACACACCGACGAATAATTTGGTCGGGACAGTATTTGAATAGATAAGGTTCATCCCAGTAAAAATGTTTTACCTGGGATAGGAATCGGAGTCTGTCCTGATTCGACCATTCATTTGGTATAAGTCTGGTGGCCAAATAATTCATAATATCTGCGAACCAAGGTTCGCATGATACAGTCAAGAGCTGCTCATCTGGAAAAACGTCTTTTATAGGAAATTAAAGCGTTGGCGAAGAAGGGAGGCGTGAAAGATGGTCGGCGACTACGTTTTCGCATCCTCTCTTGTCTTTGATGACAAGGTCAAACTCTTGTAGTAAGAGGATCTAATGTATCAGCCGAGATTTAGCGTCCTTCTTCGCAAGAAGATGGCGAAGAGCTGAATGGTCAGTGTAAACGATGATTGGAGAGCCGATTAAGTAAGGCCTGAACTTTTCTAATGCAAACACAACAGCTAAGAATTCCTTCTCGGTTGTTGTGTAATTTAATTGGGTCTCGTTCAAGGTTCGGCTAGCGTAATAAATTACATGCGGTATCTTATTGATGTGCTGTCCAAGGACAACACTAATGGAAAAATCAGATGCATCGCACATAATTTCAAATGGATGCGTCCAGTCAGGAGACGAAAGAATGGGAGCAGAAGTAAGTGAGTTTTTCAATGACTCGAACGCCTTCATAAAGCTCGAGTTGAAATCAAATGCGGTGTCCTTGGCCAACAAAAGAGTCAAGGGTCTAGCTATCTTGCTAAAATTCTTGATGAACCGTCTATAGAAACCGGCAGGGGCAAGGAAGGATCGAATGTCTCGGACGCATTTGGGAGGAGGGAGATTGGAAATGACTTCAATCTTAGCTTTATCTACCTCAATGCCATTTTATGAGATTATATGTCCCAAGACAATACCTTCTTGTACCATGAAGTGGCACTTCTCCCAATTTAAAGTAAGGTTCTTATCCTTACACCGGGTAAGGACTGCGTCTAAATGTAGCAAACACTCATCAAAAGAGTCGCCGAAAATGGAGAAATCATCCATGAAGATCTCCAAGAATTTTTCCACCATGTCTGAAAAAATACCCATCATACACCGCTGGAAGGTAGCGGGTGCATTGCATAACCCAAAGGGCATGCGGCGGTAAGCAAACGTACCGAAAGGACAAGTGATGTGGTCTTGTCTTGGTCCTTTTCGGCCATGAGAATTTGATTATAGCTGGAGTAGCCATCCAAAAAGCAATAAAACTCATGCACAGCCAATTGTTCTAGCATTTGGTCAATAAAAGGTAATAGAAAGTGGTCTTTCCGTGTCGCGGCGTTGAGTTTTCTATAATCGATGCATACTCGCACCCAGTTTGGGTGAGAGTAGGTATTAACTCATTCGCCTCATTAGTTATGACCGTTATACCCGATTTCTTTGGGACAATATGAATGGGGCTAACCCACTGGCTATCAGAGATAAGGTAAATGATACCACTATCTAGATATTTTACGATCTCTTTTTTAACAGCATCCTTCATGACTTGGTTGAGTCGTCTCTGTGGATCCCTTGCTGGCTTGGCATCATCCATCATATGAATATGATGTTCAACTATTAGGGGACTAATCCCCTTGATGTCCGCCATAGTCCAGCCAAAAACTTGCCGATTGCTGTGCTAGACCGTCAAAAGGGCTTTCTCTTGCTCTGGGGCTAGAGAAGCCGAGATGATAACAGGAAGGGTCTCATTCTCACCTAAGTAAGCGTATTTAAGGTGAGACGGCAATAGCTTGAGTTCGAGTGTTGGAGATGAAACAATTGAAGGTAAAATTGGTGAAATTTTCTCAAACTCGAAGGATTCCGACAAAGGTTCAAAACGAGTGTAAGAAACCGAGTCGGATGGTTCAATTAACTCATCCGAAAACTCAAAGGATTCAAACTCGAGTGGTGATTGTTCAAGATCGTTCGTGAAAGTGAAACACTCGTAGTCATTGTCGGGCGTGAAAACAGTATCAGATTCAAGGAGGAAAGCACTAGTGGCGTCAAAATTTTTGTGATCGAACAGAAATTTCTCGAGCTCACAGTCCTCCTGGGTGATCTCTTGGATCGAGCAAACATCAAGTATATTAGCATTAGGTTCGGGGGGCTGATTCCCCAACTTAAAAATGTCGAGTTCAATTGTCATGTTTCCAAAAGATAGGTTCATCGAACCATTTCGACAATTGATCTCCGCATTCGAAGTCGCAAGGAATGGTCGACCGAGTATCACCAGAATTTGACTCCGGGGGTTAGCTACAGGCTGTGTATCAAGAACAATAAAATCAACGGGGAATATGAAGTCCCCTATTTTAATCAACACATTCTCTAACTCACCCCTAGGATGGGTGATGGATCGATCAGCCATTTGGAGAGTACAATGTGTGGGTTTCATCTCTCCAACACCTAATTGCTCATATACCGAGTAGGGAAGCAGGTTAACACTGGCACCAAGATCTAAAAATGCACGGTTGATGTTCTTATCCCCAATAGTTATTGAAATTGTAGGACAGCCAGGGTCCTTTCGTTTTTGAGGTAAAGATTGGGTAAGAGCATCACTTACTGCACTAGCCAAGAAAACTTTCTTAGGTACCTGTGATTTCCTCTTCTTGGTGCATAAGTCCTTTAAGATTTTAGCGTAAGAAGGGACTTGTTGGATTGCATCCAAGAGGGGAATGTTAATGCTAACCTGTTTAAATAATTTCACAATCTTCTCCATTTGTGGATTTTGTTTATTGAATCTCAACCTGTTTGGAAATGGAACATTTTGAAAATTGGTTGAGTCCAATGTTTGTGGAGGAGATTGTGGAGTTGGAACGGATCCCAGTGCTGGTGTTTTCGTAGAGTGAGATGTGGGTCCGTTCGGAGTAGTAGAAGAATTAGAGCCTTGTGAAGAATGGAGAACAGGCTCTGAAGATGAAGAAGATGAAGATGAAGAAGAAGAACAAGAAGAAGCGGCGACCGGGGTGTCATCATTAGTGCCAACATTGTTGTGC
Source organism: Agapanthus africanus (assembly GCA_030015575.1). Lineage (NCBI taxonomy): Eukaryota > Viridiplantae > Streptophyta > Magnoliopsida > Asparagales > Amaryllidaceae > Agapanthus > Agapanthus africanus. The sequence goes on from CM057339.1 coordinate 30,773,291, forward strand.
AACATCCTTCCAGATCTCAATGTAGTCACGACACTCACATTATGGTTTTGTTGTTCATGAGCAATATGTGCATTTTGTGGGTGACCAGGATTTGGCAGTGGTTGAGATGGAAGCTTCCCCTTCTCTCGCTCGCTTAAAGCTGCATTCAGTTGTGCAATCTGGGCTTCAATGGTTTTGATGCTTTGCCCATGTGATGCAATGTGTTGCACCAAAGACTGAATGGAAGACTGGATGTTGGCTGAGAATTGAGTTGATTGTTTTAAAAACGCTTCCAGACTTCGTTCTAGCGAGTAAACCTTATCGTTATTTGGCGGAACAAAATTGTTTTGAGGAAAAGAATTGTTAGGTGCAAAATTGTTCATTTTATTTTGGCAAGGTTGGGGTTGGAAATGTTGCTAATATTGAGTTTGTTGAGGAGCTTTTTGTTATGGAGGAGGCCTCTGGAAATTGTTGTTGCCTTGGAATTTTTGTTGATTTTGATTCCAAGCAAAATTGGGATGGTTCCTCCAACCAGGATTGTAAGTTAAAGAGTATGGATCATTTCTTTGTCTTTGCTGAAAGGCAGCATTGACTTGATCCTGTCCTTGAGCAGGTGGGTTGTAAGGACACTCTTTAGTCAAGTGGTATGGATCCGAACAACAAGCGCACTTAGTGCGAGAGGGAAAGCAGGGGCAGGAGAAGACGATGAGAATTTTCTCTCAATTGCTTCTAGTTTTCGTGTAATTGCTGCCATTTCGGGTTTCATTGCAGTTGACATATCAAGTTGATGAACGCCTGCCCTAGACGGACCGAAGGAAGTAGATGAAGTGGAAGAAGTGGTCTGTCTAGTGCTTTCCCACTAAAGCGTTTGTTCAACAAGATCGTCGAGAAATTGCCAAGTTTCCTCGTCAGATTTTGTAAGGAAGTGACCTTGACAAATGGTTTCCAGCAACTACTTAGTTGCTGGGTTCAGTCCTTCGTATAAAGTTTGGCAAATTTGCCATCTCTCAATACCATGATGAGGGCACCGAACAAGAAGGTCTTTAAATCGTTCGAAATACTTCCAAAAAGGTTCGGAAGGAAGCTGGGAAAATTGGTTAATTTCATTACGAATTCTCGCGGTCTTGTGATATGGGTAAAACTTTTTAAGAAATACTTTAACAAACTCTTCCCAACTGTATGGAATGCGATGCAATACTACATAGCCATTTTTCAGCTAGGTCACATAGAGTGAAGGGAATGACTCATAGCCTTATAGCATCATCAGACAGTTGGGTGGTCTTCATCATTGCACAAACATTCTGAAATTTGTTAATGAAGATATAAACATCTTCGGATTCCAGCCCGTGAAATTTGGGCAACATATTGATGAAGTGGGGCTTAATTTCGAAATTATCCCCATTTGCCGGCGGGAGTGAAAGACAAGTAGGAAGTGCGGAGCGGGTGGGATAGAAACGATGCTGGAGCGCGATTCGCTGTGGCGCTTCAACAGGAGGTTGTTGCGGGTTATTCGCACCCAGTTGAGGTGGAATCAGTCCCGAGATAGGTAAAGGGTTGTTAGTATTGAATTCTGACATCTCTTTAGAAGATGAATGTGAAGATGAAGGTAAAAATGAAAAAGAAGTGGAGGGAGTTTCGACTTTGGAGTTGAACGCGTCGTCAGTAGCGACTAACGAGACACGGACTAAGCGGGCGCTAGTGTCCCTAGTCCAACCGGACATATACTAAACGAGATGTAGTGTAGTCAAAACGTAGAATGTGAGGGTAAAAAAACGTCAATAGGGAAATGTGAATGAAGGGTGGTTGCAATGGAATTCTAGCGACAAATGGCAAGTTTTTGTAAAAATTTTGTTTTGTGTATTTTTATTTTTATTTTTTTTATAAAAGTTTTGCAAATTTTTTTTTAAGGAACTACGACACGCTTTCAAACAATCACAATTTAAGCATGCACAATCAAGCCTAAAAGCTAGGGTCTCCTAAGCCAACTAGACTGCTCCTAACTGGTCCAAAGCGACAAGTTGTGAGATATCCCTCAAATCACCTCTTCACTGCCAATTGTGGCCAGGTAAGCACAAGTGAAGAAAGGAGGGTTCTGCTCATGAATCACCGTGAGACGGGCCTTTTAAAGTTATCTTTCTCACTTGTCTAGCCTAGACACCACAAAGTCAGGTTTAGATAAACGACTGAATGACCACAACCTTCCTCTGTCCTAATTAGCGCGATAGTCCTTAATTGGCTGAGTCTAGATATTTTTTAATTGGCTCAAGGGTGATACATATGCTTTTTGTGATTTCTGAGGTCTTATGAAGGGTAATGAAATCCCCACTCAATCTGGATTGGTGTTATAGCCCCATAGATTCTATTTTAAATATGCAAAGCAGTAACACACAAAATCTAAAACACTTGCCAAAAATTTTTCTTTTTATTTGTGGCGCAAAGAATCCTGCATAAAATGATTTATTGGAGAGGGAGAAGAAGTTCGGCGCAAAGAACCCTGTAGGAAATTTTTTTAGTGGAGTTCAGAGGGTAGGAGGAGAAAAAGTATACTCGCAGAGAGTTTTAAAACAGGTGACATCACCTGTTTGACCGCGGTTCCGCGGTCAAACTCCTGATTTATCCGCGGTTCCGCGGTGGTTCAGTTGGATCAGGCCGTCAAAACTTTTCTGTGTGTTGTTATGGTTCTCCTCTGTTTGTTCAGATCCTCTGTTTCTTGATTTGTTCACTGGGCTTGCTCCAGATCTGAATCAGTCCGTCTTCTTTTCCTGCACAATTCACACAAAACCAATCAAACATGATGAATTTTTATGTATTTTTTTTTATTTTTTCAATTTTTATATTTTTTATTTAATTAACTCGAAATTACAAAAAAAAATAAACTACTGTTTCCCTGGCAACGGCGCCATTTGATTAAGAAGGGTTTTGTACGTGCGTTTTAAAATTAAGAATACCGCAATCAAGACGGTATCGCTTGGTAGCTAGCCGGTTGAGTACGAGTCGATCCACAGGGAAAATGTGTTCTTTTCTTTAAGTTCTAACGAGTTAAGTCCTATCTTTGGTAGGTTTTTTTTACTATCTAAGAATGAGATTAAATTGATTTAAAATCTTGCCAGGGTTAGGATTAGATTAGTTCGAATTAAGGATTCTTCTCACTTCTATCAATGCCCTAGTTACAAATATAGGTGTTAGGGTAATAGTTAACAACGGGGATTAGCACGACAAGGAAGAAACTTAGTTTCTTCTTTTTGGTCCTTGTCCGTCCGCTCTTAACTCTTAACCCTAACCTTCAGTTAATTCAACCACAACCGGTCTAACTAGGAAATCACCGCTATCTTGTAGGATAGGGTGTCGTAGTGAGCGGTGTGTGGTTGAATTAAAAAGAGTCCGTATTTTAAAATTATATGGGAAAAGAAAGAAGTGGGAGAGATTTCCTTCTCTCAAACCTTCACTATCCTAACCCTAACAAGTGAGAAATTACTCACTCATTAGGAAAGTGACGATAAAATTCATTTTTATATTTTTATTTTAAAAGACTATCTAAGTTGCAGATAATAAAAGAACAGATAAAGAAAATTTCGGGAATTAAATTCGGATAAAAAAGAATGCAAGATAAAAATAAAAATACCTTTATTGATGACCTCTCAACAAGTGCATTACAACTGGAATTAAAATTTTAATCTAAGAATTAAAAAGAGGCATGCCTAATTAGGTTTTCGGCTTTCCTATTTATAGATAGGAAAAAACCCTAGGTTACAATCTGATCCATACACGAATTTACAAGACTACCCTAAGAAAGCCGGGTCAAAGCACCGACACCCACCGACACATGCACCGACACGTGCACTATACGGCCGCGGTTCCACGGCATAAAGGCGTGTTTGGCCGCGGTTCCGCGGCCATATTGTGGGATCTTGATCTCACACTTTCAGGGTTGCTTCATGTTGCTTTTTCCTTCTGGTTTCTTCACTTGGTTCCTCAGAATCTCTTCTACTTTCTTCCAGATTTCCAACAGTGCAGATGATGTGGACTTTTTACCGTGAGCTTCGCGTTGAAGTCTTGAATCTTGTACTGCCCTTGTGCTTTGTGCATTGAACTGTCTACTGATCTTCATTTGTTCCTTGAACTGGTAGGCGGCATCATACGGATTCATCTATTGTTGGTCGTAGTCTCACATTTGTAGCGTCTTTTCATGAATTTCACTGTAACGATCTGAGAACCTGTAACCTGCAACTATTTAGCAGACATGGATCAAAAACACCTATTTATATGTAATATGATTAAGAATGAGTGATATAATAATGCAAAATTCTGATATAAACATATACACAAGATTGTAAATACCCCAATTGTACATTAACTTTTAAACAATTTTCTGTACATTGAAATTGGAGTTGTTACACCCAGTTTGGGTGCATGTTTGGATCAACTCATTAGCGTCATTAGTTATGACTATGTTGCTGACTTTTTAGGGACCACATGAATATGACTTACTCATTGGCTATCAGATATTGGATAAATTATACCACTTTCTAGGCACTTGACGATTTCTTTCTTTACTGCCTCCTTCAAACTTTGAGGGTCTCGGGCTGGTTTGGCTTCATCCATCAAATGTATATGATGTTCAGTAATTAAGGGACTAATCCGTTTGATGTCCGCCATTGTCCAACCAAATACTTGCCGATTTGATCTCAAAACCGTCAAAAGAGCATTCTCTTGCTTTAAAGCTAGAGAAGCGGATATGATAATGGGCAAAGACTCATTCTCACCTAAATGTGTATATTTAAGATGAGAAGGTAGCAGTTTGAGATCTAGTGTCGGCGGATAGATGATAAAAGGCGGGGGTAAGGGAATGATACTCGGACTCCCTAAGAGGTTCATAATTTGCGTAGGATATTGACTCGGAGAGCGATTGACTTTTGCGACGAGTCAAAGGATTTGAACTCGGGGGTGGACTCGTCGAATGTGTCCTCACTATAATGATTTACTAGATCAAACAATGTCGCACTAGTGTCGTCGAGATCATTATAGCAAAGATCCTCAACTTCGCAGCTGTCGGAAGCTATCTCGTTGATAAAACAGACATCGATTATATGAGCAGAAGGTTCAGATGGTTGACTTCCTAACTTGTAAATATTAAGCTCAATTGTCATCTTCCCGAAAGATAAGTTCATAAAACCGTTACGACAATTAATTACAGCATTGGAAGTAGCTAGAAAAGGTCGACCTAGTATCACCGGGATTTGGTTTCGTGGGTTCGCCACAGGCTGTGTATCTAAAACAATAAATTCCACAGGGAATATGAATTCCCCGACTTTGATTAACACGTCCTCTAGCTCATCCCTAGGTTGGGCGATAGATCGATCTGCCATTTGGAGAGTGCAGTGGGAAGGTTTCAACTCTCCTATACCTAGCTGCTCATAGACAGAATATGGGAGCAAGTTACACTAGTGCCTGGGTCAAGTAGAGCACGATTGATGCTTTTACCCCAAATAGTATAGATATTGTAGGACAACCTGGGTCCTTACGTTTCTTAAGAAATTGTTGGGTAAAACCTGTGCTCACGTTACTCATCAAGAATACCATTTTCGGCACTTGAGTTTTTCTCTTCCTAGTGCACAAGTCCTTAAGGATTTTTGCATAAGACGAAACTTGTTGAATAGCATCCAGGAGAGGAATATTTATGTTAAATTGCTTAAACATTTCCATAATCTTTTCCATTTGTGCGTTAAGTTTGTTGGCCCTCAACCTATTTGGAAAAGAAGCTTTATCAATAAGTTTTAGGTCCAACATTTGTGGAGAAGTTTGTGGGGGATAGAATCGATCCACGAATTGGATTTGTAATCGTTTTAGGTTGACTCAAGGAAGTAAGCAGGGAGTTCGAGCCTAGCGGAAAACAGAGAATAGGCTCGGAAGAAGATGGTAGACTAGATGAATTAGGGGAAGAAGTGGAAGCCGGGGTTTTAATTTATTCCTTATCTTCAACCTGTTTACCGACTTGATTATTCAACACTCTTCCCGATCTCAACGTGGTAACGGCACTCACATTATGACTTTATGAGTGGCCAGGATTCGGTAGAGGATGAGATGGAAGTTTCTCTTTTTCTCTCGCACTTATCGCGGCATTTATCTATGCAAGTTGTGATTCTATCGATTTTATACTTTTACCATGGGAGGTGGTGTTCCGCGTTAACGTTTAGATAGAAGACTTTAATTCAGCCGTCGTTTGCATGGAATGTTTAATAAACGTTTTCAAGCTTCGTTCGAGTGCAGACGAGTTTTCGGTACCGGCCATTTGGAAAAAATTATTATAAGGTGTAGAATCGTTGGTCAGATTTTGAAAAGGTTGCGATTGAAAGGGGTGCTGACTCTGTGGTGATGGTTGCTGTTGTTATGGAGGAGGTCTTTGATAATTGCTTGGGAACTGGTTTTGATTTTGGTTTTGGTTTTGGTTCCAAGCAAAATTAGGATGATTCCTCCATCCCTGATTGTATGTGGAAGAATAAGGATCGTTTCTAGGTCGATACTGAAAAGCAGCATTAGTGTGTTCGTGACCTTGAAACAGGGATTCAAAGGACATTCTTCCGTCAGATGTGATGGGTCAGAACAGAAACCACATACGGTTTTGGGGAGCGTAACTTGGTTTAGGGAGGCTGATAAGAATTTGTTCTCTATAGCTTCAAGTTTCTTTTGCATCGCTGCCATTTCGGCTTTTACTGCGATGGAAAACATCGAACTAATGGATACCTCCCCTAGAAGATGATGGTCTAACGCCTTCCCATTGCAAAGTTTGTTCAGCAAGATCTTTCAGAAATTGCCAAGCTTCACCATCGTCTTTGGACATGAAATGGTATTGACAAATGGTTTCAATCATCTGCTTTGTCGCTGGATTAACACCCTCATATATAATTCGGCACAGATCCTATCTATTTATTCCTTGATGAGGACATTGGACAAGCAGATCTTTAAACCGTTCAAAACATTTCCAAAATGGTTCATTGGTAAGCTGGGTAAACTGGTTGATCTCGCTCAAAACACGGACGGTCTTATAATTGGGATAAAATTTCTTAAGAAATGCTATAACGAATTCATTGCAATTGGAAATAGAGTGTGCGGCAGTGTTATAAAGTCATTTTTTGTTAAATCGCACAAAGTAAAAAGGAGAAGACGCAATCTCATAGCATCCACTAAATGTTGTGAAGTGCCCATCATTGCGCATACATTTTCGAATTTGGTGATAAAAACGTATATGTCTTCAGACTCAAACCCATGAAATTTGGGCAAAAGGTTGATGAAGTAGGGTTTAATTTCAAAATTATCCCCATTGACCGGTGGAATAGACAAACAGATAGGAAGGGGCCGCGTATAGAATAGCATCTCTCTTGGAGAGAGATGCGCGATGGATTCTGCGCACCGACGGGTGGTGGCAGAGTGGTGTTATTGAAATCTGATGGAGAACCGTCCATCTCAGTAGATATGGGTGGAGGGGAAAAAGAAGATGAAGAAGCACCGACTTCGGAGTCGATAGCAGAAACGCGGACAAGATGGGCACTAGAATCCCGTGTCTAGCCGAACATGCACTAAGCGGGTTTAGCGCACGTGACAGTGTGTGTACGATTTAAAAATGGTTTGTTTTGAAAAGTGTCGGATGTGAGACAAATCACACAAAAATGCACAAACTGTTAGTTATATGTATGCTCTAGAGGCCATTATTATACATGTGATGTATATTATAGTGGATGCTTGGACATATATAGTGAGGACTTTCTTACTCGACATGATAGTATGCTATCTGATTTCTCTTTATCTTAACATGTTGTAACATTTCAAGAAAACAAAATATTATTTTCGGGAAATTTTTAAAATTTAATAATAAAATATTGAATATTTTAATAAGGCGGTATAATTAAATACCGATAAATGGGGAAAAATTTGGAAAAAATTATCGAAATTATTAAAAGAGGGTGTTTTATGTAAATTATGCAATTTTAAGTTTTTATGATTAATTATATGCTAATTTAGTGCTAATCGCGATTAAAAATCGCTAATCGCGCTTTAAGCGTATTTTGTGCAAACATGCACCATAGCTTTTTTTTTTACACTTGTGCATTTTCTACCATGGTTTGTTTTGGGTTTACTATTGAGGAGAGAAGGAAATTAGAGAGGAAAAGAAAAGCAAAGGAAAAGATATAATATGGAGGAATGATTAGAGAGAGAAAGAGTGGGTGAGGGGTCAACCCTTTGTCATGAGCCATCCCCCATCATTTTCCTCACTCATTTCTCTCCCCGCTCTTTCCCTTGCTGCTGCTGCTGCTGTCCCCTCTCCTCCTCCATCTTCAAACCCCCAAAACACCATGAAAATCACCCCAAATACCAAATCCCATTTCATTAAATAGATGCACAAGCTCAAGGGAAACACATTGGACCAAGAAAGAAGAGATTTTGAGGACTTTGAGCAACTCAAGAAAATTCTTGAGTTGCCAAAGGAGGTAATTTCTGCACCATTAGTGTAGTGTTTTAATTCTTTATGCATCCATACATGTTTCATATCGATATTGAGTGGTTTTGTGGACTTAGAAAATTCTAGTTAGGGGTTTATGGGATTTGAGAGTTGTGATGTGAAATTGAGCTTAGTAAAGCCCACACCAACCCCCTAGTGCTAGAATTCAGGCCTAAACCAGAGACTAGAAACCTGGAATACGGATTTAGAAAAGCCGATATCGGAAAATTATGGATTCTGTGATGTAAAATGAAATCTGCTAACACTAGGGCTACCTGAAAATTAAATTGCAAGGATAGTGATACATGCATGTGATTTAGAACATACCCTAAAAACCCTAGCCCCTAACTCCCCAACTCGGCCGCAGATTTAATCCCTCTGGCAGCAAATTGCGGCCAGACCTAGGCCATTTGGTCTCGTTCTTATTCTAGGGTCCCCTCACCAGTAAAATAGACCCTTGATATATGCAAAATTGTCTGATTTGACCTAGGGTAAAATCTGGGATCTTTTTCCTAAGTTGCTGTTTTGATTCGGAGTTTCGTTTTGCGTATTTTAAATTCTGGATTTGCGTATTTGTGTTTTACCTCGATCACTTGACGTTTGCACGACGACATCGAGGGTTGTTTGATGGTTTTGAAGGCGTAGTCCATAGTTTCTAACCTATAGGCCTTAACGTGTCATTTTGGTTTTCCGATGTGATTTTAATGTGCATTTGCGATTGTGTTATCTTGTAAGTACCTTCTCGAAGATGAAGGCGACATCGACACCGACACGCAGGATGCAGGTGAATAGATTATATCTATGGGGAATGTCGGGTGGATGGCGTATAGCACCCCCGCAGTTCGATGTTTAGTATAGCATATATATACTATATATGATAGCTTATTGTGTGTCGTGGATATTGAGATGAGATTAGGTGTACTATGGTTGGATTAGGGCGTAGAGGTAAACTAGTATAGTTCCTAGTTGCGAACCCTAGAATAAGTTTACACCCACACGCACACACATACTTATTGGTTATATTTCTACCTGGATGATGAGGATAGATGACGATATTTAGGGATGAGTCGATGAGATTGGGCATAGTGCCATGAGATCGGTGATATGATGTGATTCGTATTTGGGATACGACATAAGGGTTTAGCGGGCCTTTGGACGTGTGTTTCACACACGTATTTATATTTATATAGATGGTATCGATTTGTACTAGACTTAGGTCAGTACCCCAGATCATGAGATATGATGATAAGGATACCAGATAATTGATGAGATGAATGTGATATAGACTCGTACCCAGCTTTTGGGATGCCGTACGATGATTTACCGTACGAGCTTTATATTGATAATAGATCCGCACTCTTGACTCGAGAATGTCATATGATATTGTATCGTACGCGGTACCTTTAAGGCGGGATCACCGACTGTTATATATATATATATATATATATATATATATCGACTCAGATTTAGGTGGTTTCCATACCCCTCCCGATTGACTTGTTAGTCAGAGCTGCAGTTTTGCTAGTAGATGTTAGGCTAGGCCGATGTCATACCTATTTCAAAAACTAACGAATCGGGAGTATTTTAAAGACAGGAAAAGGGATTCTACGGATATTTTCAAAAGACGCATCTTTTCTTAAAAACACCGTAGCTCTTATTTTCCTGAAAACCCCGATTCGTATTATTTCAAATGGCAAAACAGTATGACATGGATACACTGATGTAGATTCTACACTGTGGTGTTATTATTCATTTGCCGCATATTCTTACTGTTGCATTCAGGATATGATCCCTTGTATATTCATACTTGCGCACATGCATTGTACACTTATACTTGTGCATACATCTTTTGTACATTCATACTCGTGTACTTACATATGGTACACCCATACTTGTACACATACTCATTTGCACATACATAGATGATTCTCGCTTGATTTGGAGATTTGGGAACCACAGGTTACTTTTTAAAACTGATTCATTTTAAAAGAGCGGTTTCCCCCCAACATGTGCATATTACTATTCCATATTGCATGATATACTGATATTCTTACATTTCTTTTATATGTCGCATACATCATGCTTTCTGATTATATGCATTGAGATATGTTGTTTCCATGATATTTCTGGATTTGGGAACCGTGGGTATTTTAAAAGAGAGTATGTATTGTTTTAAAAACCCGGTTACCCTTGATATGATATTTCAGTGCGTCCACCATGTGTTTTCTTGGTTTTGAGAGTGGCATGTGAAACCCGATTCGAGGAGCGGTAGGCACCGTCTGTGGGTACATGGTGGACCCGGTAAGGTACCCCGGGGCAAGAAGACTCGTATATGTTAGACGGTGAGCCCGACGGCGGAGTACTACCCACCGGTGATTATGTTGAGCTCGGCGGATATCTGGGGGATACCGACCGAAGTTGAGAGATGAGACGGGCCGATCCGGATGACGGAGCCCTATGTATATGAGGATTTACGTGCCGATGCTAGGCACGGGTTTCATGATATTTTCGAGTGTCGATGCTTGACACTCAGGTTCCATGATTTGATATGTCGCGAGCGACACCTGTTGATTTACATCCTCATACTTCCATGCATATGCTTTATGATATTTACATGCATGATGCTTATCGTCACTGGGTGACACTTGGACGATTTCCACCTACATATAGTTGACATTGATGATATTGATCACGTAGTTGGATGATATCCACATATTCATAGACTTCATGATATAGTCGACATTGATCATACCTCATATTTATGATATGCTATTACCTGAGGCACTGGCACAAGCACTTGGCACTACACTCATGTATAGTTGTTACATTGCCACCTTATCTTGCTTCAGACTCATTCAATTGAGGTTTATATATATATCTGATCGTATTGACCTAGGATTGTGTCATACATACGATTTCTGCTCTGTGATGTTTTTATTCACGAGTTGGCAACTCACCCCCGTTGTGCCGCAGTTCTTGCAGGTTTTGCCGTACAGGTTCCATTGCGGCTTCTGGCACACTGCTTCCCTTACGGGTGATTTGCTTTGGTAGGTGGGTTCTAGTGTATCAGAACCACCATTGTATATGTATTATTCAGTTGTATCTAGTAATTCCATCAACCAAACTTGTATATTGTTTCAGACTTAGAAAACCATTTATGTATTATTTCGACCTTAGAGTCGCGCGTTGTAGTATTATGGTTTTCATGCTGATTTTGAGTTTTCCTTTGAGTTTTGATCCTCGCCCTTCGGCGTTGTATATTATACTGCTTGAGTGGTTGTGACCGTCGATTGACGAAGAGCTAGCTCCCGCTTGGGGATGCCTTTTATCATTATATATATATTATTCATGTTGTACCCCGCTCGGGGCCAGTATTTACAAAGGAAACTCTGCCGAAATTTTCAAAAAAGATATCGAGGATTTAAAATGCATATTCGGCTTACTTATTTTAAAATCTTGTTTTTAAACATGTTTTCTTACTTCTTAAAACTAGTTTTCCTTTATTTATCACTTAAAAATGGTTTTAGATTTCTGGGCTTTTGGCTTACTTGAATTGGATGGAGTCCTATAGACTTCATATGATTCAAGTGCTAGTCACGTGCTATTTCGGGTCGTGACAAAGTTGGTATCAGAGCGTTAGGTTAACCTTGGGTTAAGTCCAAATTTGACTATGCGGAGCCTAGAGCGTTATATATATACGGAACTTAGTGTCACGACCCGAAAGTACGGAACACGACCGACACTTAAATTACGAAACGTCTCGAGGCGTAAGTAATCTAAGTAAGCCAAAACCCAGAAATCAAAACCAAAGAAGCAGTGGAGTGAAGGAAAAACCAATTTAAAACGAGTAGTTTTAATAGCATAAGCCGAATTATGCGCCTTAAAAACATCAAGTATTTTCTGAACATTTCGGCAGAGTCTCCTTTGTAAATACTGGCCCCCAGACGGGATACAACATGAATAGTATACGAAATCAATAAAAAGGCATCCCCAAGCGGGAGCTAGCTCTTCGTCAATCGACGGTCACAACCACGCAAGCAATATAATATACAACGCCAAGGGCGAGGATCAAAACTCAAAAGGAAACTCAAAACAGCAAGAAATCCATAGAAATACAACGCGCGACTCTAAGGTCGAAAGAATAAACATCACCAGTCTCTATCTCTGAAATAAATACATGTTTGGTTGATGGAACTTCTAGATACAACAGAATAATAATATACAAGGTATAATGATGGGTACGATACAAATAAACCCACCTACTAGTAAGTCACCCAAAAGAAACAGTGCCAGCAAAACCGTAATGAAACCTGTACGGCAAAACCTGCAAGAAGCTGTGGCACAACGGGGGTGAGTTGCCAACTCGTGAGTAGAAAAACATCTACGAACAGAAATCGCATGAACAACGCAATCCTAGGTCAACGATCATAATATATCCTCAAATATATAACAAGCAGCCTATAACAATGGCTAGGGTAAATGTCTAACCCAAGTGTAATCTCATGTGCCCGTGTCAGTGCCTCAGGTAGCAATATATCATATGGATGATGTATGAATGCATGAAAACAAAATACATGTACTAAAGAAACTGCTTTCATAATTTAGTGAGATTTTCTTTGTATTTTTAAAATGAGGTATCATAAATGAAATCAGCATAAACGGTGTCTAGCATCGACACAAACCATAAATCTCAATGTCTCAAAATCTCAGGCTCCGGCTATCCGGACTGTCCTGTATCATCAAATCTCAGTATCTCAATATCTCGAAATCTCAATGTAACAACCCTAATTTTCATATACACTTTTCTGTACAAATTTTTAAAATTTTTTTAAAACCATAAAGAAGTATTTTAATCCGAGCACAAGATATATATAATTAATTATTTTGTTTTTAAATAATTTCATTTTTAGTGTACATTAAATTGTTTTTAAATTTAAAGTGTGCTTTGATATTTAATGCTGCTGATATCATTTTAAGTAACTATTTTTCTACAATAATTACAAGAAGGATCTTGTAGCTCATTGGTTAAGTCTTTACATTGTTATTGCATAAGTCACATGTTCAAATCCCCATTCTTGCAATTATTTTTTATCATTTTTTATTCTTCTCATAACCTACAAATGAGACCTTTCATTTCCAAAATGAATGGTGACTTTTCATTTCTCTTTTAATTCTCATATTAAATGCATATATTATTATTCACCATTACACCATCTTTATTTGTCCTCCTCTATCTTTTCCTTCCTCACATTTTTATCTTTCACTTCTTCCTCTTCACCTAGAGTTCATGAAGAAGTATTCAAGAAGGTCTCGCTACTAACGCGAGGCTATCGGCGGATAGACAAGCCCGGTGACAATACCGGCTTGTGTATGTAAGTCCCTTCTCTCTCCTTTCCCCCCACATCTTATTTTCCTCTTGTCATGCATCGTGAATCCCCTATTCTTTTTATATCATGATCCATAAGAGAAGATACACATAAACATATACATATACATATACATATACATATACATATACATATACATAAGTTTAGATATATATGATTCTATATGGTTTAATAATATCTTATTATCTCTTGTTCAAATTAAAGTATTTTTAATTCTTTCTTCATGATTATGAATGTTTATTACAAGTTGTGAGAACATAGATTTCAATCCATAATATATCTACGATATCTCATGGAATCGGTTTGGTTATTAAAAGAAAGGATGAAGCCTGCATAAAATACGAGTTAATCTTTCTGCCGATTTTAGTATACACATCAATACCTTTAGTTTTAAAATAATTTTTATAAATTAATTTTTAACTCTGAAAATTTCAGGAAATTTACATATGATAGAATATATTATTTTGTACACGCTGTAAAAATTTTAGATCGATCCGCATAACGGTTTAGGAATTACATCGTATTTATTCACTGATCGTAAAACAGAAAACTGCAGTTATCGGTCAATTTCTAGGACATATAACTTGGTATACCGGTATCCAAATTGAGCAAACTCAGGTGTTTTTGATATCTATATCGAATGATCTAGATTTTCTTAGTTTTATAGTTTTACTGAAAACTCATCTAAGATAAAGAAAACTGCGTTACAATATTAAGTGACGGATCTGGACAGAATCTGTTCCGATTCGCACACTGTTTTTAAATTGGACATAACTCGAACACCCGATGTCCGTTTGTGACAAAATTTAGATGTGTAGATGCACCATTGATAGAACTATAATTTTCTGTGTATTATATTACTTAGGAATGCATGAAACAACCTGATATAGGCTTTGCAATAGAATATATAGTTGCTGTCCAGAAATCTGAATTTCTGTTTTAAATGCTGATATTAAAATGATCATAACTAGAGCTTCAGAAATCCAAATCATGTGAATCTTGGTGTTTTCGATAAGTACATCGAAATACCTACAATTTTCTAATAATTTTCGTAACCTGAAACCTGATACAAATTAACTCAAACTGCGTTTTAAAAATATGTGACGGTGCCGAATAGATTCTGGTCTGTTTTGTGCGACGATACGAAAACATATATATCTCTCAAACCGGTAGTCATATTTAGGTAAAACTGGAACTCACGCATGCAAAACATTTATAGCCATATTTCTGTTTATATTTTACATTCGTTCAACTTGATTAATTAGTCGTACATAATATTTCTTTACAGCATTGTTTATGGTAGTTACTCGAATAATATACTTGACTCATTTCATGCTATTCGAACATGTATACATGTTTAGCTTGATCATTAAATTGTTGTATGTACTTAAAGACGATAATTAAATACTTGACTTATATTTTGAAAACTATACAAAAATATTTTTACATAAAACCCCCTCAAGTTTACAAATTACCCTAAGGACCCTAACAATTATAAGACCACGATTCATAATTCTGATTGTCTGACTCGGGTTTGAGTCTGATTAATTTGACTTGAATCTGATTCAAGTCAACCTATAATCTACAAGATTCCAATTCAAAATGAACACATGAATCCATGAATACAATTATCAATTTATACAATTTGGCTGAACCGAACCATGGATATATTCCTTTTACATGATTCTCAGTATTCCATTTAAATGACTCTACGGTTACAACCGTTTCCTGATATCATGGTTTCGGTCAGTCAGTCAATCAATTATACAATCAATACAATTTACAAGACAAACAATACAATCAAAACACTACGGGGTTTAAGGGGTAGATTGGTACGGAAGGTGTTAAAAGTGGCACGAGACGGTAAGATTAAGACACCTAACATGAATCCAATTGCCGTTGTTCCGGGTTGTATAACGGAGCCTTGTACTTCCATTTGCCCTGATCTCTAGCATATAGAGATCCATCTCGTATACACTGGCATCCTTCTGTACCAAGCTACAAAACTTGAATATGTTTCAAGTCAATCTATATTCTTTTATATTCTAACTCAACATGAATACATGAATTCCAGATCCAGTTAACAATCTGTTTGAATGAACCGAACCATGGATATTCCTTTTACATGATTTCCAGTATTCCATTTACATGACTCTACGGTTATAACCGTTTCCTGATATCATGGTTTCGGTCAGTCAATCAGTAAATCAGTCAATCAGTCAATCAGTCAATCAAGTCAATCAAAGTCAATCAAGCAATCATTACAAGTTTACAAGATAACAATACAAATATGACATCGCGGGGTTTAAAGGGGTAGATTGGTACGGAAGATGTTAAAAGTGGAATGAGGTGGTCAGATTAAGACACCTAACCTATATTCCGTTGCTGTTGTACCGTGGCATAAACGGTTCCTTGTACTATACGTGCCCTTAGTCTCTGGCATATAGAGACTCCCCTCGTATACACTGGCAGCTTTCTGTACCAAGCTACAAACAATATCGTTAAACAATATTCCATAATATACTACAATACAAAACTTTAGAAAATACCATACTCGGTCACTCTCATTCTTCATTCTTCTTTGGGACTTACCGAGCGACCTGTTCGCTGACGACATTCTATTTCTCTCTTCTTTGAATGTCGTCAGGTGTGTTGGACCAAGTTGAGACCGAGCCTACAAGTGAAGATTTGGAGGAATTCCAGGAAGACCCAGAGCTCTAGACTTTGTACTTGCTCTTCTCAGTATTTCTTTTATTATGCCATTGTTTAGGCATTGCTTTTCAGTTCAGATGTATTTTCATTTCATGCATTGTATAAAGAATGTTATTAATAAAAGTTGCTGTTATTTCTATTATTCGTCTCTTGTGATTCATTTTATATTGCTTAGTTACGCTTAGCGTATGTACTTCTGAGTACATACGTAGCGGGCCTTGTCACGTCCACTTCGCCGTACACTGGGAAGCGGGGCGTGACACTCAATGTCTCAATCTCAATATCTAGGGCGCCATTAGTCCAGACCGGCCCCTACCATCCATCTCAAGACCACGACGGTATCCTCCGGATATCCGATGCGTCGGGTAAAATCACCGGTAGGTAGTCTCCCCCTGCCAGGCTCACATCGTCATCACTACGCGCTTCTTGCCCCGAGGTACCTTACCGGGTCCACCATGTACCCGAAACGGTTCCTCCAGTCGTCGAACTCGGGTCTCACATGTAGCTCTCAGCACCGAGAAAACACATGGTGGACGCACTGAAATATCATATCAGGGTAACCGGGTTTTTAAAACAATTACATATTCTCTTTGGAAATACCCGCGGTTCCCAAATCTAGAAATATCATGGAAATCCGAATCCAAAACCTCAATAGCACATAAACTAGTGAATATAGGCATGAGAATCCATGAATGCGGCATAACAATGAATAACAGTATGCATGAAGTGACAAGTAATAACTACAATGTCTAAACTGGCATATAAGGCAAGCACACTAATATCATGTCAAACTACTAACTAACAATCTAAGTCAAGCAATAGTATTTTCTAAGTGTACGTGACATGGCAATTACCGATGAAGATGTGTGTGAGCCGGCAAGTAAGTGTACGTGGTACATACGCATCATCGGTAATGGTGTTGGTGTCCTAACAGCATAATATCAATAATGAAATATGAATTACAATAAGTATGCAATGCGGAGCAACGGCAATAATGTGCGGGAGCTGAATACTAAACACAACGATAACTAATCTGCATTTAATAAAATATGAGTTCCACAGTGATGCCATTTGAAATAATACGAATCGTGGGGTTTTGAAAATAAGGGCTACGGTATTTTTAAGAAAAGATACGTCTTTTTTGAAATATCCGTAGAATCGCTTGACCTATCTTTTAAAATACCCACAATCCGTTAGTTTTGAAATAGGTAGGAATCTAACCTAGTCTAACAACTACACTAAACTATACGGCTGAACTAACCAGCTAACTGAAGGTAAGGAAACCACCTAACATCTGAGTCAATGATCCCGCCACGATAATATCATATCCGATACCATATCTATAATCAGATATTTCCAAGTCAAGAGTGCGGATCAAACATCAATATATAGCTCGTACGTAAGTCTGTCGTACGGCATCCCAAATCTGGGTACGGGTCAATATCACATTCATCACACTATTCATCTGGTATCCCCTTTATCAAAGATCATAATCTAGGTACGGATCTATGTCTAGTACTATACTCATACCACCTACGTATGCATGCATGTGTGTGAAACACTACGTCAAAGGACCCGCTACAACATCATGTCGTATCTCAAATACGAGCCCTGCCAAATCACCGATCTCACGGCCTCAAATCAAATCTCATCGACTCATCTCAGATCCCAAATACTATCCTCAAATCCAGTATATGAACACATAGTCCCATACCCATGTGAACACATAAATATATAATCCCATATACGCACATGTAAAAGAAAGGATGTATGCAAGTATGTGCGTGTGTGTATAGGTGCAACCCCTACTCTAGGGTTTCGCAACTACACTAAACCAATCACAGAACACCAAAAGTCCATCTTTATCATCAAAAATATCAATTCAACATATACTAAAAATATGTGTGTATACGTATTCGTATACATCACCACGAACTACGGGGGTGCTATACGCCATCCACCCGACTTCTCCCCGTAGATATAAATCTACTCACCTGGTCCTCGCTCGTCGGTGCCGACGTCGCCACTCGCTTGCTTGTCATCTCGAAGTCCACATGGGGGTACCTATATATCATAACGCACCGTATCGCATTAAAACCCAATTCGAAATCGAAACGGCATACGAAAACCAAATCGGCACGCGTATCACACATAGGTCAAAACCTATCGCCTACGCATGCAAGGATAGCCAAACCAATTCTCGATGTCGATGTACAAACGTCAAACCATCGAGAAAAACCCAAACACACCCATTTACACATTTACAACACTAATTATAATATGAAATAGGTTGCAATTCACAAAAACCTCAAACTCACTTTAAAAGCTATTTTTCCGAAAATCTAGCAAGCAAAATTAACCGTTTTAGTGCAAAACTCGGTATTTAAACAAATCTAGCGGCCACAATATCCACTAAATATCATAACTAAGTTATATAAACCATTTCTATAATTTATTCTCATCAATTTGCATAAATTCCAAAATCCTAGTTTGCAAAAATATCAATTTTTAACACCTTTTAATGCAAAATTCACAATTCAACAATTAAGCTTGGTTTTGCATAACATAAGATATTAAACCACTCATTATAATGTTAATGATGTCATGAAAAACTTAATTACATTTTAATCTCAATTATATATGTATTTCACTAAAACCTAGTTTGCAATTTCTTAAAATTACTACAATTTAGATTTAACCTTTTGCAACTAGCAACTAAATTAGTTTTAGCATAACATTAATATGTCAATTACATCACACAACCATAATCTCACAACACAAAATACCAATTTGAATTCAAACCCCTCTCTTGAATTTTAAATCATGCACTTAGAACTAATTAAAAACCTAATTAAACATTTAATTAAGCTAAGCTAAAGCAATTAACAACAAATTAAGCAAAAAGGTTAGAATTATACCTCATGATCAAGAGATCAAATATGGAAATCAAAGCCTCTAAAATGCCAACTTGTTCCCTAGATCCATGCAAGTTTGGCTAATGAGAAATGGGTAGGGATTAGATTTGGATTTTAGCTTGATTTTTGTGGATTTTCAAGCATTTTTTGATGAATTTTTTAAAGAGAAAGAGAGATGAAGAATGAAGGGGCTGAAAATGGAGGGGGGGGGTCGGCCAATGCAGGTGGGGGAGAGGAGAGAGGGAGTGTGGTGTGAGGTATGGTGAGGGAAAAGTCCAAGTCAACAAAAGACCAAACTCTTTTATCTATTCTCATACTTTCTTTTTTGTTTTCTTTCTTTTATCAAAAGAAGTGGGGAATGGGGATGTGGCTGCTGAAAATTCAGCCAAGGAGAAGGAAAAATGGGGGTGTGTGAGTGTGGGTATGGGTGTGGGGTGATGGAAAATGATAAATACTATACCCCAAATATCCATTTACACTAAATTCACAATTTAAGTCTTTTTCTTCAATATTTTCTAACACCGTTTAACAACTTTATTTCATTTCAAAAACCACATGTTAAAATTTTGTTTAATGTGTTATGATGTACAAAATTTGTTTCAACCCATTCCTATTTGTAATTTTCCCTAATTAAATGTATTAGTGACGGCTTAAAATAATATTAAAATAATTAATTTCGGAAAATTTTTCAGAAAATTAGAAATTTTACCAGTGGCTCAATAAACACCAAATACTAGCAATTATATAGCTAGAATATGTATATTTAATTTTATATTAAAGATGTTTGTATTTTGACTTTTTACAGAAAACCCCCTTATTTTACCGATTTTCCGAAATTTCACCGAAACAATTTTCAAAACGTTACACTTAGGCTTGACCTTACGGAACTTAGACTTAGTCGAGAGAGTATTATACCCGAACTTTCGTCGCATAGGATGACCCTTGGTTGATGGAGTAGGTAGATTGAGTAGAGTGACGTACCGTACGTATGTTCCGCGGCATACTTACGATACGCTACTCCGCTTAAGAAACCTTAGGATGTACATTTGCTTACACAGTATTATATTCATTCCTATGATCTATCATCATCGATATTGGTTGTGATTTTGCTGCCACGATTACACGGGCAGAGAGAGCTACAGCTAGAGTTGCGTCAGCTTGAGCTCGTCACGGACGAGGACTGACCGAGGCGTGATTCCAGAGACGTACGATTGCATGGAGAGGCGTCGTTTTATTGTGTTTTCGCGCCATGAGCGTTTGACAGATCGCTTCCACGAGATTTCTCGGACGTGCCGATCGGCACCAGAGGATCAGGCTACTGCTAGAGGCCAGCCAGAATGTGATGACCATTGAAATATCGCTTATTCATGATGATTGAGGCGCTGTTCAGCTTACAGATGAATGAGCCAGTTGCTGCTGCAAATGACGAGATATCGCCCAGATGATTGGAGCTGCTGCAGCATGAGCATATACTAAGAGATATGATGGAAGGTTGCCAGTCACCGAGGATGAATGACTAGGACATGTGGTTCGTTCGCTTACCCCGATGCGAGGTCATCAGATAGATTGATTCCAGCTAGAGACGACTTCACGCAGATTCGTTGAGAGTCGATAGAGACGATTGAATGTCAGGAACCCGATTCCAAGTTTAAAGTATTCGGAAGACAATGCAAGTAATGCTATGGACCCTCTAGAAGAATGAAACCCTAACTCGACGTAATGACCATGGAACGCCTCCGAACCTTAGGGTTTGCGGCAGTTTAGTGGTGCCATTTGTGAGGCTTGGGTTTGCCCTTCTACGGTTGGTCCACAGGTGCTGTGGTATGTACTGGAATACTATTAAACTGTACTCAAGATGTTGATCTCTTGGGGGATTATGAGGTTCTGACGAGTCGATCGGATGGTTCGATATCATTCGGATATCATGTGACGGGACACATTGCTTGAGAGACTCCAGATACGAGTATAGCCGTTGGAGCGCAGTCCATGCAGCCACGAGAAGATGAGTCCGAATCAGTCGACATTGGAACAGAGTGAAGTAAAGAGGTCGCACGAGAATTCGACAAGATGACGTTCCACTCCGCTGACATCAGAGATGCGATAAGCATGTAGAAGCATTGACTATTGATATACCTTCCAGAAGGAGTCGCGATGAGTATGCAGCCGTTCCAGAATAAGAAACAAATATAGTAAAGATGATAACTTCCGGGTAATTCGGCGGAAACGAGAATTGAGAGAGACCTCGACAGGACCTTTCTGGAGCACTATACGAGAAGACTTAGACCGAGGAGTGGTCATATTACGCACACCCAGCAGGCCAGAGTTCGGCATCGTCGACAAGATAGTTGACCAGGTTCGAATAGAGGGCCTCACCCAGATGCGTTGTGAATTGATCAAGAATGGATGCGTATGGAGTATACCTCCGCGGGTTGGGACGAGTTCCTGAGGACGTGTTCGGCTATATATCTTCCACATGGTGATGAAGATACCGAGTTCGTGATTTCGAGTCCGTGTGCGAGACTTCGGATGGACCGTAGCCGAGAACATTTGCAGTGCGCAGATAGAGACGTGACGTCGAAATGGACGATGATACAGACAAATGGGACAAGAGGTTCATGCGAGATGCAGACGAGCTATTGTTACTCCCCGTTAAGATTAAAGGTCGGATATGTCTACAGAGGCGTTGAGATGCGACCAGTTTCCGAGGAAATGCTGTGCTGAGGACGCAGATGTCCAGAGAGCGAGAAAAGATTATGCAAGAGTACCAGCCTCCAAACAGTTCGGCATAGGCGAGATCGGAAGAGACCTTGAGCAGGATTCCTTCCAGGACACTGCTGCGATAAGATTTGCACCCAGGATCAGATGTGGGATGTGTATTCAAAGGACCAGAGGTCGGCGCCAGTGACGTGCTGCTTTACGAGTGACCGCGAGGATTGACCGAAAGGTGACCGGATAAGCGCCAGGACGAAATCGTCCCCGTTAGCATGCCTGACAGGGCCGATGAGCCGACGGATTGCGAGATTGGTAATCCACAGAGAAGATAAGGACCCAGAGACAAAGGACGCCAGACCGTGAGCGGGAGGCAAGTAGATATCTTACGCTGCTAAGTATTGGATGCACCGACACCTTCTCGACCTTGAAGGAGGATATATCGACGACGGTATTTATGATTTGTGATTTTGTGATTCGATTATCACGTATCCATCATCTTGGATTTCGGTCTTTTGGGCGATCTGTTCGCATGATTTGGTCTTGATGGCGGAGTTCCATGATAATTGTTTTCGTGCACCATGGTTGCACCTACTGGGCATTTATATCTTGCGCATAGTTATTACACTTGAGATGTGCTTTTTACATCGTTGTGTTGATTTATGATTTGTGCACAGTTATTGCACCTGATATCGTTTTCGTGCCTTGGCTGCACCTGCTTATGACTTTATGGATTTTATACGGTTGAGTAGATTTTGTGCATATGTTACGCACACGATTTGATTTTTGCACTCGGTATAGCTTATATGTGCTTGTAGTGCATTGATATGTATTTTGTGCACGTAGTTGCACACGCTTATGATTTTTACACCTTAGTACACTCGGTGTTGCTATTTATGCATTTGAGTTATTGTTTGGGTTTTGTGCACAGGATGCACCGTATTTGTATTTCTTGCACAGGATGCACCAGTTTTATGTTTCGTGCGTTTATCGCACCAGATTTATATTTCGTGCCTTTGTTGCACCAGATTTATATTTTGTGCACTACGGTTGCACCTGACTTCGATTTGATGTCATTCGATATGTTGATTTTGATATCATGCCTATGTTATGCATGCGATTTGACTTATGCCTTCGGCATCGTTTACATGCACTTTTAGTGTTTTGATTTGAATTGTGCACGCTGATGCACATGGTTGTGAGCTTATATACCGCGGTATACCTGATTTTGATTGAACCGTATTGTATACCGCCGATTTTGATTCTGATATTGATGTTGATTTCCTGCACTCCGTGCATTTGATTGGACTTGCGCATGTTCGACGCTTGATATTGGATTTCGTGATTTCATGCATGTTGAGTGCGCATGATTTAGATTTTATTCGTGCATGTTGGATGCACCTGATTTGGATTTTCGCGCGTGTTGAGCGTATGTTTTGAGATACGATTTTGGTGCACACCAGATGCACTAAATCGAGATTTTTCCTGCATGTCAGATGCACCTTATTTTGCTGTCAGGCACACACGTTGCTTATGACAGATATTTCGTGCACACCCGTTGCACCTAGCTGTTGGTCTGTGCATATGTATGGCACATATATGGATTTTGATTTCCGTGCGCACCAGACGCACAGGGTATTCTCATATACATTTGGGATTTATTTCTGATGGAGCAGTACGTTTTTATGATATTTGCTATTGGTTTTTGTACTGAGCAGGACTAGTCAGAGGACAGTACCTGGATATATTTTGCATGCATTGATAGTTATCGAAGGGATTTCCACCTAATCTGAATTTTGGTCTTACCCCTTAAAATCCGATTTAAAATATGCACAAACAAACCAATTACAAAACACACAAAAGATTTTTGAGCGGCGATATTTTGCAAAGAATCCTGCAAAAAAATATTTTATTGGATTTCAGAGGAGAGAGAAGGATATGAGGAATATACCAGAGAACTTTATGGCACAAGTCTTCAACCCCGCCGCGGTTCCGCCGCCAAAAGTGCCTTATTGTCGTGGTTCCACCGCGCAAAGGAGGGTCCTTTTGTTAATTTTTTTTACAGTGTCTCCTTTGCTCCTCTAGAATTTTCTTGATGTCTCTGAATCTCTGTTTCCTCAAACCAGTGACTTCAGATCCCCATGCAAAATTCGCACAATAATATTTAAATACACAATTTGCTGTTTTGTTTTATTTTATGATATGGATCGAATAAGAATTCAACGCGAATAGCAAGAAAAAAAATATTGCGCACGTATTCTCGGCAATGGCGTTTTTTGATTGATGTGAAAAAGTGTTCGTAGTAGTAACCGCAATCAATAACGGTGTCACGTGTAGCTAGCCGAGATGAGTACGGGTCGTCCCCAGGGATGCGTGGAATTTCTAATCTTGCTTTAGACGAGTTGATTAGAATAAAAGAATAGGGAGAATAGTTTCTAGATCTATATTAAACACGGATGTAGAATTTTTATGGAAAAAGGCTTGTAGGGTTCATTAGGATTTAGTAGTCGTGGATGACTAATAAAGATGTCTCCTTTTATCTTTTGATAGATTTAAAACTAGAATGATAGTGATGAATGAGGATTAGGGTTTTTGGAAGAAATTAGGATTTTCCCACTATTGACCCTTGTCCCTTCATTGATCTCTATTCATGTCTAACCCTTAATAAAACAATTGTTAATCTAATCTCAAATCGCAGTCAAGACTATCAATAAATTGATAGCGCCCGATTAGGATGTTAATGATTATTTTACTAAAGTTTATAAACTTCATAAGAGATAAAAGAAGTTAAAATATTTTCTCATCCATTGTTCTACTCTAATCCTACGAACCCTATCAAGCGGAGAATTACTCACGCATGATGGAGATAGAAGAAGAAAAGATAGAGAATGAGATCATAATGTAAATATAGAAAATAAATGCGATAAGAATACAACAACTACCTTTATTAATCAACTTGATCAATTACACTTTTTGTTCCTTTAGAAAGTGGAATACAAAACCCTAGTTTGCTTCTCGATCTATCTTGAAGGAGGTAGATGAACAGCTGATTGATCAACCTGGATGCGTGAGTCAACTTGGACTTCGTGATCTCTTCGGTTTGATAATTTTCCAAATAAGGCTCTCGGTCCTTTAAATAGTCCCAAAACCAGAAACCCTAGATCCCATGTGTTAAAATTTGTTGTTGTGATTATGACCCTGAAATCTCACATCCTACGGCCACCGAAGCGCCGCGGATCCGCCGCTAAACCCCCTATTTTGCCGCCCTTCCACCGCGTTTTAGTGAGATCAGGTCTTGGGATTTTTTCTCTCTGGTATTGACATTTGTAGATCTCTTCGATGTCTGGATTTTGGAAATCTTACTCTAAGTCTTTATCGTTATTAATTTTGCGATTTTATTTAACTTCATCGGTAGATTGAATATTCCAGACATCTCGGATACCCCGATCTCCAGACCTGAGCCAAATCTACACAATATCTCAATTTATAATATTAGTAATATTTGTTATATCTCGAGATATTATCTTAACCATTTGTATGATATTATATTTTAAGAATCTTGATTAGAATATTTGATATGATATGCAAATTTTAATTACCTAAATATTATATAAATATTATATGCATATATTTTCCTTCATAATGTTAATTATAATTTATAAACATATGACAATAGATATTTTACTGATAAATCCACATATGTTTTATATTTATAATAAACACCCTTAAATATTTATCAAAAGTAAGGAAAATGTTATATCAAAAGTGCGATATTTTCGACTGAACTGCTATCGTTCGATTCATTCTAGATGCGCGATCGTCACCTCGACTCCGGAGAAAAAGAGGATACCGACCTTCCTACACTTGGCTATCGTTCGACTAATACTCGAGGCGCGACCGTCACATCGACTCCGGGGAAAGAGAGGATACCGACCTTCTTACACTTGGCTATCGTTCGGCTCATACTCGAGGCGCGACCGTCACCTAAAAAGAGTGGACACCGGCCTAACACGAATAAGATAAAAAAGACTTTCGAGCTAAGAGCACTTGCAGAATGAAGACACTTGAGAAAATAAAAATATATGTACATTATTTACGATCAAAATTATATACAAGGTATTGTGGGCTCCTCAGCAGTAACAACTCCAATTTTTGTATACCTAAATTTGATTTAAATTTGAAATATACTTGGAGTATTAATGTTGCTGATAACACTTTAAGTATCTATTTCCCTACAATAATTACAAGAAGGAGCTTGTAGCTCATTGGTAATACCATGCACTGCTAAACCAAGCCACTAGAGTTCGAATCCCATGCCCCACATATTTTTTTATATCATTTTGTTTTAATTTTTTTGGGAAGGTCAACAGTCAAATAGCCATAACTCTCAAAATTTATACTGAACCCAAAAAGTTAAGTATACCAAAAATCCCCCCATGGAATTACCCATCCAACGGTGTCCCGACTTGGCCTGACTCGGCCGAGTCGGCCGGCGGACCGGCCGAATCGGCCGGCGCCGCCGGCAGGACTCGGCCGGACGGCCGAGTCGTCAACACGGATTTTCTCCGTGTTGACTTGGTCAACCCCCCTGTATACACTAAATTTTCAGAACAGTTATCAAATTATCATTAAACCTCTTTTATTCCAAAATTTAATGAATTTTAATGTTTTTCTTAATTATTTTTATATATTTTTTTAATTAAAACCCTAACCCTAGCCTAGCCCTATATAAACACCCCTACCCTCTACCATTTCACCCTACAATTCTCAGTCCACTCTCTAAAATTCTCAAGAGAACTCGGTACGTTAGAAATAGAGTGAAAAGCGAAGCGCTGCAGAAACCGACGACGAATTCCGGCGATCGTGCTAGAACCCTTCACGACGTTTCGACGCACCGACAACCTACTACTTTCTTAGCCTCCCTAGCTTGTCCAAACTTGTAAGTCCCACTCTTTCTATCTTTCTTTTCTTTGAAAGAAAATACGACTTTTTGAAACCCGACGGAAATCGGAACAAACCGATTTCCGATTCGGTTTTTATACAAAACCCCACTTGTCACCTAATACATAATACCTAAACATATTCATGATGACTATTAATCACATAAAAATCAATTTGGACAAAGTTTCACACATGAAATGATAGCTTTCTTGTAATATCGTATTCCTTTCATAAAAATACCATAAAGTTTATTTTCCTCTTCTAATTAATCCCTCATTCCTAAATATGTTCATCTTGATCACTAAACTTGTAAAAATCAATTTGAATGAGTTTTCACACATGAAATGATAACTTTTACAAATACCGTATTCTTACACTTAAATACCCTCATGTTTAATTTATCATATTTAACCTCTAAACTTCACTAAACCTTAAAATAAGTCACGAGGTAATGACCTACCTCTACACACACACAAATATAATCCTAATTGATAACGTCAAAATATAGAATACGAAAATACAAGACTTTTCACTAAAATACCATTTTTTTCTTTATAAACCTTTCTTGAAATTCTAAGTTGAATACAATTCTAAACAAAATATTTTAAAAGAAAACACGATGTGTTATGGATATCGATCGTTTATCTAAATCTGACTTTGTGGTGTCTAGGCAAGTGTGTCAAGCCTAGTGGTTTTTAATTAGGCACATTACTGTGGTTCCTTCCCACTTACCTGGCACTTACCTGGCCGCAATTGGTGGTGAAGAGACGATTTGAGGCTTCTAATGACTTATCGTTTAGACCTTAGAAATAGGCTAGTTGGCTTAGAAAACCCTAGAAACTAAAATACGGAAATTTACAAATAAATACCTTATAATTATAAAACCGTTTTCTAAATGAATAGTATTTATTAAACCTATGCAAAGCGCCACTACAACCCACCTTTGGGGAACCCGTTAGGGATAGTAAGGTTCATCGTGCACCCGCGGGCTAGTAGTGCGAGATTCAGACCTCCGCAAGGAGCATTCGGTCTCGAAAGGTTTAAAATACGACATTTAAGAAAAATGATATTTTTGGAAAATAAATATTTATTTTAAATTACTCTTGTATTATTATATATCTGATTATCATTTAAACGCCTATTTTATTATAAGATAAAGTTTCCATCTTTTTCTTAAAAAAAATTACAAGAATAAAAATTACATTAAAATACCATGAAATTTCAAATAAAACAATTAATACTTTTATTAGGATATATCCACTAGAATAACACAAATAAAACTCACACTCATTATAACCATAAAGACGAATAATAGATACTTGAGGTGTATCTTGAAAACTATACAATAGTACTTTTTACATAAAACCCCCTCAAGTTTATAAATTACAATAAAGACCCTAACAATTATAGAACTTCAAATTACCTTTTTTTTAGTCTGACTCGGGTTAGAGTCTGACTATTTCTGACTTAAATATGATTCAAGTCAATCTATATTCTTTTATATTTCAACTCAATATGAATACATGAATCCCTGAATCCAGTTAACATTTTACATAATTTGACTGAAACAAACCATGGATATACATCTATTATCCTGTTATTCCATTTACCTGATTATGCAGTTACAACATGTTTACTGATATCATGGTTTTGGTCAGTCATCCAACTTACACAATACAATACAACAATACTGTTAAAACACTACGGGGTTTAAGGGGTAGATTGGTACGGAAGGTGTTAAAGGTGGCACGAGGTGGTCAGATTAAGACACCTAACCTGAATCCCATTGCTGTTGTACCGTGGCATAACGGTTCCTTGTACTTTCCTTTTGCCCTGGTCTCTAGCATATAGAGACCCCCTCGTATACACTGGCATCCTTCTTTACCAAGCTACAAACAACAGCGTTAACATAATATTGCAACAATAGCTTACACTTTAAAAATGTACCTTCTTATTCTATTTTCTCTACTTCCCTTTTATCTTTGGGACTTACCGAGCGACCTGTCCGCTGACGACATTCTATTTCTTTCTTCTTTGAATGTTGTCAGGTGCGTTGGACCCAGCAGAGATCGAGCCCACCGGTGAAGACTTGGAGCAGTTTAACGAAGACCCTGAGCTCTAGATATTGTACCTTATTCTTTTCAGTATTTTCATTTCCTGTTATGCCACTGTTTAGGCATCGCTTTTTATTTCAGTTGTATTTTATTTTCATGCATTGTACAAAAGAATGTTATTAATAAAGTTGTTGTTCTTTTTATACTCTTGTCTCTTGTGTATTTATTTTGCTTAGCTACGCTTAGCGTATGTACTTCTGAGTACATACGTAGCGGACCTCGTCGCGTCCCCTTCGCCGTACACTGGGAAGCGGGACGTGACAGGTTTTGTTGGTGGCCCATGCAGGTCAGAGCTGTATGAATCCCTGTCATGCAGTTTTGGTCTGCG
The DNA here is from genome assembly GCA_030015575.1 of Agapanthus africanus. Lineage (NCBI taxonomy): Eukaryota > Viridiplantae > Streptophyta > Magnoliopsida > Asparagales > Amaryllidaceae > Agapanthus > Agapanthus africanus. Next base: position 30,802,870 of record CM057339.1, read on the forward strand.
TGAACAACCTAAGCAATATAACACAAGAACCAGCAACTAAAACATTCTTTACAATTCATATTGCTTGAATCTTGCAAATTTCTATTCCTTGAATCTTATCATTTCATGTATTTGAATCTGTCCTAACCCAAAATTTTCTTCAGGGTTATGGATTCCCCGAACAACACCAGGACCAACGTCAACAACACTCCTTCAGCACTACCTCTCACACCAGCTGTTCTTGCACCACCCACTGAGCAAACGATGCTATTCGAGGCGATCCGCAGTCTTCTCGAGGGACAGCAACAACTTCTGAATCGTCCTGAGACCGATGCACCGGGAGTAAAGCAATTCAGAGCTTTGCACCCAAAGCAGTTCTCTGGTAAAGGAAGCCCTCTTGAAGCGGAAGAATGGGCACAAAGCATCAAAGACGATCTGGCAGCAGCTCAAGTGCCAGACAACGCTTGGGTCCGTGTAGCAAAACTACAGCTCACGGATAATGCTCGCAATTGGTGGAAGGAGGAAGAAAGCCGTCTGGTAGAGCCGATTGAATGGAAGACCTTTCGCGAGAAGTTTGATGCGAAATATTTCCCTGTGACTGCCAGGTTCTCCATGGAGCAGCAGTTTATTCATCTACAGCAAGGATCAATGTGGGACAAATCGGTAGATGAATACGACGTTGAATTCACCATGTTGAGCCGATTCGCGGCACACCTGATACCGACGGACGAGATCAGAGCTCGTCGCTTTCAACAAGGTTTGGACACAGAGATTAATGCTGCTCTAGCCACAGGAAAGTTTTTGACTCATGAGGAAGCTCTAGAAGCTGCCCGCAGTTATGAGGCGGTGATAAAAGAGAGGGGCAGACCTCAGTCTGCAGGAGTCAAACGCCCTGCCAACCAGATGGCGGGTGGAGCCTCGTCCAGACCACCTTTCGTGCCAAGGAGACCCGGAGTACCAACCCATCGTCCTAGCCCAGCCTTTTGCACCTACTGCAAGAGAACTGGACATATGATGAAGGACTGCCGTCAAGCCAACCGCCTTTGCTTAGTCTGCGGTTCAGCTACTCACGGTATTGGGTCTTGTCCCCAAAGACAGAACACAGTTGCTGCACCTAGGCGAGCAAATACCTATCCGCAGCGACCAGCTCTTCAGGCACCTGCTCCCAGACTTGCACTGCCTGCACCACCCAGCGGACCACAAGCTGCACCACCTCCTCGTCAGTTCCATCAAGCTCAAAGGAACGTTCCGAGGAATGCTCCTCAGGCCAGGAGGAATGTGCCAAAGCGCCAGGCTTTCATGATGTCTGTGGAAGAAGCTGAGGCCACTGGCCAAGTCATTACTGGTAAACTTTTCTTCTCAAACTTATCTTTTAGTTTTGTTTACCTACACACTTTCCCTATACCTAAAACCTATCCCATATACCTTAGGTACAATCCTAGTAGCTTCACTACCTGCACTTGCACTGTTTGATACTGGAGCATCCCACTGCTTTATGTCGCAACGGTTTGTTCGAACCCATGCGATTCCAGTCTCACCGCTTGTATCCAGCTGGAACGTCAGTTCCGGAAATGGTGTTTTAAAGGCAACTATGGGATACATCATATGTCCAGTCGTCGTCTGCAGTCGAGAGTTTTATGCTGACTTCAAAGTACTGGACATACCAAACTTCGATGTGGTTCTAGGAATGGACTGGCTTGGAACCTTTTATGCTACCATCGACTGTCGTCAAAAGAGGGTAGTATTCGAGATTCCAGACCATCCGGTCTTCTATTTCAAGAGTGGAGACCGTACACTAGAGCCAAGTACCTACAAAGCGAAGCCAAGAGAAGCAGTAGTTGCAGCAGCTCGAGCAGAGGAAGAATCAAGACCAGAAGTAGTTCGAGAGTTCGACGATGTATTCCCTGACAATATATCAGGTTTGCCTCCCGATCGAGCTTTTGAATTCAGTATTGACTTAGTACCAGGAGCACAACCGGTGATCAAAGCACCTTATAGACTAAGTCCGGAAGGTTTGAAGGAAGTTCGAACACAGTTGGACGAATTACTGGCGAAAGGATGGATTCGTCCCAGCACTTCAAGTTGGTGAGCACCTGTATTACTGGTAAAGAAGAAGGAAGGTTCATACAGAATGTGCATCGATTATAGGGCCTTGAACGAAGTCGCTATAAAGAACAAGTATCCACTCCCACACATCGATGATTTATTCGATCAGCTAAGTGAATCTTGTGTTTTCTCTAAATTGGATCTTCGTTCAGGTTATCATCAAGTGAAGGTTAAGGAAGCTGATATTCACAAAACAGCTTTCAGAACTCGCTATGGACATTACGAATTTCTAGTAATGCCATTTGGAGTGACCAATGCACCCGCAATCTTCATGAACCTAATAAACCAAGTTTTCCGGGAGTATTTAGACAGGTTCGTTGTCATCTTCATCGACGACATCCTGGTATATTCTAAGAATCGGAATGAGCATGCAGAGCATCTACGAATTGTCCTGGAAACTCTTCGACAACATAAGCTTTATGCCAAGTACAGCAAGTGAGAGTTTTGGCTAAATCAAGTTGGTTTTCTTGGACATATCGTATCAGGAGAAGGAATTTCTGTGGATCCAGCAAAAGTTTCGGCAGTTAGCGAATGGCCTACACCAAAGTCAGTGAAGGATATTCGAAGTTTCTTGGGTTTAGCTGGATATTACAGAAGGTTTATTGAAGGCTTTTCGAAGATAGCAACACCCCTGACCAAGCTCACACGAAAAGATGAAGAATTTGTGTGGTCAGAAGCATGCGAGCAAGCTTTCGTAGAACTCAAGTCAAGACTGACATCTGCACCTATTCTCGTAATACCGGATCAATCTGGAGGATTCGAAGTGCATTGTGATGCATCCGGTAAGGGATTAGGATGCGTTCTACATCAGCACGGTAAAGTTGTGGCTTATGCTTCAAGACAACTGAAGACTCATGAGCGCAATTATCCGACGCATGATCTGGAGTTGGCAGCCGTCATCTTTGCTCTCAAAATTTGGCGCCACTACTTACTTGGTGAACGAGTGAACATCTACACAGATCATAAAAGTCTGAAGTATGTGTTTACTCAAAAGAAGTTGAATATGCGGCAGAGAAGATGGTTAGAACTCATGGCGGACTTTGACATCAACTTGCAATATCATCCAGGAAAGGTGAACGTAGTACCTGATGCTCTTAGTCGCCAACCATTATCAATGAAACTCACCGCCCAGTGGAAGCTTCAGCAAGACCTATATCAGATGGAGATTGAACTAGTCATGCCAGGTGATGCTTCAAGTTTGATGAATCTACAAGTTCAATCAACCATTGTCAATCAGATTAAAGCAGCTCAAGCCAGCGATGCTAAGTTGCAAAAGATCAGAGAACAAGTGGAGAATGGACTCAGAACAGATTTCATCATCCATGAAAACGGATCTTTGAGATACGGCAGTAGATTGTGTGTACCAAAAGATCCTGTTCGGGAAGAGTTAAATGAAAGAAGCTCACAGCTCTCCCTATTCAGTACATCCTGGAGGTACCAAAATGTACAAAGATCTACGTCAGAATTATTGGTGGCATGGAATGAAGCGTGAAGTAGCCAGAAGCGTCGCAAAATGCTTGGTGTGTCAGCAAGTAAAGGCTGAACATCACAGGACTGCTGGATTACTTCAACCGTTACCAATCCTAGAATGGAAGTGGCAGCACATCACGATGGACTTTGTAACTGCTCTTCCTCGCAGCACAAAGGGTAACGATGCGATATGGGTCATTGTGGATTGACTCACAAAGTCGGCTCAATTCATTCCATTTCGAGTTGGCCAATCAACCGAGACACTAGCAAAGAAGTACATGGAGGTAATAATCTAATTTAGATTTAAAAACTCTTCATAATGTACTATCTCGGATACCCATGAACTCATACAGGAAATTATGAGACTTCATGGAGTACCGGTCTGCATTGTCTCCGATCGTGACACCAGGTTCCGATCGCAATTTTGGCAGAGTCTGCAAGCAAGCTTGGGAACAAGTCTGAACTTCAGCACGGCTTATCATCCACAAACAGATGGTCAGTCGGAATGAACTATTCAGATCTTGGAGGATATGCTCAGAGCATGTATGCTAGACTTCAAAGGATCGTGGGAAGATCACCTACATCTCATGGAGTTTTCGTACAACAACAGCTACCAAGCAAGTATAGGAATGGCACCTTTTGCAGCATTATATGGAAGGAAGTGTCGATCGCTATTAAGTTGAGACGACATCGGAGATAGGGAACTTCTTGGACCAGAGATGATAGTAGCGACCGTTGATGTGGTTCGTACTATCACGGAAAGAATGCGCATAGCCCAAGATAGACAAAAACACTGGGCTGATGCAAAGAGACGACACTTGGAGTTCCATCCAGGAGACCATGTATTCTTGAAGATATCTCCGAACCGCGGAGTGATCCGATTTGGAAGACGAGGTAAGCTAAGTCCGAGATATATTGGACCGTTCGACATACTCGAACGAGTCGGTGAAGTGGCGTACCGTTTAGCGCTTCCACTCTCATTGGAAGGAGTGCATAACGTGTTCCACATATCCCAACTCAGAAAGTATGTGAGTGACCCCAGCCATGTTCTCGATCATTCCGAGCTCACTATACAGCCCAATTTGTCTTGTGAGCAACAGCCCGTGGAGATCCTGGACAGGAAAGTGAAGACACTTCGGAACAAGGAAGTTAACCTGGTTCGAGTGATGTGGAGGAAAGACACTCCAGGAGAATCCACGTGGGAAAGGGAAGATGAAATGCGTGCAAGATATCCGCACCTTTTTGTAAACTAGTCCTTAAATAAAAGTTGTAAATTTCGAGGACGAAATTTTTGTAAGGAGGGTAGATTGTAACAACTCCAATTTTTGTATACCTAAATTTGATTTAAATTTGAAGTATACTTGGAGTATTAATGTTGCTGATAACACTTTAAGTATCTATTTCCCTACAATAATTACAAGAAGGAGCTTGTAGCTCATTGGTAATATCTTGCACTGCTAAACCAAGCCACCAGAGTTCGAATCCCATGCCCCACATATTTTTTTATATCATTTTGTTTTAATTTTTTGGGAAGGTCAACAGTCAAACAGGCATAACTCTCAAAATTTATACTGAACCCAAAAAGTTAAGTATACCAAAAATCCCCCATGGAATTACCCACCCAACGGTGTCCCGACTCGGCCGAGTCGGCCGGACGGCCGAGTCGTCAACACGGATTTTCTCCGTGTTGACTTGGTCAACCCCCCTATATACACTAAATTTTCAGAACAGTTATCAAATTATCATTAAACCTCTTTTATTCCAAAATTTAATGAATTTTAATGTTTTTCTTAATTATTTATATATTTTTTTAATTAAAACCTTAACCCTAGCCTAGCCCTATATAAACACCCCTACCCTCTACCATTTCACCCTACAATTCTAAGTCCACTCTCTAAAATTCTCAAGAGAACTCGGTACGTTAGAAATAGAGCGAAAAGCTAAGCGCTGCCGAAACCGATGACGAATTCCGGCGATTGTGCTAGAACCCTTCACGACGTTTCGACACACCGACAACCCACTACTTTCTTAGCATCCCTAGCTTGTCCAAACTTGTAAGTCCCACTCTTTCTATCTTTCTTTTCTTTGAAAGAAAATACGACTTTTTGAAACCCGACGGAAATCGGAACAAACCGATTTCCGATTCGGTTTTTATACAAAATCCCACTTGTCACCTAATACATAACACCTAAACATATTCATGATGACTATTAATCACATAAAAATCAATTTGGACAAAGTTTCGCACATGAAATGATAGCTTTCTTGTAATATCGTATTCCTTTCATAAAAATACCATAAAGTTTATTTTTCCTCTTCTAATTAATTCCCTCATTCCTAAACATGTTCATCTTGATCACTAAACTTGTAAAAATCAATTTGAATGAGTTTTCACACATGAAATGATAATTTTTACAAATACCGTATTCTTACACTTAAATACCCTCATGTTTAATTTATCATATTTAACCTCTAAACTTCACTAAAGCTTAAAATAAGTCACGAGGTAATGACCTACCTCTACACACACATAAATATAACCCTAACTGATAACGTCAAAACATAGAATACGAAAATACAAGACTTTTCACTAAAATACCATTTTTTTTCTTTATAAACCTTTCTTGAAATTCTAAGTTGAATACAATTCTAAACAAAATCTTTTAAAAGAAAATACGATGTGTCATGGACATCGATCGTTTATCTAAACCTGACTTTGTGGTGTCTAGGCAAGTGTGTCAAGGCTAGTGGTTTTTAATTAGGCCCACTACTGTGGTTCCTTCCCACTTACCTGGCACTTACCTGGCCTCAATTGGCGGTGAAGAGGCGATTTGAGGCTTCTAATGACTTATCGTTTAGACCTTAGAAATAGGCTAGTTGGTTTAGGAAACCCTAGAAACTAAAATACGGAAATTTACAAATAAATACCTTATAATTATAAAACCGTTTTCTAAATGAATAGTATTTATTAAACCTATGCAAAGCGCCACTACAACCCATCTTTGGGGAACCCGTTAGGGATAGTAAGGTTCATCGTGCACCCGCGGGCTAGTAGTGCGAGATTCAGACCTCCGTAAGGAGCATTCGGTCTCGAAAGGTTTAAAATACGACATTTAAGAAAAATGATATTTTTGGAAAATAAATATTTATTTTAAATTACTCTTGTATTATTATATATCTGATTATCATTTAAATGCCTATTTTATTATAAGATAAAGTTTCCACCTTTTTCTAAAAAAAAATTACAAGAATAAAAATTACATTAAAATACCATGAAATTTCAAATAAAACAATTAATACTTTTATTAGGATATATCCACTAGAATAACACAAATAAAACTCACACTCATTATAACCATAAAGACGAATAATAGATACTTGAGGTGTATCTTGAAAACTATACAATAGTACTTTTTACATAAAACCCTCTCAAGTTTATAAATTACAATAATGACCCTAACAATTATAGAACTTTAAATTACCTTTCTTTTAGTCTGACTCGGGTTAGAGTCTGACTATTTCTGACTTGAATATGATTCAAGTCAATCTATATTCTTTTATATTCCAACACAATATGAATACATGAATCCCAGAATCCAGTTAACATTTTATATAATTTGACTAAAACAAACCATGGATATACATCCATTATCCTGTTATTCTATTTACCTGATTATGCAGTTACAACATGTCTACTGATATCATGGTTTTGGTCAGTCATCCAACTTACACAATACAATACAACAATATTGTTAAAACACTACGGGGTTTAAGGGGTAGATTCTTACGGAAGGTGTTAAAGGTGGCATGAGGTGGTCAGATTAAGACACCTAACCTGAATCCCATTGCTGCTGTACCGTGGCATAACGGTTCCTTGTACTTTCCTTTTGCCCTGGTCTCTAGCATATAGAGACCCCCCTCGTATACACTGGCATCCTTCTGTACCAAGCTACAAACAACAGCGTTAACATAACATTGCAACAATAGCTTACACTTTAAAAATGTACCTTTTTATTCTGTCTTCTCTACTTCATTCTTATATTTGGGACTTACCGAGCGACCTGTTCGCTGACGACATTCTATTTCTTTCTTCTTTGAATGTCGTCAGGTGCGTTGTACTCAGCAGAGATCGAGCCCACCGGTGAAGACTTGGAGCAGTTTAACAAAGACCCTGAGCTCTAGATATTGTACCTTGTTCTTTTCAATATTTTCATTTCCTGTTATGCCACTGTTTAGGCATCGCTTTTCATTTCAGTTATATTTTATTTTCATGCATTGTACAAAAGAATGTTATTAATAAAGTTGCTGTTCTTTTTATACTCTTGTCTCTTGTGTATTTATTTTGCTTAGCTACGCTTAGCGTATGTACTTCTGAGTACATACGTAGCGGACCTCGTCGCGTCCCCTTCGCCGTACACTGGGAAGCGGGGCGCGACATCAGCCTTACAAAAATGCCTAGAGGCTTACAAAAATTCTGAAAAGAGAAAAGGAAGAAGGGGGAATAGCTCAGGCTGCCCGCTCGGCCGCCACCTCTCTTTGCTCTGCACCTCCATCGGGGGCCACAACGGTGACCTTGGGCTCGGCCCTTCTGCCGGCCACTACGGCTTCTACGACCGGCTCGGCGCCGTCTTGTGGCGCTTCCTCGGCGAGGGGAAACCTTGCTCGAAGCTCGCGATCGACGAACTTCGCCGCCTTGTACTCCTTGTTCACACCATAATATTGCATTATTATATTCCCCATTCTTATTCTTTTTATAAATAACAGGTGCTTTTGACGCATGTCTGCTACATATTACAGGTTATAGGTTCTTGGACAGAAAACAGTGAAAACAATGAAAAGACAATGCAAATGTTGACTTTGACCAACAAACAGAAGACTCTTGATCAAGCCTACATCAAAGATAAAGTTCACAATGTACAAGGCAACGTAAGGTCCAAAATTACAAAGCGAACGGTTAAAAATCCATTGCAAATTGTTCACTGGAGATTTAGATCCAACATAAAAGCCCAATTGATAAAAGAACCATAGAATATTGAAGCCCAGAAGACCCAGAAGCATACCAAAACTTTTCAACACACATTCTTACCAATGGGCCGCGGAACCGCGGCCTAAGCCCACTCATGCTGCGGCTCCGTGGCCATCTGGTGCCCGGACTTCGATAATTTTTTACCAAAATATTGGGCGGCGCTGAATACTTAACCTAAGGGAAAATTTGTAAATAGACATGCGGATCAAAATGTAACCTAGGGTTTCCTATTCTCTATAAATACGAACTCTAAAGCTTGTATTCTTTTAATGCCTCCTTTTAATAATAAATTCAGAATTCTTTATGGAGAGCATCGGTGTCTCTCTTCAATTCAGAAATTCAGATCTGACAACCTGCGTTGATGTTTGAAGAGATGCATCTGTAAGTAGATTTAATTCCTTGCTCTAGTTTAGATTTCAATTCTTTGCCTTAGGTAGATTTAATTTCTTGCCGTAAATAAATTGTTTAGAGTTAGCTTTGGGGAAGGATTTTGAGAGATGAGATCTCTCATCCCTTTCTTACCCATAATATATTTTCAATAGGACTCCATGCATACACGCACACACCGCGCCCTACGGCACCCTATCCCTCGAGGTAGTGGTGATACCGTAGTATAAAAGCCCGGTTGCGCGCATTTTCCATGGAGGTTAGGGTAAGAATCTTTAAAGGAAGGACAAGAACCTAGAGGAAGGAACACATTCCCAAATGGATCTAATCCCCTTTATTGATAATTACCATAACTCCTCTTAGATCCTAAATTGGGTATAGAAAGCGTTGAGATTTACTTGTATTTCCAAACCATCCCTAAACCTAACCCTAGCAAGACTAGATCTAGATAATCTTAGATAGATAGAATTAGATTTTAGATTTAATAATCAATCCGAACACTGTTCGGAATTAACTCGTAAGAGCGATTAGGAAATTCACAACATCCCTGTGGACCGACCCGTATTCACCGGCTAGCTGCAAAGCGACGCCATTCTTGATTGCGGTAATAGATAGTTTTTGACATACAAATCACTCCTCCACGACCCTCTGCGCCTTGCTCTCAGCGAGCTTCACCGCATCTAAAGCCGTCAGGGCATCCTTCTTGATGGCGTCCCTCGACCTTTTCATGGAGTTGAAAAGGTCGTTCGTCTCCTCCATCTGGGCTTGGATAGCCCGGTTAGATTCGTTTAGAACCCGTTAAGACTCTTTCAACTTGGAGACCACCAGCCCCCCGGCGACCAATCTCGAGTCAACGAGGGTCGCCTTCTCTTTCGCTTGCCGCAGTTGAAGAAGAAGCTCGTCCTCTGGCGAGGAGGATTCGCCTGCCTTCTTCATTGCCGGAGCGATCTCCTTGGACTCCATGGCGACAAGGAGAGAACAGTGCTGAAGGATCTGAGGAAAACAACAAACGTATTAAAGAACTGAAACTGAGGAAATAAAGCTTAAGAAATTTTTAAAGAAAGAAACAGCTGGCCCGAACCGCCTCCTGAGTTGTTGCGGCGACTTGGGCCTTCATGGTGCCCCGGGGAATCTTGGCCCCCACCGCCTTCTCCATGTCCGCTAGCAAGCTGTCGGCCACGGATAGCCTCAAGAGCACTTCGATGCAGAAGTCACCCTCCTGCACTTGAATCACGGTAGGGAGTGGCTGAAAAAGCACCTGCTTCTTTCTCTTAAGGGGGGATTCGGCGGGGGAGTCACCTCCGCCCTAACCCGAGGCGTCGGGTCCCGCACTTGTTTCTGCCCCTCCTCCCCCCCACGGCGTTCCTCCAGGACGAGGGGGCGCTGTGGGAGTATTGGCCGGAGGAGTTTTCCTAGAGGCAGCGCTTGGACCTGGTCGAAACGAGCTGGCGCCATCGGTCTTTCTTCCCTGGGCCTTGACAGCCATAGTGGCCATAATTTTTTTATCAGTCCATGGGCTCTGCAAAAAAAAACATAAGGAAAGGTTCATCAACACAGGAACGGCAAACGAATTTTGGCAAAGTCTAAACAGATCGTCGAAAGCCCTAATTTACACAAAAAACGCGCAGGACTGAGTCCAGCTTAGTCAGTATCTACTTGGAGAGCAGGACGTCAGCCCACAGAATTGGTTCCCATTGGGACACCACCTTCGTCTTGGGGGCGTTCGACTGCCACACCCTCTGGCAGTCGGCCCTGTGCCACTGGGTGTGCACAGGCCAATCCTCACCCTCCGGAGGACCGACGAAAACGAACTTCTCCTTCCACTCATGGTTGGAAGAAGAGACAACCACTACCCCAGATCCGGCCGTCCCACCCTTCCGTTTTTTAAACGATAGATACATCCAGCTCGGCTCTTCCTTACTAGTCCCGGGGTGATTTTTATAACAAAGAAAAGACAGGAGGGGGCTCAAATCGAAGGGGATCCGATCAAATTTTAACCGGACCAGAAACCCGAGGAGGATCCTCCATGAGTTTGACGCTAGCTGGACCGGGACAAGACGGAAACAATGGAGCACCGCACAAACCTCGAACAAGAAGGGCAGCCACATCCCTGCCCAGAATGCTTCCAGATACAGGGCAATCTCCTTACCCCGCACTTGGTCGGCCCGCTCACCCTCTATGGGCAAACGGTGTGAATAGCCAGAGGGGATATGGAATCGAGTCCAAATGTCGGAAAGATCGACCAGACGATTCAAGACGGAAGGCACATCGCGGGTATTCCCGATGCGCACCTTAGGAGCCCCTGTTACCACCCGACGACGAGTGACAAGGGCAGCCCTGACTCTGGAGGGAGCCCGACATAGAAGACGCAGAAGAAGAACCCTCTCGGCTATTTGAAGCCGAGGAAGAGGAAGACCCGTTGGACTCGACCCCAGAAACTGAAGCCTTATCGCCCGACTCTACCCCTACTACATCTACATACATCTCAGAGGATGACATCTAACCTGATTCAAGGAAAGGGTTTGCTAAGGAAAATTCAGCAGAAGATCCGACCTAAGCGGAGGTGCGCCGGGCAATTTTCAAACGATGAAAGACACCTAAGGCAAAGTGTCGGCCCTAGGATAGTCCCCTCCTATTTATATACTCCAAAGATAACATCCTACGGCCGAGATCGATTCCCGCTAAAACGAAGCGTCGCACCTAGCGGCCGTCGAGGATCAACGTGACGATCGACTATAGGAGACGTCTCTTCGTGGTAGGAGTCAAAGACAACTTATCTCACCCCGCTAACCAACGATGTACACGTGTCCCGTAATCCAACGGACGATCGAGTGAAACGACGCCCCCTCTTTAAAGTGCAATCATTTCACCGATTCGCTGACGTCATCAGGGATACACGTGAAAATTTAGGCACACGGTGAGACGCCACGTGGACCCGAAGATCAAAGATACGCAACTAACAAACGCCCTATCGTCCCCGGACAATCCTCCACGAAGAAATCTCGGCGCCGAACTGAGCAGAGAAAACCAAGCAGACCACTCTCGACCCAACCCATAAGTATGTTGAAAGAGAGTGGGGGTAATGATGACGCTCACAAGTGGGAATTCCCCAGATCACATGTCACGCTCTGCTTCCCAAAATAAGGTGAAGGGTGACATGGTACGGTCTGCATCCTAATTGTATTGAAGATGGTCTATTCAATACAGTTACGTTAAGCATAAGAATATTTATAATATGCAGGGTGTGTACCAAAACGAAATTAATAAAAGACATTTATTTCCATTAACTAAACTTTATTACATCCCAAAAGAAAGAGTAAAATAAACTAAGTAATTTAATTACATCGAAGGAGAAACAAAAGCCCTAAACATGTGGGCAACAACAAAAATTAAAACTAGCTAATCTTCCATCGTCAATTCTGTGTAATCTTCATTTGTTGGCTCCACAGCTTGATCCTCGTCATAAAACTCATTCTCATCTAACGGACATTCAAAAGATAGAAGAGAAAAGAAAAGTCCGTCAGCGAGTTATACTCGGGTAGGATTGTCTCATAAGGAAGTAAAGGTATAGAAACGAGCAACTGTATATAAGTATGATGTATATGATGTACATGGGTATAAATGTATGAGGGGTGTAAAACTAAGACATGTTGACATAGATATATGTGAATATGGTTATGTTGTGTGAGGTGTATGTTAGGTAAAAGTTCAAGTCAAGTCAATTGGGTATTCAGTCTAAAAGTTAGATCAGATTAAACAAGGTGTGTATTGATGGAATTGACTGAGAGACGTACTCGTATCCTTGAGGTATCCCATAACTAGCTGGAAGCAGCATGAGCTGGTGCTCGTGCCTGGGGTGGCAATCAATGCGGTAGCGTGAGCATCCCCGAAAGGTGTCCCATGACTACGATAGAGTTTTGTCTAGCGTGAATATCGTTCAAGTGTACAAGTATTTCCACCCTTCAGTTCCATAATAAACAACAAGTCTAAACTGGTAAAATATCTGCATCCAATATGCTGAATGATTCATGTCTCCTAAAGAAAGGTAGATAAAGTAACGTGTGGGTATAGTGCATGATATTACGTGAGTTTAGTGGTGAACATCAATAAGTATCGTGATTGTTTTAGTTTGTCAAACAAGAGTCCGGATACTCGCGATTATTTCGTTGTGGCCATGGAACAACAACTGGGGAAGTGAAATGTACGGTTTCACTTCTCGGGATCATGATCGAGTAGTAGGGGAATCCGAGTTCCGCATCTCCTTACCTAATCAAATTACCCATCTCCGTGGTTCAGTATAAAGGTCTTGACGAATTAGAGTTAGTGCGTATACATCTATGCATGGAATTTTCACATTATATGTCATCCAGATATTGGATCACTCGCCCTCAAGTAGGGTTAGCATTCGCCCGAATATCGGGTTAGTAGTCGTCCACACATTAGACCATTCACCCCAAAAGTAGGGTTAGTATTCGCCCGAATATCAAGTTCGTAGTTGTCTACACATTGGACTGTTCACCCTGCCTGCAAGGATCCCCATTTATAAGTATTCCATACCTAGATCCGCGCATTCTAACCCTATCTGTATCATGTATCATGTATGTCATAAACTTGTAATCAACAGTTGATCTTATTTAATATGGACTTCCACAACGGCTCATTTTATCTTGTTATCTTTTTAAGTTTGTAAGGTGCTTCATATCATTTTATAGAATGCTTATTTAATAAATGATGATAACGTTTAATGATATTTATTGTTTATAAGAAAATCATGATATTTGGAATATTTATCATTTTGAAACCCATAGTATTTTACTGAGAAAATATCCTTTTAATAAAAGGTTAGGGTATTTTTTTGAAAATTTTCTTTTAATAAAGTTTTAGATAATCTTTTGAAAAATATCGTTATAAGGGTTATGGTTTTTTGTTGGAAATAGCCATTTAGTAAAGGTCAAGTTATTTAAATGAAATTATATCTTTTTAGGATGGATTGAGGTATTTTATTGTAATTAATAATTTTTATAAATTTATGGCGTTTTAAATTTGAGGTAACATTTTAGAAAATACATTCGTGTTGGCAACCGCTGCACATGGGCGGCAGTATTTGTGTCCTTTTTAGGGATGATTGCCTATCAACCAAGAGGTATTTATGTAAAACATTACCCTATTTAATTAGGATATTTTATTATAGGTGATATTCTATAAGAACAACTCCGTATTGACAACCGCTGCACATTGGCGGAAGGATTTATGTCCTTTTTAGGGATGATTGCCTAGTAACCACAGGGTGATTCATATAAAATATTCCCCTATTAGGGTATCTTATTAAACTTTAGTTAATAGGCTGAGGAAATTATACTAAAAATATTCATTTCTAAGTGAAAGGGGTTAAATTGAAATACTATAGCATACTTATTTAGATTAGCATTGTCCCCTCTTAAAAGGGTAGGGAATTTTAACAAAACTGAGGTAAATTAATGGATAAGAGTGCAAGTAAAAATATATTGTTTTAGTGTGTTTAAAGTATTGTTCCAAACATCTCACATCCTATGAGTATTTTAAATATATACATGTTAATAAAATGAGGGTATTTTGTGAAAGTAACCTATTTCGAGATCTTATTGGTAACATGGGTAAGTGGGTGTACAAAAAGGGTGGATTGATGCCCCATGAGTTATAACTTTAAGCATATCATATTCCATGTAGGATGATGGTGCAATATTCACGCATATAGAGGTAATTAATTAAATGATTTTAAGCATGGGTCAAATTCTTACAATTAAGGGGTACCAAAATAGGCATGCAAAAATATTTAACATCATTTTAATATAAGGTTGGGGATTAGAAGTTGAAACTAAGATCATTAAAAGAAAGAAGGTGACAGACAAGTGGAGAGAGGTGGATCCTATCTTTTGTTTGAGTTAGATGCCGATAGGTCGAAAATGTAAGCTCGTACTAAATCCTCAATAGCTCCGTGCTCGGATTTTTTCTCGATGCTTGGGTGGAACCACAACGTCGGCATCGTGGATGCGAAGGCGTGGGTATTTTTTTTCCAGAATATTTGGAGTTTTGAGGTGTGAGAAATCAGTGTTTGAAGGTCTCTATTTATAGGGTCTTTTCCCTAACAATAAAATCCAAAATCTGTCAAAATCTGCGCCTAATGATCTGCTGATGATTTTATGTTGATTGCCGCCACCGCCAGGATTTGTGGCTGTTGGATCTTGATCCAACGGCCCTGAATCGCGCCGCCAAACGCCGCCACGCGCCACGCGTGTGGGGATCACGCGTTTTCGCGTAGTCCTCACCACGTGGACGCCGCTGGATGTTCTGGGCCATTGGATCTTGCATCCAACGGTCCAGGTTAAAGGGGATTTAATATTTTTTATTTTTAAAATCTAACTGTTTATTTAAGAAAATCGAATTTGGGCTTAAAAAAATTGTTAAAAATACCGTAAAATACGGGAAAAATATTAGAAAATTCCAGAAAATATATTTTATTGTTACCTTAAATTTAAAAATAATTTTGGTCTAAAACTAAATAATATATCCATATCTACGGCGTTTGCTAGTTATTATAATTATTTAAAATCTAGTTTATCCTTGAAAATCATTTTACTTACGAAATAATTATTTTAATTGATAATAAAAATATGTAAATTATTTTAAGGCATTATAAAATTTTATTAAAACATTGTAAGCCAAGAAAAATATAAATAAATTTTAGAAAATTCCTTTAATTATATTTCAATGCTTTGAAAATTACTAACATTACTTTTAAAAATTAAAATCATTAAAACAATATATATTTTTTTTTCTATCAACGAAACGCATAAATAACTACTTTATACTAGAAAATTAAATAAAAGATATTTTATTAGGTATTAGAAAACACAGTCGTTACAATCTACCCTCCTTAAAATAATTTCGTCCTCGAAATTTCAGAAAGTGGGTCAAAGAAAATCACTAAGAAGGGATTATCGTGGTTACAATTTTTGGGTCTCGTCCTCTCGTCCCATTTCCTTGCTTCAGCGTATGTCTGCCTAGTAGTTCTTTCTCCACATAACTCTAACCAGCTGAATTGTCTTGTCCCTTAAGGTTTCATCCTTCTAGTATTCTGACTGGTTGCTGCTCGTAGGTTATGCCAGCCCTTCCGTAATTTCGGAACGATCAAAAGTATGACTAGGGTCGCCAACATAACCTTTTAACTGTGAGATATAAAAGTATTATGCACACCCTCCAAAGAAAATAACAAAACTAGGCTATATACAAACCCACCGTCTCCTTTTAAGATGTTAAACGGCCGATGAGTCATGGGCTGAGCTTTCCGCGCTCTCTGCATTGTATCACCATCTCCACTTTTTTCTACAATTATCTCAATCTTACAAGTTCTCCATCTTCAGGATCGTCCGAACCGATCGGCGCTTCTCCCATATAAAACTTGACCCCTCTCGTCTGCTTCATATGTTTCAACCATCTATGTCTACAAGTCCTCCTTACGGTAGTGTCTCTGTATATCAAGATGAATATCACAATTGCCAGTTCTAGATCGAGATAGGATAGTTGGGTTCACGAGTCTTTAGTTGTCTTGACGCATATGCAACTATATCTCCATACTGATACATCGCACCACCAAGTCCCTTCCCCGAAATATCGTAGGGGATGTTAAAACTTCTGGGTCTATTGAGTATGGCAAGGATGGGTGCATTAGTTACGATCTACCCTCCTTAGAATAATTTCATATTTGAAATTTTCAAAGGAGTAGCCTCTACTAGGCACGGAAATCAGTAAGGTGTCAGGAGTCTTCTTAGCTGCATGTGTCGCTTCCGGGAGTTGGTGTATCGCTTGATGTGAGGAAAAGTCTAGGGATGGTCTAGATATAAAGAATCAGAAAGTGTAAAATCAATGGTCGCTTCCGGATATATAGAAAGTTTTGAAGTTGAAGGAGGGTTATGATATTTCTAAAGGTATAAGTGAGTTGGTGGAAAACTTGAGAGATATAACATAAAGATGACTAGTTGAAACTACGAAAACTAGAAGAATTATAGTGAGGCTAACTAAGATTTTCAGCGAAGGATAAATAAGTATGGCATCAAAAAGGAAGGTTGAAAAAAGAAAAGAGTACTTTTGTTGTCTTGCCACGTGGCATCCTCCTTCTCGGCTGTCATGATGAAGGTCTGGCGTTTGGGTTCATTCCGCTGCGCTTGCTGAAAAACATGCTCCCATGATGGCAAGGGTGGTCCCTTTGTTGATACCCCTTGACCGATTGGTTTAGTAGCGAAAAGTGGCCGGTTTCCCTGTATTGGTGCCCTATAGTTAGCCGGCTTATTGGCAGGGCTTAATTGTCTCCTTCTCTGAGGACTGTCCCTAATAGCATGATCCGGAGACTTGCAGACTACGCAGAGTTTGTTCAAAATGCGACAGTCTCTCATGTAGTGTCTGGCTCTACCGCAATGGTTGCATATGACTGCTGATTTTCTGAAGATAGTTGGTCCTGCTGGTCTCATGGGTTGTTGTCTCCCGTTAAATCTAGAAGATGATCCTCCAAGGATTTGATTGGCTGGTCGCTTAATACCAGACAAACGGTCATCCTTCCACATGCGTCTCTGGGGGTTTTCAAAGCTTCACGTCGCCTCTAAGATTGTGTCATAAGTCGAAAGAGCGGCAGAAGACATAGAGGACTGTGTCTTCAGGTCTAACCCTTGTTGGAATCTTTTGGCATAAAGTTCAGGGGTCGCCACCAGGTGATGCACGAACCGACTTAATCTCACGAACTCCGAAGCGTACTCGTCTATCGATTTATCCCACATTCTCCCTTGTTGGAACTGTATAAACTCTCTTTCCATCTTTATGTGTGCTACGACTGGAAAGTATTGAGTATCGAAACGTTGTTTGAATGTTTCCCAGTCTATGGGCCCATTCAATCTATTTTCCTCTGCCTCCCACCATATTCTGGTATTATCCGTGAGTTGTAGTTTAGCGATGTTTACCCACGCGTCCTTCGGAATTTGAGCGGTACTGAGATCATTGACTGTTCCTTTGAGCCATTCTTCAGCTTCTAAGGAAGTTTCTTTTCCTGAAAAGGTTTTGGGGTGAAGTGATCTGAATTGTTTCACTCCTGCTGCACCCTGAGGAACGGGGAATGGTGCTTTCCTTAAAACTTTCGCTTGTTGTTGCCTGCTTTCTCGCAGCTCTTGATGAAGGGCAGTTGTCTGCTGCTACTGTTGCTCCAGTAGACCTTGCATCATTTATAGCATGGACGCTTGTTGAGCAGCGGCTTCATTGACTCCATTTCCTCTTCTGTTGCGGTTAGGATGTCGTCCGGCTATGATGATCTAAATCAGAATTGGTTAGGTTACAAACAGACTGAGGGATGAGACGAGATAATGACTTGCATGATAGAACAATAATTAATGCAAGAGAAAAACTAATAAGAAGAAGATCAAGAGACACAAGAGAGATTTTTGCTTTAAACTAAGATTTTATTATCCAACTTCAATAAGGAGAGTACAACTGAAAAGTAAGGACATGCCCCTACTGCTCTACATTGTTTTATTCGGCCAAAAGAAAAAGGAAAAAGTCTTATTAATCTCGATTATGGGAGTTCAACAAGTTGCGATAGGCTCTCGCACTAAGAAAGGTACGGCCATTCCTACAGTGTCTTGCGGGGACAACTGCTTGAGTTACTTCGGCCTCGAGTTCCTCCACACTCGAAGCTTCGTCCTTCGAATCATCCTCGGCAGGAGCCTCATTCTTGAATTCCACCTTTCTAGGGTCTTCTTCTTCTGTGGAAGCCATCTCTCCAGGATCATCTTCCATATGTTCATCTTCTATAGGATCTTCTTTTTCGTCTTAGGGGTTATTGGCCATCATAGACTCCGGTGCTGCAACATCGACTTCTTCATCCTCCGAGTCGTGGTTATAAATAACTATCTGGGGGCCTAATACTTCGTCATCCGAATATCCAAGCGTAGACTCAAAGGTGATGGCTGACATGTCGTCCTTGTCCGAAAGATTTAGCCATGACCCGAAAAGAATGGTCATGGTTGTTCATATCATAATTTTTCATTATTATATTCCCCATTCTTATTCATTTTACAAATAAACAGGTGCTTTTGATCCATGTCTGCTATATAGTTGCAGATTACAGGTTCTCGGAACAAAAACAGTGAAATTGAAGAAAAGACGATACAAAAGTGAGACTACGACCGATAAATGGTAGAATCTTGATCATGCCTACATTTTGCGGGACAATGAAGATCAATGAACAAGTTCACAAAGTACAAATGCAGCGCAAGTTTCAAGATTTCGACACGAAGCAAACGGTAAAGTCCACGACATTATTCACTGTGGAAATCTGGAAGAAATCTAGAAGACAATCTGAGAAACCAAGTGAAGAAAAAAGAAGCCAAAAGCAACAGAAAGAACCCCAGAAAAAACCAACAAAGAAGCCCACAGTATGTCCGCGGAACCGCGGCCAAACATGCCTTCTGGCTGCGGATCCGCGGCCATATGGAGCACGTGTCAGTGCAAAAATTCAACAGTGGCGGTGCGTTGACTAGGGGTAAATTTGTAAATGCAGATCTGTATCGAATGTAACCCTAGGGTTTCTATGCTCTATAAATAGAAATTCTAAACCTCTTTTTGAGGTATGCCTCTTTTTATTTCATCTATTCAGAATTCTTAATTCGGTGTAAATGTTTGGAGAGAGCCATCAAATAAAGTAAGATCTTTTATTATTTGCCCTAGTTAATTTTATTTCTGTCTTAGTATAATTTTTATTTCACTGCCCTAGTTAATTAGTTTAGAAAATGTTTATCAATTCCCTAATGAGTGAGTAATTCCTCACTTGTTAGGGTTAGGAATATGGAAGGTTTGAGTGATGAAAATCTCTCACCCCTTTCTTGCCCATCACATATAATTAATAGGACTCCATGCATACATACACACACCGTTCCCTACGGCACCCTATCCCACGAGGTAGCGGTGATACCGTAGTTTAACAGACCGGTTGCCTATGTTTTCCATAGAGGTTAAGATAAGAATTAAGAAAGGAAGGACAAGAACCTAGAGGAAGAAAAATTATTTCTTCCCGATGGTACTAATCCCCTTTATTAATTATTACCATAACACCTAAATAGATCTAAATTAGGGCATTGAAAGCGGTGGGAAATTTTTAATTTCCAAACTTAACCTAAACCTAACCCTAGCAAGATTCTAATCCTAGTATAAATCAACTTAGTGTTTAGTGATAATCAATCCACATCGTTTGGAATTAACTCGTTAGACCAAATTGAGAATACACAATATCCCTGTGAACCGACCCGTACTCACCGGCTAGCTATCAAGCGACGCTGTTCTTGATTGCGGTAAACAATATTTTTGATCACAACAACTCATATCATCAATCAAATGGCGCCGTTGCCGGGGATGACGTAGTTATTTTCTTTTTGTAATTTCAGGTTAATATAAAATTGAAAAATCATAAAAACTGAAAAAATAAAAAAATATAAAAAAATTATCATCTTGTTATTTTGTGAAGGGTATTTTCGTTTGAATTATGCAGGATCGAAGAATAAATTCAGATCTGAAAAAAATCCAGAGAGCAAAACAGAAAACCGCAGATCTGAACAAACAGAGGATAATCACAACAGAGCAACAGAAGAAGTTGGAGGACTGAGTCAATGATCCCACCGCGTTACCGCCGCCGAAAGCTCTTTATGACCGCGGTTCCGCGGCTCCGTGGTGACGTTAGCACGAGGAAAAATCACTATAAATTTTCTCTTCTTCTCTGTAACCCCATTATCTCCTCTATAAAAATTTTCCTGCAGGATTCTTTGCACCAAAAATTTCTCCCCCTTCCAATAATTGATCTTGTGTTGGATTCTTTGCGCCGCGCTTTAAAAAAAATTTGTTTGCAAGTGATTATGCTTACTGCTTTGCATATCTAAATTGACTTTTAAGGGGCTTGAACACCAATCCAGATTGGGTGAGGATTTCATCACCCTTCTCAGGACCCCAAAAATCACATAAGGTATATTGCATTGACCATCAATTAATTAAAAAAGATTAGACTCAGCCCTAAGGACTTCGCGCTCAATAGGACAAAGGAATAGTTGTAGGCATCGACCGTTGATCCTAACCTGACTTTGTGGTGCTTAGGCTAGACAGGTAGTGAAAGGTAATTTAAAAGGCCCGTCTCACGGTGATTCGTGAGCGGATCCCTCCTTTCTCTACTTGTGCTTACCTGACCATGATTGGCGGTGAAGAGGCGGTTTGAGGTCCTACTTCTTACCCTTTGGAACAGTTAGGAGCTGTCTAGCAGACCTAGATGACCCTAGATCTAGGCTTAATTGTGCATTTGTAGTTGATTGAACGTGTGTCTAAGCCTTTTATCAAAAATCTTTTTGCAAAAATCTCCATAAAAAAAAAGAAGAAAACACAAAAAAGAAAAAAAAATTTACAAAAAATTGCAACTTGTCGCTAAGAAATCCGTGCACCCCACATTCTTTTTCTTCTCCTTCTTATATCATGGGTACCCCACCTCACAAAACTCTTGCCGAACTATGGTACCCTCATCCAAACATTGCTTCTTACGCGAATTGTTTTGGTCGAATTACGGATGACCCCTCCATGCCCAAAATTTTGTTGAAAGATCGAATAGAAGCGTCTAGGAGAAACAGTTCGACTCTGCAATCCACTTTGTATCAACCATTTCAACCTTCACCACCTTCTTACGTTGATACCCCTTTTGAGAGTCCCGTTGTAACTCCGAAATCCATGTCTATTGCTGAACATATTGAACAATCTCGTAACCAATCTTTCACTCCTTTCAACACTTCCAGTTCTTGGGATCAACAAGTCTATTCACTTTTTTATCCAAATGTTGATCTTACTCCTGTCCAACTATTCAATTCCTACCAGTCCTACCCGACTTTCGCACCTTTCCTAGATATTGCTTCTACACAACCATTTGGGAGTTTCCAAAATCCAAGCAACTTTGAATCTTTTGCTGAAACCCATTCACAACCCATGTCTAGTCTGGAACAGTCGTTGGAAGCTTATATGGTAGCGATAAACCAAATGATGAGGAATGTGGATGCGTCTATGGCCGCCCTTATACAACTTAGTGGCCCGGTAGCTAGTTTCCAACTAGCTCCAAAAATTCCAATGTATGATGAAGCGGTTGGACAGATTGAGAATTTGAGTGGAGAGAGTGAGCTGTGCACCCTACCAAATCAAACCTACCCATCACCAATTGAATCCCACAACTCCGGTTTTGAATGTCTATCAAGTGTCCCAAATGATTCACCAGTTGAAAATAAAACGTTTAATGAGTTGTGCGACTTTGTAGTGCTTGATTTGCCAGATTGTGAAGGGTCCCTTTCGAGTGAAACCATCACCAATCCTTTCAACCATTACACCTCCAATCTAGAACCTGAATTGATAAATATCCATGCTTTTGATGAGGTGTCCGAAAAAATTGATTTTCACTTGATTGAGGATATTGACGCAGGGAATATTTTGGATGATGAACCCGCAGATTTGACTGAATTTTTCTCTCTAATTCATTATCCCGAGTCATTAAATGTTTCTCCCGAACTTCATATGCGTCTTGATTTTGATGATAATTGCATGGATGAGATAATTTTTGAGGAGAATTATGAGGATAGTATTGAGGATAGTATTAAGGATAGTATTGAGAATGAACCAGTTTTGTTTGATGAGTCGGATTTTCCAATTCATCCTCCTGAACCTTTAACTCTTATACTTACTAAATCACCCCTCTTCATCCTTTCCATCGTTCCGACCATGCAAGAAATC
Organism: Agapanthus africanus; assembly: GCA_030015575.1. Taxonomy (NCBI): domain Eukaryota; kingdom Viridiplantae; phylum Streptophyta; class Magnoliopsida; order Asparagales; family Amaryllidaceae; genus Agapanthus; species Agapanthus africanus. Next base: position 30,825,659 of record CM057339.1, read on the forward strand.
ACACAAGAGGACTGTGAGCTTGAAAAATTTCTGTTCGATCATAGCAGTTTTGACGCCACTAGCGCATTCCTCATTGAATCTGACACAGTTCTCACAACCAATAACGATTACGAGTGTTTCACTTTTTCGGACGATTTTGAAGACTCACCGCCCGAGTTTGAGTCCTTTGAATTTTCAGATGAGTTAGTTGAACCATCAGACTCGGTTGCTTACAGTCATTTCGAGCCATTGATGGAATCTTTCGAGTTCGAGACAGTTTCACCAATTTTACCTTCAATTGTTTCACCTCTGAAACTCGAACTCAAGCTGTTGCCATCTCACCTTACATATGCTTACTTAGGTGAGAATGAGACCCTTCCTAAATCACTCCTCTTCGTCCGATGCATCGTTTCGACTGTGCAAGAATCCGTCACGCTTCCATGTTCAATGTCTGGTTTACCAAGTTCAACGTACCCATGTTTTCTCGCGAATCTTGACGGATTTGACCCCATTTCTCGACGGGTTGATAGATTAGCACAATCGCTTTTAACACATCGGTCATCACAATTTGTGCTAATTTATTCACTAAATTTACACCCTCAAGTTCGTACTACACTTCTGTCTCTCTTCTGCCATACTTCTCCTAATATACCGAGACCATATTCCATCTTTCTTCCCATAAGGTCTCGTGTGTTTCTCATTTCTTTTCTCTACACTCTATTCTTTCACCAACCACACCATTATAATGATAAATTTTTTGAATGGTTGGTGCTAACCTTTGGCCTGTGTAAGGTCTTGTATAGTTTGATACTGTGTTTTTCTCCTCCCCAACTCTGAACTTTAATGCTTCAACAGTGGAAACACTGTTGCACTTAAGTTTGGGGGGACCTTTTTGTATATATATTTTGTTTTTCTTTTAACAAAAAAAAATTATAAAAAATATAAAAAATAAAAAATAAACAGGGGAGTGCCGACAATTTTGACCCTTTTGGTGTAGCCTGACAGTGAGGACACTGTCAAGTTTAAGTTTGGGGGTGTGCTCGGTAAGCTTTCTTCCTTCGCATTCATATGTATATTTTTGCATTTGCATACTTATTTTAAAACCCATAAAAAATGAAAAATTTGAAAAATTGAAAAATTCAATTTTGACCATAATTGACTTGAGTTTGATAAAAAGGTTAACTAGCTAGGAACAACTAGATCTTTGATTTAGGAAATTAAAAACCCTAAAATTAACCTTTCTTAAAATTTAACGGTAGAAAAATATATGTATTTGTAGTTTACTTAGTAATAGGCAAATTTTGAGTTCACTTCTTGGGCTTAGTCAAAACAATGGAAGAGTATTGATATTTTTATTAGAGTATAAGTCTGAAAAATAATTCCTAAGCTTAAGTCTAAATTCTGAAAATATATACCCTAAAAATTGCACAAACACGAATCTTGAAACTTGGAATAGTAGAAGAGACCTTAAAATGCTCTTGTCTAAAGTCCTTAGTATGAAGGAAAATAAAATAAAAATACAAGTGTGAATAAAGAGAGAAAAAATGAACACTGGTTTTTGTAATTACTTAAGGCTGCATAAATAGAAAAAAAATATTTCGCGAGGGTGCTTTATCACCTAGTGCCTTAGACCAACTGGTTTGGGAGTCACTGCTAAAGCCTTAAGTGTTACAAGACTAGGAATTACGCCTTAATGTGCAAACACATTTTGTAATCGGTTGTTGGTACCTCAAAAAGTATTAACGGTCGCATGAAGAATGTGTGAGCAATTTCATCTAAAAATTCACCAACTAAAAGTACTTTGGATGATGGACAAGAGTATAATAGCTTGATTTGAATTTCCAAGTGTAGGGGTTATATATACACACACGTAGGGGTATATGATTGGGGTTTGGATGAGAGATAGGAATGAAAAATATGACTTATATCTTTAGTGGAGATGATAAAAATTCCTAAGTTGAGATGGAACCTTAGAAGGAAAATTCAAAAGATACTAAAAGCTAAGTAAATTTACAGAACATATATAATCTTAAGTTAAATGATAAGGAAGCGTGAAAAATACGGGATAATAATTTTTGAGTAGAAGATAATAGAGTTTCTTGTTAGAAAACCGAATTGGAGAATAAAAGTCAATAGGCCGAATTGATAGGATTTTATGGGTAGTATCCGCTGAAAACCCTCAGGAGACAACACTCCTCCTACTAGGGACACCTAGAGGTTTAACGGCTTGTTGCACGAGCTCAGTGCAATCGCGTTTCCCTGCGAAAGTGAGGCTAGGTCTTTTTCGAGAATAAAACTAGTTTTGCTCGAGGACGAGCAAAAGATAAGTTTGGGGGTATTTGTTCATATCATAATTTTGCATTATTATATTCTCCATTCTTATTCATTTTACAAATAAACATGTGCTTTTGATCCATATCTGCTACATAGTTGCAGGTTACAGGTTCTCGGAACAAAAACAGTGAAAATGATGAAAAGACGATACAAAAGTGAGACTACGACCGATAAATGGTAGAATCTTGATCATGCCTACATTTTGAGGGACAATGAAGATCAATGAACAAGTTCACAAAGTACAAAGGCAGCGCAAGTTTCAAGATTTCGACATGAAGCAAACGGTAAAGTCCACGACATTATTCACTGTGGAAATCTAGAAGAAATCTAGAAGACAATCTGAGAAACCAAGTGAAGAAAAAAGAAACCAAAAGCAACAGAAAGAACCCCAGAAAAAACCAACCAAGAAGCCAACAGTATGGCCGTGGAACCGCGGCCAAACATGCCTTCTGGCCTCGGATCCGCGGCCATATGGAGCACGTGTCGGTGCAAAAATTCAACAGTGGCGATGCGTTGACTAGGGGTAAATTTGTAAATGCAGATCTGTATCGAATGTAACCCTAGGGTTTCTATGCTCTATAAATAGAAATCCTAAATCTCTTTTTGAGGTATGCCTCTTTTTATTTCATCTATTCAGAATTCTTAATTCGGTGTAAATGTTTGGAGAGAGCCATCAAATAAAATAAGATCTTTTATTATTTGCCCTAGTTAATTATATTTCTGCCTTAGTATAATTTTTATTTCACTACCCTAGTTAATGTTAGAAAATGTTTTTCAATTCCCTAATGAGTGAGTAATTCCTCACTTATTAGGGTTAGGAATAGGGAAGGTTTAAGAGATGAAAATCTCTCATCCTTTTCTTGTCCGTCACATATAATTAATAGGACTCCATGCATACATACACACACCGTTCCCTACGGCACCCTATCCCACGAGGTAGCGGTGATACCGTAGTTTAACAGACCGGTTGCCTATGTTTTCCATGGAGGTTAGGGTAAGAATTAAGAAAGGAAGGATAAGAACCTAGAGGAAGAAAAATCGTTTCTTCCCGATGGTACTAATCCCCTTTATTAATTATTATCATAACACCTAAATAGATCTAAATTAGGGCATTGAAAGTGGTGGGAAATCTTTAATTTCCAAACTTAACCTAAATCTAACCCTAGCAAGATTCTAATCCTAGTATAAATCAACTTAGTATTTAGTGATAATCAATCCACACCGTTTGGAATTAACTCGTTAGACCAAATTGAGAATACACAATATCCCTGTGGACCGACCCGTACTCACCGGCTAGCTACCAAGCGACGCTGTTCTTAATTGCGGTAAACAATATTTTTGATCACAAGAACTCATATCAGGATACAGAATGTGAAGGAAAAGACAAGGGATATGGATGAAATTGATACAAGTGGATGAGATTCACAAATATAATAATTCAGTTAACAGTTTCATTTTAGTACACAAGAGGACCTGCATGGGCCACCACTAAAACCTGTCACGCCCCGCTTCCCAAAATAAGGTGAAGGGTGACTTGGCACGGTCTGCAACCTAACTGTATTGAAGGTGGTCTATTCAATACAGTTATGTTAAGCGTAAAAATATTTATAATATGCAGGATGTGTACCAAAACGAAAATAATAAAAGCGAAAGGCATTTATTTCCATTAACCAAACTTTATTACATCCCAAAAGAAAGAATAAAATAAACTAATGAGAAACAAAAGCCCTAAACATGTGGGCAACAACAATTATTAAAACTAGCTAATCATCCATCGTCAAGTCTGTGTAATCTTCATTTGTTGGCTCCACAACTTGATCCTCGTCATAAAACTCATTCTCATCTAATGGACATTCCAAAGATAGAGAGAGAAAAGGAAAGTCCGTCAGCGAGTTACACTCGGGTAGGATTGTCTCATAAGGAAGTAAAGGTATAGAAACGAGCAACTGTATATAAGTATGATGTATATAATGTACATGGGTATAAAGGTATGAGGGGTGTAAGTTCAGTTCAATACAGAAGACCGCGGATCAGCGGTCAAACCTATGCGTTGACCGCGGATCCGCCACGTACCAGAGATGTTAGGAGCTGCGATTTTTCTGGGTGAATCTTTACTGATGGTTTCCAATTTATGAAGCTAATTTTCTGGCTTTGGGACTATAAATAAAGACCAAGAGCCTCTTGGAAAAATCATCACGCCGACGAGATCACGAAGTCCAAGACGGCTCAGGCATCCAGGCTGATCATCAACGGTTCATCTACCTCCTTAAAAGAGATCGAGAAGCAAAACTAGGATTTGTAATCATTTTCTAAGGAATCAAAGTGTAATGAATATTGTTGATTAATAAAGGTAGCACTTTTTCCTATTCTATTTCTTTGTAGTTTAATTATGCATTTTCTCTCCATCTCTTTTTCTCCCAACATGCGCGAGTCATTCTCTGCTTGTTAGGGTTCGTAGGATTATGGTAGGTTAATAGATGATGAAAATATCTAAACTCTTTTTACGTCTTATAAAGTTTATAAACTTTATCAAAAGAATCATTAACATCCTAATCGGGCACGCTACCAATTCATTGTTAGTCTCGACCGCGATTAGAGATTAGATTAATGATTGTTTTGGTAAAAGCTAGATATGAACGGAGTTCCGTGTCGAAATAGGGGTTAAGAGTGGGATTCCTTTTCCCTCCAGAAACCCTAATCTGCATGCATCACTGTCGTTCTAGTTTTAAATCTATTAAAGGATAAAAAGGGTAATCTTTAATTAATCATCCATAACTACTAAATCCTAATGAACCCTACAAGCCCCCTTCTTATATAAACTTAGATCCGTAATTAATCTAGATCTATATTTTTACATCAGTGTTTAACGTAGATCTAGATCCTACAACCATTCTTCACCATTCTTTATCCCTCCTCTCTCTTTCTCAACACATCTAAAGTAAGAATAAAGATTCAACGTTTCCCTGAGGACGACCCGTACTCATCTCGGTCTAGCTACACGCAACACCGTTATTGATTGCGGTTAACTACTACATACACTTTCACACACCAATCAAATGGCGCCATTACCGGGGAAACGTGCGTAATTTTTTATTTCTTACTATTTGTGTTGAATTCTTATTCGATCTATATCATAAATAAAACAAAACTTCAAATTGTATATTTAACGATTATTGTGTGAATTTTGCGAGGGAATCTGGAGTCACAGACTTGAGGAAACAGGAGACAGATACATTCATTGAGATCCAAAGAAGTAGAGAAGGCCACAGAAAAAATTCATCAATTGATCTCTCCCTCTTGCGGCGGAACCGCGGCCGGAAGTGCACATCGGCGGCGGAAGCGCGGCCAGTTAGGGGATTTAGGGCTGCAAACTTCTCTGGTATATTTTCTATATCTTTCTCTCTCCTCTGAAATCCAATAAAATATCTTTTTGCAGGATTCTTTGCAAAATATCGCCGCTCAAAAATCTTTTAGCAAGTTCTGTTTTGCAGTCTATTTTCGCATATTTTAATACGGATTTTTAAGGGGCAAAGACCAAATCCAGATTAGGTGGGGATTTTATCACTCTTCCTAAGCCCTACAAATCACAAACCGAACATCTGCATCAACCCTACATTAATTTAAAAAATATCTAGACCAGACTCTAAGGACTGTCGCGCTCAATAAGGACAGAGGAAGGTCATAAGTAATCTATTGCTTATTCGCATTACTTTTGTGGTGTCTAGGCAAGTGTGTCTAAGGAGAGTGGTTAATTAATTAGGACCACTACTTTCGTAGTGGGGAGCCTCCCATTCACCTGGCACTTACCTGGCTACAAGGGTAGTAAAGAGGCGGTAGAGGATTTATCCTGCGGCTTGTCCTTTGGAAGTCTAGGAGCGGTCTAGAGACTGACCTAGGTAACCATAGTTCTAGGGTTGTTTGTGCATTTTTGTGTGATTTGTCTAAATCCGTCATTTTTCAAAACAAACCAATTATTTTCTCGCTTTCTTTTTACCCCTTCCCCCTTCTTCTCTTCTTATAATGGGTGACCTAAACAGAAGAACACTTGCCGAGCTTTGCTGTCCACAACCAGATATCTTTTGTTTTCTTAATCCCTTCGGTATACCGTCCGGCTCTTCCATGTCCTTAAGAGATCATATAGAACAAGCAGGAAGAAACAGTTGGCCACCTCAGTCTAGGTCTTATCAACCGTATCCTAATCCTACACCTGTTTCAGTTGATACCCAGAGTGAGGAAGCCCCTAGATGAATGTCCATTGCTGAGCACATAGCTAGAGCTAGAGGCCAAAATTTCAACCCGGACCAATATCAACCATCACCTCCATTTTCCAAAGAAGAGTTTGATAGCCAACTGACCAACCCATATCAATATTCTTCTTATCACAATGTTGACCCTACTCCCACCCAATTTTCGCAACCATTCTATTCTTATCAATCCAATCCGACTTTTCCACCTTCCCTAGACAGTTCTTCTAATCAGTCATTTGGGAGTTTTAATTATCCACAGGAATTTCAATCTTATACTGAAACCCCTTATCAACCCAAGACTAGTCTGGAGCAGACATTAGAAAAATTTCTGGAATTGTCAAACCAAATTAAGAAGGAAACAACAGAGTGGATGCAAGCAAGGAATTTCAAACCTGCCCAAAAATTTTCAGTATATGATTCGGGTATAGGACAAAATGAGAATTTGGGTAGTGAGACAGAACTGTACACCCTTCCTAATCAAACTTCCCCATTCCAAACTGAAATCCACAACTCCAGTTTCATATATTCATCAAGTACACCAAATAGAATGTCTGATAAGCTGTGTGACTTTGTAGTGTTTGATTTACCCGATTGTGAAGGGTCCATTTCAAGTGAAACTATACCCAACCCTTGTGATCTCTACACCTCCACTCTTGAACCAAAACTGATTGAAAACCATAATTTTGATGAGGTGTTTGAGAATTTTAACCTTCACTTGAATGAGGTGATTGACGTTGGGGATATATTGATTAATGAACCCGAAATTTTGGATGATTTTGTCCCACCAATTCATCAAATCCTTTCACTTCCTTGTGGTCATCATCTTGAGCTTTTAATTCTTCCCGAACCCCAAATATGTCTTGAAGTTGATGATAATGGTATACCCGAAGATCAGACCGAAATACAGCCTCCATCTTCCACATCTGGTTCAGCAACACTCGACACACCAATTTGTTTACCCATTTCACCTTCTACTTTCTCCGGTTCTTCTTCTGTTCCTATAGTTTCAATGAGTTTTGATGAATCACAATTCGTTAATTCAAGTTCAGTAATACCAGAAATTTAACTTGATTTGGATATTTTTGAAAATGAGGTAGATGAGTTTTTCGAGTCCTCTACCTCAATAATTTTTGAATCAAGTAGGATAAATTCTGGCACAAAACTTTTTGACAGCAAAATGTTCAATCACACCATTGATAAAAGTTTTGAAGAACTTTTTGCTGACGAACTTGAATTTTTAAACAATACGGATTTTGTAATTGATCAATCTCCACCTATAGAGGTTGAACCGTCACCATTCCTTCATCCTAATCATTCACATTCATCCCCATTCTTTCTTTTCTCTAATTTCAAACCCTTTCCAGACCACCTCTTATCCCTTCCCCATTTTTTCTTGACTCGATACAACACATTCTTCCACCAACCTATACGCTATACTGAAATTTTTTTGAATGGTTGGTGTTAACTTTTGGTCTTTGTAAAGTCTTACTTTGACCAAATGACTCACCCCCTCTTAAAATACTTCGTATTGTCTAACTCATGTTTGAGGGGGGTTTTATTTTTGGCTCTTGAACATAACTTTTGTCTTCAAATTTGTGAGCCAAAAATAAGTTTGGGGGAGGATTTTCACTTTCATATATTCTTGCCCCCATTAATAATGTCCTCCCAAGCTTATAGGTTTTTGTGATCCAGCAGATAGCAACAGTGAGGACACTGTTGAAAACAAGTTTGGGGGAGGTTTGTGCTTATTTACGCATACTTTGCATTATACTATATATAAGCATAAAAAAAAATTTGATAATAAAAGAATAGAAAGTGAAAAATTACATCCAAAAGATAGGAATAGTTTAAGAAAACCAAGAAAATTAGAAGTTTTCTTAAACGAACTGGTAATAAGTAGTTATGAGCTATTGTCCCAAGGGTTAGTAAGATAAAGAAAATCACTAATCTGAGGATAAAAATAAGTCTGAAAAATAGTTTCTATTCTGAAAGCCAAACATTTGAATGTTGATACCCTACTATATGCACTTACACACGTCTTGAAACTCGGGATAGTAGAGGATACCTTGAAATGCTCTTGTCTAAAAGCTAAAGTATGAAGCAAATAATAAATAAAGAAAATATAAAAATGGTGAAAAGAAAAATGAACACTGGTTTTGTTATCGCCAAGGCAGCAATAAAAAAAATATAGCAAGGGTGCTTCATCACCTAGTGCCTTAGACCAACTGGTTTGGGAGTCATTGCTAAACCTTAGGTGGTGCAAGATGAGGAAAATACTATCACCTAATTAGCAAGCACATAAGTAATCGGTCGGTTAGTAACTCAAGAAGTATTAACGGTCGCATGAAAATTGTGTGAGCAAACAAAATATTCATCGATTAAAAAGTACTGAGGTAGATGGACAAGAGTATGATAGCTTGAATTGAATTCTCCGAGTGTAGGGATGTCCATTACACACACGTAGGGTTATATGATCGATGTTTGGATGAAAGGTAGGAATGAAGAATAAATACGATGTTTTATTGAGAGATAATGTGATTTCTAACATCTTTTCATGACTATTAAGATAGGGCTCATGACAACTGAAAAGCTAGTGGAGTTGGAAACTCTAAATTTTCAAAGTATTTCTTTTATGGTTCTTATCTTTATATATAAATTTCACCATCTCTCTTTTATTATAGGATTTTGTGGGTGTAATCCGCTGAAAACCCTCAGGAGACAACACTCCTCCTACTAGGGACACCTAGAGGTTTAACGGCTTGTTGCACGTGCTCAGTGCAATCGTGTTTGCCTACAAAAGTGTGCTTAGTTTTCTCCTTTCTTTTTCTCCTTCTCTTGAATAAACTAGTTTGTTCGGGACGATCAAATATAAGTTTGGGGGTATTTGTTCAGTTGATAAAACTGCACATTTGTTATTATATTTTTCCTACTATTTCTATATTAAAAAGGTCTTTATTATAATATATCATACATATGAGGGTTTATCTGTAAAAATACTATTTTTCATGTGTTGATATATTATAATTAACATTTGGTAGGAAAATGTATGCAAAGATACCATTGACTAAATCTTAATGGTGAAATTAATATCTCAATAAAACAAAACTCCACTAATATTATTTGTTGAGATTGTGCAGAATTTTTCAGGGCTAAAAATCAAGGGAATCAAAGTTGTTAAGAGCAAACCTGCCTAATTAAGAAATCAAATTAAGAAATCAATTCTGGCAGAAGCAAAGAAAAGATTTCCAATTTCCAAAAGTTCCAGAGATCTCCACGTGTCACAAGGAGAAAATCCCAGAAAACAAAATCCAACGATCAATACAGAAGACTGCGGATCAGCGGTCAAACCTACGCGTTGACCGCGGATCCGCCGCGTACCAGAGATGTTAGGAGATGCGATTTTTCTGGGTGAATCTTTACTGATGGTTTCCAATTTAGGAAGCTAATTTTCTGGCTTTGGGACTATAAATAAAGACCGAGAGCCTCTTGAAAAAATCATCAAGCCGACGAGATCACGAAGTCCAAGACGGCTCACGCATCTAGGCTGATCATCAACGGTTCATCTACCTCCTTAGAAGAGATCGAGAAGCAAAACTAGGATTTGTAATCATTTTCTAAGGAATCAAAGTGTAATGAATATTGTTGATTAATAAAGGTAGCTCTTTTTCCTATTCTATTTTTTTGTAGTTTAATTATGCATTTTCTCTCCATCTCTTTTTCTCCCAACATGCGCGAGTAATTCTCCGCTTGTTAGGGTTCGTAGGATTAGGGTAGGTTAATGGATGATGAAAATATCTAAACTCTTTTTACGTCTTATAAAGTTTATAAACTTTATAAAAAGAATCATTAACATCCTAATCGGGCACGCTACCAATTCATTGTTAGCCTCGACCGCGATTAGAGATTAGATTAATGATTGTTTTGGTAAAGGCTAGATATGAACGGAGTTCCGTGTCGAGATAGGGGTTAAGAGTGGGATTCCTTTTCCCTCCAGAAACCCTAATCTGCATGCATCACTGTCGTTCAAGTTTTAAATCTATTAAAGGATAAAAAGGGTAATCTTTAATTAATCATCCATAACTACTAAATCCTAACGAACCCTACAAGCCCCCTTCTTATATAAACTTAGATCCATAATTAATCTAGATCTATATTTTTACATCAGTGTTTAACGTAGATCTAGATCCTACAACCATTCTTCACCATTCTTTATCCCTCCTCTCTCTTTCTCAACACATCTAAAGTAAGAATAAAGATTCAACGTTTCCCTGAGGACGACCCGTACTCATCTCGGTCTAGCTACACGCGACACAGTTATTGATTGCGGTTAACTACAAACACACTTTTTCACATCAATCAGTGTACAACTAAGACATGTTGACAGAGATATATGTGAATATGAGTATGTTGTGTGAGGTGTATGTTAAGTAAAAGTTCAAGTCAAGTCAATCGGGTATTCAGTCCAGGTTAAACAAGGTGTGTAATGATGGAATTGACTGAGGAACGTACTCGCATCCTTGAGGTATCCCATAACTAGCTGGAAGCAATATGAGCTGGCGCTCGTGCCGTGGGTGGCAATCAATGCGGTAGCGTGAACATCCCTGAAAGGTGTCCCATGACTACGAAGGAGCTTTGTCTAGCATGAATATCGCTAAAGTGTACAAGTATTTCCACCATTCAGTTCCATAATAAACAACAAGTCTAAACTGGTAAAATATCCATATCCAAGATGCTGAATGATTCGTGTCTCCTAAAGAAAGGTAGATAAAGTAACGTATGGGTATAGTGTTTGATATTACGTAAGTTTAGCGGTGAACATCAATAAGTATCGTGATCGTTTTAGTTTGTCAAATAAGGGTTCGGATACTCGCGATTATTCCGTTGTGGCCACGGAACAACAACTGGGGAAGTGAAATGTATGGTTTCACTTTCCGGGATCATGATCGAGTAGTAGGGGAATCCGAGTTCTGCATCTCCTTGCCTAATCAAATTACCCATCCCTGTGGTTCTGTATAAAGATCTTGACGAATTAGAGTTAGTGCGTATACATCTAGGCATGGAATTTCAACATAGTATGGCATCCACATATTGGATCATTCGCCCTCAAGTAGGGTTAGTATTCGCCCAAATATCGGGTTAGTAGTCGTCCACACATTGGACCATTCACCCCCAAAGTAGGGTAAGTATTCACCCAAATATCGGGTTAGTAGTTGTCCACATATTGGACTGTTTGCTAGGTTCCCTAACACCGCCACAAGGTTTCAGGAGGCATCAACCATGCCGTTTTCAAAATTTTAGCGTGCTATAGAACCCTAATTTTAGAATCTTAACTAGAGAATTAGAAGAAACAAGAATATAAACAACTTTGCATACAAAGTGAACAAGAAATACAACCTTTGTAGACCGGTCCTTCACTTCAAAAGCTCCGTGTAGTAGTCCTTTCGCTCCAAGTAGTAATCTCCCGGTCTCTAGTTGGACTCCACAAGGTGAAAGGAACAAGCTTGCTAGAAGTTTTCGAGGCCGAAAATGATCTATGTCGAGAAAACTCTAACTCAAGCTACCTCTTCACTAATTAGGAATTAGTGAAGCAAACAACCTAAAATAAATGGCTAATCTAGTGTAGGTTGATGAATTAGGAATTTTGCTCACTTTAGAAATATTTTTCTCACTATTTTTTTTCACCTCCCAAAAACCTAGTGAGATCTTGGAGATGAAGAAGAAGATGAAGTGGAGAATAGAAATTAGTGAGAATAGCAACCATGGGTAAGATAATATCTCATACTAACTCATGTAGAGATTTAACCATGGCTTAAGGTAATGGTTGGGTTAATAAATATCTAATGTAAAACAAAACTAGTGGACTAAGTCAATAGTTCTACAAGCTTCCACTAAGCTCAAACCATGTGACTAATTTCCTACTAATTTTTGATTTATTTTAAATAAATAAACCCCACATTATCATAAGTATGGTGTGATTCTCATACACCCATATAGCATATAGCAACTAGCATGACACAATAATATATATCACATATATATTAAGTGTACACAAGTGAGAAAAAGAAATGCTTAAGTGAGCTAATATTAGTTAATGTAAATTAATATATCAAATATATAATTATACATTAAATTATTAAATAAACACTTGATTTAATAATCCGGCTATATCATATATAACCGACTAATATCATATGTATCAACTTATCGAATCAACACTTGATTTGACAACCCGGCTATATCACGTATAACCGATCGATATCATAAATCGCGAGAATAGATTACGGTATCACATACACGTATTAATCTCGGTCCCGCACATATCACATATGTGCTCCTACTTCGTTTTGCCTGAGCCAGGAAATCTCTGTGTAGGACTCTAAAGACTCGTCAATACGCCAGCAGTAGGTGATGATCATATCAATCACCCAAAAGCCGTCAGTGGTACTAGATGGACGTAACGGCTATCCGGGTATTGAGCGATCAGAAGCTCAATAAGGAAGCTTGTCTAAACTCCAGCAAAGCCTATCAGTAACACTGCCGTACAGTCCGGTCTCTTCATCTTATATGTCGCTGTTAGTGTATATGCCCTAGAGGCCATTACTGTATCATACTAGTTTGTATATTACTTAATGGAAGCTTGGGATATTCACCTTGTATATACAATCTTGCTCAAAATAGTAGTATGCTACTTGGTTTGTTTCTATTTCAATGTGTACATGTGTTTATTTTAGTATATCGCCTATACACATTAGTGGAGCCCTTAGGATCTTTGCTTGATTACCAGCGTTGTGATGGCAGTCACACCAATGGGGGCTGGGTAATCTATAAGCACATCCTTATGCAGGTCCCTAGTCGCAGGACTATCGAGACAGGGCATCGATACTCCGGAGTAGACTAGCGTATGCGCTTCTCATCCCAGAGTGGGAGGTGATCTGTCCCACAGCCATCAGTATGTTGTACTGGAGATAGTATGCGGGTGCTCGTTGGGTTACGAGTACACTGGACAGGACTCGTCAGGAACTGACCGGTTGGTATTATACCTATCGTCAGTTATCAGTTCCCAGGTGACATGAGTACAGCTTAGTCCGCTGACTTGACACTGTCACTTCGCCTCGAGTGTATTCCCACTGTACTTTGATTACTACCCTACCACGGCTCAAAGGAGTCGTACAAACATGTAGTAGTTGGGTGCAGTCCCAAAGCACTTGGAGGCAGTGACGGTTAGACAGGATTCGTCTTTCCCGGTATTGGGGGTTGACATCGCGCTGTGTCTAGGAGAGCCATTACACGAGTAGTCCCTGGCCAGGGCAAGCGAGATATACTGGTAGGCTTCCAGTGTTATCTCAGGGTGTATTGGGCTTCACTCCGACACGAATTGTAGCGCTATTAGGGGACTGACGTTTACCGCCCCCCTAGGCCCGCCATGCGATGTATCAGACGAACAGACCGGACTGTACGGAGATTGTCACATTCAGGCTCAGTAGGAGTTCAGATGGGTTTCACCTCGTCAGTCTTCTTGTCGGCATCTACCTGGGGACCGTTACGCACAGCTAGTACCGCTTGCGTTCTGTGGTTAAACCCACTGCCAGCGTAGTGTCGAGTCTTTAGAGTCCCACACAGAAAGCTATTCGCCTTTAGGCAAAAGAGTAGAGGTCGCATGGTTTTGCGACAGGGTTCAGTAACATCCGTGCACTTGTGCACGTTTAGTGTCCGGAAAGTTTACACTAGCGGGCTTTGGTTTAAGCCAGATCCTAGTGTACGTATTGGGATTGGTTTTCGTGTTCCTCGGAACGCGAATGCGGGTGTGTATGCACAGTTGACGGAGAGACAGAGGCAGAGGATTCTCATTAGGGTTGTTGACCGTTGACTGTTGACTATTGACTTTTTGCTCAACCCTAATGAGAATATGATATATGATTAGCAATAATATTAATTAAGTATTATAGTGACATGGTTGTTAAGGGGTTGACTTTGTTGACTTGTTGACTTTGTTGACCGGTTGACTAGGTTGGACTAGTTGACCGTCATCATCACAATGGTTGTCATTTTCATGCAAAGACTTTTGCTTGCTTGTTGTGGTTTGCAAAATGAGTGCATGGAAATGATATTGCCTTTGACATGATATGAACCATCACATAATAATACTTGATTAACATTATGGCTCATGATGCTTTTGGATTATGAGAGGGTGAAAGAAAAAAGAGAGGCTCATTTCTTTCATGGTCTTTCTCTCTCTTGGTTTTGAGCTCTCTCTTCCTCTTGCTCTCACCCTCTTCCTCTTGCTCTCTCTTGTCTATGGTTCACTTGTCTCATGTGTTGAGAAGCAAGAATCATAGAGAAAATCCCATCACACTCTCCTCTACTCACTCTAGTTCACAAGGTTTAGCAAACCAAGTGAACTAGTTTCTTCAAAATTCAAAGAAGAAGCCAAAGGTAGAAGCTTTCGGGTGGATCGATCTTCGGCGCAAGGAGACGACGGGGTGAAGCCAATCCGTACACCATCAAGAGATGAAGACGAAGGAGTTCAAGAAAGAAAGATATAACCCCCTAACCGAGTAGTTAACAACTCCTAGTTAGGTTGTTAGTTAGATGTTTAACAAAGATCCGGTTTTGAGTCCATGTCACCGTCTCTAGAAAATTGTTTTTCACCAAATTCCGCATGCCCGAAAGTACCGGGAGAGGTAGCATGGACTTACAGTCGCATATCTAGTCTAGGGGTGGTGAACGTCAGACCCCAGTAACTTGATAAGTCATGCCGATGTGAGGCTCATAACGGGTCGAGAAACTACCGATAACACTTACCAGTAAATCTCCATATCAGCCCTGGCCAGGGACTTCCTGTTATGGCCAATCAAGCACAACACAACATCAACCCCCAATACCGGGAGAGACGAATCCCCTCCTATCGCTCATTGCCTCCATGTGACTCGAGACTGTACCCAAAAATAACCGTTTTGCACATTCTCTTGAACGTAGTAAGGTGGAAATCAAAGCACAGTGGGAATCACACAAGACTCTATGACGATCTCGGGTCTACAGACTAACCTGTACCAGTGTCACCAGAGAACTGCTATCACACGTTAGGTATAATACCATTGAAGAGTTCTCGGTGAGTCCTGTTCAGTGTACCCAGTCTCCACTGAGCACCTGTATACCATCTTTGATGTTAAATACCAATTGTCACGCCCCGCTTCCCAGTATACGGCGAAGGGAACGCGACGAGGCCGCTACGTATTTACTGTGAAGTAAATACGCTAAACGTATCTAAGCAATATAAAAGTAAATGCATAAGAGACAAGATATAATAAAACATCAACTTTATTTATTCACATTCTTTCTGTACAATGCATGGAAATGTAAATACAACTGAAATAAAGCAATGCCTAAACAATGGCATAACAGAAAAGGAAAGGTACTGAAAAAGTGTACAGTGAACTAAAGCTCTGGGTCTTCAACGAAATGGTCCAAGTCTTCAGTGCTGGGTTCGATCTCTGACGTATCCAGATCACCTGACGACATTCAAAGAAGAAAGAAGAGAATGCCGTCAGCGAACAAATCGCTCGGTAAGTCCCAAAGATAAGGGAGAAATAGAATAGATAGAATAAGAAGGTAGCTTTTAAAATTGTATTATATTATTATAATGTGGTGTTAACGCTGTTGTTTGTAGCTTGGTACAGAAGGATGCCAGTGTATACGAGAGAAGTATCTATATGCTAGAGACTAGGGCAAACAGAATGTACAAGGAACCGTTGGGCCACGGTACAACAACAACGGAATATAGATTAGGTGTCTTATTGTTACTGTCTCGTGCCACTTCTAACACCTTCCGTACCAATCTACCCCTTAAATTGTTTGTATAGTTGTATTGTATTATCTTGTATTGTAAACTATATAGATTGTATAATTGGATGACTTACTAAAACCATGATATCGGTAAATAGATGTAACTGGAGAATCATGTAAATGGAAGTATATCCATGGTTCGGTTTAGTCAATATAGATTTGAATGGATTCATATTGAATTGTAATATTGCAGATTGTAGATTGTAGATTGTAGATTGTACTTGAATCATATTCAAGTTAGTTTATTAATGAGACCCATTCTGATTCAGACAATTAGAAAAGTAAATTGAAGTTCTGATGGCTCTGATGTTATCGGTAACCGCTGTACATGGGCGGCAGGATTTATGTCTTTTTCAAAGGCGATTACCGTATTGATAACACCGTTGTTAAGTTGTCTACCTTAGATAGGCAAGCACCCACTTCTCTGGCTCCCCGAGCCTCAAGAGATTGGTCCCGCTTAAACCTATATTTACTAGGGTCCTTATTTTAATTTATAAAACTTGAGGGGGTTTTATATAAAAATACGTGTATAACTTTCAAAATACACCCCAAGTGTTTATTTATCGTCTTTAGAGTTGTAATAAATATAGATTTTATATTTGAGACATTTCTAGTGAGGATAACTTATTTTTCATAATACATGGTATTTAATTGTAATATTGAACTTGTATGGATTTCATGGTATTTTAATGTAAAGTGATTCTTATGATTTTGGAAAAGTTGAAGTATTTATATTATAACAAAAATAGGAATTTTTGATATTATATATATATATATATATAAATAAATTTTAATATATATTATATTTCTAGAAATCTCATTTTCTTAAGATTTTGGTATTTTAAATCTCTCGAGACCGAATGCTCCTTACGGAGGTCTGCATCTCACACTACTAAGCCCAGGGACGTGCGATAATCTGCACCATCCCAGTCAGGTTCCCCAAATTGGGTTGTAGCGGCGCTTTGCAAAGATTTGTGTAAAATACTAAATCTTGTAAAAATGGTTTTATTAGTAAATGGTATTTATTTGAAATGTTTCGTTTTCCGTATTCTAGGTTCCCGAAAGTATTGTGCTATATTGCATATGCATGTGTGAGGAGGTAGGTCATTATCTCGTGATCTAATTAAAGGTATAGCAAGTTTGTGATGTTTAAATGTCGAAAATGAAACTATATGGTATTTTAATGAAAAAGTACGGTAAAATGGAAATAGCAATTTCTTTTGATATGGAACTTGTTCAATATGATTAGTTAGTTTTTAATAGTCAACATGTAATGGTTTAACAAGATTGTATTAAAGGAAAAGTGATATTTTTGGAAGAACCGAATCGGAAATCGGATTTGCTCCGATTCCGTCGGGTTTTAGAATTTCGTATTTTCAGAAAGAGTAGAGAAGGGGGAAGGTGGGACTTATGGGTTTAGCTTAAAAAGGATAGAGAGAAGGAGTGGACGTAGTTTCCGGTGCGCCGTTTCGTCGCCGGGAACTCCTAGGGTTGTCGTCGAAAAATTCGCCGGAGCTTCGCCTCTTTGCTCACTTCAAATGCACACTAGGATTTCTAGGAATTTCTTAAGAGTTTGCTCAGAATTTTAGGGTGAGGGGGTAGTGTTTAGGGGTTGTATTTATAGGGTTAGGTTAGGGTTAGGGTAGATTAAAGGTTTAATTGGAAAAAAATGTAAATAAATATATTAAAATGTATTAAAAGTGGAGTAATTGGGATTTTAAAAGAGCTTTGGAAATGGTCTGAGGAAATAAATTATTCAGGTGTACAGAGGAGACCAAAAGACACATTTTATGTGTTGGGGTCGTCGCCGGAATCGGTCGACTCGGCCGCGACTCGGCCCGCGACCTGAGTCGGCCGGCTCACCGGAATCCTCCCCCGACGGCTGGTCTATCCTCTGGTACAGTTACATTTCAGGGTGTAGTGGGGTTTTTATGAGATATGCACGTGTGAACCCTTGGTATTCCAAAAATCCAAAATAAAACAAAATTAAAAAATAATATGGGGTATAAGATTTGAACTCTCGTGGCTTGGTTCAGCAGTGCAAGGTATTACCAATGAGCTACAAGCTCCTTCTTGTAATTAAAGAGCTGATTAATTAGTTAAAGTAATCACAGCAAAAGTAAATACCGCAAGTATACATTAATTTTTAAGCAAATTTTTGTACACTAAAAATGGAGTTACACTCTACCCTCCTTACAAAAATTTCGTCCTCGAAATTTACAACTTTTATTTGAGGACTAGTTTACAAAGAGGTGAGGATATCTTGCACGCATTTCATCTTCTCTTTCCCAAGTGGACTCTCCTGGAGTGTCTTTTCTCCACATCACTCGGACCAAATTAACTTCCTTGTTCTGAAGTGTCTTCACTTTCCTGTCCAGGATCTCCACAGGTTGTTGCTCACAAGATAAGTCGGGTTGTATAGTAAGCTCTGGATGATCAAGAACACGGCTAGGGTCACTTACATACCTTATGAGTTGGAATATGTGGAACACATTATGCACTCCTTCCAATGAAGGTGGAAGTGCTAAGCGGTATGCCACTTCACCGGCTCATTCGAGTATGTCGAATGGTCCAATGTATCTCGGACTTAGCTTACCCCGTCTTCCAAATCGGATCACTCCGCGGTTCGGAGATATCTTCAAGAATACGTGATCTTCTGGCTGGAACTCCAAGTGACGTCTCTTTGCATCAGCCCAGTGCTTCTGTCGATCTTTCCCCCACTAATAAATTCCTCCCAGGCTTACAGGTTTTTCTAGATTCAGCGGATGGCAACAGTGAGGACACTGTTGAAAACAAGTTTGGGGGAGGTTTGTGCTTATTTGCGCATCATTTGCATATCATTTGCATAAGCACAAAACATTTTATTTTTGAAAAACTATAAAAATTTAAAAAATTTCAAAAAGATAAAAATATTTTTTGTACATAAATAAGATAATAAAAGATTAGATAGCGAAAAATTACATCCATGACATTAGAAAAATTTAAGAAAACCAAGAAAATTAGAGGTTTTCTTATACGCACTAGTAATAAGTAGTTATGATCCCAAGTGTTAGTAAGATAAAGGAAGTCACTAATCTGAGGATAAAAATAAGTCTGAAAAATAGTTTCTATTCTGGAAGCCAAACATTTTGAACGTTGATACCCTGCTATTCGCACTTACACACGTCTTAAAGCCTGGGATAGTAGAGGATACCTTGAAATGCTCTTATCTTAAAGCCAAAAGTATGAAGGAAAAAAAATGAAGAAAATATAAAGTGGTGAGAAAAATGAACACTGATTCGCCAAGGGCAATAAAAAAATATATAGCGAGGGTGCCTCTTCACCTAGTGCCCTAAGGCCAACTGGTCTGGGAGTCACTGCTAAGCCTTAAGTGGTGCAAGACGAGAAAAATACACCAAATAAGCAAGCACATGAGTAATCGGTCGGTTAGTACCTCAAGAAGTATTAACGGTCGCATGAAAGTGTGTGAGCAATCCTAATATTCATTAATTAAAAAAGTACTGAGGCTGATGGGCAAGAGTATGATAGCTTGAATTGAATTCTCCGGGTGTAGGGATGTCCTTTACACACACGCAGGGTTATATGATCGATGTTTGGAAGAAAGATAGGAATGAAAAATAAGACGATGTTTTATTGCGGGAGGACGTAATTTCTGACATTTTTTCATGACCATTAAGATAGGGCTCATGACAACCGAAAAGCTAGCTTAGTTGGAAACCCTAATTTTCAAAGCCTTTCTTTTACAATTCTTTTCTTTAAATGTAATATTCATGATCTTTCTTTTATTATTGGATTTTGTGGGTGCAATCCGCTGAAAACCCTCAGGAGACAACACTCCTCCTACTAGGGACACCTAGAGGTTTAAAGGCTTGTTGCACGTGCTCAGTGCAATCGTGTTGCCTACGAAAGTGTGCTAGTTATTTTTTCTCTTTCTTTATTTTCTCCTTCTCTTTTTAATAAAACATTCGCTCGAGACGATCGAAATTAAGTTTGGGGGTATTTGATCAGTCGAAAATAATGTATTTTTAACACGACAATTTCCCTATCTTTTGCACTCATTTAGAAGTGTTCGGTATTCATATTTCACATATTAGCAAATCAGTCGTAAAATATCAGATTTCATGTATTAGACTTTTAAACCGGCACTTTAAGGGAAATTGACCGCATTTCATGGCATCGCATCAATTCTGTATTTGTGCAACACTTGTTTCGAGATTTGTGCAGGAAAATCCAGGAGACATGCCAAAATTGTTATTTAGCTGATCAAACATTACGCCAACTCAATGATTTCAGATCTGGTAGCAATATAAAGGGAGAAATACAATTCAACATATCAAAGAAAAGCCCACAACTCAAGACCAACATTTACCAGAGAGACCAAGCCCTAATCCCTCAAAAGAGCCGCGGAACCGCGGCAGGAGCCGGCTTACGCCGCGGTTCCGCGGCGGTTTGGCCACGTCAGCGCATAATTTTCAGTGCAAAATTTGTATCTCTGGGCTCACATTCCTTTCTGATATGTCAAATTCCAGAAGAACCTCGAAGCTACTGCCAGATCAGAAAAGATCATTAAGCAAGGCTAATCCTAATTAAGCTCCTAACTAATCTTTTCTAGAAGCTCCCTCTTAACTAATCACATCTAGAAGCTTCTCCTCTAACTAACTTTTGGAGGGAAATTCAAATTTCCTCAACAAACTTTTGGAGGGAAACTTAGAATTTGAAATCCTAGATCTAGGGTTTGGATATCTATAAATAGGAACCTAGATCTAAGGGTGGAGGGGAATCAATCATTAGGTAATCAATCTTAGTTAATCTTTAGTCTTCTTCAATTCTTCATCCTCTTCCACAAGTCTAGTGACAAGGCTTGTGCGAAACCCTAACCCTAATTCCACTCCAAATTCAAGATCTTAAGTACCAATCAAGCAAGAAGCCTTCAACCTTTTAGGAGCCGAGCCGATCTTCAATCGGGCAAGTGATCCAAGCCGATCCGCGACCCATGGAGACGAGCGAAGCCAAATCGACGATCGAGTTCTTCCTCTTGTAGTTCTTGAGCGAATGTAATGAAATTGTTGATATAAATAAAAGGTGAAATTCTTTAATCTTGCTTTCTTTTAATTCTTGCATCATGATTAGATCTCAATTTGTAATTGTTGTTCTTGTTGTGATGTTTGAGTAAAACTCCGCTCGTTAAGGAGTTGAGACGATCAATAGAATGATGATGTAACAAATCTTAATACGATTCTTGAGTCCTACGAGTTTTGTAAACCCTAGCAAGTTCAAGAATCGATGACCTAGTTTCGTAGCGATGCTTTCTTGATTGTGATCGCTCGAAATTAGGGATCTACGATCGTTTCTTGAAATTACTAGAGGCTAGAATGTGAATGATATCGACGAAAGAACAAGGGATAAGATGAAACCCTAGTTTCATAAGAAATCCTCAATTCTCGATCGATCATCATCGATCTAGTATCAATTCATCGAAGGATAAGAATACGTAATTGTAAGATTACATCACATCTATAGATCCGATCGATTCCTACAAGCCTCATTTAGATTCTTGATATTTGGTTTGGAAAAATCATCAAACTATCAATTCTTGATTCTATCTTTTTCTTGTTATTAGATCTAGATTTTCTAATTCTTGAACTTCAATTACAAATCTTGAATTGTTTTGTTTTCTTTTCTTTAAACTTTCGACTCATCTAATTCAAAAGACGAACTATTACACTGTCCCTTGGACGATCCGTACTCGCTAACAATCTACAATCGACACCGTTATTGATTGCGGTCAAATATTTTTGGTTGTGATTTCTATTCTATTTTCTACATACACAACGGAAAATCAATTCAATCAAATGGCGCCGTTGCCGGGGATAGTGCGCTAATTGTTCGTATTTTGAAATTTGAGTTGAAAATTTTATTCCATCTAAATTTTGAGATCAAAATTCATGCAAACACTAATACGTGTGTTGTGATTTGATTGCGAGAAAATCTGGAATCACTGGAGCTGGGATAAAATTTTTGTGAATATTCCAGAGAGCTAAGGGGAGCAACAGAAGCATTTACCTAAAATTTTGTGCAGAGATCTCCTCACTCCACCGCGTTTCCGCGGCAAGACCCCCCCCTCCTGCGGCGGTTCCGCGGCAATCTTGCTGCCCCTCCGCACCAACTTTCCTCTGTAAGTTTCTTACCTTCTCCTCTCTCCTCTTTTTAGCTCCAACTAACATTTTGCTGCAGATTTCTTTGCAAATAATCGCTGCGCCGCAAAAAGAAAACAAAAATTTGTGCGTGTTTTTGATTCTTGGTTGTTTGCATATTAATACGGAAATTAAGGGGCACGACCAAATCCAGATTTGGTGGGGAGTTCATTAGCCTTCCTAAGCCCCGAAAATCGCAAAACTTGCATCCGCATTCACCCTCATTAATTAAAAGAAATCTAGAGATGACTCTAAGGACCGTCGCGCTCAATTAGGACAAGAGAAGGCCGTGGGTAATTCATTGCTTATCCGCGTTTTCTTGTGGTGTCTAAGGCGAGTGTGTCTAAGGCTAGTGGTTTTTAATTATGCCCACTACTTACGTAGTGGAGTACCTTCCCACTTACCTGGCACTTATCCGGCCACAGGGGGACAAAGAGGCAGTGAAGGATTCTATCCTGCGACTTGTCTTTTGGCAGTTAGGAGCGGTCTAGAGCCGGACCTAGGTGACCACTAGATTCTAGGGTTTTGTGTGTTGCATTTGTTGTGTTGCATCATATTTTCAAAAATCCGTCCAATTTTCAAAACAAACACCAGCATTCTTCATTTCCCCTAATTATAAAATTCACGCTGCCACTTGTACTAACCCTTTTTAGTGCAAGATAGGCTGGACAACGGGAATCTAGTGCCTGTTTGTCCGCGTCCCCCGATCGACCCTAAAGTCGGTATTTCTACATTTACCCTTTCTTTACCCACCACCATACCCACATCGATAGATCCACCTCCATCGAACTTCTTTTCCACTACTCTGCCGCCGTCCGTTGGTGCGCAGAATCCACCTCGCATCTCTCTCCAAGAGAGATGCTATCCTACACGAGGCCCACTTTCCACCTGTCTTTCCATTCCACCAGCCAACGGGGAAAATTTTCAAATAAAACCCCAATACATCAACCTTCTACCAAAATTTCACGGTCTCGAGTCTGAAGACGCATACGTGTTTATCACGAAATTTGAAAATGTATGCGCAATGATGGGTACTTCACAGCTTTCTGTGGATGCTTTCCGTCTACGTCTTCTCCCTTTTACCTTGTGCGATCTAGCCGAGAAGTGGCTATATAACACTACCGCACATTCCATTTCAAATTGGGACGAATTCGTCAAAGCATTCCTTAAGAAATTCTACCCACATCAAAAGACAGCTCGAGTCCGTAGCGAAATCTATCAATTCACCCAGCTTCCAAATGAAACATTTTCAAAATGTCTTGAACGCTTCAAGGATTTGTTAGTCCAATGTCCACATCACGGCATCCCGAGATGGGAATTGTGCCGAATCATTTATGAGGGCATTACTCCTTACACAAGACAGACCCTTGAATCCATGTGTCAAGGCAATTTTATGACCAAAGATGATGGGGAAGCCTGGAACTTTCTAGAAGATTTCGCTGAAAAATCTTTACAGTGGGAGAGTGTGAGTCAATCATCTAGGGATGGCAATGATATTTCCATAGGAGTTAGAGCTGACATTTCGGCTATGCAAAAGAAACTTGAGACTATGGAAAATAAATTTTTAGCCGCCCTAAGTCAAATATCACTCTCCAAAACTGTAAGTGGCTGCTGTTCCGATCCGTCTCACTTGACGGAAGAATATCCTTTTCAAGGTCATGAGCATACCAATGCCGCATTTCAAAGACCTACAAACGATCCATCTTCCTCCACATATGATCAGGGCTGGAGGAATCACCCTAACTTTGCTTGGAACCAATCACAACTTCAAAACACGGTTCCAAACCAAAACAATTTCCAAAGGGTCCCTCCACCACAACAGCAGCCACCACTTCAATTGAGTCAGCACCCCTTTCAAGCACAAAACTTTCAAAATCCGGCCAACACTTTTGCACCATCTAGTCCTTTGCAGTTGACCGGGACGGATGAATCCTATTCATTTGCACAATGCATGAATTTGGTCTTAACAAATCTCATGCAAGTATCAGCTGAAATAAAAACTTCTGTCGATTATATAAAGAAAAACTCTGCGTCCCAAAGCGAGAGTATTAAATCGATGGAAGAAGAAATTGCACGTTTAAAAGCTGAAATGAGTGCAAGAGAGAAAGGAAAACTTCCAGCTCAACTTTTACCCAATCCTGGCTATTCACATCATGTGGATGCAATCACGTTGAGATCTGGAAGAGTGCTTGACACTCATGTTGTGGAAGAGTTTGATGATAATGATAAATTAATCAATAAAACCTCGGCTGAGTCCTTTCCTTCCACTCACACTTCTAGTTCTGATCCTAGTTCTTCTACCCCACCACCTTCTTCCGAGCCTATTCTTCGTTTCCCAAAAGGCTCGCCACTTCAGCCCACCTCTTTTACTCCTCCACGGACGATCCCTACTTCTATTCTGGGATCGGGTCCACAAACACTTCCTTCTCCTATGATGGACCCAGCGCTTATTGCTAAAGCACCTTATCCTAATCGGTTAAGGGCTAACACACCAAGTCCATATATGGAGAAGATCATGAACATGTTTAAGGAAGTTAACATCAACATCCCTCTCCTAGATGCTATTCAACAAGTTCCGTCCTACGCAAAAACTCTTAAAAACTTGTGCACTAGGAAGAGGAAGACTCAAGTGCCTAAAAAAATCTTCATATCAAGTATTGTAGACACGGCTTTTCCCCAACAATTACCACGGAAACGTAAAGACCCTGGTTGTCCTACTATTTCCATTTCTATTGGGGAGAAAGACATCAACCGTTCGTTACTTGACCTTGGCGCTAGTGTTAACTTACTTCCTTACTCGGTATACGAGCAACTAGGTATCGGAGTGTTAAAGCCTTCGAGCATAACTCTCCAGATGGCTGACCGATCAATCACCAAACCTAGGGGTGAACTGGAGGATGTGTTAATAAAAATCGGGGAATTCATATTCCCTGTGGACTTTATTGTAATTGATACACAGCCTGTAGCGAACCCACGGAATCAAATTCCGGTGATTTTAGGTCGCCCATTTTTGGCCACTTCCAATGCTACTATCAACTGTCATAACGGTTCTATGACCCTATCTTTCGGGAATAGGTCAATAGAACTGAACATTTACAAGTTGGGAAGTGTACCCTCCGAACCTACTACTCAGGTCTGTTCTGTCGACCTAATGGATGTCGACAGCAGCGAATTTGATGATCCTCTTGATACTGATCTTGACTCTTTTCATACGTTATTGTTTGACCCAACTATGTATCATACACATACGGACTCTTCCACCGAGATGTCCGGGTCAACAATTAACACGGATTATGAACTGTTCTTAGAGTCTGAAGATCACCCCACACTTTGTGATGACATGATTCATCGGGGTATAGATGGAACTTTTGGGGAGATCTTCGCTGATGAACTCGCATTTTTAAATGACACGGGTGTTGAGATGAATCATGTCCCAATCAATGAAATTGAACCTCCACCCCTTCTTCTGAATTGTAAAAAGAATGCGAGCAATCCATCACATTCACTGTATCGTCTCTCCAATACGAGACGCTCACACAATCTCTTCCACCACTTAACCTTTCCCCAGTTCTTCTTCCACCAACCAGAGCACTGCTTTGATAAAATTTTTGAATTGTTGGTGTTAACATTCGGTCTTTGCAAAGCTTGGCATCGATCAATGATTTTTGACCCCCTCATATGATTTTCTAAGATTAACATTGCTTAAGTTTGGGGGGGAATAATCGGGCTCCTGAAAAGAAATTTTTACAAAATTTTGAGCCAAAAATAAGTTTGGGGGAGGTTCTTCACTTAAATATTTTGCCCCCACTAATAAATTCCTTCCAGGCTTACAGGTTTTTCGAGATTCAGCGGATGGCAACAGTGAGGACACTGTTGAAAACAAGTTTGGGGGAGGTTTGTGCTTATTTGCGCATCATTTGCATATCATTTGCATAAGCACAAAACATTTTATTTTTGAAAAACTATAAAAATTTAAAAAAAGATAAAAAGATAAAAATATTTTTTGTACATAAATAAGATAATAAAAGATTAGATAGTGAAAAATTATATCCATGACATTAGAAAAATTTAAGAAAACCAAGAAAATTAGAGGTTTTCTTATACGCACTAGTAATAAGTAGTTATGATCCCAAGTGTTAGTAAGATAAAGGAAGTCACTAATCTGAGGATAAAAATAAGTCTGAAAAATAGTTTCTATTCTGGAAGCCAAATATTTTGAACGTTGATACCCTGCTATTCGCACTTACACACGTCTTAAAGCCTGGGATAGTAGAGGATACCTTGAAATGCTCTTATCTTAAAGCCAAAAGTATGAAGGAAAAAAAATGAAGAAAATATAAAGTGGTGAGAAAAATGAACACTGGTTTTGTTATCGCCAAGGGCAATAAAAAAATATATAGCGAGGGTGCCTCTTCACCTAGTGCCCTAAGGCCAACTGGTCTGGGAGTCACTGCTAAGCCTTAAGTGGTGCAAGACGAGAAAAATACACCAAATAAGCAAGCACATGAGTAATCGGTCGGTTAGTACCTCAAGAAGTATTAACGGTCGCATGAAAGTGTGTGAGCAATCCTAATATTCATTAATTAAAAAAGTACTGAGGCTGATGGGCAAGAGTATGATAGCTTGAATTGAATTCTCCGGGTGTAGGGATGTCCTTTACACACACGCAGGGTTATATGATCGATGTTTGGAAGAAAGATAGGAATGAAAAATAAGACGATGTTTTATTGCGGGAGGACGTAATTTCTGACATTTTTTCATGACCATTAAGATAGGGCTCATGACAACCGAAAAGCTAGCTTAGTTGGAAACCCTAATTTTCAAAGCCTTTCTTTTACAATTCTTTTCTTTAAATGTAATATTCATGATCTTTCTTTTATTATTGGATTTTGTGGGTGCAATCCGCTGAAAACCCTCAGGAGACAACACTCCTCATACTAGGGACACCTAGAGGTTTAAAGGCTTGTTGCACGTGCTCAGTGCAATCGTGTTGCCTACGAAAGTGTGCTAGTTAGTTTTTCTCTTTCTTTATTTTCTCCTTCTCTTTTTAATAAAATATTCGCTCGAGACGATCGAAATTAAGTTTGGGGGTATTTGATCAGTCGAAAATAATGTATTTTTAACACGACAATTTCCCTATCTTTTGCACTCATTTAGAAGTGTTCGGTATTCATATTTCACATATTAGCAAATCAGTCGTAAAATATCAGATTTCATGTATTAGACTTTTAAACCGGCACTTTAAGGGAAATTGACCGCATTTCATGGCATCGCATCAATTCTGTATTTGCGCAACACTTGTTTCGAGATTTGTGCAGGAAAATCCAGGAGACAGGCCAAAATTGTTATTTAGCTGATCAAACATTACGCCAACTCAATGATTTCAGATCTGGTAGCAATATAAAGGGAGAAATACAATTCAACATATCAAAGAAAAGCCCACAACTCAAGACCAACATTTACCAGAGAGACCAAGCCCTAATCCCTCAAAAGAGCCGCGGAACCGCGGCAGGAGCCGGCTTACGCCGCGGTTCCGCGGCGGTTTGGCCACGTCAGCGCATAATTTTCAGTGCAAAATTTGTATCTCTGGGCTCACATTCCTTTCTGATATGTCAAATTCCAGAAGAACCTCGAAGCTACTGCCAGATCAGGAAAGATCATTAAGCAAGGCTAATCCTAATTAAGCTCCTAACTAATCTTTTCTAGAAGCTCCCTCTTAACTAATCACATCTAGAAGCTTCTCCTCTAACTAACTTTTGGAGGGAAATTCAAATTTCCTCAACAAACATTTGGAGGGAAACTTAGAATTTGAAATCCTAGATCTAGGGTTTGGATATCTATAAATAGGAACCTAGATCTAAGGGTGGAGGGGAATCAATCATTAGGTAATCAATCTTAGTTAATCTTTAGTCTTCTTCAATTCTTCATCCTCTTCCACAAGTCTAGTGACAAGGCTTGTGCGAAACC
The DNA here is from genome assembly GCA_030015575.1 of Agapanthus africanus. Taxonomy (NCBI): domain Eukaryota; kingdom Viridiplantae; phylum Streptophyta; class Magnoliopsida; order Asparagales; family Amaryllidaceae; genus Agapanthus; species Agapanthus africanus. The sequence goes on from CM057339.1 coordinate 30,854,223, forward strand.
CTAACCCTAATTCCACTCCAAATTCAAGATCTTAAGTACCAATCAAGCAAGAAGCCTTCAACCTTTTAGGAGCCGAGCCGATCTTCAATCGGGCAAGTGATCCAAGCCGATCCGTGACCCACGGAAACGAGCGAAGCCAAATCGACGATCGAGTTCTTCCTCTTGTAGTTCTTGAGCGAATGTAATGAAATTGTTGATATAAATAAAAGGTGAAATTCTTTAATCTTGCTTTCTTTTAATTCTTGCATCATGATTAGATCTCAATTTGTAATTGTTGTTCTTGTTGTGATGTTTGAGTAAAACTCCGCTCGTTAAGGAGTTGAGACGATCAATAGAATGATGATGTAACAAATCTTAATACGATTCTTGAGTCCTACGAGTTTTGTAAACCCTAGCAAGTTTAAGAATCGATGACCTAGTTTCGTAGCGATGCTTTCTTGATTGTGATCGCTCGAAATTAGGGATCTACGATCGTTTCTTGAAATTACTAGAGGCTAGAATGTGAATGATATCGACGAAAGAACAAGGGATAAGTTGAAACCCTAGTTTCATAAGAAATCCCCAATTCTCGATCGATCATCATCGATCTAGTATCAATTCATCGAAGGATAAGAATACGTAATTGTAAGATTACATCACATCTATAGATCCGATCGATTCCTACGAGCCTCATTTAGATTCTTGATATTTGGTTTGGAAAAATCATCAAACTATCAATTCTTGATTCTATCTTTTTCTTGTTATTAGATCTAGATTTTCTAATTCTTGAACTTCAATTACAAATCTTGAATTGTTTTGTTTTCTTTTCTTTAAACTTTCGACTCATCTAATTCAAAAGACGAACTATTACACTGTCCCTGTGGACGATCCGCACTCGCTAACAATCTACAATCGACACCGTTATTGATTGCGGTCAAATATTTTTGGTTGTGATTTCTATTCTATTTTCTACATACACAACGGAAAATCAATTCAATCAAATGGCGCCGTTGCCGGGGATAGTGCGCTAATTGTTCGTATTTTGAAATTTGAGTTGAAAATTTTATTCCATCTAAATTTTGAGATCAAAATTCATGCAAACACTAATACGTGTGTTGTGATTTGATTGCGAGAAAATCTGGAATCACTGGAGCTGGGATAAAATTTTTGTGAATATTCCAGAGAGCTAAGGGGAGCAACAGAAGCATTTACCTAAAATTTTGTGCAGAGATCTCCTCACTCCACCGCGTTTCAGCAGCAAGACCCCCCCTCCTGCGGCGGTTCCGCGGCAATCTTGCTGCCCCTCCGCACCAACTTTCCTCTGTAAGTTTCTTACCTTCTCCTCTCTCCTCTTTTTAGCTCCAACTAACATTTTGCTGCAGATTTCTTTGCAAATAATCGCTGCGCCGCAAAAAGCAAACTAAAATTTGTGCGTGTTTTTGATTCTTGGTTGTTTGCATATTAATACGGAAATTAAGGGGCACGACCAAATCCAGATTAAGTGGGGAGTTCATTAACCTTCCTAAGCCCCGAAAATCGCAAAACTTGCATCCGCATTTACCCTCATTAATTAAAAGAAATCTAGAGATGACTCTAAGGACCGTCGCGCTCAATTAGGACAAGAGAAGGCCGTGGGTAATTCATTGCTTATCCGCGTTTTCTTGTGGTGTCTAAGGCGAGTGTGTCTAAGGCTAGTGGTTTTTAATTAGGCCCACTACTTACGTAGTGGAGTACCTTCCCACTTACCTGGCACTTATCCGGCCACAGGGGGACAAAGAGGCAGTGAAGGATTCTATCATGCGACTTGTCTTTTGGCAGTTAGGAGCGGTCTAGAGCCGGACCTAGGTGACCACTAGATTCTAGGGTTTTGTGTGTTGCATTTGTTGTGTTGCATCATATTTTCAAAAATCCGTCCAATTTTCAAAACAAACACCAGCATTCATCATTTCCCCTAATTATAAAATTCACGCTGCCACTTGTACTAATCCTTTTTAGTGCAAGATAGGCTGGACAACGGGATTCTAGTGCCTGTTTGTCCGCGTCCCCCGATCGACCCTAAAGTCGGTATTTCTACATTTACCCTTTCTTTACCCACCACCATACCCACATCGATGGATCCACCTCCATCGAACTTCTTTTCCACTACTCTGCCGCCGTCCGTTGGTGCGCAGAATCCACCTCGCATCTCTCTCCAAGAGAGATGCTATCCTACACGAGGCCCACTTTCCACCTGTCTTTCCATTCCACCAGCCAACGGGGAAAATTTTCAAATAAAACCCCAATACATCAACCTTCTACCAAAATTTCACGGTCTCGAGTCTGAAGACGCATACGTGTTTATCACGAAATTTGAAAATGTATGCGCAATGATGGGTACTTCACAGCTTTCTGTGGATGCTTTCCGTCTACGTCTTCTCCCTTTTACCTTGTGCGATCTAGCCGAGAAGTGGCTATATAACACTACCGCACATTCCATTTCAAATTGGGACGAATTCGTCAAAGCATTCCTTAAGAAATTCTACCCACATCAAAAGACAGCTCGAGTCCGTAGCGAAATCTATCAATTCACCCAGCTTCCAAATGAAACATTTTCAAAATGTCTTGAACGCTTCAAGGATTTGTTAGTCCAATGTCCACATCACGGCATCCCGAGATGGGAATTGTGCCGAATCATTTATGAGGGCATTACTCCTTACACAAGACAGACCCTTGAATCCATGTGTCAAGGCAATTTTATGACCAAAGATGATGGGGAAGCCTGGAACTTTCTAGAAGATTTCGCTGAAAAATCTTTACAGTGGGAGAGTGTGAGTCAATCATCTAGGGATGGCAATGATATTTCCATAGGAGTTAGAGCTGACATTTCGGCTATGCAAAAGAAACTTGAGACTATGGAAAATAAATTTTTAGCCGCCCTAAGTCAAATATCACTCTCCAAAACTGTAAGTGCTGCTGTTCTGATCCGTCTCACTTGACGGAAGAATGTCCTTTTCAAGGTCATGAGCATACCAATGCCGCATTTCAAAGACCTAGAAACGATCCATCTTCCTCCACATATGATCAGGGTTGGAGGAATCACCCTAACTTTACTTGGAACCAATCACAACTTCAAAACACGGTTCCAAACCAAAACAATTTCCAAAGGGTCCCTCCACCACAACAGCAGCCACCACTTCAATTGAGTCAGCACCCCTTTCAAGAACAAAACTTTCAAAATCCGGCCAACACTTTTGCACCATCTAGTCCTTTGCAGTTGACCGGGACGGATGAATCTAATTCATTTGCACAATGCATGAATTTGGTCTTAACAAATCTCATGCAAGTATCAGCTGAAATAAAAACTTCTGTCGATTATATAAAGAAAAACTCTGCGTCCCAAAGCGAGAGTATTAAATCGATGGAAAAAGAAATTGCACGTTTAAAAGCTGAAATGAGTGCAAGAGAGAAAGGAAAACTTCCAGCTCAACTTTTACCCAATCCTGGCTATTCACATCATGTGGATGCAATCACGTTGAGATCTGGAAGAGTGCTTGACACTCATGTTGGGGAAGAGTTTGATGATAATGATAAATTAATCAATAAAACCCCGGCTGTGTCCTTTCCTTCCACTCACACTTCTAGTTCTGATCCTAGTTCTTCTACCCCACCACCTTCTTCCGAGCCTATTCTTCGTTTCCCAAAAGGCTCGCCACTTCAGCCCACCTCTTTTACTCCTCCACGGACGATCCCTACTTCTATTCTGGGATCGGGTCCACAAACACTTCCTTCTCCTATGATGGACCCAGCGCTTATTGCTAAAGCACCTTATCCTAATCGGTTAAGGGCTAACACACCAAGTCCATATATGGAGAAGATCATGAACATGTTTAAGGAAGTTAACATCAACATCCCTCTCCTAGATTCTATTCAACAAGTTCCGTCCTATGCAAAAACTCTTAAAAACTTGTGCACTAGGAAGAGGAAGACTCAAGTGCCTAAAAAAATCTTCATGTCAAGTACTGTAGACACGGCTTTTCCCCAACAATTACCACGGAAACGTAAAGACCCTGGTTGTCCTACTATTTCCATTTCTATTGGGGAGAAACACATCAACCGTGCATTACTTGACCTTGGCACTAGTGTTAACTTACTTCCTTACTCGGTATACGAGCAACTAGGTATCGGAGTGTTAAAGCCTTCGAGCATAACTCTCCAGATGGCTGACCGATCAATCACCAAACCTAGGGGTGAACTGGAGGATGTGTTAATAAAAATCGGGGAATTCATATTCCCTATGGACTTTATTGTAATTGATACACAGCCTGTAGCGAACCCACGGAATCAAATTCCGTTGATTTTAGGTCGCCCCTTTTTGGCCACTTCCAATGCTACTATCAACTGTCATAACGGTTCTATGACCCTATCTTTCGGGAATAGGTCAATAGAACTGAAAATTTACAAGTTGGGAAGTGTACCCTCCGAACCTACTACTCAGGTCTGTTCTGTCGACTTAATGGATGTCGACAGCAGCGAATTTGATGATCCTCTTGATACTGATCTTGACTCTTTTCATACGTTATTGTTTGACCCAACTATGTATCATACACATACGGACTCTTCCACCGAGATGTCCGGGTCAACAATTAACACGGATTATGAACTGTTCTTAGAGTCTGAAGATCACCCCGCACTTTGTGATGACATGATTCATCTGGGTATAGATGGAACTTTTGAGGAGATCTTCGCTGATGAACTCGCATTTTTAAATGACACGGGTGTTGAGATGAATCATGTCCCAATCAAAGAAATTGAACCTCCACCCCTTCTTCTGAATTGTAAAAAGAATGCGAGCAATCCATCACATTCACTGCATCGTCTCTCCAATACGAGACGCTCACACAATCTCTTCCACCACTTAACCTTTCCCCAGTTCTTCTTCCACCAACCAGAGCACTGCATTGATAAAATTTTTGAATTGTTGGTGTTAACATTCGGTCTTTGCAAAGCTTGGCATCGACCAATGATTTTTGACCCCCTCATATGATTTTCTAAGATTAATATTGCTTAAGTTTGGGAGGGAATAATCGGGCCCTTGAAAAGAAATTTTTACAAAATTTTGAGCCAAAAATAAGTTTGGGGGAGGTTCTTCACTTAAATATTTTGCCCCCACTAATAAATTCCTCCCAGGCTTACAGGTTTTTCGAGATTCAGCGGATGGCAACAGTGAGGACACTGTTGAAAACAAGTTTGGGGGAGGTTTGTGCTTATTTGCGCATCATTTGCATATCATTTGCATAAGCACAAAACATTTTATTTTTGAAAAACTATAAAAATTTAAAAAATTTCAAAAAGATAAAAATATTTTTTGTACATAAATAAGATAATAAAAGATTAGATAGTGAAAAATTATATCCATGAGATTAGAAAAATTTAAGAAAACCAAGAAAATTAGAGGTTTTCTTATACGAACTAGTAATAAGTAGTTATGATCCCAAGGGTTAGTAAGATAAAGGAAGTCACTAATCTGAGGATAAAAATAAGTCTGAAAAATAGTTTCTATTCTGGAAGCCAAACATTTTGAACGTTGATACCCTGCTATTCGCACTTACACACGTCTTAAAGCCTGGGATAGTAGAGAATACCTTGAAATGCTCTTATCTTAAAGCCAAAAGTATGAAGGAAAAAAAATGAAGAAAATATAAAGTGGTGAGAAAAATGAACACTGGTTTTGTTATCGCCAAGGGCAATAAAAAAATATATAGCGAGGGTGCCTCTTCACCTAGTGCCCTAAGGCCAACTGGTCTGGGAGTCACTGCTAAGCCTTAAGTGGTGCAAGACGGGAAAAATACACCAAATAAGCAAGCACATGAGTAATCGGTCGGTTAGTACCTCAAGAAGTATTAACGGTCACATGAAAGTGTGTGAGCAATCCTAATATTCATTAATTAAAAAAGTACTGAGGCTGATGGGCAAGAGTATGATAGCTTGAATTGAATTCTCCGGGTGTAGGGATGTCCTTTACACACACGCAGGGTTATATGATCGATGTTTGGAAGAAAGATAGGAATGAAAAATAAGACGATGTTTTATTGCGGGAGGATGTAATTTCTGACATTTTTTCATGACCATTAAGATAGGGCTCATGACAACCGAAAAGCTAGCTTAGTTGGAAACCCTAATTTTCAAAGCCTTTCTTTTACAATTCTTTTCTTTAAATGTAATATTCATGATCTTTCTTTTATTATTGGATTTTGTGGGTGCAATCCGCTGAAAACCCTCAGGAGACAACACTCCTCCTACTAGGGACACCTAGAGGTTTAAAGGCTTGTTGCACGTGCTCAGTGCAATCGTGTTGCCTACAAAAGTGTGCTAGTTAGTTTTTCTCGTTCTTTATTTTCTCCTTCTCTTTTTAATAAAACATTCGCTCGAGACGATCGAAATTAAGTTTGGGGGTATTTGATCAGTCGAAAATAATGTATTTTTAACACGACAATTTCCCTATCTTTTGCACTCATTTAGAAGTGTTCGGTATTCATATTTCACATATTAGCAAATCAGTCGTAAAATATCAGATTTCATGTATTAGACTTTTAAACCGGCACTTTAAGGGAAATTGACCGCATTTCATGGCATCGCATCAATTCTGTATTTGCGCAACACTTGTTTCGAGATTTGTGCAGGAAAATCCAGGAGACAGGCCAAAATTGTTATTTAGCTGATCAAACATTACGCCAACTCAATGATTTCAGATCTGGTAGCAATATAAAGGGAGAAATACAATTCAACATATCAAAGAAAAGACCACAACTCAAGACCAACATTTACCAGAGAGACCAAGCCCTAATCCCTCAAAAGAGCCGCGGAACCGCGGCAGGAGCCGGCTTACGCCGCGGTTCCGCGGCGGTTTGGCCACGTCAGCGCATAATTTTCAGTGCAAAATTTGTATCTCTGGGCTCACATTCCTTTCTGATATGTCAAATTCCAGAAGAACCTCGAAGCTACTGCCAGATCAGGAAAGATCATTAAGCAAGGCTAATCCTAATTAAGCTCCTAACTAATCTTTTCTAGAAGCTCCCTCTTAACTAATCACATCTAGAAGCTTCTCCTCTAACTAACTTTTGGAGGGAAATTCAAATTTCCTCAACAAACTTTTGGAGGGAAACTTAGAATTTGAAATCCTAGATCTAGGGTTTGGATATCTATAAATAGGAACCTAGATCTAAGGGTGGAGGGGAATCAATCATTAGGTAATCAATCTTAGTTAATCTTTAGTCTTCTTCAATTCTTCATCCTCTTCCACAAGTCTAGTGACAAGGCTTGTGCGAAACCCTAACCCTAATTCCACTCCAAATTCAAGATCTTAAGTACCAATCAAGCAAGAAGCCTTCAACCTTTTAGGAGCCGAGCCGATCTTCAATCGGGCAAGTGATCCAAGCCGATCCGAGACCCACGGAGACGAGCGAAGCCAAATCGACGATCGAGTTCTTCCTCTTGTAGTTCTTGAGCGAATGTAATGAAATTGTTGATATAAATAAAAGGTGAAATTCTTTAATCTTGTTTTCTTTTAATTCTTGCATCATGATTAGATCTCAATTTGTAATTGTTGTTCTTGTTGTGATGTTTGAGTAAAACTCCGCTCGTTAAGGAGTTGAGACGATCAATAGAATGATGATGTAACAAATCTTAATACGATTCTTGAGTCCTACGAGTTTTGTAAACCCTAGCAAGTTCAAGAATCGATGACCTAGTTTCGTAGCGATGCTTTCTTGATTGTGATCGCTCGAAATTAGGGATCTACGATCGTTTCTTGAAATTACTAGAGGCTAGAATGTGAATGATATCGACGAAAGAACAAGGGATAAGATGAAACCCTAGTTTCATAAGAAATCCCCAATTCTCGATCGATCATCATCGATCTAGTATCAATTCATCGAAGGATAAGAATACGTAATTGTAAGATTACATCACATCTATAGATCCGATCGATTCCTACGAGCCTCATTTAGATTCTTGATATTTGGTTTGGAAAAATCATCAAACTATCAATTCTTGATTCTATCTTTTTCTTGTTATTAGATCTAGATTTTCTAATTCTTGAACTTCAATTACAAATCTTGAATTGTTTTGTTTTCTTTTCTTTAAACTTTCGACTCATCTAATTCAAAAGACGAACTATTACACTGTCCCTGTGGACGATCCGCACTCGCTAACAATCTACAATCGACACCGTTATTGATTGCGGTCAAATATTTTTGGTTGTGATTTCTATTCTATTTTCTACATACACAACGGAAAATCAATTCAATCAAATGGCGCCGTTGCCGGGGATAGTGCGCTAATTGTTCGTATTTTGAAATTTGAGTTGAAAATTTTATTCCATCTAAATTTTGAGATCAAAATTCATGCAAACACTAATACGTGTGTTGTGATTTGATTGCGAGGAAATCTGGAATCACTGGAGCTGGGATAAAATTTTTGTGAATATTCCAGAGAGCTAAGGGGAGCAACATAAGCATTTACCTAAAATTTTGTGCAGAGATCTCCTCACTCCACCGTATTTCCGCGGCAAGAACCCCCCCTCCTGCGGCGGTTCCGCGGCAATCTTGCTGCCCCTCTGCATTCAACTTTCCTCTGTAAGTTTCTTACCTTTTCCTCTCTCCTCTTTTTAGCTCTAACTAACATTTTGCTGCAGATTTCTTTGCAAATAATCGCTGCGCCGCAAAAAGAAAACTAAAATTTGTGCGTGTTTTTGATTCTTGGTTGTTTGCATATTAATACGGAAATTAAGGGGCACGACCAAATCCAGATTAGGTGGGGAGTTCATTAACCTTCCTAAGCCCCGAAAATCGCAAAACTTGCATCCGCATTCACCCTCATTAATTAAAAGAAATCTAGAGATGACTCTAAGGACCGTCGCGCTCAATTAGGACAAGAGAAGGCCGTGGGTAATTCATTGCTTATCCGCGTTTTCTTGTGGTGTCTAAGGCGAGTGTGTCTAAGGCGAGTGTGTCTAAGGCTAGTGGTTTTTAATTATGCCCACTACTTACGTAGTGGAGTACCTTCCCACTTACCTGGCACTTATTCGGCCACAGGGGGACAAAGAGGCAGTGAAGGATTCTATCCTGCGACATGTCTTTTGGCAGTTAGGAGCGGTCTAGAGCCGGACCTAGGTGACCACTAGATTCTAGGGTTTTGTGTGTTGCATTTGTTTTGTTGCATCATATTTTCAAAAATCCGTCCAATTTTCAAAACAAACACCAGCATTCATCATTTCCCCTAATTATAAAATTCACGCTGCACTTGTACTAACCCTTTTTAGTGCAAGATAGGCTGGACAACGGGATTCTAGTGCCTGTTTGTCCGCGTCCCCCGATCGACCCTAAAGTCGGTATTTCTACATTTACCCTTTCTTTACCCACCACCATACCCACATCGATGGACCCACCTCCATCGAACTTCTTTTCCACTACTCTGCCGCCGTCCGTTGGTGCGCAGAATCCACCTCGCATCTCTCTCCAAGAGAGATGCTATCCTACACGAGGCCCACTTTCCACCTGTCTTTCCATTCCACCAGCCAACGGGGAAAATTTTCAAATAAAACCCCAATACATCAACCTTCTACCAAAATTTCACGGTCTCGAGTCTGAAGACGCATACGTGTTTATCACGAAATTTGAAAATGTATGCGCAATGATGGGTACTTCACAGCTTTCTGTGTATGCTTTCCGTCTACGTCTTCTCCCTTTTACCTTGTGCGATCTAGCCGAGAAGTGGCTATATAACACTACCGCACATTCCATTTCAAATTGGGACGAATTCGTCAAAGCATTCCTTAAGAAATTCTACCCACATCAAAAGACAGCTCGAGTCCGTAGTGAAATCTATCAATTCACCCAGCTTCCAAATGAAACATTTTCAAAATGTCTTGAACGCTTCAAGGATTTGTTAGTCCAATGTCCACATCACGGCATCCCGAGATGGGAATTGTGCCGAATCATTTATGAGGGCATTACTCCTTACACAAGACAGACCCTTGAATCCATGTGTCAAGGCAATTTTATGACCAAAGATGATGGGGAAGCCTGGAACTTTCTAGAAGATTTCGCTGAAAAATCTTTACAGTGGGAGAGTGTGAGTCAATCATCTAGGGATGGCAATGATATTTCCATAGGAGTTAGAGCTGACATTTCGGCTATGCAAAAGAAACTTGAGACTATGGAAAATAAATTTTTAGCCGCCCTAAGTCAAATATCACTCTCCAAAACTGTAAGTGGCTGCTGTTCCGATCCGTCTCACTTGACGGAAGAATGTCCTTTTCAAGGTCATGAGCATACCAATGCCGCATTTCAAAGACCTAGAAACGATCCATCTTCCTCCACATATGATCAGGGCTGGAGGAATCACCCTAACTTTGCTTGGAACCAATCACAACTTCAAAACACGGTTCCAAACCAAAACAATTTCCAAAGGGTCCCTCCACCACAACAGCAGCCACCACTTCAATTGAGTCAGCACCCCTTTCAAGCACAAAACTTTCAAAATCCGGCCAACACTTTTGCACCATCTAGTCCTTTGCAGTTGACCGGGACGGATGAATCCTATTCATTTGCACAATGCATGAATTTGGTCTTAACAAATCTCATGCAAGTATCAGCTGAAATAAAAACTTTTGTCGATTATATAAAGAAAAACTCTGCGTCCCAAAGCGAGAGTATTAAATCGATGGAAGAAGAAATTGCACGTTTAAAAGCTGAAATGAGTGCAAGAGAGAAAGGAAAACTTCCAGCTCAACTTTTACCCAATCCTGGCTATTCACATCATGTGGATGCAATCACGTTGAGATCTGGAAGAGTGCTTGACACTCATGTTGGGGAAGAGTTTGATGATAATGATAAATTAATCAATAAAACCCCGGCTGAGTCCTTTCCTTCCACTCACACTTCTAGTTCTGATCCTAGTTCTTCTACCCCACCACCTTCTTCCGAGCCTATTCTTCGTTTCCCAAAAGGCTCGCCACTTCAGCCCACCTCTTTTACTCCTCCACGGACGATCCCTACTTCTATTCTCGGATCGGGTCCACAAACACTTCCTTCTCCTATGATGGACCCAGCGCTTATTGCTAAAGCACCTTATCCTAATCGGTTAAGGGCTAACACACCAAGTCCATATATGGAGAAGATCATGAACATGTTTAAGGAAGTTAACATCAACATCCCTCTCCTAGATGCTATTCAACAAGTTCCGTCCTACGCAAAAACTCTTAAAAACTTGTGCACTAGGAAGAGGAAGACTCAAGTGCCTAAAAAAATCTTCATGTCAAGTATTGTAGACACGGCTTTTCCCCAACAATTACCACGGAAACGTAAAGACCCTGGTTGTCCTACTATTTCCATTTCTATTGGGGAGAAACACATCAACCGTGCGTTACTTGACCTTTGCGCTAGTGTTAACTTACTTCCTTACTCGGTATACGAGCAACTAGGTATCGGAGTGTTAAAGCCTTCGAGCATAACTCTCCAGATGGCTGACCGATCAATCACCAAATCTAGGGGTGAACTAGAGGATGTGTTAATAAAAATCGGGGAATTCATATTCCCTGTGGACTTTATTGTAATTGATACACAGCCTGTAGCGAACCCACGGAATCAAATTCCGGTGATTTTAGGTCGCCCATTTTTGGCCACTTCCAGTGCTACTATCAACTGTCATAACGGTTCTATGACCCTATCTTTCGGGAATAGGTCAATAGAACTGAACATTTACAAGTTGGGAAGTGTACCCTCCGAACCTACTACTCAGGTCTGTTCTGTCGACTTAATGGATGTCGACAGCAGCGAATTTGATGATCCTCTTGATACTGATCTTGACTCTTTTCATACGTTATTGTTTAACCCAACTATGTATCATACACATACGGACTCTTCCACCGAGATGTCCGGGTCAACAATTAACACGGATTATGAACTGTTCTTAGAGTCTGAAGATCACCCCACACTTTGTGATGACATGATTCATCGGGGTATAGATGGAACTTTTGGGGAGATCTTCGCTGATGAACTCGCATTTTTAAATGACACGGGTGTTGAGATGAATCATGTCCCAATCAATGAAATTGAACCTCCACCCCTTCTTCTGAATTGTAAAAAGAATGCGAGCAATCCATCACATTCACTGCATCGTCTCTCCAATACGAGACGCTCACACAATCTCTTCCACCACTTAACCTTTCCCCAGTTCTTCTTCCACCAACCAGAGCACTGCTTTGATAAAAATTTTGAATGGTTGGTGTTAACATTCGGTCTTTGCAAAGCTTGGCATCGATCAATGATTTTTGACCCCCTCATATGATTTTCTAAGATTAACATTGCTTAAGTTTGGGGGGGAATAATCGGGCTCCTGAAAAGAAATTTTTACAAAATTTTGAGCCAAAAATAAGTTTGGGGGAGGTTCTTCACTTAAATATTTTGCCCCCACTAATAAATTCCTCCCAGGCTTACAGGTTTTTCGAGATTCAGCGGATGGCAACAGTGAGGACACTGTTGAAAACAAGTTTGGGGGAGGTTTGTGCTTATTTGCGCATCATTTGCATATCATTTGCATAAGCACAAAACATTTTATTTTTGAAAAACTATAAAAATTTAAAAAAATTCAAAAAGATAAAAATATTTTTTGTACATAAATAAGATAATAAAAGATTAGATAGTGAAAAATTATATCCATGAGATTAGAAAAATTTAAGAAAACCAAGAAAATTAGAGGTTTTCTTATACGCACTAGTAATAAGTAGTTATGATCCCAAGGGTTAGTAAGATAAAGGAAGTCACTAATCTGAGGATAAAAATAAGTCTGAAAAATAGTTTCTATTCTGAAAGCCAAACATTTTGAACGTTGATACCCTGCTATTCGCACTTACACACGTCTTAAAGCTTGGGATAGTAGAGGATACCTTGAAATGCTCTTATCTTAAAGCCAAAAGTATGAAGGAAAAAAAATGAAGAAAATATAAAGTGGTGAGAAAAATGAACACTGGTTTTGTTATCGCCAAGGGCAATAAAAAAATATATAGCGAGGGTGCCTCTTCACCTAGTGCCCTAAGGCCAACTGGTCTGGGAGTCACTGCTAAGCCTTAAGTGGTGCAAGACGAGAAAAATACACCAAATAAGCAAGCACATGAGTAATCGGTCGGTTAGTACCTCAAGAAGTATTAACGGTCGCATGAAAGTGTGTGAGCAATCCTAATATTCATTAATTAAAAAAGTACTGAGGCTGATGGGCAAGAGTATGATAGCTTGAATTGAATTCTCCGGGTGTAGGGATGTCCTTTACACACACGCAGGGTTATATGATCGATGTTTGGAAGAAAGATAGGAATGAAAAATAAGACGATGTTTTATTGCGGGAGGACGTAATTTCTGACATTTTTTCATGACCATTAAGATAGGGCTCATGACAACCGAAAAGCTAGCTTAGTTGGAAACCCTAATTTTCAAAGCCTTTCTTTTACAATTCTTTTCTTTAAATGTAATATTCATGATCTTTCTTTTATTATTGGATTTTGTGGGTGCAATCCGCTGAAAACCCTCAGGAGACAACACTCCTCCTACTAGGGACACTTAGAGGTTTAAAGGCTCGTTGCACGTGCTCAGTGCAATTGTGTTGCCTACGAAAGTGTGCTAGTTAGTTTTTCTCTTTCTTTATTTTCTCCTTATCTTTTTAATAAAACATTCGCTCGAGACGATCGAAATTAAGTTTGGGGGTATTTGATCAGTCGAAAATAATGTATTTTTAACACGACAATTTCCCTATCTTTTGCACTCATTTAGAAGTGTTCGGTATTCATATTTCGCATATTAGCAAATCAGTCGTAAAATATCAGATTTCATGTATTAGACTTTTAAACCGGCACTTTAAGGGAAATTGACCGCATTTCATGGCATCGCATCAATTCTGTATTTGCGCAACACTTGTTTCGAGATTTGTGCAGGAAAATCCTGGAGACAGGCCAAAATTGTTATTTAGCTGATCAAACATTATCCCAACTCAACGATTTCAGATCAGGTAGCAATATAAAGGGAGAAATACAATTCAACATATCAAAGAAAAGCCCACAACTCAAGACCAACATTTACCAGAGAGACCAAGCCCTAATCCCTCAAAAGAGCCGCGGAACCGCGGCAGGAGCCGGCTTACGCCTCGGTTCCGCGGCGGTTTGGCCACGTCAGCGCATAATTTTCAGTGCAAAATTTGTATCTCTGGGCTCACATTCCTTTCTGATATGTCAAATTCCAGAAGAACCTCGAAGCTACTGCCAGATCAGCAAAGATCATTAAGCAAGGCTAATCCTAATTAAGCTCCTAATTAATCTTTTCTAGATGCTCTCTCCTAACTAATCACATCTAGAAGCTTCTCCTCTAACTAACTTTTGGAGGGAAATTCAAATTTCCTCAACAAACTTTTGGAGGGAAACTTAGAATTTGAAATCCTAGATCTAGGGTTTGGATATCTATAAATAGGAACCTAGATCTAAGGGTGGAGGGGAATCAATCATTAGGTAATCAATCTTAGTTAATCTTTAGTCTTCTTCAATTCTTCATCCTCTTCCACAAGTCTAGTGACAAGGCTTGTGCGAAACCCTAACCCTAATTCCACTCCAAATTCAAGATCTTGAGTACCAATCAAGCAAGAAGCCTTCAACCTTTTAGGAGCCGAGCCGATCTTCAATCGAGCAAGTGATCCAAGCCGATCCGCGACCCACGGAGACGAGCGAAGCCAAATCGACGATCGAGTTCTTCCTCTTGTAGTTCTTGAGCAAATGTAATGAAATTGTTGATATAAATAAAAGGTGAAATTCTTTAATCTTGCTTTCTTTTAATTCTTGCATCATGATTAGATCTCAATTTGTAATTGTTGTTCTTGTTGTGATGTTTGAGTAAAACTCCGCTCGTTAAGGAGTTGAGACGATCAATAGAATGATGATGTAACAAATCTTAATACGATTCTTGAGTCCTACGAGTTTTGTAAACCCTAGCAAGTTCAAGAATCGATGACCTAGTTTCGTAGCGATGCTTTCTTGATTGTGATCGCTCGAAATTAGGGATCTATGATCGTTTCTTGAAATTATTAGAGGCTAGAATGTGATGATATCGACGAAAGAACAAGGGATAAGGTGAAACCCTAGTTTCATAAGAAATCCCCAATTCTCGATCGATCATCATCGATCTAGTATCAATTCATCGAAGGATAAGAATACGTAATTGTAAGATTACATCACATCTATAGATCCGATCGATTCCTACGAGCCTCATTTAGATTCTTGATATTTGGTTTGGAAAAATCATCAAACTATCAATTCTTGATTCTATCTTTTTCTTGTTATTAGATCTAGATTTTCTAATTCTTGAACTTCAATTACAAATCTTGAATTGTTTTGTTTTCTTTTCTTTAAACTTTCGACTCATCTAATTCAAAAGACGAACTATTACACTGTCCCTGTGGACGATCCGCACTCGCTAACAATCTACAATCGACACCGTTATTGATTGCGGTCAAATATTTTTGGTTGTGATTTCTATTCTATTTTCTACATACACAACGGAAAATCAATTCAATCAAATGGCGCCGTTGCCGGAGATAGTGCGCTAATTGTTCGTATTTTGAAATTTGAGTTGAAAATTTTATTCCATCTAAATTTTGAGATCAAAATTCATGCAAACACTAATACGTGTGTTGTGATTTGATTGCGAGGGAATCTGGAATCACTGGAGCTGGGATAAAATTTTTGTGAATATTCCAGAGAGCTAAGGGGAGCAACAGAAGCATTTACCTAAAATTTTGTGCAGAGATCTCCTCACTCCACCGCGTTTCCGCGGCAAGACTCCCCCGCCCTCCTGCGGCGGTTCCGCGGCAATCTTGCTGCCCCTCTGCACCAACTTTCCTCTGTAAGTTTCTTACCTTCTCCTATCTTCTCTTTTTATCTCCAACTAACATTTTGCTGCAGATTTCTTTGCAAATAATCGCTGCGCCGCAAAAAGCAAACTAAAATTTGTGCGTGTTTTTGATTCTTGGTTGTTTGCATATTAATACGGAAATTAAGGGGCACGACCAAATCCAGATTAGGTGGGGAGTTCATTAACCTTCCTAAGCCCCGAAAATCGCAAAACTTGCATCCGCATTTACCCTCATTAATTAAAATAAATCTAGAGATGACTCTAAGGACCGTCGCGCTCAATTAGGACAAGAGAAGGCCGTGGGTAATGTTGGAGATAGTGCCCTCAGAGTCAATTATTGGGTCACAGGCACGTGATTGCAATGATTGAGGGGAGGACCTATCCCGGTAGGACAGTCTTACTCGAGATGATAGTATGCTATCTGGTTTATCTTTATCATCGTGTACTGCTTTAGGTGACCTTTCGAGTCGCTATTACACGTTGATAAAGCCCCTAGGATTCTTGCTTGACTTCCAGCAGTATGAGGGCGATCATATAAGTGGGAGCTGGGGTCTACAAGCACATCCTTAAAAGGTCCCTAGTCGTGGGAGTTTCGAGACAGGGCATCGATACTCCGGAGTAGACTAGTGTATACAGTCGAGACCCCGACGAGGGGCGGTGGCCGGTCTCACAAGCCACTGGTGTCAGTTGGTTCACCTAAGATGTATACAGGTGCTCATTGGGTTATGAGTACACCGGACAGGACTCGCCGGGAACCTGCTAGTTGGGATATACCAGACGTCAGATAGCAGTTCCCAGGTGACATGTGTACAGGTTAGTTCATCGACCTGGGATCGTCATTTGTCTCGTGTGAGTTCCCACTGTGCTTTGATTACTATCCTACCACGGCTCAAAGGAGTCGTGCAAACAGGTTTTAGTTGGGTACAGTCCCGAGCCACATGGAGACAGTGAGCGGATCTGCAGGGGTTCGTCTCTCCCGGTATTGGGGGTGAGGTCGTGCTGTGTCTAGGAGAGCCAGAACATGAAAAGTCCTTGGCCAAGGCAGGAGATTTGCTGGTAGGTATTCCAGTAGTATCTCAGGGTGTTCTGGGCTACACTCCGACACGACTTGTACCGCTTTTGGGGGTCTGACTTTTACCAACCCCCTAGGCCCGCCATGCGATACTCATAGACGAACGGACCGGACTGTACGGATATTGTCACTGACAGGCTCAGTTGGGTGTCGGGGTGAGCTTCCTCATCGACGTCCCATTTGGTCAATACCTGGTGGCCCGTCACGTATTGGCTTATACCTCTGACGTGCTAGTGGTTAAATCCACAGCCAAGGTATTGACGAGTCTTTAGAGTCCACCACACTCAGTTACTCAAGTTTCGGGCGAAACGCTGTAGAGGCCGTATGGAGATATGGCAGGGTTCGATCGGATACGTGCGGTATTGCACGGATCGCGATCGGACAGTTTTTACTAGCCGGCTTTGGCTTAAGCCGGATTCTAGTATTTGATAGTGTAGTTTTATCTCTTTGCATTTGTGTTCAGCGGGAATACAAATGCGGGCATGTATTTGCAGTAGCGGGGTTTTCCTGTAATTTATTACGGGATCGGTTTTCTGGGGTTGCCAGTTTGCATTCTGTTCCGGCCGGTTTTCTCTTTTTCCTTCCCGGTCGGACTTTTCGTTGGTTGGTGTTAATTGCAAATTTGCAATTAACATTTTGTGAGGGGTTTCTTTGCATGAGTGTGCCTTCATAATCATGATGAGATTCTCTTTGAGTCTTATCTTTTGCACTCATGAGAATGTGATTGATTTGGCTTTGAGTGGATTTTAGATGTGAGATTATTTTTCATGCATCTTGAATTATTCCATCATTCTTTTGTGAGTGGGGCCGGCCACATGTTCTGTGAGAGAGAGAGAGGTTATTTTGTGTGGGAAATTCTTTCTTGCTTGTTGCTATTTCGTGGGCCCCTCTTAGTTGTGTGTGTGTGTGCTGTTGTTTTAATAAAAGGGAAATTTCCTTTTCTCCTTTGATTTAATTTATGCACACATTTTCTTTAGATGCTTGTGCTTGCATTTTTTTTCCAGCAAGCTTTTTTTCTTGGCCGAGCTCACTTTTGAGAGGAAGCTCCATTCTTCATCTAGCATCAATCCATGAAATTTCTTTGTGCAAAATTCCTCCAACCATGGCAATCTCTTAAACCCAAAAGAGACAAGTTTACTACACTATTCTATAGCAAGTCTTGGACGCGTCGGCTAGCCAACTTCGCGCCCGAGTTGCCTCGGTCAAGAGGCGGGAGCCCGTAAAAGATCCCGGCTACGTGGTCCCCCTTTCCGACGAGCGAGGAGGTGACGAAGATTCCGCGGGAGATCGGAGTGGAGACGAAGACCGAAGGACACGGATCGCTTGGTATACTTCTCTACTCTTTTCTTGTTTGCTAGCTAGCTAGGTTAATGGCCCGATCCGGGTGAAAAGTCCGCGGCGGTGCCGTTTTGCAAAGTTCGCAAGGTTTTTGTTTTCCGCGTTTCCGGCGTCGGGTTGACGGCCGGGGCGCCCCCGCGGGCTTACAATGGTATCAGAGCCACGCCATTAACCTTGCCTAGCTTGCTCTTGTATGTTTAGTACTCGATCGAACAAAATCCCCAAAAACCGTATTTTGTGCACATGTGTTCTCTGTTAAAATTTTTTGAGCTCCTAAAATTTTTCTGGTGATTGCAGAGACATGTACAACAAATTATAAGAATTCTGGGAAAATACGATCCACTGATTCCTCACTTCGACCGCGGAAGCGCGGCCAAACCCCTGGTTTGGCCGCGCTTGCGCGGCGGAAAAGAGGAATCGTGGCACCATATTTTCCCAGTAAGCTTATGTGTTGAAAATAGGGTATTTGGGATATTTTCTTTGGGCCCAGATTTTCTGTAAGTGCTACAGTAGTGTGTGGGGCCCACTTTGATAAATTTGTTCGATCGGATATTTTAAACATGCTAGTTCACAGTTTTTACTTTATATCTGCGACCGTGAATGTCACTCGATCGGTAAATCCGGTCTAACTGCTATAGCCCGGTTAGACGGATTTGCGAACGTGATTTTCACGTTGATGTTCTGTGATTGTACTGTGTTGTTGCGGATCGGTCGTGGGGGATAGCCTGGTTGCAGTGGTAGTACAGTTTTGTTTTATATGTACTTTTGATATTGCGGGGCGAGCGTCCGACATGTGGACTGCCGTCACTGCCTGTTTGTATTATTATTTTGGGGCACGACCTGGTTGCGGTCGATGTACCCGTTGTATGTATATTTTACTTTCTGTACTAGGATTACCCCGCGGAGGGGTGCACGGATAGCCGGATTCTAGAGGGCAACAAGCCCGCATCTCATGGCATTGAGGCGGAGGGGCTTCACTCTAGAATTAGCGGGCTATTCGCCGCACTCGTAGGGGGTATAGGGTTGACCCAGGAGGGGTACCCAAGTTACCGGATTCCGTGAAGTGCTGGGTGGTCCATTCACGTTGCTGAAGGGGGCTGCCTCGCTTCAGGTTTTGGCGGGTAACTTGCCGCGCCCGTAGGGGTCTAGGATTTCATTGCACAGGCTATCCACACGACCAGGGGAACGTCGGGTTTCAGCGGCTCTGTGAAACCTGGGGATCCCAGATATCTGTATTGATCTGTGTTGCTATACATTTCTGTGTTGCTTTTATCACGCCTTGAGCGAATACTATATATTGGTATATATTATAGTAGATGTTGTATATGTTTTGCATCCGCGCTAGTCCAGTCCCCGCTCTGTCGTTAGTTAGCTAACCTAACGGGTGATGACGGGACCCAGTGGCGAATGCGGATGGCATATACGTACATCAGTATATTTTCGTTCTTTGTGGTGTGATCAATTGATGGGACTGCATTGATTCGGATCAATGCAAGTTAAACAAACCTATTCTGATGTTGTTGGAACACTTTTTCAAAAAGCTGTTATTGCAAGGGCGTTCTCTTTTGTTTTGCACAGAGGTATTCATTTGGAATATCCTGCTCCTCAGTCGACGAGGCAAGGGCCGAGATCCCTTCACCGGGAGTGACCCCTTGGACAAAAGTTTACGTCAGGGCATTAACTTCACTATAGCCGATTGCTTTTGCTTTGCACCGTGGTATTCAGTTGGAATATCCTGCACCTCATTCTACGGGGAAAGAGCCGAGATCCCTTCACCGGGAGTGACCTCTTTAGCAAAGGTTGTCGTCACTATATTTTCTAAAAAGCTATCCGTTTCCTTCAACGATATCAAGTTCACTACGTTAAAGGTTTTCGCCAGAAACCATTCGTAGCCCTCCGTCGTTTCATATGGGTAGTCAATAGTATTCAAGCTGTGTTTGTTGGCCTTAGTCAAGGCACAGTGTTTGGTAGCTATTGGGTATTCATATGCTGCATAGATAGATGCGTTGGTTTGGGACAGTCGTATAGCCTTGTTGGCCTTAGTCAAGGGCTTGTACGGGTGGGTTCAA
This sequence comes from Agapanthus africanus, assembly GCA_030015575.1. Lineage (NCBI taxonomy): Eukaryota > Viridiplantae > Streptophyta > Magnoliopsida > Asparagales > Amaryllidaceae > Agapanthus > Agapanthus africanus. Next base: position 30,874,607 of record CM057339.1, read on the forward strand.
ATCAACCTGGACAATGACGGGTAGAACTTGACATGTGACTTATGATTTGTTGGCCTTAGTCAAGGTCATAAGAGCATGGGGCAGAAATCACATCGGGAGTTTCAAAAGTACTGAAACTTGCCAGATATGCGCATACCTTCTGGAGTGTGATAACGTGAGCGGATTCCGTCACGTTATCATGCGATGAGAGTTGGATCCCGATTCCCACTGATGAGTTGGTTTACTCCTCGGGTGATCCCGGCTAATTCTTCTTTCAGGTTTGGAGAAGAATTTGACGTTACAGTGGGAGGTTTCCAGATTAGATAAATTGGTAACCATTCTGATCTAGGTTAGAGTGCACGCTGAGTGTTTCTTTTCTCTCTCTCTCTGGAAGCGACCATTGACCCGACCCTAGACTATGACTCAGTGACCAAGTTGACCGAACCTACTTAACACTGGCTTTTGGATTGTCAGAGTTGCAGACCTCTTTGCCACTCCTACTTTTACCCTTTTCTCCGGGACACCCCGTATTACTACGAACGTCCACTTCCATTGGACAAAACCATCGTATGGTTATATACGAACTCGAAGGACTTCGAGGATGGTTTCCGGTTCTGGAGAAAACGAATAGGACTATTCAGTTGTCTTTTCCTTTTTCCTTCTCTCAGGTTGCGAGTACTCCTTGGTTTAGGAGTAGTACACCTATTACGCAAATTGGATAGTCTTCTTCCAGACCCTAGGCTGGTGCCGACCGGTAGGGAATGAAGAAAGTCAATTAGCCTAAACGGTGTACAGAAGGTATTAAGTTCAGACAAAGCAAGGGATTAGTAAGAGGGCAAAGTAAATTGCGACTGCTATTCACGACCAAACCATGTACTTCTTTGTCAATCCTAAATCACCTATGAATTAAGTTCATTCAGGTGTCTTTTATCTTCACCTTCTCTCGCGTTGCGAGTGCTCCTAGGATTAGGACAGTACACCCTTTATGCTTATTGGATAGTCTTCTTCCAAACCATAGGCTGGTGCCGAACGGTAGGGAAGGAAGAAAACCATTTGGCCTAAAGGGGTGTACAGAAGGTAATGACTAAAGACATGTAAAGGGATTTGGAGAGGTGGCAAAGAATTATACGGTTATAGTTGTGAATCTGGATAATGGAAGAGGCATTACTAAGAATACCAGGATACCCCATCGAAACATTTCAATGTTTCAGTTCCACTGTGTACTGTTAAAAGAAAACTGATTTCCCAATTAGGCACTTGCTCCAGGGTATGTATTTACCAGGTAGGATTCTCACATCTGTATGGTTTTACAGATGATGAGTGGGAGTAAGTTATTGGGAATTAGGTGACCATCCTCATTATATCAGGATTCGTTGTAATTGGTGATATTTGAGGAAGTCACCTGGTTTGTTTGCCGGTCGGCAAATATTTGGTTTTGAATATCCGTTGTTGTGCACCAATTTCAAATTGATATATCTGTACGTCTATTTTTATAGAGTGAGACATATCTTTTTGAAATTATGTCTATGACATTTACCTATACCAGTGGATGGTTAGGTAAGGAGCATTGAACAACGGTGTAATTCTTCTTAACCAAAAGTACAGTTTTCAACCTACGACACACAGTGAAAGAGTCACCAGACTCAAGGGACTTATACAGAGTATTGTATATTGTCCAGTGTCCATTAGGACAGAGGGGTTGGTCCTCGTACTATATTCTGTTTACTTTTAACTTCTCTAGTTCTTAGACATGTGTTTCGTAGAAACACAGGGTCTAAGTTTTGAGGAGTTATAGGTATAAGAGTAAAGTAGAGAACCAGGTGTTGCAAGTATCGGGATTCTTCAAGGAGATCGAAGATGTAGATACTTGTGTATGGTATTCAGTTGATAGTAATGATTAAGAGAACTAGCTTCTCTTTCAGGTTACTCATAATTGGAAGTACTCCTAAGTTGAGTTACGCTGATCGGCCTCTCTTCCATTTAGTTGACATGCACTGGAGACAGCTGCATGATTTGAATCTGGTTCAATTAAATCAGTGCCTCTGTTTCTTGGATATAGAACAGTTCATATCTTGACATTGTTAAGATACGGGGAGTTGTCCGGCTTATGCTTAAAACCAGACTCTAGACAACTCAAGGCACGTTTCAGTAGTGGCTGTTTGTGGGTTGACCCGGGCTATGACGAGGGTTGACTTTCTACCATCTGGAAGATCAATAGTGATATTGTTCTTGACTCGCCACAGTTTTATCAAAAATGGATTTTTTCAGAAAAACAGCAGTGGGAGTATGGTAGAACTGGAAGTGATTCCAGAACCACAAACGATTACTGAAGATTTAATAAGAACCTAAAGATTCAATCTGGTTTGACATTCCATTGGCCACTCCGCAGATAAGGTGGGTAACCTCAGGCACCCGAGAGGTACTTCGGTATGCTCAAGGACGGTGGCAGGGAGGTTCTTGTTTACCCAGACTTGCCATTGCTGTTGTTCCAGGCTGCGAGACCCGGCGGGAGGATGAGTATAGCGTCGTTCTAAACTTGCTTTAGAAGCGTACGTGTATATGACTCTGCCAGAGGGTTGTCGTAGTCAGTGGGAGCAGCGGAAGCATTGGTGGATATCAGGCTTATGTCTATTTATAGACTTAAGCAGATATAGCGGAGATAGATCATCTATTTCTGATGTGACAGTCAGAGGTTTGACTTCATCAGAATAAGGGATGGATCTGTTAAAAAGGTAGTAGGGTGTGATGTCCTGGTGTTTGATGACATACACAGAGTAGGAAGTGATATTCCTATACTACGATCGGTTATACTTTGGTCGTCACACGGTGGTTTCTCCACATAGGACTTGGATATTATATCAGACATTCTGGTTACTAGATTTATGGTTTTAGATCTAGATTTGGGTGGTTTCCCAATTTGGGTACTTTGACCGCATTCTATGAGTATTTAGAATGGACGACTCCTGGCACGGTAGTGTACCTGCAGGTAATGGAGTCACCCTCTCTAAAGGTGTCTTATAGACTAAAGTAGAGAAGGATGTGCATGATTGGCAGATCAATTGCTTAGGCAATTGAGTCAATCGTGAGATGTCAAGTACCACACCAGATGTTGTTCTTGCACTAGATGCAATAAGTTGATATTGATCCAATCCTGGAGAAACAGTCGGAAGCAGTTTTAGAACATAAGTGGATGTTCTAGGGATATGATAACGGCGGTCTTCTTCGGTAGACAGTTATCATTCCAGGCTTCCAAGGTGACCTGGATGGCAGAGTGGCTGTCAGAGTTATAGTTTTTCCTCTAACGAGGGGCAGTATTTTGGACAGGTGGTCCAGGTCGATACTGAGGGAAGGCATGGTGCAGGATACTGATTAAGTTCAGTTGACGATACAGTCTAAGAAGTTTGGATTTGGAGTTCATTTATGAGCTAGGTCCCATCAGACATCCAGACGTTCTAAGACAGGTATTGCTCATTTCGGGAGATGGTTTTCTCTGCGAACATGAGATATAGAGAGACATAGAAAGAAACATCAAAGCGGATCCACTCACTGAGGCTATTCCTCGAACGCAATAGTCTCGCAAACGAGCTTTGTGAGACTGACTAGTAGAGGAGTTGGGTGTTCGGTATCACACGGGCTGTGAGTATGCGACATCGCAATAATTAGCCTCGAGTGCAAGTGGGAGATTGTTGGAGATAGTGCCCTCAGAGTCAATTATTGGGTCACAGGCACGTGATTGCAATGATTGAGGGGAGGACCTATCCCGGTAGGACAGTCTTACTCGAGATGATAGTATGCTATCTGGTTTATCTTTATCATCGTGTACTGCTTTAGGTGACCTTTCGAGTCGCTATTACACGTTGATAAAGCCCCTAGGATTCTTGCTTGACTTCCAGCAGTATGAGGGCGATCATATAAGTGGGAGCTGGGGTCTACAAGCACATCCTTAAAAGGTCCCTAGTCGTGGGAGTTTCGAGACAGGGCATCGATACTCCGGAGTAGACTAGTGTATACAGTCGAGACCCCGACGAGGGGCGGTGGCCGGTCTCACAAGCCACTGGTGTCAGTTGGTTCACCTAAGATGTATACAGGTGCTCATTGGGTTATGAGTACACCGGACAGGACTCGCCGGGAACCTGCTAGTTGGGATATACCAGACGTCAGATAGCAGTTCCCAGGTGACATGTGTACAGGTTAGTTCATCGACCTGGGATCGTCATTTGTCTCGTGTGAGTTCCCACTGTGCTTTGATTACTACCCTACCACGGCTCAAAGGAGTCGTGCAAACAGGTTTTAGTTGGGTACAGTCCCGAGCCACATGGAGGCAGTGAGCGGATCTGCAGGGGTTCGTCTCTCCCGGTATTGGGGGTGAGGTCGTGCTGTGTCTAGGAGAGCCAGAACATGAAAAGTCCTTGGCCAAGGCAGGAGATTTGCTGGTAGGTATTCCAGTAGTATCTCAGGGTGTTCTGGGCTACACTCCGACACGACTTGTACCGCTTTTGGGGGTCTGACTTTTACCAACCCCCTAGGCCCGCCATGCGATACTCATAGACGAACGGACCGGACTGTACGGATATTGTCACTGACAGGCTCAGTTGGGTGTCGGGGTGAGCTTCCTCATCGACGTCCCATTTGGTCAATACCTGGTGGCCCGTCACGTATTGGCTTATACCTCTGACGTGCTAGTGGTTAAATCCACAGCCAAGGTATTGACGAGTCTTTAGAGTCCACCACACTCAGTTACTCAAGTTTCGGGCGAAACGCTGTAAAGGCCGTATGGAGATATGGCAGGGTTCGATCGGATACGTGCGGTATTGCACGGATCGCGATCGGACAGTTTTTACTAGCCGGCTTTGGCTTAAGCCGGATTCTAGTATTTGATAGTGTAGTTTTATCTCTTTGCATTTGTGTTCAGCGGGAATACAAATGCGGGCATGTATTTGCAGTAGCGGGGTTTTCCTGTAATTTATTACGGGATCGGTTTTCTGGGGTTGCCAGTTTGCATTCTGTTCCGGCCGGTTTTCTCTTTTTCCTTCCCGGTCGGACTTTTCGTTGGTTGGTGTTAATTGCAAATTTGCAATTAACATTTTGTGAGGGGTTTCTTTGCATGAGTGTGCCTTCATAATCATGATGAGATTCTCTTTGAGTCTTATCTTTTGCACTCATGAGAATGTGATTGATTTGGCTTTGAGTGGATTTTAGATGTGAGATTATTTTTCATGCATCTTGAATTATTCCATCATTCTTTTGTGAGTGGGGCCGGCCACATGTTCTGTGAGAGAGAGAGAGGTTATTTTGTGTGGGAAATTCTTTCTTGCTTGTTGCTATTTCGTGGGCCCCTCTTAGTTGTGTGTGTGTGTGCTGTTGTTTTAATAAAAGGGAAATTTCCTTTTCTCCTTTGATTTAATTTATGCACACATTTTCTTTAGATGCTTGTGCTTGCATTTTTTTTCCAGCAAGCTTTTTTTCTTGGCCGAGCTCACTTTTGAGAGGAAGCTCCATTCTTCATCTAGCATCAATCCATGAAATTTCTTTGTGCAAAATTCCTCCAACCATGGCAATCTCTTAAACCCAAAAGAGACAAGTTTACTACACTATTCTATAGCAAGTCTTGGACGCGTCGGCTAGCCAACTTCGCGCCCGAGTTGCCTCGGTCAAGAGGCGGGAGCCCGTAAAAGATCCCGGCTACGTGGTCCCCCTTTCCGACGAGCGAGGAGGTGACGAAGATTCCGCGGGAGATCGGAGTGGAGACGAAGACCGAAGGACACGGATCGCTTGGTATACTTCTCTACTCTTTTCTTGTTTGCTAGCTAGCTAGGTTAATGGCCCGATCTGGGTGAAAAGTCCGCGGCGGTGCCGTTTTGCAAAGTTCGCAAGGTTTTTGTTTTCCGCGTTTCCGGCGTCGGGTTGACGGCCGGGGCGCCCCCGCGGGCTTACAGGTAATTCATTGCTTATCCGCGTTTTCTTATGGTGTCTAAGGCGAGTGTGTCTAAGGCTAGTGGTTTTTAATTAGGCCCACTACTTACGTAGTGGAGTACCTTTCCACTTACCTGGCACTTATCCGGCCACAGGGGGACAAAGAGGCAGTGAAGGATTCTATCCTGCGACTTGTCTTTTGGCAGTTAGGAGCGGTCTAGAGCCGGACCTAAGTGACCACTAGATTCTAACGTTTTGTGTGTTGCATTTGTTGTGTTGCATCATATTTTCAAAAATCCGTCCAATTTTCAAAACAAACACCAGCATTCATCATTTCCCCTAATTATAAAATTCACGCTGCCACTTGTACTAACCCTTTTTAGTGCAAGATAGGCTGGACAACGGGATTCTAGTGCCTGTTTGTCCGCGTCCCCCGATCGACCCTAAAGTCGGTATTTCTACATTTACCCTTTCTTTACCCACCACCATACCCACATCGATGGATCCACCTCCATCGAACTTCTTTTCCACTACTCTGCCGCCGTCCGTTGGTGCGCAGAATCCACCTCGCATCTCTCTCCAAGAGAGATGCTATCCTACACGAGGCCCACTTTCCACCTGTCTTTCCATTCCACCAGCCAACGGGGAAAATTTTCAAATAAAACCCCAATACATCAACCTTCTACCAAAATTTCACGGTCTCGAGTCTGAAGACGCATACGTGTTTATCACGAAATTTGAAAATGTATGCGCAATGATGGGTACTTCACAGCTTTCTGTGGATGCTTTCCGTCTACGTCTTCTCCCTTTTACCTTGTGCGATCTAGCCGAGAAGTGGCTATATAACACTACCGCACATTCCATTTCAAATTGGGACGAATTCGTCAAAGCATTCCTTAAGAAATTCTACCCACATCAAAAGACAGCTCGAGTCCGTAGCGAAATCTATCAATTCACCCAGCTTCCAAATGAAACATTTTCAAAATGTCTTGAACGCTTCAAGGATTTGTTAGTCCAATGTCCACATCACGGCATCCCGAGATGGGAATTGTGCCGAATCATTTATGAGGGCATTACTCCTTACACAAGACAGACCCTTGAATCCATGTGTCAAGACAATTTTATGACCAAAGATGATGGGGAAGCCTGGAACTTTCTAGAAGATTTCGCTGAAAAATCTTTACAGTGGGAGAGTGTGAGTCAATCATCTAGGGATGGCAATGATATTTCCATAGGAGTTAGAGCTGACATTTCGGCTATGCAAAAGAAACTTGAGACTATGGAAAACAAATTTTTAGCCGCCCTAAATCAAATATCACTCTCCAAAACTGTAAGTGGCTGCTGTTCTGATCCGTCTCACTTGACGGAAGAATGTCCGTTTTAAGGTCATGAGCATACCAATGCCGCATTTCAAAGACCTAGAAACGATCCATCTTCCTCCACATATGATCAGGGTTGGAGGAATCACCCTAACTTTGCTTGGAACCAATCACAACTTCAAAACACGGTTCCAAACCAAAACAATTTCCAAAGGGTCCCTCCACCACAACAGCAGCCACCACTTCAATTGAGTTAGCACCCCTTTCAAGCACAAAACTTTCAAAATCCAGCCAACACTTTTGCACCATCTAGTCCTTTGCAGTTGACCGGGACGGATGAATCCTATTCATTTGCACAATGCATGAATTTGGTCTTAACAAATCTCATGCAAGTATCAGCTGAAATAAAAACTTCTGTCGATTATATAAAGAAAAACTCTGCGTCCCAAAGCGAGAGTATTAAATCGATGGAAGAAGAAATTGCACGTTTAAAAGCTGAAATGAGTGCAAGAGAGAAAGGGAAACTTCCAGCTCAACCTTTACCCAATCCTGGCTATTCACATCATGTGGATGCAATCACGTTGAGATCTGGAAGAGTGCTTGACACTCATGTTGGGGAAGAGTTTGATGATAATGATAAATTAATCAATAAAACCCCGGCTGAGTCCTTTCCTTCCACTCACACTTCTAGTTCTGATCCTAGTTCTTCTACCCCACCACCTTCTTCCGAGTCCATGAGTTCTAACATCTTCTCTACCGCATATTCAACTCCTTCTGAGTAAACACATATTTTAGGCTCTTATGATCTGTGTATATGTTCACTCGTTCACCAAGTAAATAATGGCGCCAAATCTTGAGAGCAAAGATGACGGCTTTCAACTCCAGATCATGCGTCGGATAATTGCGCTCATGAGTCTTCAGCTGTCTTGAAGCATAAGCCACAACCTTACTGTGCTGATATAGAACACATCCTAATCCTTTACCGTATGTATCGTAATGCATTTCGAATCCTCCAGATTGATCCGGTATGACAAGAATAGGCGCTGATGTCAACCTTGACTTGATTTCTACGAAAGCTTGTTCGCATGCTTCTGACCACATAAAATCTTCATCTTTACGTGTGAGCTTGGTCAGGGGTGTTGATATCTTTGAAAAGGCTTCAATGAACCTTCTGTAATATCCAGCTAGACCCAAGAAACTTCGAATGTCCTTCACTGACTTTGGTGTTGGCCATTCGCTAACTACTGAAACTTTCGCTGGATCCATAGAGATTCTCTCACTTGATACGATATGTCCAAGAAAACCAACTTGATTTAGCCAAAACTCGCAATTGCTGTACTTGGCATATAACTGATGTTGACGAAGAGTTTCCAGGACAATTCGTAGGTGCTCGGCATGCTCTTTCCGACTCTTAGAATACACCAGGATGTCGTCGATGAAGATGACAACAAACCTGTCTAAGTACTCCCGAAAAACTTGATTCATTAGGTTCATGAACATTCTGGTGCATTGGTCACTCCAAATGGCATCACTAGAAATTCGTAATGACCATAGCGAGTTCTGAAAGCTGTTTTATGAATATCAGCTTCCTTGACCTTCACCTAATGATAACCTGAACGAAGATCCGATTTAGAGAAAACACAAGATCCACCTAGCTGATCGAATAAATCGTCGATGCGTGGGAGTGGATACTTGTTATTTATAGTGACTTCGTTCAATGCTCTGTAATCGATGCACATTCTGTATGAACCTTCCTTCTTCTTCACAAGTAGTACAGGTGATCCCCAACTTGAAGTTCTGGGACGAATCCATCCTTTCGCCATTTATTCGTCCAACTGTATTCGGACTTCTTTCAAACCTTCCGGACTTGATCGATAAGGTGCTTTGATCACCGGTTTTGCTCCTGGTACTAAATCAATGCTGAATTCAAGAGCTCGATCGGGAGGCAAACCTGATATATCGTCAAGAAACACGTCGTCAAACTCTCGAACAACATTTGGCCTTGATTCTTCCGCCGCTTGAGCTGCTGCAACTACTGCTTCCCTTGGCTTCGCTTTGTATGTACTTGGCTCCAGGGTACGGTCTCCTCTTTTGAAATAGAAGACCGGATGGTCTGGAATATCGAATACTACCCTCCTTTGACGACAGTCGATGGTAGCATAAAAAGTTCCAAGCCAATCCATACCTAGAACCACATCGAAGTTCAGTATGTCCAGCACTTTGAAGTCAGCATAGAACTCTCTGCTGCAGGCGACTACTGGACACTAGCTGTATCCCATTATTGCCTTTAGAACGCCATTTCCTGAACTGACATTCCAGCTGGATACAAGCGGTGTGACTGGAATCGCATGGGTTCGGAAGAACCGTTGCGACATAAAGCAGTGAGATGCTCCAGTATCGAACAGTGCTAGTGCAGGTATTGAGGATACTAAGATTGTACCTAAGGTATGTGGGATATGTTTTAGGTATAGGGAAATGTATGTAGATAAGTAGCAAGACTGAAATAAAGGTTAAGAAGAAATGGTTACCAGGGATAACTTAGCCAGTGGCCTCAGCTTCTTCCACGGTCATCGTGAAAGTCTGACTCCTTGGTACATTCCTCCTGGCCTAAGGAGCATTCCTCGTAACGTTCCTTTGAGCTTGATGGAACTGACGAGGAGGAGGTGCAGCTTATGGTCCTCTAGGTGGTGGAGCAGGTAGTGCAAATCTTGGAGCAGGTACTTGGATGGCTGGGCGCTGTGGGTAAGTGTTTGTTGGTCTGGGTGCAGCAATTGGATTTTGTCTATAAGGACAAGATTCAATATCATGAGCAGCTGAGCCGCAGACTAAGTAAAGACAGTTGGCTCGCTGGCAGTCTTGCATCATATGTCCAGATCTCTTGCAGTAGGTACAAAAAGCTGGGCTGGGACGATGGTTCAGTACCCCCGGTCGCCTTGGCACAAAAGGTGGCCTGGACGAGGCTCCTCCTGTCATCTGGTTGACAGGGCGTTTAACTCCTGCAGACTGAGGTCTGCCCCTGGCCTTTATCACTGCCTCATAACTGTGGGCAGCTGTCAGAGCCTCCTCATGAGTCAGAAATTTCCCTATGGCTAGTGCAGCCTGGATTTCCGTGTCCAAACCTTGTTGAAATCGACGGGCTTTAATCTCGGCCGTCGGTATCAAATGTGCAGCGAATCTGTTTAAAAGATTGTGTTAGCTGTGTAGTAAGTGATATTTAAAAATTCAAATTATTTGAGACATATCTTACCGACTGAGCATGGTGAACTCAGCGCCATACTCATCTACCGACTTGATCCTCATCGAACCTTGTTGCAGATGAAGAAACTGCTGTTCCATGTCGAACCTGACAGTCTTAGGGAAGTACTCCGCGTCGAACCTATCGCGAAAAGTCTTCCATTCAATGGGCTGATCAAGATGGCTTTTTTCCGCCTTCCACCAGTTCTGTGCATTGTCCGTGAGCTGTGATTTTGCCACACGAACCCAAACTAAATCTGGCACTTGTGCCGCTACCAGATCATCTTCTATACTTTGTGCCCATTCATCAGCTTCTAATGGGCTTTCCTTTCATGAGAACTGTTTGGGATGCAAAGCTCTGAATTGTTTCACCCCAGGTGCTTCAGTCTCGGAACGGTTTAAGAGCTACTGTTGTCCTTCTAAGAGCCTGCGGATCGCCTCAAGCAGAACCGTTTGCTCGGTGGGTGGAGCAGGAATGGTTGGTATGATTGGAAGTGGTAGTGGAGTGTTGTTGAAGTTGGTGCTTGTGTTGTTTGGTGAATCCATCACCTTGAAGAAAATTTTGGATGAGGAAAAATTCAAAGTATGATAAGATTCAAGGAACATGAATTGTAAAGAATGTTTTAGTTGCTGGTTCTTGTGTTATATTGCTTAGGTTGTTCACGCAGAACAGAACTGCATGATAGAGTTTCATACAGCTCTGACTTGCATGGGCCACCAACAAAACCTGTCACGCCCCGCTTCCCAGTATACGGCGAAGGGGACGCGACGAGGCCGCTACATATTTACTGTGAAGTAAATACGCTAAGCGTATCTAAGCAATATAAAAGTAAATACACAAGAGAAAAGATATAATAAAAAAACAACTTTATTTATTCACATTTTTTCCGTACAATGCATGGAAATGTAAATACAACTGAAATAAAGCAATGCCTAAACAATGGCATAACAAAAAAGGAAAGGTACTGAAAAAGTGTACAATGAACTAAATGTCACGACCCGAAAGTACGGAACATGACCGGCACTTAGACTACGAAACGTTTCGAGGCGTACGTAATCTAAGTAAGCCGAAAACCCAGAAATCCAAACCAAGAAAAGTAGTAGAGTGAAGGAAAACCAATTCAAATCAAGTAGTTTTAATAGCATAAGCCGAATTATGCGTTTTTAAGAACATCAATATTTCCTGAAAATTTCGGCAAAGTCTCCTTTGTAAATATTGGCCCCCAAACGGGATACAATATGAATAGTATACGAAATCAATAAAAGGCATCCCCAAGCGGGAGCTAGCTCTTCGTCAATCGACGGTCACAACCACACAAGCAATATAATATACAACGCCAAGGGCGAGGATCAAAACTCAAAAAGAACTCAAAACCACAAGAAATCCACAGAAATATAACGCGCGACTCTAAGGTCGAAAGAATAACATCACTGGTCTCTATCTCAAAATAAATACATGTTTGGTTGATGGAACTTCTAGATACAACTGAATAATAATATATACCAAGTATACTGATGGGTACGATACAATAAACCATAGCAAATCACCCGGAAATGGAAATAGTACCAGTAAAGCCGTAATGAAACATGTACGGCAAAACCTGCAAGAAACTGTGGCACAACGGGGGTGAGTTGCCAACTCGTGAATAGAAACATCTACGAACAAAAATCCATGAACAACGCAATCCTAAGTCATACAATCATAATATATCCTCAAATATAAAACCAGCAGCCTATAACAATGGATAGGGTATACCTCTAAACAACGGTAATACCACGTGCTCGTGTCAGTGCCTCAGGTAGCAATGTATCATATGGATGATGTAAGAATGCATGAAACAGAATGCATGTACTGGAGAAAACTGCTTTCATAACTTAGTGAGATTTCTGGATCTTTTTTAAAAGAGGTGTCATAAATGAAATCAGTATAAACAATGTCTAGTATCGACACAAACATAAATCTCAATGTCTCAAAATCTCAGGCTCCGGCTATCCGGACTGGCCTGTATCATCAAATCTCAGTACCTCAATATCTCGAAATCTCAATGTCTTAATCTCAATATCTAGGGCGCCGTCAGTCCAGACCGGCCCCTACCATCCATCTCAAGACTACGATGGTATCCTCTGGATATCCGATGCGTCGGGTAAAATCACCGGTCGGTAGTGCTCCCCTGCCAGGCTCAACACCAACATCTGCGATCCTCTTGCCCCGGAGTAACGCACCGGGTCCACCATGTACCCGAAACGGTTCCTCCACTCCTCGAACTCGGATCTCGAAATCCATCAGCAAACTCATGGTGGACGACTCATACATCATGGGAAAACCGCGCTTTTCATTTAAAAAGAGAGTGAAGAAGTTTGTATAAGTTTTTCGGTTTTCCCCCAAATCCAGAAAATCTCATGGAAATCCGAATCCAAAACCTCAATAGCACATAAAATAGTGAATATATGCATGAGAATCCATAAATGCGGCATAACAAGGAATAACAGTATGCATGAAGTGACAAGTAATAACTATAATGTCTAAACTGGCATGTAAGGCAGGTACACTAATACCATGTCAAACTACTAACTAATAAGCTAAATCAATCAATAATATTTTCTAAGGTATACGTGACATGGCAATTACCGATGAAGATGTGTGTGAGACGGCAAGTAAGTGTACGTGGTACATACATATCATCGGTAATGGTGCTGGTGTCCTAACAGCATAATATCAACAATGCAATATGAAATAGCAATGTAAGTATGCGATGCGGGGCGAACAGCAATAATGAGCGGGAGCTAAATACTAGACACAACGGTAACTAATCTACATTTAATATATATACGTCATACTATGGTGCCATTTGAAATAACACAAATCGTGGGGTTTTGGAAATAAGGGCTACGGTGTTTTTAAGAAAAAATACACCTTTTGAAATATCCGTAGAATCCCTTGACCTGTCTTTTAAAATACCCACGATCCGCTAGTTTTGAAATAGGTAGGGCTCTAATCTAGTCTAACAACTACACTAAACTATACGGCTGAACTAACAAGCTGAACTACAGGTAAGAAAACCGCCTATCATCTGAGTCGATACATATACATACCTGTATATGTATAGTCGGTGATCCCGCCTCAATAATATCATATCCGATACCATATCTATAATCAGAGATCCCAAGTCAAGAGTGCGGATCAATCATCAATATATAGCTCGTACGTAAATCCGTCGTATGGCATTCCCAAATCTGGGTACGGGTCAATATCACATTCATCACACTATTCATTTGGTATCCTCTTTATCAAAGATCATAATCCGGGGTACCGATCTACGTCTAGTACAATACTGATACCAATCTAAGTAAATGCATGCGTGTATGAAAACACCAAGTTAAAGGACCCGCTAAAACATCATGTCGTACCTCAAATATGAACCCTGTCATATCACCGATCTCACGGCCATGAATCCAATCTCATCGACTCATCTCCAATCCCAAGTACTATTCTCATAATCCAGTATATGTACACATAGTCCCATACCCATGTGAATACATATACACGTATCCCCATATACGCACATGTAAAAGAATGAATGTAAGTAAGTGTGTGTGAGTGCGTGGGTGCAACAACTACTCTAGGGTTTCGCAAGTAACACTACAAATCCATGAACACATAACCATATCCTGAATATCATCCACGTATCATAAACCACATATATATATCCATTATATAAGCTATATTACGGACTGCGGGGGTGCTATACGCCATCCACCCGACTTCTCCCCGTAGATAAAAATCTACTCACCTGGTCCTCGCTCGCCGGTGCCGACGTCGCCACGCGCTTGCTTGTCGTCTCGAAGTCCACGTGGGGTACCTACATGTCACAACGTATCGTATCGCATAAAAACCCAATTCGAAATCGAAACGGCATACGAAAACCAAATCGGCACGCGTATCACGCACAGGTCAAAACCTATCGCCTACGCAAGCAAGAATAGCCAACCCAGCCCTTGATGTCGATGTACAAACGTCAAACTATCGAGAAAACCCTAAACGCACTTATTTGCGCATTTACGAACACTAATTATAATATAAAATAGGTTAACATTCACAAAAACCCCAAACTCACTTTAAAAGCCATTTTTCCGAAAATCTAGCAAACAAAAATTACCCGTTTTAGTACAAAACTCGACGTTTAAACAAATCTAGCGGCCATAATACTTATTAAACATCTTAAATAAGTCATACAACCCATTTCAAGAATTTAATATCATCAATTTTTATAAAACTAAAAATTCTAGTTTTGCAATTTATCTAATTTTAACAATTTCAACTAAAAAATGCACAAAACAACAACTACGTTTGGTTTTGCATGTTCCAAAAACATTAAACCACTCATTATAATATTAATAATGACATGAAAACTTAATTATATTTTAATCTAAGCATTTGATAATTTTCCAAAAACTCTAGTTAGCAAAATAGCTTAATTAGGACATTTATAAGCAATGGTTGTAATTAACAACTAGATTAGCTTTCAACAAGGCTTAAGATATTAATCCACATCACATAACCATGCACAATTGATCAAAACCCAAATCCACAACAAAACCCTAACTCAATCAAAATCCTCACTAGAAATTTCCAACCTCTCAAATAAACCCACAATTAAACACCTAATAACTTTAATTAAGCAACTAATCCACAATCAAACCATGGGACAAAGAGTTATACTTCAAAGATCATGAGATCCCACATGCAACTTGTCTCCAAAATGCAAACTTTTCACTAAGAATCATACTATAGTAGCCAAGAAATAATGGGTAAGGCTTGGATTTTGAATTAGCTTTGATTTTGCAAGGATTTTGAGGCAAAATTATGGATTTTTGAGGCAAATTTGTGGGGGATTTTGGGGTAGGGGCTGCTGCTGGAAAGGGGCCGGCCATGGGTGAAGGGGTGAGGAGAGAGAGTGGGGAAAGTGTTGAAGTCAAAAGACAAAAGCCCATGCCTCAGTTAATTAACCCCATGCCTTCATATTCTTTCATTCTCTTTTCTTTTCATTTTATTTCAACTCT
Source organism: Agapanthus africanus (assembly GCA_030015575.1). Classification (NCBI taxonomy): domain Eukaryota; kingdom Viridiplantae; phylum Streptophyta; class Magnoliopsida; order Asparagales; family Amaryllidaceae; genus Agapanthus; species Agapanthus africanus. The sequence goes on from CM057339.1 coordinate 30,890,113, forward strand.
AAAAGGTGGGGACACTTGGGGAGTGGGCTGGAAAATTCGGCCAGCAAGAGGGGGAGGGGAATGTGGTGTGTGTGTGTGAAACAATGAACACCAAACGCCAATACAACATACACCATACTTCTTTGTTTAATAAATTCCTTTAATTTTCCTTTTTTCTTTAAATTTTTAGAACCATCATGGAATTTCTTTTCATTTCAAAAACAACATGATAAATTTTGGTTTAATACGTTATGATGCACAAAATTTGTTTCAACGCATTCCAATTTGTAATTTTCCCTAATTAAATATATTAGTAACGGCTTAAAATAATATTAAAATAATTAATTTCGGAAAAAATTTCAGAAAATTAGAAATTTTACCAGTGGCTCAATAAACACCAAATACTAGCAATTACATAGCTAGAATATGTATATTTAATTTTATAATAAAAATATTTGTATTTTGACTTTTTACAGAAAAACCCCCTTATTTTACCGATTTTCCGAAATTTCACCGAAACGATTTTCAAAACGTTACACTAAAGCTCTGGGTCTTCAACAAAATGGTCCAAGTCTTCAGCGCTGGATTCGATCTCTGACGTGTCCAGATCACCTGACGACATTCAAAGAAGAAAGAAGAGAATGCCGTCAGCGAACAAATCGCTCGGTAAGTTCCAATGATAAGGGAGAAATAGAATAGACAGAATAAGAAGGTAGGTTTTAAAGTTGTATTATATTGTTATAATATGGTGTTAACGCTGTTGTTTGTAGTTTGGTACAAAAAGATGCCAGTGTATACGAGAGGAATCTCTATATGCTAGAGATTAGGGCAAACGGAATGTACAAGGAACCGTTGGGCCACGGTACAACAACAACGGAATATAGATTAGGTCTCTTAATCTTACTGTCTCGTTCCACTTCTAACACCTTTCGTACCAATCTACCCATAAACCCCGAGATGTCTTGTTTGTATAGTTGTATTATATTGTCTTGTATTGTAAACTGTATAGATTGTATAATTGGATGACTTACCGAAACCATGATATCAGTAAATGGATGTAACTGGAGAATCATGTAAATGGAAGTACATCCATGGTTCGGTTCAGTCAATATAGATTTGAATGGATTCATGTTGAATTGTAATATTGCAGATTGTAAATTGTAGATTGTACTTGAATCATATTCAAGTCAGTTTATTAATCAGACTCAGTCTGAGTCAGACAATTAGAAAAGTAAATTGAAGTCCTGATGGTTCTGATGTTATCGGTAACCGCTGCACATGGGCGGCAGGATTTGTGTCTTTTTCAAAGACGATTATCGTATTGATAACACCGTTGTTAAGTTGTCTATCTTAGATAGGCAAGCACCCACTTCTCTGGCTCCCCGAGGCTCAAGAGATTGGTCCCGCTTAAACCTATATTTACTAGGGTTCTTATTGTAATTTATAAAACTTGAAGGGGTTTTATGTAAAAATACTTTGTATAACTTTCAAAATACACCCCAAGTGTTTATTTATCGTCTTTAGAGTTGTAATAAATATAGATTTTATATTTGAGACATTTCTAGTGAGGATAACCTATTTTTCATAATACATGGCATTTAATTGTAATATTGAACTTGTATGGATTTCATGATATTTTAATGTAAAGTGATTCTTGTGATTTTGGAAAGTTGAAGTATTTATATTATTAAAAAAATAGGTATTTTTGATATTACATATATATATATATATATATATATATATATATATATATTTATAAAAATAAATTTTAATATATATATTATATTTCTAGAAATCTCATTTTCTTAAGATTTTGGTATTTTAAATCTCTCGAGACCGAATGCTCCCTGCGGAGGTCTGCATCTCGCACTACTAAGCCCAGGGACGTGCGATAATCCGCACCATTCCAGTCGGGTTCCCCAAATTGGGTTGTAGCGGCGTTTTGCAAAGATTTGTGTAAAATACTAAATCTTGTAAAAATGGTTTTATTAGTAAATGGTATTTATTTAAAATGTTTCGTTTTCCGTATTCTAGGTTTCCGAAAGTATTGTGCTATGTTACATATGAGTGTGTGAGGAGGTAGGTCATTACCTCATGATCTAATTAGAGGTATAGTGAGTTTGTGATGTTTAAATGTCGAAAATGAAACTATATGGTATTTTAATAAAAAAAGTACGGTAAAATAGAAATAGCAATTTCTTTTGATATGGAACTTGTTCAATATGATTAGTTAGAGTTTAATAGTCAACATGTAATGGTTTAACAAGATTGTATTAAAGGAAAAGTGAGATTTTTGGAAGAACCGAATCGGAAATCGGATTTGCTCTGATTCCGTCGGGTTTTAGAATTTTATATTTTCAGAAAGAGTAGAGAAGGGGAAAGGTGGGACTTACGGGTTTAGCTTAAAAGGGGAGAGGGAGAGGGAGTGGACGTTATTCCGGTGCACCGTTTCATCGCCGGGAACTCCTAGGGTTGTCGCCGAAAAATTCACCGGAGCTTCGCCTCTTTGCTCACTTCAAATGCAAACTAGGGTTTCTAGGAATTTCTTGAGAGTTTGCTCAGAATTTTGGGATGAGGGGTAGTGTTTAGGAGTTGTATTTATAGGGTTAGGCTAGGGTTATGGTAGATGAAAGGTTTAATTGGAAAAAAATGTAAATAAATATATTAAAATGTATTAAAAGTGGAGTAATTGGGGTTTTAAAAAAGTTCTGGAAATGGTATGAGAAAATAAATTATTCAGGTGTACAGGGGAGACCAAAAGACACATTTTTTGTGTTGGGTCGTCGCCGGAATCGGCTGACTCGGCCGTGACTCGGCCGGCGGCCTGAGTCGGCCGGCTCGCCGGCCGAGTTGGTCGATTCCGGCCGAGTTAGGCGGCCAGAATCCTCCCCCGACGGATGGTCTATCCTCTGGTACAGTTACATTTCAGAGTGTAGTGGGGTTTTTGTGAGATATGCACGTGTAAACCCTTGGTATTCTAAAAATCCAAAATAAAACAAAATTAAAAAATAATGTGGGGTATGGGATTTGAACTCTGGTGGCTTGGTTCAGCAGTGCAAGGTATTACCAATGAGCTACAAGCTCCTTCTTGTAATTAAAGAGCTAATTAATTAGTTAAAGTAATCAGAGCAAAAGTAAATACCCCATGTATACATTAATTTTTAAGCAAATTTTTATACACTAAAAATGGAGTTGTTACACCAATGGATGTGGGATCATCCATCGCCCATCATATGGGTCAAGAAGCGTATACGCTAGTCTACTCTGGAATATTGATGCCCTGTCTCGATACACCCTCGATTAGGAATAATTAAAGGATGAATTTGTGGACTACCCTGGCCCCACTAGTATGATCTGCATCATAATCCTGGTATTCAAGTATACATCCTAAAGGCTTTACCGACATTTGAGAGCAAGACAGTATCACAATACTGTTCTCCGCCGAAAGACACGACCGGAACATTGGGACGTCAGGCCTGAAATTCGAGGGCAGATGATAATTAGTGCTATCCGTCCGCCTCTTCGAAGATGCCAAGTTGATTTATGACACCATGTATCGAAGGTTTAAACGGATGCGACCGATATAGCAGACTTCGTCAGATTCCCCCTCGTTGAGGGGTTTTTGATTGTGGGGACGCTCTTCCCTGCAGGCACAAGCCCATGCAGTTAATTACGCTACCGCATCGCGGTTACCACTTTCTCATTCTTCAGATGGTCACTTCGTGTTGTGTGTGTTTATTTTGTTTTTGGTTGCCCGTGGATTGTATACGAAGACTAATTTATGTTGTCGCTCGTAGAGCGTGGATTAGTCCAAATCCGTATTTTCTTAGATTTAGGTTTGGGGTTGGGTTTAAGGATACGTTAGTCTCATTTGATACTAAGATCAACTTAAACGTTTGTTAAGGATACGTTAGTCTAATTTTAGACTAAGATCAATTTAACGGGATCATTTAGATCCAACAAGAGAGCATTTGGGCTCAATTGTTTAGTTTAGGGACATTGCGATCGATTACCAGTTTAAGGACATGGTGGTCCAAGGTTAAGGACATCACAGTCCATGGGCTTAAAGACCCCGCAGTCCGAGGTTAAGGACATTATAGTCCATGGGATTAAGGACCCCACAGTCCGAGGTTAAGGATATCATAGTCCACGGGTTTAAGGACCCCATAGTTCGAGATTGAGAACATCATAGTTTAAGGTTAAGGACATCATAGTCCATGGGCTTAAGGACCCCACAGTCCCTGTAAAATCTGGTTGTCGGGACCCGTCACCTCTCTGAAGACGTTGAAACATTACAACGACATATATCAGGGGAGAGAAGAGATGTACCCTTGAACCAATTTTGGTTGGGAGATATGTAGTCCAATTGGGACTAAAATCTGTGATTTATGAGCATATGGGCTCAATTAATCTGACTGAGGGGTTTATGGCCAACTTGGGCTCGGCCCATTCAGTTAAAATGTTAAACATTTAACAATGCTGAGCATTGATTTGAGTTCTGACAATGTTTTTGTTTTTTATTGAATGCTGAGCATTCATCATAGCTCTAGGGCTTTATAGAACAATTTATGTTCTCTTAGCGCACACGTAAGGAGCACGTGGCGTGCTTGGCGCTTTGCGCCAGTCAAAGAGCGCAGAGCGCTTCTACTGAGTAGCGCACACGTGAGGAGCACGTGGCGCACTTGGCGCTAAGCGCCAGATAATGGGCACATTGCACCAGTTTATGAGCGCAAAGCGCTATTTTATGAGTGGCGCACACATGAGGAACACGTGGTGCGCTTGGCGCTGAGCGCCAGTCCATGAGCGCAAAGCGCTAGCTATTAAGTGGCGCACACGTGGGGAGCACGTGGTGCGCTTGGCGCTGAGCGCCAGTCTAAGAGCACAAAGCGCTAGCTGTTAAGTGGCGCACACGTGTGGAGCACATGGTACGCTTGGCGCTGAGCGCCAGTCCAAGAGCGCAAAGCGCTAGTTTATGAGCGCAAAGCGCTATTTGATTAGCTTTATGATCTGAGAAATGAATTCTCATTTATAAGAGATTTTGTCTCAAAATTCTAAGAACAAAGTTCTTATTTTGTAGGAGATGTTTCAATTTTGGTGAAAGGCTTTGTCTTTATGGATCTGTGATCCTAAGAGAATTGACTTATTCTCCCCTCCTTTATTTTATAATGAGATGTTCATGATCTCTTTGTATAAAAGACCTTAGTCTTATGGATCTATGATTTGTGAGAAGAATTATGTTCTTCTTTTTATTTTATGATGAGATCCTTTAATCTCTGTTGTGAAAGACCTTGGTCTTATAGATATATGATCTTAAAGAAAGAAGTGAATTCTTCTTTTTAATATGGGATGATTACATCTCTCTGTTTATTTTACCTTGAAAAAAAATCTTCTTCTTCTACCGAGAGCTTGGCTCTTCTTTCTGAGATTTCTCAAAGTTTGTGGGGGGTTCCTCTCTATGTTTCTGTATATCTGAGACTTGTAGTCTTGGGGCCTTTTTATAGGGCAAGCTGATTTGTTCAATCAATTAAAGAGATCTTTTCTCCAATTGATTTGGGGATTTCCCCACCGTTGAATCTTTGATCCAAGGGCTTCTGTTTTACAGAGGGCAGTTTTCTTGTTTTTAACATGATTGGGAAATCTTTTCCGTACAGAATTTATTCTTTATTTTGGTGATTTTTTTTAATCACCTTTGGATCATTGATCCAACGGTGCTCTGATTTACAGAGCACAATCTTCTTGTTTGGAAAGATTTTGAGGAATCTTTCCTTAACAGAATTTTATTCTGGTTAATTGATAATTTATCATCTTTATTAGATCTTTAATTTGACGGTGGGGAGCTTTTAGTTCCAGCGCTAGCGCACCCATACTTTGCACGTGGTGCGCTGCTTAGAGTGCAACGCACTTAGCGCTAGCGCACACGTGCTTTGCACGTGGTGCGCTGCTTAAGTGCAGCGCTCTTAGTGCTAGCGCACACGTGCTTTGCACGTGGTGCGCTGCTTAGGGCACAGCGCACTTGGCGCTGCTATGAAGCGTTGCTTCATTTCAAAATTTGAAATTTGGATAGAGCTTTACTCTGATTGGGGGAAACAAATACAAGTCTACATGTTAAGATAAAGAGTAACCAGATAGCATACTATCATGTCAAGCAAGAAAGTACTCTCTGTATATGTCCAAGCATCCACTATAATATACAATCATGTACAATAATGGCCTCTAAGGCATACATACAACTAACAATCTCCCACTTGCACTAAGGCCAGTTGTTGTAGTATCTCATACCTAACATCCCGAAGAGTCTCTCAAATTGTATCTGTGGTATGGCCTTCTTGAGTGGATCCGCCGTGTTATTTTTCGTGTCAACTCTCCTGACCTCGATCTCCCGGCGATCAACTATCTCCCGGATCAGGTGAGACCGCCTCAGAATATGCCTGAATCGCTGATGGGACCTGGGTTCCTTGGCCAAAACTACTGCTCCATTGTTATCACAATACAAAGGTATTGGATGCTTGATGGATGGAACCACACCAAGTTCGGTTATGAACTTCTTCATCCAGACACCCTCTTTGCCGAAATCACTGGCAGCGATGTATTCAGCCTCCATCGTCGAGTCTGCCACGGCTTCTTGCTTGGAACTCTTCCAACAAACCACCCCTCCATTGAGGGTGAATACAAAACCCGAGACCGACTTAGAGTCGTCCTTATCACCCTGAAAGCTCGAATCGGTAAAGAACTCCATTTGGATTTCACCGTTACTATACACCAAGAACATTTGTTTAGTCCTTCTCAAGTACTTAAGAATGTTCTTCACAGCTGTCCAGTGATTCTTTCCAGGATCAGCTTGATACCTACTCACTACACCTAGTGAGTATGCTACATCAGGTCTGGTACATAACATCGCATACACGATAGAGTCTACTGCCGAAGCATAAGGTATCCCTTGCATGCGAGCCCTCTCCAAATCTGTCTTGGGAGACATCTCTTTGGAGAGAGCGATTCCTGAGATCGTGGGTAAATTCTCACACTTAGAATCCTCCATACTAAACCTCTTTAGTATGGTGTCAATGTACCTGGATTGGGACAATCCCAATATCCGTTTAGATCTATCTCTATAGATCTTAATCCCCAAGATATAGGAGGCATCACCTAGATCTTTCATTGAGAATCTTTGTGATAAGAAGAGCTTGACCGAGTGCAGCATAGGAACATCATTTTCTATCAAGAGTATGTCATCCACGTACAATACGAAGAAGACGACCTTACTCACTGCCACTTTCTTGTATACACAAGGTTCATTTACGTTTTTGACGAAGTCAAACTCTTTGACTACCACATCAAAACAGATATTCCAACTCCGCGATACCTGCTTTAACCCGTAGATTGATTTAAGCAGCTTGCACACTTTTCCACTGCTCCCACTGTCCACGAAGCCCTTTGGCTGAGTCGTGTATACGCTCTATTCTAAATCATCATTTAGAAAGGCGGTCTTAACATCCATCTGCCAAATTTCGTAATCATGGTATGCAGCGATGGCAAGTAGGATCCGGATGGACTTAAGCATAGCCACTGGAGAAAAGGTTTCATCATAATACACACATGGTCCTGGTCGTTGACAAAATCTTTTGCAACAAGTCTAGCTTTGAAAGTCTCAACTTTTCCATCTACACTAAGTTTCTTCTTAAAGATCCATTTGCTCCCAATGGGTTTTACCCCTTCGGGAGTAACTTCCAAAGTCCATACATTGTTGGTATACATGGATTCCATCTCAGATCGCATTGCATCCAGCCATTTCACAGAGTCTCCATCCGTGATGGCCTGCTCGAAGCTAGTTGGGTCATCATCTTCCATAATGCAATTCTCTCTCCCACCATCAATAAGAAAACAGTAGTATCTCTCAGGTAGATGAGAAACCCTACTATATTGGCGGAGAGGCTGAGGTTCGTTGGGAACTATCGAATTCTCTGGTTCCACTAAATCTTCAGTTGTAGTCTGTGTAGCTGGAATTTCTTCTAGTTCTACCTCTTTACCAGTAATTTCTTTTGCAAGAAATTTCTTTTCTAAAAAGGTAGAATGTTGAGCAACAAACACCTTTTGTTCCTCACTGTGGTAGAAAAAATACCCATATGAATTCTTTGGATATCCCACAAACTTGCAAAGAACTGATCGTGCCTCGAGTTTGTCCGGATTTCGTCTTTTGACATAGGCCGGACAACCCTATATCTTAACTCGTTTAAGATATTGTCTCTTTCCACTCCATATATCATATGGCATTATAGGCATTGATTTAGATGGAACTTGACTCAATAGGTATGCTGCTGTCTCAAGAGCATAACCCCAAAAAGAAATAGGTAACTCAGCGGTGCTCATCATAGAGCACACCATATCCAATAGGGTGCGATTCTTTCGCTCCGATACACCGTTATGTTGTGGTGTATACAGAGGAGTAAGCTGAAAGAGAATCCCAATTTCTTTTAGATAGTCATGAAATTCCGTGCTCAAGTATTCTCCTTCCCGATCAGATCATAGGATTTTAATACTTTTACCCATCTGGTTCTCGACTTCATGCTTATATTCTTTGAATTTCTTAAAAGCTTCACACTTGTGTTTCAACAGGAACACATGTCCGCATCTTAAGAGATCGTTAGTGAATGTAATGAAATACGAGGAACCATCCCTGGCATGTGTAGACATGGGAACGCATACATCACTATGTATCAGTCCCAGGAGTTCCATAGCTCTTTCTCCACGTCTAGTAAACGGAGTTTTGGTTATCTTGCCTTTGAGACATGACTGGAAAGTTTCATAAGATGATAATTCGAACGAATTCAAATATCCATCCTTATGTAACTTAGCTAGTCATGTCGCATTGATATGACTTAGTCTACAATACCACAAGAAGGATTCGTTCATTTCTGAACTCTTCCTCTTGTGTGTGTTTTGTACGTTAAGAGCCGTGGTTTGATTTAGAACGTATATGCCATTATTTAAGGAGCCCGATCCAATCAACTTTTGATTCAGAAAAATGTTCGTAACATTATCCTGCAATACAAATTTATATCCTTCTTTACTTAATAAAAAATTGATATAATATTGCATATTAGGTTCGGTATGTAATAGCATTCGTTCAGAATCAATGTATTACCATTTGGTAACACAAGGTGATATTCGCCAACTGATTTGGCTGCAACATTTGCACCATTCCTTACTCTTACATTATGATCACCTATTCCCAGTTCTCTACCTTTCCTTAGCCCATGCAACATATTACATATGTGAGATCCCGATCCGGTATCCAATACCCAAGACGTAGAGTGTACTGAGAAACAGTTCTCGGTAACTAACACACCCGAAGAAGATGCATCAGCATGCTCATTCCTCGTTTGGGTGGCGTGGGAATCCGGATATTCCCTTATTCCCTGCTCGTACTTATAACAATTATAAGATAGAGTGGAACCAACGTTCCCCAGCTCAGTATAACAAGCGGGTTCGGTCAATACATCCATATTATTATCTTGATTAAGGCCTGACATGGTCGCTCCCTGGAGAGAGAGAGAGAAAAAAAACATTTAGCGTATGCTCTTGCAAGATTAGATTGGTTATTATCTTATCTAATCAGGATGGCTCCCACCATTTTTATCAAATCTTCCTTCAAACCCTAAAAGGTAAGACTAGCTGGGATTAATTACACCCTACAAGTTCGCCAATGTTTCGGCCAGGCCAGTGTCAGTACTTTGAGGAAGGTTCCCTGTGCTTTTGGACAGACCTAATTAAAATAAACCTCGTTTTCCCAAGGGCGTAACCCCATTAACACCTTTCTAGACACCTACTTGATCGACTAATTGTTATGTGTAAAACTCTCCCAAGAGTAACTCTTACTCGCAGTGGGTATCGGGATCCAACTATCTCATAGAAGGTACGCAATCTCATTGCAAATTTCAACACTTGAAATTCCCGATAATATTTTGCCCCAAACGATCTATGACCTTGACAAGGTCAACAAATCATAAATCGCAAGTCAAGTTCAACCCGTACATTTCATGATTGAATTAAACCCACCCGCACGACCCTTGACAAGGTCAATAAGACCGCACGACTACCCTAATCCAATCGCATCTCATGCTTTAGCAGATAAGCACTAATAAACTACCGTACACTACGCCTTGACAAGGTCAACAAACGCAGCACGAATACTAAATAGTCCTTATCTGAAATGACGGAGGGCTACGACAGGTTTTTAAGAAAACCTTTTGCGTAATGAACTTGATATCATTGAAGAATCGAGTGATTTTGAAAAGGAGTGTTTTTTAGGCTTTTGCTAGTTTTGCTAAAGAGGTCACTCCTGGTGAAGGGATCTCGGTTCTTTCCTCATCGAATGAAGTGCAGGATATTCATGAATACCAATATGCAAAGCAAGAACTAGAAAAGCAATAAAAAGACAAAACCGAGTGGGTTGTAGCATCTGCTAGCTATTTGCTAAAGATGTCACTCCCGATAATGTGATCTCGGCTCTTTCCTCATCAAATAAGGTGCTGGGTATTCATCAAGGAATACCGCTATGGAAATCAAAAACTAGATCTACCCTTCTTTTTTTTAAAATTTGATTCTACAATATCTTTAGGTTTCTTTCTTTTTCATTAATCTCATTAATGAAGTCCCATCATTTATGCTTCCTAAACATCACAGATAAAGAAACAAAAATACAACATACGCTTATGCCATCGGCATTCGCTACAGTGTCTCGTTATGCACCTTTAGGTTACTTAACTAACGACATAGCGGGGCGGGACTAGCACGGGTGCAAAACATAAGTAACATTTATTATATATCATATATATATAAATAAAGCATTCGTCTCATCATATAAAGTGATCACATCACAGAATGTCAGCAGCAGAAATCAACATATGAAATATTGGATATATAGAAATTCCGTGTCATAAATTAAGCCAATAAAAAACACGGATTCCACGGTTATGATGAATAGCCAAACCCACATCCCTAGACCCCTACGAGAGCGGCAAGCAACCTTACCAATTCTAGAGTTAGGAGACCCGGTCTCGACTTCTCGAGATGGTCACCCACTAGAATCTAGAACCCGGTTACTTGTGCTCCCCACCTTGGGTCTATTCTAATATGGAAAAATAAATAATATATATCATATGGTGACATCATTCTCAACCCGGAAGTGCCCTAATAAAAGAATATAACAAACAAGTTTTTACATAAATGAAAATGAAAAACTCTCATCTCACGCAAGAACCCCCGGCTATTCAAACACGACGATCCAATATAACATATCACAGCAACACATAACATCACATGTCATTAACGTAAGTAAATATGCGTATCCTAATTGTCATTGACATATAGCAACAAAACCGGAGATACACCGCATATTACACTTATAGTCGCAGAAAAGAAAATGTCAAACTACAACATTTTGAATCGACACAGCCCTTAAACATCATAAACCTGGAATATCTCATAATTCGGATTTCATGCCTAACATTGTAAATATTACAATTGGGTCTCACTCATGAAAACACCTTTTCAAAAGAAATCGGGTAATTCAACAAGATTCCTGATTCCTTCCGAGACCGAAATGTTAAATTTACAAGCAACTAATCAATTTTCACAAAACTAATTAGTGTAGATTCCAAAAATTGTATCACATCACAGATAGCTAGACGATCTTAAACATTTCGATCGAATCAACAAACACCCAAAATTTCCCAGAGAGCTCAGCACTTGAGCACGGTTTAAAATTACTCAGAACATGCCACAGTACCTATGGACCAACCGTACAAGGGCCAACCCGCGCCTCACTCATGGAGCCGCGGAACTGCCGCAAACCCTAAGGTTTGGCCGCGGTTCCGTGGTGAAAAAGTTGAGTTTGGGTATCGTTCTTCTAAAGGGTCTATAGAATTACTTGCATGATTTTTTGAATATTTTTAAATTGGAAAATTCCAACTCTTGAAAGTTTTCCATAGAGGGTTATGATGTGGTGTTTGATGTTCGTTCGAACTTTATAACACCGTCAAAATACCCGAAACGATATCAAAATTACGACTACGAAACACTCTGAATTGCCTTTACAGAAAGATAATATCACATGCAATCTTAGTAAAAACAAACAAAACCTGAAACACCAAACCCCAGAAACCAGACCACCAAACCAAAACGAGGCCATTTCCTCAAACCCAAACCGGCCAGGCGGTTATATTGTACATTTCGCCGGGTCAATCCCGGTGGAATGGGCTCGTTTTCGTCTGGTATTCTTATTACATCATATGTAACATTTTGCAACTGCTTAAAAAATTTTCAAAGGACTTTAAAATTTCGACAGAAACTAGGGTTTTTGTTTCGAGGTTTCGGAGTTATTTCGGTTTCTTAATTCTACTAACATCATCTAATTCTCTAACCTGTCTCTGATACCACTGCCGGGTTCCCTAGCACTGCCACAAGGTTTCAGGAGGCATCAACCATGCCGTTTTCAAAATTTTAGCGTGCTAAAGAACCGTAACCTTAGAATCTTAACTAGAGAATTAGACGAAACAAGAATGCAAACAACTTTACATACAAAGTGAATAAGGAATACAACCTTTGTATACCGGTCATTCACTTCAAAAGCTTCGTGTAGTAGTCCCTTCGCTCCAAGTAGTGATCTCCTGGACTCTAGTTGGACTCCACAAGGTGAAAGGAACAAGCTTGCTAGAAGTCTTCGAGGCCGAAGATGATCTACGTCGAGGAGACTCTAACTCAAGCTATCTCTTCACTAATTAGGAATTAGTGAAGCAAACAATCTAAACTAAATGGCTAATCTAGTGTAGGTTGATGAAGTAGGAATTTTGCTCACTTTAGAAATATTTTTCTCACTAATTTTCTTCACCTCCTAAAAACCTAGTGAGCTCTTGGAGATGAAGAAAAAGATGAATTGGAGAATAGAAATTAGTGAGAATAGAAACCATGGGTGAGATAATATCTCATACTAACTCATGTAGAGATTTAATCATGGCTTAAGGTAATGGTTGGGTTAATAAATATCTAATGTAAAACAAAACTAGTGGACTAAGTCAATGGTTCTACAAGCTTCCAATAAGCTCAAACCATGTGACTAATTTTCAACTAATTTTTGATTTACTTTAAATAAATAAACCCCACATTATCATAAACATGGTGTGAGTCTCATACACTCATGTAGCATGTAGCAACTAGCATGATACAATAATATATATCACATATATATTAAGTGTACACAAGTGAGGAAAAGAAATGCTTATATAAGCTAATATTAGTTAATGTAAATTAATATATCAAATATATAATTATACATTAAATTATTAAATAAACACTTGATTTAATAATCCGGTTATATCACATATAACCGACTAATATCACATGTATCAACTTATCGAATCAACACTTGATTCGACAACCCGGCTATATCATATATAACCGACCGATATCACATATCGCGAGAATAAAATACAGTATCACATACACGTATTAATCTCGGTCCCGCACGTATCACATATGTGCTCCTACTTTGTTTTGCTTGAGCCAGGAAACCTCTATGTAGGACTCTAAAGACTCGTCAATACGCCAGCAGTAAGTGATGATCATATCAATCACCCACAAACCGTCAGCGGTACTAGCTGGACGTAACGGCAACCCGGGTATTGAGCGATCAGAAGATCAACAAGGAAGCTTGTCTAAACTCCCGCAAAGTCTATCAGTAACACTACCGTACAGTCTGATATGTCGCATATCTAGTCTAGGGTTGGTAAACGTCAGACCCCAGTAACTTGATAAGTCATGCCGATGTGAGGCTCATAACGGATCGAGAAACTACTGAAAACACTTACCAGTAAATCTCTGTATCAGCCCTGACCAGGGACTTCCTGTTATGGCCAATCGAGCACAGCGCAATATCAACCCCAATACCGGGAGAGACGAATCCCCTCCTGTCGCTCATTGCTTCCATGTGACTTGGGACTGTACCCAAAAACCGCCGTTTTGCACATTCTCTTGAACCTGATAAGGTGGAAATCAAAGCATAGTGGGAATCACACAAGACTCTATGACGATCTCGGGTCTACAGACTAAACTGTACCAGTGTCACTAGAGAACTGCTATCTGACGTTAGGTATAATACCATCTAGGAGTTCTCGGCGAGTCCTGTTCAGTGTATCCAGTCTCCACTGAGCACCCGTATACCATCTTTGATGTCAAACATCAATGGATGTAGGATCATCCATTTCCCATCATATGGGTCAAGAAGCGTATACGCTAGTCTAGTCTGGAATATCGATGCCCTGTCTCGATACACCCTCGACTAGGAACAATTAAAGGATGAACTTGTGGACTACCCTGGTCCCACTAGTATGATCTGCATTATAATCCTGATAGTCAAGTATACATTCTAAGGGCTTTACCAACATGTGAGAGCAAGACGGTATCACAATACAAGTCTACATGTTAAGATAAAGAGTAACCAGATAGCATACTATCATGTCGAGCAAAAAAATCCTCTCTATATATTTCCAATCATCCACTATAAAATACAATCATGTACAATAATGGCCTCTAGGGCATACATACAACTAACACTGTTCACCCTGCCTGCAGGGATCCCCATTTATAAGTAATCCATACCTAGGTCCGCACATTCTAACCCTAACCGTATCATGTGTCATGTATGTCATAAAATTGTAATCATCAATTGATCTCATTCAATATGGCCTTTCACAACCACTCATTTTATCTTGTTATCTTTTTAAGTTTGTAAGGTGTTTCATATCATTTTATTGAATGCTTAGTTAATAAAGGATGATAATGTTTAATGATATTTATAGTTTATAAGAAAACCATGAAATTTAGAATATTTATCATTTTGAAACCCACAGTATTGTACTGAGAAAGTATCCTTTTAATAAAAGGTTAGGATATTTATTTGAAAATATTATTTTAATAAAGTTTTAGATAATCTTTTGAAAAATATCGTTATAAGGGTGCAATATCATATTCCATGTAGGATGAGGGTGCCATATTCACGCATTTAGAGGTAATTAATTAAACCATTTTAAGCATGGGATCAAATTCTTATCATTAAGGGTACCTAAATAGGCATGCACAAATATTTTAACATCATTTTAATATAAGGTTGAGGATTAGAAGTTGAAACTAAGATCATTAATAGAAAGAAGGTGACAGACAAGTGGAGAGAGGCGGATCTAACCTTTTGTTTCAGTTAGATGCCGATGGGTCGAAAATGTAGGCTCATACTAAATTCTCAATAGCTTTGTGCTCGAATTTTTCTTTGATGCTTGGGTGGAACCACAGTGTCGGCGTCGTCGATATGAAGGTGTGGGTATTTTTTTCCAGAATATTTCGAGTTCTGAATTGTGAGAAATCAGTGTTTGAAGGTCTCTATTTATAGGGTCTTTTCCCCAACAATAAAATCCAAAATCTGTCAAAATCACCCCCAAAATCCGTCAAAATCACCCCCAAAATCCATGCCCAATGATCTGCTGATGATTTTCTGTTGATTGCCGCCGCTGCCAGGATTTGTGGCCGTTGGATCTTGATACAACGGCCCTGAATCACGCCGCCAAGTGCCACCATGCGCCACGCATCCGCGTGTGGGGATCACGCGTTTTCGCGTGGTCCCCACCACGTGTGCACCGCCGGATGTTCTCGGCCGTTGGATCTTTGCACGGTCCAGGTTAAAGGTGATTTAATATTTTTTTATTTTTAAAATCTAACTGTTTGTTTAAGAAAATCAAATTTGGGCTAAAAATATCGTAAAATACGAGAAAAATATGAGAAAATTTGAGAAAATATATTTTATTGTTACGTTCAGTTTAAAAATAATTTTAGGTTAAAACTAAATAATTTATCCATATCTATGGTGTTTGGTAGTTATTATATTTATTTAAAATCTAGTTTATCCCTGAAAATCATTTTACTTACGAAATAATTATTTTAATTGATAATAAAAATATGTAAATTATTTTAAGGCATTATAAAATTCTATTTAAACACTGTAAGCCCAGAAAAATATAAATAGATTTTAGAAAATTCCTTTAATTATATTTCAATGCTTTGAAAATTACTAACATTACTTTTAAAAATTAAAATCATTAAAACAAAATATTTTTTTCTCTCAACGAAATGCGTAAATAACTACTTGATACTAGAAAATTAAATAAAAGATATTTTATTAGGAATTAGAAAACACGGTCGTTACATCACGACACGTAGCGGATGACGTGTCCCGGGGGTTACAGAGCTGGAATGAGCCTAATGCATTGGAAACGTTTCTCGACACCTCGCCTCCGAGGTTGATTCCGGCCTTTCGGAGTCCTCCCCGGAATGCCTTCCATATTCGTCTAGCAATGAGTCATCAGCTCACCTCCGAGCAATCCTACAACCGAGCTTCCTCGACCTCCCGGCTTGGCTCCGAGCTGTTGCAAGGCCTAAGCTTCCTCGGCCTTCCGGCTCGTCTCCGAACCATCTGACAGGCCAAGCTTCCTCAGCTTCCCCGATCAACCGAGAGCGTGGAGCCCAAGCACTCCCGCAACAGCTCCACGTATCTCGCCAAAACTAGATATCCGCCGCCCCACGTTCTGCATCCCATGCGGGAGCGTTCATCCATTAATGAGCGGATCCTACCATCAATGCGGGCGTAACGGGAGGGAAGGACGTAACCGACGACAAGAATCTCGCGACGGATCGCTCCATACGACCGCTATATAAACCTCTCTTTCAGACGACTCAGGTAACTCGAATTCATTCCAATACGCAGCTACTATGCTCTTATTCCATGGTACTAACTTGATCGTCGGAGGGTCCTACGGTGGTTACCCATCTCGGGACTTCCTCTACAGATAGCTCGACGTCGACACAACCCGTTGAGATCCACACACTCAACTCCCAAACCAAATTTCAACCGCTAAAATTCGCTCGCAACAGATCAATGGAGGACAACATCTAAGGAAGATCATAAGCTCCATCACCCTCTCTCTCTCTCTTCATGTCTCAAATGTTTTCTCTCAATGGCCAATCCTATCTCAATTCTTTTCTCTCTCCACCTAATTCTCTCAACAATTCTACTTTCTCTCTCTACATCCTTCACCTTCACAAACAACTCTGGCTACAGAGTTTGGCCCGGCCTACTCTCCAACTCCGACAAGCTGATGTTGTCAACAACTGGATTCCCTCTCAACACGTCTAAGACCCGTGTCGTCGATGCACCCGAGTCATGGGGAAGGCAAATGTGGGCCCGGACACTGTGCGGGTTGTACCCCACAGGAAGGTTGGGGTGTGTAACCAGTGATTGTGGGTCTGGGGCGGTGGAGTGTTTGGATGGAGGAGCGAACCTGCCGGCCACGCTTGCGGAGTTCACTTTAGACAGCAATGCAGGTCTGTGTCGTTACCGTATATAATTGGTGCTGGAATATAAAATATATCTCTAAATTTTTTAAGGTAACTTGGTTTTTTACATTGTTATTTATTTTGTTATGCCGGATTTGATGGCGACGCCGTTGTTAACTCTTTTTTGTGAATTCATATCATAACTTTAACGGTTTGAGTAATGACATCAGAATTTAAAGTCGCCTCTTTAGCGTATAAGTATGGATTGGGCATCAATTGATATAGTCAATACAGAACAATATACCTTATATGCTATAAATCACTAGATATAATAGTATATATTCTTGATCATAAAAATTTGGATTCCGATTTAATATTTATATCAAGACAAGCATAATTGGCTAAAATTTTCAATCGAAAAACAATAAATTTTATTTTATTGATATTATATTATTGAAAAATTACACTACTACAAAGAGGGTGGTTTCCCTTACGGTTCCTACCGTAAGGGCAAAAAAGCCATACGTAGGACAAAAGGCCGTAGGGACAAGTTTCTATCCCTACGGATGAAAATTTGTTCCAACAGACATAACCGTCTTATTTTTTGTTAAAAGTTAACTTATGTAGTTGCCCTTATGGTACCGTAAGATAAGACCCTATGGATATTTATAAAGACAAATTTCAAGATTAAAAAAAAAATAAAAACCAAAGGTTATCGTCCCCGTCACCACAGTATACCCTAATTCACCAATCCTCTCCCCAAAATTTCCCCACGCTCGCTCGTCGCCTCCTCCAAGCTCTCGGCCCCTCCTTCAACCTCGTCGCCTCCTACCTCGTCGTCTTTTTCGACCTCCAGCGCCGTCTCCATCACCTCTAGCGCTGCCCTCTTCATCAACATCGAGCTCCTCCCCAGCTTCCTCGTCACCGTTGAAATCGTCGATCTGTTAGTTAATTTATTGATCAATTTAAATTTCTATTTTCGTAAATTGAATTTGGTGGGTGGGGTTTCAATTTGGGGATTTTTATTTGTGGCGGTGGTTGTGGTGGTCGGTGGTGGGTGGCGGCAACTGTGGTTTGGGGATGTGGGTGGAGGTGGTGATGGCTGTGGTGGCTGCACTGTAATTAGGTCAAGGCTTAGAGTTAAGGTAATTAGGGTTAATTAGGTCTAGGATTAGGGTTAAGGTAATTAGGGTAAGAGTTATGGATGAGTGTTATGATCATGGTACTTTAGTGTTAGTGTAAGTGTATATGTGTGAGTGTGAGATAATGTTGATGATGATATATGTATGCTTGTGATAATGATGATGCTGATCTCTCATATTAAATAAGACCAAATCCTAATTTTAAACTTAACACTAGAGCTAAATCCAAAATCTAAAACTTAACACCAAAACCAAATCCAAAATCTTAAACTTGATTAAGAAAACCTTTAACTTTAAAAAATGTTACCCTAAACTAAAAATTTAAAAGTCTTGAAATTGAAACGTAAACGTAAAACCAATTCAAGTTAAATTTTATAATAAGTGTATATAGGATAATCGATGATAATATGAAATTTTCATATGCTCATCGATAGTCATATGTGAAAATCAAAACGTGCCTTAGTCACCGTCTATCGGTTAACATACGTTCGATACTCGTCGTGACATAAAACTATACGAAATGTGTTAAATATAGGACGGTATCGTTCGGCACGATTTATTATATTTTAGTACCGCTCATTTCCTTTCATTTTGTCAATAAACATTACCATTTAATTTGTGTCTATTCATTAGTAAAGATTATAAGTACACAGGAAAAAACACTAGAGATGGTACACAACATGCACAGAAACGACGGTTTTCAGCCAAAACTGCAAACATGATAGAATACAAATCAAATCAAATGATTTTGCAACAAATGAAGTTGTGTACAAATATTTCATTCTTTTTGGTCCAACATAATATAATATCAACATCAAGTATGGATCAAGTTGATGCACCATCATGATGCATCAAGTGGGCATGAGTAATCATGAGGATCAAGTGGGCATGAGCTATCATGATGATCAAGTGGGCAAACATCATCATGGTGCATGCAAGTAGGTGTGTAAATGGATTGTGTGATAAAAAAAATTGATGTAAAGTGTGAACACACACCCACTTGACTCTCCTCTCTGTGTTTTAGCTCCAGATTGCACTCATGTGTGAAGTAAAAGAAATTGCATCTACAGAAAAATGTTCATATGACCAGAAGACTACGGTGAAAAGGTGGGCCCTATCCTCCATATTTGGCCGCCAATTAATTCCACTTGGCCGCAAATTGCGGCCAAGTCAGAGCCAAATTGGCTCGTCCAAGTTTGGTGGGTCTCTTGTTATCTATTTAGTCCACTTGTATATGCAGCTTTTGATTTTGAGTTGCCTATAAATAGCAGATCTCAGATTAAGTTCGGGGTTGGATTTTGAGTGAGAATTTGAGTGTGTAATATTTGATAGCTTCCTTTTCTTCCCTCTATGAGCTCTCATTTGAGAGCTCTATTAAGGAGATTGAGATTGTTATCTAACTTGTAACTCTAATCCTTCCATTTTATTAATAAAGAACTTGCACTTTATTTTTGCTTGAACTTCTTTTACTTGTTTTCTTATGTGTTCTTTCTCTTTTGTTTCAGTATCTTTTATATGATGTTTGAGTGATCTTTGTGGTTATGGTGATGGTGAGGATGTGAGATAAATGGTTTTACCTTCCTCTTTCTCTTGTGGATGTTTAAAGTGTTTAAAATAAGATTGTAAGTTTAAAATTGCCTATTGGTTTGGTTTGATATGCTATTTTGATTGCATGGTTACTTGGTAATCTCATCACATACCATATTCTCTCCAATTTCCCCATAGGCAATATTAATCTTAGAATCAACTGGTGTTAAGATTGCTAAGTGTTTAAATAGGGTATTTTGTTAACAAGTTGATTGACACCCTTCTTCGTTCATATACCCTATACTATCATCACTCACTTAAGCAAGGTTAATATTAAACCACATTGCTCGGATTGCGAATTTGTGTATTTGTTGATGATTTATACTTGCTAACCCTTGTGCTTAGTTTGATACTTCATATTTGGACATACAAACGGTAAGTGGGAACAATACGGATTCGTTTCATTTCTTGCGTTGGCATCGACATCTTGATGGCTTGTGCTTCGCGAACGCCTTAAGAAGTCATACTTCACGTCGGAATCAACATAAGGACGGAACAACTCATGATCAAGAGAGTGTCGAAGAATACGCCATGACTCAACCATCCGAACCGGAGCCATGGCCATTTTCTTAACTTTGTTCTATAAGCTCGTATTTTCTTAATTTTGTGACAAAACTCAATTATTTATCCTTGAATCTTTAACGACAACTCCTAATCACCAATTCCCTATGGATCGAATCATACTTACCGGTACTTACCGGGTTGCTACAATACGCCGTGCACTTGCAGTTTATAAATTTTAAAACGAGACTGAGCTCGCGTGCGCCGCATTTCCAAAACATTTTCTTTCAAAACCATAAAAACGCGCACATGTGAAGTCCTAACAAGTTTTTGGCGCCGTTGCCGGAGATGCGGTAGTTATTAGGGGTTGTTATTTCTGCTTCAATTGTATATACAAAACTAATTTTAACAAAAAAAAATTCAAAAACAAAACAAAAAAAAACAAAACTTCTTTTCTAACTTTTGTTCTCTGTGTTTTTGATATGCTGTCACTCTGAGATTAATTATAACATTTTGCATATAAAATTGGGACATTAGAAGGACAACACACAATAAAAAGTTGGAGCACCGATTCAAAATTTTGGTCGCCAAAAAATTACATTTGGTCGCCAAAAAATTACATTTGCCCGCAAATTGCGGCCTATCTTCCTCCATTTGCCCCAAATTTTTGGTGTTTTCTTCTTTGTCACATTTTTGCTCCAGTCTTATATGCAAAATTTCATAATTGTGTATTGGCAGCATGTTGGCAATATATATCGCTTTATGCACTAAATATCATATTTCCCGACATTTTCAGATTTCAACGAAATTACGAACAGCGATCGTATGGAGTACGGTTCACTTTCAAGAACAAGGCGTTAGTGAAGTACATTGCCAAATATCCGGGTAGTTTGACCCGCGCAAGCGAGCATTCAAATACTCATGGATAACTTCAATGGGGGTTTCTTAAACCCAAAATCATAGCAGTATGTATTTTGCTAACACCCCTTGCTGCCATTCAAATCTTCTGCAGGATTCTTTGCACAATTTGCCGTCAATAGAACAGAGAACTAACTCGTATTTTTTGCAGCGCTTAAGCCTAAAATGAAAAAAAATGTGCTTGATTGTTTGATTGCTTAAATTCTTTTATTTATTGCAAATTTGCATCTTAATACAACCTTAAGGGCATGATAACCAAACAAGATACGGTGAAGGATTTCATCACCTTTTTCCGTGGCCCACAATTCAAAAAAACTGCATTTTTGCATACCCACAGTAATTTTTAAATCAATTAGAACTCAGACTGTAAATCCATTGCTTCCGTATATTTATTTCTCGTAGTTTTCAGATTTTTCCTAGAATTTTTACACATTTTTAAAAATATTTTTATTATTTTATTTATTAAATTATTACCTAAACTCTAAAACAAATCCTAAATTATAAACCCGAACCCTAACCTACCCGACCCGACCCGACCAGACCCGGCCCACTCACACCCCACTTCTCTTCTCCCTCGTTCTCGCTCATTTCCCGCCTTTTCTTCCCAATGTCTCTCCCCTTCTCGCTCGCGTCCATGCCCGCTTCTCGCACCCACCTCCACGACAACCGCGCCCCCGCCAACAACCTTCGCTTGACTCGCGTGCGAGATGACCCAGTCACCCACGTTCCCTCGCAACACCCCCAATGACTCTCTCTCCTTTCTCACTCGCGCCAACGCCCCGCGATGCCCGCTTCCCCAACGGCCACGACGACCTTGATCCTTCGCTTATCTCCCTCCACTTCACTCTCTTACTCATCTCTTCCTCCTCCTTCCTCATCTCACCACTCCTCCATCCCCGATAGCAAACCCAACACCCCGACGACCCAAAAAAGCCCACTGCCTCGCCGTCATTGACCCCCTCACCGTCGTCCTCGTCCCTCGCCCATCTCCTCCTCGACCTCACCTATCTCCACACTTCCCTTCATCACCACCATCACCCTTAACCGAACCAAATCCAGAGCCTAGCCTCGCCTACACACCCCTTGCGGCCATCTCCTCTCGTCGCCACCGCCCGAGCTCCCCACCTCGTCGAGGCCGTTCCTAGACCGCCGAAGAGCCGTCTGTTTCCGCCACCGCAGCTCCAGGCAGCCACCGCACCGCCAAGTCCCCATGAGCCTCAAACCTTCACCCTCTATAATTCCCAAGTCGAGCCTCCTCTGGCCGTCGCTGCCTCCGCCGCGTTCGCTAGTACCGTCGAGCCCTCCTCAACGACCACCCTGCACAACACCCTTCAGCCAAGGACCAAGGTCAAAACGCGCCAAGCTCGAACCGTGGCCGAGTTGCCGTGTCGTGCCTAGCCGTGCTTACCTCGTGATCGTGTTGTGCTGTTGTTGTAGATCACCGCTGTTGCCGCGTCGCTGCCGTATCGTCATCGATACGTCGTCAGGCAAGCTCAAATACTTGCTACATGCTATAGTGTATTGATTTCGGTTGCGAATCAAATGTTAATATAAGTGCTCGATGCAAACCATAATCTAAAATCTCTCTTTAAATGATGGAACTTAAGCATAACGGATTACCCTAGTGATAAAGAATACTGTGTTAAGAGTTGGCTCGAAAATACCCCGGTGGCGCATGCTGCGAGCCCCCGGCGATTGAGGGCGCACCTCGTTAAGTCAGTGAAGCGCACCCTAATGCCGTGAAATGTTATCCCCATTTAAACCCATCGAATCTGAAACCTTCTGTACCTGAAATTTGTGAAAATCATAGTAAATTGGTTACTCACCAAAATGTTGTGTTAGAGGGCTCATATCGAAGCCGATTCAAAAAACTAGAACCCCATATAATTTATAACCTGTTTCTATTTTAAAATGGTGACGGAAACTGGTCGGGAGTACGGCTCTGGACTGCAGTCCAAAGCAGCACTACTTGCCAACACTCGACTAGAAATGCTTTTATGTCTGTGTGAAAATGATATTATGCAGAACCCTATACCGTAGTGAAGATAAATCTGTTATCTAACCATTAGAAGTTTTTCATTCGTTTTTACCATCGTTTGCTATTTTAATCACATTTTAAACTATCAGTACATACTGCAGTCCCAGGCAGGGACAGAACGTATATCTGATATTAGATAATGCATAACTTCCAGCATACAGTGGATTTTGTCGATCCGTATGGTGTATTGGAAACCCAACTGATAAGCCTAAATATTATCCAACTGTAGCTTTGCCTAATTATGATCCCAACAAGGTGAAAACTGTGTTACGAAATGGAATTTCAGTTCAGGAACTGAACTTCCAGCAGAGAACACTTAAAATGAAACGAATGTAATTTGCGAACCCGAAACCCGATTGACTTGAAACCAATTTCGTTGAACTTCTGACTAAGTTTACTTGTTACTGCTTATGTATCATTTTATTTAATTCTGAACGTATGATTTAATACGATTTTTATAAGTTTATGAGACGTATAATGACTAGTATTGCATATAAATTGTTTAGCGGGATGATTCACATTTTTGCCCGACTGTAATACCTCTAACGATAGTGCGCGTCCCTATTAATTTTCAGTGAATAATGCATTATCGAACGTGAATAGTATCGGTTTAGATGTGTCAGGTACGTCAGTAAAAGTGAATGATTCGTGATAGTGAACAATACAGTGAATAGTGAATAAAGCAGTGTTATTGATGCGTACTTGTACACAATTAGCCCATACTCATAAATAGTGAAACCTGGGGAAAAAGGGGAAAATCGAAGAGGAAAAGAACTTTTATTTAGCGAGGACAATGATTTAGAGGATGATCATTCGAACATCGACTCTTATATATTAGGTTTGGACCTAGCGGTCCGGCTGACAAGGTTATGTCCTAGGCAAGAGTGGGCCGTAGTCTCGGATACGTACGAGACCCTCGTTAACCACGATCATTCCTTTCCGCGACTCGATTTCAAAAGCGACTTAGAGACCGATAGGGACACGGATCATACATTGCATTGTTTATTGACATATCGATTACCTGCATTTATTGTCTCCACCGTTATTACTTTTATCTTCTTGCCCCCATTAATACTATTATAATATTGCTATTGCGTCGCCTTGACGACCTGAGTATGCATGCTCAGAGTTTGAAGAGGACCGGAATCAGGAGTCAGACCTACCCTTTGAGCTCACAGAGATCTAGACGGTCATGCCTTCAGTACTTTTATCGCTTTCCATAAATCAACCTTGTATTCGCACTTGCTTAGTAGTTTTTTTTTCTTTCATTCTATTGTAAACTGTGAACAATCAAAGTTGGTGTAATAAACTGGTGATGTGTTTCCATTATTTATGTGTTGTGTTGACTGATTACCATGTAATGTTAGAAGCCGAAGTGTGACTACAACATGATTATTCCTTGACCGTAGGAGCATGGCTGCCCTAGTCGCCTCCCATATTTCCTATTTTGGGAAATGGGGCGTGACACTGACTTTAAGGATTCGCGCTCAAGAGGGCAAGTAAATTGTATTTAGGACACCACTTAATGTTATATTGTTCATGAGGTGTCTAGGCAAGTGTTCACGGCGCAACCGCCAAAAGAGAAAGAGTTATTCTAATTAAGGAATTTCGTGAATGTATTGACCAACCTTCCCTTATCTCTGCACTTACCTCATTTCGTGATCCGTATATCTTGAGTCTGTTTCTTGACACAATTTTAGTTCGACAATCAGTTTCTTGAGCAAGTCTAATTGACTTAGCATGACATAGACTGCTAGGAGTGTGATATTCTTTATTTTTGTGATTTTATATATACTTTTTAATATGGGTGATACACAGTTTGATTCGATTCTTCACGATCCATATTCTTCTGTTTATATTCATACCCAATTCTTTTGTTCAAATTGTCAAGATTCTTCCCACGGTGTTGAAAATTGTCCTTTTATAGGGGGTGATCAACCATACCAGAATTTTGAAATTTTTCCACCCTCTAACACTTTTCAACCCAATCCCACTTCAAACATCGAGCAACTGATTGAAAATGTAGAGAAAGAGGTCAACAAGATGAATGCTTTAGCATCACTACTATCATAACCTTCTCTTACCGAAACAATTGATACATCAATAGGGTATGATGGTGAGATGGCTGCTATGTTGACCGCTTTAGAGAAGGATTTAGAAGTGATGATTGTAGTTGAGAATCAAACAGATTCGACGCTAACCATGTTCATATAACAATCTGATTGATTATTTCACGCTCAATCTCAATCATTGGCTAGAATCAATAAACAAGTGAAATATTTAGCTGTACAGATTCTGGAGAGTGAACACAGTCAATTTGAACCCAATAATACCAATATTTTTCATCTAGAAAGTCACTTGAGTGAGATAAATGATCAAACAAATTTTGATAATTTCATAGATGATAATATAATTGATTTGACTGTGTGTTATCAGGACAAGCAAGAAAACTCTCCGAGTCAGTCTAATACTTACCTTCAGGTATCAAATATGCCTCCTATCACTTGTGATATTGAGGATGATTTAACCGATATACTACTTGAAGATGAGATTCTTGTACCGATTGTGTTTAGCGATAAAATTTTAGAGGAGAAAGTTTGTGAATTTGACGGGTATGGTTGGGATATATTGTTAGATGAAATCAAGGATATGAAACTCACGACTTTAGTTTTACCAATTAAAAAAGTGTTTGACTAAATTTTAGAGTGAGAACCAACATTTTTAGATAACATGGACCTACCCATATGTGAATATGATGAAGGAAAACCTGAATTAAGAGATATGAGCTGTAGTGACGAGAATATAATTGTGGAGAAGTATAGAGAGGAAGATAATTTTGAAAAACATTCTTTCATGCCAAGTTTTGAGAAGATATTTGCGGATGAACTAGATATCCTCTGTGAGTTTGAGTCACGATCACTTTGAGAATATCCTACGGATGTTTCTTTTACCGAACTTTTTGAGAATGAACTTCAGTTTTTAAACAAACTTGACCTCGAAACTCAACACATGATTCACTCGGGCAACAATTCTTTGACTCCTTCAAAACTTCGTCTTCATCTTCAACGATTTCTGATTCCTACTATCACGCACGCATGCTCATTACTAACATCTAATCATACCACTAACATGTACATTTTCTTTTTCTCTTTCATATACTTTTTCTTTTACCAGCCCTGACCTTATATCGATAAAAATTTTGAATGGCTGGTACTAATTTTTGGACTGACACAATCTCTTAACTTGTAAATAGTATAATTAGCTCTTACATTTCTTTCTTTTTTATGAATAAAAACTCACCCTGATGTCTAAGTCTAGCTACCGGAGACGGGGAAAACGATGAGAACATCGTAAAACTCATGTTTGGGGGTGAGCACTCCGTTTACTTTTTACGCATCATGTGTAAATTCTGCATTGCCTATATATTGAAAAACCCATAAAAAATTGAAAAAAAATTCAAAACATAAAAATTTTGTCGTCAAGTCAGCTAGCGGGGAAATTTAGACTCGAAGTCTGACAGTTCAGTTGACAAAATAGAAACAACTAAATCCTTTTCGAGAGATTAAAACCCCGAAAGATAACCCTCCTTTGAGTTTAATCGTATCTAATATACGTCTTTTGCATCACATTACATGTGTCGTGAATTTTTGAGAATAAGATGACAGGTTTGAAATGTCTTAAAACTTTTGAAAAACCGTTAAACTTATTTAGAATCATACAGGTTTATTCTGAAATAAGTAATATTAAGAATAGTTCGTAAAGTGAAGTGAATATAAAGGATATTATTGAAAGTTTTAATAGAGGCTAAAAGTCTGAAAAATAACCCTTCCGGAATCTTGTTGGAGTGATTACACACCTTATCCACACGAACAAGTCTTTTGGATGAAAAAGAAAAACTGACAATATCTCTGTTTACACTGCTTTCAAAATATTTTAAAACGCAACAAAATGAGTCTTTTTGTTTTGTGGCCTTGGTGTCTTGGGTAATTAGGTTCTAGGGATTTCTCTACACCTAATGCCCTAAAACCATCTGGTTTGGGAGTCACTGACCCAAAACTCGCTAAATCTCCAATCGCCAAATAAAACAAGTCAAGTAAGTGTTCTCACCGAGTTAAAAGTCCTCATGATTCATTGTGTGAGAATAATCTTGGCAGGGACGAGTTTTCGATTATAACTGTATTTTAGCGGAGATATGAAAGTTTCATTTATATGATTATAAGAATTTTTGCACGATCACAAAAGGTGTGTATGAAAGAAGAAAGATGAAGGGTAGGAGTGAAGAATAAGACTTAGTTTTCTGTTAAGATGATAGAAATTCTGATTTGAAACTTAACTGGAGAATGAAACTTGAGAAATCTTAAGTCTTTTCAAACCAGTGTGATCCTTTAGAAGTCTTTCCTGGTCCGTATTTGTAACATGATGACCATAATCAATGTTTTTAAAACTTAACGACACTATTCGCACAATCGCGTGAAGACGTATATGAACTTATATTAAAATGAGATGTGAGGAGTGAAAAATAAGGGTTGGACATTTCTGACAGGGTAATAGAATTTCTAGTTTTGATACTAAAACCTTAGGATTAGAATCAACAGTTACCTCACGAAACTAGCTTGACGGGATTTTGTGGGTGTAATCCGCTGAAAACTCTCAGGAGAAAAAACTATTCCTACTAAGGACACCTAGAGATTTAATGGCTTGTTGCTCGGGCTCAGTGCAATCGCGTTCCCTACGAAAATGAGGTTAGAATTTTGTTTTCCTCGGAATGAGCAAAAGATAAGTTTGGGGGTATTTGTTCGGCACGATTTATTATATTTTAATACCGCTCATTTCCTATCATTTTGTCAATAAACAGTACTATTTAATCTGTTTCTGCTCATTAGTACAGATTACAGGTACACAGGCAAAAAAACTGAAGACGGTACACAACACGCACAGAAACTACAGTTTTCAGCTGAAACGACAAACATGACAGAATGCAGAGTTTGCAACAAATGAAGTCGTGTACAAATATTTCATTTTTTTGTCCAACATGATACAACATCAATATAAAGTATAGATCAAATTGATGCACCATCATGATTCATCAAATGGGCATGAACCATTATAAGGATCAAGTGGGCATGAGATATTATGATAATCAAGTGGGCAAACACCATCATGGTGCATGTAAGTAGGTGTGCAAGTGGATTGTGTGATAAAAAGAATTGATGTGAAGTATGAACACACACCCACTTGACTCTCCTCTCTGTGTTTTAGCTCCAGATTGCACCCATGTGTGAATTAAAAGAAATTGCAACTACAGGAAGATGTTCATATGACCAGAAAACTACGATGAAAAGGTGGGCCCCATCCTCCATTTTTGGCCACCAATTAATTCCACTTGGCTGCAAATTGCGCCAAGTCAGAGTCAAATTGGCTCGTCCAAGTTTAGTGGGTCCCTTGTTATCTATTTAGTCCACCTGTATATGCAACTTTTGATTTTGAGTTACCTATAAATAGTAGATCTCAGATTAAGTTCGGGGTTGGATTTTTGAGTGAGAATTTGAGTGTGTAACATTTGATATCTTCCTTCTTTGAGCTCTCATTTGAGAGCTCCATTAAGAAGGTTGAGGTTGTTATCTAACTTGTAGCTCTAATCCTTCTATTTTGTTAATAAAGAACTTGCACTTTCTTTTTGCATTAACTTCTTTTACTTGTTTTCTTATGTGTTCTTTCTCTTGTGTTTCTTTTTCTTTTATATGATGTTTGAGTGATCTTTATGGTTGTGCCGATGATGAGGATATGAGATAAATGGCTTTTCCTTCCTCCTTCTCTTGTGAATATTTAATTTGTTTAAAATGAGATTGTAAGTTTAAGATTACCTATAAGTTTGGTTTGATATGGTATTTTGATTCCATGGTTACTTGGTAACCTCATCACATACCATATTCTCTCCAAGTTTCCCTTAGGCAATGTTAAGTTTAGAATCAATTAGTGTTAAAATTGCTAAGTGTTTATATAGAGTATTTTGTTAACAAGTTGATTGACACCCTTCTCCGTTCATATACCCTATACTATCACCACTCACTTAAGCAAGGTTAATGCTAAACCACTTTGCTCTCATTGCTAATTTGTGTATTTGTTGATGATTTATGCTTGCTAACTCTTGTGCTTAGTTTGATATTTCATGCTTGGACATACAAACGGTAAGTGAGAACAATACGGATTCATTTCATTTCTTGCTTTGACATTGACATCTTGATGGTTTGTGCTTCACGAACGCCTTGAGAATTCATACTTCACGTCGGAATCAATATAAGGACGAAACAACTTATGATCAAGAGAGTGTCGAAGAATTCGCCACGATTCAACCATCCGAACCGGAGCCACGGCCGTTTTCTTAACTTTGTTCTATAAGTTCGTATTTTCTTAATTTTGTGACAAAACTCAATTCTTTATCCTTGAACCTTTAACAACAACTCATAATCACCAATTCCCTGTGGATCGACCCGTACTTGCCGGCTTGCTACAATGCGCCGTGCACTTGCGGTTTTATAAATTTTAAAATGAGAACGAGCTCGCGTGCGCCACATTTCCAAAACATTTTCTTTCAAAACAATAAAAATGCGCGCGGGTGAAGTCCCAAAAGGTGCTAACAACCATCGTGTAGTCTATGTGACGAGAAGATTCAATCGTATGATAACCGATAGATTTGTCCAGTTTGGACAAGTTAGGAATGTATAAAATAAACACATGCATTCACTTGTGTTTTGATTCGTTTCGAGTTATTTCATCGATAATTTTCCGCTGATTCTCCGTGTATAAAAATAGATTAGATGTTCATTTCAATATTGTTTCACAACATTGAAATGATTATCTATTCTATTACACTGTACTCGGAGAACAGCGGGGAGGTGCTGCCAAAATTTATTCGAAATGGATGAAAGCACAACCGAATGGGTGTCTGCTCTATACATTCTTAATGGGATAAAAGTCTTACCCCCGACAGCCGAAACACACACATACAACATGAATACACAATATACACACACAAAACACATACACACTAACAACCCTACGCCTAAGCGAAATCATAAATTGAAACACATATACACAGAATACAACTCATACTTTGGTATCTTCAAGCTTAAATTTGTTAATCGATAATTTATTCTTTTCAACGACAAACTTGCCCCTATGGATTTTCTTCTTTGTCGATAACCATCTCGTTCTTAGATTTCTCAATATAGTCACCATAAAAAACCAAAATCTATAACTTACAATTTATATGTTATACAGTCTAATATGGCCTATGAGTATATCAGAGTTAAGGACTGGGTGCATGCAATCTAAATTTGTCGCAGGAGTTGCTGGTTTCATTGAATTTGCACGCACATATAATAAGATCGTGTTAGAGAAGATTCTCTGTCCGTGCGATAGATGTGGGAATAGGTTCTAGCAGAAAGTAGAAATCATATAGGTTTACATCGTTAAACATGGTTTTACTAGACTTTATACAACTTGGCTATATCACTGAGAAGGATAAGAAGAAGACGGTAATACTGCGGAAGAAGAAAGAGAAGACGGTAATGCGGCGGAAGAAGAAAATGACGATAACTTCTTTCCAGGAGAAGAAATGGAGGATATGGTAGAGGCTACCCTTGGTGATAGTAATCCTACCAAAGAAGACATTCTTTCCGGTCAAGAGACGCGTGCGGATAAATATGAAAAGTTCATGAATGATGCTAGAAGACCAATTTATGAGAATGCAAAGTATTCCACTCTATTATGGTTCGTCCAACTTTTCCAGATTAAGTGCCTAAATGGATGGAGAAACAAGCCGTTCACGATACTTCTGAAGTTCCTGAAAGATTCTATACCCCCGGGAAATAACATGCCCGAGAGCTGGTACGAAACCTAGAAGATGATGTCTGATTTGGATCTGAACTGTGAGAAAATTCATGCATGTCCCAATGTGTGTTGTACCAGAAAGAGAATTCAAATTTTAAAGAATGCCCAACATGCAGGGAGGCCAGGTATAAACCGAAAGAATCTGATACGAAGGCTCATATATCTGTCAAGATAGCATGATACTTTCCCATAACACAGAGACTGCAGAGGATATTCAGGTGCAAGAAAATGGTCTAGGTAATGATTTGGCATCACCGTGCTACTCCAAACGAAGATGGAAAAATGAGTCATCCAAGAGGTTCACCGACATTGAAAGATTTCGATAGGATGCACCAAACATTCAGTAATGATCTCACAATGTCAGGCTCGAACTGGCTAGTGATGGTTTCTGCCCATTCAATTATATGGCTGGAAGCCACAGCACATGGCTCGTTGTAATGATGGTTTATAATTTGTCGTCTTGGTTAGTTGGCTATAGATCAATACTATTTTATGATACCTCTTCTTATTGACGGACCAAACTCGCCGGGAAACAGTATCGATGTCTATCTCCGACCTCTGATCGATGGGTTAAAAATTTTATTCATTGATGGTATAGAGACTTACGATGCAAACACAGATACAACCTTCACGATGCGTGCGGCTTTAATGTGTACAATTAATAACTTTTCTGCGTATGGAATGATATCAGGTTAGTTCGTATATGGTCACAAAGTATGCCCTTACTGTCATTAAGATACAGCATCGAAATGCTTGAATTTTAGCAGGAAGATTTGTTATTGCGGTCATCGGCGTTTCCTGCCACTAGACCATCCATACAGATTAGATAATGCTCACTTTAATGGTCATCAGGAGCTTCTTGGGCCTCCAGCCTCATTGTCCGGAGAGGATGTGATTGCTCAATAAGATGGTTAAAATAACGTGACCTTCGGGATAGATTCGGTAAAATAGGACAAACCACCCTACCGGAACAAGTTAAGAATTTTCTATGAGCTTCTGTACTGATCAAAAAATTTAGTACGTCATTGTATGGACGTCGTGCACATAGAGAAGGGAGTATCCAAGCACATACTTAACTTGCTTCTTTGTAAAAACGGAAAATCCAAAAACAGCCTCCATGCACTAATGGATCTTCATGACTGAGTAATTAGAAGTGAATTGCATTCTAAACCGATAGTGGGTAAATCAGGCAAGTTTGTATTTTCTTATGTTGCGTATCATATGTCACAATCAGAGAAGAAAATGTTTCTGCAGATGTTGCATAATTTGAAAATTCCTACAGGTTTCTCAGAATCATTTAGCAAGAAGATAAAGATTGTAAAAGGTAAGATCGATGGGCTGAAAAGTCATGATCATCATGTTATTATGATACCTTCTCCTATTAGCTCTCAGGATTTCCCTTCCTGAATCGGTTGGTCTAGTAATCAATGACCTTTGTTACTTTTTTAGGAAATTGTGCGGTAAAACCTTGGATGTTGTGATGCTGGAGAATCTAGAAAATTCTATTTCCTTGATGATTGCAATCTTGAGAGTATTTTTCCGCTGTCGTTCTTCGATATCATAATACACCTAACGGTTTATCTTGCAACCGAGACTAAGTTTGCCGGACCAGTACAATATCGATAGATGTATCTCGTCGAAAGGTACGTTGAATTTTTCGTTTCACGCATTTTGTAAAATTATTGTTGCCTTATATGTCCGTATTTATTTATTTAACATATTTTTCTTTTGGTACCTCTGCACTCTAAAAAAAGTATGTACGCAATAGAAATCGACCAGAGTGTTCTATCATGTAAGATTGTCTTCTAGATGAAATAACCACATTTTGTTCCCACTATCTAGACGAGAACATTGAGACGAAGCTTAACCGGCCTCGGAGAATTCAGGACGGGCCATATGGTAAAGCTGATTATAAGAAAGTAGACCTCATGTTTATCAACAAGATATATCGGTTTATCCTCCTTAATAGCGTATGTCTTGAAGAAATTAGAGAGTAAGTTTTTTGGATTAATTGTTATATTTGTGTGTGTATATGAAATGATATAATATTGATGACATAATTTATTATTGAATACATAATTCATATTTATGAGGTACATGAGAGACATCCTGATTGGAATGATAAACGATTGGAAAAATATCATCAGGATAATTTTTGCTATTGAGTTGCAGATCATGTAAGTTGTTCGAATAATATGATATTACGACCAGTCTTAATCTAAATTTATATCATTATGTATTTGTCGTAAAATCTATTTTTTCAGATTCACAATCCGAATTTGTTTGCATCATTAGAGAGATATTCAAGATATTTAGCTCGGTTTCCTAGCATAGAGGTTGTATACTACAAAGGATTCGGTATCCTTGGATACAAATTTGAAGTTAATGATATAAAAACATCTCGAACGACTTAGAATAGTGGGATTGCGACCGTAATATCGGATGGTGTGATTTATTATTGATACATAAATTGCATACTTGGCATCCAATATCCCGGAGAATCAAAACCATTTTATATATTTCTGTGTATTTGGTACGATACACGAACCGATACGGATAAGTGGAGAAACAATTTCGGAATTTGGAAAGATGAATATAGATTGACTAGTATAAACACACTTTGATTTTACGGTTAGGACAATCCATTTATCTTTTCACAATAAGCGTTTCAAGTATACTACTTACAGGGCTTGAAGTATCCGGGATAGAATGTCGTATGCCGTTGGAAACACAGGGATATTTACGATGTCCCAGAATTCGAGAATCGTATGGAGGACATCGATAAGGATGAAGAAGAGAGAAAACTTAGAATGCTCCGACCGTTTGTCTCCAAAGATGGGTTATTTTTGGCCGATCGTTAAGTTACGTAGGTTAGGAATGATATCGATGATGAAATTCAAGTAGATAAGTCTAATGCGTTTACGAAACGAAAAAGCTTATCAGTAATGTTATATTATTACTTCACATTTTTATGATTTATACATATATTTCATGCATATGTAATAATTGTATTTTTATCCAGGTCTGATGACAACGCTTTTAATGATCATAAAATTTCTATATTTTCGCGTATCATTTGTTTAATAAAATATTGCAATTATTTATTTTTCGTATATTTTGTTTTCTAATAAATATATTATTCTATCAATTTATCTATTTTATCCATTTTATAATTTTTCAAAGCCGAAACCTAAGCCAAGCCAAATCCATTTGATTTCTTTCTTTTCTTTTTTCTTAGCCCACTTTCTTTTCAAACAACAACATATATTTAATTCTTGTTAAATATGTGCATGAACAAATTTGTAACTCATTGGTTAAGTCGTTGCATTGTTATTCCATAAGTCACATGTTCAAATTCTCATTCTTGCAATTATTTTTTTTATCAATTTTTATCCTTCTCATAACCTACAAATGAGACTTTTCATTTCATCTTCCTTTTAATTTCTAAAATAATTAGAATGGTAAGCTATAATTTATTAGAATTATGGTGGCCATAAACGTTTTTTATATGTCACTCCTCTTTTTTTTTCTTCATCACACATTTCTATCTTTTCTCATCTCCCTTTTCATCTAGATTTCTCGAAGAAGAATATGAAGAAGTTCTCAAGAAGGACTCGCTAGAAACGCGAGGCTATCGGCGGATAAACAAGTCCGGTGACAATACTGGCATGTGTATGTAAGCCCCCTTCGTTTCTTCTCCTACTCTTGTTGAATCATCATCATCTTGTCATGTCTCCACCGATATCCATACTTGCTAACTTCGTCTGTAAACTCCTTATTTAGAAAACACACATAAAATAAATAGATAATTTAATAGTTAGTTATTTTGTAAACTTATTTACCTTCATGAATAGAATACATATTTAACTAGTAGTGATTATCTTGTTTCATGTTTTAGTAGTTATGAAAATATATAAATCGTAGCATCCTATATTGCATACCATCACATAACGCAATCGTTTATTCAAAACAAAAGAAAAGTGTTTAATAATTTTTGTGTAGAATCTATATTAATCTTTTATATCGATTTTAGTATATATATCATGACCGATTCGTATACTTGTCCGAATACCTTTCATAATTTATTGCTCTCTATTTTTATTTTATTTTATTTATATTTAGTTTTAAAAGAAAACGAGATTTCAAATAAATACCATGACCTTGTCAATCTCAAATACCATCTTGAAGAAATATCTTTACCTTCAAAATAATTTTTAGAAAATCAATCTTGACTTCTAGACATTCTAGGAAAATTAGATTATATACTAGATAGAATTTCAGGTCTATAGTAAAAATTTCATATCAAACCGAATAACGGTTTAGGTATTACGTAGTTTTTTATGTACTATTTTTAAAACCAGAAAACTGTCAGTAAGGGACTTCGAGAGAGGCCATAATTCTGTAATCTTTGATCCAAATTAGGTTTTTTCAGATGTTTTGAACATCTAAATCGAAATATCTAGATTTTCTTAGTATTAAGTTTTTACTTAAAATCGACATAAAATATAGAAAACTGCGTTACAATATTAAGCGACGAATCTGGACAGAATCTGTCCTGATTCGTACACTATTTTTAAATAGGACATAACTCGAACATCCGATGTCTATTCGTGAAAAATTTTAGATGTGTAAAAATACAATTGATAGAGCTATAATTTTTTGTATATCAGATTACTTATAAACGTATGAAACAACTCGATATAGGTTTTGCAATATGACATATAGTTGTTGTCCAGAGATCTGAATTTCTGTTTTAAACGCTGATATTAAAATGATCATAACTAGAGCTTCAGAAATTCAAATCATGTGAATCTTGGTGTTTTGGATAAGCATATCAAAATACCTATAATTTTCTATTAATTTTCATAACCTGAAACCTGATGAAAATTAACTCAAACTACGTTTTAAAAATATATGACGGTGCTGAATAGATTCTGATCTGTTTTGCTCGACGATACGAAAACGGGTATATCTCCCAAACTGGTAGTCATATTTAGGCGAGACTGGAACTTACACGTGCACAACACTTAGATATATATTTCTGTTTATATTCCGAAATTTATTAACTTGATTAACTAGTCGTACATATTACATATTTACAATATTGTTTTTGGACGTTTCTTGTATACTTATCTCATATCATGTTCTGTGATTGCTTATTTATTTTTATCTATATGACTTGTGATTAAACCATTATATACTAGAATTTACTTGATCTTGACACGACTGAATCATGAATACTTGAACCCAATATGTACACTTGAACCAACTTGACTCGAACCATGAATACAATTGGCATGACTTGCATTTAACATGACTACATGAACTCAATCTTGAAAACTTGATATCATACATCACCTTTTGTATTCATGAATTCGATCAAGACTCATAAAATTAATCATAGACTAATAAACACAGGGTGTTGGGATAGTTTGAGTATGAATCCAACGGAATCTTATGAGTGCCATTATACAAATCATGTTGCTGTGGTACCGGGCTGAAATGGTACAAATCATGTTGCTATGGTACTGGGCTGAAACGGTACAAATAATATTGCTGTTGTACCGGGCTGAAATGGTACATCACGAATTCATGAATGAGAGCCCGTGTTTCCAAGCCCCTGGATGATAGCCTGTTGGGTTTGGAATACTTCAATAACAATTGAAGTCCCGCTATTTTGGGTCCATGATTTCTTGCCTCTGGACGATAGCCTTGGGTTCGAGAATATTTTTGAAATTGGTTGATATTCACACTTGAACTGACGTTAAGATATATTACCTTGTAAAGACCCTTTAGGACATGGACATCCACTTCATGTTCACTATATCTACACTTCATGGCCATGTTATACTTGTTTGTCATGCTGACATAGTTGCCATATACATTAACATACTTGTTCACATATTACAATTTCCATTTATACTATATTACATTTCATCTTGCACTCAATCTATATATTACACATCTTTTTGGGACTTACCAAGCGCAAGTTCGCTGACGGGCATTCCATCCATCTTTTGTTTCTTGGAATGTTCGTCAGGTGACTTAGGATCAAAGGCGGTAGAAGTGATTGCAGAGAATTACAACCAGTTCACACCTGAAGCAGATCATTAGTTTTCTTTCCCATTTTCTCAGTAAGTTACATGTTTAAACACTTTATTTTTATGTTCAGACTTCTTGTATCAGTTAAACTCTGTAAAGTTGAGAATGTAAATATATAAAGTGGTTGGATTTTATTTTCACTTGTCTATTCTTGTGTCATTTTTATGTTGCTTATAGACGCTTAACGTATTCTTATAGTAAATACATTACGGGCTTGCCACGTCACTATTTCCGTCTACTGGGAAGCAGGGCGTGACAACGCCAGGAGCAGAGAGGGGCGGTAGGAGCATCAGCCTTGGCAGCGGCAGAGGCAGAGAGGTTCTGCCGTCCGGGGAGCTGCTTAGGAAGCTCTAGATGGCTGATCTTGCACCCCGATCCGTATCCCCTTCAGATGAATCCATCCGTGTGGACTTTGCCACACCTCCAGGTATATTGCACGCATATTCATTTCGAATGTAATATTATAGATATACATGTATATTTATTTTAAAGTTACTTATATGTTAATTTTTAATTGTCTGGCTATGGTAGTGCGTCTACTTCAGAGGCAGAGGCCACTACCGCACCTGCAGATATATTTATATATCCTATATTGCATACATATTGATTTAGAATGTTATATTATAGATATACACACATTTTTTTGCAATTATTTATATAATCAATTTTTGATTGTGTAGCTGTAGGTGGTGACTCCACATTCCGGACAGAGGCCACCACCGCACCTGTAAGTATGTTTATATATCCTAGATTGCATGCATATCAATTTAGATTGTTATATTATAGATATACACATTTTTTTTTGCAATTACATATATAATATATTTTTAATTGTCTAATTGTAGGTGGTACATCCACATCTGGCGCAGAGACCACTCCCGCCACTTCCATACCATCCGCGTAATTTGCAGATTAGTATTCTTAAATATAAAATCTTTTCCACAAAAAAGACAATGACTTGGACACAGTAGCCTATCCAAAGGACCCAAATGCAAATAATTTAAGCTCTCAATTAGTTTTACATTTTTGGTGGATGTAGTCAGCCTTTATTTTTATGAAAATTATTTTTTTATTTTACATATCCTCTAAGAATAACCATGAACTTAATCAAATTTTATTGTCAATGTTATTTTCTAGTTAGAGGGATGTGTTCACGTCCAAGTCATCGGTTGTTCCTCACCGGAGGAACTATCATCCCGCTCGTGTTGCTGTCCGGGCCTAAGCTTGTGCTGCCGCCACCGGAGATAAATAGCGCATTCAATTTTTGTTAATCCTTACTTTCTAAATACTTTTTTGTCTTGATATTACTTGTTTTGATATTCTTGTAGATGCAGCGAAACCCCATCCCGAGAGGGGGACTCGAGGGTCGAATCAGTCCCACAGGCTGAGGTCCGATAGAGTTATGAGAGAAGCATCATTCCCCCTCTTGTTTACCCCGATTATCGCTATACCGATGATTATTCCGAGAAGTTCGACCGGTATATAGGGGATGAAAGCCGCGTCCAAAAGAAGTATCTTCTTCACGTTGAGTGGGGCGATCAACAGTGGCGCTCCTTTGCCCTCTTCTAGGATCAGGCTAGGGTATTAATATATATTTTCATTTGATTTATCAAATAATTTTTTTATTACTTAACACTTATAATTTAAATACATTATTTTTTTGTATTCCACGACGATCCAACACATTCATATACACATACCATCACATGATATACATATGTGCAACCCCCACAAATCGTCGTAGAGCAATTAGTGGACGTTTGAAACACGTATCAAACGGAATACAAAAAAACAACGTTAAATATTCGATTTTGAAACACTCCAATTTTCCCCTAACACTTAGGTTACATCATATGCAATCTGAAAATAATCAAATAATACCATAAAACCAATAACCCAGAGTACAGAGAACCCTAAAAAACTCAAGCCCAAACTCGTCTACAGGGCCAACGACGCCGGTAAAAAAGAGATTTGCAGTTGGATTACGACTTTCAACCTGTACTCGATCTTGATCACCCTGACAGAGTGCTCGATCTTCACTCTCTTTACCTGGGCCTCATAAAGAACATGCAATCTAGCTAAGATCCGATATAATAGGAACGAGCTAAAGATCGATTGCTACATGTTATGGCTGGCGACCCCCGAGGCGGAGAGAACGGTTCTCTTACATTCACCGGTCTTTGCCAGAATTGACGTAGATACATGGCCTCTCTTGTGCCGGTATTATGAGTCTGAGCACAAATAGGTTTCTAATTTAAATGTAATTCATTCTTTAGTATATAATTTTTGTTCCTCTCCGAACGGCGGCGCGCAGGACTGTGACGTCTTGGCGCTGAGATTCGGGGCAGATGCTAATTGGTGCTATCCGTCCACCTCTCCGAAGATGCCAAGTTGATTTATGGCACCATGTATCGAAGGTTTAGACGGATGCGTCCGATGTAGCAGACTTCGTCAGATTCCCCCTCGTTTGAGGGGTTTTTGATTGTGGGGACGCTCTTCCCTGCAGGCGTAAGCCCCTGCAGTTAATTACGCTACCGCATTGCGGTAACAACTTTCTCCTTCTCCAGATGGTCACTTCGTGTCGTGGGTGTTTGTTTTGTATTTTGTTGCCCGTGGATTGTTTACGGAGACTGAGTTATGTCGTCGCCCGTAGGGCGTGGACTAGTCCAAATCCGTATTTATCTTAGATTTGGGTTTGGGGGTTTGGTTTGAGGATACGTTAGCCATATTTGAGGCTAAGATCAACTCAAACGTTTGTTAAGGATACGTTAGTCCAGTTTGAGACTAAGATCAACTTAACGGGATCGTTTAGATCCGACAAAAGAGCATTTGGGCTCTATTGTTCCAGTTTAGGGACATAGTGGTCCATTGAATATGTGGCCGTCGGGACCCATCACCTCTCTGACGACGTTGAAGGATTACAACGACAGATATCAGAGGAGTTCAGAGATGTACCCTTGAACCGAAGTTGATTTGGGGGGATTCATAGTCCAGTCTGTTTGAAGGTTTAAGGATACGTTAACCATATTTGAGGCTAAGATCAACTTAAACGGGACCGTTTAGATCCGACAAAAGAGCATGCAGGGGGGAGCTCTATTGTTCTAGTTTAAGGACATTGCGGTCCATGGGTAGTTTAAGGACATTGCGGTCCAGTATGTGCTCTGGATGCTTCACACGGGTTCACTGCCGTGCTTAGCGAGGACCAGGCTCCGCTCTGGACGTTTTCCGCGGGGTCAAAGAGTGACGTTATCCGCATTCCACGTAACCAGGAATTTTGCACTAGATGCTTCACACGGGTTCACTGCCGCGCTCGGCTAGGACTAGGCTCCGCTCTGGATGCTTCACACGGGTTCACTGCCGTGCTCTGTGAGGACCAGGATCCGCTCTGGACGTTTTCCGTGGGGTCAAAGAGTGACATTATCCGCGTTCCACGTAACCAGGAATTTTGCATTAGACACGGGTTTAAGGACCCCGCAGTCCATATCAATGTGTGGTCGTCGGGACCCGTCACCTCTTTGAAGACATTGAGGGATTACAATGCCAAATATCAAAGGAGTGAAGAGATGTACCCTAGAACCGGAGTGGATTAAATAGTCCTTGACCCAATCTGGGATCAAGACCGATTAATTATGTTATGAGCCCATTGGCCCAGTTAATCACAAATTGAGGACTTATGGCCATCTTGGGCTAAGTCCAATCAGGAGAGGCTTTGCCTCCATCCATTTAGCCAATTGGGCCAAAGCCTAGTGTTAAACACTACAGAGCAATCAGTGTTGAACACTGGGAATGAGGTTGACAAGTTAGTGTTTAACACTAAAAGATAATCGGGGTTAAACACCAGCAACAAGGCTTTTCAAATTAGTGTTAGACACTAAAACAGATCAGTGTTGAACACTGCAAATAAAGCTTTTTGATTAGTGTTGAGCACTAAGGCCCAACAGTGTTTTAACACTGGGTTCGAGAGTTTCAATTTAGTGTTAAACACTAAGGCAAGAGGGGTCACGTGGCAGCACGTGAGAGCGCCCTCCCTTCATTTATTCTGCTGAGATTATCGCGTCTTTCAGAGCATCACGTGCCATCACGTGATGGGCATTCGAATGCCTGTGTATTACAGCTTCTGTCGTGGGTCACGTGGGTCACGTGGGGTGCTGCCTCAAAGGGGCTTTCTGTAGATCTCTTGGGGGGGTCACGTGGTGACACGTGACCCTGCCTCTATGTATGTTATTTAGAGGATCTATTAACCTTTTCTCAGGAATTAAGTTCCTCGAGCTTCAAACTTCAGAGGGATTAAATTCTTACTTCCT
The DNA here is from genome assembly GCA_030015575.1 of Agapanthus africanus. Classification (NCBI taxonomy): domain Eukaryota; kingdom Viridiplantae; phylum Streptophyta; class Magnoliopsida; order Asparagales; family Amaryllidaceae; genus Agapanthus; species Agapanthus africanus. The sequence continues at coordinate 30,931,950 of CM057339.1, forward strand.
CTTAAAGGTTTATATTCTGAATAGAGTTGGACTCTGAATTTTCTGTAGGAATTAAATTCCTCATTCATGTGAAGAACCAAATAGGGTTAAACCCTAATAAAAGCTTTTAAGGAATTAAATTCCCACTCTCTCGTTAAATTATGATCAAGGGAATTAAATCCCCGCTGTTCCAACAGAACTAGGTTCTTAATTAGGGTTAAACCCTGTTTCTTTTTGTACTGAAGGAATTAAATTCCCATGATACAGGGTCAAGCCCTAATTTTATTTTAAAGGAATTAAATTCCTATAGTTCTGTGAGAATTAAATTCTCGTGCTTGCATTCCCTCTCTATGTTTTGGATCTGCATGGCAGGATCTCAACCCATTGAGAATTAAATTCTCAACTTCATGGGTTGATGTGCCCTTTACAGATCCTCTATCAAAGAGAGAAGAAATATATTCTTCTGTTTTATATATCAGAGTTAAACTCTGTTGAGAATTAAATTCTCTTTTTCTTTCAAGGAGCTTTTTCCCTTTCTTACCTAGGGTTTTTGCAGAAGATCCAAGTTTCTCAAAGTATCAAAGCTCTCTTCCTTTTCTTTTTTCTCTCCCTGTCTCTGTATATATCTTTTCTTTCTCTTGGCTCCTATTTATAGGAGAAGCAGCCGAATCAATCAGTTTTTGACGAATCTTCATTGAGAGATTTGATTTGCATCCATCATTCGTTTTGGACCTTTCGATTATTAGGTGAATTTTATTCACCATTGGATTTCAAATCAGGGATTCCCCTTTGTTATTTCGGTTAAATTTAAAGGGGAAATCTTTCCAAACCCGAGATTTTCCCATAGATAGATCACCTCTGAATCTTCAATTCGATTGGTTCCAGATAATCGCTTTTCTTTGGAAAGATTTGAATCTCTTTCAGAATTTAATTCTGTTGACAAAATGGGCTTTGAAAGCCGGTCACGTGTGACCACGTGACCCATGGTCACGTGTGACCACATGACCCATGGTCACGTGTGGGCACGTGACCCCCTTTGGAATGAGCCTTCTTCTTTCTTTTTGTGCTGTCCTCTGGTTGCTGCTTAACCGTCACGTGCCACCACGTGACCCCTGGTCACGTGCGAGCACGTGACCCTTGTCTGAACTCTTTTTCTTGACTTAACTGGAGAACGATTCTGATGTTTTGATCATCACGTGCCAACACGTGACCCTGGTCATGTGGGAGCACGTGACCTTTTCTGAAGCTTTTTCCTTGATTTGATCTGGAAGCGTTGAGTCTTTGCTGCTGCTTTTAAATGTCACGTGGGAGCACGTGACCCTTACTGAAGCCCCTCTCTTTGATGTAGTTGGGAAACTGAACTTGCTTTGCCGGTACTTTTGGGTGTCACGTGACTGCTGGTCACGTGTAAGCACGTGACCCTCTTCTGAAGCTTTTTCCATAAGCTTTCCTGATTTTAAATCAGGAAACAAATGCCCCCACAGCGTTGTTCTCACGTGTCAGCACGTGAGTGCAACGCTGTCACCTCTTGCGACCGTTGGATTCTTTTAGGGATCTGGGGAGAGTAGGGTAGACGAAACGTCCTTTTAGAAGCGCCTTCACTTTTTCATGTCCTTCCTTTCAAACCTTTCTTTTAAGAATTTGATTCTCGTTCTCAGAGCTTAGTTCTCTGTTGTGTTTGTGCAGCGCCGCCTCATTTTCCATCAAAGGCTAGTGCTTACGTGTTGCGTATGCAGGGATCTGCTTGATGGGGACGTTTCATTTCCCTAACCTAATTCCAATGCGTCGTTGGATTTCATTCCCAACGCTCTCCCCTTCTTTTCGGGCTTTGAGAATAGTCCCACCATGCACAACATTTTTTGTGCATAGCATTAAATGCTCCCCTTTATAACCTGAACCTTATGCCTTACTTCTTTTCTTCACAGAGAAACCCATTCATACCTTAAGGTGGTCATCTTTGAGAACCCGATCAATCTCCATGGCTTGCGATCGTCCCCATGCTCGTCGGCAACCATGGGAGGTGCCCCTTGAGGAGATAATTCCTCGCTTCGCTGCGCGGCTGGCGGATCCCCTTCTCACCGACGCTCAATGTGACACGGTGATGTACGAGCTACTGACCCGTCGGGGCTCTCCTCTTCCCATGGGCTCCATTTGGCTCCGGATGATCCTCCTGTCTGTGCTTGCCGATATACCCCCTCATCCGGCGGAGATGACTTCGGCGATCCTTGACGCGGCGGAGGATAAGCTTGAGTGCTTTCATGAGGCTTGTCTAATCACTCAAGCTCTGAAGGATCACTCAGTTCATTTACTGAGTCAGATAAGAGCTCGTCGGGCCGTCATGTCTGCTTTCGCTGATGAGCACGGCTCCAACCGGTGGGGAGCGACTCCTCGCGAAAACCGCCGTTTTGACGTGCTGGAGAAGGCGGAGAGGGAGTTGGAGAATTTTGCGTTTTGCTTTGTTAACCCTTGTATTTCTGATCCCTTGTTTGGTGATCTTTTCCCACCAATGTAGTATGTTTGAATCAATGTACTCCTTTAATCATTGGTGGTTTGCATGCTTTCTGTTGAATTTGTCAGATAGTCGTACGTGTGTCTTGCTTGCGTAAATGAGCTGTCTGTTTTTTCTTTAATTACGAGCACCATCGTTACGTTGCATGCACATCAGTGCCTCGGGCAACATTTCCTCTTAAACATTCGTACAGTTGCAAATGCGTGCCTGATAGGATACAGATCAGAAACTTGCCACGTTATCTCCCGTATCGGGTGGTTTGTGCTGGCTTTAGATCGAGTACTGTTGTCGAAGGGAGGTTTATAAATGAAGACATATTCTTCTCTTCAATGGTGTGTCCCCTTTCTATTGAATGTATTCTGCGGATATTCTATCTTGATCTCCTTGCAGGACAGCGATGGCTCAGGATTCAGGGTTAAGATCTGCCTCCTAAGACTTTTGCATTTTATGAGCCACGAGGGTCTCATAAAGAGTTTTTCTCCCTATGGGTCGAGAGGATCCCCTAGTTGTAAGTCCTTCTTAAGAATCATGGGGATTCTTAAGCAGGTTTTCCCTAGAGAGTCGTAAGCATCTCACAAGAGAGTTTTTCTTCCTTACGGGTCGTGAGGACTTGTAAGTGTTGGATGCGGTCACCCTTGTCCGTATTTTACGGAGTTAGGGGTTTCTCCAGGTATCGTAGTTTAAAGACATCACGGTCAAGGTTAAGGACCTCATAGTCCGTGGATTTAGGGACTCCACAGTCCGCTGTTAGTTTTAAGACATCACGGTCAAGGTTAAGGACCTCATAGTCCGTGGATTTAGGGACTCCACAGTCCGGTGTTTGGTTGCAGGGACCCGTCACCTCTTTGAAGACGTTGAGGAATTACAACGCCAGGCATCAAAGGAGTGAAGAGATGTACCCTTAAACCAAGGCAAAATCTGTAGGGAATCGGGGTGGTTGATCGTTAGTTTTAAGACATCACGGTCGAGGTTAAGGACGTCATAGTCCGTGGATTTTAAGGACTCCACAGTCCGGTATTTGCTCTGGGTGCTTCATACGGGTTCACTGCCGTGCTTGGCGAGGACCAGGCTCCGCTCTGGACGTTTTCCACGGGGTCAAGGAGTGACATTATCCGCGTTCCACATGACCAGGAATTTTGCACTAGATGCTTCACACGGGTTCACTGCCGTGCTCGGCGAGGACTAGGCTCCGCTCTGGACGCTTTCCACGGGGTCAAAGAGTGACATTATCCGCGTTCCACATGACCAGAAATTTTGCACTAGATGCTTCACACGGGTTCACTGCCGTGCTCGGCGAGGACTAGGCTCCGCTCTGGACATTTTCCAAGGGGTCAAAGAGTGACGTTATCCGCGTTCTACGTGACCAGGAATTTTGCACTAGATGCTTCGCACGGGTTCACTGCCGTGCTCGGCGAGGACTAGGCTCCGCTCTGGACGCTTTCCACGGGGTCAAAGAGTGACATTATCCGCGTTCCACGTGACCAGGAATTTTGCACTAGATACTTCACACGGGTTCACTGCCGCGCTCGGCGAGGACTAGGCTCCGCTCTGGACGCTTTCCACGGGGTCAAAGAGTGACATTATCCGCGTTCCATGTGACCAGGAATTTTGCAATAGATGCTTCACACGGGTTCACTGCCGCGCTCGGCGAGGACTAGGCTCTGCTCTGGACGCTTTCCACGGGGTCAAAGAGTGACATTATCCGCGTTCCACGTGACCAGGAATTTTGCACTAGATGCTTCGCACGGGTTCACTGCCGTGCTCGGCGAGGACTAGGCTCCGCTCTGGACGCTTTCCACGGGGTCAAAGAGTGACATTATCCGCGTTCCACGTGACCAGGAATTTTGCACTAAATGCTTCACACGGGTTCACTGCCGTGCTCGGCGAGGACTAGGCTCCGCTCTGGACGCTTTCCACGGGGTCAAAGAGTGACATTATCCGCGTTCCACGTGACCAGGAATTTTGCACTAGATGCTTCACACGGGTTCACTGCCGTGCTCGGCGAGGACTAGGCTCCGCTCTGGACGTTTTCCACGGGGTCAAAGAGTGACGTTATCCGCGTTCCACGTGACCAGGAATTTTGCACTAGATGCTTCGCACGGGTTCACTGCCGTGCTCGGCGAGGACTAGGCTCCGCTCTGGACGTTTTCCACGGGGTCAAAGAGTGACGTTATCCACGTTCCACGTGACCAGGAATTTTGCACTAGATGCTTCGCACGGGTTCACTGCCGTGCTCGGCGAGGACTAGGCTCCGCTCTGGACGTTTTCCACGGGGTCAAAGAGTGACATTATCCGCGTTCCACGTGACCAGGAATTTTGCACTAGATGCTTCACACGGGTTCACTGCCGCGCTCGGCGAGGACTAGGCTCCGCTCTGGACGTTTTCCACGGGGTCAAAGAGTGACATTATCCGCGTTCCACATGACCAGGAATTTTGCACTAGATGCTTCACACGGGTTCACTGCCGTGCTCGGCGAGGACTAGGCTCCGCTCTGGACGTTTTCCACGGGGTCAAAGAGTGACGTTATCCGCGTTCCACGTGACCAGGAATTTTGCACTAGATGCTTCGCACGGGTTCACTGTCGTGCTCGGCGAGGACTAGGCTCCGCTCTTGACGCTTTCCACGGGGTCAAAGAGTGACATTATCCGCGTTCCACGTGACCAGGAATTTTGCACTAGATGCTTCACACGGGTTCACTGCCGCGCTCGGCGAGGACTAGGCTCCGCTCTGGACGCTTTCCACGGGGTCAAAGAGTGACATTATCCGCGTTCCACGTGACCAGGAATTTTGCACTAGATGCTTCACACGGGTTCACTGCCGCGCTCGGCGAGGACTAGGCTCCGCTCTGGACGCTTTCCACGGGGTCAAAGAGTGACATTATCCGCGTTCCACGTGACCAGGAATTTTGCACTAGATGCTTCGCACGGGTTCACTGCCGTGCTCGGCGAGGACTAGGCTCCGCTCTGGACGCTTTCCACGGGGTCAAAGAGTGACATTATCCGCGTTCCACGTGACCAGGAATTTTGCACTAGATGCTTCACACGGGTTCACTGCCACGCTCGGTGAGGACTAGGCTCCGCTCTGGACGCTTTCCACGGGGTCAAAGAGTGACATTATCCGCGTTCCACGTGACCAGGAATTTTGCACTAGATGCTTCACACGGGTTCACTGCCGTGCTCGGCGAGGACTAGGCTCCGCTCTGGACGTTTTCCACGGGGTCAAAGAGTGACGTTATCCGCGTTCCACGTGACCAGGAATTTTGCACTAGATGCTTCGCACGGGTTCACTGCCGTACTCGGCGAGGACTAGGCTCCGCTCTGGACGCTTTCCACGGGGTCAAAGAGTGACATTATCCGCGTTCCACGTGACCAGGAATTTTGCACTAGATGCTTCACACGGGTTCACTGCCGCGCTCGGCGAGGACTAGGCTCCGCTCTCGACGCTTTCCACGGGGTCAAAGAGTGACATTATCCGCGTTCCACGTGACCAGGAATTTTGCATTAGATGCTTCACACGGGTTCACTGCCGCGCTCGGCGAGGACTAGGCTCCGCTCTGGACATTTTCCACGGGGTCAAAGAGTGACATTATCCGCGTTCCACGTGACCAGGAATTTTGCACTAGATGCTTCACACGGGTTCACTGCCGCGCTCGGCGAGGACTAGGCTCCGCTCTGGATGCTTCACATGGGTTCACTGCCGTGCTCTGCGAGGACCAGGATCCGCTCTGGACGTTTTCCACGGGGTCAAAGAGTGACATTATCCGCGTTCCATGTGACCAGGAATTTTGCACTAGATGCTTCACACGGGTTCACTGCCGCGCTCGGCGAGGACTAGGCTCCGCTCTGAATGCTTCACACGGGGTCAAAGAGTGACGTTATCCGCGTTCCACGTGACCAGGAATTTTTTGTTGATTGTATCCGCATTTCACGGAATGGAGGTTTGACTCTTGGTGATATGTATATCGCCGAGCCATGGAACTGGGGGTTGCCGCCGTTCCGTTTCGCTTGATGTTGTGTCTGCTGCGTCGAGATGATCTCCAGGCTATTTGTGAACCGTCGAGATTCGGCTTCCTCTCATGATGAAACCTGGGGGAGGAGTATGATCCCTTTTTGTTTCTGCCATTGGATTGTATACAGGGTGTGATGGAACATCACCTGTAAGGCATACATTTTATTTTTATTTTATTTCTTTTTCCGCGATGCTCTATCGTTTCAGCTTTTATATCGCGAAGGTCGCGATTGCCCCATCATTTCGGCTATTTTTCGCGGTGCCCAATCATTTCGGCTATTTATTTATTTTCTACCCGCTGCTTTTTATTGCGAGTTGCCCCATCGTTTCGGCCATTTTTCATGCGTACATTTTTACTTGCTGCTTTTTATTGCAAGTTGCCCCATCATTTCGGCTATTTCGTAGGCATGTGTGGCTTGCTAGCTTTTTCGCCGCAAGCTTGGATTTTAGACACCGGTTTCAGCATCAGCATCGCTACAACTGGGATGTTGCCAGGAGCGGATCATCATTTGCCTCTGTCGCTATTGAACAAAGGTGGCTCAGTAAACAGGGTTAAGGGTCCTGTCGACCAAGGCTTTTGACTTCATGAGCCGTAAGGGTCTCACAAGGGTATTTCTCCCTACAAGTCGTGAGGATCTTGCAGGTGTATTTTCTCCTTAGGGATCGTGAGGATTCCTAAGTGTATGTTCCTCTGCAAGTCGTAAGGATCCTGCAAGAGGGCTTTCTCCTTATGGGTCGAGAGGACCTACAAGGGTTGCTCATCATATGGGCATCTCCCTAGTCACGGGTGGGATTTTACTGGGGAAATGTTTTTTCGCGCCCGTGGATTGTATACAAGGGTCAGTATTGAGCCTCTTGTAGGGCAATATCGAAGGTTGTGGAGGATTTGCTTAAGAACAGGTTTAGCTTTCTGTAACTTAAGACTTTCAAATCTCATGAGCCGTGAGAGTCCCATAAGAGAATTCTCCTTACGAGTCGTGAGGATCTCGTAAGTGTATTCTCTCCTTAGGAATCGTGAGGATCCCTAAGTGTGTTGCTCCTTTGTGAGTCATAAGGATCTCACGCAGGTGGTTTCTCCTTACAAGGTCGAGAGGACCTTACAAGTGTCTTTTAACGAGGTTGCGCCCTTTCGGGTTTTCACAAACACTCGCCGGTAGTCCTGCTGTTTTTACTCACGGAGCCCTTTCGGGTTTTCATCCGTGCCCATTTTGCATATGGACATACCGTTTTTTTTTTCTTTTTCACTTTTTTTTTACAAGGTCGCGCTCTTTCGGGTTTTCACAAACACTTGCCGGCAGCCCTGCTGTTTTTACTCACGGAGCCCTTTCGGGTTTTCATCCGTGCCCATTTTGCTTATGGACATACCGTTTTTTTTTTGTTTTTTTTTTTTTTTTTGCTTTTTTTTTTAACCACGCCAGCCTGAGGATGCCGCGGGTTGATAGTAGTTTAACGACGTTTCGGTCATTTGCAAGTTTTAGGACATTGCGGTCCGTCGTTAGTTTAGGGACGTTTCGGTCCGTCGATAGTTTAGGGACGTTTCGGTCCGTCGTTAGTTTAAGGACGTTTCGGTCCGTCGTTAGTTTAAGGACGTTTCGGTCCGTTGTTATGGGAAGGCCGGCTGCTGCTTGTAAAGTCTGAGCCTAGGAAGATAGCAAGCGGACATAGTCGTCGTCATCTATCATTGACCTAGGCCGTGGCTCATTAAGCATAGTATTTCTTTAAGAAGCGGCCGTTTATTGGCCTGAAAGGCCTTTCACCGTGCATGTCCACGAGTAGATAGGCTCCACCCTGGTAGACCTTGTTTATGATGTACGGGCCTTCATAGTTTGGCTCAAATTTTCCCCGCTTGGCACGATTGGGGATCATAGGTCTTTTGACCACTAGTACGAGTTCGCCTTGGCAGAATGTCCTCGGCCTGGTCAATCGTTCGTACGAGCGTGTCATCTTTGCTTTGTAGGCTTCTAGATGTTGCTGCGCTATGAGCCGGGGTTCGTCGAGGGCATCAAGCTCCTCAAGCCGAAGGTAAGCATTCTCTTCGTCTGTCAGCTCGTGGTGGACTGCCACTCGCAGAGAGGGTAACTCTATCTCGAGGGGGAGCACTGCTTCCGTCCCAAATACCAACGCGTACGGCGTTGTGTTCGTGGCCGTCTTGAACGTAGTTCGATAAGCCCAAAGGGCTTCTTGCAGCCTTTCGTGCCAGTCTCTCTTATTCCTGGAAACGGTCTTTTTTATGATCTTCGTCAAGGTCTTATTGAAGGCTTCGGCCAGACCGTTAGCTCGTGGATTGTAAACCGAAGAATATCTCCAGTCTATATTGTGCTGCTGTGCGAAGCGGCTAATCTTATGGCTTCGGTAGGCCGGCCCATTATCGGAGATAATCCGCCGTGGAGTTCCGAACAGATAGATGACGTGCGTCTTGAAGAAATGGAGGATATTCTCCGTCTTCACTTCCCTCAGTGGTACTGCTTCTGCCTATTTGGAGAAGTAATCAGTCGTCGCCAAGATAAAACGGTGTCCCCGGGATGATGCTGGCTCAATGGGGCCGACTATGTCAGTCCCCCACATTTCGAATGGCCAACTAGCCAGCGTTGGGTGCAGTGGATTCGGATGTTGGTGGATGAAGTCTCCATGAATCTGGCATGAGTGGCATTGCTTCACATACTCGAGGCAGTCCTGGATCATCGTGGGCCAGTAGTAACCCATCCGTTTAATTTTTAACTTCATCTTTGGGCCTGCTTGGTGAAAACCGCAAAGTCCGTCATGAACTTCCTGAATGACTCTTTCTGCTTCGTCAGGTCCTAAGCATCTCAGCCATAGAGAATCAAACGATCTCTTGTATAGAATATCGTTGACGAAAGCGAAAGATAGAGCTCGTTTCATGAGCTGATGTCTTGAGGACGCTTCTTTGGGCATTCGGTGGGACTTAAAGTAGTCTATGAAGACTTCCCTCCAGTCTTCGGCCTTCTCATGGTCTTTTATTTGTAGGGTCGTCCGCTCGGTCGCTCCCTTTTCTTTGGATGACTCCGGAGATATTTCTGCCGGGGCGAGCACTCGACGGCTTTGTACCATAATTCTGACATCATCGAGGTTCTCGTCAGCCAGTTCTTTAACAAGTTTAGCCAACGCGTCTGCTTTGCTGTTTTCCGCGCACGGTATGTTCTCCAAAGTATAGGAAGGAATTTGGGTCAATAGTTGTTGCACCTTTTCGCCGTACTTCACCAACTCCGGTTTGCACGTTTGGTAGTCACCTTTTACTTGACTAACGACCAGTTGAGAATCCCCGTATATAAGGAGGTCTTCAATTCCCAGGTCGATGGCGATTTCGAGGCCTGCTATCAGAGCTTCGTATTCAGCTTCATTGTTTGTCCTCGGCTCTGTTAAGGAGAAGGCGAAGCGCATTATCCCTCCTTGTGGAGTTGCAAAGATGAGGCCTATCCCCGATTTGATCATTGGGATACCTTGTTTCTGCTTCTTTATGGAGGACGCTCCATCGAAATAGAGTTCCCATCGGGTGCTTCCGTCGCTAATCGCATCAAATGCATGCTCGTCCGGCAAATCACAGTTCAGAGGAGAATCGGCCGGTATCGGGTGCTCAGCGAGGAAGTCGGCAATGGCCTGGCCTTTCACTGCCTTGAGAGGTTGATACGTTATCGAGAACTCCATCAAGAGCAGAGCCCATTTAGCGAGTCGACCCGTCAATATAGCCTTCGACATCAAGTATTTAAGGGGATCCACTTTTGAAATGAGACGGACTTCATGTGCCAACGCATAGTGCCTGAGCTTTGTTATCGCGAAGATTAACGCCAAGCAATGTTTTTCAATGGGAGAGTAGTTGCTTTCTGCCCCCAGCAGAACTCGACTTAAGTAGTAGAGTGCTCTCTCTTTCCCCTGATCGTTCTCTTGTGCCCATAATGCGCCTAAAGAACCTTCGAGAGCGGTTGTATAAAGAATGAGGGGTTTTCCCTTGACCGGCGCAGCTAACACCGGCGGGTTCTGCAGGTACTGCTTGATTTCTTCTAGTGCGCCTTGACATTTGTGATCCCAAGCGAATGGAGTTTCCTTTTTCATCAGGTGGCTGTAAGGACGGCATTTGCCCGAAAGATTAGCGATAAACCGCCGGATATATGCGAGCTTCCCTTGGAGAGATCGCAACTGCTTGAGGGTTCTTGGCGGAGGCATTTCCATGATCGCCTTAATCTTTGACGGATCTATTTCAATACCTCGGTGTCGAACGATGAATCCCATAAATTTGCCCGAGGAGACTCCAAACGCGCATTTGAGGGGATTCATTTTCAAATTATATTGCCGAAGGCGTTGAAATACAGTCTCCAGATGCTTTAAATGATCTTCGTATGACATGCTCTTTACTACGAGGTCATCGATATAGCACTCGACGACGTCGTGTATGAGGTCATCAAAGATCTTTGTCATGGCCCTTTGATAGGTAGCACCAGCGTTCTTTAAACCAAAAGGCATAACCCTGTAGCAAAATATACCCAAAGGGGTGCGGAAAGCGGTGTGCTTCTGGTCTTCGGGATGTATCTTTATCTGATTGTATCCTGACGAACCGTCCATAAAGGAGAAAACCTCGTGAGTGGACGTGTTATCTATCATTAGCTCGGTTACTGGTACTGGGAAATCATCCTTTGGACAGGCTTTATTGAGATCCCTGAAATCCACGCATATGCGTACCGTCCCATTCTTCTTCATTACCGGGACGATATTGGCGATCCAGTCGGGATATTGGACTTTTTGGATAAATCCAGAATCGATCAACTTCTTGACTTCGGCGTTGATGCTCATCTCAAGCTCGAGTCGCATCCTTCTTGGCGCCTGCTTGACTGGCTTGATATCTGGGGATATTGCTAATTTATGCACAGCAATCTCCGGATCTAATCCTGGCATCTCGGAGTAGTTCCACGCGAAGCAGTCTTTATACCGTAGAAGTACGTTCTTTAATGCAGCCACCCTTTCTTCAGATAGCAGCTCGCTGACAAATGTCGGTCGCGGGTCATCTGCCGATCCCAACTCAATCTTCTTTAGGTTATCTGCAGTAGTATGTATACCATCTTCCAGTTCTTTCGGAGCTGGCGGAAATTCTGAGATCACCTCATCATTGCTGTTCTCAAAGCACCGGGGAAGGTCATCTACGTTCTCGGGCTCTTCTCCTAATATCGTAATCGTATAACAAGTGCGAACCCGCTCCCTGGACTGAGGTAGACCCGGTTCTGCTCCTGTGGCCTTGGGCTCGTGCTTTTGTGGTGGCGTTACCTTCCAGCCGTCGGATAAAACGAATCTGCCCCGTTGGTACTGGTCTTCGACCCAGTTCTTGAAGGTGAAGCAGTTTTCGGTAGGATGTCCTATGGCTTGGTGATAAGAGCAATAACTCAGATGAGAAACCTTGTTAGCTTGCTCAGGATGTCTAGACCTTGGAAGCGCGATCATTTGATGTTTTATGGCTAGCTTGAGTAATCTCTCCGTCTTGTCTCGGGGGAAGGAGTACGCTCGACTCATCTTCTTCATGAGGGACAAACCCGAGCCGCTTCTTGATTTATTTCCGTCTCTGCGTTGGGCCTTTCGTACAGCGGATTGACGAGGATAAGCGTCTCTGTCTTTTGCAGCATGTTGAAATAGACGTTGCGTCCTGGCCTTCTCGTAGATGGCCATTTCGCGGTTGTGGTCTTCCCGAGCTTTCTGACCCACTTTCCTGATAGGCTTGCCCATTTGTTCCTCAAACGACGGACTCGGCACTTTAATCGCGGGGTCTAGTTTTGATGGGGGGTTGGCATCTCCTGACAGGGCGTCCTCCTCTTCATCAAAGGTATATATAACGTAGCTGCTGTGAGCCCGTTCCCGTTTTCCGGCTCTTGCGTATCCAAGCCCGAGTGTTTCCATCTTCCCGTTGGGCAATTTGCGTTGAGTCCTGGGGACATCCCAAATCCTGTTGTAGAACCGAGCCTGCCGAACGGTCTGTTCTAAGGGTACTCCTTGGCGCTTCAATAGCTTCTTTAATCCATTTGTATAGTATCTTGGCAGACGGATGGGTTGGAGCCTGTCAAGTGTAGCATCCGCGCCATGCCAGATCTCTTTCTCTATTTTCGACTCTGAGGATCGGTAGAATAGGATCACCTTCTCACCCCTTTGCCTGGGAGGGACGTAAAATGTTCGCAGGTCCTGCACATTATTAGCCTGCAGCGTGTCCAGATCCTTGTAGTGTTCTCGCGGTACCATGGTGATTTGCAAACTATGGTCATCGCCAGGGAGTGTTTGTATTGACAGCCGATTGGAGAACACGGCATTAACTTCATCTTCTGAATCACTTCCGAAGACCAACATGGGGGCGGGCGTCCCCAGGTTGTTGCGTTGAGATGGCCCTGCATAAACTATCTCTTCCTCTTCTTCGGTATCGCTTCCGAAAACAAAGATGGTGGCGGCGGTTTTGTTCTCCGGGTTGCGACACCTTTCTGTATCCTCGAAATCTGGCAAAAAGTACTTCGCATCTTCGTATTTGCGGACTTCGTTCACGGAAAATGGGTTTAACTCACCTGTTACGGTGTACTCGAAACCATCCTTAAAGTACTTCATACACTGATGTTGTGTAGAAGGGATGATGTTGTATTCGTGTAACCAAGGACGACCGAGCAAGGCGTTGTAGCAGGTCTTGGCGTCAATGACATGGAATTTGATGTCTGTGAGGAGAAGTCCAAAGCGTAATGTTAGTATCACGGATCCGAGAGTCCGTGACGATTGTGAATCGAAACCGGAGATAGTAATTTTGTCACGAGCGAGGTGTTGCACACTCATGCAGATTTCCTTTAACACCCGAACATTAAGGAGATTGACGGAGGATCCATTATCCACCAGGATCTTGCCTATCTTGATATCATGGCAGTATCCGGAGACATATAGGGGACGGTTGTGGTCGCACGTCCCAAGAAGGAGGTCTTCATCACCGAAAGTGATGTCGGCCGTATGCACTTCCTCCAGTTCATCCTTCATCTTTTCAGTGGCGAGGAAGGCTTGGAATTGCTCAGGTTCTTGTAACGCCTTAATTAGTGAGTCTCGCGCTTCTTTTGATAATAGGAGGGCATCGAGAATGCTAAGCTGAGAAGGTAGCTTCTTTAGGTGTGCGAGGATGTTATAGTCCACCTTACCCTTCCTAGGAGGGTCTTTGGCAGCCAGCTCTCTCATGACTTGGTCATCTAAAGTGATATCTTCAGTGACCTTTTCCTTTCCCTTGTCATTTCTACTTACGGGCCCGAGATTTTTTTCTGGGAGTGTGCGATTGCACAGCTGAATGTTCTCGCAGATCTCCGATTTCTCCTCTTTCCCTAAAACGGATTCTTTGAAGAGAGGGCCCAGAGTCATTTCTTCATCAGAGTCGCTTCCAAAGGTGAGAACTTGTGACCCCTGGCGTTAACCATGTAACAGTTGCCAGTAGTTCTGTCGTGCCCATCGATAGTACTTCTTCGCCCCCGACGGCTCTTGCGTTTCATTCGCTTAAAATGTTGCCGATGAGCAACATATCCTTGCCACCATATCTTAAAGGCGTCGCAATCCTACGTGGGGTGTGAGATTTTCCGGTGATATGCGCAATAATCATGGTGCCTTTCCACCCCATCGTGCGTGTTTCCTTCCGAGGGTGGTAGCTTCATTCCCATTGACATGGCTTTGGCAAACCTTTTCCTCGTCTTGAATATCTTCTTGTCTACTTCGGATGCCTTTCGCTCTGGCAGGGGTAGTTCAACTCTTCCGTTCAGTTGCCCGCATTTGGCTCCTTCCGATGTGGCCATCTCACGCTCCTGGTCTGCTTTACATTTTAGACGGATCTCGTCTAGAAAAGTGTCGATCATTTCATCTGTTGGCCATGCACGCTCTGGTACAGGCTCTGCCTCCAGCTTTTTAGTGCCAGGAGTTTTCCCATCATCGGTAAACGAGTGGGAGATTACGTTACAACTCGCCACATATCCTTCGGATTCATCCGACGAGCTCTCTCCATCATCTTCCTCTTGAAAGATGTGGTTGAAGAACTCTTGCAGTGTGACAGGAGTTCGCGCCTTTTGATTGTATTCTTCCAGCGCGTCGATTTGCTTCTGCAAGTTCGTGTGCTCGTTTCCAAGCTTCACGGACTTCTTGGATTTCTTCTTCTTTTTCTTCGAAGATTTTGACGATTGGGCGTGAGTATTTGGGCTCTTACCGCGAGTCTTTGTAGTTGGGCAGCGTCTTAGCATCCCTTAGATAATTTGAGGTTCAAGAGGGTCCTTCCATTCGATCGCAGGGCACGCATGAAGGTCTCTCAGCATTCTTTTGGTTTTGGTTGATAGCACGACCTCCCATGGAGCTTCTTCAATAAAGGAGCAGGTTGCCCCCGGTGTATCTGCTTTCTTAGGAGTATGCGGTTGTGGTGGGTTCACCTTCCACTTTTCGGACAGTACAAACTTCCCCTGGAGGTATTGATCTTCAATCCATCCTTTGAAGACGAAGCAATCTTCAATCGGATGGCTTACCGTTTGATGGTAAGGGCAGTAGTTAAGGTTATTCATCTCGGTAGGTTGCGGCGGTCGCCTTGGATTTGGTAGGCTTATAAGTATGTTGCGTATTGCCAGCTCGAATAACCGTTTCGTCTTGTCTCGTGGGAACGAGTAGGGACGCTTCATCTTCTCATTATAATACCGACGTCTTTCCTCCAGTTGATCTGCCGGTTTCGGGGCGTTAGGTTGCTGTTGGGCATTCGCAACAAAGGTTGCCCTTCCTTTACCCTTGTCGTTCCGAGGTTCCGACTTCGGGGGAGGTGGTCTATGACCCATCTGGTCCATCTGAGCCAACTTGTCGATTAAAGCCTGGAATGTGGTTGGCTTAAAGAACATCATCAACTGGGAGATAGTTGCGTGGGGGTCTAGGGTTCCCACGAACATGCCCACTGCGGGTGCCTCCTCAATGCGTTGTTCGCATCTCGACCACAAATTCCGTCAGCGTATAGCATACTGGACCCAGGTTTCGCCTGGTTTTATCCTGGCGTTAATCAATGCAGTTATTGGAGTGCGTTCGCTGGCACTTGCGAATCGCTGAGTGAATAACAACTCCATTTCAGCGAACGTTTTGATAGAATCGTTCGGTAGTTCTGAATACCATTCGAACGCTGTTTCTGATAAGCTGCCCACGAACTGGCGAAGCAACAGTTTATCATCACCGCCAGTGTTGCCGCAGAGGGCCCGGAACTGGGCGACATGTTGATGGGGGTTGCCGGTCCCCTTGTACACGTGGAATTTTGGTATTGTATAACCTTGCGGGTATTTGATTTGGTCGTACCAGCTTAGATACGGCCGCTCCGTTTTCACGACTTGACCAGCTGCCTCAGTCGCGTGATGAACCCGGATTTGCTGGGCTATGTAGTCAGCCAAGTCAGCCTTAGAGATTGCCTCCTCCTTGGCCGTTGAGAGGGCTGGTGGTGGATTTGACATTTCTCCTCGGTCGTCTTCCAGCACGATTGGGGGATCCTCGGCGGGTAAGTCCTGCTGGATCATCATTCCTATCATATCTTGGAAGAGAAGGCCCATACGTTGTATGTTGGCCGCTTGTTCAGCAGCCTCTTTGTCCTTTTTCTCCAGTGTCCGGCGAAGGAATTCAGCGTCGGTTTCTTCCTCCCGGCGTGCGTCTGAGGACGTTTCTGGGTTTTCTTTTGGCCCGGTAAGTGCGGCCATAGCATTCGTCATTTTCTGAAGCTTTTGCTGCTGCTCCTGGGCTTTCGTCACGGATCGGGTTAGCGGTCGGTGGCCCGTAGAAGTGCGGCTTTCCTCCTTTCCAGAGGCCATGTAAACAGTGTGCACCGCCATGCCCCCAGACTTAGGGCGTCTGGGCTCCGTGCTTTTAGTCGTCGTTGCATGCTGGGGGGTCTTCTCTGGCCTCCCCTTTTATGAGCCATGGAGGTTGAGGGGGCCGTTGAGGTGGGCGTCCAGACAGCCTTTTGGGGTTTAGCCAGGTGACCAGCTTCCGGTTGGATTTTCAGCTTCTTGTGCTGGCGGGAGAAGTTTGGATCGATGATCGAGTCCCGGGCCTGCCGCCAAACCTTATAGATTTTGGAAGACAGCCGTCGGGGCTGTTCGGGTTTTATTTCCACAACCTTTTTTAATGGGGGAGGAGACCTCTTCAGCACTGCAGTAGGAGAATTCCTTCGCACCTTATTTAGCATTTCGAAGCTGTTCCCAGTTGGAACAGCAGCATTAACTTCTGCCACCGGGGCTGATGGAGTCAACCCGGAGGGGGAGTTGCCCCCAGCCTTCCTTACTCGGCGCCAATGGCGACGTCGAGCGTGTCGAGCGGGCGGCGTTGGGTCAGCGATAAAAATGGTTTCGTCTTGCCCCCTGTGTAGGTGGGGGGTCGCTGTTGGTGTTAGCCTGTCAAAGACCGACGTCCTTTGGGCAGCAGGAGCGGGAGCTGAAGCCGTCAATCTTGTAAAGACCGACCTTTTGGCCGGAGAAGCTGCCTTGACGACTTCGGGGGCAGGAGCGGCCACCTTTGAGATTGTAGGCCCCATGATGGGTTTGCAGGATTTCTGGCCCAATCTAGAGAAGACCGAGGCGTTGACGTTGGGCGACTCGTTGAGAGGAGCCGCGGCAGGGGTAAGACGATCAAAGACCGACTTCTTAGGAGCTTCCATTGTCAGCACTGGCGCGGTGAAGTTTGTCGGCGGGAGCATGGTCCCAAAGAACAATCCTGTGGTGGCGCGAGTGACCTGTTCCACGGGCATTGTGAATAACGAAGCAGCTTGGGGTCCGTAGGCTATATCTCCTGGCGAGGCAGAGCGTTGGTGGCCATTGCAGTCTGAGCAGTTGGAGAGTTTCACGGGAGTAGAAGCCATCGATCCTTCGCTTTCCTGCAATAAGCGAGACGCCAATTCTTAGTATCTTGAAACCCAAGGGCAACCAATAGCGAACCGCGATTGGTTCGCGAGTCACGACACACGAAGTGTGGAGTGGAAAGAGGAAAAGGTCCCACCGGGCATGCCAGAATCTGTTCCCCTCCGAACGGCGGCGTGCAGGACTGCGACGTCTTGGCGCTGAGATTCGGGGCAGATGCTAATTTGTGCTATCCGTCCACCTCTCCGAAGATGCCAAGTTGATTTATGGCACCATGTATCGAAGGTTTAGACGGATGCGTCCGATGCAGCAGACTTCGTCAGATTCCCCCTCGTTTGAGGGGTTTTTGATTGTGGGGATGCTCTTCCCTGCAGGCGCAAGCCCCTGCAGTTAATTACGCTACCGCATTGCGGTAACAACTTTCTCCTTCTCCAGATGGTCACTTCGTGTCGTGGGTGTTTGTTTTGTATTTTTTTGCCCGTGGATTGTTTACGGAGACTGAGTTATGTCGTCGCCCGTAGGGCGTGGACTAGTCTAAATCCGTATTTATCTTAGATTTGGGTTTGGGGGTTTGGTTTGAGGATACGTTAGCCATATTTGAGGCTAAGATCAACTCAAACGTTTGTTAAGGATACGTTAGTCCAGTTTGAGACTAAGATCAACTTAACGGGATCGTTTAGATCCGACAAAAGAGCATTTGGGCTCTATTGTTCCAGTTTAGGGACATAGTGGTCCATTGAATATGTGGCCGTCGGGACCCGTCACCTCTCTGACGACGTTGAAGGATTACAACGACAGATATCAGAGGAGTTCAGAGATGTACCCTTGAACCGAAGTTGATTTGGGGGGATTCATAGTCCAGTCTTTTTGAAGGTTTAAGGATACGTTAGCCATATTTGAGGCTAAGATCAACTTAAACGGGACCGTTTATATCCGACAAAAGAGCATGCAGGGGGGAGCTCTATTGTTCTAGTTTAAGGACATTGCGGTCCATGGGTAGTTTAAGGACATTGCGGTCCATGGGTAGTTTAAGGACATTGCGGTCCAGTATGTGCTCTGGATGCTTCACACGGGTTCACTGCCATGCTTGGCGAGGACCAGGCTCCGCTCTGGACGTTTTCCGCGGGGTCAAAGAGTGACGTTATCCGCATTCCACGTAACCAGGAATTTTGCACTAGATGCTTCACACGGGTTCACTGCCGCGCTCGGCTAGGACTAGGCTCCGCTCTGGATGCTTCACACGGGTTCACTGCCGTGCTCTGCGAGGACCAGGATCTGCTCTGGACGTTTTCCGCGGGGTCAAAGAGTGACATTATCCGCGTTCCACGTAACCAGGAATTTTGCATTAGACACGGATTTAAGGACCCCGCAGTCCATATCAATGTGTGGTCGTCGGGACCCGTCACCTCTTTGAAGACATTGAGGGATTACAATGCCAAATATCAAAGGAGTGAAGAGATATACCCTAGAACCGGAGTGGATTAAATAGTCCTTGACCCAATCTGGGATTAAGACCGATTAATTATGTTATGAGCCCATTGGCCCAGTTAATCACAAATTGAGGACTTATGGCCATCTTGGGCTAAGTCCAATCAGGAGAGGCTTTGCCTCCATCCATTTAGCCAATTGGGCCAAAGCCTAGTGTTAAACACTACAGAGCAATCAGTGTTGAACACTGGGAATGAGGTTGACAAGTTAGTGTTTAACACTAAAAGATAATCGGGGTTAAACACCAGCAACAAGGCTTTTCAAATTAGTGTTAGACACTAAAACAGATCAGTGTTGAACACTGCAAATAAAGCTTTTTGATTAGTGTTGAGCACTAAGGCCCAACAGTGTTTTAACACTGGGTTCGAGAGTTTCAATTTAGTGTTAAACACTAAGGCAAGAGGAGTCACGTGGCAGCACGTGAGAGCGCCCTCCCTTCATTTATTCTGCTGAGATTATCGCGTCTTTCAGAGCATCACGTGCCATCACGTGATGGGCATTCGAATGCCTGTGTATTACAGCTTCTGTCGTGGGTCACGTGGGGTGCTGCCTAAAAGGGGCTTTCTGTAGATCTCTTGGGGGGGTCACGTGGTGACACGTGACCCTGCCTCTATGTATGTTATTTAGAGGATCTGTTAACCTTTTCTCAGAATTAAGTTCCTCGAGCTTCAAACTTCAGAGGGATTAAATTCTTACTTCCTCTTAAAGGTTTATATTCTGAATAGAGTTGGACTCTGAATTTTCTGTAGGAATTAAATTCCCCATTCATGTGAAGAACCAAATAGGGTTAAACCCTAATAAAAGCTTTTAAGGAATTAAATTCCCACTCTCTCGTTAAATTATGATCAAGGGAATTAAATCCCCGCTGTTCCAACAGAACTAGGTTCTTAATTAGGGTTAAACCCTGTTTCTTTTTGTACTGAAGGAATTAAATTCCCATGATACAGGGTCAAGCCCTAATTTTATTTTAAAGGAATTAAATTCCTATAGTTCTGTGAGAATTAAATTCTCGTGCTTGCATTCCCTCTCTATGTTTTGGATCTGCATGGCAGGATCTCAACCCATTGAGAATTAAATTCTCAACTTCAGGGGGAGATGTGCCCTTTACAGATCCTCTATCAAAGAGAGAAGAAATATATTCTTCTGTTTTATATATCAGAGTTAAACTCTGTTGAGAATTAAATTCTCTTTTTCTTTCAAGGAGCTTTTTCCCTTTCTTACCTAGGGTTTTTGCAGAAGATCCAAGTTTCTCAAAGTATTAAAGCTCTCTTCCTTTTCTTTTTTCTCTCCCTGTCTCTGTATATATCTTTTCTTTCTCTTGGCTCCTATTTATAGGAGAAGCAGCCGAATCAATCAGTTTTTGACGAATCTTCATTGAGAGATTTGATTTGCATCCATCATTCGTTTTGGACCTTTGGATTATTAGGTGAATTTTATTCACCATTGGATTTCAAATCCAGGGATTCCCCTTTGTTATTTCGGTTAGATTTAAAGGGGAAATCTTTCCAAACCCGAGATTTTCCCATAGATAGATCACCTCTGAATCTTCAATTCGATTGGTTCCAGATAATCGCTTTCCTTTGGAAAGATTTGAATCTCTTTCAGAATTTAATTCTGTTGACAAAATAGGCTTTGAAAGCCGGTCACGTGTGACCACGTGACCCATGGTCACGTGTGGGCACGTGAAATGAGCCTTCTTCTTTCTTTTTGCGCTGTCCTCTGGTTGCTGCTTAACCGTCACGTGCCACCACGTGACCCCTGGTCACGTGCGAGCACGTGACCCTTGTCTGAACTCTTTTTCTTGACTTAACTGGAGAACGATTCTGATGTTTTGATCGTCACGTGCCAACACGTGACCCTGGTCACGTGGGAGCACGTGACCTTTTCTGAAGCTTTTTCCTTGATTTGATCTGGAAGCGTTGGGTCTTTGCTGCTGCTTTTAAATGTCACGTGCCGACACGTGACCCAGGTCACGTGGGAGCACGTGACCCTTACTGAAGCCCCTCTCTTTGATGTAGTTGGGAAACTGAACTTGCTTTGCCGGTACTTTTGGGTGTCACGTGCCAACACGTGACTGCTGGTCACGTGTAAGCACGTGACCCTCTTCTGAAGCTTTTTTCATAAGCTTTCCTGATTTTAAATCAGGAAACAATTTTTTTATGTTGCTTAATTAGAAAACTAAATCTGATTGTGTTGTGTAGAAATAGACCGATAAAAACAAGGAGAATATGAAGTCGGCGAAGAGGGGTTGCCCCACTTACACAGGTGGCTCGAGAAACATTACTCGTGCCATGGAGGTATCGGTAAATTACAATAGATCTATTTTGATATGATGCAATATTAAGAGTTATTTTATAATATATGTAAATTTTTGAAGAATTGCAGAGAGCTCAGACCCTGGCACAGGGTATTACACCGAGTATGTTGACCGCGTATCTTGTCATCCACGGCACCTTGACAGATCCCGCCACGGGCGAGCTTCGATTCCCCGACACTGCTACCCAGGAGTATTGCGTAAGTGTTAATATTTATTCTAATTCGAATAAAAATTTTGTTTTGATAAGTTCAAATTTAAATGATATATATATTTATGTTTTAATGCTTAACGTGGGTGTAGGAGTGGGTGGTGGAGCAGGCGGAAGCATCGGGGATTGATTTCAGTGGACAGACCGATCCGATCGTACCGACCCCAGTCCTAAATGCCGCACACGGAGAGCACCATGGAGCTTCGGAGAGAGGCCGGGGACTTGGTCCTAACAGGGCCCATATGAAGTTGGTCTCCACTCTGGCAGTTACTTCCCCTACCCCCCGTGAGCGACGTCTGGAGCATGATGTTGCCACATTGAAGACCACCGTCGAGGAGTTGAAGGAGATATTTGTATGTGTTCCCGCCAAAAATTTCTGCGCAAAAGAGTCCAAGGTATCAAATGGCAGCGATACGCTTAAGGAAATGCGAACCAGTATCTTCCGGCCTGTATTTTGATAAACTCCCAAAGGAGGAACTGTTAAATTCTGATGGTATCGAAAGCATCTCGAAATATCCTTCGATTTGATATATTATGGGCTTCATAATTCATCCGGGATCAAAAGTTATGAGCAAATATGCTATGAACTGTTCCCTGATTAAAAATCAGGAATTACCTCAATGAGGTATCACGTGCTCACACGTGATCAATGGTCACGTGTTGACACGTGAAAGTTAAAACAAAAATAAAAACAAATGGCTGAAGAAGGACCCAATTGGGGGTCACGTGCTCACACGTGACCAGTGGTCATGTGTTGACACGTGATAGTTAAAACAGAAATAAAAACAAATGGCTGAAGGAAATACCTCAATGAGGTATCACGTGCTCACACGTGACCAATGGTCACGTGTTGACACGTGATGGTTAAAACTAAGCGTAAATAAACGCTGAGAAAAGAACTCAATTGGGGGTCACGTGCTCACACGTGACCAAGGGTCACGTGTCAGCACGTGACTGGCTTCGAAAGACTTACAGTTTAATAGAATTAAATTCTAAAAGTTTCTAAATCTTTCCAAATGGAAAAGGATTATGGGGACCGTTAGATTAAAGATCCAAGGGTGATTAAAAATCACCAATTTATGGAAAAAATCTTAGACAAGGAAAGATTTCCCTAAATCTCACCAGAAATAACAAACAGAATATCTTTGGATTAAAAAATTCAACGGTAAATAAAATTCACTTAATAATCTAAAGGCTCATGTTAATTATGAAAACAAACAAAATCTTTCAATGAAAGATTTGCTAAACAAATTGATTCTTTTCCTTCTCCTATAAATAGGAGCCAAGAAGAGAAGAGGGATATAGAATTTTGGCATCTTGAAAATTCAGAGAGAAAAGAAAGGAGAATTTAATTCTCAACAAAGAAAACCCTAGGTGAGAAAAGAAAGGGAATCAAAACTTCAAAAGAAAAGAGAATTTAATTCTCAAAAATCTAAGAGTTTAACTCTTTTGCAAAAGAACTTAGTTCTTCCTCTGGTTAAAGATCTGCAAAGAGCATATCTCCCCATAAGTTGAGAATTTAATTCTCATCGGGTTGAGATCCTGCCATGCAGATCCGAAACTTAGAGGGAGAATTGAGTTTAAAGAATTTAATTCTCCCAAGATAGAACTAGAGTTTAACCCTAATTGAGAATTTAATTCTCTCAAATTCACAGAAATTTAATTCCTCTTAAAATGAAATTAGGGTTTCACCCTATACAAGAATTTAATTCTTTTACATATATGGGAATTTAATTCCTCTAAAAGAAATTAGGGTTTAACCCTACATAAGAATTTAATTCTTTCATAATAGGAATTTAATTCCTCCAAAGTCGTAATCAGGGTTTAACCCTATAGAGAATTTAATTCTCAAAATAAAATAAGGAGACTTAAAAGATCTCTGTGCATGAAAAGAACTAAGGTCAGGTGTCCCCACGTGACCCCTGAAGAGATCCCTAGAAATGAGAAGCAGGAAGCTTTGAGGCAACGCCTCACGTGCTCCTACGTGACTTACAAAACACAGAACGAAAAAGTGAAGGAAAGCAAAGCTTTGGGCGCTCTCACGTATCCTCACGTGACCCCTTAGTAAATGCTTTAATGATCTGTGCATAAATCCCCATCACGTGCCAACACGTGATGCTAAAAATAAAATATAAAAAAGTGTTAAACACTTATTTATAAAGCAAAGTAAAAAGGACCTGAGCGCTCTCACGTGTCTTCACGTGACCCCTAATAAATGCATTAACGAATCAGTGCATGAGTGCCTATCACGTGCCCACACGTGATGGCCAAAAAATTAAAAAGTGTTTAACACTTATTTTCAGAATGAAGCAAAGGAGATCTGGCCCCACCTTTGGGTGCCCTCACGTGTGCCCACGTGATCCATTCTTATCTAGTGTTTAACACTAATTTGAGAGCTTTATTTCTAGTGTTTAACATTACTGTTTTCTAGTATTTAACACTACTTTTAGCCAAATTGGCTAATTTTCCAGAGGCAAAAGTCTCCCCTTCAACTGAGTCTCAAAATTGAGTAAAACTCACAACTACAACATTAATGCTCAGTCAAAGATAAAAATGTTATTAGAGACCTCAAACTCTTGTTTAACATTGCTAAATAATGTGGGCTTGAACCCAGACAAGTGTCTAATGGTCCAACAAAGGGCCAACACTTCAGATCTAATTGGACTTAGCCCAAATTGGCCATAAGTCCTCAATTCAGATTTAACTGAGCCAATGTGCTCATAATCTAATTATTTGATCTTAGTTCCAAATTGGACTACAGATCCCTAAGCAACCTTGGTTCAAGAGTACATCTCTTCACTCCTTTGATAATTGTCGTTGTAATTCCTCAACGTCCTCAAAGAGGTGACGGGTCCCGACAACCACACATCTCACAGACTATGACGTCTCTAAACTACGGACTGTGGGGTCCTTAAACTCATGGACTATGATGTCCTTAACCTTTACTGTGAGGTCTTTAAACTCACGGACTATGATGTCCTTAACCTTGACTGTGGGGTCTTTAAACTCACGGACTATGATTTCCTTAACCTTGACTGTAGGGTCTTTAAACTCACGGACTATGATGTCCTTAACCTTGACTGTGAGGTCTTTAAACTCATGGACTATGATGTCCTTAATCTTGACCGGGATGTCTTTAAACAAACGATGGACCACTATGTCCTTAAACTGGAAATTGACCGAAATGTCCCTAAACTAAACAATAGAGCCCAAATGCTCTCTTGTTGGATCTAAATGATCCTGTTAAGTTGATCTTAGTCTAGAAATTAGACCAACGTATCCTTAACATACGTTTAAGTTGATCTTAGTCTCAAATGAGGCTAACGTATCCTTAAACCCAACCCCCAAACCAAAATCTAAAAAGATACGGATTTGGACTAATCCACGTCCTACGGGCGACAACGTAAATTAGTCTCTGTATACAATCCACGGGCAACCACAAACAAAACAAACACCCACGACACGAAGTGACCATCTAGAGAAGGAGAAAGTTGTTACCGCGATGCGGTAGCGTAATTAACTGCAGGGGCTTGCGCCTGCAGGGAAGAGCGTCCCCACAATCAAAAACCCCTCAAACGAGGGGGAATCTGACGAAGTCTGCTACATCGGCCGCATCCGTTTAAACCTTCGATACATAGTGCCATAAATCAACTTGGCATCTTCGGAGAGGTGGACGGATAGCACCAATTAGCATCTGCCCCCAAATTCAGGCAAGACAGTCCGTCTTCCCGGCTTCCGGCGGTAAACAGCATGTATATTGCTTATTAGTAAAATATTATATCACATTATAAATAGTAGCATATGCAATATTAGTAGCCTGAGCTTATTTGGTTTTAGACTTAAGTTTGATTAATCAGATTTACATAAAACTATCTAATTAAACTGAACTCAATAATCATAACCATACCACATCTTTCTTCATTTTAGAGTTAAAAAAGTTATGATTATCCAAACCAAAAACTTAAGAAGAAAACATTGCTTTGTAAATTAGACAACTCCAAAACCAAGTATCCAATCAAAACTAAACAATTAAGGAGAGATATGGGCTTACAAGTTAGAGTTAGCATCATTTCTACCTTCATTTAAAATAAACTACGATTTTCCAAACTAGATACCCAAACTAGGCCTAAGTCCCTAAGTATTCTTAGACTGGGGGAAAAAACAATGCCCTGAATGTGTAGAATTTCAACATGTATAAATTCTCATACATAACATATGAATTTCAACAGAACGTGTGGAATCTCAACAAAACATATATAAATTCACGGTTCCGCAATAATCCAATAATGATACGAATTTGACTAAAATCTAATACACTGTTCTTACTCGTTTATTACACAAATACAAAATTTTACAGATTTGGCAGACTATTTCGGCTGCGGCTCCATATGTCGCTCCTTCGGCTACTGCTTCGCAAGCCAATACTTCGGCTGTGGCTGCGCAGGCCACTCCTATACCTCCACACCCACTTAGACTCCTGCACAGACCGCTCCTTCATTAGTCGAGTTTTGATGACCTAGGAATGCACTGAGGAGCAGATGCACCAGATTACGGCAATTATTAGAGGTGGGGGAGCTGGACCAAGCTAGCATAGATTTATTTATATTTTTGAGAATGTATGTACTTATTTGATATATATTGTATATTTTGGACGATATCGGTGGTTGTTTGGATGTTTACGATAATTTTAGATTGATTTTGTATTCTGTTTGTTTATTTCTTTTATATATTATGTGTGAGATATTGTTTATGAATATTTCTGTATTTGGCTATATGATATATATATTATTGTGCACAGGGCGGGAAAAAAACGGGAAACCCTTTTTTAAAAAAACCCTGATATAATGTCCCTACGGATTAATCCGTAGGGGAAGCCTTTTTTTATAAAAAAAACCCTGATATAATACCCCTACACATTTATTCGTAGGGATAAAATATAAGAATATCTTATATTTCATCCCTATAGACTCAGTAATATGGGCAAAACTTGCCCCTACGGTGTAATTCGTAGGGGCATTTAGAAGGCCCTACGAATAACTCCGTAGGGGCAATTATTTTATTTTATAAACAGATAAATTAAAAAAAAGAATATGTCCCTACGAAATAATCCGTAAGGCGAATTTCCCCTATGGATTACGCCGTAGAGGAAATATTTACTCCGTAAGGGTATGTTCAGGGCAAATACTTGAACCTGCGGCCTTTGGACCTACGGAGCTATTTTATGTCCCTTCGGATTAATCCGTAGGGGCTACGGTTTTCCCCTACGTCTAAATCCATAGAAGCAAGTGGATATTGTAGTAGTGATATATATCAACTGATGTCCAAAATAAGCAATATGTAACAAATAAAGTATATACATCCTTCAGAAATTCAAAAAATATAAATAAATTTATGCTGGATCCGTCCAGGTGCTCCACCTTTAAGTATCTGGAAAATCTGGCATATCTGCTCCTCGATGTAGCCCTGTGCCTACAAAATCTTAAGTAATAGAGTGGCCTGTGCAGGAGTAGAAGTGGGCAGTGAAGCTGAAGGAGTGGCATGCACAGAAGAACATGGATACAAGTTGTTCATGTAATCAGTTTCAAGATGTAAACAAGTGGTTATGTAATCAAGTCAAGTTATAGTCATGGTTCGGTCAAGTCAAGTCATGTTTGCATGTTGATATTGTTCAGGTATTCAGGTTCAGGTTCAAGTAGACATGTTAGGATTTGGATTCATGTTTGAACTAGATTCTGATTTGAGTTCTCAGATTTAATTTAGACTCAGACTTGAGTCAAACACTTTAAACTGATTTGGATCCTGAATTAGACTCGGGAGTTATCGGTAACTGCTGCACATGGACGGCAGTATTTATGTCTTTTTTCAAGACAATTACTATTGATAACACCATTAAGTATTTCTACCTTAAATAGGCAAACACTCACTTTCTCCGGCTCCCTCAGACTCAAGAGAATTGATCCCCCTTAAACCTATATTTACTGAAGTCCTTAACAGTGTTTTATATAACTCGAAGGGGTTTTACGAAAAATATATTTATAATTTATAATTTCAAAATAAATCTCGAGAAGTTATTTATATTATTTAAGGTTTTCATGGATGTGGATTTTAAAGATTTGAGGTATTTTAGTGATAATAACTTCGCTTGAATAGTTCATGGTATTTTAGTGTAAAACTTGTATTTTGGATAACTTGAGGGTATTTTGGTGAAACTTGTCATTCTTTTATTTTTTTAGAGAAACATGGAATTTTATTATATTTGAAAATATGTGGTTTGATAATATTTATATATTTATTAAAATTAAATTTATAATTAAGTAGAAAATTTTATTTTTCTTAAAAATCCTATTAAAAACCTTTCGAGACCGAATGCCCCGTGAGGAGGTCTGCATCTCGCTCTACCAGCCCAAGGATGTGCGATAATCCGCACAATCCAATAGCGGGTCCCCTAAAAAGGGTTGTAGAGGTTTATTTGCAAAGTAATTTTAAAATATAATTCCAAAGAAAATCGTTTTTAATAGTAGATGGTATTTTAATGAAATATATTGTATCGCCGCAAAGATACGTTCAAATAGAATCATGTTATGGAAACCATGTGTGTTTGGGAGGGTAGGTCATTACCCCGTGAGATTTTCTAAAGGTATGTTTAACAAAAGTACTAAAAGATGTGATATATGAAGTTCATGGTATTTTAGCGTAAAAGTTAATTTAAAGTGATTTTTCATGGAATTCTAGGTTACAATTTATTCTAAACATTTATAATAGTGTTACAAATATTGTGTAAAAGTTGGATGAACAATATGTAAATAAAAAGGTGGGTTTTTAAGGTTTAGAAAATTGACATCGGTATTAACTCCACTTACCGATATTTATTTTGAAAAGAGATTTCAAAGAGGAAAAAGAGAGATTGGGAGGGACTTACTTTTGGGTTTTGTTAAAAAGAGAGAGAGGAAGAGGTTGAGGTCGTCGCGGCATCGTGGGGTCGCCGGAATTGCTTCGTTTCCTCGCCAGAAGTTAGTCTTGGGCTAACTCCTCTTTTACTCCACTCGTACTTGAAAAAATTTGAGGGTTTTGGCTAGAATTTTCAGAATGAGGAGGGGCTAGGGTATGGGGTTGTATTTATAGTGTGAAATTAGGGTTTTTGAATTGAAAGAATGAATTATAATGCATTAAAATTTGATTTAAATATGAAATTGAAGTCTCTATTTAAATTCAGAGAAATCAAACAGCGCAGGGGTAATGGGGGTAAGGGAAACGACAAGTGTGAAAAACGCGGGCACTTTTTGCCTACGGAGGCCCATCTCCACCGGCCCTAAGGCGTATCTCGTCGGCCATTTGGTGGGCAGGGGCCGGTGGATCTTGTCCATGTGTCTTACTCACTGTTAATATCAATATGCACATGTTTGTTTTTCTGTCTTTTCATTTCTATGTGCAGTGCACGTGTAAATTTTTGGGCTTCCAAAAAGTTTAAAGGAAAATTCAGAAAAAATATAATGTGTCAGAGGGGATTCGGACACAGAGGCTACATCGCAGCAATGCAAAGTTTTACCAATGAGCTACAAGTACTTTCTTACTGTTGTCAACAAAAATTAACTTATAAAGTGTACTCAGGCTTGCAAACTCCACTCTATACATTAACTTAAAAAATTTTGTACAGTAAAATTAGAGTCGTTACACAGCGCGTCGAAACGCTGCTCTAGACGTCGCTCGCGGGGGTAGGAGAAGTAACCGTCAGAGAGGATGACAACTTCATATAGGCCCTGTTGGGACCAAATCACCGGACTCTCTCCCAACCACTGTGGTGCTCTCCGTGTACGGCGTCTAAGACAGGGATCAACACGGCTGGATCAGTCTATATGGTGAAATCAATCCCTGATAACTCAACCTGCTGCACAACCCGCTCCTACTCCAAGTAAAGAATTGAAACGTAAGTAAACCATTTAAATTTAAACTATTCAGAACAAAATTTTATTCAAATTAGAATAAATATTAACACTTACGCAATACTCCTGGACAGCAGTGTCAGGATATTGAAGCTCGCTCACGGCCGGATCTGTCGATATGGCGTGGACAGATAGATAATCCTTCTACATGCTAGGTGTATCACCCTGAGTCAGGGTCTGAGCTATCTGCAAATCACCAAAAATTTACATATATAATAACATAACTTTTCATATTGCATTATATCGAAATAGATATATTGTAATTTACCATTGCCTCTATGGCACAAGTAATGTTCCTCGATCCACCCGTGTAGGTAGGTCGACTCCTTTTTGCGGACTTCCGATTCTCCTTGTTTTGAACGACCTGTTTCTACACAACACAATTAGATTTAGTTTTCTAATTAAGCAACAAAAAAATAAATAATATGCTAAACACCGAATTACATTTAAATTACAAATCTGCTTGCGCTCAAACGCATAAAACTGGCACAAGAGAGGCCATGTATCTGCATCGGCCCTGCTAAAGGCCGAAGTCTATAGGAGATCCGCTCTCTCCGCCTCGGGGGTCATCCGCCATAGCTCATAGCAATCATTCTTCAGCTCATTCCTATGATACCGGACCTTATTATGCATGTTGGTCATGAGGTCCCGATAAAGAGCATGAAGATCGAGCGCTCTATCAGGGTGATCGGGATCAAGTACGGGCTGAAAGTCGTAATCCAACTGCAAATACAAGAAATTAATGATTTTAAATTATAAGTGCCAAATGATAGTAAATTTATTTGATAAATCAAATTAAAATATATAATAATACTTGGGCCTGCCCCAGAACAGGGCAAAGGAGCGGGTGTGATGTTCGTCCAGTCTACGTGAAGAGAATACTTCTTTCTGATGCGACTCTCATCCTCCATATACCGGCCGAATCTCTTGGCATTATCGCCAGTGTAGAGATGATCGGAGGTAAATAAGAAGGGGAATAGTCCCTGTCCCCAGAGGTATCGGGCCTCAGCTTGTGGGACTGATTGTGCCCTCGAGTCCCCCTCTTGGCCCGTAGCTGTTCTGCGTCTATAAAATATATAGATATACAAACAATATCAAGACAAAACAATATTTAGAATGCAAGAATTAACGAAAAGTGAAGTGCAATATATACCTCCGGCGACATCACCATGAGCCTGAGCCCGAGCCATAGCACGGGTGGGACAATAGTTCCTCCGGTGACCTGGACGTGGATGCATCCCCTCCAACTAAATAATAAACAATGACGATATAAGTAACTTCTGAATAAAATAATACACAATAAATTTGATGTATTAAAATAATACTAACCTGCAGACTGCGAGGAGGGTACAGATCGTGCGGGAGCGGCCTCTGTCCCGGATGAATATGTATGTATATCTATAATAAGCAACTTCGAAATGAATATTCATGTATATCTATAATATAATATTCAAAATGAATATGTGTGCAATATAAAATATGTAAATGTACCTGCTGCAGGTGTGGGAACGACATGTGCCCCAGATGTGGGAACAGCCTGTGCCTCGGATATAGAGACACTCCTCCAACTAAACAATAAAAAATGACTATATAAATAACTTCAAAATGAATATGCGTGTTTATCTATAATATAACATTTAAAATGAATTAATATGCGTGTAATATACCTGGAGGTGTGGTGTCACGCCCCGCTTCCCAAAATACGAAAATTTCGGGATGTAACAAAGCCAGCCATGCTAACTACAGTAAGGAAATATCATCCTATAGTCACATTACGGCTGTCTATCAGTAATTAAGAACAATAATATAATGGTCTATCTCTAAATATGTCCAAATAACCACAAACGACAATAGGAAATAGTAGCGAAAGCAATAAAGATCCAAAGAATAACTAACCATCAATAAGAGCTATATCAGCGAGATGGTTCTCACTGATTGGCGATCTTGTCGAAGTACTCACGTGCTAAGTCAAGTATCTGGGCAATACAAAAACCAGATGTCAGTGCGTCATAAATATCATAATAATAAACTGAGCAATATACTATAAGGTGTTATGTGCAAAAATGGAGTGTAATTATAAACAAACATTCACAGGTGATATATCAGCAGGCTATAAGTATAGTAAGGTGTTTTACGTCACCCTATTAAGATGGGAATATGCGTCGCTTGTCAGCGTATACATATTCCTCCTGCCTAAGATAGACCGGGGTTTATTAATTGTGGGGATCTGAATCTCCGGCTGTAACATTTTGAAAATTTGGAAATAAATAAAAGTAATTAATTAAATAATAAAATGCCGATTTAAAAAGTTATCAAAACCAAATAAGATATTTCCATAAGTAGTATGTAAAACAAATTAAATTAAAATTTTAATATGTACCATAAATAAATTATAAGGGTTTTAATGAGAAATTTAGCTTCATTTTAATTAAAATAGTGTTATGCAATAACATAGGTAGTGAGGGGTTGTTATGCAAAATATAGGAAATTATGCAAATTTGAATTGATTAAGGGTGAAAGTGAAAAGGGGTAGAAAATGTCTTAGCGCAGAATTTTATTACAAATTAAAACAAATTGATGAGATAATGTAAGGGCACCTCCTGCTTGCATGCACACACTCACACAACACCTCCTCCTTGCATGAGGATGGCACCCTTTGGCCTTTGACACCTCCTCCTACACCTCACCCTTCCCTCTTCTCATATATATATTATGTTCAGATCATTTAACTAATTTACAATCTAAAAATTAAAAAGAAAGAAAAAGAAAACTAAAGAAAACAAGGAAGAACAAGAGAAAGAAGAAGAAAAGAGCTAAGTCTAGGGATTCCTCATCATCAAGTTAGGACCTAAGGATTTAGGTGTCTTGGAGGAAGCTATTCACCATCCTCAGTAGGTAAAATTCTTAATTCAGTAGATTTTGTTCTGAAGTTTGTAAAATTTAGGAAATCCTATATCCATAATATCGTATTTTAGGCAAAACTAAGTTCTGTTGAAATCTGCTATTTAACTTAACCAAATAGTGCATAAATATTATATGTTGGACCTAGAACAAACCCTAGAATAACAAACCCAGGAGCTTGGATTTGGGCCAGCGACCTATAGGCGAATTCCTGCGTCGCCGGATTTTTGAGGAAGTTTAGTGATTTGGGTTGTTGGGTAGGTCTCTGTGTAGGTGTTTGGTTATTTTGGTATTGTTTAAATAAGTTAGTTTAACTGTATATAAAATCTGGAAGCAAATATCGGATATGGAATCAAAATTCTCAAATACGACACGGGTAAAACGTAACGCGTTCTGTTTTCTGTTAGGAAATCACGTCCGGTTAAAATCCAGTTAAATTGAGTGTTGGATAGTTTGAAATGGTCGTATGCGGTATAACTAGCACTTAAGAACTTGTGTTTTCATATTCGCTATATCGGAGTAGCCGTTTCCTTATACAAGTTAATTTTCGATGTTAGATTCAAATACGGGAACTTCGGAGGCCGCAAGGAAAGGAAAAGAATTGGCGATTCCTGAGTAGTTACGACGTATTCGGGTGAGTAGATTTACATCTACGGGTGAAGTCGAGTGGATAGCGTATAGCACCCCCGCAAACTTATAACTATTATTATGATATCTAGTTAAGTTTAGCTTTTCTTCAAAGTATTGATATAGTATTGCATCTTGTATGCCCTCCATTTGCATAAAGTTTCATATATAGTTTTTAAATGAGATATACGTGATATTTGATCTGTACGATATGGATATAGTTTGATGGATTGGTACGAGGGATCATGCCGAAATTGAGATGATATGGATATAGCTATATGATGAGATATAATACAAGGGTTGATACGTATTGGAAATGAAGAATTTGTATGCCGAATGATGGTCAATTTATCCTTTGATTCGTAGAGTTAGATTATATTCTGTTTTAGGATATATTACTTGTGTGAGCTATATTCTTTCAAAAACTACGATTCGTTGCCTTTTTATAAAATACTAAGATGCGATACCGATTTTCAAAACGAATATCTAATTTAAATCTAGTGTGGCTCCCTTATTTCAAACTTAACGTTTTGTTTCATTTCTAAAGATTATGGTATAACTCATAGCAAGTGATTACAATAATTGGGCTTAAATTAATTTATAGGTTTGCATTATATTATCAATATTATACATTTCTGCGATATGCACACTCTGATAGAACACTGCACAAATACCAATGATTTCCATGCTGCACAAGCACGTAAATATATGTTACACTACACCTCATTGGTACTGCCATGTCACTGTAGAATCGTTCTGTTATATATGTGTTAATATATAGATTGTTACACCGTAAAACACTTGCACAAATACTAATGATTTCCATGTTGCACGAGCACAGACGCGTATACTACACTGCACATCATTAGTAGTGCCATGACACAGTAGAATTGATATCATTATGCATATATGATTTAATTAAGCAGTCTTTCTTTATTACCTGTTGTAAATTACGAATATTACTAATATAAATGATGTATTTGATTCTTTGGATTTTCTGGGTATATTACTCCTGATGATATATATATCGGTGGTATGGGACACTGTTATATATGTATATATATAATATATCATCAATATAAATCTATGCAAGTTTCTTATTCCTCACTTGATATTTTGATATGATGAGAAAACGTCCGCCATGAGTTTTGTGTTTTATGATTTGGTTTTATTCCGGACCGAGTGGGGAAGCTATACGGTCGCGGATTTTACGTTATCCAGACTGAGTGGGAGAGATATACAGTTGGATACATGGTGAACCCGGTCGAGGCCGAGGGGTAGGATAGCCGCATTATAGGTGGGGAGCCTAACGAGGATACTCGATTCCGGAGATAGAAACGGCAGATATCCAGGGGATATTGACCGTAGATAGAAATGAGCACGGCAAATATCTAGGGGATATTGACCGGGGTTCGATTGGGCACGGCAGATATCCAGGGGATACTGATCGTAGCCAGGATATCGGGTGGTGATCATCTGTTGAGATGATGTCGACGGTATCTGCATTTACGTGTCGATAATGGACCCAGGAGATTTCGGATTAAAATGTCGATGATGGACATCATATGTATATTGATATGGTCATTATCATGAAGTACACAGTTAGATATTATTTGTTGGATTCCACCAAAACTGATCTGGGGGTCAGTACCAGCATATATTTGTACAGACATTCATATACAAAAAGGGATTCAAATACGAACTATAGATTCATGATTTTGACTCATATGACACTGAGATATTATACATCGGGATTGCATGATAGTTAGTATTGCACATATGCAGATCATATAGTATATTGGTATAGATTATGATAGGACTATACTTATGACCTAGGTATCGTCATGCATTTCGATTTCTACTTGTAAGTGTGCTTTTATTCACTGAGTTGGCAACTCATCCCCGTTGTGCCACAGTTTCTTGCAGGTCTTACCGCTTGGATTATCAACGTCTTGGGCATACATTCTTTTTCGAGAATTGATTGGTGAGTGGATTATTATTATTGTATCATACTCACTCTTGATTATTCATATATTCTTGTATTTAGTGGAAACTCCATTAACTTAGAAGTGGTATATTATAGACTTAGAAGCAAGACTTAGAGTTTATGGGTAAAGATGTTGTACTCTTTGGAGTCGACTTCTAATTTAGTTTGATTGGTTGATCCATCGTTGGACGTGGAGACTAGCTTCCGTAGGGATGCTATTTCATTATGTTGTATCGGGTTTTTTTTTATAAAAATCTTAAAGGAGGAATGTCAAGTTTTAAAATGTTATAAATGCTTTTCAACATACTTAGTTAAATTTAGATGTTATTTTAAATTGATTTTATCGGAGGATTATTCAAACCTCACCTCTACTATTTTCCAAAAAGGGTTTAGATTCCGGGTTTCGTCTTACTTGAACCGTATTGACGTATTTAGATATCACGTGATTCAAGTGCCGGTCACGTGCCACAAATTGGGTCGTGACAAAGTTGGTATCAGAGCGTTTAGTTTAACCTTTGTTCGAGTTTAGGTTGACTATATGGAGTCTGGAAATACATTTTGTTACCTGGACTTAACCTTATAGGACGTAGACTTGATTTTGGGGGTCTTATACTCGAACTTTCGTTTTATAGGATGACCTTTGTTGATGGAGTAGGTACTAAGTAAAGTGACGTACCGTACATATGTTCTGCGGCATATTTACGATATGATACTCCGTCTAAGATACCTTAGGATTTATATCTCGAGATCTTCCTTCTATTCCTTCCGTTGATCTATCTTCGTCTGTGCATGATTGATTGTTCAATCACCATGTTATGAGGGTCGTGAGGGCTGCAGTTAGAGATACGGTCATAGCAGACTTGTCTGGGACAAGGACTGACTAGGATGACTTTTCGATGATATAGAGACACGTCGTTTATTCATATATGATCGAGTTCAAATAGTGGAGCAAGTTTCTTCGGGATCCGCACCAGATGGTAGAGTCATTGTTAGAGATCAGACAGACTTGAGACGTGATGTTTTTCTCCTCTCTGAAAATCGTGGTGTCGCGTACTGTTTAGACAGCGGTAACAATCATTGCTGAGGTTATCGAGATATTGCTTCCTGAGTTCATGAAGTTAAATGGTTGACGACGTTACCAGTATAGATGGATCAGCAGGATTCATAGCCGTTCAGATGTGATATGGTTAGGATTTTTAATCCATTGTGACGCTTCGATAAGAGATCGGTGAAATTGATGTACTTCTTTCGATGGAGTTTGTTCAGACCAGGTGCAAGTAGTTCAAGAAGGAGATCGTGTAGTAAGCTTTCCTCCGACAAATGGGGACGAGTCTTCGAAGGTGAGATTAGCCAGAATTCTCTACAGGGTATCAGAAGTAACGGATTTGCTAAATTCTCCAAGTGTGCTTTCTGGCTGAATAGTGTAGATTTCTTGGGTTACGTAGTTGCAAGAGATGGGATACGTGTGGACCCAAAGAAGATAGAAGCGGTACAGCACTGGCCTAGACCTGTGTCAGTTTCTGATGTTCGAAGTTTCTTGGGTCTGGCCGGTTATTACAGACGTTTTATACATGATTTTTCTCGGATCGCTACACCGTTGACCGGATTGACTAGGAAGGAAGTTCCATTTCTTTGGACAAATGCATGTGAGCAGAGTTTCCAGTAGTTGAGGACTCGCTTGACAACTATACCTGTCTTATCATTACCTTCCGGATCAGGTGGTTTTGTGGTATATTGTGATGCCTCTCGAGTGGGTTTAGGCTGTGTATTGATGAAGCACGACAGGGTTGTAGCTTATGCTTCTCGGCAGTTGAAGAGGCACGAGCAGAACTACCCCACTCATGATTTGGAGAGGGCTGCAGTAGTTTTTGCACTTAAGATTTGGAGGCATTACTTGTATGGTGAGTCATACCAAATCTTCACATATCATAAAAGCTTAAGTATATTTTTCAGCAGAGGGATCTGAATCTAAGGCAGCGTAGATGGATGGAACTCGTGAAGGATTACGATTGTGAGATCTTGTATCAACCAGGCAAAGCAACTGTTGTAACAGATGCTTTGAGTTGGAGACCTGGAGGTAGCCTATCTCATTTGCGCACCTTGCAGAGACAGTCTTCTATAGACTGGCAGATTTTATGTGATAGTCGTATAAAGTTTGAGTTCACCCCGACAGGAGGACGGTTAGCACATGTTCGCATCCGACCTCAGTTATTGGATCGTATCCGAGAGACTCAACCCGCAGATGCTCGAATATCGGATATTATGGATCAGGTTAGGCAGGGCAGGGAGTCGGAGTTCATGATATATGACCATGGAGTATTACGTTTTGCGACTCGTCTTTGTGTGCCAGATTCGGATGGACTGAGACGTGAGATCTTAGAGGAGGCCCATAGATCAGCATATAGTATTCATCCTGGTGCCACCAAGATGTACCATGACTTGAGGGATGTTTATTGGTGGGAAGGAATGAAGAGGGACGTTGCGGAGTTTGTTCGAGATGCTTGACTTGTCAGCAAGTCTGGGCCGAGCACCAGAGGCCGGCAAGAGAGTTGCAACCCTTGCCCATTCCTGAATGGAAATGGGAATAGATTTCCATGGATTTCATTATGGGTCTACCCAGGACTAGCAGAGGGTATGATTCCATTTGGGTGATTGTAGATAGATTAACAAAGGCAGCTCATTTTCTTCCGGTGAAGACGACGTATGGTTTTGCACAGTATGCTCAGATTTATATCGATGAGATTGTACGATTACATGGAGTTCCGACGTGCATAGTATCATATCGGGGTACCCAGTTTACTAGTAGGCTATGGCAGAAACTTTAAGAAGCTGTCAGTATACGATTGAGTTTCAGTACAACTTTCCACCCACAAATAGATGGTCAGTCAGAGTGGACCATTCAGAGTTTAGAGGATATGCTTCGAGCTTGCAACCTTGATATTGGTGGTAGTTGGGATCGTCACCTACCTTTGATAGAATTTTCGTACAACAACAGTTTTCAGGAGACGATCCAGATGGCACTCTTTGAAGCTCTGTATGGGAGGAAATATCGATCGCCTGTTTGCTGGACGGAACTGAGCGAGAGTAGCATTTTGGGACCGCAGAGACTATAGAAAATATTAAGCTGATACGAGACAGAATAAGAGCGGCCCAGTGCAGACAGAAATCTTATGCAGATCGACGACGTCGTAGGCTCGAGTTTGATGCGGGAGATCACGTGTTTCTTCGTGTGTCTCCGATGAAAGGTGTGATGCGTTTCGGGAAAAAGGGGAAGCCCAGCCCCAGATATGTTGGACCTTACAAGATTCTGGAGAGAGTGGGTGCGGTAGCTTATCGTTTAGCACTTCCACCGAGTTTTCCCGATGTGCATCCGGTGTTTCACGTTTCGATATTTCGCAAGTATCTTCATGATCCTTCTCACGCGATCCAGCATCAGACCTTACAGCTTGAGCTGGATTTATCCTACACAGTGCAGCCAGTCGCTATTCTAGACAGGCAGGCAAAGAAACTGAGATCGAGGGTACTTCCATCTGTAAAGGTTCTTTGGCGAGGGGCGAATTGCGAAGAGATCACTTGGGAGACCGAGAATGCGATGCGAAAGAAATTTCCACATCTTTTTGAAGGTACGCTTAGTTAAGTTTTAAATTCGGGGACAGAATTTTCTTAAGGGGGGAATATTGTAACATTTTGAAAATTTGGAAACAAACAAAAGTAATTAAATAAATAATAAAATGCCGATTTAAAAAGTTATCAAAACCAAATAAGACATTTCCATAAGTAGTATGTAAAAAAAATTAAATTAAAATTTTAATATGTAACATAAATAAATTATAAGGGTTTTAATGAGAAATTTAGCTTCATTTTAATTAAAATAGTGTTATGCAATAACATAGGTAGTGAGGGGTTGTTATGCAAAATATAGGAAATTGTGCAAATTTGAATTGATTAAGGGTGAAAGTGAAAAAGGGGTATAAAATGTTTTAGCTCAGAATTTTATTACAGATTAAAACAAATTGATGAGATAATGCAAAGACACCTCCTACTTGCATGCACACACTCACACAACACCTCCTCCTTGCATGAGAATGGCACCTTTTGGCCTTTGACACCTCCTCCTACACCTCACCCTTCTCTCTTCTCATATATATATATATATATATATATATATATATATATATATATATATATATATATATATATATATATATATATTATGTTCAGATCATTTAACTAATTTACAATCTAAAAATTTAAAAGAAAAAAAAAGAAAACTAAAGAAAATAAGGAAGAAAAAGAGAAAGAAGAAGAAAAGAGCTAAGTCTAGGGATTCCTCATCATCAAGCTAAGACCTAAGGATTTAGGTATCTTGGAGGAAGCGATTCACCATCCTCAGTAGGTAAAATTCTTAATTCAGTAGATTTTGTTCTGAAGTTTGTAAAATTTAGAAAATCCTATATCCATAATACCGTATTTTAGGTAAAACTAAGTTCTGTTGAAATCTGCTATTTAACTTAACCAAACAGTGCCTAAATATTATATGTTGGACCTAGAACAAACCCTAAAAGAACAAACCCAGGGGCTCGGATTTAGGCCGGCGACCTATAGGCGAATTCCGGCGTCGCCGGATTTTTGAGGAAGTTTGGTGATTTGGGTTGTTGGGTAGGTCTCTGTGTAGGTGTTTGGTTATTTTGGTATTGTTTAAGTAAGTTAGTTTAACTGTATATAAAATCTGGAAGCAAATATCGGATATGGAATCAAAATTCTCAAATACGACACGGGTAAAATGTAACGCGTTCTGTTTTCTGTTAGGAAATCACGTCAGGTTAAAATCCAGTTAAATTGAGTGTTGGATAGTTTGAAATGGTTGTATGCAGTATAACTAGCACATAAGAACTTGTGTTTTCATATTCGCCGTATCGGAGTAGCCGTTTCCTTATAAAAGTTAATTTTCGATGTTAGTTTCAAATACGGGAACTTCGGAGGCCGCAAGGAAAGGAAAAGAATTGGCGATTCCTGAGTAGTTACGACGTATTCCGGTGAGTAGATTTACATCTACGGGGGAAGTCGGGTGGATGGCGTATAGCACCCACGCAACCTTATAACTATTATTATGATATCTAGTTAAGTTTAGCTTTTCTTCAAAGTATTGATATAGTATTGCATCTTGTATGCCCTCCATTTGCATAAAGTTTCATATATAGTTTTTAAATGAGATATACGTGATATTTGGTCCGTACGATATGGATATAGTTTGATGGATTTGTACGAGAGATCATGCCGAAATTGAGATGAGATGGATATAGCTATATGATGAGATATAATACAAGGGTTGATACGTATTGGAAATGAAGAATTTGTATGCCGAATGATGGTCAATTTATCCTTTGATTCGTAGAGTTAGATTATATTATGTTTTAGGATGTAATACTTGTGTGAGCTATATTCTTTTAAAAACTACGATTCGTTGCCTTTTTATAAAATACTAGGATGCGGTACCGATTTTCAAAACGAATATCTAATTTAAATCTAGTGCGGCTCCCTTATTTCAAACTTAACATTTCGTTTCATTTCTAAAGATAATGGTATAGCTCATAGCAAGTGATTACAATAATTGAGCTTAAATTAATTTATAAGTTTGCATTATATTATTAATATTATACGTTTCTGCGATATGCACACTCTGATAGAACACTGCACAAATACCAATGATTTCCATGCTGCACAAGCACGTAAATATATGTTACACTACACCTCATTGGTACTGCCATGTCACTGTAGAATCGTTCTGTTATATATATGTTAATATATAGATTGTTACACCGTAGAACACTTGCACAAATACTAATGATTTCCATGTTGCACGAGCACAGACGCGTATGCTACACTACACATCATTAGTAGTGCCATGACACAGTAGAATTGATATCATTATACCTATATGATTTAATTAAGCAGTCTTTATTTATTACCTGTTGTAAATTACGAATATTACTAATATAAATATTGTATTTGATTCTTTGGATTTTCTGGGTATTTTACTCCTGATGATATATATATCGGTGGTATGGGACACTGTTATATATGTATATATATAATATATCATCAATATAAATCTATGTAAGTTTCTTATTTCTCACTTGATATTTTGATATGATGAGAAAACGTCCACCATGAGTTTTGTGTTTTATGATTTTGTTTTATTCCGGACCGAGTGGGGGAGCTATACGGTTGCGGATTTTACGTTATCCAGACTGAGTGAGGGAGATATACAGTTGGATACATGGTGGACCCGGTCGAGACCGAGGGGCAGGATAGCCGCATTATAGGCGGGAAGCCTAACAAGGATACTCGATTCCGGAGATAGAAATGAGAACAGCAGATATCCATGGGATATTGACCGTAGATAGAAATGAGCACGGTAAATATCCAGGTGATATTGACCGGGGTTCGATTGGGCACGGCAGATATCCAGGGGATACTGATCGTTGCCAGGATATCGGGTGGCGATCATCTGTTGAGATGGTGTCGACGGTATCTGCATTTACGTGTCGATAATGGACACGAGAGATTTCGGATTTCGATGTCGATACTGGACATCTATAAGTATATTGATATGGTCATTATCATGAAGTACACAGTTAGATATTATTTGTTGGATTCTACCAGAACTGGTCTGGGGGACAGTACCAGCATATATTTGTACAGACATTCATATACAAAAAGGGATTCAAATACGAACTATAGATTCATGATTTTGACTCATATGACACTGAGATATTATATATCGGGATTGTATGATAGTTAGTATTGCACATATGCAGATCATATAGTATATTGGTATAAATTATGATAGGACAATACTTATGACCTAGGTATCGTCATGCATTTCGATTTCTACTTGTAAGTGTATTTTTATTCACTGAGTTGGCAACCCATCCCCGTTGTGCCACAGTTTCTTGCAAGTCTTACTGCTTGGATTATTAACGGCTTGGGCACACATTCTTTTTCGGGAATTGATTGGTGAATGGATTATTATTATTGTATCATACTCACTCTTGATTATTCATATATTCTTGTATCTTGTGGAAACTCCATCAACTTAGAAGTGGTATATTATGGACTTAGAAGCAGGACTTAGAGTTTATGGGTGATGATGTTGTACTCTTTGGAGTCGACTTCTGAATTAGTTTGATTGGTTGATCCATCGTTTGGACGTGGAGACTAGCTTCCGTAGGGATGCTATTTCATTATGTTGTATCGGGTTTTTTTTATAAAAATCTTAAAGGAGGAATGTCAAGTTTTAAAATGTTATAAATGCTTTTCAACATACTTAGTTAAATTTAGATGTTATTTTAAATTGATTTTATCGGAGGATTATTCAAACCTCACCTCTACTATTTTCCAAAAAGGGTTTAGATTCCGGGTTTCGGCTTACTTGAACCGCGTTGACGTATTTAGATATCACGTGATTCAAATGCCGGTCAAGTGCCACATTTGGGATCGTGACACCGGCAACCGCGAACTAAGCTGTCGTTAATTACCCCTCACATTTAGAGCGAAGGAACCTCCGATTGACGGGTCAACTAGTTATGTGAACTCAGTGTGCAGTGTGCGTGTGTTGTGTTTTGAAAGGGGGGTTTGGATATATCGGGGGCCTCGCAGAGTTTACGGGGGCCCCGTTAGAAAAATTTTCCTAACGAGGGACGTGTTTCTAGTGTGGAGTGCACGGAAAATGAGGGGTGAGGAGTGTCTTAAAGACGCGTGCATGGCACATGGACGCTGGACACCCATGGGTCACGTACCTGACGCGTGGGCGCTTAGCACATGGACTATGGGCACCCACGGGTCTCGTGCGCAGCGCGTGACCGCTGGGCGCCCGAGGGTCACGTGCGCAGCACGCGACCGCTGGGCTCCAGCGGGTCACGTGAGCTGCACGCGACCGCTGGACGCCAGCGGGTCACATGAGCTGCACGCGACGGCTGGGCGCTGAGCGCCCGCGGATCGCGTGAGGCGCATGTGGGCGCTGAGCGCCCGCGGGTCACGTGCCCTGCACGCGACCGCTGGGCGCCCGCGGGTCACGTGCGCGGCACGTGACCGCTGGAAACACCAGAGGGAAAAGGGGCTTAGCCCCTGGGTTAGGAGTTGAACTCCTAACAGAGATTATATATAGATTTGGAGTTAAACTCCTAAAAAGCGGGTTGATTTATCGAGTTAAACTCCAACAGATCTTGAATGGAATTGAACTCCTAGAAATTTTTGGATCTTCTTTTGAGCCTCGGATCCTCCTGGAATGAGATTTTTGGAGATGGGTATCCTTCTTCTTCCTCTCTGTTAGCTGGATCTTGGGGGGAAAAGGGGAAGTGAGACATAAAATCTCCCCTTTTAGGGATTTGATAGCAGATCTGAGCTTCCTTTCAAGGGTTTTATAGTGAAAAACTATTTATTTTTGAAAAAAGAAGGGTTAAACTCTTGATTTAATTTAAAAGAAAAGAATAAGGTTTTAGAACCTTGAGGAAGGAGGAGGAGGTACAAACCCTAAGTTTTTTTTAGAGTGAAAAAAGTTATCATTGATTTTTTCATCATGTTGCCTTTATAGGCTACACACTTAACATATA
Organism: Agapanthus africanus; assembly: GCA_030015575.1. Taxonomy (NCBI): domain Eukaryota; kingdom Viridiplantae; phylum Streptophyta; class Magnoliopsida; order Asparagales; family Amaryllidaceae; genus Agapanthus; species Agapanthus africanus. Next base: position 30,975,386 of record CM057339.1, read on the forward strand.
TCCCCTTGGGCTTTGTCAAATACACTTATGTCACCCCATGTCTTATGTGCTTATCTCTTTTTGCACATAAGCCATGGGGTTTCCAAAATTTTGGCTTTTTCCTTATTTTACATACATTTTATTTCTATGCATATATATAAAAAAAGAATTACATTAAACAAATTTATGGCTTCATTCCTTTTGTCATGGGACCGGTCCTTTTGACCTAGGCTTGGACCCACTTGGTTTGGGGTTGACTTTGGGTTTTTACTTGGTCAACTGGGTGTGATTTTGACCCCAACAAAGTGCCCCCATCAATAAATGCACACCACATATGTGAATTGTGTGCATGAAATTGATAGATCTTCTTTCGCGTGGAGGTTGACTCCGTGTTGACGACATGGAGGTCGATATTGCCTTTTTGCGACGTGGATGGTCGGTGCTGCCCTTTTAGCGACTTGGTCGGTCGGTGCTTCCATTTTAGAGACTTGGACGGTCAGTTCTGCCATTTTAGCGACGTGGGCAGTCCGTTCTGCCATTTTAGCGACGTGGACGGTCGGTTCTGCCCTTTTTACGACTTGGACGGTCGGTGCTGCCCTTTTTGGGCCTTGGACGGTCGGTGCTGCCATTTTAGCGACTCGGACGGTCGGTGTTGCCCTTTTTGCGACTTGGACGGTCGGTGCTGCCATTTTAGCGACTCGGACAGTCGGTTCTACCATTTTAGCGACGTGGGCGGTCGGTTCTGCCATTTTAGCGACGTGGACGGTCGGTTCCGCCCTTTTTGCGACTTGGATGGTCGGTGCTGCCATTTTTGCGACATGGACGGTCGGTGCTACCCTTTTTGCGACTTGGACAGTCGATACTACCATTTTTGCGACATAGACGGTCGGTGCTACCCTTTTTGCGACTTGGACGGTTGATGTCTTACTCCGCTTCTTACGGTGTTGGGGTTTGATTTGACTTGCTCTGTTTTTTGCGGTGTTAGGATTTGATTTGACTTGCTCCATTTTCTGCAGTGTCGGGATTTGATTTGACTTGCTCCGTTTTCTGCAGTGTCGGGGTTGAAGTTGACTTGCTCTGATTTCTATGGTGTCAGGGTTGATTTGTTTGATTTGATTTATTTTAGGAGTTCCCTACCAGTCCAGCGGGACCTTTGAGCTTGGAAGCGCTACCGGGTGGGACATTAATTTGATCTGTTTGATTTTTGCCTTATTTGGCGGAACTTTTGAATTTGAGAGGAACTTGAAATTTGGATTTTGTTTGGCGTCAGCATTGCTGCACTGGAATAATACCAGGAGCAACTCATCATTTGCCCCAGGAGGACTTGGGATTTGGTTTTTGGGTCGGCATCAGCATTGCTGCACTGGAATAATGCCAGGAGCAACTCATCATTTGCCCTAGGAAAACTTGGGATTTGGTTTTTGGGTCGGCATCAGCACCGCTAACACTGAAGCGATGCCAGGAGCGACTCGTCATTTACCGTTGGGAAAACTTGGGATTTAGGTTTTGGGTCGGTATCAGCACCGCTAACACTGAAGCAATGCCAGGAGCGACTCATCATTTGTCGTTGGGAAAACTTGGGATTTAGGTTTTGGGTCGGCATCAGCACCGCTAACACAGATGCAATGCCAGGAGCGACTCATCATCTGCGGTTGCCCGTTGGGGAGCGATGGCTTAGGAGACAGGTTTAGATCTCTATCACCTAAGGCTTTTCAATTTTATTAGCCATAAGGGTCTCATAAAAGCATTTTCTCCTTACGAGTCGAGAGGATCTCACAGGTGTATTTCTCCCTAAGAATTATAGGGATTCCTAAGTGTGTTGCTCATTTGTGAGTCGTAAGGATCTCACGCGGGGATTTTCTCCTCCCAAGGTCGAGAGGACTTTGCGAGTGTATTTCATCTCTTTTTTACGAGTTTGCGCCCTTTCAGGTTTTCACAAACTCGTCGGCAGTCCCGCTTTTTTTACTCAAGGAGCCCTTTCGGGTTTTCATCCGTGCCCGTTTTTCTTGTGGACATACCCTTTTTTTTTTACATTGGCGAATCTTCATTGCTGGTAGGACTCTAAATGTAGTCTCCCCAGTAGGACTCGGAAGAGATAGGGGTCGTTTATGCCCATGGATTGTATACGGTTTTACAGGATGTATGATCCAGACCATAGGGCCGGTGTGCTCAATATGCCTGCAAATTGGAGCATTCACGCGTAATATTTCTTGAGATATCGGCCATTAATGGGTGGCATGGGCCTTTCTCCCTCGGCATTTATCAGCTAGTAGGATCCTCCATCAAACACTTTCTCTATGGAGTATGGTCCTTCCCAGTTTGGCTCGAACTTTCCCTTGGCATGTCGATTGGGGATGATCGGTCTTTTGAGGACCAACACTAATTCGCCTTTCTTGAAAGCGCGGAGACGAATCATCTTGTCATAGGCCCATGGCATTTTGGCTCGGTACAGCTCCAGATTTTGCTGTACTGCAAGCCTCTTTTCTTCGAGGGCATCGAGCTCCTCGAGTCGAAGGAGCACGTTTTCCTCCTCCGTCAACTCATGCTGAACGACCATTCTTAAGCTCGGAACTTCGACTTCGAGGGGGAGGATCGCCTCCACTCCGAAGAGTAATGAGTATGGAGTGGACTAAGTTGGAGTACGGTGCATGGTACGATATGCCTACAATGTCTTATGAAGTTTGAGATTCCAGTCTCTCTTGTTGGCTGAAGTATTTTTCCTCAGGAGCTTGCATAGAGTCTTATTGAAGGATTCGGATAGCCCATTGGATCTTGAATTATAAATGGAGGAATATCTCCAGTCTATCTTATGCTGGGTAGCGAATCTTAAGATTTTGAAGTTCTTGAAAGAAGGCCCGTTGTCAGAAATGATTTTTCTTGGTGTGCCGAAGCGGTATAGAATATTATGCCGGAAGAATGTCAGAATATCTTTTGTCTTGATTTCTTTTAGTGGGACAGTTTCAGCCCATCTGGAGAAGTAGTCTGTTGCAGCCAATATGAACCGGTGACCTTTGGATGATGGAGGGTCAATTGGACCAACTATGTCGGTGCCCCAAACTTCGAAGGGCCATGACGCCACCGTAAGATGCAGCGGATTGGGATGCTTATGAATGAAGTCACCGTGAATTTAGCAGAGATGACACCTCTTCACATACTCTTCGCAATCCCTTATCATAGTAGGCCAATAATACCCAAGCCGTTTAATTTGAAGCCGCATTTTGGGGCCAGATTGGTGTGCTTCGCAGACGCCTGAGTGAACTTCTTTCATGACTTTTTGGGTTTCGGCCGATGACAGGCACCTAAGCCAGAGTTGGTTATATGATCTGCGGTATAGCGTATTATTTACAAAAATGTATCATAGAGCTCTTTTCTTCAGCTGAATCCTCGCAGATTTTTCTTCGGGCAGCTTGTCGTATCGGAGGTACTTTATGAAGGGTTCTCTCCAATCGGGCTTGTCTTAAATGATCGAAGCTTCTTCGGTGGGATTGTTCTCTTGTTCTACGCTTTCTTCTTCACGCAAAGAGAATGGAGGCAGAATTTATCAGCTTCTTACTGTGATTAGAATTTCGTCCATGTCAGGATCGACTAGCTCTTTAGCTAGGCGAGCGAGTATGTCGGCTTTTTCATTCAACGCCCTAGGGACTCTCATTAATTCAATGCCGGTGAACTGTTTCATGAGCTCCACCACCCAGCTTCTGTACTGAGCCAACTCGGGTTTGTATATCTTATAGTTGCCGCTTACTTGGTTGACGGCAAACTGGGAATCACCGTAAACCCGTAGCCGAAAGGTTCCCATTTCTATAGCGAGCTCCAAACCAGCTATCAGAGCTTCGTACTCAGCCTCGTTGTTTGTGCGAGGCTCGATGAGAGCGAAAGAACGTTGTAGAGTTCCTTCTGATGGCGTGATGAACACCAATCCTATCCTCGCTTTTATCTCCGGGATGCTTGATTTTCCAGAGCTCCTTATTGATGAGGCTCCATCGAAGTAGAGCTCCCAAATGGCTTATCATCCTCGAGGTGCAGCACTTGTTCGTCAGGTAACTCGCAATTGAGCGGCAACTCTTCTGGTATGGGATGAGCAACAAGGAAGTTGGTGAGGGCTTGCCTTTTTACTGCTGTCACGCCCCACTTCCCAGTGTACGGCGAAGGAGACGCGACGAGGTCCGCTACGTATATACTCAGAAGTACATACGCTAAGCGTATCTAAGCAATATAAAATAAGTACACAAGAGACAAGAAATAAAAAAGAACAGCAACTTTTATTTATTAACATTCTTTGTACAATGCATGAAGGAAATACAACTGAAATAAAAAGATGCCTAAACAGTGGCATAACAGGAAATGTAATATACTGAATGGAAAAGTGTACAATAAACTAAAGTGCTGGATCTTCGGCAAACTGCTCCAATTCTTTTGCAGATGGCTCGATCTCCGCAGGGTCCATATCACTTGACGACATTCAAAGAAGAAAGAAACAGAATGTCGTCAGCGAACAGGTCGCTCGGTAAGTCCCAAAGGTAAGAGGAAAGTAGAAAAGAATAAGAAGATATCTTTTAAAGTTGTATACTATTATTGTAATGTTGTGTTAACGCTGTTGTTTGTAGCTTGGTACAGAAGGATGCCAGTGTATACGAGGGGAGTCTCTATATGCCAGAGACTAAGGCAACGGAAAGTACAAGGAACCGTTTATGCCACGGTACAACAGCAACGGAATATAGATTAGGTGTCTTAATCTGACCACCTCGTGCCACCTTTAACACCTTCCGTACCAATCTACCCTTTAAACCCCGCGATGTCTTATTTGTATTGTTATCTTGTAAAATGTATTGATTATATGAGTGATTGACTGACTGACCGAAACCATGATATCAGGAAACGGTTATAACCGTAGAGTCATGTAAATGGAATACTGAGAATCATGTAAAAAGAATATATATTCATGGTTCGGTTCAGTCAAATTGTATAAATTGATAATTGTATTCATGAATTCATATGTTCATATTGAATTGGAATCTTGTAGATTGTAGCTTGACTTGAATCATATTCAAGTCAGATTAATCAGACTCAAATCCAAGTCAGACAACCAGAAATGTAAATCGAAGTCTTATAATTGCTAGGGTCCTTAGGGTAATTTATAAAACTTGAGGGGGTTTTATGTAAAAATACTTTTATATACTTTTCAAAATACACCTCAAGTATTTATTGTTCGTCTTTAAAGTTATAATGAGGGTGGATTTTATATTGTGACATTTCTAGTAAAAATATCCTAGTTTTATAAATAAGGGTATTTATCTGTAATATTGATTATTTGAAGTTCATGGTATTTTAGTGTAAAATTTATTATTGTGATTTTTAGAAAAATGTGGAAAATTTATATTATAATAAAATAGATATTTAAATGATAAATATACATACAAAAATAATTTTAATAAATATTTTATATTCCAAAAATCTCATTTTCTTAAGATGTCGTATTTTAAACCTTTCGAGACCGAATGCTCCTTGCGGAGGTCTGAATCTCGCACTACTAGCCCGAGGTGCACGATAAACCGTACGATCCCGAACGGGTTCCCCAAAGATGAGTTGTAGCGGCGCTTTGCAAACATTGTAAAATACTAATCCTTTAGAAAACGGTTTTATAAAGTAAAAGGTATTTATTTGCAAAGTGTAATTTTTCGTATTTTAGGTTCTAGGGTTTCCTAAGCCAACTAACCTATTTCTAAATGGTCTAAACGACAAGTCGTTAGAAGGATTAAATCGCCTCTTCACCGCCAATTGTGGCCAGGTAAGTACAAGTGAAGAAGGAGGGATCCGCTCACGAATCGTGAGACAGGCCTTTTAAAGTTACCTAAGCTCACTTGCCTAGCCTAGACACCACAAAGTCAGGTTTAGATAAACGATCGATGTCCACAACTTATCATGTTTTCCTAATAAGAGGTATTTATTTTAAAAGTGTATCAAAGCTAAACTTTTAGAATTAGTTTTATTAAAAATATGGTATTTAAATGAAAGTTTTGTTTTATCGTATTCTAAGTTTTGACGATATCGTTTTGGGGTTGTATTTGCGTGTGTGTGGAGGTAGGTCATTACCTCGTGCTCTGCTTTGAATGTATAGCAAAGTTAAGGGGTTAAATGTGAAATCGAAACATGATGGTATTAAAATAAAAAATACGATAAATTGGAAAGGTTATCATTTCATGTAACGAAAATTGTTCAAATTAATTTTTAAAAGTTTAATAGTCAAGATAAAGATGTTTAGACATGAATGTATTGGTTAGAAGTGAAATTTTATAGAAAACCGAATCGAAAATCGGATTTGTTCTGATTCCGTCGGGTTTCGTAATTTCGTATTTTAGAGAAATAGAAAGAAGGAAAGAATGGGACTTACGGGTTTCGATCTATACTAAGGAGTGAGGGGGGACTAAAGGAGTTGCCGATGCGTTGCTTCATCGCCGGTTGTTTCTAAAAACGTCGCCGGAATTCCCACCGGAATTTCGCCGGAGCTTAGCCGTGCACTCGTTTTCAAATTACACACTCTTGGAAAATTTTAAGAGGGTAAGCTTAGCGTTTTGGGATGAGAGGGTAAAGGGTAGGGGGTGTATTTATAGGGTAGGGTAGGATAGGGTAGGTGAAAAGTTTTTAATTAAAAAAATGTAAAAATTATAGAAAAATCATTAAAAATTGTAGTAAATGGGGCGTATTTAAGATTCGGGAACCGATCCAAATAAATGGTGTATGCAGGGGAGTTAGGGAGACGAAGAGCCCCAACTTTCGTGTTGGGGACTCGGCCGTCCGGCCGAGTCCGGCCGGCGGCGCCGGACCGAGTTGGGTCGCCGGAAGGTGGGGAGGCTCGGGGTTAAGGCTATGGTACTTTTAGATTTTTATGTGAAGTTCAACTTTTGGGAGTTATGGCCTGTGGACTGTTGGGCTTCCAAGAAATTTAAAATAAAAACAATCTAAAAATAATGTAGGGCAGGGGATTTGAACTCTGGTGGCTTGGTTCAGCAGTGCAAGGTGTTACCAATGAGCTACAAGCTCTTTCTTGTAATTATTGTGGGAAAATAAATACTTAAAGTGGTAATAGCAACATTAAATACCCCAAGTATACTTCAAATTTAAATCAATTTTATGTATACAAAAATTGGAGTTGTTACAATCTACCCTCCTTACAAAAATTTCGTTCTCGAAATTTACAACTTTTATTTTGAGGACTAGTTTACAAAGAGGTGAGGATATCTTGCACGTATTTCATCTTCCCTTTCCCAAGTGGATTCTCCTGGAGTGTCTTTCCTCCACATTACCCGGACCAAGTTAACTTCCTTGTTCCGAAGTGTCTTCACTTTTCTGTCCAGGATCTCCACAGGCTGTTGCTCACAAGACAAGTCGGGCTGTATAGTGAGCTCGGAATGATCAAGTACATGGCTGGGGTCACTCACATACTTTTTGAGTTGGGATATGTGGAACACGTTATGCACTCCTTCCAATGAGGGTGGAAGCGCTAAGCGGTATGCCACTTCACCGACTCGTTCGAGTATGTCGAACGGTCAAATGTATCTCGGACTCAATTTACCCCGTCTTCCAAATCGGATCACTCCGCGGTTCGGAGATATCTTCAAGAATACATGGCCTCCTGGCTGGAACTCCAAGTGTCGTCTCTTTGCATCAGCCCAGTGTTTCTGTCGATCTTGGGTTATGCGCATTCTTTCCCTGATAGTACGAACCACATTAACGGTCGCTATTATCATCTCTGGTCCAAGAAGTTCCTTATCTCCGATGCCATCCCAACTTAATGGTGAACGACACTTCCTTCCATACAATACTGCAAAATGTGTCATTCCTATACTTGCTTGGTAGCTATTATTGTACGCGAACTCCACAAGATGCAGGTGATCTTCCCACGATCCTTTGAAGTCTAGCATATACGCTCTGAGCATATCCTCCAAGATCTAACTAGTTCGTTCTGACTGACCATCTGTTTGTGGATGATAAGCCATGCTGAAGTTCAGACTTGTTCCCAAGCTTGCTTGCAGACTCTGCCAAAATTGCGATCGGAACCTGGTGTCACGATCGGAGACAATGCAGACCGGTACTCCATGAAGTCTCACAATTTCCTCCATGTACTTCTTTGCTAGTGTCTCAGTTGATTGGCCAACCCGAAATGGGATGAAGTGAGCCGACTTTGTGAGTCGATCCACAATGACCCATATAGCATCGTTACCCTTTGTGCTGTGAGGAAGAGCAGTCACAAAATCCATACTGATGTGCTGCCACTTCCATTCTGGGATTGATAACGGTTGAAGTAGTCCAGCTGTCCTGTGATGTTCAGCCTTTACTTGCTGACACACCAAACATTTTGCGACGCTTCTGGCTACTTCACGCTTCATTCCATGCCACCAATAATTCTGACGTAGATTTTTGTACATTTTGGTACCTCCAGGATGTACTGAGTAGGGAGAGCTGTGGGCTTCTTTCATTAACTCTTCCCGAACAGGACCTTTTGGTACACACAATCTGCTGCCGTATCTCAAAGATCCGTCTTCATGGATGATGAAGTTTGTTCTGAGTCCATTCTCCACTTGTTCTCTGATCCTTTGCAACTTAGCATCACTTGCTTGAGCTGCTTTGATCTGATTGACAATGGTTGATTGAACTTGTAGATTCATCAAACTTGAAGCATTACCTGGCATGACTACTTCAATCTCCATCTGATGCAAGTCTTGCTGAAGCTTCCACTGAGCGGTGAGATTCATCGATAATGGTTGGCGACTAAGAGCATCGGGTACTACGTTCACCTTCCCTGGGTGATATTGCAAGTTAATGTCAAAATCCGCCATGAGTTCTAACCATCTTCTCTGCCGCATATTCAACTCCTTCTGAGTAAACACGTACTTCAGACTTTTATGATCCATGTAGATATTCACTCATTCACCAAGTAAATAATGGCGCCAAATCTTGAGAGCAAAGATGACGGCTGCCAACTCCAGATCATGCGTCGGATAATTGCGCTCATGAGTCTTCAGTTATCTTGAAGCATAAGCCACGACCTTACCGTGCTGGTGTAGAACACATCCTAATCTCTTACCGGATGCATCACAATGCACTTCGAATCCTCCAGATTGATCCGGTATTACGAGAATAGGTGCAGATGTCAATCTTGACTTGAGTTCTACGAAAGCTTGTTCGCATGCTTCTGACCACACAAATTCTTCATCTTTTCGTGTGAGAATGGTCAGGGGTGTTGCTATCTTTGAGAATCCTTCAATGAACCTTCTGTAATATCCAGCTAAACCCAAGAAACTCCGAATGTCCTTCACTGACTTTGGTGTAGGCCATTCGCTAATTGCTGAAACTTTGGCTGGATCCACAGAAATTCCTTCTCCTTATACGATATGTCCAAGAAAACCAACTTGATTTAGCCAAAAGTCGCACTTGCTGTACTTGGCATAAAGCTTATGTTGACGAAGAGTTTCCAGGACAATTCGTAGATACTCTGCATGCTCTTTCCGACTCTTAGAATATACCAGGATGTCATCGATGAAGATGACAACAAACCTGTCTAAATACTCCCGGAAAACTTGGTTCATTAGGTTCATGAATATTGCTGGTGCATTGGTCACTCCAAATGGCATCACTAGAAATTCGTAATGTCCATAGCGAGTTCTGAAAGCTGTTTTGTGAATATCGGCTTCCTTGACCTTCACTTGATGATAACCTGAACGAAGATGCAATTTAGAGAACACAAGATCCACTTAGTTGATCGAATAAATTATCGATGCGCGGGAGTGGATACTTGTTCTTTATAGTGACTTCGTTCAAGACCCTATAATCGATGCACATTCTGTATGAACCTTCCTTCTTCTTCACCAGTAGTACAGGTGCTCCCCAACTTGAAGTGCCGGGACGAATCCATCTTTTCGCCAATAATTCGTCCAACTGTGTTCGAACTTCCTTCAAACCTTCCGGACTTAATCTATAAGGTGCTTTGATTACCGGTTGGGCTCCTGGTACTAAATCAATACTGAATTCAAGAGCTCGATCGGGAGGCAAACCTGATATATCGTTAGGAAATATATTGTCGAACTATCGAACTACCTCTGGTCTTAATTCTTCTTCTGCTTGAGCTACTGCAACTACTGCTTCCCTTGGCTTCGCTTTGTAGGTACTTGGCTCCAGGGTACGGTCTCCGCTCTTGAAATAGAAGACCGGATGGTCTGGAATCTCAAATACTACCCTCCTTTGAAGACAGTCAATGGTAGCATAAAAAGTTCCAAGCCAATCCATTCCTACAACCACATCGAAATTCGGTATGTCCAATACTTTGAAGTCAGTATTCTCGACTGCAGACGACGACTGGACACAAGTTGTATCCCATAGTTGCCTTTAGAACGCCATTTCCGGAATTGACATTCCAGCTAGATACAAGCGGTGAGACTGGAATCGCATGGGTTCGGACAAACCGTTGCGACATAAAGCAATGGGATGCTCCAGTATCAAACAGTGCAAGTGCAGGTAGTGAGGCTACTAGGATTGTACCTAAGGTATATGGGATAGGTTTTAGGTATAGGGAAAGTGTGTAGATAACCAAGACTAAAAGATAAGTTTGAGAAGGAAAGTTTACCGGTAATGACTTAGCCAGTGGCCTCAGCTTCTTCCATGGACATCGTGAAAGCCTGGCGCTTGGGTACATTCCTCCTGGCCTGAGGAGGATTCCTCGGAACGTTCCTTTGAGCTTGATGGAACTGACGAGGAGGTGGTGCAGCTTGTGGTCCTCTGGGTGGTGCAGGTAGTGCAAGTCTTGGAGTGGGTGCTTGGATGGCTGGGCATTGTGAGTAATTGTTTGCTGGCCTGGGTGCAGCAACTGGGTTTTGCCTTTGGGGATAAGACCCAATATCGTGAGTAGCTAAGCCGCAGACTCAGCAAAAGCGGTTGGCTCGCCAGCAGTCTTTCATCATATGTCCAGCTCTCTTGCAGTAGTTACAAAAGGCTGGGCTGGGACGGTAGTTCGGTACTCCGGGTCGTTTTGGCAGAAAAGGTGGTCTGGACGAGGCTCCACCTGCCATCTGGTTGGCAGGGTGCTTAACTCCTGCAGACTGAGTTCTGCCCCTTGCTTTTATCACTGCCTCATAACTGCAGGATGCTTCCAGAGCATCCTCATAAGTCAAAAAATTTCCCGTGGCTAAAGCAGCCTGAATCTCTGTGTCCAGACCTTGTTGAAAGCGATGGGCTCTGATCTCGTCCGTCGGTATCAAGTGTGTCGCGAATCTGTTTAAGAATTGTGTTAGGTGTGTAGTATGTGATATTTAAAATTGAACTATTGCGACATATCTTACCGGCTTAACATAGTGAATTCAGCGTCGTATTCATCTACTGATTTGTCCCACATCGATCCTTGTTGTAGATGAATGAACTGCTGCTCCATAGCAAACCTGGCAGTCACAGGGAAATATTTCACGTCGAACTTCTCGCGAAAAGTCTTCCATTCAATAGGCTGTGCAAGACGGCTTTCTTCCGCATTCCACCAGTTGCGAGCATTGTCCGTGAGCTGTAGTTTAGCCACACGGACCCAAGCTATGTCTGGCACTTGTGCTGCGGCCAGATCATCCTTGATACTTTGAGCCCATTCCTCGGCTTCCAGTAGGCTCCCCTTTCCTGAGAACTGCTTCGGATGTAAAGCCCTGAATTGCTTTACCTCCGGAGCGTCAGTCTCGGGACGGTTCAGAAGTTGTTGCTGTCCCTCGAGAAGGCTGCGAATTGCCTCAAGTAGCACTGTTTGCTCGCTAGGTGGCACAGGAACAGCAGGTGTGAGGGGTAGTGCTGGAGGTGTGTTGTTGACGTTAGTGCTGGTGTTGTTCTGAGAATCCATAACCCTGAAGAAAAATTTGGGTTAGGACAGATTCAAGTACATGAAATGATAAGATTCAAGGAATATGAAATTGCAAGATACAAGGAACATGAATTGTAAAGAATGTTTTAGTTGCTGGTTCTTGTGTTATATTGCTTAGGTTGTTTACGCAGAACAGAACTGCATGATAGGGATTCATACAGCTCTGACCTGCATGGGCCACCAACAAAACCTGTCACGCCCCGCTTCTCAGTGTACGGCAAAGGAGACGCGACGAGGTCCGCTACATATATACTCAGAAGTACATACGCTAAGCATATCTAAGCAATATAAAATAAGTACACAAGAGACAAGAAATAAAAAAGAACAACTTTTATTTATTAACATTCTTTGTACAATGCATGAAGAAAATACAACTGAAAAAAAAAAGATGCCTAAACAGTGGCATAACAGGAAATGTAACATACTGAATGGAAAAGTGTACAATGAACTAAAGTGCTGGATCTTCGGCAAACTGCTCCAAGTCTTCTGCAGATAGCTCGATCTCCGCAGGGTCCAAATCACCTGAGGACATTCAAAGAAGAAAGAAACAGAATGTCGTCAGCGAACAAGTCGCTCGGTAAGTCCCAAAGGTAAGAGGAAAGTAGAAAAGAATAAGAAGATATCTTTTAAAGTTGTATACTATTGTTGTAATATTGTGTTAACGTTGTTGTTTGTAGCTTGGTACAGAAGGATGCCAGTGTATATGAGGGGAGTCTCTATATGCCAGAGACTAAGGCAACGGAAAGTACAAGGAACCGTTTATGCCACGGTACAACAGCAACGGAATATAGGTTAGGTGTCTTAATCTGACCACCCCGTGCCACCTTTAACACCTTCCGTACCAATCTACCCCTTAAACCCCGCAATGTCTTATTTGTATTGTTATCTTGTAAAATGTATTGATTATATGAGTGATTGACTGACTGACCGAAACCATGATATCAGGAAACGGTTATAACCGTAGAGTCATGTAAATGGAATACTGAGAATCATGTAAAAAGAATATATATCCATGGTTCGGTTCAGTCAAATTGTATAAATTGATAATTGTATTCATGGATTCATATGTTCATATTGAATTGGAATCTTGTAGATTGTAGCTTGACTTGAATCATATTCAAGTCAGATTAATCAGACTCAAACCCGAGTCAGACAATCAGAAATGTAAATCGAAGTCTTATAATTGTTAGGGTCCTTAGGGTAATTTATAAAACTTGAGTGGGTTTTATGTAAAAATACTTTTATATACTTTTCAAAATACACCTCAAGTATTTATTGTTCGTCTTTAGAGTTGTAATGAGGGTGGATTTTATATTGTGACATTTCTAGTGAAAATATCCTAGTTTTATAAATAAGGGTATTTATCTGTAATATTGATTATTTGAAGTTCATGGTATTTTAGTGTAAAATTTATTATTGTGATTTTTAGAAAAAGGTGGAAAATTTATATTATAATAAAATAGATATTTAAATGATAAATATACATACAAAAATAATTTTAATAAATATTTTATATTCCAAAAATCTCATTTTCTTAAGATGTCGTATTTTAAACCTTTCGAGATCGAATGCTCCTTGCGGAGGTCTGAATCTCGCACTACTAGCCCGAGGTGCGCGATAAACCGCACGATCCTGAACGGGTTCCCCAAAGATGGGTTATAGCGGCGCTTTGCAAAGATTGTAAAATACTAATCCTTTAGAAAACGGTTTTATAAAGTAAAAGGTATTTATTTGCAAAGTGTAATTTTCCGTATTTTAGGTTCTAGGGTTTCCTAAGCCAACTAGCATATTTCTAAATGGTCTAAACGACAAGTCGTTAGAAGGCTCAAATCGCCTCTTCACCGCCAATTGTGGCCAGGTAAGTACAAGTGAGGAAGGAGGGATCCGCTCACGAATCGTGAGACGGGCCTTTTAAAGTTATCTAAGCTCACTTGCCTAGCCTAGACACCACAAAGTCAGGTATAGATAAACGATCGATGTCCACAACTTATCGTGTTTTCCTAATAAGAGGTATTTATTTTAAAAGTGTATCAAAGCTAAACTTTTAGAATTAGTTTTATTAAAAATATGGTATTTAAATGAAAGTTTTGTTTTATCGTATTCTAAGTTTTGATGATATCGTTTTGGGGTTGTATTTGCGTGTGTGTGGAGGTAAGTCATTACCTCGTGCTCTGCTTTGAATGTATAGCAAAGTTAAGGGGTTAAATGTGAAATCGAAACATGATGGTATTAAAGTGAAAAATACGATAAATTGGAAAGGTTATCATTTCATGTGACGAAACTTGTTCAAATTGATTTTTAAAAATTTAATAGTCAAGATAAAAATGTTTAGACATGAATGTATTGGTTAGAAGTGAAATTTTATAGAAAACCGAATCGGAAATCGGATTTGTTCCGATTCCGTCGGGTTTCGTAATTTCGTATTTTAGAGAAATAGAAAGAAGGAAAGAATGGGACTTACGGGTTTCGATTTATACTAAGGAGTGAGGGAGGACTAAAGGAGTTGCCGAGGCGTTGCTTCGTCGCCGGTTGTTTCTAAAAACGTCGCCGGAATTCCCGCCGGAATGTCGCCGGAGCTTAGCCGTGCACTCGTTTTCAAATTACACACTCTTGGAAAATTTTGAGAGGGTAAGCTTAGGGTTTTGGGATGAGAGGGTAGAGGGTAGGGGGTGTATTTATAGGGTAGGCTAGGGTAGGGTAGGTGAAAGGTTTTTAATTAAAAAATGTAAAAATTATAGAAAAATCATTAAAAATTGTAGTAAATGGGGTGTATTTAAGATTCGGGAACCGATCCAAATAAATGGTGTATGCAGGGGAGTTAGGTTGACGAAGTTCCCCAACTTTCGTGTTGGGGACTCGGCGGCCGTCCGGCCGAGTCCGGCCGGCAGCGCCGGACCGAGTCGGCCGGTCCGCCGGCCGACTCGGCCGATCTCGGCCGAGTCGGGTCGCCGGAAGGTGGGGAGGCTGTGGACTGTTGGGCTTCCAAGAAATTTAAAACAAAAACAATCTAAAAATAATGTGGGGCAGGGGATTTGTACTCTGGTGGCTTGGTTCAGCAGTGCAAGGTGTTACCAATGAGCTACAAGCTCCTTCTTGTAATTATTGTGGGAAAATAAATACTTAAAGTGGTAACAGCAACATTAAATACCCCAAGTATACTTCAAATTTAAATCAATTTTATGTATACCAAAATTGGAGTTGTTACAACTGCTTTCTGAGGAGTATAGATTATGTCAAATTCAAGCAGCATGACAGCCCATCTCGCCATTCTACCGGCTAGGCTTGCTTTGGTCATCAAGTGTTTGAGCGGGTCAACCTTAGAGCTCAGCATAACCCGATGAGCGAGCAAATAGTGCCTCAGCTTCTTCACAGTGAATATCAGAGCCAGGCATTGCTTTTCGATCGGAGAATAGTTATGTTCCGTCCCGACTAGAGTTCGACTGAGGTAGTAGAGGGCATTTTCTTTTCCCTCCTCGTTATTCTGGGCAAGGAGCGCACCGAGTGAATCATATAGCGCGGAAGTATAGAGAATCAACGATTTATTTAGAATAGAGGTAGCAAGCACTGGAGGGTACAACAGGTACTGTTTGATACTTTTGAACGCTTCTTGACATTCGGCATCCCAGACAAAAGTAGCTTCTTTCTTCATGAGCTTTGAGAACGGCCTACATCTCCCCGATAAATTTGAGATAAAACTTCGTATATAAGCAAGCTTACCTTGAAAAGATCTTAGTTGTGTCAGACTCTTTGGAGGGGGCATCTCCATGATGGATTTTATCTTGGATGGGTCAACTTCGATCCCCCCGTGTTGGACTATAAAGTCTAGGAATTTTCCCGATGACACGCCAAAAGCGCACTTCAGAGGATTCATCTTCAGATCGTAATCCCTCAGTCTAGTGAAAACGGTCCTGAGATCTTGGATGTGATCGGCCTTGGTTTTAGTCTTGACGACCAAATTATCAACATAACATTCGACGAATTTATGGATTAGGTCATCAAAGATATTGGTCATTACCCTTTGATATATAGCACCTGCGTTCTTTAATTCGAATGGAATCACCTTGTAGCAGTATATCCCGATCGGGGTTCAAAATGCTGTGTGTTTCTCATCCTCGGGCGACATCTTGATTTGATTATATCCAGACGAGTCATCCATGAAAGCGAACAGCTCATAATTTGAGGTATCATCGACCATCATTTACATGACCGGAAGCGGCAAATCATCTTTAGGGCATGCCTTATTGAGATCCCTGAAATCGACACAAACTCGTATCTGCATGTTCTTCTTTTTCACTGGGACGATGTACGCAATCCAGTCCGCGTATTTCTCTTCCCTGATGAATCCAGTATCGATGAGTTTCTTGGTTTCCTCGATGACATTTTCTTCCATTTCCCTTCTCATTTTTCGAGGAGCTTGCTTGACTGGCTTAGCATCAAAAGATATAGCCAGTTTATGCACGGCCACTTCAAGGGAAAGGCCAGGGATTTCTTTGTACGTCCACACGAAGCAGTCGGCGAACTCATGCAGCAAGATAATTATCTGCTCTTTCATTTCCTCTGACAAGAGTGAGCTGATGTAGGTCGGCCTTCGATTATCAAGCGTTCCCAAATCGATCTCGGTTAGCTCGTCGAAGGTTGCTTGTCCGCCATCTTCAAGCTCTTGAGGGGCTTCTTCTGGCTCGGCTAGCTCATCTTCATCATTTAACTCTTCGCCAGCTTCACCAATATGGATCATATAGCATGATTTGGCATCAGGATGAATGAAACCTATGCCCCGTTTATCTGGGATTCGTCCATCGATGAGTGCTTAGACCTGAGGCGGATGCCATAGACCTTCATAAAACTTTGCTTCGGACTCCGTTTGATATAGCCGACACCCGCACTTTTTAAAGTATTCCCGCATCTCAGGCATGTAATATCTGGGATTGAGGATGCCCCTTATGCCTCTCTCGTATGGAAGGCATGTCGCAGACAAATCGTCTGGGTGCACGACAGGATTTGACTCATAAAATAGGATGCCCTTCTGTCCACTTTTCCTTCCGGGAACGTAGAAATTTTTAAGCTGGTCCACGGTGGAGACTGACAATGTATTTCATTTTTTTTTACTCTCAAGTGTTTGTGAAAACTCTGCCTCTCAACACTCTCAAGTTTTTACTACTCATTTCAAAGAGAAGTGATCTTTCTAGAGTCATTAGATTTTTATATTCTTCTATAAAAGAAAGATCTCTAAAATTTTCGAAGAAGCTTTTTTTTAAACTTGTTTAATCTTGAAAACTTCTTTGATTTTTATTTTAAACTTTTATTAATCTCCAAAATACAATCCATCATTTTCTTGAATCAAAACTTTGATTTATCTTTTGAGATCGTTAGGATTGTTTGAGTTTGTTTGTAAAGATTGTAAAATCTTTGTTTGTACGACATAGTGAAGAAAGGTCTAAATTTTTCACATTGTAAATGTTTCGACTTGAATCTCGGAAAAGATCTAAGTATTCACCGTCTGCAAGAGTAAAGGATTGGATTTAAACCCGAGTAAAAGAACTGGGTTTCTCCACCCGCAAGGAGTCACTGGATAGCGTGTTGAATCCTGAGCAGGACTTTTCAAGCGGAGATTAGCCACTAAGTTGGTGAACATCGATAACAATTCTCTATGTCAATTTACTTTTCTGTGATTCTGTGTTGTTTCTGTGATTCTGTATTATGATAGTATTTATATTTTAGACTCTAATTTTATATTCCACTGCATAATATTTAAATTATTACAAATCACGTTGAGTTTGTCATAAATCCTTATTTACCCCCCTTATGGTTGTTTTCAAATACAAGGCTGGCGTCGACGATTCTATGGAATTTTCATTGAGGGACTAATCCCCTGAAGAATTGATTCCGTGTCCGTATAAAAAGTGCCATAACGCTTTCGATCTCCGTCGAGATATAGTGTACGACCATCTATTGAAGAACAAAATTTCTCCTGGGTAAACAAAAATCGACGTACCATAGAGAAGCGACACCGAGATTCGATATTTCTATGAGTCGTTGTATTAGAAAAAATTATTCTGGTCAACCGTCGCCTCCTTTTAGCTCAGTAAAGGTATTTTCTTTTTAAATTTATTTTTTCCCCAATTTTAATTGTTTGTCTTTTGGTTGATATTGCAATTTTGGTTGAAATTCTATTATAAATAGTTGATATATAAAAGAGATATTATTGTTAGGATTGTTGATAAAAGAGATATTGTGATTGATGTTCTAGTATAAATTGCCTCGGATAACCTATAAAGCTTGATGTGAAAGCAAAACAATAACTTGAAACCAAAACCATAAGTTGCAATTAAAAACTTTAAAAAACATATGAATTGAACCTTGAACTTGAAAATAATACGAAAATCTTATACTAAGCAGATGCCATATATTAGCATACAATTAAAAATATGCAGGAAAAAATAAGAAAATACTAGCTAGTAGATCTCTTGCCATAAATAAACCAAGCAATTATCCTAGACTCTCCCTTTGTATCCACTCATTTTTCACATCTAAAAGATGGACAGAGAGAGACACAAGGCACAGCACTCGCTGACGCTTGATGACATATTTTCATCTCAATTCTAATTTGGGAAATTCCTACTGATGAAGCGTTGGCCGGTAATAAGACAAGAACCATCACGATTGGGAGTGAAGTGAACAAGCAAATACTCTTCGCTCTTACAGTAAAACTTTGAATTATAAGGTCTGCAGAAACTTTTGGCCCACTTCAGTAATTTAAAGTTGGAATTACTGAAGTGGACCAAAATCTTCTGCAGACCCTGTAATTAAAAGTTTTACTGTGAGAGTGAGGATTATCTGCCTGTTCACTTCACTCTTAGTTGCGACGGTTCTTATCTTGTTACCAGCTAGTGCTATATGTTGGAGATAGTGCCCTCAGAGTCAATTATTAGGTCACAGGTACGTGATTGCAATGATTGATGGAGGACCTATCCCGGTAGGACAGTCTTACTCGAGATGATAGTATGCTATCTGGTTTACCTTTATCATCGTGTACTGTTTTAAGTGACCTGACACGTCGCTATTACACGTTGATAGAGCCCCTAGGATTCTTGCTTGACCACCAGTAGTATGAGGGCGATCATATAAGTGGGAGCTGGGGGTCTATAAGCATATCCTTAAAAGGTCCCTAGTCGTGAGAATTTCGAGACAGGGCATCGATTCTCCAGAGTAGACTAGTGTATACAGTCGAGACCCCGACGAGGGGCGGTGGCCGGTCTCACAAGCCATTGGTGTCAGTTAGATCACCTAAGATGTATACAGGTGCTCATTAGGTTATGAGTACACCGGACAGGACTCGCCGGGAACATGCTAGTTGGTCATATACCAGACGTCAGATGGCAGTTCCCTGGTGACATGTGTACAGGTTAGTTCATCGACCTGGGGATCGTCATTTGTCTTGTGTGAGTTCCCACTGTACTTTGATTACTACCCTACCACGGCTCAAAGGAGTCGTGCAAACAGGTTTTAGTTGGGTACAGTCCCGAGCCACATGGAGGCAGTGAGCGTATCTTCAGGGGTTCGTCTCTCCCGGTATTGGGGGTGAGGTCGTGCTGTGTCTAGGAGAGCCATTACACGAAGCCCTCGGCCGAGGCAAGGAGATTTACTGGTAGGTATTCCAGTAATATCTCAGGGTGTTCTGGGCTACACTCCGACACGACTTGTACCGCTTTTGGGGGTCTGACTTTTACCAACCCCCTAGGCCTGCCATGCGATGCTCATAGACGAACGGACCGGACTGTACGGATATTGTCACTGACAGGCTCAGTAGGGTTGTCAGGCTGAGTTCGCTCACAGACGTCCCTTTTAGTCAATACCTGGTAGCCCGTTACGTATTGGCTTATACCTCTGACGTGCTAGTGGTTAAATCCACAACCGTGGTGTTGACGAGTCTTTAGAGTCCCCCACATTCTGTTACTCAGCTTTCGGGCGAAATATTGTAGAGGCCGTATGGAGATATGGCAAGGTCCGATCAGATACGTGCGGTATTGCACGGATCAGGATCGGACAGTTTGTACTACAGGCCGTATGGTTATATGGCAGGGTTCGATCAGATACGTGCGGTATTGCACGGATCAGGATCGAACAGATATTACTAGCCGGTTTTGGTATAAGCCGGATTCTAGTATAGTACAGTGGAGATTTTGTCTCACTGCATTTGTATTTCGGTCGAAATACAGATGCGGGTGTGTATGCACAGTATCGGGGTTTTCCTGTAATTTATTACGGGACCAGTTTTCTGGAGTTGCCAGTTTGCTTTCCGTTTCGGCCGATTTCCATTGTTCCGTTCATTGGCCGAAGATTGGTGGAGGAGGGCTTATTTGCATTGTTGCAAATAGGCATTTGTGGAGGGGGTCTTTGCATATTGTTTTATCATGACAACTCTTCTTTGACCTTTTGACTTCATGATGGTTCATGATGGGTGGACCATACCTTGACTTTGTGTTGATGATGAGGTTGGTGGTAGGTGGTTGAGTGTGGGTTTTGATTTGGTGATGATTTCCTTTTGCATGATTGTAACCTTCTCTCTCTTCCTGGTATGATGGGGGTTATTTCTTTTGATTACCACACTCTCACTCTCTTCTCTTGCTCATGGATTTGGCCGGCCATATGGGAGGGGGCTGCCCAATGTTTTGAAGGGTGGGGTTTAGTTCATTTCATGCTCCCAAAATACCCCCAAGTTCCTCCACAAAACTCTTGTATCATCCCTCCACTAAAAGGGCATCTCCATGAACCCCAAGTGAGACATGTAATCCACACTACATTCTACAGCAAACCTTGGGCACGTTGACTAGCCAGCTTCGTGCCCGAGTTGCCTCGGCATTGAGGTGGGAGCCCGTAAAAGAAGTAGGCGATGTGGTGCACTTCCGGCGACGAGGTGGAGACGGCACATTTCGCAGGAGATCGGGACGACGACGAGAAGACCGGAGGACTCGGATCTGTCGGTATATCTCTCTTCCCTTTTTTGTAGATAGCTAGGACTAGTTAGTGGTTCGATCCGGGTATTAGTGCGCGGCGGTTTGCCAATCCAAGTAAAATTAAAGTTTATCACCGCTTCCGCATTTGGCCGTCGAATTGACGGCCGGGGCGCTGCCGTGCACTTACAGTGGTATCAGAGCCTCGCCATTAACTTAGTCTAGCTTGGTTTAATGTGTTTTGTATTTCCGATCGACCAAAATTCCAAAATCTACATTTTTGCTAGCATCAGTTTCTGTTGAAATTTTTTGGTCTCCAAAAATTTTTCAGGTTACAGAAAATTGATGTACTGGAAAATCTAAGAGCTCTGTAAAAATTCGATGAAGTGACTCCACTGTGGGAGCGCTGAACCGCCGCAAACACCCCCTTCTTGCCGCGGTTCCGCCGCACACTGTGGAGATCCCTGCACCAAATTTCTACAGTATCTTTCTGGGGTTAAAATTGGGGTTTTGGAATATTAATATTGGGCCCAGAATTTCTTGATCTGCTACAGCAATGCTTGGGGGCCCACTTGTTAAAATTTGATTGATCGGATATTTTAAACACATTATTTCACAGTATTTACATTATATCTGCGACCGTGAATGTCACTTGATCGGTAAATCCGGTCTAACTGCTATAGCCCGGTTAGACGGATTTGCGAACGTGACTTTCACGTTGATGTTCTGTTTTTGCTGTGATGTTGCGGATCGGTCGTGGGAATAGCCTGGATGCAATGCTAGTACAGTTGTGGTTGTATTATGTACATTTGATATTGCGGGGCGAGCGTCCGACATGTGGATTGCCGTCACTGCCTGATTGTATTATTTTTTTGGGGCACGGCCAGGTTGCGGTCGATGTACCCGTTGTATGTATATTTTACTTTCTGTACTAGGATTACCCCGCGGAGGGGTGCACGGATAGCCGGGTTCTAGAGGGCAACAAGCCCGCATCTCATGGCATTGAGACGGAAGGGGCTTCACTCTAGGATTGGCGGGCTATTCTCCGCACTCGTAGGGGGTACAGGTTGACCCAGGAGGGGTGCCCAAGTTGCCGGATTCCGTGAAGTGCTGGGTGGTCCATTCACGGTGCTGAAGGGGGCTGCCTCGCTTCAGGTTTTGGCGGGTAACTTGCCGCGCCCGTAGGGGTTTAGGATTTCATTGCACAGGCTATCCACACGACCAGGGGAACGTCGGGTTTCAGTAGTGGCTCTGTGAAACCCGGGGATCCCAGATATCTGTATTGTTTCTGTGATGCTGTACATTTTCTGTGATGTTGCATTTCTTATCACGCCTTGAGCGAATATAATATATTGGTATATATATTAGTAGATGTAGTATATGTTTTGCATCTGCGCTAGTCCAGTCCCCGCTCTGTCGTTAGTTAGCTAACCTAACGGGTAATGACGGGACCCAGTGGCGAATGCGGATGGCATATACGCACATCAGTATATTTTCGTTCTTTTTGGTGTGATCAATTGATGGGACTGCATTGATTCGGATCAATGCAAGTTAAAACAAACCTAATCTGATGTTGTTGGAACACTTTTCAAAAAGCTGTTATTGCAAGGACGTTCACTTTTGTTTTGCATCGTGGTATTCAGTTGGAATATCCTGCTCCTCAGTCGACGAGGCAAGGGCCGAGATCCCTTCACCGGGAGTGACCCCTTGGACAGAAGTTTGCGTCAGGGCATTAACTTCACTATTGCCGATTACTTTTGCTTTGCACCGTGGTATTCAGTTGGAATATCCTGCACCCCATTCTACGGGGAAAGAGCCGAGATCCCTTCACCGGGAGTGACCTCTTTAGCAACGGTTTTCGTCACTATATTTTTAAAAGCTATCCGTTCCTTCAACGATATCAAGTTCATTACGTTAAAGGTTTTCGCCAGAAACCATTCATAACCCTCCGTCGTTTCATATGGGTGGTCAATAGTATTCAAGCTGTGTATGTTGGCCAAAGTCAAGGCACAGTGATTGGTAGCTATTAGGGTATTCATATGCAGCATAGATAGATGCGTTGGTTTGGGACAGTCGTACTGCCATTTTGGCCAAAGTCAAGGGTAGGTACGGGTGGATTCAAATTAACCTGGAGAATGACGGGTAGAACTTGACATGTGACTTATGATATGTTGGCTAAAGTCAAGGTCATAAGAGCATGGGGCAGAAATCTCATCGGGAGTTCAAAAGAACTGAAACTTGCCAGATATGCGCATACCTTCTGGAGTGTGATACCGTGAGCGGATTCCGTCACGTTGTCGTGCGATGATAGTTGGATCCCGATTCCCACTGATGAGTTAGTTTACTCCTCGGGTGACCCCGACTAATTCTTCTTTCAGGTTTGGAGGAGAATTTGAGGTACAGTGGGAGGTTTCCAGATTAGATAAATTGGTAACCATTCTGATCTAGGTTAGAGTGCACGCTGAGTGTTTCTTTTCTCTCTCTCTTTGGCAGCGACCATTGACCCGACCCTAAGACTATGACTCAGTGACCAAGATTGACCGAACCTTCTTAAACACTGGCTTTTGGATTGTCAGAGTTGCAAACCTCATTGCCACTCCTACTTTTACCCTTTTCTCCAGGACACCCCGTATTACTACGAACGTCCACTTCCATTGGACAAAACCATCGTATGGTTAGATACGAACTCGAAGGAATTTATTCGAGAATGGTTTCCGGTTCTGGAGAAAACGGATAGGATTATTCAGTTGTCTTTTCCTTTTACCTTCTCTCAAGTTGTGAGTACTCCTTGGTTTAGGAGATAGTACACCTATTACGCAAATTGGATAGTCTTCTTCCAAACCATAGGCAAGTGCCGACAGAATAGGGAATGAAGAAAACCAATTAGCCTAACGATGGTGTACAGAAGGTATTAAGTTCAGACAAAGCAAGGGATTAGTAAGAGGGCAAAGTAAATTGCGACTGCTATTCATGACCAAACCAAGTATTCCTTCGCCAATCCTAAATCACCTTTGTATTTCTCCACGACACTCCGTATCACTACGAAGATCCACAGTTTATTGGATACTCCATCGTATGGTTATATACGAACTCGAAAGGAACTTGTTCCAGTTCGGGGATGGATTCTGGTCCAGGAGAAATAGGAATAAGGTTTATTCTGTTGTCTTTTATCTTCACCTTCTCTCACTGCGAGTACTCCTAGGATTAGGACAGTACACCCATTATGCTTATTGGATAGTCTTCTTCCAAACCATAGGCTGGTGCCGAACGGTAGGGAAGGAAGAAAACCATTTGGCCTAAGGGGTGTGCAGAAGGTAAAGACTAAAGACATATTAAGGGATTTGGAGAGGTGGCAAAGAATTATACGGTTACAGTCGTGAATCTGGAAGAGGCATTACTAGGAATACCGGGATACCCCATCGAAACATTTCAATGTTTCAGTTTCACTGTGTACTGTTAAAAGAAAACTGATTTCCCGATTAGATACTTACTCCAGGGTATGTATTTACCAGGTATGATTCTCATATCTGTATGGTTTTACAGATGATGAGTGGGAGTAAGTTATTGGGAATTAGGTGATCATCCTCATTATATCGGGATTCGTTGTAATCAGTGATATTTGAGGAAGTCACCTGGGTTGTTTGCCGGACGGCAAATATTTGGTTTTGAATATCCGCTGTTATGCACCAGTTTCAAATTGATATATCTGTACGTCTATTTTCATAGAGTGAGATATACCTTTATGAAATTATGTCTACGACATTTACCTATATCAGTGGATGGTTAGGTAAGGAGCATTAAACAGCGGTGTAATTCTTCTTAACCATAAGTACAGTTTTCAACCTACGACACACAGTGAATGAGTTATCAGACTCAAGGGACTTATACAGAGTATTGTATATTGTCCAGGGTCCATCAGGACAGAGGGGTTGGTCCTCGTACTATATTCGGTTTACTTATGACTTCTCTAGTTTTTAGACACGTGTTTCTTGGAAACGCAGGGTCTGAATTTTGAGAAGTTATAGGTATTTGAATAGAGTAGAGAACCAGGTGTAGCAAGTATCGGGATTCTTCAAAGTGATCGAAGATGTAGATACTTGTGTATGGTATTCAGATGATAGTAATGATAAAGAGAACTTGCTTCTCTTTCAGGTTACTCATAATTGGAAGTGTTCCTAAGTTGAGTAACGCTGATCGGCCTTCTTCCATTTAGTTGACATGCACTGGAGACAGTTGCATGATTTGGATCTGGTTTAGTTAAATCAGTGCTTCTGGTCCTATATGGGATATAGAACAGTTCGTATCTTGACGTTGTTAAGGTATGGGGAGTTGTCCGGTTTATGCTTAAAACCAGACACTGGACAACTCAAGGCACGTTTCTGTAATGACTGTTTGTGGGTTGACCCAGGCTATGATGAGGGTTGATTTTCTACCATCTGGATGAACAATAGCGATATTGTTCTAGACTCGCCACAGTTTTATTAAAAATGGATTTTTTCAGAAAACAGTAGTGGGAGTATGGTAGAACTGGAAGTGATTCCAGAACCACAAACGATTACTGAAGATTTGATAAGGAACCTAAAGATTCAATCCGGATTGACATTCCATTGGCCACTCCGCATATAAGGTGGGTGACTTCAGGCACCCGAGAGGTACTCCGGTAGCCTCAAGGACGGTGACAGAGAAGTTCTTGTTTACCCACAATTACCATTGCTGTTGTTCCAGGCTGCGAGACCCGGCGGGAGGATGAGTATAGCGTCGTTCTGAACTCGCTTCAGAAGTGTACGTGTATATGACTCTGCCAGAGGGTTGTCGTAATCAGTGGGAGCAGCGGAAGCATTGGTGGACAGGTAGCTTATGTCTATTTATAGACTGAAGCACCAGTAGCGGAGATAGATCATCTATTTCTGATGTGACAGTCATAGGTTTGACTTCATCAGAATAGGGGATGGATCTGTTGAGAAGGTAGTAGGGTGTGATATCCTGGTATTTGGATGGCATACACAGAATAGGAAAAGAAACTCCTATACTACAATCGGTTATACTTTGGTCGTCACACAGTGTTTTCTCCATATGGGAATTGGATTTTGTATCAGACATACTGGTTACTAGATCTATGGTTTTAAATCTAGATTTGGGTGGTTTCCCAATCAGGGTACTTAGACAGCATTCTAAGAGTATTTAGAATGGACGACTCCATGCACGGTAGTGTACCTGCAGAAGATGGAGTCACCCTCTCTAAAGCTGTCTTGCAAACTAAAGGGGAGAGGGATGTGCATGATTGGCAGATCACTTGCTCAGGCAATTGAGTCAATCATGAGATGTCAAGTACCACACCAGACATTGTTCTTGCACTAGATGCAATAAGCTGACATTAATCCAATCCTGGAGAAACGGTCGGAAGCAGTTTTAGAACATAAGTGGATGTTCTAGGGATATGATAACGACAGCCTCATTCAGGAAACAGTTATCATTCCAGGCTTCCAAGGTGACATGGACGACAAGGAGGTTGTCAGAGCTATAGTTTTCCTTCTGATGAGGGGCAGTATTTTGGACAGGTGGTCCAAGGCAATACTGAGGGTGGCATGGCGCAGGATACTGATTAAGTTCAGTTGACGATACAGTCTAAGAAGTTTGGATTTGGAGTTCATTTATGAGCTAGGTCCCATCAGACATCCAGACACATTCTAAGACAGGTATTGCTCATTTCGGGAGATGGGTTTTCTCCGCGAACTTGAGATATAGAGAGACATAGAAAGAAACAACTAAGCGGATCCACTCACTAAGGCTATTCCTCGAACGCAATAGTTTCGCAAACGAGCTTTGTGAGACTGACTAGTAGAGGAGTTGGGTGTTCGGTATCACACGGGCTGTGAGTATGCGACATCGCAATAATTAGCCTTGAGTGCAAGTGGGAGATTGTTGGAGATAGTGCCCTCAGAGTCAATTATTAGGTCACAGGTACGTGATTGCAATGATTGATGGAGGACCTATCCCGGTAGGACAGTCTTACTCGAGATGATAGTATGCTATCTGGTTTACCTTTATCATCGTGTACTGTTTTAAGTGACCTGACACGTCGCTATTACACGTTGATAGAGCCCCTAGGATTCTTGCTTGACCACCAGCAGTATGAGGGCGATCATATAAGTGGGAGCTGGGGGTCTATAAGCATATCCTTAAAAGGTCCCTAGTCGTGAGAATTTCGAGACAGGGCATCGATTCTCCAGAGTAGACTAGTGTATACAGTCGAGACCCCGACGAGGGGCGGTGGCCGGTCTCATAAGCCATTGGTGTCAGTTAGATCACCTAAGATGTATACAGGTGCTCATTAGGTTATGAGTACACCGGAAGGACTCGCCGGGAACATGCTAGTTGGTCATATACCAGACGTCAGATGGCAGTTCCCTGGTGACATGTGTACAGGTTAGTTCATCGACCTGGGGATCGTCATTTGTCTTGTGTGAGTTCCCACTGTACTTTGATTACTACCCTACCATGGCTCAAAGGAGTCGTGCAAACAGGTTTTAGTTGGGTACAGTCCCGAGCCACATGGAGGCAGTGAGCGTATCTTCAGGGGTTCGTCTCTTCCGGTATTGGGGGTGAGGTCGTGCTGTGTCTAGGAGAGCCATCACACGAAGCCCTCGGCCGAGGCAAGGAGATTTACTGGTAGGTATTCCAGTAGTATCTCAGAGTGTTCTGGGCTACACTCCGAAACGACTTGTACCGCTTTTGGGGGTCTGACTTTTACCAACCCCCTAGGCCCGCCATGCGATGCTCATAGACGAACGGACCGGACTGTACGGATATTGTCACTGACAGGCTCAGTAGGGTTGTCAGGCTGAGTTCGCTCACAGACGTCCCTTTTAGTCAATACCTGGTAGCCCGTTACGTATTGGCTTATACCTCTGACGTGCTAGTGGTTAAATCCACAACCGTGGTGTTGACGAGTCTTTAGAGTCCCCCACATTCTGTTACTCAGCTTTTGGGCGAAATATTGTAGAGGTCGTATGGAGATATGGCAAGGTCCGATCAGATACGTGCGGTATTGCACGGATCAGGATCGGACAGTTTGTACTACAGGCCGTATGGTTATATGGCAGGGTTCGATCAGATATGTGCGGTATTACACGGATCAGGATCGAACAGATATTACTAGCCGGTTTTGGTATAAGCCGGATTCTAGTATAGTACAGTGGAGATTTTGTCTCACTGCATTTGTATTTCGGTCGAAATACAGATGCGGGTGTGTATACACAGTATCGGGGTTTTCCTGTAATTTATTACGGGACCAGTTTTCTGGAGTTGCCAGTTTGCTTTCCGTTTCGGCCGATTTCCATTGTTCCGTTCATTGGCCGAAGATTGGTGGAGGAGGGCTTATTTGCATTGTTGCAAATAGGCATTTGTGGAGGGGGTCTTTGCATATTGTTTTATCATGACAACTCTTCTTTGACCTTTTGACTTCATGATGGTTCATGATGGGTGGACCATACCTTGACTTTGTGTTGATGATGAGGTTGGTGGTAAGTGGTTGAGTGTGGGTTTTGATTTGGTGATGATTTCCTTTTGCATGATTGTAACCTTCTCTCTCTTCCTGGTATGATGGGGGTTATTTCTTTTGATTACCACACTCTCACTCTCTTCTCTTGCTCATGGATTTGGCCGGCCATATGGGAGGGGGCTGCCCAATGTTTTGAAGGGTGGGGTTTAGTTCATTTCATGCTCCCAAAATACCCCCAAGTTCCTCCACAAAACTCTTGTATCATCCCTCCACTAAAAGGGCATCTCCATGAACCCAAAGTGAGACATGTAATCCACACTACATTCTACAGCAAACCTTGGGCATGTCGACTAGCCAGCTTCGTGCCCGAGTTGCCTCGGCATTGAGGTGGGAGCCCGTAAAAGAAGTAGGCGATGTGGTGCACTTCCGGCGACGAGGAGGAGACGGCACATTTCGCAGGAGATCGGGACGACGACGAGAAGACCGGAGGACTCGGATCTGTCGGTATATCTCTCTTCCCTTTCTTGTAGATAGCTAGGACTAGTTAGTGGTTCGATCCGGGTATTAGTGCGCGGCGGTTTGCCAGTCCAAGTAAAATTAAAGTTTATCACCGCTTCCGCATTTGGCCGTCGGATTGACGGCCGGGGCGCCGCCGTGCACTTACACTATATCGGCAGGTATTTCCCAAATTGGAATTGAGGTGAAAGTATGTCATCAAGCGTCGAAGAGTGTTATGCCTTGTGTCTCATTCTCTATCCATCTTTTGGATGTGAAAATGAATAGATAGAAAGAGAGAGATACCGGGATGGTTGCTTGGTTTATTTGTAACAAGAGATCTACTAGCTAGTTTGCTTTGTGGCTTGTGTCTTTATACTCCCACAGGTTCTCGAGCATGCGTCTTATAATGTGTATTGATTGTTTGTTGGTTATAATATCAATAATTGAATTGAATTTGTTATAACATTTCAAAAAATTTAAAGTTTATTTTAGAATTTAAAAATGTTATTATGAGTTTTATTAAACATTGGATTTTTGGGGCTGCAAATTTTAGAATAGCACATTGTACAGTTTTTAATATCTATTATGGCATGGTATGCGTATTATAATATTAACATTTTCTTTATTTCTTTAAATAATGTTGGTATTATAGCACTAGCTTTTACCTTTGTGGATCTAGATTTAACCATGTGGAGTCTAGATGATAATCTTTGGAAACCTAGGCTTAACCTTACGGAACTTATATTTAACTTTGAAGGTCTTAGACCTGAACTTTTGATACGTGGGTTGTCTTCGCTATGACGGAGTAGGTAACTTAAGTAGAGTAACGTAATGTAAATATGTTCCCCGGAATATTTATAATACGATACTCCACTTGAGTGCCCTTAGGATGTATCTTGAGAATCTTTAATTGATTCTATGCATTTCTTCGTTTCAATTGTTACACTTTTACCAACTCTCGTTCCAGTCATCATGCCGCCAAAGTCTTCGCAAGCCAAGAGGGCTGCAGCTAGAAATAAGATCAGGACAGGCTCGTCTGAGACGGGGACTGATCAGGACGGTACTCCGATGACACAGGAACATGTTGATCATTATTATTTCAGTAGGATTTCTCGTTTGGAGACGAGCGTTCAGGATCTGCATCATTTGATGGGATCGTTAGCTGAGACTATTGATGTGCCACTTTTCGAGTTCGTGAAGCTCAGGCCCCCGGTTTTTACTGGCATGTATGCATCAGATGTCAGATATTTTGACTCTTGTGTTTTAGTCATCCGAGCATCGCACTTTTGTTTTAGTGCACGCACTTTGCATCATAGTATTTCTTGTTTGTGTGGGACTTTGGATCCTCTTTTGATTTGATTAAATAAAATGTTTTCAGATTTGGCTTAAATTTAAATTCGGAGATCGGATTTATTTAAGGGGGAATATTGTAACATTTCAAAAAATTTAAACTTTATTTTAGAGTTTTAATAAAGATATTATGAGTTTTATTAAAATAATAACAAAACGTTGGATTTTTTGGGCTGCAGATTTTAAAACAGCACATTTGACAGTTTTTAATATCTATTATGACATGGTATGCATATTATAATATTAACATTTTCTTTATTTCTCTAAATAAAGTAGTAAAGAATTATCGTTTGAAAAACGGACAAAACTTCCTTCGTAAATTTTGAATAAAATAACAGTACAACAGCAGTAAAATAAATGCATCTCCACACAGGAGCATACTTATTTACCTTCCGCAATGTACATATTTACCTATGCCTTAGTTGTTTTACTGTTTATGTATGCAATTTCTATTTTGTTATGCGAATTCTATTCACGAGTTGGCAACTCTCCCTCGTTATACCGGTTACATGCTTTTTTGGGCTGTGACATTTGTATCATTCAAGAAAGGAAAGTACCCGATGTAAGTTTCATGATCCTTCGTTTCAATACAATTTTCATATAGTTATTGAGAATATTGTGTACTAATACTTGTCTATCGATAACACCATAGCACCTGCTCGATTTTCTTGACTATCTGGCCGCCGCCGACGATGATGAGTAAGCTCGAGATGGAGTGAGCTCGAGGAAGTATGAGTCTTGCTGAGAAAGAGAAAATAATAAATATGTTTACTGAAGATGGAGATTGCAGAATCTTTCTTTTGAGCCTTAAAGCTGGAGGTGTGGCTCTTAATCTGACTGTAGTCTCCTCATACTCTCGCGGGTTCTCGAGCATGCGTCTTCTGGTCTCCTCCTATATAGTACTAAATGTAAGTTTGATAATTCTTGGTTTTAATACAATTTTCATATAATTATCGAGAATATTGTGTACTAATACTTGTCTATTGATGACACTATAGTACCTGCTCGATTTCAATGACTTTCCGGACGGCGACGGCGGAGCCGCCTTGTGAACTCAAGATGGAGTGGAAAAGCACAAAATGCATGCGCATTGACGAACTCCATTTCGTACGAAGCTGTAAATTATAATTATATAAATGAATTTGTAATTGAATTCAATTCAATTCAATTGTGTTTGTGGTTGTTTGTATATCACTAGTTGAATTTAATTTGTATTGAATACTCGAAACGACAAAAAATCTGCTATATTTTTTTTCTCTGTTTATAGCTTATTTCGTCGCTATAATCGGACAAAATAATCTTAAAACAGGGAAATATTTCCAGGTATTTCGAACTTATTCCGTCAACTAATACCTGACGTAATAAACTGCCTGAAGAAATAAATCAACACTCGACGAAAATACATTTTTTCATCGCAAATTCTTATGTCGGACAATATCCGACGAAATAAGTTTATTTCGTCGAATCTCTATTTGTTCCGTCGGGGTTCAAATAAATGGGTATTTATTATAGTGATTTCTTCAAATCTCTTGAATTTTCATACACATACATTTGAGGATAGAATGATCAATTTGAACAGATAGGATCGTCAAAATATGTCGTAGATCGGGAGTTCCCGTTTTTGAAAAACGCGGACCGGTTTGCAATAGAGTGTGTATATATATATATATATTGATGGAAATGTGTGCATTTTATGAGTTGATCAAGTAATTACCTGTGGAATATATTCTTTTAGAAAAGATGTGATCTTTTCGGTTCTTATTCTCGTTGAAGTAATGCGATCTGAGGAGGAAGAACATTTTAAACTTATTAACATAATTTAGTGCTTAGTTATATATAGTTATAAATTATTTACGAAAGTTGAAACAAAGTTATAATTAGAAACATATGTAGTGGATAAAACTTTCAGGTTAGTACTATAAGCTAGGAAATGTAGGGGTAGTTTGCAAGCGTCTTATAATTAATATTTACAAATAATTTTCCAAAGCTAGAAAACAAAGTTATAATTATTTTACGAAAATACAATTTTCGAAATTTCTTCACAAATATGGTCATGAGATGCCATTTATTAGGCATAAGGGGTTGTTTGCAAAACTCTAGGAAATCTAGGGGTCTTTATAATATCTACAAATAATTGACCGATTGATTCTAGGAAAAAGGGCCGAATGCAAATTTCCCTAAAATCTAGGTGGTGGAGGATAATTTTCCGAGGATAAAGACAAAACTTAGCTTGATTGGGCATGTTTGGATTTAATTTATTATTTGCCATAATCACTTAAGTAATCATTTCTGGAAAAAATGAAAAATCACTTATAAGTGTTTATAGCAAATAAGTTGTTTAGTGTTTGGATGATTTTATTTGAAAAGTGATTATAAGTATATAGCGTGTTTGGATGAATACATAGATAAGTGATAATTGAGTGTAAAATGACCAAAATGACGTATCATTAATACCATTTTAAAATTTGGATGAAAAGACAAGAGTTTTATGGTATATTCCTTGGTCAACTCTACTATTCCATAATCACTTATGGAATAAGCTTGTAATTCCTAGTTTATTTTTAAGTGGAAAACTATGTCATTTTTAAGCTAGTCATGGTGGAGATCCATGGTAAAACAATCACTTATTGAATAGTAAAAGAAAGTAGAAATATAGTTTATTATGTGATTTTTAATCATTTATTGATAAAAAATCCAATCCAAACATGCCCATAATATAATACTAATCGGATGATCGTTTATTCTGTTTTGTTGATGGTAATACTGCTCGTTTACAAGGGAGTCTAATGGGGCTGCAGTCGCCGACCGGTCAGGTCAGCTGTGGACGCAGATGAACATACCACGACAAGCACAAAACATGAGGGTGGGTCCTCCCCTTAGTGCGGCTGTGTCCCCCTCAACTATTTAGCCAAGAGACCACATCCCTCATTAATTTCTTTACAACATTATATCGCCCGCCAAAATAGTACACACATTATATAATCATTACCTACACAAGACAGAAAGTAGAGAGACTTGTAACGGCAAGGTTCGACCACATACTCTTCCACTAGACGAAACAGTAGCAACAAATACTGAAATCAAGTGAGCTGGAGAAATTTTTGCAGAACATGCGAGGGAACAATTTGAGCATAGCAGGACAAGTATGAAACATGACAAGTAATTGAAATAATAGCAATGGCTGCATTAATAGCACAAAAAACAACAGTCAAAGAAAGCTACACATTGCTTCAAGGCAAACTAGCGGACGTGTTGGCAGCGAAAATTCCTACTAACAAGAAAATTAAAACTCTTACGCTAAGCAGCAAAGCAAACTAAAAGACCGACCATGACATAGTAAGTATTCAATAGCTAAGTTTTAGCCAACTTGCAGAATGAACTCTGTAATGAACTATGAGTGAGAACAATTCATTCTTGTGCCTAAGATAATTGCAAAGGAGACAAAAATATATTTTCAAGCAAAACATTATCCAAGGATAAAACATTTTTTCAAAACCTGGGAACTTTTGGCCCCCAGAAGGCCATAATTTTATTTCTACAAGGATAAAACAAAAAATACATATATAATAGAAACACACAATAAAAATACGAGTAAATTGATAGAAAACTTTAAATCTAATTGAAAAAAAGAAAGAAAAGAAAGTATCAACACCATCAAGGAAAAGAACCAACTACAAAAGCATTACAAGCAATAATCAAGAAAATATATTGTGAAGGCAGATTTAAAAAAATCAAAAAAATATGGAACATCTTTAACTTAAATATGAATCATGCCCGCAACATGATGCATCGATTTACCATTAGGCTAAAGGGTGGTTGCAAAAAGAAAAAAGAATCAAAAAGTAAATGACAATCAGAAAACATAGATGCAGAGAGAGGGAGGGAGGGAGATCAGATGCAAAGAAAAATGCTTGTAATGGACATCTTTTAACACCAATGTCACAAAAGAAAGCTCACAACTGGCAACATCAAACACTTTATGAAAGGCAATGGAAAGAACAGGAGAAAATTCCCTTTTTATAATTAAAACAGCGAGAATCCACAAATAATAAAAATTTAGAACTTTCATTCCCTATCCCTACTTCGAATAAAGAGCATAGAACCAACACGCAAAACACTTTGAATAAGATACGACCCCCACACGGAATAAACGAATCATCATCAGAACTGCTTAAGCACATAACAAAACCAAATACATAAAGCAAAGAACAAATATCTGGACATGATTAAATGGAATATAGAAATCTTAGCAAATAGAATATATAGATCATTGCAAGCACAATAAACATAGCATATGGGCTCAGGATTAAGAATAACCATCAAATAGCGCTTCAGGGAAAAGGTGCAGATAATATGAAAACAACTCTACGAGTGCTTAAGTAATGCAAGGTGTGGAGGTTTGATTGGGGTTTAGTTTGAGCCGGCGATGTAATTCCAAGTACATTAAATGCGTGATACAGCTATTTGATTTTCAGGTACCAAATGCTCCAACAAGAAATTGAGTTAAAAAGACAGTAGCGAAACCTGTTGATTGTAGATCATATGTAGTCATAACACTACTCAACTACAACCAAACATGTATTTTATATAGCAAATACATTTCGAGTTTCAACCAAACAAATTAATATGAATTATCATGGTTAATTAATATGAATAAACATGGTTAAATATGCATGAATTTGGAAATACATTCCAGCTGCAAGCAACCAAATACTAGCACACATGAAGATATGGGTTGGCAGTGGAGCGTGTAATAAAACCATAGGTAATATATGCTGGTATAATAAATAGTAGCCTAATTTCCTTATAATGAATAATTAAAAACTGCCAACACAAAAAAGAAAGGAATATCGTTGAGAAGAAAACAGTATATGATCATGAAATAATGATAATTTATTATGGTTTTTACTGTTGTTTCATCATGAAATAACGAAACAATGCATCTAATTCTAAATTAACAAGCACTTTAAGGAACCTAATTCTTCCATATATGAACCTACACCACAACTGATACCTTCATAAAAGTAGAAACTGAAGCCAATAAAAGATGCTATGCTAAACAAAGATCCTAAGGGAACTGAAGGACAAACCTGCAAAACAAACTTCTTATTGCTAATGCTTTTGTGTATTAGATTGGTTTGCAAAACTACAACTCGCTATTCTAGCTTGATGCATATAAAGTAGAAACTATAACTAAAGACACCTATGGAGACAGAAAGCACTGTAGCATCATATATTGAAAATTAACGAATAATGAAAATGAAGACCTATTACCGAAGAAAATATTCCCCTATAAACAGATCAAATGAGCATACGGTATCAACAAAACCATGTATCCAAAATGCAAGCAATATATATTTTGTGATAGCCGCTTACAAAAGGTAGTACTAAATGATCCAAGGCATTTTTTTCTAAGAACACAAGCAATCAACAAGCATCATTTGCTCACAACTGCTTATAATTTACACCAAGATTAACAATGTAATCTACCAACGCCAAGCTTAGCATAATCAACATGAACCGTTTCAACAACTCAAAGACGAGCAATTAATGAAGCAACCATAAGATTTCATAGAGATTTCAACTGATAACCAAAGATCCATATACCAAAGTTAGAGACAGGGATAAACCTTTAACCATCTCAACAGACCCATCAAAACCAAACAACAAGATAATAAAATAAAACACCCATTATGTAAAAGATCCATATAACTCCATCAAAAACAAGATACCAATATTAAGAAGAGATCAAAAGGGTTTAAAGATCCTTCACCCATTCATCTCCCTTCATTTTAAGAAGCCTTGGGGCACTCCCTCGCAAAGTGGCCAGACTCACCACAGTTGTAGCAAGATCCACCTCCTCCTCCGCCGCCGCCGCCGCCGCCGCCGCCTCCTCCATACCTCCCACCGCCACCGCCTCCACCATACCTCCCTCCACCGCCACCGCCGCTGCCATACCTCCCTCCACCGCCGCCGCCCTGGTTCTCACAGTCCCTCGCCATGTGCCCAGTCTCCCCGCAGCTGTAGCAGGCCCTATCGCCGCCACCGCCTCCTCCGTAACCGCCACCGCCTCCTCCATAGCCTCCGCCGCCGGATCCGTAGCCCCCTCCGCCGGATCCGTAGCCGCCGCCTCCGGATCCATAGGATCCGCCGCCGGATCCATATGATCCGCCGCCGGATCCATATGATCCTCCGCCGCCACGCCCGCCACGGCCACCGCCGCCGTAGCCCCCGCCTCCCCCACCTCCTCCTCGGCCGCCGTCGCCGCCCTGGACGGAGGAACCGTCGGGGCCGGTGACGTCAACGGCCTTGGTGCGGCCGTCGTCTCCCTCGGAGACGGAGAACTCGACGGCCTCGCCCTCGGCGAGGGTGCGGTAGCCGTCGGATTTGATGGAGGACTGATGGACGAAGAGGTCCTCGCTTCCGTCGTCGGGGCTGATGAAGCCGAAGCCCTTGGTGCTGTTGAACCACTTCACTGTCCCCTTCGATCGATCGCTCGACTGCGCCATTGCGAGGGATCAAGGATGAAACCCTAACCCTAGGAGGAGAATGAGGAGAAACCCTAGGTGTGTGAGATCTCTAGGGTTTGGGGTCGAGGAGATTTTATAGTTGGGATCGGACGAGCTAGGGGATTGTGACCCGTTGGATTTAGGGAATGGAATGATTTTTACACGTGTACGGTTGATACAATAACCTAGCTTTTGATTATTTTTTGAGGAGGATTCCAAATGAAATTGCTTTCTGATGATTTTTTTTTTGGTGGGGCAGAGGTGCCAGAGGAGACGGGTCGGGCTATCGCAGGTGGCTAGCTCATTATGGATGACTGCTGAAACAAATAGGAGCAAAATTGCTCGGAGTTTGAAAATTATGCCAAATCATATGCCCATCATTCGGCAGGCTAGTATGCTACTAATCAGTGTACAAATGAGGGAATTATCCATGCACAGGTTAACGACTAATTTGTATTATAATTGCATTTGGTAACCGAAAAAGCTCAATTAAAGTGTACGATCCGTGCTTTTAATCTTTTATAAAGATGGTTTGTGTTTTGAATTTTTTTTTTAACATGGAAGCTAAATCATTGGGAAACGAAATGAAAAGTTATTTGTTATATTCTCCATTTTAAGTTTAGCCTCCCACGAACCGGTGATTTATGATATAACACTAATCTAACCGATTGGCATCAGGTCCGAACCACATATCTTGTTGGCCCAAAAGGTCTTATAAGGCATGTACCCGCAAAGCCTCTAAGCCCAATATAGAGGTTCCAACCAAACCCTTCTAGGAATGCTATAAATACCACAAATAAACCCCTGAAAACGGGGATCGAACTCTGATACACCACAAAAAAGACCTTAAAAGGATCTTGAAGAGCATGCTTGACTGCTCGACCTAGGGTTTAGCCATCAAGGAGATTTCGGCCCTCACATCATCTTCTAAATGTTCTATTATATACGTTTTATACATATGATATGTCTTTACTGACTTAACCATCAAGACGCCACCACCTTACTCAACGACCCACCAAAACAAATTCATTTGTGAACCGAAGACCCACAACATTTTGTGCCGCATCACTTTACATTTTGATTCACAAATCAAACGGGTCACCATTCATTATTGGCATCTCTATGTTTACCATCGGTTGTGAATATTTACAGATGCAAAAGGTTCATCGAACAGAAATTATTATGATAAAGCTGAAAGTAATACGCACTTCTACCCACTCTCATAGTTATTTTATTAAACATGACAAAATAAGAAATAATTTATTGGCTTTGAATTTTATTTATTTTCTTCAGGATAAAAATAATATAAAAGTAGAAACTTTGCAGTAGCCCCTTCAATAGGGCTCAAGAGTTTTTTAACCATCGAGTCTAGCCCAAAATCTACTATGAAAGATGGGCTATATGGTATGTTGCCGATTACTAAATGAAAAAATACTTAACCTACCGGGCTTGAAATCTACCGCAATCCATCCAAAAAATAAAAACCATGGGTCCACTTATTTGGCACTAGTATTTAGGTGTTGTGGGTCCCATCATTTTGTCTTTTGGATGGATTGTGGTAAGATTTCAAGCCCAGCATGTAAAGTAGTGCTCTTACTAGATTAGCTTCAAACCTATGGTCATGGATTTATACATATCTTGCCAACCTTTTGTTTTGTTTTGGGTTTACACAAGTCTGTATTGGTTTGAAGTGTTGAGATCCGTGCTTCAGATTGTGAGGCAAGTAACAAGAATCCATCGAATTCTGATACTTGGTGTCCACCCAATTCTGAACATATCAAAGTGAACGTTGATGCATCAGTGCAAGGAATTTTCTCGCATTTTTATTAAAAACCTAGGCAACTGGAGTGATAGCCAGAAATGAGAATGGTCGCAAGTCTGGTCCACTATTAACCCGAGCGCTGATTCACAGTATATCGAAGTTATGGTGCGAAGGTATAATTATGGCAAAAAGGATAGTCGAATAACAAGGTATTGTGGACAATGAAACTTGTGTTGTCATGGAAGGAGATGCAAAAGTGGTAGTGGGTTGGTTATGTTCGAAATCAGCATGACCGCCTTGGAGGTTTGCGCATATAGTACACGAATGCACCGATCTTTTAGCCTCTAACCCTTTTATTGAAATTGACGCTAAACCAAGATCTCAGAATGTTGCCGCTCACAATATTGCTCGAGCATTAGCAAACTCAAATTTATCGGGTATTAGGTCTTTATATAATTTGCCTTTGAAATTCCGTGCACTCTTGAGATTTTAAATGGTTGTTTGCAAAAAAAAAATAACATTGTGGAGCCCAACTACAAAACCTCTCTTGCTGTTTTAGCCATTTCTTGGAGTCTTCTCATGAGATAAAATAAGATTCAAACGAGTAATCTATGTGTTAAAACTTAACAAGCATAATTGTGGTAATTTAACAAATTTGATTGTTAGAAAACTCTGTAGAACTCCAAACAGACGTTACAAAATCGAGCTAAATTGCATTTTTGTCGTTATATTACTTCTCTTGGTGATCATATAGAAATCGAACCCACTTCTTTGACTATGTTTGGCATGAAGAAAATATCTACAATCTGCTCCAAAATCAATCCCTGATTCTTGAGTACAATGGACATAAGCAAACCGAAAATTGACTGAATTCACTACATGCAATGATGCAACATCTTAAAACAGTTCAAACACCAAATGAGCTGATACACATTCTTTTTTCTTACTGAAATAAACACAACATATATAACTTGTTCAACCATAACTAAATATTGTATTACGATGCAACCACTTCAGGAATCAGGCGACCTCCAGAATGAGGAGAAATTTTACAAGAACAAAGCCCAAAAGAGCACATTTGACAAATGCTAAAAGCAAAGGATAAAAACAGCGAGCGTACCTTAAGAATGGCTAAATTAAATCCCTAAGGGCCTGTTTGGTTGTAGAATTATGAAGATTTGGATTGTGGAATCCAAAAATTCCATAATTTTGTGTTTGGTTGGGAGATTTGGATTTGTAGGATTCCTTTATTTTTATAGGGGGCCACCACAAAACAAGGATTCTTGAATCCTAAAAAATTTGGAGAATTTGCAAGGATTTAGCACTATTCATTGTACTTTTAGATTAGTCTGTGTACTTTATTTATTTAAACATCCTCAAATCCAAATCCCACTTTATTTTCAACAACCAAACAAAGATTACAATAATCTACAAATCCAATACCAGGAATCCAAAACCGACCAAACAACAAATTACCAAATCCAGAAATTTTCAACTATTTTGGAATCCAAATTTCATAATATTGCAACCAAACAGCCCCTAAACAAGATAACCAATACTGGATATAAACAAAATGAGAAAAAAAAAAAACAAGGTTATCTCAGACCACAAAATATATAATAAAAGGAAAAAATTGCTAAATAAAAAAGGTTGAATTAGGACCTTGCCCAAAAACAATTGTCAAAAACTCCATAAACTTAAAAATTCTTGTGTTTTAGTCTATATTTTAGTCTATATAGTACATTTAGTATTATTTATATCAACATTGACCTTTCAGATAAACTACTGCATTTGTCTTTCAAATTTCTATAGTTATCTTTTAAAGCACTATATTAATCTACTAGATGCTACATTTATATTGAAACATGTCTAATGTAATAAATATGGTAATTTTACTAAAAAATATAGCAATTTCATGTCAAATGTAGTATTTTAACTGGTACTTTATAACATAAATGTAGTAGTTTGAAAGATAACTATAGTCAATTAAAAAGTAAATGAAGTGGTTTATCAGAAAGGCCGGTGTTGGTATAAAACAATTTAAATGCACCATGGAGACTTGAACATAAGAATTTTTAAGTTTAGGGTGTTCTACACAACCTTTTTTTTGGTAGGAACCTAAACCTAATGCTTTGATTTTCAAACCAAGAGATTTAAAACCATTCGTCCCAAAATAAAAAGGCACTCAAACATCAAAATTTTAACCAAACAAAAACTAAACAATACATAAAAACAAACATAAAAATATAAAAATATAACAGAAACAAAGCGTCGCATCTCATATTTAGAATCCACAAATTTCCATCATAGAAAATGGATATGCATGTTCCGACTCTTGGATAAAACAAACATAAAAATATAACAGAAACAAAGCGTTCCATCTCATATTTTCAGTAAGCCACATCAAGCAGCTTATCGTAATCTATTGTCCTCGGTTAAATTGACAATTAACATATCCTTTTCAACTCCTTTATTCATGTTCATTTAAGTTACCCTCAAGCTCTATGAGGATATACAATTGTAACCTCACCAAAACACAATTTTACAAAATTACTCCACTCTATATGATTATAACCATTTAGCATTGTTTTTTTTTTGGATGCAACCAATTGGAAATAGAAGGGGCGGCCTGACACTTTGGAAAAGTGGAAAAGAAAGTTCTACCGCGATCTATGCTCCTTTGGTAACAATTAGAATTGTTGTTTTTTATTTTAAAAAATATTGGACTTGAAAACATTGTTCTTTCATCAAAGATACTTGTATCTAACAATCGTAGGAAAGGTAAACGCCCTTAAATAAAAATTACATGTTACCAATATTAAGATAAGCTAATTGGGTTGATCGAACCCCGACCCAATCTTAACTTAAATCCACAATTCCAAACAATGATATTAAGTCTAAATTTATTGAAAAACTTTTTAATTAATGTAGGCCCCTAAATTTCGACTATATTAATAATCGACCAGTAACAACCCATAACATGCATATAACCTTGTTGTAATTTATATTACACCCTTATAACTGAAACCTAGATGCGTAACATAAGGCGTACATGATTTCACTTGGATGGAAAATTATGCAACCTCTGAGTTTAGATATGTTATATTATTTGTAATTAAGCAGATAATCACTCATTATTAGATAAACAAGTTGAATTATTAGAGAAAATATCTAAAACTTAGAGGATCAATCGTTACTTGAGAGTTGATTATGGAGTTGTTTGGACAGCTGAAATACTGCGATTACAAGGACTATTAGGTTCATATTTGTAATTTATGTTTCATATTTGTATTCCTCATTCATCATGACATACCGCTTCTTAGACACCCACTATCACGTGTACGTTTATATGGTTTGTATCTTCATGCTCATGTTTGATAAATGGTTTCCTATGGTTACGGAAATAATGCCTTTGTGCATTCAAAAGTTATTTTTACTTCTCTTTTATCGCATTATCAATACTTGCAGTCTTCTCAAGAGTTTGAGAGTGCAACCGGCTAGCAATGCCTGTCTCGGGGCATGACAAGCAAATATACCAATGTAATTAGCGTTTCAACAAGACATTGACAATCCAAACTCTAAAACAACTATATTTGTATTCAGTTGAAATTAACATGTTAGCTTTGTTATTTAAGGGGGGGCATGGAATTAACGACACCCTTCAACTAAAGATAATTTTAGTTAATAGAGTCCTAAAAAAATTAGAAACATCCTTAACTTGATACAATTATTAACCATATGTAATTCAAATCTTAGATATTTCAATTAACATAATTAAGTACCTCTACACACATGTACACACATACTTTAATGAAATGTTGTTGCATGTGGAAGACAGGAACAAACAAATTCTTGTTTCATTTGCCGAAATTTGCTTCAACTTGCTTTAGTATTAAGGGTGCACATCAATTTTCAAGCAAAAAACAAAACATGATGTATGAAACTTGAAGAATAAAACCATATAATTCTTCAGCAACAAAGTGACATTTCATCAAATCTCAATAACAAACAAACTAAAACAGAAGAAACTTACATGTTGAAGCAACCTTGGCACTTCACATCCTGCAACAGATAAATAAAGATGTTTTAACACAAATCAAGATCAACATTCAGATTACAAACTTTAACTTCTAAAAAAAATTGAGGGGATGAAAACAAACCATGAAGAAAGAGTTGGGGGATTGGACTGCCTCTTGAGCTTGTGCCTTCTCTTCTCCAGTTCAGCTGGTGGATTCAGCAGATCGATATCATTCGGAAGCACCGCCATCACAAACGTTCATCACTTAGAATTTTTATTTTTATTTTTAACAAGAAATTTGAATTAAAATCAAAACATAAACATGAGTGACTTGAGTCGGATCACGTCAAGATGTTACCTTCCGTTGATCTGCTAATGGCGGCGATAGACGGCTGAGATTGGATCTGGAGGCTGGCTCCTGAAGCGTGTGGATCTCAATGGGTTTGAGGTTGTTTGTGCCGAGCTACCTGTAAGGAAGTCCCGGGTGGTTTGGTACCAGCGAGGACCCTCCGACGATCGAGTTAGAGAGGAAATCCGAGCAGAGTAACGGCTTAGTCGAATAAAAATGGCTTACTTGAACCGTCTGAAGGAGGGGTTTATATAGCGGCGGCAACATGCAGGCAGGTGCGGGAATCACGCCGGCCGTTACGCCCCCCGACGCTACGCCCGCATGATAGGTGGGATCTCCCCATTAATGGCGAGACATGTTCGTTAATTGAGAATCGTGAAAGCGTGGAACGCGGGATTGTGGGCGGCGGATATCTCGCGCATGGCGAGATTCACGGAGGCGAGGCGAATGCATCTGCGGTCGATGTCGTTGGTCGGTCGAGAAGACCGAGGAAGATTGGCTCGGCGGGATGCTCGGGAACAAGCGGGAAGCCGAGCTATCTTGGTTCTGTGGTAGTCCGGAGGCGAGCCGAGAGGGCCGAGGAGGCCAGACGCGCGGGCGGCTCGAGGTGAGCCAGCTGTTGCTTATAGGACGGGCACATGGACGTTCTGGTCGGCCACTGCAGGCCTTTTCTTGCACGCTTCAGAACACGTCATCAGCCACGTGTCACGATTTGGTGGATCGTCGATATCGAGCATCATCATTAGCCCCCCACTCTCGTCCCGACCTGTTCACGGGTCAGGTCGAGAGTGGCCCGCCGGGTCACCCGAGGTGAGCTCCTTTACGTGGATATCGTGAGCGTGCGTTCCCGGACAATCGGCCGTACTCTCTTGATGGCGTCAGCGAGTCAGAGGTCGGA
The DNA here is from genome assembly GCA_030015575.1 of Agapanthus africanus. Lineage (NCBI taxonomy): Eukaryota > Viridiplantae > Streptophyta > Magnoliopsida > Asparagales > Amaryllidaceae > Agapanthus > Agapanthus africanus. The sequence continues at coordinate 31,019,085 of CM057339.1, forward strand.
TCTCGCATTTAAAGAGGATGCGCCGGATCATGTGTACGTTCACTGAAGCGACTGTCCACGTGTCGGGCGCTGGTTAGCTGAAGCGACAGGCCGCAGGTTCCCTGCGCCCGATGGGGGGCGGCCAAAGTGCGCATGACAGGTGGAGCGATTGTGGTCATCGAGTGCGAAGAGTCGTTTTGGCGGGAGATGACCACTGCCGTTGGATGTGTTACGCCAGCTGCTATAAATAGATGTGGGGTCCACATGAGGACCCATTCCTCTTTATAGTTTTCTCGTCTTTGATCTTTTCAGCTCGATGTTCTCCTCTTTAGGTTAGGACTCTTGCGTTTTCTCTTCCGAGAACTCTTCCTCATCAGGTTAGATGTCTTCATTTTCTCTCTTTTTTTGCTTCTTCTTCTGAGTCAAGCCTGCCTCTCCCTTTGGCAGGACAAATGGATCGATTCAGGACTCTTGGTGCTTTCGGCGCCCTGTCTCGAGGCGGGGCTGGCAGTGCGGCTGTGCCTCCGGCTGACCCGAGCCCCACACCAAATGCGCCGCTGCCGGCGGGGCCATCTGCTTCGTCACGAGCTCCCAATGATTGCCCCGGCGGCGGCCAAAGGCGTCCACAGGTTCCCAAGCCTCGGACGAGGGATACAGGAGAGGACGAAGATGGGGTTCCTCTTAAGAGGAAGAGTACGGTCTCTCGCGTGCCAACGACGGAGATTCCTGAGGGGATTCCTGCGCTGGAGGGGGACGTCCCTTTCATAGTCCCGTCTAGGCTTTCCGTTGCTGCCATCCTGCTTGCTGGTATGGAAGAGTCGGCCGGGGGCAAGATTCCGCAGGGGACCCTGAGGGCCCAAATGGCGGTTATAGCTCAGGAGGCGGTCCAGGTATATACTCTCTCATGTGTTATTTCGAGCACCTTTCTTTAGTTCGAGTGTCTCTAAGTCTCTCTGCTGTTTTTCGTCAGGTCCTTCAGCACTGCGCCCGCGTTACTCGCATGGAGGCCGAGGGGACTATCCACGCTATGAGGCCGGCGGGAGAGTCTCCTTCAGAGGCCGAGGATCTGCGACTTGAGCTGCGTCTGGAGAGGGAAAGGATGGCCGTCCTTGAAGCCCGATCGGCCGCCGCGGAGCTCGCCGTTTCAAAGTGCCTGGAGTCTTATCGCAGCCTAAGTGAGTCCCACCGAGTCATCGAGGCAAAGTTGACAGAACTGGCCGATCGCATTGCAGCCATGAAGACCGCCTAAGTTGATAGAGTTGGAGAAACGAGACCGGGCTTAGATTAGAGCTGCCGCTTATCAGCAGCAAATGGCCCGATACTACAACGCGCGAGTCAAGCGTCGCTTCTTCAAGACCAGAGACCTAGTCCTGAGGCGAAACGAGTTCGTCGATCAGGGCATGCTGCATAAGTTTTCCCCTAAATGGGACGGTCCTTTTCTCGTCTCCGAGGTCCTTCCTGGCGGAGCCTACCGTTTGCAAGACGCAGATGGACGCAAGTTCCCACGGCTTTACAACGCTGAGAAGCTCAAGCTATACCGGTGAGGGGGATATCCACGGGTTAGCATTTTTTCTTGGCCAGGTCCAATGTAAACTTTTTCTAAAATCCTTTCTATTTAAATAATAAGAAAAGAACGCTAGAGCGTTGCGAAAGGAGAATTTTATTCATTCGAAAAGATACTATGGGCTCCTCAGCATCACAGAAAAAGAAAAAGTTACATCAAAGGTGGAACGGGGTCAAGGAAATACTCCCGGTGATACTCAGAATGGATTTCCGTCAGCCGGGCCCTAGCCGCTGCAGCCCGCTCCTGCCTACGCTGCACGCGGACCCGGGATGCCACGGAAACGCCCGGCGCTCCGCCCTCTGAGCTTTGGCCCATGATGTACCTCATCTTGAAACACTCTAGAATCGGAGCCAAGGATCGGTCGCGCCTGGTTTTCGAAATGAGGCCGAACGGGAAGATTGAATGCACCTTGCCGAGCGCCTCATCCAGAAGCTCCTTAGTGAAGGGGTTGTCTAACCCCGGGGACCTCCTCCAGATCGCGTACATCAACATCTGAAGCGAGGACGACCGCCGAGGGAGAAGCCGGACGAAGTGATCCTCGAGACGCTGAACCACTCCCCGGTACCCTTCCTCCGCCAGAGACTGGTCGTACAAAAATACATCGCCAGGGGTGATTATCTCTTCGATCAGACACACGCGCCCAGTCATCTCGAGAGAAAGCAGTACCGAAGGAGCCACCATCTCTTTACCTATTTATAACTACAAACAGGACCTTCGAGGACCCGGATTCTCACGTATACCGGCGCAAATATCGGGAATCGCAGCGACTACTCCAATGCCACAACGCCACGTGGTGAAACTGACATGGCTTCCCGAAATGTTCTGCCTTTCCCCGTACGTTCCAGACACGTGTGGTCCGCCGACTATTACCCTTCCCGATGCTCTCGCACCGGGAGGATCGAGGGAATCCTTGCGTGACCAGGCAACAAACCAACAGCGCTAAGGATCGAAGCCCTCACCAAGAGGCAGCCGAACAGCTACCCTGCTCGGTCATCCCTGGCTGGCAGTTCAACACCCCACGACGCCAGGGACCCAAAGCCCTCGCCAAGAGATAACTGAACAGCTTCACTGCTCGGTTATCCTTAGCAGGCCTCCTACGGCCCCTCCCACGCTAAGGATCGAAGCCTTCAACAAGAGGCAGCCGAGCGGCTGCCTCGCTCGGTCATCCCTGGCTGGAAGTTCAACACCCCCACGACTCCAGGGGTCCAAAGCCCTCGCCAAGAGTCAGCTGAGCGGCTTCACTGCTCGGTTATCCTTAGCAGGCCTCCTGCGGCCCCTCTCATGCTAAGGATCGAAGCAATCGCCAAGAGGCAGCCGAGCGGCTATCCCGCTCGGCTATCCCCGACTGGTAGTTCCGACCCCACGACGCCAGGGATCTAAGTCCTCGCCAAGAGGCGCCGGGCAGTAACCCTGCTCGGCCTATCCTTAAAGACCAAAGCCTTCGCCAAGAGGCACCAGGAAGTAACCCTGCTCGGCCCATCCTTAGTAGGCCCCTTACGGCCCCTCCCGCGCTAAGGATCAAAGTCCTCATCAAGTAGGCAACCGTGCCCTCCCTTGCTCGGTTATCCCCGGCTGGTAGCTCCCTACCACAACCGACAGGGATCAAGACCTCTCCAAGAGGCACCGGGCAGTAACCCTGCTCAGCCCGTCCTTAAGGATCAAAACCCTCATCAAGAGGCAACCGGACCCGCCCTTATTCGGTTACCCCCGGCTAGTAGCCGCTACCCACGACGCCAGGGATCGAAGCCATCACCAAGAGGCAATCGAGCGGCTGCCCTGCTCGGTTTTCCCTGGTTGGTAGCTCCCTACCCACGACACCAGGGATCAAAGCTCTCACCAAGAGGCAGCTGAGCAGCTTCACTGCTCGGTCCATCTTCAGCAGGCCTCCTACAGCCCCTCCCGCGCTAAGGATCAAAGTCCTCATCAAGTAAGCAACCGGGCCCGCCCTTGGTCGGTTATCCCCGGCTAGTAGCTCCCTACCCATGACGTCAGGGATCTAAGCCCTCGCCAAGAAGCAGCCGAGCAGCTTCACTGCTCGGTCCATCCTCAACAGGCCTCTTACGGCCCCTCCCATGCTAAGGATCGAGGCCTTCACCAAGAGGCAATCGAGCAGCTACCCTGCTCGGTCACCCATAACTGGTGTCATTACCTACCAGCGCACAGTCCAAACCCTCGCCAAGAGGCTATCCCCACCTCGACTTCGGGGCCATGAAGATACCAACCCTTCACCAGTCTTTGCACACTTGGCAAATGAACAGATTCAACTCGACGTATGATCGCTAGACGAAAAACCGACCTGACATGGAAGCTGAACCGTGCAAGTACGAGTGTTTACCGACAAAGAAAAACAAGGGCGCAAATACAACTGCAAAAAGTTTTTATTCACAAAACCAAAAGTCTTTACAAGGGTATTGTGGGCTCCCCAGCCTTATCAAAGTGCTCGGAGGCTTACAAAATTCCTGATGCAACAAAAGAAGAGAAACAAGAAGACGAGCGGTTTCAGGCCTCAGGGCTAGGCGCAACCCCGAGGGGCTCAATATCTACCACGACTCGGGCTGCGTCTGATCGACGCCCATCACAGGAGCCTCGGCGTCGCCCTCGCCGAGAGTCCCTTCCCCGGCAGTGCTCCCGAAGGCTTACAAAAGAGAGAGGAGGGAAAGCCGTAAAGTTCGGGCCGCAAGTCCCGCCTAGACCTCACCTCCCTCATCACCGTCGGCCGGAGGCATGACCACCGAAAGTGGGACCCGAGCACGGAGCTCACCGTTGGCAAACTTCGGAAACTGCTCCTTGACGGTATCAAGAGCTTTGTTCCATGCGATGGCGGAGGCCTCGCCGAGGTCGACGTAAAACTGGTCCGACCCATTATAATCAGCCACCGCCTTTCTAGCTCGAATCTCGGCAACCTCCGCCGCCTGAAGCGCCGCCTCGGCACCCCACCTGCTGGCATCCCTCGCCCTCTTCATGGCTGCAAAGCGATCGGCGAAGTCGTTTTTTTCTGAGTGAAGGAAGAAGAGCAGCAAGGGGCTTGCGGTGGTCTTTGCACTTGCCTATCCGTTCCGCTCGGGTGCCTCGCCGGAAAGTCGACTTCGACTTCCGGTAAGCGCCAAAAAATCAGCGATCCTTTTTTTTCGTCCCGGCAAGTCGTGTTCGACTTCCGGGGAATTCCACTCCAAATCTCATCCGAGGTGTTTTTCGCAAGTTTTGATTAAGACAAACAGGCCAATGATCCAGGGAGTCGATTCAGCTCTGGATTGGAGGCTTGTCAACTGCCTTTCCTGGCCTGGCATCTGATCGTCGATGGTCAAAATGTCTCGCTTAACCGGGGGCGGAGTGACGTGGTGGCGTTCGATAAGTCCGAAGTTGGGCTTAGGGGGATCCCTAAAAGACGTTGGTTTAAGATTTACAAAGTGACGAAGGCCAGATTTACACCGGGATCAGCAGCTTCCAGTGAAGACAAAATGGGTCGGGCAGGCTTAGAAGGATCGGGCGGGGAAAACGGGGTCAGCTACACACGTCGCTTTCATTTCGTATATTATATACCACTTCCCGGTCAACGCGAATAGATTCTTTGCTTCTTTACCCCGTCTTCGCCTCGATGACTCGGTGGGACTCAGTTAGGCAGTGATAAGACTCCCGGCACTTTGAAATGGCGAGCTCCGCGGCGGCCGATCAGGCTTCAAGGATAGCCATCCACTCCCTCTCCAGACGCAGCTCAAGTCACAGATCCTCGGCCTCCGAAGGAGACTCTCCCGCCGGCCTCGTAGTGTGGATAGTCCTCTCGGCCTCCATGCAAGTAACGAGGGCGCAGTGCTAAAGGACCTGACGAAAAACAGCAGAGAGACTTAAAGACGCTCGAACTAAAAAAAGAGCGCTCGAAATAACACATAAAGGAGTACATACCTGGACCGCCTCCTGAGCTATAGCCGCCATTTCGGCCCTCAGGGTCCCCCGCGGAATCTTGCCCCCGGCCGACTCTTCCATACCAGCAAGCAGGCTGGTAGCAACGGAAAGCCCAGACGGGACTACGAAAGGGACGTCCCCCTCCGGCGCAAGAATCCCCTCAGGAATCTCCGTCGTTGGCACATCTATTTATACCAGCTGGCGTAACACATCCAACGGCAGCGGTCATCTCCCCCCAAAACGACCCTTCGCACTCGACGGCCACCATCGCTCCACCTTTCATGCGCATATTGGCCGCCATCCATCGGGCGCAGGGAACCTGCGGCCCGTCGCTTCAGCCAACCAGTGCCCGACACGTGGGCAGTAGCTTCAGTGAACGTACACACGATCCGGCGCATCCTCTTTAAATGCGAGATCCAATCCCTGACTCGCTGACGCCATCAAGAGAGTATGGCCGATTGCCCGGGAACGCACGCTCACGATATCTACGAAAAGGAGCTCACCTCGGGTGACCCGGCGGGCCACTCTCGACCCGACCCGTGAACAGGTCGGGACGAGGGTAGGGGGATAATGATGATGCTCGATATCGGCGATCTACCAGCTCGTGACACGTGGCTGATGACTTGTCCCGAAGCGTGCAAGAAAGGGCCCGCAGTGGTAGACCAGAACGCCCCCGTGTCCTTCCTACAAGCAACCGCTAGCTCACCTCCGAGCCGCCCGCGCGTCTGGCCTCCTCGGCCATCTCAGCTCGCCTCTGGACTACCACAGAACAAGGATAGCTCGGCCTCCCGCTTGTTCCCGAGCCTCCCGCCGAGCTAATCTTCCTCGGTCTCCTCGACCGACCAACAGCACCGACCGCAGATGCATCCGCCTCGCTTCCGCGAATCTCGCCATGCGCAAGATATCCGCCGCCCACAATCCCGCGTTCCACGCCATCAGGATTCTCCATTAACGAGCATGTCTCACCATTAATGGGGAGATCCCGCCTATCACGCAGGCGTGGCGTCGGGGGGCGTAACGACCGGCGTGATTTCCGCACCTGCCTGCCTATTGCCGCCGATATATAAACCCCTCCTTCAGACGGTTCAAGTAAGCCATTTTTACTCGACTAAGCCGTTACTCTGCTCGGATTTCCTCTAACTCGATCGTCGGAGGGTTCTCGGTGGTACCAAACCACCCCAGGACTTCCTTGCAGGCTGCTCGGCACAAACAACCTCAAACCCATTGAGATCCATACGCTTCAGGAGCCAGCCTCCAGATCCCATCTCAGCCGTCTATCGCCGCCATCAGCAGATCAACGGAAGGTAACATCTTGATGTGATCCAACTCACGTCACGGCCCATTTTAAACTTGTCAAAAATTCCAAGTATTTTCCAAAATTCTCGTACCAAAGTTTGACCCCTCTCTCCCTCCCCTATATTCCTCTCCTCCTGCTCTGCGCCTCCTCCTCTCAACCAATCCTCCTCGTCTTCGAGGGAGCTCCTCCTCACTCCACTCTTCCTCCCTCCTCCGCCACTCTCTCTTCCTTTCTTTCCTTCTTCCACCACTCTAAAAACTTATGTGTAATATCTAATCATTTGCTTATAATATTTAAGCACTTTCCTATAAGATTTAAGTAGTTGCATGTAATATGTGAGCAGTGTATTATAATATCTAGTTTCCTACAATATATAAGAAGTTGCCTGCAATATCTAAACGTTTTCAGGTAATATCCAGTTGCATGTAATATTTAAGTATTTGCTTGTAATATCTATGTAATTTTCTGTAATATTGAAGCAGTCACCTTGGTCAAGTGAATGGTTAAAAGTACAATTGTAGTATTAATTAGTCACATGGGTTGTTTTAAGTACATTTAGTGGGGGTTTAACAAAAAAGTATCAAAGGTTTAGCTAATGAGCCATTGAGCAGGGGCTTTTTCACAAGACCAAAAGGCTCAGGGACTCTTTTTCAACTGAAAAAATGGCCAATGAGTTTTGACAATTTACCAGTTTTTTTTTACTATCATAGCAAGGATGCATAGGATGTCAAAAAGGTTTTTTCTTTTATCCATAACTAAATGCTTAAAAAAAACCAAAAAATCCCTAATTGGTTTTAGCCCCAAACCATGCCAACTCATACATATATATTTTTACCCTTTCAAATTTTAAATGTGAAAGTAGTTGATCAAAATGGCCGAACCATTTTTTCAAAACGACCTTAATAATTAGTATATTTATGAAAAATAGTTTATACATGGTGATAGGCGTGCACATCACCCAATTATTTGTACATAACTTATATATGAAGCATAAATTACTTTATAGTAGTTTTATAAATATATATTTTAACTAAATATAGGGATCTATGTAATAACATTCATAATAAAAGTTTTATAAACATATTGATTCTTATTGTTCCTTTGTTATTATTATATGCAATAGTTCTGCAAACACTGAATCAATAATAATTTAGATATTTGTTATTATTACCAAAAGCAGATTTGGCCATAAAATTGAATAAGAATCCTCATAGTAAGCGAAAAACACTTACAAAATAAGCCTTACATATGTATTTATATTTATATACACATCTCTTAATATACACAGTCATCGCAAATGCAAATATGCAAGCTGCATAATAATGGAATTACAAGCACCACATTAATAACATAAGCGTTTTGAAAATAAGTATTATCATATTTCATTCAACCTCCAGCTTCAGGAAAGCAGATCTTACATACCTCACTGCATATCTACTTGCCTACATACCGCGTTTCCTTCCATTCCTGTTCCACATATCATCAACGTTCCGGCGTCTTAGTATATCTCAGTTAACCTATGAACTGATCTCTTAATAAATAGGATTAATCTCTACTATTTTTCCCCATTGCTTAGATTAAGCATGTAATTTTCTTATCTGTTCCCATTCACATTTTATGGCTTAAAAATATTTCTCCGACCCAAACTAGCCCACAACAGCATGTAAGAAAAAGGAGCAAAAGGAAACGAAGATTTATCGAAATCTAGTATACTGTTTCTTCCAACAAATTTTTTATATCGAAATATTTATAATACACCACCATTCCCTATCATATCATATACATGCATTGCACAGTTGATATTTCACTGGTCCCTGCATGAATTATATGTATCAAAATATTAGACACAAGCTGCAATAGATTTGTATGCCTTACTAATTAACATCAATCTTAACTTGATAAATCTGCATTCATCATGCAAGTTTCTATCATGGTTATTAAAAAAAACAGCATCCTTAGCATTGACCAACCTTGCAAATGAAGCATGAATCTGTGTTGGTGTTAATTATCTTGCAAGCACGCAATTATAGTATATAGCTAGCAACTTGGTGGCAATCCATTCAATCCTTAACCAAACAGCAACCAATAAGCTCAGCCCCTTCCTCGAAGGATATTAATATATAGAGGCATTAATAGCTCTAACTCCTCCAACTCTATCATATCAACGACGATGGCGTGTACAGCGACCACAAGGGTAACATTCTTGGCGATGCTGCTGCTAATTGCATCAAGGACGTCAATTATAGCTGCAGCGGATACTTGTTCGGTGGACAAGGAAGACCCATGCCTATCTACGTGCGTGTACGAGTGGAGGCACTGCTGTCGGGTCTGCAGACTGTTGCCGTTGGGAACCGTTGGAGAGGACTGCGGTGCAGGGTGCGAGAACAAGTACTTTGGCTGCATCGAAGCCTGCTAATGGATATAAATGAAACGTGTCATTAGAATAAGAATTCTATGGTGATCCAGATGTATCTTGATCTTGTGTACATCTCGAGTAATTCTGATTATTTGGACTGCTTTAAGATATGATCTATATAGTGCTTGTGTGTTTCGCGAGTTCTGCTCTCTTTTTTGGTTCCCTTGGCCATTTCCAAGCTACAGCAAAATAGAAGAGGTAGAAGTTGTTATAAATTGTGACAGAATGTGTAGCCTGCAACTCTATCAAGCCACATTAAATTATCATCAAGCAGTAAATCCATAATCAATTGGAAACAATTGGTCAAGATTAACATAGCTAGTACAGATTTATCAATATCGAAAAGAATTCCATGATGTCTTTGAATTAGTTCTTGTCAGTTCTGAGTTGTTATTGAAGGTATAATCATTTTGTGTCCAATTCTGATTTGTTCCAAACATAATCAAACATAAGGGAATTTTCTCTAATATGGGCCTGATCACAAACTATGTACAGTACTCTCCTTTTTTTCTTTTTCTTTTTAAAGATTGGCATCAGCTATACATGTGACACCCCATCAAACAAACTAAACTACCTTTACTCATGTTAAATTGACTCTCCTAAATATATGGCACTTTAGTTTAAACTTCAAACAGAAAAAGGCTCACCGTTCATGAAAAGGAAATGCAACTCCTCAGTATAACTCTGGTGCATATATAATAAAACATCCGTTAAAGTGCTCGATACTAGTTTATCAAAGTCATGCCTATAGTGAAAAAACTGGTGCTTACCGTCATCTGTGTTCTTCATGATGCGGTTTATTGATCGAGCATTGAGCGACGATGATCAAATTTCTTGGACTGTTCTATGCACCTACCAATGCGCGTCCGATTATGAAGACTGTCAGTCCGAGTGCTTTACAAACGGATGCTATGCAACGTGTGATGATAGCCAACAAGAATATCTCTCAGTGCGAACCTGAATTGGAGGACGACGCCTTCGCCTTAGCACGATAAAGCATTCTAAAACATGGTACTAAATGAGAAATGAATTTGCTGTATAAGGATTTGAATAAATTATTTAATGTAGGAGGAGGTTATATTGTATCATGAAAATAATCAAGAGAAAATAATTTTATTGCCTTAGAAATTAAGAGTCTCTCCATACAAATATATATGGAGGGTTATAGACCACCTCTACAATAATAACCGATGCGGGACTAAAACTAATAATTAATATCTAATAACTAATTATATTCATAACACTCCCCCGCAAGCTGGAGCGTAGATGTTAATCATGCAAAGCTTAGACAGATGAGCAAAAATCGGTCGCGAAAGAGGTTTCATAAAGATATCTGCTAGTTGAGACGAAAAAATATGTTGGAGTACAACTACCTTATCTGTCACCGTGTCACAAATGAAAAGGCAATCGAGTTATAAAAGTGTTGGTTCGTTGGCTTCTTTAAAACCATGTGCATTCCCGGTAAAACGTACGACAACATATTCTGAAGAAATCCGTATGAGCAAATATAATTAGACTGCAAAACAAACAATAAAATATTACACATGCAATTAATAAGAAATATGATATATATCAAAATCAAATTATCTATTACCGTATTATCGTTTTCCGCATAAGGTAATTTTGGTCTCTATCGAAAATGGCTCAACATATTTCTTGTGAACCGAATAATATCAAAACCGATAACATAGTTATCCACATAAATCCGCAAGTGATAAATAACCACCATCGTTGATCTTGCTTTCTATCTTATGATTTTCCCACTTAAATTCAATGGACTTCGTTTCTTTTCCCAAAATATTTATTATTTAGCTGATTCAACATCATTTTATAGCCGGCTCGTTCCATCTTTCGTATGAGCACACAGGTGCAGGATAAAGCTTACGAGATCTATTTCATTCCACATAACAGAATGCAATAATATATCTAATGTCTTCCATATTTTTATAAAAAAAATACCACAATTAAAAATTATATTTACATAGTTTTAAATACATGCTAAAATATTAATTTCGAAAAACGGTATATATATATATCTACGACATTTATTCGGTGTGCGGCCATAGACCCGACATATATTATAATCTTATTTATATATAGTCTATCTATCTAATTATCTAAACTGCTTTTAAAAAGAAATTAAGATACTTCTGGAAAATAACTTTCTTACTTCCACTCCCAAATATATTCCATTCTTTTATCCTTATTCCTAATATTTTTTTTGGTCTCATTAATCAATATGCAAGTGATTAAAAAAAATGATGTCATAATATCATGTTATTTATAATAAATATAATTATATATTTGCTGTAATCTAAAGTCCTTAAATTAAAACAATACTACCCAAAAGTTAATTTTAAAAAAAATACATTATCATCATAATGTATTTTTTCTTTTTATATGTCAGATAAATTAGTTAATCTATAATAATGAATAGGGTAAAAGATAGGTTGTGCGAAATTATTAACCACAAAAGAATGATAACTCCAAAAATCTAAGGTCTAAAAAGAGTAAGATATTCATAACATGATTTAATAAATATTCAGAAGTAAATTGTTTGTATTAATATTACACTCTAATTATCTTATCAGGTATTCCAACAATAAAATATATATATTTACTTAACTAATTTACATTAAAACTTCAGTTTTCAATCATAAAAAACAAGAAATTTAAATAAACACTAAATACATAACAATCAAGATTTATATATCATTTTGATAACTTTAAGAAATATGAAAATTTATATAATAATTTACAGGTGCAAGTTTCCTGAGAAAAGTTTCCCGACAAAATCCATAATTTCTTAATTTAACTCCTCATAATTTCTAAACCGTTTTTAAAGAAATCTCCAAAAATATTGAAAATCTTTCCTTTTATATCTACCAAAAAAGTTAATTTCGATTATTATGACCAAAACAACTTAATTAAAATCATAAAACTACGTATTTTCTAAGGATCTGATCATACCGAACTTGACCACGGGTTCATTACCATCACGTAAAATTATTCTATTCCAACGGTCGAAAAATCACTGAAAACTTTCTTTTAAGTAAATATGTTTATATATATTTATTAAACCGCTAACAATTATTTTTTAAATATTAATTTAATAAAATATAATCAGAAAACCAATAATTTACACACCTGAGAAGTTTTCGAATATCGTTTAATATATCTTTTAAAACCAACTTATCTCTTTAAAAAATTTCACTGTGTGATATTATAGTAAATCTCATATGTTGTGCATAGAATCGTTCAACGATAACTGTGTTTTCTTGAAAACCACTAGAAAATCCCCCACTTACGTCGGAATGGCCGGATATAGATTTAAAATATGAGCAACTATCAGAGTTTCTTATTAACGCGGGATTTTATTCGTCCGTATCACAGAACCAAAAAACTTATACCGATTTCCATTAATTATGCTTATAAATAGGATATATTATATCATGATGAAAAATTAGTCCGTCTCTTTATCAATTTTTATAATCATGTCATGGTAAATAAATAGTTGATAATAAATCCTGAATTAAAAAAGAAAATATAATTGATAATATATTATACACATCTTAAACGATTTTATAAAATAAACTAATCATTAGAAATCATGCATAAATAAGTTATTTTTCTGTACTTTCTAACCGAAACAAAATAATGTAGTTATTCGTCTAATAATTATTGTTTAAAAAGTAAGCATATTTTCGCTTACAACAACTGAGCCTTTTATCCCAAGCATATGGGGTAGGCTACATGAACCAACATAAGAATCACGCCGGGTCCAGCACATGAGTCCTCCGCTTCCACTCACTTCTATCGAACAATATACTTTCATCAAGGCCTTTGGAAACCATATCGTTTCGTATCACCTCCATCCATGTTTTTTTCGGTCTCCCTTTTACCCTTTTGACATTGCCCATATCGAGTATTTATTCGTTGAACCGGTACTTCCATAGTTCTGCATCGCACATGACCAAACCATCTTAGCCGGTTTTCCAGCATCTTCTCCTCCACAGGTGGTACACCAACTTTTGCACGAATATCCTCATTTCGCATATTATCTTTTCTAGTGTTACCGCACATCCAACGAAGCATGCGCATCTCCGCTGCGTGCATCTTCTGTGTAGGATGCTTCTTAGGAGCCCAGCATTCTAATGCCGGTTTCAGATTGAATTAAATCCTATTATAGCCCTTACGTGAAACATGTGAGCACCCATGTGTTAAACACGCGAGTTTTCTCATCGCATTTTTGCAGCGCGCTCACATGCAAAACACGTGAGCGCCGCTGCTATATATGTATATGGCAGAGCTCACGTGATAGAACGTGAACGAAAACTTGAAACGCTCTCATCTGATAGAATTAAATTCTATGTGATAAAATTAAATTCTATTTAAGAAATATTTTTCCTAATCTTTCTCAAACAGAGAATCTTTGGATTTAAAATCCAATGGTAATAAAATATCACCAATTAAACCATCTGATAAAATTAAATTCTATGTGGGAAATAGTTTCCTTTTCTATCTAAAATAAAAAAAGATCATTGTTAAACAGAATTAGATTTTATAGTTAGGAAAATTCTATATATATATATATATATATATATATATATATATATATATATATATTAGTCTCCGTCTCCGTACATAATCCAAGGGCAACCCCATAATAAACAAACATAACACGATACGAAGTGATATGTTTGGAGCAGGTGAAATTTGTTATCGCAACGCGGTAACGTAATTAACTGCAGGGGCTTGCGCAAGCAAAAAAGAGCGTCCTCACAATAAAAAACACCTAACAAATGAGGGGAAATCTGATAAGTCACGCTGCATCGGTCACATCTATCCAAACCTCCAATATATGGTGATATAAATCAACTTGGTATTTTCGAAGAGGTGGATGGATATGTTTATATAGCATCTGAACTCAAATTCAGACTAGACGTCTCCGCGTCTCAATCCAGTTTTCAGCGGTAAACAGTGATTAAAACTGCTAAAACGGGTATTTAAAACCTGATATGAAACCGACATGTTTACTTGTTTCACAAGTACACGATTAAGCTTGAGCGAACACGTTACCTTACATAATCATGATATTGTACATGGATTGATTGCCTATGTTATTTTGTTAATTTCTAGTAACTTGATCATGAAATTGCTAGATTACGATGTTCCTACACATGCCATTGAATGTTTATATGAAAACATGATTGACGGATTATTGCTATTATTATCATGTCAACTACATGTATTGTAATGTTTACCGAAATGCCAACAATTCATTGATATTGATGGATTGACCTCATTGCGTCGATTGACAGGATTGTCCTGATTGATAAGACCTTATTGACTGTTTATTGACACGAGTTGTATTGATTGTTCCTATGTTGGTATTAGGTAGCTATTCCATTGATAACTGACATGAATTGAAACCTGGGAAGGGGAAATCAATAATGGAAACCGAATCGTAACTCCGTAAGATTGATTGCTAAAGACTGATCAGTCGATAAGAGCTACGAACTCCGCAATGGTGATACTGACATCATTCGTCCATATTGACATTGTTTTACTGCCTCGCAGCACGTCTCGGATTCAGCCCTGAGTCGTGAGACCGTGGTCCTAGACACGCACAGAATACTACTGAGTTACGATAAGAATTGCATAAATTGGTTTCAAATACCTGTAAAATATATAACATATCGACATGAACCCATAGAATACACATGACTTGATTGATTGTTATATTTCGATTGATACATCACCTGTATTGATATTGTTATTGAATACATACATGACATTGATTCTTGCGAATGGTATATTGAGTTCCATTCTGGTTATATTCATTATGAAATTATATTCGACGCACTGACGTCTTAGCATGGCCCGGATTCTTTGACCTTAGCACAGGAGGATCGTGAGTGCTTCGAAAAGGTTGCCGATCAATGAGGAGAATTCCATTGGTCTAGTTTATTATTAGGGTTTAGGTTTCTTTTCTAGTAATGTACTTTTATTGGATCTTTATTGTGATCCCATAAGGATCAAGTATTAATTATTATTTTCCTGGATCTTGAAATTTGGTCATTATTCATTGTTTCCACTATGGACTCATTATTGATGTTGATTGTGGAATATTGGATATGTGATGGATATTATTTTATTGTTCTTGATTACTCATTGACAGCCTTAATGTCATTATGGAAGGATGATTATTTACCGTAGAGAGCATGGCTGGCTGAGTCACATTCCCGTATTTACTGTATATTGGGAAGCAGGGCGTGTCAGAGGTCAATTTAGCAACTGGTCGAACTTGAGATACTACTGCCTTGGAGCTTGTCAAAAGCAGTTTACACACCATAATTTCTTTCCGCTTCACCCCGATCTTTATATGGATCTCCTCCAAATCTCCATGAAGAAACGTCGTTTTCACATCCAGCTGCTCTAAGGGCAAATCCTCACCGCTAAGATACTAAGAATTACACGAATAGATACTATATTCACCGCTGGAGAAAAATCGCTTGACAGTCAACTCCTTACTTTTTGCTTCTGCAACGGATTCGGGCTCTCCTGAATTTGTGTATAAAATGAAGTCGGTAACAACCTATCTGGTAGCCTTCTATCTCGTGTAGATCTTCCCAGAACTAGTACATCTGGTTGCTGAACCTGATCACCAACCTATTCTTGAACCTGATCCTGCACTGCAGTCTCCTCCATGTTCCGATCTCCACCTGCAGGTACCCGATTACTCTCTTGAGTTCCATCCAACTCGACGAACTCACGTACTGCACCATCCTTGGCTTACTTTTCTTTTGTACATGTGCTGCTCATCAAAATCGACGTTTCAGCTTTTGTATTACCTTCTTGCTTGTGTAATCCCGCAGCCGATACCCGATGAAAGTATACTTCTTAGACTCAGGGTCAAGCTTACTCCTTTCCGCCTTATAAATCAAAGAATATGCAATCCATCCAAATACTTTCTGGTGCAAGTAATTAACCAGTTTACCTGACTAATTTTCTTTCGGAATGCATCTATCAGGCGCACTTGTCGGATTTCTGTTGATCAGATACACAACATCGACCGCTGCTGCCCATAATAGGACTTTTAGCATATTCGTATCCAAGGTCATGCTCCGCACTCTTTAGGATTGTCGCGTTCATCATTTCAGCGATATCATTCTGCTGTGGCGTCCCCGTTACCGTTTTCAACCAACGAATACTCTTCTACGAGCAAAACGTCTCGAATTCTTGCTCCATTGTCGTACTTGAGGCATTTTACCTTTAGCCCCGTCTGGTTCTCAACCTGCGTAATCCAGTGTCTGAAAATACAAAACATATCAGACTTCTACATCGCATTACGCCCACGTCTTCCGGCTTGTAACATTAATGAACGTCACGAAGTACCGATTACCTCCATAAGACTCCACCGAGCCCGACCCCATACATCCATAAGCACCGTCTCTAGCTTCTTGGTCTTTTTAGCTACGCCTCCAATCTAAAATCTAAGCGTGCTTTATTTCTCACGAACACAACTCTCACAATACACCAACTCCACTTTTTCCAACCTCGAATGAAGCCCCTACTCTGAAGAATTTTCATGTTCTTCTCGCTGAGGTGCCCCAGTCGTTTGTGCCACAATAAAGTCTTCGAATCTATCTCCGAACTCGTCGCTAACGCTAACTGTTGGTAATGAAAATAACATACCTGGTTCACTCTACGAAAGTTATTAGGTTTTAATGTCATGAAGAAGAAACCTCCTTGGATGGATAAATACAACTCGGTTACTTAAGTGGTCAGCAAACATGAGTTTTTTTCTTCTTTTTAATATATATTTTAAATTGAAAATATTTTAAATTGAAACAGGCTTTTGACCCTAAAAGATTGTTTTGCCTAATGTAACAATCTCCTAGAACTTTTAAACTAGACATCAGAAAAGCCAACATTTAATTATAAAGCAATTGTTTTTTGCCTAATGTAACACCAGAAACAGACTTTTGCCCTTCTTATAATCTCAACTTCTGCCCAGCATTTTCTCTCGCTTAATAACCTCGACGGATCTAACACAGCACAGAAAAGACACATTTATTAGTTTTGTTGTTTATGCTTCATAGAAGTTTAATTCTCATCAATATCCGCATCTTTATCATCTAAATTGGCGTTGACTACAAATTAAACTATGCCCCCTAAAAACCCTTCTTTTTCTTTCTTTTTGAAATAAAACGATGAGTATATAAGAATCTCAACGTTACATTAAACAGGCATAAAGAGACAAAAATAAACATAAAATATAAAAAAAAATTATTCATACAATAAAATAAAACAAAGAAAATGAAAGAATTCAACACAGATAATTCAAACCTCACATTTCAAGCACCATTTTCTTAAAGTCAAATTGAAGTAGCTTACTATACAAACCAGTGGGTACACTACAAAGCAATTTAAAGTATATAGCATAACAAACCAAGAAATATGCATTATAACATGCTAACTAACCCATAACAAAATAAAGTATCTTTTAGAGAAGCTTCTGTAACTTTTTATTGATGGTCAAACGTTACGAGTAATTTTTTATTTTATACTTTTAAAATATTTTCTTCACTTTCACAGATCTATTTCTACAAACTGGATTTCTATAACTAGATTTCGAAAGTCAAAAGAGTTAATGTTAAGAAATATACCTTCAATATGGTTCGAGAAAGCTTCAAATATAAGAGTTATAAAAGTGTTTGTTCATTGGCTTCTTTAAAACCATGAACATTCCCGGTAAAACGTACGACGACATATTCTAAAGAAATCCTTATGAGCAAATATAATTAGACTGCAAAACAAACAATAAAATATTACACATGTAATTAATAAGAAATATGATATATACCAAAATCAAATTATCTTTTATCGTATTATCGTTTTCCGCATAAGATAATTTTGGTCTCTCTTGAAAATGACACAACATATTTCTTATGAACCGAATAATATCAAAACTGATAACATAGTTATCCACATTAATCCACGAGCGATAATAAACACCACCGTTGATCTTGCTTTCCACCTTATGATTTTCTCACTTAAATTCAATGGACTTCGTTTCTTTTCCCAAAATATTTATTATTTAGCTTAGCTTCAACATCATTTTATAGCCGGCTCGTTCCATCTTTCGTATGAGCACGAAAGTGCCGGATAAAGCTTACGGGATCTGTTTCTTCCAACATAACAGAATGCAATAATATATCTAATGTCCTCCATATTTTTATTAAAAAATACCATACAATTAAAAATTATATTTACATAGTTTTAAATACATACTAAAATATTGATTTTGAAAAACGGTATATATCGGTGTGCCGGTCAAACACCCGGCATATCTTATAATTTTATTTATATACATTCTATTTATCTAATTATCTAAACTACTTTTAAATAGAAATTGAGATGCTTTGGGGCAATAACTTTCTTATTTTCAATTCTTTTATCCTTATTCCCAATATTTTTTTGTTCTCATTAATCTATATGTAAGTAAAATTAATAAAAAATGATGTGATAATATCATGTTATTTATAATAAATTTAATTATACATTTGTTGTTGATCTAAAGTCCTCAAATTAAAACAATACTACCCAAAAGTTAATTTAAAAAAAATACATTATCATCATAATGTATTTTTTCCTTTTTTATGTCAGATAAATTAGTTAATTTATAATAATGAATAGAATAAAAGATAGGGCGTGAGAAATTATTAACCACAAAAGAATAATAACTCCAAAAATCTAAGCTCTAAAAAGAGCAAGACATAACATGATTTAATGAATATTTAGACGTAAATTGCTTTTATTAATATTACATTCTAATTATCTTATCAGGTATTCCAACAATAAAATATATATATATTTGCTTAACTAATTTATATTAAAACTTCAGTTTTCAATCATAAAAAACAAGAGATATAAATAAATACTAAATACATAACAATCAAGATTTATATATCATTTTGATAACTTTAAGAAATATAAAAATTTATATAATAATTTACCGGTGCAAGTTTCCTTAGAAAAGTTTCCCGACAAAATCGATAATTTCTTAATTTAACTCCTCATGATTTCTAAACCGTTTTTAAAGAAATCTCCAAAAATATTGAAAAACTTCCCTTTTTTAAACTTTTATATCTGACAAAAAAGTTAGTTTCGATTAATATAACCAAAACAACTTAATTAAAATTATAAAACTACTTATCTTCTGAGGATCTGAGAATACCGAACTTGACCATGTGTTCATTACCGTCACATAAAATTATTCTCGCAAAACAGTCGAAAAATCACTGAAAACTTTATCTTTCGAGTAAATATGTTTATATATATTCATTAAACCCCTAACAATTTTTTTAAAATATTAATGTAAGAAAATATAAAAATAAAATATAATCAAAAAACCTATAATTTACACCTAACAAGTTTTCGAAAATCGTTTAATATATCTTTTAAAACTAAATTATCTCTTTAAAAAATTTCAGTTGTGTGATATTATAGTAAATCTCATATGTTGTGCACAGAATCTTTCAATGACAAATATGTTTTCTTAAAAACCATTAGAAAATCTCCCTCTTCCGTTGTGTGGTATTATAGTAAATAAGTCATTTTTTCTCTATTTTTTAACTGAAACAAAACAATTTAATTATCCGTATAATAATTTTTTTTTAAAAAGTATATTTTCGCTTAATCCCCTTCAAAGTATAAAAAAATGACGGGGATAAAAAGTCCAAAATATATAAAGTTTCTCGTCTCATACATGGTTGCAATGTACTGGAGAGACTAAACAAGTTTGTAAGAAAAAAGATGAAAAATTATATGAATCCAAAGAGAGAGCATAAAGAAGAAGATCAAGATGAAGCAAACTAATAATTGGTTGTAGTGTTTTTATTATTTGGTACGTATAGGGGTTTTAACATTCATGTGATTTCTTTTGTCCTCATGTTACTCTCTCCCCTTTCTCTCACATTATCAATTCGACTTAAAGCAGGAATTTGATACAAAATATAAAAGTATCCAAAAAAATGTGTTGAGTATTTTTTATATTTATATGAAAATTCAAATTTAGAATAGACTAACACTTTCGAATTAAAGTGTGTTAGGAGTAATTACTCCAAATTCGATTTCTTAATTCATTTGCATCCTACACCTTTTCAGGCAGTTTTATATTATGTATCAAACCCATGTTTTAAGTCGAATTGATAATCTGAGAGATAAAAGAGAGAAAGAGAGAGGAGATGACCGAAGAAATCACATGAATATTAAAATTCTTTGACGTACCTAATAATGAAAACACTATAACCAATAATTAGTTTGCTTATCTTGATCTTTTTCATGCTCTATTTGGATTCATATAATTTTTCATTTCTTTCTTTTTCATCATCTTTTTCTCGCAAACTTGTTTGGTCTCACCGGTACATTGCAGCCATCTATAAGGTAACAAACTTAAATATATAAGACTTTTTGCTACTATCATTTTCTTATACTTTGAAAAGGATTAAGCAAAAATGTATATGCTTTTTTAAAAATTCTTAGATAATTAAATTATTTTGTTTTAGTTAAAAAGTAGAGATAAAATAACGTATTCATGCATAATTTCGAATACATTAGTCCAGTACCTTTGTAAATTAGTCTATTTCAAAAATCATTTAAGGTGTATATAATACATTATCAATTATGTTTCTTTTTTTAATTAAGAAATTACTATAAACGGTTTATTTACCAAGGCATGATTATAAAAATTAATAAAAATATAACATATCAATTCTTAATCGTGGTATAATGTATCCCATCTATAAACCCGATCAATAGAAATTGGTACAAACTCTTCGCTTCTGTGACACACACGAACAAAATCTCGCGTTAATAAGAGACTCCGAAAGTTACTCATATATTTTAAATTTATATCCGGTCACTCTAACGGAAGAAGGAGATTTTCTAGTGATTTTCGAGAAAACACACTCGTCGTTGAAAGATTTTGTGAACACGGGAGATTTACTAAAATACCACATAAACGAAGATTATTTAAAAGAGATAAGTTGGTTTTAAAAGATATACCGGAAAATTTTCGAAAACTTACCAGGTAAGTAAATTATAGGTTTCTAATTATATTTTATTTTTATATTTTATTACACTAATATTTTTTTAAAAATTGTTATGGGTTTCATTAATATATATAATCATATTCACACGAAAGGTAAAGTTTTCGGTGATCTTTCAACCGTTGGGCGAGAATTATTTTACATAATGATAATGAACCCATGTTCAAGGTCGGTATGGTCAGATTTTCAGAAAGTATGTAGCTTTATAATTTTAATTAAGTTATTTTGGTTATAGTTATCGAAATTAAATTTTTTTGGCAGATATAGAAGTTGATAAAAAAAAAGATTTTCAATATTATAAGAGATTTTTTTTAAAACGATTCAGAAATAATGAGTTAAATCAAGATATTATGAATTTTGTCGACAAACTTTGCTCAGAAAACTTGCACCGATAAAATATTATACAAATTTACAAATTTCTTTAAAACATCAAAATAATACATAAAACTTGATTGTTATGAATTTAGTGTTTATTTAAATCTTTTACTTTTTATGTTTAAAAACTGATGTTTTGATACCAACTGGTCAAGAAAACACATTTTATTGTTAGAACACCTGAAAAGATAATTGGAGTGCAGCATTAATACAAGTAATTTATTTCTGAACATGCATTAAATCATGTTGTGAATATATTGCTCTTTTTAGAGCTTAGATTTTTGGAGTTACTATTTTTTCATGGTTAATAATTGCTCACACGCTATCTTTTGCTTTATACATTATTATAGATTAACCAAATTATCTGCCACAAAAAGAAAAAAAATATATTATGATCATAATCATGCATCATGTATTTATTTTAAAATTAATTTTTACGTAGTATTATTTTTAATTTGAGGAGTTTAGATTAACAGCATGCATAATTAAACTTATTATAAATAATATGATATCATATCATTTTTTCATTAACTACACTCGCATATAAAAAAAATATTTGGAATGAGAATAAAAAAATGGAAGATATTTGGGTGTGAAAATAAGAAAGTTCTTATCCGGAAGTAGCTCAATTTTGCTTTTAAAAGTAGTTTAGATAATTAAATAGATAGACTGTATATAGATAAGATTATACAATATGTCGGGTGTTTGGCCGACATACCGAATAAATTTTTGTAGATTGATATATACTGTTATTCGAAATTAATATTTTAAGCTTTATTTAAAACTATGTAAATATAATTTAATTGAGTGGTTATTTTTTAAAAATTTGCAGGTCAAAAAATGTATTATTACATTCTGCTATGTGCGATGGAACATATCGCGTAAACTTTATCCGCCACCTGCGTGCTTATACGAAAGATGAAATATGCAGGCTATATAATGATGTTTATGCTAAGCTCGATAATAAATATATTGAGAAAATAAACGAAATAAATTGAATTTAAATAAGAAAATATTAGATGGAAAGCAAAAAATCAACGGTGGTGGTTAATACCGCTTACGGATTTACGAGGATAACTATGTTAGCGGTTTCGATATTATTCGGTTCACAAAAAAAATGTTGAGCTATTTACAATAAATACCAAAATTAACTCATGCGGAGAATGATAATGCGGTAAAAAATAATTTGATTTTCATATATATCTTGTTTTTTATTAACTACATGTGTAATATTTTATCGTTTGTACTGCAGTCTAACTATATTCGCTCATATGGATTTTTTCGGTATATGTCGCCATACGTTTTTCCGAGAAAGTTCATAGTTTTAAAGAACGTAACGGGCAAACACTCTTATAACAGAACATTTCTCGAACCATACTGAAGATATATTGCTTAACATTATTTTTTTGGCTTTCAAAATCTAGTTATATAAATCCAGCTTGTAGGGATAGATCTGTGAAAGTGAAGAAAATAATTTAGAAGTATAAAATAAAAAATAAAAGAATACTCCTAACGGTTTTTAAACGACGAACATGTTTTAAATCAAACTTTACTTATACTTTAAAAACAATCTTAATTTCAATGTATAAAACCCTATTTCAAAACTACACCTCCAATATTTTCTTAAATGGTTTAGATCCCTGGATTTTTACTTACTTGGATTACGGTGGGGTCTTATAGACTTCACGAGATTCAAGTGTCGGTCAAATGCTATTTCCGGGTTGTGACAGCAGGGTTGGATCTGTCGACGTTATTAAGCAAGAGGAAATGTTGGGCAATAACTGAGATCATAAGGGCAAAAGTCTGTTTCTGGTGTTACATTAGGCAAAACAATTGCCTTATAATTAAATGTTGGATTTCCTGATGTTCAGTTTAAAAGTTTTAGGAGGATCGTTACATTAGGGTGTTCTACGGGCAAAAGTCTGTTTCAGTTTAAAATATATATTAAAAATAAAATAGGAGAAAAAATCTCATGCTTCTTGATCACTCAATTAACGAGTTCGATTTATCCTTCCAAGAAGGTTCCTTCTTCATGATATTAAAACCTGATAACTTTCGTACGGGTTTAGGTCGTAGAGTGAACCGGGCGTGTTATTTTCATTACTAGCAGGTTAGCTCTTCAATGTTTAGAGCTTGAAAATTGCATATATTAACTATTCAAATTGCATATATTTGAAGAACGGCTTTGGACGAATGGTTTTGACCTACTCTCAAAGCCCCTATATTAACTATTCAAATTGCATATATTTGAAGAACGGCTTTGGACGAATGGTTTTGACCTACTCTCAAAGCCCCTAACAATCCTGTAAAACTCCAATGTGTCCTGATTAAAATGGATGTGTTTTTTCTCGCGCGCGCGCGTTTGATTGTCTGTTTCTACACGAATTATCTTTTCTCTTCACTGAACTTATGGTTTAAGAAATGACTAGAAAAAAACAATACATTACCTCATAATGCATATTCTCTGCATTTTGAGTAATTGAAACAATTAACTCCAATCCACCGTGATATTGGATATCGCTATTTTTAACTACATTCTTGAAGTGCAATACCATTTTTAACTGCATTTTTAAAGTACAGAATGACGCATATGAAACGGAAAGGGACAAGAACTTGAACTTGTCACTGCTTAAGCCATCCCGACACCTGATCTTGATTTTTTTCGGAGTTAAATAAATTGTGTATTTTTATATGCCCTTATACTAGTTTGGATGATTGCCTACCATGCCTTTGCATTTACTATCCTTGCTGGCCAAGCTTGAATCACAATCTTGTGCCACTTACATGACTTTTTAGCATTATGCTTCCTGTAATCTAATGGTATCATATTCAATTTTGCTCTTGGCTATATGCGTGCCTTAGATTGGAACATAGTTCGATATAACAGATATTTCAACTTTTCCTCTTCTTTTGGACTTCTCGTTAATATATGAGAATTTTGACGATGACGAACTTGTCATCTAGGACGATGACAATCCCTTCTTTAGTCATAATTTTCGAAATCATAAATTTGGCACTTATTTGAAAAGGGATGACATAAGGACAACAACCGGGTTGTCGTAAAACTTTGTTAGGTTGTTATTGGAGCTTTACTTTACAGCGAGTCCCATTTAAATGGGAAAAGGTTTAGATGAAATTGCTATCAAGTCTCATGACAATAAAGGATTGCACATTCCATAAGAATGACGAGCAACACATTGATAATCACAAACAAAAGTTAAAAGGAAAAATAAACCTATATAAATATTGTTGATTTAACCAGCCTTACATACCGCGCACTATCACTCTATAAAAATATGCCCGATCTTTGTTAATTTAACTACTTCTGGCTGAAAATCATAGCCCTGAAATAAAATGTATAATGCAAGAGATTAGTATCAAACCATGTGAAAGTAGACAGTCTTCAACCCTACTGGTTGAGGCTGCATTTAAAAAGAAAGACGTTATAAGAGAATTTGTAAGCTTCTCCATGAGATTTGATTATAATTTATGGCTATAACAAGGCATAAGGTTTATATTTCTGTTACTTCTCCATGAGAATTTCAATAATCATTCATCACGGAGCTACTTAAAATAGTTAACTTGTACTTTTGCGATGAGCATATTATATAAATTGCATAGCTCATTGCTTTTTACAAATTAATAAGTGAGCAAACTTGAGTATTTGTTATGTATCGGACCATAGGGAACTAGAATAAGAATACTGGCAAAGAAACAAAGTCCAATAGGTATCAAAATATACAAATTTAATCTCAAAGAGAAGAGGTCGGTAGGGAAAAAGGGAATGGTCGATGGAATGGGATAAGGTAGGCTACATTGTTTCAGTTATAGCATTCTCACTAGAGATGAAATTTTAAAACTTTTCAGCTTTTCTCAAAAGAAGATAAATTACCGGGTACATTTATCATCTAAATAAGATAACTTAGTGATGACAATACAAATGTTGTAGCTAATATAGCATGAGAATTATGTGTAGCACATATATAAATACTCCTTATACTAAAAATTGAAATTACAGTTAGCATTAAAAATATGTTGCTTATATGCATGATTTCGACCATAACAAAATGAGGTATAGATATGGAAATGTGCATGACAATATGACACTTGTACATAAAGATATAACATTAGTTATGAAAGAACTGCACCACTTCTTACAAAGATTAAGATACTATAAATGAGGGGTTAAAACATAGATTTGTTTGAATTTAACCCACAGATGTACAAAAGAAACATAGACACCTTAGAATTCATCTTAAAGTTACTCATCAATATCAAGGAATTGGTTATTAATCAAGATCCGATGATACTGAGAGAAAAGGAAAAGGTTTTGTCACTCTTACTCCATCCTTTCAAGAGTCCATCTACCATGTTGTGCTCCTCTCTTCTGAGTCCTCTTTTCAATTTAAGGTTTTGGTTCCTTATTCTTGTGATTAAATTGTTCATTTTCCATTTCATTGTTCTTCACTTCATACAAAGACCCAAAGTATGAATATATTATATGCTGCCCAAATGGAGTAATTTGCTAAAATTGTTTACATTTCCTATCCAATAGATCAAGGTCCGATCCAATTTACAGCCCTATTACATATTCATTTTCGCCAACCTTTCAGGCCTTGATTTTTACACATAAGAAAATAGAGAAAATTGATGATGTATTTTGACAAAAATGACAACATGAATGATATAAAATAAATCTAAAGGCTGTTGGCCTTAAAAGCCTTTGTTTATACAGACTGCTTAGTCTATTTGTCACTACTCATATTTAGTAAACTGCAACTGCAAAATGCTAATTAGAAACCAACACCCCATCTTTTAATTCTTTTGTTTCTATAGATGCTTATTTTGCATTGTGAAGCCAACATTGTGTTAGCTATTCTGTTAATATTCGAATTTATTTTCACGGTCATATTTTTGTATTAACATATTCAACCTTTATTTGTTCTATTGCTGGGTGTTTTCTAAATAATTAGCATACATGCTAGAAACTAGCTGATCAATATCCAATTTTGTATTCAAGGTTGTCATATTCTTTTCAACTTAAGTTTTGGTTCTAACTTTTAAATTTCACAACACAAAGATATTCTTCCAACTACCAATCCGCCTCCCTTCCAAATTGTTTTTCATGAAACTAAAAGATGAGTAAAGAAGTCGGAAGAAACTAAGTTGTTTAAACAAATCTAGTGTCATAGTGCATCGTGCAAAAACGTCACGATTGGCATCAATCTCATCGTACCAACAGTCAAAATGGATGGCCGATCTTAAACCATATGGAGCTAATTGATTATGGGACAGCTAGTATAAGCTCATGCACCAAAGAGTGGCCATAAAATTTTCTAGTAGACTTCTTAGAAGTCAAAAGAAGTTAGTTCAGCAGGGAGACTATAAGAAACAACATAATGTCATAGAAACATATAATAAACATCTCCCATGAACATGAATAACTACCATAATGTTTCCCTCTCGCGTCATTTTATAAGCAAGGAAATGAATGGGACCTTTGAAACCGCAAGGAAACTGCCGCCTCCATAGCGCCCGCCGCCGGATCCATAGCCGCCGCCTCCGGATCCATATGATCCTCTGCCGCCACGCCCGCCACGCCCGCCGCCGTAGCCCCCACCTCCCCCGCCTCCTCCTCGGACGCCGTCGCCACCCTGGACGGAGGAGCCGTCGGGGCCGGTGACGTCAACGGACTTGGTGCGGCCGTCGTCTCCCTCGGAGACGGAGAACTCGACGGCCTCGCCCTCGGCGAGGGTGCGGTAGCCGTCGGATTTGATGGAGGACTGGTGGACGAAGAGGTCCTCGCTTCCGTCGTCGGGGCTGATGAAGCCGACGCCCTTGGTGCTGTTGAACCACTTCACTGTCCCCTTCGATCGATCGCTCGACTGTGCCATTGCGAGGGATCAAGGATGAAACCCTTGCCCTAGGAGGAGGATGAGGAGAAACCCTAGGTGTGTGAGATCTCTAGGGTTTGGGGTCGAGGAGATTTTATAGTTGGGATCGGACGAGCTAGGGGAATGTGACCCGTTGGATTTAGGGAATGGAATGGTTTTTACACGTGTACGGTTGATACAATAACCTAGCTTTTGATTATTTTTTTGGGAGGATTCCAAATGGAATTGCTTTTTGATGATTTTTTTTTGTTGGGGCAGAGGTGCCAGAGGAGACGGGTCCGGCTATCGCAGGAGGCTAGCTCATTATGGATGACTGGTGAAACAAATAGGAGCAAAATCGCTCGGAGTTTGAAAATTATGCCAAATCATATGCCCATCACTTGGCAGGCTAGTATGTGACTATCAGTGTACAAACGAGAGAATTATCCATGAACAGGTTAACGGCTAAATTGTATTATAATTGAATTTGGTAACCGAAAAAGCTCCATTAAAATGTATTTTAATTGGTGACTATATACGATCGGTGCTTTTAATCTTTGATAAAGATAGTTTGTGTTTTGGAAATTTTTTTTTTTAACATAGAAGCTAAATCATTGGGAAACGAAATGAAAAGTTATTTGCTATATTCTCCATTTCAAGTTTAGTCATCCACGAAATGGTGGCCCCGGTAAGAATTTTTTTAATGGGTAATAAATTCTTCAATCATTACTCGTGATTTATGATATAATACTAATCTAACGGATTGGCATCAGGTCCGAACCAGCATATCTGGTGGGCCCAAAAGGTCTTATAAAGCATGTACCCGCAAAGCCTCTAAGCCCAATATAGAGGTTCTAACTAAACCCTTCTAGGAATGCTATAAATACCCCAAATAAAACCCTGAAAAAGGGGATCGAATTCTGATACACCACAAAAAAGACCTTAAAAGGATCTTGAAGAGCATGCTTGACTGCTCGACCTAGGGTTTAGCCATCAAGGAGATTTCGGCCCTCACATCATCTTCTAAACGTTCTATTGTATACGTATTATATGTCTTTACTGACTTAACCATCAAGACGCCACCGCCTTACTCAACGACCCACCAAAACAAATTCATTTGTGAACCGAAGACGCATAACATTTTGTGCCGCATCACTTTACATTTTGATTCACAAATCAAACGAGTCACCATTCATTATTGGCATCTCTATGTTTACCATCGGTTGTGAATATTTACAGATGCAAAAGGTTCATCGAACAGAAATTATTATGATAAAGTTGAAAGTAATACGCACTTCTACCCGCTCTTGTAGTTATTTTATTAAACATGACAAAATAAGAAATAATTTATTGGCTTTGAATTTTATTTATTTTCTTCAAGGATAAAAATAATATAAAAGTAGAAACTTTGCAGTAGCCCTAGGGCTCAAGAGTTTTTTAACCATAGGGTCTAGCCCAAAATCTACTATGAAAGATGGGCTGTATGGTATGCTGCTGATCACTAAATGAAAAAAATACTTAATCTACCGGGCTTGAAATCTACCGCAATCCATCCAAAATATAAAAACCATGGGTCCACTTATTTGGCACTAGTATTTAGGTGTTGTGGCTCCCATCATTTTGTCTCTTGGATGGATTGTGGTAAAATTTCAAGCGCAGCATGTAAAGTAGTGCTCTTACTAGATTAGCTTCAAACCTATGGTCATGGATTTATACATATCTTGCCAACCTTTTGTTTTGTTTTGGGTTTACACAAGTCTGTATTGGTTTGAAGTGTTGAGATCCATGCTTCAGATTGTGAGGCAAGTAACAAGAATCCATCGAATTCTGATACTTGGTGTCCACCCAATTCTGAACATATCAAAGTGAACGTTGATGCATCAGTGCAAGGAATTTTCTCGCATTTTTATTAAAAACCTAGGCAACTGGAGTGATAGCCAGAAATGAGAATGGTCGCAAGTCTGGTCCACTATTAACCCGAGCGCTGATTCACAGTATATCGAAGTTATGGTGCGAAGGTATAATTATGGCAAAAAGGATAGTCGAATAACAAGGTATTGTGGACAATGAAACTTGTGTTGTCATGGAAGGAGATGCAAAAGTTGTAGTGGGTTGGTTATGTTCGAAATCAGCATGACCGCCTTGGAGGTTTGCGCATATAGTACACGAATGCACTGATCTTTTAGCCTCTAACCCTTTTATTGAAATTGACGCTAAACCAAGATCTCAGAATGTTGCCGCTCACAATATTGCTCGAGCATTAGCAAACTCAAATTTATCAGGTATTAGGTCTTTATATAATTTGCCTTTGAAATTCCGTGCACTCTCGAGATTTTAAATAGTTGTTTGCAAAAAAAAATAACATTGTTGAGCCCAACTACAAAACCTCTCTTACTGTTTTAGCCATTTCTTGGAGTCTTCTCATGAGATAAAACAAGATTCAATCGAGTAATCTATGTGTTTAAACTTAACAAGCATAATTGTGGTAATTTATCAAATTTGATTGTTAGAAAACTCTGTAGAACTCCAAACAGACGTTACAAAATCGAGCTAAATTGCATTTTTGTCTTTATATTACTTCTCTTGGCGATCATATAGAAATCGAACCCACTTCTTTGACCATGTTTGGCATGAAGAAAATATCTACAATCTGCTCCAAAATCAATCCCTGATTCTTGAGTACAATGGACATAAGCAAACCGAAAATTGACTGAATTCACTACATGCAACATCTTAAAACAGTTCAAACACCAAATGACCTGATACACATTCTTTTTTCTTACTGAAATAAACACAACATATATAACTTGTTCAACCATAACTAAATATTGTATTACGATGCAACCACTTCAGGAATCAGGCGACCTCCAGAATGATGAGAAATTTTACCAGAACAAAGCCCAAAAGAGCACATTTGACAAATGCTAAAAGCAAAGGATAAAAACAGCGAGCGTACCTTAAGAATGGCTAAATTAAATCCCTAAGGGCCTGTTTGGTTGTAGAATTATGAAGATTTGGATCGTGGAATCCAAAAATTCCTTAATTTTGTGTTTGGTTGGGAGATTTGGATTTGTAGAATTCCTTTGTTTTTATGGAGGGCCCAACACAAAACAAGGATTCTTGAATCCTAAAAAATTTGGAGAATTTGCAAGGATTTAGCACTATTCATTGTACTTTTAGATAAGTCTGTGTACTTTATTTATTTAAACATCCTCAAATCTAAATCCCACTTTATTTTCAACAACCAAACAAAGATTACAATAATCTACAAATCCAATACCAGGAATCCAAAACCGACCAAACAACAAATTACCAAATCCAGAAATTTTCAACTATTTTGGAATCCAAATTTCATAATCTTGCAACCAAACAGCCCCTAAACAAGATAACCAATACTGGATATAAACAAAATGAGAAAAAAAAACAAGGTTATCTCAGACCACAAAATATATAATAAAAGGAAAAAATTGCTAAATAAAAAAGGTTGAATTAGGACCTTGCCCAAAAACAATTGTCAAAAACTCCATAAACTTAAAAATTCTTGTGTTTTAGTCTATATTTTAGTCTATATAGTACATTTAGTATTATTTATATCAACATTGACCTTTCAGATAAACTACTGCATTTGTCTTTCAAATTTCTATAGTTATCTTTTAAAGCACTATATTAATCTACTAGATGCTACATTTATATTGAAACATGTCTAATGTAATAAATATGGTAATTTTACTAAAAAATATAGCAATTTCATGTCAAATGTAGTATTTTAACTGGTACTTTATAACATAAATGTAGTAGTTTGAAAGATAACTATAGTCAATTAAAAAGTAAATGAAGTGGTTTATCAGAAAGGACGGTGTTGGTATAAAACAATTTAAATGCACCATGAAGACTTGAACATAAGAATTTTTAAGTTTAGGGTGTTCTACACAACCTTTTTTTTGGTAGGAACCTAAACCTATTGCTTTGCTTTTCGAACCAAGAGATTTAAAACCATTCGTCCCAAAATAAAAAGGCACTCGAACATCAAAATTTTAACCAAACAAAAACTAAACAATACATAAAAACAACACAAAGAAGCCAGAAATTTGAAAATTAACCAAAATTGAATATCACAATAAACTAGAAGTTCCTGCCAGAGAAGGAGATCTGAAAAGTCGAGAGAAACTAAAAGCGTAGTCTCATATCTAATTTGAAAACTTCCTCACGAAATTATAAGAAGGAACGGTCCGAGAGTATGTCATTGTGACCACCCACTTAATCTCCTTTGGTAATAGAAGGGGCGGCATGACACTTTGGAAAAGTGGAAAAGAAAGTTCTACGGCGATCTATGCTCCTTTGGTAACAATTAGAATTGTTGTTTTTTATTTTAAAAAATATTGGACTTGAAAACATTGTTCTTTCATCAAAGATACTTGTATCTAACAATCGTAGGAAAGGTAATCGCCCTTAAATAAAAATTACATGTTACCAATATTAAGATAAGCTAATTGGGTTGATCGAACCCCCACCCAATCTTAAATTAAATCCCCAATTCCAAACAATGATATTAAGTCTAAATTTATTGGAAAACTTTTTAATTAATGTAGGCCCCTAAATTTCGACTATATTAATAATCGATTAGTAACAACCCATAACATGCATATAACCTTGTTGTAATTTATATTATACCCTTATAACTGAAACCTAGATGCCTAACATGAGGCCTACATGATTTCACTTGGATGGAAAATTATGCAACCTCTGAGTTTAGATATGTTATATTATTTGTAATTAAGCAGATAATCACTCATTATTAGATAAACAAGTTGAATTATTAGAGAAAATATCTAAAACTTAGAGGATCAATCGTTACTTAAGAGTTGATTATGGAGTTGTTTGGACAGCTGGAATACTGCGATTACAAGGACTATTAGGTTCATATTTGTAATTTATGTTTCATGTTTGTATTCCTCAGTCATCATGACATACCGCATCTTAGACACCCACTATCACGTGTACGTTTATATGGTTTGTATCTTCATGCTCATGTTTGATAAATGGTTTCCTATGCTTACGGAAATAATGCCTTTGTGCATTCAAAAGTTATTTTTACTTCTCTTTTATCGCATTATCAATACTTGCAGTCTTCTCAAGAGTTTGAGAGTGCAACCGGCTAGCAATGCCTGTCTCGGGGCATGACAAGCAAATATACCAATCTAATTAGCGTTTCAACTAGACATTGACAATCCAAACTCTGAGACAACTATATTTGTATTCAGTTGAAATTAACATGTTAGCTTTGTTATTTTAGTGGAGGGGGGGGGGGCATGGAATTAAGGACACCCTTCAATTAAAGATAATTTTAGTTAATAGAGTCCTAAAAAAATTAGAAACATCCTTAACTTGATACAATTATTAACCATATGTAATTCAAATCTTAGATATTTCAATTAACATAATTAAGTACCTCTACACACATGTACACACATACTTTAATGAAATGTTGTTGCATGTGGAAGATAGGAACAAACAAATTCTTGTTTCATTTGCCGAAATTTGCTTCAACTTGCTTTAGTATTAAGGGTGCACATCAATTTTCAAGCAAAAAACAAAACTTGATGTATGAAACTTGAAGAATAAAACCATATAATTCTTCAGCAACAAAGTGACATTTCATCAAATCTCAATAACAAACAAACTAAAACAGAAGAAACTTACATGTTGAAGCAACCTTGGCACTTCACATCCTGCAACAGATAAATAAAGAAGTTTTAACACAAATCAAGATCAACATTCAGATTACAAACTTTAACTTCTAAAAAAAATTGAGGGGATGAAAACAAACCATGAAGAAAGAGTTGGGGGATTGGACTAGCCTCTTGAGCTTGTGCCTTCTCTTCTCCAGTTCAGCTGGTGGATTCAGCAGATCGATATCATTCGGAAGCACCGCCATCACAAACGTTCATCACTTAGAATTTTTATTTTTATTTTTAACAAGAAATTTGAATTAAAATCAAAACATAAACATGAGTGACCTGAGTCGGATCACGTCAAGATGTTACCTTCCGTTGATCTGCTAATGGCGGCGATAGACGGCTGAGATTGGATCTGGAGGCTGGCTCCTGAAGCGTGTGGATCTCAATGGGTTTGAGATTGTTTGTGCTGAGCTACCTGTAAGGAAGTCCCGGGTGGTTTGGTACCAACGAGGACCCTCCGACGATCAAGTTAGAGAGGAAATCCGAGCAGAGTAACGGCTTAGTCGAGTAAAAATGGCTTACTTGAACCGTCTGAAGGTGGGGTTTATATAGCGGCATCAACAGGCAAGCAGGTGCGGGAATCACGCCGGCTGTTACGCCCCCCGACGCCACGTCCGCGTGATAGGCGGGATCTCCCCATTAATGGCGAGACAGGCTCGTTAATGGAGGATCGTGAAAGCGTGGAACGCTGGATTGTGGGCGGCGGATATCTCGCGCATGGCGAGATTCACGGAGGTGAGGCGGATGCATCTGCGGTCGGTGCCGTTGGTCGATCGAGGAGACCGAGGAAGATTGGCTCGGCGGGACGCTCGGGAACAAGCGGGAAGCCGAGCTATCATGGTTCTGTGGTAGTCCGGAGGCGAGCCGAGAGGGCCGAGGAGGCCAGACGCGCGGGCGGCTCGAAGGTGAGCCAGCTGTTGCTTGTAGGACGGACACATGGACGTTCTGGTCGGCCACTGCAGGCCTTTTCTTGCACGCTTCGGAACACGTCATCAGCCACGTGTCACGATCTGGTAGATCGTCGATATCGAGCATCATCATTAGCCCCCCACTCTCGTCCCGACCTGTTCACGGGTCGGGTCAAGAGTGGCCCGCCGGGTCACTCGAGGTGAGCTCCTTTACGTAGATATCGTGAGCGTGCGTTCCCGGACAATCGGCCGTACTCTCTTAATGGCGTCAGCGAGTCAGAGGTCGGATCTCGCATTTAAAGAGGATGCGCCGGATCGTGTGTACGTTCACTGAAACGACTGTCCACGTGTCGGACGCTGGTTGGCTGATGCGACGGGCCGCAGGTTCCCTGCGCCCGATGGGGGGCGACCAATGTGCGCATGACAGGTGGAGCGATTATGGCCGTCGAGTGCGAAGAGTCGTTTTGGCGGGAGATGATCGCTGCCGTTGGATGTGTTACGCTAGCTGCTATAAATAGATGTGGGATCCACATGAGGACCCATTCCTCTTTATAGTTTTCTCGTCTTTGATCTTTTCAGCTCGATGTTCTCCTCTTTAGGTCAGGACTCTTGCGTTTTCTCTTCCGAGAACTCTTCCTCATCAGGTTAGATGTCTTCCTTTTCTCTCTTTTTTTGCTTCTTCTGAGTCGAGCCTGCCTCTCCCTTTGGCAGGACAAATGGATCGATTCAGGACTCTTGGTGCCCTCGGCGTCCAGTCTCGAGGGGAGGCTGGCAGTGCGGCTGTGCCTCCGACCCGAGCCCCACACCAAATGCACCGCCGCCGGCGGGGCCATCTGCTTCGTCACGAGCTCCTAATGATTGCCCCGGCGGCGGCCAAAGGCGTCTACAGTTTCCTAAGCCCCGAACAAGGGATACAGGAGAGGACGAAGACGGGGTTCCTCTTAAGAGGAAGAGTACGGTCTCTCGCGTGCCAACGACGGAGATTCCTGAGGGGATTCCTGCGCCGGAGGGGGACGTCCCTTTCGTAGTCCCGTCTGGGCTTTCCGTTGCTGCCAGCCAGCCTGCTGGTATGGAAGAGTCGGACGGGGGCAAGATTCTGCAGGGGACCCTGAGGGCCTAAATGGCGGCTATAGCTCAGGAGGTGGTCCAGGTATGTACTCCCTCATGTGTTATTTCGAACGTCCTTTCTTTAGTTCGAGTGTCTCTAAGTCTCTCTGCTGTTTTTCGTCAGGTCCTTCAGCACTGCGCGCTCGTTACTCGCATGGAGGCCGAGGGGACTATCCACGCTATGAGGCCGGCGGGAGAGTCTCCTTCGGAGGCCGAGGATCTGCGACTTGAGCTGCGTCTGGAGAGGGAAAGGATGGCTGTCCTTGAAGCCCGATCGGCCGCCGCGGAGCTCGCCGTTTCAAAGTGCCGGGAGTCTTATCACAGCCTAAGTGAGTCCCACCGAGTCATCAAGGCAAAGTTGATAGAAATGACCGATCGCATTGCAGCCATGAAGACCGCCTAAGTTGATAGAGTTGGAGAAACGAGACCGGGCTCAGATTAGAGCTGCCGCTTATCAGCAGCAAATGGCCCGATACTACAACGCGCGAGTCGAGCGTCGCTTCTTCAAGACCGGAGACCTAGTCCTGAGGCGAAACGAGTTCGTCGATCAGGGCAGGCTCCATAAGTTTTCCCCTAAATGGGACGGTCCTTTTCTCGTCTCCGAGGTCCTTCCTGGCGGAGCCTACCGTTTGCAAGACGCGGATGGGCGCAAGTTCCCACGGCCTTACAACGCTGAGAAGCTCAAGCTATACCAGTGAGGGGGATATCCACGAGTTAGGATTTTTTCTTGGCCAGGTCCAATGTAAACTTTTTCTAAAATCCTATCTATTTAAATAATAAGAAAAGAACGCAAGAGCGTTGCGAAAGGAGAATTTTATTCATTCGAAAAGATATTATGGGCTCCTCAGCCTCACAGAAAAAGAAAAAGTTACAATAGAGGTGGAACGGGGTCAAGGAAATACTCCCGGTGATACTCAGAATGGATTTCCGTCAGCCGGGCCCTAGCTGCTGCAGCCCGCTCCTGCCTACGCTGCACGCGGACCCGGGATGCCACGGAAATGCCCGGCCCTCCGCCCTCTGAGCTTTGGCCCATGATATACCTCATCTTGAAACACTCTAGAATCAGAGCCAAGGATCGGTCGCGCCTGGCTTTCGAAATGAGGCCGAACAGGAAGATTGAATGCACCTTGCCGAACGCCTCATCCAGAAGCTCCTCAGTGAAGGGGTTGTCTAACCCCGGGGACCTCCTCCAGATCGCGTACATCAACATCTGAAGCGAGGACGACCGCCGAGGGAGAAGCCGGCCGAAGTGATCCTCGAGACGCTGAACCACTCCCCGGTACCCTTCCTCCGCCAGAGACTGGTCGTACAAAAAGACATCGCCAGGGGTGATCTCTTCGATCAGACACACGCGCCCAGTCATCTCGAGAGAAAGCAGTACCGAAAGAGCCACCATCTCCTTACCTATTTATAACTACAAACAGGACCTTCGAGGACCCGGATTCTCGCGTATACCGGCGCAAATATCGCGAATCGCAGCGACTATTCCAATGCCACAACGCCACGTGGTGAAACTGACATGGCTTCCCGAAATGTTCTGCCTTTCCCCGTACGTTCCAGACACGTGTGGTCCGCCGACTATTACCCTTCCCGATGCTCTCGCACCGGGAGGATCGAGGGAATCCTTGCGTGACCAGGAAACGAACCAACAGCGCTAAGGATCGAAGCCCTCACCAAGAGGCAGCCGAGCAGCTACCCTGCTCGGTTATCCCTGGCTGGCAGTTCAACACCCCATGATGCCAGGAACTTAAAGCCCTCGCCAAGAGGCAACTGAACAGCTTCACTGCTCGGTTATCCTTAGCAGGCCTCCTACGGCCCCTCCCACGCTAAGGATCGAAGCCTTCAACAAGAGGCAGCCGAGCGGCTGCCTCGCTCGGTCATCCCTGGCTGGAAGTTCAACACCCCACGACGCCAGAGGTCCAAAGCCCTCGCCAAGAGTCAGCTGAGCGGCTTCACTGCTCGGTTATCCTTAGCAGGCCTCCTGCGGCCCCTCTTACGCTAAGGATCGAAGCAATCGCCAAGAGGCAGCCGAGCAGCTACCCTGCTCGGCTATCCCCGGCTGGTAGTTCCTACCCCACGACGCCAGGGATCTAAGCCCTCGCCAAGAGACGTCGGGCAGTAACCCTGCTCGGCCCATCCTTAAGGACCAAAGCCTTCGCCAAGAGGCACCAGGCAGTAACCCTGCTCGGCCCATCCTTAGTAGGCCCCTTACGGCCCCTCCCGCGCTAAGGATCAAAGTCCTCATCAAGTAGGCAACCGGGCCCGCCCTTGCTCGGTTATCCCCGGCTGGTAGCTCCCTACCACAACCGACAAGGATCAAGACCTCGCCAAGAGGCACCGGGCAGCAACCCTACTCGGCCCATCCTTAAGGATCAAAACCCTCATCAAGAGGCAACCGGACCCGCCCTTATTCGGTTATCCCCGGCTGGTAGCCCCTACCCACGACGCCAGGGATCGAAGCCATCACCAAAAGGCAATCGAGCGGCTACCCTGCTCGGTTTTCCCTGGTTGGTAGCTCCCTACCCACGACGCCAGGGATCAAAGCTCTCACCAAAAGGCAGCTGAGCAACTTCACTGCTCGGTCCTTCTTCAGCAGGCCTCCTACGGCCCCTCCCGCGCTAATGATCAAAGTCCTCACATCAAGTAGGCAACTGGGCCCGCCCTTGGTCGGTTATCCCCGGCTGGTAGCTCCCTACCCATGATGTTAGGGATCTAAGCCCTCGCCAAGAGGCAGCCGAGCAGCTTCACTGCTCGGTCCATCCTCAACAGGCCTCTTACGGCCCCTCCCATGCTAAGGATCGAGGCCTTCACCAAGAGGCAATCGAGCAGCTACCCTGCTCGGTCACCCATAGCTGGTGTCATTACCTACCAGCGCACAGTCCAAACCCTCGCCAAGAGGCCATCCCCACCTCGACTTCGGGG
Organism: Agapanthus africanus; assembly: GCA_030015575.1. Classification (NCBI taxonomy): domain Eukaryota; kingdom Viridiplantae; phylum Streptophyta; class Magnoliopsida; order Asparagales; family Amaryllidaceae; genus Agapanthus; species Agapanthus africanus. Next base: position 31,057,280 of record CM057339.1, read on the forward strand.
CCATGAAGATACCAACCCTTCACCAGTTTTTGCACACTTGGCAAACGAACAGATTCAACTCGACGTATGATCGCTAGACGAAAAACCGACCTGACATGGACGCTGAACCGTGCAAGTACGAGTGTTAAACGACAAAGGAAAACAAGGGCGTAAATACTACTGCAAAAAGTTTTTATTCACAAAACCAAAAGTCTTTACAAGGGTATTATGGGCTCCCCGGCCTTATCAAAGTGCTCGGAGGCTTACAAAATTCCTGATGCAACAAAAGAAGAGAAACAAGAAGACGAGCGGTTTCAGGCCTCAGGGCCAGGCGCAACCCCGAGGGGCTCAATATCTACCACGACTCGGTCTGCGTCTGATCGACGCCCATCAGAGGAGCCTCGGCGTCACCCTTGCCGGGAGTCCCTTCCCCGGCAGTGCTCCCGGAGGCTTACAAAAGAGAAAGGAGGGAAAGCCGAAAAGTTCGGGCCGCAAGCCCCGCCTAGACCCCACCTCCCTCATCACCATCGGCCGGAGGCATGACCACCGAAAGTGGGACCCGAGCACGAAGCTCACCCTCGGCAAACTCCGGAAACTTCTCCTTGACGGCATCAAGAGCTTTGTTCCATGCGACGGCGGAGGCCTCGCCGAGGTCGGCGTAAAACTGGTCCGACCCATTATAATCAGCCACCGCCTTTCTAGTTCGAATCTTGGCAACCTCCGCCGCCTAAAGCGCCGCCTCGGCATCCCGCCTGCTGGCATCCCTCGCCCTCTTCATGGCTGCAAAGCGATCGGCGCAGTTGTTTTTTTCTGAGTGAAGGAAGAAGAGCAGCAAGGGGCTTGCGGTGGTCTTTGCACTTGCCTATCCGTTCCGCTCGGGTGCCTCGCCGGAAAGTCGACTTCGACTTCCGGTAAGCGCCAAAAAATCAGCGACCCTTTTTTTTCGCCCTGGCAAGTCATGTTCGACTTCCGTGGAATTCCACTCCAAATCATCATCCGAGGTGTTTTTCGCAAGTTTTGATTAAGACAAACAGGCCAATGATTCAGGGAGTCGATTCAGCTCTGGATTTGAGGCTTGTCAACTGCCTTTCCTGGCCTGCCATCTGATCGTTGATGGTCAAAATGTCTCGCTTAACCGGGGACGGAGTGACACGGTGGCGTTCGATAAGTCCGAAGTTGGGCTTAGGGGGATCCCTGAAAGACGTTGGTTTAAGATTTACAAAGTAACGAAGGCCAGATTTACACCAGGATCAGCAGCTTCCAGTGAAGACAAAATGGGTCGGGCAGGCTTAGGAGGATCGGGAGGGGAAAACGGGGTCAGCTACACACGTCGCTTTCATTTCCTATATTATATGCCACTTCCCGGTCAATGCGAATAGATTCTTTGCTTCTTTACCCCGTCTTCGCCTCGATGACTCGGTGGGACTCACTTAGGCAGTGTGATAAGACTCCCGGCACTTTGAAACGACCAGCTCCGCGGCGACCGATCGGGCTTCAAGGACGGTCATCCACTCCCTCTCCAGACGCAGCTCAAGTCGCAGATCCTCGACCTCCGAAGGAGACTCCCACCGGCCTCGTAGTGTGGATAGTCCCCTCGGCCTTCATGTGAGTAACGAGGGCGCAGTGCTGAAGGACCTGAAGAAAAACAGCAGAGAGACTTAGAGACGCTCGAACTAAAAAAAAGGCGCTTGAAATAACACAAGGAGTACATACCTGGACCGCCTCCTGAGCTATAGCCGCCATTTCGGCCCTCAGGGTCCCCCGCGGAATCTTGCCCCCGACCGACTCTTCCATACCAGCAGGCTGGCTGGCAGCAACGGAAAGCCCAGACGGGACTACGAAAGGGACGTCCCCCTCCGGCGCAGGAATCCCCTCAGGAATCGTTGGCACATCTATTTATAGCAGCTGGCGTAACACATCCAACGGCATCGGTCATCTCCCGCCAAAACGACTTTCGCACTCAACGGCCACCATCGCTCCACCTGTCATGCGCACATTGGCCGCCCCCTATCGGGCGCAGGGAACCTGCGGCCCGTCGCATCAGCCAACCAGTGCCCGACACGTGGGCAGTCGCTTTAGTGAATGTACACACGATCCGGCGCATCCTCTTTAAATGCGAGATTCGATCCCTGACTCGCTGACGCCATTAAGAGTACGGCCGATTGCCCGGGAACGCACGCTCACGATATCTACGAAAAGGAGCTCACCTCGGGTGACTCGGCGGGCCACTCTCGACCCGACCCGTGAACAGGTCGGAACGAGAGTGGGGGGATAATGATGATGCTCGATATCGGCGATCTACCAGATCGTGACACGTGGCTGATGACTTGTCCCGAAGCGTGCAAGAAAGGGCCTGCAGTGGCAGACCAGAACGCCCCCGTGTCCGTCCTACAAGCAACCGCTGGCTCACCTCCGAGCCGCCCGCACGTCTGGCCTCCTCGGCCATCTCAGCTCGCCTCTGGACTACGACAGAACAAGGATAGCTCGGCCTCTCGCTTGTTCCCAAGCCTCCCACCGAGCTAATCTTCCTCGGTCTCCTCGACCGACCAACAGCACCGACCGCGGATGCATCCGCCTCGCCTCCGCGAATCTCGCCATGCGCGAGATATCCGCCGCCCACAATCCCGCGTTCCACGCCATCACGATACTCCATTAACGAGCATGTCTCGCCATTAATGGGGAGATCCCGCCTATCACGCGGGCGTGGCATCGGGAGGCGTAACGGCCGGCGTGATTCCCGCACCTGCCTGTCTATTGCCGCCGCTATATAAACCCCTCCTTCAGACGGTTCAAGTAAGCCATTTTTACTCGACTAAGCCGTTACTCTGCTCGGATTTCCTCTAACTCGATCGTCGGAGGGTTCTCGGTGGTACCAAACCACCCCGGGACTTCCTTGCAGGTTGCTCGGCACAAATAACCTCAAACCCATTGATATCCACACGCTTCAGGAGCCAGCCTCCAGATGCAATCCCAGCCGTCATTCGCCGCCATCAGCAGATCAACGGAATGTAACATCTTGATATGATCCGACTCACGTCACGGCCCATTTTAAACTTGTCAAAAATTCTAAGTACTTTCCAAAATTCTCGTACCAAAGTTTGACCCCTCTCTCCCCTCCCCTATATTCCTCTCCTCTTGCTCTGCGCCTCCTCCTCTCAGCCAATCCTCCTCGTCTTCGAGGGGTCGACCTCCCGCCTACACTGTTCCTTGTCTCCGAGGGAGCTCCTCCTCACTCCACTCTTCCTCCCTCCTCCGCCACTCTCTCTTCCTTTCTTTCCTTCTTCCACCACTCTAAAAACTTATGTGTAATATCTAATCATTTGCTTGTAATATTTAAGCACTTTCCTATAAGATTTAAGTAATTGCATGTAATATGTGAGCAGTGTATTATAATATCTAGTTTCCTACAATATATAAGAAGTTGCCTGCAATATCTAAACGTTTTCAGGTAATATCCAGTTGCATGTAATATTTAAGTATTTGCTTGTAATATCTATGTAATTTTCTGTAATATTGAAGCAGCCACCTTGGTCAAGTGAATGGTTAAAAGTACAATTGTAGTATTAACTAGTCACATGGGTTGTTGTAAGTACATTTAGTGGGGGTTTAACCAAAAAGTATCGAAGGTTTAGCTAATGAGCCATTGAGCAGGGGCTTTTTCACAAGACCAAAAGGCTCAGGGACTTTTTTAAAAAAGCATATCTCAGTTAGCTAATGAGCCATTCCTGCATAAAAAGCATCGAAGGTTTAGCTAATGAGCCATTCCTGTTCCACATATCATCAACGTTCCACGTCTTAGTATATCTCAGTTAACCTATGAACTGATCTCTTAATAAATAGGATTAATCTCTACTATTTTTCTCCATTGCTTAGATTAAGCATGTAATTTTCTTATCTGTTCCCATTCACACTATATGACTTAAAAATATTTCTCCAACCCAAACTAGTCCACAACGACAGCATGTAAGAAAAAGTTGCAAAAGGAAACGAAGATTTAAAAAAAATTAAATTTAAACATCGAAATCTAGTTGTTTCTTCCAACAAATTTTTTATATCAAAATATTTATAATACACCACCATTCCCTATCATATCATATACATGCATTGCACAGTTGATATTTCACTGGTCCCTGCATGAATTATATATATCAAAATATTAGACACAAGCTGCAATAGATTTGTATGCCTTATTAATTAACATCAATCTTAACTTGATAAATCTGCAATCATCATGCAAGTTTCTATCATGCATATTAAAAAAAACAGCATCCTTAGCATTTGACCAACCTTGCAAATGAAGCATGAATCTGTGTTGGTGTTAATTAGCTTGCAAGCACGCAATTATAGTATAGCTAGGAACTTGGTGGCAATCCATTCAATCCTTAACCAAACAGCAACCGATAAGCTCAGCCCCTTCCTCGACGAATATTAATATATAGAGGCATTAATAGCTCTAACTCCTCCAACTCTATCATATCAACGACGATGGCGTGTACAGCGACCACAAGGGTAACATTCTTGGCGATGCTGCTGCTAATTGCATCAAGGACGTCAATTATAGCTGCAGCGGATACTTGTTCGGTAGACAAGGAAGACCCATGCCTATCTACGTGCGTGTACGAGTGGAGGCACTGCCGTCGGTTGCCGTTGGGAACCGTTGGAGAGGACTGCGGTGCAGGGTGCGAGAACAAGTACTTTGGCTGCATCGAAGCCTGCTAATGGATATAAATGAAACGTGTCATTAGAATAAGAATTCTATGGTGATCCAGATCTATCTTGATCTTGTGTACATCTCGAGTAATTCTGATTATTTGGACTGCTTTAAGATATGATCTATATAGTGCTTGTGTGTTTCGCGAGTTCTGCTCTCTTTTTTGGTTCCCTTGGCCATTTCCAAGCTACAGCAAAATAGAAGAGGTAGAAGTTGTTATAAATTGTAACAGAATGTGTAGCCTGCAACTCTATCAAGCCACATTAAATTATAAATCAAGCAGTAAATCCATAATCAATTGGAAACAATTGGTCAAGATTAACATAGCCAGTACAGATTTATCAATATCGAAAAGAATTCCATGATGTCTTTGAATTAGTTTTTGTCAGTTCTGAGTTGTTACTGAAGGTATAATCATTTTGTGTCCAATTCTGATTTGTTCCAAACATAATCAAACACATGGGAATTTTCTCTAATATGGGCCTGATCACAAACTATGTACAGTACTCTCCTTTTTTTCTTTTTCTTTTTAAAGATTGGCATCAGCTATACATGTGACACCCCATCAAACAAACTAAACTACCTTTACTCATGTTAAATTGGCTCTCTTAAATATATGGCACTTTAGTTTAAACTTCAAACAGAAAAAGGCTCACCGTTCATGAAAAGGAAATTCAACAACTCAGTATAACTCTGGTGCATATATAATAAAACATCCGTTAAAGTGCGTGCTCGATACTAGCTTATCAAAGTCATGCCTATAGTGAAAAAACTGGTGCTTACCGTCATCTTTGTGTTCTTCATGATGCGGTTTATTGATCGATCATTGAGCGACGATGATCAAATTTCTTGGACTGTTCCATGCACCTACCAATGCGCGTCCGATTATGAAGACTGTCGGTCCGAGTGCTTTACAAACGGATGCTATGCAACGTGTGATGATAGCCAACAAGAATCTCAGTGCGAACCTGAATTGGAGGACGACGCCTTCGCCTTTAGCACGATAAAGCATTCTAAAACATGGTACTAAATGAGAAATGAATTTGCTGTATAAGGATTTGAATAAATTATTTAATGTAGAAGGAGGTTATATTGTGTCATGAAAATAATCAAGAGAAAATAATTTTATTGCCTTAGAAATTAAGTCTCTCTCCAAACAAATATATATGGAGGGTTATAGACCACCTCTACAATAATAACCGATACGGGACTAAAACTAATAATTAATATCTAATAACTAATTATATTCATAACACTCCCCCGCAATCTGGAGCGTAGATGTTAATCATGCAAAGCTCAGACAGATGAGCAAAAATCGGTCGAGAAAGAGGTTTCATAAAGATATCCGCTAGTTGAGACGAAAAAATATGGAGTACAACTACCTTATCTGTCACCGTGTCACAAATGAAAAGGCAATCGAGTTATAAAAGTGTTGGTTCGTTGGCTTCTTTAAAACCATGCACATTCCTGGTAAAACGTACGACAACATATTCTGAAGAAATCCGTATGAGCAAATATAATTAGACTGCAAAACAAACAATAAAATATTACACATGCAATTAATAAGAAATATGATATATATCAAAATCAAATTATCTATTACCGTATTATCGTTTTCCGCATAAGGTAATTTTGGTCTCTCTCGAAAATAGCTCAACATATTTCTTGTGAACCGAATAATATCAAAACCGATAACATAGTTATCCACATAAATCCGCAAGTGATAATAACCACCATCGTTGATCTTGCTTTCCATCTTATGATTTTCCCACTTAAATTCAATGGACTTCGTTTCTTTTCCCAAAATATTTATTATTTAGCTGATTCAACATCATTTTATACGCGGCTCGTTCCATCTTTCGTATGAGCACGCAGGTGCAGGATAAAGCTTACGGGATCTGTTTCATTCCACATAACAGAATGCAATAATATATCTAATGTCTTCCATATTTTTATAAAAAAATACCACACAATTAAAAATTATATTTACATAGTTTTAAATACATGCTAAAATATTAATTTCGAAAAACGGTATATATATCTATCTACGACAATTTATTCGGTGTGCTGCCAAACACCCGACATATATTATAATCTTATTTATATATAGTCTATCTATCTAATTATCTAAACTGCTTTTAAAAAGAAATTAAGATACTTCTGGAAAATAACTTTCTTACTTCCACTCCCAAATATATTCCATTCTTTTATCCTTATTCCCAATATTTTTTTTGTTCTCATTAATCAATATGCAAGTGATTAAAAAAATGATGTGATAATAAATTTAATTATACATTTGCTGTTAATCTAAAGTCCTTAAATTAAAACAATACTACCCAAAAGTTAATTTTAAAAAAAATACATTATCATAATGTATTTTTTCTTTTTATATGTCAGATAAATTAGTTAATCTATAATAATGAATAGGATAAAAGATAGGTTGTGCGAAATTATTAACCACAAAAGAATGATAACTCCAAAAATCTAAGGTCTAAAAAGAGTAAGATATTCATAACATGATTTAATGAATATTCAGAAGTAAATTGTTTGTATTAATATTACACTCTAATTATCTTATCAGGTATTCCAACAATAAAATATATATATTTACTTAACTAATTTACATTAAAACTTCAGTTTTCAATCATAAAAAACAAGAAATTTAAATAAACACTAAATACATAACAATCAAGATTTATATATCATTTTGATAACTTTAAGAAATATGAAAATTTATATAATAATTTACAGGTGCAAGTTTCCTGAGAAAAGTTTCCCGACAAAATCCATAATTTCTTAATTTAACTCCTCATAATTTCTAAACCGTTTTTAAAGAAATCTCCAAAAATATTGAAAATCTTTCCTTTTATATCTACCAAAAAAGTTAATTTCGATTATTATGACCAAAACAACTTAATTAAAATCATAAAACTACGTATTTTCTAAGGATCTGATCATACCGAACTTGACCACGGGTTCATTACCATCACGTAAAATTATTCTATTCCAACGGTCGAAAAATCACTGAAAACTTTCTTTTAAGTAAATATGTTTATATATATTTATTAAACCGCTAACAATTATTTTTTAAATATTAATTTAATAAAATATAATCAGAAAACCAATAATTTACACACCTGAGAAGTTTTCGAATATCGTTTAATATATCTTTTAAAACCAACTTATCTCTTTAAAAAATTTCACTGTGTGATATTATAGTAAATCTCATATGTTGTGCATAGAATCGTTCAACGATAACTGTGTTTTCTTGAAAACCACTAGAAAATCCCCCACTTACGTCGGAATGGCCGGATATAGATTTAAAATATGAGCAACTATCAGAGTTTCTTATTAACGCGGGATTTTATTCGTCCGTATCACAGAACCAAAAAACTTATACCGATTTCCATTAATTATGCTTATAAATAGGATATATTATATCATGATGAAAAATTAGTCCGTCTCTTTATCAATTTTTATAATCATGTCATGGTAAATAAATAGTTGATAATAAATCCTGAATTAAAAAAGAAAATATAATTGATAATATATTATACACATCTTAAACGATTTTATAAAATAAACTAATCATTAGAAATCATGCATAAATAAGTTATTTTTCTGTACTTTCTAACCGAAACAAAATAATGTAGTTATTCGTCTAATAATTATTGTTTAAAAAGTAAGCATATTTTCGCTTACAACAACTGAGCCTTTTATCCCAAGCATATGGGGTAGGCTACATGAACCAACATAAGAATCACGCCGGGTCCAGCACATGAGTCCTCCGCTTCCACTCACTTCTATCGAACAATATACTTTCATCAAGGCCTTTGGAAACCATATCGTTTCGTATCACCTCCATCCATGTTTTTTTCGGTCTCCCTTTTACCCTTTTGACATTGCCCATATCGAGTATTTATTCGTTGAACCGGTACTTCCATAGTTCTGCATCGCACATGACCAAACCATCTTAGCCGGTTTTCCAGCATCTTCTCCTCCACAGGTGGTACACCAACTTTTGCACGAATATCCTCATTTCGCATATTATCTTTTCTAGTGTTACCGCACATCCAACGAAGCATGCGCATCTCCGCTGCGTGCATCTTCTGTGTAGGATGCTTCTTAGGAGCCCAGCATTCTAATGCCGGTTTCAGATTGAATTAAATCCTATTATAGCCCTTACGTGAAACATGTGAGCACCCATGTGTTAAACACGCGAGTTTTCTCATCGCATTTTTGTAGCGCGCTCACATGCAAAACACGTGAGCGCCGCTGCTATATATGTATATGGCAGAGCTCACGTGATAGAACGTGAACGCCCCAACTTGAAACGCTCTCATCTGATAGAATTAAATTCTATGTGATAAAATTAAATTCTATTTAAGAAATATTTTTCCTAATCTTTCTCAAACAGAGAATCTTTAGATTTAAAATCCAATGGTAATAAAATATCACCAATTAAACCATCTGATAAAATTAAATTCTATGTGGGAAATAGTTTCCTTTTCAATCTAAAATAAAAAAAGATCATTGTTAAACAGAATTAGATTTTATAGTTAGGAAAATTCTATATATATATATATATTAGTCTCCGTCTCCATACATAATCCAAGGGCAACCCCATAATAAACAAACATAACACGATACGAAGTGATGTTTGGAGCAGGTGAAACTTGTTATCGCAACGCGGTAGCGTAATTAACTGCAGGGGCTTGCGCAAGCAAAAAAGAGCGTCATCACAATAAAAAACACGTAACAAATGAAGGGAAATCTGATAAGTCACGCTGCATCGGTCACATCTATCCAAACCTCCAATATATGGTGACATAAATCAACTTGGCATTTTCGAAAAGATGGATGGATATGTTCATATAGCATGTGCCACCAAATTCAGGCTAGACGTCTCCGCGTCTCAATCCAGTTTTCAACGGTAAACAGTGATTAAAACTGCTAAAACGGGTATTTAAAACCTGATATGAAACCGACATGTTTACTTGTTTCACAAGTACACGATTAAGCTTGAGCGAACACGTTACCTTACATAATCATGATATTGTACATGGATTGATTGCCTATGTTATTTTGTTAATTTCTAGTAACTTGATCATGAAATTGCTAGATTACGATGTTCCTACACATGCTATTGAATGTTTATATGAAAACATGATCGATGAATTATTGCTATTATTATCATGTCAACTACATGTATTGTAATGTTTACCGAAATGCAACAATTCATTGATATTGATGGATTGACCTCATTGCGTCGATTGACAGGATTGTCCAGATTGATAAGACCTTATTGATTGTTTATTGACACGAGTTGTATTGATTGTTCCTATGTTGGTATTAGGTAGCTATTCCATTGATAACTGACATGAATTGAAACCTGGGAAGGGGAAATCAATAATGGAAACCGAATCGTAACTTCGTAAGATTGATTGCTAAAGACTGATCAGTCGATACGAGCTACGAACTCTGCAATGGTGATACTGACATCATTCATCCATATTGACATTGTTTTACTGCCTAGCAGCACGTCTGAATTCAGCCCCGAGAGTCGTGAGACCGTGGTCCTGGACACGCACAGAATACTACTGAGTTACGATAAGAATTGCATAAATTGGTTTCAAATACCTGTAAAATATATAACATATCGACATGAACTCATAGAATACACATGACTTGATTGATTGTTATATTTCGAATGATACATCACCTGTATTGATATCGTTATTGAATACATACATGACATTGATTCTTGCGAATGGTATATTGAGTTCCATTATGGTTATATTCATTATGAAATTATATTCGACGCACTGACGTCTTAGCATGGTCCGGATTCTTTGACCTTAGCACAAGAGGATCGTGAGTGCTTCGAAAAGGTTGCCGATCAATGAGGAGAATTCCATTGGTCTAGTTTATTATTATGGTTTAGGTTTCTTTTCTAGTAATGTACTTTTATTGGATCTTTATTGTGATCCCATAAGGATCAAGTATTAATTATTATTCTTTTCCTGGATCTTGAAATTTGGTCATTATTCATTGTTTCCGCTATGGACTCATTATTGATGTTGATTGTGGAATATTGGATATGTGATGGATATTATTTTATTGTTCTTGATTACTCATTGACAGCCTTAATATGACTATGGGAGGATGATTATTTACCGTAGAGAGCATGGCTGGCTGAGTCACATTCCCGTATTTACTGTATATTGGGAAGCAGGGCGTGTCAGATGTCAATTTAGCAACTGGTCGAACTTGAGATACTACTGCCTTGGAGCTTGTCAGAAGCAGTTTACACACCATAATTTCTTTCCGCTTCACCCCGATCTTTATATGGATCTCCTCCAAATCTCCATGAAGAAACGTCGTTTTCACATCCAGCTGCTCTAAGGGCAAATCCTCACCGCTATGATACTGAGAATTACACGAATAGATACTATATTCACCGCTGGAGAAAAATCACTTGATAGTCAACTCCTTTTACGCATATTCTGACTACCAAGCGAGCCTTGTACCGCTTCGCGCCATCAGCCTCATCTTTTATCCTATACACCCACCTATTCATCAACACTTTTCGACCCTTGGATAGCCTCATTAGATCTCACGTACGGTTCTTTAAAGAATCCATGTTCTTGTTGATAGCTTGCTCCCACTGCCTGCAATCACCGTCGTTTGTTGCTTCTGCAACGGATTCGGGCTCTCCCGAATTTGTGTATAAAATGAAGTCGGTAACAATCTATCAGGTAGCCTTCTATCTCGTGTAGATCTTCCCAGAACTAGTATATCTGGTTGCTGAACCTGATCACCAACCTATTCTTGAACCTGATCCTGCACTGCAGTCTCCTCCATGTTCTAATCTCCACCAGCAGGTACCCGATTACTCTCTTGAGTTCCATCCAACTCGACGAACTCACGCACTGCACCATCCTTGGCTTACTTTTCTTTTGTACATGTGCTGCTCATCAAAATCGACGTCCCGGCTTTGTATTACCTTCTTGCTTGTGTCATCCCGCAGCCGATACCCGATGAAAGTATACTTCTTAGACTCAGGGTAAAGCTTACTCCTTTCCGCCTTATAAATCAAAGAATATGCAATCCAACCAAATATCCCGCAGCCGATATCAGGCGCACTTGTCGGATTTCTGTTGATCAGATACACAGCAACATCGACCGCTGCTGCCTATAATAGGACTTTTAGCATATTCGTATCCAAGGTCATGCTCCGCACTCTTTAGGATTGTCGTGTTCATCATTTCAGCGATATCATTCTGCTGTGGCGTCCCCGTTACCGTCTTCAACCAACGAATACTCTTCTACAAGCAAAACGTCTCGAATTCTTGCTCCATTGTCGTACTTGAGGCATTTTACCTTTAGCCCCGTCTGGTTCTCAACCTGCGTAATCCAGTGTCTGAAAATACCAAACATATCAGACTTCTACATCGCATTACGCCCATGTCTTCCGGCTTGTAACGTTAATGAACGTCACGAAGTACCGATTACCTCCATAAGACTCCACCGAGGCCGGACCCCATACATCCGTAAGCACCGTCTCCAGCTTCTTGGTCTTTTTAGCTACGCCTCCAATCTAAAATCTAAGCGTGCTTTGTTTCTCACGAACGCAACTCTCACAATACCCCAACTCCACTTTTTCCAGCCTCGAATGAAGCCCCTACTCTGAAGAATTTTCATGTTCTTCTCGCTGAGGTGCCCCAGTCGTTTATGCCACAATAAAGTCTCCAAATCTATCTCCGAACTCGTCGCTAACGCTAACTGTTGGTAATGAAAATAACATACCTGGTTCACTCTACGAAAGTTATTAGGTTTTAATATCATGAAGAAGAAACCTCCTTGGATGGATAAATACAACTCGGTTACTTAAGTGGTCAGCAAACATGAGGTTTTTTCTTCTTTTTAATATATATTTTAAATTGAAAATATTTTAAATTGAAACAGGCTTTTGACCCTAAAACATTGTTTTGCCTAATGTAACAATCCCCTAGAACTTTTAAACTAAACATCAGAAAAGCCAACATTTAATTATAAAGCAATTGTTTTTTGCCTAATGTAACACCAGAAACAGACTTTTGCCCTTCTTATAATCTCAGCTTCTGCCCAGCATTTTCTCTCGTTTAATAACCTCGACGGATCTAACCTTACACAGAACAGAAAAGACACATTTATTAGTTTTGTTGTTTATGCTTCAGAGAAGTTTAATTCTCATCAATATCCACATCTTTATCATCAAAATTGGCGTTGACTACAAATTAAACTATGCCCCTAAAAACCCTTCTTTTTCTTTCTTTTTGAAATAAAACGATGAGTATATAAGAATCTCAACGTTACATTAAACAAGCATAAAGAGACAAAAATAAACATAAAAAATAAAAAAAAAATATTCATACAATAAAATAAAACAAAGAAAATGAAAGAATTCACCACAGATAATTCAAACCTCACATTTCTAGCACCATTTTCTTAAAGTCAAATTGAAGTAGATTACTATACAAACCAGTGGGTACACTACAAAGCAATTTAAAGTATTTAGCATAACCAACCAAGAAAGATGCATTATAACATGCTTACTAACACATAACAAAATAAAGTATCTTTTAGAGAAGCTTCTTTAACTTTTTATTGATGGTCAAACGTTACGAGTATTTTTTTATTTTATACTTTTAAAATATTTTCTTCACTTTCATAGATCTATTTCTACAAACTGGATTTCTATAACTAGATTTCGAAAGCCAAAAGAATTAATGTTAAGAAATATACCTTCAATATGGTTCGAGAAAGCTTCAAATATAAGAGTTATAAAAGTGTTTGTTCATTGGCTTCTTTAAAACCATGAACATTCCCGGCAAAACGTACGACAACATATTCTAAAGAAATCCGTATGAGCAAATATAATTAGACTGCAAAACAAACAATAAAATATTACACATGTAATTAATAAGAAATATGATAAATACCAAAATCAAATTATCTTTTATCGTATTATCGTTTTCCGCATAAGATAATTTTGGTCTCTCTTATAAATGGCACAACATATTTCTTGTGAACCAAATAATATCAAAACTGACAACATAGTTATCCACATAAATCCACGAGCGATAATAAACACCACCGTTGATCTTGCTTTCCACCTTATGATTTTCTCACTTAAATTCAATGGACTTCGTTTCTTTTCCCAAAATATTTATTATTTAGCTTAGCTTCAACATCATTTTATAGCCGGCTCGTTCCATCTTTCGTATGAGCACGAAAGTGCCGGATAAAGCTTACGGGATCTGTTTCATCCAACATAACAAAATGCAATAATATATCTAATGTCCTCCATATTTTTATTAAAAAATACCATACAATTAAAAATTATATTACATGGTTTTAAATACATACTAAAATATTGATTTTGAAAAACGGTATATATCAATTTACGACGATTTATTCGGTGTGCCGGTCAAACACCCGCCATATCTTATAATCTTATTTATATACATTCTATCTATCTAATTATCTAAACTACTTTTAAATAGAAATTGAGATGCTTCTGGGCAATAACTTTCTTATTTTCAATTCTTTTATCCTTATTCCCAATATTTTTTTGTTCTCATTAATCTATATGTAAGTAAAGTTAATAAAAAAATGATGCGATAATATCATGTTATTTATAATAAATTTAATTATACATTTGTTGTTAATCTAAAGTCCTAAAATTAAAACAATACTACCCAAAAGTTAATTTAAAAAAATACATTATCATCATAATGTATTTTTTCCTTTTTTATGTCAGATAAATTAGTTAATCTATAATAATGAATAGAATAAAAGATAGGGCGTGAGAAATTATTAACCACAAAAAAATAATAACTCCAAAAATCTAAGCTATAAAAAGAGCAAGACATAACATGATTTAATGAATATTTAGACGTAAATTGCTTTTATTAATATTACACTCTAATTATCTTATCAGGTATTCCAACAATAAAATATATATATATTTGCTTAACTAATTTACATTAAAACTTCAGTTTTCAATCATAAAAAACAAGAGATATAAATAAATACTAAATAAATAACAATCAAGATTTATATATCATTTTGATAACTTTAAGAATTATGAAAATTTATATAATAATTTACCGGTGCAAGTTTCCTGAGAAAAGTTTCCCGACAAAATCGATAATTTCTTAATTTAACTCCTCATGATTTCTAAACTGTTTTTAAAGAAATCTCCAAAAATATTGAAAATCTTTCCTTTTTTTAACTTTTATATCTGCCAAAAAAGTTAGTTTCGATTAATATAACCAAAACAACTTAATTAAAATTATAAAACTACTTATCTTCTGAGGATCTAAGAATACCGAACTTGACCATGGGTTCATTACCGTCACATAAAATTATTCTCGCAAAACAGTCGAAAAATCACTGAAAACTTTATCTTTCGAGTAAATATGTTTATATATATTCATTAAACCCCTAACAATTTTTTTAAAATATTAATATAAGAAAATATTAAAATAAAATATAATCAAAAAACCTATAATTTACACACCTAACAAGTTTTCGAAAATCGTTTAATATATCTTTTAAAACTAAATTATCTCTTTAAAAAATTTCAGTTGTGTGGTATTTTAGTAAATCTCATATGTTGTGCACAAAATCTTTCAATGACAAATGTGTTTTCTTGAAAACCATTAGAAAATCTCCCTCTTCCGTTGTGTGGTATTATTGTAAATAAGTTATTTTTTCTATATTTTTTAACTGAAACAAAATAATTTAATTATCCGTATAATAAATTTTTTTAAAAAAGTATATTTTCGCTTAATGCCCTTCAAAGTATAAAAAAATGATAGGGATAAAAGGTCCAAAATATATAAAGTTTCTCGTCTCATACATGGTTGCAATGTACTGGAGAGACTAAACAAGTTTGTAAGAAAAAAGATGAAAAATTATATGAATCCAAAGAGAGAGCATGAAGAAGAAGATCAAGATGAAGCAAAATAATAAATGGTTGTAGTGTTTTTATTATTTGGTACGTGTAGGGGTTTTAACATTCATGTGATTTCTTTTGTGCTCCTGTTACTCTCTCCCCTTTCTCTCACATTATCAATTCGACTTAAAGCAGGGATTTGGTACATAATATAAAAATATCCAAAAAAATGTGTTATGAGTATTTTTTATATTTATATAAAAATTCAAATTTAGAATAGTTAATACTAACACACTTTCGAATTAAAGTGTGTTTGGAGTAATTACTCCAAATTCGATATCTTAATTCATTGGCATCCTACACCTTTTCAGGCAGTTTTATATTATGTATCAAACCTATGTTTTAAGTCGAATTGATAATCTGTGAGAGAAAAGAGAGAGAGAGAGGAGATGACCGAAGAAATCACATGAATATTAAAATCCTTTGACGTACCCAATAATGAAAACACTAAACCAATAATTAGTTTGCTTATCTTGATCTTTTTCATGCTCTATTTGGATTCATATAATTTTTCATTTCTTTCTTTTTCATCATCTTTTTTCTCGCAAACTTGTTTGGTCTCACCGGTACACTGCAGCCATCTATAAGGTAACAAACTTAAATATACAAGACTTTTTGTTATTATCATTTTCTTATACTCTGAAAAGGATTAAGCAAAAATGTATTTGCTTTTTTAAAAATTCTTAGATAATTAAATTATTTTGTTTTAGTTAAAAAGTAGAGATAAAATAACGTATTCATGCATAATTTCGAATACATTAGTCCAGTACCTTTGTAAATTAGTCTATTTCAAAAATCATTTAAGGTGTATATAATACATTATCAATTATGTTTCTTTTTTTAATTGAGAAATTACTATAAACGGTTTATTTACCAAGGCATAATTATAAAAATTAATAAAAATATAACAGATCAATTCTTAATCGTGGTATAATGTATCCCATCTATAAGCCCGATCAATAGAAATTGGTAAAAGCTCTTCGCTTCTGTGACACACACGAACAAAATCTCGCGTTAATAAGAGACTTCGAAAGTTACTCATATATTTTAAATTTATATCCGGCCATTCTAACGGAAGAGAGATTTTCTAATGATTTTCGAGAAAACACGCTCGTCGTTGAAAGATTTTGTGAACACGGGAGATTTACTAAAATACCACATAAACGAAGATTATTTAAAAGAGATAAGTTGGTTTTAAAAGATATACCGGAAAATTTTCGAAAATTTATCAGGTAAGTAAATTATAGGTTTCAAATTATATTTTATTTTTATATTTTATTACACTAATATTTTTTTTTAAATTGTTATGGGTTTCATTAATATATATAATCATATTCACAAGAAAGGTAAAGTTTTCGGTGATCTTTCGACCGTTGGGCGAGAATTATTTTACATAATGATAATGAACCCATGTTCAAGGTCGGTATGGTAAGATTTTCAGAAAGTAAGTAGTTTTATAATTTTAATTAAGTTATTTTGGTTATAATTATCGAAATTAAATTTTTTTAGCAGATATAGAAGTTGATAAAAAGAAAGATTTTCAATATTATAAGAGATTTTTTTTTAAAACGATTCAGAAATAATGAGGAGTTAAATCAAGAAATTATGAATTTTGTCGACAAACTTTGCTCAGAAAACTTGCACCGATAAAATATTATATAAATTTACAAATTTCTTTAAAACATCAAAATAATACATAAAACTTGATTGTTATGTATTTAGTGTTTATTTAAATCTTTTACTTTTTATGTTTAAAAACTGATGTTTTGATACCAACTAGTCAAGAAAACACATATTTTATTGTTAGAATACCTGAAAAGATAATTGGAGTGCAGCATTGATACAAGTAATTTATTTCTGAACATACATTAAATCATGTTGTGAATATCTTGCTCTTTTTAAAGCTTAGATTTTTGGAGTTACTATTTTTTTATGGTTAATAATTGCTCACACGCTATCTTTTACTTTATACATTATTATAAATTAACCAAATTATCTGCCACAAAAAGAAGAAGAAATATTATGATCATAATCATGCATCATGTATTTATTTTAAAATTAATTTTTACGTAGTATTATTTTTAATTTAAGGAGTTTAGATTAACAGCATGCATAATTAAACTTATTATAAATAATATGATATCATATCATTTTTTCATTAACTACACTCGCATATAGATTGATAAGAATAAAAAAAATATTTGGAATGAGAATAAGAAAAATGGAAGATATTTGGGTGTGAAAATAAGAAAGTTCTTATTCAGAAGTAGCTCAATTTCGCTTTTAAAAGTAGTTTAGATAATTAAATAGATAGACTGTATATAAATAAGATTATACGATATGTCGGGTGTTTGGCCGACATACCGAATAAATTTTTGTAGATTGATATATACTGTTATTCGAAATTAATATTTTAGGCTTTATTTAAAACTATGTAAATATAATTTAATTGAGTGGTTATTTTTTAAAAATTTGCAGGTCAAAAAATGTATTATTACATCCTGCTATGTGCGATGAAACATATCGCGTAAACTTTATCCGCCACCTGCGTGCTTATACGAAAGATGGAATATGCAGGCTATATAATGATGTTTATGCTAAGCTCTATAATAAATATATTGAGAAAATAAACGAAATAAATTGAATTTAAATAAGAAAATATTAGATGGAAAGCAAAAAATCAACAGTGGTGGTTAATACCGCTTACGGATTTATGAGGATAACTATGTTAGCGGTTTCGATATTATTCGGTTCACAAAAAAATGTTGAGCTATTTACAATAAATACCAAAATTAACTCATGCGGAGAATGATAATGCGGTAAAAAATAATTTGATTTTGATATATATCTTGTTTCTTATTAACTACATGTGTAATATTTTATCGTTTGTACTACAGTCTAACTATATTCCCTCATATGGATTTTTTCAATATGTCATCATACGTTTTTCCGGGAAAGTTCATGTTTTAAAGAAAGTATTGGGCAAACACTCTTATAACAGAACATTTCTCGAACCATACTGAAGATATATTGCTTAACATTATTTTTTTGGCTTTCAAAATCTAGTTATATAAATCCAGCTTGTAGGGATAGATTTGTGAAAGTGAAGAAAATAATTTAGAAGTATAAAATAAAAAATAAAAAAATACTCCTAACGTTTGACCATTAATAAAAATGTTATAGAAGCATCTCCGAAAGATACTTTATTTTGTTTTGGGTTAATATGCATGTTATAATATATCTTTCTTGGTTTGTAAAGTTGGGTAGGAGAGCATTACCCTATATATTTAGTGTACCCACTGGCTTTGTATAGTAAGCTACTTGAATTTGATTTTAAGAAAATGTTGCTAGAAATGGAATGTTTGAACTATCTGTGATGAACTCCAATTTTGATGATAAAGATATGGATATTGATGAGAATTGAACTTCTCTGCAGCATAAACATAAAACTAATAAACAAAACTAATAAATGCGTCTTTTCTGTGCTCTGTAAGTGTAACATTTTTTAAATTATAAATATTATTTTATAATTTAAATATAGGTATTATGAGTTTTATGAAAATAATACCGAGTATGAATTTGGGTTTTTCCGGATTGACATCCGTATGTATATTTATTTTGGGAATTGATAAATATGAGATATTTGGAAAATGATAAGTATTTTGTATTTGGAAAATGATATTGGATTTTTGTGATATTGGTTGTATTATGGGGGAGAGCTGTTAGCCTCACCCTTAGCTACACCCTTTCCTCCTCATTATTTAATTTCTTTTCCCTCTCTCCTCACAAATATCTCTCATCCTTCTAAAAAACATCCCAACTCCCCAAACTCAAAAGCCAAACCAAAACCCATCTTCCCTACATCTAAACCCATCAAGACTTCAAAGTGAAGCTACAACTTCAAAAATCTTCATGTGGACATCTTTAGGGCTTGGATCTTCACTTTTCACCACTCCAATTGGTAAGAATCCTTCCTTACTACAAGTTCGACAAGTTTTATAATGTTTGCCCATGGGATTTTTATGGGTTGAATTCTTTGTAGTTAATTTTTAAAGTGATCCACTAGTAGTGAACTTAGTGACTACATCCTATTTTAGGAAGTAAAGGGTATTTTGGTGTAAAAATTGGATTTTTAAGGTTGTGGAAATTTCAAGTTTTTAGCTAAATTCGTTAAGAAAAATCCTTCATGTGTCGGCTTATTTGAGCTTCAGACGTCTGCCTCGTATATGTTTTTAATATTTTTCCTTCTTCAAACGTCTGGCCCCCAAAGCTTCAAACGTCTGTCGATGATCTGTGAATCGTTGATGTTGATCTTCAAACGTCTCCTTTTGATTTAGACGTCTGAGAGCCCTTCTTCATACGTCTGTTTTGCTCTCTGGGAATCAGTAACCCCCTTAGCCAAACGTCTGCCCCTAAGAGTTGCAGTGTGCCCTAATGGAGTTTCCTTGCATATTTATTACTTTGGTTATGGGGACCATTACGATGACTTCCAAGACGGTGAGAAAGGGCGAGACGGTTGCCGCCTTCGACTAGAGCGATACGCGCTTTGGTGGGTAGATTTATATTTATGGGGGAAATCGGATGGATGGCGTATAACAACCTCGAACAATTATAGAGAACACTTAGTATAGAAAGCGTATATACGTAACCCGGATACATATAGATAATTAGTCTATAGTTCGTAGATTATATAATTAGCGTATAATTCATAACTAGCAGGCTATATGGGTGTATGATTATTGTATGTGACGTACGCGACTACATGTCCGTACTAATATTATTGGATGATTGTTGACATCGTATGATGGAGATTCCGTACTCTATGTGATGAAGATAGATTACAGAATGCGGCTTATGATTATTTGACTCGTAGAGTCTTGATTTTTAATCCCGATTGAGATATTATGATGATACCTGATTATACTATTTGTAAAACTTACGATTTGTTTCCAATTTTAAACACTAATGCCGAGGATTTGCTGCTTATTTCAAATGAATATTTATATTAAAAACATTACAGCCACCTTTCCAAACAACATTTCGTTCTATTTAAACTGCATAATCGTATATATACAACGTTTATTCACGTTACGTTTATTATACTCGTTATACGCTCGCGTTTCGTTTATCTTGTCAAGTTACGCTACGCTTATAGTATTCATTTATACACACTTCGCATATTTAGTTTACGATATCACACTTGTATGAACACACTTTATATAACACTGCACAATTACCAATGATTTCCATGATCACAGACTCGCATGCTACACAAACACAACATTGGTACTGCCGTGATACTGTAGAATTGCCATACTTGATAGTGTTTTAATTATACCGATGTTATTATATGAATGTGATCGATTGATATATCTGCGTAATTAATCGTCAACTGAAGGATGATGCATTGTTGACGATTATGATATTGATGTCTACAATAGAAAATTGAAAACTATTCTCATATGAATAGCTTTGATAGAACACTTGCACATCTACTTATGATTGCCATGTTGCAAGATCAAAGACGCATATCCTGCACTACACATCATTAGTATTGCCATGACACTAGAAACTGCCATGCTTATTCATGTTCTAGTTATTCATTCATGTATGCATGACAATTGATGATATTGATATTTATATACGAATACCATTACCATGCATATTCGGATATGATTGTTGCCAATTGTAGCAAAGATGATTATGGATTGTCCTTATGGACTTGATGTTTTCCATGGATTTCGAGAAACCGAAATATGATTTTAAAACTTGCTTCTGTTTGCAAAAGCGTGGAATTCTATTGATATGATGATTTGGACATCCACCATGACTTCTGTAATTATGATTGTGATATCCGATATCGAGGCGGGGATAGCCAATTGAGGATACATTGTGGATCCGGTTCGGTACACAGAGGGCAAGATACCGTATAGAAAAATGGTTAGCTAGTGACGCAATACCGGAGATAGCATTCGGCACGGAGGATTCTGACCGGTGAAAGATCATGGACACGATGGATTTAGCCGGAGATTCCATTGACAGAGGACTTATCTAAGGGACAGTGCCTAAGGAAACACCTGAGATTTACGAGTCGATTGTCACGGTTTTCTGATGATTTTATTAGTGATGTGTTTCCATTTGCGCGATCTGATTTTGATGCGTTTTATTTGATATATCATGATATATGTGAGGAATCGATATGGATGCCCTGCACAGATTGAGATGGTTTAAGCTATATTGTATAATATAGCCGAACAGGACTGACCCTAAAATTAGTACCTGAAATACTATTTTCATTTATCGATGTATATTAAAAGGGTTTTCAAAGGAGCTATAGCCCCATTATTTTCTACATAGCTATGATGACATAAGAAATCTTCAAAAGAAATATTAAATCATTTATCGACGTATACATTAAACAAATTGCATATATTGCTTATTAAATCAACGTCTGCTACTTGTGCTTGATATATATATATATATATATGTGTGTGTGTGTGTGTGTGTGTGTGTGTGTGTGTGTATCATATGGCTATTTTGAAACGATTTACATACATACATTTTCGGCTACTTTATACGCTTACTTGGATGCATGCTATATATGAGATGATTATGCGATCCATTGGAATGCGCTTATAGTACTTATGCATTATACAAATATTAATACAAGTTGTGGTAATATTATATCTAATGGCTTAGGTAGAACGTTATGTATTCGATTTCTACCTTGTGATATCTTTTTACTCATGCGTTGGTAACTCACCCCCGTTGTGCCTTAGTTTCTTACAGGATCGACCGCTCGGATCGTAGCGGCTTACTGGCACATCTTTCTTCAGTGATTGTTTTTGATAGGTGGGTTACACGGTTGTATCGTAACCGCCTCTTGTACGTGAATTATTATTCTTAGATCTAGTTAAAAACTCCATCAACCACTTGTATATTTGTATAATCCACGACTTAGAGACGAAACCTAGATATGTAATGTTTTTGGGTGCTAGACTGGTTTGGAGTCGACTTAAGTTATTTACATATCTTCTGTTTACTGCTGTGATTCTTCACCGTGGGTGTCGTATATATATTTATGAGGATTGTATCTCCGCCATTGGGCGTGAGCTAGCTCCCGATTATATATATATATATATATATATATATATATATATATATATATATATATATATTATTGTGCTTGTTTTACTCAAAATTTACAAAGAATGTGTCCGGTTTTTAAACGACGAACATGTTTTAAATCAAACTTTACTTATACTTTAAAAACAATCTTGATTTCAATGTATAAAACCCTATTTCAAAACTACACCTCCAATATTTTCTTAAATGGTTTAGATCCCTGGATTTTTGCTTACTTGGATTACGGTGGGGTCCCTATAGACTTCACGAGATTCAAGTGTCGGTCAAGTGCTATTTCCGGGTTGTGACGGTAAGGTTGGATCTGTCGACGTTATTAAGCGAGAGGAAATGTTGGGCAATAGCTGAGATCATAAGGGCAAAAGTCTGTTTCTGGTGTTACATTAGGCAAAACAATAATAATTAAATGTTGGATTTCCTACGGGCAAAAGTCTGTTTCAGTTTAAAATATATATTAAAGATAAAAATAAGAGAAAATCTCATGCTTCTTGATCACTCAATTAACGAGTTCGATTTATCCTTCCAAGAAGGTTCCTTCTTCATGATATTAAAACCTAACCTGATAACTTTCGTACGGGTTTAGGTCGTAGAGTGAACCAGGCGTATTATTTTCATTACTAGCAGGTTAGCTCTTCAATGTTTAGAGCTTGAAAATTGCATATATTAACTATTCAAATTGCATATATTTGAAGGACGGCTTTGGACGAATGGCTTTGACCTACTCTCAAAGCCCCTAACAATCCTGTAAAACTCCAATGTGTCCTGATTAAAATGGATGTGTTTTTTCTCACGTGCGCGCGTTTGGTTGTCTGTTTCTACACGAATTATCTTTTCTCTTCACTGAACTTATGGTTTAAGAAATGACAAGAAAAAAACAATATATTCCCTCATAATGCATATTCTCTGCATTTTGAGTAATTGAAACAATTAACTCCAATCCACCGTGATATTGGATATCGCTATTTTTAACTACAGTCTTTAAGTGCAATTACCATTTTTAACTGCATTTTTAAAGTACAGAATGACGCATATGAAACGGAAAGGGACAAGAACTTGAACTTGTCACTGCTTAAGCCATCTCGACACCTGATCTTGATTTTTTTCGGAGTTAAATAAATTATTGTGTATTTTTATATGCCCTTATACTAGTTTGGATGATTGCATACCATGCTTTTGCATTTACTATCCTTGATGGCCAAGCTTGAATCGCAATCTTGTGCCACTTACATGACTTTTTGGCATTATGCTTCCTGTAATCTAATGGTATCATATTCAATTTTGCTTTTGGCTATATGTGTGCCTTAGATTGGAACATAGTTCGATATAACAGATATTTCAACTTTTCCTCTTCTTTTGGACTTCTCGTTAATATATGAGAATTTTGACGATGACGAACTTGTCATCTAGGACTATGGCAATCCCTTCTTTAGTCATAATTTTCGAAACCATAAATTTGGCACTTATTTGAAAAGGGAATCAGGACAACAACCGGGTTGTCGTAAAACTTTGTTAGGTTTGGAGCTTTACTTTACAGGGAGTCCCATTTAAATGGGAAAAGGTTTAGATGAAATTGCTATCAAGTCTCATGACAATAAAGGATTGCACATTCCATAAGAATGACGAGCAACACATTGATAAACACAAACAAAAGTTAAAAGGAAAAATAAACCTATATAAATATTGTTGATTTAACCAGCCTTACATACCGCGCACTATCACTCTATAAAAATATGCCCGATCTTTGTTAATTTAACTACTTCTGGCTGAAAATCATAGCCCTGAAATAGAATGTATAATGCAAGAGATTAGTATCAAACAATATGAAAGTAGACAGTCTTCAACCCTACTGGTTGAGACTGCATTTAAAAAGAAAGACGTTATAAGAGAATTTGTAAGCTTCTCCATGAGATTTGATTATAATTTATGGCTATAACAAGGCATAAGGTTTATATTTCTGTTACTTCTCCATGAGAATTTCAATAATCATTCATCACGGAGCTACTTAAAATAGTTAACTTGTACTTTTGCGATGAGCATATTATATAAATTGCATAGCTCATTGCTTTTTACAAATTAATAAGTGAGCAAACTTGAGTATTTGTTATGTATCGGACCATAGGGAACTAGAATAAGAATACTGGCAAAGAAACAAAGTCCAATAGGTATCAAATATCCAAATTTAATCTCAAAGAGAAGAGGTCAGTAGGAAAAAAGGGAATGGTCGATGGAATGGGATAAGGTAGGCTACATTGTTTCAGTTATAGCATTCTCACTAGAGATGAAATTTTAAAACTTTTCAGCTTTTCTCAAAAGAAGATAAATTACGGGGTACATTTATCATCTAAATAAGATAACTTAGTGATGACAATACAAATGTTGTAGCTAATATAGCATGAGAATTATGTGTAGCACATATATAAATACAAATGTTGTAGCATTAAAAATATGTTGCTTATATGCATGATTTTGACCATAACAAAATGAGGTATAGATATGGAAATGTGCATGACAATATGACACTTGTACATAAAGATATAACATTAGTTATGAAAGAACTGCACCACTTCTTACAAAGATTAAGATACTATAAATGAGCTGTTAAAACATAGATTTGTTTGAATTTAACCCACAGATGTACAAAAGAAACATAGACACCTTAGAATTCATCTTAAAGTTACTCATCAATATCAAGGAATTGGTTATTAATCAAGATCCGATGATACTGAGAGAAAAGGAAAAGGTGTTGTCACTCTTACTCCATCCTTTCAAGAGTCCATCTACCATGTTGTGCTCCTCTCTTCTGAGTCCTCTTTTCAATTTAAGGTTTTGGTTCCTTATTCTTGTGATTAAATTGTTCATTTTCCATTTCATTGTTCTTCACTTCATACAAAGACCCAAAGTATGAATATATTATATGCTGCCCAAATGGAGTAATTTGCTAAAATTGTTTACATTTCCTATCCAATAGATCAAGGTCCGATCCAATTTACAGCCCTAGTACATATTCATTTTCGCCAACTTTTCAGGCCTTGATTTTGACACATGAGAAAATAGAGAAAATTGATGATGTATTTTGACAAAAATGACAACATGAATGATATAAAATAAATCTAAAGGCTGTTGGCCTTAAAAGCCTTTGTTTATACAGACTGCTTAGTCTATTTGTCACTACTCATATTTAGTAAACTGCATCTGCAAAATGCTAATTAGAAACCAACACCCCATCTTTTAATTCTTTTGTTTCTATAGATGCTTATTTTGCATTGTGAAGCCAACATTGTGTTAGCTATTCCGTTAATATTCGAATTTATTTTCATGGTCATATTTTTGTATTAACATATTCAACCTTTATTTGTTCTATTGCTTGGTGTTTTCTAAATAATTAGCATACATGCTAGAAACTAGATGCTGATCAATATCCAATTTTGTATTCAAGGTTGTCATATTCTTTTCAACTTAAGTTTTGGTTCTAACTTTTAAATTTCACAACACAAACATATTCTTCCAACTACCAATCCGCCTGCCTTCCAAATTGTTTTTCATGAAACTAAAAGATGAGTAAAGAAGTCGGAAGAAACTAAGTTGTTTAAACAAATCTAGTGTCATGGTGCATCAGGCAAAACCGTCACGATTGGCATCAATCTCATCGTACCAACAGTCAAAATGGATGGCCGATCTTAAACCATATGGAGCTAATTGATTATGGGACAGCTAGTATAAGCTCATGCACCAAAGAGTGGCCATCAAATTTTCTAGTAGACTTCTTAGAAGTCAAAAGAAGTTAGTTCAGCAGGGAGACTATAAGAAACAACATAATGTCATAGAAACCTATAATAAACATCTCCCATGAACATGAATAACTACCATATTTTTTCCCTCTCGAGTCATTTTATAAGCAAGGAAATGAAAGGGACCTTTGAAACCGCAAGGAAACTGCCGGATTTTCTATATGTGCATACAACAACAAAACAATTTAAAAAATAAGTAGCTCATAAAACTAATCGATCAACCTGATATTGAACATTTTGATTCGGTACTCTGCGCTATTCCAATAGCCTCCTCCACAGCGCCCGCCGCCGGATCCATAGCCGCCGCCTCCGGATCCATATGATCCTCCGCCGCCACGCCCGCCACGCCCGCCGCCGTAGCCCCCGCCTCCTCCTCGGCCGCCGTCGCCGCCCTGGACGGAGGAGCCGTCGGGGCCGGTGACGTCAACGGCCTTGGTGCGGCCGTCGTCTCCCTCGGAGACGGAGAACTCGACGGCCTAGCCCTCGGCGAGGGTGCGGTAGCCGTCGGATTTGATGGAGGACTGGTGGACGAAGAGGTCCTCGCTTCCGTCGTCGGGGCTGATGAAACCGAAGCCCTTGGTGCTGTTGAACCACTTCACTGTCCCCTTCGATCGATCGCTCGACTGCGCCATTGCGAGGGATCAAGGATGAAATCCTAACCCTAGGAGGAGGAGGAGAAACCCTAGGTGTGTGAGATCTCTAGGGTTTGGGGTCGAGGAGATTTTATTGTTGGGATCGGACGAGCTAGGGGAATGTGACCCGTTGGATTTAGGGAATGGAATGATTTTTACACGTGTACGGTTGATACAATAACCTAGCTTTTGATTATTTTTTAGGGAGGATTCCAAATGGAATTGCTTTTTGATGATTTTTTTTTGTTGGGGCAGAGGTGCCAGGAGACGGGTCCGGCTATCGGAGGAGGCTAGCTCATTATGGATGACTGCTGAAACAAATAGGAGCAAAATCGCTCGGATTTTGAAAGTTATGCCAAATCATATGCCCATCACTTGGCAGGCAAGTATATGACTAATCAGTGTACAAATGAGAGAATTATCCGTGAACAGGTTAACGGCTAAATTGTATTATAATTGAATTTGGTAACCGAAAAAGCTCCATTAAAGTGTATTTTAATTGGTGACTAAGTACGATCGGTGCTTTTAATCTTTGATAAAGATAGTTTGTGTTTTGGAAATAATTTTTTTTTTAACATAGAAGCTAAACCATTGGGAAACGAAATGAAAGGTTATTTGCTATATTCTCCATTTCAAGTTTAGTCATCCACGAAACGGTGGCCCCGGTAGGAATTTTTCTAATGGGTAATAAATTCTTCAATCATTACTCGTGATTTATGATATAATACTAATCTAACGGATTGGCATCAGGTCCGAACCAGCATATCTGGTGGGCCCAAAAGGTCTTATAAGGCATGTACCCGCAAAGCCTCTAAGCCCAATATAGAGGTTCCAACTAAACCCTTCTAGGAATGCTATAAATACCCCAAATAAAACCCTGAAAAAGGGGATCGAATTCTGATACACCACAAAAAAGACCTTAAAAGGATCTTGAAGAGCATGCTTGACTGCCCGACCTAGGGTTTAGCCATCAATGAGATTTCGGCCCTCACATCATCTTATAAACGTTCTATTGTATATGTTTTATACACATGATATGTCTTTACTGACTTAACTATCAAGACGCCGCCGCCTTACTCAACGACCCACCAAAACAAATTCATTTGTGAATGGAAGGCACACAACATTTTGTGCCGCATCACTTTACATTTTGATTCACAAATCAAACGAGTCACCGTTCATTCTCGACATCTCTATGTTTACCATCAGTTGTGAATATTTATAAATACAAAAGGTTCATCGAACATAAGTTATTATGATAAAGTTGAAAATAATACGCACTTCTACCTGCTCTCGTAGTTAGTTTATTAAACATGACAAAATAAGGAATAATTTATTCGCTTTGAATTTTATTTATTTTCTTCAAGGATAAAAATAAGATAAAGTAGAAACTTTGTAGTAGCCTCTTCAATAAGGCTCAAGAGTTTTTTAACCATAGAGTCTAGCCCAAAATCTACTAGAAAAGATGGGCTGTATGGTATGTTGTTGATTACTAAATGAAAAAAATACTTAACCTACCGGACTTGAAATCTACCACAATCCATCCGAAAATAAAAAAAAACATGGGTCCACTTATTTGGCATTAGTATTTAGCTGTTGTGGGTCCCATCATTTTGTCTCTTGGATGGATTGTGGTAAGATTTCAAGCCCAGCATGTAAAGTAGTGCTATTAGCTTCAAACCTATGTTCATGGATTTATACATATCTTGCCAATCTTTTGTTTTGGGTTTACACAAGTCTGTATTGGTTTGAAGTGTTGAGATCCATGCTTCAGATTGTGACGCAAGTAACAAGAATCCATCGAATTCTGATACTTGGTGTCAACCCAATTCTGAACATATTAAAGTGAACGTTGATGCATCAGTGCAAGGAATTTTCTCGCATTTTTATTAAAAACCTAGGCAACCGGAGTGATAGCAAAAAATGAGAATGGTCGCAAGTCTGGTCCACTATTAACCCGAGCGTTGATTCACAGTATATCGAAGTTATGGCGCGAAGGTATAATTATGACAAAAAGGATAGTCGAACAACAAGGTATTGTGGACAATGAAACTCGTGTTGTCGTGGAAGGAGATGCAAAAGTGGTAGTGGGTTGGTTATGTTCGAAATCAAAGTGACCACCTTGGAGGTTTGCGCATATAGTACACGAGTGCACCGATCTTTTAGCCTCTAACCTTTTTATTGAAATTGTCGCTAAACCAAGATCTTAGAATGTTTGTCGCTCACAATATTGCTCAAGCATTAGCAAACTCAAATTTATCGGGTATTAGGTCTTTATATAATTTGCCTTTGAAATTCGGTGCACTCTCGAGATTTTAAATGGCTGTTTGCAAAAAAAAATAACATTGTTGAGCCCAACTACAAAACCTCTCTTACTGTTTTAGCCATTTATTGGAGTCTTCTCATGAGATAAAATAAGATTCAAACGAGTAATCTAAGTGTTTAAACTTAACAAGCATAATTGTGGTAATTTATCAAATTTGATTGTTAGAAAATTCTGTAGAACTCCAAACAGATCGTTACAAAATCGAGCTAAATTGCATTTCTGTCTTTATATTACTTCTCTTGATGATCATATAGAAATTGAACCTACTTGATGGAGGTCCCTTTTCAGATCTCCTTCAGATGTTGTCTTCCGTCGATCCCCGGTGGATTCTGAAGGGAATCCCCTGTTGTGTGTGGGTCTCAATGGGTTTTGAGGGGATTCGGTGATTAAGGGAACTGGACGCCAAGTACCTGCAAGGAAGTCCCGGGCTGGTTTGACGCTACCGAGGGACCCTCCGACGATCAAGTTAATACTAGATCCGAGCAGCGTAATGGCTAGGTGAGTAAGAAATGGCTTACTTGACCCCTCTGTGATGGGGGTTTATATAGCGGTGATGGCACGCAGCAGCAGGCGAGAGAATCTCGCCAGCAGTTACGCTCCCGACGTCACGTCCGCGTAGAGAGCGGATCGCCCGTTAATGGGAATCGCGGAGGCGTGGAACGTGGGATGCTGTTGGCGGAAAACCCGCGCATGGCGAGATTCGCGGAGGGACGGTTACGCCTGTGAGCGGTGGAGCTGGTCGGAGGACCGAGGAAGACGGCCTCGGCCGGGGGGTTGGGGACAAACGAGAGGGCCGAGAAGTCTTGGTCTTGTGGCAGCTCAGGGCGAGCTGTGGGGCCAAGGAGGCCAATCTGCGGGGAGCCCCGAGGGGGGCTAGCTTGTGATTGCAGGTCGGATACAGGGGAGGCCTGGTCGGCCTCGATGGGCCCTTTTTCCAAGCTATGGGACATGTCATCCGCCACGTGTCCTGATCCCAGGCGTCGCCAGTATTGAGCATCATCATCAGCCCCCACTCTTGTCCCGACCCGCCTGTGGGTCAGGTCAGGAGTGGACCGCTGGGCCGCCCGGGGTGAGCTCCCTCCTAATGGTTTCGTCGGGACGCGTACTCGGGCCGCGAGCTGTCTTTTCTGCCAGCGAATCAGGGCGAGATCTCTGTATTTAAGGAGGGTGCGCCGGTTCGTGTCGCTTTGAAGTGATGGCCCGCGTGTCGAGCATCGGTTGGCTGACGCGACGTGTGCAGACCTGCGACGTCTGAAAGGGCGCGGTCTATTGCGGGGACGACAAGTGGAGCAATCGGAGCCGTTGGACAAGAGGAAGCGTCTTGGCGGGAGATGGAGGGCACCGTTGGATGAGATCGCTTGTGACGGTAAATAGGGGTGGGGCCCGTTCCGGGGCCCCTATTCCTTCATATTTCTTGTTCCAAGTCTCGGTTGCTCGGCACTCGTCTTCTTCCTTCCACTTTCGTTCCCCGAGGATCATTCTTCCCAAGGTTAGATGTCTTCTCTTGTCGAGTCGGTAGATGTCGTTGGGGTAGGTTCTAGGAACCCCTTAGGTGAGCCTGAGTCCTCCCGGGGGGCAGGGGTTGGCCCCTCTTCCTGGGATCATGCGGCGGGGGCAGCCTCCAGGGTGGAGGCGGTAGATGCAGCCCCCAGCGCCTCGTGTTGGATAAGGCACGAGGACGAGCTTGCCAACGCGTGGGCTCGCTTCCACATCCCCTCGCGCTATATGCTCCGCCTGGCCAAGGAGGGAGAGAGGGCAGACCAAGTACGGGGCAGGGAGATCGCCCTGTATTTGGAAGCATTTTGGGGTGGAATGCGTCTGCCCTTCTCTCCTGAGGTCGTTGAGGCGTTGAACTCTTCGGGTTAGCCCCCGGTCAGTTGGTGCCAAACTCGTGGAGGATTCTCCTCGAGTTCCTGGTCCGCCTGAAGTTACAGGCGATCCCTTTCAGTCTTTCCCTCCTTGATTCTTCCCTCGTCTTCAAAAATTACCCCGGTAGTCGAGCGGGCGACCCGAGGTGGGTTTATCTCTCTTTCAGAAAGCGACCAGGGGGCTCCACCGGGACGGGGGTTGTGGCCCTGCCTTCTTCCATCCACGACTGGAAGAAGACGTTCTTCTTCGTTTCCCTTCCCGAGGGTGGGGACTGGCCCGTGCCTACAGTGGTCGAGGGAGAAACACTTGCCGGGAAACCAGTACAGTGACCCCGCTGCGGTGAGAGTGGAGTCGTAGGAGCTCATCCCCCATTTCGACGTGCTGTTGTCCGAGAGGGTTCTGAGTTGGGCCGGGCTCAGCCCTGTTGAGTTCGTTGGTAAGTTTAGTTTTTCCTTTTTGGTTCGTATGTTGCCCGTATCGCTGATTCCCTCTACATTTGGTTCTGTGCAGGATCCATAGACAGAGACTCGCTCCGGGCTTCAATGCGCCAGCCGAGGCCGGCTGCGAAGGTTGGGGGCGCCGACTCTTCTCGCTCACATCCTACCCCGGCTCCCTCTCCCCCGCGGTAGTGCCCTGCGAGCGCTCGGAAGCGAGTCTCGCCCCGGGGCCCAGCAGAACGTCGGGCCGAAGGCGAGCTCGGATTTTGGAGGACCCGGCCTCGGAGGAGGAGACCGGCTCTCCCTCGAGGCCGCTCAAGAGGAGATCTACCCGGGGGACGCCTTCGCCGATCACGATGGAGGAGGGCGGTCTCCAGTTTGCCGTGCCTTCGGGGCTATCTGTCGTGGATAGCCTGCTTCATGAGATAGAGGCATCAGCCGGGGGTAGAGTCCTCGTGGGGACCTTCAGGGCTCAGCTGGCGTCCATCGCCAAGGAGTCCGTGCAGGTAAGCGCCTGTCTTTCACTACTATTAGAGGTTCGGTGTCTTTCCCATTTTCCTGATCTCTCTTCTGCCTTTCAGGTCCTCCAGCACGTCGCCCTCGCCCTGCGTATGGAGGCCGAGGAGGTTGCCCCGGCGATGAAAGCTGCGGGCCAGCTCGCCTCACTGAAAGAGAGCTCCAAGCGGGAGCTGGAGGCGATGAAGGCGAGGGTCGTCGCCCTGGAGGGCGAGGTGGAGGCCGGGAAGCGGGAGGTTGCCCGGCACCGCGAGGCCGCCGCGGCCGCTAAGGCCAAGCGTGAGGACGCCCAGGTACTGGCCGGCAACCTGAAGAAGGCAGTAAAATCTCTCTGGAAGGAGCTGGGGGCGGCGGCCTAGTGGGCGAAGTCGGCCGACCTGAGGGCTACCAAGTTGGCCGACCTCTCGGCGGCGAAGGCGGTAGAGGGCTACAAGAAGTCGAAAGACTTCTATGATGACTTGGTCGTCGCCACGACCCTCATCTGGAACGAGGCCCTCGACGCTGTTAAGGCCCGAGTGCCGGGGTTCGCCGATGGAGAGCTCCGGGCCTTGTACCCCCTCACGGACACCAGTGGGCAGGGGCAGGAGATCAATGACGAAGAAGTCGCCGAAGACCCAGCTCGCCTCGTGGTGGATGTCGAGGACCCTGAGCTCGCTCCTGGCCCTGAGGCCTAAAGCCCCGTCTTCCTCCTCCTTTTTTTTATTTTACTGCGTCTAGATCTTTGTAAGCCTTCGGGCATTTTGTCAGGCTGGGGAGCCAAGAATATCCTCTGTAAAGACCGCCTTTAGGTAATAAAACTTTTTATTCCTTTGGTTTCCTTGATTCGCGCTTTTGTCTTTTGTTGATGAAGAACGCTTGTAAATTTTTCTTCTTGCGCTGTTGGGCCTCCGTGTATGGTCGGCTATCTGCCTAGCGATCGTCTGTCGAGTTGATTCATGCGCTGCTGAGGAGAAGGCGTCCCCATGCGTCTCTAGGACCCCGAACTCGAGGGGAGATCGCTCGAGACTTGGATAGGTCTGATGCCCTTGGTTGGCAGCTCGAGCCGTCCGTGCGTGGTGGGCGACGGGTTGCCCATCTTATTTGGACCGAGCAGGATAGCTGCCCGGTTGCCTCTTGTGAGGGCTTTTGATCCTTCAGGACGGGGACTGAGTAGGGTTACTACCCAGTGCCTCTTGGCGAGGACTTTGATCCCTGTCGGTTGTGGTAGGAAGCTACCAGCCGGGGATAGCCGAGCAAAGACTCGGCTGCCTCTGGGAGGACTTTGGTCCTTGGCGCGGGAGCGGCTGTAGAAGCTTGCCAAGGACCCTTGGACGGGCAGGGTTACTGCCCGGTGCCTCTTGGTGAGGGCTTTTGTCCTGAAAGATAGCCGGGCGAGGGATCCTCGGGCTCGACCGCCTCTGGGAGGGCTTTCTGATCCTTGGTGTTGAGGTAGGGGGCTACCCGCCAGGGATAGCCGAGCGATGCTTGTGCTCGACTGCCTCTGAGAGGACTTTCTGATCCCTGGCGTTGCGGTAGGGAAGCTACCCGCCAGGGATAGCCGAGCGATGGTTGTGCTCGACTGCCTCTGAGAGGACTTTCTGATCCCCGGCGTTGCGGTAAGAAAGCTACCCGCCAGGGATAGCCGAGCGAGGGTTGCGCTCGACTGCCTCTGAGAGGATTTTCTGATCCCTGGCGTTGCGGTAGGGAGGCTACCCGCCAGGGATAGCCAAGCGATGGTTGGGCCCGGCTGCCTCCGGCAGGACTTTCTGATCCCCGGCGTTGCGGTAGGGGAGCTACTTGCCAGGGGTGGCTGAGCAGGGCAGCTGCTAGGTTGCCTCTTGGTGAGGGCTTTGGTCCCTGGCGTTGCGGTAGGGAAGCTACTCACCAGGGGTGAACGAGCAGGACAGCTGCTGGCTTGCCTCTTGGCGAGGGTTTTGATCCCTGGCGTTGCGGCAGGAAAGCTACCCGCCAGGGATAACCGAGTAGGGCAGCTGCTCGGTCGGATCCTCAAGAGGTTTCGTCCGACCATACACCTGGGGAACGGGAACGGTTAGCATACGCGTTGAATGCGGGGGGAGGTGAAGCGCTCGGGCCGCGTCGCTTTGGTTCCGTCGGAGGGGGCTTAGTGATCGCCGCGTGGCAACAACTCCTTGGGTGAGAGTGGGTGACCATTGAGCTCCCCTGGGGCGCGGCTGGCTAAATAAGGCTGAAGGAGCACTAGATCTTCCTTCCCTTGCAAACAGAGCGTTGAGGATGCAGGACTTCCCATTTAACGTCCCCGACATCATCAACTTCGAAGATGTCTATCTGTACGACCAGAACTGTACCGAGGACATGGTGCAGTTGGTGTACAGGAGCATCGAGGACCACTTCGGCTGGTTGCTCCCCCGGCGTTCTTCCCTACTGCAGCTGCTGATGTACTCCATCTGGAGGGTGTCGCCGGGGCTCTACAACCCCCTATCCGAGCAGCTCTATGATGAGGCCGTGGGCAAGCTGCGGTCTTTGAGGCGCTTCGGCCTTATCTCTGTGAACCGGCTGGCTCGCTCGGAGGCGTTTGTATGCGAGTGCTATGAGCTGAGGCTCGGGATCAACGCGCGTGGGGGGAACCGAGGGGAGAGGTTGGACCTTGCGAGGCCTCGGCTGGCGGAGATCTTTACCGAGTACCATGAGCAGTGCTCTATGCACCCCCTTCCCCCGCTGTTGTATAAATAAGATCTTTTCAACTTTCTTCGCAATGTTCTGCTGATCTTTATTAACTTGACAATAGGCCCTAGGGAGAATTTACCTTGCCTCAAAAGAAAAGTACATTCTAATAGATGATCCCATCGGCGTGGACCGGGCTTCCTGGCAGCTTGTTGGTCTCCGTGCTCGGCACCGGGTACGGGGCTACTTGGGCGCCGGGCTGTTCGTCTGAGGAGACCAGCATGATCTGGCCGATGGTCAGCTCGGCAGGAGGAGGACGCTGCTCCTATTCGCGGTCGGCCTGTCGTTTATCCCTTAAGTAAGCGGCGAGGTGCCCTGATCGGATGAGCTCCTCGATGTAATCCCGGAGTTGCTTGCAATCCTCGGTGGCGTGGCCCAGCGTCCGATGAAAGGCGCAGTAAGGGCCCCGGGTCCGCTTTGAGGCCTGGCGCGGGATTGGAGGGAACTTGAAGAACCCTTCGCCTTGGGCCTCCTTCAGTAACACCGCGAGGGAGACGTTGAGCGGTGTGTACTCTTGGAACTTTGGGTGATAGGGATGCTAACGCTTCGGCCTCTCATCCCGAGCCCTTTTCTTCTGGTCGGATCGATCTGCCCGGGGGAGGTTCGCGTTCACCTCGGACTCTAGTTGAACCTCGCGCTCGGTCCACGCCTTGACTTCGGCCATGGTCTTAGGCTGTGCCAACGCAAAGGAGCGCAGCCACTCGTTGTGCCTCAGACCAGATCTGAGCGCCGTGATGACGGTCTCATCCCGGTGCTCGGGAACCTTGAGGAGGGTGTTATAGAAGCGGGTGATGTAAGCTTTGAATGTCTCCTTGTCTCCACTCTTAATTGTGAAGAGGTAGTCGATCGTGCGCTTCTGCCGACGGTTCCCAACGAAGTGGCCGAGAAACTGAGTAGCCAGCTCGTCGAAGGTCGAGATCGAGCGAGGCTCGAGTCCTCGGAACCAGTCCCGACCAGAACGGATGAGGGTGGCTGGGAAGGCCCTGCACTGGGCGGTATCGGAATGGTCCTGGAAGCTCATTCCCGTGGTGAAAGCATCCAGATGGTCTTTGGGGTCGGTTTTCCTGTCGAACAGAGAGACGTTCGGGGGTTTGTTGCGCGAGGAGACGCGGACAGCGAGTAGTTCCTCAGTGAATGGTTTGGTGAGCGAGTCGGTGGCGTACTCGGTCCTGCCGACCGAGAGGTGACCTTCCCGGCGCATGTCCTCGATCTTCTTCTCGAGGGCGTCGAGTCGGCCGTGGTACCCCGAGGACTCGGCGCCTCGTGATCCCTGGCCTCCGCTGTTGGAGACCCGCGTCTGGGCATGGCTCCGGTTCCTCTCGATGAGGTTTCTCAGATCTCCGGGCGCAGTGGCTCTCGAGCCGTCGTGGCGAGTCCCTTCTGTGTGTCCCCGTCGGGGGAGAGGGTGCCAGTCATGCCTGTGGGCAGGCGAGGTGACTGACATCTCCTTGGGGGGGCAAGGGTCGCGAGGAGGTTCGAGGCGTGGTGCTCCGGCGGCGGACCTCGGGGTGGAGCCGCGAGGCGCCCAACGGGCCTCATGGAGTATCGGCCCGTGAGATCCGTGGTCAGGAGTCGCAGCCTGCCGGTGGTCGGCCATGCCGACGGGGGCAGAGCGTTTCGGAGGCGGAGGGGCGGTGATCTGGAGCCCAGGCCCTGCCGTTTGGGCGCGGACGAGCGCCTCCACAAGGGACTGTAGCCGATCTATTCGGCTGGCGAGGGCGTGGATGATGGTCGCCGGAAGGGGTTCATCCGCACCTACGGTGAGGGGGAGGCGACGGCTGGTACCCGAATCTTCTGGATGGTCACTTGCCATGTTGACGGAGATCGGAAGGCCAACTTTGTGTTTTGTGGAGTTTGAAGTTCCCACAGACGACGCCAATTGATGGAGGTCCCTTTTCAGATCTCCTTCAAATGTTGTCTTCCGTCGATCTCCCGGTGGATTCTGGAGGGGATCCCCTGTTGTGTGTGGGTCTCAATGGGTTTTGAGGGGATTCGGTGATTAAGGGAACTGGACGCCAAGTACCTGCAAGGAAGTCCCGGGGTGGTTTGACGCCACCGAGGACTCTCTGACAATCAAGTTAGTACTAGATCCGAGCAACGTAATGGCTAGGTGAGTAAGAAATGGCTTACTTGACCCCTCTGTGATTGGGATTTATATAGCGGTGATGGCACACAGCAGCAGGCGCGAGAATCTCGCCAGCAGTTACGCTCCCGACGTCACCGCGTAGAGAGCGGATCGCCCATTAATGGGGATCATAGAGGCGTGGAACGTGGGATGCTGCTGGCGGAGAACCCGCGCATGGCGAGATTCGCGGAGCGGCGGTTACGCCTGTGAGCGGTGGAGCTGGTCGGAGGACCGAGGAAGACGGCCTCGGCCGGGGGGTCGGGGACGAGCGAGACGACCGAGGAGTCTTGATCTTGTGGCAGCTCGGGACGAGCTGTGGGGCCGAGGAGGCCAATCTGCGGGGAGCCCCGAGGGGAGCTAGCTTGTGATTGCAGGTCGGGTACAGGGGAGGCCTGATCGGCCTCGATGGGCCCTTTTTCCGAGCTATGGGACATGACATCTGCCACGTGTCCTGATCCCAGGCGTCGCCAGTATTGAGCATCATCACTACTTCTTTGACTATGTTTGGCATGAAGAAAATATCTACAATCTGCTCCAAAATCAATCCCTGATTCTTGAATACAATGGACATGAGCAAACCG
Organism: Agapanthus africanus; assembly: GCA_030015575.1. Taxonomy (NCBI): domain Eukaryota; kingdom Viridiplantae; phylum Streptophyta; class Magnoliopsida; order Asparagales; family Amaryllidaceae; genus Agapanthus; species Agapanthus africanus. The sequence continues at coordinate 31,095,074 of CM057339.1, forward strand.
AAAATTGACTGAATTCACTACATGCAACATCTTAAAACAGTTCGAACACCAAATGAGCTGATACACATTCTTTTTTCTTATTAATCCAATTCTCCCATTAAAAAATGTAGACGAAAATTCATAATTACATTACACGAAAAAAAATCCACATGTGCTGGTCTCGTCACGCTATTTGTTTATTTCAATGAAAAAATGGACAATAAATTTAGCATCAGACACCAAAAGTCTGGTAATAAAGAATAACCATAGCTGTCAATTTTCAGCACAAAGAACCTAACATAATTTTTATTTACCTCTAATATACACTACAAATTAATAAAATTATGCAGCGAGAATTTTCCTGGTTCAGTGTAGTTCTTCTCTGCTCGAGCTTTTCGATTATAAAGCCCCTGATAGGCTGATACGCATTTCCTCTAGATAAGAGGTGTCCTTGTAATCTATATGTTTCACGATCCACCCCTTGTTTTGTACAGGGCCGCTCACTTTAGCCTGAAAGGCAAAAAAAAAAGGAAGGGGAAAAAAGTTCTGACATTTTGGTGGTGGTTATATGCCTGTATTAACAATATTTGAAAGATGTGCAGATTTAGCATGGAGAATTGTGGTTCATGAAAAAGGATATATGTATATTTCCTCCCCGCTGAGGAACAAGGCTTATTTAGTGGTAACTCCTAATAAATTTGAACCATAATCAGAAAACTACCAATGTCTTTGAAACTATCAAAAAACTATCATGACTTGACGGTTAACGTTACTGTTCATGTCAAATAACCATTTTGATATTTTCATAATAATTAATTAAGGGTTAATTGCATGTAGACATCCTGAACTATTTGGGGTTGAGCAATTATACCCCCTGAACTATTACAACCTTTATTGTTGATAGATATTTTCCTAATATCCATTTTGTTAGGAATTTTAGGTATCAAATAATTCAGAAAACCAACACATCTGTTGGGTTAAAAATTGCATCTCGGTTGACCATATCAAAATCAAAACCAACCTAAGTAAGCGGGCTCAAGCCCATATCAAGTGGGCCCATGCCCAAGTCGAGCCTCGTGGCCGGCCTCGCTCATACCGAAATAAATAATTTTGATATAATTTTTTATGCATGAATGTAAGGAAAATGGGCATAAACCCAAATTTTTGTAAAGCACATGGCTCATGTGCAAAAGAAATGAGCACATGAGGCATGGGATAGACAAAATACCATTTTGTAAAGCCTAAGAGGTTATGTGTAAATTTGTAAGTCTATATAAGACAACGTGATAATGAAATAGAAAAGGGACTTTTTTCACTCTCTCAAAGTCTAGGATTTTTGTGCCTCCTTCTCTATCCTCACGGTTCTAAACCTTCTTCCCCTTTTCAATTAAATTAAGAGTTTTACTTTTCTTTTTCCAAAATTAAATAGTTTTTCACCACAAAACCCACAAAGGGGAGCTCAGATCTTCCATCAGATCTCAAAAAGGAAAGATTGTTAAATCTCACCCCCTTTCTCCAAGATCCGGCCAATCGAGAGAAAAAAGAAGGAGACTCATCTTCAAAAATCCCATCTTGGGAAGATCCAGGACTCAAGGGAGAAGCCCCTTTCATCGGCTCCAAAAATTTTTAACTCCGCAATAATAATAATAATAATAATACACACACACACACAAAAGAAAAAAATCTTTCTTTTGGGAAGTACAACTCTCAGTGCAGGGGCTAAGCCCACTTGTCCTCTCTGTCAGGATTTCAACTCCATAAGTCAAATCGGGAGCACAACCCCAGTGCAGGGACCAAATCCCTTTTCCTGCTGACGCCTAGCGCCCGCGTGCCAGACACGTGGGGCGCCGGCGCGCGGGCCCGGTGCCCTTACGCGTCCTTTGGACGCCCTTTTCCCTCTCATTTTATATACACTCCACACTAAAAATACATACCACGACACTGTCCCTGTTAGAAAAAATTTCTAATTCTGGCACGCCCGGTGGGACCTTTCTCTCCTCCTATATTTCGGGTTAAACATTCATGCGAACTCAATCAATATACATATCGATTGCCTATACTGAAATCATTCTTCTTTGTGCAAGTTAACAAATTTCAAATTGCAATCTCTGGACGCAACAAAATGTCTCTAAGGATCAGCTCAGCTCTCGACACAGCTCCTATCTCCTACACGATGAAGATGGACGCGAGGACGATCCTCTCGGCCAGTCTCGGGCGACAATGGGAGGAGCCGCCGCTACCATTCGGCTCTATTATGTTCATGCCAGTTAGCAACATCCCAGCTCCTCAAGCTCCAGCAACAGATAAACCGGCCTCGAAAGGCAGGAGACCAAATGTGGTGATCTCGAAGGCACCACTACCCAAACGCAAGTCGGTGTTTGAACGACTTTCCTTTGCTCCAGCTGGGGGCAAGGCCATCAATACCAACAAAGCAATAAGACGTCTCGAGCAAGCTCCAGCGGTGCACTTGACAACTGCTCGATCGGGTATCTTCTCTAAGCTCCTCATCAATCGACTCACGGTGGATTCCCAGAAAACGGATGCCCGCCAAGCCCTCAAAATCGAGAAGCTAAGACAGAAAAGGCTTAAATACAGAGCCAACAAAATAGCTAGGGCTTCTGCTGATTTGAACATCGTAGGGTTCCAAGAACCAGGTTACCCAACAACGACTACTGAAATGGCTGTAAATCTCGCTAACTCTTTTGAACCGCTGAAATCGGTTCAGAAGAATGCCATGACCGCGAGGGTCAAGAAAGTTGTGATCCGGACAACGACGCCCAACGACCCAGCCGGGCCTGGGCGTGCCAGAATTAGAAATTTGTTGATGAAGACCCTTTTCAGTCGCATGTCCTTTCCAGAAGACGAAAAATCAGCCGCCAAAGATAAAGAAACGGCTGAATATGTGGTCCACACTGTCTACATGGTGGGCACGCACAGCAAGAGCAAGGATGGGTCCACTACATCGCAAATCCAATCTGGTATGAATATGGCTGCCACATTCCAAGACCAGCCTCCTCTGGAAGGTAATGAAGACCCTTCCAGTGAGGCTGATAAGCAGAGAGAGCCCTCAGTTCATGAGGAGTCGGGCTCGGAAAGCGAAGTTGAGCCAACTTTTCATCCTAAGACCGCAGAGCAGCAACTTCTCCAGGAGCTCCGAAAGCAGCTCAGAAACAAAGAAAAGGAGATGGCCAAGTTCTACTAAAAAATTAACGACTTGACAAACGTCGTCTTACAGCTTACGGCCCAACTTGCCTCTCAGCCGTCCAATCAAGCGCAAGGCTCTGCTCATGAACCGGGAAATGGTGTCCCGAGACAGCCGACGCCTATTCCCTCAAATCCAAAGGTGGGCGGACCGCATGAAAGTCAGTCGCATCCTATCTTTGGAAATATCTTGGCTACCGATGACAGTAGCCAGCTAACTCAAGATCAAATCATGGATTTGGTTGCCAACAAAGTCAAAACATTGGTAGCCGAAGCCGAAGCGCAAAAAGATGTTAGCAATAGCGGGAGACCATATCCTGCTCAGTATGATCTGGTAGAATTTCCTAGAGGCTGTCATCCCTAAATTCGGAAGATTCGATGGGACGGGAAATGCGAATCAGCACATCGTCCACTTTAAAGCCTCATGCGGGAATACTGGGGGCAATGATGCGCTTCTCCTCCGCTAGTTCGTTAATAACTTGACCGATGTTGCTTTCGACTGGTCTGCGAGCATACCGGATGGCTCCGTCACAACTTTCGTCTAAATGGAGTCTCTGTTAGAGGTTCATGAGCGTCAACGATAAGATTACCATTGATGACCTCATAAGGACCAAGCCAAAGAACAACAAAAGCAGCGTGGATTTTATAACCCGATGGCGCAATCTCTCCGTCAAATGTGAACCACCGATAGAGCAGGACCAATCTGTCAGTCTACTCATCGGAAATCTCAACAATTGGATGGCCCCGTTTCTATGCACCACGGGTCTCAAAACATTTCAGGAGCTGACCAGGAAAGTTCAGATGTTTGAACGCTCAAAACAGGAGTCCTCCTCTGACTCCCAAAATAACAATAGGTCCTGGAGAAACCGAAAGGACGAAAATCGCAAAGGCGGAAATTCTGATGATGCTGAATTTTTTAACACTTCGGCTAACCGAAATAAGCGAGGGATGAGTGGGCCTAATACCAACCAGCCTCGGAAGCTAGTGTTCGGAGAAAGAGAAGAATCTCTACTGAAAGAGAGGCTGGATAAGGTCTATTTCTTCAAAAGGGACAAAGTCCACAAGATATTCAAGGACACCCTAAGAAACGGTCTACAATTGCCAGAATCAAAGAGACCGCAAGAAGCGAATATGACCGATGACCCCAAATATTGCCTCTATCACAGAGTGATAAGTCATGCTATTGAGGACCGTTTCGTCTTCAAAGATTGGGTCAAAAAACAATATAAGGCAGGAGAGATAGAACCGTCTGAAAGCGTGTTATCGAACAAACAAGTTGCTACCGCCAATTTCATACAAATGGAAACCGAAGCCCTTTGGGAATCTGCTGCTCTTAATCGACCACCATGTCGTTAAACTAGGAACATTCGACCACCACGTCGTTAAACTAGGAACATTTTACCACCACGTCGCTAAACTGGGAACATTCGATCACCACGTCGTTAAACTGGGGAACAATCGACCTCTAAGTCTTTAAACTGGGGATGTAAAAATATGTAAATAAAAAATAATAATAATGATAAAAAAAATAAAAAAATAAAAAAGCCGAAATGATGGGGCAACTCGCAATAAAAATCAGCGAGTAAAAATAAATCCGAAATGATGGGGCAACCGCGAATAAATAGTCGAAATGATAGGGCAATCACGACCTTCGCGATAAGAAAAGCAGAAATGATAGAGCAAATGCGGTAAAAAAAAAGGGCGAATGATGAGTCGCTCCTGGTACCATATTCCAGTGCAGCGATGCAGACGCCGTCCAAATCCCAAATTCCCCACGGCGAATGATGAGTCACTCCTGGTACCATATTCCAGTGCAGCGATGCAGACGCCAACCAAAATCCAATTTCCTAAAATTCTTTCAGCTCTACGGTTGGTCCCCAAGTTGACTACCGTATACAATCCACAGGCTTAAATAATCCTCATCACACTCATACCCCACCGCAATCACCAGTCACGTGGCCGGTCTCCGCCCTTGGAATTATGCTCCGTTTGGGAAGACCCACTCATGGGTCCTCATGATACATGAGGAGAACAAACTTATGAGATCCTCTCGACTCGTAAGAAAACACCTTCGTGGGATCCTTACGACTCACTAAGGAAAAACACACTTGGGAGTCCCCACGACTCCTAAGGAGAAAGTATACCTACGAGATCCTTTCGACTCGTAGGGAGAAAATACTTTTATGGGACCCTTACGGCTCATAAAATCGAAAAGTCTTAGGTGATAGGGACCTAAACCTGTCTTCTAAGCCATCGCTCCCCAATAGGAAAAGACAAATGATGAATTGCTCCTGGCATATGTGCTTCAGTGTTAAACTGGGCACAGATGACCCCTAAGTCGTTAAACTGGGCACAGATGACCCCTAAGTCGTTAAACTGGGAACAGATGACCCCTAAATATTTAAACTGGAAACAGATGACCCCTAAGTCGTTAAACTGGGAACGAGGGAAATCTCCTCATGGCAGATGATGATTCGCTCCTGGTACCATATTCCAGTGTAGCGATACTGTAACAACCCTAATTTTCTTATACACTTTTTCCATACAAATTTTTAAATTGTTTTTTTCCAAAATCCATAAAGGGGTATTTATTGCCTGAGCACAAGACTTAAGTAATTAATTAGCAATTTAATTACAAGAAGGAGCTTGTAGCTCATTGGTAATACTTTGCACTGCTGAACTAAACCACCAGAGTTCAAATCCCATGCCCCGCATTATTTTTAATATTTATTTTGTTTTAAATTTTATGGAAGCCCAACAGTCAACACGTGATAAGTCCAAATTTTCCCACTACCCATAAAAAACTAAATGCACCAGAGCCTACCCCAGGAGACCCCCCACCTTCCCATGCCCCGACTCGGCCGAGTCGGACGACCGAGTCGCCAACTGAAAAATTGTGTCTTTTCATCTTCTTAACCCCCCTGCACACTCCAATTTATGAGATCGGTTCCAGAAACCTTTAAAATACCCTATTTACTCTAATTTTTAATGATTTTATACATTTTTACAATTTTTTATTTAAAACCCTCCATCTACCATATCTCTAGCCTAACCCTATAAATACCACCCTACCCTCTACCCTCTCACTCACATTTCTGAGCCAACTCTCAAGAAAAATCCTTAGAACCCTAGTGTGCAATTGAAGTGAGCACGAGGCAAAGCTACGGCGAATTTCCCGGCGAACTTCCGGCGATCGTCCTAGGAACTCCCGGCGACGACGCAACACATCGGCGATTCCACTACTTCCCTCTCACTCTCTTGTGTGTTCTAAAACCCGTAAGTCCCTTTTCTATCCCTCTTTCCTAGTCTCAAAATACGAAATTACAAAACCCGACGGAATCGGAACAAATCCGATTTTCGATTCGGTTTTCTATAAAATTCCACTTCTCACTAATACAATCATACTTAAACTTCCTCATGTTGACTATTAAACACTAATCAAACAATTTGATCAAATTTCATCACATGAAATGATAGCTATTTCAATTTATCGTATTTTTCACTTAAATACCACAATGTTTCAATCCTTCATTTAACTCCATCAAACTTGCTATACATTTAAAGTAGATCACGAGGTAACGACCTACCTCCTCATACACTCATATGCAACACCCCCGAGAACCTAGAATACGAGAAAACAAACATTTTCATTTAAACACCATATACTTAATAAAACCATTTCTAAAAGATTTAGTTTTGATACACTTTTTAAAGAAGTACCACTTATTATGAAAATACGATAAATTGTGGACATCAGTCGTTTATTTAAACCTGACCTTGTGGTGTCTAGACTAGACAAGTGAGAAATGTAACTTTAAAAGGCCCGTCTCACGATGATTCGTGAGCGGATCACTCCTTTCTTTACTTGTACTTACCTGACCACAATTGGCGGTGAAGAGGCGATTTGAGGTATCTCACAACTTGTCATTTTGGACCAGTTAGGAATAGTCTAGTTGACTTAGGAGACCCTAAAACATAGAATACGGAAATATTGACATCTTTACAAATAAATACAATTTACTTCATAAAACCGTTTTCTAAAGGATTTAGTATTTTACAATTTTTACAAAGCGCCGCTACAACCCATTTTAGGGAACCCGTTCGGGAGGGTGCGGATCATCGCACATTCTCGGGCTTAGTAGTGCGAGATTCAGACCTCCGCAAGGAGCATTCGGTCTCGAAAGATTTAAAGTACGACATCTTAAGAAAATAAGATTTTAGAATATAATAACTATATTAAAATTATTTTTGTATAAATATATGTATATTTATCATTAAAATACCAATGTTGTTATGATATAAATATTCCACTTTTTCTAAAAATCACAAGAATAAATTTTACACTAAAATACCATGAATTCCAAATAAATCAATATTACAAATAAATACCTTTATTTATGAAACTAGGATATTTTCGCTAGAAATATCACAGTATAAAATCCACATTCATTACAACTCTAAAGACGAAATATAAATACTTGAGGTGTATTTTGAAAAGTATATAAAAGTATTTTTACAAAAAAAACCCTCAAGTTCTATAAATTACCCTAAAGACCCTAGTAAACATAGGTAGACAAATTAATAAAAACAATCAGGACTTCAATTTACCTTGCTAATTGTCTGACTCAGTTTGAGTCTCAGTATAATCTGACTTGAATATGATTCAAGTACAATCTACAATCTATAATCTACAATCTTCAATATTACAATTCAACATGAATCCATGAATCCAATTATCAATTTATACAAATTGACCGAACCGAACCATGGATATACATTCCATTTACATGGTTCTCCAGTTATTCCATTTACATGATTCTACGGTTACATCCGTTTACTGATATCATGGTTTCGGTCAGTCATCCAATTATACAATCTATACAGTTTACAATACAACAATACAATCAAAACACTACGGGGTTTTAAGGGGTAGACTGGTACGGAAGGTGTTAGAAATGGCATGAGACGGTAAGACTTAAGACACCTAACATGAATCCAATTGCCGTTGTTCCGGGCCTTCTAACGGAGCCTTGTACTCTATATTCCGTTTGCCCTGGTCTCTAGCATATAGAGACCCCTCTCGTATACACTGGCATTCTTCTGTACCAAGGTGCAAACAACGGTGTTAATACAACATTACAACAATATAATACAACATTAAAAGCTACTCTCTCTCTCATACTCTCTGTCTATTTCTCCCTTATCTTTGGGACTTACCGAGTGACCTGTTCGCTGACGACATTCTATTCTTTCTTCTTTGAATGTCGTCAGGTGGTTTGGACCCGTCAGAGAACAAGCCCACTGCTGAAGACTTGGACCAGTTCTGTGAAGACCCCGAGCTCTAGACATTATGCATTTTCCATTCAGTACTTTTTATTTCCTGTTATGCCATTGTTTAGGCATCGTTTTATTTCAGCTGTATTTCCTTTTCATGTATTATACAAAAGAATGTTAATAAATAAAAGTTGTTTTTATTATACCTTGTCTCTTGTGTATTTACTTTTATATTGCTTAGATACGCTTAGCGTATGTACTTTTGAGTATATACGTAGCGGACCAGTCGTGTTCCCTTCGCCGTATACCGGGAAGTGGGGCGTGACAGATGCTGATGCCAAACCAAAACCAAAATCTCCAAAACCACTCATGGCAGATGATGATTCGCTCCTGGTATCATATTCCAGTGTAGCGATGCTGATGTCAACCCAAATCACAATCAGCAAGACAACCAACAACTTCCCTGGCGGGATCAAGCTCCACCTCGGAAACAAGTCGAATCCAGACACCGCAGAAAGTGGAGCAAGTCAACTTCAACCCTGACACTGTAGAAAGCGGAGTAAGTCAAATCAAATCCCGACACCGCAGAAAGCGGAGCAAGTCAAATCAAAGCACCGACCATCCACGTCGCTAAAAGGGCAGCACCGACCGTCCAAGTCGCTAAAAGAGCAGCACCGACCGTCCAAGTCGCAAAAAGGGCAGCACCGACCGTCCACGTCGCAAAAAGGGCAGCACCAACCGTCCACGTCGCTAAAAGGGCAGAATCGACCGTCCAAGTCGCTAAAAGGGCAGAACCAACCGTCTACATCGCTAAAAGGGCAGAACCGACCGTCCAAGTCGCTAAAAGGGCAGAACCGACTGTCCAAGTCGTAAAAAGGGCAATATCGACCGTCCACGTCGCTAAAAGGGCAGCACCAACCGTCTAAGTCGCAAAAAGTGCAGCAACGACCTCCTCGTCGGAATTATGCTCCGCCTTGGAATCAGGTCAACAGGACACTTTGTCTCGGAGACGCGTCAAGCGTCGACCGTCCATATCGTAAAAAGGGCAGTGCCAGCTTCCCACAAAGCGAGAATTAAATTAAGTCGCCTCCACGTGAAAGAAGATCCATCAATTTCATGCACACGACCCACATGTGCGGTGTGCATTTATTGATGGGCACACTTTGTTGGGGTTAAAAATTGCACCCCGGTTGACCAAATCAAAGTCAAAGTCAACCCAAGTAAGCAGGACCAAGCCCAGATCAAGTGGGCCCATGCCCAAGTCGAGCCCCGCGGCTGGCCTCCCCCATGCCGAAATAAAAAATCAAGTAATAAATAATTTTGATGTAATTTTTTATGCATGAATGTAAGGAAAATGGGCATAAAGCCAAATTTTTGCAAAGCCCATGACTCATGTGCAAAAGAAATGAGCACATGAGGCATGGGATGGGCAAAATGCCATTTTCTAAAACCCAAGAGGTTATGTGTAAATTTGTAAACCTATATAAGACAACATGATAATGAAATAGAAAAGGTACCTTTTTTATCTCTCTCAAAATCTAGGGTTTTTGTGCCTCCTTCTCCTTCCTCAAGGTTCTAAACCTTCTTCCCCTTTTCAATTAAATCAAGAGTTTTACTTTTTCTTTTCCAAAATTAAATAGTTTTTCACCACAAAACCCACAAAGGAGAGCTTGGATCTTCCATTAGATCTCAATGTTGGAGTCAAAATTTGCACCCCGGTTGACCAAGTCAAGATCAAGGTCAACCCCAAGCCAGGTGGGCCCAAGCCCAGGTCAAGCGGGCCCATGCCCAAGTCGAGCCCGCGGCCAGTCTCCCCATGCCAACATAAAAATCATGTAACAAATAATTTTGATGTAATTTTTTGTGCATGAATGTAAGCGAAATGGGTATAAAACCAAAATTTTGTAAAGCCCGCGACTTATGTGCAAAAGAAATAGCACATGAGGCATGAGATGGGCAAAATGCCATTTTGTAAAGCCCAAGGGGCTATATATAAATGTGTAAGCCTATATAAGGAAACATGATGATGAATAAAAGATAACACTTTTCATTTCTCTAAAACTCTAGGGTTTGTGCCTCCTTCTTCTCCTTCCTCGAGGTTCTAAACCTTCTCCTTTCCTTTGAATTAAATCAAGAGTTTTACTCTTCCTTTTTAAAAACTAAATAGTTTTTCAGCACAAAACTCACAAAGGGGAGCTCAGATCTTCCATTAGATCTCAAAAATGAAAGATTTTTAAAATCTCATACCTCTTGTTCTTCAAGATCCGGCCAACAGAGGAGGAAGAAGGAGACTCGTCTCCAAAGAACCCACTTTGGGGAAGATCCAGGGTTCAAGGGAGAAGCCCCTTCATTAGCCCCAAAAATATCTTAGGAGTTTAACTACTCAAATACACACACACACACACACAAAATAATAAGTATTTCTTTTTGGGAGTACAACTCCCAGTGTAGGGACCAAGTCCCTTTTTCCGCCCAGCGCCCGAGCGCCCAAAGCGCAAGCGCCTACGTGCCTGGCACGTGGGGCGCTAGCGCCCAAAGCGCGAGCACCCGAGCGCCCACATGCCTGGCACGTGAGGCGCTAGCGCCCAAAGCGCTAGCGTCCGAGCGCCCGCATGTGCCTGGCACGTGAGGCGCTAGCGCCCAAAGCGCTAGCGCCCGAGCGCCCACGTGCCTGGCACGTGAGGCGCTAGCGCCCAAAGCGCTAGCGCCCGAGCGCCCGCGTGTGCCTGGCACGTGAGGCGCTAGCGCCCAAAGCGCTAGCGCCCGAGCGCCCGCGTGTGCCTGGCACGTGAGGCGCTAGCGCCCGAGCGCCCATGTGCCTGGCACGTGAGGCGCTAGCGCCAGCATCCGAGCGCCCCAGCGCCCTCGTGCCGCGCACGTGAGGCGCCGGCGCCCTCTCCCATGCATCTTTTGGATGCCCTTTCCTTTTTTTTTATATATATGTACACACACACACACATATACTCCACAACACTGTTCCCATTAGCGCGGCACGCAAGGGTGCTGCTAGCCTCCTTGACCTCCAGCCCGCTATCCGGGTAGCGGGGCCCCCATAAAAACTCTGTGGGGACCCCGATATATCCAAAATCCATTCAAAACACGATACTGCACATTGAGTTCGCATGACCGGTTTAACCCGTTAATCGGAGGTTCTCTCGTTCCAAAGGCGAGGGGTAATTAACGGCAGTTTAATCTGCGACTGCCGGAGATTCGGATCCCCACGATCAATAAACCCCCGTCTACCCTAGGCAGGAGGAATCTGTAGTACGCTTGACAAGCGCGCGCATATTCCCATCTCAATGGGGTGACGAAAAACACCTTACACTCAAAAAGGGGAGATTGTTAAATCTCACCCCATTTCTCCAAGATCCGACCAACCGAGAAGAAGAAGAAGGAGACCCATCTCCAAAAACCCCATTTTGGGAAGATCCAGGGCTCAAGAGAGAAACCCCTTTCATCGGCTCCAAAAATATCTTAGGAGTTTAACTCCTCAAAAAAAAATATATACACACACACACAAAAAAAAAATAATAAATCTTTCTTTTTGGAAGTACAACTCCCAGTGCAGGGGCTAAGCCCACTTGTCCTCTCTGTCAGGAGTTCAACTGCATAAGTCAAATCGGGAGCACAACTCCCAGTGCAGGGACCAAGTCCTTTTCCTGCTGACGCCCAGCGTCCGCGTGCCAGGCACGTGGGGCGCCGTCGCTCATGCGTCCTTTGGACGCCCTTTTCCCCATCATTTTATATACACTCCACACTAAAAATACATTCCCCGTTAGAATTTTTTTTAACGGGACGCTGTCCCGCACCCCGTAAGGGGGCTGCTAGACTCCTTGATCCCCAGCCCGTTATCCAGGTAGCGGGACCCCCGTAAAAACTCTGCGGGCCCCCCGATATATCCAAAACCCCTTCAAAACACAACACTGCACATTGAGTTCGTATGACCCGTTTGACCCATCAATCGGAGGTTCTCTCGCTCCAAAGGCGAGGGGTAATTAACGGCTGCTTAGTTCACAGCTGCCGGAGATTCGGATCCCCACAATCAGTAAACCCCAGTCTACCCTAGGCAGGGAGAATCTGTAATGCGCCTGATAAACGTGCACGTATCCCCATCTCAATGGAGTGACGAAAAATATCCTACAACATTATTTTTGTGAAAAAAGAATAAAATAAAAGCACAACCAAACAAAAAAAATCTTCAACCTCAACTTCTTTATTCAACTTCAATACGAATTACAAAACTTATCTTCAATTCTTCTTCTTCTACTCTTAACAAAATACCCTAATCTATCTATATTTATAGACCTAGAAAGCCTAAACTTAATCCTACTAGAATACCTAATTTACCAATTAAGATCTTATCAAATCTTCCAAATAATCTCTAAACAAATTTACAAATTATTCTTTAACTAATTTCTTAAATATGCCAGAATTCACGTCGACGGACGTCTAAAGCACAAATTGTAAATCCCCGTTTCCATTCTTATAAAAGTTTCCGATTCTCTGATTTCCAGTAGGTTCTTTTCTTTTTCTTTCCTTTCCTTCATATTTTGAATTGGTTGTTTAAGCTTAATATTTATATTTTTCCCTAAAAACCAAAACCCAAGGTTTAAAACCAAAGCCGAATTAAACCAAAGTGAGTAAAATACTTAAACCTTAAACCTATTTTTTACCTTCAACCCAAACTTGTAATTAAACCCCAAACCCTTACTAATCCCCCAGCCCGTTCCTTTTCCCCAGCCCACTCTGATTTTTTTAATAAATCCTTTAATAAGATATAGCCCAGCCCACACTCTCCATTCTCAGCCCACATCTCATTTTTAATAATTCTTCAATTATTTTGATCCCGGCCCACTCCCATTAACCCGTACCCGCCTCCTTAGACCCGACCCGACCCCACTCTACTGTTCCTCTTCTTCAAAATCCCCAACGGTAACCTCCCGTAACTCGCGCGTGCGATCCCTTTCCTCCGCCGCGCCTCATGCCCACGCCCCCGCTTCTGCTGTTACCCCCACGTTTTCAACCTCGTCTCCCTTATCTCCCTCACATCTCACCCCCCTCTCATTTTCCAAAAAATTCCTCATCTCTCTCTCTCTCTCGAAAACTCACGAACCCACCGCACTCGACTCCCTCCGACGACGGCGAACCTCCTCGTCGACCCCACCATTCTCCCTCGCTCACTTCCCTCCACCAACTGAGCTCCCTACACAACCACCTTCGCCTCCAGCCTTGCACACCCAACTCCCCTGCACACCCGATCCATTGCAACAGAGCTCGACCACCACCGGCACCCACGACACCGGCGATCTCCCCATCACGTCGTCGACCTCCACACCCTCTTCTCCTCAGCATCATCCCCATTACGACAGAACCCGAGCCACCACTTCTCTTCTCTCTCTCTTCAAAAACCCCATAACCCCAAGTCTCAAACACCACTGCGGCCTATCGCCGGAGCGACACCGTCGACCGTCGGCAACCCCAACACTTCTCAGGTGAACCACAGAGCACCCCCTAAGCTTCCAGCACGCACAAGACGACTCCGGGAAACTCCGACGTAAAACCCGTGTTTCGAACCAAGCTCGCGAGAATCCGTTACATGGCGTACGTCACACGTCCATGACGCCACTGCTGCCATACGACACCGAGACGTTTCCAGGCAAGTGTTTACTTGCTTCATGCTATAATAATAGTAGTACAAACTTAAATAATCCCGTTTACGAATTTACCGATTCCCGATACGTATTGTGACCTAAGTGTTCGATGCTAGATCCCAATGGAAATAATAGTTTATTTTGACGAAAACTGATATTGTTTATTGGCCCATTTGATAATAAACATTGTGTATGAATCTCGCTGGAAAATACGACTGTTCGTGACAAAAATTGATACCCCCAAATATGCCGTTAAAACTAATATTTTCCCGTATCTGAAAATGAATAAAATCACCATAAATCATATACATACTGGAATGATATGTTCGAGGGCTTAAATCGAAGCCGACTCGACGAACTTTAACCTTATGTAAAATTTTAATGATTTCTGTTCCGTAACCATGAATATAATTGGATCGGAGTGCGACTCTGGACTGCAGTCCAGAGCGTTTCTGATTATTGTGTTCTGTCCCAAGACCTGTGTCACTGTGTTTCCCGAAGTAGTATGTTACGGAACTTTACCTTAGATTAAAGATAATTATGTTGGCTAAACAAAACAAGTGGTTCCACTCCGTTTCATCGCCGTTTGCTATTTTAAACTGTATTTAAAAGGGCAGAACGTATAACTGTCCAGAACAGATTCTGAAATGACACACTGAGTTTAAACTGTGTATAACTTTCAACGTACAGATGTGATTGAGGATCCGTCTATTGAGTTGAATACTCCATTGAAAACCCTAGATTTCATTTAACTGTAACATCGCCAAATTCTGAGCCCAATCAGGTGTAATTCGTGTCGCGAAACGGACGTTCAGTTCTGAAACTGAATTTCCAGCCGCGAGCACTTAAAATGAAATAGCTATATCTTGAGAACCGGAATCCCGGTTGAACTGAAACAAATTGTGATAAATTGCTGACTGAGTGTTCTATTTATCCTAATTGTATCATTTTGCTGAATTCTTAATATATTAATTTATGCAATTTATTTTAGTTAAAGACATGCATGTTGATTCATAACATACATAGTTTATTGGTAGCATACAATACATATATCATTTCCTTGTCATATACTCAGTGTTAGTGCGTGTGGACATTGCATTATCGTGCGTGATAGATTTTGGTTTAGGAGTGACGAGTACACCAATGGAAAGTGAATATTCGTGACAGTGATTGATACAGTGAACAGTGATGAAACCGTGCCATTGGTATACTTGTACACAACTAGATCGATATCATAAATAGTGTAAACCTGGGGAAAAAGGGGAAATCAAAGTGGAAAGAGTATCGTATTTAGCGGGACCGTGTTTAGAGGATGCTCATTCGAACCGTGATACTGATACGTGTAGGGTAGGATCTAGCGATCCGGCTGATAGGGTTATGTCCCGGGCATGTGGGCCGTGGTCTCGGGTATGTACGAGACTCCTGTTAAACATGATCCTCCTTCCACTATGTGATTTCAAACATGACCTAGAGACCGATAGGGACACATAACATATTCTGCATCGCATAGTGACATAGTGATTACTTACATTGTTCATACTCCAGTATTACCTGTTTCACCTTATTATAATAATATTGTTATTGTGTCGCTCTGACGACCTGAGCATGCATGCTCAGATTCCGCGGGAGGACCAGCACAGGAGACGGATCTACCCTTCGAGTTCACAGAGATATAGTCTGGTCTACTCCCTATCTTTACTGCTTTCCATAGAGTGATCGTGAGATTGAACTTGGTTAGTTATTGTTCTTATTATCTGTAATTTTGTGAACAATGGAATTTTAATGTAATAAATTAGTGATGTGATTCCTTTAATACTGTGCTTTATTTACTGATTACCATGTAGTGCTAGAAGCCGAAGTGTGACTACGGCGAGATAATCCCTTGACCGTAGGAGCATGGCTGGCCTAGTCATACCTCGTATTCCGTATTTTGGGAAGCGGGGCGTGACATGGTTTAGTTGGTATCAAAGCCTGTGTTTAGTATCAAGGGATAACATTAACTATGCTGTATTACGTTATTCTTGTTTCACTACTCTTGATTTCCATCCTTGAATCTGATCCTATCCTTTTGAATCTTCCAGTTATATGACGTCCCCGAACGACCCCTCCTCGGACTCCAGCTCTCAGGACCGCACGGAAAGAATACTCAGTGCACTGACCACTCTCGCAGAAGCTCAGGAGAGGAAGACAGATTTGCTTACTGAGGGACTCAGGGCGATTACTGCCGCGGGAGGACCCTCCGCACTCATTACTGCCTCCGAGGGCGCTACTCCACCAGCTTATCAGGCTAGAGCTGGTACCGTATCAGACTTCCGACGGTTACACCCAGCTGCATTCACAGGGCTAGCTGAACCCCTTGAGGCGGAGCAATGGCTGGTGATCATGGAGAATTTATTGACAGCCGCCAGGGTTCCAGAGGAAGACAGAGTGGACATGATAAAGATTCAATTAGAAGACGAAGCCCGTACATGGTGGTCGGTGGAAGAAAGCAGACTCGACGAGCCGATTGAATGGAGCAAGTTTAAGGAGTGCTTCCTAGATCATTATTTTCCTCCCACAGCCAAGGCAGAAATGGAGGAAAAGTTTATTCTTTTAAAGCAGAATGGACGCCCAGTGGATGTATATGCGGCAGAGTTCAACCGTCTGAGCCGCTTTGCTCCATATATGGTCAAATCAGAGGCCACCAGGGCCAGACGCTTTCTTCAGGGGTTAGATTTCGAGTTGCAGCAGTTGATTGCATCGTTGGATTTGCAGACTTTCGCACAGGTACTCAACGCGGCGAGAGTTCAGGAGCAATTGATTAATAAGTTCAGAAGACCCCCAGTCGTTCCAGCACGTAACCACGCGCCTTCTCGAGGAGCCATACCAGTTCACAGAGCAGGAACGACACAAATGAAGCGCCCGTTTGTACCACAGCATCGCCCCCAGAGACAGGGCGTAACTTGCGGCTATTGCGGTAGAGGAGGACATACCCAGAAGGACTGTCGCCGTGCCAAGGGACAGTGCCTACTTTGCGGTTCCAGTCAGCACAGGATTAACAGTTGCCCTGAGCGAGCAGAGATACAGGGAGGTTCTGGACCGCCACAGCAGAGGCCACAGGAGCAGAAGCAACCATTTACAGGTCGCGGTCAGGGACGGGCTTTCACCTTGACCGCCGAGCAGGCAGAAGCGTCAGGAGATGTGGTTACAGGTACTCTACTCGTACATTCCTTGCCAGCTAGAGTACTATTTGATTCAGGAGCATCGCATTGTTTCTTGTCTGAGCATTTCACTAATACACACTCAATACCACATGAACCACTAACCAAGGGATGGGAAATTCATACGGGTAATGGCATTATTATATCTAGTCGAGAATGTAGATTATGCCCAGTTGTAGTGTGCGGCAGGGAATTCTATGCGAATTTCCTTCTGATCGGGACAGGCAGTTACGACGCAATTCTCGGGATGGATTGGATGAGCACTTTCCATGCAGTTATCGATTGTCATGCAAGGAAGGTGATCTTCCGCATCCCCAATCACCCGGAGTTTATTTTCGAGGGCGGAAGTGAATCTTTGAAGCCAGCTAAGTATAGAGCCAAGCCCAAGGAATTGTCAGCTATGGAGATTGATAAGAGCCCAGTTCCAGTAATTGTTCGGGACTTTCTGGATGTATTTCCCGAAGATCTACCAGGTTTACCACCTCCTCGAATCTTGGAGTTCTCAATCGATTTGATTCCAGGTACAGCCCCAGTATCCAGGGCCCCATATGAATGGCACCAGTTGAGTTGGCGGAATTGAAGAAGCAGGTTGAAGAACTATTGGAGAAGGGATTTATTCGGCCAAGCGCTTCACCGTGGGGTGCACCAGTCCTGCTAGTAAAGAAGAAGGATGGATCGCTGCGAATGTGTATAGATTATCGGGAGCTGAACAAGGTCACAATAAAGAACAAGTACCCAATACCGCGCATTGACGACCTATTCGATCAGCTAAGTGGAGCTAAGGTATTCTCGAAGTTGGACCTTCGTTCTGGATATCATCAAATCAGAGTAGCAGCCGAGGATGTATGCAAGACGGCTTTCAGGACCCGATACAGACACTACGAGTTTTTTGTGATGCCGTTCGGTGTTACCAATGCCCCAGCAATATTCATGGACTTGATGAACAGAGTGTTCGCAAAATACTTGGACACGTTCGTCGTTGTGTTTATCGACGACATACTTGTCTACTCGAAGACCCGGGAAGAGCACGCTGAACATTTGTGCATGGTACTACAGATTCTTCGGGAAGAGAAGTTGTATGCGAAGCTGAGCAAGTGTGAATTCTGGCTTGACAAGGTTCAGTTTTTGGGACATATTGTTTCGGGCGAAGGCATCTCGGTGGACCCGGCAAAGATAGAATCTGTCAGAGATTGGCCGACGCCGAAATCAGTAGCAGAGATCAGGAGTTTTCTGGGATTGGCAGGTTATTATCGGAGATTCATCCAAGATTTCTCAAGGATCGCGGAACCATTGACGAGGCTGACACGGAAGGACGTACCGTTTACATGGACAGAGGAATGCACTCAGGCATTTGACACACTGAAGCAGAAGTTAACCACGGCACCTATACTTACAGTACCAGATGATTCCGGTGGTTTGGTGATACATAGTGATGCCTCAGGGAAGGGATTAGGCTGTGTTCTAATGCAGCACGGCCGAGTGGTTGCTTACGCCTCTCGACAACTGAGAAGCCACGAGAAGAACTACCCCACACATGACTTGGAGTTAGCTGCGGTAGTCTTTGCGTTGAAGATTTGGAGGCACTATCTATTGGGTGAGAAAGTGGAGGTATACACGGATCATAAAAGTTTGAAATATGTTTTCACTCAGAAGGAACTAAATATGAGGCAGCGCCGATGGCTAGAGCTGATGGCAGATTATGACTTGGACCTTCAGTATCACCCGGGGAAGGTCAATGTTGTACCAGATGCGCTTAGTCGCAAGCCAGTGGTTATGATGTTGACCGATCAGAGAAGCATTATTGAGGACTTTCAGAGGCTTGAACTTGAAGTCGTTACGCCGAACGCACTCAGTCAACTTTGGCAGCTACAGGTGCAATCTTCTCTGGTGGATCGCATCAAGATTGCACAAGCGGATGATCCCCGATTGCAAAAGTTCAGAGAGCAAGTGGAAGCTGGACTGAGAACGGATTTGATTATACATGAAGATGGCTCTCTGAGATTTGGTAGCAGACTCTGCGTAGCTAAAGGAGATGTTCGAGAAGAAGTTTTGGCTGAAGCACACAGTTCAGTTTATTCTGTGCATCCAGGAGGTACAAAAATGTATCAGGACCTAAAGCAGCACTTTTGGTGGAACGGAATGAAGCGGGAAATTGCGAGGTTCATATCCAGGTACTTGGTATATCAGCATGTGAAGGCGGAACATCAGAGGACAGCAGGATTGTTACAACCATTGCCGATACCTGAATGGAAGTGGGATCACATTACTATGGATTTTGTGACGGCCTTACCACGGAGCCCTAGAGGCAATAACGCCATTTGGGTTATCGTCGATCGCCTCACAAAAGCTGCACACTTCCTACCTTTTCGAGTGGGACAGTCGACAGAATCACCGGCAGAAAGATATATGCAGGAGATTGTGCGACTTCACGGTGTTCCCGTCAGCATTGTGTCAGACCGGGACACGAGATTCTTGTCGCACTTTTGGAAGAGCTTACAGGAGAGTTTGGGAACCCGCCTTAATTTCAGCACAGCTTATCACCCACAGACGGATGGACAATCCGAGCGTACAATTCAGACGCTCGAGGATATGTTGAGAGCTTGTATGTTGGACTTTCAGGGTTCCTGGGAGGACCATCGCATCTAGTCGAGTTCTCTTATAACAATAGTTATCAGGCTAGTATTCAGATGACTCCTTTTGAAGCACTATACGGGCAGAAGTGTCGATCCCCAGTATGTTGGGATGATGTGGGAGAACGAAGATTACTGGGCCCCGAACTCATTGTTCAGACAGTTGATAAGGTCCAGATGATCAGGCAGCGCATTAAGACGGCTCAGGATCGACAAAAGAGCTGGGCTGATACCAGCAGAAGGGCACTAGAATTCGAAGTCGGAGATCATGTGTTCTTGAAAATTTCCCATACTCGTGGAGTTATCAGGTTCGGAGGAAGAGGAAAACTTAGTCCTCGCTTTATCGGACCTTTTGAGATGCTAGAGCGAGTGGGAGAGGTGGCCTATCGACTTGCCTTGCCTCCATCGTTAGCTGGTGTGCACAATACCTTCCACGTGTCGCAGTTGCGGCGTTATGTTCGGGATGAGAGCCATGTCCTGGACCATTCAGAGCTAGTTTTGGGTACCGATCTATCGTACGAGGAGCAGCCCACTACCATCCTCGACCGCAGAGAGAAAGTGCTGAAGAATAAGGTCATTCCGTTAGTCCGAGTGTCTTGGGACGGTCGTTCCCCAGGAGAATCCGCCTGGGAGCAGGAGGAAGATATCCGTGCTCGTTATCCACATCTCTTTGTTTAGTACATTGTATTCTTGTATCTTCGTTAAATTTCGAGGACGAAATTTTTGTTAAGGGGGGTATGATGTAAATCCCCGTTTCCATTCTAATAAAAGTTTCCGATTCTCTGATTTCCAGTAGGTTCTTTTCTTTTTCTTTCCTTTCCTTCATATTTTGAATTGGTTGTTTAAGCTTAATATTTATATTTTTCCCTAAAAGCCAAAACCCAAGGTTTAAAACCAAAGCCGAATTAAACCAAAGTGAGTAAAATACTTAAACCTTAAACCTATTTTTTACCTTCAACCCAAACTTGTAATTAAACCCCAAACCCTTACTAATCCCCCAGCCCGTTCCTTTTCCCCAGCCCACTCTGATTTTTTTAATAAATCCTTTAATAAGATATAGCCCAGCCCACACTCTCCATTCTCAGCCCACATCTCATTTTTAATAATTCTTCAATTATTTTGATCCCGGCCCACTCCCATTAACCCGTACCCGCCTCCTTAGACCCGACCCGACCCCACTCTATTGTTCTTCTTCTTCAAAATCCCCAACGGTAACCTCCCGTAACTCGCGCGCGCGATCCCTTTCCTCCGCCGCGCTTCACGCCCACGCCCCCGCTCCTGCCGTTACCCCCACGTTTTCAACCTCGTCTCCATTATCTCCCTCACATCTCACCCCTCTCTCATTTTCCAAAAAATTCCTCATCTCTCTCTCTCTCGAAAACTCGCGAACGTACCGCACTCGACTCCCTCCGACGACGGCGAACCTCCTCGTCGACCCCACCATTCTCCCTCGCTCACTTCCCTCCACCAACTGAGCTCCCTACACAACCACCTTCGCCTCCAGCCTTGCACACCCAACTCCCCTGCACACCCGACCCATTGCAACAGAGCTCGACCACCACCGGCATCCACGACACCGGCGATATCCCCATCACGTCGTCGACCTCCACACCCTCTTCTCCTCAGCATCATCCCCATTACGACAGAACCCGAGCCACCACTTCTCTTCTCTCTCTCTTCAAAAATCCCATAACCCCAAGTCTCAAACACCACTGCGGCCCATCGCCGGAGCGACGCCGTCGACCGTCGACAACCCCAACACTTCTCAGGCGAACCACAGAGCACCCCCTAAGCTTCCAGCGCGCACAAGACAACTCCGGGAAACTCCGACATAAAACCCGTGTTTCGAACCAAGCTCGCGAGAATCCGTTACACGGCGTACGTCACGCGTCCGTGACGCCACTGCTGCCATACGACACCGAGACGTTTCCAGGCAAGTGTTTACTTGCTTCATGCTATAATAATAGTAGTACAAACTTAAATAATCCCGTTTACGAATTTACCGATTCCCGATACGTATTGTGACCTAAGTGTTCGATGCTAGATCCCAATGGAAATAATAGTTTATTTTGACGGAAACTGATATTGTTTATTGGCCCATTTGATAATAAACATTGTGTATGAATCTCGCTGGAAAATACGACTGTTCGTGACAAAAATTGATACCCCCAAATATGCCGTTAAAACTAATATTTTCCCGTATCTGAAAATAAATAAAATCACCATAAATCATATACATACTGGAATGATATTTTCGAGGGCTTAAATCGAAGCCGACTCGACGAACTTTAACCTTATATTAAATTTTAATGATTTCTGTTCCGTAACCATGAAGATAATTGGATCGGAGTGCGACTCTGGACTGCAGTCCAGAGCGTTTCTGATTATTGTGTTCTGTCCCAAGACCTGTGTCACTGTGTTTCCCGAAGTAGTATGTTACGGAAATTTACCGTAGATTAAAGATAATTCTGTTGGCTAAACAAAACAAGTGGTTCCACTCCGTTTCATCGCCGTTTGCTATTTTAAACTGTATTTAAAAGGGCAGAACGTATAACTGTCCAGAACAGATTCTGAAATGACACACTGAGTTTAAACTGTGTATAACTTTCAACGTACAGATGTGATTGAGGATCCGTCTATTGCGTTGAATACTCCATTGAAAACCCTAGATTTCATTTAACTGTAACATCGCCAAATTCTGAGCCCAATCGGGTGTAATTTGTGTCGCGAAACGGACGTTCAGTTCTGAATCTGAATTTCCAGCCGCGAGCACTTAAAATGAAATAGCTATATCTTGAGAACCGGAATCCCGGTTGAACTGAAACAAATTGTGATAAATTGCTAACTGAGTGTTCTATTTATCCTAATTGTATCATTTTGCCTAATTCTTAATATATTAATTTATGCAATTTATTTTAGTTAAAGACATGCATGTTGATTCATAACATACATAGTTTATTGGTAGCATACAATACATATATCATTTCCTTGTCATATACTCAGTGTTAGTGCGTGTGGACATTGCATTATCGTGCGTGATAGATGTTGGTTTAGGAGTGACGAGTACACCAATGTAAAGTGAATATTCGTGACAGTGATTGATACAGTGAACAGTGATGAAACCGTGCCATTGGTATACTTGTACACAACTAGATCAATATCATAAATAGTGTAAACCTGGGGAAAAGGGGGAAATCAAAGTGGAAAGAGTATCGTATTTAGCGGGACCGTGTTTAGAGGATGATCATTCGAACCGTAATACTGATACGTGTAGGGTGGGATCTAGCGATCCGGCTGATAGGGTTATGTCCCGGGCATGTGGGCCGTGGTCTCGGGTATGTACGAGACTCCTGTTAAACATGATCCTCCTTCCACTATGTGATTTCAAACATGACCTAGAGACCGATAGGGACACATAACATATTCTGCATCGCATAGTGACATAGTGATTACTTACATTGTTCATACTCCAGTATTACCTGTTTCACCTTATTATAATAATATTGTTATTGTGTCGCTCTGACGACCTGAGCATGCATGCTCAGATTCCGCGGGAGGACCAGCACAGGAGACGGATCTACCCTGTTTACCTCAATCAGAGCAAAACTCTGTTTAAATTCCAAGGTGGGAAAACAAGCAATACTTCTGTTTTTCTCCAATCAGAGCAAAGCTCTGTCTTGAAAATTAAAAAAGAAAATTAAAATTAAAATAA
Organism: Agapanthus africanus; assembly: GCA_030015575.1. Classification (NCBI taxonomy): domain Eukaryota; kingdom Viridiplantae; phylum Streptophyta; class Magnoliopsida; order Asparagales; family Amaryllidaceae; genus Agapanthus; species Agapanthus africanus. The sequence goes on from CM057339.1 coordinate 31,118,721, forward strand.
ATGAAGTAGCGTACTCCATAAGAGCTTTAGAGCAAAACTCATGGAAAGAAAAAAAAATTGCGCAAAGCGCAACTGCGAAGTGCGCGCGCTGCGCAGTTTTTTTTCAAAAAAAAATATAAAATAAATAAAATAAAATAAAAAATTAATTAAAAAAAAAAATTTAACTGCGCGACACGTGTCGCGCAGTTGCGCGACACGTGTCAGGCGCTGGAGAGTTGCGTAAAAACAAAATGAAGATTTAAGGAAATCTTTTCTGTTTTTTGTTAAAACAAGAAGATTTCTTATGTAAAACAGAGCCCTTTGGATTAAAGATCCAGCGGTGGGGAAAATTCCCCAAATCACTCAGAGAATGATTTTTTTAACAAACTTTAACTAATTTATGGGCACTATAAAAAGGACTCCAGACCTCATTTCAAAGAGAGGAAGATCTTGCTAAAAAAAAGAGAGAAGAGAACTCTTGAGAACTCTTGAAGAATAAAAAAAAGGTAAAATCCTTTAAAAGAAGAGAAAATTCTCTTATGAACAAGATCATGGATCTTCAACAATAAATAAATAAATAAATAAATAAAATAGTGCCTTGCACTTGTTTTATGAACCATCGGTTCTTGAACCTAAAAGGTTCTTAAATTAATAGTGCCTTGCACTTTCATGAACCTTTGGTTCTCTGAGATAAGAAAAACAAGAAAAAAACTTGTTTTTTCTTAGATCTAAATCAAATAGTGCCTTGCACTTGTTTTATGAACCATCGGTTCTTGAACCTAAAAGGTTCTTAAATTAATAGTGCTTTGCACTTTCATGAACCTTTGGTTCTCTGAGATAAGAAAAACAAGAAAAAAACTTGTTTTTCTTAGATCTAAATCAAATAGTGCCTTGCACTTGTTTTATGAACCATCGGTTCTTGAACTTAAAAGGTTCTTAAATTAATAGTGCTTTGCACTTTCATGAACCTTTGGTTCTCTGAGATAAGAAAAACAAGAAAAAACTTGTTTTTTTCTTAGATCTAAATCAAATAGTGCTTTGCACTTCTTTTTTTGAACCATCGGTTCTTGAATCTAAAAGATTCTCAAATTAACAGTGCTTTGCACAAATGCAATGCATTACTAAAAGGGCCAGGCCCAAATCAAAATGACCCGACAGGCCAAAATAAATTGCAAGGCAATAAATGGGCAGAGCCCAAATAAATTGATGCTTTGCATCCTTTATACAAGGGCAGAGCTCAAATAAAATTGATGCCTTGCATCATTCCTAAAAGGGCAGAGCCCAAAACAAATTGATGCTCTGCATTTTTTCTGAGCAAGGCCCAAATAAAAATAAAAAAAGAAATGCAATACAAAGGCAAATAAAATATTGAACATTTCAACTGGACTTAGCCCAATTTTGGCCATAAGTTCTTAAATTAAATTGACCGAGCAAAATTGCTCTTCTAAATCAATTTACATCCGGTTCGAGGGTACATCTCCGAACTCCTTTGACATCCATCGTTGTAATTCCTCAACGACGTCAAAGAGGTGACGGGTCCCAACGACCACACATCGATATGGACTGCGGGGTCCTTAAACTCGTGTACCGAAACGTCCTTAAACTAATATCGGACCGGAACGTCCCTAAACTAATATCGGACCACCACGTCCCTAAACTGGAATATGGACCACCACGTCCCTAAACTGGCACAATAAAGCCCAAATGCTCTTTTGTCGGATCTAAACGGTCCCGTTAAGTTGATCTTAGTCTCAAACTGGGCTAACGTATCCTTAACAAACGTTTGAGTCGATCTTAGCCTTAAAAATGGCTAACGTATCCTCCAAACAGACTTTAGTCCCAAATTGGACTATGAATCTCCCAAACTGGAACAATAGAGCCCAAACACTCTTTTGTCGGATCTAAACGATCACGTTAAGTTGATCTTAGTCTCAAACAGGACTATCGTATCCTTAACGAACGTTTAAGTTGATCTTAGCCGCAACGCGACTAATGCATCCTTAAACTAAAAACACCAAACCCAAATCTAAGTAAATACGGATTTGGACTAATCCACGTCCTACGGATGACGGCATTACTCAGTCTCCGTATACAATCCACGGGCAACCACAAACAAAACAAACACACACGACACGAAGTGAAATTCTGGAGAAGGAGAAAGTTGTTACCGCGATGCGGTAGCGTAATTAACTGCAGGGGCTTGCGCCTGCAGGGAAGAGCGTCCCCACAATCAAAAACCCCTCAAGCGAGGGGGAATCTGACGAAGTCTGCTACATCGGCCGCATCCGTCTAAACCTCCGATACACGGTGCCATAAATCAACTTGGCATCTTCGGAGAGGTAGACGGATAAAACCAAATAGCATTTGCCCCGAATCTCAGCGTCAGGACATCGCAGTCCTGTGCGCCGCCTTTCGGAGGGGAACAGATTCTGGCACGCCCGGTGGGACCTTTTCCTCTTTCCACTCCACACTTCGTGTGTCGTGTTCGCGAACAAATCGCGATTTGCTGTGATTGCCTGTGGATTCAAGGTACTAAGATTTGGTGTCTTGCTCTATGCAGAAAACAGAAAATCGATGGCTTCGAACTGCACCGCCCGCAGCGATAACTCTCGCTCCGTCATTGCTGGAGGAGTGACTTATGGGCCCCAAGCGGCCTCCCTTTTCAAAATGCCGGTGGAGCAGGTGGCTCAAGCCACCACTGGACTATCTTTTGGAACCATGCTCCCACCAATGAGCTTCAACGCCCCAATGACATTGCAAGAAGCTCCAAAGAAGTCGATCTTTGATCGGTTTACCACTGCCGCAACCCCTCTCAACGGGTCGTCCAACTCCACTGCTTCAGTTTTTAACGGACTAGGCCAGAGCTCTAACAGGCTCATGAAGAAGCCTGCCATACTAGAAGGCGTTATCCCGAAACGGATAGCCATTCCAACTCCCGTTCCTGGTAAAATCACCAAGGTTGCTTCCCATGTTCAGAAGTCCGCTTCTAACAAGTTGGCCGTCCCCGTTCAACGGACGTCGATCTTTAAAAGGCTGGTACCAGCATATTCTGACCAACACAGGGGGCATGAGGAGGTTACCCCTATAGCTGAAACAACTCCATCAGCACGACACGCTCGACGTCGCCACTGGTGTCGGGTAAGGAAGGATGGGGGCAACTCCCCCTCTGGGATAACTCCGTCAGTTCCGATGGTGAGAATCGATACTGCTGTTCCAACCAAGAACAGCTTTGAACTGCTCAACAAGGTGCGCAGAAATTCTCCTACTGCGATGTTGAAACGAACTCCTTCACCTGTGGAGAATACTCCAGAGAAGAAGTTAGAGCAGCCCCCTCAACGGCTGTCCTCTAAAATTTACAAAGTCTGGCGACAGGTCCAAGAGTCGGTGATCGATCAAGACTGCCTCCGACGACAGAAAAAGATAAAGGTTCGGCAGGGGAAGGATTACTCTGTCAAACCACAAAAAGCAAAAGCTACTTGGGTGCCCACTACAACGGCTCCCTTAACTCCAATCACTCAAAAAAGGAGGCCACAAAAAGCCCCTGTGAACATGGCGAAGTATAAAAGCGCCGAACATAAACGTCCCAAGTCTGGGGGCATGGTGGTGCACACTGTTTTATATGGCTTCTGGAAAGGAGGAAAGCCGCACTTCTACGGGCCACCGACCGCTCACCCGATCCGTGACGAAAGCCCAGGAGCAACAACAAAAGCTTCAGGAAATGATGACTACAATGGCTGCACTCACTGAGCCAAAAGAAAGCTCTGAAATGTCTTCGGATGAGCGTCAAGAACAAGAAACTGACGCTGACTTTTTACGCAGAGTTCTCGAAAAGAGGGACAAAGAAGCTGCAGAGCAAGCGGCTAACATAAAACAGATGGCGCTCCTCTTCCAAAATATGGTAGGGATGATGTTACAGCCGGACCCTCCTGCTGAAGATCCTCCGATCGTCCTTGAAGACGACAGGGGAGAAACGTCAAATCCTCCGCCGGCTCTATCAACAGCCAAGGAGGAGGCAATCTCCAAAGTTGACCTAGACGAATATATAGCTCAACAGATCCGGGTTCATCAGGCGAATGAAGCGGCTGGGCAAATTGTTAGAACCGGACGACCGTATCCGAGCTGGTATGACCAAATCAATTACCCGCCAGGATATACGATCCCTAAATTCCACGTATATAAAGGGACAGGGAATCCGCATCAGCATGTCGCTCAATTCAGGGCCTTATGCGGCAATACTGGAGGCGATGACAAATTGTTGCTACGTCAATTCGTCGGCAGCTTAGCAGAAACGGCCTTTGAATGGTATTCGGAGCTACCTAACGACTCTGTCAAAACATTTGCAGAGATGGAATTGCTGTTTACACAAAGATTCGCAAGTGCTAGTGAACGCACCCCGATTACAGCACTGATAAATGCCAGGATAAGGCCCGGCGAAACGTGGGTCCAATACGCAACACGATGGCGAAACCTATGGTCGAAATGCGAACAACGCATAGAAGAGGCACCTGCGGTAGGCATGTTTGTGGGCACTCTCGATCCGCAGGCGACCATCTCGCAATTCATGATGTTCTTCAGGCCGACCACCTTCCAGGCCTTGATCGACAAATTAGCCCAAATGGACCAGATGGGCCATACACCGTCTCCTCCAAGACCCGATCCCCGAAATGAGAAAGGAAAAGCGATCATCGTCGCCAACGCTCAGCAACAGTCGAGCAACTCAAAGCCGGTCGCTCGCCAAAACAACGTGCGTCCACGCCCATCCCTCGAAGAGAGGCTGGGACGTCCTTACTCGTTTCCGCAGAATAAAACGAGAAGACTGTTTGAGCTGGCAGTGCGCAACAGACTTATTAATCTGCCGAGTCCAAAGTGTCTGTCGCAGCCAGGCGATCTTAATAATCCCAATTATTGCCCTTACCACCAAACGGTAAGTCATCCGATTGAGGATTGTTTCGTCTTTAAGGGATGGATTGAGGATCAATACCTGCAAGGCAAGTTCACGCTGTCTGAAAGCTGGAAGGTAAACCCCCCACAGCCGCACTCTCCAAAGAAGACGGACACGCCGGGGGCAACTTGTTCTTTCGTCGAGGATGAAAACGATGGAGAAAACTTATCGGATGAATCCGAAGACTACGTAGCGACTTGTTATGTGATTTCTCATTCACTGACGGATGATGAGGAGGATCCTTGCGCTGAGAAATCAATGGCGGACCCTGAAACAGAAATTCCGCGGCCGTCAGACAAGTTGATCGATGCCTTCCTAAATGAAATTCGTCTGAAAGCAAAAGCCAATCAAGAGCATGAAATGGCCATACTGGAAAGAACCAAGGTATTCCCGTCAAATCAAAAGCCATACACTGCGGGTAAAAACAAATTCAAGACGAGGAAACGGTTCGTCAAAGCTCTATCAGTAGGAATGAAGCTACCACCCTCTGAAGAAAATTCTTTCTCTGAGGTAGAGATGCACCCTAACTTCTGTTTATATCATCAGAAGATCATACATCCTACCGAAGACTGCGAGTCCTTTAACTGTTGGTGGCAAGGGTATATCGCTCAAAAGCAACACTTCGACAGGACAAAGTGTGAAGCTTGTGGACATCGGAAAAATGCGATATATGAGCGCAAAGAAGCCGCCGCAAACTGTCATATAGCCGACTTCAAGGGATCACAAATTATCACCTTTGGAAGCGACTCTGACGAAGAAGTTATCCCCAACTTTTCCCTCGGGGAATCTATTTCGAAAACAAAGGAACTGAGAAGCTGCGAGAATGTTCAGCCATGCAATCGCATGGTACTAGAAAAAAATCCCGGCCCCGTAAACAAGGGACCGAACAAAAAGAATAAAGGAAAAGGAAAAATGGCCCTCGTCGCCAGCGCTCAACAACAATCAGGTGACCCTAGACCGGTTGCTCGCCAAAGCAACAAGCGGCAATCCCTCCAAGAAAAGTTGAAATGTCCTTACTCGTTTCCGCAAGATAAAACAAAGGGACTGTTCGAGCTGGCAGTGTGCAACAGACTCATCAATCTGACGGGTCCAAAACGTCCGTTGCAACCAGGCGATGTTAATAATCCTAATTATTGCCCTTACCACCAAACGGTAGGTCATCTGATCGAGGATTGCTACGTCTTCAAAAACTGGATTGAAGACCAATACCAACATGGCAAGTTTGCGCTGTCTGAGAACTGGAAGGTGAGTCCGCCACAACCGCACGCTCCGAAGAAGATGGATACGCCGGGGGCATCATGTTCATTCATGGAGAAGGACTCATAGACCGAAAAGTCAATAAACTAAATGTTCGCCTCAAATACGGCGACGACGGACCGAAACGTCCTTAAACTAACAACGGACCGAGATGTCCTTAAACTAACGACGGACCGCAATGTCCTAAAACTTGCAAATGACCGAAACGTCGTTAAACTACTCCCAACCCGCAGCATCTTCAGGCTGACGTGTTTAAAAAAAACGGTACGTCCACAAGCAAAATGGGCATGGATGAAAACCCGAAAGGGCTCTGTGAGTAAAAACAGCAGGGCTACCGGCGAGTGTTCGTGAAAATCCGAAAGAACGCGACCTCGTTAAAAAAAAAGAATAAAATAAAAGATTAAAAAATAAACGGTACGTCCACAAGCAAAATGGGCACGGATGAAAACCCGAAAGGGCTCCGTGAGTAAAAACAGCAGGGCTACCGGCGAGTGTTTGTGAAAACCCGAAAGGGCGCGACCTCGTTAAAAAAAAAAAAGAAGGAAAAAAAAATAATAAAGGTATGTCCATAAGCAAAAAGGGCACGGATGAAAACCCGAAAGGGCTCCGTGAGTAAAAACAGCAGGGCTACCGGCGAGTGTTTGTGAAAACCCGAAAGGGCGCAACCTCGTTAAAGAAACACTTATAGGATCCTCTCGACCCTGTAAGGAGAAACCACCTGCGTGAGATCCTTACGACTCACAAAGGAACAACACACTTAGGGATCCCCACGATTCCTAAGGAGAAAATACACTTGCGAGATCCTCACGACTCGTAAGGAGAACTCTCTTGTGGGACCCTTACGGCTCATAAGATTTGGAAGTCTTAAGTTACAGAAAGCTTAACCTGTTCTTACGCAACCCCACAACCTTCGATATTGCCCTACAAGTAGTCCAATATTGACCCTTGTATACAATCCACGAGCGCAAATAAATATTTCCCTAACAAAGTCCCATCCGTGACTAGGGATATGCTTGTACAGCAAACAACACTTGTAAGTCCTCTCGACTTATAAGGAGAAAACCCTTTTGTAAGATCCTTACGACTTACAAGAGAACATGCACTTAGGAATCCTCACGATTCCCAAGGAGAAAACACACCTACAAGATCCTCACGACTTGTAGGGAGAAATACCTTTGTGAGACCCTTACGGCTCATGAAGTCAAAAGCCTTAGCCGACAGGACCCTTAACCCTGTTTACTAAGCCACCTTTGTTCAACATCGACAGAGGCAAATGATGATTCGCTCCTGGTAATATCCCAGTTGCAGCGATGCTGATGCCTAGACCGGTATCAAATTCCAAGTCCTTTTACGGCAAATGATGATTCGCTCCTGGCAATATTCCAGTTGTAGCGATGCTGATGCCTAAATCGGTATCAAATTCCAAGTCCTTTCATGGCAGATGATGATTCGCTCCTGGCAATATCCCAGTTGCAGCGATGCTGATGTCTAGACCGGTATTAAATTCTAAGTCCTTTTACGGCAGATGATGATTCGCTCCTGGCAATATCCCAGTCGCAGCGATGCTGATGCCAAGATTAGTATCAGATCCCAAATCCCCTACTCGCAAAAAAAAAAAAAATCAGCGAGCAAACAAAATATATATATATATATATATATATATATATATGCATACGAAATAGCCGAAATGATGGGACAGCTTGCAAACAAAATCAGCAAGTAAAAATGTATGCATGCAAAATAGCCGAAATGGTTGGGCAACTCGCAATAAAAAGCAGCGAGTAAAATGAAAAATAGCCGAAATGATTGGGCACCGCGAAAAATAGCCGAAATGATTGGGCAATCGCGATTTTCGCGATATAAAAAGCTGAAATGATAGAGCATCGTGGAAAGAATAAAAAAAAATGAATGAAAAAATGAAACTTTTTGCCCTACAGGTGAAATCACATCGATCCCTGTATACAATCCAGGGGCACAGATAAAAAGGGAACAATACCTTCCCAACAGGCTCCACCAGAAAGCGAAGCCAAATCTCGACGGTTCATAGATAACCTAGAGACCATCTCGACATTTGTCGCAATATTACAGACGCGATGTCAACAAATGAAGCAAAGGAAGGTCCCTAACTTCAGGGTCTCGACGTCAATATCGACAACTTAAAGATCACCAACGGCGTTTCTCCTCACTCCAACTAGATGCAGACATGACGTCAACAACTGACCTCAGAATCGCAATGAAACGAAACCATGACAAAGTCCCTAGTTCCAAATCTCAATGGCCACGTCTACAGCCTGGAGACCAACAACGGTGTGCCTCCTCATTCCAACAGGACACAGATGTTACACCATCAAGCGGAGCGATGGCAAAATCCCAGCTTCACCTCAGCATTCGTCTCGATACAGTAGACACAATGTCAACAACAGCGTTCCTCCGCAGTCCAGCTGGAGGCAGATGCAACGTCAACAAAAGACCTCACGGTCGAAACAAAGCGGAGTAACGGCAAAATCCTAACTCCACCTTAGCATTCGTCTCGTTACAACAGACGCAATGTCAACAACGGCGTTCCTTCGCAGCCCAGCGGGGTGTACATGCAAAGTTAACAAAAGACCCCATGGTCGAAACAAAGCGGAGTGATGGCAAAATCCCAGCTCCACCTCAGCATTCGTCTCAATACACCAGACGCAGTGTAAGCAATTGAAGCGAAGGCCACATTCCTAGCTTCAACGTATTTACGGTAACTCACATAAAACCGGAAAGACAATCGGAGATCATCTCGTATCAGCACAGAGTAGTCACCACCTTGACGTTCGTCTCGATACAGCAGACGAAATGTCAACCTCGGCGTTCTTCCTCCAACAGGATTTGGACACACCAAAACAAACGAAGCGAAGGCCACATTCCTAACTTCGACGTCTTGACGGTAACTCACATAAAACTGGAAAGACAATCGGAGACCATCTCACATGAAGTGGTTGTTTCCTGATTTAAAATCAGGAAAGCTTCTGGGAAAAGCTTCAGAGGAGAGTCACGTGCTGACACGTGACGTTTAAATGCAAGCGTTAAAGGCGCACTAGTTCTCTGATCAAGTCAAGAAAAAGGCTTCAGAAGAGGTCACGTGCTTCCACGTGACCAGGGTCACGTGTTGACACGTGACGTTCAAGACAGCAGACTCGTTCTCCAGACAAACCAAGGAAAGAGAGTTCAAACAAGGGTCACGTGCTCACACGTGACCAAGAGTCACGTGGTGGCACGTGACGCTTAAGCAACGATCAGAAGACAGAGCGCAAAAGAAAGGAAAAGGCTCATTCCAAAGGGGGTCACGTGCTCACACGTGACCATGGGTCACGTGGTCACACGTGACCGGCTTTCAAAGCCCATTTTGTCAACAGAATTAAATTCTGAGAGAAATTCAAATCTTTCCAAAGGAACGCAACTGTATGGAACCAATCAAATTAAAGGTTCAGAGGTGATGAAATATCATCTATCTATGGGAAAATCTCGGGTTTGGAAAGATTTCCCCTCTAAATCTAACCAAAATAACAAAGGAAAATCTTTGGATTTAAAATCCAATGGTGAATAAAATTCACCTAATAATCCAAAGGCCCAAAATGAATGATGAATGCAAATCAAATCTCAATGAAGATTCGTCAAAAAACTGATTGATTCGGCTGCTTCTCCTATAAATAGGAGCCAAGAGATACAAAAAGGGGGATACGCAGAGAAGAAAGGAAAAAAGGAGAAGAGCTTTGATACTTTGAAAAGACTCAGATCTTCTGCAAAAACCCTAGGTAAGAAAGGGAAGGACGTTTGGAAAGAAGGAGAATTTAATTCTCAACAGAGTTTAACTCTGATAATGTAAAAAAAACAGAAGAACATATTTCTTCTCTCTTTGATAGAGGATCTGCAAAGTGCACATCTCCCCTTAAGGTTGAGAATTTAATTCTCAATGGGTTGAGATCCTGCCATGCAGATCCAAAACATAGAGAAGGAATGCAAGCACGGGAATTTAATTCTCACAGAACTATAGGAATTTAATTCCTCCAAAAATAAAAGTAGGGCTGGACCCTATATCATGGGAATTTAATTCCTGCAGAACAAAAAAGAAACAGGGTTTAACCCTAAGTAAAAAACCCAGTTCTGTTGAAACATCGGGAATTTAATTCCCTTAATCATAATTTAACAGAGGATGGAAGTTTAAACTCCTTAAAAACTTCTATTAGGGTTTAACCCTATTCAGCCCTTCACCTATATGAGGAATTTAATTCCTACAGAAAATTCAGAGTTAAACTCTGTTCCAGAAAAAACAAAGTCTTCGAAAAGAAGAAATTTACAGCTCGAGGAATTTAATTCCTGAAAAAAGATGAACAAAGCCTCTAAACAAAATACATAGAGGCAGGGTCACGTGTCATCACGTGACCCCCCAAGAGATATACAGAAAGTCCCTTTGAGGCAGCACCCCACGTGACCCACGTGACCCTCGGCAGAAGCTCTAATACATAGGCATTTGAATGCCCATCACGTGATGGCACGTGATGCTCTGAAAGACACGATAATTTCAGCAGAACAAACGAAGGGAGGGCGCTCTTACGTGCTGCCACGTGACCCCTCTTGCCTTAGTGTTTAACACTAAGTTAAAACTCTCAAACCCAGTGTTAAAACACTGTTGGGCCTTAGCATTCAACGCTGATTAAAAAGCTTTATTCGCAGTGTTCAACACTGATCTGTTTTAGTGTTTAACACTAATTTGAAAAGCCTTGTTGCTGGTGTTTAACACCAATTATCTCTTAGTGTTAAACACTAACTTGTCAACCTCATTCCCAGTGTTCAACACTGACTGCTCTGTAGTGTTTAACACTAGGCTTTGGCCCAATTGGCCTAAATGGATAGAGGCAAAGCCTCTCCTGATTGGACTTAGCCCAAAGATGGCCATAAGTCCTCAAATCATATTGAACTGAGCACATCTGCTCTTTCAACCAGCTCATTGGTTCAAGGGTACATCTCTGAACTCCTCTGATATTTGTCGTTGTAATCCTTCAACGTCTTCAGAGAGGTGACGGGTCCCGACAACCACACATTGATACGGACTGTGGGGTCCTTAAACTCATGTTTAATACAAATTCCTGGTTACGTGGAACGTGGATAACGTCACTCTTTGACCCCACGGAAAACGCCCAGAGCGGAGCCTGGTCCTCGCTAAGCACGGCAGTGAACCCGTGTGAAGCATCCAGAGCACATACCGGACTGTGGAGTCCTTAAACCCATGGACTACGACGTCCTTAACCTTGACCGAGATGTCTTAAAACTAACAACGGACTGTGGGGTCCTTAAACCCATGGACTACGACGTCCTTAACCTTGACCGAGATGTCTTAAAACTAACAACGGACCGCAATGTCCTTAAACTACCCATGGACCGCAATGTCCTTAAACTACCCATGGACCGCAACGTCCTTAAACTAGAACAATAGAGCCCCGTATGCTCTCTTGTCGGATCTAAACGGTCCCGTTTAAGTTGATCTTAGCCTCGAAAATGGCTAACGTATCCTTAAACCTCCAAACAGACTGGACTATGAATCCCCCCAATTAACTCCGGCTCGAGGGTACATCTCTGAACTCCTCTGATATTTGTCGTTGTAATCCTTCAACGTCGTCAGAGAGGTGATGGGTCCCGACGGCCATACATACGATGGACCACTACGTCCCTAAACTGGAACATTAGAGTCCAAACACTCTTTTGTCGGATCTAAACGATCCCGTTAAGTTGATCTTAGTCACAAAGTTAGACTAACGTATCCTTAACAAACGTTTGAGTTGATCTTAGCCTCAAGTATGGCTGACGTATCCTCAAACCAAACCCCCAAACCCAAATTTAAGATAATGCGGATTTGGACTAGCCCACGCCCTACGGGTGACGACATAACCCAGTCTCCGTAAACAATCCACGGGCAATAAAACGAACACCCACGACACGAAGTGACCATCTGGAGAAGGAGAAAGTTGTTACCGCAACGCGGTAGCGTAATTAACTGCAGGGGCTTGCGCCTGCAGGGAAGAGCGTCCCCACAATCAAAAACCCCTCAAACGAGGGGGAATCTGACGAAGTCTGCTACATCGGACGCATCCGTCTAAACCTTCGATACACGGTGCCATAAATCAACTTGGCATCTTCGGAGAGGTGGACGGATAGCACCAATTAGCATCTGCCCCGAATCTCAGCGCCAAGACAATCGCGGTCCTGCGCGCCGTCCTTCGGAGGGGAACAGATTCTGGCACGCCCGGTGGGACCTTTTCCTCTTTCCACTCCACACTTCGTGTGTCGTGATTCGCGAACCAATCGCGGTTCGCTAATAGTTGCCCTTGGGTTTCAAGGTACTGAGAATTGGCATCTTGCTTATTGCAGAAAGCAAAGGATCGATGGCTTCTACTCCTGCGAAATTCTCCAACTGCTCAGACTGCAACCGCAACCAACGCTCTGCCTCGCTAGGAGGTATAGCCTACGGACCCCAAGCTGCTTCGCTATTCACAATGCCCGTGGAACAGGTCACTCGCGCCACCACAGGATTGTTCTTTGGGACCATGATCCCACCGACAAACTTTACCGCTCCAGTGCTAACAACGAAAGCTCTCAAGAAGTCGGTCTTTGATCGTCTTACCCCTGCCGCGGCTCCTCTCAACGAGTCGCCCAACGTCGACGCCTCGGTCTTCTCTAGATTGGGCCAGAAATCCTGCGAACTTATCATGGGGCCTACAATCTCAGAGAAGGCTGCTTCTAAGAAAGTGGCCGCTCCCGCCCCCGAAATCGCCAAGGCGACTTCTCCGGCCAAAAAGTCAGTCTTTACAAGATTGACGGCTCCAGCCCTTGCTCCTGCTGCCCAGAGGACATCGGTCTTCGATAGGCTAACACCAACAACAACCCCCCACCCACACAGGGGGCAAGACGAAACCATTCTTACCGCTGACCCAACGCCGTCCGCTCGACGCGCTCGACGTCGCCATTGGCGCCGAGTAAGGAAGGCTGGGGGCAACTCTCCCTCCGGGTTGACTCCATCGGCCCCGGTGGCAGAGGTCAATGCTGCTGTTCCAACTGGGAACAGTTTTGAAATGCTAAATAAGGTGCGAAGGAATTCCCCTACGGCAGTACTGAAGAGGTCTCCTCCCTCATTAAAAAAGGTTGTGGAAACAAAACCTGAACAGCCCCGATCTCCTCAACGGCTGTCTTCCAAAATCTATAAGGTTTGGCGGCAGGCCCGAGATTCGATCATCGATCCAAACTTCTCCCGCCAGCACAAGAAGCTGAAAATCCAACCTGAAGCTGGTCACCAGGCTAAACCCCAAAAGGCTGTTGATTAACTGACTCATAAAAGGAGGAGGCCAGAGAGGACCCCACAGCATGCAGCGACGGCTGAAAGCACTAAGCCCAGGCGCCCTAAGTCTGGGGGCATGGTGGTGCACACCGTTTACATGGCCTTTGGAAAAGAGGAAAGCCGCACTTCCACGGGCCACCGACCCCTAACCCGATCCGTGACGAAAGCCCAGGAGCAGCAACAAAAGCTTCAAGAAATGATGAATGCTATGGCCGCGCTCACCGGACCAAAAGAAAACCCAGAAACGTCCTCAGATGTGCGCCGGGAGGAAGAAACCGACGCTGAATTCCTTCGCCGGACACTGGAGAAAAGGGACAAAGAGGCTGCTGAACAAGCGGCCAACATACAACGGATGGGCCTTCTCTTCCAAGATGTGATAGGAATGATGATCCAGCAGGACTTACCCGCCGAGGATTCCCCGATCGTTCTTGAAGACGACCGAGGAGAAACGTCAAATCCACCACCAGCCCTCTCAACGGCCAAGGAGGAGGCAATCTCTAAGGTTGACTTGGCTGACTACATAGCCCAGCAAATCCGAGTTCATCACGCGACTGAGGCAGCTGGTCAAGTCGTGAAAACGGGGCGGCCGTATCCGAGCTGGTACGACCAAATCAAATACCCACAAGGCTATACGATACCAAAATTCCACGTGTATAAGGGGACCGGCAATCCCCATCAACATGTCGCCCAGTTTCGGGCCCTATGCGGTAACACCGGCGGTGGTGATAAATTGTTGCTCCGCCAGTTCGTGGGCAGCTTATCAGAAACAGCGTTCGAATGGTATTCGGAACTCCCGAACGATTCTATCAAAACGTTCGCTGAAATGGAGTTGTTGTTCACTCAGCGATTTGCAAGTGCCAGCGAACGCACTCCAATAACTGCACTTATTAACGCCAGGGTAAAACCGGGCAAAACCTGGGTCCAGTACGCTATACGCTGGCGGAACTTGTGGTCGAGATGTGAGCAACGCATTGAGGAAGCACCTGCGGTGGGCATGTTCGTGGGAACTCTAGACCCTCACGCAACTATCTCCCAGTTTATGATGTTCTTTAAGCCAACCACATTCCAGGCTCTGATCGACAAGTTAGCTCAGATGGACCAGATGGGTCATAGACCACCTACACCGAAGTCGGAACCTCGGAATGACAAGGGTAAAGGGAGGGCAACCTTTGTTGCGAATGCCCAACAGCAACCTAACGCCCCGAAACCGGCAGATCAACTGGAAGAAAGACGCCGGTACTATAATGAGAAAATGAAGCGTCCCTACTCGTTCCCACGAGACAAGACGAAGCGGTTATTCGAGCTGGCAATACGCAACAGACTTATAAACCTACCAAATCCAAGGCGACCGCCACAACCCACCGAGGTGAATAACTCCAACTACTGCCCTTACCATCAGACGGTAAGTCATCCGATTGAAGATTGCTTCGTCTTCAAAGGATGGATCGAAGATCAATACCTCCAGGGGAAGTTTGTACTGTCTGAAAAGTGGAAGGTGAACCCGCCACAACCGCATACTCCTAAAAAGGCCGACACACCGGGGGCAACCTGCTCCTTTATCGAAGAAGCTCCATGGGAGGTCGTGCTATCAACGAAAACCAAAAGAATGCTGAGAGACCTTCATGCATGCCCTGCGATCGAATGGAAGGACCCTCTTGAACCTCAAATTATCGAAGGGATGTTGAACCCCCGCACAATTGCAAAGACTCGTGATAAGGGCCCAAATACTCACGCCCAACCGTCAAAATCTTCAAAGAAAAAGAAGAAGAAATCCAAGAAGCTCGCGAGGCTTGGAGACGAGCGAACAAACTTGCAGAAGCAAATCGACGCGCTGGAAGAATACAATCAAAAGGCGCGAACTCCTGTCACACTGCGAGAGTTCCTTAACCACATCTTGCAAGAGGGAGATGATGAAGAGAGCTCGTCGGATGAATCCGAAGAGTATGTGGCGAGTTGCAACGTGATCTCCCACTCGTTTACCGATGATGAGAAAACTCCTAGCACTAGGAAGTTGGAGACGGAGCCCGAACCAGAGCGTGCGAGGCTGACAACTGATATGATCAATGCCTTCCTAGACGAGATTCGTCTAAAAAGTAAAGCGGATCAAGAACGCGAAATGGCAACGCCAACGGGAACCAAAGGCGGGCGACTGGACGAAAGAGTTGAGTTACCCCTGCCAGAGCAAAAGGCATCCGAAGTGGACAAGAAAATATTCAAGACAAGGAAAAGGTTCGCCAAAGCCATGCCAATGGGAATGAAGCTACCACCTTCGGAAGGAAATAGGCGCAATGGGGCGGAGAGGCACCCTGACTATTGCGCATATCATCGGAAAATCTCACACCCCACGGAGGAGTGCGACGCCTTTAAGATATGGTGGCAAGGATATGTTGCTCGTCGGCAACATTTTAAGCGCATGAAACGCAAGAGCCGTCGAGAACGAAGAAGCACTGTCGACGGGCGCGACAGAACTGCCGGCAGCTGTGATATGGTTAATGTCGGGGGGCCACAAGTTCTCACCTTCGGGAGCGACTCTGATGAAGAAATGACCCTGAGCCCTCTCTTCAAAGAATCCGTTTTAGGAAAAGAGGAGGAATCGGAAGCCTGCGAGAACATTCAGCTGCGCAATCGCACACTCCCAGAAAAGAATCTCGGGCCCGTGAGCAGAAAAGATAAGGGAAAGGACAAGGTCACCGAAGATATCACTTTAGATGACCAAGTCACGAAAGAGCTAACTACCAAAGACCCTCCCAAAAAGGGGAAGGTGGACTATAACATCCTCGCGCACTTAAGGAAGCTACCTTCTCAGCTTAGCATTCTCGATGCCCTCCTATTATCAAAAGAAGCGCGAGACTCACTCATTAAAGCGTTGCAAGAACCTGAACAATTCCAAGCCTTTCTCGCCACTGAAAGGATGAAGGATGAACTGGAGGAAGTGCATACGGCCGACATCACTTTCGGTGATGAAGACCTCCTTCTCGGGACGTGCGACCACAACCGTCCCCTATATGTCTCCGGATACTGCCATGACATCAAGATAGGCAAAATCCTGGTGGATAATGGATCCTCCGTCAATCTCCTTAATGTCCGGGTGTTGAAGGAAATCTGCATGAGTGTGCAACATCTCGCTCGTGACAAAATTACTATCTCCGGTTTCGATTCACAATCGTCACGGACTCTCGGATCTGTAATACTGACGTTACGCTTCGGACTTCTCGTCACAGACATCAAATTTCATGTCATTGACGCCAAGACCTGCTACAACGCCTTGCTCGGTCGTCCTTGGCTACACGAATACAACATCGTCCCCTCTACACAACATCAGTGTATGAAGTACTTTAAGGATGGCTTCGAGTATACCGTAACAGGAGAGTTAAACCCGTTTTCTGTGAACGAAGTCCGCAAATACGAAGATGCGAGATACTTTTTGCCAGATTTCGAGGATACAGAAAGATGTCGCGACCCGGAGAACAAAACCGCCGCCCCCATCCCTGTTTTCGGGAGCGATACCGAAGAGGAGGAAGAGATAGTGTATACAGGGCCATCTCAGCGTAACAACTTAGGGGCGCCCGCCCCCATGTTGGTCTTCGGAAGTGATTCAAAAGATGAGGTTAATGCCGTGTTCTCCAATCGGCTGTCAATACAAGTACCCCTTGGCGATGACCATAGTTTGCAAGTCACCATGGTACCGTGAGAACACTACAAGGATCTCGACACGCTTCAAGCTCACAATGTGCAGGACCTGCAAACATTTTACGTCCCTCCCAGGCGAAGGGGTGAGAAGGTGATCCTATTCTACCAATCCTCAGAGTCGAAAGTAGAGAAAGAGATCTGGCATGGCGTGGATGCTACACTTGACAGGCTCCAACCCATCCGTCTGCCTAGATACTATACAGGTGGATTAAAGAAGCTATTGAAGCGCCAAGGAGTGCCCTTAAAACAAACTGTTCGACAGGCTCGGTTCTACAACAGGATTTGGGATGTCCCCGGAACTCAACGCAAATTGCCCAACGGGAAAATGGAAACACTCGGGCTTCGATACGCGAGAACCGGAAAACGGGGACGGGCCCACAGTAGCTACGCTATATATACCTTTGATGAAGAAGAGGACGCCCTGTCAGGAGATGCCAACCCCTCATCAAAACTAGACCCCGCGATCGAAGCGCCAAGTCCGTCGTTTGAAGAACGAATGGGCAAGCCTATCAGGAAAGTGGATCAGAAAGTTCGGGAAGACCACAACCGCGAAATGGCCATCTATGAGAGGGCCAGGACGCAACGTCTGTTCCAACAGGCTGTAAAAGATAAAGATGTTCATCCTTGTCAACCCGTCATACGAAAGGCCCGATGCGGAGACGGAAATAAGTCAAGAAGCGGAAAGAAGAGCCTACAACAACGACGCAGGATTAGAGGGTTACGGGTACTGCACAGCTCGGATTCGTCCTTCATAGAAAAGATGAGTCGAGCGTACTCCTTCCCCCGAGACAAGACGGAAAGGTTACTCAAGCTCGCCCTAAAACATCAGATGATCACGCTTCCAGAGTCTAGACACCCTGAGCAAGCTAACAAGGCCTCTCGCTTGGGCTATTGCTCTTATCACCGAGCCATAGGACATCCTACCGAAGACTGCTTCACCTTCAAGAACTGGGTCGAGGACCAGTACCAACGGGGCAGATTCGCTTTATCCGACGGATGGAGGATAACGCCGCCACAAAAGCACGAACCCAAAGCCACAAGAGCAGAACCGGATCCACCTCAGTCCTGGGAGCGGACTCGCACCTGTTATACGATTACGATATTAAAAGAAGAGCCCGAGAACGAAGATAACCTTCCCCGGTGCTTCGAGAACAGCGATGATGAATTGATCTCGGAATTTCCGCCCGCTCCGAAAGAACTGGAAAATGGTATACATACTACCGCAGATAACCTCAAGAAGATTGAGTTGGGATCGGCAGACGACCCGCGACCGACATTTGTCAGCGAGCTGTTATCCGAAGAAAAGGCGGCTGCGTTAAAGAACGTGCTTCTACAGCATAAAGATTGCTTCGCATGGAACTACTCCGAGATGCCAGGATTGGATTCAGAGATTGCTGTGCATAGATTAGCAATATCCCCAGATATCAAGCCAGTCAAGCAGGCGCCAAGGAGGATGCGACTCGAGCTTGAGATGAACATCAACGCCGAAGTCAAAAAGTTGATCGATTCCGGATTTATCCAGGAAGTCCAATATCCCGACTGGATTGCCAATATCGTCCCGGTAATGAAAAAGAATGGGACGGTACGCATATGCGTGGATTTCAGGGACCTCAATAAAGCCTGCCCAAAGGATGATTTCCCAGTACCGGTAACCGAGCTAATGATAGATAATACGTCAACTCACGAGGTTTTCTCCTTTATGGACGGTTCATCAGGATACAATCAGATAAAGATGCATCCTGAAGACCAGAAGCACACCGCTTTCCGGACCCCTTTGGGTATATTCTGCTACAGAGTTATGCCCTTTGGTCTAAAGAACGCTGGCGCCACCTATCAAAGGGCCATGACAAAGATCTTCGACGATCTCATACACGACGTCGTCGAGTGCTATATCGATGACCTTGTAGTGAAGAGCATGTCATACGAAGAGCATTTAAAGCATCTAGAAACCGTATTTCAACGCCTTCGGCAATATAATTTAAAAATGAATCCCCTCAAATGCGCGTTTGGAGTCTCCTCGGGCAAATTCCTAGGATTCATCGTTCGGCACCGAGGTATTGAAATAGATCCGTCAAAGATTAAGGCGATCATGGAAATGCCTCCGCCAAGAACCCTCAAGCAGTTGCGGTCTCTCCAAGGGAAGCTCGCATACATCCGACGGTTTATCGCTAATCTTTCGGGCAAATGCCGTCCTTACAGCCACCTGATGAAAAAGGGAACCCCGTTCGTTTGGGATCACAAATGTCAAGGTGCACTAGACGAGATCAAGCAATACTTGCAAAACCCTCCGGTGTTGGCTGCTCCAGTGAAGGGAAAGCCTCTCATTCTTTACACGGCCGCCCTTGAAGGTTCTTTGGGCGCATTATGGGCACAAGGGAACGATCAGGTGAAAGAAAGAGCACTTTACTACTTAAGTCGAGTGCTGCTGGGGGCAGAAAGCAATTACTCCCCCATTGAAAAACATTGCTTGGCATTAATCTTCGCGATAACAAAGCTCAGGCACTACGCGTTGGCGCATGAAGTCCGTCTCATCTCAAAGGTGGATCCCCTTAAATACTTGATGTCAAAGGCTATATTGACGGGACGACTCGCTAAGTGGGCCCTGCTCTTGATGGAGTTCTCGATAACGTATCAACCTCTCAAGGCAGTGAAAGGCCAGGCCATTGCCGACTTCCTCGCCGAGCACCCGATACCGGCCAATTCTCCTCTGAACTGTGATTTGCCGGACGAGCATGCATTTGATGCGATTAGCGGTGGAAGCACACGATGGGAACTCTATTTCGATGGAGTGTCCTCCATAAAGAAACAGAAACAAGGTATCCCAATGATCAAATCAGGGATAGGCCTCATCTTTGCAACTCCACAAGGGGGGATAATGCGCTTCGCCTTCTCCTTAACAGAGCCGAGGACAAACAATGAAGCCGAATACGAAGCTCTGATAGCAGGCCTCAAAATTGCCATCGACATGGGAATTGAAGACCTCCTCATATACGGGGATTCTCAGCTGGTCGTTAGCCAAGTAAATGGTGACTACCAAACGTGCAAACCGGAATTGGTGAAGTACGGCGAAAAGGTGCAACAACTGTTGGCCCAAATCCCTTCCTATATTCTAGAGAACATACCGCGCGCGGAAAACAGCAAAGCAGACGCGCTGGCCAAACTCGCTAAAGAACTGGCTGACGAGAACCTCGATGACGTCAGAATCGTGGTACAAAGCCGTCGAGTGCTCGCCCCGGCAGAAATACCTCCGGAATTATATAAAGAAAAGGGAGCGACTGAGCAGGCGACCCTACAAATAAAAGACCGTGAGAAGGCTGAGGACTGGAGGGAAGTCTTCATAGACTACTTTAAGTCCCACCGAATGCCCAAAGAAGCGTCCTCAAGACATCAGCTCATGAAACGAGCTCTATCTTTCGCTTTCGTCAACGATACCCTGTACAAGAGATCGTTTGATTCTCTATGGCTGAGATGCTTGGGACCTGACGAAGCAGAAAGAGTCATTCAGGAAGTTCACGACGGACTTTGCGGTTCTCATCAAGCGGGCCCAAAGATGAAGTTAAAAATTAAACGGATGGGTTATTACTGGCCCACGATGATCCAGGACTGCCTCGAGTATGCGAAGCAATGCCACTCATGCCAGATCCATGGAGACTTCATCCACCAACATCCGAATCCACTGCACCCGACGCTGGCTAGTTGGCCATTCGAAATGTGGGGGACTGACATAGTCGGCCCCATTGAGCCAGCATCATCCCGGGGACACCGTTTTATTCTGGCAACAACTGATTACTTCTCCAAATGGGCAGAAGCAGTACCACTGAGGGAAGTGAAGACGGATAATATCCTCCATTTCTTCAAAACGCACGTCATCTATCGGTTTGGGACCCCACGTCGGATTATCTCCGATAATGGGCCGGCCTACCGAAGCCATAAGATTAGCCGCTTCGCACAGCAGCACAATATAGACTGGAGATATTCTTCAGTTTACAATCCACGAGCTAACGGCCTGGCCGAGGCTTTCAATAAGACCTTGACGAAGATTATAAAAAAGACCGTTTCCAGGAATAAGAGAGACTGGCACGAAAGGCTGCAAGAAGCCCTTTGGGCCTATCGAACTATATTCAAGACGGCCACAAACACAACGCCATACGCGTTGGTATTTGGGACAGAAGCAGTGCTCCCCTTCGAGATAGAGTTACCCTCCCTACGAGTAGCAGTCCATCACGAGCTGACGAACGAAGAGAATGCTCACCTCCGGCTTGAGGAGCTCGATGCCCTCGATGAAACCCGGCTCATAGCACAACAACATCTAGAAGCCTACAAAGCAAAGATGACGCGCTCATACGAAAGATTGACCAGGCCGAGGACATTCCACCAAGGCGAACTCGTACTAGTGGTCAAAAGACCTATGATCCCCAATCGTGCCAAGCGAGGAAAATTTGAACCAAACTATGAAGGCCCGTACATCATAGACAAGGTCTATCAGGGTGGAGCCTACCTACTCGTGGACATGCACGGTGAAAGGCCTTTCAGGCCAATAAACGGCCGCTTCTTGAAGAAATACTATGCTTAATGAGCCACAGCCCAGGTCAATGATAGATGACGACGACTATGTCCGCTCGCTATCTTCCTAGGCTCAGACTTTACAAGCAGCAGCCGGCCTTCCCCTATCGACGGACCGAAACGTCCTTAAACTATCTACGGACCGAAACGTCCTTAAACTAACGGCGGACCGAAACGTCCTTAAACTATCTACGGACCGAAACGTCCTTAAACTAACGGCGGACCGAAACGTCCTTAAACTATTTACGGACCGAAATGTCCTTAAACTAACGACGGACCGAAACGTCCTTAAACTATCGATGGACCGAAACGTCCTTAAACTAATGACGGACCGAAACGTCCCTAAACTATCGACGGACCGAAACGTCTTTAAACTAACGACGGACCGAAACGTCCTTAAACTAGCAACGGACCGAAACGTCCCTGAACCACTGCCGCAGCATCCTTGGGCTGACGAGATAAAAAAAAATAAAATAAAAATTTAAAAAAAAGGTATATAAAAATTAAAAAAAAAAAAACGGTATGTCCACAAGCAAAATGGGCACGGATGAAAACCCGAAAGGGCTCCGTGAGTAAAAACGGCAGGACTACCGGCGAGTGTTTGTGAAAACCCGAAAGGGCGCAACCTCGTTAAAAGACACTTATAGGGTCCTCTCGACCTTGTAAGGAGAAACCACCTGCGTGAGATCCTTACGACTCACAAAGGAGCAGCACACTTAGGGATCCTCACGATTCCTAAGGAGAAAATACACTTACGAGATCCTCACGACTCGTAAGGAGAACTCTCTTATGGGACCCTCACGGCTTATAAGATTTGAAAGTCTTAAGTTACAGAAATCTGAACCTGTTCTTAAGCAAATCCTCCACAACCTCCGATACTGCCCTACAAGAGGCTCCATGCTGACCCTTGTATACAATCCACGGGCGCGAATAAACATTTCCCCAACAAAGTCCAACCCTTGTAGGTCCTCTCGACCCATAATGAGAAAGTCCTCTTGTAGGATCCTTACGACTTACAGAGGAGCACACACTTAGGAATCCTCACGATCCCTAAGGAGAAAATGCACCTGCAAGATCCTCACGGCTTGTAGGGAGAAATACCTTTGTGAGACCCTTACGGCTCATGAAGTCAAAAGCCTTGGTCGATAGGACCCTTAACCCTGTTTGCTGAGCCACCTTTGTTTATCATCGACAAAGGCAAATGATGATTCGCTCCTGGCAACATTCCAGTTGTAGCGGTGCTGATACCGAAATCGGTGCCCAAAATCCAGGCTTGCAACGAAAAAGCTAGCAAGCCACACATGCCTACAAAATAGCCGAAATGATAGGGCAACTTGCAATAAAAAGCAGCAAGTAAAAATGTATGCATGAAAAATAGCCGAAATGATTGGGCAATCGCGATCTTCGCAATGTAAAGCTGAAATGATAGAGCATCGCGGAAAAAGAAATGAAATAAAAGTGAAATCCTCGCCCTACAGGTGATGGTACATCTACCCCTGTATACAATCCAGGGGCGCAAACAAAGAAGGGATCATACTCCTTCCCCAGGTTTCATCATAAGGAGAAGCCAAATCTCGACGGTTCACAGATAGCCTAGAGATCATCTCGTCATTCGACAGACACAATATCAAGCGAAACGGAACAGCGGCAACCCCCAGTTCCATGGCTCGGTAATATACATATCACCAAAAGTCAAAACTCCATTCCGTGAAATGCGGATACAATCAACAAAAATTCCTGGTTACGTGGAAAGCGGATAACGTCACTCTTTGACCCCGTGGAAAACGTCCAGAGCGGATCCTGGTCCTCGCAGAGCATGGCAGTGAACCCGTGCGAAGCATCCAGAGCGGAGCCTAGTCCTCGCCGAGCACGGCAGTGAACCCGTATGAAGCATCTAGTGCAAACTTCCTGGTTACGTGGAACACGGATAACGTCACTCTTTGACCCCGTGGAAAACGTCCAGAGCGGATCCTGGTCCTCGCAGAGCACGGCAGTGAACCCGTGTGAAGCATCCAGAGCGGAGCCTAGTCCTCGCCGAGCACGGCAGTGAACCCGTGTGAAGCATCTAGTGCAAACTTCCTGGTTACGTGGAACGCGGATAACGTCACTCTTTGACCCCGTGGAAAACGTCCAGAGCGGATCCTGGTCCTCGCAGAGCATGGCAGTGAACCCGTGCGAAGCATCCAGAGCGGAGCCTAGTCCTCGCCGAGCACGGCAGTGAACCCGTGTGAAGCATCTAGTGCAAACTTCCTGGTTACATGGAACGCGGATAACGTCACTCTTTGACCCCGTGGAAAACGTCCAGAGCGGATCCTGGTCCTCGCAGAGCACGGCAGTGAACCCGTATGAAGCATCCAGAGCGGAGCCTAGTCCTCGCCGAGCACGGCAGTGAACCCGTGTGAAGCATCTAGTGCAAACTTCCTGGTTACGTGGAAAGCGGATAACGTCACTCTTTGACCCCGTGGAAAACGTCCAGAGCGGATCCTGGTCCTCGCAGAGCACGGCAGTGAACCCGTGTGAAGCATCCAGAGCGGAGCCTAGTCCTCGCCGAGCACGGCAGTGAACCCGTGTGAAGCATCTAGTGCAAACTTCCTGGTTACGTGGAAAGCGGATAACGTCACTCTTTGACCCCGTGGAAAACATCCAGAGCGGATCCTGGTCCTCGCAGAGCACGGCAGTGAACCCGTGTGAAGCATCCAGAGCGGAGCCTAGTCCTCGCCGAGCACGGCAGTGAACCCGTGTGAAGCATCTAGTGCAAACTTCCTGGTTACGTGGAACGCGGATAACGTCACTCTTTGACCCCGTGGAAAACGTCCAGAGCGGAGCCTGGTCCTCGCCAAGCATGGCAGTGAACCCGTGTGAAGCATCCAGAGCAAATACCGGACTGTGGAGTCCTTAAAATCCACGGACTATGACGTCCTTAACCTCGACCGCGATGTCTTAAAACTAACGATCAACCCCCGATTCCCTACGGAGCCTGCCTTGGTTTAAGGGTACATCTCTTCACTCCTTTGATACCTGGCGTTGTAATTCCTCAACGTCTTCAAAGAGGTGACGGGTCCCTGCAACCAAACATCGGACTGTGGAGTCCTTAAATCCACGGACTATGAGGTCCTTAACCTTGACCGTGATGTCTTAAAACTAACATCGGACTGTGGAGTCCCTAAATCCACGGACTACGAGGTCCTTAACCTTGACCGTGATGTCTTAAAACTAACATCGGACTGTGGAGTCCCTAAATCCACGGACTATGAGGTCCTTAACCTTGACCGTGATGTCTTAAAACTAACATCGGACTGTGGAGTCCTTAAATCCACGGACTATGAGGTCCTTAACCTTGACCGCGACGTCTTTAAACTACGATACCTTGAGAGATCCCTAACCCCGTGAAACACGGATAAGGGTGATCACATCCGGCACTTGCAGGCCCTCACGACCTGTAAGGAAGAAAAACTCTCTTGTGAGATCCTTACGACTCTCAAGGGAAAACCCGTTTAAGGATCCTCACGATCTTTAAGAAGAACTCACACCTATGGGATCCTCTCGACCTGTAGGGAGAAAAACTCCTTATGAGACCCTCGTGGCTCATAAGATGCAAAAGCCTCAGGAAGCAGATCCTAACCCTGAATCCTAAGCCATGGCCGTCCTGCAAGGAGATCAAAATAGAATATCCGCAGGATGCATTCAATGAAAAGGGGACACATCATTGAGAGGAAAATTGTATCTTTTATTCATAAACCAAAATGGATACAAAGTACAATTTATGAAAGAAACAAAGAAAGAGATACTCTTATTCATGAGTATGTACAAAAAAAAAAAAGAAGAAAAGATACAAGTCCTCAAGCCGGCGGGCGGTGCAATAATTTCACCAGCTCATCATTCTGTTGCTGAGCCACGGCTTCATGACGTAAGATCTCCAGAAGACGAGCCTCCGCCTGAGTTTGTTGGGCCTGATACGAAGCAAGTTGGGCTTCAAGCTCTTTCTCAGTGGCCTTATGAGCCAACCCTCTTGCGAGTAAACGTGGCAGCTTTATCAAGAGCCACCACCTCTTTGATGGACTCCTGAAGCACCCGCCAAAGCTCATACGCTTTGTTGGCCCTGGCCGTGAGATTGGCTCGAAGCTCGCTCAGCGCCTTAGAAGCTAGCTCCCTCTCTGAAAGTTTACGGCCGAACCCTCTTCTCGCACAACAATATGATCGCTACGTGCCGCTCTACCAGGTCACGTAAGCTCGCTTTCGTGACCACGACCTTAGAAATGGGCTTCCGGTTGACAGCACTAATCGATCTGAAACAAGTTCATATCACCTGGTATGAAAAGCAACGAGAAAATTTCCAATGTTTATCCTATCGAGCATGTGTTCGCGATTATATGAACATCCGGAAAAGAGATAAAATTCAAGGCTTTAATTTGCACGTGACATGATGACAATGTTGATAATTAGAGAAAGCTTTCATAAAAGGAACACAAAATTTATTCATGCAAGCGGAAACATACATACGAGTACCGAGCCCACATGGAAGTTCAACATAAAGCATACAAAAGAGAGGACTGATTTAAATACACTACGCTAACGGAAAAGGTCACCAAACACCGGATCAATGGCACAAGGGTTAACAAAGCAAAGAACAAAATTCTCCATCTCCCTCTCCGCCCTCTCCAACACATCAAAGCGACGATTCTCGTGAGAGGTCGCTCCCCATCGGTTGGTGCCATGCTCGTCCGCGAAAGCAAACATAATAGCTCGCCGGGCCCGTATCTCGCTCAGCAGACGAATTGAGCAGTCCTTCAAGGCCTGAGTAATCAGGCACGCTTCATGAAAGCCCTCGAGTTTTTCCTCCGCCGCATCAAGCATCGCCAGAGTCATCTCTGCCGGGTGAGGAGGAATGTCGGCAAGCACGGCCGTGAGGATCATCCGAAGCCAGAGAGAACCCATCGAGAGGGGAGACCCTCTACGGATCGAGAGCTCGTGCATGGCCAAGTCACATTCGTTGTCGGTAAGGAAAGGGTCCACCAACCGAGCAGCAAAGCAGGGGATCATCTCCTCAAGAGGAACTTCCCACGGCTGTCGACGAGCATGAAGGCGATTACAAGCCATGGCACTCGTTTCTCCCTCAAGAAAAAATATATATATGATGTGAATCTCTCCGTGAAAAGAAAAGAAGGCTATGGCCTCATATATAATGAAATGCATTAAGTGCTGTGCGCGGAAAATCCTGCATGGTGAAATTATTTCCAAGGCCTAAAAAAGGAAAGGCACCGAAAATCAAGGAGATGGAACTATTTCCAAGGCCCTTTTTCTGCACCTAATATTGTGCATTGAAAATATGGCATGAGGAAAATCTTGTGAACAGCCACATCAAGGGATCCCACGTGTGGAACACGTGAGGCCTAAACCTGATGCGCACTTAAAAGGAAATATATGGAGTAGTACCCTGCATGTTAAAAGCACAAGTAACAGCAGTAGCAAAATAATAAAATCTTAGAGGAAAAGCATGCAAACATACCAGGATACAACAAAACTTATCATCCAGACTTCAAGGAGGCAATACAAAATAAAAAGAAAAAAACTTTTACAATGGTAAGGCTTCAGGCGCGGGGCATGGGTTGAGAAACTCGGAATTAACTTTATTCAAGATCTTCCAAGCATTTCGAACCTCCCGAGTATGTTTTCTCTCACGGTCACAGGCATCGGGGTCCCCGCGGATGTCCTCTACCCTCCGGTAGGCGCCCAGTATGGCTGATTGCTGAAAAATCTGATGAAGGAGATCAATGAGATCATCCCGCCTTCTCTTTGAGATCAAGCCCATAAGGTACACCGAATGCACCTTATCCTCGGCAGTGTCCAAGGCCCCGAGCGGTATGCCGGCGCAAAAGAGAGGAAGTGCCTCCCGGATCGCCAGCACGATTAGCCTCAGAAGAGAAGAGCGACGGGGGAGGAGCCTATGGTTGTACTCGTCGAAGCGGCTCATGATCTCGGCACACTGAGCATCGGTGAACTCCTGGTTCTGACTGCGGCCCAGCGCACGAATATTCCCGTAGGAGATGATCTTGTCAAGTCTATACAGATGGGCATCCATGGTACCTAAGATAAAAGTCAAGAGATTCATTACAAAGCCACCATTTCATTAATTGCAGAAGAATAGCCTCGGGCCAAGAGACCCCAGGGAGCCTCTATGTGAAGGAAGCGAGTTCTTCATTGGAATTAAATTCCTTATTAAGAAAAGGGAATTAAATTCCCAGAAATATTTTTGGTGGAATTAAATTCCATGGAGTTGAAACGCTATCATCATCTCCCCAAGGATCATCTAAACCCTAAGAGATCTACAGTTCGAAAGTTAGGTGGTTTCCTGTTCTTACGCAAAAAAAAAAAAACTTGAAGAAAAAATGGGTTCTCTGCGAAACCCTTTAATACGGATTTAAAATCCAAAGAGTTCTTTTAAAGACGAAGGCGCTCTGGCCGTTCAACATTATTACCTGAAGAAAAGAGATCAGCCAACAGAGTTAAACTCTGGAGAATGTCAAGACAGAGAACTAAGCTCTGGAAGAGGAGAATTAAATTCTCAGAAAAAGTTATCAGAAGAAGAAGATGAACAAAGTGAAGGCTCCTATGAAGGGACAGAGGTATTTATAGAAGACAATGAAAACGTTTCGTCTCCCCAGATCCCTAGAGGAATCCAACGGTCACAAGAGGTGACAGCGTCGCACTCACGTGCAGACACGTGAGAACAACGCTGTGGGGACATTTGTTTCCTGATTTAAAATCAGGAAAGCTTCTGGGAAAAGCTTCAGAGGAGAGTCACGTGCTGACACGTGACGTTTAAATGCAAGCGTCAAAGGCGCACTAGTTCTCTGATCAAGTCAAGAAAAAGGCTTCAGAAGAGGTCACGTGCTTCCACGTGACCAGGGTCACGTGTTGACACGTGACGTTCAAGACAGCAGACTCGTTCTCCAGACAAACCAAGGAAAGAGAGTTCAAACAAGGGTCACGTGCTCACACGTGACCAAGAGTCACGTGGTGGCACGTGACGCTTAAGCAACGATCAGAAGACAGAGCGCAAAAGAAAGGAAAAGGCTCATTCCAAAGGGGGTCACGTGCTCACACGTGACCATGGGTCACGTGGTCACACGTGACCGGCTTTCAAAGCCCATTTTGTCAACAGAATTAAATTCTGAGAGAAATTCAAATCTTTCCAAAGGAACGCAACTGTATGGAACCAATCAAATTAAAGGTTCAGAGGTGATGAAATATCATCTATCTATGGGAAAATCTCGGGTTTGGAAAGATTTTCCCTCTAAATCTAACCAAAATAACAAAGGAAAATCTTTGGATTTAAAATCCAATGGTGAATAAAATTCACCTAATAATCCAAAGGCCCAAAATGAATGATGAATGCAAATCAAATCTCAATGAAGATTCGTCAAAAAACTGATTGATTCGGCTGCTTCTCCTATAAATAGGAGCCAAGAGATACAAAAAGGGGGATACGCTGAGAAGAAAGGAAAAAAGGAGAAGAGCTTTGATACTTTGAAAAGACTCAGATCTTCTGCAAAAACCCTAGGTAAGAAAGGGAAGGACGTTTGGAAAGAAGGAGAATTTAATTCTCAACTGAGTTTAACTCTGATAATGTAAAAAAAAACAGAAGAACATATTTCTTCTCTCTTTGATAGAGAATCTGCAAAGTGCACATCTCCCCTTAAGGTTGAGAATTTAATTCTCAATGGGTTGAGATCCTGCCATGCAGATCCAAAACATAGAGAAGGAATGCAAGCACGAGAATTTAATTCTCACAGAACTATAGGAATTTAATTCCTCCAAAAATAAAAGTAGGGCTGGACCCTATATCATGGGAATTTAATTCCTGCAGAACAAAAAAGAAACAGGGTTTAACCCTAAGTAAAAAACCCAGTTCTGTTGAAACATCGGGAATTTAATTCCCTTAATCATAATTTAACAGAGGATGGAAGTTTAAACTCCTTAAAAACTTCTATTAGGGTTTAACCCTATTCAGCCCTTCACCTATATGAGGAATTTAATTCTTACAGAAAATTCAGAGTTAAACTCTGTTCCAGAAAAAACAAAGTCTTCGAAAGGAAGAAATTTACAGCTCGAGGAATTTAATTCCTGAAAAAAGATGAACAAAGCCTCTAAACAAAATACATAGAGGCAGGGTCACGTGTCATCACGTGACCCCCCCAAGAGATATACAGAAAGTCCCTTTGAGGCAGCACCCCACGTGACCCACGTCACCCTCGGCAGAAGCTCTAATACATAGGCATTTGAATGCCCATCACGTGATGGCACGTGATGCTCTGAAAGACACGATAATTTTAGCAGAACAAACGAAGGGAGGGCGCTCTTATGTGCTGCCACGTGACCCCTCTTGCCTTAGTGTTTAACACTAAGTTAAAACTCTCAAACCCAGTGTTAAAACACTGTTGGGCCTTAGCATTCAACGCTGATTAAAAAGCTTTATTCGCAGTGTTCAACACTGATCTGTTTTAGTGTTTAACACTAATTTGAAAAGTCTTGTTGCTGGTGTTTAACACCAATTATCTCTTAGTGTTAAACACTAACTTGTCAACCTCATTCCCAGTGTTCAACACTGACTGCTCTGTAGTGTTTAACACTAGGCTTTGGCCCAATTGGCCTAAATGGATAGAGGCAAAGCCTCTCCTGATTGGACTTAGCCCAAAGATGGCCATAAGTCCTCAAATCATATTGAACTGAGCACATCTGCTCTTTCAACCAGCTCATTGGTTCAAGGGTACATCTCTGAACTCCTCTGATATTTGTCGTTGTAATCCTTCAACGTCTTCAGAGAGGTGACGGGTCCCGACAACCACACATTGATACGGACTGTGGGGTCCTTAAACTCATGTTTAATACAAATTCCTGGTTACGTGGAACGTGGATAACGTCACTCTTTGACCCCACGGAAAATGCCCAGAGCGGAGCCTGGTCCTCGCTAAGCACGGCAGTGAACCCGTGTGAAGCATCCAGAGCACATACCGGACTGTGGAGTCCTTAAACCCATGGACTACGACGTCCTTAACCTTGACCGAGATGTCTTAAAACTAACAACGGACTGTGGGGTCCTTAAACCCATGGACTACGACGTCCTTAACCTTGACCGAGATGTCTTAAAACTAACAACGGACCGCAATGTCCTTAAACTACCCATGGACCGCAATGTCCTTAAACTACCCATGGACCGCAACGTCCTTAAACTAGAACAATAGAGCCCCGTATGCTCTCTTGTCGGATCTAAACGGTCCCGTTTAAGTTGATCTTAGCCTCGAAAATGGCTAACGTATCCTTAAACCTCCAAACAGACTGGACTATGAATCCCCCCAATTAACTCCGGCTCGAGGGTACATCTCTGAACTCCTCTGATATTTGTCGTTGTAATCCTTCAACGTCGTCAGAGAGGTGATGGGTCCCGACGGCCATACATACGATGGACCACTACGTCCCTAAACTGGAACATTAGAGTCCAAACACTCTTTTGTCGGATCTAAACGATCCCGTTAAGTTGATCTTAGTCACAAAGTTAGACTAACGTATCCTTAACAAACGTTTGAGTTGATCTTAGCCTCAAGTATGGCTGACGTATCCTCAAACCAAACCCCCAAACCCAAATTTAAGATAATGCGGATTTGGACTAGCCCACGCCCTACGGGTGACGACATAACCCAGTCTCCGTAAACAATCCACGGGCAATAAAACGAACACCCACGACACGAAGTGACCATCTGGAGAAGGAGAAAGTTGTTACCGCAACGCGGTAGCGTAATTAACTGCAGGGGCTTGCGCCTGCAGGGAAGAGCGTCCCCACAATCAAAAACCCCTCAAACGAGGGGGAATCTGACGAAGTCTGCTACATCGGACGCATCCGTCTAAACCTTCGATACACGGTGCCATAAATCAACTTGGCATCTTCGGAGAGGTGGACGGATAGCACCAATTAGCATCTGCCCCGAATCTCAGCGCCAAGACAATCGCGGTCCTGCGCGCCGTCCTTCGGAGGGGAACAGTGGTCACCTCTAGACGTTCGTCTCGATACAGTAGACGAAATGTCAACCTCAGCGTTCTTCCTCCAACAGGATTTGCACACACCAAAACAAACAAAGCGAAGGCCACATTCCTAACTTCGACGTCTTGACGGTAACTCACATAAAACCGGAAAGACAATCGGAGACCATCTCACATGAAGTGGTCACCTCCATGACGTTCGTCTCGATACAGTAGACAAAATGTCAACCTCAGCGTTCTTCCTCCAGCAGGGATTCAGACATGACAAAGCAAATGAAGCGAATGCCACATTCCTAGCTTCAACGTCTTTACGGTAACCCACATAAAACCGGAAAGACAATCGGAAATCGTCTCGCATCAGCACAGAGTGGTCACCACCTTGACGTTCGTCTCGATACAGCAGACGAGATGTCACCTCAATGTTCGTCTCGACACAGCAGGCGCAACGTCATTAAGCGAATGGAGCCACGGCAAAATCCCTAGTTTCTAACCTCGGCAGTTTACCAGTAACCTAGAGACAACCTCGACGTCCGTCTCGATACAGTAGACGAGATGTCGCCCCAACGTTCGTCTCGACACAGCAGACGCAACGTCATCAAACAAACGGAGCCACGGCAAATTCCCTAGTTCCCACCATGACATTCGTCTCGATACAGAGGACGCAATGCCAGCAAACGAAGCAAAGGCCAAATTCCTAGCTTCAGGGTCTTGACGGCAACTCATATAAAACCCGAAAGACTATCGGAGATCATCCCACACCAGCGCGGAGTGGTTATGACTCATCGGGGCTCTCCAAAATGAGCCTAACCTCAAGTAAAAAGCGGCATGGCAAATTCCTAGCGCTTGCTCTTCCGACGGTCAAACTGCCAAGGAGGATTGCTTGAAGACGTCTTGTCCAGCCCCCGAAGGGATCAGAGACACGGCAGTCGCAGGGCTACTCGAACAGCACGATTGCCTATCGAGGACTATATCAGCTTATGCGACGGTACGATGGCCAAAACCCTAAGTACCACCAACCTTAACGGGCTTCTGTCGTAAAGAGCAGAGGTTAAATACGACGTTAAGATGTTCTTGCGAGAAACGCTCGATTCGTCTCGACTTGCGAAAAAATTGTTGAGGCGGCTCGACTCGTGAGATAAAGCCTTAGGCAGTGGGCATAAAAGAAGCCTGTTTCCTAAGCACTGGGACCCTGCAAGTTGGCCCAAAACGGTCTCTTGCATACCATCCACGGGTCTCACTCTCCAACATCGAACTTCGACAAGGGGGGAAACAACCGCTTACAAGTCCTCTCGACTCGTAAGAGGGAAAAATTCTCTTGTAGGATCCTTACGACTTACAAGAGAAAACCACACTTAGGAATCCTCACGATTCCTAAGGAGAAAAACCCACCTACGAGATTCTCTCGATCCGTAGGGAGAAAAGTCTCTATGAGACCCTCACGGCTCATAGAGTTGAAAAGTCTTAGGCAGCAGATCTGAACCTGCGGCCTAAGCCCTCGCTATCTCATAAAGAAATCAAGAAGTTTACTCTATTACCTGCTAATTGTGACAACATGCTGAGAAAGAGGAAAAGCAACAGAAAGAGCACCCGATTTACGTTTGATCAAGCGTCCAAGACGTATTCATTCATGCATGGGCAAAAAGACTCAGGACAAAGATATATAATAAATACAAGCTGAAAAAAAAAATTCCATTAATATTACCCGAAGTTCTTACAGTCATAAAAACAATAAACGAAAGTTATAATGGAATAACCTCAGATCCCGAGCATGGATTGAGGAATTCAAAAGCGACCCTATCTATGACTTTCTAAGCCTCGCGGACCATCCTAGTGTGCTTCTTTTCGCGAGCACAAGCGTCAGGGTCCCTTCCGATGTCTTCCACCCTCCGATAAGCAGCGAGTATGGCAGACTGTTGAAAGACCTTGTGCAAGAGGTCGATAAGACTGTCTCGCCGTCTCTTCGAGATAAAGTTCAATAGGTACACAGAGTGCATCTTGTCCTCAGCGGCATCCAATGCCCTAAGCGGCACGCCGGAACAGAATGGGGGAAGCGCTTCCCAGATAGCTCCCACGATAAGTTTAAGAAGAAAGGAACGTCGGGGATGCAGTGGACCGTTGTATGCGTCGAAGCGACTCATTATTTCAGCACACTCCTCGTTTGTGAACTCCCGATTTTAAGAGCGGCCAAATCGGCGGATGCCCTCATGAGAGATGATCTCGTTAAGAGCATACATGTGGGCGTCCATTGTTCCTATGAAAGAGGATCAACAGAATTATCAGAAAGACTGATTAAGTAAAATAATATAATGCACTGAGAAATAAAATGTCATCTTTAACTTCCAAGATCCATGAAGAATTCTTAAGAGTTCTTCTATATGATTTGGGAGGAGCAAAACTCCACTAATGAAATGAGAAAATACAGGAAAAATCTTTTAGAGAGCAAAGCTCTATTAATGGAACTCTAATAGGGCTTTTCTTAGTCTTCTATAGACCCCCTTAGAGCAAAGCTCTACTAAGTGAAACCCTGAATCGGTCTTCTTTAGATCTGGGATTTATTGAGAGCAATGCTCTTAAAATTGATTTAATTTAATTAAAATTAATATTTTTACCTAAAATTCTCTAAAAGTTTGAACTTTTAAAAGTGTTTAAATAAGAGAGCAGGGCTCTGAGTTCTGAAAATAAAATTTTAGAGATGAGAATCATCTAAGGGACCAAAGGTCCTATTTATAGGCATCAAGTGCCCTTTCAGCTTCCAAAAGATGGCGCGACGGTTCGGAGTCTACCACCGTTGCGCTCACGTTAGGAAGCCACGTAAGCGCAACGGTGGGGGGGCATTTGTTTACCTCAATCAGAGCAAAGCTCTGTTTAAATTCCAAGGTGGGAAAACAAGCAATACTTCTGTTTTTCTCCAATCAGAGCAAAGCTCTGTCTTGAAAATTAAAAAAGAAAATTAAAGTTAAAATAAATGAAGTAGCGTACTCCATAAGAGCTTTAGAGCAAAGCTCATGCAAAAAAAAAAAAAAAGCGCAAAGCGCAGCTGCGCACTGCGCAGTTTTTTCTAAAAAAAAATAAAAAAAAATAAAAAAAAATAAAAATTAATTAATTTTTTTTTTTAACTGCACGACACGTGTCAGGCGCTGGGGAGTTGCGTAAAAACAAAATGAATATTTAAGGAAATCTTTTCTGTTTTTTGTTAAAACAAGAAGATTTCTTATGTAAAACAGGGCCTTTTGGATTAAAGATCCAACGGTGGAGAAAATTCCCCAAATCATTCAGAGAATGATTTTTTTAACAAACTTTAACTAATTTATGGGCACTATAAAAAGGACCCCAGACCTCATTTCAAAGAGAGGAAGATCTTGCTAAAAAAAAAAGAGAGAAGAGAACTCTTGAAGAATAAAGAAAAGGTAAAATCCTTTAAAAGAAGAGAAAATTCTCTTATGAACAAGATCATGGATCTTCAACAATAAATAAATAAATAAATAAATAAATAAAATAGTGCCTTGCACTTGTTTTATGAACCATCGGTTCTTGAACCTAAAATGTTCTTAAATTAATAGTGCTTTGCACTTTCATGAACCTTTGGTTCTCTGAGATAAGAAAAACAAGAAAAAAACTTGTTTTTTCTTAGATCTAAATCAAATAGTGCCTTGCACTTGTTTTATGAACCATCGGTTCTTGAACCTAAAAGGTTCTTAAATTAATAGTGCTTTGCACTTTCATCAACCTTTGGTTTTCTGAGATAAGAAAAACAAGAAAAAAACTTGTTTTTTCTTAGATCTAAATCAAATAGTGCCTTGCACTTGTTTTATGAACCATCGGTTCTTGAACCTAAAAGGTTCTTAAATTAATAGTGCTTTGCACTTTCATGAACCTTTGGTTCTCTGAGATAAGAAAAACAAGAAAAAACTTGTTTTTTTCTTAGATCTAAATCAAATAGTGCTTTGCACTTCTTTTTTTGAACCATCGGTTCTTGAATCTAAAAGATTCTCAAATTAACAGTGTTTTGCACAAATGCAATGCATTACTAAAAGGGCCAGGCCCAAATCAAAATGACCTGACAGGCCAAAATAAATTGCAAGGCAATAAATGGGCAGAGCCCAAATAAATTGATGCTTTGCATTCTTTATACAAGGGCAGAGCCCAAATAAAATTGATGCCTTGCATCATTCCTAAAAGGGCAGAGCCCAAAACAAATTGATGCTCTGCATCCTTTCTGGGCAAGGCCCAAATAAAAATAAAAAAAGAAATGCAATACAAAGGCAAATAAAATGTTGAACATTTCAACTGGACTTAGCCCAATTTTGGCCATAAGTTCTTAAATTAAATTGACTGAGCAAAATTGCTCTTCTAAATCAATTTACATCCGGTTCGAGGGTACATCTCCGAACTCCTTTGACATCCGTCGTTGTAATTCCTCAACGACGTCAAAGAGGTGACGGGTCCCAACGACCACACATCGATATGGACTGCGGAGTCCTTAAACTCGTGGACCGAAACGTCCTTAAACTA
Source organism: Agapanthus africanus (assembly GCA_030015575.1). Lineage (NCBI taxonomy): Eukaryota > Viridiplantae > Streptophyta > Magnoliopsida > Asparagales > Amaryllidaceae > Agapanthus > Agapanthus africanus. Next base: position 31,155,062 of record CM057339.1, read on the forward strand.
ATGTCGGACCGAAACGTCCTTAAACTAATATCGGACCGAAACGTCCCTAAACTAATATCGGACCGGAACGTCCCTAAACTAATATCGGACCACCACGTCCCTAAACTGGAATATGGACCACCACGTCCCTAAACTGGCACAATAGAGCCCAAATGCTCTTTTGTCGGATCTAAATGGTCCCGTTAAGTTGATCTTAGTCTCAAACTGGACTAACGTATCCTTAACAAACGTTTGAGTCGATCTTAGCCTTAAAAATGGCTAACGTATCCTCCAAACAGACTTTAGTCCCAAATTGGACTATGAATCTCCCAAACTGGAACAATAGAGCCCAAACACTCTTTTGTCGGATTTAAACGATCACGTTAAGTTGATCTTAGTCTCAAACAGGACTATCGTATCCTTAACGAACGTTTAAGTTGATCTTAGCCGCAATGCGACTAATGCATCCTTAAACTAAAAACACCAAACCCAAATCTAAGTAAATACGGATTTGGACTAATCCACGTCCTACGGGCGACGGCATTACTCAGTCTCCGTATACAATCCACGAGCAACCACAAACAAAACAAACACACACGACACGAAGTGAAATTCTGGAGAAGGAGAAAGTTGTTACCGCGATGCGGTAGCGTAATTAACTGCAGGGGCTTGCGCCTGCAGGGAAGAGCGTCCCCACAATCAAAACCCCTCAAGCGAGGGGGAATCTGACGAAGTCTGCTACATCGGCCGCATCCGTCTAAACCTCCGATACACGGTGCCATAAATCAACTTGGCATCTTCGGAGAGGTAGACGGATAAAACCAAATAGCATCTGCCCCGAATCTCAGTGCCAGGACATCGCGGTCCTGTGCGCCGCCTTTCGGAGGGGAACATACCCTTCGAGTTCACAGAGATATAGTCTGGTGTACTCCCTATCTTTACTGCTTTCCATAGAGTGATCGTGAGATTGAACTTGGTTAGTTATTGTTCTTATTATCTGTAATTTTGTGAACAATGGAATTTTAATGTAATAAATTAGTGATGTGATTCCTTTAATACTGTGCTTTATTTACTGATTACCATGTAGTGCTAGAAGCCGAAGTGTGATTACGGCGGGATAATCCCTTGACCGTAGGAGCATGGCTGGCCTAGTCATACCTCGTATTCCGTATTTTGGGAAGCGGGGCGTGACACAAATGCTCAGACATATGCCTACGCTCTGGATTTCCGAATTCTTCTTCAGATGTCTGAAGTAATATGGCTCAGACGTCTGATGCATAAGATTTTTAAATACAAGTCAATTTCATAACTTTCTCCACCTTAACTTGTATTCAACAAGCTTTCTTCTATCTTCTTTTCACAACGTCTTCCTATGATATCTTCTGAGCTTTGCACAAATCTCCATCTTGACTCAAGTTTCCTCCACTTTACTCTAAATTTGTTCTTCCATATACGGGCTTCCCCAAAACTTGATATATATCGCTTGAGATTCTGACTCCTTTCCTCATGACATAATTTTTCTGGCACACCTTCATCATTCTACCTTAAGCAATAATTGTGTAACTTTTCATATCCAATCTTCTAAGTGAAATTAGATTGCTCTTTAGTTTTGGGACATACCTAACATCTCCAAAAACTCTCTGCTTCCCATCGAATATTTTCATCTTTACGGTGCCCACTCCTAACACTTCTACTTCAGAATTATCCGCTAACTTCACCATCTCCTTTTTCTCCTCAATCTCATCGAACCACTGTTTATTTGAACATACGTGAAAAGATGCTCCCAAATCCATATACCATATATCTTCCTTCTTGACTTTATCATCACTAGTTATAAGAAAATCGTGTTCTATCTCTGATGAAGTTCCTAGCGTCCTTGCCGCTAACCCGCGGTCTTTGCGGAATGGAAAACTTTAAATTTAAAACCTGGCATTAGAAACTTGAACCCTAGAATCCATCCAAACACTAAACTAGCAACAAGAAAAGGGTTTTAACTACTCGGTTGTGGTTTTCAACCTTTGTAGTCGTGTAATCATCTTGTTTCCACTTCTTTAGCTTATTGGAACTCCGAAATTGAGCCTGTAGGCCGGTCTTCCTTTATCGAAGATGACCCACCCGAGGGAAGCCTTTTCAAGCTCTAGCTTTACACTAAAAACCTGGTAAAGCAACTCACCCCTTAAACTTACTAAGTGTGAAGTGTTAGGAATGTAGAGAAGTGGTTGTTGATTTTATCTATCTCTTAACCTTTTAATTCTCAACATATGAGAGAGTAGAGGAAGAAGGAAGAGCTAACTAGGAGAAAGAAGCAAAATGGTAAGAATGAAAAATCATGTGAGAGAAAATGGCTATCATTTGGTTTTGATAAAAAAATTACAAATAAAGAAATGCAACCATACTCAAATAGTAACTCCAAATGAAATATAATAATGCAAAGTCATTCCTCTCACCACCCTCCTTTACACCTCACCCCTCCAACTCATTTCCTAATTTCCATAAATGGAAAATCATACAAATGAAGTGTCCTCCTTCTAGAACCATTCTTGTATAAATACAAGAATACAATACTGTTGGATATGTATGCCCTAGAGGCCATTATTGTATAGTACTAGTTTGTATAATACATTTTGGAAGCTTGGGATATATACACGGATTTACGACAGTCTTGCTCGATACAGTAGTATGCTACTTGGTTTATTTCTATTTTAATATGTGTATATATTTCTTTTAACATATCGCTAATACATATTGATGGAGCCCTTAGGATCCTTACTTGACTACCGGCGTTGTGATGACGATCACACTAGTGGGGGCTAGGTAGTCTATAAGCACATCCTTATTTTGGTCCCTAGTCGTAGGATTATCGAGACAGGGCATCGATACTACAGAGTAGACTGGTGCATACGCTTCTTATCCCAGCAGGGGAGATGGTCTGTCCCACAGCCATCAGTACGTCGTACTGGAGATAGTATGCAGGTGCTCGTTAGGTTACGAGTACACTGGACAGTACTCGTCGGGAACTGTTGGTCGGTATTATACCTATCGTCAGTTAACAATTCCCAGGTGACATGAGTACGGCTTAGTCCGTTGACTCAACACTGTCACTTCGCCTTGAGTGTGTTCCCACTGTTCTTAGATTACTACCCTACCACGGCTCTATTGAGTCGTGCAAACATGTAGTAGTTGGGTGCAGTCCCGAAGCACTTGGAGGCATTGACGGTTAGACATGATTCGTCTCTCCCGGTATTGGGAGTTGATATCGCGCTGTGTCTAGGAGAGCCATTACACATAGTCGTCCTTGGCCAGGGCAAGCGAGATTTACTGGTAGTGTTTCCAGTAGTTTCTCAGGGTGTTCTGGGATACACCCCGACACGACTTGTACCGCTATAAGGGGTCTGACGTTTACCACCCCCCTAGGCCCGACATGCGATACTCTTAGACGAACAGACCGGACTGTACGGAGATTGTCACATTCAGGCTCAGTAGGAGTTTGGATGGGTTCACCTCATCAGTCTTCTTGTCGGCATCTACCTGGGGACCGTTACGTACAGCTAGTACCACTTGCGGCCTGTGGTTAAACCCACTGCCAGCGTAGTGTCGATTCTTTAGAGTCCCACACAGAGGGTTGTTCGCCTTTGGGCAAAACAGAGTAGAGGTCGCATGGTTTTGCGACAGGGTTCGTTCACATCCGCGCACTTGTGCACGTTTGGTGTCCGGGCAGTTATTACTAGCGGGCTTTGGTTTAAGCCAAATCCTAGTATTTGTTTTGTCTCATTGCATTCGTGTTCCTTGGAACACGGACGCGGGTGTGTATGCACAGTTGACAGAAGCAGATGAATCTCATTAGGGTTTTTGACAGTTGACTTTTTCTAAACCCTAATGAGAATGAGAAATATGATAAATAATATTAATTAAGGATAATTGTGCCATGATTGAAGTTGGGTTGTGTCACGCCCCGCTTCCCAGAGTACGCAAGATTGGGCACGTGACATAGCCAACCATGCTACCTGTGGGTAGGAAGTATCCATCCACAGTCACATTACGGCTGTAGAGATATCAAGAACAAGATAAATAAACTATCTAACACATGTCCAAATCCAGAATAACAAGAGTCAAAATAACTAAGTGCGGAAGCAAATGATCAAATACAATAATAGAAAGGTGCATCCCATAATGCGGGGTCGCACCTGGAAATAAAATGCAATAAATGAACTAACCACTACAGAACTCACAAATCAGCCTGCTGGCTGAAGTACTCCTGCTCGGTCGGCGACAGTGGTAAAGAATCTGGGCCATGCAAAACCCAGACGTCAGCGCGTCATGTCAACCAATAATATAATATGAACATGGTAATAAGCAATGCAGGGATAAACATGAATAAAGCAATAATATGAAACAACAGTGCATGGTAATGTGCAGTGGGTAACTAAACTGTTCTATCAGGTTTTCTATTCTAAAGTCTTTGAAATCAATTGGTGACTCGTCGATGTAACTCAATAGTATCCCGTACATACCCGGGACCACGGCCACAATATTCTCGGCTGCAGCCGAGACATGCCGCTAGGCACAAAACAGGAATGTGTACACTCGATAGTATCCCGTACATACCCGGGACCACGGCCACAATATTCTCGGCTAAAACCGAGACATGCCGCTAGGCACAAACAGGAATGTGTACACTCAATACAGATAGTGAACTGTCAAGTTACAAGTCAGATTTCACCTTTGATTTCCCCATACCCCCAAGTTATATGCGTCGAGTCAGGTATTCAGTAATCTAGAACTAATGCCAACACAGGATCAGGTAAAAGCAGGTCTGTCTGGATAGACAACAGGAACGGTCCATGAGGACTACATGTCAGGTTTGTTGGCATTAGGCACGAGATCAGGAAACAGGTCGGGTCATGGTACATCAGGTCAAGTCAACAGTATACGGTACCATGTCAGGTGTATCAATATATACATGTGTAGCAATGTCAGGTCAAGATGTACGCAATATCGTGAGTGTGCTCCCAATCAGATATATAATCACACGTGGGTATTAACAACAGGAAATAAGCAATGAATTAAATAATAATAACAGTTTCATTCCATCACAAGAGTGCAGTAATACAATGCAGCCGTTTAATTATATTAACAGGTTTGAGCACCCTTAGCGGTGCAATAGTTTAGGTATCGGTGCAATACAGTTATATCAAGCCTTTGAATACGAATGTCCGAATGTAATAGAACTACATGGATAAGTGCTACCATCTATTAAACAGTAAAATGTGATTAAACAGGTAGACTTGATTATTAGGTTTAAATTGACAAACTGTAAATTCCATTTTAACGGTAAAATGATATAATGCCATAATGCAACCAAAAATGGGAAACGACTATACTAAGTTAAGTTTTTACAGGTTTAGGGTGTCAATACATATATAAATATATTGTATAGCATGTAGCAAGGGGTACTTGCCTCGACGGGTCGCGAATCGGGAAAACGGAACGCGACGTCAGCGGGGAAACACGCGACGGGTGTACAGTTCACGGAATGAACCCAAACGACGAACAGAGGGACCACCCAGATCAGAGTACCTCGCTCGAACGCGATCTCGGAGACGAACACATGCATGAAAACAACACGAATACAAGGCACGCCAACGCAAGCATTCTAAGGCAGAATTTTTTCCTTTAGCTAGGTTAGGAGATGCTCAGATCTTGGATAAGGCTAGGCTGGGGTTGCTGCAAGGGGTCCTCGAGCACAGGGCTTGGGCCAAAGTTGGACTCGGTGATGGTGGGTTCTCGAGTCGAACGAGATGGCTGCAGCAACGAGAGGGTTAGGAGTTGGGTTTCTCGTTTTGGTGGCTGCTTATACTTTCTGATAACAAGATCATCATCAGGAGTGAAAGAGTGCCAAAATGAGTTGCTTCTCTAGCCATATCAACATGATACATCTTGGAAACAGCAAACTGTTGCACACTTTCATCCAAGCACAACCAAGTTAATGCTGGAATAAACTTTAACATTTGGCCACTGCAATAATGATTGCAAAATCCCTCCTAATCGATTCACTGACACCAGGATGCCTAACCCTTAGTGCAACAACAACTCGTTTATCCTGTTGACGTAGATATCGAAACCGAAGAGAAACTAGACGGACCTGGGTTCGGTGGAAGAAGAGGATGGTGACGGTGATGCTGGTGGTCGCCGGCGGCAAGGTTAGGCTATGGGTTCCAAGGCCAGAGTTTGGGCTGAAGGGCTCTCGGTTAAGGAGGTGGCGGTGTGAAGAGAGGATGTCAGCTTCGAGACGAGGAAGCGACGACAAAGGAATGAGAAGGGGGTGAGTCGTCGGCGCTGGGACTGCCGCGGCGACGGGCACGGTGGCTAGGGCTAGGGTTGATGTCGCGATGGGTTTCCTCGCGAAGGCGTTCTGGAAAAATTCTGAGGAAAAGAATAACGTATATATATATAGGGGAGAGAGAGAGAGATTGGGAAGGGAGAGGGGCCCATGGGAGGCAATAGCCTCTCGCGATTGGCTGAACAAAGATTTTAGAGGTTTAAAAAGATTTCAAAGGATTTAATATACAACAGTAAGATTAGTAAAATATATACTAAGGTTTTAAATTATAAATTTTGGGATTTTGGCGCCAAATAAAACATTTCCAAATCGCGCCCGGGTTGCGCCCAAAAATTTGAAATTTAAATAATAGGATTTTAAGCGGGTTCCAAAATTTAAAATGAAATGTTTTACGATTAAAAAGCATGCCCCCAAGTCGGACACCTGTACGCGCGCGTAGTCGTCCCAACTCGCCCGTTTCACCGAACGGGATGAGAACTTGACGCACGGACGCTACCACACGGCTAGGGGTGACGAGTAGGCCAATATAGATATTTTTAATTTCATTTTAGGTGCTAAAATTTCTTATATGCAAAAATGACTTAGCCGGTTAAAATTTTACAGTGAGACCCAAACAGGCAAAATAAATGAAAAGAGCAATGTCGAACACTCAATCAGTAACAGAAATAGTATTATTGGGCTCGGGTGTTACATCATACCCAACTACAAAAAGAATTTCGTCCTCGAAATTCCAAGAATACAAGATAGCTAACTACAGGAAAAGGTGAGGAAATTTCTGCCGGATCTCGTCTTCTCGCTCCCAAGTGGATTCTCCATGCGATCGATTACCCTAAGAAACTAGCACAAGGGGGATAACCTTGTTCTTAAGAACCTTTTCCCTCCGATCCTTGATTTCAACCGGTCGCTCCTCAAAAGTTAGATCTTCCCGTACAGTTAACTCCGAATGACCCAAAACGTGTGTTTCATCTCGAACATACCTTCGTAGTTGAGATACATGAAACACATCGCACACACCTGCCAAGGACTGCGGTAACGCCGAACGGTACGCTACCTTTCCGACACGCTCCAATATCTCGAAGGGTCCAACGAATCGAGGACTAAGCCTTTCTCGACTCCCAAAACGAATCACCCCTCTAGTCGGTGATATTTTCAAGAATACCAAATCACCCACGGCGAACTCCAGAGGTCTTCTTGACGTGTCAGACCAACTCTTCTGTCTGTCTTGAGCTGCCTTCATATGCTTCCTGATTGTATTCACCTTCTCAACTGAATGTACCACCAAATCTGGTCCCAGTAATTTTCGTTCACCAACATCATCCCAACAAACCGGTGAACGGCACTCACGACCATAAAGAGCTTCAAACGGAGCCATCTGAATAGTCGCTTGGAAGCTGTTGTTGTACGAAAACCCCACTAAGTGTAGGTGATCCTCCCAAGAACCCTTGAAGTCCAACATGCATGCCCTCAACATATCTTCAAGAGTTTGGATCGTTCTCTCCGACTGCCCATCAGTTTGAGGATGATAAGCTGTGCTAAACTTCAATCGAGTCCCCAAACTTTCTTGTAAACTCCTCCAGAAGTGTGACAAGAGCCGCGTGTCCCGATCGGACACGATGCTCACCGGTACCCCATGCAATCTTACAATCTCCTGCATGTATCGCTCCGCCAAAGTCTCCATCGATTGACCAACCCGGAAAGGAATAAAGTGAGCAGCCTTGGTCAACCGATCGACAATCACCCATACTGCATTGTTGCCCTTTGGACTCCGCGGTAAAGCCGTCACGAAATCCATGGTTATATGTTCCCACTTCCACTGAGGAATCGGAAGTGGTTGCAACAAACCGGCAACCCTTTGGGGTTCAGCCTTGACTTGCTGACATACCAAACACTTAGCCACGAAGCGAGCAATCTCCCGTTTCATACCTTCCCACCAGAAGTGCGTCGAATATCTCGGTACATCTTTGTACCTCCTGGATATACAGAGTAAGCTGAACCGTGTGCCTCCTTCAAGAGCTCTCCCCGTACATCCCCTTTTGGCGCACACACACGGCTACCATAACTCAACGAACCATCTTCGTGGATTAATAAATCGGTTCGTAGTCCGGCTTCAACCTGCTCTCGAAACTTTTGCAGTCTAGGATCATGCGATTGTGCCGCTTTAATCTTCTCAATTAAGGACGACTGTACTTGCAACTGCATCAACTGTCCCGTAGAATGTGGTAGCACAACCTCCAAGTCAAATCTTCGAAAATCCGTAATGATCTCCCTCGGTGTAGTTAACACCTGAATTGCTGGTAACCGACTAAGCGCCTCCGGCACACCATTAACCTTCCCCGGATGATACTTAAGATCAAGATCGTAGTCAGCCATCAGCTCCAACCATCTACGCTGCCTCATATTCAGCTCCTTCTGGGTGAACACATACTTCAAGCTCTTAAGATCAGTAAAGACTTCGACTCTCTCGCCCAAAGGTAGTGTCTCCAAATCTTCAAGGCGAAGATCACGGCCGCAAGCTCCAAGTCATGAGTCGGGTAATTCTTCTCATGATTCTTCAGTTGCCTCGATGCGTAAGCTATGACCTTCCCATTCTGCATCAAAACACATCCCAATCCTTTTCCAGATGCGTCGCTGTGAATCACCAGTCCTCCTGAATTGTCTGGTACGGTCAGGATAGGGGCGGTTATCAGCTTCTGCTTCAACGTTTCGAAGGCCAATGCACATCCATCCGTCCAAACAAAAGGTACTTCCTTGCACGTAAGCTTGTCCAACGGTTCTGCTAAACGAGCGAAGTTCTCCACAAATCTCCTGTAGTATCCGGCCAAACCAAGGAAACTCCTTATCTCAGCCACATTTCTTGGAATTGGCCAATCTCGAACTGCTGCAATCTTTTCGGGATCGACGACGATTCCATCGCCCGACACAACATACCCGGAAAACTTCACTCCATCCAGCCAAAACTTACTCATTTCCGCATAAAGCTTCTCTTGTATCGACATCTGCAGGACCTGATGATATCCGGATCGCAAATCCAGTTTCGAGAATACTCTCACGCCACTAACTGCTCAAAAGTTCTCCAATGCGAGGGATCGGGTACTTGTTCTTAATAGTCCCCCGGTTCAATTCTCGATAATCAATGCACATCCTTCTCGTGCCATCCTTCTTCTTTACTAGAAGAACTGGAGCTCCCCAAGGCGAGTTACTGCTTCGAATCCAACCCTTCTCAAGCAATTCAGCAACATGCTTCTTAACTTCTTCCGACTCTACTGGTGCCATTGGATAATACGCTTAGATACTGGCGCTGCCCCAGGAATAAGGTCAATTACGAACTCCACGTCTCGCTTCGGCGGTAAGCCCGATATATCTTCAAATACATCCATAGAATCGCGAACAACCGCCGGCTCTTCACTACTATCAACTTCCATTGCTGCAAGAATATTGTTTGTCGGCCTAGCCCTAAACTCGACTGGCCCAACAGAACTGCTTCCTTACCGCAACTGCTGTCTGCTGTGAACTCCCAATTTTCCTGATATGCTCTGCTGTTCTCGAGCTGCCGTAAGAACCTGTGAGAAAGTGGTCAAACCCAGGGAGACGGTCTGCCTTTGGATGTCCACATCCAAGCTGCGCATGGACCTTCGTGCCCTGTCTGCATCGTTGGCGACTAAAGGTCCAGCGAAACTGCTGAGTCTCATCCACTCTGCTGCATGCACGTCCACGGGTGCTCCATTCTGCCTCAGCCCAATAAATTTCTCTTCCATTTCCTCCCGTGTAGTCCGCGGGAAGAACTTCTCCAGGAAACTCTTAGAAAACTCCGCCCAACTGATCGGCTTGGGCAAGCGGGTCTCTTCCACAAGCCACCACTCTCGGGCGTAATCCACTAGCTGAATGCGCACCACCTCAACTCTTTCTCATCTGGAATCCGTGCCGAAATCAGCAAATTCTCCGTGTCGACTAGCCACTGTTCGGCCGGCACGGCTCCTCCAAACCAGTAAATACAGACAGACCCAACGCCTGAAGTCTGCCACGGTCCCTACCCGGTTAACTGGTTTAGCTCCAACGTTGCTTACAGACTGCTGAACGATCTGCAAACCTTCCTGGACGAGTCTGGTTGCTGCTGGATCAGCTCGGTCTGTTTCTTTTGATTTTCCAGCATTCCTCTTATCACTTCAAGCATGGTGGCTTCATCCACGCGCCTCTGGTACGTCTTCAAATTCTTACCGGCCATATCAAACACCCAACATTAGCATGATGATAGATTTTGAATATAGATCAAGGCTAGAACTCCAAGATACTTAAATAGAGTACCGCATTGTAACTATGTCGCGGTATCATAGCCACAATTACTTAACTCCACCCAAGTCGCTTAAGTCCTAGGGATAACAAGAAATCAGGTTTTCGAGTCGACATGCAAAGTAAGTTTGCACGTCGATACAATCAGGAAGAATGTGATTCAAGAATGGTAAAACGGTCAAGGTGGTAGGACATGTTTCCTAAACACGGGTATTCTGATTCGTGTATTGGGTACAATACCCAACTACAAAAGAATCAACCCAACTAACCTATGGCTCTGATACCAAAAGAACCATGTCACGCCCCGTTTCCCAGAGTACGCAAGATTGGGCACGTGACATAGCCAACCATGCTACCTGTGGGTAGGAAGTATCCATCCACAGTCACATTACGGCTGTAGAGATATCAAGAACAAGATAAATAAACTATCTAACACATGTCCAAATCCAGAATAACAAGAGTCAAAATAACTAAGTGCGGAAGCAAATGATCAAATACAATAATAGAAAGGTACGTCCCATAATGCGGGGTCACACCTGGAAATAAAATGCAATAAATGAACTAACCACTACAGAACTCCCAAATCAGCCTGCTGGCTGAAATACTCCTGCTCGGTCGGCGACAGTGGTAAAGAATCTGGGCCATGCAAAACCCAGACGTCAGCGCGTCATGTCAACCAATAATATAATATGAACATGGTAATAAGCAATGCAGGGATAAACATGAATAAAGCAATAATATGAAACAACAGTGCATGGTAATGTGCAGTGGGTAACTAAACTGTTCTATCAGGTTTTCTATTCTAAAGTCTTTGAAATCAATTGGTGACTCGTCGATGTAACTCAATAGTATCCCGTACATACACGGGACCACGGCCACAATATTCTCGGCTGCAGCCGAGACATGCCGCTAGGCACAAAACAGGAATGTGTACACTCGATAGTATCCCGTACATACCCGGGACCACGGCCACAATATTCTCGGCTAAAACCGAGACATGCCGCTAGGCACAAACAGGAATGTGTACACTCAATACAGATAGTGAACTGTCAAGTTACAAGTCAGATTTCACCTTTGATTTCCCCATACCCCCAAGTTATATGCGTCGAGTCAGGTATTCAGTAATCTAGAACTGATGCCAACACAGGATCAGATAAAAGCAGGTTTGTCTGGATAGACAACAGGAACGGTCCATGAGGACTACATGTCAGGTTTGTTGGCATTAGGCACGAGATCAGGAAACAGGTCGGGTCATGGTACATCAGGTCAAGTCAACAGTATACGGTACCATGTCAGGTGTATCAATATATACATGTGTAGCAATGTCAGGTCAAGATGTACGCAATATCGTGAGTGTGCTCCCAATCAGATATATAATCACACGTGGGCATTAACAACAGGAAATAAGCAATGAATTAAATAATAATAACAGTTTCATTCCATCACAAGAGTGCAGTAATACAATGCAGCCGTTTAATTATATTAACAGGTTTGAGCACTCTTAGCGGTGCAATAGTTTAGGTATCGGTGCAATACAGTTATATCGGGCCTTTGAATACGAATGTCCGAATGTAATAGAACTACATGGATAAGTGCTACCATCTATTAAACAGTAAAATGTGATTAAACAGGTAGACTTGATTATTAAGTTTAAATTGACAAACTGTAAATTCCATTTTAACGGTAAAATGATATAATGCCATAATGCAACCAAAAATGGGAAACGACTATACTAAGTTAAGTTTTTACAGGTTTAGGGTGTCAATACATATATAAATATATTGTATAGCATGTAGCAAGGGGTACTTGCTTCGACGGGTCGCGAATCGGGAAAACGGAACGCGACGTCAGCGGGGAAACACGCGACGGGTGTACGGTTCACGGAATGAACCCAAACGACGAACAGAGGGACCACCCAGATCAGAGTACCTCGCTCGAACGCGATCTCGGAGACGAACACATGCATGAAAACAACACGAATACAAGGCACGCCAACGCAAGCATTCTAAGGCAGAATTTTTTCCTTTAGCTAGGTTAGGAGATGCTCAGATCTTGGATAAGGCTAGGCTGGGGTTGCTGCAAGGGGTCCTCGAGCACAGGGCTTGGGCCAAAGTTGGACTCGGTGATGGTGGATTCTCGAGTCGAACGAGATGGCTGCAGCAACGAGAGGGTTAGGAGTTGGGTTTCTCGTTTTGGTGGCTGCTTATACTTTCTGATAACAAGATCATCATCAGGAGTGAAAGAGTGCCAAAATGAGTTGCTTCTCTAGCCATATCAACATGATACATCTTGGAAACAGCAAACTGTTGCACACTTTCATCCAAGCACAACCAAGTTAATGCTGGAATAAACTTTAACATTTGGCCACTGCAATAATGATTGCAAAATCCCTCCTAATCGATTCACTGACACCAGGATGCCTAACCCTTAGTGCAACAACAACTCGTTTATCCTATTGACGTAGATATCGAAACCGAAGAGAAACTAGACGGACCTGGGTTCGGTGGAAGAAGAGGATGGTGACGGTGATGCTGGTGGTCGCCGGCGGCAAGGTTAGGCTATGGGTTCCAAGGCCAGAGTTTGGGCTGAAGGGCTCTCGGTTAAGGAGGTGGCGGTGTGAAGAGAGGATGTCAGCTTCGAGACGAGGAAGCGACGACAAAGGAATGAGAAGGGGGTGAGTCGTCGGCGCTGGGGCTGCCGCGGCGACGGGCACGGTGGCTAGGGCTAGGGTTGATGTCGCGATGGGTTTCCTCGCGAAGGCGTTCTGGAAAAATTCTGAGGAAAAGAATAACGTATATATATATATATAGGGGAGAGAGAGAGAGATTGGGAAGGGAGAGGGGCCCACGGGAGGCACTAGCCTCTCGCGATTGGCTGAACAAAGATTTTAGAGGTTTAAAAAGATTTCAAAGGATTTAATATACAACAGTAAGATTAGTAAAATATATACTAAGGTTTTAAATTATAAATTTTGGGATTTTGGCGCCAAATAAAACATTTCCAAATCGCGTCCGGGTTGCGCCCAAAAATTTGAAATTTAAATAATAGGATTTTAAGCGGATTCCAAAATTTAAAATGAAATGTTTTACGATTAAAAAGCATGCCCCCAAGTCGGACACCTGTACGCGCGCGTAGTCGTCCCAACTCGCCCGTTTCACCGAACGGGATGAGAACTTGACGCACGGACGCTACCACGCGGCTAGGGGTGACGAGTAGGCCAATATAGATATTTTTAATTTCATTTTAGGTGCTAAAATTTCTTATATGCAAAAATGACTTAGCCGGTTAAAATTTTACAGTGAGACCCAAACAGGCAAAATAAATGAAAAGAGCAATGTCGAACACTCAATCAGTAACAGAAATAGTATTATTGGGCTCGGGTGTTACAGGTTGACTATTTGACTTTTGTTGACCATTTGACCATGATCATTTCTTTTGCAAGATACTTCTTGATTCTTGCAAATTGCATTAAATGTGAAATGATAATGGTCATTTCAACTAACCATCACAATTTTCTTTAGTTATTATTATTGTTATTATTATTCTCATATGAGAGCATGGTTGTATTATTCTTGCTCACTCTCTTTTGCTCTTTCTCTCTCATGCTAAGCTCTCTCTCTTCCTCTCTCAAATCTCTCTTCTTTTATGTGTTGAAAATCATGAGCTTTGTGAGATAAAACCATCAAGACGTCTCTCTACTCATTCTAGGGTTCTTAGTTTAGCAAGCCAAGCACTCTAGGTACCTCTTGGTTGAGGTGAGAGCTCAAGGTAGAGGCCTTCGGATGGATCTTTCTTCGGCAAAGAGAGGACGAGGAGGAGGAGCCGTCTACACCACTACAAGGAGCTAGCAACAAGGAGGACCACAACAAGAAGAGAAGGAGTTCAAGAACTAGGTATAACCATCTAAACTTGTAGTTTGTTTGTTAGTTTTGTTTAGCAAAGATCCTTCATGGTTGGTCCATGTTACCTTGTGTGAAAATTTTGATTTTTATCTATTCCGCCTCTCCGAAAGAACCGGGGTGGGTAACATAGACCTTTCAAATATCATATATACATACTTGTATTTGTACCAAAATACGAACACAAAAGAGATAGAACAATGCAACAAACATAATACTAGAATATTATTAATCAATATTTGATTTAATAATCCGGCTTAATCCTAAACCGGCTAATACTACACGTCCGATTTAAATCTGTGTAGCTAGTACACGTATTTAATCGGAACTCTGCACGTATCAATATACGACCACTACATCATTTCGCTTGAACTGAAAAAAACCATCTGTGTTGGACTCTAAAGACTCGACGATACGTTGGCAGTGAGTTAATGGATAAATCCATAACCACAATCATGTCAGTGGCACTAGCTGTACGTGATGGCTACCCAGATATCTATCGAAAGAATGCCGACGTGTAAGCTCATCCGAACCTTACTAAGCTTATCTGTGACAATCTCCATACAATCTGGTCTATTCGTCTAAGAGTATCGCAGACCGGGTCTAGGGGGTGGATAACATCAGACCCATAACAATCCGATAAGTTGTGCCGATGTGGCTCAGGACCAATTGAGAAACTACTGATCTCATTATCAGTAAATCTCATCTGCCTTGGCCAAGGTCTTATGGTAATGGACAACCGAACACAGTGCGACATCGACTCCCTATACCGGGAGAGAAGAATCCCTAACGATCGTTCACTGCCTCCATATAGTTCGGGACTGTACCCAACTAAAACCTGTTTGTACGACTCAGTAGGGCCGTTGTAGGATAGTAATCTAAGTACAGTGGGAACTCACATGAGATAAATGCCGATCTCAGATCTAAAAACTATCTTGTACTCATGTCACACGAGAACTGCTATCCAACGATAGGTATAATGTCATATAGAAGTTCTCGGCGAGTCTGTCCGATATATACTCATCTCCAGTGAGCACCTGTATACAACCTTAGGTGCATCACACCAATGGCCGTGGGACCAACCACTGCCCATCGTCAAGGTCTAGAAACATATACACAAGTCTACTCTGATGTATCGATACCCGATCTTGATACTCCTACAACTTAGGACATTTAAAGATGTGCTTATGGACTACCCAGCCCCCATAAGTATGATCGCCACATAACGCCAGTAGTCAAGCAACAATCCTACGGGCTTTATCGACATGTATTAGCGATACGTAATAACAAGTAAAATATATACACATGTTAAAATAAAAACAAACCAAATAGCATACTATCATATCGAGCAAAATTGTCATGTACATACATACCCCTAGCATTCTATACAATAAAGGCCACTAGGGCATACATGTCCAACAATCTCCCACTTGCACCAAGTCCCGTTATTGGCGTATTGAATACCCAATGTCTACTCTAAGGCCAATTGCTGGTGTATCACATACCCAACATCTTAAAAAGTCACTCGAACTGCACTTGAGGGAGGCCTTGATGAATGGATTCACCGTGGTGTCTTTGGTGTCTACTCTCCGGACCTCGGACCTCGGACCTCGATCTTCCTGATCAGGTGATACCGTCTCAAAATGTGTCTGGATCGCTAATGGGACCGTGGTTCCTACGCTGACGCTATAGCCCCATTGTTATCGCAATACAAAGGTATTGGATTAACAATGGACTGAACCACTTCAAGTTCAGAAATGAACTTACTCATCCAGACTGCTTCTTTTGCAGCATCGTTGGTAGCAATATATTCGGCCTCCATCGTAGAGTCTGTTACGGTATCCTGTTTGGAACTCTTCCAATAGACCGCCTCTCCATTGAGAATAAACACATAACCCAAGATAGGAACAGATGATGTTATGCCCCGCTTCCTGAAATACAAAAATTCGGGAATGTAATAAAGCCAACCATGCTGCCTACGGTAAAAAAATGTCCTCCTATAGTCACATTACGACTGTCAATCAGTAATCAAGAACAACAATATAATTATCTATTTCTAAATATGTCCAATATCCACAAGAACGATAACGAACAGTGGCAGAAGCAATAAAAATCCAAGAGAAAAGAATACCTAAACCATCAATAAGAACTATATCAGTGAAATGGTCCCGACAGATCGGCAATCCTGTCGAAGTACTCACGTGCTAAAGTCATGTATCTGGGCCATTCAAAACCCAGGCGTCGGAGCGTCATAAATATCACAATAATACTAATATAATCAATAGGTGATATAGTATGCCTTGGGAAAGAGTGAGATATCAAGAGTATAAACGACAGCAATCACAGGTGATATAACAAGTAAGTTATAGGTAGTCAAACATGTCAGGTATATCCTAAGGTCTGTGTTTCTAGGTTAACTATCGTACAGGTATTTGAAACCAATAAATGTACTCCTCCATATAACTCAAAAGTATATATCACGTTACCCCCGGGACCACGGACCCAAGATATATCCCGTTACCCCCCAGGACCACGGATGCAAGATGTATGAATCAAGAATGATTATGTCCGTTACCCCCGGAACCACAGAAACATATTGTCGCGCCCCGCTTCCCAGTATACGGGCAGAGGACGCAACGAGGCCGCTGCGTATTTACTCTGAAGTAAACACACCAAGCGTATCTAAGCAATATAAGTAAAATGCACAAGAGACAGAGACAATAGATATAATTGAACAACAACTTTATTTATTCACATTCTTTTTACAATACATCTGAAAAGTAAATACATGAAATGAAAAGCAATGCCTTAACAGTGGCATAACAGAAATGGAAATACAGGAATGAAATGTACAAGTAACTAGCGCTCCGGGTCGAAGGCTAGCTGATCTAAGTCCTCGCTGGTGGGCTCGATCTCCTGAAGGTCCGATCCATCTGACAACATTCTAAAGAAGAAAGAGAAGAAATGTCGTCAGCGGACAATCGCTCGGTAAGTCCCAAAGATAAATGAGAAGTAGAATAGACAGAGAGAGAGAGAGAGAGTGTGTGTAGCTTTTAAAGTTGTATTATATTGTTATAATATTGTATTTAGTGTTAACGCTGTTGTTTGTAGCTTGGCACAGAAGAGACCAGTGTATATGAGAGGAGTCTCAGTAGACCAGAGACTATGGTGGACGGAAAGTACAAGGCTACATGATAAAACCCGGAACAACGGTAATTGAATTCAGGTTAGGTGTCTTAATAGTTGCAGTCTCGTGCCACTTTTAACACATTCCGTACCAATCTACCCCTTAAACCCCACGACGTCTTGATTGTATTATTTGTATTGTATTGTAAATTGTATTGTCTTTGTAATTTGAATTGTATAGATGGATGACTTGCCGAAACCATGATATCAGTAAATGGATGTAACTGGAGAATCATGTAGATGGATGCATATCCATGGTTCGGTTCGGTCAATACAAATTGAATAGATTGAACAGATTGATTATATGGATTCATGGATTCATATTGAATTGTTATATATACTTGAATATCATTCAAGTCAGATTGATTATATCAAGACTCAGTCTGAGTCATACAATTAGCAAAGAAATTGAATCCTGAATTAGATTTTGGTATTATCGGTAACCGCTGCACATGGACGGCAGGATTTGTGTCTTTTTCAAAGACGATTACCGTGTTCATAACACCGTTTGTTAAGTTGTCTACCTTAAATAGGCAAGCACCCATATCTTCAGCTCCCTGAGGCTTAAGAGACCGGTCCCGCTTAAGCCTATGTTTACTAGGGTCCTTATTTTAATTTAATATAACTTGAGGGGGTTTTATGTAAAAAATAATTTTGTATAATTTTCAAAATACAACTTAAGTATTTTATTATCGTCTTAAAAAATTTCATTGATATATATTTTATCATTGTGACATTTCTAGTGAATAAAACCTATTTTTCCATAATATATAGTATTTATTTGTAAAATATTGAACTTGTATGAAATTGCATGGTATTTTCTTGTAAATGAGTCGTTTTTCTTAAATTTTGGAAATGTGGAATTTTTATAACTATTAAAATAGGTATTTTTATATTATTTACATATATATTTATTTATTAAAAATATAATTTTTATTTATAAAAGAAATCATATTTTCTAAAGAAAATTGTATTTTTAAAATCTTTCGAGACCGTATGCGCCTTGCGGAGGTCTGCATCTCGCACCACTAAGCTCGAGGATGTGCGATAATCCACACTATCCTGAACGGGTTTCCCAAAATGGGTTGTAGCGGAACATTGGAAAGATTTGCTAAAAATACATATCTTGTAGAAAAAGGTTTTTTTTATATGTTTGAGGTATTTTTGTGTAAAATCGTATTTTTCCAAAACTACGTTCCCAAAGATCATCGTGCTATGTTACATATGAGTGTTGTAAGGAGGTAGGTCATTACCTCGTGAACTATCTAAAGGTATAGCAAGGGGTAATGCTGTTTATGTCGAAACTAAACTATATGGTATTTTTCTGTAAAAATACTATAAAATTGAAATATGAATTGTTTTAATATGAAACTTTTCAAGATATTTTGTTAATATTTAATGATCATGATGGGAGATTTTGGTATTATTGTGTTTAATAAAATATGATTTTTAAGGAAAAACCGAATCGGAAGTCGGATTAACTCTACTTCCGTCGGGTTTTAGAATTCTAAGTTTTTTTAGAATAGTAAAGAGAATGGGGAGAAGGGACTTACTGGATTATAGTGTAGATAAGAGGAAAAGGAAGAAGGGGTAGGTGCCGATGCGTCGTTTCGTCGCCGGAATCTCCTCGGATTGTCGTCGGAAGTTCGCCGGAGTTTCGCCCTTTGCTAACTCCGCTTGCACACAAGAAGTCTATGGAATTTTCTTGAGAGTTTGGACAGAGATTTGAAAGTGAGGAGGGGTGTGAAATGGAATGGTATTTATAGGAAAATCTAGAGTTTAGGTTAGATGAAAGGGTGTGATAAAATTGTATTAAAATTTGTATTAAAAATTGGATTAATTAAGGTTTTAAATGGCTCTGTTAGTGTGCAGGGTTTTTAAACTATACAGGGGTTATAAGGAGGCCAAGAGTCATAGAAGTTCAGAAGGGAAAATCATATTCTGGGCTGACTCGGGCGGCGGCGGCGGCCGATTCGGCCGAGTCACCGGCCGAGTTAGGCCGAGTCAGGACGAGTTCGGTCGCCATGTGTCCCTTGCCTCTTGGTTAGTACAGTGGGGTCGTTTGTTTTATGTGTGACTCTTGGTTTTATGGGTTACACACGTGTAGACTCTTGGGCTTCTAAAAAGATTAAAAGAAATCAATATAAAAAATAACGTGGCTGATGGGATTTGAACTCTGGTGCTTTGGTTCAACAGTGCAAGATCTTACCAATGAGCTAATGAGCTACAAGCTCCTTCTTGCAGTTCAAAAGCAAAACAAATTTATAACTTGTGCTCAGGCTCAAGTACCTATTTTTGTATTTTTTGAAAAAAATTTCGTACAGAAAGTTTAGGGTTGTTACACATATAATATCCTTTTGAGTCATACTTCAGTTACATTTTTAATTTCCTCATTTCCCCAGGTTTCGTTTTCCCAATCAGGTATGAATATAATATCTACCTAATACCAACACAGGAACATGCAGGTACATGTTATGTCTATCAAGAAAATATGTCACGTCCATCAGGATAACAAATCAGGATTGTTGGTATAAGTAAGTATTACAAGCAACAAGTATTCACGTAATAAAGAAATAATAAAAGTCTGGCAGATTTCAAGGATGGCGTAATTAAGCAGGTAGGTTGTATACACCACAGTTAGGATGTATATATCATAATCAAGCCATTAGGATAGAACATGCAATATAGTTATAACAGTATATCGATAAAAGTGAATTGATATAGATTAACAAGCATTTAAAAACAAATGGGTAACAAATACTGTTAACGAGATAATGTATATTTTCTAGTAATAGGATTAACACATGAAATATTGTTTTCAAAATGATTTTATAAAATTTATCTAGATTCGTTACATGAAATATCGACAATGATCAACACAATACTACAGGTTCAATATATCAATTAACTGTATTAAAATAATCTTTTGTCATAATTATGAAATATTGTTAATTAGATGTATTTATAAAATATTCTAAATTAAACTTATATTGATTAAATTTAATTATTGGCATGAAATGATAATTATAATGGTGTTACATGATAGATTATTATAAACCAACTTATTATTAAATAACCGTGATATAAAATGATACGATAAATATAATACTATTGCTTGTTAGCATGAAATGATAGAATAATAGTATTACGGCAGTATATATGTGTATATATTCCGTAACTATAGCATGTAGCAAGTTAAAAAACTTGCCTCGGTCGATCGATCACGGAAATGCAAAACACAGCACGATGCAAGATGAATATTTGATCTTGATTGGAAGTTTTTGCTCGGTTCTAAGGTGCTCGGCTCGGCTAGGGGTGTTGTTTTGGTTTAGATGCTGATGAAGTAATGCAGTTGAGGGTCAGTGCTGGAGTTGGCATGAAGGTGGGGTCGGTGATGATGTTAGGGGCGCCGACAATGGAGTCGGGGTCGTGAGTTGAGGGAAGTGAAGACGAGGAGTCTCGGTTAGGAGATGAGAGGCGATAAGCGATGGCGATGAGAAGAAAGAGATGGAGGCGACAATAAATAAGTCGATGAAGATGATGGTGGTGGTTGAGGTGCGGTGGTCATGGGAAGATGGGTTCTTTGTTCAGTTTTGAGGAAGAAAAAATATTCGATGAGGAAGTTCTCGGTTGTTAGAGGTTGCTCTAATGGATGTTCCGATGGTTGAGGCTAGGGTAGCGGTCAGCAAAGGTTGCTCCAGCAATGGTGAAAGGGTGCTCACGGCAATGGAGTTGATGGCTGCGGTGGTTGACGGTGAGGACGGGTTGGGTTGCCTGAGTTGAGGATGCTTGGTTAGGGTTTGGTGAAAGGTTAGAGAAGAGAGATCGGTGATGGTGTCGAAGTTCCCGGTTGGGAGAGGAAGACGGTGGCTTGCTTGGTTGAATCGGCGGCAAGGATGTGGGCAAGGTGGCTGTGGTTGAGTAGGGGATGATGATGGGTTCGATGAAGACGAGGCCGCAGCGACGACGAAATGATGAGGGTGCTGCGGTAGAGGCTACTCAGGTGAAGAAGCGCTCGTGAGGTAAAGGGTTATGGTGATCGAGCTCGGAGGAGATGGGTTGAGTTCGAAGGTGAGGGCTCACGGTGGTCGAGGGCATGGGTTCTATAGGCTAATGCTCGATGTAACAACCCTAACTTTCCTGTACAACTTTCTGTGGAATTTTTTTCAAAAATACAGAAAGAGGTATTTTTGCCTGAGCACAAGATATAAGTTTGTTTTGCTTTTTAATAATAAGAAGGAGCTTGTAGCTCATTGGTAATACCTTGCACTGCTGAACCAAGTCACCAAAGTTCAAATCCCATACCCTACATTATTTTTAATATTGTTTTATTTTGAATTTTTAGAATACCACGAGTTTACACGTGCATATCTCACAAAAACCCACTACACCCAAAAACCTAACTGTACCAAGGGACTAATGAAACGACATGGAGCACTCCGGCCACCTGACTCGGCCGGACTCGGGCCGCCGCCGCCGGCCAGACTCGGCCGGACCGTCGAGTCATCAACATGAAACTTTTGCCTCTTCACCTCCCCTGTACACTTTCACACTTTATTTCTGTAGATCGGTTCCAGAGCCCCTTTAAATCACATTAAACCCTATTTTAATATATTTTATTACATTTAAATACATTATTTTCAATTAAACCTTTCACCTACCCTAACCTTAGCCTAACCCTATAAATACAACCCCTAAACACTACCCCCTTACACCAAAATTCTGAACAAAACTCTCAAGAAAATTCCTAAAACCCTAGTGTACTTTGGAAGAAGCGAAAGGCGAAGCTCCAGCGATTTTTCCGGCGACAACCCTAGGAGATCCCGAAGACGAAACGATGCACCGGAAGCTATGTCCACTCCCTCTCTCTCTCCTCTTCAAGCTAAATCCGTAAGTCCCACTTCCCCCTCTCCTTTACTACTCTAAAAACATCTTTTAATAACGGAATCGGAGTCAAACCGATTTCCGATTCGGTTTCTTTCTAAAAATCCCACTTTTCTTAAACACAACCATATTAAACCATTACATGTTGACTACTAATCATTAACAAACATGTTGAATAAGTTTCATGATAATCTATATTATTTTGTAACTTTTATTGCTCTTTTTCAGTAAAATACCATGTAGTTTTATTTTGACATTAAATCATCACAATCTTACTATACCTTTAAGTAGATTACGAGGTAATGACTTACCTCCTCACAACACTCATATGCAACATAGCACAATACCTTTCGGGAACATAAAATACGGGAAAACGAAACATTTCAAATAAATACCATGAATTAATAAAACCATTTTCTAAAAGATTAGTATTTTACACAAATCTTTGCAAAGCGCCGCTACAACCCATTTTGGGGAACCCGACCGGGATAGTGCGGATTATCGCACGTCCCTGGGCTTAGTAGTACGAGATGCAGACTTCCGCAAGGAGCATTCGGTCTCGAAAGATTTAAAATACGAACATCTTAAGAAAATGAGATTTCTAGAAATATAATATATATATATTAAAATTTATTTATATATATATATATATATGTAATATCAAAAATACCTATTTTTGTTATAATATAAATACTTCAACTTTTCCAAAATCACAAGAATCACTTTACATTAAAATACCATGAAATCCATACAAGTTCAATATTACAATTAAATACCATGTATTATGAAAAATAGGTTATTCTCACTAAAAATATCACAAAATATGAAATCTACATTCATTACAACTCTAAAAACGATAATTAAATACTTGGGGTGTATTTTAAAAAGTATATAAAAGTATTTTTATATAAAACCCCCTCAAGTTTTATAAATTACCCTAAGGACCCTAGTAAATATAGGTTTAAGCGGGACCAATCTCTTGAGCCTCGGGGAGCCGGAGAAGTGGGTGCTTGCCTATTTAAGGTATACAACTTAACAACAGTGTTATCAACACGGTAATCGTTTTTGAAAAAGACACAAATCCTGCCGCCCATGTGCAGCGGTTACCGATAACATCAAAACAATCAGGACTTCAATTTCTTTTCTAATTGTTCTGACTCAGACTGAGTCTCATTATAATAATCTGACTTGAATATGATTCAAGTACAATCTACAATTCAACATGAATCTATTCAATCTGTATTGACTGAACCGAACCATGGATATACTTCCATTTACATGATTCTCCAGTTACATCCATTTACTGATATCATGGTTTCGGCAAGTCATCCAATTATATAATCTATATTACAAGACATTACAAGTTGCAGTACAATACGAACAATACAACTAAGACATCGCGGGGTTTAAGAGGTAGATTGGTACGGAAGGTGTTAGAAGTGGCACGAGACTGCAACCATAAGACACATAACCTATATTCAGTTGTTGTTGTACCGTGGCATAAACGGTTCCTTGAGTTCCTGATACCTTAGTCTCCGGGGCAAGTGAGACTCCTCTCGTATACACTGGCATCCTTCTGTACCAAACTAAAAACAACAGCATTAACGCTCAATACAACAATATAACAATATAATACAACTGTAAAAACTACACTCTCTCTCTTACTCTCTGTCTATTCTATTTCTCTCATATCTTTGGGACTTACCGAGCGATTTGTTCGCTGATGACATTCTCTTTCTTTCTTCTTTGAATGTCTTAAGGTGATCTGGACACTCCGGAGATCGAGCCCACTAATGAAGACTTGGACCACTTCATTGAAGACCCAGAGCTTTAGTTCATTGTACACTTTTATTTCAATACTTTTCCTTTTTCTGTTATGCCATTGTTTAGGCATTGCTTTCATTCAGTTGTATTTACTTTTCCATGCATTGTACAGAAAGAATGTGAATAAATAAAGTTGTTGTTTTATTATATCTTGTCTCTTATGCATTTATTTTTATATTGCTTAGATACGCTTAGCGTATTTACTTCATAGTAAATACGTAGCGGCCTCGTCGCGTCCTCTGCCAGTACACTGGGAAGCGGGGCGTGACACTCGATGGAGAGAAGGCTCGGGTGTTTGAAGTAGAAGGAGGATTGCGACGAGATGAGAGTGGGTCGGGAAGAGAGAGATAGAGAGATATGAGGGTAAAGAGTTTTTATTTATATTTTTTTATTTTAATATATATAGTTTTATTTTATAATTATGATATATATATATATATATATATAACTATAACTATAACTAAAAAACTAAACAATATTTTATAAAGATATTATGATCCCCAATCCGTCTCATCTAAATCTCAAAAATATCAGGAGTTATCTACAGATAGGTAGCCCACTTAAACCATAAATATAATGGTTAAAAAAAATATATTCTAATCTAATTTATTATACACGGTATCTTATGATATTTAGAATTTACCTGCAATAGATGACAGTCAATAAAATATCACGAGATATTTAAATATGATAAAGCATACTAACGATTAATATAAAATACCCATAACAGATGGCTGCCAAAAATATATATAGTTTAAATATTATATATCTATTATTTGGGATTCATATAAATATGGTATAAGGATAAATGTCAATAAAATATACTCTATCTAACTATCAAACAATAACGGATTTCACGCAAGCGGTCCGGGTCCAACAAACACACATACTATCCAAACACCAATTAGAACCCAAACAATAATAATTAAAAATGCCCAAAACATTTATTTTATATAATTTAAATAACGTACGAACATGCTAGGGTGTTACAGATGATTTCTAAGTCGTTAAACTGGGAACAGATGACCCCTACGTCGTTAAACTGGGAAGAAATGACCTCTAAGTCGTAAAATGGGAACAAATGATCCATAAGTCGTTAAACTGGGAACAAATAAAATCTTCCAAAGGCAGATGATGAGCCGCTTCTGGCACTATACTCCAGTGTTAACGGTGTTGATGCTAAACCAAAATCAAAATTTCAAATGCTCCAAAAACAAATGATGAGTCGCTCCTGATACCATATTCCAGTATAATGATGCTGAAGCCAAACAAAAATCCAAATTTCAAGTCCCGCCCGTCAGTGTTTTAAAGTTAAAAAGTCCTGCTGGACAGATAGGAAACTTCCGAAACAAATCAATCAACCGATTCAGAAAACGGCCTCCGCACCGGAATCACGTCAACAAACAACCTCCGCGCCGGAATCACGTCATCAACGACCTCCGCCTCGGAATCACGTCAGCAACGACCTCCACGTCAGAATCACGTCAAACCCCGACACCGCAAAAAGCGGAGCAAATCAAATCAATTCCCGACACCGCAAAAAGCGAAGCAAGTAAAATCCAATCCCAACACCACAAAATACGGAACAAGTCAAATCAAATCCTGACACTGCAAAAAGCGGAGCAAGTCAAATCAAATCCCGACACTGTAAGAAGCGGAGCAAGTCAAATCAAATCCCAACACCTCAAAAAGCGGAGCAAGTCAAATCCAATGCCGACATCGAAAGAAGCGGTAAGCGAAGCAAGTCAAATCCAATCCCGACACCGCAAGAAATGGAGTAAGTCAAATCCAATCCCGACACCGCAAGAAGCGGAGCAAGTCAAATCAAATCCCGACACCGCAAAAAGCGGAGCAAGTCAAATCAATTATCGGTCATCCACGTCGCAAAAAGGACAGCATCGACTGTCCATATCACAAAAAGAGTAGTATCGACCTCTATGTCGATAAAAGGTAACCAAGTCAAGCACCGAACTCCACGTCGCCAAAAGAGAATCAAGTCAGCCTCTCTATGAGGAAAGATCAATCAATTTCATACACATAACGTGTGCATGTGGTGTGCATTTATTGATGAGGGACACTTTGTTGGGGTCAAAATTTATACTCTGGTTTAAAAAGTCAAAGAGAGCCAAAGCAAGCAGACCCTACTACCGAATCCATATCGGGCCTACGCCCAAACCCAAGTTCAAGCAGGTAGGGCCAAGCCCAAACCGGACCAAGCTCAACCATGGGTCTCCCATACCAAGAAAATAAGAGATTATAATAAATGTAATATTTAAATAAATGTGCAAAATGTAAAGAAATAGACAAAAAACCAGTTTTGTAAATCCCAATATCTTAAGTATAAATGTGTAAGGGTATTTAAACTCAACAAGAAGATGAAATGATAAGGTTTTTCTCTCCCCACAAAAATATTAGGATTTTGAGGCTCCTCACTCTCTATCTTCAAGCTCATTCATTTTTTTGAATTAAATCAAGAGGAAAAACTTTTTTTTTCCAAAACTAAATAGATTTTGGCCATAAACCCATTGAAAAGATGGTGAATCTCTTATCAAAATTCCTAAAGGAGAGATTTTTGCCTACCTTCTTCTTCCTCCTCCTCCTTAAGATCCAATTCAAAAGAGGAAGGAGAAGGGGAATCCATATCCAAGAACTCCATTGAGACAAGATCTAAAGGTTGGGAAAAAGAAAAGAAGCCCCTTTTTCACCATTCAAGTTCCAAATTTTTGAAGATTCAAGAAAATATTTTTGAACTGAAATAGGAGAGCATTAGGAGGGTGACCCTATAAAAAATAACCCCTTTGGGTTTTTTCTGTAGGGAGACCCCCCAGGAGCTCAAGCTCCACAAACTCAGACGCATGCCGAGCCCTCTCGGGCACAAGTGCCATGTGCACCCTTGTTGCGCCATGCGCACTCCCTGTTGCGCCATGCATATCCCTTTGCGCCATATGCATCCCTTTTGCGTTTCGAACGCAGGCACTCTGACATACTCAAAACACTTCCCTCTCATGCCAAATTTTTTTTATAACGGGCGCTGTCCTGCATCCCATAAGGGGCCTGTTAGCCCTCTTGACCCCCAGTCTACTATCCGGATGATAGAACCTCTGAAAATTCTGTGAGGTCCCCAATATGCCCAAAACACGCATAAATTTGCTGTCAAAACACAACACGCGCATGCTACACCCTGAGTTCGTATGATTTACATAACTCGTCAATCGGAGGTTCACTCACCTCAAAACAATAGATAATTAACCGCAGTTTTGTCCGCAACTACCGAAGATCGGAATCCCCACAATCAATAAACCCTTGTCTATCATAGGGAGGAGGGAATCTGTACACGCCTGACAAGCACGAGCGCATCCATCTCAACAGAATGACAAAAAGCACTCTACACCATGTTCCAAAGTAAAAAGCCAGGACATGATAAGAAGTGTTGAAGCTGAGGAGAGAGTTTATTAGCTTTCTAAAATTTGAAAAAAGAATATAGATATCAGGACCAGAAAAGTTTGATAAAGGAGTAAATAAGGAAAGGTGGAATCAAACAATCTGTTGGGTTTAGGATGTACTTCCTAAAAATCAGCTTTCGCGAAGTTAAGAATTTATAGGAAAATACAGAAGAGGGAAACGGTTGAAGGGACTGATGATATTCCAAAGGAATTTCAGATTTTGTTGGGGGGATTATGGGATAGAATGTCGAGTCATTCAACAAAATTATAAAGCCAAATAAAATTCCACTTTTCCTTTTAAGACTGTGCTCCGTGAAGGGCTCTGCATCTCAAACCACTAAACCTAATATATACGATAACCCGCACCATTCGCAACCGGGCTTCCCTAAAGAGGGTTGTAGAGGCAATTTACCCAAAGGAAAATAAATTAGATAATATAATTTTCATATTATCACAGATGTTGAATAGTTTTATTATTAGTTAAGCAGTTGGCACATCACATTAAGAAAATGTTGAGTTAACGGGTTAGCAGAAGCCATTGTTGCATTTGGGAGGACCGGAAGCAAGGTTCTCATACATTCACATATTTTAGCAATAATGTTTCCATAGCATAAGTTTTAAATCTATATACCACATTACTTCTTGCAATGCTATTGTATTATACCTCTCTTAATCTTAAATGGATGAAAAATTTATACTTCTAACATGGGTTACAGATATAATGAAGTTGATGTCATTTAATAGCAATAATTTAATAGTCATGATAACTAAGAACAAGTATCGACAAAAACTGCGACATGGCCAGAAGAGGGAGATTCAACAAGAAGGAGGGAGACGGAGTGGGCTTACATGTGATTAAAATGTAAGGAAACGTCGGAAGTTTCCATTGAGGCATTTTGTCAAACCCCTACGAACGCAAATTTGAAAGGTCGAAAGATTGAAGATCCGAAGGTATGGAAATGACCGTGGCGCTCACACGGATTCGGGCCTACCCTTGGAGCCTCATTTCTCAGCCTTTAACGCGTCGAATACGCTGTTGAAGGTCAAGAGATTTTGGTGGTATTGATGGTGTTGCAGTTGTGGCTATAGCCGTTGTTGACGATGGCGACAGGGTCGACTATGCAAGGGCTCGGGTTTAATGGTTTTTGGAGGTGAGTGAAGTTTAGAGTGATATATATATATATATATATATATATATATATATATATATATAAGAAGGTGAAAGAAGTTGAGAGTGATATATATATATATATATATATATATATATATATATATATATATATAAGAGAAGGTGAGGGAAGTTGAGAGTGATATATATATAAGATGCCATATATGAGGGAATTTCTTCCTATGACGTCGAAAAAATACACTCTTCCACATTTTTACCGCCAATCGGCACCCACCACCTTCATCGTTATCATCTAAGATGTGTGTACACCAAATTTCATATGATTCTACAACATTTTCACCGTTGATTTAGCAATGTAAAAAGTTCTATTGTTGGTAAACTGTTAATTTTGAACCCACTAAATCAACGGTGAAAAGGTTGTAGAATCACATAAAATATAATGTACCCACATTTTAGATAATAACGATGAAGATGGTGGATATCGATCGTCAAAAAAAATAAAGGAGGATGCATTTTTTCGATGGCATAGGTGGAAATTCCCTCCTGTGATCTCTTTCCTCCATTAAACTTTTTATATAAATAAATAAATATATATATTGAGAGAGAGATGTATGAGATACAGAAGAATGAGAGGGCGGGAGGGAGGGCGGGCGGGCTGATGGGGAGGTGAAAAAGTAGGGAATTGAACAGGAGTTAAAATAAGAGGTGGGTTTAAATTGGACATGGAGTTATGCAACGAGGAAGGGGAAGAGTTGATCAGTTCATTTAGAGGAAAATTGAAAAGGGCAGTGGTTTAGGGGTTTTAAATAAGAAAAATAAAAAAAAAAAGGAAAATTAGAAGCAGAAGAGAAAGGAAAGAATAGGAGAAGTGGACCTAGGTTATGGGCTGTAGGCAAAGAATATGAGTTTGGGTTTGAAAAAATTTGTTAAAAGAAAACATAGAAATAATAAAATAATAGAAGACAAAATAAATGCAAAATACCTAAAACAATTAAATATGGTATTTTATTAAAGATAGGAATTTTGGGTTGTTATATATGTAAAATACTCTATTTTAAAAATAAAATGCAAGTAGAACTCCCTCTTCTCCTTCACCACTTTATTGTGACCTTCCCATGGAACCGTTTCTTCTTCCTGTAACTGATTCTCCACTCTCACCTCTCGCTCTCTCCACTCTCGGTCTCTCTCTCTATATATATCTCACTCTCACCTCCCTCTCTTTACATATACTTATACACATACAATCACTCACACATACAAACTCCCCTCAAAAATAAAATGCAAGTGTACTCCATCTCCTCTCCATATCTCCTTGCCTTTATGGCCGACCACCATCACCACCAAGGCCGACACTCCACCACAAACCCACCATTGTTTTCCTTGTCCTCCTCCACGAACAAGCAACCCAACGCAACCACCATTGCCTCCTTCCTATACACAAACCGAGAGCCAACTTCCCGCCACCGTCGCCTTCAACAGCTCCTTTGACGCATTCCGGGCCGAGAGCCGAGGCTTCAAGGCTAGGTATAAGACTGTGTGAATGCCAAGATCGTTTTGCCGTCTTCGGATCTCCGTTCCGTTGACATTTCAAATTGGTGCACGGAGGTGTTCGACGAAACACCTCAATGAAAACTTCCATCTTTTTCTTACGTTCTAAACGCGGGTAAGTCACTTCCTTCTCTTCCTTCCCTATCATTATATTTTCTCCTTGTATGTTCTCCTCTCGGTTTACCATGTCGCCAAATTCCGCGGTGACCAAACATGCAATATGTAGGATATCAGCATGCGGCAGGTTAATTTATACTTAATAGGGGTCTAATTGTGACAGCATGCTTAATATAGCATTTTTGGTGTAATGTTATTTGTTGATTTCAAATATAATAGTTTAATTAATATGTTGTTAGTTATATGGTTCAAGTGGTACTGAGATTGTATGTTGTCACACAAATTATAGATCCAGGGTATGTAGGTTTCATTTTTATTTGTATATTAAAAAAATTATGTATAACTCACTATATTCACAATTTAGTCATATTGTTTATATTACTAGAACATATTCATATATCTGGATAGATAGTTAATATTATTATTTTTAATAAAGGCATCAATAAAATACCCTCAAGTTTTAAAGTAGAATTTAACATTTTCGTTTGCGATATTCGCCTCTACAACCCTCGTTACATAAACCCATTTATGATTGGTGCGGATTATTCCACTTCCTGGAGTTTAGTGGAGTGAGATGCAGAACTCTTCACAGAGATATGGTCTCGAAAGGAAAAAAAATACGGTTTAAAAAAAAGCAATTTCTAAAAAATTTAAAATAAAATAAAAGATAGCAAGTTATGTTAATTTGAGTTATCTCTATATTCTAAATTATTAAATAAAATCAAGTTTTTAATTAAATTTTTTAAGAAAATACCCTCAAGTTTCCAAAATATTGATTTTTCATTAAAATACCATAAAATTTTAAAAGCTGGATTTATCACTAAAATACCATAAAATCTAAAATATACTTTTATTAAATCTTGACATTCTAATTAATATATTTTTACCAAAACACAAATATTCTAGGCCTCGGGAAGCCGGAGAAAGTGGGTGTTTGCCTATCTTGTTTAGATTAACTGCAAATTAAAGGAATTATCGTTGGTAATCGTCTTTGGAAAACTCATAAATACTGCCACCTATGTGCAGGAGTTGCCCGATTGTTCCCAAACTTAAGAAGTTTTCAAAAGATAAAAATTCTAACTAAATATATATTGTAACATCATTTGAATTAAATCACATCCTAGAACTTGAATTTGAACCCGAATTTGAACATTTGAACTTGACTTAACTCGACCTAAACGAACATGAATTTGAACCCGAACTTGAACACTTGAACTTGACTTAACTCGACCTAAACGAACATGAATTTGACTTGACTTGACCAAATCCTGAACACGACTTGACTTGAATCTGAACTCGAACTCGAGCATGACTAGAACTTGAATATAATTAACTTGACCCGAACCATGAATATAACTTGACCCGAACACTTGATCTTGACTTGATATACTTGAACTGGAACTCGAATTGTACTCTCTTTGTATTCATGGATTTCAAGCAAGACTTGTAATTAACTCCTGTAATTAAAATACGCGGAGGATAAAGAGTAGATTGGTAAAGAATGTATGTCATAACATGAGAGTCCATTAAAAGACACCTAACCTGAATATCCTGTGTCGTTGTCCCATGGGTTTGACAAGGCCTTATACTTCCTGTGTCGTGGGTTTATAGGTTTGACGGACTACTCTCATATACATGCATACTTTCCTTATCAAACTACAAGAAATCATTATAGAATAGAATAACCGTGTTCATATACTCGTCATATTTAAGTTAATTCACCATACTCCTGTCAAGTTAATATTTATACCTGTTCACTATTGCATTAGATTCATGTTCTTCTTATCTTCCTTTCTACACTTTACCTTCTCACTCTTTTTGGGGACTTACCGAGCGCTAGTTCGCTGACGATATTCCTTTCTCTTTATTTTCTTGGAATGTTTGTCAGGAGACCAGGGAAAGAAGAGATTGAGTCGAGTTCAGAGGACTACTCTCAGTTTGGAATACAGACCGACTACTAGTCCCATTCAGCTGTTTATTTTCCAGTATGTCATTGTTTAGACACTTTCCAGTTATTGTATCTTTTATTTCAGACATCATATTGTACTTGAAATTATGAATATAAATAAAGTTGTTGAAGATTAATTCACTTTTTAAATTTTCTTCTATATTATATTGTTTATAAATACTTAGCGTATTTATTGCAGGAAATAACCTTCTTGAAATTAATACGTCGCGGGCCTAATCATGTGTTGTTTATCGTTCTTTTAGGAAGCGGGAAATGACAAGCGCCCCGTTAGAAAATATTTTGAAGGGGAGAAGCATTTTGAGTGTGTCGAGAACTTTCCGTATGGGAAAACGGGAGAGAAAGACATTTTGGTTCCCTCTCGAGATAGCGGGGACCCCTTTGGACGGGTCCTGACGAAGGCACCCCATAGAGGGAGGCCCCGAAGCAGTAGACCCCTTTGGGAGAGGGTTCCGAAAGTGAGAACCCCCTATTGAGAAGGTCCTGACAACGGGACCCCTTTTGGGGGGCCCCGAAAGCGAGAACCTCCTATTGAGAGGGGTCCCGCTCTATAAGAGGGTCCCGAAAGAGGGATTCCGAAAGTGGGAACCCCCTTAGGGCGGTTCTGAAGACTGAAAACCATCTTTTGGGGGTTTCAAAAGTGGGAGCCTCCTTTTGGGGAGGTTCCGGGCCTGAACAAGGGGATCTCATGTTCAAAGATTGGGGAAGGAATATGGAAGGATCTATGTTCTCATGGATCTCACAAGAGATCCGGTGTTAAGTGATGAAAGCCTAAGGCTTTCATCGAATCTACATATTCGAAAATGCTTGTTCGGGGTGAAAACAACCGAGAGTCCTTTTTCTTCCTTCTTCTTCAAGCTTGGTGAAGAAAGGTTACTTCTTTGGTTTTTGATCTTAGATCTTAGGTTCTTAAGATTTAGTTTTTCGAAAGAGATGAGTTCTCTTTTGATAGGTTGTATTGAGAAAGAAAGAGATGGGAGAGACCCAAAAGAAACTCTCTTTACTTTTGAAGCTCTTGATCAGTCGAAAATACTGCATTTCTAATACGGCAATTTCCCTACCTTTTGCATTCATGTATAGGTATCCGGTATTCATATCGCACATATTAGCAAAACACATGTAAAATACTGGATTACTTGTACTGTATACTAAACCGGCACTTTTAGGGAAATTGTGTGTTTTTCATGGCATCGCATCACCCTTGTATTGCGCAACTCTTGTTTGGGGTCTAATGCCAGAAGCAAAAGCCCAAAATTGGGAAAAGATCTGATAAAAGATATGCCAACTCTAAGATACAAGATCTGGTAATAATACAGAAGGCCAAAGAGAAATTAAAATATCAGAAAAATGCCCTTAAGGAAGCTCAAGAATTACCATAGAAAAATGAAGCACCAAGGCTCTCAATGGACCGCGGATCCGCGGCCCAAACCCCCTTGGAGCCGCGGATCCGCGGCCTTATAATGTGATCACAGCTCCAGATTTTGTGCACGTGTCTCTTATAACGGCCAAAGCTTCCAGAAGACCCCAGAATCTCCACGTGGCACATCTAGAAGGCTCGGCTTAACAAACTCTTGGAGGGAAATTCAAATTTTTGGGCTTAACTAACTTTTGGAAGGAAATTTAAATCTTTTGGCTAACAAACTTGTGGAGGAAATTCAAATTTCAATTCTAGATCTAGAATTTGGAGGTCTATAAAAAGAGAGCTTAGAGCTAGGGTGAAAAGTGTTCAATTCTTCATCTCTCCCTCTTCCACCCACAAGTTGAGTGACACGACTTGTGCCAAATTCCAATTCAAAATCAAGATCAAGATCCCGAGTACCATTCAAGCAAGAGAGCCTTCAACTTTTAGCAAGCGACGCCGGATTCCATCGGAGCAAGAGATCCAAGCTGATCCGCGACTCAAGGAGCCGAGCGAAGCCGAAATCGACGATCTAGTTCCTACCTTTTGTAAATTTCAAGAGAGTTGTAACGAAATTTGTCGATAAATAAAGGTGAAATTTCTATATCTTGCTTATCTTTGATTCAACATTATGATTCGATCTCAATTTGTGATTGCGTTTGATATTATGATGTTTGAGTAAACTCCGCTCGTGTAGGAGTTGTGACGATCAATAGAATGATGATGATTTAGATCTTTTTACAATTCTTAAATCCTATAAAGATTGTAAATTCTAGTGAATCAAATGATCGATGACCTAGTTTCGGGATGATCCTTTCTTGATTGTGATCACTCGAAACTAGGGAACAACGATTGATCATTTGATTGACTAGAAGCTAGAATTTGAATGAAATTCATTGAAAGGGTAAAGGATAAGACGAGGAAACCCTAGCTTCTTCGCAAAAATCCTTAACCTCGATGAATTATCATCGATCTAGTATCAATTTGTTAAAGGATAAGAACATGAAATCATTAGATCTCATCACATCTCTAGATCCGATCTACTCCTACGAGCCATACTTCTAATCTTGATTGTTGGTTGGAAATTATCACACATCTCAATTTTTGTTTTTAATGCTTTCTTAGATCTAGATTTTTTCTCTTTCTTGAAATGCAATTTTAAATCATAAATTGTTTTGTTTCTTTTCCTTAAAGTTTCAATTCATCTAATTCGAAACACGAATGATTACACTTTCCCTGTGGACGATCCGTACTTACTAACGCGCTACATCCGACACCGTTATTGATTGCGGTCAAATAATTTTTGGTTGTGATTTCTAAATTCCATTTTCAAACATACACATCAAGAATTTCATTCAATCAAATGGCGCCGTTGCCGGGGATTGTGTGCTAATTGTTCGTATTTTGAAATTTGAGTTGAAAAGTTTATTCCATCCATATTTTTTAGATCAAAACTTGCGCAAACACTAATACGTGTTGTTGTGATTTGTGCGAGGAAATCTGGAGCTTGCTGTGAAATTGGAAAATTAATTGGATAATTCCGGAGGACTAGGGAAGTGATCAGGAGTGTTCTGTAAATTTTTTGTCAAGAGATCCGACTAAGCCACCGCGGAAGCGCGGTCTAAGCAATCATTTGCCGCGGAACCGCGGCTTGATAGAGGGATCTCTGTGCAATTTTTCCTCAGGTAACTTCTTGCTTTCTTATCTTCTCCTTTCTCTGCTCCAATTAACAATTTTACTGCAGGTTTCTTTGCAAAATTCGCAGCGCGCAAAAAGCAAAATTAAATTGTGCTTTTTTTGATTTTGTGGTTGTTTGCATAATTAATACGGACATTAAGGGGCAAAGACCAAATCCAGATTAGGTGGGGAGTTCATTACCCTTCCTAAACCCTGAAAATCACAAACTTGCATCCGCATTACCCTCATTAATTAAAAAATATCTAGAGATGACTCTAAGGACCGTCGCGTTCACTTAGGACAAGAGAAGGCCGTGGGTAATTCATTGCTTATCCGCGTTTTCTTGTGGTGTCTAAGGCAAGTGTATCGAAGGCTAGTGGTTATTAATTAGGCCCATTACTTACGTTGTGGAGTACCTTCCCACTTACCTGGCACTTATCTGGCCACAGGGGGACAAAGAGGCAGTGGAGGATTCTATCCTGCGACTTGTCTTTTGGCAGTTAGGAGTGGTCTAGAGCCTGACCTAGGTGACCACTAGATTTTAGGGTTTTGTGTGTTGCATTTGTTGTGTTGCATCATTTTTTCAAAATCCGTATCATTTTTTAAAACAAACACCGCATTCACTTCATTTCCCCTAATTATAAATCACGCTGCCACTTGTACTAACCCTTTTTAGTGCAAGATAGGCTGGACACGGGATTCTAGTGCCCGTTTAGTCCGCGTACCCTTTATCGACTCCAAAGTCGGTATTTCTCCATTTACCTTTCTTTTACCCACCACCACACCCACACCGATGGATCAGTCTCCATCAAACTTCTTTTCCACTATCCTGCCGTCGTCCGTTGGTGCGCAGAATCCACCTCGCATCTCTCCCCAAGAGAGGTGCTATCCTACACGAGGCCCACTTTCCACCTGTCTTTCCATTCTACCAGCCAACGGGGAAAATTTTCAGATTAAACCCCAATACATCAACCTTCTACCAAAATTTCACGGTCTCGAGTCTGAGGACGCTTACGTGTTTATCACCAAATTTGAAAATGTATGCCACTGATGGGTACTTCACAGTTGTCTGTGGATGCTATGCGTCTTCGTCTTCTCCCATTCACTTTGTGCGATTTAGCCGAGAAGTGGCTATATAACACTACCGCACATTCCATTTCAAATTGGGACGAATTCGTCAAAGCATTCCTTAAGAAATTTCACCCACATCACAAAACAGCTCGAATCCGTAGCGAAATCAATCAATTCACCCAGCTTCCAAATGAAACATTTTCACAATGTCTTGAACGCTTTAAGGATCTGCTAGTTCAATGTCCACATCACGGCATCCCCAGATGGGATCTGTGCCGAATCATTTATGAGGGCATTAATCCTAACATAAGACAGACCCTTGAATTAATGTGTCAAGGCAATTTCATGACCAAAGATGATGGGGAAGCCTGAAAATTTTTAGAAGATTTCGCTGAAAGATCTTTACAGTGGGAGGGTGTGAGTCAATCATCTAGGGCTGGCAATAACCAATCGGAAGTTTCCATAGGAGTTAGAGCTGAAATTTCAGCTATGCAAAAGAAACTCGAGACTATGGAAAACAAATTTTTAGCTGCCTCCCTAAACCCAATGTCGCTCCCCAAAACTATATGTGGGTGCTGTTCTGATCCTTCTCACTTGACGGAAGAATGTCCATTAAACTTTTAGTTTCGAGGTCTCGAGCATACCAATGCCGCATTTCAAAGATCTGGAAACGACCCTTTTCTTCCACATATAATCAGGGTTGGAGGAATCACCCGGATTTTGCTTGGAACTAATCCCAAAACACGGTTCCAAACCCTAATCAATTCCAACGGGTCCCTCCACCATAACAGCAACCACTTCAACTCACCCAGCACCCCTACCAGTCACAAAATTTCCAAAACCAGGTCAACACTCCTGCACCTTCTAATCCTATGCAGTCGACCTGTTCTGACGAGTTCTCTCAAGTCGCTCAAACTATGAAATCACTCCTATCAAATTTCATGGAAGTGTCGGCCGAGATTAGGTCTTCCGTTGGTGAGATAAAGAAAAACTCAGCGTCCCAAGCTGAGAGTATCAAAACAATGGAAGCTGAAATTGCACGACTTAAGGCCGAAATGAGTGCAAGAGAGAAAGGGAAACTTCCAGCTCAACTTTTGCCCAATCCTGGCTATTCACATCATGTGAATGCAATCACCATGTTGAGATCTGGGAGAGTGCTGGATAACCATGTTGGGGAAGAAGTTGATGATACTGAAAATCCTATCAATGCCCGACCTTTCCTCACACACACACTTCTACGTCTGATTCTTGTTCTTCTACCCCACCGCCTTCTCACGAGCCTATTCTCCACTTCCCACTAGGCTCGACACCTCAGCCCACCTCTTCTATCCCTCCACAGACGATCCCCACTTCTCTTTTGGGATCATGTCTACCCCCACGTCCTTCTCCTATGATGGACCCAGCGCTCATTGCTAAAGCACCTTACCTGAATCGGTTAAGGGCTAACACATCGAGTCCACATATGGAGAAGATTATGGACATGTTTAAGCAAGTTAACATCAACATCCCTCTCCAAGATACGATTCAACAAGTCCCCGCTTATGCGAAAATTCTTAAGGACTTGTGCACTAGGAAGAGGAAGACTCAAGTGCCAAAGATGGTCTTCATGTCCAATAACATTAGCACTGCTTTTATCCCTCCGCTACCAAAGAAACGTAAGGACCCAGGATGTTCTACGATATCGATTTCTATTGGGGATAAACACATCAACCGTGCTCTTTTAGACCTTGGCGCGAGTGTTAACCTGCTTCCTTTCTCAGTCTATGAGCAACTAGGGATCGGAGAGTTGAAACCAGCCCATTGCACTCTCCAGATGGCTGACCGATCAATCACCAAACCTAGGGGTGAACTGGAGGATGTGTTAATAAAAATCGGGGAATTCGTATTCCCTGTGGATTTTATTGTACTTGATACACAGCCTGTAGCGAACCCCCGGAATCAAATTCCGGTGATTTTAGGTCGCCCCTTTTTGGCCACTTCCAACGCTATCATCAACTGTCGTAATGTTTCTATGACCCTATCCTTCGGGAATTGGTCAATAGAGATGAACATTTACAAGTTGGAAAGTGTACCCTCCGAACCTACTGCTCATGTCTGTTCTGTCGACTTAATGGATGTCGACAGCAGCGAATTTGATGATCCTCCTGATACCGATCTTGACTCTTTTCATATGTTGTTGTTTGACCCAACTATGTATCATACACATACGGACTCTTCCACCGAGATGTCCGGGTCAACAACTAACACCGATTATGAACTGCTTTTAGAGTCTGAAGATCACCCCGCACTTTGTGATGACATTATTCTTCAGGGTATTGATGAAACCTTTGAGGAAATCTTCGCTGATGAACTCGCATTTCTGGATAACACGGGTGTTGAGATGAATCATGTCCCAATCATTGAAATTGAACCTCCACCCCTTCTTCTGAACTGTAAAAAGAATGCGAGCAATCCATCACATTCACTGTATCGTCTCTCCAAAATGAGACGCACACACACTCTCTTCCACCCCTTACCCTTTCCCCACTTCTTCTTCCACCAATCCGAGTACTGCATTGATAAAATCTTCGAATGGTTGGTGTTGATTTTCGGTCTTTGCAAAGCTTGGCATTGACCACTGATTCTTGATCCCCCTCATGTGATTTTCAAAGCTTAACGTTGCATAACTCAAGTTTCGGGGGGGGGGCACATTTTTTTTTCTGGCTCTTGGAAAGAAAATTTTTTGAGCCAAAAATAAGTTTGGGGGAGGGTCTTCACTTAAATATTTTGCCCCCACTAATAAATTCCTCCCAAGCTTACAGGTTTTTCAAGATTTAGCTGATGGCAACAGTGAGGACACTGTTGAAAATAAGTTTGGGGGAGGTTTGTGCTTAGTTTTGCATCATGTGCATATCATTTGCATAAGCACAAAACATTTCTTTAAAAAAAAAACCATAAAAATTCAAAAAAATTCAAAACCCATAAAAATTTTTGTGTAAATATTTTTCTTTTGGACCATCATTTTTTGTAAATAATTTTTCAAAACCCATTAAAACCTATAAAAATTTAAAAATTTTCAAAAAAAAATAATAAAAATATTTTGTACATAAATAAGATAATAAAAGATTAGATAGTGAAAAATTACATCCATGAGATTGGAAAAATTTAAGAAAACTAAAAAAATTAGAAGTTTTCTTATACGAACTAGTAATAAGTAGTTATGAGCCTGTTCCCCTCCGAACGGACACGCGAGACATGGGCTGTCTTGCCTGAGGTTCGGGACAGATGCTAATTGGTGCTATCCGTCTACCTCTCCGAAGATGCCAAGTTGATTTATGGCACCGTGTATTGGAGGTTTAAACGGATGCGTCCGATGTAGCAGACTTCGTCAGATTCCCCCTCGTTTGAGGGGTTTTTGATTATGGGGACGCTCTTCCCTGCAGGCGCAAGCCCCTGCAGTTAATTACGCTACCGCATCGCGGTAACAACTTTCTCCTTTTCCAGATGGTCACTTCGTGTCGTGTGTGTTTATTTCATGTTTTGTTGCCCGTGGATCGTTTACGGAGACCGAGTTATGTCGTCGCCCGTAGGGCGTGGACTAGTCCAAATCCGTGTTATCTTAGATTTGGGTTTGGGGGTTTGGTTTGAGGATACGTTATCCATACTTGAGGCTAAGATCAACTCAAACATTTGTTAAGGATACGTTAGTCTAGTTTGAGACTAAGATCAACTTAACGGGATCGTTTAGATCCGACAAAGGAGCGTTTGGACTCCATTGTTCCAGTTTTAGGGACATAGTGGTCCATCGTATGTGTGTGGCCGTCGGGACCCGTCACCTCTCTGACGACGTTGAAGGATTACAACGACGGGTGTCAGAGGAGTTCAGAGATGTACCCTCGAGCCAGAGTTAATTGGGGGGATTCGTAGTCCAGTCTGCTTGAAGGTTTAAGGATTCGTTAGCCATCTTTAAGGCTAAGATCAACTTAAACGGGACCGTTTAGATCCGACAAAAGAGCATATAGGGGGCTCTATTGTTCTAGTTTAGGGACATTGCGGTCCATGGGTAGTTTAGGGACGTTGCGGTCCATGGGTAGTTTAAGGACATTGCGGTCCATTGTTAGTTTTAAGACATCTCGGTCAAGGTTAAGGACGTCATAGTCCATGGGTTTAAGGACTCCACAGTCCGGTATATGCTCTGGATACTTCACACGGGTTCACTGCCGTGCTAGGCGAGGACCAGGCTCCGCTCTGGACGTTTTCCATGGGGTCAAAGAGTGACGTTATCCGCGTTCCACGTAACCAGGAATTTTGCATGGG
Source organism: Agapanthus africanus (assembly GCA_030015575.1). Lineage (NCBI taxonomy): Eukaryota > Viridiplantae > Streptophyta > Magnoliopsida > Asparagales > Amaryllidaceae > Agapanthus > Agapanthus africanus. The sequence continues at coordinate 31,196,107 of CM057339.1, forward strand.
TTTAAGGACCCCACAGTCCATATCATGAGTGGTCATCGGGACCCGTCACCTCTTTGAAGACATTGAGGGATTACAATGCCAAGTATCAAAGGAGTGAAGAGATGTACCCTAGAACCGGAATGGATTAAATAGTCCTTAGCCCAATTTGGGATCAAGACCCATTAATTATATTATGAGCCCATTAGCCCAGTTAATTACGAATTGAGGACTTATGGCCATCTTGGGCTAAGTCCAATCAGGAGAGGCTTTGCCTCTATCCATTTGGCCAATTGGGCCAAAGCCTAGTGTTAAACACTACAGAGCAATCAGTGTTGAACACTGGGAATGAGATTGACAAGTTAGTGTTTAACACTAAAAGATAATTGGTGTTAAACACCAGCGACAAGGCTTTCAAATTAGTGTTAAACACTAAAACAGATCGGTATCAAGCACTGGCAACAGAACCCTCAAATTAGTGTTAAACACTAAGGTAGTCAGTGTTGAACACTGCAAGTAAAGTTTTTGATTAGTGTTGAACATTAAGGCCCAACAGTTGTTTTAACACTGGATTCGGGAGTTTCGATTTAGTGTTAAACACTAAGGCAAGAGGGGTCACGTGGCAACACGTGAGAGCGCCCTCCCTTCATTGATTCTGCTGAGATTATCGCATTTTTCAGAGTATCACGTGTCATCACGTGACGGGCATTCAAATGCTTATATGTTAACGCTTCTGCCGAGGGTCACGTGGGTCACGTGGGGCGCTGCCTCAAAGGGGCTTTCTGTAGATCTTTTGGGGGGTCACGTGGTGACACGTGACCCTGCCTCTATGTTGTTTAGAGGATCTGTTAATCCTTTTTCAGGAATTAAATTTCTCGAGCTTTAAATTTCAGAGGAATTAAATTCCTACTTCCTTTTGAAGACTTATATAGAGTTGAACTCTGAATTTTCTGTAGGAATTAAATTCCTCATATATGTGAAGAACTGAATAGGGTTAAACCCTAATAAAAGCTTTTAAGGAACTGAACTCCCATTCTCTGTTAAATTATGATTAAGGGAATTAAATTCCCGCTGTTCAACAGAACTAAGTTCTTAATTAGGGTTAAACCCTGTTTCTTTTTGTTCTGAAGGAATTAAATTCCCATAACACAGGGTCAAGCCCTAATTTTATTTTAAAGGAATTAAATTCCTATAGTTCTGTGAGAATTAAATTCTCGTGCTTCCATTCCCTCTCTATGCTTTGGATCTGCATGGCAGGATCTCAACCCATTGAGAATTAAATTCTCAACTTCAAGGGGAGATGTGCACTTTACAGATCCTCTGTCCAAGAGAGAAGAAATATGTTCTTCTGTTTTATATATCAGAGTTAAACTCTGTTGAGAATTAAATTCTCTTTCTTTCAGAAAGCCTTCCCTTTCTTACCTAGGGTTTTCTTTTGCAGGAGATCCAAATTCCTCCAAGTATCAGAGCTCTCCTCTTTTTCTTCCCTCTGCGTATATATATCCTTTTTTTTTTCTCTAGGCTCCTATTTATAGGAGAAGCAGCCGAATCAATTAGTTTTTGATGAATCTTTATTAAGAGATTTGATTTGTATCCACCATTTGTTTTTGACCTTTGGATTATTAGGTGAATTTTATTCACCATTGGATTTCAAATCCAGGGATTCTCCTTTGTTATTGCTGTTAGATTTAAAGGGGAAATCTTTCTAAACTCGAGATTTTCCATAGATAGATGATATTTAATTATCTCTGAATCTTTAATTTGATCGGCCCCAGATAGTCACTTTCCTTTGGAAAGATTTAAATCTCCTTCAGAATTTAATTCTGTTAACAAAATGGGCTTTGAAAGCCGGTCACGTGTGACCACGTGACCCCCTTGGAACGAGCCTTAGAATCTTTCTTTTGTTCTCTATCTTCTGGTCGCTGTTTAGTCATCACGTGTCAACACGTGACCATTGGTCACGTGTGAACACGTGACCCCTGTCTGGAGCCTCTTTCTTTTGATTCAACTGGAGGACTAGCCCGCTGCTTTGAGCGTCACGTGCCAACACGTGACCTCTTCTGAAGCCTTTTCCTTGATTTGATCAGCGAATCAATGTGTGCCTTTGCTGCTTGAATTTAAATGTCACGTGCCGACACGTGACCTTGGTCACGTGGGAGCACGTGACTCTTTCTAAAGCCCCTTTTCTTCAATGTAGCCAGGAAACTGAACTTGCCTTGATGATGCGTTTAGGTGTTACGTGTCAACATGTGACCGCTGGTCACGTGTAAGCACGTGACCCTCTTCTGAAGCTTTTCCCAGAAGCTTTCCTGATTTTAAATCAGGAAATAAATGCCCCCACAGCGTTGTTCTCATGTGTCTGCACGTGAGTGCAACGCTGTCACCTCTTGTGACCGTTGGATTCCTCTAGGGATTTGGGGAGATGAAACGTTCTTTTAGAAGCGCCTTCACTTTTTCATGTCCTTTCTTTCAAACCTTTCTTTTAAGAATTTGATTCTCGTTCTCAGAGCTTGGTTCTCTGTTGTGCCTGTGCAGCGCCGCCTCATTTTCCAATCAAAGGCTAGTGCTCACGTATTGCGTATGCAGGGATCTGCTTGATGGGGACGTTTCATTTCCCTTACCTAATTCCAATGCGTCGTTGGATTTCATTTCCAATGCTCTCCCCTTCTTTCCGGGCTTTGAGAATAGTCCCACCATGCACAACATTTTTCGTGCATAGCATTAAATGCTCCCCTTTATAACCTGAACCCTATGCCTTACTTCTTTTCTTCACAGAGAAACCCATTCATACCTTAAGGTGGTCATTTTTGAGAACCCGATCAATCGCCATGGCTTGCAATCGTCCCCATGCTCGTCGGCAACCATGGGAGGTGCCCCTTGAGGAGATAATTCCTCGCTTCGCTGCGAGGCTGGCGGATCCCCTTTTCACCGATGCTCAATGTGACACGGTGATGTACGAGCTACTGACCCGTCGGGGCTCTCCTCTTCCCGTGGGCTCCATTTGGCTCCGGATGATCCTCCTGTCTGTGCTTGCCGATATACCCACTCATCCGGCGGAGATGACTTCGGCGATCCTTGACGCGGCGGAGGACAAGCTTGAGTGTTTTCATGAGGCTTGTCTAATCACTCAAGCTCTGAAGGATCACTCAGTTCATTTACTGAGTCAGATAAGGGCTCGTCGGGCCGTCATGTCTGCTTTTGCTGATGAGCACGGCTCCAACCGGTGGGGAGCGACTCCTCGCGAAAACCGCCGTTTTGACGTGCTGGAGAAGGCGGAGAGGGAGTTGGAGAATTTTGTGTTTTGCTTTGTTAACCCTTGTATTTCTGATCCCTTGTTTGGTGATCTTTTCCCACCAATGTAGTATGTTTGAATCAATGTACTCCTTTAATCATTGGTGGTTTGCATGCTTTCTGTTGAATTTTCATGCTTGTCAGACAGTCGTACGTGTGTCTTGCTAGAATCTGTTCCCCTCCGAATGGACACGCAGGACATGGGCTGTCTGTTTTTCTTTAATTACGAGCACCATCGTTACGTTGCATGCACACCAGTGCCTCGGGCAACATTTCCTTTTAAACATTTGTACAGTTGCAAATGCGTGCCTGATAGGATACAGATCAGAAACTTGCCACGTTATCTCCCGTATCGCGTGGTTTGCGCTGGCTTTAGATCGAGTATTGTTGTCGAAGGGAGGTTTATAAATGAAGGCATATTCTTCTCTTCAATGGTGTGTCCCCTTTCTATTGAGTGTGTTCTGCGGACAATTTATCTTGATCTCCTTGCAGGACAGCGATGGCTCAGGATTCAGGGTTAAGATCTGCTTTCTAAGGCTTTTGCATCTTATGAGCCACGAGGGTCTCATAAAGAGTTTTTCTCCCTACAGGTCGAGAGGATCCCATAGGTGTAAGTTCTTCTTAAGAATCGTGAGGATTCTTAAGCGGGTTTTCCCTTGAGAGTCGTAAGGATCTCACAAGGGAGTTTTTTCTTCCTTACAGGTCGTGAGGACCTGCAAGTGATGGGTGCGGTTACCCTTGTCCGTGTTTCACGGGGTCAGAGGCTGCTCCGGGTATCGTAGTTTAAAGACGTCGCGGTCAAGGTTAAGGACCTCATAGTCCGTGGATTTAGGGACTCCACCGTCCGCTGTTAGTTTTAAGACATCACGGTCAAGGTTAAGGACCTCATAGTCCGTGGATTTAGGGACTCCACAGTCCGATGTTAGTTTTAAGACATCACGGTCAAGGTTAAGGACCTCATAGTCCATGGATTTAGGGACTCCACAGTCCGATGTTAGTTTTAAGACATCACGGTCAAGGTTAAGGACCTCATAGTCCGTGGATTTAGGGACTCCACAGTCCGATGTTTGGTTGCAGGGACCCGTCACCTCTTTGAAGACGTTGAGGAATTACAACGCCATGTATCAAAGGAGTGAAGAGATGTACCCTTAAACCAAGGCAAAGTTTGTAGGGAATCGGGGTGGTTGATCGTTAGTTTTAAGACATCACGGTCGAGGTTAAGGACGTCATAGTCCGTGAATTTTAAGGACTCTGCAGTCCGGTATTTGCTCTGGATGCTTCACACGGGTTCACTGCCGTGCTTGGCGAGGACCAGGCTCCGCTCTGGACGTTTTCCACGGGGTCAAAGAGTGACGTTATCCGCGTTCCACGTAACCAGGAAGTTTGCACTAGATACTTCACACGGGTTCACTACCGTGCTCGGCGAGGACTAGGCTCCGCTCTGGATGCTTCACACGGGTTCACTGCCGTGCTCTGCGAGGACCAGGATCCGCTCTGGACGTTTTCCACGGGGTCAAAGAGTGACATTATCCGCTTTCCACGTAACCAGGAAGTTTGCACTAGATGCTTCACACGGGTTCACTGCCGCGTTAGGCGAGGACTAGGCTCCGCTCTGGATGCTTCACACGGGTTCACTGCCCTGCTCTGCGAGGACCAGGATCCGCTCTGGACGTTTTCCACGGGGTCAAAGAGTGACATTATCCGCTTTCCATGTAACCAGGAAGTTTGCACTAGATACTTCACACGGGTTCACTGCCGCGTTAGGCGAGGACTAGGCTCCGCTCTGGATGCTTCACACGGGTTCACTGCCGTGCTCTGCGAGGACCAGGATCCGCTCTGGACGTTTTCCACGGGATCAAAGAGTGACGTTATCCGCGTTCCACGTAACCAGGAAGTTTGCACTAGATGCTTCACACGGGTTCACTGCCGCGTTAGGCGAGGACTAGGCTCCGCTCTGGATGCTTCACACGGGTTCACTGCCGTGCTCTGCGAGGACCAGGATCCGCTCTGGACGTTTTCCACGGGGTCAAAGAGTGACATTATCCGCGTTCCACGTAACCAGGAAGTTTGCACTAGATGCTTCACACGGGTTCACTGCCGCGTTAGGCGAGGACTAGGCTCCGCTCTGGACGTTTTCCACGGGGTCAAAGAGTGACGTTATCCGCGTTCCACGTAACCAGGAATTTTGCACTAGATACTTCACACGGGTTCACTGCCGTGCTCGGCGAGGACTAGGCTCCGCTCTGGACGTTTTCCACGGGGTCAAAGAGTGACGTTATCCGCGTTCCACGTAACCAGGAATTTTGCACTAGATGCTTCACACGGGTTCACTGCCGCGTTAGGCGAGGACTAGGCTCCGCTCTGGACGTTTTCCACGGGGTCAAAGAGTGACGTTATCCGCGTTCCACGTAACCAGGAATTTTGCACTAGATGCTTCACACGGGTTCACTGCCGCGTTAGGCGAGGACTAGGCTCCGCTCTGGACGTTTTCCACGGGGTCAAAGAGTGACGTTATCCGCGTTCCACGTAACCGAGAATTTTGCACTAGATGCTTCACACGGGTTCACTGCCGCGTTAGGCGAGGACTAGGCTCCGCTCTGGACGTTTTCCACGGGGTCAAAGAGTGACGTTATCCGCGTTCCACATAACCAGGAATTTTGCACTAGATGCTTTACACGGGTTCACTGCCGTGCTCGGCGAGGACTAGGCTCCGCTCTGGACGTTTTCCACGGGGTTAAAGAGTGACGTTATCCGCGTTCCACGTAACCAGGAATTTTGCACTAGATGCTTCACACGGGTTCACTGCCGTGCTCGGCGAGGACTAGGCTCCGCTCTGGATGCTTCACACGGGTTCACTGCCGTGCTTTGCGAGGACCAGGATCCGCTCTGGACGTTTTCCACGGGGTCAAAGAGTGACGTTATCCGCTTTCCACGTAACCAGGAATTTTGCTGATTGTATCCGCATTTCACGGGATTGGGGTTTGACTCTCTGTGGGAATACATCGTCGAGTCATGGAACTGGGAGTTGCCGCTGTTCCGTTTCGCTTGATGTTGTGTCTGCTGCCATGAGACGAACGGCGAGATGATCTCTAGGCTATCTGTGAACCGTCGAGATTTGGCTTCTCCTTATGATGAAACCTGGGGAAGGAGTATGATCCCTTCTTTGTTTGCGCCCCTGGATTGTATACAGGGGTAGATGTACCATCGCCTGTAGGGCGAAGATTTTACTTTTATTTTATTTCTTTCTCCGCGATGCTCTATCATTTCAGCTTTTATATCGCGAAGGTCGCGATTGCCCCATCATTTCGGCTATTTTTCGCGGTGCCCAATCATTCCGGCTATTTATTTATTCTCTACTCGCTGCTTTTTATTGCGAGTTGCCCCATCATTTCGGCTATTTTTCATGCATACATCTTTACTTGCTGCTTTTTATTGCAAGTTGCCCCATCATTTCGGCTATTTCGTATGCATGTGCGGCTTGCTAGCTTTCTCGCCGCAAGCTTGGATTTTAGGCACCGATTTCGGCATCAGCACCGCTACAACTGGAATGTTGCCAGGAGCGAATCATCATTTGCCTTTGTCGATGATGAACAAAGGTGGCTCAGCAAACAGGGTTAAGGGTCCTGTCAACCAAGGCTTTTGACTTCATGAGTCGTAAGGGTCTCACAAAGGTATTTCTCCCTACAAGTCGTGAGGATCTTGCAGGTGTATTTTCTCCTTAGGGATCGTGAGGATTCCTAAGTGTGTGTTCCTTTGTAAGTCGTAAGGATCCTACAAGAGGACTTTCTCCTTATGGGTCGAGAGGACCTACACGGGTTGGACTTTGCTGGGGAAATGTTTATTCGCACCCGTGGATTGTATACAAGGGTCAGTATTGAGTCCCTTGTAGGGCAACATCGAAGGTTGTGGAGGATTTGCTTAAGAACAGGTTTAGGTTTCTGTAACTTAAGACTTTCAAATCTCATGAGCCGTGAGGGTCCCATGAGAGAGTTCTCCTTACGAGTCGTGAGGATCTCGTAAGTGTGTTTTCTCCTTAGGAATCGTGAGGATCCCTAAGTGTGTTGCTCCTTTGTGAGTCGTAAGGATCTCACGCAGGTGGTTTCTCCTTACAAGGTCGAGAGGACCCTATAAGTGTCTTTTAACGAGGTTGCGCCCTTTCGGGTTTTCACAAACACTCGCCGGTAGTCCTGCTGTTTTTACTCACGGAGCCCTTTCGGGTTTTCATCCGTGCCCATTTTGCTTATGGACATACCGTTTTTTATTTTATATACTTTTTTTCTCTTTTTTTTTGTCAGCCTAAGGATGCTGCGGTAGTAGTTTAGGGACGTTTCGGTCTGTCGTTAGTTTAAGGACGTTTCGGTCCGTCGATAGTTTTACGGACGTTTCGGTCCGTTGTTAGTTTAAGGACGTCTCGGTCCGTCGTTAGTTTAAGGACGTCTCGGTCCGTCGTTAGTTTAAGGACGTTTCGGTCCGTCGTTAGTTTAAGGACGTTTCGGTCCGTTGTACTGGGAAGGCCAGCTGCTGCTTGTAAAGTCTGAGCCTAGGAAGATAGCGAGCGGACATAGTCGTCGTCATCTATCATTGACCCGGGCTACGGCTCGTTAAGCATAGTATTTCTTTAAGAAGCGGCCGTTTATTGGCCTGAAAGGCCTTTCACCGTGCATGTCCACGAGTAGATAGGCTCCACCCTGGTAGACCTTGTCTATGATGTAAGGGCCTTCATAGTTTGGCTCAAATTTTCCCCGCTTGGCACGATTGGGGATCATAGGTCTTTTGACCACTAGTACAAGTTCGCCTTGGTGGAATGTCCTCGGCCTGGTCAATTTTTCGTACGAGCGCGTCATCTTTGCTTTGTAGGCTTCTAGGTGTTGTTGCGCTATGAGCCGGGTTTCGTCGAGGGCATCAAGCTCCTCAAGCCGAAGGTGAGCATTTTCTTCGTCCGTCAGCTCGTGATGGACTGATACTCGTAGAGAGGGTAATTCTATCTCGAGGGGGAGCACTGCCTCCGTCCCAAATACTAACGCGTACGGCGTTGTGTTCGTGGCCGTCTTGAATATAGTTCGATAAGCCCAAAGGGCTTCCTGCAGCCTTTCGTGCCAGTCTCTCTTATTCCGGGAAACGGTCTTTTTTATGATCTTCGTCAAGGTCTTGTTGAAGGCCTCGGCCAGACCGTTAGCTCGTGGGTTGTAAATTGAAGAATACCTCCAGTCTATATTGTGCTGCTGTGCGAAGCGGCTAATCTTATGGCTTCTGTAGGCCGGCCCGTTGTCGGAGATAATCCGCCGGGGGGTTCCGAACCGATAGATGACGTGCGTTTTGAAGAAATGGAGGATATTCTCCGTCTTCACTTCCCTCAGCGGTACTGCTTCTGCCCATTTGGAGAAGTAATCAGTTGTCGCTAGGATAAAACGATGTCCCCGAGACGATACTGGCTCGATGGGGCCAACTATGTCAGTCTCCCACATTTCGAATGGCCAGCTGGCCACCGTTGGGTGTAGTGGATTTGGATGTCGGTGGATAAAGTCTCCATGAATCTGGCACGAGTGGCATTGCTTCGCATACTCGAGGCAGTCCTGGATCATCGTGGGCCAGTAGTAACCCATCCGTTTAATTTTTAACTTCATCTTTGGGCCTGCTTGGTGAGAACCGCAAAGTCCGTCGTGAACTTCCTGAATGACTCTTTCTGCTTCGCCAGGTCCTAAGCATCTCAGCCATAGAGAATCAAACGATCTCTTGTACAGGGTATCGTTGACGAAAGCGAAGGATAGAGCTCTTTTCATGAGCTGATGTCTTGAGGACGCTTCTTTGGGCATTCGGTGGGACCTAAAGTAGTCTATGAAGACTTCCCTCCAGTCCTCGGCCTTCTCATGGTCCTTTATTTGTAAGGTCGTCTGCTCAGTCGCTCTCTCTTTATGTAATTCCGGAGGTATTTCTGCCGGGGCGAGCACTCGACGGCTTTGTACCACGATTCTGACATCATCGAGGTTCTCGTCAGCCAGTTCTTTAGCAAGTTTGGCCAATGCGTCTGCTTTGCTGTTTTCCGCGCGCGGTATGTTCTCTAAAATATAGGAGGGGATTTGGGCCAACAGTTGTTGCACCTTTTCGCCGTACTTCACCAATTCCGGCTTGCACGTTTGGTAGTCACCATTTACTTGACTAACGACCAGCTGGGAATCTCCGTATATAAGGAGGTCTTCAATTCCCATGTCGATGGCAATTTCAAGGCCTGCTATCAAAGCTTCGTATTCAGCTTCATTGTTTGTCCTCGGCTCTGTTAAAGAGAAGGCGAAGCGCATTATCCCTCCTTGTGGAGTTGCAAATATGAGACCTATCCCCGATTTGATCATTGGGATACCTTGTTTCTGTTTCTTTACGGAGGACGCTCCATCGAAATAGAGTTCCCACCGGGTGCTTCCGCCGCTAATCGCATCAAATGCATGCTCGTCCGGCAAATCACAGTTCAGAGGAGAGTCAGCCGGTATCGGGTGCTCAGCGAGGAAGTCAGCAATGGCCTGGCCTTTCACTGCCTTGAGAGGTTGATATGTTATCGAGAACTCCATCAAGAGCAGGGCCCATTTAGCGAGTCGTCCCGTCAATATGGCTTTTGACATCAAGTGTTTAAGGGGATCCACCTTTGAAATGAGACGGACTTCATGTGCCAACGCATAGTGCCTGAGCTTTGTTATCGCGAAGATTAACGCCAAGCAATGTTTTTCAATGGGAGAGTAATTGCTTTCTGCCTCCAGTAGAACTCGACTTAAGTAGTAGAGTGCTCTCTCTTTCCCCTGATCGTTCTTTTGTGCCCATAAGGCGCCCAAGGAACCTTCAAGGGCGGTTGTATAAAGAATGAGGGGTTTGCCCTTGACCGGCGCGGCCAACATCGGAGGGTTCTGCAGGTACTGTTTGATCTCGTCTAGTGCACCTTGGCATTTTTGATCCCAGACGAATGGGGTTCCCTTCTTCATCAGGTGACTGTAAGGACGGCACTTTCCGGAAAGGTTGGCTATGAACCGCCGGATGTATGCGAGTTTCCCTTGGAGAGACCGCAACTGCTTGAGGGTTCTTGGCGGAGGCATCTCCATGATCGCTTTAATCTTTGACGGATCTATTTCAATACCTCGGTGTCGAACGATGAATCCCAGGAATTTGCCCGAGGAGACTCCAAACGCGCATTTGAGGGGATTCATTTTCAAATTATATTGCCGAAGGCGTTGAAATACAGTCTCCAGATGCTTTAAGTGATCTTCGTATGACATGCACTTTACTACGAGGTCATCGATATAGCACTCAACGATGTCATGTATGAGGTCGTCGAAGATCTTTGTCATGGCCCTTTGATAGGTAGCGCCAGCGTTCTTTAAACCAAAGGGCATAACCCTGTAGCAGAATATACCCAAAGGGGTCCGGAAAGCGGTGTGCTTCTGGTCTTCGGGATGCATCTTTATCTGATTGTATCCTGAGGAACCGTCCATAAAGGAGAAGATCTCGTGAGTGGACGTGTTATCTATCATTAGCTCGGTCACCGGCACCGGGAAATCATCCTTTGGACAGGCTTTGTTGAGATCCCTGAAATCCACGCATATGCGTACCGTCCCATTCTTCTTCATTACCGGGACGATATTGGCGATCCAATCGGGATATTGGACTTCTTGGATAAATCCAGAATCGATCAGCTTCTTGACTTCGGCGTTGATGCTCATCTCAAGCTCGAGTCGCATCCTTCTTGGCGCCTGCTTGACTGGCTTGATATCCGGGGATATTGCTAATTTATGCACAGCGATCTCCGGATCTAATCCTGGCATCTCGGAGTAGTTCCACGCGAAGCAATCTTTATGCCATAGAAGCACGTTCTTTAACGCAACCACCCTTTCTTCAGATAGCAGCTCGCTGACAAATGTCGGTCGCGGGTCATCTACCGATCCCAACTCAATCTTCCTGAGGTTATCTGCAGTAGTATGTATACCGTCTTCCAGTTCCTTCGGGGCGGGTGGAAATTCTGAGATTATCTCATCATCGCTGTTCTCAAAGCACCGGGGAAGGTCATCTTCGTTCTCGGGCTCTTCTTCTAATATCGTAATCGTATAACAGGAGTGAATCCGCTCCCAGGACCGAGGTGGATCCGGTTCTGCTCTTGCGGCCTTGGGTTCATGCTTTTGTGGCGGCGTTACCCTCCATCCGTTGGATAGAGCGAATCTGCCCTGTTGGTACTGGTCCTCGACCCAGTTCTTGAAGGTGAAGCAGTCTTCGGTAGGATGTCCTATGGCTCGATGATAAGAGCAATAGCTCAGATGAGAAGCCTTGTTAGCTTGTTCAGGATGTCTAGACCTTGGAAGCGCGATCATTTGATGTTTTATGGCTAGCTTGAGTAATCTCTCCGTCTTGTCCTGGGGGAAGGAGTACGCTCGACTCATCTTCCTCATGAGGGACAAATCCGAGCCGTGCAATACCCGATCACGTAACCCTCTAATCCTGCGTCGTTGTTGTCGGCTCCTCTTTCCGCTTCTTGACTTATTTCCGTCTCCGCATCGGGCCTTTCGTATGACGGGTTGACAAGGATGAACATCCTTGTCTTTTGCAGCCTGTTGAAATAGACGTTGCGTCCTGGCCTTCTCGTAGATGGCCATTTCGCGGTTGTGGTCTTCTCGAACTTTCTGACCCACTTTCCTGATAGGCTTGCCTATTCGTTCTTCAAACGACGGACTCGACGCTTCAATCGCGGGGCCTAGTTTTGATGGGGGGTTGGCATCTCCTGACAGGGCGTCCTCCCCTTCATCAAAGGTATATATAGCGTAGCTGCTGTGGGCCCGTTCCCGTTTTCCGGTTCTCGCGTATCCAAGCCCAAGTGTTTCCATTTTCCCGTTGGGCAATTTGCGTTGAGTCCCAGGGACATCCCAAATCCTGTTGTAGAACCGAGCCTGTCGAACAGTTTGTTTTAAAGGTACTCCTTGGCGCTTCAATAGCTTCTTTAATCCATCTGTATAGTATCTAGGCAGACGGATGGGTTGGAGCCTGTCAAGTGTAGCATCCACGCCATGCCAGATCTCTTTCTCTACTTTCGACTCTGAGGATTGGTAGAATAGGATCACCTTCTCACCCCTTCGCCTGGGAGGGACGTAAAACGTTTGCAGGTCTTGCACCTTGTGAGCTTGAAGCGTGTCGAGATCCTTGTAGTGTTCTCGCGGTACCATGGTGATTTGCAAACTATGGTCATTGCCAAGGGGTGCTCGTATTGACAGCCGATTGGAGAACACGGCATTAACCTCATCTTCTGAATCACTTCCGAAGACCAACATGGGGGCGGGCTGTTAGTTATATGTATGCCCTAGAGGCCATTACTATACATAGGATGTATATTGTAGTGGATGCTGGGACATATATAGGGAGGACTTTCTTGCTCGACATGATAGTATGCTATCTGGTTGCTCTTTACCTTAACGTGTATACTGATTGTCTCTCTGTTACATGTTGGTAAAGCCCTTAGGATCTGTACTTGACTACCTGGACTATGATGCGGATCATACTAGTGGGGACATGGTAGTCTATAAGTACATCCTTCACAGTCCCTAGTCGAGGGTGTATCGAGACGGGGCATCGATATACCAGAGTAGACTAGCGTATACCTTCTCGACCCATACAGATGGGCGATGGATGATCCCATATCCATCGGTGTTTGACATCAGAGATGATATACGGGTGCTCAGTAGAGACTGGGTACACTGGACGGACTCGCCGAGAACTCCCAGATGGTATTATACCTCACGTCAGATGGCAGTTCTCTGGTGACACTGGTACAGAGTAGTCTGTTGACCCGAGATCGTCATAGAGTCTTGTGTGGTTCCCACTGTGCTTTGATTTCCATCTTACCACGTCTAAGAGGGCGTGCAAAACGGTGGTTTTTGGGTACAGTCCCGAGTCACATGGAGGCAATGAGCGATAGGAGGGGATTCGTCTCTCCCGGTATATGGGGGTTGATGTTGCACTGTGTTCGATCGGCTATAACAGGAAGTCCCTGGCCAGGGCTGCTCAGAGAATTGCTGGTAAGTGTTACCAGTAGTTTCTCGACCCGTTATGAGCCTCATATCGACACGACTTATTGAGCTATTGGGGTCTGACGTATACCACCCCTAGGCGAGATATGCGACAGATCAGACGATCAGACCGGACTGTACGGTAGTGTTACTGGTCGGATTCACTGGAGTGTGAGCGGGCTTGCTCGTCGATCTTCAGATCGCTCAATACCCGGGTGGCCGTTACGTTTAGCAGACCGCTTGCGGCTTGTGGATGCTTGATATGATCATCATCCGCTGCCGGCGTATTGACGAGTCTTTAGAGTCCTACACAGAGGTTTCCTGGTTCAAGCGAAACGAAATAGGAGCGCATATGAGATATGTGCGGGACCGAGAATAATGCGTGTATGTGATACCGTATTCTATTCTCGCGATAAATATATCGAATGGTTGTATGCGATATAACCTAGTTATCGATTCAAGCGTTGATTCGATAAGCCGATATATTAGATACCAGTCGGTTATGTGCGCATGACCGGATCATTGAATCAAGTGTTGATTTAATGATTTAATGCATAATTATATATTTGATATATTACTTTGCACTAACTAGTATTGGTTCACTTTAAACGGATTTTATCACTTGGATTGTGCACAAAGTATATGTGATATACTTTAGTACACATCTTTGTATCATGTTTGATGATGTTTGCTCTTGAGGTTAAGTATGAAGAATTAAACAATGGTTAAGAGTTGATTAGGGTTTGCTTTATCATTTCATTTATTCATTTATTTATTTAAATGAAAAAGGTTATGAGTTATGATAAGAATGGAGGCTATTTTTGTTTCTTATTGGATGCTTCATGAACATTTGACTATATGCCACCATTCTTGTCATTTTTCTTAACCCTAACCCACTCTAATCACCATGGTTAATTCTCTACACCTAACCCTAGTTAGTTATGATAAGTATTGGATTTTCTTTTTGATTAAAGATATACTTATCATAATTCTATGCTCATCATCTTCTTCTTCTTCTTCAAGTGAGCAACCTTGATGCCATTCATGGCAACTTGTGTTCTAGTGAGCAAAATCCAAATCCAAAGTGAACCCACCTCCTATTTCTTCATCCTCTACCTCTTGCCAAGTAGTAGAGTGTGTTTCCTTCACAAGTTTCATGACTTGGTGAAGGTGGAGCTTGATTCATCGATGCCTCGACGTAGATCATCTTCGGCATGGACATCGACGACCTAGCTTGCCCATTCTCCGACGAAGCCGACTCTAGAGCCCGGATTTGATTTGGACAGCGGAGACGACCCCGTTGCGGAGCCGTGGAGGTGGAGGACCGGATCTACAAAGGTTGTATTTCCGTATTCTCAGTAGTTAACTGTTAACTAGTTCTTGTTCGCCTAGATATCTAGCAAACGATCCGTACTTTAGGGTTTGTAGGCACCATAATTTTTGAAAATGCCATGGTTGATGGCTTGGGAGACCTCACTAGTGTGCCTAGGAACCCTGCAGTGGTATCAGAGCCTAGCTAGAGCCTCAGGCGAAGTCCAGACGGAAATTGAAGTCCGAACGAACCCGAAACCCCGATACAAACTTGCTCTCTGTACAATTTTTAAAATATGGGATTTTTCTATATTAAAAATATTCAGTAAAATCAGCAGGAGATTCTAAGAAACACTGCAAAATTCGTCAGCCTAATTCAATCATATCGCCGCGCTTCCGCGGCACAAGCCTGGCTTGTGCGGCGCAAGCGCGGCGGATTTGTCGTTTTGCGTGACTAATTTTGTACAGTAATTCCTCTGTTGCTATGCTGGTTTTTCTGGGAATTTTTAATTGTTTTTCAAGAGTTGAAAAATCTGGAGTTGTTTTGGGGATTCGGTATTTCGATCGGGGTATCAAATTTTGTCTGTGTGGCTTTCCGGATAAATTTTAGAATATGTTAAAAAGTTCGACCAGATATAAATACCTAACTTTTCCCCTGTCGGGAAATTTCCAAGTGTTGGATTTTTCCGTAGTTTAACGACGTTCTAAGTAGCGCAAGTAACGCGATGGTCCCTCTAGAAGACACAAACCTTAACTCGATTATGTGACCGTCTTGAACTGCCCTTTGAACCTTCGGGTTTGGGGCAGTACGGCGTGCTACATGTGAGGCGTTGGCTTGACCCTTCTACGGCTGGACCGTTGGTACTGAGGTACGAACTGAATGTTGTTAGACTTGTTTCATGTGTTGATCTGTATCGGGAAAACTTGGGTGTTCGATTGTTCGATCGGAAAGTTTAACATTTTCTGTTTATCTGGAATGGGATACAATAATTGGAATTCACAATTAGTTATGTGATAACTAAATGAATGTTATAAACGTAGCAGTTTAGTCTCACTTGATCGGTTGCCACGGAATTTTGATGTGATCAAAAGTCCGTCGCAATCACGTAGCGTACGCGGATACTCGCCGGGTAAACTTAATAGACAGCCTCACTCCATAGCCCCGACCAAGTGACTGTAGGAGAACCCCGTCGCCGAAAGCATCCGTCCGGGTGCTCGCGGTAGCGGTGTTCCGCCTTGGTGCACTTCGTCGACGGTATCGGGGGTGCGGCCGCCTACTGAAGTTTGCGACGAGCATTCGATCAGAATGTCGGGAATCTTGTTGAATTGCCCGACTTGATATTGAAAAGAGTTTTCGATTTTGAGACTAAAATGCGGGG
This sequence comes from Agapanthus africanus, assembly GCA_030015575.1. Lineage (NCBI taxonomy): Eukaryota > Viridiplantae > Streptophyta > Magnoliopsida > Asparagales > Amaryllidaceae > Agapanthus > Agapanthus africanus. The sequence continues at coordinate 31,212,092 of CM057339.1, forward strand.
TTTATAATTGTTAGGCATGCGATGTCTAAGTAATTCATTTGGTCAGGCATGCGATGTCTGAGGTGGTTGCGGATTCCAACTGTTGTAGTTTTACACTTTCTTTTCTGTGACCGTAAGTGTAATATGTGATATCGCCGGTTTCGTTGCTATATGTCAACGACAATTGGGATGGACATATTTACTTACGTTGATGACATGTGATGTTATGTGTTGCTGGATATGTTATATTGGATCGTCGTGTTTGAATAGCCGGGGGTTTTTATGTGAGATGAGTGTTTTTCATTTTCATTCATGTAAAAAACTTGTATGTAATATTCTTTTATTGGGGCGCTTCCAGGTTGCGGGAGTTGTCACCTGTTGTATATTATTTACTTTTCCGCACTAGGATAGACCCAAGGAGGAGAGCACAAGTAACCGGGTTCTGGGGTCCAGTGGGAGACCAACTCGAGGAGTCGAGTCCGGGTCTCCTAACCCTAGAATTGGCAGGGTTGCTTGCCGCTCTCGTAGGGGTCTAGGGGTGTGGGTTTGGCTATTCATCATGACCGTGGAATCCGTGTTTTATACTGGCTCGTATTGAAAACACGGACGTCCTAGTATATCCAATATTTCATATGATACTTCTGCTGCGATATCTGTGATGTGATCATGAGATGTTCTGTGATGGATATAGTATATAGTATATATGATATATTATATAGACGTTACTTATGTTTTACACCCGCGCTAGCCCTGCCCTGCTCTGTCGTTAGTTACCTAACCTAACGGTGCATGAGGGGACATCGAGGCGAATGCGGATGGCATAAGTGTACGTCATATCTATCTGTGATGTTTAGGTATTTAAATGATGGGACTTCATTAATGCGATTAATGAAAATAAAAGAAACCTAAGATGTTGTAGAATCGAATTTCAAAATAAAACAGGTAGCTACAGTTCTTGCTTTGCACAGCGGTATATGAGATATATCCTGCACCTTATTCGATGAGGAAAGGACCGAGATCCCTTCACCGGGAGTGACTCCTTTAGCAATAACTGGCAGATGCTACACACTCGGTTTGTCTTTTGATTGCTTTTAAGTGTTTTTGCTTTGCACAGCGATATATGCGATATATCCCGCACCTCATTCGACGAGGAAAGGACCGACGATCCCTTCACCGGGAGTGACTCCTTTAGCAAAACTAGAAAAGCCTCAAAAGCACTCCATTTCAAAATCATTTGATTCTACAACGATATCAAGTTCATTACGCAATAGGTTTTCAGAAAAACCTGTCGTAGCCCTCCGTCATTTCAGATAAGTTGTATATAGTATTCGTGCTGCATTTGTTGGCTTTCGTCAAGGTGCAGTGTGCGGTAGCTATATGCTGCTTATCTGCTAGCATACGATGCGATTGGATTAGGGTAGTCGTGCGGCTTTGTTGGCTTTCGTCAAGGGTCGTGCGGGTGGGTTTAATTCGATCAAGAAATGTACGGGCTGAACTTGACTAGCGGGCTATGGTTTGTTGGCTTTCGTCAAGGTCATAGCACGTTAGGGGCAAAATATTATCGGGAATTTCAAGTGTTGAAATTTGCAATGAGATTGCATACCTTCTATGAGATAGTTGGATCCCGATACCCGCTGCGAGTAAGAGTTACTCCTGGGAGAGTTTTATACATTACAATTAGCCGATCAAGTAGGTGTCTAGAAAGGTGTCAACGGGGTTACGCCTCTGGGAAAACGAGGTTTACATTAATTAGGTTCGTGCGAAAGCACGGGGGACCTCCCTCAAAGTACCGACACTGGCCTGGCTGAAAGATTGGCGAACTTGTAGTGTGTAATTAATCCCGGCTAGTCTTTCCTTTTAGGGTTTGAAGGAAGATTTGATAAAAAGCAGTGGGAGCCATCCTGATTAGATAAAATAATAACCAATCTATTCTTGACAGAGCGCACGCTGAGTGTTTTCTTCTCTCTCTCTCCTGGTAGCGACCATATCACGCCTTAATCAAGATAATAATACGGATATTTGACCGAACCCGCTTGTTATACTGAGCTGGGGAACGTTGGTCCCGCTCCAACTTATAATTGTTATAAGACAGAGCAGGAATTTGGGGTATACCAGATTTCCCGTGCCGCCCAAACGAAGAGAGTGCATGCTGATGCATCATCTTCGGGTGTGTTCGTTATACAGAACTGTTTCTCAGTATCCTTTACGTCCTGGGTATATGATACCGGATCAGGATCCCACATATGTAATCTGTTACATAGGGCTACAGAAAGGTAGAGAACTGAGAACGGGTGATAAGTTTCATGAGGCAGAAAACGGGGCAAGAGTTGCAGCCAAGTCTGTCGGTCACTGTCACCCTGTATTACCGATACATTGATTATGAACGAATGTTGTTAGATATCGAACCTGATATACAAAATCATATCTATCTCTTTATTAGTAAAGAAAGGATATAATTCTGTATTGTTGGATAATATTTTGAACATTTCCTATATCAAAAGTTGATCGGTTCAGGCACGTTATCTAAAAGCGTTGATGTTCTAAATCAAACTACAGTTCTTAGTATATGGAACACACACAAGAGGAAGAGTTCAGAAATGAACGAATCCTTCTTGATGTATTGTAGACTAGGTCAGATCAATGTGACCCGACTAGCTAGAGTTACATAAAGATGCATATTTAAATCAGTTTGAATTTACATCTTGTGAAACTCGCCAGTCATGTCACAAAGAAAAGATGACCACAGCTCTGTTTATTGGAAACAGAGAAAGAGTTAATAAACTCTTGGGATGATACATGTTGATGTATGTAGGTCCCCTGTCTACACATGCCAAGACCGGTTCTTTATACTTCATTATATTCTCTGATAATCTCTCAAGATTCAGTCATATGTTCCTGTTGAAACATGAGTCCGAACCTTTTGAGATATTCACAGAATATAAGTTGGAAGTAGAGAACCTAAACGGGTATAAGTATTATGTCCTATGATGAGATCAAGGAGGAGAATACTTGAGCACGGAAATCCTGGATTATTCTAAAGGAGAATGAGATTCTCTCTCAGCATTACTCCTCTGAATACACCATAGCACGATGGTATATCGGGGCGGAGCAGATACACCCTATTTGATATGGTGTGCTCTATGATGAGTACTACTGAGTTACCTTTTTCCTTTTGGGAGTTATGCGCTTGAGAAGCTGCATACCTATTGAATAGGGTTCGAATCAAATCAATGCCTACCACTTCATATGTGATATGAAAAGCGAAGAGCCCATGTCTTAAGTTAGTTAAGATTTGGGGTTGTCCGGCCTATGTCTAAAAGCAAAATCCGGACAAGCTCGAGGCAAGGTCAGTTATGTACAACTGGAAAGGTTCCAGCTATACTAACTACAGCTGATGATTTGAAAGAACCAAAGGATTCGATAGTTACCAACGAACCTCAGCCTCTCCGCCGATCTAGTAGGGTTCCTCACCCACCTGAGAGATACTTCGGTTTCTCTATGACAGTGGGAGCGAGGATTACATCATGAGATGATGACCCAACTAGTTTCGAGCAGGCCATCAGGAGTAAGACTCTGTAAGAATGGCTGGATGCTTAGTGATCTGAGATGGAATCCTTATACACCAACAAAGTATGGACTTTGGTTGCTATATCAGAAGGGTTAAATCCCCATCAGAAGCAAGTATATCTTGAGAAGATTACTTGGTGTAGATGGAAAAGTTGAGACTTTCAAAGCTAGACTTGTTAAAGCTTTTCGTCATCGACCAGGCATGGATAATGATGAAACCTTTTTCAAGTAGCTATGCCTAAGTCCATCCAGATCCTACTTGCCACGGCTTCATACCATGACTGTGATATCTGGTGGTTGGGTGTCTTGACTGCTTTTCTAAATGATGATTTAGAAGAGAGTGTCTATAAGTACACAGCCAGAGGATCTCGTAAACAGTGGGAGCAGCGGAAACGTGTGCAAGATGCTTTATAGGATAAAGCAGGCATCGCGGAGTTGGAACATCTGTTTTGATGAAGCAGTCAAAGAGTTTGACATCATCAAAATGGTAGATGAACCTTGTATAAACAAGAAGGTAGTAGGGAGTATGGTGACGATCCTCGTAGAGTACGTGGATGACATACTCTTGATAGGAAAGGAGTTTCCTATGCTACGCTCGATCAATCTCCGCTTATCACAATGATTCTCCATATAGGATCAAAAGTGATACCTACTAAATCCTGGGTTTTGGATCTATGAGATAGATCTAAATGGATGTTAGGATACTCACTAGATGTAGTGAGATGGTGTCAATCGATCCTGAGGAGAATCACTGGAAGTGTTCCAGGGTGATAAAGACGACTGAATATCAGTCGCAGGCATTGTCTTTACCCTCAGTAAAGGGACGGTATGTTGGAAGAGTTCCAAGCTAGATACCGTGACATACTAGACGATAAAGGCTGGATACATCGCTACTTAAGATGCTACCAAAGAGGCTGTTTGGGTGTATATAGGTTCATGAGATGAACTATGTTCCTCCCATTGTATGACAATGGAGTTGTGGCTTCTGCCAAGGAACGCCCGTCCCATCAGTGATCCAGACATATTCTAAGGCAGCATCGCCTGATCATGGAGATAGTTGATCTCCAGGGTGATCGAGGTTTGGAGAGTAGACTCAGAGGACAACACAGCGGATCCACTCACAAAGGCCTGTTCCCAGAGAGAGACTTTTATGGGATGGTTGAGTATGAGATACTTCAAACCACTGCTACAGATGGCCCTAGTGCAAGTGGGAGATTGTTAGTTATATGTATGCCCTAGAGGCCATTACTATACATAGGATGTATATTGTAGTGGATGCTGGGACATATATAGGGAGGACTTTCTTGCTCGACATGATAGTATGCTATCTGGTTGCTCTTTACCTTAACGTGTATACTGATTGTCTCTCTGTTACATGTTGGTAAAGCCCTTAGGATCTGTACTTGACTACCTGGACTATGATGCGGATCATACTAGTGGGGACATGGTAGTCTATAAGTACATCCTTCACAGTCCCTAGTCGAGGGTGTATCGAGACGGGGCATCGATATACCAGAGTAGACTAGCGTATACCTTCTCGACCCATACAGATGGGCGATGGATGATCCCATATCCATCGGTGTTTGACATCAGAGATGATATACGGGTGCTCAGTAGAGACTGGGTACACTGGACGGACTCGCCGAGAACTCCCAGATGGTATTATACCTCACGTCAGATGGCAGTTCTCTGGTGACACTGGTACAGAGTAGTCTGTTGACCCGAGATCGTCATAGAGTCTTGTGTGGTTCCCACTGTGCTTTGATTTCCATCTTACCACGTCCAAGAGGGCGTGCAAAACGGTGGTTTTTGGGTACAGTCCCGAGTCACATGGAGGCAATGAGCGATAGGAGGGGATTCGTCTCTCCCGGTATATGGGGGTTGATGTTGCACTGTGTTCGATCGGCTATAACAGGAAGTCCCTGGCCAGGGCTGCTCAGAGAATTGCTGGTAAGTGTTACCAGTAGTTTCTCGACCCGTTATGAGCCTCATATCGACACGACTTATTGAGCTATTGGGGTCTGACGTATACCACCCCTAGGCGAGATATGCGACAGATCAGACGATCAGACCGGACTGTACGGTAGTGTTACTGGTCGGATTCACTGGAGTGTGAGCGGGCTTGCTCGTCGATCTTCAGATCGCTCAATACCCGGGTGGCCGTTACGTTTAGCAGACCGCTTGCGGCTTGTGGATGCTTGATATGATCATCATCCGCTGCCGGCGTATTGACGAGTCTTTAGAGTCCTACACAGAGGTTTTCTGGTTCAAGCGAAACGAAATAGGAGCGCATATGAGATATGTGCGGGACCGAGAATAATGCGTGTATGTGATACCGTATTCTATTCTCGCGATAAATATATCGAATGGTTGTATGCGATATAACCTAGTTATCGATTCAAGCGTTGATTCGATAAGCCGATATATTAGATACCAGTCGGTTATGTGCGCATGACCGGATCATTGAATCAAGTGTTGATTTAATGATTTAATGCATAATTATATATTTGATATATTACTTTGCACTAACTAGTATTGGTTCACTTTAAACGGATTTTATCACTTGGATTGTGCACAAAGTATATGTGATATACTTTAGTACACATCTTTGTATCATGTTTGATGATGTTTGCTCTTGAGGTTAAGTGTGAAGAATTAAACAATGGTTAAGAGTTGATTAGGGTTTGCTTTATCATTTCATTTATTCATTTATTTATTTAAATGAAAAAGGTTATGAGTTATGATAAGAATGGAGGCTATTTTTGTTTCTTATTGGATGCTTCATGAACATTTGACTATATGCCACCATTCTTGTCATTTTTCTTAACCCTAACCCACTCTAATCACCATGGTTAATTCTCTACACCTAACCCTAGTTAGTTATGATAAGTATTGGATTTTCTTTTTGATTAAAGATATACTTATCATAATTCTATGCTCATCATCTTCTTCTTCTTCTTCAAGTGAGCAACCTTGATGCCATTCATGGCAACTTGTGTTCTAGTGAGCAAAATCCAAATCCAAAGTGAACCCACCTCCTATTTCTTCATCCTCTACCTCTTGCCAAGTAGTAGAGTGTGTTTCCTTCACAAGTTTCATGACTTGGTGAAGGTGGAGCTTGATTCATCGATGCCTCGACGTAGATCATCTTCGGCATGGACATCGACGACCTAGCTTGCCCATTCTCCGACGAAGCCGACTCTAGAGCCCGGATTTGATTTGGACAGCGGAGACGACCCCGTTGCGGAGCCGTGGAGGTGGAGGACCGGATCTACAAAGGTTGTATTTCCGTATTCTCAGTAGTTAACTGTTAACTAGTTCTTGTTCGCCTAGATATCTAGCAAACGATCCGTACTTTAGGGTTTGTAGGCACCATAATTTTTGAAAATGCCATGGTTGATGGCTTGGGAGACCTCACTAGTGTGCCTAGGAACCCTGCACGGGCGTCCCTAGGTTGTTACGCTGAGATGGCCCTGTATAAACTATCTCTTCCTCTTCTTCGGTATCGCTCCCGAAAACAGGGATGGTAGCGGCGGTTTTGTTCTCCGAGTTGCGACACCTTTCTGTATCCTCGAAGTCTGGCAAAAAGTACTTCGCATCTTCGTATTTGCGGACTTCGTTCACGGAAAATGGGTTTAACTCTCCTGTTACGGTATACTCGAAACCATCCTTAAAGTACTTCATACACTGATGTTGTGTAGAAGGGACGATGTTGTATTCGTGTAGCCAAGGACGACCGAGCAAGGCGTTGTAGCAGGTCTTGGCATCAATGACATGGAACTTGATGTCTGTGATGAGAAGTCCAAAGCGTAATGTTAGTATTACAGATCCGAGAGTCCGTGACGATTGTGAATCGAAACCGGAGATAGTAATTTTGTCACGAGCGAGGTGTTGCACACTCATGCAGATTTCCTTCAACACCCGAACATTAAGGAGATTGACGGAGGATCCATTATCCACCAGGATCTTGCCTATCTTGATGTCATGGCAGTATCCGGAGACATATAGGGGACGGTTGTGGTCGCACGTCCCGAGAAGGAGGTCTTCATCACCGAAAGTGATGTCGGCCGTATGCACTTCCTCCAGTTCATCCTTCATCCTTTCAGTGGCGAGGAAGGCTTGGAATTGTTCAAGTTCTTGCAACGCCTTAATGAGTGAGTCTCGCGCTTCTTTTGATAATAGGAGGGCATCAAGAATGCTAAGCTGAGAAGGTAGCTTCCTTAAGTGCGCGAGGATGTTATAGTCTACCTTACCCTTCTTAGGAGGGTCTTTGGTAGTTAGTTCTTTCATGACTTGGTCATCTAAAGTGATATCTTCAGTGACCTTCTCCTTTCCCTTATCTTTTCTGCTCACGGGCCCGAGATTCTTTTCTGGGAGTGTGCGATTGCGCAGCTGGATGTTCTCGCAGGCTTCCGGTTTCTCCTCTTTTCCTAAAACGGATTCTCTAAAGAGAGGGCCCAGAGTCATTTCTTCATCAGAGTCACTCCCAAAGGTGAGAACTTGTGACCCCCCGACGTTAACCATGTCACATCTGCCAGTAGTTCTGTTGTGCCCGTCGACAGTGCTTCTTCGTTCCCGACGGCTCTTGCGTTTCATGCGCTTAAAATGTTGCCGACGAGCAACATATCCTTGCCACCATATCTTAAAGGCGTCGCACTCCTCTGTGGGGTGTGAGATTTTCCGATGATATGCGCAATAATCGGGGTGCCTCTCCGCCCCATCGTGCGTGTTTCCTTCCGAGGGTGGTAGCTTCATTCCCATTGACATGGCTTTGGCAAACCTTTTCCTTGTCTTGAATATCTTCTTGTCTACTTCGGATGCCTTTTGCTCTGGCAGGGGTAGCTCAACTCTTTCGTTCAGTCGCCCGCCTTTGGTTCCCTCTGACGTTGCCGTCTCGCGCTCCTGATCCGCTTTACTCTTTAGACGAATCTCGTCTAGAAAGGCATTGATCATTTCATTTGTTAGCCACGCACGCTCTGGTTCGGGCTCCGTCTCCAGCTTCTTTGTGCTAGGAGTTTTCTCATCATCGGTAAACGAGTGGGAGATCACGTTGCAGCTCGCCACATACTCTTCGGATTCATCCGACGAGCTCTCTCCATCATCTCTCTCTTGAAAGATGTGGCTGAGAAACTCTTGCAGTGTGACAGGAGTTCGCGCCTTTTGATTGTATTCTTCCAGCGCGTCGATTTGCTTCTGCAAGTTCGTTTGCTCGTCTCCAAGCTTCGCGGGCTTCTTGGATTTCTTCTTTTTTTTCTTTGAAGATTTTAACGGTTGGGCGTGAGTATTTGGGCCCTTATCACGCGTCTTCGTAGTTGTGCGGGGCTTCAACATCCCTTCGATAATTTGAGGTTCAAGAGGGTCCTTCCATTCGATCGCAGGGCACGCATGAAGGTCTCTCAGCATTCTTTTGGTTTTCGTTGATAGCACGACCTCCCATGGAGCTTCTTCAATAAAGGAGCAGGTTGCCCCCGGTGTATCTGCTTTTTTAGGAGTATGCGGTTGCGGTGGGTTCACCTTCCACTTTTCGGACAGTACAAACTTCCCCTGGAGGTATTGATTTTCGATCCATCCTTTGAAGACGAAGCAATCTTCAATCGGATGACTTATCGTTTGATGGTAAGGGCAATAGTTAGAGTTATTCACCTCGGTGGGTTGTGGCGGTCGCCTTGGATTTGGTAGGTTTATAAGTCTGTTGTGTATTGCCAGCTCGAATAATCGTTTCGTCTTGTCTCGTGGGAACGAGTAGGGACGCTTCATCTTCTCATTATAATACCGGCGTCTTTCTTCCAATTGATCTGCCGGTTTCGGGGCGTTAGGTTGCTGTTGGGCGTTCGCGACAAAGGTTGCCTTTCCTTTACCCTTGTCATTCCGAGGTTCCGACTTCGGGGGAGGTGGCCTATGACCCATCTGGTCCATCTGAGCCAACTTGTCGATTAAAGCCTGGAATGTGGTTGGCTTAAAGAACATCATAAACTGGGAGATAGTTGCGTGGGGGTCTAGGGTTCCCACGAACATGCCCACTGCGGGTGCCTCCTCAATGCGTTGCTCGCATCTCGACCACAAATTCCGCCAGCGTATAGCATATTGGACCCAGGTTTCGTCTGGTTTTACCCTGGCGTTAATCGATGCAGTTATTGGAGTGCGTTCGCTGGCACTTGCGAACCGCTGAGTGAATAACAACTCCATTTCAGCAAACGTTTTGATAGAATCGTTCGGGAGTTCCGAATACCATTCGAACGCTGTTTCTGATAAGCTGCCCACGAACTGGCGGAGCAACAGTTTGTCATCACCGCCGGTGTTACCGCAGAGGGCCCGGAACTGGGCGACATGTTGATGGGGATTGCCGGTCCCCTTATACACATGGAATTTCGGTATCGTATAGCCTTGCGGGTATTTGATTTGATCGTACCAGCTCGGATACAGCCGCCCCGTTTTCACGACTTGACCAGCTGCCTCAGTCGCATGATGGACCCGGATCTGCTGGGCTATATAGTCAGCCAAGTCAGCTTTAGAGATTGTCTCCTCCTTGGCCGTGGAGAGGGCTGGTGGTGGATTTGACGTTTCTCCTCGGTCGTCTTCCAGAACGATTGGGGGATCCTCGGCGGGTATGTCCTGTTGGATCATCATTCCTATCATATCTTGGAAGAGAAGGCCCATACGTTGTATGTTGGCCGCTTATTCAGCAGCCTCTTTGTCCTTTTTCTCCAGTATCCGGCGAAGGAATTCAGCGTCGGTTTCTTCCTCCTGGCGTGCGTCTGAGGACGTTTCTGGGCTTTCTTTTGGCCCGGTAAGTGCGGCCATAGCATTCATCATTTCCTGAAGCTTTTGTTGCTGCTCCTGGGCTTTCGTCATGGATCGGGTCAGCGGTCGGTGGCCCGTAGAAGTGCGGCTTTCCTCCTTTCCAGAAGCCATATAAACAGTGTGTACCACCATGCCCCCAGACTTAGGGCGTCTGGGCTCAGTGCTTTTAGCCGTCGTTGCATGCTGAGGGATCTTTTCTGGCCTCCTCCTTTTAGGAGCCATGGAGGTTGAGGGGGCCGTTGAGGTGGGCGTCCAGACAGCCTTTCGGGGTTCAGCCTGATGACCAGCCTCCGGTTGGATTTTTAGCTTCTTGTGCTGGCGGGAGCAGTTTGGATCGTTGATCGAGTCTCGGGCCTGCCGCCAAACCTTATAGATTTTGGAAGACAGCCGTTGAGGGGATCGGGGCTGTTCTGATTTTATTTCCACAATCTTTTTTGATGGGGGAGGAGACCTCTTTAGCACTGCAGTAGGGGAATTCCTTCGCATCTTATTTAGCATTTCGAAGCTGTTTCCATTCGGAACAGCAGCGTTAACTTCTGCCATCGGGGTTGGTGGAGTCAACCCGGAGGGGGAGTTGCCCCCAGCCTTCCTCACTCGGCGCCAATGACGACGTCGAGCGTGCCGAGCGGACGGCGTTGGGTCAGCGATAAGAATGGTTTCGCCTTGCCCTCCGTGTGGGTGAGGGGTCGCTGTTGGTGTTAGCCTATCGAAGACCGATGTCCTCTGGGCAGCAGGAGCGAGAGCTGAAGCCGTCAATCTTGTAAAGACTGACTTTTCGGCCGTAGAAGCCGCCTTGGCGATTTCGGGGGCAGGAGCGGCCACCCTCTTAGAAGCAGCCTCCGAGGCATTGACGTTGGGCGACTCGTTGAGAGGAGCCGTGGCAGGGGTAAGACGATCAAAGACCGACTTCTTAAGAGCTTCCTTTGTCAGCACCGGCGCCGCGAAGCTTGTTGGCGGGAGTATAGTCCCAAAGAACAATCCGGTAGTGGCCTGAGTCACCTGGTCTACTGGCATTGTGAATAACGAAGCAGCTTGGGGTCCGTAAGCTATACCTTCTGGCGAGGCAACGCGTTGGTCGCAATTGCAGCCTGAGCGGTTGGAGAATTTCGCGGAAGTAGAAGCCATCGATCCTTTGCTTTCAGCAATAAGCAAGACGCCAATTCTTAGTATCTTGAAACCCAAGGGCAACTATTAGCGAACCGCGATTGGTTCACGAATCACGACACACGAAGTGTGGAGTGGAAAGAGGAAAAGGTCCCACCGGTCGTGCCAGAATCTGTTCCCCTCCGAACGGACACGCGAGACATGGGCTGTCTTGCCTGAGGTTCGGGGCAGAGGCTAATTGGTGCTATCCGTCTACCTCTCCGAAGATGCCAAGTTGATTTACGGCACCGTGTATCGGAGGTTTAAACGGATGCGTCCGATGTAGCAGACTTCGTCAGATTCCCCCTCGTTTGAGGGGTTTTTGATTATGGGGACGCTCTTCCCTGCAGGCGCAAGCCCCTGCAGTTAATTACTCTACCGCATCGCGGTAACAACTTTCTCCTTCTCCAGATGGTCACTTCGTGTCGTGTGTGTTTATTTCATGTTTTGTTGCCCGTGGATCGTTTACGGAGACCGAGTTATGTCGTCGCCCGTAGGGCGTGGACTAGTCCAAATCCGTGTTATCTTAGATTTGGGTTTGGGGGTTTGGTTTGAGGATACGTTAGCCATACTTGAGGCTAAGATCAACTCAAACATTTGTTAAGGATACGTTAGTCTAGTTTGAGACTAAGATCAACTTAACGGGATCGTTTAGATCCGACAAAGGAGCGTTTGGACTCCATTGTTCCAGTTTTAGGGACATAGTGGTCCATCGTATGTGTGTGGCCGTCGGGACCCGTCACCTCTCTGACGACGTTGAAGGATTACAACGACGGGTGTCAGAGGAGTTCAGAGATGTACCCTCGAGCCAGAGTTAATTGGGGGGATTCGTAGTCCAGTCTGCTTGAAGGTTTAAGGATTCGTTAGCCATCTTTGAGGCTAAGATCAACTTAAACGGGACCGTTTAGATCCGACAAAAGAGCATATAGGGGGCTCTATTGTTCAAGTTTAGGGACATTGCGGTCCATGGGTAGTTTAGGGACGTTGCGGTCCATGGGTAGTTTAAGGACATTGCGGTCCATGGGTAGTTTTAAGACATCTCGGTCAAGGTTAAGGATGTCATAGTCCATGGGTTTAAGGACTCCACAGTCCGGTATATGCTCTGGATGCTTCACACGGGTTCACTGCCGTGCTAGGCGAGGACCAGGCTCCGCTCTGGACGTTTTCCACGGGGTCAAAGAGTGACGTTATCCGCGTTCCACGTAACCAGGAATTTTGCATGGGTTTAAGGACCCCACAGTCCATATCATGAGTGGTCATCGGGACCCGTCACCTCTTTGAAGACATTGAGGGATTACAATGCCAAGTATCAAAGGAGTGAAGAGATGTACCCTAGAACCGGAATGGATTAAATAGTCCTTAGCCCAATTTGGGATCAAGACCCATTAATTATATTATGAGCCCATTAGCCCAGTTAATTACGAATTGAGGACTTATGGCCATCTTGGGCTAAGTCCAATCAGGAGAGGCTTTGCCTCTATCCATTTGGCCAATTGGGCCAAAGCCTAGTGTTAAACACTACAGAGCAATCAGTGTTGAACACTGGGAATGAGATTGACAAGTTAGTGTTTAACACTAAAAGATAATTGGTGTTAAACACCAGCGACAAGGCTTTCAAATTAGTGTTAAACACTAAAACAGATCGGTATCAAGCACTGGCAACAGAACCCTCAAATTAGTGTTAAACACTAAGGTAGTCAGTGTTGAACACTGCAAGTAAAGTTTTTGATTAGTGTTGAACACTAAGGCCCAACAGTTGTTTTAACACTGGATTCGGGAGTTTCGATTTAGTGTTAAACACTAAGGCAAGAGGGGTCACGTGGCAACACGTGAGAGCGCCCTCCCTTCATTGATTCTGCTGAGATTATCGCATTTTTCAGAGTATCACGTGTCATCACGTGACGGGCATTCAAATGCTTATATGTTAACGCTTCTGCCGAGGGTCACGTGGGTCACGTGGGGCGCTGCCTCAAAGGGGCTTTCTGTAGATCTTTTGGGGGGTCACGTGGTGACACGTGACCCTGCCTCTATGTTGTTTAGAGGATCTGTTAATCCTTTTTCAGGAATTAAATTCCTCGAGCTTTAAATTTCAGAGGAATTAAATTCCTACTTCCTTTTGAAGACTTATATAGAGTTGAACTCTGAATTTTCTGTAGGAATTAAATTTCTCATATATGTGAAGAACTGAATAGGGTTAAACCCTAATAAAAGCTTTTAAGGAACTGAACTCCCATTCTCTGTTAAATTATGATTAAGGGAATTAAATTCCCGCTGTTCAACAGAACTAAGTTCTTAATTAGGGTTAAACCCTGTTTCTTTTTGTTCTGAAGGAATTAAATTCCCATAACACAGGGTCAAGCCCTAATTTTATTTTAAATGAATTAAATTCCTATAGTTCTGTGAGAATTAAATTCTCGTGCTTCCATTCCCTCTCTATGCTTTGGATCTGCATGGCAGGATCTCAACCCATTGAGAATTAAATTCTCAACTTCAAGGGGAGATGTGCACTTTACAGATCCTCTGTCCAAGAGAGAAGAAATATGTTCTTCTGTTTTATATATCAGAGTTAAACTCTGTTGAGAATTAAATTCTCTTTCTTTCAGAAAGCCTTCCCTTTCTTACCTAGGGTTTTCTTTTGCAGGAGATCCAAATTCCTCCAAGTATCAGAGCTCTCCTCTTTTTCTTCCCTCTGCGTATATATATCCTTTTTTTTCTCTAGGCTCCTATTTATAGGAGAAGCAGCCGAATCAATTAGTTTTTGATGAATCTTTATTAAGAGATTTGATTTGTATCCACCATTTGTTTTTGACCTTTGGATTATTAGGTGAATTTTATTCACCATTGGATTTCAAATCCAGGGATTCTCCTTTGTTATTGCTGTTAGATTTAAAGGGGAAATCTTTCCAAACTCGAGATTTTCCATAGATAGATGATATTTAATTATCTCTGAATCTTTAATTTGATCGGCCCCAGATAGTCACTTTCCTTTGGAAAGATTTAAATCTCCTTCAGAATTTAATTCTGTTAACAAAATGGGCTTTGAAAGCCGGTCACGTGTGACCACGTGACCCCCTTGGAACGAGCCTTAGAATCTTTCTTTTGTTCTCTATCTTCTGGTCGCTGTTTAGTCATCACGTGTCAACACGTGACCATTGGTCACGTGTGAACACGTGACCCCTGTCTAGAGCCTCTTTCTTTTGATTCAACTGGAGGACTAGCCCGCTGCTTTGAGCGTCACGTGCCAACACGTGACCTCTTCTGAAGCCTTTTCCTTGATTTGGTCAGCGAATCAATGTGTGCCTTTGCTGCTTGAATTTAAATGTCACGTGCCGACACGTGACCTTGGTCACGTGGGAGCACGTGACTCTTTCTAAAGCCCCTTTTCTTCAATGTAGCCAGGAAACTGAACTTGCCTTGATGATGCGTTTAGGTGTTACGTGTCAACATGTGACCGCTGGTCACGTGTAAGCACGTGACCCTCTTCTGAAGCTTTTCCCAGAAGCTTTCCTGATTTTAAATCAGGAAACAGAGCCGTTGTCCCAAGGGTTAGTAAGATGAAGGACGTCACTAATCTGAGGATAAAAATAAGTCTGAAAAATAGTTTCTATTCTGGAAGCCAAATATTTTGAACGTTGATACCCTGCTATTCGCACTTACATACGTCTTAAAGCCCGGGATAGTAGAGGATACCTTGAAATACTCTTATCTTAAAGCCGATGTATGAAGGAAAAAAAATGAAGAAAATATAAAGTGGTGAGAAAAATGGACACTGGTTTTGTTATCGCCGAGGGCAATAAAAAATTTTATAGCAAGCGTGCTTCTTCACCTAGTGCCCTAAGGCCAACTGGTCTGGGAGTCACTGCTATACCCGAGGTGGTGCAAGACGAGGAAAATACACCAAATAAGCAAGCACATGAGTAATCGGTCGGTTAGTACCTCAAGAAGTATTAACGGTCGCATGAAAGTGTGTGAGCACATCTAATTAAAAAGTACTGAGGCTGATGGGCAAGAGTATGATAGCTTGAATTGAATTCTCCTGGTGTAGGGATTTCCTTTACACACACGCAGGGTGATATGATCGATGTTTGGAAGAAAGATAGAAATGAAGAATAAGACGATATTTTATTGAGGGAGGACGTGATTTCTAACATCTTTTCATGACCATTAAGATAGGGCTCATAACAACCGAAAAACTAATTTAGTTGGAAACCCTAAGTTTCAAGGCTTTTCTTTTACAATTCTTTTCTTTAAATTTAATATTCATGATCTTCCTTTTATTATTGGATTTTGTGGGTGCAATCCGCTGAAAACCCTCAGGAGACAACACTCCTCCTACTAGGGACACCTAGAGATTTAAAAGCATGTTGCACGTGCTCAGTGCAATCGTGTTGCCTATGAAAGTGTGCTTTTCTCTTTCTTTATTTTCTCGTTCTCTTTTTAATAAAACAGTTCGATCGAGACGATCGAAAATAAGTTTGGGGGAATTTGATCAGTCGAAAATACTGCATTTCTAACACGGCAATTTCCCTACCTTTTGCATTCATGTATAGGTATCCGGTATTCCTAACGCACATATTAGCAAAACACATGTAAAATACTGGATTACTTGTACTGTATACTAAAATCGGCACTTTTAGGGAAATTGTGTGTTTTTCATGGCATCACATCACCCTTGTATTGCGCAACTCTTATCTGGGGTCTAAAGCAGGAAATTCCAGAAGCAAAAGCCCAAAATTGGGAAAAGATCTGATAAAAGATACGCCAACTCCAAGATACAAGATCTGGTAATAATACAGAAGGCCAAAGAGAAATTAAAATATCAGAAAAAGGCCCTTAAGGAAGCCCAAGAATTACCATAGAAAATGAAGCACCAAGGCTCTCAATGGACCGCGGATCCACGGCCCAAACCCCCTTGGATCCGCGGATCTGCGGCCTTATAGTGTGATCACAGCTCCAGATTTTGTGCACGTGTCTCTTATAACGGCCAAAGCTTCCAGAAGACCCCAGAAGCTCCATGTGGCACATCTAGAAGGTTCGGCTTAACAAACTCTTGGAGGGAAATTCAAAATTTTGGGCTTAACTAACTTTTGGAGGGAAATTTAAATCTTTTGGCTAACAAACTTGTGGAGGGAATTCAAATTTCAATCCTATATCTAGAATTTGGAGGTCTATAAAAAGAGAGCCTAGAGCTAGGGTGAAAAGTGTTCAATTCTTCATCTCTCCCTCTTCCACCCACAAGTTGAGTGACACGACTTGTGCCAAATTCCAATTCAAAATCAAAATCAAGATCCCGAGTACCATTCAAGCAAGAGAGCCTTCAACCTTTAGCAAGCGATGCCGGATTCCATCGGAGCAAGAGATCCAAGCCAATCCGCGACTCAAGGAGCCGAGCGAAGCCGAAATCGACGATCTAGTTCCTACCTTTTGTAAATTTCAAGAGAGCTGTAACGAAATTTGTCGATAAATAAAGGTGAAATTTCTATATCTTGCTTATCTTTGATTCAACATTATGATTCGATCTCAATTTGTGATTGCGTTTGATATTATGATGTTTGAGTAAACTCCGCTCGTGTAGGAGTTGTGACGATCAATAGAATGATGATGATTTAGATCTTTTTACAATTCTTAAATCCTATAAAGATTGTAAATTCTAGTGAATCAAATGATCGATGACCTAGTTTCGGGATGATCCTTTCTTGATTGTGATCACTCGAAACTAGGGAACAACGATTGATCATTTGATTGACTAGAAGCTAGAATTTGAATGAGATTCATTGAAAGGGTAAAGGATAAGACGAGGAAACCCTAGCTTCTTCGCAAAAATCCTTAACCTCGATGAATTATCATCGATCTAGTATCAATTTGTTAAAGGATAAGAACATGAAATCATTAGATCTCATAACATCTATAGATCCGATCTACTCCTACGAGCCATACTTCTAATCTTGATTGTTGGTTGGAAATTATCACACATCTCAATTCTTGTTTTTAATTCTTTCTTAGATCTAAATTTTTTCTCTTTCTTGAAATGCAATTTTGAATTATGAATTATTTTGTTTTCTTTTTCTTAAAGTTTCAATTCATCTAATTCGAAACACGAACGATTACACTTTCCCTGTGGACGATCCGCACTTACTAACGCGCTACATCCGACACCGTTATTGATTGCGGTCAAATAATTTTTGGTTGTGATTTCTAAATTCTATTTTCAAACATACACATCAAGAATTTCATTCAATCAAATGGCGCCGTTGCCGGGGATTATGCGCTAATTGTTCGTATTTTGAAATTTGAGTTGAAAAGTTTATTCCATCCATATTTTTTAGATCAAAACTTGCGCAAACACTAATACGTGTTGTTGTGATTTGTGCGAGGAAATCTGGAGCTTGCTGTGAAATTGGAAAATTAATTGGATAATTCCAGAGGATTAGGGAAGTGATCAGGAGTGTTCTGTAAATTTTTTGTCAAGAGATCCGACTAAGCCACCGCGGAAGCGCGGTCTAAGCCATCATTTGCCGCGGAACCGCGGCTTGATAGAGGGATCTCTGTGCAATTTTTCCTCAGGTAACTTCTTGCTTTCTTATCTTCTCCTTTCTCTGCTCCAATTAACAATTTTACTGCAGGTTTCTTTGCAAAAATCACAGCGCGTAAAAAGCAAAATTAAATTGTGCTTGTTTTGATTTTGTGGTTGTTTGCATAATTAATACGGACATTAAGGGGAAAGACCAAATCCAGATTAGGTGGGGAGTTCATTACCCTTCCTAAGCCCCGAAAATCACATACTTGCATCCGCATTACCCTCAAGTTGAGTGACACGACTTATGCCAAATTCCAATTCAAAATCAAGATCCCGAGTACCATTCAAGCAAGAGAGCCTTCAACCTTTAGCAAGCGACGCCGGATTCCATCGGAGCAAGAGATCCAAGCCGATCCGCGACTCAAGGAGCCGAGCGAAGCCGAAATCGACGATCTAGTTCCTATCTTTTGTAAATTTCAAGAGAGTTGTAACGAAATTTGTCGATAAATAAAGGTGAAATTTCTATATCTTGCTTATCTTTGATTCAACATTATGATTCGATCTCAATTTGTGCTTGCGTTTGATATTATGATGTTTGAGTAAACTCCGCTCGTGTATGAGTTGTGACGATCAATAGAATGATGATGATTTAGATCTTTTTACAATTCTTAAATCCTATAAAGATTATAAATTCTAGTGAATCAAATGATCGATGACCTAGTTTCGGGATGATCCTTTCTTGATTGTGATCACTCGAAATTAGGGAACAACGATTGATCATTTGATTGACTAGAAGCTAGAATTTGAATGAGATTCATTGAAAGGGTAAAGGATAAGACGGGGAAACCCTAGCTTCCGCAAAAATCCTTAACCTCGATGAATTATCATCGATCTAGTATCAATTTGTTAAAGGATAAGAACATGAAATCATTAGATCTCATCACATCTATAGATTCGATCTACTCCTACGAGCCATACTTCTAATCTTGATTGTTGGTTGGAAATTATCACACATCTCAATTCTTGTTTTTAATGCTTTCTTAGATCTAGATTTTTTCTCTTTCTTGAAATGCAATTTTAAATCATGAATTGTTTTGTTTTATTTTCCTTAAAGTTTCAATTCATCTAATTCGAAACACGAACGATTACACTTTCCTTGTGGACGATCCGTACTTACTAACGCGCTACATCCGACACCGTTATTGATTGCGGTCAAATAATTTTTGGTTGTGATTTCTAAATTCTATTTTCAAACATACACATCAAGAATTCATTCAATCAGCTCTCTTTTTGATTAAGAAGAAGATGAGTAAGAAAAAGACTTGCTTCTCTTGGTGGAGACTCAAAACCCTAGAAAGATTGAAGGAATGAAAATTGTTACTGATTTCTTCGTATGTTTGCTTTATATAGGTTTTATATTTTACACATAATCGCTTGGGCTTTACAATTTTGGTTTTTCATCTATTCTTTTACATTTATTTCCTACTTGTTATATATTGCATCTATTTATTACATCTTTCATTTCTTTTCCTTTCTTGGCATGGGAGCCGGCCCCATGCTTAAACCCGGACTTGGCTTGGGCTTACTTGATTTGGATTTTCGCTTGGGCCCACTTGTTTGGGGTTTAACTTTGATTTTGACTTTTGGTCAATAGGGTGTAATTTTTAAACCCGACAATAATTTTTACGATATTCATTTAATATCCGTATTCGGATTTTTTCAAAATTGATAGTGGTTTTCATTATCCGTATTCATATTTGTATCCGTCAACAACTACCGGATACGGATATGGTGACATTTATAAAAGATCTGTTTACATCCCTACTTCTTGGGAATTTCTTGATTTAGGTTCTATAAATTAGATCTTGACTTTTTACCATACTTTGTTTGTGTGACATTTTCTTAAGCAGGTGATGGAGGTCCTTTTTGGGTCTTCTTCAGATGTTGTCTTCCGTCGATCTCCTAGTGGATTTTGGAGGCGATCTCCTGTTGCATGTGGGTCTCAATGGGTTTTGAGGAGATTGGTGATTTGAGGAGTTTAGCACCGAGTACCTGCAACGAAGTCCTGGGATGGTTTGGTACCACCGAGGACCCTCCGACGATCAAGTTAGTACGAGATCCGAGCAGAGTAACGGCTAAGTAGAATAAAAAATGGCTTACTTGACCCCTCTGTGATGGAGGTTTATATAGTGGCGGCAGCACACAGCAGCAGGCGCGAGAATCTTGCCGGCGGTTATGCTCCCGACGTCACATCCGCGTAAAGAGCGGATCGCCCATTAATGGGGATCGTGGTGGCGTGGAACGTGGGATGTTGCTGGCGGAGAATCTACGCATGGCGAGATTTACGGAGCGCCGGTTACGCCTGTGAGTGGTGGAGTTGGTCGGTCAGAGGACTGAGGAAGATGGCCTCGGCTGGGGGGCTCGGGAACGAGCGAGAGGGCCGAGGAGTCTTGGTCCTGAGGCAGCTCGGGGTGAGATGAGAGGCCGAGGAGGCCAAATTTCAGGGGGCTCTAAGGTGAGCCAGCTTGTGCTTGTAGGTCGGGTACAGGGGTGGCCTGGTCGACCCCTGTGGCCCTTTCTTTTGAGTTCTGGAACATGTCATCTGCCACGTGTCCTGATCTTGGAGACCGCCAATATTGAGCATCATCATTAGCCCCCCATTCTTGTCCCGACCAGCTAGCGGGTCGGGTCAGGAGTGGACTGCCGGGCCTTCCGGGGTGAGCTCCTTCCTAAGGTTTCGTCGGGACGCGTCCCCGGGCTGTCAGCTGTCTTTTCTGCCAGCGAATCAGGGCGAGATCTCTGCATTTAAGGAAGGTGCGCCGGTTCGTGCATCCTGTCACTGAAACGCCGATCCACGTATCAAGCGTCGGTTAGCCGACGCGACGTGTGCAGACCTGCGGCGTCTGATGGGGTGCGGTCCGGTGTGAGAACGACAAGTGGAGCAATCGGAGCCATTGGACGCGAGGAGGCGTTTTTGGCGGGAGATGAAGGGCGCCGTTGGATGAGGTCGTTCGCGGTGATAAGTAGAGGTAGGGCCCACTCCAGTGCCCTTACTCATTCATATTTCCTTTCTTCTAAGTTTTGGCAGCTCGGCGTTCTTCTCCTTTCTTCTGCTTTCGTTTCCCGAGGGTCCATCTTCTTTAGGTTAGATGTCTTCTTTCAGGGAATCTGTAGATGTCGTTGGGGTAGGTTCTAGGGTTCTTTTAGTTGAGCCTGAGTCTTCTCGGAGGGGGGGGGTAGGGATCGGACCCTCTTCTCGGGATCGTGCGGCGGGGGCAGCACCCAGGGAGGAGGCGGTAGATGCTGCCCCCGGCGCCTCATGTTGGGTGAGGCATGAGGACGAGCTCACCAATGCTCGGGCTCTCTTCCACATCCCCTCACGTTATAC
The DNA here is from genome assembly GCA_030015575.1 of Agapanthus africanus. Classification (NCBI taxonomy): domain Eukaryota; kingdom Viridiplantae; phylum Streptophyta; class Magnoliopsida; order Asparagales; family Amaryllidaceae; genus Agapanthus; species Agapanthus africanus. The sequence continues at coordinate 31,233,487 of CM057339.1, forward strand.
GCTTCGTTTGGCCAGGGAAGGAGAGATGGCAGACCAAGTACGGGGTAGGGAGATCGCCCTGTACTTGGAAGCTTTTTGGGATGGAATGCGTCTGCCCTTCTCTCCCGAGGTCGTCGAAGCGCTGAACTTCTTCGGGCTAGCCCCAGGCCAGTTAGTGCCGAACTCATGGAGGATTCTCCTCAGGTTCCTGATCCGCCTAAAATTACAGGCGGTTCCTTTCAGCCTCTCCCTTCTCGATTCTTCCCTCGTTTTCAAAAATCATCCTGGGGGTCGAGCAGGCGACCCGAGGTGGGTCTACCTCTCTTTTAGAAAGCGACAGGGGGGCGCCGCCGGGATAGGGGTTGTGGCTCTGCCTTCTTCCATTTACGACTGGAAGAAAAAGTTCTTCTTCGTTTCCCCTCCCGAGGGCGAGGACTGGCCCGTGCCTACCAAGTGGTCGAGGGGAAAATGCTTGCCGGGGAACCAGTCCAATGACCCCGCCGCGGTGAGAGTAGCGTCGTGGGAGCCCATCCCCCAATTCGACGTGCTGCTGTCTGAGAGGGTTCTGAGTTGGGCCGGGCTCAACCCCGTTGAGTTCGTTGGTAAGTTAGGCTTGCTTTTTGGCTTGTATATTGCTTGTGTCGCTGACTTCTTTGCACTTGGTTTTGCGCAGGACCCATGGATATGGACGAGCTCAAAGCCTCCATGCGCCAGCCGAGGAGGGTCACGAAGGCCGGAGGCGCCGGCCCTTCCCGCTCGAAGCCCACCCCGCCTTCTCTTCCGGTGGTCGCGTCCCATGAACGTTCCAGGGCAGATCCCGCCCCGAGACCTACTAGAGCGCCGAGCCAAAAGCGGGCTCGGATTCTGGAAGACCTGGCCTCGGAGGAGGAGATCGGCTCTCCATCAGAGCCGCTTAAGAGGGGTTCCCGGAGGTCTTCCCTGGGCCCGCCCTCGCCGATCATGGTGGAGGAAGGAGGCCTCCAGTTCGCGGTGCCCTCGGGGCTATCCGTCGCGGATAGCCTGCTTCATGAGATAGAGAAATCGGCGGGGGGTAGGGTCCCCGGGGGGACCTTCAGGTCACAGATGGCGTCCATCGCCCAGGAGTCCGTGCAGGTAAGTGTTTAGTTTTTTGTGAGATTCGGTGCCTCTTTCATCTTTCTGATCTCTTTCCTATCTTTCAGGTTCTCCAGCACGTTGCCCTCACTTTACGCATGGAGGCCGAGGTGATAGCCCCGGCGATGAAGGCTGCGGGCCAGCTCGCCTCGCTGGAAGAGAGCTCCAAGCGGGAGCTGGAGGCGGTGATGGCGAAGGTTGCCGCCCTAGAGGGCGAGGTGGAGGTGGGGAAATGGGAGGTTGCCCGGTACCGCGAGGCCGCCGTGGCTGCCGAGGCCAAGCTTGAGGACGCTCAAGTGTTCGCTGCCAACCTGAAGAAGACGGTGAAGACCCTTCGAAAGGAGCTAGGGGCGGCGGCCGAGTCAGCGAAGTCGGCCGACTTGAGAGCGGCGAAGTTGGCCGACCTCTCGGCAGCGAAGGCGGTGGAGGGCTACAAGAAGTCGAAGGACTTCTATGATGATCTGTCCATGGCCACAACCCTCATCTGGCACGAGGCCCTCGACGCCGTTAAGTCCCGGATGCCGGAGTTCGCCGACGAAGAGCTCCGGGCCGAATACCCACTCGTGGACGCCGAGGAGCAGGGGAAAGAGATTCCTGACAAGGAAGTCGCCAAAGACCCTGCTCGTCTCGTGGTGGATGTCGAGGACCCCGAGGTCGCGCCCGGACCCGAGGCCTAAAGCCCTGTCTTCCTCCTTTTATTTTGTTGCTTTTGGAATTTTTTGTAAGCCTCTAGACAGTTTGTAAGGCTGGGGAGCCTAAAATACCCTTTGTAAAGACCTTGCCTTTGGTAATAAAACTTTTTTCTTTGGTTTCATCGGTTTGCACTTTATCTTCTGTTCGTGAAGAATGCTCATAAGATATCTTTGCTTGCACTGTTGGGCTTCCATATCAGGTCGGCTATCTGTTTAGCGATCGTTCGTCGAGTTGATTTCGATCACTTGCCAAGCGTGCCAAGCGCTGCTGAGAAGGAGGCGTCTCCATAGCCCCGAAGTCGAGGGGATCGCTCAGACTTGGATAGACCTGATGCCCAATGTTGGGGCCTCGGATCCTCTGCATGTGATGGGCAGAGGGCTGTCCGCCGTATTTGTGCTGAGCATGAATGGGAAGCTGCTCGATTGTCCCTTGGCGAGGGCCTTTCACTTCTGGCGTTGCGAGCAACGACCACTAGCCGGGGATGGTCGAGTGAGGGTCGGGCTCGACTGCCTCTGGGAGGACTTTGGGTCCTTAGCGTTGGAGGGGCTGTAAGAAGCCCACTAAGGGTGACCGGACAGTGAAGCTGCGCGGCTGCCTCTTGGCGAGGGCTTTGATATCTGGCGTCGTGGGTTGGGAGATACCAACCGGAGATGACCGAGCAGGGTAGCTGCTCGGTTGCCTCTTGCGAGGGCTTTGATCCTTAGCGTTGGAGGGGCTGTAAGAAGCCCGTTGGAGGGGCTGTAAGAAGCCCACTAAGGGTGACCGGGCAGTGAAGCTGCGCGGCTGCCTCTTGGTGAGGGTTTTGATCTATGGCGTCATGGGTAGGGAGCTACCAGCCGGAGATGACCGAGCAGGGTAGCTGCTCGGTTGTCTCTTGCGAGGGCTTTGATCCTTAGCGTTGGAGGGGCTGTAAGAAGCCCACTAAGGATGACCGGGCAGTGAAGCTGCGCGGTTGCCTCTTGGCGAGGGCTTTGATCTCTGGCGTCGTGGGTAGGCAATTACCATCCTGGGATGACCGAGTGGGTTAGCCGCTCGGATGCCTCTTGCAAGGGCTTCGATACCTGGCGTCATGGGTAGGGAGCTACCAGACGGAGATGACCGAGTAGGGTAGCTGCTCGGTTGCCTCTTGCGAGGGCTTTGATCCTTTAGGACAGGGACCAAGCAGGGTTACTGCCCAGTGCCTCTTGGCGAGGACTTTGATCCATGTCGGTTGTGGTAGGAAGCTACTAGCCGGGGATAGCCGAGCAAGGACTCGACTGCCTCTGGGAGGACTTTGGTCCTTAGCGCGTGAGGGGCTGTAAGAATCCTACCAAGGACCCTTGGTAGGGCAAGGTTACTGCCTGGTGCCTCTTGGCGAGGGCTTTTATCCTGAAGGATAGCCGAGCGAGGGATCCTCGGGCTCGACTGCCTCTGGGAGGGCTTTTGATCCCTGTCGGTCATGGTAGGAAGCTACCGGCCGGGGATAGCCGAGCATGGTAGTTGTTGAGCTGCCTCTGAGGAGGGCTTGGATCCTTAGCGTTGGAGGGGCCGTATGAGGCTTGCTAAGGATATTCGGGCAGTGAAGCTGCGCGGTTGCCTCTTGGCGTGGGCTTTGATCCCTGGCGTTGCGAGTAGGGAAGCTACTGGCCAGGGATAGCGAGCAGGGAAGCCGCTCGACTGCCTCCGCGAAGGGCTTGGATTCTTAGCGTTGGAGGGGCCGTATGAGGCCTACTAAGGATGTCCGGGCAGTGAAGCTTCGCGGTTGCCACGTGGCGAGGGCTTTGACCCCTGGCGTTGCGAGTAGGGAAGCTACCGGCCAGGGATAACCGAGCAGAGCAGCTGCTCGGCTGATTCTTTGTAACAACCCTAATTTTCCTATACACTTTTCTATACAATTTTTTTTATAAAAATTTTAAAATAATCCATAAAGGAGTATTTTAACCTGAGCACAATATATATAAGTAATTATTTTGTTTTTAAATAACTCCATTTTTAGTGTACATAAAATTGTTTTAAAATTAAAGTATACTTGGGGTATTTAATGTTGCTGTTACCACTTTAAGTAGTTATTTTCCCACAATAATTACAAGAAGGAGCTTGTAGCTCATTGGTAACACCTTGCACTGCTGAACCAAGCCACCAGAGTTCAAATCTCATGCCCCACATTATTTTTGTATTTATTTTGTTTTAATTTCTTTTGGAAGTCAACGGTCAAAAGGCCATAACTCCCGAAATATGTACCGGACAATAAAAAGTAAATATACCAAATTATACCCCCGAAGTTTCCCCGGCCTCTGGTGTCCTGACTCGTCCTGACTCGGCTACGCCGGCCGGCGACTCGGCCGACTCGGTCCGGCGCCGCCGGCCGGACTTGGCCGGACGGCTGAGTCACCAACAGAGAAAAGTCTCCTCTTGACCTGGTCCACCCTCCTGAATACTCTAAATGCTTGGATCGGTTACCAATTGCCCAATAAATCCCTTTTACTCCTAGGTTTAATGATTTTTTAATGATTTTATATATTTTATATATATATTTTTTATTGAAAACCCTAACCCTAGCCTAACCCTATATAAACACCCCTACCCTCTACCCTCTCATCCTAAATTCCAAAGTCCACTCTCCCAAAATCCCAAGAGAACTTGGTACGTCGGAAAACGAGCGAAAGGCGAAGCGCTGACGAAATCGACGGCGACTTTCCGGTGATCGTGCTAGGAGCTCTCGACGACGTTTCGACGCGCCGGCAAACCCTCTACCTCCCTATCACTCTATAGCGTTGTCCAAACCCGTAAGTCCGCTTTTTCTATCATTCTTTTCTTTCATTAAAATACGACTTTTTAAACCCGACGGAAATCGGAACAAACCGATTTCCGATTCGGTTTTCTATAAAATCTCACTTATCACTAATTCCATAATGGTTTTGGTCAGTCATCCAACTTACACAATACAATACTACAATACAATCATAATACTACGGGGTTTAAGGGGTAGACTGGTACGGAATATGTTAAAGGTGGCACGAGGTGGTCACTTAAGACGTAATTACATCCATGCCGTTGTTCCGTGGTATTATCGACGGAGCCTTGTACTACAGGTTACCAAGGTCCCCGGTGTAAGTGGGACTCCCCTCGTATACACTCGCATCTTCTGTACCAGGCTACAAACAACAACGTTAATACAATATTATAATATTATAATACAACATTAAAAGCTCTCTCTCTTTCTCTCTCTCTCTCTCTTACTTTCTATTTCTCACTTATCTTTGGAACTTACCGAGCGACCTGTTCGCTGACGACATTCTATTTCTTTCTTCTTTGAATGTCGTCAGGTGTTTTGGACCCAGCAGAGATCGAACCCACCGGTGAAGACTTGGAGCAGTTTTACGAAGACCCCGAGCTCTAGATATTGTACCTTGTTCTATTCAGTATTTTCATTTCCTGTTATGCCACTGTTTAGGCATCGCTTTTCATTTCAGTTGTATTTACTTTTCATGCATTGTACAAAAGAATGTTATTAATAAAGTTGCTGTTATTTCTATATCTCTTGTCTCTTGTGATTTACTTTTATATTTTTTAGATACGCTTAGTGTATGTACTTCTAAGTATATACGTAGCGGACCTCGTCGCGTCCATTTCACCGTACACCAGGAAGCGGGGCGTGACAGGTTTTGTTGGTGGCCCATGCAGGTCAGAGCTGTATGAATCCCTATCATGCAGTTCTGTTCTGCGTGAACAACCTAAGCAATATAACACAAGAACCAGCAACTAAAACATTCTTTACAATTCATGTTCCTTGAATCTTACAATTTCATATTCCTTGAATCTTATCATTTCATTTGAATCTGTTCTAACCCAAATTTTTCTTCAGGGTTATGGATTCCCCGAACAACACCAGCACCAATGTCAACAACACACCTCCACCACTACCTCTCACACCTGCCGTTCCTGCTCCACTCAACGAGCAAACGGTTCTGCTTGAGGCAATCCGCAGCCTCCTAGAGGGACAGCAGCAGCTCTTAAGCCGTCCCGAGGCTGAAGCACCTGAGGTGAAGGAATTCAGAGCTTTGCATCCCAAACAGTTCTCAGGAAAGGGGAGCCCGCTGGAAGCTGAGGAATGGGCTCAAAGTATCGAGGATGATCTGGCAGCAGCACAAGTGCCAGAAATAGCTTGGGTCCGAGTTACAAAGCTGCAACTCACGGACAATGCACGGAACTGGTGGAAGGCGGAAGAAAGCCGTCTTGATCGGCCCATTGAATGGAATATTTTTCGCGAAAAATTCGACGCGAAGTACTTCCCTGTGACTTCCAGGTTTGCCATGGAGCAGCAGTTCATTCATCTACAACAAGGTTCGATGTGGGACAAGTCAGTAGATGAGTATGACGCTGAATTCACCATGCTCAGTCGATTTGCGGCACACCTGATACCGACGGACGAGATCAGAGCCCGTCGCTTTCAACAAGGTTTGGACACGGAAATCCAGGCTGCACTAGCCACAGGGAAATTTCCAACTCATGAAGATGCTCTGGAAGCTGCCCGCAGCTATGAAGCAGTGATAAAGGCAAGGGGCAGAACTCAGTCTGCATGAGTGAAACGTCCTGCCACTCAAATGGCAGGAAGGGCCTCTTCAAGGCCAGCTGTTGAACTCAGAAGACTGGAAGAAGTTAAGGATCGGTCAAGACCCGATTTTTGCTTTTATTGCAAGAGGAAAGGACACTTGTGGAAGGACTGTAGGCGCGCAAAAGGCCTGTGCTTGGTTTGTGGCGCGTCTAACCACGGAATCAGAAACTGTCCTTATAGACGCAACCCAGCATACACACCCGCCAACTACCCGCAGCAGCCAGCTATCCAAGCTCCTGCAACTCGTCCTGCACTCCCAGCACCACCTCCACGTAGATTCCCTGCTCAGCCAAATCGCCAATTCCATCTGGCACTGAGAAACATGCCTCGAGTACAGGGGAATATGCCTCCAGCTAGGAGGAACGTGCCGAGACGCCAGGTATACAATTTGGCAGCCGTAGAAGCTGATACGGTTGGTCAGAATAACCCTGGTAATTCTCTTCAACCTTTTTCACACCTTTGCATCATTTTGTCATTCTTCACACACTCTCACCAAAAATTTCCTTGAATCTGTTACACTTTCCTTTTACAAATTTCGAGGACGAAATTTTTATAAGGAGAGTAGAATGTAACAACCCTAATTTTCCTATACACTTTTCTATATAATTTTTTTTAAAATTTTTAAAATAATCCATAAAGGAATATTTTAACCTGAGCACAATATATATAAGTAATTATTTTGTTTTTAAATAACTCCATTTTTAGTGTACATAAAACTGTTTTAAAATTAAAGTATACTTGGGGTATTTAATGTTGCTGTTACCACTTTAAGTAGTTATTTTCCCACAATAATTACAAGAAGGAGCTTGTAGCTCATTGGTAACACCTTACACTGCCGAACCAAGCCACCAGAGTTCAAATCCCATGCCCCACATTATTTTTGTATTTATTTTGTTTTAATTTCTTTTGGAAGTCAACGGTCAAAAGGTCATAACTCCCAAAATATGTACTGGACAATAAAAATTAAATATACCAAATTGTACCCACGAAGTTTCCCCGGCCTCTGGTGGCCTGACTCGTCCCGACTTGGCGCCGCTAGCCGGCGACTCGACCGACTCGGTCCGGCGCCGCCGGCCGGACTTGGCCGGACGGCCGAGTCACCAACAGAGAAAAGTCTCCTCTTAACCTGGTCCACCCTTCTGAATACTCTAAATGCTTGGATCGGTTACCAATTGCCCAATAAATCCCTTTTACTCCTAGGTTTAATGATTTTTAATGATTTTATATATTTGTAATATATTTTTTATATTTTTTTTATTGAAAACCCTAACCCTATATAAACACCCCTACCCTCTATCCTCTCATCCTAAATTCCTAAGTCCACTCTCCCAAAATCCCAAGAGAACTTGGTACGTCGAAAAACGAGCGAAAGACGAAGCGCTGACGAAATCGACGGCGACTTTCCGGTGATCGTGTTAGGAGCTCTCAACGACGTTTCGACGCGCCGGCAAACCCTATACCTCCCTATCACTCTATAGCGTTGTCCAAACCCGTAAGTCCCCTTTTTCTATCATTCTTTTCTTTCATTAAAATACGACTTTTTAAACCCGACGGAAATCGGAACAAACCGATTTCCGATTCGATTTTCTATAAAATCTCACTTATCACTAATTCCATAATGCTTAAACATATTCATGTTGACTACTAATCACATAACAACTAATTTGGATAAAGTTTCTCACATGAAATGATAACTTTTGCAATATACCGTATTTTTGCACTTAAATACCGCCATATTTAGTTTATCACATTTAACCCTTTAACATTGCTATACCTTAAAGTAGATCACGAGATAATGACCTACCTCTACACGCACGCAAATACAACCCTAATTGATATCATCAAAATTTAGAATAAGATAAAATAAGATTTTACATTAAAATACCATTTTTCTTAATAAAACCTTTTCTAAAAGTTCTAAGTTATATACAATTTTAAAACCATATCTTTTAATAGGAAATACGAAAGTTATGGACATCGATTGTTTATCTAAACCTGACTTTGTGGTGTCTAGGCAAGTGTGTCTAAGGCGAGTGGTTACTTAATTAGGACCACTACTTGTAGTGGAGAGCCTCCCACTCACCTGGCACTTATCCGGCCGCAATTGGCGGTGAAGAGGCGATTTGAGGCTTCTAATAACTTGTCGTTTAGACCAATTAGAAATAGGCTAGTTGGCTTAGGAAACCCTAGAATCTAAAATACGGAAATTTACACTTTTTACAAATAAATACCTTAGATTTATAAAACCGTTTTCTAAATGATTAGTGTTTATTAAATCTTTACAAAGCGCCACTACAACCCACCTTTGGGGAACTCGTTAGGGATAGTACGGTTTATCGTGCACCCTCGGGCTTAGTAGTGCGAGATTCAGACCTCCGTAAGGAGCATTCGGTCTCGAAAGGTTTAAAATACGACATTTAAGAAAAATGCGATTTTGGAAAATAAAATATTTATTAAAAATTATTCTTGTATAAACATATGTATATTTATCATTTAAACACCTATTTTATTATAAGATAAAGTTTCCACTTTTTCCTAAAAATTGCAAGATTAAAAGTTACATTAAAATACCATGAATTTTAAATAAATCAATATTACAAATTAATACCTTTATTTATGTAATTAGGATTTTTTTCACTAGAAATAAGACAAAATAAAATCACACTCATTATAACCATAAAGACGAATAATAAATACTTGAGGTGTATCTTGAAAACTATACAAAAGTATTTTTTATATAAAACCCCCTCAAGTTTTATAAATTACAATAATGACCCTAACAAATATAGAACTTCGACTTACTTTTCTTTTAGTCTGACTCGGGTTAGAGTCTGATTATTTCTGACTTGAATATGATTCAAGTCAATCTATATTCTTAAATATTCCAACTCAATATGAACACGTGAATCCCAGAATCTAGTTAACAATCCATACAACTTGACTGAATCAAACCATGGATATACATCCATTATTCCGTTGTTCCATTTACCTGATTATGCAGTTGCAATATGTTTACTGATATCATGGTTTTGGTCAGTCATCCAACTTACACAATACAATACTACAATACAATCATAACACTACGGGGTTTAAGGGGTAGACTGGTACGGAATATGTTAAAGGTGGCACGAGGTGGTCACTTAAGACGTAATTACATCCATGCCGTTGTTCCGTGGTATTATCGACGGAGCCTTGTACTACAGGTTACCAAGGTCCCCGGTGTAAGTGGGACTCCCCTCGTATACACTCGCATCTTCTGTACCAGGCTACAAACAACAACGTTAATACAATATTATAATATTATAATACAACATTAAAAGCTCTCTCTCTTTCTCTCTCTCTCTCTTACTTTCTATTTCTCACTTATCTTTGGAACTTACCGAGCGACCTGTTCGCTGACGACATTCTATTTCTATCTTCTTTGAATGTCGTCAGGTGTTTTGGACCCAGCAGAGATCGAACCCACCGGTGAAGACTTGGAGCAGTTTCACGAAGACCCCGAGCTCTAGATATTGTACCTTGTTCTATTCAGTATTTTTATTTCCTGTTATGCCACTGTTTAGGCATCGCTTTTCATTTCAGTTGTATTTACTTTTCATGCATTGTACAAAAGAATGTTATTAATAAAGTTGTTGTTATTTCTATATCTCTTGTCTCTTGTGATTTACTTTTATATTGCTTAGATACGCTTAGCGTATGTACTTCTAAGTATATACGTAGCGGAGCTCGTCGCGTCCACTTCGCCGTACACCGGGAAGCGGGGCGTGACATTCTTCATAAGGTTTCGCCCGACCATCTAGTTGCAGGTATGAGGAACATGAACGGTCGCGGCGGTCGTGTGCATAGCATGCGCATTGAATGTGGGGGGAGGCGAAGCGCCAGAGTCGCGTCGTTTCGATTCCGCCAGAAAAGGATCGATGATCGCCGCGTGGCGGCGAATTTTTAGGCGAAAGCAGGCGGCTTTTGAGTTCCGTTGGGAGGAGCACTGGTCATTCCTTTCCCCGCAAACAGATTGTTGAGAATGCAGGACTTCCCCTTTACCATCCCCGAAATCATCCACTTCGAAGACGTATACCTCTATTACCAGAACTGCACCGAGAACACGGTGCAGTTGGTCTATGGGAGCATCGAAGACCACTACGGCCGGTTGCTCCCCCGGCGCTCCTCCCTGCTGCAGCTGCTGATGTACTCCATCTGGAGGGCATCGCCGGGGCTTTACAACCCTTTGTCTGGGCAGCTCTACGACGAGGCCATGGGCAAGCTGCGGTCCCTTAGGCGCTTCGGCCTGATCTCCGTGAGTAGGCTGGCACGCTTAGTGGCGCTCGTCCGTGAGTGCTACGAACTGAGGCTCGGGGTCAACGTGCGCGGGGGGAATCGAGGGCTGAGGTTGGATCTCGCGAGGCCTTGGCTGGCGAAGATCTTCACTGAGTACCATGAGTAGTGCTCTCTGCACCCCCTTCCCTCGCTGTTGTAATTTTCTTTCTCTTTTTGTATGTATGGTTGAGAAGCCCATAATACCTTTTGGAATAAATGAGATCTTTCCTTCTTTTTCGTAATGTTCCATTGATCTTTATTAAATTAACAATAGACCCTAGGAAGAGTTTACATTGCTTTAAAAGAAAAGTACATGCTAATAGATGACCTTATTAGCGTGGCCCGAGCTCCCCGGAGGCTTGTTGGTCTCTGTGCTCGGCACTGGGTACGGGGCTCCCTGAGCGTCGGACTGGTCATCTGCCGAAACGAGCATGATCTGGCCAATGCTCAGCTCAGCGGGAGGGGGACGCTGCTCCTGCTCGCGGTTGGCCTGCCGTTTGTCCCTCAAGTAGGCGGTGAGGTGCCCCGATCGGATGAGCTCTTCAATGTAGTCCCGGAGTTGCTTACAATCCTCCGTGGCATGGCCCAGCGTCCGGTGGAAGGCGCAGTAAGGGCCCCGGGTCCGCTTCGAGGCCTGACGCGGGATTGGAGGGAATTTGAAGAACCCCTCGCCCTGGGCCTCCTCTAGCAAGACTGCGAGGGAGACGTTGAGCGGGGTGTACTCCTGGAACTTCGGATGATAGGGCTGCTAACGCTCCGGCCTCTCTTCCTGAGCCCTCTTCTTCTGGTCGGACTATTCTGCTCGGGGGAGGTTCGCGTTCACCTCGGACTCCAGCTGAACCTCGCGCTCGGTCCACGCCTTGACCTCGGCCATGGTCTTAGGCTGTGCCAACGCAAAGGAAAGCAACCACTCCTTGAGCCTAAGACCAGATCTGAGCGCCGTGATGACGGTCTCGTCTCGGTGCTCGGGGACCTCGAGGAGGGCGTTGTAGAAGCGGGTGATGTAAGCCTTGAACGTCTCCTTGTTCCCGCTCTTAATTGTGAAGAGGTAGTCGACCTTGCGCTTCTGCCGACGGTTCCTAACGAAGTGGCCGAGGAACTGAGTAACCAGCTCGTCAAAGGTCGAGATTGAGCGAGGCTCGATTCCTCGGAACCAGTCCCGACCAGAGCGGATGAGGGTGGCTGGGAAGGCCCTGCACTGGGCGGCGTTGGAATGGTCCTGGAAGCTCATCCCCACGGTGAAAGCATCTAAATGGTCTTTCGGGTCGGTTTTCCCGTCGAACAGGGAGACCTTCGGGGGCTTGTTGCGTGAGGAGACGTGGACAGCGAGCAGTCCCTCGGTAAACGGTTTGGTGAGCGAGTCAGCGGCATACTTAGCCCCGTCGCCCGAGAGGTGACCTTCCCGGCGCATGCCCTCGATTTTCTTTTCGAGGGCGTCGAGTCGGCCGTGGTACTCCGAGGATTCGGCGCCTTGCGATCCCTGGCCTCTGCTGTGGGAGACCTGCGTCTGGGCGCGGCCCCGGTTCCACTCGATAATGTTCCTCAGATCCCCGGGCGAGGTGGCCCTCGAGCCGTCGTGGAGAGCCCCTTCTGTGTGACCCCGTCGAGGGAGGGGGTGTCGATCATGCCGGTGGACGGGCGAGGTGACCGACATCTCCTCAGGGGGGTAAGGGTCGCGAGGAGGCTCGAGGCGAGGCGCCCTGGCGGCGGATCCCGGTGTGGAGCCGTGGGGCGCCCAGCGGGCCTTAGGGAGTATCGGCCCGTGAGATCCGTGGCCAGGGGTTGTAGCCTGCCGGTGGTCAGCCGTGCCGACATGGGCAGAGCCTTCTGGAGGTGGAGGAACGGCGATCTGGGGCCCTGGTCCAGCCGTTTGAACGCGGACGAGCGCCTCCACGAGGGACTGCAGCCGATCTATTCGGCTGGCGAGAGCGTTGATGATGGTCGTCGGGGGAGGTTCATCTGCGCCTCCGGTGAGGGGGAGACGGCGACTGGTACCATGATCTTCTGGGTGGTCGCTTACCATGTGGATAGAGATCGGAAGGCCAACTTTGTTTTTTGTGGAGTTTCCTTTCCCACAGACGGCGCTAACTGATGGAGGTCCTTTTCTGGTCTCCTTCAGATGTTGTCTTCCGTCGATCTCCTGGTGGATTTTGGAGGTGATCTCCTGTTGCGTGTGGGTTTCAATGGGTTTTGAGGAGATTGGTGATTTGAGGAGTTTAGCGCCGAGTACCTGCAAAGAAGTCCCGGGATGGTTTGGTACCACCGAGGACTCTCCAACGATCAAGTTAGTACGAGATCCGAGCAGAGTAACGGCTAAGTGGAATAAAAAATGGCTTACTTGACCCCTCTGTGATGGGGGGTTTATATAGTAGCGGTAGCACGCAGCAGCAGGCGTGAGAATCTCGCCGGCAGTTACGCTCCCGACGTCACGCCCGCGTAAAGAGCGGATCGCCCATTAATGGGGATCGTGGTGGCGTGGAACGTGGGATGTTGCTGGCGAAGAATTTATGCATGGCGAGATTTGTGGAGCGGCGGTTACGCCTGTGAGTGATGGAGTTGGTCGGTCAGAGGACCGAGGAAGATGGCCTCGGCTGGGGGGCTCGGGAACGAGCGAGAGGGCCGAGGAGTCTTGGTCCTGAGGCAGCTCAGAATGAGCTGAGAGGCCGAGGAGGCCAAATTTCAGGGGGCTCTGAGGTGAGCCAGTTTGTGCTTGCAGGTCGGATACAGGGGTGGCCTGATCGGTCCCTGTGGCCCTTTCTTCTGTGTTCTGGGACACGTCATCCGCCACGTGTCCTGATCTTGAAGACCGCCAATATTGAGCATCATCAGCAGGGATCTTGAGTTTTGCCTTGCCTTTTACTTTGAAACCTTAAAAAAATATTTTATCATGTGCGACTTCTTTGATCTTTCCTCTTATTTTATAAGAGCCGCCCTCTTTATCTCTACGGTATATATAGGTATTCGGTATATATAGGTAGGGATTAAAAATGAATAGGTTAAATATTTTTCATTGAATAAAGTTCATGAATTTGAACTTTTAAATAATCATTACAATTTAATAATACCTTAAGCCGAGCGCGGGGTGGGTGGGGGCGGGACGGTATTCTATATAATTTCTATATAACATGATATAGGCTAAAACCATAAGAGAGAATATTCTATGGAATATTCAAGCTTTTATTTGTACTCATGTGCCAAGGTAATTAATCAAGCCCCTCGTTGGTTTTGAAAAATTGTAATTAATCCATGCATCATTACTTTGTTTGCTTGCTAATTGCAGAATTGTTAATTGAAAAACTAATATCTACCCCACTCTTACAAGTAACTTGGAAAATTATCTGGAGTCCCTTGAATTTTTTTGTAAAATTCACTTCGCATCCTTCTCTTATTTTAGCATCCAATAATCACTACCGAATTCTTTATCTTTGTCTAAAATTGAACTTTGGCAAATCTGCCATTAGAAGGTATTTTTTTCCTTCTAAATTTGGAATGAGATTCACTCATCAATTTTCTCAATTTTAGAACAAATTCAAAATATGAAGATTAATATAGTCGGTATCAATTATTGAAAAAGTCGATGGACGGTGAACATATAGAGCCGTCATTTTAGGAAATTTTTTGTAGGAGCATTATATACTCTTTGCCCTCTAATATTGGTCTATACATATTTTATATTTCAAATATCATTTGTAGTGTGATATTTTAATAGAATTGGACATATGAGCATACTCAAGATATCCATGGATGGTCTATTGGATTCAAACATTTTTATCAAATGTTGATTGGAAAGGAATACTCAGGAGCGGAGGTTCAATCCATTTTTGGTTACCATTTATATATGTCAAAACTAAGAATTTCATGCCCAATGAGTAAATTTATGTTTGACGATAGATTTGAAATGCCTTGTATGTCGAAGCCAAGTCTTTTGTCAGATTTTAAAGATTATATTAATTTTGGTTTTAATGATTTGGGATGGTTTAGATGCTCCATGAATAATTTTTCCAGTTGGTAATACGAATGCCAAAGAATTATTATTATTATTTGCTAAAATTATTGTTTTTGAAAACATTCTACTGCAATCGTGAGGGCACATGCTGAGACAAGGATTTATTCGTTGGGATGCTATGTACATGGCACATATGGATGTTAAAGAAAATGAAATGTTGCACCATTGTATCTATGTCTGATAATCTTGAATTTAATTTTACCATTAAAATTTTTCTTCATGTTAATTGAAATGTATAAATTTGATTTGCCACCTACATTTTTTTTAACTGGACATTTCATGTGGGATATTTAAGAAGACATAACTTGAATTTTTAAAATGTGTTCTAAATATATTCTATGTCTTTTCACCTGAAATTTATTTTTATTTGTGTAAGAACTATTTATGAGACAGTTTTTATCAAACATAATTATCATTATTATAAACATACAATACCATTTTTTGTTTAAGCTAATTCTTATTGTAAACCACCCGTGGTGCACTTGCCAGTCTTCTTAAGAATATAGTGGGTTTGATTTTTGTGTTGGAAAAAAATATATGAAATATTCATACACAAATATATGGTGTTCATGTAAAATTACAAATAAGTGATTTTCTTTCAATGTAAAAAGTACATCTTGAACATGCATAGAAATGGGTTTTAACAAGTTATATCGACTGATTTTTGCTATGAATGTTATAATGAAAGAACAGATAGATGATATGGATCATGCTCAATAGATATAAAATATATATATCATTGTATTTTTCATTTATGAGAAGTGAACTGTCTTTTTGATACCAATAATAATACCGATAGATGATATGGACCATATCCAATAGATATGAAAAGCTTAACGCTTTTATTAATTTACCGTGTCCGGCTAAAAATAAACCCTTGGTGGGAGTTTGTATTGTTAGTAATTTGATAGCTTAGCAAAAAATAACTAGCAATTGTACAATATGGATTCATTCATTCATAACTACTTCCAACGATCTTCAATAGGAAACGCACATTCAACCAAAGACTTTGTCTCATGTCCACTCCATTCAATTTCTTACCTATCATTTGCGATCATCAATAGATAATGTCTTTTAGGCTAGAATGTTGCCTGCACTCCAGTTAGGCGTCATGTCTAAATCAAATTTTATTGTTAAGGATTTATGTTATATATATGTAAGCATGATCAGACAATTGGTTGGATGATGTGGAACTATGGAAACACATGAAACTAACAGAAGCAAAAAAAAAAAAATATTTTATGTTAGCAATATCTTATATTATCATAAATCGCTAAACGATTAGCAATTTGCAAAATGGAACAGTCGTTCTTAATCGGAGAAGACTGGTATTCATTTCTTATCTATATACGTGTCCTAGTTAAATCAAATATGGATAGTAATTTTCATTCCCAATGACCCTTTATATCCATGTACGAATTTGCTTACTACCACACGAAATACAGATATAATAACAATTTTATCTGCTCTGTATCCAATCCGTTTGCATCCCGGAAAGCGATACTTTTATGCATGTGCAGTGTTAGGTATAAATCATTCACATGGGATGGCCGCACGACATTAGTCGAGAACCGGCCTACAACTCCTCTATCATTTATTATCTTGTCTTTTTTCAGTTATTGAGTTTGGTTGGACTCCGAGATTTTTTCCACTATTAATTTTTTGGGGGCAAGGTGCAAGTGCCTGAAGTTCAAAACCCAACATGTTTAACTCTATATCAAAAAAACACTTCTAAAGATACCCACTAACAAAAAAAAAATCAACATGTTTAAGTCTCTCATATACTTATATTTTCCAATATCTTCATATTACCCTTCTAAACTATTATATTAAGAAAAGTGGAAGTTGCTGCATATATTTGGCAAGTACTATATATACCTGGTAAGTTACTACATATAACGAAATAACTATTACATTTTAAAATACTTGTCATTTGCATGACTAAAACAGTTTTAAGGAAAAACTAGGGTTTTTTACTTAAACCCCCGCCCCCTCCCCTCTCCTCTCAAATTATCTAATTACTAAATAAAACCCCAAAATTGGCAATTACTTATTATCCCAAAAACATTTAAGTTGATTCCTTTTGCTTGCTCAGTATTTTCTGTCCAAAAAAAAATGACCGTTAGCAAAAGTTATAACAAAAGAAGATTTGATGAAGGAGAAGTGGCCGAGACAAGGGCCGAGGACGATGAAGATGCTAGGTTAGGGTCTGAGAAGACGCGGAGACAGATGTAAAGTGGGAAGCGAGAGGCATGATTTGAGAATGAGGGCAAAGGGGTTGGGGTTAGGGTTTAGAAAGTTAAGGTTTTTGCGGTAAGAGAGGGCGAGGGAGAGAAATGAAGGAAATGAGGCGAGGAGGTTGAGGAGTCAACGGATGAGGAGATAATGGTGTTGAAGAGGAGGTTGAAGATGGAGATAAGAAATTAGCAAGTGCAAAGGAGCGGGGTTTATGCTCGTCTTCAAGAATTTGAGCGATGCTTTCATGATTAGAGAGGATCGAGACAGAAGATCCATATTACATTGACAATTGAAGAATTTGAAGATCAATTTCTTAATTCTAATTTTGATTTGGGGTTCTAATTGGGAAATTTTAGATCACGAAGAAGGATTGAGTGTTTTTTTAATGCCCCTAATCCGATTTTCTATTACTAACGGAGTTAAGAGTGGAGGTGGCGGTGTTAAGGAGCAACTTAAAGGTTTCTGGGGGAATAAGTAATTACCAAGTTTTGGGGAGAAGGTTTCATTAATTAGATAAGTTTTGAGAGGGAGGGGGGGGGGGGAGGGGGGGGGGGGGGTTGACGGTAAAAAATCCCAAAAACCTAACGCTCCAAAATAGCTACAGTGAAGAATTATCATAATACAAGAAATATTTTGGAGTGATAGTATTTTTTCAAAATTAATTATATGACACGTAAGTATTTTAAATGTAGTAATTATATATATATGCAGTTCTTATTCAGATACATGTAGTACTTACATGGTATGAAAAGTGTTTATTCAGATATATGTAGTTACAGGGTATATATAGTATCTTTTCAGCTGAGGATATTATATGGATATTGTTAAATATAAGGCTAAAGTAAATAAAAGTACTTAATCATGCTGTTTTTTTTAAGATATGGAATCTCTCACAAGGTTTTTTTGGACAGGGATTTAAATATATTGCTTTTTTGAGTGCTGGGAGTAAGAGCATTTGTCCCTATTTTTTTTGCTAAAGGTGGGCCATGGATATGCTATGATTTAGTTCTTGCTTGGTTATTCTTGGGGAAGGGTGTAAATAATATCATTTAAAATTGGAATAATAAATTTCTGGAAAATGAGCTGGCATAAATGTGTAGCTTAGTTGGTCTAAAAACGACATCATATCAGGACTTGTGATGTCATGTTCCAAGGAGTAATACTTTTCCTGCTCGTGCGGTGGAGACCACATTGCCTATCAAGACTCTTATTGGATACTGATAGAGGTCGGAATCTCTCTCAAATGTTGTTTTCCGTTGATTTTATTTCCAACAGGACTGAACGATTGATATTTGATTTGAGGATTGAACCTGTGGGTCTCAATGGGTTGTTGATGACACCGAGCTATCTGCAAGAGAAGTCCTGAGATGAGAAATCACCGTAGGACCCTCCGACGATCAAGTAAGTACCGAGAAGTAATTGGGAAAAGTAGCGATGTCTTGGAAATGAGTTCAACATACTCGAGCCGTCTGGAAGATGGGTTTATATAGGGATCGCATTGGAGCGAGCTGATACGAGATTCTCACATTCTATTACGCATCCGCATCACGTTTACGTTGATGGCAGGATACGCCCATTGATGACGAGATACGCTAGCATGGGATGCGGGACGTGGAACGGCGGAAATCTCGTCGTGGCGAGATACACGGAGCCGTTACGGGAACGCTTGGGTTATGTGCTCTCGGCTGGACAGGAAAGCCGAGGAAGCTCAGTTCTGTAATAGCTTGGTGACGAGCGAGGAGGCTAAGATAGCTCGGCCGTAGGATAGCTCGGAGGTGAGCTGTTGGCTGGTTGCTGGACGAATAGGGAAGGAACTCCAGAGAGGTCTCCAAATGGCCGGATGCAACCTCGATACGAGGTGCCGGGGAATGTCCCCAAAGTATCATACTTACACCATCTCTGTAGCCTCCTGGAATCTGGCGGGCTTACGTGGATAACACGTCATCTGCTACGTGTCGTAATATGGGAAATTCCCATTTACGATCATCATCATTAGCCCCCACTCTTATTCTGACATATTCATGGGTGTAACGACTCTGTTTATAATGTACAAATAATTGTTTAAAATTAAGGTACTTAATGGAGTATTTGCAATCTTGAATATGTTATAAGTATTTGAATTGTTTTAGAACAGCAAGAAAGACTTGTAGCTCATTGATAAAGCCTTGCACCGCTGTGACATAGCCCTTGTGTTCGAATCCCCTCAGCCACATATTATTTTTGCTGATTTTTCCTTTAAAATTTTTTGAACCCCAAAATCTTACATGTGCAACATAGTTAAAAATAAAAAGCCACTAAAATCAAACATGTGGAAAATATTACATACACTGAATATGACATGTTGTAGAAATCCAAGACCCCGACCCCCTTGATCGACCGGCGAGAATTGCTTTGGGGCCGGCGCCGCCGGGCCCCCCTTCCGAAATGCTTCAAAATTTTTACCCTAGCACCTCTTGGCCTCCCCCACTACTCCTATTCTGTTTGATTTTTCTGTATATTAACAGAGAGTGTTAATTCACTTCTTTAATCCAAGTTTTAATGCATTTTAATTCTCATTTTAATACCCTAAACCCTAATTCTGTCCTATAAATACCACCATACATTCTAGCCTCTCTATTCTGAAATCTAGTATCAAAACTCTCAAAATTTTCTAAGTCAAAAAGTTGTACAAGTGGAGTTAGCCCAAGGTCGAGTTCCGGTGACGATTCGAGACAAATCCGGCGACACTGTGACTCCACGGTGCCTTCAAAATCTTCGTCCATCTCTTCTCTCTCAAATCAACTAGTAAGTTCCCTCTCTTCTCCTTTTTTCCTATTCTAAAAAGATCATTTTTCAAAACTTGTCGGAAGTGGAGTTATTCCGACTTCCAGTTCTAATTTTGATTAAAAACATAACTTTTCTTAATAACTAAACACCCATATTGCTGCATCTTATTTAGTAATCATAAACAAACATTTAAACAAGTTTCAATTCAAAATATCATGTGATGCAACTTTTATTTCACTTTTACAGTAAAATACCACAGACTTCTATTCGACAACTTCATCATATTGCTCATATTACCTTTAGAAAACACACAAGATAATGACCTATCTCATCACAACACTCATCATGACATAGCATGATAGCTTGAAGACGATATTTTTGTGGCTAAGACAAATTTTACATTTAAATAACATAAACTATCAAAACCGTATTTATTTAAACTGTTTTAACCAAATTTCATACGATTATGTCCTTACAACTCATTTTGGGGAATTCGATTTGGTTAGTGCGGGTTATCTCACATCTATCGGACTAGTAGGGCGAGATGCAGACCTTCTCACGGAGCATCCGATCTCAATAGAATTTTTATTACAATTTTTAAGAAAACGTGATTTCTATTAATAAATAAATTCTATTTTTAATAATTATATATATATATATATAAATATTATCAAAATATATATTTTAAATATATAATATATTCCATGTTTTCTAAATCAAAAGAAAAGAATCACAAGTTTTATGAAAACACTATCAAGAATCAATACAAGTCAATTTACATAAAAATACCATATACTATTCAATTTAAGCTTATATCCACTAGAATATCTCATCTTATAAAAATTATATGTATGAAAACTGTAAAGAGGATAAATAAACAATTGAGATTTATTTTGAAAATATATCAAAACTATTTTTTTCATAAAACCCTCTCAAGTTATATTAATTTACAATAAGAACCCTAGTAAATATAGGTTTAAGTGAGACCAATTCTCTTGAGCATCGGAAAGCCGAAGAAAATGGGTGCTTGCCTATTTAAGGTAGACAACTAAAAACAGGGTTATCAATATGGTAATTGTCTTGAAAAAGACACAAATCCTGCAGTCCAAGTGCAGTCGTTACTGATAACTCCAAAACGAATTCAGAAATTCAATTCTGTTTAAGAGTCTGACTCAATCGGAGTCTTAGTCTAATCGGAATTCAATCTGAAAACAATCCATCTTTGAATACAATTCATATATAATTTCAATGCAACAAGAATCCATTTATACTAGAATACAATCTATATCAACATGAACATGACTGGACCGAACCATGGATATACATTGACATGTCTATATGACCATTCGTTTACATTTTTATCCGTTTACATGAATTACTGATATCATGGTTTTGGCAAGTCTTACATCTATTAAACAAAACAATACAAAATACATTACGGAGTTTTAAAGAGATAGACTAGTACGGAATGTGTTAAAAGTGGTACGAAACGGTCACTTTAATATACCTAACCTGAACATCCATTGCCGTTATCCCGTGGGTTTTGACGGGGCCTTGTGATCCATATACCATAGTCCACGGGGTAAGTTAGACTTCTCTCGAATACACTTGCACATTCTGTACCAAACTACAAACAACTGCATTAACAGAACAATCAAACATCATACTGGTTATATTCTCTCTTATCTGTATATTCTATTTCTAACTCTCCTTTGGGACTTACCGAGCGATTTTTCACTGACGACATTCCTTTTCTCTTCTTTCTTTGGAATGTTGTCAGGAGAAAACGACTCTCTAGAGATAGAGCCCAGCTCAGAAGACTTGAAGCAGTTCACAGAAGACCCCGAGCTCTAGAGACTTATTGTCACGCCCCGCTTCCTAGTGTACGGCGAAGGGGACGCGACGAGGTCCGCTACGTATGTACTCAGAAGTACATACGCTAAGCGTATCTAAGCAATATAGAGATAAATACACAAGAGACAAGAATGTAAAAAGAACAGCAACTTTTATTTATTAACATTCTTTGTACAATACATGAAAAGAAAATACAACTGAAATAACAAGATGCCTAAACAGTGGCATAACAGGAAATGGAAAGTACAAAAAGGAAAAGTGTACAATGAAACTACAGTGCAGGGTCTTCAGTAAACTGCTCCAAGTCTTCTTGCGATGGCTCAACTTCTGCCGGGTCCAAATCAACCGACGACATTCAAAAAAGAGAGAAACAGAATGTCGTCAGCGAACAGGTCGCTCGGTAAGTTCCAAAGATAAGGGAAGAATAGAATAGACAGAGAGTAAGAGAGAGAGATAGAGAGAGTTGCTTTTATAGTTGTATTATATTGTTATATTACTGTAATGTTGGGTTAACGCTGTTGTTTGTAGCTTGGTACAGAAGGATGCCAGTGTACACGAGAGGGGTCATAGTATGCTAGAGACCAGGGCAAATGGAAGTACAAGGCTCCGTTATACAACCCAGAACAACGGCAATTGGATTCATGTTAGGTGTCTTAATCTTATCGTCTCGTGCCACCTTTAACACCTTCCGTACCAATCTACCCCTTGAACCCCGCGATGTCTTGTTTGTATTGTTATCTTGTAAATTGTGTTGGTTGTATGATTGATTGACTGACTGACCGAAACCATGATATCAGGAAACTGTTATAACCATAGAATCATGTAAATGGAATACTGGGTATCATGTAAAAGGAATATATCCATGGTTCGGTTCAGCCAAATTGTGTAAATTGATGATTGTATTCATGAATTCATGTGTTCATATTGACTTAGAATCTTGTAGATTATAGATTGACTTGAATCATATTCAAGTCAGATTAATCAGACTCAAACCTGAGTCAGACAATCAGAAATATGTACCGAAGTCTTATAATTGCTAGGGTCCTTAGGGTAATTTATAAACTTGAGGGGTTTTTATGTCAAAATACTTTTATATACTTTTCAAAATACACCTCAAGTATTTATTTTTCGTCTTTAGAGTTGTAATGAGGGTGGATTTTATGTTGTGACATTTCTAGTGAAAATATCCTAGTTTTATAAATAAGGGTATTTATCTGTAATATTGATTTATTTGAAGTTCATGGTGTTTTAGTGTAAAATTTATTCTTGTGATTTTTAGAAAAAGGTGGAATATTTATATTATAATAAAATAGATATTTAAATGATAAATATACATATATTTATACGAAAATAGTTTTAATAAATATTTTATATTCCAAAAAATCTCATTTTCTGAAGATGTCGTATTTTAAACCTTTCGAGACCGAATGCTCCTTGCGGAGGTCTGAATCTCGCATTACTAGCCCGAGGGTGTGCGATAAACCGCACGATCCCGAACGGGTTCCCTAAAGATGGGTTGTAGCGGCGCTTTGCAAAAATTGTAAAATACTAATTCTTTAGAAAACGGTTTTATAAAGTAAAAGGTATTTATTTGCAAAGTGTAATTTTTCGTATTTTAGATTCTAGGGTTTCCTAAGCCAACTAGCCTATTTCTAAAAAGTCTAAACGACAAGTCGTTAGAAGCCTCAAATCACCTCTTCACCGCCAATTGCGGCCAGGTAAGTGTCAGGTAAGTGGGAGGCTCTCCACTATAAGTAGTGGCCCTAATTAAGTAACCACTTGCCTTAGACACACTTGCCTAGACACCACAAAGTCAGGTTTAGATAAACGATCGATGTCCACAACTTATCGTATTTTTCCTATTAAAGATATTGTTTAAACAAACGTATCAAATCTAAACTTTTATAAAAGGTTTTATTAAGGAAATGGTATTTTAATGTAAAATCTTGTTTATCGTATTAGGAGTTTTCAAGATAGCGTATTATGGTTGCATATGTGTGTGTGAGGAGGTAGGTCATTACCTCGTGATCTATTTTAAGGTATAGCAATGTTAAAGGGTTAAATGTGAAATTGAAACATGATGGTATTAAAGTGTAAAAATACGGTAAATTGAAAAGGTTATCATTTCATGTGTGAAAACTTATTCAAATTGACTTTTACAAGTTTAGTGGTTAAGGTAAAGATATTTAGGAGTGATTGAATTGATTAGAAGAAGAAAAATAAACATTATGGTATTAAAGTGAAAAAGAATACGATATTGCAAAAGTTATCATTTCATATGAGAAACTTTATCCAAATTAGTTGTTATGTGATTAATAGTCAACATGAATAAGTTTAAGTATTATGGAATTGGTGACAAGTGAGATTTTATAGAAAACCGAATCGGAAATCGGTTTGTTATGATTTCCGTCGGGTTTCGTAATTTCGTATTTTTGAGAAGTAGAAAGAAGGGAAGAATGGGACTTACTGGTTTCGATCTATACTAAAGAGTATAGAGGAACTAGGTGAGTGGCCGAGGCGTTGTTTCGTCGTCGGTTGTTTCAAAAAAAACGTCGCCGGAATTCCGTCAGCGCTTCGCCGTGAACTCGATTTCAAAGTACACCCTTCTTGGAAAACTTTTGAGAGAGTGGCTCAAGATTTTGGGGGTGATAGGGTAGTGTGTAGGGTTGGTATTTATAGGGTTAGGCTAGGTTTAGGGTAGATGAAAAGTTAAAAATAAAAATTTGATAAATGTAATAAAAAAATGTATTAAAAGTGGAGTAATTGGGGTTTTTAAAGAGCTCTTGAAGTGGTCTGAAGCTGAAATTTTGCAGGTGCATAGGAAATATGAAAAGACACAACTTTCATGCTGTGACCATCGCCGGAATCGGCCGAATCGGGGGTGACTCGGCCGTGACTCGGTCGGAGCACTGAGTCGGCCAAGTCAAGGCCGAGTTGGACGATTCCCGGCTGAGTCCGGTGGCCTGGATCCCCCCTGACGGTTCATCTAACTCCTGCAAGTGTTACATGTTTGGGTGTAGTGGGGTTTTTGTAAGATATGCACGTGTAAACTCTTGGTATTCTAAAGGTTTTAAAAAAAATCAATATTAAAAATAATGTGGGGTATGGGATTTGAACTCTGGTGGCTTGGTTCAGCAGTGCAAGGTATTACCAAAGCTACAAGCTCCTTCTTGTAATTATGGTGTGAAATAATTACTTAAAGTGGTAACAACAACATTAAATACCCCAAGTACACTTCAAATTCAAATCAAATTTATGTATACAAAAATTGGAGTTATTTAAAAACAAAATAGTTACTTATATATATTGTGCTCAGGTTTAAATACTCTTTTAAAGATTTAAAAAAAAATTTAAATAGAAAAGTGTATAGGAAAATTAGGGTTGTTACATTCTACCCTCCTTATAAAAAAATTTCGTCCTCGAAATTTGTAAAAGGAAAGTGTAACAGTGCCAGGAAGTGTAGTGTATAAAAGTGATACGATGGTGAAAAAAGCCTACCGGTGTTACCTTGACCTACAGTCTCGGCTTCTACGGCTTATAATGTGAAGGTTTGTCGCCGTGGTACATTCCTTCTAGCTGGCGGCACATTCTGCCTTTAGGGCCTCCTTCTCTGCCCTCTTGGCATGTCCCTCATTGCTTGTTGGAATTGGCGAGTAGGCTGTGCAGGTGGTGGAGCAGGTAGTACAGGATGAGTTGCAGGAGCCTGGATGGTTGGCCGCTGCGAGTAGTTGGTGGGTGTGTGAGATGAGTTGTTGTTGTAAGGACAGTTTCCAATTCCGTGGTTGGATGCGCCACAAATTAGACATAGGACTTTTGCGCGCCTACAGTCCTCCACAAGTGTCCTTTTCTATGACAGTAATGGCAAATTTCTTCAGTTCTCCTAGGTTCAAACGATGGCCTGGAAGAGGCTCCTCCTGCCATTTGAATGGCAGGGCGTTTCAAACCGGCAGATTGGGGTCTGCCCCTCGCTTTTATCACCGCCTCATAACTGCGGGCAGTTTCCAAAGCATCTTCATGTGTCAGAAATTTCCCCGTGGCTAGAGCAGCCTGAATCTCCGTGTCCAGTCCTTGTTGAAAGTGACGGGCTCTGATCTCGTCCGTCGGTATCAAGTGTGCCGCGAATCGGCTTAACATGGTGAATTCAGCGTCGTATTCATCTACCGATTTGTCCCACATTGATCCTTGCTGTAGATGAATAAACCGCTGCTCCATGGCAAACCTGGCAGTCACAGGGAAGTATTTTGCGTCGAACTTCTCGCGAAACATTTTCCATTCAATGGGCTGTACGAAACGGCTTTCTTCCGCCTTCCACCAGTTGCGAGCGTTGTCCGTGAGTTGTAGTTTTGCTACACGGACCCAAGCGATGTCTGGCACTTGTGCTGTGGCCAGATCATCCTCGATACTTTGAGCCCATTCCTCAGCTTCCAGTGGGCTCCCCTTTCCTGAGAATTTCTTCGGATGTAAAGTCCTGAATTGCTTTACCCCCGGAGTGTCAGTCTCGGGACGGTCCAAGAGTTGTTGCTGTCCCTCGAGAAGGCTGCGGATTGCCTCAAGTAATACTGTTTGCTCGGTAGGTGGCGCAGGAAAAGCTGGTGTGAGAGGTAGTGCTGGAGGTGTGTTGTTGACGTTGGTGCTGGTGTTGTTCGGGGAATCCATAACCCTGAAGAAAATTTGGGTTAGGACAGATTCAAGTACAGGATAAGATTCAAGGAACAGAAATTTGTAAGATTCAAGGAACATGAATTGTAAAGAATGTTTTAGTTGCTGGTTCTTGTGTTATATTGCTTAGGTTGTTCACGCAGACCAGAACTGCATGATAAGGATTCATACAGCTCTGACCTGCATGGGCCACCAACAAAACCTGTCACGCCCCGCTTCCCAGTGTACGGCGAAGGGGACGCGACGAGGTCCGCTACGTATGTACTCAGAAGTACATACGCTAAGCGTATCTAAGCAATATAGAGATAAATACACAAGAGACAAGAATGTAAAAAGAACAGCAACTTTTATTTATTAACATTCTTTGTACAATACATGA
The DNA here is from genome assembly GCA_030015575.1 of Agapanthus africanus. NCBI lineage: Eukaryota > Viridiplantae > Streptophyta > Magnoliopsida > Asparagales > Amaryllidaceae > Agapanthus > Agapanthus africanus. The sequence continues at coordinate 31,260,082 of CM057339.1, forward strand.
AAAGGAAATACAACTGAAATAACAAGATGCCTAAACAGTGGCATAACCGGAAATGGAAAGTACAAAAAGGAAAAGTGTACAATGAAACTACAGTGCAGGGTCTTCAGTAAACTGCTCCAAGTCTTCTTGCGATGGCTCAACTTCTGCCGGGTCCAAATCACCTGACGATATTCAAAGAAGAGAGAAACAGAATGTCGTCAGCGAACAGGTCGCTCGGTAAGTCCCAAAGATAAGGGAAGAATAGAATAGACAGAGAGTAAGAGAGAGAGAGATAGAGAGAGTTGCTTTTATAGTTGTATTATATTGTTATATTATTGTAATGTTGGGTTAACGCTGTTGTTTGTTGCTTGATACAGAAGGATGCCAGTGTACATGAGAGGGGTCTTAGTATGCTAGAGACCAGGGCAAATGGAAGTACAAGGCTCCGTTATACAATCCGGAACAACGGCAATTGGATTCATGTTAGGTGTCTTAATCTTACCGTCTCGTGCCATCTTTAACACCTTCCGTACCAATCTACCCCTTGAACCCCGCGATGTCTTGTTTGTCTTGTTATCTTGTAAATTGTGTTGGTTGTATGATTGATTGACTGACTGACCGAAACCATGATATCAGGAAACGGTTATAACCATAGAATCATATAAATGGAATACTGGGTATCATGTAAAAGGAATATATCCATGGTTCGGTTCAGCCAAATTGTGTAAATTGATGATTGTATTCATGGATTCATGTGTTCATATTGACTTAGAATCTTGTAGATTATAGATTGACTTGAATCATATTCAAGTCAGATTAATCAGACACAAACCCGAGTCAAACAATCAGAAATGTGTATCGAAGTATTATAATTGCTAGGGTCCTTAGGGTAATTTATAAACTTGAGGGTTTTTTTTATGTAAAAATACTTTTATATACTTTTCAGAATACACCTCAAGTATTTATTGTTCGTCTTTAGAGTTGTAATGAGGGTGGATTTTATGTTGTGACATTTCTAGTGAAAATATCCTAGTTTTATAAATAAGGGTATTTATCTGTAATATTGATTTATTTGAAGTTCATGGTGTTTTAGTGTAAAATTTATTCTTGTGATTTTTAGAAAAAGGTGGAATATTTATATTATAATAAAATAGATATTTAAATGATAAATATAAATATATTTATTCAAAAATAGTTTTAATAAATATTTTATATTCCAAAAAATCTCATTTTCTTAAGATGTCGTATTTTAAACTTTTCGAGACCGAATGCTCCTTGCGGAGGTCTGAATCTCGCACTACTAGCCCGAGGCTGCGCGATAAACCGCACGACCCCGAACGGGTTCCCCAAAGATGGGTTATAGCGGCGTTTTGCAAAGATTGTAAAATACCAATCCTTTAGAAAACGGTTTTATAAAGTAAAAGGTATTTATTTGCAAAGTGTAATTTTCCGTATTTTAGATTCTAGGGTTTCCTAAGCCAACTAGCCTATTTATAAAAGGTCTAAACGACAAGTCGTTAGAAAACTCAAATCGCCTCTTCACCACCAATTGCGGCCAGGTAAGTGCCAGGTAAGTGGGAGGCTCTCCACCACAAGTAGTGGCCCTAATTAAGTAACACTTGCCTTAGACATACTTGCCTAGACACCACAAAGTCAGGTTTAGATAAACGATCGATGTCCACAACTTATCGTATTTTTCCTATTAAAGATATTGTTTAAACAAACATATCAAACCTAAACTTTTATAAAAGGTTTTATTAAGGAAATGGTATTTTAATGTAAAATCTTGTTTTATCGTATTAGGAGTTTTCAAGATAGCGTATTATGGTTGCATATGTGTGTGTGAGGAGGTAGGTCATTACCTCGTGATCTATTTTAAGGTATAGCAATGTTAAAGGGTTAAATGTGAAATTGAAACATGATGGTATTAAAGTGTAAAAATACGGTAAATTGAAAATGTTATCATTTCATATGTGAAAACTTATTCAAATTGACTTTTACAAGTTTAGTGGTCAAGGTAAAGATATTTAGGAGTGATTGAATTGATTAGAAGAAGAAAAATAAACATTATGGTATTAAAGTGAAAAAGAATACGATATTGCAAAAGTTATCATTGCATATGAGAAACTTTATCCAAATTAGTTGTTATGTGATTAATAGTCAACATGAATAAGTTTAAGTATTATGGAATTGGTGATAAGTGAGATTTTATAGAAAACCGAATCGGAAATCGGTTTGTTCCGATTTCCGTCGGGTTTCGTAATTTCGTATTTTTGAGAAGTAGAAAGAAGGGAAGAATGGGACTTACGGGTTTCAATCTATACTAAAGTGTATAGAGGAACTAGGTGAGTGGCCGAGGCGTTGTTTTGTCGTCGGTTGTTTCAAAAAAAACGTCGCCGGAATTCCGTCAGCGCTTCGCCGTGAACTCGATTTCAAAGTACACCCTTCTTGGAAAACTTTTGAGAGAGTGGCTCAAGATTTTGGGGGTGATAGGGTAGTGTGTAGGGTTGGTATTTATAGGGTTAGGCTAGGGTTAGGGTAGATGAAAAGTTAAAAATAAAAATGTGATAAATGTAATAAAAAAATGTATTAAAAGTGGAGTAATTGGGGGTTTTTAAAGAGCTCTTGAAGTGGTCTGAAGCTGAAATTTTGCAGGTGCATAGGGAATATGAAAAGACACAACTTTCATGTTGTGACCATCGCCGGAATCGGCCGAATCGGGGGTGACTCGTCCGTGACTCGGTCGGAGCACTGAGTCGGCCGAGTCAAGGCCGAGTTGGACGATTCCCGGCCGAGTCCGGTGGCTTGGATTCCCCTTGACGGTTCATATAACACCTGCAAGTGTTACATGTTTGGGTGCAGTGGGGTTTTTGTGAGATATGCACGTGTAAACTCTTGGTATTCTAAAGGTTTTTAAAAAATCAATATTAAAAATAATGTGGGGTATGGGATTTGAACTCTGGTGGCTTGGTTCAGCAGTGCAAGATATTACCAATGAGCTACAAGCTCCTTCTTTTAATTATGGTGTGAAATAATTACTTAAAGTGGTAACAACAACGTTAAATACCCCAAGTACACTTCAAATTCAAATCAAATTTATGTATACAAAAATTGGAGTTATTTAAAAACAAAATAGTTACTTATATATATATTGTGCTCAGGTTTAAATACTCTTTTAAAGATTTAAAAAAAATTTGAATAGAAAAGTGTATAGGAAAATTATGGTTGTTACACTTATATATACTTTAATTTTCAATTCATACCATTGTTTAGGCATTGCTTTCCATATTGTATTTATTTTTCAGTTGCATTGTAATGAATGTTTAATAAATAAAAGTTGATGTTCATTTACAATTCATGTTTTTCTTGTGAACATTTACATTATATTGCTTATTTATGCTTAGCGTGTTTATTTCTGAGTAAATACGTCGCGTGCCTCGTCACGTCTCCTTGTCAGTACACCGGGAAGCGGGGCGTGACAGGTTTTGTTGGTGGCCCATGCAGGTCAACTCTGCGTGGAAACCTACAAAAACATGTAGGGTCTGTTCTGCATGGAAACCTAAGCAATATATATCATAAGAATCAGCAACTAAAATATTCTTTACATTTCATATTCCTTTGAATTTATCTTAAGATTATTTTTATTTCAAGGTTATGGATTCTCCGAACAATACTAGCACCAACGTGAACGGCAACACCATACCACCGCCTCTTCCATTTACACCTATCGTTGTAGCTCCGATCAACGAGTAGACGGTACTGCTCGAGGCAATAAAGAGCCTGTTGGAGGGACAGCAGCAGCAGACTGCTATTCTAATGAACCACCCAAAAGCGGAAGCACCTGAAATGAAGCAATTCCGGCCACTGCATCCGAAGTAATTCTCTGGGAAAGAGAACCCCTGGAAGCTGAAGAATGGGCTCAGTCGATCGAAGATGATCTGGCAGCAGCACAAGTGCCAGACATTGCTTGGGTAAGGGTTGCAAAGCTGCAACTTACTGATAACACCCGAGTACGTTGGAAGGCGGAAGAAAGCCGTCTTACTCAGCCGATCGAATGTAAGACATTTCGCGACATGTTCGACGTGAAGTACTTTCCAGAGACTGCCCGCTTTGATATGGAGTAACAATTCATCCACTTGCAACAAGGCTCTATGTGGAGCAAATATGTGGATGATTATGATGACGAGTTCACTATATTGAGCAGGTAAGATATTTCTCAAATATTCGAATTTCTAATATCACATACTACACAGCTAACACAAGCCCGTAACAGGTTTGCAGCACACCTCATTCCGACTACTGAGATTAGGGGCTAGACGATTTCAGTAAGGGTTGGACCCGGAGATCCAAGATACCTTAGCTACTGGAGATTTCCCAACCCACAACCTAGCTCTGAAAGCTGCCCGCCGATATAAGGTGTTCCCGCCAAATTTTTTGGCAAAAAGCTCTTGTTCCCTTATAAAAAAGGAGGGAGAGTCCTCAAAATTCGACCTCACGTGTTAAACACGTGGACGCTCATATGCAAAGCATATAAGCGCTGAAAACAAACAACTAAGGGTTAAACATACCTAAACACGAGAGCGCTCATATGCAAAGCATATGAGCGCTGAACACAAATAACTAATGGCCAAACATGCCTCACGTGCTAGACACGTGAGCGCTCATATGTAAAGCATATGGGCGCTGAAAATAAACTAAATAAAACAATTAATGGCCAAACATGCCTCATGTGTAAAACACGTGAGCGCTCATAGGAAAAGCATATGAGCGCTGAACATAAACAGGCTAAAACCCACATCAGGGGTCACGTGTTAAACACGTGAGTTCTCTTGCCTCTCACATGCAAAGCATGTGAGCGCCTCAATTTAAAATGTTCCCATTAAATTCTATATGATAAAATTAAATCCTATTTGTGAAATATTTTCCCTGATCTTTATAATATGGAAGGATCTTTCTCTAACAGAGAATCCTGGATTTAAAATCTGATGGTGATAAAATATCACCAATTAAATCATCTGGTAGAATAAAATTCTATCATAGGAAAATATTTTTCTAAACTAACAAGATATTCATATGATAAGAATAAAATTCTATATGATAAAATTAAATTCTATATTAAGAAAATATATTAATGATCTTATTAAACTAAAAAGATATGATAAAATAAAATTCTAATCTTGTTAAAACTAACAAGATATTCATAATCTTGCTGTTCATCACAGAAAACTACATTTTAATACCGCTCATTCGTTATCTATTTTGTTTATATCGGTACTATTAACCAGTGTCTGCTCAGACTTACAGTTTACAGATATTCGTGATACAACACTGAAAATAAACTCAAAATCATGGATATAGCGTTTGGGAGCCGACACTGCAAACAGAACAGGAAACCGACCGATATCCAAAGAGTTCTTTTGGAAAATAAAAGTGTGCACATAATTTTTGGTTCAACGCAATACATGTGTGACACTAGCTCTTTGGCACTAGACCATGATGGGGCTGCCATGATGCAAGGCACAAGTGGGCATGGGTGTGATGTGCATTTAATGCTAAAAGTTTTGATTTGATATATGGCATCTTGTTCCCTCCAAATTTTTGTATGCAAACCAGGCCAAAACAGCTAAAACTAGCAGCATCAGAGTGATGTTGGGAAGCACACAAGGACACACACCTAACACGAGCCCAAGACTCTCCCATAGGACCAGCCACATCCTCATTCTAGCCGAGCAGGCCGGCCCCCTTATGCCAATCAACCCCAGTTTTCTACATAGCCTCCCTTGCTGCCTGTCACCTTATTCTTATTGTTTGTTTAATCATTTTTGGTGCCTATATAAAGCAGACCAGTGAAGCAAGGGAAGATCTCTCTCATTCATGTATATTTTCATTTCTTAGTTCTTTTGTTTAGCTTGAGGGTGAGTGGGCTTCATTATTGGTTTCTTCTTCTTCTTCTTCCCTCTTGAAGTTTTATTTGGAAAGCTTCATTAAGGAGGTTGAACAAGTAACCAAATTCTTGTATCTCTTTCTTCAAGTGTTAATGAATTGTTGTTTCTTTTATACTTGCTTATTTTCCTTACTTGCTTTTGTTAGTTATGTATATGCCCTAGAGGCCATTGTTGTACATATGATGTATATTATAATATATGCTTGGATATATATAGAGAAGACTTTCTTGCTCGACATGATAATATGCTATCTGGTTTCACTTTTTCTTAACATGTTGACTTGTATTAGTTTACTGTCTTGCTCTCACATGTTGATAAAGCCCTTAGGATCTGTACTCGACTACTAGGACTATGATGAGATCATACTAGTGGGGCCAGGGTAGTCTACAAGTACATCCTATAACTGTTCTTAGTCAAGAGTCTATCGAGATAGGGCATCGATACTCCAGAGTAGACTAGCGTATACGCATCTTGACCCATATGATGGGCGATAGATGATCCCACATCCATTGGTGTGTGACATCAAAAATGGTATACGGGTGTGTTCCTGCCAAATTTTTGGCTCACAACCTGCTCCCTTATAAAAAATAATAAAATAATAAAAAAATAAAAAATGAAGGGAAAAATTTCACATGCAAAGAATGTAACAAATGCTTCAAAGCAAAGAGTTAAAATATTGTGAAGCAATACTTCAGATTCTGCGTGCTGCGCGCCAGGTGTCAAAAGCAGATACGCCAGCGCCAGGAGCGCTGCGCCTTAGGCAGCGCGCCCCCAATCAGAGCAAAGCTCTGTTTTAAAATTCAAAATTTAAATTGAAGCAACGCTTCAGATTTTGCGCGCTGCACGCCACGTGTCAAAAGCAGACACGCCAGTGCCAGGAGCGCTGCGCCCTAGGCAGCGCGCCCCCAATCAGAGCAAAACTCTGTTTTAAAATTCAAAATTTAAATTGAAGCAACGCTTCAGATCCAGCGCTCTACGCTGTGCGCCGCGTGTCAAACACGGGTGTGCTAGCGCAAGGTGCGCCAGCACTGGAATTAAAATTCCCCCACCGTCAGATCAAAAGATCTACTAATAACAAATTATTAAATAATCAGAACTAAAATTGTGTTGTGGAAAGATTTTCCAATTTTATTAAAACAAGAAGATTATCTTCTGTAAAATAGAAGCCTTAGGATCAAAGATCCAACGGTTGGAAATATTTCCAAATCAATCAGAGAAAGATCTCTTAAAACCGATTTAACAAATCATTTGGCCCTATATAAAGGACCCTAGATTTCAAGTCTAAAAACACACACAGAGATATAGAGAATACAAGAAAAGAGAGAGAAAAACCCTCTGCAAAAAGAGTAAGCTCTTAGAAAAAAGAAGATTTTTCTTCATCTTCAAGGTAAAAAGAATTATGTTCTTGAACAACAGAGATGAAACCATTTCGTAAAAAAAAGAACCATCTTCTCAAAAGATCAGAGATCTAAAAAATACCAAGGTCTTTAATAAAAAGAAAAGATCAAAGATCTAATCATAAAATAATAAAAAGAAGTAAAATACTTCACTCACAGATCTTTTGATCTATAAAGGCAGAGCCTTTTATAAAAACAAGAACTTTTGTTCTTTGATCTTGAGGCAAAGCCTCCTTTTGAAGAACATAAATCTGTTCTTTGATCTTAAAATTGATCAGAAGCGCTTTGCGCTATTAAAAAGTGCTTTGCACTTATGAACTGTGCCCTTGCGCTTCTTGGACCGGCGCTCAGCGCCAAAACATGCCACGTGTCAACCAAAGACACAATCTGCGCTTTGCGCTCCTGAAACAGCGCACTGGGCTCATGGGCTGGCGCTCAGCGCCAAGCGCGCCACGTGTCACTCACTGGCGCACCCACAAACTAGCGCAGCGCGCTTATAAATTAAAAGTGCAATGCGCTAATAAACTAGTGCTTAGCGCTAAGCGCGACACATGTCCTCTTCGTGTGCGCTATCCGACAGAAGCGCAATGCGCTCTTTCCTTAGTGCAAAGTGCCTGATGCGCCACGTGGCGCGCTGTCAGAACATAGTTTGTTCTGATAAATGCTATGCATTCAATACAAAACAAAAAATGTCAGAGCCCAATGCTTAGCATTATTAAAAGCGCCAAGCCCAAATAAAGGCTCAATAGCCAGAACAATAAAATGTTCAACTCATATCAACTGAGCCCATATGCTCATAGACCTTTAAACAGACTTTAGTCCCAAATTGGACTATAGATCTCCCAACCAACATTGGTTCAAGGATACATCTCTGAACTCCTCTGATATTTGTCGTTGTAATCCTTCAACATCTTCAGAGAGGTCTCAGTCTAAAATTAAACTGACGTGTCCTTAACAAACGTTGAGTCGATCTTAGTCTAAAATTAGACTAACGTATCCTTAACAAACGTTTAAGTTGATCTTAGTCTAAAATTAGTCTAGCGTATCCTTAACAAACGTTTAGGTTGATCTTAGTCCCAAATAAGAATAACGTATCCTTAAACCCAAACCAAAACCCAAATCTAAGAAAATACGGATTTGGACTAATCCACGCCTTAGGGGCGACAACATAAGTTAGTCTCCGTATACAATCCATGGGCAACCACAAACAAAACAAACACCCACGACACGAAGTGACCATCTGGAGAACGAGAAAGTTGTTGCCGCGATGCGGTAGCATAATTAACTGCAGGGGCTTGCGCCTGCAGGGAAGAGCGTCTCCATATTCAAAACCCCTCAAACGGGGGGGGGGAGGAATCTGACGAAGTCTGCTACATCGGCCGCATCCGTTTAAATCTTTGATACATGGTGCCATAAATAAACTTGGCATCTTCGGAGAGGTAGACGGATAGCACTAATTAGCATTTGCCCCGAAATTCAGGCAAGACAGTCCGTCTTCCCGGTTTCCGGCGGTGAACAGGGTGCTCAGTAGAGACTGGGTACACTGAACGGACTCGCCGAGAACTCCTAGATGGTATTATACATATCGTCAGATAGCAGTTCTCCGGTGACACCGGTACAGGTTAGTCTGTAGACCCGAGATTGTCATAGAGACTTGTGTGATTCCCACTGAGCTTTGATTTCCACTTTACCACGTCCAAGAGGGCATGCAAAACGGTGGCTTTTGGGTACAGTCCCGAATCATATGGAGGCAATGAGCGATAGGAGAGGTTTCGTCTCTCCTGGTATTGGGAGTTGATGTTGCGCTGTGTTCGATTGGCTATACTGGAAGTCCCTGGGCAGGGCTGATATGGAGATTTACTGGTAAGAGTTATCAGTAGTTTCTCGACCCGTTATGAGCCTCACATTGACACGACTTATCGGTTACTGGGGTCTGACGTTTATCACCCCTAGACTGGATATGCGACATATCAGACGAAGTAACCGGATTGTACGGTAGTGTTACTGACTGGACTCGCAGGAGTATGTACAGGCTTGCTTGTTGATCTTCTGGTCGCTCAATACCTGGGTGGCTGTTACGTTTAGCTGACCGCTTGCAGTTTGTGGGTGTTTGATATGATCATCACTTACTGCAGGCGTATTGACGAGTCTTTAGAGTTCTACACAGAGATTTCCTGGCTCAGGAGAAACGGAGTAGGAGCACATATGTGATATGTGTGGGGACCAAGATTAATACGATATGTGATACCGTATTCTATTCTCGCAATATATGATATCGGCCTGTTATATGTCATATAGCCGAGTTATTGGATCAAGTGTTGATTCGATAAAATGATATATATATATATATATTATGCTCACGTAAGTATTTATTATTCTCACTTATGATACATTTAACATATATGTGATATATGTTTATTGTATTATTTTCTATTGTTACATAAATATTATATATGTGATATATAATATTGTAGCATGATATGTTATACATGCAACATGTATGTATGAGAATTATACCATGATATGTGTAATGTTTGGATTTAAATATCTAAGTAATTCAAATTGTGGAAATGAGTCATGGATGAAGCTTCATGAAGCTTGTAGATTACCATTGACCAAGTCCATCCTTTTTGTTTTGCCCTAGATATTTCTAACCCAACCATGACACATAGCCATGGTTAACTCCCTACAATGGTTAAGGATGATATACTTGACCCATGGTTGCATTTCTAAGCTCAATCTCATTCATTCTTCTTCTTCTTCTTCCTCATTCTCATTTTGCTTTCTAAGTTTTGAGATCAAGAAGAAAATAGTGAGAAATTAAATAATAAAGTGAGTAAAATTCCTACTTCATCATCCTCTTCTATACTAGCCATATAGATTAATGTGTTAGCTTCACTAATTCATAATTAGTGAAGTCATAACTTGAGTTCGTGTTTTCTCGAAGTAGATCATCTTGGATTTCGAAGTCTTCAAGCAAGTATGGATCATTCGACTTGTGGAGCCTCTCTAGAGTCCTGGAGTTCATGGATCGCGGCAAAGGGACTACTACTCGGAGCTTATGAAGTGAAGGAGCGGACTACAAAGGTTGTAATCCCTCTCTCTTAGATGTAAAGTTGTTTACGTGCAAAGTTAATCCTAATTCTCTAGTTAAGATCTTGGTTAGGGTTTCATAGCACCCCAAAATTTTCAATATGGAATGTGTGATGCCTTCTTAAACCTTATGGTGGTCTTACGCAACCCTACAGTGGTATCAAAGCCAAGCTAGAGCTCTAGGCGTTGTTTAGATGAAGTTTAAAGTCCGATCGAACCCTGAAAAACCAAATGAAACCCTCTTTCTCGAAATTTTTTCAAAAGTTGAAATTTTTCATATTAAAAATACTCAGAAAATCATGCAGGGAATTCTATAGACCCACCTGAAGAACGAGTCCCTAACTCGCTACAGTGACCGCGCAACTGCGGCCAAAATTTGGTTTTGGTGGCGGTTCCGTGACGCCACTGTGGAGGCTTGGGACGGGTCCTTCAGCGACGGTCCGTAGGTGTTGAGGCATGCTTCTGGGAACTTTTATTTTCTGCTCAAGTGTTGAGCTCACTGGGGTATTTTGGGAATTCGTTGAATCGATCGAATTGTGTAACTTCTCCTAGATATCTGTGTTGTGATACAATATGTGGAATTCATTCAGTTAGACATGAAATCCATAATATGTGATATTTCGGGTTTACGATGTCTAAAGAGATTGTGGATTCCAAATATTGTAGTTTTACATTTTCTTTTCTGCGACCGTAAGTGTAATATGTGGTATATCGCTGTTTTCGTCGCTATAGATCGACGACAATTGTGATAGGCATATTTATTTACGTTGATGACATGTGTTGTTATGTGTTGCTATGATATGTTATATTGGATCGTCGTGTTTTGAATAGCCGGGGGTTTTATGTAAGATGAGAGTTTTCTTTTTCATTCATGTAAAATTCATTTGTATATAATATTCTTTTATTGGGGCACTTCCGGGTTGAGGTTGATATCACCATTGTATATTATTTACTTTTCCGCATTAGGATAGACCCAAGACAGTGAGCACAAGTAACAGGGTTCTAGGGTCCAGTGGGAGGCCATCTCGAGGAGTCGAGACCGGGTCTCCTAACCCTATAATTGGGAGGGTTACTTGCCGCTCTCGTAGGGGTCTAGGGATGTGGGATTGGCTATTCATTGCGACCGTGGAATCCGTGTTTTAAACAGGCTTAAAATAAAACACGGACCTCCTAGTATATCCAACGTTTCATATGTTATCTTCTGCTGCTACTGTTCTGTGATGAGATCATATTACTGCTTGAGACGAATGCTTATACTATATATATGATATATAAATATTGCTGCTTTCGTTTCTTCTGTGATGCTTAGGAAGCATAAATGATGGGATTTATTAATGAGATTAATAAAAGAAAAGAAACCTAAAAGATATTGTAGAATCAAATTATATAAAAAAAGGTAGCTCTAGATTTTTCTTTGCATAGCGGTATTCCTTGTAGAATATCCAGCACCTTATTCGATAAGGAAAGAGCCGAGATCCCTTCACCGGAAGTGACCTCTTTAGCGAAACTAGCAGATGCTACAACTCACTCGGTTTTGTTTTTGATTGCTTCTATAGTCCTTGCTTTGCATAGCGGTATTCCTTATAGAATATCCAGCACCTTATTCAATAAGGAAAGAGCCGAGATCCCTTCACCGGGAGTGACTTCTTTAGTGAAATTAGTAAAATCCTCAAAAACACTCCTTTTCAAAATCACTTGTTTCTACAACGATATCGAGTTCATTACGCAAAAGGTTTTTCATAAAAAACCTGTCGTAGCCCTCCGTCATTTCAGATAAGTCCTACTTGGTATTCGTGCTGCGTTTGTTGACCTTGTGAAGGCGTAGTGTACGGTGGCTAATTAGTATTTATCTACTAAAGTATGAGATGCGATTGGATTAGGGTAGTCGTACGGCCTTGTTGACCTTGTCAAGGGTCGTGCGGGTGGATTTAATTCAATCGGGAAATGACGAGTTGAACTTGACTTGCGATTTATGGTTTGTTGACCTTGTCAAGGTCATAGATCGCTTGGGGCAAGAATAATTATCGGGAATTTCAAGTGTTGAAATTTGCAATGAGATTGCATACCTTCTATGAGATAGATGGATCCCGATACCCACTGCGAGTAAGAGTTACTCCTGGGAGAGTTTTACACATGACAATTAGCCGATCAAGTAGGCGTCTAGAAAGGTGTTAACGGGGTTATGCCTCTGGGAAAACGATGTTTATTTTAATTAGGTCCGTGTGAAAGCACGGGGAACCTCCCTCAAAGTATCAACACCGACCTGGCTGAAAGATTGGCGAACTTGTAAGGTGTAATTAATCCCGGCTAATCTTACCTTTTAGGGTTTGAAGGAAGATTTGATAAAACCAGTGGGAGCCATTCTGATTAGATAAGATAATAACCAATCTAATCTTACAAGAGCGCACGCTAGAGTGTTTTCTTCTCTCTCTCTCTCTAGGTAGCGACCATATCAGGCCTTAATCAAGATAATAATATAGATGTATTGACCGAACCCGCTTGTTATACTGAGCAGGGGAACGTTGGTTCCATTCTTTCTTATAATTGTTATAAGAATGAAAAGGAAATAGGGGAATACCAAAATTCACACGCCGCCCAAACGAAGAATAAACATGTTGATGCATCTTCTTCGGATGTGTTAGTTACCGAGAACTGTTTCTCAGTTCACTCTATGTCCTGGGTATTAGATACCAGATCAGGATCCCACATATGCAATATATTGCATGGGCTAAAGAGAGGTAGAGAACAGGGAATGGGTGATCATTCCGTAAGAGTAGGGAATGGTGCAAATGTTGCAGCCAAAGCAGTTGGCGAATATCACCTTATATTACCAAGTGGTAATACATTGATTCTAAACGAATGCTATTACATACCGAGCATGATATGCAACATTATATCAGTTTCTTTATTAAGTAAAGAAGGATATAATTTTGTAGCACAGTATAATGTTATGAATATCTACCTGAATCAAAAGTTGATTAGATCAGGCTCGTTAAATAATAGCATATATGTTCTAAATCAAAACACAGTTCTTAATATACAGAACACACACAAGAGGAAAAGTTCAGAAATGAACGAATCCTTCTTGTGGTATTGTAGACTTAGTCATATCAATACGACACGACTTGCTAAGTTACGTAAAGATGGTTATTTAAATGTGTTCGAATTATCATCTTATGAAACTTTCCATTTATGTCTCGAAGACAAAATGACCAAAATTCCGTTTAGTGGACACGGAGAAAGAGTTACAGAACTCTTGGGACTGATACATAGTGATGTATGCGGTCTCATGTGTACACATGCCAGGAATGGTTCTTCGTACTTCATCACATTCATTGACGATCTCTCAAGATACGGACATATGTTCCTGCTGAAACACAAGTCTGAAGCTTTTGAGAAATTCAAAGAATATAAACACGAAGTAGAGAACCAAACGGGTAAAAGTATTAAGATCTTTCAATCTGATCGAGAAGGAGAATACTTGAGCAATGAGTTCCTGGACTATTTAAAAGAGAATGGGATTCTCTCTCAGCTTACTCCATCCTATACACCACAGCACAACGGTGTATCGGAATGGAGGAATCGCACCTTATTAGATATGGTGCGCTCTATGATGAGCTCCGCTGAGTTGCCTATTTCCTTTTGGGGTTATGCGCTTGAGACAACAGCATACTTATTGAATCAAGTTCCATCTAAATCTGTACCTACCACACCATATGAGATATGGAGTAGGAAGAGACCATATCTTAAACGAGTTAAGATATGGGGTTGTCCGGCCTATGTCAAAAGACAAAATCCGGACAAATTCGAGGCACGTTCAGTTCTCTGCAAGTTTGTGGGATATCCAAATAATTCATATGGATATTTTTTCTACCACAGTGAGGAGCAAAAAGTGTTTGTTGCTCAGCATGCCACCTTTTTGGAAAAGGAATTTCTTGAAAAAGAAATTAATGGCAAGAAGGTAGAATTGGAAGAAGTTCTAGCTACACAAAATGCAACAGAAGATTTGGTGGAACCAGAGGATTCAGTAGTTCCCGACGAATGCCCGCCTCTCCGCCGATCTAGTAGGGTTCCTCATCCACCTGAGAGATACTACGGTTTTCTCATAGACGGTAAGAGTGAGGATTGCATCATGGAAGATGATGACCCAACTAGCTTTGAGTAGGCCATCACGAGTGGGGACTTTGTAAAGTGGCTGGATGCAATGCGATCTTAGATGGAATCCATGTACACCAACAAAGTATGGACTTTGGAAGTTGCCCCTGAAGGGATAAAACCCATTGGGAGCAAATGGATTTTTAAGAAGAAACTTGGTGTAGATGGAAAAGTTGAGACTTTCAAATCTAGACTTGTTGCAAAGGGTTTTCGTCAATGACCAGGTGTGGATTATGACGAAACCTTTTCTCCAGTGGCTATGCTTAAGTCCATCTGAATCTTACTTGCCATTGCTGCACACCATGACTACGAAATATGGCAAATAGATGTTAAGACCGCCTTTCTAAATGGTGACATGGAAGAGTGCGTGTATATGACTCAGCCAGAGGGCTTCGTAGACAGTGGGAGCAGCGGAAAGGTGTGCAAGCTGCTTAAATCCATCTATGGGTTAAAGCAGACATCACGGAGTTGGAACATATGTTTTGATGTGGTAGTCAAAGAGTTTGACTTCATCAAAAACATAGATGGACTTTGTATATAAAAGAAGGTGGCAGAGAGTAAGGTTGTCTTCCTCGTATTGTACGTGGATGACATACTCTTGATAGGAAATGATGTTCTTATGCTGCACTCGGTCAAGCTCTTCTTATCACAAAGATTCTCAATGAAAGATCTAGGTGATGCCTCCTGCATTTTGGGAATTAAGATCTATAGAGATAGATCTAGACGGATATTGGGATTGTCCCAATTCAGGTACATAGATACCATACTAAAGAGGTTTAGTATGGAAGAATCCAAGCGTGGGAATTTACCCACGATCTCTGGACTCACTCTCTCCAAAGAGATGTCTCTTAAGACTGATTTGGAGAGAGCTCGCGTGCAAGGGATACCCTATGCTTCGGCAGTAGGCTCTATCATGTATGCGATGCTATGTACCAGACCCGATGTAGCATACCCACTAAGTGTAGTGAGTAGGTATCAAGCAGATCCTGGAGAGAATCACTGGACAGCTGTGAAGAACATTCTCAGGTACTTGAGAAGGACTAAAGAGATGTTCTTGGTGTTTTGTAACGGAGAACTCCGGGTGGAGTCCTTTACCGATTCGAGCTTCCAAAGTGATAAGGACGGCTCTAAGTCGCACTCGGGTTTTGTCTTTACCCTCAATGGAGGGACGGTGTGTTGGAAGAGTTCCTAACAGGAAACCGTGGCAACTCGAAGATGGAGGCTGAATACATCGCTTGCGACGATCCTGCCAAAGAGGCTGTCTGGATAAAGAAGTTCATCACTGAACTTGGTGTGGTTCCGTCCATTGAGCATCCAATACCTCTGTACTGTGATAACAGTGAAGCTGTGGCTTTGGCCAAGGAACCCAAGTCCCATCGGAGATCCAGGCATATTCTGAGGCGGTATCACCTGATCCGGGAGTTAGTTGATCGCCGGGAGATCGAGGTTAGGAGAGTTGATACGAAGGACAACACTGCGGATCCACTCACGAAGGCCATACCCCAGATACATTTTGAGAGACTCTTCGGGATGTTGGGTATGAGATACTACAACAGCTAGCCTTAGTGCAAGTGGGAGATTGTTAGTTATGTATATGCCCTAGAGGCCATTGCTGTACATATGATGTATATTATAATGGATGCTTGGATATATATAGAGAGGACTTTCTTGCTTGACATGATAATATGCTATCTGGTTTCACTTTGTCTTAACATGTTGACTTGTATTAGTTTACTGTCTTTCTCTCACATGTTGATAAAGCCCTTAGGATCTGTACTCGACTACTAGGACTATGATGAGATCATACTAGTGGGGCCAGGGTAGTCTACAAGTACATCCTATAACTGTTCCTAGTCGAGGGTGTATCGAGATAGGGCATCGATACTCCAGAGTAGACTAGCGTATACGTATCTTGACCCATATAATGGGCGATGGATGATCCCACATCCATTGGTGTGTGACATCAAAGATGGTATACGGGTGCTCAGTGGAGACTGGGTATACTGAACAGACTCGCTGAGAACTCCTAGATGGTATTATACCTATCGTCAGATAGCAGTTCTCTGGTGACACTGGTACAGATTAGTCTGTAGACCAGAGATCGTTATAGAGTCTTGTATGACTCCCACTGTGCTTTAATTTCCACCTTACCACGTCCAAGTGGGCGTGCAAAATGGTGGCTTTTGGGTACAATCCCGAATCATATGGAGGCAATGAGCGATAGGAGGGGTTTTGTCTCTCCTAGTATTGGGAGTTGATGTTGCGCTGTGTTCGATTGGCTATAACTGGAAGTCCCTGGCAAGGGCTGATATGGAGATTTACTGGTAAGAATTATTAGTAGTTTCTCGACCCGTTATGAGCCTCACATCGATACGACTTATCGGTTACTGGGATCTGACGTTTACCACCCCTAAACTGGATATGCGACATATCAGACGAAGAGACCGGACTGTACGGTAGTGTTACTCACTGGATTCGCATGAGTATGTACATGCTTGCTTGTTGATCTTCTGGTCGCTCAATACCCGGATGGCTGTTACGTTTAGTTGACCGCTTGCAATTTGTGGGTGTTTGATATGATCATCACTTACTGCCGGCGTATTGGCGAGTCTTTAGAGTCCTACACAGAGGTTTCCTGGCTCAGGCGAAACAGAGTAGGAGCACATATGTGATATGTGCGGGGACCGAGATTAATACGATATGTGATACTGTATTCTATTCTCGCGATATATGATATCGGCCGGTTATATGTCATATAGCCGGGTTATTGGATCAAGTATTGATTCGATAAAATGATATATATATATATATATATATATATATTATATGCTCACTTAAGTATTTATCATTCTCACTTATGATACATTTAACATATATGTGATATATGTTTATGTATTGTTTTCTATTGTTACATAAATATTATATATGTGATATATAATATTGTAGCATGCTAGTTTATACATGCAACATGTATGTATGAGAATTATACCATGATATGTGTAATGTTTGGGTTTAAATATCTAAGTAATTCAAATTGTGGAAATGAGTCATGGATCAAGCTTCATGAAACTTGTAGATTACCATTGACAAAGTCCACCCTTTTTGTTTTGCCCTAGATATTTCTAACCCAACCATGATACATAGCCATGGTTAACTCTCTACAATGGTTAAGGATGATATACTTGACCCATGGTTGCATTTCTAACCTCAATCTCATTCATTCTTCTTCTTCCTCCACATTCTCATTTTGCTTTCTAGCTTTTGAGATCAAGAAGAAAATAGTGAGAAATTAAATAATAAAGTGAGCAAAATTCTTACTTCATCATCCTCTTCTATACTAGCCATATAGATTAGTGTGTTGGCTTCACTAATTCATAATTAGTGAAGTCGTAGCTTGAGTTCGTGTTTCCTCGAAATAGATCATCTTGGATTTCGAAGTCTTCAAGCAAGCATGGATCATTCGACTTGTGGAGCCTCTCTAGAGTCCGGGAGTTCATGGATCGCAGGGAAGGGACTACTACTTGGAGCTTATGAAGTGAAGGAACGGACTACAAAGGTTGTAATCCCTCTCTCTTAGATGTAAAGTTGTTTACATGCAAAGTTAATCCTAATTCTCTAGTTAAGATCTTGGTTAGGGTTTCATAGCACCCCAAAATTTTCAATATGGCATGTGTGATGCCTTCCTAAACCTTATGGTGGTGTTACGCAACCCTAAATCTTTTCTTTATCATGCTTAACTAATCTTTCTTTGGTGGTATTGGTGAGAAAGTGAGATGAAAGACTTTTCCTCTTCCACCTCTTGTTTATGTTTAAATGTGCTTAACTATATGATTCTAACGTAAATATTGTTTATGTATTAATATGATATGGTATTTTGAACATGGTTACTTTGCAACCTCCTCATATACCATATTCATTCCCTTTCCCTATTTCAATATTTAAGTTAAAATCAATTTAGTGATAAGTTTTGCTAAGCTTGGATAAAGTATTTTGTGACCGAGTGCTTGACAAACCCGCGGTTTTCATATATCCTATACCATCACAAACCCTCAACAAAGTTAACACTAAAGCTATTTGCTCTCACTAACTACTTTGTGTTTTTGATATTGCGGTATGCTTGCTAACCCTTGTGTTTAGTGTTGATACCCCAAGCTTGGACATACAAACGGTAAGTGAACAAACGGACTCGTTTCGTGCCTTGCGGAGAATATCGGAATTTGACGACTTGTGCTTCGCAACCGCTTTGACAAGTCGTGCTTCATGCCGGGATCAACGTGAGAATGAACAACTCATGACCAACGGAGCGTCGAAGGAATCGTCGCGATTCAACCTTCCGAACCAAAGCTACGGCCAACTTCTTCCTTAACTTATTTGCTTGTTTTCTTTGTTTTCTTGTTTTCATATTCTATTCATTTTTTGTGACAACCAACCAATTTGTTGATTTGTTGAACCTTAAATCGCGATACTTAATACACAACTCCCTGTGGATCGACCCGTGCTTGCCGGCTCGCTACAACGCGCTGTGTACTTGCGGTTATAAATATTAAAACGAGAACGATCTCGCGTGTGCATTCCGTTTCCTTCATTTTCATATTCGTTTCCGTAACATACGCATTTGCGCGCGCGGGTGAATTCCCAACACTTGTTAAACAAACAAGAAATCTTCTCTGTTACACAGAGAGCCAGTGGATTAAAAATCCAACGGTGAATAAAATTCACCGATTGATCTAAAAGATCATGGAATCAATCATGATCTCTCAATAAGGGATTTTCTTAACAATTTGATTCTTTTTCTTCTCATATAAATAGGAACACGGAGAGACCCCTCCCATAAGCTTAGAGAAACAAGAGAAAAAGATAAAAAGAGAATTCAATTCTCTAGGAGAAGAAGATCCCCTTCTTAAACAAAAATCCTAGGTAAGAAGAAAGTACAAAGATTATCTTATCTCTTCTTTAAAGGTTTAACCCTTCATACAAGAACTTAGTTCTTCCTCTGGTTGAGGTCTGCAGAAGCAGATCTCCCCATAAGTTGAGAATTTAATTCTCATCGGGGAGGTTCTGCTATGCAGATTCAAAACTTAGAGAAAAGAACTAAGTCCAGAGAATTTAATTCTTCCAAAAGTATATAGGAATTTAATTCCTCTGATAAAACTAGGATTTAACCCTGTATAAGAATTTAATTCTTATAAAACAAGGGACCTAAGATTCTTAAAACTCAGATCAAAATCTCTACGCATATAAAAAAAAAGACTGGTCACGTATTCCCACGTGAACACCTCCGATGAACAAAAAAGAATGACTGAGTTCGAATCACGTGTTCTCATGTAACCCCCAAATAGTTGCTTAAATGGAAAAAGGAAAAATCCAAAGACAACGCTCACATTTTGAGCACCTCACGTGTCAGCACGTGAGCACTATATGAGCTAAGTTCTTAGCACTTATAAAAGGAAGAGGGAATAAAATCAAAGAAGCAGTGCCCAACTATTAGGCGCCTCACGTGCCCACACGTGATGGCCACAAGAATTAAGTGTTTAACACTTATATATACAGACGAGGATTTGGACCCAAGTGAACAGCGCCAACTTTCAGGTGCCTCACTGCCACACGTGAGCGCCCCAAATTTCAGTGTTTAACACTGCTTTAGAGTCTCACGTGAGAGCACGTGAGAACCGAGCATATATTAGTGTTTAACACTATAAGAAGCCAACTTCAACCCCAAATTGGCTAAGTCTTCCTGAGATTATAAAATTTTGGATCTCCAAATAGACCGAGCCTCTATGCTCATAACTTCCCAAACTAATTGACCAAAACGATGTCCATCCCATATTTCCTAAGTTAATCTTAGTCTCCCAAAAATGACTAATGATTCTTAGATGTTCCACCATGATCTCCCCCCTCAATCTGGAATTTGGTTCAAGGGTACATCTCTCCACACCTCTGATACATGTGTTGTAATTCTTCAACGTCTTCAGAGAGGTGGAGGGTCCCGACAACCAACAACTCTTTGGTGCACTCCCAAACCGATGAGCACATCCTAATACGGACAGCAACGTCCTTAAACTAGCTACGGACCGCAATGTCCTTAAACTAACAACGGATCGAAACGTCCTTAAACTAAAGCAATAGAGCTAAATGCTCTTTTGTTAGGTCTGAATGATCCCAAAATCCTGTTGAGTAGATCTTAGTCTAAAATTAGACTAACGTATCCTCAAAAAATATTTAAGTTGATCCTAATCTCAAATGAGATTAATGATCCTTAAATCAACCCAAACCCAAATCTAAGAATATATAGATTTGGACTAATTCACGCTCTACGGGCGACAAAATAAATTAGTCTCCGTATACATTCCCCGGGCAACCAAAAAATAAAACAAACACACACGACACGAAGTGAACCTCTAGAGCAGGAGAAAATGGTTATCGCGATGCGGTAACGTAATTAACTGCAAGGGCTTACGCCTGCAGGGAAGAGCGTCCCCACAATCAAAAACCCCTCGCAAACTAGGGGGAATCTGATGAAGTCTGCTACAACGGACGCATCCGTCCAAACCTCCAATACACGGTGCCATAAATCAACTTGGCATCTTCGGAGAGGTGGACGGATAAATCAAAATAGTATCTGCCCCCAAATTCAGGCAAGACGACACCATCCCGGTTCGTCTCTGTTTTCGGCGGTAAACAGATTCTGGCATGCCCGGTGGGACCTTTTCCTCTTTCCACTCTACACTTCGTGTGTCGTGTTCGTGAACAAATTGCTGTTTAATATGGTTGCCCCTGTATTCGAGATACTAAGTTTTGGTGTCTTGCTCTTATGCAGAAGAGAAGAGAAATCGATGGCTTCCAACTGCACCTGCAACAGCAACTCCCACTCCGTTCCCGCCGGAGTAGTGACTTACGGGCCCCAAGCAGCCTCCATCTTTGCAATGCCAGTGGAACAGGTGACTCAGGCCACTACTGGACTGTTCATTGGGACCATGATCCCGCCAACAAGCTTCAGTGCCCTAATGCCATCACAAGAAGTTCCAAAGAAGACGGTCTTCGATTGACTTGCAGCCACCACGGCCCCTCTCAACGGGTCGTCCAAGTTTTCCACCTCAGTCTTCAATAGACTGAGTCAAAGCTTCAGTGGGCCTGCAAAGAGGCCCGCAATACCTGAAGGGGTTGTCCTGAAGTGGATAGCCATTCCAGTTCCGGCAAATGAAGTCGTCAAAGGGGCTTCTCCTACTAAAGGGCCGGTCTTCGCAAGATTGGTCATTCCAACTCCTGCTTCCGGCGAAGTCATCAAGACTGCTCCCCCTACCAAAAGGTCGACCTTTGAAAGATTGCCCGTACCCTTTCAACGGACGTCAGTCTTCAATAGGGTGGCACTAGAAGTAGCCCCTCATCAGAGCAGGGGGCATGACGAAATCACTCCCACAACTGAGACAATCCCATTTGCAAGGCATGCTCAACGTCGTCAATGGCGCCGAGTGAGAAAAGCTAAGGGCAACTCTCCATTTGGGCTTACTCCACCAGCTCCAATGGTGGAAGTTAATGCTGCTGTTCCAACTGGGAACGGCTTTGAACCGCTAGGAAGGGTGCAAAAGAACTCTCCGACCGCGGTGTTGAAGAAGTCGCCTCCACATGTTGAAAACATGGTACAGACGAAGTCGGAATATCCCCCTCAACGGCTGTCCTCCCGAATCCACAGAGTCTGGCAAAAATTTCAGTATTCTGTGATCAGCAAGAACTATTCTCATCGACCGGAAAAAATGAAGGTTCGACAAGAGGGAAGTCATCCCTCTAAAATGTAGCGAAGGACTTCTCGGGAGCCTGTCACAGTAGCTCCTTCGACTTCGGCTTCTCACAAAAAGAGAAGGCCAGAGAATCCACCACCACCGACGGCAAATCCCAAGGGTGATGGATCCAAAAGCCCCAAGTCTGGGGGCATGATCGTGCACACGGTGTACATGGCTTCCGGGAAAGAGGAAAGCCGTTCTTCTGTAGGTCATCGACCACTTACTCGGTCGTTGACAAAAGCTCAGGAGCATCATCAAAAGCTCTAAGAAATGCTGATGAAAATGTCAGCACTCACCAGGCAGAAAGAAAGCTAGGAATCAACGTCTAAGCAGCGCCAGGAACAAGAGACTAACACCGAGTTCTTGCGAATGGTGCTCGAAAAGAAGGATAAGGAATCCGCGGAACAGGCCGCTAATATAAAACAGATGGCGCTTCTGTTCCAAGACATCGTTAGGATGATGATCCAGCCGGAACCTCCAGTCGAAGGCCCTCTAATAATCATTGAAGACGACAGAGGGGAAACGTCAAACCCTCCTCCGGTCGTATCAACAGCCCAGGAAGAGACAATTTCCAAGGCTGCCCTTGATTACTATATAGCTCAACAAATACGAGCTCATCAAACGAGTGAAGCGGAAGGCCAAGTCGTCAGAACTGGGCGACCATATCTAGAAAAGTACGACCAAATCAAGTACCCGTCAGGATATACGATCCCTAAGTTCTATGTGTATAAGGGGATAGGCAATTCACACCAGCACGTTGCTCAATTCAGAGCTTTGTGCGATAATACTGGAGGCGACGACAAACTGCTGCTTCGCCAGTTTGTTGGCAACTTGTCGGAGACGGCATTTGAATGGTACTCCGAGCTCCCAAATGATTCTGTCAAGACATTCATGGAGATGTAATTGCTATTCACACAGCGGTTCGCAAGAGTAAGAGAGAGCACCCCAATCACGACATTAATCAATGCCAGGGTGAAGCCAGGAGAGACCTGGGTCCAATACGCAATTCGGTGGCAGAACCTATGGTCAAAATGCGAACAACGCATCGAAGAAGCTCCTGTCGTGGACATGTTCATGGGGACCCTTGATCCTCGGGCAACTATATCCCAATTTATAATGTTCTTCAAGCCGACCACCTTCCAGGCCTTGATTGACAAGCTGGCCCAAATGGATCAGATGGGCCATAGGCCGTCCTCTTCAAAAATGGATCTCCGGAATGAAAAGGGCAAAGGGAAAGCAACCTTCGTTGCCAACGCTCAACGACAACCTAGTGACCCGAAACCGATTGCTCGCCAAAGCAACACACGCCGATCCCTCGAAGAAAAGTTAAGACGTCGTTACTCGTTTCCCCGGGATAAAACGGGGAGACTGTTCGAACTGGTGGTGCGCAATAGGATCATCACTCTGCCGGATCCAAGACGCTCACTGCAGTCTGGTGATGTCAACAGTCCCAAATACTACCCCTACCATAGAGTAATGGGTCACCCAATCGAAAATTGCTACGTCTTCAAAAATTGGGTTGAGGAACAGTACCAACAAGGCAAGTTCGCGCTGTCCGAAAACTGGAAGGTAAACCTGCTACAGCAGCACACTCCTAAAAAGGTGGGTATGCTGAGGGCATCATGCTCATTTGTAGAAAGAAGCTCCGTAGGAAGTTGTCCTTTCCACTTAAACTAAAAGAATGCTGAAGGGTCTTCAAGCATGTCCGGCGATCAAATGGAAAAGCCCGCTAGAGCCCGAGATCATTGAGGGGATGCTTAAACCGCGCTCAACACCGAAAGCTGGTAATAATGGGCAAGACACTCAGGTCAAGCCTTCGAAGTTTTCGAAGAAAAAGAAGAAGACCAAGAAGCCCGTATAGCTTGATAACGAGCGTACATACCTGCAAAAGTATATTGACGCGCTGGAGGAGTATGACCAGAAGGTGCGGACCCCAGTCACTCTCGAAAAGTTTCTTAACCATATACTTGAGAACGGAGATAGCAACAATGATGAGTGGAACAACTCATCGGAAGAATCCTAGGATTATGTAGCGAGTTACCACATGATTTCTCACTCGTCGTTAAAAGACGAAGAAGCTCCCTCGGCGTCGGAGAGCAATGCGAGGAAACTGGGGGCAGGATCGGTCCCAAGATCTCTGGAACCGTCAGACGACTTAATTGACAGACTGCTGAACGAAGCCCTTCAAGAGAGCAAAGATAACCGAGAGCGTGAAACGACCATATACGAAAAGGCCAAGCATCGGCGTTAGAATGAAGAAGCTGTGGCGAGGAAGTGTCATGAAGTACTCCAACCAGATCGAAGCACACCCACGACAGACAAAAGCAGGTTTAAGACGGGGAAACGGTTCGCCAAAGCCCTGTCTATAGGAATGAAGCTGCCATCTTTCAAAGAAAATACTCCCAGAAGTACGTGCCTCGATGAAGCGGATGTACATCCGAAATACTGCTTATACCATCAGAGGGTTACACACCCCACCGAAGAGTGCAATGCCTTCAAGAAGTGGTAGCAAGGATATGCTGCTCA
Organism: Agapanthus africanus; assembly: GCA_030015575.1. Lineage (NCBI taxonomy): Eukaryota > Viridiplantae > Streptophyta > Magnoliopsida > Asparagales > Amaryllidaceae > Agapanthus > Agapanthus africanus. The sequence continues at coordinate 31,284,955 of CM057339.1, forward strand.
CCGACAACACTTCAAGCGGATGAAGTGCAAAACTCGTCGGGAGCGGAGAAGCATGACAGATGAGCTAGAAGGAATAACTAGTAACTGTCATATGGTTGATACCATTTCGATAAAAGGAAAATCTTAAGTTCTTACATTCGGGAGTGATTCTGAAGAAGAAATAATCCTCGGCCCTCTCTTCAAAGAATACACTTGTGGAAAAGAAGAATATGAGAAGAACTGCGAGAACATTCAGCCGCGTAACCGCACGCTGCCTGAGAAAAACCTCGGGCCAATAAACAAAGGTTTGAGCAAAAGAGACACGGGGAAGGAAAAAGACCCTGAGGATATTGCCTTCGATGATAGAGTCATCAAAGAGTTCGCAGCCAAGGAACCGCCTAAGAAAAAAAAGGTAGATTATAATGTCCTGGCACATCTGAGGAAGATACCCTCACAACTGAGCATACTGGATGCTCTCCTCCTGTCTAAAGAGGCATGAGATTCTCTGATCAGGGCGTTGCAAGAGCCCGATCAGTTTCAAGCCTTCCTTACAGAAGAAAAGATGAAAGACGCGCTGGAAGAAGTTCACACAGCTGACATCATCTTCAGCGATGAAGACCTCCTTCTTGGAACGTGCGAGCACAACCGTCCGTTATATGTGATCGGGTACTACCGCGATATCAAGATAAGGAAGATCCTGGTTGACAACGGGTCCTCCGTCAACCTTCTCAATGTGAGGGTGCTAAAGGAGATCTGTATGAATGTTCAGCACCTGGCCCGGGACAAAATTACCATCTCCGGGTTCGACTCGCAGTCATCACGGACGCTTGGGTTTGTGATACTGACATTACGCTTTGGGATGCTCATCACCAGCATAAAATTTTAGGTCATTGGCGCTAAAACTTGCTATAACGCTCTGCTCGGCCAGCCTTGGTTACACGAATACATCATCATCCTTTCTACACAACATCAGTGTATGAAGTACTTCAAAGACAGCCTCGAGTACACAGTTACAGGGGAGATAAACCTATTCTCTGTAAATGAAGTCCACAAATATGAAGACGCCAAGTACTTCTTACCAGAGTTCGAAGACACGGAAAGATGTCGTAAACCAAAGAATAAACAAAAATCCATCGCTGCTATCCCGATCTTTGGGAACGATACTGAGGAGGATGAAGAGATAGTCTTCTCAGGGCGACCCCAAGACAACAGGCTAGGGCCAACTACTCCTATGTTAGTCTTTGGTAGTGACTCTGAGGATGAGGTCAGCGCCGTGTTCTCCACTCGCCCATCAGCACAAACCTTCGCTGGAACCGATCAGAGTTTACAAATTACCATGGTTCCGTAGTGGCATTACAGGAAACTTGATGCGCTCGACACATACGGCGTGCAAGAGCTGCAGACGTTCTACGTCCCTCCTAAGCGAAGAGATGAAAATGCGACCCTCTTCTATCAGTCTACGGAGACAAAAGTGAAAACAGAAGTCTGGCATGGTGCAGATTTTGCCCTTGACAGGCTTCAACCAATCCATCTGCCCAGTTACTATGCAGAGGGATTGAAGAGGCTATTAAAATGCCAGGGCATACCCTTCAAACAAACTGCTCGACAAGCCCGGTTCTAAGATTTATATCCATTAGAATATCTCGTCTTATAAAAATTACATCTATGAAAACTCTAAAGATGATAAATAAACACTTGAGTTTTATTTTGAAAATATATCAAAACTATTTTTTTCATAAAACCCCTCAAGTTATATTGATTTACAATAAGGACCCTAGTAAATATAGGTTTAAGCAGGACCAATTCTTTTGAGCCTTAGGGAGCCGGAGAAAGTGGGTGCTTGCCTATTTAAGGTAGAGAACTAAAAACGGGGTTATCAATACGGTAATTTTCTTAGAAAAAGACACAAATCCTGCCGTCCATATGCAGCAGTTACCGATAACTCCAATACTAATTCAGGAATTCAATTCTGTTTAAGAGTCTGACTCAATCGGAGTCTCGGTCTAATCTGAATTCAATCTGAAAACAATCCATCTTTGAATACAATTCATATATAACTCCAATGCAACAAGAATCCATTTATACCGAAATACAATTTGTATTAAGATGAACATGACTGGACCGAACCATGGATATACATTGACCTGTCTATATGACCATCCGTTTACATCCTTATCCATTTACATGAATTACTAATATCATGGTTTCGGTAAGTCTTACATCTATTAAACAAAACAATACAAAATACATTACGGGGTTTTAAAGGGGTAGACTGGTAGGGAATGTGTTAAAAGTGGCACGAGACGGTCACTTTAATACACCTAAATTGAACATCCGTTGCCGTTGTCCCGTGGGTTTTGACAGGGCCTTGTGATCCATATACCAAGTCCACGGGGTAAGTTGGACTCCTCTCGTATACACTGGCACATTCTGTACCAAGCTAAAAACAACTGCGTTAACAGAACAATCAACCATCATACCAGTTATATTCTCTCTTATCTGTCTATTCTATTTCTAACTCTCTTTTGGGACTTACCGAGCGATTGTTCGCTGACGACATTCCTTTTCTCTTCTTTCTTTAGAATGTTGACAGGAGGACACGACTTTTTAGAGATAGAGCCCAGCTCAGAAGACTTGAAGCAGTTCACAGAAGACCCTGAGCTCTAGAGAGTTATACATACTTTTATTTTCAGTTCATGGCATTATTTAGGCATTGCTTTCCACATTGTATTTATTTTTCAGTTGCATTGTAAAGAATGTTTAATAAATAAAAAGTTGTTGTTCATTTACAATTCATGTCTTTCTTGTGAAAATTTACATTATATTGCTTATTTACGCTTACCGTATTTACTTCTGAGTAAATACGTCACGTCTCATTGTCCGTACACCGGGAAGCGGGGCGTGACAATGGGTCGGGTCGAGAGTGGTCTTTTCGGTCTTCAATGTTCAGCTTGGAGCTGTGGATTCTTCATAGTGGGTTGATTGGGAACGATGTGGCACTTGGCGGCTGTGTCTCTTCGATTCCCGGGTTCCACGTAACGGTTCACGAAACGCCTTAATTTTTGTGCGTATTCTTGATGACGTCAGCGGATCGACGAGACAGTGGCGCTATAAATGGGACGTCGCTTCGCTCGCTCAGGCCGTTGATCTTCGAGCCACGTGGCCGCAATAGAGTGGTGGACCGCTAGACATCGTATCTGTCGGTTGGATCTGCGTGAGGGACGAAGCGTCCAATGATTGGTTGCCACGTGGCATCCTCGTGTCCGTGGGGTGCGACTCTTTGTTTCAGCGGGAACAGATTTGGGCCGTTGGATGGTTTTTGCCAAGTGTATAAAAACGGGAGGCTATTCCATGGCAGATGTTTTGCTTTAGTTGTCTCCTGCCATCTGAAGATTGCCCAGCGCACCATCGATTAGGTCGGATGCTCAACCCAAAACCCTTCTTCGGCCAATCTTTTCTTGAATCAGGTTAGATATCTTCTTCCGAAGTTTTCATTGATGTAGTTGGGGTTGAGTCGGGCAATAAGGCTTCAGCTTCTGAAACCGAGTCCAGTGGGTCATCTCTTCCTTCTCGGCTTCCGATAGCCGAGAAAGTTCTTCTTCCTCTTTGTCTTCTTTCCCTATGTCGGGCTCACCCACAAGGGGTGGTGATGCCCTTATACTTCGTCGTCGGGTAGCGAAGAGGGCTCCCAAGGTGCGAATTGAAAATACTCGCGATGCGCCATCGATGTTGAGTCATCCAAATGAGCTTTTCGAAATCTGGGCTCGCTTCCACATCCTCCCTAGCTATTCACTTCGTCTGGCCAGAGAGGGTGTGCAGGCAGACCAGATACAGGGCAATGAGATTGCGCTGTACCTAGAAGCGTTCCGAGCAGAGATGCGTCTGCCCTTCTCATCCGAGATTTTTGCCATACTCCATTACTTCCGTCTTGCCCTGGGCCAGCTAACGCTGAACTCGTGGAGAATCCTCCTCGGGTTTCTCGTCCGGTTAAGATTGATTGGATCCCCTTTGACTTGAGTCTCCTTCTTTCCTTTCTTTGCTACAAAAATCACCCCGGCGCTCATAAGGACGAACCGAGCTGAATGTATCTCTCTTTAAAAAAACATAAGGGCGGAGCGGCCAGGTCAGGGGTAGTGGTCGTCCCTTCTTTCATCCATGAATGGAAGGAGAAGTTTGTTTTCGTCGGTCCTCCGAAGGGAGAGGATTGGCCAGTGCCCACCAAATGACAGGGCGGATAGCCTACGGGTCAGGAAGTCTAACACCCCAGAGGCGGGGGTAGTGTCGTAGTGGGAGCCGATCCAGTAGGCCGATGTCCTGCTTTCCGAGCAGGTTTTGAACTGGGCGGAACTCAGTCCCTTACGCTTCGAGGTAAGTTAGGGTTTCACCGATCAATTTAGTCTTGGCATGATATTGTCGTTCCAGTTGACGAATTTTTCTTTTATTTTCTTCTGTAGAGCCAATAAATCGTTCGAAAATCATGGCTGCCATGGCTACTAAGGCGCAGGGAAGGAAGGGCGACGGTGCTAGCTCATCCAGACTCGCACCAGGTGTGGTCCCTTGGCAAGCCCTTTCCGCCAAGGTTTCCGTGGCCCTCCCATCCTAGAGGAACGCCGTAGTGGAGGGCAGAAACATGCCCATGATCTGGCACCCTAGGCTAGGACGGAAGTGTCGTCCTTTGCTGAGTCTCCACTCAAAAAGCAAAAGAGAGTGGTTTCCCGGCCACCCTTAGCCGGGATAGAGGTGCAGGAAGGTGATTTCTGCAGTGAGGTGCCATTGAGGCTCTTTGTCGCCGAAAACTTGCTGGCGGACATCGAGAAGGCGCCGGGGGCCAATATTCTCCGGGCACCATGAAGGCCCATGTGACGGCGATAGCTCAGGAAGCTGTTCAGGTTAGTAATTTTCTAAAAATTTCCAAGTTTTTTTTTCCTCTGTTTAGCTTCTAATGAAAATGGTTTTTGTTTTTCTGTAGGTTCTCCTGCATTATGCCCTTCTTGCCGCTATGAAGGATGAGGAGGTGGCCCCGACAATAAAAAGGCCGAAGAGTCTTCCTCGCGTGAGGAAGAGCTGATTGCAAAGCTGAAGGATGCGGAGGACAAAGCGGCCTTCCCGGACTTGAGGTTGGTTGTGGAAGGCCTGACGGTCATGAAGCTGACGGAGTCTCACCGGCTCCTGACTAAATCCAACCAGGCTAAGCAAAGATTGATGAAGTCAACGAGCTCTATGACGCCATGAAGAGGCGGAAAGACTCGTTCAAGAGGGATGCCCGGGCGGCCCATGAGAAGGCAAAACGTGCCGAGGGTAGGACAGAAAAGGTTGTGGAGGAGTACAAGGCCTCCGACCAATTTTATGTTGACCTTGCCGACTCTGCAGCTGTCGGGTGGCACAATGCCTTTTGACGCCGTCAAAGAAGCGTTGCCTGGGTTCGACGACCAAGAGATTCATGTAAGGTATCCCCTTGCCGAGGAAGTGCCCCAAGATGGTAGCGCCTAACCTGCGGGAGGAGGCGAGGTCGTAGGCGGAAGTGCCGAGCTTGCGGTGGCAACCGAGGCTCCTGGTGGAGGCGCCAAATAGGGGGACAGTAGGGAGGTCCCGGCCGCGAAGGTTGTTTTAAGTCGCCATCCGCCTCGTTCTCTATTTCCCCTTTTTATAGCATTCAGGCATTTTGTAAAGCTGAGGAGCTTATAATACCTTGTATATAATTTGGAATATCAATAAAGTATTTTTATCTTGTCTTTGATGTGCCTAGCTGTAATACTTCCGTTCTTGTTTATTTGCAAGTATGAGTAGATCGGTGTCCCTCCTCCCCCGGAGTCGAGGTGGCGTAGGACAAGCGAACACCAAATATGAACACCAGGTACAAATAGATCAATGTTTCTCGGATCTGAGTGTGGCTGGGGTTCCTCGTAATGAGCGAACCTGAGCTTCATTCACTTGGGTCTTATCAGGAGTTTGTTTACTTCGAGATTGCGCGCTGAATGGAGGTCGGCTTGCAGACTTCGACGCGGATGTGCCTGGCAGGAAGAAGCCCGGCCACTTCAAGATGAGGGCTTTGGATCCACAGCGTAGTTGGGCAGAAAGCTGCATATTGCGGATGGGCCGAGCAGGAAGCTACTCGGCCGCCTCGTGGTGAGGGCTTTGGATCCACAGCATGGCCAGATAGGAAGCTGCCCGTTGTGGATGGGTCAAGCAGGAAGCTACTTAGCCGCCTCGTGGTGAGAGCTTTGGATCCACAGAGTAGTCGGGCAGGAAGCTGCCCAGTGAGGATGGGTCGAGCAGGAAGATACTCGGACGCCTTGTGGTGAGTGCTTTGGATCCACAGCGTAGCTAGGCAGGAAGCTTCCTGCTGCAGATGGGCCGAGCAAAAAGCTACTCAGACGCCTCATGGTGAGAGCTTTGGATCCACAGTGTAGCCGGGCATGAAGCTGCCTACTGCGGATGGGCCGAGCAAGAAGCTACTCGATCGCCTAGTGGTGAGGGCTTAGCTTAGAAACTAAAATAACTTTAGTTGACATAAAAAGAGGAATCTCATTATTCAAAAGAGTACAGGTTCATCTGTACAATTTAAAATTTTCAGCATTATATGTCCATGGAAAGTCACATCCCCAGGAATCCTGGAGGCGGTAGGCTTCGCCGGGTAATGTCTCAGTTATGAGGAAGGGACCATCCCACTTCGGGGAGGACTCGTGCAGCTTCGCTTGGTCTTCGAACTCGTTCCGACGTAGGACTAAGTCTCCTGCCTTGAAAGATCGATATTTAACCCGGGCATTGTAATATCAGGTTGTCTGCTGCTGATATGCGACCATCCTTATTTGCGCTCGATCTCTCTTTTCCAATAAGATGTCTAGGTTGTTTCGAAGTACCAAGACATTGGCCCCGTCATCGAAGTATTCGACTCGATAACTAGGAAAGCCAATTTCTGCGGGGACTATTGCCTCGGTGCCGTAACGGAGGCTAAACGGGGTTTCCCTCGTGGTTGTTTTTCTCGATGTTCGTAACGCCCACAACACCCGTGGTAGTTCCTCGACCCAGCTGCCCTGTCTCCCTTCCAGGCGGGCTCTAAGGCCCCGGATGACACCTCGGTTTGCTATCTCGGCTTGCCGTTGCATTGGGGATGCACGGCTGCAGAGAACTTTATCAATATGTGATAGCTGCTACAGAATTCTCTGACTTTGTCATTTTCAAAGTTAGTTCCGTGGTCGGTGACTATACACCTCGGGATTCCAAATCGAGCAATTATATTATTCTATAGGAACTTCACCGTAGAGGTCGCATCTGGTTTGCTGATCGGCGTGGCTTCGACCCACTTCATAAAGTAGTCTATGGCGACAAGGATGTATTTGTGTCCACCCATGCCGGTAAAGAGTTGGCTGACCATGTCCATCCTCCACCGTGCGAATGGCTAAAGGGAACTTAGTGGCGTTAATTCGGTAGTGGGTAGCTGAGGAATGTTGCCAAAGAGTTAGCAATTCTTGCACCTTCTGACTAGTCTTTCTGCGTTTTGGTGTATAGTTGGCCAGTAATACCCATGCAACAGTGTCTTTTGAACCAGACTATAGGCCCCTTGATATGCTCCTCCGACTCCTTCATGTATCTCTCGGAGAACGTAATATGCTTCGTCGGGAACGACGCATTAGAGTAGAGGTTGGGTGTACGACTTTTTGTACAGGTTTCCCTTGCTCCACACAAAGTGACGAGCTTTTACGCGGAGCCGGCGTACCTCAATTCGTTCCTCGAGGAGTACTCCGTCCTTGAGGAACTCCATTATGGGATTTCTCCAATCCAGGACATCCCCCTGGGCAGTGTAGATCTGGTGTATCACCTCTCCATTTTTGATGTTGAGTCGAGGCAGGACTTCGAAGATGATGTTTCTCTTATGATTAACCGAATAAGAAGAGGCGAGTTTGCTTAGCGCATCGGCCTCGGTGTTCATGCTCCTAGGAATCTGTTCTACTTGGATTTCGTCAAAACTTCTCCAAAGTCTTTTCACCGCTGCTAGATATCTCATCATCAGGGGCTCCCGAGTTTTGAAACATCTGGTCACTTGACCGACGACCGTTGCGGAGTCGTTGCGGATCCTGATCGTCTTTAGCCCCACCCCGGAGGCGATTCGTAGCCTGACCAATAAGGCTTCGTATTCTGTGGCGTTGTTCGACGCCTTGAAGCCAAGCCTCAGAGAGTACTCCATTTCTGCTTCATTTGGACCATGGATGACCAACCCAGCTCCACTCCCATCCTTTGTGGAAGAGCCGTCCACATAGAATACCCAAATATGGAACTGGGCCTAGCATCCCCTCGACTGAGGGTCGTGGGTCAGGGGTAGTGATTGGCACTCCTTTATTGGAAATGGTGCATTCGACCATGAAATCGGCTAGGGCATGTACATTGATAGCTATCCTTGGTCGGTACTGAATGTCGAATTGGGACAACTCACATCTCCATTTCTCTTAGCGGCCCGGTGATTTGGGGAAACTGAGGATATTCCTTAAGGGCCGTTCGGTGAGAACAATGATCGTGTGAGCCTGGAAATAGTGCCGGAGCTTCCTGGAGGTGACAACGAGCATCAGGACTATCTTTTCCATGGCAAGGTATTTGGCCTCTGCGTCCTTGAAAACATGGCAGACATAATAGCCTAATCATTGTATTCCTTCGGATTCTCTGATGAGTACGGAGCCAGAAGCCTGGTCGGAAACAGCCAGATACAGCAACCGCTCGTCCTCCTCAGCGGGTCTGGTAAGAAGCAAGGGAGGGTCACCAGATGTGTATTAAGCTGCTAGAAAGTTACTTGGCACTCCTCGGACCACTCAAACCCGGGGATCTTCCTTAAGGCTCTGAAAAAGGGCAGGAACTTTTCTCTAGATTTTGACATGAAGCGACTCAAAGAGGACACCCTGCCCGTGAGCCGGATGAAATCAACATTGCTCTTGGGTGTTGCCATGTCAATGATGGCTCTAATCTTCTCCATGTATGCTTCGATTCCCCGGTGGGTAGCTATGAATCCAAGGAATTTCCCTCCCGTGATGCCGAACGCAGACATGGATGGAGTCAGTTTCATTTTGTACTTTCGCAAGATATCGAATGTCTTTCCGAAGTTTGTGGTATGTTCGTATGACAGGGTGGATTTCACGAGCATTTCGTCGATGTAAACTTCCATATTGCTCCCAATTTGCGGCTTGAAAGCTTATTGACCAACCGCTGGTAAGTTGCCCCCGCGTTTTTAAGGCCGAAAGGTATTACCTTGTAGCAGTAGACTCCTCGATCGGCGGTGAATGCGATTAGCTCTTCATTGGCCGAATTCATCTGGATTTGATTATAACCGGAGAAGGCATCCATTAAGCTCAACAGCTCATGACCAGCTGAGCTGTCAACTAACTGATCTATCCGAGAGAGTCGGTAGTTGTCTTTAGGGCAGACCTTGTTTAGATCGGTGAAATCGATGCACATGCATCATTTTCCATTTGCCTTCTTGACCATGACTACGTTTGCTAGCCAAGCTGAGTAGTCCCAGTTTCTGATGAAGTCAGCCGCGAGCAGTCGGTCCACCTCCTTCTCTATTGATTTCTGTTTTACTGGCGTGAAACTTCTTTTTTTCTGTCGGACTGGCCAGGCTTTCGAGCCGACCCCGAGCTTATGGGAGATCACCTTAGGGTCGATCCCGGGCAAGTCTACGGGAGATCAGGCGAACCCATCTGTTTCCCCCAATCAGAGCAAAGCTCTGTTTCAAAATTCAAAATTTAAATTGAAGCAACGCTACAGATTCTGCGCGCTGCGCGCCACGTGTCAAACACAGACGCACAAGCGCCAAGTGCGCTGCACCCTAGGCAGCGTACCCCAATCAGAGCAAAGCTCTGTTTTAAAATTTCAAAACTCAAAAGTTGAAGCAACACTTCAGATCCGGCGCTTTATGCTGCGTGCCACGTGTCAAACACGGGTGCGCTGGCACAGTTGCTATGCGCTTCGCGCCACGTGTCAAACATAGGTGCGCTGGCGCAGTTGCGCTGCGCGCCACGTGTCAAATGCAGGCGCGCTCGCGCAAGGTGCGCTAGCGCTGGAATTAAAAATTCCCCGCCGTCAGATCAAAAGATCTAATAATAAATTATTAATTAATCAGAAATAAAATTCTATTATGAAAAGATTTCTCAATCTTATTAAAACAAGAAGATTATCTTCTGTAAAACAGAAGCCTTAGGATCAAAGATCCAACGGAAGGAAATATTCCCGAATCAATCAGAGAAAGATCTCTTAAACTGATTAAACAAATCATTTGGCCCTATATAAAGGCCCCTAGACTTCAAGTCTCATATACAGAGAAAGAGATAGAAAGAACCCTCTACAAAATTTGAGAAAAAGAAGAGGAAGCTCTTAGGAAAAAGAAGATCATTTTTTCATCTTCAAGATAAAGAACTAGTTCTTTGTCACGACCCGAAGGTACGGAACGTGACTGGCACTTAGATTATGAGACGTCTAAAGGCGTAACGTAAACTAAGTCAGCCAAAGCCCAGAAAATCTAAACCAAAAACCAATGAGAGTGAAGGAAACCTTTCATGAAAACGACTTAAAATCAATTACGTTACATTAACTCTTTTAAAAAAAGATCAAAAATTTCCGAAAATTTCGGCAGAGTCTCCTTTGTAAATTCTATCCCCCAAAATGGGTACAACAAAATAAATAAACCTGTAATAACAAAATGGCATCCCCAAGCGGGAGCTAGCTCTTCGCCCAAGGCGGATCACAACCACACGCAATATATGTAATATCAAGCAAAAGAGCATAAAGAAAAGCAAAATATAAGAAAACACAACGTCGGCTCAAGTGAGCTCGACCCCAAAGAAACCACATATACACAAATCTCTCAGTCTCATCACTAGGTCACATATACAAATAAGAAGTGGTAGATGGAGAATACTAGATACAAAAATAGTATAAAAAGAGATAAAAGTGTCCTCGCAACCCACCTACGAGCAATGTCGCGAGTCTGAGAAAAAGGAGCCAATGATAAGAAAATCCCGCCGCTAGAAGGCTGACGGGTCCGACCTGCAAGACACTATGGCACAACGAGGGTAAGTTGCCAGCTCATGAGTAGCAAGTAACATCTAATAAGGCTATCGTAAGAATGCATGCAAATACGTCACAACATGTATGTCTAGATGTGATGTAATGCCACTAGTATGTATGCACATGTATGCAACATCAATACGAAATCTTTAAGTATTTTAAAATACTATAAGTTCTGCATTCTTAACTTTAGAAAAAGAATATATGTGCAATAGCTAAGTACCATCATGAAATCATCTGAAAACCGTGTCAAGCATCGACACCAAATATGGAAATATATCTGTTTCAATGTCTCACTGTATCAATGTCTCAATACATCGGACTCCGTCGGTCCGGATCGGCCCATATCATCAAATCTCACGACAACAGTCGGTATCCTCTGGATATCCGCCGCGGCAGACATCACCGGTAGGTAGTCTTCCCCTGCCAGGCTCATCATCTACAACTCGATCTTCTTGCCCCGGGGTACCATACCGGGCCCACCATGTACCCGAGACGGTTCATCCACTCCTTGAATAGGGTCTCGAAATCCAACAGAAAACATGAAAACTCATGGTGGACGACACATACATCATGAGAAAACCGCAACTTTGTTTTAAAAATGATAATAATAAGCTTTTGTTAAATTCTTGCGGTTTTCCCCAAAATCTAGAAATCGCAGCAATACTGAAATCCTCAAGAAAATTATAATACCCAATATGTTGTATATGATAAATGCTTATGATGTCATAGGTATGCAATGTGATTTATAGCTAGAAACCTATATAGCATGATGATGAAGTGAGGTATATATATATATGCTATGCAATTCGATGCATCATATACGATGCAAGGGTTGATACTGAACTAATCGGGTTCTACAGTGCTCGTGACATGGCAATTACCAAAGGCGTGTGTGTCACATGAACAGTGCGCGTGCAACAGGAGCCAAAGATAATGATGAACGTGTCCTATTAGGTGATATCACACATGTTATATGGATATCCACGTAATTCTTGCAGACGAATAGCTATAAAGGTATGCATATGAATGAGAGGGTTAACTAACTAACAATGCATATAGATGCAAGTAATAAAGTAATCCTAACTATGGGGCGTCTCTCGCCATCCATACGATTCTCCCATAGATGAATACATCTACTCACCTGAATGCCTCGCTAATCTGATCCAACCACCGCTTTACCTTTGCGCGCCGCGTCCGATATTTCCGCAACCGATCCTAGAATTGCATAACACACAACATAAGATTATATATTCCTGAAACGACGCAAGTTACAATACGAAAAGATCGACGCTCACAAGTTAGGTACAACGTGCACTCGGTGCGCGGGAAACACACGAAAATCGCTAAAACCTTAACTAAAATCGTCGTTTCGGGGCAACCGTCAAAACTAAAACCCGACTAAACCAAACTCCGCATTCGCACACCCTAATAGTCGTATGAGATGCTATAAATATTGTCATATATCGCAATTAGATCACCTCCTATTTTTTATAAAAACCTAGTAAGTATTAGCATACCGATTTCGATGCAAACATCGCGAATTAACGATCTAGCGATCGCAACATTGCACACACAACCAATCTAACCCACTAGATGGCCACAATACTAACTTTAACCCATCAACCGTGCTACAAAACCTAATTACAACATCAACCCCTTTCTTGAATTTTCAAAAACCAACCATTACAATGAAATTAACACTTTAAAATACTAATTTAGCTTATTTAAACTACAAATTTAACAACTAGATTAAAACTTATACCTCCCAAGTGTTGATTCCCTTGCACTAAACCTCCAAAGTGGCCTATTTTCTCCTTGTTTTAATCCAATTTGGGCTTGAGAAGGGATGGCTTAAGGTTTTGGGTTGAATTAGAGAAGAATTTAGTGAATTTCGGTGGATTTTTGATGATTTTTGAAGGAATTTTCAAGCAAGAAATGGGGGGGAAATGGGGGATTTCCCGCAGGTGAGCTCGGCCTGAGGTGGGGAAGGGTGAGTGTGAGGGAATTGTGTAGAAAATTCTACACAAAAAGCAACCTTTAAACTCATTTAATGCATAACACATCAAATTTTACATAAAACCCCCTATTTTCATTCATTTTCAACCCATTTTAAACCATAAAACAACTAAACTTGAAATGTTTTGATAAAATTTTTGTTACACTATATTTTAGTTTATAATGGTTCCTAATTATGTAATTTACCCAATTAAATTTGTATTTATCACTAATTTAATGTATTTTTAAAAGCTTAAAATAATATTAAAAATAATTAATTAAGGAAAAAAAATTATTAACTAGAAAATTTTAAGTGACAATTAGTGACCAAATTTTAGCAATATCTTATCTAAATTTTATATAATTAGTCCTATAGTGAAAATTACTTATTTCGACTTTTTACGGAAAAAACCGATTATTTTGCCGATTATCGAAAAAACCGCCTAAACGATTTTCGAAGCGTTGCAATCTTCCCCCTTGAAGAAATTCGGTCCCCGAATTTAGAATTTAACTACGCGTACCTTCAAAAAGATGGGGATATCTCTTCCTCATCTCGACCTCGGTCTCCCAGGTGACCTCCTCGCTGTTCGGGCCACGCCAAAGAACCTTGACGGATGGTATAACATTCGACTTCAATTTCTTCACCTGCCGATCCAAAATGACCACCGGCTGCTCGGTGAATAAAAGATCGTGCTCTAGCTGGATCGTCAGGTGCTGAATCGCATGGGAAGGATCATGAAGGTATTTGCGGAGCATCGAAACATGGAACACGGGGTGAACATCGGGGAATCTGGGAGGAAGAGCTAATCGATAAGCGACTGAACCAACACGCTATAAGATCTCGAAGGGACCAACATATCTAGGACTAAGCTTCCCTTTCCGCCCAAATCTCATCACACCGTTCATCGGAGAGACCCTCAGGAAAACATGATCGCCAACAGCGAACTCGAGTCGGCGGCGGCGCCTGTCAGCATATGATTTCTGCCTACTTTGTGCCGCTCTCATCCTGTCCCGAATCAGTTGTATCTTTTCGGTCGTCTCCTGTACGATCTGCAGCCCCAAAACACTGCTCTCCCTGAGCTCTGTCCAACATACAGGCGATCGACATTTCCTCCCATATAAAGCCTCCAAAGATGCCATCTGAATCGTCTCCAGGAAGCTATTATTGTAGGAGAACTCGATCAAGGGCAAATGACGATCCCAGCTACCACCGAAATCTATAACACAATCTCTGAGCATGTCCTCAAGAGTCTGAATAGTGCGCTCTGACTGACCATCAGTCTGCAGATGAAAAGCTGTGCTAAAACTCAATCGGGTGCCCAAAGCCTCCTGAAGTTTCTGCCACAATCGGCTGGTAAACTGGGTGCCCCGGTCGGACACGATGCAAGTCGGGACGCCATGCAGTCGCACGATCTCATCAATATAAATCTGGGCGTACTGAGCAAATCCAAAAGTGGTCTTCACTGGCAGGAAGTGAGCCGCTTTCGTCAGTCGATCCACAATCACCCAAATAGAGTCATACCCTTGACTGGTCCTTGGTAGACCCACAATGAAGTCCATGGAGACCTGTTCCCACTTCCACTCAGGGATGGGCAAAGGCTGTAACTCACCGGCTGGCCTCTGATGCTCGGCCTTGACTTGCTGACAAGTCAGGCATCTCGACACAAAGTTTGTAACATCCTTCATCATCCCGTCCCACCAGTAAACCTCTCTCAAATTACGGTACATCTTGGTGGAACCTGGATGCACACTGTATACTGATCTATGTGCCTCCTAAAGAATATCACGCCTCAGTCCCTCAGAATCGGGTACGCACAGTCGAGTCCTAAATCGAAGTATCCCCTGATCATCAATCACGAACTCAAAAACTCTGCCCTGCCGAATCTGCTCGATAATCTCTGAAATACGGGCATCGCCGGACTGTGCCTCGCGGATACGGTCAAGTAACTATGGGCGTGCTCTGAAATGGCCAGCTGTCCTCCTGTAGGAGTAAACTCGAACTGCACTCTGCTGTCACATAAAACCTGCCAATCCGCCGTCGACTGCATTTGTACTACGCTCAAACAGGATAAGCTACCTCCGGGCCTCTTACTCAAGGCATCTACCACCATATTCGCCTTGCCCGAATGGTATAAAATCTCGAAGTCATAGTCTTTCACCAACTCCATCCAACGATGCTGTCTCAGATTCAGATCTCACTGCTGAAAGATATACTTCAAACTCTTGTGGTCGGTGAATATCTGGCACGACTCACCGTATAGGTAATGTCTCCAGATCTTAAGTGCAAATACCATTGCATCCATCTCTAAATCATGAGTGGGGCAGTTCTGTTTGTGTTTCCTCAACTGCCGAGAAGCATACATGATAACTCTATCGTGCTGCATCAATACACAGCCCAGCCCCACTCGAGAAGCATCACAATATACCACGAAACCGCCTGACCCTGAAGGCAATGCTAACACTGGTGCAGTAGTCAGACGAGTCTTCAACTGCTGGAAACTATCCTCACATGCCTGGGTCCAATCGAAAGGAACCCCTTTCCGGGTCAACCCGGCCAACGGTGCAGCAATACGGGAGAAATCCTGGACAAAACGTCGATAATAGCCGGCCAGACCTAGAAAGCTGCGAACCTCTGTAACTGATACCGGTCTGGGCCAACGCTGCACTGCCTCGATCTTCTTCGGGTCTATACAAATACCATCTCTCGTCACCACATGACCCAAGAAGTCGACACTGTCTAGCCAGAATGCGCACTTGGAAAATTTGGCAAACAACTGATGCTCCCTCAAGGTCTGCAATGTGATACGCAAGTGCCGCTCATGCTCCTCCCGGCTTTGAGAATAAACCAAGATGTCGTCAATGAACATAATGATGAACGGATCGAGATACGTCCTGAATACACGTTTCATCAAGTCCATAAATGTTGCCGGGGCATTGGTGAGCCCGAACGACATCACCAAGAACTCATAATGACCATATCGAGTATGAAAAGCGGTCTTCGGAATATCCTCCTTCCGAACCCGCAACTGGTGATAACCTGACCGTAAATCAACCTTCTGGAAAAACCCTGCACCCTGGAGCTGATCGAATAAGTCATCAATGCGGGGTAGGGGATATCTGTTCCGCACAGTAACCCGGTTCAGCTGACGATAATCAATGCATAAGCGCATACTGCCATCCTTCTTCTTAACAAACAGGACGGGAGCACCCCAAGGTGACACACTCGGTCGGATAAGCCCTTTGTCCAGAAAGTCCTGTAACTGATCCTTCAGCTCTCTAAGCTCCGCCGGGGCCATCCGATAAGGCGGTATAGAAATAGGCCCTGTGCCGGGGATCAAGTCGATGCAGAACTCAATCTCGCGCTCTGGTGGCAGACCAGGCAGCTCGTCAGGGAATACATCAGGGAACTCTCTCACAACAGGGACCTGGTCCAACGGAACCTCTGTGGAGCTAGTATCACAAACATAGGATAAGAATCCCTGACACCCTTTCCTTAAGAGCTGACCAGCGCGAAGAGAAGAAATCAAGCTGGGAAGGGTAGCACTACGATCTCCTTGAATAACAAGAACCGGCTCACCGGGAAAGCTGAATCTGACTGCCTTCTCACGGCAATCCACGGATGCATAACAGGTGGCTAGCCAGTCCATACCAAGAAGAAGGTCGAAGTCTAACATATCGAGGAGAATCAAATCAACTGAAGAATCTCTCTCCCCGATATGAACAGGACATGATCGGTACACAAAACGGGCAACAAACGACTCGCCTACCGGAGTAATAACGACAAGTGGCTGATCTAACGAAGAAGACTCTCGGCCCAACCTCGGTGCAAAGGATGTGGATACATAGGAATGTGTGGAGCCTGGATCAAATAATACCCATGAATCAAAAGAACATACTGGCAGAGTACCTGTCACGACGGCATTGGATGCCTGTGCATCCTGAGGAGTCAAAGCGAACACTCGGGCCTGTCCATCACTAATAGCTGGCTGTCCTCTAGCTCTACCTCTTCCTCTGCCTCTGCCTCTGTCGCCTCATCCTCTCTGAACCGGACCGCTACGCCCACGACCTCTAGGAACATCTGGCTGGAGTGGAGCATCATCAGGGATAGGAAGTAGAGCTCTCTGAGGAGGTGGTGAAAATGGTAAGGTCACATGCGGGACTGTCGCCGCGCCCTGGCGCCCCATGGTACAGTCTCTGATACGGTGGTACTGACTCCCGCATCGAAAATATCCTGGCGACGACTGCTGGGTCTATGGATATGAACCAAATAACTGACCTCGTCTCAATCCTCTGTCGCTACTATCTTCCAGAAAGAATCTATCACGGTGTCTACCCATCTGCCGTTGAGCTGGTGTATCAGTACGGATCCTCTTCGGCCCAGAAACGACCGGAGTCTCAGAAATGCGCTCCTCCAAAAGTAAGGTTGCATCCATCGCGGCTACGTATATGTCAAAGTGCTGGATGCCGATGGCAAGAAATAGCTGTGTGTTAAGCCCTCGCACAAACCTTTTTATTCTCTTCTCTTCCGTGTCTACTAGGTACGGAGCATATCGAGACAACTGGGTAAACTGTATATCATACTCCGACACCGTCATCCCAGGAGTCTTGCGCAAAGACTCAAAACTACGGGCTCGAGCATCTCGGACACTCTCCGGGAGAAAACGGGTAAGAAATGCAGCTGTAAACTCGTCCCAGGTCATAGAAGGTAGACCTGCAGCACGGCCTCTCTCTACTGAATCGTACCACATCTGGATAAGTCCCTCCAGACGAAAACTCGCGAACTCCACCCATCTATCATCAGAACACCTCAACGAACGGCAAATCCTAGCCATCCTATCAAGAAACGCCTGTGGGTCCTCTGTCGCATCCGTACCGGTAAAAGCTGGAGGTCTCAATCTCATAAACTCCTGTAGTGAAACAGGGATAGTCGCAGCACTAGTAGGAGTGACCATCTGTGCAGCAGGTACAATCGTGGTCTGTGCGGTGGAAGGAACGTCCTCGGATCTCTGTGCCCGACTGGACTCAACTAAAGATCCCATCATCTGTCGCAACTCCTACATACCGGCCTCTAATACGGCAACACGGTCTGGAGAAGGCGGATCAATATGACCCTGAGGGGTAGGTGTATCATCCCGCTCGATTCTCGCCTCAGACGAGCCCGCTCGAAGCTCATCCCTAACGGCAGCCCGCTGAGCTTTCGTAGTCTTTGGCGGCATCAAAACTGGAATAAGAAACATTAGCGATAAGAACATTGCAATTGAATCAAGGAATGCAAGGAATCAAGAAAGGAAATACAAGCAATTATTTCCTAAGGTCACTTAGGCGGAGTACCGTATCATAAGTATGCCGCGGAACATACCCACGCTACGCCACTCTGCTTAAGTCACCCACTCCATCTACCAAGGGTCGTCCTACACTCAGAAAGGTAAAGCTTACGCTCTGATACCAACTTTGTCACGACCCGAAGGTACGGAACGTGACTGGCATTTTGATTACGAGACGTCTAAAGGCGTAACGTAAACTAAGTCAGCCAAAGTCCAGAAAATCTAAACCAAAAACCAATGAGAGTGAAGGAAACCTTTCATGAAAACGACTTAAAATCAATTAAGTTACATTAACTCTTTAAAAAAAAGATCAAAAATTTCCGAAAATTTCGGCAGAGTCTCCTTTGTAAATTCTATCCCCCAAAATGGGTACAACAAGATAAATAAACCTGTAATAACAAAATGGTATCCCCAAGCGGGAGCTAGCTCTTCACCCAAGGAGGATCACAACCACACGCAATATATGTAATATCAAGCAAAAGAGCATAAAGAAATACAAAATATAAGAAAACACAACGTCGGCTCAAGTGAGTTCGACCCCAAAGAAACCACATATATACAAATCTCTCAGTCTCATCACTAGGTCGCATATACAAATAAGAAGTGGTAGATGGAGAATACTAGATACAAAAATAGTACAAAAAGAGATAAAAGTGTCCTCGCAACCCGCTTACGAGCAATGTCGCGAGTCTGAGAAAAAGGAGCCAATGATAAGAAAATCCCGCCGCTAGAAAGCTGACGGGTCCAACCTGCAACACACTGTGGCACAACGGGGGTGAGTTGCCAGCTCGTGAGTAGCAAGTAACATCTAATAAGGCTATCGTAAGAATGCACGCAAATACGTCACAACATGTATGTCTAGATGTGATGTAATGCCACTAGTATGTATGCACATGTATGCAACATCAATACGAAATCTTTAAGTATTTTAAAATACTATAAGTTCTGCATTCTTAACTTTAGAAAAAGAATATCTGTGCAATAGCTAAGTACAATCATGAAATCATCTGAAAACCGTGTCAAGCATCGACACCAAATATGGAAATATATATGTCTCAATGTCTCACTGTATCAATGTCTCAATACATCGGGCTCCGTCAGTCCGGATCGGCCCATATCATCAAATCTCACGACAACGGTCGGTATCCTCCAGATATCCGTCGCGCCAGACATCACCGGTAGGTAGTCTTCACCTGTCAGGCTCATCGTCTACAACTCGATCTTCTTGCCCCAGGGTACCATACCGGGCCCACCATGTACCCGAGACGGTTCATCCACTCCTCGAATCGGGTCTTGAAATCCAACAGAAAACATGAAAACTCATGGTGGACGACACATACATCACGAGAAAACCGCAACTTTGTTTTAAAAATGATAATAATAAGCTTTTGTTAAATTCTTGCGATTTTCCCCAAAATCCAGAAATCCCAGCAATACTGAAATCCTCAAGAAAATCATAATACCCAACATGTTGTATATGATAAATGCTTATGATGTCATAGGTATGCAATGTGATTTATAGCTAGAAACTTATATAGCATGATGATGAAGTGAGGTGTGTGTGTGTGTATATATATATGCTATGCAATTCGATGCATCATATATGATGCAAGGGTTGATACTGAACTAATCGGGTTCTACAGTGCTCGTGACATGGCAATTACCAAAGGCGTGTGTGTCACATGAATAGTGCGCATGCAACAGGAGCCGATGGTAATGGTGTACGTGTCCTATGAGGTGATATCATACATGTGTATATGGATATCCACGCAATTCTAGCAGACGAATAGCTATAAAGGTATGCATATGAATGAGAGGGTTAACTAACTAACAATGCATATAGATGCAAGTAATAAAGTAATCCTAACTATGGGGCATCTCGCGCCATCCAGACGATTCCCCCATAGATGAATACATCTACTCACCTGAATGCCTCGCTAATCTGATCCAACCACCGCTTTGCCTTTGCGCGCCGCGTCCGATATTTCCGCAACTGATCCTAGAATTGCATAACACACAACATAAGATTACGTATTCCTGAAACGACACAAGTCACAATATGAAAAGATCGACGCTCACAAGTTAGGCACAACGTGCACTCGGTGCGCGGGAAACACACGAAAATCGCTAAAACCTTAACTAAAATCGTCGTTTCGGGGCAACCGTCAAAACTAAAACCCGACTAAACCAAACTCTGCATTCGCACACCCTAATAGTCGTATGAGATGCTATAAATATTGTCCATATATCGCAATTAGATCACCTCCAAATTTTTATAAAAACCTAGTAAGCATTAGCATACCGATTTCGATGCAAACATCGCGAATTAACGATTTAGCGATCGCAACATCGCACACACAACCAATCTAACCCACTAGATGGCCACAATAATAACTTTAACCCATCAACCATGATACAAAACCTAATTACAACATCAACCCCTTTCTTGAATTTTCAAAAACCAACCATTACAATGAAATTAACACTTTAAAATACTAATTTAGCTTATTTAAACTACAAATTTAACAACTAGATTAAAACTTATACCTCCCAAGTGTTGATTTCCTTGTACTAAACCTCCAAAGTGGCCTCTTTTCTCCTTGTTTTAATCCAATTTGGGCTTGAGAAGGGATGGCTTAAGGTTTTGGGTTGAATTAGAGAAGAATTTAGTGAATTTCGGTGGATTTTTGATGATTTTTGAAGGAATTTTCAAGCAAGAAATGGGGGGGGGGGGAAATGGGGGATTTCCTGCAGGTGAGCTCGGCCTGAGGTGGGGAGGGGTGAGTGTGAGTGAATTGTGTAGAAAATTCTTCACAAAAAGCAACCTTTAAACTCATTTAATGCATATCACATCAAATTTTACATTAAAAAACCCCATTTTCATTCATTTTCAACCCATTTTAAACCATAAAACAACTAAACTTGAAATGTTTTGATAAAATTTTTGTTACACTATATTTTAGTTCATAATGGTTCCTAATTTTGTAATTTTCCCAATTAAATTTGTATTTATCACTAATTTAATGTATTTTTAAAAGCTTAAAATAATATTAAAAATAATTAATTAAGGAAAAAAAATTTATTAACTGGAAAATTTTAAGTGACAGTTAGTGACCAAATTTTAGCAATATCTTATCTAAATTTTATATAATTAGGCCTATAGTGAAAATTACTTATTTCGACTTTTTACGGAAAAGACCGATTATTTTGCCGATTATCGAAAAAACTGCCTAAACGATTTTCGAAGCGTTACATTCTTAAACAACAGAGATGAAACCATCTCGTAAAAAGAAGAACCATCTTCTAAAAATATCATAGATCTACAAAAGGCCAAGGTCTCTGATAAAAATAAAAGATCAAAAGATCAAATCATAAAAAAAACTAAAAGAAGTATTTTACTTCATTCACAGATTCTTGATCTACAAAGGCAGAGCCTTTTTATAAACAAGAACTTTTGTTCTTGAAACTTGAGTCAAAGCCTCCTTCAAAGAAGAACATAAATTTGTTCTTAAAATTGATCAGATGCGCTTTGCACTATTAGAAAGTGCCTTGCACTCTTGAATTGCGCTTCTTGGACCGGCGCTCAACGCCAAAACATGCCACGTGTCAACCAAAAACACAATCTGCGCTTTGCGCTTCCAAAATAGCGTACTGCGCTCATGGACTGGCGCTCAGCGTCAAGCGCGCCACGTGTCACTCACTGGCGCGCCAACAAACTAGCTCAATGCGCTCATAAATTAAAAGCGCAATGCGCTAATAAACTAGAGCTTAGCACTAAGCGCGACATGTGTCCTCTTCGTGTGTGCTACCCGACAGAAGCGCAATACGCTTTTTGACTGGCGCAAAGCGCCTAGCGCGCTACGTGGCGCACTGTCAGAAAACACTTTGTTCTGATGAATGCCATGCGTTCAATAAAAGACAAAAAATGTCAGAGCCCAATGCCTAGCATTATTAAAAGGGCTGAGCCCAAATAAAGGCTTAATAACCAGAGCAACTAAAATGTTAAACATTTTAATTGGACTTAGCCCAATTCTGGCCATAAGTCCTCAACTTATATTGAACAAAGCCCATCTGCACTTTCAACCAATTCACATCGGTTCGAGAGTACATCTCTTTACTCATCTGATATCTGTCGTTGTAATCCTTCAACGTCGTCAGAGAGGTGATGGGTCCCGATAACCACACATTACTACGGACTGTATGGTCCTTAAATCCATGGACTATGATGTCCTTAACCTCGACCGTGATGTCTTTAAACTAACAATGGACTGTGGGGTCCTTAAACCCATGGACTATGATGTCCTTAACCTCGACCGTGATGTCTTTAAACTAACATTAGACTGTGGGGTCCTTAAACCCATGGACTATAATGTCCTTAACCTTGACCGTGATGTCTTTAAACTAACATTGGACTGTGGGGTCCTTAAACCCATAGACTATGATGTCCTTAACCTCGATCGTGATGTCTTTAAACTAACATTGGACTGTGGGGTCCTTAAACCCATGGACTATGATGTCCTTAACCTTGACTGTGAGGTCTTTAAACTCACGGACTATGATGTCCTTAACCTCGACCGCGATGTCGTTAAACTAACATTTGACTGTGAGGAATTTAAACTCACGGACTATGATGTCCTTAACCTTGACCGCGATGTCTTTAAACTAACAATGGACCGGGATGTCCTTAAACTAACAATGGACCGTAATGTCCTTAAACTAATCGACCGCAATGTCACTAAACAAAACAATAGAGCTCAATTGCTATCTTGTTGGATCTAAATGATCCCGTTAAGTTGATCTTAGTCTAAAATGAGACTAACGTATCCTTAACAAACGTTTAAGTTGATCTTAGTCTCAAAAGAGGCTAATGTATCCTTAAACCCAACCCCCCAAACCCAAATCTAAGAAAGATACGGATTTGGACTAGTCCACGCCCTACGGGCGACAACATAAATTAGTCTCCATATACAATCCACGGGCAACCAAATACAAAACAAACACCTACGACACGAAATGACCATATGGAGAAGGAGAAAGTTGTTACCGCGATGCGGTAGCGTAATTAACTGCAGGGGTTTGCGCCTGCAGGGAAGAGCATTCCCACAATCAAAAAACCCTCAAACGAGGGGGAATCTGACGAAGTCTGCTACATCGGACGCATCCGTTTAAACCTTCGATATATGGTGCCATAAATCAACTTGGCATCTTCGGGGAGGTGGACGGATAGCACCAATTAGCATCTGCCCCGAATTCCAGGCAAGATGGACCTACGCGGTCGCATCTCCATTGTTCGGAGGGGAACAGATTCTGGAACGCCCGGTGGGACCTTATCCTCTTTCCACTCCACACTTCGTGTGTCGTGTTCGCGAACGAATCGTGGTTTGCTAATGGTTTCCCTTGGGTTCGAAGGTAATAAGATTTGGCGTTTTTCTTGGTGCAGAAAGCGAAGGATCGATGGCGTCCACTTGTGCAAAATGTTCTAACTGCAATTGCAACCAACGCTCCGTCTCATCGGGAGGCATAGCTTACGGGCCTTAAGCGGCTTCCCTGTTCACGATGCCGGTGGAACAGGTCACTCAAGCCACCACAGGATTGTTTTTCGGGACCATGCTCCCGCCAACGAGCTTCACCGCTCCTGTGCCAACACCGGAAGCTTCCAAGAAGTCGGTCTTTGATCGGCTTACAATTACCGCGGCCCCTCTCAACGGGTCGCCCAGCTCCAGCGCCTCGGTCTTTGCCAGATTGGGCCAAAGTTCCTATGGGCCCATGATCAAGCCTGCAATTCAAGAAAAGGCTATTCCGAAGAAAGTAGCCATCCCTGCTCCCGAAGCCGTCAAGGCGGCCTCTCCTGCCAAAAGGTCGGTCTTTACAAGACTGACTGTTCCGGCTCCTACTTCAGCTCCCGTTCCTGCTCGAAGGTCTATTTTTTACATATTGGATACCGCTACTCAACAAACGTCAGTCTTCAAGAGGCTGGTACCGGCGGCAACTCACCTGAACAGGGGACAAGACAAAGTCACCCCTATCACCGAACCAGCACCATCGGCTCGACACGCTCAACGTCGCCACTGGCGCCGAGTAAAGAAGGCTGGGGGCAACTCCCTCTCTGGGCTAACTCCACCAGCTCCAACGGTGGAAGTTAATGCTGCTGTTCTAACCGGGAACAGCTTTGAGCTGCTGAACAAGGTGCGCAGGAACTCGCCTACCACCATACTGAAGAGATCTCCACCACCGGTGGAGACTGTCACAGAAACAGCCGGAGCAGTCCCCTCAACGGCTGTCTTCCAAAGTTTACAAAATCTGGCGATAAGTCCGAGAGTCGGTGGTTGATCAAGACTATCCCCGCCGGCAGAAGAAGTTGAAGGTCTGATAGGAAGAAAACCGTCCTGTTAAGCAACAGAAGGCGACGGCTACTTGGATGCCCACTATAACGGCCCCCTCAACTTTGACCGCCCATAAAAGGAGAAGGACGGAGAAAATCCCTATGTCTGCGACAAATGTCAAGAGCACTGATCCTAATCGCCCAAAGTCTGGGGAATGGTGGTTCATACCGTATATATGGCATCCGAAAAAGAGGATAGACGTATCTCCACAGGTCATCGACCGCTTACGCGATCCGTGACAAAAGCCCAAGAGCAGCAGCAAAAGCTTCAGGAGATGATGACTGCGATGGCCGCACTCACCGGGCCAAAAGAAAGCCCGGAAACATCATCAGAGCAGCGCCGTGAGCAGAAAACTGACGCTGAATTCCTTCGGAGAATGCTTGAGAAGAAGGACAAAGAGGCCGCGGAATAAGCGGCCAATATAAAGCAAATGGCCCTTCTATTCCAAGATATGGTAGGCATGATGATCCAGCCGGACCCTCTAGCTGAAGATCCTCCAGTAATAATTGAAGATGATAGAGGAGAAACATCGAATCCACCTCCAGCTCTTTCAGCAGCCAAGGAGGAAACTATTTCCAAGACCGCCCTGGATGACTATATTGCTTAGCAGATACGAGTTCACCAGGCGAATGAAGCGTCCGGGCAAATTGTTAAAACTGGGAGACCGTATCCAGGCTGGTATGATCAGATAAAGTACCCGCCAGGCTACACAATCCCCAAATTCCATGTGTACAAGGGGACAGGCAATCCCCATCAACATGTCGCTCAGTTCAGGGCTCTCTGTGGAAACACCGGTGGCGATGATAAGCTTTTGCTCCGCCAATTCGTCGGCAGCTTGTCGGAGACAGCATTTGAGTGGTACTCCGAACTTCCAAACGACTCCGTCAAAACTTTCGCAGAAATGGAGTTGTTGTTCACCCAGCGATTCGCAAGTGCTAGTGAACGCACCCCAATAACGGCATTGATCAATGCCAGGATGAAGCCAGGCGAGACGTGGGTTTAGTACGCAAAACGATGGCGGAATCTGTGGTCGAAGTGCGAACAGCGCATCGAAGAAGCACCAGCAGTGGGCATGTTCGTGGGCACCCTAGACCCTCATGCAACTATTTCACAGTTCATGATGTTCTTCAAACCGACCACATTCCAGGCTTTAATCGACAAGCTAGCCCAGATGGATCAAATGGGTCATAGACCGTCTCCTCCGAAGCCGGAGCCGCGGAACGAAAAAGGTAAAGGGAAGGCGACCTTCGTTGCGAATACCTAACAGCAGCCCAGTCCCCCGAAACTGACGAGTCAACTGGAAGAGAGACGGCGCTATTATAATGAGAAAATGAAGCATCCTTACTCGTTCCCACGGGACAAAACGAAGAGACTATTCGAGCTGGCGATGCGCAACAGGATTATCAATCTGCCGAATCCAAAGCGACCATTGCAACCCGACGAAGCGAATAATCCCAATTATTGCCCTTACCACCAAACGGTAAGCCATCCAATCGAAGATTGCTTCGTCTTTAAGGGATGGATCGAGGATCAGTACCTACAAGGCAAGTTTGCACTGTCTGAGAAGTGGAAAGTAAGCCCACCACAACCGCACACTCCTAAGAGGACGGACACACCAGGAGCAACATGCTCTTTTATTGAAGAAGCTCCATAGGAGGTGGCTCTTTCAGTCAAAACCAAAAGAATACTGAATGATCTCCAGACATGCCCGGCGATCAGGTGGAAGAATCCGCTGGAACCCCAGATCATCGAAGGAATGCTGAAGTCGTGCCCAACTCCAAAGATTGGTGGTGATAGCCAAAGTGTTCACACCCAGCCGTCGAAATCTTCGAAAAAGAAGAAGAAATCCAAAAAGCCCGTGAAGCCTGGCGAAAAGCGCACGGACCTGCAAAAACAGATTGACGCGCTGGAAGAGTATAACCAGAAGGTGCAGACTCCGATCACGCTCCAAGAGTTCCTCGACCACGTCCTTGAAGACGGAGATGATGGAGAAGACTCGTCGGATGAATCTGAGGATTACGTAGCAAGTTGCCATATGATCTCTCATTCGTCAACAGACAATGAAGAAGCTCCTTGCACTGAGAAACCGGGGGCAGGTCCCGAGCCGGAACTTCTATGGCCATCAGACGAAATGATCGACGCCTTCCTAAACGAAGCTCTTCTGAATAGTAAAGCTGATCGGGAGCGTGAGATGGCCATATTTGAAAAGGCCAAACGCCGGCGACTGTACGAAAGAGTCGAGACACTCCTGCCAAATCAAGGGACATCCGTCATGAATAAAAACAAGTTCACGACGAGGAAGAGGTTCGCCAAAGCCATATCAATAGGAATGAAGCTGCCACCCTCCGAAGGAAACGCCCTCGGTGAAGCAGAAATACATCCTAGCTACTGCTCATATCATCGAAAGATTTCGCACCTCACCGAGGAGTGCGACGCTTTTAAAAGATGGTGGCAAGGATATGTTGCTCACCGGCAAAATTTCTAGCAGATGAAACGCAAAATTCGTCGGGAGCAAAAGAATACGACCGAGGAGCTTAGAAGAATCACCGGCAATTGTCATATGGTTAACTCTGGCGGATCGCAGGTTCTTACCTTCGGGAGCGACTCTGATGAAGAGATGGCTCTTGTCCCTTTATTCAAAGAATCTACCTCGGGAAAAGAGGAAGAACCGAAGACCTGTGAAAATATCCAGCTACGCAATCGTACGCTACCCAAAAAGAATCTCGGACCCACGAATAGAAAAGATAAGGGAAAAGAAAAGGTCTCTGAGGATATCGCCCTAGATGACCAAGTCATGAAAGAGCTAACCGCCAAGGACCCGCCGAAAAAGAGCAAGGTGGACTACAATGTTCTGGCACACTTGAGGAAGCTACCCTCACAACTCAGCATTCTCGACGCCCTTTTACTATCAAAAGAAGCAAGAGATTCATTGATCAAGGCGCTACAAGAGCCAGAGCAATTCCAAACTTTCCTCACCGAAGAAAAGATGAAAGACGAGCTGGAAGAAGTACACACAGCCGATATCACCTTCGGCGATGAAGACCTCCTCCTTGGGATATACGAGCACAACCGTCCCCTATATGTCTCTGGATACTGTCATGATATCAAGATAGGAAAAATCCTAGTTGACAATGGGTCTTCTGTCAATCTCCTCAACGTGCGAGTGTTGAAGGAAATCGGCATGAGTGTTCAACACCTCGCTCATGATAAAATTACCATCTCCGGTTTCGACTCCAAATCATCACGGACTCTCGGCTCTGTGATACTGACATTGCGCTTCGGGCTACTTATCACGGATATTAAATTTCACGTCATTACGCTTTGCTCGGTCGGCCTTGGTTATACGAGTACAACATCATCCCTTCTATAAAACATCAGTGTATGAAATACTTCAAGGATGGTCTCGAGTACACTGTGACGGGGGAGTTGAACCCATTCTCCATGAACGAAGTCTGAAAATACGAAGATGCGAAATACTTCTTGCCAGATTTCGAGGATACGGAGAGATGTCACAAACCGAAGGACAATGCTATCACCACTATTCCAGTCTTCGGGAGTGATACCGAGGAGGAAGAAGAGATAGTTTATTCAGGGCCGCCTCAACGCAACAACCCGGAACCGTCCGCCCCCATGCTGATATTCAGCAGGGACTCGGAAGACGAGGTTAACGCTATATTTTCCGCTCGGCTGTCAATACAAGCCTTCGCTGGCGATAATTTGCAAGTTACCTTGGTTCCACAAGAGCATTACAAAGATCTCGATACACTTGAAACTTGTAGTGTGCAAGAACTGCAGACATTCTACGTCCCTCCCGGGCGAAGAGATGAAAAGACGATCCTCTTTTATCGATCCACGGTAACTAAAGTAGAGAAAGAAGTTTGGCATGGCACGGATTCTACGCTCGACAGGCTCCAACCCATCCGTCTGCCTAGATATTACACGGAAGGTTTGAGAAGGCTATTGAGGAGTCAAGGGGTACCTTTCAAACAGACCGCTCGAAAAGCTAAGTTCTATGACAGGATCTGGAACGTCCCTGGAACTCAGCGGAAATTGCCCAATGGGAAAATGGAAACGACCGGGCTTGGGTATGCTCAATCCAAGAAACGGGAGCTACTCCGCGACTGCTACGTCGTACATAACTTTGATGAAGAAGGGGATGCTCTATGGGAAGATGCTAACCCTGAACCAGAAAGAGCTCCCGCCGTGAAAATGCCTAGTCCGTTGTTCGAAGAACAAATGGACAAGCTTATAAAGGAAGCGGGCCAAAAGGTTCAAGACGACCATAATCGCGAAATGGCCATCTACGAGAAGGTCAGGACGCAACGCCTCCTTCAACAGGCTGTGAAAAATGAAAATGCTCCTCCTTGTTAATTAGTTGTACAAAAGGCCCGACGCAGAGGCAAAAACAAACCAAAGAACGGAAAAAGCGTTCGACAGCGACAAAGCGGGATCAAGAAGCCACGCGATCAAGAACCGAGCAACCGGGACTCATCTCTTATAAAGAAGATGGGTCAAGCGTACTCTTTTACCCAAGACAAGACAGAGAAGATACTTGATCTTGCTATAAAACATCGAATAATTATCCTCCCGGAGTCCAAGCACCCCGAGCACGCAGGCGAAGTCTCTCATCCGGACTATTGCTCCTATCATAGGGCAATAGGACATCATATTGAAGACTGCTTCACCTTCAAGAACTGGGTCGAAGATCAATATCAGCAAGGTAGGTTCGCTCTATCCAGCAGCTGGAGGGTAACCCCGCCACAAAAACATGAACCCAAATCTATGAGGTAGAACCAGATCCACATCGGGCTTGGAAACGAGCTTGTACCTGTCACATGATAATGCTATCAGAAGAAGGAGTACCCGAGAATATGGATGACCTCCTCTGGTGCTTCGAAAACAACGATGACGAGGTGATCTCAGAGTTTCCACCGGCGCTGAAAGAGCTGTAAGATTGAATACACACTACTGCAGATGATCTCAAAAAAATTGATTTGGGGACGGCAAGTGACCCGCGACCGACATTTGTCGGTGAGCCGCTGTCTGAAGAAAGGGTGGCTACACTAAAAGACGTGTTTATGCAGCATAAAGATTGCTTCGCATGGAACTACTCTGAGATGCCGGGGCTAGATCCAGAAATAGCTGTGCACAGATTGGTGATATCTCCGGATGTCAAGCCGATCAAACAAGCACCGAGAAGAATGCGGCTCGAGCTTGAGATGAGCATCAACGCCGAGGTCAAGAAGCTAATCGACTCTGGCTTCATCCAAGAGGTTCAGTATCCTGACTGGATCGCCAACATCGTCCTGGTGATGAAGATAAATGGGACAGTGCGCATATGCGTGGACTTTCGGGATCTCAATAAAGCCTGCCTGAAAGACGACTTCCTAGTACCGGTCAACGAGCTGATGATAGACAATACGTCCACTCACGAAGTTTTCTCCTTCATTGACGGTTCGTCGGGATACAATCAGATAAAGATGCATCCCTAGGACCAGAAGCATACCGCTTTCCGGACCTCTTTGGGCATATTTTGCTACAAGGTGATACCTTTCGGTCTAAAGAACGCCGGTGCCACCTATCAGAGGGCCATGACGAAGATCTTCGATGACCTCATACATGAAATCGTCGAATGCTATATCGACGACCTCGTAGTGAAAAGCAAATCATACGAGGAACATCTAGAGTATCTGAAGATCGTATTTCAACGCCTTCGGCAATACAACTTAAAGATGAACCCTCTCAAATGCGCGTTCGGAGTTTCCTTGGGCAAATTCCTAGGATTCGTCATCCGACACCGAGGTATCGAGATAGATCCGTCAAAGATCAAGGCAATTATGGAGATGCCTCCGCCAAGGACTCTCAAACAATTGCGATCTCTCCAAAGGAAGCTCGCGTACATCCGACGATTTATAGCCAATCTCTCGGGCAAGTGCCGCCCTTACAGTCACCTGATGAAGAAGGGCACTCCTTTCGTCTGGGATCGCAAATGCCAAAATGCACTGGACGAAATCAAGCAATACCTGCAGAATCCGCCAATGCTGGCCGCTCCGGTCAAGAGAAAGCCTCTCATTCTTTATACAACAGCCCTTGAAGGTTCCTTAGGCGCATTATGGGCACAAGAGAACGACCAAGGGAAGGAGAGAGCCCTCTACTATTTGAGTCGAGTTCTACTAGGGGCAGAAAGCAATTATTCTCCCATCGAAAAACGCTGCCTGGCATTGATCTTCGCGATAACGAAGCTCAGGCACTATGCGTTGGCACATGAAGTCCGTCTCATATCGAAGGTGGATCCTCTCAAATATTTGATTTCAAATGCCATATTGACAGGACGGCTCGCTAAATGGGCATTGCTCTTGATGGAGTTGTCAATAACTTATCAGCCTCTTAAGGCAGTGAAAGACCAGGCCATCGCCGACTTCCTCGCTGAGCATCCGATACCTACCGATTCTCCTTTGAATTGCGAACTACCGGATGAACATGCGTTTGACACGATCGACGGAAGAGATACCCGGTGGGAACTTTACTTTGATGGAGCATCCTCCATGAAGAGGCGCAAACAAAACACCCCTATAATCAAATCAGGGGTAGGCCTCATCTTCGTAACTCCACAAGGAGGGATAATGCGCTTTGCTTTCTCCTTAACAGAGCCGAGGACAAACAATGAAGCCGAGTATGAAGCTTTGATAGCAGGTCTCGAGATCGCCATCGATATGGGGATTGAAAACCACTTCATATACGGAGACTCCCAGCTGGTCGTTAGTCAAGTAAACGGCGACTATCAAACGTGCAAGCCAGAGTTGGTAAGGTATGGCAAGAAAGTACAGCAACTGCTGACTCAAATTCCTTCCTACACCTTGGAAAGCATACCGCGTGCGGAAAATAGTAAGGCGGATGCATTGTCCAAGCTTGCTAAGGAACTGGCTGACGAGAACCTCGATGACGTGAGGATCGTTGTACAAAGCCGACGGGTCCTCGCACCGGCAGAAATATTCCCAGAGTCGTCCGAGGAAAAGGGAACGACGTGGCAAGTGGCTCTGCAAATAAAAGACCAGGAAAAGGCTGAGGATTGGAGAGAAGTCTTTATAGAGTACTTCAAATCCCGTCGAACGCCCGAAGATGCGTCCTCAAGACATCAGCTTATGAAACAAGCTCTGTCTTTTGCCTTCGTCAATGATACTATGTACAAGAGGTCATTTGATTCTCTGTGGTTAAGATGCCTGGGACCTGAAGAAGCGAAAAGAGTCGTCCAAGAAACTCACGATGGACTCTGCGGTTCTCACCAAGCCGGGCCGAAGATGAAACTGAAAATCAAAAGGATGGGTTATTATTGGTCCACGATGATCCAGGACTGCCTCGAGTATGCGAAGCAATGCCACTCGTGCCAGATTCACGGGGACTTCATCCATCAGCATCCAAATCCACTACATCCAATGGTGGCTAGCTGGCCGTTCGAAATGTGGGGAACTAACATATTTGGCCCCATCGAACCAGCGTCGTCCAGAGGACATCGATTCATTTTAGCGACAACTGATTACTTCTCCAAGTGGGCAGAAGCAGTACCGCTGAGGGAAGTAAAGACGGAGAATATCCTTCACTTCTTCAAGACACACGTCATCTATCGGTTTGGAACTCCACGACGGATCATCTCCGATAACGGGCCAGCCTATAGAAGCCACAAGATCAGTCGCTTCGCATAACAAAATAATATAGACTGGAAATATTCATCAGTCTATAATCCCCGAGCTAACGGTCTAGATGAGGCTTTCAACAAGACCTTGACGAAGATCGTGAAAAAGACGGTGTCCCGAAATAAGAAGGACTGGCACGAAAGACTGCATGAAGCTCTCTGGGCGTATCGAACTATGTTCAAAACAGCCACGAACACAACGCCGTACGCATTGGTATTCGGTACGGAGGCGGTACTCCCCCTCGAGATAGAGCTACCCTCTCTACGAGTGGCAATTCGTTACGAGCTAACGGACGAAGAGAATGCTCACCTTCGGGTTGAGGAGTTCGATGCCCTTGATGAAACCCGGCTCATAGCGTAACAAAGTCTGGAAGCTTATAAAGCAAAGATGACGCGCTCATACGAAAGATTGACTAGGCCGAGAACATTCCGCCAAGGTGAACTCGTGCTAGTGGTCAAAAGATATATGATCCCCAACCGTGCCAAACGAGCCAAACTATGAAGGCTCGTATATCATAGACAAGGTCTACCAGCGTGGAGCCTATCTACTTATGGACATGCATGACAAAAGACCTTTCAGACCAATAAACGGTCACTTCCTAAAGAAATACTACGCTTGACGAGCCACGGCCTAGGTCAATGATAGATGACAACGCCTATGTCCGCTCGCTATCTTCCTAAGCCCAAACTCTATAAGTAGTAACCGGCTTCCTTAACAGCGGACCGAAATGTCCTTAAACTAACAATGGACCGAAACGTCCTTAAACTAACAGCGGACCGAAACGTCCTTAAACTAACAATGGACCGAAACGTTCTTAAACTAACAGCGGACTGAAACGTCCTTAAACTAACAGCGGAACGAAACGTCCTTAAACTAACAGTGGACCGAAACGTCCTTAAATTAAGAATGGACCGAAACGTCCCTAAACTAAAGACGGACCGAAACGTCCTTAAACTAACAACGGACCACTATGTCTTAAAACTAGCCATTGACCGAGATGTCGATAAACTACGGTGGACTGCAGCATCCCAAAGCTGATACAAAAAAAAGAATAAAAAAAAGAGAAAAAAGAAAACGGTATGTCCATAAGCAAAAAGGGCACAGACGAAAACCCGAAAGGGCTCCGTGAATAAAAACAGTAGGGCTACCGGCGAGGTTTGTGAAAACCCAAAAGGGCGCAACCTCGTTAGAATAAAAAGAAAAAAGAAAACGGTATATCCATAAGCAAAATGGGCACGGATGAAAACCCGAAAGGGCTCCGTGAGTAAAAACAGCAGGGCTACCGGCGGGTTTTTTGAAAACCTGAAAGGGCACAATCTCGTTAAAAGACGCTTGTAAGGTCCTCTCGACTTTTTAAGAAGAAACCACCTGTGTGAGATCCTTACGACTCACAAGGGAGCAACACACTTAGGGATCCCCACGATCCTTAGAGTGAAATTACACTTGCGAGATCCTCACGACTCGTAAGGAGAACCCTTTTATGGGACCCTCACGGCTCATAAGATTCAAAAGTCTTAAGCTACAGAGATCTGAACCTGTTCTTAAGCAGCGCTCACAACCTCCGATACTGCCCTACAAGTGGCTCAATGCTGACCCATGTATACAATCCACGGGCGCGAATAAACATTTCCCTAACGAAGTCCCATCCGTGACTAGGGATATATCTATACGGTGAACAACCCTTATAAGTCCTCTCGACTTATAAGGAGAAAACACTCTTGTAAGATCCTTACGACTTACAAGAGATCATACACTTAGGAGTCCTCACGATTCCTAAGGAGAAAATGCACCTACGAGATCCTCACAACTCGCAGGGAGAAATACCTTTATGAGATCCTTACGGCTCGTAAACTCAAAAGCCTTAGTCGACAAGATCTTAACCCTGTTTGCTAAGCCACCTTTGTTCGACATCGACAGAGGCAAATGATGATTCGCTCCTGGCAATATCCCAGTTGTAGTGGTGTTGATGCCGAAATCGGTGTCTAAATCCAAACTTGCAGCAAAAAGCCAGCAAACCACACATGCATATGAAATAGCTGAAATAATTGGGCAACTTGCAAATCAGAAAGTAAAAACACATGCATATGAAATAGCCGAAATGATTGGACAACTTGCAAATCAGCAAGTAAAAATGTATGCATACAAAATAGCTGAAATGATTGGGCAACCGCAATAAAAAGCAGCGAGTGAAAATAAAAAAAAATAGCCGAAATGATTGGACACCGCGAAAAATAGCCGAAATGATTGGGCAATCGCGACTTTCGCGATATAAAAGCTGAAATGATAGAGTATCGCGGAAAGAAATAAAAAATATATATATAAAATGAAACCTTTTGCCCTACAGGTAATATCACATCAATCCCTGTATACAATCCGGGGGCACAAACAAAGAAGGAATCACACCCTTCCTACCCAGGCTCCATCAGAAGAAGAAGCCAAATCTCAACGGTTCACAGATAACATGGAGATCATCTCAACATTCGTCTAATTACAACAGACACAAAATCAAGCAAAGCGGAACAACGGCAACTCCCAGTTCCATGACGCGGCGGTGTACAGATGACCGAGAGTCAAATCCCGACTCCGTGAAATGCGGATAAAGTCAACCCTTCCTGGTCACGTAGAACGTAGATAATGTCAATCCTGACCCCGTGGGAAACATTCAGAGCGGATCCTAGTCCTCGCAGAGCACAGCAGTGAACCCGTGTGAAGCATCCAGAGCGGAGCCTGGTCCTCGTCGAACACGGCAGTGAACCCGTGGGAAGCATCCAGAGCAAAATTCCTGGTTACATGGAACGCGGCTTTTGTCAATCCTGACCCTATGGGAAACGTCCAGAGCAGATCCTGGTCCTCACAGAGCATGGCAGTGAACCCGTATGAAGTATCCAGAGCGGAGCCTGGTCCTCGCCGAACACGGCAGTGAACCCGTAGGAAGCATCCAGAGCAAAATTCCTGGTTACGTGGAACGCGGCTTATGTCAATCCTGACCCCGTGGGAAACGTCCAGAGCGGATCCTGGTCCTCACAGAGCATGACAATGAACCCGTGTGAAGCATCCAGAGCGGAGCCTGGTCCTTGCCGAACACGGCAGTGAACCCGTGGGAAGCATCCAGAGCAAAATTCCTGGTTACGTGGAACGCGGCTTATGTCAATCCTGACCCCGTGGGAAACGCCCAGAGCGGATCCTGGTCCTTGCAGAGCATGGCAATGACCCCGTGTGAAGCATCCAGAGTGGAGCCTGGTCCTCGCCGAACACGGTAGTGAATCCGTGGGAAGCTTCCAGAGCAAAATTCCCGGCTACGTGGAACGCGGCTTATATCAATCCTGACCCGTGGGAAACGTCCAGAGCGGATCCTGGTCCTCGCAGAGCACAACAATGACCCCGTGTGAAGCATCCAGAACGGAGCCTGGTCCTTGCCGAACACGGCAGTGAACCCGTGGGAAGCATCCAGAGCAAAATTCCTGGCTACGTGGAACGCGGCTTATGTCAATCCTGACCCCGTGGGAAACGTCAAGAGTGGATCCTGGTCCTCGCAGAGCACGGCAGTGAACCCGTGTGAAGCATCCAGAGCAGATCCTGGTCTTCACAGAGCACGGCAATGAACCCGTGTGAAGCATCTAGAGCGGAGCCTGGTCCTCGCCGAACACGGCAGTGAACCCGTGGGAAGCATCCAGAGCAAAATTCCTGGTTACGTGGAATGCGGCTTATGTCGATCCTGACCTCGTGGGAAACGTCCAGAGCGGATCCTGGTCCTCGCAGAGCACGGCAGTGAACCCGTGTGAAGCATCCAGAGCGGATCCTGGTCCTCATAGAGCATGGAAATGAACCCATGTGAAGCATCCAGAGCGGAGCCTGGTGCTCGCCGAACACGGCAGTGAACCCATGGGAAGCATCCAGAGCGAAATTCCTGGTTTCATGGAACGCGGCTTATGTCAATCCTGACCCCATAGGAAACGTCCAGAGCGGATCCTGGTCCTCGCAGAGCACGGCAATGATCCCGTGTGAAGCATCCAGAGCGGAGCCTGGTCCTCGCCGGACACGGCAGTGAACCCATGGGAAGCATCCAGAGCAAAATTCCTGGCTACGTGGAACACGGCTTATGTCAATCCTGACCCCGTGGGAAACGTCCAGAGTGGATCGTGGTCCTCGCAGAGCACGGCAATGAACCCGTGTCAAGCATCCAGAGCGGAGCCTGGTCCTCGCCGAACACGGCAGTGAACCCATGGGAAGCATCCAGAGCAAAATTCCTGGTTACGTGGAACGCGGCTTATGTCAATCCTGACCCCGTGGGAAACGTCCAGAGCGGATCCTGGTTTTCGCAGAGAACGGCAATGACCCCGTGTGAAGCATCCAGAGCTGAGCCTGTACCTCGCCGAACACGGCAGTGAACCCGTGGGAAGCATCCAGAGCAAATTCTTGGTTACGTAGAACGCGGATAATGTCAACTCTGACCCCGTAGGGAATGTCCAGAGCGGAGCCTGGTCCTTGCAGAACACGGCAGTGAACCCGTGGGAAGCATCCAGAGCAACTCCTGATTCCGTGAAATACGGATGATGATAACCTCACCCATCACTTACGGGTCCTCACGACTCGTAAGGGAGAAAACTCTCTTATGAGATCCTTACGACTTGTAAAAGAAAACACACTTAGGAATCCTCATGATTCTTAAGGAGAAAATACACCTGCGAGATCCTCACGACTCATAGGGAGAAAAATCTTTATGAGACCCTCACGGCTCATAAAATTGAAAAGTCTTAGGTGACAGATCCTAATCCTGTTTCCTAAGCCATCACCACCCTATAAAGAGCCCAAGATGGATAGCAATATACTATTTACAGACCGCACTTACTAAAATCACATGGCAACAACACAGCAAGGAGAAGAAAGCAACAGCATAACAAAAAAATGTGTATCTTTTATTCATGAATTCAATTGAGTACAAGGCAAATCGAATAAAAGAATAAAAAATGGATACATGTTGTTCTAAGATTACAAGTGTTAAATTTATACAAAAGCAGCTATCGGGAGGGAGGCGCCTTCAATAGACCAGCTAGCTGCTTGTCACGCCCCGCTTCTACGGCGAAGGAGACGCGACGAGGTCCGCTACGTATGTACTCAGAAGTACATACGCTAAGCGTATATAAGTAATATAAAAGTAAATCATAAGAGACAAGAGATATAGAAAAAAACAGCAACTTTATTAATAACATTCTTTTATACAATGCATGAAAAGTAAATACAACTGAAATGAAAAGCGATGCCTAAACAGTGGCATAACAGGAAATGAAAATATTGAATAGAACAAGGTATAATATCTAGAGCTCGGGGTCTTCGTGAAACTGCTCCAAGTCTTCACCGGTGGGCTCGACTCTGCTAGGTCCAAAGCACCTGACGACATTCAAAGAAGAAAGAAATAGAATGTCGTCAGCGAACAGGTCGCTCGGTAAGTCCCAAAGATAAGGAAGAATTAGAAAGACAGAATAAGAGTATTTTCTAAAGTTTTATGTTGTAGAATATTATGGAATATTGTGTTAACGCTGTTGTTTGTAGCTTGGTACAGAAGAATGCCAGTGTATACGAGAGGGGTCTCTAGATGCTAGAGACCAGGGCAAACGGAATGTACAAGGAACCGTTAAGCCACGGTACAACAGCAACGGAATATAGGTTAGGTGTCTTAATCTGACCACCTCGTGCCACCTTTAACACCTTCCGTACTAATCTACCCCTTAAACCCCGTAGTGTTTTGACAATATTGTTGTATTGTATTGTGTAAGTTGGATGACTGACCAAAACCATGATATCAGTAAACGGATTGTAACTGCATAATCAGGTAAATGGTATAACGGGATAATGGATGTATATCCATGGTTTGATTCAGTCAAGTTGTATAGATTGTTAACCGGATTCTGGGATTCATGTATTCATATTGAGTTGGAATATTAAAGAATGTAGATTGACTTGAATCATATTCAAGTCAGAAATAATCAGACTCAAACCCGAGTCAGACCAAAAAAATGTAATTTGAAGTTCTATAATTGTTAGGGTCTTTATTGTAAATTATAAAACTTGATGGGGTTTTATGTAAAAATACTTTTGTATAGTTTTCAAGATACACCCCAAGTATTTATTATTCGTCTTTATAGTTATAATGAGTGTAAATTTTATTTGTGTTATTCTAGTGAATATATCCTAATAAAAGTATTAATTTATAATATTGATTTATTTGAAATTCATGGTATTTTAATGTAACTTTTAATCTTGTAATTTTTAGGAAAAGGTGGAAACTTTATCTTATAATAAAATAGGTGTTTAACTGATAAATATACATATGTTAATACAAGAATAATTTTTAATAAATATTTTATTTTCCAAAAATCTCATTTTTCTTAAATGTCGTATTTTAAACCTTTCGAGACCGAATGCTTCTTGCGGAGGTCTGAATCTCACACTACTAAGCTCGAGGGTGCACGATAAACCGTACTATCCCTAACGAGTTCCCCAAAGGTGGGTTGTAGTGGCGCTTTGCAAAGATTTAATAAATACTAATCATTTAGAAAACGGTTTTATAAAGATGAGGTATTTATTTGTAAAAGGTGTAAATTTCCGTATTTTAGTTTCTTGGGTTTTCTAAGCCAACTAGCCTATTTCTAAAGGGTCTAAACGACAAGTCATTAGAAGTCTCAAATCGTCTCTTCACCGCCAATTGCGGCCAGGTAAATGCCAGGTAAGTGGGAGGCTCTCCACTACAAGTAGTGGCCCTAATTAAGTAACCACTTGCCTTAGACACACTTGCCTAGACACCACAAAATCAGATTTAGATAAACGATCGATGTCCATGACATATCGTATTTTCCTTTTTAAAAGATATTGTTTTAAAATTGTGTACAACTTAGAACTTTTAGAAAAGGTTTATAAAGAAAATGGTATTTTAATGTAAGATCTTGTATTACCGTATTCTAAGTTTTGATGATATCAATTAGGGTTGTATTTGCGTGTGTGTGGAGGTAGGTCATTACCTCGTGATCCACATTAAGGTATAGCAATTGTTAAGGGTTAAATGTGATAACTAAACATGGTGGTATTTAAGTGCGAAAATACGGTATTTTGCAAAATTTATCATTTCATATGAGAAACTTTATCCACATTGATTTTTATGTGATTAGTAGTCAACATGAATATGTTTAAGCATTATGGAATTAGTGACAAGTGAGTTTTGATAGAAAAACCGAATCGGAAATCGGTTTGTTCCGATTTCCGTCGGGTTTTAAAAAGTCGTATTATTATGAAGGAAAAGAAAGGTAGAAAAGGGGACTTACGGGTTTGGACAAGCTAGTGAGTGCTAGGAAGGTAGTGGGTTGTCGGTGCGTCGAAACGTCGTGAAGGGTCCTAGTACGATTGCCGGAATTCGTCGTCGATTTCGGCAGCGCTTCGCCTTTCGCTCGTTTTCTAACGTACCAAGTTCTCTTGAAATTTTTAGAGAGTGGACTTAGGAATGTAGGGTGAGAGGGTAGAGGGTATGGGGGTTTATATAGGGTTAGGCTTGGGTTAGGGTTTTTAATAAAAAATTATTTAAAAAATATAAAAAATTATTAAAAATTCATTAAACATAGGAGTAAAAGGGATTTATTGGCCAAATGATAACCGATCCAAGAATTTAGAGTATGCAGGAGGGTGGACCAGGTCAAGACCCAACTTTTCTCTGTTGGTGACTCGGCCGTCCGGCCAAGTCCGGCCGGCGGCGCCGGACCGAGTCGGCCGAGTCGCCGGCCGGCGGCGCCGAGTCGGGCCGAGTCGGAGGTCCATTGGCCGGGGATTCTTCGGGGGTATAATTTGGTATATTTACTTTTTGTTGTCCAGTACATATTTTGGGAGTTATGGCCTTTTTACCATTGACTTCCAAAAAAAATTAAAACAAAATAAATACAAAAATAATGTAGGGCATGGGATTTGAAATCCGGTGGCTTGGTTCAGCAGTGCAAGGTATTACCAATAAGCTACAAGCTCCTTCTTATAATTATGGAGTGAAATAAATACTTAAAGAGATATCAGCTGCAATAAATACTCCAAGTATACATTGAATTTAAATCAATTCTTTGTACATTAAAATTTGAGTTGTTACAGTCTACCCTCCTTACAAAAATTTCGTCCTCGAAATTTACAACTTTTATTTGAGGACTAGTTTACAAAGAGGTGTGGATATCTAGTACGCATTTCATCCTCCCTTTCCCAAGTAGACTCTCCTGGAGTGTCTTTCCTCCACATCACTCGAACCAAGTTAACTTCCTTGTCCCGAAGTGTCTTCACTTTCCTGTTCAGGATCTCCACGGGCTGTTGCTCACCAGACAAATCGGGCTGTATAGTGAGCTCGGAATGATCGAGAACATGGTTGGGGTCACTCACATACTTTCTGAGTTGGGATATGTGAAACACATTATGCACTCCTTCCAATGATGGTGGAAGCGCTAAGTGGTATGCCACTTCACCGACTCGTTCGAGTATGTCGAACGGTCCAATGTATCTCGGACTCAACTTACCCCGTCTTCCAAATCGGATCACTCAGCGGTTCGGAGATATCTTCAGGAATACGTGATCTCCTGGCTGGAACTCCAAGTGTCGTCTCTTTGCATCAGCCCAGTGTTTCTGTCGATCTTGGACTATGTGCATCCTTTCCCTGATAGTACGAACCACATCAACAGTTGTTACTATCATCTCCGGTCCAAGAAGTTCCCTATCTCCGATGTCGTCCCAACTTAATGGCGATCGACACTTCCTTCCATACAATGCTGTAAAAGGTGCCATTCCTATGCTTGCTTGGTAGCTATTGTTGTACGAAAACTCCACAAGATGTAGGTGATCTTCCCACGATCCTTTGAAGTCTAGCATACACGCTCTGAGCATATCCTCCAAGATCTGAATAGTTCGTTCCGACTGACCATCTGTTTGTGGATGATAAGCCGTGCTGAAGTTCAGACTTGTTCCCAAACTTGCTTGCAGACTCTGCCAAAATTGCGATCGGAACCTGGTGTCACGATCGGAGACAATGCAGACCGTTACTCCACGAAGTCTCACAATTTCCTCCATGTACTTCTTTGCTAGTGTCTCAGTTGATTGGCCAACTCGAAATGGGATGAAGTGAGCCGACTTTGTGAGTCGATCCATAATGACCCATACGGCATCGTTACCCTTTGTGCTACGAGGAAGAGCAGTCACAAAATCTAGCGTGATGTGTTGCCACTTCCATTCTGGGATTGGTAACGGTTGAAGTAATCCAGCAGTCCTGTGATGTTCAGCCTTTACTTGCTGACACACCAAGCATTTTGCGACGCTTCTGGCTACTTCACGCTTCATTCCATGCCACCAATAATTCTGACGTAGATCTTTGTACATTTTGGTACCTCCAGGATGTACTGAATAGGGAGAGCTGTGAGCTTCTTTCATTAACTCTTCCCGAACAGGACCTTTTGGTACACACAATCTGCTGCCGTATCTCAAAGATCCGTCTTCATGGATGATGAAGTCTGTTCTGAGTCCATTCTCCACTTGTTCTCTGATCTTTTGCAACTTAGCATCGCTGGCTTGAGCTGCTTTGATCTGATTGACAATGGTTGATTGAATTTGTAATTTCATCAAACTTGAAGCATTACCTGGCATGACTACTTCAATCTCCATCTGATGCAAGTCTCGTTGAAGCTTCCACTGAGCGGTAAGATTCATTGCTAATGGTTGGTGACTAAGAGCATCAGGTACTACATTCACCTTCCCTGGGTGATATTGCAAGTTGATGTCAAAGTCCGCCATGAGTTCTAACCATTTTCTCTGCCGCATATTCAACTCCTTCTGAGTAAACACGTACTTCAGGCTCTTATGATCTGTGTAGATGTTCACTCGTTCACCAAGTAGGTAATGATGCCAAATCTTGAGAGCAAAGATGACGGCTGCCAACTCCAGATCATGCGTCGGATAATTGCGCCAAATCTTCAGCTGTCTCGAAGCATAAGCCACAACCTTACTGTACTGATGTAGAACACAGCC
Source organism: Agapanthus africanus (assembly GCA_030015575.1). NCBI lineage: Eukaryota > Viridiplantae > Streptophyta > Magnoliopsida > Asparagales > Amaryllidaceae > Agapanthus > Agapanthus africanus. Next base: position 31,327,414 of record CM057339.1, read on the forward strand.
TAATCCCTTACCGGATGCATCGCAATGCACTTCGAATCCTCCAGATTGATCCGGTATGACGAGAATAGGTGCTGATGTCAACCTTGACTTGAGTTCTACGAAACCTTGTTCGCATGCTTCTGACCACACAAATTCTTCATCTTTACGTGTGAGCTTGGTCAGGGGCGTTGCTATCTTCGAAAAGCCTTCAATAAACCTTCTGTAATATCCAGCTAAACCCAAGAAACTTCGAATATCCTTCACTGACTTTGGTGTAGGCCATTCGCTAACTGCCAAAACTTTCGCTGGATCCACAGAGATTCCCTCTCCTGATACGATATGTCCAAGAAAACCAACTTGATTTAGCCAAAACTCGCACTTGCTGTACTTGGCATAAAGCTGATGTTGTCGAAGAGTTTCCAGGACAATTCGTAGATGTTCTGCATGTTCTTTCTGACTCTTAGAATACACCAGGATGTCGTCGATGAAAATGACAACAAACCTGTCTAAGTACTCCCGGAAAACTTGATTCATAAGGTTCATGAATATTGCGGGTGCGTTGGTCACTCCGAATGGCATCACTAGAAATTCGTAATGTCCATAGCAAGTTCTGAAAGCTGTTTTGTGAATATCAGCTTCCTTGACCTTCACTTGATGATAACCTGAACGAAGATCCAATTTAGAGAAAACACAAGATCCATTTAGCTGATCGAATAAATCATCGATGCGCGGGAGTGGATACTTGTTCTTTATAGTGACTTCGTTCAAGGCTCTGTAATCGATGCACATTCTGTATGAACCTTCCTTCTTCTTCATAAGTAATACAGGTGATCCCCAACTTGAAGTGCTGGGACGAATCCATCCTTTCGCCAGTAATTCGTCCAACTGTGTTCGGACTTCCTTCAAAACTTCCGGACTTAAATGATAGGGTGTTTTGATCACCAATTGTGCTCCTGGTACTAAATCAATACTGATTTCAAGAGCTCGATCGGGAGGAAAACCTGATATATCGTCAGGAAATACACTGTCGAACTCTCGAACCACATCTGGTATTGATTCTTCCTCTGCTTGAGCTACTGCAACTACCGCTTCTCTTGGCTTCGCTTTGTAGGTACTTGGCTCCAGTGTACGGTCTCCGCTTTTAAAATAGAAGACTGGATGGTCTGGGATCTCGAATACTACCCTCTTTTGACGACAGTCGATGGTAGCATAAAAAGTTCCAAGCCAATCCATTCCTAGAACCACATTGTCGTTCGGTATGTCCAGTACTTTGAAGTCAGCATAAAACTCTCGACTGCAGACGACGACTGGACACAAGCTGTATCCCATAGTTGCCTTTAGAACGCCATTTCCTGAACTGACATTCCAGCTAGATACAAGCGGTGAGACTGGAATCGCATGGGTTCGGACAAACCGTTGCGACATAAAGCAGTGTGATGCTCCAGTATCAAACAGTGCAAGTGCAGGGATTGAGGATACTAAGATTGTACTTAAGGTATGTGGGATTTGTTTTAGGTATAGGAAATATGTAACTAAGTAGTAAAAAAGCAAAGTTTGAAAAGAAAAATTTACCAGTGATGACTTGGCCAGTGGCCTCAGCTTCTTCCACGGACATCGTGAAAGCCTGGCGCCGTGGTACATTCCTCCTGGCCTGAGGAGCATTCCTCGGAACGTTCCTTTGAGCTTGATGGAACTGACGAGGAGGTGGTGCAGCTTGTGGTCCTCTGGGTGGTGCAGGTAGTGCAGGTCTGGGAGCAGATGCCTGAAGAGCTGGTCGCTGCGGATAAGTAATTGCTGGCCTGGGTGAAGTAACTGAGTTCTGTCTTTGGGGACAAGACCCAATATCGTGAGTAGCTGAGCCGCAGACTAAGCAAAGGCGGTTGGCTCGACGGAAATCCTTCATCATATGTCCAGTTCTCTTGCAGTAGGTGCAAAAGGCTGTGCTAGGACGATGGGTTGGTACTCCGGGTCGCCTTGGCACGAAAGGTGGCCAGGACGAGGCTCCACCTGCCATCTGGTTGACAGGGCGCTTGACACCTGCAGACTGAGGTCTACTCCTTGCTTTTATCACTGCCTCATAACTGCGGGCAGCTTCTAGAGCATCCTCATGAGTCAAAAATTTTCCCGTGGCTAGAGCAGCCTGAATCTCCGTGTCCAGTCCTTGTTGAAAGCGACGGGCTCTGATATCATCCGTAGGTATCAAGTGTGCCACGAATCTGTTTAAAGATTGTGTTAGCTGTGTAGTATGTGATATTTAAAAAAATCGAACTATTGTGACATATCTTACCGGCTTAACATGGTGAATTCAGCGTTGTATTCATCTACTGATTTGTCCCACATTGAACCCTGTTGTAGATGAATAAACTACTGCTCCATTGCAAACCTGGCAGTCACAGGGAAGTATTTCGCGTCGAATTTTTCACGAAAAGTCTTCCATTCAATCGGCTGTACCAGACGGCTTTCTTCCGCCTTCCACCAGTTGCGAGCATTATCCGTGAGCTGTAGTTTTGCTACACGGACCCAAGCGATGTCTGGCACTTGAGCTGCTGGCAGATCGTCTTCGATGCTTTATGCCCATTCTTCCGCTTCAAGAGGGCTTCCTTTACCAGAGAACTGCTTGGGATGTAAAGCCCTGAATTTCTTTACTCCCGGTGCGTCGGTCTCAGGACGGTTCAGTAGTTGTTGCTGTCCTTCAAGAAGGCTGTGAATCGCCTCAAGTAGCACTGTTTGCTCGGTGGGTGGTGCAGGAACAGCTGGTGCGAGAGGTAGTGCTGGAGGTGTGTTGTTGACATTGGTGCTGGTGTTGTTCGGGGAATCCATAACCTTGAAGAAAAATTTGGGTTAGGACAGATTCAAGTAAATGAAATGATAAGATTCAAGGAATAGAAATTTGTAAGATTCAAGAAACATGAATTGTAAAGAATGTTTTAGTTGCTGGTTCTTGTGTTATATTGCTTAGGTTGTTCACGCAGACCAGAACTGCATGATAGGGATTCATACAGCTCTGACCTGCATAGGCCACCAACAAAACCTGTCATGCCCCGCTTCCCGGTGTACGGCGAAGGAGACGCGACGAGGTCCGCTATGTATGTACTCAGAGGTACATAAGCTAAGTGTATCTAAGCAATATAAAAGTAAATCACAAGAGACAAGAGATATAGAAAAAAACAGCAACTTTATTAATAACATTCTTTTATACAATGCATGAAAAGTAAATACAACTGAAATGAAAAGCGATGCCTAAACAGTGGCATAACAGGAAATGAAAATACTGAATAGAATAAGGTATAATATCTAGAGCTCGGGGTTTTCGTGAAACTGCTCCAAGTCTTCACCGGTGGGCTCGATCTCTGCTGGGTCCAAAGCACCTGACGACATTCAAAGAAGAAAGAAATAGAATGTCGTCAGCGAACAGGTCGCTCGGTAAGTCCCAAAGATAAGGAAGAATTAGAAAGACAGAATAAGAGTATTTTCTAAAGTATTATATTGTAGAATATTATGGAATATTGTGTTAACGCTGTTGTTTGTAGCTTGGTACAGAAGGATGCCAATGTATACGAGAGGGGTCTCTATATGCTAGAGACCAGGGCAAACGGAATGTACAAGGAACCGTTAAGCCACGGTACAACAGCAACGGAATATAGGTTAGGTGTCTTAATCTGACCACCTCGTGCCACTTTTAACACCTTCCGTACCAATCTACCCCTTAAACCCCGTAGTGTTTTGACAGTATTGTTGTATTGTATTGTGTAAGTTGGATGACTGACCAAAACCATGATATCAGTAAACGGATTGTAACTGCATAATCAGGTAAATGGTATAACGGGATAATGGATGTATATCCATGGTTTGATTCAGTCAAGTTGTATAGATTGTTAACCGGATTCTGGGATTCATGTATTCATATTGAGTTGGAATATTAAAGAATGTAGATTGACTTGAATCATATTCAAGTCAAAAATAATCAGACTCAAATCCGAGTCAGACCAAAAGAAATATAATTTGAAGTTCTATAATTGTTAGGGTCCTTATTGTAAATTATAAAACTTGAGGGGGTTTTATGTAAAAATACTTTTGTATAGTTTTCAAGATACACCCCAAGTATTTATTATTCGTCTTTATAGTTATAATGAGTATAAATTTTATTTGTGTTATTCTAGTGAATATATCCTAATAAAAGTATTAATTTATAATATTGATTTATTTGAAATTCATGGTATTTTAATGTAACTTTTAATCTTGTAATTTTTAGGAAAAGGTGGAAACTTTATCTTATAATAAAATAGGTGTTTAACTGATAAATATACATATGTTAATACAAGAATAATTTTTAATAAATATTTTATTTTCCAAAAATCTCATTTTTCTTAAATGTCGTATTTTAAACCTTTCGAGACCGAATGCTCCTTGCGGAGGTCTGAATCTCGCACTACTAAGCTCAAGGGTGCACGATAAACCGTACTATCCTTAACGAGTTCCCCAAAGGTGGGTTATAGTGGCGCTTTGCAAAGATTTAATAAATATTAATTATTTAGAAAACGGTTTTATAAAGATGAGGTATTTATTTGTAAAAGGTGTAAATTTCCGTATTTTAGTTTCTAGGGTTTCCTAAGCCAACTAGCCTATTTCTAAAGGGTCTAAACGATAAGTCATTAGAAGCCTCAAATCGCCTTTCACCGCCAATTGCGGCCAGGTAAGTGCCAGGTAAGTGGGAGGCTCTCTACTACAAGTAGTGGCCCTAATTAAGTAACCACTTGCCTTAGACACACTTGCCTAGACACCACAAACTCAGGTTTAGATAAACGATCGATGTCCATGACATATCGTATTTTTCTTTTTAAAAGATATTGTTTTAAAATTGTGTACAATTTAGAACTTTTAAAAAAGGTTTATAAAGAAAATGGTATTTTAATGTAAGATCTTGTATTACCGTATTCTAAGTTTTGATGTTATCAATTAGGGCTGTATTTGCGTGTGTGTGGAGATAGGTCATTACCTCGTGATCCACATTAAGGTATAGCAATTGTTAAGGGTTAAATGTGATAACTAAACATGGTGGTATTTAAGTGCGAAAATACGGTATTTTGCAAAAGTTATCATTTCATGTGAGAAACTTTATCCAAATTGATTTTTAAGTGATTAGTAGTCAACATGAATATGTTTAAGCATTATGGAATTAGTGACAAGTGAGTTTTGATAGAAAAACCGAATCGGAAATCGGTTTGTTCCGATTTCCGTCGGGTTTTAAAAAGTCGTATTATTATGAAGGAAAAGAAAGGTAGAAAAGGGGACTTACGGGTTTGGAAAAGCTAGAGAGTGCTAGGAAGGTAGTGGGTTATCGGTGCGTCGAAACGTCGTGAAGGGTCCTAGTACGATCGCCAGAATTCGTCGTCGATTTCGGCAGCGCTTCGCCTTTCGCTCGTTTTCTAACGTACCAAGTTCTCTTGAAATTTTTAGAGAGTGGACTTAGGAATGTAGGGTGAGAGGGTAGAGGGTATGTGGGTTTATATAGGGTTAGGCTAGGGTTAAGGTTTTTAATAAAAAATTATTAAAAAATATACAAAATCATTAAAAATTCATTAAACATAGGAGTAAAAGGGATTTATTGGCCAAATGATAACCGATCGAAGCATTTAGAGTATGCAGGAGGGTGGACCAGGTTAAGACCCAACTTTTCTCTGTTGTTGACTTGGCCGTCCGGCCAAGTCCGGCCGGCGGCGCCGGACCGAGTCGGCCGAGTCATCGGCCGGCGGCGCCGAGTCGGGGGTCCATTGGCCGGGGATTCTTCAGGGGTACAATTTGGTATATTTACTTTTTGTTGTCCAGTACATATTTTGGGAGTTATGGGCTTTTTACCATTGACTTCCAAAAAAAATTAAAACAAAATAAATACAAAAATAATGTGGGGTATGGGATTTGAACTCCGGTGGCTTGGTTCCGCAGTGCAAGGTATTACCAATGAGCTACAAGCTCCTTCTTATAATTATGGAGTGAAATAAATACTTAAAGAGATATCAGCTGCAATAAATACTCCAAGTATACATTGAATTTAAATCAATTCTTTGTACATTAAAATTTGAGTTGTTACACTGCTCGCGCACTCCTCTCAACTCTTCCTCACGATCAGCCGCCGCGGCCAGCTCTACTTCAATTTAGGCCCGTTGCTGCAAACAGGATGAAAGTTTCTGATCAACTTCCTGCTGGGCAGCCTCTTGACTCTGCGCGACCTGCTCATTAAGATCAAGCTTCTTCTTCAACACCAACCCATCAGAGATACATCGTTGAAGGTTTTCAAAAATGGTGTTCAGCTGGGTAGCATTAGCTGCAACCTCAGCACGCAGTTGGGCAGATTCAGCAGAAGTCGCCTCACGTTCCTTTCGCTTGAGGGTTGCCTCTTGTTCGAAATGGCGAAGGAACGGAACACTCTGCTCAACCCATTCGGCCCGCTGGGAGTTCAAAGCCTGAGTCTCAGGGGCAGGACGCATAAGCTCAAGCTCATGCAGACTGGCCTCAATTTCCTGCAATGATTAACCCAAGACTCGACGACGCCTTCATTATGGAAGTTCACAAGCGTCGCCAGCATTGGATTGACCTCGGCAGCGAAATCTGCGGCAGATGTAGGAGCCTCCGCGTCAAACTCCTCGACGTATTCGCTCAGCATACACAGACTGGTCACAGCACCTTTTGAGGATGCACGTCTGGAAAAGGGCCCTGCCGGCATCATAATGCGAGACTCGAAAGAGGCCGGAGTCGAAGCGACCGCTGCAAAACAAATCATGATCAGATGACGGTTCAAAAAGTATAAAAGGTTCAAGAACAATGGGATTTACTATACCAGCTGCAGCAGGTGGCAAAGCTGGGAGGACCAGTGGCGCAATTGTTCTCTCATCTCCTCCTTCAATCTGTAGTACTGCAATCAAGGCAAAGAAGAATCAGAAATGATTTCACTGTTGGTAAAAGAAAGAACATTAACTGAAGGCTGTATTCACCAACGCCACTAGATGAAGCAATCTCCGACGGGAAGGAGAAGTGCGGGTGCAGCACCTGGTACAGATGGTCAAAAAGGACTCCTACAAAGACGCAATAATACAACATTAGTACATAAATTATACAGCCTAGAGATAAGACTGATGGGTCACAAATCCATACCTTCCAACATCTGAGACGGTGCGAGAGGAGGTAGAAAGGTGGTCACCGTCAGGGCGGTAACTGACAGCGCTGCCTCGGGGAGTGCGACATCAGCACTAGCCGCACCTACATTAGAAACAAGATAAATCCTGTCAGGAAAGATTGAAAAAGATTTTAGAATAAAAAGAAGGGCGGTGACCTAAAATCTACCTGATGAGTCGCCAGTCAGAACTGTGACGAGGGCGTCACTTGATACAACAACAGCGTCTCCTTCCTCCATCGGGGTGATCTCACCTCCCGTCGCCTCATCCCCTGACTCCACGAGAGCCATCGTCACGCTTGCGACGCCAGGAGACGACAAAGAACCGTAGGCAGGAAGAGCGATGAGGGTTACCTCTGGAGCCATCAAGGCTTCCGTCATCGGTCGTTTGAGTAAAGACTCTTTCGGCAATACCGAAGAGACCGGTACTTCGGTGGCTGGCTCGGGAAAAGTTTCCGCTTCATGTTGTGGGATCGGCATCGTGGTCCCTGCGATAAGACAAAGAAAGGTTCAAATCACCTATATATTAAAAAACGGGAGCGAAGATACGGTAAACCGAAGCATACCGATGCCTAAAGATGCTCGAAGTCTTTTCTCTTCCTCAAAAGTCTTAAGAGAAACTGCGAGAGCTTCTTCAGTGGAAATGCCTGTTAAAGAAGAAAAATCGTCAGTCAAAACACGATAATAGAAATACGATGCAATGGCGGAAAATACAGCTAATGAGTACCTGATCGCGCGAGGATAGCCAGCCCCTCTTCGTGGCTGGCCAATTGTTTAGAAGCTGCAATGGCAGCCACCAGATCAGTATCGTCTGGCAGCATGAATAAGCCCTCGTTTGTCCCATACTCGCTCAGGCCCTCGCCGTAAAGAGCGTGAGCTCCTGGCCAAGTACAACGTCGAGAGAAAAGATCGACTTCTTTTTCTTCTTCTATGAGCGAGCTCCGGTCGCAGCCAGCACCAGCTTGGGATTCGTGGGCACTTTGGGACGGCGAGTCCCGATGTCCGAGCCCAAGCCAGATTCGGGTGAAGCTACATTTACCGTCTCCACGGGAGCGCGGGGCACCGATGGCACATCCACCGTCTCCACAGGAGCATGGGGCAATCCATGCGTGGGGCTTAGCACACATGGAGGCTCAACTGTAGCAACCCCTCTTAACGGAGGGGGGACAGCGATCTGTCGCTTTAAAGGGACGTTGTGATCACTGGCAGGGGGCGCACTCTTGCGATCGAGCAGCAGCCACCTCTCTTCCCTGATAACAGTGCCCATCGCATGTTAATACCAGGCCCCGTGTACGTTAAGGGCCCTCGGAATGCAACTCAGCTCGCTAATAAAGAAGTGGGAGCCCGTATTCAAGCGCATAAAGTGATACAGCGCACCCCGTATTCCCTCTTTGGTGGCAACAGGTTCTTCCAAGAACGCCTCCAGCGGAACCCCCTGGTTATAACTCAGCTGATGGGAAAAATGATGGGGGTTGTATCTCATAAAAAGCGCCGCATCATTTTGCCTGAAAACGAGAAAGCCCGGCCTGATGGAGTATAGATGTAGAATCTCCCGGGCTTTCAACACGGAGGCTCCGTCCTTAAAAACGTCACACAATGCAAACACTGTCTTGGACGTTTCCTGCCCGATCGTCAGGACTTTGTCCGTGAAAGACATACCAGCTCCGACCGTGCGCGGACGAAGAAGCAAGCCCCTAGCTTCCCGCTGAGACGGATTCACAATAGAGGCGTCAACCAGCCGCATAATTCTCGGGATCTTGCATTTCTCGTAAAACGAGGGTCTCTTGTGAATGCCAAAGACCCTGAGCATGTGCATCTCCATCCACGAAGTAAAGTAATGAATCGGGAAGTTGGCGGCATGCACCCCAGGTTCAGTTGTATTCGCCGCCACGCTAAGACCATGGTACAGGTGGGCTAACCCAGCAATCCCAATAGCCACTTGTATCCCGGCAACCATTCAATGCGCTGGGTAGAAGACGGACGGCCTCATATAGCAAGGGTGCATAGGGAGCGCGAACCAGCACAACCACAGCCCAAGAAACCCAAGAAAGAAAGCCTCCTCGTCAATGCCCGGAGCGGCGATTTCTGACAGAGGAATGGTCGCGGCATCAGGAAGAAAAAAGCCCTTCTGATTGTCTTCCAGTACTGGTCGACGGTCCAAGCCAAAGCCGAAAGGGTCGTCGAGCTTGGCAAACTTTTCGCCTCGTTGCGATAAAATCTCCGGGAGAAGAAACCAGGCAATGAAGTCTGCGAAACTGACCCTCCATCCTCCGGATTTCAAGAAGAGGCTCTCGTACATGTTCAACACCTTTATCAGACTAGGAAACTGGTGCTGAATGGCGTTCTCCGGCGTTAGGCCCATCACCACCGGCTTGGTGGCAAAAACGTATTCATCTGGAGGAAGCAGCTCCTCATAGTGCTCCCCCCTAACCGGCAGACCGGAAATCTCAGCAAATTCTTCTAAGGAGATGGAGACTTCTCTGTCCAGTAGAAGAAAGGTATGGGTTGGGATGTTCCATTGCTCTAAGAACACCTTAATCCACCATGTCGGAGGAGCAGAATATTGGAACAGCGAAGCATAAACCGCAGGATATAGGCCGAGCTTCAGCAGTTGCGTTTTCTTCGCTGACAAAATGTACCTGGCCCACTGCAAATACCCGGCCGAATGTCGGGGAGTCAACCCGATGTTGTAGGGTTGTCCCCAAGGGCGCGACTCGCCCTGGCATATACGCCGCCTCAAGGTATCCAAAGCTGCCGGCAGCTGCATGGGTATGGCGGCAATCGAAGGTTGAAGAAGACCCTCCGAAGTCTAATTGACAACCTCCACGGCATAGTTCACCGGGGGTGCATCCGCATACGAAATCGACGAGATTGGATCCGACGGCGTTGCAAACAAGAAGCTTTGATTACCTTTGAAAATCCGGTCATACCACCTACCCCACAGGTGAAGGTTTTTATGTTCCGAGTCATAGTCTCTGATGAGCGCGAGAACCTCCCGGTCCACAGGGGCCTCAGGGGATCCTCCCTCTGAACGAAAAAACGGGAAAGAGAGATCGGAAGACATGTCGCCTGCGAGAAATTATAGAGTTCAATTGTCAGTACTATAATTTAATTTTAAAATTCTGACACTCGGCACTTTAAAATTAATGCAGTGGAAAGGGGACCAAAGGAGGACCCACAAAATCCAGATGACAATGCATCAATTAATAAAACAGCCTCATCATTGGATGAGACTGCTAATTAATGAGGAAATCCTCAAAGAATTTTTTCATTGAATGAGAAATCTCTAGGGAAAAGGAGAAAATCTCCCTTTAAGAGCAAAGCACTATGACAGAGTGACACTTGTCAAACTCTGATCATGAAGGGATAAAATTCCTTAAAGAGCCTAGCTCTGTAATAATGATGAAAAAATCCATCAAGGATTAATTGAAATTAATTTTCCTGAATAAAAATTCTGGGATTTTTAAGATCCATAAAAAACTCTTAAGAGTTCTTCATCAAAGATCAAAAGATCCATATATTATCAAAGAGGAGAGCTCTGATTCATGGGATAAGAAGCCCCAAGAAAAGATCTGTTTAGATCTATGGATTCATGAGAGCAAGGCTCTATTTATGAAACCCTAAAAGGGTTTTCTTTAGATCAAAGATCTATGAAGAGCAAGGCTCTGTTAATGGGTAAAAACCCTAATTTTATTTAAAAAAATTAATTTTACCTAAATTTGGAAAGAGTTCTGACTCTTGAAAGTTCTTAAACAGAAGAGCAAGGCTCTGAGTGAAAATTCTCAAGAAGAAGATGATAATCATTTAAGGGACCAAAAGTCCTATTTATAGGCACTGAACCGCCTCTTCAACTTCTGAGTTGATCCAAGGGCTTAGATGTTGCCACCGCTGCACTCACGTGTGCGCCACGTGAGCGCAACGGTGGGGGGCATTTGTTTCCCCCAATCAGAACAAATCTCTGTTTCAAAATTCAAAATTTAAATTGAAACAACACTTCAGATTCTGCGCGCTGCACTCTGCGCGCCACATGTCAAACACAGACGCGCTAGCGCCAGGTGTGCTGCACCCTAGGCAGCGCATCCCAATCAGAGAAAAGCTCTATTTTAAAATTTCAAAACTCAAAAGTTGAAGTGACGCTTCAGATTCGACACTTTGCGCTGCGTGCCACGTGTCAAACACGGATGCGCTGGCGCAGTTGCGCTGCGCGCCACGTGTCCAAACGCAGGCGCGCTTGCGCAAGGTGCGCCAGCACTGGAATTAAGAAGTCCCTGCCGTCAAATAAAGATCTAATAATAAATTATTAATTAATCAGAAATAAAATTCTGTTATGAAAAGATTTCTCAATCTTATTAAAATAAGAAGATTATCTTATGTAAAACAGAAGCCTTAGGATCAAAGATCCAACGGTAGGAAATATTCCCGAATCAATCAGAGAAAGATCTCTTAAACTGATTCAACAAATCATTTGGCTCTATATAAAGGCCCCTAGACTTCAAGTCTCATATACAGAGAAAGAGATAGAAAGAACCCTCTGCAAACTTTGAGAAAAAGAAGAGCAAACTCTCAGGAAAAAGAAGATCATTTCTTCATCTTCAAGGTAAAGAACTAGTTCTTAAACAATAGAGATGAAACCATCTCGTAAAAAGAAGAACCATCTTCTAAAAAGATCATAGATCTACAAAAGAACAAGGTCTCTGATAAAAATAAAAGATCAAAAGATCTAATCATAAAAAAAACTAAAAAAAGTATTTTACTTCATTCACAGATCCTTGATCTACAAAGGCAGAGCCTTTTTATAAACAAGAACTTTTGTTCTTGAAACTTGAGGCAAAGCCTCCTTCAAAGAAGAACATAAATTTGTTCTTAAAATTGATCAGATGCGCTTTGTGCTATTAGAAAGTACCTTGCACTCATGAATTACGCTTTTGCTCATCTTGGACCGGCGCTCAACGCCAAAACATGTCACGTGTCAACCAAACACACAATCTGTGCTTTGCGCTTCCGAAACAGCGCACTGCGCTCATGGACTGGTGTTCAGCGCCAAGCGCGCCACGTGTCACTCACTGGAGCGCCAACAAACTAGCGCAATGCGCTTATAAATTAAAAGCGCAATGCGCTAATAAACTAGCGCTTAGCGCTAAGCGCGACATGTGTCCTCTTCGTGTATGCTACCCGACAGAAGCACAATGCGCTCTTTGACTGGCGCAAACCGCCTGGCGCGCCACGTGGCGCACTGTCAGAACACACTTTGTTCTGATGAATGCTATGCATTCAATACAAGACAAAAAATGTCAGAGCTCAATGCCTAGCATTATTAAAAGGGCTGAGCCCAAATAAAGGCTTAATAACCAGAGCAACTAAAATGTTAAACATTTTAATTGGACTTAGCCCAATTCTGGCTATAAGTCCTCAACTTATATTGAACAGAGCCCATCTGCTCTTTCAACCAATTCACATCGGTTTGAGGGTACATCTCTTTACTCCTCTGATATCTGTCGTTGTAATCCTTCAACGTCGTAAGGGAGGTGACGGGTCCCGATAACCACACATTACTACGGACTGTGGGGTCCTTAAATCCATGGACTATGATGTCCTTAATCTCGACCATGATGTCTTTAAACTAACATTGGACTGTGGGGTCCTTAAACCCATGGATTATGATATCCTTAATCTCGACCGTGATGTCTTTAAACTAACATTGGACTGTGGGGTCCTTAAACCCATGGACTATGATGTCCTTAACCTCGACCGTGATATCTTTAAACTATCATTGGACTGTGGGGTCCCTAAACCCATGGACTATGATGTCCTTAACCTCGACCGTGATGTCTTTAAACTAACATTGGACTGTGGGGTCCTTAAACCCATGGACTATGATGTCCTTGACTGTGAGGTCTTTAAACTCACGGACTATGATGTCCTTAACCTTGACCGCGATGTCTTTAAACTAACATTTGGCTGTGAGGTCTTTAAACTCACGGACTATGATGTCCTTAACCTTGACCGCGATGTCTTTAAACTAACAATGGACCGGGATATCCTTAAACTAACAATGGACCGTAATGTCCTTAAACTAATCGACCGTAATGTCACTAAACTAAACAATAGAGCCCAAATGCTCTCTTGTTGGATCTAAATGATCCGGTTAAGTTGACCTTAGTCTAAAATGAGACTAGCGTATCCTTAACAAACGTTTAAGTTGATCTTAGTCTCAAAAGAGGCTAACGTATCCTTAAACCCAACCCCCCAAACCCAAATCTAAGAAAGATACGGATTTGGACTAGTCCACGCCCTACGGGCGACAATATAAATTAGTCTCCGTATACAATCCACGGGCAACCAAACACAAAACAAACACCCACGACACGAAGTGACCATATGGAGAAGGAGAAAGTTATTACCGCGATGCGGTAGCGTAATTAACTGCAGGGGCTTGCGCCTGCAGGAAAGAGCGTCCCCACAATAAAAAACCCCTCAAACGAGGGGGAATCTGACGAAGTCTGCTACATCGGACGCATACGTTTAAACCTTTGATACATGGTGCCATAAATCAACTTGGCATCTTCGGAGAGGTGGACGGATAGCACCAATAAGTATCTGCCCCGAATTCCAGGAAAGACGGACCTACGCGGTCACGTCTCCGTTGTTCAGAGGGGAACACTATCGGAGGTGCTCCGAAGGAACTGGATCAGGTTATCTCGAGCATCCTCGGTCAAGAGTGAGCTGATATGGACAGTTCGGTTGTCATCACTTTCCTTGAGAGGAATCTCTAACATATCCTCCAACGGAGAGCCATGAATCTGTAAGGACGGGCATGCCCCGCGTATGCACGCAGCGAAAACGGGAACGAGCAGAGAACAAAAATTCCGTAGGGGCGCGATCATACGCCAAAATCGTCCAAACACTGGTTTCTAGCTAAACTAAAGAGCATAAAGTAAAGTTTAGAGGTGCTACAGCCTTTGTAGCATGTTCATTAATCCCAGACGACCCCGTCTAAACTCCGTGAGCTCCAGAACGCATTTGCACGCCGACTGCCTCGCCGTAGATGATCCGCGTTGAAAGCAGGTTGTCCGAGCTACAACTTCATCACCGATCGGAGGAACTTCCTCTAGAGGTTTGCAATGCGTGAAGGAAGACGATGCGCACAATGGGTACCCTCTACTTTTTGCACTCCCTCATCATGGCAACTATTGCCATTAATCTAGAGAGCTAGAGCTCTCATGAGAGGAAGAAGAAGAAGAAGTGTATTTTGTGATGGCTTCCAAAAAGGAAAATGAATTATGTCATGTATATATCAACCATGCCATGACATATACCCACCCACCCCATTCTCTCTCATGTGTGTGTCAACACATAAGAGAGAGGGTGGGCTCCACCACCTAATTAAATATATTAAATATATAATAATATTTGTATATACATTAATATATATATATATAAAGATATATATACATTTACATATATATAATTATTTGTATATTTATTTATACTTAATTTATAATGGTGGGAATTTATATATATATATATATATACATTTATATTTGTATATTTATTTATACTAAATTTATAATGGTGGGAATTAATACACACACACACATATATCCTATACACGTACACATCATGTACGTGTATATCATATACAATATCTTCCCAGTATCATATACTGTAGAGTGTGTGTATATCATATACACTATACTAGAAACCATATCATTAATACGGTTATCAAGTCAACACTTGACTTGGTATTCCGGCTGTGAAACCGGCTAGTATAACAGACGTCCGATTGAACACGTATATACATATTTTATCGAACTCAGATACGTATCCCTATACTACGTCGCATCGCGTTTTGCCCGGGCAGGCACTTTCGTTGCAGGACTCTAAAGACCTGTCAATTCACTGGCAGTAGGTTATACAGGAACATATCCGACTGAATCTGAAACACTTTCAGATTCACCCCTTTTCGGGTTAACCTACAAGCTCGTCAGCGGTACTAGTTGTACGTAACGGCTACCCAGGTATGAGCAAGATGAAGGCAGGTCGACTAGAGAACTCATACAGGCCCAACAAAGTTTATAAGTGCCAGTCACCGTATAGTCTGGTCTGTTCGTCAAGGAGTATCACATACCGGGTCTGGGGAGTGGAAGCTGTCAGACCCTCAATAACCCGATAAGTCGTGCTGACAGAGAACTCACAACTAAAGATATAAAACAAGTAACACATACCAGTTTATCTCTACTGCCGTAGCCACGGGCTTCTGGCTATAGTTATGTCCTGCACTGTGCGATATCGACTCCCAATACCGGGAGTGACGAATTCCCTCGACCGCACATTGCCTCCATGTTGGAGATAGTGCCCTCAAAGTCAATTATTGGATCATAGGCACGTGATTGCAATGATTGAGGGAGGACCTATCCCGGTAAGACAGTCTTACTCAAGATGATAGTATGCTATCTGGTTTACCTTTATCATCGTGTACTGCTTTAAGTGACCTTACTGATCACTATTGCACGTTGATAGAGCCCCTAGGATTCTTGCTTGACTTCCAGCAGTATGAGGGCGATCATATAAGTGGGAGCTGGGGTCTATAAGCACATCCTTAAAAGGTCCCTAGTCGTGGGAGTTTCAAGACAGGGCATCGATACTCCAGAGTAGACTAGTGTATACAGTCAAGACCCCGACGAGGGGCGATAGCCGGTCTCACAAGCCACTGGTGTCAGTTAGATCACCTAAGATGTATACAGGTGCTCATTGGGTTATGAGTACACCGGACAGGACTCGTCGGGAACATGCTAGTTGGTATTATACCTGACGTCAGATGGCAGTTCCCTGGTGATATGTGTACAGGTTAGTTCATCGACCTGAGATCGTCATTTGTCTCGTGTGAGTTCCCACTGTGCTTTAATTACTACCCTACCACGGCTCAAAGGGGTCGTGCAAACAGGTTTTAGTTGGGTACAGTCCCGAGCCACATGGAGACAGTGAGCGGATCTGCAGGGGTTCGTCTCTCCCGGTATTGGGGGTGAGGTCGCGCTGTGTCTAGGAGAGCCAGTACATGAAAGTTCTTGGCCAAGGTAGGAGATTTACTGGTAGGTATTCTAGTAGTATCTCAGGGTGTTCTGGGCTACACTCCGACACGACTTGTACCGCTTTTGGGGGTCTGACTTTTACCAACCCCCTAGGCCCGCCATGCGATGCTCATAAACGAACGGACCGGACTGTACGGATATTGTCACTGACAGGCTCAGTAGAGTGTCAGGATGAGTTCGCTCATCGACGTCCCTTTTGGTCAATAGCTGGTAGCCCGTCACGTATGGCTAATACCTCTGACGTGCTAGTGGTTAAATCCACAGCCATAGTATTGACGAGTCTTTAGAGTCCACCACACACAGTTACTCAAGTTTCGGGCGAAACGATGTAGAGGTCGTATGGAGATATGGCAGGGTTCGATCAGATACGTGCGGTATTGCACGGATCATGATCGGACGGATTTTACTAGCAGACTTTGGTTTAAGCCGGATCCTAGTATTAGACAGTGTAGATTTTGTCTCTTTGCATTTGTATTCAGTGGGAATACAAATGCGGGTATGTATATACAGTCGCGGGGTTTTCCTGTAATTTATTATGGGATCAGTTTTCTGAAGTTTCCAGTT
Organism: Agapanthus africanus; assembly: GCA_030015575.1. Taxonomy (NCBI): domain Eukaryota; kingdom Viridiplantae; phylum Streptophyta; class Magnoliopsida; order Asparagales; family Amaryllidaceae; genus Agapanthus; species Agapanthus africanus. Next base: position 31,344,214 of record CM057339.1, read on the forward strand.
TGCATTCCATTCCGGCCTGTTTTCCTTTGTTCCTTCACGGCCGGATTTTTCTGATGGAGGGGCTAATTTGCAAGTTCGCAAATTAGCATTTGTGGAGGGGTTATTTGAGATTTGAATGATTATGAAAGCATCTTTGCTTTTCTTGCATTAATGAGATAAGAATGGATTAGAAGTGGATATGACTTTGTTATCATCACATTTGGCTTATGGTCACCCTTTGCTTTTACTACTCTCACCTCCCTTCATAATTTTGTTTTCTTTTTTCCCTCCACCATTTCATGATAAGAGTGGCCGGCCACATCCTAGAGGAGGAGAGGTTCATTTTGATGTGTGGAATTTTTCCTCATCTCATTCCTTACTAAAATGAGAGCACTATTATTTCTCCAAAGTTCTTCTCTCACTCCTCCATCATGGCAACTTCTATAACCCTAAGGGACAACAATTCTACACTAGTCTACAGCAAATCTTGGACACGTCGATTCGCCAACTTCGTGCCCGAGTTGCCTCGGACCAGAAGTGGGAGCCCGTAAAAGAACCCGGCGATGTGGTGCCCATTTCGACGAGGTGGCGACGACCGGAGATTCCGCGAGGAGATCGGAGTGGAGACGAAGACCGAAGGACTCGGATCGCTCGGTATATCTCTCTACCCATCTTTTAGTATGCTAGTAGCTAGGTTAATGGCCCGATCCGGGATTTTTGTGCACGGCGGTGCCGGTTTACTAGTTTGTAAAGTTTTTCGTTTCCGCGTTTCCGGCGTCGGATTGACGGCCGGGGCGCCGCCGTGCACTTACATTGGTATCGGAGCCACGCCATTAACCTAGTCTAGCTTGCTCTAGTATGTTTAAAGACTCGATCGAACAAAATCCCAAAAACCCGTATTTTCAAGTGCACTGGTTTCTGTCGAATTTTTTTTAGCTCAGAAAATTTTTCAGTACATTGCAGAATCACATGCAGGGAATTCTAAGCATTCTGGGAAAATTCGATGCAATGATTCCTCAGTACGACCGCGGAAACGCGGCCAAACCCTGGTTTGGCCGCGATTCCGCGGTAGAAAAGTGCTATCTTTGCACCAAATTTTCACAGTAGGCTTCTGGTTAGGAAATGGGGGTTTTGGGATATTCTTTTTGGGCCCAGATTTTCTGTGAGTGCTACAGTAGTGCTTGGGGCCCACTTCGGTAAATTTGATCGATCGAGAATTTTAAACATGTTAGTTCACAGTATTTACATTATATCTGCGACCGTGAATGTCATTTGATCGGTAAATCCTGTCTAACTGCTATAGCCCGGTTAGACGGATTTGCGAACGTGACATTCACGTTGATGTTCTGTGTTGTGCTGTGATGTTGCGAATTGGTCGTGGGGATAGCCTGGATGCAATGGTAGTATAGTTTGGTTTATATGTACATTTGATATTGCGGGGCGAGCGTCCGACATGTGGACTGCCGTCACTGCCTGTTTGTATATTATTCTTTTGGGGCACGACCGGGTCGAGGTCGATATACCCGTTGTATGTACATTTTACTTTCTGTACTAGGATTACCCTGCGGAGGGGTGCACGGATAGCCGGGTTCTAAAGGGCAACGAGCCCGCATCTCATGGCGTTGAGACGAAGGGGGCTTTACTCTAGAATTGGCGGGCTATTCGCCGCACTCATAGGGGGTATAGATTGACCCAGGAGGGGTGCCCAAGTTACCGGATTCCATGAAGTGCTGGGTGGTCCATTCACGTTGCTGAAGGGGGCTGCCTCGCTTCAGGTTTTGGCGGGTAACTTGCCGCGCCCGTAGGGGTCTAGGTTTTCATTGCACAGGCTATCCACACGACCAGGGGAACGTCGGGTTTCAGTAGCGGCTCTGTGAAATCCGGGGATCCCAAATATCTGTATTGTTCTGTGATGCTGGTTACATTTCTGTGATGTTGCATTTTTATCACGCCTTGAGCGAAAATTATATATTATATATTAATATATATACTAGTAGATGTTGTATATGTTTTGCATCCGCGCCAGTCCAGTCCCCGCTCTGTCGTTAGTTAAGTAACCTAACGGGTGATGACGGGACCCAGTGGCGAATGCGGATGGCATATACGTACATCATTATTTTCGTTCTTTTATGGTGTGATCAATTGATGGGACTGCATTGATTCAGATCAATGCAAGCTAAACAAACCTATTCTGATATTGTTGGAACATTTTTCAAAAAGCTGTTATTGCAAGGGCGTTCTTATTTGTTTTGCACAGTGGTATTCGGTTATGAATATCCAACTCCTCAGTCGACGAGGCAAGGGCCGAGATTCCTTCACCGGGAGTGACCTTGGACAAAAGTTTGCGTCAGGGCAATAACTTCACTATAGCAGATTACCTTTGCTTTGCATCGTGGTATTCAGTTGGAATATCCTGCACCTCATTCTACGGGGAAAGAGCCGAGATCCCTTCATCGGGAGTGACCTCTTTAGCAAAGGTTTTCGTCACTATATTTTTATAAAGCTATCCAGTTCCTTCAACGATATCAAGTTCATTACGTTAAAGGTTTTTCGCCAAAAACCATTCGTAGCCCTCCGTCATTTCAGAAAGGTAGCACTTAGTATTCATGCTATGTATGTTGGCCTTCGTCAAGGCATAGTGTATGGTAGCTATTTGTTACTTTTCTGCAATATAGATAGATGCGTTGGTTTGGGACAGTCGTACTACTATTTTGGCCTTCGTCAAGGGTATATACGGGTGGGTTCAAATTAACCTGGATAATTACGGGTAGAACTTGACATGTGACTTATGATATGTTGACCTTCGTCAAGGTCATAAGAGCATGGGGCAAAAATCACATCGGGAATTTCTAAAGAAACTGAAACTTGCCAGATATGCGCATACCTTCTGGAGTGTGATAACGTGAGCGGATTCCGTCACGTTATCATGCGATGATAGTTGGATCCCGATTCCCACTGATGAGTTGGTTTACTCCTCGGGTGATCCCGACTAATTCTTCTTTCAGGTTTGGGGAAGAATTTGACGTGACAGTGGGAGGTTTCCAGATTAGATAAAGTGATAACCATTCTGATCTAGGTTAGAGTGCACGCTGAGTGTTTCTTTTCTCTCTCTCTTTGGCAGCGACCATGACCCGACCCTAGACTATGACTCAGTGACCAAAATTAACCGAACCTTCTTAAACATTGGTTTTTGGATTGTCAGAGTTGCAAACCTCATTGCCACTCCTACTTTTACCCTTTTCTCCAGGACACCCCGTATTACTACGAACGTCCACTTCCATTGGACAAAACCATCGTATGGTTATATACGAACTCGAAGGAATTCGAGGATGGTTTCCGGTTCTAGAGAAAACGAATAGGACTATTCAGTTGTCTTTTCCTTTTACCTTCTCTCAGGTTGCGAGTACTCCTTGGTTTAGGAGATAGTACACCTATTACGCAAATTGGACAGTCTTCTTCCAAACCGTAGGCTGGTGCCGAACGGTGGAGATTGAAGAAAACCAATTAGCATAACGATGGTGTACAGAAGGTATTAAGTAAAGACATATCAAAGGATTAGTAAGAGGGCAAAGTAAATTGCGACTGCTATTCACGACCAAACCAAGTATTTCTTCGCCAATGCTAAATCACCTTTGTATTTCTCCAGAACACTCCGTATCACTACGAAGATCCACAGTTTATTGGATACTCCATCGTATGGTTATATACGAACTCGAAAGGAACTTGTTCCAGTTCGGGGATGGATTCTGGTTCAGGAGAAATATGAATAAGGTTTATTCGGTTGTATTTTATCTTCACCTTCTCTCGCATTGCGAATACTCCTAGGATTAGGACAGTACACCTATTATGCTTATTGGATAGTCTTCTTCCAAACCATAGGTTGGTGCCGAACGGTAGGGAAGGAAGAAAACCATTTGGCCTAAAAGGGTGTGCAGAAGGTAACGACTAAAGACATATAAAGGTATATGGAGAGGTGGCAAAGAATTATACGGTTACAGTTGTGAATCTGGATAATGGAAGAGCCATTACTAGGAATACCGGGATACCCCATCGAAACATTTCAATGTTTCAGTTTCACTGTGTACTGTTAAAAGAAAACTGATTTCCCAATTAGCCCTTGCTCCAGGGTATGTATTTACCAGGTATGATTCTCACATCTGTATGGTTTTACAGATGATGAGTGGGAGTAAGTTATTGGGAATTGGGTGATCATCCTCATTATATCGGGATTCGTTGTAATTGGTGATATTTGAGGAAGTCACCTGGGTTGTTTGCCGGACGGCAAATATTTGGTTTTGAATATCCGTTGTTATGCACCAATTTCAAATTGATATATCTGTACGTCTATTTTTTTATAGAGTGAGATATACCTTTTTGAAATTATGTTTATGATATTTACCTATATCAGTGGATGGTTAGGTAAGGAGCATTAAACAACGGTGTAATTATCCTTAACCATAAGTACAGTTTTCAACCTACGACACACAGTGAATGAGTCACTTGACTCAAGGGACTTATACAGAGTATTGTATGTTGTCCAGTGTCCATTTGGACAGAGGGGTAGGTCCTCGTACTATATTCGGTTTACTTATGACTTCTCTGGTTCTTAGACAAGTGTTTCGTAGAAACACAAGGTCGAAGTTTTGAGAAGTTATAGGTATATGAATAAAGTAGAGAACCAGATGTTATAAGTATCGGGATTCTTCAAGATGATCGAAGATGTAGATACTTGTGTATGGTATTCAGTTGATAGTAATGATTAAGAGAACTTGCTTCTCTTTCAGGTTATTCATAATTGGAAGCGTTCCTAAGTTGAGTAACGCTGATTGGCCTCCTTCCATTTAGTTGACATGCACTGGAGACAGCTGCATGATTTGAATCTGGTTCCAATTAAATCAGTACCTCTGTTTCTATATTGGATATAGAACAGTTCATATCTTGACATTGTTAAGGTACGGGGAGTTGTCCGGCTTATGCTTAAAACCAGACACTGGACAACTCAAGGCACGTTTCTGTAATGGTTGTTTGTGGGTTGACCCGGGCTATGACGGGGGTTGATTTTCTACCATCTGGAAGATCAATAGTGATATTGTTCTTGACTCGCCACTGTAGTGGGAGTATGGTAGAACTGGAAGTGATTCCAGAACCGCAAACGATAACTAAAGACATGATAAGAACCTAAAGATTCAATCTGATTTGACATTCTGTAACAACGCTAAATTTCCTATACAAATTTTTTTTCAGATATTTTTCAAAAATCTACAAAGGGGTATTTTAGCATGAGCACAAGATATAGGTAATTATTTTGTTTTTAATTACAAACTACAAGAATGTAATAACTCCATTTTTAGTGTACAAGAAATTACTTTAAATTTAATGTATACTAGGAGTATTTATTCTTGCTGCTATCAGTTTAAGTAATTAAATACCACAATAATTACAAGAAGGAGCTTGTGGCTCATTGGTAATACCTTGCACTGCTAAACCAAGCCACCAGAGTTCAAATCCCCTGCCCCACATTATTTTTATAATTATTTTGTTTTAAATTTTTGGAAAGTCAACAGTCAAACCGTCATAACTCTCAAAATTTATACTGCACATAAAAAGTTAGATATGCCATAAATCCCCCCAGGAAAAACCCCATCTTTCGGCACCCTGACTCGGCCGGGATCGGCCGGCGGACCGGCCGACTCGGGCCGGCGCCGCCGGCCGGACTCGGCCGAACCGCCGAGTCACCTGAAGGAAAAAGTTTCCTCTTGACGAAGTCAACCCCCCTGCATACACTAATTTCCTAGATCGGTTACCGAATGCACAATAAATCTCTTTTACTCCCAAATTTAATGATTTTTAATGAATTTTTATATATTTTTATATTTTTTTAATTAAAACCCTAACCCTAGCCTAACCCTATATAAACCCCCTACCCTCTACCCTCTCATCCTACATTCCTAAGTCCACTCTCTAAAAATCTCAAGAGAACTCGGTACATTAGAAAACGAGCGAAAGGCGAAGCGCTGCCGAAATCGACGACGAATTCCGGCGATCGTACTAGGACCCTTCACGACGTTTCGACGCATCGACAACCCACTACCTTCCTAGCACTCTCTAGCTTGTCCAAACCCGTGAGTCCCCCTCTTTCTATCTTTCTTTTCTTTTAAGGAAAAATACGACTTTTTAAAACCCGACGGAAATCGGAACAAACCGATTTTCGATTCGGTTTTCTATAAAATCTCACTTGTCACCAGTTCCATAATACTTAAACTTATTCATATTGACTATTAATCACATAACAACTAATTTGAATAAAGTTTCTCACATGAAATGATAACTTTTGCAATATCGTATTCTTTTTTCACTTTAATACCATAATTTTTATTTTTCTTCTTCTAATCAATTCAACCATTCTTAAACATCTTTATTTTGACCATTAAACTTGTAAAAATCAATTTGAATAAGTTTTCACACATGAAATGATAACCTTTTCAATTTACCGTATTCTTTCACTTAAATACCACCATGTTTAGTTTAACACATTTAACCCCTAAACTTTACTAAACCTTAACGTAGACCACGAGATAATGACCTACCTCCACACACACGCAATTACAACCCTAATTGATGTCATCAAAATATAGAATACGATAATACAAGACTTTACATTAAAATACCATTTTCTTTGTAAACCTTTTCTAAAAGTTCTAAGTTGTTCACAATTTTAAAACAATATCTTTTAAAAGGAAAATACGATGTCATGGACATCGATCGTTTATCTAAACCTGACTTTGTGGTGTCTAGGCAAGTGTGTCTAAGACGAGTGGTTACTTAATTAGGGCTACTACTTGTAGTGGAGAGCCTCCCACTTTCCTGGCACTTACCTGGCCGCAATTGGCGGTGAAGAGGCGATTTGAGGCTTCTAATGACTTATCGTTTAGACCCTTTAGAAATAGGCTAGTTGGCTTAGGAAACCCTAGAAATTAAATACGGAAATTTACACCCTTTTACAAATAAATAACTTATCTTTATAAAACCGTTTTCTAAATGATTAGTATTTATTAAATCTTTGCAAAGCGCCACTACAACCCACCTTTGGGGAACTCGTTAGGGATAGTACGGTTTATCGTGCACCCTCGAGCTTAGTAGTGCGAGATTCAGACCTCCGCAAGGAGCATTCGGTCTCGAAAGCTTTAGAATACGACATTTATTAAAAATGAGATTTTTGGAAAATAAAATATTTATTTAAAATTATTCTTGTATAAAAATATGTATATTTAACATTTAAACACCTGTTTTGTTATAAATAAAGTTTTCCACCTTTTTCTAAAAATTACAAGATTAAAAGTTACATTAAAATAGCATGAATTTCAAATAAATCAATATTATAAATTAATACTTTTATTAGGATATATTCACAAGAATAACACAAATAAAATTTACACTCATTATAACTATAAAGACGAATAATAAATACTTGAGGTGTGTCTTGAAAACTATACAAATGTACTTTTTACATAAAACCCCTCAAGTTTTATAATTTACAATAAGGACCCTAACAAATATAGAACTTCGACTTGCATTTCTTTTAGTCTGACTCGGGTTTGAGTCTGACTATTTCTGACTTAAATATGATTCAAGTCATTCTATATTCTTTAATATTCCAACTCAATATGAATACATGAATCCCATAATTCTGTTAACAATCATTACAACTTGACTGAATCAAACCATAGATATACATCCATTATTCCGTTATTCCATTTACCTAATTATGCAGTTACAATCTGTTTACTGATATCATGTTTTTAATCAGTCATCCAACTTATACAATACAATATTACAATACAATCATAACACTACGGGGTTTAAGGGGTAGACTGGTACGGAATATGTTAAAGGTGGCACGAGGTGGTCACTTAAGACGTAATTACATCCATGCCGTTGTTCCGTGGTATTATCGACAGAGCCTTGTACTACAGGTTACCAAGGTCCCCGGTGTAAGTAGGACTCCACTCGTATACACTGGCATCTTCTGTACCAGGCTACAAACAACAGCGTTAATACAATATTACAATATTATAATACAACATTAAAAGCTCTCTCTCTCTCTCTCACTCACTTTCTGTCTATTTCTCCCTTATCTTTGGGACTTACCAAGCGACCTGTTCACTGACGACATTCTATTTCTTTCTTCTTTGAATGTCGTCAGGTGCTTTGGACCTAGCAGAGATCGAGCCCACCTGTGAAGACTTGGAGCAGTTTCACGAAGACCCGAGCTCTAGATATTGTACCTTGTTCTATTCAGTATTTTCATTTCCTGTTATGCCACTGTTTAGGTATCGCTTTTCATTTCAGTTGTATTTACTTTTCATGTATTGTACAAAAGTATGTTATTAATAAAGTTGCTGTTATTTCTATATCTCTTGTCTCTTGTGATTTACTTTTATATTGCTTAGATACGCTTGGCGTATGTACTTCTAAGTATATACGTAGCGGACCTCGTCGCGTCCACTTCGCCGTACACTGGGAAGCGGGGCGTGACAGGTTTTGTTGGTGGCCCATGCAGGTCAGAGCTGTATGAATCCCTATCATGCAGTTCTGGTCTGCGTGAACAACCTAAACAATATAACACAAAAACCAGCAACTAAAACATTCTTTACAATTCATGTTCCTTGAATCTTACAATTTCATATTCCTTGAATCTTATCATTTCATTTGAATCTGTCCTAGCCCAAATTCTTCTTCAGGGTTATGGATTCCCCGAACAACACCAGCACCAACGTCAACAACACCCCTCCAGCACTACCTCTCGCACCAGCTGTTCCTGCACCACCCACAGAGCAAACAGTGCTACTTGAGGCGATCCGCAGCCTTCTTGAGGGATAACAACAACTTCTGAACCGACCTGAGACCGACGCACCGGGAGTAAAGCAATTCAGGGCTTTACATCCGAAGCAGTTCTCTGGAAAAGGAAGCCCTCTTGAAGCGGAAGAATGGGCACAAGGCATCGAAGATGATCTGGCAGCAGCTCAAGTGCCAGACATCGCTTGGGTTCGTGTAGCAAAACTACAGCTCACGGATAATGCTCGCAACTGGTGGAAGGCGGAAGAAAGCCGTCTGGTACAGCCGATTGAATGGAAGACTTTTCGCGAGAAGTTCAACGCGAAATACTTTCCAGCGACTGCCAGGTTTGCAATGGAGCAACAATTCATTCATCTACAACAAGGATCGATGTGGGATAAATCAGTAGATGAATACGACGCTGAATTCACCATGTTAAGCCGATTCGCAGCACACTTGATACCGACGGACGAGATCAAAGCCCGTCGCTTTCAACAAGGACTGGACACGGAGATTCAGGCTGCTCTAGCTACGGGAAAATTTCTGACTCATGAAGATGCTCTGGAAGCTGTCCGCAGCTATGAAGCAGTGATAAAGGCAAGGGGTAGACTTCAGTCTGCAGGAGTGAAACGTCCTGCCACTCAAATGGCAGGAGGGGCCTCTTCAAGGCCAGCTGTTGAACTCAGAAGACTGGAAGAAGTTAAGGATCGGTCAAGACCCGATTTTTGCTTTTATTGCAAGAGGGAAGGACACTTGTGGAAGGACTGTAGGCGCGCAAAAGGCCTATGTTTAGTTTGTGGCGTGTCCAATCACGGAATTGGAAACTGTCCTTATAGACGCAACCCAGCACACACACCCGCAAACTACCCGCAGCAGCCAGCTATCCAAGCTCCTGCAACTCGTCCTGCACTCCCAGCACCACCTCCACGCAGATTCCCTGCTCAGCCAAATCGCCAATTCCATCAGGCACTGAGAAACATGCCTCGAGTACAGGGGAATATGCCTCCAGCTAGGAGGAACGTGCCACGGCGACAGGCTTTCACCTTAGCAGCCATAGAACCTGAAACTGTGAACCAAGGTAACCCAGGTAACTCCCTCACAACTTTGACCAAAACTTCTTTACAATCTTTAGTTCTGTCACCAAACTGTTACACTTTCCTTTTACAAATTTCGAGAACGAAATTTTTATAAGGAGGGTAGAATGTAACAACCATAAATTTCCTATACAAATTTTTTTTCAAATATTTTTCAAAAATCCACAAAAGGGTATTTTAGCATGAGCACAAGATATAGGTAATTATTTTGTTTTTAATTACAAACTACAAGAATGTAATAACTCCATTTTTAGTGTACAAGAAATTACTTTAAATTTAATGTATACTAGGAGTATTTATTCTTGCTGCTATCAGTTTAAGTAATTAAATACCACAATAATTATAAGAAGGAGCTTGTGGCTCATTGGTAATACCTTGCACTGCTAAACCAAGCCACCAGAGTTCAAATCCCCTGCCCCACATTATTTTTATAATTATTTTGTTTTAAATTTTTGGAAAGTCAACAGTCAAACCGTCATAACTCTCAAAATTTATACTGCACATAAAAAGTTAGATATGCCATAAATCCCCCCAGGAAAAACCCCATCTTTCGGTGCCCTGATTCGGCCGGGATCAGCCGAGTCGGCCGGCGGACCGGCCGACTCGGGCCGGCCGGACTCTGCCGGACCGCCGAGTCACCTGAAGGAAAAAGTTCCCTCTTGACGAAGTCAACCCCCCTGCATACACTAATTTCCTAGATCGGTTACCGAATGCACAATAAACCTCTTTTACTCCCAAATTTAATGATTTTTAATGAATTTTTATATATTTTTATATTTTTTTAATTAAAACCCTAACCCTAGCCTAACCCTATATAAACCCCCTACCCTCTACCCTCTCACCCTACATTCTTAAGTCCACTCTCTAAAAATCTCAAGAGAACTCGGTACATTAGAAAACGAGCGAAAGACGAAGCGCTGCCGAAATCGACGACGAATTCCGGCGATCGTACTAGGACCCTTCACGACGTTTCGACGCATCGACAACCCACTACCTTCCTAGCACTCTCTAGCTTGTCCAAACCCGTGAGCCCCCCTCTTTCTATCTTTCTTTTCTTTTAAGGAAAAATACGACTTTTTAAAACCCGACGGAAATCGGAACAAACCGATTTCCGATTCGGTTTTCTATAAAAGCTCACTTGTCACCAATTCCATAATACTTAAACTTATTCATGTTGACTATTAATCACATAACAACTAATTTGGATAAAGTTTCTCACATGAAATGATAACTTTTGCAATATCGTATTCTTTTTCACTTTAATACCATAATGTTTATTTTTCTTCTTCTAATCAATTCAACCATTCTTAAACATCTTTATCTTGACCATTAAACTTGTAAAAATCAAAAAGTTTTCACACATGAAATGATAACCTTTTCAATTTACCGTATTCTTTCACTTAAATACCACCATGTTTAGTTTATCACATTTAACCCCTAAACTTTACTAAACCCTAACGTAGATCACGAGGTAATGACCTACCTCCACACACACGCAATTACAACCCTAATTGATATCATCAAAACATAGAATACGATAATACAAGACTTTACATTAAAATACCATTTTCTTTATAAATCTTTTCTAAAAGTTCTAAGTTGTTCACAATTTTAAAACAATATCTTTTAAAAGGAAAATATGATATGTCATGGACATCGATCGTTTATCTAAACCTGACTTTGTGGTGTCTAGGCAAGTGTGTCTAAGGCGAGTGGTTACTTAATTAGGGTCACTACTTGTAGTGGAGAGCCTCCCACTTACCTGGCACTTACCTGGCCGCAATTGGCGGTGAAGAGGTGATTTGAGGCTTCTAATGACATATCGTTTAGACCCTTTAGAAATAGGCTAGTTGGCTTAGGAAACCCTAGAAATTAAATACGGAAATTTACACCTTTTTACAAATAAATATCTTATCTTTATAAAACCGTTTTCTAAATGATTAGTATTTATTAAATCTTTGCAAAGCGCCACTACAACCCACCTTTGGGGAACTCGTTAGGGATAGTACGGTTTATCGTGCACCCTCGAGCTTAGTAGTGCGAGATTCAGACCTCCGCAAGGAGCATTCGGTCTCGAAAGCTTTAGAATACGACATTTATGAAAAATGAGATTTTTGGAAAATAAAATATTTATTTAAAATTATTCTTGTATAAAAATATGTATATTTAACATTTAAACACATATTTTGTTATAAATAAAGTTTTCCACCTTTTCCTAAAAATTACAAGATTAAAAGTTATATTAAAATACCATGAATTTCAAATAAATCAATATTATAAATTAATACTTTTATTAGGATATATTCACTAGAATAACACAAATAAAATTTACACTCATTATAACTATAAAGACGAATAATAAATACTTGAGGTGTATCTTGAAAACTATACAAAGGTACTTTTTACATAAAACCCCTCAAGTTTTATAATTTACAATAAGAACCCTAACAAATATAGAACTTCGACTTGCATTTCTTTTAGTCTGACTCGGGTTTGAGTCTGACTATTTCTGACTTAAATATGATTCAAGTCATTCTATATTCTTTAATATTCCAACTCAATATGAATACATGAATCCCAGAATCCTGTTAACAATCATTACAACTTGACTGAATCAAACCATGGATATACATCCATTATTCCGTTATTCCATTTACCTGATTATGCAGTTACAATCTGTTTACTGATATCATGGTTTTAATCAGTCATCCAACTTATACAATACAATACTATAATACAATCATAACACTACGGGGTTTAAGGGATAGACTGGTACGGAATATGTTAAAGGTGGCACGAGGTGGTCACTTAAGACGTAATTACATCCATGCCGTTGTTCCGTGGTATTATCGACGGAGCCTTGTACTACAGGTTACCAAGGTCCCCGGTGTAAGTGGGACTCCCCTCGTATACACTGGCATCTTCTGTACCAGGCTACAAACAACAGCGTTAATACAATATTACAATATTATAATACAACATTAAAAGCGCTCTCTCTCTCTCTCTCACTTTCTGTCTATTTCTCTCTTATCTTTGGGACTTACCAAACGACCTGTTCGCTGACGACATTCTATTTCTTTCTTCTTTGAATGTCGTCAGGTGCTTTGGACCCAGCAGAGATCGAGCCCACCTGTGAAGACTTGGAGCACTTTCACGAAGACCCGAGCTCTAGATATTGTACCTTGTTCTATTCAGTATTTTCGTTTCCTGTTATGCCACTGTTTAGGCATCGCTTTTCATTTCAGTTGTATTTACTTTTCATGCATTGTATAAAAGAATGTTATTAATAAAGTTGCTGTTATTTCTATATCTTTTGTCTCTGTCCGGCCGGTGAGCCCGAACAGGGAGCGGTTTCCGAGTCGGAAAGCGCGAGCGTCTCTTTGCTTAGATACGCTTAGCGTATGTACTTCTAAGTATATACGTAGCGGACCTCGTTGCGTCCACTTCGCCGTACACTGGAAAGCGGGGCGTGACACATTCCATTGGCCACTCCGCAGATGTGGTGGGTAACTTCAGGCACTCGAGAGGTACTTCGGTATGCTCAAGGACGGTGGCAGGGAGGTTCTTGTTTACCCAGACTTTCCATTGCTGTTGTTCCAGACTGTGAGACCCGGCAGGAGGATGGGTATAGCGTCGTTCTAAACTAGCTTTAGAAGTGTACGTTTATATGACTCCGCCAGAGGGTTGTCATGGTCAGTGGGAGCAGTGGAAGCATAGTGGACAAGTAGCTTATGTCTATTTTTAGACTAAAGCAGATATAGCGGAGATAGATCATTTATTTCTGATGTGACAGTCATAGGTTTGACTTCATCAGAATAGGGGATGGATCTGTTAAGAAGATAGTAGGGTGTGATGTCCTGGTATTTGATGACATACACAGAGTAGGAAGTGATATTCCTATACTACGATCGGTTATACTTTGGTTGTCACACAGTAGTTTCTCTACATAGGAATTGGATCTTATATCGTACATTCTGGTTACTAGATTTATGGTTTTAGATCTAGATTTGGGTGGTTTCCCAATCAGGGTACTTAGACGGCATTCTAAGAGTATTTAGAATGGACGACTCCTGGCATGGTGGTATACCTGCAGGTAATGGAGTCACCCTCTCTAAAGGTGTCTTACAGACTAAAGGGGAGAGGGATGTGCATGATTGGCAGATCACCTGCTTAGGCAGTTGAGTCAATCATGAAATGTCAAGTACCACACCAGATATTGTTTTTGCAGTAGGTGCAATAAGTAGATATTTATCCAATCCTGGAAAACATTCGGAAGTAGTTTTAGAACATAAGTGGATGTTCTACGGATATGATAACGGCAGCCTCCTATGGGAGGAAGTTATCATTCCAGGCTTCCAAGGTGACCTGGATGACAGAGTGGCTGTCAAAGTTATAGTTTTCCTTCTGACGAGGGTCAGTATTTGGACAGGCGGTCCAGGTAGATACCGAGGGAGACATGGCGCAGGATACTCATTAAGTTCAGTTGACGATACAGTCTAAGAAGTTTGGATTTGGAGTTCATTTATGAGTTAGGTCCCATCAGATATCCAGACACATTCTAAGACAGGTATTGCTCATTTCGGGAGATGGCTTTCTCCACGAACTTGAGATAAAGAGAGACATAGAAAGAAACATCAGAGCGGATCCACTCACTGAGGCTATTCCTCGAACGCAATAGTTTCGCAAACGAGCTTTGTGAGACTGACCAGTAGAGGAGTTGGGTGTTCGGTATCACACGGGCTGTGAGTATGCGACATCGCAATAATTAGCCTTGAGTGCAAGTGGGAGATTGTTGGAGATAGTGCCCTCAGAGTCAATTATTGGATCATAGGCACGTGATTGCAATGATTGAGGGAGGACCTATCCCGGTAGGACAGTCTTACTCAAGATGATAGTATGCTATCTGGTTTACCTTTATCATCGTGTACTGCTTTAAGTGACCTTACTGATCACTATTGCACGTTGATAGAGCCCCTAGGATTCTTGCTTGACTTCTAGCAGTATGAGGGCGATCATATAAGTGGGAGCTGGGGTCTATAAGCACATCCTTAAAAGGTCCCTAGTCATGGGAGTTTCGAGACAGGGAATCGATACTCCAGAGTAGACTAGTGTATACAGTCGAGACCCCGACGAGGGGCGGTGGCCGGTCTCACAAGCCACTGGTGTCAGTTGGATCACCTAAGATGTATACAGGTGCTCATTGGGTTATGAGTACACCGGACAGGACTCGCCGGGAACATGCTAGTTGGTATTATACCTGACGTCGGATGGCAGTTCCCTGGTGACATGTGTACAGGTTAGTTCATCGACCTGAGATCGTCATTTGTCTCGTGTGAGTTCCTACTGTGCTTTGATTACTACCCTACCACGGCTCAAAGGAGTCGTGCAAACAGGTTTTAGTTGGGTACAGTCCCGAGCCACATGGAGACAGTGAGTGGATCTGCAGGGGTTCGTCTCTCCCGGTATTGGGGGTGAGGTCGCGCTGTGTCTAGGAGAGCCAGTACATGAAAGTTCTTGGCCAAGGCAGGAGATTTACTGGTAGGTATTCCAGTAGTATCTCAGGGTGTTCTGGGCTACACTCCGACACGACTTGTACCGCTTTTGAGGGTCTGACTTTTACCAACCCCCTAGGCCCGCCATGCGATGCTCATAAACGAACGGACCGGACTGTACGGATATTGTCACTGACAGGCTCAGTAGGGTGTCAGGATGAGTTCGTTCATCGACGTCCCTTTTGGTCAATAGCTGGTAGCCCGTCACGTATGGCTAATACCTCTGACATGCTAGTGGTTAAATCCACAGCCATAGTATTGATGAGTTTTTAGAGTCCACCACACACAGTTACTCAAGTTTCGGGCGAAACGCTGTAGAGGCCGTATGGAGATATGGCAGGGTTCGATCAGATACGTGCGGTATTGCACGGATCGTGATCGGATTGATTTTACTAGCGGGCTTTGGTTTAAGCCGGATCCTAGTATTAGACAGTGTAGATTTTGTCTCTTTGCATTTGTATTCAGTGGGAATACAAATGCGGGTATGTATATACAGTCACGGGGTTTTCCTGTAATTTATTACGGGATCAGTTTTCTGAAGTTGCCAGTTTGCATTCCGTTCCGGCCTGTTTTCCTTTGTTCCTTCACGGCCGGATTTTTCTGATGGAGGGGCTAATTTGCAAGTTCGCAAATTAGCATTTGTGGAGGGGTTATTTGAGATTTGAATGATTATGAAAGCATCTTTGCTTTTCTTGCATTAATGAGATTAGAATGGATTAGAAGTGGATATGACTTTGTTATCATCACATTTGGCTTATGGTCACTCTTTGCTTTTAGTACTCTCACCTCCCTTCATGGTTTTGTTTTGTTTTTTCCCTCCACCATTTCATGATAAGAGTGGCCGGCCACATCCTAGAGGGGGAGAGGTTCATTTTGATGTGTGGCATTTTTCCTCATCTCATTCCTTACTAAAATGAGAGCACCGTTATTTCTCCAAAGTTCTTCTCTCACTCCTATATCATGGCAACTTCTATAACCCTAAGGGACAACCATTCTACACTAGTCTACAGCAAATCTTGGATACGTCGATTCGCCAACTTCGTGCCCGAGTTGCCTTATCCGGCGATGTGGTGCCCGTTTCGACGAGGAGGCGACGACCGGAGATTCCGCGAGGAGATCGGAGTGGAGACGAAGACCGAAAGACTCGGATCGTTCGGTATATCTCTCTACCCATCTTTTAGTATGCTAGTAGCTAGGTTAATGGCCCGATCCGGGATTTTTGTGCGCGGCAGTGCCGGTTTACTAGTTTGTAAAGTTTTTCGTTTCCGCGTTTCCGGCGTCGGATCGACGGCCGGGGCGCCGCCGTGCACTTACACTCCATGCGCTTCGGGACTGTATCAAATTAAAACCTGTTTGCTTGACTCGGCAGAGCCGTGGTAGGGTAGTAATCAAAGTACAGTAAGAACACACATGAGACGCTATGGCGATTTCAGGTCTAAGGACTACCTTATACTCATGTCACCAGAGAACTGCTATCTGACATTGGTATGATATCAACTAGGAGTTCTTGGCGAGTCCGTCCAGTGTAACTCATCCAATGAGCACCTGTATACAATCATCAGTTTCAAACACCAATTGCTATAGGAACAACCATTGTCCCTGACAGGGTCATGAAACGTATACACTGGTCTAAACTGGAGTACCGATACCCTGTCTCGATACTTCTACGACTAGGGACATTTAAGGATATGCTTATAAACTATCAGGCTCCACTAATATGATCCTTATCATAATCCTGGCAGTCAATCAAAGATCCTATAGGTTTTATCTCATGTATTTGCGGTACGTGATAACTAGCATCTCGTATTAACATGACAGATAAAGACAGACCAGATAGCACACTATCATCTCAAGTAAGACCGTTCTTGGTATTGTCCTTCCTCGAATTCAGTAATTGCATTCCCGCAATTACGATAATTGCCTTAAAGGCACTAATATCTAACAAACTCCCACTTGCACTCAAGGCCAATAATTGCGGTATCATATGCACACATCTCATGTGTTACTGCATACCCAACTTCTGCACTAACAGTTTCGCAAATTGTGTTAGAGAAATAGCCTCAGTGAGTGGATCCGGTAATATGATCTAACTATATCTCTCTGAATTTCAACTTCATGGAGATCAACTATCTCCCGAAATGAGTGATACTTGCCCTAGAATATTGTTTGGATAGCTGATGGGACATTGTTCACAAATGAACATATTTATCCAAACAAATACATAGGATGTATCCTCTAATGATTCACAATTAGCATCTAGGGGCTAGATTACTCCAGTATCTCGATTGGAACTCTTCCAATACACCGCTCCTCATAAGAGCGTAAACTAATGACTCATGACAGATACTCTGTCAATCTTGTCACTAAGAAAGCTGGAATCGGTAATTACCTCTCGGAAGGAGAAGCTGTCATTACCATACATCAAGAACATCTCATATGCTTTTCATTGTTGGGGTCAAAAATTACACCCCGGTTGACGGGGTCAAAGTCAAAGTCAACCTCAAATAAGCGGGCCCAATCCCAGGTCAAGTGGGCCCATGCCCAAATCGAGCCCCGCGGCCGGCCTCTTCGATGCCAAAATGAAAATTATGCAATTTTGATGTAATTTTTATGAATAAATGTAAGGAAAATAGGCATAACGCCAAACTTTTGTAAAGCTCATGGCTAATGTGCAAAAGAAATGAGCACATGAGGTATGAGCTGGGCAAAATGCCATTTTGTAAGGCCCAAAGGGTTATGTGTAAATTTGTAAGCCTATGTAAAATAGCATGATAATGAAATGAAGAAGGGAATCGATTCCCCTCAAAAATTAGGGTTTATGTGTCTGCTTCTCTTTCCTTAAGGTTCTAAACCTTCTTCTCCTTTTTGAATTAAATCAAGAGTTCCAAAAAAAAAAACAGTTTTTCACCATAAAATCCTTGAAGGGGGGCTCGGATCTTCCATCAAATCCCCAAAAGGGGTGATTTTTAAGTTTCATCCCTTTTTCTCCAAGATCCAGCTAACAGAGAGGAGGAGGAAGGAGACTCATCTCCAAAAATCCCACTTTGGGAAAGATCCAAGCTCAAGAGAAGATCTAGGGCTCAAGGGAGAAAAAATGGGTCCCCTTTCATCATCTCCGAAAATCTCTTGGGAGTTTAACTTTGGGAAAAAAAAGAAGAAGAAAGAAAGAAAAAGTCATTCTTTTTAGAAGTTTAACTCCAAAAGTCAATTGGGGGTACAACTCCCAGTGCAGAGGCTAAGCCCCTCTTGTCCTTTTTTTAGGAGTTTAACTCCAAAAGTCAATCGGGAGTACAACTCCCGGTACATGGGCTAAACCCCTTTTTCCGCGGGCACCCAACACCCACGTGCCGGACACATGTGGTGTCGGCGCCCGCATGCCGGACACGTGTAGCGCCAGCGCCAAGCGGCTGTGTGCTGGGCATGTGAGGCGCTGGCGCTCACGCGTCCTTTGGATGCTATTCACTTTTTTTTATTATATACAATCCACAACACTTTCCCCATTAGAAAAAATTTCTAACGGGGCGCTGCCCCGCATCCTGCAAGAGGGATACTACACCCCTTTACCCCCAGCTCACAATCTGGATAGCGGGACCCTTATAAACTCTGTGAGGCCCCCGATATACCCAAAACCCCTCAAAACACAATATACGCACACTGCACATTGAGTTCGCATAACCAATTTGACCCGTCAATCGGAGGTTCCTTCACTCCAAAGGCGAGGGGTAATTAACGGCAGCTTAGTCCACGGCTGCCGGAGATTCAGATTCCCACAATCAATAAATCCCAGCCTACCCTAGGCAGGGGATCTGTAGTACGCCTGACAAGCAACGCGTACTCCCATCTCAATAGGATGATGAAAAACACCCCACAGATTTCTGACACATCCGGTGGGACCTTTTCTCTCCTCCCATATTTAGGGTTAAACGTTCATGCAAACTCAATCAATATACATATTGATATTTATACTAAAATAATGCTCTTTCATGCAGGATTTCAAGCGATCAAGCCTCACCAATGTCTCCAAGGACAAGCTCAGCTCTCAACACAGCTCCTGTCCCCTACACGATGAAGATGAACACCAGGACGGTCCTCCCGGTCAGTCTCAGGCAATAGTGGGAGGAGCCACTGCTACCATTTGGCTCTATTATGTTCGTGCCAACTAATGCCATCCCTGCTCCCCAAACTCCGGTAACAGACAGACAGGCCTCTGAAGGCAGGAGACCAAATGTGGTGACCTCGAGGGCACCACCATCCAAACACAAGTCGGTGTTTGAATGACTTTCCTTGGACCTAGCTGGGGGCAAGGCCATCAATACCGACAAAGAAACAGGGCATATCGAGCAAGCTCCAACGGTGCCCCTGACAACTGCTTAATCGGATATCTTCTCTAAGCTCCTTGTCAATCGACTCATGATGGCTTCTTGGATTACGGATGCCCGCCAAGCCCTCAAAACGAGAAGCTAAGAAAGAAAAGGCTCAGATACAGAGCCAACAAAAGGACTAGAGCTCCTGCTACTTTGAATTTCATGGGGTTCCAAGAACGAGATTTCCCCGCAACAAAAGTCGAATCGGCTGTAAGGCTCTCTAACTCTTTCAAACCGCTAAAATTGGTTCAGAAGAACGCTATGACCTCAAGAGTCAAGAAAGCTGTGATCCGAACAGCACCACCCACAGACCTAGTCAGGCCAATTGTTTTCAGTCGCCTGTCCTTTCCAGAAGAGGAAGAGCCACGGCGATGGTCTGAAAAATCAACTGTCAAAGATAAAAGGATGGATGGATATGTGGTTCACACTGTCTACATAGTGGGCACGCGCAGCAAGAGCAAGGACGGGGCCACCACATCTCAAATCCAATCTGGTGTGAATGTGGCTGCCACTTTCTAAGACTATCCTCCTCTGGAAGGTAATGAAAACCCTTCCAGTGAGGTTGATAAGCAGAGAGATCCCTCAGTTCATGAAAAGTCGGGCTCGGAAAGAGAAGATGAGCCAATCTTTTGTCCTAAGACCGCAGAGCAGCAACTTCTCCAAAAGCTCCAAAATCGGCTCAGAAACAAAGACAGGGAGATGGCCAAGCTCTACTCGAAGATCGACGACTTGACAAACGTCGACTTACATCTCACGGCCCAAATTGTCTCTCAGCCTCCCAATCAAGTGCAGGGCTCTGCACATAAACCGGGAAACGGTGTCCCGAGGCAGCCGATGTCTAATCCCTCAAATCCAAAGGTGGGCGAGCTGCATGAAAGTCGGCCACATCCTATCCCGGGAAATGTCTTGACTACCGATGACAGCAACCCGCTAACGCAAGATCAAATCATGGATTTAGTCGCCAACAAATTCAAAACATTAGTAGCCGAAGTCGAAACACAAAAAGATATCAGCAGTAGTGGGAGACCATATCATGTGCGGTATGATCTGGTAGAGTTTCCTGGTGGCTATGTCATCCCTAAGTTCGGAAGATTCGATGGGACAGGAAATGTGAATCAGCACAGGTTGCTGCCAGAGAGAGAGGAAATGTCATCCCTAAGTTCGAAATGAGTCTTAGTTAAAGGTCAGTCCAAGGTTGCTGCCAGAGAGAGAGAAAATAAACACTCTGTGTGCACTCTAACCTTAATTAGATTGGTATATTTATCTAATCGGGATGGCTCCCAATATTCAGTCAAATTCTCCTTCAAACCCTAAAAGAAGAACTAGCCGGGATTTTATATTGAAAATCTCCCGGGAGTAACTATTACTTACAGTAGGAATCGGGACCCAATCTATCATGGTGTGGTAACCTTGACTAAAGATCAACAAATTACCCCACTTCATAGATGGTATGCAATCTCATTGCAAGTTTCAACACTTGAAACTCCCGATATCGTTTTTACCCCTAGGACTCTATGACCTTGACTAAAGATCAATTTATCAAAGAGTCCTAGTCAAGTTCGGCCCGTCATTTCGTGAATAATTTAGACCCACCCGTACGACTTTTGACCAAAGATCAACAAAGTCGTACGAATGTCCTAGCTAATCGCATCATATGCAAGCATGAAGATATCACTTAGCTACCGTACATTACGTCTTGACTAAAAATCAACAAACGTGGCGCGAATACTAAGTGCTCTACTTCCTAAAATGACAGAGGGCTACGGCTGGTTTTGAAGAAAACCATCAACGCAATGAACTTGATCAAGAAAACCATCAACGTAATGAACTTGTCTCATCGTAGGAACCAAGTAGTTTTGAAAGTTTATAGTCACATAGGCCTTTGCTTAAGAGTGAACTCCCCGTGAAAAGATCTAGACTCTTTTCCTCATCAAATGAGGTGCAGGATATTCATAATCGAATAGCACAACGCAAAGCAAAAGAATACGGCTACAAAAACAATTTTAGCGAAACAAACTTTTACCCAAAAGCGAACTCCCGGTAACGGGATCAGGGCTCTTTCCTCATCGAATGAGGTGCGGGGCATTCCTAACCGAATGCCTCAATACAAAGCAAAAGAATCGACTAAAATTTCCTCTTTATAAAAAAATTGGTTTCTACAACGTATAAGTTTATTTTACTTTATATTAATACAATTAATACAATCCTATCATTTAGATAATCTCATTATCTAGTATTATCCATCTCACACAAACATTACAGAAAAGTATGAAAAGGAAAAATATAATGCACATATACGCCATTTGCATTCGCCACGGGGCCCCGTCATACACCGTTAGGTTACTAAACTAACGGCAGAGCGAGGGCAGGGCTAGCCCGGATGCAAAACGTATATAGCATTAATATGTGTGTGTGTGTGTGTGTGTGTGTATTATATCACATATATAAATATACCATCACACGCAAATAATCACATTACAGCATGAGGAAAAACAGCATCACAGAGTTTGGAATGGTCGGATCGCCTAGGAATCCCGCGTTTTGTTCGAGCCACAAACGAAGCACGAAATACCCCGGTCTCGTGAACAGCCCGTGCGTATCCAAAAGCAGACCTCTGGGAGTACAGCAAGTCATCCGCTAACCCGAGAAACGAGGCAACCCGGCGTCATCACCATGATAGGTCTACCCAGCACTTTTTCAAGTCCGATGACAAGTGCACTCCTCCGTGGGTCTATCCTAACCCCCTACAAGCACGGCAAACAGCCCGCCAATCCTAAAATCGAGTGACCCGGTCTCAACTCCTTGAGATGGCCACTCGCTGCAATCTATAACCCGGCTGCCAGTGCGCTTCTCTGTCGGGTAATCCTAATACCTGTATTAATACAACGGTAACATTGATCGCAACTTGATCGAGTCCCGACAAATAATAATATAATAAGCGGAAACGACGGCCACATGTCGACCGTTCGTCCCGAATAAAAGATTATACGTTTTTGGATACAGCATGAATGAAAAGAAATATATAACATTGCAACATCCAAATACGCATAGGGCTATTCATTTCGCGACGATCCAATCCACACCAAACAAACTTAACATAGAACATCACAGACTCACAAATACATATCAACTGAGTTAAACACTTTAACATCATCAATACGAAAACGCTACGATGTTACAGTTTTGATCGATAACTTTCCAATGCAATACGAGATCAAATCTCAATACTGGGAAAATCAAACAATACCAAAAATCCTATTTTTACAATTTTAAGCCCCCACAGAAAATTGGGGGCATTTGGAAATATTTTGGTCGGAGGATACCCGGTGAGACTGGCCATATTTACACAGAACCCCCTCCCCCCAAATTTCACCCATGTCATTTTCACATCAAACACAACATTCTGCAACTATTTAAAAAATTTATAAAACACTTTTGAAATTCGGATAAAGAAGGGCTTAAACTCGGAAATCGAAATCGAAAACTTGTCGATCGAAACTAAAACATCGCCTAAGCTAGTCCTAATACTTCGTGGGCACTGATACCACTGTAAGGACGGACGCGTCCCGTGCGTGCACACAGCGGAAGCGGGAACGAACGTAGAACAAAAATTCCGTGGGGGCGCGATCGACCATACGCCAAAATCATCCAAACACTAGTTTCTAGCTAAACTAAAGAGCATAAAGTAAAGTTCAAAGGTGCTACAACCTTTGTAACGTGTCCGGTTAATCCCAGAAGATCCTGTCTAAATTCCATGAGCTCCAGAACGCGTCTGCACGCCAACTGTCTTGCCGTAGATGATCCGCGTTGAAAGCGGGCTGCTCAAGCTCCAACTCCGTCACCGATCGGAGGAACTTCCTCCAGAGGCTTGCAATGCGTGGAGGAAGCCAATGCGAACAATGAGTACCCTCTATTTTTTCACTCCCTCACCATGGCAATTATTGCTATTAACCTAGAGAGCTAGAGCTCTCATGAGAGGAAGAACAAGAAGAAGTGTATTTTATGATGGCTTCCAAAAAGGAAAATGAATTATGTCATGTATATATCAACCATGCCATGACACATACCCACCCACCCTACTCTCTCTCACCATAGCAACTATTGCTATTAACCTAGAGAGCTAGAGCTCTCATAAGAGGAAGAAGAAGAAGAAGAAGTGTATTTTGTGATGGCTTCCAAAAAGGAAAATGAATTATGTTATGTATATATCAACCGTGCCATGACACATACCCACCCACCCCTCTCATGTGTGTGTCAACACATAAGAGAAAGGGTGGGCCCCACCACCTAATTAAATATATTAAATATAGAATAATATATATATATACATTAATATATATAAAGATATATATACATTTACATAATTATTTGTATATTTATTTATACTTAATTTATAATGGTGGGGATTAATATATATATATAATATTAGTACATGTATCCTATACACATACACATCATGTATCATATACACGAAATGTCATCAATATCTTTCCAGTATCATATATTGTAGAGAGTGTGTATATCATATACACCATAGTAGAAACCATATCGTTAATACGGTTATCAAGTCAACACTTGACTTGGTATTCCGGCTATGAAACCGGCTAGTATAACAGTCGTCCGATTGAACACGTATATCCAATATACATGTTTTATCGAACTCATATATGTATCCCTATACGTACGTCACATCGCGTTTTGCCCGGGAAGGCACTTTTGTTGCAGGACTCTAAATACATGTCAATACGCTGGCAGTAGATTATACAGGATCGTATCCGATAGAATCTAAAACACTTTCAGATTCAACCCCCTTTCGGGTTAACCCACAAGCTCTTCAGCGGTACTAGCTGTACGTAACGGCTACCCAGATATGAGCAAGATAAAGGCGGGTCGACGAGCGAACTCATCGGGACCCAACAAAGTTTATAAGTGACAGTCACTGTACAGTCCGGTCTCTTCGTCAAGGAGTATCACATACCGGGTCTGGGGAGTGGAATCTGTTAGACCCCCAATAACCCGATAAGTCGTGCTGACAGAGAACTCATAACCAAAGAGATACAACCAGTAACACTTACCATTTTACCTTTACTGCCGTGGCCACGGGCTTCTGGTTATAGTCGTATCCTGCACTGTGTGATATCGACTCCCAATACCGGGAGTGAAGAATTCCCTCGACCGCTCACTGCCTCCATGTGCTTCGGGACTGTACCTAATTAAAACCCGTTTGCATGATTCAGCAGAGCCGTGGTAGGGTAGTAATCAAAGTACTATGGGAACACACACGAGACACTGTGGCGATTTCAGGTCTAGGGACTACCCTGTACTCATGTCACCAGAAAACTGCTATCTGACATTGGTATAATACCAACTAGGAGTTCTCGGCGAGTTCGTCCAGTGTAACTCATCCAATGAGCACATGTATACAATCATCAATGGCAAACACCAATGACTATGGGAACAGCTGTCGCCCCGGACAGGGTCATGAAACGTATACACTAGTTTAAACTGGAGTACCGATACCCTGTCTCGATACTCCTACAACTATGGACATTTAAGGATGTACTTATAAACTATCAGGCCCCACTAGTATGATCCTTATCATAATCCTGGCAGTCAAGCAAAGATCCTATGGGTTTTATTTCATGTATTTGTGGTACGTGATAACTAGTATCTCGCATTAACATGACAGATAAAGACAGACCAGATAGCACACTATCATCTCGAGTAAGACTGTTCATGGTATTGGCCCTTCTCGAACAGTAATTGCATTCCCGCAATTATGATAATTGCCTTGAGGGCACTAATATCCAACAGAATCTCTTTTTTGTCGTCGCGCGTATCCAGAGATTTCCGAGGATCGTACACATCTTCAAAATTGTTAACCTCTTTGTCCTTAGGGAACGTCGAGACAAAGAGAACCCTGGCGGTTTGCTGGTCTATGTAGGCCCGGCCTACCCCCATTGTCCAAAGGGAACTTGAGTGCGAGATGATAGGTTGAGATCTGAGTCTGGAGGGCGTTTAGGGTGGGGCGACCCATGAGGATGTTATAGAACGAAGGAATCCTGGCAACGAGGAAATTCACCGACATGATTCGCGTTCTTTCTACTTCTCAAATGTTAAGAGGGAGGGTGATCGATCCTTCGGCCAATACGGAATGGTTTGTAAACCCGGAGAGGACATGAGAGGTCGGTTAGAGGTCGGACGGGTTTAATCCCATACGCTGGAAACAGTCGTAAAACAGGATATCCTCCAAGCTCCCCGAGTTGACTAGGATTCTCCGAACATCGTATCGGTTTATCCGGGCTGCTACTACAAGTGGATCATTATACGGGAGTGATATGCCGTGAAGGTTCTCGTCGGTGAAGGTGATTGGATCGTCCTTCTTGCACTTCTTATAGAGGATCACTTAAGGCCATGACCGGCCGGAGATGGCGGGAGTCCTCGTTGCTCGGAGTCGAGCCAATAGAGACGACCATGATCTGCCCGACCGTCAACTCTCCGAGAGGAGGTTGGTTTGCTTGCTCCTGATATGCCTGTCGTTTGTCTCGTAGGTACTTTGCCAGGTGACAGGAGTGGATCAGCTCTTCAATATGGTCGCAGAGTTGTTTGCAGTTCTCAGTCGGGTGCCCCTGTGATTAATGGAAGGTGTGGTATGGGCCGTGGAGTCGCTTGCCCGGCCTCTAATTCGCTGGCATGAGTTTGAAAAATCTCTCGCGCTTAGCCTCCTCCAGCATCTCGGCCTAAGAGATGTTCGGGGGAGTGTACTCATGAAACCTCGGAGGATAAGGTTTCGGACGGTCGGCTTTTTTCTTCTCTTCCCTGCCCCGTTTCTTTCGGTCCGTTCGGTCGCCGCGAGGTAGGTTGGCGTTTACTTCTGATTCGAGTTGGATTTTCAGCTTGGTCCAGACTTTTACTTCGGCCATGGTCTCAGGTTGCGCTAATGCGAAAGAGCTGAGCCACTCTTTGTGCCTAAGACCCGCCCTCAAGGTGGTGATAACCGTTTCGTCGCAGTGCTCGGGGACTTCCAGAAGGGCATTATAGAAATGGGTGACGTAATCCTTGAAAGATTCCATGTCTTCGCTCTTGATGGTAAATAAGTAGTCGACCGTCCTTTTCTGTTGTCGGTTACCGACGAAATGACCGAGAAACTGAGTCGCCGGCTCATCAAAGGTCGAGATCGAGCATGGTGCAAGGCCGCGGAACCAATCTCGGCTGGCACGGATGAGGGTTGTGGGGAAGGCTCGGCACTGAGCCGCATCTGAGTTGTCTTAGAAACTCATGCTTGCCATAAATACATCCAAATGGTCCTTCGAGTCAGACTTCCTGTCGAAGAAGCCACCTTGGACGGTTTGTTCCGAGAAGAGTCCCACTCACCTAGTAACTGCTCCATGAAGGACCTCGTGAGTGAATCTGCAAAGTACTTTTCCACTCTTCCTGCCGAACGGGTGGCGAGCCACATGTCCTGAATTTTCTTCTCGAGGACCTCGATTCACTGTTGGTATCCCGAGAATTCTCAATAGTCGGAGTGTCTGCTATCTCTGCTTCGGGCTTGCGCGATGGAGCAGTTTCGGCTCCGTTCTATCACGTTCCTCAGATCTTCGGGGTGGCCCCGACGTTCGTCGGCCCCGACGTTCGTCGGCCCCGACGTTCACCATATGCGCGGTCTCGATGAGTGTGGTGATGTCGGTATTTCCTGGAATTAGGCGACCTGACCAATGTCTCTCCAGGGGGCGAGAGAGCGCGGCGGGCGTTGAAGCGATAGCTTAGTCTCTCCTGAGATCTCGGTGTCGAGCTGTCCGGCGCCCAACGAGTCATGAAATCATTTCTCATATGGGGTCGTGACTGCCGAAATAGGCACGCCGGTGTTCGAGGACATCGAGATGAGCATGAACAAGGTCAAAGGCCTGAATGCGCCCCTCCGTCGCCCCATGCACGCCGTCGTTCCGGGGAGTGGGGATAGTGGTTTGGCGGGCATAGTCGGTCATTTGAACATAAGCGAGCGCGTCCGCTATCGTCGTGAGCCTATCGATCCGTGCAGAGAAAGCATCGACGATGTTAGGAGGCGGAGTAGAACCGCCCCCGCCTCCGTTGTGGAGGACGGGACGGCTCATGCTGGGATCGTTGCGATTATCGCTGACCATTGAATCGAATGCGGAAGATCAACTTTTTGGATGGAAAAGCTTTTCATTTCCTGCAGACGGCACCAACTGATGGAGGTCGGAATCTCCCTCGGATGTTGTCCTCCATTGATTTTGCTGCCAGTAGGGCTGAACGGTTGAGATTTGATATAAGGATTGAACGTGTGGTTCTCAATGGGTTGTTGATGACACCGAGCTACCTGCAAGGGAAGTCCCGGGATGGGATACCACCGCAGGACCCTCCGACGATCAAGTAAGTACCGATGAGTAATTGGGCAGAGTAGTGGTGTCTTGGAAATGAGTTCAACGCACCTGAGTCGTCTGGAATAGAGGTTTATATAGGGGTCGCATTGGAGCAAGCCGATGTGAGATTCTCGCCATTTGTTGCGCCCTTGCGTCACGTTCGCGTTGATGGCGGAATACGCCCATTGATGGCGAGATACGTCCATTGATGGCGAGATAAGTAAGTGCGGGATAAGGGACGTGGAGCGGCGGATATCTCGTCGTGGCGAGATACACGGAGCCGTTACGGGGGCACTTGGGCTCCGTGCTCTCGGCTGGACAGGGAAGCCTAGAAAGCTCAGCTCTGCAATAGCTCGGTGACGAGAGAGGAGGCCAAGGTAGCTCGGCCGTAGGATAGCTCGGAGGCGAGCTGTTGGCTGGTTGTTGGGCGAATAGAGAAGGTACTCCGGGGAGATCTCCAAAATGTCGGATGCAATCTCGAGACGAGGTGCCGAAGAATGTCCTCAAAGTATCATACTTACTCCATCTTCGTAGCCCCTAGGAATCTGGCGGGCGTACGTGGATGACACGTCATCTACTACGTGTCGTAATCTGGGGAATTCTCATTTACGATCATCATCAAATATTATGTGAGGTATAGGATATAAATACCTACGTAGTGTATGACATAACCCATCTTGTATCCAATAAAAGTCTTAGTAGCCTTTGTGGATTCCACCGCACTGGTAAGAAAGGTATTACTATATTCGAAGCTGACTACCAAGAAAATACAATAAAACTGTTAATTCACTTTACTAAGGGTGCTTAATAGTAATAAAATTGCATGATTAATGCTATGCTAACACATTTGAAGGAAAGCGATTAAAAAGGATACGTTAATTGCCGACCGGATTAAGACCTTGTTTGAATAGCATCTATCCCAGAGAAAAAGGCCCAGATTCCATTTTTCCGCTGGATTGACCCAATTCTGTAAAAAAGATTGTTTAGATGCGTTTTTTTATTGTTTGATCCAGAGAGAAAAATCGCTCTACTTTGTCCCTATCCACTGGATAGAAAAAATTGAGTCGGGGCCAATTTGTTCCCCAAATTTCACTCGCGTCTTCCTGTCTTGGTTCCCCCCTCCCCCTCTCTCCCTTCCTTCTCTCAATATTCTTATCCCAACCTATTCAAACGCTCATTCAGAATATTCTAATCCCAAATTAAATCGTATAAATTTTAAACCTAACAATCCCAAACATGTTTGTATCCCAAACATGTCTGTCTAATGGTATAGTGGAATGGAAGTAAAGGACTTATAGCATGTTAGTTAAGGACTTCTAGCCAACTCAATCCAGATATTTGGGTCAAAGGCTTGTTGATTGTGGTTGTATTTTTGCTCTGCAAGACACATTTCCCAAGTCTTACTGAGTGATGCAAACATTTCTTTGAGCTTTACACAAACCATTCTGTGGATAGATCTATACATTAGAAACAACTATGTACTTCATAAATCATATACAAGAAAAAAGAATTAAAATGGCAAGTTGTACCAAATAGTCAAGTATCCAACCCATCTAATATATCCAAAACCCTAGTCCTCTCAAGGTGAAACTCCAAGGAAATATTGAACTCCCTAGATGGAGAATCACCAAAGCTCCTGCTCAAACCTTTCAATATTTCCCCTCTCCTTAGTTCACCCTTTAAAGTCCCTTGGCTTTTACTCCTTCCTAACACCATTTTCTTCGAATCCACACGTTCTAGCATTTCTCGATCCGCGTCAGCGAGTTCGAGCACAGTCCCAGAGTTGGCATTGCCAGAATTGGATTTCTGTTTCATCTTCTTTTGATGTGTTGTCGCTTTTTGTGATTTGTTGTGAAGCTTTCTTGTAGAGTTGCCATAACCCTTGTTCCTCACTTGGATTACAAGGTGGTGAAGCCAAACCATGAGTTCGAGCATGTGTTCTTCGGTTTTCTCCTTGTGTGCATGATATAGTGTCTGAATGCGGGTTAGGTTATGTTGTGGTGCTGGTGCGTCGTTAGTTTCGGTACTGTAGAATAATTAAGTTTTAGAATTTAAACTGAAGAAATTAAAAAACACTCAAATTCTAGTTGGGATTTTCAATTTTCCATTCTAAGGCATCCATTCTTTTGAATGTCATGTGGCACCATTTAATAAATTTTCTATTAATTCATGAATCAAATGATAAAACAAGGGGTATAGAGTTGGTGCATCACTTAAGGTAAATGCATCATCAACAGCCCTGAAGGCATCCAATGGGATATTGCCACGTAAGCTAGCACCGTCCCTATAACGATACTATAGAGCTCGTTTCTGCATTTTGCATTTATCTTTAAGAACTAATAGTTCAGTACAGATACTTTTTAAGCTTTGAAAATAAATTCATATGAAATTGAGATTTACAAATCTCTCCAATGTTCTATAACTTCATTTATGCTTGTGCTATGCACGTGCCAAAAGACTAGTCACCATTGATATACGAATATAAGTTCAGGCATCTAGGATACAAAACATTGCCATATGCCCATAAGCAATCTATCTGGGTTCAAAATTAATCCTTCGGTTATGGGTAGAGGCTCCATGATCAGAAACGGTATATAAGGACTAATATCTTCAGAACTGAAAAAATAATTCAAAAGGAAAGCAAGGAATCAAACAAACCTAATGTTGGCCCATTCTCCAACCCATCCAAATCCTTGATGTGCTCTGTTGATTCATGCTCAAGGTAAAGAATGAGATAATATGTTAAAGCCCATTGATGAAACAATGGGAGCATCAAGCAGATGCAATGCAGAAGATAACAGAATCCAAAAGAGACAGTCAATAGTTAAATTTACCTTATGGTATTTTCAGCCATAGGAAGAATCCATCTGAGTGTTTTCTGCATATCGGCTTTGATTTGAGCAACACTATACTGCAAAATTTTAACCGTCAAGAATTTTCAGTTTTAAAATTTTCAATTAAGACTAAAGATGATGTCTTCATTCATGTAGCAAAGTCACTGAGCATGTAAAAGAACAGGATGCAACTTGTGCTCCACTTCAGATATCTCATCAAGACCCTTTATGCATGATTTTTCCAATCATCCTAGGTGAAAGCATTAAAGACTGGCGACTGCAGACTGACTAGAAGTCAAAACAAAAATCGTGTGGATATTTCCAAGATTTACATTTAAATTTTCCAGCTCTAGAGTTGTCATATATTGTAAGGTACGTTTTAGTCAGAAAAAGGAACACTATAGATTCAGCAAGATTGCAAGTTTTCAGTTCAAACCTCTTTTAAAAAATTGGTGAGATGCACTGACCAAATGAAACTACCTTAAAAAAATAGTTAGGTCTAAAACAATCTAATTTGAACTATTAATTATTTCAACTATAACTCAAAGTGATTGGAAAAGTGCCATATTGGAAAAGGCAAGGATGGGTAAGAACTGCAAACAAATATTACATGGCAGAGAAGAAATCGTTATAAAACTATACCTCTATGTTCGCATCGCATGATTTTAACCTAGAATGTAAGGAAGCCTTAACGCCAATTGGCAATCCCTGATATAGTGTGTCCCTTGTATTTGGCGGAAGAGAAAGTGGCCGAGAAACCTGGGCATCAACATTAAAATCTTGGTATAACAAATTACCCCAACTTTGCATATGAAGATATAGTGTCTGTATTAGGCACTTTAGAAAAAGCTAGTGCATGAATTCATAAAAGAAGGAAAAAACTAAAGCCGCATAACGCACTGTTGGCTTAAGTAAATAGAATGGTCATGGTTCAATGAAACTTATAATAAAGATAACTAATAATTAGATTTATTATGTGATTTCAGTGTTGACAGATCTTGCATTTTCAGACTTATATTAATTTCATTTTTATGATTCAAAGACAAGGCTGGGTATTGTTCCCTTACTATTCTTGAACTGTAACCATGAGAAAAATTAGAGTTTGTCGGGCACCTTAGATCCCCCCGCCCTCCAACCCTTAGAAGTCTGGGACATATGATGTCAATTTTTATCGACGTAAAGCTTATGAAAGGACCACATCATGTATTGCCAACTGTCAATTCAAAATTACACATGAATGGGACTTCAAGATAAGTAGAGAGCATTCACAGTATGTACGAGCTCAATTAGTATTACCACCAGGAGATGGTGCTTGATCAAGAGCTGACCTTGTCATGTTATAGGAAACTTTGACCACATAAATGTCATAATTTTGACCCTATTAAGACGAGAACTATATATGTACGCAAAACAAATATTATATCAGTAGAGCATCTTTTGACGACTTAAACACCAAAAGGCGCAGTTTACATAAAATTAATACTAAAAATAACCAAACTCTTTAAGAGGACTCACGTACTCACAATATTATTGATTTTACTGATGATGTTAGCATAATGCAATGAAAGGCCAGAAATGCCCAATCTTTGTTTATGAACTGGTTCATGTTCTACCATGTCGGTATCTGCAATAACTAACTGAATTGAGTTAGAATAATTTGATAACTGCAATAACTATTCAGTTGTAGTTAGCAAATGCAACATTTAAGGCAAATAAGCTAACAGAGCACTAAAATTTAAGCATTGAGATTACAACTGCAATTATCTCAAAAGAAGGTTAATAAAGCTAAATTAATTTTAAGTACCCTTAACTATCAATGTTTTTTTTAAAACTAAAGTACCTTAAAGTTTTTTTACTAAAGTAACTTAAAGGTTTTTAAATTACAATAAGCTACTTCAAGTGGTACATTTAAGGGTATCTTAGTGAGATAATATCCCTTTTAAATCAAAGTTAAAGGGATTTTCTGTACTAAAAAATTTAAGATAGTTCAGTGAAAAACAGAGATAATTAAAGGTCAAGTGTAATGTAGATTTACCACTGTCACGGCCTATAGTTCAGATATGTACATCGAGACACCGTTTAATAGCATCACCGCAGTCAAGTATGTCATGGATGACTGTTGTACAGTAACATGATAATCATGCGATCATTTCTTATAAATCAATCTAAGCACTACATGATATCGCAGACAGCCTATGCAAATATGAAAGGATGAAAGGCGTCTTTATTCCTTTTTTCACAGTCCCAAGCGACATGAAATTTTTGAATTGCCTATGTTTTCTATAACTATTGAACAAAAGCATATATGCTTACAAATACATATATACAACTAATAATGCATCGTTTTTTAAAGGAAATGGTGCTAATGGTACTAATAATGCATCGTTACAAACCCAGCCTTTCCTTGTTTTCCAACTACTTGCGATTGGTTATGGATCATTAAAAGTTAGGGAGGGGGGGAGGTAAAAAGATAATTGGTGATGATACCAGAAAGGAAGTTGCCTATAATAATGCTGTCTTGTATATGGCTCTAAGATTTTTCAATATTCAAAGTTCAATTGCATGCTTGTCAGCCAATCCTGGAAGCATTCTAGCACAAATGCCATACTAGAACACGAGAAAGATTCGAGAGAGAGCAAAAATAACATTATTCACCATATGAAAAGCGTCAAAAGTGTCAAATAATACAAAAAGTTGCTATAACCTTATAATACTAGATAAGGAAGCTGCCTTCAGGATATACATGTATATAGCTCCAAGTCATGTTGGTGTTTAAAGTTCAACCACAAATTTGGTTTTTGAACTCTGAATGTGATGCATACCAATGCTGGCAATTTTATTTTAGCATGTCAATCGAATAGTAGTTCAAGTATCGAAATTTTGCACTTTATATAGCATGTTGTTACTACTGTACTTTATCATGGTGAGGAACATCAATGACTCTGAAGCAAACAAGTAGCATACTTATGTTATGGCCATGGGTTGCATATAAACAACACTTTGTGTAACCTTTACTCCAGGATTATCATATCAAACTATCAAATGCCCCAAGATCAATAATACATGAAAGTTGACAAAACATACAAGTCCACAAAACCAATAGCGGTGTCAGGATTGCATAAGTAATTGCAACAACACCTACCATTAACACCAAATGCCTCAAAAATAACTTTATATGCATAGACAACAACATCTACAAGTTTCTCCACAACCTACAAAAGTCCAGCCAAAGAAATTTTAACAGTTAGAAATTCCAGAAAGTAAAATGTGCTACTGAATTTGTAATATGAGTTGCAGCTATATAAAATTTATCCAAAACAGGAGAGGTCTTGATAATTGTTAAATAAGACTGTGAGCTTTGAGAATGCAATTATTCAAGAATTGTTAGGGGAAAATAACATGATGCCAAAATGAATACATTAGGGAATGTCAAATTTGAGTTCCATAACTGGAAGAGCTAAGAGATGAAAAGGGGATACCTCCTCCAAAGTTCTGGACCAAAGGGATTTTTTCTTTAAGCTCTTCACAAGTTTTCTTTGGCGCTTTAGCTCACTGTTTAGAATCATAAAACTCTCTGCTAAGAACAACAAAGCAGGATATGTTAATTAGACCCAAGAGTCCAGCTAAGCGAAGAGAAAATCTAGTATCAACCCATGCATTGTAATCATAAATACACAAGTGATTGAGAGCATATGCCCGTGTAATCAGAAAATACATGTCACTGCAGAAATTAAAGGCCATCCAATTTCGATACGATCTATTGTGTGTGTGTGTAGTGCGGATCAGTTAGCGCACGTTCGTGTTTTTCAAGTTCACTAACTTTTTTGTGTGACCTCCTTTCAACGATCCGATCGGTCCAAGGTGTTCTACATGTCCTGGATAGTGTACGTATGAAAAATCACATCGTTGAAAGGAGGTCACATGAAAAAGTTTGTGAATTTGAAAATCACGAACCCGCCCTAATGGATCCACACACACACACACACTATATGTGTGTGTGTGTGTGTATACACACACGTGTGTGTGTGTGATCTAAAGACTCCTATACTCCTACATAGTACAAAATCAGCAGCTATAAAGTTCTTTTTTTCCATATTCAATTTGTAACAAGTTGATCGAAGGGTAGAGGTTAGATGCAGTATTGTAATTAAGTTGGGAACAGGTATATGGTCATTTGCATAGTTTGTTAGAGATCGTGTGGAGTTCAATATGAGATTTGAATTCAAGATTTAAAATCTCGGTATCAGGATCGGCATCGGACATACGTACGCTTTTTGGTATCAGAAGTGGCCATCTCAGCCATAACGACTGTCTACGATCGCAATATCAGGTTTTATTGTTTAACAAATTTTAAAATTAGTAAAAAATTTAGATAAATAATTGAAGTAACCATAAACAATTTGGTAAAGATGTCTAAAATGGTTTTTTTAATACTTGGTGAAAGTAACCATAAGCCATATATATTTTGTAACAATTAACGATGTCAAATGAACTGTAATGAGCCATTAACGTATTATAAGTCATTAGCCCATTAATAAAACCCATGATAATAAACTTTTTGCTAAAACCTCACTAATCAAATGGAACTCCGAATATTACTCGGTGTAGTACGGTACCGGTATTGGTACTCGGACGATCATTTTTGGAATTAGAATCACCGTCTTTAGTCGGGATCGGCCGAGAATTCAAACCATGAGCGATATGTGTAGGCATTTTTCGTTATAGGAAGGTATAAGTTGGGTATAACCAGCCATAGTCTACCGTGGAGCTTACACATGATTTCTAAAGAGGTTTTCGCATGAGAACTGTTAAGAGGAGATAGGGACAAACCCTATAAAAATCTAATCTAATACTTAAAACACCAGAACTTACAAAAAGGACTCTGGAAATTAAACAGCGTGTGTTTGGGCTATCTGCACTCCCACACAAACTCTTTTACTTTTTCTGCTAGTAGTCTAACTTCCATTTTACCTCCCTATATCATAAATTAGTTCACCCTTATCTAAAAATTCCATCAGGTAATAAATAATAAACCTTCTCAATCTTAAATTCCTATTTTGACTCAAACCGATTGCAAGTTGCTTAGACTGGTTAAGTCGAATCATCTCTAACAAATTTACATAAGGAGCGTCTAATTGATGAAATAACTGCAACATACCAACTTAATCAAACTATTGCATCAAGATCCTCTTCAAGTCACATGTGTGTTGCAGCAACCAATGGTTTTCTGATAAAATAGACACAAAAATATCTATATCCAAATTCCCTTTCAGCTACATAAATTGTATTACTTGGTCCGGATTAACATTTTCTTTTTTTCTGCCTCAATCCATATTTTTAAGGCCTACCCTAGTCCTAACTGAGGCTCCAACCACAATGTTGTTACTCTTAACTGATGTACTCATCATACTCTTTCCTATGTCCAAGCCATCTCATAGCCTCAGTTGATTCTGTATAATTAATGTCATCATCAACAGCATCATCATCTCTCAAAATTAATGATTGGAAGTAAAGTATGGCATGATCCAGCATTTGGTTTTTAAAAAAGCTTTTTGTGTCTCGGCTTTCATGATCATCGGATTGCAGATAATTGAACCATATAGTATTCTTGACAACAAACAAGTGATGGGTTGTCCCCTGAATGATATCCGTTCATTGTTACTCGAATCCATAAATTTGATAGCATATAAAATATTCTTGTCAACAACCTTAGAACAAACTAGTTCTGTTCCTGTTGTCATTCAAGATCCAACTGAGTACCCATATTCTTTTTTTTTGTCATAACGTGATTACATTCGCAAAGGCAATGGATTTACTTTTGGTTATTAATGACAGTGACAGCATTATAAATTTGAAGAATTTAAAATGCTCCTTTACCCCGTCTAGTTGCAGGTACCGTCTCTTTTTCCTGCAGCTTCCTTTGATAGTCCTGTTCAAATCTGTCCAATGCATGCAACTCGTGATAGAGCTCCTAAATATGTAAAGAGAGTTAGCTTCATGCACAAGTCAATGCAATATAAAGCATCTTATTGTTGGTTGGAGTCTTGTGAAAAAATTTGAGATGCAACAATTATTACGTCAGTTATCTAGTTAATCCTAACAATCAAAAAGTACAAAATCTCAGACAAAAATTGCAGGAAGAAGAAAATAAAAGATTAAAAGGAGATATATATCTTGAGTCTAAATAATGTGTATGCAAAGCAGTTTAAGGATCCCATTACACAATAATCAACATAAAGATAGACCAATATAATGGGTTGCAACAAAAGTTCAAACATAAAATTGACATGAGCCCCAACTATTATAATAGGCAACAAAATTCACTTTTAGAAAGTTGAAACATAAATCGAAATGGGTTTCAACTATTAGAATAGGTGGACATACATTCCCTTTTAAATTCTAGAGTGAAGCAAGCTGTGTAGCCTAAAGCTTCATGAGCAAGCACGATTTCTGTGGGCTGAGGGAGAAAGAGAAACAGTGTCATACAAGATACCTAAGTGTGCATTTTCCAAATAAGACATGGACTTATCCTAGCACTTAATCCTGAAACATAAGGTTTTATTCAATTATAAACAAAAATGCAATATGGTATTCAAAAATGTGATCTGTATCTTCTTGCAAAAGCAGATTGGTGTACACAAGTCTAGGGTCACTCAGTCCACCAAATGCACCAATTCAGGAGCATCAAATATCAGGATGGGACCAACAAACAGTTGGTAAAATCTAAGAGGAATTGGTGAAAATCATAGAGCATTTTTTCCTGATGAGAGGCCACAATTTCAAGCTATGCTAAATGAGAAATTCTCTTGCCTATATTGGAAATGATGGAGATATTTATTTTATTAATTCAAGAAAGAAAAGGAGGAATCTCCTACAAATAAGAATTTCAATTAGTTTTAGCTAAGGCCAACTTTAATAAAGAAGTATAATAGAAAATGGCTGCAATTAAGATATTCTTACAGAAGTATGTTGAGCCAGATTTATCAATTGTCGTGTCGTCACTTTAACCTCTTCGTTAAGCTGCTCCGGAGGTGTCAATTCTAAACCTAATCTGAACATACACTAATAAAATTATACAGTTGATTATCAAACGTGAATTTCTCCTGTGAAGAAAGATAGGCTTACTTCTGAAAATAACGACCCAAATTATGCCATGTAGGGTCTTTACATAAGTTCCCAAATCTGATTACTTCTGCAGAGAAAACATCTAGTTCGTATCTGTGAAAGAAAAAACAAGTACAGCATGACTACTAACAAGATGACATTACAAGCAATGGTCAGAATGTGACTGCAGGAATATACAAAATATTATGAGTTAGTTGCATAAAATACCCCTCATGTAAACCTAACGGAGCACTTATCACCCCTCACCTAATTTATCCTCTCATAACATCTGTGGATACAGCCTCGATTGACTTAAAAGATAAACTTTGACTTGATCATTGACTAACGCATTGGTGTTATGTTGCTAATAAGCTGCTAGAGATGTGATTCATGGTCTCTTTATGACTTCGCAGTGAAGATTTGATCTGATTGTTATGTGCTAATAAGCTATTTGAGGGGTGACAAGTGCTAAAGGTAAACATAAGGGCTGTACATGCAATTAACCTTAACATTTTTAGTTTTTCAATTGTGCACCTCTTATCGGTAGCCGCGATTATCATTAGCTCTCTGTTATCCACAGAAACAAGTTCTCTTATGCCTTCTGATTTTAAAACCTCCTCTTTCAACAAGTGGGTGTTCTCTTCTGATAGGGACATCAGCAAAGTATCACCCTTAGCAATTGTATTAGCGACTTCAAATGCCAGTATCGATATTTTATTGCCTCGAGCTGCTACTCCAGAGATAAATCCACTATTAGAGTTAAAATTCGACATGCTACTTCCAAGTGTATCTAAGACCCCTATAGCCCTCTCTAGGCTAGCAAAGCCAGCCCTTCCAATAATCGAACTAGATTCTGCAACCTAAGTAACAGTAAAATATAAATTAGTATATATCATATCATGCAGGCAAGAAAACTTTATTCGTTTATAATCACCTGCTATCCAAAGATGCCAAGTATAATTGATAGAATGTTCTCATAATAAAATATAATAAAAATTGAGCATTATCCTCTCTGTCTCTCTCTCTCTCTGCGCGCGCGTGCGTGTGAGAGAGAGAGAGAGAGAGAAACCTTGTTCTTTAAAAAGAGAAATGTTATTGACTTGTGCACATATGTATTTTTAGAAAATTTCACCTATAGTCAACATAGGCAACCAATAAGTATTTGACTATAACATTTGTTATAGAGATCCTAGCATGGCATTATTAATTCTAACAATGTAAACTTTAACATCCCATGGCGCACTTTTAGAACTCGCATACATATCATTCACATTTCCCCTAATCCAATATTCTTGCTAATGCCCTGGGTTTAGGAGAAATAATTCAAATTAAAACTTAGTAGATGTGGATACTAGATAGCCTAGGGATGCTTTCATTTCGAATCAATTGCCAAAAAGGTTCACCTGATAGCAACTTAAAGCCTACATACCCAATGTCTGATTAAACATTTAACTGACACGATTTTGGAAAATGATATGCAAATGGAAGCTGCTGATGTAAGTCCTTAAACTCTTAAAATATAATTTTTTTTGTTAGAGGTACATAATCTAAGGTGGTATCATGCCTTTGTCAGGTAAAATGAAACAATGAAATTATCTCTCATTTCATTCGAAGAATGCTCATAGATAACAAGTCTTCATCCGAAAGGACTGAGGCCAAAAATATTTGCGTACTAGATTCAAATATCTGGAAGAAACTGGTATATTAATAATTATTATGTTCATGATCGGTAAAATCCTCGAAAAAGGGGGAAAATTGAAAGTTTTTTTTATGAAAAAAATTCATTCATCTCAGCTATATATTCGACAAGAAAAAGAAAGGCGGGTAAATTTGTGCTAAGAAGGACAGGCAGCAAGACACGGAATTTTCTACTGCTTCCTACCTTTGGCTGACTTTCGCAATGGCATTTGGAAAATGGAACACACAGTCTATGATTCTATGGTCTCTCCTTCGATATTAGTTTACTATTCCTTACGATAGCATTCTACCGATCATATCAAAGTGAATAATCGATTATTGATCAATTCAAACGCTTAAAATTAATAGAAAGCATGATCATTTCTTCCCGTTACAAGTTTTAGTATGCATCTATCTCGCACTTGGCTCTTGTAAAACTCGGTTTTGGGCCCACAACACATGAGCCCACATATGGATATACATGGGCTTTAATATAGTGAGACTCCATCAAAAAGACGCAAGTCTTATGAAGGTTTATCCCATCTTATATCTTATACCCATATACATCCTACAATTTTCCTGATGTGAGACTGTGTTAATCACATTCTCAACACTCCTTTTCATGTGCAACGAGGACTTATCTTTAAAATATAGGGTATGGATAAAGTGCTCATTCTGTTGAAGTTGTAGCAGAGCCGGTAAGGAGATCGACTAGTGTTAAAAATAAGATATTTATATTTGCAAGAGATATAATTTGAAATGTTTGAGAGATGATAAGATTTAGATTTAATTAGATTATCAAGTTTGGGTTACTTGGTGGTCATGTATTAAACCCTAAGAGTTTATTATAAATAGAGAGTTAAAGTTGTCCTCTTCTTATAATGATATTATTTTAGTTTTCTCTTTTATTAATAAACCATTGTTTCTTTTCTATTATTCATAATATAGTCTCTTCATTATTTTCCGCTCCTTCTCTAATACTTATATTTCTTAACATGATTTCAGAACCAAACCCTAACACATAGACGCTCCCTCTTCACATCATCGGCCGCTCCTCCCTCATCAACCATCGTTGCATCTCGCCTCGCTGCCTCCTCGCTATCGCCAACCGCCGCTTCACCTTAGCCGTCGATCGCCTTGCCCGCTCTACCACCATCACCGTTGCTGCTCGCCGCTGCCCATCGCTACTACCACCATCGCCGCCACCGTTTGCAATCCCTCGCTACCTCTCGTTTCAGACCCTACCGCCACCAACCAGCGCTGCGCCATGCTTCCCCTCACCGCCCCACCATCATCGCAAACCCCACCAACATTGCTTGCCTCGCTTGCCTACGCCAACCATTGTTGCCTATCAGCAACATCGCCATCTGCAACCTCATCACCACCGATCCAGATCTGGTGATCGAGAGCCCAGGCCATTGTCGCTGCCGTCGCCGTCATCCCCACACCACCATCATCTGATCTGCCCTCAACGGATCGCTGCCACCATCGTTGTGCTGCCATCGTTGCGCCATCACCTTATTCATTGCTTTCACTTTCGATCGATTGATTGCAATGGCGAGCCAAGGACCAAAGAGGGATTTCACCACCGCGGTTCTCGAGCGCAAGAAGGCGCTCCTTGCTTGCCACCACGAATCGGGGAAGCCGAACGAGGCCTCGATCCCCGAAGGGAGCGAAGTCGAGGTCGGGTTGGATAAAAGCCGAGTTTTTGAAGCAATTCTTTTCGAAATATGAGCTTGGTGAAGAGGTTGGCCGAGGGCATTTTGGTTACACTTGCTCTGCTAAGGCTAAGAAAAGGGAGATGAAGAGGGAGGATGTGGCTGTTAAAGTTATCCCCAAAACCAAGATGACAACATCTATTGCTATTGAAGATGTGAGAAAAGATGTGAGAAAAGAAGTGAGAACATTAAGTGCTCTTACAGGCCATCAGGTTATATGTCAGGCTTTAGGAGACCGAGTCGGAAAAGCTTATAATGGCTGGGATCTTGGAATTAGGAAAGTGACCATGATGGAATGGCTTATAGCTTGGAGATGGCCGATTGCCGATGCCTGTTGGCTATTCGATGAAATGCCCGAAAGAGATGTTGGTTCGTGAAATGCGATTTTGTCCAAGTTTCTTGATTTGGGGAAATTCGACTAGGCGTATGATCTCTTTTTGATTATGTGGTCTCAGTGATGCAGCTGGGTCTCGAGCACCGATGAATAGAATTCCAGCCATCTTGAGGTAAAACTTCTCTTCTAAAAAAACAAAATTAATTGGTGAAGTTGAAAAAAAATTGATGAAGTTAAAAATATGAAGTTGAAACTTATCATTTTTCTTTTGTGCTGATTGTTCGTTGTGAAAATGAATCTTCTTTCCACGTGAATCTTCTTTCAAAGATCCACGTGCGGGAGAGAGATATAGGGTATATGGATAAAGTACCCATTGATGTTGAAGTTAAAGATAAGAGTTTTGATTTGAAATTGACGAAGTTTGTTGGATCGAAATTGAGATTGAAAATATCTGTTTGAAAATATTGAAGTTGTTTAAAGAACTTGTTAGTTGAAGCTCCTTGGTATATTGACCACAAAGTCATTAAACTTACGGTATTGACTACAAAGTCGTTAAACTTGCGTTATTGGCCTCGAATTCATTAAACTTGTTGTTCGACCTCAAAGTCATAAAACTTGCGGTGTTTAAGTCATTAAACTAATTGTTCAAAAGAGTTATTAACGACAATTTACGAAAGTGTGTGATATAACACACT
This sequence comes from Agapanthus africanus, assembly GCA_030015575.1. Classification (NCBI taxonomy): domain Eukaryota; kingdom Viridiplantae; phylum Streptophyta; class Magnoliopsida; order Asparagales; family Amaryllidaceae; genus Agapanthus; species Agapanthus africanus. Next base: position 31,386,781 of record CM057339.1, read on the forward strand.
TATGAAAGTATTTGAAAAGGCTATTAACGACAGTTCACGAAAATCACAAGTTTTCTTTCAAAACTCTTCATAGAAGATTATATCAACACAAATCAAATTGCAAGTTTTTAAGATAAATTACTGAAGAAAGATTTTAAGACAGTATGGAAGTCAAATTTTCAAGACAACACAGAAGACGCAAGATGCTTCGCTAAAGTTATAAGTTTTATTTTTAGAGTGAGATATTAGTTTTGTAGCAGGCTGAGAGCATATCATATATGACCTTCAGCTTGAGAGAGAGTGTTAAGAATAAGATATATATTTGTGAGAGAGATAATTTGATATGTTTGAGAGATTAGTAAGATTTAGATTTGATTATATTTGATTAGATTATGATTTACTTATGAGTCAAGTTTGGGTTACGTGGTGGTCATGTATTAAACTCTAAGAGTTTATTATAAATAAAGAGTTAGAGTTGCCTTTTATAATGATATTATTATAGTTTTCTCTTTTATTAATAAACCATTGTTTCTTTTCTATTTTCATAATATAGTCTCTTCATTATTTTCTGCTTCTTCTCTAATACTTATGTTTCCTAACAGCTCTTTCCACATGTTAGAGTTGAACATAACTTCCTATATCAAATCTATCATCTTTATCCTCCTATTCTTTTCTCCTTATCTAGGAGGATCAAGCTCCTATCTTGTTGATAGCTGACCCAAGAACAATTCTAAATTTGACTCAAAAACACTAATACGATCAAAGAATCTCCAATAACAAACAAGTAAAGTCAACAGATCCGAGATCAATAACGATAACCATATACCTTTCCACTTCCAGCTCTTGGCGTCATCCGAAGCTCGCTGGAATCGAAACCATCGAAGCCGCCGCCGCGCTTGTAAACCCCACTGAATTCATCGGGAAACGAGATGAAATCGCTCTTCTCGCTCGAGTAAACGCACCCCATCTCCGATCTCTTCCCTCCCCCCCCCCCCAAAAAAAAATCAAACCCTAATCCCTCTCCCAAAATGAAACCCTAGAAACAGTCCACAGCCGAATCGCTTTCCTCCTCTTTATTGGTCGTAGGAGGAATAAAGAATCGGAATATAATAATGATAAATTCAGCGTCACTTTATTCTTCGTCTTCGTCTTCGCCGTCGCCATCGAATGCCTGTGATCTCTGCAGCTTTGATTGACTCCATCGACGATGGAGATCGTGGATATGGCGGGCGATGTGGTGGAAATTACGGAAGTGGACACCGTTGGTTGATGGGGATGCGTATATCTGGACCGTTGACTTTGAGTGGATTAGATGGGAGACCGACGTGGCAGGTGGGGGCCTGGGAATGGAGCTGACATAGCCGGCAAGGTATTTGACTAGAGCTGTTTGACCAGATAATGACGTTTTCCAAGGGCATGTTTGATAAATGGAAAGTAAAACACTAGGCTGAGAAATTTTCACTGTCCTACTTTATCAGTTTGGATGTCGAAAACAACTGGAAGAAAATGAGCATGACTATCTTGCCATATAAGCTTTTAGGCTCTGATGATGCTCGATATCGGTGATCTCCCAGATCGTGACACGTGGCAGATGACGTGTCCCATAGCTTGCAAGAAAGGACCAAGAACGGTACCTCAGAAGGATACCCAGGTCTGCGACCCATGGACGTAGCCGACCTTCTGCGACCGTCCAAACCACTCATGTGCCCGTCTTACAAACAATCGTTGACTCACCTCTGAGCCCCTTGCACAATTGGCCTCCTCGGCCCTCTCAGCTCGTCTTCAGGCTATCGCAGAACCAAGATACCTCGGCCTCCCGCTCATCCCGAGCCTTCCGCCGAGCTCATCTTCCTCGGTCTCATCGACCGACCAACGGCACCAATCGCAGGTGCAACCGCCTCACCCCCGCGAATCTCGCCATGTGCGAGATATCCGCCGGCCACATCTCGCGTTCCACGCCATCACGATCCCCCATTAACGACCCTGTCTCGTCATTAATGCAGGATCCCGCCTATCATGCGGACGTGACGTCGGGAGCGTAACGGCCGGCATGATTCTCGCGCCTGCCTTCCTGTTGCCACCACTATATAAACCCCTCTTTCAGACAGTTCAAGTAAGTCATTCATTCATCACTAGGCCGTTACTCTGCTCAAATATTCAATCTAACTTGATCGTTGGAGGGTCCTCGGTGGTACAACCGCCCCGGGACTTCCTTACAGGTAGCTCGCCCTCAACCACCCCAAACCCATTGAGATCTACACGCTTCAGGAGACAACCTCCAACTCAATCTCAGCCGTCCATCGTCGCTTGCAGTAGATTTACGGAAGGTAACATCTTGACGAGATCCGACATCCATCAGCTGGCGCCGTCTATGGGAACACGATTGATTCCACTGAACAGAGTTCACCTTCCGATCTGAACTCAATGGCGAGCGATCACCACGACGATCCAAGCACTAGCCGTCGCCTCCCCCACAACAGAGGCGCGGACAAATCTCCTCCCCCGAACGCCATCAATACCCTAGCCGCCTAGATAGATCGACTCGCGTCCGTCGTGGATGCGCTCGTCCGTGTCCAAACGGCAGGGCAAGCTCCCCAGGTCGCCACTCCCCCACCTCGGGACCAGGACCGATACAGAGGGAGAGAAGACTCTGCTCGCGTCGGCACGGCCGACTACCACCGCGCTGCCTCCCACGGTCGCAGATCTCCCGGGCCAACATATTCTATGACCCGCTGGGCACCCCACAGTTCAACACCGAGGTCCGTCGCCAGAGCGCCTCGCCCCGAGCCCCTTCGCAGCCCTGTCCTTCCCGAGGAGCTGTCTGTCAGCTCGCCTACACCCAGGCATGACCGACACCCCCTCCCTCGACGGGGTCGCGCGGACGGGACTCGTCACGGCAGCTCGAAGACTATCTCTCCAGGGGACCTAAGGAACCTCGTCGAAAGGAACCGGGGCCGCAGCCAGACATAGGTCTCCAACAGAAAAGGCCAAAGATCAGAATGTGTCGAATCGTCGGGATACCACGACCGACTCGACGCCCTCGAGAAGAAAATCGAAGGTATGCATCGGGAGGATCATCATGCGAGCGACGGGGCTAAGTACGTCGCCGACTCATTCACAAAACCCTTCACCGAGGAGTTGATCGCCGTCCATGTCTCCTCCCGGAACAAGCCCCCGAATGTCACTCTTCGACGGTATGTCTGACCCGAAGGACCATTTGGACGCATTCACCGCAGAAATGAGCTTCCAAGGAAACTCTGACGCCGCCCAATGCCGAGCCTTCCCGGCCACTCTCATCCGCTCCGGACGAGACTGGTTCCGAGGACTCACGCCATGCTCGATCTCAACCTTCGACGAGCTGGCCACCCAATTCCTCGGCCACTTCGTCGGGAACAGACGGCAGAAACGGACGGTCGACCATCTCTTCACAATCAAGAGCCGGGACAAAAAAAACATTCAAAGGGTACGTCACCCGCATCTATAATGCCCTTCTCGAGGTCCCAGAACATCGGGACGAAACGGCCATTACAGCACTTAGATCTGGTCTTAGGCACAAGGAGTGGTTACATTCCTTTGCATTAGCGCAACCTAAGACCATGGCCGAGGTAAAGGCCTGGACCGAGCGTGAGATCCAGCTCAAGTCCGAGGCGAACGCGAATCTCCCCGGGGCAGAGCAAACTGGCCAAAAGAAAAGGGCGAGGGAAGAGAGAAAGAGACTTGAGTGACCAAAACCCTACTCCCCGAAGTTTCAGGAATACACCCCGCTCAACGTCTCCCAGACGGTACTGCTTGAGAGGGCTAAGGGCGAGGGGTTCTTCAAGCTCCCCCCGATTTCGCGCATGGCGGCAAAGCGCACCCGGGGCCCCTTCTGCGGTTTCCACAGGTCGCAAGGCCACTCCACAGAGAGCTGTAAACAGCTCCGAGACTACATCGAGGAGCTCATCCGTTCGGGACACCTGGCAGCGTACTTGCAGGACAAGCGGCAAGCTGACCACGGGCAGGAGCAGCGTCCCCCTCCCGGCGAGTTGACAATCGGCCAAATTATGGTCATGTCGGCGGGGGGTACGTCGAGTACCTACGAGGCTCGACACCTAACGCCGGTTGTGGAGTCCAACAGCCATCCGAGGATGAAGGCCAGGGAAACCGAGCCGATCGTTTTTGACGGCCTTACACCGCCATGAAGCTCAAACTGTACCAATAAAAAGAACATCTACTAGCGTGTATTTCTTTTACTAAAGCAATGTAAACTTTTCTCAAGATCTTTCTGTTTATATAATAAGAAGGGATCAATAAAATATTGCAAAAAGAAGAGTTTGTTTATTCAAAGGGTACTATAGGCTCCTCAGCTGTACATAGAAAAAGAAAAATTACAATAGCGGGGGAAGGGGGTGCAGAGAACATTGCCCGTTGTACTCTAATGATATTTCCGCCAGCCGAGCCCTCGCGACCTCCCGACCTCTGCTTCTGATGCCACCCGCGAACGCAGGCATCATGCCGCAATTGGTAGCACTCAAGGATGAGCGCCACCGAGCGATCCCGCCGACCCGTGGAGATCAGGCCGAAGCGCCGCAAAGACCTTAGCTTACCAACCGCCTCATCCCTCAGCTGTTCGGACAAAGAGTTGTAGAGCCCCGGCGACGCCCTCCAGATGGAGTACATCAACAGCTGGAACAGGGGGGAGCGCCGGGGAAGCAGCTGGCCGAAATGATCCTCAATGCGGCCTATGACTAACTGCACCATGTCCTCGGTGCAATACTGATCGTAGAAGTACACGTCCTCGAAATTCACGATGTCGGGATGGTAAAAGGGAAGTCCTCCATTCTTACGTTTTGGATGTGAAGGAAAGAATGATCAACGCTCCCTCCATTTTATAGCCCACAACGCCCCCACAAGTCCAACAGTCGCTCATTTCACCCACAACTGTACTGCCACGCGGCAGACATCGAGCCTTTCTCGGCGAAATCGAAACGACACGGCTCCGGCGCATCGCCTCCCCCACGCGTTCATTACACATGTCGCCCGCGACTGTCCCTATTCCCCATACTCACACCGGGAAGGTCGGACGGAACCTCACGAATAGACCGAGCGGCTACCCTGCTCGGCAATCCTGGGCTGGTAGTTCCCTACCCCGCAACGCCAGGGATCGAAGCCCTCACCAAGAGGCAGCCGAGCGGCTACCCTGCTCGGCTATCCCTGGCTGGTAGTTCATTGCCCCACGATGCCAGGGATCTAAGCCCTCACCAAGAGGCAACCGGGCAGCAACCCTGCTCGGTCCATCCTTAGCAGGCCTCTTGCGGCCCCTCCCGCGCTAAGGATCGAAGCCCCCACCAAGAAGCAGCCGAGCGGCTACCATGCTCGGCTATCCCTGACTGGTAGTTCACTGCTCCAAGATGCCAGGGATCTAAGCCCTCGCCAAAAGACAACCGGGCAGCAACCCTGCTCGGTCCATCCTTAGCAGGCCTCTTGCGGCCCCTCCCGCGCTAAGGATCGAAGCCCTCACCAAAAGGCAGCCGAGCGACTACCCTGCTCAGCTATACCAGCTGGTAGTTCCCTACCCCGCAACGCCAGGGATCGAAGCCCTCACCAAGAGGCAGCTGAGCGGCTACCCTGCTCGGTTATCCCCGGTGGGTAGTTCGCTACCCCACAACGCCAGGGATCCAAGTCCTCGCCAAGAGGCACCGGGCAGCAACCCTGCTCGGCCCGTCCTTAGCAGGCCTCTTATGGCCCCTCCCGCGCTAAGGATCAAAGCCCTTGCCAAGAGGCACCGGGCAGTAACCCTGCTCGGCCCTTCCTTAAGGATCCAAGCCCTCGCCAAGAGGCAACCGGGCAGCAACCCTGCTCGGTCCATCCTTAGCAGGCCTTTTGCGGCCCCTCCCGCGCTAAGGATCGAAGCCCTTACCAAGAGGCAACCGGGCTCGCCTTTGCTCGGTTATCCCTGGCTGGTAGTTCCCTACCCCGCAACGCCAGTGATCGAAGCCCTCACCAAGAGGCAACCGGGCTCCCCCTTGCTCGGTTATCCCTAGCTGGTAGTTCCCTACCCCGCAACGTCAGGGATCGAAGCCCTCGCCAAGAGGCACCGGGCAGTAACCCTTCCCGGCCCGTCCTTAAGGATCTAAGCCCTCGCCAAGAGGCACCGGGCAGCAACCCTGCTCGGCCCGTCCTTAGCAGGCCTCTTACGGCCCCTCCCGTGCTAAGGATCAAAGCCCTCGCCAAGAGGCACCGAGCAGTAACCCTGCTCGGCCCGTCCTTAAGGATCCAAGCCCTCGCTAAAAGGTAACCGGGCAGCAACCCTACTCGGTCCATCCTTAGCAGGCCTCTTACGGCCCCTCCTGCGCTAAGGATCGAAGCCCTCACCAAGAGGCAACCGGGCTCGCCCTTGTTCGGTTATCCCTGGCTGGTAGTTCCCTACCCCCACAACGCCAGGGATTGAAGCCCTCACCAAGAGGCAACCGAGCGGCTACCCTGCTCGGCTATCCTCGGCTGGTAGTTCACTACCCCATGATTCCAAGGATCTAAGCCCTCGCCTAGAGGCACCGGGCAGCAACCTTGCTCGGCCCATCCTTAGCAGGCCTCTTACGACTCCTCCCACGCTAAAGATTGAAGCCCTCACCAAGAGGCAGCCGAGCGACTACCCTGCTCGGCTAACCCTGGCTGGTAGTTCACTACCCCAGGACGCCAGGGATCTAAGCCATCGCCAAGAGGCAGTCTGGCATCAACCCTGCTCGGTCCGCCCTTAGCAGGCCTCTCACGGCCCAACCCGCGCTAAGGATCAAAGCCCTCGCCAAGAGGCCCCGAGCAGCAGCAACGCTCGGCCAATTCTTTGGAAAGCACCAACCTTCTTGCAACAAAGGTTCCTCCAAACTGTTCAAATAAATGATCACCACCTCGACTCCGGGGGCTGGAGGACACCGACCTTCTTCCACAGCGGTTAACCGATAAGCACTCGAAGGTCGATCGTTATCTAAAACACGGGCCATCGACCTGCGGCCTAACGCTTGATCGAGGTCAGAACCGACAAGCTCAAGTACTCACGCAGGAAAAGCATTGTCACGCAGAAGAAAAAGACCATGTTTCATTCAAACTTCCAAAATCTTTTACAAGGTACTCTAGGCTCCCCAGACTTACCAAATTGCCCGGAGGCTTACAAAAAGAGAGAGAGAAAGAAAAAGCCAAAATATTCAGGCCGCAAGCCCCGTCTAGACCTCACCCTCCTCGGTACCATCCCCAGGAGCCGGGGCTTCCGCTTCAGCAGCAGTCCCTCCCTCATCACCATCTACCGGTGGCATGACCACCGAAAGTGGGGCCCGAGCGCGGAGCTCACCGTAGGCAAACTCCGAAAACTGTGCCTTGACGGCATCAAGAGCTTCGTGCCATGAAATGGCAGAGGCTTCGCCGAGGTCGGCATAAAACTGGTCCGACTCCTTGTAATCGGCCACCGCCTTTCGAGCTCGAACCTCGGCAACCTTCGCCGCCTGAAGCGCAGCCTCGGCATCCCGTCTGCTGGCATCCCTCGCCCTCTTCACTGCTGCATAGCTGTCACGACCCGAAATTTGGCACGTGGCGGCACTTAAACCACATAACGTCCATAGGCGTAACGCAATTCAAGTAAGCCGAAAATCCAGAAATCTAAACCATCAAAAGTAGTAAGTGATAATAACTGATTAGTCGAAAATATAGTATTTTTAACACGGCAATTTCCCTATCATTTGCACTCATTTAGAAGTGTACGGTATTCATATTTTACATATTAGCAAATCAGTCGTAAAATATCAGTTTGCATGTGTTAGACTTTAAAACCGGCACTTTAAAGGAAATTGACCGCATTTCATGGCATCGTATCATCCCTATATTGCGCAACACTTGTTTTGAGATCTGTGCAGGAAAATCAGAAGCTTGCTCAAATTGACACAGCTAAAACATTACGCCAACTCAATGATTTCAGTTCCGGTAGCAATCCAAAAGGCAAAATACAATTCAACATATCAGATGAAGCCCCAAATATCATCACAAGACCACAACAGAAAGATGAAGCCCCAAGGAGCCAATGTGGCCGCGGAACCGTGGCCTAAGCCGGCTTGCGCCGCGGTTCCGCGGCGGTCTTGCCCCTTCATCACCTCAATTTTGGTGCACAATGTCTATCTCAGCTCCCACACTTCAGAAAGACATGTCAGTTTCCAGAAGACTCCAGAGACTTCTGCCAGATCAGCAAGCTTTGGGATCAACACTAAACTAGCCTTATATTCTAGAAACTTCTCCCTAAACCCTAGCTTAAACCCTAAGCTAAGCCTAACTAACTACTTCTAGAAGTCTTTCAACAAACTTTTGGAGGGAACTTCTCAAGGCTTAGGGTTTGCGAGATCTATAACTAAGACCCTAGGCTCACTTGTAAAAAGATTATTCATTCACTTGTAAAAGGAGACTTGATCCCCCTCCATTAGTCCAATTTTAGTATAGATCCATTCACTCTCTTTCTTCATCTTCTTCCACAAGTCTAGTGAGAAGGTTTGTGTGAAACCCTAACCCTAATTCCAATCAAAAGCCAAGATCCCCATCAAGCAAGAAGCCTTGCAACCTTTTATGAGCCGAGCCGATTTTCAACAGAGCAAGTGGTCCAAGCCGACCTGCGACTCACGGAGCCGAGCGAAGCCAATTCGACAATTTAGTTCTTCCTCTTGTAGTTCTTGAGCGACTGTAATCAAATTGTTGATATAAATAAAAGGTGATATTCTTTTATCTTGTTTTTTTTAAATTCTTGCATCATAATTCGATCTAAATTTCTAGTTGTAATTCTTGTTGTGATGTTTGAGTAATACTCCGCTCGTCGAGGAGTCGAGACGATCAATAGAACGATGATGTAATATATCTTAAATCGATTCTTGAGTCCTACAAGTTTTGTAAACCCTAGCAAGTTCAAGAATCGACGACCCAATTCGTTGCGATACTTTCTTGATTGATATCGCTCGAGATTGAGGAGTTATGATCGTTTCTTGAAATTGTTAAAGGCTAGAATGTGAATGATATCGATGAAAGAACAAGGGTTAAACGATGAAACCCTAGTTTCACGAGAAAGCCCTAACTCTCATCGATCATCATCGATCTAGTATCAATCCTTCGAAGGACAAGAACACGAAATCTTGAGATTACATCACGTCTATAGATCCGATCGATTCCTACGAGCCTCATTTAGATTCTTGACATTTGGTTGGAAATATCATCGAAACCCGATTCTTGATTTGTTTATCAGTTTCTTGATTCTTGATTAGATTAGTGACACCTGAATCAATCGATAAAATCTTGAATCATGTTTTCCTTTCTTTTTGATTAACTTTTCAAATCAAACAAATTAAATATAAAAACGAATCGCACAATCCCTGTGGACGATCCGCACTCGCTTACGATCTACAACCGACACCGTAATTGATTGCGGTCAAATATAATTCTTTGATTGTGAATTTTATTCAATATTACCGACACATAGAAACTTATTCGCTTTATTCGATTTACACAAACAAGAACTTCTTTTCAATCAAATGAAACCGTTATCAGGGAACATTTGAGTTGATTTACTTACACAGTCTCGAATTTTACGATCAATCAAATGGCGTCGTTGCCGGAGATTACGCGCTAATTCGTTTCATATAAAAGTTTGAATTGAAAGATTTATTCCATTGTTATTTTGAGATCAAAATTCGTGCAAACCCTAAACGATTTGTTGTGGTTCATTGCAAGGAAATCTGGAGCTGTTTGACAATTGAAGAAATTTTTTGGAAAATTCCAGAGGACTAGGGAAGTGATCAGGAGTATTCTGCAAATTTTCTTTTCAAGAGATCTGACTAATACACCGCGGAAGCGTGGCATTAGGCTCCAATTGCAGCGGAACCACGGCAATCTTGAGGGTTCTCTGTACAATTTTTCTCTCAGGTGATTTCCTACCTTCTCCTCTCTCCTCTTTTTAGCTCCAACTAATAATTTTCTGCAGGATTCTTTGCAAATAATCGCAGCTCGCAAATTGCAAAATTAAATTTGTGTGTGATTTTGTTTCTTGGTTGTTTGCATTCTAAATACGGAAATTAAGGGGCACGGCCAAATCCAAATTAGGTGGGGATTTCATTACCCTTCCTAGGCCCAAAAAAAAAATCGCAAAACTTGCATCCGCATTGACCCACATTAACTAAAAAATATCTAGAGATGACTCTAAGGACCGTCGCGCTCACTTAGGACAAGAGAAGGCCGTGGATAATTCATTACTTATCCGCGTTTTCTTGGGTGCCTAGGAAAGTGTGTCGAAGGCTAATGGTTATTAATTAGGCCCACTACTTACGTAGTGGAGTACCTTCCCACTTACCTGGCACTTATCTGGCCACAGGGGGACAAAGAGGCAGTGGAGGATTGATCCTGCGACTTGTCTTTTGGCAGTTAGGAGCGGTCTAGAGCCGGACCTAGGTGACCACTAGATTCTAGGGTTTTGTGTGTTGCATTTGTTGTGTTGCATCATTTTTTCAACAATCCATATCATTTTTCAAAAACAAACACCAACACTTCATTTCCTCTAATTATAAAGTCAACGCTGCCACTTGTACTAACCCTTTTTAGTACAAGATAGGCTGGACACGGGATTCTAGTGCCCGTTTAGTCCGCGTACCCTTTATCGACTCTGAAGTCGATATTTCTCCATTTACCTTTCCTTTACCCACTATTACACCCACACCGATGGATCCACCTCCATCAAACTTCTTTAACCCTAATCTGTCGCCGTCCGTTGGTGCGCAGAATCCACCCCGCATCTCTCTCCAGGAGAGGTGCTACCCTATTCGAGGTCCTCTTTCGACCTGCTTCCACACCACCAGCCAATGGGGATAACTTTGAGATTAAACCCCAACACATCAACCTTTTACCCAAATTCCACGGACTCGAGACTGAGGACGCTTATGTTTTCATTACAAAATTTGAAAACGTATGCGCAATGATGGGTACGTCACAACTTTTAGTGGATGCTATGCGTGTACGACTTCTTCCATTTACTTTGTGCGATATAGCCGAGAAGTGGCTATATAACACTACCGCACACTCTATTACGAATTGGGAAGAATTCGTCGCTGCATTCCTTAAGAAATTTTACCCAATACAAAAGACAGCTCGAATCCGTAGCGAACTGAATCAATTTGCCCAGCTCCCTATTGAACCATTCTCTAAATGCTTTGAACGTTTCAAGGATCTATTGGTTCAGTGTCCTCATCACGGCATCCCGAGATGGGAATTGTGCCGAATCATTTATGAGGGCATTAACCCAAACACTAAACAGAGCCTTGAAAAAATGTGTCAAGGTACTTTTATGACTAAGGATGATGGGGAAGCATGGAAGTATTTAGAAGAGTTCGCTGAAAAATCACTACAGTGGGAGAGTGGAACCCAACCATTGAATAGGGATGGCGTACACCAAATAGATGTGTCCATAGGTGTTCGAGCTGAGATGGCAGCAATGCAAAAGAAGCTCGACGCTATGGAACACAAATTTGCAGCAGCCTCCCTAAACCCAATGTCGCTCCCCAAAACTGTTTGTGGGTGCTGTTCTGATCCGTCTCATTTAACGGAAGAATGTCCATTAAACTCTGCGTTTCAAGGTCACGAGCATTCTAATGCCGCATTTCAAAGACCTCGAAATGATCCATATTCTTCCACGTACAATCAGGGTTGGAGGAATCACCCGAATTTCACTTGGAACCAAAACCAATCTCAAAACACGGTTCCAAACACGAATAATTTTCAAAGGGCTCTTTCTCCACCACAACAGCAACCCCTTCAACTCACTCAGCACCCCTATCAGTCACAAAATTTCCAAAATCAGGTCAACAATCCTGCACAGTCTAATCCTATGCAGTTGTCCTGTTCTGACGAATTCTCTCAATCCACTCAAACCATGAAATCACTTTTATCAAATTTCATAGAGGTTTTGACTGAGGTTAGATCTTCCGTCAGTGAGATAAAGAAAAACTCAGCATCCCAAGCTGAGAGTATCAGATCGATGGAAGCTGAAATCGCACGCCTTAAAGCCGAAATGAGTGCGAGAGAAAAAGGGAAACTTCCCTCTCAACCCCTACAGAATCCTGGGCATTACAATGTAAATGCCGTCACAACGTTGAGATCGGGAAGAGTGCTGAACAATCATGTCGGGGAAGGTATTGATGACATTGAAAATCATATCAACGCCCCGGCTGAGACCTTTCCACACACACACACACACTTCTCCTTCTGATCCTTCTTCTTCTACCACACCACCTTCTCGAGAGCCTATTCTCCATTTCCCACTAGGCTCGACACCTGAACCCAACCCTTATAGTTCTCCACAGACGGTCCTCACACCTCTTTTGGGATCTCGTCTACCCCCTCTTCCTTCTCCTATGATGGACCCGGCGCTTATTGCGAAAGCTCCTAACCCGAATCGGTTAAGGGGTAATAGAACGAGTCCTTATATGGAGAAAATTATGGAAATGTTCAAACAGGTTAACATCAATATCCCTCTCCTAAATGCAATTCAACAAGTCCCCGCTTATGCGAAAATTCTTAAGGACTTGTGCACTAGGAAGAGGAAGACCCAAGTGCCGAAGAAGGTCTTTATGGCTAATAATATCAGCACTGCTTTTATTCCCCAGCTACCAAAGAAACGAAAGGACCCAGGATGTCCTACAATATCGATTTCTATTGGGGGTAAAAACATAAATCGTGCTCTTTTAGACCTTGGCGTAAGTGTTAACCTACTTCCATATTCTGTATATGAGCAATTAGGGATTGGAGAGCTGAAACCTGCTCACTGCACTCTCCAGATAGCAGACCGATCAATCACCAAACCAAGAGGTGAATTAGAGGGTGTGTTGATAAAGGTCGGGGAATTTGTTTTCCCTGTAAACTTCATTGTACTTGACACACAGCCTGTAGCCAACCCCTGGGGCCAAATTCCGGTGATTCTGGGTCGTCCTTTCCTTGCCACTTCCAACGCTGTTATAAACTGTAGAAATGGTTCAATGAACTTATCATTTGGAAATATGACCATTGAACTAAATATCTACAAAGTTAGAAGTCAGCCATCAGAACCCTCTGCTCATATTTTAGATGTGTGCTCTGTCCATGAGATCGCTCCCGATAGTTGTGGAGCTGAGGAACTTTGCTTTACTGATCTCGACGACATTACCACATCTCTGTTTGATTTCACACAAGATCTTAGTGAGGACACTTTTTCTCCACTTGAGTCCTGCACTCCTGACTTTTCTCCACCCGAGTCTGTATCTTTCACAGGCTCTGAGCTTCTTTGTAATTCCAAAAATCACTTGATGATCCCTCCTTCTATCATTTCTCCGCCCGAATTAGATCTCAAAATTTTACCTTCTCATCTGAAATATGCTTATTTCGGTGAGAAGGAGTCTTTACCGGTTATAATTTCTGCTTCTCTAGCATTAGAGCAAGAGAATGCACTTTTATCGGTATTGAGATCTAACAAAGAGGCGTTTGGTTGGAGTATGGCGGACATCAAAGGGATTAGTCCCTTGATAGTTGAACATCATATACATGTGATGGATGATGCCAGACCAACCCGAGAACCACAGAGACGGTTGAATCCCGTCATGAAGGAAGCGGTCATGAAAGAGATCGTCAAATGCTTAGATAATGGTATTATATACCCCATCTCCGATAGCCAGTGGGTGAGTCCTATACATGTCGTTCCTAAGAAATCCGGTATCACTGTTATAACCAATGAGGCAAATGAGTTGATTCAGACACGCGCCCAAACTGGGTGGCGTGTATGTATTGATTATAGAAAACTCAATGCTGCTACGAGGAAAGATCACTTTCCTCTACCATTCATTGATCAAATGCTGGAACGCTTAGCAGGACGAGAGTATTATTGTTTTATGGACGGATACTCAGGCTATAATCAGGTCCCCATAAGGATCAAGATAAAACCACTTTTACTTGTCCTTTTGGTACCTTTGCTTACAGTCGCATGCCCTTTGGGCTATGCAATGCTCCCGCTACCTTTCAGCGGTGTATGATGGGGATATTCTTTGATATGGTAGAGAATTTTCTGGAGAGATTTATGGACGATTTCTCGATTTTTGGAGACTCTTTTTCCGATTGCCTATCGAATCTTGACGCTGTTCTTACTCGTTGCAAAGAGAAGAACTTGACTTTGAACTGGGAAAAATGCCATTTTATGGTCCAAGAAGGAATAGTACTTGGACATGTCATTTCACAGAAAGGCATTGAGGTTGACAGAGCTAAGATAGATGCCATTCAAAACCTCCCTCATCCCAAAAGCGTCAAAAATATTCGATCTTTCCTTGGCCATGCGAGCTTTTATAGGAGATTCATTAAGGACTTTAGCAAAATTGCTAGACCTTTAACTCTTCTCCTGGCCAAGGATACGACCTTCCATTTTGACTCGGACTGCGAGACAGCTTTCGACTCACTTAAACACTCACTCACTTCAGCCCCCGTTTTATCATCACCAAACTGGGACTACCCCTTTGAGCTGATGTGTGACGCATCCGATTTTGCAGTAGGTGCAGTCTTAGGACAGCACATCGAAAAGATGCCACACGTGATATACTATGCAAGTAAGATCCTGAATGATGCGCAAATCAATTATACAACCACAGAAAAAGAACTTTTAGCGGTTGTATTTGCATTAGAAAAATTCAGGTCTTACTTAATTGGCTCACCTATAGTTGTGTATACTGACCATTCCGCCTTAAAATATCTTCTGGCGAAGAAAGATGCAAAAGGTCGACTAATACGTTGGATCCTTCTGTTACAAGAATTCGATCTTGTTATCAAAGATAAGAAAGGATGTGAAAACGTAGTAGCTGACCATCTTTCACGCATCATTTCTTCCCTTGTGACCCTGCCGATCAATGATTCGTTTCCTGACGAACAACTCTTGAGCATATCCAATGAACCATGGTTCAGGGATATTGTGAACTATCATGCCTCGGGACTGATACTGAGCGATTGGTCAAAACAGGACAAATACCGTTTTCTATCCCAAGTAAAACACTTTTACTGGGACGAGCCCTATTTGTTTAAATATTGTCCTGATCAGATCATTCGCCGGTGTGTCCCGAATGAAGAGTTCAAGAGTGTTCTTTCTTTTTGTCATGATCAGGCCTGTGGGGATGATTTCGGTCTTAAAAAGACAGCGGAGAAGGTTTTGCAATGTGGATTTTATTGGCCGACCTTATTCAAGGACGCATTTGACTATTGCAAAACCTGTACACAATGTCAGTACACGGGTAGAATCTCCCAGAGGAATGAAATGCCTCAGCAACCCATTCTGGTTGTTGAAATATTCGATGTTTGGGGCATTGATTTTATGGGTCCCTTTTCCCAACTCCTTTGGGAACTTGTACATATTGCTGGCGGTTGATTATGTCTCAAAGTGGGTAGAAGCCATTCCATGTCGCACTAATGACAGGAAAGTTGTCATTAAGTTCTTAAAAGAGAATATCTTTTCGCGATTTGGACACCCACGCGCTATTATTAGCGATAATGGGACACATTTCTGCAACAGGTCTTTCGGGACTCTGATGCGGAAATACTCAATCAACCACCGACTTTCTACACCCTATCATCCCCAAACAAGCGGACAGGCTGAAATCTCAAACAGACAAATCAAACTTATCCTGGAGAAGACTGTTGCTAAAAATAGAAAAGACTGGTCGACCAAACTGACGGATGCTCTTTGGGCATTCCAAACTGCATTTAAGACCGACCTAGGGATGTCTCCATATAGGATAGTGTTTGGGAAACATGTCATTTACCCGTCGAGATTGAGCATAAAGCATTGTGGGCTATTAAGGAAATAAATTTTGATCTAAACCTTGCTTGCAACTTTCGGAAGCTACAACTTAATGAGCTAAGCGAACTCCGCGATGAAGCTTATGATAACGCTGTAATTGTAAAGAATAGGACTAAGGTTTTTCACGATAAAAACATTTTGAGGAAAACATTTTCACCAGGTCAACAAGTCCTTCTTTATGATTCACGATTATACCTTCACGCGGGTAAGCTCCGATCTCGATGGAAGGGACCTTTTGTTGTGCGGTCTGTATACCCGCACGGGGCAGTAGAAGTAGAAAATGTTAAAAACGGCACCTTTTTCAAAGTGAATGGACATAAACTAAAGCCGTATTTTTCCACTGACCCCACGGAGGAGCTCTTGTTCTTACAAGAGCCAGTTTATTTGGATTAAAATTCCTCCGTCTCACCTTCATATTCTGTATAACACTGCATCATCTTTTTGAATGAAGGTGAGTGAAAAGAGTAAGTTTAGGGGAAGTTCTTCACTTATATATTTTGCCCCCACTAATAATTCCCCCCAGGCTTACAGTTTTTGTAGGTATAGCAGTTGGCAACAGTGAGGACACTGTTGAAAACAAGTTTGGGGGAGGTTTGTGCTTATATTTGCATATCATTTGCATATCATTTGCATAAGCACAAAACATTTTTTTTAAAAAATCTATAAAAATTGAAAAATTTTCAAAACCCATAAAAATTTATAAATTTTCAAGTATAAAAATAATTTTAATATTTACACTTTTTTGTACATAAATAAGATAATAAAAGTTTAGATAGTGAACAATTACATCCATGAGATTAGAAAAATTTAAGAAAACTAAGAAAATTAGAAGTTTTCTTATACGAACTAGTAATAAGTAGTTATGAGCCGCTGTCCCAAGGGTTAGTAAGATAAAGGACGTCACTAATCTGAGGATAAAAATAAGTCTGAAAAATAGTTTCTATTCTGAAAGCCAAACATTTTGAACGTTGCTACCCTGCTATTCGCACTTACACACGTCTTGAAGCCTGGGATAGTAGAGGATACCTTGAAGTGCTCTTGTCTTAAAGCTAAAAGTATGAAGGAAATAGAAAAAAAAGTGAATAAAGAAAATATAAAGTGGTGAAAAAAAATGGACACTGGTTTTGTTATCCCCAAGGGCAATAAAAAAATGTATAGAAAGGGTGCCTCTTCACCTAGTGCCCTAAGGCCAACTGGTCTGGGAGTCACTGCTATGCCTGAGGTGGTGCAAGACGAGGAAAATACACCAAGAAAGTAAGCACAGGAGTAATCAGTCGGTTAGGACCTCAAGAAGTATTAACGGTCGCATGAAAGTGTGTGAGCAATCTCATCTTAATATTCATTAATTAAAAAGTACTGAGGCTGATGGGCAAGAGTATGATAGCTTGAATTGAATTCTCTGGATGTAGGGATGTCCTTTACACACACGCAGGGTGATATGATCGATATTTGGAAGAAAGATAGGAATGAAAAATAAGACGATATTTTATTGAGGGAGAACGTGATTTCTGACATCTTTTCATGACCATTAAGATAGGGCTCATGACAACCGAAAAGCTAGCTTAGTTGGAAACCCTAATTTTTGAAGCTTTTCTTTTACAATTCTTTTCTTTAAATGTAATATTCATGATCATTCTTTTATTATTGGATTTTGTGGGTGCAATCCGTTGAAAACCCTCAGGAGACAACACTCCTCCTACTAGGGACACCTAGAGGTTTAAAGGCTTGTTGCACGTGCTCAGTGCAATCGTGTTGCCTACGAAAGTGTGCTAGTTAGTTTTTCTCTTTCTTTATTTTCTCCTTCTCTTTTTAATAAAAGGTTCGCTCGAGACGATCGAAATTAAGTTTGGGGGAATTTGATTAGTCGAAAATATTGTATTTTTAACACGGCAATTTCCCTATCATTTGCACTCATTTAGAAGTGTACGGTATTCATATTTCACATATTAGCAAATCAGTCGTAAAATATCAGTTTGCATGTGTTAGACTTTAAAACCGGCACTTTAAAGGAAATTGACCGCATTTCATGGCATCGCATCATCCCTATATTGCGCAACACTTGTTTTGAGATCTGTGCAGGAAAATCAGAAGCTTGCTCAAATTGACACAGCTAAAATATTACGCCAACTCAATGATTTCAGTTCCGGTAGCAATCCAAAAGGCAAAATACAATTCAACATATCAGATGAAGCCCCAAATATCATCACAAGACCACAACAGAAAGATGAAGCCCCAAGGAGCCAATGTGGCCGCGGAACCGCGGCCTAAGCCGGCTTGCGCCGCGGTTCCGCGGCGGTCTTGCCCCTTCATCACCTCAATTTTGGGGCACAATGTCTATCTCAGCTCCCACACTTCAGAAAGACATGTCAGTTTCCAGAAGACTACAGAGACTTCTGCCAGATCAGCAAGCTTTGGGATCAACACTAAACTAGCCTTGTATTCTAGAAACTTCTCCCTAAACCCTAGCTTAAACCCTAAGCTAAACCTAACTAACTACTTCTAGAAGTCTTTCAACAAACTTTTGGAGGGAACTTCTCAAGGCTTAGGGTTTGGGAGATCTATAAATAAGACCCTAGGCTCACTTGTAAAAAGATTATTCATTCACTTGTAAAAGGAGACTTGATCCCCCTCCATTAGTCCAATTTTAGTATAGATCCATTCACTCTCTTTCTTCATCTTCTTCCACAAGTCTAGTGAGAAGACTTGTGTGAAACCCTAACCCTAATTCCAATCAAAAGCCAAGATCCCGAGTACCCCATCAAGCAAGAAGCCTTGCAACCTTTTATGAGCCGAGCCGATCTTCAACAGAGCAAGCGGTCCAAACCGACCCGCGACTCATGGAGCCGAGCGAAACCAATTCGACAATTTAGTTCTTCCTCTTGTAGTTCTTAAGCGACTGTAATCAAATTGTTGATATAAATAAAAGGTGATATTCTTTTATCTTGTTTTTTTAAATTCTTGCATCATGATTCGATCTAAATTTCTAGTTGTAATTCTTGTTGTGATGTTTGAGTAATACTCCGCTCGTCGAGGAGTCGAGACGATCAATAGAACGATGATGTAATTTATCTTAAATCGATTCTTGAGTCCTACGAGTTTTGTAAACCCTAGCAAGTTCAAGAATTGACGACCCAATTCGTTGCGATGCTTTCTTGATTGATATCGCTCGAGATTGAGGAGTTACGATCGTTTCTTGAAATTGTTAGAGGCTAGAATGTGAATGATATCGATGAAAGAACAAGGGTTAAACGATGAAACCCTAGTTTCATGAGAAAGCCCTAACTCTCGTCGATCATCATCGATCTAGTATCAATCCTTCGAAGGACAAGAACACGAAATCTTGAGATTACATCACGTCTATAGATCCGATCGATTCCTACGAGCCTCATTTAGATTCTTGACATTTGGTTGGAAATATCATCGAAACCCGATTCTTGATTTGTTTATCAGTTTCTTGATTCTTGATTAGATTAGTGACACCTGAATCAATCGATAAAATCTTGAATCATGTTTTCCTTTCTTTTCGATTAACTTTTCAAATCAAACAAATTAAATATAAAAACGAATCGCACAATCCCTGTGGACGATCCGCACTCGCTTACGATCTACAACCGACACCGTAATTGATTGCGGTCAAATATAATTCTTTGATTATGAATTTTATTCAATATTACCGACACATAGAAACTTATTCGCTTTATTCGATTTACACAAACAAGAACTTCTTTTCAATCAAATGAAACCGTTATCAGGGATCATTTGAGTTGATTTACTTACACAGTCTCGAATTTTACGATCAATCAATAACATTGTTAAAACTTTTGGGAATCTCAAGTAAAAATCCTTTAAAATCCAAATTTACTTTCTTTAAAATTTTGCCAGCACCTCCTTTGTAAAAACTAGCCCCAAAAGGGTACAAACATAAGATATAAGTATAGCATCCCCAAACGGGAGCAAATCTCGCCCAAAGGCGGAAACAACCACCACAAGAAGATATACGACGCCGTAGTGAAGAAAATGGACGATATAAAGTGAAAACAGCATAAAAGATAAAGCTGCATAACAAAAGCCGACTTACACGAGCACGACATCCAGAGTCACAAAAACATATACAATATCATCCTGACATCTCGTCTCTAAGTCAATACATGAAAGTAGTATATGGAGAGTACTAGATACAATAAGATATACAATAAACATCATCGGATAACCGCAAAACCCACCTATAGCAAAACTGCTCACAATCAGCCGTAGCGTATCCGCTGCAAAAGATGATACGATAAGAAGAAGAAGCCCTGCCGCAACTGCTCTGAGGGACAACCTGCAAAACACTGTGGCACAGCGGGGGTGAGTTGCCAACTCGTGAATAGTAAATAATATCATGCATGTAATCGCAGGTATGTACGTACCGCGATAATCTATCACATGCAAACTGATAGTATAATATGGCAATATGTATATGCAACAGTCATGAAAGGTACTCTATCAGGTACTACTAAAATATGAAGCAATGCATATCAATAAATGCTGAGTACGGGATAAAACATATCATCAACACGGAATCCTTATCGTGGAAAAACTAGTGTCCATCAACGACACTCCAAATCCCAATACCTCAGGCATCGCATCCTCAGATCGGCCCCCATATCCTGTAAGTCTCATGGAACCCGAGTGTCCAACATCGACACCCGAAAATATTATGAAAACTAGTGTCCAGCATCAACACGTAAATACTCATCTCTCAGGCGCCGTCAAAAGGACCGGCTCTTATGTCCGTACATCTTATGGAACCCGAGTGTCCAACATCGACACTCGCAATCCACGTATCATGTCCGTACATAACTCAGGTCGGTATCCCCCAGATAACCGCCGAGTCCAAATACTATCACCGGTAAGGTAGTACTCCCCTGTCTCGGGCTCAACGCCATCATCTACGATGTTCTTGCCCCGGGATACCTCCGGGCCCACCATGTACCCGCACACGGCCTCATCCAACTCCTCGCATCGGGTTTCTCATACAAGTCTCAGAACCGAGAAAACTCATGGTGGACGCACTGAAATATCATATCAAGAGAAACCGGGTTTTTCAAACAATGCATAATTTCTTGAAATACCACGGTCCCCAAATCTATAAAATCACATGAAATCCATATCTCAATATGTAAATCCATGAAATAAGATATATGCAACATAAAACAGTAATATGAGCATAACAATGGAAAACCGCTATTTAAATGTATCAAGTTATTGAATATATCATGCGGTTTTCAATTTCTCCGAAATCTAATGTAACATCATATAAAGGTGAACATGTAGCTATAGCAAGGTATATAGATGTACATGTAAGTATGTATGAATGATGTACATGTAGCTATAGCAAGGCATATATGTAAGCATGTAGATGTACAAGGCATATGTGTAAGCATGTAGGTATACAAGGAATATGTGTACG
The DNA here is from genome assembly GCA_030015575.1 of Agapanthus africanus. Classification (NCBI taxonomy): domain Eukaryota; kingdom Viridiplantae; phylum Streptophyta; class Magnoliopsida; order Asparagales; family Amaryllidaceae; genus Agapanthus; species Agapanthus africanus. The sequence continues at coordinate 31,408,062 of CM057339.1, forward strand.
CATGTAGGTATACAAGGTATATGTGTATACTATATTTCATATGCACAATGGAATAAGAATCAATGTCTCAATTGTCCCTAACCAATACAATATCACATTTGTATATGTGTTGTGCGTGTCATGGCAATTACCGACGGTGTGTGTGTAGCATACAATTAGTGCTCATGCAACATGAACCGTCAATAATAGTGTTGTGTCTCATTAATACTATGTCCATATGCAATAGGAAAATGAGATATGTAACAATGGTACACATGCACAATCAATGTCCATATACTTATAACTAATAATCATATCATTGAATCTAGCCCAGACGTATAACGCCATGCGGGCGATTCCCCTGTAGATGTTAAATCTACTCACAAATGATCTTGGACTAGGTAAAGCCAACTACGCGCTTTCCCTTCTTCGCAGCGTCCGAAGTTCCCGCCTGCGATCCTAAAATCATATAACAACTGTTCTCCGCCGAAAATCGGGAAGACAAACGTCTTGCCTGAATTTGGGGGCAGATGCTATTTGGTTTTATCCGTCCACCTCTCCGAAGATGCCAAGTTGATTTATGGCACCGTATTACAGATGTTTGGATAAATGCGTCCGTTGTAGCAGACTTCGTCAGATTCCCCCTCGTTTACGAGGGGTTTTTGATTGTGGGGACGCTCTTCCCTGCAGGCGCAAGCCCCTGCAGTTAATTACGCTACCGCATCGCGATAACAACTTTCTCCTTCTCTAGATGGTCACTTCGTGTCGTGTGTTTTGATTTATTTTTGGTTACCCATGGATTGTATACGGAGACTAATTTATGTTGTCGCCCGTAGGGCGTGGATTAGTCCAAATCCGTATTTTCTTAGATTTGGCTTTGAGTTAGGTTTAAGGATCAATAATCTCATTGAGATTAAGATCAACTTAAACGTTTGTCAAGGATATGTTAGTCTGATTTTAGACTAAGATCTACTCAACGGGGGTTCAAAATCATTTAGATCCGATGACAGGGCATTTGGGCTCTATCGTTTTTGTTTAGAGACATTGCGGTCCATAAGTTTAAGGACATCATAGTCCATGGAGTTTAAAGACGTCATAGTCTGTTGGGTTTAGTTTAGGGGCGTTGCGGTCCATAAGTTTAAGAACATCATAGTCCATAGAGTTTAGTTTAGGGACGTTGCGGTCCATAAAATGTCTGGTTGTCGGGACCCGCCACCTCTCTGAAGACGTTGAAGAATTACAACGACAAATATCAGAGATGTGAAGAGATGTACCCTTGAACCAATGTTGGTTGGGGGATCTATAGTCGGGTTTGGGACTAAGACTAATTAAAAATATTGGGAGCATATAGGCTTAGTTAATCTGAATTGAGGCATTTATGGCCCACTTGGGCTCAGCCCATTCAGTTAAAGTGTTTGAACACTTATTTGGACCCAGTCCATTCATTTTTGAACAAAATGTTAACATTTGTTTGGGCTCAGGCCCTTTTTTATTCAATAATGCAGAGCATTAATTTTGGGTTCTGACACCCCTTTTTCTTTTGTCTTTTATTGAGTGTTGAACACTCTTTGCAGCGTAGAGCATTTTATGTACAGAGCCTTTATATACAGAGCACTTGGCGTTGAGCGTTAGACTTGGAGCGCTGAGGCGCTTCTTATGAAATAGCGCACACGTGAGGAGCACGTGGCGCACTTGGCGCTGAGCGCCAGACCTGAAGCGCTAAGGCGTTTCTTATGAAATAGCGCACACGTAAGGAGCACGTGGCACGCTTGGCGCTGAGCGCCAGACTTAGAGCGCTAAGGCGCTTCTTATGAAATAGTGCACACATGAGGAGCACGTGGCGCGCTTGGCGCTGAGCGCCAGACTTGGAGTGCAGAGCGCTCTTATGAAATAGCGCACACGTGAGGAGCACGTGGCGCGCTTAGCGCTGAGCGCTAGCCAATGAGTGCAAAGCGCTCTTGATTAATTCTGTGCTCTTGGAATTAAGTTCTCGTTTATAAGAGACTTTGTATCGTGGATCTAAGAACTAAGTTCTTATTTTAATAGGAGATGCTATGATCTCTTCTGTTTTTGTGAAAGACTTTGTCTTTGTCTTATAGATCTGTGATCTAAAGTGAATTAAGTTCTTCTCCCTCCTTTTTTATGATGAGATGCTCCAATCTCTCCTACTCTTATGAAAGACTTCTGTCTTTGTAGATCTATGATCTAGAAAAGAACTAAGTTCTTCTTTTTTTTATGAGATGCTTTGATCTCTCTGTTTTATTTACCTTGAAGAAATTCTTCTTTTCAGAGCTTGCCCTTCTCTTTTTCTTTTTGAAGTTTATGAGGGGTTCCTCTGTCTTCGACTTGAAGTCTTGGGTCCTTTATATAGCGAAGGCTGATTTGTTGAATCAGTTAAGAAAATCTTTCCTCTGATTGATTTGGGGATGTTTCCTACCGTTGGATCTTTAATCCAAGGGCTTCTGATTTACAGAAGGCAATCTTCTTATTTTTAACAAGATTGGGAAAATATTTTCCTCAACAGAACTTTCTTTCTGGTAATTTGATGATTTTTTAATCATTTTTGTTGGATCTTTGATCCAAGGGTGGGGAACATTTAGTTCCAACGCTAGCGCTCTCGTGCTTTGCACGTGAACGCTGCATCATAGTCTTTGACTCTTGGTGTTAGCACACTTAGCGCTAGCGCTCTCGTGCTTTGCACGTGAGCGCTGCATCAGAGTCTTTGACTCCTGACGCTAGCGCACTTAGCGCTAGCGCTCTCGTGCTTTGCGCGTGAGCGCTGCATCAGAGTTTTTGACTTCTAGCGCTCTCGTGCTTTGCCTATGAGCACGACCTCACAAACTTTGACTCTTAGCGCTGGCGCTGCGAGCGCTCTCGTACTTTGCACGTGAGCGCTGCTTCAGAGTTTTTGACTCCTAGCGCTGGCGCTTTTGGCGCAAGCGCTTTTATGAGGCGCCGCCTCATTTTAAATTTCAAATTTTGAAATTTCAAATGGAGTTTTGCTCTCTGATTAGGGGAAACAAATTCCCCCCTACCGTTGCGCTCACGTGGCTCACACGTGAGTGCAGCGGTGGCAGCATCTCTACTATTGGATCAACTTGGAAGTTGAACCAACTTCCAGCGCCTATAAATAGGTCCTTTGGCCCTTGAGATGACTACTTGTTCATTTTCTTGTTTTCTCTTGAGAATTAGTTCTCCTTCAGAGCCAAGCTCTCTGCCTTAAGAAACTTCTTAAGAGTTAAAACTCTGCCCAAGTTTGGTAAGAATTGACCTTATTAACAGAGCTTTGCTCTTCTCAGATCACAGATCTTAAATATTTGTTTAGGGTTTTACCCATTAACAGAGCCGTGCTCTTTTCAGATCATAGATCTAAAAGATATTTTAGGGTTTTACCCATCAACAGAGTTTTACTCTTCTCAGATCATAGATCTGTTCACCTTCCATGAAGAACTCCTAGAGTTTGCTCATAGATCTTGGAATTTTTAATTCATTAAAAGCTTTGCTTTTTTAGGGTTTTTTTAATGGGTTGTTGCATCTTCTTTGCCTAGAGCATGGCTCTTCAGATTTTTTGGAGGAATTTTTATTCCCTCATAATTAGAGTTGATAGATGTCACTCCTATCTGCAGAGCTTTACTCTCGAGGAGTCTTCTTTTAGGATTCCCTCCTTAATTGCACAAATTTGAATTTGTTGGGTGTCTTAATTAACATTTGTTTTCTTCATGCGGATATCAAGAGTTGTTTAAATCCCCGTATCTATTTCAATAAGCATTTTCTTGATCAGTTCGTCCACTAAACTCTCACTGATTTTCATTTTCAGGCGCTATGGCCGATCATCTGTACTGTCTTAATGAAATCATTTCTTATGAGGACATTCGCGCACAAGGCCATTGTCAAAACCAGGGGTTTACAAATGCCCAATGTGCTGAAATTATGAATTGTTTCAATGCACACAACGGTCGACTACTTTCTCGTCGTTCCGCTCTCTTGAAAATTATAGTGAGAGCAATTTGGGGAGCACTTCCTGGATTTTATGAAGCCATGCCGCTTAATGCACTGGATGACGCTAAAGATAAGGTGCACTCAGTGTATCTGACGGGCCTGATCTCGAAGAAGCGGCGAGATAATCTCATTGATATCTTACATCAAACTTTCTAGCAGACGACGATAATCGCTGCTTATCAGAGGGTGTAGGATATCAGCGAAGATCTTGACGCTTGTGATCGTGATAGGATGCACACAAGAATGATCAGAAAGGCCAGAAATACTTTAGACGGCCTCACTTTTGAGTTTCTTAATCCGTGTCCTGGATTCAATGTTTTGCCATTGTAAACATTTTAATGATGCTTTTGTTTTTTCATCAATGTAAGAACTTTCCGAGGTATGAATAACAAATTTTTTCTTGCCATGTGTTTATTTTATACTTTTCGCACATATATGAGTGGGTACGCGTCGGATGCTCAATTGGATGTAAATCAAATGTTCTCCTTATTGCCTTGCCTAATATGTGATTGACGTCCGTAGGTAATGCCTTTTTGTTTTGACTTGGCGCAAAGCAGTTTACGTACTCTTGAACAACACCTCGATTTCGACGGCATGTAATTTTGGCAAGTGTGGCCTGTAGATAGTAGATAGCAGTCTATCTTAAGCTCTTTGTAGAGTAGCGATGGCTTAGAAAATAGGTTCAGGTCTCCTGCCTAAGACTTTTCAACTTTATAAGCCGTGAGGGTCTCATAAAGACTTTTCTCCCTACGAGTCGAGAAAATCCCGTAAGTGTATTTTCTCCTTAGGAATCGTGAAGATTTCTAAGTGTGCTTTCTCTTGAGAGTCGTAAGGATTTCACAAGAGAATTTTCTCCCTTACAAGTATAGAGAACTCGTAAGTGGTTGTTTCGCCCCTTGTCGATATTCGACTTGGGAAAGTGTGGCCTGTGGATAGTCCATCTTGACCTCCTTGCAGGGCAGTGATGGCTTAGGAGATAGGGTTAGGATCTGCCACCTAAGACTTTTCAACTTTATGAGCCATGAGGGTCTCATAAAGACTTTTCTCCCTACAGGTCGAGAGGATCCCGTAGGTGTATTTTCTCTATAAGGGTCGTGAGGATTCCTAAGTGCGTTTTCTCTTAAGAGTCGTAAGAATCTCACAAGAGAATTTTCTTTTCATGCACAGGGACACTAATTTCCCTGAGGTCAAGAAAAATCGAGAGATTCCTGCAAAGACACTGATTTTCTTATGGGTCGACACGAATCGAGAGGTTCTCGTCAAGGACGCTGATTTCCCTGAATCAAGATATTTTGCCAAGGACACTGGTTTCCCTGGGGTCGTGACGAATCGAGAGATTTCTGCAAAGACACTGATTTCCTTACGGATCGAAGCGAATCGAGATGTTCTCGTCAAGGACGCTGATTTCCCTGAATCGAGGTTTTGCTAAGGACACTAATTTCCCTGGAGGTCGAGACGAAATCCCTGGAGGTCGAGACGAATCGAGAGATTCCTGCAAAGACACTGATTTTCTTGCGGGTCGACACGAATCGAGAAGTTCTCGCCAAGGACGCTGATTTCCCTGAATCGAGAGGTCTTGCCAAGCACACTGATTTCCCTGGAGGTCGAGACGAATCGAGAGATTCCTGCATAGACACCGATTTCTCTGCGAGTCGACGCGAATCGAGATGCTTTCGTCAAGGACGTTGATTTCCCTGAATCGAGGTTTTGCAAAGGACACTGATTTCCCTGGAGGTCGAGACGAATCGAGAGATTCCTGCAAAGACACTGATTTCTCTGCGGGTCGACGCGAATCGAGATGCTCTCGTCAAGGACGCTGATTTCCCTGAATCGAGGTTTTGCCAAGGATACTGATTTTCCTGGAGGTCGAGACGAATCGAGAGATTCCTGCAAAGATACTGATTTCTCTGCGGGTCGACGTGAATCGAGATGCTCTCGTCAAGGAGGCCGATTTCCCTGAATCGAGGTTTTGCCAAGGACACCGATTTCCCTGGAGGTCGAGACGAATCGAGGTATTCCTGCAAAGACACTGATTTCCTTGCGGGTCGACACGAATCGAGGTTCTCGCCAAGGACGCTGATTTCCCTGGAGGTCAAGACGAATCGAGGTATTCCTGCAAAGTCACTGATTTTCTTGCGGGTCGACGCGAATCGAGATGTTCTCGTCAAGGGCGCTGATTTCCCTGAATCGAAGTTTTGCCAAGGACACTAATTTCCTTGGAGGTCGAGACGAATCGAGAGATTCCTGCAAAGACACTGATTTTCTTGTGGGTCAACGTGAATCGTGATGTTCGCGTCAAGGACGCTGATTTCCCTGAATCGAGGTTTTTGCCAAGGACACTGATTTTCCTGGGGTTGAGACGAATTGAGAGATTCCTGCAAAGACACTAATTTTCTTGCGGGTCAACGCGAATCGAGAGGTTCTCACCAAGGATGCTGATTTCCCTGAATCGAAAGGTCTTACCAAGGACACTGATTTCCCTAGAGTCGAGACGAATCGAGAGATTTCTGCAAAGACACTGATTTCCTTGCGGGTTGACGCGAATCGAGAGGTTCTCGCCAAGGACGCTAATTTCTATGAATCGAGAGATCTTGCTAAGGACACTAATTTCCCTAGAGGTTGGTTGACTTGTTTCCGAGACGGAGTCATTGGATGACGTATTTCCGCGACGGGGTCATTGGCTGACATATTTCCGCGACGGGGTCATTGGATGACTTTAAGTTGTCTGTGAACCGTAAAGTCTTGGAACTTGGGACTTTGCCGTGGCTCCGTTTGGTGGTGTCGCATCCGTGTCCTGCTGGAATGAGGAGGAACGTCGTTGCTGATTTTTAGGCTGTAAATGTTGCCGTTGAGATTTGGAACTAGGGACTTTGTTATGGCTCTGTTTCGTTGTGTCGCGTCCGTGCCCTGCTGACATGAAGAGGAACGCCGTTGTTTGCTGTCGAGATCTGACTTTCCCTTTGACAGAGTTTGTTGGGGCATGTGGTTCCCTTTCGTTTATGCCCATGGATTGTGTACAGGGGTCAATATGAACTTACCTGCAGGGCAAAAGTTTCATTCCTTCATTTTTAAATTTTTTTTTCGCGATGCTCTATCATTTCAGCTTTTTATATCGCGAAAGTCGCGATTGCCCAATCATTTCGGCTATTTTTCGCGGTGCCCAATCATTTCGGCTGTTTTTTTCCTTTTTACTCGCTGTTTTTTTATTCCGAGTTGCCCAATCATTTCGGCTATTTTTGTATGCATATATTTTACTCGCTAATTTTTATTACGAGATGCCCAAACATTTCGGCTATTTCATATGCATTTTTTTCGAGTATGGAACTCATGGTCTGATACCAATCTTGCATCAGTATCGCTGCGACTGGAATGTTGCCAGGAGCGAGTTATCATTTGCCATGAAAGGATTTAGAATTTGATACCGATTTAGGTATCAGCATCGCTACAACTGGGATATTGCCAGGAGTGAATCATCATCTACCTTTGTCGGTTCAAACAAAGGTGGCTTAGCAAACATGGTTAAGATCCTGTCAACTAAGGCTTTTGACTTCAGAAGCCGTAAGGGTCTCATAAAGGTGTTTCTCCCTACGAGTCGTGAAGATCTCGTAGGTGTCTTTTCTCCTTAAGAATCGTGAGGATTCCTAAGTGTATGTTCTCTTGTAAGTCGTAAGGATCTTGCAAAAGCGTTTTCTCCTTGTAAATCAAGAGGACCTACAAGTGTTTGTTCATCAAATGAGGGCATTTCTCGTCGTTGGTGGGACTCGGCAAGGAAATGATTATTTGTGCCCGTGGATTGTATACAAGGGTCAGTATTGAACCGCTTTTAGGGCAGTCTGGGAAGTGTGATGGTTTAAGAACGGCTTTAAGTCCCTGTAACTTAAGGCTTTTGAATCTTATGGGCCGGGAGGGTCTCATAAAAGGGTTCTCCTTACGAGTCGTGAGCATCTTGTAAGTGTAATTTCTTCCTAGGAATCGTGGGGATATCTAAGTGTGTCGCTCCTTTGTGAGTCGTAAGGATCTCACGCAGGTAGTTTTCTCCTTATAAGGTCAAGAGGACCTTGCAAGTGTCTTTTAACGAGATTGCGCCCTTTCGGGTTTTCACAAACTCGCCGGTAGCCCTGCTGTTTTTACTCACGGAGCCCTTTCGGGTTTTCATCCGTGCTCATCTTGCTTATGGACGTACCGTTTTTTACGAGTCTGCGCCCTTTCGGGTTTTCACAAACATCACCGGTAGCCTTGCTGTTTTTACTCACGGAGACCTTTCGGGTTTTCATCCGTGCCCATCTTGCTTATGGACGTACCATTTTTTTGGGGGGGTCAGCCCTAGGATGCTGCGTTCGTAGTAGTTTTAGAGACGTTTCGGTCCGTCGTTAGTTTTAGAACATTACGGTCCATTGTTCATCCTGTATGCACGTGTATTTGTCACGTGACGGGATACATAATGATAAAGTAGGATACATCCATTTAGAGTGTGATTTGGTTTGGTTGGGGTGTTTTGTGATCCATCCCCACCGCAACTTTCGCTTTAGCTTCAAAAGGCGACCCTATAACGTTCACGTGACGTCGACGCCTGGCTTTTTCGAATATGGCCATTTTGCATTCTCGATCAACTTTGCTCTTCTGACGGACTTCGATTAGCAGAACGTCAATCAGCTCATCGGACGGTTCCAAGGATTTTGGCGCCGATTTTGCTCCCATCTCCTCTATGTCATCTTGTAACGCTGAGTGAGCTTCTTCATCATTTAGTGACGAATGAGAGATCATGTGACAACTTGCCACGTAATCCTCGGGTTCTTCTGATGCGCCGTCTCCCTCGTAGTTGTCATTTCCTCTCTTCTCAAGGATATGGTTGAGAAACTTATAGAGTGTGACTGGGGTCCGCGCCTTCTGGTTGTATTCCTCCAGTGCGTCAATATACTTTTGTAGGTCCGTGCGCTTGTCATCAGGCTTGCGGACTTCTTGATCTTCTTCTTCTTCTTCAAAGACTTTGACGGCTGGACCTGGGTATTTTGCCCATTGCTACCCATTCTCGGTGTCGGCACGGTTTCAGCATTCCCTCAATGATCTCGGGCTCTAGCGGGCTTTTCTAATTGATTGCGGGGCATGCTTGAAGATCCTTCAGCATTCTTCTCATTTTTGCCGAAAGAACTACTTCCGATGGGGCTTCCTTTATGAATGAGCATGATGCCCCCGGAGTGTCTACCCTTTTAGGAGTGTGCTATTGTGGCGGATTTACCTTCCAGTTTTCGGACAGCGCGAACTTGCCCTATTGGTACTGGTCTTCAACCCAGTTATTGAATACGTGACAGTCTTCGATTGGATGACCCAATATTCGGTGGTAGGGGAAGTAATTGGGATTGTTGACGTCATACAGTTGCGGTGGGTGTCTCGGCTCCGGTAGAGTGATGAGCCCATTGCGCACTGCCAATTCGAACAGTCTCCTTATTTTATCCCGGAGAAACGAGTAAGGACGTCTCAACTTCTCATCGAGAGATTGCCGCTTGTTGCTTTGGTGAACAACCGATCTCGGGCCACTCGGTTGTTGTTGAGCGTTAGCGACGAAGGTTGCTTTCCCTTTGCCCTTTTCATTTCGCGGCTCCGTTTTTTAGGAGGACGGTCTATGGCCCATCTGGTCGATTTGGGCCAGCTTGTCGATCAAAGCGTGGAAAGTGGTCGGCTTGAAGAACATCATGAATTGGGATATGGTCGCTTGCCGATCGAGAGTTCCCACAAACATGCCTACTGCAGGAGCCTTTTCTATGCGCTGTTCGCACTTCGACCATAGGTTGCGCCACCGAATTGCATACTGAACCCATGTCTCTCCTGGCTTTACTCGGGTATTGATAAACACTATGATTGGGGTGTGTTCGCTAGCTCTTGTGAAACGCTGAGTGAATAGCAACTCCATCTCTGTAAACGTTTTGACGAAGTCGTTCGGAAACCCGAATACCATTCGAAAGCCGTCTCCGCTAGGCTACTAATGAATTGGCGAAGCAACAGCTTATTGTCACCTCCAGTATTGCCGCAGAGAGCCCTGAACTGGGCGACATGCTGGTGGGGGTTGCCTGTCCCCTTATATACATGAAATTCAGGGATCATGTATCCTGGCGGGTACTTAATCTGATCGTACCAGCTGGGATAGGATCGCCCGGTTCTGACGACTTGGCCAGCAGCTTCTTTCGCTTGATGGGCTCGTATCTGTTGAGCTATATAATCATCGAGCGCAGCTTTCGGGATTGTTTCCTCCTTGGCGGATGAAAAGGCCGGAAGAGGGTTAGATGTCACCCCTCTGTCGTCTTCAATGATCACCGGAGGCTCCTCCACTGGAGGGTCCGGCTGGATTATCATGCCCACCATGTCCTGGAACAATAGCGTCATTTGTTTTATGTTCCGCGGCCTCTTTGTCTTTCTTCTCGAGCATTCTTCGGAGGAACTCGGCGTCGGTTTCCTGTTCCCGGCACTGCTCTGACGACGTCTCCGGGCTTTCTTTCGGCCCAGTGAGCGCGGCCATCTTCGTTAGCATTTCCTGGAGCTTTTGCTGTTACTCCTGGGCTTTTGTCACAGATCGGGTGAGTGGTTGATGACCCGTAGAGATATGGCTATCCTCCTTCCTGGAAGCCATGTAGATGGTGTGCACTGCCATGCCCTCAGACTTGGGGCGTTTGGATTCAGCACCCTTGAGATTTGTCGCAGACACAGGGATCTTCTTCGGTCTTCTCCTTTTATGGGCGGTCGAAGTTAAGGGGGCCGTTGCAGCGGGCACCCAAGTAGATGACACCTTCTGTGGTACGACAATGTGGTCCTTCTCTTGCCGAACCTTCATTTTATTTGGTTGGCGGGAATAGTCTTGGTTAATCACAGAGTCTTGGACCCTTCGCTAGACCCTGTGAATTTTGGAGGACAGCCGCTGAGGGGGTTGCTCTAGCTTTGCCTTTGTAGCGTTCTCCACAGGTGGAGGAGATTTTTTCAACACAGCAGTTGGAGAGTTTTTGCGCACCCTCCTAAGTAGTTCAAAGTTGTTCCCAGTTGGAACAGCAGCATCAACTTCCACTGTTGGAGCTGGTGGGGTAAGTCCAGAAGGGGAACTGCCCCCAGCTTTCCTCACATGGCACCAGTGGCGACGTCAAGCATGTTGTGTAGCCGGGATCGCCTCTGCTGTTGAGGTGGCTGCATCGTGCTTCATGCTTTGATGAGAGACCGATGTTGGTGTCATCCTGTCAAAGACCGACGTCCGTTGAGAGGGGATGGTCAACCTGTCGAAGGCAAACTTTCGAGCAGGGGCAGCAGCCTTGGTGACTTCGCCTGGAGCGGGAGTTGGAACGGCCAGACTTGTGAAGACCGACCCCTTAGTAGGAGAAGTCTCTCCGACGATCTCATTTACTGGAACAGGGATGGTTATCCATTTCGGGATATCCCCTTCAGGTAATGCGGGCTTCTTTACGGGCCCATTGGAGCTTTGGCCCAGTCTGTTAAAGACCGAGGCGTTGGATTTGGGCGACCCGTTGAGAGGGGCTGCGGTAGTTGCAAGTCGATCAAAGACCGACTTCTTCGGAGCTTCTTGCGACGGCAGTGGAGCGCTGAAGCTCCTTGGTGGGAGCATGGTCCTAAAGAACAGCCCAGTGGTGGCTTGTGTCACCTGTTCCACTGGCATCGTAAAAAGGGAGGCCGCTTGAGGCCCATAGGTTACTCCTCCAGCGAGGACGGAGTGGGAATTGTTGTTGCAATTGGTGCAGTTGGAAGCCATCGATGTCATCCTCTCTTCTACACGAAACAAGACACTGAATCTTAGTACCTCAAATCCAAGGGCAACCATATCAAACCGTGATTCGTTCGCGAACACGACACACGAAGTGTGGAGTGGAAAGAGGAAAAGGTCCCACCGGGCGTGCCGGAATCTGTTCTCCGCCGAAAATCGGGAAGACAAACGTCTTGCCTGAATTTGGGGGCAGATGTTATTTGGTTTTATCCGTCCACCTCTCCGAAGATGCCAAGTTGATTTATGGCACCATATATCAGAAGTTTGGACAGATGCGGCCTTTGTAGCAGACTTCGTCAGATTCCCCCTCGTTTACGAGGGGTTTTTGATTGTGGGGACGCTCTTCCCTGCAGGCATAAGCCCCTGCAGTTAATTATGCTACCGCATCACGGTAACCACTTTCTTCTTCTCCAGATAGTCACTTCGTGTCGTGTGTTTTGTTTTATTTTTGGTTGCTCGTGGATTGTATACGGAGACTAATTTATGTTGTCGCCCGTAGGGCGTAGATTAGTCCAAATCCGTATTTTCTTAGATTTGGGTTTGGGTTGGGTTTAAGGATCATTAATCTCATTGAGATTAAGATCAATTTAAACGTTTGTTAAGGATACGTTAGTCTGATTATAGACTAAGATCTACTCAACGGGGGTTCGAAATCATTTAGATCCGATAACAGGGCATTTGGGCTCTATCGTTTTAGTTTAGAGACGTTGCGGTCCATGAGTTTAAGGACATTATAGTCCGTAGAGTTTAAGGACATCATAGTCCATGGAGTTTAAAGACATCATAGTCTGTGGAGTTTAGTTTAGGGACGTTGCGGTCCATAAGTTTAAGAACATCATAGTCCATAGAGTTTAGTTTAGGGACGTTGCGGTCCATAAAGTGTCTGGTTGTCGGGACCCGCCACCTATCTGAAGACGTTGAAGAATTACAACGACATATATCAGATGTGTGAAGAGATGTACCCTTGAACCAATGTTGGTTGGGAGATCTATAGTCGGGTTTGGGACTAAGACCAATTAAAAATATTGGGAGCACATGGGCTCAGTTAATCTGAATTGGGGGATTTATGGCCCACTTAGGCTCAGCCCATTCAGTTAAAGTGTTTGAACACTTATTTGGACTCAGTCCATTCATTTTTGAACAAAATTTTAACATTTGTTTGGGCTCACGCCCTTTTTTATTCAATAATGCTGAGCATTAATTTTGGGTTCTGACACCCCTTTTTCTTTTGTCTTTTATTGAGTGTTGAACACTCTTTGTAGCGCAGAGCATTTTATGTACAGAGCCTTTATGTACAGAGCACTTGGCGTTGAGCGCCAGACTTGGAGCGCTGAGGCACTTCTTATGAAACAGCGCACACGTGAGGAGCCTGTGGCGCGCTTGGCGCTGAGCGCCAGACCTGAAGCGCTAAAGCATTTCTTATGAAATAGCGCACAGGTGAGGAGCATGTGGCACGCCTGGTGCTGAGCGCCAAACTTGGAGCGCTAAGGCGCTTCTTATGAAATAGCGCACACGTGAGGAGCACGTGGCGCGCTTGGCACTGAGCGCCAGACTTGGAGTGCAGAGCGCTCTTATGAAATAGCGCACACGTGAGGAGACGTGGCTCGCTTGGCGCTGAGCGCTAACCAATGAGTGTAAAGCGCTCTTGATTAATTCTGTGCTCTGGGAATTAAGTTCTCATTTATAAGAGACTTTGTCTCGTGGATCTATGAAATAAGTTCTTATTTTAATAGGAGATGTTATGATCTCTTCTGTTTTTGTGAAAGACTTTGTCTTTGTCTTATAGATCTGTGATCTAAAGAGAACTAAGTTCTTCCCCCTCCTTTTTTATGATAAGATGCTCCAATCTCTCCTACTCTTATGAAAGACTTCTGTCTTTGTAGATCTATGATTTAGAAAAGAACTAAGTTCTTTTTTTTTATGAGATGCTTTGATCTCTCTGTTTTATTTACCTTGAAAAAATTCTTCTTTTCAGAGCTTGCTCTTCTTTTTTTCTTTTTGAAGTTTATGGGGGGTTCCTCTGTCTTCGACTTGAAGTCTTGAGTCCTTTATATAGGGGAGGCTGATTTGTTGAATCAGTTAAGGAAATATTTCCTCTGATTGATTTGTGGATGTTTCCTACCGTTGGATCTTTGATCCAAGGGCTTCTTACAGAAGGCAATCTTCTTGTTTTTAATAAGATTGGGAAAATATTTTCCCATACAAAACTTATTCTGTATCACCATTGGATCTTTGATCCAACGGTGCTCTGATTTACAGAGCATAATCTTTCCTGTTTGGAAAGATTTGAGGACTATTTCCTCAATAGAACTTTATTTCTGGTAATTTAATGATTTTTTAATCATTTTTGTTGGATCTTTGATCCAAGGGCGGGGAACATTTAGTTCCAACGCTAGCGCTTTCGTGCTTTGCACGTGAGCGCTGCATCAGAGTTTTTGACTCTTGGTGTTAGCGCACTTAGCGCTAGCACTCTCGTGCTTTGCATGTGAACGCTGCATCGGAGTCTTTGACTCCTAACACTAGCGCACTTAGCGCTAGCGCTCTCTTGCTTTGCACGTAAGCGCGCATCAAAGTAACCTAGCGCTGGCGCTCTTGGCGCGAGCGCTCTCGTGCTTTGCGTGTGAGCATTGCCTCAGAGTCTTTGACTCTTAGCGCTGGCGCTGCTAGCGCTCTCGTGCTTTGCACGCGAGCGCTGCCTCAGAGTTTTTGACTCCTAGCGCTGGCGCTTTTGGCGCAGCGCTCTTATGAGGCGCTGCCTCATTTTAAATTTCAAATTTTGAAATTTCAAATAGAGCTGTGCTCTCTGATTGGGGGAAACAACAACATAACAAGTTCACATTAGAAATCGACCAATAATACGTACAAACTATGTTTGACCGACGTTCCAACTCCAAACAAACTCTCAAGTGTTCGTTTATTGTCTAACGTGCGTAGAAACACTACGAAACCAACCCAAGAGCAACAGCTACACAAGAATACGAACCGTGTCGGATAGCGTAACGCGTGTAGCCGAAACACTATAAACAAGCAAAGTGATCCCAGATTTTATATACTGTCAAAACATAAAAATCAAGCAGTACCAAACACTATAAAACAACTACAGACAACTATCCTACAAAACCCAAGCCCAAACTCCCCAAAATAGCCGAGGTCGCCGGATTTGACCTATATGTCGCCGGCCAAAACAGATTCTATGGGGTTCGTGTTTCAAGTGTATGCTTAGGGTCACTAGTACATCACCACTACACTGCTAGATTTTCTAGTATACACTCGGGGTCACAGCGGATCACAGATATCCTATAATGACACTAAAAATACGATATGTGTACAAAAATTTACCTTTAGTGTTCTAAACTGAAACTAATAACCTACACAATATTAAAAACACCTACTTTACAGTTTGAGATCATACCTATCCACACTTGCTCAAAAGATCCTACCTTTCCAAGCTCCAAGGGATCCTAGAGGCAAAAACATGACATGAGAAGTGTTTTGGTGGTTTTTAAGGAAGGTTTTGCAAAGTTTAGTGAAGAGATGGTGAAGGCTTCAGTTGAGGGAAGAGAAGAAAAGGAAATGATTGAGAATGAGAGAGAGTGAGATGAGAATGAGAGAGTGTGAGGTGGTAAGGATGAGAGGGTGAGTGTGGGGTGAGCTTAAACATTACACTTACTCCCTCACTCTCCTCATCAATGCTACATTAATGCCTCCATGACTCACCTAGCCACCTTCCTCAAGCTAAAACAAGGAAATATCTCTCTCACAAAATATCTCACACAAATATCTAAGGGTTAATCATGGCATGGATTAGTTTAAAGTATCATGCCACTAAACAAGGTTAATACTAAACAACCCCCATGTTAACATGCACAAGTGTGTGTAACCCAAAAAAATTATAATAAAATATTAATTAATCTATTTAAAATGCGAGAAAACTAATTTGGTAAACTTTTCCTTAAAAACCCGCATTATCGCGTAATTAACACTAATCGCATTCTAAGGTGTTACAATCTCCCCACTTAAAAAAATTCGTCCCCGAATTTAAAATTCTTACTATGCGTACCTTCAAAGAGATGAGGGAAAAATTTCTTCCGCATCTCGTTCGCAGCCTCTCAAGTGATCTCCTTACTAGACGGGCTACGCCAAAGAACCTTCACAGATGGCAAGACCTTTGATCGAAATTTCTCCACCTGCCGATCCACTATAACTATCGGCTGCTTGGTGAATGAAAGACCGCATCCTAGTTAAATGGTCTGGTGCTAAATCATGTGAGATGGGTCATGAAAGTATTTGTGAAGTATCGTCATAAGGAATACGGGGTGAACATCCTGAAATCTGGGCGGAAGTGCTAACGATAGGAAACGGTACTAACTCGCTCAAGGATCAAAAAAGGACCTACAATTCTAGGACTAAGTTTCCCTTTCTTCCCAAAACTTATCACGTCATTCATCGGAAAAATCCGTAGGAATATATGATCTCCCACTGCAAACTCACGTCTGCGACGACAAATGTTGGCATAAGACTTCTGTCTGCACTGGGCTGCTCTCATCCAGTCCTGAATCAACTGGATCATCTCCGTAGTCTATTGACTGGCTGGGGTCCAAAAATCATGCTCTCGCGGAGTCAGTCAAACAGACTGGCGATCGACACAAACTACCATACAAAGCCTAAAAAGTTGCCATCTAAATCGTCTCCTGATAACTGTTATTGTAGGAGAATTCTATCAATGGCAAGCGACGATCCTAACTGCTAACAAAATTAAGCATTGTTTACCCTAATCAGAGCAAAGCTCTGTTCAAATTCCAAGGCGGGAGATGAAGCAACGCTTCATCTTCCCCCAATCAGAAACAAAGCTTTGCTTTGAAAATTTAAACTTTAATAAATAAAGCAACGCTTCAGATCCTTTGCGCTGCGCGCGATGCGCCACATGTCTAGCGCAGATACATTAGCGCAGCGTCTAAGAAGGCGCGCCCAATTAGAGCAAAGCTCTGTTAAAGGAAACGCCGCGCTGCGCTCTGCGCTGTGTGACACGTGGCAGCGCAGTCGCGCTGCGCTGTGCGCTGCGCGACACGTGTCAGCGCAGATGCGCTAGCGCAGAAGAAGGGGCTAAGTGCCAAAGGCAATTTATCCATGCAAAATTACATGCACTTGATAATAACAAATTAAAATCATACGATGCACAAGCACAACAGAGAACTAAAATAAAAGAACCCATAACAGACAATGAAGTACTTGATTAAAAAGAAAAATACTTATTCATTATTGTTGTTATTACATTTAAAAAAGATCACCGAATATGGGATCAGAGAGACAAGGGTTCACAAAAAGAAAAAGAAGATTATTCATCTCCCTCTCCGTCTTCTCCATCACGTCAAAGCGGCGATCTTCCCGAGGGGTAGCCATCCAACGGTCGACGCCGCACTCCTGGGAAAAAGTGGCGATGACAACCCGACGAGCCCGTATCTGGCTTAGCAAGTAGAAGGAGAAGTCCCTTAGGGCTTTGGTGATCAAGAGCGCTTCGAAAAAGCTCTCGATCTTATCCTCGGCCACATCAAGCATTGCCGAGGACATCTCCGCCGGAGGAGGGGGAATGTCGGCGAGCACTGAGGCAAGGATCATCCGAAGCCAAATGGAACCCGGGGAAAGAGGAGACCCCACACGAGTCGAAAGCTCGTACATTGCAGCATCGCACTGCTCGTCCGAAAAAGAGGAGTCCACCAAGCACGCAGCAAAACGAGGAACGATGTCCCGGATCGGCACTTCCCACGGTTGTCGGCGGGCGTGAGGACGGTTGCAAGCCATGATCGAAGAAGTTCTCTGAAGGTGAGAAAAGAAAAGGCTCGGCCTTGAGTTATATATAGACCCAAACACAGAAAATTCTGTGCGCACTGGAATTATTTCCAAGACCCGGGAAATCGAAATTTCGAAGAAATACAAGTTTGACTTGAAAAGAGGAGATGAAAAGATATCTTAGGGGAAGCAATGCTTCCGATTCCCCCAATCAGAGCAAAGCTCTATCTTGAAAATCTAAATTTTAATAAATGAAGCAACGCTTCAGATCCTTTGCGTTGCGCGCGACGCGCCACGTGTCTGGCGCAGATACGTCAGCGCAGCGTCCGAGGCAGCGCACCCAATCAGAGCAAAGCTCTGTGTTAAATGAAGCAACGCTAAAGATCCTCTGCGCTGAGCGCAAGGGCGACACGTGTCAGCGCGGTTGCGCAAGCACTGCGCTGCGCGACACGTGTCAGCGCAGATACGCTAGCGCAGTTGCGCTGCGCTGTGCGCTGCGTGACACGTGTCAGCGCAGTCGCGCAGCGCTGTGCGACATGTGTCACGCGCTGGGGCATTTGCGCCAAACAGAATTAAGATTTTAAAGAAATATTTCTGTTCTTGTTAAAACAAGAAGATTTTCTTCTGTAAAACAGAAGCCCTTGGATCAAAGATCCAACTGTGGGGAAAATTCCCCAAATCACTCAGAGAAAGATCTCTCTAACAAATTTAACTAATTTTTGAGCACTATAAAAAGGACCCCAAACCTCAATTCAAAGGCATCAAGATCTTTCTTAAAAAAAAGAGAGATGAGAACTCTCGAGAACTCCTCAAGAACAGCAGAAGGTAAAAACCTTTGAAAGAAGAGAAAATTCTCTTATGAACAGATCAGTGATCTAAAAACAAGATCATTGATCTTTAAACATAACTAAATAAAGGAATAAATAATAAAATAAAAATAGTGCTTCGCACTTTTTCATGAACCTTTGGTTCTTTAAGATAAGAAAAAAGACTTATCTTTTTCTTTGATCTAAATTAGATCAACAAATCTAACAGTGCTTTGAACTTCTATTCATTGAATCTAAAAGATTTCTAAATTATAGTGCCTTGCACTTGCAATACTGCACTGTTGCTTTCTTGGATTGGCGCAAGCCACCAGAGAGCGCCACGTGTCAGCGTCTGAACCGTTTGCGCAATGCGCTTTTGAATAGAGCTTTGCTCTCTGAAATTGGCGCAACTCACCGGAGCACGTCACGTGTCAGCAGCGCAAACGTTGCGCACTAGCGCAGCGCACTGCGCTGCATGACACGTGTCATCACCATGAGCGCTTGCGCTCTCTGATTGGCGCAAAGCGCCTGATGAATGTAATGCATTTCCTAAAAAGGGCAGGCCCAAATCAAAAAGACTAAGCAGGCCAAAATAAATTGCAAAGCAATAAAAGGATAGAGCCCAAATGAAATTGATGCTCTGCATCTTTTCTGGGCAAAGTCTAAATAAAAATAAAAAGAAATGCAACTCAAAAGCAAATAAAATATTGAACACTTTCAAGTAGACTTAGCCCAATTTTGGCCGTAAGTTCTTAAATTAAATTGACTGAGCAAGATTACTCTCTTAAATCAATTTATATCCGGTTCGAGGGTACATCTCCGAACCCCTCTGACGACCGTCGTTGTAATCCTTCAACGACGTCAGAGAGGTGACGGGTCCCAACGACCACACATCGATATGGACTGCGGGGTCCTTAAACTCGTGGACCGAAACGTCCTTAAACTAATATTGGACCGAAACGTCCTTAAACTAATGTCAGACCACCACGTCTCTAAACTAGAACATGGACCACTACGTCCCTAAAACTGGAACAATAGAGCCTCCAAATGCTCTTTTGCCGGATCTAAACGATCCCGTTTAAGTTGATCTTAGCCCCAAACACGGCTAACGTATCGTTAAACATTCAAACGGACTATAAAACTCCAAATCAAATTTGGTTCAAGGGTACATCTCTGAACTCCTCTGACATCTTCCGTTGTAATCCTTCAACGACGTCAGAGAGGCGACGAGTCCCGATGGACATATATTAATCGACCATCACGTCAAGTCGATTTTACACCAAAATAGGACTAACGTATCCTTGACGAATGTTTAAGTTGATCTTAGCCGCAACGCGACTAATGCATCCTTAAACTAAAAACACCAAACCCAAATTTAAGTAAATACGGATTTGGACTAATCCACGTCCTACGGGCGACGGCATTACTCAGTCTCCGTATACAATCCACAGGCAACCACAAACAAAACAAACACACACGACACGAAGTGAAATTCTGGAGAATGAGAAAGTTGTTACCGCGATGCGGTAGCGTAATTAACTGCAGGGGCTTGCGCCTGTAGGGAAGAGCGTCCCTACAATAAAAAAAACCCCTCAAGCGAGGGGGAATCTGACAAAGTCTGCTAAATCGGCCGCATCCGTCTAAACCTCCGATACACGGTGCCATAAATCAACTTGGCATCTTCAGAGAGGTGGACGGATAAGACTAAATAGCATTTGCCCCGAACCTCAGCGTCAGGACATCGCGGTCCTGTGCGCCGCCTTTCGGAGGGGGAACAGATTCTGGCATGCCCGGTGGGACCTCTTTCTCTTTCCACTCCACACTTCGTGTGTCGTCTTCGCGAACCAATCGCGGTTTGTTAAATGGTTGCCTTCGGATTTCAAGTTACTAAGATTTGGTCTCTTGCCTGGCGCAGAACTCAAGATTCAATGGCCTCTAACTGCACCAACTGCTCGAAGTGCCACTGCAACGGACGCTCCACCTCACCGGGAGGTGTAGCATATGGGCCCCAAGCGGCTTCCTTCCTCGCTCTGCCGGTAGACCAGGTGACCCAAGCCACCATTGGCCTGTTCTTCGGGACCATGATCCCACCTACAAGCTTCTCTGTGCCAATACCTGCACCAGAAGTGAACAAAAAGTCGGTCTTTGACCGGCTCACTGCTACGACGGCCCCTGTCAACGGGTCGCCCACTGCCAAACCAACAGCCTCTGTTTACACCAGGCTAAATCAGAACTCTAAACTGGCTGTCCCAAGGAAGGCAATGACTGCTGCTCCAGAAGTCGTCAAGGCGGCTTCCCCTGTCAAAGAGTCAGTCTTTTCAAGACTGACGATTCTTGCTTTTGTCCCTCCTCGAAGATCTGTCTTCGACAGGTTGAATATCACCCCTCAAAAGACAACCTCAGTCTTTAAGAGGTTAACACCGGCGGCGCCTCATTCAGACAGGGGGCAAAAAGAAGATGTCTCAATCTCCGATCCAGTCCCAATGGCTTGTCATGCTCGACGTCGCCATTGGCAACGAGTGAGGAAGGCAGGGAGCAACTCCCCCTCAGGGCTAACTCCACCGGCTCCAGTGGTGGAAGTCAACGCTGCTGTTCCAACTGGGAACAACTTTGAACTACTGAGGAGGGTACGTAAGAACTCTCCAACCGCTACATTGAAAAGATCTCCTCCGCCCGCGGAGAGAGTTCCAGAAATGAAGCAAGAACAGCCCCCTCAACGGCTGTCCTCAAAAATTTATAAAGTTTGGCGGAGAGTTCAAGACTCCGTAATTGACCCAGATCGCTCGCGTCAACAGAAAAAGGCGAAGGTACAAGAAGAAAAAAATCGTCCTATTAAACAGCAGGGGACATCAGCTGCTAGGATGCCCACTTCAACGGTTCCTTCAACCTCAACGGCCCACAAAAGAAGGAGGCCAGAGAAAACTCCCGCGTCAGCGGAAAAAGTTAAAAATGGTGAACCTAAACGCCCCAAGTCAGGGGCATAACAGTTCATACGGTTTACATGGCATCGGGAAAAGAAGATAGCTGCATATCAACAGGTTATAGACCACACACGAGGTCAGTGACCAAGGCTCAGGAGCAGCAGCAGAAACTCCAAGAAATGATGAACACTATGGCCGCACTTACAGGGCCAAAAGAAAACCTCGAACGTCCTCGGATGAATGCCAAGAGGAAGAAACCGACGCCGAATTCCTTCGTCGGATATTGGAGAAGAAGGACAAAGAGGCTGCTGAACAAGCAGCCAACATACAGCGTATAGGCCTCCTCTTTCAAGACATGATAGGGATGATGATACAACAAGATCCCCCGGCTGAAGAGCCCCCGATCGTCCTTGGAGACGACAGGGGAGAAACATCAAATCCTCCACCAGCTCTGTCGATGGCTAAGGAGGATACAATCTCCAAAGCTGATTTGGATGAATACATCGCCCAACAAATACTGGTTCATCATGCGACCGAAGCAGCCGGTCAGGTCGTAAAAACGGGACGGCCATATCCGAGTTGGTACGATCAAATCAAGTACCCGCCAGGTTATACAATTCTCAAGTTCTATGTCTACAAGGGGACGGGCAATCCTCATCAGCATGTTGCCCAGTTCAGGGCACTCTGCGGCAACACCGGCGGTGACGACAAGCTGTTGCTTCGCCAGTTTGTTGGAAGCTTATCAGATACGGCGTTCAAGTGGTACTCTGAGCTCCCGAACGACTCTATTAAAACCTTCGCGGAGATGGAGCTGCTGTTTACTCAACGTTTTGCAAGTGCCAGTGAACGTACCCCGATGACGGCACCGATTAACGCCAGGGTAAAACCCGGCGAGATGTGGGTTCAGTACGCTATACGATGGTGCAACTTATGGTCGAAGTGCGAGCAGCGCATTGAAGAAGCTCCCGCAGTGGGTATGTTTGTGGGAACCCTTGATCCACAAGCAACCATCTCACAATTTATGATATTTTTCAAGCCAACTACCTTCCAGGCCTTGATTGACAAACTAGCGCAGATGGATCAGATGGGCCATAAACCCCCTCTTCCAAGG
The DNA here is from genome assembly GCA_030015575.1 of Agapanthus africanus. NCBI lineage: Eukaryota > Viridiplantae > Streptophyta > Magnoliopsida > Asparagales > Amaryllidaceae > Agapanthus > Agapanthus africanus. Next base: position 31,430,421 of record CM057339.1, read on the forward strand.
CCGGACTCCCGAAATGACAAAGGGAAGGGAAAAGCGATTGTCGTCGCTAATGCTCAACAACAACCGAGCGACTCGAAGCCGGTTGCTCGTCAAAATAATATGCGCCCGTACGTACCCCTTGAGGATAGGATGGGACGTCCTTATTCCTTTCCCCACGATAAAACGAGGAGGTTATTCGAGCTGGCGTTGCGCAACAGACTCATAAACCTGCCGGATCCAAAACGTCCATTGCAACCAAGTGATGTCAACGAGCCCAACTACTGTCCTTATCATCGAGTACTAGGCCATCCGATCGAAGATTGCTACGTTTTCAAGAATTGGCTTGAAAACCAGTACCGACAGGGCAAGTTCGCGTTATCTGAAAAATGGAAAGTGAATCCCCCGCAGCCCCACACCTCTAAGGGGACGAATACGCCGGGGGCAACATGCTCCGTCGTTGAAGAAGCTCCTTGGGAGGTTGTATTATCAGCCAAGACAAAGAGGATGCTAAACGATCTTCGGACATGTCCAGCGATCAAGTGGAAGAACCCGTTGGAACCCCAGGTCATTGAAGGGATATTGAAGCCACGTCCAACTCCAAAGACCAATGGTGGTGGTTCAAGCACTTGCAGCCAGCCGTCAAAATCTTCGAAAAATAAAAAGAAATCTAAGAAGCCTGTGAAGCCTGGCGACAAGCGCACGGACTTACAAAAGCAAATTGACGCGCTGGATGAATACAACCAAAAGGTACGGACTCCCATTACGCTCCAAGAGTTCCTCAATCTCGTCTTTCAAGAAGAAGATGAGGGAGAAAGTTCATCGGATGAATCCGAGGAATATGTGGCGAGCTGTCATATGATTTCCCATTCGATCACGAACGATGAGGAGACTCCTTGCACCGAAAAGCTGGGGGCAGATCCTGAACCAAAAGTTCTGGGGCCATCAGATGAAGTAATTGACGCATTCCTTAATGAAGCTCGGTTGAAAAGTAAAGCTGATCGGGAGCGCGAGGCGACTATATTTGAAAGGGCCAAGCGCCAGCGACTTGATGAAGGAGCTGAGACGATCCCGTTGGAGCTGAACATCTCCGCTACCGACAAAAGACAATTTAAGATGAGGAAAAAGTTTGCTAAGGCCATATCAATGGGTATGAAGCTACCATCCTCTGAAGGAAGCATCACCATGAAATAGAAATGCACCCGTCCTATTGCTTATATCATCAGAAGGTTTCGCACCCCACCCAAGAGTGCAAAGCTTTCGATAGATGGTGGCAAGGATACGTTGCTCATCGACAATGCTTTAAGCGGGAAAAGCGTAAAACTCGTCGGGAGCAAAGAAATACGACCGGAGAGCTTGAAAGAACTACTGGCGATTGTCGCATGGTTAACACTGGCGGGTCACCGGTGCCTACATTCGGAAGCGATTCTGATGAGGAGCTAGAACTTGCCCCTCTCTTCAAAGAATCCACTTCAGGAAAAGAAGAAGTGCCGAAGGTCTGTGAAAATATTCGGCTGCGGAATCGGACGCTGCCTGAAAAGAACCTCGGACCCTCAAGCAAAAATGATAAAGGGAAAGAAAAGGTCTCTGAAGATATCGTCTTAGATGACCAAGTTCTGGAAGATCTAAACGCCAACAACCCGCCGAAGAAGAATAAGGTGGATTACAACGTCTTAGCACATCTGAGAAAGCTGCCCTCACAACTCAGCATTTTTGACACCCTTTTGCTATCAAAAGAGGCGACAGATTCGTTGATTAAGGCGCTCCAAGACCCAGAATAATTCCAAGCATGCCTGGCCGAGGAAAAGATGAAGGATGAATTAGAGGAGGTGCACACGGCCGATATTACTTTTGGTAATGAAGACCTTCTACTTGGGATGTGCGAACACAATCGCCCTCTCTATGTCTCAGGATACTGCCATGATATAAAGATAGGCAAAATCCTGATCGATAACGGGTCGTCTGTTAACCTACTCAACGTGCGGGTGTTGAAGGAAATCTGCATGAGCGTCCAGCACCTTGCTCGGGACAAGATCACCATCTCCGGGTTCGACTCCCAATCGTCAAAGACTCTTGGATCTGTGATACTGACGCTACGCTTCGGGCTACTCGTCACGGACATTAAGTTCCACGTCATAGACGCCAAGACATGCTACAACGCTTTGCTCGGCCGACCATGGTTACACGAGTACAACATCGTCCCTTCTACACAACATCAGTGTATAAAGTATTTTAAGGATGGTTTCGAGTATACCGTGACGGGAGAACTGAACCCGTTCTCTGTGAACGAGGTCCGCAAATATGAAGACGCCAAATACTTCTTACCGGATTTCGAAGACACAGAAAGGTGTCACAAGCCGGAGAATAAAGCTAACGCCACCATCCCGGTCTTCGGCAGTGATACCGATGGGGAAGAGGAGATAGTGTATTCGGATCCGCCCCAACACAACAAGCCGGGACCATCGGCTCCTACATTGATCTTTGGCAGCGACTCGGAAGATGAAGTCCATGCTGTATTCTCTGCTCGACCTTTAATACAAACGTCCGCTGACGAAGAGCAAAGTTTACAAGTCGCCATGGTGCCGCTTAAACACCATAAAGAACTGGATGCACTTAATATTTACAACGTAGAAGAGCTACAAACATTCTACATCCCTCCCAGGCAAGAGAGCGAAAAAGAAATTCTATTTTACCGCTCTGAAGAAAACAAAGCGGAGAAAGAAGTCTGGCACGGGGCGGATCCTACGTTGGACAGGCTTCAACCCATCCGTCTACCCAGATATTATACAGAAGGCTTGAAAAAGCTGCTAAAACGCCAGGGGATACCCTTCAAACAGACCGTTAGAAAGGCCAAATTCTATGACAGGGTCTGGAACGTCCCCGGGACTCAACGCAAACTGCCTAACGGGAGAATGGAGACAATTGGGCTCGGATACATTCGCTCCAAGAAACGAGAGCTGCTTCGCGACTGTTACGTCGTGCACAACTTTAATGAAGAGGCGGATGCTCAATGGGAGGATGCTAATCCTAAGCCAGTGAAAGTTCCAGATGCAAAGGAGCCCAGTCCGTCGTTCGAGGAACAAATGGACAAACTTATAAAGAAAGCTGGTCAAAAAGTACGGGATGATCACAACCGCGAGACGGCCATCTACGAGAAAGCCAAAACGCAACGCCTCCTTCAACAGACCATAAAGGATGAAAATGCCGCTCCTGGTCAACCTGTTATAAAGAAGGCTCGGCGCAAAAGCAGAAATAAGTCGAAAGGACAAAAAGGCGCTCAACAGCAACAAAGCAGAACTAAGAAGCTACGCAAACGGGAGTCGAGCGTTATTGATCTATCCCTCATGAAGAAAATAGGTCGAGCGTACTCGTTTCCTCGGGACAAGACGAAGAAGATACTTGATCTTTCTCTAAAACATCAGATGCTTACACTGCCGGAGTCCAAGCACCCCGAACAAGCAAGCGAAGTCTCTGGCCCAAACTATTGCTCTTACCATCGAGTAATAGGGCACCCGCTCGAAGACTGCTTCACCTTCAAGAATTGGGTCGAAGATCAATATCAGCTTGGCAAGTTCGCTCTGTCCGACAACTGGAGGGTAACGCCGCCACAGAAGCACGAGCCCAAGGCCATGAAAGAAGAACCGGTTCCACATTGGGATTGGAAGCGAATTCGCACCTGTCACATGATTACAACATTAAAAGAAGAGCCCGAGGACATAGATGAGCTCCCTTGGTGCTTCGAGAACAGCAGCGACGAGATAATCTCAGAATTCCCACCAGCGCCAAAAGAGCTGGAAGATGGAATCCATACCACTGCAGATAACCTCAAGAAGATTGAGTTGGGGACGGCAGACGATCCACGACCAACATTCATCAGCGAGCTGCTATCTGAAGAAAGGGTGGCTGCGTTAAAAGACGTGCTTCTACAGCATAGAGATTGCTTCGCGTGGAACTATTCCGAAATGCCGGGATTAGATCCAGAAATCGCTGTGCATAGATTGGCGATATCCCCGGACATCAAGCCAGTCAAACAGACGCCGAGGAGAATGCGGCTCGAGCTTGAGATGAGCATCAATGCTGAGGTCAAGAAGCTGATCGACTCTGACTTCATCCAGGAAGTTCAATGCCCTGAATGGATCGCCAACATCGTCCCGGTGATGAAGAATAATGGGACGGTGCGCATATGCGTGGACTTTCGGGATCTCAATAAAGCTTGCCCGAAGGATGATTTTCCAGTGCCAGTCACCGAACTGATGATAGACAATACGTCCACTCATGAGGTTTTCTCCTTCATGGACGGCTCATCAGGGTATAACCAGATAAAGATGCATCCAGAAGACCAGAAGCATACGGCCTTCAGGACTCCTCTGGGTATATTCTGTTATAAGGTGATGCCCTTTGGTCTAAAGAACGCCGGTGCCACTTACCAAAGGGCCATGACGAAGATCTTCGATGACCTTATACACGAAATCGTTGAATGCTATATCGACAATCTCGTGGTTAAAAGCAAATCATACGAGGAACATTTCGAGCATTTGAAGACTGTATTTCAACGCCTTCGATAATACAACTTGAAAATGAACCCGCTCAAGTGTGCATTCGGAGTTTCCTCAGGCAAATTCCTGGGATTCATTGTTCGACACCGAGGTATTGAAATAGATCCGTCTAAGATCAAGGCGATCATGGAAATGCCTCCGCTAAGGAATCTCAAACAGCTGCGGTCTCTCCAAGGGAAGCTCGCGTATATACGGCGATTTATAGCCAACCTTTCAGGAAAGTGCCGTCCTTACAGCCACCTGATGAAGAAGGGAACCCCGTTCATCTGGGACCAAAAATGCCAAAGCGCACTAGACGAGATCAAGCAATACCTGCAGAACCCGCCGGTGTTGGCTGCTCCGGTCAAGGGAAAACCCCTCATTCTTTATACAACCGCCCTCGAAGGTTCCTTAGGCGTATTATGGGCACAAGAGAACGATCAAGGGAAAGAAAGAGCACTCTACTACTTAAGTCGAGTTCTGCTGGGGGCAGAAAGCAACTACTCTCCCATTGAAAAACACTGTCTGGCGTTGATCTTCGCGATAACAAAGCTCAGGCACTATGCATTGGCGCACGAAGTCCGTCTCATTTCAAAGGTGGACCCCCTTAAATACTTGATGTCGAAGGCCATGTTGATGGGACGACTCGCTAAATGGGCCCTGCTCTTGATGGAGTTCTCGATAACGTATCAACCTCTCAAGGCAGTGAAAGGCCAGGCCATCGCCGATTTCCTCGCTGAGCACCCGATACCGGCCGACTCTCCTTTAAACTGCGATCTTCCAGACGAACATGCGTTTGATGCGATCGACGGTGATAATACCCGATGGGAGCTTTATTTCGATGGAGCATCTTCCGTGAAGAAGCACAAACAAAGTACCCCTATAATCAAATCGGGGGTGGGACTCATCTTTGTAACTCTACAAGGTGGGATAATGCGCTTCGCTTTCTCCTTAACAGAGCCGATGACGAATAACGAAGCCGAATATGAAGCCTTGATAGCAGGTCTTGAGATTGCCATTGACATGGGAGTTGAAAACCTCCTCATATACGGAGATTCTCAAATGGTCGTTAGTCAAGTAAACGGCGACTACCAAACGTGCAAACCGGAGTTGGTGAAGTACGGGGAAAAGGTGCAACAACTGTTGACCCAAATTCCCTCCTATACTTTGGAGAACATACCGCGCGCGGAAAATAGCAAAGCAGATGCGTTGGCCAAGCTTGCTAAAGAACTGGCCGACGAGAACCTCGATGACGTCAGAATCATGTACAAAGCCGTCGGGTGCTTGCCCCAGCAGAAATATCTCCGGAATCATCCAAAGAAAAAGGAGCGAACGAGCAGACTACCCTGCAAGTAAGAGACCGGGAAAAGGCTGAGGACTGGAGAGAAGTCTTCATAAACTACTTTAAGTCCCACCGAATGCCTGAAGAAGCGTCCACAAGACATCAGCTCATGAAACGAGCTCTGTCTTTCGCCTTCGTCAACGATACTCTGTACAAGAGGTCATTCGATTCTCTGTGGTTGAGATGCTTAGGACCTGACGAAGCGAAAAGTGTCGTCCAGGAAGTTCACGACGGACTCTGCGGTTCTCACCAAGCAGGCCCAAAGATGAAGTTGAAGATCAAACGGATGGGCTACTACTGGCCTACGATGATTCAGGACTGTCTCGAATATGCGAAGCAATGCCACTCATGCCAAATTCATGGGGACTTCATCCACCAGCATCCAAACCCACTACATCCAACGGTGGCTAGCTGGCCATTCGAAATATGGGGGACTGATATAGTCGGCCCCATCGAACCAGCATCGTCTAAAGGACATCGTTTCATCCTGGCAACGACTGACTACTTCTCCAAATGGGCAGAAGCAGTACCGCTGAGGGAAGTAAAGACGGAAAATATCCTCCACTTCTTCAAGACGCACGTCATATATCAGTTTGGAACTCCGAGACGGATCATCTCCGATAACGGGCCAGCTTACAGAAGCCACAAGATCAGTCGCTTTGCACAACAGCACAATATAGACTGGAAATATTCCTCGGTTTATAATCCGCGAGCTAACGGTCTAGCCGAGGCCTTCAACAAGACCTTGACGAAAATCATGAAAAAGGCGGTGTCTCAAAATAAGAAAGACTGGCACGAGAGACTGCAAGAGGCCCTTTGGGCGTATCGAACTACATTTAAAACGGCCACAAACACGACGCCGTACGCGTTGGTATTTGGGACGGAAGCAGTACTCCCCCTCAAGATAAAGTTACCCTCTCTACGAGTGGCAGTCCACTACGAGCTGACGGACGAAGAAAAGGCTCACCTTCGGCTTGACGCCCTTGACGAAACCCGGCTTACAGCACAGCAAAATCTGGAAGCTTATAAAGCAAAGATGACGCGCTCATATGAAAGACTGACCCGACCGAGGATATTTCGCCAGGGCGAACTCATGCTAGTGGTCAAAAGGCCTATGATCCCCAATCGCGCCAAGCGAGGAAAATTCGAGCCAATCTATGAAGGCCCGTACATCATAGATAAGGTCTACCAGGGTGAGGCCTATCTACTCATGGACATGCACGGTGAAAGGCCTTTCAGGCCGATAAACGGTCGCTTCCTAAAGAAATACTATGCTTAATGAGCCACAGCCTAGGTCAATGATAGGTGACGACGACCATGCCCGCTCGCTATCTTCCTAAGCTCAAGTTTTATAAGCAGTAGTCAGCCTCTCAAAGACGGACCGAAATGTCCTTAAACTAATAGCAGACCAAAACGTCTTTAAACTACTACCGCAGCATCTTTTAGGCTGACGAAAAAAAATATAAATAAAAAATATAAAAATAAAAAAAGGTATGTCCATAAGCAAAAAGGGCACGGATGAAAACCCGAAAGGGCTCCGTGAGTAAAAACAGCAGGGTTACCGGCGAGTGTTCGTAAAAACCCGAAAGGGCGCGACCTCGTAAAAAAAAAAGAGAAGAAGAAAATAAATAAATAAATAAAATAAAATAAAAACGGTATGTCCATAAGCAAAATGGGCACGGATGAAAACCCGAAAGGGCTCCGTGAGTAAAAACAGCAGGGCAACCGGCGAGTGTTTGTGAAAACCTGAAAGGGCGCAACCTCGTTAAAGGACACTTATTGGGTCCTCTCGACCTTATAAGGAGAAACTACCCACGCGAGATCCATACGACTCACAAGGGAGCAACACACTTAGGGATCCCCATGATTCCTAAGGAGAAAATACACTTGCGAGATCCTCACGACTCGTAAAGAGAACTCTCTTATGGGACCCTCACGGCTCATAAGAGTTGAAAGTCTTAAGTTACAGAGACCTAAACCTGTGCTTAAGCAACCCCCACAACTTCCGATATTGCCCTATAAGTGGCTCAATATTGACCCTGGTATACAATCCACGGGCGCGAATAAACATTTCCCTAACCAAGTCTCATCCGTGACTGGGGATATGTTCGAACGACCCTTGCAAATCCTCTCGACTTACAAGGAGAAAACCCTCTTGTAGGATCCTTACGACTTACAGAGAAACATACACTTAGGAATCCTTACGATTCCTAAGGAGAAAATACACCTACAAGATCCTCACGACTTGTAGGGAGAAATAACTTTGTGAGACCTTTACGGCTCATGAAGTCAAAAGCCTTAGTCGACAGGACCTTAACCCTAGTCGCTAAGCCTCCTTTGTTCGACAACGACAGAGGCAAATGATGATTCGCTCCTGGCAATATCCCAGTTATAGCGGCGCTGATGCCGAAATTGGTTTACAGCGAAAAGCCAATAGGTCGCACATGCATACGAAATAGCCGAAATGATAGGGCAACTTGCAATAAAAAGCAGGAAGTAAAAATGTATGCATGCAAAATAGCCGAAATGATTGGGCAAATCGCAATAAAAAGCAGCGAGTAAAAATAAAATAAATAGCCGAAATGATTGGGCACCGCAAAAAATAGCCGAAATGATTGGGCAATCGCGACCTTCGCGATATAAAAGCTGAAATGATAGAGCATCGCGGAGATAAAACAAAAAAAAATGATGATAAAACTTTGGCCCTACAGTTAAGATCACATCGATCACTGTATACAATCCAAGGGCGTAAACAAAGAGGGAACCATACTTTCCCAACAGGCTCCGCCAGAAGACGAAGCCAAATCTCGACGGTTCAGTCCAACTCCGAAGAAACCAGTGTCTTCAGTAAATTCCTCGACTCACGGATACAAACACTCCTTGACGAGTGCCTCCTGATCCGCGTCGACTCGCAGAGCCACCAGTGCCTCCGTGGGAAATTCTCGACTCGTTTCAAACCCCAAGGAAACAAATAATCCTTGGCGCTTGGGAAACAAATAATCCCTAGCAAACTCCTCGACTCACGGATACAAACACTCCTTGACGAGAGCCTCCTGATCCGCGTCGACTCGCAGAGCCACCAGTGCCTCCGTGGGAAATTCTCGACTCGTTTCAAACCCCAAGGAAACAAATAATCCTTGGCGCTTGGGAAACAAATAATCCCTAGCAAATTCATCGACTCACGGATACAAACACTCCTTGACGAGAGCCTCCTGATCTGCGTCGGCTCGCAGAGCCACCAGTGCCTCCGTGGGAAATTATCGACTCGTTTCAAACCCCAAGGAAACAAATAATCCTTGGCGCTTGGGAAACAAATAATCCCTAGCAAATTCCTCGACTCACGGATACAAACACTCCTTGACGAGAGCCTCCTGATCCACGTCAACTCGCAGAGCCACCAGTGCCTCCGTGGGAAATTCTCGACTCGTTTCAAACCCCAAGGAAACAAATAATCCTTGGCGCTTGGGAAACAAATAATCTCTAGCAAATTCCTCGACTCACGGATACAAACACTCCTTGACGAGAGCCTCCTGATCCGCGTCGACTCGCAGAGCCACCAGTACCTCCGTGGGAAATTCTCGCCTCGTTTCAAACCCCAAGGAAACAAATAATCCTTGGCGCTTGGGAAACAAATAATCCCTAGCAAATTCCTTGACTCACAGATACAAACACTCCTTGACGAGAGCCTCCTGATCCGCGTCGACTCACAGAGCCACCAGTGCCTCCGTGGGAAATTCTCGACTCGTTTCAAACCCCAAGGAAACAAATAATCCTTGGCGCTTGGGAAACAAATAATCCCTGGCGCTTGGGAAACAAATAATCCCTAGCAAATTCCTCGACTCATGGATACAAACACTCCTTGACGAGAGCCTCCTGATCCGCGTCGGCTCGCAGAGCCATCAGTGCCTCCGTGGGAAATTCTCGACTCGTTTCAAACCCCAAGGAAACAAATAATCCTTGGCGCTTGGGAAACAAATAATCCCTAGCAAATTTCTCGACTCACAGATACAAACACTCCTTGACGAGAGCCTCCTGATCCGCGTCGACTCGCAGAGCCACTAGTGCCTCCGTGGGAAATTCTCGACTCGTTTCAAACCCCAAGGAAACAAATAATCCTTGGCGCTTGGGAAACAAATAATCCCTAGCAAATTTCTCGACTCACGGATACAAACACTCCTTGACGAGAGCCTCCAGATTCGCGTCGGCTCGCAGAGAAACCAGCGTCTCCGCGAGAAAATTCCCGATTCGTCTCAACTTGCAAGATGAAGACTCAGGCAACAGGGATTAAAAAACTTGCTTCCTGAACAATGGGACCCTACAAGTCGATCTAAGACGGTCTCTTGTATACTATTCATGGGTCTCACTCTTCAAAGTCGAATTTCGACGAGAAGGGAAACAACCGCTTACGAGTCCTCTCGACTCGTAAGAGGGAAAATTTTTCTTACAGGATCCTTACGACCTATAAGAGAAAACACACTTAGGAATCCTCATGATTCCTAAGGAGAAAAAAACCACTTACGAGATCCTCTCGATCCGTAGGGAGAAAAGTCTCTATGAGACCCTCACGGCTCATGGAGTTGAAAAGTCTTAGGCAGCAGATCTGAACCTGCGGCCTAAGCCATCGCTGATTCTTAAGAAAGTCAAGATATTTACTCTATTATCTGTCAACCATGTTTATTAAGATAGCATGCCGATAATAAAAGAAAGAAGAAAGCGACGGAAAGAGCATCTGATCTATATTTGATTAAGCGTTCGAAACACATTCATTTATGCAAAAGATTCGGAACAAAAGATAAGACAAGCTAAAATAAAAAAGGGGTTTCCATTCATATTGCTAAAAATTCTTACAATCATAAGAGCAATGAATAAGAGACATTATTCAAATTATTACAACGGTATAACCTCAGATCCGGGGCACGGATTGAGGAATTCAAAAGTAAGGCTATCCAGAGTTCTTCTGGCCTTTCTAATTATTCTTATGCGCAGCCTCTCGCGCTCCTCTGTGTCGAGATCCACGGCAAGCCTTTCCGGCCTTTGATAAGCAGCAACTATTGTTGTCTGCTGGAAGATTTGATATAGGATGTCAATGAGGCTGTCCCGCCGTTTCTTCGAAATCAGCCCCGTCAGGAACACTGAATGCACCTTGTCTTCGGCATCATCCAGCGCAATGAGAGGTAGGGCCTCGTGAAGACCCGGAAGTGCTCTCCATATTGCTCCCAGCACGACTTTCAAAAGAGCCGAACGACGAGGTAGCAGCCAACCACCGCTTGCGTTCAGACGACCCATGACCTCTGCACTTGGGCGTCTGTAAACTCTTGGTTTTGTTGACGGCCCTGCGCACGAATATCCTCGTAGGTAATGAACTCGTGCAGACTGTATAGATGCACCGCCATAATGCCTGAAGGAAGCAACATTGGAAGATTAGCAATGAGGAAAAGGTATAGGGAGTTAAAACTCCTCGAGAGCAATCCTCTATAGACAGGAGTGGCACCTGTCAAAAACCAGTTATGAGGAGAATTTAAGGAAAATTCCCTAAGAACATTGAGAGCTTTGCTCTGAGAAAAAAAATGATATAATAATAATAATAGTATCAAATGCCATGAAGAACTCTTAAGAGTTCTTTTATATGATTTCGAAGGAGCAAAGCTCCATTAATTAAGAAAATCCAAGGGAAACCTTTCGGAGAGCAGAGCTCTATTAATGGAACCCTAATAGGGCTCCCTTTAGTTCTCTTTAGACCCCTTTAGAGCAAAGCTCTGCTAAGTGAAACCCTAAATGGGTCTTCTTTAGATCAGGGATCTATTGAGAGCAAAGCTCTTAAAGCTGATTTAATTTAATCAAAATTAATATTTTTACCTAAAATTCTCTAAAGTTTGAACTTTTAAAAAGTGTCTAAACAAGAGAGCAAGGCTCTGAGTTCTGAAAGTAAAAATCTGAAAGATGATAAGCATCTGTGGGGGACCAAAGGTCCTATTTATAGGCATCGAGTGCCTCTTCAACTTCCAAAAGGTGCCGCGACGGTTGGGATTCTGCCACCGTTGCGCTTGCGTTTGGAGGCCACGTAAGCGCAGCGGTGGGGGGGCATTTGTTTGCCCCAATCAGAGCAAAGCTCTGTTCAAATTCCAAGGCGGGAGATGAAGCAACGCTTCATCTTCCTCCAATCAGAAATAAAGTTTTGCTTTGAAAATTTAAACTTTAATAAATGAAGCAACGCTTCAGATCCTTTGCGCTGCGCGCGACGCGCCACGTGTCTAGCATAGATACATTAGCGCAGCGTCCAAGAAGGCGCGCCCAATTAGAGCAAAACTCTGTTAAAGGAAACGCCGCGCTGCGCTCTGCGCTGTGCGACACGTGGCAGCGCAGTTGCGCTAGCGCAGTTGCGCTGCGCTGTGCGCTGAGCGACACGTGGCAGCGCAGATGCGCTAGCGCAGAAGAAGGGGCTAAGTGCCAAAGGCAATTTATCCATGCAAAATTACATGCACTTGATAATAACAAATTAAAATCATACGATGCACAAGCACAACAGAGAACTAAAATAAAAGAACCCTTAACAGACAATGAAGTACTTGATTAAAAAGAAAAATACTTATTCATTATTGTTATTATTACATTTAAAAAAGATCACCGAATACGGGATTGGAGAGACAAGGGTTCACAAAAAGAAAAAGAATATTATTCAGCTCCCTCTCCGTCTTCTCCATCACGTCGAAGCGGCGATCTTCTCGAGGGGTAGCCATCCAACGGTAGACGCCGCACTCTTGGGAAAAAGTGGCGATGACAACCCGACGAGCCCGTATCTGGCTCAGCAAGTAGAAGGAGAAGTCCCTTAGGGCTTTGGTGATCAAGAGCGCTTAGAAAAGGCTCTCGATCTTATTCTCGGCCACATCAAGCATTGCCGAGGACATCTCTGCCGGAGGAGGGGGAATGTCGGCGAGCACTGAGGCAAGGATCATCCGAAGCCAAATGGAACTCGGGAGAAGAAGTGACCCCACACGAGTCGAAAGCTCGTACATTGCAGTATCGCACTGCTCGTCCGAAAAAGAGGAGTCCACCAAGCGCGCAGCAAAACAAGGAACGATGTCCCGGATCGGCACTTCCCACGGTTGTCGGCAGGCGTGAGGACGGTTGCAAGCCATGATCGAAGAAGTTCTCTGAAGGTGAGAAAAGAAAAGGCTCGGCCTTGAGTTATATATAGACCCAAACACAGAAAATTCTGTGCGCACTGGAATTATTTCCAAGACCCGGAAAATCGAAATTTCGAAGAAATACAAGTTTGACTTGAAAAGAGGAGATGAAAAGATATCTCAGGGGAAGCAACGCTTCCAATTCCCCCAATCAGAGCAAAGCTCTATCTTAAAAATTTAAATTTTAATAAATGAAGCAACGCTTCAGATCCTTTGCGCTGCACGCGACGCGCCACGTGTCTGGCGCAGATACGTCAGCGCAGCGCCCGAGGCAGCGCACCCAATCAGAGCAAAACTCTGTATTAAATGAAGCAACGCTTCAGATCCTCTGCGCTGAGCGCAAGGGCGACACGTGTCAGCGCGGTTGCGCAAGCACTGCGCTGCGCGACACGTGTCAGCGCAGATGCGCTAGCGCAGTTGCGCTGCGCTGTGCGCTGCGCGACAGGTGTCACGCGTTGGGGCATTTGCGCCAAACAGAATTAAGATTTTAAAGAAATCTTTCTGTTCTTGTTAAAACAAGAAGATTTTCTTCTGTAAAACAGAAGCCCTTGGATCAAAGATCCAACGGTGGGGAAAATTCCCCAAATCACTCAGAGAAAGATCTCTCTAACAAATTTAACTAATTTATGAGCACTATAAAAAGGACCCCAGACCTCAATTCAAAGGCATCAAGATCTTTCTAAAAAAAAGAGAGAGAAGAGAACTCTCGAGAACTCCTCAAGAACAACAGAAGGTAAAAACCTTTGAAAAAAGAGAAAATTCTCTTATGAACATATCAGTGATCTAAAAACAAGATCATTGATCTTTAAACATAACTAAATAAAGGAATAAATAATAAAATAAAAATAGTGCTTCGCACTTTTTCATGAACCTTTGGTTCTTTAAGATAAGAAAAAAGACTTATCTTTTTCTTTGATCTTAATTAGATCAACAAATCTAACAGTGCTTTGCACTTCTATTCATTGAATCTAAAAGATTCCTAAATTATAGTGCCTTGCACTTGCAATACTACACTGTTGCGCTCTTGGATTGGCGCAAGCCACCAAAGAGCGCCACGTGTCAGCGTCTGAACCGTTTGCGCTTTGCGCTTTTGAATAGAGCTTTGCTCTCTGAAATTGGCGCAACTCACCGGAGCACGCCACGTGTCAGCAGCGCAAGCGTAGCGCACTAGCGCAGCGCACTGCGCTGCATGACACGTGTCATCACCATGAGCGCTTGCGCTCTCTGATTGGCGCAAAGCGCCTGATGAATGCAATGCATTTCCTAAAAAGGCCAGACCCAAATCAAAAAGACTAAGCAGGCCAAAATAAATTGCAAAGCAATAAAAGGGTAGAGCCCAAATGAAATTGATGCTCTGCATCCTTTCTGGGCAAAGTCCAAATAAAAATAAAAAGAAATGCAACGCAAAAGCAAATAAAATGTTGAACACTTTCAAGTGGAATTAGCCCAATTTTGGCCATAAGTCCTTAAATTAAATTGACTGAGCAAGATTGCTCTCTTAAATCAATTTATATCCGGTTCGAGAGTACATCTCCGAACCCCTCTGACGACCGTCGTTGTAATCCTTCAACGACGTCATAGAGGTGACGGGTCCTAACGACCACACATCGATATGGACTGCGGGGTCCCTAAACTCGTGGACCGAAACGTCCTTAAACTAATATTGGACCGAAACGTCCTTAAACTAATGTCGGACCACCACGTCTCTAAACTGGAACATGGACCACTACGTCCCTAAAACTGGAACAATAGAGCATCCAAATGCTCTTTTGTCGGATCTAAACGATCCCGTTTAAGTTGATCTTAGCCCCAAACACGGCTAACGTATCCTTAAACATTCAAACGGACTATAAAACTCCAAATCAAATTTGGTTCAAGGGTACATCTCTGAACTCCTCTGACATCTGCCGTTGTAATCCTTCAACGACGTCAGAGAGGCGACGAGTCCCGATGGACATATATTAATCGACCAACACGTCAAGTCGATTTTACTCCAAAATAGGACTAACGTATCCTTGACGAATGTTTAAGTTGATCTTAGCCGCAACGCGACTAATGCATCCTTAAACTAAAAACACCAAACCCAAATCTAAGTAAATACGGATTTGGACTAATCCACGTCCTACGGGCGACGGCATTACTCAGTCTCCGTATACAATCCACGGGCAACCACAAACAAAACAAACACACACGACACGAAGTGAAATTCTGGAGAAGGAGAAATTTGTTACCGCGATGCGGTAGCGTAATTAACTACAGGGGCTTGCGCCTGCAGGGAAGAGCGTCCCCACAATCAAAAAACCCCTCAAGCGAGGGGGAATCTGACAAAGTCTGCTACATCGGCCGCATCCGTCTAAACCTCCGATACACGGTGCCATAAATCAACTTGGCATCTTCAGAGAGGTGGACGGATAAGACTAAATAGCATCTGCCCCGAATCTCAGCGTCAGGACATCGCGGTCTTTTGCGCCGCCTTTCGGAGGGGGAACAAGCACGCACGCATGAAGCATATCCTCCAGAGTCTGTATAGTCCGCTCTGACTGACCATCGGTCTATAGTTGGAAAGCGGAGCTAAAGCTCAACCAGGTACCCAAGGCTTCCTGAAGCTTCTGCCAAAGATGGCTAGCGAACTGGGTGCATCTATTGGATACAATGCATGAAGAAACTCCGTGCAAACGCACAAACTTATCAAAAAACAACTAAACAAACTGAGCATAACCGAAAGTGGTCTTCACTGGAAGAGAGTAAGCCGCTTTCGTTAACCAGACAACAATCACCCAAATAGAGTCATACCCTTGACTAGACCTGGGTAGATCCACAACGAAATTCATGGAGATCTGCTCCCATTCCCACTCCCGAACGATTAAAGATTGCAACTCTCCTGCCGGTCTCAAATGCTCAACCTTAGCTCGGAAACAATTCAGGCACCTAAAAACGAAATCTGAAACATCACTCTTCATCCCTACCCACCCGTAACTATCTCTCAAGTCACGCTCCATCTTGGTGGAACTTGGGCGAACACTGAAAGCTGACTGATGTGCCTGCTTTAGGACCTCGCGTCTCTACCCATCAATATCAGGTACACACAAATGAGTCCCTAAACGTAGCACACCCTAGTCATCAATCAAGAACTCCGAATCTCTACCCAGCCGAACGTGCTTAAGAATCTCAGACAAATGGGCATCGGCGGGCTGTGCCTCACGAAAACGATTAAGTAGAAACGGACGGGCGCGGACATGAACAAGCTGTCCCCCAGTGGAGGTGAACTTAAGCTGTACTCAGCTGTCACACAAGAACTGTAAATCTATAGAAGACTGTCTCTGAACTGCGCTCAAGTAACATTTCAGAAAAATAAAATATTATTTTTGGAAATTTTTATAATTAAATAATAAATATATTGAATATTTTATTAGTACGGTATAATTAAATACCGATAAATCGGGGAAAAAATTGGAAAATTGTAGAAATTACTGAAATGAGGGTGTTTTAAATGAATTAAGCAAATTATGTTTTTTAATAATTAATTATACCCTATTTTAATGCTAATCGCGGTTAAATATCGCTAATCGCGTATTAAGCCGGATTTGTGCACATGACATGCACCATGTCATATTACCTTTTTCTACATTTTCCTATATGGTCCTTTCTTTTATCATGCATGGTTTTTGGTTTTACGAAAAGAAAACAAAAGAAAAGAAAAAGGAAATGGTTATTTTAAGTAGGTATGGGCAAGAGAGAGAGAGAGAGAGATGTGAGGGGTCAACCATGGTATGGCTCTTGGTCTCACTTCATCATCTTCTTCATTTTCTTCTCCTCTCCTTCTCAAAGCTGTTGCCCACTCTCCCTCCCCCTCAAATTCCTCACTATACCATCCAAACACAACCCAAAAGTCCATCTCACTTTCATTAAAAACATGCACAAGACCATTACAAGCACTTTGGACCAAGAAAGCAAGGATTTTGGGCACTTGGGGCAACTCAAGAATTTTCTTGTGTTGCCAATGAGGTAATTTCTGCACCATTAGTATTGTATTTCCATTACTTTAGCACCTATGCAAGTTTAGAAGTATTTGGATGCGGTTTGTGAGCTTTGAAATTCCTAGATGAGGTTTGAGGGAATTTTGAGTTGTGTTAGTGCTAATAAGCCTTAATGGTGACCTTAGAACCCCCTATGAGGTTAGAAACCCAGACCAATTTGAAACAAACCCAAATACGGAAAAACAGAAACTGTTAATGTCGTTTTTGTGTGTAATTAGTAGGTGCAGGAAAATCTGGGATGACCTGGAATATTTTCAAGAAAAGCAAACAACTTCAGAGACCTAGTTAAAGCACTGCGAGGCCACCCTACCAATACAAGACCAATCCAACCCTGTAAAACCGAGCTCACCGGATCTAGGGGGTAGTGGCCGGCCACTCTGTAGAAATTAGTGCCCAAGTTGCTTCTATAGCTCATATACACCCTATACATTACCCCGGTACTATTTTTGCAACTTGTTTACACCTTAACTAAAATCTGGGACCACTTTCTTGAGTTGCTGTTTTGATTCGGGGTTATATTTTACGTATTTTGAATTCTTGATTTTAGTATTTGGTATTGTATTCGGTCACTTGACGTTTGTACATCGATATCGAGTGTTATTTGGTTGATTTGTGTGAGTATACCATAGGTTTTGACCTATATGAGATTCGTGTGTCGTTTCAATTTCGAATTGGATTGTAATGCGATACGATGTGTTATGATATGTAGGTACCCTCGTGAAGAGTTCAAGACGACAAGCGAGCGCGTGGCGACATCGGCATCGGCAAGCGAAGAACAGGTGAGTAGATCTATATCTACGGCGGAAGTCGGATGGATGGCGTATAGCACCCCCGCAAACTTTGATGGAAACCGATTCAATTATAGAATATGGTTAAGGGAAACTTTAATAGAAAACTATAGATATAGTTAAATGATAGTTAGAGAAACCATATTAGAAACTATATGATAGTTAGCAATGATATAATACGATTAATACGTGATGACGAGATTTGAGGATGATGTTCGACGATATTACCGTGTTGGATACTATATGACTAGATAACCGACGTAGATGTGTCATCCGAACCATACCTATTTCCAAACTGAAGAATCGTATGCATCTTTTAAACAGATACCTTGAGGGACGTTACGGATTTTCAAATGATATATTTTCCTTAAAAACACCGTAGCCCCTACTTTCAAAACTACTATTTGCATCTTTTAAAAAACTGATTGTATTGTTCGGGCGTGTACGTTAGATTAGATACGTATGCTTATAGTGAAGTCAGAATATATTAGTAGAATTGACTTAATGTAGGAGATAAATGCGATGAAAAGATAAGACGATGTGATATGATGATTTGATGATACGTTGGTATATGGATGCAAGTCGATTAAGATGATTGATACCTTTGCCGGTCCCCTGATACGAGATTGTTATGGATGTGACTTGGGACATAGCTATATAGATATATGTAAAGATGTGAATCTTGAATGATAAGCCGTACGAGACATTAGTTCCGTACCCTCATTGTCATAAAGGTTGATAGGATCCCTATTGGTTTTATGCCGTCGTACGATAATTTTCCATACGTGATGAATTTGACTTGATTATTGATCCTTACCCTTGACTAGAGGATGCCATACGATGGATTATACCATATGTGATGTTGTGAGGCTGGATACCGATTGATAGATTCACAGACTCGGCCATGTTAGATACGTATACCTTATAGTTTTTAGCTGATAATTTACTTTATGCTGCATTCATGACATTCTCATCGCATTGCTTATACATGTGCTAGTACACCTGCACCATTATCGATGATGCGTATGTTACACTTACACAGATTTGCCGGCTCACACACTTCATCATCGATAATTTCCATGTCACTACACAGTAGAATTGCTGCATCATGATATGACTCCTTGTATAGTTTACTTGCTATAGTTACATATGCACCTTATACGATGTTGCTTTTGACTTTGGGAGAAATTGGGAACCGCGAGATATATTTTAAAAACTGGATTCATTTAAAAAGGCGACTTTCCCTCGACATGTGCATATTACTGATTCCATGTTGCATGATATACTGATATGCTTACATTTCTTTTATATGTCGCATACATCATGCTTTACGATTATACGCTTTGAGATATGCTGTTTTCATGAGATTTCTGGATTTGAGAACCGTGGTTATTTCAAAAGAAAGTATGTATTGTTTTAAAAACCCGGTTTCTCTTGATATGATATTTCAGTGCGTCCACCATGCGTTTTCTCGGTTCTGAGACGTGTGATATGTGAAACCCGATTCGAGGAGGCGGATGATCCGTTTGCGGGTTCATGGTGGACCCGGTATGGTTCCCCGGGGCAAGAAATGTTTTTCGTGGAGTAGACGATGAGCCTGGTAGGGTGGCTAGTACCTACCGGTGATTGGTTGGACCTGGCGGCTATCCGGAGGATACCGACCGGAGTCGGGAGATGATATGGGCCGATCCGGACTGACGGAGCCCGAGAGATATGAGGATTTACGTGCCGACGCTGGGCATGGGTTTTATGATGTTTCGAGTGTCGATACTGGACACTCAGGTTCCATGATTTGTAGTGTCACGAGGGACACACGTTGATTTATATCTGTAGGGTTCCTAGGCACTCTAGTGAGGTCTCACAAGGCAACGAACATGCCAATTTAAAAAAAATGGTGCCGAGAAACCCTAGACTACGGATCTTAGACTAGAATTCTAGACAAAAGAAAAAACTAGCTAACTACTTAACTAGAAGTGAGAAGCTACAACCTTTGTAGATCCGGATTTCCACTTCCTTAGCTCCACGTGGGTGTCCTCTCACTGTCCATCATGAATCCCGAACCCAATCGTCGGCTTCATCGGAGAAACGGGCGAGCTAGGTCGTCGGCTTCGTGTCAAAGACGATCTACGTCGAGGTTGCACTAGTTCAAGCTCCGACTTCACAAAGTTGTGAAACTTGTGAAGAAAACACCCAAAACAACTTGGCAAGAGGTAAAGGGTGAAGAAATAGGAGGTGGGTTCACTTTAGAATTGGATTTCTCTCACTAGAACTCAAGTTGCCATTAAAGTAGCAAGCTTTTCTTTTTGAAGAAGAAGATGAAGAAGATGATAGAATATGATAAAAAACTTAATCAAAATAGAAAAGAAAATGATATTTATCATATCCTAACCATGGTCAAGTGTAGAGAATTGACCATGGTTAGTGGGAGTGGTTAGGTTTAAGTATGAAGACAAAATGGCATCATTAGTAAAAGCTTCATGAAGCTTCACCATTCTTCATGATAAATGAAACCATTTTATTTTCATAAAACCAATTAATAAATAATGAATGGATTAAATAATAAGTGAATAAAACATAAACCCTAACCACTCTCATAACCATGGTTCAATTCTTTTACACAAAGTCAAGTCAACATGCATCATCAAACATGATACAATCATGTGCACAAAAGCATATCACATATACAATGTGCATCAAGTGAGAAAAATCCGTTTAAAGTGAACCAATACTAGTTAATGCAAAGTAATATATCAAATATATAATTATACATTAAATCATTAAATCAACACTTGATTCAATGATCCGGTCATGTCGCACATGACCGACTAGTATTCAATGTATCGACTTATCGAATCGATCTTCGATTCGATAACTAGGTTATATCATATACAACCAATCGAAACATTAATCGCGAGAATCAAATACGGTATCACATACACGCATTATTCTCGGTCCCGTACATATCTCATATGCACTCCTATTTCGTTTCGCTTGAGCTAGGAAACCTCTGTGTAGGACTCTAAAGACTCATCAATACGCTGGTAGCAGATGATGATCATATCAAGCACCCACAAGCCGCAAGCGGTCTGCTAAACGTAACGGCTACCCGGGTATTGAGCGATCAGAAGATCGACGAGCTAGCCCGCTCACACTCCTGCGAATCCGACCAGTAACACTTACCGTACAGTCCGGTCTGTTCGTCTGAAACGTCGCATATCAAGTCTAAGGGTGGTAAACGTCAGACCCCAATACTCGATAAGTCGTGCCGATGTGAGGCTTATAACGGGTCGAGAAACTACTGGTAACACTTACCAGCAAATCTCTGATCAACCCTAGCCAGGGACTTCCCTGTTACGGCCAATCGAGCACAGCGCAACATCAACCCCCAATACCGGGAGAGACGAAACCCCTCCTATCGCTCATTGCCTCCATGTGACTCGGGACTGTACCCAAAGACCACCGTTTTGCACGCCCTCATGGACGTGGTAAGGTGGAGATCAAAGCACAGTGGGAATCACACAAGACTCTATGACGATCTCGGGTCTACAAACTAACCTGCACAAGTGTCACCTGAGAACTGCCATCTGACGTGAGGTATAATACCATCTGGGAGTTCTCGGCGAGTCCGTCCAGTATACCCAGTCTCCACTAAGCACCCGTATACCATCTCTGATGTCAAACACCAATGGATATGGGATCATCCATCGCCCATCACATGGGTCGAGAAGCATATACGCTAGTCTACTCTGGTATATCGATGCCCCGTCTCGATACACCCACGACTAGGGACCTTGAAGGATGTACTTATGGACTACCATGTCCCCACTAGTATGATCTGCATCATAGTCCAGGTAGTCAAGTATAAATCCTAAGGGCTTTACCAACATGTAACTATAAGACAGTATAAAGAGACTAGTGTACATGTTAAGATAAAGAGCAACCAGATAGCATACTATCATGTCGAGCAAGAAAGTCATCTCTATATATGTCCAAGCATCCAATATAATATACATCATCTGTACAATACTGGCCTCTAGGGCATACATACAACTAACAACCTCCCACTTGCACTAGGGCCAGCTGCTGTAGTATCGCATACCGAGCATCCCGAAGAGTCTCTCAAACTGTATCTGGGGAATGGCCTTCGTGAGTGGATCCGCAGTGTTGTCCTTCGTGTCAACCCTCCTGACCTCGATCTCCCGGCGATCAACTATCTCCCGGATCAGGTGATACCGCCTCAGAATATGCCTGGATCGCTGATGGGACCTGGGTTCCTTGGCCAAAGCCACCGCTCCATTGTTATCGCAATACAAA
Source organism: Agapanthus africanus (assembly GCA_030015575.1). Lineage (NCBI taxonomy): Eukaryota > Viridiplantae > Streptophyta > Magnoliopsida > Asparagales > Amaryllidaceae > Agapanthus > Agapanthus africanus. Next base: position 31,452,597 of record CM057339.1, read on the forward strand.
GGTATTGGACGCTCAATGGATGGAACCACTCCAAGTTCAGTAATGAACTTCTTGACCCAGACAGCCTCTTTGGCAGCATCGTTGGCAGCGATGTATTCAGCCTCCATCGTCGAGTCTGCCACGGTTTCCTGCTTGGAACTCTTCCAGCTAACCGTCCCTCCGTAAAGGGTAAAGACAAAGCCCGACTGCGACTTAGAGTCGTCCTTATCACTCTGGAAGCTCGAATCGGTAAAGGACTCCACTTGGAGCTCTCCGTTACCATACACCAAGAACATATCTCTAGTCCTTCGTAAGTACTTGAGAATGCTCTTCACAGCTGTCCAGTAACTCTCTCCAGGATCAGCTTGATACCTGCTCACTACACTTAGTGAGTATGCTACATCGGGTCTGGTACATAGCATCGCATACATGATAGAGCCTACTGCCGAAGCATAGGGTATCCCTTGCATGCGAGCTCTCTCCAAATCAGTCTTGGGAGACATCTCTTTGGAGAGAGTGACTCCAGAGATCGTGGGCAAGTTCCCACGTTTGGACTCTTCCATACTAAACCTCTTTAGTATGGTGTCAATGTACCTGGATTAGGACAATCCCAAAATCCGTTTGGATCTATCTCTATAGATCCTAATTCCCAATATGCAGGAGGCATCACCAAGATCTTTCATTGAGAATCTTTGTGATAAGAAGAGCTTGACCGCTTGCAGCATAGGAATATCATTTCCTATCAAGAGTATGTCGTCCACGTACAATACGAGGAAGACGACCTTACTCTCTGCCACCTTCTTGTAGATACAAGGTTCATCTGGATTTTTGACGAAATCAAACTCTTTGATAACGACATCAAAGCAGATGTTCCAACTCCGCGATACTTGCTTTAATCCATAAATGGATTTAAGCAGCTTGCACACCTTCCCGCTGCTCCCACTGTCTACGAAGCCCTCTGGCTGAGTTATGTACACGCACTCTTCTAAATCACCATTTAGAAAGGCGTTCTTAACATCCATTTGCCAGATTTCGTAGTCATGAAAGGCAGCAATGGCAAGCATGATCCGGATGGATTTAAGCATAACCACTGGAGAAAAGGTTTCGTCATAGTCCACACCTGGTCTTTGACGAAAACCCTTTGCTACAAGTCTAGCTTTGAAAGTCTCCATTTTCCCATCTACACCAAGTTTCTTCTTGAAGATCCACTTGCTCCCAATGGGTTTTACCCCTTCAGGAGCAACTTCCAAAGTCCATACTTTGTTGGTGTACATGGATTCCATCTCGGACCGCATAGCATCCAGCCATTTCACTGAGTCCCTACTCGTGATGGCCTGCTCGAAGCTAGTTGGGTCATCATCATCCATGATGCAATCCTCGCTTCCACCATCAATGAGAAAACCGTAGTATCTCTCAGGTGGACGAGAAACCCTACTAGATCGGCGGAGAGGCTGGGGTTCGTCGGGTACTATCGAATCTTCTGGTTCCACTAAATCTTCAGTTATAGTTTGTGTATCTGGAATTTCTTCCAGCTCTATCACTTTGCCACTAATTTCTTTTTCAAGGAATTCCTTTTCTAAAAAGGTGGCATATTGAGAAACAAACACTTTTTGTTCTTCAGCATGGTAGAAAAAATATCCTTGGGAATTCTTAGGATATCCCACAAACTTGCAGAGAACTGACCGTGCCTCGAGTTTGTCTGGATTTTGCCTTTTGACATAGGCCGGACAACCCCATATCTTAACTCGTTTAAAACATGGTCTCTTCCCACTCCATATCTCATATGGTGTGGTAGGTACAGATTTAGATGGAACTTGATTCAATAGGTATGCTGCTGTCTCCAGCGCATAACCCCAGAAGGAAATAGGTAACTCAGCCGTGCTCATCATAGAGCGCACCATATCTAATAGGGTGCGGTTCCTCCGTTCAGATACACCGTTGTGCTGTGGTGTATATGGAGGAGTCAGCTGAGAGAGAATCCCATTCTCTTTTAGGAAGTCTAGGAATTCATTGCTCAAGTATTCCCCTCCTCGATCAGATCGTAGGATTTTAATACTTTTTCCGGTTTGGTTCTCAACTTCTTGTTTATATTCCCTAAATTTCTCAAAAGCTTCTGATTTGTGTTTCATCAGGAACACATATCCGAATCTAGAGAGATCGTCAGTGAATGTAATGAAGTATGAAGAACCATCCCTGGCATGTGTAGACATAGGACCGCATACATCACTATGTATCAGTCCTAAGAGTTCGGTAACTCTTTCTCCGTGTCCCGTAAACGGAGTTTTGGTCATCTTGCCTTTGAGACATGACTGGCAAGTGTCATAAGATGAAAATTCGAAAGGTTTCAAATATCCATCCTTATGCAACTTAGCCAGTCGTGTCACATTGATGTGACTCAGTCTACAATGCCACAAGAAGGATTCGTTGAGTTCAGAACTCTTCCTCTTGTGTGTGTTTGTTATGCTCAGAACTGTTGATTGATTTAGAACATAAATGCCATTGCATAACGTGCCTGATCCAACCAACTTTTGGTTACGGAAAATGTTCATAACATTATCCTGTAATACAAAATTATATCCTTCTTTACTTAATAAAGAAACCGATATAATGTTGCATATCAGGTTCGGCATGTAATAGCATTCGTTCAGAACCAATGTATTACCAGTTGGTAATACAAGGTGATATTCCCCGACAGTTTTAGCTGCAACAATTGCACCATTTCCAACTCTAATGTCTTTATCACCTTCTCCAAGTTCTCTACCTTTCCTTAGCCCATGTAACTGATTATATATATGGGATCCCGACCCGGTATCCAATACCCAGGACGTAGAGCAAATAGAGAAACAGTTCTCAGTAACGAACACACCCGAAGAAAATGCATCAACATGTACTTTCTTCATTCGGGTGGCATGGGAATCCTGCTATTCCCCTATATCCTGTTCATTCCTATAACTCTTATAGGAAAGAACGGAACCAACGTTCCCCAGCACATTATAACATGCGGGTTCGGTCAATACATCCATATTATTATCTTCATTAGGGCATGAAATGGTCGCTACCTGGAGAGAGAGAGAAGAAAACACTTTACCGTATGCTCGTGCAAGATCAGATTGGTTATTATCTTATCTAATCAGGATGGCTCCCACTGCTTTTTATCAAATCTTCCTCCAAACCCTAAAAGGAAAGACTAGCCGGGATTAATTACACACTACAAGTTCGCCAATCTTTCAGCCAGGCCAGTGTCGGTACTTTGAGGGAGGTACCCCGTGCTTTCGCACGAACCTAATTACTGTAAACCTCGTTTTCCCAGAGGCGTAACCTCGTTAACACCTTTCTAGACACCTACTTGATCGGCTAATTGTAATGTGTAAAACTCTCCCAGGAGTAACTCTTACTCGCAGTGGGTATCGGGATCCAACTATCTCATAGAAGGTATGCAATCTCATTGCAAATTTCAACACTTGAAATTCCCGATAATATTTTGCCCCTAGCAGCTATATGACCTTAACATAGTCAACAAATCATAAGTGCTAGTCAAGTTCAACCCGTCATTTCCCGATTGAATTAAACCCACCCGCACGACCCTTAACATAGTCAACAAAGTCGCACGACTACCCTAATCCAATCGCATCATATGCTTATACAGATAAGCACTAATTAGCTACCGCACACTACGCCTTAACATAGTCAACAAACGTAGCACGAATACTAACTAGTACTTATCTGAAATGACGGAGGGCTACGTCAGGTTTTTCTGAAAACCTATTGCGTAATGAACTTGATATCGTTGTAGAATCAAATGAAGTTTTAAAATGGAATGATTTTGAGGCTTTTCTAGTTTTGCTAAAGGGGTCACTCCCGGTGAAGGGATCGTCGGCCCTTTCCTCGTCGAATGAGGTGCGGGATATATCATATATATCACTGTGCAAAGCAAAAACCCAAAAGCAGTCAAAAGCAAACCGAGTGTGTAGCATCTGCCAGTTATTGCTAAAGGAGTCACTCCCGGTGAAGGGATCTCGGTCCTTTACTCATCGAATATGGTGCAGGGTATATCATATATACCGCTGTGCAAAGCAAGAACTGTAGCTACCTGTTTTATTTTAAAATTCGATTCCACAACATCTTAGGTTTCTTATCTTTCATTAATCACATTAATGAAGTCCCATCATTTAAATACCTAAACATCACAGATAGATATGACGTACACTTATGCCATCCGCATTCGCCTCGATGTCCCCTCGTGCACCGTTAGGTTAGGTAACTAACGACAGAGTAGGGCAGGGCTAGCGCGGGTGTAAAACATAAGTAACGTCTATATAATATATCATATATACTATATACTATATCCATCACAGAGTCACAACACAGATATCGCAGCAGAATAAACATATGAAATATTGGATATACTAGGACGTCCGTGTTTTCAATACGAGCCAGTATAAAACACGGATTCCACGGTCGTAACGAATAGCCAATCCCACACCCCTAGACCCCTATGAGAGCGGCAAGCAACCCTGCCAATTCTAGGGTTAGGAGACCCAGACTCGACTACTCGAGTTGGTCTCCCACTGGACCCCAGAACCCGGTTACTTGTGCTCCCCTCCTTGGGTCTATCCTAATGCGGAAAAGTAAATAATATACAAAAGGTGACAACTTCCGCTACCTGGAAGTGCCCTAAATAAAAGAATATTACATACAAGTTTTTACATGAATGAAAATGAAAAACACTCATCTCACATAAAAAACCCCGGCTATTCGAACACGACGATCCAATATAACATATCCAGCAACACATAACATCACATGTCATCAACGTAAGTAAGTATGCATACCCCAATTGTCGTTGACGTATAGCAACGAAACCGGCGATATGATCATACTACACTTACGGTCACAGAAAAGAAAGTGTAAAACTACAACAGTTGGAATCCGCAACCTCTTTAGACATCGCATGCCTAACAGATATAAATCCCGCATTTTAGTCTCATTATCGAAAACTCTTTTCAATATCATATGGGACTAAATTGCTAGATTTATAACATTCATTCAGTTATCTCATAACTACTTGTAAATTCCAATTATTGTATCACATTCCAGATAAACAGAAAATGTTAAACTTTCCGATCGAACAGTCGAATACCCAAGTTTTCCCGATACAACTCAACACATGAAATAAGTCTAACAACATTCAGTTCGTGCCTCAGTACCAACGGTCCAGCCGTAGAAGGGTCAAGCCAACGCCTCACATGTGGCACGCCGTACTGCCCCAAACCCGAAGGTTCAAAGGGCAGTTCAAGACGGTCACATAATCGAGTTAAGGTTTGTTGTCTTCTAGAGGGTCCATCGCGTTACTTGCACTACTTAGAACGTCGTTAAACTACGGAAAAATCCAACACTTGGAAATTTCCCGACAGGGGAAAAATTGGGTATTTATATCCGGTCGAACTTTTTTAACATATTCTGAAAATTATCCGGAAAAACACAAAGACGAAATTTGATAATCCGATCGAAACTTTGATTCCCAATAATACCCCAGAATACTCTTCTGTATAGTCACAACAAAAATATCCCAGAAAACACAGCATTGAATTATATGAGTTACTGTGCAGAAAACATCACACAAAGGAACAGTAAGGCCGCGGAACCGCCGCATCATGCATAGCACGTGCCACGGTTCCGCGGTGGAAAAGTTGATTCAGGCCCTCGTATTTCACAGTAATTCAAATAACACCCTGCTTGATTTTCTGCATATTTTTAATTGACAAAAATCCCACTTTTTAGAAAAAGTCCAGAGAGCTATTTTGGGGTAAGGTTTTCGGTTCGTCCGGCTTTCAAACTCCGTCAGGACTTCGCCTAAGGCTCTAGCTAGGCTATGATACCACTGTAGGCTTCCTAGGCACTCTAGTGAGGTCTCACAAGGCATCGAACATGCCAATTTAAAAAAAATGGTGCCGAGAAACCCTAGACTACGGATCTTAGACTAGAATTCTAGGCGAAAGAAAAAACTAGCTAACTACTTAACTAGAAGTGAGAAGCTACAACCTTTGTAGATCCGGATTTCCACTTCCTTAGCTCCACGTGGGTGTCCTCTCGCTGTCCATCATGAATCCCGAACCCAATCGTCGGCTTCATCGGAGAAACGGGCGAGCTAGGTCGTCGGCTTCGTGTCAAAGACGATCTACGTCGAGGTTGCACTAGTTCAAGCTCCGACTTCACAAAGTTGTGAAACTTGTGAAGAAAACACCCAAAACAACTTGGCAAGAGGTAGAGGGTGAAGAAATAGGAGGTGGGTTCACTTTAGAATTGGATTTCTCTCACTAGAACTCAAGTTGCCATTAAAGTAGCAAGCTTTTCTTTTTGAAGAAGAAGATGAAGAAGATGATAGAATATGATAAAAAAACTTAATCAAAATAGAAAAGAAAATGATATTTATCATATCCTAACCATGGTCAAGTGTAGAGAATTGACCATGGTTAGTGGGAGTGGTTAGGTTTATGTATGAAGACAAAATGGCATCATTAGTAAAAGCTTCATGAAGCTTCACCATTCTTCATGATAAATGAAACCATTTTATTTTCATAAAACCAATTAATAAATAATGAATGGATTAAATAATAAGTGAATAAAACATAAACCCTAACCACTCTCATAACCATGGTTCAATTCTTTTACACAAAGTCAAGTCAACATGCATCATCAAACATGATACAATCATGTGCACAGAAGCATATCACATATACAATGTGCATCAAGTGAGAAAAATCCGTTTAAAGTGAACCAATACTAGTTAATGCAAAGTAATATATCAAATATATAATTATACATTAAATCATTAAATCAACACTTGATTCAATGATCCGGTCATGTCGCACATGACCGACTAGTATTCAATGTATCGACTTATCGAATCGATCTTCGATTCGATAACTAGGTTATATCATATACAACCAATCGAAACATTAATCGCGAGAATCAAATACGGTATCACATACACGCATTATTCTCGGTCCCGCACATATCTCATATGCACTTCTATTTCGTTTCGCTTGAGCTAGGAAACCTCTGTGTAGGACTCTAAAGACTCGTCAATACGCCGGTAGCAGATGATGATCATATCAAGCACCCACAAGCCGCAAGCGGTCTGCTAAACGTAACGGCTACCCGGGTATTGAGCGATCAGAAGATCGACGAGCTAGCCCGCTCACACTCCTGCGAATCCGACCAGTAACACTTCCCGTACAGTCCGGTCTGTTCGTCTGATACGTCGTATATCAAGTCTAAGGGTGGTAAACGTCAGACCCCAATACTCGATAAGTCGTGCCGATGTGAGGCTCATAACGGGTCGAGAAACTACTGGTAACACTTACCAGCAAATCTCTGATCAGCCCTGGCCAGGGACTTCCCTGTTACGGCCAATCGAGCACAGCGCAACATCAACCCCCAATACCGGGAGAGACGAAACCCCTCCTATCGCTCATTGCCTCCATGTGACTCGGGACTGTACCCAAAGACCACCGTTTTGCACGCCCTCATGGACGTGGTAAGGTGGAGATCAAAGCACAGTGGGAATCACACAAGACTCTATGACAATCTCGGGTCTACAGACTAACCTGCACAAGTGTCACCTGAGAACTGCCATCTGACGTGAGGTATAATACCATCTGGGAGTTCTCGGCGAGTCCGTCCAGTGTACCCAGTCTCCACTGAGCACCCGTATACCATCTCTGATGTCAAACACCAATGGATATGGGATCATCCATCGCCCATCACATGGGTCGAGAAGCATATACGCTAGTCTACTCTGGTATATCGATGCCCCGTCTCGATACACCCACGACTAGGGACCTTGAAGGATGTACTTATGGACTACCATGTCCCCACTAGTATGATCTGCATCATAGTCCAGGTAGTCAAGTACAAATCCTAAGGGCTTTACCAACATGTAACTATAAGACAGTATAAAGAGACTAGTGTACATGTTAAGATAAAGAGCAACCAGATAGCATACTATCATGTCGAGCAAGAAAGTCATCTCTATATATGTCCAAGCATCCAATATAATATACATCATCTGTACAATACTGGCCTCTAGGGCATACATACAACTAACAATATCCTCATATTTTCATGCATATGCTTTTATGATACATACATTGATGATATAGTTGGACGAGATCCACATGCATATATACATTGATGATATGGTTGGACGAGATCCGTATGCATACAGTCATTGATCATAGGATTGGATGATATTCGCATACATATAGGTGTTGATTATATTGTTGGCACACATACAGATATGGTCATCCTAGATATCATAGTATTACCTTTATGATACAGTTGACCTAGGAGTCGTTTATTCGATTTCTATATGTTGATATCTTTCTATTCACGAGTTGGCAACTCACCCCCGTTGTGCCACAGTTCTTACAGGTTGATCGCACGGATCAGTAGCGGCATCACTAGCACATAGCTACTTTTGGGTGATTTGCTTGGTAGGTAGGACATTTGTATCGTACCCACTCTTGTATTACATTTCATATTGTATCTAGTTAACTCCATGAATCAAAACTAGTATTTGTATAAGTGATGAGACTTAGTGAGACTTGTAGTTGCGAGACTTGAGCGATGGGTTTTATGTTCGCCTTTTGGGTTGGTATCTCGCTTTATTCTTTATTTTTGGTGTTGATCTTCGCCGTTGGGCGTCGTATACTTTTATATACTGTCTTGCGTGTTTGTGATCCGCCGTTTGGCGAAGAGCTAGCTCCCGCTTGGGGATGCCTTTATCACTATTATGTATTTGTAGTTTTGGATCAAAATATACAAAGGAGGTGCTGTCCAAATTTTTAAAAGACGAAACATGTTTTCAAACTAGTAAGTTTCACTTGCATTTTCATGTTCCTTTTCTACGCATTAAGAAAAATTTGATTTCATCATACCTTATTTTCAAAACTTCACCTATTTTATTTTCTTAAAAAGGTGTAGATTTCTGGGTTCGACTTACTTGAATTACGTTACGCCTTTAGACGTTGCGTGATTTAAGTGCCGGTCACGAGCTAATATTTCGGGTCGTGACAAAGTTGGTATCAGAGCGCTAGGTTTAACCTTGGTTCAAGTCTATGTTTGACTATGCGGAGTCTAGGGCGAGTATGTATTTCGGAACCTAGGCTTGACCTTACGGAACTTAGACTTGAACGGGGAGGTATTAGACCCGAACTTTCGTTTCATAGGCTGACCCTGATTGATGGAGTAGGTAGCTTGAGTAGAGTGACGTACCGTACGTATGTTCTGCGGCATATTTACGATACGATACTCCACTTAAGAGACCTTAGGATGTACATATTTTGAGGTTTATGATTATCTTCGTACCCTTGATTATACATCCATTTGAGATCCTTGATTCTATTAGTTTCCATGATCATACTCCCAATGATGTTGTTCCTTCTTATGATCATGTATCCATTCTGGATCTGTCGTTTCCTTCCATACCTTTGATCTGTTTTATCGATACACGATTGAGGTTCCTGTCACTATATTTGAGCACAGATTGAGCTGCTGCTAGTGTTGCGGTCAGGGAGAGCTCGTCTGGTATGAGGGCTGACCATTGTGTTTTCTGGTGACATGGGAATGTCTCGATGTAGTGTTCGTGTTGCGACCTCTTATTGAGGCGAGTGGTTGGTTTTACACTGGATGATCGGGCCATTGTTAGAGCTGCCTGTTGTGAGAGGACTGTTGATGTACAACATACCTCCAAGATCGTGATGTCGTCTACCGTGTAGACAGATGATCCAGCTGTTGCTGAGATTGATGGGATGTCGCTCCCAGGGCTTACGAGCTGAGATCACTGGAGCTTCCAGGCAGAGATGCGGTAGATGATAGCTAGTCTATCCCGAGTTGAGAGACAAGGATGATTCGTCAGGTTGATGCGCCGACGCAGGCCCAGTTGAGTTGAAGATTTCCAGTATGGAGAGTCTTACTCAGATCTAGAGTCGACCGATTCCGAGATGTCCATTGATATATCGCCTTTCCTGGAGGATTGAGGTATTGTTTAGCATGCGAACGAAGGGTATTCACATGTCGGCTAGGCGAAGCTAAAGAGTTCGAGCGAGTGTCAGAAACCCATTTTCCCAAGTTTAAAGTGTTCGGAAGAACATGCAAGTAATTCTGTGGACCCTCTAGAAGAATGAAACCCTAACTCGACATGATGACCATGGAACCGCTTTTGAACCTTAGGGTTTGCGGCAGTTTAGTGGTGCCATCAGTGAGGCTTGGGTTTGCCCTTCTGCGGCTGGTCCAGAGGTACTGTGGTATGTACCAAATATTTTTAGACTGTGCTCAGGTGTGGAGCCTTCGAGAAATTTTGGGACCTCGATGACTCGATCGAAAAGTTTGACGTCATCCGGATATCATGTGATGAGAGATCAGTAAGCTGACCAGCTTCGGATAAAGGACCTCACCCAGATGCGTTGTGAGTTGATCGAGAGCGGACGAGTATTGAGTATTCCTCCGATGGTTGGGACGAGTTCCCGAGGACGTGTTCAGCTAGAGATCTTCTACAGGGTGATGAAGATACCGAGTTCGTGATTTCAAGTCTGTGTGAGAGACTTTGGATTGACTGTAGCTGAGAACATTGCAGTATGCAGATAGCGTGACGTGACGTTGAAGTGGACGATGATACAGACGAGTAGGACCAGAGGTTCGTGCGAGAAGCTGACGAGCTGTTGTTACTCCCCGTTGAGGTTGGAGATCTGATATGTATACAGAGGCGTGAGACACGACCAGTTCCCAAGGAACTGCTGTGCTGAGAACGTAGATGTCCAGAAGACGAGAAAAGATTTTGCAAGAGTACCAGCCTCCGTATAGTTCGGCATAGGCGAGATTGGAAGAGACCCTGAGCAGGTTCCTTCCAGGACACTGCTGCGATAAGATTTGCACCGAGGATCAGATGTGTCACGTGTATTCAGAGGGCCAGAGGCCGACGCCAGCGACGTGCTTCCGTATGGGTGGTCATACTAATTGGCCGGAAGATGACCAGAGAAGTACTAGAGTGGATCGTTTCCGTTAATACACCGGACCGGGCCGATGAGCTAATGGAGTGAGAGGTTGGTAATCCACAGAGAAATGAAGACCCAGAGACAGAAGACACCAGACCGTGAGCAGGAGGCAAGCGGATGTTCTTGCTCTGCCAGTTTTAGGCGCACCGACATTTTTTGACATTGTAGGAGGTGTACCTCAATGTCACTTTTTTTTGGCGATTTGCGTTACGATCCGAGTATCAGCTTATATCGCTTAGATTTGAGTTTCATGATATTGTTTTCGTGCACCATGACTGCACCTACTGGGTATTTACATTTTGTGCATAGTTATTGCACTTGAGATATATTTTATACACCGTTGTGTTGATTTGCGATTTATGCGTATTTATTGCACTTGATGTCAATTTTGTGCCTTGGTGGCACGTGTTTATGATTTCGTGGATTTCATACAGTTGATTTGATTTTGTGCGTGTGGTACACACTCGATTTGATTTTTGCACTCGGTATAGCTTATATGTGCTTGCAGTGCATTTATATGTGTTCTGTGCATGCAGTTGCACACGTTTATGATTTTATACACATTGGTACACTCGGTGTTGCTTTTTATACATATTGAGTCATTGATGAGTTTTTATGCACTGGTTGCATTAGATTGGTATTTCGTGCACTGGATGCACCGGATTTGTGTTTTGTGCATCTGTTGCACCAGATTCGTATTTCGTGTCTTGTTGCACTAGATTTGCATTTCATGCGTTTGTTGCACTGGATGGGTATATCGTGCATTAGTTGCACTAGATTTATACTCCGTACCTTGGTTGCACCCGATTTATGTCTTGAGCATTTGTTTTGCCAGATTTGTGTTTTATGCACGGATGCACTTGACTTAGATTTTATTTGTGCATGTGAGATGCACTTGATTTCGATTTCATTCGTGCATGATGAGTGCACCTGATTTGGATTTTTGCATATGTTGGGCACATGATATGAGATTTGATTTTGTGCACACCGGATGCACTCGATTAGGATTTTCGTTCGTGCATGTTAGTTGTACTGGATTGAGATTTTCGTGCACTCTAGATGCACTTGACTTTGTTGTCGTGCACACCCTTTGCACTAGACAGATGCTTACGTGCAAACCCGTTGCACTTAGTTTGATTTTATGCACATTCATAGCACTTGTATTCGGATTCGATTTCCGTGCGCACCAGACGCACGCGGCATTTTTATACACATTTTGGGATTGATTTCTTTTGGAGCAGCGTGTTTTATGATATTTACTATTGGTTCTAGTACTGAGCAGGACTAGTTGAAGGACAGTACCTGAATATATTTTTGCATGCATTGATAGTTATCGAAGGGATTTCCAAAAAGGAGCTATAGTCTCGGTATTTACCTACGTGTCCGGGATGACACGAAACATTTTATAAAGGAAACCCTTCTAACTTATTTTCAAAACGGCGGGACGTGTATGTTAAACAAGTATATATATGTATATAGAGTTACTTTCTCACAATGGACGTCCGCCACTGTGCAGTGATACACACATCGCACAGCGATTTGAAAAGGGTTTGGCATGAATTTCTTTCAGATGTTTTGACGAATTTACACCGACGCGTACTATATACGTGTTATAGTTTTGATGTATATCATGTCGATTTTCGTTTTGGACTTTGACATTGGCGTCTTCGCCATAACTCCGATAATTGCGGGATGCTTGACAGAGTTTTGATTTTTTGGTTTATATACCCGTTTTTCATGCGCATGCATTGCGCTACGATATGCTTTATGTATTTATGATTTCAGAGCCCCGACGACTTGACCTTTTTACTGAAATGTTTTAGTATTTGAGGGGTTTTTAAATTTAAATTCGGGGACCGAATTTCTTTAAGGAGGGAAGACTGTAACATTTCAGAAAAATAAAATATTATTTTGGGGAATTTTTATAATTAAATAATAAATATATTGAATATTTTATTAGTGCGGTATAATTAAATACCGATAAATCGGGAAAAAAATTGGAAAATTGTAGAAATTACTGAAATGAGGGTGTTTGAAATGAATTAAGCAAATTATGTTTTTTTATAATTAATTATACACTATTTTAATGCTAATCGCGGTTAAATATCGCTAATCGCGTATTCAGACGGATTTGTGCACATGACATGCACCATGTCATATTACCTTTTTCTACATTTTCCTACATGGTCCTTTCTTTTATCATGCATGGTTTTTGGTTTTATGAAAAGAAAAGAAAAAGGAAATGGTTATTTTAAGGAGGTATGGGAGAGAGAGGGAGAGAGAGATGTGAGGGAACCATGGTATGGCTCTTGGTCTCACTTCATCATCTTCTTCATTTTCTTCTCCTCTCCCTCTCAAAGTTGCTGCCCACTCTCCCTCCCCCTCAAATTCCTCACTACACCATCCAAACACAACTCAAAAGTCCATCTCACTTTCATTAAAAACATGCACAAGACCATTACAAGCACTTTGGACTAAGAAAGCAAGGATTTTGGGCACTTTGGGCAACTCAAGAATTTTCTTGAGTTGCCAAATAAGGTAATTTCAGCACATTAATATTGTATTTCCATTACTTCAGCACATATGCAAGTTTAGAAGTGTTTTGATGCGGTTTGTGAGCTTTGAAATTCCTAGATGAGGTTTGAGGGAATTTTGAGTTGTGTTAGTGCTAATAAGCCTTAGTGGTGACCTTAGATGTCACGCCCCGCTTCTCAGAGTGCGCTAAGATCAGCACGTGATAGAGTCAACCATGCTACCTGTGGATAGGAAATATCCCCCCACAGTCACATTACGGCTGTAGAGATATCAAGAACAATAATAACTATCTAACACATGTCCATATACCAAAATAAATGAGTCAAGAATAAAATAATATGCGGAAGCAATAGATCCAATAAACAAAATACCTGGAAAGTAAAACTGGATACCAACTGGATCCTCACTGCTCGGCCTAACGGCAGAAGTACTCCTGATCAGCTTGCGACAAAAGTAGAGGATCTGGGCCATGCAAAACCCAGACGTCAGTGCATCATAATATCAAGCATTAATAAAATCAAGGAGTAGCAAGGCATGCAGGTACGAGTATGAACGGTAAAACGAGTATAACAGTAATATAAATAGTGACAGTGAAGGGTAAGGCACCGGTGATGTGCCGTGAGTAATCTAAACTGGTTTACTGGGTTAACTACTCTCAAGTCTTTGAAATAAATTTGATGAGTCATCGATATAACTCAATAGTATACCGTGCGTGCCCGGGACCACGGTCAATATTCTCGGGCTGAATCCGAGACGTGCCGCAAGGCAGTAAAAGCTAGTATGTAATGATGAATGATGTCAGCAGCATCATCCCGGGGCTGGCCTAGCCCGAAAGACTGATCAGTATAAGTATCGAACTGTCGAGTTACAAGTCAGGTTTCATCATTAATTTCCCCATACCCCCAAGTTATGTGTTCAAGTCAGGTGTTGATAAATCTGGAGCTAATGCCAACACAGGATCAAGCAAGTACAGGTTTGTCTGAATAGACAGCAGGAAATGTCCGTAGGGACAACACGTCAAGATTGTTGGCATTAGTAACAAGATCAGGTAACAGGTCAAGCTGTGGTACATCAGGTCATGTCAGGTGGTGAACAAGTATCAATCATGTCAAGAAGTGCACGGTATCAAGTCGTGTCAAGTAGTAGTGTATCAAGTCATGTCAGGGGGTGCACAAGTGTCACGTGGGTGCTCAAAATCAAACTATACTAAGCATGGGTACACAAAAACAAATATGGGATACCAATGTAACAATAAAATGGAATAATGTGATGTTGTATGCAAATAGGTATAGATTCAAACATATGGATGCACAGTTATCGATTAGGGTTACGTTTATAGTTCCAATATTAATTAGGATGCACTTTATTAAACATGGAATGTTAATATCACAGTATTATATCTTAATATGATCTATGGATGCAATTATCTATATTCTAAATGAGATGGATGCACACGGGTATCCGAAACATTATAAAACTATAAAATGGTAATGTGGGATATACAACTAAGCAATATGTGATATAAATATTGGTATGGATGCATTGTAATGTAATCTACTATGTAACAAGATTAGTTTTCATGATCTGGATCTAAAATGATGTAAACGGATGCAAACGGAACATCGAAACGTTATAAAATGAAGCATGGGGTACTAGATTTAAACTACATGTATGATATATATTTAAATAGGTGTAAAATGAATTATATAGCATATAGCAAGATTAACTTGCCTCGATGGAACATGATATGGATACGCGCGGCACGTCCGACGTCGGTAAAAGTTGCAACATCCACACGCGCACACGGGACAGGTCCAGACACGGCAAGAAGGTAACCATTCAGGTAGGAGACGACCATAGGGTTGCTTGGATCGTTGGCAGCGAGCACGGCTATGGCGGTGATCGGAAACATTGATCAAGAAACAAGAAAGCAAGAAGAGAAGGAAAAAAAGAGGAAGAAGAAAGAGAAGGCTGATCTGTGGTTTGGTGCAAGGCGGGGACAAAGGGTGACGACGGCAACGGGTCTCCGGCGATCACCGGAAAAAAATACAAGATCAAGAAAGAAAATAGAAAAGAAGAAGGAGAAGAAAGAAGAGAAGAGGGAGGTCTGTGTCTAGGCCACAAGAATTTCAAGCTTATACTGAAACCCCTTACCGACCCATGTCTAGTCTTGAACGGACTGTGGAAGAGTATGCGGCAGCGTCGCGCCGCACCAGAAAGGAATTAAAAGAGTGCATGGCCATTCTCAATAAACAAAACGAACGAGCAACTAGTTTCAAACCAGCTTAAAATTTTCCAACGTATGATAAGACCATAGGACAAATTGAGAATTTGGGTAGTGAGAGAGAGCAGTACACCCTTCCAAATCAAACCTCCCCATCTCAAATTGAAAACCACACCTCCAGTTTCACAGATCTATCGAGTAAACCAAATGATTCACCAATTGAAGATAGAATGTCTGATGAGTTGTGGGATTTTGTAGTGTTTGATTTACCCGATTGTGAAGGGTCCATTTCAAGTGAAGCCACACCCAATCCTTGTGATCTCTACACCTCCACTCTAGAACCTCAATTGATTGAAAACCCTGCTTTTGATGAGGTGTCTGAGACTTGTAACCTTCACTTGATTGAGGATATTGACGTTGGGGATATATTGGATGAGAAACCCGAAATTTTGGATGAGTTTGTCCTACTAACTCATCAAGTCATTTCACTCCCGTGTGGTCATCATCTCGAGCCTCTAACTATTCTTCCTGAACCACATATGCGGCTTGAAATTGATGATAAATGTATAACCGAAAGGCAGAATAAAATTCAGCATTCATTTCCCACATTTGGTTCAGCAATACTCGACACACCAATTTGTTTACCCATTTCATCTCCCACTTTCTCTGGTTCTTCTAATCAACCTTTGCTTTTAGTGAGTGTTGATAAATCACAATCCGGTATTTCGAGTTTGATAATTCTAGAAAGACAACTTGATTTAGATACTTTTGAGAATAAGGTAGATAAGCTTTTCGAGTTTCTTACCTCCATAATTTTTGACAAATCAAGTGTGCTGAATTCCGGCGCGACACTTATTGATATTGAAACGTTCAATCGGACCATCGATGAAAGTTTCGAAGATAATTTCGCCGACGAACTTGCATTCCTAAATGACACGGATTTTGTGATTAAACAACCTCCACCTGAAGAAGTTGAATCACCACAATTTCTTCTTATCCCATTCGAGAATGTGACCATTCTTTCCATTCCTAATCATCCACATTCTCGTTTCCGTTCACCATTATTATTTTGTCTCTATCAACCGAGATGTAAACCATACTACCTCCTATCTCCCCACATCTTCAAATCTCTGATTTTCCACCAACCAGTATGTTATATCGATAAATTTTTTGAATGGTTGGTGTTGACTTTTGGTCTTTGTAAGGTTTTACTTTGACCAATAATTTTAACACCCCAATAATTTTAATTGCTTAATACTATTTTAATTAAGTTTTGGGGGGGGATATTTTGGTTCTTGAAAGAATTTTTTTATAAAATTGTGAGCTAAAAATAAGTTTAGGGGAGAATTTTACTTTCACTATTTCATGTCCCCGTTACTAACTTTTCCTCCCAAGTCTACAGTTTTTTAAGCTTAACAGATGACATCAGTGAAGACACTGCTGTAAACAGGTTTGAGAAGATTTGTGCTTATTCACGCATTATTTTGCATCATACCATATATTAGCACAAAAAAAATTGATAATGAAAGTTTGAAAGTGAAAATTTATATATGAAAGATAGGAATAGTTTGAGAAAAGCAAGAAAATTAGATATTTTTTTAAACGAAACTAGTAATAAGTAGTTATGAGCCGTTGTCCCAATGGTTAGTAAGATGAAGGAAATTACTAATCTGAGCATAAAAATAAGTCTGAAAAATAGTCCATATTTTTAAGTCCAAACATTTGAACGTTGATACCCTACTATACGCACTTACACACATCTTGAAACTTGGGATAGTAGAGAATACCTTGAAATGCTCTTATCTAAAAGCCTTAGTATGAAGGAAAATAAAATAAAATATAAGTGGTGAAGAAAAAAAAATGAACACTGGTTTTGTAATTTCTTAAGACAGCATAAAAAAAATATTGCGAGGGTGCTTTATCACCTAGTGCCTTAGACCAACTGGTTTGGGAGCCACTGTTAAGCCTTAGGTGTTGCGAAACGAGGAATTACGTCTAAATGCGCAAGCATATTTTGTAATCGGTCGGTTAGTATCTCAAGAAGTATTAACGGTCGCATGAAGAATGTGTGAGCAATTTTATCTAAAATATTCACCGACTATAAAGTATTTTGGAAGATTGACAAGAGTATGATAACTTGAATTGAATTCTCTAAGTGTAGGGATGTATTTTACACACACATAGAGGTATATGATCAATGTTTGGAAGAAAGATAGGGAGGAAAACTAAAGGCGGTGTTTTATTGAGAGAAGGTGTGATTTCTAATATTTTTTCATGACCATTAAGATAGGGCTCATGACACCCGAAAAACTGGTGTAGTTGGAAACTCTTATTTTCAAGTTCTTTCTTTTATAGTTCTTATCTTTATATGTAACTTTCACCATCTTTCTTTTTTTAGGATTTTGTGGGTGTAATCCGCTGAAAACCCTCAGGAGACAACACTCCTCCTACTAGGGACACCTAGGGTTTAATGGCTTATTGCACGTGCTCAGTGCAATCGTGTTGCCTACGAAAGTGTGCTACTTAGGTTTTTCTTTTTCTTTTTCTCCTTCTCTTGAATAACTAGTTTGCTCGGGACGATCAAAGTTAAGTTTGGGGGTATTTGCTCAGTCGAAAATATTGTGCATTTGATATGGTATTTTCCTTACTACTTTTATATAATAAAAGGTGTTTATTATTGTCACGCCCCGCTTTCCAGAGTACGCTAAGATGGGCACGTGACATAGCCAACTATGCTGCCTGTGGATAGGAAAAATACTTCCACAGTCACATTACGGCTGTAGAGATATCAAGAACAGGAAGTAAACTAAACTATCTAGTACATGTCCATGAGCCAGAATAAATGAGTCAAGAAATGATAATATGCGGAAGCAAAAGATACAATAAGTGAACCACCTGGAAAGTAAAACTGCATACCGATAGGATCTTCACCGATCGGTCTAACAGCGGCAATACTCCTGATCAGTCTGCAACAAAGGTAGAGGATCTGAGCCATGCAAAACCCAGACGTCAGCGCGTCATAATACCAAGCAATAAAGTGTAACAGGATAACAATCAATGCAAATATAATCATGAGTTATAAAGCATGTGTAACAGTGATATAAATCAGGGCAGTGAAGGGTAGTGTGCAGTGAGTAAACTAAACCGGTCTATTGGGTTATCTATTATAAAGTCTTTGAAATCAATTTGATGAATCATTGATGTAACTCAATAGTATCCCGTGCATGCCCGGGACCACGGTCTACAGACTCTCGGGCTGAAACCGAGACGTGCTGCTAGGCAGTAAAGGTAGCAGGTACAGACCTGTGATGTCAGCATCATCACTCCGGGGCTGGCCTAGCCCGAAAGACTGATCAGAACAGGTATCGAACTGTTGAGTTACAAGTCAGGTTTCATCATTGATTTCCCCATACCCCCAAGTTATGTATGTCAAGTCAGGTATTCAGTGACCAAGAACTAATGCCCAGAGGATTAGGTAAGGGCAGGTTTGTCTGGATAGACAACAGGAACGGTCTGTGAGGACTACATGTCAGGTTTGTTGGCATTAGACACAAGATCATGTAACAGGTCAAGCCATGGTACATCAGGTCAGGTCAAGTAGTGTACGGTACCATGTCGGGTCGAGTAATAGATGTAGCAAGTCATGTCAGGATGCACAAGTATCACGTGGGTGCTCATAATCAAACTATAATCAGTATGGGTATACAAAACAGTATGGGGTACTAATATAACAAAAAAATGGAATAATGTGATATGGTATGCAAATAGATATAATTTCAAGGATATGGATGCACAGTTATCGATTAGGGTTACATTTATAGTTCCAATATTAATTAGGATCCAATTTATTAAACATGGAGTGTTAATATCACAGTATTATGTAGTAATGTGATCTATGGATGCAATTATATGTATCTTAAATGTAATGGATGCAAACGGGTATCCGAAAAGTTATAAAACTATAAAATGGTAATGCGGGATGTACAAATAAGCAATATGTGATATAAATATGATATAATAATATTAGTATGGATAGCATATTCAAATCGATTAATAACTATAAAAGTGGTATTGATTAACCATGCACAAGAAAGTTCCGTTCAGAAATTCAGCGTCACCATGATTTGTAAAATAGCTTAAAAATAACAAACGTTCTCCAAAATGGACGTATCTTATACCAAAAAAAAGATAATTCAATAAGGTTTTCATTTTTATAATTATAAGTATCTCAGGTTGTCCCTACAAAAATCTATGAACATTCGAAGTTGAAAGTTTGCTGCTGGAATTTCCCTGGACAGCAGTTTAGAGACATAATCCTTTGCATTTTACGTTATTTAAATAATTTATTTTGAAAGTAAATATTTCATAGAGTTATAGTACTCAGAGTTATCTTCTCAACGAACTAAAGAACGTATACTAACGATTTTTCTATGATTTATAATGAATTTTATAAGGTAAGGTATACAGTAAATTTCAGATTTGTCGTATCCGCTTTGCGACGACGTTTCATGCGTAAACTATAATATTTTCAAATGTATACCATTATAAAATGCAGACTATAAACTAGTTAAAGATAATAATAAGAAGTATTACGACGATATGTATTTTAAATGATATGGATGCAGTATAATGTAAACTAGTATGTCACAAGATAAGTTTTCATGATCTAGATTTAAAATGATATAAACGGATGCAAACGGAATATCGAAACGTTATAAAATTAAACATGGGGTACTAGATTTAAACTATAGGTATGGTATTTATTTAAATAGGTATAAAATGAATTATATAGCCTGTAGCAAGATTAACTTGCCTAGACGGAACAAGAACGGATGTGTACGGAACGTCCTTCATCAGCGAAATGTCGCGACGTGCGCACGGTACACGGAACGGTTCCAAACAACGTACGAGGGTGATTACGCAAGTTAGGTACATTCACTGGATCACTCGAATCTTCAGCGACGAGCATGGCTCCGGCGGTGATCACCGGAATCAAAAAACAAAATCAAGAAAAAGAAAGAAGAAAGAAGAAGAAGAAGAGGTTGTGTATTAAATAAGGAAAGAAAAATAAATAAATAAAATATATATAAATATATATATGCAGAGGAGAGAGAGAGAGAGAAAGGGGTTGTTATTAAGGTTTAGATTTTAATTTAAAAAGATTTTGTAAGTTATAAATATTTTAAACTGTTAAATTTTAATAAAGATATTAGATGAAATAAAAATTGGATTTTCTGGTAAATACAAATTTACTCCAAAACATGCCCGGGTCGGGTCTAAAATTTTGGATTTGAAATATGGAAATTATTAGTAAGTTCCAAAAATTAAAATGAAAGATTATGTAACAGAAATGTATACCCCCAAGAACGAACGCACGTACGTACGCATAGCCATCCAAACATGTCCGTTTCACTGAACGGGACGAGAACACGATGCAAGGACGCTACCACAGAGTTAGGGGTATCAAGCAGGCTATGAAATGCAATTTTAAATTATTTTTCATGATTTAAATTGTTATATGCAAAAGATGCGATACTAGACAAAATATCAGTATATACTAAATCATGAGATGTACTAGTCCATGCAACAAGTCAAGATAATTTATAAATAAGAGTCAAACAGGTTCAAGCAAGCAGGTCGGATCGAATGCAATATAAAGTGTAAAATACCATTCGCACCCAAGATACGCTAAATCAAGAAATATCACGAATAAAGAAAATACGAGAACTGGAATTGGTATAAATGAACTCGAGTGTTACATTATACCCAACTACAAAAGAATTTCGTCCTCGAAATTCCAAGAACAAGATAGGATAAACAAACAAGAAATTTCAAGAATAGATGTGGAAACTTCTGCCAGATTTCATCTTCTCGTTCCCAAGTTGACTCTCCATGTGAGCGATTACCCCAAGAAACAAGTACAAGAGGGATAATCTTGTTCTTAAGAACATTTTCCCTTCGATCCACAATTTCAACCGGTCGCTCCTCGAAAGTCAAATCTTCTCGTACAGTCAGCTCCGAATGATCCAATACATGCGTTTCATCTCGAACGTACTTACGGAGTTGAGATACGTGAAACACATCGTGCACATTCGCCAAGGACCGCGGTAACGCGAAACGATACGCTACCTCACCAACACGCTCCAAGATCTCAAAAGGTCCAACGAATCGAGGACTGAGCTTTTCTCGACTTCCAAAACGAATCACCCCTCTAGTCGGTGCTATCTTCAAGAATACCTAATCACCCACGGCGAACTCTAGAGGTCTCCTCGATGCATCAGCCCAACTCTTCTGTCGGTCTTGTGCTGCTTTCATATGATTTCTGATAGTGTTAACTTTCTCAACTGTCTGCACAACCAAATCTGGTCCCAACAATCTTCGTTCACCGACGTCGTCCCAACAAACAGGTGAACGGCATTTGCGACCATACAAAAGTTCAAACGGAGCCATCTGAATAGTTGCCTGGAAACTGTTGTTGTAAGAAAACTCCACCAAATGTAGATGATCCTCCCAAGAACCCTTGAAGTCTAACATGCAAGCTCTCAATATGTCTTCAAGAGTTTGGATTGTTCTCTCCGACTGGCCATCTTCCTGAGGATGATAAGTTGTGCTAAACTTCAATCGAGTCCCTAAACATTCCTGTAAGCTCCTCCAAAATGTGATAAGAAACGAGTGTCACGGTCGGACACGATGCTCACCGGTACTCCATGCAATCTTACTATCTCCTGCATGTACCGCTCTGCCAAAGTTTCTGCTGATTGACCAACTTGAAATGTTATGAAATGAGCTACCTTGGTCAATCGATCAACAATCACCCAACTGCATTTGCCTTTTGGACTCCGCGGTATAGCCGTCACGAAATCCATGGTTATATGTTCCCACTTCCACTGAAGAATCGGAAGTGGTTGCAACAAACCGGCAACCCTTTGATGTTCAGCCTTGACTTGCTGACACACCAAGCACTTTGCCACAAAGCGGGCAATCTCCCGTTTCATGCCTTCCCACCAGAAATGTTGTCGTATATCTTGGTACATCTTCATGCCTCCTGGATGTACAGAATATGCGGAACTGTGCGCCTCCTTCATAATTTCTTCGCAGATGTCTCCCTTTAGCACACACAAACGGTTACAATACCGCAACGAACCATCCTCATGAATCAATAAGTCCGTTCGAAGTCTAGCTTCAACCTGTTCTCGAAACTTTTGCAATCTTGGGTCCTGCAATTTCGCTGCTTTAATATTCTCGATTAACGACGACTGTACTTGCAGCTGCATCAACTGTCCCGAAGAATGCGGTAGCATGATCTCCAACTCGAATCTCCGAAAATCCTCGATAAGCTCCTTCTGTGCAGTCAACATCCGAATTGCTGGCAACCGACTAAGCGCATCCGGCACTACATTAACTTTTCCCGGATGGTACTTAAGATCAAGATCGTAGTCAGCCATCAGCTCCAACCATCTACGCTGCCTCATGTTAAGCTCTTTCTGTGTGAACACGTACTTTAGGCTTTTGTGATCGGTGAATACTTCGACCCTTTCGCCCAACAAGTAGTGTCACCAAATCTTCAAAGCGAAAATCACAGCTGCTAGCTCTAAGTCATGAGTTGAGTAATTCTTCTCATGGGTCTTCAACTACCTCGATGCATAAGCTATAATTTTCCTATGCTGCAACAAAACACATCCCAATCCTTTCTCAGATGCGTCGCTGTGAATCACCAATCCTCCGGAACTGTCTGGCATGGTCAGAATAGGAGTGGTTATCAATCTCTATTTCAACGCCTCAAAAGTTAACGCACATCTATCCGTCCACACAAATGGTACTTCCTTGCGCGTAAGCTTGGTCAGAGGCTCAGCCAAACGAGCAGAATTCTCGACGAACCTTCTGTAATACCCGGAAAGTCTAAGAAAGCTTCTGATCTCAGCAACGTTCTTCGGAATCGGCCAATCTCGAACTGCTGCAATCTTTTCGGGGTCAACGGGGATTCCATCTCCAGATACGACGTGCCCCAAAAACTTCACTTCTTCAAGCCAAAACTTGCACTTGCTCATCTTTGCATATAATCTTTCTTGCCTCAATGTCTGCAGTGCGAGCTTCAAGTGTTCCTCATGCTCTTCAATGCTCCTCGAGTAGACCAGACTATCATCGATGAGCACCACTATAAACTGGTCCAAGATCGGTGAAAAGATTCGGTTTATCAAGTCCATAAATATCGTCGGTGCATTCGTGACTCCGAATGGCATCACTAAATACTTATAATGTCCATACCAAGTTCGGAACGCAGTCTTGCAATTATCTTCTGATTTAACTCAGACCTGATGATATCTGGACCGCAAATCCAGCTTCGAGAATACCCTTGCGCCACTAAGCTGCTCGAACAATTCGCCAATGCGAAGGATCGGGTACTTGTTCTTAATAGTCACCCGGTTTAATTCTCGATAGTCAACGCACGCCTTCCCTGTGTCATCTTTCTTCTTGACTAGAAGAACTGGAGCTCCCCAAGGTGAATTGCTGATGCGAGTTTAACCCTTCTCTAGCAATTCGGTAACCTGCTTCTTTACTTCTTCTAACTCCACTGGTGTCGTCGGATAGTACGCCTTTGAGATTGGCGCTGCACTAAGAACAAGATCGATCGCGAACTCCACATCTTGTTTTGGCGGTAAAACCGAGATGTCCTCGAACACGTCCATGAAATCTCGAACAACAGCTGGCGCTTCATCCTTATCAACTTCCATCGACGAAAGAACATTGTTTGTCGGCCTAGCCCTAAACTCGACTGGCCCGACAAAACTGCTTCCTCCAGCAAAACAACTTCCGAATGTCCGGGAATCTGGAGAATCACTTTCCTTTCCTTACAATCACTATGAGTATGGAAAGTGCCGCAAAAATCCATTCCCAGGACAACAACAAACAAGGGAACACACTAGGATTGAATAGTCCTAATGCGGGAAAAACAAGAACAAGTAAGATATCGAGATGACTTCATCCGAAATCAAGATACTGAAAAGGGTTAAGCACGATAAACATGATTCAAGCTGGCGATAAACAAGAACTGGTAAGCAATGAAACCAAGAGAAGTAAGATAATATAACGATCATGGAATAAGGAAGTGAATCAAGACTAGGACTCCAAGTTACTTAAATAGAGTACCGCATTGTAACCATGCTGCAGTTCATGGGTACAATTACATAACTCCACCCAAGTCGCCCAAATCATAGTATCAGAATCAAGAAACAGGGAGAAGCAATAGAGAACCAAAAGATTTCAGGTCGAAATGCCAAGTGGTTTGCATATCGCCCAAACAAAGGATCAAGAGAAGGATATGATTCAACAATCACGATAATCAAGATGGCAGGACATGTTCCTAATCACGAGTATTCTGATTCGTGTATTGGGTCCAATACCCAACTACAAAAGAATCAACCCGATTAACCTATATCCTATGGCTCTGATACCAAAAGAACCATGTCACGCCCCGCTTCCCAGAGTACGCAAAGATGGGCACGTGACATAGCCAACCATGCTCCCTGTGGATAGGAAAAATCCTTCCACAGTCACATTACGGCTATAGAGATATCAAGAACAAGAAGTAAACTAAACTATCTAGTACATGTCCATGAGCCAGAATAAATGAGTCAAGAAATGATAATATGCGGAAGCAAAAGATACAATAAGTGAACCACCTAGAAAGTAAAACTGCATACCGATAGGATCTTCACCGCTCGGTCTAACAGCGGCAATACTCCCGATCAGTCTGCAACAAAGGTAGAGGATCTGGGCCATGCAAAACCCAGACGTCAGCGCGTCATAATATCAAGCAATAAAGTGTAACAGGGTAACAAGCAATGCAAATATAATCATGAGTTATAAAGCATGTGTAACAGTGATATAAATCAGGGCAGTGAAGGGTAGTGTGCAGTGAGTAAACTAAACTGGTCTATTGGGTTATCTATTCTAAAGTCTTTGAAATCAATTTGATGAATCATTGATGTAACTCATTAGTATCCCGTGTATGCCCGGGACCACGGTCTACAGACTCTCAGGCTGAAACCGAGACGTGCCGCTAGGCAGTAAAAGGTAGCAGGTACAGACGAGTGATGTCAGCATCATCACTCCGGGGCTGGCCTAGCCCGTAAGACTGATCAGAACAGGTATCGAACTGTTGAGTTAAAAGTCAGGTTTCATCATTGATTTCTCCATACCCTCAAGCTATGTATGTCAAGTCAGGTATTCAGTGACCAAGAACTAATGCCCACAGGATCAGGTAAGAGCAGGTTTGTCTGGAAAGGAACAGTCCGTGAGGACTATATGTCAGGTTTGTTGGCATTAGACACAAGATCAGGTAACAGGTCAAGCCATGGTACATCAGGTCAGGTCAAGTAGTGTACAGTACCATGTCGGGTCGAGTAATAGGTGTAGCAAGTCATGTCAGGGTGCACAAATATCACGTGGGTGCTCATGATCAAACTATAATCAGTATGGGTACACAAAACAGTATGGGGTACTAATATAACAACAAAATGGAATAATGTGATATGGTATGCAAATAGATATAATTTCAAGGATATGGATGCACAGTTATCGATTAGGGTTATATTTATAGTTCCAATATTAATTAGGATGCAATTTATTAAACATGGAGTGTTAATATCACAGTATTATGTAGTAATGTGATCTATGGATGCAATTATATGTATCTTAAATGTGATGGATGCAAACGGGTATCCGAAAAATTATAAAACTCTAAAATGGTAATGCGGGATGTACAAATAAGCAATATGTGATATAAATATGATATAATAATATTAGTATGGATAGCATATTCAAATCGATTAATAACTATAAAAGTGGTATTGATTAACCATGCACAAGAAAGTTCCGTTCAGAAATTCAGCGTCACCCTGATTTGTAAAATAGCTTAAAAATAACAAACGTTCTCCAAAAGGGACGTGTCTTATACCAAAACAAAGATAATTCAATAAGGTTTTCATTTTTATAATTATAAGTATCTCAGGTTGTCCCTACAAAAATCTATGAACATTCGAATTTAAAAGTTTGCTGCTGGAATTTCCCTGGACAGCAGTTTAGAGACATAATCCTTTGCATTTTACGTTATATAAATAATTTATTTTGCAAGTAAATATTTCATAGAGTTATAGTAATCAGAGTTATCTTCGCAACGAACTAAAGAACGTATACTAACGATGTTTCTATGATTTATAATGAATTTTATAAGGTAAGGTATACATTAAATTTCAGATTTGTCGTATCCGCTTTGCGACGACGTTTCATGCGTAAACTATAATATTTTCAAATGTATACCATTATAAAATGCAGATTATAAACTAGTTAAAGATAATAATAAGAAGTATTACGACGATATATATTTTAAATGATATGGATGCAGTATAATGTAAACTAGTATGTCACAAGATAAGTTTTCATGATCTAGATTTAAAATGATATAAACGGATGCAAACGGAACATCGAAACGTTATAAAATTAAACATGGGGTACTAGATTTAAACTATAGGTATGGTATTTATTTAAATAGGTATAAAATGAATTATATAGCATGTAGCAAGATTAACTTGCCTAGACGGAACAAGAACGGATGTGTACGGAACGTCCTTCGTCGGCGAAATGTCGCGACGCGCGCACGGTACACGGAACGGTTCCAAACAACGCACGAGGGTGATTACGCAAGTTAGGTACGTTCACTGGATCACTCGAATCTTCGGCGACGAGCACGGCTCCGGCGGTGATCACCGGAATCAAGAAACAAAATCAAGAAAAAGAAAGAAGAAAGAAGAAGAAGAGACTGTGTATTAAATAAGGAAAGAAAAATAAATAAATAAAATATATATAAATATATATTTGCAGAGGAGAGATTCAGAGAGAAAGGGGTTGTTATTAAGGTTTATATTTTAATTTAAAAAGATTTTATACGTTATAAATATTTTTAACTGTTAAATTTTAATAAAGATATTAGATGAAATAAAAATTGGATTTTCTGGTAAATACAAATTTAGTCCAAAACATGCCCGGGTCAGATCTAAAATTTTGGATTTGAAATATAGAAATTATTAGTAAGTTCTAAAAATTAAAATGAAAGATTATGTAACAGAAATGCATACCCCCAAGAACGGACGCACGTACGTGCGTGTAGCCATCCAAACACGTCCGTTTTACTGAACGGAATGAGAACACGATGTAAGAACGCTACCACAAGGTTAGGGGTATCAAGCAGGCTATGAAATGCAATTTTAAATTATTTTTCGTGATTTAAATTGTTATATGCAAAAGATGCAATACTAGACAAAATATCAGTATATACTAAATCATGAGATGTACTAGTCTATGCAACAAGTCAAGATAATTTATAAATAAGAGTCAAACAGGTTCAAGCAAGCAGGTCGGGTCGAATGCAATATAAAGTGTAAAATACCATTCGCACCCAAGATACGCTAAATCAAGAAATATCACGAATAAAGAAAATATGAGAACTGGAATTGGTATAAATGAACTCGGGTGTTACAATTATAAATATAACACATATGAGGGTTTATCTGTAAAAATACTATTTTCATGTGTTTATATATTATAATTAACATTGTGAAGGAAAATGTAAACATATAATATCTATATAATATTTAGTCCATTTAAATATGCTTACCTTATCAAATATCATTAACTCATTCTCTTAAAACAATAATATCATATCAAATGGTTAGGATAATATCTCAATAGAAACAAATTCTACTAACATTATTTATTGAGATATTGTGCAGAAATTATATCAGTACTGGAATCATGGAGATCCGAATTATCAAGATCAAATCTGCCGAAATATTATAGTAAATCAAAAAAATCAATTCCGGCAGTGACTTAGAGAAGATTTCCAAATTCCAGATATTCAAAAGATCACCACATGACAACCGAATGAATCTCCAGAAATTTGAGCCAAAGATCCCACCAAAGCGCGGCTAAACCGCGGCTAAAATGAGCATATTGCGGCGGTTCCGCCGCAATATTGAGGAGTTGGGATTGGGATTTTTTGGGTAGGATCCTAACAACTAACCATAATTCTGGTGATCTAGGGATTTCAACTTCTGTGACTATAAATAGGACCGAAAGCCTCACTTGGAAAAATCATCATACCGACGCGACACGAAGTCCACGACGGCTCAAGAATCCTGGTTGATTATCGACAGTTCATCTACCTCCTTAAGAAGAGATCGAGAAGCAAACTAGGTTTTTGTAATCATTTTTTAAAGGAACAAAATGTATTTGATCTTGTTGATTAATAAAGGTAGTTTTATTCTATTGCATTTTATTTTCTTCATGATTTCTATCATTTCTTTTCCCAACATGCGCGAGTAATTCTCTGCTTGTTAGGGTTCGCAAGATTATGGTAGATTAATAGATGATGAAGATCCTTAAACTCTTTTTATGTCCTATAAAGTTTATAAACTTTACCAAAAGAATCATTAATATTCTAATCGGGCGCGCTACCAATTCATTGGGAACCACGACCGTGATTAGAGATTAGATTAACGATTGTTTTGGTAAAGACTAGACATGAACGAAAATCCATGTCAAGATAGGGGTTAAGAGTGGGAACTCTTTTCCCTCCAAAAACCCTAATTTACATGCATCACTGTCGATCTAGTTTTAAATCTATTAAAGGATAAGAGGAGTAATCTTTAATTAATCATCCATGACTACTAAATCTTAACGAACCCTACAAGCCCTCTTCTAATATAAAACCTACATCCGTAATTAATTTAGATCTATATCATGCATCCGTGTTTGACGTGGATCTAGAATCTACAACCTTTCTTCACCATTCCTTATTCCTCCCCTTTTTTTCAACACGCCTAAAATAAGATTAAAAGATTAAACGTTTTCCTGAGGACGACCCATACTCATCTCGGTCTAGCTATACGCGACATCATTATTGATTGCTGTTAACTACAACACAACTCTAAAAACATCACCAATCACTTGGTACAGAATATATCAGTGTATATGAGAGGAGTCCAACTTGCTCCATGGACTATGGTAATCGGAAGTACAAGGCCCCGTCAAAACCCACGGGACAACGGCACGGGTGTTCGGTAGGTGTCTTTTAGTGACCATCTCGTTCCATACCAGTCTACCCCGTTAAACCCCGTAATGTATATTATATATATTGTATTTATCAGACTTGCCGAGACCATGTATATAAGTTTTTCATGTAAACGGTTTCAGGATGTATCAAGTAGTCATGTAGTCAAGTCATAGCCATGGTTCGGTCAACTCAAGTCATGTTGCATGTTGATATTTTTCTGGTATTCAGGTTCATGTTTGGTATATTGGATTCATATTGAATTGAATTCATGTTTGGATTGGATTCAGATTGATTTGGACTTAGACTAGAGTCAGACACTTAGAACTGATTGGATCCTGAATTAGGTTTAGGAGTTATCGGTAACTGCTGCACATGGACGGCAAGATTTGTGTTTTTTTTCAAAACAATTACCATTAATAACTCCGTTAAGTTTTTCTACCTTAAATAGGCAAGCACTCACTTTCTCCGGCTCCCTGAGTCTCAAGAGAATTGATCCCGCTTAAACCTATATTTACTAAGGCCCTTAATGTAATTTATATAACTCGGGGGGTTATGAAAAATATTTTATACACTTTCAAAATAAATCTCGAATAATTATTTATATTCTTTACGATTTTCATGGATGTGAATTTTAAAAGTGAGGTATATTAGTGAATATTAACTTAGCTTGAATAGTTCAAGCTATTTTAGTGTAAGACTTGTCTTGTATTGATACTTGATAGTATTTTGATAAAACTTTTCATTCTTTTATCTTTTTAGAAAACATGGATTTTTATTATATCTTGAAAATATGTGTTTTGAAATATTTATATATTTATAAAAATTTATTTTTATTATTAAATAGAAAATCTCGTTTTTCTTAAAAATCGTATTAAAATTCTTTCGAGACTGAATGCTCCGTGAGGAGGTCTGCATCTCGCTCTATTAGCCCGAGAATGTGCGATAATCCGTACCATCCAATACCGGGTTCCTCAAAATGGGTTGTAGAGGCATAATTACAAATAGTTTGATAATACAATTCAAAGAAAAATCGGTTTTTATAGTTTATGGTATTTAAATGAAATATTGTATTTGCCACGAAATTATGTTTCAAAGAGAATCGTGCTATATCAATATGTGTGTATGTGAGGGGTAGGTCATTACCCGGTGAAGTTTTCTAAAAGTATACTAAGTAAAATGTTTAAAAGATGACGTATTTAAAATTCATGGTATTTAAATGTAAGAGTTTATTTAAAGTTATTTAACATGCAGTTTTAGAATGAAAATTGTTTCTAAATATTAGTTTAATGATTAACAAACAAGGTATAGAAACATGAATGAGTGATTCTTAAGAAAAATTATAGTTTCAAAGATTTTAGAATCAAATGTCGCTATAACTCCACTTACCGACATGTTTTGAAAAAAAAACTTTTATTGTAGAAAGAAAGAAGAGGGTGGGACTTACTAACTAGAAGGAGAGAGGGGAGGTAGAAGAAAAGGGTGGTAGCCTTCGTGGCGTCATGGGGTCGCCGGAACTTGTGTAGATCCTTGCCGGAAGTCGTTCACTTTAACTCCACTTGTACTTAGAAAATTTTGATATTTTTGACTAAAATTTTCAGACTGAGGAGGGGCTAGAGTATGGGGTTATATTTATAGTGTGGAATTAGGGTTTTGGAATTGAAAGAATGAATTAAAATGCATTAAAAATTGGATTAATGGATGAAATTGAAGTCTCTGTTAATTTGCAGAGAAAACAAACAGTATGAGGGTAATGGGGTAGGCCATGAGTTATATGGGCAAAGCACGGAGGCATTTACCCACGGTTGACCCGATGCCGTCGGCCCAAAGAGGCATCTCGCTGGCCAAGTGCTTGAAGGGGACTGTCGGATTCTTGCCACCTGTTCTACTCAGTGTACACAACATTTTACACATGTTTATTTTTCCCGACTGTTCATTTTTACATGTAGTGCACGTGTAAACTTTTGAGCTTCCAAAAATTTAAAAGAAAAAATCAATAAAAATAATATGTGGCTGATAGGATTCGAACACAGGGGCTATGTCATAACAGTGCAAGAGCTTTACCAATGAGATACAAGTGCTATCTTGCTGTTCTTAAACAAATTTAATTTATAACTTGTACTCAGGCTAAGAAACTCCTTTCTGTACATTAACTTAAAAAATTTCGTACAGTAAAATCAGAGTCGTTACAGAACGCATCCTCGAACTCTCAAACTACTTCAGGTTTTTCTTCTTCTGCCGGTAGAAAGAATACTTCTGCATTCTTCGTTTTAGCATGGTAGCTTCTTAGCTCCAATGTTCTATCTTCACTTTTGAAATAGAAAACTGGATGATCTGATATCTCAAATATTATTCTCCTTTGACGGTAGTCAATAGTAGTATAGAATACTCTCAGCCAATCCATTCCCAACACAATATCGAAATTTGGTATGTCCAGTACTTTGAAATTTGCGCAGAATTCTCGACCGCAAACTACAACTGGAAACTGATCATACCCCAAAGT
This sequence comes from Agapanthus africanus, assembly GCA_030015575.1. Lineage (NCBI taxonomy): Eukaryota > Viridiplantae > Streptophyta > Magnoliopsida > Asparagales > Amaryllidaceae > Agapanthus > Agapanthus africanus. Next base: position 31,485,002 of record CM057339.1, read on the forward strand.
TGCCTTCAAAACTCCATTCCCGAAACTAACTTTCCAGCTTGAAATGAGTGGCTTCACGGGAATCACATGCGTTCTCACAAATCGTTGTGATATGAAGCCGTGTGAAACTCCAGTGTCGAAAAATGCGAGTGCAGGAAGGGGGCTACTAGTATAATACCTAAGTTGTGTGAGGTTGGGTTTAGATATAGGAAAAGTATAGTGATACATAAGGATTGAAAGGTTGAAAGGATGGGGGAATCACCATTGATGACTTGTCATGTGGCTTCGGCCTTGTTTCCTGATTTAAAATCAGGAAAAGTTATGAAGGAGGCATCACGTGCTAGCACATGACCAGCAGTCACGTGTTGGCACGTGACATTTAAAAGCAGCGGCAAAAGCAGACTCATTCTCTGATTAAATCAAGAAAAAGGCTCCAGACGAGGGTCACGTGCTCACACGTGACCAGTAGTCACGTGTTGGCACGTGATGACCAAGCAGCGGCAAAGACATAGCGCAGAAGAAAAAGAAAGCTCGTTCCAGGGAGGTTACGTGCTTACACATGACCAAGGGTCACGTGCCCACACGTGACCATGGGTCACATGGTCACACGTGACCGGCTTTCAAAGCCCATTTATTTAACAGAATTAAATTCTGAACGGCATTCGAATCTTTCCAAAGGAAAGTGATTACTTGGAACCAATTGAATTAAAGATTTAAAGGTGATTAAATATCATCTATTTGTGGAAAAAGCCTGAACTTAGAAAGATTTCCCCTTAAAATCTAACCGAAATAGCAAAGGAGAATCTCTGGATTTAAAATCCAATGGTGAATAAAATTCACCTAATAATCCAAAGGTCCAAACGAATGGTGAATACAAATTAAATCTCTCAATGAAAGATTCACCAAAACTAATTGATTCGGCTGTTTCTCCTATAAATAGGAGCCAAGAGACACACAGAGAGGGATATATGCAGAGGGATCGATACGTAGATAAAAAAAAGAAGAGAGCCTTGATATTTTGGAGGAATTTGGATCTTCTGCAAAAGAAAACCCTAGGTAAGAAAGAGAAGGCTTTTTGAAAGGAAAAGAGAATTTAATTCTCAACAGAGTTTAACTCTGATACAAAACAGAAGAACATAGTTCTCTCTTTGGTGGAGGATCTGTAAAGTGCACATCTCCCCTTGAGTTGAGAATTTAATTCTCATTGGGTTGAGATCCTGCCATGCAGATCCAAAGCATAGAGAGGGAATGGAAGCTTGAGAATTTAATTCTCACAGAACTATAGGAATTTAATTCCTTTAAAATAAAATTAGGGTTTGACCCTATGTTATGGGAATTTAATTCCTTCAGAATGAACAGAATCAGGGTTTAACCCTAGTTAAGAACTTAGTTCTGTTAAAATAACAGGAATTTAATTCCCTTAAGAAAGAAGAAATTAGGGTTTCACCCTATGACAGAAACTCATTCCTCAGAATAATTCTTTAAAAGAGAGTGGGAATTTAATTACTTAAAGCTTTTATTAGGGTTTAACCCTATGATAGAATTCAGTTCTTCACATATATGAGGAATTTAATTCCTACAGAAAATTCAGAGTTCAACTCTATCCCATAATATAAATCTTCAAAAGGAAATAGGAATTTAATTGCTCTAAAATTATTGTTAGGATTCAACCCTACGAGGAATTTAATTCTTGAAAGGGATTAACAGATCTTCTAAAAAAAACATACATAGAGGCAGGGTCACGTGTCACCACGTGTCACCCAAAAAAGATCCACAGAAAAGGCCCTTTGAGGCAGTGCCTCACGTGACCCACGTGGCCCTTGGCAGAGGCTTTAACATACAAGCATTTAAATGCCCGTCACGTGATGGCACGTGATGCTCCAAAAGATGCGATATTCTCAGCAGAACAAATGAAGGGAGGGCGCCCTCATGTGCTACCACGTGACCCCTCTTGCCTTAGTGTTTAACACTAAATTGGAACCCCTGAATCCAGTGTTAAAACACCGTTTGGCCTTAGTGTTCAACACTAATCAAAGAACTTTATTTGCAGTGTTTAACACTGAATTTCTTAGTGTTTAACACTAATTTGAAGCCTCTGCTGCTAGTGTTTGACACTGATTTGCTCTAGTGTTTAACACTAATTTGAACCCCCATTGCTGGTGTTTAACACCAACTGTCTTTTAGTGTTAAAACACTAACTTGATCCCAGTGTTCAACACTGCTGAATTAACGTTAGCCCAATTGGCTAAATGGCCAGAGGCAAAGCCTCTCTTTCAATGGACCAACAGGAAGCCAATATTCCAAACATGATTGGACTTAGCCCAAGATGGCCATAAGTCCTCAATTCAGACTTAACCGGGCTAATGGGCTCATAACATAATTAATTGGTCTTGATTCCAAATTGGGCCAAAGACTATTTAATCCACCCCGGTTCAAGGGTACATCTCTTCACTCCTTTGATACTTGGCGTTGTAATTCCTCAACGTCTTCAAAGAGGTGACGGGTCCCGATGACCACACATTGACACGGACTGTGGGGTCCTTAAACTCATGGACTATGAGGTTCTTAACCTTGACCGAGATGTCTTAAAACTAACAACGGACTGTGGGGTCCTTAAACCCATGGACTATGACGTCCTTAACCTTGACCGCAATGTCTTAAAACTAACATTGGACCGCAATGTCCTTAAACTACCCATGGACCGCAATGTCCTTAAACTACCTACCGACCGTAACGTCACTAAACTAAACAACAGAGCCCCCCCTTTATTGCTCTCTTGCTGGATCTAAACGATCCCGTTAAGTTGATCTTAGTCTAAAAGCTAGACTAACGTATCCTTAATAAACGTTTAAGTCGATCTTAGTCTCAAATGAGGCTAACGTATCCTTAAACCCAAACCCCCAAACCCAAATCTAAGATAACACGGATTTGGACTCGTCCACGCCCTACGGGCGACAACATAACTCAGTCTCCGAATACAATCCACGGGCAACAAAACACAAAACAAACACGCACGACACGAAGTGACCATCTGGAGAAGGAGAAAGTTGTTACCGCAATGCGGTAGCGTAATTAACTGCAGGGGCTTGCGCCTTCAGGGAAGAGCGTCCCCACAATCAAAAACCCTTCAAGCGAGGGGGAATCTGACGAAGTCTGCTACATCGGACGCATCCGTTTAAACCTTCGCTATACGGTGCCATAAATCAACTTGGCATCTTCGGAGAGGTAGACGGATAGCACCAATTAGCATCTGCCCCGAGCCTCAGGCGAGACGACCATGCGTCTCGGCCGCCGTTCGGAGGGGAACAGATTCTGGCACGCCCGGTGGGACCTTTTCCTCTTTCCACTCCACACTTCGTGTGTCGTGATTCGCGAACCAATCGCGGTTCGCTAATGGTTGCCCTTGGGTTTCAAGATACTAAGACTTGGCGTCTTGCTTATTGCAAAAAGCAAAGAATCGATGGCTTCTACTTGTGCGAAATGCTCCAACTGCTCGGACTACAATTGCAACCAGCGCTCCGCCTCGCCAGGAGGTATAGCCTACGGACCCCAAGATGCTTCGCTATTCACAATGCCCGTGGAACAGGTCACTCGAGCCACCACAGGATTGTTCTTTCGGACCATGCTCCCGCCGACAAGCTTCACCGCTCCGGTGCTGACAAAGGAAGCTCCCAAGAAGTCGGTCTTTGATCGTCTTACCCCTGCCGTGGCCCCTCTCAACGGGTCGCCCAACACCAGCGCCTCGGTCTTCTCTAGATTGGGCCAGAACTCCTGTGGAACCACAATGGGGCCTACAATCCCAGAGAAGGCTGCTTCTAAGAAAGTGACCGGTCCTGCTCCTGAAGTCGTCAAGGCGGCTTCCCTTGCCAAAAAGTCGGTCTTTACAAGATTGACGACTCCAGCTCCCGCTCCTGCTACCCAAAGGACATCGGTCTTTGACAGGCTAACACCAGCAGCGACCCCCCACCTACACAGGGGGCAAGACGAAGCCATCCTCACCGCTGAACCAATGCCGTCCGCTCGACACGCTCGACGTCATCACTGGCGCCGAGTAAGGAAGGCTAGGGGCAACTCCCCCTCTGGGCTAACTCCACCAGCCCCAACGGTGGAAGTTAATGCTTCCGTTCCAATTAGGAACAGCTTCGAGATGCTAAATAAGGTGCGAAGGAATTCTCCTACTGCGGTGCTAAAGAGGTCTCCTCCTCCACTAAAAAAGGTTGCGGAAATAAAGCCAGAATAGCCCCGATCCCCTAAACGGCTGTCTTCCAAAATCTATAAGGTTTGGCGGCAGGCCCGAGACTCGATGATCGATCCAAACTTCTCCCGCCAGCACAAGAAGCTGAAAATCCAACAGGAAGCCAGTCACCAGGCTAAACCACGAAAGACTGTCTGGGTGCCCACCTCAACGGCCCCCTCAACTTCCACTGCTCATAAAAGGAGGAGGCCAGAGAAGATCCCCCAGCCTGCAACGACAGCTAAAGGCACTAAGCCCAGACGCCCTAAGTCTGGGGGCATGATGGTCCATACCGTATCATGGCGTCAGGAAAGGAAGACAGCCGTGCGTCTACAGGTCATAGACCGCTTACACGGTCGGTGACCAAAGCTCAGGAGCAGCAGCAAAAGCTCCAGGAAATGATGAATGCTATGGCCGCACTTACCGGGCCAAAAGAAAACCCAGAAACTTTCTCGGACGAACGTCAGGAGGAAGAAACCGACACCGAATTCCTTCGCCGAATATTGGAGAAGAAGGACAAAGAAGCTGCTGAACAAGCAGCCAACATACAGCGTATGGGCATTCTCTTCCAAGATATGATAGGAATGATGATCCAACAAGACCCACCCGCTAAGGATCCCCCGATCATCCTTGAAGACGACAGGGGAGAAACGTCAAATCCACCACCGGCCCTCTCAACGGCCAAGGAGGAGACAATCTCTAAGGCTGATTTGGTCGACTATATAGCCCAGCAAATCCGGGTTCATCATGCAATTGAGGCAGCTGGTCAAGTCGTAAAAACGGGGCGGCCATATCCAAGCTGGTACGACCAAATCAAGTACCCACCGGGTTACACAATTCCCAAGTTCCATGTTTACAAGGGGACCGGCAATCCCCACCAACATGTCGCCCAGTTCAGGGCCCTTTGCGGTAACACCGGTGGTGATGATAAACTGTTGCTTCGCCAGTTCGTTGGCAGCTTTTCAGAAACAGCGTTCGAATGGTATTCGGAACTCCCGAACGATTCTATCAAGACGTTCGCTGAAATGGAGTTGCTATTCACTCAGCGATTCGCAAGCGCAAGCGAACGCACTCCAATAACGGCATTGATTAACGCCAGGGTAAAACCAGGCGAAACTTGGGTCCAGTATGCTATACGCTGGCGGAATTTGTGGTCGAAATGCGAGCAACGCATTGAGGAAGCGCCTGCGGTGGGCATGTTCGTAGGAACCCTAGACCCTCACGCAACTATCTCCCAGTTTATGATGTTCTTTAAGCCAACCACATTCCAGGCTTTAATCGACAAGTTGGCTCAGATGGACCAGATGGGTCATAGACCGCCTCCCCCGAAGCCAGAACCTCGGAATGACAAGGGTAAAGGAAAGGCATCCTTCGTCGCGAATGCCCAGCAGCAACCCAATGCCCCAAAGCTGGCGGATCAATTGGAAGAAAGACGCCGGTATTATAATGAGAAGATGAAGCGTCCCTACTCGTTCCCACGGGACAAGACGAAACGGTTATTCGAGCTGGCAGTACGCAACAGACTTATAAACCTACCAAATCCAAGGCGACCGCCACAACCCACTGAGGTGAATAACCCTAACTATTGCCCTTACCATCAAACGGTAAGTCATCCGATTGAGGATTGCTTCGTCTTCAAAGGATGGATTGAAGATCAATACCTCTAGGGGAAGTTTGCACTGTCCGAAAAGTGGAAGGTGGACCCACCACAGCCGCATACTCCTAAGAAAGCAGATACACCGGAGGCAACCTGTTCCTTTATTGAAGAAGCTCCATGGGAGGTCGTGCTGTCAACTAAAACCAAAAGAATGCTGAGGGAATTTCATGCGTACCCTGCGGTCGAATGGAAGGACCCGCTTGAACCTCAAATTATCGAAGGGATGTTGAAGCCGCGCCCAACAACGAAGACTCGTGGTGATGGCCCAAATACTCATGCCCAACCGTCAAAATCTTCGAAGAAAAAGAAGAAGAAATCCAAGAAGCCCGTGAAGCCTGGAGACAAGCGCACGAACTTTCAGAAGCAAATTGACGCGATGGAAGAGTACAATCAAAAGGCGCGAACTCCTGTCACGCTGCAAGAGTTCCTCAACCACATCTTTCAAGAGGAAGATGATGCAGAGAGTTCGTCGGATGAATCCGAGGGATATGTGGCGAGTTGTAACGTAATCTCCCACTCGTTTACCGACGATGAAAAAACTCCTGGCACTAAGAAACTGGGGACAGAGCCTGAACCAGAGCGTGTGTGGCCAACAGATGAAATGATCGATGCCTTTCTAGACGAGATTCGTCTGAAGAGTAAAGCGGATCAGGAGCATGAGATGGCCGCATCGGAAGGAGCCAAACGCAGGCGACTGAACGAAAGAGTTGAAGTACTCCCGCCAGATCGAAAGGCATCCGAGGCAGACAAGAAGATATTCAAGACGAGGAAAAGGTTTGCCAAAGCTATGTCAATGGGAATGAAGCTACCACCCTCGGAAGAAAACACGCTCAATGGGGCGGAGAGGCACCCTAATTATTGTGCATATCATCGGAAAATTTCACACCCCACGGAGGAGTGCGACGCCTTTAGGATATGGTGGCAGGGATATGTTGCTCATCGGCAACATTTTAAGCGCATGAAACGCAAGACTCGTCGGGAACGAAAAAGTACTGCTGACGGGCACAACAGAACTACTGGCAACTGTTACATGGTTAACACCGGAGGGTCACAAGTTCTCACCTTTGGGAGCGACTCTGATGAGGAAATGGCTCTAGGCCCTCTCTTTAAAGAATCCGTTTTAGGGAAAGAGGAGGAACCGGAGGCCTGCGAAAACATTCAGCTGCGCAATCGCACACTCCCGGAAAAGAATCTCAGGCCCGCAAATAGAAAAGATAAGGGAAATGAAAAGGTCACTGAGGATATCACTTTAGATGACCAAGTCATGAAAGAGCTGACTACCAAAGACCCTCCCAGGAAGGGTAAGGTGGACTACAACATCCTGGCGCACCTAAGGAAGCTACCTTCTCAACTTAGCATTCTCGATGCCCTCCTATTATCAAAAGAAGTGCGAGATTCACTAATTAAGGCGTTACAAGAACCTGAGCAATTCCAAGCCTTCCTCGCCGCGGAAAGGATGAAGGATGAACTGGAGGAAGTGCATACGGCCGACATCACTTTAGGTGACGAAGACCTCCTTCTCGGGACGTGCGACCACAACCGTCCCCTATATGTCTCTGGATACTGCCATGATATCAAGATAGGCAAGATCCTGGTGGATAATGGATCCTCCGTCAATCTCCTTAACGTTCGGGTGTTAAAGGAAATCTGCATGAGTGTGCAACACCTCGCTCGTGACAAAATTACCATCTCCGGTTTCGATTCACAATCGTCACGGACTCTCGGATCCGTGATACTAACATTACGCTTTGGACTACTCGTCACAGACATCAAATTCCATGTCATTGACGCCAAGACCTGCTACAACGCCTTGCTCGGTCGTCCTTGGTTACACGAGTACAATATCATCCCTTCTACACAACATCAGTGTATGAAGTACTTTAAGGATGGTTTCGAGTATACCGTAACAGGTGAGCTGAACCCATTTTCCGTGAACGAAGTCCGCAAATACGAAGATGCGAAGTACTTTTTGTCAGATTTCGAGGATACAGAAAGGTGTCGCAAGCCGGAGAACAAAGCCGCCGCCACCATCCCTGTTTTCGGGAGCGATACCGAAGAAGAAGAAGAGATAATTTATGCTGGGCCGTCTCAACGCAACAACCCGGGACGTCCGCCCCCAGGTTGATCTTCGGAAGTGACTCGGAAGATGAGGTTAATACCGTGTTCTCCAATCGGCCGTCAATACAAGCATCCCCTAGCGATGATCAGAGTTTGCAAATCACCATGGTGCCGCGAGAACACTATAAGGATCTCGACACACTTCAAGCTTACAATGTGCAGGACCTGCAGACGTTTTACGTCCCTCCCAGGCAAAGGGGTGAGAAGGTAATCCTATTCTACCGATCCTCAGAGACGAAAGTAGAGAAAGAGATCTGGCATGGTGCGGATGCTACACTCGACAGGCTCCAACCCATCCGTTTGTCCAGATATTACATAAATGGACTAAAGAGGCTATTGAAGCGCCAAGGAGTACCCTTAAAACAGACTGTTCGACAAGCTCGGTTCTACAACAGGATTTGGGATGTCCCTGGAACTCAGCGCAAACTGCCCAACGGGAGAATGGAAACGCTTGGGCTTGGATATGTGAGATCCGAGAAACGGGATCGAGCCCACGGCAGCTACGCCGTATATAACCTCGATGAGGAGGAAAACACCCCGTCCAGCAATGCCAACCCTTCATCAAAACTGGATCCCGCGAGTGAAGTGCCGATTCCGTCATTTGAAGAACAAATGGACAAGCTTATCAGGAAAGCAGGTCAAAAGGCTCGGGAAGACCACAACTGCGAGATGGCCATCTACGAGAAGGCCAGGACGCAACGTCTGTTTCAACAGGCTGCAAAAGAAAAAGATGCTACTCCTTGTCAACCAGTTGTACAAAAGACCCGACGCAGAGGCAGAAATAAATCAAGAAGCGGAAAGAAGAGCCGACAACAACGACGCAGGATTAGAGAGTCGTGTGATCGGGCATCGCGCGGTCCGGATTTGTCCCTCATGAAGAAGATGAGTCGAGCGTATTCCTTCCCTCGAGACAAGACGAAGAAGCTACTCGAGCTCGTTATAAAACATCAAATGATCGCACTTCCGGAGTCTAAGCACCCTGAGAAAGTTAACGAGGTTTCTTATCCGGGCTATTGCTCTTATCACCGATCCATAGGACACCCTATCGAAGACTGGTTCACCTTCAAGAACTGGGTCGAAGACCAGAACCAACAAGGCAGATTTGCTTTATCCAGCAGCTGGAGGGTAACGCCGCCACAACAGCATGAACCTAAAGCCGCGAGAGCAGAGCCAGACCCACATCGGTCTTGGAAGCGGATTCGCACTTGTCACGTGATTACAATATTAAAAGAAGAGCCCAAGAACATGGATGACCTTCCCTGGTGCTTTGAGAACAGCAATGATGAGGTGATCTCATAATTTCCGCCAGCTCCGAAAGAATTGGAAGATGGCATACATACTACTGCAGATAACCTCAAGAAGATTGAGTTGGGATCGGCAGATGATCCGCGACCGACATTCGTCAGCGAGCTGCTATCTGAAGAAAGGGTGGCTGCGTTAAAGAACGTGCTTCTGCAGCATAAAGACTGCTTCGCGTGGAACTATTCCGAGATGCCAGGATTAGATCCGGAGATTGCTGTGCATAAATTAGCAATATCCCCGGATATCAAGCCAGTCAAGCAGGAGCCGAGAAGGATGCGGCTCGAGCTTGAGATGAGCATCAACGCCGAAGTCAAGAAGCTGATCGATTCTGGATTTATCCAAGAAGTCCAATATCCCGACTGGATCGCCAACATCGTCCCGGTAATGAAGAAAAATGGGACGGTACGCATATGCATGGATTTCAGGGATCTCAATAAAGCCTGCCCGAAGGACGATTTCCCAGTACCGGTAACCGAGCTAATGATAGATAACACGTCCACTCATGAGGTTTTCTCCTTTATGGACGGTTCATCAGGGTACAATCAGATAAAGATGCATCCCGAAGACCAGAAGCACACCGCTTTCCGGACCCCTTTGGGTATATTCTGCTACAAGGTCATGCCCTTTGGTCTAAAGAACGCCGGCACTATCTATCAAAGGGCCATGACAAAGATCTTCGACGATCTCATACATGACATCGTCGAGTGCTATATCGATGACCTCGTAGTGAAGAGCATATCATACGAAGAGCATTTAAAGCATCTGGAGACTGTATTTCAACGCCTTCGGCAATACAATTTGAAGATGAATCCCCTCAAATGCGCGTTCGGAGTCTCCTCGGGTAAATTCCTGGGATTCATCATCCGACACCGAGGTATCGAAGTAGATTCATCTAAGATCAAGGCGATCATGGAAATGCCTCCGCCAAGAACCCTCAAACAGTTGCGGTCTCTCCAAGGGAAGCTCGCATACATCCGGCGGTTTATCGCCAATCTTTCAGGCAAGTGCCGTCCTTACAGCTACCTGATGAAGTAAGGAACTCTATTCGTTTGGGATCACAAATGCCAAGGTGCACTAGACGAGATCAAGCAGTACCTGCAGAACCCTCCGGTGTTGGCTGCGCCGGTCAAGGGAAAACCCCTCATTCTTTATACAACCGCCCTCGAAGGTTCCTTAGGCGCATTATGGGCACAAGAGAACGATCAAGGAAAAGAGAGAGCACTCTACTACTTAAGTCGAGTTCTGCTGGGGGCAGAAAGCAACTACTCTCCCATTGAAAAACACTGCTTAGCGTTGATCTTCGCGATAACAAAGCTCAGGCACTATGCGTTGGCGCACGAAGTCCGTCTCGTCTCGAAGGTGGACCCTCTTAAATATTTGATGTCAAAGGCTATATTGACGGGTCGACTCGCTAAATGGGCTCTACTCCTGATGGAGTTCTCGATAATGTATCGACCTCTCAAGGCAGTGAAAGGTCAGGCCATTGCCGACTTCCTTGCTGAGCATCCAGTACCTGCCGGTTCTCCTCTGAACTGCGATCTGCCGGACGAGCATGCATTTGATGCGATCGGCGGCGGCGGTACCCGATGGGAACTCTATTTCGATGGAGCGACCTCCGTAAAGAAGCGCAAACAAGGTATCCCAATGATCAAATCGGGGGTAGGCATCATCTTCGTAACTCCACAAGGAGGGATAATGCGCTTCGCCTTCTCCTTAACAGAGCCGAGAACAAACAATGAAGCCGAATACGAAGCTCTGATAGCAGGCCTCGAGATCGCCATTGACATGGGAATTGAAGACCTCCTTATATACGGGGATTCTCAACTGGTCGTTAGTCAAGTAAATGGTGACTATCAAACGTGCAAACCGGAGTTGGTAAAGTACGACGAAAAGGTGCAACAACTATTGACCCAAATTCCCTCCTACACTTTGGAAAGCATACCACGTGCGGAAAATAGCAAAGCAGATGCACTAGCTAAGCTCGCTAAAGAACTGGCTGACGAGAACCTCGATGATGTCAAAATCATGGTACAAAGCCGCCGAGTGCTTGCCCCAGCAGAAATATCTCCCGAATCATACGAAGAAAAAGGAGCGACTGAGCAGATGAACCTACAAATAAAAGACCGTGAGAAGGCTGAGGACTGGAGGGAAGTCTTCATAGACTACTTTAAGTCTCACCGAATGCCCGAAGAAGCGTCCTCAAGACATCAGCTCATGAAACGAGCTCTATCTTTCGCTTTCGTCAATGATACTCTGTATAAAAGGTCGTTTGATTCTCTGTGGCTGAGATGTTTAGGACCTGATGAAGCAGAAAGAGTCGTTCAAGAGGTTCATGACGGAATCTATGGTTCTCATCAAGCAGGTCCGAAGATGAAGTTAAAAATTAAACGGATGGGTTACTACTGGCCCACGATGATCCACGACTGCCTCGAATATGCGAAGCAATGCCACTCGTGCCAAATCCACGGGGATTTCATCCACCAGCATCCGAATCCACTACATCCGACGGTGGCTAGCTGGCCATTCGAAATGTGGGGGACTGACATAGTCGGCCCCATCGAACCAGCATCGTCCCGGGGACATCGTTTCATCCTGGCGACAACTGATTACTTCTCCAAATGGGCAGAAGCAGTACCGCTGAGGGAAGTGAAGACGGAGAATATCCTCCACTTCTTCAAGACGCACGTCATCTATCGGTTTGGAACTCCACGGCGGATTATCTCCGATAATGGGCCAGCCTACAGAAGCCATAAGATTAGCCGCTTCGCGCAGCAGCACAATATAGACTGGAGATATTCTTCAGTTTACAATCCGCGAGCTAATGGTCTAGCCGAGGCCTTCAATAAGACCTTGACAAAAATCATGAAAAAGACGGTGTCCCGAAATAAGAAAGACTGGCACGAGAGGCTGCAAGAGGCCCTTTGGGCCTATCGAACTACGTTCAAGACGGCCACGAACACAACGCCGTACGCACTGGTATTCGGTACGGAAGCGGTACTCCCCCTCGAAATAGAGCTACCCTCTCTACGAATGGCAGTCCACTACGAACTGACGAACGAAGAAAATGCTAACCTTCAGCTCGAAGAGATTGATGCTCTTGAAGAAACACGGCTCATAGCGCAACAAAATCTAGAAGCTTATAAAGCAAAGATGACGCGCTCATACGAAAGATTGACCCGACCGAGGACATTCCGCCAAGGCGAACTCGTGTTAGTGGTCAAAAGGCCTATGATCCCCAATCGCGGCAAGCGGGGAAAATTCGAGCCAAACTATGAAGGCCCGTACATCATAGATAAGGTCTACCAGGGTGGGGCCTATCTACTCATGGACATGCACGGTGAAAGGCCTTTCAGGCCGATAAACGGTCGCTTCCTAAAGAAATACTACGCTTAATGAGCCACAGCCTAGGTCAATGATAGGTGACGACGACCATGCCCGCTCGCTATCTTCCTAAGCTCAAGTTTTATAAGCAGTAGCCAGCCTCTCAATGTCGGACCGAAATGTCCTTAAACTAATAACGGACCGAAATAATCCACGGGAGGCAACCTCGTTAAAAGACACTTATAGGGTCCTCTTGACCTTGTAAGGAGAAACCACCCGCGTGAGATCCTTACGACTCACAAAGAAGCAACACACTTAGGGATCCTCACGATTCCTAAGGAGAAAATACACTTGCGGGATCCTCACGACTCGTAAGGAGAATTCTCTTATGGGACCCTCACGGCTCATGAGATTTGAAAGTCTTAAGTTACAGAAACCTAAACCTGTTCTTAAGCAAATCCCCCACAACCTTCGATACTGCCCTACAAGTGGCTCAATACTGACCCTTGTATACAATCCACGGGCGCGAATAAACATTTCCCCAGCAAAGTCCCACCCGTGACTAGGGATATGTCTATATGGTGGGCAACCCTTATAAGTCCTCTCGACTTATGAGGAGGAGACCCTTTTTGTAAGATCCTTACGACTTCCAAGAGGACATGCACTTAGGAATCCTCACGATTCCCAAGGAGAAAACACACCTACAAGATCCTCACGACTTGTAGGGAGAAATACCTTTGTGAGACCCTTACGGCTCATGAAGTCAAAAGCCTTGGTCGACAGGACCCTTAACCCTGTTTACTAAGCCACCTTTGTTCAACATCGACAGAGGCAAATGATGATTCGCTCTTGGCAACATCCCAGTTGTAGCGGTGCTGATGCCGAAATCGGTGTCTAAAATCCGAGCTTGCGGCGAAAAAGCTAGCAAGCCACACATGCATACGAAATAGCCGAAATGATGGGGCAACTTGCAATAAAAAGCAGCAAGTAAAAATGTATGCATGAAAAATAGCCGAAATGATGGGGCAACTCGCAATAAAAAAGCAGCGAGTAAAAATAAAATAAACAGCCGAAATGGTTGGGCACCGCGAAAAATAGCCGAAATGATAGGGCAATCGCGACCTCCGCGATATAAAAGCTGAAATGATAGAGCATCGCGGAAAAAGAAATAAAAAAAAAAGAAGTTTTAATTTATGCCCTACAGGTGATGCTCCATCATACCCTGTATACAATCCAAGGGCGTAAACAAAAGAGGGATCATACTTCTCCCCCAGGTTTCATCATAAGAAGAAGCAAAATCTCGACGGGCCGCGAATGACTTAGAGATCATCTCAGCACTCGTCTCGTAACAACGGACACAACTCTAAGCTAAGCGGAACAACGGCAACTCCCAGTTCCATGGCTCGGTGGTATACAAATCGCCAACAGTCAAACCTCCATCCCGTGAAATGCGGATACAATCAGCAAAATTCCTGGTTACGTGGAACGCGGATAACGTCACTCTTTGACCCCGTGGAAAACGTCCAGAGCGGATCCTGGTCCTCACAGAGCACGGCAGTGAACCCGTATGAAGCATCCAGAGCGGAGCCTAGTCTTCGCCGAGCACGGCAGTGAACCCGTGTGAAGCATCTAGTGCAAAATTCCTGGTTACGTGGAACGCAGATAACGTCACTCTTTGACCCCGTGGAAAACGTCCAGAGCGGATCCTGGTCCTCGCAGAGCACGGCAGTGAACCCGTGTGAAGCATGCAGAGCGGAGCCTAGTCTTTGCCGAGCACGGCATTGAACCCGTGTGAAGCATCTAGTGCAAAATTCCTGGTTACGTGGAACGCGGATAACGTCACTCTTTGACCCCGTGGAAAACGTCCAGAGCGGATCCTGGTCCTCGCAGAGCACGGCAGTGAACCCGTGTGAAGCATCCAGAGCGGAGCCTAGTCCTCGCCGAGCACGGCAGTGAACCCGTGTGAAGCTTCTAGTGCAAAATTCCTGGTTACGTGGAACGCGGATAACGTCACTCTTTGACCCCGTGGAAAACGTCCAGAGCGGATCCTGGTCCTCGCAGAGCACGGCAGTGAACCCGTGTGAAGCATCCAGAGCTAAGCCTAGTCCTCGCCGAGCACGGCAGTGAACCCGTGTGAAGCATCTAGTGCAAAATTCCTGGTTACGTGGAACGTGGATAACGTCACTCTTTGACCCCGTGAAAAATGCCCAGAGCGGAGCCTGGTCCTCGCCAAGCACGGCAGTGAACCTGTGTGAAGCATCCAGAGCAAACACCGGACTGTGGAGTCCTTAAAATCCACGGACTATGATGTCCTTAACCTTGACCGTAATGTCTTAAAACTAACGATCAACCACCCCGATTCCCTACGGAATCTGCCTTGGTTGAAGGGTACATCTCTTCACTCATTTGATACCCGGCGTTGTAATTCCTCAACGTCTTCAAAGAGGTGACGGGTCCCTGCAACCAAACATCGGACTGTGGAGTCCCTAAATCCACGGACTATGAGGTCCTTAACCTTGACCGTGATGTCTTAA
This sequence comes from Agapanthus africanus, assembly GCA_030015575.1. NCBI lineage: Eukaryota > Viridiplantae > Streptophyta > Magnoliopsida > Asparagales > Amaryllidaceae > Agapanthus > Agapanthus africanus. The sequence continues at coordinate 31,500,147 of CM057339.1, forward strand.
AACTAACATCGGACTGTGGAGTCCCTAAATCCACGGACTATGAGGTCCTTAACCTTGACCGTGATGTCTTAAAACTAGCATCGGACTGTGGAGTCCCTAAATCCACGGACTATGAGGTCCTTAACCTTGACCGTGATGTCTTAAAACTAATATCGGACTGTGGAGTCCTTAAATCCACGAACTATGAGGTCCTTAACCTTGACCGTGATGTCTTAAAACTAATATCGGACTGTGGAGTCCCTAAATCAACGGACTATGAGGTCCTTAACCTTGACCGTGATGTCTTAAAACTAACATCGGACTGTGGAGTCCCTACATCCACGGACTATGAGGTCCTTAACCTTGACCGTGATGTCTTAAAACTAACATCGGACTGTGGAGTCCCTAAATCCACGGACTATGAGGTCCTTAACCTTGACCGTGATGTCTTTAAACTATGATACCTTGAGCGATCCCTGACCCCGTGAAATACGGATAAGGGTGACTGTTCCCCCAATCAGAGCAAGGCTCTGTTTGAATTTTGAAAATTCAAAATTTTGAAGCAACGCTTCAGATCCCGTGCGCTGCGCGCAATTTGCCGCGTGTCAGAAGTTGACTCGGCAGCACAACGCCCAAGGCAGTGCGTCCAATCAGAGCAAGGCTCTTTAAAAAGCAAAAGCAACGCTCAACTGCGCAAGCGCACTGCTGCGCGACACGTGTTTGCGCAGTTGCACAAACGCTGATGCGCAAGTGCACCACAGCGCGCCACGTGTCTGCGCAGTTGCGCAAGCACAACTGCGCAAGCGCACCGCTGCGTGACGCGTGTCTGCACAGTTGCGCAAATACTGTTGCGCAAGTGCACTGCAGCGTGACACGTGTCTGCGCAGTTGCGCAAGCACAACTGCGCAAACGCACTTCTGCGCGACACGTGTCTGCGCAGTTGCGCAACACTGTTGCGCAAGTGCACCGTTGAGCGACACGTGTCTGCGCAGTTGCGCAAGCTCAGCTGCGCAAGCGCCTCACCGCGCGACACGTGTCTGCGCAGTTGCGCAAGCTCAGCTGCGCAAGCGCCTCACCGCGCGACACGTGTCTGCGCAGTTGAGTTGCGCAACAACAGAATGAAGAATTAAGGAAATCTTTTCTGTTCTTGTTAAAACAAGAAGATTTCTTCTGTAAAACAGGGGCCTTTGGATCAAAGATCCAACGGTGGGGGAAAATTCCCCAAATCACTCAGAAAATATCTTTTTAACAAATTTAACTGATTTTTGAGCACTATAAAAAGGACCTTAGACCCCATTTCAAAGACATATAGAGAAAATTGGATTAAAAAAGAAGAAGAAGAGAACTTCTTGAGAACACAAAGAAGAAGGTACAAACCTTTGAAATAAGAAAAAATTCTCTTAGGAATAGATCATTGATCTTAAAGACAACATCAGTGATCTTCAATAAATAAATAAATAAATAAAAATAATAAAAAAATAGTGCCTTGCACTTGCTAGGGAACCTCTGGTTCTCTGAGATAGAAAGAAAGAAAAGATTTTCTTTTCTTTCTTTTCTTTGATCTAAATTTAGATCATTAAAAAATGCTATGCACTCATTTTCTTGAATCTAAAAGATTCTTGGTGCTTTGCACTATTTGAAGGGCCAGGCCCAAATCAAAAGACCTAGCAGGCCAAAACAAATTGCAAAGCAATAAAAGGGCTGAGCCCAAATAAAATTGATGCTCTGCATCATTCATAAAGAACAGAGCTCAAAACAAATTGATGCCCTACATCTTTTCTGGGCAAAACCCAAATAAAAATAAAAGGAAATGCAAAAGCAATGTTGGACATTTTTTTTTACCGGACTTAGCCCAATCGTGGCCATAAGTCCTTAAATTAAATTGGCTGAGCAAAATGGCTCTCCTAAATCAATCTACATCCGGTTCGAGGGTACATCTCCGAACTCCTTTGACATCCATCGTTGTAATTCCTCAACGATGGATGTCAAAGAGGTGACGGGTCCCAACGGCCACACACCTAATATCGGACCGAAACGTCCCTAAACTAATATCGGACCGAAACGTCCCTAAACTAATAATGGACCGAAACGTCCTTAAACTAATATTGGACCAAAACGTCCCTAAACTAATATCGTACCGAAACGTCCCTAAACTAATATCGGACCACCACGTCCCTAAACTGGCACAATAGAGCCCAAATGCTCTCTCGTCGGATCTAAACGGTCCCGTTATGTTGGTCTTAGTCTCAAACTGGACTAACGTACCCTTAACAAACGTTTAAGTTGATCTTAGCCCCAAATACGGCTAACGTATCCTTAAATATTCAAATGGATTATAAAACTCCCAATCAACTCTGGTTCGAGGGTACATCTCCGAGCTCCTTTGATACATGTCGTTGTAATCCTTCAACGACGTCAGAGAGGTGACGAGTCCCGATGGCCATACATTAAATTAATCACTACGTTGAGTTGATCTTAGTCTAAAACAGGACTAACGTATCCTCGACGAACGTTTAAGTTGATCTTAGCCGCAACGCGACTAACGCATCCTTAAACTGAAAACACCAAACCCAAATCTAAGTAAATACGGATTTGGACTAATCCACGTCCTACGGGCGACGGCATTACTCAATCTCCGTATACAATCCACGGGCAACCACAAACAAAATGAACACACACGACACGAAGTGAAATTCTGGAGAAGGAGAAAGTTGTTACCGCGATCCAGTAGCGTAATTAACTGCAGGGGCTTGCGCCTGCAGGGAAGAGCGTCCCCATAATCAAAAACCCCTCATCCTGAGGGGGAATCTGACGAAGTCTGGTACATCGGCCGCATCCGTCTAAACCTCCGATGCACGGTGCCATAAATCAACTTGGCATCTTCGGAGAGATAAACGGATAAAACCAAATAGCATCTGCCCTGAACATCAGGCACAGACGTCCTAAAGTCCAGGCCGCCGTTCGGAGGGGAACAGATTCTGGCACGCCCGGTGGGACCTCTTCCTCTTTCCACTCCACACTTCGTGTGTCGTCTTCACGAACCAATCGCGGTTCATTAAATGGTTGTCTTCGGATTTCAAGTTACTAAGATTTGGTCTTTTACCTGGCGCAGAAGAATTCAAGATTCAATGGCCTCTAGCTGTACCAACTGCTCGAAATGCCGCTGCAACGGACGCTCCACCCCACCAGGAGGTGTAGCATATGGGCCCCAAGCGGCTTCCTTCCTTACTCTGCCGGTAGACCAAGTGACCCAAGCCACCACCGGCTTGTTCTTCGGGACTATGATCCCACCTGCAAGCTTTTCTGCACCAATACCTGCACCGGAAGTGGGTAAAAAGTCGGTCTTCAACCGGCTCACTATTCCGACGGCCCCTGTCAACGGGTCGCCCGCTACTAAACCGACAGCCTTCGTTTTCACCAGGCTAGGTCAGAACTATAAAGTGGCCGTCCCAAAGAGGGCAACGGCCGCTGCTTCGGAAGTCGTTAAAGCGGCCTCTCCTATCAGAGAGTCGGTCTTCACAAGATTAACAGTTCCCACTCCTCCCCCAGCTGGTCAAAAGGCATCAGTCTTCGACAGGCTGACATCGGCAGTTACCCCACACTCAAACAGGGGGCAACAAGAAACCATCTCGATTTCCGAGCCAGTCCCAACGGCTCGTCGTGCGCGACGTCGCCATTGGCAACGAGTAAGGAAAACAGAGGGCAACTCCCCCTCAGGGCTAACCCCACCTGCTCCAGTGGTGGAGGTCAACGCTGCTGTTCCAACTGGGAACAGCTTTGAATTGCTGAGGAAGGTGAGAAAGAACTCTCCAATTGCTACACTGAAAAGATCTCCTCCGCCTATGGAAAAAGCTCCGGAGACAAAGCAGGAACAGCCCCCTCTACGGCTGTCGTCAAAAATTTATAAAGTTTGGCGGAGGGTTCAAGACTCCGTGATTGACCCAGACCACTTTCATCGCCAGAAAAAGGCAAAGGTGGAAAAGGACAAAAACCGCCCCATTAAACAGCAGGGGGCAACAAATGCTAGGATGCCCACTTCAACGGCTCCTTCAACCTCAATGGTCCACAAAAGAAAAAGGCCAGAGAAAGCTCCCGTGACGCTGACAAAGTTTAAAAGCGGTGAACCTAAACGTCCCAAGTCAGGGGGCATAACAGTTCATACGGTTTATATGGCTTCTGGAAAGGAAGAAAGTCGTACTTCTACGGGTCACCGACCGCTTACCCGATCAGTGACCAAGGCCCAGGAGCAGCAACAAAAGCTCCAGGAGATGATGACTACAATGGCTGCACTCACGGAGCCAAAAGAGAACCCTGAGACGTCCTTAGATGAACGCCAAGAGGAAGAGACTGACGCCGAGTTCCTCCGCCGAGTACTGGAAAAGAGAGACAAAGAGGCTGCTGAACAAGCAGCCAATATACAGCGTATGGGCCTCCTCTTCCAGGACATGATAGGGATGATGATACAACAAGATCCCCCGGCTGAAGAACCCCCGATTGTCCTTGGGGATGATAGGGGAGAGACATCAAACCCTCAGCCCGTTCTATCAACGGCTAAAGAGGATACAATCTCTAAGACTGATCTGGACGAATATATAGCCCAGCAAATAAAGGTTCATCACGCGGCTGAAGCAGCCGGCCACGTCGTAAAAACGGGGCGACCGTATCCAGGCTGGTATGACCAAATCAAATACCCGCCGGGTTACACAATTCCTAAGTTTCATGTCTACAAAGGGACCGGCAATCCCCATCAACATGTTGCCCAGTTCAGGGCGCTTTGCGGTAACACCGGCGGCGACGACAAGCTTTTGCTTCGCCAGTTTGTTGGAAGCCTATCAGATACGGCGTTCGAGTGGTACTCTGAACTCCCTAATGATTCTATTAAAACCTTCACGGAGATGGAGCTGCTGTTTACCCAATGCTTTGCAAGTGCCAGTGAACGTACCCCGATGACGGCACTGATTAATGCCAGGGTAAAACCTGGCAAGACATGGGTTCAGTACGCTATACGGTGGCGTAATCTATGGTCAATGTGTGAGTAGCGCATAGAAGAAGCCCCTGCGGTGGGAATGTTTGTTGGAACTCTTGATCCACAAGCAACCATCTCACAGTTTATGATATTTTTCAAGCCGACTTCCTTCCAGGCGTTGATTGACAAACTGGCGCAGATGGACCAGATGGGCCATAAACCCCCTCTCCCAAAGCCAGATTCCCGAACTGACAAAGGAAAGGGAAAAGCGATCATTGTCGCTAATGCTCAACAACAACCGAACGACTTGAAGCCGGTTGCTCGTCCAAACAATACGCGCCCTTACGTACCCCTTGAGGATAGGATGGGACGTCCTTATTCCTTTCCCCGCGATAAAACGAAGAGGTTATTCGAGCTGGTATTACGCAACAGACTCATAAATCTGCCAGATCCAAAACGTCCGTTGCAACCAAGTGACGTCAACGAACCTAATTACTGCCCCTATCATCGAGTGCTAGGCCATCCGATTGAGGACTGCTACGTTTTCAAAAATTGGCTTGAAAACCAGTATAGACAGGGAAAGTTTGCGTTATCTGACAAATGGAAGGTGAATCCCCCGCAGCCCCACACCTTTAAAGGGACGAATACGCCGGGGGCAACATGCTCTGTCATTGAAGAAACTCCGTGGGAGGTTGTATTATCATCAAAAACGAAGAGGATGCTAAATGATCTTCGGACATGTCCGGTGATCAAGTGGAAAAGCCCATTGGAACCGCAGGTCGTTGAGGGGATGTTAAAGCCACGTCCAACTCCAAAGACCAATGATGAGGGTTCAAGCACTAGTAGCCAGTCGTCAAAGTCTTCGAAGAAAAAGAAGAAGGCCAAGAAACCGGTGAAGCCTAGCGATAGGCGCACGGACTTGCAAAAGCAAATTGACGCACTGGAAGAGTACAACCAGAAGGCGCGGACTCCCGTCGCATTGCAAGAGTTCCTCAACCACGTCTTCCAAGCAGAAGATGAGGGAGGTAGTTCGTCAAATGAATCTGAAGAACATGTAGCAAGTTGCCATGTGATTTCCCATTTGTCCACAAGCGATGAGGAGACTCCTCGCGCTGAAAAGCTGGGGGCAGAGCCTGCACTAAAAATCCTGGAGCCGTCGGATGAAGCGATTGATGCATTCCTAAATCAGGCGTTTTTAAAGGGCAAAGCTGATCGGGATAACGAAGCGGTTATATTCGAAAAGGCCAAACGCCAGCGCCTTAGCGAAAGAATTGCGGTACTCCCGCTAGAACAAAATACACCCACCACAGATAAAATCAAGTTCAAGATAAAGAAGAGATTCGCTAAGGCTGTGTCGATGGGTATGAAGCTACCACCCTCCGAGAAAAACATTACGGGTGAAATGGAAAACCACCCCTCCTATTGCTTATACCATCGGAAGGTATCGCATCCCACCGAAGAGTGCAAAGCTTTCGGTAAGTGGTGGCAAGGATATGTTACTCATCGGCAACAGTTTAAGCGGGAAAAGCGCAAAGCCCGCCGAGAGCAGAACGGAATAAACAAAGTGCTTGATAAAACTAGCAGTGGTTGTTGCATGATTGACGCCAGGGAATCACAAGTACCTGTATTTGGGAGCGATTCTGATGAGGAGCTAGAGCTTGGCCCCCTCTTTAAAGAATCCACTTCGGGAAAAGAAGAAGGACCAAAGGCTTGCGAGAATATACAGCTACGCAACCGGACGTTACCCGAAAAGAATCTCGGACCCTTAAACAAGAAAGACAAAGGGTAGGAGAAGGCCTCTGAAGACATCGCCTTGGATGATCGAGTTGCGGAAGAGTTAACCGCCAAGAACCCGCCAAAGAGGAATAAAGTGGATTACAACGTTTTAGCACATCTGAGGAAACTGCCCTCGCAGCTCAGCATTCTCGACGCCCTTTTGTTATCAAAAGAGGCGAGAGATTCATTGATTAAGGCACTCCAAGACCCGGAACAATTCCAAGCATGCCTGGCCGAGGAAAAGATGAAGGATGAGTTGGAGGAAGTACACACGGCTGATGTTACTTTTGGCGATGAGGACCTTCTACTTGGGACTTGCAAACACAATCGCCCTCTCTATGTTTCGGGATACTGCCATGATATAAAGATAGGCAAGATTCTGATCGATAACGGGTCGTCTGTTAACCTACTCAACATGCGGGTGTTGAAGGAAATCTGCATGAGTGTCCAGCACCTTGCTCGGGACAAGATCACCATATCCGGGTTCGACTCCCAATCGTCAAAGACTCTTGGATCTGTGATACTAACGCTACGCTTCGGATTACTCGTCACGGACATTAAATTCCACGTCATAGATGCCAAGACATACTACAACGCTTTGCTCGGCCGACCATGGTTGCACGAGTACAACATCATCCCTTCTACACAACATCAGTGTATGAAGTATTTTAAGGATGGTTTCGAGTATACCGTAATGGGAGAACTGAACCCATTCTCTGTGAACGAGGTCCGCAAATACGAAGATGCCAAATACTTCTTGCCGGATTTCGAAGACACAGAGAAGTGTCACAAGCCGGAAAATAAAACTAACGCCACCATCCCTGTCTTCGGCAGTGATACCGAGGAAGAAGAGGAGATCGTTTATTCGGGTCCGCCCCAACATAACAAGCCAGGACCGTCCACTCCTACATTGGTCTTTGGTAGTGACTCGGAAGATGAGGTCCATGTCGTATTCTCTGCTCGACCTTCAATAAAAGCTTCCGCTGACGAAGAGCGAAGTCTGCAAGTCGCCATGGTGCCGCCTAAACATCATAAAGAACTGAACGCACTTAATATCTACAGTATAGAAGAGCTGCGGACATTTTATATCCCTTCCAGGCAAGAAAACGAGAAGGCAATCCTATTCTACCGTTCTGAAGAAAACAAGGTGGAAAAAGAAGTTTGGCATGGCATGGATCCCACGCTCGACAGGCTTCAGCCTATCCGTCTTCCCAGATATTATACCGAAGGTTTGAAGAAACTGCTGAAATGCCAGGGGATATCCTTCAGACAGACCGTTAGAGAGGCCAAATTCTATGACAGGGTCTGGAATGTTCCCGGGACCCAACGCAAACTGCCTAACGGGAGAATGGAAAAAAAAGGGCTTGGGTACATCCGGCTAAAGAAACGAGAGCTGGTAAACAGCTGTTATGTCATGTATGACTTCGATGAAGAGGCGGACGCTCAATGGGAGGACGCTAATCCTGAACCAGCAAAAGTTCCTGATACAAAGCCGCCTGGTCCATCATTTGAAGAACAAATGGACAGGCTTATAAGGGAAGCTGGTCAAAAAGTCCGAGATGACCACAATCGCGAGACGGCCATCTATGAGAAAGCCAAGAAGCAACGCCTTCTCCGACAGGCCGTGAAGGATGAAAAGGCCGCTCCTTGTCAACCTGCTACAAAAAAGGTTCGACGCGAAAGCAAAAACAAGTTAGAGGACAGAAAAGACGCTCAACAAACACAAGGCAGAGCTAAGAAACCACGTATCCGAAAGTCGAGCGTTACTGAATTAGCCCTCATGAAGAAAAGGGGTCGGGCATACTCATTTCCTCGGAACAAAACAAGGAAGATATTTGATCTTGCTCTAAAACATCAAATGCTTACGCTGCCAGAGTCCAAGCACCCCGAGCACGCGGGCGAAGTATTCAACCCAAATTATTGCTTTTACCATCGAGTAGTAGGTCATCCTCTTGAAGATTGCTTCACCTTCAAGAATTGGGTCGAAGATCAATATCAGCTTGGTAAATTCGCTCTGTCCAACAACTGGAGGGTAGCACCACCACAAAAGCACGAGCCTAAGGCCACGAAAGAAGAACCAGTTCCATATTGGGATTGGCAGAAAATTCGCACCTGTCGTATGATAACGATATTAAAAGAAGAGTCCGAGGATGTGGACAGCCTTCCCTGGTGCTTTGAAAACAGCAATGATGAGGTGATCTCAGAATTTCCCCCAGCTCCGAAAGAACTAGAGGACGGCATACATACCACTGCGGATAACCTCAAGAAAATTGAGTTGGGGACGATAAACGATCCGCGACCAACATTCGTCAGCGAACTGCTGTCCGAGGAAAAGGTGGCTGCGTTAAAGGACATCCTTGTACAGCATAAAGATTGCTTCGCATGGAACTATTCCGAGATGCCGGGACTTGATCCAGAAGTTGCTGTACATAGACTGGCAATATCCCCGAGTGTCAAGCCGGTCAAACAAGCGCCGAGAAGAATGCGGCTTGAGCTCGAAATGAGCATCAACGCGGAAGTCAAAAAGCTGATAGACTTCGGCTTTATCCAAGAGGTTCAATACCCTGAATGGATTGCTAACATCATCCCAGTGATGAAGAAAAATGGTACGGTGCGCATATGCGTGGACTTTCGGGATCTCAACAAAGCCTGCCCGAAGGATGATTTCCCAGTACCAGTCACCGAGCTAATGATAGACAATATGTCCACGCATGAGATCTTCTCATTCATGGACGGCTCATCAGGATATAATCAAATAAAAATGCACCCCGAAGACCAGAAACATACGGCTTTCCGGACTCCTTTGGGAATATTCTGTTACAAGGTGATGCCCTTCGGTTTAAAGAACGCCGGTGCAACCTACCAAAGGGCCATGACGAAGATTTTCGATAACCTTATACATGAAATTGTTGAATGCTATATCGACGACCTCGTTGTTAAAAGCAAATCATATGAGGAACATCTTGAGCATCTGAAGACCGTATTTCAACGTCTTCGACAATACAACTTAAAGATGAACCCCCTGAAGTGTGCATTCGGGGTTTCCTCGGGCAAATTCCTGGGATTCGTCGTCCGACACCGAGGTATCGAGATAGATCCGTCCAAGATCAAGGCAATCATAGGAATGCCTCCGCCGAGAACTCTCAAACAGCTGCGGTCTCTCCAAGGAAAGCTCGCGTACATACGACGATTTATAGCCAACCTCTCAGGAAAGTGCCACCCTTACAGCCACCTGATGAAGAAGGGAACCCCGTTCGTCTGGGATCAAAAGTGCCAAAGCGCACTAGACGAGATTAAACAGTACCTGCAAAACCCTCCAGTGTTGGCTGCTCCAGTGAAGGGAAAGCCTCTCATTCTTTACACGGCCGCCCTTAAAGGTTCTTTGGGCGCATTATGGGCACAAGAGAATGACCAAGGGAAAGAAAGAGCACTTTACTATTTAAGTCGAGTGCTGCTGGGGGCAGAAAGCAATTATTCCCCCATTGAAAAACACTGCCTGGCGTTGATCTTCGCAATAAAAAAGCTTAGACATTACGCTTTAGCGCATGAAGTCTATCTCATTTCAAAGGTGGACCCTTTCAAATATCTAATGTCAAAGGCCATATTGACAGGACGACTCGCTAAATGGGCCCTACTCTTAATGGAGTTCTCGATAGCATATCGACCACTCAAAGCAGTAAAAGGCCAGGCCATCGCCGACTTCCTTGCTGAGCACCCGATACCAGCTGACTCTCCTTTAAACTGCGATCTTCCAGACGAACATGCGTTTGATGCGATCGATGGTGATAATATCCGATGGGAGCTTTATTTTGACGGAGCATCTTCCGTGAAGAAACGCAAACAAAGTACCCCTATAATCAAATCGGAGGTAGGACTCATCTTTATAACTTCACAAGGAGGGATAATGCGCTACGCGTTCTCCCTGACGGAACCGAGGACAAACAACGAAGCCGAATACGAAGCTCTGATAGCAGGCCTCGAGATCGCCATTGACATGGGAATTGAAAACCTCCTCATATACGGAGATTCGCAACTGGTCGTTAGTCAAGTAAACGGCGATTACCAAACATGCAAACCGGAGTTAGTAAAATACGGTGAAAAGGTGCAACAACTGTTAACCCAAATTCCCTCATATACTTTGGAGAGCATACCACGCGCGGATAACAGCAAAGCGGACGCGTTGGCCAAACTCGCTAAAGAAATGGCTGACGAGAACCTCGATGATATTAGAATCATGGTACAAAGTCGTCAGGTGCTCGCCCCCGCAGAAATACCTTCGGAATCACCCGAAGAGAAGGGAGTGACTAGACAAGCGACCTTGCAAATAAAAGAACATGAGAAGGTTGAGGATTGGAGGGAAGTCTTTATAGACTACTTCAAGTCCCACCAAATGCCCGAAGATGCGTCCGCAAGACATCAACTCATAAAACGAGCCCTGTCTTTCGCCTTCGTCAATGATACTCTCTACAAGAGGTCATTCGATTCTCTGTGGCTAAGATGCTTAGGACCGGACGAATCGGAAAGAGTCGTTCAGGAAATTCATGACGGAATCTGCGGTTCTCACCAAGCAGGTCCAAAGATGAAGTTGAAGATCAAACGGATGGGCTATTACTGGCCCACGATGATTCAAGACTGCATCGAATATGCGAAGCAATGTCACTCATGCCAGATTCATGGGGACTTCATCCACCAGCACCCAAATCCGCTGCATCCAACGGTAGCTAGCTGGCCATTCGAAATGTGGGGGACTGATATAGTCGGCCCCATCGAGCCAGCATCGTCTAAAGGACATCGTTTCATCCTAGCGACGACTGACTACTTCTCTAAGTGGGCAGAAGCAGTACCATTGAGAGAAGTGAAGACGGAGAATATCCTCCATTTCTTCAAAACGCACGTCATATATCGGTTTGGAACTCCGAGGCGGATCATCTCCGATAACGGGCCAGCTTACCGAAGTCATAAAATCAGCCGCTTCGCACAGCAGCATAACATAGATTGGAGATATTCCTCAGTCTATAATCCACGAGCTAACGGTCTCGCCGAGGCCTTCAACAAGACCTTGACGAAAATTATAAAGAAAACAGTGTCCCGAAATAAGAAAGACTGGCATGAGAGACTGCAAGAAGCTCTTTGGCGTATCGAACCACGTTCAAGACAGCCACAAACACAATGCCATACGCGTTAGTGTTCGGCACGGAAGCAGTACTCCCTCTCGAGATAGAGTTACCCTCTCTACGAGTGGCAGTTCACCGCGAGCTAACGGACGAAGAAAATGCTCACCTTCGGCTTGAGGAGCTTGACGCCCTTGATGAAACTAGGCTCATAGCGCAACAAAATCTGGAAGCTTATAAAGCAAAGATGATGCGCTCATACGAAAGATTGACCCGACCGAGGACATTCCACCAAGGCGAACTCGTGCTAGTGGTCAAAAGGCCTATGATCCCCAATCGCGCCAAGCGGGGAAAATTCGAGCCGAACTATGAAGGCCCGTACATCATAGATAAAGTTTACCAGGGTGGGACCTATCTACTTATGGACATGCATGGTGAAAGGCCTTTCAGGCCGATAAACGGTCGCTTCCTAAAGAAATACTACGCTTAATGAGCCACAGCCTAGGTCAACGATAGACGACGACGACTATGTCCGCTCGCTATCTTCCTAATCTCAAACTGTATAAGCAGTAGCCAGCTCCTCAACAGCGGACCGAAATGTCCCTAAACTAACAGCGGACCGAAATGTCCTTAAACTAATAGCAGACCGAAACGTCTTTAAAACTACTACCGCAGCATCCTTAGGCTGACGAGATAAAAAAAAATAAAAATAAAATATAAAAATAAAATAAAATAAAAACGGTATGTCCATAAGCAAAAAGGGGCACGGATGAAAACCCGAAAGGGCTCCGTGAGTAAAAACAGCAGGGCTACCGGCGAGTGTTCGTGAAAACCCGAGAGGGCGCGACCTCGTAAAAAAAAAAGAGAGAAAGGAAATAAAAAGAATAAAAAAAAGAAGACGGTATGTCCATAAGCAAAAAAGGGCACGGATGAAAACCCGAAAGGGCTCCGTGAGTAAAAACAGCAGGGCCACCGGCGAGTGTTAGTGAAAACCTGAAAGGGCGCAACCTCGTTAAAGAACACTTACAAGATCCTCTCGACCTTGTAAGGAGAAACCACCCGCGTGAGATCCTTACGACTCACAAGGGAGCAACACACTTAGGGATCCCCACGGTTCCTAAGGAGAAAATACACTTGCGAGATCCTCACGACTCGTAGGGAGAACGCCCTTATGGGACCCTCACGGCTCGTAAGGTTTGAAAGTCTTAAGTCACAGAGATCTAAACCTGTGCTTAAGCAACCCCCACAACTTTCGATAATGCCCTACAAGTGGCTCAGTATTGACCCTTGTATACAATCCACGGGCGCGAATAAACATTTCCCTAACTAAGTCCCATATGAAACTAGGGATATGTTTGCATGGTAAACAACCCTTGTAAACCCTCTCGACTTACAAGGAGAAAACCCTCCTGTAGGATCCTTGCAACTTACAGAGGAACAAAACACTTAGGAACCCTCACGATTCCTAAGGAGAAAACACACCTACGAGATCCTCACGACTTGTAGGGAGAAATACCTTTATGAGACCCTTACGGCTCATGAAGTCAAAGCCTTAGTCGACAGGACCCTAACCCTGGTCGCTAAGCCACCTTTGTTCGACAGCGACAGAGGCAGATGATGATTCGCTCCTGGCAATATCCCAGTTGTAGCGGTGCTGATGCCGAAATCGGTGTCCAGTTTCAGGTTCACGGCGAAAAACCAGTAGACCGTACATGCATACGAAATAGCCGAAATGATGGGGCAACTTGCAATAAAAAAAGCAGCAAGTAAAATTATATGCATGAAGAAATAGCCGAAATGATTGGGCAACTCGCAATAAAAAGCAGCGAGTAAAAATAAAATAAAAAGCCGAAATGATTGGGCACCGCGAGAAATAACCGAAATGATTGGGCGATCGCGACCTTCGCGATATAAAAGCTGAAATGATAGAGCATCGCGGAAATAAAACAAAAAAAATAATGATGATGATAAAATAACTTTGGCCCTACAGTTAAGATCACATCGATCCCTGTATACAATCCAAGGGCGTAAACAAAGAGGGAGCCATACTCTCCCAACAAACTCCTCGACTCACGGATACAAACACTCCTTGACGAGAGACTCCTGATCCGCGTCGACCTGCAGAGCCACCAGCGCCTCCGTTGGAATCCTCGACTCGCTTCAAACCCCAAGGAAACAAATAATCCTTGGCGCTCGGGAAACAAATAATCCCTAGCAAATCCCTCGACTCACGGATACAAACACTCCTTGACGAGAGCCTCCTGATCCGCGTCGACCTGCAGAGCCACCAGCGCCTCCGTGGGAATCCTTGACTCGTTTCAAACCCCAAGGAAACAAATAATCCTTGGCGCTCGGGAAACAAATAATCCCTAGCAAATCCCTCGACTCACGGATACAAACACTCCTTGATGAGAGACTCCTGATCCGCGTCGACCTGCAGAGCCACCAGCGCCTCCGTGGGAATCCTCGGCTCGTTTCAAACCCCAAGGAAACAAATAATCCTTGGCGCTCGGGAAACAAATAATCCCTAGCAAACCCCTCGACTCACGGATACAAACACTCCTTGACGAGAGCCTCCTGATCCGCGTCGACCTGCAGAGCCACCAGCGCCTCCGTGGGAATCCTCGACTCGTTTCAAACCCCAAGGAAACAAATAATCCTTGGTGCTCGGGAAACAAATAATCCCTAGCAAACTCCTCGACTCACAGATACAAACACTCCGTGACGAGAGCTTCTTAACTCATGTCAACTGTTCCGCTACAACTGCAAACAGATCCCCGATTCGTCTCAATTTGTAAGAAAAAGTCTCAGACAGCAAGGATTGAAAAGCTTGCTTTTTGAGCAATGGGGCCCTGCAAGTCAATCCAAACTGGTCTCTTGCATACTATTCACGAGTCTCACTCTCCAAAGTCGAATTTCGACGAGGAGGGAAACAACCACTTACGGATCCTCTCGATTCGTAAGAGGGAAAATTCTCTTATAAGATCCTTACGACTTATAAAAGAAAACCACACTTAGGAATCCTCACGATTCCTAAGGAGAAAATCCACCTATGAGATCCTCTCGATCCGTAGGGAGAAAAGCCTCTATGAGACCCTCATGGCTCATAGAATTGAAAAGTCTTAGGCTGCAGATCTGAACCCGCGGCCTAAGCCATCGCTATTTCTTAAGAAGGTCAGGGATACTCGTCCTAATCATCCGTCAATCATGGTTATTAAGGTGGCATACTGATAATAAAAGAAAGAAAAGACGGAGAAATGACACAAGACATTACAAAAATGTGCATCTTTTATTCATAAATATTGATCGAGTACAGGATACATTGTGCTAAAGAATAAAAAATATATACATATACTTTACAAAGACAATTGGTACAAGGGGAATTATTGGGAAGGAAGCGTCTTGCATAGGTGTAGCAATTGCTCGCGTATGTCCTTCCATGCCTTCTCTTGGTCAGCTACCACCGCCAGCTCTGCCTCCACTTGGGCTCGTTGCTGCAAGACCGACGCAAGCTGCTCCCTGACGACCTGATAGGCAGCTTCCCGACTTGGGATATTGCGCTCAGCTACGTCAAGCTTCCGCTTCAAGTTTAGCCCATGGGAGATGCGCTCCAAGAGACCCTCCAAGATAGTCTTCACTTGGGCAGCATTTGCCTCAACCTCAGCGCGCAGATGGGCCGTTTCGTTCGAGGTCTTTTGGCATTCCCTTAGTCTTAAAGCTGCTTCTTGCTCCAAGTGGCGGGAGTGCAAATGCTTTGCTCGAGCCAAGTTGTGCGTTGCGTGCTCAGGGCTAAAACTTCGGGAGAAGGGCGCGTCGACTCCAGCCGGTATAGACAGGCCTCGATCTCCCTGCAGTGATTAACCCAAGATCCGACGACGCCTTCGTTATGAAAATTTACGAGCGCCGCCAATATTGGATTAACCTCCACAGCGAAATCTACGGCAGAAGGGAGAGCGTCCATATTGAGCTCTTCGATGTACCCGCTCAGCATGCCCAAACTCATCACAGCACCCTTTGAAGACGGGCGTTTCAAGAAAGGGCCTGCCGGTGGAAGGACGCGAGACTCAAAAGGGACCGAAGCCGGAACAATAGCTGCAAAACAAAACATGGTTAAACAATGGTTCAAGAGATGTTTAAGGGTTACCAAAAAAAAAAGGAATTTGCTATACCAGCAGCAACAGACGGCAAAGCCGGAAGAGCCGGTAGCGCGGCAGGTCTTGCATCCCCTCCTTCAATTTGTGGCACTGCAATAAAGAAAGGGAAAAGTCAGAAATCATTCAATTGCTAGAAAAAAGGGGATGAACAAAGATATTGTAGTGAACGTACACTCACCAGCGCCACTAGAGGGAGAAGCAAGTTCGAATGGGAAGGAGAAGTGTGGGAGCAACACTTGATATAGATGATCAAAGAGCACTCCTGAAAAGATGCGGTGGTATGGCGTTAGTCCATGAACTACACGTTTAAAAGATTAACTTGTGAGTCGCAAATCCATACCTTCCAACATCCGCGATGGCACGAGGGAAGATGGGGAAGTGACCACCGCCAAAGCAGTAGTCGAAGGTGCTCCTTCAAGCAATGGAGCGTCGGCATTGGTCGCACCTGCAAAGACAAGCTTGTTAGAAGAGATCGCAAGATATATAAAAAAGGGGGGAAACGATAGTAACCCGAAACTTACCCGACGAACTGCCAGCCGAGACTGAGGCAACTCCTTCCTCCATTGACATCAGGCCACCACCCATAGCCTCGTCACCCGACTCAATAGGGACCGTTGTTACACTTGCAGGCCCTAGAGAAGGCGGGGGAATATAGGCGGAGAGGGTCATGATTGGAGCGTTGCCAGATTCCTGAGAAAGAGCAGCTGGCTCGTCCTCAGGAATCGTGGCGACCTCAGCCGCTACTCCTACGGATCCTGCGGTCACGGTTGTCTCATCCACCGTCACCGTGAGGTCTCCAGCCTCGAGCGCTTCGCCTTCTACCGCCTTCGCCTCGGTTAAGACAATCATCTCATCTACCGCCACGTCAGGAGCGGTATCAATGACCCTCTCGACGGCGGACTCCTCAACCTCTGTAACGGATCCCGTGGCCCCAATGACGCGCCTCACGGTCGGCTCAGGTTCGGTAGGCGCCGCTTCCGCCGTTTCCTGGGGTCCAACGGTCTCCGCCTCCCCCTCAGTCGGACTAGGCCCTGCCAGATGAAACGCATATGAGCCAATGGCTTTATAATTCTTACAACAAAGCTCTGAAAGAAGTACTACCTGAAGAAGATTTATCATTTGCACTTCGAGCTGCGCGCGCCACTTGCCTATGAGTAGTAGACAAGGCGGCAGGGGCCTCTTCAGAAGGAGTGTTAGCATGAGGAATAGTGCTAGGGTCCGCTCCCGTGGCCAAAACAGCTCTGCCCGCCTTTGCTCCGGAAGGAGTGTCGGCACAAGGAAGAGTGCTAGGGCCCGCTCCCGCGGCCAAAG
The DNA here is from genome assembly GCA_030015575.1 of Agapanthus africanus. NCBI lineage: Eukaryota > Viridiplantae > Streptophyta > Magnoliopsida > Asparagales > Amaryllidaceae > Agapanthus > Agapanthus africanus. The sequence continues at coordinate 31,517,444 of CM057339.1, forward strand.
CAGCTCTGCGTGCCCTTGCTTCGCGTCTCAACCGCTTCCGCTCCTCTCGAGCCGTTGAGACGGATGCCACTAGGGCTTCCTTGAGTGAGGCTCCCTCGTCCGTATATAGGGATGCCTCTAGATTCTTCAAGGCATCCCTCATCGTCTTGTCAAGCCGGGGCTCTTGTGGCAACTTCGATGAAGCTGGGACTTCAGTAACAGGCTCAGGAAGGATCCCCGCGCCAACTGATATAACCTCTGCAAAGAAACAAAAGAAGGTTTGGTTGACCATCAGAGAAGATGACAAACTTTCATTATGAAAGGGAAAAGGGTAGGACATACCAACGCCTGCTGGGACACGCTTCTTCTCCTCCTCCTGGAAGGTCTTCAAAGAGGCAGCAATGGCCTCTTCAGTAGAAATACCTGTTGAGAATGAAGCAAATATTAGCTAAAGATAATAATAAAAATGCAGTAAAATGACAAATAAAGCGGCTGATGATTACCTGACTCAACAAGTTTGCTTAACATCGCTTCAAGCCTCGCCGATCGCTCCGAAGCTGCAATGGCGGCAGCTAAATTGGTGTCCTCAGGGTCCACCACAAAGCCCTCATTGCTGCCATACTCACATATGGCCTCGGCAGGAGGAGCCGCAGGCCCTAAGTTAAGGATCGCGTCGAGGGATAGGGCGGACTTCTTCTTCTTCTGTCCGCCAGCTTTAGACCCACTCAGAACAGCCTTGCGCTTGGCAGTCAGTTTAGGGCGGCGGGTCCCGATCTCTGCCCCTCCGCCAGACCCTGGTGATACCACATTAACCGTCTTCATGGGAGCACGGGGCGCCGGCGGTGCATCCACCGTAGCGGGCAATGGCAATCCACGCGGGGGGCTCAACACGCGCGGTCGGTCAGCTCTGGCATCTTTTATCGGGGGGATGACCTGGATCCTTGGCTGCAAAGGAGCCTTGCGATCACCGCCAGGAGGCGCACCCCTACGGTCAACCAGCAAGCGTTTCTCCATTAAAATGATTGGACCCATAGCATGCGCATAACAGGCTACATACGGATGGATTATTTTAGGAACACAGCTAGGCTCACTGATAAAAAAATAGGATCCCGTATTAAGCCGGACGAAATGATGCATCGCATTCCTTATCCCCTCTGGGCCGACCGCGGGTGTTTCCAGAAAGGCCTCCATCGGGATCCCTTGATTATAACTCGATTGTCGGGCAAATCGATGTGGGTTATACCTCATAAAGAGAGCCGTCTTATTCTGCCTAAATACTAGGTAGCCCGGCCGAATGGAGTAAAGGTGAAGGATTTCCCGAGCCTTCAGTACAGAAACCCCGCCCTTAAAGTCGTCACGCAGCGACACCACTGACTTAGCGGTCTCGGAGCCTATGGTGATGACCTTATCCACAAAAGAGGTCTTCGCTCCGACTAGATGTGAACGCAGGAGCAGTCCCCTAGACTTCCACGGAGGTGCAACCACAATTGAAGCCCCGACCAACCGCATGATTCTTGGGAGTCCGTATTTCTCAAAGAATGGAGGAGTCTTATGGGCACCAAACACCCCTCGCACATGCAGCTCCATCCAAGAAGTGAAGTAGTGCATCGGAAAGTTAGCAGGCTGTACCCCAGGCTCATTAGCGTCCGCCGCTACGCTAAGTCCATTATAAAGGTAAGCCAGCCCGGCAATCCCTACCGATAGCTGCAAACCAGCCGCCATTCGATGCGCCGGGTAAAAGACGGAGGACCGCATGAGGCGTGGATGCATAGGAAGCGCGAAGCTGCATAGCCATCGACCCAAGAACCCTATGAAAAAAGTCTCCTCGTCCATGCCAGGAACGGCGATCTCTGAGAAAGGGACACTGGCAGTGCCGGGGAGATAAAAATCCCGCTGCTCATTTTCCGATGAAGGTCGGCGGTCCAAGCCGAAACCAAAGGGGTCAGCAAGCTGAGCAAACTTCTCGCCCTGCTCTGATAGGAACTCCGGGCGGATAAAACGACTGATGAAATCCGCGAAACTGACGCCCCGGTCGCCCGATTCCAAATGGAGTTCCTCATAAATCTCCAACACCTTCACCAAGCCCGGGTGCTGATGCTGAATGGCATTTTCCGGAGTTAAGTCAAATACAACCTGCTTGGTGGCAAAGACGTACTCATCAGGAGGAAGCAGCTCTTCGTAGTGCTCCCCCCTCACTGGTAGACCTGAAATCTCAACAAATTCTTCCAAAGAGATGGAGACTTTCCTATCCGCTGTCAAGAAGGTGTGGGTGGGGATATTCCATTGTTCAATAAAGGCCTTTATCCACCACGTCGGAGGAGAGGGATACTCGAAAAGCGAAACGTAGACGGCCGAATATAAACCAATCTTCATTAGATGAGTCCTTTTCGCCGATAAGATGTACCGGGCCCATTGCAGGTATCCGGCAAGCGGTCGCGGGATCAGTCCAATATTATAAGCCTGTCCCCAAGGGCGTGCTTCACCCAGACAGATTCGCCTCCCCAAGATGTCTATAGCCGGCGGCGGCTGCACTGGGATGGCACCAATGGCAGGCTGGAGGAGATCGTCAGAATTCCAATTTTTAACCTCCACGGCATACTCCACCGGGGGCTTGTCCGCATAAGGAATGGTAACTATGGGCTCAGAGGGCGAAGCGGAGCTGAAGCTGCGGCGGCCTTGGATGATTTGGCTGTACCACCTTCCCCACAGGTGAAGTCTCTTGCACTCAGGATCGTGATCTCTAATCAAGGCGAACACCACCCGGTCCACTGGTGCATGTGGGAACCCTCCTTCTGAGCGAACAAAAGGGAAAGACAAATCTTCAGACATGTTCCCTGTAAAAAAAATAAAAAAAAATAAATAAATATAACCGTTAGCGTTCCAATGCTTCACATGTCAAAGTCCTACATCACACTACAGTGCAGTGAGTAGGGGACCAAAGGGGGACCCACAAAATCTAGATGACGGCGCATCATTTGATAAGACAGTCCCATTATTGGATGAGACTGTCAGTCAATGAAAAAGACCCCCAAAAGAATATCCCTATTGGGAGGAAATCCCTAGAGACAAGGAGAAAATCTCCTTTTTTTAGAGCAAAGCTCTGTCACAGAGTGACATTTGTCAAACTCTGGTCTCAAAGGAATAAAACTTCTTAAAAAAGAGCCTAGCTCTGTAGTAGTAATGAAAAATTATAACTCCTAAGAATTAAAATTTTTGGGATCTTAAAGATCCATGAAAACTTTTAGGAGTTGTCTATTTGATCTATGAGCAGGGCTCTGTTCATGGGTTAAAACCCAGGAACAAGATCTCTGTAAATTTTTGAGAGCAAGGCTCTGTGGATGAAACCCCAAAGGGGTCTTCTTTAGATCAAAGATCTATGAGAGCAAGGCTCTGTTGAAGAAACCCCAAAGGGGTTTTCTTTAGATCAAAGATCTATAAGAGCAAGGCTCTATTAATTAAAATTAATTAAAATTAATTTAAATTTTTACCTAAGAGTGATTCTAAGTTCTGAACTTCAAAGTTCTTGGGAAGAAGCAAGAGCAAGGCTCTAAGAGTTTTTAAGCAAGAGCAAGGCTCTGAATCAAAGTTCTTGAAACGGTAAAAAAAATTTAAGGACCAAGGGTCCCATTTATAGACGCCTGCGTCTCTTCACCTGACCTCTATGATCCAATGGTCGGGATCTTGCCACCGCTGCACTCACGTGCGCGCCACGTGAGCGCAACGGTGGGGGGGGCATTTGTTCCCCCAATCAGAGCAAGGCTCTGTTTGAATTTTGAAAATTCAAAATTTTGAAGCAACGCTTCAGATCCCGTGCGCTGCGCGCAATTTGCCGCGTGTCAGAAGTTGACTCGGCAGCACAACGCCCAAGGCAGTGCGTCCAATCAGAGCAAGGCTCTTTAAAAAGCAAAAGCAATGCTCAACTGCGCAAGCGCACCGCTGCGCGACACGTGTTTGCGCAGTTGCGCAAACGCTGATGCGCAAGTGCACCACAGCGCGCCACGTGTCTGCGCAGTCGCGCAAGCACAACTGCGCAAGCGCACCGCTGCGCGACGCGTGTCTGCGCAGTCGCGCAAATACTGTTGCGCAAGTGCACCGCTGCGCGACGCGTGTCTGCGCAGTCGCGCAAATACACGTGTCTGCGCAGTCGCGCAAATACAACTGCGCAAACGCACCGCTGCGCGACGCGTGTCTGCGCAGTTGCGCAAACACTGTTGCGCAAGTGCACCGTTGAGCGACACGTGTCTGCGCAGTTGCGCAAGCTCAGCTGCGCAAGCGCCTCACTGCGCGACACGTGTCTGCGCAGTTGCGCAAGCACAGCTGCGCAAGCGCCTCACTGCGCGACACGTGTCACGCGCTGGTGAGTTGCGCAACAACAGAATGAAGAATTAAGGAAATCTTTTCTGTTCTTGTTAAAACAAGAAGATTTCTTCTGTAAAACAGGGGCCTTTGGATCAAAGATCCAACGGTGGGGGAAAATTCCCCAAATCACTCAGAAAATATCTTTTTAACAAATTTAACTGATTTTTGAGCACTATAAAAAGGACCTTAGACCCCATTTCAAAGACATATAGAGAAAATTGGATTAAAAAAAAAGAAGAAGAGAACTTCTTGAGAACACAAAGAAGAAGGTACAAACCTTTGAAATAAGAGAAAATTCTCTTAGGAATAGATCATTGATCTAAAAGACAAGATCAGTGATCTTCAATAAATAAATAAATAAATAAAAATAATAAAAAAATAGTGCCTTGCACTTGCTAGGGAACCTCTGGTTCTCTGAGATAGAAAGAAAGAAAAGATTTTCTTTTCTTTCTTTTCTTTGATCTAAATTTAGATCATTAAAAAGTGCTCTGCACTCATTTTCTTGAATCTAAAAGATTCTTGGTGCTTTGCACTATTTGAAGGGCCAGGCCCAAATCAAAAGACCTAGCAGGCCAAAACAAATTGCAAAGCAATAAAAGGGCTGAGCCCAAATAAAATTGATGCTCTGCATCATTCATAAAGAACAGAGCTCAAAACAAATTGATGCCCTACATCTTTTCTGGGCAAAGCCCAAATAAAAATAAAAGAAAATGCAAAAGCAATGTTGGACATTTTTTTTTACCGGACTTAGCCCAATCGTGGCCATAAGTCCTTAAATTAAATTGGCTGAGCAAAATGGCTCTCCTAAATCAATCTACATCCGGTTCGAGGGTACATCTCCGAACTCCTTTGACATCCATCATTGTAATTCCTCAACGATGTCAAAGAGGTGACGGGTCCCAACGGCCACACACCTAATATCGGACCGAAACGTCCTTAAACTAATATCGGACCGAAACGTCCCTAAACTAACATCGGACCGAAACGTCCCTAAACTAATAATGGACCGAAACGTCCTTAAACTAATATTGGACCGAAACGTCCCTAAACTAATATCGGACCACCACGTCTCTAAACTGGCACAATAGAGCCCAAATGCTCTCTCGTCGGATCTAAACGGTCCCGTTAAGTTGGTCTTAGTCTCAAACTGGACTAACGTACCCTTAACAAACGTTTAAGTTGATCTTAGCCCCAAATACGGCTAACGTATCCTTAAATATTCAAATGGATTATAAAACTCCCAATCAACTCTGGTTCGAGGGTACATCTCCGAGCTCCTTTGATACATGTCGTTGTAATCCTTCAACGACGTCAGAGATGTGACGAGTCCCGATGGCCATACATTAAATTAATCACTACGTTGAGTTGATCTTAGTCTAAAACAGGACTAACGTATCCTCGACGAACGTTTAAGTTGATCTTAGCCGCAACGCGACTAACGCATCCTTAAACTGAAAACACCAAACCCAAATCTAAGTAAATACGGATTTGGACTAATCCACGTCCTACGGGCGACGGCATTACTCAGTCTCCGTATACAATCCACGGGCAACCACAAATAAAATGAACACACACGACACGAAGTGAAATTCTGGAGAAGGAGAAAGTTGTTACCGCGATCCGGTAACGTAATTAACTGCAGGGGCTTGCGCCTGCAGGGAAGAGCGTCCCCATAATCAAAAACCCCTCATCCTGAGAGGGAATCTGACGAAGTCTGCTACATCGGCCGCATCCGTCTAAACCTCCGATGCACGGTGTCATAAATCAACTTGGCATCTTCGGAGAGATAAACGGATAAAACCAAATAGCATCTGCCCCGAACATCAGGCACAGACGTCCTAAAGTCCAGGCCGCCGTTCGGAGGGGAACAGTGACCACATCCAGCACTTGCAGGTCCTCACGACCTGTAAGGAAGAAAGCTCTCTTGTGAGATCCTTACGACTCTCAAAGGAAAACTCGCTTAAGAATCCTCACGATTCTTAAGAGGAACCTACACCTATGGGATCCTCTCGACCCATAGGGAGAAAAAACTCTTTATGAGACCCTCGTGGCTCATAAAGTGCGAAAGTCTTAGGAAACAAATCTTAACCCTGAATCCTAAGCTATCGCTGCCCTGCAAGGAGATCAAGATAAATTGTCCGCAAAACACATTCGACAAAAAGGAGACGCATCATTGAGAAGAAAAATGTATCTTTTATTCATAAACCAAAATGGATACAAAGTACAATTCATGAAAGAAACAAAAGAAGATACTCTCATCCATGAGTATGTACAAAAGAAAAGGGGAAAGATATAAATCTTCAAGCCGGCAGGTGATGTAGCAATTTTACCAGCTCATCTTTCTGTTGCTGAGTCACGGCTTCATGATTCAAGATCTCCAAAAGACGAGCCTTCGCCTGAGCTTGCTGAGCCTGATACGAAGCAAGCCGAGCTTCAAGCTCTTTCTCGGTGGCTTTATGAGCCTCGACCCTTTCACGAGTGAACGTGGAAGCTTTGTCGAGAGCCACCACCTCTTTGATGGACTCCTGAAGCACCCGCCAAAGCTCGTATGCTTTGTTGGCCTTGGCAGTAAGAGTAGCGCGAAGCTCGCTCGGCGCCTTGGAAGCTAGCTCCCTTTCCGAGAATTTGCGGCCAAGCCTTTTCTCGCATGACGTCATATTGGCCGCGCATCGCGCTATCAAACCCCGCAACTCCACTTTTGCAGCCGCAGCTTCCGAGGAAAGGCGAGAACATTTAAGGGTGTGCAAGCGAGCCTCCACCTGCCGACAGAACTCCACCCAGACTCGCACCACCTCTTCTCTATGATAGGTGGCAAGAAAAGGAAGAGAACCGTTAGCTTCGGCGGCAAACGCTTCAGCTGTGGTCGCGCTGCCAGCACGGAGCTCCTCAATCAAAGATGATAAGGAGACAAGGCTTAATTGGGCCAAGCGTTCTGAAGCCCGCAAAGTATAAGGGCCAGGCGGCATCACGATGCGCGACTCCAACGCCGTGGAGACTGGCAGAGCTGTTCAAATTTGAAAGATGTCAGTAAAATGCTTAAGCAAAAAAAACGAATGAGAGTATGATGAAATGTCACTTACCGACAGTCGTACAAGTAGGAGCTGAAGGTTCCCCCGGCCCTTCGAGAACCTCGACCTCATCATCAGCCTCCAAAACTGTAGAAAACATTAATGTCAATACGCAAAATAACAACGATGCTATGAGAAGTGATGGACGACACCAACCTTGCCCGGATGAGAGGACAATGCGTTGGGGGGATATCGCTTGTGGAGCTGCCATCTCCAGCAGACGCTGAAAGGATTTCCGGGGAGACAGATCGGCAATAGAGGCCGCCAGCTCGCGTAATTCTAAGAAAAGCAAAAGAGTTCAGACAACGGAAAGGCTACTAATTTAAAATTCAGAAGGTTACCTTCAACACTTCTCCCGTTCTGAGTCGGGGGGATAGCAGCCTCGACAGCCTCTGCCGGAACCTCGGGCTCCAACAGAGGGAGGGTAGTCCCACTACCTCCATCTCAGCCTCCGGGCCGCCTTCGGGAAGAGCCGTTGGGGCAGCAATCTCCAAAGGAGCAAGTGCTTCATGATCAGGAACTGCCACTGGAGGCTCTATTGCAAGAGGAGCAGCCTCATCAGCCCCCCCACATCGAGCAACGCTTCATCGGGAATTTCGACAGGCTTTGACTTCAACGAGCCCATAGGGAGCTCCCCCAGCGTCGAAGATTCTGCGCAAGTCACACAAGAATAAAGATGCAGGCGTGCAGGCGTAAACAATCTGAAATGCTATAAAGAAGTATAAAGGTATACCAATGCGTAACGAAGCCTTCAATATGGCTTCTTCAAGCCGCTGCTCCTTCTCAAGGAGGCGTGCTCGCCGGGGTTCGAGAGTGGACTCATGGCCGCCGGTCCATAAAGAAAGCGCGTCCGCCGCGTCCTCTGAAATAGCCTGCTTCAAGGCCCTTTCCCCCCATTCCTCCAAAGGGCCTATAAACCACCGACAAATCCACGAGGGGTCTTCGTAAAAGATTATAGCGGGATAGGGTTTCTTCGGAACCCTGGCGTTCTGAGACGCGTCTTTGGAACGCCTTATAGCCTCAGCCAACTGTGCAGCTTCCTCGGCGGCTGAACTGGGAAAAAGTAGTTCGGCGTTTGATTCCGGTAAGGCCAACGGCTCATCTTCAAGGATGGGCTCAGACTCCGTTAAAGAGTCGAGCAGATTAGTAGCTACCTTCCTTCGACGCTTGGATCCAGAACCAGTCGCCGAGGACGACCGTCTCTTTCCCTTCAAAGCCTTGGTGCGGCGTTGGCCCACGTCGCCCTCAACACCCTCTCCCCGGGCCACAACTGGAGATGACACTGCCATCGTCGATGACACGGAGGGTGGTGCTACCTCGGGGGGGGGGTACTGTTACCGGAGCCCGTTTACCCCGCGACCGAGTAACCAGGGGCATACCAACTATTGGAGTAAGATCTACTCCTGACTCTCCAGGAATAATCGCAGTGCCGATATCCCTCAGGGGAAAGCGGACTGGGGGGGGCACGCGGTCGCAGCGCAGCTCCTATGGCCGGAACCTGAATAGGGGCACCGTGGCCAAGAAGCACCCTTCTCTCCTCAATAATAATCGGGTTCACCCGATGGAGATACCAGCCCATGAACGACCCCACGCATCGGGGAATGTAATCACCATCGGGGATCATGAACTGAGAACCGGTGTTCAACCTCACAAAGTGGTGGGCGGCATCTCGAACAGCCTCGAGCGAAGGAACCGGCGCGACTATGAAAGCTTCAAACGGGACGCCCTGATCATAGCCAAACTGCCGGGCAAAGCGATGCGGATTGTACCGCATAAAGAGAGCCGCACTGTCCTGACGAAACACCAGGTAACCCGGTCTGATTGCATACAAGCGCACGGCTTCCCGGGGCTTCAAAGTGGGCGCGTCATCTTTCGACCGGTCCCAAAGCGGCTGGGCCGAACCCGTGGAAGAAGATAAGACCCGATCATTAAATATTAATCCGCCGGCAGTAGCGTAAGGAGAAATCAACGCCCGAATAGCCCCGAATTGAGTTGGGTCAACGGCAGAAGCATCCACCAATCGCATAAGCCGAGGGAAAGTGTAGGCGTCATAGAACGCAGGCCTCTGATGCATAGTGAAAGCCCCCAACACATGCATTTCGATCCAGGACGAGAAATAATGAAGCGAAAAGTTTACCACATCCACGCCAGGAGTAGAGGTATTAGCTGCGGTGCCCAACCCATGATAAAAGTGCGCAAAGGCTAGGATGCCGATGGCCAACCGCGTCCCCTCAGCAATACGATAAGCCGGATAGATAACCGAAGCTCTCATAAAGCGACGATGCATGGGGATGACAAACCAACTGAGCCAGACGCTAACAAACCCCACGAAGAATGTCTCCTCATCCATGCCGGGAGCTGCGATGGATTCGAAAGACGTCGGCGACATTATGGGAATGTAGTATTGCGGCAGATCCGATTCTTTAGTTGGCAGTTTCTTCGGGCCAAACCCAAAGGGGTCTTTCATGTTTGCAAACTTCGGGGCTGTCTTCGATAAGGCGTCCTCGCGAAGGAAACGAGCAATGAAGCTCTTGAAAGTAACACCTTGCTCTTCGGATTCGGTGAATAATCGGTCGAAGATACCTAGCGCCTTGATTAAACTGGGACGCTTGTAGCGGACAGCATTCTCAGCAGACAGGCCGTCAACCGGGCGGGCTCGGGTTCAAAAATGTGCTCGTCAGAAGGCAGCAACTCCTCATACAGACTACCCCTGATTGGCAACCCCGAGATGTCATAGAATTCTGCCAGAGAAATCGAGACCTCACGATCTCCTAGAATGAAAGTGTTGGTGGGAAGATTCTATTGGTTCAAAAACGCCTTAACCCACCAGACATGCGGGGACTTATAATGGAAGAGTGACGCGTATATTGCCTGATAAAGCCCGACTTTCTGCAGCCGCGCACGATGGGCAGAAAGGATGTAGCGAGCCCAGAGAAGATAGCCCGTAGGGTGTCGAGGAGTGAGCCCTATCTTATAAATTTTCCCCCACGGGTGGGCCTCACCCTGGCAAATACGCCGCCCCAAGATATCTATGGCCGGGATCGGATGGTTCGGAATACCGGTCGTCGAAGGCTCGAGTCTCCCCGTTGGATTCCAGTTGGGCATTTCCACAGCAAAAACCGTTCTCGGAGGGTCCATCGGTAAGAATGGGAAAGTGGGCTCTGTCGGTGCCGCGCAAAGGAAACTCCGGCGATCCTGAATAATATGACTATACCAAGATCCCCATTGAAGTAGGTTGGTGCAGTTCGGGTCATGGGCCCGGATCATCGCCATCGCTTCCTCATCAGATGGTGACTGAGGAAAAGCAGCCTCCGAGCGAGAAAAGGGAAAGCATGGAACAGAAGCCATCGCACCTGAAATCCAATAAAAGAAGACCGTTAAAAGCAAAGTCGGCGATATATATCCATGCATGAACATGAAGACTAGCTAAAGAAAGCAACAGTAGACTTTTCTGGGACCATTGGCTACAAAACACATGGGCCCCACAGAATTAAGATGACGGCTCATTAATAATGAGACCAAGCAGTTATAATAAAACAGAGGGAATATCCTCATTAAATAAAGAATGAGATTCAAGTGACCCTACACATTCTCCTAATAAAAAAAATCCACCTTGGACTCTACAACAAATCACACAGGATCAAGAGAATTAAATTCCCAAACAAGACATCATTGCAAGCATCTTCTCCGTTGAGTACAGAAGGACAACCTAGGGCAAGGAAACCCTAAGAAGCCTCCATGTGAAGAAACTGAGTTCTTCATAGGAATTAAATTCCTTATTAAGAGAAGGGAATTAAATTCCCCGAAATATTTTCTTCAAACGGAATTAAATTCCTTAAAAGGAGGTAACGGATCTCATCATCTCCCTAAAAGCATCAACTGAACCCTAGGAGATCCATTGTTCGAAGATTAAATGGTTCTCTATTTTCGCTGATAAATTCGAAAAAAATGGGTTCATATTAAAAGAGGTAAAACCCTTAATGTGGATTTAAAATCCAGAGAGTTCTTGTAAAACAAAGGTGCTTCGACCGTTCAACATCATTACCTGAGGAAAAAGGATCCTTCAACAGAGTTAAACTCTGGAAAATGTTTGAGACAGAGAACTAAGCTCTGGAAACGAGAATTAAATTCTCAAGGGAAAAAGTTCTCAAAGGAAGAAGATGAGCAAAGTGAAGGCTCTTCTAAAGAGACATGGGTATTTATAGGATGTGATGGAGACGCTTCATCTCCCCAAATCTCTAGAGAAATCCAACGGTCACAAAAAGTGACAGCGTTGCACTCACGTGCAAACACGTGAGAACAACGCTGTGGGGTCATTTGTTTCCTGATTTAAAATCAGGAAAAGTAACAAAGGAGGCATCACGTGCTAGCACGTGACCAGCAGTCACGTGTTGGCACGTGACATTTAAAAGCAGCGGCAAAAGCAGACTCATTCTCTGATTAAATCAAGAAAAGGCTCCAGACGAGGGTCACGTGACCAGTGGTCACGTGTTGGCACGTGATGACCAAGCAGCGGCAAAGACATAGCGCAGAAGAAAAAGAAAGCTCGTTCCAGGGGGGTCACATGCTTACACGTGACCAAGGGTCACGTGCCCACACGTGACCATGGGTCACGTGGTCACACGTGACCGGCTTTCAAAACCCATTTATTTAACAGAATTAAATTCTGAACGGCATTCAAATCTTTCCAAAGGAAAGTGATTACTTGGAACCAATTGAATTAAATATTTAAAGGTGATTAAATATCATCTATTTGTGGAAAAAGCCTGAACTTGGAAAGATTTCCCCTTAAAATCTAACCGAAATAACAAAAAAGAATCTCTGGATTTAAAATCCAATGGTGAATAAAATTCACCTAATAATCCAAAGGTCCAAACGAATGGTGAATACAAATTAAATCTCTCAATGAAAGATTCACCAAAACTAATTGATTCGGCTGTTTCTCCTATAAATAGGAGCCAAGAGACACACACAGAGGGATATATGCAGAGGGATCGATATGTAGATAAAAAAAAGAAGAGAGCCTTGATACTTTGGAGGAATTTGGATCTTCTGCAAAAGAAAACCCTAGGTAAGAAAGGGAAGGCTTTTTAAAAGGAAAAGAGAATTTAATATTCAACAGAGTTTAACTCTGATACAAAACAGAAGAACATAGTTCTCTCTTTGGTGGAGGATCTGTAAAGTGCACATCTCCCCTTGAGTTGAGAATTTAATTCTCATTGGGTTGAGATCCTGCCATGCAGATCCAAAGCATAGAGATGGAATGAAAGCTTGAAAATTTAATTCTCACAGAACTATAGGAATTTAATTCCTTTAAAATAAAATTAGGGTTTGACCCTATGTTATGGGAATTTCAGAATGAACAGAATCAGGGTTTAACCCTAGTTAAGAACTTAGTTCTGTTAAAATAACAGGAATTTAATTCCCTTAAGAAAAAAGAAATTAGGGTTTCACCCTATGACAGAATCTCATTCCTCAGAATAATTCTTTAAAAGAGAGTGGGAATTTAATTCCTTAAAGCTTTTATTAGGGTTTAACCCTATGATAGAATTCAGTTCTTCACATATATGAGAAATTTAATTCCTACAGAAAATTCAGAGTTCAACTCTATCCCAGAATATAAATCTTCAAAAGCAAATAGGAATTTAATTCCTCTAAAATTATTGTTAGGATTCAACCCTACGAGGAATTTAATTCTTGAAAGGGATTAACAGATCTTCTAAAAAAACATACATAGAGGCAGGGTCACGTGTCACCACGTGACCCCCAAAAAAGATCCACAGAAAAGGCCCTTTGAGGCAGTGCCTCACGTGACCCTTGGCAGAGGCTTTAACATACAAGCATTTAAATGCCCGTCACGTGATGGCACGTGATGCTCCAAAAAATGCGATATTCTCAGCAGAACAAATGAAGGGAGGGCGTCCTCACATGCTACCACGTGACCCCTCTTGCCTTAGTGTTTAACACTAAATTGGAACCCCTGAATCCAGTGTTAAAACACTGTTTGGCCTTAGTGTTCAACACTAATCAAAGAACTTTATTTGCAGTGTTTAACACTGAATTTCTTAGTGTTTAACACTAATTTGAAGCCTCTGCTGCTAGTGTTTGACACTGATTTGCTCTAGTGTTTAACACTAATTTGAACCCCCGTTGCTGGTGTTTAACACCAACTGTCTTTTAGTGTTAAAACACTAACTTAATCCCAGTGTTCAACACTGCTGAATTAACGTTAGCCCAATTGGCTAAATGGTCAGAGGCAAAGCCTCTCTTTCAATGGACCAACAGGAAGCCAATATTCCAAACATGATTGGACTTAGCCCAAGATGGCCATAAGTCCTCAATTCAGACTTAACCGGGCTAATGGGCTCATAACATAATTAATTGGTCTTGATCCCAAATTGGGCCAAAAACTATTTAATCCACCCCGGTTCAAGGGTACAACTCTTCACTCCTTTGATACTTGGCGTTGTAATTCCTCAACGTCTTCAAAGAGGTGACGGGTCCCGATAACCACATATTGACACGGACTGCGGGGTCCTTAAACTCATGGACTATGAGGTCCTTAACCTTGACCGAGATGTCTTAAAACTAACAACGGACTGTGGGGTCCTTAAACCCATGGACTATGACGTCCTTAACCTTGACCGCAATGTCTTAAAACTAACATTGGACCGCAATGTCTTTAAACTTCCCATGGACCGCAATGTCCTTAAACTACCCATGGACCGCAATGTCCTTAAACTACCTACCGACCGTAACGTCACTAAACTAAACAACAGAGCCCCCCCCCCTTTTATTGCTCTCTTGCTGGATCTAAACGATCCCGTTAAGTTGATCTTAGTCTAAAAGCTAGACTAACGTATCCTTAACAAACGTTTAAGTCGATCTTAGTCTCAAATGAGGCTAACGTATCCTTAAACCCAAACCCCCAAACCCATATCTAAGATAACACGGATTTGGACTGGTCCACGCCCTACGGGCGACGACATAACTCAGTCTCCGTATATAATCCACGGGCAACAAAACACAAAACAAACACGCACGACATGAAGTGACCATCTGGAGAAGGAGAAAGTTGTTACCGCAATGCGGTAGCGTAATTAACTGCAGGGGCTTGCGTCTGCAGGGAAGAGCGTCCCCACAATCAAAAACCCCTCAAGTGAGGGGGAATCTGACGAAGTCTGCTACATTGGACGCATCCGTTTAAACCTTCGATATACGGTGCCATAAATCAACTTGGCATCTTCGGAGAGGTAGACGGATAGCACCAATTAGCATCTGCCCCGAGCCTCAGGCGAGACGACCACGCGTCTCAGCCGCCGTTCGGAGGGGAACAGGCCTCTTCGACTGTCATTGTAAAAGCCTGCCGTCTTGGTACATCCCTCCTTACCGAAGGCACATTCCTCTATACTTGAGGCACGTTTCTCTGCCCTTGGGAAATGTTTCTCTATGCCTGATGAAATTGACGATGAGGCTGTGCAGGTGGTCCATATGGAGCTAGTGCAGGAAGAGCTAGGCGGGGTGCAGGTGCCTGAATAGCCGGCTCTGTGGGGCTGTGATTGCGGGTCTGGGTGCTGGTGCTGTGTTAAAACGATATGGGCATGCTCCTATAGAGTGAGTAGATGCGCCGCAAATCAGACATGGGCCATTTGCACGCCTGCAGTCTTTTGCCAGGTGTCCAGTTCTCTTGCAGTAGAAACAGAAATCTAACTGGACCGATTAAATGATCCTCCTAGCTTCCTGGGTGCAAAGGTCGGCCTAGAAGAGGCTCCTACTATCATCTGGGCAGCAGGGCATTTGATTCCGGCTGTTTAAGACTTACCCTTCTTCTTGACCACAGTTTCATAACGACGTGTTGCCTTTAGGGCAAGTTCATGAGTTGGGTAATCGTCTGTGGCTAATGCTGCTTGAATCTCCGGGTCTAAACCCTGTTGGATTCGTCTATCCCGAATCTCATCGGTCGGAATCAAATATGCCGCGAACCTGATAAGATATTGATGTTGGGATAGTGATGTGTTTTACGGAATAGAACTTGATACGAATTCTTTACTTGCTAAGCCCGTTGAATTCAGTATCATATTCATCCATCGATTTTACCCACATGGAGCCTTGTTGCAAGTGGATGAACCGTTGCTCTATCTCAAATCGAGCAGTCTCGGGGAAAAACTTTGCATCGAACAGATCGCGGAACGTCTTCCACTCTATGGGTTATGTAAGACGGTTTTTTTTAGCCTTCCACCAGACTCTTACATTGTCGGTGAGCTGGAGCTTGGCCAGACGAACCCAAGCTATGTCTAGTACCTGTGCTGCGGCAAGGTCGTCCTCTATACTCTGGGCCCATTCTTCAGCCTCTAGAAGACTTTCTTTCCCAGAAAAGTTCCTTGGATGCAATGCACGAAATTGCTTCACTTCAGGTGCTTTGGCTTCCGGGCGGTTCATAAGAATAGCAGTTTGCTGTTGCTGGCCCTCCAGAAGGCTTTTGATAGCTTCTAGAAGCACCGTATGTTCGTTGATTGGAGCAGCAACGGTAGCGGGAGGTGGTAGAGTAGGTGGTGGTGTGTTGCCGTTGACATTGGTGCTGGTGTTGTTGGGAGAATCCATTACCTTGATAGAAAAAGAAATGTTCGGATAGATTTAAGGAATTTAAAATGTAAGGAATATATAGTTGCTGATTCTTATAATTCCTGGGATATATTGCTTATGACTTTATGGAGAACTGACCTGCATAGGCCGCCAACAAAACCTGTCACGCCCCGCTTCCCAATAGACGAAAACGGTGACGTGGTAAGCCCGCAACGTATTTACTATGAAATAAATACGTTAAGAGTAATTAAGCAATATAACAATGAACAAGAATAACAAGAATAATAAAATGAAATAACAACTTTATTTACATTCAACTTTACAAACAACTGTTTGTAAAATAATATACAATGATATAAAGCAAATGCCTAAACAATGGCATACAGAAAATAAGTGCAGGAAGAACTAGTAGTCAGGCTGAGCTGTAAGCTGGTCCACGTCCTCCTGGCTCGGCTCTATCTCCTTAGAGTCTGGTCCTCCTGACGAACATCCCAAAGAAAGAAACAGAAAGGAATGTCGTCAGCGAACTAGCGCTCAGTAAGTCCCAAAAGAAGAAACAGAAGATAGTATGTAATTGTGAAATGAACAGGTAAAATTGTATATGATTCGTTCATAGGTATAGGATAGTTATTCTAACGTGGTTATTTGTAGTTTGATAAGGAAGGTCTAAATGTATACGAGAGGAGTCCATCTTACCCCGTGAACTGTGGTAACATGTAGTACAAGGTCACGTCATAACCCATGGGACAACGTCACGTGAATTCATGTAGGTGTCTTTTAAAGTGACATCTCGTGCCACGATATACGTTATGTACCCATCTACCCCTTTATCCCCGCGTATTGTATTGTATAGATTAAGATTATATTTCTTGGCCAAATCCACGGATATAAAATGTTCAGTTTCATGTTCAGGATGTAATCATGTGTTCAAGTAGTCATGTTGAGTTCATATCAAGTTATAACCATGGTTCGGTCAAGTCGAGTAAAATATGCAAGTTTAAGTTTGATGTTTGAATTCGAGTATTCATGTTCATGATCAAATATTCAAATTCGTGTTTGATTTTGGATTCAGATTTGAGTTTGGACTCAGATTGAGTCAAACACTTGTAGACTGATTTAACTCTTGAATTTTTATGTTCGGGAGTAATCGGCAACTGCTGCACATAGACGGCAGGATTTGTATCTTTTTCCAAGATAATTGCCATTAATAACTTCGTTAACTTGTCTAACCTAAATAGACAAGCACTCACTTTCTCCAGCTCTCTGGGGTTCAAGAGAATTGATCCCGCGTAAACCTATATTTACTAGAGTCCTTAAAATATTGTTTTGTATATCTCGAGGTGTTATGAAAAATATTTTAATATAGTTTAAAAATAAAGCTCGAGAGTGATTTATAACATTTAGGATTTTCATGAGCATGTGTTTTAATTATATGGGTATTTTAATGATAGATACTTAGTTTTAAAAAATTTATGGTATTTTATTGAAAATTAGCCCTTTTTGGTAACTTGATAGTATTTTATTAACATTTTTTAATCTTTCATTTTTAGAAAAAAAATAGTTTCATAATATATTGAAAATATTAATTTATAATTTTTATATAATTTTCAAAAATTAGTTTTATTTAGAAAAGTCGTGTTTTCTTAAAATCCGTATTTTATTTCCTTTCGAGATCGAATACTCCGTGAGGTGTTCTGCATCTTTCTCTACTATCTTAAGGATGTGTGATAATCCGCACCATCCATTAGCAGATTCTCTAACGAGAGTTGTAGAAACGTATTTGTCAAAAATTACAAAATACCGTTTTAAAAGAAACCCGGTTTTTTTTTAAAAGATGTGGTATTTTATTGTAAAAGTTATTCTTTGAACCAACTATATATAAATGTAGATATCGTGCTATGAAACCAAGGTGTGTGTGGGGGGTAGGTCGTTACCCCGTGAAGTTTTTCTAAAGGTATTGTTTTAACAATATCGAAGAGAGGTGATAATAAAGTTCAAGGTATTTTAATGAAAAATTTTGATTATTCGTTTCACATAAAAATTTTGGTTAAACTTGAATCTAAATATTTGTAATTAAATTTACAAGTAATGTAGTAAAATTAGATTCAGCAATATATAAAGTAAAAGAGAGTTCTAGGTTTTAGAAAAGAAAGGTATCGGTAATAACTCCACTTTACCGATATATGATTTGGAGATGAATTTCAATGAAAAGAAAGAGAGTTGGAAGGGACTTATTGTTTGGAAATCACAAGAAAAGAATAAGGAAGAAGGGAGGGGCTTCGTGGCATCGCGGGAGCTCCGGAAATGGTTTCTATTTTCGACGGAACAAGTTTGGTCGCTAACACCACTTGACTCCACTTGCACTTAACAATTTTTTGAGAGAATTTTGCTAGAATTTCATAATGGTGAAGAGCTAAAATATGGGGTGGTATTTATAGTGAAGAATAAGAGTTTGGAAATTAAAATTTTGGACTAAAAAGTATTAAAAAGATATTAAATGGTGAAATGAAGGGTCTCTGTTTGATTATAAGGAAATCAAACAGTGCAGAGAAGTTAAGAAGGGCTGAAGGAACAAGTGTGCAAAGCACGGAAACAAACGGGCTCATCTAGACCGTCGGCGCCGGCTCCATGGGCATTTTGGCCGGTCGGATCTGAGGCAAATGCCTCGAGATTCGTGCTACGTGGGTTTTTCTGTGTTTACTCCATTTTGTGCATGTTTGATTTTTTTTAAAACTTTTCATTTCCCTGTGTATTGCACGTGCAACTCTTGGGCTTCGAAAAATTAAAAAGAAAAATAAAAAAAATAATTGTGTCTAATGGGATTCAAACACACAGGCTATGTCACAGTAGTTGTAAATCCCCGTTCCCATCTATATAAAAGTTTCTAATTTTCCAAATTTTCCCGAGTGTCCCTTTCTTTTTCCCCTCGTATTTTTCTGTGGGAAGTTGGTTGCTTAAATTCCAATATTTATAATTTCCCAAACCCTAAAAGTCAAAACCCAAGATTTAAAACCAATTAAAACCAAAGCTAAAATAAACTAAAACCAAACTATTTTTCATAACCCCTAAGCCCAACAAATAAAATAAATAATAACATTTAAAAATTCTTAAGCCCGGCCCCAGCATCAACCCTCAGCCCATTGAAATTCTCCATTAAAATTGAAAATAATTAAAGCAATTAGCCCGGCCCACACTTCTTCATCAGCCCAAGGGGAATTCTCATCAAATTAATTTATTCAAGCCTTCCCCAGCCCAGCCCGTCTCCAAGCCCAACCCGTACCCGCGCCGACCCGACCCGCTTCAAATCCCTCCTTCTTCCCCAACGGCTACCTCCTCTTCAATTCGCGATCCGCCTCCTTCGCCGCAGATCGCGCCCGCGCCCGCGCCACGCCATGTCGTTACCCTCGCGATCCCCTCAATCTTCTCCCCTCGTATCCCCTATCTCCCTCATCATTCTCATTTTCAAAATTCCTCACCTCTCTCCATCCACAGAAAACCCACCGAGCACCCAACTCCCCTCGCCCCACCGCCGACGGCGACGACTGCAACCCCTCACCATTCTCCCTCGCTCACTCCTCTCCACTAACAGAGCTCCCTGCACTACCCCCTTCGCCTCCAGCCTTGCACACCCAACTCCCCTGCACACCCAACCCACTACACCCGAGCTTGACCACCACCTTCCCTCGACGCCGGTGAGCTTCTCGCATCATCGTCGGCGCCCCTGAACTCCCTCGTCATCAGCATCATCAGCAACACCCCAAAATTTACACACCCGAGCCCCCTCTCTCTCTCTCTCTCTCCCCAAAAAAAATACAAAACCCAAAAACCCATACACACAACCCGACACCCTCTTGCTCATCGCCGGAGCACCGCCGCCGACCGTCGTCGACCCCAGTGCACTCGCAGAGGACCACTGAGCATCCCTCAACTTCCAGTGACCGTGCAACGGCTCCGGGCAACTCCGACATCAAATCCATATCGCGAGCCAAGCTCGCGCAAATTGATTCACGCCGTTCGTCGCGCGTTCGTGACGCCGCTGCTGCCGTGCAACCCCGAGACGTTTTCAGGCAAGTAATTTACTTGCTACATGCTAATCTACTCGTATTACAAATTCAAACGGATAAGTTATGAAATTCCTTTTCCCGATAAAATTAAACGACGTATGTGTTCGATGCTTAGCCCCAATGAAAATACTTGCCTAAGTTGACGGAATTAAATTTTCTGTGTTGTCTCTTGTAGTGATGATTATCCTGTAGAAATCTCACTGGGGAATACGATTGTTAGTGGCTAAAATGAATACCCCCAAATATACCGATAAAACTAGAAATTTCCCATATCTGAAAATGGTTAAAATCACTGTAAATTATGCACATACCGGAATGATACGTTCGAGGGATTAAATCGAAGCCGACTCGACGAACTTTAACTCTATGTAAGCTTCTAATGTTTTCTATACTGTAACTGCGACGATATTTGGATCGGAGTGCAACTCTGGACTGCAGTCCAGAAAGACTCTGATTACTGTTACTGTCCCATAATGTGTGGCACTTTGTTTCCTGAATTTGTATGTTACGAAATTCTGCAGCGTATTAAAAATGAATCTGTTATCTAAACAACATAAGTGGTTTCATTCCGTTTCATGATCGTTTGCTATTTAATTTGTAAATAAAAAGGGCAGAACGTATAACAGTCCAGAACAGATTCTGAAGTGACATACTAATGTTAAACAGTGTATAACTTTCGACGTACAGACGCGATTGAGGATCCTTCTATTGCGTTGAATACCCCATTGTAAACCCTAGATTCTATTCAACTGTAGCATCGCTAAATTCTGAACCCAACTGGGTGCAATTCGTGTCGCGAAACGGACGTTCAGTTCAGAAACTGAATTTCCAGCCGCGAGCACTTAAAATGAAACAGTTGTATCTGGAATACCGGAAACCCGATTGAACTGAAACTAATTTTGATGAATTTCTGACTAAGTGTGATATTTATCGTATTTGTATCATTTCGTTGAATTCTAAACATATGAATTTATGCAATTTTTGTAAGTTAATGACGTGCACATTGGTTCATAACATACTTAGCTTGTTAATGGCATACATACATATATCATACCTCATTTGCCATATACTTAGTGTTAATGCGTGTTAGAGTCAGTGGACATTGCATTATCGTGCGTGATTGATGTTGGTTTAGAAGTGACGAGTACACCAATAGAAAGTGAATATTCGTGACAGTGTTTGATACAGTGAACAGTGATAAAACCGTGCCATTGGTATACTTGTACACGACTAAATCAAGATCATAAATAGTGTAAACCTGGGGATAAAGGGAAAATCGAAGTGGAAAGAGAATCGTATTTAGCGGGACCGTATTTTAGAGGATGATCATTCGAACAACGATATATATATTAGGTAGGATCTAGCGATCCGGCTGACAGAGTTATGTCCCGGGCATGTGGGCCGTTGTCTCGGGTATGTACAAGACTCCTGTTAAACATGATCCTCCTTTCCACTATGCGATTTCAAACATGACCTAGAGACCGATAGGGACACAGATCATATTTTGCATCATATAGTGACATAGTGATTACTCGCATTGTACTTTCACTATTATTATCTCTTTTACCTGTTTCATCTTATTATAATAATATTGTTATTGTGTCGCTCTGACGATCTGAGTATGCATGCTCAGATCCCGTGGAAGGACCAACGCAGGAGACAGATCTATCTTTCGAGTTCACGGAGATCTAGTCTGGTGTACTTTCTTTCTTTACTGCTTTCCATAAAAGAGATCGTGAAATTGAACTTGGTTAGTAACTGTTCTTGTTATTTGTAATTTGTGAACAAAGGATTTTAATGTAATAATTTAGTGATGTAATTTCCTTTACTACTGTGCTTTATTTACCGATTACCATGTAATGCTAGAAGCCGAAGTGTGACTACGGCGGGATGATTGCTTGACCGTAGGAGCATGGCTGGCCAAATCATCCCTTGTTTTCCGTATTTTGGGAAGCGGGGCGTGACATGGTTTAGTTGGTATCAGAGCCGTGTTTAGTATCAAGGGATAACATTAACTATACTGTATTACGTTATTCTCGTTTCACTACTCTTGATTTTTCATCCTTGAATCTGATCTTATTCTTTTGAATCTTCCAGTAATATGACGTCCCCGAACGACCCCTCCTCGGACTCCAGCTCTCAGGACCGCACGGAAAGAATACTTAGTGCACTGACCTCTCTCGCGGAAGCTCAGGAAAGGAAGACAGACTTACTCGCTGAGGGACTCAGGGCGATTACTGCTACAGGAGGACCCTCCGCACTCATTACTGCCCCCGAGGGCGCTACCCCACCATCTTATCATGCTAGGGTTGGTACCGTATCAGACTTCCGACGGTTACATCCAGCTGCATTCACAGGGCTAGCTGAACCCCTTGAGGCCGAGTAATGGCTGGTGAACATGGAGAACTTACTGACAGCCGCCAGGGTTCCAGAGGAAGATAGGGTGGACGTGATAAAGATCCAATTGGAAGATGAAGCCCGTACATGGTGTTCGGTGGAAGAAAGCAGGCTAGACGGGCCGATTGAATGGGGCAAATTTAAGGAGTGCTTCCTAGATCATGTTAGTTATATGTATGCCCTAGAGGCCATTACTATACATAGGATGTATATTGTAGTGGATGCTTGGACATATATAGAGAGGACTTTCTTGCTCGACATGATAGTATGCTATCTGGTTGATCTTTATCTTAACGTGTATACTGTTTGTCTCTCTGTTACATGTTGGTAAAGCCCTTAGGATGTGTACTTGACTACCTGGACTATGATGCGGATCATACTAGTGGGGACATGGTAGTCCATAAGTACATCCTTCAAAGTCCCTAGTCGTGGGTGTATCGAGACGGGGCATCGATATACCAGAGTAGACTAGCGTATACCTTCTCGACCCATACAGATGGGCGATGGATGATCCCATCTCCATCGGTGTTTGACATCAGAGATGATATACGGGTGCTCAGTAGAGACTGGGTACACTGGACGGACTCGCCGAGAACTCCCAGATGGTATTATACCTTACGTCAGATGGCAGTTCTCAGGTGACACTGGTGCAGAGTAGTCTGTTGACCCGAGATCGTCATAGAGTCTTGTGTGGTTCCCACTGTGCTTTGATTTCCATCTTACCACGTCCAAGAGGGCGTGCAAAACGGTGGTTTTTGGGTACAGTCCCGAGTCACATGGAGGCAATGAGCGATAGGAGGGGATTCGTCTCTCCCGGTATAGGGAGTTGATGTTGCGC
This sequence comes from Agapanthus africanus, assembly GCA_030015575.1. Classification (NCBI taxonomy): domain Eukaryota; kingdom Viridiplantae; phylum Streptophyta; class Magnoliopsida; order Asparagales; family Amaryllidaceae; genus Agapanthus; species Agapanthus africanus. Next base: position 31,540,732 of record CM057339.1, read on the forward strand.
TGTGTTCGATTGGCTATAACAGGAAATCCCTGACCAGGGTTGCTGAGATTTACTGGTAAGTGTTACCAGTAGTTTCTCGAATTGTTATAGACCTCATATCGACGCGACTTATCGAGCTATTGGGGTCTGACGTTTACCACCCCTAGGCGAGATATGCGACATATCAGACGATCAGACCGGACTGTACGGTAGTGTTACTGGTTGGATTCACTGGAGTGTGAGCGGGCTTGCTCGTCGATATTCTGATCGCTCAATACCCGGGTGGCCGTTACGTTTAGCAGACCGCTTGCGGCTTGTGGGTGTTTGATATGATCATCACCTGCTGCCGGCGTATTGACGAGTCTTTAGAGTCCTACACAGAGGTTTCCTGGCTCAAGCGAAACGAAATAGGAGCGCATATGAGATATGTGCGGGACCGAGAATAAGGCGTGTATGTGATACCGTATTCTATTCTCGCGATGAATGTATCGATTGGTTGTATGCGATATAACCTGGTTATCGAATCAAGGGTTGATTCGATAAGACGATACATCGGACATTAGTCGGTTGTATGCGATATGACCGGATCATTGAATCAAGTGTTGATTTAATGATTTAATGCATAATTATGTATTTGATATATTACTTTGCATTAACTAGTATTGGTTCACTTTAAATGGATTTTCTCGCTCGGATGTGCACATTGTATATGTGATATACTTTTTTGTGCACTTGATTGTATCATGTTTGATGATACATGCTCACTAGGGTTTGTGTGAAGATTAAACCATGGTTGTATATTGGTTAGGGTTATGGTTTTCTTATTTATTTATTTATTTATTCTTATTGGAAAATATTATGCATAAAGAGAAAATGGTGGCTTTCTTTGTTTGTACATTGAAGCTTCATGAAGCTTTGACCTTGTGACCATTTTGTCTTGATGCTTAACCCTAACCCTTCATTCTAACCATGGTTTATTCTCTACACCAAACTATGGTTGCTAAATGATAAGTATTGATTTATTTTCCTTTTTGGAAAATACTTATGATATTCTATCATCTTCTTCCTCTTCTTCTTCTTCATGAAGAAACCTTGCTACATCAATGGCAACTTGAGCAAATGAGTGAGAAATCCAATTCTAAAGTGAACCCACCTCCTATTTCTTCATCCTCTACCTCTTGCCAAGTAGTAGAGTGTGTTTTCTTCACAAGTTTCTTGACTTGGTGAAGTTGGAGCTTGATCTAGCGATGCCTCGACGTAGATCATCTTCGGCACGTCGTCGATGACCTAGCCCGCTCTTTCTCCGATGAAGCCGACTCTAGAGCCCGGGATTTGATTTGGAAAGCGGAGAGGACTTCATCACGGAGCCGTGGAGGTGGAGGACCGGATCTACAAAGGTTGTATTTCCGTATTCTTGTAGTTAAGTGTTAACTAGTTTGTTTTTCGCCTAGAATTCTAGCCAACGATCCGTATTAGGGTTTCTCGGCACCGTAATTTTTGAAACGGGCATGGTTGATGCCTTGTGAGACCTCCTTGGTGTGCCTAGGAACCCTACAGTGGTATCAGAGCCTAGCTAGAGCCTTAGGCGAAGTCTAGACGGAATTTGAAACCCGAACGAACCCGAAACCCAACTCAAAATAGCTCTCTGTCCTTTTTTCAAAAACTGGGATTTTTCCAGATTAAAAATGCTTAAAAAATTCAGCAGGGAAATCTAAGAATCACGGTGCAAAATTTTACTCATGAAGAGTCAAAACGGCGGCGGAACCGCGGCAGAAGCCTAGCTTCTGCGGCGGTTCCGCGGCACATTGATGACGTCAGCTTCCCTTGTTTGCACAGTAATTCCTATTTTCTGAAGTTGGACTTTCTGGGAATTTTTAATATTTATTCAAGAGTTGAATTTTCTGGGTTGTTTTGGGGACTCGGTGTATCGATCGGATTGTCAAATTTTGTCTATGTGTTTTTCCGGGTAACTTATGAATATGTTAAAATTTTCGACCGGATATAAATACCCAATTTTTCCCCTGTCGGGAAATTTCCAAGTGTTGGATTTTTCCGTAGTTTAAAGACGTTCTAAGTAGTACAAGTAACTCGATGGACCCTCTAGAAGACAACAAACCTTAACTCGATTATGTGACCGTCTTGAACTGCCCTTTGAACCTTAGGGTTTGGGGCAGTACGGCGTGCCACATATGAGGCGTTGGCTTGACCCTTCTACGGCTGGACCGTTGGTACTGAGGCACGAACTGAATGCTTTTAGACTTGTTTCATGTGTTGATCTGTTTTGGGAAAACTTGGGTGTTCGATCGGAAAGTTTAACATTTTCTATTTATCCAGAATGGGATACAATAATTGGAATTCACAAGTAGTTATGAGATAACTGAATGAATGTTATAAACATAGTAGTTTAGTCTCACTTGATCGGTTGCCACGGAATTTTGATGTGATCAAAAGTCCGTCGCAATCACATAGCGTACGCGGATACTCGCCGGGTAAACTTAATAGACAGCCTCACTCCATAGCCCCGACCGAGTGACTGTAGGAGAACCCCGTCGCCGAAAGCATCCGTCCGGGTGCTCGCGGTAGCGGTGTTCCGCCTTGGTGCACTTGGTCGACGGCGTCGGGGGTGCAGCCGCCTACTAAATTTTACGACGAGCATTCGATCAGAATGTCGGGAATCTTGTTGAATTACCCAACTTGATATTGAAAAGAGTTTTCGATTTTGAGACTAAAATGCGGGGTTTATAATTGTTAGGCATGCGATGTCTAAAGAATTCATTTGATCAAGCATGCGATGTCTGAGGTGGTTGCGGATTCCAACTGTTGTGGTTTTACACTTTCTTTTCTGTGACCGTAAGTGTAATATGTGATATCGCCGGTTTCGTTGCTATATGTCAACGACAATCGGGATGGACATATTTACTTACGTTGATGACATGTGATGTTATGTGTTGCTGGATATGTTATATTGGATCGTCGTGTTTGAATAGCCGGGGGTTTTTATGTGAGATGAGTGTTTTTCATTTTCATTCATGTAGAAACTTGTATGTAATATTCTTTTATTGGGGCACTTCCAGGTTGCGGAAGTTGTCACCCTTTGTATATTATTTACTTTTCCGCACTAGGATAGACCCAAGGAGGGGAGCACAAGTAACCGGGTTCTGGAGTCCAGTGGGAGACCAACTCGAGGAGTCGAGTCCGGGTCTCCTAACTCTAGAATTGGTAGGGTTGCTTGCCGCTCTCGTAGGGGTCTTGGGGTGTGGGTTTGGCTATTCATCGCGACCGTGGAATCCGTGTTTTATACTGGCTCGTATTGAAAACACGGACGTCCTAGTATATCCAATATTTCATATGTTTCTTCTGCTGCGATATCTGTGATGTGATCATGTGATGTTCTGTGATAGATACAGTATATAGTATATATGATATATTATATAGGCGTTACTTATGTTTTACACCCGCGCTAGCCCTGCCCCGCTCTGTCGTTAGTTACCTAACCTAACGGTGCACGAGGGGACATCGAGGCGAATGCGGATGGCATAAGTGTACGTCGTATTTATCTGTGATGTTTAGGTACTTAAATGATGGGACTTCATTAATGTGATTAATGAAATAAAAGAAACCTAAGATGTTGTAGAATCGAATTTCAAAATAAAACAGGTAGCTACAGTTCTTGCTTTGCACAGAGGTATATGTGATATATCCTGCACCTTATTCGATGAGGAAAGGACCGAGATCCCTTCACCGGGAGTGACTCCTTTAGCAATAACTGGCAGATGCTACACACTCGGTTTGTCTTTTGATTGCTTTTAAGAGTTTTTGCTATGCACAGTGATATATACGATATATCCCGCACCTCATTCGACGAGAAAAGGACCGACGATCCCTTTACCGGGAGTGACTCCTTCAGCAAAACTAGAAAAGCCTCAAAAGCACTCCATTTTAAAAATCATTTGATTCTACAACGATATCAAGTTCATTACGCAATAGGTTTTCAGAAAAACCTGTCGTAGCCCTCCGTCATTTCAGATAAGTACTAGTTAGTATTCGTGCTACGTTTGTTGACTATGTTAAGGCGTAGTGTGCGGTAGCTAATTAGTGCTTATCTGCATAAGCATATGATGTGATTGGATTAGGGTAGTCGTGCGACTTTGTTGACTATGTTAAGGGTCGTGCGGGTGGGTTTAATTCAATCGGGAAATGACGGGTTGAACTTGACTAGCACTTATGATTTGTTGACTATGTTAAGGTCATATAGCTGCTAGGGGCAAAATATTATCGGGAATTTCAAGTGTTGAAATTTGCAATGAGATTGCATACCTTCTATGAGATAGTTGGATCCCGATACCCGCTGTGAGTAAGAGTTACTCCTGGGAGAGTTTTACACATTACAATTAGCCGATCAAGTAGGTGTCTAGAAAGGTGTTAACGAGGTTACGCCTCTGGGAAAACGAGGTTTACATTAATTAGGTTCGTGCGAAAGCACGGGGGACCTCCCTCAAAGTACCGACACTGGCCTGGCTGAAAGATTGGCGAACTTGTAGTGTGTAATTAATCCCGGCTAGTCTTTCCTTTTAGGGTTTGGAGGAAGATTTGATAAAAAGCAGTGGGAGCCATCCTGATTAGATAAAATAATAACCAATCTATTCTTGCAAGAGCGCACGCTGAGTGTTTTCTTCTCTCTCTCTCCAGGTAGCGACCATATCACGCCTTAATCAAGATAATAATACGGATATTTGACCGAACCCGCTTGTTATACTGAGCTGGGGAACGTTGGTCCCGCTCCAACTTATAATTGTTATAAGACAGAGCAGGAAATTGGGGATTACCAGAATTCCCGTGTCACCCAAACGAAGAGAGTGCATGATGATGCATCATCTTCGGGTGTGTTCATTATATAGAACTGTTTCTCAGTGTCCTTTACGTCCTGGGTATGTGATACCAGATCAGGATCCCAGATATGTAATATGATACATAGGGCTACAGAAAGGTAGAGAACTGAGAACGGGTGATAAGTTTCATGAGACAGAAAACGGGGCAAGTGTTGCAGCCAAGTCTGTTGGTCACTGTCACCCTGTATTACCAATACATTGATTCTGAACGAATGTTATTAGATACCGAACCTGATATACAAAATCATATCTATCTCTTTATTAGTGAAGAAATGATAAAATTTTGTATAGTTGGATAATGTTTTGAACATTTCCTATATCAAAAGTTGATCGGTTCAGGCACGTTATCTAAAAGCATTGATGTTCTAAATCAAACTACAGTTCTTTAGTATACTGAACACACAAAAGAGGAAGAGTTCAGAAATGAACGAATCCTTCTTGTGGCATTGTAGACTAGGTCATATCAATGCGACCCGACTGGCTGAAGTTACATTTAGATGTATATTTAAATCAGTTTGAATTTACATCTTATGAAACTTGCCAGTCATGTCACAAAGATAAAATGACCATAGCCAAGTTTATTGGAAACAGAGAAAGAGTTAATGAATTCTTGGGATGATACATGTTGATGTATGTAGGTCCCCTGTCTACACATACCAGGACTGGTTCTTTATACTTCATTATATTCTCTGATAATCTTTCGAGATTCAGACCTATGTTCCTGTTGAAACATGAGTCCGAACCTTTTGAGATATTCACAGAATATAAGCTAGAAGTAGAGAACCAAAATACGGGTATAAATATTATGTCCTTTGATGTGATCAAGGAGGAGAATACTTGGGCACGGAATTCCTGGATTATTCTAAAGGAGAATGAGATTCTCTCTCAGCATTACTCCTCCGTATACACCATAAAACGATAGTATATCGGGGCGGAGCAATCACACCCTATATGATAAGGTGTGCTCTATGATGAGTACTACTGAGTTACCTGTTTCCTTTTTGGGAGTTATGCGCTTGAGAAGCTGCATACCTATTGAATAGGGTTCGAATCAAATCAGTTGCCTACCACTTCATATGTGATATGGAAAGGGAAGAGCCCATATCTTAAGTTAGTTAAGATTTGGGGTTGTCCGGCCTATGTCTAAAAGCAAAATCCGGACAAGCTCAAGGCAAGATCTGTTATGTAGAACTGGAAATGTTCCAGCTATACAAAACTGCAGCTGATGATTTGACAGAACCGAAGGATTCAATAGTTACCAACGAACCTCGGCCTCTCCGCCGATCTAGTAGGGTTCCTCACCCACCTGAGAGATACTTCGGTTTCTCTATGACAGTGGGAGCGAGGATTGCATCATGAGATGATGACCCAACTAGTTTCGAGCTGGCCATCAGGAGTGGGACTCTGTAAGAATGGCTGGATGCTTAGCGATCTGAGATGGAATCCATGTACACCAACAAAGTATGGACTTTGGCTGCTATATCTGAAGGGTTAAATCCCCATCAGGAGCAAGTATATCTTGAGAAGATTACTTGGTGTAAATGGAAAGGTTGAGACTTTCAAAGCTAGACTTGTTAAAGCTTTTCGTCATCGACCAAGATGGATAATGATGAAACATTTTCAAGTGGCTATGCTTAAGTCCATCCAGATCCTACTTGCCACGGCTACATACCATGACTACGATATCTGGCGGTTGGGTGCCATGACTGCTTTTCTAAATGATGTTTTAGAAGAACGTCTATAAGTACACAGCCAGAGGCTTCGAAGGCAGTGGGAGCAGCGGAAACGTGTACAAGATGCTTTATAGGATAAAGCAGGCATCGCGGAGTTGGAACATCTGTTTTGATGGATTAGTCAAAGAAGTTGACATCATCAAAATGGTAGATGAACCTTGTATATACAAAAAGGTAGTAGGGAGTATGGTGATGATCCTCGTAGAGTACGTGGATGTCATGCTCTTGATAAGAAAGGAGTTTCTTATGCTACGCTCGATCAATCTCCGTTTATCACAAAGATTCTCGGTGTAGGATCAAAATGATACCTCTTAAATCCTGAGTTTTGGATCTATGAGTTAGATCTAAATGGATGTTAGGATTCTCACTAGTTGTAGTGAGACGGTATCAATTGATCCTGGGGAAAATCACTGGAAGTGTTCCAGGGTGATAAAGACGACTGAGTGTCAGTCACAGGCATTGTCTTTACCCTCAGTAAAGGGACGGTATGTTGGAAAGGTTCCAAGCTAAATACCGTGGCATACTAAATGATAGAGGCTGGATACATCGCTACTTAAGATCCTACCATAGAGGCAGTCTGGGTGTATATTGGTTCATGAGATGAACTACGTTCCAACCATTGTGAGACAATAGAGTTGTGGCTTGTGCCAAGGAACGCAGGTCCCATCAGTAATCCAGACATATTCTAAGGCAGTATCACCTGATCATGGAGATGGTTGATCTCTAAGGGATCGAGGTTAGGAGAGTAGACTCAGAGGACAACACAGCGGATCCACTCACAAAGGCCTGTTCCCAGAGAGAGATTTTTATGGGATGGTTGAGTATGAGATACTACAACCACTGCTATCAGATGGCCCTAGTGCAAGTGGGAGATTGTTAGTTATATGTATGCCCTAGAGGCCATTACTATACATAGGATGTATATTGTAGTGGATGCTTGGACATATATAGAGAGGACTTTCTTGCTCGACATGATAGTATGCTATCTGGTTGATCTTTACCTTAACGTGTATACTGTTTGTCTCTCTATTACATGTTGGTAAAGCCCTTAGGATGTGTACTTGACTACCTGGACTATGATGCGGATCATACTAGTGGGGACATGGTAGTCCATAAGTACATCCTTCAAAGTCCCTAGTCGTGGGTGTATCGAGACGGGGCATCGATATACCAGAGTAGACTAGCGTATACCTTCTCGACCCATACAGATGGGCGATGGATGATCCCATCTCCATCGGTGTTTGACATCAGAGATGATATACGGGTGCTCAGTAGAGACTGGGTACACTGGACGGACTCGCCGAGAACTCCCAGATGGTATTATACCTTACGTCAGATGGCAGTTCTCAGGTGACACTGGTGCAGAGTAGTCTGTTGACCCGAGATCGTCATAGAGTCTTGTGTGGTTCCCACTGTGCTTTGATTTCCATCTTACCACGTCCAAGAGGGCATGCAAAACGGTGGTTTTTGGGTACAGTCCCGAGTCACATGGAGGCAATGAGCGATAGGAGGGGATTCGTCTCTCCCGGTATAGGGAGTTGATGTTGCGCTGTGTTCGATTGGCTATAACAGGAAATCCCTGGCCAGGGTTGCTGAGATTTACTGGTAAGTGTTACCAGTAGTTTCTCGAATTGTTATAGACCTCATATCGACGCGACTTATCGAGCTATTGGGGTCTGACGTTTACCACCCCTAGGCGAGATATGCGACATATCAGACGATCAGACCGGACTGTACGGTAGTGTTACTGGTTGGATTCACTGGAGTGTGAGCGGGCTTGCTCGTCGATCTTCTGATCGCTCAATACCCGGGTGGCCGTTACATTTAGCAGACCGCTTGCGGCTTGTGGGTGTTTGATATGATCATCACCTGCTGCCGGCGTATTGACGAGTCTTTAGAGTCCTACACAGAGGTTTCCTGGCTCAAGCGAAACAAAATAGGAGCGCATATGAGATATGTGCGGGACCGAGAATAAGGCGTGTATGTGATACCGTATTCTATTCTCGCGATGAATGTATCGATTGGTTGTATGCGATATAACCTGGTTATCGAATCAAGGGTTGATTCGATAAGACGATACATCGGACATTAGTCGGTTGTATGCGATATGACCGGATCATTGAATCAAGTGTTGATTTAATGATTTAATGCATAATTATGTATTTGATATATTACTTTGCATTAACTAGTATTGGTTCACTTTAAATGGATTTTCTCGCTCGGATGTGCACATTGTATATGTGATATACTTTTTTGTGCACTTGATTGTATCATGTTTGATGATACATGCTCACTAGGGTTTGTGTGAAGATTAAACCATGGTTGTATATTGGTTAGGGTTATGGTTTTCTTATTTATTTATTTATTTATTCTTATTGGAAAATATTATGCATAAAGAGAAAATGGTGGCTTTCTTTGTTTGTACATTGAAGCTTCATGAAGCTTTGACCTTGTGACCATTTTGTCTTGATGCTTAACCCTAACCCTTCATTCTAACCATGGTTTATTCTCTACACCAAACTATGGTTGCTAAATGATAAGTATTGATTTATTTTCCTTTTTGGAAAATACTTATGATATTCTATCATCTTCTTCCTCTTCTTCTTCTTCATGAAGAAACCTTGCTACATCAATGGCAACTTGAGCAAATGAGTGAGAAATCCAATTCTAAAGTGAACCCACCTCCTATTTCTTCATCCTCTACCTCTTGCCAAGTAGTAGAGTGTGTTTTCTTCACAAGTTTCTTGACTTGGTGAAGTTGGAGCTTGATCTAGCGATGCCTCGACGTAGATCATCTTCGGCACGTCGTCGATGACCTAGCCCGCTCTTTCTCCGATGAAGCCGACTCTAGAGCCCGGGATTTGATTTGAACAGCGGAGAGGACTTCATCACGGAGCCGTGGAGGTGGAGGACCGGATCTACAAAGGTTGTATTTCCGTATTCTTGTAGTTAAGTGTTAACTAGTTTGTTTTTCGCCTAGAATTCTAGCCAACGATCCGTATTAGGGTTTCTCGGCACCGTAATTTTTGAAACGGGCATGGTTGATGCCTTGTGAGACCTCCTTGGTGTGCCTAGGAACCCTACAGATCATTATTTTCCTTCTACAGCCAAGGCAGAAATGGAGGAAATGTTTATTCTTTTGAAGCAGAATGGACGCCCAGTGGACGTATATGCGGCAGAGTTCAACCGTCTGAGCCGTTTTGCTCCATACATGGTCGTCTCAGAGGCCACCAGGGCCAGACGCTTCCTTCAGGGGCTAGATTTCGAGTTACAGCAGTTGATTGCATCACTGGATTTGCAGACTTTCGCATAGGTACTCAACGCAGCGAGAGTTCAGGAGCAATTGATTAACAAGTTCAGGAGACCCCCAGTCGTTCCAGCACGTACCCACGCATCTTCTCGAGGAGCCATACCGGTTCATAGGCCTGGAACGACACAAATGAAGCGCCCGTTCGTACCACAGCATCGCCCCCAGAGACAGAGCGTAGTTTGCGGCTACTGCGATAGAGGTGGACATACCCAGAAGGACTGTCGTCGTGCCAAGGGACAGTGCTTGATTTGCGGATCTAGTCAGCACAGGATTAGCGGTTGCCCTGAGCGAGCAGAGATACAGGAAGGTTCTGGACCGTCGCAGCAGAGGCCACAGGAGCAGAGGCAACCCTTTACAGGTCGCGGTCAGGGACGGGCTTTCATCTTGACCGCCGAGCAGGCAGAGGCGTCAGGAGACATTGTTACAGGTACCCTACTTGTACATTCCTTGCCAGCTAGAGTACTATTTGATTCTGGAGTATCGCATTGTTTCTTGTCTGAGCATTTCACTGATACACACTCCATACCACATGAACCACTAACCAAGGGATAGGAAATACATACGGGTAATGGCATTATAATATCTAGTCGAGAATGTAGATCATGCCCAGTTGTAGTGTGTGGCAGGAAATTCTATGTGAATTTCCTTCTGATTGGGACAGGCAGTTACGACGCAATTCTCGGGATGGATTGGATGAGCACCTTCTATGCAGTTATCGATTATCGTGCAAGGAATGTGATCTTCCTCATTCCCAATCACCCGGAGTTTACTTTCGAGGGCGGAAGCGAATCTTTGGAGCCAGCCAAGTACAGAGCCAAGCCCAAGGAGCTGACAGCTATGGAGATTGATGAGAGCCCAGTCCCAGTAATTGTTCGGGACTTTCTGGACGTATTTCTTAAAGATCTACCAGGTCTACCACCTTCTCGAATCTTGGAGTTCTCGATCGATTTGACTCCAGGTACGGCCCCAGTATCCAAAGCCCCATACAGAATGGCACCAGTTGAGTTGACGGAATTGAAGAAGCAAATTGAAGAGCTATTGGAGAAGGGATTTATTCGGCCGAGCGCTTCACCGTGGGGTGCACCAGTTCTGTTAGTAAAGAAGAAGAATGGATCGCTGCGAATGTGTATAGATTATCGGGAGCTGAACAAAGTCACAATAAAGAACAAGTACCCAATCCCGCGTATTGACGACTTATTCGATCAGCTAAGTGGAGCCAAAGTATTCTCGAAGTTGGACCTCCATTCTGGATATCATCAAATCAGAGTAGCAGCCGAGGATGTATGCAAGACGGCTTTCAGGACTCGATACGGACATTACGAGTTCCTTGTGATGCCGTTCGGTGTTACTAATGCCCCAGCAATATTCATGGACTTGATGAACAGGGTGTTCGCAAAGTACTTGGACACGTTTGTCGTTGTGTTTATCGACGACATACTTGTCTACTCGAAGACCCGGGAAGAGCATGCTGAACATTTGCGCACGGTCCTACAAATTCTTCGGGAAGAGAAACTGTATGCGAAGCTAAGCAAGTGTGAATTCTGGCTCGACAAGGTTCAGCTTTTGGGACATATTGTTTCGGGCGAAGGCATCTCGGTAGACCCGGCAAAGATAGAATCTGTCAGAGATTGGCCAACGCCGAAATCAGTGGCCGAGATCAGGAGTTTTCTGGGATTGGCAGGTTATTATCGGAGATTCGTCCAAGACTTCTCAAGAATTGCTGAACCATTGACGAGGCTGACACGGAAGGACGTACCGTTTACGTGGACAGAGGAGTGCACTCAAGCATTTGACACACTGAAGCAGAAGTTAACCACGGCGCCTATTCTTACAGTACCAGATAATTCCGGTGGTTTGGTGGTACACAGTGATGCCTCAGGGAAGGGATTAGGTTGTGTTCTGATGCAGCACGGCCGAGTGGTTGCTTACGCCTCTCGACAACTGAGAAACCATGAGAAGAACTACCCTACGCATAACTTGGAGTTAGCTGCGGTAGTCTTTGCATTGAAGATTTGGAGGCACTATCTATTGGGCGAGAAAGTGGAGGTATACACAGATCATAAAAGTTTGAAGTATGTCTTCACTCAGAAGGAACTAAACATGAGGCAGCGCCGATGTCTAGAGCTGATGGCAGATTATGACTTGGACCTTCAGTATCACCCGGGGAAGGTGAATGTTGTACCAGATGCGTTCAGTCGCAAGCCAGCGGTCATGATGTGGACCGGTCAGAGGAACATTATTGAGGACTTCCAGAGACTCGAGCTTGAAGTCGTTACGCCGAACGCACTCAGTCAACTTTGGCAACTACAGGTGCAATCTTCCCTGATGGATCACATCAAGATTGCACAAGCGGATGATCCTCGATTGCAAAAGTTCAGAGCACAAGTGGAAGCCGGGCTGAGAACGGACTTGATTATACATGAAGATAGCTCTCTGAGATTCGGTAGCAGACTCTGCGTACCCAAGGGAGATGTCCGAGAAGAAGTATTGGCTGAAGCGCATAGTTCAGCTTATTCTGCGCATCCAGGAGGTATAAAAATGTATCAGGACCTAAAGCAGCACTTTTGGTGGAACGGAATGAAGCGGGAAATTGCGAGGTTCGTAACCAGATGCTTGGTATGCCAGCAGGTGAAGGCGGAGCATCAGAGGACAGCAGGATTATTACAACCACTGCCGATACCAGAATGGAAGTGGGAGCATATTACCATGGATTTTGTGACGGCCTTACCACGGAGCCCTAGGGGCAATAACGCCATTTGGGTTATCGTCGATCGCCTCACAAAAGCTGCACACTTCATACCATTCCGAGTGGGACAGTCGACAGAATCACTGGCAGAGAGATATATGCAGGAGATTGTACGACTTCACGGTGTTCCAGTCAGTATTGTGTCAGACCGGGACACCAGATTCTTGTCGCACTTTTGGAAGAGCTTACAGGAGAGCTTGGGTACCCGCCTCAAATTCAGCACAGCGTATCACCCGCAGACGGATGGACAATCCGAGCATACGATTCAGACGCTCGAGGATATGTTGAGAGCCTGTACGTTGGACTTTCAGGGTTCCTGGGAGGACCATCTGCATCTAGTCGAGTTCTCGTATAACAATAGTTATCAGGCTAGTATTCAGATGGCTTCTTTTGAAGCACTTTACGGGCGGAAGTGTCGATCCCCAGTATGTTGGGATGATGTGGGAGAACGAAGATTACTGGGTCCCGAACTCATTGTTCAGACAGTCGACAAGGTCCAAATGATCAGGCAGCGTATTAAGACGGCTCAGGATCGACAGAAGAGTTGGGCAGATATCAGCAGGAGGGAACTAGAATTCGAAGTCAGAGATCATGTGTTCTTGAAGATTTCCCCTACTCGTGGAGTTATCAGGTTCGAAGGTCGGGGAAAGCACAGTCCCCGTTTTATCGGACCTTTTGAGGTGCTAGAGCGAGTAGGAGAGGTGGCATATCGACTTGCCTTGCCTCCATCACTAGCTGGTGTGCACAATACCTTCCACGTGTCACAGTTGCGGCGTTATGTTCGGGATGAGAACCATGTCCTGGACTATTCGAAGCTAGTTTTGGGTACCGACCTGTCATACGAAGAACATCCCACTACCATCCTCGACCGCAGAGAGAAAGTGCTGAAGAATAAGGTCATTCCGTTGGTCCGAGTGTCTTGGGGCGGTCGTTCCCCAGGAGAATCCACCTGGGAGCGGGAGAAAGATATCCGTGCTCGTTATCCACTTCTCTTTGTTTAGTATATTGTTTCTTTGTATCCTTGTTAAATTTCGAGGATGAAATTTTTGTAAGGGGGATATGATGTAAATCCCCGTTCCCATCTATATAAAAGTTTCTAATTTTCCAAATTTCTCCGAGTGTCCCTTTCTTTTTCCCCTCATATTTTTCTGTGGGAAGTTGGTTGCTTAAATTCCAATATTTATAATTTCCCAAACCCTAAAAGTCAAAACCCAAGATTTAAAACCAATTAAAACCAAAACTAAAATAAACTAAAACCAAACTATTTTTCATAACCCCTAAGCCCAACAAATAAAATAAATATTAACATTTAAAAATTCTTAAGCCCGGCCCCAGCATCAACCCTCAGCCCATTGAAATTCTCCATTAAAATTGAAAATAATTAAAGCAATTAGATCGGCCCATACTTCTTCATCAGCCCAAGGGGAATTCTCATCAAATTAATTTATTCAAGCCTTCCCCAGCCCAGCCCGTCTCCAAGCCCAACCCGTACCCGCGCCGACCCGACTCGCTTCAAATCCCTCCTTCTTCCCCAACGGCTACCTCCTTTTCAATTCACGATCCGCCTCCTTCGCCGCAGATCGCGCCTGCGCCCGCGCCACGCCTTGCCGTTACCCTCGCGATCCCCTCAATCTTCTCCCCTCGTATCCCCTATCTCCCTCATCATTCTCATTTTCAAAATTCCTCACCTCTCTCCATCCACAGAAAACCCACCGAGCACCCAACTCCCCTCGCCCCACCGCCGACGGCGACGACTGCAACCCCTCACCATTCTCCCTCGCTCACTCCTCTCCACCAACAGAGCTCCCTGCACTACCCCCTTCGCCTCCAGCCTTGCACACCCAACTCCCCTGCACACCCAACCCACTACACCCGAGCTCGACCACCACCTGCCTCGACGTCGGTGAGCTTCTCGCCTCATCGTCGGCGCCCCTGAACTCCCTCGTCATCAGCATCATCAGCAACACCCTAAAATTTACACACCCGAGCCCCCCCTCTCTCTCTCCCCCTAAAAAATACAAAACCCAAAAACCCACACACACAACCCGACACCCTCTTGCTCATTGCCGGAGCGCCGCCGCCGACCGTCGTCGACCCCAGTACACTCGCAGAGGACCGCTGAGCACCCCTCAACTTCCAGTGACCGTGCAACGGCTCCGGGCAACTCCGACATCAAATCCGTATCGCGAGCCAAGCTCGCGCAAATCGATTCACGCCGTTCGTCGCGTTTTCGTGATGCCACTGTTGCCGTGCAACCCCGAGACGTTTCCAGGCAAGTAATTTACTTGCTACATGCTAATCTACTCGTATTACAAATTCAAACGGATAAGTTATGAAATTCCTTTTCCCGATAAAATTAAACGACGTATGTGTTCGATACTTGGCCCCAATGAAAATACTTGCCTAAGTTAACGGAATTAAATTATCTGTGTTGGCTCTTGTAGTGATGATTATCTTGTAGAAATCTCACTGAGGAATACGATTGTTAGTGGCTAAAATGAATACCCCCAAATATACCGATAAAACTAGAAATTTTCCGTATCTGAAAATGGTTAAAATCACTGTAAATTATGCACATACTGGAATGATACGTTCGAGGGCTTAAATCGAAGCCGACTCGACGAACTTTAACTCTATGTAATATTCTAATGTTTTCTGTACTGTAACTGCGACGATATTTGGATCGGAGTGCAACTCTGGACTGCAGTCCAGAGCGACTTTGATTACTGTTATTGTCCCATAATGTGTGGCACTTTGTTTCCTGAATTTGTATTTTACGGAATTCTGAGGTGTATTAAAAATGAATCTGTTAGATAAACAACATAAGTGGTTTCATTCCGTTTCATGATCGTTTGCTATTTAATTTGTAAATAAAAAGGGCATAACGTATAACAGTCCAGAACAGATTCTGAAGTGACATACTAATGTTAAACAGTGTATAACTTTCGACGTACAGATGCGATTGAGGATCCGTCTATTGCGTTGAATACCCCATTGTAAACCCTAGATTCTATTCAACTGTAGCATTGCTAAATTCTGAACCCAACTGGGTGAAATTCGTGTCGCGAAACGGACGTTCAGTTCAGAAACTGAATTTCCAGCCGCGAGCACTTAAAATGAAACAGCTGTATCTGGAATACCGGAAACCCGATTGAAATGAAACTAATTTTGATGAATTGCTGACTGAGTGTGCTATTTATCGTATTTGTATCATTTCGTTGAATTCTAAACATATGAATTTATGCAATTTTCGTAAGTTAATGACGTGCACATTGGTTCATAACATACTTAGCTTGTTAATGACATACATACATATATCATACCTCATTTGCCATATACTTAGTGTTAGTGCGTGTTAGAGTCAGTGGACATTGTATTATCGTGCGTGATTGATGTTGGTTTAGGAGTGACGAGTACACCAATGGAAAGTGAATATTCGTGACAGTGATTGATACAGTGAACAGTGATAAAACCGTGCCATTGGTATACTTGTACACGACTAAATCAAGATCATAAATAGTGTAAATCTGGGGATAAAGGGGAAATCGAAGTGGAAAGAGAATCGTATTTAGCGTGACCGTGTTTTAGAGGATGATCATTCGAACAACGATATATATATTAGGTAGGATCTAGCGATCCGGCTGACAGGGTTATGTCCCGGGCATGTGGGCCGTTGTTTCGGGTATGTACGAGACTCTTGTTAAATATGATCCTCCTTTCCACTATGCGATTTCAAACATGACCTAGAGACCGATAGGAACACAGATCATATTTTGCATCATATAGTGACATAGTGATTACTCGCATTGTACTTTCACTATTATTACCTTTTTTACCTGTTTTATCTTATTATAATAATATTGTTATTGTGTCGCTCTGACGATCTGAGTATGCATGCTCAGATCCCGTGGAAGGACCAGCGCAGGAGACGGATCTATCTTTCGAGTTCACGGAGATCTAGTCAGGTGTACTTTCTTTTTTTACTGCTTTCCATAAAAGAGATTGTGAAATTGAACTTGGTTAATAACTGTTCTTGTTATTTGTAATTTATAAACAATGGATTTTAATGTAATAATTTAGTGATGTAATTTTCTTTACTACTGTGCTTTATTTACCGATTACCATGTAATACTAGAAGCCGAAGTGTGACTACGGCGGGATGATTTCTTGACCGCAGGAGCATGGCTGGCCTAGTCATCCCTCGTTTTCCGTATTTTAGGAAGCGGGGCGTGACAGTAATGTAAAGCCTTTAACAGTGAGATATAAGTTGTTTCTTGCTTTTACTTAACAAAAGTAAGTTTTAACTCTTACACAGGTTGTAACTCTTTTATGTATATTAACAAGAAAATTTCTTTACTGTGATTTCAAAGTCATTACATTGTAGTTTTCGATTTGTTGACAAGTAAGTTTTGATATGATGATCAGTCTCGTCGATTAGACAAGAACAAGAAATCTGAAATATTGGACTGCTTGAATACATTTAGGAAAAGTTATGGAGATCTAGATAGGATGCGACATTCTCATATTGATGAGAATAAGTTTATTGTTTAATCTCATGAAATCGTCAAATCTTGTAAAGGTATTTTGGAAATTAAATTTTTATAATTATATTATTATTATATTTATTTTCGAAATGAATTTACTGTGTTCATGGATAATTGAAGATTTGGGTTTGAACGATTAGGTGATTTTATCCTGCTCAGTTAAAACACCTAAAGAAAAATAACTTGATGTTGAACAGGATTGCATGTAAATTAATGTTAGTTATTATCACATTAGGAAGAACTTTTATGAATAATTAGCATGATAAGAGTTTGATTGTTAAATTAAAATTGACAATTGATTAATTACGAATTAATTAAGATTGATAATTAGTTCTTGATGTAAGACCCAATTGTCCCCATCGCAAAGCCTTTAGACAGAAAAGCAAACAAAAATAAAGAAGAGAAGAAGTAATATAGTACAATATGTCGTGTTAGGAATTTTTGTTCCACATTGGAAAAATAAGAAAAATGTATTGTATCACAACCCTATAAAAAGATAGTTATACTATACCATAAAAGATAAGAAAGAAAATAATTAAGAATTATTTTTAAAATTTATTCTCTTAAAATAAAAGGGTTCATATCAGTCTAGTTTTAGGATGCCTTCTATGCAAAGTGGTGGACTTGATTGGAAGTTTCTGCAATTATGGAAGTTTTAAAAGATTATTATTTTGCTGACAGATATTTAGACATACAAAGACACGTCTTTTATCATTCATATTTATTAATTCTTAAAGAATAAATGTATCGTTTCCGCTGCTATACGTATATGATTTCCTTCATGCAGAACATATTCCTATGTTGTTAAGACCAAAATAGTCCAAGCAATCTAAAAATAGGTTTGGATTTTTTATTCTTTTGAGCACATAACTTTTGATCCGGACATCAGGATTTTTTTTATAATTATGTTTTTAAAATAGCTTCGAAAGCTCAAGGTGGGTGCTAGCTCAACTTCATCCTATTCACAGCAAATATGGCAGCAATTTGAGCTTGATTGAGTTATCTACAGGAGGTCCAAAAATTTATTGGATATATTCGGTAGTTGTTCATCTTGTTTTGGGTTATTTTCGAAGCAGGGCGGATTTTGTACCTCTGAATTAATTGGAATTGTTAGATTAGCCTATTTAATGTCATTTTAGTTTTGTACTCATACTGTTGATTTAGTGAAACTCGAGATTTAATCTCTTTTAGAATTTTAGGGTTTATCCCCGTAGAATGATATTTATGGAATAGAACAAGATTTACCAATACCTACCCTAGGCCACAAACTCTCATGAGTGTTGCCAATCTTACATCCACTGTTTTATGCTAAACACAAATTTGAATATGCACTATTTTTTTTTTAAAAAGAACCAGATATTGTAATTTTATTGCAGTAAATTAAATAACCTTGTATTTCAATGCCATTCTTTTGTCAATAGCCCGCGGGCCATAACCATAATATAAGCGCACAAACACACACAACACACTCAAGCACACCGCATACATATCCAGAGGATCTACGAATTTGTTCCGAAAACGTTAATTCATGCCCACTTACGCTCTCTGGGGTTTCTCGGGTTTCGAGCCCTGCACTCTCCCCTGGAAGTGCCCGTACCATTGGTCAATGCCATGTACTTGCTTGTTACATGCAGTTACTAACTAAGCTTTAATAATTTCATTGCTAATGATCTTTCCCCACTTTGGGACTTCTAGTCAAAAGAGAGAAGGATTGGGATAAATAGTAAAATCCCATGCATTCATCATCAAGCTCAAAAATCACATCACTATGAGAGAGGATAGTAACCTGGGTACAGTTGATGATTATGCTCTCACATCTGGTGCTTACCATTTTATTTTTACACCTTTCATTCAATTTTAGAAAAAAAAATTGCTATTAATTCTTTCCCGTTATTCACATTTGATTGTAGTTATTTCAGATTGAAAAATTAAGTTAACACACCGAAAAGGAAATAAATAAATAGAATTACTTCTTATTAAATACTCTTTTTTCGGTGAACAAGCTTTCAGATTCAAAGCCGTCTCATCTCCAGTTATGTGCTATTCCAACAGGATCCGAATCCCCTACTTTGTTATTTTTCTGTTATGCAACTTCCACGGGCCATAGTTTAAAATACAACAAGAGGACCCATGGTTGTGTCAGATCAGAAAGGAAATCCAATGACCCCGATTTGCAGAGCAAGATACAAGCAGGGCAGAGGATCTTATCCCCTTCTAGCAACTTCTTCCTACATAGTTTTCATGTAACATTCACAAGGGCCATTAAGATTTATGAAATGTACATTCAAGATTTTGGTTGGAATATAAATAGACCAACACAGATTGTTTGTGGTCACATGGTCAGGATGGTGAACCCTAGCTGTGGGTTGTATGTGGCTTTAGACGATCTTGTGAATTGTCGGGCCCATAATGCTGTGTTTCTGATGACGCTCGATATTGGCGACCTCCAAGATCAGGACACGTGGCAGATGACGTGTCCCAAGACTCAGAAGAAAGGGCCCGCAGGGGCCGACCAGGTCCCCTGTGCCCGACCTGCAAGCGCAAACTGACCCCCTCGGGGCCCCCTGCAAATTAGCCTCCTCGGCCCCTCAGCTCGCCCGAGCTGCCACAGGACAATGACTCCTCGACCTCTTCGCTCGTCCCCGAGCCCTCAGCCGAGGTCATCTTTCTCGTCCCTCCGATCAACTCCACCACTCACAGGCGTAACCGCCGCTCCGCGAATCTCGCCATGCGCAGATTCTACACCAACAACATCCCACGTTCCACGCCCTCACGATCCCCATTAATGGGCGATCCGCTCTCTGCGCGGGCGTGACGTCGGGAGCATGACTGCCAGCGAGATTCTCGCGTCTGCCGCTGCGTGCCACCACCGCTATATAAACCCCCATCACAGAGGGGTCAAGTAAGCCATTTCTTACACTTTTACGCCGTTACTCTGCTCGAATCTCATCACTAACTTGAGCGTCGGAGGGTTCTCGGTGGTACCAAACCATCTCGGGACTTCTTTGCAGGTACTCGGCGGCAGCTTCCACATCTCACCTCTTCCCCCAAAAACCCATTGAGACCCACACACAGCGAAGGATAATCGGTCAAGTTCACCTCGAGATCAACGGAAGACAACATCTGACGGAGGCCCGAGAAGGAGTTCCATCAGTTGGCGCCGTCTGTGGGAAATGTTAAATTCCACAAAATACAAAGTTGGCCTTCCTATCTCCTCTCTCATGGCAGACGACCATCCTGGGGATCCCAGTACCAGCCGCCGCCTTCCGCTTACCGAAGGCGGGGATGAACCTCCCCCCATGACCGTCATCAACGCCCTCGCAGGCCAGATAGATTGCCTGCAATCCCTCGTGGAGGCCCTCGTCCGTGTCCAAACGACCGCGCCCGGGCCCCAGATCGCTGCTCCTCCACCTCCAGAAGACTTTGTCCCTGTCTGGACGGCCAACCACCAGCAGGCTGCATCCCCTCGCCACCGATCCCTCGAACCGGTGCTCCCTGAGGCCCGCTGGGCACCCCAGGGTTCTACGCCAAGATCCGCCGCTAGGGAGCCTCGCCCCGAGCCTCTTCGCGACCCTTACCCCCCTGAGGAAATGTCGGTCATCTCTTCTATCCACGAGCATGGCCGACCCCACCATGATTGGCGGGAACGCACAGAAGGGGTCCGTCCCGGCGACTCAAGAGCTACCCCATCCCGGGACCTGAGGCACCTTATCGAGAGAAACGGAGCCGCTCCCAGACGTAGTCCACCCGCAGTGGGGCCCGGGAATCCCGAGGCGCCGATTCCTCAAGGTACCACGGTCGGCTCGACGAACTCGAGAAGAAGATCGAGGGCATGCGCCGAGAAGCTAACTTCTCGAACGACGGAGCTAAATACGCCTCCGACTCGCTCACGAAGCCATTCACCGAGGGACTGCTCGCCGTGCGCGTCTCCTCACGTAATAAGCCCCCAAAGGTCTCTCTGTTCGACGGGAAAACCGACCCGAAGGACCACTTGGACGCTTTCACCGCGGGAATGAGCTTCCCAGATCACTCCGACGCCGCCCAGTGCAGGGCCTTCCCGGCCACCCCATCCGCGCGGGTCGGGACTGGTTCCGGGGGCTCGAGCCCCGCTCAATTTCAACCTTCGACGAGCTGGCCACCCAGTTCCTCGGCCATTTCGTGGGGAACCGTCGACAGAAGCGCACGGTCGACTACCTCTTCACGGTTAAGAGCGGGGACAAGAAAACGTTCAAGGCCTATATTACCCGCTTCTACAACGCCCTCCTCGAGGTGCCCGAGCACCGGGACGAGACCGTCATAACGGTACTCAGATCTGGTCTGAGGCACAAAGAATGGTTGCACTCCTTCGCGCTGGCTCAACCTAAGACCATGGCCGAAGTCAAGGCGTGGACCGAGCGCGAGGTCCAGCTAGAATCCGAAGTGAATGCTAACCTTCCCCAGGCGGACCGGCCCAACCAAAAGAAAAGGACTCAGGAGGACAGGCCGGAGCGTCAGCAGCCCTACTACCCGAAGTTCCAGGAGTATACCCCCCTCAACGTCTCCCTCGCGGTGTTGCTGGAGGAGACCCAGAATGAGGGGTTCTTCAAGTTCCCCCCGGTCCCACGTCAGGCCGCTAAGCGAACCCGGGGCCCCTACTGCGCTTTCCACCGGGTGCTGGGCCACGCCACGAAGGACTGCAAACAACTGAGGGACTACATCGAGGAGCTCATCCGGTCCGGGCACCTTGCCACCTACTTAAGGGACAAACGGCAGACCGACCGCGAGCAGGAGCAGCCTCGCCCAACCACCGACCTGACCATCGGCCGGATCATGCTCGTTTCGGCGGACAGCCAGCCCGGGGCTCAGGGAGCCCCACGTCCTATGCCAAGCGCGGGGGTCGGCAGCCTTTCAGGGGGCTCGGCCCGAGCCAACAAAGTTATCCTTTAACCTGTACCTGTTCTTTTTTTTTTAAGCAATGTAAATTCTTCCTAGAATCTACTGTTGACTGAATAAGGATCAATGGAGCATTGCGAAAAAGAAAGGAAATCTTTGTTTATTCAAAGGTATTATGGGCTCCTCAGCCGTACATGCAAAAAAAATGCTAAGTTACAATAGCGGGGGTAAGGGGTGCGGCGAGCACTGCTCGTGGTACTCGGCGAAGATCTCCGCCAACCAGGGCCGCGCAAGTTCCAGCCTCTGCTCCCGATTCCCCCCGTGGGCGCTGACCCCGAGCCTCAGCTCGTAGCATTCGCGGACGAGCGCCTCCGAGCGCGCCAGCCGGTTCGCGGAGATCAAGCCGAAGCGCCTCAAGGACCGTAGCTTGCCCACGGCCTCGTCGAAGAGCTGCTCCGACAGGGGGTTGTAAAGTCCCGGCAATGCCCTCCAGATGGAGTACATCAGTAGCTGCAGCAGGGAGGAGCGCCTGGGGAGCAGCCAACCGAAGTGCTCCTCAATGCGAGCAACAACCAACTGCACCGTGTCCTCGGTGCGGTCGCGGTCATAAAGGTACACATCCGCAGAACTGATGATTTCGGGGATAGTGAACGGGAAATCCTCCATTTTCGATGTCCTATCTACGAAGAAGGAAGAACCGGTACTCCTTATATAGCCCGCTGTGCAGCCCAACGGCCGCCACGCGGCGTCCATCGATCGTTACCTGGTGGAAACGAAGCGACGCGCCACGCGGCGTCCTTCAACGTTACTCGGTGGAAACGAAGCGACACGCCCCTGTCGCTTCGCCTCCCCCCGCATTCAATGCACTATATGCACGAGCCGTTGCCCCGACTGTTCCCATTCCCCGCACCTACAGCCGAACGACCAGGATGCGCCTCGTCAAAGGTTTAACCCAGCAGCCGCCCTGCTCAAACATCCCCGGCCGGCAGCTTACCCGCCACAACGTCGGGGATCAGAAAGCCCTCCTAGAGGCAGCCGAGCCCGAGGTTCCCTCGCTCGGCTATCCCCCGCGGGCAGCTTCCCTGCCACAACGCCAGGGGATCAAAAAGCCCTCCCAGAGGCAGTCGAGGCCAGAGATTCCCTCGCTCGGCTATCACCCGCGGGCAGCTTCCCTGCTACAACGCCGGAGATCCAAAAGCCCTCCCACAGGCAGTCGAGGCCAAAGGTTCCCTCACTCGGCTATCTTTCAGGACAAAAGCCCTCGCCAAGAGGCACCGGGCAGTAACCCTGCCTGGCCAAAGGTCC
The DNA here is from genome assembly GCA_030015575.1 of Agapanthus africanus. Classification (NCBI taxonomy): domain Eukaryota; kingdom Viridiplantae; phylum Streptophyta; class Magnoliopsida; order Asparagales; family Amaryllidaceae; genus Agapanthus; species Agapanthus africanus. The sequence goes on from CM057339.1 coordinate 31,564,110, forward strand.
TTGGTGGGCTTCCTACAGCCTTATAGCTTTCCTCGCGCCAAAGGCCAAAGTCCTCCCAGAGGCAGTCGGGTCCTTGTCCGGCTATCCCCGGCTGGTAGCTTCCTACCATAACCGACAGGGATCAAAATCCTCGCCAAGAGGCACCGGACAGTAACCCTGCTCGGTCCCCGTCCTGTAGGATCTGAAAGCCCTCCCAGAGGCAGCCGAGCCCAAGGTTCCCTCGCTCGGCTATCCCCGGCGGGCAGCTTCCCTGCCACACGCCGGGGATCAAAAATCACCCCCGAGGCTGTCGGGCCCTTGCCTGGCCATCGACGGCCGGTAGCTTCCTACCACCGTCCTTAAGGATCAAAAGCCCTCATACAGGGGGACCCGAGCAGCTACCCTGCTCGGTCAAACTCCGGCTCCTGCCATCTATGCCAGGGATCAAAAGCCCTCACAAAGACATCGGAGTGGCTACCCCGCTCAACCCCCCAAGGATGGTAGTCTCCTACTAACAACTTTAAAGAACCAAGCCCTGAAAAGAAGGCGACCGAGCAGCTACCCTGCTCGGCCACCACTGGCGGGTAACCCCCCTAACGCCGCAACAGATGCGCGAAGCCTTAGCGGGAGATAGTAGCGCAGCTACCCCGCCAGATAACAGCCAATACTCTAAATCAGAAACAAATGTCAGGTCTGCCCAAGCCTAAACAATCTCCCGCTCGACCTCGGGGCCCAAGGAGATACCTCCTTGGAGACGCTCGTCGGCAAACAACTGCAGTCAGCTCGACGGACGATCATCAGACAGAGAGCCAACCTGACATGAAAGCACAACGGCGCAAGTAAAAATATCCCAAAGCGAGTATTCTTCACAAACAGATGGCAGAAAGGAAAACTTTATCACAGCTGAAGAAGAAAAACTTTATTACTACTGCCAAACATAAGTTTTTTACAAAAGGTATTTTTTGGCTCCTCAGCCTTACAAAATTCAAAAGGAAAACAAAGTGAAGATAGGAGAGCGGGGGCTCTACACCTTGGGCCCGGGCACGACCTCGAGGTCCTCAACCTCCACCACTGGAGGAGCTGGGTCCTCAGCCCCCTCTCCGCCGGGAGCCTCTCCCCCTTGCTTGTCGACGCCCACGAGGGGGAACTCGGCCCGCAGATCCGCGTCGTCGAACTCCGGCATCCGAGACTTGACGGCATCAAGGGCGTCGTGCCAAATGCGAGTCGTGGCCACGGCCAGATCGTCATAAAAGCCCCTCGACCCCTTGTAGCTCGCCACGGCCCTCGATTCCGCCGACTTATAGTCCTCGGCCGCCGCCCCCAGCTCCTTCCGGAGGGTCTTCACCGTCTTCTTGAGGTTGCCAGCGAGCACATGGGAGTCCTCGAACTTGCCCTTGGCGATTGCGGCGGCCTCACGATGTCGGGCGACCTCCCTTTTCCCGGCATTCACCTCGCCCTCCAGGGCGGCGATCCTCGCCGACATCGCCTCCTGCTCCCGTCTGGAGCTCTCTTGGAACGCGGCGAGCTGGCCCGCGGCCTCCACCGCCGGTGTTACCACCTCGGTCTCCATACAAAGGGAGAGGGTGTAACGTTTCCAAAATAATAAAATATTATTTTCGGGAATTTTTATAATTTAATATTATTTTAATGAATATTTTAATATTCGGGTATATTTAAATACAAATAAATGGGGAAAAATTATGGAAAATTCTAAAATAGGGTATTTTATGGAATTATGCCATTTTAAAGTTTTTAAGACTAGTTATATGCTAATTTAGTGTTAATCGCAATTAAAAATCGCTAATTGGATTTTTAGCATTTTTGTGCAAAAATGTGCACATATCATTTTTCCATACTTGTTACACTTGTGTTACATTTCTATTGTCATGGTTGTTCTTTTGGGTTCACTATTGGAGTGAGAAGAAAAAGAAAAGAAAGAAAAAGTAAGTGATGATGAGAGAGAGAGAGAGTAGGTTGCTTTTGACTTTTGACCCTTTCCTCCATCATTTCCCTATCTCATTTCTCTCTCCCCATCCCCAAGAGCTGAGCTGCTGCTGCTCCCTCTTCTTCTCTCCCTCCCTCTTCATGAAACCCTAGATCCCTCTCATTTCCCTCACCAAAAACCCATTCCCACTTCACAAAACTTGCTCCCAAGCTCACTAGCTACACATTGAACCTAGCAAGATTGGATTTGGAGGACTTTGAGCAACTCAAGAATTTTCTTGAGTTGCCAAAGGAGGTAAATTCTGGACCTATTAGAGTAGTATTTCATTTCCTTGTACATCTATTCTAGTTTCATATCGATAATGTGTTGTTTGTGGACTTTAGAGATTTCTAGTAAAGGTTTAGGGTAAAACTGAAATCAAAGATGGAATTGAGAATTGTGGTGACCTTAGAACCCCATGTGTGAAGCTAATTTGGACCCAAACCTGAACTTGAAACCAGAATACGGATTTATGAGACGATGTCGGAGAAAAACTGTGAATCTGTGATCGTATTTAAGAATCTGCTATCACCCCGAGACCCCAAAAATAAAACTGAGTTGACAGTGAGATGTGCAGGCACCATGGAACCACCACACCAAACCCTAGCCCCTAACTCCAAAGTGAGGCCGCCAATTTATTCCTTCTGGCCGCAAATTGCGGCCAGAGCAGGAGGGAACTGTCTCGATTTTTGTGCATGTCCCTATTTCCTCTAGTCTTGACCCTGAGTATGTCTAGTTTTGACTGATTCCATCTAGGGTAAAATCTGGGTTGATTTTCCTATGTTGGTGCATGGTTTACGACTTGTTTTAGCATGGATTTTGGTATTTGGTGTTTCGTTCCTGTCGGGTGGCGTTTGGACGTCAACGACAAGTGGATATTGATCGTGTTTGCATGCGAGGTTATAGGTTTTTACCTATAGGCGTAGCGTGTGCCGTTTTGGTTTCCGATGTGATTTTCATGTGCTTTAGCATTGTGATATACTTGTAGGTACCCTACGAGATGTTGAGGCAAAGAAGATGAAGATGGCGACATCGGCACCGATACATGAGAAGCAAGGTGAGTAGATTATATCTACGGGGAGAAGTCGGGTGGATGGCGTATAGCACCCCCGCAGTCCGTGGTGATGTATACGAATACGTATACACACACATATTATTATGTGTTGTTTAGGAATATTGATGGTAATAATGGTATTATTGGTGATAAGAATGTATTGGTTTAGTATAGTGCGAAACCCTAGAGTAGTGGTTGCACCCACACATACACGTACACATATACTTGCATGCATTCCTTCATTTATCTGTGCGCATATAGAGGTGTGTATATCTACACATGGGTATGGGATTATGTGTTCATATACAGGATTGAGGATGATACATGGGATTGAGTTGAGTCGATGTGCTTTGATTGAGGCCATGAGATTCGGCGATATGACAGAGTTCGTATTTGAGATGTGATATGATGGTAGTGATACCGGATATGTGATGAAATGAATGGGATATTGACCCGTACCCAGCTATTGGGATGCCGTACGACGATTTACCGTAGAGCTTTATATTGATGTTAAATCCGCACTCATGACTCGAGGATGTTATATGATATACTGTATCCTATGTGATACTATTGAGGCGAGATCACCGACTATATATATATATATATGTATGTATATCGACTCAGATTTAGGTGGTTTCCATACCCCTCCCGATTGACTTGATTGTTGGGTTCGTAGTTCGCATAGTAGGCGTTAGACTGGACCCGAGTCATACCTATTTCAAAACTAACGAATCGGGGATATTTTAAAGATAGGCAAAATGGTTTATACGGATATTTTCAAAAGACGCATCTTTTCTTAAAACACCGTAGCCCTTATTTTACCAAAAGCCCTGATTCGTCTTATTTCAAAAGGCAATGTTGCATGATATATCTATTGAGGCAGGTTCTCTACTGTTGCGTTGATTATTCGATTCCGCACATTCATGCTATTTGCATTGCATCGCTTGTATTGTTGATATATTTCAGTCATGCTGCTAGGACACTAGCACCATTATCGATGATGCGTATGTTCCACATACACTTGTTTGCCGGCTCACACACTTCATCATCGATAATTGCCATGTCACTACACTGTAGTATTGTTGCTTTCAGTGTATGTCGCTTACATTTCTTTACATGTCGCATACATCATGCTTTCTGATTATACGCATTGAGATATGTTGTTTCCATGATATTTCTGGTTTTTGGGAACCGTGGGTGTTTCAAAAAGAGAATATGTAATTGTTTTAAAACCCGGTTACCCTTGATATGATATTTCAGTGCGTCCACCATGTGTTTTCTCGGTGCTGAGAGCGACATGTGAAACCCGATTCGAGGAGGCGGATGAGGCCGATTGCGGGTACATGGTGGACCCGGTATGGTTCCCTGGGGCAAGAAATGTTTTTCATGGAGTAGACGATGAGCCTGGCAGGGTGGCGAGTACTTACCGGTAATTGGTTGGACCCGGCGGTTATCCGGAGGATACTGACCAGAGTCGATAGATGGATATGGGCGTACTGCCGGGGCCGAGGGCCGATACCGCAGACAGAGCCCGTGGGCCGATCCGGACTGACGGAGCCCAATATATGAGGATTTACGTGCCGATGCTGGGCACAGTTTTCATGATGTTTTCGAGTGTCGATGCCGGGCACTCCGGTTCCATGATTTTGACGTGTCGCGAGGGACACAGATGGTTTATATCCTTATATTATTCCCATGCACATGCTTTATGATATTTACACGCATGATGGTTATTGTCATTGGGTGACGAGTGGATGGGATCCACGTACATGCAGATTTGATTACATTGATCATACCTCACATTTATGATATGCTATTACCTGAGGCACTGGCACGAGCACTTGGCACTACACTCATGCATAGAGATTAACTTGCCGGTTTAGCATGCTTCAGACTTATTCATATTGAGGTTTATTTATATCTGATCGTATTGACCTAGGATGGGTCATGCATTCGGTCTCTGCTTGTAGATATTTTCTATTCACGAGTTGGCAACTCACCCCCGTTGTGCCACAGTTCTTGCTGGTTTTGCCGTACAGATTCCATAGCGGCATTTCTGGCACACTGCTTCCTTATGGGTGACTTGCTTGGGTAGGTGGGTTCTTTTGTATCAGAACCGCCATTGTTCATGTATTATTCATTGTATCTAGAAATTCCATCAACCAAAACTTGTATATTGTTTCAGACTTAGGAAACAGTGTTGTATTATTTCGACCTTAGAGTCGCGCTTGTAGTATTACGGTTTTCTGGCTGTTTGAGTTCTTTTTTTTTGGGTTTTGATCCTCGCCCTTTGGCGTTGTATATTATTATTGCTTGCGTGGTTGTGACCGTCGATTGACGAAGAGCTAGCTCCCGCTTGAGGATGCCTTTTATCATTTCATATATATTATTCTTGTTGTACCCGTTCGGGGCCAGTTTTTATAAAGGAAACTCTGCCGAAATTTTCAGGAAAGGTTACACATTTTTAAAAAAAATACATATTCGGCTTAGTTATTTAAAAACTTTGATTTTCGAAACATGATTTCTTTACTTCTTAAAACCAGTTTTCCTTATTTACTCTTTAAATGGTTTTAGATTTCTGGGCTTTTGGCTTACTTGGATCAGATGGGGTCCTATAGACTTCATATGGTTCAAGGGCCAGTCACGTGCTCTTTCGGGTAGTGACAAAGTTGGTATCAGAGCGCTAGGTTGACCTTGGTTTAAGTCTAAGTTTGACTATGTGGAGCCTAGGGCGTTATCTATATACGGAACTTAGGCTTGACCTTACGGAACTTAGACTTAGTCGAGGGGGTATTAGACCCGAACTTTTGTCGCGTAGGATGACCCTTGGTTGATGGAATAGGTGACTAAACTAGAGTGACGTACCGTGGGTATGTTCCGCGGCATACTTACGACACGCCACTCCGCTTAAGAAACTTTAGGTTGTACATTTCCTTGCACCGTATTGTATTCCTTCGTATGATCTATCCTCATCGATACTGGTTATGGTTTTGCCGCCACGATTGCACGGGCAGAGTGAGCTACGGCTCGAGTTGCGTCAGCATGAGCTCGTCGTGGACGAGGACTGACCAGGGCGTGACTCCAGAGACATACGATTGCATATTAAGGAGTCGTCTTATTGTGTTTTCGCGACATGAGCGTTGGATTGATCGCTTTTATGAGATTTCCGGATGTGCTGATCGGTACCAGAGGATTGAGCCACTGATAGAGGCCAGCCAGGATGTGATGACCATCGATATATCGCTTATCCAGGACGATTGAAGCGTGGTTCAGCGCACGGACGAAGGAGCCAGTCGTTGCTGCTTATGATGAGATATCGCCCAGGTGATTTGAGCTACTGCAGCATGAGCATATTCTTAGAGATATGATAGTGAGTCGCTAGTCACCGAGGATTAATGACTAGGACATGTGGTTCGTTCGCTTACCCCGATGCGAGGTCACCAGATAGATTGATTTCAGCTAGAGGCGATTTCACGCAGATTCGTTGAGAGTCGATTGAGACGATCGAGTGTCGGGAACCCATTTTCCAAGTTTAAAGTATTCGGAAAGACATGCAAGCAATTCTATGGATCCTCTAGAAGAATGAAACCCTAACTCGACATAATGACCGTGTGGAAGCCTTTGAACCTTAGGGTTTGCGGCAGTTCCGCGGCGCCATTAGTGAGCTTGGGTTTGCCCTTCTACGGCTGGACCACCGATGCTGTGGTATGTACTCGATGCTATTAAACTGTACCCGAGATGTTGAGCTCTTGGGGGATTGTGAGGTTCTGACGAGTCGATCGGATGGTTCGACATCTTTCGGATATCGTGTGATGGGACACTGCTTGGGAGACTCCAGATACGAGCATAGCCGTTGGAGCGCAGTCTGTGTAGCCACGATGAGATGGGTCCGAATCAGTCGATATTGAAGCAGAGTGGAGTAAAGAGTTCGCATGAGATTTCGACGAGATGACATTCCGCTTCGCTGACATCAGAGATGCGATACGCACGTTGAGGACGTGATCGGCTAGATATCTCCTACTGAGTGACGAAGATACCGAGTTCGTGATTTCGAGTCCGTGTTAGAGACTTCGGAGGGACCATAGCCGAGGACATTGCAATGCGCAGATAGAGACGCGATGTCAAAATGGTCGATGATACAGACAAGCGGGACAAGAAGTTCGTGCGAGATGCAGATGAGCTGTTACTACACTCCGTTGAGATTGAAGGTCGGATATGCATACAGAGGCGCAAGAATGCGACCATCTTCCGAGGAGATGTTGTACTAAGGACGCAGATGTCCAGAGAGCGAGAAAAGATTATACCAGAGTACCAGCCTCCGTACAGTTTGGCTTAGGCAAGATCAGAAGAGACCTTGAGTAGGATTCCTTCCAGTACACTGCTGCAATAAGATTTGCACCAGGAGCAGGTGCGTGATGTGCATTCAGAGGACACGAGGTCGGCGCCAGAGATGTGCTGCTTTACGAGCGACCGTGAGGATTGACCGAGAGATGACCAGGGAAGTGCCAAAACGGAATCGTTCCTGTCAGCACACCTGACCGGGCCGATGAGCCGATGGATTGCGAGATTCGTAATCCACAGGGAAGATAAGGAACCAGAGGCAGAGGACGCCAGCCGCGAGCATGAGGCAAGTAGATATCCTGCGCCGCTAGCATTGGATGTACCGGCACCTTCTCGACTCGAAGGAGGATATACCGACGACGGTAATTATGATTTGTGATTTTGTGATGTGACTATCAAGTATCCGTCACTTTGGATTTCGGTATTTTAGCGATCTATTTGCATGATTTAGTCTTGATGACTGAGTTCCATGATATTTGATTTTGTGCACCATGGTTGCACTTACTGGGCATTCATATTGGTGCAGAGTTATTATTCTTGAGGTATTGATTGTGATTTCATTCCTATTTTATGCCGGTGATTTGATTTACGCTTCCAAGCGTAGTTTTCATGTACTTTAGTGTTTTGATTTGATTTGTGCACGCTGATGCACACAGTTGTGAGAATTTCCATCGCGGTACACTTGATTTTGATTGAGCCGCACTATATATCGTCGACTTGACCCTGATATTTATGATTTTTGCACTCCGTGCTTTCGATTGGACTTACGCATGTTCGACGTTTGCTATTGGATTTTGTGATTCCGTGCATGTTGAGTGCGCAGGGTTTAGATTTTCATTCGTGCATGATAGATGCACCGATTTGGATTTTCGCGCATGTTGGGCGCATATTTTGAGATACGATTTTGGTGCACACCCGATACACTAAATCGAGATTCTTCGTGCATGTCAGATGCACCGGATTTTTGGCTGTCAGGCACACACGTTGCCTATAACAGATGCTTCGTGCATACCCGTTGCACGTAAATATGGTTTTGTGCACCTGTTTGGCACATATATGGATTTTGATTTCCGTACGCACCAGACGCACAGGGTGGCGTTATGTGCATTTTTGGGATTTATTCCTTTTGGAGCAGTACATTTTTATGATATTGGATATTTGTTTTCATACTGAGCAGGACTAGTCAGAGGACAGTACCTGGATATATTTTGCATGCATTGATAGTTCGAAGGGATTTCCAAAGAGCGAGCTACGGTCTCGATATATATATACCTACGTGTCCGATATGACACGAAACGTTTAAAAACAAGGAAACCCTTCTAAAATTTTTTCAAAACGGCGGAACGTACCTATTAAACAAAGGATATATATATATATATACACACACATACATACGTATATAGTTATTTTCTTATGAAAAACGTCCGCCACTGTGCAGTGATACGCGCATCGTACAGCGACTCAAAAAGATTTGGCATGCATTTACATCAATTATTCACATGTATAGATTGGATGTCTACATGTATAGTTCTGATCTATATCATATTGGTTTTGTATTGGATTTGACATTTGTGTCTTTACCATGACTCCGATGATTGTGGGATGCTTGATGGAGTGTTGCTTTTGAGTTATCTGCTCAGTACTCGTGCGCATGCATTGCGTTATGATACGTTTTATGTATTGCTGATTTCGGAGCCCCGATGACTTGGAATTTGTATTGAAATATTTTAGTATTTGGGGGTTTAAATTTAAATTCGGGGACCGAATTTCTTTAAGGAGGGTAGATTGTAACGTTTCCAAAATAATAAAATATTATTTTCCGGAATTTTTATAATTTAATATTATTTTAATGAATATTTTAATATTCGGGTATATTTAAATACAAATAAATGGTGAAAAATTATGGAAAATTCTAAAATAGGGTATTTTATGGAATTATGCCATTTTAAAGTTTTTAAGACTAGTTATATGCTAATTTAGTGTTAATCGCGATTAAAAATCGCTAATTGGATATGTGCACATTTTTGTGCAAAAATGTGCACATATCATTTTTCCACACTTGTTACACTTATGTTACATTTCTATTGCCATGGTTGTTCTTTTGGGTTCACTATTGGAGTGAGAAGGAAAAGAAAAGAAAGAAAAAGTAAGTGATGATGAGAGAGAGAGAGAGTAGGTTGCTTTTGACTTTTGACCCTTTCCTCCATCATTTCCCCATCTCATTTCTCTCTCCCCATCCCCAAGAGCTGAGCTGCTGCTGCTCCCTCTTCTTTTCTCTCTCCCTGTTCCCCTCCGAACGGCGGCCTGCGACGTTAGGACGTCACGTGCCTGAGGTTCGGGGCAGATGCTATTTGGTTTTTATCCGTCCACCTCTTCGAAGATGCCAAGTTGATTTATGGCACCGTGTATCGAAGGTTTAGACGGATGCGGCCGATGTAGCAGACTTTGTCAGATTCCCCCTCGCTTGAGGGGTTTTTGATTGTGGGGACGCTCTTCCCTGCAGGCGCAAGCCCCTGCAGTTAATTACGCTACCGCTTTGCGGTAACAACTTTCTCCTTCTCCAGAATTTCACTTCGTGTCGTGTGTGTTTGTTTTGTTTGTGGCTGCCCGTGGATTGTGTACGGAGACTGAGTAATGCCGTCGCCCGTAGGGCGTGGATTAGTCCAAATCCGTATTTACTTAGATTTGGGTTTGGTGTTTTTAGTTTAAGGATGCATTAGTCGCGTTGCGACTAAGATCAACTTAAACATTCGTCAAGGATACGTTAGTCTTGCTTTGGACTAAGATCAACCTGACGTGGTGATTCATTTAATTTATGGCCATCGGGACTCATCACCTCTCTAACATCGTTGAAGGATTACAACGATAGGTGTCAGAGGAGCTCAGAGATGTACCCTTGAACCAAAGCTGATTGAGGGTTTTATAGTCCATTTAAGTGCTTAAGGATACATTAGCCGTATTTGGGGCTAAGATCAACTTAAACGGGATCGTTTAGATCCGGCAAAAGAGCAATTGGCTCTATTGTTCCAGTTTAGGGACGTAGTGGTCCCTTATTAGTTTAGGGACGTCTCGGTCCGATACCAGTTTAAGGACGTAGTGGTCCATTATTAGTTTAGGGACGTTTCGGTCCGATGCCAGTTTAAGGACGTAGTGGTCCATTATTAGTTTAGGGACGTTTCGGTCCGATGCCAGTTTAAGGACGTAGTGGTCCATTATTAGTTTAAGGACATTTCGGTCCATCGCCAGTTTAGGGACGTGGTGGTCCGTCATTAGTTTAGGGACATTTCGGTCCGATGCCAGTTTAGGGACGTAGTGGTCCATCATTAGTTTAAGAACGTCTCGGTCCGATGCCAGTTTAGGGACGTAGTGGTCCAATACTAGTTTAGGGACATCTCGGTCCAATATTAGTTTAGGGACATCTCGGTCCAATGTTAGTTTATGGACATTTCGGTCCGATATTAGTTTAGGGACGTCTCGGTCCAATATTAGTTTAGGGACATCTCGGTCCAATATTAGTTTAGGGACGTCTCGGTCCAATATTAGTTTAAGGACGTCTCGGTCCGATATTAGTTTAAGGACGTCTCGGTCCGATATTAGTTTAAGGACGTTTCGGTCCAATATTAGTTTAAGGACGTTTCGGTCCGATATTAGTTTAAGGACGTCTCGGTCCAATATTAGTTTAGGGACATCTCGGTCCACGAGTTTAAGGACCCCGCAGTCCATATCGATGTGTGGTCGTTAGGACCCGTCACCTCTTTGACGTCGTTGAGGAATTACAACGATGGATGTCAAAGGAGTTCGGAGATGTACCCTCGAACCGGATGTAGATTGATTTAGGAGAGCCATTTTGCTCAATCAATTTAATTTAAGGACTTATGGCCACGATTGGGCTAAGTCCATTTCAACATTTTATTTGCATTGCATTTTTTTTTATTTAGGCTCTACTCACAAAAGATGCAGAATATCAGTTTATTTTGGGTTCTGCCCATTTGCAAAAGCATCTACTTCGTTTGGGCTTTGCCCCTTTTTAAAATGCATAGCATTCTGAATATTTTGTTTGGGCTCTGCCCATTTATATATGATGCAAAGCATCTGTTCTTGTTTGGGCTCTGCCCCTTAAAATAATGTATTTGTGCTTTATTGAGCCTGTTAGGCCTTCTCTTAATTGGGCTTGGCCCTTTTTAATGCATCTGCGCTTTGCGCTAAGTAATGAGCGCAAGTCCATATGGTGATGACACGTGTCGTGCTCTGATGAGCGCAAGCGCACTAGCGCAGTGCAATGCGCTGTTGCGCTGCTGACACGTGGCGCGCTCTCAGCGAGTTGCGCCAATTCCAGAGAGCAAAGCTCTATTTCAAGGCGCGTAGCGCAAGTTGTTCTGCAGCTGACACGTGGCGCGCTCTTAAGAGCGCAGCGGCGCAACTTGGAAGTGCAAAGCACTAAGAATCTTTTTAGATTCCAGAAGGGAAATGCAAAGCACTGTTTAAGTTCTTGATCTAAATTAGATCAAAGAAAAATAAATTTCTTCTTTATTCGAAGAACAGAGGTTCATAAAAGTGCAAAGCACTATTCTTTTATTTTTTATATCGCTTTTAAAGAACCGAAGGTTCACAAGAAGTGCAAAGCACTGTTTTCTTCTTCTTTTTTTTTTTTTTTTTTTTTATATAAAGATCATTGATCTTATATTTTTTTTTTTTTTTTAGACTAATGGACTTTTAGAAGGAATTTCTTCTAATCCATGGAGGTTCTTTACCTTTTTCTTGAAATCTTCTTGGAGTTCTTTCCGTTTGAGGTTCTTGAATTCTCAAGAGAAAACTCGATGCCTTTGAATTGAGGCCTAAGGTCCTTTTTATAGTGCTCACAAATTAGTTAAATTTGTTAAAGAGATCATCCTTTGAGTGATTTGGGGAATTTTCCCTACCGTTGGATCTTTGATCCAAGGGCTTCTGCCTTGCAGAAGAAAATCTTCTTGTTTCAACAAGAACAGAAAAGATTTCTTAAAAATCTTAATTTAATTTGGCGCAGATGCCCCAGCGCATGACACGTGTCGCGCAGCGCAGAGCGTAGCGCAACTGCGCTAATGTATCTGCGCTGGACACGTGGCGCAGAGCGCTAGCGCAAAGGATCTGAAGCGTTGCTTGCTTTGAACAGAGCTTTGCTCTGATTGGGTGCGCTGCGCTAATGTATCTGCGCTGGACACGTGGCGCGTTGCGCTCAGCGCAAAGGATCTGAAGCGTTGCTTCCTTTAAACAGAGCTTTGCTCTGATTGGGTGCGCTGCGCTAATGTATCTGCGCTGGACACGTGGCGCAGAGCGCTAGCGCAAAGGATCTGAAGCGTTGCTTCCTTTGAACAGAGCTTTGCTCTGATTGGGTGCGCTGCGCTAATGTATCTGCGCTGGACACGTGGCGCAGAGCGCGCAGCGCAAAGGATCTGAAGCGTTGCTTCCTTTAAACAGAGCTTTGCTCTGATTGGGTGCGCTGCGCTTGAGACTTGAAGCGTTGCTTCGAAAATTTAAATTTTGAATTCAAACAGAGCTTTGCTCTGATTGGGCGAAACACTCCCTCTTCATGAAACCCTAGATCCCTCTCATTTCCCTCACCAAAACCTCATTCCCACTTCACAAAACTTGCTCCCAAGCTCACTAGCTACACATTGAACCTAGCAAGATTGGATTTGGAGGACTTTGAGCAACTCAAGAATTTTCTTGAGTTGCCAAAGGAGGTAAATTCTGGACCTATTAGAGTAGTATTTCATTTCCTTGTGCATCTATTCTAGTTTCATATCGATAATGTGTTGTTTGTGGACTTTAGAGATTTCTAGTTAGGGTTTAGGGTAAAACTGAAATCAAAGATGGAATTGAGGATTGTGGTGACCTTAGAACCCCATGTGTGATGCTAATTTGGACCCAAACCTGAACTTGAAACCAGAATACGGATTTATGAGACGATGTCGGAGAAAAACTGTGAATCTGTGATCGTATTTAAGAATCTGCTATCACCCCGAGACCCCAAAAATAAAACTGAGTTGACAGTGAGATGTGCAGGCACCATGGAACCACCACACCAAACCCAAGCCCCCTACTCCAAAGTGAAGCCGCCAATTTATTCCTTCTGGCCGCAAATTGCGGCCAGAGCAGGAGGGAACTGTCTCGATTTTTGTGCATAGCTCTATTTCCTCTAGTCTTGACCCTGAGTATGTCTAGTTTTGACTGATTCCATCTAGGGTAAAATCTGGGTTGATTTTCCTATATTGGTGCATGGTTTACGACTTGTTTTAGCATGGATTTTGGTATTTGGTGTTTCGTTCCTGTCGGGTGGCGTTTGGACGTCAACGACAAGTGGATATTGATCGTGTTTGCATACGAGGTTATAGGTTTTTACCTATAGGCGTAGCGTGTGCCGTTTTGGTTTCCGATGTGATTTTCATGTGCTTTAGCGTTGTGATATACTTGTAGGTACCCTACGAGATGTTGAGGCAAAGAAGATGAAGATGGTGACATCGGCACTGATACATGAGAAGCAAGGTGAGTAGATTATATCTACGGGGAGAAGTCGGGTGGATGGCGTATAGCACCCCCGCATTCCGTGGTGATGTATACGAATACGTATACACACACATATTATTATGTGTTGTTTAGGAATATTGATGGTAATAATGGTATTATTGGTGATAAGAATATATTGGTTTAGTATAGTGCGAAACCCTAGAGTAGTGGTTGCACCGACACATACACGTACACATATACTTGCATGCATTCCTTCTGTGCGCATATAGAGGTGTGTATTTCTACACATGGGTATGCGACTATGTGTTCATATACGGGATTGAGGATGATACATGGGATTGAGTTGAGTCGATGTGGTTTGATTGAGGCCGTGAGATTCGGCGATATGACAGAGTTCGTATTTGAGATGTGATATGATGGTAGTGATACCGGATATGTGATGAAATGAATGGGATATTGACCCGTACCGAGCTATTGGGATGCCGTACGACGATTTACCGTACGAGCTTTATATTGATATTAGATCCGCACTCATGACTCGAGGATGTTATATGATATACTGTATCCTATATGATACTATTGAGGCGAGATCACCGACTATATATATATATATATGTATATCGACTCAGATTTAGGTGGTTTCCATACCCCTCCCGACTGACTTGATTGTTGGGTTCGTAGTTCGCATAGTAGGCGTTAGACTGGACCCGAGTCATACCTATTTCAAAACTAACGAATCGGGGATATTTTAAAGATAGGCAAAATGGTTTATACGGATATTTTCAAAAGACGCATCTTTTCTTAAAACATCGTAGCCCTTATTTTACCAAAAGCCATGATTCTTCTTATTTCAAAAGGCAGGGTTGCATGATATATCTATTGAGGCAGGTTCTCTACTGTTGCGTTGATTATTCGATTCCGCACATTCATGCTATTTGCATTGCATCGCTTGTATTGTTGATATATTTCAGTCATGCTGCTAGGACACCAGCACCATTATCGATGATGCGTATGTTCCACGTACACTTGTTTGCCGGCTCACACACTTCATCATCGATAATTGCCATGTCACTACATTGTAGTACTGTTGCTTTCAGTGTATGTCGCTTACATTTCTTTACATGTCGCATACATCATGCTTTCTAATTATACGCATTGAGATATGTTGTTTCCATGATATTTCTGGTTTTTGGGAACCGTGGGTGTTTCAAAAAGAGAATATGTAATTGTTTTAAAACCCGATTACCCTTGATATGATATTTCAGTGTGTCCACCATGTGTTTTCTCGGTGCTGAGAGCGACATGTGAAACCCGATTCGAGGGGCGGATGAGGCCGATTGCGGGTACATGGTGGACCCGGTATGGTTTCCCGGGGCAAGAAATGTTTTTCGTGGAGTAGACGATGAGCCTGGCAGGGTGGCGAGTACCTACCGGTGATTGGTTGGACCTGGCGGTTATCCGGAGGATACTGACCATAGTCGATAGATGGATATGGGCGTACTGCCGGGGCCGAGGGCCGATACCGCAGACAGAGCCCGTGGGCCGATCCGGACTGACGGAGCCCGATATATGAGGATTTACGTGCCGATGCTGGGCACAGTATTCATGATATTTTCAAGTGTCGATGTTGGGCACTCCGGTTCCATGATTTTGACGTGTCGCGAGGGACATAGATAGTTTATATCCTCATATTATTCCCATGCACATGCTTTATGATATTTACATGCATGATGGTTATTGTCATTGGGTGACGAGTGGATGGGATCCACGTATATGCAGATTTGATTACATTGATCATACCTCACATTTATGATATGCTATTACCTGAGGCACTGGCACGAGCACTTGGCACTACACTCATGCATAAAGATTACCTTGCCGGTTTAGCATGCTTCAAACTTATTCATATTGAGGTTTATTTATATTTGATCGTATTGACCTAGGATGGGTCATGCATTCGATCTCTGCTTGTAGATATTTTCTATTCACGAGTTGGCAACTCACCCCCGTTGTGCCACAGTTCTTGCAGGTTTTGCCGTACAGATTCCATAGCGGCATTTCTGGCACACTGCTTCCTTATGGATGACTTGCTTGGGTAGGTGGGTTTTTTTGTATCAGAACCGCCATTGTTCATGTATTATTCATTGTATCTAGAAATTCCATCAACCAAAACTTGTATATTGTTTCAGACTTAGGAAACAGTGTTGTATTATTTCAACCTTAGAGTCGCGCTTGTAGTATTACGGTTTTCTGGCTGTTTGAGTTCTTTTTTTTTTGGGTTTTGATCCTCGCCCTTTGGCGTTGTATATTATTATTGCTTGCGTGGTTGTGACCGTCGATTGACGAAGAGCTAGCTCCCGCTTGGGGATGCCTTTTATCATTTCATATATATTATTCTTGTTGTACCCGTTCGGGGCCAGTTTTTACAAAGGAAACTCTGCCGAAATTTTCAGGAAAGGTTACACATTTTAAAAAAAATACATATTCGGTTTAGTTATTTAAAAACTTTGATTTTCGAAACATGATTTCTTTACTTCTTAAAACCAGTTTTCCTTATTTACTCTTTAAATGATTTTAGATTTCTGGGCTTTTGGCTTACTTGGATCAGATGGGGTCCTATAGACTTCATATGGTTCAAGGGCCAGTCACGTGCTCTTTCGGGTCGTGACAGAGGGCCACGTGCTGGAGAGTCTGGGAGGGCATAAGAAGGAGAAGGATCAGAAAATATGAAGGAAAACACTAAATCTCACCGCGCACTGGGGGCTTACCTACACGGCTTCCTGGGCGATCGACGCCAGCTGAGCCTTGAGGGTTCCCCCGGGAACCCGACCCCCGGCCGAGGTCTCTATCTCGTGGAGGAGGCTGTCCGCGACCGACAGCCCGAACGGCATCGCGAACTGGAGCCCCCTTCCTCCACCACGGTCGGCGAAGACCGGCCCCAGGAAGGTCTCCGAGAACTCCTCTTGAGCGTCTCCGAGGGGGAGCCGATCTCCTCTTCCGAGGCCGTGTCCTCCACAATCAGGGCCCGCTTCTGGCCCGACACTCTGCTGGGGCCCGGGGCGGGATCCACCGCCGAGCGTCCTCGGGGCACCGCTACCGGGGCGGTGGGAGTGGGAGCAGCTTGCGCCCGGGAAGAGCTGGCGCCCCCAGCCCTAGCAGGCTGCCTCGGTTGGCGCATAGCATCTTGAAGAACGCCGAAGTCCATGGATCCTGCACAAAACAAACACCCCACTTATCAGCAACGCGAGTAAAACATAAACCCAGAAAGCAAGCCTAACTTACCAACGAACTCGACGAGGCTAAGCCCGGCCCAGCTCAAAACCCTCTCGGACAGCAGCACGTCGTATCGAGGGATGGGTTCCCACGACGCCACTCTCACCGCGGTGGGGTCGTCGGACAGGATCCCCGGCAAACTCTTCTCCCTCGACCACTTGGTGGGCACCGGCTAGTCCTCGCCCTCGGGAGGGGAGACGAAGAAAAACTTCTTCTTCCAGTCGTGGATGGAGGAGGGCAAGGCCACGACCCCCGTCCCGGCGGCGACCCCGGGCCGCTTCCTAAAAGTAAAATAAACCCACCTCGGGTCACCAGCTCAACCGCCGGGGTGACTCTTAAAAGTAAGGGAGGAATCGAGAAGGGAAAGGCTGAAAGGAATCGCTTGCAGCTTCAGGCAGATCAGGAACCTAAGGAGGATCCTCCACGCGTTCGGCACCAACTGGCCAGGAGCCAAGCCGAAGAAATTCAGAGCGGCGACGACCTCAGGAGAGAAGTGCAAGCGCATTCCGCCCCAAAAAGCTTCCAAATACAGGGCAATCTCCCTGCCCCGTACCTTGTCTGCCCTCTCTCCTTCCTCGGCCAGAAAAAGCGTGTAGCGCGGGGGAATGTGGAAGTGAGCTCGAGCATTGGCGAGCTCGTCCTCATGCCTCACCCAGCACGGGGTGCTGGGGGATTCATCTACCGCCTCCTCCCTGGAGGTGGCCCCCGCCTCACGGCCTCGGGGAGAGGGCCCAGCCCCTGCTTCCTGAGGAGACTCGGACACATCAAAAGGAACCCTATCATCTACTCCTACGACGTGTACTGATTCTACAGGGGAAGACATCTAACCTGGGAAGGAAACTCTTCAAAGGTTGGGAACAAGAGAAGGGAGACGAGCGCCGAGCAGCTGGGGCTTGAGAATGAGGAATATGAGAGAGTAAGGGCCCTAGGGCGGACCCCGCCCGTATTTATTACCGCATACGGCCTTATCCAATGGCGCCCATCGTCTCCCGCCGAAATGGCTCCTCTCGCCCAGCGGCTCCGATCGCTCCATGTGGCAGCCTAGCGATTGGCCGCATCCCGTCAGGCGCTGCAGACCTGCGCACGTCACATTAGCCAGTTGACCCTCGACACGTGGACCGTCGCTTCGACTGCAGAGTGCACTAAGCGGCGCACCCTCCTTAAATGCAAAGATCTCGCCTCGATTCGCTAGCGGAAAAGACAATCGACCGCTTGAGGACTCATCCCGGCATAACCCTGAGAAGGAGCTCACCTCGGGGGGCCCGGCAGTCCACTCCTGACCCGACCCGCTAGCTGGACGGGGCAAGAGTGGGGGGCTAATGATGAAGCTCGATATTGGCGACCTCCAAGATCATGACACGTGGCAGATGACGTGTCCCAAGACTCAGAAGAAAGGGCCCGCATGGGCCGACTGGTCCCCTATGCCCGACCTGCAAGCGCAAACTGGCCCCCCTCGGGGCCCCCTGCAAATTAGCCTCCTCGTCCCCTCAGCTCGCCCGAGCTGCCACAGGACAAAGACTCCTCGACCTCTTCGCTCGTCCTCGAGCCCTCAGCCGAGGCCGTCTTTCTCGTCCCTCCGACCAACTCCACCACTCACAGGTGTAACCGCTGCTCCGCGAATCTCGCCATGCGCAGATTCTACGCCAACAACATCCCACGTTCCACGCCCTCACGATCCCCATTATTGGACGATCCGCTCTCTGCGCGGGCGTGACGTCGGGAGCGTGACTGCCAGCGAGATTCTCGCGCCTGCCGCTGCGTGCTACCACCGCTATATAAACCCCCATCACAGAGGGGTCAAGTAAACCATTTCTTACACTTTTATGCCGTTACTCTACTCGAATCTCATCACTAAGTTGAGCGTCGGAGGGTCCTCGGTGGTACCAAACCACCCCGGGACTTCTCTGCGGGTACTCGGTGGCAGCTTCCACATCTCACCTCTTCCCCCAAAAACCCATTGAGACCCACACGCAGCAAAAGATAATCGGTCAAGTTCATCTCGAGATCAACGGAAGACAACATCTGATGGAGGCCCGAGAAAGAGCTCCATCAGTTTCTTTCTCTTATTTATGACCAATCTTCTATGAGAAATATAAAAACAAGATTTCACTAAATGATTTAGATATAGCTCACGGGCTCATGCCGGATCATGATTAAAAAATGTCAAATTGGGTTTATAAGACACATAATTGCAAAACTCATAATACATCGGAGTTATGAAAAGATGCACCATCGCCAACATGCATAAAAGAACTCCTATTCAAAAATAAATAAATAAAATAAAATAAAAATGTAACTTTGATTGTGCGATAATGAAACGAAACCTACAAATGGTAAATTACACTAAATACCCTTTAGTATACGTTTTTCATTAAAAGAACTTAACCAGTGGTTCTTAGTGGATTTTTTAAGACTAAAATACCCTTAAAAGTAGCACTTATGTATTTTAATAAAATGAACATCTTTATTAAGGCATTATAATGAATAAAACGTAATAGTTAAGAATATTTTGGTGTATTTTTTCCCGTATAAACAAGTAAAGATTCTCATAAAAGTATTTCCTCAATGTATCAAAGTTATCTTCTTTCAGGCCTGCTCAGATTTGATACATCCGACAATTAGCTCATTTTCGATAACATATCGAAACACACATGTATGACAGCCAGAGTATGATCCAGATCATGTCCTTGGCATGCTATATTTACTCATCTTTACTATTATAATTAGAACTCATGGGGGCATGTTGAAAAGTATATCATTTTTTCATTTAAAAAATGCAAAATATGAGAAAAATCCATGTGAAAGTTCTAAAGTAAGAACATACCGTATTATTCTTTCATATGCATCTAATTACTTACCCTACAACAATTTTCAGTACAAAATATCTTCTCTTCGAGAAATGGACGGGTTTGGTCAAAAAGTACTTGAACTTATGAACATCAAGGAAATGAGATGCCATAAATTTTTCAGTATGACACACGTGCATGCATGTTACTATTGTCCATAACAAAAGAACATATATACAAAAAAATAAATGTTAAATCAAAATAAAATTAGCTAGCATACAAAAGATAAATGTTAAATCAAAATAAAATTCATGACGTGCCATAAATTGCACAACTGTCAACCTATGAAAGCTCAACAATTACTGCAAATGTCCCCTTAACATTGTTCAAGTGTCCTGTTCATTCCATTTAAGGCCCGAGATGATGTCTTAGGCCACCCACATCCATATGGTTCTTGTCCTTTTCATTTAATTAATGAATGTTGGGATTTAACTTAAGTTTGTTAATTTAATTTAAATTAATATATATTTTCATTTAAGTCCATGCATTCGGTGAAGTGGAAACCCCATTAAACTAATCTAAGGGTAAAGTTTAATTTGTATTTTAGTGCCCTAACATATTGGTAACGAGTATAAGGGTCGACTCTTTCATATTCTCTTCAACATGCCATGCAATATAACATGATTATGCTTATAATGATATGTTGTCCCTACATTTTAGTGGTCAAGAAGATCTAGATTTTTTATTTTTGGGACAATAATATTGTTATTATGCATATACGATTGTACTTCTGTGTATAAAATTCCAATGAGCAATAGCTCAGATGGTATGGGTACCCTCTCTTTTGAGAAGAGCGCGGGATTCGAACCGCAGGAACTACAGTTGGAGAAGTGATCGCAAATTAACATTTTTGGGGCAGATTCTTGGGTCCCCCGGGCATGCGTGTGTTGTCTGCTTATATGTGTGGATGTGTTTGTGTGTGTTGTATGTATGGGTTAGGACTTTGGGACCGGTGCCAAGAAAAAATAAATAAATAATAAATAAATAAATAAATAAATAAATAAATCTCTCTCTTCAGTAATTCTTAGTGGTTTAATTAACCAGGCAAAGGGGCTCTGCCTTGCTGTACGGAACAACCAGACATCGACTGAGGGTTTGTGCTCACAGAATGTTGGGCTTCAGCATCACACTGACCATTGATTTTGTCGTGTGGGCCCCACATAAGAGGGAGCCATCCCTCCATGTGATTTGAGGTTGGCCGCACGTGAGCCCTGTCCACGGTTTATGTAGCCCATACAATGAGAGTACCTGTTCCGTAAACAACAGATCTAAATCATCCCTACATTCGAACAATTTTATGGAACCATAATACTGTTTTTCTATCTACAATGAACTGGCACATATTACGGACGGACAGTGATGCTGATGATGCTCGATATCGGTGATCTCCCAGATCATGACACGTGGCAGATGACGTGTTCCAGGGCTCACAAGAAAGGATCTACAGTTGCCGACCAGACCACTCCTGTGCCCGTCCTACAAGCAAACGCTGGCTCACCTCCGAGCCCCTGCACAATTGGTCTCCTCGGCCTACCACAGAACCAAGATAACTCGGCTCTCCCGCTCGTCCGCGAGCTCTCCTGCCGAGATCATCTTCCTCGGTCTCATCGACCGACCAACAACACCGCTCACAGGCGCAACCGCCATCCCGCGAATCTCGCCATGCGCGAGATATCTGCCGGCCACATCCCATGTTCCACGCCATCACGATCCCCCATTAACGAGCCTGTCTCGCCATTAATGAGAGATCCCGCTCATCACGTGGGCGTGACGTCGGGAGCGTAACTACCGGCGTGATTCTCGCGCCTACCCTGCCTGCTTCCACCGCTATATAAACCCCTTCTTCAGACGGTTCAAGTAAGTCATTTTTACTCCACTAAACCGTTACTCTGCTCGGATCTCTAGTCTAACTTGACCGTCGGAGGGTTCTCGGTGGTACAACCACCTTGGGACTTCCTTGCAGGTAGCTCGGCAATCACAACCTCAAACTCATTGAGATCCACACGCTTCAGGAGCGACAGCCTCCAGATCCAATCTCAGCCACCCATCGCTGCCATCAGCAGATCAACGGAAGGTAATATCTTGGCGCGATCCAGGTCGTGTCAGCTGGCGCCGTCTGTAGGAAATCTTTGATTCCATAAAAACAAAAGTTCATTTTCCGATCTCAATCTAATGGCGAGCGATCATCACGAACATCGAAGAACTAGCCGCCGCCTCCTCCTCAACGGAAGCGCGGACGAACCTCCGCCGCCTCAGGATCGGGACCCCTACGGAGGGAGAGAAGGCTCCGCTCTTGCCGGCATGTCCGATCGTCGCCTCGCTATTTCCAACGGTTGCAGGCCCCGCGGGCCAGCACACTCAATGACCCGGTGGGCCCCGCTTCGCTGGGCTCCGAGGTCTTGCGCTAGAGAGCTTCACCCTGAATCTCGTCGCACCCCTGTCTCTCCCGAGGCGATGGCGGTCAGCTCGCCTGTTCGCAGGCATGACCGGCACCCCTCCCTCGACGGGGTCACGCACGCGAGACTCGCCACGGCAGCTCAAAAACGACCTCGCCGGAAGGCATAAGGAACCTCACCGAAGGGAACCGAGGCTCATCGAAAATCATGGTCATGAAGGCGGGGGGGGGTACATCAAGTACCTGCGAGACTCAGTTCCCCACGCCAGCCGAGGAGGCCGACAGCCGCCCGAGGAAGAAGGCCAGGGAGACCGAGCCGATCACTTTTGACGACGGGGACTTTCACGACATATCCCTACCTCACAATGACCCCCTGGTGATTACGGCTCGGGTCCATCAATACGAGGTGCGCAGGATCCTGGTCGACTCGGGAAGCTCCGTAGACATTCTCTTCTACGACTGCTTTCTGCGCATGGGGCTCACCGCGGCAGACCTGAGGCCGACCTCCCACGTCCTTTCAGGATTCACCAACCACTCCATCCCGGTAGAAGGGGTGATCACTCTACAGTTCAACGTCGGAGAGGCCGCCCGTACGCTGACATTGCCGGTGGAATTCATCGTAGTGAGGATTCCATCGGCCTACAACATCCTCCTCGGCCGTCCCATGCTAAACTCCCTCCGGGCCCAGATATTGACCTACCACCTGGCGATGAAGTTCCCTCTCGACCAGGGCAGGATAGGTCGGATCTATGGAGACCAGCGAATTGCAAAGGTTTGCTTCACCGCAACATCTTCATCGGATAGGACGGCTGACGATGTCAAAGGTGAAGGTGACATCAAGAGTTCTCTGGACACTCGAGACGAGTAAAAAGAGGTCCGAGGGACCCCGATGGAGCCTTTGACATAGGTCCTCCCCGTGGAAGGGGACGACGAAAAACTCGTTCAGATCGGGTCGCTTCTGATAGGAACTCAGCAAGACGACCTTGTTCATTTCCTCAGAAACAACTCCGACGTGTTTGCCTGGGCACCTTCTGACATGCCTGGGATCGACCCCAAAGTTATATCTCACAAGCTCGGGATAGATCCTACGGCCCGATCCGTCAGACAAAAAAAGCAAAGCTTCGTCCTAGTCAAACAGAAGGCTATCGAGGACGAGGTGGATCGGCTCTTCACCGCCGACTTCATTCGGAATGTGCCCTATTCGGAGTGGCTAGCGAATGTAGTCCTAGTCAAGAAGTCAAGCGGAAAGTGGTGCATGTGCGTCGACTTCACCGACCTCAACAAGGCGTGCCCCAAGGACAACTATCCCTTACCTCGGATAAACCAGCTCATCGACAACTTGGCAGGCCATGAGCTATTGAGCTTCATGGATGCCTTCTCCGGCTACAATCAGATCCGTATGAATCCGGCAGACGAAGACCTTACCGCATTCACAACGGACCGAGGGGGTATACTGCTACAAGGTGATGCCCTTCATCCTCAAGAACGCCGGAGCTACGTACCAACGGTTGGTCAACCGCATGTTCAAGCTACAGATCGGCAGGAATATGGAAGTTTACGTCAACGATATGCTCGTCAAATCGGTCATGTTGACCGACCACTCCAAGGACCTGGGCGAGGCCTTTGAGGTACTCTGCAAGTTCAAGATGAAGTTGAATCCCGCCAAATGCGCATTCGGGGTCACCGGGGGAAAATTCTTCGGTTTCATGGTCACCCACTGTGGGATCGAGGCTAATCCGGAAAAAATCGACGCTATCCTCAACATGACCGCGCCCAAGACTAACGTCGAGATCATACGACTGACAGGGCGGGTAGCCTCTTTGAGCCGTTTCATGTCAAGGTTTGGGGAAAAGTGCCTCCCATTCTTCAAAGCTCTAAGGAAAATCCCGAGTTTCGAGTGGTCAGAAGAGTGTCAGGCCGCCTTTGACCAATTAAAAAGACATCTTGCGATGCCACTGCTGCTCATCCGACCAGTGGAAGGAGACGAGCTATCACTGTATCTGGCGGTATCCGACCAAGCAGCCGGCTCAGTGCTCATTCGAGAGGTCGACGGAGCGCAGAGGCCGGTGTACTACGTGAGCCACGTCTTCAAAGACGCGGAAACGAGGTACCCAGCCATAGAGAGGATTGTCTTGGCACTCGTTGTGGCCTCAAGGAAGCTACGGCACTACTTCCAAGCGCACACTATCTTCGTTCTCACCAAGAGCCCGCTGGGGGCTATCCTCGCCTCACCCGAATCCTCGGGCCTCCTATATAAGTGGAGGTAGGAGCTGTCCCAGTTTGACATAAAATACCGCCCGAGGCAGGCCATCAAAGCACAAGCCCTGGTCGACTTTATCGTCGAGTGCACCATCCCAGCAAGGAACCGGAGCCCGCGCCGACCCTCGCGAATCAACACCCGATCGTGGGGAGACCCGACTCGGTCCCTGAGTGGGTCATCTACGTCGACGGGTCCTCAACCGAGGAAGGTTGTGGCGCCGACCTTATCATTCGCGGCCCGAACGAGGCAGAAATGGAATATTCTCTAAAGCTCGGATTCAAGGCTTCAAACAACGCGGCAGAGTACGAGGCCCTGCTGGCTGGACTTCGCATGGCCTCCGGGCTGAGAATGAAGACAATTCGAATCCGCAGTGACTCAGCCCTAGTCGTTGGCCAAGTGACCGGCCACTTCGAGGCTCGGGAACCCCTAATGGTGAAATATCTGGCCGAGGTAAGAAAACTTCGGAAGAAATTCGATGAAGTCCAGATAGAACAAATACCCAGGCGGCTCAATGCCCAAGCCGACGCCCTGAGCAAGCTGGCCTCATCCTACTCGGCCAACAACAAGCGGTCTATCCTCTTTGAAACCTTGCCACGGCCTAGCGTGGAAGACGGTGCAACAATACTTCATGTGTATACAGCGCAGGAAGATGTCCAGGACTGGAGGAAGCCCCTCGTGGAATTCCTAAGGGACGGTACGCTCCCAGAAGATCGGGGAGCAACCCACCGTCTACGGGCCAAAGCCGGTCACTTCGTCTGGAACAATAAGAACCTTTACAAGAAATAATTCACTCAGCCCCTGCTCCGGTGTGTCGACCCCCATGAAGCCGACCACGTCCTCCGTGAAATCCATGAAGGGGTCTGCGGTGCACACCAAGGGGCCCGAACCTTAATCCAGAAGGCATTGCTCCAGGGATACTGCTGGCCAACTGTTCACGAGGACGCCCAGAAGCTCGTCAGGAGATGCAAAAGTTGCCAACTCTACGGAAGCATACCTCGCCTTCCGACTACCGAGATGACTGCACTGACCTCCCCATGGCCGTTTGCCCAGTGGGGATTGGACATGATAGGCCAGTTCCCTACCGGGGCGAGCAGGCACAAATATGTCCTCGTCGCAGTAGATTACTTCACGAAGTGGATCGAGGCTGTCCCCATCAGGGGACCGGACGCCATCACGACCATCAAGTTCCTGCAGAACAACCTGATACACCGATTTGGCATCCCGAGGTGTATCATCACCGACCACGGGACGAACTTCGAAAACGAGAAAGTGAAGGATTTCTGCAATGAATATCATATTCTCATGAAGTTTACCACGGTCGTGCATCCCCAATGCAACGGGCAGGCCGGGGTTGCTAACCGGGACGTCCTCCGAGGTCTCCGGACCCGCCTAGAAGGACGCCAAGGCGGTTGGGTCAAGAAATTGCCCCGGGTCTTATGGGCTATGTGCATGTCAAAGAAGACCCCCACCGGGGAAACCCCTTTCAGCCCTGCTACGGGACCAAGGCGATGGTCCCGGCGTAGATCGGGCTACCCAGTCACCAGGTCGAACACTTCGACGATGAAGCAAACACCACGGCACTACAGACCAACCTGGACATCTTGCTGGAGAAATGGGACCGGGCTCAAATCAGGGCTACCGCATATCGGCAGCAAACTGCCCGATACTACAGCGCGCGGGTCAAGTGTCGCTCCTTCAAGACCGGAGACTTGGTCCTACGGCAAAACGAGTTCGTCGATCAAGGCAGGCTGCATAAGTTCTCCCCGAAATGGGATGGTCATTTCTTCATCTCCGAAGTACTTCCCGACGGAGCCTACCGCTTACAGAACGTAGACGGCCGCAAGTTTCCACGGCCTTACAACGCTGAGAAGCTTAAGCTGTACTAATGAAACGGATACCTACGAGTGTGTACCTCTCCTTTCTCAAGGGCAATGTAAATTTTTCTAAAAATTTCTTTCTACTTAAATAATAAGAGGGGAACACTAGAGCATTGCAAAAAGAGGAATCTTATTAATTCAAAAAGGTACTCTGGGCTCCTCAGCCTTACAAAAGGGGGGGTTACAAAAGAAGTGGAACGAGATCGAGGAAGTACTCCTGGTGATACTCAGACTAGATGTAACAACCGAGCCCAATGCTACTAGTTTCTGTTACCGTATGTTTGGTATGTGGTATTTATTTCATCTGTCTTGCTTGATTGTTGCCTGTTACATTTTAACCGACAATTCAAATTGTGCATATAACAATTTTAAGTCATCAAAATTAAATTAAAAATAATTGTCATGGCCTGCTTGACACCCCTAAACCTGTGGTAGCGTCCTTGCGTCGTGTTCTCGTCCTGTTCAGTGAAACGGACGTGTTTGGACGGCTACACGCACGTGCGTGCGTCCGTTCTTGGGGGTATGCTTTTAATTATAAAATCCTTCATTTTAATTTTTGGAACCCGCAAATAATTTTCTTATTTCAAATTCAAATTTTTGGACCCGACCCGGGCGCAATTCTGAAATATTTTGCATTTGCGCCAAATCCTAATTTTTTTTCTAATTTTTAAAAATCAGCCTAAGAGGTTGTTCAGACTGTTATCAAAAATTTTTAAACCAATAAAGTTATTCAAATAATATTTTACTCTAACAATTGTTAACAATCAAAATAGATGATAGATCTCAATTAGGGATCTCGGCTATTCACCATATTTTTTCCTTAACCAATAAAACAGATCTTTGTAAACTTTGCACTGTGGCCCCACTTCCCCAACCAATTAAATCTCCTCCAAAGTTTTCCTAACTAAATTTATAACTCCTCAGCCAATCAGTGAATTCCTTTTGAGAGCCCCGGGCCCCACGTCTTTTTCCCTCTCTCTTTCCCTTTCTCTTTCTCTCTCTTCCTCAGCGACGCAACCCTCTATCCCTCTCTCTTCTTTCTCTCTTATCGCACTTTCTCTCTCCCATCGCGAATACCGTGCACTCCTCGATTCTTGTCACCGCGCGTGGATCTCGTCACCTCCCTCTGTATTCTTCTTCTTCTTCTTCTTTTTGTTATCAACCATGTAACCTCCGCCACGAGAAACCCATCTCGATTAAACCCTAACTTTTCCCTCGTCCCCCTCTCTCCTCGTCGACACCTCCGGCATTCCCTCATCGCCCTCATCTCCATCATCTCTTCTCCTTATCCCTCCCTCAAGCAAGCCCACTAAACCCTGAAATCCACTGCAGCCGTGAACCCAGCACCATCTCGTCTCATCGCCGCCGACCACCCTCGCCACGACAACCTCCTCCCTCTCCTCCGTTCTCCCTCCGGTAACCCAAATCCGGCAACCTAGAACACCAGCAACTTCTACCGAGAACAAAACCCTAAACAACCCTAGATCTTCAGTAGCCCTTCGCCGGCGTTTCTCACCGCCGTCGACCTTGCTGTCACTGCCAGCACGCCCCATCTGCAACCCCGTCGCCGGAGCTCCGTCGACGACACGCCAATGACGCAGCCATCCCTCTACAATCCAGTGGTGAGGTATTCTGACCTGTGTGGTTCCACTGTTTGCCGTTCGGACATATTCAGCAAACCGTGCGCACGTCGCGAGTTTTCCCCGCCGACGCGTAACGTTCCGTTTTCCCGATTCGCGATCCGTCGAGGCAAGTTAATCTTGCTACATGCTATTTAAATCATTTTTATACATATTCTAATACATGTAGTTTGAATATAGTACCCCATGCATCGTTTTATATCATTTCGACGTTCTGTGTGCATCGGTTTACATTATTTGAGATCTAGAACTTGATAGGTAATTATTACATACATGATTACATTTAAATGGTAAATCTCATAACTACAATCATATGTTTAAATCACATTTTGCCATCGCCTATGGTATCTTTCTGTAGTTTTAATCCATCGGACACCTGTGCGCACTTAAACCAGTTTTAGCGGTAACTTCATCCAGTAAACCTATTTATAGATTATTGCATCCCTGGAAATTCTTAATATTGGTTAACATGATTTAACGACCATGAATGTCACTTTGTACTCATAAGAGCTTCGTTTAGAAATGCATCGATCATTTCGTCTGATGGGCCTAGAAGTTTTGGCTTAGGATCTGCCCCCAGTTTCTCTGTGTAAGGAGCTTCTTCATCGTTTATCGACGAGTAAGAGATCACATGGCAACTTGCTATGTAACCCTCAGATTCATCCGACGAATCTTCTATCATCTCCGTTCTCAAGGACGTGGCTGAGAAATTCTTGGAGTGTGACTGGAGTCCGCGCTTTCTGGTTATACTCTTCCAGCGCGTCAATCTGTTTTTGCAGGTTCGTGCGCTTGTCACCAGGCTTCACGGGCTTTTTGGTCTTCTTCTTCTTCTTCAAAGACTTCAACAGCTGGGTGTGAACGCTTTGGCTATCACCACCAGTCTTTGGAGTTGGGCGTGGCCTCAGCATCCCCTCGATGATCTCAGGTTCCAACAGATTCTTCCACCTGATCGCCGGGCATGTCTGGAGATCGTTCAGCATTCTTTTGGTTTTGGCAGAAAGGGCGACCTCCCATGGAGCTTCTTCAACAAAAGAGCACGATGCCCCTGGTGTGTCCGTCTTCTTAGGAGTGTGCGGTTGTGGTGGGCTTACTTTCTACTTTTCAGACAGCACAAACTTGCCTTGTTGGTACTGATCCTCGATCCAGCCTTTAAAGACGAAGCAATCTTCGATTGGATGGCTTATCGTTTGGTGGTAGGGGCAATAATTGGGACAATTAGCCTAGCCGGGTTGCAGTGGTCGCTTAGGATTTGGCAGATTGATGAGCCTGTTGCGCATCGCCGGTTCGAACAGTCTCTTCGTTTTGTCCCGAGGGAACGAATAAGGACGCTTCATTTTCTCATTATAATAGCGTCGTCTCTCTTCCAGTTGATCCGTTAGTTTCGGGGCACTGGGTTGTTGTTGGGTATTCGCAACGAAGGTTGCCTTCCCTTTACCCTTTTCGTTCCGCGGCTCCGGCTTCGGAGGAGACGGTCTATGACCCATCTGGGCCAGCTTGTCGATCAAGGCTTCGAACGTGGTTGGCTTAAAGAACATCATGAATTGGGAAATGGTTGCATGAGGGTCCAGAGTGCCCACGAACATGCCCACCGCCGGCGCTTCTTCGATGCGTTGTTCGCATTTCGAGCACAGATTCCGGCATCGTATTGCATATTGAACCCACGTCTCGCATGGCTTTACCCTGCGTTAATCAATACTGTGATTGGGGTGCGCTTACTAGCACTCGCGAATCGCTGGGTGAATAACAACTCCATTTCTGCGAAAGTCTTGACGGGGTCGTTTGGAAGTTCGGAGTACCACTCAAATACTGTCTCCGACAAGCTGCCGACGAATTGGCGGAGCAAGAGCTTATTATCACCCCCGGTGTTGCCGCAAAGAGCCCTGAACTGAGCGACATGTTGATGGGGATTGCCTGTCCCCTTGTACACATGGAATTTGGGGATTGTGTATCCCGGCGGGTACTTTATTTGGTCATACCAGCCTGGATACGGTTGCCCAGTTTTAACAACTTGGCCAGCCGCTTCATTTGCCTGGTGAGCTCGTATTTGCTGAGCAATATAGCCATCCAGAGCGACCTTGGAAATAGTTTCCACTTTGGCTGCTGAAAGAGCCGGAGGAGGATTCGATGTCTCCCCTCTGTCGTCTTCAATAATGATCGGAGGGTCTTCAGCTGGAGGATCCGACTGTAACATCATCTCGACCATGTCTTGGAAGAGAAGCGTCATTCGTTTTATGTTAGCAGCTTGTTCCGCAGCTTCTCTGTCCTTCTTTTCGAGGACTCTGCGTAGGAAGTCAACATCGGTTTCTTGTACGTGACGCTGCTCCGATGACGCTTCCGGGGCTTTCTTTTGGTTCGGTGAGTGCGGCCATCGCAGTCAGTATCTCCTGAAGCTTCTGCTGTTGTTGTTCATGAGCCCTTGTTATTGATTGGGTGAGCGGTCGGTGGCCCGTCGAAGTGCGGCTTTCCTTTTTTCCGGAAGCCATGTAAACAGTATGCACCGTTATGCCCCCAGACTTAGGGCGTTTGGGCTCAGCGTCTTTGCGATCTGTCGTAGTCACGGGAGCTTTCTCTGGCCTCCTTCTCTTTTGAGCATTTGACGTTGAGGGGGCCGTTGCAGCGGGCACTCAGGTGGTTGTCTTCCTTTGCGGCTTGCCAGGACGGTTCTCTTCCTGCTGGACTTTCAGCTTCTTTTGTCGACGGGGATAGTCTTGATCAATCATCGATTCTTAGACCCGTCGCCAGACTTTGTAAACTTTGGAGGACAGCCGTTGAGGGGTCTGATGCGGCTTTATTTCTGTAACATTCTCCACTGGTGGAGGAGATCTTTTCAGTACAGCGGTAGGAGAGTTTCTGCGCACCTTGTTCAGCAGTTGAAAGCTGTTCCTGGTTGGAACAACAGCATTGACTTCCACCGTTGGGGTTGGTGGAGTTAGCCTAGAGGGGGAGTTGCCCCCAGCTTTCTTTACTCGGCGCCAGTGGCGACGTCGAGCGTGTCGAGCCATTAGGATTGTTTCAGCTTGAGGGGTGACTTCGTCATGCCCCCTGTTCAGGTGAGGCACTGCTGATACCAGCCTCTTGAAGACCAACGTTCGTTGAGCAGCAATGTCTAATCTGTCAAAGACAAACTTTTGAGCAGGAACGGGAGCCGGAGTTGGAGCCGGAACAGTCAGTCTTGTGAAGAACGACCCTTTGGCAGGAGAAGCCGTCTTGACGACTTCGGAAGCAGGGATGGTTACTCTGTTTGGAATAACCTTTTCCTGAATTGCGGGCTTCATCATGGACCCACAGGAACTTTGGCCCAATCTGGCGAAGACCGAGGCGCTGGAGCAGGACGACCCGTTGAGAGGGGCTGCAGTAGTTGTAAGCCAATCAAAGACCTACTTCTTGAAAGCTTCTGGTGTTGGTATAGGAGCACAAAAGCTCGTTGGCGGGAGCATGGTCCCAAAAAACAATCCAGTGGTGGCCTGAGTGACCTGTTCCACCAGCATCGTGAACAGGAAGGCCGCTTGGGGCCCGTAACCTATGCCTCCAGATAAGGCGGAACATGAGTTGCAGTTGCAGCAGGAACACATCACGCAAGTGGACGCCATTGATCTTTCGCTTTCTACACCAAGCAAAATGCCAAATCTTAGCACCTCGAACCCAAGGGCAACCATGAGCAAACCGCGATTCGTTCACGAACACGACACACGAAGTGTGGAGTGGAAAGAGTAAAAGGTCCCACCGGGCGTGCCAGAATCTGTTCTCCGCCGAAAACCGAGAAGACAAACGTCTTGCCTGAATTTGGGGGCAGATGCTATTTGGTTTTATCCGTCCACCTCTCCGAAGATGCCAAGTTGATTTATGGCACCATGTATCGAAGGTTTAGACGGATGTGGCCGTTGTAGCAGATTTCGTCAGATTCCCCCTCGTTTGAGAGGTTTTTGATTGTGGGGACGTTCTTCCTTGCAGGCGCATGCTTCTGCAGTTAATTACGCTATCGCATCGCGGTAACCACTTTCTCCTTCTCCAGATGGTCACTTCGTGTCATGTATGTTTGTTTTGTTTTGGTTGCCCGTGGATTGTATACGGAGGCTAATTTATGTTGTCGCCCGTAAGGCGTGGATTAGTCCAAATTTGTATTTTCTTAGATTTGGGTTTGGGTTGGGTTTAAGGATCGTTAATTTCATTTGAGACTAAGATCGACTTAAACGTTTGTTAAGGATACGTTAGTCTAATTTTAGACTAAAATTAACTGAACGGGATCGTTTAGATCCAACAAGAGAGCAATTACGCTCTATTGTTTAGTTTAGGGACATTGCGGTCGATTAGTTTAAGGACATTACGGTCCATTGTTAGTTTAAGGACATCTCGGTCCGTTGTTAGTTTAAAGACATCACGGTCGAGATTAAGGACATCATAGTCCGTGAGTTTAAAGACCTCTCAGTCAAATGTTAGTTTAAAGACATCACGGTCGAGGTTAAGGACATCATAATCCGTGAGTTTAGAGACCTCACAGTCAAGGTTAAGGATATCATAGTCCATGAGTTTAAGGACCCCACGGTCCGTAGTTTAAAGACGTCATAGTCTGTGAAATGTGTGGTTGTCGGGATCTGTCACCTCTCTTAAGACGTTGAAGAATTACAACGACAAATATCAGAGGAGTGAAGAGATGTACCCTTGAACCAAGGTTGATTGGCGATCTGTAGTCCAATTTGGAATTAAGATCAATTAATTAGATTATGAGCACATTGGCTCGGTTAAATCTGAATTGAGGACTTATGGCCAACTTGGGCTAAGTCCAATTAGATTAGAAATATTGGCTCTTTGTTGGACCATTAAATATTTGTCTGGGTTCAAGCCCACATTATTTAACAATGCTAAACCAGAGTTTAAGGGCTCTGATACATTTTTGTCTTTGACTGGGCATCAAACATTATAGCTTTGAATTTTATTCAATTTTGAGATTCAGTTGAAGGGGAGGCTTTTGCCTCTGGAAAATTTGCCAATTTTGCTCAAAATAGTTTTAAACACTAGAGAACAACAGTGTTAAACACTGGAAATAAAACTCTCAAATTAGTGTTAAACACTAGAAGACAACAGTGTTAAACACTGGAAATAAAATTCTCAAATTAGTGTTAAACACTAGAAATAAAATTCTCAGATTAGTGTTAAACACTAGAAGACAACAGTGTTAAACACTGGAAATAAAACTCTCAAATTAGTGTTAAACAATAGAGAGGAAGGGGTCATGTGGGGACACGTGAGGGTACCCAAAGGTGGGGACAGATCTCCTTTACTTTGTTCTGCAAATAAGTGTTAAAACACTTTTAATTTTCTGACCATCACGTGTGGGCACATGATGGGTACTCATGCCCTGATTTATTAAAATGTTTATTAGGGCACGTGGGGACACGTGAGAGCGCTCAAAGGTGGGGCCAGATCTCCTTTACTTTGTTCTCAAAACTGTAAATAAGTGTTAAACACTTTTTATTTTCATAGCCATCACGTGTTGGCACGTGATGGAGATTTGTGCGTTGATTATTAAAGCATTTATTAAGGGGTCACGTGGTAACACGTGAGAGCGCCCAACGCCGACATTGCCTTTTCTTTTATTCTCTTTATTTCGAAGGTCACGTAGGAGCACGTGAGGCATTGCCTCTGGGCTGTTTCCTTCTCATTTTTGGGGGATCTGTTTAGGGGTTACGTGACCTTAGTTCTTTGCATGCATGGAGATCTTTCAAGTCACTTTATTTTTAAGAATTAAATTCTCTGTAGGGTTAAACCCTAATTATGGTTTTTAGAGGAATTAAATTCCTATGTATGTGAAAGAATTAAATTCTTATGTAGGGTGAAACCCTAATTTCATTTAGGAGGAATTAAATTCCTGTGATTTTGAGAGAATTAAATTCTTAAGTAGGGTTAAACCCTAGTTTTGTCTATCTTGAAGGAATTAAATTCCTATAAATTTAGGAGAATTAAATTCTCATATAGGGTTAAACCCTGGTTTTATCTTGAAGAAATTGAATTCCTGTAAGTTTGGGAGAATTAAATTCTCACATAGGGTTAAACCCTAGTTTTATCTTGGAGGAATTACATTCCTATGAATTTGGGAGAATTAAATTCTCTAAACTCAATTCTCCCTCTAAGTTTTGGATCTGCATGGCAGAATCTCAACCTGATGAGAATTAAATTCTCAACCTATGGGGAGATTTGCTTCTGCAGATCTTCAACCAGAGGAAGAACTAAGTTCTTTTTTGCAGAAGAGTTAAACTCTTAGATTGAGAATTAAATTCTCTTTTTGAAGTTTTGGTCTTTATCCCTTTTCTCACCTAGGGTTTCTTTTCTTGAGAATTAAATTCTCCTTTCTTTTCTCTCTGCTATTTGCCTTTAGAAAATTTCAAGATTCCAAAATTCTATCTCCCGCTTTCTTTTTTTCTCCTCTTGGCTCCTATTTATAGGAGAAGGAAAAGAATTAATTTGTTTAGTAAATCTTTCATTGAAAGATTTTGTTTGTTTTTCGTAACTAATATGATCTTTTAGATCATTCAGTGAATTTTATGCACCATTGGATTTTTAATCCAAAAGATATTCTGCTTGTTGTTTTTGGTGAATTTTAGAGAAATCTTTCCTTGTCTAAAATCTTTCCATAAATTGGTGATTTTTAATCACCCTTGGATTTTTAATCCAACGGTCCCCCATGATTTTTTTTTGTTTGGAAGGATTTGGAAAAATACTTTTCTAGTTAGGGTTTTTGATTTCCCTTAATTAGAATTTAATTCTATCAATTTATAAGGCTTCCAAAGCCTATCACGTGTTGGCACGTGACCCCTCCTCCTTCAGAATTTTAATTCTGTCTTTTAACTGGGCTAAAGACCATCACGTGTCAGCACGTGACCCTTGGTCACGTGTGAGCACGTGACGCCCCATTGGAGTCTTTCCTTAGCCATTTGCTTATACTTTTGCCTGCTTAGAATTTAATTCTGTAAAGAGTTCATGTGTGAACACGTGATACTTCGTTGAGGTAATTCTTGATTTTTAATCGGGGAACAGGAAGCAACGATACTAACAGTGGAAATCAATACATACTCATAATACGACATCAAAGAAGAATCTCAGACATAAATAAAAGAAATATCATTTAATACAACTAACGATCTCATCCGTCGAGATAATATACATATAACCATATCTCGTTCTAAGTCATTATACAGGGTCTGATGGAGATACTCTAGATTCAATATACAATACCAAAAGAGAAGGTTACTATATAGGTAACCCACCTAGCAAAAGATGCGATAAAAGCTGATAAGTGGATCTGCACTGCGGCTAACCGTCCACTCTACCCCTGCAAAGAACTGTGGCACAACGGGGGTGAGTTGCCAACTCGGTGAATATAACTAACATATAACGGCTGATAATGTAAATATGACGAACTAGAACTAATTTCAACAAGGATAATTATGATGCATGATAACATGTAGAAAACATGAATCCGTACTGCTAATCACATAACCAAAACTGAAATCCCATCATTTATTTCCAAATAAAGTTCATCTTTCCGTATCCATCATCGACACAAATCTTCCTTTCTCTTAGGCATCATTTCTCGAACGATCCAGTAATCAATAACACCAGTCGATATCATCTAGATATCCGCCGTGTTTCATAACTGTCTCCGGTATCGAGTATCCTCGTTAGGCTCCCCGCCAAAAGTGCAACTATCCTGCCCCTCGGTCTCAACCGGGTCCACCATATATCCAACTGTATCCCCACCGACTCAGTCTGGATAAAATTGTAAATCCGTAACCGTATACCCACCGACTCGGTCCGGAATAAAACCAATCATATAAAAATGACATATCATGGTGGACGTGACACATAATCATGAAAACCTCTGATTTTTCGTAATAGTATATGAAAACTTAAAACCATAAATCCTCAATAATACAAATGCCTCTTATATCAACTACTAATACTTGAATACGAAATATAAAGTCATATATGCTAATTACTACAACTATTTACTACTTAAGGTATGATACGAATCATTTTTAACAGAATAATTTCTAAGTATGAAGTGACATATTAATATCGACGAGGTGTAGTGTAACATGTAGATATGTGCATGTGCAGCATAACTCGTCGATAATGGTGCAGTGTTCTAACAAATATTAATCCTGGAGATATATATGTAGATTTAAGAATGCATATGATAAAGTTAACATACAAAATCAAGACTTGAATTTAAACCTAACTACGGGCGTATCACGCCATCTTTACAATATCCCCCGGTAGATGTTTAGTCTACTCACCGGAAATACGTCGTAAACTACTCAGAAATCGCCAATCCTTTTCCCTTCTTTGCGGCCTCCAAAGTTCCCGTATTTGAATCTAACATCGAAATTAACTTGTATAAGGAAACGGCTACATTCCGATACGGCAAAATCAAGAAAACACAAGTTGTACGTGCTAATTATACTACGTACAACTATTGCAAACGATCTAACCCTTAACCTCACTGAAATTTAACCCAACGCTACATCGCGACAGAAAACAGAACGCGTTACGTTTTACCCGTGTCGTATTTTAGAATTTTGATCTCTTTTCCGACATTAGATCCCAGATTTTATATACAGTTAAACTAACTTGATTAAACAATACCAAAATACCCTAACAATGATACAGAGACCTACCAAAAATCCCAAAACCCTAAAGCCTACCATAAATTCGGCGACGCCGGAATTATCCTATAGGTCGCCGGCCCAAATCCGAGCCATCTGGTTCGTGCTTCTAGGGTTTGTTCTAGGTCTAACATACAATATTTAGGCATTGTTTGGTTAAGTTGATTTTATTCTGACTAATAGCAGATTACTACAGAACTAAGTTTTACCAAAAATATTATATTTCAATATTCGATTTCTAATTTTCTAAAATTACAGAATTTGATCCTACCGTGTTTAGAGATTATACCTACTGAGATGATTGAAAAGCTTCCTCCAAGAAATCCAAGTCCTTAGCTCCTAACTTGATGGTGGAAATTCTTAGCCTAGTTCTTCTTCTCCAACTTCTCTTTTCTTTTGTTTCTTTTTGTGAGTTCTAAGTATTTTCTTTCTCTTAGTTTTTTGAAATTTCAGAAGTTTTGTTGGATTAATTGATCTGAACACCTTATATATATGGAAGAGGGAAGGGTGAGGTGTAGGAGGAGGTATCAAAGACCAAAGGGTGTCATCCTCATGTAAGGAGGAGGTGTGGTGTGTGTGTTGTGCATGAGAGTAGGAGGTGTCAATATTTGATCATTTCTAAATTAATTTATCTTGATAAAATTCTGAACTAAACCTTATCTAACCTATTTTCTACTTACACCCTTAACAAATTTTAATTTGCACAAATTCCTAAGCTTTACATAACAACCCCTCACAACTTATGTTATTATATAACACCATTTTAATTAAAATGAAGCTAAATTTCACAATAAAACCCTTATAATTTATTTATGTTACATATTAAAATTTTAATTTAATTTGTTTTACATACTACTTATGAAAATGTCTTATTTGGTTTTAATAACTTTTTAATTTAACCTTTTATTATTTAATTAATTAATTTTATTTATTTCTAAATTTTCAGAATGTTACAATATTCCGCCTTAAGAAAATTCGGTCCCCAAATTTAAACTTAACTAGACTTACCTTCAAAAGATATGGAAATTCGCATCGCATCCTCGGTCGCCCAAATAATCTCTTCGCGATTCGTTCCTCGCCAAAGAACCTTTACAGATGGAAGTACCCTTGATCTCAGTTTCTTTGCCTGCCGGTCTAGAATAGCTACAGGCTGCACTGTGTAGGATAAATCCGGCTCAAGCTGTAAGGTCTGATACTGGATTGCGTGAGAAGAATCGTGAAGATACTTGCGAAGCATAGATACGTAAAACACCGGGTGCACATCGGGAAAACTCGGTGGAAGTACTAAGTGACAAGCTACAGCACCCACTCTCTCCAAAATTTCGTAAGGTCCGACATATCTGGGGCCAAGCTTCCCATTTTTCTCGAAATGCATCACACTTTTCATCGGAGATACACGAAGAAACACATGATCTCCTATCAAAAATTCGAGTCTACGACGTCGTCGATCTGCATATAATTTCTGTCTGCACTGGGCCGCTCTCATTCTATCCTGTATCAACTGAATCTTTTCCGTAGTCTTTTGTACTATCTGCGGTCCCAAAATGCTACTCTCGCTCGGTTCCGTCCAGCAAACGGGTGATCGACATTTCCTCCCATACAAAGCTTCAAAGGTGCAACCTGGATCGTCTCCTGAAAACTGTTGTTATATGAAAATTCTATTAAAGGTAAGTGACGATCCCAACTACCACAAAAAACCAAGGGTGCAACTTCTAAGCATATCTTCTAGAGTCTGAATGGTCCACCCTGACTGACCATTTGTCTGTGGGTGAAAAGCTGTATTAAAATTCAATCGTGTACCAAGAGCTTCTTGAAGTTTCTGCCATAGCCTGCTGGTAAACTGGGTATCCCTATCGGATATTATGCATGTCGGAACTCCATGCAATCGGACAATCTCGTCGATATAAATCTGGGCATACTGTGCAAACCAATACGTCGTCTTCACCGGAAAAAAATAAGCCGCCTTTGTCAATCTATCTACAATCACCCAGATAGAATCATACCCTCTGCTAGTCCTGGGTAGACCTACAACGAATTCCATAGAAATCTGTTCCCATTTCCACTCCGGAATGGGCAAGGGCTGCAACTCTTCTGCCGGCCTTTAGTGCTCGGCCTTGACTTGCTGACAAGTCAAACACCTCGAAACAAACTCCGCAACATCTCTCTTCATTCCTTCCCACCAATAAATATCCTTCAAGTCATGATATATCTTGGTGGAAGCAGGATGAATACTGTATGCTGATCGATGGGTCTCCTCTAAGAGCTCACGTCTCAGTCCATCCGAATCTTGCACATAGAGACGAGTCCCTAAAACGTACTATTTCATAGTCATCTATCACGAACTCCGACTCTCTGCTTGTCTATCATGATCCATAATCTCCGATATACGAGCATCTGCGGACTGTGTCTCTCGAATACGATCCAATAACTGAGAACGGGTATGAACATTTGGTAACTGTCCTCCTGTAGATGTGAACTCGAACTATACAGAACTATCACATAAAATCTGCCAGTTTGTAGAAGACTGTCTCTGTAAGGTGTGCAAATGAGATAAGTCACCTCCAGGCCTCCGACTCAAAGAAAATTCTACCACATTCGCTTTGCCTGGGCGATACAATATCTCACAATCATAATCCTTCATAATTCCATCCCTCGACGCTGCCTTAGATTTAGATCCCCCTGCTGAAAATATACTTCAAGCTCTTATGATCTGTAAAATCTGGCACGACTCTCCATATAAGTAATGCCTCCAAATCTTCAGTGCGAAAACTACTGCAGCCACCTCCAATCATGAGTGGGGTAGTTTTGCTCGTGCCTCTTCAACTGCCGAGAAGCATAAGGTACAACCCTGCCGTGCTGCATCAACACACGGCCTAAACCCACTCGAGACGCATCACAATACACCACAAAACTACCTGACCCAGGAGGTAAAGATAAGACTAGTGTCGTCGTCAAGCGAGTCTTCAACTGCTGGAAACTCTGTTCACATGCATCTGTCCAAAGAAATGGAACTTTCTTCCTAGTCAATTCGGTCAA
Source organism: Agapanthus africanus (assembly GCA_030015575.1). Taxonomy (NCBI): domain Eukaryota; kingdom Viridiplantae; phylum Streptophyta; class Magnoliopsida; order Asparagales; family Amaryllidaceae; genus Agapanthus; species Agapanthus africanus. Next base: position 31,603,962 of record CM057339.1, read on the forward strand.
CGGTGCAGCGATCCGAGAAAAATCCTGCACAAAACGTCGGTAATAACCTGCCAGACCTAAGAAACATCGAACCTCTGTAACTGGCATAGGTCTGGGCCAGTGCTGTACTGCTTTGATCTTCTCTGGGTCCACACGTGTCCCATCTCTCGTAACTAAGTGACCCAAGAAATCCACACTATCCAGCCAGAAAACATACTTGGAGAATTTAGCGAACAGCTGATGCTCCTTCAAAGTCTGCAACGTGATGCGCAGATGTTGCTCGTGCTCCACCCGACTCCAGGAATAAACAAGAATATCATCAATGAATACTATAATGAACTGATCAAGGAATAGCCTGAAGATACGATTCATCAGATCCATGAAAGCTGCTGGGGCGTTGGTGGGTCCGAACGACATCAGCAGAAACTCGTAATGCCCATATCGTATGCGTAAGGCAGTCTTCGGAATGTCACCCTTCCAAACCCTCAACTAGTGATACCCTGACCACAAATCAATCTTTGAGAAGTAGCCTGCTCCTTGCAGCTGATCGAACAAGTCATCGATACCAGGTAGTGGATACCTATTTCGCACAGTGACTCGATCCAGCTGCCTGTAATCTAAGCACAATCTCATGCTACTATCCTTCTTCTTAACAAACAAGACAGGAGCTTCCCACGGTGATACACTTGGACGAACAAGTCCTCTATCTAACAACTCTTGCAACTGGCTTTTGAGTTCTTTCAACTTCGTCGGGGCCATCCGATAGGGTGGTATAGAAATATGCCCCGCACCCGGAATCAAGTCGATACAAAATTCGATATCACGATCGGGTGGCAATCCCGGTAATTCAGCAGGAAATACATCCGGAAATTCTCGTGCGATCGGAACCTGGTCTAACGGAATCTCAGCGGCTCCTATGTCCTGAACAAATGCTAAGAACCCATGACAACCCTTCTTCAAGAGTCATCCCGCACAAAGAGTAGAAATCATGTTGGAAGGAGTTATATTACAGTCTCCTTGCACAACAAGGATCGGTTTACCTAAAAAACAAAATCTGACCGCTTTTCCCCGACAATTTATGTAAGCATAACAAGCGACCGACCAAACCATATCAAGAAATATATCAAAATCTAGCCTATCCAGGAGAATCAATTCAACTAAAGAATCCCTATCACCAATATGTACTGAACGTGACATAAATACATGTCGAGCTATAAAAAAATCTCCTACAGGAGTAATCACAACTAGCGGTAATTCTAACAACGACAACTCTCTTCCCAGAGAAAGTGCAAAGTGTGCAAATACGTAAGAATGTGTAGAACCAGGATCAAATAAAACATGTGCATCTAACGAACATACTACAAGAGTACCTGTCACAACTTCATTGGATGCTTGGGCATCATGTGGAGTCAGCGCAAAGACTCGTGCCTGGCCCCTGCCCGCATCCTGTCGTCCTCTACCCCTATCTCCTCGACCTCTCTGAAAGCGTCCTGCAAATCCTCGACCTCATGGTGCAACTGCCTGGTTGTAGTACCAATTGAGGGAGGAAGTAAAGCCATCGACGTAGAAGGTGGAGGGGGTAAAGCAGCCTGCAGAGTAACAGTCCCGTTATGGCGTGTACACCCTCTAGCCGTATGCCCTGGAAGTCCGCAACTATAACATGTAAGTGGGGTCCTCTGATCATCGGGGTATGAACTGAACATTTGTCCCTGGGTCCATCCTCGTCCGAAACTGCGGCCTGGGGTGTACCTGCCTCTACCTCTGCCAAACTGTCTAGTCATTGACCCAATCGGTCTAATCCTCTTTGGTTCCAGAACAATCAATGCCTCGCTCAAACGCTCCTCTACTCGCATAGCTGCATCCATGGCCTGCGCATAAGTATCAAAATGCTGGGAGCCTATAGTAAGAAACAACTACGTATCTACACTCCTTATGAACCTCTTCATCCGAAGCTCTTCCGTAAGAACTAAGTATGGAGCATAGCGCGACAACTGGGTGAATCGTAAATCATAATCCGCTACCGACATACTCACAGATTTCCGCAACGCTTCAAAACTGCTAGCTCTTGCGTCCCTCACACTCTGTGGAAGAAATCTGGCAAGAAAAACCTTGGAAAACTCGGTCCATGACATCGGAGGAAGACCAGCAGCTTGCCCTCTCTCCATCGACTCACACCACTCCTGTGCAAGTCTTTCCAATCGAAAGCTAGTCAGCTCTACTGACCTCGCATCAGAACATCGCAATGATCTGCCAATCCTCGCCATCCTATCTAGAAAGGACTGAGGATCCTCCGCTACATCGGTCCCTGTAAATACCAGAGGTCTCAACCTCATTAACTCTGGAAGCGATACCTCCATCACCCTCATGTCTACCAGTGCAACCGTCTGCGTAGGCTGTATCTCAGACTCTACCATGGTCAGTGCCGGATCATGTCTCTGTACTCGAGTGGCCTCAACTAGCTGTCCTACCACCCGCTGCAATCCTAACATGCCCTCCTCTATCCTGGTCAGTCGATCTGGAGGAGGAGGATCAACATGCTCACGCACCGCCGGACTGTCCGGTGTACCAGTCGCCGTCACAGGCGGACTCGCCCTAGCTGCATCTCTGGCTGCGGCTCGCCTAGCTCGTGTAGCCATAGCGACTGGAGCAATAAACGAGATTTGATAAGGCTTACGAATAGGGATAATCGATATCAGAGAGTCAAAGGAAGAATAAATCAAGATATACATCCTAAGATTAGTTAGGCTGAGTATGGTAACGTAAATATGCCGCGGAACATACGTACGGTACTGCACTTATCCTAATTCACCTACTCCATCAACCAAGTGTCATCCTACTTAACGAACTCAAGTCGACTTACCTTAACTCACTACTCGATTCCGTAAGATTAATCCTAAGCTTTGATACCAACTTTGTCATGACTCAAAGTTTGGATATGACCGACACTTAGATTGTATAATATCTAAAGATAAATACACAACATGAGTAAACCAAAAACCAAGATCAAAACCCTTTTTACGGAATTTTAGAAAAAATTTAGTTTTTAAGTAAAAATCACAGATTTTAAGTATTTAAGATCTTAACAATAATTTCATATTGCATTTATTAAAAGCAGTTATAAAGTGTTTGATTTGGTTGCATCCCTAGTTGGGAGCAACGATACTAACAATGGAAATCAATACATACTCATAATACGACATCAAATATGAATCTCAGATATGAATAAAAGAAATATCATTTAATACAACTAAACGATCTCATCCGTAGAGATAATATACATATAACCATATCTCGTTCTAAGTCATTATACAGGGTTTGATGGAGATACTCTAGATTCAATATACAATACCAAAAGAGAAGGTTACTGTTTCACCCAATCAGAGCAAGGCTCTGTTTGAATTTCAAAAATTCAAATTTTGAAGCAACGCTTCAAATTCCGTGCGCTGCGCGCAACGCGCCACGTGTCAGAAGTTGATACGTCAGGCGCAGCGCCCAAGGCAGCGCGCCCAATCAGAGCAAGGCTCTATTTAAAAAAAAAATTAAAGGAAGCAACGCTTCAGTTGCGCAAGCGCTGCGCTGCACGACACGTGTCAGCGCAGTTGCGCAAGCGCTACGCTGCGCGACACGTGTCAGCGCAAACGCAGTTGCGCTGCGCGACGCAGTTGTGCTGCGCTTTGCGCTGCGCTCTGCGCTGCGCGACACGTGTCAGCGCAGTTGCGCTGCGCTCTGCGCTGCGCGACACGTGTCACGCGCTGGGGCGTTTGTGCCAAACAGAATTAAGATTCTAGTAAGATCTTTCTGTTCTTGTTAAAACAAGAAGATTGCCTTCTGTAAAACAGAAGCTCTTGGATCAAAGATCCAACGGTGGGGAAAATTCCCCAAATCACTCAGAGAATGATCTCTTTAACAAACTTAACAAGTCTATGGGCACTATATAAAGACCCCTAGACCCCAATTCAATAGATCATCAACATTGTGAGAGATCAAGAACTTCAAAACAGAGAAAACTCTGAAGAAAATTCAAGAAAAAGTGTTAAAACCTTTAAAAAAATAGAGGAATTTCTTCTGAATAGATCATTGATCTAAGAACAAGATCAACGATCTTCAATAAAAAATAAATAAATAATAACAGTGCCTTGCACTTTTTATGAACTATTGGTTCTGGAATTTCAGAAAAATTCTTTTCTTGAATCCAAAATTGGATCAAGTTATTGAAACAGTGCCTTGCACTTGCAAAACTGCACTGTTGCGCTCCTGGGTTGGCGCAAGCCACCAGAGAGCGCCACGTGTCAGCACCAGAACCACTTGCGCTATGCGCTTTTAAGATAGAGCATTGCTCTCTGAAATTGGCGCAACTCACCAGAGCGCGCCACGTATCAGCAGCGCAAGCGCAGCGCACTGGCGCAGTGCAAGCACAGCGCACTGCGCTTGCATGACACGTGTCACCACCACAAGTGCCTGCGCTCAATGATTGGCGCAAAACGCCTGACAAATGCACTGCATTGTTTACTGAAGGGCCAGGCCCAAATCAAAAGGGCCTAGCAGGCCAAAATAAAAATGCAATGCATAAAAAGGGCAGAGCCCAAACAAAATAGATGCTCTGCATCATTTATAAAAGGGCAGAGCCCAAACAAAACAAGAAATGCAATGCATTATTAAAAAGGGGAAAAGCCCTAGCACAGGCCTAATAGGCCAAATGTAAATAAAATGTTGAACATTTTTCAACTGGACTTAGCCCAATCATGGCCGTAAGTACTCAAATTAAATTGACTGAGCACGGCTGCTCTCCTAAATCAATTTACATCCGGTTCGAGGGTACATCTCCGAACTCCTCTGACTTCTATCGTTGTAATCCTTTAACGACGTCAGAGAGGTGATGGGTCTCGACAACCACACATCAACACGAATCCTTCAACGACGTCAGAGAGGTGATGGGTCCCGACAACCACACATCAACACGGACTGTGGGGTCCTTAAACCCACGGACTTATGCGTCCTTAAACCAAAACACGGACTGTGGGGTCCTTAAACCCACGGACTTATGCGTCCTTAAACCAAGATATGGACCGTGGGGTCCTTAAACCCAAGGACTTATGCGTCCTTAAACCAATGGACCGCAATGTCCTTAAACTGTCAATGGACCACAATGTCCTTAAACTACTTGTGGACCACTACGTCCCTAAACTGGAACAATAAAGTTCCCGAATGCTCTTTTGTCGGATCTAAACGATCCCGTTTAAGTTGATCTTAGCCTCAAATATGGCTAACGTATTCTTAAGCATTCAAACAGACTTTAGTCCCAAATTGGACTATAAGACCCCCAATCAACTTTGGTTCAAGGGTACATCTCCGAACTCCTCTGACACCTATCGTTGTAATCCTTCAACGACGTCAGAGAGGTGACGGGTCCCGATGGCCATGCATACAATGGACCACCATGTCCCTAAACTGGCAATGGACCGAAACGTCCTTAAACTACCTATGGACCACTATGTCCCTAAACTGGAACAATAGAGCCCCCAAATGCTGATTTGTCGGATCCAAACGATCCCGTTAAGTTGATCTTAGTCTCAAATCAGACTAACGTATCCTTAACGAACGTTTAAGGCGATCTTAGCCTTAATATGGCTAACATATCCTTAAACTAAAACACCAAACCCAAATCTAAGTAAATACGGATTTGGACTAATCCACGTCCTACAGGTGACGGCATAACTTAGTCTCCGTATATAATCCACGGGCATCCACAATCAAAACAAACACACACGACAAGAAGTGAAATTCTGGAGAAGGAGAAAGTGGCTATCGCGATGCGGTAGTGTAATTAACTGCAGGGGCTTGCGCCTGCAGAGAAGAGCGTCCCCACAATCAAAAACCCCTCAAACGAGAGGGAATCTGACGAAGTCTGCTATATCGGCCGCATCCATCTAAACCTCCGATACATGGTGCCATAAATCAATTTGGCATCTTCGGAGAGGTAGACGGATAAAACCAAATAGCATCTGCCCCGAAATTCAGGCTAGACATCCTCACGTCGTGGCCACCATTCGGAGGGGAACAGATTTTGGCACGCCCGGTGGGACCTTTTCCTCTTTCCACTCCACACTTCGTGTGTCGTCTTCGCGAATGAATCGCGGTTTGTTAATGGTTTGCCTTTGGATTTCAAGTTACTAAAATTTGGCCTTTTGCCTGGCGCAGAAATCAAGCATCAATGGCCTCCAATTGCTCGAACTGCTCGAAGTGCCAATGCAACCGACGTTCCACCTCACCTGGAGGTATAGCATATGGGCCTCAAGCGGCCTCCGTCCTTACTATGCCTGTGGAGCAAGTGACTCAGGCTACCACTGGCCTGTTCTTCGGGACCATGCTCCCGCCAGCAAGCTTCACCATCCTTGTGCCCGTAGCGGAAGCTTCAAAGAAGTCGGTCTTCGATCGACTTGCTACTTCTACGGCCCCTCTCAACGGGTCGTCCAACTCCACGGTCTTCACCAGACTGAGCCTCAACTCCAAAGGGCCCGCCAAAAAAGCCCATGATACCTGAGAAGGCCATCCCAAAGAAGACGGCTGCTCCCGAAGTCGCTAAAACGGCTTCTCCTGTCAAGGAGTCGGTCTTTTCGAGGCTGACTATTCCCACTCCTGCCCCTGCTCGAGGATCTGTCTTTGACAGATTGAATACCGCTACTCAAAGGACGACCTCAGTCTTTAAGAGGCTGGCACCCGCAGTGCCTCATTCGGACAAGGGGCAAGAAGAAGCTGTCTCTGTCGCTAAACCAATACCGACAACTCGTCATGACCGACGACGCCACTGGCGCCGAATAAGGAAGACTGGGGGCAACTCCCCCTCTGGGATAACTCCACCAGCTCCAACGGTGGAAGTTAATGCTGCTGTTCCAACTGGGAACAGCTATGAGCTGCTGAACAGGGTACGCAGAAATTCGCCAACTGCGGTGCTCAAAAGATCCCCTCCACCGGTAGAGACCGCCGTGGAAGCAGAAAAGCCGGAGCAGTCTCCTCAATCGCTGTCCTCCAGGATCTACAAGACGTGGCGACGAGTCCGAGAATCGGTGATTGATCCGAATTTCTCTCACCAGCACAAGAAGTCGAAAGGTCAGCAGGAAGAAAATCCTCTTGTCAAGCAATGAAAGACGACGACCACTTGGGTGCCCAAAGCAACGGCCCCTTCAACTTCGACGGCCTACAAGAGAAGAAGGCCGGAGAAAGTCCCTACGCCGACGGCGAATATCAAAGGTGGTGAACCCAAATGCCCTAAGTCTGGGGGCATCGTAGTTCATACCGTCTACATGGCGTCTGGTAAAGAGGACAGCCGCATATCCACAGGTCATAGACCGCTTACGCGATCGGTGACCAAAGCGTAGGAGCAGCAGCAGAAGCTCCAAGAAATGATGACCGCGATGGCTGCACTCACTGGGCCAAAAGAAAGCCCTGAAGCGTCCTCGGATGAACGCCATGAGCAAGAAACTGACGCTGAATTCCTTCATCGGATATTGGAGAAGAACGATAAAGAGGCTGCTGAATAAGCAGCCAACATAAAGCGTATGGCCCTCCTGTTCCAAGACATGGTGGGGATGATGATCCAACAAGATCCTCCAGCTGGAGATCCCCCGATCGTCCTTGAAGATGATAGGGGAGAAACGTCAAATCCTCCACCAGCCCTGTCAACAGCCAAGGAGGAGACAATCTCCAAAGCTGACTTGGACGAGTACATAGCCCAACAAATACGGGTTCATCATGCGACTGAAGTAGCCGGTCAGGTCGTAAAAACTGGACGACCATATCCGAGTTGGTACGATCAAATCAAGTACCCGCCGGGCTACACAATTCCCAAATTCCATGTCTATAAGGGGACGGGCAATCCTCACCAGCATGTTGCCCAGTTCAGGGCGCTCTGCGGCAACACCGGCAGTGATGATAAGTTGTTGCTTCGCCAGTCCGTTGGCAGCTTGTCAGATAAAGCGTTCGAGTGGTACTGTGAGCTCCCAAACGACTCTATCAAGACCTTTGCGGAGATGGAGCTGCTGTTTACCCAGCGTTTTGCAAGTGCCAGTGAACGCACCCCGATAACGGCATTGATTAATGCCAGGGTGAAGCCGGGCGAGACATGGGTCCAATATGCTATACGGTGGTGGAACTTATGGTCAAAATGCGAGCAACGCATTGAAGAAGCTCCTGCAGTGGGTATGTTTGTGGGAACCCTTGATCCGCAAGTAACCATCTCACAATTTATGATGTTCTTCAGGACGACTACCTTCCAGGCCTTGATTGACAAGCTAGCGCAAATGGATCAGATGGGCCATAGACCTCCTCTTCCAAAGCCGGACTCCCGAAATGAAAAGGGGAAGGGGAAAGCAATCGTTGTCGTTAATGCTCAACAACAGCCGAGCAACTCGAAGCCGGTTGTTCGTCAAAATAATATGCGTCCGCACGTACCCCTTGAGGAGAGGCTAGGACGTCCTTACTCGTTTTTCCGAGATAAAACGAGAAGATTATTCGAGCTGGCGTTGTGCAACCGACTCATAAATCTGCCGGATCCAAAACGTCTGTCGCAACCAAATGATGTCAATGAGCCCAACTACTTCCCTATCACCGAGTACTGGGTCATCCGATCGAAGATTGCTACGTCTTCAAAAATTGGCTTGAAGACCAGTACCAACAGGGCAAGTTCGCGTTATCCGACAGATGGAAGGTGAATCCGCCGCAACCTCACGCCTCTAAAAGGATGAATATGCCGGGGGCAACGTGCTCTCTCATCGAAGAAGCCCCATGGGAGGTTGTGCTGTCAGCCAAGACAAAGAGGATGCTGAACGATCTTCAAGCATGCCCAGCGATCAAGTGGAAGAACCCGTTGGAACCCCAGATCATTGAAGGGATGTTGAAGCCGCGTCCAACCCCAAAGACCGATGGTGGTGGCCCAAGCGTTCATAACCAGCCGTCAAAATCTTCAAAGAAGAAGAAGAAGAAATCCAAGAAGCCCGTGAAGCCTGGCGACAAGCGTACGGACTTACAAAAACAAATTGACGCGTTGGAAGAATACAACCAGAAAACACGGACTCCCATTAAACTCCAAGAGTTTCTCAACCACGTATTTCAAGAGGAAGATGAGGGAGAAAGTTCGTCGGATGAATCTGAGGAATACGTGGCGAGCTGCCATATGATCTCCCATTCGTTGACGAACGATGAGGAGACTCCTTGCACTGAAAAGCTGGGGGCAGATCCTGAACCAAAAATTCTGGGGCCATCAGATGAAGTAATTGACGCATTCCTCAACGAACCTCTGTTGAAAAGTAAAGCTGACCGGGAACGCGAGACGGCTATATTTGAAAGGGCCAAGCACCAGCGACTTGACGAAAGAGCCGAGACACTCCCGCTGGAGCAAAATACATCCACTACGGATAAAAGCAAATTCAAGATGAGGAAAAGGTTTGCTAAGGCCATATCAATGGGTATGAAGTTACCATCCTCTGAAGGAAGCATTACTGGTGAAGCGGAAATGCACCCCTCCTACTGCTTGTACTATCGAAAGATTTCTCACCCCACTGAAGAGTGCAAAGCTTTCAATAAATGGTGGCAAGGGTATGTTGCTCACCGACAGCATTTTAAGCGGGAGAAGCGCAAAACTCGTCTGGAGCGGAAAAATACGACCGAAGGGCTTAAAAGAACTACCGGCGATTATCGCATGGTTAACGCCGGGGGATCATAAGTGCTTACATTCGGGAGCGATTCTGATGAGGAGCTGGAGCTTGGCCCCCTCTTTAAAGAGTCCACCTCGGGGAAAGAAGAAGAGCCGAAGGTCTGCGAAAATATCCGGCGGCGTAATCGGACGCTGCCCGAAAAGAATCTCGAACCCTTGAACAAAAAAGATAAAGGGAAAGAAAAGGTCTCTGAGGATATCGCCCTAGATGACCAAGTCATGGAAGAGCTAACTGCCAAGGACCTGCCGAAGAGAAATAAGGTGGATTACAACGTCTTAGCGCATCTGAGGAAGCTACCCTCGTAGCTCAGCATTCTTGACGCCCTTTTACTATCAAAAGAGCTGAGAGATTCGTTAATCAAGGCACTACAGGACCCCGAGCAATTCCAAGCTTTCCTCGCCGAAGAAAAGATGAAGGATGAATTGGAGGAAGTGTACACGGCCGATGTCACTTTTGGCGATGAGGACCTTCTCCTTGGGACGTGCGAACACAATCGCCCCCTCTATGTCTCAGGATACTGCCATGATATAAAGATAGGCAAAATCCTGGTCGACAATGGATCCTCCGTTAATCTCCTCAATGTGCGGGTGTTAAAAGAAATCTGCATGAGCGTCCAGCACCTTGCTTGGGACAAGATCACCGTCTCCAGGTTAGACTCCCAGTCATCAAGAACTCTCGGGTCTGTGATACTGACGCTACGCTTCGGGCTACTCGTCACGGACATTAAGTTCCATGTCATAGACGCCAAGACATGCTACAACGCTCTACTCGGCCGACCATGGTTACACGAGTACAACATCATCCCTTCTACACAACATCAGTGTATGAAGTATTTTAAGGATGGTCTCGAGTATACCGTGACGGGAGAACTGAACCCGTTCTCTGTGAATGAGGTCCGCAAATATGAAGATGCCAAATACTTCTTACCGGATTTCGAAGACACGGAGAGGTATCACAAGCCGGAGAACAAAGCTAACGCCCCCATCCCTGTCTTCGGGGGTGATACTGAAGAAGAGGAAGAGATGATGTCTTCGGCTCTGCCCTAATACAACAAGCCGAGACTATCTACTCCTACGTTGATCTTTGGTAGCGACTCAGAAGACGAGGTCCATGCTGTATTCTCTGCTCGACCTTCAATACAAACGTCCGCTGACGAAGAGCAAAGTCTGCAAGTCGCCATGGTTCCACCTAAACACCATAAAGAACTGGATGCACTTGATATCTACAGTGTAGAAGAGCTGCGGACGTTCTATGTCCCTCCTAGGCGAAGAGGTGAAAAAGGCAATTCTATTCTACCGCTCTAAAGAAATCAAAGTGGAGAAAGAAATCTGGCATGGTGCGGATCCTACGCTTGACAGGATTCAGCCCATCCGTCTCCCCAGATATTATACAGAAGGCTTGAAAAGGCTATTGAAGCGCCAGGGGATATCCTTCAAACAGACCGCTCGAAAAGCCAAGTTCTATGACAAGGTCTGGAACGTTCCCGGGACTCAGCACAAGTTGCCTAATGGGAGAATGGAAACAATCGGGCTCGGATATATCCGGTCAAAGAAACGAGAGCTACTCCGCGGTTGCTACGTCGTGCATGCCTTCGATGAAGAAGCGGATGCTCAATGGGAAGATGCTAATCCTGAACCAGTAAAAGTTCCTGATGCAAAAGTGCCCAGTCCGTCGTTCGAAGAACAAATGGACAAGCTTATAAGGGAAGCTGGCCAAAAAGTCGGAGACGACCACAATCGTGAGATGGCCATTTATGAGAAAGCCAAAATGCAACGCCTCCTCCAACAGGCTGTGAAAGATGAAAATGCCGCTCCCTGTCAACCTGTTATAAAAAAGGCACGACGCAGAGGCAGAAATAAGTCGAAAGGCGAAAAAGGCGCTCAACAGCAACAAAGCGGGACTAAGAAGCCACGCAAGCGAGAATCGAGCGGTTCCGATCTATCCCTCATGAGGAAAATGGGTCGGGCATATTCTTTTCCTCGGGACAAGACGGAGAAAATACTTGACCTCGCTCTAAAACATCAGATGCTTACACTGCCGGAGTCTAAACACCCCGAACAAGCAAGCGAGGTCTCTCACCCGGACTATTGCCCTTATCACCGAGTGATAGGGCATCCTCTCGAAGACTGCTTCACCTTCAAGAATTGGGTCAAAAATCAGTATCAGCTTGGCAAGTTCGCTCTGTCTGACAATTGGAGGGTAACGCCGCCACAGAAGCACGAACCCAAAGCCACGAGAGCAGAACCAGTTCCACATTGGAATTGGAAGCGAATTCGTACCTGTCATATGACAACGATATCAAAAGAAGAGCCCGAGAACATGGATGACCTTCCCTGGTGCTTCGAAAACAGCAGCGATGAGGTGATCTCAGAATTTCCGCTAGCACTGAAAGAGCTGGAGGATGGAATACATACCACTGCGGATAACCTCAAGAAAATTGAGTTGGGGACGGCGAATGACCCCCGACCGACATTCATTAGTAAGCTGCTGTCTGAAGAGAGAGTGGCTTCATTAAAGGACCTGCTTATGCAGCATAGAGATTGCTTCGCATGGAACTATTCCGAAATGCCGGGACTAGATCCAGAAATTGCTGTGCATAAATTGGCGATATCTCCGGACGTCAAGCCGGTCAAACAAGCGCCAAGAAGAATGCGGCTCGAGCTTGAGATGAGTATCAATGCCGAGGTCAAGAAGTTAATCGACTCTGGCTTTATCCAGGAGGTTCAATATCCTGAATAGATCGTCAACATCGTCCCCGTGATAAAGAAAAATGGGACAGTGCGCATATGTGTGGATTTCCGAGATCTCAATAAAGCTTGCCCGAAGGACGATTTCCCAGTGCCAGTCACCGAACTGATGATAGACAATACGTCCACCCACGAGGTTTTCTCCTTCATGGAGGGTTCATCAGGGTATAATCAGATAAAGATGCATCCCGAAGACCAGAAGCACACCGCCTTCAGGACCCCTTTGGGTATATTCTGCTACAAGGTGATGCCCTTCGGTCTAAAGAACGCCGGTGCCACCTATTAGAGGGCCATGACGAAGATCTTTGATGACCTTATACACGAAATCGTCGAATGTTATATCGACGATCTCGTGGTTAAAAGTAAATCATATGAGGAACATCTCGAGCATTTAAAGACTGTATTTCAACGCCTTTGGCAATACAACTTGAAGATGAACCCTCTCAAGTGCGCATTCGGAGTTTCCTCAGGCAAATTCCTGGGATTCATCGTCCGACACCGAGGTATTGAGATAGACCCGTCAAAGATCAAGGTGATCATGGAAATGCCTCCACCAAGGACTCTTAAACAGCTGCGGTCTCTCCAAGGGAAGCTCGCGTATATACGGCGATTTATAGCCAACCTTTCAGGCAAGTATCGTCCTTACAGCCACCTGATGAAGAAGGGAACCCCGTTCGTCTGGGACCAAAAATGCCAAAGCGCGCTAGACGAGATCAAGCAATACCTGCAGAACCCGCCAGTATTGGCTGCTCCGGTCAAGGGAAATCCCCTCATACAACCGCCCTCGAAGGTTCCTTAGGCGCATTATGGGCGCAAGAGAACGACCAAGGGAAGGAAAGAGCACTCTACTACTTAAGTCAAGTTCTACTGGGGGCAGAAAGCAACTACTCCCCTATTGAAAAACACTGCCTGGCGTTGATCTTCGCGATAACAAAGCTCAGGCACTATGCGTTGGCGTATGAAGTCCGTCTCATTTCGAAGGTGGACCCTCTTAAATATTTGATGTCGAAGGCCATATTGACAGGATGACTCGCTAAATGGGCCCTGCTCTTGATGGAGTTCTCGATAACGTATCAACCTCTCAAGGCAGTGAAAGGCCAGGCCATCGCCGACTTCCTCGCTGAGCATCCGATACCCGCCGATTCTCATCTGAATTGCGATCTTCCAAACGAACATGAGTTTGATGCGATCGACGGTGGTGACACCCGATGGGAGCTTTATTTTGATGGAGCATCTTCCATGAAGAAGCGCAAACAAAGTACCCCTATAATCAAATCGGGGGTAGGACTCATCTTTGTAACTCCACAAGGGGGGATAATGCGCTTTGCTTTCTCCCTAACAGAGCCGAGAACAAACAATGAAGCCGAATACGAAGCTTTGATAATAGGCCTCGAGATCGCCATCGACATGGGAATTGAAAACCTCCTCATATATGGAGATTCTCAATTGGTCGTTAGTCAAGTAAACGGCGACTACCAGACGTGCAAACCAGAGTTGGTGAAGTACGGCGAAAAGGTGCAGCAACTGTTGACCCAAATTCCCTCCTATACTTTGGAGAACATATCGCGTTGGCCAAACTCGCTAAAGAACTGGCTGACGAGAACCTCGATGACGTAAGGATCGTGGTACAAAGCCGTCAGGTACTTGCCCCAGCAGAAATATCTCCGGAATCATCCGAAAAAAAGGGAGCGACCGAGCAAATGTCTATGCAAATAAAAGATCGGGAAAATACCGAGGATTGGAGAGAAGTCTTTATAGACTACTTCAAATACCGTCGAACGCCCGAAGATGCATCCTCAAGACATCATCTTATGAAACGAGCTCTGTCTTTCGCCTTCGTCAATGATACTCTATACAAGAGGTCATTTGATTCTCTGTGGTTAAGATGTCTGGGACCTGACGAAGCGAAAAGAGTCGTTCAGGAAGTTCACGATAGACTCTGCGGTTCTCACCAAGCAGGCCCAAAGATGAAGTCGAAGATCAAACGGATGGGCTACTACTGGCCCACGATGATTCAAGACTGCCTTGAGTATGCGAAGCAGTGCCACTCATGCCAAATTCATGGGGACTTCATTCACCAGCATCCAAATCCACTCCATCCAACAGTGGCTAGCCGGCCATTCAAAATGTGGGGGACTGACATAGTCGGCCCCATCGAACCAGTATCGTCCAGAGGACATCGTTTCGTCCTGGCGACGACTGACTACTTCTCCAAATAGGCAGAAGCAGTACCGTTAAGAGAAGTGAAGACGGAGAATATCCTCCATTTCTTCAAGACGCACGTCATATATCGGTTTGGAACTCCGAGACGGATCATCTCCGATAACGGGCCAGCTTACAGAAGCCATAAGATCAGTCGCTTCGCGCAGCAACACAATATAGACTGGAGATATTCCTCGGTTTATAATCCGCGAGCTAACGGTCTGGCCGAGGCCTTCAATAAGACCTTGACAAAGATTATGAAGAAGACGATATTCCGAAATAAGAAGGACTGGCATGAGAGACTGCAAGAAGCTCTCTGGGCATATCGAACTACATTCAAGACAGCCACGAACACAACGCCATATGCGTTGGTATTCGGTACAGAAGAAGTACTTCCCCTCGAGATAGAGTTACCCTCTCTACGAGTGGCAGTCCACTACGAGCTGACGGACGAAGAAAATGCTCACCTTCGGCTTGAGGAGATTGATGCCTTTGATGAAACCCGGCTCATAGCGCAACAAAATCTGGAGGCCTATAAAGCAAAGATGACACGCTCATATGAAAGACTGACCCGGACGAGGACATTCCGCCAAGGCGAACTCGTGCTAGTGGTCAAAAGGCCTATGATCCCTAATCGCGCCAAGCGGGGAAAATTCGAGCCAAACTATGAAGGCCTGTACATCATAGATAAGGTCTACCAGGGTGGAGCCTATCTACTCATGGACATGCGCGGTGAAAGGCCTTACAGGCCAATAAATTGTCGATTCCTAAAGAAATACTACGCTTAGCGAGTTATCGCCTAGGTCAATGATAGATGACGACGACTATGTCCGCTCGCTATCTTCCTACGCTCAAACTTTATAAGTGGTAGCCAGCCTTCTCCTGGACGGACCGAAACTTCCTTAAACTAACGGTGGACCGAAACGTCCTTAAACTAATGGCGGACCGAAACGTCCTTAAACCAACGACGGACCGAAACGTCCTTAAACTAATGACGGACTGAAACGTCCTTAAACTAATGGTGGACCGAAACGTCCTTAAACTAATTGCGGACCGAAACGTCCTTAAACTAACGAAGGACCGAAACGTCGTTAAACTACTACCGCAGCATCCTTAGGCTGACGAGATGAATAAAAAAGAATATAAATATATATATATATATATATATATATATATAATATAATAAACGGTATGTCCATAAGCAAAATAGGGCATGGATGAAAACCCGAAAGGGCTCCGTGAGTAAAAACAGCAGGGTTACCGGCGAGTGTTCGTGAAAACCCGAAAGGGCGTGACCTCGTAAAAATAAAGGAAATAAAAAGAATTAAAAAAAAAACGGTATGTCCATAAGCAAAATGGGCACGGATGAAAACCCGAAAGGGCTCCGTGAGTAAAAACAGTAGGACTACGGCGAGTGTTTGTGAAAACCCGAAAGGGCGCAATCTCGTTAAAGGACACTTACAGGGTCCTCTCGGCCTTGTAAGGAGAAACCACCCGCGTGAGATCCTTACGACTCACAAGGGAACTACACACTTAGGGATCCCCACGATTCCTAAGGAGAAAATACACTTGCGATATCCTCACGACTAGTAAGGAGAACTCTCTTATGGGACCCTCACGGCTCATAAGATTTGAAAGTCTTAAGTTATAGAGACCTAAACCTGTGCTTAAGCAACCCCCCCACAACCTGCGATATAGCCCTACAAGCGGCTCAGTACTGACCCTTGTATACAATCCACGGGCGCAAATAAACATTTCCCTAACGAAGTCCCACCCGTGACTAGGGATATGTCCGCATGATGAACAACCCTTATAAGTCCTCTCGACTTACAGGGAGAAAACCCTCTTGTAGGATCCTTACGACTTACAGAGGAACATACACTTAGGAATCCTCATGATTCCTAAAGAGAAGATACACCTACAAGATCTTCACGACTTGTAGGGAGAAATACCTTTGTGAGACCCTTACGGCTCATGAAGTCAAAAGGCTTAGTCAACAGGACCCTAACCCTGTTCGCTGAGCCACTTTTGTTCGACATCGACAGAGGCAAATGATGATTCGCTCCTGGCAATATCCCAGTTGTAGCGGTGATGATGCCGAAATCGGTGTCTAATTTCAGGTTTACGGCGAAAAGTCAGTAGGCCGCACATGCATACGAAATAGCCGAAATGATGGGGCAACTTGCAATAAAAAGCAGCAAGTAAAAACGTATGCATATAAAACAGCCGAAATGATTGGGCAACTCGCAATAAAAAGCAGCGAGTAAAAGTAAAATAAATAGCCGAAATGATTGGGCACCGCGAAAAATAGCCAAAATGATTGGGCAATCGCGACCTTCGCGATATAAAAGCTGAAATGATAGAGCATCGCGGAAATAAAACAATAAAAATAAATGAAACTTTTTCCCAACAGTTGAGATCACATCAATCCCTGTATACAATCCAAGGACACAAACAAAGAGGGAACCATACCTTTCCAACAGGCTCCGCCAAAAAGCTAAGCCAAATCTCGATGGTTCATCAACAGCCTAGAGACAACCGCGACATTCGTCTTAATACAGCAGACGCAGTCCCAGCAAACGAAGCGAAGATCAAATTCCTAGCTTCACGGTCTTGACGGTGACTTATATAAAACCTGAAAGACCACCACAGATCAGTTCAACTCAGGGAAACTAGCGTCCTTGATGAGAGCCTCCTGATTCGCATCGGCTCGCAGAGAAACTAGCGTCTCCGCGAGAAATTCCCGATTCGTTTCAACCCCGAAGAAACCAGTGTCTTCGGCAAAATCCTTCGACTCAGGGAAACCAGTGTCCTTGACGAGAAAATCCTGATTCGCGTCGACCCGCAGAGAAATCAGCGTCTCCGCGAGAAATTCTCGATTCGTTTCAACACCAGGGAAACAAGTGTCCTTGGCAAATACCTTAACACAGGGAAACTAGAGTCCTTGATGAGAACCTCCTGATTCGCATCGGCTCGCAGAGAAACCAGTGTCTCCGCGAGAAATTCCCGATTCGTTTCAACCCTGAAGAAACCAGTTTCTTCGGCAAAATCCTTCGACTCAGGGAAACCAGTGTCCTTGACGAAGAAAATCCTGATTCGCGTCGACCCGCAGAGAATCTAGCGTCTCTGCGAGAAATTCTCGATTCGTTTCAACACCAGGGAAACAAGTGTCCTTGGCAAATACCTCAACTCAGGGAAACTAGTGTCCTTGATGAGAGCCTCCTGATTCGCATCGGCTCACAGAGAAACTAGCGTCTCCGCGAGAAATTCCCGATTCGTTTCAACCCCGAAAAAACCAGTGTCTTCGGCAAAATCCTTCGACTCAGGGAAACCAGTGTCCTTGACGAGAAAATCCTGATTCGCGTCGACCCGCAGAGAAACCAGCGTCTCCGCGAGAAATTCTCGATTCGTTTCAACACCAGGGAAACAAGTGTCCTTGGCAAATACCTCAACTCAGGAAAACTAGCGTCCTTGATGAGAGCCTCCTGATTCGCGTCGACCCACAGAGAAACTAGCGTCTCCACGAGAAATTCTCGATTCGTTTCAACCCCAGGGAAACAAGTGTCCTTGGCAAATACCTCAACTCAGGGAAACTAGCGTCCCTGATGAGAGCCTCCTGATTCGCATTGGCTCGCAGAGAAACCAGTGTCTCCGTGAGAAATTCCCGATTTGTTTCAACCCCGAAGAAACCAGTGTCTTCGGCAAAATCCTTCGACTCAGGGAAACCAGTGTCCTTGACGAGAAAATCCTGATTCGCGTCGACCCGCAGAGAAACTAGCATCTCCGCGAGAAATTCTCGATTCGTTTCAACCCCAGGGAAACAAGTGTCCTTGGAAAATACCTCAACTTAGGGAAACTAGCGTCCTTGAAGAGAGCATCCTGATTCGTGTCGGCTCGCAGAGAAACCAGTGTCTCCGCGAGAAATTCCCGGTTCGTTTCAACCCCGATGAAACCAGTGTCTTCGGCAAAATCCTTTGACTCAGGGAAACCAGTGTCCTTGATGAGAAAGTCCTGATTTGCATCGGCCCGCAGAGAAACCAGTGTCTCCGTGAGAAATTCCCGATTCGTCTCAATTTGCAAGATAAAGCCTTAGGTAGCAGGGATTAAAAAACTTGTTTCCTGAGCATTGGGACCCTGCAAGTCAGTCTAAAACGGTCTCTTGCATACTATTCACGGGTCTCACTCTCCAAAGTCGAATTTCGACAAGGAGGGAAACAACCGCTTACGGGTCCTCTCGACTCGTAAGAGGGAAAATTCTCTTATAGGATCCTTACGACTTATAAGAGAAAACGCACTTAGGAATCCTCACGATTCCTAAGGAGAAAATACATCTACGAGATCCTCTCGATCCGTAGGGAGAAAAGTCTCTATGGGACCCTCACGGCTCATAGAGTTGAAAAGTCTTAGGCGGCAGATCTGAACCTGCGGCCTAAGCCCTCGCTATTTCTATAAAAAAAAAACTAAGATGTTTACTCTTTTATCTGTCAACCGTGTTTGTTGAGACAGCATGCTGATAATGAGAGAAAGGGAGAAAGAAAAAGAGCATACAAGACATTCCAAAAAAAATGTGTATCTTTATTTATTAATTCAATCAAGTACAAGGTGAATCGTACAAAAGAATAAAGAATGGATACATGTTATTCGAAAAAGAAATTTTTTTTACAAGTATATTGATACAAAGGCAGCTACTGGGAAGGAAGCGTCTTAAGCAGCCCTGTCAATTGTTCACGCACCTCCTTCCACGCTTTCTCCTGATCGGCCGCCACCGCCAGTTCGGCCTCCACTTGAGCCCGTTGCTGCATGAAAGATGCAAGCTGCTCCCCAACGACCTGCTGAGCTGCTTCGCGGCCTTGGGCATCACGCTTGGCGGCATCAAGCTTCCGCTTCAGTGCTAGCCTATTAGAGTTACGCTCCAGAAGGCCCTTGAAGACAGCCTTCACCTCGGCAGCGTTCGCCTCAACTTCAGCACGTAGGCGAGCAGTTTCACTTGAAAACTCTTGACATTTCTTCAGCCTTAAAGCTGCTTCTTGTTCCAAATGGCGGAAATAAGAAGTGCTTTGCTCGAGCCATGCTGCCCGTTGAGTATTCACGGCCAAAACCTCAGGGGCAGGACGCATCGACTCCAGCTGATGCAGGCAGGCCTCGATTTCCCTGCAGTGATTAACCCAAGATTCGACGACGCCTTCGTTATGAAAATTTACAAGCGCCTCCAACATTGGTGTTCCCCTCCGAAAGACGGCGCATAAGACTGCGATGTCCTGACGCTGAGATTCGGGGCAGATACTATTTGGTTTTATCCGTCCTCCTCTCCGAAGATGCCAAGTTGATTTATGGCACCGTGTATCGGAGGTTTAGACGGATGCGGCCGATGTAGCAGACTTCGTCAAATTCCCCCTCGCTTTAGGGGTTTTTGATTGTGGGGACGCTCTTCCCTGCAGGCGCAAGCCCCTGCAGTTAATTACGCTACCGCATCGCGGTAACAACTTTCTCCTTCTCCAGAATTTCACTTCGTGTCGTGTGTGTTTGTTTTGTTTGTGGTTGCCCGTGGATTGTATACGGAGACTGAGTAATGCCGTCGCCCGTAGGACGTGGATTAGTCTAAATCCGTATTTACTTAGATTTGGGTTTGGTGTTTTTAGTTTAAGGATACGTTAGCCGTATTGCGGCTAAGATCAACTTAAACGTTCGTTAAGGATACGTTAGTCCTGTTTGAGACTAAGATCAACTTAACGTGATAATCCATTTAATATCTGGCCATCGGGACTCGTCACCTCTCTAACGTCGTTGAAGGATTACAACGGCAGATGTCAGAGGAGTTCGGAGATGTACCCTTGAACCAAGATTGATTTGGAGTTTTATAGTCCGTTTGAATGTTTAAGGATACGTTAGCCATGTTTGGGGCTAAGATCAACTTAAACGGGATCGTTTAGATCCGGCAAAAGAGCATTTGGAGGCTCTATTGTTCCAGTTTTAGGGACATAGTGGTCCATGTTCCAGTTTAGGGACGTAGTGGCCCGTGTTCCAGTTTAAGGACGTGGTGGTCTATATTCCAGTTTAGGGATGTGGTGGTCTGTGTTCCAGTTTAGGGACGTAGTGGTCCGACATTAGTTTAAGGACGTTTCGGTCCAATATTAGTTTAAGGACGTTTCGGTCCAATATTAGTTTAGGGATGTTTCGGTCCATCGCCAGTTTAAGGACGTGGTGGTCCAACATTAGTTTAGGGACGTTTCGGTCCAACATTAGTTTAGGGACGTTTCGGTCCACGAGTTTAAGGACCCCGCAGTCCATATTCATGTGTGGTCGTTGGGACCCGTCGCCTCTCTTACGTCGTTGAAGGATTACAACGAGAGGTGTCAGAGGAGCTCGGAGATGTACCCTCGAACCG
The DNA here is from genome assembly GCA_030015575.1 of Agapanthus africanus. NCBI lineage: Eukaryota > Viridiplantae > Streptophyta > Magnoliopsida > Asparagales > Amaryllidaceae > Agapanthus > Agapanthus africanus. The sequence goes on from CM057339.1 coordinate 31,624,985, forward strand.
GATATAAATTGATTTAAGGGAGCAATCTCGCTCAGTCAATTTAATTTGAGGACTTACGGCCATGATTGGGCTAAGTCCAGTTGAAAAGTATTCAATGCCTTTTATTTGTTTTTGGTCTGTTAGACCTGTGTTAAGGCTTGGCCCATTTTAAAATAATGTATTGCATTATTTTCTATTTTTTTATTTGGGCTCTGCCCGTAAAAGATGCAGAGCATCAATTTATTTTGGGCTCTGCAAGGTATCTGCAGAGCATCAATTTAATTAGGCCTGTTTGGTCTTTTAATTGGGCCTGGCCCTTCAGGAAATGCATTGCATTTTCAGGCGCTTTGCGCCAATCGGAGAGCGCAAGCGCTTGTGATGATGACACGTGTCATGCAAGCGCAGTGCGCTGCGCTAGTGCGCTGCGCTTGCGCTGCTGACACGTGGCGCACTTTGGTGAGTTGCGCCAATCACAGAGAGCAAAGCTCTATCTCAAAGCTCATAGCGCAAGTGATTCAGATGCTGACACGTGGCGCTTTCCCAAGAGCGCAACAACGCAGTTTGGAAGTGCAAAACACTAAGAATCTTTTAGATTCAAGAACAGAAGTGCAAAACACTATTTGATTTCTTGATCTAATTTAGATCAAAGAAAAATAAGTTTTTCTTTTTATTTCAAGAACCAGAGGTTCATAAAAGTGCAAAGCACTGTTTTTTTTTATTTTGTTGTTTTCTTGTTTTAAAGAACCAGTGGTTCATAAGAAGTGCAAAGCACTGTTTATTATGTGAAGATCATTGATCTGGTTTTTAGATCAATGATTTATTAAAAGAGATTTCTTCTCTCTCATGAAGGTTTTTATCTTTTTCTTTGAAATTTTCTCAGAGTTCTCTCTCTGTTTGAAGCTCTTGACTTTTTTCATGAAAATGTTGATGCTTTGAATTGAGGCCTAGGGTCCTTTTTATAATGCCCATAAATTAGTTAAAGAGATCTTTCTCTGAGTGATTTGGGGAATTTTCCCCATCGTTGGATCTTTGATCCAAGGGCTTCTGTTTTACAGAAGAAAATCTTCTTGTTTTAACAAGAACAGAAAAGATTTCTTTAGAATTTTAATTCTGTTTGGCGCAGATGCCCCAGCGCGTGACACGTGTCACGCAGCGCACAGCGCAGCGCAACTGCGCTAGCGCATCTGCGCTGACACGTGTCGCACAGCGCAGCGCAACTGCGCTAGCGTATCTGCGCTGACACGTGTCGCGCAGCGCAGTGCTTGCGCAACTGAAGCGTTGCTTTCTTTAATTTTATTTAAAATAGAGTTTTGCTCTGATTGGGCGCACTGCCTTGGGCGCTGCGCTGCCGTATCAGCTTTTGACACGTGGCGCGTTGCGCCCGGGATTTGAAGCGTTGCTTCAAAATTTGAATTTTGAATTTCTAGCAGAGTTTTGCTCTGATTGGGGGGAAAAAATGCCCCCCCACCCCACCGTTGCGCTCACATGGCGCACACGTGAGTGCAGCGGTGGCAAACTCCTGATCGTTGGATCAAGGGGTAAGCTGAAGGGACGCAAGAGCCTTATAAATAGGACCTATGGCCCTTTAGAAAATCTTCACCATCTTCAAGGTTTTAATTACCAGAGCTTTGCTCTTGCTTGAGAATTTTAGAGCTCTGCTCATTTCCAAAGTTAGAAAGTTTAGGTAAAATTAATTTAAATTAAATTAACTTAAATTAACCTTAACCAAAGAGCTTTGCTCTTACAGGTCTTTTGATCTAAAGAGATCCCCATTGGGGTTTCATAAACAGAGCTTTGCTCTAAAAAAAAACTTATAGATCTGCAGAGATCTTGTTCATGAGTTCTAACCCATGGACAGAGCTTTGATCTTTGAATCATCTGCAGATCTTTTAGATCAGAAAAATGAAGAAATTTTCATAAGTTTTTCATGGATTTCTCAAGATTCCAAATTTTTTTAATTCTTTTAGGTGTAAATATTTTCTGATGGACCTTTCCATTATTATTATAGAGCTGTGCCCTTTTTAAGGAATCTTATTCCCCTGAGACCAGAGTTTGACAAGTGTCACTCTGTGACAGATTTTTGCTCTGAAAGAGGAGATTTCCTCCTTGTCTTTAGGGATTCTTTATTAATGGGAATATTTTCTTAGGGACCAATTGACAATCTCATCCAATGATGAGTTTGTCTTATTTAACTGACGTATTGTCATCCAGATTTTGTGGGTCCTCCTTCGGTCTCCTACCCACTGCACTGCTGTGCAGTATGATTAATTTTTAAATTTAGTTAATTGAAAAGCTAAACGTTGGAATTGCAGCACTAACGGCTAATCTCTATTCATTTGCAGCGATCATGTCTCTCAACACCTCGTTCCTGTTCGTCCGTTCAGAGGAGGGATTTCCCGAAGCGCCCTTGGACCGTGAAGTTCTGGCTATGATCAAGGAATACGACCCAGAATACAAGAGTCTCCATCTTTGGGGGTCGTGGTATAACCATATCATTATAGGTCGACGCAGCTTCACATGCTCAGTGCCGTCAGAGCCTATCACGGCGATTCACTACGCTACCCCACCCTCGGTGCAGTATGCCGTGGAGTTGGCGGATTGGACGTCAAAGGGCTTCCTACATCCCGCCATAGATGCGATACCGGTTCTGCGTCCCATGGTTTTGGACATCCTAAGGCGCCGTATCTGTCAAGGTGAAGCACGACCCTGAGGGCAATCATATAACCTTGGTCTAATTCCCCGCCACCCGATCGGCTACCTGCCGTGGGCCCGGTACATCCTGTCGATGAAGAAGTCGCAGTTGATAAGATTAGGACTGTACACCGCGGTCTACGTCTCTCTTTTCCAGTATCCCACGCTCCCCACCTGGTGGTTCAAGGCTTTCCTGGAGCAGTGGAATATTCCTACCCACACTTTCCTTGTCATGGATCGGGAAGTGTCCATCTCTTTGGAGGAATTCGCGGAGGTATCCGGCCTACCAGTCATGGGGGAACACTATGAAGAGCTGCTCCCGACAGATGAGTACGTCTTCGGTGCTAAGCCGATGGTAAGGGGGATCACGCCGGAAAATGCTGTTCAACACCAATTCCTGAGCCTGATCAAGGTGTTGAACATCTACGAGTCCCTTTTTATCGAACATGGGAGTCGAGGAGTTAATTTTGAGGACTTCATTGCTCGTTTCCTTCGCCCAAGCGTCATTAAATCAGAAGTTGCCAAGTCTGCTACCCTGGATGATCCTTTCGGCCTAGGTTTGGATAACCTTCCGGCGAAGGAGATAGACCAAAAGGTTTTCTTCCTTCCGGACTTCCCTACTATATCTTTTGCAGAAATTGCAGCCCCCGGGATAGACGAGGAGGCCGTTTTCTTAGGATTTCTCGGACTGTGGCTAAGTTGGTTCGCGATCCCAATGCACTCTCATCGCATGCGACCTTCCGTCTTTTACCCAGCCCACCGAATGGTCATCGGGGTAAAGGTGGCTGTGGGGATCGCCGGCTTGGCGCACTTATATCATGGCCTCAGTCGAGCAGCGGATGCTAACGAGCCTGGGGTGCTGCACATGGTCTTCCCGATGCACTACTTTGCATCGTGGCTCGAACTACACACGGCGGGTGTCTTCGGCATGCATAAAAGGCCCTCGTTCTTTAGCAAGTGCGGTTTTCCTCGAATTATACAGCTGATCGGCGCATCAATTGTGACCCCGTCACTACGGAGCGCCAGGGGTTTACTCCTTCGCCCTCATACCGTTGGAGCCGGGATGTCCTTCGTCGATAAGGTATTGACCATTGGAAAGGCGTCTACCACTGCAATGCGGCCATTGCAAGATGTCTTTAAGGATGGAGCCTCGGTTTTGACGGCCTGGGAGACCCTTCACTTATATTCCATTAGACCGGGCTTCCTAGTTTTTAGGCAGAATGGTGTGGCAATCTTTATGAGGTACAACCCGCATCGTTTTGCTCAACAACTGGGCTACGATCAAGGGGTCCCCTTGGAAGCCTTTTTGCTGGAATCCGCTGCCACTGAAGAAGGGATGGAGAACGCGCTGCACCATTTCATGCGCCTGAATACAAGCTCTCATTTTTTTATTAGTGCGCCAGCTTACGCTCCGCGACTCCTCAATGTGTATAAAGACCGGTATAGTCATGCAACCGGAGCAGTTATAAAGGAGGAAAGGCGACGGCTGGTCGATCGTAAGGGTGCGCCTCCAGGTGCCGATCGCAACGCTCCTTTGGTTCCTAGGACTCCAGTAATCACTCCTCTAAAAGAGGTTAGAACCAAGCCACCGCGTGCGCAAAGCCCTCCACGTGGATTGCCGCTCCCTGATATCACAGATGCACCTGCAGCGTCCTGTGCTCCCATGGAGACAGTGGTTGTACTTTCGCCAGAGTCTGGCGTGGGTGCGGACATTGGGACCCGCCGTCCCAAGGTGGCTGCTAAGCGTAAGTCGATCCCACGTTCACCTAAGGTTGGCAGGCAGAAGAAAAAGAAGTCGCTCCTTTCCCTTGATGCGATTATTGGCTTAGAGCCAAGGGCCCCTCTTACCAAGGGAATAAGTGAATATGGCAGCAATAAGGGCTTTACGGTAGACCCCGCAGACACCGACATGGCGGCCGCCATTGCGGCTTCTGAGCGATCAGCGAGGCTTGAAGCGTGGTTGAGTAAACTCGCTGAGTCAGGTAATTACTAGCTGTTTTCTTCACCATTTCATCACATTTTTTTTATCATTCTTGGCTAACACCTTTCCTCATTTTCAACAGGTGTCTCTACCGAAGAAGCTATTGCTGCCTCTTTGAAAACCTTCCAGGAGGAGGAAAAGAAACGCGCTTTAGCGGGCGCCGGTATATCCTACCCCCCTTTTTTAAACAAATTTCGTCATTCTTTTCGATGATCAACCTGACTTTCTTCCCTTGTTTCTTTCTAGGGGTTATACCAGTCGACGAAGAGATCCTTCCGGAACCCGTCACTGGAGTTCCAATCTCGTCGGGGTTGCTGCAAGAGCCTCTGTTTCCTGATTTAAAATCAGGAAAGGTTACGAAGGAGGCATCACGTGCTAGCACGTGACCAGCAGTCACGTGTTGGCACGTGACATTTAAAAGCGTCGGCAAGGCAGATTCAGCTTCCCGTGTACATCAAAGAAAAGGGCTTCAGAAAGGGTCACGTGCTCCCACGTGATCTGGGTCACGTGTTGGCACGTGACATTTAAAAGCGGCTTCAAAGGCAAACCGGTTCCCTGAACTACATCAAAGAAAAGGGCTTCAGAAAGGGTCACGTGCTCCCACGTGACCAGGGTCACGTGTTGGCACGTGACACTCAAAAGCAGCAGACTCAATTCCCTGATTAAATCAAGAAAAAGACGCCAGACGAGAGTCACGTGCTCACACGTGACCAGGGGTCACGTGGTGGCACGTGACGGCTAAGCGGCAGCCAGAAGGCAGAGCGCAAAAAGGAAGAAGAGGTCTCGTTCCAAGTGGGTCACGTGCCCACACGTGACCAAGGGTGACGTGGCCACACGTGACCGGCTTTCAAAGCCTATCTGTTAACAGAATTAAATTCTGAGAAAAGGCCTCTCAAATCTTTCCAAAGGAACCGATTGAATTAAAGATTTAAAGATTCTTAAATATCACCTATCTATGGAAAAAAGCCTGAACTTGGAAAGATTTCCCCTTAAAATCTAACCGAAATAACAAAGGAGAATCTCTGGATTTAAAATCCAATGGTGATTAAAATTCACATAATAATCCAAAGGTCCAAAACGAATGGTGAATACAAATTAAATCTCTCAATGAAAGATTCACCAAAACTAATTGATTCGGCTGCTTCTCCTATAAATAGAAGCCAAGAGACACACAGAAAGGGAGGCAGAAAGGAATCGATACATAAAAAAAGAGGAGAGCCTTGATACTTTGGAGGAATTTGGATCTCCTGCAAAAGAAAACCCTAGGTAAGAAAGGGAAGGCTTTTTGAAAGGAAAAGAGAATTTAATTCTCAACAGAGTTTAACTCTGATATAAAACAGAAGAACATAGTTCTCTCTTTAGTGGAGGATCTGTAAAGTGCACATCTCCCTTCGAATTGAGAATTTAATTCTCATTGGGTTGAGATCCTGCTATGCAGATCCAAAGCATAGAGAGGGAATGGAAGCTTGAGAATTTAATTCTCGCAGAACTATAGGAATTTAATTCCTTTAAAATAAAATTAGGGTTTGACCCTATGTTATGGGAATTTAATTCCTTAAGAATGAACAGAATCAGGGTTTAACCCTAGTTAAGAACTTAGTTCTGTTAAAATAACAGGAATTTAATTCCCTCAAGAAAGAAGAAATTAGGGTTTCACCCTATGACAGAATCTCATTCCTCAGAATAATTCTTTAAAAGAGAGTGGGAATTTAATTCCTTAAAGCTTTTATTAGGGTTTAACCCTATGATAGAATTCAGTTCTTCACATATATGAGGAATTTAATTCCTATAGAAAATTCAAAGTTCAACTCTATCCCAGAAAATAAATCTTTAAAAGGAAATAGGAATTTAATTCCTCTAAAATTATTTCTAGGGTTCAACCCTACGAGGAATTTAATTCTTGAAAGGGATTAACAGATCTTCTAAAAAACATACATAGAGGTAGGGTCACGTGTCACCACGTGACCCCCGAAAAGATCTACAGAGAAGGCCCTTTGAGGCAGTGCCTCACGTGACCCACGTGACCCTTGGCAGAGGCTTTAATATACATGCATTTAAATGCCCATCACGTGATGGCACGTGATGCTCCAAAGTACTCAATACTCTCGGCAGAACAAATAAAGAGAGAGAGGGCGCTCTCACGTGCTACCACGTGACCCCTCTTGCTTTAGTGTTTAACACTAAGTTGGAACCTCTGAATCCATTGTTCAACACTGATTTACCTCAGTGTTCAACAATAATTGAAGAACTTCATTCGCAGGGTTTAACACTGAATTGCTTAGTGTTAACATTAAATTAAACCTCTGTTTAATTTTAATTTTCTTAGTGTTCAACACTAAATTAAAATCTCTGTCACCAGTGTTCAACACTGATTACCTGAGTGTTTAACACTAATTTGAGATCTCTGTCGCCAGTGTTTAACACTGATTTGTTTTAGTGTTTAACACTAATTTGAAAGCCTTGTTGCTGGTGTTTAACACCAACTATCTTTTAGTGTTAAACACTAACTTGTCAATCTCATTCCCAGTGTTCGACACTGATTGGTCTTTAGTGTTTAACACTAGGCTTTAGCCCAATTGGCTAAGTTCTAGAGGCAAAGCCTCTCCTTCAATGGGCCAACAGGAAACTAATATTCCAAACATGATTGGACTTAGCCCAAGATGGCCATAAGGCCTCAATTCAGACTTAACTGGGCTAATGGACTCATAACATAATTAATTGGTCTTGATCCCAAATCGGGCCGAAGACTATTTAATCCACCCCGGTGTTAGTTATATGTATGCCCTAGAGGCCATTGCTATACATAGGATGTATATTGTAGTGGATGCTGGGACATATATAGGGATGACTTTCTTGCTCGACATGATAGTATGCTATCTGGTTGATCTTTACCTTAACGTGTACACTGATTGTCTCTCTGTTACATGTTGGTAAAGCCCTTAGGATGTATACTTGACTACCTGGACTATGATGCGGATCATACTAGTGGGGACATGGTAGTCCATAAGTACATCCTTCACAGTCCCTAGTCGTGGGTATATCGAGACGGGGCATCGATATACCAGAGTAGACTAGCGTATACCTTCTCGACCCATACAGATGGGCGATGGATGATCCCATATCCATTGGTGTTTGACATCAGAGATGATATACGGGTGCTCAGTGGAGACTGGGTACACTGGACGGACTCGCCGAGAACTCCCAGATGGTATTATACCTTACGTCAGATGGCAATTCTCTGGTGACACTGGTACAGAGTAGTCTGTTGACCCGAGATCGTTATAGAGTCTTGTGTGGTTCCCACTGTACTTTGATTTCCACCTTACCACGTCCAAGAGGGCGTGCAAAATGGTGGTTTTTGGGTACAGTCCGAGTCACATAGAGGCAATGAGCGATAGGAGGGGATTCGTCTCTCCCGGTATAGGGAGTTGATGTTGTGCTGTGTTCGATTGGCTATAACCGGAAATCCCTGACCAGGGTTGCTGAGATTTACTGGTAAGTGTTACCAGTAGTTTCTCGAACTGTTATAGACCTCATATCGACACGACTTATCGAGCTATTGGGGTCTGACGTTTACCACCCCTAGGCGGGATATGCGACATATCAGACGATCAGACCGGACTGTACGGTAGTGTTACTGGTTGGATTCACAGGAGTGTGAGCGGGCTTGCTCGTCGATCTTCTGATCGCTCAATACCCGGGTGGCCATTACGTTTGGCAGACCGCTTGCGGCTTGTGGGTGTTTGATATGATCATCACCTGCTGCCGGCGTATTGACGAGTCTTTAGAGTCCTGCACAGAGGTTTCCTGGCTCAAGCGAAACGAAATAGGAGCGCATATGAGATATGTGCGGGACCGAGAATAATGCGTGTATGTGATACCGTATTACATTCTCGCGATAAATGTATCGATTGGTTGTATGCGATATAACCTAGTTATCGATTCAAGCATTGATTCGATAAACCGATACATAGGATACTAGTCGGTTATATGCGATATGACCGGATCGTTAAATCAAGTGTTGATTTAATGATTTAATGTATAATTATATATTTGATATATTACTTTGCATTAACTAGTATTGGTTCACTTTAAATGGATTTTCTCACTTGGATGTACAAGTTGTATATGTGATATATTTTTGTGCACATGTTTGTATCATGTTTGATGATATATGATTGCTGGGGTTTGTGTAAAGAATTAAACCTTGTTTAAATAAATGGTTAGGGTTTTTATTTGATTATTCATTCATTTATTTGTTTGTTTTTGGATTAAAGATAAGAGAAAAGAAAAACAAAAAGGTTTCTTTCTTTTATGAAGCTTGTTAAAGCTTCATGAAGCTTTGACCAAAGAAACCCTTTTGTCTTCATCTCATTAACCCTAACCATTCATTTAACCTTAGTCAATTCTCTACACATTACCATGGTTAATATTATGATAAGAATTGATTTTTCTATTCTATTCATAGAACTTATCATAATAATATTCATCTTCTTCTTCATCTTCTACTTGAAGAAAAAGCTTGCCTCATCAATGGAAACTTGATGAAATGAGTGAGAAATCCAATTCTAAAGTGAACCCACTTCCTATTTCTTCATCCTCTACCTCTTGCCAAGTAGTAGAGTGTGTTTTCTTCACAAGTTTCATGACTTGGTGAAGTGGGAGCTTGATCTTGTGATGCCTCGACGTAGATCATCTTCGGCACGAAGCCGACGACCTTGCCCGCCCATTTCTCCGATGAAGCCGACGCTAGAGCCCGGGATTTCATTTGGACAGCGAAGAGGACTTCATCATGGAGCCGTGGAGGTGGAGAACCGGATCTACAAAGGTTGTATTTCCGTACTCTTAGTTAAAGTAGTTAACTAGTTGCTTTGTCGCCTAAACTTCTAGCCAACGATCCGTATTAGGGTTTCTCGGCACCCGTAAATTTTGAAATTGGCATGGTTGATGCCTTGTGAGACCTCTTGGGAGTGCCTAGGAACCCTACAGTGGTATCAGAGCCTAGCTAGAGCCTTAGGCGAAGCGTAGACGAAGTTTGAAATCCGAACGAACCGAAACCCTAACACAAAAAGTGCTCTCTGGACTTTTTCTAAAAACTGGGTTTTTTCCAGATTAAAAATGCTTAAAAAATTCAGCAGGGAATTCTAAGAATTACGGCGCAAAATTTATTTCATGATCCCTCTAATGCGTGGCGGAACCGCGGCATAAGCCTAGCTTATGCGGCGGTTCCGCGGCAAAAGTGTGACGTCAGCCCTACCAATTTGCACAGTAATTCCTATTTAACAGTGCTGAGTTCTCTGGGTATTTTTAAATTTTATTCAAGAGTTGAATTTTCTGGGGTTGTTTTGGGGATTCGGTGTTTCGATCGGAGTATCAGATTTTGTCTATGTCGCTTTCCGGATAAATTTTAGAATATGTTAAAAAGTTCGACCGGATATAAATACCCAATTTTTCCCCTGTCGGGAAATTTCCAAGTATTGGATTTTTCCGAGGTTTAAAGACGTTCTAAGTAGTGCATGTAACGCGATGGTCCATCTAGAAGACAACAAATCTTAACTCGATTATGTGACCGTCTTGAACTGCCCTTTGAACCTTCAGGTTTGGGGCAGTACGGCGTGCCACATGTGAGGCGTTGGCTTGACCCTTCTACGGCTGGACCGTTGGTACTGAGGCATGAACTGAATGTTTTTAAAACTTATTTCAAGTGTTGATCTGTTTCGGGAAAACTTGGGTGTTCGATTGTTCGATCGGAAAGTTTAACATTTTCTATTTATCTGGAATGTGATACAATAATTGGAATTCACAAGAAGTTATGAGATAACTGTATGAATGTTATAAACATAGCACTTTAGTCTCACTTGATCGGTTGCCACGGAATTTTGATGTGATCAAAAGTCCGTCGCAATCACGTAGCGTACGCGGATACTCGCCGGGTAAACTTAATAGACAGCCTCATTCCATAGCCCCGACCAAGTGACTGTAGGAGAACCCCGTCGCCGAAAGCATCCGTTCGGGTGCTCGCGGCAGCGGTGTTCTGCCTTGGTGCACTTCGTCGACGGTATCAGGGGTGCAGCCGTCTACTGAAGTTTGCGATGAGCATTCGATCAGGATGTCGGGAATCTTGTTGAATTGCCCGACTTGATATTGAAAAGTGTTTTCGATTTTGAGACTAAAATGCGGGGTTTATAATTGTTAGGCATGCGATGTCTAAGAAATTCATTTGGCCAGGCATGTGATGTCTGAGGTGGTTGCGGATTCCAACTGTTGTAGTTTTACACTTTATTTTCTGTGACCGTAAGTGTAATATGTGATATCGCCGGTTTCGTTGCTATATGTCAACGACAATTGGGATGCGCATATTTACTTACGTTGATGACATGTGATATTATGTGTTGCTGGATATGTTATATTGGATCGTCGTGTTTGAATAGCCGGGTTTTTTTTATGTGAGATGAGTGTTTTTCATTTTCATTCATGTAAAAACTTGTATGTAATATTCTTTTATTGGGGCACTTCCAGGTTGCGGAAGATGTCACCTTTTGTATATTATTTACTTTTCTGCACTAGGATAGACCCAAGGAGGGGAGCACAAGTAACCGGGTTCTGGAGTCCAGTGGGAGACCAACTCGAGGAGTCGAGTCCAGGTCTCTTAACTCTAGAATTGGTAGGGTTGCTTGCCGCTCTCGTAGGGGTCTAGGGGTGTGGGTTTGGCTATTCATTGCGACCGTGGAATCCGTGTTTTATACTGGCTCGTATTGAAAACACGGACGTCCTAGTATATCCAATATTTCATATGTTTCTTCTGCTGCGATATCTGTGATGTGATCATGTGATATGTTCTGTGATGGATACTTTATATAGTATATATGATATATTATATAGACGTTACTTATGTTTTACACCCGCGCTAGCCCTGCCCTGCTCTGCCGTTAGTTACCTAACCTAACGGTGCACGAGAGGACATCGAGACGAATGCGGATGGCATAAGTGTACGTCGTATTTATCTGTGATGTTTAGGTAACTTAAATGATGGGACTTCATTAATATGATTAATGAAATAAAAGAAACCTAAGATGTTGTAGAAACGAATTTCAAAATAAAAAGGGTAGCTACAGTTCTTGCTTTGCACAGCGGTATATGTGATATATCCTGCACCTTATTCGATGAGGAAAGGACCGAGATCCCTTCACCGGGAGTGACTCCTTTAGCAATAACTGGCAGATGCTACACACTCGGTTTGTTTTCTGATTGCTTTTAAGAGTTTTTGCTTTGCACAGCGGTATATGTGATATATCCTGCACCTTATTCGATGAGGAAAGGACCGACGATCCCTTCACCGGGAGTGACTCCTTTAGCAAAACTAGAAAAGTCTCAAAAACACTCTATTTTAAAATCATTTGATTCTACAACGATATCAAGTTCATTACGCAATAGGTTTTCAGAAAAACCTGTCGTAGCCCTCCGTCATTTCAGATATGTACTGGTTAGTATTCGTGCTACGTTTGTTGACCTCTGTCAAGGCGTAGTGTGCGGTAGCTGATTAGTGCTTATCTGTATAAGCATATGATGTGATTGATTTAGGGTAGTCGTGCGACCTTGTTGACCTCTGTCAAGGGTCGTGCGGGTGGGTTTACTTCAATCAGGAAATGACGGGTTGAACTTGACTAGCGGCCTATGGTTTGTTGACCTCTGTCAAGGTCATAGGACGCTAGGGGCAAAATATTATCGGGAATTTCAAGTGTTGAAATTTGCAATGAGATTGCATACCTTCTATGAGATAGTTGGATCCCGATACCCGCTGCGAGTAAGAGTTACTCCTGGGAGAGTTTTATACATTATAATTAGCCGATCAAGTAGGTGTCTAGAAAGGTGTTAACGAGGTTACGCCTCTGGGAAAACGAGGTTTACATTAATTAGGTTCATACGAAAGCACGGGGGACCTCCCTCAAAGTACCGACACTGGCCTGGCTGAAAGATTGGCGAACTTGTAGTGTGTAATTAATCCCGGCTAGTCTTTCCTTTTAGGGTTTGAAGGAAGATTTGATAAAAAGCAGTGGGAGCCATCCTGATTAGATAAAATAATAACCAATCTATTCTTGCAAGAGCGCACGCTGAGTGTTTTCTTCTCTCTCTCTTCAGGTAGCGACCATATCATGCCTTAATCAAGATAATAATACGGAATATTGACCGAACCTTCTTGTTATACTAAGCTGGGGAACGTTGGTCCCGCTCCAACTTATAATTGTTATAAGACAGAGCAGGAAATTGGGGAATACCGGAATTCCCGTGCCGCCCAAACGAAGAGAGTGCATGCTGATGCATCATCTTCGGGTGTGTTCGTTACACAGAACTGTTTCTCTATATCCTCTACGTCCTGGGTATGTGATACCAGATCAGGATCCCAGATATGTAATCTGTTACATAGGGCTACAGAAAGGTAGAGAACTGAGAACGGGTGATAAGTTTTATGAGGCAGAAAACAGGGCAAGAGTTGCAGCCAAGTCTGTTGGTCACTGTCACCCTGTATTACCAATACATTGATTCTGAACGAATGCTATTAGATACCGAACCTGATATACAAAATCATATCTGTCTCTTTATTAGCAAAGAAACGATAAAATTTTGTATTGTTGGATAATGTTTTGAACATTTCCTATATCAAAAGTTGATCGGTTCAGGCACGTTATCTAAAAGCATTGATGTTCTAAATCAAACTACAGTTCTTTAGTATATGGAACACACACAAGAAGAAGAGTTCAGAGATGAACGAAACCTTCTTGAGGCATTGTAGACTAGGTCATATCAATGCGATCCGACTGGCTGAAGTTACATTTTAGATGCATATTTAAATCAGTTTGAATTTACATCTTGTGAAACTTGCCAGTCATGTCACAGAGATAAGATGACCATAGCTCCGTTTACTGGAAACAGAGAAAGAGTTAGTGAACTCTTGGGATGATACATGTTGATGTATGTAAGGTCCCCTGTCTACACATGCCAAGACTAGTTCTTTGTACTTCATTACATTCTCTGATGATCATTCGAGATTCAGACCTATGTTCCTGTTGAAACACAAGTCCGAACCTTTTGAGATATTCACAGAATATAAGTTAGAAGTAGAGAACCAAATACGGGTCAAAGTATTATGTCCTATGATGAGATCAAGGAGGAGAATACTTGAGCACGAAATTCTTGGACTTTTCTAAAGGAGAATGAGATTCTCTCTCAGCATTACTCCTCCGCATACACCATAGCACGATGGTAAATCGGGGTGGAGCAATCACACCCTATATGATAAGGTGTGCTCTATGATGAGTACTACTGAGTTACCTATTTCCTTTTTGGGAGTTATGCACTTGAGAAGCTGCATACCTATTGAATAGGGTTCAAATCAAATCAGTTGCCTACCACTTCATATTTGATATGATAAGGGAAGAGCCCATCTCTTAAGTTAGTTAAGATTTGGGGTTTTCCAGCCTATGTCTGAAAAACAAAATCCGGACAAACTCGAGGCAAGATCTGTTATGTACAACTGGAAAGGTTCCAGCTATGCAAACTACAGCAGATGATTTGGTAGAACCGAAGGATTCAATAGAAACCAACGAACCTCAGCCTCTCCGCCGATGTAGTAGGGTTCCTCACCCACCTGAGAGATACTTCGGTTTCTCTATGACAGTGGGAGCGAGGATTGCATCATGAGATGATGACCCAACTAATTTCGAGCTGGCCATCTGGAGTAAGACTCTGTAAGAGTGGCTGGATGCTTAGCGATCTGAGATGGAATCCAAGTATACCAACAAAGTATGGACTTTGGCTGCTATATCTGAAGGGTTAAATCCCCATCAGGAGCAAGTATATCTTGAGAAGATTACTTGGTGTAGATGGAAAAGTTGAGACTTTCAAAGCTAGACTTGTTAAAGTTTTTCGTCATAGACCAGGCGTGAATTATGATGAAACCTTTTCAAGTGGCTATGCTTAAGTCCATCCAGATCCTACTTGCCACGGCTACATACCATGACTACGATATTTGGCGGTTGGGTGCCATAACTGCTTTTCTAAATGATGTTTTAGAAGAGAACGTCTATAAGTACACAGCCAGAGGGCTTCGTAGACAGTGGGAGCAGCGGAAACGTGTACAAGATACTTTATAGGATAAAGCAGGTATCGCGGAGTTGGAACATCTGTTTTGATGTGTTAGTCAAAGAGTTTGATATCATCAAAAGGGTAGATGAACCTTGTATAAACAAAAAGGTAGTAGGGAGTATGGTGTTCATCCTCGTAGAGTACGTGGATGACATACTCTTGATAAGAAAGGAGTTTCCTATGCTACGCTCGGTCAATCTCCGCTTATCACAATGATTCTCCATAAAGGATCAAAGTGATACCTCCTAAATCCTGGGTTTTGGATCTATGAGATAGATCTAATTGGATGTTAGGATTCTCACTAGTTGTAGTGAGATGGTATCAACTGATCCTGGGGAGAATCACTGGAAGGGTTCCAGGGTGATAAAGACGACTGAATGTCAGTCACAGGCATTGTCTTTACCCTCAGTAAAGGGACGGTATGTTGGAAGAGTTCCAAGCTAGATACCGTGGCATACAAGACGATAAAGGCTCGATACATCGCTACTTAAGATGCTACCAAAGAGGCAGTCTGGATGTATATTTGTTCATGAGATAAACTTAGTTCCTCCCATTGTATGATAATGGAGTTGCGGCTTATGCCAAGGAACGTCCGTCCTATCAGTTATCCAGACATATTCTAAGGCAGTGTCACCTGATCATGGAGATGGTTGATCTCCAGGGTGATCGAGGTTAGGAGAGTAGACTCAGAGGACAACACGGCGGATCCACTCACAAAGGCCTTTTCCCAGAGAGAGACTTTTATGGGATGGTTGAGTATGAGATACTACAACCACTGCTATCAGATGGCCCTAGTGCAAGTAGGAGATTGTTAGTTATATGTATGCCCTAGAGGCCATTGCTATACATAGGATGTATATTGTAGTGGATGCTGGGACATATATAGGGATGACTTTCTTGCTCGACATGATAGTATGCTATCTGGTTGATCTTTACCTTAACGTATACACTGATTGTCTCTCTGTTACATGTTGGTAAAGCCCTTAGGATGTGTACTTGACTACCTGGACTATGATGCGGATCATACTAGTGGGGACATGGTAGTCCATAAGTACATCCTTCACAGTCCCTAGTCGTGGGTATATCGAGACGGGGCATCGATATACCAGAGTAGACTAGCGTATACCTTCTCGACTCATACAGATGGGCGATGGATGATCCCATATCCATTGGTGTTTGACATCAGAGATGATATACGGGTGCTCAGTGGAGACTGGGTACACTGGACGGACTCGCCGAGAACTCCCAGATGGTATTATACCTTACATCAGATGGCAGTTCTCTGGTGACACTGGTACAGAGTAGTCTGTTGACCCGAGATCGTCATAGAGTCTTGTGTGGTTCCCACTGTGCTTTGATTTCCACCTTACCACGTCCAAGAGGGCATGCAAAATGGTGGTTTTTGGGTACAGTCCCGAGTCACATGGAGGCAATGAGCGATAGGAGGGGATTCGTCTCTCCCGGTATAGGGAGTTGATGTTGCTCTGTGTTCGATTGGCTATAACCGGAAATCCCTGGCCAGGGTTGCTGAGATTTACTGGTAAGTGTTACCAGTAGTTTCTCGAACTATTATAGACCTCATATCGACACGACTTATCGAGCTATTGGGGTCTGACGTTTACCACCCCTAGGCGGGATATGCGACATATCAGACGATCAGACCGGACTGTACGGTAGTGTTACTGGTTGGATTCACAGGAGTGTGAGCGGGCTTGCTCGTCGATCTTCTGATCGCTCAATACCCGGGTGGCCATTACGTTTGGCAGACCGCTTGCGGCTTGTGGGTGTTTGATATGATCATCACCTGCTGCCGGCGTATTGACGAGTCTTTAGAGTCCTACACAGAGGTTTCCTGGCTCAAGCTAAACGAAATAGGAGCGCATATGAGATATGTGCGGGACCGAGAATAATGCGTGTATGTGATACCGTATTACATTCTCGCGATAAATGTATCGATTGGTTGTATGCGATATAACCTAGTTATCGATTCAAGCATTGATTCGATAAACCGATACATAGGATACTAGTCGGTTATATGCGATATAACCGGATCGTTAAATCAAGTGTTGATTTAATGATTTAATGTATAATTATATATTTGATATATTACTTTGCATTAACTAGTATTGGTTCACTTTAAATGGATTTTCTCACTTGGATGTACAAGTTGTATATGTGATATATTTTTATGCACATGTTTGTATCATGTTTGATGATACATGATTGCTAGGGTTTGTGTAAAGAATTAAACCTTGTTTAAATAAATGGTTAGGGTTTTTATTTGATTATTCATTCATTTATTTATTTGTTTTTGGATTAAAGATAAGAGAAAAGAAAAACAAAAAGGTTTCTTTCTTTCATGAAGCTTGTTGAAGCTTCATGAAGCTTTGACCAAAGAAACCCTTTTGTCTTCATCTCATTAACCCTAACCATTCATTTAACCTTAGTTAATTCTCTACACATTACCATGGTTAATATTATGATAAGAATTGATTTTTCTATTCTATTCATAGAACTTATCATAATAATATTCATCTTCTTCTTCATCTTCTACTTGAAGAAAAAGCTTGCCTCATCAATGGCAACTTGATGAAATGAGTGAGAAATCCAATTCTAAAGTGAACCCACTTCCTATTTCTTCATCCTCTACCTCTTGCCAAGTAGTAGAGTGTGTTTTCTTCACAAGTTTCATGACTTGGTGAAGTGGGAGCTTGATCTTGTGATGCCTCGACGTAGATCATCTTCGGCACGAAGCCGACGACCTTGCCCGCCCATTTCTCCGATGAAGCCGACGCTAGAGCCCGGGATTTCATTTGGACAGCGGAGAGGAATTCATCACGGAGCCATGGAGGTGGAGAACCGGATCTACAAAGGTTGTATTTCCGTACTCTTAGTTAAAGTAGTTAACTAGTTGCTTTGTCGCCTAAACTTCTAGCCAACGATCCGTATTAGGGTTTCTCGGCACCCGTAAATTTTGAAATTGGCATGGTTGATGCCTTGTGAGACCTCTTGGGAGTGCCTAGGAACCCTACACCCGGTTCAAGGGTACATCTCTTCACTCCTTTGATACTTACCATTGTAATCCCTCAACGTCTTCAAAGAGGTGACGGGTCCCGATGACCACACATTGATACGGACTGTGGTCCTTAACCTTGACCGAGATGTCTTAAAACTAACAATGGACTGTGGGGTCCTTAAACCCATGGACTATGAGGTCCTTAACCTTGACCGAGATGTCTTAAAACTAAGAACGGACTGTGGGGTCCCTAAACCCATGGACTATGAGGTCCTTATCCTTGACCGAGATGTCTTAAAACTAACAATGGACTGTGGGGTCCTTAAACCCATGGACTATGAGGTCCTTAACCTTGACCGAGATGTCTTAAAACTAACAACGGACTGTGGGGTCCTTAAACCCATGGACTATGAGGTCCTTAACCTTGACCAAGACCGAGATGTCTTAAAACTAACAACGGACTGTGGGGTCCTTAAACCCATGGACTATGAGGTCCTTAACCTTGACCGAGATGTCTTAAAACTAACAACGGACTGTGGGGTCCTTAAACCCATGGACTATGAGGTCCTTAACCTTGACCGAGATGTCTTAAAACTAACAACGGACTGTGGGGTCCTTAAACCCATGGACTATGAGGTCCTTAACCTTGACCGAGATGTATTAAAACTAACAACGGACTGTGGGGTCCTTAAACCCATGGACTATGACGTCCTTAACCTCGACCGAGATGTCTTAAAACTAACATTGGACCGCAATGTCTCTAAACTACCCATAGACCGCAATGTCCTTAAACTACCTACCGACCGCGACGTCACTAAACTAAACAACAGAGCCCCCTTTTACTGCTCTCTTGTCGGATCTAAACGATCCCGTTAAGTCGATCTTAGTCTAAAAACTAGACTAACGTATCCTTAACAAACGTTTAAGTCGATCTTAGGCTCAAATGAGGCTAACGTATCCTTAAACCCCAAACCCCCAAACCCAAATCTAAGATAATACGGATTTGGACTAGTCCACGCCCTACGGGCGACGACATAACTCAGTCTCCGTATACAATCCACGGGCAACAAAACACAAAACAAACACACACGACACGAAGTGACCATCTGGAGAAGGAGAAAGTTGTTACCGCAATGTGGAACACAATTCCTAAGTTCCATGTTTACAAGGGGACCGGCAATCCCCACCAACATGTCGCCCAGTTCAGGGCCCTTTGCGGTAACACCGGCGGAGATGATAAACTGTTGCTTCGCCAGTTCGTGGGCAGCTTATCAGAAACAGCGTTCGAATGGTATTCGGAACTCCCGAACGATTCTATCAAGACGTTCGCTGAAATGGAGTTGCTATTCACTCAGCGATTCGCAAGCGCCAGCGAACGCACTCCAATAACGGCATTGATTAACGCCAGGGTAAAACCAGGCGAAACTTGGGTCTAGTATGCTATACGATGGCGGAATTTGTGGTCGAAATGCGAGCAACACATTGAGGAAGCGCCCGCTGTGGGCATGTTCGTGGGAACCCTAGACTCTCACGCAACTATCTCCCAGTTTATGATGTTCTTTAAGCCAACCACATTCCAGGCTTTAATCGACAAGTTGGCTCAGATAGACCAGATGGGTCATAGACCACCTCCCCCGAAGCCAGAACCTCGGAATGACAAGGGTAAGGGAAAGGCCACCTTCGTCGCGAATGCTCAGCAGCAACCCAGTGCCTCAAAGCTGGCGGATCAGTTGGAAGAAAGACGGAGGTATTATAATGAGAAGATGAAGCGTCCCTACTTGTTCCCACGGGACAAGACGAAACGGTTATTCGAGCTGGCAGTACGCAATAGACTTATAAACTTGCCAAATCCAAGGCGACCGCCACAACCCACTGAGGTGAATAACCCCAACTATTGCCCTTACCATCAAACGGTAAGCCATCCGATTGAGGATTGCTTCGTTTTCAAAGGATGGATTGAAGATCAATACCTCCAGGGGAAGTTTGCACTGTCCGAAAAGTGGAAGGTGAACCCGCCACAGCCGCATACTCCTAAGAAGACGGACGCACCGGGGGCGACTTGTTCCTTTATTAAAGAAGCTCCATGGGAAATCGTGCTATCAGCTAAAACCAAAAGGATGCTGAGTGACCTTCATGCGTGCCCAGCGGTTGAATGGAAGAACCCGCTTGAACCTCAAATCATCGAAGGGATGTTGAAGCCGCGCCCAACTACAAAGATTCATGGTGATGGCCCAAGTACTCACACCCAACCGTCAAAATTTTCGAAGAAAAAGAAGAGGAAATCCAAAAAGCCCGTGAAGCCTGGAGACAAGCGCACGGATTTGCAGAAACAGATTGACGCGCTGGAGGAGTACAATCAAAAGGCACGGACTCCCGTAACACTGCAAGAGTTCCTCAACCACGTCTTTCAGAAGGAAGATGAGGAAGAGAGCTCATCGGATGAATCCGAGGGATATGTGACGAGTTGTCATGTGATTTCCCACTCGGAAGATGAGAAAACTCCTGGCACCGAGAAACTGGGGGCACATCCTGAGCCAGGACTTGTGTAGCCAACAGATGAAATGATCGACGCCTTTCTAGACGAGATTCGTCTAAAGAGTAAAGCAGATCAGGAGCGTGAGATGGCCGCATCGGAAGGAGCCGAACGCAGGCGACTAAACGAAAGAGTTGAAGTACTCCCGCCAGATCGAACGGCATCCGAGGCAGACAAGAAGATATTCAAGACGAGGAAAAGGTTTGCCAAAGCCATGTCAATAGGAATGAAGCTACCACCCTTGGAAGAAAACACGCTCAATGGGGAGGAGAGGCACCCTGATTATTGCGTATATCATCGGAAAATTTCACACCCTACGGAGGAGTGCAACGCTTTTAGGATATGGTGGCAGGGATATGTTGCTCATCGGCAACATTTTAAGCGCATGAAACGCAAGACTCGTCGGAAACGAAGAAGTACTGCCGACGGGCATAACAGAACTACTGGCAACTGTTACGTGGTTAACGCCGGAAGGTCACAAGTTCTCACCTTTGGGAGCGACTCTGATGAAGAAATGGCTCTGGGCCCTCTCTTTAAAGAATCCGTTTTAGGGAAAGTGGAGGAATCAGAGGCCTGCGAAAACATTCAGCTGCGCAATCGTACGCTCCCGGAAAAGAATCTCGGGCCCGCAAATAGAAAAGATAAGGGAAAGGAAAAGGTCACTGAGGATATCACTTTAGATGACCAAGTTATGAAAGAGCTGACTACCAAGGATCCTCCCAGGAAGGGTAAGGTGGACTACAACATCCTAGCGCACCTAAGGAAGCTACCTTCTCAACTTAGCATTCTCGATGCCCTCCTATTATCAAAAGAAGCGCGAGATTCATTAATCAAGGCGTTACAAGAACCTGAGCAATTCCAAGCCTTCCTTGCTGCGGAAAGGATGAAGGATGAACTGGAGGAAGAGCATACGGCCGACATCACTTTCGGTGATGAAGACCTCCTTCTCGGGACGTGCGACCACAACCGTCCCCTATATGTCTCTGGATACTGCCATGATATCAAGATAGGCAAGATCCTAGTGGATAATGGATCCTCCGTCAATCTCCTTAATGTTCGGGTATTAAAGGAAATCTGCATGAGTGTGCAACACCTCGCTCGTAACAAAATTACCATCTCCGGTTTCGACTCCCAATCGTCACGGACTCTCCGATCCGTAATACTAACATTACGCTTTGGACTACTCGTCACAGACATCAAGTTCCATGTCATTGACGCCAAGACCTGCTACAACGCCTTGCTCGGTCGCCCTTGGTTGCATGAGTACAACATCATCCGTTCTACACAGCATCAGTGTATGAAGTACTTTAAGGATGGTTTCGAGTATACCGTAACAGGTGAGCTGAACCCATTTTCCGTGAACGAAGTCCGCAAATACGAAGATGCGAAGTACTTTTTGCCAGATTTCGAGGATACAGAAAGGTGTCGCAAGCCGGAGAACAAAGCCGCCGCCGCCATCCCTATTTTCGGGAGCGATACCGAAGGAGAAGAAGAGATAGTTTATGCTGGGCCGTCTCAACACAACAACCCGGGGACGTCCGCCCCCATGTTGGTCTTCGGAAGTGACTCGGAAGATGAGGTTAATGCCGTGTTCTCCAGTCGGCCGTCAATACAAGCATCTCCTGGCGATGATCAAAGTTTGCAAATCACCATGGTGCCGCAGAAGCACTACAAGGATCTTGACGCACTTCAAGCTCACAATGTGCAGGACCTGCAAACATTTTACGTCCCTCCCAGGAAAAAGGGTGAGAAGGTAATCCTATTCTACCGATCCTCAGAGTCGAAAGTAGAAAAAGAGATCTGGCATGGCGCGGATGCTACACTCGACAGGCTCCAACCCATCCGTTTGCCCAGATACTACACAAATGGACTAAAGAGGCTATTGAAGCGCCAAGGGGTACCGTTAAAACAGACTGTTCGGCAAGCTCGGTTCTACAACAGGATTTGGGATGTCCCTGGGACCTAACGCAAATTGCCCAACGGGAAAATGGAAACACTTGGGCTTGGATACGCGAGAACCGGAAAACGGGAACGGGCCCACAGTAACTACGCCATATATACCTTTGATGAAGAAGAGGACGCCCTGTCGGGAAATGCCAACCCCTCATCAAAACCAGATCCCGCGATCGAAGTGCCGAGTCCGTCGTTTGAAGAACGAATGGGCAAGCTTATCAGGAAAGCTGGTCAAAAAGCTCGGGAAAACCACAACCGCAACATGGCCATCTACGAGGAGGCCAGTACGCAACGTCTGTTTCAACATGCTGCGAAAGACAAAGATACTCATCCCTGTCAACCCGTTGTCCGAAAGGCCCAACGCAGAGGCAGAAATAAATCAAGAAGCGGAAAGAGGAGCCGACAACAACGACGCAGGATTAGAGAGTCACGTGAGCGGGCATTGCGCGGTCCGGATTTGTCCCTCACGAAGAAGATAAGTCGAGCGTATTCCTTCCCTCGAGACAAGACGGAGAAGTTACTCGAGCTCGCTATAAAACATCAAATGATCGCGCTTCCAGAGTCTAAGCACCCTGAGCGAGCTAACAAGGCTTTTCATCTGAGCTATTGCTCTTATCACCGAGCCATAGGACATCCTACCGAAGACTGCTTCACCTTCAAGAACTGGGTCGAGGACCAGTACCAACAGGGCAGATTCGCTTTATCCAACGGCTGGAGGGTAACGCCGCCACAAAAGCACGAACCCAAAGCCGCAAAAGCGAGACCAGATCCACCTCAGTCCTGGAAGCGGATTCGCACCTGTTACACGATTACGATATTAAAAGAAGAGACCGAGAACATAGATGACCTTCCCTGGTGCTTTGAGAACAGCAATGATGAGGTGATCTCAGAATTTCCGCCAGCTCTGAAAAAACTGGAAGATGGCATACATACTACTGCAGATAACCTCAAGAAGATTGAGCTGGGATCGGCAGATGATCCGCGACCGACATTCGTCGGCGAGCTGCTATCTGAAGAAAGGGTGGCCGCGTTAAAGAACGTGCTTCTACAGCATAAAGACTGCTTCGCGTGGAACTATTCCGAGATGCCAGGATTAGATCCGGAGATTGCTGTGCATAAATTAGCAATATCCCCAGATATCAAGCCAGTCAAGCAGGCGCCGAGAAGGATGCGACTCGAGCTTGAAATGAGCATCAACGCTGAAGTTAAGAAGCTGACCGATTCTGGATTTATCCAAGAAGTCCAATATCCCGACTGGATCGCCAATATCGTCCCGGTAATGAAGAAAAATGGGACGGTACGCATATGCGTGGATTTCAGGGATCTCAATAAAGCCTGTCCGAAGGACGATTTCCCAGTACCGGTAACCGAGCTAATGATAGATAACACGTCCACTCATGAGGTTTTCTCCTTTATGGACGGTTCATCAGGGTACAATCAGATAAAGATGCATCCCGAAGACCAGAAGCACACCGCTTTCCGGACCCCTTTGGGTATATTCTGCTACAGGGTTATGCCCTTTGGTCTAAAGAACGCCGGCGCTACCTATCAAAGGGCCATGACAAAGATCTTCGATGACCTCATACATGACATCGTCGAGTGCTATATCGATGACCTTGTAGTAAAGAGCATGTCATACGAAGAGCATTTAAAGCATCTGGAGACTGTATTTCAACACCTTCGGCAATATAATTTGAAGATGAATCCCCTCAAATACGCGTTTGGAGTCTCCTCAGGTAAATTCCTGGGATTCATCATCCGACACCGAGGTATCGAAGTGGATCCATCTAAGATCAAGGCGATCATGGAAATGCCTCCGCCAAGAACCCTCAAACAGTTGCGGTCTCTCCAAGGGAAGCTCGCATACATCCGGCGATTCATCGCCAATCTTTCAGGCAAGTGTCGTCCTTACAGCCACCTGATGAAGAAGGGAACTCCATTCGTTTGGGATCACAAATGCCAAGGCGCACTAGACGAGATCAAGCAGTACTTACAGAACCCTCCGGTGTTGGCTGCGCCGGTCAAGGGAAAACCCCTCATTCTTTATACGACTGCCCTTGAAGGTTCCTTAGGCGCATTATGGGCACAAGAGAACGATCAAGGAAAGGAGAGAGCACTCTACTACTTAAGTCGAGTTCTGCTCGGGGAAGAAAGCAACTACTCTCCCATTGAAAAACACTGCTTGGCGTTGATCTTCGCGATAACAAAGCTCAGACACTATGCGTTGGCGCACAAAGTCAGTCTCATTTCAAAGGTGGACCCTCTTAAATATTTGATGTCAAATGCTATATTGACGGGTCGACTCTCTAAATGGGCTCTACTCCTGATGGAGTTCTCGATAACGTATCGACCTCTTAAGGCAGTGAAAGGCTAGGCCATTGCCGACTTCCTTGCTGAGCATCCAGTACCTGCCGGTTCTCCTCTGAACTGCGATCTGCCGGACGAGCATGCATTCGATGCGATCGGCGGCGGTAGTACCCGATGGGAACTCTATTTCGATGGAGCGTCTTCCGTAAAGAAGCGCAAACAGGGTATCCCAATGATCAAATCAGGGGTAGGCCTCATCTTCGTAACTCCACAAGGAGGGATAATGCGCTTCGCCTTCTCCTTAACAGAGCCGAGGACAAACAATGAAGCCGAATAAGAAGCTCTGATAGCAGGTCTCGAGATCGCCATCGATATGGGAATTGAAGACCTCCTTATATACGGGGATTCTCAACTGGTCGTTAGTCAAGTAAATGGTGACTACCAAACGTGCAAACCAGAGTTGGTGAAGTACGGCGAAAAGGTGCAACAACTGTTGACCCAAATTCCTTCCTATACTTTGGAAAGCATACCACGCACGGAAAATAGTAAAGCGGACGCGTTAGCAAAGCTTGCTAAAGAATTGGCTAACGAGAACCTCGATGACGTTAAAATCATGGTACAAAGCCGTCGAGTGCTTGCCCTAGCAGAAATATCTCCGGAATCATACGAAGAAAAAGGAGCGACTGAGCAGACGACCCTACAAATAAAAGACCGTGAGAAGGCTGAGGACTGGAGGGAAGTCTTCATAGACTACTTTAAGTCCCACCGAATGCCCGAAGAAGCGTCCTCAAGACATCAGCTCATGAAACGAGCTCTATCTTTCGCTTTCGTCAATAATACTCTGTATAAGAAGTCGTTTGATTCTCTGTGGCTAAGATGTTTAGGACCTGACGAAGCAGAAAGAGTCGTTCAAGAGGTTCATGACGAAATCTGTGGTTCTCATCAAGCAGGCCCAAAGATGAAGTTTAAAAATTAAACGGATGGTTACTACTGGCCCACGATGATCCAGGACTGCATCGAATATGCGAAGCAGTGCCACTCGTGCCAAATCCATGGGGATTTCATCCACCAACATCCGAATCCACTACATCTGACGGTGGCTAGCTGGCCATTCGAAATGTGGGGGACTGACATAGTCGGCCCCATCGAACCAGCATCATTCCGGGGACATCGTTTCATCCTGACGACAACTGATTACTTCTCCAAATGGGCAGAAGCAGTACCGCTGAGGGAAGTGAAGACGGAGAATATCCTCCACTTCTTCAAGACGCGCGTCATCTATCGGTTTGGAACCCCACGGCGGATTATCTCCGATAACGGGCCAGCCTACAGAAGCCATAAAATTAGCCGCTTCGCGCAGCATCATAATATAGACTGGAGATATTCCTCAGTTTACAATCCGCGAGCTAATGGTCTAGCCGAGGCCTTCAATAAGACCTTGACAAAAATCATGAAAAAGACGGTGTCCCGAAATAAGAAAGACTGGCACGAGAGGCTGCAAGAGGCCCTTTGGGCCTATCGAACTACGTTCAAGACGGCCACGAACACAACGCCGTACGCACTGGTATTCGGTACGAAAGCGGTACTCCCCCTCGAAATAGAGCTACCCTCTCTACGGATGGCAGTCCACTACGAACTGACGAACGAAGAAAATGCTAGCCTCCGGCTCAAGGAGCTTGATGCTCTTGA
The DNA here is from genome assembly GCA_030015575.1 of Agapanthus africanus. NCBI lineage: Eukaryota > Viridiplantae > Streptophyta > Magnoliopsida > Asparagales > Amaryllidaceae > Agapanthus > Agapanthus africanus. Next base: position 31,651,277 of record CM057339.1, read on the forward strand.
AGAAACACGGCTCATAGCGCAAAAAAATCTAGAAGCTTATAAAGAAAAGATGACGCGCTCATACGAAAGATTGACCCGACCGAGGACATTCCGCCAAGGCGAACTCGTACTAGTGGTCAAAAGACCTATGATCCCCAATCGCGTCAAGCGGGAAAAATTCGAGCCAAACTATGAAGGCCCGTACATCATAGATAAGGTCTACCAGGGTGGAGCCTACCTACTCATGGACATGCATGGTGAAAGGCCTTTCAGGACAATAAATGGCCGCTTCCTAAAGAAATACCACGCTTAATGAGCCACAGCCCAGGTCAATGATAGATGACGACGACTATGTCCGCTCGCTATCTTCCTAAAGCTCAAAGCTCTATAAGTAGCAGCTGGCCCTTTCCTCGATGGACCGAAATGTCCTTAAACTAATAACGGACCGAAATGTCCTTAAACTAATCACGGACCGAAACGTCCTTAAACTAATGACGGACCGAAACGTCCTTAAACTATCGACGGACCGAAACGTCCTTAAACTAACGACGGACCGAAACGACCTTAAAACTACTACCGCAGCATCCTTAGGCTGACGAGATAAGAAAAAAAAAGAGAGAGAGAAAGAAAAAATAAAAAAAATAATAAAAAAAACGGTATGTCCATAAGCAAAAAGGGTACGGATGAAAACCCGAAAGGGCTCCGTGAGTAAAAACAGCAGGGCTACCGGCGAGTGTTCGTGAAAACCCGAAAGAGCGCGACCTTGTAAAAAAAATAATTAAAAAATAATTTAAAAAAAAGGTATGTCCACAAGCAAAAAGGGCACGGATGAGAACCCGAAAGGGCTCCGTGAGTAAAAACAGCAGGACTACCGGCGAGTGTTTGTGAAAACCTGAAAGGGCGCAACCTCGTTAAAAGACACTTACAGGGTCCTCTCGACCTTGTAAGGAGAAACCACCTGCGTGAGATCCTTACGACTCACAAAGGAGCAACACACTTAGGGATCCTCACGATTCCTAGGGAGAAAATACACTTGCGAGATCCTTACGACTCGTAAGGAGAATTCTCTTATGAGACCCTCACGGCTCATGAGATTTGAAAGTCTTAAGTTACAGAAAGCTAAACCTGTTCTTAAGCAAATCGCCCACAACCTTCGATGCTGCCCTACAAGTGGCTCAATACTGACCCTTGTATACAATCCACGGGCGTGAATAAACATTTCCCCAGCAAAGTCACACCCGTGACTAGGGACATGCCCATATGGTGAACAACCCTTATAATTCCTCTCGACTTATAAGGAGAAAACCCTCCTGTAAGATCCTTACGACGTACAGAGGAACATACACTCAGGAATCCTCACAATCCCTAAGGAGAAAATACACCTACAAGATCCTCACGACTTGTAGGGAGAAATACCTTTGTGAGACCCTTACGGCTCATGAAGTCAAAAGCCCTGGTCGACAGGACCCTTAACCCTGTTTACTAAGCCACCTTTGTTCAACATCGACAGAGGCAGATGATGATTCGCTCCTGGCCATATCCCAGTTGTAGCGGTGCTGATGCCGAAATCTGTGTCTAATCTCAGGTTTATGGCGAAAAGCCAGTAAGCCGCACGTGCATACGGGATAGCCGAAATGATGGGGCAACCTGCAATAAAAAGCAGCAGGCAAAAATGTATGCACGCAAAATAGCCGAAATGATGAGGCAACTCGCAATAATAAAAAAAACAGCGAGTGAAAATGAAATAAATAGCCGAAATGATTGGGCACCGCGATATAAAAGCTGAAATGATAGAGCATCGCGGAAAAAGAAATAAAATTAAACAAAAAGTTTCAATTTATGCCCTACAGGTGATGTTCCATCACACCCTGTACACAATCCAAGGGCGTAAACAAAAAGGGATCATACTTCTCCCCCAGGTTTCATCAGAAGAAGAAGCCAAGTCTCGACGGGCTAAAGGAGACCTGGAGATCGTTTCAACACTCGTCTCGTAACAACGGACACAACTCTAACCTAAGCGGAACAGCGGCAACTCCCAGTTCCATGGCTCGGTGGTATACATATCGCCAATAGTCAAACCTCCATCCTGTGAAATGCGGATACAATCAGCAAAATTCCTGGTTACGTAGAACGCGGATAACGTCACTCTTTGACCCCGTGGAAAACGTCCAGAGCGGATCCTGGTCCTCGCGGAGCACGGCAGTGAACCCGTGTGAAGCATCCAGAGCGGAGCCTAGTCCTCGCCGAGCACGGTAGTGAACCCGTATGAAGCATCTAGTGCAAAATTCCTGGTTATGTGGAATGCGGATAACGTCACTCTTTAACCCCGTGGAAAACGTCCAGAGCGGATCCTGGTCCTCGCAGAGCACGGCAGTGAACCCGTGTGAAGCATCCAGAGCGGAGCCTAGTCCTCGCCAAGCACGGCAGTGAACCCGTGTGAAGCATCTAGTGCAAAATTCCTGGTTACGTGGAACGCGGATAACGTCACTCTTTAACCCCGTGGAAAACGTCCAGAGCGGATCCTGGTCCTCGCGGAGCACGGCAGTGAACCCGTGTGAAGCATCCAAAGAGGAGCCTAGTCCTCGCCGAGCACGGCAGTGAACCCGTGTGAAGCATCTAGTGCAAAATTCCTGGTTACGTTGAACGCGGATAACGTCACTCTTTGACCCCGTGGAAAACGTCCAGAGCGGATCCTGGTCCTCGCGGAGCACGGCAGTGAACCCGTGTGAAGCATCCAGAGCGGAGCCTAGTCCTCGCCAAGCACGGCAGTGAACCCGTATGAAGCATCTAGTGCAAAATTCCTGGTTACGTGGAACGCGGATAACGTCACTCTTTGACCCCGTGGAAAACGTCCAGAGCGGAGCCTGGTCCTTGCAGAGCACGGCAGTGAACCCGTGTGAAGCATCCAGAGCAAACACCGGACTGTGGAGTCTCCACGGACTATGATGTCCTTAACCTCGACCGTAATGTCTTAAAACTAAAAATCAACCACCTCGATTCCCTACGGATTCTGCCTTGGTTTAAGGGTACATCTCTTCACTCCTTTGATACCTGGCGTTGTAATTCCTCAACGTCTTCAAAGAGGTGACGGGTCCCTGCAACCTAACATCGGACTGTGAAGTCCCTAAATCCACGGACTATGAGGTCCTTAACCTTGACCGTGATGTCTTAAAACTAACATCGGACTGTGGAGTCCCTAAATCCACGGACTATGAGATCCTTAACCTTGACCGTGATGTCTTAAAACTAACATCGGACTGTGGAGTCCCTAAATCCACGGACTATGAGGTCCTTAACCTTGACCGTGATGTCTTAAAACTAACATCGGACTGTGGAGTCCCTAAATCGACGGACTATGAGGTCCTTAACCTTGACCGTGATGTCTTAAAACTAACATCAGACTGTGGAGCCCTTAAACCCACGGACTATAATGTCCTTAACCTTGACCGCAACGTCTTTAAACTACGATACCTGGAGCAACCCCTGACCCCGTGAAACACGGATAAGGGCGACCACATCCAGCACTTGCAGGTCCTCACGACCTGTAAGGAAGAAAACTCTCTTGTGAGATCCTTACGACTCTCAAGGGAAAACCCGCTTAAGAATCCTCACGATTCTTAAGAAGGACTTATGCCTATGGGATCCTCTCGACCCATGGGGGGAAAAAACTCTTTATGAGACCCTCGTGGCTCATAAAATGCAAAAGTCTTAGGAAGCAGATCTTAACCCTGAATCCTAAGCCATCGCTGCCCTGCAAAGAGATCAAGATAAATTGTCCGCAAGACACATTCAAAGGAGACGCATCATTGAGAAGAAATATGTATCTTTTATTCATAAACCGAAATGGATACAAACTACAATCCATGAAAGAACAAAAAGAAAATACTCTCATCTATGAGTATATACAAGAAGGAAGGAAAAGATACAAATGTTTTAAGCCGGCGGGCGATTTAGCAGCTTGGTCAGCTCATCCTGCTTTTGTTGGGCCACGGCCTCATGATTTAAGATCGCCAAAAGACGGGCCTCCGCCTGCGCCTGCTGGGCCTGATACGAAGCGAGCCGGCCTTCAAGCTCTTTCTCGGTGACCTTATGAGCCTCGACCCTCTCACGAGTGAACGTGGCAGCTTTATCGAGAGCCACCACTTCTTTTATGGACTCCTGAAGCACCCGCCAGAGTTCGTATGCTTTGTTGGCTTTGGCTGTGAGGCTGGCCTGAAGCTCGCTCAGCGCCTTAGAAGCCAACTCCCTCTCCGAGAATTTACGGCCGAGCCCTTTTTCTCGCACAACAATATGTTCGCCACATGTCGCCCTATCAGGCCATGTAAGCTCACTTTCGCGACCGCAACCTTGGAAGCAGGACATACACGCTCAAGATTATATAAATGGGCTTCCAGCCGACAGCAATAATCGATCAAAAAACGCGCTCACATCACCTGGTATGAAAAGCAACGAGAAAATTTCCGATGTTTATCCTATCGAGCATGTGTTCGCAATCATATGAACATCCGAAAAAGAAATAAAATTCGAAGCTTTAATGTGCATGCAACATGATGACGGTGTTGATAATTAAAGGAAGTTTTCATAAAAAGAACACAAAGTTTATTCATGCAAGCGAAAACATACATACGAGTACAGAGCCTACAAAATCCTACGGTTTCAGTGAACGGGCTCACATCACCTGTGTACGAGTCTCAAGAGCTCGCTCGCTCTTACTCCGTGTCCAGTGAACGGAGTCTTTGTCATCTTTCCTTTGAGACAGGATTGACAAGTGGCATACGATTGATATTCGAACGGATCCAAATATCCTTCTGTATGTAACTTAGTCAACCTTCTCTCATTGATGTGACCCAGTCTACAATGCCATAAGAAAGTCTGATTGATATCTGGAGACTTTCTTTTGTGTGTATTCTGGACATTGAAAATCTGTGGTTGGTTCAACACGTATATACCATTGCTCAGTGTACCTGACCCAATCAGAACTTGATTAAGGTGAATGTTTACAACATTACTTACAAACGCAAATTCATAACCTTCTTTAGAAACCAAAGATACAGAAATGATATTACAAGTTGCGTTGGGTACAAAAAAGCAATTACGCAAAACCAAAACATGCCCATCTGACATTCCCAGGTGATAGTCCCCCACGGCTTTAGCATCCATGCTAGCTCCGTTCGCAACTCTGAGGGTCATGTCACCTGCCTTCAAAACCCTACGGTTTCTCAACGCCTGCAAAGAATTACAGATATGAGATCCTGATCCGGTATCCAATACCCAGGAAGTAGAGTTTATAGAAAGACAGTTTTCAATAACATACACACCTGAAGCTGAAGCCGCAACCTGCTTCAGTTCCTGTGTCCTGCCTTTCCAAGCCCTGCAATCTTTCTTCCAGTGTCCACTCTTGTGACAATAGAAGCATTCCTCTTTACCCACCAGTTTCCCCGCAATCTTTGTTGCCTTTTCCTTTCCCTTCGTACCCACTTTACTAACACCGCCCCTTGGTTTGGCGGGGGCTTTCTTCCTCTTTCCCTTGGCTTTCGCCTTGGACCTAGAAGAAGAAGATCCTCCTACAAACAAAGCGGGTGTTTCCTTACCTTTCTGTAGGGTGCCCTCTGCGCTCCTTAGCATGTTGAGGAGTTCTGAAAGTTCAACTTCCTTTTCTTGCAAGTTGAAATTCAGTAAGAACTGGGCGTAAGTGGAAGGAAGGGACTGGAGAACTAAATCCGTATAGAGCTCACTTTACAACGTGGTCCCAAGTTCCGCGAGCTCCTCAATGTAGCCAATCATCTTAAGCACGTGGTCCGCTACCGATGATCCGACGGCCAACTTTGCCGAAAATAACTTCTTCGACACTTCGTATCTTGCGATACGAGACTGCTCTCCATACAGTTCTTTTGTATGAAGAAATATGGATTCCAAGTCCATATTCTCGTGCCTCCTCTGATGTTCGTTGTCCATAGAGGCAAGCACGAGGCACCTGGCCTTCGCGCAATCAATCTCCCAAGTCTTACGGATTTCCTTATCCGCGACGCTGGAGGTGGGACCTGGGACGGGGGGAGCTTTGGTGGTAAGAAGATACCCCAGCTTGTCGTAAGTGATTGCCATTTTGACATTCCTGAGCCAATCTTTGTAGTTTGGCCCTGTCAGTATGTTTTTATCTAGAAGTAACTTAAGTCCAGTCATTTCGATTTGGTCGCTGCAGGGGGAGAGTGAAGGAACACTTAGCACGATGCTCTTGCAAGTTTAGAATGGTTTTTAATTTATCTAAACAGGATGGCTCCCACTGTCTCTTGAATCCCTCCTCAAACCATAAAGGAAGAATCAGTCGGGATTAATCACACCGCACAATACTTGCTTAACCGTTCAGCCAGGCCAGTGTCGGTACTTCGAGGGAGGTTTTCCAACGCTTTCGCGAAGTTCCTTAATTTAAGAACCTCTTTTCCCTAGGGGCGTAGCCCCGCTAACACCTTTCTAGGCACCTACTAGGTTTATAGTATTGATCGTTTAGTGAGAAATTTCCCGAGGAGTAGCATATACTCACAGTAGGATCGGGATCCAAATATCATTGCGTGACGAAACTGAAGGAATCCTACCAGAATCATCACTCCAAATGGTATGCAAATCTAGCAAGTTTCAGTACTTATGAAACTCCCGATGTGGATTTTTGCCCCATGCTCTTATGACCTTGGCGTGAGGTCAAAATGTCATAAGTCACATGTCAAGTTCTTCCCATCATTATCCCGGTTAATTTGAACCCACCCGTACCTACCCTTGACGTAGGCCAAAATGGCAGTACGACTGTCTCAAACCAACGCATTCTATCTATGCAACAGATAAATATCCGGTAGCTACCAATCACTATGCCTTGGCGTGAGGTCAAAATACATAGCTTGAATACTACCGTATATTTAACTGAAATGATGGAGGGCTACGAATGGTTTTGGCGAAACCGTGAACGTAGTGAACTTGATATAATCGATGGAACGAGATAGCTTTTAGAAGGAGTGGCTCAAGCTCCGCATTTAAAAGTTAGTTTTGAAAAGAACCGAGTGGTTTTTCGAAAGTGTTCCAACGACTTTAGCTTGGTTTATTATCTGGCATTAGTTCTTTTAATGCGTGATATTCTTGCATTAGTTCTTTTAATGCGTCCCATCATTTAATCCTACCATTGCAGAAAACAACCAAAATATGACGTACGCTTATGCCATTCGCATTCGCCACGGGGTCCCGTCATCACCCGTTAGGTTACTTAACTAACGACAGAGCGGGGGCTGGGCTAGCGCGGCTGTAAAACATAAGCAACGCCTAAATATAAAGCAATGATAGACATTACAGATCACAGATGAATACATTGGATATACTAGGAATCCGCAATCCGTTCGAGCCTGCAACGAAAAGCGGATTACACGGTCGCGGTGAATAGCCAAAACCCCACCCAAGACCCCTACGGGTGCGGCAAACTACCCGCCAAGTACCCGGTAGTTTGTGCACCCCTCCATGGGTCTATCCTAGGAGCAAAAACAGTAAAAAGAATTATACAATGACGGCTACAACCCCGACCCGGTTGTGCGGCCATACAAATAATATTATTACATCAATTTACATATTACAAATGAATGAAAGAAAAACAAAAGCTCATCTCACATCCACCCCGGCTATTCACCCGCGACAGTCCAACACATTCATATACACATTCCAATATCAAACACAGATCACAGAGATGTATAACCCCGACTAATCGACTTATAGCGATTAGCCGACGTTCAATACATACAAACATCACAGATATAACCAATATAGCCGAAGTGTAGCGAAGTTCGGAAAAAATACGGATTTATAGGACCCCAAAAGTAAATTTCTTTTCTGGAAAATCTGGGTACATATAACATATTTAAAAAATCCCAAAACCCTACCATAAGAACACTGCACAAAACACGATCACATGAAGAGCCCAAACGGCGGCGGATCCGCGGCACAGAGAATAGCTAAGGCCGCGGATCCGCGGCGGTTTGAAGGATTCATGGGATCGTTTTTGGTCGGTGTTCTCACAAAACCCTGAGCCGATTTTAGGAGTAAAACTTTTTACTTTTAGAGCACAAAAAATTTCAACAGAAACTTAGGGTTTTTGATTTTCCGGTTTTGCGATTTTTCGGTTTCGAACTTCCATACACTTCGCTACCAAGCTAGTTTAAGTTTAGTTAGGCTCTGATACCACTGTAAGTCCACGTTGCGACTCCCGGTTCTTACGGGGAGGCGGAAACGGTATAAAAATCAAATTTTTAGCGCATGGGGCAACATGGACTAACAAAGTCGGGATCTTTTCCTAAACTAAAACTAGCAAACAAGCTAAAGAGAGTTAGCTACTCGGAAAGATGGTTATACCTAAACTTGAACTCCTTCTTCTTCAAACTTTTGTAGAGGTTGATGGTGCTTTCCTCGTTGCCTTCTTCCGTCAAAGATGGATCCACCTGAGGGTTCAACCTTCGGGCTCTTTCTCGAACTTTGAGAGAACTAGAATCTTCGGCTTGCTAAACCTTTGATCCTAGAGTGAGTAGAGAGTGTCTAAGGGGTGTTTTTATCTCAAGGAGAGGGATTCTCAACTCATGAGAAGGATTCTCCTTGAACTAGAGGAGGAAGAAGAACAAGTGAGGAGAGAGAATGGTTATGATAGAATGAGCTCTTTTCCTTCTTGCAACCATAACAAAAGGAAAAAGAATTATCTAATTAATAATAATAATTCAAATGAAATAGTTGATGGTTGTATTTGGAATGACCATTATCATCACTTCATTAAATGAATGTAAGCTAGAATCAAGGAGTATCCTTGCAAAGCAATGATGATGGTCAAACATTCAACCATGGTCAACAAGTCAACAAAATCAACCATGACACAATTTCATTTAATTACTATTATTAATTGATATTTCATAATTCCATTAGGGTTTGGAAAAAGACGACTGTCAACTGTGCATACGCACCCGTTCCGAAACCCTAATGAAAAACCTCTTCCTCCGCCTCAAACAACTGTGCATACACACCTGCATTCTCGTTCCGAGGAACAAGAATACTGAGAGATAAAAGCAACCCCAAAACATATACCACTATCTGGCTCAAACCAGAGCCTGCTAGTATAATCCGTCCGGACTCCAAAAGTGCACGGATGAGAATGAACCCTGCCGCAAAAACCATGCGACCTCTACTCTGTTTTGCCCAGAGGCGAATACCCTCTGTGTGGGACTCTAAAGACTCGACACTACGCTGGCAGTGGGTTTAACCACAGACCGCAAGCGGCACTAGCTGTGCGTAACGGTCCCCAGGTAGATGCCGACAAGAAGGCTGACGAGGTGAACCCCATCTGAACTCCTACTGAGTCTGAATGTGACATTCTCCGTACAGTCCGGTCTGTTCGTCTGATACATCGCATGTCGGGCCTAGGGGGCGGTAAACGTCAGTCCCCCAATAGCGGTACAAGTCGTGTCGGAGTGAAGCCCAAAACACCCTGAGATAACACTGGAAGCCTACCAGTATATCTCGCTTGCCCTGGCCAGGGACTACTCGTGTAATGGCTCTCCTAGACACAGCGCAATGTCAACCCCCAATACCGGGAGAGACGAATCCTGTCTAACCGGCACTGCCTCCAAGTGCTTCGGGACTGCACCCAACTACCACCTGTTTGCACGACTCCTTTGAGCCGTGGTAGGGTAGTAGTCAAAGTACAGTGGGAACACACTCGAGGCGAAGTGCCAGTGTCAAGTCAGCGGACTAAGCTGTACTCATGTCACCTGGGAACTGATAACTGACGATAGGTATAATACCAACCTGTCAGTTCCCGACGAGTCCTGTCCAGTGTACTCGTAACCCAACGAGCACCCGTATACTATCTCCAGTATGACGTACTGATGGCTGTGGGACAGACCATCTCCCATACTGGGATGAGAAGCGCATACGCTAGTCTACTCCGGAGTATCGATGCCCTGTCTCGATAGTCCTGCGACTAGGGACCTGTATAAGGATGTGCTTATAGATTACCCAGCCCCCACTAGTGTGACTGCCATCACAACGCTGGTAATCAAGCAAAGATCCTAAGGGCTCCACTAATGTGTATAGGTGATATCGCAAAATAAACACATGTACACATTGAAGTAGAAACAAACCAAGTAGCATACTACTATATTGAGCAAGATTGTTTATACAAGGTGAATATCCCAAGCTTCCATTAAGTAATATACAAACTAGTATGATACAGTAATGGCCTCTAGGGCATATACACTAACAATCTCCCACTTGCACTAAGGCCATGTACTGGCGTATCGAAGACCTATCATCTCGATCAGCCGCTCGAACTGAGTCTGGGGTAGGGCCTTGGTGAATGGATTTGCAGTGTTTTCTTCTGAAGCAACCCTCCGAACCTCGATCTCCTTGCGATCCACGATCTCCCTGATCAGGTGATACCGCCTCAAGATGTGCCTGGATCTATGATGGGACCTGGGTTCCTTCGCTAAAGCTATAGCCCCGTTGTTGTCGCAATACAGAGGTATTGGGTCAACAATGGACGGAACCACCTGAAGTTCTTTCAAGAACTTCCTTATCCAGACAGCTTCTTTTGCGGCATCAGATGCAGCGATGTATTCCGCTTCCATCGTCGAGTCTGCAACGGTTTCCTGTTTGGAACTCTTCCAACACACCGCCCCTCCATTGAGGGTAAAGACAAAACCCGACATGGACTTGGAATCATCCTTGTCACTCTGGAAGCTGGAGTCAGCAAAGGCCTCGATCTGGAGGTCTTTTCCACCATACACCAAGAACATCTCCTTAGTCCTTCTCAGGTACTTGAGAATGTTCTTTACTGCTATCCAGTGTTTCTCCCCAGGGTTTGACTGATACCGGCTTACTACACTCAGTGCATAAGCTACATCCGGTCTGGTACACAATATCGCATACATTATAGAGCCTACCGCAGAAGCGTAGGGTATAATAGACATGCGATCCCTCTCCAAATCAGTTTTGGGAGACATCTCTTTAGAGAGGGTGATCCCGTGACAAGCCGGTAGGTTACCGCGCTTGGAATCTTCCATACTGAATCTCTTCAGTATAGTGTCGATGTACCTGGACTGTGAAAGTCCTAATATCCTCTTGGATCTATCACGATGGATCCGGATCCCCAGGATGTACGAGGCATCACCCAGGTCTTTCATGGAGAACCTTTGTGACAAGAACCCCTTGACAGATTGTAGCATAGGAATATCATTTCCTATTAAGAGAATGTCATCCACGTATAAAACGAGGAATACTACAGTTCTCGCTACAAATCTACTATAGATGCATGGTTCATCTGGATTTTTGATAAAGCCAAATTCCTTGACCGTCTCATCAAAACAGATGTTCCAACTCCGCGATGCCTGCTTTAGTCCATAGATGGACTTAAGAAACTTGCACACCTTTCCGCTGCTCCCACTCTGAATGAAACCCTCTGGCTGATCCATATAGACACACTCCTCTAAATTTCCATTTAGAAAAGCGGTTTTTACGTCCATCTGCCAAATCTCATAATCGTGGAAGGCAGCAATGGCAAGAAGGATCCGAATGGATTTCAGCATAGCCACTGGAGAAAAGGTTTCGTCATAGTCCAAGCCAGGTCTTGACGGAAACCCTTTGCTACAAGTCTAGCTTTATAGGTCTCAACCTGTCCATCTACACCAATCTTCCTTTTGAAGATCCACTTGCATCCTACGGGTTTTACCCCGTCTGGAGCAATGTCCAACGTCCATACTTTGTTGGTGTACATGGACTCCATTTCGGTCTGCATTGCATCCAGCCATTTTACCGAGTCAACGCTCTGAACGGCCTGTTGGAAGCTAGTAGGCTCATCATAATCTATGATGCAATCCTCTCTATCCTCGTCTATGAGAAATCCGTAGTATCTCTCGGGCGGATGAGACTGCCTACTACTCCTGCGGAGCGGCGTAGGAATGTCCTGTTCTTTTGAACCCTCTGGTTCCACTAAGCTTTCAGTAATAGTCTGAGGTTCTGGAATTTCTTCCAGTTCTATTGCGCTCCTACTTACTTCTTTTTCTAAGAACTGATGTTCCAGAAAATGGGCATTACGAGAAACAAGGACTTTTTGTTCCTCTGCGTAATAGAAAAGATACCCCCTGGAGTTCTTTGGGTATCCCACAAACTTGCACAGTACTGAGCGTGCCTCGACCTTGTCCGTATGCTACTTTTTGACATAAGCTGGACATCCCCAAATCTTCAGGTACTGAAGATAGGGTTTCTTCCCACTCCATAACTCATATGGTGTGGTAGCCACAGTCTTAGTAGGAACTCGGTTCAAAAGGTATGCAGCTGTTTCTAGCGCATAGCCCCAGAAAGATCGCGGTAACTCAGCGTTACTCATCATGGACCGTACCATATCCAATAGGGTTCGGTTCCGTCTCTCCGATACACCGTTGTGTTGCGGAGTGTATGGAGGAGTAAGTTGAGAGAGAATTCCATTCTCTTTTAAGTAATTCAGGAACTCGGCACTTAAGTATTCTCCACCTCGATCCGATCTTAGAATCTTGATACTTTTGCCGGTTTGTTTTTCTACTTCATTCTTATATTCCTGGAACTTTTCAAAGGCTTCGGACTTATGTTTCATTAAGAAGACATAACCGTACCTTGAAAAGTCATCCGTAAAAGTAATGAAGTAAGAATAACCGCTTCACGCATGTGTAGACATTGGACCGCACACGTCGCTGTGTACGAGTCCCAAGAGCTCGCTCGCTCTTACTCCGTGTCCAGTGAACGGAGTCTTTGTCATCTTTCCTTTGAGACAGGATTGACAAGTGGCATACGATTGATATTCGAACGGATCCAAATATCCTTCTGTATGTAACTTAGTCAACCTTCTCTCATTGATGTGACCCAGTCTACAATGCCATAAGAAAGTCTGATTGATATCTGGAGACTTTCTTTTGTGTGTATTCTGGACATTGAAAATCTGTGGTTGGTTCAACACGTATATACCATTGCTCAGTGTACCTGACCCAATCAGAACTTGATTAAGGTGAATGTTTACAACATTACTTACAAACGCAAATTCATAACCTTCTTTAGAAACCAAAGATACAGAAATGATATTACAAGTTGCGTTGGGTACAAAAAAGCAATTACGCAAAACCAAAACATGCCCATCTGACATTCCCAGGTGATAGTCCCCCACGGCTTTAGCATCCATGCTAGCTCCGTTCGCAACTCTGAGGGTCATGTCACCTGCCTTCAAAACCCTACGGTTTCTCAACGCCTGCAAAGAATTACAGATATGAGATCCTGATCCGGTATCCAATACCCAGGAAGTAGAGTTTATAGAAAGACAGTTTTCAATAATATACACACCTGAAGCTGAAGCCGCAACCTGCTTCAGTTCCTGTATCCTGGCTTTCCAAGCCCTGCAATCTTTCTTCCAGTGTCCACTCTTGTGACAATAGAAGCATTCCTCTTTACCCACCAGTTTCCCCGCAATCTTTGTTGCCTTTTCCTTTCCCTTCGTACCCACTTTACTAACACCGCCCCTTGGTTTGGCGGGGGCTTTCTTCCTCTTTCCCTTGGCTTTCGCCTTGGACCTAGAAGAAGAAGATCCTCCTACAAACAAAGCGGGTGTTTCCCTACCTTTCTGTAGGGTGCCCTCTGCGCTCCTCAGCATGTTGAGGAGTTCTGAAAGTTCAACTTCCTTTTCTTGCAAGTTGAAATTCAGTATGAACTGGGCGTAAGTGGAAGGAAGGGACTGGAGAACTAAATCCGTATAGAGTTCACTTTCCAACGTGGTCCCAAGTTCCGCGAGCTCCTCAATGTAGCCAATTATCTTAAGCACGTGGTCCGCTACCGATGATCCGACGGCCAACTTTGCCGAAAATAACTTCTTCGACACTTCGTATCTTGCGATACGAGACTGCTCTCCATACAGTTCTTTTGTATGAAGAAATATGGATTCCAAGTCCATATTCTCGTGCCTCCTCTGATGTTCGTTGTCCATAGAGGCAAGCACGAGGCACCTGGCCTTCGCGCAATCAATCTCCCAAGTCTTACGGATTTCCTTATCCGCGACGCTGGAGGTGGGACCTGGGACGGGGGGAGCTTTGGTGGTAAGAAGATACCCCAGCTTGTCGTAAGTGATTGCCATTTTGACATTCCTGAGTTAATCTTTGTAGTTTGGCCCTGTCAGTATGTTTTTATCTAGAAGTAACTTAAGTCCAGTCATTTCGATTTGGTCGCTGCAGGGGGAGAGAGAAGGAACACTTAGCACGATGCTCTTGCAAGTTTAGAATGGTTTTTAATTTATCTAAACAGGATGGCTCCCACTGTCTCTTGAATCCCTCCTCAAACCATAAAGGAAGAATCAGTCGGGATTAATCACACCGCACAATACTTGCTTAACCGTTCAGCCAGGCCAGTGTCGGTACTTCGAGGGAGGTTTTCCAACGCTTTCGCGAAGTTCCTTAATTTAAGAACCTCTTTTCCCTGGGGGCGTAGCCCCGCTAACACCTTTCTAGGCACCTACTAGGTTTATAGTATTGATCGTTTAGTGAGAAATTTCCCGAGGAGTAGCATATACTCACAGTAGGATCGGGATCCAAATATCATTGCGTGACGAAACTGAAGGAATCCTACCAGAATCATCACTCCAAATGGTATGCAAATCTAGCAAGTTTCAGTACTTATGAAACTCCCGATGTGGATTTTTGCCCCATGCTCTTATGACCTTGGCGTGAGGTCAAAATGTCATAAGTCACATGTCAAGTTCTTCCCATCATTATCCCGGTTAATTTGAACCCACCCGTACCTACCCTTGACGTAGGACAAAATGGCAGTACGACTGTCTCAAACCAACGCATTCTATCTATGCAACAGATAAATATCCGGTAGCTACCAATCACTATGCCTTGGCGTGAGGTCAAAATACATAGCTTGAATACTACCGTATATTTAACTGAAATGATGGAGGGCTACGAATGGTTTTGGCGAAACCGTGAACGTAGTGAACTTGATATAATCGATGGAACGAGATAGCTTTTAGAAGGAGTGGCTCAAGCTCCGCATTTAAAAGTTAGTTTTGAAAAGAACCGAGTGGTTTTTCGAATGTGTTCCAACGACTTTAGCTTGGTTTATTATCTGGCATTAGTTCTTTTAATGCGTGATATTCTTGCATTAGTTCTTTTAATGCGTCCCATCATTTAATCCTACCATTGCAGAAAACAACCAAAATATGACGTACGCTTATGCCATTCGCATTCGCCACGGGGTCCCGTCATCACCCGTTAGGTTACTTAACTAACGACAGAGCGGGGGCTGGGCTAGCGCGGCTGTAAAACATAAGCAACGCCTAAATATAAAGCAATGATAGACATTACAGATCACAGATGAATACATTGGATATACTAGGAATCCGCAATCCGTTCGAGCCTGCAACGAAAAGCGGATTACACGGTCGCGGTGAATAGCCAAAACCCCACCCAAGACCCCTACGGGTGCGGCAAACTACCCGCCAAGTACCCGGTAGTTTGTGCACCCCTCCATGGGTCTATCCTAGGAGCAAAAACAGTAAAAAGAATTATACAATGACGACTACAACCCCGACCCGGTTGTGCGGCCATACAAATAATATTATTACATCAATTTACATATTACAAATGAATGAAAGAAAAACAAAAGCTCATCTCACATCCACCCCGGCTATTCACCCGCGACAGTCCAACACATTCATATACACATTCCAATATCAAACACAGATCACAGAGATGTATAACCCCGACTAATCGACTTATAGCGATTAGCCGACGTTCAATACATACAAACATCACAGATATAACCAATATAGCCGAAGTGTAGCGAAGTTCGGAAAAAATACGGATTTATAGGACCCCAAAAGTAAATTTCTTTTCTGGAAAATCTGGGTACATATAACATATTTGAAAAATCCCAAAATCCTACCATAAGAACACTGCACAAAACACGATCACATGAAGAGCCCAAACGGCGGCGGATCCGCGGCACAGAGAATAGCTAAGGCCGCGGATCCGCGGCGGTTTGAAGGATTCATGGGATCGTTTTTGGTGGGTGTTCTCACAAAACCCTGAGCCGATTTTAGGAGTAAAACTTTTTACTTTTAGAGCACAAAAAATTTCAACAGAAACTTAGGGTTTTTGATTTTCCGGTTTTGCGATTTTTCGGTTTCGAACTTCCATACACTTCGCTACCAAGCTAGTTTAAGTTTAGTTAGGCTCTGATACCACTGTAAGTCCACGTTGCGACCCCCGGTTCTTACGGGGAGGCGGAAACGGTATAAAAATCAAATTTTTAGCGCATGGGGCAACATGGACTAACAAAGTCGGGATCTTTTCCTAAACTAAAACTAGCAAACAAGCTAAAGAGAGTTAGCTACTCGGAAAGATGGTTATACCTAAACTTGAACTCCTTCTTCTTCAAACTTTTGTAGAGGTTGATGGTGCTTTCCTCGTTGCCTTCTTCCGTCAAAGATGGATCCACCTGAGGGTTCAACCTTCGGGCTCTTTCTCGAACTTTGAGAGAACTAGAATCTTCGGCTTGCTAAACCTTTGATCCTAGAGTGAGTAGAGAGTGTCTAAGGGGTGTTTTTATCTCAAGGAGAGGGATTCTCAACTCATGAGAAGGATTCTCCTTGAACTAGAGGAGGAAGAAGAACAAGTGAGGAGAGAGAATGGTTATGATAGAATGAGCTCTTTTCCTTCTTGCAACCATAACAAAAGGAAAAAGAATTATCTAATTAATAATAATAATTCAAATGAAATAGTTGATGGTTGTATTTGGAATGACCATTATCATCACTTCATTAAATGAATGTAAGCTAGAATCAAGGAGTATCCTTGCAAAGCAATGATGATGGTCAAACATTCAACCATGGTCAACAAGTCAACCATGGTCAACAAGTCAACAAAATCAACCATGACACAATTTCATTTAATTACTATTATTAATTGATATTTCATAATTCCATTAGGGTTTGGAAAAAGACGACTGTCAACTGTGCATACGCACCCGTTCCGAAACCCTAATGAAAAACCTCTTCCTCCGCCTCAAACAACTGTGCATACACACCTGCATTCTCGTTCCGAGGAATAAGAATACTGAGAGATAAAAGCAACCCCAAAACATATACCAGTATCTGGCTCAAACCAGAGCCTGCTAGTATAATCCGTCCGGACTCCAAAAGTGCACAAGTGCACGGATGAGAACGAACCCTGCCGCAAAAACCATGCGACCTCTACTCTGTTTTGCCCAGAGGCGAATACCCTCTGTGTGGGACTCTAAAGACTCGACACTACGCTGGCAGTGGGTTTAACCACAGACCGCAAGCGGCACTAGCTGTGCGTAACGGTCCCCAGGTAGATGCCGACAAGAAGGCTGACGAGGTGAACCCCATCTGTACTCCTACTGAGTCTGAATATGACATTCTCCGTACAGTCCGGTCTGTTCGTCTGATACATCGCATGTCGGGCCTAGGGGGCGGTAAACGTCAGTCCCCCAATAGCGGTACAAGTCGTGTCGGAGTGAAGCCCAAAACACCCTGAGATAACACTGGAAGCCTACCAGTATATCTCGCTTGCCCTGGCCAGGGACTACTCGTGTAATGGCTCTCCTAGACACAGCGCGATGTCAACCCCCAATACCGGGAGAGATGAATCCTGTCTAACCGGCACTGCCTCCAAGTGCTTCGGGACTGCACCCAACTACCACCTGTTTGCACGACTCCTTTGAGCCGTGGTAGGGTAGTAGTCAAAGTACAGTGGGAACACACTCGAGACGAAGTGCCAGTGTCAAGTCAGCGGACTAAGCTGTACTCATGTCACCTGGGAACTGATAACTGACGATAGGTATAATACCAACCTGTCAGTTCCCGACGAGTCCTGTCCAGTGTACTCGTAACCCAACGAGCACCCGTATACTATCTCCAGTATGACGTACTGATGGCTGTGGGACAGACCATCTCCCACACTGGGATGAGAAGCGCATACGCTAGTCTACTCCGGAGTATCGATGCCCTGTCTCGATAGTCCTGCGACTAGGGACCTGTATAAGGATGTGCTTATAGATTACCCAGCCCCCACTAGTATGACTGCCATCACAACGCTGGTAATCAAGCAAAGATCCTAAGGGCTCCACTAATGTGTATAGGTGATATCGCAAAATAAACACATGTACACATTGAAGTAGAAACAAACCAAGTAGCATACTACTATATTGAGCAAGATTGTTTATACAAGGTGAATATCCCAAGCTTCCATTAAGTAATATACAAACTAGTATGATACAGTAATGGCCTCTAGGGCATATACACTAACATGGCGCGCGCCGCTCGAAGCGCAAATCATAAGTCCACTTCAGGTAACATTTCTTTCAGAATTTTTATTGTGAGAGTTATAATGCCGACGGTTCTTATATATATTATTTTGCAGGGCCAAGTCCGACCGAGGGTGAGGTGGAGACCGTTGAACCCAGGGGAACAGAGGAGGCGGTGCCTACTGAACCCGAGCCGACAGTGGGCAACATCGTTGAGGCCTTGGAACCTGATGCGGAGGTTAAGGGGCCTATAGCCGAGAAGGTCATTGATGCCCAGCCTGAAGTGGCGGCAGATGAAATGATCATTATAACTGAGCCCACGGTGGTGACGGACGAGGCACTTGAGGCTGGCGACCTCGTGGTGACGGTGGACGAGACGATCGCGACTACTGAACCTGAGGGAGTAGTGGGTGAGGTGGCCATGATTCCCGAGGATGAGCCAACCGTTCCTTCTCTGGAGTCTGACAATGCTCCAGTCATATCCCTCCCTGTCTATGGTCCTCCGCCGTCTTCCGGTCTC
The DNA here is from genome assembly GCA_030015575.1 of Agapanthus africanus. Classification (NCBI taxonomy): domain Eukaryota; kingdom Viridiplantae; phylum Streptophyta; class Magnoliopsida; order Asparagales; family Amaryllidaceae; genus Agapanthus; species Agapanthus africanus. The sequence continues at coordinate 31,670,127 of CM057339.1, forward strand.
ACGAGCACGACAACGGTTCCCATTGAGTCGGGTGATGAGGCCATAGGCAGTGGCCTCATGTCAACAGAGGAAGGAATCGCCTCCATTTCAGCTGGCAGCTCATCAGGTAAATCCGAAGTTGCTATCTTCTTTATCTTACCATCCTTTCTAACAAGTTCACATTTGTTCGTAACATAGGTGCAACCAGTGCTGATGCCCCGTTGCTCACGGGAGCGCCTTCGACTACTGCTTTAGCGGTGGTCACCTCTCAGCCTTCTCTCATACCGTCAAAGATGTTGGAAGGTATGGGTTCGCAACTTATTAATCTCACTTTTCAGACATATAATTCGTGTACTAAAGTCATATTGTTGTGTCTTTTCAGGAGTGCTCTTTGATCATGTATATCAGATGCTGCTCCCACACTTCTCCATCCCATCCGAACTTGCTTCTTCCTCTGGCAGTGCTGGTGAGTATGATTTCCATTGATATCTTTCTTTTTTATTGATGGAATTACTTCTAACCCCTTTTTTTATCCCGACTGCAGCACTACAGATTGAAGGAGGGGATACAAGATCGGCTGTGCCACCGTTCCTTCCAGCCTTGCCACCTGTCTCAACTGGTACAGCGACTATCACATTGATAACTTCCCTCTCTTTATTTTCTGTACTGTTATCTGATCGCATCCTGTTTCTTTTCAGCTGTCGTTCCGGCCTCGACGCCTTTCGAGCCTCGTATTATAATGCCGGCGAGTCCTTATCTGAGAAGTCCGTCTTCAAAAGGCGCCGCAAATAGTCTACGCATGTTGAGTGACTATGTCGAGGAGCTCAATGTTGAAACTCCTACATCTGCTGCAGACTTCGCTACGGTGGTTAACCCGATGCTGGCAATACTCGTTAACTTTCATGATGAGGGCCTCATCGCATCTTGGGTTAACCATTGCAGGGAGATCGAGGCCCGCCTGTATCAGTTGGAGTCGCTACGTCCCGCTCCCGAGACCTTGGCTGCCAGCAATCAAAGAAAAGCGTGGATTGAGCGGAGCGATTCTTACTTCCGCCATCTCGAACAAGAAGTTATTTCAAGGCGTAAGGAGTGCGGTGAGACCTCGATCAAGTCTGCCCAGCTGCGTGTTCGGGTAGAGGCCAATGCTGTACGGCTGAAGGCTGCCTTTGAGGGTCTTCTACAATGTCTTTCTGAAGGGTTATCCTTGAGGAAACAGCTTGATGTTGTCGAATGGGATGCATCCAGCCAAGAAGCAGCCCAGAAGGCTGCCGAGGAGCAACTTTTATCCCTTTTGCAGCAGCGGACCCAGGTGGAAGCGGAGGTGGCCGCGGCAGCCGCTCAGGAGGAGGCGCTGAAGGAAGTGCGAGAGCAACTTGTGGATTTACTAAAGACACTTCCTCCTCAGTAGCTATCCCTCTTTGTATCATTTGTGCTTGTAGATGAAAGAATTTGTATATATATATTTTTTATTCTTTAACACAATGTATTCTGTACCCAATCAAGTTTATGAATAAAAGATACACATTTTCTGTAATTTCTTGTGTCATTTTTCTGCCTTTTCTTTCTTTTATTATCAGCACGCCACCTTAGTAAACATGGTCAACAGATAATAAAGCACGCATCTTGACTTTCTTAAGAAATAGCGATGACTTAGGCCGCAGGTTCAGATCTGCTGCCTAAGAATTTTCAACTCTATGAGCCGTGAGGGTCTCGTAGAGATTTTTCTCCCTACGGATCGAGAGGATCTCGTAGGTGGGTTTTTCTCCTTAGGAATCGTGAGGATTCCTAAGTGTGGTTTACTCTTATCAGTCGTAAGGATCCTATAAGAGAATTTTTCCCTCTTACGAGTCGAGAGGGCCCGTAAGCGGTTGTTTCCCTCCTTGTCGAAACTCGACTTCGGAGAGTGAGACCCGTGAATGGTATACAAGAGATCTTTTCGGATCAACTTGCAGGGTCCCATTGTTCAGGAAGCAAGTTTTTTTAGTCCTTCTGCCTAAGGCTTCATCTTGCAAGTTGAGACGAATCGGGAATTTTCCCGCGGAGACAGTGGTGGCTCTGCGAGTCGACGCGGATCAGGAGGCTCTCGTCAAGGAGTGTTTGTATCCGTGAGTCGAGGTGTTTGCTAAGGATTATTTGTTTCCCCAGCGCCAAGGATTATTTGTTTCCTTGGAGTTTGAAACGAGTCGAGAATTTCCCACGGAGGCACTGGTGGCTCTGCGAGTCGACGTGGATCAGGAGGCACTCGTCAAGGAGAGTTTGTATTCGTGAGTCGAGTTTGCTAGGGATTATTTGTTTCCTAAGCGCCAAGGATTATTTGTTTCCTTGGGGTTTGAAACGAGTCGAGGATTTCCCACGGAGGCACTGGCGGCTCTGCGAGTCGACGCGGATCAGGAGGCTCTCGTCAAGGAGTGTTTGTATCCGTGAGTCGAGGAGTTTGCTAGGGATTATTTGTTTCCCAAGCGCCAAGGATTATTTGTTTCCTTGGGGTTTGAAACGAGTCGAGGGTTTCCCACGGAGGCACCGGCGGCTCTGCGAGTCGACGCGGATCAGGAGGCACTCGTCAAGGAGTGTTTGTATCCGTGAGTCGAGGAGTTTGCTAGGGATTATTTGTTTCCCAAGCGCCAAGGATTATTTGTTTCCTTGGGGTTTGAAACGAGTCGAGGATTTCTCACGGAGGCACTGGTGGCTCTGCGAGTCGACGCGGATCAGGAGGCTCTCGTCAAGGAGTGTTTGTATCCGTGAGTCGAGGAATTTGCTAGGGATTATTTGTTTCCCCAGCGCCAAGGATTATTTGTTTCCTTGGGGTTTGAAACGAGTCGAGAGTTTCCCACGGAGGCACTGGTTGCTCTGCGAGTCGACGCGGATCAGGAGGCTCTCGTCAAGGAGTGTTTGTATCCGTGAGTCGAGGAGTTTGCTAGGGATTATTTGTTTCCCAAGCGCCAAGGATTATTTGTTTCCTTGGGGTTTGAAACGAGTCGAGGGTTTCCCACGGAGGCACCGGCGGCTCTGCGAGTCGACGCGGATCAGGAGGCACTCGTCAAGGAGTGTTTGTATCCGTGAGTCGAGGAGTTTGCTAGGGATTATTTGTTTCCCAAGCGCCAAGGATTATTTGTTTCCTTGGGGTTTGAAACGAGTCGAGGATTTCCCACGGAGGCACTGGCGGCTCTGCGAGTCGACGCGGATCAGGAGGCTCTCGTCAAGGAGTGTTTGTATCCGTGAGTCGAGGAGTTTGCTAGGGATTATTTGTTTCCCAAGCGCCAAGGATTATTTGTTTTCTTGGGGTTTGAAACGAGTCGAGGATTTCCCACGGAGGCACTGGTGGCTCTGCGAGTCGACGCGGATCAGGAGGCTCTCGTCAAGGAGTGTTTGTATCCGTGAGTCGAGGAGTTTGCTGAAGACACTGGTTTCTTCGGAGTTGGACTGAACCGTCGAGATTTGGCTTCGTCTTCTGGCGGAGCCTGTTGGGAAAGTATGGTTCCCTCTTTGTTTACGCCCTTGGATTGTATACAGGGATCGATGTGATCTTAACTGTAGGACCAAAGTTTTATCATCATTTTTTTTTTATCTCCGCGATGCTCTATCGTTTCAGCTTTTATATCGCAAGGTCGCGATTGCCCAATCATTTCGGCTATTTTTCGCGGTGCCCAATCATTTCGGCTATTAATTTTATTTTTACCCGCTGCTTTTTATTGCGAGTTGCCCAATCATTTCGGCTATTTTATTTTTTTATTTTTACTCGCTGCTTTTTATTGCGAGTTGCCCAATCATTTCGGCTATTTTATTTTATTTATTTTTACTCACTGCTTTTTATTGCGAGTTGCCCAATCATTTCGGCTATTTTGCATGCATACATTTTTACTTGTTGCTTTTTATTGCAAGTTGTCCCATCATTTCGGCTATTTCGTATGCATGTGCGGCCTACTGGCTTTTCGCCGTAAGCCGATTTCGGCATCAGCACCGCTACAACTGGGATATTGCCAGGAGCGAGTCATCATTTGCCTCCGTCGATGTCGAACAAAGGTGGCTTAGTGAACAGGGTTAGGGTCCTATCGACTAAGGCTTTGACTTCATGAGCCGTAAGGGTCTCACAAAGTTATTTCTCCCTACAAGTCGTGAGGATCTTATAGGTGTATTTTCTTCTTAGAAATCGTGAGGATTCCTAAGTGTTTGTTTCCTCTGTAAGTCGTAAGGATCCTACAGGAGGGTTTTCTCCTTGTAAATCGAGAGGACTTACAAGGGTCGTGCGAACATATCCCCAGTCACGGATGGATCTTGGTTAGGGAAATGTTTATTCGCGCCCGTGGATTGTATATAAGGGTCGGTATTGAGCCACTTGTAGGGCAATATCGAAGGTTGTGGGGGTTGCTTAAGCACAGGTTTAGGTCTCTGTAACTTAAGACTTTCAACTCTTATGAGCCGTGAGAGTCCCATAAGAGAGTTCTCCTTACGAGTCGTGAGGATCTCGCAAGTGTATTTTCTCCTTAGGAATCGTGGGGATCCCTAAGTGTGTTGCACCTTTGTGAGTCGTAAGGATCTCACGCAGGTGGTTTCTCCTTACAAGGTCGAGAGGACCCTATAAGTGTCCTTTAACGAGGTTGCGCCCTTTCAGGTTTTCACAAACACTCGCCGGTAGTCCTGCTGTTTTTACTCACGGAGCCCTTTTGGGTTTTCATCCGTGCCCATTTTGCTTATGGACATACCGTTTTTTTTTTATTCTTTTTATTTCCTTTTTCTCTTTTTTTTATTTACGAGGTCGCGCCCTTTCGGGTTTTCACGAACACTCGCCGGTAGCCCTGCTGTTTTTACTCACGGAGCCCTTTCGGGTTTTCATCCGTGCCCTTTTTGCTTATGGACATACCGTTTTTATTTATTATATATATATTTTTATTCATCTCGTCAGCCTAAGGATGCTGCGGTATTAGTTTAAAGACGTTTCGGTCTGCTATTAGTTTAAGGACATTTCGGTCCGTTTTGAGAAGGCTGGCTACTGCTGATAGAGTTTGAGCTTAGAAAGATAGCGAGCGGACATAGTCGTCGTCATCTACCATTGACCTAGGCTGTGGCTCATTAAGCGTAGTATCTCTTTAGGAAGCGACCGTTTATCGGCCTGAAAGGCCTTTCACCGTGCATATCCATGAGTAGATAGGCCCTACCCTGGTAGACCTTATCTATGCTGTACGGGCCTTCATAGTTTGGCTCGAATTTTTCCCGTTTGGCGCGATTGGGGATCATTGGCCTTTTGACCACTAGCACGAGTTCGCCTTGGCGAAATGTCCTCGGTCGGGTCAGTCTTTCATATGAGCGCATCATCTTTGCTTTATAAGCTTCTAGATTTTGCTGTGCTATGAGCCGGGTTTCATCAAGGGCGTCAAGCAGCTCAAGCCGAAGGTGAGCATTTTCTTCGCCCGTCAGCTCGTAGTGGACTGCCACTCGTAGAGAGGGTAACTCTATCTCGAGAGGGAGTACCGCTTCTGTACCGAATACTAACGCATATGGTGTTGCGTTCGTGGCCGTTTTAAACGTAGTTCGATACGCCCAGAGAGCTTCTTGCAGTCTTTCGTGCCAGTCTTTCTTATTTCGTGACACAGTTTTCTTCATGATCTTCGTCAAGGTCTTGTTGAAGGCCTCAGGTAGACCGTTAGCTCGCGGATTATAAACCGAGGAATATCTCCAGTCTATATTGTGCTGTTGCGCGAAGCGACTGATCTTGTGGCTTCTGTAGGCTGGCCCGTTATCGAAGATGATCCGTCTTGGTGTTCCAAACCGATATATGACATGCGTCTTGAAGAAATGGAGGATATTCTCCGTCTTTACTTCCCTCAGCGGTACCGCTTCTGCCCACTTAGAGAAGTAGTCATTCGTCGCTAGGATGAAACGATGTCCTCTAGACGATGCTGGTTCGATGGGGCCGACTATATCAGTCCCCCACATTTCGAATGGCCAGCTAGCCACCGTTGGATGTAGTGGATTCGGATGCTGATGGATGAAATCCCCATGAATTTAGCATGAGTGGCATTGCTTCGCATATTCAAGGCAGTCCTGGATCATTATGGGCCAGTAGTAGCCCATCCGTTTGATCTTCATCTTCATCTTTGGGCCTGCTTGGTGAGAACCGCAGAGTCCGTCATGAACTTCCTGGACGACCCTTTTCACTTCGTCAGGTCCTAAGCATCTCAGCCACAGAGAATCAAATGACCTCTTGTACAGAGTATCATTGACGAAGGTGAAAGACAGAGCTCGTTTCATGAGCTGATGTCTTGTGGACGCTTCTTCAGGCATTCGGTGGGACTTGAAGTAATCTATGAAGACTTCTCTCCAATCCTTGGTATTTTCCCAATCTTTTACTTGCAGGGTTGTCTGCTCGCTCGTTCCCTTTTCTTCGGATAATTCCGGAGATATTTCTGCTGGGGTAAGCACTTGACGGCTTTGTACCACGATTCTAACGTCATCGAGGTTCTCGTCAGCCAGTTCTTTAGCAAGTTTGGCCAACGCGTCTGCTTTACTGTTTACCGCGCGCGGTATGTTCTCCAAAGTATAAGAGGGAATTTGGGTCAATAATTATTGCACCTTTACACCGTACTTCACCAACTCTGGCTTGCACGTTTGGTAGTCGCCGTTTACTTGACTAACGACCAGTTGAGAATCCTCGTATATGAGGAGATTTTCAATTCCCATGTCGATGGCAATCTCGAGGCCTGCTATCAAAGCTTCATATTCGGCTTCATTGTTTGTCCTTGGCTCCGTCAGGGAGAAAGCAAAGCGCATTATCCCTCCTTATGGAGTTACAAAGATGAGTCCTACCCCCGATTTGATTATAGGGCTACTTTGTTTGCGCTTCTTCACGGAAGATGCTCCGTCGAAATAAAGCTCCCATCGGGTATTATCACCATCGATCGCATCAAACGCATGTTCGTCTGGAAGATCGCAGTTTAAAGGAGAGTCGGACGGTATCGGATGCTCAGCGAGGAAATCGGCGATGGCCTGGCCTTTCACTGCCTTGAGAGGTTGATACATTATCGAGAACTCCATCAAGAGCAGGGCCCATTTAGCAAGTCTTCCCGTCAATATGGCCTTTGACATCAAGTATTTAAGGGGGTCCGCCTTTGAAATGAGACGGACTTCATGCGCCAACGCATAGTGCCTGAGCTTTGTTATCGTGAAGATCAACGCCAGGCAGTGTTTTTCAATGGGGAGTAGTTGCTTTCTACCCCCAGTAGAACTCGACTTAAGTAGTAGAGTGCTCTTTCTTTCCCTTGGTCGTTCTCTTGTGCCCATAACGCGCCTAAAGAACCTTCGAGGGCGGTTGTGTAAAGAATGAGAGGCTTTCCCTTAACTGGAGCAGCCAATACTGGAGGGTTCTGCAGGTACCGCTTGATCTCGTCCAGTGCGCCTTGGCATTTGTGATCCCAGACAAATGGGGTTCCCTTCTTCATCAGGTGGCTATAAGGGCGGCACTTGCCTGAATGGTTGGCTATAAATCGCCGTATGTATGCGAGCTTCCCTTGGAGAGATCGCAATTGTTTGAGAGTTCTCGGCGGAGGCATTTCCATGATCGCTTTGATCTTTGACGGATCTATTTCAATACCTCGGTGTCGAACAATGAATCCCAGGAATTTGCCTGAGGAAACTCCGAATGCACACTTAAGCGGGTTCATCTTCAAGTTGTATTGCCGAAGGCGTTGAAATACGGTCTTCAAATGCTCGAGATGTTCCTCGTATGATTTGCTTTTAACCACGAGATCGTCGATATAGCATTCGACGATTTCGTGTATAAGGTCATCGAAGATCTTTGTCATGGCCCTTTGATAAGTGGCACCGGCATTCTTTAAACCGAAGGGCATCACTTTATAACAGAATATACCTAGAGGGGTCCTGAAGGCGGTGTGCTTCTGGTCTTCGGGATGCATCTTTATTTGATTATACCCTGATGAGCCATCCATGAAGGAGAAAACCTCGTGAGTAGACGTGTTGTCTCTCATCAGTTCGGTGACTGGCACTGGGAAATCATCCTTCGGGCAAGCTTTATTGAGATCCCGAAAATCCACGCATATACGCACCGTCCCATTTTTCTTCATCACCGGGACGATGTTAGCGATCCACTCAGGATATTGAACCTCCTGGATAAAGCCAGAGTCGATCAGCTTCTTGACCTCGGCATTGATATTCATCTCAAGCTCGAGCCGCATTCTTCTTGGTGCCTGTTTGACTGGCTTGATGTCCGGGGATATCGCCAATCTGTGTACAGCAATTTCTGGATCTAGTCCCGGCATTTCGGAATAGTTCCACGCGAAGCAATCTCTATGCTGCAGAAGCACATCCTTTAACGCAGCTACTCTTTCTTCAGATAGTAACTCGCTGATGAATGTCGGTCGTGGATCGTTTGCCGTCCCCAACTCAATCTTCTTGAGGTTATCTGCAGTGGTATGGATTCCATCTTCCAGCTCTTTTGGCGCTGGTGGGAATTCTGAAATTATCTCGTCGCTGCTGTTTTCGAAGCACCAAGAGAGCTCATCTATGTCCTCGGGCTCTTCTTTTAATATTGTAATCATGTGACAGGTGCGAATTCGCTTCCAATCCCAATGTGGAACCGGTTCTTCTTTCGTGGCCTTGGGCTCGTGCTTCTGTGGCGGCGCTACCCTCCAGTTGTCAGACAGAGTGAATTTGCCAAGCTGATACTGATTTTCAACCCAATTCTTGAAGGTGAAGCAATCTTCAAGAGGATGCCCTATTACTCGGTGGTAAGAGCAATAGTTTGGGTCAGAGACTTCGCCTGCTTGTTCGGGGTTTTTGGACTCCGGCAGTGTAAGCATTCGATATTTTAGAGCAAGATCAAGTATCTTCTTCGTCTTGTCCCGAGGAAACGAGTACGCTCGACCCATTTTCTTCATGAGGGATAGATCAATAACGCTCAACTCCCGTTTGCGTGGCTTCTTATCCCTGCTTTGTTGTTGTTGAGCGCCTTTTTGGCCTTTCGACTTATTTCTGCTTTTGCGCCGAGCCTTCTTTATAACAGGTTGACAAAGAGCGGCATTTTCATCCTTTACGACCTGTTGTAGAAGGCGTTGCGTCTTGGTTTTCTCGTAGATGGCCGTCTCGCTGTTGTGATCATCTCGGACTTTTTGACCAGCTTTCTTTATAAGTTTGTCCATTTGTTCCTCGAACAACGGACTGGGCTCCTTTGCATCTGGAACTTTCACTGGCTTAGGATTAGCGTCCTCCCATTGAGCATCCGCTTCTTCACCAAGGTCATACACGACGTAGCAGCCGGGTAGTAACTCTCGTTTCTTTGACCGGATGTATCCAAGACCTTTTGTTTCCATTCTCCCGTTAGGCAGTTTGCGTTGAGTCCCGGGGACGTTCCAGACCCTGTCATAGAATTTGGCCTTTCTAACGGTTTGTTTGAAGGATATCCCCTGGCGTTTCAGCAGCTTTTTCAAACCTTCCGTATAATATCTGGGAAGACGGATAGGCTGAAGCCTGTCGAGCGTAGGATCTGCGCCATGCCAGATTTCTTTTTCCACCTTGGTTTCTTCAGAGCGGTAGAACAGAATTGCTTTCTCGCTTTCTCGCCTGGGAGGGATGTAGAATGTTTGTAACTCTTCTATACTGTAGATATTAAGTGCATCCAGTTCTTTATGGTGTTTAAGCGGCACTATGGTGACTTGTAGATTTTTCTCTTCGTCAGCGGACGTTTGTATTGAAGGTCGAGCAGAGAATACAGCATGGACTTCATCTTCTGAGTCACTGCCAAAGATCAATGTAGGAGCCGATGGTCCCGGCTTGTTGTGTTGGGGCGGACCCGAATAAACTATCTCCTCTTCCTCCTCAGTATCACTGCCGAAGACAGGGATGGTAGCGTTAGTTTTATTCTCCGGCTTGTGACACTTCTCTGTGTCTTCGAAATCCGGTAAGAAGTATTTGGCGTCTTCATATTTGCGGACCTCGTTCACAGAGAACGGGTTCAGTTCTCCCGTCAAGGTATACTCGAAACCATCCTTAAAATACTTCATACACTGATGTTGTGTAGAAGGGATGATGTTGTACTCGTGTAACCATGGTCGGCCGAGCAAAACGTTGTAGCATGTCTTGGCGTCTATGACGTGGAACTTAATGTCCGTGACGAGTAGCCCGAAGCGTAGCGTCAGTATCACAGATCCAAGAGTCTTTGACGATTGGGAGTCAAACCCGGAGATGGTGATCTTGTCCCGAGCAAGGTGCTGGACGCTCATGCAGATTTCCTTCAACACCCGCACGTTGAGTAGGTTAACAGACGACCCGTTATCGATCAGGATTTTGCCTATCTTTATATCATGCAGTATCCCGAGACATAGAGAGGGCGATTGTGTTCTCACGTCCCAAGTAGAAGGTCTTCATCGCCAAAAGTAACATCGGTCGTGTGCACTTCCTCCAATTCATCCTTCATCTCTTCCTCGGCCAGGCATGCTTGGAATTGTTCTGGGTCTTGGAGCGCCTTAATCAACGAATCTCTCGCCTCCTTTGATAGCAAAAGAGCGTCAAGAATGCTGAGCTGTGAGGGCAGCTTCCTCAGATGTGCTAAGACGTTGTAATCCACATTATTCTTCTTTGGCGAGTCTTTGGCAGCTAGCTCTTCCACCACTTGGTCATCTAAGACGATATCTTCAGAGGCCTTTTCTTTCCTTTTATCTTTTCTGTTCGAGGGTCTGAGGTTCTTTTCGGGCAGCGTGCGATTACGTAGCCGGATATTTTCGCAAACCTTCGGTTCTTCTTATTTTCTCGAAGCGGACTCTTTAAAGAGAGGGGCAAGTTCTAGCTCTTCATCAGAATCACTCCCGAATGTAGGCACTTGTGATCTACCGGTGTTAACCATGCAACAATCGCCAGCAGTTCTTTTAAGCCCTTCGGTCGTATTTCTTTGCTCTCGACGAGTTTTACGCTTTTCCCGCTTAAAGCGTTGTCGATGAGCAACATATCCTTGCCACCATCTATCGAAAGCTTTGCACTCTTGGGTGGGGTGCGAAACCTTCTGATGATATAAGCAATAGGACGGGTGCATTTCTATTTCATGGTGATGCTTCCTTCAGAGGATGGTAGCTTCATACCCATTGATATGGCCTTAGCAAACTTTTTCCTCATCTTAAATTGTCTTTTGTCGGTAGCGGAGATGTTCAGCTCCAACGGGATCGTCTCAGCTCCTTCATCAAGTCGCTGGCGCTTGGCCCTTTCAAATATAGTCGCCTCGCGCTCCCGATCAGCTTTACTTTTCAACCGAGCTTCATTAAGGAATGCGTCAATTACTTCATCTGATGGCCCCAGAACTTTTGGTTCAGGATCTGCCCCCAGCGTTCCAGTACAAGGAGTTTCTTCATCGTTCATGAACGAATAGGAAATTACATGACAGCTCGCCACGCATTCTTCAGATTCATCAGATGAACTTTCTCCTTCATCTTCCTCTTGAAAGACGTGATTGAGGAACTCTTGGAGTGTAACGGGAGTCCATGCCTTCTGGTTGTATTCCTCCAGCGCATCAATTTGTTTTTGCAAGTCCATGCACTTGTCGCCAGGCTTCACGGGCTTCTTTGACTTCTTTTTCTTCTTCTTCAAGGATTTTGACGGCTGGTTGCGAGTGCTTGAGCCACCACCATCGGTCTTTGGAGTTGGACGTGGCTTCAACATCCCTTCAATGACCTGCGGTTCCTACGGGTTCTTCCACTTGATCGCTGGACAAGTCTGAAGATCGTTTAGCATCCTCTTTGTCTTGGCTGATAATACAACCTCCCAAGGAGCTTCTTCAATGACGGAGCATGTTGCCCCCGGCGTATTCGTCCCCTTAGAGGTGTGTGGCTGAGGGGGATTCACCTTCCATTTGTCAGATAACACGAACTTGCCCTGTCGGTACTGGTTTTCAAGCCAATTCTTGAAAACGTAGCAGTCTTCGATCGGATGGCCTAGTACTCGATGATAAGGACAGTGGTTGGGCTCGTTGACGTCACTTGGTTGCAACGGACGTTTTGGATCCGGCAGGTTTATGAGTCTGTTGCGCAACGCCAGCTCGAATAACCTCCTCATTTTATCACGGGGAAAGGAATAAAGACGTCCCATCCTATCCTCAAGGGGTACATACGGGGGCATATTATTTTGACGAGCAACCGGCTTCGAGTCGCTCGGTTGTTGTTGAGCATTAGCGACGACGATCGCTTTTCCCTTCCCTTTGTCATTTCGGGAGTCCGGCCTTGGAAGAGGGGGTTTATGGCCCATTTGATCCATTTGCGCTAGTTTGTCAATCAAGGCCTGGAAGGTAGTTGGCTTGAAAAACATCATAAATTGTGAGATGGTTGCTTGCGGATCAAGGGTTCCCACAAACATACCCACCGCGGGAGCTTCTTCAATGCGCTGCTCACACTTCGACCATAAGTTCCGCCATCGTGTAGCGTACTGAACCCACGTCTCGCCGGGTTTTATCCTGGCGTTAATCAGTGCCGTCATCGGGGTACGTTCACTGGCGCTTGCAAAACGCTGAGTAAACAGCAGCTCCATCTCCGCGAAGGTTTTAATAGAGTCGTTCGGGAGCTCAGAGTACCATTCGAACGCTGTATCTGATAAGCTTCCAACAAACTGGCAAAGCAATAGCTTGTCGTCACCGCCGGTGTTGCCGCAGAGTGCCCTGAATTGGGCAACATGCTGATGAGGATTGCTCGTCCCTTTGTAGACATGAAACTTGGGAATTGTGTAACCGGGTGGGTACTTGATTTGATCGTACCAACTTGGATATGGCCGTCCCGTTTTTATGACCTGGCCGGCTGCTTCGGTCGCATGATGAACCCGTATTTGTTGTGCGAGGTATTCATCCAAATCAACTTTGGAGATTGTATCCTCTTTAGCTGTCGATAGAGCTGGTGGAGGATTTGATGTCTCTCCCCTATCGTCTCCAAGGACGATCGGGGGCTCTTCAGCCGGAGGATCTTGTTGTATCATCATCCCTATCATGTCTTGGAAGAGGAGGCCCATACGCTGTATGTTGGTTGCTTGTTCAGCAGCCTCTTTGTCCTTCTTTTCCAATATCCGACGAAGGAATTCAGCATCGGTTTCTTCCTCTTGACGTTCGTCCGAGGACGTTTCAGGGCTTTCTTTTGGTCCGGTAAGTGCAGCCATAGCATTCATCATTTCTTGGAGCTTTTGCTGTTGCTCCTGTGCCTTGGTCACCGATCGGGTGAGCGGTCGATGACCCGTAGATATACGGCTATCTTCTTTACCAGATACCACGTAGACGGTATGAACTATCATGCCCCCTGACTTAGGGCGTTTGGGTTCATCACCTCTGATATCTGTCGCCGACGCGGGGGTTTTCTCCGGCCTTCTTCTTTTGTGGGCCGTTGAAGTTGAAGGGGCCGTTGCAGTGGGCACCCTAGCGATTGTTGTCCCTTGCTGTTCAATAGAACGGTCTTTTCCTTTTTGCACCTTCGTCTTCTTTCGTTGACGAGAGTGATCTGGGTTGATCACAGAGTCTTGAACCCTCCGCCAAACTTTATAGATTCTTGAGGACAGCCGTTGAGGGGGCTGTTCTTGTTTTGTTTCCGGAACTCTCTCCGCAGGCAGAGGAGATCTTTTCAGTGTAGTGGTTGGAGAGTTCTTACGTACCCTCCTCAGTAGTTCAAAGCTGTTCCCAGTTGGAACAGCAGCGTTGACTTCCACCTCTGGAGCCGGTGGAGTTAGCCGTGAGGGGGAGTTGCCCCCTGCCTTCCTCACTCGTCGCCAATAGCGACGTCGAGCACGATGAGCCGTTGGGACTGGCTCAGAGATAGAGATAGCTTCTTTTTGCCCCCTGTCTGAATGGGGCGCCGCTGGTGTTAACCTCTTAAAGACTGAGGTTGCCCTTTGAGGGGTGATATTCAACCTGTCGAAGACGGATCCTCGAGCAGGGATAGGAGCAGGAATCGTCAGTCTTGAAAAGAATGACTCTTTGACAGGGGAAGCCGCCTTGACGACTTCTGGAACAGCAGTTATTGCTTTCCTTAGGACAGCCAGTTTAGAGTTCTGATTTAGCCTGGTGAAAACAGAGGTTGTCGATTTGGTAGTGGGAGACACGTTGACAGGGGCCGTCGTAGCAGTGAGCCGGTCGAAGACCGACTTTTTGTTCACTTCCGGTGCAGGTATTGGCGTAGGGAAGCTTGTAGGTGGGATCATGGTCCCGAAGAACAGGCCAGTGGTGGCTTGGGTCACCTGGTCTACTGGCAGAGCGAGGAAGGAAGCCACTTGGGGCCCATATGCTACACCTCTCGGTGAGGTGGAGCGTCCATTGCAGTGGCATTTCGAGCAGTTGGTGCAGTTAAAGGCCATTGAATCTTGAGTTCTGCGCCAGGCAAAAGACCAAATCTCAGTAATTTGAATCCGAAGGCAACCATTTAACAAACCGCGATTGGTTCGCGAGGACGACACACGAAGTGTGGAGTGGAAAGAGGAAAAGGTCCCACCGGGCGTGCCAGAATCGGTTCCCCTCCGAGACGGCGCACAAGACTGCGATGTCCTGACGCTGAGATTCGGGGCAGATGCTATTTGGTTTTATCCGTCCACCTCTCCGAAGATGCCAAGTTGATTTATGGCACCGTGTATCGGAGGTTTAGACGGATGCGGCCGATGTAGCAGACTTCGTCAGATTCCCCCTCGCTTGAGGGGTTTTTGATTGTGGGGACGCTCTTCCCTTCAGGCGCAAGCTCCTGCAGTTAATTACGCTACCGCATCGCGGTAACAACTTTCTCCTTCTCCAGAATTTCACTTCGTGTCGTGTGTGTTTGTTTTGTTTATGGTTGCCCATGGATTGTATACGGAGACTGAGTAATGCCGTCGCCCGTAGGACGTGGATTAGTCCAAATCCGTATTTACTTAGATTTGGGTTTGGTGTTTTTAGTTTAAGGATACGTTAGTCGTATTGCGGCTAAGATCAACTTAAACGTTCGTTAAGGATACGTTAGTCCTGTTTGAGACTAAGATCAACTTAACGTGATAATCCATTTAATATCTGGCCATCGGGACTCGTCACCTCTCTAACGTCGTTGAAGGATTACAACGGCAGATGTCAGAGGAGTTCGGAGATGTACCCTTGAACTAAGATTGATTTGGAGTTTTATAGTCCGTTTGAATGTTTAAGGATACGTTAGCCATGTTTGGGGCTAAGATCAACTTAAACGGGATCGTTTAGATCCGGCAAAAGAGCATTTGGAGGCTCTATTGTTCCAGTTTTAGGGACATAGTGGTCCATGTTCCAGTTTAGGGACGTAGTGGTCCGTGTTCCAGTTTAAGGACGTGGTGGTCTATATTCCAGTTTAGGGACGTGGTGGTCTGTGTTCCAGTTTAGGGACGTAGTGGTCCGACATTAGTTTAAGGACGTTTCGGTCCAATATTAGTTTAGGGACGTTTCGGTCCAATATTAGTTTAGGGACGTTTCGGTCCATCGCCAGTTTACGGACGTGGTGGTCCAATATTAGTATAGGGACGTTTCGGTCCAATATTAGTTTAGGGACGTTTCGGTCCAATATTTGTTTAAGGACGTTTCGGTCCACGAGTTTAAGGACCCCGCGGTCCATATTCATGTGTGGTCGTTGGGACCCGTCGCCTCTCTGACGTCGTTGAAGGATTACAACGAGAGGTGTCAGAGGAGCTCGGAGATGTACCCTCGAACCGGATATAAATTGATTTAAGGGAGCAATCTCGCTCAGTCAATTTAATTTGAGGACTTACGGCCATGATTGGGCTAAGTCCAGTTGAAAAGTATTCAACGCCTTTTATTTGTTTTTGGTCTGTTAGACCCGTGTTAGGGCTTGGCCCATTTTTAAATAATGCATTGCATTATTTTCTATTTTTTTGTTTGGGCTCTACCCGTAAAAGATGCAGAGCATCAATTTATTTTGGGCTCTGCAAGGCATCTGCATAGCATTTTTATTATTTTGTTTGGGCTTTGCCCATTTATAAATAATGCAGAGCATCAATTTAATTAGGCCTGTTTGGTCTTTTAATTGGGCCTGGCCCTTCAGGAAATGCATTGCTTTTTCAGGCGCTTTGCGCCAATCAGAGAGCGCAAGCGCTTGTGATGATGACACGTGTCATGCAAGCGCAGTGCGCTGCGCTTGCGCTGCTGACACGTGGCGCACCTTGGTGAGTTGCGCCAATCACAGAGAGCAAAGCTCTATCTCAAAGCTCATAGCGCAAGTGATTCAGATGCTGACACGTGGCGCTTTTCCAAGAGCGCAACAACGCAGTTTGGAAGTGCAAAGCACTAAGAATCTTTTAGATTCAAGAATAGAAGTGCAAAGCACTATTTGATTTCTTGATCTAATTTAGATCAAAGAAAAATAAGTTTTTCTTTTTATTTCAAGAACCAGAGGTTCATAAAAGTGCAAAGCACTATTTTTTTTATTTTGTTGTTTTCTTGTTTTAAAGAATCAGTGGTTCATAAGAAGTGCAAAGCACTGTTTATTATGTGAAGATCATTGATCTGGTTTTTAGATCAATGATTTATTAAAAGAGATTTCTTCTCTCTCGTGAAGGTTTTTACCTTTTTCTTTGAAATTTTCTCAGAGTTCTATCTCTGTTTGAAGCTCTTGACTTTTTTCAAGAAAATGTTGATGCTTTGAATTGAGGCCTAGGGTCCTTTTTATAGTGCCCATAAATTAGTTAAAGAGATCTTTCTCTGAGTGATTTGGGGAATTTTCTCCACCGTTGGATCTTTGATCCAAGGGCTTCTGTTTTACAGAAGAAAATCTTCTTGTTTTAACAAGAACATAAAAGATTTCTTTAGAATTTTAATTCTGTTTGGCGCAGATGCCCCAGCGCGTGGCACGTGTCACGCAGCGCACAGCGCAGCGCAACTGCGCTAGCACATCTGCGCTGACACGTGTCGCACAGCGCACCGCAACTGCGCTAGCGCATCTGCGCTGACACGTTTCGCGCAGCGCAGTGCTTGCGCAACTGAAGCGTTGCTTCCTTTAATTTTACTTAAAATAGAGCTTTGCTCTGATTGGGCGCACTGCCTTGGGCGCTGCGCTGCCGTATCAGCTTTTGACACGTGGCGCGTTGCGCCCGGGATTTGAAGCGCTGCTTCAAAATTTGAATTTTGAATTTCCAGCAGAGCTTTGCTCTGATTGGGGGAAACAATTGGGTTAACCTCCACAGCGAAATCTGCGGCAGATGGGAGAGCGTTTGCGTTAAGCTCTTCGATGTACCCGCTCAACATGCCCAAACTCATCACGGCACCCTTTGAAGATGGACGTTTCAGGAAAGGGCCTGCCGGCGTTAGGATGCGAGACTCAAGAGGGACCGGAACCGGAACGATAGATGCAAAACAAAACACAGTCAAATGACGATTCAAGAGATGTAGAAGAGTCATCAATAAAGAAATTTACTATACCAGCTACAGCAGACGGCAAAGCCGGAAGGGCCGGTGGCGTGGCCGATCCTGCATCTCCTCCTTCGATTTGTAGCACTGCAATTAGGGCAAGGAAAAATCAGAAACAAGTCCATTGCTGGAAAGAGAAGGAGTATTAATTGTAAATTATACTCACCAATGCCACTGGATGAAGCGAGCTCCAATGGGAAGGAGAAGTGTGGGCGCAGCACCTGGTAGAGGTGATCAAAAAGCGCTCCTGCAAAGGCGTAATAATACGACATCAATACATAAATAGTGCAGCAAAGATGAAACCGATAAAGCACAAGACCATACCTTCTAACATTTGCGATGGCACGAGAGAAGGTATAGAGGTGGCCATAGTCAAGACAGTAGTTGACGACGCCCCCTTGAGCAGTGGAGCATCGGCACTGGCCGCACCTGCGTTAAAAACAAAGATAAGCTTGTCAGAAAGGATTGCGAGATAAAAAGGGACAGTAACTTAAGATTTACCTGATGAACCGCCGGCCGAAATAGAGGCATCTCCCTCCTCCATCGATACGAGTCCACCTCCCGTGGCCTCGTCACCGGACTAAACCGGGGCTGTCGTTGTGCTCGCACGACCAGGAGACGGTGGAAGACCGTAGATGGGGAGAGCAATGATCGGGGCATTGCCAGACTCTTGAGAAAGAGCGTCTGGCTCGTCCCCGGGAGTCACACCCATCTCACCCGCTACTCTTTCAGGCTCAGCGGCTGCTGCTATCTCATCCGCCGTTGCCATGGGGTCGCTGGTCTCAGGCACCTCGGCCGCTACTGCCCCAGGATCAGTTATGATGGTCGTCTCATTTGCCGCTACCTCGGGCTCGGCATCAATGACCCTTTCGAGTGCAGCTCCCTCAGCTCCCACCTCAGGCTCAGCAGCCCCAGCAACGTTGCCTGTCACGCCCCGCTTCCCAGTGTACGGCGAAGGAGACGCGACGAGGTCCGCTACGTATATACTCAGAAGTACATACGCTAAGCGTATCTAAGCAATATAAAATAATACACAAGAGGCAAGAATATAAAGAACAGCAACTTTTATTTATTAACATTCTTTGTACAATACATGAAAGGAAATACAACTGGAATAAAAGATGCCTAAACAGTGGCATAACAGGAAATGAAAAGTACTGAAAAGAAAAGTGTACAATGAAACTACTGTGCAAGGTCTTCAGTAAACTGCTCCAAGTCTTCTTGCGATGGTTCAACTTCTGCCGGGTCCAAACCACCTGACGACATTCAAAGAAGAGAGAAATAGAATGTCGTCAGCGAACAAATCGCTCGGTAAGTCCCAAGATAAAAGGAGAATAGATAGAGAGTAAGAGAGAGAGGGAGAGAGTGGCTGTTACAGTTGTATTACATTGTTATATTATTGTAGTATTGTGTTAACGTTGTTGTTATAGCTTGGTACAAAAGGATGCCAATGTATACGAGAGGGGTCTCAGTATGCCAGAGACCAGGGCAAATGGAAGTACAAGGCTCCGTTATACAACCCGGAACAACGGCAATTCGATTCATGTTAGGTGTCTCAATCTTACCGTCTCGTGCCACCTTTAACACCTTCCGTACCAATCTACCTCTTAAACCCCGCGATATCTTGTTTATATTGTTATCTTGTAAATTGTGTTGGTTGTATGATTGATTGACTGACTGACCGAAACCATAATATCAGGAAACGGTTATAACCATAGAGTCATGTAAATGGAATACTGGGAATCATGTAAAAGGAACATATCCATGGTTCAGTTCAGCCAGATTGTATAAACTGATAATTGTATTCATGGATTCATGTGTTCATATTGAATTGGAAACTTGTAGATTATGGATTGACTTGAATCATATTCGAGTCAGATTAATCAGACTCAAACCCGAGTCAGACAATCAGAAATGTGAAACGAAGTCTTATAATTGCTAGGGTCCGTAGGGTAATTTATAAACTTGAGGGGTTTTATGTAAAAATACTTTTATATACTTTTCAAAATACACCTCAAGTATTTATTACTCGTCTTTAGAGTTGTGGATTTTATATTGTGTCATTTCTAGTGAAAATATCCTAGTTTTAGGTATTTATCTGTAATAGTGATTATTTAAAGTTCATGGTATTTTAGTGTAAAAGTTATTATTGTGATCTTTAGAAAAAGGTGGAAAATTTATATTATAATAAAATAGGTATTTAAAAGATAAATATACATAGGTTTATACAAAAATAATTTATAATAAATATTTTATATTCCAAAAATCTCATTTTCTTAAGATATCGTATTTTAAACCTTTCGAGACCGAATGCTCCTTGCGGAGGTCTGAATCTCGCACTACTAGCCCGAGGGTGCGCGATAAACCGCACGATCATGAACGGGTTCCCCAAAGATGGATTGTAGCGGCGCTTTGCAAAGATTGTAAAACACTAATCTTTTAGAAAAGGGTTTTATAAAGTAAAAGGTATTTATTTGAAAAGTGTAATTTTCCGTCTTTTAGATTCTAGGGTTTCCTAAGCCAACTAGCCTATTTCTAAATGGTCTAAACGACAAGTCGTTAGAAGCCTCAAATCGCCTCTTCACCGCCAATTACGGCCAGGTAAGTGCCAGGTAAGTGGGAGGCTCTCCACTACAAGTAGTGGCCCTAATTAAGTAACCACCTGCCTTAGACACACTTGCCTAGACACCACAAAGTCAGATTTAGATAAACGATCGATGTCCACAACTTATCGTATTTTCCTAGTAAGAAATATTTACTTAAAAGTGTAACAAATCTAAAACCTTTAAGAATGGTTTTATGAAGATTATGGTATTTTAATGAAAGTTTCGTTTTATCGTATTCTAAGTTTTGATGATATCATTTTAGGGTTGTATTTGCGTGTGTGTGGAGGTAGGTCGTTACCTCGTGCTCTACTTTAAATGTATAGCAAGTTAAGGGTTAAATGTGAAATTGAAACATGATGGTATTAAAGTGTAAAAATACGGTAAATTGAAAAGGTTATCATTTCATGTGTGAAAATATATTCAAATTGACTTTTACAAGTTTAATGGTCAAGATAGAGATGTTTAGGAATGATTGAATTGATTCGAAGAAGAAAAATAAACATTATGGTATTAAAGTGAAAAAGAATACGATATTGCAAAAGCTATCATTTCATGTGAGAAACTTTGTCCAAATTAGTTGTTATGTGATTAATAGTCAACATGAATAAGTTTAAGTATTATGGAATTGGTGACAAGTGAGATTTTATAGAAAACCGAATCGGAAATCGGTTTGTTCCGATTCCCGTCGAGTTTCGTAATTTCGTATTTTTGAGAAGTAGGAAGAAGGTAAGAATAGGACTTACGGGTTTCGATCTATACTAAAGAGTATAGGGGAACTAGGTGAGTGGCCGAAGCGTTGTTTCGTCGCCGGTTGTTTCAGAAAACGTCGCCAGAATTCCGTCAGCGCTTCGCCGTGAACTCGGTTTCAAAGTACACCCTTCTTGTAAAAATTTTGAGAGAGTAAACCTAGTGTTTTGGAATGAGAGGGTAGGAGGTAGGGGTGTCTATTTATAGGGTAGGGTAGGTGAAAGGTTTTTATTTTAAAAATTGTAAAAATTAAAGAAAAATCATTAAAATTTGTATTAAATAGGGTGTATTTAACATTCGGGAACCGATCCATTAAAATGGAGTAAACAGGGGAGTTGGGAAGACGAAAAGCTAGATCTTTCATGTTGGCGACTCGGCCGTTCGGCCGAGTCCGGCCGACGGCGCCGGCCCGAGTCGGCCGGTCCGCCGGCCCGAGTCGGCCGGTCCGCCGGCCGACTCGGCTGAGTCGGGCCGAGTCGGGGTGCCGATGGGTCGGGGGTCTCCTGACGTAGGCTCTGGTATATTCACTTTTTAGGGTTCAGTTCAACTTTTGGGAGTTATGGCCTGTGGACTGTTGGGCTTCCAAGAATTTTAAAAGAAAAATAATCTAAAAATAATGTGGGGCATGGGATTCGAACTCTGGTGGCTTGGTTCAGCAGTGCAAAGTATTACCAATGAGCTACAAACTCCTTCTTGTAATTATGGTGTTATTTAATTACTTAAAATGATAGCAGCAAGAGTAAATACTCCAATTATACATTAAATTTAAAGTAATTTCTTGTACACTAAAAATGGAGTTATTACATTCTTATAGCTTGTAATTAAAAACAAAATAATTACCTATATCTTGTGCTCAGGCTAAAATACCCCTTTGTGGATTTTTGAAAAAAATATTTGAAAAAATTTGTATAGGAAATTTAGGGTTGTTACATTGCCCATCGTTGACTCGGGTTCGGCCGGTGCTTCTTCCTCTGGCTCCTTGGGTTCGACGGTTTCCGCCTCCCCTTCGGTTGGACTTGGCCCTGCAAGACAAAATATATAAGAACCGATAGATTTACAATTCTTACAACGAAATCTTGAAAGGTACGTTACCTGAAGTGGACTTATCATTAGCTTCCCGAACTGCACGCGCCACTTGTCTGCGTGTGGTAGATAGGCCGGCTGGAAGCTCTTCGGAGGGAGAACCAATGGGAATGATGGTTCTTAGACCCGCTCCCGCAGCTAAAGCAGCCATGCGTGCCTTCGCCTCGCACCTCAGCCGCTTTCTCTCCTCTCGAGCCGTTGAGACGGACCTCACCAAAGCCTCTTTCATGGAGACGTCCTCGTCTGTGAACAGGGATGCCTCCAAATTCTTCAAGGCATCCCTCGTCGACTTGTCGAGTTGAGGCTCTCGCAGCAGCCCCGACGAGACTAGGACTTCAGTAGCGGGCCCCGGGAGAGTCCCCGCATCAGCTGGTGCAGCCCCTACAAAGAAAACTAAGGAAGAAGGTTAGGTTGGCCATCAAAAAAGATAACAAATTTTTTTGATAAGGCGAGACGTACCAACGCCCATTAAGGCGCGTTTCTTCTCCTCCTCCTGGAAGGTTTTTAAAAAGGCAGCAATGGCTTCTTCGGTAGTGACACCTGTTTATAAAAAATGGAGGAAAGTATTAGTCAAAAATAATGATAAAAAATGCGATAAAATGACGAAGAACACAGCTAACGATTACCTGACTGAGCGAGTTTATTCATCATCGCTTCGAGCCTCGCTGACCGCTCGGAAGCCGCAATGGCGGCCGCGAGGTCGGTGTCTGCGGGATCTACCGAGAAGCCTTCATTACTGCCATACTCTCTTATACCTTCGATTAGAGGGGCCTGAGGCTCTAAACCGAGGATAGCGTCGAGGGAGAGGAGCGACTTCTTCTTCTTTTACCCGCCAGCTCTGGGTGCACCCGGGATCGATTTGCGCTTTGTGGGCACCTTGGGGCGGCGGGTCCCGATATCCGCACCTATGCCTGACTCCGGCGATACCACATTGACCGTCTCCCTTGGAGCACGAGGCGCGGGTGGCACATTCACCGTAACAGGCAGCGGCAATCCACGCGGGGGGCTCAGCACGCGTGGTCGATCAACTCCGGCGTCTTTCAGCGGAGGAATGACCGGGGTCCTTGGCTTCAAGGGAGCCTTGCGATCACCGCCGGGAGGCGCACTCTTGCGGTCAACCAGCATGCGCTTCTCCATATGGATAACTGGACCTATGGCATTCGCGTACCAAGCCACGCACGTGTTGAGGACCTTGGGGATACAGCTCGGCTCGCTGATGAAAAAATAGGAGCCCGTGTTAAGCCGTATGAAATGGTGCATTGCGTTCCTCATCCCCTCTTGGCTGACCACGGGCTCTTCCAAAAACGCTTCCATCGGGATCCCCTGGTGATAGCTCGATTGCTGAGCGAACCGGTGAGGGTTATACCTCATGAGGAGCGCCGTCTCATTCTGCCTAAACACCAGGTAGCCCGGCCGAATGGAGTAGAGATGGAGGATCTCCCGAGCCTTCAATATGGAAGCCCCGTCTTTAAAATCATCGCGCAGCGGCACTACTGACTTGGTGGTCTCTGAGCCTATGGTTATAACTTTATCCACAAAGGAAACCTTCGCTCTGACCAGGTGCGGACGAAGGAGCAGCCCCCTAGAATCCCGCGGAGATGCAACCACAATTGAAGCGCCGACCAACTGCATGACTCTTGGGAGTCTGCATTTCTCAAAAAATGGAGGAATCTTATGGGCGCCGAACACCCCATGCACGTGCATTTCCATCCAGGAGGTGAAGTAGTGCATCGGGAAGTTAGCGGGCTGCACCCCAGGCTCACTAGCGTCTGCCGCTATGCTAAGTCCATTATAAAGATAAGCCAGCCCGGCAATTCCTACTGACAACTGCAAACCAGCCACCATCCGATGCGCTGGGTAGAAAACAGATGGCTGCATGTGGCACGGATGCATGGGGAGCGCAAAGCTGCACAGCCACAAGCCCAGGAACCCTTATAAAAAGGTCTCCTCATCCACGCTCGGGACGGCGATTTCTGAGAAAAGGACGACGGCGGCGCCGGGGAGATAAAAGTCCCTTTGATCATTCTCCGATATGGGTCGGCGGTCCAAGCCGAAGCCAAAAGGGTCATCGAGCTGGGCGAACTTCTCGCTCCACTCCGATAGAAACTCCGGTCGAATGAAGCGGGCGATAAAATCTGCGAAACTGACTCCCCGGACGCCCGATTCCAGATAGAGCCCTTCATAGATGTCCAACATCTTCACCAAGCCCGGATACTGGTGCTGAATAGCGTTCTCTGAAGTCAGATCAAACACTAGTGGCTTGGTCGCAAAGACGTATTCGTCAGAAGAAAGCAACTTCTCGTAATGCTTCCCCCTCATCGGCAGACCCGAGATTTCGGCAAACTCCTCCAAGGAAATAAAGACGTCCCTGTCCGTCATCAAGAAGGTGTGGGTGGGGATATTCCATTGCTCGATAAAGGCCTTAATCCACCATGTTAGAGGAGAGGGATACTCAAAGAGTGAGACGTAGATAGCCGAATACAAACCAATTTTCGTCAAATGAGTCCTTTTCGCCGATAAGATGTACCGGGCCCACTGCAAATATCGGGCGGGCGGTCGCGGGACCAATCCAATATTATAGGCCTGTCCCCAAGGGTGTGCTTCACCCCGACAGATTCGCCTTCCTAAAATGTCTATTGCCGGCGGCGGCTGCACGGGAATGGCACCAATTGCAGGCTGGAGGAGGTCATCCGAATTCCAATTTTTAACCTCCACGGCATACTTCACTGGGGGTTCATCTGCATAGGGGATCGAAACTATGGGCTCAGAGGGCGTGGCGGAACTGAAACTTCGGCGACCCTGGATGATCTCATTATACCACCTACCCCACAAGTGAAGGCTCTTGTGCTCGGGGTCATGATCCTTAATGAGAGCAAGCACCACTTGGTCCACCGGTGCCTGGGGAAACCCTCCTTCCGAGCGAACAAACGGGAAAGACAGATTGGCAAACATGTTTCCTGCGGAGGGACAAAAATTAGCCGTCAGTGTTGTAATTCCAACGCTTGGCTTTTTGAAAATTCTTTTTTACCACATTGCAAGGCAGTGGGTAGGGGACCAAATGGGGACCCACAAAATCTGGATGATAATGCATCATTTAATAAGACAGCCCCATCATTGGGTGAGACTGTCAATTAATGAAAAGATCCCCAAGAGAATATTCTCATTAATGGGAAATCCCTAGAGACAAGGAGAAAATCTCCTCTTTCAGAGCAAAGCTCTGTCACAGAGTGACGTTTGTCAAACTCTGGTCGCAAGGGAATAAAATTTCCTAAAAAGAGCCTAGCTCTATAATAATGATGGAAAAATCCATCAAAAGAAAACTTTAACTCCTAAAGATTAAAAATTTGGGATCTTAAAGATCCATGAAAACTTTTAGGAGTTCTCCATTTTTAGATCAAAAAAAAAGATCAACATTTGATCCATGAGCAAAGCTCTGTTCATGGATTAAAACTCATGAACAAGATCTCTGTAGATCTATAAATTTTTTAGAGCAAGGCTCTGTTAATAAAACCCCAAAGGGGTTTTCTTTAGATCAAAGATCTATAAGAGCAAGGCTCTGTTAATCAAATTTCATTTAATTTAAAATTTTACCTAAGTTGCTCTAAAAATCTGAACTCTGGAGTTCTTGGAAAGAAACGAGAGCAAGGCTCTAAAATTCTTAAACGAGAGCAAGGCTCTGAAATTCAAGTTCTTGAAAATGATAAAAAAAAATTCAAGGACCAAGGGTCCTATTTATAGGCGCCTGCACCCCTTCAACTCACTTGATGATCTAACGGCCAAGATTTTGCCACCGCTGCACTCACGTGTGCGCCACGTGAGCGCAACGGTGGGGGGGCATTTGTTTCTTCCAATCAGAGCAAGGCTCTGTTTGAATTTCAAAAATTCAAATTTTGAAGCAACGCCTCAAATTCCGTGCGCTGCGCGCAACGCGCCACGTGTCAGAAGTTGATACGTCAGGCGCAACGCCCAAGGCAACGCGTCCAATCAGAGCAAGACTCTATTTAAAACAAAAATTAAAGGAAGCAACACTTCAGTCGCGCAAGCGCTGCGCTGCGCGACACGTGTCAGCGCAGTTGCGCAGGCGCTGCGCTGCGCGACACGTGTCAGCGCAAACGCAGTTGCGCTGCGCGACACGTGTCAGCGCAGTTGCGCAAGCGCAGTTGCGCTGCGCTGCGCGACACGTGTCAGCGCAGTTGCGCTGCGCTCTGCGCTGGGGCGTTTGCGCCAAACAGAATTAAGATTCTAGTAAGATCTTTCTGTTCTTGTTAAAACAAGAAGATTGCCTTCTGTAAAACAGAAGCCCTTGGATCAAAGATCCAACGGTGGGGAAAATTCCCCAAATCACTCAGAGAATGATCTCTTTAACAAACTTAACAAGTCTATGGGCACTATATAAAGACCCCTAGACCCCAATTCAAAAGATCATCAACATTGTGAGAGATCAAGAACTTCAAAACAGAGAAAACTCTGAAGAAAATTCAAGAAAAAGGGTAAAAACCTTTACAAAAATAGAGGAATTTCTTCTGAATAGATCATTGATCTAAGAACAAGATCAATGATCTTCAATAAAAAAATAAATAAATAATAACAGTGCCTTGCACTTTTTATGAACCATTGGTTCTGGAATTTCAGAAAAATTCTTTTCTTGAATCCAAAATTGGATCAAGTCATTGAAACAGCGCCTTGCACTTGCAAAACTGCACTGTTGCGCTCCTGGGTTGGCGCAAGCCACCAGAGAGCGCCACGTGTCAGCACCAGAACTACTTGCGCTATGCGCTTTTAAGATAGAGCATTGCTCTCTGAAATTGGCGCAACTCACCAGAGCGCGCCACGTGTCAGCAGCGCAAGCGCAGCGCACTGCGCTTGTATGACACGTGTCACCACCACAAGCGCCTGCGCTCAATGATTGGCGCAAAGCGCCTGACAAATGCACTGCATTGTTTACTGAAGGGCCAGGCCCAAATCAAAAGGGCCTAGCAGGCCAAAATAAAAATGCAATGCATAAAAAAGGCAGAGCCCAAACAAAATAGATGCTCTGCATCATTTATAAAAGGGCAGAGCCCAAACAAAACAAGAAATGCAGTGCATTATTAAAAAGGGGCAAAGCCCTAGCACAGGCCTAATAGGCCAAATGTAAATAAAATGTTGAACATTTTTCAACTGGACTTAGCCCAATCATGGCCATAAGTCCTCAAATTAAATTGACTGAGCACGGCTGCTCTCCTAAATCAATTTACATCCGGTTCGAGGGTACATCTCCGAACTCCTATGACTTCTATCGTTGTAATCCTTCAACGACGTCAGAGAGGTGACGGGTCCCGACAACCACGCATCAACACGGACTGTGGGGTCCTTAAACTCATAGACTTATGCGTCCTTAAACCAAGACACGGACTGTGGGGTCCTTAAACCCACGGGCTTATGCGTCCTTAAACCAAAACACGGACTATGGGGTCCTTAAACCCATGGACTTATGTGTCCTTAAACCAAGATATGGACTGTGGGGTCCTTAAACCCACGGACTTATGCGTCCTTAAACCAATGGACCGCAATGTCCTTAAACTACCAATGGACCGCAATGTCTGTCACGCCCCGCTTCCCAAAATACGGAAAACGAGGGATGACTAGGCCAGCCATGCTCCTACGGTCAAGGAATCATCCCGCCGTAGTCACACTTCGGCTTCTGGTATTACATGATAATCAGTAAATAAAGCACAGTAGTAAAGGAAACACATCACTAATTTATTACATTAAAATCCATTGTTCACAAATTACAGATAACAAGAACAATTACTAACCAAGTTCAATCTCACGATCACTTTTATGGAAAGCAGTAAAGGAAGAAAGTACACCAGACTATATCTCCGTGAACTCGAAAGGTAGATCTGTCTCCTGTGCTGGTTCTTCCACGGAATCTGAGCATGCATACTCAGGTCGTCAGAGCAACACAATAACAATATTATTATAATAAGATGAAACATGTGAAAGAGGTAATACTAATGAAAGAACAATACGAGTATTCACTATATCACTATATGATGCAGAATATGATCTATGTCCCTATCGGTCTCTAGGTCATGTTTGAAATCGCATAGTGGAAGGAGGATCATTTTTAACAGGAGTCTCGTACATACCCGAGACAACGGCCCACATGCCCGAGACATAACCCTGTCAGCCGGATCGCTAGATCCTACCTACTATATATATCGCTGCTCGAATGATCATCCTTTAAAACACGGTCCCGCTAAATACGATTCTCTTTCCACTTCGATTTCCCCTTTATCCCCAGGTTTACACTATTTATAATCTTGATTTAGTCGTGTACAAGTATACCAATGGCACGGTTTTATCACTATTCACTGTATCAATCACTGTCACGAATATTCACTTCTCATTGGTGTACTTGTCACTTCTAAACCAACATCAATCACGCACGATAATGCAATGTCCACTGACTCTAACACGCACTAACACTAAGTATATGGCAAATGGGGTATGATATATGTATGTATGCCATCATTAAGCTAAGTATGTTATGAATCAACATGCATATCATTAACTTACAAAAAAATTGCATAAATTCATATGTTTATAATTCAACAAAATGATACAAGTACGATAAATAGAACACTCAGTCAGCAATTTATCAAAATTAGTTTCAGTTCAATCGGGTTTCCAGTATTCAAGATACAACTGTTTCAATTTAAGTGCTCGCGGCTGGAAATTCAGTTTCAGAACTGAATGTCCGTTTCGCGACACGAATTGCACCAGTTGGGTTCAGAATTTAGCGATGCTACAGTTGAATAAAATCTAGGGTTTTCAATAGAGTATTCAACTCAATAGACGGATCCTCAATCTCGTCTGTACGTCGAAATTTATACATAGTTTAACATCAGTATGTCACTTCTGAATATGTTCTGCACAGTTATACTTTCTGCCCTTTTAATTACAATTTAAATAGCAAACGGTAATGAAACGGAATGAAACCACTTGTTTTGTTTAGATAACAGATCCATATTTAATCCACGACAGAGTTCCGTAACATACGAATTCAGGAAACGGAGGGACACACATTTTGGGACAGTACACAGTAATCAGAGTCGCTCAGGACTGCAGTCCAGAGTCGCACTCCGATCTAAATATCATTGCATTTACTATACAGAAAACATTATAAGTTTACATAGAATTAAAGTTCGTCGAGTCGTCTTCGATTTAAGCCCTCGAACGCATCATTACAGTATGCACATAATTTACAGTGATTTTAACCATTTTCAGATACAGGAAATTTCTAGTTTTATCGGTACATTTGGGGGTATCAATTTTAGTCACTAACAGTCGTATTTTCCAGTGAGATTTATAGACGATATTCATCACTATATGGGCCAACAGAAAACATCTATTTCCGTTAAATTAAGCAAGTATTTTCATTGGGGTCAAGCATCGAACACATAGGTCGCATGATATATCGGGAATCGGTAAATTATAAACTAAATGATTTAAGTTTGTATCACAATTATATTAGCATGTAGCAAGTAAAACACTTGCCCGGCAGCGTCTCGGAGTTGCCCGGCAGCAGTGGCGTCACGAACGCGCGGTGTACGTCGTGAAGTGATTTGCGCGAGTTTGGCTCGCGATACGGAATTTGCGTCGGAGTTGTCCGGAGACTTCTTGTACTCGCTGGAAGCGGAGGGGGTGCTCTGTGGTTTGCCTGAGAAGTGCTGGGGTTTCCGGCGGTCGACGGCGTCGCTCCGGCGATGGCCGCAGTGAGTGTTTGGAAAAAAATGGGTTATGGAATTTTTTTTTCTTGAAGAGAGAGGGAGGGAGAGAGAGAGAGAGGCTCGGGGTCGATCTTGGAGGAGGAGGAGAAGGTGAAGAGGGTGTAGGGGTCGATGGTGTAGTGTGGAGATCGCCAGCGTCGAGGGGCAGGGTGGTGGTCGAGCTCGGTGCAGAGGTTGGTGTGCAGGGGATTTGGGTGTACAGGGGTGCTTGGCAGGGGTGCTCGGGTTGATGGAGTGTAGGGGTGAGGAGTTCTGTTGGTGGAGGAAGAGTGAGTGAGGGGTCGCCGAGGGGTTGTTGCCGTCGGAGGGGCAACGAGCGGAGTTGGGTACGTAAGGTTTCGAGAGGGAGAGATGAGGGATTTTTGGGAAAACGAGAGGGGAGTGAGGTGTGACGGAGATAAGGGAGTCGAGAGGAGCGCGTCGTGGGGGCGAGGGCAACGGTATTGCGATGTGAGCGCGAGCGTTGGCGAGGACGCGGGCGTGAGCTGCGGCGGAGGGAATGGGTTGGGAAAAGTTACCGTTGGAGGAGAAAGGGAGAAAGGGAAGAAGCGGGTCGGGTCGCGGGTCACGGGCCAGGGGAGTCGGGCTGGGCTGATGTTTAAAAGAATTCCTTTTAATTAAATCTTGTGGGCTGAGGATTTAATTTAAAGGAGAAATTTAAATGGGCTGAAGTCTTAAGGAAGTGTATATGTTAATTTAAATTTGGGTTTATTTGTTGGGCTTAGGGTTTTATAGATGGGGTTAGGATTAGTAAAATTTTGGTTTCAGTTTAGTTTGGCTTTGATTTTAAATCTTGGGTTTTGACTTTTAGGGCATGGGAAAAATTTTAAATATTGGGATTCAAGCAACCACCTTCTTCAAAAATATACGAGGAAAAAGTAAATCTCTGGGATTTAGAAAAATAGAAAACCTTTATTAAGATGGGAATGGGGATTTACAATGTCCTTAAACTACTTATGGACCACTACATCCCTAAACTGGAACAATAGAGCTCCCAAATGCTCTTTTGTCGGATCTAAACGATCCCGTTTAAGTTGATCTTAGCCTCAAATATGGCTAATGTATCCTTAAGCATTCAAACAGACTTTAGTCCCAAATTGGACTATAAGACCCCCAATCAACTTTGGTTCAAGGGTACATCTCCGAACACCTCTGACACCTATCGTTGTAATCCTTCAACGATGTCAGAGAGGTGACGGGTCCCGATGGCCATGCATACAATGGACCACCTTGTCCCTAAACTGGCATGGACCGAAACGTCCTTAAACTACCTATAGACCACTATATCCCTAAACTGGAACAATAGAGCCCCAAATGCTCTTTTGTCGAATTCAAACGATCCCGTTAAGTTTGTAGGGTTCCTAGGCACACTTGTGAAGGTTCATAAAGCAGCAAACATGCCCAAATAAAACTTTACATGTGCCGAACAACCCAAAGACGGGATCTTTGCTAGATTATTAGGGTTTAGCATGCAAGATAACATCTTTAAAGCTAAGTGTGAGGGATTACAACCTTTGTAGTCCGCTCCTTCGCTTCACAAGCTCCGAGTAGAAGTCCCTTCGCCGCGATCCACGATCTCCCGGACTCAAGAGAGGCTCCATGACTCGAACGATCCATACTAGCTTGAAGTGTTCCGATTCTCCGATGATCTACGTCGAAGTTGCTATAACCCAAGCTTTCTCACTCTAAAGAGATGAACACCCTAATCTAATGGGCTAGATTAGATGAGGATGATGGAGTAGATTTTATGCTTTCTTTTTAATTCACTTTCTCATAAGAAATCATCACAAAAGGAAATTCTAGTGAGCTCTCTCTCAAAACTAAAGAGAGAAGAAGATGAAGAATGAAAAGAATAATCCTTTTGTGATGAATAGTAGATAAATGTATATGATTGATTATGGAACCATGGTCAAGGATGAGAGGATAAAAGTTTGTAGAAAATAAACTAGAGTTAGGGTTTGGTTAGGTTAAGGATAAGTATCAACCATAATATCTTAACCAAGACAAAATAGAATCCTTCTAGAATGAACAAGAATGAGCTAACCCTAATCAAACCCTAATCCCTTTTTATCATCCTTAAACATGTTTCATAATAAATCATTATATGTCACAATAATATATATCACATATATATTATATATTTGCAACAAAAGAAAATAATACATTTAACATATATCGCATATATATCAATGTATTAATCCGGTGAGAAAATGAAATAATAAAGCGAGCCAATATTAGATAATGTAATACAATATATCATATATATCATTATACATTAAATCATCGAATCAACACTTGATCAACGATCCGGCTATATCGAATATAACCGACTAATATATCATGTACCGATTCATCGAATCAACACTTGATTTGATGTCCCGGTTCATATCTAAATATCGCGAGAATATAATACGGTATCTCATATCGCATTATCCTCGGTCCTGCACATATCACATATATGCCTCTACTCCGTTTTGCCTGAGCCAAGAAAGCTCTGTGTAGGACTCTAAAGAATCGTCAATACGCCGGTAGCAGGTGATGATCATATCAAACACCCACAAGCTGCAAGCGGTCAGCTAAACGTAACAGCCACCCAGGTATTGAGCGATCAGAAGATCAACAAGCTAGCCTGTCCGTTCTCCTGTGAATCCAATCAGTAACACTCCCGTACAGTCCGGTTTGTTCGTCTGATATGTCGCATATCAAGTCTAGGGTGGTATACGTCAGACCCCAGTAACCGATAAGTCGTGTCGATGTGAGGCTCATAACAGGTCAAGAAACTACTAGTAACACTTACCAGTATATCTCTATATCAGCCCTGGCCAGGGACTTCCAGTTATAGCCAGTCGAACACAGCACAACATCAATTCCCAATACCGGGAGAGACGAATCCCCTCCTATCGCTCATTGCCTCCATGTGATTCGGGACTGTACCCAAAAGCCACCGTTTTGCACGCCCTCTTGGATGTGGTAAGGTGGAAATCAAAGCACGGTGGGAATCACACAAGACTCTATGACGATCTCGGGTCTACAGACTACCCTGTACCAGTGTCACCGGAGAACTGCCATCTGACGTGTGGTATATCACCATCTGGGAGTTCTCGGCGAGTCCGTCCAGTGTACCCAGTCTCCACTGAGCACCCGTACACCATCTTTGATGTCAAACACCGATGGATATGGGATCATCCATCGCCCATCATATGGGTCAAGATGCGTATACGCTAGTCTACTTGGTATATCAATGCCCTGTCTCGATATGCCCTCGACTAGGAACATTTATAGGATATACTCATCGACTACCGTGGCCCCACTAGTATGATCTCATCATAATCCCAGTAGTCGAGTACAGATCCTAAGGGCTTTATCAACATGTGAGAGTAAGACAGTAAACCAATACAAGTCAACATGTTAAGATAAAATGAAACCAAATAGCATACTATCATGACGAGCAATAAAGTCCTCTCTGTATATATCTAAGCATCCATCATAATATACATCATATGTACAACAATGGCCTCTAGGGCATATACATAACTAACAATCTCCCACTTGCACTAAGGCCAGCTGCTGTAGTATCTCATACCTAGCATCCCGAATAATCTCTCAAACTGTATCTGGGGAATGGCCTTTGTGAGTGGATCCGCAGTGTTATCCTTCGTATCTACTCTCCTGACCTCGATCTCCCAGCGATCAACTATCTCCCTGATCAGGTGATACTGCCTCAGAATATGTCTAGATTTCTCATGGGATCTGGGTTCCTTGGCCAAAGCCACAGCTCCATTGTTATCGCAATACAGAGGTATTGGATGTTCAATGGATGGAACCACACCAAGTTCAGTGATGAACTTCTTCATCCAGACAGCCTTTTTGGCAGCATCGTTGGCAGCGATATATTCAGCCTCCATCGTCGAGTCTGTAACGGTATCCTGTTTGGAACTTTTCGAACATACCGCCTCTCTATTGAGGGTAAAGACAAATCCCGAGTGCGACTTAGAGTCGCCCTTATCACTTTGGAAGCTGGAATCGGTAAAGGACTCCACCCGGAGTTCTCCGTTACCATACACCAAGAACATGTCTCTAGTCCTTCGCAAGTACTTGAGAATGTTCTTCACAATTGTCCAATGACTCTCTCCAGGATCTACTTGATACCGACTCACTACACTTAGTGAGTATGCAACATCGGGTCTGGTACATAGCATCGCATACATGATAGAGCCTACTGCCGAAGCATAGGGTATCCCTTGCATGCGAGCTCTCTCCAAATCAGTCTTGGGAGACATCTCTTTGGAGAGAGTGAGTCCAGAGATCATGGGTTGGTTCCTACGCTTGGATTCTTCCATACTAAACCTCTTTAGTATGGTGTCAATGTACCTGGATTGGGACAATCCCAGTATCCTTTTGGATCTATCTCTATAGATCCTAATCCCCAATATGCAGGAGGCATCACCTAGATCTTTCATTGAGAATCTTTGTGATAAGAAGAGCTTGACTGATTGCAGCATAGGAATATCATTTCCTATCAAGAGTATGTCATCCACGTACAATACGAGGAAGACAACCTTACTCTCTGCTACCTTCTTATAGATACAAGGTTTATCTATGTTTTTGATGAAGTCAAACTCTTTGACTACAACATCAAAACAGATGTTCCAACTCCGCGATGCTTGCTTTAACCCATAAATGGATTTAAGCAGTTTGCACACCTTTCCGCTGCTCCCACTATCTACGAAGCCCTCTGGCTGAGTCATGTACACACACTCTTCTAAATCACCATTTAGAAAGGCGGTCTTAACATCCATTTGCCAGATTTCGTAGTCATGGTATGCAGCAAAGGCAAGTAAGATCCGGATGGACTTAAGCATAGCTACTGGAGAAAAGGTTTCGTCATAGTCCACACCTGGTCGTTGACGAAATCCCTTTGCTACAAGTCTAGCTTTGAAAGTTTCAACTTTTCCATCTACACCAAATTTCTTTTTAAAAATCCACTTGCTCCCAATGGGTTTTACCCCTTCAGGAGCATTTTCCAAAATCCATACTTTATTGGTGTACATGGATTCCATCTCAGATCGCATTGCATCCAGCCATTTCACAGAGTCACCACTCGTGATAGCCTGCTCGAAACTAGTCGGGTCATCATCTTCATGATGCAATCTTCGCTTCCACCATCAATGAGAAAACCATAGTATCTCTCAGGTGGACGAGAAACCCTACTAGATCGCCGGAGAGGCTGGGGTTCGTCGAGTACTTCCGAATCCTCTGGTTCCACTAAATCTTCAGTTACAGTTTGTGTTGCTGGAACTTCTTCCAGTTCTACCTCAGAGCCACTAATCTCTTTTTCAAGAAATTCCTTTTCTAAAAAGGTGGCATATTGAGAAACAAACACTTTTTGTTCTTCAGCGTGGTAGAAAAAATATCCTTGGGAATTCTTAGGATATCCCACAAACTTGCAAAGAACTGATCGTGCTTCGAGTTTGTCTGGATTTTGCCTTTTGACATAGGCCGGACAACCCCATATCTTAACTCGTTTAAAATATGGCCTCTTCCCACTCCATATCTCATATGGTGTGGTAGGCACAGATTTAGACGGAACTTGATTCAATAGGTATGCTGCTGTCTCAAGCGCATAACCCCAGAAGGAAATAGGCAACTCAGCCTCGCTCATCATAGAGCGCACCATATCTAATAGGGTGCGATTTCTCCGTTCCGATACACCGTTATGCTGCGGTGTATAAAGAGGAGTAAGCTGAGAGAGAATCCCATTCTCTTTTAGATAATCTAAGAACTCATTGCTTAAGTATTCACCTCCTCGATCAGATTGAAGAATCTTAATACTTTTGCCCGTTTGATTCTCTACTTCGTGCTTATATTCTCTGAATTTCTCAAAAGCTTCAAACTTGTGTTTCATCAGGAACACATGTCCGAATCTAGAGAGATCGTCAGTGAATGTAATGAAGTAAGAAGAACCGTTCCTGGCATATGTAGACATGGGACCGCATACATCACTATGTACCAGTCCTAAGAGTTTAGTAACTCTTTCTCCGTGTCCACTAAACGGAGCTTTGGTCATTTTTCCTTTGAGACAGGAATGGCAAGTATCATAAGATGATAATTCGAACGTATTCAAATAACCATCCTTATGTAACTTAGCCAGTCGTGTCACATTGATATGACCAAGTCTACAATACCACAAGAAGGATTCGTTCATTTCTAAACTTTTCCTCTTGTATGTGTTTTGTATATTGAGGACTGTATTCTGATTTAGAATGAATATACCATTATGTAATGAGCCTGATGCAATCAACTTTTGATCTAGGAATATGTTCATAATATTATCCTTTACTACAAAATTATATCCTTCTTTATTTAATAAAGAGACTAATATAATGTTGCACATCATGTTCGGTATATAATAGCACTCATTTAGAATCAGTGTATTACGACTTGGCAATACAAGGTGATATTCGCCAACTGCTTTGGCTGCAATACTTGCACCGTTCCCTACTTGAACGGAATGATCACCTTTCTCCAGTTCTCTACCTTTACGTAGCCCATGTAATAATTTACATATGTGGGATCCTGATCCGGTATCTAATACCCAGGACGTAGGGTGAACTGAGAAACAGTTTTCATTAACTAACACACCTGAAGAAGATGCATCAACATGCATGTTCTTTTGGGCGGCGTGAGAATCCAGATATTCTTCTATTCCCTGTTCAGTCATATAACTCTTATAAGAAAGAACGGGTCCAACGTTCCCCTGCTCAGTATAATAAGCGGGTTCAGTCAATACATCCATATTATTATCTTGATTATGGCCTGACATGGTCGCTACCTGGAGAGAGAGAAGAAAACACTTTAGCGTATGCTCTTGCAAGATTAGATTGGTTATTATCTTATCTAATCAGGATGTCTCCCACTGTTTTTATCAAATCTACCTTCAAAAAGGTAAGATTAGCTGGGATTAATTACACCCTACAATTTCGTCAATCTTTCAGCCAGATCAGTGTCGGTACTTGAGGAAGGTTCCCCGTGCTTTCGCACGGACCTAATTAAAGTAAACCTCGTTTTCCCAGAGGCGTAACCTCGTTAACACTTTTCTTGACACCTACTTGATCGACTAATTGTCCTGTGTAAAACTCTCCCAGGAGTAACTCT
Source organism: Agapanthus africanus (assembly GCA_030015575.1). Classification (NCBI taxonomy): domain Eukaryota; kingdom Viridiplantae; phylum Streptophyta; class Magnoliopsida; order Asparagales; family Amaryllidaceae; genus Agapanthus; species Agapanthus africanus. The sequence continues at coordinate 31,706,843 of CM057339.1, forward strand.
TACTCGCAGTGGGTATCGGGATCCAACTATCTCATAGAAGGTATGCAATCTCATTGCAAATTTCAACACTTGAAATTCCCGATAATATTTTGCCCCTAGCAATTTATGACCTTAACATAGTCAACAAATCATAATTGCTAGCCAAGTTCAACCCGTCATTTCCCGATTGAATTAAACCCACCTGCACGACCCTTAAAATAGTCAACAAAGTCGTACAACTACCCTAATCCAATCACATCTCATGTTTTAGCAGATAAGTACTAATTAGCTACCGCACACTACGCCTTAACATAGTCAACAAACGTAGCATGAATACTAACTAGTTTTTATCTGAAATGACGGAAGGCTACACAGGTTTTTCAGAAAACCATGAGCGTAATGAACTTGATATCGTCGTAGAATCAAGTGAAATTTTGAAATAGAGTGTTTTTGAGGCTTTCATTAGTTTTGCTAAAGAGGCCACTCCCGGTGAAGGGATCTCGGCTCTTTCCTCATCGAATAAGGTGCAGGACATATCATATATATCACTGTGCAAAGCAAAACTATAAAAGAAATCAAAAGACAAACCGAGTTTTGCAGCATCTGCCAGTTTCGCTAAAGAGGTCACTCCCGGTGAAGAGATCTCGGCTCTTTCCTCATCGAATAAGGTGCAGGGTATATCATATATACCACTATGCAAAGCAAAACTGTAGCTACCCTTTTTATAAAGTTTTGATTCTACAACATCTTTTAGGTTTCTTTTCTTTTATTAATCTCATTAATAAAAAATCCCATCAGCTTATGCGTCCTAAGCATCACAGATAAATACGACGTACACTTATGCCATCCGCATTCGCCTCGATGTCCCCTCGTGCACCGTTAGGTTAGGTAACTAACGACAGAGCAGGGCAGGGCTAGTGCGGGTGTAAAACATAAGTAACGTCTATATAATATATCATATATACTATATACTGTATCCATCACAACATATCAAATGATCACATCACAGATATCGCAGCAGAAATATAGATATAATGTGGGATATACTAGAACGTCCGTATTTAGTATTTAGCCAACAATAGAAAATACGGATTCCACAGTCGCGATGAATAGCCAAGCCCACACCCTGGACCCCTACGAGAGCGGCAAGCGACCCTACCAATTCTGGAGTTTAGAAGACCCGGTCTCGACTCCTCGAGATGGCCTCCTACTGAGCCCCAGAACCCGGTCACCTATGCTCCCCTCCTTGGATCCATCCTAATGCGGAAAAGTAAATAATATACAACACTGGTGGCATCAACCTCAACCTGGAAGTGCCCCAAATAAAAGAATATTACATTACATTTGAATTTACATGAATGAAAATATAAAACTCCCATCTCACATAAAACCCCCGGCTATTCAATCGCGACAATCCTGCACATCATATCTCAGCAACACATAATATCTCATATCATCAACGTAAGTAAGTATGCATACACCGATTGTCGTCGATGTATAGCAACGACAATCGGCAATACAACTACATACTACACTTACGGTCACAAAAAAGAAAGTGTAAAACTACAATATTTGGAATCCACAATCACTTTAGACATCGTAAATACGAAATATCACATACTTCGCATTTCATGCCTAACACAATAAATTCCACATATTGTATCACATTCCAGATAAATAGACAGTATTAAAATTTTCGAACAGATAATCAAAAACCCAAAATTCCCTAAAGTGCTCAACACTTGAGCGGAGTTAAAATAATCCTAGAATATGTCACAGTACCAGTGATCCAGCCGTAGAAGGGTCAAGCCGACGCCTCACATGTGGCATGCCATACTGCCCCAAACCCGAAGGTTCAAAAGGCAGTTCAAGACGGTCACATAGTCGAGTTAAGGTTTTTTGTCTTCTAGAGGGTCCACCGTGTTACTTGCACATTTTTCCGGAAGATTTAAACCCGAAAAAAAATCAACACTTGAAAATTTTGCCGTGCCGGGAAAAGTGAGTTAATGATATCCGTTCGAACATTTTAACAATTTCTAAATATCCGGAAATAATAATGAATTTAAATATTCCGATCGAATCTACGATTACAAAATAAACCGCAGAATACTCAACACTTGAGTTAGATTAAAAATACACATAAAATAGTAACCACAGAGAAAAGAATTACTGTGCAAAATTCCGTACCTAATACTCTTACCCTACCGCGGAACCGCCGCCAAAGGTGGGTAATTGCCGCGGTTCCGCGGCCATGTTGAGGAATTGGGGGCACGTTTTTCACCATAATTCTTATATTAGCCTGCTGAATTTTTTAGGTATTTTTAATTCTGGTAAAACCCAGATTTTAAAAAATGTACAGAGAGGGGTTCATTTTCGTCGGTTCGGGTTCGATCGGAGTTTTAACTTCGTAAACACGTCGCCTAATGCTCTAGCTAGGCTCTGATACCACTGTAGGGTTCCTAGACACACTTTTGAAGGTTCATAAAGCATCAAACATGCCCGAATAAAATTTTACATGTGCCGAACAACCCAAAGACGGGATCTTTGCTAGATTATTAGGGTTTAGCATGCAAGATAACATCTTTAAAGCTAAGTGTGAGGGATTACAACCTTTGTAGTCCGCTTCTTCGCTTCACAAGCTCCGAGTAGAAGTCCCTTCGCCGCGATCCACGATCTTCCGGACTCAAGAGAGGCTCCACGACTCGAACGATCCATGCTATCTTGAAGTGTTTCGATTCTCCGATGATCTACGTCGAAGTTGCTATAACCCAAGCTTTCTCACTCTAAAGAGATGAACACCCTAATCTAATGAGCTAGATTAGATGAGGATGATGGAGTAGTATTTATACTTTCTTTTTAATTCACTTTCTCACAAGAAATCATCACAAAAGGAAATTCTAGTGAGCTCTCTCTCAAAACTAAAGAGAGAAGAAGATGAAGAATGAAAAGAATAATCCTTTTGTGATGAATAGTAGATAAATGTATATGATTGATTATGGAACCATGGTCAAGGATGAGAGGATAAAAGTTTGTAGAGAATAAACTAGAGTTAGGGTTTGGTTAGGTTAAGGATAAGTATCAACCATAATATCTTAACCAAGACAAAATAGAATCCTTCTAGAATGAACAAGAATGAGCTAACCCTAATCAAACCCTAATCCCTTTTTATCATCCTTAAACATGTTTCATAATAAATCATTACATGTCACAATAATATATATCACATATATATTATATATTTGCAACAAAAGAAAATAATACATTTAACATATATCGCATATATATCAATGTATTAATCCGGTGAGAAAATGAAATAATAAAGCGAGCCAATATTAGATAATGTAATACAATATATCATATATATCATTATACATTAAATCATCGAATCAACACTTGATCCAACGATCCGGCTATATCGAATATAACCGACTAATATATCATGTACCGATTCATCGAATCAACACTTGATTTGATGTCCCGGTTTATATCTAAATATCGTGAGAATATAATACGGTATCTCATATCGCATTATCCTCGGTCCTGCATATATCACATATGTGCCTCTACTCCGTTTTGCCTGAGCCAAGAAACCTCTGTGTAGGACTCTAAAGAATCGTCAATACGCCGGTAGCAGATGATGATCATATCAAACACCCACAAGCTGCAAGCGGTCAGCTAAATGTAACAGCCACCCAGGTATTGAGCGATCAGAAGATCAACAAGCTAGCCTGTCCGTTCTCCTGTGAATCCAATCAGTAACACTCCCGTACAGTCCGGTCTGTTCATCCGATATGTCGCATATCAAGTCTAGGGGTGGTATACGTCAGACCCCAGTAACCGATAAGTCGTGTCGATGTGAGGCTCATAACAGGTTGAGAAACTACTAGTAACACTTACCAGTATATCTCTATATCAGCCCTGGCCAGGGACTTCCAGTTATAGCCAATCGAACACAGCACAACATCAACTCCCTATACCGGGAGAGACGAATCCCCTCCTATCTCTCATTGCCTCCATGTTATTCGGGACTGTACCCAAAAGCCACCGTTTTGCACGCCCTCTTGGACGTGGTAAGGTGGAAATAAAAGCACAGTGGGAATCACACAAGACTCTATGACGATCTCGGGTCTACAGACTACCCTGTACCAGTGTCACCGGAGAACTGCCATCTGACGTGTGGTATATCACCATCTGGAAGTTCTCGGCGAGTCCGTCCAGTGTACCCAGTCTCCACTGAGCACCCGTACACCATCTCTGATGTCAAACACCGATGGATATGGGATCATCCATCGCCCATCATATGGGTCAAGATGCGTATACGCTAGTCTACTCTGGTGTATCGATGCCCTGTCTCGATACACTCTCGACTAGGAACTTTTATAGGATGTACTCATAGACTACCGTAGCCCCACTAGTATGATCTCATCATAGTCCCAGTAGTCGATTACATATCCTAAGGGCTTTATCAACATGTGAGAGCAAGACAGTAAACTAATATAAGTCAACATGTTAAGACAAAGTGAAACCAAATAGCATACTATCATGACGAGCAAGAAAGTCCTCTCTCTATATATCCAAGCATCCACTATAATATACATCATTTGTACAATAGTGGCCTCTAGGGCATATATATAATTAACAATCTCCCATTTGCACTAAGGCCAGCTATTGTAGTATCTCATTCCCAGCATCCCGAAGAGTCTCTCAAACTGTGTCTGGGGAATGATCTTCGTGAGTGGATCCGCAGTATTGTCCTTCGTATCAACTCTCCTGACCTCGATCTCCCGGCGATCAACTATCTCCCGGATCAGGTGATACCGCCTCAGAATATGTCTGGACTTCTGATGGGACCTGGGTTTCTTGGCCAAAGCCACAGCTCCATTGTTATCACAATACAAAGGTATTGGATGCTCAATGGATGGAACCACACCATGTTCAGTAATGAACTTCTTCATCCAGATAGCCTCTTTTGCAGCATCGTTGGCAGCGATGTATTCAGCCTCCATCGTCGAGTCTGCAACGGTTTCCTGTTTGGAACTCTTCAAACACACCGCCCCTCCATTGAGGGTAAAGACAAATCCCGAATGCGATTTAGAGTCGTCCTTATCACTTTGGAAGCTTGAGTCGGTAAAGGACTCCACCTGGAGTTCTCCGTTACCATACACTAAGAACATCTCCTTAGTTCTTCTCAAGTACTTGAGAATGTTCTTCACAGCTATCCAGTGACTCTCTCCAGGATCTGCTTGATACCTACTCACTATACTTAGTGAGTATGCTATATCGGGTCTGGTACATAGCATCGCATACATGATAGAGCCTACTGCCGAAGCATAGGGTATCCCTTGCATGCGAGCTCTCTCCAAATCAGTCTTGGGAGACATCTCTTTGGAGAGAGTGAGTCCAGAGATCGTGGGTAGGTTCCCACGCTTGGATTCTTCCATACTAAACCTCTTTAGTATGGTGTCAATGTACCTGGATTGGGACAATCCCAGTATCCGTTTAGATCTATCTCTATAGATCATAATTCCCAGTATGCAGGAGGCATCACCGAGATCTTTCATTGAGAATCTTTGTAATAAGAAAAGCTTGACCGATTGCAGCATAAGAACATCATTCCCTATCAAGAGTATGTCATCCACGTACAATACGAGGAAGACAACCTTACTCTCTGCAACCTTTTTATATATACAAGGTTCATCTACGTTTTTGATGAAGTAAAACTCTTTGACTACAACATCAAAGCAGATGTTCCAACTCCGCGATACTTGCTTTAACCCATAAATGGATTTAAGTAGCTTGCACACCTTTCCGGTTCTCCCACTATCTACGAAGCCCTCTAGCTAGTCATATACACGCACTCTTCTAAATCACCATTTAGAAAGGCGGTCTTAACATCCATCTGTCAGATTTCGTAGTCATGGTATGCAGCAATGGCAAGTAAGATCCGGATGGACTTAAGTATAGCCACTGGAGAAAAGGTTTCGTCATAATCCACACCTGATCGTTGACGAAAACCCTTTGCAACAAGTCATGCTTTGAAAGTCTCAACTTTTCCATCTACACTAAGTTTCTTCTTAAAGATCTACTTGCTCTCAATGGGTTTTACCCCTTCAGGAGCAAGTTCCAAAGTCCATACTTTGTTGGTGTACATGGATTCCATCTCAGATCGCATTGCATCCAGCCATTTCACAGAGTCACCACTCATGATGGCCTGCTCGAAACTAGTCGGGTCATCATCTTCCATGATGAAATCCTCACTCCCACCATCAATGAGAAAACCGTAGTATCTCTCAGGTGGATGAGAAACCCTACTAGATTGGCGGAGAGGCTGGGGTTCGTCGGGAACTACTGAATCTTCTGGTTCCACTAAATCTTCAATTGCAGTTTGTGTCGCTGGAACTTCTTCCAGCTCTACCTCTTTACCACTACTTTCTTTTGCAAGAAATTCCTTTTCTTAAAAGGTGGCATGTTGAGCAACAAACACCTTTTTCTCCTCACTGTGGTAGAAAAAATATCCATAAGAATTCTTCGGATATCCCACAAACTTGCAAAGAACTGATCGTGCCTCGAGTTTGTCTGGATTTTGCCTTTTGACATAGGCCGGACAACCCCATATCTTAACTAGTTTAAGATACGGTCTCTTCCCACTCAATATCTCATATGGTGTGGTAGGTACAGATTTAGACGGAACTTGATTCAATAGGTATGCCACTGTCTCAAGCGCATAACCCCAGAAGGAAATAGGTAACTCAGCATTACTCATCATAGACGCACCATATCTAATAGGGTGTGATTCCTCCGTTCCGATACACCGTTGTGCTATGGTGTATAAGGAGGAGTAAGCTAACAGAGAATCCCATTCTCTTTTAGATAGTCCAGGAACTCATTGCTTAAGTATTCTCCTCCTCGATCAGATCGAAGGATCTTAATACTTTTGCCCGTTTGGTTCTCTACTTCGTGCTTATATTCTCTGAATTTCTCAAAAGCTTCAGACTTGTGTTTCAACAGGAATACATGTCCGTATCTTGAGAGATCGTCAGTGAATGTAATGAAGTAGGAAGAACCGTTCCTGGCATGTGTAGACATGGGACCGCATACATCACTATGTACGAGTTCTAAGAGTTCTTCAACTCTTTCTCCGTGTCCACTAAACGAAGTTTTGGTCATTTTGCCTTTGAGACATGAATGGCAAGTTTCATAAGATGATAATTCGAACGGATTCAAATATCCATCCTTATGTAACTTAGCTAGCCGTGTCGCATTGATATGACCAAGTCTACAATACCATAAGTAGGATTCATTCATTTTTGAACTCTTCCTCTTATGTGTGTTTTGTATATTAAGGACTGTAGTTTGATTGAGAACGTATATGCCATTATGTAACGAGCCTGATCCAATCAACTTTTGATCTAGGAAGATATTCATAACATTATCTTGTATTACAAAATTATATCCTTCTTTACTTAATAAAGAAACTGATATAATGTTGCACATCATGTTCGGTATATAATAGCACTCGTTCAGAATCAATGTATTACTACTTGGTAATACTAGGTGATATTCGCAAACTGCTTTGGCTGCAATATTCATACCATTCCCTACTTGTACAGAATGATCACCATTTTCTAGTTCTCTACCTTTACATAGCCTACGTAACAAATTACATATGTGGGATCCTGATCCGGTATCTAATACCCAGAACGTAGGGTGAACTGAGAAACAGTTCTCAATAACTAACACACCCGAAGAAGATGCATCAACATGCTTGTTCTTCGTTTGGGCGGCGTGAGAATCTAGATATTCTCCTATTCCCTATTCAGTCTTATAACACTTATAAGAAAAAACGGGACCAACGTTCCCCTGCTCAGTATAATAAGCGGGTTCAGTCAATACATCCATATTATTATCTTGATTAAGGCCTGACATGGTCGCTACCTGGAGAGAGAGAGAGAAGGAAACACTTTAGCGTATGCTCTTGCAAGATTTAGATTGGTTATTATCTTATCTAATCAGGATGTCTCCCACTGTTTTTATCAAATCTTCCTTCAAACCCTAAAAGGTAAGATTAGTCGGGATTAATTACACCCTACAATTTCGTCAATCTTTCATCCTGTTGGTATTTTGAGGGAGGTTCCCCGTGCTTTCGCACGGACCTAATTAAAATAAATCTCGTTTTCCCAGAGGCATAACCCCTTTAACACCTTTCTAGACACCTACTTGGTCGGCTAATTGTCCTGTGTAAAACTCTTCCAGGAGTAACTCTTACTCGCAGTGGGTACCGGGATCCAACTATCTCATAGGAGGTATGCAATCTCATTGCAAATTTCAACACTTGAAATTCCCGATAATATTCTGCCCCTAGCGATCTATGATCTTGACAAGGTCAACAAACCATAAATCGCAAGTCAAGTTTAACCCGTCATTTCCCGATTGAATTAAACACACCCGCATGACCCTTGACAAGGTCAACAAGGCCGTATGAATACCCTAATACAATCACATCTCATGTTTTAGCAGATAAACATTAATTAGCTACCGTACACCGTGCCTTGACAAGGTCAACAAACGCAGCACGAATACTAAGCAAGATTTATCTGAAATGACGGAGGGCTACGACAGGTTTTTCAGAAAACCTATTGCATAATGAACTTGATATAGTTATAGAAACAAGTGATTTTGAAAAGGAGTGTTTTTTAGGCTTTTCTAATTTCGCTAAAGAGGTCACTCCCGGTGAAGGGATCTCGTCTCTTTCCCCATCGAATAAGGTGCAGGGTATATCATATATACCACTGTGCAAAGCAAGAACTATAGAAGCAATCAAAAACTAAACCGCGAGTTTGTAGCATTTGCCAGTTTTGCTAAAGAGGTCACTCCCGGTGAAGGGATCTCGGCTCTTTCCTCATCGAATAAGGTGCAGGGTATATCATATATACCACTGTGCAATGCAAGACTGTAGCTACCCTTTTTATAAAGTTTTGATTCTACAACATCTTTTAGGTTTATTTTCTTTTATGAATCTCATTAATAAATCCCATCAATTATACTTCCTAAGCATCACAGAAGAAACGAAAGCTGCAATATTTATATATCATATATATAGTATAAGCATTCGTCTCAGGCAGTAATATGATCTCATCACAGAACATTGCAGCAGAAGATAACATATGAAATATTGGATATACTAAGACATCCGTGTTTTACATCGAGCCTCTATAAAACACGGATTCCACGGTCGCAATGAATAGCCAAACCCACATCCCTGGAACCCTACGAGAGCGGCAAGTAACACTGCCAATTCTAGGGTTAGGAGACCCGGTCTCGACTTCTCGAGATGGCCTCCCACTGGACCCTAGAACTCGGTTACTTGTGCTCCCCTCCTCGGGTCTACCTAATGCGGAAAAGTAAATAATATACAAAGGTGACATCAACCTCAACCCGGAAGTGCCCCAAAAAAAGAATATTACATACAAATGAATTTTACATGAATGAAAATAAAAACCTTCATCTCACATAAAACCCCCGGCTATTCAGAACACGAAGATCCAATACAACATATCACAGCAATACATAATATCTCATATCATCAACGTAAGCAAGTATGCGTATCCCGATTGTCATTGATGTATAGCAACGAAGCCGGCGATACACCACATACTACGCTTATGGTCACAGAAAAGAAAGTATAAAACTACAACATTTGGAATCTACAATAATTTTAGACATCTTAAATCCGAAATATCACATACTTCGCATTTCATGCCTAACTATATGAATTCCACATATTGTATCACATTCCAGATAAATAGACAATATTAAACTTTCCGATCGAATAATCAAATACCCAAGATTTCCCAAATAGCTCAACACTTGAGCGGAGTTCAAAAATCCCAGAACATATCATCGTCCCAGTGAACCAGCCGTAGAAGGGTCAAACCAACGCCTCACATGTGGCAACACCAAACTACCACAAATCATAGGGTTCAGTGGCAGTTTTGACGGTCATATAATCGAGTTAAAGTTACGTTCTTCTAGAGGGTCCACAGATATGCGTGCATGTTTTTCCGAAAGTTTTAAACTCGAGAAAAATTCAACACTTGAAAGTTTTTCGTGTCGGGAAAAAATAAGTTATTAATATCCGTTCGAACATTTTAACACGTTCTAAATTATCCGGAAAACTAAACGAAGTTAAACATTCCGATCAAATCAACGAATACAAAAGATCTCCAGAAAACTAAACGCTTGAGTAATATTAAAAATTCCCAGAAGTATATACTAATACCTACGGATAAACCCTACAAATGCGAGTCCCCAATTCCCAAGTACGGCTGCGGAACCGCCGCGCCAAGCATGTTCTTACCGCGGTTCCGCGGCGACTTGAGAGAGTTGGGGGCTCGTATTTCACAGTTATCCTTAAAATTTCCTGCTGAATTTTCTGAGTATTTTTAATACGGAAAAAATCATATATTAAAAAAATTTCCAGAGAGGGGTCAAAATACGACGTTTTGGGGTTCGATCGGACTTTTAACTTCGTATACACGTCGCCTAATGCTCTAGCTAGGCTCTGATACCACTATAGGGTTACTAGACACTGTCACAAGGGTCTATAAGGCATCAACCATGCCCGATTTAAAATTTAGACGTGCCGAACAACCTAAAGCGAGGATCTTTGCTAGATAATTAGGGTTAAATATACAAGTAAATATCTTTACAACTAAGAGAGAGGGATTACAACCTTTATAGTCCGCTTCTTCGCTTCATAAGCTCCGAGTAGTAGCCCCTTCGCCGCGATCCATGATCTCCTGGACTCAAGAGAGGCTTCACAAGCCGAACGATCCATGCTTGCTTGAAGTCTTCCTTTTCGAAGATGATCTACCTTGAAATTTCTTTAACTCAAGCTCTTATATCTCTAATCAAGTATTAATGAAATAAACACCCTAATCTAATTGGCTAGATTAGATTAGGATGATGAAGTAGGAATTATGCTCTCTTTTATTTTCAAGATCTCACACTAATTCATCACAAAATCAAAAAGCTAGAAAGCTTTCATGAAGGAAGAAGAAGATGATTTCTTTTGTGATGAATAATGAAAAGTTACTATACTTACAAATGAACTTTGAGTTAATAATATGAAGCATTAACTCATGTAGAGAGTTTACTAGGGTTAAGGGTTTGGATTGGGTTAAATAATATCTCCAAAATATCAACACATAATATCTTTGCTTAAAACAAAACAAAAGCTTCTAGAAGTTTCAAGAAAAGACTAACCCAAATCAAACCCTAACCATGTTTAATCTGCACTAATCATGTTGCGTTTGTAAACATAACTTGTTACAATATTATATATCACATATACAATATATTTTTGTAACAAAAGAAAATAATACAATTAACATATATCGCATATATATCAATATATTACCCGGTGAGAAAATGAATCATAAAGCGAGCCAATATTAGATAATGTAATGTAATATATCACGTATATAATTATACATTAAATTATCGAATCAACACTTGATCCGACAATCCGGCTATTTCTCAAATAACCGACTAATATAAACTGTATCAGTTCATTGAATCAACACTTGATCCGATGATCCGGCTATATCACATATACCCGGCTGATATCTAATATCGCGAGAATAGAATACGGTATCTCATATCGTATTATCCTCGGTTCTGCACATATCACATATGTGCTCTTACTCCGTTTTGCCTGAGTCAAGAAACCTCTGTGTAGGATTCTAAAGAATCGTCAATACGCCGGCAGTAAGTGATGATCATATCAAACACCCATAAGCTGCAAGCGGTCAGCTAAACGTAACAGCCACCCAGGTATTGAGCGATCAGAAGATCAACAAGTAAGCATGTACATTCTCCTGTGAATCCAATCAGTAATACTACCGTACAGTCCGGTCTCTTCGTCTGATATGTCGCATATCTGGTCTAGGGGTGGTAAACGTCAGACCCCAGTAACCGATAAGTCGTGTCGATGTGAGGCTCATAACAGGTCGAGAACCTACTGATAACACTTACCAGTAGTACTCTATATCAGCCCTGGCCAGGGGCTTCCCGTTATAGCCAATCGAACTAAGCACAACATCAACTTCCTATACCGGGAGAGACGAAACCCCTCCTATCGCTCATTGCCTCCATGTGATTCGGGACTATACCCAAAAGCCACCGTTTTGCACGCCCTCTTGGACGTGGTAAGGTGGAAATCAAAGCATAGTGGGAATCACACAAGACTCTATGACGATCTCGGGTCTACAGACTAACCTGTACCAGTGTCACCGGAGAACTGCCATCTGACGTGAGATATAATACCATCTGGGAGTTCTTGGAGAGTCCATCCAGTGTACCCAGTCTCCACTGAGCACCCGTACACCATCTTTGATGTCAAACACCGATGGATATAGGATCATCCATCGCCCATCATATGGGTCAAGATGCGTATACGCTAGTCTACTCTGGTGTATCGATGCCCTGTCTCGATACACCCTCGACTAGGAACTTTTATAGGATGTACTCATAGACTACCATGGCCCCACTAGTATGATCTCATCATAGTCCCAGTAGTCGAGTAAATATCCTAAGGGCTTTATCAACATGTGAGAGCAAGACAGTAAACTAATATAAGTCAACATGTAAAGACAAAGTAAAACCAAATAGCATACTATCATGACGAGCAAGAAAGTCCTCTCTATATATATCCAAGCATCCACTATAATATACATCATATGTACAACAATGGCCTCTAGGGCATATATATAACTAACACTCTGTGTTCTACCCCGCTCATCGCGTAGCCGAAGGGGCTCGGTTGGCTAATGGCATCGCGGGACTGTCGCATCTTTATCATGGATTAAGTGTTGCGGCCAACACTTCAACCCCGGGTACAGACGTCATGAATTCCTCCCTCCACTACTTCACGTCGTGGATCGAAATGTATGTATTGGGAGCGTTCGCAATGCATCGGAGGCCAGATTTTTATAACTCCTATACCTTCCCACGGATCATGAGGCTGGTGGATGCTTCTGCTCCCGACCCTACCCAGCTAAGAGCCATCCGCGTGCTGCTTAATCCGTATTCTAACGAGGGCGAGATGGTTTTCATCGACCGAGTCCTTTCTGCTCCTGCAGGGCCTATCCAGCAGCTGTTTGATTTGTCGAAAGGTGGAGCGTCATCTTTAAAGCCTAAGGAAATCATGCATCTGTACTCGATTAGGCTGGGCTACTTGGTGTTTCGGTAGAATAACGCAGCTCTTTTTATGCGGTACAATCCGCATCGCTTCGCGCAGCAGTTGGGCTATAACCAGGGTGTCCCTTTCGAGGCATTCTTGGTTGAACCTACTCCGTCTCTGGAAGTCACGCGTGACATCATCCATCACTTTATGCGGTTGAACACCAGCTCCCGTTTCGTGATCCCCGAGGTCGACTATATTCCAAGATGTGTGGGGTCCTTCACGGGTTGGTACCGTCATCGAGTCTGTCCCATCATCATCGAGGAGAGGCGGGTACTCTTTGAATATCGATCGTCGGCTTCGACCCAAGCCACTGGTATTCTGTTGCGACCGCGGACAGTGGTTCGCCCTCCATTGAGGGATGGCGGCATGGTTCATATTCCGAAAGCCATAGAAATAGAATCAACTCCTTGCACTGCTGGATGCCAGTGCGCACTAGAGCTCAGGCGAAGGCCTCCGATGCAGCGTCAGTGACAGTAACATCAGTGGCGGTGTCATCCGCGGTGGTATTGCTAAAAGGGGATACTAGAAGCGAGGTTGGCCAACGTCGCACCAAAGCGCCGAGGGGAAGGAAGCGATCCTCTTCCAGTGTTAGCTCTAGCTCGAAAAGGAGGAAGAAAATAGCTGCCGGCTTGCTTGACCTCTTGCTGGAATCAGAGCCTATTGTTCAAGACGAGCCCATTTCCATGCAAGAGCCGGATGAGGGTCTTGTTTATCCTGGCTCGTCAGCTGAGGAAGCCGCGCAATTAGCTGAAACTTTAAGGCGCTCGCAGGATGAGACCGAAAATGTGTGCATCTTGAAGAAGCCCTACCCCCGGTTATCTTCTACGAAGATCTCCCTTCACTACGGAGAGTATATATGGGTCCTCTTTGAAGGGAAGATGAAAGAACCCTCAAACAGCCCATCTCGACTGCTTCTCAAGACGAGCTGGCACTAAAGACCGGTGGGCATGATTCTGCATTTGAAGCCCGGCGAGCACATTTCCTCAGGAAGGAACGACAGCTTGAGAAAGCCATACTAGAAGTATCCTGGCGCATCAGTATGTGTGCTTTCCGTATTTTTCTTTTGGCAAATAATTTGTATCGCTTTTTATATCTACTTATCATTGCGAAAACTTTGCAGGGACTTCAGCAACAAAAGAGGATCTGAATCCAGGTCGTGCCATGACCGCCACTTCTATAGATGTCTCCCATGATGCATCGGCAGGTGCAGAAGGGATTACTACAGCTTTCGTTCCTGTTGCGGAGCCTTCGGTGGTGGCTCTTGTTCCTTCGGTGTCCATTCCTCGAGCGGAGGTGGCCCCATTGGCCACGGACCCTATGGATTTTTCTGGTGGCGTCTTAGAAATTGTAGGAGGGACCGCGAAGGCCACTATTTTCTCCGGAGCCTGAAGTGGCGGTTGTTGCTCCGCAACTGGAAGCTGTTATGCCCGCAAACGTCCCCGGTGATGTGCCTGAGGGCGTGGAGGAGGCTACCAAAGCTGCCATGCCTCCAGTTCAAGGCGAGCGGAGCGTCGAAGGTAACCTTTTACATTTTATTTTTAATGATCCCCTCATTATCTGAACTCTTCTTTCTTTCAGAACTGCGGGAATTAGTGGCTTCTATAGTGGACCTATCTCCCAGGAAGTCCTTCCAGCGCTTACTTGACATGGCTGCCCTACGAGCGATATCCCCGCAAAGCATCGTTCTTTCTTCCGGGCAAGGTCGGTGTTCTTTGACCCCTTTGCTTTATTATCATGTTTTTTACGATGATGCTAACATGCCCTCTGCAGTTCTGGAAGCTGATGATGAAGTGGAGATCCTGGATGGGCCTGGGGATCTTTCAAACCCCCCTTGCATGGCTGTGGGTAAGTAAAACTTCACCCTTGGTATTGTTTTGTTTATTCCATGTTTGCCAGTCTCGCTGACTAGTCACAAACTTTGACAGCTTTGCCAGCTCCGGCTCCGTTAGAATCCCGAATCTTTATGCCACCGGGACCATATGCTCGAAGTGTATCTGAAAGGATGGCGAGACAAAGCATTCACTCCTTGTCGGCCCTCATTGAAGATATTCATGCTGGAAGTTCTGTTACGGCTGAAGAATTTGCTGCCGAAGCCAATACTTCTTTGTCCTTCCTTGCCACTTATCATGATGAGACATTGATGCATGTTTGGGTTGAGTATTGTCGCCGAGTGGAGGCTTGCTTACATAATCTCGAGTGTATACGCCTTCCTTCCGAGCTCTTAACTGCAAAGGTAAGCTTGCGGGGGTGGATTGAGCGGTGCGCTGCTAATCTTCAGTCTTGCGAAAAGAGGCCCAACCAGAAATTTTCGGAGAGAGAGGTAGCTTCAAATGCTTTGGGGGAACTCCAAGCTCAACTCACTACTAAGACCACCCATGCGTATGAACTTTGGCGGGTGCTTCAAGAAACTATCACAGAGGTGGTAGCTTTTGATAAAGTCGTTATCTCCACCCACGAGATGGTTGAAGCTCATAAAATTGCTGAAAAGGAGATTGAGGGTCGGTTCGCCTCGTATCAGGCTCAACAGTTTCAGGCGGAGACCCGTCTTGTAGCAATAACAAAGCTTGAAGCCGAGGCCCAGCGGAAGAATGATGAATTGACGAACTTATTGCGCCATCCGCCGGCTTCAAGATTTTTTTTATATTCTCCTCTTTTTGTATTTACGCCTGAATGAGAGTATCTTTTGATTCTTTTATGAAATGTACCTTGTACTCATTTAGATTCATGAATAAAAGACATAATTTATTTCATATTGGAGTGTCCCTTTTAGCAAATGCGTCTTGTAGATAGTCTATCTTGATCTCTTTGCAGGGCAGCGATGGCTTAGGAGACAGGTTCAGATCTGTCGCGTAAGACTTTTCGACTTTACGAGCCATGAGGGTCTCATAAAGACTTTTCTCCCTACGAGTCGAGAGGATCCTGTAGGTGTATTTTCTCCTTAGGAATCGTGAGGATTCCTAAGTGTGTATTTTCTTTTGAGAGTCGTAAGGATCTCACAATAGATTTTTTTTTGCGTAAGGACACTAATTTCCTTGCGGGTCGAGACGAGTCGAGAGGTTCTTGCAAAGACACTGATTTCCTTGCGGGCTGAAACGAATCGAGGGGTTCTCACCAAGGACGCTGATTTCCCTGAATCGAGAGGTTTTTGCTAAGGATACCGATTTCTCTGGGGTCGAGACGAATCGAGAGATTCCTACAAAGACATTGATTTCCTTGCGGGCCGACACAAATCGAGAGGTTCTCGCCAAGGATGCCGATTTCCCTGAATCGAGAGGTTTTTGCCAAGGACACTGATTTTCTTGGGGTCAAGACGAATCGAGAGATTCCTACAAAGACACTGATTTCCTTGTGGGTCGAAACGAATCGAGAGGTTCTCGCTAAGGACACTGATTTTCCTGAATCGAGAGGTTTTTGCCAAGAACACTGATTTCCCTGGGGTCGAGACGAATCGAGAGATTCCTGCAAAGACACTGATTTCCTTGCGGGTCGAAACGAATCGAGAGGTTCTCGCCAAGGACGCTGATTTCCCTGAATCGAGAGGTTTTGGCCAAGGACACTGATTTCTCTGGGGTCGAAACAAATCGAGAGATTCCTGCAAAGACAATGATTTCCTTGCAGGTCGAAACGAATCGAGAGGTTCTCACCAAGGATGCTGATTTTTCCTGAATCGAGAGGTTTTTGCCAAGGACACTAATTTCCCTGGGGTCGAGACAAATCGAGAGATTCCTGCAAAGACACTAATTTCTTTGCGGGTCGAAATGAATCGAGAGGTTCTCGCCAAGGACGCTAATTTCCCTGAATCGAGAGGTTTTTCCAAGGACACTGATTTCCCTGGGGTCGAGACGAATTGAGAGATTCCTGCAAAGACACTGATTTCTTTGCGGGGCGAAATGAATCGAGAGGTTCTCGCCAAGGACGTCGATTTCCCTGAATCGAAAGGTTTTACCAAGGACACCGATTTCCTTAGGGTCGTTTGTTGACGTTGCGTCCGCATCCTGCTGGAGTTGAGGAGGAACGCCGTGTTGATCTTGTGGGATGCAGATGTTGCCGTCGAGATCTGAATCTCCCTTTGACAGAGTCTGGTGGGGAAATGTGTTTCCCTTTTCGTTTATGCCCATGGATTGTATACATAGGTCAGTATGGACTCACCTGTAAGGCAAAGATTCATTTTTTTTATTTCTTTCCGCGATACTCTATCATTTCAGATTTTTATATCGTGAAGGTTGCGATTGCCCAATCATTTCGACTATTTTCGCGGTACCCAATCATTTCAGCTATTTTTCTTTTTCTTTACTCGCTGCTTTTTATTGCGAGTTGCCCAACCATTTTGGCTATTTTTGTATGCATATATTTTACTTGCTGATTTTTGTTGCAAGTTGCCCTATCATTTCGGTTATTTCATATGCATTTATGGCTCACTGACTTTTTGCTGTGAGTATGGAACTCAAGACCTGATACCAATCTTAGCATTAGCACCGCTGTGACTGGAATATTGCCAGGAGCAAATCATCATTTACCGTGAAAGGACTTGGAATTTGATACCGATTTAGGCATCAGCATCGCTATCACTGGGACATTGCCAGGAGCGAATCATCATTTGCCTTTATCGGTTCGAACAAAGGCGGCTTAGCAAACAGGGTTAGGATCCTATTGACTAAGGCTTTCGACTTCATGAGCCGTAAGGGTCTCACAAAGGGTTTTCTCCCTACGAGTCATGAGGATCTTATAGGTGTATTTTCTTCTTAAGAATCGTGAGGATTCCTAAGTGATATCTTCTCTTGTAAGTCGTAAGGGTCTCATAAGAGAAATTTTCTCCTTGCAAGTCGAGAGGACCTATAAGTGTTGTTCACCAAATAGGGGAATTTGCACCATCGATGGGATTCGGTGAGGGAACGCTTATTTATGCTCATGGATTGTATACAAGGGCCGATATTGACCGCCTGTAGGGCAAATTGGGGGATATGATGGCTTAAGAAAAAGGTTTAGGTCCCTGTATCTCAAGACTTTTGAATCCTGTGAGCCGTGAGGGTCCCATAGAGGGAAAATTCTCCTTATAAGTCATGAGGATCTCGTAAGTGTAATTTCTCCTTAGGAATCGTGAGAATTCCTAAGTGTCTTGCTCCCTTGTGGGTCGTAAAGATCTTACGCGGGTATTTTCTCCTTACAAGGTCGAGAGGACCCTGCAAGTGCACGGGAATTTTTTTTACGAATCTGCGCCCATTCGGATTTTCACAAATTCGCCGGTAGCCCTGCAGTTTATACTCACGGAGCTCTTTCGGGTTTTCATTCGTACCCATTTCGCTTATGGACATACCGTTTTGTTTTTTTGTGCTAGTTTAAGGACGTTGCAATCCGTAGTAGTTTAAGGACGTTACGGTCCGTAGATCTCCATGTGTGGTACGGAGTACCGTTGGATACTACTTTTAGAGTTTTGACTCAAGAAGATAGCGAGCGGACATAGGCGTCATCATCTATTATTGACTTGGGCCGTGACTCGTCAGGAGTAGTATTTTTCAGGATCGACCGTTTATCTTGCTTCTATTTCTGCCTTTTTCAAACCTAAGACATTTGCAGAAGCTGCTCAGGACCCTAAGTGAAGTGGCAACAAGCAATGTCAGACGAGATTGCTGCACTCCAAAATAACCATACGTGGTGTTTCCTTACCATCTGTCTCAAAAAGGCTATTGGCTTATCCGCCCGCAACCCGCTTTCTTTGCCAACACAACTTTAGGGCCGTCCCCTTCATTCTATGCTGACCCCGCCATGCATATCCATGGGCAAGTAAGCCCCACCTTGATAGACTTTGTCTATGATGTACGGGCCTTCATAGTTCGGCTCGAATTTTCCCCGTTTGGCACAGTTAGGGATCATAGGTCTTTTTACGACTAGCACGAGATCGCCTTGGCGGAATGTTCTTGGCCTAGTCAATCTTTCGTATGAGCGCATCATCTTTGCTTTGTATGCTTCTAGGTTTTGCTGCACCATGAGACGATTTTCATCAAGGGCGTCGATCTCCTCAAGCCGGAGATGAGCATTCTCTTCATTCGTGAGCTCATAATGAACCGCCACTCATAGAGAGGGTAGCTCTATTTCCAAGGGGAGTACTGCTTCTGTGCCGAATACCAATGCATACGGCATTGTATTCGTAGCCATTTTGAACGTGGTTCGATACGCCCAGAGAGCTTCATGCAGTCTCTCGTGCCAGTCTTTTTTATTTTTGGACACCTTCTTCTTTATGATCTTCGTCAAGATCTTATTGAAAGCCTCAATTAGACCGTTAGCTCGGGGATTATAGACCGAAGAGTATCTAAAATCTATATTATGTTGTTGTGCGAAGCGGCTGATTTTGTGACTTCTGTAGGCCGGACCGTTATCAGAGATAATCCGTTGCGGAGTGCCGAACCGATAGATTGCGTGTGTCTTGAAGAAATAAAGAATATTCTCCATCTTCACTTCTCTTAGTGGTACTGCTTCTGCCCACTTAGAGAAGTAATCAGTTGTCGCCAATATGAACCGATGTCCTTTAGACGACGCTGGTTCGATGGGCCCAATTATGTCGGTTCCCCACATTTCGAACGGCTAGCTGGCCACTGTTGGATGTAATGGATTTGGATGCTGGTGGATAAAGTCTCCATGAATTTGGCATGAGTGGCACTGCTTCGCGTATTCGAGGCAGTCCTGAATCATTGTGGGCCAATAGTATCCCATCCTTTTGATCTTCAGCTTCATCTTTGGCCCAGCTTGATGAGAACCGCAGAGCCCGTCGTGAGTTTTTTGGACGACTCTCCTTGCTTCTTCCGGTCCTAGGCATCTCAACCATAGAGAGTCGAACGATCTCTTATATAGAGTATCATTGACGAAGGCGAAAGACAGAGCTCGTTTCATGAGCTGATGTCTTGAGGATGCATCTTTAGGTGTTCGACGGGATTTGAAATAGTCTATGAAGACTTCTTTCCAATCCTTAGCCCTTTCTTGGTCCTCTACTTGTAGGGCTGTTTGCTTGGTTGCTTCCTTTTCTTTAGACAACTCCGGAGATATCTCTGCTGGTACGAGAACCCGGCGGCTTTGTACAATGATCCTTACGTCATCGAGATTTTCGTCAGCCAGTTCTTTAGCGAGTTTGGCTAATGCGTCTGCTTTGCTATTTTCCATACGTGGTATGCTTTCTAAGGCGTAGGAAGGAATTTGAGTCAGCAATTATTGTACTCTTTCGCCGTACTTTACCAATTCTGGTTTGCACATTTGATAGTCGTCGTTTACTTGACTAACGATTAGCTGGGATTCTCCATATATGAAGAGGTTTTCGATCCCCATGTCGACAGCGATCTCGAGACCTGCTATCAAAGCTTCATATTCTGCTTCATTGTTTGTCCTTGGCTCTGTTAAGGAAATGGCAAAGCGCATTATCTCTCCTTGTGGAGTCACGAAGATAAGACCTATCCCGGATTTGATTATGGGGGTGTTGTGCTTTCGTTTCTTCACAGAAGATGCCCCATCGAAATAGAGTTCCCATCGGGTATTACTCCCTCTTTTCTCCCCGTCGATCATGTCGAACGCGTGCTCATCTGGCAATTCGCAATTTAGGGATGCGTCGCTAGGTATCGGATGCTCAGCGAGGAAATCGGCGATGGCTTGGCCTTTCACTGCCTTGAGAGGTCGATATGTTATCGAGAACTCTATTAAAAGAATGACCCATTTAGCGAGCCTTCCTGTTAGTATGGCTCTTGACATCAAATATTTGAGAGAATCCACTTTTGATATAAGATGGATCTCATGCGCCAAGGCATAATGCCGTAGCTTCGTTATCGCGAAAATTAACGTCGGGCAGTGTTTTTCGATAGGGGGTAGTTGTTTTCTGCCCTCAGGACAACTCGACTCAAATAGTAGAGGGCTCTCTCTTTCCTTTGGTTGTTCTCCTGTGCCCATAGCGCGCCCAAAGAAACTTCAAAGGCGGTTGTGTCCAGGATGAGTGGCTTTCCCTTGACCGGAGCGGTCAATACCGGCGGATTCTGCAGGTATTGCTTGATTTCGTCCAGTGCACTCTGGCATTTATGATCCCAAACGAACGGGGTTCCTTTCTTCATTAGGTGACTGTAGGGACGGCATTTTTTGGAGAGGTTGGTTATGAACCGTCGGATATACGCGAGCTTTCCTTATAGAGACCGCAATTGTTTCAGAGTTCTTGGAATGGGCATTTCCATAATCGCCTTGATCTTTGATGGATCTATTTCGATGTCCCAGTAGCGTATGATGAATCTTAGGAATTTTTCGGAGGAAACTCCAAATGCGTATTATAGAGGGTTCATCTGTAGGTTATACTTACGAAGACGTTAGAACACTATTTTCAAATGCTCCCGGTGTTCCTCGTACGATTTGCTTTTCACCACGAGGTCGTCGATATAACATTTGACAATCTCATGTATGAGGTCATCAAAGATTTTCGTCATGGCCTTTTGATAGGTAGCGCCGGCGTTCTTCAGACCGATAGGCATCACTTTATAGCAGAATATGCCCAGAGGAGTCCGGAAAGCGGTATGCTTCTGGTCTTCGGGATGTATCTTTATTTGATTGTACCCTGATGATCCGTCCATGAAGGAGAAGACTTCATGAGTGGACGTGTTATCTATCATCAGCTCGGTAACCGGTACGGGGAAATCATCCTTCGGACAGGCTTTGTTGAGGTCCCGAAAGTCCACGCAGATGCGCACTGTCCCATTTTTCTTCATCACTGGGACAATGTTGGCGATCCAGTCAGGGTATTGAACTTCTTGGATGAACCCGGAGTCGATTAGCTTTTTGACTTCGGCGTTGATACTCATTTCAAGTTCAAGCCGCATTCTTCTTGGTGCTTGTTTGAGTGGTTTGACGTCCGGAGATATCGTCAATTTATGCACAACTATTTCTGGATCTTACCCCGGCATCTCAGAATATTTCCATGCAAAGCAGTCTTTATACTGCATGAGCACATCTTTTAGCGTAGCCACCTGCTCTTTAGACAGCAGCTCACTGACGAACGTTGGTCGCGGGTCGTTTTCCATCCCCAAGTCGATTTTTCTCAGGTTGTCCGCCATGGTGTGTATCCCATCTTCCAATTCTTTTGGCACCGGTGGAAATTCTGAGATCACCTCGTTCTTATCCTCATTTTCGAAGCACCAGGAGAGGTCATCCATATTCTTATGTTTTCCTTCTTCGGACAGCATTATCACGTAGCAGGTATGAGATCGTTTCCAAGACCGATATTGATCTGGTTCCACTCTCGCTATACATGTTGCTTTTGGCGCATGCTTTTGTAGTGGGACTACCCTCCAATTGTTGGATAGAGCAAACCCGCCTTGCTGATATTGATCTTCAACCCAGTTTTTAAAGGTGAAGCAGTCTTCAAGAGGATGTCCTAGTGCTCGGTGGTAGGAGCAATAATCCGGGTGATGGACCTCGTTTGCTTGTTCGGGGTGCCTGGACTCCGGGAGCGTAATCATTTGATGTTTCATGACAAGGTCAAATATCTTCCTTGCCTTGTTTTGGGGGAAAGAATATTCCCGACCCATTTTCTTCATTAGCGATGGATTCCGGCTGACCTTTTCTTGATCCCGTGGTTTCTTGGATCCACTTTGCCGCTGTCGAACATTTTTTCCGTTCTTTAACTTGTTTTTGCCTCCACGTCGGGCCTTTTTCTTGTCTAGGGGATGCACGGCAGGCTGATGGTGAAGAGCATTGTCATCCTCCGTAGCCTGCTGAAGGAGGCATTGCGTCCCAGCTTTCTCGTAAATGGCCATTTCGCGGTTGTGGTCGTCCCGAACCTTTTAACCCGCTTCCCTTATTAACTTGTCCATCTGTTCTTCAAACGACGGGATTGTCATTTTTATGGCAGGACCTCGTTCTGGCTCAACGTCAGCGTCTTCTAAAAGAGCATCTCCTTCTTCATCGAGTCCATTTATGACATGGCAGCCATAGAATCGCTCCCGTTTATTGGATTGGACATATCCAAGCCCGATCGTTTCTATTTTCCCATTGGGCAATTTTCACTGAGTTCCGGGGACATTCCAGATCCTGTTGTAGAACTGAGCTTGTCGTGCACTCTGTTTGAAAGGTACACCTTGGCATTTTAACAGCCTTTTTAATCGCTCTGTGTAATATCTGGGCAGACGGATTGGTTGAAACTTGTCCAGTGCAAAATTGGCACCATACCAGATTTCTTTCTCCACTTTGGTTTCCGCGAATCGGTAGAAGTGGATCGCCTTTTCACCTCTTCGCCTAGGAGGGACGTAGAAAGACTGCAGCTCTTGCACGCTATATGTATCGAGCGCATCAAGCTCCCTGTAATGTTGCTGCGGAACCATGGCGATTTGCAAACTTTGATCAGCTCCAGTGAAGGTTTGTATTGATGGACGAACAGAGAATACTGCACTGACTTCGTCTTCAGAATCGCTGCTGAAGACCAAAATAGGGGTAGACAGTCCAGGCTTGGTGCACTGGGGATGCCCCGAATAGACTATCTTCTCCTCCTCCTCAGTATCACTCCAGAAGACCGGAATAGTCGCGATAGCTTTTTGTTTATTCTCCGGTTTATAACATCTTTCCGTGTCTTCGAAGTCTGGTAGGAAGTATTTGGCGTCTTCATATTTGCGGACTTCATTTACAGAGAATAGGTTTAGTTCCCCCGTCACGGTGTACTCGAGACCGTCTTGAAATACTTCATACACTGATGTTGTGTAGAAGGGATGATGTTGTACCCATGTAACCAAGGCCTGCCGAGCAAAGCGTTACAGCAAGTCTTGGCGTCAATGACATGGAATTTGATGTCAGTGATAAGCAACCCAAAGCATAACGTTAGTATTACAGACCCGAGTGTTCATGATGACTGGGAGTCAAACCCGGAGATGGTAATTTTATCCCGAGCCAGGTGCTAAACGCTTATGCAAATTTCTTTTAGCACCCTCACATTTAGCAGGTTGACAGAGGACCCGTTGTCAACCAGGATCTTCCCTATCTTGATGTCATGGCAGTACCCGGTGACATACAGGGGACGGTTATGCCCGCACGTTCCGAGAAGGAGGTCTTCATCTCTGAAGGTAATGTCAGCTGTGTTAACTTCTTTCAGCTCGTCTTTCATCTTTTCTTCGGCAAGGGAAGCTTGAAACTGCTCGGGCTCTTGTAATGCCCTGATCAGAGAATCTCGTGCTTCTCTAGACAAGAGAAGGGCATCCCGAATGTTTAACTGTGAGGGTATCTTCCTCAGGTGTGCCAGGATATTGTAATCCACTTTGCTTTTCTTAGACGGGTCCTTAGCTGCAAGCTCTTCGACGACTCAATCATCGAGGGTGATATCCTCAGGGACTTTTCCTCCCCCTTATCTTTTTTGTTCGATCGCTTATTTGTAGGC
Organism: Agapanthus africanus; assembly: GCA_030015575.1. Taxonomy (NCBI): domain Eukaryota; kingdom Viridiplantae; phylum Streptophyta; class Magnoliopsida; order Asparagales; family Amaryllidaceae; genus Agapanthus; species Agapanthus africanus. The sequence goes on from CM057339.1 coordinate 31,731,448, forward strand.
CCGAGATTCTTTTTGGGCAACGTGCAGTTACGCAACTGAATATTCTCACAGTTTTTTATCTCTCTCTCTTTTCCTGAGGTGGATTCCTTGAAGAGAGGGTCGGGGGCTATTTCTTCGTTAGAATCGCTTCCGAAGGTGAAAACTTGAGATCTCCTGGTATCAACCATGTGACAGTTGTCGGCAGTTCCTTTATGCTCATCTGTCGTGTTTCTCTGCTCCCGACGAGTTTTATGCTTCATTCACTTGAAATGTTGTCGGTGCGCCACATATCCTTGCTACCATTTCTTGAAGGCCTTACATTCTTCAGTGGGGTGTGCAATCCTCTGATGGTATAAGCAGTAGTTAGTATGTACATCCGCTTCGTCAAGATGCATACCGCCAGGAGTATTTCCTTTGAAAGGTGGCAGCTTCATTCCTATTGACAGGGCTTTAGCGAACCGTTTCCTTGTCTTAAGCCTACTTTTGTCTGTCGCGGGTGTGCTTCGATCTGGACGGAGCGCTGCAGCCTCTTCATCCTGTCGCCGATGTTTGGCCCTTTCTTATATTGCCGCTTCACGCTCACACTCAGCTTTGCTCTTCTGACGGATTTCGTTCAGCAGCGTGTCAATCATCTCGTCTGACGGTTCTAAGAATTTTGGCATCGATTCCTCCCCCAACTCCTCTATGTTATCTTCTAATGCTGAGTGAGCCTCTTCATCATTTACTGACGAATGAGAGATCATGTGACTACTTGCCACATAATCCTTGGGTTCTTCTGACGTGTCGTTTCCCTCATCATTATCGTTATCTTCGCTCTCAAGGACATAGCTGAGAAACTCTTGGAGTGTGACTGGAGTTCGTGCCTTTTGATTATATTCCTCCAGCGCGTCAATATGCTTTTGCAGGTCCGTGCTTGTCGTCGGGCTGCGCGGGCTTCCTAGTCTTCTTCTTTTTCTTCGAAGACTTTGACGGCTGGGCCTGGGTATTTTGCCCATTGTTACCAACTATCGGTGTTGGGCGCGGTTTCAGCATTCCCTCAATTATCTCGGGTTCCAGTGGGCTTTTCCACCTAATTGCCGGACATGCTTGAAGATCCTTCAGCATTCTTTTGGTCTTAGCTGAAAAGACAGCTTCCCACAGAGCTTCCTCTATGAATGAGTATGATGCCCCCGGCGTGTCCACCTTTTTAGGAGCATGCTGCTGTAGCGGGTTTACCTTCCAGTTTTCAGACAACGTGAACTTGCCCTGTTGGTACTGGTCTTCAACCCAGTTTTTATAGACGTAGAAATCTTCGATTAGGTAGCCCACTATTCTGTGGTAGGGACAGTAGTTGGAATGGTTGATGTCACCGGGATGTGATGGGCGTCTCGGATCCGGCAGAGTGACGAGCCTGTTGCGCATCGCCAGTTCAAATAGTCTTCTCGTTTTATCCTGAGGGAATGAGTAAGGACGTCTCATCTTTTCTCCGAGTGATCGTGATTTATCGTTTTGGCGAGCAGCTAGTTTCGGATCACTCGGCTGTTGCTGAGCGTTAGCGACGAAGGCCACTTTCCCTTTGTCCTTTTCATTCCGTGGCTCCATTTTTTAGGAGGACGGTCTATGGCCCATCTGATCCATTTGGGCCAGCTTATCGATCAGGGCCTGGAAGGTGGTCGGCTTGAAAAACATCATGAATTGGGATATAGTTGCCTGCGGATCAAGGGTCCCTATGAACATGCCCACGGTAGAGGCTTCTTCTATGCATTGTTCGCATTTCGACCATAGGTTCTGCCACTAAATTGCGTACTGAACCCATGTCTCTCCTGACTTCACTCCGGCATTGATAAATGCTGTGATTAGGGTGCGTTCGCTAGCGCTTGCGAAACGCTGGGTGAATAGCAGCTCCATTTCTGTAAACGTTTTGATGGAGTCATTCGGAAGCTCCGAGTACCATTCAAAAGCTGTCTCCGCTAAACTGCCGACGAACTGGCGAATTAGCAATTTGTCGTCACCTCCGGTATTGCCGCACAGAGCCCTGAACTGAGCGACGTGCTGATGGAGGTTGCCTATCCCCTTATACACGTGGAATTTAGGGATCGTATATTCCCGCGGGTACTTAATTTGATAGTACCAGCCTGGATATGGTCGCCCAGTTCTGACGACTTGGCCAGCGGTTTCGTTTGACTGATGAGCTCGTATTTGTTGAGCTATATAGTCATCAAGCGCAGCTTTCGAGATCGTCTCCTCCTTGGCTGCTGATAGAGCCGGAAAAGGGTTTGATTTTTCTCCTCTGTCTTCTTTAATGACTATTGGGGGATCTTCGGCTGGAGGGTCCGGCTGGATCATCATCCCCACCATATCTTGAAATAGGAGCGTCGTTTGTTTTATGTTAGTCGCTTGTTCCGCGGCTTCTTTATCCTTCTTTTCGAGCATTCTTCGGAGGAATTCGGCATCAGTTTCCTGCTCCTGGCGTTGTTCTGACGATACTTCCGGGCTTTCTTTCTGCCCAGTGAGTGCGGCCATCTTTGTCAGCATTTCCTAGAGCTTTTGTTGTTGCTCCAGAGATTTTGTTACTGATCGGGTAAGTGGTTGATGACCCCCAGAAGCACGGCTTTCCTCTTTTCTGGAAGCCATGTAGATGGTATGCACTACCATGCCCCCAGACTTAGGGCGTTTGGGTCCACTGCCTTTGAAATTTGCCACGGGCATGGGGTCTTCTCCGGCCTTCTCCTCTTATGGGAGGTCGAAGATGAAGGGGTCGTTGCGGCAGGCACCCATGCAGACGATACCTTTCGTGACATAGCAGAGGGATGGTCCTCTTCTTGCCGAGCCTTGGTCTTATTCCGTCGGCGAGAGTAATCTTTGTCAATTACAGAGTCCTGGACTTTCTGCCAGACCCTATGGATTTTAGAGGACAACCGTTGAGGAGGCTGCTCCAGCTTCACCTTTGTAATGTTCTCCGCAGGTGGAGGAGACCTTTTTAACACGACAATTGGAGAGTTCTTGCACACCCTCCTGAGCGGCTCAAAGTTATTCCCAGTTGGAACAGCAGTGTCAACTTCCACCATTAAAGCTGGTGGGGTAAGTCCAGAAGGGGAACTGCCCCCAGCCTTCCTTATTCGGCGCCAGTGGCGACGTCGAGCATGTCGTGCGAATGGGATCACCTCATTCATAGAAGCGACCTCATCATGCCCCTTGCTTTGATGAGAGGCTGCTGTTGGTGCCACCCTATCGAAGACTGACGTCCGTTGAGAGGGAACGTCTAACCTGTCGAAGACTGACTTTTGAATAGGGGAAGCACTTGTAATGATTTCACCCGCAACAAGAGTTGGAATGGCCAGTCTTGCGAAGACCGATCCCATAGCAGGAGAAGCCCCTTTGATGACTTCGTTTACCGGAGCTGGGATGGCTATCCGCTTCGGGATAACCCCTTCAGGTATCGCAGGCCTCTTTGCGGGCCCACTTGAGTTTAGACTCAGCCTGTCAAAGACTGAGGCGGCGGACTTGGACGACCCGTTGAGAGGGGTCGTGGTAGTTGCAAGCCGATTGAAGACCGACTTCTTTGGAGCCTCATGTGTTGTTATTGAAGCTCATTGGCGGGAGCATGGTACCGAAGAACAATCCAATGTTGACCTGAGTCACCTACTCCACTGGTATCGCAAAGATGGAGGCCACTTGGGGCCCATAAGTCACTCCTCCAACAGGGACGGAGTGGTAGTTGCTGTTGCAATTGGTGCAGTTGGAAGCCATCAATGCCATCTTCTCTTCTGTATGGTGCAAGACACCAAATCTTAGTATCTCGAATCCAGGGGCAACCATATTAAACCGCGATTCGTTCGCGAACGCGACACAGGAAGTGTGGAGTGGAAAGAGGAAGAGGTCCCACCGGGCGTGCCGGAATCTGTTCACCGCCGAAAGATGCAACCGGGACGTTAGGACGTCTAGCCTGAATTTTAGGGGCAGATGCTATTTGGATTTATCCGTCCACCTCTCCGAAAATGCCAAGTTATTTATGGCACCGCGTATCGGAGGTTTGGATGGATGCGGCCATTGTAGCAAATTTCATGAGATTCCCCTTCATTGTGAGGGATTTTTGATTGTGGGGACACTCTTCCCTGCAAGCGCAAGCCCCTGCAGTTAATTACGTTACCGCATCGCGGTAACCACTTTCTCCTGCTCCAGAAGGTCACTTCACGTCGTATGTGTTTGTTTTATTTTTTGGTTGCCCGTGGATTGTATACGGAGACTAATTTATGTTGCCGCCCGTAGGGCGTGGATTAGTCCAAATTCGTATATGCTTAGATTTAGGTTTGGGTTGATTTAAGAATCGTTAATCTCGTTTGAGATTAAGATCAACTTAAATGTTTGTTAAGGATACGTTAATCTGATATTGGACTAAGATCTACTTAACGGGGGTTCGGGATCATTTTGGATTCAACGAAAGAGCATTTGGGCTCTATCGTTTTAGTTTAAGCACGTTACGGTCTACAGCTAGTTTAAGGACATTACGGTCCAGGGCTAGTTTAAGAACATTACGGTCCATAGATCATCATTTGGCGGTGAAGTTGTAGTATAAGGACATTGCGGTCTATACCTAGTTTAACGACATTACGGTCCATGGGCTAGTTTAAGGACATTATGGTCCATTGATCACCATTTGGCGGTGAGGTCGTAGTTTAAGGACATTATGGTCCATAGCTAGTTTAAGGACATTACAGTCCATGGGCTAGTTTAAGGACATTACGGTCCACTGATCACCATTTGGCGGTGAGGTCGTAGTTTAAGAACATTGCGGTCTATAGCTAATTTAAGGACATTACGGTCTATGGGCTAGTTTAAGGACATTACGGTCCACTGATCACCATTTGACGGTGAGGTCGTAGTTTAAGGACATTGCGGTCCATAGCTGGTTTAAGGACATTACTGTCCATGGGCTAGTTTAAGAACATTACGGTCCATGGGCTATGCTCATGGGTTTGAGAGTGCATCCAAAAGATGTTGGTTGTCGGGACCCTCCACCTCTCTGATATCGTTGAAGAATTACAACGACATATATCAAAGGTGTGGAGAGATGTACCCTTGAACCAAACTCCAGATTGAAGAGAGAGATCATGGTGTAATGAACATTATTTTAGATGCCACGTGTCAGGAGATCATTGGTCATCTTTGGGACCAAGATCGATCTGGAGGGGACCTGAGTATAGGAAGGCTCGGTTGATTGATGGTCAAAAGGTTTTTGGCCTTGAGAGACTTGGCTGATTTGGGCTAAGGTTGGCCTCTCACAGTGTTAAACACTGCTAAATGTTTGGCGCTCACGTGCTCCCACGTGAGGCTCTTAAGCAGTGTTAAACACTGAAATTCGGAGCGCTCACGTATGGCACGTGAGGCACCTGAATATTAGGCATTGTTTCTTTGGGCTTATTCCCTCGTTCTATACATGTAAGTGTAACACTTAAGTCTTGTAACCATCACATGTAGACACGTGAGGTACCACTAAGTTGGGCATTGCCTCCTTTGAATTTATCTTCCTATTCTTTTCTAAGTGCTAAACACTATTGGAGGTCGCATGGGATTACGTAACTCGATCTCAATTGTTCCTCCGAGGTGCTCACGTGGGACACGTGATATGTTGTTATAGCGTTAAATGCTAATATGCATGGGGCTCTTGATTTAGGTCTTGAGAACTTCAAGTCCTTTGTTTTATAAGAATTAAATTCTTATGGACGGTTAAAGCCTAGTTCTATCAGAGAAATTAAATTGCTATATCTTTGGAAGAATTAAATTCTTCAAATCTAGTTCTTTTCTCTAAGTTTTTGGACTGCGTAATAGAATCTCCCCGATGAGAATTAAATTCTCAACTTGTGGGGAGATCCGCTTCTGCAGACCTAAAGCAGAGGAAGAACTAAGTTCTTTTTTGGAAAATTTAAACTCTTGGAAAAGGAGATAAAATGATCTTTATGTCTTTTCCTCACCTAGGGTTTCTTTTTCTTTAAAGGGAACCCCTCTTCCCTTTTTTTGTTTTCTCAAATCTTATGTGGGGGTCTCCTATCTTCTCTCTTCAGTCTCGAGTCCTTTATATAGCATAGGCATGTTTGTTGATTTTTGTTAAGGAAATCTCTCATTGAGAGATTTTTGATTAATTCGAGGATTTTATCCACCGTTCGATCTTTGATCCAGGAACTTCTGTTTTACAGAAGACATTTTTCTTGTTTTTAACAAGATTGGGAAAATATTTTCTCATACAGAGCTTATTCTGTATCTTGGTGATTTTTAATCACCATTGGATATTTAATCCAACGGTGCTCTGATTTACAGAGCACAATATTTCTTGTTTAGAAAGATTGGGAAAATATTTTCCCATACAGAGCTTATTTTGTATCTTGGTGATTTTTAATCACCATTGGATTTTTAATCCAACGGTGCTCTGATTTATAGAGCACAATCTTTCTTGTTTAGAAAAATTGGGAAAATATTTTCTCATACAGAGCTTATTCTGTATTTTGGTGATTTTTAATCACATTGGATTTTTAATCCAACGGTGCTCTGATTTACATAGCACAATATTTCTTGTTTAGAAAGATTGGAAAAAATATTTTCCAAATAGGGTTCTGACCCTTCTTATTTAATTCTATTTAGGAACTCTCCCGTGTAGCACGTGACCCATAGCACTATGCCGATTTGCTTATATGCAGCAGTCCCAGAGAAAAGTATCGCGTATTGGCACGTGATGTGCCTTCTGGCCTTTTATTTGTTTAAAGAAGGCGCCTATATACATGCTCACGTGCCTGCATGTGAGACTCAATTTCTGCCTTATCCGTTAAGCGTATTGCCTACAATTTTTGCTCCAAGGCGCATCACGTGTGGGCACGTGATGCTCCTTTTGGGAAATTCTTCCATCGCTTTTGGGTTCAGTATTTATTTATTATTATTATTTTTTTTATAAGGGAACAATAGCCATGGTTCGGTCAAGTCAAATCATGTTTGCATGTTGATATTGTTCTGGTATTCAGGTTCATATTCATGTTTACATGTTTGGATTCATGTTAGATTTGGATTCATGTTTGGATTTGAATTCATGTTTGGACTTAGACTCAGACTTGAGTCAGACACTTTAAACATAATTTTGATCCTGAATTAGGTTTAGGTGTTATCGGTAACTGCTGCACATGGACGGCATGATTTGTATATTTTTTCAAGACAATTACCATTAATAACTCCGTTAAGTTTTTCTAATTTAAATAGGCACGCACTTAATTTCTCCGGCTCTCTGGGGCTCAAGAGAATTAATCCCGCTTAAACCCATATTTACTAAAGTCCTTAATTGTAATTTTATATAACTCGAGGTGGTTTTATGAAAAAATATTTATATACTTTCAAAATAAATCTCGAGTATTTATTTATATTATTTAGGGTTTTCATGGAGGTGAATTTTAAACACTAGAAAATGAGGATGTACTTGAGGCTCAGTCAAAAGGGAGTCTTGCCTCTGGAAGATTTAGCCAATTTAGGCTAAGACTGGTTTGAAAATAGTTTTAAACACTAGCACATATTTGGCGGTCACGTATTCCCACGTGATGTACTTAAAATAGTGTTAAACACTAAGGATGGAATGCTTAAAATAGTGTTAAACACTAGAAAATGAGGCGCTCACGTGAAGACACGTGAGGCGCCCTAAGATTGGGCCAAGATTCCTTTATTTTATTCTCAGAATATTCAAATAAGTGTTAAACACTTTTAGTCTTCAAGGCCATCACATGTGGACACGTGATGGGTATCCATGCACTGGATATTAAAAGGATTTGCTATGGGACACGTGAGGGCGCTCATGCATTGGATTTTAATCCTTCAGTGCTTTCCATCTTCTTTTTTTTTAAAGAGGTGTTTGTCAGTGGTCACGTGGGGACACGTGAGGGTGCCCAAAATCTGTTCTGCCTTTATTTTTGAGAAGTTTGCTCAAGGGTCACGTGGGAGCACGTGACCCGATCTCATTCATTCTTTTCTGATCATTGAAGGGAGGGTCGCATGTTGCCACGTGATCAGGTTGGATACTGACTTCTTTACGTGCATGGAGAGTTTTAAGTCCCTTGTTTAAGAATTAAATTCTTTTGTAGGGTTAAACCCTAATTTTATTTAGAGGATTTAAATTCCTATGTATTTGGAAGAATTAAATTCTTTTATAGGGTTAAACCCTAATTTTGTTAGAGGAATTAAATTCCTATGTACCTTATGGGAGAATACAATTCTCTGAACTTAGGTCTTCTCTTAGGTTTTAGATCTGCATGGCAGAATCTTCCCGATGAGAATTAAATTCTCAACTTGTGGGAAGATCTGCTTCTGCAGACCTTCAACCAAAGGAAGAACCAAGTTCTTATTCCGAAGAGTTAAACTCTTAGTTTGAGAATTAAATTCTCTTTTTTTCTTTTGTGGGAGCTTATATGATGATCTCTCACCTAGGATTTCTTTCTTTTTTATAGAAATCTTCTTTTCTCTCTGGAGAATTAAATTCTCTTTTTTCTTTGTATTCTCTCTCTGTTGTTGTATCCTCTTGTTCTCTGTCTCCCTTTTTTCTTCCCCCTTGGCTCTTATTTATAGGAGAAAGAAAAGAATCAGTTTGTTAAGTCAATTTTTCATTGAAAGATTTTAATTTATTTGGTAACCAACATGATCTTTTAGATCACTGAGTGAATTTTATTCACCATTGGATTTTTAATCCAAAAGATATTTTGTCTGTTATTCCTGGCAAATTTCAGGGAAATCTTTCTTTGTATAGAATCTTTCTATAAATTGGTGATTTTTAATCACCATTGGATTTTTAATCCAACGGTGCTCCACTTTACAGAGTGTAATCTTTTTTGTTTGGAAAGATCTAGAGAAATATTAAGGTTTTTTATTTCCCTTAATTAGAAAGATTCTATACAAAAAAAGATTGCACTCTGTATATATCCAATTTTTCATTTAGCGAGCCGTCCCGTTAGTATGGCTCTTGACATCAAATATTTGAGAGGGTCCACTTTTGATATGAGGTGGACCTCATGCGCAAACGCATAGTGTCTGAGCTTCGTTATCGCGAAGATTAATGCCAGGCAGTGTTTTTCGATGGGGGAATAGTTGTTTTCTGCCCCCAGGAGAGAACCCGACTCAAATAGTAGAGCGCTCTCTCTTTCCCTTGGTCATTCTTCTGTGCCCATAACGCTCCGAAGGAACCTTCCAGGGCTGTTGTATACATGATAAGGGGTTTTCCCTTGACTGGAGCGGTCAGCACCAACGGATTCTGCAGGTATTGCTTGATTTCGTCCAGTGCGCTTTGGCATTTGCGATCCCAGACGAACGGGGTCCCCTTCTTCATTAGGTGATTGTAGGGACGGCATTTTCCGGAGAGGCTAGTTATGAACCGTCGGATATATGCAAGCTTTCTTTGGAGAGATCACAGTTGCTTGAGAGTTCTTGGCGGAGGCATTTCCATGATCGCCTTGATCTTCGACGGGTCTATCTCGATGCCTCAATGTCGAACAATGAATCATAGGAATTTACCTGAGGAGACTCCGAATGCGCTTTGAGAGGATTCGTCTTTAAATTGTATTTCCGAAGGCGCTGAAAAACAATTTTCAGATGCTCCCAATACTCCTCGTACGATTTACTTTTCACTACGAGGTCATCGATATAGCATTCGGTGATTTCATGTATGAGGTCATCGAAAATCTTCGTCATGGCCCTCTGGTAGGTAGTGCCGGCATTCTTCAGATCAAAAGGCAACACTTTATAGCAGAATATGCCCAGAGAAGTCCGGAAAGCGGTATGCTTCTGGTCATTGGGATGCAACTTTATTTGATTGTACCCTGATGATCCGTCCATGAAGGAGAAGACTTCGTGAGTGGACGTGTTGTCTATCATCAGCTCGGTAACCGGTACGGGGAAGTCATCCTTCGGACAGGCTTTGTTGAGGTCTCAAAAGTCTACGCAGATGCGTACCGTCCCATTTTTCTTCATCACTGGGACAATGTTGGCGATCCAGTCAGGGTACTGAACTTCTTGGATAAAGTTGCTCATACCATAATATTGCATTATTATATTTCCCATTCTTATTCGTTTTATAAATAAACAGGTGCTTTTGACGCATGTCTGCTACATATTACAGGTTACAGGTTCTTGGATCTAAAACAGTGAAAAAGATAAAAGACGATACAAAAGTGGAACTGCAACCAACAAATAGAAGGATCTTGATCAAGCCTACATAAAGATCAATCCACAAACTACAAGGCAACGCAAGGTCCAAGATTTCGTCTCGAAACAACGGTTAAAATCCACTACACTATTCACTGGAGATCTGGAAGAAACCTCAAAGCCCATTTGAGAAAAATACAGAATAAATAGAAAGCCCAAAATGCCCAAAATCAACCCAAGAGATTTGAAGGCCCTAAGACATCTTTTGGCCACGGAACCGCAGCCAAACCAGGCCTCGGGCCGCGGTTCCGCGGCGGTATTGCGCAGATAGAAGAAATATTTTTTACCATAATTTGTTGGTGTCTTTGACTAGTCTACCTAGGGGTATCTGTGTAAATGTAGACGTGCGAATCAATTGTAACCTAGGGTTTCCTATCCTCTATAAATAGGAACTCTAAATCGTTGTATTCTTTTCATGCCTCCCTATGCCTCTTTCTATGAATAAAATTTAGAATTCTTTTGGAGACCATCGGTGCCTCTTTTCATTTCATGAATTCAGATCTGACAACCCTGTGTTGATGTTTAGAGAGAACCATCTGTAAGTAGTTTTATTTAATTGCTCTAGTTTAGATTTCAATTCCTTGCCCTAGATGTTAGCTTTGGGGAAGGCTTTTGAGAGATGAGATCTCTCATCTCTTTCTTATCCATCATATATAATCAATAGGACTCCATGCATACACGCACACACCGCGCCCTACAGCACCCTATCCCTCGAGGTAGCGGTGATACCGTAGTATAAAGGCCCGATTGCACGTGTTTTCCATGGAGGTTAGGGTAAGGATTGATAAAGGAAGGACAAGAACCTAGAGGAAGGAACACCTTCCCGAATGGATCTAATCCCCTTTATTAATAATTACCATAACTCCTCTTAGATCCTAATTTGGGTATAGAAAGCGTTGAGATTTATTTACATTTCCAAACCATTCCTAAACCAAACCGTAGCAAGATTTAAATCTAGATAATCTTAGTATAGATAGATTTAGTTTTTAGATTTAATAATCAATCCGAACACCCATCGGAATTAACTCGTTTGAGCGATTAGGAAATTCACAAAATCCCTGTGGACCGACCCGTACTCACCGGCTAGCTACCAAGCGACGCCGTTCTTGATTGCGGTTAATAGATAGTTTTGACATACAAATCAAATGGCGCCGTTGCCGAGGATCGAACCCGGGTCACCCGCGTGACCGGATAAAAAAAACTCACCGCCCGAGTTTGAGTCCTTTGAATTTTCAGATGAGTTAGTTGAACCATTAGACTCGGTTGCTTACTGTCGTTTCGAACCATTGATGGAATTTTTCAAGTTCGAGACATTTTACTACGGTGAGAATGAGACTATCCCTAATTCACTCCCTTCCCTACCTTCCATCATTCCGACCGTGCAAGAGACTGTTACGCTCTTATCTCCTTTACCAAGTTCGACGTACCCATGTTTTCTTGCGAATCTTGAGGAATTTGACCCCATTTCTCGACGGGTTGATAGATTAGCACAATCGTTTTTAACACATCGGTCATCATAAATTGTGCTAATTTATTCACTCGATTTACACCCTCAAGATCGAACTACACTTCTTTCTCTTTTCCGCCATTCTTCTCCTCCACCGAGACTATATTCTCCCTTGCTCTCCATACGGTCTCGTGTGTTTCTCATTTCTTTCCTTTATACCTCATTCTTTCACCAACCGTACCATTACCACGATAAGATTTTTGAATCGTTGGTGCTAACCTTTGGCTTGTGTAAGGCCAAGCTTAAGTTTGGGGGGAACCTTGTTGTATATATATTTTTGTTTTTCTTTTAACAATAAAAATAAAAAAAAATTTAAAAATAAAAAATATATATTTATAAATAAATAAACAGGGCAGTGCCGACAATTTTTGACCCTCTTGGTGTGGCATGACAGTGAGGACACTGTCAAGTTTAAGTTTGGGGGTATGCTCGGTACGTTTTCTTCATTCGCATTCATATGTATATTTTTGCATTTGCATACTTATTTGAAAACCCATAAAAAATTGAAAATTTCAAAAATTATAAAAATTAATGTATTCAATTTTGGCCGTATTGACTTGAGTTTGACAAATAGGTTAACTAGCTAGGAACAACTAGATCTTAGACTTAGTAAATTAAAAACTCTAAAAATAACCTTCCTTAAAGTTTAACGGTAGAAAATATATGTCTTTGTAGTTTATTTAGAAATAGGCAAATTTTGAGTTAACTTTTTGGGCTAAGTTGAAACAAAGGAAAAGTATTGATATTTTTATTAGAGTATAAGTTTGAAAAATAATTCCTAGCTTAAGTCTAGATTCTGAAAATGTATACCCTACAATCTGCACAATCACGCACCTTGAAACTTGGAATGGTAGAGGAGACCTTGAAATTCTCTTGTCTAAAGTCCTTAGTACGGAAAAAAAATATACAAAAGTGTGAATAAAGAAAAAAAATTAACACTGGTTTTTGTGATTACTTAAGGCTAAAAAAATAGAAAAATATTTAGCGAGGGTGCTTCATCACCTAGTGCCTTGGACCAACTGGTTTGGGAGTTACTGATAAAGCCTTGGGTGTTACAAGACTAGGAAGTACGCTTTAAAGTGCAAACGCATCTTGTAATCGGTTGTTGGTACCTCAAGAAGTATTAACGGTCGCATGAAGGATGTGTAAGCAAAATTCAATTAAAAATTCACCAATTAATTAGTGCTTTGGACAACGGACAAGGGTATGATTGCTTGAATTGAATTTCCAAGTGTAGGGTTGACTTATACACACACGTAGGGGTATGTGATTGGAGTTTAGATAAGAGATAGGAATGAAGAATAGAACTTGTATCTTTAGTAAAATTGATAAAAATTCCTAAGTGGAGATGGAACCCTAGAAGGAAAACTTAAGAAATGCCGAAAGCTAAGTAGGTCTGCAGAACATATATAATCTTAAGTTAAATGATGAGGAAGTGTGAAGAATATGGATGGATAATTTACAAGTCAACGATAATAGAATTCCTTGTTAGAAAACCTAATTGAAAAACAAAAAGTCGAAAAGCCAAATTGATAGGATTTTGTGGGTAGTATCCGCTGAAAACCCTCATGAGACAACACTCCTCCTACTAGGGACACCTAGAGGTTTAACGGCTTGTTGCACGAGCTCAGTGCAATCGCGTTTCCCTGCGAAAGTGCAGTTAGTTTTTTTGTAGAGAATAAAAAAATAAATAAGTTTGCTCAAGGACGAGCAAAAGATAAGTTTGGGGGTATTTGTTCATACCATAATATTGCATTATTATATTCCCCATTCTTATTCGTTTTATAAATAAACAGGTGCTTTTGACGCATGTCTGCTACATATTACAGGTTACAGGTTCTTGGATCTAAAACAATGAAAAAGATAAAAGACGATGCAAAAATGGAACTGCAACCAACAAATAGAAGGATCTTGATCAAGCCTACATAAAGATCAATCACAAACTACAAGGCAATGCAAGGTCCAAGATTTCGTCTCAAAACAACGGTTAAAATCCACTACACTATTCACTGGAGATCTGGAAGAAACCTCAAAGCCCATTTGAGAAAAATACAGAATAAATAGAAAGCCCAAAATGCCCAGAATCAACCCAAGAGATTTGAAGGCCCAAAGACATCTTTTGGCCGCGGAACAGCGGCCAAACCAGGCCTCGGGCCGCGGTTCCACGACGGTATTGCGCAGATAGAAGAAATATTTTTTACCATAATTTGTTGGTGTCTTTGACTAGTCTACCTAGGGGTATTTGTGTAAATGTAGACGTGCGAATCAATTGTAACCTAGGGTTTCCTATCCTCTATAAATAGGAACTCTAAATCATTGTATTCTTTTCATGCCTCCCTATGTCTCTTTCTACGAATAAAATTTAGAATTCTTTTGGAGAGCATCGGTGCCTCTTTTCATTTCATGAATTCAGATCTGACAACCCTGTGTTGATGTTTGGAGAGAGCCATCTGTAAGTAGTTTTATTTAATTGCTCTAGTTTAGATTTCAATTCCATGCCCTAGATGTTAGCTTTGGGGAAGGCTTTTGAGAGATGAGATCTCTCATCCCTTTCTTACCCATCATATATAATCAATAGGACTCCAAGCATACACGCACACACCACGCCCTACAGCACCCTATCCCTCGAGGTAGCGGTGATACCGTAGTATAAAGGCCCGGTTGCGCGTGTTTTCCATGGAGGTTAGGGTAAGGATTGATAAAGGAAGGACAAAAATCTAGAGGAAGGAACACCTTCCCGGATGGATCTAATCCCCTTTATTAATAATTACCATAACTCCTCTTAGATCCTAATTTGGGTATAGAAAGCGTTGAGATTTATTTATATTTCCAAACCATTCCTAAACCTAACCCTAGCAAGATTTAGATCTAGATAATCTTAGTATAGATAGATTTAGTTTTTAGATTTAATAATCAATCCGAACACCCATCGGAATTAACTCGTTTGAGCGATTAGGAAATTCACAAAATCCCTGTGGACCGACCCGTACTCACCGGCTAGCTACCAAGCGACGCCGTTCTTGATTGCGGTTAATAGATAGTTTTGGCATACAAATCAAAAGCCGGAGTCGATTAGCTTCTTGACTTCGGTGTTGATGCTCATTTCAAGTTCGATCCGCATTCTTCTCTGCGCTTGTTTGACTGGCTTGATGTCCGGAGATATCGCCAATTTATGCACAGCTATTTCCGGATCTAGTCCCGGCATCTCGGAGTAGTTCCATGTGAAGCAGTCTTTATACTGCATGAGCACGTCTTTTAGCATAGCTACCTGTTCTTCGGACAACAGCTCACTGACGAACGTAGGCCTCGGGTCGTATGTTTTCCCCAAGTCGATTTTCCTTAGGTTGTCCGCAGTAGTATGTATTCCATCTTCCAGCTCTTTTGGTGCCGATGAAAATTCTGAGATCAACTCATCTCCATCCCTATTTTCGAAGCACTAGGAGTGGTCATCCGCATTATTGTGCTCTCCTTCTTCCGACATCGTTATCACGTGACAGGTGCGAGATCGCTTCCAAGACCGATGTTGATCCGGTTCTACTCTCACTGAATACGTGGCTTTCGGTACATACTTCTATGGTGGAGTTACCCTCCAACTGATGGATAGAGCGAACCTGTCTTGCTGATACTGGTCTTCTACCCAGTTTTTGAATGTGAAGTAATTTTCGAGAGGATGTCCTATCACTCGGTGATAGGAGCAATAATCCGAGTGATGAACCTCGTTTGCTTGATCGGGATGTTTGGATTCCGGGAGCATAATCATTTGATGTTTCATGACAAGACCGAATATCTTCCTTGTCTTTTCTTGGGGAAAAGAATATGCTCGACCCATTTTCTTTATAAGAGAAGGATTCCGGCTGACATTTTCTTGATCGCGTGGCCTTTTGGATCCGTTTTGCTACCGTCGAACGTTTTTTTCCATTCTTTGACTTGTTTTTGCCTCTGCATTGGGCCTTTTTCCTATCTTGGGAATGCATGGCGGGCTGACGGTGAAGGGCATCATCATCTTCCATGGCCTGCTGAAGGAGGCGTTGCGTCTTGGCTTTCTCGTAAATGGCCATTTCGCGACTGTGGTCATCTCAGACCTTTTGACCTGCTTCCCTTATTAGGTTGTTCATCTGTTCTTCAAACGACGAACTTGGCACTTTTACGGGTGGATCTCGTTTTGGTTCAATTGCAGCGTCTTCTAACAGAGCGTCTCCTTCTTCATCTAAGTCATGTATAATGTAGCAGTCATGGAATCGCTCCCGTTTCTTGGATTGAACATATCCAAGCCCGACGTTTCCATTCTCCCGTTGGGAAATTTTCACTGAGTTCCAGGGATGTTCCAGATCCTGTTGTAGAACTGAGCTTGTCGAGCAGTCTGTTTGAAGGGTACGCCTTGGCGTCTTAACAGCCTTTTTAATCCTTCTGTGTAGTATCTGGGCAGACGGATGGGCTGTAGCCTGTCAAGTGCAGAATCGGCACCATGCCAGATTTCTTTCTCCACTTTGGTTTCCGCGGATCGGTAAAAGAGGATCGTTTTTTCATCTTTTCGCTTGGGAGGGACATATAACTTTTGCAGCTCTTGCACACTATATGTCTCAAGCGCATCAAGTTCTCTGTAGTGCTGCCGCGGAACCATGGCGATTTGCAAACTCTGATCATCTTGAGTGAAGGCCTATATTAATGGACGGACCGAGAATACTGCGTTGATCTCGTCTTCAGAGTCACTGCCAAAGATCAGAATAGGGGTAGACGGTCCCGGTTTGTTGCATTGGGGCGGTCCTGAATAGACTATCTCTTCCTCCTCCTCGGTATCACTTCCAAAGACCGGAATAATGGTGATAGCTTTCTGCTTATTCTCCGGCTTATGGCATCTTTCCGTGTCTTCAAAGTCTGGTAAGAAATACTTTGCATCTTCGTACTTTCGAGCTTCATTCATGGAGAATGGGTTTAGCTCACCCGTCACGGTATACTCGAGACCATCTTTGAAGTACTTCATACACTGATGTTGTGTAGAAGGGATGATGTTGTACTCGTGCAACCAAGGCCTGCCGAGCAAAACGTTGTATCAAGTCTTGGCGTCAATGACGTGAAATTTGTTGTCAGTGACGAGCAGCCCAAAGCGTAACGTCAGTATCACAGACCCGAGCGTCCGTGATGACTAGGAGTCGAACCCGGAGATGGTGATTTATCCCGAGCGAGGTGCTGAATGCTCATGCAAATCTCCTTCAACACTCTTACATTGAAAAGGTTGACGGAGGACCCATTGTCGATCAGGATCTTGCCTATCTTGATGTCATGACAGTATCCGGTGACATACAAGGGACAGTTGTGCTCGCACGTCCCGAGGAGGAGGTCTTCATCGCCGAAAGTGACGTCAGCAGTGTGCAGTTCTTCCAGCTCGTCCTTCATCTTTTCTTCGGCAAGGAAAGCTTGAAACTGTTGGAGCTCTTGTAGTGCCTTGATCATAGAATCTCTCGCCTCTTTAGATAGCAGAAGGGCATCGAGAATGCTTAATCGTGAGGGTATCTTTCTCAGGTGTGCCAGAACGTTGTACTCCACCTTGTTTTTCTTTGGCGGGTCCTTGGCTGCCAGCTCTTCGACGACTCGGTCATTGAGGGCGATATCTTCAGGGACTTTTTCTTTCCCCTTATCTTTTTTGTTCGCTCCCTTGTTTGTGGGTCCGAGATTCTTTTCGGATAACGTGCGATTACGTAGCTGAATGTTCTCGCAGGCCTTCGTCTCTTCTGTTTCAGAAATGGATTCCTTGAAGAGAGGGCCGAAAGCTATTTCTTCATCAGAATCGCTCCCGAAGGTGAGAACTTACGATCCCCCAGAATTAACCATGTAACAGTCGCCGACAGTTCTTTTGCACACATCTGTCGTACTCCTCTACTCTCGACGAGTTTTGCGCTTCATCCGCTTGAAATGCTGTCGACGAGCAATGTATCCCTGCCACCAATTTTTAAAGGCCATGCATTCCTCGGTGGGGTGTGTGATCCTACGATAGTATAAGCAGTAGTTTGGACGTGCATCTAGTTCGTTGAGGAACGTATTTTCTGAAGTGTTTTCTTTGAAAGGTGGCAGCTTCATTCCCATCGACAGGGCTTTAGCGAACTGCTTCCTTGTCTTAAACCTGCTTTTGCTGGCGACAGAAGTACTTCTATCCGGTTGGGGTACTCTACGGCTTCTCGATACCGGAGCTTCTTCAACGTAACGCCGACGTTTGGCCCTTTCATATATGGCCGTTTCACGCTCTCGGTCAGATTTGCTTTTCTGAAGAGCTTCGCTGAGCAGTCTGTCAATCAATTCGTCCGATGGCTCCAAAGATTTTGATTCCGGTTCTGGATCTGCCCCTGGTTTCTCTGCATCTGGAGATTCTTTGCCATTTAGTAATGAATGAGAGATCATGTGGCAGCTTGCCACATAATCATCGGGCTCTTCTGAAGAATTGTCTCCTTCATCAGCGTCATCGGCTTCATTCTCAAGAACATGCTTAAAGAATTCATCCAACGTGATTTGGGTCCGTGCCTTCTGGTTTTGCAGACCTGTACGGCTGTCTTCGGGTTGGACGGGCTTTTTGGCCTTCTTCTTTTTCTTTAAAGACTTTGGAGGCTTGGCCTGAACGTTTTGTCCGCCTTCACCAACTTTTAGCATTGGGCACGGCTTCAGCATCCCCTCAATAATCTCGGGTTCCAGCGGGCTCTTCCACCTAATCACCGAATATGCTTGGAGATCTTTCAGCATTCTTTTCGTTTTGGCTAAAAGAGCGACCTCCCATGGAGCTTCTTCTATAAAAGAGCACGATGCCCCCGGCGTGTCCACCTTTTTAGGAGCGTGTGGCTGGGGCGGGCTTACCTTCCAATTCTCAGACAGCGCGAATTTGCCCTGTTGGTATTGGTCCTCAATCCAGCGTTTGAAGATGAAGCAATCTTCGATTGGATGGCCTACTGCTCGGTGGTAGGGGAAGTAATTAGGATCGTTGGTGTTACCCTACTGCAATGGACGTCTTGGATCTGGCAAATTGATGAGCCTGTTACGTACCGCCGGTTCGAATAGTCTCATAGTTTTATCCCGGGGAAAAGAATAAGGGCGTTTTAGCTTCTCATTGAAGAATCACTGTCTATCGTTTTGGCGATCAGCTGGTTTTGGACCACTGGGTTGCTGCTGAGCATTAGCGACGAAGGTCGCTTTCCTTTTCCCTTTTTCATTTCGAGGCTCCATTTTCGAGGAAGACGGTCTATAGCCCATCTGATCCATTTGGGCAAGCTTGTCAATCAAGACCTGGAAGGTATTCGGCTTGAAAAACATCATGAACTGGGATATGGTCGCCTGCGGATCGAGGGTACCCACGAAGATGCCTACTCCAGGAGCTTTTTCGATGCGTTGTTCGCACTTCGACCATAGGTTCCGCCACCGTATCGCATACTTAACCCATGTTTCGCCTGGCTTCACCCTGGCATTGATTAATACCGTGATCAGGAAACGCTTGCTGGCGCTTGCGAACTTTTGTGTAAACCGTAGCTCCATTTCTGCAAATGTCTTAACGGAGTCGTTCGGGAGCTCGGAATACCATTCAAACACTGTCTCCGACAAGCTGCCAACAAACTGGCGAAGCAGCAGTTTGTCGTCATCCCCAGTATTACCGCACAAGGCTCTGAATTAAGCAACGTACTGGTGTGGATTACTCGTCCCCTTATATACATGGAACTTAGGGATCGTATATCCTGGTGGGTACTTTATTTGATCATACCAAGATAGGATCGTCCAGTCTTAACAATTTGGCTGGCCGCTTCGCTCGCCTGATGAGCTCGTATCTGTTGAGCGATATAGTCATCCAAGACAGCTTTGGAGATGGTCTCTTCCTTAGCTGCTAAACAAGCAGGAAGAGGGTTTGATGTCTCCCCTCTGTCGTCTTCAAAGATAATCGGAGGGTCTTCGGCTGGAGGATCCGGCTATATCATCATCCCGACCATATCTTGGAATAAAAGCGCCATTTGTTTTATGTTGGCCGCTTGTTCCGCGGCTTCTTTGTCTTTTCTCTCGAGCATTCTTCGGAGGAATTCGGCATCACTTTCCTGTTCTTGACGCTGTTCCGACGATGTTTCCGGGCTTTCTTTTGGCCCAGTGAGTGCGACCATCTTCGTTAGCATCTCTTGGAGCTTTTGCTGTTATTGCTCCTGAGCCTTTGTTACTGATCGGGTGAGCGGTCGATGACCCGTAGAAATACGACTTTCCTCTTTTCCGGAAGCTATATAAACAATATGCACTACCATGCCCCTAGATTTGGGGCGTTTGGATTCAGTGCCTTTGAGCTTTGTCGCAAGCATAAGGATCTTCTCCGGCCTCCTCTTTTTATGGGCAGTTGAAGCTAAGGGGGTTTCTACAATAGGCACCCGGGTAGACGACACGTTTCGTAGCGTAGCGGCGGGATGGTCCTCTTCTTGTTGAACTTTCATTTTCTTGGATCGACGGGAGTAGTCCTTGTCGATTACTGAGTCTTGGACTCTCCGCCAGACCCTATGAATTTTGGAGGATAGCTGCTGGGGGGCTGCTCCGGTTTTTCCTTTGTAGCGTTCTCCACAGGTGGAGGAGATCTTTTCAACACAGCAGTCGAAGAGTTTTTGCGCACCCTCCTAAGTGGTTCAAAGCTGTTCCCAGTTGGAACAGCAGCATCAATTTCCACCATTGGAGCTGGTGGAGTCAGTCCAGAAGGGGAACTACCCCCAGCTTCCTTTACTCGGCGCCAGTGGCAACGTCGAGCACGTCTTGCAGATGGGATCACCTCCATTGTTGGGGTAGCTGCAGCGTGCTTCATGCTCTGATGAGAGACCGTTGTTGGTGTCGGCCTGTCAAAGACTGACGTCCGTTGAGAGGGGATGGCCAACCTGTCGAAGGCAGACTTTCGAGCAGGGGAAGCAGCCTTGGTGACTTCTCTTGGAGCGGGAGTTGGAACGGCCAGTCTTGTGAAGACCGACCCCTCAGTAGGAGAAGTCTCTCTGATGACTTCATCTACTGGAGCAGGGATGGCTATCCATTTCGGGATAACCCCTTAAGGTATTGCGGGCTTCTTCATGGGCCTGTTAGAGCTTTGGCCTAGTCTGTTAAAGACCGAGGCGTTGGATTTGGACGACCCGTTGAGAGGGGCCGCGGTAGTTGCAAGCCGGTCAAAGACCGACTTCTTCAGAGCTTCTTGCGACGGCAATGGGGCGTTGAAGCTCATTGGTGAGAGCATGGTCCCAAAGAACAGCCCAGTGCTGGCTTGCGTCACCTGTTCCACCGGCATCACGAAAATGGAGGCCGCTTGAGGCCCGTAGGTCACTCCTCCTGCGAGGACGGAGCGGGAGTTGTTGCAATTGTTGCAGCTGGAGCAGTTAGAAGCCATTGATCTTCTTTTTCTGCATGGAGCAAAACACCAAATCTTAGTACCTCGAATCCATGGGCAGCCATATTAAACTGCGATTCGTTCGCGAACACGACACACGAAATGTGGAGTGGAAAGAGGAAAAGAGTCCCACCGGGTGTGCCAGAATCTGTTCACCGCCGAAAACAGAGACGAAACAGCGTAGGTCGTCTTTCCTGAATTTAGGGGCAGATGCTATTTAGTTTTATCCGTCTATCTCTCCGAAGATGCCAAGTTGATTTATGGTATCGCATATCGGAGGTTTAGAAAGATGCGGCTAATGTAGCAGACTTCGTCAGATTCCCCCTCATTGTGAGGGGTTTTTGATTGTGGGGACGCTCTTCCCTGCAGGCGCAAGCCCCTGCAGTTAATTACGCTACCGTATCGCGGTAGCCACTTTCTTCTTCTCCAGATGGTCACTTCGTATTGTGTGTGTTTGTTTTGTTTTTGGTTGCCCGTGGATGTATACGAAGACTAATTTATGTTGTCGCCCGTAGGGCGTGAATTAGTCCAAATCCGTATTTTCTTAGATTTGGGTTTGGGTTGGTTTAAGGATCGTTAGTCTTGTTTTAGACCAAGATCAACTCAAACGTTTGTTGAGGATGCATTAGTCTAATTTTAGACTAAGATCTACACAACGGGGTTTTAGGATCATTTAGATCTAACGAAAGAGCATGTGGGCTCTGTTGTGTTAGTTTAGGGACATTGCGGTCCATAAGTTTAAGGACATCATAGTCCATAGTTTAAAAACGTCATAGTCTGTGGGGGTTTAGTTTAGGGACGTTGAGGTCCATAAGTTTAAGGACATCATAGTCCATGGAGTGTCTGGTTGTCGGGACCCGTCACCTCTCTAAAGACGTTGAAGAATTACAAAGACACATATCAGAGGAATGAAGAGATGTACCCTTAAACCAAGATTGGTTAGGAGATCTGTAGTCAGACTTGGGACCAAGACCAATTGTGAGCACATGGGCTCAGCTGGTCTGAGCTAGGGACTTATGGCCAACTTGGACTCAGCCCATTCAGTTCTGATTAAACTGTTGAACATTTGTTTTGATGTTGAACATTTGTTTGGGTGTTAAACATTTGTTTGGGCTTAGCCTCTTTTGTTCAATAATGCATGCTGAGCATTAATTTGGGTTATGACACCCCTTCTTCTTTTGTCTTTTATTGAGTGTTGAACGCTCTTTGTAGCGCAGAGCGCTCTATGTACAGAGTCTTTATGTACAGAGCACTTGGCGTTGAGCGCCAGACTTGGAGCGCTGAGGCGCTTCTTATGAAATAGCGCACATGTGAGGAGCACGTGGTGCGTTCAGCACCAAACCTGGAGCGCTAATGCGCTTCTTATGAAATAGCGCATACGTGAGGAGCACGTCGCGCGCTTGGCGCTGAGCGCCGGACTTAGAGCGCTAAGGTGCTTCTTATGAAAATAGCGCAAACGTGAAGAGCACGTGGCGCGCTTGGCGCTGAGCGCCAGCCAATGAATGCAGAGCGCTCTTTATTAAGTAGCGCCCATGTAAGGAGCACATGGCGCGCTTGGCGCTGAGCGCTAGCCAATGAGTGCAAAGCGTTCTTGATCAATTCTATATTCTAAGAATTAAGTTCTCGTTTATAAAAGACTTTATCTCATGGATCTAAGAACTACGTTCTTATTTTAATAGGAGATGTTACAATCTCTTCTGTTTTTATGAAAGACTTTATCTTTGTCTTATAGATCTGTGATCTAAAGAGAACTAAGTTCTTCTCCCTCTCTTTTTATGATGAGATGCTCCAATCTCTTCTACTTTTATGAAAGACTTCTGTCTTTGTAGATCTATGATCTAGAAAAAGAACTAAGTTCTTCTTTTTTGATGAGATGCTTTGGTCTCTCTGTTTTATTTACCTTGAAGAAATTCTTCTTTCAAGAGCTTACTCTTCTCTTTTTCTTTTTTGAGAACTCGAAGTTTTTAGGAGGGTTCTTCTGTGCAAGACTTGAAGTCTTGAGGCCTTTATATAGTGAAGACTGATCAGTTAAGGCAATCTTTTTCTGATTGATTTGGGGATATTTCCCCACCATTGGATCTTTGATCGTAGGGCTTCTGTTTTACAGAAAACAATCTTCTTGTTTTTAACAAGATTGGGAAAATATTTTCCCATACAGAATTTATTCTGTATCTTGATGATTTTTTAATCATCATTGGATTTTTGATCCAACGGTGCTCTGATTTACAGAGCATAATCTTTTCTGTTTGGAAAGATTTGAGGAGTATTACCTCAACAGAATTTTATTCTGATAATTTGATAATTTATCATCTTCGTTGGATCTTTGATCCAACGGTGGAGAACATTTAGTTCTAGCGCTTGGTGCTCTCGTGCTGCTTTAGAGTCTTTGACTCTTAGCGCTGGCGCACTTGGCGTTGGTGCTTTCTTTGCACGTGAGCGCTGCCTCAGAGTGTTTGACTCTTAGCGCTGGCGCAGTTGGCGGTAGCGCTCTCGTGTTTTGCACGTGAGCACTGTCTCAGAGTCTTTTACTCGTAGCGCTGGCGCTCTTGGCGTGAGCGCTCTCGTGCTTTGCACGTGATCGTTGCCTCAGAGTCTTTGACTCTTAGCGCTGGCGCTCTTGGCGCCAGCGCTTCTATGAAGCGCTGCTTTATTTCAAATTTCAAAATTTATACAGAGCTTTGCTCTGATTGGGGGAAACAACAAATTTCAAAATTTGAACAGAGCTTTGCTCTCATTGGGGGAAACAACGGCTTTCATGTAAGGGTTATAATATATATATATATATATATATATATATATATATATATATATATGTCAGCGGCGCTCACGTGCTTTGCACATAAGCGCTCATGTATTTAACACATGGGTCCTGTAAGGGTTTTGATTTTATCTGTATTTAGCACCCACATGCTTTGTATTTGAGCGCTCACATGTTTAACACGTGTGGGCTATATCATAGGAATTAATCCTAGTCGAAGCCGGCGTTCACACGCTATGCGCGTGAGCGTTCACGTGTTGAACGCATGGGAGGGCTTCTTTTCATCTTTTCTTTTCTTCTCTTTCTTTCTTTAATAAGAAAACATCGTTTGCTGTAGAAAAAGTTTTAAAAAGTAGTCATTTATAGCCGTTGAGTTTTTGTTTTAATTGAGGCTAGACGTCTGTCCATCCTGTCTTCAGATGTCTGCCACGTACTTAAACTGCTTGTCCCTACTTGATTTTAAGTTGTTTTTCTTTGGGCTATAAAAGAGTTTTGGGTTGGTTTTTTCTTTGTATCACTTACTCAATTTCTTAAGTTTTTCTATTATAAATATCCAAGTGATTTTCAAAAGAAAAGTCCAACATTTTGTGAGAGTTTAAAATGATTTTCATTTACTTATCCCATCATTCTCACATACAAAAAATTCAAGAGCTTCAAATTGATTATTCATACTTGCTAGAGTATTAATTTGAGCTTGAAAGAAACTCTTAGAAAGTATTGTGCTTAATTGTAACCCTATTCTTTTCTTTGTGTGGGAATACTCGAGTGCATGGGTACCTTTTGTAAGGGATAAGAGTGTTGGGGTCAAAGATTATACTCCGGTTGACTAAGTCAAAGTCAAACTCAACCCCAAGTAACCGGGCCCAAGCCCATGTCAAGTGGACCCATGCCCAAGTCGAGCCCCGCGGCCGGCCTCTACCATGCCAAAATGAAAATCATATAATAAATAATTTTGATGTAATTTTGATGAATAAATGTAAGAAAAATGGGCATAACACCAAATTTTTGTAAAGCCCATGGCTCATGTGCAAAATAAATGAGCACATAAGGCATGAGATGAACAAAATGTCATTTTTGTAAAGCCCAAGGGGCTGTATGTAAATTTGTAAGCCTATAAAAGGCAACATGATGATGAACGAAAGGAGTGAGAATTCATTCCCTTCAAAAGTTAGGGTTTCTGTACCTCCTTCCTCAAGGATCTAAATTTTTTTCTCTTTTCCGAATTAAATCAAGAGTTTAACTCTTGCTTTTCCAAAAAAGAATAGTTTTTCACCATAAAACCCACAAAGGCGAGCTCAGATCTCCCATCAGATCTCAAAAAGGGGAGAATTTTAAATCCCATCTCCCTTTTTTCTTTAAGATCCAGCCAACAGAGAGGAGGAAGAAGGAGACCCATCTCCAAAAATCCCATTTTGGGAAGATCCAAGGCTCAAAAGAAAACACATGGCTCAAGGAAAAAGAAAGGGGCCCCCTTTCATCATCTTTGAAAATCTTTTAGGAGTTTAACTCCACAAAAATATATATATATATAATAATAATAATAATAATAATAATAAATCCTTTTTTTTAGGAGTTCAACTCCAAAAGTCAATCGGGAGTACAACTCGCAGTGCAGGGGCTAAGCCTCTTTGTCCTTTTTTAAGAGTTTAACTCGAAAAGTCAATTGTGAGTACAGCTTTCAGCATAGGGGCTAAGCCCCTTTTTCCCGCTAGCGCCCAGCGCCCGCGTGCCAAGCATGTGAGGCGTTGTCACCCACGCTTCCTTTGAACGCTATTTTCCCTTTATTTTTATATATACACACTCCACAACACTTTCTCCCGCACCCGCAAGGGGGCTGCTAGCGCCTTGATCCCCAGTCCGCTATCCGGATAGCGGGCCCCCCGTAAACTCTGCGAGGCCCCCGATAATCCAAGTCCCCTCAAGACACATATACACACACTGCACATTGAGTTCGCATGACCAGTTTGACCCGTCAATCAGAGATTCTTTCGCTCCAAAGATGAGGGGTAATTAATGGCAGCTTAATCCGCGGCTGCTGGAGATTCGGATCCCCACAATCAATAAACCCCAGCATACCCTGAGCATGGAGAATTTGTAATGTGCCTGACAAGCGACGCGTATTTCCATCTCAATGGGGTGACGAAAAACACCCTACAAAGAGTAAGAAAAGTTTTTTTTTCTTTTTCTGTGTGAGAATCCTTGAGTGCAAGGGTGTCTTTATAACAGAGGAGAGCTTGTAATCGAGAAGAGGCACTCGTGTGTCGGGTGGCGTGTTTTTGCGGGCGCGCAACGTGTTTATCTCATCGGAGACGTGATTAAATGGAACGAGCCCGTACGCCTAAAGAAATGGACAAGGAGATCTCCCGAACCACTCTAAACCTTGCGTGTTTGAGTTTCCAATTTCTATCTCTCTTTATTTATATTTATTGATTAGAAATTGCATGCTATGTTTATTGCTTTGGCGCTATATACCTATTACTTGATATTGTTGCTTACTTGTGGTTTATGTTCATAATTGTGATTCGTTTAGCCACTTATCTATATTGGTATATCTCTTGTTAAGCTTAACAATTGTGATTTGTATTTGCAAATATAGTTGGTAGAATTTTTATTTTGGGTATATCGGTAGTGTGTTCCTATTCATCTCTCTCTAGGAATATTTTCAAGAAGACGATTTCATGAATTTAGTCATATGGCGACATGCATGGAATAGAACGATTATCTATCTATATGTGCATATATACAGTTATACACTAAGATAATATAATAACAAAATTTTAGCTAAAAGTTTACACAACAAATTATACAGGTTCTGGAAAATGAAGCTAAATCACAGCCATATATAAGTTTAGTAAAAATTCTAAGTGTCTTGTCAATGAAATACAAATAGATCGATAACTTAATTAATCGGATATATATTATTATCAAAAAAATTGTTTTAAACAA
Source organism: Agapanthus africanus (assembly GCA_030015575.1). NCBI lineage: Eukaryota > Viridiplantae > Streptophyta > Magnoliopsida > Asparagales > Amaryllidaceae > Agapanthus > Agapanthus africanus. The sequence continues at coordinate 31,758,205 of CM057339.1, forward strand.
AGAAAGAACTATTCATTACTACCGTTATAAATAAAAGAAAGCTTTCAACTGAAATTAGAGTCACCGTGTTAGCTTGATTCATTTTTTGATAATCGATGTAGAACAAGTGACATGACTACCGGTTGTTTTTCTTCATCATGTAATGGTTGTTTTGTAGTCCATGTTCCTGATACTTAAACTGTTGTTTATCGAAGAAAGTGTTTTTAGGCAATTTTTACATAAATAATTAAAAACAAGCATATCAAAAATATATTTTATTAGACTTCAATAAAAAAAATGTTTGCTATATATTGAATGTAACCTTTACCGTATAAAGTTGTTCAGGTTAATATCGAAACATGTTCTCTATTCTTCTTTCGTAAAAGAAGTAAAGTTACCCAAAAATCTTCATTATTGTTTATTATTCTGCTTGGTACTTGCTTTTAGTCCATAAACCCAATCCACTTAAATTTAAAATAGATAAATTCTTAAATTAAAAAAAAGAACACTATAGTAAATATTAAAGAAACATTTACTATTTATCAATGCAATAAAAATTATATCAATCAATCTAACCAAGGTAAATTTATGAAGAATCGGGTGTCATTAAAAAATATGTTATCAAGAATCAAATTGTGCTCAGTGTTCATAAGCTTTAGGGTGTTTCTTCTCATTTTCTTCTTCCCGCTTTCTTCCTTTTTATTTTCTTCTTCTCCTTCCTTGTCTTATTTTTCAATTTTCCTTTCTTGTTTATGCTTATGTGCTCTATACGTGGGGGCTTACTGTAAGGGCCGTGTATTTTGATTTTGTCTTATTTGTTTAGGTAGATGTTCGTTGCTTATAAAAAATTTATAGGAGTGGCTCTACTTTTGGGACCTTTCTCTTCTCTCAGAAAAAAGAATCAAATTATGGATAGATAGACATTCCATTGATTCACGAAATGGCTCGTGCAAATAATATAAAGTGTAAAGTTTATTACCTGTCATATCACATACTTTGTTGCAGCGTCTTTACGATAAAATCGAACGACGGCGAAACTTTGTTTTCGTTAATCTAATTAGTGTTCAAGATAGTATGAACTAATATATACACTTTCATCAAAAAATCTTTGATCAATGCCAACATGAAGTAACTACATCCATATGTGTGTGTGTAATGTTGCTTACGATAAATTTAGTTAAAAGAATAAATAAAGTAGAAAATGCTATTCCTGTGGAAATTAAAAGAACATAAGTAACCAAGAATTGATCAGTTTAGCATCATCTAAATTGATCAAATCTTTTGATTCCTGTCATAAGTTAAAAACAAAAGCATAAATGTTAGATATTGAATAATAAATTTTATGATATGAAAGCAAAGCAAAAATTTATATTTTCTTACTGAAATTTTAGACCAGTAACCAAGAATTAATTAATAGAACTCTGTAGATTTCATCTTAATTCCCTCGTACCAAGAAAATAATTAATTGAACGCTGTATATTTAGTTAAAGAATGAATATGGTAGAAATTACTACTTATGCATAAATTAAGAGAACATGATTAACTAATAATTGATTAGTTTAGCATCATCTACATTGATCAAATTTCTCAATTCCTATGGTAAGTTGAAAACAAAAGTATAAAAATTAGATAGTAAATTTTATGATATGAAACTGAACCGAAAAATTTATAGTTTCTTACTGAAATTTAGAGAAAATAAATAACACTGTCCAAGATTTAATCAATACAACTCTGTAGACTTGATCCCAATTCCCGCAAACCCAAAAAGGAACAAAGCTGATAAAATTAGATATTGAAATTATTAATAGCATTATAAATAAAGGAGAAATTTTTGTAGAGAGAGAGAGAGACTATGAAAAATATTGCAGGATAAATGATGGGAAAACTGCACATATATGGTTTCTTCCTACTTTTAAGCAATTAATGTTAATGCATGCCTTGTTTTTTGAAATTTCAAAACCAAGAATTGATTAGTTTTGCATCATCTCATGTGATTCCACTACCTTTTCACCATTGAATTAGCAATGTAAAAAGTTTTATTGTTGGTAAACCGTTAATTTTGCACCCATTAAATCAACAGTGAAAAAGTGATGGAATCACATGAAATTTGGTGTATTTACATCTTACATGATAAAAAAGAAGATGATGGGTGCTGATCGTCGAAAAAAATCATTTAGGGTATAGTTTTGCGACATCATAGAAGGAAATTCCCTCCTATGCCGTCTTTACTCTCTCTCACTCTCTCTCTCTATATATAGATAGAGACACATAGTTTCTTCCTGCTTCTAAGCAGGTAATTCTCAATGCATGCCTGAATTGCTTTTTAAAATTGAGCAATGCATGTGTAGATTGACTTTCGGAATTCCATTAACCATTGATAATTTATTCCGGTCATGCCTTAATTGCTTATTAATAATTTCAATATGCATTTGATTGGCTTTTTAGATTCCCAACCTCCTATAAAATAGATTTTAGAGTATAAAGAGCAGATAAGTTAAAAAAGAGTATAAATGTCACGACCCGAAGGTACGGAACGTGACCGGCACTTAAATTACGAGGCGTCTAGAGGCACAACGTAATCTAAGTAAGCCGAAACCCAGAAATTTAAACCATTTAAAAGAAGAAGTGTAGGAAAATAAGTTTTAAAAGCAACATCAAATTTTCTCAAAATTTCGGCAGAGCCTCCTTTGTAAAAACTGGTCCCAAATGGGTACAAACAAGAATAATATATACAAAAAATAAGAAGGCATCCCCAAACGAGAGCTAGCTCTACGCCAAATGGCGGAAACAACCACACCATGCACTAAAATATACAACGCTGAAGGACGAGGCTCAAAACTCAAAAGAAAACCAAACCACCAGAAAACCATAATAGTACAAGCGCGACTCTAAAGTCGAAAGAATAAGCAACTGGTCTACTAAATCTACCAAGTAATACAAGTCTGGTTGATGGAGCTTACTAGATACAAATGAAATAATAAAAGTACAACGGCGGTCCTGATACAAGTGAACCCACCTACCGAGCAAATCATCCTGAATGAAATGATGTGCCAGCAAGCTGCCAAGGAAACCTGTACATCGAAACCTGTAAGAAAATTTGGCACAGCGGGGGTGAGTTGCCAGCTCGTGAGTGTCGGGGTAAAAATTTACACCCCGGTTGACCGAGTCAAAGTCAAGGTCAACCCCCAAGCTAGGTGGGCCCATGCCCAGGTCAAGCGGGCCCATGCCCAAGTCGAACCCGCGGCCAGCCTCCCCATGCCAACAAAAAAATCATGTAATAAATAATTTTTATGTAATTGTTTATGCATGAGTGTAAACAAAATGGGCACAAAGCCAATATTTTGTAAGCCTATGGCTTATGTGCAAAAATGAAATGGCACATGAGCCATGGGATAGGCAAAATGCCATTTTGTAAAGCCCAAGGGGCTATATGCAAATATGTAAGCCTATAAAAGGCAACATGATGATGAATAAAGAACACTTTTCATTCCCCCCAAAACTAGGGTTCTTTGTGCCTCCTGCTCCTTCTCCGAGGTTCTAAACCTTCTCATTTCTTTTGAATTAAATCAAGAGTTTTACTCTTTCTTTTCCAAAACTAAGTAGTTTTCCACCACAAAACCCGTAAAGGGGAACTCAGATCTCCCATCAGATCTCAAAAAGGAGTGATCTTTAAAATCTCCGGCTTCTTGATCTTCAAGATCCGGCCAAACAACAGGAGGAAGAAGAAAAAACCCCTTCATCAGCTTCAAAACATCCTAGGAGTTTAACTCCATACATATATACATAACAAATATTTCCTTTCTGAAGCATAGTGTCACGACCCGAAAGTACGGAACGTGACTGGCACTTAGATTACGAGACGTCTAAAGGCGTACCGTAACCTAAGTCAGCCAAAGCCCAGAAAAATCTAAACCAAAATGAAAAGAGAGTGAAGAAAAACCTTTAATGAAGACGATTTTCAAATCAATTAAGTTGCAAAGAATCCCTTTTTTTATTTAAAAAAAACATCATAAATTTCAGAAAATTTCGGCAGAGTCTCCCCTGTATTTTCTATCCCCCAAAATGGGTACAACAAGATAATAAACCTGTAATCATAAAATGGCATCCCCAAGCGGGAGCTAGCTCTTCGCCCAAGACGGATCACAACCACATGCAATATAATAACCATATCAAGAAAAGAGCATAAAAGAAACGCAAAATATCATAAAACACATCGCCGGCTCAAATGAGCTCGACCCAAAAGAAACCACAAATATACAACCTCTCAGTCTCACCACTAGGTCACATATACAATATAAAGTGGTAGATGGAGAATACTAGATACAATGATAAAGCAAAAAAAAAGAAATAAAGTGTGCTCGCAACCCACCTACGGGCGATGTCGCGAGTCTGAGCAAAAGGAGCTGATGATAGGATAGCCCGCCGCTACAAGGGTGACGGGTCCGACCTGCAAGACACTGTGGCACAACGGGGGTGAGTTGCCAGCTCGTGAGTAGATATAACATCTAATAAGGCAATCGTAAGAATGCACGCAATGCACCACAACATGCATGTCCATATGTGATATAATATCTCTAGTATGCATGCACAGGTATGCAATGTCATTATTAAGTCTTTAAGTGTTTTAAATGCTACGGGTATTGAATTCTTAACTTTAGAAAATGAATATCTGTATAATAGCTAAGTACCATCAAGAAATCATCTGAAAACCCGTGTCAAGCATCGACACCAAATAGGAATCATATCTGTCTCAATATCGGGCTCCGTCAGTCCGGATCAGCCCATATCATAAATCTCACGACAACGGTCGGTATCCTCCGGATATCCGCCGCGCCAGACATCACCGATAGGTAGTCTTCCCCTGCCAGGCTCATCGTCTACAACTCGATCTTCTTGCCCCGGGGTACCATACCGGGCCCACCATGTACCCGAGACGGTTCATCCACTCCTCGAATCGGGTCTCGAAATCCAACAGAAAACATGAAAACTCATGGTGGACGACACATACATCACGAGAAAACCGCAACTTTGTTTTGAAAATGATAAATATAAGGTTTTGTTAAATTCTTGCGGTTTTCCCCAAAATCCAGAAATCGCAGCAATACTGAAATCCTCAAGAAAATCATAATGTCCACATGTTATATATGATAAATGTCTATGATATCAATGCATACGATGTGAATTTTGGCTAGAAATCTATATAAATATGATGATGATGCGAGGTATACGTATGCTATGCAATTTCATATATCAAGTATGAATGCAAGTGGCGATATTATGATAAACAGGTTCTATAGTGCACGTGGCATGGCATTTACCAAAGGCGTGTGTGTCACATGAATAGTGCGCATGCAACAGATGCCAATGGTAAGGTGTTCGTGTCCTACGAAATGATATCGCATAAGTATAGATGAATGTCCATGCAATTTAATATACTGTTCGCTATAAAGGTATGCAGTGTACATGAATGGATAAGCTAGCTAACAATATAAGTCTTGCAAAAAGTAGGGTAATCCTAACTAGGGGGGCGCCTCGCGCCATTCAGACGATTCCCCCATAAATGAATACATCTACTCACCTGAAATCCCCGCTAATCCGATCCGGCCACCGCCTTGCCTTTACGCGCCGTGTCCGATGTTTCCCCGACCGATCCTATATTTGCACAATACCAAGCATAAGATTACAAAACCTAAAACGATGCAAGTCACAATATACAATTATCGACGCTCTCGAATTAAACATAGCATGCACTCGGTGCGCGGGAAAACGCACGAAAATCGCTAACCTTTAACTAGAATCGTCATTTCGGGGAAATCGACAAAACTACAACCCGACTAGACGAAACCCCGTGTTCGCGCACTCTAATGGTCCTATACGAAGCTAATTATATCGCTAACATAACACAATTTGATCGCATTCTAATTTTTGTAAAAATCTAGTAAGCAATTTGCTTACCGATTCGATACAAACATCGCAATTTTGTCGATTTAGCGAGCATAACACTACACTATTAACCACTCCAATCAATTAACCAAACCCTAACTTAAATCCAACCACCATGCTACAAACCCAAATCTAGAACATCATCCCTTTCTTGAAATTTCAAAACTAACCATTACAATGAAATTAATCACTTTAAAATACTGAACTAGCTTTATTAAACTACAAATTAACAACTAGTTTAGGAATTATACCTCCCAAGCTATGATCCTCTTGCAATTAGCCTCTAAAGATGCCTCCTTTCTCCACTTCTCAAACAAATTAGGGTTTGGGAAAGGTTGGATTAGGGTTTTGGTTTGAATGGGTTAATGAATTTGTTGATTTTTTATGGATTTTTGCATGAAAATGAAGCAAAAAGAAATGAGAAGTGAGGGGATTTCCAGCAGCAAGGGGTCGGCCAGCAGGTGAGGGAGAGGAGGTGGGGAAATTTGGAGAAGTTTCTAGGTCAATAAACACCCCATGTTGTCATTTAATGCTTTCATATCAACAATTTACAAAAAAAACCTCATTTTACACCATTTTTCCATTAAATTTCCCACCCTAAAACCAAAAGTTTGCAAGTCATGATATAATTTTATTAACACCATATTTTAGCTTATAAAGACTCCTAATTATGAAATTTACCTAATTAAATTTGTATTTATCACTAATTTAATGTATTTAAAAAGGCTTAAAATAATATTAAAAAAATTAATTACGAATTTTTTTTTTATTTAACTAGATAATTATAAGTGACATTTTAGTGACAAAATTATAGAAATATCTTATCTAAATTTTGTATAATTAGGTCTACAATGAAAAATACCTATTTTGACTTTTTACGGAAAAAGCCGAAAAATTAGCCGATTACCGAAAAACTGCCTAAACGATTTTCGAAGGGTTACAATCTTCCCCTCTTAAAGAAATTCGGTCCCCGAATTTAGAATTTAACTACGCGTACCTTCAAAAAAATGGGGATATCTCTTCCTCATCTCGACCTCGGTCTCCCAGGTGACCTCCTCGCTGTTCGGGCCACGCCAAAGGACCTTGACGGACGGTACAACCTTCGACCTCAATTTCTTCACCTGCCGATCCAAAATGACCACCGGCTGCTCGGTGAAAGAAAGATCACGCTCTTGCTGGATCGTTTGGTGCTGAATCGCCTGGGAAGGATCATGAAGGTACTTGCGAAGCATCGAGACATGGAATACGGGGTGAACATCGGGGGGGCTGGGCGGAAGAGCTAACCGATAAGCGACTGGACCAACACGCTCTAGGATCTCGAAAGGACCAACATATCTAGGACTCAGTTTCCCTTTCCGCCCAAATCTCATCACACCTTTTATCGAAGAGACCTTCAGGAAAACATGATCGCCAACAGCGAACTCGAGTCGGCGACGGCGCCTGTCAGCATATGATTTCTGCCTGCTCTGTGCCGCTCTCATCCTGTCCCGAATCAGCTGTATCTTCTCGGTCGTCTCCTGTACAATCTGTGGCCCCAAAATACTGCTCTCCCTGAGCTCTGTCCAACATACAGGCGATCGACATCTCCTCCCATATAAAGCCTCAAAAGGTGCCATCTGAATCGTCTCCTGGAAGCTATTATTGTAGGAAAACTCGATCAAAGGCAAATGACGATCCCAGCTACCACCGAAATCTAAAACACAAGCTCTGAGCATGTCCTCAAGATTCTGAATAGTACGCTCCGACTGACCGTCAGTCTGCGGGTGAAAGGCTGTGCTAAAACTCAATCGGGTGCCCAAAGCTTCCTGAAGTTTCTGCCACAATCGGCTGGTAAACTGGGTGCCCCGGTCGGACACAATGCAAGTCGGAACGCCATGCAGTCGCACTATCTCATCAATATAGACCTGGGCGTACTGAGAAAATCCAAAAGTGGTCTTCACTGGCAGAAAGTGAGCCGCTTTCGTCAGTCGATCCACAATCACCCAAATAGAGTCATACCCTCGACTGGTCCTGGGTAGACCGACAATGAAGTCCATGGAGACCTGCTCCCATTTCCACTCAGGGATGGGCAAAGGCTGTAACTCGCCAGCTGGCCTTTGGTGCTCGGCCTTGACTTGCTGACAAGTCAGGCATCTGGACACAAAGTATGTAACATCCTTCTTCATCCCGTCCCACCAGTAAACCTCTCTCAAATCACGGTACATCTTGGTGGAACCTGGGTGAACACTGTATACTGCTCTATGAGCCTCCTCAAGAATATCACGCCTCAGTCCCTCTGAATCTGGCACGCACAGTCGAGTCCCAAATCGAAGTATCCCCTGATCATCAATCACGAACTCGGAAACTCTGCCCTGCCGAATCTGCTCAATAATCTCTAATGTACGGGCATCGCCGGACTGTGCCTCGTGGATACGGTCAAGTAACTGTGGGCGTGCTCTGAAATGGGCCAGCTGTCCCCCAATAGGAGTAAACTCGAATTGCACTCTGCTGTCACATAACACCTGCCAATCCGCCGTCGACTGCATATGTACTGCGCTCAAACAAGATAAGCTACCTCCGGGCCTCCTACTCAAAGCATCTGCCACCACATTCGCCTTGCCCGGATGGTATAAAATCTCGCAGTCATAATCCTTCACCAACTCCATCCATCGGCGCTGTCTCAGGTTCAGATCTCGCTGCTGGAAAATATACTTCAAACTCTTATGGTCAGTGAATATCTGGCACGACTCACCGTATAGGTAATGTCTCCAGATCTTAAGTGCAAATACCACTGTAGCCATCTCTAAATCATGGGTGGGGTAGTTCTGCTCGTGTTTCCTCAGCTGCCGAGAAGCATACGCGATAACTCTGTCGTGCTGCATCAATACACATCCCAGCCCCACTCGAGAAGCATCACAATATACTACGAACCCGCCTGATCCTGAAGGCAATGCTAACACTGGTGCAGTAGTCAGACGAGTCTTCAACTGCTGGAAACTATCCTCACATGCCTGGGTCCAATCAAAAGGAACCCCCTTCCGGGTCAACCCGGTCAAAGGTGCAGCAATGCGGGAGAAATCCTGGACAAAACGTCGATAGTAGCCGGCCAGACCTAGAAAACTGCGAACCTCTGTAACTGATACTGGTCTAGGCCAACGCTGAACTGCCTCGATCTTCTTCGGGTCCACACAAATACCATCTCTCGTCACCACATGACCCAAGAAATCGACACTGCCTAGCCAGAATGCGCACTTGGAGAATTTGGCGAACAGCTGATGCTCCCTCAAAGTCTGCAATGTGATACGTAAGTGCTGCTCATGTTCCTCCCGGCTCCGAGAATAAACCAAGATGTCGTCAATGAACACAATAATGAACTGATCGAGATACGGCCTGAATACACGGTTCATCAAATCCATAAAAGCTGCCGGGGCATTGGTGAGCCCGAACGACATCACCAAGAACTCGTAATGACCATATCGAGTACGGAAAGCGGTCTTCGGAATATCCTCCTTCCGAACCAGCAACTGGTGATAACCTGATCGTAAATCAACCTTCGAGAAGAACCCTGCACCCTGGAGCTGATCGAATAAGTCATCAATGCGGGGTAGGGGATACCTGTTCCGCACAGTAACCCGGTTCAGCTGACGATAATCAATGCATAAACGCATACTTCCGTCCTTCTTCTTAACAAACAGGACGGGAGCACCCCAAGGTGACACACTCGGTCTGATAAGCCCTTTGTCCAGCAAGTCCTGTAACTGATCCTTTAGCTCTCTCAGCTCCGCCGGGGCCATCCGATAAGGCGGTATAGAGATAGGCCCCGTGTCGGGGATCAAGTCAATACAGAACTCAATCTCGCGCTCTGGTAGCAGACCAGGCAGCTCGTCAGGAAATACATCAGGAAACTCTCTCACAGCAGGGACCTGGTCCAACGGAACCTCTGTGAAGCGAGTATCACAAATATAGGCTAAGAATCCCTGACACCCTTTCCTTAAGAGCTGACCAGCGCGAAGAGAAGAAATCAAGCTGGGAAGGGTAGCACTACGATCTCCCTGAATAATAAGAACCGGCTCACCAGGAAAACTAAATCTGACTGCTTTTTCACGGCAGTCCACGGATGCATAACAGGTGGCTAGCCAGTCCATACCAAGAAGAACGTCAAAGTCTAGCATATCGAGGAGAATCAAATCTACTGAAGAATCTCTCTCCCCGATACGAACGGAACACGATCGGTACACAAAACGGGCAACAAAAGACTCGCCTACCGGGGTAATAACGACAAGCGGCTGATCTAATGGAGAAGACTCTCGGCCCAACCTCGGTGCAAAATACGTAGATACATAGGAATGTGTGGAGCCTGGATCAAATAACACCCGTGCATCAAAAGAACATACTGGCAGAGTACCTGTCACGACGGCATTGGATGCATGTGCATCCTGAGGAGTCAATGCGAACACTCGGGCCTGTCCACCACTAATAGCTGGCTGTCCTCTGCCTCTACCTCGGCCTCTGCCTCTGTCGCCTCGTCCTCTCGGAACTGGACCGCCACGCCCACGGCCTCTAGAAGCATCTGACTGACGTGGAGCATCATCAGGAGTAGGAAGTAAAGCTCTCTGAGAAGGTGGTGAGGGTGGTAAAGTCACATGCGGGACTGTCGCCGCGCCCTGGCGTCCCATGGTACAGTCTCTGATACGGTGGTACTGACTCCCGCACCGAAAACATCCTGGAGACGACTGCTGGGTCTGTGGATATGAACCAAATAACCGACCTCGTCTCAATCCTCTGCCTCCACCATCTTCCGGAAATAATCTATCGCGGTGTCTACCCATCTGCCGCTGAGCTGGCGTATCAGTACGGATCCTCTTCGGCCCAGAAACGACCGGAGTCTCAGAAATACGCTCCTCCAAAAGTAAGGCTGCATCCATCGCGGCAGCGTATGTATCAAAGTGCTGGGTGCCGATGGCAAGGAATAGCTGTGTATCAAGCCCTCGCACAAACCTCTTTATTCTCTTCTCTTCTGTGTCGACTAGGTACGAAGCATATCGAGACAACTGGGTAAACTGTATATCATACTCCGATACCGTCATCCCAGGAGTCTTGCGCAAAGACTCAAAACCACGGGCTCGAGCATCTCTGACACTCTCCGGAAGAAAATGGGCAAGAAATGCAGCTGTAAACTCATCCCAGGTCATAGAAGGCAGACCTGCAGCTCAGCCTCTCTCTACTGAGTCGTACCATGTCTGGGCAAGACCCTCCAGACAAAAACTCGCAAACTCCACCAATCTATCATCAGAACACCTCAACGAACGGCAAATTCGAGCCATCCTATCGAGAAATGCCTGTGGGTCCTCTGTCGCATCTGTACCGGTAAAAGCTGGAGGTCTCAATCTCATGAACTCCTGTAGTGAAACAGGGATAGTCTCCGTAGTAGCAGCAGGAGTGACCATATGTGCAGCAGGTACGATCGTGGTCTGTGCGGTGGAAGGAACGTCCTCGGATCTCTGTGCCCGGCTGGACTGAACTAAAGATCCCATCATCTGTTGCAACTCTTGCATGCCGGCCTCTAATCTGGCAATACGGTCAGGATAAGGCGGATCAGTATGACCCTGAGGGGTAGGCGTATCCTCCCGCTCGATCCTCGCCTCAGACGAGCCTGCCCGAATCTCATCCCCAGCGGCAGCCCGCTGAGCTCTCGTAGTCTTTGGCGGCATCGAAGCTGGAATACGAAACAGGACCGATAAGGACATTGCAATTGAATCAAGGAATGCAAGGAATCAAGAAAGGAAATACAAGCAATTATGTCCTAAGGTTACTTAGACGGAGTACCGTATCGTAAGTATGCCGCGGATCATACCCACGCTACGCCACTCTGCTTAAGTCACCTACTCCATCTACCAAGGTCGTCCTACACTCAGAAAGGTAAAGCCTACGCTCTGATACCAACTTTGTCACGACCCGAAGGTACGGAACGTGACTGGCACTTAGATTACGAGACGTCTAAAGGCGTACCGTAACCTAAGTCAGCCAAAGCCCAGAAAAATCTAAACCAAAATCAAAAGAGAGTGAAGGAAAACCTTTAATGAAGACGATTTTCAAATCAATTAAGTTGCAAAGAATCCCTTTTTTTTTATTTAAAAAAAACATCATAAATTTCAGAAAATTTCGGCAGAGTCTCCCCTGTATTTTCTATCCCCCAAAATGGGTACAACAAGATAATAAACCTGTAATCATAAAATGGCATCCCCAAGCGGGAGCTAGCTCTTCGCCCAAGACGGATCACAACCACATGCAATATAATAACCATATCAAGAAAAGAGCATAAAAGAAACGCAAAATATCATAAAACACATCGCCGGCTCAAATGAGCTCGACCCAAAAGAAACCACAAATATACAACCTCTCAGTCTCACCACTAGGTCACATATACAATATAAAGTGGTAGATGGAGAATACTAGATACAATGATAAAGCAAAAAAAAAGAAATAAAGTGTGCTCGCAACCCACCTACGGGCGATGTCGCGAGTCTGAGCAAAAGGAGCTGATGATAGGATAGCCCGCCGCTACAAGGGTGACGGGTCCGACCTGCAAGACACTGTGGCACAACGGGGGTGAGTTGCCAGCTCGTGAGTAGATATAACATCTAATAAGGCAATCGTAAGAATGCACGCAATGCACCACAACATGCATGTCCATATGTGATATAATATCTCTAGTATGCATGCACAGGTATGCAATGTCATTATTAAGTCTTTAAGTGTTTTAAATGCTACGGGTATTGAATTCTTAACTTTAGAAAATGAATATCTGTATAATAGCTAAGTACCATCAAGAAATCATCTGAAAACCCGTGTCAAGCATCGACACCAAATAGGAATCATATCTGTCTCAATATCGGGCTCCGTCAGTCCGGATCAGCCCATATCATAAATCTCACGACAACGGTCGGTATCCTCCGGATATCCGCCGCGCCAGACATCACCGGTAGGTAGTCTTCCCCTGCCAGGCTCATCGTCTACAACTCGATCTTCTTGCCCCGGGGTACCATACCGGGCCCACCATGTACCCGAGACGGTTCATCCACTCCTCGAATCGGGTCTCGAAATCCAACAGAAAACATGAAAACTCATGGTGGACGACACATACATCACGAGAAAACCGCAACTTTGTTTTGAAAATGATAAATATAAGGTTTTGTTAAATTCTTGCGGTTTTCCCCAAAATCCAGAAATCGCAGCAATACTGAAATCCTCAAGAAAATCATAATGTCCACATGTTATATATGATAAATGTCTATGATATCAATGCATACGATGTGAATTTTGGCTAGAAATCTATATAAATATGATGATGATGCGAGGTATACGTATGCTATGCAATTTCATATATCAAGTATGAATGCAAGTGGCGATATTATGATAAACAGGTTCTATAGTGCACGTGGCATGGCATTTACCAAAGGCGTGTGTGTCACATGAATAGTGCGCGTGCAACAGATGCCAATGGTAAGGTGTTCGTGTCCTACGAAATGATATCGCATAAGTATAGATGAATGTCCATGCAATTTAATATACTGTTCGCTATAAAGGTATGCAGTGTACATGAATGGATAAGCTAGCTAACAATATAAGTCTTGCAAAAAGTAGGGTAATCCTAACTAGGGGGCGCCTCGCGCCATTCAGACGATTCCCCCATAAATGAATACATCTACTCACCTGAAATCCCCGCTAATCCGATCCGGCCACCGCCTTGCCTTTACGCGCCGTGTCCGATGTTTCCCCGACCGATCCTATATTTGCACAATACCAAGCATAAGATTACAAAACCTAAAACGATGCAAGTCACAATATACAATTATCGACGCTCTCGAATTAAACATAGCATGCACTCGGTGCGCGGGAAAACGCACGAAAATCGCTAACCTTTAACTAGAATCGTCATTTCGGGGAAATCGACAAAACTACAACCCGACTAGACGAAACCCCGTGTTCGCGCACTCTAATGGTCCTATACGAAGCTAATTATATCGCTAACATAACACAATTTGATCGCATTCTAATTTTTTTAAAAATCTAGTAAGCAATTTGCTTACCGATTCGATACAAACATCGCAATTTTGTCGATTTAGCGAGCATAACACTACACTATTAACCACTCCAATCAATTAGATAACCAAACCCTAACTTAAATCCAACCACCATGCTACAAACCCAAATCTAGAACATCATCCCTTTCTTGAAATTTCAAAACTAACCATTACAATGAAATTAATCACTTTAAAATACTGAACTAGCTTTATTAAACTACAAATTAACAACTAGTTTAGGAATTATACCTCCCAAGCTATGATCCTCTTGCAATTAGCCTCTAAAGATGCCTCCTTTCTCCACTTCTCAAACAAATTAGGGTTTGGGAAAGGTTGGATTAGGGTTTTGGTTTGAATGGGTTAATGAATTTGTTGATTTTTTATGGATTTTTGCATGAAAATGAAGCAAAAAGAAATGAGAAGTGAGGGGATTTCCAGCAGCAAGGGGTCGGCCAGCAGGTGAGGGAGAGGAGGTGGGGAAATTTGGAGAAGTTTCTAGGTCAATAAACACCCCATGTTGTCATTTAATGCTTTCATATCAACAATTTACAAAAAAAACCCTCATTTTACACCATTTTTCCATTAAATTTCCCACCCTAAAACCAAAAGTTTGCAAGTCATGATATAATTTTATTAACACCATATTTTAGCTTATAAAGACTCCTAATTATGAAATTTACCTAATTAAATTTGTATTTATCACTAATTTAATGTATTTAAAAAGGCTTAAAATAAAAAAAAATAATTAATTACGAATTTTTTTTTTATTTAACTAGATAATTATAAGTGACATTTTAGTGACAAAATTATAGTAATATCTTATCTAAATTTTGTATAATTAGGTCTACAATGAAAAATACCTATTTTGACTTTTTACGGAAAAAGCCGAAAAATTAGCCGATTACCGAAAAACTGCCTAAACGATTTTCGAAGGGTTGCACATAGCTTCTGTTTCTTAGGCTAAAAGCCTCTTTTTCTCGCCGGCGCTCAAGCGCAGAGCGCCCGCGTGCCGACACGTGGCGCGCTTGCGCTCCAGCACTCAGCGCTCGAGCGTAAAGCGCCCACGTGCCGACACGTGGCGCGTTTGCACTACAGCGCCCTGCGCTCAAGCGCAGGTCGCCCCCGTGCCGACACATGGCGCACTTGCGCTCAAGCGCCCAGCGCTCAAGCGCAGAGCGCCCAGGTGCCAACACGTGGCACTCTAAAGCCTGAGCGCACAGCACCTAGGCGCACAGCGCCCAAAGTGCTGCCCCCACGCATCCTTTGGATGTCTTTCCCCCCTCTTTTTATGTACATACATATATATATACATATGTATACATATTTACACACACACATACTCCGCGACACTGTCCCTGTTAGAAAAAAATTTCTAGGGCGCTGCCCCGCACCCCGCAAGGGGGCTGCTAGCCCCCTTGACCCCTATCCCGCTATCCGGGTAGCGGGACCCCCGTAAAAACTCTGCGTGGCTCCCGATATATCCAAACCCCTCTTCCAAAACAACACACACGTACACTGCACATTGAGTTCGCATGGCCAGTTTAACCCGTCAATCGGAGGTTCCCTCGCTCCAAAGGCGAGGGGTAATTAACGGCAGCTTAGTCCGCGGCTGCAGGAGATTCGGATCCCCACAATCATTAAAACCCGGCCTACCCTAGGCAGGGGGAATCTGTAGTATACGCCTGACAAGCGCGTGTATTCCCATCTCAATGGGGTGACGAAAAACACCCTACAGATTCTGGCACGCCCGGTGGGACATATCTCTCCTCCCATATTTCGGGTTAAGCGTTCATGCGAACTCAATCAATATACATACCTGTATTTATACTAAAAATAATGCTTTTTCATGCAGATTTTCAAGCAATCACCTTCCGACGATGTCTTCGATGATGAACTCAGCTCTCGTCTCCTACACGATGAGGATAGACTCTAGGACGGTCCTTCCGGCCAGTCTCGGGCGACAATGGGAGGAGCCGCTGCTACCATTCGGCTCTATTGTGTTCATGCCAGTTGGCGCCATCCCAGCTACTCAAGCCCCGGTGGCAGACAAACCGGTCTCGAAAGGCAGGAGACCAAATGTGGTGATCTCAAGTGCGCCCCAACCCAAACGCAAGTCGGTGTCTGAACGACTTTCCTTGGCCCCAACTGGGGGCAAGGCCATCAACACCAACAAAGCTACAACGCATCTTGAGCAATCTCCAGCGGTGCCTCCGACAACTGCTCGATTGGGTGTCTTCTCAAACCTCCCCATCACTCAGCCTATGGCGGCTCCTCGAAGAGCAGAAGCCTGCCAAGCGCTTAAGGCAGAGAAGCTGAGGCAGAAGCGGCTCAGATATAGAGCCAACAAAAGGGCTAGGGCTCTGGCCATGTTAAAATTTATGAATTTCCAAAGCCCGGACCACTCCGCGAAACCAGCCGCCAGTGATGAAAGAATGGCTGAATATGTTATCCACACTGTCTACATGGCCAGATATGAAGAAACGAACTCTCCTCTTCTTCACAGCCATGGTGATGATATGGTTGACGCTACTCAGCATCGGCTCGATCTAAATGATGAAGAGCCCACTCAGGCCAATAATCCAGAGAAGCCCGTGGTTCCTGCGGAATTGAGCTCAGGCAATAAAGATTACCCGGTTGTCATAGCCGGAACTACAGAACAAGCATTATTCCAATGGCTTCAAAGGCAATTTCAGGACAGGGATGAGAAGATGGCCGAGGTCTATTCCAAAGTCGACGAGCCGGCAAACGTCGTGGCAGATCTCGCGACCCAAGTCGCCCGATTGCAATTACAGCAGAATCAAATTTTGGTTCATGCGCTAGGGATTGATACCCCGGGGCAGCCAACTGATATCCCTTTCAACCTAAAAGCGGAGCGCCTTCGCGAAAAACGGCCGCAATCAGCCTCCAGTCCCTCCGATACATACGCCGGGAGGGAATTGCCTCTGAAAGAGAAGCTGGAAAAGGTCTATTCCTTCAAGAGGGAAAAGGTCCACAAGATATTCAGGGACGCCCTAAGAAACGGTCTACAACTGCCAGAATCAAAGAGACCGCAAGAAGAGAATATGACCGACGACCCAAAATATTGCCCCTATCATAGGGTGATAAGTCATGCCATTGAGGACTGCTTCGTCTTCAAAGATTGGGTCGAAAGGCAATACAAGACGGGAGAGATAGAACTGTCTAAAGGCGTGTTAGCAAACAGTCAAGCTACGATCGCCGATTTCATGCAAATGGAGACCGAAGCCTTTCGGGAACCTAATCCTCCCAGACATGTGCCTCGAGAACCAGCATCAGTAAAGGCACCTACTCCAATGGAGAGAAAGAAGAAGGTATACTCCTTCAGGAGGGATGAAGTCCGCAAAATATTCATTGACGCCTTGAACAACGGTCTGCAACTGCCTGTTCCAAAGAGGCCACAGGAAATGAACATGACCGGCAATCCCGTATACTGCCCATATCATAGAGTAGTGGGTCATACCATCGAAGACTGCTATATTTTCAAAGATTGGGCAGAGGACCAATATAAGCTTGGAAAAGCCTCACAATCCTCGGATGTATCGGCAAGCCACGAAGCTAGGTCATCAACACAGCTCCGCCAAGATCAAAGTTCGAGGAGCTGGGATAAGCAAAGATGACCACCACGTTGTTAAACTGGGAATCATCGACCTCTATCGTTAAACTGGGAATGTAAAAAAAATGTAAATAAAAAAAAGTGTAAATAAAAGAAAATTAAAAGAAAAATAAAGAAAAGCCGAAATGATTGGGCAACTCGCAATAAAAATCAGCGAGTAAAAATAAAAAAATGAAAATAAAGACGAAATGATGAGGCAACCGCGAATAAAAAGCCGAAATGATAGGGCAATTGCGACCTTTGCGATAAGAAAAGCTGAAATGATAGAGCAATCGCGGTAAAACAAAAACAAACAAACAAACAAAACAAAGGCGAATGATGAGTCGCTCCTGGTACCATGTTCCAGTGCAGCGATGCAGACGCCAACCAAAATCCATTTTTTTTCAAAATTCTTCCAGCCCTACGGTTAGTCCCCAAATTGACTACCGTATACAATCCACGGGCTCAAATAATTCTCATCACCCTCATGCCCCACCGTAATCACCAGTTACGCGGCTGGTCTCCGCCTTTGGAATTATACTCCATTGGGAAGACCTACTCATGTGTCCTGGCACACGTGCTTCAGTGTTAACAACGCCGATGCCGGCCCCTATCCCAAAATTCCGAATCAATCCAATAGACCTCCACGTCTTTAAAACTGGAAGCAGATGACCTCTAAGTCGTTAAACTGGAAACAGTAGACCTCTAAGTCTTCAAACTGGAAACAGATGACCTCTAAGTCGTTAAACTGGAAACAGTAGACCTCTAAGTCTTTAAACTGGAAACAGATGACCGCCAAGTCGTTAAACTGAAAACAGTAGACCTCTAAGTCTTTAAACTGGAAACAGATGACCGCCAAGTCGTTAAACTGGGCACAATAGACCTCTAAGTCTTTAAACTGGAAACAGATGACCACCAAGTCGTTAAACTGGAAACAGCAGACCTCTAAGTCGTTAAACTGGAAACAGATGACCTCTACGTCGTTAAACTAGAAACAGATGACCTCTACGTCTTTAAACTGGAAACAGATGACCTCTAAGTCGTTAAACTGGAAACAGCAGACCTCTAAGTCGTTAAACTGGAAACAGATGACCTCTACGTCTTTAAACTGGAAACAGATGACCTCTAAGTCATTAAACTGGAAACAGCAGACCTCTAAGTCGTTAAACTGGAAACAGATGACCTCTACGTCGTTAAACTGGAGACAGATGACCTCTACGTCTTTGAACTGGAAACAGATGACCTCTAAGTCGTTAAACTGGAAACAGTCGAGCTCTAAGTCATTAAACTGGGAATGAGGGAAATCCACTCATGTGTCCTCACGATACATGAGTTGAACAAACCTTTGTGGGATCCTTACGACTCACAAAGAAAAAGCACACTTAGGAGTCCTCACGACTCCTAAGGAGAACATAGACCTGCGGGATCCTTACGACTCGCAGGGAGAAAATACCTTTATGGGACCCTCACAGCCCATAAAATTGAAAAGCCTTAGGCGATAGGGATCTAAACCTGTCTCCTAAGCCATCGCTCCCCAGTCCCCAAGTGGCGAATGATGAGTCGCTCCTGGTACCATATTCCAGTGCAGCGATGTAGACGCCAACAAAGTCCCAAAATTTTTTATGGCCCTACGGTCTGGATCATACATCCTGCAAAAACGTACACAATCCACGGGCGTAAAACAATCCCGATCTCTCCCAAAAAAAAACAAAAAAAAACGGTATGTCCACAAGAAAAATGGGCACGGATGAAAACCCAAAAGGGCTCCGTGAGTAAAAACAGCAGGACTGCCGGCGAGTTTGTGAAAACCCGAAAGGGCGCAAACTCGTAAAAAAAAAGAAATGAAATGCACTCGTAAAGTCCTCTCGACTTTGTGAGGAGTAAATTCCCGCGTGAGATCCTTACGACTCACAAAGGAGCAACACACTTAGGAGTCCCCACGACTCCTAAGGAGAAAATACACCTACGGGATCCTTACGACCCGTAGGGAGAAAATGCTTTGTGAGACCCTTACGACTCACAAAATGGAAAAGCCTTAGGTGACAGGGATCTAAACCTGTCTCCTAAGCCACCAATTCCCAAATCCTCCCGGGGCAAATGATGAGTTGCTCCTGGCATTATTCCAGTGCAGCAATGCAGATGCCAAAACAAAACCAATTCCCAAATCCTCCCGGGGCACATGATGAGTTGCTCCTGGCATTATTCCAGTGCAGCAATGCAGATGCCAAAACAAAATCAATTACCAAATCCTCCCGGGGCAAATGATGAGTTGCTCCTGGCATTATTCCAGTGCAGCAATGCAGATGCCAAAACAAAACCAATTCCCAAATCCTCCCGGGGCACATGATGAGTTGCTCCTGGCATTATTCCAGTGCAGCAATGCAGATGCCGACAGAAAACCAATTCCCAAATCCTTTCAAGACAGATGATGATTCGCTCCAAGTACCATATTCCAGTGTAGTGATGCTGATGTCAACCCAAATCAAATCAAACCAACCTCTATGGCAAAATCATGCTCCGTCCCAAAATTTACCCCATGTCGAAATCATGCTTCGCCTCAGGATATCTACCTTCCCTGCCGGAATTATGCTCCGCCTCGGAATTAAATCAACCCGACACTCCGCGCCGGGAAAAAGTCGATCAGTGACACTCCGCGCCGGGGAAAAGTCAACCAGCGACACTCTGAGCCGGGGAAAAATCCATCAGCGACACTCCGCGCCGGGGAAAAGTCAACCCGACACTCCGCACAGGGGAAAGTCCATCAGCGACACTCCGTGCCGGGGAAAAGTCAACCAGCGACACTCCGCGCCGGGGAAAAGTCAACCCGACACTCCGCGCCGGGGAAAATTCCATCAGCGACACTCCGTGCAGGGGAAAAGTCAACCCGACACTCCGCGCCGGGGAAAAGTCGATCAGCGACACTCCGTGCCGGGGAAAAGTCAACCCGACACTCCGCGCCGGGGAAAAGTCGATCAGCGACACTCCGTGCCGGGGAAAAGTCAACCAGCGACACTCCGCGCCGGGGAAAAGTCGATCAGCGACACTCCGTGCTGGGAAAAAGTCAACCAGCGACACTCCGCGCCGGGGAAAAGTCCATCAGCGACACTCTGCGTCGGGGAAAAGTCAACCCGACACTCCGCGCCGGGGAAAAGTCCATCAGCGACACTCCGTGCCGGGGAAAAGTCAACCCGACACTTCGCGCCGGGGAAAAGTCGATCAGCGACACTCCGTGCATGGAAAAGTCAACCAGCGACACTCCGCGCCGGGGAAAAGTCCATCAGCGACACTCCGTGCCGGGGAAAAGTCAACCCGACACTCCGCATCAGGGAAACGTCAACCAGCCGATACTCCGCCTCGGGGAAACGTCAAGCAGACACTCCATGCCGGGGGCACATCGACAACAGACACTCCGTCGTGGGGACACGTCAACCAGCGACACTCTGCATCGGGGAAACGTCCAACACAGACACTCCGCATCAGGGAAACGTCCAACAGCGACACTCCGTGCCGGGGACACGTCTACCAAATCGCTCTGGATCAGAGCGTCGACCGTCCATGTCGCAAAAAGGGCAGTGCAGGCTTCCTACAAAGCAGGAACCGGATCGCTCCGGGCAAGGGAAACGTCTACCACGGACACTCTGTCTCGGAGAAGCGTCAAGCGTCGACCGTCCACGTCGTAAAAAAGGGTAGTGCATCCCAAAAAGTGGGAACCAAGGCAAGTCGCCTCCACGTGAAAGAAGATCCATCAATTTCATGCACACGACCCACATGTACGGTGTGCATTTATTGATGGAGGGCAATTTGTTGGGGTAAAAATTTACACCCCGGTTGACCGAGTCAAAGTCAAGGTCAACCCCCAAGCTAGGTGGGCCCATGCCCAAGTCAAGCGGGCCCATACCCAAGTCGAACCCGCGGCCAGCCTCCCCATGCCAACAACAAAATCATATAATAAATAATTTTTATATAATTGTTTATGCATGAATGTAAACAAAATGGGCACAAAGCCAATATTTTGTAAGCCTATGGCTTATGTGCAAAAATGAAATGGCACATGAGCCATGGGATAGGCAAAATGCCATTTTGTAAAGCCCAAGGGGCTATATGCAAATATGTAAGCCTATAAAAGGCAACATGATGATGAATACAGAACACTTTTCATTCCCCCCAAAACTAGGATTCTTTGTGCCTCCTGCTCCTTCTCCAAGGTTCTAAACCTTCTCATTTCTTTTGAATTAAATCAAGAGTTTTACTCTTTCTTTTCCAAAACTAAGTAGTTTTCCACCACAAAACCCGCAAAGGGGAACTCAGATCTCCCATCAGATCTCAAAAAGGAGTGATCTTTAAAATCTCCGGCTTCTTGATCTTCAAGATCCGGCCAAACAACAGGAGGAAGAAGAAAAAACCCCTTCATCAGCTTCAAAACATCCTAGGAGTTTAACTCCATACATATATACATAACAAATATTTCCTTTCTGAAGCATAGCTTCTGTTTCTTAGGCTAAAAGCCTCCTTTTCTCGCCGGCGCTCGAGCGCAGAGCGCCCGCGTGCCGACACGTGGCGCGCTTGCGCTCCAGCGCTCAGCGCTCGAGCGCAGAGCGCCCGCGTGCCGACACGTGGCGCGCTTGCGCTCCAGCGCTCGAGCGCAGAGCGCCCGCGTGCTGACACGTGGCGCCCTGCGCTCGAGCGCAGAGCGTCCACGTGCCGACACGTGGCGCGCTTGCGCTCAAGCGCTCAAGCGCAGGTCGCCCCCGTGCCGACACGTGGCACACTTGCGCTCAAGCGCCCAGCGCTCAAGCGCAGAGCGCCCAGGTGCCGACACGTGGCACTCTAAAGCCTGAGCGCACAGCACCTAGGCGCACAGCGCCCAAAGTGCTGCCCTCACGCATCCTTTGGATGCCTTTCCCCCCTCTTTTTATGTACATACATATATATATATATACATATGTATACATATTTACACACACACATACTCCGCGACACTGTCCCTGTTAGAAAAAAATTTCTAACGGGGCGCTGCCCCGCATCACGCAAGGGGGCTGCTAGCCCCCTTGACCCCCATCCCGCTATCCGGGTAGCGGGACCCCCGTAAAAACTCTGCGTGGCTCCCGATATATCCAAACCCCTCTTCCAAAATAACACACACGTACACTGCACATTGAGTTCGCATGGCCAGTTTAACCCATCAATCGGAGGTTCCCTCGCTCCAAAGGCGAGGGGTAATTAACGGCAGCTTAGTCCGCGGCTGCCGGAGATTCGGATCCCCACAATCATTAAAACCCGGCCTACCCTAGGCAGGGGGAATCTGTAGTATACGCCTGACAAGCGCGCGCGTATTCCCATCTCAATGGGGTGACGAAAAACACCCTACAGTGAGTAGAAGACATCTGTGAGTAGAAATCGTATGCACGACGATCTCCTAGGTCATAATAATATACTTAATATAACGCTAGTCATCTAGTAGTGGCAGGGTAATGATCTATGCGTAAGTGCAAAGCTCAGTGCTCGTGTCAGCGCCTCAAGTAGCAACATATCATGTGTATGAGTATGCATGCACCATGAATGTAAAACAATCAACCATGAAATTTGGATATATCTGTATAAGAAATCTTTAACTTTTATCATAGTAAAATTTGTATGGTAATCTGAAACATCATCAATGGAAATCCATGGAAATCCGTGTCAAGTATCGACACAAAACATGTAAATCTTAAAGTCTCAATATCTCATAATCTCAATATCTCATAGTCTCAATATCTCGGGCTCCGTCAGTCCGGATCGGCACATATCATCAAATCTTACGACAGCGATCGGTATCCTCCGGATATCCGCCGCGCCAGACATCACTGGTAGGCAGTCTTCCCCTTCCAGGCTTATCGTCTACAACTCGAGCTTCTTGCCCCGGGATACCATACCGGGCCCACCATGTACCCAAGACGGTTCATCCACTTCTTGAATCGGGTCTCGAAATCCAACAGAAAACATGAAATCTCATGGTGGACGACACATACATCACGAGAAAACCGCAACTTGTATTTTAAAATGAGAGGGGGGGAGAGAGAGAAAAGAGAGAGAGTTTTTTATATATATTCTTGCGGTTTTCCCCAAAATCCAGAAATCTCATAAAAATCCAAAATCCCAAAATCATGAGTAAGTAAATAATGAGTGTCGGCATAAGCCCCACAGTACTACATGATAATATGAATATGTAAATGCATGAAGTTCTAAATAATAAATGCAATGTCTAAACTAGCACATGAGAGTAATCACACAATATTATATTAGACTAGTATTTAGCTGATTATATCAATAAAAGATAATATGTTCTAAAGTGTACGCGACATGGCAATTACCGATGATGATGTGTGTGAGCCGGCAAATAAGTGTACGTGGAACATGCGCATCATCGATAATGGTGCTGGTGTCCTAACAGGAAGAGTTTCATACTAGCTAAAGAAACGTATGCATGAATATGCAATGCGATGTATACAACATGAATATAACGGTGAATGTGTAATAAACGCACAACTAGAAAATACATACTAATCACGAGTCACACAATTTATTGTTTGAAAAAGCACAATTCAGTAGTTTTGAAAATAGGTATGATTCGAGCCTAAACTAAGATGTACCTAACCAACTAAGGAACCAACTAAAAATACTATTCGAAAGGTAGGAAGAATTCTCCTAACGTCTGAGTCGATATCACAAGTAGTCGGCGATCCAGTCTCAATAGCAT
Organism: Agapanthus africanus; assembly: GCA_030015575.1. NCBI lineage: Eukaryota > Viridiplantae > Streptophyta > Magnoliopsida > Asparagales > Amaryllidaceae > Agapanthus > Agapanthus africanus. Next base: position 31,782,536 of record CM057339.1, read on the forward strand.
CACGTACATAGTACGACTTTCTCAAGTCAAGAGTGCGGATCAATCATCACATATATATATATATATATATATATATATATATATATATATATATATCATCGTTCGCATAGTATCATCGTCAAACAATATCATGATCAGGGGTACTATACTATAATCGCATACATCCCAACATCATCAATCATATATCTGTTAGTTATATGTATGCCCTAGAGGCCATTACTGTACATAGGATGTATATTGTAGTGGATGCTGGGACATATATAGGGAGGACTTTCTTGCTCGACATGATAGTATGCTATCTGGTTGCTCTTTACCTTAACGTGTATACTGATTGTCTCTCTGTTACATGTTGGTAAAGCCCTTAGGATGTGTGCTTGACTACCTGGACTATGATGCGGATCATACTAGTGGGGACATGGTAGTCCATAAGTACATCCTTCAAAGTCCCTAGTCGTGGGTGTATCGAGACGGGGCATCGATATACCAGAGTAGACTAGCGTATACCTTCTCGACCCATATAGATGGGCGATGGATGATCCTATATCCATCGGTGTTTGACATCAGAGATGATATACGGGTGCTCAGTAGAGACTGGGTACACTGGACGGACTTGCCGAGAACTCCCAGATGGTATTATACCTCACGTCAGATGGCAGTTCTCTGGTGACACTGGTACAGAGTAGTCTGTTGACCCGAGATCGTCATAGAGTCTTGTGTGGTTCCCACTGTGCTTTGATTTCTATCTTACCACGTCCAAGAGGGCGTGCAAAATGGTGGTTTTTGGGTACAGTCCCGAGTCACATGGAGGCAATGAGCGATAGGAGGGGATTCGTCTCTCCCGGTATAGGGGTTGATGTTGTGCTGTGTTCGATTGGCTATAACAGGAAATCCCTGGCCAGGGTTGCTGAGATTTACTGGTAAGTGTTACCAGTAGTTTCTCGAATGGTTATAGACCTCATATCGACACGACTTATTGAGCTATTGGGGTCTGACGTTTACCACCCCTAGGCGAGATATGCGACATATCAGACGATCAGACCGGACTGTACGGTAGTGTTACTGGTTGGATTCACTGGAGTGTGAGCGGGCTTGCTCGTCGATCTTCAGATCGCTCAATACCCGGGTGGCCGTTACGTTTAGCAGACCGCTTGCGGCTTGTGGATATTTGATATGATCATCATCTGCTGCCGGCGTATTGACGAGTCTTTAGAGTCCTACACAGAGGTTTCCTGGCTCAAGCGAAACGAAATAGGAGCGCATATGAGATATGTGCGGGACCGAGAATAATACCAGTATGTGATACTGTATTCGATTCTCGCGATGTGACATTGATCGGTTATATGCGATATAGCCGGGTTATCGGATCAAGTGTTGATTCGATAAGTTGTTACTAATGATACCAGTCGGTTGTGTGCGACATGACCGGATCATTGAATCAAGTGTTGATTTAATGATTTAATGCATTATTATATATTTGATATATTACTTTGCATTAACTAGTATCGGTTCACTTTAAAATGGATTTTCTCACTCGGGTGTGCGCATTGCATATGCGATATGATTTTGTGCACTTCTTTGTATCATGTTTGATGATACATGAATTTTGGTTAAGTGTAAAGAATTAAACAATGGTTAAGTGGATAATTAGGGTTTTTCTTTTCTTATTTATTTATAAATACATTTATTCTTTTTGGAAAACATTTAGCATGAGAAGAAATGGAGGCTTTATTTGTTGTTTTCATAAAGCTTCATGTATGTTTGACTTTGCAACCATTTTTGTCTCATGCTTAACCTAACCATCCACTAAACCATGATTTGCTCTCTACACATAACCATAGTTATGTTATGATAAGGTTGATTTTATTTATTCTTTTAAGAAGATTAACATATCATAACATTATCTTCTTCTTCCTCATCTTCTTCACTTGAAGAAAGAAAACTTCATCAATGGTGATTGATGAAAACAAGTGAGAAATCTAATTCTAAAGTCTACCCACTTCCTATTTCTTCATCCTCTACCTCTTGCCAAGTAGTAGAGTGTGTTCTCTTCACAAGTTTTTGGACTTGGTGAAGTCGGAGCTTGATTTAGCGATGCCTCGACGTAGATCATCTTCGGCATGGACATCGACGACCTAGCTTGCCCATTCTCCGACGAAGCCGACGCTTGAGCCCGGATTTGATTTGGACAGCGGAGAGGACCTCGTTGCGGAGCTATGGAGGTGGAGCACCGGATCTACAAAGGTTGTATTTCCATATCTTGTAGTTAAGTGTTAACTAGTTAGCTTTTTCGCCTAGTTTTCTAGCAAACGATCCGTAGTTTAGGGTTTCTTGGCACCGTAAAATTTTATATTGGCATGTTCGATGCCTTGTGAGACCTCCTTAGCGTGCCTAGGTACCCTACAGTGGTATCAGAGCCTAGCTAGAGCCTTAGGCGAAGTCTAGACGGAATTTGAAGCCCGAACGAACCCGAAACCCACCCGGCAATATGCTCTCTGGACGATTTCGTAAAACGTGGATTTTTCCATATTAAAAATTGCTAAAAAATTCAGCAGGGAAAAATAAGAATTACCATGTAAATCTTTTTGGATGAACAATAAATCTAGCGGCGGAAGCGCGGCAGATGCCTGCATTCTGCGGCGGTTCCGCCGCACCTTGATGACGTCATCCTCCACTATTTGCACAGTAACTCTTATTATTTTATTCTGGATTTTCTGGGAATTTTTAATACTGTTTCCAGAGTTGTATTTTCTGGGATTGTTTTGGGGATTCGGTGTTTCAATCGGGGTATCAAATTTTGTCTATTTGACTTTCCGGATAAATTTTAGAATATGTTAAAAAGTTCGACCGGATATAAATACCCAATTTTTCCCCCGTCGGGAAATTTCCAAGTGTTGGATTTTTCCGTAGTTTAACGACGTTCTAAGTAGTGCAAGTAACGCGATGGTCCCTCTAGAAGACAACAAACCTTAACTCGATTATGTGACCGTCTTGAACTGCCCTTTGAACCTTCGGGTTTGGGGCAGTACGGCGTGCCACATGTGAGGCGTTGACTTGACCCTTCTACGGCTGGACCGTTGGTACTGAGGCACGAACGGAATGTTGTTATACTTATTTCATGCGTTGATCTGTATCGGGAAAACTTGGGTGTTCGATTGTTCGATCGGAAAGTTTAACATTTTCTGTTTATCTGGAATGTGATACAATAATTGGAATTCACAATAAGTTATGAGATAACTAAATGAATGTTATAAACATAGCAGTTTAGTCTCACTTGATCGGTTGCCACGGAATTTTGATGTGATCAAAAGTCCGTCGCAATCACGTAGCGTACGCGGATACTCGCCGGGTAAACTTAATAGACAGCCTCACTCCATAGCCCCGACCAAGTGACTGTAGGAGAACCCCGTCGCCGAAAGCATCCGTTCGGGTGCTCGCGGTGGCGGTGTTCCGCCTTGGTGCACTTCGTCGACGGCGTCGGGGGTGCGGCCGCCTACTGAAGTTTGCGACGAGCATTCGATCAGGATGTCGGGAATCTTGTTGAATTGCCCGACTTGATATTGAAAAGTATTTTCGATAATGAGACTAAAATGCGGGGTTTATAATTGTTAGGCATGCGATGTCTAAAGAATTCATTTGGTCAGGCATGCGATGTCTGAGGTGGTTGCGAATTCCAACTGTTGTAGTTTTACACTTTCTTTTCTGTGACCGTAAGTGTAATATGTGATATCGCCGGTTTCGTTGCTATATGTCAACGACAATTGGGATGCGCATATTTACTTACGTTGATGACATGTGATGTTATGTGTTGCTGGATATGTTATATTGGATCGTCGTGTTTGAATAGCCGGGGGGTTTTTTATGTGAGATGAGTGTTTTTCATTTTCATTCATGTAAAAACTTGTATGTAATATTCTTTTATTTGGGGCGCTTCCAGGTTGTGGAAGTTGTCACCGTTTGTATATTATTTACTTTTCGGCACTAGGATAGACCCAAGGAGGGGAGCACAAGTAACCGGGTTCTGGAGTCCAGTGGGAGACCAACTCGAGGAGTCGAGTCCGGGTCTCCTAACTCTAGAATTGGTAGGGTTGCTTGCCGCTCTCGTAGGGGTCTAGGGGTGTGGGTTTGGCTATTCATCGCGACCGTGGAATCCGTGTTTTATACTGGCTCGTATTGAAAACACGGACGTCCTAGTATATCCAATATTTCATATGATTCTTCTGCTGCGATATCTGTGATGTGATCATGTGATGTTCTGTGATAGATACAGTATATAGTATATATGATATATTATATAGACGTTACTTATGTTTTACACCCGCGCTAGCCCTGCCCCGCTCTGCCGTTAGTTACCTAACCTAACGGTGCACGAGGGGACATCGAGGCGAATGCGGATGGCATAAGTGTACGTCGTATTTATCTGTGATGTTTAGGTAATTAAATGATGGGACTTCATTAATGTGATTAATGAAATAAAAGAAACCTAAGATGTTGTAGAATCGAATTTCAAAATAAAACAGGTAGCTACAGTTCTTGCTTTGCATAGCGGTATATGAGATATATCCTGCACCTTATTCGATGAGGAAAGGACCGAGATCCCTTCACCGGGAGTGACTCCTTTAGCAATAACTGGCAGATGCTACACACTCGGTTTGTCTTTTGATTGCTTTTAAGAGTTTTTGCTTTGCACAGTGATATATATGATATATCCCGCACCTCATTCGACGAGGAAAGGACCGACGATCCCTTCACCGGGAGTGACTCCTTTAGCAAAACTAGAAAAGCCTCAAAAGCACTCCATTTTAAAATCATTTGATTCTACAACGATATCAAGTTCATTATGCAATAGGTTTTCAGAAAAACCTGTCGTAGCCCTCCGTCATTTCAGATAAGTCCTATTTAGTATTCGTGCTACGTTTGTTGACCTCCGTCAAGGCGTAGTGTGCGGTAGCTAACTAGTATTTATCTGTTTATGCATATGATGCAGATTGAGTTAGGGTAGTCGTGCGGCCTTGTTGACCTCCGTCAAGGGTCGTGCGGGTGGGTTTAATTCGATCAAGAAATGACGGGTTGAACTTGACTAGTAGCCTATGGTTTGTTGACCTCCGTCAAGGTCATAGGGTGCTAGAGGCAAAATATTATCGGGAATTTCAAGTGTTGAAATTTGCAATGAGATTGCATACCTTCTATGAGATAGTTGGATCCCGATACCCGCTGCGAGTAAGAGTTACTCCTGGGAGAGTTTTATACATTACAATTAGCCGATCAAGTAGGTGTCTAGAAAGGTGTCAACGGGGTTACGCCTCTGGGAAAACGAGGTTTACATTAATTAGGTTCGTGCGAAAGCACGGGGGACCTCCCTCAAAGTACCGACACTGGCCTGGCTGAAAGATTGGCGAACTTGTAGTGTGTAATTAATCCCGGCTAGTCTTTCCTTTTAGGGTTTGAAGGAAGATTTGATAAAAAGCAGTGGGAGCCATCCTGATTAGATAAAATAAAAACCAATCTATGCTTGCAAGAGCGCACGCTGAGTGTTTTCTTCTCTCTCTCTCAAGGTAGCGACCATATCACGCCTTTATCAAGATAATAATACGGATTATTGACCGAACCCGCTTGTTATACTGAGCTGGGGAACGTTGGTCCCGCTCCAACTTATAAATGTTATAAGACAGAGCAGGAAATTGGGGAATACCAGATTTCCCGTGCCGCCCAAACGAAGAGAGTGCATGCTGATGCATCATCTACGGGTGTGTTCATTACAGAGAACTGTTTCTCAGTATCCTTTACGTCCTGGGTATGTGATACCAGATCAGGATCCCAGATATGTAATCAGTTACATAGGGCTACAGAAAGGTAGAGAACTGAGAACGGGTGATAAGTTTCATGAGGCAGAAAACGGGGCAAGCGTTGCAGCCAAGTTTGTTGGTCACTGTCACCCTGTATTACCAATACATTGATTCTGAACGAATGTTATTAGATACCGAACCTGATATACAAAATCATATCAGTCTCTTTATTAGTAAAGAAATGATAAAATTTTGTATTGTTGGATAATGCTTTGAATATTTCCTATATCAAAAGTTGATCGGTTCAGGCACGTTATCTAAAAGCATTAATGTTCTAAATCAAACTACAGTTCTTTAGTATACAGAACACACACAAGAGGAAGAGTTCAGAAATGAACGAATCCTTCTTGAGGCATTGTAGACTAGGTCATATCAATGTGACCCGACTAGCTGGAGTTACATAAAGATGCATATTTAAATTAGTTTGAACTTACATCTTGTGAAACTCGCCAGTCATGTCACAAGGATAAGATGACCATAGCTCCGTTTACTAGAAACAGAGAAAGAGTTAGTAAACTCTTGGGATGATACATGTTGATGTATGTAGGTCCTCTGTCTACACATGCCAAGACCGGTTCTTTATACTTCATTACATTCTTTGATAATCTCTCAAGATTCAGATATATGTTCCTGTTGAAACACAAGTCAGAACCTTTTGAGATATTCACAGAATATAAGTTGGAAGTAGAGAACCAATACGGGTATAAGTATTATGTCCTTTGATGAGATCAAGGAGGAGAATACTTGAGCACGAAAATCCTGGATTATTCTAAAGGAGAATGAGATTCTCTCACAGCATCACTCCTCCGTATACACCATAGTACGATGGTATATCAGGGTGGAGCAATAACACCCTATATGATAAGGTGTGCTCTATGATGAGTACTACTGAGTTACCTATTTCCTTTTTGGGAGTTATGCACTTAAGAAGCTGCATACCTATTGAATAGGGTTCGAATCAAATCAGTTGCCTACCATTTCATATGTGATATGGAAAGGGGAGAGCCCATGTCTTAAGCTAGTTAAGATTTGGGGTTGACCGGCCTATGTCTGAAAGCAAAATCCGGACAAGCTCAAGGCAAGGTCTATTATGTAGAACTGGAAATGTTCCAGCTATACAGACTGCAGCTGATGATTTGATAGAACCAAAGGATTCAGTAGATTCCAACGAACCTCAGCCTCTCCGCCGATCTAGTAGGGTTCCTCACCCACCTGAGAGATACTTCTGTTTCTCTATGACAGTGGGAGCGAGGATTGCATCATGAGATGATGACCCAACTAGTTTCGAGCTGGCCATCAGGAGTGAGACTCTGTAAGAATGGCTGGATGCTTAGCGATCTGAGATGGAATCCAAATACACCAACAAAGTATGGACTTTGGTTGCTATATCTGAAGGGTTAAATCCCCATCAGGAGCAAGTATATCTTGAGAAGATTACTTGGTGTAGATGGAAAAGTTGAGACTTTCAAAGCTAGACTTGTTAAAGGTTTTCGTCATTTACCAGGCGTGGATTATGATGAAACCTTTTCTAAGGATCTATGCTTAAGTCCATCCAGATCCTACTTACCACGGCTACATACCATGACTACGATATCTGGTGGTTGGGTGTCTTGACTGCTTTTCTAAATGATGATTTGGAAGAGAGCGTCTATAAGTACACAGCCAGAGGGCTTCGTAGACAGTGGGAGCAGCGGAAACGTGTGCAAGATATTTTATAGGATAAAGCAGGCATCGCGGAGTTGGAACATCTGTTTTGATGAAGTAGTCAAAGAGTTTGATATCATCAAAATGGTAGATGAACCTTGTATAAACAAAAAGGTAGTAGGGAGTATGGTGGTGATCCTCGTAGAGTACGTGGATGACATACTCTTGATAAGAAATGAGTTTTCTTATGCTACGCTCGATCAATCTCCGTCTGTCACAATGATTCTCTACATAGGATCAAAATGATACCTCCTAAATCCTGAGTTTTGGATCTATGAGATAGATTTAATTGGATGTTAGGATTCTCACTAGTTGTAGTGAGATGGTATCAATTGATCCAGGGGAGAATCACTGGAAGTGTTCCAGGGTGATAAGGACGACTGAATGTCAGTCGCAGGCATTGTCTTTACCCTCAGTAAAGGGACGGTATGTTGGAAGAGTTCCAAGCTAGATACCGTGACATACTAGACGATAAAGGTAGGATACATCGCTACTTAAGATGCTACCAAAGAGGCTGTTTGGGTGCATATTGGTTCATGAGATGAACTATGTTCCTTCCATTGTGTGACAATGGAGTTGCGGCTTATGCCAAGGAACGCCGGTCCCATCAGTGATCCAGACATATTCTAAGGCAGTATCACTTGATCATGGAGATGGATGATCTCCAGGGAGATCGAGATTAGGAGAGTAGATTCAGAGGACAACACAGCGGATCCACTCACGAAAGGCCTTTTCCCAGAGAGAGACTTTTATGGGATGGTTGAGTATGAGATACTGCAACCACTGCTACAGATGGCCTTAGTGCAAGTGGGAGATTGTTAGTTATATGTATGCCCTAGAGGCCATTACTGTACATAGGATGTATATTGTAGTGGATGCTGGGACATATATAGGGAGGACTTTCTTGCTCGACATGATAGTATGCTATCTGGTTGCTCTTTACCTTAACGTGTATACTGATTGTCTCTCTGTTACATATTGGTAAAGCCCTTAGGATGTGTGCTTGACTACCTGGACTATGATGCGGATCATACTAGTGGGGACATGGTAGTCCATAAGTACATCCTTCAAAGTCCCTAGTCGTGGGTGTATCGAGACGGGGCATCGATATACCAGAGTAGACTAGCGTATACCTTCTCGACCCATATAGATGGGCGATGGATGATCCCATATCCATCGGTGTTTGACATCAAAGATGATATACGGGTGCTCAGTAGAGACTGGGTACACTGGACGGACTCGCCGAGAACTCCCAGATGGTATTATACCTCACGTCAGATGGCAGTTCTCTGGTGACACTGGTACAGAGTAGTCTGTTGACCCGAGATCGTCATAGAGTCTTGTGTGGTTCCCACTGTGCTTTGATTTCCATCTTACCACGTCCAAGAGGGCATGCAAAACGGTGGTTTTTGGGTACAGTCCCGAGTCACATGGAGGCAATGAGCGATAGGAGGGGATTCGTCTCTCCCGGTATAGGGGGTTGATGTTGCGCTGTGTTCGATTGGCTATAACAGGAAATCCCTGGCCAGGGTTGCTGAGATTTATTGGTAAGTGTTACCAGTAGTTTCTCGAATGGTTATAGACCTCATATCGACACGACTTATTGAGCTATTGGGGTCTGACGTTTACCACCCCTAGCGCGAGATATGCGACATATCAGACGATCAGACCGGACTGTACGGTAGTGTTACTGGTTGGATTCACTGGAGTGTGAGCGGGCTTGCTCGTCGATCTTCAGATTGCTCAATACCCGGGTGGCCGTTACGTTTAGCAGACCGCTTGCGGCTTGTGGATATTTGATATGATCATCATCTGCTGCCGGCGTATTGACGAGTCTTTAGAGTCCTACACAGAGGTTTCCTGGCTCAAGCGAAACGAAATAGGAGCGCATATGAGATATGTGCGGGACCGAGAATAATACCAGTATGTGATACTGTATTCGATTCTCGCGATGTGACATTGATCGGTTATATGCGATATAGCCGGGTTATCGGATCAAGTGTTGATTCGATAAGTTGTTACTAATGATACCAGTCGGTTGTGTGCGACATGACCGGATCATTGAATCAAGTGTTGATTTAATGATTTAATGCATTATTATATATTTGATATATTACTTTGCATTAACTAGTATCGGTTCACTTTAAAATGGATTTTCTCACTCGGGTGTGCGCATTGCATATGCGATATGATTTTGTGCACTTCTTTGTATCATGTTTGATGATACATGAATTTTGGTTAAGTGTAAAGAATTAAACAATGGTTAAGTGGATAATTAGGGTTTTTCTTTTCTTATTTATTTATAAATACATTTATTCTTTTTGGAAAACATTTAGCATGAGAAGAAATGGAGGCTTTATTTGTTGTTTTCATGAAGCTTCATGTATGTTTGACTTTGCAACCATTTTTGTCTCATGCTTAACCTAACCATCCACTAAACCATGATTTGCTCTCTACACATAACCATAGTTATGTTATGATAAGGTTGATTTTATTTATTCTTTTAAGAAGATTAACATATCATAACATTATCTTCTTCTTCCTCATCTTCTTCACTTGAAGAAAGAAAACTTCATCAATGGTGATTGATGAAAACAAGTGAGAAATCCAATTCTAAAGTCTACCCACTTCCTATTTCTTCATCCTCTACCTCTTGCCAAGTAGTAGAGTGTGTTCTCTTCACAAGTTTTTGGACTTGGTGAAGTCGGAGCTTGATTTAGCGATGCCTCGACGTAGATCATCTTCGGCATGGACATCGACGACCTAGCTTGCCCATTCTCCGACGAAGCCGACGCTTGAGCCCGGATTTGATTTGGACAGCGGAGAGGACCTCGTTGCGGAGCTATGGAGGTGGAGCACCGGATCTACAAAGGTTGTATTTCCGTATCTTGTAGTTAAGTGTTAACTAGTTAGCTTTTTCGCCTAGTTTTCTAGCAAACGATCCGTAGTTTAGGGTTTCTCGGCACCGTAAAATTTTATATTGGCATGTTCGATGCCTTGTGAGACCTCCTTAGCGTGCCTAAGAACCCTACAATATCATCGTCTGTGTAAATATACATTGTCAAATGATCCACTAAAATATCATGTCATATGTCATATCGTGATTAAGTCACATATTACAATCTGGGTTCTATTCTAGAGTCTCGTTCATTCCAATGTCATCAACACATATGATCGTTTATATAAATATATTTTATATAATCTTATTGCCCAACGATCCGCTACTATCATAACACATCTCATGTCATAACTCGATCATATATCCAATAAATCACGGCATCAAGCCTAGTCATATTGACTCATCCCTATGTATCATATAACCTCATCATATCACATGTCTATGTTGTGTATGTATGTGTGTATACCAACACACATTCCTATACACACACACACACATATACACCAAGTCAAGTTTAGGTGTGTATCTACATGAAACCTACGAATTCCCTCCAAGGCAGTCATCCTCTGGTTAAGTTTTTCTATCCTTATTCTACGTTTGCAGGAGTGTTATACGCCATCCACCCGACTTCCCCTGTAGATATACATCTACTCACCTGGTCCCTGTCTGCCGAAGTCGATGCCGACATCCTCTTCTTCATCGTCCGAAGTCCACATGAGGGGTACCTATACGCAAACATATATAATATCGTAAACCGAAATCGCGGATAAAACCCAAAACGGTGCATGAAATGCGCGTAAGTTAAAACCTATGACCCGCTCATGCAAAAGAACTAAATATCCCTCGATATCGGCGTACAAACGCCGATTGATCGAGATAAAACACAAACGTACAAATCGTAGTTCCAAAACTCACTAATTATAATATAAATAGGGTTTAAATCATCAAAACCTTAAAATCAATCAAATCGTTCTATTTCGCAAAAACATAGAAAGCGTCAATTAACCGTTTCACTTTAAAATTTGATATTTAAATGAAAGCAATGGCCATAATACTCACTAAATATCATAACTAGGTTATATAAACCCTTTCTATAATTTATTCTCATCAATTTGTATTGAATTGAAAATTCTAGTTTGCAAAAATATCAAATCTTAACACTTTTTAAAGCAAAATTCACAATTCAACAACTAAGCTTGATTTTGCATATTTTAACATGTTAAACCACTCATGAAAATCTTAATGATGTGCTAAAAAGCCTAACTAGATTTTAATCCCACATTTTAAATTAATTTCTAAAACCTGGTTTGCAAAATAGCATATTTATCACATTTTTAAACTAACAATTAGCAACTAGTAACCAAATTAGGTTTTACATTCAATTAACATGTTAATCTCCTCATTAAAACCATAATCTGATGATAGGAACCCTCATCAAAATTTTATCTCACAAATATATATGATTTATGAAAACCTAGTTTGCAAAAATTCTAATTAGGATAATTTAAATACAACAATTTACAATTTAGCAACTAGGTTAAATTTTCTATGTCTTAGCATAATTAACTACACCATGTAATCATGAACACTTTATAAAAACCCTAACTTGATTTAGAAACCCTCTCTTTAATTTCACAGATTAGAAAAAAAAGAACCAATTTATTACATGAAAGCTTAAATTAAAATAGTTAAATAACTAATTAGCCATTAGGTTAGGAATTATATCTTACTAACATGAAAACCATAGCCTCCAAAGTGCTAACTTTGCTCCAAGATCCAAGCTAGAATGAGCAAAGGATAATGGGTAGGAATTAAATTAGGAATTTGTGGTTTTTTTATTTGGATTTTTGATGCATTTTTGGAGAGGAAATGAAGTGGGGAAAAATTGGGGCTGCCTCATGGTGATTTCTGCCATGGAGAGGGGTGAGAAAGAGTGAGGTGAGAATGTGTGGAATTGTGTAGAAGACTCTTCACTTAATGCCTCTTTTCTTGTCATTTCAATAATTATTCTATTTTATTTATTTTCTGCTTAAATTTTCCTATAGAAAACTCTAGAATTATGAAGACACATTGCAACAAATAAACATGTTACAAACTAAATTCTAATATGTCATGACTCATTTTGTAAAATTAACCCATTTCTAACTTGTAATTTGCACTAATTTAATGTATAATTAAAGCTTATGTTAATATTTGAATTTAATTAATTAAGGAAAAATATTTAAGTAAACTAATAATTTATAAGTCACTAAATAAACACCATTTACTAGTAATTATATAGTTAAAATAGGCGTATTTAAATCTATATTGAAAAAATAATCATAGTTAAGTTTTACGGAAAATACGGTTTATTTTACCGATTATCAGAAAATTCACCTAAAGGATTTTATTTATCTATTTATTTATTTATTTATTTTTAAAACGTTATAATAAATAAAAAAGGAATAATAATACATTATTTTTTGGTTGGGTTTAGATAGATGAACATATCTTTAGAAAATAAAGATTGGATGATTTTTACAAATAGCATAAGGTTTAGGTTGAAATTTTTATTAAATTTAACATCCAGCGATAGTGGTTATAAATCATATGATATAAGGACTGCAGTAATTTAAATGAATATAAATCTCTTAAAATTTAATATCTTTATATATTTTATAAATTGTTTTTTTTCTAACTATGCTTATTAATAATATGAAAGAATTGACTATAATGAAAATCACCGTAAACTATATTTTTTTTGAACAAATCACCATGTTAACTTTACTTTTGCATATCTTGTTCACTTTTTCCAGCCATCCCTCATTATTTATTTTACCAATACTACTCTATTCTTAATAAATTAAAATCACAGCTATACATAATATAACCAACATAAAACAATATAATATAACAAATGAGAGTAAAAATGTAAAATGGACTATCAAAAACTTGTTTCCCATTCAAATAATAAAGTACTATAGATAGACATAGATTTTATATAGACATATTAGATAATAAATGTAAGTTCTGTAAAGAAAAGTTTCCTGTTGTATTCTATTTATCTAATTATCAATTCTTATACTTCCATCAACACTATTTTCTTTTACCGATTTCACTATTACAACCATAATAATATAGTTAATATTAAAGAGCGCGACTAAAATAACCGAGTTGTATATAAAGGGGGCACAACATATTTTATTAAATGCATTGGAGAAAACAAATACAATTAAATATGCATTAAAGTAGGCACATATTTGTTATAGTCACTCTACTTTCAAATTAAATCCACTCTTTTACACAAATAAACTTTAAATAGCATTAGAAGATTGATTTAAATCAAGGGGTGCATATATCAGAAGCAAACCATCAAAACTTTTGCTCATTTTTACCTAGTGGAGAGCTTTAGATTTATTAAAGAAAATTCTGTATTCAATTTATTTTATGTGAGGCTATTTGAGCCTACCCATCAAATTGAAATCAATTTGGTCCCCTAAGTTTTGCGATTATAACTGCAGAGAGAGTGCCTGAAAATCATTGACATATCCAGATCCAGCCCGTTTATCAATCTTCTAACGGGTCTTGATTCGACATGACTAAATGGGCATGCAATCAACGAAAGCCCTAATCTAAAGCGGATCCTGAACCGGATGCAATCCGACCCACTTTCAGATCCATTTCAAATCCAACGGCATGCACCCTTTTCCCAAGAAAGAAAGGAAGGGGAAAAAACACCACTCCTCTCCTTCTCTCTCCTCATTCCTCTTCTTCTTCCTCGCTCTCTCACTGCCAACAATGGCCGTTGAAAGACCGCTGCCTCAGTTCATCTCCGATCAGCTCAGCTATCTCCTCTCCCATTCCCCTCTCCAAATCAAGGTACATCCCTTAAACCCTAACCCTATCGCTAACCCTAACCCTATCTCATCTCCTCACTAACTTCACTACTCTCTATCCCTCTCTTCAATTTGCTTTAGGTCGATCAAATTTGGGCCAGCAACACAAACGCCCTCGTCGCCGATCGCTTCACCCTCTCAATCCCCTTCTGCCTCGATTACGTCAACTGTAAGCATCCAATCTCACCATCTTCATACATTTTTGTCGTCGATCGTGTGTTGTTTTTTTTGACGGGTGTTAGAAATTTGTGTAATTTTTTAGGGGAGTTTCTGTATAGTGGAACCTACCCATACGAAGCTCCTGACATTATTTTCCCGGAGGGAGACGAAGGGTTTAGCCCTCTTGTTATGATCACTGATGGTGGGGAGAATGGGGAAGAGAGGAAGAGCTGCTTGAGGGATTGGGACTGTAAAGATCCGACGAGATTGTTGGCTCTTGTTCATGAAATGAGGTGGTTTTTTGATTTGTTTGTTTGATGCTGGTGTAGTTTTCTTTTTGTTGATGATTGAGATTTTTGGTTTAGGGAATTGTATTTGGAGTACCAGAAGAAGCAGGTGTCAGAATCGGGCGACGAGAGGTTGAAGTTCGAAGCAAGCACAATCCTCACAAGAGAGGTAGCCTTTTATCTTCTTTTATTGCAGGAATGAAATCGTTGTGAAGCAAGAAAAGGATAAAATCACCGAGCTTTGTAAGATGAGTTATGTGGACCGGAATATTATAAGCTTCTTCGTTTGTTTCTTGATTAGTTCATCATATTTCTTTATTGTAACGCAAAATATGTAAATATGGTTACTCAAGAGCCTATTGATATCTGCTTGGTTTTGGGCTAATCAATCCTAGTCGTTTCTTTTAGCTCCTTTAACACAAAGTTATTATTTGGGTCAATTGGCAATCATAATCAATTGATATAGGCTTTTATTTATGACCAGGGTATTGAAGTCCGTGTGATCTCCGAACTTGACAGGGTATGCTCTTTTCATGACTTAATGTTTAAAGTGCAGCCAAAAGTTTTGTAGATCAGAAGTTTTTTCATCGAAAAAAATTGTTTTTTCTCTCCTTAATGTAGCTATTGGAGGTTAAGTTTGCTGTACCTTTACTGGATACAATGGACTTTAACAAGCTCGTCCCTGGGTGCCTCTGGAAAAGTCAGCAGAAAATCTACTTGCAGGTTTTTCTCATTTTTTATTGGATTTTGCAGCTGACATAAATGTACTGGACATGTATACATGCAATGTACTTTTCTGTGGTTGAGTTTAATCTTTCTTGAATCTTGGCTTCCATATACCTCTTTGAAGTCATGCAATAGATAATCCAATAATAGTTCTGACTTTTACATGTTTCTCTTAGTATGGCACTGTTCTTCTAAACCAACTCTCCAAGCTCTTCATGAAGTTATTGACATAGCTTTAAACCGCTTATACCAAAAAGTTAAAACATGCAAGCTTTTTTTTGTCTCTTCATCTAAATTTACAAGCCTAAAATGATATATGGAAGAGATATTGTGGAATATGAGCTTCGTGGAATGCCACTGTTATATAGCTCACCCTGGCTTTACAAGTGTTTTTGCTACATTGCTTTATTTTTTCTTCACTCCAGTTCTTTAGAAAACTTGAAGCTGATCAAGATGCATTCCTTTCGTTATGTATCATTAGTCAATTCATTCAAATATGTGTACTGATGCTATAATCTTATTGAGGTAAGTTAAGCTACACATTTTTGATCAAACATTTGACAAAATAGTTAATAAGTTTCCAGTCACTTATATTCTCAAGGTTCAATGAAGTTGCAAGGGACATGTGTTATGATATTCTAGAAGTGCATCACAAGCAACAAGAAGGAAAGCAGTAGTTGCACCATGTGTGAATTTGAACTTGCCATCTTCCTAGTGGATCATTTTCTAAGCCATGAACTTGGATTTCTAGTTGCTTCCCATAAGCGATTTTTTGCAGTTTTTGTGAACATACATATAACTTTTTTGATTGAAATATTTAAGTAATATCCATAATCATATATTCTTGTTAAATCTGTTATGTAACCGTGCATCCATATTTTATTGTACCTAACTCGACATATAATATTATTAAGTTGCGGTATCTAGGGAAATCAAGATCTTTCCATGTCTGTTTACCCATACTTTTATCCTTATCTTGTATATGTCCTCAAGGAACATATGCTGTCAGATTATGCATACATATCAATGTGATGATGGTAACATGTGGGTGCAAGTACATCAGATGCATCATATAAGTTGATAATGCTAATATGTTGGTAATGCTAAGATTAAATTTCTGGAGAATTGGCATGACTAATAAAATTGTCTAATTCTTTCAAGATTATCCAATTTCGACTGTGTTTCTTAGTTCTTCATGAGACTGAGCACCAAAGCCTGGCTTAAATCCACAGTATTTACTTGATGGATTAGCTTTAAATTTTTAGGCATATATAACTAAATCTCGAATTTGATTGGGTTTGTTTGACACATGGAGAGAGAAATAACTAACTGCATTAAAGTTGTTTGAAGGACTTACTAAGCTTCACATTATGTTTTTGCTTTTATGATTATTGAAGGTTGCACAAGGATATCCTTGACTAGTTTAGATAATGGCAATTGCTTCATCTGATTATAAACTTAGTTGCTTTCTTGCACCATCCTTATGTTGTCAAACCCATAATTGTTAATATCATATGATTTACTATTCGAATTTACTATTGCACATGTCCAAACTATCTCAATCGGGCCTCACGCATCTTATCCTTTATAGGAGCTACCTCTACCTTCTTATGGATACACTTCTTTTCTATCCTATCTTTTAGTGTATTACCACCCATCTATCTTAACAATCTCATTTCAGTCACACTCATTTTTTGAACAAGCTGTTTTGTAATTGCCTAACATTAAAATCTATAAACAAGTGCGGGTATTATCGCCGTCTTATAAATTTTTTCTTTTAATTTCAAAAGTACCATACTATCACATAGCACTCATGAAGCACTCTCCATTTCAACCATCCCGCTTTGATCCTATGAGTTACACATCCTCCTCAATCTCTCCATCACAATTTGATTCAATACAATACAAAACATACAATATGCGTTACAAAATTGGATCAGGTCTTAAGGGTTATTGGCCTCTAATATATAAAGATACATTAGATTTTTCCTGATTTCTTATGAAAGCCATAGTGTCCCTTTCTATGCCTCCCTCGCAAGATCTCCCCTTTGACACCTCCCTTGCTTGGGAATCTCCTTTGACACCTCGCCTATCCATGAGATCTATTCCTTCCATGCGACTTCCTTCATGAGATCTGCTGCCCTTCATGAGAACTCCTCAATGATAGCTCTTCGGTTTCTTTTTGTTGTCCTTGGCTTTACAAAAAAAATTATTCCGATCAAATACAATCACCATGTTTACAAAAAAAAGGCATATATTCATCGCAAAATCTTTCTAGTCATCATCCTTGCCTTGTTCTGGTTAATTGTTGAATACTTGAATCTCGAGTCATGTATTATGCTTGACTTTTGTAGATTCAGGTATGCTGTGTTTGCATGTGTACTTGTAGATACTTATTTGTATGCTTAATCTCTTAGCTATTGCACAAGAGAAGAATAAATTTTACAATACATACGATACAATACATACGATATATAAGAAAAACGATATATAGCACATATCACGATTTGGAAACTTTGGTCAAACCTCCCATTCGCCCACCAAACATGCTTGGGCTTTGTGCTAGACACAGTTTTGTTCCTTGCTGGTATCCAATTTATTGTATTTATTGTGATTAGCTCTTGGATGCTAGAAGGAATAGGGATTTCATCTTTACTTTTGGTTTTTGCAACTATTCAGGTGGTTTTTCCTGTTAGCAGTGGGTATTCCTCTGCTCCTTCTACTCCACGAAGAACACTAGTTTCTTCTCCAGAACTTAAATCTCTATTCAACGCCGAAGATGTCAAACTTCCTCAATGGGTAGATGGAATGTAAGTTTTGTTGTTACAACCTATCTCCATGTGTTCATCTCACATTCAAGCAGTCATAGACATCTCAAGCAAGAGAATTACTGAGAAATGTAATTTGTCTATCAGCTATTGATTGCTTTAGTTTTCTTTCCATGTTGTGTATATGAAAGGTGCATGGCTGAATATCAACCAACTTTGGAAGATAACCTCAGAGCACAGGCCAGTTTTATTTTCGTTCAGTCCGGAATTATATTTGTTGGGAATTATCTAATTTGATTGCTGGTAGTACTTTGCTTGTAGAACTGTTGTTTCCTTTGTAATGCATTAATAATCACACGATAGTTCTAACCAGCCAACTTAATTTCGTCAGTAATATAGGAATATCAATTGGATATTACAATTATTCTAGTCATCAGTTTTCCTCGATCCTTTAATTTAGGTATAAGCTCAGTACAAAGTAGTGGTATAACTGGTGTAATGTTTTTAACTTCGAATGTCAGTAAGGAAGGTTTGTGGAGCTTGAGGCAATTCTTCACGGTGCTTGATTGTCAAATGTATGGACGGCTGTTTATCTATATATCGAGTCAATGTAAAATTGTGTTGGGTAGCATAACCAACAGCTGTCCTATAAGATATAGGGGATGGGTTGTTCCGCTAAAAGATAAAGGACATAGCTCTTGACACAATAAGACCATAACTATTTTAATTATAACTCTTTCATTAATTTGTAGATGAATGGACCATAATCATTTTCTCTCCCTTGGCATGTAAATTTGCAGTCGGCTGTTTTTTCATTTTATGGCTCTAATACTTTTTATTATGGTGACTTGCTTTTCCTTATTTGTCCACCTTTCTTGAGGTTAACTATTATTGACAAGCAAAGAGAACGTCAAAACCCATGATGCTTTTACCTCACTGATTATCAAGGTTCTAAGACAACTGCCCTTTACATACAATCAAGGGCGTTTATTGCTACTAAGCTTCACATCCGATCACATATCAAGAGCAATAATAACACGCAGCATCATTTCTTGAAACAATCATTTATTTTTCTAATATAGTTTCCCCTTTCTTTGTCTTTCTGATATATCGATTTTGGTTAAGCTGCGTACTTGCATTTATTCAGGCATGCCTCAATATGCTAACTAACATTTTGTTGTTTTTATAGTTGATAGAGGCAGTTACTGCAATTGGTGCTCGTCGACGTTTTATTGAGGCATTAGCCCCTTCCTTTGGAAGGCCAGTAGAAGCTGATTCGGTTTGATTTATTTAGAAATTCACCTTTCCCCTCATCCTCGCTCTCTAGCATCTGTTGCTTAATAATATTTCTTTATACATTCATCCACCAGGTTTTTTGCAGAAAAGCATCAGTTTTTGCTGTCTCTGGTACTTTTACGTTTCTGGTATGATTACAAATAATTTTAGTTTCTGGTATGATTACAAATAATTTTAATCATTGATTATGATAAATTTATTTTTTTAGCAAATTCCTCCTATGTAAACACAGTGGCGAATCATTGATTATGAATATGAACCTGTGTTATGGGCATCTGTTTCATAATACGCACATGTTACCACAAATGGCTATATCTTTGTTTGTATGCATGTGTGCATACCCGCATAAATATGCATATATGCATACATTATGATGCTACTAGCTGGATGAGATTTGAGTTCAAATTAGCATATAAATATTTACTAAGGGCTAAAATTTGAATCCAGACTGAAAACCCTGATCTATTAACCTGACAAAAAACCAACGGATTAGAAATTTAACGTCTCAGAGGTTTACTCCCCCGTGCATCAAGGCTCAAATGAATAAGTTTGTGCATGGGAATTTCTCAGTCCACTAAGTTCTGCATAAATAGTTGATAACCGGTTGTTTGGCATTGTTAGCCTACCGTACAGGCTAATCAATCAGTAAACTTAAATCTTCCATTTGGTGATCATTTATTCATAGCTAAGTTTGAATATAGGCATCTCAGGTTGCTCTTTCAGGAATCAGCTTTGGCTGTTTTTGAATCAGAATATATATTTTTTGGTACTATGAACTTATTATTTTAAACATATTAAAAGATTATGAAATAAATATAAAAAAATACTTGGCATTTTTTGTTCATTTTCCTTGTAATTGATGGAATGGAGATTTAGTTTTGATTAGATCTCTTTTGATGCAATAGCTGATGCAACATTAGTTTCCAAGTAATTCGATATTTTAACTAATCGTGTAATTTTTAGAAATAACTAATGAACCTAGAATTTGTTCTGTGTTCTAATTTCTTAAAGTTTAATTTGCAACTATTTCCTTCGAATTTTTTTTTCAATTGGATTTTCTAATTGCAAGTAGCTAGTAGAAAAGACAAAAACAAAAATGGCGCGCTCGCGCGCACACATATATATAGGGGAGTGATCCATTGCAAACCAGTCCGCGTTTTTTAAAAACGGGAACTCCCGATCTACGAAATATTTTAATGATCCGATCCGTTCAAGTTGATCACCATACCCTCAAATGTATGTGCATGAAAAATCAAAGGATTTGAAGACCTAACCTATGCATCGATATGTGCAAAAATGAACGTTTTTCGATTATTCAATATAAACTTCATCCGATACATAGGTGGTCTTCAAATACTTTGATTTTCCATACACATACATTTGAGGGTATGATGATCAACTTGAACGGATCGGATCATTAAAATATGTCGTAGATCAAGAGTTACTGTTTTTAAAAAACACGGACCGGTTTGCTGTATGTGTATGGGTCAAGTGGCCCCAAGGTGACTTCTTAGGATGCAACCTAAGGAGTCACCCATTTTGCACTTCATGAATGTCTTTAGCTCATAAATGCATGGGCCTTCATAAAGTGCCACATAGGCAACTCCGTATATTACATGCTAAGGTGTCGCTTTAGGAACATTTTTTCCATATATGTTCCTAAGGCGACACCTTAGCGTGCAAGCTACGGAGTCGCCTACGTGGCACTTAATGAGAGGTCCTATCTTGTAAATAAATGCTAATGTAATTAATGAAGGCCCATGCATTTATGAGCTAAAGACATTCATGAAATGCAAAATGGATTACTCCTTACGTTACCCCCCTAAGGAGTCACCTTAGGCCACTTGACCCCCTTGACCCTGTTTGTGTATTGGCTTACATTATGCATCCATATGACTAAATATATTATATATAATACTAGTTTTCTATGGCCTCATTTTAAATGTTAAAATTTTACTGACTTATTCCTTTTGTAGCCTCATTCACTTTTGTAGCATGTTATTCCTTTGCATCCACGGACGGATCCATTTAGAGTATAAAAATCAAACATAGTACCTTCTTTTCTTGTAAATGAGAACAGAATTTTCTTCAAAAACTTTCGTATGACTGTTTTTTCCTTAAAATTGAGATGGCTTAAACATAATGCAAGGCAGTACTACAGTAAACAGCAAAAACAGGGACCTCCAGCATGAAAACATTTATTTTCGAAAGTTTCAATGCATTGAAAAAAACCGCCCTGATTTAGATTTAAGTAGATTTTTATCTTTTTTTTTTGGCTGGAAAAATAGATCATTACCTTTACTTGCCTCTTAAAAAGTTGTGATCATGGCATTTTCCTTTTCCCAAGTAAAAAATTATGTTTTTTTGATATCTTTACAAAATGAGTTGAGCAAAAGTAATATTTGCTGTTGATCGGTGACCTTTAGCATAATTGAAACCATGAATTTTTTGTGAAAATGTTAACCTTGATGAAATTGGAATCGAAATTATGTATCCATTGCATGAAAGAAGGCATCCATATTAATTGTTATTATTGTGATCAATAGAGATATGCCAATAAAGATTTTGAAGTATTTGCCCTCTAATCTAAGAGTAAATTTTAAAATGCATTATTTTGTTGGTATATGTGATCAATGCAAATAAGTGTTTGCAAATCGTTTAAATGCTTGTATACTCCTTTGAATTATATAGATAACTAACATAAGAACCCATCAATGAATTATTTGATCAAATCATCATTTATATTTTTGTTGAATTGAAGAAATTACCATTGATACCATAGTTTCTAGGTAATGTCATAATAATTTTACAGCTTTTTTATAATTCCACTTACAATAATATTACAACCTTTTATATTCTTTTATAGCATGCATAGCTGTAAAACTATAGTTTGGTGTATGCACATAAAAAATCAAAGAAAATACTGCTAAAAAATTATAAATAACTATTGACTTTCTCACCCACTAAATAAACCCACAAATAACTTAATCCTGGAAATAAATATTAGAGAACCACTTATCATTATAACTCCTTAAAACATTTCACAGACTTGTATTGGCCGAAAGTAAACCATCAAAGCAGATATGAACTATTTTTTGTTGTTTTTAAAGCAACACCAAAATACAGTCCACTTAGTTGAAAAGAACGCTCATTCCAGCTATCTCCATGCACATATTATCACTCTCTGCAACTCTTTTCCTATCCTCATATGCGTCTTCATCATCGAGAATTAAAAATTCCTCAAGTTATTAACAAATAAATTAATCATTAAAAGATTTAAGTACAAATTACACACATTTGCCTCTTCTTTTTTTCTTCTTCCAGTTTGGTAGAGATCGGAATGACTGCACTTTTCCGTAGAGTTACTCCTTGTAATCATCTTGTTTAGCATTGCAAGTCACCAACAATTTTCTTCAAATATTAACCATTGAAAGTCAGTAGTTAGGGGGAAACCTGGAATTATTATTATTATTATTATTATTATTATTATTATTATTATTAAAATCTGGCTAAGAATTAAAGGCAAGTATTTATGGTAAAAACCCAAATATATATAATTCTTGTATTTATGGCAAAAACCTATATATATATATGTGTGTGTGTGTGAGAATAATGAAGGAAAGAGGCCATATGAGGGATTTTCCTCCTATGATGTCGAAAAAATACAACCTCCATTTTTTCCGATGATCGTCATCCAATATCTCAATCTTTATCATCTAAAGATGTGGCTACACCAAATTCCATGTGATTTTACCATTTTTTCACCGTTGAATTTGCAATGTAAAATGTTCTATTGTCGGGCAAACTGTTAATTTTGCGTCCACTAAATCAACGGTGAAAAAGTGGTAGAATCACATGAAATTAGGTGTATCTGCATCTTAGATGATAAAGATGGAAGTGATGGGTGCCGATCGTCGAAAAAGATCGCGGAGTGTATTTTTTCGATACCATAGGAGGAAATTGCCTTCTATGGCACCTTTCCTCCATTTTTCTGTATAAATTTATTATTATTATTATTATTATTATTATTATTATTATTATTATTAAAACCTGGCTAGGCATTAAAGGCGAATATTTATGGCAAAAACCCAAATTATTTAAACCTGGCCAAGAATTAAAGATATGTATTTATGGAAAAATCCCAAATTTAATATAGATATTATTATTATTAAAACCTGGCCACACATTAAAGGCATGTATTTATGACAAAAATCCATACACATATTAGTGAGCTAATGGAATATGCAGTGGCACTCTTGGATATTTGCTAGAGTGGCAGCCAGAAAATCAACCAATTGTCAATTTTTTTATAATAGCGTTCATTTTATCTTCGAATCCTAAAATATGCATGTACCATATACCATAATTCATGTGATATGAATGCAATTTTCCTTTGCATTGGATGATTACAAAATTGAAGGATTTTGACAATAGAACAATTTACAACCCATGATGAATGGATAGAGCGTCCCTACTGCCTGAAAATTGGTATATCTGTATTTTTGGATATGTGGGCCAAGATGGACGGTGCTGATTATCAAATAAATGATGGATCATGCTTGTCTAAATTTTGGACCACCATTTTAGGAAAGTCACTCATTCCGTACTGTACACACATGTATAATTTACAAATTTAGATTTGTATGTGTACATACAAACATATATGTGATCTGTATTTGTGACTGTGTAGCCAAAGAGAATACCATTGCTTGGTATTTTTGTTAACTGGCTATAACATGTTATAATATTACATATTAATATTTACTGTACTTGAACTCTAAATATTCTTGAGTTTAATTAGCATTAAGATTTATAGAATATGTTCTTTTGAGAACGAGAATAATTTAGTGTGATATTATAATGCTAAATTACATATAAGAATGTCAACCAAGCAAAGTGTCAAAATGGGATCTAAAGATTCAACTTTGCATTGTTATTTCATTGGAGTTTTTCATTATTCTTTTCTTCATTAAATAAGAATATCGTTGGGGCATCCCTTACTCAGCGACGCGCTACATCGAATCCCGGATGCAGTGTTAAGTATGTATGGGCTTCTAGGTTGTCATCCGGAAGCAGCGCGCTATATCGGACCTCGGGTTTAGTGATAAACAAGCAAGAGTTTCATAGGATCCGTTTAACTTCTTGGAACATGGGTCCCTTACGGGTAGAATTAGTGGAGGTGATGCTTAGAAGGAGAGTTAGTATTATGTATTTGCAAGAAACTAAGTAGGTAAGTGAAAATATTAGAGTCAGTTTTGGGGTTATAAGTTTTGGTATACGGGCAGAGATAAAAATCATAATGAGATAGGCGTAATCATAGATAGACGGTTGCTTGAGGATGTAGTTGAAATTATGAGAAAAAGTGATAGGATATTTCTGGTTAAGCTTATTCTAGGTGGGATTCTAGGTGGGAAGATTCTTAATATTATTAGTGCTTATGAACTAAAGATAGTTCTTGATGACGCTAGCAAGCGTATATTCTGGGAGGATTTAGACGAGATGGCGTAAATGATACTTAGTGAAGAGAAGTTATTTATTGGCGGTGATCTCAATGGACATGTAGGTACTAGTCGTAGTGGGTTTGATATTATCTATGGAGGTTTCTGTTTTGGATAAAAGAATGAAGCAAGTAGCTTGATTCTAGATTTTGCCTTGTCTTATGACTTGGTCTTAGCAAACACTTGGTTTAGGAAAAAAGAGTCACCTTATCACCTTTAGAAGCGGATCGAGTGAAAGTGAAATAGACTTTTTTCTGATGAGAAGGATAGATAAAGGTTGTTGTATCGACTGTAACGTAGTGCCAGGTGAGAGTGTAACCACTAAATATAGACTTTTAGTTTTAGATTTTCGATCTAGAAGAGGACCTAAGAACATTAGACGTAAGGTAGAGTAGAATTAAGTGGTGGCGACTGAAGGAAGGTAACTAAAAACCTTTTATAGATCGTGTAGTTTAAGAAGCGGATTGACAGTCTGAAAATGATTCAAACACAATATGGAACAAGATGGCTGGTTGTATCAAGAGAGTAGTTAGAGATTTACTTGGTAAGTCGAGGGGTGACGCTCCACCATTTAAGGACACATCATGGTGGAACGAAGAAATAAAGGCTGATGTTAAATTCAAGAGGGATTCTTATAAAAATTTGAAAAAAATAAAGATGCGGAGAGATTTGAGAATTATAAAATGGTTAAAAAGGAAATTAAGAAAGCTGCTCGGGAAGCTAAACATAAGGTCTATAAGGTGGTGTACGAGAAGTTGAACACTAAGGAGATTTATGTGCGGTGAAGTGTGTCAAAAATGAAGATCAGAAGGTTTTAGTTTGAGATGAGAATATTAAGAAAAGATGGAGATTATTTTGACAAGATGTTCAATAAGAGCTTTACTAAGAATTTGGATGGACTTGTCATTCAATCTCAATATATAAACCGTGATTTTATGCGTAAAATAAGTATACCCGAGATTAAGGAGGAAAATAATGAAATCAAGAAAAGCGGTTGGTCCAGACGGGATTCCTATCCAGATTTGGAGACGCTTAGGAGAGATATGCGTTAAATGGCTGACATGTTTGTTTAATAAGATTTCGCAGACCAAAAAGATACTAAATAAGTGGAGTAAATGTATCCTTGTACATATCTATAAAGAACAAGAGTGACATTCAAAATTGCTCAAATTACCGTAAAATAAAACTTATGTGTCACCATGAAGGTTTGAGAGAGAGTGATTGAACACATGCTAAGGAAAGATGTTAAGATAATTGAGGATCAATTTGGGTTCATGCCTGGACGATTGACGACAGAGGCTATTTATTTGCTTCGTCAACTTCTCGAGCGTTTTCAAGAGAGGAGAAGAGATTTGTATATGATATTTATTGATTTAGAGAAAGCGTACAATAAGATACGTAGAGAGGTATTATGGGAGATAATGATGAAGAAAAGGGTCCCAATCAAGTACATTGACATAATCAAGGACATGTACGATGGAGTAGTGGCAAATGTCAGAACTTGCGGCGGCCTAACAAGTGATTTTCCGATTACAATTGGTTTATATCAACGATCTGCATTAAGTCCATTCCTGTTTACCATCGTGATGGATGAGCCTATTAAAACTATCTAAGATGTATTTTTGTGTATGCTATTCACTGATGTTATTGTTCTAGTAAATGAGATGAAGCAAGGGTTAATGCCAAATTGAAATTATGGAGGCAAACGTTAGAATCTTGGGTGTTCAGATTGAGCAGGTCCAAGACACTATATATGTGTTGCAAATTTAGCAAACATAGAAGTCGAGACCACAGTGGTATAACACTGGATGGACAAAGAGATATCACTGAGCGATCGATTTAGATATCTAGGTTTCATCATCCAAAAAGATGTGGAGATCGATAGCGATGTTAATCAAAATATCCAAGTTGTTTGGCTGAAATGGCGGAGTGCAACAGGGATTTTGTGCGAGCGTAACTTTCCGTTGAGGTTGAACGGAAAGTTTTATCGGAGCGCTATTCGTCCTGTCTTATTATATAGTATAGAATGTTTGGCTTCTAAGAAGTATCATAAACCGAAGATGCATGTAGCGGATATGCGTATGCTTTGTTGGATGCGTGGTAACACTAGAATAGATAAGGTGTGAAATGATAATATTCGTGCAAAAGTTGGTGTAGCACTTATGGAGGAGAAGATGTGGGAAAACCGGCTAAGATGGTATTGGATATAGTGTCTTCAAGGCAATTATTATAATTGCGGGGAGATGATTATGATAATTGAGGGAGGACCTATACAGGTAGAACAGTCTTACTCGAAATGATAGTATGCTATCTGGTTTGTCTTTATCATTGATGTGTTTACGTTTTACTTGTTATTATTGTCGTTAATACATAATCATGAAGCTCGTAAAATTCTTGCTTGACTACCAGCATTATGATGGCGATCATATACGCGAGAGCTGGGTAGTTTATAAGCATATTTTTAAATGTCCATAGTTGGAGGAGTATCGAGACTGGGCATCGATATTCCGGAGTAGACTAGTATATACGTTTCTAGACCCCGACGAGAGGCGGTGGTGGCCGGTCTCACAAGCCATTGATGTTGTGTCACTTAAGATAGTATACAGATGCTCACTGGAGGTGAGTACACTAGACGGATTCATCGAGAACTTCTTGATGGTATTATATCTATTGTCAGATAGAAGCTCTCTAGTTGTATGAGTACATATTAGTCTCTTGATCTAAAATCGTCATTTGTCTCGTATGAGTTCTCACTGTACTTAGATTACTATCCTACCACGGCTCAAAGGAGTCGTGCAAATATGTTTTAGTTGGGTATAGTCCCGAGCCGCATGGAGTCGGTGAGCGATTGTCAGGGATTCGTCTCTCCTGATATTAGGAGTCGATGTTGCCCTTTGTACGGTTGGCCATCACCCAAAATCCGTGGCTACGGTGGATGAGATTTACTGATAGGAGTTAAGTAGTTTCTCGGTTGGTGATGAACTTGACTCTGACACGACTTATCGGGTTATTAGGGATCTGACGTTATCTACTTCCTAGACATGGTATGCGATACTCTTAGACGAAGAGATCAGACCGTACGGAGATTATCATATTCAGGCTCAGTAGGGTACGGACGGACTTGATTGTCGACCTTCTTTTCGGCATATATCTTGGTAGCCGTTACGTACAACTAGTGCCGCTGACGTGCTTGTGGTTATGCATTTATCCAATAACCCACTGCTAGCATATTGTCGAGTTTTTAGAGTCCCACACAGAGGGTTCTTCCGGTTCAGACGATTTGATGTAGATGATTATGTTGGTACATACATGTGTCCGATTAAATACATGTACAAGCTACACGGACTTTAATCGGACGGTTGATAATACTGGACGGTTTTGGATTAAGCCGAATTATTAAATCAAGTTTTGATTTAATAATATATATATATATATATATATTTAATATATATTCTAGTATTTTTGTTCGCTATTTCTCTCTTGGCTATTCATATTTTTATACGGATACGTGTATATGTATAAAAATACGTATACCGGGAAGTATTCCGTATTTATACAAAAATACTTCTAGAAAAAGGACACCTCATTTGTTGATTTTCTTTTAAGAAAATCAAATATGAGGTGGAGGTTGACGTGGCATTTGTGTATGGTTGAGGACATGTAGAGAGGCGTGGCTTTATTTGTTTATACTAAAATGTTATAAGACATTTTCTTTTGTTTGTTGAAAAAAGGATATGAAGCCATTCCATTTTCATTCTTTATTCATTCAACACTTGGTCATTTTGGATTACCTCTTGATTCTCTCCTTCCTCGTTGCTCTCTTGAGCATTAGATTGAGAGTGAAAATGATAATGGAAAATTCCTACAGCCCCACTCTCTATTCCTAGCAAGCTTGGACGTCGGTTGCTTCACTAGGTGAAGTTGGAGCTTGGATCGGTTCTCTCGGGTGGAACATCTTCGGTAAGGGCGGTCGCCTCTCAAGCTTATTTCCGACGGTTTACGAGAAGCTTGGAGGGGTCTTCCACGATTGGGTGGACACGCATCAAAGGTTGTAGTCTCTACGAACCTTGTATGTTTAGTTGCTGGTTTTAGTGTTTGGAACGATTGCAGGGATTAGTTTCTAGTGCTCCTCGTAAAATTTTTGTTTTTCGATTTCGCATTGGCCGCGGTTGTAGCGGCGAGGGCATTATGAACTTTCCATGGTATTAGAGCTACTAGGCAGGGATGCCGACCCATGGGGGTTCTCACTGTGTGACAGTAGTGGCGAAATGCAGGTTCTTACTCCTAGGGTGCCCCTTGTGGTTATATTGTCCAGCAGGTTGTAGTTTGTCGCGAGAGGACTATGTAAAAAGTAGCCGGTGAGGGACCTATGAACGCCACTGCCAGTTTCCGCTGCACCGACTGACCCTTACAATGGTATAAGAGCCAACCCAAACACAAGAACTAGGTTTAGACAATGTGATAGTTTCGAAGCCGAAATTTTTCCGTATCTAATTCCACACATCCAAGTTTCTGTTGGGGTTTTCAAACTCTTTTAAATTTTTTTAAAACAAGCGCAGAATGCTGTACTTGATGTACATATTACTTAGAACAAAAACGAGACCAAACCAACGAAAGTCTACCCTTGCACCACCACTGTGTTTAAACCGGCATCAAGCATGCAATTTAAAAAAAATTGGGATGCTAAGCTACACTAACTAAAGATCAAACTAGATGATTAAGGTTTACATGATGATATAACAAGAACTATTCTAAGAGATGGAGGTTACAACCTTTGTAGACCGTGTCCTCTTCTAAAGCTTCGGGTAGTAGTTCCTACGACTCCTCGTAGCTCCACTTGAGATTGGATCGAGTTTGCTCCGTGACCTTCGTGCCAAAGATGATCCACCCGAAGTCCCTCTAACTCAAGTTATCTCATCACTAATATCCTATTAGTGAAGTAAACACCCTAAACTCAAGTGCAAATCAAGTGTAGGATGGTGAAGTAGGGTTATAAGCTCACTTAGAATTCTCTAACTCTTTATTTTCCAACACATGGAAAAGAGTAGAGCTTGGTGGTGGAAGAAGAAAAGAATGAAGAGAGCTAAGGAAAATGAGCTCAAGCAAAAGATTCAAGTGTAGAATGGCTATCCTCTTGACCTCACTCATTCAAACATGGAATAAATTGTAATAATAAATTGCAACCATGCTTGAATAGTGAGTCAAGACTAATAAACAAATGATATGTGCCATGCTTCACCCATGCTTAAAAAATCTCCTAATCTTCCAACTCTTTTTTCTATTTTCCCAAAATAGAAAATCCATCCATGCTACATAATAATAATATATATATACATATATCATATATACATATATTAATATATATTAAGAAAATAATCAGTGAGCTTAATATTAGTTAATATATAATTATATCAAATATAATATATATCAAATTATTAAATCAACACTTGATTTAATAATCTGGTTATATCACATATAACCGACTAATATCATTTATCTGTATATCATATTATCAAATCAACACTTGATTCGATAATCCGGTTATATCACATATAACCTAACCGATAACAAATAACCGCCAGATTAGAATACGGTATCACATACTCATATTTAATCAGGCCCCTGTACATATCAACATATGTGTCCTACTTCGTTTCGCCTGAACGAGGAAACTTCTGTATGAAACTTTAAAGACTCGTCAATACGCCAGCAGTAGGTAATGGTCACATCAGTTACCTACAAACCGTCAGCGGTACTAGCTGGACGTAACGGCTACCCAGGTATTGAGCGATTAGAAGATCAACAAGCAAGTTTGTCCAAACTTTTATGAAGCCTATAAGTAACACTTACCGTACAGTTCGGTCTCTTTGTCTGATATGTCGTATATCGAGTCTAGGGGTGGAATCGTCACACCCTAGTAACTTGATAAGTCATGTCGATATATGGCTCATAATGGTTCGAGAAACTACTGATAACACTTACCGGTAAATCTCATCAGCCCTGGTTAGGGACTTACTGTTATAGCCAATCGAGCATAGCGCAACATCAACTCCCAATACCGGGAGAGACGAAACCCCTCCTATCGCTCACTGCCTCCATGTGATTCGGGACTGTATCCAAAATCCACCTGTTTGCACGACTCTTTTGAGCCGTGGTAGGGAGGAAATCAAAGCACAATGGGAACCACACAAGATTCTATGACGATCTCGGATCTATAGACTAACCTGTACCAGTGTCATCAGAGAACCGCTATCTGACGATAGGTATGGTACCATCTAGGAGTTCTCGGCGAGTCCTGTTCGGTATACCTATTCTCTAATGAGCATTTGTGTACAATCTTTGATGTCAAACACCAATAGTTATGGGATCAACCATCGCCCCCTACAGGGTTAAGAAACGTACACAGTAGTCTACTCTAGAATATCGATGCCATGTTTCGATATTCCCTCGACTAGGAACTATGTAAAGGATGTGCTAGTGGACTACTCAAGTCCCAATAGTATGATCGGCATCATACTCTTGGTAGTCAAGCTAACATCCCAAAAACCGGGAAGAAATTGATTCTATCCGATTTAGAGAGACAGTATAATAATACAAGTGTACATGTTAAGATAAAAAGCAACCGGATAGCATACTGTCATGTCGAGCAAGAAAGTCTTATATATATATTCAAGCATCCACTATATCATACAATAATGGCCTCTAGGGCATACATATTACTAACAATCTCCCACTTGCACTAAGGCCAGTTGTAGTATCTCATACCCAACATTTCAAAAAGTCCCTCAAACTGCATCTGGGGACGGGCCTTCGTGAGTGGATCCGCAACGTTGTCCTCCGTGTCAACTCTCCTGATCTCGATCTCCCGTCGATCTACTATATCCCGGATCAGGTAATACCGCCTAAGAATATGTCTGGATCTCTGATGGGACCGGGGTTTCTTGGCCAAGCCACAGCTCCATTGTTATCACAATACATAGGTATTGGATGCTTAATGGATGGAACCACACTAAGTTCAGAAATGAACTTCATCTAGACAGTCTCTTTGGCAGCGACGTATTCAGCTTCCATCGTCGAGTCTGCTACGGTATCTTGCTTGGAACTCTTCCAACATACTGCCTCTCCATTGAGGGTGAAGACCAAACCCGAGACCGATTTACTGTCGTCCTTATCACTCTGGAAGCTCGAATCGGTAAAGGACTCCACCTGGAGTTCACCGTTACTATACACCAAGAACATTTCTGTAGCCTTTCTCAAGTACTTAAGAATGTTCTTTACAGTTGTCCAGTGCTTTTCCTCAGGATTTGATTGATACCTGCTCACTGCACCCAGTGAGTAAGCTACATCCGGTCTGATACTTAACATCACATACATGATAGACCCGACTGCCGAAGCATAGGGTATCCCTTGCATGCGAGCCTTCTCCAAATCAGTCTTGGAAGATAGTGATTCCTGAGCAAGCGGATAAATTACCATGCTTAGAATCTTCGATACTAAATCTCTTTAGTATGGTGTCTATGTACCTGGATTGGGACAATCCCAATATCCGCTTAGATTTTTATCCCCAGGATGTAGGAGGCATCTTAGATCTTTCATGAATAACTTTTGTGATAAGAAGAGCTTGACTGAGTGTAGCATATGAACATCGTTACCTATCAAGAGTATGTCATCCACGTACAATACGAGAAAGACAACCTTACTTTCTAGAACCTTCTTGTATATACATGGTTCATCTACATTTTTGATGAAGTCAAACTCTTTGATAGCTTCATCAAAACAGATGTTCCAGCTCCGCGATGCCTGCTTTAATCCGTAAATAGATTTAAGCAGCTTGCACACCTTTCTGCTGCTCTCACTGTCTACGAAGCCCTCTGACTGTGTCATGTACACTCTTTTCTAAATCACCATTTAGAAAAGCGGTCTTGACGTCTATCTGCCAGATTTCGTAGTCATGGAATGCAACAATGGTAAGTAGGATCCTGATAGACTTAAGCATAGCGACATGAGAAAAAGTTTCATCATAATCGATACCAAGTTGTTGACGAAAGCCTTTTGCTACAAGTTTAGTTTTGAAGGTCTCAACCTTTCCATCTACACCAATTTTCTTCTTAAAGATCCACTTACTCTCGATGGGTTTTACCCCTTCAGGAGCAACTTCCAAAGTCCATACTTTGTTGGTGTATATGGATTCCATCTCAGATAGCATAGCATCCAGCCATTTCACAGAGTCCCACTTGTGATGGCCTGCTCGAAACTAGTTAGGTCATCATCTTCCATGATGCAATATTCGCTCCCACCGTCTATGAGAACACCGTAGTATCTCTCAGGTGGATTAGAAACCCTACTAGATCTGCGGAGGGGCTGAGATTCATCAGAGACTATTGGATCCTCCGGTTCTATCAAATCATCAGTTGTAGTTAGTGTAGCTGGAACTTCTTCCAGCTCTACCTTTTTACCACTAATTTCTTTCATAAGAAATTCCTTTTCTAAAAAGGTGGCATGAAACAAACACCTTTTGTTCCTCGGTGTGGTAGAAGATATACCCCTCGCGAATGTTTGGGATATCCTACAAACTTGCACATAACTGACCTTGCCTCGAGCTTGTTCGGATTTTGTGTTTTCACATAAGCCGGACAACCCCATATCTTAATAAAATTAAGACACGGTCTCTTCCCTTTTCATATCTTATATGGAGTGGTAGGCACGGATTTGATAGGAACCATATTCAATAGGTATGCGGCTGTCTTAAGCGCATAACTCTAAAAGAAAATAGAAAACTCAGCAGTACTCATCATAGAGCGTACCATATCTAATAAGGTGCGAATCCTCCGCTCCGATACTCCATTGTGCTGTGGTGTATACGGAGGAGTAAGTTGAGAGAGAATCCCATTCTCTTTTAAATAGTCTCGGAATTCTGTGCTCAAGTATTCTCCTTCCTGATCAGACTGAAGGATTTTAATACTTTTACCTGTCTGGTTCTCTACTTCGTTCTTATATCCCTTGAATTTCTCAAAATCTTCAGACTTGTGTTTCAAGAAGAACACATGTCCGAGTCTTGAGAGATCATCGGTGAATGTAATAAAGTACGAGGAATCATTCTTGGCATGAGCAGACATAAGACCGCATACATCATTATGTATTATTCCCAAGAGTTCAGTAGCTCTTTCTCTGTGTCCAGTATACGGAGTTTTAGTCATCTTGCCTTTGAAACATGACTCGTAAGTTTCATAAGTTGTAAATTCGAACGGATTCAAATATCCATTTTTATGCAATTTAGCTAGTCTTGTCGCATTGATATGACCTAGTCTACAATGCCATAAGTAGGCTTCGTTCATTTCTGAACTTTTCCTCTTGTGTGTGTTCTGTATATTTAGAACCGTGGTTTGATTCAGAACGTATATACCGTTACACAATGTACCAAACCCAATCTAATACTTGATTTAAGAAAATGTTCATAACATTATACTCTAATGCAAAGTTATATCCTTCTTTATGCAACAAAAAAACTGATATAATATTGCACATCATTTTTGGTACGTAATAACAGTCGTTCAGAATCAATGTATTACCACTTGGTAATAAAAAGTGATATTCGCCAACTGCTTTGGCCGCAACAATTGCTCCATTCTATACTTTTAGAGACATCACCCTTTCTCAGTTCTCTACTTCTTCTTAGCCCATGTAATAAATTACATACGTGGGATTCTGATCCAGTATCCAATACTCAGGATGTAGGGCATACCGAGGAACAGTTCTAGGTAACGAACACACCTGAAGAAGATGCATAATTATTCTCTTTCGTCGTTCCGGTTGCGTGGGAATCCTGATATTCCCCTATTCCTTGCTCAGACTTATGACAATTATAAGAAAAAGCGGAACTAACGTTCCCCAGCTCAGTATAATAAGCGGGTTCGGTCAATACATTCATATTGTTATCTTGATTAAGGCGTGTCATTGGTCGATACCTGGAGAGAGAGAAGAAAACACAGTAGCGTGCGCTCTTTGCAAGATTAGATTGGTTATTATCTTATCTAATCAGGACGGCTCCCATTGATTTTATCAAATCTTCATTCAAACCATAAAAGGTAAGATTAGACGGGATTAATTACACCCTACAAGTTCGCCAATCGGTCAGCCAGACAGGTATTGGTACTCTGAGGGAGTCTTCCGATACTTTCGCATGGAACTAATTAAATAATCTCGTTTCTACAGGGGCATAACTCCATTAACACCTTTCTTAGACACCTACTGGGTCAGCTAATTGTAAAGTGGACAACTCTTCTAGGAGTAACTCTTACTCGCAGTGGGTATCGAGATCCAACTATCTCATAGAAGGTATGTAATCTCATTGCAAATTTCAACACTTAAAATATTCGATATATGTTTTTACCCCTAACGACCTATGATCTTGACGGAGGCCAACTTGGTCGTACGACTACCCTAATCCAATCACATCATATGCGGCAGATAAGCACTAATCAGCTACCGCACACTACGCCTTGACGGAGTCCAACAAACGCAGCACGAATACTAAATAACACTTATCTGAAATGACGGAAGGCTACGACTGGTTTTGAAGTAAACCTTTAACGTAATGAACTTGATATCGTTGTAGAATCTAGTGATTTGAAAAGGAGTGATTTTTGTAGCGTTTGCTAGTTTTGCGAAAGAGGTCACTCCCGGTAAAGGGATCTCGGCTCTTTCCTCATCGAATGAGGTGCTGGATATTCATCAAGAAATACCATTATGCAAAGCAAGGACCAGTGAAGCTATCAAAAATAAAACCGAGTGGGTTTTAATATTTTCTAGTTTTGCTAAAGAGGTCACTCCTGGTGAAGGGATCTCGGCTTTTTCCTCATCGAATGAGGTGCTGGATATTCATCAAGGAATACCACTATGCAAAGTAAGAACTAGAGCTAATTTTTTGAAAAATTTGATTCTATAACATCTTTAGAGCATACGGTTATGCCATCCGCATTCGCCACGGGGCCCGTCATGCACCGTTAGGTTACTTAACTAACGGCAGAGCGGGGGCTGAACTAGCGCGGGTGCAAAATATAAGCAACGTTTATTATATATATCATATATATAGCATTCGTCTCACGCAGTAATATGATCACATCACAGAACCAAGCAACAGAAGTCAACATATCAAATATTGGATATACTAGGAGGTCCGTGTTCCAAATTTAGCCAGTAATGAAAAACACGGATTCCACGGTCGTGATGAATAGCCAAACCCACATCCCGAGACCCCTACGAGAGCGGCAAGCAACCCTGCCAATTCTAGAGTTAGGAGACCTGGTCTCGACTCCTCGAGATGGTTTCCCACTAGACTCTAGAACCTGGTTACTTGTGCTCCCCGTCTTGGGTCTATCATAATACGGAAAAGTAAATAATATATATCAATGATGATATCATTCTCAACCCAGAAGTGTCATAATAAAAGAATATCACATACAATTTTACATGAATGAAAATGAAAAACTCTCATCTCACGCATAAAGCCCCCGGCTATTCAATCACGACGATCCAATATAACATATCAGCAACACATAACATCATATGTCATCAACGTAACTAAATATGCGTATCCCGAATTCCGTTGACATATAGCAACAAGATCGGGGATACCCCACATATTACACTTACGGTCGCAGAAAGAAATGAAAAACTACAATATTTAGAATCCTCATTTTCCTTCGACATCATAAACCCGAAATATCTCATATTCCGAATTTCATGCCTAACATTATAAACCTTGCATCGTAGTCTCAAATTGAAAACTCTTTTCAATAACTTAGTCGAGTAATTCAACAAGATTCCCGACTACCTGATCGAATGCTCGTCTTGAACTTTAGTAGATGGCCGTACCTCCGATGCCGTCGACGAAGTGCACTTAAGCGGAACACCGTGGCCGCGAGCACCCGAGTGGATGCTTTTGGCAACCGGGTTCTCGTACAGTTACTTTGTTGGGGCTGTGAGGTGTGGCTATCTAGTAATGTTACCCGGCGTGTGTTCGCGTACTATACGTGATTGCGACGGAGTTTTGATCCGAATCAAAACTCCGTGGCAATCGATTAACCGAGACTAAAACGCTAGATTTATCGATTACTAACTAGTTTTAACAAAACTAATTATTTTGGATTCTAAAAATTGTATCACATATCATCATAATCTATGCGACATTAAATATTTCGACCGATTTATCAAACACCCAATAATCACAAAGATCTCAACAACTTGAGTCTCGTTAAAAACATCCAGAAAGTGCCAAATATGCCAATGGAGCAGCACAAGAAGAACGAACCCATAACTTAATAAACTTGCGGCGGAACCGCGGCCAAAACACGGGTTAGGCTACGGTTCCGCGGCGGTTTAGTGGAGTATGGGTATCGTTTTTCTTGGGGCTCCATAAAATACCCTGCACAATTTTCTGCATATTTTTAATCTCGAAAATTTCAACTTATGAAAAGTAGACAGAAACTTGGTGAAAAATGGGTTTCGAAGTTCGATCGAACACTTTAACGTCGTAAAGACCTACCATAATGTTCTAGTTTGGCTTTGATATCATGAAAGTCTACCCTAGCGCCACCACCGTGCTTAAACAGGCATCAAGCATGCAATTTTAAAAAATTGGGGCGCTAAGCTACACTGAGGATCAAACTAGATGATTAGGGTTTACATGATGATTTAACAAGAATTACTCTAAGAGATGGAGGTTACAACCTTTGTAGACCGTGTCCTTCTCTTCTAAATCTCCGGGTAGTAGTCCCTACGACTCCTCGTAGCTCCACTCGAGATTGGATTGAGCTTGCTCCGTGACCTTTGTGCCGAAGATGATCCACCCGAAGTTTCTCTAACTCAAGTTATCTCTTCATTAATCTTCTATTAGTGAAGTAAACACCCTAAACTCAAGTGCTGATCAAGTGTAGGATGGTGAAGTGGGGTTACAAGCTCACTTAGAATTCTCTAACTCTTTATTTTCCAACACATGGAAAAGAGTAGAACTTGGTGGAAGAAGAAAAGAATGGAGAGAGCTAAGGAAAATGAGCTCAAGCAAAAGACTCAAGTGTGGAATGGCTACCCTCTTGACCTTATTCATTCAAGCATGAAATAAATTGCAACAATAAATTGCAACCATGCTTGAATAGTGAGTCAAGACTAATAAACAAATGATGTGCCATGCTTCACCCATGCCCAAAAAATCTCTTCATTTTCCACTTCTTTTTCT
The DNA here is from genome assembly GCA_030015575.1 of Agapanthus africanus. Classification (NCBI taxonomy): domain Eukaryota; kingdom Viridiplantae; phylum Streptophyta; class Magnoliopsida; order Asparagales; family Amaryllidaceae; genus Agapanthus; species Agapanthus africanus. The sequence continues at coordinate 31,820,825 of CM057339.1, forward strand.
ATTTTCCCAAAATAGAAAATCCATCCATGCTATATATATATATATATATATATATATATATATATATATATATGAGAATAATGGAGGAAAGATGCAATATGAGGGAATTTCCTCATATGGCGTCGAAAAAATACAACCTCCATCGTTTTTTCCGACGATCGGCGCCCATCATCTTCATCGTTATCATCTAAGATATGGGTACACTAAATTTCATGTGATTCTACAACTTTTCACCGTTGAATTAGTGGGTTCAAAATTAACGGTTTACCGACAATATAACTTTTTCCATTGCTAAATCAACGGTGAAAAAGTTGTAGAATCACATGAAATTTGGTGTACCCTCATCTTAGATGATAACAATGAAGATGATGGAGCCCGATCGTCGGAAAACACGATGGAGGGTGTATTTTTTCGACGCTATAGGAGGAAATCCCTCCTATGGCCTCTTTCTTCCAATGGCCTCTTTCTTCCATTATTCTCTCTATATATACATATATCATATATACATATATTAATATATTAAGAAAATAATTAGTGAGCTTAATATTAGTTAATATATAATTATATCAAATATAATATATATCAAATTATTAAATCAACACTTGATTTAATAATCCGGTTATATCACATATAACGACTAATATCATTTATCTGTATATCACATTATCAAATCAACACTTGATTTGATAATCCGGTTATATCTTATATAATCTAACTGATAACAGATAATTGCCGGATTAGAATACGGTATCACATACTCGTATTTAATCAGGCCCCCGCACATATCAACATATGTGTCCTACTTAGTTGTGCCAGAACTAGGTAACTTCTGTGTGGGACTTTAAAGACTCGTCAATACGCCAGCAGTAGGTAATGGTCACATCAGTTACCTACAAGCCGTCAGCGGTACTAGCTGGATGTAACGGCTATCCGGGTATTGAGCGATTAGAAGATCAATAAGCAAGCTTGTCCAAACTCCCATGAAGCCTATAAGTAACACTTACCGTACAGTCCGGTCTCTTTGTCTGATATGTCGTATATCGAGTCTAGGGGTGGAATCGTCAGACTCCAGTAACTTGATAAGTCATGCCGATGTATGACTCATAACGGTTCGAGAAACTACTGATAACACTTACCGGTAAATTTCATCACCCATGGTCAGGGACTTACTGTTATAGCCAATCGAGCATAGCGCAACATCAACTCCCAATACCGGGAGAGACGAAACCCCTCCGATCGCTCACTGCCTCCATGTGACTCGGGACTGTATCCAAAATCCATCTGTTTGCACGACTTCTTTGAGCCGTGGTAGGGAAGAAATCAAAGTAAAGTGGGAATCACACAAGACTCTATGACGATCTCGGGTCTATAGACTAACCTGTACCGTGTCACCAGAGAACTGTTATCTGACGATAGGTATGATACCATCTAGGAGTTCTCGATGAGTCCTGTTCGGTGTATCCATTCTCTAATGAGCACCTGTGTACAATCTTTGATATCAAACACTAATGGTTATGGGATTAAGCATCGCCCCCTACAGGATCAAGAAACGTACACACTAGTCTACGCTGGAATATCGATACCCTGTCTCGATACTCTCTCGACTAGGAACTATTTAAAGGATGTGCTTGTGGACTACTCAAGTCCCAGTTGTATGATCGGCATCACAGTCTTGATAGTCAAGCTAACATCCTAAGAGCTTTATCAACATGTATCAGAGAGACAGTATAGTAATACAGGTGTACATGTTAAGATAAAGAGCAACCAGATAGCATAGTATCATGTCGAGCAAGAAAGTCCTCTATATATATGTCCAAGTATCCACTATATCATATAATAATGGCCTCTAGGACATACATATTCCTAACAACCAACAATGCAAAACCACCAGAAATGGATTTCCCCCCGACATGGTCGGTTTTTGTAACTTGGTTTGGCACCATTTTTCTTCAGTTGCTTGGATATGTGGACTTAGAATTTTTAGATCTATTTGTTGTTGCCTAGATTTTGTTTTGTTATGTTTGATCATTTGGGCAATCAGAGAAAAACTTTTGATCGAAATTTTAGTATTGTTTAATGTTTCGTAGTTTTTATGTGTTGTTAAATGCTGTCTAATTGCTATATGTTCAATTAGAAGGGATTGCACACTTGCTTGTATTCCTTTTTCTGTGATATATATATATATATATATATATATATATATATATATATATATATCTTTGTGATGATTTAGCCGGATTGTCGTGACGAATAGCCCCATGTGCGTTTGCTTGTACGGTTTTGATTTTTCTGATGTATTCATTTGTTCGGGACCAGCTCCAACATGTTGCCGCCTTTTCCGTATTATGTATATTCTTTTATTGGGGCTCGAACAGGATGCGGTCGATGTCACCGTTGTATATATTTCATTTCTGTACTAGGATTAACCCATGAGAAGTTCTCGAGTAGCCGGGGTTTAGAGCGCGCTAGGTGGTTGTTTCATGGTGTTTGAGACCAGACCGCCTCGCTCTAGAATTGACGGGTTGCTCGCTGCACTTGTAGAAGTTATACGATCGACTCGCGGAGGAGTGCCCAAGTTACCGGATTCTAGAAAGCGACGGGTGACCAACTCATGGTGATGCGGGCAGGTTACCCAGTTTCTAGAATTGGCAGATGGCTTGCTGCGCTTGTAGGGGTTTAGGATCGATATTGTACGGGCTACCACACGATCGGAGAATGCCGCGTTTTATTTGCGGTTCAAATGAAACGTGGGGCTCCTAGTTTATCCGCTATTCCATATTGTTTGCTGCATGCATGTGATGTTATTACATGCCTATGATATATATATTATACAGTAGATGCTTCTTATGTTTTGCATCCGCCCTAGCCCTGTCCCCGTCCTGCCGTAATCTTATGGTGAAAACCTTGGATTCCGTGGCGAATGCGGATGGCATATAAAAGCATACTATTTTGGTTGTTTCTAGTGTGGGTTAGAAACTTAATTTGATGAGACCGCGTTAGGAACCAATTTTTAAAACTACTCGGTTTTCTTCAAAACCATAGTCATATTCTTTTGCTTTGTGATCGTAACATTTTCCGGATTGTGTAATGTAAAAGTATCGATTCAAATAGTCCCCGATTTTGGCACTATTTGATTGATCATAGAATGCGAGACTGAGTAAGTAAATCAAATTGATAAGAGTCTCTTTGTGTCGGTAATTAGAAAATTGAATAAAGTTCACAATCAAAAAAAATATATTTGACCGCAATCAACTACGGTGTCAGTTGTAGATCGTAAGCGAGTGCGGATCGTCCACAGGGATTGTGCGATTCGTTTTTATATTTGATTTGTTTGAATCGAAAAGTTAATCGAAAAGAAAAGAAAACATGATTCAAGAATTTATCGATTGATTCAGGTGTCACGATGTTTAGTTAAGAATCAAGAAACTGATAAACAAATCAAGAATCGGTGTTTCGATGATATTTCCAACCGAAATGTCAAGAATCTAAATGAGGCTCGTAGGAATCGATCGGATCTATAGACGTGATGTAATTTCAAGATTTCGTGTTCTTGTCCGTCGAAGGATTGATACTAGATCGATGATGATCGACGGGAGTTAGGGCTTTCTTGATGAAACTAGGGTTTCATCGTTTAACCCTTGTTCTTTCGTAGATATCATTCACATTCTAGCCTCTAGCAATTTCAAGAAACGATCGTAACTCCCCAATCTCGAGCGATATCAATCAAGAAAGCATCGCAACGAATTGGGTCGTCGATTTTTGAACTTGCTAGGGTTTACAAAACTCGTAGGATTCAAGAATCGATTTAAGATATATTACATCATCATTCTATTGATCGTCTCGACTCCTCGACGAGCGGAGTATTACTCAAACATCATCACACAGAAAGTATTCAAGAATTGAAAAGATATCATGATGCGAGAATTTAAAGAAAACAAGATAAAAGAATATCACCTTTTATTTATATCAACAATTTGATCACAGTCGCTCAAGAACTACAAGAGGAAGAACTAAATTGTTGAATTGGCGTCGCTCGGCTCCGTGAGTCGCGGATCGGCTTGGACCACTTGCTCTGTTGAAGATCGGCTCGGCTCATAACAGGTTGCAAGGCTTCTTGCTTGATGGGTACTCGGGATCTTGGCTTTTGATTGGAATTAGGGTTAGGGTTTCACACAAGTCCTCTCACTAGACTTGTGGAAGAAGAAGATGAAGAAAGAGATAGAATGGCTAAAATGAACTAATGGATTGATTTTTTCCAAGATTGAATCTCTTTTACAAGTGAGCCTAGCGTCTTATTTATAGATCTCCCAAACCCTAGGTCTAGGTTTGAATTTATATTTCCCTCCAAAAGTTTGTTGAGGCTTCTAGAAGGAGTTTGTTAGGCTTTAGCTTAGGGTTTAAGCTAGGGTTTAGGGAGAAGTTTCTAGAATGATAGGCTAGTTTAGTGTTGATCCCAAAGCTTGCTGATCTGGCAGAAATCTCTGGAGTCTTCTGGAATTTGACATATCATTTTGAAGTCTGGACCCTGAGATAAGAATTTTGCATCAAATTTAGGAAGCTAATTCCTTGGACCCACCGCGGATCCGCAGCGCAAGCAGGCTTCTGCTGCGGATCCGCGGCGCTTTGTGGGGCTTGGCCCTTGGTCTTTCTGGTGTAGTCTTGGAATACTATTTGGAGCTTAATTTGATATGTTGAATTTTACTTTGCCTTTTGGACTGGTACCAGAACTGAAATCATTGAGTTGGCGTAATATTTGATCGGTACCGTATAGATTGTGGGCCTTTCTTCTGGATTTTCCTGCATAGATCTCAAAACAAGTGTTGCGCAATATAGGGATGATGCGATGCCATGAAATGCGGTCAATTTCCTTTATAGTGTCGGTTTCAGAGTTTAATACATGCAATCTGATATTTTGCTACAGTTTTGCTAATATGTAAAAATATGAATGCCGAACACTTCTATATGGATGCAAATGATGAGGAAATTGCCGGCTAAAATATGCAATATTTTCGACTAATCAAATTCCCCCAAACTTAATTTCGATCGTCTCGAGCGAACTGTTTTATTAAAAAGAGAAGGAGAAAATAAAGAAAGAAAAACTAACTAGCACACTTTCGTAGGCAACACGATTGCACTGAGCACGTGCAACAAGCCTTTAAACCTCTAGGTGTTCCTAGAAGGAGTGTTGTCTGCTGAGGGTTTTCAGCGGATTGCACCCACAAAATCCAATAATAAAAGAAAGATCATGAATATTACATTTAAAGACAAGAATTGTAAAAGAAAAGCTTCGAAAATTAGGGTTTCCAACTAAGTTAGCTTTTCGGTTGTCATGAGCCCTATCTCAATGGTCATGAAAAGATGTCAGAAATCACGTCCTCCCTCAATAAAACATCGTCTTATTCTTTATTCCTATCTTTCTTCCAAACATCGATCATATCACCCTGCGTGTGTGTAAAGACATTCCTACACCCGGAGAATTCAATTCAAGCTATCATACTCTTGCCCATCAGCCTCAGTACTTTTTAATGAATATTTAGATGAGATTGCTCACACACTTTCATGCGACCGTTAATACTTCTTGAGGTACTAACCGACCGATTACTCCTGTGCTTACTTACTTGGTGTATTTTCCTCGTCTTGCACCACATCAGGCATAGCAGTGACTCCTAGACCAGTTGGTCTTAGGGCACTAGGTGAAGAAGCACCCTCGCTATACATTTTTTATTGCCCTTGGTGATAACAAAACCAATGTCCATTTTTCTCACCACTTTTTATATATATATATATATTTTTTATTCATTTTTTTTCTTTTTATTTCCTTCATACATCGGCTTTAAGACAAGAGCATTTCAAGGTATCCTCTACTATCCCAGGCTTTAAGACGTGTGTAAGTGCGACAGGGTAGCAACGTTCAAAATGTTTGGCTTCCAGAATATAAACTATTTTTCAGACTTATTTTTATCCTCAGATTAGTGACGTCCTCATACATCGGCTTTAAGACGAGCATTTCAAGGTATCCTCTACTATCCCAGGCTTTAAGACGTGTGTAAGTGCGAATAGCAGGGTAGCAACGTTCAAAATGTTTGGCTTCCAGAATATAAACTATTTTTCAGACTTATTTTTATCCTCAGATTAGTGACGTCCTTCATCTTACTAACCCTTGGGACAACGGCTCATAACTACTTATTACTAGTTCGTATAAGAAAACTTCTAATTTTCTTAGTTTTCTCAAATTTTTCTAATCTCATGGATGTAATTGTTCACTATCTAAACTTTCATTATCTTATTTATATACAAAAAAGTGTAAATATTAAAATTATTTTTATACTTGGAAATTTTTAAATTTCTATTGGTTTTGAAAAATTTTCAATTTTTATAGATTTTTAAAAGAAATGTTTTTGTGCTTATGCAGATGATATGCAGATGATGCAAAAATAAGCACATACCTCTCCCAAACTTGTTTTCAACAGTGTCCTCATTGTTGCCAAACGCTATACCTACAAAAACTGTAAGCCTGGGGGGAATTATTAATGGGGGCAAAATATATAAGTGAAGAACTTCCCCCAAACTTACTCTTTTCACTCACCTCATTCAAAAGATGATGCAATGATATACTGGATATGAAGGTGAGACGGAGGAATTTTAATCCAAATAAACTGGCTCTTGTAAGAACAAGAGCTCTTCCGTGGGGTCAGTGGAAAAATACGGCTTAAGTCTGTATCCATTTACTTTGAAAAAGGTGCCGTTTTTAACATTTTCTACTTCTACTGCCCCGTGCGGGTATACAGACCGCACAACAAAAGGTCCCTTCCATTGAGATCGGAGCTTACCCGCGTGAAGGTGTAATCATGAATCATAAAGGACTTGTTGACCAGGTGAAAATGTTTTCCTCAAAATGTTTTTATCGTGAAAAACCTTAGTCCTATTCTTTGTGATTACAGCATTATCATAAGCTTCATCGCGGAGTTCGCTTAGCTCATTTATTTGCAGCTTCCGAAAGTGCAAGCAAGGTTTAGATCAAAATTTATTTCTTTTATAGCCCACAATGCTTTATGCTCTATCTCGACGGGTAAATGACATGCTTTTCCAAACACTATTCTATATGGAGACATTCCTAGGTCGGTTTTAAATGCAGTTCTGAATGCCCAAAGAGCATCCGTCAGTTTGGTCGACCAGTCTTTTCTATTTTTAGCAACAGTTTTCTCCAGAATAAATTTGATTTGTCTGTTTGAGATTTCAGCCTGCCTGCTTGTTTGGGGATGATAGGGTGTAGAAAGTCGGTGGTTGATTGAGTATTTTCGCATCAGAGTCTCGAAAGACCTGTTGCAGAAATGTGTCCCATTATCGCTATTGATAGCGCGTGGGTGTCCAAATCGCGAGAAGATATTCTCTTTCAAGAACTTAATGACAACTTTCTTGTTATTAGTGCGACATGGAATGGCTTCTACCCATTTTGAGACATAATCAACCGCCAGCAATATGTACAAATTCCCAAAGGAGTTGGGAAAAGGACCCATAAAATCAATGCCCCAAACATCAAATATTTCAACAACCAGAATGGGTTGCTGAGGCATTTCATTCCTCTGGGATATTCTACCCGTATACTGACATTGTGTACAGGTTTTGCAATAGTCAAATGCGTCCTTGAATAAGGTCGGCCAATAAAATCCACATTGCAAAACCTTTTCCGCTGTCTTTCTAGGACCAAAGTGACCCCCACAGGCCTGATCATGACAAAATGAAAGAACACTCTTGAACTCTTCATTCGGGACACACCGACGAATGATCTGATCAGGACAATATTTAAACAAATAGGGCTCGTCCCAGTAAAAGTGTTTTACTTGGGAAAGAAAACGGTATTTGTCCTGTTTTGACCAATCGCTCGGTATTAGTCCCGTGGCATGATAGTTCACAATATCCCTGAACCATGGTTCAGCGGATATGCTCAAGAGTTCGTCAGGGAATGAATCATTGATCGGCAGGGTCACAGGGGAAGAAGAGATGCGTGAAAGATGGTCAGCTACTACGTTTTCACATCCTTTCTTATCTTTGATAACAAGATCGAATTCTTGTAACAGAAGGATCCAACGTATTAGTCGACCTTTTGCATCTTTCTTTGCCAGAAGATGTTTTAAAGCGGAATGGTCAGTATACACAACTATAGGTGAGCCAATTAAGTAAGGCCTGAATTTTTCTAATGCAAATACAACCGCTAAGAGTTCTTTTTCTGTGGTTGTATAATTGATTTGCGCATCATTCAGGGTCTTACTTGCATAGTATATCACGTGTGGCATCTTTTCGATGTGCTGTCCTAAGACTGCACCTACTGCAAAATCGGATGCGTCACACATCAGCTCAAAGGGGTAGTCCCAGTTTGGTGATGATAAAACGGGGGCTGAAGTGAGTGAGTGTTTAAGTGAGTCGAAAGCTGTCTCGCAGTCCGAGTCAAAATGGAAGGTCGTATCCTTGGCCAGGAGAAGAGTTAAAGGTCTAGTAATTTTGCTAAAGTCCTTAATGAATCTCCTATAAAAGCCCGCATGGCCAAGGAAAGATCGAATATCTTTGACGCTTTTGGGATGAGGGAGGTTTTGAATGACATCTATCTTAGCTCTGTCAACCTCAATGCCTTTCTGTGAAATGACATGTCCAAGTACTATTCCTTCTTGGACCATAAAATGGCATTTTTCCCAGTTCAAAGTCAAGTTCTTCTCTTTGCAACGAGTAAGAACAGCGTCGAGATTCGATAGGCAATCGGAAAAAGAGTCTCCAAAAATCGAGAAATCGTCCATAAATATCTCCAGAAAATTCTCTACCATATCAGAGAATATCCCCATCATACACCGCTGAAAGGTAGCGGGAGCATTGCATAGCCCAAAGGGCATGCGACTGTAAGCAAAGGTACCAAAAGGACAAGTAAAAGTGGTTTTATCTTGATCCTTTTTGGCGATGGGGACCTGATTATAGTCTGAGTATCCGTCCATAAAACAATAATACTCTCGTCCTGCTAAGCGTTCCAGTATTTGATCAATGAATGGTAGAGGAAAGTGATCTTTCCTCGTGGCAGCATTGAGTTTTCTATAATCAATATATACACGCCACCCAGTTTGGGCGCGTGTCTGAATCAACTCATTTGCCTCATTGGTTATAACAGTGATGCCGGATTTCTTAGGAACGACATGTATAGGACTCACCCACTGGCTATCGGAGATGGGGTATATAATACCATTATCTAAGCATTTGACGATCTCTTTCATGATCGCCTCCTCATGACGGGATTCAACCGTCTCTGTGGTTCTCGGGTTGGTCTGGCGGACATCCCTTTGATGTCCGCCATACTCCAACCAAACGCCTCTTTGTTAGATCTCAATACCGATAAAAGTGCATTCTCTTGCTCTGATGCCAGAGAAGCGGATATGATAACCGGTAAAGACTCATTCTCACCTAGATATGCATATTTAAGGTGAGAAGGTAAAATTTTGAGATCTAATTCAGGCGGAGAAATGATAGGAGGGATCATTGAGTGATTCTTGGAGTTACAAAGAAGCTCAGAGCCTGTGAAAGATACAGACTCGGGTGGAGAAAAGTCAGAAGTGCAGGACTCAAGTGTAGAGAAAGCGTCCTCACTAAGATCTTGTGTGAAATCAAACAGAGATGTGGTAATGTCATCGAGATCAGTAAAGCAAAGTTCCTCAGCTCCATAACTATCGGGAGCGATCTCATGGACAGAGCACACATTTAAAATATGAGCAGAGGGTTCTGATGGCTGACTTCCAACTTTGTAGATATTTAGTTCAATGGTCATATTTCCAAATGATAAATTCATTGAACCGTTTCTACAGTTTATAACAACGTTGGAAGTGGCAAGGAAAGAACGACCCAGAATCACCGGAATTTGGCTCCGGTGGTTTGCTACAGGCTGTGTGTCGAGTATAATGAAGTCTACAGGGAAAACACCGTTTCTACAGTTTATAACAGCGTTGGAAGTGGCAAGGAAAGAACGACCCAGAATCACCGGAATTTGGCTCCGGTGGTTTGCTACAGGCTGTGTGTCGAGTATAATGAAGTCTACAGGGAAAACAAATTCCCCGACTTTTATCAACACATCCTCTAATTCACCCCTTGGTTTGGTGATAGATCGGTCTGCTATCTGGAGAGTGCAGTGAGCAGGTTTCAGCTCTCCAATCCCTAATTGCTCATAGACAGAATAAGGGAGCAGGTTAACACTTGCGCCAAGGTCTAAAAGAGCACGATTTATGTTTTTACCCCCAATCGAAATCGATATTGTAGGACATCCTGGGTTCTTTCGTTTCTTTGGTAGCTGGGGTATAAAAGCAGTGCTAATATTATTAGCCATAAAGACCTTCGGTACTTGAGTCTTCCTCTTCCTAGTGCACAAGTCCTTAAGAATCTTCGTATAAGCGGGGACTTGTTGAATTGCATTTAGGAGAGGGATATTGATGTTAACCTGTTTGAACATTTCCATAATTTTCTCCATATGAAGACTCGTTCTATTACCCCTTAACCGGTTCGGATAAGGAGCTTTCGCAATAAGCGCAGGGTCCATCATAGGAGAAGGAAGAGGGGGTAGATGCGGTCCCAAAAGAGATGTGGGGACCGTCTGTGGAGAACTAGAAGGGCTATACTGAGGTGTCGAGCCTAATGGGAAATGGAGAATAGGCTCCCGAGAAGATGGTATGGTAGAAGAAGAAGGATCAGAAGGAGAAGTGTGTGTGTGGAAAGGTCTCAGCCGGGGTGTTGATATGATTTTCAGTATCATCAATACCTTCCCCGACATGGTTGTTCAGCACTCTTCCCGATCTCAACGTTGTGACGGCATTTACATTGTAATGCCCAGGATTCTGTAGGGGTTGAGAGGGAAGTTTCCCTTTTTCTCTCGCACTTATTTCGGCTTTAAGTCGTGCGATTTCAGCTTCCATCGTTCTGATACTCTCAGCTTGGGACGCTGAGTTTTTCTTTATCTCACCGACGGAAGATCTAATCTCAGTCGAAACCTCTATGAAATTTGACAAAAGTGATTTCATGGTTTGAGTGAATTGAGAGAACTCGTCAGAACAGGTCATAGGATTAGACTGTGTAGGAGTGTTGACCTGATTTTGGAAGTTTTGTGACTGGTAGGGGTGCTGAGTGAGTTGAAGGGGTTGCTGTTGTGGTGGAGGAAGAGCCTTTTGAAATTGATTCGTGTTTGGAACCGTGTTTTGAGATTGGTTTTGGTTCCAAGCAAAATTCGGGTGATTCCTCCAACCCTGATTGTATGTGGAAGAATATGGATCGTTTCGAGGTCTTTGAAATGCGGCATTAGAATGCTCGTGACCTTGAAACGCAGAGTTTAATGGACATTCTTCCGTTAAATGAGACGGATCAGAACAACACCCACAAACAGTTTTGGGGAGCGACACTGGGTTTAGGGAGGCTGCTGCAAATTTGTGTTCCATAGCGTCGAGCTTCTTTTGCATTGCTGCTATCTCAGCTCGAACACCTATGGACACATCTATTTGGTGTACGCCACCCCTATTTAATGGTTGGGTTCCACTCTCCCACTGTAGTGATTTTTCAGCGAACTCTTCTAAATACTTCCAAGCTTCCCCATCATCTTTGGTCATAAAAGTACCTTGACACATGTTTTCAAGGCTCTGTTTAGTGCTTGGGTTAATGCCCTCACTGTAGTTGGGTTCCACTCTCCCACTGTAGTGATTTTTCAGCGAACTCTTCTAAATACTTCCAAGCTTCCCCATCATCTTTGGTCATAAAAGTACCTTGACACATGTTTTCAAGGCTCTGTTTAGTGCTTGGGTTAATGCCCTCATAAATGATTCGGCACAATTCCCATCTCGGGATGCCGTGATGAGGACACTGAACCAATAGATCCTTGAAACGTTCAAAGCATTTTGAAAATGGTTCAGTCGGGAGCTGGGCAAATTGATTCAGTTCGCTACGGATTCGAGCTGTCTTTTGTATTGGGTAAAATTTCTTAAGGAATGCAGCGACGAATTCTTCCCAATTCGTAATAGAGTGTGCGGTAGTGTTATATAACCACTTCTCGGCTATATCGCACAATGTAAATGGAAGAAGTCGTAGACGCATAGCATCCACTGAAAGTTGTGACGTACCCATCATTGCGCATACGTTTTCAAATTTGGTAATAAAAACGTAAGCATCCTCAGTCTCGACTCCGTGGAATTTGGGTAAAAGATTGATGTACTGGGGCTTAATCTCAAAGTTATCCCCATTGGCTGGTGGTGTGGATAAGCAGGTCGAAAGAGGACCTCGAATAGGGTAGCACCTCTCCTGGAGAGAGATGCGGGATGGATTCTGCGCACCAACGGACGGCGGCAGATTAGGGTTAAAGAAGTTTGATGGATTCAGATCCATCGGTGTGGGTGTGGTAGTGGGTAAAGGAAAGGTAAATGGAGAAATATCGACTTCGGAGTCGATAAAGGGTACGCGGACTAAACGGGCACTAGAATCCCGTATCCAGCCTATCTTGCACTAAAAAGGGTTAGTACAAGTGGCAGCGTTGACTTATAATTAGGGGTAATGAATGAATGCGGTGCTTGCTTTGAAAAAGGGACGGATTTTTTGAAAAAATGATGCGACACAACAAATGCAGCACACAAACCCTAGAATCTAGTGGTCACCTAGGTCCGGCTCTAGACCGCTCCTAACTGCCAAAAGACAAGTCGCAGGATAAAATCCTCCACTGCCTCTTTGTCCCCCTACCGGATAAGTGCCAGGTAAGTGGGAAGGTACCCCACTACGTAAGTAGTGGGCCTAATTAAAAACCACTAGCCTTAGACACACTCGCCTTAGGCACCACAAGAAAACGCGGATAAGCAATGAATTACCCACGGCCTTCTCTTGTCTTAATTGAGCGCGACGGTCCTTAGAGTCTTCTCTAGATTTCTTTTAGTTAATGTGGGTCAATGCGGATGCAAGTTTTGTGGTTTTCGGGACCTAAGAAGGGTAATGAAATCCCCACCTAATTTGGATTTGGCCGTGCCCCTTAATATCCGTATTTAGAATGCAAACAACCAAGAAACAAAATCACGCACAAATTTACTTTTGCAATTTGCGAGCTGCTATTCTTTGCAAAGAATCCTGCAGAAAATTGTCAGTTGGAGCTAAAAAGAGGAGAGAGGAGAAGGTAAGAAATCACCTGAAGAAAAATTGTACAGAGATCCCCCTAAGATGCCGCGGTTCCGCCGCGAATCCCTCCTTATGCCGCGCTTCCGCGGTAGGGTGGTGAGAACACTGCACCAAACTTTTTCAGAGAGCTTCTGTAGACTCCCTCAACTCTCTGGTATTTTCCAAAAATTTTCTTCAATTGCCAAACAGCTTCAGGTTTCCTTGCAATGAACCACAACAAATCGTTTAGGGTTTGCACGAATTTTGATCTCAAAATAACAATGGAATAATTCTTTCAATTCAAACTATAATATGAAACGAATTAGCACGCGATCCCCGGCAACGGCGCTATTTTGATCGTAACATTTTCCGGATTGTGTAATGTAAAAGTATCGATTCAAATAGTCCCCGATTTTGGCACTATTTGATTGATCATAGAATGCGAGACTGAGTAAGTAAATCAAATTGATAAGAGTCTCTTTGTGTCGGTAATTAGAAAATTGAATAAAGTTCACAATCAAAAAAAATATATTTGACCGCAATCAACTACGGTGCCAGTTGTAGATCGTAAGCGAGTGCGGATCGTCCACAGGAATTGTGCGATTCGTTTTTATATTTGATTTGTTTGAATCGAAAAGTTAATCGAAAAGAAAAGAAAACATGATTCAAGAATTTATCGATTGATTCAGGTGTCACGATGTTTAGTCAAGAATCAAGAAACTGATAAACAAATCAAGAATCGGTGTTTCAATGATATTTCCGACCAAAATGTCAAGAATCTAAATGAGGCTCATAGGAATCGATCGGATCTATAGACGTGATGTAATTTCAAGATTTCGTGTTCTTGTCCTTCGAAGGATTGATACTAGATCGATGATGATCGACGAGAGTTAGGGCTTTCTTGATGAAACTAGGGTTTCATCGTTTAACCCTTGTTCTTTCGTAGATATCATTCATATTCTAGCCTCTAGCAATTTCAAGAAACGATCGTAACTTCCCAATCTCGAGCGATATCAATTAAGAAAGCATCGCAACGAATTGGGTCGTCGATTCTTGAACTTGCTAGGATTTACAAAACTCGTAGGATTCAAGAATCGATTTAAGATATATTACATCATCATTCTATTGATCGTCTCGACTCCTCGACGAGCGGAGTATTACTCAAACATCATCACACAGAAAGTATTCAAGAATTGAAAAGATATCATGATGTGAGAATTTAAAGAAAACAAGATAAAAGAATATCACCTTTTATTTATATCAACAATTTGATCACAGTCGCTCAAGAACTACAAGAGGAAGAACTAAATTGTTGAATTGGCGTCGCTCGGCTCCGTGAGTCGCGGATCGGCTTGGACCACTTGCTCTGTTGAAGATCGGCTCGGCTCATAAAAGGTTGCAAGGCTTCTTGCTTGATGGGTACTCGGGATCTTGGCTTTTGATTGGAATTAGGGTTAGGGTTAGGGTTTCACACAAGTTCTCTCACTAGACTTGTGGAAGAAGAAGATGAAGAAAGAGATAGAATGGCTAAAATGAACTAATGGATTGATTTTTTCCAAGATTGAATCTCTTTTACAAGTGAGCCTAGCGTCTTATTTATAGATCTCCCAAACCCTAGGTCTAGGTTTGAATTTACAATTCCCTCCAAAAGTTTGTTGAGGCTTCTAGAAGGAGTTTGTTAGGCTTTAGCTTAGGGTTTAAGCTAGGGTTTAGGAAGAAGTTTCTAGAATGATAGGCTAGTTTAGTGTTGATCCCAAAGCTTGCTGATCTGGCAGAAATCTCTGGAGTCTTCTGGAATTTGACATATCATTTTGAAGTCTGGACCCTGAGATAAGAATTTTGCATCAAATTTAGGAAGCTAATTCCTTGGACCCACCGCGGATCCGCAGCGCAAGCAGGCTCCTGCCGCGGATCCGCGGCGCTTTGTGGGGCTTGGGCCTTGGTCTTTCTGGTGTAGTCTTGGAATACCATTTGGAGCTTAATTTGATATGTTGAATTTTACTTTGCCTTTTGGATTGGTACCAGAACTGAAATCATTGAGTTGGCGTAATATTTGATCGGTACCGTATAGATTGTGGGCCTTTCTTCTGGATTTTCCTGCATAGATCTCAAAACAAGTGTTGCGCAATATAGGGATGATGCGATGCCATGAAATGCGGTCAATTTCCTTTATAGTGTCGGTTTCAGAGTCTAATACATGCAATCTGATATTTTGCGACAGTTTTGTTAATATGTAAAAATATGAATGTCGAACACTTCTATATGGATGCAAATGATGAGGAAATTGCCGGCTAAAATATGCAATATTTTCGACTAATCACTTTGCATAGTGGTATTCAGTTAGGAATATCCTGCACCTCATTCTATGATGGAAGAGCTTTGATCCCTTTTCGGGTTGTTTGCTCTTAAGTAAAAGTTTATGTTACTAGTTTTAAAAAGGAGGAGCCTAAACCACTTCATTTTGAAAAGCCAACCGAGTTTCTTCAACGATATCAAGTTCATTACGTTAAAGGATTTTCGCTAAAAACCAGCCGTAACCCTCCGTCATTTCTTACGAGTAATGCTTAGTATTCATGCTACGCTTGTTGATCTTTGTCGAGACGTAGTGTGCTGTAGTTAAGTGGTGCTTGTTTGTTGCATGGTGATGCGATTAATTAGGACAGTCATGCGACCTTGTTGACCTCTGTCCAGGGTCGTGCGGGTAGATTTAGATTAATTCAGGATAATGACGGGTTCAACTTGACCAGTAATTTATGGTTTGTTGACCTTCTGTCAAGGTCACAAGTCCTAGGAGTAAAAACCATATCGGGAGTTTCAAATATAAGGGAAACTTGCCAAATTTACGCATACTTTCTGGAGTGTGGTAATTTTTGAAAGTGTGTCTTAGCTCCACTACTAGGTTTATACAAGCATCAAGTATGCAATTTAAAAAAAAGTCTAGAGTGCTAAGCTACACTAACCTAAAATTTAACTAGAGTATTAGGGTTTGCAAGCAAGCAAACAAGTTTTACATTAAGTGAATAGAGAATACAACATTTGTAGACCGGTCCTTCACTTCTAAAGCTCCAAGTAGTAGTCCCTAGAACTCTTCTTAGGCTCCACTAGTTGAAAGGAACGTGCTTGCTTCATCGTTTTCGAGGCCGAAGATGATCCACCTTAAAGTCTCTCTAAATCAAGCTAATGCTTCACTAATCCAAGTATTAGTGAAGCTAACAACCTAAACTTATGGGCTAGATGAGTGTAGTTGATGAAGTAGGAATTTTGCTCACTTTAGAAATTTATTTCTCATTTTCTTTTCCAACTCAAGAAAACCTAGAGAGGAAGAAAATGGACTTGGGTGAGGAAAATATCAAGTGAGAGAATGAATCATGGTTTAAAGATAAGAGTTGGGTGAGAAAATATCTAAGAGTGAAACAAAATTAATGGGATGAGTCATGGCTTCTACAAGCATCTAAGCCATGCTCATTTCCACTTTATTTTGATTTTACCCTAAATAAATAATTACCCTAATTATCTTTAGTCTTGGTGTGAGTCTCATACATCCATGTTCAATGTATCATCCACCATGACACAATAGTGTTTTATATATAAATAAATAAATATATATCATATATATCTCATTATATATAATCAAGAGAAGAAAATGTTTAGTGAGCTACAATATTAGTTAATATATAAATATATCAAATATAAATATATATTAAATTATTAAATCAACACTTAATTCAATAATCCGGTATATCATATATATAACCGACTAATATCATTTATATGTATATCAAATTATCAAATCAACACTTGATTCAATAACCCGATCATATCATATATAACCGACAACTTCAATATACTATATCAAATCAACACCTGATTCAATAATCTGGTCATATCATATATGACTGCCAATATCAAATATATGTACATATAATATATCATTGAATCAAGACTTGATTCAACAATCCGGTTATATCACATATAACCTAACCGATAACAAATAACCGCCAGATTAGAATACGGTATCATATATTCGTATTTAATCAGGCCCCTGCATATATCAACATATGTGTCCTACTTCGTTTCGCCTGAACTGGGAAACTTCTGTGTGAAACCTTAAAGACCCGTCAATACGCCAGCAGTAGGTAATGGTCACATCAGTTACCTACAAACAGTCAGCGGTACTAGCTAGACGTAACGGCTACCCAGGTATTGAGCGATTAGAAGATCAACAAGCAAGCTTGTCCAAACTTCCATGAAGCCTATAAGTAACACTTACCGTATAGTCCGGTCTATTCGTCTGATATGTCGCATATCGAGTCTAGGGGTGGAATCGTCACACCCCGGTAACTTGATAAGTCATGCCGATGTATGACTCATAATGGTTCGAGAAATTACTGATAACATTCACCGGTAAATCTCATCAGCCCTGTCCAGGGACTTACTGCTATAGCCAATCGAGCATAGCGCAACATCAACTCCCAATACCGGGAGAGACGAAACCCCTCCTATCGCTCATTACCTCTATGTGACTCAGCATAGTGGGAACCACACAAGAATCTATGACGATCTCGGGTTTACAGACTAACCTGTACAAGTGTCACCAGAGAACTGCTATCTGACGATAGGTATGGTGCCATCTAGGATTTCTTGGCGAGTCCTGTTCAGTGTACCCATTCTTTAATGAGTACCAGTGTACAATCTATGTTGTCAAACACCAATGGTTGTGGGATCAACCATCGCCCCATACAGCGTCAAGAAACACACACTAGTCTACTCTGGAATATCGATGTCCTGTCTCGATATCCCCTCGACTACGAACTGTTAAAGGATGTGCTTGTGGACTACACAAGCCTCACTGGTATGATCTGCATCATAGTCCTGGTAGTCAAGCTAACATCCTAAGGGCTTTATCAACATGTATCAGAGAGACAGTATAACAATACAAGTGTGCATGTTAAGATAAAGAGCAACCAGATAACATACTATCACGTCGAGCAAGAAAGTCCTATATATATGTCCAAGCATCCACTATATCATACAATAATGGCCTCTAGGGCATACATATGCCTAACAATTTTGGTCGGATTTCGTCAAAATTATCACACAATGATAGTTAGGTCCCGATTCTCACTGATGAGTAGGTATTACTCAGGAGATTTTCACTTTATAATTACCTAACCTATTAGGTGTCTAGAAAGTATTAACGAGATTACGCCTCTGCGGAAACGGGGTTATTTAATTGGGTCCGTGCGAAAGCACGTGAGGCCTCCATCGGAGTACGAACACTGATCTGGCTGAACGGTTACCGAACTTGTAAGGTGTATATGATACCGATTAGTTTTCCTTTTAGGATTTGAAGGAGAATTCGAGGGTACAGTGGGAGCCATCCTGATTAGATAAAGCGATAACCATTCTAATCTTGATAGAGTACACACCGAATGTTTCTTTTCTCTCTCTTACAGTGACCCATAATCCACCTTAAACTAAAACTTATTATCCAAGCTAACCGAACCTTCTTACAGATTTTGGTTTTGGATTGTCATGATTCATGGCAAAAGTCGCATATTTTCCTGCTGCTTCTACTTTCCCTTTAATTTTCTCCAGAACACTCCGTATCACCACGATGATCCATATTGCTTGGAACGACCATCGTATAGTTACATACGAACTCGAAGAAATTACTTCAGTCGAGAATGGCCATTGGTTTTGGAGAAATTGAATAGAATTATTCGGTTGTCTCTTCCTTTTACCTTTTCTCATATTGCGAGAGCTCCTCGTATTAGGAGAGTACACCTATTACGTTTATTGGATTGTCTTTTTCCAAACCTTAGGCTAGTGCTGAAAGGTAGGGAAGGAAAAAAACTGATTAGCCTAATTCTGGTGTACAGAAGATAAGATGCATAGACATATAAAGATAAATAAAGGGTTGGAGTGAGAGCAAAGGAAATTGTGATTACTATCGAAAATCTGGATAGTGGAAGAGGCATTACTAGGAATATCTGGCCCATCCCTTGAAACATTTTCATGTTTTGGTTTTTCTGTGCAGCTGTTACTGAAAACTGTTTTCCTAATTAATTCTGACTTCAGGGTATGTATGTACCGAATTTGAATCCCACTATGTATAACGTTACAAATGCTGAGTAGGAGTAGAATATTAGGAAATGGACGATTTGATTCTCAATATCGGAATTCGTAGTAATTGACGATATTGGATTAAATCGTTTGGCTTTGCGTAACAGCAAATATTTGGTTTCGAATAACCGTTATGCACCAATTTTTAAAATTGAATATCTGTATCTTTATTTTATAAAGTGATATAAAATTTGAAAATTATGTTCTAAACATTTACCTTTATCAGTTGATGATAGGGTAATGTGTATTGAATAGCGGTATAGATATTCTTAACCGAAATAAAGTTTTCAACTTACAACATACGGAGTTTGGGTTAATATACTCTTGGAACTTATATACGGTAATGTATGTTCGGTGTACTTAAGGACAATGGGTTTGTGCTCTTATTTCATTCAGGTTTATCTATGAGTTCTCTGGTTTTAGATACGCATTCGTTGAAATGCAAGGTCCAAAGATTTTGAAAAGTTTATAGATATAAGAATAAAGTAGAGAACCATGTGTTGAAAGTATCAGGGTTCTTTGAAGTGATTGAAGATATAGATACTTATACTAGGTATTCCGTCGTAGTAATATCGAGAACTTGATTCTCTCATAGGTTATTCATCCGTGAGTGCGCTCCTTGATGAGTAATGATGTATTGACCCTTTTAACATATAGGTGATATGTACTGGAAACAACTGCATGAAATTTGAATCCGGTCCCATCTAAATTAGTACCTTATATGGACATAGATTGGTTGCATATCTTGAGAATGTCAAGATATGGAGTTATCTGGTTTCTGTTTAAAAACAGAATCCAGGCAAACTCAAGGCACGCTTCGGCAATGACAATTTGTGGATTAGCCCGAGCAATTGGTAGGGTTTTGATTCTACCATTTTCAAGATCAATAGTTACATTGTTTTTTACTCGCATTTTTTTTTATAAAAAGAATCTTTTTGCAAAAGAAACCAGTGGGAGTATGGTAGAACTGAAAGTGCGACGCAGACCTATGGAAGCACCAGATCGATGAATGGATAGTCTCGATATAGGCAATGTCAAAAGGGTGAAAAGGAGACTGAAGAAAATATGGATTGAGCTGATACGAAAAGATATGGTTGCCAAATGCCTCAATGAAAGTATACTGTTCAATAGGAGTGAGTAAAGACGGAGGATTCATGTGCTGGACCCGGCGGTGATTCTCATGTTCGTTCATTGCAGACCCCATATGCTTGGGATAAAAGGCTTTAGTAGCTGTTTTCTTCATTAAATATGTAACCCCATAGCCTTTAAGGGTGATATGATGCTTATATTTATTATTGGGAGTAATAGCCCTGTCCATTTTATCTTTCATTTCTCGTCTTGAAGTGTATGGTTTGGGGTCTTTGGGGTACGTTCACTAATATATGTCAACACTAATATATGTTATATTTGGGTAATATCTTTCTGTTGGTTGGTGATGTCGTTTTAGTCTCATCATCTTACACAGAAATTTATACTCATGGTAAATGTTCTGTTTCCATTCAAATTCTTTTTATAGCAATTTTTTACTTTGTTCTATTTTTAATTCTGACCTCGGATCTGCTGTATTAAATGCAACATGTTATGTAACTACGTTGTTTTTGTTAATTTTTGTTGTTTTTGTTAATTTTTGTTGTTTTTGTTAATTTTTGTTAATTTTTGCAACAACATATTAACTAAAACTGTTATGTCTTGTATAAATGGTTACTGCCTCCCCCGCACCCACCCCCCCTCCCCCACCCCCCCAAAAAATCTAAAACTGTTATGCAATTTTCACCTGTTAACTGGTCATAACCATATACTGCAATTGATCGTAATGATTCAATGATATGAGTAGTTACCTGATTGTGAAAAATAGGTTCCACTATAGACATGCCTGTCGATTCAATGAGTTATCTTCATAAACTGTACCATCAGCTGTCGAAATGATTTGTCATATTATCAATGTGAGAACTCTTGACTATACATTCTATATAAAATCACTTGTATCCATTGTCCTGCCAAAACATGTATTCATTGTCATATGCTATCTAAGGAGTTATGAAATGTTCTCTTTGTAGGTTCACTTTTCGATTCCTACGCAATTTCCTAAAGCACAACCTGTCTTGATGTTGCAAAGTTGTCAGGTAATTGTTTAACATATTTTAATCACTCATGTAAAATTGTTTTGTGTATTACAATTCATCAGAGAGTGTGTGGGGCCTTTTCTTTCTTTTTTACCTTTTGTTTTTGATTTTTTTTTTTGGGGTGGGGGGCGCACTGTATGAAATTTCAGACAAGGGCGGAGCAAAAAGTCAACCATCTGTTGCTTCGACGATTGGCTCTGGCTATCTTGAGCATCATATCCTTAATACGTCAATTTGCATGTGAATTGGGTACTGTTTGCCCTTGCCTTGCATCAAATGATTGCAAAATTTACGTTTTTCAGACAACAGAACATTTACGATTTTAAATGAATGGGCAAAGATTATCCAACAATATGAAAATTGGCGTACCCATTGTTTAGGACATCGAGAAATTTGGCCAATGTCGATCGTCCAAAAAATTAACAAATGGTTGATTTTTCAAGTCGCCACTGTAGGAAATTCCGTACCAGGTAGGGCCACTCTATACTCTGATCCTTCTGTGTGTGAGATAGAGAGAATCCTATGGCGTTCGTCAATGCCACAATATTTTTTTGACGTTCGACATCAACCATCTTGACTTTCATCACTTAAGATGTACATACAACAATTTTCGTGTGATTCTAATACTATTTAGCCGTTAATTTAGTAGAGTCAAAAATTCAAAATGTCATGTATCGTAAAACCATTGATTTTTCTTACACTAAATCAACAGTTAAAAAGTATTAGAATTGCATAAAAATTGTTATCTACATCTTAGAAGAGAAGATGAAGATATGTGCCGATCATCCAAAATGGTGTAAGGTTGACTTTTGACCGCCGCCATAGGAGGAACATAGGGTCTTATTCCACCATTATATATATATATAGGTTTAATTAAAAAAATGAAATACTTTGGCGTAATTACGAGAAATTACCAAATTCTTGTTAAATACACAAGCAACTACCCCGAAACTTTCAAAAACTACATGAAACTACCACGAAACTTTCAAAAACTACGAAAAACTACCATAAACAACGTACCACAAATGCAATAATTGCAGGAAACTACTATTAAGCTTTCAAACCATGGTAGTTTCTCGTAATTCTGAGAGACTTTGGTAATTTCTCTTAATTGAGATAAAGTATTTGGTAGTTTTTTTGGAATCAAGCTATATATATAGTTGGTCGGTTCCACTGGTGGTATACGATAGTGATTTGCAGCCCTCCACAAATCACATGAAAATTGTTGTATCTGCATCTTTGACGATGAGATGAGGATGATGTGCCGATCAACCAAAAATGGTGTAAGGTTGACTTTTGATCACTGCCATAGGAGAATTTCCCTCACAAGACCTTTATCCTCCATTATGAGATTTCGTGTGTGTATTTATATATAGGGTAATGATCCAGTGAGACGTTTTCTTATGTGAGACAAATGAGACTCTATAACACCCTGCCTCCCGTGTATTTCACCGATTTAGACCGTTCACCGTGATCTGCATGTCACGCATACCCTACGTATCAATTTTCATGACATTCCTACACCTGTAGCATGCACGATCGATGATATCATTTTTCAGACTGCCGGAAGACGTTCATTTTTCGTTCACTTGATCACATGTGCTAGATGTGTAGGAATCTTATGAAAATTGATAACGTTGGGTATGCGTGATATGCAGATCACGGTGAACGGTCTGGATCGGTGAAATACACGGGAGGTATGGTGTTATAGAGTGCGTCTCATTCGTCTTACATAAGAAATGGATCATTACCCCTACACACACACATATATATTGCAAACCGGTCCGCGGTTTTTAAAAACGGGAACTCCCGATCTACGACATATTTAAACGATCCGATCCGTTTAAGTTGATCATCCTACCCGCAAATATATGTGTATGAAAAATTAAGGGATTTAAAGATCTCTAGCCTATGCTGCGGATGATGTTTATGTTGCATTATCGAAAGACGTTCATTTTTGCACCCATCGATGCATTGGGTAAAGGTCTTTAAATCTCTTGATTTTTCATAAACATATATTTAAGGATAGGGTGATCAACTTGAACGGTTCGGATCATTCAAATATGTCGTGGATCGGGAGTTCCCGTTTTTAAAAAACGCGGACCGGTTTGCAATGGATCACTCCCCTATATATATAAATATATATATATATATATATAGGAGTGTGATCCATTGCAAACCGGTATATATCTATAGAGGGGTGTGATCCATTGCAAACCGGTCCGCGTTATATAGGGGAGTGATCCATTGCAAACCGGTCCGTGTTTTTTAAAAACGGGAACTTCCGATCCACGATATATTTGAATGATCCGAACCGTTCAAGTTGATCACCCTATCTTCGAGTCAACGTGTAAGAAAAATCAAAAGGTTTGAAGGCCTCTAACCGATGCATCAAATGAGTGCAAAATGAATGTCTTTCAATATTAGCAACATATACTTCATCTGAAGCATGTGTTAAGAATCCTTCAAATCCTTTGATTTTTTATACACATCGACTCAAAGTAGGGTGATCAATTTGAACGGTTCAGATCGTTCAAATATGTCGTGGATCGAGAGTTCCCATTTTTAAAAAACGCAGACCGGTTTGCAATAGAGTGCTCCCATATATATAGGCGATCCATTGAGGTTGATTTTCATTTTTTAAAATGAGACCAACTCCTCAAATTCCCAAATCGATATGTTTTTCACCGATCCGATCAATCATCATGATTAACATGTCATATATAGGTCACATTTTAAAAGTCGTGTGATTTGGAGACCTCTAGCATATCGATTAGATGGAATTAAAAATTAACGGTACCTCGATACATAAAAGATACGATCACTTGATGGATGTACGAGAGGTCTTCAAATCTCATAAATTTTGACTCCTAAGCTATCTATGACATGTAGATCACGATGACCGTCGGATCGGTGAAAAACACGGCGGTTTGAAAGTCTGAGAAGTTGGCCTCATTTTAATAAATGTAGATCACGATAACTGGTCGGATCGGTGAAAAACCGGGTTGCACTATAAGAAAAACGTGCACTCTTAAACGATGCAAAATTTGAACGATCCAAACCGTTCATTGTCTAATCCATATTCTAAAATGTTTATCTATGAAATATCAAAAGATTTGGATGCCTCTTACTCATGCATGAAATGGGTTTTATGTTCTATTATCGAAAAGATGTTCTTTGCCCATTTGATGCATGGGTTAGAGGCATCCAAATCTTTTGATATTTCATAGACAAACATTTAGAGTATGGATTTGACGATGAACCGTTTGGATCGTTCGAATCTTGCGTCGTTTAGGAGTTCACGTTTTTCTTATTGTGCAACCCGGATTGCATATATATACATATACATACACACACACACACACATATATATAATGGAGGAAAGAGGCCATAGGAGGGAATTTCCTCCCACGGCGTCGAAAAAATACACCCTCCCTCATTTTTTCCGACAATCGGCACCCACCATCTTCATCGTTATCATCTAATAAGTCGGTACACCAAATTTCATATGATTCATCAACTTTTTCACCGTTGATTTAGTGGGTTCAAAATTAACGGTTTACCGACAATAGAACTTTTTAAATTGCTAAATCAACGGTGAAAAGATTGTAGAATCATATGAAATTTGGTGTACCCACATCTTAGATGATAACGATGAAGATGGTGGGTTCCGATCAGCGGAAAAAATGAGGGAGGGTGTATTTTTTCGACGCCATAGGAGGAAATTCCCTCCTATGGCATCTTTCCTCCATTATTTTCATTTCTTATATATATATATATATATATATATATATATATATATAAGAAATGAAAATAATGGAGGAAAAAGGCCATTGGATGGAATTTTCTCCTATGGCGTCAATAAAAATCAATCATCCAATAATTTATTCGACAATCGGCACCCATCACCATCTTTATCATCTAAGATGTGAATACACCAAATTTCATGTGATTCGACCACTTTTTCACAGTTGAAATAGCAATGTAAAAAGTTCTATTGTTGGTAAACTATTAATTTTGCACCCACTAAATCAACGGTGAAAAAGTGGCATAAACATCAAATTTGGTATATCCACATCTTAGATGATAAAGATGAAGATGATAAATGCCGATCATCGAAAAAATCGTGGAGCGAGTATTTTTTCGATGCCATAGGAAGAAATTTCCTCATATGTCACCTTTTCTCAATAAAACCCTAGTCCGCGCGTGTGCTAGGGTTCTATCGATAGAATTTGAAAAAAATTACCACCACTTGCTTTACCTTTGGTTTTGCATTGGGATATGCGCGATCAATTATGAAGAGAACCATTCATTCTTTTAAATAACCACATGATTAATAACACATCCCAATGCAAATTCAAAAGCAAAAAAGTGGTAGGATTTAATCTATATATATAGTAAATAATATTGTAATTCCTATCGATAGGATCCTATCAAACCCCCCCCCCTCTCTCTCTCTATATATATATAATTGGCATGACGGACTGTAGAAGGGATTTACTTGAAAATTCATGAACTGGAGATGGCATTCGCAATGAACATGATATCTGAAAGTTTATCTTTCATACATGAGAAGTGCCCGTATCATATTTGTCCATCTTCAATTCTCACAGCGCGAAAACTCACCTAAATTATGTAACTAGTTTGTAAGGTGGGACACCCTGCCGGAGCCATCCCTCCCCTAAGTAAGGAGGATTGCCCTTGTGTTGGCTGCATGCCTCGAATTTGTGACCTTGTGGGCCTAAGTGCTAACCAACTTTCCTTGCCCCTCGCTATTTAATGGAATTCTTAACTTAAAAAATCTTGAAAACTCATATTACATGAAAACATTGGTAGGAAAATCTGAACATATCTCCTCCTGAAGGCAGGAAAACATTGATAGTTCATCGGTAGATGTTTCGTCGTATTGAATCAAAGCATGATTTTCCAGATTAATTGAGGAAAAATTGTGTCAATCTTTAAAAATTTCGAAACATATCTTCTCCTGAAGGCAGGAGTCCATCTACTAATGGACAAATATGGGAATGTGAATAACGGGAAAATTGTGCCCTTTGATAGAATATTCTCAGACTACTACAAATCATACCTGATTTGGGAATAGGTAGATAGTAATTGTTGGGTAGCACTTGAACCACATGAAATGCAGCTGATATTCTCATTTTTTGAAGGTTACTAATGTCGTACTTTTTCTATTATCATGCAGCATTTTAATATTCATGGTATAGCAATGATGTCACCTCCTATAAATGATTACCCTTATAGTCCGAGATGGGGTGCATCAGAAATTGCCCAGCGCATCTTGTGAGCCCTCGCCATCTAAGAGTTTGTAGAAATGTGCAATTATTTTCTCAAAGCCTTCTCATCAGTTTTTCTATCTTACAGCGAATTTGTGGTGGATGAGAGTTTGAATTTCAAAAAGCACTGTATCGATTCGTTGCCCATCTCTCAATAGGTACCTTTCTTTTCCTAAATGATTGTCCTATGGGGTTAAATGCACAAATCTCCTATATAGTTTCTTTCGTATAGCACTGATATCCCCTTTGATAATTATTACTGCAAATACCCCAGCTGTTCATAACCAAAAGCCTTAAAAGAGACCCAAAGCATAATCTACTCAATACAAAAAAGGACTAGTGTTAAATTAGACAACCATTTGAGTTGTTTAGAGTGGAATCCGAGTGTTTTGAAGGGTTCTGGTTGATGAGCAGAGGGGTGTTTCTGCTAATAAATCACTTGGGGGATCTAAGTGCTATATGAGGTATACTTGAGGGGTGTTTTCTGCCATGACCTTTTTTTTGATAACCACTCTGCCAATGTTATTGTTTACTTGAATGAAGACATATATGGATGCAGGAAAACTATGCATCTTGTTTTATTTCGCCATGAATGTTTCTGAAGTGATCAAAGCATTGTGTATGGGGTCCAAGAAACTCAAACTTTAGAGATCGTCATCTTTGGATGTGCAGTGAGTGCAGGCGAAGTTTGGGATTGAATAGGCAAGAAAAAGAAGAAAGCATAGGGGTTTGCTGAAATCCCGGGTTATTTGAGACTCGGTGTGCTATATCTAAATGTTATTTTCGAAAATAGTGCTATAGCTGGCCCTTCCCTATTTTTCCTGTTATGTTAAAATAGTTGCAACAATTAGAAAATTAGCTTACCTGCAGCTGTTCTTTAATCCACGGTGCAGCTGCAATCACAGGCATTAACGAGGACATAATGTAAGACATAATGTAGCTTCTAGTATGAATATACTGTACCAAATTATTTATTACTCCTAAAGAAAACAGAAATTAAAATGCCAAATTTCCGGTATATTTATTTGTCACAAAGTTTATTTATCACAAACCTGAATCGTAAGTGCTGCTGAATAAATGCTTATTATCAGATTATAAGATAATAACAATGCTAACGACTATAAAACGTACAATTTTATTAATTTTGTAGAGATTATATAACTGTCTTTCAAATTTGGTATCAAGTAGTTATTTTTGTTGATTTTTTTATGTACCAGTAAAACATAGGATATGATTGAAGTGATGAGATTATTTTAGCTTCGTGCTCATACCTCTTTCTGGTTTTTATTGCTGGTTTAGCATTTCTATAAATTTGCTTGCAATGCTTGGAGAATTTGGAATTATTTCAAATATTTCCTAATTATATCAATAGACTATCTTAATATAATATAACATGATAAATTTTGAACAAGCCGCATGCTTTGCATGCCTTGTAAACAAGCGTACAATAATGCTTAAAGTTTTTGTACTGGAGAAAAATTTGGATCTCTGAATTTTTTTCATTCTCTCTTTTAAAAATCTTATTTCATTTCCAATTTATTCTTTAGGTTAAGTACTTCATAATTTGAATTCTTAATTACAAAGTTGAAACTAGCCCTTCTAGTTAACCTTAAAGTGTATTTTTTGCAACATTCTAAATCTGTACATCTAAAAGACAGGCTAGCTTGATAATGGTGGTGTTTTTAATAAAGTCTATGAAGATATTAAGATGTATACAGATCACAAATTTAAGATTTTAGTATAAAGGGTAAAACAATAATTAATAAGATAACATGCCATTTCACTTTTTACATAATCTTTTAGGTAAAGAAGAAAATGAATTTTGAAGCTGAAGAAGATAAATAGCAGATAGAAAACTGAGTGAAATCCTCAATTATAAATTTTTTTGGTTTTAAATTATTTTCAAGATATATGTGAATGGTGGAAAATATCATCAGTAATGGTAAATAGATGATAACTGCTTCATGCCAAAACATTTTCCTAAAATATAATTTGTTATACCCATATTTTGCTGTTTGATTTCCTCCACTGTCTCATCTCTCCCAAACACTTAATGTTCAAGTTTGAAAAATTAATGCAACTTGGTTTTATTTAAGTTTGTAAAAAGAAATGGATCAAATAATGAAATATTTATGATCCAAATAGGATGATGTGTATGACTTTAATCATAAAAACTGTGTGTATGGCTCTTGTAACCGAACATTTTTACTATGGTGTAAAAAAGGTTTACTATTCGTTCTTATCAGTTACCTCATACTTTTTTAAATAGACAATTCTTCATGTGAAATACACTAAAGAAACTGACATATAGGATTTTGATAAAAGACATATAAGCAATTTATACTAAATTGATCATGTCTCTAACATAATCTACACATGGTGGTGTCTATAACTTCTCATGTGCTAAAAATGGCCTAAATAAAATGGGAGGAGATACTGATATGAACGATAGGTGTAGATTGACGATGGTGTAGAGCATGAAATTTTCATTTTCTAAAATGGTGATCATATGATATAAGATTATGGCATCTAGATCAAATGTTATGGCTCTCAAAATTGAACTAAAAATCAGCATTATTTTCCATTTCCTACAAATTATTCTTTCATGCTCTGTTTTCACATATCACAAAAGTTTAGACTAAAGATGGAAATAAGAACATATTACATTTTAGTTAGTGAGTCATTAGATCAATATAGTCAACTGAAAAGCGATCCATAGTTAAAGCAAAAACATTTGATGCTAAAAATAGTTAATAACTTTAAATCCACACTTGTATCATTAGAATTATATATAAAGAAGATCAGGGGTTATTCATTTTCCTTTTGCTTACAATTCTTAGTGTCAGTAATCTTGAAAAAGTTTATTTTACAGCTTTAATTTTCCTTTTCTGTTCTGATTAGCTATTAAATAGCCTTGAGCTAATCCAGTCATTAGGAAGCACCAAAGTAATTTCACAACATGTAATTTTTCATATTACCTCTTAAATTTTTTACTTCTACCAAATAGCCTTTTCTTAATTAGCTTTAGAATATTAATATGTTTTTTTACACCTTAAATATCGATAACGTTTATTGG
The DNA here is from genome assembly GCA_030015575.1 of Agapanthus africanus. Lineage (NCBI taxonomy): Eukaryota > Viridiplantae > Streptophyta > Magnoliopsida > Asparagales > Amaryllidaceae > Agapanthus > Agapanthus africanus. The sequence continues at coordinate 31,850,587 of CM057339.1, forward strand.
AAATCTTTAACTTATCTATATTTGAGGGTTTTTTCCACAATTATGAAAAAGATGGGTGCAATTGTAAGATCAAACGAATCCCATGTTTACATGTTCAATAACCAATTAAAATAAATTAAGAGGTAATTATAATCATAAATCTATATAGTATCACCTTTCGTCCTAAAATGATAAGCAGTTGATAAAAGCAGTAGCAACAACAATGTCGTCAGCTTGAATCTACTTCAGATGGAGGAGACAGCGGCGATGGATTGCTTAATCAAGTTGAATCTTTCTTCTTTTTATTGCAACCGGATTATTGAATGGGCTATATATTTCCTTTTTTCCCCTTACCACTATGATAGTCATGTAATGGATATATAAACAATTTGGAAAGTGATGATACTCAATATTGACGGTCTCCAAGATCAGGACACGTGGTATATGATGTGTCCCAGAACTCAGAAGAAAGGGCCACAGGGGCCGACCAGACCACCCCTGTACCCGACCTGCAAGCACAAGCTGGCTCACCTCAGAGCCCCCTGAAATTTGGCCTCCTCGGCCTCTCAGCTCACCCCAAGCTGCCTCAGGACCAAGACTCCTCGGCTCTCTCGCTTGTTCCTGAGTCCCTGGCCGAGGCCATCTTCCTCGGTCCTCCGGCCGACCAACTCCATCACTCACAGGCGTAACCGCCGTTCTGCAAATCTCGCAATGCACAGATTCTCCGCCAGCAACATCCCACGTTCCACGCCACCACGATCCCCATTAATGGGCGATCCGCTCTTTACGAGGGCGTGACGTCGGGAGCGTAACTGCCGGCGAGATTCTCACGCCTACTGCTGCGTGCTGCCGCCACTATATAAACTCCCATCACAGAGGGGTCAAGTAGGGCATTTTTTATTCCACTTAGCCGTTACTCTGCCCGGATCTCGTACTAACTTGATCGTCGGAGGGTCCTCGGTGGTACCAAACCACTCCGGGACTTCTTTGCAGGTACTCGGCGTTAAACTCCTCAAATCACCAATCTCCTCAAAACCCATTGAGACCCGCACGCAACAGAAGATCACCTTCCAAATCCACAGGGAGATCGACGTAAGACAACATCCGAGGGAGACCCGAAAAGGACTTCCATCAGTTGGCGCCGTCTATGGGAAAAACTCCACAGAAAAACTAAGTTGGCCTTCCGATTTCCATCCATATGGCGAGCGACCACCATGAAGATCCAAGTACCAGCCGCCGCCTCCCCCTCACCGGAGGCGCGGATGAACCTCCCCCGGCGACCATCATCAACGCCCTCGCCAGCCGAATAGATCGGCTACAGTCCTTCGTGGAGGCGCTCGTCCGCGTCCAGACAACCGGGCCTGGGCTCCAGATCGCCGCTCCTCCACCTCGGGAAGGCTCTGCCCTCGTCGACACGGCTGACCATCGGTAGGCTACGACCCCTGGCCACAGATCTCACGGGTCGATACTCCCTGAGGCCCGCAGGCCGCCCCACGGCTCCACACCAAGATCCGCCGCCAGAATGCCTCACCTCGAGCCTCCTCGCGACCCTTACCCCCCTGAGGAGATATCGGTCACCTCGCCTGTACACAGGCATGATCGACACCTCCTCCCTCGACGGGGTCACGCAGAAGGGGCTCGCCACGACGGCTCGAGAGCCACCTTGCCCAGGGTTCTGAGAGACCTCATCGAGAGGAACCGGGGCCGCGCCTAGACCCAGGTTTCCCACAGCAGAGGCCTGGGATCACAAGGCGCCGAATCCTCGGGGTACCACGGCCGACTCGACGCCCTCGAAAAGAAAATCGAAGGCATGTGCCAGGAAGGTAACCTCTCGGGCGACGGGGCTAAGTACGCCGCCGATTCGCTCACCAAGCCGTTTACCGAGGGACTGCTCGCTGTCCACGTCTCCTCGCCCAACAAGCCCCCAAAGGTCTCTCTGTTCGACTGGAAAACCGACCCTAAAGGCCATTTGGATGCTTTCACCGCGGGGATGAGCTTTCAGGACCATTCTGACGCCGCCCAGTGCAGGGCCTTCCCGGCCACCCTCATCCACTCTGGTCGGGACTGGTTCCGAGGACTCGAGCCTCGCTCAATTTTGACCTTCGACGAGCTGGCTACTCAGTTCCTCGGCCACTTCGTTGGGAATCGTCGACAGAAGCACACGGTCGACTACCTCTTCACAATTAAGAGCGGGGACAAAGAGACGTTCAAGGCTTACATCACCCGCTTCTACAACGCCCTTCTCGAGGTCCCTGAGCACCGGGACGAGACCGTCATCACGGCGCTCAGATCTGGTCTAAGGCACAAGAAGTGGTTGCGCTCCTTTGCGTTGGCACAGCCTAAGATCATGGCCGAGGTCAAGGCGTGGACCGAACGCGAGGTTCAGCTAGAGTCCGAGGTGAACGCGATCCTCCCCTGAGCAGAACGGTCCGACCAGAAGAAGAGGGCTCGGGAGGAGTGGCCGGAGCATCAGCAGCCCTATCACCCGAAGTTCCAGAAGTACACCCCGCTCAACGTCTCCCTTGCAGTGTTACTAGAGGAGGCCCAAGGCGAAGGGTTCTTCAAGTTCCCTCCAATCCCGCGTCAGGCCTCGAAGCGAACCTGGGGCCCTTACTGCGCCTTCCACCGGACACTGGGCCACGCCACGGAGGATTGTAAGCAACTCCGGGACTACATCGAGAAGCTCATCCGATGGGGGCACCTCGCCGCCTACTTGAGGGACAAACGACAGTCCGACCGCGAGCAGGAGCAGCGCCCCCCTCCCGCCGAGCTGACCATCGTCCAGATCATGCTCGTTTCGACAGATGACCAGTCCGGCGCCCAGGGAGCCCCGTACCCGGTGCCGAGCACGGAGACCAACAAGCCTCCGGGGAGCTCGGGCCACGCTAATAAGGTCATTTATTAGTATGTACTTTTCTTTTGGGGCAATGTAAACTCTTCCTAGGGTCTGTTGTTAATTTAATAAAGATCAATGGGACATTGCGAAAAAGAAGAAAAGATCTCATTTATTCAAAAAAGGTATTATGGGCTCCTCAGCCATACATATAAAAAGAAAAAAATTACAACAGCGGGGGAAGGGGGTGCAGAGAGCACTGCTCATGATACTCGGTAAAGATCTCCGCCAGCCGAGGCCTCGCGAGATCCAACCTTTGCCCTCGGTTTCCCCCGCGCGCGTTGACCCTAAGCCTCAGCTCGTAGCACTCATGGACGAGCGCCTCTGAGCGAGCCAGCTGGTTCGTGGAGATCAGGCCGAAGCGCCTCAGAGACCGCAGCTTGCCCACGGCCTCATCATAGAGCTGCTCAGACAGGGGGTTGTAAAGCCCCGGCGACGCCCTCTAGATGGAGTACATCAGCAGATGCGCCCCAACAGAACTCAATAGTCGCCCGCCTTCGCCCTAAAATTCGCTGCCACGTGGCGATCAACGAGCCTTCCCTGGCGGAATTGAAACGACGCGACCCTGCCGCTTCGCCTCCCCCCACATTCAATGCGCATGCTACGCGCGCGTATGCTGCGACCGTTCCTGTTCCCCATACCTGCAACTGGATGGTCGGGCGAAACCTCATGAAAGATTCAGCCGAGCAGCTACCCTGCCCGGTTATCTTTAGCAGGCCTCCTAAGGCCCCTCCGACGCTAAGGATCAAAGTCCTCCGTAGAGGCAACCGAGCGGCTCCCCTGCTCGGCTATCCCTGGCCGGTAGCTTCCCTACTCGTAACGCCAGGGATCAAAGCCCTCGCCAAGAGGCAACCGCGCAGCTTCACTGTCCGGTTATCCTTAGTAGGCCTCATACAACCCCTCCAATGCTAAGGATCAAAGTCCTCCTTAGAGGCAGCTCAGCAGCTACCCTGCTCGGCTATCCCCGGCTGGTAGCTTCCTACCACGACCGACAGGGATCAAAAGCCCTCCCAGAGGCAGTCGAGCCCGAGGGTTTCTCGCTCGGCTATCCTCCAGGACAAAATCCCTCGCCAGGAGGCACCGGGCGGTAACCCCGTCCGGCCAAGGGTCCTTGGTAGGCTTCTTACAGCCCCTCCCGCGCTAAGGACCAAAGTCCTCCCAGAGGCAGTTGAGTCCTTGCTCGGCTATCCCCGGCTGGTAGCTTCCTACCACAACCGACAGGGATCAAAGTCCTCGCCAAGAGGCACTGGGCAGTAACCCTGCTCGGTCCCCATCCTGAAGGATCAAAGCCCTCGCAAGAGGCAACCGAGCGGCTGCCCTGCTCGGTCAACACCGGCTGGTATCTCCCTACCCATGATGCCAGGGATCGAAGCCCTCACAAGAGGCATTCGAGCGGCTACCCCGCTCGGTCGTCCCAGGCTGGTAGTTGCCTACCCATGACGCCAGAGATCAAAGCCCTCTCCAAGAGGCAACCGCGCAGCTTTACTGCCCGATTATCCTCAGTGGGTTTCTTACAGCCCCTCCAACGCTAAGGATCAAAGCCCTCGCAAGAGGCAACCGAGCGGCTACCCCGCTCGGTCAACTCCGGATGGTATCTCCCTATCCATGACACCATGGATCGAAGCCTTCGCAAGAGGCACCCAAGCGGCTACCCCGTTCGGTCGACCCAGGCTGGTAGTTGCCTACCCACGACGCCACAGATCAAAGCTCTTGCCAAGAGGCAACCGCGCAGCTTCACTGCCCGGTCATCCTTAGTGGGCTTCTTACAGCCCCTCCAACGCTAAGGATCAAGGTCCTCCGTAGAGGCAGCAGAGCAACTCTCCTGCTTAGCTATCCCTGGCCAGTAGCTTCCCTACTCGCAAAGCCAGGGATCAAGGCCCTCGCCAAGGGGCAACTGATCAGCCTCCCGGCTTGTTCATGCCCAACAGACTCTGCGGGCTTGTAGCCCTTATAGCGGGGCCTCTGAGCCCATTCATGCTCGGCACAAATGCGGTGGACGTCCTTCTGCCCATCACATGCAGAGGATCCGTGGCCCCAACAAGGGGCATCAGGTCTATCCAAGCCTGAGCGATCCCCCATCGACTTCGGGGCTATAGAGACGCCTCCTTCTCGGCAGCGCTTGGCAAGTAATCGGAATCAACTCGACAAACGATCGCTGGACAGATGACCGACCTGACATGGAAGCCCAACAGTGCAGGCAGAGATATTTAACGAGCATTCTTCACAAATAGAAGATAAAGTGAAAACCGATGAAACCAAAGAAAAAAGTTTTATTACCAAAGGCAAAGTCTTTACAAAGGGTATTTTGGGGATCCCCAGCTTTACAAACTGCCCGGAGGCTTACAAAAATTCCAGAAACAACAAAATAAAGGAAAAGGAAGACGGGGGCTTTAGGCCTCGGGGCCAGGCGCGACCTCGGGATCCTCGACATCCGCCACAAGACGAGCAGGGTCCTCGGCGACTTCCTTGTCAGGAATCTCTTTCCCCTGCTCCTCGGCGTCCGTGAGGGGGTATTCGGCCCGGAGCTCTTCGTCGGCGAACCCCGGCATCCGGGCCTTAACGGCGTCGAGGGCCTCGTGCCAGATGAGGGTTGTGGACACGGCCAGATCATCATAGAAGTCCTTCGACTTCTTGTAGCCCTCCACCGCCTTCGCCGCCGAGAGGTCGGCCAACTTCGCCACTCTCAGGTAGGCCGACTTCGCCGACTTGGCCACCGCCCCCAGCTCCTTCCGGAAGGTCTTCACCGTCTTCTTCAGGTTGCCGGCGAGCACCTGAGCGTCCTCAAGTTTGGCCTCGGCAGCCACGGTGACCTCGCGGTACCGGGAAACCTCCCATTTCTCGGCCTCCACCTCGCCCTCGAGGGTGGCGACCCTCGCCATCACCGCCTCCAGCTCCCGCTTGGAGCTCTCCTCCAGCGAGGCGAGTTGGCCTGTAGCCTTTATCGCCGGGGCTATCACCTCATCCTCCATGCGTAAGGCGAGGGCAACGTGCTGGAGAACCTGAAAAATTGGAAAGAGATCAGAAAGACGAAGGAGGCACCGAATTTCACAAACAACCGAGCACTAACCTGCACGGACTCCTGGGCGATGGACGCCATCTGAGCCCTGAAGGTTCCTCCGGGGATCTTACCCCCTGCCGACTGCTCTGTGTCGTGCAGCAGGCTATCCGCGACTGATAGCACCGAGGGCACCACAAACTGGAGGCCTCCCCTCCACCATGATCGGCGAGGGCAGGCCCCGGGAAGACCTCCGGGAAAGCCTCTTAAGTGGCTCCGATGGCGAGCCGATCTCCTCCTCCGAGGCCGGGTCCTCCAGAATTCGGGCCCGCTTTCGACCCGGCGCTCTGCTCGGCCTCGGGGTGGGGATCCGCCCCCGAACGCTCACGGGACGCGGCCACCGGAGGAGAGGGAGCCGGGGCAGGCTTCACACGAGAAGAGCTGGCTCCCCCAGCCTTCGTGACCTTCCTCGGCTGGCGCATGGAAGCTCGAAGCTCGTCCATATCCATGGGTCCTGCACAAACCAAATGCAAATAAGTCAGCGACACGAGCGATATAAAAGCCAAAAGCAAGCCTAACTTACCGACGAACTCAACGGGGCTGAGCTCGGCCCAACTCAGGACCCTCTCAGATAGCAGCACGTCGAATCGGGGGATGGGCTCCCACGACGTCACTCTCACCGCGGCGGGGTCATTGGACTGGTTCCCCGGCAAAGATTTCTCCCTCGACCACTTTGTAGGCACGGGCCAGTCCTCGCCCTCGGGAGGGGAAACGAAGAAGAACTTCTTCTTCTAGTCGTGAATGGAAGAAGGCAGGGCCACAACCCCTGTCCCGGCGGCGCCCCTATGTCGCTTTCTGAAAGAGAGGTAGACCCACCTTGGGTCGCCTGCTCGACCACCAGGGTGATTTTTGAAGATGAGGGAAGAATCAAGGAGGGAGAGGCTGAAGGGAACCGCCTGTAATTTCAGGCGGATCAGGAACCCGAGGAGAATCCTCCACGAGTTCGGCACTAAACGGTCAGGGGCTAATCCGAAAAAGTTCAGCGCTTCGATAACCTCGGGAGAGAAGGGCAGGCGCATTCCACCCCAAAAAGCTTCTAAATATAGGGCGATCTCCCTGCCCCGTACTTGGTCTACCCTCTCTCCCTCCTTGGCTAGACGAAGCGTATAGCGTGAGGGGATGTGGAAGCAAGCCCGAGCATTGGCGAGATCGTCCTCATGCCTCACCCAACACGAGGCGCCGGGGGTAGCATCTACTGCCTCCTTCCTGGGGGCTGCCCCCGCCGCACGATCCCGGGGAAAGGATCCGACCCCTACTCCCTGGGAGGACTCAGGCTCAACTAAAGGGTCCCTAGAACCTGCTCCTACGACATCTACTGACCCTATAAAGGAAGACATCTAACCTTGAGAAGAGGGATCCTCGGGAAACGAAAATGGAAGAGAGAAGACGAGCGCCGAGCAACCGGGACTTAGAACGGGGAAATATGAAGGAGTAGGGGCCCTGGAACGGGCCCCACCCCTATTTATCACCGCAAGCGACCTCATCCAACGGCGCCCTTCATCTCCCGCCAAAACGCCTCCTCACGTTCAACGGTTCCGATTGCTCCACTTGTCGTTCCCGCACTGGACCGCGTCCCGTCAGACGCCGCAGGTCTGCACACGTCGTGTCGGCCAACTGACGCTTGACACGTGGACCATCTCTTCAGTGGCAGGATGCACGAACCGGCGCACCTTCCTTAAATGCAGAGATCTCGCTCTGATTCGCTGGCAGAAAAGACAGCTGACAGCCCGGGGACATGTCCCGACGAAACCTTAGGAGGGAGCTTACCCCGGGCGGCCTGGCAGTCCACTCTTGACCCGACCCGCTAGCTGGTTGGGACAAGAGTGGGGGGCTAATGATGATACTCAATATTGGCAGTCTCCAAGATCAGGACACATGGCAGATGATGTGTCCCAGAACTCAGAAGAAAGGGCCACAGGGGCCGACCAGGCCACCCCTGTACCTGACCTGCAAGCACAAGCTGGCTCACCTCAGAGCCCTCCTGAAATTTGGCCTCCTCGGCCTCTCATCTCACCCCGAGCTGCCTCAGGACCAAGACTCCTCGGCCCTCTCACTCGTTCTTGAGCCCCCCGACCGAGGCCATCTTCCTCGGTCCTTCGACCGACCAACTCCATCACTCACAGGCGTAAACGCCGCTCCGCAAATCTCGCCATGCACAGATTCTCCGCCAGCAACATCCCACGTTCTATGCCACCACGATCCCCATTAATGGGCGATCCGCTCTTTACACGGACGTGACGTCAGGAGCGTAACTGCCGGCGAGATTCTCGCGCCTGCTGCTGCGTGCTGCCGCCACTATATAAACCCCCATCACAGAGGGTTCAAGTAGGCTATTTTTTATTCCACTTAGCCGTTACTCTGCTCGGATCTCGTACTAACTTGATTGTCGGAGGGTCCTCAGTGGTACCAAACCATCCGGGGACTTCTTCGCAGGTGCTCGGTGTTAAACTCCTCAAATCACCAATCTCTTCAAAATCCATTGAGACCCGCACGCAACAGGAGATCACCTTCCAAATCCACCGGGAGATCGACGGAAGACAATATCTGAGGGAGACCCGAAAAGGACTTCCATCAGAAAGACACTAATTATATTGATTTCTTATGATTTTACATGATTAATGTCATGTCCCGTTTCCTAAAATACGTAAATACGTTACGTGACAAAATCAACCACGCTACCTATGGTGAGAAAATATCCTTCCACAGTCACATAAGAAAATAATATCATAGTTTCCTCCCTTATGGGATTACAACGTTAAAATCATAACTAGAAAAATAAATCTAAAGTATCACTAAATTTAATAAGCAGAAAGCTCTTCACCGCTCAGCTTGTCTGTCAAAATATTCTCGATCTTCCTGCGATAAAATTAAAGGAACTGGGCCATGCAAAACCCAGACGTCAGTGGGTCATAAATATCATAGTATAACAATAAACTGAACAATATGCTATATATGATGTCACGTGCAAAATAAGGCATGTGTATAAATAATCACAGGTGTTATACGGCATGCTATATGTATGTCACGTGTATCCTGAAATCTGTGTTTCTAGGTTACTATTCTACAGGTATTTGAAACCAATGAATGTACTCCTCCATATAACTCAAAAGTATATATCCCGTTACCTCTTGGAACCACGGATCAAGATGTATGAATCAAGAATGATTCTATTCCGTTACCCTCCGGAACCACAGATCAAGTAGTAAGAATCACGAATGATTCTATTTCGTTACCCCCGGAACCATGGATTAGGTAATGTCCTTTTAAGTTATATTTCAGTTACACTTTTGATTTCCCAATTTCCCTAGCTTTCATTTTCCAAGTCAGGTATTAATAATATCTACCTAATACCAACACAGGAATAAGTAGGTACATGCTATGTCTATCTAGACAATAGGTCACGTCTATTAGGACAACAAATCAGAATTGTTGGCATCGGTAAGTATTACAAGTAAGTAGATACAAACAAGATAGCAATGTCGGTAACAAGATGACAGGTTATAAGCATGTCAATGTAATATATTAATTTATAAAAAGTGTTTATTGTAACAATATCATGAAAACAGGTCGCGATGAAATACGGTTATCTTGGTGCTGTAAATAGTGCAACGAAAATAAATAAACATATTAATTCCTACATTCGATTAACCAAACTAGAATAGTTCGTATAAGTTCTAATTATAGTTGTAATTTTGCATAACTTTATAAACTGTAATTATAAACATATTACTGTTAACTAAGTAATGAAATACGGTTATAAATATAAAACTGTATATTGATAATAAATTACAACAATATAAATATATAGATATAAGTAAACTAGCATGTAGCAAGTTATAAACTTGCCTCGGTAGTGACGAACGCGAATATGAACACGAACACGAACACGAACAGAGAAAGATTGAGACTTGATCTCGTCAAACGAACACGACTCGGTTATGCTTGCAATGGCCTCCACTTAGGTATTGCCGTAAAGGTTGAAGACGAGTGCTCCGGCGACGATCTGCTGGAGGAGGAGAACGAGGTCGATGGAGGAGATGAGGTTACAGTGATGATCGGGGTTTTGAGTTCGGTGGAGGGTTTGCAGTGGGTGTAGGCGAGTGCAGGAGGCGATGGTGATGGTTGCTGTGGTGATGGGATCGGCGACTGCGACTGCAGTCGAGGTGTTGGCAAAGAGGCGATGGAGTTTTTGAGTTGTGGAGATGGGTTCCAGGAAGTAGGAGTTGCTCTTGGAGATGGGTTCTCGAGGAGAGGAGGTTGTAGGTGATGGAGCTTATGGGGTTCAAGATGATCGGTGGTGAGATGACGAAGGAGAGGGAGGCGACGACACAGTGATTGTAACAATTCTGTTTTAGTGTACAGAAAATTTGTTTAAAAGTTAATGTACAAATGGAGTATTTGCAATTCTGTGTATGCTATAAGTATTTAATTTACTTTTGAACAGTAAGAAAGCACTTATAGCTCATTGGTAAAGCCTTGCACTGCTGTGATATAGCCCCTGTGTTCGAATCTCATCAGCCACATATTATTTTTGTTGATTTTTCTTTTAAACTTTTAGAAGCCCAAAGGTTTACACGTGCACTGCATATGAAATGAAAAGTCACAATAAAAAAAAACATGTGGAAAATGATACATACAAACATTCTAGGACACATGACATTCATCCAGACCCCAACCCATAACAATGGACCGGCGAGATTTGGTGAAGGGGCCAGCACCGCCAGTTTTATCCGTAGGGGATGCTCCCAAATTTTAACCCTATCACCCCTTGGCCCACCCCACTATCCCCATGCTGTTTTATTTCTCTGCATTTTTCCAGAGAATTAAAATGAGGTATTAATCCAAATTTTAATGCATATTTTTAATTCATTCTTCATTACCCTAAGCCTTAATTTCTCCTATAAATACCACACTAAACCATAGCCCTCCTCATTCAGAATTCCATTGCCAAAACTCTCTAAAATTCCTAAGTCCAAGAAGTTGTATAAGTGGAGTTAACTTAAGGTCAAGTTCTGGCGACATTTCGGGACAAATCCGGCGACGAAACGACTCCACGACACCTTCGAAAGCTTCCTCTACCTCCCCCCTCTATAATTAATCCGTAAGTCTCCTCTTCCCTCTCCTCTCTCTATTAAAAAGAATCCTATTTTCAAAACTCGTCGGAAGCGGAGTTAATCCGACTTCCGATTCTCATTTCTTTAAAAACTCAATTTTTATTAAACAACAAATTAATCTTATAATTATATATTGTTTAGTAATCATTAAACAACAATTGGACAAAGTTTTAATTCAAAATATTATGTTAAACAAATTCTATTTCACTTTTACAGTAAAATACCCTTAAGTTTGCATACGACATTACCTTATCTTTTTGCTCATATTACCTTTAGAAAACTCATGAGGTAATGACCTACCTCATCACAACACTCATTCTTGATATAGCACGATGACTTTTGGAACTTATGGGATAAAATACGAAATTACATTTAAATACCATAAACTTTCAAAAAAATGTTTTCTTTAAAAGTGTATTAAATAATTCCTTGCAAATAAGCCTCTACAAGACATTTTGGGGAACCCGATAGGGATGGTGCGGGTTATCGCACATCCTCGGTCCTAGTAGAGCGAGATGCATACCCCTTCACGGAACATCCGATCTCGATGGAATTTTTAATGTAATTTTTAAGAAAAACGTGATTTCTATTTAATAAATAAGTTCTATTTAAATATATATATATATATATATATATAAATATTATCAAAATATCTACTTTAAATATACAATATATATATTCTATATTTTCTAAATCAAAGGAATCGCAAATTTCATGAAACCACCAATACAAATCAATACAATTCTAATATTACACTATAATACCATATACTATTCAAGTTAGGTTATATTCACTAGAATATTTCATTTTATAAAAATTACAACTATAAAAATCCTAAAGACGATAAATAAATACTTGAGGTTTATTTTGAAAATATATCAAAGTATTTTCATAAAACCCCCTCAAGTTATATTAATTTACAATAAGGACCCTAGTAAATATAGATTTAAGCGGGATCAGTTCTCTTGAGCCTCAGGGAGTCGGAGAATATGGGTGCTTGCCTATCTAAGGTAGACAACCTAAAAACGGTGTTACCAATACAGTAGTTGTCTTGGAAAAAACACAAATCTTGCCGTCCATATGCAGCAGTTACCGATAACATCAAAACTAATTCAGGACTTCAATTCGTTTTAAAGTGTCGATAGAGGCTCGGTCTAATTTGAATCAATCAATTTATTCTTGAACATGATTCAAGTATAACTCCATTTTAACATGAATCCGTTTATACCAGAATTCAATCTATATCAACATGACTCGACCGAACTGAACCATGGATATACTCTGATTACATGACTATCTATTTATATCCATTCCGTTTACATGATATCATGGTTTTGGAAAGTCGTGCCTCTATTAAACAAAATAATACAAATCAATACATAATACATCACGGGGTTTTTAAAGGGGTAGACTGATACGGAATGTGTTAAAAGTGCCATGAGATGGTCATTAAAGATGTAACTTTACATCCATTGCCGTTGTTCCATGGTTTTATCGACGGAACCTTATACTACGGGTTACCAAAGTCCACGGTGTAAGTTGGACTCCTCTTGTATACACTGGCATATTCTGTACCAAGCTACAAACAACCGCGTTAACATAACAATCAAATAGTATGCAATTATATTCTATTTGTCTATTATATTCCTACTTTCTTTGGGACTTACCGAGCGATTGTTCGCTGACGACATTCCTATTTCTCTTCTTCCTTTGGAATGTTGTCAGGAGGACCCGACTCTGAGGAGTTCGATACCAGCCAGGAGCACTTGGAGCAGACCACTGAGAAGAACGACCACTAGTCTTCACTTATACTCACTTTACTTTCATGTTCATGCCGTTGTTTAGGCATTGCTTTCATCATTGTATTTACTTTTCAGTTGTATTGTAAAGAAATGTTTAATCAATAAAAGTTTCTGTTCATTTACATTTCATGTCTTTTCTTGTGTATATTTATTATATTGTTTACTTACGCTTAGCGTGTTTACTTTTGAGTAAATATGCAGCGGGCCTCGTCGCGTCCTCTTGCCTGTACACCGGGAAGCGGGGCGTGACAGGTTTCGTTGGTGGCCCATACAGGTCAGTGCTGCATGGAACCCTACCATGCAGGTCAGTTCTGCATGAAGTTCTAAGCAATATAACACAAGAATTAACAAATAAAAACATTCTTTACATTTCATATTTCTTGAATCTTACAATTTCATATTTTTTGAATCTATCCTTACCCTATTTTTCTTTCAAGGTTATGGATTCTCTAAACAATAACAGCACAAATTTCAACAACACACTACCACCTCTTCCACTTACGTCTACCGTTATAACTCCGATCAACGAGCAAACGATATTGCTTGAGGCAATCAGAAGCCTCCTAGAAGGACAACAGCAGCAGACTGCTATCTTGTTGAACCGCCCAGAAGTGGAAGCACCTAGAGTGAAGCAATTCCGGGCATTGCACCCGAAGTAATTTTCTGGGAAAGAGAGCCCTTTAGAAGCTGAAGAATGGGCTCGGAGCATTGATGACGATCTAGCGGTAGCACAAGTGCCAGGCATCGCTTGGGTACGGGTTGCGAAGCTGCAACTCACCGACAACGCCCGAGTTTGGTGGAAGGCGGAAGAAAGCCGTCTTACCCAGCCTATCAAATGGAGGACTTTTTGCGAGATGTTCGACGTGAAATATTTCCCCGAGACTGCCCGATTTGACGTGGAGCAGCAATTCATCCATCTGCAACAATGTTCGATGTGGACCAAATCTGTGGATGAGTATGATGCTGAGTTTACCATGCTCAGTAGGTAAGATATGTCTCAATATTCGATTTTCAAATATCACATACTACACAGATAACACAAGACCGTAATAGGTTCGCGGCACACCTCATTCCGACTGCTGAGATCAGGTCCAAACGATTTCAGCAAGTGTTAGATCCGGAGATCTAAGCTGCTTTAGCTACAGGGGATTTCCCATCCCTTGAACTGGCTCTGAAAGCTGCCCGTCGATATGAGGCAGTAGTGAAGATGAAGGGCAGACCCAATCTGCCGGAGTGAAGTGACCTGCCACTCAGATGGCAGGAGGAGCCTTTTCAAGGCCACCTTTTGTACCCAGGAGACCAGGAGTACCTTTCAACCGGCCCAGCCTAGCCTTTTGCACCTACTGTAGGAGGGATGGACACCTGGTGAAGGATTGTAAGCATGCTAATCGCCTTTTCTTAGCCTGTGGCTCATCCACACATGATATTGGGTCTTGTCCTCATAGACTCAATCCAAATGTTGCACTCAGACCAGCAATTATCTATCCGCAGTGGCCAGCTATCTAGGCACCTGCTCCACGACTTGCTCTCCCAGCTCCACCTCCTCATGGACCGACTACATCTCCTCCTCGTCATTTCCATCAAGCATAAAGGAACTTACCTCAAGTACAGAGAAACGAATAGATGAATGCTCCTCCAGTAAGGAGGAATGTACCGAGGCGACATGCTTTCACAATGACCGTGGAAGAAGCTGAAGCCACTGGCCAAGTAATCACTGGTAACTCTTTTTTAAAGATTTCTTACAGTCTATATATATACCCATATATCTTTTCTTATACCTAAAACCTATCCCACATAACTTAGGTATGATCTTAGCAGCCTCACTTCCTGCACTAGCACTCTTCGATACTGGAGCATCTCATTGTTTTATGTCGCAACGGTTCGTCCGAACTCATGCGATTCCAGTCAAACCTCTCGTATCTAGCTGGAATGTCAGTTCAGGGAACGACGTTCTGAAGGCAATAATGGGATATGACATGTGTCCAGTGGTCGTCTGCAGTAGAGAATTCTATGCTGACTTCAATGTGCTGGATATACCGAATTTCGATGTCATTTTGGGTATGGATTGGCTAAGAACATTCTATGTTACCATTGGCTGTCATCAAAGGAGGGTAGTATTCGAGATTCTAGAGCATCCGGTCTTTTATTTCAAAAGTGGAGACCGTACCCTGGTGCCAAGCACATACTATTGTGTTACGGCAGCGCCCCGGCCATCAAATCATGACCAAATGCGGAACAAAAATTTTCTAAACAGGCGCTACCACAATCCGATGCTCGGATCTACCCTAAACCCTATACTAGCAATATGTAAAACTAGGAGTTAGATGGTTATACCGAGTTGATCCGTGTCCTTCGGTCTTCAACTATCATCCTAAGCTCCTAGTGGTCGCAGATCGAATTTGGTTGCCGGTCTTCCTCCATCTACGATGATCCACCCGAGGGAAATGGCGCAAGCTTCAGCCTCGCAAAGCGAGGCAACCGACGCTCCAAGGTTGCTAGCAATGGAGAGTGGAGTTGTAGGATCGTGTCACTATAATTTTTCTCTCATCACAAATGCTCCAAGAGCAACTCAAGAAGATGAAGAGGAGGTGAGGAAACATGTGGCATGAGCAACCATGGAAAAATGGCTAAGTGTTTCTCCAAGTGAGAATGAGTGATCAACTGAAGAGAGCAAGTCAAGAAAATCAAGTGAAGAAAAGAAAAATGAGCAAGGCCACTCAAGAATGTGGCTGCCCCCCTCTCTCTTAATCATGCACCCAAAAAAATCTCTTTTCTTTTTTCTAATAAACAAATGCAAACCATACCTCTCTACATGCCATCACCCATGTTCATGCAAACTCACTGTTCCCCTCCGAAAGACGTGGAGAAGACGTGATAGATGTCTCGCCTAAGATTCGGGGCAGATGCTATTTGGTGCTATCCGTCCACCTCTCCGAAGGTGCCAAGTTGATTTATGGAACCGTATATCGGAGGTTTAAACGGATGCGGCCGATGTAGCAGACTTCGTCAGATTCCCCCTCGTTCGAGGGGTTTTTGATTGTGCGGACGCTCTTCCCTGCAGGCGCAAGCCTCTGCAGTTAATTACGCTACCGCATCGCGGTAGCAACTTTCTCCTTCTCCAGATGGTCAGTGTCGTGGGTGTTTGTTTTGTTTGTGGTTGCCCATGGATTGTATACGAAGACTAATTTGTGTTGTCGCCCGTAGGACGAGGATTAGTCCAAATCCGTATCTTCTTAGATTTGGGTTTGGGGGTTTGGTTTAAGGATACGTTAGCCTCATTTGAGACTAAGATCAACTTAAACGTTTGTTAGGGATACGTTAGTCTAATTTCTAGACTAAGATCAACTTAACAGGATTATTTAGATCCAACAAAAGAGCATTTAGACTCTATTGTTTAGTTTACGGACATTTCGGTCAGTTTCCAGTTTAAGGACATGGTGGTCCAACATTCCCATTTTGAGGACGAATATTAGTTTAAGGGCATTTCGGTCCAACATTCCCATTTTGGGGACGAATATTAGTTTAAGGACATTTCGGTCCAACATTCCCATTTTGGGGACGAATATTAGTTTAAGGACATTTCGGTCCATGAGTTTAAGGACCCCACAATCCGTAGCAATGTATGGTTGTCGGGACCCGTCACCTCTCTGACGACGTTGAAGGATTACAACGACAAATGTCAGAGGAGTTCAGAGATGTACCCTTGAACCGGGTGTAAATTGATTTGGGAGAGCAGTTGTGCTCAGTTCAATTTAATTTGAGAACTTATGGCCAGAATTGGGTTAAGTCCAGTTAGAAAAATGTCTAACATTTTATTTATATTTGGCCTGCTAGGCCTTTGCTTGGGCTCTGCCTTTCTAAACAATGCATAGTATTGGACTTTTTGATTAAATGCGCAGCATTCAGATTAGGCCTGTTAGGCCTTTTAATTGGGCTCTGCCTTTTTAATAATGCATAGCATTTGTTTCGGTCTGTTAGACCTTTTAATTGGGCTTTGCCCCTTTTTAATAATGCAGAGTATTTAATGGTCCGAAAGTGCGCCACGTGGCCTGTCAGGTGCTCTGTGCCAATTAAAGAGCGCAAGACGCCAGCGCATGTGGAGGTGACACGTGTCACGCTCTGGTGAGCGCAAGTCTGTTAGTGCAGTGCGCTGCGCCAATACGCTGCGCTAGTGCGCTACTGACACGTGGCACGCTCTGGTGCAGTACGCCAATCTAAGAGCGCAGCGCTTTATTTTTTAGGAGCGCAAGGCGCAGATTGACACGTGGCGCTCTCTGATGACTTGCGCCAGTCTAAGGAGCGCAACAGCGCAAATTAAGAGTGCAGGGCACTGTTCAATAGCGCAGAGCGCATCTTGATCAAATTTAGATCAAAGAAAAGAATCTTTTCGGTTCTAAAGAGGTTCTACCTCAAGATTCAAGAACCAATGGTTCATCAAAAGGCTGTGCCTTTATATAGATCAAAAGATCTAGGGATGAAGTAAATTACTTCTTTAATTTTTTGTGATTGGATCCTTTTTGATTTTTTTTTCTTTTTTGTGATGAAGATCTTGATCTTGTTCTTAGATCTTTGATCTTTTTAGAAGAAATTCTTCTTTTTATGAGATGTATTTTATCTCTGTTTTTCCAAGAATTTAATTCTTTACCTTGAAGAAGACGATCTTCTTTCTTCAAAGGCTTGCCTTTCGAATTTTACAGAGAGTTCTCTCTTTTCTCTATTTCTCTGTATGTATATGTGAGACTTGGAGTCTAGGGACCTTTATATAGGGCCAATTAGTTTGTTGAGTTAGTTACAGAGATCTTTCTCTGATTGATCTGGGGATATTTCCCCACCGTTGGATCTTTGATCCTAAGGCCTCTGTTTTACAGAAGATAATCTTCTTATTTTAATAAGATTAAAAAGATTTTTCTAGAATTTTAATTCTGATTATTTAAGTTTTAGTGCTGGCACAGTTGGCGCAAGTGCATCTGCGCTTGACACGTGTCGTGCAGAGCAGAGCGCAGCGCACCTGCGCTGACACGTGTCGCGCAGCGCAACTGCGCTGACACGTGTCACGCATCGCAGAGCGCAGCGCAACTGCGCTGACACGTGTCGCGCAGTGCAGAGCGCAAGTTATCTGAAGCGTTGCTTTCTTTATTTAAAATTTGAATTTTTAAAAAGAGCCTTGCTCTCATTGGGGGTGCGCTGCCTTGGGCGCAGCGCTCCTTGCGCTGGCGTGTCTGCTTTTGACACGTGGCGCTCTGCGCGCAGCGCAAAGGATCTGAAGCGTTGCTTCACCTTTTGAATTTTGAAATTCAGACAGAGCTTTGCTCTGATTGGGGAAACAGAAGTGTTGCTTCATTTCCCGCCTTGGAATTTAAACAGAGCTTTGCTCTGATTGGGGGAAACAAATGCCCCCCCACCGTTGCGCTTACGTGGCCCCAAACGTGAGCGCAGCGGTGGCAGAATCTCAACCGTTGGGTCAACTTTTGGAAGTTAAAACGGCTCTCAATGCCTATAAATAGGACCTTTGGTCCCTTAGATGATTTTCATCTCCTCCTTGAGAATTTTTATTCAGAACCTTGCTCTTTCTTTCAAGAACTTTTAAGAGTTAGAACTCTAGAAAATTTTTAGGTAAAAATTAAATTAGATTAAATTAAATTGATTTTAAGAGCCTTACTCTTAATAGATCCCTGATCTAAAGAAAACCCATTTAGGGTTTCACTTAGCAGAGCTTTACTCTATACGTCTAAAGGGATCTAAAGAGAATTAAAGATAACCCTATTAGGGTTCCATTAACAGAGCTCTGCTCTCTAAAAGGATTTTTCTTGTATTTTCTTAATTCATTAATGGAGCTTTGCTCCTTCCAAATCATATAGAAGAACTCTTAAGAGTTTTTCACGGATCTTGGAGGTTAAAGATGGCATTTTATTTTTTTGATGAATTATATCATCTTGCTTAATCAGTCTGTCTGCTAATTTTGTTGATTTTCTTTTACAGGAGTAATGGACGCCCACATGTATGACCTTGATGAAATCATCTCTTACGGAGACATCCGCCGAATCGGCCGTTCTCAGAATCGAGAACTCACAAACGCTGAGTGTGCCGAAATTATGAGTCGCTTCGCCGCATACAATGGTCAACTGCTTCCCCGGCGTTCCCCTCTTCTAAAGCTTATCGTGGGAGCAATCTGGGAAGCACTTCCCTTGTTCTGTATTGGTGTGCCACTTGGGGCATTGGATGCCGCCGAGGATAAGGTGCACTCGGTGTATCTGATGAGCCTAATCTCAAAGAGGTGGCGAGATAGCCTTATCGATCTTCTGCATCAAGCTTTTCAACAGTCTGCAATACTTGCTGCCTATCGGAGGGAGGAGGACATCAGTGGGGATCCCGACGCTCGTGCTCTCGAAAGAAAACACACTAGGATGGTTCGCCAGGCTTGGAAAGTTCTGGACAAGGTCACTTTTGAGTTCCTCAATCCATGTCCTGGATTTGAGGTTTTGCCATTGCAATCATCTCGATAATGCTGCTTTTATTTATTGTCTTTATTGATGTAAAAATTTTCCGAGTATGAATGACAAATCTTTTGCCTCCTTCCTTTTATTTTCTGCTTTGTTATTGGCATATTCCTTAAGTAAGCATAGCATGTAGGTGATATAGAATATTCCGTCTTGAATGCTTTGGGGAGTAGTGATGGCTTAGGAAGCAGGTTCAGATATGCTACCTAAGGCTTTTCAACTTTATGAGCCGTGAGGGTCTCATAAAGACTTTTCTCCCTACGAGTCGAGAGGATCTCATAGGTGTATTTTCTCCTTAGGAATCGTGAGGATTCCTAAGTGTGTTTTCTCTTGAGAGTCGTAAGGATCTCACAAGAGAATTTTCCCTCTTACGAGTCGAGAGGACCCGTAAGCGGTTGTTTCCCTCCTTGTCGAGATTCGACTTTGAAGAGTGTGACCCGTGAATAGTATGCAAGAGTCCATTTTAGACCGACTTGCAGGGTCCCAGTGCTTAGGAAACAGGTTTTTTAATCCCCGCTGCTTAAGGCTTTATCTCACAAGTCGAGACGAATCGAGAAGTTCTCGCAAAGACAATAATTTCCTCACGAGTCGAGACGAATTGAGCAGTTCTCGCAAGAATATCCTAACGTCACAGTTAACCTCTGCTCTTTACGATAGAGGTCCGTTAGGGTCTGTGGTACTAGGGTTTTTTCCGTTGTACCGTCGCATTGGCTGATATATTCCTTGATAGGCAATCTTGCTGTTCGAGTAGCCTTGCGACTGTCATGTCTCTGATCCCTTCTGGGGCTGGACAAGACGTCTTCAAGAAATTCTCCTCGGCAGTTTGACCATTGGAAGAGCAAGCGTTAGGAATTTTGCCATGCCGTTTTTTACTTGAGGTTAGGCTCATTTTGGAGAGCCCCGATGAGTCATAACCACTCCGCGCTGGTGTGAGATGATCTCCGATTGTCTTTCAGGTTTTATATGAGTTGCCGTCAAGACCCTGAAGCTAGGAATTTGGCCTTCGCTTCGTTTGCTGGCATTGCGTCCGCTATATCGAGACGAATGTCGCGGTTGTCTCTAGGTTGTCGGTGAACCGTCGAGGTTTGGAACTAGGGATTTTGCCGTGGCTACGTTGTTTGATTGTCGCATCCGAATCCTGCTAGAGGAAGAACGCTGGGGTGACATCTTGTCTGCTGTATCGAGACGAACGTCGAGGTGGTGATCACTCCGTGCTGGTGCGGGATGATCTCCGATTGTCTTTCAGGCTGCATATGAGTTGCCGTCAAGACCCTGAAGTTAGGAATTTGGCATTCGCTTCGTTTGTTCTAGCGTGTCCGAATCCTGTTGGAAGAAGGATGCTGTAGTGACATATCGTCTTCTATATCGGGACGAACGTCGAGGTGGTGACCACTCCTCGCGAGCGTGGGATGATCTCCGATAGTCTTTCAGGTTTTATATGAGTTGCCATCAAGACCCTGAAGCTAGGAATTTGGCCTTTGCTTCGTTTATTTTGTCATGTTTGAATCCTGCTGGAAAAAGGACGCTATAGTGACATTTTATCTGCTGTATCGAGACGAATGTCGCAGTTGTCTCTAGGTTGCTAGTGAACCGTCGAGGTTTGGAACTAGGGATTTTGCCGTGGCTCCTTTTGATGACGTTGCGTATACTGTATCGAGACGAATGCTGAGGTGGAGTTGGGATTTTGTCATCACTCCGCTTTGTTTCGACCATGGGGTCTTTTGTTGACGTTGCACCTGCATTCTACTGGATTGCGGAGGAACGCCGTTGTTGACATCTCATCCGCTATATCGAGACGAATGCTGAGGTGGAGCTGGGATTTTGCCGTCACTCCGCTTTGTTTCGACCAAGGGGTCTTTCGTTGACATTGCATTTGCGAAAGAACGCCGTTGTTGACATTGCGTCTGTTGTAACGAGACGAATGCTGAGGTGGAGCTGGGATTTTTGCCGTCACTCCGCTTTGATTCGATCGTGAGGTCTTTGTTGACGTTGCATCTGCATTCTGCTGGACTGCGAAGGAACACCGTTGTGGGTCTTCAGGGATGCAGATGTGACCGTTGAGACATGGCTCCGTTTTCTGATGGAGCCTGGGGAGGATGAGTGTGATTGTTTCTTTGTTTGTGCCCCTGGATTGTATACAGGGATTGCTGTGATATCGCCTGTAGGGCATAAATTTCATCTTATATTTTTATTTTATTTTTTTCCGCGATGCTCTATCATTTTAGCTTTTATATCGTGAAGGTCGCGATTGCCCAATCATTTCGGCTGTTTTTTCGCGGTGCCCCATCATTTCGGCCATTTATTTTATTTTCACTCGCTGCTTTTTATTGCGAGTTGCCCAATCATTTCGGCTGTTTTGCATGCATACATTTTTTTTACTTGTTGATTTTTATTTGCAAATTGCCCCATCATTTCAGCTATTTCGTATGCATGTGTGGCTTGCTGGCTTTTCGCCGCAAGCCTGGGATTAGACACCAATTTCGGCATCAGCACCGCTACAACTGGGATATTGCCAGGAGCGAATTATCATTTGCCTCTGTCGATGTTGAACAAAGGTGGCTTAGTAAATAGGGTTAGGATCCTGTCGACTAAGGCTTTTGACTTCATGAGCCGTAAGGGTCTCACAA
The DNA here is from genome assembly GCA_030015575.1 of Agapanthus africanus. Lineage (NCBI taxonomy): Eukaryota > Viridiplantae > Streptophyta > Magnoliopsida > Asparagales > Amaryllidaceae > Agapanthus > Agapanthus africanus. The sequence goes on from CM057339.1 coordinate 31,872,554, forward strand.
AGGTATTTCTCCCTCCAAGTCGTGAGGATCTCGTAGGTGTGTTTTCTCCTTAGGAATCGTGAGGATTCCTAAGTGCATATTCCCCTGTAAGTCGTAAGGATCTTACAAAAGGGTTTTCTCCTTATAAGTCGAGAGGACTTACAAGGGTTGTTCATCATACGAACATATCCCTAGTCACAGATGAGACTTGGTTAGGGAAATGTTTATTCGCGCCCGTGGATTGTATACAAGGGTCAGCACTGAGCCGCTTATAGAGCAGTATCGAAGGTTGTGGGGGGTTGCTTAAGAACAGGTTCAGGTCTCTGTAACTTAAGACTTTCAAATCTTATGAGCCGTGAGGGTCTCATAAGAGGAATCTCCTTACGAGTTGTGAGGATCTCACAAGTGTAATTTCTCCTTAGGAATCATGAGGATTCCTAAGTGTGTTGCTCCCTTGTGAGTCGTAAGGATCTCACGCAGGTGGTTTCTCCTCACAAGGTCGAGAGGACCCTGTAAGTGTCTTTTAACGAGGCTGCGCCCTTTCGGGTTTTCACAAACACTCGCCGATAGCCCTGCTGTTTTTACTCACGGAGCCCTTTCGGGTTTTCATCCGTGCCCTTTTTTGCTTATGGACATACCGTTTTTTTTATTCTCTCTCTCTCTCTCTCTTTTTATATAACGAGGTCGCGCCCTTTCGGGTTTTCACAAACACTCGTCGGTAGCCCTGCTGTTTTTACTCACGGAGCCCTTTCGGGTTTTCATCCGTGCCCATTTTGCTTTTGGACATACCGTTTTTATTATTATTATTATTTTTTTATTTTTATTCCGTTTTTTGTATCGGCTTTGGGATGTTGCAATCCGCCTTAATTTATCGACATCTCGATCAATAGCTAGTTTTAGGACGCGGTGGTCCGTTATTAGTTTAAGGACATTTCGGTCCATCGTTGCCGTATTTGAGGCGGATTTTTTAGTTTACGGACTTTTCGGTCCATGAGGCCTTTCCTATGAATGAGCATGATGCCCCCGGCATATCCATCTTTCTCGGAGTATGTGGTTGTGGCGGGCTCACCTTCCAGTTTCCGGACAGCGCGAACTTGCCCTGTTGGTATTGGTCTTCAACCCAGTTTTTGAATACGCGATAGTTTTCGATCGGATGGCCTAATACTTGGTGGTAAGGGCAGTAATTAGAATTGTTTGACATCATTTAGTTGTAGCTGGTGTTTCAGCTCCGGTAGAGTGATAAGCCTGTTGCGCACTGTTAGTTCAAACAGCCTCCTAGTTTCATCCCGGGGAAATGAGTAAGGACGTTTCAACTTTTCATAGAGGGGTTGCCGCCTGTTGTTTTGGCGAACAACCGGTCTAAGGTCACTTGGTTGTTGTTGAGCATTGGCAACGAAGGTCGTTTTTTCCTTCCCTTTATCCTTTTTGTTCGACCCCTTGTTTGCGGGTCCGGGATTCTTTCCGGGTAGCGTGCGATTGCACGGCTGAATGTTCTCGCAACTTCTTAATTCTTTCGTTTTAGAGATGGATTCCTCGAAGAGAGGGCTGAGGGCTACTTTTTCGTCGGAGTCACTCCCGAAGGTGAGAACTCGCGGTCCCTCGGGATCAACCCTATGACAACCGTCGGCAATTCTTATACGCTCATCTGTCGCACTTTCCTGCTGTCTACGAGCTTCACGCTTTGTCCTGTTGAAGTGTTGCCTATGTGCGACATATCCTTGCCACCAACACTTAAAGGAGTTGCAATCTTCAATAGGATGTGTGATCTTCTGATGATATAAGCAGAAGTTAGGATGTACGTCCGCTTCATCATTATATATCCCACCAGGAGAATTTTCTCCGAAAGAGGGCAGCCTCATCCCCATCGATATGGCTTTGGAGAATTGTTTCCTTGTCTTGATCCTGCTTTCATTTGCGGCGGATGTACTTTGATCTGGTGGGAGTGTTTTGATCCTTTTGTCCAGTCGCCGGCGGATGTACTTTGAACTCGTATTTGTTGAGTAATATAGTCATTCAGGACAGCTTTGGAAATTGTCTCCTCCATGGTTGTTGAAAGAGCCGGCGGTGGATTTGACGTTTCTCCTCTGTCATCTTCAAGGATAATCGGAGGATCTTCGGCTGGGGGATCCGGCTGGATCATCATCCCGACCATGTCTTGGAAGAGAAGCGCCATTCGTTTTATATTAGCAGCTTGTTCTGCCGCTTCTCTGTCCTTCTTTTCGAGGACTCTACGTAGGAAGTGAGCGTTAGTTTCTTGTTCGTGACGCTGTTCTGATGATATCTCCGGGCTTTCTTTTAGCTTGGTAAGTGCGGCCATTGTAGTCAGCATCTCTTGAAGCTTCTGCTGTTGCTGTTCTTGAGCTCTCATGATGGACCGGGTGAGCGGTCGGTGGCCCATCGAAGTGCGGCTTTCTTCTTTTCCGGAAGCCATGTAAACAGTATGTACCATCATGCCCCTAGACTCGGGACGTTTGGGCTCAATGCCTTCGCGGTCTGCCGCAGCCACAGGGGTTTTCTCCGGCCTCCTTTTCTTTTGCACAGTTGAAGTTGAGGGGGGCGTCGCAGCGGGCACCCAGACAGCTTTTTGTGATTTGGCAGGATGGTTCTCTTCTTGTTGAACCTTCGCCTTTTTCTGTCGGCTAGGGTGATCTTGATCAATTACTGAGTCCCAAACCTGCCGCCAGACTTTGTAGATTTTGGAGGACAGCCGTTGAGGGGCTTGTTCCGGCTTCACCTTTGTAGTGCTCTGCATAGGTGGAGGAGATCTTTTCAGCACAGCGGTCGGAGAGTTCTTGCAGACCTTCCTAAGTGGTTCAAAGTTGTTCCCAGTTGGAACAACAACATCAATTTCCGCCGTTGGAGTCGGCGGAGTCAGTCCAGAAGGAGAGTTGTCCCCAGCCTTCCTTACTTGGCGCCAGTGGTATATCCCTAGTAGGAGGAGTGTTGTCTCCTGAGGGTTTTCAGTGGATTACACCCACAAAATCCTATATTAAAAGAGAGATGGTGAAAGTTATATAAAGATAAGAACTATAAAAGAAAGAACTTGAAAATAAGAGTTTTCAACTATACCAGCTTTTCAGTTGCCATGAGCCCTATCTTAATGGTCATGAAAAAATGTTAGAAATCACATTATCCCTCAATAAAACATCGCCTTTAGTTTTCATTCCTACCTTTCTTCCAAACATTGATCATATACCCCTACGTGTGTGAACTGGACATCCCTACACCCAGAGAATTCAACTCAAGCAATCATACTCTTGTCCATCTACCTTAGTATTTTTAATAGATATTTAGATGGAATTTGCTCACACATTCTTCATGTGACCGTTAATACTTCTTGAGGTACTAACCGACCGATTACTCATGTGTTTGCTAATTAGGCATTTTTCCTCGTCTTGCAACACCTAAGGCTTAGCAGTGGCTCCCAAACCAGTTGGTCTAAGGCACTAGGTGATAAAGCACCCTCGCTATATTTTTTATTGCTGCCTCGGTGATAACAAAACCACCGTTCATTTTTCTTTTCACAATTTTATCTTTTATTCTCCACTTTTATTTTCTTCATACTTTGGCTTTTAGACAAGAGCATTTCAAGGTATCTTCTACTATCCCGAGTTTCAAGATGTGTGTAAGTGCGTATAGTAGGGTATCAACGTTCAAATGTTTGGCTTCCAGAATATGAACTATTTTTCAGGCTTATTTTTATCCTCAGATTAGTAATTTCCTTCATCTTACTAACCCTTGGGACAACAGCTCATAACTACTTATTACTAGTTTCATTTAAGAAAACATCTAACTTTCTTGTTTTTCTTAAACTATTCCTATCTTTTAAATATAATTTTTCACTTTCTACTCTTTTATTATCACAATTTTTTTTGTGTGTGCTTATATATAGTATAATGCAAAGTAGGGCGTAAATAAGCACAGGAGCGCTGAAAAACGACTTCTTGGGAGCTTCTTGCGATGGTACAGGAGCGCTGAAGCTCGTTGGCGGGAGCATGGTCCCGAAGAATAGCCCAGTGGTGGCTTGGGTTATCTGCTCCACTGGCATAGTGAAAAGGGAGGCCGCTTGGGGCCCGTAGGTTACTCCTCCAGATGGGACAGAGCGAGAGTTGCTGTTGCAGTTAGTGCAGTTTGAAGCCATTGATTTCTTGAAGAGCTTGAATATTCTGCCCCCTGCGTCGACCTTGGTCTTTGGTATGTGCCAGTTGTTTGAGGACCGATTCCGTCGGCAAGGCTGCTGCTTGGGGAGCTTGCCTGTGGACGATAGACATCCTCTGGGCTTCCTCCATCGGCGTTGAGGCACCGAGGGTGGGAGGTGGGAGCATCGACCCCAAAAGAAGTCCGTTGATATCTTGAAGAGCCGGATTGCAGAGATTTGAGGCTGCAAGTGACCCATACTTGACTCCGCCGGATATGACAGAGCCTAAGTTGCTAGGGTGGGAGCAAATGCCATTCTTCATAGAGACGAAATGCCGGCTTCAATATCCACTCCCCTAAGGGCAACCAAAAACATACACACCGCGATTATTTGATCGCGGGAAAAACACGACACACGAAGTGTGGAGTGGAAAGAGGAAAAGGTCCCACCGGGCGTGCCAGAATCTGTTCCCCTCCGAAAGACGCGGCGAAGACGCGATAGACATCTCGCCTGAGATTCGGGGCAGATGCTATTTGGTGCTATCCGTCCACCTCTCCGAAGGTGCCAAGTTGATTTATGGCACCGTATATCGGAGGTTTAAACGGATGCGGCCGATGTAGCAGACTTCGTCAGATTTCCCCTCGTTCGAGGGGTTTTTGATTGTGGGGACGCTCTTCCCTGCAGGCGCAAGCCCCTGCAGTTAATTACGCTACCGCATCGCGGTAGCAACTTTCTCCTTCTCCAGATGGTCACTTCGTGTCGTGGGTGTTTGTTTTGTTTGTGGTTGCCCATGGATTGTATACGAAGACTAATTTGTGTTGTCGTCCGTAGGACGTGGATTAGTACAAATCCATATCTTCTTAGATTTGGGTTTGGGGGTTTGGTTTAAGGATACGTTAGCCTCATTTGAGACTAAGATCAACTTAAACGTTTGTTAAGGATACGTTAGTCTAATTTCTAGACTAAAATCAACTTAACAGGATCATTTAGATCCAACAAAAGAGCATTTAGACTCTATTGTTCAGTTTACGAACATTTCGGTCGGTTTCCAGTTTAAGGACATGGCGGTCCAACATTCCCATTTTGAGGACGGATATTAGTTTAAGGACATTTCGGTCCAACATTCCCATTTTGGGGACGAATATTAGTTTAAGGACATTTCGGTTCAACATTCCCATTTTGGGGACGAATATTAGTTTAAGGACATTTCGGTCCATGAGTTTAAGGACCCCACAGTCTGTAGCAATGTATGGTTGTCGGGACCCGTCACCTCTCTGACGACGTTGACGGATTACAACGACAAATGTCAGAGGAGTTCAGAGATGTACCCTTGAACCGTGTGTAAATTGATTTGGGAGAGCAGTTGTGCTCAGTTCTATTTAATTTGAGGACTTATGGCCAGAATTGGGTTAAGTCCAGTTAGAAAAATGTCTAACATTTTATTTATATTTGGCCTGCTAGGCCATTGCTTGGGCTCTGCCTTTTTAAACAATGCATAGCATTGGACTTTTTAATTAAATGCGCAGCATTCAGATTAGGCCTGTTAGGCCTTTTAATTGGGCTCTGCCCTTTTTAATAATGCATAGCATTTGTTTTGGTCTGTTAGACATTTTAATTGGGCTCTGCCCCTTTTTAATAATGCAGAGCATTTAATGGTCTGACAGTGCGCCACGTGGCCTGTCAGGCGCTCTGCGCCAATTAAAGAGCGCAAGACGCCAGCGCATGTGGAGGTGACACGTGTCACGCTCTGGTGAGCGCAAGTCTGTTAGCGCAGTGCGCTGCACCAATGCGCTGCGCTAGTGCGCTGTTGACACGTGGCGCGCTCTGGTGCAGTGCGCCAATCTAAGAGCACAGCGCTCTGTTTTTTAGGAGCACAAGGCGCAGATTGACACATGGCGCTCTCTGGTGACTTGCGCCAGTCCAAGGAGCGCAACATCGCAAATTAAGAGTGCAGGGCACTGTTCAATAGCGCAGAGCGCATCTTGATCAAATTTAGATCAAAGAAAAGAATCTTTTCAGTTCTAAAGAGGTTCTACCTCAAGATTCAAGAACCAATGGTTCATCAAAAGGCTATGCCTTTATATAGATCAAAAGATCTAGGGATGAAGTAAATTACTTCTTTAATTTTTTGTGATTGGATCCTTTTTGATTTTTTTTCTTTTTTGTGATGAAGATCTTGATCTTGTTCTTAGATCTTTGATTTTTTTAGAAGAAATTCTTCTTTTTATGAGATGTATTTTATCTCCGCTTTTCCAAGAATTTAATTCTTTACCTTGTAGAAGACGATCTTCTTTCTTCAAAGGCTTGCCTTTCGAATTTTTCAGAGAGTTCTTTCTTTTTTCTATTTCTCTGTATGTATATGTGAGACTTGGAGTCTAGGGACCTTTATATAGGGCCAATTAGTTTGTTGAGTTAGTTACAGAGATCTTTCTCTGATTGATCTGGAGATATTTCCCCACAGTTGGATCTTTGATCTTAAGGCCTCTGTTTTACAGAAGATAATTTTCTTATTTAAATAAGATTAAAAATATCTTTCTAGAATTTTAATTCTGATTATTTAAGTTTTAGTGCTGGCACAGTTGGCTCAAGTGCGCCTGCGCTTGACACATGTCGCGCAGAGCAAAGCGCAGCGCACCTGCGCTAGCGCACCTGCGCTGACACGTGTCGCGCAGCGCAGAGCGCAAGTTATCTGAAGCGTTTCTTCCTTTATTTTAAATTTGAATTTTCAAACAGAGCCTTGCTCTGATTGGAGTTGCGCTGCCTTGGGCGCAGCGCTTCTTGAGCTGGCGTGTTTGCTTTTGACACGTGATGCTCTGCGCGCAGCGCAAAGGATCTGAAGCGTTGCTTCACCTTTTGAATTTTGAAATTCAGACAGAGCTTTGCTCTGATTGGGGGAAACAGAAGCAATGCTTCATTTCCCGCCTTGGAATTTAAACAGAGTTTTGCTTTGATTGGGGGAAACACTCACGCTCCACCTCATTTCCCAAATTGATTTCTAAAACGGAAAATCAAATAATGAGGTGGCCATCTTCTAGAAGTTAATCCGTATAAATACGGAATGCAACCAGGTATATGTATTGAAATATATATACGCATATTCATACAAAAATACGAATAGCCAAGAGAGAAAATGAATAGTGAGCAATAATACTTGAATACATATATATAAATACATATATAAATTATTAAATCAAAACCTGATTTAATAATCCGGCTTAATCCTAAGCCGCTAGTATTATCAACCGTCCGATTAAAGTCTGTGCAGTATGTACACATATTTAATCGGACACCTGTATGTACCAACATACGTCATCTATACCATATCGCCTGAACCGTGAAAACCCTCTGTGTGGGACTCTAAAGACTCGTCAATACGCTGGCAGTGGGTTTAACCACAAGCACGTCAGCGGCACTAGCTGTACGTAACGGCTACCCATGTATTGAGCGAAAGAAAGGCCGACGAGCAAACTCATCCGTACCCCTACTGAGCCTGACAGTGACAATATCCGTACAGTCCGGTCTGTTCTTCTAAGAGTATCGCATATCGAGTCTAGGGGATGGATAAAGTCAGACCCCTAATAACGCGATAATTCGTGTCGGTATGAAACCCATCACCACCTGAGAAACTATTGATCCTAGATCAATAATTCTAGACTACCTTGGCCAAGGATTTCTTGTGATGGCCACCCGTGCACTGCGCGACATCAACCCCCAATACCGGGAGAGACGGATCCCCGACGATCCGCTCACTGCCTCCATGTGGCTCGGGACTGTACCCAACTAAAACCTGTTTGCACGACTCCTTTGAGCCATGGTAGGGTAGTAATCAAAGCACAGTAGGAACTCACATGAGACAAATGACGATCTCAGGTCGACAGACTAATCCGCACACATGTTACATGGGAACTGCTATCTGACAATAGGTATAGTACCAACGAGCAGGTTCCTGGCGAGTCCGTCCAGTGTACTCATAACCCAATGAGCACCTGTATACTATCTTAGGTGAAAAACTGACACTAATGGCTTGTGAGACCGGCCACCGCCCCTCGTCAGGGTCTAGATAAGTATACACTAGTCTACTCCGGAGTACTGATGCCCAGTCTCGATACTCCCACGACTAGGGACATTTAAGGATGTGCTTATAGACCACCCAGCTCCCACGTATATGATCGCCATCATAATGCTGGTAGTCAAGCAAGAATCCTAAGGGCTCTATCAACATATAGTAGTGATGTGTAATACCACCTGAAGCTTGTATATGATGATAAAGACAAACCAGATAGCATACTATCATCTCGAGTAAGGCTGTTCTTATCGGTATAGGTCCTCCTTCAATTATCGCAATCGCGTGTCTGCGATTCAATAATTGACTTGAGGGCACTATAGCCAAAAATCTCCCACTTGCACTTAAGGCTAATTATTGCAGTGTCGCATACTCATAATCCGTGTGATACCGAACACCCAACTTCTCTACCAATCAGTCTCGCAAAGCACTTTTGCGAAACTATTGCGTTCGAGAAATAGCCTCAGTGAGTGGATCCGCTCCAGTGTTTCTATCTGTATCTCTCTATATCTCAACTTCATAGAGAAAGCCATCTTCCGAAATGAGCAATACTTGTCTTAGAATATGTCTGTATATCTGATGGGACCTAATTCACAAATGAACTCCAAATCCAGCAAACTTCTTAGACTGTATCATTCACTGAATTTAATCAGTATCCTGCGCCATTCCTTCCACAATATTCGCTTGGACCACCTGTCCAACATACTGCCCATCAGAAGAGGGAAAAAATATAACTCAGACAACCACTCTGTCATCAAGGTCACTTTGGAAGCTTGAAATGATGGCCGTCTCCTGAAGGAGGCTGCCGTTACCATATCCCTAGAACATCCATTTATGTTCATAAACCGCTTCCCTACATTTCTCCAGGATTGGATTAATATATGTTTATTGCAGCTAGTGCTAAAAAAATATCTGGTGTTGTACTTGACATCACATGATTGACTCAATTGCCTAAGCAAGTGATATGCCAATCATGCAAATCCTTCTCCCCTTTAGTCTGTAAGACTTCCTTTAGAGATGGTGACTCCATCACCTGCAGGTTCATCACCATGTCAGGAGTCGTCCATTCTAAAACACCTTTAGAATCATGTCAAAGTATCCTAATTGGGACACTTTCCAAATCTAGATCTAAAACCATAGATCTAGTCACCTGAATCCCTGATATTTTATCCATATCTTATGTGGAGAAATAACTTTATGACAACCACAGTATAACCGATCGCAGTATAGGAATATCTCTTCCTATCAAGTGCATGTCATCCAAATACCCGGACATCACTCTCTACTACCTTCTTACCAGATCCATCTCCTATTCTGATGAAGTCAAAACTTATGACTGTCACGTCAAAAATAGATGATCTATTTCTGCTATACCTGCTATAGTCTATAAATAGACATAAGCTACTTGCCCACTATGCTTCTGCTGCTCCCACTGACTACAACAACCCTCTGGCAGAGTCATATACACGTACACTTCTAAAGCTAGTTTAGAACGACATTATACTCATCCTCTTGCCGGGTCTCATAGTCTAGAACAACAACAATAGCAAGTCTGGGTAAACAAGAACCTCCCTGTCACCGTCTCTGAGAAGACCGAAGTACCTATTAGGTGGTTGAGGTTACCCACCAAATCGGCGGAGTGGCTAATGGATCGTTGAAATCAATTGATTCCTCAGGTTCTATTAAATCTTCAGTAATCGTTTGTGGTTCTGGAATCACTTCCAGTTCTACCATACAACCATTTCTGTTTTCTGAAAAAATCCATTTTACTAAAACTGTGGCGAGTCAAGAACAATATCATTATTGATCTTCCTCATGGTAGAAAGTTAACCTTCGTCAAAGCCCGGGATAACCTACAAACTGCCATTACTGAAACGTGCCTCGAGTTTATCCGGATTCTGGTTTTAAGCATCAGCCGGATAACTCCCTATATCTTAACATCGTTAAGATACAAATTGATTCTATATACCATATAGAAACAAATGTACTAATTTAATTGGAACTAGATTCAAAATCATGCAGCTGTCTCCAGTGCATATCAACCAAATGGAATGATGCCAATCGGCATTACTCAACTAGGAGTGTATCCATATATAAGTAACCCGAAAGAGAAGTAAGTTCTCAAAACCATTACTATCAACGGAATACCAAAGACAAGTATCTACATCTTCGACTAGCTCGAAGGATACTGATATTTCCAACAAATGGTTCTCTACTTTATTCTTATACCTATAACTTCTCAATATCTGGACCTTGCATTTCAACGAAATACTTGTCTAGAACTGGAGAAGTCACAAGTAAACAAAATATAGTACGGGTACCAACTCCTTTGTCCTAATGGATATTGGACAACATACAATACTTTGTATAATTCCCCTGAGTTTAATAACTCAAACTTTGTGCGTCGTAGGTTGAAAACTGTACTATGGTTAAGAAGAATTACACCGCTGTTGAATACACCTTACCTAACCATCAACCGATATAGGTAAATATCACAGACATAATTTTAAAAAGTTATATATCACTTTATAAAGTAAACGTACATATATATCAGTTTGGAATTGGTGCATAACAACGGATATTCAAAACCAAATATTTGCCGTCAGGCAAAACCCAGATGATTTCCTCAAATATAACCAATTACAACGAATTCCGATATATGAGGATCTAATCACCCAATTCCCAATATTTTAATCCCACCCACCATCTGTAATAATATACAGATGTGAGAAACTGATCTGGTAAATATAAATCCAGGAGTTAGATTCCAATTGAGAAAACAGTTTTCAATTAATATCACACAGTGAAACTGAAACATGAAAATGTTTCAAAGGGGTTAACTGGTATTCCTAGTAACGCCTCTTCCACTATCCTGATTCATGACCGTAACCATATACTTACCCGCCCTCACTGAAATCCCTTTATTATGTCTTTACTTATTACCGTCTGTACACCTTCTTTAGGCTAATTGGTTTTCTTCCTTTCTTACCCTTCGGCACCAGCCTAAGGTTTGGAAGAAGACTAACCAATAAGCGTAATAGGTGTACACTCCTTATGCCAGGAGCCCTCGTAACCTGAGAAAAGGTAATGGGAAAAGACATCTGAGTAATCCTATTCTATTTCTCCTGAACCGGAAACCATTCTCGAATCTGGAACAAGTTCCTTCGAGTTCGTATGTAACTATACGATGGCATATCCAATAAATATGGATCTTCGTAGTGATACGGAATGTTCCGGAGAAAAGCAAAGGTGAACTAGGAGTGGCAGGGGTATACGCGGTTTCGTCGTGAATGATAGTAGTCGCAATTTTCTTTGCCCTTATTCTAATCCCTTTATATGTCCTTACTTATTACCTTCTGTACACCACACTTAGGCTTAATCGGTTTTCTTCCTTCCCTACCTTTCGGCACCTGTCTATGGTTTGGAAGAAGACTATCCAATAAGCGCAATAGGTGTACCCTCTCCTAATCCTAGGAGACCTCACAACCTGAGAGAAGGTAAAGGGAAAAGACAACTGAATAATCCTATTCAATTTCTCCAAAACCAGAATCCATCCTCAAATCTGGAACAAGTTCCTTCGAGTTTGTATTTAACTATCTGAGGGATTTATCCAATTGGAGTGGATGTTCGTAGTGATACAGGGTGTTTTACAGAAATGCAAAGGTAATATAGAAGTAGCAATGATATATGCGATATCGTGACATTCCAAAAGCCAAAGTGTTTTAGGAAGGTTCGGTTAATTTGGTTCATGAGTTTTAGTCAAGGATCGGGCCATGGTCGCAGCCAAAGAGAGAGAGAAAAGAAACACTCAGCATGCACTCTAACCTAGATCAGAATGGTTAATCACTTTATATAATCATGATGGCTCCCATCGTTTCCTCGAATTCTTCTCCAAACCCAAAGGAGAATTAGTCGGGATCATCTAAAATCACCTGAGGAGTAATCCTACTCATCAGTGGGAATCGGGATCCAACTATCATCATATGATAACTTGATGGAAGTCACTCAAGTCACCACATTCCAGAAGGTATGCGCATGCCTGGCAAGTTTCCTGTATGTTTGAAACTCCCGATGTGATTTTTACCCCAAGCGGCTTATGACCTTGACTAGGTCAACGTATTATAAGTCGCAAGTCAAGTTCAACCCGTCATTATCCTGGATTAATTAGACCCACCCATACAAGTCCTTGAATAGGTCAACATGATCGTACGACTGTCCTAACTAATCACATATCCATGCAGCAGAAAAGTACTACAGAGCTACCGATCACTATGTCTTGACTAGGTCAACATACGTAGCATGAATACTAAGCAATACTCGTCTGAAATGACAGAGGGCTACGACTGGTTTTTGGCGAAAAACCTTTAACGTAATGAACTTGATATCGTTGAAGGAATCCAAGTGGTTTCACAAATATATAGTGGCGAAAACTTTGCAAAAGAGGTCACTCTCGGTGATGGGATCTCGGCTCTTTCCTCGTCGAATGAGGTGCAGGATATTCCAAACTGAATACCACGATGCAAAGAAAAAATAATCGACTATAGTGAAGTTATTACGCTGACGTAAACTTCTGCCCAAGGGGTCACTCCCGATGAAGGGATCTCGGCCCTTGCCCCGTCGAATGAGGTGCTGAATATTCATAACCGAATACCACTGTGCAAAGCAAAAGAAAACGTCTGTAATTTCTGTTTTTAAAAACTTGGTTCCAACAACATCATATATAGGTTTCTTTTATCCTTGCATTGATCAGAATCAACGCAATCCCAACGAAAAATATGATATACGTATATGCCATCCGCATTCGCCACTGGGCCCCGTCATCACCCGTTAGGTTACTTAACTAACGACAAAGCGGGGGCTGGACTAGCGCGGGCGCAAAACATATACAACATCTACTAGTGTATATATAAATATATATAGCAATCGTCCCAGGCATGATATAAAGCAACATCATAGAATCTCAACCAACAACACAGAACGGTGGATAATCATGGAGCCTCGGGTTTCACTTGAGCCTCAAATGAGACCTGACGTTCCCTATCGTGTAGATAGCCTGTGCAACGAAAACCTAGACCCCTACGAGTGCGGCAAGTTACCCGCCAATCCCAGAAGCGAGGCAACCCCAATCAACAACGTGAATGGGTCACCCAGCACTTCACGGAATCCGGTAACTTGATCACCCCTCCATGGGTTAACCTATACCCCCTACGAGTGCGGCAACTAGCCCGCCAATTCTAGAGTAAAGTCCCCTCCGTCTCAATGCCATGAGATGCGGACCCGTTGCCCTCTAGAGCCCGGCTATTCGTGCACTCCACCGCGGGGTAATCCTAGTACAGAAAAGAAAATAATATGTACAAGGGTGACATCGACCTCAACCCGGTCATGCCCTAAACAAATAATATATAAACTGGCAGTGACGGCAGTCCACATGTCGGACGCTCGCCCCATAATATCAAATGTACAAATAAACCCAAAATGTACTACCATTTCACCCAAGCTATCCACCACGACAATCCAACCACAACACAGCACAACACATAACATCAACGTGAATGTCACGTTCGTAAACTCTTCTAAAAGAACATATAGCAATTAGACGAGTTGTACCGCTCTAATGACAATCACGGTCGCAGATAGTAATGTATGCAATGTAAACATTTAGACAGTGTTAAATTATCGACTTCGAAACACCCCGAATTTCCCCTGAAGAAAAGATAACATAATATCCAAAATGGGCAAAACAAACAATACCACTGCACCAATATTCCAGAGACCAGACAACCCTACAAAATTCAAGTCCTAACTCCAAAACAAAATTGGCCACAACCATTTTTTTCATGTCTTGCTGGGTAGAATCCGGTTAATGGGGCTCGTTTTTGTAGGGTGTTTTAGTTGTCACAAAAATAGCCTTCTGCAGTAGCTTAAATTTTTTTTTGAAGACTATGAAAAATCGATAGAAACTGAAATGTGCAGTGTACTGTTTCGGGGTTGTTTCGGTTTCGATACTTTAACACTGTCTAAACTAGGTAGATAAGGGTTTAAGGGTTAGCTCTGATACTATGTTGGGTTACGGCAGCGCCCCGGCCACCATATCGTGACAAAATGCGGAACTAAAATTTTCTAAACTGGCGCTACCACAACCCGATGCTCGGATCTACCCTAAACCCTATACTAGCAATATGTAAAACTAGGAGTTAGATGGTTATACCGAGTTAATCCGTGTCCTTCGGTCTTCAACCATCATCCCAACCACTATCAATGAATCTCACCGCACAGTGGAAGCTTCAACAAGATTTGCATCAGATGGAGATAGAAGTGGTCATTCCAGGCAACGCTTCAAGTTTGATGAACTTACACGTTCAGTCTACAATTGTCAATCAGATCAAAGCAGCTCAAGCAAGTGATGCCAAGTTGCAAAAGATCAAATAACAGGTAGAAAGTGGACTTGGAACAAACTTCATCATCCATGAAGACAGATCTTTGAGATACGACAGTAGATTGTGTGTACCACACGGTCCTGTTCGGAAAGAATTGATGAAAACAGCTCATAGCACTCCCAATTCAGTACTCCCTGGTGGTACAAAGATGTACAAAGATCAGCGGCAACATTACTGGTGGCATGGAATGAAGCGTGAAGTAGCCAGAAGCGTTGCTAAATTTTTAGTGTGTCAGCAAGTGAAAACTGAACATCACAGGACTGCTAGTTTACTTCAACCGTTACCTATCCCAGAATGGAAGTGGCAACACATCACCATGGACTTCGTGACTGCTCTTCCTCGCAGCACGAAAGGTAATGATGCGGTATGGGTTATTATGGATCGACTCACAAAGTCGGCTCACTTTATTCCCTTTCGAGTTGGCCAATCTACCGAGACATTAGTAAAGAAGTACATGGAGATAAGTTTGAATCTAAATAAGATTTAACTCTTCAATATGTACTATCTCTGATACCCATGAACTCATGTAGGAGACCGTGAGATTACATGGAGTACCGGTTTGCATTGTCTTCGATCGTGACACCAGATTTCGATCGCAATTTTGGCAGAGTCTGCAAGCTAGTTTGGGAACAAGTCTGAACTTTAGCACAGCTTACCATCCACAAATAGATAGACAGTATGAGCGAACGATTCAGATCTTAGAAGACATGCTAAGAGCTTGTATGCTAGACTCCGGAGGATCGTGGGAAGATCACCTATATCTTGTGGAGTTTTCATACAACAGCAGGTACCAAGCAAGTATTATAATGGCACCCTCTACAACTCTATATGGAAGGAAGTGTCGTTCACCATTAAGTTGGGACGACATCAGAGATAGAGAACTCCTTGGACCTGAGATGATAGTAGCAACAGTGGATGTGGTTCGCACTATTAGGGAAAGAATGCGCATAACCCAAGATCAACAGAAGCACTGGGCTGATGCAAAGCGCCATCACTTGGAGTTCCAACCGGGAGATCACGTCTTTCTAAAGATTTCACCAAACTGTGGAGTGATTCGTTTTGGAAGGCAGGGTAAGCTAAGTCCGAGATTCATTGGACCGTTTGACATACTCGAATGAGTTGGAGAAGTGGCTTATCGCTTGGCACTTCCACCCTCGTTGGAAGGAGTGCACAATGTGTTCCACATATTCCAACTCAGAAGGTATGTAAGTGACCCCAGTCACATTGTTGATCACTCCGAGCTCACTATACAGACGAATTTATCTTGTGAGCAACAACCCGTTGAAATCCTGGACAGAAAGGCGAAATCACTTCGGAACAAGGAAATAAACTTGGTCCGGGTGATGTGGAGAAAAGACACATCAGGATAATCAACGTAGGAAAGAGAAGACGTTATGCGTGCAAGATACCCTCACTTGTTTGTAAATTAGTCCTAAAAATATTGTAAATTTCGAGGACAAAATTTTTGTAAGGAGGGTAGAATGTAACGACTCTGTTTCAGTATACATAAAATTTGTTTAAAAGTTAATGTATAAATGGAGTATTTGCAATCATGAGTATGCTATAAGTATTTAATTTACTTTTGAACAACAAGAAAGCACTTATAACTCATTGGTAAAACCTTGCACTGCTGTGACATAGCCCCTGTGTTCGAATATCATCAGCCACATATTATTTTTGTTGATTTTTCTTTTAAACTTTTAGAAGTCCAAAGGTTTACACGTGCACTGCACGTGAAATGAAAAGTCACAATAAAAAAAATATGTGGAAAATGATATACAAACAGTCTAGGACATGTAGCATTCATCCAGACCCCAACCCATAACGATGGACCGACGAGATTTAGTGAAGGGGCCGGCACCGTCGATTTTATCCGTAGGGGATGCTCCTAAATTTTAACCTCAGCACCCTTTGACCTACCCCACTTCCCCCATGCTGTTTGATTTCTCTGCATTTTTCCAGAAAATTAATATGAGGCATTAATCCAAATTTTAATGCATATTTTTAATTCATTCTTCATTACCCTAAGCCCTAATTTCTCCTATAAATACCACACTACACCATATCCCTTCTCATTCAGAATTCCATTGCCAAAACTCTCTAAAATTCCTAAGTCCAAGAAGTTGTATAAGTGGAGTTAGCTCAAGGTCAAGTTCTGGCGACGTTTCGGGACAAATTTGTTGACGAAACGACTCCACGATACCTTCAAAATCTTCCTCTACCTCCTCCCTCTATAATCAATTTGTAAGTCCCCTCTTCCCTCTCCTCTCTCTATTAAAAAGAATCCTATTTTCAAAATTCGTCGGAAGCAGAGTTAATCCGACTTCCGATTCTCATTTCGTTAAAAACTCAATTTTTATTAAACAACAAATAAATCTTATAATTATATATTGTTTAGTAATCATTAAACAACAATTGGACAAAGTTTCAATTCAAAATATTATGTTAAACAAATTCTATTTCACTTTTACAGTAAAATACCCTTAAGTTTGCATACGGCATTACCTTATCTTTTTGGCCATATTACCTTTAGAAAACTCACGAGATAATGACCTAACTCATCACAACACTCATTCTTGACATAGCACGATAACTTTTGGAACTTGTGGGATAAAATACGAAATTACATTTAAATAACATAAACTTTCAAAAACGTTTTCTTTAAAAGTGTATTAAATAATTTCTTGCAAATAAGCCTCTACAACCCATTTTGGGAAACCCCATCGGGATGGTGCGGGTTATCGCACATTCTCGGGCCTAGTAGAGCGGGATGCAGACCTCTTCACAGAGCATCCGATCTCGATGGAATTGTTAATGCAATTTTTAAGAAAAATGTGATTTCTATTTAATAAATAAGTTCTATTTTTATATATATATATATATATATATATATATATATTATCAAAGTATCTACCTTAAATATACAATATGTATATTCCATGTTTTCTAAATCAAAAGAGTCACAAATTTCATGAAACTACCAATACAAATCAATACAATTCCAATATTACACTATAATACCATATACTATTCAAGTTAGGCTATATCCACCAGAATATTTCATTTTATAAAAATTACAACTATGAAAACCCTAAAGATGATAAATAAACACTTGAGCTTTATTTTGAAAATATATCAAACTATTTTTCATAAAACCCCCTCAAGTTATATTAATTTATAATAAGGACCCTAGTAAATATATGTTTAAACGGGACCAGTTCTCTTGAGCCTCAGGGAGCCGGAGAATATGGGTTCTTGCCTATCTAAGGTAGGCAACCTAAAAACGATGTTATCAACACGGTAATTTTCTTAAAAAAAGACACAAATCCTGCCGTCCATTTGCAGCAGTTACCGATAACATCAAAACTAATTTAGGATTTCAATTCGTTTTAAATGTCTGAATCAGACAGAGTCTCAGTCTAATCTGAATCAATCAATCTATCCTTGAATATGATTCAAGTATAACTCCATTTCAACATGAATCCGTTTATGCCATAATTCAATCTATATCAACATGACTCGACCGAACCGAACCATGGATATACTCTGATTACATGACAATCCATTTATATCCATTCCGTTTACATGATATCATGGTTTCGGCAAGTCGTGCCTCTATTAAACAAAACAATACAAATTAATACATAATACATCATGGGTTTTTTAAAGGAGTAGACTGGTACGGAATGTGTTAAAAGTGGCACGAGATGGTCATTAAAAGACGTAATCATACATCCATTGCCGTTGTTCCATGGTTTTGTCGACGGAGTTTTGTACTACGGGTTACCAAAGTCCACGGTGTAAGTTGGACTCTTTTCGTATACACTGGCATATTCTGTACCAAGGTACAAATAACCGCGTTAACATAACAATCAAATAGTATACAATTATATTCTATATGTCTATTCATCTATCTATTCTATTCCTATTTCCTTTGGGACTTACCGAGCGATTGTTCGCTGACGACATTCCTATTTCTCTTCTTCCTTTGGAATGTTGTCAGAAGGACCCGACTCTGAGGAGTCCGACACCAGCCAGAAGCACTTGGAGCAGACCACTGAGCAACACGACCACTAGTCTTCACTTGTACTCACTTTACTTTCATGTTCATGCCATTGTTTAGGCATTGCTTTCATTATTGTATCTACTTTTCAGTTGTATTGTAAAGAAATGTTTAATTAATAAAAGTTGCTGTTCATTTACATTTCATGTCTTTTCTTGTGTATATTTATTATATTGCTTACTTACGCTTAGCGTGTTTACTTCTGAGTAAATACGTAGCGGGCCTCGTCGCGTCCCCTTACCCGTACACCGGGAAGCGGGGCGTGACAATGATGGCGGAGAAGGTTGCTCAGGTGAGGATGAAGGCGATGGAGTGAGGTGATGGAGGCGATGATGGTGATTATGATGCGACGAAGGTGGAAAGTGATGAACTGATGGGTGCTTGGGCCGAGGGTCGATGGTGAGGTATGGGCAGGAGTTTGAGTGCTTGGAGGAGATGCCGGTAGTTGATGGGAGATGAAGAAGATGACGATGATGGCTTAGGTGTGTGGAGGCACGGTCAAGGGAGATGGGTGCAAGTAGGTAACGACGACAGTCGGGAATGATGATGAACGATAGAGGAAGGGTGGTGGTGATGGTGAGGTCGGAGGTGTGGCGGTGAGGAAGAAAAGAGAAAAAGAAAGAGAGCGGGAGAGAGAAAGAGATGCAGTGAAAGAGAGAGAGAGAGGGAGAGTAGATTTTTGAAAAAGAAAAATATAAGTTTATATATATATATATTATATAGTATATTATATTATATATTTTATAGTTTAATATATAACTAATAGTATATAAAAGATAATACAAATTTCCGATCCGTCTCTACCAAAATCTCACCGAAAATATATATTGAAAAATAATATATATATATATATATATATATATATATATATATATATATATAGCCCATTTAACCATAATCTAAAGGTAAAAAATTAATATATTACTAACCAATATATATGGTATCCAGAGTGTTTAAGATTTAAGCGTAATAGATAAAAGTCAATATAAAAACATGAGATACTTAATTAACATGATAACAGTTAATATATATAAAATATTCTTGGCTATCAGAAGATATATGCATATAATTCAAATATTATATATCTGTTATTTTAGATTCATAAGGATTTAGTTTACGTATAAATATTTAAATAAAAAATTAATCTAGCACTATAATGGGTTTACGCAAGCGGGTTGGGTCGGATAAACACATCTACCATTCAAACCAATCATAACCCAAATAATAAATAAATGAAATTTAAAATACTAATTAATATCGTACGATTATGTTAGGGTGTTACATTATACTCAACTACAAAATAATTTCATCCTCGAAATTCACGAAATAGGAAAAGACAAGAACAATGAAGATACAGATCTAAGAAAAGAGGCGTGGAAACTTTTGTTGAACTTCATCCTTACGTTCCCAAGTAGATTTTCTATGCGAACGATTTTCCCACAAAACAAGCACTAGAGAGATCAGTTTATTCTTGAGAATCTTTTCTCGTCGATCCACAATAGCCATTGGTTGTTCTTCATAAATCAAATCCCCCTACTGTCAATTCTGAATGGTCTAGGATGTGCGTCTCATCTCGAACATATTTGCGAAGTTGAGATACATGAAACACGTCATGAACACCCGCCAAAGATGGTGGTAAAGCCAATCGATAAGTTATTTCTCCAATACGCTCAATGATATCTAAAGGCTCCATAAATCAAGGACTAAGCTTGTCTCGACTATCAAACCGAATTACTCTCCTAGTCGGTGATATCTTCAAGAACACATGATCACCAACAATAAACTTTGAAGGTCTTCTTCCAGTATCCGCCCAACTTTTCTGTCGATCTTGTGCCACTTTCATATGATCACAAATTAGGTTAACTTTCTCCACAGTTTGTATAATCAGTTTCGGTCCCAACAATTTTCTTTCTCCAACATCATCCCAACATACTGATAGGCGACACTGTTTTCCCAATAAAAGAGCAAACCTCTGTGAAGCAGTGCCTATCGCTCAAGCGCCTCACGTGCCTTACACGAGGGCGCTAGCGCCAAACTTAAAATACTCTTATATGAGCAGCTCCAGTGTGCAAAGCACACAAAAATCTTAAGTAGCGCCCACGTGCACAGCATGTGAGCGCTGGCGCCTAGTAGAATTAAATTCTACTCTCTGTTAAATAGAGCCGTTGAATCAAAAATTCAACGGATATGAAAAATCATCAAGATGCAGAATTAAATTCTGTTTAGAGGAAACATTCCTCAAATCTTTCTAAATAAGAAAGATTGCCCTATGTAAAACAGAGTACCATTGGATTAAAAATCCAAAGGTGATTAAAGAATCACCAATTTACAGAATAAATTCTGTATGGGAAAATATTTTCCTAATCTTGTTAAAAACAAGAAAATACTTTCTGTAAAACAGAAGTCCTTGGATTAAAGATCCAACGGTGGGTAAAATCCCCAAATCAATTGGGATCTTTTAACGAGAGATTTCTTCAGAGCTAATCAACAAACTGCCCCTACTATATAAAGGACCCAAGACTTCAACTCTGATTGTCACGCCCCGCTTTTTAGTGTACGGGCAGAGGGCGCGACGAGGCCGCTACGTATTTACTCTAAAGTAAATACGCTAAGCGTATCTAAGCAATATAAAAGAAATGTACACAAGAGACAAATGTAATGAACATCAACTTTATTTATTAACATTCTTTTACAGTACATGGAAAAGTAAATACATCTGAACGAAAGTAATGCCTAAACAGTGGCATAACAGGAATGTAAAGTCCTGGAATGAAATGTGTACAGTGAATCTAAAGCTCTGGGTCGTAGGCTAGCTGATCCAAGTCCTCGCTGGTGGGCTCGATCTCCTGAAGATCCGATTCACCTGACAAAATTCTAAAGAAGAAAGAGAAGGAATGTCGTCAGTGAACAATCGCTCGGTAAGTCCCAAAAATAAGGGAAAAGTAGAATAGACAGAGAGAGAGAGTAGCTTTTAAAGTTGTATTATATTGTTATAATATTGTATTTAGTATTAACGCTGTTGTTTGTAGCTTGGTACAGAAGGATGCTAGTGTATACGAGAGGAGTCTCTATATTCCAGAGACTAAAGGCAAATAGAGTATAAGGAACCGTTTATGCCACGGTACAACAGCAACAGAATATAGGTTAGGTATCTTAATAGTTGCAGTCTCGTGCCATTTCTGACACCTTTCGTACCAATATACCCCTTAAACCCCGTGATGTCTTGATTGTATTGTATTGGAAATATTGTGTTGTCTTGTATTATAGCTTATACAGATGGATGACTTGCTGAAACCATGATATCAGTAAATGGATGTAACTGGAGAATCATGTAGATGGAAAGTATATCCATGGTTCGGTTCAGTCAATACAGATTGAATAGATTGAATATATGCATATTGAATTGTAGTTTGTACTTGAATCATATTCAAATCAGATTATTTATAATGAGACTCAGTCTGAGTCAGAATAATTAGAAAAGAAATTGAAGTCCTGAATTAGGTTTTGATGTTATCGGTAACCGCTGCACATGGGCGGCAGGATTTGTGTCTTTTTTAAAGACGATTACCGTGTTGATAACACCGTTTGTTAAGTTGTCTATCTTAAATAGGAAAGCACCCACTTCTCCGGCTCTCTGAGGCTCAAGAGATTGGTCCCGCTTAAAGCTATGTTTACTAGGGTCCTTAGGGTAATTTATAGAACTTGAGCGGGTTTTATGTAAAAATAATTTTGTATAATTTTCAAAATACACCCAAGTAATTTAATTATCTTCTTTAGAGTTGTCATAGATGTAGATTTTATATATGTGACATTTCTAATGAATAAAACCTAATTTCATAATATATGGTATTTAATTGTAAAGTTTTGAACTTGTATGGAATTGCATGGTATTTTCATGTAAAGTGGTTCCTTTTGATTTAGAAAAGTTGGAATATTTATACTATATCAAAAATTAGATATTATGATGACAAACACACACACACACACACATATATATATACTTATAAAAATAATTTTATTTATTATTTTTCTAGAAATCTCATTTTCTTAAGATATTTGTATTTTTAAATCTTTCGAGACCGAATGCTCCTTGCGGAGGTATGCATCTCGCACTACTAAGCTCGAGGATGTGCGATAATCCGCACCATCCCGAACGGGTTCCCCAAATGGGTTGTAGCGGCTCTTTGCAAAGACTTGTTTAAAATACATAATCTTGTGAAAATGATTTTTTTAGTTAAAGGTGGTTTTGTGTAAAACGGTATTTTTCCGAATCTATATTTCCCAAAAGGTATCGTGCTGTGTTGTATATGAGTGTTGTGAGGAGGTAGGTCATTACCTCATGATCTATCTAAAAGTATAGCAAGAGTAATGATGTTTTATCGTCGAAACTAAACTATATGGCATTTTAGTGAAAAAGTACGATAAAAATTACAATATGAAATATTTTGCTATGAAACTTGTTCATGATGTTTTGTTAATGATTAATAGTCAATATGTGAGAGTTTGGTATGGTTGTGTTTAATGAAATTCACACTTTTTAAAGAAAACCGAATCGGAAGTCGGATTAACTCCGCTTCCGTCGGGTTTTAGAATTATGAGTTTTAAGAATAGAAAAGAGAAGAGGGAGGAGGTGAGACTTATTGGCTTTTGGTTTAAAGAAGAGGAAGAGGGAGTGGAAGTAGGTTCCGGTGCGTCGTTTCGTCGCCGGGAGCTCCTAGGGCCGTCGTCGGAAGTTTGCTGGAGCTTCGCCCTTCGCTAACTCCACTTATACACTAGAGTTCTAGAGGATTTTCTTACGAGTTTTGGACAGAAATTTGGGGTGAGGGGTGTGTGTATTGGAGTGGTATTTATAGAAAAAGATTAGGGTTAGGGTAGGTGAAAGTGTGTGAGAAATTGTATTAAATTTTGCATTAAAAATGGTTTAATGGAGTTTTAAAAAGTTCTGTTAATGTGCAGAATATTTAAAGTGTATAGGGGTTTAGACTATACCAAAAGACATAACTTTCATGAAGAAAGAAGTCCGATTCCCCCGAGTTCGGCCGGCTGCGACGGCCGATTCAGCCGATCCGCCGGCCGAGTCGGGCCGGGGTTCGTCGCCAAATGTCCGTCGTCGTTTGGTTTACCCCCTGGGCCAGTTTGTTTTATATGTGTCTTTTGGTTTTACGGGTTTAGCACGTGTAGACTCTTGGGATTCTAAAAAGATTAAAAGAAAACAATATTAAAAATAATGTGGCTGATTGGATTTGAACTCTGGTGCTTTGGTTCAGCAGTGCAAGGTCTCACCAATGAGCTACAAGCTCCTTCTTGCTATTAAAAAGCAAAACAAATTTATAACTTGTGCTCATGAAAAAGTACCCCTTTCTGTGTTTTTTGAAAAATTTATACAGAAAATTGTACAGAAAGTTTAGGGTTGTTACACTAATATAGGAAAACCCCCATAAGTTTCTAAAATCAAAGCAAAAAGATTCAAAAAGGAACAAAGAAGTAGTCTCCCCTCTCAGAAAAAGAAAATCTAGGTAAATAAAAAGAGGAGAGATCAAAGCATCCCATTTTACATATTGAAGGGTTTAACCCTTTTAAAAAAAGAACTTAGTTCTTTCTCTGGATCTGAGATCCACAAGATAAGTTTTCCATAAGCTGAGAATTTAATTCTCATCGGGAAGAACTTTTTCTTGGGGATCAAAGATTCAGAAAAGAACCAGGAAATTGAATTCCTCAAAACAAAGTATACAAGGAAAAATCAACGCCAAGCGCTTCACGTGCCCTTCACGTGGGCGCCTCATAAAAAAAGGAGTGCTTAGCACTAAATGAGCGGCGCTCAGCGCCCAGCGCCTCACGTTCCCCTCACGTGGGTGCCACAGAATAAAAAGAACTCAGGAGTGCTTAGCACTCAGTGGGTGACTGTCACGACCCGAAAGGTACGGAACATGACCGACACTTAAACTACGAAACGTCTCGAGGCGTACGTAATCTAAGTAAGCCAAAACCCAGAAATCCAAACCAAGTAAAGCAGTAGAGTGAAGGAAAAACCAATTTTAAAGCAAGAAGTTTAGCAACATAAGCCGAAGTATGCATTTTTAAAATCTCAAGTCTTTTCTGAAAATTTCGGCAGAGTTTCCTTTGTAAAAACCGACCCCAAACGGGTACAAACCTGATAAAACATATATAATGAATAAAGGCATCCCCAAGCGGGAGCTAGCTCTTCGTCAATTGACGGTCATAACCACGCAAGCAATATAATATACAACGCCGAAGGGAGAGGATCAAACTCAGGATAAAAATCAAACATCATCAAGAAAACCAGAAGAAAACCATAATAATACAGCGCGCGACTCTAAGCTCGAAAGAATATACACTGGTCTTCTATGTCTATCAAAAATACAAGTCTGGTTGATGGAGTTTTACTAGATGCAACTTAAATAACAAATATACAATGGTGGTCCTGATGCAAAAGAACCCACCTACCAAAGCAATCACCCGAAAGGAACAGTGTGCCAGCAAAACCGCAATGAAACTTGTACGGTAAAACCTGCAAGAAACTGTGGTACAACGGGGGTGAGTTGCCAACTCGTGAGTAGAAAACATCTATGAGTAGAAATCGCATGCATGACTCTATCCTAGGTCATATCAAGTAATATCCTCAAATAAATATCCTTGTCCCTTTATGTATAAGTGTAATACTACATGCTCGTGTCAGTACCTCAGATAGCCACATATCAAATTTATGATCCATGAATGCATTACAAATGAAACAGAATACATCATGAATGAGACAACTGTTTTCTTTATTTAATGAGATTTCTGTATGTATATAAATCGCGTATCATCAATGAAATTGACAGATAAAACAGTGTCCGGCATCGACACAAAACATAAATCTCAGTATCTCAATACCTCAGGCTCTGGCTATCCGTACTGGCCTGTATCATCAAATCTCAATATCCCAGTGTCTCAAAATCTCAATATCTCAATACCTCGGGCTTCGTCAGTCCGGATCGACCCATATCATCAATCACACGACCACAAACGGTATCCTCCGGATATCCGCCGCGCCAGGTAAAATCACCGGTAGGCAGTCTGCCCCTGTCGGGCTCATCGTCTACAATTCGAGCTTCTTGCCCCGGGGTACCTTACCGGGCCCACCATGTACCCGAGAAGGTTCATCCAACTCCTCGAATCGGGTCTCGAAAACATCTCAGAACCGAGAAAACACCATGGTGGACAATACTCAACATGTCAAGGAAAACTATATTTTTCTCTTTAAAATAATTCACCAGTTTACAAAACTTTCACATGCGATTTCCAAATCCAGAAAATATCAAGAAGAATCCAAAATCATCAAGTCACCATATCAATAACAATAAAAACCGGCATAAATCTCTATAATACTGAATGACCAATGAATATATGAATGCATCTGATATCATGCAATAAATGCAATAATTAACTAGCATAAGAAAGCTATAACATGTTGCAACTATCAACTAGCAAGCTATGTCCATGAATATTATTTTCTAAAGTGTACGTGACATGGCAATTACCGATGATGATGTGTGTGAGCCGGCAAGCAAGTGTACGTGGAACATACGCATCATCAGTAATGGTGCTGGTGTCCTGACAGCAGGGTTTCATAATAATTACAGATAACATATGTATAAGCATGCAATGTGATGAAACATCATGACTATACAGAAAATGATATAGTAACAGCAACACTGAAGAATAAACCTACCTAATATACGAGTCATACAGTTTGATATTTTAAAGTACTCACGATTCACATCATTTGAAAACAAGTATGACTCGAGCCCAGTCAAGAGGGTAAGGAAATCCACCTAAGTCTGAGTCGATCTATATATATATCTAGTAGTCGGTGATCTCACCTCAATAGTATCCCGTACGATACAATAAATAATATGACATTCTCGAGTCAAGAGTGCGGATCTATCCTCATAACTATATCTCGTACGGTAAATCTATCGTACGACATCCCAAATCTGGGTACGGTTCAAATATCACATTTGTCTCATTATTCATCTGGTATCCACATCATCACATATCGAGAGCAGAGGGTACTGATCTAAGTCTAGTACACTACTAATATTATCAACAATATCATGGTCTGGCTACTGATCTAAAGTCTCCTACAATCCGATGTTATCGACACATATTATCATCATTCATATGGTATCGTCGTCCAACGATCCGCTATAACATCATAACATATCTCGGTCACATATTAAATACCTCACGGCATCATGCCCGATCAGATCGACTCATTCCCAAGTATCATATAACCTTCTTATCATCCAAGCATATGAATACCTGTCACGTCCCGCTTCCCAGAGTACGCTAAAATAGGTGCGTGACATAGCCAACCATGCTGCCTGTGGATAGGAAAAATCCTTCCACAGTCACATTACGGCTGTTGAGATATCAAGAACAGGAAAGTAGACTAAACTATCTCGTACATGTCCATGAGCCAGAATAAATGAGTCAAGAAATGATAATATGCGGAAGCAAAAGATACAATAAATGAACCACCTGGAAAGTAAAAATGCATACCGATAGGATCTTCACCGCTCGGTCTAACAGTGACAATACTCCTGATTAGTCTGCAACAAAGGTAGAGAATCTGGGCCATGCAAAACCCAGACGTCAGCACGTCATAACATCAAGAAATAATATATAAACAGGGTAGCAAGACATGCAGGTATAATCATAAAAGGTAAAGCAAGTGTAACAGCAATATAAATCAGGGCAGCGACAGGTAGTGTGCAGTGAGTAATCTAAACTGGTCTATTGGGTTAAATACTCTCAAGTCTTTGAAATCAATTTGATGAATCATCGATGTAACTTAATAGTATCCTGTGCATGCCCGGGACCACGTTCAAGATTCTCGGGCTGAATCCGAGACGTGCCGCTAGGCAGTAAAAGGGTAGTATGTAAAGATGAGTGATGTCAGCATCATCACCCCAGGGCTGGCCTAACCCGTAAGGCTGATCAGAACAGGTATAAAACTGTCGAGTTACAAGTCAGGTTTCATCATTGATTTCCCCATACCCCCAAGTCAAAAGTGTTCAAGTCAGGTATTAAGTGATCTAAAGCTAGTGCCAACACGGGATCAGGCAGGTACATGTTTGTCTGGATAGACAACAGGAACGGTCCATAAGGACAACAGGTTAGGTTTGTTGGCATTAGAGACAAGATCAGATAACAGGTAAAGCCATGGTACATAAGGTCAAGTCAAATAATGTATATATCTGTCATGTCATGTCAAGAGTTGTACGGTACCATGTCGGGTCAAGTAATAGGTGTAGCAAGTCATGTCAGGGTGTACAAGATATCATGTGGGTGCTCATAATCAAACTAGCATAATCATGGGCATACAGAACAAGCATGTGTACTAATAGAATCAACAAGCTGGAACTTGTAACGTGAAATGCAATCAGGTACAGATTAAGATATGTAGATGCACAGTTATCAGTTTGGGTTTAAGGGATAGTTTCAACATTACATGAATATAGTATAACACATATGGATGTTAAAATCATGTTAATATGTACTAAGTAATCTAGAGATGCAATGATATATAAAATACGTTCAATGGATGCAACCGGGTATTCGGGATAGAAACAATTTAAAAGTGCTATGGGTTATGCAGTTAATTAGTAAGTAATTTAACCACGGATGTGGGTACATGATATTGTATTTTAAGGTGCAACAAGTTATAATTTAAGATCCGAGTCTACAATGATAAAATCCGACATCGAAATGCAAGAATGGAAACCGATAGCCTTAGGTTCAATTTACAGATTTAATCGTGAAATAAATATGTATAGATAATATAGTAGCATGTAGCAAGTTTCACTTGCCTCGGGGATCCACAGATGCACGGCACGCAGCAAGAATGCGAGAAAACGACGGAAAACTCCATTGGGGCAATACGTCGAACACTTTGCGCACACACAATACAGGACAGAACCAGGCAATGCAAGAATGTAACCGCGTAGGTAGGGAACGTCCACTAGGTCGCCCAGATCAGCGGCGGCGAGCACGGCTCTGGCGGTGATCAGAAACATGTGAATCCAAGAAATCACGAAAAGAAGACGAAGGAGAAAAGAAGAAAAGGAAGAAGAAGAAGTAGAAGAAGAGGAAGAAGGCTGTTCTCTGGGGTTTGTTGCTCCGGGGACAGAGACGGGGCAAGGGAGACGTCGACGATGGATCGACGACGTGAGATCGACGGCAAGGCAGTGGGCAACCGGGGTTTTTGATGTCGGGTCGGGGTTCTGTGCAAGGGATAAGCTCGAGATATTTGGGGAGGAGAGAGGAGAGAGGGGGAAGAAGGCGTCGACGGTGAGGGACGGTCGACGACGACAACGGGACGACGACGATGACGAGGTCGAGGCTGCGGGTTGGGCGTGCGGTGATGGGTTAGGTTGCAGGGAGTTTGGTGAGGAGGTGGAGTTCTGGTGACGAGGGGAGGCCGACGAGGGTAAGGGAGACAAGGGGTGAAGTCGGCGGTGGGGTTGGCGACGAGGTGTGCAGGCGACGGGCATGGGTATGGGTTGCAGTGGTCGGGTTTGTCGGGAATGGAGGGGAGAGGAAGGTGGTGAGGTGGTTGAGGAGAGGAGGAGAGGTCGTGGGTATGAGCGTGATGGCGACGGTGAAGTCGTCGGCGGCAAGAATGACGATGAACGATGGGTGTCGTGGTCGTGGGTTCTCGTGCCGGGGAGAAGAGGTGAGCGAGGAAAGGAGGTCGAGGAGCGGACAAGGGTTTGGAGGCGATGACGAGGTGGCGGAGGCGGCGATGGTAATATGTAAAATACCATTCGCACCCAAACACGCTAAATCAAGAAAAGACCATGGATAGGTAAATACGGAAACTGGAATTGGTATAAGTGAACTCGGGTGTTACAATACCAATAAATATATGTCCCCAATACGCACAAGGAAGTAAATGCATGCGAGTATGTGTATGTGCGTGTATGCAAATCTTTACTCTAGGGTTTCACGACTAAGAAATCGACTAAAGTCCTTTCTTCATTTCTCGCTAACACTAACCCCCCTAATCTCCTAAAGCTTTTCTTGCTAAGGCTCATATCACACACTAACATATAAAAGTATATATATCACATCCCATCATTTCTCACAACTTTGCGGAGGTGCTATACGCCATCCACCCGACTTCCCCCGCAGATATAATCTACTCACTTCTATCCTGCTTGCTAGAGTCGATGACGCCACGC
The DNA here is from genome assembly GCA_030015575.1 of Agapanthus africanus. NCBI lineage: Eukaryota > Viridiplantae > Streptophyta > Magnoliopsida > Asparagales > Amaryllidaceae > Agapanthus > Agapanthus africanus. The sequence goes on from CM057339.1 coordinate 31,902,483, forward strand.
TCATCCTCATCGTTTCGAAGTCCACGTAGGGGTACCTACATATCATATATATGGCATCTTTAACGGAAATCACGCACGAAAACCAAAATGTCGCACGAATCACACTTAGGTCAAAACCTATAGTTTACGCATGCAAAATACAACTAATTAACCCTTGTCGTTGACGTTCGAACGCCTCACGACGGAATTAAAACCAAATACAAAAAATAAAGTCTCAGAATCGCAAAATACGGAAACAGTAACTAGGGAAAACCACCTCCAGATTTCGTCTCAGGTAAAATTAGCAAATTTTGCATATGGGGTTGCCCTAAATATAAGATAACAATGCTGCAGACCAAAAATCCCAAGTTTTCATCCCAACATGGCCACAAATTGCGGCTAATACGAATAAATCTGCGGCCATGGTAATGAATTAGAGGCTAGGGTTTCAGGGGTAGTCTTCTGGTCACCTGCACAACTCTCAGTCTTCGCTAAATAATTTTCCAGGTCCCCGAGTCACTCCAGATTCCTAAATACCAATTTCCAGTTCATTAAAAGCCGTAAAACAATTTCAGCAACTAAGTAAAACACTTCCAGATTTTCCTCAGGTGACAATTGGGACATTTTGCATACAGGAGGGGTCTAATTTACTGGAGATGGAGCTATAAAACAAATACGAACTAAAATGGACTAGGTCTGGCCGCAAATTGCGGCCAGAGGGGATTTATTTCCGGCTTGGGTGAGGGTATATGGGCTGGGGTCTTGGGTGATGCTTACTAGTTGCCCGCACACTCCTTTGTGTTTACTAAATAATTTTATAAGTCTCCGGGTGTTAGCAGATTCAGTTTTCCTATCACAATTCTCACAATTTCTATATTGGCAGAAATTTAAAGCTCGCGTTCCGGGGTTAAGTCTTAGGTTTGGGTCTGAATTCTAGCACTAGGAGATTTGTGTGGTCTCTACTAAGCCCAATTACACATCACTACTCAAGAATTCCACAAAACCCTAACTAGGAATTTTCAAAGTTCACTAAACTGCATCAAAACACTTCTAATCTAGTATGGGTGCTAAGGTAGTGGAAATATAATGCTAATGGTGAAGAAATTACCTCAATTGGCAACTCAAGAATTTTCTTGAGTTGCCCAAAGTCCTCAAAATTCGATTTTTCTTGGTCCAATGTATTTCCCTTGAGCTTGTGCATGCTTTTTGTGAAATGGAGATGAGTTTTTGGGTTTGTTTTGGGGGTGTTTTGAGGCTTGAAGTGGAGGAGAGAGATGGGGTTTGCCATGGATGAAGAGAGAGAGAAGAAACGGTGAAGAGATGAATAGAGAAACAATGAGCCATGCCTAGGTTTGACCCCTTACCCTCTTTCTTTCATGCCCATCCCTCTTGTCTTCATTACACTTCTTTGACTTTTCCTTTTTCTTTTCTTTTCTTATCTTGTCTTTTCTCTAAATTGAAACCAAAACAAAACAAGAAAGCCATGTAGAAAATGTAACACAAGTGTAAAAATGATATGGTGCATGTCATGTGCACAAAACACGCTTAATTTGCGATTAGCCATATTTAATCGCGATTAGCGCTAAAATGGCGCAAAATAAGTCATAGAATTTCATAATTTGCATAAATTACACAAAGCACCCTCTTTCTAGTAATTTCTATAATTTTCCAATTTTCCCCCAAATTTATCGGTATTTAATTTTACCGCCTTATTAAAATATTCAATATAATTATTATTTAGCGATAAAAATTCCCAAAAATAATATTTTATTTTTCTGAAATGTTACAGTGACGCTCGGCGTCCAGCGCCCTATGTGCCTATCACGTGGGTGCTACAAAAGAAAGGAGCGGTTAGCACTCAGTAGGCGGTCCCCAGCGCCTTACATGACCCTCACGTGAGCGCCACAGAATAAAAGTGCTTGGCACTCACTAGGCAGCGCCTAGCGCCTATCTCCTAACGTGACCCTCACGTGGGCACCATAGAATAAAAGTGCTTGGCACTCACTAGGCAGCGCCTAGCGCCTCACGTGGGCGCCATAAAAAGTGTTTAGCACTCCATATAAAGACAAAAGGGGTAAAGTGTTTAACACTTATTGGGTAATTCCCATGACCGAAAACCCCACATGATTATATGTGAGCGAACTTATATAAGTGCATAACACTTTTTGCACAAAAAGGGGATTGAGCCCAAACAAGTGCTTAGCACTCTTTTTCAAATAAAAAGATCTGAGTGGACCAAGCCCGGGTTGGTTAGGCCCCTTGATAGTAGAAACCCCCTAATTCAGATCGACCGAGCTCATGTGCTCACTACTTCCCAAACTGTTCTTAGTCCCAAATACGACTATCGATCTTCCAACCGATGATATATCAAAAAGATATTCGTCCCACTTTCCCCTAAGGAAACCTTAGTCTCAAAATACGACTAATGATTCCTGGGTTTATCATTAATCCATTTTCCCTCGAACACGGGTATTGGTTCAAGGGTATATCTCTCTACACCTCCGATACATGTCGTTGTAATTTCTCAACGTTTTCAGAGAGGTGGCGGGTCCCGACAACCAACATCTTCTCTTGATGCACTTCCAAACTGACGTGCACATCCCAAATCAAACCGCATCCCAGACTAGATGCATCCCATATCATTGTTGCTTATCCCGTCACTTAACAAATACACGTCCATGCAAGATGGACAATGGACCGAGATGTCCATAAACTAACAACGGACCGAAACGTCCTTAAACTAACCGTTGCCTCCAAAATGGCAACAACGGACCGTAACTTTCTTAAACTAAAAGCTCACCCCTAAATAGTGATCAACGGACCAAGACATCCTTAAACTAAAATCTCACCTTCAAAATGGTGATCAACAGACCGTAACATCCTTAAACTAAAATCTCAGCTCCAAAATGGTGATCAACGGACCGTAACGTTCTCAAACTAAAACTTCACCTCCAAAATGGCGATAACGGAACGAAATGTACTTAAACTAAAACAACAGAGCCCAAATGCTCTTTTGTTGGATCTGAAGCAAAAATGATCCTAAGACCATTTTAAGTAGATCTTAGTCTCAAATTGGACTAACGTATTCTTAACAAAAAACCAATCGAGCCCCCAATTGCTCGTATACATTTAAGTTGATCTTGATCTCAAAACAGACCAACGATCCTTAAATAAATCTAAACCCAAATCTAAGATATACGGATTTGGACTAATCCACGCCCTACGGGTGACAACAAAAATTAGTCTCCGTATACAATCCACGGACAACCAAAAATAAAACAAACACACATGACACGAGGTGAACTTCTGGAGCAGGAGAAAGTGGTTATCGCGATGCGGTAACGTAATTAACTACAGGGGCTTGTGCTTGCAGGGAAGAGCGTCCCCACAATTAAAAACCCCTCGCAAACGAGGGGGAATCTGACGAAGTCATGCTATAACGGCCGCATCCGTCCAAACCTCCGATATACGATGCCATAAATTAACTTGGCATCTTCAGAGAGGTGGAAGGATAAATCCAAACTTTGTTAGCAAGAAGCGGTTAGCGGAACTCAGTTCCACGAGCTACTTCTTTGAAGTCTTTTTCTGGGACCCGGGACCGCATCTGCCCCCAAAATTCAGGACAGACGTCCTAACGTCCCGGTTGCGTCTTTCGGTGGAGAACAGATTCTGGCACGCCCGGTGGGAGCTTTTTCTCTTTCCACTCCACACTTCGTGTGTCGTGTTCGCGAACAAAATCGTGGTTTGCTATGGTTTCCTTTGGATTCGAGGTACTAAGATTTGGTATCTTGTTCCTATGTAGAAAGAATAAGTGAACATCAATGGCTTCCACATGTACCAACTGCAACAGCAACTCCCGCTCCGCCCCAACAGGAGGAGTCACTTATGGGCCTAATGCGGCCTCCATCTTTTCAATGTCGGTGGGGCAGGTGACTCAAGCCACCACTGGATTATTCTTCGGGACCATACTCCTGCCAGCAAGCTTCAGCGCCCCAGTGCCTCCACAGGAAGCCCCCAAGAAGTCGGTCTTCGATTGACTTGCAACCACCACGGCCCCTCTCAACGGGTTGTCCAAGTCTTCCACCTCAGTCTTCAACAGGCCGAGCCGAAGCTCAAGTGGGCCCATAAAGGGACTCGCGATACCTGAAGGGGCTATTCCAAAACAAACAGTCCTTCCCACTCCTGCTATGGGAAAAGTCATCAAAAGAGCTTCCCCTACCAGAAAGTCGGCCTTTGAAAGATTGGCCGCTCCCTCTCAACAGACGTCGGTCTTCGACAGGCTGGCACCAGCAGCAGCCCCTAACCAAAGCAGGGGGCACGATGGAGCCACTTTCACAACTGAGGTGGTCCCATTGGCAAGGCACGCTCGACGTCGCCACTGGTGCCGAGTAAGAAGAGCTGGGGGCAACTCCCCCTCTGGACTTACTCCACCAGCTCCAATGGTGGAAGTTGACGCAGCTGTTCCAACCAGGAATAGGTTTGAACCGCTTATAAGGATGCGGAAGAACTCCCCAACCGCGGTGTTGAAGAAATCTTCACTTTCTGCTGAAAATATGAAGCAGGCAAAGCCGGAGCAGCCCCCTCAGCGTCTGGCCTCCTAAATCCATAGGGTCTGGCGGAAAGTCCAAGATTCTGTGATCAATAAGAACTACTCTCGTCAACCGAAAAAATGAAGGTTCGACAAGAGAAAAATCATCCTTCCACCATGCAGCGAGAGACTTATTTTATGCAGGCGCCTGTTACAATGGCTCCTTCAACTTCGACTTCTCACAAAAAGAGAAGGCCGGAGAATCTCCCACCGCCGGTGGCAAATCCCAAAGGTGATGTATCCAAATGCCCTAAGTTTGGGGGCATGATCGTGCACACGGTTTACATAGCTTCTGGAAAAGAGGAGAGCCGTGCTTCCGTGAGTCATCGGTCGCAAACTCAGTCGTTGACGAAAGCTCAGGAACAACAACAAAAGCTCTAGGAGATGCTGACGAAAATGGAATCACTTACCAGGCAGAAAGAAAGCCCGGAAGCAGCGTCTGAACAACGCAAGGAGCAGGAGACCAATACGGAGTTCTTGTGAAGGGTGCTGGAAATAAAGGATAAGGAGGACGCAGAACAAGCGGCTAATATAAAACAGATGGCGCTCCTGTTCCAAGATATGGTTGGAATGATGATCCAGCTAGAACCTCCAGCTGAAGACCCGCCGATAATCATTGAGGACGAAAGAGGGGAAACATCAAACTCTCTTCCAGCTTTATTAGCAGCTAGGGAGGAAATGATCTCCAAAGCTGCCTTGATGATTGTATAGCTCAACAAATATAGGCTCATCATGCAAGTGAAGCGGCTGGCCAAGTCGTTAGAACCGGGCGACCGTACCCAGGCTGGTACGATCAAATCAAGTACCCGCCGAGATATACGATCCCCAAATTCCATGTGTACAAAGGAACATGCAATCCACATCAGCATGTCACTCAATTCATAGCTTTATGCGGCAATAGTGGAGGCGCCGACAAATTGCTGCTTCACCAGTTCGTTGGCAGCCTGTCAGAAACGGCGTTTGAATGAACTCAGAGCTCCCAAATGAATCCGTCAAAACATTCACGGAAATGGAATTGCTATTCAGGCAGCGGTTCGCTAGCCCAAGCGAGCGCACCCCGATCACGGCGTTGATCAATATCAGGGTAAAGACGGGAGAGACCTGGGTTCAATACGCAATCCGATGGCGGAACCTATGATCAAAATGCGAACAACATATAGAAGAAGCTCCGGTCGTGGGCATATTCATAGGGACTCTGGATCCTCAGGCGACTGTGTCCCAGTTTATGATGTTCTTTAAGCCGACCATCTTCCAGGCTCTGGTCGAAAAGTTGGCCCAAATGGACCAGATGGGCCTCTTCAAAAATGGACCCTCGGAATGCAAAGGGTAAAGGGAAAGTGGCCTTTGTTGCCAACACTCAACAACAACCGAGTGACCCAAAACCGGTTGCTCGCCAAAACAACGTGCGCCCACGTCAATCCCTGGAAAAGAAGCTAGGACGTGCTTACTCGTTTAGAGAAGATTTTTCGAACTGGCAGTGCGCAACAAAATCATCACTCTGCCGGACCCAAAAAGTCCACCGCAGCTCGGTGACGCCAACAACCCCAACTACTGCACCTATCACAGGATGGTGAGCCACCCAATTGAAGATTGCTACATTTTCAAAAATTAGATCGAGGACCAATATCAATGGGAGAAATTTGCGCTTTCTGAGAACTGGAAGGTGAACCCGCCACAGAGGCACGCTCCTAAAAAGGTGGATACGCCGGGGGCATCCTGCTCATTTGTGGAAGAAGCTCCGTGGGAAGTTGTCCTTTCAGCTAAAACTAAAAGAATGCTGAAGGATCTTCAAGCATGTCCGGCGATCAGGTGGAAAAGCCCACTGGAGCCTGAGATCATTGAGGGGATGCTAAAACCGCGCCCCACACCAAAAACTGCTAACGATGGACAAAACACCCATGTCAAGACTTTAAAGTCTTCGATAAGAAAGAAGAAGACCAAGAAGCCCGCGCAGCCTAACGACAAGCACACGGACCTGCAAAAGTACATCGACACGCTGGAGGAGTATAACCAGAAGGCGCGGACCTCAGTCACCCTTGAAGAGTTTCTCAACCATATACTTAAGAATGGAGATAGTGACGATGGTGAAGAACATGACTCATCAGGAGGAACCCAAGACTATGTAGCAAGTTGCCACATGGTTTCTTATTTGTCATCAGATGGAGAAGAAGCTCCCCCGGCGTTAGAAAATAATGCGGAAGAAATGGGGGCAGAACCGGCGCCGAAATTATCGGAACTTTTAAAAGAACCAATTGACAGGCTGCTAAACGAAGCCCTTCAAAAGAGCAAAGCTGACCGAGAACGTGAAATGGCCATATACGAAAAGGCCAGGCGTCGGTGTCAGGCTGAAGAATCCACGGTAAGGATGAGTCGTAAAGTACTCCACCCAAGCCAAAGTACACCTGCTAAAAACAAAAGCAGGATCACAGCGGAGAAGCGGTTCGCCAAAACCTTGTCAATGGGAATGATGCTGCCCCCTCTCATGGAAAACACTCCCGGGATTACGTGTCTCCACAAAGCAGATGTAAATCCGAACTACTGCTTATATCATCGGAGGGTCACACACCCTACCGAAGAGTGCAATGCCTTCAAGAAGTGGTGGTAAGGATATGTTTCTCACCGGCAACACTTTAAGCGGATGAAGCGCAAAACCCATTGACAGCAAAGAAGCGCGACAAATAAGCGTGAAAGAACGGCTGGCAACTGTCATATGGTTGATACCAGTTCGACAAAAGGAAAATCTCAAGTTCTTACATTCAGGAGCGATTCTGACGAAGAAATAACCCTCGGCCCTCTCTTCAAAGAATCCACCTCTGGAAAAGAAGAAGATGAGAAGAACTGCGAGAACATTCAGCCGCGTAACCGTGCGTTTCCTGAAAAGAACCTCGGGCCTACAAACAAAGTTTTGAGCAAAAGAGACAAGGGGAAGGAAAAATCCCCTGAGGAAATTTCCCTCGATGATAGAGTCGTCAAAAAGCTCGCAGCCAAGGACCCGCCAAGGAAAAACAAGGAGGATTACAATGTCCTGGCACATTTGAGGAAGTTACCCTCATAACTGAGCATACTGGATGCTCTCCTCCTGTCTAAAGAAACAAGAGATTCTATGATCAGGGCATTACAGGAGTCCGATCAGTTCCAAGCTTTCCTTGCAGAAGAAAAGATGAATGATGAGCTGGCAGAGGTCCATATAGCTGACATCACATTCAGCGATGAAGATCTTCTCCTCGGAACGTGCGGGTACAACCATCCTATATATGTCACCGGGTACTTTCATGACATCAAGATAGGGAAGATCCTAGTCGACAACGGGTCCTCCGTCAACCTTCTCAACATGAAGGTGCTGACGGAGATCTGCATGAACGTTCAGCACCTGGCTCGGGACAAAATTACCATCTCTGGGTTCGACTCGTAGTCATCACGGACGTTCGGGTCTGTAATATTGACATTACGCTTTAGGCTGCTCATCACTGACATCAAATTTCATGTTATTGGCGCCAAGACTTGCTACAATGCCTTGCTCGGCCGGCCTTGGTTACACGAGTACAACGTCATCCCTTCTACACAACACCAGTGTATGAAGTATTTCAAAGACGGCCTCGAGTACAACGTCATGGGGGAGTTAAATCCATTCTCCATGAATGAAGTCCGAAAATATGAAGACGCAAAGTATTTCCTACCGGACTTCAAAGACACGGAAAGATGTCATAAGCCGGAGAATAAACAAAAAGCCGTCGCCACCATCTCGGTCTTTGGGAGTGACACCGAAGAAGATAAGGAAATAGTCTACTCGGGGCAACCCCAGTGCAATAGGCCTGAACTATTTAATCCTGTTTTGGTCTTTGACAGTAACTCTGAGGACGAGGTCAACGTTGTGTTCTACACTCGTCCGTCAGTACAAACCATTACTAGAGCCGACAAGAGTTTACAAATCACCATGGTTTTGCTACGGTATTATAAAGAACTTGATGTACTTGATACATACAGCGTACAAGAGCTGCAGATTTTCTACGTCCCTCCCAGGCGAAGAGGTGAAAAGGCGATCCTCTTCTACCAATCTACGGAGACCAAAGTGGAAAAAGAAGTCTGGCACGGCGCCGATATTACGCTTGATAGGCTTCAACCAATCCATTTGCCCAGATATTATGCAGAGGGATTGAAAAGACTATTAAGATGCCAAGATGTACCCTTCAAATAAACCGCTCGACAAGCCCAGTTCTACAATAAGATCTGGGACGTCCCCAGGACGCAGCGAAGAATGCCCAACGGGAAGATAGAAATAACCGGGCTCGGATATGTTCGGCCCAAGAAACGGAAGCGATTCCATGGTTGCCACGCTATAAATAGTTCCTATGTAGAAAGGAATGCTTTTTCAGATAGCTGTGGTGTTGGAACGGAGCAAAATCCCACCGAAAGAGCGTCAAGTCCATCGTTCGAAGAACAAGTTGACAAGATAATAAGAGAAGCCGATCAAAAGGTTTGGGACAACCACAACCGCGAAATGGCCATTTACGAAAAGGCTAGGACTTAGCGTCTCATTCAGCAGTCCGCGGAAAAGGAAAATTGCGACACCCTTCACCCTCAGCCCGCTGTACGTTCTCGAGATAAGAAAAAATCCTGAAACAGGGGAAAAAGCAAAGTGAAGAGCGAGAAGGACGTTCGAAAACAGTAAAGCAGATCCAAGAAACCACGCAATCAAGAAAAAGTCAACTGGAATTCGTCTTTTCTGAAGAAGATGGGTTGGGAATATTCTTTCCCCCAAGACAGGACAAGAAAAATATTCTACCTTATCATAAAGCATCAAATGATGACGCTCCCGGATCCTCGGTACCCTGAACAGATAAACGAAGTCCATCATCTGGATTATTTCTCCTATCACGGAGCAATAGGCCATCCCCTTGAAGACTGCTTCACCTTTAAAGACTAGGTCGAAGACCAGTATCAAAAAGACAGGTTTATCCGACAGTTGGAGGGTAACCCCACCGCGAAAGCATGAGCCAAAAGAAACCTATATTGCGAGAGTAGGACCAGATCAACATCGAGCTTGGAAACGAACTCGTACCTGCCATATGATAATACTCTCAAAGGAGAGAGGGCATGAGAATATGAATGACCTTTTCAAGTGCTTCGTAAATGAAGACGAGGAGGAGGTGATTTCAGAGTTTCCACCGATGCCAAAAGAGCTGGAAGATGGGATACACACCACGGCGGACAACTTAAGAAAAATTGACTTAGGGATGGAAAACGATCCAAGGACAACGTTTGTCAGTGAGCTGCTATCTAAAAAGCAGGTAGCTACTTTAAAAAATATACTCATGCAATATAAAGACTGCTTTGCATGGAACTATTCCGAGATGCCAAGACTAGATCCAGAAATAGCGGTACATAAACTAGCTATATCGCCGGACGTTAAGCCAGTCAAACAAGCGCCAAGAAGAATGCGGCTCGAACTCGAGATGAGTATCAATGCCGAAGTCAAGAAATTAATCGACTCCGGCTTCATCCAAGAAGTTCAGTATCCCGACTGGATTGCCAACATTGTTCTAGTGATGAAGAAAAATAGGATAGTGCGCATCTGCATGGACTTTCGGGACCTTAACAAAGCTTGCCCAAAGGATGACTTCCCAGTGCTTATTACCGAGCTAATGATCGATAACACGTCTACCCATGAGGTCTTATCCTTCATGGATGGATCTTCAGGATACAACCAAATAAAAATGCATCCTGAAGACCAAAAGCATACCGCCTTCCGGACCCCGTTGGGTATATTTTGCTACAAGGTGATGCCTTTCGGTTTGAAGAACGCTGGTGCTACCTACCAGAGGATCATGACGAAGATCTTTGATGACCTCATACATGAGATTGTCAAATGATATATTGACGACCTTGTGGTGAAAAGCAAATCGTACGAGGAGCACTGGGAACATCTGAGTATAGTGTTCCAGCGTCTTCGGAAATACAATCTAAAGATGAATCCTTTGAAATATACGTTTGGAGTCTCCTCAGGGAAATTCCTAGGATTCATCATACGATACCGAGGCATCGAAATAGACCCATCAAAGATAAAGGAGATTATGGAAATGCCCACGCCAAGAACTCTCAAACAACTGTGGGGTCTCCAAGAAAAGCTCGCGTATATCTAGCAGTTCATAGCCAACCTCTCTGGAAAATGCCGCCCCTGCAGCCATCTAATGAAGAAGGGGACCCCATTCCTTTGGGATCATAAATGCCAAAGTGCACTGGACGAGATCAAGCAATACCTACAAATCCACCGGTGTTGACCTCTCCGGTTAAGGGAAAGCCCCTCATCCTGTACACAATAGCTCTAGAAGGTTCTTTAGGCGCGTTATGGGCACAGGAGAACAACCAGGGGAAGGAGAGAGCTCTCTACTATTTGAGTCGAGTTCTCCTGGGGGCAAAAAATAACTACTCCCCTATCGAAAAGCACTGCTTGGCACTGATCTTTACTATAAAGAAGCTCAGACACTACGCCTTAGCACATGAGGTCCATCTTATATCAAAGATGGATCCTCTCAAATATCTAATGTCAAGGGCCATACTAACAGAAAGGCTTGCCAAATGGGCCCTCCTCTTGATGGAGTTATCGATAACGTATCGACCCTTTAAGGCAGTGAAAGGTCATGCCATCGCCGAATTTCTCGCTGAGCATCCGATACCAGCCGATTCTTCCTTAAATTGCGAATTGCCAGACGAACACACGTTCGATACAATCGAAGGGGAGAAGGAAGAAAATAATGTCCAATGGGAACTCTGCTTCTACGGAGCATTTTACATGAAGAAGCGGAAGCATAACACCCCTATAATCAAAGCTAGGGTGGGCCTCATCTTCGTGACTCCGCAGGGGGGGATAATGCGTTTCTCCCTTTCCTTAACGGAGCCAAGAACAAACAACAAGACTGAATATGAAGTTTTGATAGCGGGTCTTGAGATCTCTGTCGATATAGGAGTCGAAAACCTCCTCATATATGGAGACTCCCAGCTGGTCGTTAGCTAAGTAAATGATAACTATCAGACATGCAAACCAGAGTTGATAAAATATGGTAGGAGAGTGCAGCAACTGCTGATACAAATCCCTTCCTACACCCTGGAGAGCATACTGCGTGCAGAAAATAGTAAGATGGATGCATTAGCCAAGCTTTCTAAGGAGCTGGCTGACGAAGATCTCGATGACGTAAGGATCGTTGTGCAAAGCCGCCGGGTTCTCGCTCCAGCAGAAATACCTTCAGAGGATTCGATTGAGCCATCTGAAGGAAAAAAATGACTAAACAAGCGGTCCTTCAAATAAAAGACAGATAAAAGGTCGAGGATTGGAGGGAAGTCTTCATAGATTACTTCAAATCCCATCGAACACCCAAAGATGTGTCATCAAGACATCAGCTCATGAAGCGAGCTCTGTCTTTCGCCTTCGTCAATGATACTCTATATAAGAGTTCATTCGACTGCCTGTGGCTGAGATGCCTGGAACCAGAAGAAGCAAGGAGAGTCGTCCAAGAAACCCACGACGGACTCTGCGGTTCTCATCAAGCCGGAAAAAAGATGAAGTTGAAGATCAAAAGAATGGGTTACTACTGGCCCACAATGATTTAGGACTGCCTTGAATATGCAAAGCAGTGTCACTCATTCCAAATTCACGGGGACTTCATCCACCAACATCCAAATCTGCTTCACCCAACGGTAGCTAACTAGCCGTTCGAAATGTGGGGAACCGACATAATTGGTCCCATCGAACCAGCGTCATTCAAAGGACACCGGTTCATACTGGCAAAGACCGATTACTTCTCTAAGTGGGCAGAAGCATTGTCACTAATTCGTCGTTCAGGTATAATTCAGCGAGGTCAAAAATTCGGATTCGGCGAACTATTCGGAAAAAATCGGCAGGTATTCGGGAAAGATTCGGTAAGTGTTCGAGAAATGTTCGGGAAGGATTTCGAGCAAGAAATTAATATATGAGACGCTAGGTTTTGATTTTGTGATTTATTTGTTGTTTTTTGAATTATTCGATGTTTTTTCACATAATTCGGGAATAATTCGCGAATTATTCGGCCCGCCGATTAATTCGGCGATTAAGTCGGCTAATTAAAAATTCGCGAATTATTCGCGAATTCGGCGAATAATTCGCGAATTATGTGACTATGGGCAGAAGCAGTACCGCTAACGAAAGTGAAGACGGAGAATATCCTCCATTTCTTCAAGACATATGTCATCTACTGATTCGGCACTCCGCGATGGATAATCTCGGATAATGGGCCAGCCTACAGGAGCTATAAAATCAGCCGCTTCGCAGAGCAGCATAAAATAGACTGGAGATACTCTTCAGTCTATAACCCTCATGCCAACAGTCTAGCTGAAGCTTTCAACAAGACCTTGACCAAGATTATAAAGAAAACGGTGTCCAGAAACAAAAGGGACTGGCACGAGAGACTGCACGAAGCTCTCTGGGCGTACCGAATGACATTCAAAACAGCCACGAATACGAGTGCGTTAGTGTTCGGCACAGAAGCAATGCTTCCTTTGGAAATAGAACTACCCTCTCTATGGGTAGCAGTTTGATATGAGCTAACAGATGACGAAAATGCCCATCTTCGGCTTGAGGAGCTCGACGCCCTCGATGAAACTCGTTTCATGGCGCAGCAAAACCTAGAAGCTTATAAGGCAATGATGACGCGCTCATACAAAAAACTGACTAGGCCGAGAACATTCCGCCAAGACGAACTTGTGCTAGTCGTCAAAAAACCTATGATCATCAATCGTGCAAAACGGGGGAAATTCGAGCCAAACTATGAAGGCCCGTACATCATAGACAAGGTCTACCTAGGTGGGGCCTATTTGCTCATGGATATACATGGCGAAAGACCTTTCCGGCCAATAAACGGCTGATTCCTCAAGAAATACCACGCTTGACGAGTCACAACTTAGGTCAATGATGGATGACGACGCTCGTGTCTGCTTGCTATCTTCCTAAGTCAAAACTCTAAGTGGTATTCGGAAAATCTCCACCCCAAAAATGGTGAAAATGGACCATTACGTCCTTAAACTGGCAATGGAACACTATATCCTTAAATTGGAAACGGACCGTAATGTCCTTAAACTAAAGCTTCACCCAAAAAATGGTGATAGTGGACCACTATGTCCTTAAACTGGCAATGGACCACTACGTCCTTAAACTGGTAATGGACCGAAATGTCCCTAAACTAGTGCTCCGCCTCAAATATGGCGCATCGTCCCAAATACGGAGATATCTTCTCTTGAGATCTATGTTGCAATCAAAACTCTAACGGCAAAGACTGCAACCCAAGTCTCATTGGCAGCAAAATAAAAGGTATGTCCACAAGCAAAATGGGCACGGATGAAAACCCGAAAGGGCGACGTGAGTAAAAACAGCAGGGTTACCGGCGAGCTTGTGAAAACCTGAAAGGGCGCAATCTCGTAAAAAACGGTAAGTCCACAAGCAAGATGGACACGGATGAAAACCCGAAAGGACGCCATGAGTAAAAACAGCAGGGCTACCGGCGAGTTTGTGAAAACCCGAAAAGGCGCAATCTCGTAAAATTTTCACTTACGGGATCCTCACGACTCGTATGGAGAATCCCCCTGTGAGACCTTCACGGCTCATAGGATTCAAAGCCTTAAGCTACAGGCACATGGATCTGTTCTTAAGCCATCGTATTCCCCTTTTTGCCCTACAGGCGGTCTAATATTGGCCCTTGTATACAATCCACGGGCACAAATAAACGTTCCCCCACCAATTTCCACCAATGACAAGGAATATTCTCATATGGTGAACGACACTTGTAAATTATCTCGACTTATAAGGAGAAAATACTCTTATGAGATCCTTACGACTTATAAGAGAACACACACTTATGAATCCCCATGACTCCTAAGGAGAAAATACGCCTATGAGATCCTTACGACTCGTAGGGGGAAATAACTTTATGAGACCCTTACGGCTCATAAAATCTCAAAGTCTTAGTCGACAGGATCCTAACCCTGTTTACTGAGCCATCTTTGTTCAAGTCGACAGAGGCAAATGATGATTCGCTCCTGGCAAGATTCCAATCACAGCGATGCTGATGCCTGAACAGGTATCAAATTCTAAGTTCTCTCAAGGCAAATGATGATTCGCTCCTGAAAATATTCCAGTCGCAGCGATGCTGGTGCCAAAATTGTTATCAGATCTCTAGTTCCATACTCGCAACAAAAATTAGCGAGCAAAAAATGCATATAAAATAGCCGAAATGATGGGGAAACTCGCAATAAAAATCAGCGAGCAAAATATATGCATAAAAAAATAGCCGAAATGTTTAGGCAACTCACAATAAAAAGCAGCGAGTAAAAAGAAAGAATAGCCGAAATGATTGGGCACCGCGATAAAAAGTCGAAATGATTGGGCAATCACCACTTTCGTGATATAAAAGCTGAAATGATAGAGCATCACGGAAAGAAATAAAATGAAATGAAAATTTTGTCCTATAGGTGAGTCCACACAACCCATGTATACAATCCATGGGCAAAAACGAAAAGGGAACCATATTTTCCCACCAGGCTCCGTCAAAGGGAGAGCCAAGTCTTGATGGTTCACAAAACAACCTAAAGACTTTCATGACATTCGTCTCGTTACAGCAGACGGAATGTTAACAACGGCGTTCCTTCTCAAGTCCAGCAGGATGCAGACGTGACGTCAATAAAGGACCCCAGGGTCGAAACAAAATGGAGCCATGGCAAAATTCCTAGATCCAAGTCTTGACGGTTCACAAAACAACTTAAAGACTACCTCGACATGCTTCTCGTTATAGCAGACGCAATGTCAACAACGGCTTTCTTTCTCAAGTCCAGCAGGATGCAGACGCGACGTCAACAAAGGACCCCAGGGTCAAAACAAAACGAAGCCATGGCAAAATTCCTAGCTCCAAGTCTTGATGGTTCACAAAATAACCTAAAGACTATCCCGGCATTCATCTCATTACAGCAGACGCAATGTCAACAACGACGTTCCTTCTCAAGTCCAGCAGGATGTAGACACGATGTCAACAAAGGACCCATGGTCGAAACAAAACGGAGCCATGGAAAAATTCCTAGCTTCAAGTCTTGACGGTTCACAAAATAACCTAAAGACTACTCCGACATTCTTCTCGTTACAGCAGACGCGATGTCAACAAAGGCTCCGAAATAGCCAAATCAAAAGAAAGCGAAGGCCAAATTCCTAGCTTCAGGGTTTTGACGGCAACTCCAATAAAATCTGAAAGACTATCGAAGATCATCTCACACCAGTGCGGAGTGGTTATGACTCATTGGGGCTTCCAAACCGAGCCTAACCTCAAGTAAAAAACGACATGGCAAAATTCCTAACGCTTGCTCTTCCGACGGTAAAACTGCCTAAAAAGATTACTTGAAGACGTCTTGTCCAGCCCCCAAAGGGATCAGAGACACGACAGTCGCGGGGCTACTCGAACAGCAGCGTAAAATCTGCATATCGGGGAATGCATCAGCTAACGCGACGGTACCACAGACTAAAACCCCAGTACCACAAAACCTAACGGACCACTGTCGCAAAGAGCAAGGGTTAACTATAATGTTAGGACAAGTTTTCCTATAAGCCCAAGGGAGGTAAACTAAATAAACTCCAAAATGAGTCCATAAACTAGAGACTCCGGAATGAGTGAATAAACTAGAGACTCCGAAATGAGTCCATAAACTACAGGCTCCAAAACGAGCACATAAACTACAAACTCTGAAATGAGTAAGTAAACTAATTACCTCCACATTAAGGTATCAAGACACGGATAAACGCATAAAAGAGAATGTATGTTCTTATTCATGAATCAAAATGTTTAAGAGATACAACCAATACAAAAAGGGGAATACAATTACAATGATTAAGAAGGAGACACTTTCAATAAACTGACGACTTACTCATGCGCTCCCCGCAATTCCTCCTCGCATTCAGATACGGCAGCCAGCTCTGCATCCATTTAAGCTCGTTGTTGCAAGCAGGATGAAAGCTTCTGTAAATCCCCGTCTCCATTTTAATAAAAGTTTCCTATTCTCTGAATCCCAATGGTTTCTTTTCTTTTTCCTTCATACTTTGAATTGGTTGTTTAAGCTTAATATTTATATTATTCCAAACCCTAAAAGTTAAAATCTAAGATTCAAAATCAAAGCTAAATAAAACAGAAACCAAAATGTCGCTAATAAAATCTTAACCCAAACTATATTTGAACCCTAAGCCCAACTACTCAAAATCAAATTTTAAACTATCAAAAAATTCCGACAGCAGCCTAAAATTTATTTAAATCCTTAATCTAAAATCCCCAGCCCAACTTAAATAAACAATTTAATTTAAACAAAATTTTAACCCCAAACCCTTTTATCAAAATCCCTCAGCCCAAACACATTATTTTTTTTATTAATATTTAAAAAGCCCCGGCCTTCCCCACCACCTCAGCCCACAAGAAAATAAAAATTTAAAAACAATTATTTTTGCCGGCCCAGCCCTTTTTCCCGCGGCCCGCTTCCTCATCACCTTACCCGACCCGTTAACCCTTCTCCTTCCCAAACCGTTCCCGCCCATTTCTTTCTCGCGACACCCACGTTCCCGAGCTTCCTACGCTCCCCACGTCGCCCTCGCAGTCGCCCACGACCCCGGCCACGACTCCCTCTCACTCTCCAACTCCTCATCTCCCTCTCCCTCCCCAACTCCTCAAAACTCTCCAACCCCTCAAAATTTTTCCCCACGAACCTACTGCAACTTCGACGCTCCCCTCGACGACGACGACGACGAACCTCTCCGACCCCCTTCTTCATCACCTCACCCTAACCTCCTCCAAATCCCTCGCCTTCACCCCAACAACTCAGCCACCTCACTCGATCTCCAACCCCCTGCACATCCTCTCGGCCTCCCTCTGGCACTCAACACCGGCGAACCTCACCACGTCGTCGACCATACTACACCCTCCTCATAGTCAGTGTCTCCTCCACCTCCTCTCAAAAAGTCCCTTTGCTCTCTCTCTCTCTCTCTCTCTCTCCAAAAAACCCACATCTTTTCCCCCCTCACCGCGCACTCTCCGTGCATGTTGCCGGAGCGACGCCGTCGACCGTCGTCGTCCCCAGTACACTCGCAGAGGATCAGCAAGCACTCCTCAAGCTCCAGTGACTGTGCAACGACTCCGGACAACGCTGACGCAAAATCCGCATTTCGATCCAAGCTCACGAGAATCCGTTTCACGGCGTACATCGCGCGTTCGTGACACCGTTGCTGCCGTACGACCTCGAGATATTTCCAGGCAAGTATTTACTTGCTTCATGCTAAAATTATAGTGGTACATACTCAAATAATCTAGTTTACGAATTTACCGATTCCCGATACGTATTGCGACCTAAGTGTTCGATGCTAGTCTCCAATGATTATAATAGTTATTTTGACAGAAACTGTTATTTTCTATTGGCCCATGTGATGATGAACATCGTGTATGAATCTCGCTGGAAAATACGATTGTTAGTGACAAAAATTGATACCCCCAAACATGCCGTTAAAACTAATATTTTCTCGTATCTGAAAATGAATAAAATCATCGTAAATTACATACATACTGGAATGATGCGTTCGAGGGCTTAAATCGAAGCTGACTCAACGAAATTTAACCCTATGTAAAATTTCAATGATTTCTGTTCTGTAACCGTGATGATAATTAGATCGGAATGCAACTCTGGACTGCAGTCCAGAGCGTTTCTGATTATTGTGTTCTGTCCCAAGACCTGTGTCACTGTGTTTCCTGAAGTAGTATGTTACGGAACTTTACTGTAGAATAAAGATAATTCTGTTGGCTAAACAAAACAAGTGGTTCCATTCCGTTTCATCACCGTTTTCTATTTTAAACTGTATTTAAAAGGGCAGAACGTATAACTGCCCAGAACAGATTCTGAAATGACACACTGAGGTTAAACTGTGTATAACTTTCAACGTACAGATGCGATTGAGGATCCGTCTATTGCGTTGAATAATATATTGAAAACCCTAGATTTCATTCAACTGTAACATCGCTAAATTCTGAGCCCAACTGGGTGCAATTCGTGTCGCGAAACGGACGTTCAGTTCTGAAACTGAATTTCCAGCCGCGAGCACTTAAAATGAAATAGCTATATCTTGAGAACCGGAATCCCGATTGAACTGAAACAAATTTTGATGAATTGCTGACTGAGTGTTCTATTTATCTTACTTGTATCATTTTGCTGAATTCTTAACATATTAATTTATGCAAATTAATTTAATTAATGACATGCAAGTTGATTCATAACATACAGAGCTTATTGGTAGCATACAATACATATATCATACCCTTGCCATATACTCAGTGTTAGTGCGTGTGGACATTGCATTATCGTGCGTGATAGATGTTGGTTTAGGAGTGACGAGTACACCAATGGAAAGTGAATATTCGTGACAGTGATTGATAAAGTGAACAGAGATAAAACCGTGCCATTGGTATACTTGTACACAACTAGATCAATATCATAAATAGTGTAAACCTGGGGAAAAAGGGGAAATCAAAGTGGAAAGAGTATCGTATTTAGCGGGACCGTGTTTAGAGGATGATCATTCGAACCGTGATACTGATACGTGTAGGGTAGGATCTAGCGATCCGGCTGACAGGGTTATGTCCCGGGCATGTGGGCCGTTGTCTCGGATATGTACGAAACTCCTGTTAAACACGATCCTCCTTCCACTATGTGATTTCAAACATGACCTAGAGACCGATAGGGACACATAACATATTCTGCATCATATAGTGACATAGTGATTACTTGTATTGTTCCTACACCAGTATTACCTCATATACCTGTTTCATCTTATTATTATAATATTGTTATTGTGTCGCTCTGACGACCTGAGTATGCATGCTCAGATTCCGCGGGAGGACCAGCAAAGGAGACGGATCTACCCTTTGAGTTCACGGAGATATAGTTTGGTGTACCTTCTTCATTTACTGCTTTCCATAAAAGTGATCGTGAGATTGAACTTGGTTAGTTATTGTTCTTATTATCTGTAATTTGTGAACAATGGAATTTTAATGTAATAAATTAGTGATGTGATTCCTTTAATACTGTGCTTTATTTACTGATTACCATGTAGTGCTAGAAGCCGAAGTGTGACTACGGCGGGATGATTCCTTGACCGTAGGAGCATGGCTGGCCTAGTCATCCCTCGTTTTCCGTATTTTGGGAAGCGGGGCATGACAGCTTCTTAGCAATCTCCCGTTTGGCAGCTTTGTAACTTTGCGTGACCCACTCAGTGAATTTAAGCTTTTGCCTTAGCGCCAACCCGTCAGAAATACATCGTTGGAGGTTTTCAAAAATAACTTTCAGTTGCACGACATTCGCTTCAATCTGGACACGCAATTGGACGGATTCGCCGGAAGCCGTCTCATGCTCCTTTCGCCTTAGGGTCACCTCTTGTTCAAAATATCGAATGAAAGCGACACTCTGTTCGATCCATGCAGTTCACTAAGATTTCAAAGTTAATACCTCAGGAGCGAGGCGCTTAAGCTCAATCTCATACAGACAAGCCTCGATCTTCCTGCAATAATCAACCCAAGAATCGACGAGGTCTTCATTATGAAAATTCACGAGCGTTTCCAGCATTGGATTGACTTTGTCGGAAAAATCCGTAGCAAAGGTGAGAGCCTCGGCGTTAAGATCCTCGATAAACTCACTTAACATTCGCCGGCTATTCACCGCACCCCTAGAAGATGGACGTTTAGCGAAGGGCCCCATGGACATGGGAATGTGGGACTCAAAAGGAGCTGAAGCCGGTGTAATCGCTGCAAAATAAATTACGGTCAGATTTCAACTTGAAAGACAAAGAAGACACCTGATGGACGAAATCTACCGTACCGGCTGTTGAAGGTGGCAAAACAGGGAGCTCTGGAGGCTACGCTATTCCTTCGCTCCCTCTTTTGAACTGTGATGCTGGGGTCAATATAAGGAAGACTTAGCTACATAAAGTTTACTCACAAAAAGGAGAAACAATAAACAAAGAATATACCGACCACTGCTGGAAGAGGGAACGACTTCCGATTGGAAGGAAAAGTGCGGGTGTAGCACTTGGTATAAGTGGTTAAAGAGCACTCCTGCAAGGTTGCAACAATATATGGTTAAGGCAAAGAAAATTGGTATCTACAATAAAGCAACTAAATGAGAAATCTTTACTTTCCAAAATTTGGGGAGGCACAGAAGGAACCGTGACAGTCAAGGCAGTGGCCGGCGGTAATTCTTCGGCCAGTACAGCTTCAGGGTTTATTGCGCCTATGCTCAAGACAAAGGAAATATCATCAGCGACGCTTAGCAGGATTAAAAAAAACTCAAAGATAATAACCTAAGGAATACCTGATAAGTCGGAAACCGAAACCGTGCTCGATGCGTCACCAGTCATGACGACTTCTTCGGTTTCTATTGGGAGAGCAGATTCAACGCCCACAGCATCATCCTCTAATTCGACAAGGACTGTCATAACGCTTGCGTCAACCCGTCGATATCAAAGATCCACAGGGGGAAAGAGCGGCTGTTGGAACAGTCCCAGATTCCAGTGAAATATTAGACACTTCAGGCTTTTTAGTTGCCGGCACTTCATCTGTCACGCTGTCACCCAAATTTGGCCCTCTAAATAAAAATGCGTATGTTAAATAAATAGAAAGGGAGGGAGCTATTATTAAGGACCGTGCGTTGTTCTACCTTGAAGTAGTCATTCACTCTCTTCACGAGCTATACTCGCAACCTGTCTATGGGCAGTAGAAATGGCAGAAGGAACACCCACCGAAGGAATGTCAGCAGGCGGAACATTGCTCGAGCCTGCACCCGCGGATAAGACATCGTCGTATTCCCTCGCCACGTGCTTTCTGCGCTTCCTCTCAGCCTGGACCGTGAGAACTGACCTCCTTAAAACTTCCGACAGGGGGGCGTCGTCGTCCGAACCGAGCTTGGCCTCCGGAGCCGCTACGGCATCCATCATCGGATGCTTCAACAACGCCTTCTGTGGTGGATTTGGGATGGCCTAGGCCGTAGTAGGTGGCTCTGGAAGCTTTTTTGTTTCACCGCTTGGGATTGGCATTACACTTGAAACAACCTGGGTTTTGGTATTCCCTGCAGAAAGATAAAGAAAAGAGTCAGACCATGAATAGAAGGAACTAAGAAAGCAAAGGTGTAGTGAAGCGAATTATACCAAGACCCAAGGTGGCGTGAAGCCTCTCTTCATCCTCAAATGTCTTGAGAGAAGCCGTGAGAGCCTCTTCGGCAGAAATACCTGTTAAAGAAGAGAGCGTTAATAAAGCATAGTAAGGGGAGAAGGGATAGATGCAGAAGAATGTAAATGAAGTATACCCGACTCCGCAATAGAGACCAACGCTTCTTCCTCGCGAGCCAGTCGCTCGGAAGCTGCGAGGGCAGCCTGAAGATCAGTATCGGTTGCAGGCATGTCAAACAAACCTTCATTGGTTTTATATTCGCACAAGCCTTCACTGTAGGGAGCATGGGGCTCCTGGCCGAATACGACGTCAGCAAAGAATAGCGATTTCTTTTTCATCGAACTGACACCAATAGCCGACGATAAAAGCTTTCACTGGACAGGCCTCTTCGGACGGCGGGTTCCGATCTCTGAACCAATGCTCAATTTCGGGGACGCCATGGCTACCACAGTCGCAGGAACATCCGGTCGAAGCTTCTCAGGGAAGCTCGTAGGACTATAGTCATAATGATTTCACTTAAAGAGGGGGAGCGGCTGCTTGTCGCTTCAAAGGGACCGCTGGATTACCGGCTGGGACGACATCCTTATGATCGAGTAACAACCGCCTCTCCTCCCTAATAACAGCACCCATCGCATGTTGTTACCACGCCACGTGAGCATTCGAAGCTTTCGGCACATAGCTCGGCTCGCTGACAAGGAAATAGGACCCCGTATTTAATCATATAAAATGATGCATCGCGCTGCGAATACCCTCCTCCGTAGCAATCGGATCGACTAAGAACGCTTCAAGAGGAACACCTTTATTATAACCCAACCGTTGAGCGAAGCGGTGCGGGTTGCACCTCATGAACAGCACTAAGGCGTTCTGTCTAAACACTAGGAAGCCCGGCGTGATAGAGTACAGGTGCATAACCTCTTAGGTCCTCAACGCAGAAGCCCATCCTTAAAAGTATCATGCAACGGTTGGACCACCTTGGTGGATTCTTTGCCGATAGTCAAGACTTTATCGATAAAGGTCATACTGTCCCCAACCATGCGTGGTGGAAGGAGCAATCGCTGAGCCTCTTGCTATGACGGGACTGGAGCGGAAACGTCAACTAGATACATGATCCGGGGGAAGTTGTATCTTTCGTAGAATCGGGGTCATTTGTGAACACCAAAGGCATCCAGCATGTGCATCTCAATCCATGATGTGAAGTAATGCATTGGGAGATACACGGGCTTTACCCCCGGTTGAGTAGTGTCAGCTGCTAAACTTAGGCCGTGGTATAGATGAACTAACCCCGTGATCCCAGCGGCCACGCGTGTCCCTGCGACTATGCGATGAGCTTGATAAAAAACAGATGGCCTCATGTAGCGGGGGTGCGTCGGAAGCGTGAACCAACTCAGCCACAGGCTAATGAACCCCAAAAAGAACTTCTCTTCATCAACACCCGGGGCAGCGATCTCTGTAAAGGGGACGACTGAAGTGTCTGGAATAAAGAAATTCTTTAGATCCGCCTCCGCCGTTGGCAGGTTATCCAAACCAAATCCGAACGGGTCATCAAGTTTGGCGAATTTTGCAGCCTGTTTAGACAGAACTTCCAGACGAAGAAAGTGGGCGATAAAATCTGCGAAGCTAACCCCGTGCCCGCCAGACTCCAGGAATAAATTCTCGTACATGTTCAACACCTTGATCAAGCTGGGAAACTGATGTTGAATGGCGTTCTCCGGGGTAAGGCCCATTACCACTGACTTAGTGGCAAAGATGTACTCATCGGGGGGAAGTATCTCCTCACAGTGCTCCCTTCTGACAGGTAAGCCAGAGATCTCCGCGAACTCTTCCAATGAAATCGAAACTTCCCGATCTGATAAGAGAAA
The DNA here is from genome assembly GCA_030015575.1 of Agapanthus africanus. Taxonomy (NCBI): domain Eukaryota; kingdom Viridiplantae; phylum Streptophyta; class Magnoliopsida; order Asparagales; family Amaryllidaceae; genus Agapanthus; species Agapanthus africanus. The sequence continues at coordinate 31,926,164 of CM057339.1, forward strand.
GGTATGGGTCGGGATCCATTGTTCCAAAAAGGACTTGATCCACCACACATGAGGAGCGTGGTAGTGAAAGAGGGACGCGTAGATTACGGGGTAAAACCCGGTATTTAATAGCAGCGACTTCTTGGCTGACAGGATATACCTGGCCCACTGTAGATAGCCGGTCGAATGACGGGGCGTCAATCCTATCATGTAAACTTACCCCCAAAGGCGCGACTCTCCTTGGCATATGCGTCGCCCCAAAATGTCCAAGGCTATCAGTGGCTGTACGGGTATCGATGCCATGGAAGGCTGAAGACGACCATCCGAGGTCCAGTTGACATCTTCTATGGCGTAAGTCACTTGAGGCTGGTCAGCGTAATGAATCGCTGGGATTGGCTCCGAAGGCGCTGCATAAGAAAAACTGTGCTGACCCTGAATAATCTGACTCTACCATGACCCCCAAAGATGAAGAGATTTTTGCTCTGGGTCATGATCCTTAATAAGCACGAAGACTTCCCAATCTACGGGCGCGTCGGCAAAAGCGCTTTTCGAACGTACGAAGGGAAAAGAGGAATCGGAAGCCATAGTACCTGCACAAAAAGGGAGGAGTCAGCTATCGACACAATGATTAAGGCCTTAACATTCTTTGTCACTTATAATTGTACTGCATCACAGTTAAAAAAAGGGGGGACAAGGCCCCCACAAAATCAAGGTAACGCCCTATCAATGATGGGGCAGTCACTCATTAAAAATAGAATCCAAAAGGATTCTCATTTAATGAGAAAACATCATTGGACTTGGGAGTTAAACTCCATCGAGAACTGTGTTTTGCAAACAGATTTCAAATCTGTTAAGAAAATTAGGAAGGGAATAAAATTCCCAAAAAATTTTAGAGTTGTAGAACAATGGGATAACATCCCAGAACCTTCAAAAGAAAAGCTTTCTAACGGGATAAAACCCCAAAGATCTTCAAGATCTGCAAGAAAAAATCTTAGAACACTAAGAGATCTTTGTAAAAGAAGAGCAAAGCTCTGTTAATGGGTTAAACCCCTAAAACATGAAGAGATTTCTTCAAGAGTTTGTTCATAATTCTTACTAAATTTTTTGATAGAGTTTCGACTCTAAAAGAGTTTTCTTGGACAGAGATCTGAGCTCTGCAAAGAGAATTAAATTATCAGAGAAAGAAAAAAGCTAAGAAAGATGAACAACAGTCATCTCAAGGGCCAAAGGCCCTATTTATAGGCATAAGAAGACAGTTCAACTTCCAAGAAGATCAAACGGTGGAAAAGGTGCCACCGCTGCACTCACGTGCGAGCCACGTGAGCGCAATGGTGGGGGGAGGGCATTTGTTTCCACAATAAAAGAGCAAAGCTTTGTGAAGCAGCGTCCAGCGCTCAAGCGCCTCACGTGCCTTACACGAGGGCGCTATCACCAAAATTAAAAAACTCTTATATGAGCAGCATTAGTGTGCAAAGCATACAAAAATCTTAAGTAGCACCCACGTGCACAACACGTGAGCACCGACGCCTGGTAGAATTAAATTCTACTCTCTGTTAAACAGAGCCGTTGGATCAAAGATCCAACGGAGATGATAAATCATCAGGATGCAGAATTAAATTCTGTTTAGAGAAAATATTCCTCAAATCTTTCTAAATAAGAAAGATTGCCCTCTGTAAAACAGAGTACTGTTGGATTAAAAATCCAATGGTGATTAAAGAATCACCAATCTACAAAATAAATTCTTTATGGAAAAATATTTTCTTAATCTTGTTAAAAACAAGAAAATACTTTCTGTAAAACAGAAGTTCTTGGATCAAAGATCCAACGGTGGATAAAATCTCCAAATTAATTGGGATCTCTTAATGAGAGATTTTTTTGGAGCTAATCAACAAACTGCCCCTATTATATAAAAGACCCAAGACTTCAAGTATGATATAGGAAAACCCCCCATAAGCTTTTTAAAACAAAGCAAAAAGCTTCAAAAAGGAACAAAGAAGAAGTCTCCCCTCTTAGAAAAAAAACTCTAGGTAAATAAAAAGAGAAGAGATCAAAGCATCTCATTTTACCTATTGAAGGGTTTAACCCTTTTAAAAAAAGAACCTAGTTCTTTCTCTGGATCTGAGATCCACAAGACAAGCCTCCCACAAGTTGAGAATTTAATTCTCATTGGGAAGAATTTGTTCTTGGGGATCAAAGATTTAGAAAAGAACCAGGAAATTGAATTCCTCAAAACAAAGTATATAAGGAAAAACCAACACCCAGCGCCTCACATAGCCCTCACGTAGGCGCCTCACAAAAAAGGAGTGCTTAGCACTCAATAAGCGGTGCTCAGCGCCCAGCGCACAGTGCCTCACATGCCCCTCATGTGGGCGCCACAGAATAAAAAGTACTCAGGAGTGCTTAGCACTCAGTGGGTGATGCTCGGCGCCCACCATCCCACATGCCTCTCATGTGGGTGCTACAAAAGAAAAGGAGTGGTCAGCACTCAGTAGGCGGCGCTCAGCGCCTCACGTGACCCTCACGTGAGCGCCACAGAATAAAATTGCTTGGCACTTACTAGGCAGCACCTAGATCCTCACGTGACTCTCACATGGGCACCACAGAATAAAAGTGCTTGGCACTTAATAGACAGCGCCTAGCGCCTCATGTGCCTCTCACGTGGGCACCATAAAAAGTGCTTAGCGCTCCATATTAAAACAAAAGGGGTAAAGTGTTTAACACTTATTGGGCAATTCCCATGACTGAAAACCCTACATGATAATATGTGAGCGTCAGAACTTACATAAGTGCATATCACTTTTTGCACAAAAAGGGGACTGAGCCCAAACAAGTGCTTAGCACTCTTTCAAATAAAAAGAAAACTGAGTGGACCAAGCCCGGGTTGGTTAGGCCCCTTGAGAGTAGAAACTCCCTAATTCAGATCGACCGAGCCCATGTGCTCACTACTTCCCAAACTGATCTTAATCCCAAATACGATTATCGATCTTCCAATTGATGATATCTCAAAACGATATTCGTCCCACTTTCCTATGAGGAAATCTTAGTCTCAAAATATGACTAATGATTCCTGGGTTTACCATTAATCTCTTTTCTCTCGAACACGGGAATTGGTTCAAAAGCACATCTCTCAACACCTCTCATACATGTCGTTGTAATTTCTCAACGTCTTCAGAGAGGTGGCGGGTCCCGACAACCAACATCTTCTCTTGATGCAGTTCCAAACTGACGTGCACATCCCAAATCAAACTACATCCCAGACTGGATGCATCCCATATCATCGTTGCTCATCCCGTCATGTAACAAATACACGTGCACGCAAGATGGACAATGGACCGAGATGTCCCTAAACTAACAACGGACCGAAACGTCTTAAACTAGCTGTTGTCTCTAAAATGGCAACAACGGACCGTAACGTCCTTAAACTTAAATCTCACCCCCAAATAGTGATCAATGGACCGAGACATCCTTAAACTAAAATTTCACCTCCAAAATGGTGATCAACGGACCGTAATGTCCTTAAACTAAAATCTTCCCTCCAAAATGGTGATCAACGGACCGTAACGTCCTCAAACTAAAACTTCACCTCCAAAATGGCGATAACGGACCGAAACATTTTTAAACTAAAACAACAGAGCCCAAATGCTCTTTTGTTGGATCTAAAGCAAAAATGATTCTAAAACCCTGTTAAGTAGATCTTAGTCTCAAATTGGACTAACGTATCCTTAACAAAAAACCAATCGAGCCCCCAATTGCTCGTATACATTTAAGTCGATCTTGATCTCAAAATAGATCAACGATCCTTAAATCAACCCAAACCCAAACCTGAGATATACGGATTTGGACTAATCCATACCCTAAGGGCGATGACACAAATTAGTCTCCGTATACAATCCACGGGCAACCAAAAATAAAACAAACACACACGACATGAGGTGAACTTCTGGAGCAGGAGAAAGTGGTTATCGCGATGCGGTAACGTAATTAACTACAGGGGCTTGCGCCTGCACGGAAGAGCATCCCCACAATTAAAAACCCCTCGCAAACGAGGGGGAATCTGACGAAGTCATGCTACAACGGCCGCATCCGTCCAAACCATCGATATACGGTGCCATAAATCAACTTGGCATCTTCGGAGAGGTGGACGGATAAATTCAAATAGTATTTGCCCCCAAAATTCAGGCCAGACGTCCTAACGTCCCGGTCGCGTCTTTTGGCAGAGAACATACACTTACGATCGTAAAATGCTTCAAATAGAGCCATCTATATAGTTGCCTGAACATACACTTACGTGAAATCCACTAGATGTAAATGATCCTCCCATGAACCCTTGAAATCTAACATACAAGTTCTCAACATATCTTCAACAGTTTGGATCGTTCTCTCGGACTTTCCATCTATCTGAGGATGATAGACCGTACTAAACTTCAAGCGAGTTCCCAAATATTCTTGTAGACTCCTCCAAAAATGTGATAGGAATCGGGTATCACGATCAGAAACAATACTCACTGGTACTCCACGCAATCTCGCAATCTCCTGCATGTACCTCTCTGCTAAAGCCTCCGTCAATTGACCAACTCAAAATGGTATGAAATGAGCTGCCTTGGTCAGTCGATTGACAATCACCCCACATTGTGTTATTGCCCTTTGGATTTCGTGGTAAGTGTTCCCTTATTAATTAAACATAATAATAAGAGCCAAGCTCTGTTAAATCCAATGAGACAGTGCCCCACGTGCTCCCCACGTGAGCGCCAGTGCCGGCGCCGGCTCCACTCTTATATGATTAAATCTTATAGTGGCGTCACACGTGAAGTTCACCTGAGCGCCAATGTGCAAAGCACAGGAGCACCTGTTATATATAAGAATTAAATTCTTAAGTGGAGCCCACGTGCATAACACGTGAGCGCCAACGCCCAAATTAAGAGCACGTAGAATTAAATTCTATACGGAAATTATTTCCCTAAAACCTGAGATATTCTCTATTAAACAGAGCTGTTGGATCAAACATCTAATGGTGATGATAAATTATCAAATGATAGAATTAAATTCTACCAGGAGAAAATATCTTTTTAATCTTTCTATGTGAGAAAGATACTCTCGGTTGGATCAAAAATCCAATGAAAGAATTAAATTCTATTTTGGGAATATATTTTCCTAATTTTTCTAAATAAAGAAAGACTGTTCTCTGTAAAACAGAGAGCCATTAAATAAAAAATTCAATGGTGGTTAAAAATCACCGTTTAATAGAATAAAATTATATATATGGAAAAATATTTTCTCAATCTTGTTAAAAATAAGAAAATATAGTCTGTAAAATAGAAATCACTGGATCAAAGATCCAACGATAGATAAAATTCCCCAAATAATTTTTGAGACCAATTAAATCAATTGGAATCTTTAAATGAGAGATTTTCTCAAAACTGATCAAAAATTTGCCTTGCCTATATAAAGGACCCGAGACTTCAAATCTCAGAGATACAGAGACAACGAGGAGACATAGGCAAAAAGGAGGAGACCCCCCATAAGTTTCTGCAAACGCAAAGATAGAAGCTACAATTGATAATTGTCTTTTTCTTTCAAACAAGATCTTCCTCTTTTCAAACCTTATGTAAAGAAAAGAAGAGATCACTAAGTTGAGAATCCGTAAGATAAATCTCCCACAATTTGAGAATTTAATTTTCATCGGAAAGATTCTGTCCTTCAGACTCAAAATTTAGGGGAAAGAACGAGATAAAAAGAAAAGACAGAAAAGAAACACGTTCCAGGAATTTAATTCCTCTGAAAATACGGTATAACCCTATAAAGAAACTCAGTTCTTATAAAAAAATATAAGAACTTAGTTCTTAAAAAAAAACTTGATCCCAAATCTTTAAAACAAAGATCTTGGTGATCATTAATGGTCAAAATGCCATTAACAGAGATTCAATCTATAAAAATGAAAATGAACTCAGCGCCTCACGTGAAAAACACGTAAGCACCTAAAAGATTCCCAAAACAAAGGACTCAATACCTCACATACTTCCCACATGGACACTCCAAATAAAGGACTCAGCACCTTACGTGCTTCCCACGTTGGTGCTTAAAACAGAAGGCCAGCGACTCACGTGAAATACACGTGAGCGCTGGGTAAAGATGCTTAGAACTTCATATTCAGCCAAAATGACTGAGTGCTTAGCACTAATTGGGTAACGTCCATATCTCAGCGCCTCACTAATTTACACATGAGCGCCATACAAAAGTGCTTAGCACTATATACATATTTAGTCAAAATGACTGAGTGCTTAGGACTGATTGGGCAATACCCATGATTGAATGCTTCTCATGATACACATGTGAGCGCCAGAGCCCCAAACAAGTGCTTAACACTTCTACATGAAAGGAAAAAGGCTGAGCAAACAAAACCCAAATAAGTGCTTAACACTTTTGAATAAAAGAAAGAAAGAAAAAGATCGAGCAGACCAATCCTAAATTGGCTAAAAGTCTCTCTGAAGTTTCTTAGAGCTGAGCCCAAATGCTCTGTTGTTGGATCTCAACAAAAAATTGACGATCCTTAAAATATATCTAAGTTGATATCAGTCTCAAATAAAGCTAACGTATCCTTACTTAAAAATGAATTGAGCCCAAATGCTCATATATTTAGGTAAATCTTAATCTCAAACCAGATTAACGGTCCTTAAATAAATAAAAAAATTCAAAACCCCAAATCTAAAAATATACGGATTTGGACTAATCCACGCCCTACGGGTGACGACATAAACTAGTCTCCGTATACAATCCACGGGCAACAAAAAATAAACAAAATAACACACAACACGAAGTGAACTACTAGAGCAGGAAAAAGTGGTTATCGCAACGCGATTACGTAATTAACTATATGGGCTTGCGTCTACAGGGAAGAGCGTCCCCATAATCAAAACCCCCTCATAAATGGGGGGGAGGGAGGAATCTGATGAAGTCTGCTACAACGATCGCATCTATCCAAACCTCCGATATACGGTGCCATAAATCAACTTGGTATTTTCGGAGAGGTGGATGGATATATCCAAATAGCATCTGCCCCCAAATTCAGGCTAGACGTCCCAACGTCTCAGTACAGTCTTTCGGCGGTAAACAGTAAGGCTGTAACGAAATCCATGGTTATATGTTCCTACTTCCACTGAGAAATCGAAAGTGCTTGCAATAAATCAGCTACACTTTGATATTCAGGCTTGACTTGCCGACACACCAAACACCTTGACATATAACAAGCGATCTTTCTTTTCATATCTTCCCACCAAAAGTGTTGTCGTAAATCTCTATACATTTTCGTGCCTCCTGGATGTACTGAATATGTGGAACTATGAGCCTCGTTCATGACTTCTTCATGACCTTCTCCTTTAGGTACACACAAATAACTTCCATACCTCAAAGAACCATCTTCATGAATCAATAAATCCGTTCGAAATTCTGCCTCTTCTTTTCCTCGTAATTTTTGCAATCTAGGGTCGTACAACTGTGCTGCCTTAATACTATCAATCAAAGATGATCGTCCTTACAACTGCATCAACTTTCCTGAAGAATCTGGTAGTACGAGATCCAACTCGAATCTCTGAAAATCCGCTATAATCTCCTTTTGTGAAGTCAACATCTGTATTGCTGGCAACCGACTTAATCTATCCGGTACTACATTAACTTTCCCCGGATGGTATTTTAGATCAAGATCATAGTCGGCCATCAGCTCCAACCATCTACGCCGTCTCATGTTGAACTCTTTCTGCGTGAACACACACTTTAGGTTCTTGTGATCAGTAAACACCTCTAACTTTTTACCTAATAAGTAGTGCTTCTAAATCTTTAGCGCAAAGGTAACTACTGCTAGTTCCAAGTCGAGAATTGGGTAGTTCTTCTCATGAGTCTTCAACTTCCTCGACGCATAAGCTGCAACCTTTCCGTGCTGCATCAAAACACATCCCAAGCCTTTCCCGGATGCGTCGCTGTGAATAACTAATCCTCCGGAACCATCTGGCACTGTTAAAATAGGTGTGGTTGTTAACCTTTGCTTTAGCGCCTCGAAAGTTAATGCACACTTCTTGTACCAAATAAACGGTACTTTCTTTCGTGTTAGCTTGGTTAAAGGTTCTGCTATCTGAGCGAAGTTCTCCACAAACTTTCTATAGTATCCAGCAAGCCCAATGAAACTTCTAATCTCCTCTACATTCTTTGAAATCGGCCAATCATGAACAACTGCAATCTTTTCGGGGTCAACTGTAATTCCATCACCGGATACAACATGACCCAAGAACTTCACTTCTTCGAGCTAAAACTCGCACTTACTCATCTTAGCATAGCTTTTCTTGTCTTAACATCTGTAGTGCGATTCTTAAGTGTTTTCATACTCTTCTTTACTTCTCGAATAGACCAGAATATCATCGATGAATACCACCACGAACTGATCTAGAAATGGTGAAAAAATCCGGTTCATCAAATCCATAAATATCTCCGGGACGTTCGTAACTTCAAACGACATAACTAAATACTTATAATACCCATATCGAGTTTGGAACGCCGTCTTGCAAATGTCTTCTGCTTTCACCCGAACTTGATGATAAGCTGATTGCAAATCCAACTTCGAGAATACTCTAGCGCTACAAAGTTGATCGAATAATTCGTCTATGCGAGAAATTGGGTATTTATCCTTGATAGTCACCCAATTTAACTCTCGATAGTTGATTAGTATAATATATTGCACATTTGTATAAACATTTTCCCTACTATTTGTAACTACTAAAATGTGTTAATTGTAAATATAGAACATATGCGGGTTTATTTGTAAAAAGATTATTATCATATGTTTCTTCATTTTAATTAATATAATTAAGGGAAATATATGCATATAATATTTAAATGAAATATTAGTAATTAATATATGCATATCTTATCAAATATTTCTAATCAATATTCTTAAGATATTATATCATATAAATGGTTAGAATAATATCTCAAAAATACCAAATGCTACTAACACTTTGATTTGAGATATTGTGCAGGCATTAGCTCAGGTCTAAAATCCAAGTAAGAGATCCAAGTCAAATCGAGATATTGGAATCGAATTTGCCAAATTTTAGAAGCAAATCGAGAAATCTAGCAACGACAGAGACTCATAACAATATTTTCAGAATCTATATATCAAAAGGATCTCTAAATATCGACATAAAAAACCAGAAGAAATCTCAAAATCCAATTCAACCAAAGCGTGGCGGAAAGGAGGCCAAACGTGGCATTATGCGGTGTAAGGGCGGCCAAATCAGGGCCGTTGGATGTGGGATTTTAGGATCATGATCTTAACTGCATATAATCTTATATGTAATCTAGGGTTTCTGGTTTCAGGGACTATATAAAAGGACCGAGAGCTATACATTGAAAATCATCACCGAAGAGATCAAGAGATCCAAGAGGTCCACATATCCGAGTGATCATCATTTATTCATCTACCTCCTAAAAGAGAGAGATCTAGAGCAAAACAAGGGTTCTTGTATTCTACTTTCTAAGGAGAATTTTAAATGCAATAGTTGATTAATAAAGATAGTTTTTTTAAATTCTTTTTGCATTTATTTTCCGCATTTAATTTCTGCACTTACTTTTCTGCTTCTTAATTATGCTTTCATTCTTCAACTTTTCTTCTAAATCTCTAACCATGAGCGAGTAATTCCTAACTTGCCAGAGTTTATAGGATAGGGTAGGATAATGGATGAGAAAACCATTTAGCTTCTTTTATACATTTTAAAGTTTATAAATTTTAGCAAAATAAATGTTAACCTTCTTATCGGGCGCGTTATCAATTTATTGATAGTCGCGACCGCGATTTGAGATCGGTTAAACACTTGTTTTGTTAAGGGGTAGACATGAATAGAGATCAAAGAAAGGACAAGGGTTAGTAGCGGGGAAACCCTAGTTTGCTCTAAGAACCCTAATCTACATTTATCACTATCGCTATAGTTTTAAACTATTAAGAGATAAAATGAGCCATTTTTAATATTCATCCATTAACTACTAAGTCCTATGAACCCTACAAGCCTTTTTATTATAAATTTTATATCCGTTTTAAAATATAACGACAAACAGTCACCCATTTTTCATCAACTCGTCTAAACCAAGAAAAGAGTTCACGTTTTCCCGCGGCAAACCCGTACTCATCGTGGTTAGCTACTAGCGATATCGTCTTGAATGCGGTTATTTACAAAAAACACTTCTTTTGAACACAAACAATCAAATGTGAGTGCTGTAACCACGTTGAGATTGGGAAGAGAGCTGAATAACCAAGTTGGTGAACAAGATGATGATGATGAGTCAGATGAAACCCCGGCTACTATTTCTACTCATACTTCGTCTAGTCCCCCATCTTCTTTTGAGCCTATTCTCCGTTCTTCACTAGGCTGGAACTCTCAGACCACTTCCTTGAAAGAATTACCATCTACGACCATCCCAAATCCAATTTTGGGATCCATTCCATCCCCACAGACTTCTCCTCAAATGTTGGACCCAACCCTTATTGATAAATCTCCTTTTCCAAACAGGTTGAGGGCCAACATACCAAGTCCACAAATGGAGAGGATTGTGAAAAATTTAAGCAAGTTAACATAAATATTCCTTTCTTAGATGCCATCCAACAAGTTCCATCCTATGCGAAAGTTCTAATGGACTTCTTCACTAGGAAAAGAAAAATTCAAGTGCCTAAATAAGTTTTCTTAGCAAGTAATGTGAGCACTGCTTTTACCCAACAAATACCCAAGAAATGAAAGGACCCCGGGAGTCCTACAATATCTATTGCTATTGGGGGTAAAAATATCAATCGTGTCCTACTTGATTTAGGTGCTAGTGTTAATTTTCTCTCTTATTCTGTTTATGAGAATTAGGTATATGAGAGTTGAAACCTACGCACTTCACTCTTCAGATGGCTGATCGATCAATCACCCACCTTAAGGGTGAGTTGGAGGAAGTGTTGATAAAAATCGGGGAATTTATATTCCCTGTGGACTTTATAGTTATAGATACGCAGTCTGTAGTAAACCCATGGAACCAAATTCCGGTGATTTTAGGTCGACCTTTTCTAGCAACTTTCAATGCGATAATCAATTGTCATAACAGTTCAATAAACCTGTCCTCTGGGAAGATGACAATTGAGCTTAACATCTACAAGTTAGGAAGTCAACCCTTCGAACCTTATGCTCATATAATTGATGTATGTTCTGTCGACAAGATAGCTTTCGATAGTTGCGAATTTGAGGAGCTTCATGATATTGATCTCGATGCCATTAGTGCGTTATTGTTTGATCCTGCTATTTATTATACACGTGAAGACCATTATGTCGACAAGTCCACACCCGAGTCCGAATACCTTGACTTATCGAATGAGTTAGTCAAGCTGGAGTCCGAATATCATACTTTTCTTTCCGATGAGATTATCCTTCGGAATATTGATGAAAGTTTTGAAGACATTTTTGCCGAAGAACTCACATTCCTTAAAGAGATGGATGTTGTGATGAATCAACTTCCACCCAAAGAAGCTGAACCGCTATCTATTCTTCTTATCCCGTACGAGAATGCTAATATTCCACCCATTCCTTATCTTTCCCATTCTCGTTTTTATCCACATTCACTGTTTCATTTTTACCAACCGAGATGTAAACCAGTTCAATTACACCTTTTATCTTCTCCCCACTTCTTCACGTCTATGATCTTCTATCAACCATGCTGTTACATCGATAAAATATTCGAATGGTTGGTGTTGATTTTTGGTCTTTGTAAAACATTGCATAAAACAATAATTTTACCCCCCTCTTATGATTTTAAATGCTTAGTAATGAAAATAAACCTGTTTTACTCAAGTTTTGGAAGGGGGAAATATTTTGGCTCCAGAAAGAAAAGAATTTTTTTGCACGATTATGAGCCAAAAATAAGGTTTGGGGAGGATTTCACTCTTATTGATTTTTGTCCCCTTTTACTAATCATTGAGAACTTTTCCTCCCAAGTCTACAGGTTTTAAGCTTAAAGGATGACATCAGTGAGGACGCTGCTGCAAATAGGTTCGGGGGAGGTTTGTGCTTATTCACGCATCATTTTGCATTATACTAAATAACAGCACTAAATTTTTTTGATAATAAAAGTTAGAAGTGAAAAATACATATGAAAGAGGGGAAGAGATTTAAGAAAAGCAAGAAAATTAGATGTTTTAAAACAAAGCTAGTAATATACAGTCATGAGTTTTTGTCCCAAGGGTTAGTAATATGAAAGGAATCATTAATCTGCGGATAGAAATAAGTCTGAAAAATATTCTCTATTCTTGAGTCCAAATATCTGAACGTTGATATCCTACTATACGCACTTGCACACATCTTGAAACTTGGGATAGTAGAAAATACCTTGAAATGATCTTGTCTAAAAGCCTTAGAATGAAGGAAAAAATATATAAACAAAAATATAAGTGACACATAAAATATAAACGGTGAAGAAAAATGAACAACGGTTTTATAATTACTTAAGGCGGCATAAAAAATATAGCGAGGGTGCCTTTTCACTTAATGCCTTTGACCAACTGGTTTGGGAGTCACTGTTAAGCCTTAGGTGTTGCAGGAGTGGGATATTACTAATTACGCCTTAATAAGTAAGCACATTTAGTAATCGGTTGGTTAATATCTCAAGAAATATTAATGGTCGCATGAAAAATGTGTGAGCAATTCCATCTGAAAATATTCATCGACTAAAAAGTACTAAGGAAGATAGACAAGGATATGATAGATTGAATTGAATTTTTTAAGTGTAGAGATATCTTTTACACACATGTAGGGGTATATGATCGATGTTTGGAAGAAAGGTACGGAGGAAGACTAAAGACGATGTTTTATTGAGAGATGATGTGATTTCTGACATTTTTTCAAGACCATTAAGATAAGGCTGATGACAACTAAAATGCCAGTGTAGTTTGAAACTCTTATTTTCAAGTTCTTTCTTTTATAAGTTCCTTATCTATGTATGTAATTTTTATCTTCTTTCTTTTATTATGGGATTTTGTGGGTGTAATCCGCTGAAAACCCTCAGGAGACAACACTCCTCCTATTAGGGACACCAAGAGATTTAAAGGCTAGTTGCACGCGCTAAGTGCAATCGTGTTGCCTACGAAAGTGTGCTAGGTTTTTTCTTTTTCTTCTTTTTCTCTTTAATAACTAGTTTGCTCGGGACGATCAAAGATAAGTCTGGAGGTATTTGATTATATAATATATTGCACATTTGTATGAACATTTTCCCTACTATTTGTAACTACTAAAAGGTGTTAATTGTAAATATAGAACATATGCGGGTTTATTTATAAAAAGATTATTATCATATGTTTCTTCAATTTAATTAATATAATTAGGGAAAATATATGCATATAATATTTAAATGAAATATCAGTAATTAATATATGCATATCTTATCAAATATTTCTAATCAATATTCTTAAGATATTATATCATATAAATGGTTAGAATAATATCTCAAAAATACCAAATGCTAGTAACATTTTGATTTGAGATATTGTGCAGGTATTAGCTCAGGTCTAAAATCCAAGTAAGAGATCCAAGTCAAATCGAGATATCGGAACCGAATCTGCCAAATTTTAGAAGCAAATCGAGAAATCTAGCAACGACAGAGATTCAAAACAATATTTTCAGAATCTATACATCAAAAGGATCTCTAAATATCGACAAAAAAATCCAGAAGAAATCTTAAAATCCAATTCCACCAAAGAGTGGCGGAAGGGCGGTCAAACGCGGCTTTATGCGGTGGAAGGGCGGCCAAATCAGGGCCGTTGGATATGGGATTTTAGGATCATGATCTTAACTGTATATAATCTCATATGGAATCTAGGATTTCTGGTTTTAGGGACTATATATAGGACCGAGAGCTGTACATTGAAAATCATCACCGAAGAGATCAAGAGATCCAAGAGATCCACATATCTGAGTGATCATCATCTATTCATTTACCTCCTAAAAGAGAGAGATATAGAGCAAAACTAGGGTTCTTATATTCTACCGTCTAAGGAGAATTGTAAATGCAATAATTGATTAATAAAAATTGTTTTTTTAATTCTTTTTGCATTTATTTTTCGTATTTAATTTCTGCACTTACTTTTCTGCTTCTTAATTATGCTTTCATTCTTCAACCTTTCTTCTAAATCTCAAACCATGAGCGAGTAATTTCTAGCTTGCTAAGGTTTGTAGGATAGGGTAGGATAATGGATGAGAAAACCTTTTAACTTCTTTTATACATTTTAAAATTTATAAATTTTAGAAAAATAAATGTTAACCTCCTTATCGGGCATGCTATCAATTTATTGATAGTCACGATCGCGATTTGAGATCGGTTAAACACTTGTTTTGTTAAGGGCTAGACATGAATAGAGATCAATGAAATGACAAGGGTTAGTAGTGGGGAAACCCTAGTTTGCTCCAAGAACTATAATCTATATTCATCACTATCGCTCTTAAACTATTTAGAGATAAAATGAGTCATTTTTAATATTCATCCATTAACTACTAAGTCCTATGAACCTTAGAACCCTTTTTATTATAAATTTTATATCCGTTTTAAAATATAACGACAAACAATCACCCATTTTTCATCAACTCGTCTAAAGCAAGAAAAGAGTTCACGTTTCCCTGCGGACGACCCGTACTCATCGCGTCTAGCTACTAGAAACACCGTCTTGAATGCGGTTGTTCTCCGCCGAAAGACGCGGCCGGGACGTTAGGACGTCTGGCCTGAATTTTGGGGGCAGATGCTATTTGGATTTATCTATCCACCTCTCCGACGATACCAAGTTGATTTATAGCACCGTATATCGGAGGTTTGGACGGATGCGGCCGTTGTAGCAGACTTCGTCAGATTCCCCCTCGTTTGCGAGGGGTTTTTGATTGTGGGGACGCTCTTCCTTGCAGGCGCAAGCTCTGCAGTTAATTGCGTTACCGCATCGCGATAACCACTTTCTCCTGCTCCAGAAGTTCACCTCGTGTCATGTGTGTTTTTATTTGTTTGGGTTGCCCGTGGATTGTATACGGAAACTAATTTGTGTCATCGCCCGTTGGGCGTGGATTAGTCCAAATCCGTATATTGTTAGATTTGGGTTTAGGTTGATTTAAGGATCGTTGATCTGTTTTGAGATCATAATCGACTTAAATGTATACGAGCAATTAAGCAAAACGGTGCGGGTTGTACCTCATAAACAGCGTCGAGTCGTTCTGCCTGAACACTAAAAAGCCCGGCTTGATTGAATACAAATGCAGAATCTCCCGAGCCTTCAATGTAGGAGCCCCATCTTTGAAGGTATCACGCAACGGCTGCACCGTTTTAGTGGATTCCTTGCCGATAGTTAAGACCTTATCGATGAAAGTCATGCTATCCTCGACCATACGCGGGTAAAGGACCAGACGCCGAGCCTCTCGCTGTGATGGATCTAAAGCAGAAGCGTCAACTAGAAACATAACCCGAGGGAAATTATAACCGTCATAGAAACAGGGCCATTTGTGGACTCCAAAGCGCTAAGCACATGCAGCTCGATCCACGACGTGAAATAATGCAGCGGGAGATGTACGGGCTGTACCCCCGGCTGAGTGGTGTCTGCCGCTAAGCTTAGGCCATGATACAGGTGAGCCAGCCTAGCGATCCCGACGGCCACTCGCGTCCCGGAAACCATTCGGTGAGCCGGATAGAAGACAGATGGCCTCATATAGCGAGGGTTCATTGGGAGCACAAACCAGCTTAACCATAGGCCGAGGAACCCTAAAAAGAACGTCTCTTCGTCGACGTCTGAAGCTGCGAGCTCTGCAAAGGGGATGACCGGCGTGTCTGGGATGAAGAAATTCCTTTGATCTGCTTCCGTCGTCGACTGATTGTCCAAGCCAAAACCAAAAGGATCGTCAAGCTTGGCAAATTTCGCGGCTTGTTTTGACTAAACTTCTGGGTGAAGAAAGCGGGCGATGAAATCTGCGAAGCTGATTCCGTGCCCTCCGGACTCGAGAAACAGACTCTAGTAAATGTTCAACACCTTGATTAGGCTCGGGAATCGATGTTGAATAGTATTCTCCGGAGTGAGACCCATCACCACCGATTTGGTGGCGAAGATGTACTCGTCAGGGGGAAGTATTTCCTCGTAATGTTCCCCTCTGACGGGTAGGCCCGAAATTTCTGCAAATTCCTCCAAGGAAATCGAAACCTCCTGGTCCGATAAAAGAAATGTGTGAGTCGAGGTATTCTACTGTTCCAAGAAAGCCTTGACCCACCATACGTGAGGCACGGGATACTGGAAAAGAGACGTGTAGATAGCGGGGTACAACCCGAGCTTCAGCAGTAGCGAATTTTTGGCCGACAAGATGTATCGAGCCCATTGCAAGTATCTGGCTGAATGGCGATGAGTCAAGCTTATCATGTATAGCTGTCCCCAAGGGCGCGACTCGCCTTGACATATGCGCCGCCCCAGAATATCTAAAGCCATCGGCGGCTGTACAGGTATCGAGCCCATAGAGGGCTGGAGGAGTCCCTCCGTAGTCTAGTTAACCTCCTCCACAACGTAATTCACCTGGGGCGAGTTAGAATAATGAATGGCGGAAATTGGCTCTGAAGGCGCCGCACAAGAGAAACTGGGCCGACCCCGAATAATTTGGTTGTATCATAACCCCCATAAGTGAAGAGACTTCTGCTCCGGGTCATGATCTTTAATCAGTGCAAAAACTTCCCGATCCACGGGCGCGTCGGCGTATGCACACTCTGGGCGAACAAATGGGAAAGAAGAGTCAAACGACATAGTACCTGCGCGAAAAGAAACGAGGGTTAGATGTCAATACTACATTACAAATTCTGAAATTTAGTACTTTAAATTTGTACCACACTGCAATGCAGAAAAAAGGATCTAGGGGGACCCACAAAATCAAAGTGACGACTCATCATTGATGAGACAATCAATCATTAAGGAGGAAATCCTAAAATGATTCTCATTTAATGAGAAACTCATTGGGCCAAGGAGTTAAACTCTCTCGAGAGAAGTGCTCTACAAACATAAATTACATCTGTCAACTTTAATTATGAGGGGAATAAAAATTCCCCAAAATTTCTAAGAGCCATGATCTTTGAAAATGATGGAGTAATCCATCAGAAACCTAAAAAGCAAAGCTTTTTGCAGAGTAAAAACTCTAAGATCTTTAAGGTCTACAAAACGAACTCTAAGAGTTCTTCATAGAGATGAACATGTTTTAATTAATGGGTTAAGTAACCCTAAAAATCCATTTTAAGATCTACGATCTGAGAAGAGTAAAGATCTGTTAATAGGTTCGATCCTTACCAAATTTAGGCCGAGTTCTAACTCTAAAAGGAATTTCCTTGGGCAGAGATCTAAGCTCTGAAGGGAGAATTAAATTCTCAGAAACAAGAAAGGAAGAAAATGAACAGAAGTCATCTTAAGGGCCAATGGCCCTACTTATAGGCACTGGAAGACGATCCAACTTCCAAGATGATCCAACGGTGGAAAGGTTATCACCGCTGCACTCACGTGTGAGCCACGTGAGTGCAACGGTGGGGGGAATTTGTTCCCCCTAATAAGAGAGCAAGGCTCTATTCAAAATTTGAACTGAGGCAGTGCCTCACGTGCAAAGCACGAGAGCGCCAACGCCAAGAGTTAAAAACTCTAAGGCAGCGCCAAGAGTTAAAAACTCTGAGGCAGTGCCTCATGTGCAAAGCACGAGAGCGCCAGCGCTAGAACTAAAATTTCTCCACCCTTAGATCAAAGATCCAACGAAGATGATAAATCATCAAATTATAGAATTAAATTCTGTTGAGCAAATATTCCTCGAATCTTCCTAAAACAGGAAAGGTTAATCTCTGTAAAACAGAGCACCGTTGGATTAAAGATCCAATAGTGATTAAAAATCACCAAGATACAGAATAAGCTCTGTATGGGAAAATATTTTCCCAATCTTGTTGAGAACAAGAAAAATATCTTCTGTAAAACAGAAGGCCTAGGATCAAAGATCCAACGGTGGATAAAAAATAAAATCCCCAAATCAATTAGAGATATCTCAATAAGAGATTTCCTTAACTAAATCAACAAATCAACCTCCACTATATAAAGGACCCAAGACTTCAAATCTTGTAGAGAAGAACCTCCCCATAAACTTCAAACTTCAAGACGAGAACGATTTCTCCTCAAGGTAAATAAAAATAAAAGAGATCATAGCATCTCCTCCATATTTAAGAGTTCAACTCTCATGTCAGAAGAACTTAGTTCTTTTTCCAGATCTCAGATCTATAAGATAAAATCTTTCACAAGTGAGAATCTAATTCTCAGACAATTGAATTGAGCAGAACAGAAAACTCAGTGCTTAGCACTCAAAGTCTGGCGCTCAGCGCTCCATTTGCTCCTCACGTGGGCGCTATTTAATAAGAAATGCTTAGCACTCAAGGTTTGGCGCTCAGCGCCAAGCGCTCCTCACGTGGGCCCTATTTAATAAGAAGCTCTTAGCACTCAAGGTCTAGCGCTCCACGTGCTCCTTACGTGGGCACTATTTAATAAAAGGTGCTTAACACTCAGTGTTTGGCGCTCAGCGCCGAGCGCCTCACGTGCTCTGCACGTGGACGCCATAAATTGTTTAACACTCCATATAAAAGAATATAAATAAAAAAAAAGAAAAAGGGGTGTTAAAACCCAAATCAATGCTCAGCACAGAATATAAATAAAAAAAAAGAAAAAGGGGAGTTAAAACCCAAATCAATGCTCAGCAGTGCTGATATAGAAAGGGGATCAAGCCCGAATAAGTAATCAAGTGGGCTGAGCCCAAGGTTGGCCAAACTCCAAATTGTCCGAGCCCATATGTCTTCTTCTAAATTGGACTTAGTCCCAAACAGGACTACGAAGTCCCTGATGAACATTCATTGGTTCAAGGGTACATCTCTTCACACCTCTGATATATGTCGTTGCAATTCTTCAACGTCTTCAGAGAGGTGGCGGGTCCGGACAACCAGCAACTGTGGACCACAACGTCCTTAAACTAATAACGGACCACAACGTCCTTAAACTAAACCCTCACCTCAAAAATGGTGATCCGTGGACTGCAACGTCCCTAAACTAATAACGGACCTCAACGTCCTTAAACTAAAATAATAGAGTCCAAATGCTCTTTCGTTAGATCTAAATGATCCTAAAACCTTGTTAAGTAGATCTTAGTCTAAAATTAGACTAACGTATCCTTAATAAACATTTAAGTTTGATCTTAATCTCAAATGAGATTAACGATCCTTAAATCAAATAAACCCAAATCTAAGAAAATACAGATTTGGACTAATCCACGCCCTACGGGAAACAACACGAATTAGTTTTCGTATACAATCCACGGGCAACCGAAAATAAAACAAACACACACGGCATGAAGTGACCTTCTGGAGCCAGAGAAAGTGGTTACCGCGATACGGTAACGTAATTAACTGCAGGGGCTTGCGCCTGTAGGGAAAAGCGTCCCCACAGTCGAAAACCCCTCACAAACGAGGGGGAATCTGACGAAGTCTGCTACAACGGCTGCATCCGTCCATACCTTTGATACATGGTGCCATAAATCAACTTGGCATCTTCGGAGAGGTGGACAGATAAACCCAAATAGCATCTGCCCCCAAATTCAGGCAAGACGGCCTACGCGGTCCCGTCTCCCATATTCGGCGGTAAACAGGTACCACCTGATCAGGGATATCGTTGATCCCCAAGGGATCGAGGTGAGGAGAGTAGATACGGAGAACAACACTGCAGATCTACTCACAGAGGCCATCCCTCAGACAGTATTCGAGAGGCTATTCGAGATCTTCGGTCTACGATATGGCAGTATATGGCCTTAGTGCAGGTGGGAGATTGTTAGTGATATATACCTTAGAGGCCATTATTGTATCACACTGGATTGTATATTACTTAATAGGAGTTTGGGATATACACGGATATAGTAACAGTCTTGCTCGAAATGGTAGTATGCTGCCTGGTTTGTTTCTACCTCAATATGTGCATGTGTTTTCTTAGCATATCGCTTATACATATTGGTAGAGCCCTTAGGATCTTTGCTTGATTACCAGTGTTGTGATGGCAGTCACACTAGTGGGGGCTGGGTAGTCTATAAGTACATCCTATATAGGTCCCTAGTCGTAGGATTATCGAGACGGGGCATCGATACTCCACAGTAGACTAGTGTATACGCTTCTCATCCCAGCAGGGGAGATGGTCTGTCCTACAGCCATCAGTACGTCGTACTGGAGATAGTATGTATGTGCTCATTAGGTTATGAGTACACTGGACAGGACTTGTCTGGAACTGCTGGTGGGTATTATACCTATCGTCGGGTAGCAGTTCCTAGGTGGTATGAGTACAGCTTAGTCTGTCGACTTAACACTGTTGTTGCGCCTCGAGTGTGTTCCCACTGTACTTTGATTACTACCCTACCACGGCTCAAAGGAGTCGTGGAAACAAGTAGTAGTTGGGTGCAGTCCTGAAGCCCTTGGAGGCAGTAGCGGTTAGATAGGATTCGTCTCTCCCGGTATTGAGGTTGATATCGCGCTGTATTCGGAAGGCCATTACACAAAGTCCTTGGCCAAGGCAAGCGAGATTTACTGGTAGGTATTCCAGTAGTTTATCAGAGTGTATTGGGCTACTCTCAGACACGACTTATTGCGCTATTAGGGGTTTAACGATTACCGCCCATAGGCCCGATATGCGATACTCTTAGACAAACAGACCAGACTGTACAGAGATTGTCACATTAAGGCTCAGTAGGAGTTCGGATGGGTTTTCCTCATCGGCCTTCTTATCGATATCTACCTAGGGACCGTTACGTGCAGCTAGTACCGCTTGCGGTCTGCGATTAAACCCACTGCCAGCGCAGTGTCGAGTCTTTAGAGTCCCACACAGAGAGTTTCCCTGCACTGGGCAAAAAGTGTAGATGCCGTATGGTTTTACGACAGGGCTTCGATCACTTATGTACACTTGTGCGCGTATGATGTTCGGGCGAATAATACTAGTGGGTTTTGGTTTAAGCCAGATCCTAGTATTATATTGATGGATCAGTTTCGTCTCTTTGTATTCGTGTTTCTCGGAACACGAATGTGGGTATGTATATACGGATGAGAGGGGCATAGAAGGAGACACCTCATTAAGATTTTGACCATTGACTTGATTAAAAAAATTATGAGGTGGAGGAAAGTATTTGTTATTTTTGTAAATGATAATTGAGGCATAGCAACTAGTTTTGACTACTTGACTTTGTTTGACCTTTTGACTTGGCTTGACCACTTGACTTGGTTTGACTATTTGACTTAGATATTTTTGTGAGATATTTTGTGACCTAGATATTTTAATGAGATATTTTTCATGCCATGCTTGTGGTCATGTCAAGTTAGGCATCTCATTTTCATTTATCATTATTATTTATCAAAATCATTTCACTTTCCTCAAGTGAGCTCTCATGCTAGCTCTCTTCTTCTTCCTCACTTCAAAACCCTAAAATCTCTTATGTGTTGAAAATCCTAGGGTTCAAGAGACAAATAAATCCATTTTCATACTCTATATCACCTAGGCCATCAAGTTTAGCAAGCTTGTTTCCCTAGTTACCTCGGTTTTGAGGTGGAGCTCGGACTATAGACTCTCGGGTGGATCGTCTTTGACTCGAGGAGGCCGTCGAAGAAGCTACGATCCGGATCGATCCTTGGAGCCTACGTAGATGAAGAGGATAGCGATGAAGACCCGAAAGACATGTATTGTGAAGTATAACTTCGTATCCGAGTAGTTAAACCTCAAGTAGTTTGCTGGCTAAGGTTTATGGACGATCCTTGGTTCTAGTTGGTGTTGAAAAGCTCGTAAAAATCATTTTTTGCAAATTCCGCCTCCACGCGAACACCTGGGGTGAGCGACATCGACTTACAACATCGACTTACAGTGGTATCAGAGTCTACTAAACCTTTACTAGCAAGTTAGCAAGTTATTAGAACTTCGATCGTCGGAAAAACACGAAAACGAACTAAACCTTTACTAGCAAGTTAGCAAGTTATTAGAACTTCGATCGTCGGAAAAACACGAAAACGATACACCCGTAACCTTGCTTTCTGTCGATTTTGAAAACTGTGATAAAAATTATTTCAGAGGCATGAAAATTGCAAGCAGGGAATTGTAAGAACACAGCAGAAAAACGAGTCCCTAACTCGTCAGGACCATCGCGGAACCGCGGCGAATCAGTCGATTTGCCACCATTCCGCGGCCGAATTGTGTCCGAATTGGCTCGTTTTTCCTCTGTTGGTCTTATTTTGGGTGTATTGTTCTCTGGGATATTAGGTTTCTACCCATTATGTTTTGTGTGCTGGTTTGCTTTTGGGGTAGACACAGAAAATAGTTTTCGATCGAAATTCTAAGTTATTTGCTAATAAGGTTTTATCTGTGTTGTGATATATGTGTCGAACGTCCGCTAATCGCTATACGTCGATTAGTGGGAGTTGCACATATATGTGATATGTGATATTGGTTTGTGAATATGAATTTATTGGATCGTCGTGGATGAATAGCCGGGGATATGAAATGGGGGGTTTTTCATTCTTTCATTCGATGTAAATTGTAAAGTGATGTAATTTTATTTTGCTGGGCACATCCGGGTTGAGATTGTAGCCATCGTTGCATTATTTTCTTTTACTTTTTTTCTGCTCCAAGGATAGACCCAAGGCGGGGTGCACAAACTACCGGGTTCTTTGAAGTGCCGAGTGGCCTACTCATTTTGATGAGGGAGGTTGCTTCACTTCGGGAATTTGGCGGGTAGTTTGCCGAATCCGTAGGGGTCTGGGGTGGGATTTGGCATTCATCACGACCGTGAAACCCGTTTTCCGTTACAGGCTTAAACGAAACGCGGAATTCCTAGTATATATAATATGTTCATTTGTGATCTGGAATGCCTATTATTGCGTGAGATGAATGGTTATTATATATATTATATAATAAACGTTGCTTATGTTTTGCATCCGCGCTAGTCCAGCCCCCAGCTCTGGTGTTAGTTAAATAACCTAACGGTGTAAGACGGGGTCCAGTGGCGAATGCGGATAGCATAAGCGTACGTCATATTTTCGTTTCTTTCTGTGATGATAGGTGTAAATGATGGGACTGCATTACATTAATGCAAAGAAAACAAACCAAAGCTGAATCGTTCGAACAAATTTTAGAACCACTCGATTTTTTCAAAACAGCAAACTTTTAAAATGCGGAGCTTAAACCACTCCTTTTAAAAGCTATCAGGTTCCTTCGATTATATCAAGTTCACTACATTCACGTTTTCTCCAAAACCATTCGTAGCCCTCCGTCATTTCATATGAATATTCAATAGTATTCAAGCTATGTTTGTTGACCTTCGCCAAGGCATAGTGATTGGTAGCTGCTGGGTATTCATATGTAGCATAGATAGATGTGTTGGTTTGGGATAGTCGTATTACTTTGTTAGCCTTCGTCAACGGTATATACAGGT
This sequence comes from Agapanthus africanus, assembly GCA_030015575.1. Taxonomy (NCBI): domain Eukaryota; kingdom Viridiplantae; phylum Streptophyta; class Magnoliopsida; order Asparagales; family Amaryllidaceae; genus Agapanthus; species Agapanthus africanus. The sequence continues at coordinate 31,949,674 of CM057339.1, forward strand.
GGGTTCAAATTAACATGGACAATGGTGGGTAGAACTTGACATGTGACTTATGATTTGTTGGCCTTCGTCAAGGTTATAAGAGCATGGGGCAAAAATCCACATCGGTAGTTTCTAAGGAAACTGAAACTTGCTAGTGCTGCATACCATTTGGAGTGTGATAATTTTGGTAGGATTCCTTCAGGATTATTACACAATGATATTTGGATTCCGATCCTACTGTGAGTATATGCTACTCCTCAGGAGATTTTTCACTTAACGATCAATGCTATAAACCAAGTAGGTGTCTAGAACATTGTTAGAGAGGCTACGCCTCCAGGGAAAAGAGGTTATTTAATTAAAAAATTTCACGAAAGCATTGTAAAACCTCTCTCGAAGTACCGACACTAGCCTGGCTGAAAGGTTAAGCAAGTATTGTACGGTGGATTAATCCTGACTAATTCTTCTTTTATAGTTTGAGGAAGAACTCGAGAAATAGTGGGAGCCATCATGTTTAGTTAAACTAAAAACTAATCTAAACTTGCAAGAGCATCATGCTAAAGTGTTTCTTCTCTTTCTCCTAATTGGAGCGACCAGTTGACCGCGCCTAGGTTACAATTAGCTAATAAATTGACTGGGCCAGACTATATTGACTAGCAAGGCTTTGTCCAGATGTCCAATGCCTGTAACAAGCTGGACCACTTCATTACTACTCAAGCCCCCGCCGTCCCAGGTCCAGTTTCTACCGTCGCGGATGTTGATATCCGTATAACAAGGGAAAAGGATAATGTGAATGCCAAATGCCTCGTGTTGGCCTCAGTAGATGGTGATAACCAGAGGCAACACGAGAAGATGGAATTAGCTTCTATCTTCCTCCATAACAAAGATTTATATGAAGAGCAATCTCATATCGCAAGATATGAGACATCGAAAGAATTGCTTCAAGCGAGGTTGGCTATCAGGTTATCTGTAGGGGACAATGTCCTTACGATGACTAGTTTTATTGATGAGCTCACGGACCTGAAGACCACGTTGGAGAACCAGTTGTTGGATTACGGTAGCGCCCCGACCATCAAATCATGACCAAATGCGGAACAAAATTTTTCTAAACTGGCGCTACCACAACCTGATGCCCGGATCTACCCTAAACCCTATAATAGCAATATGTAAAACTAGGAGTTAGATGGTTATACCGAGTTGATCCGTATCCTTCTGTCTTCAACCATCATCCCAAGCTTCTAGTGGTCGCGGATCGAATTTGGTCACCGGTCTTCCTCCATCTACGATGATCCACTTGAGGGAAACGACACAAGTTTCAGCCTCGCAAATCGAGGCAACCGACACTCCAAGGTTGCTAGCAATGGAGAGTGGAGGTGTAGGATTGTGTCACTATAATTTTTTTCTCATCACAAATGCTCCAAGAGTAACTCAAGAAGATGAAGCGGAGGTGAGGAAACATGTAGCATGAGCAACCATGGAAAAATGGCTAAGTGTTTCTCCAAGTGAGAATGAGTGATCAAGTGAAGAGAGCAAGTCAAGAAAATCAAGTGAAGAAAAGAAAAATGAGCAAGGCCACTCAAGAATGTGGCTGCCCCCCCTCTCAATCATGCACCCAAAAAAAATCTCTTTTCATTTTTCTTATAAACAAATGCAAACCATACCTCTCTACATGTCATCACCCATGCTCGTGCCAACTCACCCTCCACCTCATTTCCCAAATTGATTTTCTAAAAAGGAAAATCAAATAATGAGATGGCCATCTTCTAGAAGCTAATCCGTATAAATATGGAATGCAACCCGGTATACGTATCGAAATACATATACGCGTATTTGTACAAAAATGCGAATAGCCAAGTGAGAAAATGAATAATGAATAATAATACTAGAATACATATATATAAATACATATATAAATTATTAAATCAAAACCTGATTTAATAATCCAGCTTAATCCTAAGCCGCTAGTATTATCAACCATCTGATTAAAGTCTGTACAGCCTGTACACATATTTAATCGGACACCAGTATGTCCAACATACGTCATCTACACCATATCGCCTGAACCGTGAAAACCCTCTGTATGGGACTCCAAAGACTCATCAATACGTTGGCAGTGGGTTTAACCATAAGCACGTCAGCGGCACTAGCTGTACGTAACGGCTACCCAGGTATTGAGCGAAAGAATGGCCGACAAGCAAACTAATCCGTACCCCTACTGAGCTTGATAGTGACAATATCCATACAATCCGGTCTATTCATCTAAGAGTATCGCATATCGAGTTTAGGGGGGTGGATAAAGTCAATTTCTAATAACGCGATAATTCGTGTCGGTATGAAACCCATCACCACCTGAGAAACTACTGATCCTAGATCAGTAATTCTCGATTACCTTGGCCAAGGATTTCTGGTGATGGTCACCCGTGCACTGTTCAGACTATAATATTGCATTTATCATTCCCCTATTCTTATCCTTTTTATAAATAAACAGGTACTCTTGACGCACGTTTGTTGCATATTACAGGATACAGGTTTCTGGAGCAAATACAGTGAAAAAGACACAAAACAACAGAAAAGGGACTTTTTACCAACAAGTAGACGGATCCTAGTCAAGCCTAGTCGAAGAACAGTGCAAGGTCCAAAAAGTCAAGTGAAACGGTTAAAAAGCCCAATACAAGTCTTCACTAAAAATCTGGAGAAGATCCAGAAGTCCAACAGAGAAAAGAAGAGTAAAAACAGAAGCCCAAAGAGCCAAGGAAAAAGCCCCAAAATAACAAAGCCCAATTCCCTAGTTTGGCCGCGGATCCGCGGCCAAACCCAGCCTGGAGCCGCGGATCCGCAGCCATACAAGGCCCGTGTCGGTGGAAAATCTCTGGGTCGGTGCGACGGTTCGTATGTTGGGATTTTACGTGGGCAAATATGTAATTGCGCAAGTGCGAGAGTCTGTAACCCTAGGTTTCCTATTTTCCTATAAATTGTAGTTTTAGATCTGTAAAATGTTATGCCTCTTTTCAATAAATAAAGTTCAGAATTTCTGGAAGTGACATTCAGATCTATTCTGTCTTCTACTTGGAGGGAGCCATCAAATCTGTAGGTAATTTATTTCCTTGCTTTTATTTTCTAGTATAATTTATCATCCCCTAATGAGCGAGTAGTCACCTCGCTTGTTAGGGTTAGCCTTAGCGAAAGGGTTGAGAGATGAGATCTCTCACCCCTTTCAATGCCATCTTCACTTTAGAGTTAGAACTCCATGCATACGCACACATCTGCTCCCTACGGCACCCTACCCCTCGAGGTAACGGTGAACCGTAGTATAAAGGGCCGGTTGCGCGCGTTTTCCATGGGGGTTAGGGTAATTATCAACAAAGGAAGGATACAAATCTAGAGGAAGAAACATCTTCCCAAAAGATTTGTATCCACTTTATTGATAATTAACATAACATCTAATAGATCTAAAAAAGAAGGCATTGAAAGCGGTGAAGGAAACATTAATCTCCAAAACTTCCCCTAAACCTAACCCTAGCAAGACTCTTAATTAGATTAATTAGATCTAGTTTCTATAGATTTTTATAAACCAATCAAAACGACAAATAGAATCAACTCGTTAAAACACATAAAAGGAATTTACCCGTCTCTGTGGATCGACCCGCACTCACCGGCTAGCTGCGAAGCGACGCCGTTTCTGATTGCGGTAATTATATTTTTGATCGTAAAATCTCTATAATCAAATGGCGCCGTTGCCGGGGACGGCGTAATCTTTCTTTTTGTGAATTTTCGGGTTGATATAAATTTTAAAAATTATAAAAATATGAAAATATAAAAAAATAAAAAAAATAATCAAATTTGATCTGTTTGAAGGGTGTATCTTTTGGATCTTGCAGGAACAGCGAAGAATCAAGGATCTGGAATTTTACAGAGGGCAAATCAAAATTTGGTATATAAGAACAGAGAGGAATTACAAGCACAGAACAGCAGAAAATTTTCCAGAGGCTGAAACCACCAAGGCGCCGCGCTTCCGCCGCACAACTAGGCCATCTGTCGCGGATCCGCGCTCTCTCTGCCACGTCAGCGCACCAAATTTTTCTGGTTTGATTTTTCTCTCTCCCCTCTGCAACTTCCTATATATTTCTCTGTACAAACTTTCTGCAGGATTTCTTTGCGTAAAGAGTCTTTCTCCCCCTTCTCGATAACAGATTTTCTGCAGGTTTCTTTGCGCCGCGCTAAAAAAATTCTGATTGCAAGTGAAATTTTATTTGTTTTGCATAATTTAACCGGATTCTAAGGGGCTAATTGACCAAACTCAGATTAGGTGGGGATTTCATCACCCTTCCCAGGACCCCAGAAAACACCTAAAGCATTTTGCATCGACCACCTTTAATTAAAAAAGATTAGACTCAGACCTAAGGGCAGCGAGCTCAATAGGAAAAGGACTAGGGTAGGCATCGGCCGTTTATCCTAACCGACATTGCGGTGTCTAGGCTAGTGGTTATTAATTAGGCCCACTGTAGTGGTGGTTCCTTCCCACTTACCTGGCCGTATTTGTCCGTTAAGAGGCGGTTTGAGGTCTATTTCTAGCCCTAGTTAGGAGCTGTCTAGTAGACCTAGGCAACCCTAGATCTAGGTCTGATTGTGCATGTGTGGTTGATACTTTTGTGTCACGAGTCCGTTTTCAAAAACCTCTTTGCAAAACTCTCACATAAAAAATAATAAAAATCTTTTCAAAAACTTGCAACTTGCCGCTAAAGAAAACTTGCAAACCACTTCCACCACTTCTTCTCACTAACGTTATCTTACCCCCACATTCTGTTTTTCTCTTTTTTCTGACTGCACTACCCTTTAGTGTATGTCATTCTGGACTAGGGATACTAACGCCCGATTAGTCCGTGTTTCGTTGGTACCGACCAACGAACCCTTCGACGAGCCCTTCGTCGAAATTCCCTCCATTTCCTTACCTCCACCTTTAAATTCTTCTTTAGAAGGTATGTCGGGATTCAACCCCAACGATACCTTGCCGACGGGAATGATTCCACCTCCGCCAGGTGCGAATAACCCGAATCTACCGCCTGTTGTAGCGCCCGCACGAGTTGCGCTCCAGGATCTCTTCTACCCCGTCCGCACTTCTTTACCCAAATGTCTTTCACCCCCACCGGCAAATGGGGATAATTTTGAAATAAAACCACACTTCATCAATATGCTGCCTAAGTTTCATGGTTTGGAATCCGAAGATGCATATATTTTCATTAATAAATTCCAAAACATTTGTGCCATGATGAAGACAACCCAATTAAGTGATGACGCAATAAGGCTAAGGGTCATTCCTTTTACCTTATGTGACCTAGCCGAGAAGTGGCTATACAGCACCGCATCACACTCCATTAGAAATTGGGACGAGTTTGTGAGAGCTTTTCTGAAAAAGTTCTACCCTCATCATAAAACTGCTAGAATCCGAAACGAAATTATACAATTTTCACAGCTTCCGTCCGAACCATTCTGGAAGTGCTTCGAGAGATTTAAAGACTTACTTGTTCAATGCCCTCATCATGGGATAGAAAATTGGCAACTTTTCCAAACATTATACGAGGGATTGAACGCAGCAACGAAGCAGTTGCTAGAAACAATATGTCAAGGTCATTTTCTCTCCAAGTCTAGCGACGAAGCTTGGCAGTTTCTTGAGGACCTAAGTGAGCAAACAATTCAGTGGGAGAGTACCAAGACCACATCATCTTCTTCAGTTGGTCAATCTAGGGCAGGCATACATCAAATAGATATGTCGATTGCTATGAAGGCCGAGATGGCCTCACTTATGAAAAAGCTAGAAGCCATTGAGACAAAAATCTCATCGACTTCTCCTGCCCCTATTCTACCCACACGAACTGTTTGTGCTTGTTGTTCGAACCCATCACATCTAACCGAAGAGTGTCCTTATAATGCACCTATTCAAGGACAGGATCAAGTCAATGCTGCATTCCAGCAACGACAAAGAAATGATCCGTACTCTTCGACATACAATCAGGGGTGGAGGAGTCACCCAAATCAACAGTTCCAAGGGAATAATAATTTTCAAAGACCTCCTCCACAACAACAACAAGCACCCTTACAAACTCAAAACCAGCAACCTTTCCAACAACAACCTTATACAAATCAAACGAACAATTTGGTTCAACCAAATGATGATAAGGTTAGCTCGCTTGAGAAAAGTCTAGAAGCATTTCTCAAGCAAACTACAGAATCCGCAGCAAGATTTGAAAGTTATGTTCAATCTTTAATGAATAACAATGCCTCACACGATCAAAGTATCAAATCTATTGAGGTACAAATTGCACAATTAACTGCTGCGTTGAGCGAAAGAGAAAAGGGAAAGCTTCCATCTCAACCATTGCCCAATCCCGGTCACGCACAAAACGCATATCACAATCACAATGTAAATGCGGTGACCACGTTGAGATCCGGAAGAGAGTTGCAAAATAATGTGGAAACTAGTGATGACATCCCCGCCGGTGGTTCTTCTTCTTCCCCTTCTTCATTTTCTTCACTTCCTTCTTCACCTTTTTCTTTAGAGCCTATTCTCCACCCTTCACACGGCTCTACTTCTTCTGACTCGAACGGACCCATTTCTCACAACACAAACACATCCACACTGGGATCCGTTCCTATTCCACATTTTACTCCACAGACTTTTGACTCAACAAATTTTCAGAATGTTCCATTCCCAAACAGGTTGAGTCCTAATAAACCAAATACACAAGTGGAGAAGATTGTGGAGATATTTAAGCAGGTTAGCATAAATATATCTCTCTTGGATGCCATCCAACAAGTCCCTTCATATGCGAAAATCTTAAAGGGCTTATGCACCTCGAAGAGAAAGGCATCTCAAGTACCCAAGAAAGTGCTAGTGGCTAGTGCAGTGAGCAATGCAATTAACCACCATCAAACCTTACCCCAAAAACGAAAGGACCCCGGCTGTCCTACGATTTCAATTACAATTGGGGATAAGAAAATTAATCAAGCACTTTTAGATCTTGGGTCTAGTGTTAACCTGATTCCTTACTCCGTGTACGAACAATTAGGGGTTGGAGAGTTGAAACCCACTCGTTGCACTCTCCAAATGGCTGATCGATCAATCACCTATCCAAGGGGTCAGCTAGAGGATGTGTTGATTAAAGTCGGGGAATTCATATTCCCCGTTGATTTTATCGTTATGGATACACAACCTGTTGCTAACCCAATAAACCAAATTCCGGTGATTCTTGGTCGACCATTTTTGGCCACTTCCAATGCCGTAATAAATTGTCGCAATGGCTCCATGACCCTATCCTTCGGAAAGAGGTCTAGTGAGTTCAATATTTATAAGATGGGAAGTCTGCCCCCCGTACCTAAAAGCAGTACACGAGAAGTTTGCTCTATTCACGAAATCACGCATGAGGACTGCGAGCTTGAAAGATTTCTATTTGATGAAAACAGTTTTGACGCCACTAGTGCGTCCCTCCTTGAGCCTACTACCGTTGACACAACCGATGTTGATTATGAATGTTTCACTTTTTTGGATGACGACGACTCACAGCCCGAATATGAGTTGTTTGAATTTTTGGATGAGTCAGTCGAACCATCCGAATCGGTTGTTTGCAGTGATTTCGAACCTGTGTTAGAGTCCTTTGAGTTCGAGGTAGATTCCGTAATGATTCTTTCGCTTCCGAAACTCGAACTAATGTCCTTGCCGTCTCACCTTAGATATGCTTACATAGGTGAGAATGAGACCTTTCCCATTATCATATCGGCCTCTCTAGCCCTCGAGCAAGAGAATGCCCTCTTAACGGTCTTACAAGATAGGCGGCAAGTTTTCGGTAGGACTATGGCGGACATCGAGGAGATCAGTTCCCTCATAATTGAATATCATACACAATTGATGGATGATGCCATGTCAATAGAGGACACACGGGAACATCTTAGGGGTATTGTGGTGAGCCAACTTCCTCCCTTAGAAGTTGAAATACCCCCATTTCTTTTAATAAGGTACGAGAATGCCAACACTCCACTGATTGCTGATCACTTACATTCTCGTATCGACGCATCACCATCACCTGTATATTTACCTCCACACCTCCCATACCACTACTTCTATCTTCCCCAATTCTTTGCGGACCACCACAACTTATTTTTCCACCACCCAATATTCTTTACTGATAAAATTTTCAACTGGTTGGTGTTGACTTTTGGCCGATGCAAGGTTTGGCAGTATTGTCTAACTTAGTTTAATTGAAGTTTAGGGGAGGATCTTTTTGTATATATTTTTGTTTTTCTCAACAATAAAAAAAAAACTATAAATAAATAAACAGGGGAGTATCGGTATTTTGACCCTCTTAGTTTAGTATGACAGTGAGAACACTGTCAAGTTCAAGTTTGGGGGTATGCTCGGTACGTCTTCTTCCTTCGCATTCATTTGTACATTTTTTTGCATTTGCATACTTATTTTAAAACCCATAAAAATTAAAAAAAAAATTTCAAAAAATTATAAAAATAAATGTATTCGATTTTGGCTAATTGACTTTAGTTTGACAAATAGGTCAACTAGTTAGGAACAACTAGATCTTAGACTTAGTAAGTTGAAAACCCTAAAAATAACCTTCCTTAAAGTTTAACGGTAGAAAGTATATGCCTTGTAGTTTATTTAGAAATAGGCAAAATTTTGGGTTCACTTCTTGGGCTAAGTCGAAACAAGGGAAGAGTATTGATGTTCTAATTAAAGTATAAGTTTGAAAAATAGTTCCTAGCTTAAGTCTAGATTCTGAAAATGTATACCCTACAATTTGCACAATCACGCACCTTGAAACTTGGAATAGTAGAAGAGACCTTAAAATGCTCTTGTTTAAAATCCTTAGTATAATGAAAATAAAAAAAAAGGGTGAATAAAAAAAAAAGAAAAAAATGGACACTGGTTTTTGTGATCACTTAAGGCTGCAAAAATAGAAAAATATTTAGCGAGGGTGCTTCATCACCTAGTGCCTTAGACCAACTGGTTTGGGAGTCACTGCTAAAGCCTTGGGTGTTGCAAGGACTAGGAAGTACGCTTTAAAGTGCAAACGCATTTTGTAATCGGTCGTTGGTACCTCAAGAAGTATTAACGGTCGCATGAAGGATGTGTAATCAAATTTCATTCACCAACTAATTAGTACTTTGGACAATGGACTAGGGCATGATTGCTTGAATTGAATTTCCAAGTGTAGGGGTGATCTATACACACACGTAGGGGTATGTGATTGGAATTTAGATAAGAGAGAGGAATGAAGAATAAAACTTATATCTTTAATGGAGTTCCTAAGTGGAGATGAAACCCTAGAAGGAAGACTTAAGAGATGCCGAAAGCTAAGTAAGTCTACATAACATATATAATTTTAAGTTAAATGATAAGGAAGTGTGAAGAATATGGGTGGATAATTTACAAGTATAAGATAATAGAATTCCTTATTAGAAGACCTAATTGGAGAACAAAAGTCAATGGGCCGAGTTGATAGGATTTTGTGGGTGTAATCCGCTGAAAACCCTCAGGAGACAACACTCCTCCTACTAGGGACACCTAGAGGTTTAACGGCTTGTTGCACGTGCTCAGTGCAATCGCGTTTCCCTGCGAAAGTGCGGTTAGGATTTTAGTGAATAAATAATAAGTTTGCTCGAGGACGAGCAAAAGGTAAGTTTGGGGGTATTTGTTCAGACTATAATATTGCATTTATCATTCCCCTATTCTTATCCATTTTATAAATAAACAGGTACTCTTGACGCACGTTTGTTGCATATTACAGGATACAGGTTTCTGGAGCAAATACAGTGAAAAAGACACAAAACAACAGAAAAAGGGACTTTTTACCAACAAGTAGACAGATCCTAGTCAAGCCTAGTCGAAGAACAGTGCAAGGTCCAAAAAGTCAAGTGAAACGGTTAAAAAGCCCAATACAAGTCTTCACTAAAAATCTGGAGAAGATCCAGAAGTCCAACAGAGAAAAGAAGAGTAAAAACAGAAGCCCAAAGAGCCAAGGAAAAAGCCCCAAAATAACAAAGCCCAATTCCCTAGTTTGGCCGCGGATCCGCGGCCAAACCCAGCCTGGCGCCGCGGATCCGCGGCCATACAAGGCCCGTGTCGGTGGAAAATCTCTGGGTCGGTGCGACGGTTCGTATATTGGGATTTTACGTGGGCAAATATGTAATTGCGCAAGTGCAAGAGTCTGTAACCCTAGGTTTCCTATTTTCCTATAAATTGTAGTTTTAGATCTGTAAAATGTTATGCCTCTTTTCAATAAATAAAGTTCAGAATTTCTGGAAGTGACATTCAGATCTATTCTGTCTTCTACTTGGAGGGAGCCATCAAATCTGTAGGTAATTTATTTCCTTGCTTTTATTTTCTAGTATAATTTATCATCCCCTAATGAGCGAGTAGTCTCCTCGCTTGTTAGGGTTAGCCTTAGCGAAAGGGTTGAGAGATTAGATCTCTCACCCCTTTCAATGCCATCTTCACTTTAGAGTTAGAACTCCATGCATACGCACACATCCGCTCCCTACGGCACCCTACCCCTCGAGGTAACGGTGAACCGTAGTATAAAGGGCCGGTTGCGCGCGTTTTCCATGGGGGTTAGGGTAATTATCAACAAAGGAAGGATACAAATCTAGAGGAAGAAACATCTTTCCAAAAGATTTGTATCCACTTTATTGATAATTAACATAACATCTAATAGATCTAAAAAAGAAGGCATTGAAAGCGGTGAAGGAAACATTAATCTCCAAAACTTCCCCTAAGCCTAACCCTAGCAAAACTCTTAATTAGATTAATTAGATCTAGTTTTTATAGATTTTTATAAACCAATCAAAACGACAAATAGAATCAACTCGTTAAAACACATAAAAGGAATTTACCCGTCTCTGTGGATCGACCCGCACTCACCGGCTAGCTGCGAAGCGACGCCGTTTCTGATTGCGGTAATTATATTTTTGATCGTAAAATCTCTATAATCATGCACTGCACGACATCAACCCCCAATACCGGGAGAGACGAATCCCCGACGATCCGCTCACTGCCTCCATGTGGCTCGGGACTGTACCCAACTAAAACCTGTTTACACGAATCCTTTGAGCCATGGTAGGGTAGTAATCAAAGCACAGTGGGAACTCACATGAGACAAATGATGATCTCAGGTCGACAGACTAACCTGCACACATGTCACCTGGGAACTGCTATCTGACAATAGGTATAGTACCAACTAGCAGGTTCCCGGCGAGTCCGTCCAGTATACTCATAACCCAATGAGCACCTGTATAATATCTTAGGTGAACAACTGACATCAATGGCTTGTGAGACCGGCCACCCTCCCTCGTCAGGGTCTGGATAAGTATACATTAGTCTACTCCGGAGTACTGATGCCCAGTCTCGATACTCCCATGACTAGGGACATTTAAGGATATGCTTATAGACCACCCAGCTCCCACGTATATGATCGCCATCATAATGCTGGTAGTCAAGCAAGAATCCTAAGGGCTCTATCAACATATAGTAGTGATGTTTAATACCACCTGAAGTATGTGCATGATGATAAAGACAAACCAGATAGTATACTATCATCTCGAGTAAGACTGTTCTTATCGGTATAGGTCCTCCTTCAATCATCGCAATTGCGTGCCTACGATTCAATAATTGACTTGATGGCACTATAGCCAACAATCTCCCACTTGCACTTAAGGCTAATTATTGCAGTGTCGCATACTCATAACTCGTGTGATACCGAACACCCAACTCCTCTACCAATCAGTCACGCAAAGCCCGTTTGTGAAACTATTGCGTTCGAGAAATAGCCTCAGTGAGTGGATCTGCTCCAGTATTTCTATCTGTATCTCTCTATATCTCAACTTTGCGGAGAAAGCTATCTCCCGAAATAAGCAATACCTGTCTTAGAATATGTCTGGATATCTGATGAGACTCAGTTCACAAATGAACTCCAAATCCAGCAAACTTCTTAGACTGTATCGTTCACTGAATTTAATCAGTATTTTGCGCCATGCCTTCCACAGTATCCGCTTGGACCACCTTTCCAACATACTGCCCCTCAGAAGAGGGAAAAACTATAACTCAGACAACCACTCTGTCATCCTAGTCACCTTGGAAGCCTGAAATGATAACCGTCTCCTGAAGGAGGCTGCCGTTACCATATCCCTAGAACATCCATTTATGTTCATAAACCGTTTCCCTACGTTTCTCCACGATTGGATTAATATATGTTTATTGCAGCTAGTGCTAAAACAATATCTGGTGTTGTACTTGACATCACATGATTGACTCATTTGCCTTAGCAAGTGATATGCCAATCATGCAAATCCCTCTCCCCTTTAGTCTGTAAGACTTCCTTTAGAGAGGGTGACTCCATCACCTGCAGGTTCACCACCATGTCAGGAGTCGTCCATTCTAAAACACCTTTAGAATCATGTCAAAGTACCCTAATTGGGACACTTCCCAAATCTAGATCTAAAACCATAGATATCACCTAAATCCCTGCTATTTTTATCCATATCCTATGTGGAGAAACAACTTTGTGACAACCACAGTATAACCGATCGTAGTATAGGAATATCTTTTCCTATCAAGTGTATGTCATCCAAATACGTGGACATCACTCTCTACTACCTTCTTACCAGATCCATCTCCTATTCTGATGAAGTCAAAATCTATGACTGTCATATCAAAAATAGATGATCTATTTCCGCTATACCTGCTTTAGTCTATAAATAGACATAAGCTACTTTCCCACTATGCATCCGCTACTCCCACTGACTACAACAACCCTCTGGCAGAGTCATATACACGTGCACTTCTAAAACTAGTTTAGAATGACGTTATACTCATCCTCCTGCCGGGTCTCATGGTCTAGAACAACATCAATAGCAAGTCTGGGTAAACAAGAACCTCCCTGTCACTGTCTCTGAGCAGACTGAGGTACCTCTCGGGTGGCTGAGGTTACCCACCAAATCTGCGGAGTGGCTAATGGATCGTCGAAATCAATTGAATCCTCAGTATCTATTAAATCTTCAGTAATCGTTTGTGGTTCTGGAATCACTTCCAGTTCTACCATACTCCCACTTCTGTTTTATGAAAAAATCCATTTTACTAAAACTGCGGTGAGTCAAGAACAATATCACTATTGATCTTCCTGATGGTAGAAAGTTAACCGTCGTCAAAGCCCGGGATAGCCCACAAACTACCATACTGAAAGGTGCCTTGAATTTGTCCAGATTCTGGTTTTAAGCATCAGCCGGACAACTCCCTATATCTTAAAATCGTTAAGATACAAATTGATTATATATATAACCAATATAGAAATGAAAGCACTAATTTAATTGGAACCAGATTCAAAATCATGCAGCTGTCTCCAGTGCATATCAACCAAATGGAATGAGGCCAATCAGCATTACTCAACTAGGAGTGCATTCATATATGAGTAACCCGAAAGAGAAGCAAGTTTTCAAAACCATTACTATCAACGGAATACCAAACACAAGTATCTACATCTTCGACTACCTCGAAGAATCCTGATACTTCCAACAAATGGTTCTCTACTTTATTCTTATACCTATAACTTCTCAATATCCGGACCTTGCATTTCAATGAAATACTTGTCTGGAACTGGAGAAGTCATGAGTAAACAGAATATAGTATAAGTACTAAGTCCTTTGTCCTAATGGACACCGGACAACATACATTACTTTGTATAAGTCCACTGTGTTTAATAACTCAAACCATGTACGTCGTAGGTTGAAAACTGTACTATGGTTAAGAAGAATTACACCGCTGTTGAATGCATTTTACCTAACCATCAACTGATATAGGTAAATGTTACAGACACAATTTGAAAAGGTTATATCTCACTTTATAAAATAAACGTATAGATATATCAGTTTGAAACTGGTGCATAACTACGAATATTCAAAACCAAAAATTTGCCGTCAGGCCAAAACCAGATGATTTCCTCAAATATCACTAATTAAAATGAATTCCGATATAATGAGGATCTAATCACCCAATTCCCAATATCTTACTCCCACTCACCATCTGTAATAACATACAGATGTGAGAAACTGATCTGGTAAATACATACCCTGGATTTAGATTCCAATTGGGAAAACAATTTTCAATTAATATCGCACAGTGAAACTGAAACATGAAAATATTTCAAAGGGGTTAACTGGTATTTCTAGTAATGCCTCTTCCACTATCCTGATTCATGACTATAACCGTATCGTTCCATGCCCTCACTCCAATCCCTTTATTATGTCTTTACTTATTACTTTCTATACACCTTCTTTAGGCTAATTGGTTTTCTTCCTTCCTTACCTTTCGGCATCATCCTAAGGTTTGGAAGAAGACTATCCAATAAGCGTAATAGGTGTATACTCCTTTTCCTAGGAGCCCTCGCAACCTGAGAGAAGGTAATGGGAAAAGACATCTGAATAATCCTATTCTATTTCTCCTGAACCGGAAACCATCCTCGAATCTGTAACGAATTCCTTCAAGTTCTTATGTAACTATACGATGACATGTCCAAGCATTATGGACGTTCGTAGTGATACGAAGTGTTCTGGAGAAATCCAAAGTGGATGTGGGAGTGACAGGGGTATACACGGTTTTGTCGTGAATGATAGCATTCGCAATTTTCTTTGCCGTTATTCTAATCCTTTTATATGTCTTTACTTATTACCTTCTGTATACCACCTTTAGGCTAATTGGTATTCTTCCTTCCCCGCCTTTCGGCATCTGCCTATGGTTTGGAGGAAGACTATCCAATAAGCTCAATAGGTGTACCCTTTCCTAATCCTAGGAGCCCTCACAACCTGAGAGAAGGTAAAGGGAAAAAAGATAACTGAATAATCCTATTCAATCTCTCCAGAACCAGAATCTATCCTCGAATCTGGAACAAGTTCCTTCAAGTTCGTATGTAACTATACGATGGATTTATCTAATAGGAGTTGTCACGACCCGAAGTTTGGCCCATGACCGGCACTTAACCACGTAACGTCTACAGGCGTAACGCGACTAAGTAAGCCGAAAACCCAGAAATAAAACCAGTAAAAGTAGAGAGTGTTTTAAGCTTTTGATAGAACCAATTACTAAGATAACAATATACGACGCCGTAGCGAAGAAAATGAGCAACAAGTGGGAACATCACAGATAGAATAAACTGCATAAGTAAAGTCGGCTCACAACGAGCTCGACGCAAGAATACCAAATTATATACATCGTCCTCACAACTAGTCTCTAAGTCAATACATAAGTGGTAGATAGAGAGTACTAGATACAACAATGTACATAACTGAAAGATAACCAGATACCGCACAAAACCCACCTATCAGCAAAAGAGCTAGTACACCAACAGTAGGGGTATCCGTGTCAAAAGATGCAAGAACGCAGCCTGCCGCGATTACTCCGAAGGGCAACCTGCAAACACTGTGGCACAACGGGGGTGAGTTGCCAACTCGTGAATAGAAGATAACATATAAAGGTAATCGCGAGTATGCACGTGCAACGATACTCTAACCTATATCAACAGATAACAACAATATGATGAACTGGATGCTCACAACATGCAACAAGTACTATCTAATAACAACTCCATGTGATGAGCAAGAACTGTGATGATCAGGTATAGCAATGCAATCTAACAACCCAATATAGAATGAACAGGGTGTGCAATGATCAGGTATAGCAATGTGTACTATATCAGGTACAATAGATACAGGATGAGATATCAATTACTACATACTGAGCATGGGAAATATAACATCTACATGGAATGTCATCGTGGAAAGTATAATCGGTACTCATCAATGCACCCAAATCCTAATACTACTCAGGCGTCGTCATCCTCCTCAGTCCTCCAATCCTGTAAATCTCATATAATCGTGAGTGCCCAACATCGGCATCCAAAATATCAAGAAATACTCGTGCCAAGCATCGACACGCAAATCCTCCTGTATAGGGCATCCGTCAGTCAGGATCAGCCCACGGGCTCTGTCTGCGGTATAGGCCCTCGGCCCCGGCAGTACGAGTCGTCCCGTATCCATCCATCGACTCTGGTCGGTATCCTCCGGATAACCGCTAGGTCCAACAACCAATCACCGGTAGGTAGTAGTCCCTCTGCCAGGCTCACCGTCTACTACACAGCGAAACCGTTCTCGTCCCGGGGGTACCATACCGGGTCCGCCATGTACCTGTAATTGGCCTCATCCAACTCCTTGATTCGGGTTCACATATATCACTCTAGTACCGAGAAAACACATGGTGGACGCACCGAAATATCATATCAAGGGAAACCGGGTTTTTAAATAATTAACTATTCTCTTTTTGAAATATCCACGGTTCCCTAAATCCAGAATTAACATGGAAACAATATATCTCAATGCGTAATCTAAGCAAGTATGAAGATATCAATGTATGTATGCACAGATATGAGTATACAGTGTGCATGTGCGCAGGTATGAAGATATCAATGTATGTGTGCACAGATATGAGTATACAGTGTGCATGTGCGCAGGTATGAAGATATCAATGTATGTGTGCACAGATATGAGTATACAGTGTGCATGTGCGCAGGTATGAAGATATCAATGTATGTGTGCACAGATATGAGTATACAGTGTGCATGTGCGTAGGTATGAAGATATCAATGTATGTGTATGTAGTACCAGTAAGGGTATGTGATGCATATGTGCCCAAATATGGATATAACATATGCTGTTATGCGGCAAATCATGACAACATCAATAATGTAGAATCAGTATGATATATGATTTATAGCAATCCTATAATGTGAGTGTCATGGCAATCACTAACGGTGTGAGTGTAGCATATCAATCGTGCTCGTGCGACTTGAACCGTTAGTGACAGTGCAGTGTTCTATGCTATCATTTCTATATGCAACAATAATGTATGCTACTACAGTTCATATGAACATCTACAATCTAATATCCTAACTCGCCCTGACGCTTAACGCCATACAGGCGATTTCCCCGTAGATGTTAAATCTACTCACCTGGTCGTGCGCTACTCGTAGCCGACCACCTGCTTCCCTTTCTTAGCTTCGTCTGACGTACCCGCCTGCGAAACTAGAATTACATAAGAATCCAAATATAAGCAACTATCTCGCAAAACGCGATATCGAAGTCAAACGATACGCTCGCGTCGCGAACTAAACGCGCATGTGTACGATACGCTAAACGTGTGCACGCGTCTAAAACTAACCCCGACACGCCGCGATACGCTGAATCATGGAACCCTCTCGCGTATCGCGCGAACCAAACGTACTAGAAATACGATATAACATTCCAGATTCTACCCAGGCTAACAACTTACAAAACTATACATACTACTGGCCTAGAAATAACAACAGACTCCTATCCAAGCAAACATCACCCAAAAATTCCCCTATCTGGCCGCAAATTGCGGCCAGAAAGATTAAACCGGCGGCCTCGCTATGGGGTGGGGGTCTCAGGCTCTGGTGGTGTGGTCTATACCTTGTATACAAGCTCCTGTTAACTCAATTTCAACCTGAACTACTCGGGCCTAAAGCAGATCACAGAGATCCAAAAAATTCACTTAAAAACACTAAATTTGCACAATTAGAAACCCTATGGTATTTTGGTGTAATCTGGGGTCTAACTAGGTTTACATGGTCTTAATAACACCCAATTAGGCTAGGTTAACCAATACTAACAGCACTTAGCCATAAGTCCACACAATTCATCACTAAAGGCACAAAACTCACTTTTTAACACTAATTAAGCTTAACAATCACTAGTTTAGCAAGCAAGGAAGTTAGGCTCAGATCATACCTCACTTAAAGATCTTAGAGTGCAGGAAGGAGAGGAAGGAGAAGGTTTGGAGCTGCTACAGAGGCTGCTGGAGCTGTTACTGCTCCTGTTGCTGCTGCTGCTCCATGCTGCTGCTGCTGCTTGCTACTGCCACTTCTGCTGCTGCTGCTTGCTACCTCTGCTGCTGCTGCTTGTATGAGGGTGTGTGTGTGTGTTGAGAGTGAGATGAGTGAGATAGAGGAGGAAAGAAATGAGAACACCCTAGTCAACCCCCCCTCGCTCTCTCATTAAATAAGCATGGGTCAAGCCATATTGCCCATACTCTCTCTCTCTCTCCAAGTCAACAAAATCAACCCATTTCTCATAATGATAATAAAGAAAACAACCACCATAATAAAACCCAAATACACCTAATACAAAACTTAAAATGGCTTAGGAATTGGTTATTCCACCATGGTTGTTAATCATGGTTTAACCCCATCCCCTAACCCTAGCTAACATGCACAAGTGTGCGTGTACCTAGAAAAATCCTAATAAAATATTCATTAATTAGAATAAAATATCAGAAACTTAATTTGGTAAACTTTTTACCAAAAACTATCTATTAAAATATAATTAACCCCTAAACACGACCTAAGGTGTTACAATCTTCCCCCTTAAAGAAAATTCGTCCCCGAATTTTAAAATACAAGGCTACGCATACCTTCAGAGGGACGAGGGAACTCCTTCCGCATCTCGCCCTCAGCCTCCCAAGTGATCTCTTCACCGTTTGGGATGCACCAAAATACCTTCACTGATGGCAAGACCTTCGATCGAAGTTTCTTCACCTGCCGATCCAATATTACGGCTGGCTGTTGGGTGAACGAAGGATCACACTCGAACTAAATGGTCTGGTGCTGAATCCAATGAGAAAGGTCATGAAGGTAATTGCAAAGTATCGACATAGGAAATACGGGGTGAATATTCAATAATCTGGGTGGAAGTGCCCAACTTAAGGCAACGAACCAACTCGCCTTAGGGATCCTAAAAAGACCTACTATCCTGGAAAGCTTCCCAAAACTCAACATGTCATTTATCGGAAATCTCCGTGGGAATACATGATCTGCTATTGCGAACTCGAATCTGCGACCCTCTTGGTCAGCATCTGATCTCTATCCACAATAGACCATTCTCATCCTGACCCAAAACAACCGAGTCATTTCCGAAATTTCTAAACTAGCTGAGGTCCAATAGTCCTATAACACGGAGTTAGGAAAACAGACTGGTGATCGACAGGACCTAACCTCTAAACCTAAAGGTTACCAATTGGAGTGTCATCCTGATAACTGCTATCAAAGGAGAACCCTATCGATGGCAAACGACGATCCCCAACTACCGACAACAATTTCTACATACGCACAACTTAATAATAACAACTGAGCAAACTGAGTATCACCGGATGACAAACATCCAAAAGGAGTCACATCTTAACTAAACCTGGGTGGACACCATAACGAATTTCGGAAAGATCTGCTTTCGTTCCCTCTTCGGAACGGTTAAAGGTTGCAACTCTCCAGCCGGTCTCAGTTGCCCAACTCAAGCATACAACAAGACAGACACCTTGAAATGAATCCCGAGACTTCTCTTTCTAACCCTGCCCACCCGTAACTACCTTACAAGTCACGTTAACAGTTGGTGGGGCTTGAATGAGTACAGAGAGTTGACCGATGTTCCTGCTTTAGGATTCCACGTCTCTTTCCCATAATATTAGGTACACAAGTGCCTCTCCAACCTAGCACACCCTTGCCACAAGTCAAGGATTCCAAATCATTACCCAGCCGAGTAGGCTCCAATATCTCTGACGAACGAGCGTCGGCGGGCAGTGTCTCGCGAAAGCGATTTAAGAAAAGTGGTCGGGCGCGAACATGAGCAAGCTGTCTTCTCAGAAGAGACAAACTTATGCTGTACTCAACGATCGCACAAGAACTGTGAATCTGCGGAGGACTATCACAACAATCAAATTCCACCGCAGGAAGGTGTACCTTTAACTCTGGTGGTCCGTGAAAATCTGATACGACTCTCAAACAAGTGGTGTCTCTAATCTCCAACACAAAACCATCGCGGCCATCTTCAGATCATGAGTGAGATATCCTTCTCGTACTTCCTCCAAATGTAAAGAAGCAAAAGCGATAACTCCATTGTGTCACCTCAGTACACATTCGAGTCCTACTCACGAAACATCACGGTTAAACCATAAAGTCGCTCGAACCAAAAAGAAAGGAGGCTGAAGCAGTTGTTAACCGATTCTTCAACTGCCGAAACTCCGTACACAAGCCTCAGTCCAAAGAAAAGAAACCTCCATTCCAGTCAATTTAGTCAACGGTGCAGCATTACACTAGCAATCCTGGAAGAAACGGCAGTAAAAACCTA
Organism: Agapanthus africanus; assembly: GCA_030015575.1. NCBI lineage: Eukaryota > Viridiplantae > Streptophyta > Magnoliopsida > Asparagales > Amaryllidaceae > Agapanthus > Agapanthus africanus. Next base: position 31,969,891 of record CM057339.1, read on the forward strand.
CTAAGCCCCAAAAATCTACGGACCTCCATTCTGCTCACAAGTTTGGGCCTAAGCTGTACGGCCACGATCTTCCTCGGAACCATACAAGGTCGTCTCAGTAACTACAAAACCTAGGAGTCAACACAATAAGCTTAAAGGGACACTCCGAGAATCTAGTAAACCGCTGGGGCTCTCCCAGTATCCATATAACAGATCCTCAAGTGCTACCCTAACCCTCAAGGCACACTAAAAAGACTAGGTTGTCGTAAATAATACAACAATAACTAGTCGAGGAACGGCCCGAAGAAAACCAGTTCATCACACCTACGAATGCTGCTAGAGCATTGGTGAGTCCAGTGACACACCCAAAACACACAAGCCCGCAGCACGCACAAGGCAGTCTTCGGAATGTCATCACTCCGGACCTGCAACAATGATGACCCGATCCCAAACGAACTTAGACAATGTCTCGCACTCTGGTGCTGATCGAAGAAATCGCCAATGCGAGGTACAGGATACTTATCTGCACCGTAGGCCGATTCAAGTGACGATCCATCAATACACAACCCAATCTGTCGTTCTTTTCCTTGACGAACAGAAATGGGAGCCTCCTAAATGCGAAACACTCAGACGCACAAACTCCCTCAACAACAACTCTGCAGCAGATCCTTAGCTCCTTAAGCTTCGCCGGCTCATCTGGAACGACGTCGGAAAAATTCTCGCACGAAAGAAAACCGGTCCAACACACCAACCGTGGCTACGGTATCATGAGAAACGCCAAGAATTCCCGACATCTCCTCAGAGCCGACTAGCGAACAAGGCTGAATTCAAGCTATAAGAGGCGGCACCACTATCCACCTGCACAACAAGAACTGACTTGCCCGGAAAAACAAAACCTAACTGTTTCCTCACGGTAGCCCACAACGCCTAGCACGTAGCTAACCAGTCTGTGCCCAGGAGATTGCCAAATCCAACATCTTTAGGAAGTTCAAAATGACAGACGAATCTCTATTTCCTATCCGATGGGCATAAGACCGAAGTACGTGTTGCACAACAAAAGGATTGCTGATGGAAGTTAACACAACAAACGGCTAATCTACCCAGCACGACTCTCGTCCTAGACTCGGCACGAAATATGGAACATACGAGTGCATGAATCCGGATCAAACAATACGTGTGCAACAAAGGACATACTGAAAGAGTACCTGAACCACAGCATTGGACGCCGGAGCATCCTGATGAGTCGAAGCGAAAACTTGGGCCTGCCCTCCATCTGCGACTGATTGAACTCCTCCTCTACTAGCCTGACCCCTCTGTACGAACCCTCCGCGTCCCCGACGTCTCAGAATACGACCCTGACGTGGTGTGAAGGGATACTGCCTGATGAGGTGTTGAAGGCTTCCGCATCATAAACACCTACGCGCTGCCTGCTGTCCTGCCTGGGGATGAGAGCCAAACGACTGTCCTCGTCCTAAGCCTCTGCTCTGGGCTGGTACACCAGTACGATTCCATAACTGTTCCGGAATTCTCACGGTCTCTGGAAGACGTGTCTCGTAAACTGGGGCTGTCTCTACCGGTGCTATGTAGGGGACAGAATACTGCATAATGATGGCAAGGAACAACTGGGTAACAGGGGTGACAACCACCTGTCGCTGCGCTCGAACGACCTCTACCATTGAGCTCATCGTCTGGCTCAAGCCCTGCATCTCTGCCACTAGTCTAGCGATCTGATCTGTCGTAGGGGAAACAATCTGTCCTGGTACAACAGGGGTACTACTCGGACCAGTCCTCGTCTCAGACGAATCAACTCGAACCTCGGCTCTCACGACCGCTCTCTGCACCCTCGTAGTCCTTGGCGGCATAATGGCTGAAAAGAAGGTAGGATTCGATGAGGATACGAAAATCGAATCATAAGGATATATACGATCATAAAGGAAATTCAATCAATAAGTCCTAAGGTCGCTTAGGCGGAGTACCGTGTCGTGAGTATGCCGCGGAACATACGCACGCTACGCCACTCTGCTGCAGCTACCTACTCCATCATACCAGGGTCATCCTACACTCCGAAGGTAAAACCTATGCTCTGATACTAACTTTGTCACGACCCGAAGTTTGGCCCGTGACCGGCACTTAACCACGTAACGTCTACAGGCGTAACGCGACTAAATAAGCCGAAAACCCAGAAATCAAACCAGTAAAAGTATAGAGTGTTTTAAGCTTTTGATAGAACCAATTTCTAAGATAACAATATACGACGCCGTAGTGAAGAAAATGAGCAACAAGTGGGAACATCACAGATAGAATAAACTGCATAAGTAAAGTCGGCTAACAACGAGCTCGACGGCAGAATACCAAATAATATAGATCGTCCTCACAACTGGTCTCTAAGTCAATACATAAGTGGTAGATGAAGAGTACTAGATACAACAATGTACATAACTGAAAGATAACCAGATACCGCACAAAACCCACCTATCAGCAAAAGAGCTAGTACACCAACAGTAGGTGTATCCGTGTCAAAAGATGCAAGAACGCAGCCTGCCGCGACTACTCCGAAGGGCAACCTGCAAACACTGTGGCACAACAGGGGTGAGTTGCCAACTCGTGAATAGAAGATAACATATAAAGGTAATCGCAAGTATGCACGTGCAACGATACTCTAACCTATATCAACAGATAACAACTATATGATGAACTGGATGCTCACAACATGCAACAAGTACGATCTAATAACAACTCCATGTGATGAGCAAGAACTGTGATGATCAGGTATAGCAATGCAATCTAACAACCCTATTTAGAATGAACAGGGTGTGCAATGATCAGGTATAGCAATGTGTACTATATCAGGTATAATAGATACAGGATGAGATATCAATTACTACATACTGAGCATGGGAAATATAACATCTACACGGAATGTCATCGTGGAAAGTATAATCGGTACTCATCAATGCACCCAAATTCCAATACTACTCAGGCGTCGTCATCCTCCTCGGTCCTCCAATCCTGTAAATCTCATATAATCGTGAGTGCCCAACATCGGCACCCAAAATATCAAGAAATACTCGTGCCAAGTATCGACACGCAAATCCTCCTGTATAGGGCATCCGTCAGTCCGGATCAGCCCACGGGCTCTGTCTGCGGTATCGGCCCTCGGCCCCGGCAGTACGAGTCGTCCCGTATCCATCCATCGACTCTGGTCGGTATCCTCCGGATAACCGCCAGGTCAAACAACCAATCACTGGTAGGTAGTAGTCCCTCTGCCGGGCTCACCGTCTACTACACAGCGAAACCGTTCTCGTCCCGGGATACCATACCGGGTCCACCATGTACCCGTAATCGGTCTCATCCAACTCCTCGATTCGGGTTCACATATATCACTCTAGTACCGAGAAAACACATGGTGGACGCACCGAAATATCATAACAAGGGAAACCGGGGTTTTAAATAATTAACTATTCTCTTTTTGAAATATCCACGGTTCCCCAAATCCAGAATTAACATAGAAACAATATATCTCAATGCGTAATCTAAGCAAGTATGAAGATATCAATGTATGTGTGCACAGATATGAGTATACAGTGTGCATGTGCGCAGGTATGAAGATATCAATGTATATGTGCACAGATATGATTATACAGTGTGCATGTGCGCAGGTATGAAGATATCAATGTATGTGTGCACAGATATGAGTATATAGTGTGCATGTGCGCAGGTATAAAGATATCAATGTATGTGTGCACAGATATGAGTATACAGTGCGCATGTGCGCAGGTATGAAGATATCAATGTATGTGTACATAGATATGAGTATACAGTGTGCATGTGCGCAGGTATGAAGATATCAATGTATGTGTATATAGTACTAGTAGGGGTATGTGATGCATATGTGCCCAAATATGGATATAACATATGTTGTTATGCGGCAAATCACGACAACATCAATAAGGTAGAATCAGTATGATATATGATTTATAGCAATCCTATAATGTGAGTGTCATGGCAATCACTAACGGTGTGAGTGTAGCATATCAATCGTGCTCGTGCGACTTGAACCGTTAGTGACAGTGCAGTGTTCTATGCTATCATTTCTATATGCAACAATAATGTATGCTACTACAGTCCATATGAACATCTGCAATCTAATATCCTAACTCGCTCTGACGCTTAACACCATACGGGCGATTTCCCCATAGATGTTAAATCTACTCACCTGGTCGTGCGCTACTCGTAGCCGACCACCTGCTTCCCTTTCTTAGCTTCGTCCGACGTACCTACCTGCGAACCTGGAATTATACAAGAATCCAAATATAAGCAACTATCTCGCAAAACGCGATATCGAAGTCAAACGATACGCTCGCGTCGCGAACTAAACGCACATGTGTACGATATGCTAAACGTGTGCACGCGTCTAAAACTAACCCTGACACGCCGCGATACGCTGAATCATGGAACCCTCTCGCGTATCGCGCGTATCGCGCGAACTAAACGTACTAGAAATACGATATAACGTTCCAGATTCTACCCAGGCTAACAACTTACAAAACTATACATACCACTGGCCTAGAAATAACAACAGACTCCTATCCAAGCAAATATCACCCAAAAATTCCCCTATCTGGCTGCAAATTATGGCCAGAAAGATTAAACCGATGGCCTTGCTATGGGGTGGGGGCTCGGGCTCTGGTGGTGTGGTCTATACCTTGTATACTAGCTCCTGTTAACTCAATTTCAACCTGAACTACTCAGGCCTAAAGCAGATCACAGAGATCCAAAAAGTTCACTTAAAAACACTAAATTTGCACAATTAGAAATCTTATGGTATTTTGGTATAATCTGGGGTCTAACTAGGTTTACATGGTCTTAATAACACCCAATTAGGCTAGGTTAACCAATACTAACAGCACTTAGCCATAAGTCCACACAATTCATCATTAAAGGCATAAAACTCACTTTTTAACACTAATTAAGCTTAACAATCACTAGTTTAGCAAGCAAGGAAGTTAGGCTCAGATCATACCTCACTTAAAGATCTTAGAGTGCAGGAAGGAGAGGAAGGAGAAGGTTTGGAGCTGCTACAGAGGCTGCTGGAGCTGTTACTGCTCCTGTTGCTGCTGCTGCTCCATGCTGCTGCTGCTGCTGCTTGCTACTGCCACTTCTGCTGCTGCTAGTTGCTTCCTCTGCTGCTGCTGCTTGTATGAGGGTGTGTGTGTGTGTTGAGAGTGAGAGGAGTGAGATAGAGGAGGAAAGAAATGAGAACATCCTAGTCAACCCCCCCTTTCTCTCTCATTAAATGAGCATGGGTCAAGCCATGTTGCCCATACTCTCTCTCTCTCTCCAAGTCAACAAAACCAACCCATTTCTCATAATGAGAATAAAGAAAACAACCACCATAATAAAACCCAAATACACCTAATACAAAACTTAAAATGGCTTAGGAATTGGTTATTCCACCATGATTGTTAATCATGGTTTAACCTCATCCCCTAACCCTAGCTAACATGAATAAGTGTGCGTGTGCCTAGAAAAATCCTAATAAAATATTCATTAATTAGAATAAAATATCAGAAACTTAATTTGGTAAACTTTTTACCAAAAACTATCTATTAAAATATAATTAACCCCTAAACATGACCTAAGGTGTTACAGGAGTGGATGTTCGTAGTGATTTGGGGTGTTATGGGGAAATGCAAAGGTGATATAGAAGTGGAAATGATATATGCGACATCGTGACATTCCTGTTCATATCAGAATTTTGCATTATTATATTCCCCATTCTTAATCATATTGCAAATAAATAGGTGCTTTTGATCCATGTCTGCTGAATAGTTGCAGGTTACAGGTTCTCGGAACAATACGGTGAAAATGGTGAAAAGAAGCTACAAAAGTGAGACTATGACCAACAAATAGAAGAATCTTTATTATGCCGCCTACAGTTTAAGGAACAAATGAAGATCAATGAACAGTTCGATTGCACAAGTACGAGGGCAGCACAAAAATTCAAGACTTCAACAAGAAGCAAACGGTAAAAGTCCACAACATTCCACACTGTGGAAATCTGGAAGAAAGTAGAAAGGATTCTGAGAAACCAAGAGAAGAAAACATAAGCAAAAGGCAACAGAAAACAACCCTAAAAAATGAGATAAAGAACCCTCCATATGGCCGTGGATCCACGGCCAAACATGGCTTATGGTCGCGGTTCCACGGCCGTGCTGAGCACATGTCGGTGCAGTTTGACGGTGGGTGTCGGTGCGTTTACCAGGCTTCTCACGGTAGTTTTGTAATTTTAGATATGGATCGGATGTAAACCCTAGGGTTTCTATTATCTATAAATAGGAAGCCTACAGCTCTTTTTGGAGCATGCCTCTTTTTATTTTCCTAGATTAAAATTTTCATTCCTTGTAATTGTCAAAGAGTGCATCAATAAAGTTTTCTTATCTTGAATTTCTTATCTAGCAATTTTATTTCTCTGCAAATTTTTTATCTGCCGTAGTTCTTTTGCGCAAGTTAATCAGATTATTAAAATAAAAAAAATGAATTCCTTTGTTAATACCCTAATGAGTGAGTAGTTCCTCACTTGTTAGGGTTAGTTTTGGGGAAGGTTTGAGAGATGAAAATCTCTCACCCTTTTCTTGCCCGTTCAATATTTTAAAATAAGGGCTCTATGCAAACCATACACACATCGCTCACTACGGCACCCTATCCCACGAGGTAGCGGTGATTCCATAGTTAAGACCGGTTGTGTTTGATTTCCATAGAGGTTAGGGTTAAGAGTTAAGAAAGGACGGACAAGGACCAAAAGGAAGAAACCTAGTTTCTTCCCGATCGTGCTAATCCCTTTTGTTAACTATTACCTTAACACCTAAAGTTCTTAATTAGGGCAAAGAAAGTGGTGAGAATAATTGACTTTCCAAACTAACCTAATCCTAACCCTAGCAAGGTTTTAATCCAAATCAATTTCAATCTCAGTTTTTATAGAAAATCAAAACCTACCACAAATAGGAATTGACTCGTTAGAACAACTAGAAAATACACGTTTTCCCTGTGGACCGACTCGTACTCAACCGGCTAGCTACCAAGCGACACCATTCTTAATTGCGGTATATTCTTAACTTTGATCTTTTAAAAACGCACGCACGCGAAAGAAGTACAATCAAATGGCGCCGTTGCCGGGGATAACGGTAGTTATTTTCTTTTTGTAATTTCTGGTTAGTTAAAAATTAAAAAAATCATAAAAACTGAAAAATATAAAAACAAAAAATTTTTTATCATCTTGTTATTTTTTTGAAGGGTTTTCGTGCGAATTATGCAGGATCAGAAAGACGAACAGATTCAGATCTGGAAAAATCCAGCGAACAAAACAGAAAACAGCAGATCTGAACATACAGAGGAGAACCACAACAGATAACAGAAGAATTTTGGAGGATTGAACCATCTTGTTGACCGCGGAACCACCGCAGATTGATCCATTTGATCGCGCTTCCGCCGCAGCTTGGTGACGACAGCCCTCTGAATCTTCTCTGTAAGCATTCTTTTTTCTCTCTGTAACCCTCTGATCTCCTCTAGAAAATTTTCCTGCAGGGTTCTTTGTGCAAAACTTCTCCCCCTTCTCCAATAACTTGATCTTGTGCAGGATTCTTTACGCCGCAAATAAAAAAAAAATTTGGCAAGTGTTTTGTATTTTTGTGTGCTTACTGCTTTGCATTTTTAAAACGAACTTTTAAGGGGCTATAACACCAATCCAGATTGAGTGGGGATTTCATTACCCTTCCTAGGACCCAAAAAATCACAAAAAGCATTTTGCATCAACTTTCAAGTTAATTAAAAAATATTAGACTCAGCCAATAAGGACTGTCGTGCTCATTAGAACAAAGGAAATGTTGTAGGCATCGGTCATTTATCTAAACCTGATTTTATGGTGCCTAGGCTAGACAAGTGGGAAAGGTAATTTTAAAAGGCCCGTCTCAAGATGATTCGTGAGCGGATCCCTCCTTTCTTTACTTGTGCTTACCTGGCCACAATTGGCGGTGAAGAGGCGATTTGAGGATCTCACAACTTGCCCTTTGAAACAGTTAGGAGCAGTCTAGTTGACTTGGGAGACTCTAGCTCCAGGCTTGATTGTGCATATTGTGATTGCTTGAAAGTGTGTCTAATCTCCTTATAAAAATCTTTTTGCAAAAAACTCCTTATAAAAAAAACACAAAACAAAATTTTTACAAAAACTTGCCAATTTGTCTTTAGAAATCCATTGCACCCCACTTTCTCTCATTGACGTTTTCTTACCTCCACCTTCTATTTTTTTACCTTTTGACTACACTACACCTCTTTAGTGTATGTCCAGTTGGACTAGGGACACTAGCGCCCGTTTAGTCCGTATCTCGTTAGTGCCGACTGACGATACTTTCGACTCCGAAGTCGAAATTCCATCCACTTCTTTACCTTCATCTTCAAATTCATCATCTTCTAAGGAGATGTCAGGATTCAATCCTAACAACCCCTTACCTACGGGACTGATTCCACCACCATTGGGTGCGAATAACCCACCACACCCTCCTGTCGAAGCGCCCTAATGAATCGCACTCCAGGATCTTTTCTATCCCATCCACACCGCACTTCCCACTTGTCTTTCACTTCCACCGGCTAATGGGGACAACTTTGAAATTAAACCCCACTTCATCAATATGTTGCCCAAATTTCACGGGCTGGAATCCGAAGATGCCTACATCTTCATTAACAAATTCCAGAATGTTTGTGCAATGATGAAGACCACACAACTTTCTGATGATGCTATAAGGCTACGTGTCATTCCATTCACTTTATGTGACCTAGCCGAAAAATGGTTATATAGCACAGCATCACACTCCATAAAAAATTGGGAAGAGTTCGTTAAGGCTTTTCTAAAAAAGTTTTACCCACACCACAAGACAGCGAGAATTCGCAATGAAATTATTCAATTTTCTCAGCTTCCTTCCGAACCTTTTTGGAAGTGTTTTGAAAAATTTAAGGACCTTCTTGTTCAGTGCCCTAACCATGGTATCGAGAATTGGCAACTTTGCCAAACTTTATACGAAGGACTGAACGCAGCATCTAAGCAGTTGTTGGAAACCATTTGTCAAGGTCACTTTCTTACAAAATCAAGCGAGGAAGCATGACAATTTCTCGACGATCTTGCTGAACAAACACTTCAGTGGGAAAGTACTAAGACCACTTCATCTACTTCATCAGGTCAGTCTAGGGCAGGCATACATCAACTTGATATGTCGTTTGCAATGAAGGTCGAAATCGCTGCACTCACGAAAAAACTTGAAGCAATTGAGAGCAAGTTCTCATCGCCTTCTCCTGCCCCTGCTTTACCACCATGCACTGTTTGTGCTTGTTGTTCGGATCCGTCCCATCTAACCGAAGAGTGTCCTTACAACCCACCTGTTCAAGGACAAGATCAAGTCAATGCTGCGTTTCAGCAAAGACAAAGAAATGATCCATACTCTTCAACTTACAATCTTGGTTGGAGGAGCCACCCAAATTTTGCTTGGAATCAAAATCAACAACAATTCCAAGGCAATAACAACTTTCAAAGGCCTCCTCCACAACAACAAGCCCCTCAACAAACTCAATATCAGCAACCTTTCCAACCCCAACCTTAGCAAAACCAAAACCAAATAAACAATTTTGTACCAAACAATTCTTATCCTCAAAAAAATTTTGTTCAGCCGAATAACGATAAGGTTTCTCGCTAGAACGAAGTCTGGATGCGTTTTTAAAACAATCTACGCAATCCTCAGCCAGCATCCAATCGTCCATTCAGTTTTTGGTGCAATACACTGCTTCACATGATCAGAGCATCAAAACAATTGAAGACCAAATTGCACAACTGAATGCTGCGTTAAGCGAGCGAGAAAAGGGTAAACTTCCATCTCAACCACTGCCAAATCCCAGTCACACACAAAATACTTATGTTGCTCATGAACAACAAAATCATAATGTGAGTGCCGTGACTACATTGAGATCTGGAAATGTATTGCACAACAATGTTGGTAATAATGATAAAACCCCGGCCGCCGCTTCTTCTTCTTCTTCTTCATCTTCTTCAGAGCCTATTCTTCATTCTTCACAAGGCTCTACTTCTTCTAATTCGAACGGACCCACATCTCACTCCATGAAAATACCAACACTAGGATCCGTTCCAACTCCGCAATCTACTCCACAAACATTGGACTCAACAAATTTTCAAAATATTCCATTTCCAAACAGGTTGAGATCCAATAAACCTACTCCCCAAATGGAGAAGATTATGGAGTTATTCAAACAGGTTAGCATTAACATACCTTTCTTGGATGCAATCTAACAAGTCCCTTCTTACGCGAAAATCTTAAAGGACTTATGCACCAAGAAGAGCAAATCGCAGGTACCTAAGAAAGTTTTCTTGGCTAGTGCAGTAAGTGATGCTCTTACCCAACTTTTACCCCAAAAATATAAGGACCCTGGCTGTCCTACAATTTCAATAACAATTGGGGATAAGAACATCAATCGCGCACTTTTAGATCTTTGTGCCAGTGTTAATTTGCTTTCCTATTCAGTATATGAACAATTAGGCGTTGGAAAGCTGAAACCCACACATTGTACTCTCCAAATGGTCGACCGATCCATCACCCATCCCAGGGGTGAGTTAGAGGATGTGTTGATCAAAGTAGGGGACTTCATTTCCCCCGTTGATTTCATTGTTATGGACACACAGCCTGTAGCTAACCCCCGGAGTCAAATTCCGGTAATACTCGGTCGACCATTCCTTGCGACTTCTAATGCGGTGATCAAAGTAGTATACTTGATATTTGCTCGATCCAAGAGATCATGTAGGAGGACTGTGAGCTCGAAAAATTTCTGTTCGATCACAGCAGTTTTGATGCTACTAGTGCGTTCCTCCTTGAATCTGACACAGCTTTCACACCCGATAACGATTACGAGCGTTTCACGTTTTTGGACGATTTTGAAGAATCACCACCCGAGTTTGAGTCCTTTGAATTTTCGGATGAGTTACCTGAACCATCCGACTCGGTTGCTTACACTCGCTTCGAACCATTGTTGGAATCCTTCGAGTTCGAGACAGTTTCACCAATTTTACCTTCAATTGTTTCACCTCCAAAACTAGAACTCAAGCTATTGACGTGTCACCTTAAATACGCTTACTTAGGTGAGAATGAGACCTTTCCTGTTATCATATCAGCATCTCCAGCTCTCGAACAAGAAAAAGCCCTTTTAATGGTCTTACAAAATAACCGGCAAGCTTTTGGCTGGACTATGGCGGACATCAAGGGGATTGGTCCTCTCATAGTTGAACATCATATACATATGATGGATGATGCCAAGCCAGTAAGGGATCCACAGAGACGCTTCAACCCCATAATGAAGGAGGCTGTTAAAAAGGAGATTGTAAAATGTCTTGATAGTGGTATCATTTACCTTATCTCTGATAGCCAGTGGGTTAGCCCCATTCACGTTGTCCCAAAAAAATCGGGCATAACGGTCATAACTAATGAGACGAATGAGTTAATACCTACTCGCACCCAAAGTGGGTGGCGAGTTTGCATCGATTATAGAAAACTCAACGCCGCGACACGGAAAAATCACTTTTCATTACCTTTTATTGACCAAATGCTAGAACGATTAGCTGGGCACGAATTTTACTGCTTTTTGGATGGCTACTCCGGCTATAATCAAGTTCCCATCGCCGAAAAGGATCAAGACAATACCACATTTACTTGTCCTTTCGGTACATTCGCTTATCGTCGCATGCCCTATGGGTTATGCAATGCACCCGCTACTTTCCAGCGGTGTATGATGGGTATCTTTTCAGACATGGTGGAAAAATTCTTGGAGATTTTTATGGATGATTTCTCCATTTTCGGCGACTCCTTTGATGAGTGTTTGCTACACTTAGACGCAGTTCTTACCCGTTGTAGGGATAAGAACCTCACTTTAAATTGGGAGAAATACTACTTTATGGTACGAGAAGGTATTGTCTTAGGACATATCATCTCGCAAAATGGCATTGAGGTTGATAAAGCTAAGATTGAAGTCATTTCCAATCTTTCTCCTCCCAAGTGCGTCAAAGACATCCGAGCCTTACTTGGCCATGCCGGTTTCTATAGACGGTTCATCAAGAATTTTAGCAAGATAACTAGACCCTTGACTCTTTTGTTGGCCAAGGACACCACTTTTGATTTTGACTCAAGCTGCATGAAGGAATTCGAGTCATTGAAACACTCACTTATTTCTGCGCCCATTCTTTCATCTCTCGACTGGACGCATCCATTTGAAATTATGTGCGATGCATCTGATTTCGCCATTGGTGTTGTCCTTGGATAGCACATAAATAAGATGCCGCACGTAATTTATTACGCTAGACGAACATTAAACAAGGCCCAATTAAATTACACACCAACTGAAAAAGAATTCTTAGCTGTCGTGTTTGCACTAGAAAAATTCAGGCCCTATTTAATCGGCTCTCCAGTCATCGTTTACACAGACCACTCAGCTCTTCGCCATCTTTTTGCGAAGAAGGTTGCTAAATCTCGGCTGATACGTTGGATTCTCTTGCTATAAAAGTTTGACCTTGTCATAAGAGACAAGAGAGGATGCGAAAACGTAGTCGCCGACCATCTTACAGTGTGGCTTCTACTGGACACGAATTTTTAAAGACGCATACGAATACTGCAAGACATGCTCCCGGTGCAAACACTTGGGCCAGATATCTCGGAGAAATGAAATGCCACTCCAACCAATTTTGGTTGTTGAAATTTTTGATGTTTGGGGGATAGACTTTATGGGACCATTTCCCAATTCTTTTGGGAACATGTATATTCTACTTGCTGTTGACTATGTTTCAAAATGGGTCGAGACTGTGCCCAGCCGAACTAATGACAACAAGGTTGTCGTTAGATTTCTTAAAGAAAACACTTTTTCTCGGTTTGGGCATCCTCGCGCGATTATTAGTGATAATGGATTTCACTTTTGTAATAGGACTTTCGAGTCCCTAATGAGAAAATACTCCATTACTCACAGACTGTCAACGCCGTATCATTCCCAAACTTATGGGCAAGACGAGATCTCGAATCGGCAGATTAAACAAATATTGGAGAAAAAGGTTTCCAAAAACCGTAAAGATTGGTCATCAAAACTGATTGATGCACTTTGGGCATTCCGTACTGTCTATAAGACCGATCTTGGCATGTCTCCATACAGGCTTGTTTATGGAAAGGCTTGCCACCTTCCAGTTGAAATAGAGCATAAGGTATTTTGGGCAATTAAAGAGTTGAACCTATGTTTGGGAGATGCGGGCAACAATAGAAAGCTGCAATTGAATGAATTAGACGAGCTGCGGGATGAAGCCTATGAGAACGCAGTAGTCGTTAAAAACCGAACGAAGGTGTTCCAAGATAAACACATTATGAGCAAAACTTTCAAACCTGGTCAACAGGTTTTGCTTTACGATACTCGGTTACATTTCCATCCCGGCAAGCTGAAATCTCGATGGAAAGGGCTATTTTTGGTACGCACCGTATATCCGCACGGTGCGGTTGATCTAGAAAACCCGGAGGACGGTACACTGTTTAAAGTAAACAGACATCGACTTAAACCGTTCCTCACTGCGGACCCTTCGGAGGAGCTCCTGTTTTTGCTGGAGCCGATTTATACTGACCGATCTTCCTCCATCTACCCCTAAATTTTTGATTATCAAGCCAAAACACTGTTTCAAACAAGTTTGGAGGTATGTATCATTTGTAATTATATAAAAACAAATAAACATAAAAAACAAAAAAATTTGAAAAATTTTTTTGGGGGTATTTTTGTAAATTTCCAGATTTAATAAAATAAAAATAAAAATTTTATTTGCAAATAATTTGTTAGATATGTATGCCCTAGAGGCCATTATTGTATAGTACTAGTTTGTATAATACATTTTGGAGGCTTGAGATATATATACGGTTTTACGACAGTCCTGCTCGATATAGTAGTATTCTACTTGGTTTGTTTATATCTTAATATGTGTATTTGTTTCTTTTAACATATCGCTGAAACATATTGATGGAGACATTAGGATTTTTGCTTGACTACCGGCGTTGTGATGGCGATCACATTAGTGGGGGCTGGGTAGTCTATAAGCACATCCTTATTCTTGGTCCCCAGTCTTAGGATTATCCAGACAGGGCATCGATACTCCAGAGTAGACTAGTGCATACGCTTCTCTTCCCAGTATGGGAGATGGTCTGTCCCACAGCCATCAGTACATCGTACTGGAGATAGTATGCGGGTGCTCGTTAGGTTACGAGTACACTAGACAGGACTCGTCGGGAACTGTTGGTTGGTATTATACCTATCGTCAGTTAACAGTTCCCAGGTGACATGAGTACAGCTTAGTCCGCTGACTTGACACTGTCACTTCGCCTCGAGTGTGTTCCCACTGTTCTTTGATTACTACCCTACCATGGCTCTACTGAGTCGTGCAAACAGGTAGTAGTTGGGTGCAGTCCCGAAGCACTTGGAGGCAGTGACGGTTAGACAGGATTCGTCTCTCCCGGTATTGGGAGTTGATATCGTGCTGTGTCTAGGAGAGCCATTACACATAGTCGTCCCTGGCCAGGCCAAGCTAGATTTGCTAGTATTGTTACCAGTAGTTTCTCAGGGTGTTTTGGGCTACACTCCGTCACAACTTGTACGCTATTAGAGGACTGACGTTTACCACCCCCCTAGGCCCGCCATGCGATACTCTTAGACGAACAGACCGGACTGTACGGAGATTGTCACATACAGGCTCAGTAGGAGTTCGGATGGGTTCACCTCATCAGTCTTCTTATCGGCATCTACCTGGGGACCGTTACGTACAGCTAGTGCCGCTTGCGGTCTGTGGTTAAACCCACTGCCAGCGTAGTGTCGAGTCTTTAGAGTCCCACACAGAGGGTTACTCGCCTTTGGGAAAAACAGAGTAGAGGTCGCATGGTTTTGCGACAGGGTTCGTTCACACTAGTGCACTTATGCACGTTTGGTGTCCGGGAAGTTATTACTGGTGGGATTTGGTTTAAGCCAGATACTAGTATTTATTTTGGGATTGGTTTTGTCTCATTGTATTCGTGTTCCTCGGAATGCGGATGCGGGTGTGTATGCACAGTTGATAGAGACAGGCAGAGGATTCTCATTAGGGTTATGGTACGGGTGTGTTTGCACAGTTGACTGTTGTCTTTTTCCAAACCCTAATGAGAATAGGAAATATGATTAATAATATTAGTTAACAATTATTGTGCCACGGTTGAGTTGAATTCTTGACTTTTGTTGACTTGTTGACTTTAGTTGACCGGTTGACCAAAGTAGACTTGTTGACCATCATCATTTGTTTTCAAAGATGCTTCTTATTTTTTGCACAAAGCATTTAATGAATGAAATGATAATGGTCATTCATCAACTCACTATTACAAATTGTTAATTATTATTATTGTTATCATTTTCTAAAATAAGAGAGCATGGTTGTAAAAATTCATTCATACTTACTTGCATCTTCTCTCTCATCCATTGCTCTCCTTCTTCCTCTAGCTCAAGGAAAAATCCCTCTCATGAGTTGAGAACCATTTTCCTTGGAGATAAAACACCAAAACTACTCTCTACTCATCCTAAGGTTGAAGGTCTAGCAAACCTAACACTTTAGTTACCTCAAGGTTGAGGTAGGAGCTCAAATTCGAGGCCCTCGGGTGGATCTATCTTCGGTAAAGAGGAGACGACGAGGAGGAGCCATTCAAGCTACTAAAAGGAGCTAGCAAGGAGGAGAACAACAAGAAGAGAAGGAGTTCAAGACTAGGTATAACCCCCTAACCGAGTAGGTAAAGCTCGTAGTTGTTGCTAGTGTGTTGTTTAGCAAAGATCCGGGTTTTCTAGTCCATGTTACCAAAGCCCTAAAAATCGTTTTCACCATTTCCGCAACCCCGAAAGAACCGGGAGAGGTAACGTGGACCTAATAGTGGTATCAGAGCCTAGCTAAACACACACTAGCATATTAGCAAAGTATCTAGAATTTCGATCGGACAAAAAAACCGCAAAACACCCCGGAAAAGTGAACTTTCTGCCGATTTTGTTTTCTGTTCAAAAAATAATAAATCATGTATCAAAAATCGGCTCAGGGTTTTTAAAGAACACACAAGAAAAATGATCCACCAACTCGGTCAAAGCGCCGCGGAACCGCGGCACGAGCATGCTCCTGCCGCGGATCCACGGCCGAGTTGACTCAGCTGTGGGTCAAGTTTCCTGCAGTGTTCTTAAATTGGTGTTTTGTGATTTTTAAGATGGTTTGTTTCTGACCAGAATTTCCAGAGAACAAAATTTGTTTTTGGGGTGGTTGCAAATCCGTATTTTGATCGAATTTCTGTAGACTTTGGCTAATGGGTTATATCTGTAATGTGATATATGTATTGAACGTCTGCTAATCGCTATACATCGATTAGTGGGGGTTATACATATCTGTGATCTGTAATATTGATGGTTTGTGTATATGAATTCGTTGGATTGACGCGGATGAATAGCCGGGGGGTTGTGAGATGAGAGTTTTCTTTATCTTTCAATTCATGTAATATGTAAATTGATGTAATATTATTTGTATGGCCGCACATCCGGGATGAGGTTGTAGCCGCGATTGTATAATTTCTTTTTACTGTTTTTGCTCCTAGGATAGACCCAAGATGGGGTGCACAAACTACCGGGTATCTCGAAGTGCCGAGTGGCCTACTCACGTTGTTGAGGGAGGTTGCTTCGCTTCGGGTACTTGGCGGGTAGTTTGCCGCACCCGTAGGGGTCTAAGGTGGGGTATTGGCTATTCATCGCGACCGTGTAATCCGCTTTTTGTTGCGGACTCGAACGAAACGCGGATTTCTAGTATATCCAATGTGTTCATCTGTGATCTGGAATGGCTATCATTGCATCTGACGAATGTGTATATATCTATATATGATATCTATTTAGGCGTTGCTTATGTTTTGCATCCGCGCTAGTCCAGCCCCCGCTTTGTCGTTAGTTAAGTAACCTAACGGGTGATGACGGGGCCCCGTGGCGAATGCGGATGGCATAAGCGTACGTCATATTTTCGTTGTTTTCTGCAATGGTAGGATTAATTGATGGGACGCATTAAATTAATGCAAGAAAACAAACCTAAAAGTCGTTGTTGGAACAATTTTCAAAAAGCTGTTATTGCAAGGACGTTCACTTTTGTTTTGCACAGAGATATTCGGTTATGAATGCCCAGCACCTCATTCGACGAGGCAAGGGCCGAGATCCCTTCATCGGGAGTGACCCCTTGGACAAAAGTTTGCGTCAGGATAATAACTTCACTATAGTCGATTATTCTTGCTTTGCATCGAGGTATTCAGCTTAGAATATCCTGCACCTCATTCGACGAGGAAAGAGCCGAGATCCTATTACAGGGAGTGACCTCTTTAGCAAAAGTTTTCGCCACTATATTTTCAAAAAGGTTATCAGGTTCCTTCAACGATATCAAGTTCATTACTTTAACGGGTTTTTCGCCAAAAACCCAGCCGTAGCCCTCCATCGTTTCTTATAAGTTATACTTAGTATTCGTGCTGCGTTTGTTGACTGTGTCAAGGCGCAGTGAACGGTAGCTGAGTATTGCTTATCTGCTGGATACAATGTGATTGGTTAGGACATTTGTGTAACCTTGTTGACTGTGTCAAGGGTTATGCGGGTGGGTTTAATGCAATCAAGATAACGACGGGTTGAACTTGACTAGGACTCTTTGATTTGTTGACTGTGTCAAGGTCACTTGGGTCCTAGGGGCAAAAATCCACATCGGGAGTTTCTAAAGAAACTGAAACTTGCAAATTTAGCATACCTTCTGGAGTGTGGTGACTAGAGTGGATTCCATCTAGGTCATCACACAATGATAGTTGGATCCCGATCCCACTGATGAGTTGGATTACTCTCGGGAGATTATTTCACTTAACAATCAATGCTATAAACCAAGTAGGTGTCTAGAACGGTGTTAGCGGGGCTACGCCTCCAGGGAGAAGAGGTTACTTAATTAAGGAACTTCGCGAAAGCGTTGGAAAACCTCCCTCGAAGTACCAACACTAGCCTGGCTGAAAGGTTAAGCAAGTATTGTGACGTGCGATTAAATCCTGACTAGTTCTTCTTTTAAAAGGTTTTAAGAAGAATTTGAGGAAACAGCGGGAGCCATCCTGGTTAGATAAACTAATAAACCAATCTAATCTTGTAAGAGCGCACGCTGAGTGTTTCTTTTCTCTCTCTCTCCAGGTAGCAACCATTTCACGCCCTAATCAAGATAATAAAATGTATCGCTTGACCGATCCGAATTCTTATTCGGGGCTGGGGAACGTTGGTTCGGCTCTAACTTGTGACAACAGTCATAAATTTGAGCAAGGGAAAGAGGATTGTATGGATTCCAAGGATACCCAGTTGAAGAAGAAGCATGATTTTGCGTTTACTTCAGGTGTTCTTGTAATTGAGAACTGCTTTACGGTCAGCCCTACCTCCTGGGTACTTGATACCGGATCAGGATCTCATATCTGTAATTTATTGCAGGGACTGAGAAAAAGTAGGAAAGTTGCACCTGGTGATATGTCGCTCAGAGTAGCGAACGGAGCACAAGTTAATGCTGCAGCCGTCGGTGAATATCACCTAGTGTTGCCAAATGGCAATACTATGATTTTGAACGATTGCTACTATGTACCTTCCATGGTTTGCAACATCATATCAGTTTCTTTACTTGATAAAGATGGATATAACTTTGTTCTTAATAGAAATATCATAAACATTTACCTTTATAAGGTACTGGTTGCAGAAGGTACACTGTGTAATGGTATCTACGGTCTAAATCAGAATACAGTTCTCAATGTACAAAACACACGCAAGAGGAAGAATTCAGATACGAATGAATCCTACTTATGGCATTGTAGACTTAGTCATATCGGAGAGAAAAGACTAAGTAAGTTGCATAAATATGGACTCTTGAATACGTTCGAGTTTTCATCTTATGAAACTTGTCAATCTTGTCTCAAAGGGAAGATGACCAAATCTCCGTTCACCGGACATGGAGAAAGAGCAACAGAGCTTTTGGGACTCATACACAGCGATGTATGTGGTCTGATGTCTATACATGCAAGGGGTGGGTTCTCATACTTCATCACATTCACTGACGATCTCTCTAGATTCGGATATGTGTTTCTTATGAAACACAAATCTGAAGCTTTTGAGAAATTCAAGGAATTCAGAAACGAAGTAGAGAACTACACTGGCAAAAGTATCAAGATCCTCCGGTCTGATAGAGGAGGGGAGTACATAAGCACGGAATTCCTAGATTACTTAAAAGAGAATGGTATTCTTTCTCAGCTTACTCCTCTTTATACACCGCAGCACAACGGTGTATCGGAGCGAAGGAATCGTACCCTATTAGATATGGTTCGCTCCATGATGAGTAGTGCCGAGTTGCCTCTTTCATTCTGGGGATATGCACTTCAAACAGCAGCGCATCTATTGAATCAAGTTCCATCCAAATCCGTGCCTAAGACTCCATATGAAATATGGAGTGGTAAGAGTTTGTATCTTAAACGTATTAAGATTTGGGGTTGCCCAGCTTATGTCAAAAAGCAGAACCCAGACAAACTTGAGGCACGGGCAGTTTTATGTAAGTTTGTGGGATACCCAGAAGATTCTAGTGGGTATCTATTCTACCATGCAGAGGAACAGAAGATAATTGTTTCAAGGAATGCCACATTTTTGGAAAAATAATTTCTTGTTAAAAATATTTGTGGCAGCACGGTAGAACTGGATGAAATTCCAGAAACACAAACTTTAACTAACGATTTGGTGGAACCGCTAGATTCAGTTATACCCAACGAACCTCAGCCACTCCGCAGATCTGGTAGGATTTCTCATCCGCCCGAGAGATACTATGGTTTTCTCCTAGACGGAGATCGAGAGGATTGCATCTTGGAAGAAGATGACCCTACCAGTTTCAGGCAGGCCATTATCAGTAGGGACTCTGATAAGTGGCTGGAAGCAATGCAATCCGAAATGGAGTCCATATGCGCCAATAAAGTGTGGACCTTGGATATTGCTCCACCTGGGGTAAAAAACGTTGGATGCAAATGGATCTACAAAAGGAAACTTGGTATAGATGGGCAGGTAGAAACCTATAAGGCTAGACTTGTTGCAAAAGGTTTTTGTCAAAGATCTGGTGTGGACTATGACGAAACTTTTTCTCCAGTGGCTATGCTCAAATCCATTTGGATCCTACTTGCCATTGCTGCCTTCCATGACTATGAAATCTGGCAGATGGATGTTAAAACGGCTTTTCTGAACGGCTGTTTGGAAGAGTATGTTTACATGGATCAGCCAGAAGGTTTCGTAGACAGTGGGAGCAGCGGGAAGGTGTGCAAGTTGCTTAAATCCATTTATGGATTAAAGCAGGCATCGCGGAGTTGGAACATCTGTTTTGATGAGGCAATCAAGGAATTTGATTTCATCAAGAACGAAGATGAACCTTGTGTCTATAAGAAGATTGTTGGACGAACTGTCGTGTTCCTAGTCTTGTATGTGGACGATATTCTTTTGATAGGAAATGACATTCCTATGCTACAATCGGTCAAGCTATTCTTGTCACAACGGTTCTCCATGAAGGACCTGGGTGATGCCTCGTACATTCTAGGGATCAAGATCTACAGAGATAGTTCCAAGAGATTACTGGGACTTTCGCAGTCTAGGTACATAGATACCGTACTAAAGAGATTTAGTATGTAAGATTCCAAGCGCGGTAACATACCCGCATTGCACGGAATCACCCTCTCCAAGAAGATGTCTCCTAAGACTGATGAGGAGAGGGTTCGCATGAGCACTATACCCTACGCTTCGGCGGTAGGATTTATAATGTATGCGATGCTATGTACAAGACCAGATGTAGCTTACGCGCTGAGCGTGGTGAGCCGGTATCAGTCAGACCCAGGTGAGGACCACTGGACGGCAGTGAAGAACATTCTTAAGTACCTGAGAAGGACTAAGGAGATGTTCCTGGTTTACGGTAATGGAGACCTCAGGGTCGAATCCTTTACCGATTCAAGCTTCCAGAGTGACAAAGATGACAGCAAGTCTGTCTCGGGTTTTGTGTTTACCCTCAACGGAGGGGCGGTATGTTGGAGGAGTTCCAAATAGGATACTGTCGCAGACTCGACGATGGAGGCTGAATACATTGCTGCAAGCGATGCCGCAAAAGAGGCGGTCTAGATGAAGAAGTTCATTAGTGAACTTCAGGTGGTTCCGTCCATTGTTGACCCGATACCTTTGTATTGCGATAACAATGGGGCTATAGCTTTAGCGAAGGAACCAAGGTCCCATCAGAAATCCAGACACATCTTAAGGCGGTATCACCTGATCAGGGAGATCATTGATCGCCAGGAGATCGAGGTATGGAGAGTGGACACAAAAGATAACACGGAGGATCCATTCACAAAGGCCCTCCCTCAAACACAGTTCGAGCGACTTTTTGAGCTATTGGGTATGCGGTACGCCAGCAGCTGGCCCTAGTGCAGACGTTGGGTATTCGGTACACCAATTACTGGCCTTTAGTGCAAGTGGGAGATTGTTAGATATGTATGCCCTAGAGGCCATTATTGTATAGTACTAGTTTGTATAATACATTTTGGAGGCTTGGGATATATATACGGTTTTACGACAGTCCTGCTCGATATAGTAGTATGCTACTTGATTTGTTTCTATCTTAATATGTGTATATGTTTCTTTTAACATATCGCTGAAACATATTGATGGAGCCCTTAGGATTTTTGCTTGACTCCCGGCGTTGTGATGGCAATCACACTAGTGGGGGCTGGGTAGTCTATAAGCACATCCTTATTCTTGGTCCCCAGTCGTAGGATTATCAAGACAGGGCATCGATACTCCAGAGTAGACTGGTGCATACGCTTCTCTTCCCAGTATGGGAGATGGTCTGTCCCACAGCCATCAGTACGTCGTACTGGAGATAGTATGCGGGTGCTCGTTAGGTTACGAGTACACTGGACAGGATTCGTCGGGAACTGTTGGTTGGTATTATACCTATCGTCAGTTAACAGTTTCCAGGTGACATGAGTACAGCTTAGTCCGCTGACTTGACACTGTCACTTCGCCTCGAGTGTGTTCCCACTGTTCTTTGATTACTACCCTACCACGGCTCTACTGAGTCGTGCAAACAGGTAGTAGTTGGGTGCAGTCCCGAAGCACTTGGAGGCAGTGACGGTTAGACAAGATTCGTCTCTCCTGGTATTGGGAGTTGATATCGCGCTGTTTCTAGGAGAGCCAATACACATAGTCGTCCCTGGCCAGGGCAAGCGAGATCTGCTGGTAGTGTTACCAGTAGTTTCTCAGGGTGTTTTGAGCTACACTCCGACACGACTTGTACCGCTATTAGGGGACTGACGTTTACCACCCCCTAGGTCCGCCATGCGATACTCTTAGACGAACAGACCAGACTGTACGGAGATTGTCACATACAGGCTCAGTAGGAGTTCGGATAGGTTCACCTCATTAGTCTTCTTATCGGCATCTACCCGGGGACCGTTACGTATAGCTAGTGCCGCTTGCGGTCTGTGGTTAAACCCACTGCCAGCGTAGTGTCGAGTCTTTAGAGTCCCACACAGAGGGTTACTCGCCTTTGGGAAAAACAGAGTAGAGGTCGCATGGTTTTGCGACAGGGTTCGTTCACACTAGTGCACTTATGCACGTTTGGTGTCCGGGAAGTTATTACTGGTGGGATTTGGTTTAAGCCAGATACTAGTATTTATTTTGGGATTGGTTTTGTCTCATTGTATTCGTGTTCCTCGGAATGCGGATGCGGGTGTGTATGCACAGTTGATAGAGACAGGCAGAGGATTCTCATTAGGGTTATGGTACGGGTGTGTTTGCACAGTTGACTGTTGTCTTTTTCCAAACTCTAATGAGAATAGGAAATATGATTAATAATATTAGTTAACAATTATTGTGCCACGGTTGAGTTGAATTCTTGACTTTTGTTGACTTGTTGACCGGTTAACTAAAGTAGACTTGTTGACCATCATCATTTGTTTTCAAAGATGCTTCTTATTTTTTGCACAATGCATTTAATGAATGAAATGATAATGGTCATTCATCAACTCACCATCACAAATTGTTAATTATTATTATTGTTATCATTTTCTAAAATAAGAGAGCATGGTTGTAAAAATTCATTCATACTTACTTGCATCTTCTCTCTCATCCATTGCTCTCCTTCTTTCTCTAGCTCAAGGAAAAATCCCTCTCATGAGTTGAGAACCATTTTCCTTGGAGATAAAACACCAAAACTACTCTCTACTCATCCTAAGATTGAAGGTCTAGCAAACCTAACACTTTAGTTACCTCAAGGTTGAGGTAGGAGCTCAAGTTCGAGGCCCTCGGGTGGATCTATCTTCGGCAAAGAGGAGAAGACGAGGAGGAGCTATTCAAGCTACTAAAAGGAGCTAGCAAGGAGGAGAACAACAAGAAGAGAAGGAGTTCAAGACTAGGTATAACCCCCTAACCGAGTAGGTAAAGCTCGTAGTTGTTGCTAGTGTGTTGTTTAGCAAAGATCCGGGTTTTCTAGTCCATGTTACCAAAACCCTAAAAATCGTTTTTCACCATTTCCGCAACCCCGAAAGAACCGGGAGAGGTAACGTGGACCTAACATAATTTCCTCTCTTTAAGAGGGGCATTTTACAAATAACCAACACAACCTCCCCTTTAAATAGCACCCGACCCTCTTTGCCCTTTTTCCATAACCCTAAATTATCTTTTCCTCAAACCCTAGCCTCCGCTTAAGTTTCTGCAGAGTGATCTCCTCATAGCGCCGCGCTTCCGCCGCACCCCTACCCCTACCGCTTGTCCCTCTGAAATTTTCAGAGGCGGTTCGATCTCTAAACTTATCTCTGTTAAATTTTTTTTTGAACTGTAAGCTTTCTGTGATGGCACCCAATATGCAGTTAGAGCGTGATTTCTCACAAATTTTTTCACACACGATATATGGAAATTATTTTCGTGATGAAATCATATGGAGGGGCTAGAATTTTTTAATCTAAAATCACCCAAATGTTTACGCCCTTCCATATCTAGTCACTCGTTTTTATGAGTGCATGGAAGAAGGCTGCCTTGCCCAATATGGTTTTATCAAGTTACTGTGGGGTGATAGGGAGATAATTATTGATAGAGACTTCATCCATGAAGTCACTTTAATCCCTAGGTTACCTGTTCACGATCAACCCCTTCAGTTTGAAGATTACATGCCCTTAACGGGTAATGATTGCTCGAGAGAACCGAGGAAATGAATACAAGCGAGAACCCTTTTCACTAATATTTTAACCGTGTGCCGGTGGGCACAAAACAATATTTTTGGGAGTTCCCATAATACCACATTTTTCACCCCGTCACTTCATATCGTGCACACTCTAATGACTAGGAACCCTAGATTTGACATGTGCACGGTTCTGCTTAACTCAATTGGTGCAGGCAAAAGGGCTGCAAATTACCCATGCCCCATGTTAGCGACACAACTGTGTCGCTATTTCCTCTCTGTGGAGGAATTTGAATTTTACATGTATGGAGATATACCCATCAGGCCTCTCATTGAGGGCGTATTTACGTCCTATACACGCTTGACTGATATTTGGTCATGAACAGAACCGGCGGAACACGTGCCCGCCAGAACACCTAGCTCCAGCTCGACCGCGAGCGAGGAGGAGCTCACCCCCTTAGAACATGCACGTTTAATGAGAAGACCCATTAGGGGAATTGACGAATTGAGGGGGATGATAAGGTGTAACAACTCCAATTTTTGTATACATAAATTTGATTTAAATTTGAAGTATACTTGGAGTATTTAATGTTGCTGTTATCACTTTAAGTATCTATTTTCCTACAATAATTATGAGAAGGAGCTTGTAGCTCATTGGTAATACCTTGCACTGCTGAACCAAGCCACCAGAGTTCAAATCCCATGCCCCACATTATTTTTAGATTATTTTTCTTTTAAAATTCTTGGAATCCCAACATTCCACAGGCCATAACTCCCAAAAGTTGAACTGAACCCTAAAATATAAATATACCAGAGCCTACGTCAGAAGAATCCCCACCCAACGGCACCCCGACTAGGCCCGACCCGTGCCGGCACCGCCGGCCGGACGGCCGAGTCATCTAAACGAAAGTGGTGTCGTTTCGTCTTCTCAACTCCCCTGTATACACCATTTTAATGGATCGTTTCCCGAATTTTAAATACACCCTATTTACTACAAATTTTAATGTTTTTTCTTTAAATTTACAAATTTTTTTAAAATAAAAACCTTTCACCTACCCTACTCTAGCCTACCCTATAAATAGACCCCCTACCCTCTACCCTCTCATCCCAAAACACTAGCTTTACTCTCTCAAAATTTTTACAAGAAAGGTGTACTTTGAAATCGAGTTCACGGCGAAGCGCTGACGGAATTCCGGCGACGTTTTTTGAAACAACCGGCGACGAAACAACGCCTCGGCCACTCATCTAGTTCCCCTATACTCTTTAGTATAGATCGAAACCCGTAAGTCCTATTCTTTCCTTCTTTCTACTTCTCAAAAATACGAAATTACGAAACCCGACGGAAATCGGAACAAACCGATTTCTGATTCGTTTTTTATAAAATCTCACTTATCACCAATTCCATAATGCTTAAACTTATTCATGCTGACTGTTAATCACATAACAACTAATTTGGACAAAGTTTCTCACATGAAATGGTAGCTTTTGCAATATCGTATTCTTTTTCACTTTAATACCATAATGTTTATTTTTCTTCTTCTAATCAATTCAATCATTCCTAAACATCTTTATCTTGACCATTCAACTTGTAAAAATCAATTTGAATAAGTTTTCACACATGAAATGATAACCTTTTCAATTTACCGTATTTTTTCATTTTAATACCATTATGTTTCAATTTCACATTTAACCCCTTAACCTTAATATACATTTAAAATAGAGCAGGAGGTAATGACCTATCTCCAGACACACGCAAATACAACCCTAAAACGATATCATCAAAACTTAGAATACGATAAAACGAAACTTTCATTAAAATACCATAATCTTAATAAAACCATTCTTAAAGGTTTTAGATTTGATACACCTTTAAGTAAATACTTCTTAGTAGGAAAAATACGATAAGTTGTGGACATCGATCGTTTATCTAAACCTGAATTTGTGGTGTCTAGGCTAGGCAAGTGAGCTCAGGTAACTTTAAAAGGCCCGCCTCACGATTCGTGAGCGGATCCCTCCTTCCTCACTTGTACTTACCTGGCCACAATTGGCGGTGAAGAGGCGATTTGAGATTTCTAACGACTTGTCGTTTAGACCATTTAGAAATAGGCTAGTTGGCTTAGGAAACCTAGAACCTAAAATACGGAAAATTACACTTTTCAAATAAATACCTTTTACTTTATAAAAACCGTTTTCTAATGGATTAGTATTTTACAATCTTTGCAAAGCGCCGCTACAACCCATCTTTGGAGAACCCGTTTGGGATCGTGCGGTTTATCGCGCACCCTCGGGTTAGTAGTGCGAGATTCAGACCGCTGCAAGGAGCATTCGGTCTCGAAAGGTTTAAAATACGACATCTTAAGAAAATGAGAATTTTGGAATATAAAATATTTATTAAAATTATTTTTGTATAAATAGAGGTATATTTATCATTTAAATATCTATTTTATTATAAGATAAATATTCCACCTTTTCCTAAAAATCATAATAATAAATTTTACACTAAAATACCATGAACTTCAAATAAATCAATATTACAGATGAATACCCTTATTTATAAAATTAGGATATTTTCACTAGAAATATCACAACATAAAATCCACCCTCATTACAACTCTAAAGACGAACAATAAATACTTGAGGTGTATTTTGAAAAGTATATAAAATTATTTTTACATAAAACCCCCTCAAGTTTTTAAATTACCCTAAGGACCCTAGCAGTTATAAGACTTCGATTCACATCCCTGATTTTCTGACTCGGGTTTGAGTCTAATTAATCTGACTTGAATATGATTCAAGTCAATCCATAATCTATAAGTTTCCAATTCAATATGAACACATGAATCCATGAATACAATTATCAGTTTATACAATTTGGCTGAACCGAACCATGGATATATTTCTTTTACATGATTCCCAGTGTTCCATTTACATGACTCTATGGTTATAACCGTTTCCTGATATCATGGTTTCGGTCAGTCAGTCAATCAATCATACAACCAACACAATTTATAAGATAACAATACATACAAGACATCGCGGGGTTTAAGGGGTAGATTGGTACGGAAGGTGTTAAAGGTGGCACGAGGTGGTCAGACTTAACACACCTAACATGAATCCAGTTGCTGTTGTACCGTGGCATAAACGGTACCTTGTACTATACGTGCCCTTAGTCTCTGGCATATAGAGACTCCCCTCGTATACACTGGCATCCTTCTGTACCAAGCTACAAACAACAGCGTTGACATAATATTACAACAATAGTTTACACTTTAAAATGTATCTTCTTATTCTGTCTTTTTCTACTTCACTCTTACCTTTGGGACTTACCGAGCGACCTGTTCGCTGACGACATTCTGTTTCTCTCTTCTTTGAATGTCGTCAGGTGACTTGGACCCGGCAGAGATTGAGCCATCACAAGAAGACTTGGAGCAATTTACTGAAGACCCTGCACTGTAGTTTCATTGTACACTTTTTCTTTCTGTACTTTTCATTTCCTGTTATGCCACTGTTTAGGCATCTTTATTTCAGTTGTATTTCTTTTTCATGTATTGTACAAAGAATGTTAATAAATAAAAGTTGTTGTTCTTTTTATTTCTTGTCTCTTGTGTATTTATTTTTATATTGCTTAGATACGCGTAGCGTATGTACTTCTGAGTATATACGTAGCGGACCTCGTCGCGCCCACTTCACCGTACACTGGGAAGCGGGGCGTGACAGGTTTTGTTGGTGGCCCATGCAGGTCAGAGCTGTATGAATCCCTATCATGCAGTTCTGGTCTGCGTGAACAACCTAAGCAATATAACACAAGAACCAGCAACTAAAATATTCTTTACAATTCATGTTCCTTGAATCTTGCAATTTTATATTCTTTGAATCTTATCATTTCATGTACTTGAATCTATCCTAACCCAAATTTTTCTTCAGGGTTATGGATTCCCCGAACAACACCAGCACCAACGTCAACAACACACCTCCGGCACTACCTCTCACACCAGCTGTTCTTGCGCCCCCTACCGAGCAAACAGTGCTACTTGAGGCAATCCGCAGCCTTCTCGAGGGACAGCAACAACTTCTGAACCGTCCCAAGACTGACGCTCCGGGGGTAAAGCAATTCAGGGCTTTACATCCGAAGCAGTTCTCAGGAAATGGGAGCCCACTGGAAGCTGAGGAATGGGCTCAAAGTATCGAGGATGATCTGGCCGCAGCACAAGTGTCAGACGTCGCTTGGGTCCGTGTAGCGAAACTACAACTCACGGACAACGCTCGCAACTGGTGGAAGGCGGAAGAAAGTCGTCTTGCGCAGCCTATTGAATGGAAAACGTTTCACGAGAAGTTCAGTTTATAGACTATGGGATACAGCTTGTGTCCAGTCGTCGTCTGCAGTCGAGAGTTTTATGCTGACTTCAAAGTACTGGACATACCAAACTTCGATGTGGTTCTAGGAATGGATTGGCTTGGAACCTTTTATGCTACCATCGACTGTCGTCAAAAGAGGGTAGTATTCGAGATTCTAGACCATCCGATCTTCTATTTCAAGAGCGGAGATCGTACCCTGGAGCCAGGTACCTACAAAGCGAAGCCAAGGAAAGCAGTAGTTGCGGCAGCTCAAGCGGAAGAAGAATTAAAACCAGAGGTAGATCGAGAGTTCGACGATATATTTCCTGACGATATATCAGGTTTGCCTCCCGATCGAGCTCTTGAATTCAGTATTGATTTAGTACCAGGAGCACAACCGGTGATCAAAGCACCTTATAGACTAAGTCCGGAAGGATTGAAGGAAGTCCGAACACAGTTGGACGAATTATTGGCGAAAGGATGGATTCGTCCCAGCACTTCAAGTTGGGGAGCACCTGTACTACTGGTGAAGAAGAAGGAAGGTTTATACAGAATATGCATCGATTATAGGGCCTTGAACGAAGTCACTATAAAGAACAAGTATCCACTCCCACGCATCGATGATTTATTCGATCAGCTAAGTGGATCTTGTGTTTTCTCTAAATTGGATCTTCGTTCAGGCTATCATTAAGTGAAGGTCAAGGAAGCTGATATTCACAAAACAGCTTTCAGAACTCAATATGGACATTACGAATTTTTAGTGATTCCATTTGGAGTGACCAATGCACCAGCAATATTCATGAACCTAATGAACCAAGTTTTCCGGGAGTATTTAGACAGGTTTATTGTCATCTTCATCTACGAAATCCTGGTATATTCTAAGAATCGGAAAGAGCATGCAGAGCATCTACGAATTGTCCTGGAAACTCTTCGACAACATAAGCTTTATGCTAAGTACAGCAAGTGCGAGTTTTGGCTAAATCAAGTTGGTTTTCTTGGACATATCGTATCAGGAGAAGGAATTTCTGTGGATCCAGCCAAAGTTTCAGCAGTTAGCGAATGGCCTACACTAAAGTCAGTGAAGAACATTCGGAGTTTCTTGGGTTTAGCTGGATATTACAGAAGGTTCATTGAAGGATTCTCAAAGATAGCAACACCCCTGACCAAACTCACACGAAAAGATGAAGAATTTGTGTGGTCAGAAGCATGCGAACAAGCTTTCGTAGAACTCAAGTCAAGATTGACATCTGCACCTATTCTCGTAATACCGGATCAATCTGGAGGATTCTAAGTGCATTGTGATGCATCCGGTAAGGGATTAGGATGTGTTCTACATCAGCACGGTAAGGTTGTGGCTTATGCTTCAAGACAACTAAAGACTCATGAGTGCAATTATCCGACGCATGATCTGGAGTTGGCAGCCGTCATCTTTGCTCTCAAGATTTGGCGCCACTACTTACTTGGTGAACGAGTGAACATCTACACAGATCATAAAAGTCTGAAGTACGTGTTTACTCAGAAGGAGTTGAATATGCGGCAGAGAAGATGGTTAGAACTCATGGCGGACTTTGACATCAACTTGCAATATCACCCAGGGAAGGTGAACGTAGTACCTGATACTTTTAGTCGCCAACCCTTATCGATGAATCTCACCGCTCAGTGGAAGCTTCAACAAGACTTACATCAGATTGAGATTGAAGTAGTCATGCCAGGTAATGCTTCAAGTTTGATGAATCTACAAGTTCAATCAACCATTGTCAATCAGATCAAAGCAGCTCAAGCAAGTGATGCTAAGTTGCAAAGGATCAGAGAACAAGTGGAGAATGGACTTAGAACAGACTTCATCATCCATGAAGACGGATCTTTGAGATACGGCAGCAGATTGTGTGTACCAAAAGGTCCTGTTTGGGAAGAGTTAATGAAAGAAGCTCACAACTCTCCCTACTCAGTACATCCTGGAGGTACCAAAATGTACAAAGATCTACGTCAGAATTATTGGTGGCATGGAATGAAGCGTGAAGTAGCCAGAAGCGTCGCAAAATGCTTAGTGTGTCAGCAAGTAAAGGCTGAACATCACAGGACAGCTAGACTACTTCAACCGTTACCAATCCCAGAATGGAAGTGGCAGCACATCACGATGGACTTTGTGACTGCTCTTCCTCGCAGCACAAAGGGTAACGATGCTATATGGGTCATTGTGGATCGACTCACAAAGTCGGCTCACTTCATCCCATTTCGAGTTGGCCAATCAACTGAGACACTAGCAAAGAAGTACATGGAGGAAATTGTGAGACTTCATGGAGTACCGGTCTGCATTGTCTCCGATCGTGACACCAGGTTCCGATCGCAATTTTGGCAGAGTCTGCAAGCTAGCTTGGGAACAAGTCTGAACTTCAACACGGCTTATCATCCACAAACAGATGGTCAGTCGGAACGAACTATTCAGATCTTGGAGGATATGCTCAAAGCGTGTATGCTCGACTTCAAAGGATCATGGGAAGATCACCTGCATCTTGTGGAGTTCACGTACAATAACAGTTACCAAGCAAGTATAGGAATGACACCTTTTGCAGCATTGTATGGAAGGAAGTGTCGATCATCATTAAGTTGGGACGACATCGGAGATAGGGAACTTCTTGGACCAGAGATGATAGTAGCGACATTTGATGTGGTTCGTACTATCAGGGAAAGAATGCGCATAGCCCAAGATCGACAGAAACACTGGGCTGATGAAAAGAGGCGACACTTGGAGTTCCAGCCAGGAGACCATGTATTCTTGAAGATATCTCCGAACCGCGGAGTGATCCGATTTGGAAGACGGGGTAAATTGAGTCCGAGATACATTGGACCGTTCGACATACTCGGACGAGTCGGTGAAGTGGCATAACGCTTAGCGCTTCTACCCTCATTGGAAGGAGTGCATAACGTGTTCCACATATCCCAACTCAGAAAGTATGTGAGTGACCCCAGCCATGTACTTGATCATTCCGAGCTCACTATACAGCCCGACTTGTCTTGTGAGCAACAACCTGTGGAGATCCTGGACAGGAAAGTGAAGACACTTCGGAACAAGGAAGTTAACTTGGTTCGGGTAATGTGGAGGAAAGACACTCCAGGAGAATCCACGTGGGAAAGGGAAGATGAAATGCGTGCAAGATATCCTCACCTTTTTGTAAACTAGTTCTCAAATAAAAGTTGTAAATTTCGAGGACGAAATTTTTGTAAGGAGGGTGGATTGTAACAACTCCAATTTTTGTATACATAAATTTGATTTAAATTTGAAGTATACTTGGAGTATTTAATGTTGCTGTTATCACTTTAAGTATCTATTTTCCTACAATAATTATAAGAAGGAGCTTGTAGCTCATTGGTAATACCTTGCATTGCTGAACCAAGCCACCAGAGTTCAAATCCCATGCCCCACATTATTTTTAGATTATTTTTCTTTTAAAATTCTTGGAAGCCCAACAGTCCACAGGCCATAACTCCCAAAAGTTGAATTGAACCCTAAAATGTAAATATACTAGAGCCTACGTCAGAAGAATCCCCATCGAACGACGCCCCGACTCGGCCGAGTCGGCCGGCGGACCGGCTGAGTCGTCTAAACGAAAGTGGTGTCGTTTCGTCTTCTCAACTCCCCTGTATACACCATTTTAATGGATCGGTTCCCGAATTTTAAATACACCCTATTTACTACAAAATTTAATGTTTTTTCTTTAATTTTTATATTTTTTTTAAAAATAAAAACCTTTCACCTACCCTACCCTACCCTACCCTATAATTAGACCCCCTACCCTCTACCCTCTCATCCCAAAACACTAGTTTACTCTCTCAAAATTTTTACAAGAAAGGTGTACTTTGAAATCGAGTTCACGGCGAAGCGCTGACGGAATTCCGGCGACGTTTTTTGAAACAACCGGCGACGAAACAATGCCTCGGCCACTCATCTAGTTTCCCTATACTCTTTAGCATAGATCGAAACCCGTAAGTCCCATTCTTTCCTTCTTTCTACTTATCAAAAATACGAAATTACGAAACCCAACGGAAATCGGAACAAACCGATTTCCGATTCGTTTTTTTATAAAATCTCACTTATCACCAATTCCATAATACTTAAACTTATTCATTTTGACTATTAATCACATAACAACTAATTTGGACAAAGTTTCTCACATGAAATGATAGCTTTTGCAATATCGTATTCTTTTTCACTTTAATACCATAATGTTTATTTTTCTTCTTCTAATCAATTCAATCATTCCTAAACATCTTTATCTTGACCATTAAACTTGTACAAATCAATTTGAATAAGTTTTCACACATAAAATGACAACCTTTTCAATTTACCGTATTTTTTCATTTTAATACCATTATGTTTCAATTTCACATTTAACCCCTTAACCTTAATATACATTTAAAGTAGAGTACGAGGTAATGACATATCTCCACACAAACGCAAATACAACCCTAAAACGATATCATCAAAACTTACAATACGATAAAACGAAACTTTCATTAAAATACCATAATCTTAATAAAACCATTCTTAAAGGTTTTAGATTTGATACACCTTTAAGTAAATACTTCTTAGTTGGAAAAATACGATAAGTTGTGGATATCGATCGTTTATCTAAACCTGATTTTGTGGTGTCTAGGCTAGGCAAGTGAGCTTAGGTAACTTTAAAAGGCCCGCCTCACGATTCATGAGCGGATCCATCCTTCCTCACTTGTACTTACTTGGCTACAATTGGCGGTGAAGAGGCGATTTGAGGCTTCTAACGACTTATCGTTTAGACCATTTAGAAATAGGCTAGTTGGCTTAGGAAACCCTAGAACCTAAAATACGGAAAATTACACTTTTCAAATAAATACCTTTTACTTTATAAAAACCGTTTTCTAAAGGATTAGTATTTTACAATCTTTGCAAAGCGCCGCTACAACCCATCTTTGGGGAACCCGTTTGGGATCGTGCGGTTTATCGCACATGTTCGGGTTAGTAGTGCGAGATTCAGACCGCCGCAAGGAGCATTCGGTCTCGAAAGGTTTAAAATACGACATCTTAAGAAAATGAGAATTTTGGAATATAAAATATTTATTAAAATTATTTTTGTATAAACAGAGGTATATTTATCATTTAAATATCTATTTTATTATAAGATAAATATTCCACCTTTTCCTAAAAATCATAATAATAAATTTTACACTACAATAGCATGAACTTCAAATAAATCAATATTACAGATAAATACCCTTATTTATAAAACTAGGATATTTTCACTAGAAATATCACAACATAAAATCCACTCTCATTACAACTCTAAAGACGAACAATAAATACTTGAGGTGTAATTTGAAAAGTATATAAAAGTATTTTTACATAAAACCCCTTCAAGTTTATAAATTACCCTAAGGACCCTAGCAGTTATAAGACTTCGTTCACATCCCTGATTTTCTGACTCGGGTTTGAGTCTGATTAATCTGACTTAAATATGATTCAAGTCAATCCATAATCTACAAGTTTCCAATTCAATATGAACACATGAATCCATGAATACAATTATCAGTTTATACAATTTGGCTGAACCGAACCATGGATATATTTCTTTTACATGATTCCCAGTATTCCATTTACATGACTCTACGGTTATAACCGTTTCCTGATATTATGGTTTCGGTCGGTCAGTCAATCAATCATACAACCAACACAATTTACAAGATAACAATACAAAGAAGACATCGCGGGGTTTAAGGGATAGATTGGTACGGAAGGTGTTAAAGGTGGCACGAGGTGGTCAGACTTAACACACCTAACATGAATCCAGTTGCTGTTGTACCGTGGCATAAACGGTACCTTGTACTATACGTGCCCTTAGTCTCTGGCATATAGAGACCCCCTCGTATACACTGTCATCCTTCTGTACCAAGCTACAAACAACAGCGTTGACATAATATTACAACAATAGTTTACACTTTAAAATGTATCTTCTTATTCTGTCTTTTTCTACTTCCCCCTTACCTTTGGGACTTACCGAGCGACCTGTTCGCTGACGACATTCTGTTTCTCTCTTCTTTGAATGTCATCAGGTGACTTGGACCCGGCAGAGATCGAGCCATCACAAGAAGACTTGGAGCAATTTACTGAAGACCCTGCATTATAGTTTCATTGTACACTTTTTCTTTCTGTACTTTTCATTTCCTGTTATGCCACTGTTTAGGCATCTTTATTTCAGTTGTATTTCCTTTTCATGTATTGTACAAAGAATGTTAATAAATAAAAGTTGCTGTTCTTTTTATTTCTTGTCTCTTGTGTATTTATTTTTATATTGCTTAGATACGCTTAGCGTATGTACTTCTGAGTATATACGTAACGGACCTCGTCGCGCCCATTTCACCGTACACTGGGAAGCGGGGCGTGACATGAGGGAGCATGATCGACGTCTGATAGAAGTAGAGCAGGGGGTCAGAACCCTGCTAGCTAGGGAGGAGCGTTCCTGTTCATGCTCAAGGGGACGGCGTGGGGCCGTGTAGTGAGGGCACTGCTTTTGGTAAGTTTGGGGGAGGAGGTGGTTGTAAATAGTTATCATTGCATTGCATATTTTTTTAAAAAAATTTGTATATTTTTTTTCTTTTACTTTTGCATGTTTAATTCTGCATTGCACCTTTATAAAAAAATTATAAAAAATGAAAAAAATAAGAAAAGAAAAAAGAAAAATCAAATTAAAAAATCGAAAAATTTTAAAAATTTTAAAAATTGAAAAATTCAATTTTGGCCATAATTGACTTATGTTTGACAAGACGGTTAACTAGCTAGGAAAAACTAGATCCCAAAACTTAGTAAATTAAAAACCCTAAAAATAGCCTTTCTCAAAAATTTAACGGTAGAAAATATATGTCTTTGTAGTTTACTTAGAAATAGGCAAATTTTGAGTTCAGTTCTTGGGCTAAGTCAAAATAAGAGAAGGGTATTGAAATTTTTATTGAAGTATAAGCCTGGGAAATATTTCCTAAGCTTAAGTCTAAATTCTGAAAATATATACCCTACAACTCGCACAAACACGCACCTTGAAACTTGGAATAGTAGAGGGTACCTTGAAATGCTCTTGTCTAAAATCCTTAGTATGAAGGAAAATAAAATTATAAGTGTGAATAATGAGATATATAAAAAAATAAATACTGGTTTTTGTAATTACTTAAGGCTGCGTAAAAGAAAAATATATAGCGAGGGTGCTTTATCACCTGGTGCCTTAGACCAACTGGTTTGGGAGTCACTGCTAAAGCCTTAGGTATTACAAGATAAGGAATTACGCCATAATGCGCAAACACATTTTGTAATCGGTCGTTAGTACCTCAAGAAGTATTAACGGTCGCATGAAAGATGTATGAGCAAATTCATCTAAAAATTCACTAACTAAAAGTACTTTGGACGACGGACAAGAGTATAATAGCTTGAATTGAATTTCCAAGTGTAGGGGTGATACATACACACACGTAGAGGTATATGATTGGGGTTTGGATGAGAGATATGAATTAAAAATAGGACTTATATCTTCAGTAGAGATGATAAAAATGCCTAAGTTGAGATGGAACCTTAGAAAGAAAATTCAAAAGATGCTGAAAGCTAAATAAATTTACAGAACATATACAATCTTAAGTTAAATGATAAGTGAGTGTGAAAAATACGGGTTGATAATTTCTGAGTTGAAGATAATAGAATTTCTTACTAGAACACCGAATTGAAAAATGAAAGTCAATAGGCCAAATTGATCGGATTTTATGGGTAGTATCCGCTGAAAACCCTCAGGAGACAACACTCCTCCTACTAGGGACACCTAGAGATTTAACGGCTTGTTGCACGAGCTCAGTGCAATCGTGTTTCCCTGTGAAAGTGAGGTTAGGTTTTTTCGAGAATAAACTAGTTTTGCTCGGGACGAGCAAAAGATAAGTTTGGGGGTATTTGTTCATATCAGAATTTTGCATTATTATATTCCCCATTCTTAATCATATTGCAAAAAAATAGGTGCTTTTGATCCATGTCTGCTGAATAGTTGCAGGTTACAGGTTCTCAGAACAATACAGTGAAAATGGTGAAAAGAAGCTACAAAAGTGAGACTATGACCAACAAACAGAAGAATCTTTATTATGTCTCCTACAGTTTAAGGAACAAATGAAGATCAATGAACAGTTTGATTGCACAAGTATGAGGGCAGCACAAAGATTCAAGACTTCAACAAGAAGCGAACGGTAAAAGTCCACAACATTCTACACTGTGGAAATCTGGAAGAAAGTAGAAAGGATTCTGAGAAACCAAGAGAAGAAAACAGAAGCAAAAGGCAATAGTAAACAACCCTAAAAAAATGAGATAAAGAACCCTCCATATGGCCGCGGATCCGCGGCCAAACATGGCTTATGGCCGCGGTTCCGCGGCCGTACTGAGCACATGTCGGTGCAGTTTGACGGTGGGTGTCGGTGCGTTTACCAGGCTTCTCAGGGTAGTTTTGTAATTTTAGATATAGATCAGATGTAAACCCTAGGGTTTCTATTATCTATAAATAGGAAGCTTACAGCTCTTTTTGGAGCATGCCTCCTTTTATTTTCCTAGATTAAAATTTTCATTCCTTGTAATTTTCAAAGAGTGCATCAATAAAATAAGTTTTCTTATCTAGAAATTTTATTTCTCTGCAAATTTTTTATCTTCCGTAGTTATTTTCCGCAAGTTAATCAGATTATTAAAATAAAAAAAAATAAATTCCTTTATTAATTCCCTAATGAGTGAGTAGTTCCTCACTTGTTAGGGTTAGGTTTATGGAGGGTTTGAGAGATGAAAATCTCTCACCCCTTTCTTGCCCGTTCAATATTTTAAAATAAGGGCTCTATACAAACCATACACACACCGCTCACTACGGCACCCTATCCCACGAGGTAGCGGTGATTCCATAGTTAAGACCGGTTGTGTTTGATTTCCATAGAGGTTAGGGCTAAGAGTTAAGAAAGGAAGGACAAGGACCAAATGGAAGAAACCTAGTTTCTTCCCGGTCGTGCTAATCTCCTTTGTTAACTATTACCTTAACACCTAAAGTTCTTAATTAGGGAAAAGAAAGCGGTGAGAATAATTGACTTTCCAAACTAATCTAATCCTAACCCCAGCAAGGTTTTAATCCAAATCAATTTCAACCTCAGTTTTTATAGAAAATCAAAACATACCATAAATAGGAATTGACTCGTTAGAACAACTAGAAAATACACGTTTTCCCTGTGGACCGATCCGTACTCAACCGGCTAGCTACCAAGCGACACCGTTCTTGATTGCGGTATATTCTTAACTTTGATCTTTTAAAAACGCACGCACGCGAAAGAAGTACAATCAATTCCAAAAGCCAAAGTGTTTTAAGATGGTTCGGTTAACTTGGTTCATGAGTTTTAGTCAAGGGTCGGGCCATGGTCGCAGCCAAATAGAGAGAGAAAATAAACACTCAGTGTGCACTCTAACCTAGATCAGAATGGTTAATCATTTTATCTAATCAGGATAAATTCCACTGTTTCCTCGAATTCTCCTCCAAATCAAAAAGGAGAATTAGTCGGGATCATATAAAATCACCCGAGGAGTAATCATACTCATCAGTGGGAATCGGGATCCAACTATCATCGCAAGATAACTTGATGGAATCCACTCAAGTTATCACACTCCAGAAGGTATGCATATGCCTGGAAATTTTCCTGTATGTTTGAAACTCCCGATGTGATTTTTATCCCAAGCAGTTTATGACCTTGAATAGGTCAACAAACCATAAACCGCTAGTCAAGTTCAACCCGTCATTATCCTAGATTGCATTAAACCCACCCGCACGTGCCCTTGACTAGGTCAACAAGGCCGCACGACTGTCTTAACCAATCGCATTAAAAATGCAACAAACAAGAACCACTTAGCTACTGAACACTACGTCTTGACTAGGTCAACAAACGCAACACGAATACTAAATAATACTCATAAGAAATGACGGATGTCTACGACTGGTTTTTGGCGAAAAACCTTTAACGTAATGAACTTGATATCATTGAAGGAACCGAGTGGTTTTACAAATATATAGTGGCGAAAACTTTTGCTAAAGAGGTCACTCCCTGTGAAAGGATCTCGGCTCTTTCCTCGTCGAATGAGGTGCAGGGTATTCCTAATCGAATACCACGATACAAAGCAAAAGAATCGACTATAGTAAAGTTATTATGTTGACACAAACTTTTACTCAAGGGGTTACTCCCGATGAAGGATCTCGGCCCTTACCTCGTCGAATGAGGTGCTGGATATTCATAACCAAATACCGCTGTGCAAAGCAAAAGAGAACGTCTGTAATGTCAGTTTTTTTAAAATCTTGGTTCCAACAATATCAAATAGGTTTATTTTATCCTTGCATTGATCAGAATCAATGCGGTCCCATCAATTAATCATACCGGAAAATAACGAAAATATATGATGTATGTATATGCCATCCGCATTCACCACTGGGCCCCGTCATCACTCGTTAGGTTACTTAACTAACGACAGAGCGGGGGCTGGACTAGCGCGGGTGCAAAACATATACAACATCTACTAGTATATATATAAATATATATAACAATCGTCCCAGGCATGATATAAAGCAACATCACAGAATCTCAGCCAACAACACAGAATGGTGGATAATCCTGGAACCCCGGGTTTCACTTGAGCCGCAAATGAGACCCGACGTTCTCTTGTCATGTGGATAGCCTGTGCAATGAAAACCTAGATCCCTACGAGTGCGGCAAGTTACCCGCCAATCCCAGAAGCGAGGCAACCCCAATCAACAACGTGAATGGGCCACCCAGCACTCCACAGAATCCGGTAACTTGAGCACCCCTCCATGGGTCAACCTATACCCCCTACGAGTGCGGCGAATAACCCGCCAATTCTAAAGTAAGGTCCCCTCTGTCTCAATGCCATAAGATGCGGACCCGTTTCCTTCTAGAACCCGGCTATTCGTGCACTCCACCGCGGGGTAATCCTAGTACAGAAAAGAAAAGAATATGTACAAGGGTGACATCGACATCAACCTGGTCGTACCCCAAACAAATAATATACAAACTGGCAAAGATGGCAGTCCACATGTCGGACGCTCATCCCACAATATCAAATGTACAAATAAAACTAAACTGTACTAATATTGCACCCAAGCTATCCACAACGACGATCCAACCACAATCGCAGCACAACACAGAACATCAACGTGAATATCACATTCGCAAACTCGTCTAAAAGAACAAATAGCAGTTAGACGAGTTATACCGCTCTAATGACATTCACGGTCGCATATAGTAATGTATGTACTGTAAACATTTAAACAGTGTCAAATTATCGACTTCGAGACACCCCGAATTGCCCTTGAATAAAAGATAACAGTATATCCAAACTGGGTAAAACAAACAATACTACTGAACCAATATTCCAGAGACTAGAGAACCCTACAAAAATCAAGTCCCAAGTCAGTTAAAAAACCGGTGGGGTTGGTCCAAAAGCAAGTCTCGCCGGGTCAAATCTAGCAAATGGGGCTCGTTTTTGTAGGGTGTTCTAGTTGTCACAAAAATAGCCTTCTGCAATTGCTTAAAATTTTTTTTGAAGACTCTGAAAAATTGACAGAACCGGGAATATTCAGTGTACTGTTTCGGGGTTGTTTCGGTTTTGATACTTTAACATTGTCTAAACAAGCTAGCTAAGGGTTTAAGGGTTGGCTCTGATACCATGTTGGGTTATGGCAGTGCTTCGGCCATCAAATCGTGACCAAATACGGAACAAAATTTTTCTAAACTGGTGCTACCACAACCCGATGCCCGGATCTACCCTAAACCCTGTAGGGTTCCTAGGTACACCCATAAGGTTCTACAAGTGATCAAATATGGTCAATTCAAAATTTTTCTATGTGCCAAATAACCCTAAGCAAGATCATAACTAGAGGTATAGGCGATAACTATGCAAGTAATCAACTTTACACTAAAGTGAACGAAAATACAACCTTTGTAGATCCGGTCCTCCACCTCCACAGCTTCGTGTTGACGACCCTCCGCTGCAATCATCGGATCCCGGACTCTGGCGATGGCTTCATCGGAGAAATGATCGGGCTAGGTCGTCGACTTCGATGCCGAAGATGAGCTACGTCGAGGCAACTCAAGATCAAGCTCCAACTTCACCAAGTCATGAAACTTGTGACGAAAACACCCTATACTACATGGCAAGTGGTAGAGGATGAAAAAATAGGAAGTGGGTTCATTTTGGATTTGGATTTCTCACTTGGAATCATCACTTGGAAATTTCTAGGAATGGTTTCTTCACTTCATGAAGAAGATGAAGAAGAAGAAAGAAAAAGAATTATCAATTATTTCCAAAATGAAGTGATGGTTATCATTTTGCAACCATGGGTGAGTGTAACTCATGTAGAGAATAAACTAGGGTTTATGTTTAATGGTTAGGTTAAGGCAAAGAAACAAAATGGTCAAAGCTTCAAAACTTCATGAAGTTTCAAGAAAGAAACAAAGTTAGCCACCATTTTATTCTTGCCAAAATAAATGAATAAAAGAATAAATAAATAAGTAAAGATTACAAAAATCTAACCATTAACCTAAACATGGTTTAA
This sequence comes from Agapanthus africanus, assembly GCA_030015575.1. Lineage (NCBI taxonomy): Eukaryota > Viridiplantae > Streptophyta > Magnoliopsida > Asparagales > Amaryllidaceae > Agapanthus > Agapanthus africanus. The sequence goes on from CM057339.1 coordinate 32,011,186, forward strand.
ATCAAACATACACCCAAGTTTGCATGTATCATCAAACATAATACAATCAAGTGCACAAAAATATATCACATATACAATGTGCACATCAAGTGAGAAAATCATCTTAAGTGAACAAATACTAGTAAATGTAAAGTAATATATCAAATATATAATTATACATTAAATCATTAAATCAACACTTGATTTAATGATCCGGTCATATCGCATATAACCGACTAATATCAAGTGTATCAATGTATCAAATCAACACTTGATTCGGTAACCCGGCTATATCATATATAACCGTGCAATGATACAAATCGCGAGAATAGAATACAGTATCACATACTGGTATTATTCTCGGTCCCGCACATATCTCATATGCTCTCCTATTTCGTTTCGCATGAGCCAGGATACCTCTGTGTAGGACTCTAAAGACTCGTCAATATGCCGGTAGCGGGTGATGATCATATCAAACACCCACAAGCCGCAAGCGGTCTGCTAAACGTAACGACCACCCGGGTATTGAGCGATCATAAGATCGACGAGCAAGCCCACTCACACTCCTGTGAATCCAACCAGTAACACTTACCGTACAGTCCGGTCTGTTCGTCTGATATGTCGCATATCTCGCCTAGGGGTGGTAAACGTCAGACCCCAATAGCTCGATAAGTCATTCCGACGTGAGGTCCATAACAATCGTGAAACTACTGATAACTCTTACCAGTATATCACTACAACCCTGGCCAGGGATTTCCAGTTATGGCCAGTCGAGCATAGCGCAACATCAATCCCCAATACCGGGAGAGACGAATCCCTTCCTATCGCTCATCGCCTCCATGTGAATCGGGACTGTACCCAAAAACCACCTGTTTGCACGACTCAGTAGAGCCGTGGTAGGGTGAAAATCAAAGCACGGTGGGAGACACACAAGACTCTATGACGATCTCGGGTCAACAGACTAAGCTGTACCAGTGTCACCAGAGAACTGCCATCTGACGTGAGGTATAATACCATCTGGGAGTTCTCGGCGAGTCCGTTCAGTGTACCCAGTCTCCACTGAGCACCCGCATACCATCTCTGATGTCAAACACCAATGGATATGGGATCATCCATCGCCCATCACATGGGTCGAGAAGATATACGCTAGTCTACTCTGGAATATCGATGCCCCGTCTCGATATTCCCATGACTAGGAACATTGAAGGATGTACTCATGGACTACCCAGGACCTACTAGTATGATCTACATCATAGTCCTGGAAGTCGAGTACACATCCTAAGGGCTTTATCAACATGTAATCAGAGAGACAGAAAGTATATATGTTAAGATAAAGAGCAACCAGATAGCGTATTATCATGTCGAGCAAGAAAGTCCTACCTATATATGTCCCAGCATCCACTACAATATACATCCAATGTACAGTAATGGCCTCTAGGGCATACATATAACTAACAATCTCCCACTTGCACTAGGGCCATCTGTAGCAGTAGTTGTAGTATCTAATACTCAACCATCCCCTAAAAGTTTCTCTTTGAGATACGGCCTTCGTGAGTGGATCCGCCGTGTTGTCCTCTGAGTCTACTCTCCTAACCTCGATCACCCTGGTGATCAACTATCTTCATGATCAGGTGATGCTGCCTCAGAATATGTCTGGGTCACTGATGGGACCAGGGTTCCTGGGCCAAAGCCATACTTCCATTGTCACACAATGGTGGGAACCTAGTTCATCTTATGAATCAATATACACCCAAACTGCCTCTTTGGTAGTATCTTTAATAGCGATGTTACCAGCCTTTATCGTCTAGTTTGCCACGGTATCTAGCTTGGAACTCTTCCAACATACCGTCCCTTTACTGAGGGTAAAGACAATGCCCTGCGACTGACACTCAGTCGTGCTTATCACCCTGGAATCTTTCCAGTGATTCTCCCCAGGGTCAATCGATACTATCTCACTATAGTTAGTGAGAATCCTAACATCCATTTAGATCTATCTCGTAGATCCAAAACCCAGGATTTATAAGGTATCACCTTTATCCTATTGGGAGAATCCTTGTGAAAAGAGGAGATTGATCGAGCGTAGCATAGGAAACTACTTTCCTATCAAGAGTATGTCATCCACGTACTCTATGAGGATCACCACCATACTCCCTACTACCTTTTTGTATATACAAGGTTCATCTCCCATTTTGATGAAGTCAAACTCTTTAACTATCGCATCAAAACAGATGTTCCAACTCCGCGATGCCTGCTTTATCCTGTAAAGCAACTTGCACACGTTTCCGCTGCTCCCACTGTTTACGAAGCCCTCTGGCTGTGTTCTTATAGACGTTCTCATCTAAATCATTATTTAGAGAAGTAGTCATGGCACCCAACCACCATATATCGTAGTTATGGTATATAGCAATGGCAAGTAGGATTCGGATGGACTTAAGCATAGGCACTGAAAAGGTTTCGTCATTATCCACGCCTGGTCGATGACGTAAACCTTTAACAAGTCTAGCTTTGAAAGTCTCAACTTTTCCATCTACACCAAGTAATCTTCTTAAGATATACTTGCTCCTGATGGGGATTTAACCTTTCAGATATAGCAACCAAAGTCCATACTTTGTTGGTGTACATGGATTCCATCTCAGATCGCTAAGCATCCAGCCATTCTTACAGAGTCCTTACTCTCGATGGCCTGCTTGAAACTGGTTGGGTCATCATCTTATGATGCATTCCTCGCTCCCACTGTCATCGAGAAACCGAAGTATCTTTCAGGCGGGTGAGGAACCCTACCAGATCGTTGGAGAGGTTGAGGTTCATCGGGGACTATTGAATCCTTTGGTTCTGTCAAATCATCAGCTGCAGTTTGTATAGCTGGAACCTTTCCAGTTCTACAGAACTGACCTTGCCTCGATCTTGTCCGGATTTTTCTTTTGACATAGGCCGGACAATCCCAAATCTTAACTTACTTAAGAGATAGGCTCTTCCCACTCCATATCTTATATGGAGTGGTAGGCACTGATTTGATTCGAACCCAATTCAATAGGTATGCAGCTTCTCAAGTGCATAATCCCCTTAAAAAGAAATAGGTAACTCAGTGATACTCATCATAGAGCACACCATATCATATAGGGTGCTATTGCTCCGCCTTGATACACCGTTGTGCTGTGGTGTATTCAGAGGAGTAATACTGAGAGAGAATCTCATTCTCCTTTAGAATAGTCCAGAAATGCCATGCACAAGTATTCTCCTCCCTGATCTTATCATAGGACATAATACTTATACCCGTATTGATTCCCTACCTCTAGCTTATATTCTGTGAATATCTCAAAAGGTTCGGACTCATGTTTCAACAGGAACATATGACTGAATCTTGAGAGATCATCAGAGAATGTAGTGAAGTACAAAGAATCGGTCCTGGCATGTGTAGACAGGGGACCTTACATACATCATCATGTATCAGTCCCAAGAGTTTACTAACTCTTTCTCTGTTTCCAATAAACAGAGCTATGGTCATCTAATCTTTGTGACATGACTGGCAAGTTTCACAAGATGTAAATTCAAACTGATTTAAATATGCATCTAAAATGTAACTTCAGCCAGTCGGGTCGCATTGATATGACCTAGTCTACAATGCCTCAAGAAGGATTCGTTCATATCTGAACTCTTCCTCTTGTGTGTGTTCTGTATACTAGGAACTGTAGTTTGATTAGAACATCAATACTTTTAGATAACGTGCCTGAACCGATCAACTTTTGATATAGGAAATATTCAAAACATTATCCAACAATACAAAATTTTATCATTTCTTTAATAAATAAAGAGATTGATATGATTTTGTATATCAGGTTCGGTATCTAATATCATTTGTTCAGAATCAATGTATTGGTAATACAGGGTGACAGTGACCAACAGACTTGGCTGCAACACTTGCCCCGTTTCTGTCTCATGAAACTTATCACCCGTTCTCAGTTTTTTACCTTTTTGTAGCCCTATGTAACAGATTACATATCTGGGATCCTGATCCGGTATCAAATACCCAGGATGCAGAGGATATTGAGAAACAGTTCTTTGTAATGAACACACCCGAAGGAGATGTATCATATGCACTTTCTTCGTTTGGGCGGCATAGGAATTCTGGTATTCCCCTATTTCCTGCTCTGTCTTATAACAATTATAAGTTGGAGCGGGACTAACGTTCCCCAGCTCAGTATAACAAGCGGGTTCGGTCAATACATCCGTATTATTATCTTGATTAAGGCGTGATATGGTCGTTACCTGGAGAGAGAGAGAAGAAAACACTCTGCGTGCGCTCTTGCAAGATTAGATTGGTTGTTTATTTTATCTAATCAGGATGGCTCCCACTGTTTTTATCAAATCATCCTTCAAACCTTAAAAGGAAAGACTAGCCGGGATTAATTACACTCTACAAGTTCGCTAATTTTTCAGCCAGGCCAGTGTCGGTACTTTGAGGGAGGTTCCCCGTGCTTTCGCACGGACCTAATTACAGTAAACCTCGTTTTCCCAGAGGCGTAACCCCGTTGACACCTTTCTAGACACCTACTTGATCGGCTAATTGTAAAGTGCAAAACTCTCCTAGGAGTAACAATTACTCGCAGTGGGTATCGGGATCCAACTATCATATAGAAGGTATGCAATCTCATTGCAAATTTCAACACTTGAAACTCCCGATAATGGTTTTTACCCCTAGCACCTATGACCTTGGATAAGGTCAACAAATCATAAGCACTAGTCAAGTTCTACCCGTCATTTTGTGATTAATTAGACCCACCCACATGATCCTTGGCTAAGGTCAACAAAGCCACATGACTGTCCTAACTAATCGCATCATATGCTGTGTAGGAAGACATCACTTAGCTACCGTACACTACGCCTCGGCTATGGTCGACAAACGTAGCACGAATACTAAGTACTCTACTTCCTAAAATGACGGAGGGTTGCGAATGGTTTTTGAGAAAACCTTTAACGCTTTGAACTTGATCTCGTTGCGGAATCAAATGGTTTTTAAATGGAATGTTTTTGAGGCTTTTCTAGTTTTGCTAAAGGGGTCACTCCCGGTGAAGGGATCGTCGGCCCTTTCCTTGTCGAATGAGGTGCGGGATATATCATATATATCACTGTGCAAAGCAAAAACTATAGAAGCGATCAAAAGACAAACCGAGGGTTGTAGCATCTGCCAGTTATTGCTAAAGGGGTCACTCCCGGTGAAGAGATCTCGGCCCTTTCCCTATCGAATAAGTTGCAGGATGTTCCACAAGGAACACCGCGATGCAAAGCAAGAACTGTAGCTACCTGGTTTATTTTGAAATTCGATTCCACAACATCAATTAGGTTTATTTTCTTTCATTAATCTCATTAATGAATATCCCATCATTTAAGTCCACCTAAACATCACAGATAAATATAACGTACGCTTATGCCATCCGCATTCGCCTCGATGTCCCGTCTGCACCGTTAGGTTAGGTAACTAACGCCAGAGCGAGGCAGGGCTAGCGCGGGTGTAAAACATATGCAACGTCTATATAATATATCATATATACTATATATAATATCTATCTGAACAAATCACATGATCAGATCACAGATAACACAGCAGAAGAATCATATGAAACATTGGATATACTAGGACGTCCGTGTTTTTAATACGAGCCAGTATAAAACACGGATTCCACGGTCGTGATGAATAGCCAATCCCACACCCCTAAACCCCTACGAGAGCGGCAAGCAACCCTACCAATTCTAGGGTTAGAAGACCCAGACTCGACTCCTCGAGATGGTCTCCCACTGGACCCCAGAACCCGGTTACTTGTGCTCCCCTCCTTGGGTCTATCCTAATGCGGAAAAGTAAATAATATACATCAACGGTGATATCTTCCGCAACCTGGAAGTGCCCCAATAAAAGAATATTACATACAAGTTTTTACATGAATGAAAATGAAAAACACTTATCTCACATAAAAAAAACCCCGGCTATTCAAACACGACGATCCAATATAACATATCCAGCAACACATAACATCACATGTTATCAACGTAAGTAAATATGCGCATCCCAATTGTCGTTGACATATAGCAACGAAACCGACGATATCACATATTACACTTACGGTCAGAGAAAAGAAAGTGTAAAACTACAACAGTTGGAATCCGCAAACTCTTTAGACATCGCATGTCTAACTAAATGAAATACTTAGAAATCGCATGCCTAACAATTATAAACCCCGCATTTTAGTCTCATTATCGAAAACTCTTTTCAATATCAAGTCGGGCAATTCAGCAAGATTCCCGACATCCTGATCGAATGCTCGTCGCAAACTTTAGTAGACGGCTGCACCCCCGACGCCGTCGACGAAGTGCACCAAGGCGGAACACCGCTGCCGCGAGCACCCGAACGGATGCTTTCGGCGACGGGGTTCTCCTACAGTCACTTGGTCGGGGCTATAGGGTGAGGCTGTCTATTAAGTTTACCTGGCGAGTATCCGCGTACGCTACGTGATTGCGATGGATTTTTGATCACATCAAAATTCCGTGGCAACCGATCAAGTGAGACTAAAGTTCTATGTTTATAACATCCAAATCAGTTATCTCATAACTACATGTGGATTCCAAATATTGTATCACATTCCAGATAAAATAGAAAATCTTAAACTTTCTGATCGAACAATCAAACACCCAAGTTTTCCCGAAACAGCTCAACACATGAAATAAGTTCAAAAACATTCACTTCATGCCTCAGTACCAACGGTCCAGCCGTAGAAGGGTCAAGCCAATGCCTCACATGTGGCACGCCGTACTGCCCCAAACCCTAAGGTTCAAAGGGCAGTTCAAGACGGTCAAATAATCGAGTTAAGATTTGTTGTCTTCTAGAGGGACCATCGCGTTACTTGCACTACTTAGAACGTCATTAAACTACGGAAATATCCAACAATTGGAAATTTCCCGGCAGGGGAAAAAGTGGGTATTTACATCCGGTCGAACTTTTTAACATATTCTAAAATTATCCGGAAAAACATATAGACAAAGCTAAACAATCCGATCGAATCATCGATTCCCCAAAACAACCCAGAAAACTCAACTCTTGAGTACAAATTAAAAATTCCCAGAAAATACAGCATTAAATTATAGGAATTACTGTGCAAAGAAAATTACAAGAAGCTCCTATACGGCCGCGGAACCGCCGCAAATGCCATGCTATTGCCGCGGTTCCGCGGTCACTTGGTCGAGTTATGCGCACGTGCTTCACAGTAATTCATAGAAACGCCTGCTGATTTTTCTGCATATTTTTAATTCTCAAAAATCACCGATTTAAAAAAATGTACAGAGAAGGGTTAAAGCTAGGGTTTCGGGGTTCGATCGGGTTTCTAACTTCGTCTACGCATCGCCTAAGGCTCTAGCTAGGCTCTGATACCACTGTAGGGTTCCTAGGCACACCCATGAGGTTCTACAAGTGATCAAACATGGCCAATTCAAAAATTTTCTATGTGCCAAGTAACCCTAAGCAAGATCGTAACTAGAGGTATAGGCGATAACTATGCAAGTAATCAACTTTACACTAAAGTGAACGAAAATACAACCTTTGTAGATCCGGTCCTCCACCTCCACAGCTCCGTGTTGACGACCCTCCGATGCAATCATCAGATCCCGGACTCTGGCGATGGCTTCATCGAAGAAATGATCGGGCTAGGTCGTCGACTTCGATGCCGAAGATGATCTACGCCGAGGCAACTCAAGATCAAGCTCCAACTTCACCAAGTCATGAAACTTGTGAAGAAAACACCCTATACTACATGGCAAGTGGTAGAGGATGAAGAAATAGGAAGTGGGTTCACTTTGGATTTGGATTTCTCACTTGGAATCATCACTTGAAAATTTCTAGGAATAGTTTCTTCACTTCATGAAGAAGATGAAGAAGAAGAAAGAAAAAGAATTATCAATTATTTCCAAAATGAAGTGATGGTTATCATTTTGCAACCATAGGTGAGTGTAACTCATGTAGAGAATAAACTAGGGTTTAGGTTTAATGGTTAGGTTAAGGCAAAGAAACAAAATGGTCAAAGCTTCAAAGCTTCATGAAGTTTCAAGAAAGAAACAAAGTTAGCCACCATTTTATTCTTGCCAAAATAAATGAATAAAAGAATAAATAAATAAGTAAAGATTACAAAACCCTAACCATTAACCTAAACATGGTTTAAATCAAACATACACCCAAGATTGCATGTATCATCAAACATGATACAATCAAGTGCACAAAAATATATCACATATACAATGTGCACATCAAGTGAGAAAATCGTCTTAAGTGAACAAATACTAGTAAATGTAAAGTAATATATCAAATATATAATTATACATTAAATCATTAAATCAACACTTGATTTAATGATCCGGTCATATCGTATATAACCGACTAATATCAAGTGTATCAATGTATCGAATCAACACTTGATTCGGTAACCCGGCTATATCATATATAACCGTGCAATGATACAAATCGCGAGAATAGAATACAGTATCACATACTGGTATTATTCTCGGTCCCGCACATATCTCATATGCGCTCCTATTTCGTTTCGCTTGAGCCAGGAAACCTCTGTGTAGAACTCTAAAGACTCATCAATACGCCGGCAGTGGGTGATGATCATATCAAACACCCACAAGCCGCAAGCGGTCTGCTAAACGTAACGGCCACCCGGGTATTGAGCGATCAGAAGATCGACGAGCAAGCCCGCTCACACTCATGTGAATCCAACCAGTAACACTTACCGTACAGTCCGGTCTGTTCGTCTGATATGTCGCATATCTCATCTAGGGGTGGTAAACGTCAGACCCCAATAGCTCGATAAGTCATGCCGACGTGAGGTCCATAACAATCGTGAAACTACTGATAACTCTTACCAGTATATCACTGCAACCCTGGCCAGGGATTTCCAGTTATGGCCAGTCGAGCATAGCGCAACATCAACCCCCAATATCGGGAGAGACGAATCCCCTCCTATCGCTCATCGCCTCCATGTGAATCAGGACTGTACCCCAAAACCACCTATTTGCACGCCTCAGTAGAGCCGTGGTAGGGTGGAAATCAAAGCACAGTGGGAGACACACAAGACTCTATGACGATCTCGGGTCAACAGACTAAGCTGTACCAGTGTCACCAGAGAACTGCCATCTGACGTGAGGTATAATACCATCTGGGAGTTCTCGGCGAGTCCGTTCAGTGTACCCAGTCTCCACTGAGCACCCGCATACCATCTCTGATGTCAAACACCAATGGATATGGGATCATCCATCGCCCATCACATGGGTCGAGAAGATATACGCTAGTCTACTCTGGAATATCGATGCCCCGTCTCGATATTCCCATGACTAGGAACATTGAAGGATGTACTCATGGACTACCCAGGCCCCACTAGTATGATCTACATCATAGTCCTGGAAGTCGAGTACACATCCTAAGGGCTTTATCAACATGTAATCAGAGAGACAGAAAGTATACATGTTAAGATAAAGAGCAACCAGATAGCGTACTATCATGTTGAGCAAGAAAGTCCTCCCTATATATGTCCCAGCATGCACTACAATATACATCCAATGTACAGTAATGGCCTCTAGGTCATACATATAACTAACAAACCCTATACTAGCATTATGTAAAACTAGAAGTTAGATGGTTATACCGAGTTGATCTGTGCCTTTCGGTCTTCAACCATCATCCAAGCTCCTAGTGGTCGCGGATCGAATTTGGTCATCGGTCTTCCTCCATCTACGATGATCCACCTGAGGGAAACGGCGCAAGCTTCAGCCTCGCAAAGCGGGGCAACCGACACTCCAAGGTTGCTAGCAATGAAGAGTGAAGGTGTAGGATTGTGTCACTATAATTTTTTTATCATCACAAATGCTTCAAGAGTAACTCAAGAAGATGAAGAGAAGGTGAGGAAACATGTGGCATGAGCAACCATGGAAAAATGGCTAAGTGTTTCTCCAAGTGAGAATGAATGATCAAGTGAAGAGAGCAAGTCAAGAAAATCAAGTGAAGAAAAGAAAAATGAGCAAGGCGACTCAAGAATGTGGCTTTCCCCTCTCTATTTCAATCATGCAGCTAAAGAAAATCTTTTTTCATTTTTCTAATAAACAAATGCAAACCATACATCTCTACATGCCATCACCCATGCTCATGCCAACTCACCCTCCACATCATTTCCCAAATTGATTTTCTAAAAAGGAAAATCAAATAATGAGGTGGCCATCTTCTAGAAGCTAATCCGTATAAATACGGAATGCAACCCGGTATACGTATCGAAATACATATACGCGTATTCGTACAAAAATACGAATAGCCAAGAGAGAAAATGAATAGTGAACAATAATACTAGAATACATACATATATATATAAAAATACATATATACATTATTAAATCAAAACCTGATTTAATAATCCGGCTTAATCCTAAGCCGCTAGTATTATTAACTGTCCGATTAAAGTCTGTGCAGCCTGTACACATATTTAATCGGACACCTGTATGTACCAACATACGTCATTTACACCATATCGCCTGAATCGTGAAAACCCTCTATGCGGGACTTTAAAGACTCGTCAATACGCTGGCAGTGGGTTTAACCATAAGCACGTCAGCGGCACTAGCTGTACGTAATGGCTACCCATGTATTGAGCGAAAGGAAGGCCGACGAGCAAACTCATCCGTACCCCTACTAAGCCTGACAGTGACAATATCCGTACAGTCCGGTCTGTTCATCTAAGTGTATTGCACATCGAGTCTAGGGGGATGGATAAAGTCAGACCCCTGATAATGCGATAATTCGTGTCGGTATGAATCCCATCACCACCTGAGAAACTACTGATCCTAAATCGGTAATACTCGACTACCTTGGCCAAGGATTTCTGGTGATGGTCACCCGTGCATTGTGCGACATCAACCCCTAATACCGGGAGAGACGAATCCCCAACGATCCGCTCACTGCCTCCATATGGTTCGGGACTGTACCGAACTAAAACCTGTTTGCACGACTCCTTTGAGCCGTGGTAGGTAGAAATCAAAGCACAGTGGGAATTCACACGAGACAAATGACGATCTCAGGTCGACAGACTAACCTGCACACATGTCAATTGGGAACTACTATCTGACAATAGGTATAGTACCAATTAGAAGGTTCCCGGCGAGTCCGTCCAGTATACTCATAACCCAATGAGCACCTGTATAATATCTTAGGTGAACAACTGACACCAATGGCTTGTGAGACCGGCCATCGTCCCTCGTCAGGGCCTGGATAAGTATACACTAGTCTATTCCGGAGTACTGATGCCCAGTCTCGATACTCCCACTACTAGGGACATTTAAGGATGTGCTTATAGACCACCCAGCTCCCACGTATATGATCGCCATCATAATGCTGATAGTCAAGAAAGAATCCTAAGGGCTCTATCAACATGTAATAGTGATGTGTAATACCACCTGAAGCATGTACATGATGATAAAGACAAACCAGATAACATACTATCATCTCGAGTAAGATTGTTCTTATCGGTATAGGTCCTCCTTCAATCATCGCAATCGCGTGCCTGCGATTCAATAATTGACTTGAGGGCACTTTAGCCAACACCAGTCACATGCTGACTTGATTCCACAGTCCCTACCTTCTACTTACACCCTGAAGGAAACCAAGGAGACACCCGCTCTGCTTATTGGGGAATCTTCATCTTCTGGATCCAAAGCGGAATCCAAGGGTGAGAAGAAGAAGACCTCCACAAAGCCGATAGGCGGTGTTAGTAAAGTAGAGGGACAGGAAAGGGCAAAAGTTTTGGGGCTGACAGTAGGGAAGGAGGGATGTTCCTATTGTCACGGGAAATGGTATTGGCAGAAGGAATGCGGGGCTTTGAAAGCCAGAATCCAGGATCCGAAGCATGTTGTGGTTTCGATTTCGGGTGTGTTTGTAATTGAAAACTACATGTCAATTAACTTTACTATCTGGGTACTAGATACCGGATTAGGATCTCATATCTGTAATTCATTACAGGCTTTGAGAAACCATAGAGTTATCAGACTAGGTGATATGACTCTTAAAGTTGCTAACAGAATGAGCGTGGACGCTGAATCCGTAGGGGAATATCACCTAGGATTGACAAGTGGGAAGATATTGATTCTACGTAACTGTTTGTATGTACCTAGTCTAGCTTGTAATATCGTATCTGTATCCTTACTTTCTAAGGAAGGATATGATTTTACATTTGTAAGCGATGTGGTCCACATCCACCTAAATCAAGCTTTGATTGGGTCAGGTACATTAGATAACGGTATATACGTATTAAATCAAGCTCAGGTTTTCAGCGTCCTAAACACACTTAAAAGAAAGTCTCCGAAATTAAATCAGGTTTTCTTATGGCATTGTAGACTGGTTCACATCAATGAAACACGGTTGACGAAGCTGCATAGAGAGGGATATTTGGATCCATTCAAATATCAGTCTTATGCAACTTGTCAATCTTGTCTCATGAGAAAGATGAAAAAGTCTCCGTTCACTGGATACAGAGTAAGAGCGAGCGAGCTCTTGGGACTCATATACAGCGATGTGTGTGGTCCAATGTCTATACATGCACGAAGTGGTTATTCCTATTTCATTACTTTTACGGATGATTTCTCTAGGTATGGACATGTCTTCTTGATGAAGCATAAATCCGAGGCTTTTAAGAAATTCTGGGAATATAAGAATGAAGTGGAAAAACAAACAGGCAAAAGTATTAAGAAACTGAGATCTGATCGAGGTGGTGAATACTTAAGTGCCGACTTCCTGAATTACCTAAAAGAAAATGGAATTCTCTCTCAGCTTACTCCTCCATACACACTACAACACAACGGTGAATCAAATAGGCGGAACAGAACCCTATTGGATATGGTTCGTTCCATGATGAGTAACGCTGAGTTGCCACGATCCTTCTGGGGTTATGCACTAGAATCAGCTGCATATCTTTTGAACAAGGTTCCTACTAAGTCAGTGCCTACCACACCATATCAGATGTGGAGTGGGAAGAAACCCTATCTTAAGTACCTTAAGACACGGGAATGTCCAGCTTTTTTAAAAAAGAAGCATGCGGACAAGCTCGAGGCACGCTCAGTACTATGTAAGTTTGTGGGATACCCAAAGAACTCCAGGGGTATTTTTTCTATTACGCAGAGGAATAAAAGGTCTTTGTTTCTCATCATGCCCACTTCTTAGAATCTGAATTTTTAGAAAATCAGAAAACTGTGAGCGTAATAGAACTGGAAGAAATTCCAGAACCACAAGCTATTACTGAAAGCTTGGTAGAACTAGAGGTTTCAGAAGAACCGGACATCCTCGCGCCACTCCGCAGAACTAGTAGGCAGTCTCATCCGCCTGAGAAATAATACAGTTTTCTCATAGACGAGGATCGAGAGGATTGCACCATTGACAATGATGTGCCTACCAGCTTCCAACAAGCCATTCAGAGCGGCGACTCGGTAAAATGGTTGGATGCAATGCGGACCGAGATGGATTCCATGTACACCAACAAAGTATGGACTTTGGACATTGCTCCAGAAAGGGTAAAACCCGTAGGCTGCAAATGGATCTTCAGAAAGAAGATTGGTGTAGATGGACAGGTTGAAACCTATAAGGCTAGACTTGTTGCAAAAGGTTTTCATCAAAGACCTGGTTTGGACTATGATGAAACCTTTTCTCCAGTGGCTATGCTCAAATCCATTCGGACCCTTCTTGCCATTGCTGCCTTCCACGATTATGAGATCTGGCAGATGGACGTAAAGACGGCTTTTCTAAATGGAAATTTGGAAGAGTGCATCTATATTAATCAGCTAGAGGGTTTCATTAGAGTGGGAGCAGGGGGAAAGTGTGCAAGTTGGTTAAGTCTATTTATGGAGTAAAACAGGGATCACGGAGTTGGGACATCTGTTTTGATGAGACAGTCAAAGAATTTGACTTTATAAAAAATCCAGATAAACCATGCATATATAGTAAGATTGTAAGGAGAACTGTGGTATTCCTTTTCTTGTACGTGGATTACATTCTCTTAATAGGAAATGACATTTCTATGCTACAATCAGTAAAAGGATTCTTATCACAGAGGTTCTCCATGAAAGACCTGAGTGATGCCTCTTACATTCTAGAGATCTAGATCTATTGTGTTAGATCTAAGAGGATGTTAGGACTTTCGCAGTCTAGGTACATCGACACCATACTGAAAAGATTTAGTATGGAAGATTCAAAGCGCGGTAATCTACCGGCTTGTCACGGAATCACCCTCTCCAAAGAGATGTCTCCCAAGACTGATTTGGAAAGGGCTCGCATGGCATTTATACCCTACGCTTCTGCGGTAGGCTCTATAATGTATGCGATGTTGCGTACCAGACCAGATGTTGCGTACCAGACCAGATGTTGCTTACGCACTAAGCGTGGTAAGCCGGTATCAGTCAAACCTATAGGAGAAGCACCAGATAGCAGTAAAGAACATTCTCAAGTACCTGCGAAGGACTAAGGAGATGTTCTTGGTGTATGGCGGAAAAGACCTCCAGATCGAGGCCTTTGCTGACTCCAGCTTCCAGAGTGACAAGGATGACTCCAAGTATGTGTTGGGTTATGTCTTTACTCTCAATGGAGGGGCAGTCTCTTGGAAGATCTCTAAGCAGGTCATCGTTGCTGACATGACGATGGAAGCGGAGTACATAGCTGCTTGTGATGCAGCGAAGGAAGCAGTCTGGATGAGGAAGTTCCTAATAGAACTTCAGGTGGTTCCATCCATTGTAGATCCAATACTTCTATATTGTGATAACAACAGCGCTATAGCCTTAGAGAAAGAACCCAGGTCCCATCAAAAGTCCAGACACATCTTGAGGCGGAACCACCTGATCAGGGAGATTGTTGATCGCCGGGAGATCGAGGTGAGGAGAGTAGATACGGAGAATAACACTACAGATCCACTCACAAAAGCCATCCCTCAGACACAATTCGAGAGGCTGATCGAGAAGATAGGTCTGCGATATAACAAAACATGGCCTTAGCGCAAGTGAGAGAGTGTTAAGTGATATATGCCCTAGAGGCCATTATTGTATCATACTGATTTGTATATTACTTAATGGAAGCTTGGGATATTCATAGTTATATTAGCAGTCTTGCACAAAATGGTAGTATGCTACCTGGTTTGTTTCTACCTCAATATGTGCATGCGTTTCTTTTATCATATCGCTTATACATATTGGTAGAGCCCTTAGGATCTTTGCTTGATTACCAGCATTTTGATGGCAGTCACACTAGTGGGGGCTGGATAGTCTATAAGAACATCCTTATAAAGGTCCCTAGTAATAGGATTATCGAGACAGGGCATCGATACTCCAGAGTAGACTAGTGTATACGCTTCTCATCTCAGCAGGATAGATGGTCTGTCCCACAGCCATTAGTACGTCGTACTGGAGATAGTATGCAGGTGCTCATTAGATTATGAGTACACTGAACAGGACTTGTCTAGAACTGCTGGTGGGTATTATACCTATTGTCGGGTAGAAGTTCCCAGGTGACATGAGTACAACTTAGTCCGTCGACTTGACACTGCCACTTCGCCTCGAGTGTATTCTCACTGTACTTTGATTACTACCCTACCAAGGCTCAAAGGATTCATGCAAACAGCTAGTAGTTGGGTGCAGTCCCGAAGCCCTTGGAAGCAGTGGCGGTTAGATAGGATTCATCTTTCCCGGTATTGGGGGTTGATATCGCACTGTGTTCGGAAAGCCATTACACAAAGTCCCTGGTCAGGGCAAGCGAGATTTATTAGTAGGCATTCCAGTAGTTTCTCAGGGTGTTTTAGGCTACACTCTGGCATGACTTATTGTGCTATTAGGGGTCTGACGATTACCGGCCCTAGGCCCGATATGCGATACTCTTAGACAAACATACCGGACTGTACGGAGATTGTCACATACAGGCTCAGTTGGAGTTCGGATGAGTTTGCTCATCGGCCTTCTTATCGACAGATATCTGGGTAGACATTACGTGCAGCTAGTACCGCTTGCGGCTTGTGGTTAAACCCACTGCCAGCGTATTGTCGAGTCTTTAGAGTCCTACACAGAGGTTTCCCTGTATCAGGCAAAAGATGTAGAGGCCGTATGGTTTTACGGAAGGGCTTCAACCACTTACGTGTACTTGTGTATGTATGATGATTAGGCGGATAATACTAGTGAGATTTGGTTTATGCCGGATCCTAGTATTATATTGATGGATTATTTTCGTCTCTTCCGTATTCAGCATTCGCCGGTCTCACAAAAAGCAAGTATTCTTATTCTTTGGAATACAGATGCGGGTATGTATATACGGATGATGGGCATTTTCGTAATTTCTCGGGAAAGCTTCTATAAGAGGACACCTAATTAGGATTTTGTTTTCTTTTTTGAATTAAAACCTAAATTGGGTGGAGGAAAATGAGGTGGAGATATTTGTTGGATGGAGGGTGACTCATTCACTTGACAAATGAGATATTTTGAAGCAAGGAGATATTTTGTGAGATATTTATCTCATCAAATATTATATGCTTCATTATTCTCACTTGAGATATGCTTCATTCTTCCAAGCTCATTTCTTCACTTGCTTTTCCTCAAGTGATCTTCTTCCTCTAAACCCTAAAAGTCTCATGAGTTGAGAAATCTATCCGAGAGACAAACTAACCCATCTTCTTTCTCTACGTCACCTAGGCTATCTAGTTTAGCGAACTAGATTCCCTAGTTACCTCGGATTTAAGGTTAGAGCTCGGACTATAAACTCTCGGGTGGATCGTCTTTGACTCGAGGAAGCCGACGAGCAAGCATCGATCCGTTACGATCCTCGGAGCCTACTATGACGAGGAGGAAAACAAAGAAGACCCGAAGGACTTGTATCGTGAGGTATAAACTTCTTTCCGAGTAGTTAACCTCTTTACATGCTTAGCTAGTTAGGGTTTAGAAACGATCCTGGATTTCAAGTCGGTGTTGCGAGCTTTGAAAATCGTTTTTTAAATATTCCCCCTCCCGGCGAACCCGTGGGGTCCGCGACATCGACTTACATAGATGCTATTTGGATTATCCGTCCACCTCTCCGAAGATGCCAAGTTGATTTATGGAACCGTATATCGGAGGTTTGGACGGATGCGGCCGTTGTAGCAGACTTCATCAGATTCCCCCTCGTTTGCAAGGGTTTTTGATTGTGGGGACTCTCTTCACTGCTGGCGCAAGCCCCTGTAGTTAATTACGTTACCGCATCGCGATAACCACTTTCTCTTGCTCCAGAAGTTCACCTCGTGTGGTGTGTGTTTTTGTTTGTTTGGGTTGCCCGTAGATTGTATACGGAGACTAATTTGTGTTGTCGCCCGTAGGGCATGGATTAGTCTAAATCTGTATATTGTTAGATTTGGGTTTGGGTTGATTTAAGGATCGTTGATCTGTTTTGAGATCAAGATCGACTAAAATGTATACGAGCAATTGGGGGCTCGATTAGTTTTTTGTTAAGGATAAGTTAGTCCAATTTGAGACTAAGATCTACTTAACAAGGTCTTAGGATTATTTTTGCTTCTGATCCAACAAAAGAGCATTTGGGCTCTGTTGTTTTAATTTCAGGACATTTTGATCCGTTATAGCCATTTGGAGGCGAAGTTTTAGTTTGAGGACATTTCGGTTTGTTGATCACCATTTTAAAGGTGAGATTTTAGTTTAAGGACGTTACGGTACGTTGATCACCATTTGGGGGGTGAGATTTTAGTTTAAGGACGTTATGGTCCGTTGATCACCATTTGAGGGTGAGATTTTAGTTTAAGAACGTTGCGGTGCGTTGTTGCCATTTTGGAGGCAGCAGTTAGTTTAAGGACGTTTCGGTTCGTTGTTAGTTTATGGACATCTCGGTCTGTTGTCCATCTTGTGTGCTCGTGTATTTCTTACGTGACGGTATGAGCAACGATGATATGGGATGAATCCAGTCTAGGATGTGATTTGATATGGGATGTGCACGTCAATTTGAAAAGTGCACCAGAAAGCAGTTGGTTGTCGGGACCCGTCACCTCTCTGAAGATGTTGAGGAATTACAACGACATGTATCAGAGGCGTAGAGAGATGTACCCTTGAACAAATTCCCGTATTGGAGGGAAAAGATCATGGTGGATCATCTAAGAATCATTTGTCATTTTTGGAGACTAAGATTAACTTAAGAGATGTGGGATGAACATCATTTTGCATATCATCAGTTGAAAGATCATTAGTCATGTTTGGGACTAAGATCAATTTCAGGTATGAAGAGCACAGAGGGGCTCAGTTGATTGGAAATTGAAGAGGTTTTGAATCTGGAAGAACTTAGTCAATTTGGGTGTCACGACCCAAATGTGGTACGTGACCGGCACTCAAATCACGTGACATTGAAAGACGTCGACGCGGTTCAAGTAAGCTGAAACCCGGAATCTAAACCCTTTTTGAAAATATTGGAGGTGAAGTTTAAAATAGTCATCTGATGGAATCAGTTTAAAACAACATTTAAGTTTAACTAAGTTTGTTTGAAAAACATCTATGACGTTTTGAAATTCGACAGCACCTCCTTCGTATTTTTGCATAACCCGATACAACATAATAATATAAATAGCGTCCCAATGGGAGCTAGCCCCTGCGTCCAAACGACGGAGCAGCCAAACAATCTATATCAGAAGTCGACTCCAATGAGTGTGACCTCACAATTTCTAAGTCTAGCTTCTAAGTCCACAATACACCATTACTAAGTTGATGGAGTTTTCACTAGATACAAGAATATATGAAAATCGAGCGTGAGTACGATACAATAGTAATACCAATCAATCACCGAAAAGAATGTGTGCCCAAACCACTGATAATCCAAGCGGTAAAACCTGCAAGAAACTGTGGCAAAACAAGGATGAGTTGCCAACTCGGTGAATAAAAGTACATCTAAAGGTAGAAATCGAAATGCACGACGATACCTAGGTCATAAGTATAGTACTACCATGATCTGTACTAATATAACATGATATGCGTATGTATCATAATGCAACACTAACTGTCATGCAAACCCAGGTAGAATATATATATATATATATATATATATATATAGGTACTGTTCCTCGGATCAGTCCTAGTCGAATCCAATAAATGATATCTAACTGTGTACCTCATGATAACAATCATATCAATATATACATGGATGTCCAACATCGACATCGGAATCAGAAATCTCTTGTGTCCAGTATCGACACGTAAATGCAGATACCGTCGGTACCATCTCAACAGATGATCGCCACCCAATATCCCTGGCCCGGTCGGTATTCTCTGGATATCCGCCGTGCCCAATCGAACCCCGGCCAGTATCTCCTGGATATCTGCCGTGCTCGTCTCTATCTCCGGTATCTAGTATCCTCGCTAGGCTCCCCGCCTCAACTGCGGCTATCCTGCCCCTCGTTCTTGATCCGGGTCCACCATGTATCCGACTGTATAGCTCCCCCACTCATTCTGGATAATAATAAGTCCGAAACCGTATAGCTCCCCCACTCGGTTCGGAACAAATACTCAGAAAACATAACTCTCATGGTGGAAGCCAACTCATCATATACAAAATATCAAGTAAAAAATGAGAATACTTGCATAGATCATTCTGATGATATATTATATATATACATATATAACAGTGTCCCATACCACCGATATATCATCAGGAGTAAAATATCCAGAAATCTATAAGAATCAAATACAACATCTATATTACTAATATTTACAATACATAACAGGTAATAAAGAAGGACTACGAAATTAGATCATATAGGTATAAGGATATCAATCCTACTGTGTCATGGCACTACTAATGATGTGTGGTGTAACATATGCGTCTGTGCTCGTGCGGCATGGCAATCATTAGTATTTGTGCAAGTGTTCTACAGGTGTAATAGCCTAATCATATCGATATCTACATATGCAATATATCATAACGGTCCTACAGTGACATGACAGTACCAATGAGGTGTAGTATAACATAGGTATACGTGTTTGTGCATCATAATACTCATTGGTAGTTGTGCAGTGTTCTATCGGAGTATTCGTATTATGGAAATGTATAACACTGATAAATATAATGCGAACATGTAAAGTAAATCTAAGCGTAACTGATAACTGTAATTACTTACCATGAGCTATACTATTATCTTTGAAAAGGGAAAGAAACGTTAGTTTTGAGATAAGGAAGCTGCCTTAGGTTAAAATCGATATTCGTTTTGGAAATTAGCACCGCATCCTTGTTTTTATCATATAAAAGCGAAACGAATCATAGTTTTTAAAAGAATATAGCTCATACAAGTATTACATCCTAAAACGGAATATAATTTAACTCTACGAGTCTAAAGGAAAAACTTGGCCGTTATTCGGCATATGAATCTCATCACTTCTAATACATATACCCTCTTATCTAATACCGTATTGTACCACTGTATCTGTATCATCTCAAGTACGGCATGATTCTTTGTATCAATCCATCAAACCATATCTATATAGTACGGATCTAATATCACGTATGTATCTCATTTAAAACTATGTGTGAAACTATATGCAAATAAAGGACATACTATATGCGATACTATATCAACATCTTAAATAAATACTAAACTAACTAGATATCATAATACTATTTATAAGGTTGCAGGGGTACTATACGCCATCCACCCGACTTCCCCAGTAGATGTAAATCTACTCACCAAATTGATGAGCTTGTTGAAATCCATGCTGCTATATCCGCCAACTCCGTCCCGGAAATCCTCGCGACGGCACCTATAATCGTATTTAAAACCATCTCGACGTAAATATCATATTGAAATCCAAAACAACGAGATAGGCACCCATAGGTTAGAACCTACAGTATACTTAACCCAAAAACAATAATATGCCACTGAAATCTACGTATGAACGTCGATGTTTCTGTCGCAGTTGAAATACGCAAAACCTGTATCGTAATATCGGAAATTTGATAAAACCTTTACTACAAATTCCCAGATTTTACTGTGTAAATATTTAGACAAAACAAACAATAAAGAAACTTATAAAATACCAACACAGAGCTATAGGAGAAAAACCAACACCAAAACCCACAAGGGGGCCGGTGTCGCCGGAAAAGGCCTTGATGTTGCCGGTTCAACCAATGACTTGGGGGCTTGGTATTTAAGTTAAGTCTTATAATGGTCCTATGATGCTTTTGGTGTTGCTAGTTTTTCTAGTACTTATACCTATTGGTTCCAGATTCAATTGAAATGAGCTAGATATCACATAATCCCAATTTATGATACTGCACAACTAAACATACTGCGTGTCGTATATAGAATTTTACTCCAAAACTGATACTAGATTACAGATTTAATCTAATGCTAAAATAAATTAATTAAACAATACCAAACATACCTACACACCTACAGAGAGACACCCTAAAAATTACATCACCCAACTCCCCTACAAATCCGGCGAGCTCGGATTTTACCTTCCTGTCGCCGGCCAAAACATGAGGTTGGGGTCTTGGGCTTTGAGTGAAGTTCTATAGTGATCTCATTATAGTTTTGGTTTTATTAGTTTTTCTAGCAGTTATACCTAATGTTTCCAGATTTCAAGTTCAGTATGTTAAATATCATAATTTTTCCTTGTTTCCTAACTTTGCACATTAAAAACAGATATTTGTTACCAGATTTTATATATTGAAATAACAACATAACCAAACAATACCAAACAACCTAAAATATACACAGAGAGCTACCCTGAAAACCCCAATACCTAACTCCATTACAAAACCGGCGAGCTTGGATTTCAATTGGATGTCGCCGGCCAAAATCCAAGGTAAAGGGTTCGTATTCCTATGGTTTATTCTAGGTCCAATCTACAAGGTTAAGGCACTGTTTGGTTTTTCTAATTTATATCTAAACTATAGCAGATTCTAAACAGAGCTATAATTATCCAAATACGATATATATTGATATCATACCTTTAAACCAAAACAGTATTGAACTAAGAACTGTAGGATTGAACTTATACCTATTGAATGATTCACAAGAGAACTCCAGCTCTAGAATCCTATGATGAAATCATCTAAGGGTTGTAGTGTATCGTGTTTGATGAAGGGTACACTTGATGAAGGAAATCATTGCTCTCATTCTTTTGGTATGAACATGTTTCCCGCCGAAAGATGCGCAAGACAGACGTCTTGCCTGAAATTCGGGGTAGATGCTAATTGGTGCTATCCGTCCACCTCTCCGAAAATGCCAAGTTGATTTATGGCACCATGTATCGAAGGTTTAAACGAATGCGGCCGATGTAGCAGACTTTGTCAGATTCCCCCTCGTTTGAGGGGGTTTTGATTGTGGGGACGCTCTTCCCTGCAGGCGCAAGCCCCTGAAGTTAATTACGCTACCGCATCGCGGCAACAACTTTCTCCTTCTCCATATGGTCACTTCGTGTCGTGGGTGTTTGTTTTGTGTTCGGTTGCCCGTGGATTGTATACGAAGACTAAGTTATGCTGTCTCCCGTAGCACGTGGATTAGTCCAAATCCGTATCTTTCTTAGATTTGGGTTTGGGGGGTTTGGGTTTAAGGATACGTTAGCCTCATTTAAGACTAAGATCAACTTAAACGTTTGTTAAGGATACGTTAGCCTCTTTTTAGACTAAGATCAACTTAACGGGATCGTTTAGATCCAACAAGAGAGCAATTGGGCTCTATTATTTAGTTTAGTGACATTGTGGTCGATAGTTAGTTTAAGGACATTACGGTCCAATGTTAGTTTTAAGACGTCGCGGTCAAGGTTAAGGACCTCATAGTCCGTGAGCTTAAGGACCTCACAGTCCGGTGTTAGTTTTAAGATATCGCGGTCGAGGTTATGGACGTCATAGTCCATGAGTTTAAGGACCCCACAGTCCGTAGCAATGTGTGGCCGTCAGGACCCATCACCTCTCTGACGACGTTGAAGGATTACAACGACGGATGTCAGAGGAGTAAAGATATGTACCCTAGAACCGGGTGTAAATTGATTGGAAGAGCAGTTGTGCTCAGTTCAATTTATATTGAGGACTTATGGCCAGAATTGGGCTAAGTCCAGTTAAAAATGTTTAACATTTTATTCATGTTTGTCCTGTTAGTCCTTTATTTGGGCTCTGGCCTTTTAATAATGCATAGCATTGGGCTCTGACATTGGATGTAATTAAATGCATAGCATTTATCAGGAGCAAAATAGTGGTCTGATAGTGCGCCACATGGCTTGTCAGGCGCTTTGCGCCAATCAAAGAGCGCATTGCGCTAGCGCATGCAAAGGTGACACGTGTCACGCTCAGCGCTAAGCGCAAGTCTGTTAGCGCACTGCGCTTTATAAGTGCGCTGCGCCAATTTATGGGTGTGCCAGTGAGTGACACATGGTGTGCTCTGGCGCAGTGCGCCAGTCCAAGAGCGCAGTGCGCTATATTTAGAAGTGCAAAGCGCAAGTTGTTCTGTGGTTGATACGTGGTGCATTCTGGCGCAGTGCGCCAGTCCAATAAGCGCAAAGGCGCAATTTAAGAGTGAAAGCCACTTTCCAATAGTGCAGAGCGCATTTTGATCAATTTAAGATCAAAGAACAAGTTTTTTGTTCTTCAAAAGAGGCCTTGCCTCAAGATCCAAGAATCAAAGTTCTTGTTCTTATCAAAAGGTTGTGCCTTTATAGATCAAAAGATCTGTTAATGAAGTAAATTACTTCTTTAAATCTTTTATGATTAGATCTTTCTTTGATCTTTTTTCTTTTTTATTGAAGATCTTGATCGTGTTCTTAGATCTTTGATCTTTTTAGAAGATGATTCTTCTTTTTTAATGAGACGATTTCATCTCTGTTCTTCAAGAATATGATTCTTTACCTTTAAAGATGAAGAAGATGATCTTCTTTCTTCAAAGGCTTGCCTTTCTTTCTCTGAGTTTTTTCTCAAAGTTTGCAGAGGGTTCTCTCTATATGAGACTTGAAGTCTTGGGGCCTTTATATAGGGCCAATTTATTTGTTAAGTTAGTTATATAGATCTTTCTCTGATTGATCTGGGGATATTTCCCCACCGTTGGATCTTTGATCCTAAGGCCTCTGTTTTACAGAAGATAATCTTCTTATTTTAATAACATTGGAAAGATCTTTCTAGAACAGAATTTTAATTCTGATTAATTAATAATTTATTATTTAAATTCCAGTACTGGAGCAATTGGCCCTAGCGCACCTGCGTTTGACACGTGGCGCGCAGCGCGGAGCGCAGCGCAACTGCGCCAGCGCGCCAGCGTTTGACACGTGGCGCGCAGCGCGGAGCGCAGCGCAACTGCGCTAGCGCACCACTGTTTGACACTTGGCGCGCAGCGCGGAGAGTAAGGGATCTGAAGCGTTGCTTCATTTTAAAATTTGAATTTTGAAACGGAGCTTTTCTCTGATTGGGGGTGCGCTGCCTTGGGCGCAACGCTCCTGGCGCTGGCGTGTCTGCTTTTGACACGTGGCGCGCAGCGCAAGAAATCTGAAGCGTTGCTTCAATTTTTGAATTTTGAAATTCAAAAAGAGCTTTTCTCTCATTAGGGGAAACAAATGCCCCCCACCGTTGCGCTCACGTGGCGCACACGTGAGTGCAGTGGTGGCAACATCTGAGCCCTTGGATCAACTCAGAAGTTGTGGAGGCGCTTCAGCGCCTATAATAGGACCCTTGGTCCTCAGAAGATTATCATCTTCAAGAATTTTTATCTCAGAGCCTTGCTCTCATTTCCAAGAATTTCAAGAGTTAAAACTCTAGAAAATTTTAGGTAAAAATTAAATTAAATTAAATTAATTTTAATAACTTAGGGGGTTTACCCATTAACAGAGCCTTGCTCTTATAGATCTTTAGATCTAAAGAAAAACCCCTTTAGGGTTTTATAAATAGAGACTTGCTCTCAAGAACCCATGGATCTAAATAGATCTTTCCTTAGGGTTTCTTAGCCCATGGGTCAGAGCTCTGCTCTTTTGACAATGTATAGATCTTTTGATCTTTTAATGAAGAATTCTTAAGAGCTTTTTCATGGATCTTTAAGATCCCAGAATTTTAATTCTCAGGAATTAATTTTCATTAACTTTTGGTGGATTTTCCATCATTATTACAGAGCTAGGCTCTTTAAGGAATTTTATTCCCTCGTGACTAGAGTTTGACAAGTCTCACTCTGTTACAGAGCTTTGCTCTGAAAGGGAGATTCTCTCCTTGTCTCGAGGGATTTCTCATTCAATGAGAATATTCTTTGAGGATTTCCTCATTAATTGACAGTCTCTTCCAATGATGAGGCTGTCTTATTAATTGATGCGTTGTCGTCTGGATTTTGTGGGTCCACCTTCGGTCCCCTTTCTACTGCATTGCTGTGTAGTACAAATTTTAAAGTGTCGCTCAGAATTTTAAGATTAAATTATAGTACTGATAATTGAATTCTTTTCTTTTTTCGCAGGCGACATGTCTTCTGATCTTTCGTTCTCATTTTTCCGCTCAGAGGGAGGATTCCCTAAGGCACCGGTGGACCGGGAGGTTCTTGTGCTAATTAAAGATTACGACCCGGAATACAAAAACCTTCACCTGTGGGGTAGGTGGTACAACGAAATTATCAAAGGTCGCCGAAGCTTCTCTTGTGCGATGCCGTCAGAGCCGATCTCATCGATTTCATACGTGGATATACCCCCGGTGAGCTATGCCGTAGAGGTCGTTAACTGGACTTCGGAGGGTCTTCTTCAACCCTCGATTGCTGCCATACCCATGCAGTTGCCGGCAGCCTTGGATATTTTGGGACGGCGCATATGCCAGGGTGAGTCGCGCCCTTGGGGACAACCCTACAACATCGGGTTGACCCCTCGACACTCGGCAGGGTATCTGTAGTGGGCTAGGTATATTTTGTCAGCGAAGAAGGCGCATCTGCTGAAGATCGGTCTATACCCTGCAGTTTACGCCTCGCTGTTCGAGTATTCTGCTCCTCCGACATGGTGGAGTAAGGCGTTCGTGGAGCAATGGAACATCCCCACCCATACCTTTCTTTTAATGGACAGGGAAGTTTCCATCCCTCTAGAAGAATTTGCAGAGATTTCCGGTTTGCCGGTGAGGGGGGAGCACTATGAGGAGCTTCTTCCCCCTGATGAATATGTTTTTGCCACCAAGCCGTTGGTGATGGGCTTGACGCCGGAGAACGCTATTCAGCACCAGTTTCCGAGTCTGGTAAAGGTGCTGAATATGTATGAAAGTCTTTACTTGGAATCGGGAGGCCGGGGAATTAGTTTCGCAGACTTCATCGCCCGCTTTCTTCGACCGGAGATTCTATTGCAACGGGGCGAAAAATTTGCCAAGCTTAACGACCCCTTCGGCCTTGGCTTAGATCGTCGACCTGCACTGGAATCCGATCAAAAGGGTTTTTACCTCCCCGATGTTGCAATTATCCCCTTATCGGAAATCGCCGTTCCGGGCATCGACGAAGAGAACTTCTTTCTCGGGTTTCTGGGGGTATGGTTGTGCTGGTTCGCGCTCCCCGTGCACTCTCGCTATATGAGGCCGTCCGTGTTCTACCCAGCACATCGGATGGTGGCTGGCATACAATTGGCCATCGGGATTGCCGGGTTGGCCCATCTGTACCATGGTCTTAGCGTGGCGGCGGACGCAACTGAACCGGGGGTGCAACCCGCTAACTTCCCGATGCACTACTTTATTTCGTGGATGGAAATGCACGTGCTCGGGGTGTTTGGTACTCATAAAAGACCCTTGTTTTACGAGAAGTACAGATTCCCGAGAGTTATGCGGCTGATCGGCGATTCTATCGTGAATCCGCCTCCGCGGGAGGCTGGGGGTTGCTTCTTCGTCCGCGCACGGTCGGAGCGGGTATTTCTTTCATGGACAAGGTCCTGACAATCGGCCCGGAGACCTCCAAGGCGGTGTTGGCGTTGCGCGATAATTTCAAGGACGGGGCCTCCGTATTAAAAGCCCGGGAGATTCTACATCTATACTCCATCCGGCCGGGCTTCCTCGTGTTCAAGCAGAATGAGGCGGCGCTTTTTATGTGGTACAACCCCCATCGGTTCGCCCAACAACTAAGCTATAACCAGGGGGTCCCACTGGAGGCGTTTTTGGAAGAGCCTGTGGCCACCAAGGAGGGAATACGGAGCGTACTGCATCATTTTATGCGGTTAAAAAACGGGCTCCCACTTCTTCATTAGCGTGCCGAGTTGCATTCCAAAGGCCCTCAACGTATACGGGGCTTGGTATCAGCACGCGATGGGTGCTGTTATCTGGGAAGAGAAGTGGCTGCTGCTTGATCGCAAGGGTGTGTCCCCTGCCAGCGATCGCAACGTTCCTCTAAAGCGAAGGACCCCTATCCCTCCTCCAATAAGAGGAGATGCTGAAGATGAGCCTCCACGTGTGCTAAGCCCCCTGCGTGGATTGCCCCGTGATCCTGTGGACGTGCCTTCAGCGTCCCGTGCTCCCGTGGAGATGGTGAACGTGGTTTCGCCCGAATTCGGCGTGGGCTCGGACACCGGGACTCGCCGTCCCAAGGTGCCCGCGAAACGTAAGCTGATTTTGGGTGCGACCGGGGTTCGCGCGCAGAAGAGGAAGAAGAAGTCGATCCTATCTGCTGACGTTGCATTTGATCAGGAACCTCATGCTCCTTATAGCGAGGGCTTGGGTGAGTACGGGACCAACGAGGGCTTATTTATGCCGCCAGACGACACTGATCTGGCGGCCGCCATCGCAGCTTCTGAGCGATTGGCAAGGCGCGACGCGTGGTTGGTTAAACTTGCGCAATCAGGTAATCACTAGTTGTATTTTTCGTCATTGCATCGTACCTCTATCATTGTTTTTGACTAACGGTTTTCCTTCTTTAACAGGCATTTCTAACGAAGAAGCCATCGCTGCTTCTCTCAAAACTTTCGAGGAGGAGGAACGACTCAAAGCATCCTTAGGCCTTGGTACATTTCGGTTTACTATGTCTCTCCTTCCATTTCTTATGAGTAATCTGACCCTCTCTTTATCTTATCGCAGGGACCACAAGACCTACCTCGCAAACCGATGCGGGAATTCTCCCCGGGCCAGCTACCAAAGTCCTGGCTTCTTCGGGATTGCCACAAGAGGCCCCGCTTAAAAAGCCGATGATGGAAGCCTTGACGGCTCTGGAGGCAACCCTGAATGCGGACGACGACGCCTTGCTGAAGGACGGTTCCAAAAAGTCTGTCGCGACGGCCCGGGAGGAAAGGAAACGCATAAGGCGTGCAGCGAGGGAGCGTTGCGCTGCTTTGGCTGCGGGAGCAGGCTCAAGCGTCGTTACTCCCGCCGCTACTCCTTCAGAGGAGCTCCCGGTCGCCTTGTCTACTGTTCATAGACGGGCGACACGTGCAGCTCGGGAGGCCAACGGTAAACCCGCCTCAGATAATGTGTTTTTGAGGCTTTGTTGTCAAAGTTTTAAACCATTAGTTCTTATATATCTTGTCCTGCAGGGCCGAGTCTTACTGGAGGAGCGGTGGCGAACGTCGAGCCTGAGGGGACGGTAGAGGTGGTAGCCGTTGAACCCGAGGCGATGGTAGGAGATATAGACGGGGTTGCCAAGCCCGAGATAATGGCTGACGAGACAGTCACGACTGCTATGCTCGAGATGGCTGCCAATGCCGAGCCCGAGGGGGCGGAGGGTGAGACGGCTGCTACGGCCGAGCCTGAGGCAGCAGTGGATGAAATGGCTGCTACGGACGAACCTATGGCAGCGGTGGACGAGACGGCTGTGACCGCTGAGCCCGAAGTGGTAGCGGGTGAGACGGCTGCTATAGTTGCTGAGCAAGAGATGGCCGCTCTTTCTCAAGAGTCGGGCGCCGCTTCGATCATCGCTCTCCCTGCTTACGGTTCTTTGTCGTCTTCCGGCGTTGTGAGCGTGACGACGGCTCCTGTAGAGTCGGGCGATGAGGCAACGGGAGCTGAGACCGTCCCAATAGAGGAGGAAGACGCCACCGTTGCATCAAGTAACACCCTCGTTAGGGCTCTGGCCGGCGACTCTTTAGGTAAATCTTGGGTCACTGCCCTTCTTTTATTCTGCAATCTTTCCTAATAAAGTTTATCTTGTTTCTAATGCAGGTGTGGCTAGTGCTGAAATTGAGCTGCTCGAGACAGCGCCGCCAGTTACCGCCCAGACGGTGACCACCCCTCTGCCTTCTCTCGCACCGTCGAAAATGCTGGAAGGTATGGATTCGTAACCTATTATTCTTATCCCTCGGGCGTATAATTCATGTACTGACGTCGAGTCATCGCGTTTTTGCAGGAGTTCTTCTTGACCACCTGTACCAGGTGTTGCACCCACACTTCTCCTTCTTGTCAAAGATTAGTCCACCTGCTGGTGTCGGTGAGTATTTTCTCTAAACGACGTCCCCTTGTTTAAC
Organism: Agapanthus africanus; assembly: GCA_030015575.1. Taxonomy (NCBI): domain Eukaryota; kingdom Viridiplantae; phylum Streptophyta; class Magnoliopsida; order Asparagales; family Amaryllidaceae; genus Agapanthus; species Agapanthus africanus. The sequence continues at coordinate 32,040,598 of CM057339.1, forward strand.
GGGTAGTCGCATTATTGCTAATCTCTTCTTTATATTGCTTGTAGCCTTACGAATCGAAGGAGGGGACGAGGCCGTCGTTGCGCCACCAGTACTCCCAGCTCTGCCCCCTGCTGCAGCCGGTATAGTAGACTCTACTTTTTTACTTGTTTTCTTTATTTCTTAAGCCGACACCTGATTATAATCTATTTTGCAACAATCACATCGACTCCAACCCCGTTCGAGTCTTGTATTATAATGCCGGCCGGGCCCTTTTTAAGGCGTCCATCATCCAAAGGTGCTGCGAACAGCCTATGCATGCTAAGTAAGTATATCGAGGAGTTTGACGCAGAGGCTCCCACATCTGCCGCGGATTTTTCCGCAGAGATTAACCCTATGCTGGTGACGCTCATGAACTTTCACCGTGAGGGCGTCGTTGAGTCTTGGGTTAATCACTGCCGGGAGGTCGAGGCTTGCTTGCATGAGCTTGAGCTTAAACGTCCGGCACCTGAGATTCTGTCCACGAGCACTCAACGGGCGGCATCGATCGAGCAGAGCGCTTCTTACTTCCGCTATCTCGAACAAGAAGTGGCTTTAAAGCGAAGGGGAATGCAAAGAAACTTCAAGCGAGTCTGCTCGACTGCGTGCTGAGGCCGACGCGAACGCTGCCCAGGTGAAAGTTATCTTCGAGGGCCTTCTGCAATGTATCTCTGATGGGTTATCATTGAAGCAGAAGCTCGATGTCGTTGAGCGTGATGCACAAGATCGTGAAGCAGCTCAGCGATTCGTCGAGGAACTGTTAGTTACATGTATGCCCTAGAGGCCATTACTATATATAGGATGTATATTGTAGTGGATGCTTGGACATATATAGGGAGGACTTTCTTGCTCGACATGATAGTATGCTATCTGGTTGCTCTTTACCTTAACGTGTACACTGATTGTCTCTCTGTTACATGTTGGTAAAGCCCTTAGGATGTGTACTTGACTACCTGGACTATGATGCGGATCATACTAGTGGGGACATGGTAGTCCATAAGTACATCCTTCAAGGTCCCTAGTCGTGGGTGTATCGAGACGGGGCATCGATATACCAGAGTAGACTAGCGTATACCTTCTCGACCCATACAGATGGGCGATGGATGATCCCATATCCATTGGTGTTTGACATCAGAGATGATATACGGGTGCTCAGTGGAGACTGGGTACACTGGACGGACTCGCCGAGAACTCCCAGATGGTATTATACCTTACGTCAGATGGCAGTTCTCTGGTGACACTGGTACATGTTAGTCTGTAGACCCGAGATCGTCATAGAGTCTTGTGTGATTCCCACCGTGCTTTGATTTCCACCTTACCATGTCCAAGAGGGCGTGCAAAACGGTGGTTTTTGGGTACAGTCCCGAATCACAAGGAGGCAATGAGCGATAGGAGGGGATTCGTCTCTCCCGGTACAGGGAGTTGATGTTGCGCTGTGTTCGATTGGCTATAACCGGAAATCCCTGGCCAGGGTTGCTGAGATTTACTGGTAATTGTTACCAGTAGTTTCTCGAACTGTTATAGACCTCATATCGACATGACTTATCGAGCTACTGGGGTCTGACGTTTACCACCCCTAGGCGAGATATGCGACATATTAGACGACGAGACCGGACTGTACGGTAAGTGTTGCTGGTTGGATCTACAGGAGTGTGAGCGGGCTTGCTCGTTGATCTTCTGATTGCTCAATACCCGGGTGGCCGTTACGTTTAGCAGACCGCTTGCGGCTTGTGGGTGTTTGATATGATCATCACCTGCTGCCGGCGTATTGACGAGTGTTTAGAGTCCTACACAGAGGTTTCCTGGCTCAAGCGAAACGAAATAGGAGCGCATATGAGATATGTGTGGGACCGAGAATAATACCAGTATGTGATACTGTATTCTATTCTCGTGATTTCTGACATTGATCGGTTGTATGCGATATAGCCGGGTTATCGGATCAAGTGTTGATTCAATAAGTTGTTACTATTGATATTAGTCGGTTATATGCGATATGACCGGATCATTAAATCAAGTATCGATTTAATGATTTAATGTATAATTATATATTTGATATATTACTTTACATTAACTAGTATTTGTTCACTTAAGATTGATTTTCTCACTTGATATGCACAAGTTGTATATGTGATATATTTTTGTGCACTAGTTTGTATCATGTTTGATGATACATGCAAACTTGGGTGTGTGTATGCTTTACACCATTGTTTAGGTTAATGGTTAGTGTTCTATTCATTTTATTTTGTTTATTTTGCAAAAACTAAATGGTGGCTTTTCTTGTTTTTATGCTTGAAGCTTCATGAAGCTTTTAAGCATCTTTGAAAAGTCTAACCATTTTGTTTTTATGCTTTAACCTAACCATCAACCTAAACCCTAGTTTATTCTCTACACAAGTTAACTCACCCATGGTTGCTAAATGATAAGCATCACTTGATTTTCTATTTTTGATTATTCATTCATTCTTTTTTCTTTCTTTCTTCTTCTTCTTCATGAAGAGAAGAAAACCTTGCTAGAAAATTCCAAGTGATGAATCCAAGTGAGAAATCCAAATCCAAAGTGAACCCACTTCCTATTTCTTCATCCTCTACCACTTGCCATGTTGTATAGGGTGTTTTCTTCACAAGTTTCATGACCTAGTGAAGATGGAGCTTGAGTTTGAGTCGCATCGACGTAGATCATCTTCGGCATCGAAGTCAACGACCTAGCCCGCCCATTTCTTCGATGAAACCGATGCTAGAGTCCGGGATTCCGATGATCGCAGCGGAGGGACGTCAACACGGAGTTAGAGAAGTGGAGGACCGGATCTACAAAGGTTGTATTTCCTTTCACTTAGTAGCAAAGTAGTTTGCTTGCTTGTTTGTTTCGCCTATCCTCTAGTTAAAGATCTATATTAAGGTTTCTCGGCACATAAAATTTGAATTTGGCATGGTAGATGCCTTGTGGAACCTCTTGAGTGTGCCTAGGAACCCTACAGTGGTATCAGTGCCTAGCTTGAGCTTTAGGTGAAGTGTAGACGATGTTAGAAATCCGATCGAACCCCGAAACCCTAACTCAAACCCTTCTCTGTACATTTTCTGAAAATGTGGTTCTTTCCAAATTAAAAATATCCAAAAAATACAGCAGGGTATTATAGGAGTTATTGTGAAGCACGTGAGCCCAAGTCAACCAAAGCGCTGCGGAATCGCGGCCCACCCTAGCCTGTGCGGCGGTTCCACGGCCATAATGGTGATTCTTGGCACGTTCTTTGCACAGTAATGCCCATATGAATTTCCTGTGTTTTCTGGGAATTTTTAAAATATACTCAACAGTTGAGTTTTCTGGGGTTTTTTTGGGAACTCGATGATTCGATCGGATTGTTTAACTTTGTCTATATGTTTTTCCGGGTAATTTTAGAACATGTTAAAAGGTTCGACCGGATATAAATACCCACTTTTTTCCCTGCCGGGAAATTTCCAAGTGTTGGATTTTTCCGTAGTTTGAAAACGTTCTAAGTAGTGCAAGTAACGCGATGGAGCCTCTAGAAGACAACAAACCTTAACTCGATTATGTGACCGTCTTGAACTGCCCTTTGAACCTTAGGGTTTGGGGCAGTACGGCGTGCCACATGTGAGGCGTTGGCTTGACCCTTCTACGGCTGAACCGTTGGTACTGTGGCATGAAGTGAATGTTTTTAAACTTATTTCATGTGTTGAGCTGTTTCGGGAAAACTTGGGTGTTTGATTGTTCAATCGGAAAGTTTAACATTTTCTATTTATCTGGAATGTGATACAATATTTGGAATCCACATGTAGTTATGAGATAACTGATTTGGATGTTATAAACATAGCAGTTTAGTCTCACTTGATCGGTTGCCACGGAATTTTGATGTGATCAAAAGTCCGTCGCAATCACGTTGCATACCCGGATACTCGCCGGGTAAACTTAATAGACAGCCATACCTCATAGCCCCGACCAAGTGACTGTAGGAGAACCCCGTCGCCGAAAGCATCCGTTCTGGTGCTCGCGGCAGCGGTGTTCAGCCTTGGTGCACTTCGTCGACGGCATCGGGGGTGCGGCCGCCTACTAAAGTTTGCGACGAGCATTCGATCAAAATGTCGGGAATCTTGTTGAATTGCCCGGCTTGATATTGAAAAGAGTTTTCGATAATGAGACTAAAATGCGGGGTTTATAGTTGTTAGGCATGCGATGTCTAAGGAATTCATTTGATTAGGCATGCGATGTCTAAAGAGGTTGTGGATTCCAACTGTTGTAATTCTACACTTTCTTTTCTGCGACCGTAAGTGTAATATGTGATATCGCCGGTTTCGTTGCTATATGTCAACGACAATTGGGATGGGCATATTTACTTACGTTGATGACATGTGATGTTATGTGCTGCTGGATATGTTATATTGGATCGTCGTGTTTGAATAGCCGGGGTTTTTTTTTATGTGAGATGAGTGTTTTTCATTTTCATTCATGTAAAAACTTGTATGTAATATTCTTTTATTGGGGCACTTTCAGGTTGCGGATGATGTCACCGTTTTATATTATTTACTTTTTCGCATTAGGATAGACCTAAGGAGGGGAGCACAAGTAACCGGGTTCTAGAGTCCAGTGGGAGACCAACTCGAGGAGTCGAGTCCGGGTCTCCTAACTCTAGAATTGGTAGGGTTGCTTGCCGCTCTCGTAGGGGTCTAGGAGTGTGGGTTTGGCTATTCATCACGACCGTGGAATCCGTGTTTTATACAGGCTCAAAATAAAACACGGGCGTCCTAATATATCCAATATTTCATATGATATTTTCTGCTGCGTTATCTGTGATGTGATCATTTGATATGTTGTGATAGATACTGTATATAGTATATATGATATATTATATTGACGTTACTTATGTTTTACACCCGCTCTAGCCCTGCCCCGCTCTGCCGTTAGTTACCTAACCTAACGGTGCACGAGGGGACATCGAGGCGAATGCGGATGGCATAAGTGTACGTCGTATTTATCTGTGATGTTTAGGTGACTTAAATGATGGGACTTCATTAATATGATTAATGAAAGAAAAGAAACCTAAAAGATGTTGTGGAATCGAATTTTCAAAAACAGGTAGTTACAGTTCTTGCTTTGCATCGCGGTGTTCCTTATAGAACATCCTGCACCTTATTCGATAAGGAAAGGGCCGAGATCCCTTCACCGGGAGTGACCCCTTTAGCAATAACTGGCAGATGCTACACCCCTCGGTTTGTCTTTTGATTGCTTCTATAGTTTTTGCTTTGCACAGCGGTATATATGATATATCCTGCACCTTATTCGATGAGGAAAGGGCCGACGATCCTTTCACCGGGAGTGACCCCTTTAGCAAAACTAGAAAAGCCTCAAAAGCACTCCATTTTAAAATCATTTGATTCTACAACGATATCAAGTTCATTACGCAATAGGTTTTCAGAAAAACCTGTCGTAGCACTCCGTCATCTCAAATAAGTTGTATATAGTATTCGTGCTGTATTTGTTGGCTTTCGTCAAGATGCAGTGTGCGGTAGCTATATGCTGCTTAACTGCTGCATATGATGCGATTGGATTAAGGTAGTCGTACGGCTTTGTTGGCTTTCGTCAAGGGTCATGCGGATGGGTTTAATTCAATCAAGAAATGTACGGGCTGAACATGACTAGCGGGATATGGTTTGTTGGCTTTCGTCAAGGTCATAGCACGTTAGGGGCAAAATTATCGGGAATTTCAAGTGTTGAAATTTGCAATGAGATTGCATACCTTCTATGAGATAGTTGGATCCCGATACCCATTGCGAGTAATTGTTACTCCTGGGAGAGTTTTACACATTACAATTAGCCGATCAAGTAGGTGTCTAGAAAGGTGTTAACGGGGTTACGCCTCTGGGAAAACGAGGTTTACTCTAATTAGGTCCGTGCGAAAGCACGGGGAACCTCCCTCAAAGTACCGACACTGGCCTGGCTGAAAGATTGGCGAACTTGTAGCGTGTAATTAATCCCGGCTAGTCTTTCCTTTTAGGGTTTGAAGGAAGATTTGATTAAAACAGTGGGAGCCATCCTGATTAGATAAAATAATAACCAATCTGATCTTGTAAGAGCATACGCTGAGTGTTTTCTTCTCTCTCTCTCCAGGTAGCGACCATATCACGCCTTAATCAAGATAATAAAATGGATATATTGACCGAACCCGCTTGTTATACTGAGCTGGGGAACGTTGGTCCCGCTCTAACTTATAATTGTTATAAGATAGAGCATGAAATTGGGGAATACCAGATTTCCCGTGCCGCCCAAACGAAGAAAGTGCATGTTGATGCATCATCTTCGGGTGTGTTCGTTACAAAGAACTGTTTCTCAGTATCCTTTACGTCCTGAGTATGTAATACCAGATCAGGATCCCCATATGTAATCTGTTACATAGGCTACAGATAGGTAAAGAACTGAGACCAGGTGATAAGTTTCATGAGACAGAAAACGGTGCAAGTGTTACAGCCAAATCTGTTGGTCACTGTCACCCTGTATTACCTGTACATTGATTCTGAACGAATGTTATTAGATACCGAACCTGATATACAAAATCATATCAGTCTCTTTATTAGTAAAGAAATGATAAAATTTTGTATTGTTGGATAATATTTTGAACATTTCCTATATCAAAAGTTGATCGGTTCAGGCACGTTATCTAAAAGCATTGATGTTCTAAATCAAACTACAGTTCTTAATATACGGAACACACACAAGAGGAAGAGTTCAGAAATGAACGGATCCTTCTTGAGGCATTGTAGACTAGGTCATATCAATGCGACCCGACTAGCTGAAGTTACATTTAGATGTATATTTAAATTAGTTTGAATTTACATCTTGTGAAACTTTCCAGTCATGTCACAAAGATTCGATGACTATAGCTCTGTTTATTGGAAACAGAGAAAGAGTTAGTAAACTCTTGGGACTGATACATGATGATGTATGTAAGGTCCCCTGTCTACACATGCCAGGACCGGTTCTTTGTACTTCATTACATTCTCTGATAATTTCTCAAGATTCAGACATATGTTCCTGTTGAAACACAAGTCCGAAATTTTTGAGATATTCACAGAATATAAGTTAGAAGTAGAGAACCAAATTACGGGTATAAGTATTATGTCCTATGATAAGATCAGGGAGGAGAATACTTGTGCATGGAATTCTTGGACTATTCTAAAGGAGAATGAGACTCTCTCTCAGTGTTACTCCTCCTTATACACCACAGCACAATGGTGTATCGGGGCGGAGCAATCGCACCATATTGTATATGGTGTGCTCTATGATGAGTATTACTGAGTTACCTATTTCCATTTGGGGTTGTGCACTTGAGAAGTTGCATACCTATTGAGTTGGGTTCGAATCAAATCTGTGCCTACCACTCTATATGAGATATGGTATGGGAAGAACCCATCTCTTAAGTAAGTTAAGATTTGGGATTGTCCGGCCTATGTCAAAGGCAAAATCCGGACAAGATCGAGGCAAGGTCAGTTCTGTAGAACTGGAAGGAGTTCCAGCTATACAAACTGCAGGTGATGATTTGATAGAACCAAAGGATTCAGTAGATTCCAACGAACCTCAGCCTCTTCGCCGATTTAGTAGGGTTCCTCACCCACCTGAGAGTTACTTCGGTTTCTCTATGACAGTGGGAGCGAGGATTGCATCATGAGATGATGACCCAACTAGTTTCGAGCAGGCCATCAAGAGTAGGGACTCTGTAAGAATGGCTGGATGCTTAGCAATCTGAGATGGAATCCATGTACACCAACAAAGTATGGACTTTGGCTGCTATATCTGAAGGGTTAAATCCCCATCAGGAGCAAGTATATCTTGAGAAGATTACTTGGTGTAGATGGAAAAGTTGAGACTTTCGAAGCTAGACTTGTTAAAGGTTTTCGTCATCGGCCAGGCGTGGAAAATGATGAAACCTTTTCCAGTGGCTATGCTTAAGTCCATCCGGATCCTACTTGCCATTGTTGCATATCATGACTATGATATCTGGTGGTTGGGTGTCATGACTGCTTTTCTAAATATTGATTTAGAAGAGAACGTCTATAAGTACACAGCCAGAGGGCTTCGTAAACAGTAGGAGCAGCGGAAACGCGTGCAAGTTGCTTTACAGATAAAGCAGGCATCGAGGAGTTGGAACATCTGTTTTGATATGGTAATCAAAGAGTTTGACTTCATCAAAATGGTAGATGCACCTTGTATATACAAAAAGGCAGTAGGGAGTATGGTGGTGATCTTCGTAGAATACGTGGATGACATACTCTTGATAGGGAAGGAGTTTCCTATGCTACGCTCGGACAATCTCCGCTTATCACAAGGATTCTCCATAAAGGATCAAAGTGATACCTCCTAAATCCTGAGTTTTGATCTATGAGATAGAAGTAATTGGATGTTAGGATTCTCACTAGTTGTAGTGAGATGGTATCAATCAATCCTGGGGAGAATCACTGGAAAGGTTCCAGAGTGATAAGGACGACTGAATGTCGGTCACAGGCATTGTCTTTACCCTCAGCGGAGGGACGGTATGTTGGAAGAGTTCCAAGCTAGATACTGTGACATACTAGACGATTAAAGGTAAGATACATCGTTACCAAAGATGCTACCAAAGAGGAAGTCTGGATGTATATTAGTTCATGAGATGAACATCGTTCCTACCATTGTGAGACAATGGAGTTGTGGCGTATGCTTAGGAACGCCTGTCCCATCAGTGATCCAGACATATTCTGAGGCAGCATCACCTGATCATGGAGATAAATGATCTCCAGGGTGATCGAGGTTAGGAGAGTAGACTCAGAGGACAACACGGTGGATCCACTCACAAAGGCCTTTTTCCAGAGAGAGACTTATATGGGATGGTTGAGTATTAGATACTGCAACCACTGCTACAGATGGCCTTAGTGCAAGTGGGAGATTGTTAGTTATATGTATGCCCTAGAGGCCATTACTATACATAGGATGTATATTGTAGTGGATGCTTGGACATATATAGGGAGGACTTTCTTGCTCGACATGATAGTATGCTATCTGGTTGCTCTTTACCTTAACGTGTACACTGATTGTCTCTCTGTTACATGTTGGTAAAGCCCTTAGGATGTGTACTTGACTACCTGAACTATGATGCGGATCATACTAGTGGGGACATGGTAGTCCATAAGTACATCCTTCAAGGTCCCTACTCGTGGGTGTATGGAGACGGGACATCGATATACCAGAGTAGACTAGCGTATACCTTCTCGACCCATACAGATGGGCGATGGATGATCCCATATCCATTGGTGTTTGACATCAGAGATGATATATGGGTGCTCAGTGGAGACTAGGTACACTGGACGGACTCGCCGAGAACTCCCAGATGGTATTATACCTTACGTCAGATGGCAGTTCTCTGGTGACACCGGTACAGGTTAGTCTGTAGACCCGAGATCGTCATAGAGTCTTGTGTGATTCCTACTGTGCTTTGATTTCCATCTTACCACGTCCAAGAGGGCGTGCAAAACGGTGGTTTTTAGGTACAGTCCCGAATCACATGGAGGCAATGAGCGATAGGAGGGGATTCGTCTCTCCCGGTATAGGGAGTTGATGTTGCGCTGTGTTCGATTGGCTATAACAGGAAATCCCTGGCCAGGGTTGCTGAGATTTACTGGTAAGTGTTACCAGTAGTTTCTCGAACTGTTATAGACCTCATATCGATACGACTTATCGAGCTACTGGGGTCTGACGTTTACCATCCCTAGGCGAGATATGCGACATATCAGACGACGAGACCGGACTGTACAGTAAGTGTTGCTGGTTGGATTCACAGGAGTGTGAGCGGGCTTGCTCGTTGATCTTCTGATCGCTCAATACCCGGGTGTCCGTTACGTTTAGCAGACCGCTTGCGGCTTGTGGGTGTTTGATATGATCATCACCTGCTGCCGGCGTATTGACGAGTCTTTAGAGTCCTACACAGAGGTTTTCTGGCTCAAGAGAAACGAAATAGGAGCGCATATGAGATAGTGCGGGACCGAGAATAATACCAGTATGTGATACTGTATTCTATTCTCGCGATTTGTGACATTGATCAGTTGTATGCGATATAGCCGGATTATCGGATCAAGTGTTGATTCGATAAGTTGTTACTATTGATATTAGTCGGTTATATGCGATATGACCGGATCATTAAATCAAGTATCGATTTAATGATTTAATGTGTAAATTATATATTTGATATATTAGTTTACATTAACTAGTATTTGTTCACTTACGATTGATTTTCTCACTTGATGTGCACAAGTTGTATATGTGATATATTTTTGTGCACTAGTTTGTATCATGTTTGATGATACATACAAACTTAGGTGTGTGTATGCTTTACACCATTGTTTAGGTTAATGGTTAGTGTTCTATTTATTTTATTTTGTTTATTTTGCAAAAACTAAATGGTGGCTTTTCTTGTTTTTATGCTTGAAGCTTCATAAAGCTTTTAAGCATCTTTGAAAAGTCTAACCATTTTGTTTTTATGCTTTAACCTAACCATCAACCTAAACCCCTAGTTTATTCTCTACACAAGTTAACTCACCCATGGTTGCTAAATGATAAGCATCACTTGATTTTCTATTTTTGATTATTCATTCATTCTTTTTCTTTCTTCTTCTTCTTCTTCATGAAGAGAAGAAAACCTTGCTAGAAAATTCCAAGTGATGAATTCAAGTGAGAAATCCAAATCCAAAGTGAACCCACTTCTTATTTCTTCATCCTCTACCACTTGCCATGTTGTATAGGGTGTTTTCTTCACAAGTTTCATGACCTAGTGAAGATGGAGCTTGAGTTTGAGTCGCCTCGACGTAGATCATCTTCGGCATCGATGTCAACGACCTAGCCCGCCCATTTCTCCGATGAAACCGACGCTAGAGTCCGGGATTCCGATGATCGCAGCGGAGGGACATCAACACGGAGCTAGAGAAGTGGAGGACCGGATCTACAAAGGTTGTATTTTCTTTCACTTAGTAGCAAAGTAGTTTTCTTGCTTGTTTGTTTCGCCTATCCTCTAGTTAACGATTTATATTAAGGTTTCTCGGCACATAAAATTTGAATTTGGCATGGTAGATGCCTTGTGGAACCTCTTGAGTGTGCCTCGGAACCCTACAGGAACAACTCTCATCCTAGTTGCAGCAGCGAGCCCAGGTCGAAGCAGAGTTGGCCGCAGTAGCTGGTCAGGAAGAGGGGCTGAGGGAAGTGCGCGAGCGGCTAACCGGATTATTAAAAGTGCTTTCCTTTCAATAAAAATTTTGTATCATTTGTAATTGTGAATAAAATGTATTTGTCCTTTTATTTTTTCATATGATGTATTTTGTCCCCAATCGAATTCATGAATAAAAGATACATGTTCTTCGTAATGTCTTGTGTCATTTCTCTGCTTTCTTCGTTCTTGCTGTGTTGTTTGCCATGTGACTTTAGTCAGTGTGATCTGTGGATAGCATATAGCTGTCAGTCTTAGGCTCTTGGTAAGGTAGTGATGGCTTAGGAAACAGGGTTAGGATCCGTCAGCTATGACTTTTTAACTTTATGCGCTGTGAGGGTCTCAAAAAGAATTTTCTCCCCACCGGTCGAGAGGATCCCGTAGGTGTAATTTTCTCCTTAAGAATCGTGAGGATTCCTAAGTGTGTTTTCTCTTGAGACTCATAAGGATCTCACAAGAGAATTTACTCCCTTACAAGTCGTGAGGACCCGCAAGTGACGGGTGAAGTTACCCTTATCTGCATTTCACGGAGTCGGGGGTTGCTCTGGATGCTTCCGATGGGTTCACTGCCGTGTTTGGCGTGGACCAAGCTCTGCTCTGGACGTTTTCCAGGATACCGTAGTTTAAAGACATCGCGGTCGAGGTTAAGGACATCATAGTCCGTGGATTTAAGGACTCCACTGCCCGTTATTAGTTTTAAGACATCACGGTCAAGGTGAAGGACGTCATAGTCCATGAGTTTAAGGACCTCACAGTCCGTTATTAGTTTTAAGACATCACGGTCAAGGTTAAAGACAACATAGTCCATAAGTTTAAGGACCTCACAGTCCGGTATCAGTTTTAAGACATCACGGTCGAGGTTAAGGACATCATAGTCCATGAGTTTAAGGACCTCAAGGACCTCACAGTCCGGTATTAGTTTTAAGACATCACGGTCAAGGTTAAGGACATCATAGTCCATGAGTTTAAGGAACTCACAGTCCAATGTTAGTTTTAAGACATCATGGTCGAGATTAAGGACATCATAGTCCATGAGTTTAAGGACCTCACAGTCCGGTATTAGTTTTAAGACATCACGGTCGAGGTTAAGGACATCATAGTCCGTGAGTTTAAGGACCTCACAGTCCGTGAAATGTGTGGTTATTGGGACCCGTCACCTCTTTGAAGACGTTGAGGAATTACAACGACAAATATCAAAGGAGTGAAGAGATGTACCCTTGAACCAAGGTAAAATTAGTTTAAAATCACTGGGGTTGATTGTTAGTTTTAAGACATCACGGTCGAGGTTAAGGACATCATAGTCCGTGAGTTTAAGGACCTCACAGTCCGATGTTAGTTTTAAGACATCCCGATCAAGGTTAAGGACATCATAGTCCATGGATTTAAGAACTCCACAGTCCAATGTTTGCTCTGGATACTTCTTACGGGATCACTGCCGTATTTAGCGAGGACCAGGCTCCGCTCTGGATGCTTCACACTGGTTCACTGCCGTGCTCTGCGAGGACCAGGATCCACTCTGGACGTTTTCCACGGGGTCAGAAGTGACGTTATCCGCGTTCTACGTAACCAGGAATTTTGCTCTAGATGCTTCCCACGGGTTCACTGCCGTGTTCGGCGAGAACTAGGCTCCGCTCTGGATGCTTCACACGGGTTTATTGTCGTGCTCTGCGATAACCAGGATTCGCTCTGGACGTTTTCCACGGGGTTAGAAGTGACGTTATCCGTGTTCCACGTAACCAGGAATTTTGCTCTAGATGCTTCCTATGGGTTCACTGCCATGTTCGGCGAGGACTAGGCTCCGCTCTGGATGCTTCGCACGGGTTCACTGCCGTGCTCTGGGAGGACCATGATCCGCTCTGGACGTTTTCCACGGGGTTAGAAGTGACGTTATCCGCGTTCCACGTGACTAGGAATTTTGCTCTAGATGCTTCCCACGGGTTCACTGCCGTGTACGGCGAGGACTAGGCTCCGCTCTGGATGTTTCATACGGGTTCACTGCCGTGCTCTGCGAGGACAAGGATCCTCTCTGGACATTTTCCACGGGGTCAGAAGTGACGTTATCTGCGTTCTACGTGACCAGGAATTTTGCTCTAGATGCTTCCCACGGGTTCATTGCCGTGTTCGTGTAAGTTTACGGTAGCGCCCCGGCCGTCTATCTGAGGCCAAACGCGGAACAAAAATCTTTTACAACCGACGCTAACATAGACTTTCCCTGGATCGTGCCATTAACGCTAAACTAGCTAACTGTAAAAGAAGTAAGAAAGGCTATACCGATTGATCCGTGTCCTTCGGTCTTTAGCCACCATCTTTAGCTCCTCACGGCATTTCCGATCTTGCTCGATCTTCGGTCTTCTCGTCGAAAGGGCACCACTTCAACGAATCTTTATACGGGTTCCCGCCTCAGAACCGAGACAACTCGGACATGAAATTTGCTAGCCGACATGTCCAACATTGAAGTAGAGAGAGTGTAGAATATTTTGTCTCAAAGCACCCGAGGGTTTGGGTATAGGTAAAATGAAGTTGCCAAGTGAGTTGAAGAGTGTGAGCATAGAATTTATTTCAAGTCAAGAAAGAAATGGGGCTCTGGAATTTCTTTTGCTCGGCCAAGGTAAAGATGTGCTCTGTGGAAATTTTTTGAGTGCTCTCTGGAAATTTTGAGGGGTGAGGTATATATATATGTGATTGATTAAAAGCAACCTAAGTGAATTAAATCCATCACCAACCAAAACTCCCAGCACACCCAATTGGGCAGCCACCTCAACAAACAAATCAAAAGCAATTAATAAATTAATCCCCATACCTCCAAAATATCCACAGCACACACCCCCTCCTCATTAAATAAAAGGCATGGCCAAGAAATGAGCCCATCACTCCCACTTGCCAGCACACACATGAACCACAGATGAATGAATTTCGAATTCCTTTTTTTAGCCAAAAAAGAAATGAAGCAAAAAGAATGCTAACAAATTCCATTCTCACAATTTTCATTATTAACATTTAAACTAAACTGTCAAATACAGAAAAATAAAAAAAGCAACCCTAAAATAAACTCGTAACGGATCACGAGAATACCCCTCGTCCGTATATACATACCTGCATCCGTATTCTTACTGAATACGAATACAACGAGACAAAAAATATTCCAACAATATAATATTAGGATTCGGCTTAAACTAAAACCTACTAGTATTATCCGTCCGAACTATGACACGTGTACAAGTGCACGTGTGTGTTCGAACCCTGTCATAAAAGCATACGGCCTCTACAACGTTTCGCCTGAACTTGGGAAACTGTCTGTGGGGGACTCTAATGACTCATCAGCACACTGGCACTGGGTATAACCACTAGCACGTCAGAGGTACTAGCTGTACGTAACGGTTGCCTATTGTTTCCCCCAATCAGAGCAAAGCTCCGTTTGAATTTTGAAAATTCAAAAATTGAAGAAACGTTTCAAATTCCTTACGCTGCGCGCAACGCGCCACGTGTCAAAAGCTGACACGCCAGCGCAGCGCCCAAGGCAGCGCACCCAATCAGAACAAGGCTCTATTTAAAGTAAAAAACAAAAGAAGCATCGCTTCAGATGATCTGCGCTCTGCGCGGCGCGACACGTGTCAGCACAGTTGCGCTGCGCTGCGTGACACGTGTCAGCGCAGTTGCACTGCGTGACACGTGTCAAGCGCAGGTACGCTTGCGCCAAACAGAAAAATTCTGAAAGATCTTTCTGATCTTATTAAAACAAGAACATTGTCTTCTGTAAAGCAGAAGCCCTTGGATCAAAAATCCAACGGTAGGGAAAAATCCCTAAATCACTCAGAGAAAGATCGCTTTAACTGACTTAACAAACTAATTGGCACTATATAAATGCCCCTAGACCCCAAGTCTAAAAGACACAGAAACACATAGAGAAATACAGAGAACTCCTAAAAAGAAAGTTTGAGAAGAATTCAGAAAGAAAAAAAGGAAAACCTTTGAAATGAAGAATTTCTTCTAAAATGATCAATGATCTAAGAACAAGATCAAGATCTTAAAATAAAAAAAAGAGATCAAATAATAAGAATAAAATAAGAAGTAATATACTTCTTTATTAGATCATTTGATCTACACAAAGGCATTGCCTTTTGATGAACCACTGGTTCTGGAATCTTAAAAGATTCTTTTCTTAAATCCAAATTGGATCAAGATATTAAAACAGTGCCTTGCACTTGTAAATCTGTACTGTTGCGCTCTTGGGTTGGAGCAAGCCACCAGAGAACGCCACGAGTCAGCTCCAGAACAACTTGCACTATGCGCTTTTAAAATAGAGCATTGCTCTATGAAATTGGCGCAACTCACTGTAGGGTTCCTAGGCACTCTCAAGAGGTCTCACAAGGCATCAACCATGCCAATTTCAAAAATTACGGTGCCGAGAAACCCTAGACTAGATCGTTGGCTAGAAATCTAGGCGAAAATATAATCTAGTTAACAACTTAACTACAAAGAAACGGAAATACAACCTTTGTAGATCCGGTGTTCCACCTCCATAGCTCCGCAACGAAGCCCCTTTGCTGTCCAAATGAATTCCCGGGCTCTAGCGTCGGCTTCGTCGGAGAAATGGCGAGCGAGGTCGTCGATGTCCATGCCGAAGATGATCTACGTCGAGGCATCGCTAAATCAAGCTCCACCTTCACCAAGTCATGAAAACTTGTGAAGGAAACACACTCTACTACTTGGCAAGAGGTAGAGGATAAAGAAATAGGAAGTGGGTAGACTTTAGAATTGGATTTCTCACTCATTTCCATCAATCACCATTGATGGAGCTTGCTTTCTTCAAGTGAAGAAAGGAAGAAGAAGAAGAATTATGTTATGATAAGTTATTTTGATAAGAATAAGAATAGAAAAGAAAATCAATTCTTATCATACTTTAACCATGGTAAATTGTAGAGAGCTAACTATAGTTCAATGAATGGTTAGGGTTTAATGAGATGAAGACAAAAGGTTTCTTTGGTCAAAGCTTCATGAAGCTTCAACAAGCTTCATGAAGAAAAGCAACCTTTTGTTTTCTTTATCTCTTATCTTTTTAATACAAATTAAAAGATAAAAGAATTAATAAATAAATGAATAAAATGAATAAGCAAATAGTAAACCATAACCATTTCATTAACCAAGGTTTAATTCTTTACACTTAACCAAAAGGCATGTATCATCAAACATGATACAAGCAAGTGCACAAAATCATATCGCATATGCAATGCGCACATCCGAGTGAGAAAATCCATTTAAAGTGAACCGATACTAGTTAATGCAAAGTAATATATCAAATATATAATTATGCATTAAATCATTAAATCAACACTTGATTTAACGATCCGGTCATATCGCATATCACCGACTAGTATCATTAGTAACAACTTATCGAATCAACACTTGATCCGATAACCCGGCTATATCGCATATAACCGATCAATGTCACATCGCGAGAATCGAATACAGTATCACATATTGGTATTATTCTCGGTCCCGCACATATCTCATATGCGCTCCTATTTCGTTTCGCTTGAGCCAGGAAACCTCTGTGTAGGACTCTAAAGACTCGTCAATACGCCGGCAGCGGATGATGATCATATCAAACATCCACAAGCCGCAAGCGGTCTGCTAAACGTAACGGCCACCCGGGTATTGAGCGATCAGAAGATCGACGAGCAAGCCCGCTCACACTCCAGTGAATCCAACCAGTAACACTACCGTACAGTCCGGTCTGATCGTCTGATATGTCGCATATCTCGCCTAGGGGTGGTAAACGTCAGACCCCAATAGCTCGATAAGTCGTGTCGATATGAGGTCTATAACATTCGAGAAACTACTGGTAACATTTACCAGTAAATCTCAGCAACCCTGGCCAGGGATTTCCTGTTATAGCCAATCGAACACAGCGCAACATCAACCCCCTATACCGGGAGAGACGAATCCCCTCCTATCGCTCATTGCCTCCATGTGACTCGGGACTGTACCCAAAAACCACCGTTTTGCACGCCCTCTTAGACGTGGTAAGATGGAAATCAAAGCACAGTGGGAACCACACAAGACTCTATGACGATCTCGGGTCAACAGACTACTATGTACCAGTGTCACCAGAGAACTGCCATCTGACGTAAGGTATAATACCATCTGGGAGTTCTCGGCGAGTCCGTCCAGTGTACCCAGTCTCTACTGAGCACCCGTATATCTCCTCTGATGTCAAACACCAATGGATATGGGATCATCCATCGCTCATCTGTATGGGTCGAGAAGGTACACGCTAGTCTACTCTGGTATATCGATGCCCTGTCTCGATACACCCACGACTAGGGACTTTGAAGGATGTACTTATAGACTACCATGTCCCCACTGGTATGATCCGCATCATAGTCCAGGTAGTCAAGTACAGATCCTAAGGGCTTTACCAACATGTAACAGGGAGACAATCAGTGTACACGTTAAGGTAAAGATCAACCAGATAGCATACTATCATGTCGAGCAAGAAAGTCCTCCCTATATATGTCCCAGCATCCACTACAATATACATCCTATGTATAGTAATGGCCTCTAGGGCATACATATAACTAACAATCTCCTACTTGCACTAGGGCCATCTGATAGCAGTGGTTGTAGTATCTCATACTCAACCATCCCATAAAAGTCTCTCTCTGGGAACAGGCCTTTGTGAGTGGATCCGCTGTGTTGTCCTCTGAGTCTACTCTCCAAATCTCGATCACCCTGGAGATCAACCATCTCCATGATCAAGTGATACTTCCTTAGAATATGTCTGGATCACTAATGGGACCTGCGTTCCTTGGCATAAGCCACAACTCCATTGTCTCACAATGGTAGGAACGTAGTTCATCTCATGAACCAATATACACCCAAACAGCCTCTTTTGTAGCATCTTAAGTAGCGATGTATCCTGCCTTTATCGTCTAGTATGTCACGGTATCTAGCTTGGAACTCTTCCAACATACCGTCCCTTTACTGAGGGTAAAGACAATGCCTGTAACTGACACTCAGTCGTCATTATCACCCTGGAACCATTCCAGTGATTCTCCCTAGGGTCGATTGATACCTTCTCACTTCAACTAGTGAGAATCCTAACATCCATTTAGATCTATCTCATAGATCCAAAACCCAGGATTTAGGAGGTATCACTTTGATCCTATATGGAGAATCATTGTGATAAGCGGAGATTGACCGAGCGTAGCATAGGAAACTCCTTCCTTATCAAGAGCATGTCATCCACGTACTCTACGAGGATCGTCACTATACTCCCTACTACCTTTTTGTATATACAAGGTTCATCTACCATTTTGATGATGTCAAACTGTTTGACTACTTCATCAAAACAGATGTTCCAACTCCGCGATGCCTGCTTTATCCTATAAAGCATCTTGTACACGTTTCCACTGCTCCCACTGTCTACGAAGCCCTCTGGCTATGTACTTATAGACGCCCTTTTCATAAATATCATTTAGAAAAGCTGGCATGACACCCATCCACCAGATATCGTAGTCATGGTATGTAGCCGTGGCAAGTAGGATCTGGATGGACTTAAGCATAGCCACTTGAAAAGGTTTCATCATAATCCACGCCTGGTCTATGACAAAAAACTTTAACAAGTCTAGTTTTGAAAGTCTCAACTTTTCCATCTACACCAAGTAATCTTCTCAAGATATACTTGCTCCTGATGGGGATTTAACCCTTCAGATATCGCAACCAAAGTCCATACTTTGTTGGTGTATAAGGATTCCATCTCAGATCGCTAAGCATCCAGCCATTCTTATAGAGTCCCACTCCTGATGGCCAGCTCGAAAATAGTTGGGTCATCATCTCATGATGCAATCCTCGCTCCCACTGTCATAGAGAAACCGAAGTATCTCTCAGGCGGGTGAGGAACCCTACTAGATCGGCGGAGAGGCTGAGGTTCGTTGGTAACTATTGAATCCTTTGGTTCTTTCAAATCATTACCCGTAGTTTGTATAGCTGGAACATTTCCAGTTCTACATAACTGACCTTGGTTCGAGTTTGTCCGGATTTTTCTTTTAGACATAGGCCGGACAACCCCAAATCTTAACTAACTTAAGATATGGGCTCTTCCCTTTCCATATCACATATGAAGTGGTAGGCATTGATTTGATTCGAACCTAATTCAATAGGTATGCATCTTCTCAAGTGCATAACTCCCAAAAGAAAAATAGGAAACTCAGTAGTACTCATCATAGAGCACACCTTATCATATAGGGTGTGATTGCTCCACCCCGATATACCATCGTGTTATGGTGTATACGGAGGAGTAATGCTGAGAGAGAATCTCATTCTCCTTTAGAATAATCCAGGATTTCCGTGCTCAAGTATTCTCCTCCTTGATCACATCAAAGGACATAATACTTTTACCCGTATTTTGGTTCTCTACTTCTAACTTATATTCTATGAATATCTCAAAAGGTTCGGACTTGTGTTTCAACAAGAACCTATGTCTGAATCTAAAGAGATCATCAGAGAACGTAATGAAGTATAAAGAACCAGTCCTGGCATATGTAGACAGGGGACCTTTATACATCAACATGTATCATCCCAAGAGTTTACTAACTCTTTCTCTGTTTCTAATAAACAGAGCTGGTGTCATTATATCTTTGTGACATGACTGGCAAGTTTCACAAGATGTAGATTTAAACTGATTTAAATATGCATCTACATGTAACTTCAGCTAGTCGGGTCGCATTGATATGACCTAGTCTACAATGCCTCAAGAAGGATTCGTTCATTTCTGAACTCTTCCTCTTGTGTGTGTTCCGTATACTAAGAACTGTAGTTTGATTTAGAACATCAACGCTTTTAGATAACGTGCCTGAACCGATCAACTTTTGATATAGCAAATGTTCAAAACATTATCCAACAATACAAAATTTTACCGTTTCTTTACTAATAAAGAGACAGATATGATTTTGTATATCAGGTTCGGTATCTAATAACATTCGTTCAGAATCAATGTATTGGTAATACAGGGTGACAGTGACCAACAGACTTGGCTGCAACACTTGCCCCGTTTTCTGCCTCATGAAACTTATCACCCGTTCTCAGTTCTCTACCTTTCTGTAGCCCTATGTAACATATTACATAAGCGGGATCCTGATCCGGTATCACATACCCAGGACGTAAAGGACACTGAGAAATAGTTCTTTGTAATGAATACACCCGAAGATGATGCATCAGCATGCACTCTCTTCGTTTGGGCGGCACGGGAATTCTGGTATTCCCCAATTTCCTGCTCTGTCTTATAACAATTATAAGTTGGAGCGGGACCAACGTTCCCCAGCTCAGTATAACAAGCGGGTTCGGTCAATAATCCGTATTATTATCTTGATTAAGGCGTGATATGGTCGCTACCTGGAGAGAGAGAGAAGAAAACACTCAGCATGCGCTCTTGCAAGAATAGATTGGTTATTATTTTATCTAATCAGGATGGCTCCCACTGCTTTTTATCAAATCTTCCTTCAAACCCTAAAAGGAAAGACAAGCCGGGATTAATTACACACTACAAGTTCACCAATCTTTCAGCCAGGCCAGTGTCGGTACTTTGAGGGAGGTGCCCCGTGCTTTCGCACGGACCTAATTAATGTAAACCTCGTTTTCCCAGAGGCGTAACCCCGTTGACACCTTTCTAGACAACTACTTGATCGGCTAATTGTAATGTGTAAAACTCTCCCAGGAGTAAATCTTACTCGCACCGGGTATCGGGATCCAACTATCTCATAGAAGGTATGCAATCTCATTGCAAATTTCAACACTTGAAATTCCCGATAATTTTGCCCCTAGCGTCCTATGACCTTGATGCAGGCCAACAAACCATAGTGCGCTAGTCAAGTTCAACCCGTCATTTCCTGATTGAATTAAACCCACCCGCATGACCCTTGACGCAGGCCAACAAAGTCGCACGACTACCCTAATCCAATCTGCATCATATGCATAAGCAGATAAATACTAGTTAGCTACCGCACACTACGCCTTGACGCAGGCCAAAAAACGTAGCACGAATACTAACTACCACTTATCTGAAATGACGGAGGGCTACGACAGGTTTTTCTGAAAACCTATTGCGTAATGAACTTGATATTGTTGTAGGATCGAATGAATTTTTAAATGGAGTGTTTTTGAGGCTTTTCTAGTTTTGCTAAAGGAGTCACTCCCGGTGAAGGGATCATCGGTCCTTTCCTCGTCGAATGAGGTGCGGGATATATCACATATATCACTGTGCAAAGCAAAAACTCTTAAAAGCAATCAAAAGACAAACCGAGTGTGTAGCATCTGCCAGTTATTGCTAAAGGAGTCACTCCCGGTGAAGGGATCTCGGTCCTTTCCTCATCGAATAAGGTGCAGGATATATCATATATACCGCTGTGCAAAGCAAGAACTGTAGCTACCTGTTTTAATTTTGAAATTCGATTCTACAACATCTTAGGTTTCTTTTATTTCATTAATCATATTAATGAAGTCCCATCATTTAAAGTACCTAAACATCACAGATAAATACGACGTACACTTATGCCATCCGCATTCGCCTCGATGTCCCCTCGTGCACCGTTAGGTTAGGTAACTAACGGCAGAGCAGGGCAGGGCTAGCGCGGGTGTAAAACATAAGTAACATCTATATAATATATCATATATACTATATACTGTATCTATCACAGAACATCACATGATCGCATCACAGATATCGCAGCAGAATAAATATATGAAATATTGGATATACTAGGACGTCCGTGTTTTCAATACGAGCCAGTATAAAACACGGATTCCACGGTCGCGATGAATAGCCAAACCCACACCCCTAGACCCCTACGAGAGCGGTAAGAAACCCTACCAATTCTAGAGTTAGGAGACCCGGACTCGACTCCTCGAGTTGGTCTCCCACTGGACTCCAGAACCCGGTTACTTGTGCTCCCCTCCTTGGGTCTATCCTAGTGCGGAAAAGTAAATAATATACAAAGGGTGACAACTTCCGCAACCTGGAAGTGCCCCAAATAAAAGAATATTACATACAAGTTTTTACATGAATGAAAATGAAAAACACTCATCTCACATAAAAACCCCCGGCTATTCAAACACGACGATCCAATATAACATATCCAGCAACACATAACATCACATGTCATCAACGTAAGTAAATATGTCCATCCCAATTGTCGTTGACATATAGCAACGAAACCGGCGATATCACATATTACACTTACGGTCACAGAAAAGAAAGTGTAAAACTATAACAGTTGGAATCCGCAACTTCCTCAGACATCGCATGCCTGACCAAATGAATTACTTAGACATCGCATGCCTAACGATTATAAACCCCGCATTTTAGTCTCAAAATCGAAAACACTTTTCAATACCAAGTCGGGTAATTCAACAAGATTCCCGACATCCTGATCGAATGCTCGTCGTAAACTTCAGTAGACGGCTGCACCCCTGATACCGTCGACGAAGTGCACCAAGGCGGAACACCGCTACCGTGAGCACCCGAACGGATGCTTTCGGTGACGGGGTTCTCCTACAGTCACTTGGTCGGGGCTATGGAGTGAGGCTGTCTATTAAGTTTACCCGGCGAGTATCCGCGTACGCTACGTGATTGCGACGGACTTTTGATCACATCAAAATTCCGTGGCAACCGATCAAGTGAGACTAAAGTGCTATGTTTATAACATTCATTCAGTTATCTCATAACTACTTGTGAATTCCAATTATTGTATCACATTCCAGATAAATGGAAAATGTTAAACTTTTCGATCGAACAGTTAAACACCCAAGTTTTCCCAATATAGATCAACACATGAAATAAGTCTAACAACATTCAGTTCGTGCCTCAGTACCAACGGTCCAGCCATAGAAGGGTCAAGCCAACGCCTCACATGTGGCACGCCGTACTGCCCCAAACCCGAAGGTTCAAAGGGCAGTTCAAGACGGTCACATAATCGAGTTAAGGTTTGTTGTCTTCTAGAGGGTCCATCGCGTTACTTGCACTACTTAGAACGTCGTTATACTACGGAAAAATCCAACACTTGGAAATTTCCCGACAGGGGAAAGATTGGGTATTTATATCCGGTCGAACTTTTTAACATATTCAAAAATTATCCGGAAAGCCACATAGACAAAATCTGATACTCCGATCGAAACACCGAATCCCCAAAACAACCCCAGAAAATTCAACTCTTGAATAAATATTAAAAATTCCCAGAAAATCCAGCATAATAAAATAAGAGTTACTGTGCAAACATGGAAAGCTGACGTCATCAATGTGCCGCGGAACCGCCGCAGAAGCTAGGCTTCTGCCGCGGTTCCGCCGCCGTTTTGACTGTTCATGAGTAAAATTTTGCACCGTGATTCTTAGATTTCCCTGCTGAATTTTTTAAGCATTTTTAATCTGGAAAAATCCACGTTTTTGAAAAAAGGACAGAGAGCATTTTAGGAATTGGGTTTCGGGTTCGTTCGGACTTCAAATTACGTCTAGACTTCGCCTAAGGCTCTAGCTAGGCTCTGATACCACTGTAGGGTTCCTAGGCACTCTCAAGAGGTCTCACAAGGCATCAACCATGCCAATTTCAAAAATTACGGTGCCGAGAAACCCTAGACTAGATCGTTGGCTAGAAATCTAGGCGAAAATATAATCTAGTTAACAACTTAACTACAAAGAAACGGAAATACAACCTTTGTAGATCCGGTGCTCCACCTCCATAGCTCCGCAACGAAGTCCCTTTGCTATCCAAATGAATTCCCGGGCTCTAGCGTCGGCTTCGTCGGAGAAATGGCGAGCTAGGTCGTCGATGTCCATGCCGAAGATGATCTACGTCGAGGCATCGCTAAATCAAGCTCCACCTTCACCAAGTCATGAAAACTTGTGAAGGAAACACACTCTACTACTTGGCAAGAGGTAGAGGATGAAGAAATAGGAAGTGGGTAGACTTTAGAATTGGATTTCTCACTCATTTCCATCAATCACCATTGATGGAGCTTGCTTTCTTCAAGTGAAGAAAGGAAGAAGAAGAAGAATTATGTTATGATAAGTTATTTTGATAAGAATAAGAATAGAAAAGAAAATCAATTCTTATCATACTTTAACCATGGTAAAGTGTAGAGAGCTAACTATAGTTCAATGAATGGTTAGGGTTTAATGAGATGAAGACAAAAGGTTTCTTTGGTCAAAGCTTCATGAAGCTTCAACAAGCTTCATGAAGAAAAGCAACCTTTTGTTTTCTTTATCTCTTATCTTTTTAATACAAATTAAAAGATAAAAGAATTAATAAATGAATGAATAAAATGAATAAGCAAATAGTAAACCCTAACCATTTCATTAACCAAGGTTTAATTCTTTACACTTAACCAAAAGGCATGTATCATCAAACATGATACAAGCAAGTGCACAAAATCATATCGCATATGCAATGCGCACATCCGAGTGAGAAAATCCATTTAAAGTGAACCGATACTAGTTAATGCAAAGTAATATATCAAATATATAATTATGCATTAAATCATTAAATCAACACTTGATTTAACGATCCGGTCATATCGCATATAACCGACTAGTATCATTAGTAACAACTTATCGAATCAACACTTGATCCGATAACCCGGCTATATCGCATATAACCGATCAATGTCACATCGCGAGAATCGAATACAGTATCACATACTGGTATTATTCTCGGTCCCGCACATATCTCATATGCGCTCCTATTTCGTTTCGCTTGAGCCAGGAAACCTCTGTGTAGGACTCTAAAGACTCGTCAATACGCCGGCAGCGGATGATGATCATATCAAACATCCACAAGCCGCAAGCGGTCTGCTAAACGTAACGGCCACCCGGGTATTGAGCGATCAGAAGATCGACGAGCAAGCCCGCTCACACTCCAGTGAATCCAACCAGTAACACTACCGTACAGTCCGGTCTGATCGTCTGATATGTCGCATATCTCGCCTAGGGGTGGTAAACGTCAGACCCCAATAGCTCGATAAGTCGTGTCGATATGAGGTCTATAACATTCGAGAAACTACTGGTAACACTTACCAGTAAATCTCAGCAACCCTGGCCAGGGATTTCCTGTTATAGCCAATCGAACACAGCGCAACATCAACCCCCTATACCGGGAGAGACGAATCCCCTCCTATCGCTCATTGCCTCCATGTGACTCGGGACTGTACCCAAAAACCACCGTTTTGCACGCCCTCTTGGACGTGGTAAGATGGAAATCAAAGCACAGTGGGAACCACACAAGACTCTATGACGATCTCGGGTCAACAGACTACTATGTACCAGTGTCACCAGAGAACTGCCATCTGACGTAAGGTATAATACCATATGAGAGTTCTCGGCGAGTCCATCCAGTGTACCCAGTCTCTACTGAGCACCCGTATATCTCCTCTGATGTCAAACACCAATGGATATGGGATCATCCATCGCCCATCTGTATGGGTCGAGAAGGTACACGCTAGTCTACTCTGGTATATCGATGCCCTGTCTCGATACATCCACGACTAGGGACTTTGAAGGATGTACTTATAGACTACCATGTCCCCACTGGTATGATCTGCATCATAGTCCAGGTAGTCAAGTACAGATCCTAAGGGCTTTACCAACATGTAACAGGGAGACAATCAGTGTACACGTTAAGGTAAAGATCAACCAGATAGCATACTATCATGTCGAGCAAGAAAGTCCTCCCTATATATGTCCCAGCATCCACTACAATATACATCCTATATATAGTAATGGCCTCTAGGGCATACATATAACTAACACTCACCAGAGCGTGCTACGTGTTAGCAGCGCAACAGCGCAGCGCACTGCGCTAACTGCACTTATGCTCACCAGAGCGTGACACGTGCCACCCCCACATGAGTTTGTGCCTTACGCTCCTCAATTGGCGCAAAGCGCCTGACAAGCCACGTGGGGCACTGTAAGAACATTAAATGCACCGCATTAATTAAAGGGCAGAGCCCAATAAAGAGGTTTATCAGGCCAAAATAAAAAATGCTATGCATTATTAAAGGGCAGAGCCCAATTAAAGGTCTAATAGACCAAAATAAAAAATGCAATGCATTATTAAAAAGGGGCAGAGCCCAATTATAGGTCTGTCAAACCAAAACAGATGTTGTCCATCATTTTAAAAGGGCAGGGCCCAAATAAAAATTCCATACATTATTAAACAGGGGCAGAGCCCAAGCAAAGGCCTAATAGGCCAATGATAAATAAATTGTTGAACATCTTCAACTGGACTTAGCCCAATTCTGACCATAAGTCCTCAAATTAAATTGACTGAGCATGACTGCTCTCTTAAGTCAATTTACATCCGGTTCAAGGGTACATCTTCGAACTCCTCTGATAGTTGTCGTTGTAATCCTTCAATATCTTCAGAGAGGTGACGGGTCCCGACAACCACATATCAATATGGACTTAAGCGTCCTTAAACCAACTCATGGACTTAAGCGTCCTTAAACTCACGGAATTAAACTTCCTTAAACCAATGGACCACTATGTCCCTAAATTGGAACATGGACCACTATGTCCCTAAACAGGAACAATAGAGCCCCTAAATGCTCTTTTGTCGGATCTAAACGATCCCATTTAAGTCGATCTTAGCCTTAAATATGGCTAACGTATCCTTAAACCAAAACCTTCAAACAGACTTTAGTCCCAAATTGGACTACAGATCCCCCAATCAACTTTGGTTCAAGGGTACATCTCTAAACTCCTCTGATATCTTTCGTTGTAATCCTTCAACGTCGTCAGAGAGGTGATGGGTCCCAATGGCCATACATGCAACGGACCACTATGTCCCTAACCTGGAACAATAGAGCCCAAATGCTCTTTTGTCGGATCTAAACGATCCTGTTAAGTTGATCTTAGTCTCAAATTGGACTAACGTATCCTTAACGAACGTTTGAGTCGATCTTAGCCTCAAATATGGCTAACGTATCCTCAAACCAAAACCCCAAACCCAAATCTAAGAAAATACGGATTTGGACTAATCTACGTCTTACGGGCGACGACATAAATTAGTCTCCGTATACGATCCACGGGCAACCACAAACAAAACAAAAACCCACGACACGAAGTGAAATTCTGGAGAAGGATAAAGTTGTCACTGCGATGCGGTAGCGTAATTAACTGCAGGGGCTTACGCTTATAGGGAAGAGCGTCCCCACAATTAAAAACCCCTCAAACGAGGGGGAATCTGACGAAGTCTACTACATCGGCCGCATCCGTCTAAACCTTCGATACACGGTGCAATAAATCAACTTGGCATCTTCGGAGAGTTGGACGGATAAAACCAAATAGCATCTGCCCCGAATCTCTAGAAAGACGTCTCTATGTCGTTTTGGCCATCTTTCGGAGGGGAACAGATTCGGGCATGCCCGGTGGGACTTTTCCTCTTTCCACTCCACACTTCGTGTGTCGTGTTCGCGAACGAATCGCGGTTTGCTGTGGTTGCCTGTGATTCGAGATACTTAGATTTGGTGTCTTACTCCGTGCAGAAAACAGAAGATCAATGGCTTCCAACTGCACAAACTGCAACTGCAACTGCAACTCTTGCTCCGTCCTTGCTGGAGGAGTGACTTATGGGCCCCAAGCGGCCTCTCTTTTCAAGATGTCAGTGGAGCAGGTAACTCAAGCCATCGCTGGACTATTCTTCGGGACTATGCTCCTACCGATGAGCTTCAATGCCCTGATGACGTTGCAAGGAGCCCCAAAGAAGTCGGTCTTTGATCGACTTACCATTGCCGCGGCCCCTCTCAATGGGTTGCCCAACTTCAATACCTCAGTTTTCAACAGACTGGGCCAGAGCGTCTACAAGCCCGCGATACCCGAAGTTGCCATCCCAAAGCGGATAGCCGTCCCGGCTCAAGCGGAAGAAATCATTGGAAAGGCTTCTCCTTCAAAAAAGTCAGTTTTTACAAGGATGGCCATTCCATCTTCTGCTCCAGGCGAGGTCCTCAAAGCTGCTTCCCCTGCCCAGAGGTCTGTCTTTGACAGATTAGACATTGTTTCTCAACGGGTGTCAGTCTTCGACAGGCTAGCACTAATAACGGTCTCTCCTCAAAGCAGGGGGCATGAGGAGGTCACCCCTACGGCTGAAACAACTCCATCCGCACGACACGCTCGACGTCGCCACTGGCGCCGAGTAAGGAAGACTGGGGGCAACTCCCCCTCTGGGATAACTCCGCCAGCTCCAATGGTGGAGATCGATCCTGCTGTTTCAACTGAGAACAGCTTTGAACTGCTCAACAAGGTGCGCAGAAACTCTCCTACTGCAGTGCTAAAGAGAATTCCTTCACGTGTGAAGAATGCTACAGAGAAGAAGCCGGAGCAACCTCCTCAACGGCTATCCTCTGAAATTTACAAGGTTTGGCGACAGGTTCAGGGGTCAGTGACTGATCAAGACTATCTCCGCCGGCAGAAAAAGATGAAAGTTCGGCAAGAGAAGGACTACTCTGTCAAGCCCCAAAGGACGACATCCGCTTGGTTTCCCACTACAACAGCCCCCTTAACTTCGACCACTCAAAAAAGAAGGAGGCCAGGGAAGATTCCTGTGTCTTTGGCAAATCGCAAAGACACTGAATCTAAACGCCCCAAGTCTGGGTCATGATGGTGCATACCGTTTATATGGCTTCTGGAAAGGAGGAAAGCCGCGCTTTGATGGGTCACCGACCGCTCACCCGATCCATGACAAAAGCCCAGGAGCAGCAGCAGAAGCTTCAGGAAATGATGACTGCAATGGCCGCACTTACAGGGCCAAAAGAAAGCTCGGAGGCATCGTCAGAACAGCGTCACGAATAAGAAACCGACGCTGACTTCCTACGCAGAGTCCTTGAAAAGAAGGACAAAGAAGCCGCAAAACAAGCGTCTAACATAAAGCAAATGGCACTCCTCTTGCAAGATATGGTAGGGATGATGTTACAGCCGGACCCTCCAGCTGAAGACCCTCCAATCATTGTTGGAGACGACGGAAGGGAGACATCTAATCCTCCTCCGGCTCTTTCAGCAGCCAAGGAGGAAACTGTCTCCAAGGCCTCCCTGAATGATTATATTGCTCAACAAATACGAGTTCACCAGGCAAATGAAGCGGCTGGCCAGGTCGTGAAAACTGGACGACCATATCCAGGATGGTACGATCAGATCAAGTATCCGCCAGGATACACGATCCCTAAGTTCCATGTATATAAAGGGACGGGGAATCCACATCAGCATGTCGCTCAATTCAGGGCCTTATGCGGCAACACTGGAGGCGACGACAAACTGCTGCTTCACCAATTTGTCGGCAGCCTATCGGAGACGGCCTTTGAATGGTATTCGGAGCTACCTAACGACTCTGTCAAAACATTTGCGGAGATGGAGCTACTGTTTACACAAAGATTCGCGAGTGCTATTGAACGCACCCCGATAACAGCACTGATTAACGCCAGGATAAGTCCAGGCGAAATGTAGGTTCAATACGCAACACGATGGCGGAATCTATGGTCGAAATGTGAACAACGCATCGAAGAAGCGCCAGCGGTGGGCATGTTCATGGGCACTCTTGATCCGCAAGCGACCATCTCGCAGTTCATGATGTTCTTCAAGCCAATTACTTTCCAGGCCTTGATTGACAAGCTAGCTCAAATGGATCAGATGGGTCATAGACCGTCTTCTCCAAAGCCAGACTCTCGAAATGAGAAGGAGAAAGGAAAAGCGATTGTCGTCGCCAATGCTCAACAACAGCCGAGCAACTTGAAGTCGGTTGTCCATCAAAACAATATGCGTCCATGCGTATCCCTCGAGGAGAGGCTAGGACGTCCTTACTCGTTTCCTCAAAATAAAACGAGAAGACTGTTCGAGCTGGCATTGCGCAATAGACTTATTACTCTGCCGGATTCAAGACGCCCGTTGCAGCCAAACGACGTCAATGATCCCAATTACTGTCCCTATCACCGAGTGTTGGGTCATCCGATCGAGGATTCCTACGTCTTCAAAAACTGGATTGAAGACCAATACCAACAGGGCAAGTTCGCGTTGTCCGAAAGATGGAAAGTGAACCCGCCGCAACCTCATACCCCGAAAAGGGTGAGCACGCCAAGGGCAACGTGCTCCCTTGTTGAAGAAGCTCCGTGGGAGGTTGTGCTATTAACCAAAACCAAAAGGATGTTGAACGATCTCCAGACATGCCCGGCGATCAGGTGGGAGAACCCGCTAGAACCCCAGATCATTGAAGGGATGCTGAAGACGCGCCCAACTCCAAAGACCGGTGGTGATGGCCCAAGCACTCACACTCATCTGTCGAAATCTTCAAAGAAAAAGAAGAAAAGATCCAAAAAGCCAGTGAAACCTGGAGATAAGCGCACGGACCTGCAGAAATAAATCGACGCGTTGGAAGAGTATAACCAGAAAGTGCGGACTCCCATCATGCTCCAGGAGTTCCTCGGCCACGTCCTTGAAAACGGAGATGATGGAGAAGACTCATCAGATGAATCTGAAGACTATGTAGCAAGTTGTCATGTAATCTCTCGTCGATAGATGATAAAGAAGCTCCTTGCACCGA
This sequence comes from Agapanthus africanus, assembly GCA_030015575.1. NCBI lineage: Eukaryota > Viridiplantae > Streptophyta > Magnoliopsida > Asparagales > Amaryllidaceae > Agapanthus > Agapanthus africanus. Next base: position 32,071,414 of record CM057339.1, read on the forward strand.
GAAACAGGGGGCAGGTCCTGAACTGAAACTTCTGTGGCCGTCAAACGAGATGATCGATGCCTTCCTGAATGAGATTCGTCTGAAAAGTAAAGCCAATCAGGAGCGTGAGATGGCCATATTGGAAGAAGCCAAATGCCGGCGACTAGACGAAAGAGTCGAGGCACTCCCGTCAAATCAAAAGACATCTGCTGCCGATAAAAATAAATTCAAGATGAGGAAAATGTTTGCTAAAGCCATATCAATGGGAATGAAGCTACCACCCTCTGAAGAAAACACTCTCGGTGGAGTAGAGATGCATCCTAATTACTGCTTATATCATCGGAAGATCGCACATCCTACTGAAGACTGTGACTCCTTTAAGTGTTGGTGGCAAGGGTATGTCGCTCACAGGCAATACGTCAACAGAACAAAGCGGGAAGCTCGAAGACAGCGAAAAAATACGACAGATGAGCATAAAAGAGTTGCCGGCAATTGTCATAGGGATGATCCCGGGGGATCACAAGTTCTCACCTTCGGGAGCAATTCCGACGAAAAAGTAGCCCTCGGCCCTCTTTTCAAGGAGTCCATCTCTGAAGGATTAAGGAGGTGCGAGAACGTTCAGCCGCACAATTGCACGATATCCGGAGAGAATCTCGGACCCACAAACAACGGAGCGAACAAAAAGGATAAAGGAAAAGGAAAAGGAAAAATGGCCTTTGTCGCCAACACTCAACAGCAATCGAGTGGCCTTAGACCGATTATTCGCCAAAAAAACAAGTGGCAACTCCTCTATGAGAGGTTGAAACATCCTTACTCATTTCCCCAGGATGAAACAAGGAGGCTGTTCGAAATGGCGATGCACAACAGGCTTATCACTCTACCGGAGCCGAAATGCCAACCACAACTGAATGATGTCGACAATCCTAATTATTGCCCTTACCACCAAGTATTGGGCCATCCAATCGAAAACTGCTACGTTTTCAAAAACTGGGTTGAAGACCAATACCAACAGGGCAAGTTCGCGTTGTCCGAAAACTGGAAGGTGAGCCCGCCACAACCACATGCTCCGAGAAAGATGGATATGCTGGGAGCATCATGCTCAGGGAAAGGCCCATAGACCGAAAAGTCAGTAAACTAGAGATTCGCCTCAAATACAACGACGGCGGACCGAAACGTCCTTAAACTAACGACGGACCACTACGTCCTAAAACTAGATGATGACCGAAACGTCTTTAAACTACTACCGCAGCATCCTCAGGCTGACGAGATAAAAAAAAGAGAATAAAAAAAATAAAATAAAAAAAAGATAATAAAGACGGTATGTCCATAAGCGAAATGGGCACGGATGAAAACCCGAAAGGGCTCCGTGAGTAAAAACTGCAGGGCCACCGGCGAGTATTCGTGAAAACCCGAAAGGGCACGATCTCGTTAGAAAAAAGAATAAGAAAAAAAAATGGTATGTCCATAAGAAAAATGGGCACGGATGAAAACCCGAAAGGGCTCCATGAGTAAAAACAGCAGGGCGACCGACGAGTGTTTGTGAAAACCCGAAAGGGCGCAACCTCGTTAAAAGACACTTACATGGTCCTCTCGACCTTGTAAGGAGAAACCACCCGCGTGAGATCCTTACGACTCACAGGGAAGCAACACACTTAAGGATCCTCACGATTCCTAAGGAAAAATTACATTTGCGAGATCCTCACGACTCGTAAGGAGAACTCTCTTATGTGACCCTCACGGCTCATAGGATTTGAAAGTCTTAAGTTACAGAGACCTGAATCTGTTCTTAAACAACTCCCACAACCTTTGATATTGCCCTACAAGTGGCTCAATACTGACCCTTGTATACAATCCACGGGCGCGAATAAACATTTCCCTAACAAAGTCTTATTCGTGACTGGGGATATGTCCATATGGTGAACAACCCTTGTAAGTCCTCTCGACCTTATAAGGAGAAACCACCCGCGTGAGATCGTTACGACTTACAGAGGAACATGCACTTAGGAATTCTTACGATTCCTAAAGAGTAAACACACCTACGAGATCCTCACGACTTGTAGGGAGAAATACCTTTGTGAGACCCTTACGGCTCATGAAGTTAAAAGCCTTAGTCGACGGGATCTTAACCCTGTTTACTAAGCCACCTTTGTTCAATATCGACAGAGGCAAATGATGATTCGCTCCTGGCAACGTCCCAGTTGTAGCGGTGCTGATGCCGAAATCGGTGTCTAATTCCAAGCTTACAGCGGAAAGCCAGCAGGCCGCACATGCATACGAAATAGCCGAAATGATGGGGCAACTCGCAATAAAAACCAGCGAGTAAAAATAAAATAAATAGCCGAAATGATGGGGCAACTTGCAACGAAATCAGCAAGTAAAAATGTATGCATGCAAAATAGCCGAAATGATTGGGCAACTCGCAATAAAAAGCAGCGAGTAAAAATAAAATAAATAGCCAAAATGATTGGGCAACTCGTAATAAAAAGCAGCGAGTAAAAATAAAATAAATAGCCAAAATGATTGGGCACCGCGAAAATAGCCGAAATGATTGGGAAATCACGACCTTCGCGATATAAAAGCTGAAATGATAGATCATCGCGGAAAGAAAATAATATGAAAAAATGAAAAAATGAATGAAACTTCTGCCCTACAGGCGATATCACAACAATCCCTGTATATAATCTAGGGGCACAAACAAAGAAGGAACCGTACCTTCCCAACAAGCTCCACCAGAAAGCGAAGCCAATTCTTGACGGTTCATAGACAACCTAGAGACAACCATGACATTTGTCGCAATATTGCAGACACAAGGTCAACAAGTGAAGCAAAGGAAGATCCCTAGCTTCAGGGTCTCGACGTCGATACCGACAACCTAGAGACAACCGCGACATTCGTATCGATATAGAGGACGCAATGCCAGAAAACGAAGCGAAAGCCAAATTCCTAGCTTCAAGGTCTTAACGACAAGTCATATAAAGCCTGAAAGACAACCGGAGATCGTCTCACACCAGTGCGGAATGGTCACCACCTCGACGTTCGTCTCGACACAGCAGACACAACATCATCAAACAGCGAAGCCACGACAAAGTCCCTAGTTCCAAACCTCTACGGTTCACCAACAACTTAGAGACATCCGCGGCATTCATCTCGATATAGAGGACGCAATGCCAGCAAACGAAGCGAAAGCCAAATTCCTAGCTTCAAGGTCTTAACGGCAAGTCATATAAAGCCTGAAAGACAACCGGAGATCATCTCACACCAGTGCGGAATGGCCACCACCTCGACGTTCGTCTCGACACAGCAGACGCAATATCATCAAACAGCGGAGCCATGGCAAAGTCCCTAGTTCCAAACCTCAACGGTTCACCAACAACCTAGAGACAACCGCGACATTCGTCTCGATATAGAGGACGCAATGTCAGCAAATGAAGCAAAGGCCAAATTCCTAGCTTCAGGGTCTTGACGGCAAGTCATATAAAGCCTGAAAGACTATCGGAGATCATCCCACACCAGCGCGGAGTGGTTATGACTCATCGGGGCTTCCAAAATGAGCCTAACCTCAAGTAAAAAGTGACATGGAATATCCCTAAGCTTGCTCTTTCGACGGTAATACTACCTGGAAGATTACTTGAAGACGTCTTGTCCAGCCCCCGAAGGGATCAAAGACACGACAATAGCAAGGCTACTCGAACAGCAAGATTGCATATCGAGGAATATATCAGCCAACGCGACGGTACGACGGCTAAAACTCTAAGTACCACAGACCCTAACGGACCTCTATCGTAAAGGGTAGAGGTTAACTGTGACGTTAGGATATTCTTGCGAGGAGTGCTCGATTCGGCTCGACTCGTGAGGAAAAGTCTTAGGCAGCAGGGATTAAAAAACCTATTTCCTAAGCACTGGGGCCCTACAAGTCGATCCAAAACGGACTCTTGCATACTATTCACGGGTCACACTCTCTGAAGTCAAATCTTGATAAGGAGGGAAACAACCGCTTACGGGTCCTCTCGACTCGTAAGAGGGAAAAATTCTCTTATAGGATCCTTACGACTTATAAGAGAAAACGTACTTAGGAATCCTCACGATTCCTAAGGAGAAAATCCACCTACGAGATCCTCTCGATCCGTAGGGAGAAAAGTCTTTGTGAGACCCTCACGACTCATAAAGTTGAAAAGTATTAGGCAGCAAATCTGAACCTGCGGCCTAAGCCATCATTACCTCTTGAAGAAGCCAAGACAGAATGCTTGCTCTGTCATCTGTCAACCATGTTTACTAAGGTAACATGCGGATAATAAAAGAAGGAGAAAGCAAAGAAATGACACAAGACATTGCAAAAAGAAAAATGTGTATCTTTATTCATTAATTCAATCAAGTACAAGGTGAATCGTATAAAAGAATAAAGAATGGATACATCTTATTCAAAAAAAAAAATTAATTACAAGTATATGATCGATACAAGGGTAGCTACTGGGAAGGAAGCGTCTTAAATAGCCCTATCAATTGTTCGCGCACTTCCTTCCATGCCTTCTCCTGATCGGCCGCCACCGCTAATTCTGCTTCCACTTGAGCCCGCTGCTGCAAGAAGGATGAAAGCTGCTCCTCAACTTCCTGCTGAGATGCTTGGCGGCCTTAGGCATTACGCTCGGCGGCATCGAGCTTCTGCTTCAGTGTTAGCCCATTAGAGATACTTTCCAGAAGGCCCTCGAAGATAGCCTTCACCTGGGCAACGTTCGCCTCAACCTCAGCATGCAGGCGAGCTGTCACGCTTGAGGACTCTTGGCATTCCCTCGGCCTTAAAGCCGCTTCTTTTTCCAAGTGGCGGAAGTAAGAAGCGCTTTGGTCGATCCATGCTGTTCGTTGAGTGCTTGCGGCTAAGGTCTCGGGGGCAGGGAACATAAACTCCGATTGATGCAGGCGGGCCTCGATTTCCCTGCAGTGATTAACCCAAAACTCGACGACGCCTTCATTATGAAAATTTACAAGCACCGCCAACATCGGGTTAACCTCCGCAGCGAAATCTGCAGCAGATGGGGGAGCTTCTGCGTCAAGCTCTTCGACGTATCCGCTCAGCATGCCCAAGCTCATTGCGGCACCCTTTGAAGATGGACGTCTCAAGAAGGGGCCCGCCGGCATTACGATGCGAGATTCGAAGGGCGCTGGAACCAGAGTGACAGCTGAAAAAACAAAACACAATCAGATGACGGTTCAAGAAATATCAGAAAGTCATCGATGGGATAGTTTACCATACCAGTTGCAGCAGGCGGCAAAGCCGGGAGGGCCGGTGGGGACACCGAGCTTTCATCTCCTCCTTTGATTTGTAGCGCTGCAATCAGGATGGGGAAGAGTCAGAAATAATTCCATTACTGAAAAAAGAAAGGCATCAATTGGAAACTATACTCATCAGCGCCACTGGAGGAAGAAGCGAACTCTGATGGGAAGGAGAAATGCGGGTGCAGCACCTGGTAAAGGTGATCGAAAAGCACTCCTGCAAAGACGCAATAGTACGGCATTAGTACATGAATTATACGGTCGAGAGATGAAACTAATGAATTACAAATCCATACCTTCCACCATCTGCGATGGCGCAAGAGAAGGTAGAGAAGTAGCCACCGTCAAGGCAGTAGCTGACGGCGCTCCCTCCAGCAATGGGGCGTCAGCACTGGCCGCACCTACGTTAAAAAAACAAAGATAAACCTATCAGGAAGGATTGCAAGATAAAAAAAAAGGGGACGGTAACCCGAGATTTACCTGATGAGCTGCCAGCCGAAACGGAGGCGTCTCCCTCCTCCATCGACATGAGCCCACCTCCCGTGGTCTCATCACCGGACTCGACGGAGGCTGTCGTCGTGCTCGTACGGCCAGGAGACGGTGGAGGACCGTAGACGGGGAGAGCAATGATTGGAGCATTACCAGACTCTTGACAAAGAGCGGCTGGCTTGTCCCCGGGAGTCATGCCCATCTCACCCACTACTCTCTCGGGCTCGGCGGTCGCTGCTGTCTCGTCTGCGTCACCATGGGGTCACCGATCTCAAGCGCTCCGTTCGCTGCTACCTCAGACTCGGCCGTAGCAGCTATCTCATTTGCCGCTACCTCGGGCTCGGCATCGACGACCTTCTCTGGCACAGTTTCCTCAGCCCCTAGCTTGGGTCCAGCGACCCCGGCGACGTCGCCCACCGTCGGCTCGGGTTCAGCCGGTGCCTCTTCCTCTGTCCCTTTAGGTTCGACAGTTTCCGCCTCCCCTTCGGTTGGACTTGGCCCTGCAGGACAAGATATATAAGAACCGATAGGTTTACAATTCTTACAACAAAATCTTTAAAGATACATTACCTGAGGTGGACTGATCGTAAGCCTCCTTAGCTGCGTGCGTCGCCAGTCTGTGAGCGGTAGACAAGGCGACCGGGGATTCTTCCGAAGGAGTATCAGCACGAGGAACGGTGCTTGGGCCCGCTCCCACGGCCAAGGAAGCTCTGCGCTCCTTCGCCTCGCGCCTCAATCGCTTTCTCTCTTCCCGGGCCGTCAAGACGGACCTCTTCTCAGCTTCTTTCATCGAGGCGTCATCGTCCGTGTACAAAGATGCCTCCAGAGCCTTCAAGGCATCCCTCATCGGCTTCTCGAGTCGGGTCTCTCGCGACAGCCCCGAAGAGGTCGGGATTTAAGTGGCTGGCCCGGGAAGAGTCTCTGCGTCACCTTGCGGGGCCGGCATTGTGGTTCCTGCAATGAGAAAAAGAAAGGTTTAGATCGACCATAACAAAAGGAGAATAAAGACTTAATGAATCGAAATGCACCGAGGCCTAAGGATGCTCTGAGTCGTTCCTCCTCTTGAAAAGTTTTGAGGGAAGCAGCGATGGCTTCTTCAGTGGTGATGCCTGTTTGAAGAAAAGAGGGGAAAAGCATTAGTCAAAGACAATAATAATAGTACGATGCAATAAAAAAATGCGACTAGTGATTACCCGATTGTGCAAGCTTAGCTAGCCACGCGTCGCGCCTTGCCAATCGCTCTGAAGCTGCAATGGCGGCCGCCAGATCAGTGTCATCTGGCGGCATAACTAATCCTTTGTTGGTCCTATACTCGCCCAAGCCCTCGCTATAGGGAGCATGAGGTTCCTGACCGAACGCAACGTCAGCTGAGAAGATCGACTTCTTCTACCTCTTCTGCACGCCAGCCCTGGGTGCACCCAAGATCAACTTGCGCTTTGCAGGAACCTTAGGGCGGCGGGTCCCAATATCCGCGCCCACGCCGGACTCCGGCGAAACCACATTTACCGTTTCCACTGGAGCACGGGGCGCTGGTGGCACATCCGCAGTAGCACGAGGTAATCTGCACGGAGGGCTCAACACGCGCGGTGGTCCAGCTCCAGCGTCCTTCAGTGGAGGAACGACCGGGGTCTTCGGCTTTAGGAGAGCCTTGCGGACGTCGCCGGGAGGCGCACCCTTACGGTCAACCAATATGCACTTCTCCTCACGGATAACTGGACCCATTGCGTGCGCATACCAAGCCACGTACGCGTGGAGGACCCGGGGAACGCAACTCGGCTCGCTGATGAAGAAGTGGGAGCCCGTGTTCAGCCGCATGAAATGGTGCATCGCGCTCCGTATCCCCTCCCTGCTGGCCGCGGGCTCTTCCAAAAATGCCTCCAGCGGGACCCCCTGGTTATAACTGGATTGTTAGGCGAACCGGTGGGGGTTATACCTCATGAAAAGCGCTATCTCGTTCTGCCTGAACACCAGGTAGCCCGGCCGAATGGAGTAGAGGTGAAGAATCTCCCGGGCTTTCAGTACGGAGGCCCCGTCTTTGAAGCCGTCACGCAACGCCGCCACCGACTTGGAGGTTTCTGAGCCGATAGTTATGACTTTATCTATAAAAGAAATCTTTGCTCCGACCAGGTGTGGACGAAGGAGCAACCCCCTAGCCTCCCGCGGAGGCGCACTCACGATCGAGGCGCCGATCAGCCGCATGACTCTTGGGAGTCTGCACCTCTCAAAAAACGAAGGGCTCTTATGGATGCCGAATACCCCGTGCACATGCATTTCCATCCACGAAGTGAAGTAATGCATCGGGAAATTGGCTGGCTACACCCCAGGTTCATTAGAATCCGCCGCCACGCTAAGTCCATTATATAGGTGAGCCAACCCGGCGATTCCTACTGACAACTGCAGGCCAGCCATCATCCGATGCGCTGGGTAGAAAACGGATGGCCGCATGTAGCGCGGGTGCATGGGGAGCACGAAGCTGCACAACCACAATCCCAGGAACCCTAAAAAGAAGGTCTCCTCATCAATGCCCGGGGCGGCGATTTCTGACAAGGGCATGACGGCGGCGTCGGGGAGATAGAAATCCTTTTGATCGTCTTCTGATATTGGTCGACGATCTAAGCCGAAGACGAAAGGGTCATCGAGCTTGGCGAACTTTTCACTCCGCTCCGATAAAATCTCTGGTCGAAGGAAGCGGGCGATAAAATCTACGAAGCTGACTCCCCGGACCCCTGATTCCAGATAGAAACCTTCGTATATGTTCAACACCTTCACCAAGCCCGGAAACTGGTACTGAATAGCATTCTCCGGCGTCAAATCAAACACCAGCGGCTTGGTGGCGAAGACGTACTCGTCAGGAGGAAGCAGCTCCTCATAATGCTCCCCCTTCACCGGCAAGCCCGAGATCTCGACAAACTCTTCCAGAGAAATGGAGACTTCCCTGTCCATCATAAGGAAGGTGTGGGTGGGGATGTTCCATTGTTCGATGAAGGCCTTAACCCACCACGTTGAAGGAGCGGGGTACTCAAACAGCGATACGTAGATTGCGGAATACAGACCGATCTTCATCAGATGCGTCCTCTTCGCTGATAGAATATATCTGGCCCACTGCAGATATCCGGCCGGTTGTCGTGGGGTCAATCCAATATTATAAGCCTGTCCCCAAGGGCGTGCTTCACCCTGACATATGCGCCGCCCCAAGATGTCCACAGCCGGCGGTGGATGCACGGGAATGGCACCAATAGCAGGCTGGAGAAGATCCTCCAAATTCCAGTTCTTGACCTCCACGGCATACTTCACTGGGGGTTCATCCGCATAGGGGATCGACGAGATGGGCTCAGACGGCATCGCGAAACCGAAGCTTCAGTGACCCTTGATGATGTCGATATACCACCTACCCCACAGGTGAAGGTTCTTGTGCTCGGGGTCATGAGCTGTAACAACTCCATTTTTAATGTACAAAGAATTAATTTAAATTCAATGTATACTTGGAGTATTTATTGCGGCTGATATCTCTTTAAGTATTTATTTCACTCCATAATTACAAGAAGGAGCTTGTTGCTCATTGGTAATACCTTGCACTGCTAAACCAAGCCACCAGAGTTCAAATCCCATGCCCCACATTATTTTTGTATTTATTTATTTTTAATTTCTTTTGGAAGTCAACAGTCAAAAGGCCATAACTCCCAAAATATGTACTGGACAACAAAAAGTAAATATACCAAATTGTACCCCCGAAGTTTCCCTAGCCTCTGGTGGCTTGGCTCGGCCCGACTCGGCGCCGCCGGCCGGCGAACCGGCCTACTCGGTCCGGCGCCACCGGCCGGACTTGGCCGGACGGCCGAGTCACCAACAGAGAAAAGTTGGGTCTTGAAGTGGTCAACCCTCCTGCACACTCTAAATGCTTGGATCGATTATCATTTGGCCAATAAATCCCTTTTAATCCTAGGTTTAATGAGTTTTAATGAATTTTTTATATATTTTTATATTTTTTTATTAAAAACCCTAACCCTATATAAACCCCCCATACCCTCTACCCTCTCATCACTTTTTCTAAGTCCACTATCCCAAAATTCCAAGAGAACTTGGTACGTGAGAAAACGAGCGAAAGGCGAAGCGCTGACGAAATCGACGGCGAAATCCCGGCGATCGTACTAGGACCTCCTCATGACGTTTCGACCCACCGGCAAACCCACTACCTTCCTCTCACTCTCTAGCGTTGTCCAAACCCGTAAGTCCCTCTAAAAAAACCTTTCTTTTCTTCCATTAAAATACGACTTTCCAAACCCGACGGAAATCGGAACAAACCGATTTCCGATTCGGTTTTCTATCAAATCTCACTTATCACCAATTCCATATTGCTTAAACATCTTCATGTTGAATACTAATCACTTAAAAATTAATTTGAACAAGTTTTCACACATGAAAAGATAGCTTTTGTAATATACCGTATTTTTGCACTTAAATACCACCATGTTTAGTTTATCACATTTAACCCTTTAACATTGCTATACCTTAAAGTAGATCACGAGGTAATGACCTACCTCCACACACACGCAAATACAACCCTAAATGATATCATCAAAACTTAGAATACGATAATACAAGATTTTACATTTAAATACCATTTTCTTAATAAAACCTTTTCTAAAAGTTCTAAGTTTTAAACAATTTTAAAACAATATATTTTAATAGGAAAATACGATATGTCGTGGACATCGATCGTTTATATAAACCTGACTTTGTGGTGTCTAGACAAGTGTGTCTAAGGCGAGTGGTTACATAATTAGGACCATTACTTGTAGTGGAGAGCCTCCCACTCACCTGACACTTACCTGGCCGCAATTGGCGGTGAAGAGGCGATTTGAGACTTCTAATGACTTATCGTTTAGACCATTTAGAAATAAGTTAGTTGGCTTAGGAAATCCTAGAATCTAAAATACGGGAATTTACACCCTTCTACAAATAAATACCTTATCTTTATAAAACCGTTTTCTAAATGATTAGTATTTATAAAATCTTTGCAAAGCGCCACTACAACCCATATTTGGGGAACCCGTTAGGGATTGTACGGTTTATCGTGCACCCTCGGGCTTAGTAGTGCGAGATTCAGACCTCCGCAAGGAGCATTCGGTCTCGAAAGGTTTAAAATACGACATTTAAGAAAAATGTGATTTTGGAATATAAAATATTTATTAAAAATTATTCTGGTATAAACATATGTATATTTATCATTTAAACACCTATTTTATTATAAGATAAAGTTTCCACCTTTTTCTAAAAATTACAAGATTAAAAGTTACATTAAAATACCATGAATTTCAATTAAATCAATATTACAAATTAATACCTTTATTTATGTAATTAGGATATTTTCACTATAAATAAGACAAAATAAAATCACACTCATTATAACTATAAAGACGAATAATAAATACTTGAGGTGTATCTTGAAAACTATACAAAAGTATTTTTACATAAAACCCCCCTCAAGTTTTATAAATTACAATAAGGACCCTAGCAAATATAGAACTTCGACGTATATTTCTTTTAGTCTGACTCGGGTTTGAGTCTGATTATTTCTGACTTGAATATGATTCAAGTCAATCTATATTCTTAAATATTCCAACTCAATATGAACACGTGAATCTCAAAATCCAGTTAACAATCCATACAACTTGACTGAATCAAACAATGGATATACATCCATTATTCCGTTATTCCATTTACCTGATTATGCAGTTACAATATGTTTACTGATATCATGGTTTTGGTCAGTCATCCAACTTACACAATATAATACTACAATACTACCAAAATACTACGGGGTTTAAGGGGTAGATTGGTATGGAAGGTGTTAAAGGTGGCACGAGGTGGTCAGATTAAGACACCTAACCTATATTTCATTGCTGTTGTACCGTGGATTAATGGTTCCTTGTACATTCCGTTTGCCCTGGTCTCTAGCATATAGAGACCCCTCTCGTATACACTGGCATCCTTCTGTACCAAGCTACAAACAACAGCATTAACACAATATTCTACAATATTCTACAATCTCTTTAGAAAATATCTCTTATTCTGTATTTTCTAATTCTTCTTTATCTTTGGGACTTACCGAGCGACCTGTTCGCTGACGACATTCTATTTCTTCTTCTTTGAATGTCGTCGGGTGCTTTGGACCCAGCAGAGATCGAGCCCACTGGTGAAGACTTGGAGCAGTTTCACGAAGACCCCGAGCTCTAGACATTGTACCTTGTTCTATTCAGTATATTCATTTCCTGTTATGCCATTGTTTAGGCATCGCTTTTCATTTCAGTTGTATTTACTTTTCACGCATTGTACAAAAGAATGTTAGTAATAAAGTTGTTGTTATTTCTATATCTCTTGTCTCTTGTGATTTACTTTTATATTGCTTAGATACGCTTAGCGTATGTACTTCTAAGTATATACGTAGTGGACCTCATCGCGTCCACTTCACCGTACACCAGGAAGCGGGGCATGACATGAGCCTTGATGAGAGCGAGCACCTCTCGGTCCACTGGTGCCTCGGGAAATCCTTCCTCCGAGCAAACAAACGGGAAACACAAATCAGCGGACATGTTTCCTGCGAAGGGACAAAAATCAGCCTTCAGTGTTGTAATTCCAACGCTTGGCATTTTAAAATTTATACCACACTGCAATGCAGTGGGTATTGGACCAAAGGAGCACCCACAAAATCTAGATGACAATGCATCAGTTAATAAGACAGTCCAATCATTGGATGAGACTGTCAATTAATGAGGAGATCCCCAAAAGAATATTCTCATTAATGAGAAATCCCTAGAGACAAGGAGAAAATCTTCTTTTTCAGAGCAAAGCTCTGTCACAGAGTGACACTTGTCAAACTCTGGTCTCGAAGGGATAAAATTCCCTAAAAGAGCCTAGCTCTGTAATAATGATGGAAAAATCCATCAAAAGAAAAATTTAACTCTTAAAAAATTAAAATTTCTGGGATCTTAAAGATCCATGAAAACTCTTAAGAGTTCTTCATTTTTAGATCAAAAAGATCTACATTTGGTCCATGAGCAAAGCTCTGTTCATGGGTTAAAAACCCTGAAACAAGATCTCTTTAGATCTATGGTTCCTTGAGAGCAAGGCTCTGTTGGTGAAACCCCAAAGGGGTTTTCTTTAGATCAAAGATCTATGAGAGCAAGGCTCTGTTGATTAAAGTTAATTTAATTTAATTTAAGTTAAATTTTACCTAAAATGTTCTAGAGTTTGAACTCTGAAGTTCTTGAAAAACAAGAGCAAGGCTATGAAGTTCTTAAAAGCAAGAGCAGGGCTCTGAAAATAAAAGTTCTTGAAGATGGTAATCATCTACATAGGACCAGGGGTCCTATGTATAGGCGCTTGCGCCCCTTCAACTCCTGAGTTGATCCGACCGTTGGGATCTTGCCACCGCTGCACTCACGTAAGCGCAACGGTGGGGGGGGCATTTGTTTCCCCCAATCAGAGCAAATCTCTGTTTGAATTTTGAAAATTCAAAAATTGAAGCAACGCTTCAAATTCCTTGCGCTGCGCGCAACGTGCCACGTGTCAAAACCTGACACACCAGCGCAGCGCCCAAGGCAGCGCACCCAATCAGAGCAAGGCTCTATTTAAAGTAAAAACCAAAAGAAGCAACGCTTCAAATGATCCGCGCTCTGAGCTACGCGACACGTGTCAGCGCGGTTGCGCTGCGCTGCACGACACGTGTCAGCGCGGTTGCGCTGCGCTCTGCGCTGCGCGACACGTGTCAAGTGCAGGTGTGCTTGCGCTAAACAGAAAAATTCTGAAAGATCTTTCTGATCTAGTTAAAACAAGAAGATTGTCTTCTGTAAAGCAGAAGCCCTTGGATCAAAGATCCAACGGTGGGGAAAAATCCCTAAATCACTCAGAGAAAGATCTCTTTAACTTACTTAACAAACTAATTGGCACTATATAAAGGGCCCCTAGACCCCAAGTCTAAAAGACACAGAAACACAGAGAGAAATACAGAGAACTCCTAAAAAGAAAGTTTGAGAAGAGTTCAGAAAGAAAAAAAAGGTAAACCTTTGAAAAGAAGAATTTCTTCTAAAAAGATCAATGATCTAAGATCAAGATCAAGATCTTAAAATAAAAAAAAGGAGATCGAATAATAAGAATAAAATAAGAAGTAATATACTTCTTTATTAGATCATTTGATCTACACAAAGGCATTGCCTTTTGATGAACCACTGGTTCTGCAATCTTAAAAGATTCTTTTCTTGAATCCAAAATTGGATCAAGATATTAAAACAGTGCCTTGCACTTGTAAATCTGCACTGTTGCGCTCTTGGGTTGGCGCAATCCACCAAAGAGCGCAACGTGTCGGCTCCGGAACAACTTGCACTATGCGCTTTTAAAATAGAGCATTGCTCTCTGAAATTGGCGCACCTCACCAGAGTGCGCCACGTGTCAGCAGCGCAACAGCGCGGCGCACTGCACTAACTGCGCTTGCGCTCACCAGAGCGTGACACGTGTCACCCCCACATGAGTTTGCGCCTTGCGCTCCTCAATTGGCGTAAAGCGCCTGACAAGCCACATGGGGCACTGTCAGAACATTAAATGCACCGCATTAATAAAAGGGCAGAGCCCAATAAAGAGGTTTATCAGACCAAAATAAAAAATGCTATGCATTATTAAAGGGCAGAGCCCAATTAAAGGTCTAATAGGCCCAAATAAAAAATGCAATGCATTATTAAAAGGGGGCAGAGCCCAAATATAGGTCTGTCAGACCAAAACAGATGCTGTGCATCATTTTAAAATGGCAGAGCCCAAATAAAAATGCCATGCATTATTAAACAGGGGCAGAGCCCAAGCAAAGGCCTAATAGGCCAATGATAAATAAAATGTTGAACATCTTCAACTGGATTTAGCCCAATTCTGGCCATAAGTCCTCAAATTAAATTGACTGAGCACGACTGCTCTCTTAAGTCAATTTGCATCTGGTTCAAGGGTACATCTCTGAACTCCTCTGATATTTGTCGTTGTAATCCTTCAACGTCGTCAGAGAGGTGACGGGTCCCGACAACCACATATCAATATGGACTTAAGCGTCCTTAAACCAACTCATGAACTTAAGTGTCCTTAAACCAGCTCATGGACTTAAGCATCCTTAAACTCACGGACTTAACCGTCCTTAAACCAATGGACCACTATGTCCCTAAACTGGAACATGGACCACTATGTCCCTAAACAGGAACAATAGAGCCCCTAAATGCTCTTTTGTCAGATCTAAACGATCCCGTTTAAGTCGATCTTAGCTTCAAATATGGCTAACGTATCCTTAAACCAAAACCTTCAAACAGACTTTAGTCCCAGATTGGACTACAGATCCCCTAATCAACTTTGGTTCAAGGGTACATCTCTGAACTCCTCTGACATCTGTCGTTGTAATCCTTCAACGTCGTCAGAGAGGTGATGGGTCCCGATGGCCATATATACAACGGACCACTATGTCCCTAAACTGGAACAATAGAGCCCAAATGCTCTTTTGTCGGATCTAAACGATCCTGTTAAGTTGGTCTTAGTCTCAAATTGGACTAACGTATCCTTAACGAATGTTTGAGTCGATCTTAGCCTCAAATATGGCTAACGTATCCTCAAACCAAAACCCCAAACCCAAATCTAAGAAAATACGGATTTGGACTAATCCACGTCCTACGGGGGACGACATAAATTAGTCTCCGTATACGATCCACGGGCAACTACAAACAAAACAAACACCCACGACACGAAGTGAAATTCTGGAGAAGGAGAAAGTTGTTACCGCGATGCGGTAGCGTAATTAACTGCAGGGGTTTGCGCCTGCAGAGAAGAGCGTCCCCACAATCAAAAACCTTTCAAACGAGGGGGAATCTGACGAAGTCTGCTACATCGGCCACATCCGTCTAAACCTTCGATACACGGTGCCATAAATCAACTTGGCATCTTCGGAGAGGTGGATGGATAAAACTAAATAGCATCTGCCCCGAATCTCAGGCAAGACGTCTCCACGTCGTCTTGGCCGTCTTTCGGAGGGGAACACCTATGCATTGAAATAAGGGGAAGCTGATGAGCGAACTCATCCTGAAACCCTACTGAGCATGACAGTGACAATATCCGTACAGTCCGGTCCGTTCGTCTAAAGAGTATCGCATATCGAGTCTAGGGGGGTGGATAAAGTCAGACCCTAATAACGCGATAATTCGTGTCGGTATGGAACCCATCACCACCTGAGAAACCACTGATCTAAATCAGTAATTCTCCATTACCCCAGCCGAGGATTTCTACCCCGGCCACCCGTGCACTGTGCGACATCAACCCCCAATACCGGGAGAGACGAATCCCCGACGATCTGCTCACTGCCTCCATGTGGCTCGGGACTGTTCCCAACTAAAACCTGTTTGCACGTCTCCTTTGAGCGTGGTAGGGTATTAATCAAAGCACAGTGGGAACTCACACGAGACAAATGACGATCTCAGGTCGACAAACTAACCTGTACATATGTCACCAGGGAACTGCTATCTGACAATAGGTACAATACCAACTAGCATGTTCCCGGCGAGTCCGTCCAGTATACTCATAACCCAATGAGCACCTGTATACTATCTTAGGTGAACAACTGACACCAATGGCTTGTGAGACCGGCCACCACCCCTCGTCAGGGTCTAGATAAGTATACACCAGTCTACACTGGAGTATCGATGCCCAGTCTCGATACTCCTACGACTAGGGACATTTAAGGATGTGCTTATAGACCCCCAGCTCCCACGTATATGATCGCCATCATAATGCTGGTAGTCAAGCAAGAATCCTATGGGCTCTATCAACATATACATGATGATAAAGACAAACCAGATAGCATACTATCATCTCGAGTAAGGCTGTTTTATCGGTATAGGCTCTCTCTCAATCATCATGATCACATGCCTGCGACTACGATAATTGCATTGAGAGCACTATAACCAACAATCTCCCACTTGCACTTAAGGCCAATTATTGTGATGTCGCATACTCACTGCCCGTGTGATACCGAACACCCAACTTCTCTACTAATCAGTCTCACAAAACCTGTTTGTGAAACTAATGTGTTTGAGAAATAGCCTAAGTGAGTGGATCCGCTCCGGTGTTTCTTTCTGTATCTCTCTATATCTCAACTTCGCGGAGAAAACAATCTCCCGAAATGAGCAATACCTGTCTTAGAATGTGTCTGGATATCTGATGGGACCCAGTTCACAAATGAACTCCAAATCCAAACTTCTTAGACTGTATCGTCTACTGAACTCAATCAGTATACTGCACCATGCCTTCCTCAGTATCCGCTTGGACCACCTGTCCAACACACTGTCCCTCATCAGGGGAAAACTATAACTCCGACAGCTACCCTGTCATCCCGGTCATCTTGGAAGCCTGGAATGATAACCGTCTTCTGAAGGAGTCTGCCATTATCAAATCCATAAAACATCCATTCATGTTTATAAACTGCTTCCGAACGTTTCTCCAGGATTGGATTAATATATCAACCTATTCCATCTAGTGCAAAAAACAACATATGATATTATATCCATATCCTATGTGGAGAAACTACAGTGTGACAACCACGGTATAACCGATCGTAGTGTAGGAATTTCACTTCCTACTATGTGTATGTCATCCAAGTACCAGGACATCACACCCTACTACCTTCTTAACAGATCCATCTCCTATTCTGATGAAGTCAAAACCTATGACTGTCACATCAAAAATAGATGATCTATCTTCGCTATATCTGCTTTAGTCTATAGATAGACATAAGCTACTTGTCCACTATACTTCCGCTGCTCCCACTGACTACAACAACCCTCTGGCAGAGTCATATACACGTGCACTTCTAAAGCTAGTTTAGAACGACGCTATATTCATCCTCCTGCCGGGTCTCATAATCTGGAACAGCAGCAATGACAAGTCTGGGTAAACAAGAACCTCCCTATCACCGTCTCTGAGAAGACCAAAGTATCTCTCGGGTGCCTAAGGTCACCCACCATATCTGCGGAGTGGCTAATGGAATGTCAAACCTGATTGAATTTTTAGGTTCTATTAAATTTTCAGTAATCGTTTGCGATTCTGGAATCACTTCCAGTTCTACCATACTCCCACTACTGTTTTCTGAAAAAATCTATTTTATTAAAACTAGTGGTGAGTCAAGAACAATATCACTATTGATCTTTCTGATGGTAGAAAGTTAACCCTCGTCAGAGCCCGGGATAACCCACAAACGGCCATTACTGAAACGTGCCTAGAGTTTGTCCAGATTTTGGTTTTAAGCATCAGCCGGATAACTTCGTGTATCTTAACATCATTATGATACAAATTGATTCTATATACCATACAGAAACAAAGGCACTAATTTTATTGGAATCAGATTCAAAATCATGCAGCTGTCTCCAGTGCATGTCAACTAAATGGAGAGAGGCCGATCAGCATTACTCAACTTAAGAGTGCATCCAATTATGAATAACCTGAAAGAGAAGCAAGTTCTCATAAACCATTACTATCAAATGAATACCAACCACAAGTATCTACATTTTCGATCACCTTGAAGAATCCTGATACTTGCAACACGTGGTTCTCTACTTTACCCTTATACCTATGACTTCTCAAATCTTAGATCTTGTATTTCTACGAAACACTTATCCAAAAACTAGAGAAGTCATAAGTAAACAGAATACAGTATGAGGACCAACCCCTTGTCCTAATGGACACTGGATAACATACAATACTTTGTATAAGTCCCCTGAGTTGAATAACTCAAATCCTGTGCGTCGCAGGTTAAAAACTGTACCCAGGCGATTTACTCCAATATCACCAATTACAACGAATTCCGATATAATAAGGATGGTCACCTAATTCCCAATAACTTACTTCCACTCATTATCTGTAAAACCATACAGATGTGAGAATTATACCTGATAATTACATACCTTGGAGCAAGGGTCTAATTGGGAAATCAGTTTACAATTAACAATGCACGGTGAAACTGAAACATGAAAACATTTCGAAGGGGTATCCGGGTATTCTCAGTAATGCCTCTTCCATTATCAAGATTCATGACTATAACCGTATATTTCTTTGCCTTCTCTCTAAATCCCTTTATTTGTCTTTACTCATTTCCTTCTGTACACCATCGTTAGGCTAAATGGTTTTCTTCCTTCCCTACCGTTTGGCACCAGCCTGTGGTTTGGAAGAAGACTATCCAATAAGCAATATAGGTGTACTCTCCTAATCCTAAGAGTACTCGAACCTTATTCCTATTTCTCCTGAACCAGAATCCATCCTCGAAAAAGATTCTTCGAGTTCGTATATAACCATACGATGGATTTATCCAATGGAATTGGATGTTCGTAGTGATACGGGGTGTTCTGGAGAAATGAAAGGTGAAGTAGGAGTGGCGATGAAATACGTGGTTTGGTTGTGAATGTTAGCAGTCGCAATTTACTTTGCCCTCTTTTCTAATCCCTTTATTTTGTCTTTACTTATTACCTTCTGTACACCTTACTTAAGCCAATTGGTTTTCTCCTTTCCCTACCTTTCGGCACCTGCCTATGGTTTGGAAGAAGACTATCCAATAAGCGTAATAGGTGTACCCTCTCCTGATCCTAGGAGCCCTCACATCCTGAGAGAAGGTAAAAGGAAAAGACAACTGAATAGTCCTATTCATTCTCTCCAGAACCAGAATCCATCCTCGAAAAAGATCCTTCGAGTTCGTATATAACCATACGATGGATTTATCCAATGGAAGTGGACGTTCGTAGTAATACGGTGTGTTCTGGAGAAATGCAAAGGATAAAAGAAGGAGTGGTAATGTTGTATGCAACTCAGACAATCCAAAAGCCAATGTTTTAAGAAAGTTCGGTTAACTTGGTTACTGAGTTATAGTTCAAGGTCAGTCCATGGTCGTTGCTAAATAGAGAGAGAGAGGAGAAACACTCAGCGTGTACTCTAGCCTACATCAGAATGGTTAATCACTTTATCTAATCAGGAAATCTCCCACTGTAATCTCAAATTCTCCTCCAAACCTGAAAGAAGAATTAGTTGGGATCACCCGAAAAGTAAACCAACTCATCAGTGAGAATCGGGATCCAACTATCATCGCATGATAACTTGATGGAAGCCACTCAAGTTATCACACTCCAGAAGGTATGTGCATGCTTGGCAAGTTTCCTGTATGTTTGAAACTCCCGATGTAATTTTTATCCCATGCTCTTATGACCTTGACGTAGGCCAACAAATCATAAGTCACATGTCATGTTCTACCCGTTATTGTCCAGGTTAATTTGAATCCACCCGTACATACCCTTGATGTAGTAGTACGACTGTTCCAAACCAATGCATCTATCTATGCAACAGAAAAGTAACAAATAGCTACCATACACTATGCCTTGACGTAGGCCAACAAACATAGTATGAATACTAAGTGCTACCCTTCTGAAATGACGGAGGACTACGAATGGTTTTTGGCGAAAAACCTTTAACGTAATGAACTTCATATTGTTGAAGTAACCGGATATCTTTTATAAAATTATAGCTGCGAAAACCTTTGCTAAAGAGGTCACTCCCGGTGAAGGGATCTCGGCTCTTTTCTCGTCGAATGAGGTGCAGGATATTCCAAACTGAATACCACGATGCAAAGCAAAAATAATCGACTATAGTAAAATTATTACGTTGACGCAAACTTTCACGCAAGGTGTCACTCCCGATGAAGGGATCTCGGCCCTTGCCTCGTCGAATGAGGTGCTGGATATTCATAACCGAATACCACTGTGCAAAGCAAAAGCGTACATCTGTAATGTCAATTTTTAAAATTGGTTCCAACAACATCAAATATAGGTTTGTTTTATCCTTACATTAATAAGAATCAATGCTGTCCCATCAGTTAATCACACCAGAAAAGAACGAAAATATAATGTACGTATATGCCATCCGCATTCGCCACTGGGTCCCGTCATCACCCGTTAGGTTACTTAACTAACGACAGAGCGGGGACTGGACTAGCGCAGGTGCAAAACATATACAACATCTACTAGTATATACAAATATATAATAATCGCTCCATACGTGATAAATGCAACATCACAGAAAAGTAATAAGCATCACAGAACAATACAGATAATCTGGGATCCCTGGGTTTCATTGAGCCACAAGTGAAACCCGACGTTCCCCTGGTCGTGTGGATAGCCTGTGCAATGAAAACCTAGACCCTTACGGGCGCGACAAGTTACCCGCCAAAACCTGAAGCGAGACAGCCCCCTTCAGCAAAGTGAATGGACTACCAAGCACTTCACGGAATCCGGTAACTTGAGCACCCATCCTTGGATCAACCTGTACCCCCTACGAGTGCGGCGAATAGCCCGTCAATTCTAGAGTGAAGCCCCCTCCGTCTCAACGCCATGAGATGCGGGCCCGTTGCCCTCTAGAACTCGGCTATCCATGCACCCCACCGCGGGGTAATCCTAGTACAGAAAATAAAATATATACAACGGGTGACATCGACCTCAGCCCGGTCGTGCCCCAAAAGATAATATACAAACAGGCAGTGACGGTAGTCCACATGTCGGACAGTCGCCCCGCAATATGAAATGGACAAGTAAATCCAAACTGCACTACCATTGCACACAAGCTATCCACCACGACAAATCCGCAACATCACAGCACAATTCAGAACATCAAACGTGAATGTCACGTTCGCAAATCCGTCTAGAAGGACTATAGCGATTAGACAAGATTTATCGATCAAATGACATTCACGGTCACAGATAGAAATGTAAAGTACTGTAAACTAACACATTTAAAATCTCGATCGACAAAACTTCCCGAAGTGGGCCCCAAATACAAATCCAGTACTCAAAATAATCTGGGCCAAAAATAAAAAATTCCAGAAACCCCAATTCTAAGATGAAGACCCCCAGAAGAAACTCGGTGCATTGAATCCCCATAACGGCGGCGGAACCGCGGCCAATATGTGGGTATGGCCGCGGTTCCGCGGCGTTCCTAAGGGAACAACTTTCCAATTTTCTACAATGGTCTTACAAAAGCCTGCCTGATTTTCTGACGTGCCCAAAATAATTTTTAGACTAGTTTACAAATTCGACAGAAGCTTAAGTTTTGAAATTGCGGTTTCAGAAATTTTGTTCGATCGATATTTTAAATATATTAGAACAAGCTAGTAAGTGTTAATGGCGTGGCTCTGATACCATGTAAGTCTACGGTAGCGCCCCGGCCATCTATCCGAGACCAAACGTGGAACACAAAACTTTTACAACCGGCGCTAACATAGACTTTCCCTGGATCGTGCCATCAATACTAAACTAGCTGACTGTAAAAGAAGTTAGAATGGCTATACCGATCGATCCGTGTCTTTCGGTCTTTAGCTCCTCGCGGCATTTCCGATCTCGCTCGATCTCCGGTCTCCTCGTCGAAAGGGCACCACTTCAACGAATCTTTATACGGGCTCCCGCCTCTGAACCGAGGCAACTCGGACATGAAGTTTGCTAGCAGACATGTCCAAGATTGAAGTAGAGAGAGTGTAGAATATTTTATCTCAAAGCATCCGAGGGTTTGGGTGGAGGTAAAATGAAGTTGCCTAGTGAATTGGAGAGTGTGAGCATAGAATTTATTTCAAGTCAAGAAAGAAAAGGGGCTCTGGAATTTCCAAGAAAGAAAAGGGACTCAAAAAATTTTTTTGAGTGCTCTCTGGAAATTTTTTGAGGGGTGAGGTATATATATATATGTGATTGATTAAAAGCAACCCAAGTGAATTAAATCCATCACCAACCAAAATTCCCAGCACACCCAATTGGACAGCCACCTCAACAAACAAATCAAAAGCTATTAATAAATTAATCCCCATACCTCCAAAATATCCACAGCACACACCCACTCCTCATTAAATAAAAAGCATGGACAAGAAATGAGCCCACCACTCCCACTTGCCAGCACACACATGAACCACACACGAATGAATTTCGAATTCCTTTTTGTAGCCAAAAAAGAAATGAAGCAAAAAGAATGCTAACAAATTCCATGCTCACAATTTCCATTATTAACATTTAAACTAAAATTTTAAATACAGAAAAATAAAAAAGGCAACCCTAAAATAAACTCGTAACGGATCACGAGAATACCTCTCGTCCGTATATACATACCCGCATCTGTATTCTTACTGAATACGAATACAACGAGACAAAAATATTCCAACAATATAATACTAGGATCCGGCTTAAAATAAAACCCACTAGTATTATCCGTCCGAACCGTAACACGTGCACAAGTGCACGTGTATGTTCGAACCCTACCATAAAACCATACGGCCTCTACAACGTTTCGCCCGAACTTGGGAAACTGTCTGTGGGGGGCTCTAATGACTCATCAACACACTGACACGGGTATAACCACTAGCACGTTAGAGGTACTAGCTGTACGTAACGGTTGCCTATGCATTGAAAGAAGGGGAATCTGATGAGCGAACTCATCCTGAAACCCTACTGAGCCTGACAGTGACAATATCCGTACAGTCCGGTCCGTTCATCTAAAGAGTATCACATATCGAGTCTAGGGGGTGGATAAAGTCAGACCCCTAATAACGCGATAATTCGTGTCGATATGGAACCCATCACCACCTGAGAAACCACTGATCTAAATCAGTAATTCTCCACTACCCGGGCCGAGGATTTCTAGTGATGGCCACCTGTGCACTGTGCGACATCAACCCCCAATACCGGAAGAGATGAATCCCCGACGATCCGCAAACTTCTTCCATGTGGCTCAGGACTGTACCCAACTAAAACCTGTTTGCACGTCTCCTTTGAGCGTGGTAGGGTAGTAATCAAAGCACAGTGGGAACTCACACTAGACAAATGACGATTTCCGGTCGACAAACTAACCTGTAAACATGTCACCAGGGAACTGCTATCTGAAAATAGGTACAATACCAATTAGCATGTTCCCAGCGAGTCCGTCCAGTGTACTCATAACCCAATGAGCACCTGTATACTATCTTAGGTGAACAACTGACACTAATGGCTTGTGAGACCGGCCACCGCCCTTCGTCAGGGTCTAGATAAGTATATACCAGTCTACACTGGAGTATCGTTGCCCAGTCTCGATACTCTTACGACTAGGGACATTTAAGGATGTGCTTATAGACCCCCAGCTCCCACGTATATGATCGCCATCATAATGCTGGTAGTCATGTTAGTTGTATGTATGCTCTAGAGGCCAGTATTGTACAGATGATGTATATTATATTGGATGCTTGGACATATATAGAGAGGACTTTCTTGCTCGATATGATAGTATGTTATCTGGTTGCTCTTTATCTTAACATGTATACTTGTCTCTTGATACTGTCTTATAGTTACATGTTGGTAAAGCCCTTAACATGTGTTCTTGACTACCTGGACTATGATGGAGATCATACTAGTGGGGACAGAGTAGTGCATAAGTACATCCTTTAATGTTCCTAGTCGTAGGTGTATCGAGACAAGGTATCGATATACCAGAGTAGACTAGCGTATACGCTTCTCGACCCATGAGATGGGCGATGGATGATCCCTTATCCATTGGTGTTTGACATCAGAGATGGTATACGGGTGCTCAGTGGAGATTGGGTACACTGGACGGACTCGCCGAGAACTCCCAGATGGTATTATACCTCACGTCAGATGGCATTTCTCTGGTAACACTTGTGCAGGTTAGTCTGTAAACCCGAGATCGTCATAGAGTCTTGTGTGATTCCCACTGTGCTTTGATTTCCACATTACCACGTCCAAGAGGGCGTGCAAAACGGTGGTTTTTGGGTACAATCCCGAGTCACATGGAGGCAATGAGCGATAGGAGGGGTTTCGTCTATCCCGGTATTGGGGGTTGATGTTGCGCTGTGCTCGATTGGCCGTAACAGGGAAGTCCCTGGCCAGGTCTGATTTAGAGATTTACTGGTAAGTGTTACCCGTAGTTTCTCGACCCGCTATGAGCCTCACATCGGCACGACTTATCGGTTATTGGGGTCTGACGTTTACCACCCCTAGACTTGATATGCGACATATCAGACGAGGAGACCGGACTGTACGGGAAGTGTTACCGGCAGGCTTTTACAGGAGTTGGAGCAGGCTTGCTTGCTGATCTTCTGATCGCTCAATACCCGGGTGGCCGTTACGTCCAACTAGTACCGCTGACGGCTTGTGGGTGCTTGATGTGATCATCACCTACTGCCAGCGTATTGACGAGTCTTTAGAGTCCTACATAGAGGTTTTACTGGCTCAGGCAAAACGAAATAGGAGCACGTATATGATATGTGCGGGACCGAGAATAATTCGTGTATATGATACCGTATTCTATTTTCGCGACTTTTTGTATCGGTCGGTTATATATGATATAGCCGGGTTATCGAATCAAGTGTTGATTCGATAAGTCGATACAATGGATATTAGTCGGTTATATGAGATATGACCGGATTATTAAGTCAAGTGTTGATTTAATAATTTAGTGTATAATTGTATATTAGATATACTAGTTTACATTAACTAACACTTATTCACTTAAGGATTTTTCTCACATGTGCACACTTTAATATATATGTGATATATATTAAAAATGTGTTTTCTTTTTGTATTATGGTTGTTGATACAACATTCATGGGTGTATGAGACTCACACCATGCTATTTGTTATGTTGGGTTTAATGTATTTAAAGTAATTACAAAATTAGTGGAAAATTAGAAAATGCATAAAGCTTGTGGAAGCTTGTGGATGCATTGACTAAAGTCCACTAACTTTGTTTTTATTTTGGATTTTTGTTAACCTAACCATCACACTTAGTCATGATTAAGTCTCTACATGAGTTAGTATATGATACTCACTCACCGTGGTTAGCTCACTCACTTGATCATTATCCTCATCTTTTCTTTTGTTCATCTTCTTCTTCTTCTTTGAGCAAAAGAAAAGCTTGCTAGGGTTTCAAAAGGAGAGTGAAAGATTGTGAGAAATAAAATTCTAAAGAGAACCCACTTCCTATTTCTCCATCCTCTGCTAGACTAGCACTTTAGTTTAGGGTGTTTGCTTCACTAATTCTCTAGTTAGTGAAGTAGAAGCTTGAGTTGACATCCCCTCGACGTAGATCATCTTCGCCCTCGAAGACTTCAAGCAAGGACATTCCTTTAGCCTCGTGAAGCCATGCAAGAGTCCGGGAGAACCACGATCGCAGCGAAGAGACTTCAACAAGAAGCTAATGTAGTGAAGGACCGATCTACAAAGGTTGTATTTCGTATTCACTTAGTCGTAATGTAGTTTACTAGGATGTGAAACCCTAATTTTCTAGCAACAATCTTGTTTAGGGTTATTCGGCACGGCTAAAATGATAAACGGGCATGGTTGATACATTGTAGAACCTTATTAGAGTGTCTAGTAACCCTACAGTGGTATCAGAGCCTAGCTAGAGTATTAGGCGACGTGTATACGAAGTTAAAACCCCGATCGAACCCGAAAACGTAAATTTAATCCCCTCTCTGTACAAATTTTAAAAACTGTGATTTTTCAGTATTAAAAATACCTAAAAAATTCAGCAGGGTTTTCTAAGCATTACTGTGCAAAACGATGATGTAAGCCGTACGGACCGCCGTGGATCCGCGGCAATACCCTTCTTGGGCCGCGGATCCGCGGTCGTATAGTGAGCTTTGACTTTTCTTTTGGCACAGTAATGCCCGTAGCTGCTAGTTACATTTTCTGGGTATTTTTTATTTGACTCAAGTGTTGAGTGTTCTGGGGTTTATTTTGTAATCGTTAATTCGATCGGAAATTTAAATTCGTTATTGTTTTCCGGATAATTTAGAAAGTATTAAAATGTTCGAAGGGATATCATTAACTCAATTTTTCCCGGCACGAAAAACTTTCAAGTGTTGAATTTTTCTTGAGTTTAAATCTTTCGGAAAAACGTGCATGTAACGCGATGGACCCTCTAGAAGACAACTAACCTTAACTCGATTATGTGACCGTCTTGAACTGCCTTTTGAACCTTAGCGTTTGGGGGAGTACGGCGTGCCACGTGTGAGGCGTTGGCTTGACCCTTCTGCGGCTGGACCGTTGCTACTGTGACGTATTCTGGAATTTTTGAACTCCGCTCAAGTGTTGAGCTATTTAGGAAATTTTGCGTATTTGATTATCAGTTCGGAAAGTTTAATACTGTCTATTTATCTGGAATATGATACAATATATGGAATTCATAAAGTTAGGCATGAAATGTGAAATATGTGATATTTCGGATTTACGATGTCTAAAAGAGATTGTGGATTCCAAATGTTGTAGTTTTAAATTTTCTTTTCTGTGACCGTAAGTGTAGTATGTAGTTGTATTGCCGGTTTTCGTTGCTATACATCAACGACGATCGGTGTATGCATACTTACTTACGTTGATGACATGTGATGTTATGTGTTGCTGGATATGTTATATTGGATCGTCGCGTTTTGAATAGCCGGAGGTTTTTTGTGAGATGAGGGTTTTTATTTTCATTCATGTAAAATTCAATGTATGTAATATTCTTTTATTGGGGCACTTCCGGGATGAGGTTGATGTCACCATTTGTATATTATTTACTTTTCCGCACTAGGATAGACCCAAGGAGGAGAGCACAAATAACCGGGTTCTAGAGTCCAGTGGAGACCAACTCGAGGAGTCGAGTCCGGGTCTCCTAACTCTAAAATTGGTAGGGTTGCTTGCCGCTCTCGTAGGGGTCTAAGGGTGTGGGTTTGGCTATTCATCGCGACCGTGGAATCCGTATTTTATAGAGGCTCAAAATAAAACACGGACGTCCTAGTATATCCAATGTTTCATTTGTTTCTTTTGCTGCAATATCTGTGATGTGATCATTTGATATGTTGTGATAATACTGTATATAGTATATATGATATATTATATAGACGTTACTTATGTTTTACACCCGCGCTAGCCCTGCCCCGCTCTGCCGTTAGTTACCTAACCTAACGGTGCACGAGGGGATATCGAGGCGAATGCGGATGGCATAAGTGTACGTCATATTTATCTGTGATATTTAGGTGATTTAAATGATGGGACTTCATTAATGTGATTAATGAAAGAAAAGAAACCTAAAAGATGTTGTAGAATCAAATTTTCAAAAAAAATGTAGCTACAGTTTTTGCTTTGCATAGCGATATATATGATATATCCTGCACCTTATTCGATGAGGAAAGAGCCGAGATCCCGTCACCGGGAGTGACCTCTTTAGCAAAACTAGCAGATGCTACAACACTCGGTTTGTTTTTGATTGCTTTTGGAGTTTTGCTTTGCATAGTGATATATATGATATATCCTGGACCTTATTCGATGAGGAAAGAGCTGAGATCCCTTCACCGGGAGTGACCTCTTTAGCAAAACTAATGAAAACCTCAAAATCACTCCATTTCAAAATTCACTCGATTCTACAACGATATCAAGTTCATTACGCAATAGGTTTTCAGAAAAACCTGTCGTAGCCCTCCGTCATTTCAGATAAGAACTGTTTAGTATTCATGCTGCGTTTGTTGGCCTTTGTCAAGGCGTAGTGTGCGGTAGCTGAATGGTGCTTATCTGCTTATGCATATGATGCAGATTGTTTTAGGGTAGTCGTACGACCTTGTTGGCCTTTGTCAAGCGTCGTGCGGGTGGGTTTGATTCAATCAAGAAATGACGGGTTGAACTTGACTAGCATCCTATGATTTGTTGGCCTTTGTCAAGGTCATAGGGGTTAGGGGCAAAATATTATCGGGAATTTCAAGTGTTGAAATTTGCAATGAGATTGCATACCTTCTATGAGATAGTTGGATCCCGATACCCACTGCGAGTAATTGTTACTCCTGGAAGAGTTTTATACAGGACAATTAGCCGATCAAGTAGGTGTCTAGAAAGGTGTCAACGGGGTTACGCCTCTGGGAAAATGAGGTTTACTTTAATTAGGTCCGTGCGAAAGCACGGGGATCCTCCCTCAAAGTACTGATACTGGCCTGGCTGAAAGATTGGCGAAATTGAAGGGTGTAATTAATCCCGGCCAGTCTTTCCTTTTAGGGTTTGAAGAAAGATTTGATAAAAACAGTGGGAGCCATCCTGATTAGATAAAATAATAATCAATCTGATCTTGCAAGAGCATACGCTAAAGTGTTTTCGTCTATCTCTCTCTAGGTAGCGACCATATCATGCCTTAATCAAGATAATAATATGGATGTATTGACTGAACCCGCATGTTATACTGTGCTGGGGAACGTTGGTTCTGTTCTTTCTTATAAAAGTTATAAGACTGAACAAGATATAGGGGAATACCAGGATTCCCATGCCACCCGAATGAAAAAAGTACTTGTTGATGCATTTTCTTCGGGTGTGTTCGTTACAGAGAACTGTTTCTCCATTTGCTCTACGTCCTGGGTATTAGATACCGGGTCAGGATCCCATATATGTAATCAGTTATATGGGCTTAAGAAAGGTAGAGAACTTGGAGAAGGTGATAAAGACATAAGGGTTGGAAATGGTGCAATTGTTGCAGCTAAAACCGTCGGGGAATATCACCTTGTATTACCATAACACATTGATTCTGAACGAGTGCTATTCATGCCGAACCTGATATGCAACATTATATCGGTTTCTTTGTTGAGTAAAGAATGATATAATTTTGAATTACAGGATAATGTTATGAACATTTTTCTAAACCAAAAGTTGGTTGGATCAGGCACGTTGTGCAATGGCATTTATGTTCTAAATCAATCAACAGTTCTGAGCATAACAAACACACACAAGAGAAAGAGTTCAGAACTGAACGAATCCTTCTTGTGGCATTGTAGACTGGGTCACATCAATGCGACACGACTAGCTAAGTTGCATAAGGATGGATACTTGAATCCGTTTGAATTTTCATCTTATGACACTTGCCAGTCATGTCTCAAAGGCAAGATGACCAAAACTCCGTTTACGGGACACGGAGAGAGTGTTACGAAACTCTTGGGACTGGTACATAGTGATGTATACGGCCCCATGTCTACATATGCCAGGAATGGTTCTGCGTACTTCATTACATTCACTGACGAGCTCTCTAGATTCAGGTATGTGTTCCTGATGAAACACAAATCAGAAGCTTTTGAGAAATTTAAAGAATATAAACAAGAAGTCGAGAACCAAACCGGGAAAAGTATTAAAATCCTTCGATCTGATCGAGGAGGTGAATACTTGAGCAATGAATTCCTGGACTTCCTAAAAGAGAATGAGATTCTCTCTCAACTGACTCCTCCATATACACCACAGCACAACGGTGTATCGGAACGGAGGAACCGCACCCTATTAGATATGGTGCGCTCTATGTTGAGCACAGCTGAGTTACCTATTTCCTTCTAGGGATATGCGCTGGAGACAGCAGCATACCTATTGAATCAAGTTCCATCTAAATCTGTACCTACCACACCATATGAGATATGGAGTGCGAAGAGACCATGTCTTAAACGAGTTAAGATATGGGGTTGTCCGGCCTATGTCAAGAGGCAAAATCCGGACAAACTTGAGGCACGGTTAGTACTATGCAAGTTTGTGTGATATCCCAAACATTCACATGGATATCTTTTCTACCATACTGAGGAACAAAAAGTGTTTGTTTCTCGACATGCCACCTTTTTAGAAAAGGAATTTCTTACAAAGGAAATTAGTGGCAACGAGGTAGAACTGGAAGAAATTTCGGCTACACAAACTCAAACTGAAGATTTAGTGGAACCATAGGATTCGGTAGTTCCCGATGAACCCCAGCCACTCCGCCGATCTAGTAGGGTTCCTCACCCACCTGAGAGATACTACGGTTTTCTCATGGATGGTGGGAGCGAGGATTGCATCATGGAGGATGATGACCTATCTAGCTTCGTGCAGGCCATCACGAGTGGGGACTCAGTGAAATGGCTGGATGTAATGCGGTCCGAGATGGAATCTATGTACACCAACAAAGTATGGACTTTGGAAGTTGCTCCTGAAGGGGTAAAACCCATTGGGAGCAAGTGGATCTTCAAGAAAAAACTTGGTGTAGATGGGAAAGTGGAGACTTTCAAAGCTAGACTTGTTGCAAAGGGTTTTCGTCAAAGACCAGGTGTGGACTATGACGAAACCTTTTCTCCAGTGGCTATACTTAAATCCATCCGGATCATGCTTGCCATCGCTGCATATCATGACTACGAAATCTGGCAAATGGATATTAAGACCGCCTTTCTAAACGGTGATTTAGAAGAGTGCGTGTACATGACTCAGCCAGAGGGCTTCGTAGATAGTGGGAGCAGCGGGAAGGTGTGCAAGCTGCTTAAATCCATTTATGGATTAAAGCAAGCATCGCGGAGTTGGAACATCTGCTTTGACGTCGTTATCAAAGAGTTTGATTTCGTCAAAAACGTAGATGAACCTTGTATCTACAAGAAGGTGGCAGCGAGTAAGATTGTCTTCCTCGTATTGTACGTCGACGGCATACTCTTGATAGGAAATGACATTCCTATGCTGCAATCGGTCAAGCTCTTCTTATCACAAAGATTCTCAATGAAAGATCTAGGAGATGCCTCCTATATCTTGGGGATTAAGATCTATAGAGATAGATCCAAAATGATACTGGGATTGTCCCAATCCAGGTACATTGACACCATACTAAAGAGGTTTAGTATGGAAGAATCCAAGCATGGGAACTTACCCAAGATCTCTGGACTCACTCTCTCCAAAGAGATGTCTCCCAAGACTGATTTGGAGAGAGCTCGCATGCAAGAGATACCCTATGCTTCTGTTGTAGGCTCTATCATGTACACGATGCTATGTACCAGACCCGATATAGCACACTCACTAAGTGTAGTGAGTAGGTATCAAGCTGATCCTGGAAAGAGTCACTGGACAGCTGTGAAGAGCATTCTCAAGTACTTACGAGGGACTAAAGAGATGCTCTTGGTATATGGTAACGGAGAACTCCAGGTGGAGTCCTTTACCGATTTGAGCTTCCAGAGTGATAAGGACGACTCTAAGTCGCACTCGGGATTTGTCTTTACCCTTTACGGAGGGGCGGTTAGCTGGAAGAGTTCCAAGCAGGAAACCGTGGCAGACTCGACGATGGAGGCTGAATACATCGCTGCCAACAATGCTGCCAAAGAGGCTGTCTGGATCAAGAAGTTCATTACTGAACTTGGAGTGGTTCCATCCATTGGGCATCCAATACCTTTGTATTATGATAACAATGGAGCGGTGGCTTTGGCCAAGGAGCCCAGGTCCCATCAGCGATCCAGGCATATTCTGAGACGGTATCACCTGATCCGGGAGATAGTAGATCGCCGGGAGATCGAGGTCAGGAGGGTTGACACGAAGAACAACACAGTGGATCCATTCACGAAGGCCATTCCCCAGATACAGTTTGAGAGACTCTTCAGGATGCTTGGTATGCGATACTACAGCAGCTGGCCCTAGTGCAAGTGGGAGAATTTTAGTTGTATGTATGCCCTAGAGGCCAGTATTGTACAGATGATGTGTATTATATTGGATGCTTGGATATATATAGAGAGGAATTTCTTGCTCGATATGATAGTATGTTATCTGGTTGCTCTTTATCTTAACATGTATACTTGTCTCTTGATACTGTCTTATAGTTACATGTTGGTAAAGCCCTTAGGATGTGTACCTGACTACCTGGACTATGATGGAGATCGTACTAGTAGGGACAGAGTAGTCCATAAGTACATCCTTTAATGTTCCTAGTCGTAGGTGTATCGAGACAGGGCATCGATATACTAGAGTAGACTAGCGTATACGCTTCTCAACCCATGAGATGTGCGATGTATGATCCCATATCCATTGGTGTTTGACATCAGAGGTGGTATACGGGTGCTCAGTGGAGACTGGGTACACTGGACGAACTCGCCGAGAACTCCCAGATGGTATTATACCTCACGTCAGATGGCAGTTCTCTGGTGACACTTGTGCAGGTTAGTCTGTAGACCCGAGATCGTCATAGAGTCTTGTTTGATTCCCACTGTGCTTTGATTTCCACCTTACCACGTCTAAGAGGGCGTGCAAAACGGTGGTTTTTGGGTACAGTCCTGAGTCACATGGAAGCAATGAGCGATAGGAGGGGTTTCGTCTCTCCCGGTATTAGGGGTTGATGTTGCGCCGTGCTCGATTGGCCATAACAGGGAAGTTCCTGGCCATGGCTGATTTAGAGATTTACTGGTACGTGTTACCAGTAGTTTCTCGACCCGCTATGAGCCTCACATCGGCACGACTTATCGGTTATTGGGGTCTGACGTTTACCACCCCTAGATTTGATATGCGACATATCAGATGAGGAGACCGGACTGTACGGGAAGTGTTACCAGCAGGTTTTTACAGGAGTTGGAGCAGGCTTGCTTGCTGATCTTCTGATCGCTCAATACCCGGGTGGCCGTTACGTCCAGCTAGTACCGCTGACGGCTTGTGGGTGCTTGCTGTGATCATCACCTACTGCCGGCATATTGACGAGTCTTCAGAGTCCTACATATAGGTTTTACTGGCTCAGGAAAAACGAAATAGGAGCACGTATGTGATATGTGCGGGACCGAGAATAATTCATGTATGTGATACCGTATTCTATTCTCGTGACTTTTTGTATCGGTCGGTTATATATGATATAGCCGGGTTATCGAATCAAGTGTTGATTCGATAAGTAGATACAATGGATGTTAGTCGGTTATATGAGATATGACCGGATTATTAATTCAAGTGTTGATTTAATAATTTAGTGTATAATTGTATATTAGATATACTAGTTTACATTAACTAACACTTGTTCACTTAAGGATTTTTCTCACATGTGCACACTTTAATATATATGTGATATATATTAAAAATGTGTTTTCTTTTTGTATCATGGTTGTTGATACAACATTCATGGGTGTATGAGACTCACACCATGCTATTTGTTATGTTGGGTTTAATGTATTTAAAGTAATTACAAAATTAGTGGAAAATTAGAAAATGCATGAAGCTTGTGGAAGCTTGTGGATGTATTGACTAAAGTCCACTAACTTTGTTTTTATTTTGGATTTTTGTTAACCTAACCATCACACTTAGCCATGATTAAGTCTCTACATGAGTTAGTATATGATACCCACTCACAATGGTTAGCTCACTCACTTGATTATTATCCTCATCTTTTCTTTTGTTCATCTTCTTCTTCTTCTTTGAGCAAAAGAAAAGCTTGCTAGGGTTTCAAAAAGAGAGTGAAAGATTGTGAGAAATAAAATTCTAAAGAGAACCCACTTCCTATTTCTCCATCCTCTACTAGACTAGCACTTTAGTTTAGGATGTTTGCTTCACTAATTCTCTAGTTAGTGAAGTAGAAACTTGAGTTGGCATCCCATCGACGTAGATCATTTTCGGCCTCGAAGACTTCAAGCAAGGACATTCCTTTAGCCTCGTGAAGCCATGCAAGAGTCCGGGAGAACTACGATCGCAGCGAAGGGACTTCAACAAGGAGCTAATGTAGTGAAAGACCGATCTACAAAGGTTGTATTTCGTATTCACTTAGTCGTAAATGTTGTTTACTAGCATGTGAAACCCTAATTTTCTTGCAACGATCTTGTTTAGGGTTATTCGGCACGGCTAAAATGATAAACGAGCATGGTTGATGCATTGTAGAACCTTATTAGAGTGCCTAGTAACCCTACAAGTCAAGCAAGAATCCTATGGGCTCTATCAACATATACATGATGATAAAGACAAACCAGATAGCATACTATCATCTCGAGTAAGACTGTTTTATCGGTATAGGCCCTCTTTCAATCATCATGATCACCTGCCTGCGACTATGATAATTGCATTGAGGGCACTATAACCAACAGTTCATGGAGGACTAGGCTCCGCTCTAGATGCTTTACACGGGTTCACTGCCGTGCTCTGCGAGGACCAGGATCTGCTCTGGACGTTTTCTACGGGGTCAGAAGTGACGTTATCCGCATTCCACGTAACCAGGAATTTTGCTCTAGATGCTTCCCACGGGTTCACTGCCGTGTTCGGCGATGACTAGGCTCCGCTCTGGACGTTTTCCACGGGGTCAGAAGTGACGTTATCCGCATTCCACGTAGCCAGGTATTTTTGTTGATTATATCCGCATTTCACAGAGTTGGGATTTGACTCTCGGTCATCTGTACACCGCCGAGTCATGGAACTGGGAGTTGCCGCTGTTCCGCTTTGCTTGCTGTTGTGTCTGTTGAGACGAATGTTGAGATGCTCTCCAGTCTATCTGTGACCCATCAAGATTTGGCTTCTTCTTCTGATGAAACCTGGGGGAGGAGGAGTGTGATTCCCTCTTTGTTTGCGTCCCTGGATTGTATACATGGATTGATGTAATATCGCCTGTAGGGCGTAAATTTCATTTTTATTTTTTTATTTTATTTCTTTTCGCGATGCTCTATTATTTTATCTTTTTATACCGTGAAGGTCGCGATTGCCCAATCATTTCGGCTATTTTTCGCGGTGCCCAATCATTTCGGCTATTTGTTTTATTTTTTACTCACTGCGTTTTATTGCGAGTTGCCCAATCACTTCGGCTGTTTTGCATGCATACATTTTTTTTACTTGCTGTTTTTGTTGCAAGTTGCCCCATCATTTCGGCTATTTCGTGTGCATGTGTGGCTCGCTAGCTTTTTGCCGCAAATTTGGGATTAGACACCGATTTCGGCATCAGCACCGCTACAACTGGGATATTGCCAGGAGCGAATCATCATTTGCCTCTATCGATATCGAACAAAGGTGGCTTAGCAAACAGGGTTAGGGTCCTGTCGACTAAGGCTTTTGACTTCATGAGCCGTAAGGGTCTCACAAAGGTATTTCTCCCTGCGAGTCGTGAGGATCTCGTAGGTGTGTTTTTCTCCTTAGGTATCGTGAGGACTCCTAAGTGTATGGCTTCTCGTAAGTCGTAAGGATCTTCCAAGAGGGCTTTCTCCTTATAAGTCGAGAGGACTTACAAGGGTTGTTCACTGTGCAAACATATCCCTAGTCACGGATGGGACTTTGTTAGGGAAATGCTTATTCGCGCCCGTGGATTGTATACAAGGATCAGCGTTGAGCCACTTGTAGGGCATAATCGGAGGTTGTGGAGGTTGCTTAAGAACAGGTTCAGGTCTCTGTAACTTAAGACTTTCAAATCTTATGAGCCGTGAGGGTCCCATTAGAGAGTTCTCCTTACGAGTCGTGAGGATCTCGCAAGTGCAATTTCTCCTTAGGAATCGTAGGGATCCCTAAGTGTGTTGCTCCCTTGTGAGTCGTAAAGATCTCACACGGGTGGTTTCTCCTCACAAGGTCGAGAGGACCCTGCAAGTGTCTTTTAACGAGGTTTTGCCCCTTCGGGTTTTCACATACACTCGCCGGTAGCCCTGATGTTTTTACTCACGGAGCCCTTTCGGGTTTTCATCCGTGCCCATTTTGCTTATGGACATACCTTTTTCTTCTTTTTTTTTTTCTTCTTTTCCTTTTTTATCAGCTTTGGGATGCTGCAATCCACCTAGTTTATCGACATCTCGGTCAGCAGCTAGTTTAAGATATAGTGGTCCGTCACTAGTTTAAGGACGTTTCGGTCCGCTGTTAGTTTAAGGATGTTTCGGTCCGTTGTTAGTTTAAGGACGTTTCGGTCCGCTGTAAAGTAAGCCGGCTACTATTTATAGAGTTTGGACTTAGGAAGATAGCGAGCGGACATAGTCCTTGTCATCTATCATTGACCTGGGCCGTGACTCGTCAAGCGCAGTACTTCTTTAGGAAGCGACCATTTATTGGCCTGAAAGGTCTTTCACCATGCATGTCCATGAGTAGATAGGCTCCACCCTGGTAGACCTTGTCTATGATGTACGGGCCTTCATAGTTCGGCTCGAATTTTCCCCGTTTGGCGCGATTGGGGATCATAAGTCTTTTGACCACTAGCATGAGTTCGCCTTGGCGGAATGTCCTCGGCCTGGTCAATTTTTCATATGAGCGCGTCATCTTTACTTTATAAGCCTCCATATTTTGTTACGCTATGAGCCGGGTTTCATCAAGGGCATCAAGCTCCTCAAGCCGAAGGTGAGCATTCTCTCCGTCCGTTAGCTCGTAATGAATTGCCACTCGTAGAGAGGGTAACTCTATCTCGAGAGTGAGTACTGCTTCTGTACCGAATACCAACGCGTACGGTGTTGTGTTCGTAGCTGTCTTGAACGTAGTTCAATACGCCCAGAGAGCTTCGTGCAGTCTCTCATGCCAGTCCTTCTTATTTCGGGACACCGTCTTTTTTACGGTCTTCGTCAAGGTCTTGTTGAAAGCCTCAGCCAGACCGTTAGCTCGGGGGTTATAAATTAAGGAGTATCTCCAGTCTATGTTATGTTGTTGTGCGAAGCAGCTGATCTTGTGGCTTCTGTAGGCTGGCCCGTTATCGGAGATGATCGGTCTCGGAGTTCCAAACCGATAAATGACGTGTGTCTTGAAGAAATGGAGGATGTTCTCCGTCTTTACTTGCCTCAGCGGTACTGCTTCTGCCCATTTGGAGAAGTAATCAGTTGTCGCTAAAATGAAACAATGTCCTCTGGACGATGCCGGTTCGATGGGGCCGATTATGTCAGTTCCCCACATTTCGAACGGCCAGCTAGCCACCGATGGATAAAGTCCCCATGAATCTGGCATGAGTGGCATTGCTTCGCATACTCGAGGCAGTCCTGGATCATCGTGGGCCAATAATAACCCATCCGTTTAATCTTTAACTTCATCTTCGGGCCTGCTTGGTGAGAACCGCAGAGTCCGTCGTGAACTTCTTGGACGACTCTTTTCGCCTCTTCAGGTCCCAGGCATCTCAACCACAAAGAATCAAATGACCTCTTATACAGAGTGTCATTGACGAAGGCGAAAGATAGGGCTCGCTTAATGAGCTGATGTCTTGAGGACGCATCTTCAGGCGTTCGATGGGATTTGAAGTAGTCTATAAAGACTTCTCTCTAATCCTCAACCGTTTCTTGGTCTTTTATTTGCAAGGCTGTCTGCTCGGTCGCTTCTTTTTCCTCGGATGATTCCGGAGATATTTCTGCCGGTGCGAGGACCCGACGGTTTTGTACTACGATTCTTACGTCATCGAGGTTCTCATCAGCCAGTTCTTTAGCGAGCTTGGCTAATGCATCCACTTTGCTATTTTCTACACGCGGTATACTTTTCAAGGTGTAGGAAGGGATTTGAGTCAGTAGTTGCCGTACTCTCTAACCGTATTTCACCAACTCTGGCTTGCACGTTTGGTAGTCGCCGTTTATTTGACTGACGACTGGTTGGGAATCTCCGTATATGAAGAGGTTTTCAATCCCCATGTCAATGGCGATCTCGAGACCTGCTATCAAAGCTTCATACTCGGCTTCATTGTTTGTCCTCGGCTCTGTTAAGGAGAAGGCAAAGCGCATTATCCCTCCTTGTGGAGTCACGAAGATGAGACCTACCCCTGATTTGATTATGGGGTTGTTTTGTTTGCGCTTCTTCATGGAAGAAGCTCCATCGAAATAAAGTTCCCATCGGGTACCACTTCCGTCAATCATGTCAAACGCATGTTCGTCTGGCAGTTTGCAATTCAAGGGAGAATCGGCCGGTATCGGATGTTCAGCGAGGAAATCGGCAATGGCCTGGCCTTTCACTGCCTTAAGGGGCTGATAAGTTATTGAGAAATCTATCAAGAGCAGGGCCCATTTAGCGAGTCGCCCCGTCAATATGGCCTTTGACATCAAATACTTGAGAGGATCCACCTTCGATATGAGACGGACTTCATGTGCCAATGCATAGTGCTGGAGTTTCGTTATCGCGAAGATCAATGCCAGGCAGTGTTTTTCGATGGGAGAATAATTGCTTTCTGCCCCTAGTAGAACTCGACTAAAATAGTAGAGAGCTCTCTCCTTCCCTTGGTCGTTCTCTTGTGCCCACATTGCGCCTAAGGAACCTTCAAGGGCGGTTGTATACAAAATGAGAGGCTTTCCCTTGACCGGAGCAGCCAGCACTGGCGGATTTTGCAGATATTGCTTAATTTCGTCCAGCGCGCTTTGGCATTTGTGATTCCAAACGAACGGGGTTCCCTTTTTCATCAGGTGACTGTAAGGACGACACTTGCCTGAAAGATTGGCTATAAATCACCGGATATACGCGGGTTTCCCTTGGAGAGACCGCAATTGTTTGAGAGTCCTTGGCGGGGGCATTTCCATGATCGCCTTGATCTTTGACGGATCTATCTCGATACCTCGGTGTCGGACGATGAATCCTAGGAATTTACCTGAGGACACCCCGATCGCGCATTTCAGAGGGTTCATCTTCAAGTTGTATTGCCAAAGGCATTGAAACACGATCTTCAGATGCTCGAGATGTTCCTCGTATGATTTGCTTTTCACTACGAGGTCGTCGATATAGCATTCGACGATTTCATGTATAAGGTCATCGAAGATCTTCGTCATGGCCCTCTGATAGGTGGCACCGGCGTTCTTTAGACCGAAAGGCATCACCTTGTAGCAGAATATACCCAAAGGGGTCCGAAAAGCGGAGTGCTTCTGGTCTTCGGGATGCATTTTTATCTGATTATCCTGATGAGCCGTCCATGAAGGAGAAGACTTCGTGAGTGGACGCGTTATCTATCATCAGCTCACTGACCGGTACTGGGATGTCGTATTTTGGACAAGCTTTATTGAGATCCCGAAAATCCATACATATGCGTACTGTCCTATTTTTCTTCATTACTGGGACGATATTGGCGATCCAGTCGGGATTCTGAACCACTTGGATAAAACCAGAGTCAATTAGCTTCTTGACCTCGGCGTTGATGCTTATCTCAAGCTTGAGCCGCATTCTTCTCGGTACTTGTTTGACTGGCTTGACGTTCGGGGATATCGTCAATTTGTAGACCGCAATCTCTGGATCTAATCCTGGCATTTTGGAATAGTTCCATGCGAAGCAATCTCTATGTTGCATAAGCACGTCTTTTAGCGCAACCACCCTTTTTTCAGATAGCAGCTCACTGACGAATGTAGGTCGCGGGTCACTTGCCATCACCAAATCAATTTTCTTGAGGTTATCTTCAGTGGTGTGTATTCCTTCTTCCAGCTCTTTTGGCGCTGGTGGAAATTCTGAGATCATCTCGTCGTCATTGTTTTCGAAGCACCAGGGAAGGTCATCCAATATTCTCGGGTTCTTCTCTTGATAGCGTTATCATATGAGAAGTACGAGAACGCTTCCAAGACCGATATTGATCTGGTTCTACTCTCGCGGATTTGGGTTCATGCTTTTGCGGCGGAGTTATCCTTCAACTGTCGGATAGAGCGAACTTGTCGAGCTGATACTGATCTTCGACCCAGTTCTTGAAGGTGAAGCAGTCTTCGAGAGGATGTCCTATTGCTCGGTGATAAAAGCAATAGTCTGGGTAAGAGATCTCATTGGTTTGCTCGGGGTGTTTAGATTCCGGGGGTGTAAGCATTTGATGTCTTATGGAAAGATCAAGTATCTTCTTTGTCTTGTCTTGAGGAAAAGAGTATGCTCGACTCATCTTCTTTGTAAGGGAAAAATCCAGAACGCTCGATTCCCGATCGCGTGACTTCTTGGTCCCGCTTTGTCGCTGTCGAATGCCTTTTCCGCTCTTTGATTTGTTTCGGTCTCTGCGTCGAGCCTTTTGTACAACAGGTTGACAGGGAGGGGCATTTTCATCTTTCGTAGCCTGTTGAAGAAGGCACTGAGTCCTGGCTTTCTCGTAGATAGTCATTTCGCGATTATGGTCGTCTCGAACTTTTTGACCAGCTTTCCTTATAAGATTGTCCATTTGTTCTTCGAACGACGGACTGGGCATTTTCACGTCGGGGGCTCTTTCTGGTTTAGGGTTAGCATTCTCCAATTGCGCATCCCTTCTTCACCAAAGTCATGTACGATATAGCAGTCGTGGAGTAGCTCCCGTTTCTTGGACCGAACGTATCCAAGCCCGATCGTTTCCATTCTCTCGTTAGGCAACTTGCGCTGAGTTCCGGAAACG
The DNA here is from genome assembly GCA_030015575.1 of Agapanthus africanus. Taxonomy (NCBI): domain Eukaryota; kingdom Viridiplantae; phylum Streptophyta; class Magnoliopsida; order Asparagales; family Amaryllidaceae; genus Agapanthus; species Agapanthus africanus. The sequence continues at coordinate 32,112,202 of CM057339.1, forward strand.
TTCCAGATCCTGTCATAGAACTTAGCTTTTCGAGCGGTCTGTTTGAAGGGTATCCCTTGGCGCTTCAACAGCCTTTTCAAGCCTTCTGTATAATACCTAGGCAGACGGATGGGCTGGAGCCTGTCAAGTATAGGATCCGCACTGTGCCAGATTTCTTTTTCCACTTTAGTTTCCCCGGAGCGGTAGAATAGGATCGCCTTCTCGCCTTCTCGCCTGGGAAGGACATAGAACGTCTGCAGCTCTTCCACACTGTAGGTATCAAGCGCGTCTAGTTCTTTATGATGTTTGGGCGGAACCATGGCAACTTGCAGATTCTGCTCTTCATCAGCGAATGTTTGTATTGAAGGCCGAGCAGAAAATATAGCATGGACCTCATCTTCCAAGTCACTGCCAAAGATCAACATAGGAGCGGATGGTCCTGGCTTGTTGTGCTGGGGTGGACCTGAATAAACTATCGCTTCCTCTTCTTCAGTATCACTCCCGAAGACTGGAATGGTGGTGATAGCTTTGTTCTCCGGTTTGTGACATCTCTCCGTGTCCTCGAAATCTGGCAAAAAATATTTTGCGTCTTCGTACTTACGGACTTCGTTCACGGAGAATGGGTTCGGCTCTCCTGTTACGGTATACTCGAGACCATCTTTAAAGTATTTCATACACTGATGTTGTGTAGAAGGGATGATGTTGTACTCGTGTAACCAAGGCCGGCCGAGTAAAGCGTTATAATATGTCTTGGCATCAATGATATGAAATTTAATGTCTGTGATGAGCAGCCCGAAGCGCAGCGTTAGTACCACAGATCCGAGAGTCCGTGACGACTGGGAGTCCAAACCAGAGATGGTGATTTTATCACGAGCGAGATGCTGGATGCTCATGCAGATTTCCTTCAACACTCGCACGTTGAGAAGATTGACGGAAGACCCATTGTCGACCAGGATTTTGCCTATCTTTATATCGTGGCAGTATCCCGAGACATAGAGGGGACGGTTGTGCTCGCACGTCCCAAGGAGGAGGTCTTCATCGCCGAAGGTGATATCGGTTGTGTGTACTTCCTCCAGCTCGTCCTTCATCCTTTCTTCGGCGAGGAAAGCTTGGAATTGCTCTGGTTCTTATAGCGCCTTGATCAATGAATCTCTCGCTTCTTTGGATAGTAGATGGGCATCGAGAATACTGAGCTGCGAGGGTAACTTCCTCAAGTGCGCCAGAATGTTATAGTCCACCTTACTCTTCTTTGACGGGTCCTTGGCGGTCAGCTCTTTCATGAGTTGGTCATCCAGGGCGATATCCTCAGAGACCTTTTCTTTTCCCTTATCTTTTTTGCTCGTGGATCCGAGATTCTTTTCCGGAAGCGTGTGATTGTGCAGCTGGATGTTTTCACAGGCCTTCGGTTCTTCCTCCTTCCTCAATGCGGGTTCTTTAAAGAGGGGGCCAAGAGCCATTTCTTCGTCAGAGTTGCTTCCGAAAGTGAGAATTTGCGATCCCCCGGTGTTGACCATGCGACAATTACCGGTATCTCTTTTATGCTCCTCAGTTGCACTTCTTTGCTCCCGCTGGGTTTTGCGTTTCATCCGCTTAAAATGTTGCCGGTGAGCAACATATACCTGCCACCATCTTTTAAAAGTATTGCACTTCTCGGTGGGGTGTGAAATCTTTCGAAGATATAAGCAGTAGCTAGGATGCATCTCTGCTTCACCGGGAGTGTTTCCTTCGGAGGGTGGCAGCTTCATTCCTATTGATATGGCTTTAGCAAACCTTTTCCTCGTCTTGAACTTGTTTTTATCCATGACGGATGTTCCTTGATTCGGCGGGAGTGTCTCGACTCTTTCATCTCGTCGCCAGCGTTTGGCTCTTTCAAATATGGCCGTCTCGCGCTCCCGATCAGCTTTACTTTTCAAAAGAGTCGTGTTCAGGAATGCATCAATTATTTCATCTGACAGCTCCAGAAGTTCCGGTTTAAGATTTGCCCCCAGCTTCTCAGTTCAAGGAGTTTCTTCATCGTCTATCGACGAGTGAGAGATCACATGACAGCTTGCCACGTACTCCTCAGATCCATCCGACGAGTCTTCTCCATCATCTTCGTCCTTAAGGACGTGGCTGAGGAACTCTTGGAGGGTGATGGGAGTCCGCGCCTTCTGATTATACTCCTCCAGCGCGTCGATCTGTTTCTGCAGGTCCATGTGCTTGTCACCAGGCTTCACGGGCTTTTTGGATCTCTTCTTCTTCTTCTTTGAAGATTTTGATGGCTGAGCGTGAGTGCTTTGGCCATCACCACCAATCTTTGGAGCTGGGCGCGGCTTCAACATCCTTCCAATGATCTGGGGTTCTAGCGGGTTCTTCCACCTGATCGCCGGGCATGTCTGAAGATCATTCAGCATCCTTTTGGTTTTGGATGAAGCATGACCTCCCATGGAGCTTCTTCAACAACAGAATACGTTGCCCCCGGTGTGTCCGTCTTCTTAGGAGTGTGCGGTTGTGGTGGGTTTACTTTCCACTTCTCAGACAGCGCAAACATGCCTTGTAGGTACTGATCTTCGATCCATCCCTTAAAGACGAAGCAATCCTCGATTGGATGGCTTACCGTTTGGTGGTAAGGGTAATAATTAGGATTATTCACTTCGCTGGGTTACGGTGGTCGCCTTGGATTTGGCAAGTTGATAATCCTGTTGCGCATAGCCAGCTCGAATAGCCTCTTCATTTTGTCCCGTGGGAATTTGTAAGGACGCTTCATTTTCTCATTGTAATAGCGCCGTCTCTCCTCTAGTTGATCTGATAGCTTTGGGGCAATGGGCTGCAGTTAGGTGTTTGCAACGAAGGTCGCCTTCCCTTTACCCTTGTCGTTCCACGGTTCCGGTTTCGAAGGAGACGGTATGTGACCCATCTGACCCATCTGGGCTAGCTTATCGATTAAAGCCTGGAACGTGGTCGGTTTAAAGTACATCATAAACTGTGAAATAGTTGCATGAGGGTCTAGGGTACCCACGAACATGCCCACTGCTGGTGCTTCCTCGATGCGCTGTTCACACTTCGACCACAGGTTCCACCATCGGATTGCGTACCGAACCCAAGTTTTGCCTGGCTTCACCCTTGCATTAATCAACGCCGTTATTGGGGTGCGTTCGCTGGCGCTTGCAAATCACTGGGTGAACAGCAACTCCATCTCTGCAAAAGTTTTGACGGAGTCGTTTGGAAGCTCGGAGTACCACTCAAACGCCATCTCCGATAAGATGCCGACGAATTGGCGAAGCAAGAGCTTATCATCGCCGCCAGTGTTGCCACAAAGATCCCTGAACTGGGCGACATGTTGATGGGGATTGCCTGTCCCCTTGTAGACATGGAATTTCGGGATCGTGTAGCCCGGTGGGTATTTTATCTGATCATACCAGCCCGGATATAGTCGCCCTATTTTGACAACTTGGCCGGCTGCCTCATTTCCCTGGTGAAATCTTATTTGCTGAGCAATATAGTCATCCAGGGCAGCTTTAGAGATTGTTTCCTCTTTGGCTGCTGAAAAAGCCGGAGGTGGATTTGACGTTTCTCCTCTGTCGTCTTCGAGGATAATCGGAGGATCTTCAGCTGGGGGATCCGGCTGGATCATTATGCCCACCATGTCTTGGAACAGAAGAGCCATCTGCTTTATATTGGCCGCTTGTTCCGCTGCCTCCTTGTCCTTCTTTTCAAGCATTCTACGAAGGAATTCAGCATCAGTCTTGTGTTCGCGACGTTGTTCTGATGACCCCTCCGGGCTTTCTTTTGGCCCGGTGAGTGCAGCCATCGCAGTTAGCATCTCTTGAAGCTTCTGCTTCTGCTGTTAATGAGCCCTTGTGATGGATCGGGTGAGTGGTCAGTGGCCCGTAGAAGCGCGGCTATTCTCTTTCCTAGATGCCATGTAAATTGTATGGACCGTTATGCCCCAAAACTTAGGGCGTTTGGGCTCAGTACCTTTAACATTTGTCGCAGGCACGGGGATCTTCTCCAGCCTTCTCTTCTTGTGAGCGGTTGAAGTTGAGGGGGCCGCTGCAGTGGGTACCCAGACAGTCTTTCGTGGCTTGGCAGGATGGCTTTCTTCCTGTCAGGCCTTCAGCTTCTTCTGCCGGCGGGAATATTCTTGATCCACCACCGAGTTCCGGTCCTGCCGCCAGACTTTGTAGATTTTGGAGGACAGCCGCTGAGGGGACTGTTCTGGCTTTTCTTCCGCAACATTCTCCACCGAAGGAGGGGATCTTTTCAGTACGGCGGTAGGAGAATTCCTACGCACCTTATTTAGCAGCTCAAAGTTGTTTCCAGTTGGTACAGCAGCATTAATTTCCGCCGTCGGGGCTGGTGGAGTTAGCCCAGAAGGGGAGTTGTCTCTGGCCTTCCTCACTCGGCGCCAGTGGCGACGTCGAGGATGTCGAGCTGATGGAGTTGGCTCGGTGACGGGGATGGCCTTGTCTTGCCCCCTGTTCAGGTGAGGGGTCGTTGCCGGTGTCAGCCTGTTAAAGACTGATGTTTTTTTAGTAGCAGGAGCGGGAGTTAGGACAGTCAGTCTTGTAAAGACCGATCCCTTGGTAGGAGAAGCCGTCTTGAAGACTTCAGGCGCAGGGTTGGTTACTCTCTTCGGAATAACCTTCTCTGGGATTGCAGGCTTCATTCTGGGCCCACAGGAATTTTGGCCCAATCTGGAGAAGACCGAGGTACCGGTGCTGGACGACCCGTTGAGAGGGGCCGCAATAGCTATGAGTTGATCGAAGACCGACTTCTTGGGAGCTTCTGGTACGGGCACGGGAGCGGAGAAGCTCGTTGGCGGGATCATGGTCCCGAAAAACAGTCCAGTAGTAGCCTGAGTGACCTGTTCTACCGGCATTATGAACAGGGACGCCGGTTGAGGTCCATAAGCTACACCTCCAGGTGAGGTGGAGCGTAGGTTGCAGTTGCAGTTGGAACAACTTGCAGAAGTGGACACCATTGATTCTTTGCTTTCTGCAGCAAGGAAAACGCCAAATCTTAGTACCTTGAAACCCAAGGGCAACCATTAGCAAACCGCGATTAGTTCGCGAACACGACACACGAAGTGTGGAGTGGAAAGAGGAAAAGGTCCCACCGGGCGTGCCAGAATCTGTTCCCCGCCGAAAGACGCGCAAGACAGACGTCTTGCCTGAAATTCGGGGCAGATGCTAATTGGTGCTATTCGTCCACCTCTCCGAAGATGCCAAGTTGATTTATGGCACCATGTATCGAAGGTTTAAACGGATGCGGCCGATGCAGCAGACTTCGTCAGATTCCCCCTCGTTTGAGGGGTTTTTGATTGTGGGGACGGTCTTCCCTGCAGGCGCAAGCCCCTGCAGTTAATTACGCTACCGCATCGCGGTAACAACTTTCTCCTTCTCCATATGGTCACTTCGTGTCGTGGGTGTTTGTTTTGTGTTCGGTTGCCCGTGGATTGTATACGAAGACTAAGTTATGCTGTCGACCATAGGACGTGGATTAGTCCAAATCCGTATCTTTCTAAGATTTGGGTTTGGGGGGTTTAGGTTTAAGGACACATTAGCCTCATTTGAGACTAAGATCAACTTAAACGTTTGTTAAGGATACGTTAGCCTCTTTTTAGACTAAGATTAACTTAACGGGATCGTTTAGATCTAACAAGAGAGCAATTGGGCTCTATTGTTTAGTTTAGTGACATTGCGGTCGATAGTTAGTTTAAGGACATTACGGTCCAATGTTAGTTTTAAGACGTCGCAGTCAAGGTTAAGGACCTCATAGTCCGTGAGCTTAAGGACCTCACAGTCCGGTGTTAGTTTTAAGACATCACGGTCGAGGTTAAGGACGTCATAGTCCATGAGTTTAAGGACCCCACAGTCCGTAGCAATATGTGGCCGTCGGGACCCATCACCTCTTTGACGATGTTGAAGGATTACAACGATGGATGTCAGAGGAGTAAAGAGATGTACCCTCGAACCGAGTGTAAATTGATTGGAAGAGCAGTTGTGCTCAGTTCAATTTATATTGAGGACTTATGGCCAGAATTGGGCTAAGTCTAGTTAAAAATGTTTAACATTTTATTCATGTTTGGCATGTTAGGCCTTTATTTGGGCTTTGGCCTTTTAATAATGCATATCATTGGGCTCTGACATTGGATGTAATTAAATGCATAGCATTTATCAGGGGCAAAATAGTGGTCTGATAGTGTGCCACGTGGCTTGTCAGGCGTTTTGCGCCAATCAAAGAGCGCATTGCGCTAGCGCATTCAAAGGTGACACGTGTCACGCTCAGCGCTAAGAGCAAGTCTATTAGTGCACTGCGCTTTATAAGTGCGCTGCGCCAATTTATGGGTGCGCCAGTGAGTGACACGTGGCATGCTTTGGCGCAGTGCACCAGTCCAAGAGCGCAGTGCGCTATATTTAGAAGCGCAAAGCGCAAGATGTTCTGTGGTTAACACGTGGCGCATTCTGCCGCAGTGCGCCAGTCCAATAAGCGCAAAGGCGCAATTTAAGAGTGCAAGGCACTGTCCAATAGCGCAGAGCGCATTTTGATCAATTTAAGATCAAAGAACAAGTTTTTTGTTCTTCAAAAGAGGCCTTGTCTCAAGATCCAAGAATCAAAGTTCTTGTTCTTATCAAAAGGTTGTGCCTTTATAGATCAAAAGATCTGTTAATGAAGTAAATTACTTCTTTAAATCTTTTATTATTAGATCTTTTTTTGATCTTTTTTCTTTTTTTATTGAAGATCTTGATCTTGTTCGTAGATCTTTGATCTTTTTAGAAGATGATTCTTCTTTTTTAATGAGATGATTTCATCTCTGTTCTTCAAGAATATGATTCTTTACCTTTAAAGATGAAGAAGATGATCTTCTTTCTTCAAAGGCTTGCCTTTCTTTCTCTTTGAGTTTTTTCTCAAAATTTGCAGAGGGTTCTATCTATATGAGACTTGAAGTCTTGGGGCCTTTATATAGGGCCAATTGATTTGTTAAGTTAGTTACAGAGATCTTTCTCTGATTGATCTGGGGATATTTCCCCACCGTTGGGTCTTTGATCCTAAGGCCTCTGTTTATAGAAGATAATCTTCTTATTTTAATAACATTGGAAAGATCTTTCTAGAACAGAATTTTAGTTCTAATTAATTAATAATTTATTATTTAAATTCCAGAGCGCAGTGCAACTGGCGCTAGCGCACCTGTGTTTGACACGTGGCGCGTAGCGCAACTGCGCTAGCGCACCTGTGTTTGACACGTGGCGCGCAGCGCAGAGCGCAAGAGATCTGAAGCGTTGCTTCATTTTAAAATTTTAATTTTGAAACGGAGCTTTGCTCTAATTGGGGGTGCGCTGCCTTGGGCGCAGCGTTCCTGGCGCTGACGTGTCTGCTTTTGACACGTGGCGCGCAGCGCAAGGAATCTGAAGCGTTGCTTCAATTTTTGAATTTTGAAATTCATACAGAGCTTTTCTCTCATTAGGGGGAACAGAACACTTAGAAATTTTCATGGTTTGGGGCTGAAGAAATGTAGTGTTCAGTTGAGAGGCTAAGGAATTTACTAGGTATTGTGTGGTGTAGAGAATGCATGAGGTGGAGGGGTGAGATGGAGGTGGAATGAGAGGAAGGAGGAGGTGTCACACTTGAAGGGAGGTAGTGATCTCATGCAAGTAGGATATGTTGTATAGAAGAGGGTGGTGTTTTCATGCAAGAAAGAGGTGTAGCATGAAGTGTCATCTAGGATAAGTTATGCCATGCGTGTAACTTAATCTTAACCTTGACCTTTACCCCTTTTACACCTAAACCCTCACAAATTTCAAATTTCCACAATTAACTAAACTCTTCACAAAACCTCTCATGATACTTACTATTATAAAAACAAACTATTTCTTTACAAATTTATTCTACCACATTTTTAAAAGACCTTTTTATTACAACCACAATAAAAATAATTGTTTTAATTAAATAAATAAAACAATTAATTAACTAAAATATTTCAAATATTACATTGGGCTAGATCTGGTCTCCACAATTACCCAACAGTGCTAAGTGTTGAGGCATACAATGCTCACGTGCATTTCATGTGGGCACTGGATTAGTGTTAAACACTAGCGATCACGTGACGCACGTGAGGCACCGGATTAATGTTAAAAACTAGGGGTGTGTGGCGCTCACATGACACACGTGAAGCACTCAAATATGGGCACTGCCTATTTATTTCCCCCTTTTTATATATGTGCTGAGCACTTGATTCTTGTAGTGCTCATGTGTAAAACACGTAAGACACCCCAAATATGGGCACTGCCCTTTGGGCTTTATTCCATCCCTTTTATATAAGTGCTAAGCACTTGGTTCTCGTGGCGCTCACGTGTGAAACACGTGAGGTGTCCCGGCCATTTCTTTCTGTTCATTAGAAGCACTCACGTGGAAAGCACATGAGATTTCATTATAGTGTTAAAACACTAACGAATCACCAGGCTGTTCTTCTGTGTTCTTGGAGACTTTGATCTCATATTAATGGCATTTCTAGTCATTAGGATTTAGGTTTGGAGGGTCTCAGATTATTATCATCGTCTGGGCTGAGGAATCAAGTTCTCCTTTTGTTCTTTGAAAGAATTAAATTCTTTTTATAGGGTTAAACCCTAGTTTTCGGAGAAATTAAATTTCCATATATTTTTTTGTAAGAGTTAAACTCTTTGAACTCAGTTCTTTCCCTTATGCTTTGAATCTGCATGACGGAATCTCCCCGATGAGAATTAAATTCTTAACTTGTGGGAAGGTCTCTGCAGATCTCAACCAGAGGAAGAACTAAGTTCTTATATGAAGGGTTAAACCCTTAGAGAGACGAAGAAGAGATAAAATGATCTCTTTGTTTTGTTTTCTCTTTACCTAGGGTTTTAATGAAACAAGTCTTCCTTTGTGAGAATTAAATTCTCTGTTTCTTTTGAAGCTTCTCTTAAGCTTCTCTCTTTTTCCTCTCCTTTTTTCCTCCTCCCCCCCTTTTTTAAGACTTGAAGTCTCTGGTTCTTTATATAGTTGAGAGAAATTTGTTTAATTCTGAGAAAATCTCTCATTGAGAGATCCTAATTGATTTAATTGGTTTCAGAATTGATTTGGGGAATTTTGCCCACCATTGGATCTTTGATCCAAAGGTTTCTGTTTTACAGAACATATTTTTCTTGTTTTTAACAAGATTGGGGAAATATTTTCCCATATGCAGAATCTTATTCTGTAAAATAGTAATTTTTTAAACCATCATTGGATTTTTAATCCAAGGGTGCTTGGTTTAATAGAGCACAATCTTTCTTTGTTTAGAAAGATATGGAAAATATTTTCCATCTCATGGGATCTTCGATCCACAAACTTTCTGTTTAACAGAAAATATCCTCCTTAAGAGAATTTAATTCCATACTTAATCACCATTGGATCTTTGATCCAACGATTCCTTGTTGAGTGGAATTTTATTCTATGTAGGGAGGTGCCCTCACGTGTTTAACAAGTGAGGTTTATTTAGTTTGTCAGCTGTTTGATCTGCAGTGCCTATATGCATTGCATATAAGCGCTTACGTGTTTAACACGTGAGGCTTATTTGGCCTATAGTTGTTTGATTTGCAGCGCCTATATGCATTGTATATAGGCGCTCATGTGTTTAACACGTGAGGCTTATTTAGCCTATAGTTTGTTTGATTTGTATTGCCTATATGCATTGCATATAGGCGTTCACGTGTTTAATACGTGAGGCTTTTTTAGCCTATTTGCAGTGCCTATATGCTTTGGCATGTAGATGCCCACGTGTTTAACACGTGAACTTAAACAATAAAGAATTTTCCTCTCTTCCACTTTTTAATAAGGGAACAACGGTTATTTACAAAAACACTTCTTTCGAACACGAACAATCAAATGTGAGTGCCGTAACCACGTTGAGATTGGAAAGAGAGCTGAATAACCTAGTTGGTGAACAAGATGATGATGATGAGTCAGATGAAACCCCGGCTACTATTTCTACTCCTACTTCGTCTAGTCCCCTATCTTCTTCTGAGCCTATTCTCCGTTCTTTACTAGGCTCGAACCCTCAGCACACTTTCTTGAAGGAATTATCATCTACGACCATCCCAAATCCAATTTTGGGATACATTCCATCCCCACAGACTTCTTCTCAAATGTTGGACCCAACCTTTATTGATAAAGCTCATTTTTCAAACAGCTTGAGGGCCAACAGACCAAGTCCATAAATAGAGAAGATTGTGAAGTATTTAAAGCAAGTTAACATAAATATTCCTCTCTTAGATGCTATCCAACAAGTTCCATCCTATGCGAAAATTCTAAAAGACTTGTGCACTAGGAAAAGAAAAATTCAAGTGCCTAAAAAAGTTTTCTTAGCAAGTAATGTAAGCACTGCTTTTATCCAACAAATACCTAAGAAGAGAATGGACCCCAGGAGTCCTACAATATCTATTGCTATTGGGGGTAAAAATATCAATCGTGTCCTAATTGATTTAGGTGCTAGTGTTAACTTGCTCTCTTATTCTGTTTTTGAGCAATTAGGCATATGAGAGTTGAAACCTGCGTACTGCACTCTCCAGATGGCCGATCGATCTATCACCCACCGTAGGGGTGAGTTGGAGGATGTGTTGATAAAAATCGGGGAATTTTCATTTCCTGTGGACTTTATAGTTATAGATACGCAGCCAGTAGCAAACCCACGGAACCAAATTTCGGTGATTTTAGGTCGACCTTTTCTAGCAACTTCAAACACGATAATCAATTGTCGTAACGGTTCTAGGAACCTGTCCTTTGGGAAGATGACAATTGAGCTTAACATCTACAAGTTAGGAAGTCAACCTCCGAACCTTATGCTAATGTAATTGATGTATGTTCTGTCGATAAGATAGCTTCCGATAGTTATAATTTGAGAAGTGTTCCCCTCCGAAAGACGCGGGAAGACGCGATAAACGTCTAGCCTGAATTTCGGGGCAGATGCTAATCGGTGCTATCCGTCCACCTCTCCAAAGATGCCAAGTTGATTTATGGCACCATGTATCGAAGGTATAAACGGATGCGGCAGATGTAGCAGACTTCGTCAGATTCCCCCTCGTTCGAAAGGTTTTTGATTGTAAGGACGCTCTTCCCTGCAGGCGCAAGCCCCTGCAGTTAATTACGCTACCGCATCGTGGTAACAAGTTTCTCCTTCTCCAGATGCTCACTTCGTGTCGTGGGTGTTTGTTTTGTGTTTGGTTGCCCGTGGATTGTATACGGAGACTAATTTATGTTGTCGCCCGTAGGGCGTGGACTAGTCCAAATCCGTATCTTTCTTAGATTTGGGTTTGGGGGGTTGGGTTTAAGGATACGTTAGCCTCATTTGAGACTAAGATCAACTTAAACGTTTGTTGAGGATACGTTAGTCTAATTTTAGACTAAGATCAACTTAACAGTTTGTTAAGGACACGTTGGTCTAATTTTAAACTAAGGTCAACTTAACCATTTGTTAAGGATACGTTAGTCTAATTTTAGACTAAGATCTACTTAATGGGATCATTTAGATCCAACAAAAGAGCATTTGGGCTCTATTGTTTTAGTTTAGGGACTTTGCGGTCAATTACTAGTTTAAGGATATGGTGGTCCAATGTTAGTTTAAAGACATCACGGTCGAAGTTAAGGACATCATAGTCCGTAAGTTTAAAGACCTCACAGTCAAGGTTAAGGACATCATAGTCCATGGGCTTAAGGACCCCACAGTCCAATGTTTAGTTTAAAGACATCACGGTCGAGGTTAAGGACATCATAGTCCATGAGTTTAAGCACCCCACAGTCCAATGTTAGTTTAAAGACATTACGGTCGAGGTTAAGGACATCATAGTCCATGAGTTTAAGGACCCCATAGTCCGATGTTAGTTTAAAAACATCACGGTCGGGGTTAAGGACATCATAGTCCATGAAATGTGTGGTTGTCGGGACCCGTCACCTCTTTGAAGACGTTGAGGAATTACAACGACAAATATCAAAGGAGTGAAGAGATGTACCCTTGAACCAAGGTGAATTAAGTGATCTATAGTCCAATTTGGAACTAAGATCAATTAATTATATTATGAGCATATTGGCTCAGTTAAGTCTGAATTGAGGACTTATGGCCAGCTTGGGCTAAGTCCAATTAGATTTGAAGTGTTGGCCCTTTATTGGACCATTAGACATTTTTCTGGGTTCAGCCCCTCATTATTTAGCAATGCTAAACAAGAGTTTGAAGGCTCTGATGACATTTTGTTTTTTACTGAGCATTAAACATTATAGCTCTGAGTTTTTACTCAATTTTGAATGGGAGGCTTTGCCTCTGGAAAATTAACCAATTTGGTTAAAAATAGTGTAAAACATTAGATAACAACAGTGTTAAACACTGGCAATAAAACTCTCAATTAGTGTTAAACACTAGAAATAAGATTCTCAAATTAGTGTTAAACACTAGAAGACAACAATGTTTAACACTGGGAATAAAACTCTCGAATTAGTGTTAAACACTAAAGAGGAAGGGATCACGTGGGGACACGTGAGGACGCCCAAAGGTGGGGCCAGATCTCCTTTACTTTATTCTAAGAATAAGTGTTAAACACTTTTAGTCTTCAGGCCATCACGTGTTGGCACGTGATGGGTAGCCATGTATTAATTATTGAAGTGTTTATTAAGGGGTCACGTAGGGGCGCCCAAAAGTGGGACCAGATCCCTTTTACCTTACTTTGCAAATAAGTGTTTAACACCTTTTTTTATATTTTATTTTTAGCATCACGTGTTGGCACGTGATGGGGATTTATGCACTGATCATTAGAGCATTTGCTAAGGGGTCACGTGGGGACACGCAAGAGCGCCCAAAGCTTTGTTTTCCTTCGCTTTTTCTTTTTGTGTTTTGTAAGTTATGTGGGAGCACGTGAGGCATTGCCTCAAAGCTTTCCTCCTTCTCATTTCTGGGGATCTCTTCAGGGGTCACGTGGGGATACGTGACCTTAATTCTTTTGCATGTGTGAAGATCTCTTTATCTTTAAGAATTAAATTCTCTGTAGGGTTAAACCCTAATTATGATTTTGGAGGAATCAAATTCTTATTGTGAAAGAATTAAATTCTTATATAGGGTTAAATCCTAATTTCATTTTGGAGGAATTAAATTCCCGTGAATTTGAGAGAATTAAATTCTCAATTAGGGTTAAACCCTAATTCTGTTCATCTTGAAGGAATTAAATTCCTATAATTTTTGGAGAATTAAATTCTCAGATAAGGTTTAAACCCAAATTTCATATCTTGAAGGAATTAAATTCCTGTAAATCTTAAGAGAATTAAATTCTTAGATAGGGTTTAAACCCTAATATATCTTGGAGGAATTAAATTCCTATAAATTTGGGAGAACTAAATTCTCTGAACTCAATCCTCCATCTAAGTCTTGGATCTGCATGACAAAATCTCAACCCGATGAGAATTAAATTCTCAATTTATGGGGAGATTTGCTTCTGCAGATCTTCAACCAGAGGAAGAACTAAGTTCCTTTACAAAAGAGTTAAACTCTTAGATTTTGAGAATTAAATTCTCTTTGTGAAATTTGATCCCCTTTCTTTTTCTCACCTAAGGTTTTCTTTGTTGAGAATCAAATTCTCCTTTCTTTTCTCTTTGAAATTTCAAGATTCCAAAATTCTATATCTCCAAAATTCTTCTCCCTTTTCCTCCTCTTGGCTCCTATTTATAGGAGAAGGAAAAGAATCAATTTGTTTAATAAATCTTTCATTGAAAGATTTTGTTTGTTTTCATAATTAATATGATCCTTTATATCATTCAGTGAATTTTATTCACCGTTGGATTTTCAATCCAAACATATTCTGTTTGTTATTTTCGGTGAGATTTAGGGAAATCCTTCCTTGTCTAAGCTTTTTCCATCAATTGGTGATAATTAATCACCCCTGGATTTTTAATCCAACGGTTCCCCATAATCCTTTTCCATTTGGAAAGATTTTAGAGAAATTTAGAATTTTAATTCTATTAAACTGTAAGGCTTTCAAAGCCTGTCACGTGCTGGCACGTGACCTTTGGTCACGTGTGAGCATGTGACCCTTGGTCACGTGTGAGCATGTGACCCCCTATTAGAGTCTTTTCTCAGCCGTTTGTTTGTGCTTTTGCTTGACAGAATTTAATTCTGTAAAGACATCACGTGTCACTACGTGACCTTTGGTCACGTGTGAACACGTGATACCTCATTGAGGTAACTCCTGATTTTTAATCTGGGAACAAGGAGTTTCACGATACTGATCTCGATGCCACTAGTGCGTTATTATTTAATCCTGCTATTTATTATACACATGAAGACCCTTCTGTTGACAAGTCCACACTCGAGTCCGAATCCCTTGACTTGTCGAATGAGTTAGTCAAGCTGGAGTCCGAATATCATACCTTTATTTCCGATGAGATTATCCTTCGGAATATTGATGAAAGTTTTGAAGATATATGCCTTGGCTCGCTACATCATGTTTACTCATCGCGCGCGACTGCAGAGGGTCGTACTTTATCTGGCAATTTATGCCTTGCTCTTCCACTACCAATCCCCTCACGTCTGGTGCGTTAAGGCTTTCTTGAACCAGTGGAATCACCCCACCAACACTTTTCTCCTAGGGGACCGTGAAGTTTCGATTTCTTTGGAAGAATTTCACGAGATCTCGTGGCTGCCAGTCAGGGGGACCCTTTATAAGGAATTGCTTCCTCCGACGAGTACGTCTTTGAGACTGAGCCTGTAATGCTTGACGGCTTGTCTACCGAGAACGTCGTCCGCCACAAGCGCCCGAGTTTGATCAAGGCCCTGGGCATCTTTGACAAACTGTTCACAGAATCTAAGGAGCAGGGCATCACCTTTAAGAGCTTCATCACTTGCTTCCTTCGCGAGGGTGTCCTATCGAAGACGGCTCCGAAATTTGCGAACATCAATGACCCCTTTGGGTTTGGTTTGAACAAGCGGCCGACTAAGGAAGAGGACTTGCGGCAATATTACATTCCTATTATGTCGCCGGTATCCTTCGAATCGATTGCAGCTCCCGGCATGGATGAGGAGACATTCTTTGTGGGTTTTATCAGTGTTTGGCTCAGCTGGTTCGTCATCCCCATGCATCGCCGCTTTATGAGAGTCTCGGTTATCTACCCTGCTCATCGTATCGTTGAGGGGACACGACAAGCTGTAGGCATCCCAGCGCTGGCGCATCTTTATCATGGGTTGGGCGCCAGCCAATACCTCAACTCCCGGTGTGGACGTAGTAAACTTCTCCCTTCATTACTTCACATATTGGATTGAGATGCACGTGTTGGGGGCCTTTGCTGCGCACCAAAGACCCGCGTATTATGATGCTTATACTTTTCCGCGACTCATGCGGCTGGTGAGTGCTTCTGCTCCTGACCCAACTCAGTTCGGGGCCATTCGTGTATTGATCGCTCCTTACGCTAGCTCAGGCGGACTGGTGTTTATTGACCGGGCCCTATCTTCTCCTTCAGGTACAGTTCAACAACTCTGTGACTAGTCGAAAGATGGGGTGCCTTCTCTGAAGCCCCGGGAGGCCACACACTTGTACACGATCGGACCAGGTTATCTGATATTCCGTCAGAACAGTGTGGCCCTCTTTATGCGGTACAATCCGCATCGCTTCACCCGGCAGCTTGGATATGATCAGGGCGTTCCCGTCGAGGCTTTTACAGTCGCGCCCGTCCCTTCACCCGAAGCCGTTCGTGATGCTGCTCATCACTTCGTGAGGCTGAATACTGGTTCCCGCTTCATGATTCCTGAAGCCGACCATATTCCCCGATGTGTGGGGTCCTTCACGGGCTGGTACCTTCATCGGGTCAGCCCGATTATTGCTGAGGAGAAGAGGGTGCTTCTTGGATATGGTGCTCCTGCTCCGGTTCAAGCCACGGGAGTTCCGTTGCGACCGCGCGCACCGGTCCGCTTTCCCCTGAGGGACACCAGTGCTGCGCTCATTCCGGGAGAGTCGGAGGTGTATCTCACTCCCACAATTGGTATGCCATTAGATACCCGGGCTCAGTCAAGGGGTAAAAGGGCGCCAGTAGCAGTACCAACGCCCGCGGCATCGACAATGGCCGTGTCGTCCTCAATCGCAGCGCCAAGCGAGGGCATTGGGAGTGAGGGCGTTGAAGGAGAAGTGGGTCGGCGTCGCGCCAAGGCTCCACAGGGGAGGAAACGGTCGTCCTCGGCGGTCAGCTCTGGATCTAAGCGGCGGAGGAAAGTGGCTACCAACTTGCTCGATTCTTTAGTAGAGTCTGAGCCCATTCTTCAGGACGAACCATTGGCCCTGCAAGAGTCGGATGCTGGCCTGCTTTTTCCAAATTCAACTGCCGAGGAAGCCACACAATTGGCTGAGGCTATAAGATGTTCTCAAGACGAGTAGGAGAATGTAAGGATTCTGAAGAAGCCTTATCCCGCCGTCATCTTTTATGAAGACCCTCCGTGGATCCAGCGACGATTCATCGGCCCTCTAGAGGAATGGGGTGAACGGGCCCTTAAACAGGCTTCTTTGGAGGATGCCGCGGACGTGCTTTCACTGTGGACCGGCGATCGCGAGTCCACCCTTGGACCTCGACAAGCACACCTCCTTGGGAAGGAGCATCGGCTTGAGCAAGCTATATTGAAAGCTTCCTTGCGCATTGGTATGTTCCTATATTTCTTTGTAATACTTCATATTGTCTGCGTGCGTATATATGTATTCTTATCCTTGTGTGAACTGTGCAAAGACTTCGGCGATGGGGGAGGTTCCCACAGGTTCACTGACCGTAGAGCCTGTTGATACCCCCAGAGAAACACTGCTCAGTGTGGAGGGGGTTGATGAAACCGTCCCTCTCGCGATAGAGCCTCCTGTGGTGGCTCCTGCTCCCGAAGTACTTGCTCCCTTAGGGGAGGCACCTTTGGTGATTGTTGTCCTAATGGCTCTCCTTGAGGGCGGCTCAGAGATTGCGGCAGAGGCCGTTGAAGCTGCTATCCCTCCAGCTCAGAATGGGAGGAGCGTCGAAGGTAACCTTCTACATTTTAAATTAGTAATCTTTCTGTTATCTGAACTCTTTTTTCTTTTCAGAATTGCGGGGGTTGGCGGCTTCGATTGCCGACTTATCTCCCAGGCAGTCTTTTCAGCGCCTGTTGGAGATGGTGTTCCATAAGCAATATCTTCTCAGTGCATCGTCCTTTCTTCTGGGCAAGGTTAGTGTTGTCTACCTTCTTTTCACAGCATTGCTATTATTTCGCAAAATGACATTGATGTCCTTTACAGTCATGGAGGCCGATGATGAGGTTGAGGTTCTTGAAGGGCCAGGGGAGTCTTCAGCTCCTTCTTGCATGACCGTGGGTAAGTAAAGTCCCAACATTGTTCCATTTGTTCTTTTGCTTACACATTCAGCTGTCTGTTTATAAATCTGAACAGCTGTGCCAGTTTCCACTGCGTTGGAGTCGCGCATCACTATTCCACCCGGCCCCTACGCTCTGAGAGCCTCGAAACGGATGGCCAAGCTAAGCCTCGCCTCTCTGTCATCTTTGATCGAGGAGCTTCGTGCTGGCAACGTAATTACAGCCGAAGCATTTGCTGTCGAAGCTAACCGCTCTCTTTCCTTTCTTGCCACTTATCATAGCGAAGCAGTGGTGCAAGTCTGGGTTAAGTTTTGCCGGCAGGTGGAGGCTTGCTTGCACATGCTTGAATGTACCCGCCTTTCTTCGGAGGCTGTGGCTGCGAAGGCGAGCTTGCGGGGTATGATAGAGCGGTGCGCGGCGAACATGGTGTCGTGCGAGAAGAGGCCCGGCCGTAAATTTTCAGAGAGGGAGCTGGCTTCTAAGGCGCCGAACGAGCTCCAAGCCAACCTTACGGGCAAAGTCAACAAAGCGTATGAACTCTGGAGAGTGCTTCAAGGGGTCATCAAGGAGGTGGTGGCCATCGACAAAGTCGCCGTGTTCACTCGTGAAAGGGTTGAGGCTCACAAAGCTGCCGAGAAAGAGCTCGAAGTCCGGCTTGCCTCATATCTGGCCCAGCAAGCTCAGGCGGAGGCCCGTCTTTTGGCGATATTGAATCACGAAGGCAAGGCCCAGCAAAAGAGGGATGAGCTGACCAATCTGCTAAATCGCCCGCCGACTTGAAGACTTGTAGATATTTTTTTTTTCTTTGTACATATTCCTGAATAAGAGTATATTTTTTTGTTTCTTCCACGAATTGTATTTTGTATGCATTTTGGTTCATGAATAAAAGACATATTTCTTCTTCACGATGGTGTATCTCTTTAACTGAATGTATTTTGTGGATAGTCTATCTCAATTACTCTGTAGGACAACGATGGCTTAGGATTCAGGGTTAAGGTCTGCCTCCTAAGACTTTTCAACTTTATGAGCCGTGAGGGTCTTATAAAGAATTTTCTCCCTACCGGTCGAGAGGATCCCGTAGGTGTGGTTTCTCCTTAAAAATCGTGAGGATTCCTAAGTGCATGTTTTCTCTTGAAAGTCATAAGGATCTTACAAGAGAATTTGCTCCCTTACGAGTCGTGAGGACCCGCAAGTGATGGGTGAAGTTGCCTTTATCCGCATTTCACGGAATCAGGGGTTGCTCTGGATGCTTCCCACGAGTTCACTGTCGTGTTCTACGAGGACCAGGCTCCGCTCTGGACGTTTCCCATGGGGTCAGAGTTGACATTATCCGCGTTCCACGTGACCAGGAATTTTGCTCTAGATGCTTCCCACGGGTTCATTGCCGTGTTCAGTGAGGACTAGGCTCCGCTCTGGATGCTTCACACGGGTTCACTGCCGTGCTCTGCGAGGAACAGGATCCGCTCTGGACGTTTCCCACTGGGTCAGGATTGACATAAGCCGCGTTCCACGTAACCAGGAATTTTGCTTTGGATTTTTCCCACGGGTTCACTGCCGTGTTCGGCGAGGACTAGGCTCCACTCTGGATGCTTCACATGGGGTCATTGTCGTGCTCTGCGAGGACCAGGATCTGCTCTGTACGTTTCCCATGGGGTCAGGATTGACATAAGCCGCGTTCCATGTAGCCAGGAATTTTGCTCTGGATGCTTCCCACGGGTTCACTGCCGTGTTAGGAGAGGACCAGGCTCCGCTCTGGACGTTTCCTACGGGGTCAGAGTTGACATTATCTGCGTTCCACGTGACCAGGAATTTTGCTCTAGATGCTTCCCACGGGTTCACTGCCATGTTCGGCGAGGACTAGGCTCCACTCTGGATGCTTCACACGGGTTCACTGCCGTGCTCTGCGAGGACCAGGATCCGCTCTGGACGTTTCCCACGGGGTCAGGATTGACATAAGCCGCGTTCCACGTAGCCAGGAATTTTGCTCTAGATGCATCCCACGGGTTCACTGCCGTGTTCGGCGAGGACTAGGCTCCGCTCTGGATGTTCCCATGGGTTCAGAGTTGACATTATCCGCATTCCACGTGACCGGGAATTTTTCTCTAGATGCTTCCCACGGGTTCACTGCCGTGTTCGGAGAGGACTAGGCTCCACTCTGGATGCTTCACACGGGTTCACTGCCGTGCTCCGCGAGGACCAGGATCCTCTCTGGACGTTTCCCACGGGGTCAGGATTGGCATAAGCTGTGTTCCATGTAGCCAGGAATTTTTCTCTGGATGCTTCCCACGGGTTCACTGCCGTGTTCAGCAAGGACCAGGCTCCGCTCTGGATGCTTCATACGGGGTCATTTCCATGCTCTGCGAGGACCAGGATCCGCTCTGAACGTTTCCCACGGGGTCAGGATTGACATAAGCCGCGTTCCACGTAGCCAGGAATTTTGCTCTGGATGCTTCTCATGGGCTCACTGCCGTGTTCGGCAAAGACCAGGCTTCGCTCTGGATGCTTCACACGGGGTTATTGCCGTGCTCTGCGAGGACCAGGATCCGCTCTGGACGTTTCCCACGGGATCAGGATTGACATAAGCCGCGTTCTACATAGCCAGGAATTTTGCTCTGGATGCTTCCCACGGGTTCACTGCCATGTTCGGCGAGGACCAGGCTCCACTCTGGATGCTTCACACGGGGTCATTGCCGTGCTCCACGTAACCAGGAAGGGTTGAATTCATCCGCATTTTACGGGGCCGGGGTTTGACCGTCGGTCATCTGTGCACCGCCGAGTCATGGAACTGGGAGTTGCCGCTGTTCCACTTTTCTTTATGTTGTGTCTGTTGTGATGAGACGAATGTTGAGATGATATCCAGGCCATCTATGAACCGTTGAGATCTGGCTTCTTCTTCTGATGAAACCTGGGGAGGAAAGGTGTGATTCGCTCTTTGTTTGCGCCCCTGGATTGTATACAGGGATTGATGTGATATCACCTGTTTGGGAAAAAATTTATTTTATTATTTTTTTATTTTATTCCGCGATGCTCTATCATTTCAGCTTTTATATTACGAAGGTCGCGATTGCCCAATCATTTCGGCTATTTTTCGCAGTGCCCAATCATTTCGGCTATTTGTTTTATTTTTACTCGCTTTTTTTTATTGCGAGTTGCCCACTCATTTCGGCTATTTTGCATGCATACATTTTTACTTGCTGACTTTTTATTTGCAAGTTGCCCCATCATTTCGGCTATTTCGTATGCATGTGTGGCTTGCTGGCTTTTCGCTGCAAGTTTGGGATTAGACACCGATTTCGGCATCAGCACCGCTACAACTGGGATATTGCCAGGAGCGAATCATCATTTGCCTTAGTCGATGTCGAACAAAAGTGGCTTAGTAGACAGGGTTAGGATTCTGTCGACTAAGGCTTTTGACTTCATGAGCCGTAAGGGTCTCATAAAGGTATTTCTCCCTGCGAATCGTGAGGATCTCGTTGGTGCGTTTTCTCCTTAAGAATCATGAGAATCCCTAAGTGCATGTTCTTTTATAAGTCGTAAGGATCTTACAAATGGGTTTTCTCCTTATAAGTCGAGAGGACTTACAAGGGTTGTTCGCCATGTAGACATATCCCTAGTCACGGATGGGACTTCGTTAGGGAAATGTTTATTCGCGCCTGTGGATTGTATGCAAGGGTCAGTATTGAGCCGCTTGTAGGGCAGTATCGGAGGTTGTGGGGGCTGCTTAAGAACAGGTTCAGATCCATGTAGCTTAAGATTTTTGAATCTTATGAGCCGTGAGGGTCCCATAAGAGGGTTCTCCTTACGAGTCGTGAGAATCTCGCAAGTGTAATTTCTCCTTAGGAATCGTGAGGATCCCTAAGTGTGTTGCTCCCTTGTGAGTCGTAAGGATCTCACGCAGGTGGTTTCTCCTTACAAAGTCGAGAGGACCTTGCAAGTGTCTTTTAACGAGATTGCGTCCTTTCGGGTTTTCACAAAACTCGCCAGCAGCCTTGCTGTTTTTACTCACAGAGCCCTTTCGAGTTTTCATCCGTGCCATTTTTGCTTGTAGACATACCAGTTTTTTTCTCTTCTTTTTTTTATTCTAACGAGGTTGCGCCCTTTCGTGTTTTCACAAGACTCGCCGGTAGCCCTGCTGTTTTTACTCACGGAACCCTTTCGGGTTTTCATCCGTGCCCATTTTGCTTATGGACATACCGTTTTCTTTTTTCTTTCTTTCTTTTTTTTATTCTTTTTTTTATCAGCTTTGGGATGCTGCAATCCACCGTAGTTTATCGACATCTCAGTCAACGTCTAGTTTTAGGACATAGTGGTCCGTTGTTAGTTTAGGGACGTTTCGGTCCGTTGTTAGTTTAGGGAAGTTTCGGTCTGTTGTTAGTTTAAGGACGTTTCGGTCCGTTGTTAAGGAAGCCGGTTACTACTTACAGAGTTTAGGCTTAGGAATATAGCGAGCGGACATAGTCGTCGTCATCTATCATTGACCTAGGTCGTGACTCGTTAGGCGTAGTATTTCTTCAGGAAGCGGCAATTTATTGGCCTGAAGGGCCTTTCGCCATGCATGTCCATGAGTAGATAGGCTCCATCCTGGTAGACTTTGTCTATGATGTACGGGCCTTCATAGTTTGGCTCGAATTTCCCCCGCTTGGCGCGATTGGGGATCATAGATCTTTTGACCACTAGCACGAGTTCGCCTTGGCGGAATGTCCTCGGCCTAGTCAATCTTTCATATGAGCGCGTCATCTTTGCTTTATAAGCCTCTAGATTTTGTTGCGCTATGAGCCGGATTTCATCAAGGGCATCGATCTCCTCAAGCCGAAGGTGAGCATTCTCTTCGTCCGTTAGCTCGTAATGAACTGCCACTCGTAGAGAGGGTGACTCTATCTTGAGGGGGAGTACCGCTTCTGTACCGAATACTAATGCGTATGGAGTTCTGTTCGTGGCCGTCTTGAACGTAGTTCGATACGCCCAAAGAGCATCATGCAGTCTCTCGTGCCAGTCTTTCTTATTTCGTGACACCGTCTTTTTCACGATCTTTGTCAAGGTCTTGTTGAAAGCCTCAGTTAGACCGTTAGCTCGGGGATTATAGACTGGTGAGTATTTTCAGTCTATGTTGTGTTGTTGTGCGAAGCGACTGATTTTGTGGCTTCTGTAGGCTGGCCCGTTATCGGAGATAATCCGTCGCGGAGTGCAGAATCGATAAATGACGCGCGTCTTGAAGAAATGGAGTATATTCTCCGTCTTCACTTCCCTTAGCGGTACTGCTTCTGCCCATTTGAAGAAGTAATCAGTTGTCGCCAAAATGAATCGATGTCCTCTGGACGATACTGGTTCAATGGGGCCGATTATGTCAGTCCCCCACATATCGAACGGTCAGCTAGCCACCGTTGGATGTAGCGGATTTGGATGCTGATGGATAAAATCCCCATGGATCTGGCATGAGTGGCATTGCCTCGCATACTCGAGGCTGTCCTGGAATATCGTGGGCCAATAATAACCCATCCGTTTGATCTTTAGCTTCATCTTCGGCCCGGCTTGGTGAGAACCGCAGAGTCCGTCATGAGTTTCTTGGACAACTCTTTTTGCTTCTTTAGGTCCCAAGCATCTTAGCCATAAAGAATCAAATGACCTCTTATACAGAGTATCGTTCACGAAGGCGAAAGACAGGGCTCGCTTCATGAGCTGATGTTTTGAGGACGCATCTTCGGGCGTTCGACGGGATTTAAAGTTGTCTATAAAGACTTCTCTCCAATCCTCAGCCTTTTCCTGATCTTTCACTTGTAGGGCCGTTTTCTCGGTCACTCCCTTTTCCTCGGACGACTCTAGAGATATTTCTGCCGGTGCAAGAACCCAACGGCTTTGTACCATGATTCTTACGTTATCGAGGTTCTCATCGGCCAATTCTTCAGTAAGCTTGGCTAATGCATCCGCTTTGCTATTTTCCGCACGCGATATGCTTTACAAGGTGTGGGAAGGAATTTGAGTCAGCAGTTGTTGTACTTTCTCGCCGTACTTTACCAACTCAGGTTTGCACATTTGATAGTCGTCGTTTACTTGACTAACGACCAGTTTGGAGTCTCCGTATATGAGGAGGTTCTCAATCCCCATGTCGATGGTGATCTCGAGACCTGCTATCAAAGCTTCATACTTGGCTTCGTTGTTTGTCCTCGGCTCTGTTAAGGAGAAGGAAAAGCGCATTATCCCTCTTTGTGGAGTTACGAAGATGAGGCCTACCCCTGATTTGATTATGGGGGTGTTTTGTTTGCGCTTCTTTATGGAGGATGCTCCATCGAAGTAAAGTTCCCACCGGGTATCATCCCCGCTGATTGTGTCAAACGCATGTTCGTCTGGCAATTCGCAATTCAGGGGAGAATCGGCGGGTATCAGATGCTCGGCGAGGAAGTCGGCGATGGCCTGGCCTTTCACTGCCTTAAGAGGCTGATAGGTTATTGAGAACTCCATCAAAAGTAGGGCCCATTTAGCGAACCGCCCTGTCAATATGGCTTTTGACATCAAATACTTGAGAGGATCCACCTTCGATATGAGACGGACTTCATGCGCCAACGCATAGTGTCTGAGCTTTGTTATCGCGAAGATCAATGCCAGGCACTGTTTTTCAATAGGAGAGTAATTGCTTTCTGTCCCCAGTAGAACTCGACTCAAATAGTAGAGGGCTCTCTCCTTCCCTTGGTCGTTCTCTTATGCCCATAATGTGCCTAAGGAACCTTCAAAGGCGGTTGTATACAAAATGAGAGGCTTTCCTTTGACCGGAGCAGCCAGCACTTGCGGGTTCTGCAGGTACTGTTTGATCTCGTCCAGCGCGCTTCGGCATTTGCGATCCCAGATGAAAGGGGTTCCCATCTTCATCAGGTGGCTGTAAGGACGGCATTTCCCTGAGAGATTGGCTATAAATCGCCGGATATACGCGAGCTTCCCTTAGAGAGACCGCAATTGTTTGAGAGTCTTTGGCGGGGGCATTTCCATGATCGCCTTAATCTTCGACGGATCTATCTCGATGCCTCGGTGTTGGACGATGAATCCTAGGAATTTGCCCGAGGAAACTCCGAACGCGCATTTGAACACAGCGCAACATCGCAACATCAACTCCCTATACCGGGAGAGACGAATCCCCTCCTATCGCTCATTGCCTCCATGTGATTCGGGACTGTACCCAAAAGCCACCGTTTTGCATGCCCTCTTGGACGTGGTAAGGTGGAAATCAAAGCACAGTGGGAACCACACAAGACTCTATGACGATCTCGGGTCAACAGACTACTCTGTACCAGTGTCACCAGAGAACTGCCATCTGACGTAAGGTATAATACCATCTGGGAGTTCTCGGCGAGTCCGTCCAGTGTACCCAGTCTCCACTGAGCACCCGTATATCATCTCTGATGTCAAACACCAATGGATATGGGATCATCCATCGCCCATCTGTATGGGTCGAGAAGGTATACGCTAGTCTACTCTGGTATATCGATGCCCCGTCTCGATACACCCACGACTAGGGACCTTGAAGGATGTACTTATGGACTACCATGTCCCCACTAGTATGATCTGCATCATAGTCCAGGTAGTCAAGTACACATCCTAAGGGCTTTACCAACATGTAACAGAGAGACAATAAGTATACACGTTAAGGTTAAGAGCAACCAGATAGCATACTATCATGTCGAGCAAGAAAGTCCTCCCTATATATGTCCAAGCATCCACTACAATATATATCCTATGTATAGTAATGGCCTCTAGGGCATACATATAACTAACAAATGATAGATGACGACGACTATATCCGCTCGCTATCTTCCTAAACTCAGACCTTATAAGCAGTAGCCGGCCTTTCCCTGAACGGACCGAAACGTCCTTAAACTAACGACGGACCGAAACGTCCCTAAAACTACTACCGCAGCATCCTTAGGCTGACAAAAAAAAAATAATAATATAATAAAAAATACGGTATGTCCATAAGCAAGAAGGGCACGGATGAAAACCCGAAAGGGCTCCGTGAGTTAAAACAGCAGGGCTACCGGCGAGTGTTCGTGAAAACCCGAAAGGGCGCGACCTCGTAAAAAAAATAATATAATAAAAAAAAAACGGTATGTCCATAAGCAAGAAGGGCACGGATGAAAACCCGAAAGGGCTCCGTGAGTAAAAACAGCAGGGCTACCGGCGAGTGATCGTGAAAACCCGAAAGGGCGCGACCTCGTTAAAAAAAAAGAAGAAAAGAATAAAGAAAAACGGTATGTCCACAAGCAAGAAGGGCACGGATGAAAACCCGAAAGGGCTCCGTGAGTAAAAACAGCAGGGCTACCGGCGAGTGTTTTTGAAAACCTGAAAGGGCGCAACCTCGTTAAAGGACACTTGCGGGATCCTCACGACCTTGCAAGGAGAAACCACCCGCGTGAGATCCTTACGACTCACAAGGGAGCAACACACTTAGGGATCCCCACGATTCCTAAGGAGAAAATACACTTGCGAGATCCTCATGACTCGTAAGGAGAACTCTCTTATGGGACCCTCATGGCTCATAAGATTTGAAAGTCTTAAGTCACAGAGACCTAAACCTGTGCTTAAGCAAAATCCCCCATACCCTTCGACACTGCCCTACAAGAGGCTCATATTGATCCTTGTATACAATCCACGGGCACGAATAAATATTTCCCCAGCAAAGTCCCACCCGTGACTAGGGATATGTCCATATGGTGAGCAACCCTTGTAGGTCCTCTCGACCTATAAGGATAAAGCCCTCTTGTAGGATCCTTACAACTTGCAGAGGAACATACACTTAGGGATCCTCACGATTCCTAGGGAGAAAATACACCTACAAGATCCTCACGACTTGTAGGGAGAAATACCTTTGTGAGACCCTTACGGCTCATGAAGTCAAAAGCCTTAGTCGACAGGACCCTAACCCTGTTTGCTAAGCCATCTTTGTTCAATATCGACAGAGGCAAATGATGATTCGCTCCTGGCAATATCCCAGTGGTAGCGATGCTGATGCCGAAAGAGGCGTCTAAAACCCAAGCTTGCAGCGAAAAGGCTAGCAACCCACACATGCCTAGGAAATAGCCGAAATGATGGGGCAACTTGCAATAAAAAGCAGTAAGTAAAAATGTATGCATGAAAAATAGCCGAAATGATGGGGCAACTCGCAATAAAAAGCAGCGAGTAGAATATAAATAAATAGCCGAATTGATTGGGCACCGCGAAAAATAGCCGAAATGATGGGGCAATCGCGACCTTCGCGATATAAAAGCTGAAATGATAGAGCATCGCGGAAAGGGAAATAAAATAAAATAAAAAAAAAGTTTTAATTTATGCCCTACAGGTGATGTTCCATCACACCCTGTACACAATCCAAGGGCGTAAACAAAAAAGGGATCATACTTCTCCCCCAGGTTTCATCAGAAGAAGAAGCCAAATCTCGACGGGCCAAAGGAGACCTGGAGATCGTTTCAACACTCGTCTCGCAACAACGGACACAACTCTAAGCTAAACGGAACAGCGGCAACTCCCAGTTCCATGGCTCGGCGATATACATATCACCAACAGGCAAACCTCCATTCCGTGAAATGCGGATACAATCAGCAAAATTCCTGGTTACGTGGAACGCGGATAACGTCACTCTTTGACCCCGTGGAAAACGTCCAGAGCGGATCCTGGTCCTTGCGGAGCACGGCAGTGAACCCGTGCGAAGCATCCAGAGCGGATCCTGGTCCTCGCGGAGCACGGCAGTGAACCCGTGTGAAGCATCCAGAGCGGAGCCTAGTCCTCGCCGAGCACGGCAGTGAACCCATGTGAAGCATCTAGTGCAAAATTCCTGGTTACGTAGAACGCGGATAACGTCACTCTTTGACCCCATGGAAAACGTCCAGAGCGGATCCTGGTCCTCGTGGAGCACGGCAGTGAACCCGTGTGAAGCATCCAGAGTGGAGCCTAGTCCTCGCCGAGCACGGCAGTGAACCCGTGTGAAGTATCTAGTGCAAAATTCCTGGTTACGTGGAACGCGGATAACGTCACTCTTTGACCCCGTGGAAAACGTCCAGAGCGGATCCTGGTCCTCGCGGAGCACGGCAGTGAACCCGTGTGAAGCATCCAGAGCGGAGCCTAGTCCTCGCCGAGCATGGCAGTGAACCCGTGTGAAGCATCTAGTGCAAAATTCCTGGTTACGTGGAACGTGGATAACGTCACTCTTTGACCACGCGGAAAACGCCCAGAGCGGAGCCTGGTCCTCGCCAAGCACGGCAGTGAACCCGTGTGAAGCATCCAGAGCAAACACCGGACTGTGGAGTCCCTGAAATCCACGGACTATGATGTCCTTAACCTCGACCGTAATTTCTTAAAACTAACAATCAACTACCCCGATTCCCTACGGATTCTGCCTTGGTTTAAGGATACATCTCTTCACTCCTTTGATACCTGGCGTTGTAATTTCTCAACGTCTTCAAAGAGGTGACGGGTCCCTGCAACCAAACATCGGACTGTGGAGTCCCTAAATCCACGGACTATGAGGTCCTTAACCTTGACCGTGATGTCTTAAAATTAACATCGGACTGTGGAGTCCCTAAATCCACGGACTATGAGGTCCTTAACCTTGACCGTGATGTCTTAAAACTAACATCGGACTGTGGAGTCTCTAAATCCACGGACTATGAGGTCCTTAACCTTGACCGTGATGTCTTAAAACTAATATCGGACTGTGGAGTCCTTAAATCCACGGACTATGAGGTCCTTAACCTTGACCGTGATGTCTTAAAACTAACATCGGACTGTGAAGTCCTTAAATCCGCGGACTATGAGGTCCTTAACCTTGACCGTAATGTCTTAAAACTAACATCGGACCGTGGAGTTCTTAAATCCACGGACTATGAGGTCCTTAACCTTGACCGCGACGTCTTTAAACTACGATGTCTCGAGAAACCCCTGACTCCGTGAAACACGAATAAGGGTGACCACATCCAGCACTTGCAGGTCCTCACGACTTGTAAGGAAGAAAAACTCTCTTGTGAGATCCTTACGACTCTCAAGGGACAACCCGCTTAAGAATCCTCACGATTCTTAAGAGGAACTTACACCTATGGGGTCCTCTCGACCCATGAGGAGAAAAAACTCTTTATGAGACCCTCGTGGCTCGTAAAGTGCAAAAGTCTTAGGAAGCAGATCTTAACCCCGAATCCTGAGCTATCACTGCCCTGCAAGGAGATCAAGATAAATTGTCCCCAAAACACATTCAACAAAAAGGAGACGCATCATTGAGAAGAAAAAAATGTATCTTTTATTCATAAACCAAAATGGATACAAAGTACAATTCATGAAAAAACAAAAGAAAATACTCTCATCTATGAGTATATACAGGAAGGCAGGGAAAGATACAAATGTTTCAAGCCGGCGGGCGATTTAGCAGCTTTGTCAGCTCATCCTGCTTTTGTCGGGCCACGACCTCATGATTTAAGATCGCCAGAAGGCGAGCCTCCGCCTGAGCTTGCTGGGCCTGATATGAAGCAAGCCGAGCTTCAAGCTCTTTCTCGATGGCTTTATGAGTCTCGACCCTTTCACGAGTGAACGTGGCAGCTTTATCGAGAGCCACCACCTCTTTGATGGACTCCTGAAGCACCCTCCAGAGTTCATACGCTTTGTTGGCCTTGGCGGTAAGATTGGCTTGAAGCTCGCTCGGCTCCTTGGAAGCTAGCTCCCTCTCCGAGAACTTGCGACCGAGCCTCTTCTCGCACGACATCATGTTCGCCGAGTACCGTGCTATCAGCCCCCGTAACTCCGCCTTTGCAGCCACGGCTTCCGAGGAAAGGTGGGAACATTCAAGGGCGTGCAAACAAGCCTCCACCTTCCTACAGAACTCCACCCAGACCCGCACCACCTCCTCACTATGATAGGTGGCAAGAAAAGGGAGAGAGCCGTTAGCTTCGGCGGCAAACGCTTCGGCTGTAGTCGCGCTACCAGCACGGAGTTCCTCAATCAAAGACGACAGGGAGACGAGGCTCAATTGGGCCAAGCGTTCTGAAGCTCGCAAAGCATAAGGGCCAGGCGGCATGACGACACGTGATTCCAACACTATTGGAGCTGGCAAGGCTGTTCAGAGTTGAAAAATATTAGGAAGACTCTTAAGCAAAGGAACAAGTGAGGATATGCCGGAATGTCACTTACCTACGGTCATGCAAGTAGGAGCCGAGGGTTCCCCTGGCCCTTCGAGAACCTCGACCTCATCATCGGCCTCCAAAACTGTAAAGAACATCAATATCAATACGCAAGATAACAACGATGCTATGAGAAGTGATGAACAACACTCACCTTCTCCAGACGAGAGGACGATGCGCTGAGGAGATATCGCCTGCGGAGCGGCCATTTCCAAAAGACACCGAAAGGACTGCCGAGGAGACATATCGACAATGGAGGCCGCCAGTCTACGCAATTCTGAAAAGACAAAAGAGTTCAGGTAACAGAAAGATTACTAGCTCAAAACGTGGAAGGTTACCTTCGACACTCCTCCCATTCTGAGCCGGGGGGATAGCAGCTTCAGCGGCCTCTGTCGTGACCTCAGGCTCCAACAAAGGGAGGGTAGTCCCGACTACCTCCATCTCAATCTCTGGGCCGCCTTCGGGTAAAGTCGTTGGGACGGCAACCACCGAGGGAACCTCTCCCAAAGGAGCGAGTACCCTGGAATCAAGAGCCGCCACCGGAGGATCTATTGCGAGAGGAGTGGCATTGCCGGCC
The DNA here is from genome assembly GCA_030015575.1 of Agapanthus africanus. Lineage (NCBI taxonomy): Eukaryota > Viridiplantae > Streptophyta > Magnoliopsida > Asparagales > Amaryllidaceae > Agapanthus > Agapanthus africanus. Next base: position 32,142,224 of record CM057339.1, read on the forward strand.
CCATCGAGTAGGGCTACATCGGGAATGTCAATGGGCTCTAGCTGTAGCAAGCCAGTGGGGATCTCTCCCAGCGTCGAAGATTTTGCACAATTCAAATAAGAATAAGGATACATATGCACGAGCATAAATAATCCGAAGAACTACAAAAAGAACCACAACGTACCGATGCGCAAAGAAGCCCTCAATATGGCTTCTTCAAGCCGCTGCTCCTTCTCAAGGAGGCATGCTCGCCGGGGTTCAAGAGTAGACTCATGGCCGCCGGTCCATAAAGAGAGTGCGTCCGCCGCGTCCTCTGAAACAGCCTGCTTCAAGGCCCTTTCCTCCCATTCCTCTAAAGGGCCTATAAACCGCCGCCGAATCCACGAGGGGTCTTCGTAAAAAATTACGGCAGGATAGGGCTTCTTCGGAACCCTGGCGTTCTGAGACGCGTCTTTGGAACGCCTTATAGCCTCAGCCAACTGTGCAGCTTCCTCGGCGGCTGAACTGGGAAAAAGTAGTTCAGCATTTGATTCCGGTAAGGCCAACAGCTCATCTTCAAGGATGGGCTCAGACTCCGTTAGAGAGTCGAGCAAATTAGTAGCCACCCTCTTTCGACGCTTGGACCCAGAACCAGTCGCCGAAGATGACCGCTTTCTCCCCCGCGAAGCCTTAGAGCGGCGCCGACCCACATCGCCCTCGACACCCTCATCCCTATTACCCTCACCCGGTGCCACAACCGGGGATGACACCGCCATTATCGATGCCACGGAATGCGGTGCCGCCTCGGGAGGTGCTGCCGCCACCGGAGCCTGTCTACCCCGCGATCGAGTACCCGGGGGCATACCAGCTATTTGAGTGAGATTCACCCCCGACTCCCCTGGAATAAGCGCGGCGCCAGTATCCCTCAAAGGAAAGCGGACCGGAGCGCGCGGCTGCAGTGTAGTTCCCGCGGCCGAAACTTGAGTAGGGGCACCATGACCGAGAAGTACCCTTCTTTCCTCAATAATAACCGGGTTGATTCGATGGAGATACCAACCCGTGAACGACCCCACGCATCGGGGGATGTAATCGCCATCAGGTATCATGAATTGAGAACCGGTGTTCAGCCTCACAAAATGATGGGCGGCATCTCGAACGGCCTCAAGCGAAGGAACCGGCGCGACTATGAAAGCTTCGAACGGGACACCCTGGTCATAGCCGAACTGCAGGGCAAAACGGTGCGGATTGTACCGCATGAAGAGGGCCGCGCTATCCTGACGGAATACCAGGTAACCCGGTCTAATTGCATATAAGCGCGCGGCCTCCCGGGGCTTCAAAGTGGGCGCATTATCCTTCGACCGGTTCCAAAGCGGCTGGGCTGAACCCGTTGAAGAAGATAAGACCCGATCAGTAAATATTAATCCGCCGGCAGTAGCGTAAGGAGAAATCAACGCCCGAATGGCCCCGAATTGAGTTGGGTCAGCGGCAGAAGCATCCACCAAACGCATAAGCCGAGGGAAAGTATAGGCATCGTAGAATGCGGGCCTCTGATGCATAGAGAAAGCCCCCAACACGTGCATTTCGATCCAAGATGTGAAGTAATGAAGAGAAAAATTTACCACATCTACGCCAGGAGTGGAAGTGTTAGCTGCGGCGCCTAGCCCGTGATAGAGATGCGCCAATGCTGGGATGCCAATGGCCAGGCGCGTTCCCTCAGCTATACGGTGAGCCGGATAGATGACCGAAGCTCTCATAAAGCGGCGATGCATAGGGATAACAAACCAGCTGAGCCAAACACCGATGAACCCAACGAAGAATGTCTCCTCATCCATGCCGGGAGCTGCGATGGATTCGAAAGACGTCGGCGACATTATGGGAATGTAGTATTGCGGCAGATCCGATTCATTAGTCGGCAGTTTCTTCGGGCCAAACCCAAAGGGGTCTTTGATATTTGCAAACTTCGGAGCCGTCTTCGACAAGACGCCCTCGCGAAGGAAACAGGCAATGAAGCTCTTGAAAGTAACACCCTGCTCTTCAGATTCGGTGAACAAATGATCAAAGATACCCAGCACCTTGATTAAGCTAGGACGCTTGTGGCGGACGGCGTTCTCAGCAGACAAGCCGTCAAGCGGTGCGGGCTCGGGTTCAAAAACGTATTCATCAGAGGGCAGCAATTCCTCATAAAGCGTCCCTCGAATTGGCAGTCCCGAGATCTCATAGAACTCCCCCAAAGAGATCGAGACTTCTCTGTCCTCCAGAAGAAAAGTGTTGGTGGGGAGATTCCATTGATTCAAGAAAGCCTTAACCCAGTAGACATGCGGGGACTGATAATGGAAGAGTGACGCATATATTGCCTGGTAAAGCCCGACCTTCTGCAGCCGCGCACGATGGGTAGTAAGGATATAGCGAGCCCAGAGGAGGTAGCCCGTAGGGTGTCGAGGAGTGAGCCCTATCTTATAAATTTGCCCCCACGGGTGGGCCTCACCCTGGAAAATACGCCGCCCCAAGATATCTATAGCCGGGATCAGATGGTTCGGGATACCAGTCGTCGAAGGCTCGAGCCTCCCCGTTGGAGTCCAGTTGGGCATCTCCACAGCAAAAACCATTCTCGGAGGGTCCATCGGTAAGAATGGGAAAGTGGGCTCTGTCGGTACCGCGCAAAGGAAACTCCGGCGACCCTGAATAATATGACTGTACCAAGATCCCCATTGAAGTAGGTTGGTGCAGTTCGGGTCATGAGCCCGGATCATCGCCATCGCTTCCTTATCAGATGGTGACTGAGGAAAAGTGGCTTCCGAGCGAATGAAGGGAAAGCATGGAACAGAAGCCATCGCACCTGAAATCCAATAAAAGAAGACTGTCAAAAACAAAGCTAGCAATATGTATACATGCATGAACATGAAGACTAGCTGAAGAAAGCAACAGCAGACTCTTTTATGGGGCCATTGGCTACAGAACAACATGGGCCCCACAGAATCAGGATGACGGCTCATTAATAATGAGACCAAGTAGTTATAACAAAACAGAGGGAATATCCTCATTAAATAGAGAATGGGTTTCAAGTAACCCTACGCATTCCCCGTAGAAGACAAATCTTATAAATATCCTAAACTTGTCCTTTATGGGATCACAACGTTAAAAGCACAACTAGAAAAATAAAACTAAAGTATCGCTAAAATAAATCAGCAGAAAGCTCTTCACCGCTCAGCCTGCCTGTCAAAATATTCTCGATTTTCCTGCGATAAGGTTAAAGGAACTGGGTCATGCAAAACCCAGATATCAGTGTGTCATTAATATCATAGTATAACAATAAACTGAATAGTATGCTATATAGGATGTCACGTGCAAAATAAGGTATGTGTATAAATAATCACAGGTGTTATACAACATGCTATAAGTATGCCACGTGTATCCTGAAGTTTGTGTTTCTAGATTGCTATGAAACCATTAAATGTACTCCTCCATATAACTCAAAAGTATATATCCCGTTACCACTCGGGACCAAGGATTAAGATATATGAATCAAGAATAATTTTGTTCCGTTACCCCCCGGAACCACGGATCAAGTAGTAAGAATGACGAATGATTCTGATCTATTACCCTCCGGAACCATGGATCAAGTAATATTCTTTTAAGTTACACTTCAGTTATATTTTTGATTTCCCCAAGTTTCGTTTTCCAAGTCAGGTATTAATAATATCTACCTAATACCAACACAGGAACGGAAATGTACATGCAATGTCTATCTAGACAACAGGTCACGTCTATCAGGACAACAAATCAGGATTGTTAGCATCGGTAAGTATTACAAGTAAGTATGTATAAATAAGATAGTAATGTCAGTAACAAGATGATGGGTTATAAGCATGTCAATGTAATATATTAATTTATATAAAGTGTTTATTGTAACATTATTATGCAAACAGGTCGTGATGAAATACGGTTATCTCGTTGCTGTAAATAGTGTAACGAAAATAAATAAACATATTAATTTCTACATTCGATTAGCCAAACTAGAATAGTTCTTATAAATTCTAGTTATAGATGTAATTTTGCATAACTTTATAAACTGTAATTATAAATGTGTTAGTGTTAACTAAGTAATGAAATACAGATTATCTATATAAAACTCTATATTGATAATAAATTATGACAATATAAATATATAGATATAAGAAACTAGTATGTAGCAAGTTATAAACTTGCCTCGGTCGCGACAAATGCGGACACGAACACGAACGGAGCAAGATCGAGACTCGATCGGCTATGCTTGCAATGGCCTCGACTTGGGTGTTGCCTAAAGGTTGAAGATGAGTGCTCCGGCGATGGCTTGCTGGAAGAGGGGAACGAGGTCGACGGCGGAGACGAGGTTATTGTGATGATCAGGTTTTTGAGTTCGGCGGATGGTTTGCAGTGGGTGTAGGTGAGTGCAAGAGGCGATGGTGATGGTCGCTGTGGTGATGGGATCGGCGACTGCGACTGCAGTCGAGGTGTCGGCAAAGAGGCGATGGAGGTTTTGAGTTGTGGAGATGGGTTCCAGAAAGTAGGAGTTGCTCTCGGCGATGGGTTCTCGAGGAGAGGAGGTTGCAGGTGATGGAGTTTGTGGGGTTCAAGGTGATCGGTAGTAAGATGAGGAAGGAGAGGGAGGAGACGACTCGGTGATGGAGGAGTAGGTTGCTTAGGTGAGGATCCATGCGATGGGGTGAGGTGATGGAAGCGATGGTGGTGATGATGATGCAACGAGGGTTGAGAGTGATGAACTGATGGGTGATCGGGCCGAGGGTCGACGGTGAAGTGCGGGCTGGAGTTTGAGTGCTCGGAGGAGATGCCGGTGGTTGATGGGAGATGAAGAAGATGACGATGATGGCTCGGGTGTGAGGAGGCATGGTCGAGAGAGATGGATGCAAGTTGGTGGCGACGAGTCAGAAATGATGATGAATGATGGAGGAAGGGTGGTGGTGATGGTGAGGTTGGAGGTATGGCTGCGAGGAAGAAATGAGAAAAAGAAAGAGTGTGGGAGAGAGAGAAAGAGAGAGAGTTGATTATATATATATATATATATATATATATATATATAATGGAGGAAAGACGCCATAGGAGGGAATTTCTTCCTATGCCGTCGAAAAAATACAACCTCCACTATTTTTTCCGACAATCGGCACCCCTCATCATCATTGTTATCATCTAAGATGTACATCCTAAATTTCATGTGATTCCATCACATTTTCACCGTTGAATTAGCAATGTAAAAAGTTCTATGGTCGGTAAACCATTAATTTTGTATCAACTAAATCAACAGTGAAAAAATGGTATAATCACATGAATTTGGTGTATCCACATCTTAGATGATAAAGATGGAAGTGATGTATGCCGATCGTCGGAAAAAATCACGGAGCATGTATTTTTCCGACGCCATGGGAGGAAAATGACACCTTTCCTCCATTAATCTCATATATATATATATATATATATATATATAGAGAGAGAGAGAGAGAGAGAGAGAATAATGGAGGAAAGATGCCATAGGAGGGAATTTCCTCTTATGGCGTTAAAAAAATACATCCATCGTGTTTTCCGACGATCGGAACCCATCATCTTTATCGTTATCATCTAAGATATGAGTACACCAAATTTCATGTGATTCTACAACTTTTTCACCGTTGAATTTGTGGGTTCAAAATTAATGGTTTACCGACAATAGAACTTTTTACATTGCTAAATCAACGGTGAAAAGGTCGTAGAATCACATGAAATTTGGTGTACCCACATCTTAGATGATAACGATGAAGATGATGGGTTCCGATCGTCGGAAAACACGACGGGGGGTGTATTTTTTCGACGCCATTTATAGAAGGAAATTCCCTCCTATAGCCTCTTTCCTCCATTATATATATATATATATATATATATATATATATATATATATATATATAATACAAATTTCCAATCCATCTCTATCCAATTCTCACTGAAAATATCTATTGGAAAATAATATATACATACGTAGCCCATTTAACCATAATCTAAAGGTAAAAAAAAATATTACAAACCAATATATATCTGGTATTTAGGGTGTTTATGATTTAAGTGTAATAGATAAAAGTCAATATAAAAACATGAGATATTTAATTAACATGATGACAGTTAATATATATAAAATATCCCTGACGACGTGTGGCTACCAAAAAATATATGCATATAATTCAAATATTATATATATATATATATATATATATATATATATATATATATATATGTTATTTTAGATTCATATGGATTTAGTTTGCAGATAAATATTTAAATAAGAAAATAATCTAGTATCATAATGGGTTCACGCAAGCGGGTCGGGTCGGATAAACACATCTACCTTCAAATCAAACACAATCCAAATAATAAATAAACGAAATTTAAAATACTAACGAATATCGTACGATCGTGCTAGTATGTTACAATTAATTATATCAACAAATTAAGTTTTGGTTTTAAGTTATAATTATATGGCTATGATTAGTTCTCAAAAGGTTGCCATGCACTTGTGTTTTTTATTCATAAGATGTAGAAGAGTTAGGGAATAAAGTATATAAGCTATATATTGGAAGAAGTCACCAAGGATTTATGTCAATGGTTTCGATAGAGAGCAAAAGCCTCATAAGTTTTTACAATGTTTTTTTACATGGTATTCATGATTTCTTGCAAATAATCGTGTATGTGTGTGTGTGTATATATATATATATATATATATATATATATATATATATATATATATATTCTTCCGATGATTCATGGTGGTCGAGCTGCGAGTGGGAAGAATTAAGAAGACTAATTAAGCTTAATTAAGGCTAAGATGAGAACTTAATTTCACAAATATACATTCCCAGTTTTGAACTCGGAAGCCAAGAAGAAGACTAGGCCTTTTTTATGTAATAATCTGGGATGTTGTAATTATTTTGGTTGAATTTTGTATTTCTTTTTCTTTTGTGGAGAATATTGACATTAATTATGAATGTAACTAGGTTACTTATCATTATTTATTATTTATTGATGGTACGTGGTCAAGGATTCCGCTCCCTATTCAATCATTAGTTACTTTTTTTGATGATTAACAAATATTAATATATCATTTCTGTATATATAGTCGTATGATTCGCGAATAATTCGGCGAATTCATGAATAATTCATGAGTTTTAGATCGGCCGATTAATTCTCCGCTTTAATCGCCACTGCTGAACGTTTCGAATAATTCGCAAATTATTCGCGAATAATTCAAATAAACAGCGAATAATTCATAAAAACAGCAGATAATTCGCAATATCAATACCCAGCGCCTCATATATTAATTTCTTGCTCGAAATCCTTCCCGGACATTTCCTAAATACTTACCGAATCTTTTCCGAATATCTGCCGATTTTTTCCGAATAGTTCTTCGAATCTTAATTTTCGAACTCGCTGAATAATTCCCGAAGTGCGAATTTATGACTATGTATATAGTCACCTTCTCGTTGCTTTGTCTTTTTTTCCCTATATATTTGTACATATTTTTCATTTAATGTAAATTTTTAGTGAGTAGGGCACCCTCCCTAACTACTATATATTTAGTTCAAAAAAAATGCAGACAAATTTATTTTGATTAGCTATTAAATTGGTCTGGGCTAATCCACTATTTAGAGGGGCAACAAAGTAGTTTTCTTGCAATAATTTCTTCAAGATTTCTCGTAAAATACTACATTTTAGAATTTGGAATTATTCAAATTTAGATATTTCCCCCAAAATTTTCACTTGTTTGATGTTGCTTAAATCATTCAAGGAAAAGACGGGTCTATATCCCTTTCTACTCTCTGAGTATGTAAAAATAACGCATGCATGGTAACAGAAAAACGACTCTAAACTTTTAAATTTGCAGCCATCCAATTTGGGAGCACCATGTTTTGAGATCAAATAATTTTTCGTTTGTGTACTTTCTTCACAATATATTAACTTCTATCCAAAAAAAGAGAGGAAAAAAAAGAAATAGAAGATCGAGCGTATGTATTGAATATGATGAACAGTGCCGATCACGAAAGAATTCAATAATGATTATTATTATTATTTGACGACTCCTACAATTCCTTGTATATATGATACTGTCTCAATTTGTTTCAGCTTATATGCAAACCTAGCTAACAACTTAATAAAACATACATTTTTGTATGTTTAATTAACTCACTTTTCTTACCATTTCTTCAAAGTAAATAAAATGCATGCTACATTGTATCAACATGTATTTGGATTTAGAATTATTTAAAATATAGATATTCCCCCCAAATTCTCACTTCTTTTTTTATATATATTCTACTTACATTTTTTTAAAGGAAAAAAATATGTTTACCCCTTTTTTTTCTCGGGCATGTTAAAAAAGTGCATGGTAGTAACAAAGTCTATACATAACATATATGCAATACCACCAGACTGGTCTCCTTAATGTTCAAGGATAGAGTTGTACGAGCCTATAGAACAGATCCGGTTCAATCAAGATGATACAGGTGCAACATTTTCAAGAGTGAGAAAGTTGCCAAATGTGATATTGAATGAGGCACCGAGGAATACGGCAACACAGGACGTCTAGGATATTTTGGGGGCAGGATATTGATCGTGAGATGGAGGTGTAGCGATCGTCCGGATTTGTGATGCCTGCTTTGGAAGAGAGACATAGGTGTCACCTTGAACCGTAGTAGTTTGCTTTAGGAGTCTATTCATGTTTGAAGGTTTGTCACCTGATTGGTGACTTCACCTTTATGTTGTTGAGGTTTGTTTCTCGGACTATTTTTCATTTTTCTTTTTATTGTTATTTTTTGGTCATTGTTTCGTTGAAACCTTTTAATGTAGTTTATACTATATAATACTTATACCCACTTAAGTTATTTATTGGTACAGACACTCTTTTTGCTCATCAATCGAAATCCTATAAAATTCTCAAATTAAATTCTAAATAAGTCAGATTATTGTTTAAGTTTTTTTTTAGAACTTGTTTGTGTTATTTAGAGTTGAATTTGGGCATTATTGAGTTTTCGATCAATGATTAGATAGGGGTTTTGTTTCAATTAATTACTTGAGAGTTTGGGAGTGCCAACTAGAAGGGTGTGTTGTGCGAATCAACCGTTTTCTTAATATTGCATCTTGAATTCTCAATTTCTTTTAGAACACTTTATAATCACATAATTTTTATGTAACACGAGTAGATCTTGAGTTTATACCATCGAGTAGGCTAATCATTCTTCATTTGAAAACTTCTCCTATTCTATGATTCTATCGCTCTATTAAATTTTCACACTTTTAGTAAACAATATGGAGTAGGAATTTCAGTATTTTTATTTACTCCAATGTATAATATTTATTGGATTGTTTTCATTTTCATTAATATTCTATTTAATTAACTTTTTAAAATAAAACTTGATATTTAAGGTGTTTTCCAAAAAATGACAATTACAAAAAGGTTTAGCATGCAATTTAAAAGCAAATATGTTAAGTTCATAGAAGTTTTCCCAAAAAATAGGAAATTTGGAATATTTGGAATGGCGCCATTCCAAATTTCAGTTCCCCTAACAACAAAAAGTGGGTCATACAAAATCATCCATATCTCCCTCTTCTTGTCTTCTCTCTCTATTAATTTATTTCTCTCTTTCTCTCACACTAAAATTACTTATGAAGGAGAAATGAATCAAGAAACAATGGCGTCGCAATGGAAAGAGGAAGAGATTGAAGCTGCATCAGCTCTCATCATTCTCTCCCGTTTCCGTGTCAGAAATGAATCAAGAAACAATGGCGACGGTTTAAATCCATTTCCGATGGGGTCTAGAGAAAGGCGAGAGTTCCACCGCCAGCTGGAGCTCAACCGGACTTTGGAGGAGGTGGCGACGCAGACGGAGGAGGTGAGCCGCGGTGACGGATCCAATCAAGCGGCCAGTTGATGAAAACGATTAAATGGCACCGTGTAGATTTTTTTTTTTCCTGATAATTTTTAAAGTTGTGCAGGCACTGCCACATCCCCTTTGCATTCATATTCTTAAATCCATTATAAGAATATGAATGCAAGTTTTTAGAACAAGTATTTTGTTGATTTCAATGATTGTTTGACTATGTTTAAATAAAAATTTCTCTATTCCATTTGGAAAATGTATACATTTTAGGGTTTTTCCAGGAGCTCGGTTGAACGGTTTAAGATGCTGTATCAACACCTTCATTTGTTTTAGCAATTTTTTTTATAAAGAAATGTACCGGACAATTCTCAATTAAAAAAGAAACTCAAATTACTAACAATCATCTACCTTTTATATGCCAAAGAGTGAATTTATTATAGTTTTTCTTTAAAACAAAATTAAGATTTAAAAAACAAAGTGGAGGATTACGGAGATACGCTATTGATTAGTATCCATGCCTAACAATCATTACTCACAAAAAAAATAGAATAAAATCCAAACAAAACAATTTAAATAACATGGATAAAAGAAAATATGCATAAAAAGAAGAGTAACTGTTTCAGATAGCTAATTAAGAAATTAAATTTACATTTTTCATGTGCAGTTGCTAAGTAAATAAAAATAAATTTATTATTTTATCTGTAAGATTATTATTATTATTATTTTATATTGGCCCGTAAATCCTAATCTAAACACAAAACACACCCACACACAAGCACACAACTCTAACACTACTACAAATAAGGGTTGCCCCTACGGACATATGCGTAGGGGCCAAAAAATACCCCGTAGGTGCAAAGGCCGCAGGTGCAAGTTGAGACCCTGAACTTGTCCCTACGGGCAAAATATTGCCCCTACGGATATATCTGTAGGTGTTGTTGCCCCTACGGATTACTCCGTAGGGGCAATCAAATCATATATTTTTTTATGTTTTTTTGAATATATTGTATGTACCTACGGATATAGCCGTAGGTCCTTATTATACCCCTACGGATATATCCGTAGGTAATATGCCGTAGGGGCAAAATATCAGGAAACCTGATATTTGGCCCCTACGGATAACTCCGTAGGGGATAGACAGTGGCTCCTCCGGACATATCCGTAGGGGCACTCCCAACACCCTGCACTGAGATCAGGGGGGAAAATATCAGGTTTCCTGATAGTTTGCCCCTACGGATATGTCCGTAGGGGCAACATATATACCTACGGTTTAATCCGTAGGTACATATTGTCTGTATTTTTTTTTTAAAAATGGGCTGCTAGATTTTTTTCCGCCCTGTGCACAATACTATATACATCAATCAAATCATATATTGCAGTATTCATAATCACATCTCACGTATATATATAATATACAAAAGAAACCCAAAAACTGAATATGATATAAATACAAATCAATATCAATATCGTTTCAAAATGTAGTACAATGTGATATAAATAAATACATGTTTCAAAAAATAAGAACCAAAAAGCTACCCTAGTTCGGTCCAGCTCCACCTCTGAATAACGTTAGAATAACGCGCGCCTGCTCCTCGGTCAATACACTCTGCAATGCGTCGCGAGCGGTAGTCTGAGCGGCATGTGGAGCTGGTGATGTGGTCTGCGCAGCCGCCGTCGAGGTAGTCGCTTGCGGAGCCGCGGCTGCAGGAGTCTAAGTGGGCGGTGGAGCTACAGGAGCTGTCTGCGGAACCGCAGCCGATGTAGTGGTTTGCGGAGCCGCGGCCGAAGGAGATGCATGTGGAGGCTCGGCTGATCTACCCTGTTGCGTATGGACATAACGTGTGTAAGAAGCATGTAAGAACTGTGTATTATTCGAATTCGTATCATTATTAAGTTATTTCGAAACCCTGTTTGGATATCTAGTTTGGAAAAGCGTTGTTTATTTTAATTACATATGTATGTATGATTAATCAAACTTAAGTCTAAAACCAAATAAGCTCAAGCTACGTACTAATTATAGATATGTTGATATGTATATAATATGAAATGATATTTTACTATAAAGTAGTATACATACCAGCATCTCCTTCAACTCCTGAACGGTGGCCCTCAAGCTATCTAGTTCCTGATGGACATGCCGGTCACTGGAGACGGAGGAAGTAACCGCCGGGGTGGAGTCCAACCTCATATGGGCCCTGCTAGGGCCCAATCCCCCGCCTCTCTCCCAACCTCCGTGGTGCCCTCCGTGTGCGGCGTCCAGAACTGGGGTCAGCAGCCTCGGATCGTTCTGTCCGGTAAAATCGATCCCCGAGGCCTGGGCCTGCTCAACCACCCGCTCCTATACCCACATTAAGCAGTAAAGTATAAGTATAAAATTTAAACTTGAACCTTCCAAAACTAAAATTTCAAATTTGGGTAGAAAAAATATTAACACTTACGCAGTACTCCTGGGTAGCGACGTCGGGATATCGAAGCTCGCCCGTGGCGGGATCTGTCGAGGTGCCGTGGACGGCAAGATATGCGGACAGCACGCTCGGTGTACCACCTGACGCCACGGTCCGAGATGTCTGCAATATTAGAAAGTAACTCTTAATATTAGAAATATTAGAGAATAACTCTTAATATTGCAGAATATTAGAGAATAACTCTTAATTTACCGATAACTCCATGGTTCGAGTAATGTTCCTCGAGCCACCTGTGTAAGTGGGGCGACCCCTCTTCGCCGACTTCCTGTTCTCCATATTCTGAGCGGCCTGTTTCTGCACAACGCATTAATATTTAGTTTTCTAATTAAGAAACACAAAGAAATAAATTATATCATAAATAATGAATTAAATTAAAATACATACCTGTTTACGTTCGGAGTTGAAATAAGCGCACAATAGAGGCCATGTCTCTACGTCGACTCTCGCAAACGCCGGAGTAGATAGGAGGGCCGCTCTCTCTGCCTCGGGGGTCGCTATCCACAGGGAGTAGCAGTCGGCCTTCAGCTCATTCCTGTTGTATCGGACCTTGGCCTGCATGTTCTTCATCAGGCCATTGTACAGAGCATGAAGGTCGAGCACCCTCCCCGGGTGATCAGGATCGGCTACAGGATGAAAATCGTAATCCAACTGAAAATACAAAAAAAACATTGTTATTAGATTGCAAGTGTTAATAATAAATATATTGGATAGATCAAATGAAAATATATATTAATACATACCCGAGCCTGATCAAAGAAGAGGGCGAATGAGCGCTGGTGCTACTCGCCCCACTCAACGTGAAGTGGATAGTTCTTCACGATCCGGCTCTCGTCCCCCAAATACCGGACGAACCTCTCGGCATGAGGACCGGTATAGCGATAGTCAAGGATAAAAAATAGGGGCAATGCTGCCTCCCCCCTAGCTCTATCAGGCCTCAGCCTATGGGACTGATTCGGGCCTCGAGTCCTCCTCTGGGGATGGAAAGGCCCTGCGTCTGCACGAAATATCAAGACAATCAATAATAAGACAAAGTTGTATTAAGAAATCAAGGTTAAACAAAAATTCAAGTGTGATATATACCTCCGGTGACTAGCGCACGAGCCTGGGCCCGAGCAGCAGCACGAGCGGGACGATAGTTCCTCCGGTGAGGAACAACCGGGGTCCCGGACCCGGACGCATCCCCTCCAACTATAAAATAAATATCGACGCTAAATTTCCATGAAGTTCATATTTATTCTATAGAGCATATGTAAAATGAATAAATATTTTAAATTTATTCATACTAACCTGCAGACGATGCGGAGGGTATGGAAGCGGCAGGAGTGGCCCCTGTGGAAGGTGTGGACGCACCACCTATAATTAGACAATTAAAAATAGATTATATAAGTAATTGCAAAAAGAATGTGTAGATCAATAATATAACGTTCTAAATCAATATGCATGCACTATAGGATATATAAATATACCCGCAGGTGCGGTGGTGTCACCATCTACAGCTAGACAATAATAAAAATTGCTAAGTAAGAGCAAAAGGAATGTGTGTATTTATGATATAGCATTCTAAATTAATATACATACACTATATGATATATAAACATACCTGGAGGAGTGGGGGTGGCCTCTGTCCCAGATGTGGACGCATCACCAACAACTAGACAATCAAACATTGACAATATAAGTAATTTTGACATAAACATGCACGAATATCTGTAATATTACATTCAAAATGGATATGCGTGCAGTATACCTGGAGGTGTGGCAAAATCCACATGGAAGGAGGCATCAGAAGGGGTCTTCGATCTGGGTGCAAGACCGGCCCTCTGAAGCTCCCTACGGAGCTCTCGGGGCGGCAGAACCGCTCTGCTTCTGCCTCTGCCTCTGCCGCGGATGGAGCTCCTGCCGCCCCTCGCTGCTCCCGACATCGTCATCAAATCTAGATAAACGGTTCGTGGACGCATTAGACAATCATTAAAAGTATTGACTATATATGATCTAGAGCGTAAAATATGAAGTAATAATATAACATTACTGATAACCTTTTTCGTTTCGTGGGCGCATCATACATATCTACTTGGATTTCATCGTCGATGTCATTTCTAACCCACGTAACTTCATGATCGGAGAACCAGCGGAAAGGTACCGACGAAATATCTCGAAACGGATGAAAACACAAGTGAATGAAGGCGTTTGCTTTAAACATTCTTAACTTGTCCACACGGGACAAATCTATGGGTTACCATACGATTGAATTTTCTCGTCGCGTAGACTATACGACGGTTGTTAGTATCGAGCTATACTGTCCGATATTTAACAACCTTCGTATAGTTCTAGGTCACGACGAGCATCGCACGTATGTTAACCGATAGACGGGGACTAAGTGGCGCTTTTAGTTTCATATATGAGTTTCGATGGGGATATGAAGGTTTCATATTATCATCGAGTATCATATATTGGTTTTAACCCGAACATCTCGAATCGCTCTCTAGTTATGCATTTGTATGTGTGTGTTCCGGCTGTCGGGGGTAGGCTTCTATCCCATTAAGAATGTATAGAGCGAACGCCCATCACTTGTGCTTTCAACCGTTTCAAGTAAATTTCGGCAGCACCTTCCCGCTGTTCTCCGAGTACACTGTAATAGAATAGATAATCATTTCAAAGCTGTGAAACAACGTTGAAATGAACATCTAATCTATCTTTGTACACGGAGAACCAGCGGAAAGGTACCGACGAAATATCTCGAAACGGATGAAAACACAAGTGAATAAAGGCGTTTGCTTTATACATTCTTAACTTGTCCACACAGGACAAATCTATGGGTTACCATACGATTGAATTTTCTCGTCGCGTAGACTATACGACGGTTGTTAGTATCGAGCTATACTGTCCGATATTTAACAATCTTCGTATAGTTCTAGGTCACGACGAGCATCGCACGTATGTTAACCGATAGACGGGGACTAAGTGGCGCTTTTAGTTTCATATATGAGTTTCGATGGGGATATGAAGGTTTCATATTATCATCGAGTATCATATATTGGTTTTAACCCGAACATCTCGAATCGCTCTCTAATTATGCGTTTGTTGTGTATTCTTGTTGTATGTGTGTGTTCCGGCTGTGGGGGGTAGGCTTCTATCCCATTAAGAATGTATAGAGCGAACGCCCATGCCCCTTTTACCAATCAAGAGAATACTACTAATAACTTATTGATAACATAAACAATATAATAATATTTTAGTATGTCAGGTTAAAATAATTGTATTAGCAAATACATTTTAGATAGTTATATAGACTATAAATTTCCATAGAGAAAAAGTGGATGGGCAAGGAGAACAGAAGTTCCACTGTATTCACTTTTTGGATGGAACGATTTTGGTAGGCGGAAATCTATCATATACCAAAAAAGTTCTAACTGAAACCATCAACTTCCAATATTAGATTCATTCATAACTAACAATAAAAGGTTCTACTTCTCATTTTATTTGACTGACACCAAATAAACATATCCCATTAAAGATATACTTCAAAGTTCCAAACACCAATTCCAATTGACTAACCCCCTTACTTAATTTGGGTCAACAACATAAGCTTATTGAATATTATCAATCACTAAAGTAATATTAATGAGTATGATAAAGTTCAATGTCAAGACCATGCATAAATTCTCGGAAGAAATATTCAAAAAAAATGATATCATGATCACTCAAGTAATATCTAATTTTCCCACAATAATTGAAAGCCATAGAATTGAAGGGGATTATGAAGAAAGAATGGACCCAGTCACCACCCATCAAGCAGCTTTCTCCCTACACCAATTTACTTTCTGTTTTATGAAAGACATCCTAGTGTTGTCAAATATCTTACGACATGCAAATCAATCTTACGATTCAATACAAGATACAGGAAAATTAATAAGTATCTTATGAATGTATTTGTTGGATGATTGGATCAAGTAGTTTTAGGATACAATTTCTGCATCTTACAATATAATATAATGGAATCACAAATATTCAACCCAACTAATAAATGTGTTTCAAATATATTTAGAAAGATTTTTTAGTCACATTTTGGTTGCTAGTTTTAAGATGAGAAAACGAAGTATACGTTTGAATTTTCTATGTTGGCGGGACACATAACATCACTAAATTCATCGATCCATCCATGTATTTTGTTGTCATCAATCCACCTAACCCTAACCCCAACCTAACCCTAGCCCCAGCCCCACCCAGCCCCAGGGGTAGACCACAGCCCCAGCCCAGCCCCAGCCCCAGCCCCCAGCCCCCGCCCAGCCCAGCCCCAACCTAACCCTAACCCTAACCCCAGCGCGGCCAGCTAAACCCCAACACCAACCCTAAGGCAAATCCTAACCACAGCCCCAGCCCCAGCAGCAGCGAACCCCAACCCTAACCCTAACCCCCGACCCCGACCCCGACCGCAACCCCTGCCGAACCTCAACTCGCGCGCGCGCAACCCCCCGACCCCAGACCCAGCATGTATGTTAATCAAAAAATTCTTTAATTTACCTCAAGATTTACTCACCTGACCGGCGGTGGCGACGACCCGAACGGCGCTGGCGACGACCTGAACGGCGGTGGCGACGAGGAGGACGACGGTGGCGACGAGGAGTTGTTTTCGCGCGCGATCGAGATCAAGAGAGAAAGAAATTGTGAGCGTAGGCGATCGATCTAAGCTTTAGTAATTTGATATTTAGTTGCCCTTACGGATATACCCGTAGATTCTTTGTTTGCGGCTCCGTAGGGGCAAACACCAAATTAAGAATTAATATTTTTATTCTTGGACGTCTGGGCCCGTAGGGGCAACCTTTTAGCCCTACGGATTAATCCGTAGGGCCAAGTTAAATCTGGCCCTACGGATTCCAATATCCGTAGGGGCAACCCCCTATTTTACTAGTGTAAGAGACCCATGATCGTGAAAACATTAATTTGTGGCCATTTCTTTTCTAGGGTTTCTAAAGTTCGAACCCCAAAATTTGGTTATCCACGAACAAACAATAATACGGGATTTGATTTAGACTTGATGCATTAAATAGTGAGTATTGTCTCTTGAGGTTGCCGATATATGTTGACTGGAAAAAGGCATCCGAGCGCCGAATGCAATAATTTTTAGGCAAGGATGTCAACTTTGTTGATTGTAGTTGTGTCGTGATCCTAGCTAGTTAAATTTAATATTTTGAATTCATAATTCTTCATTCCATACATATGTTCCAGTCTTATATATACTTGGGCATATATAAGCAAATATAGGAATTAACCATGCATGTGTGACATAATTCACCTCTGCAGATTCTTTATATATATGTTCTTTTCCAGATCAAAATCATGGTTCGCGCCTTTGTATGCATGTCTCTTGCACTGATCTTATCAAGTTTTTTTTTCTTCCGTCTAATTATTCTATAACATAGATGGTGAATCTTCTATGTAACACGGGACTTGGATATAAACAATGATATATCAAAATCACGTACTTCTTAACTTGACATATGATCTATATATCAAGGGTGGATCATAACCGAGCATTGAAGAGGTTTATTTATTCACGTGCATTTTGCTGTTATCGATTTATAGGAGTCACTGAGGGAGCGAGAGTAAAATAAAAAAAGAAAAGAAAAAAGTGAATAATCAATTTAGACTTGAGTGTTATCTAAGTCCCTGTACTGCTCGTGTACATATTTATTAACTATCATTTATTTTAGCTACGCCCTCACACTATCACATTCTTTCTCCGTCCTCTACCAAGTTAGATTACCACTATCGCTCTCCCTAACCCAATCTATCAACCTTGAAATGGATATGACGACTCAAAGCGAAATTTTTGGGTGTCACATATGATATGGTCGATGAAGCATCCACCAACGATACCATCTCTTGGAATACAAGTTCTAGCTTTATCATTCATGACAGGCACAGATTTGAGTGGGAAGTGTTATAGTGATCATAGTTGCTATGCCAATATGGTTTTCTAGCCGCTAAACCGTCACAATACCAGAGAAATATTCTTAACAAAATTTTCAACAGTTTAAATGTCCAAGCCTTAGACTGTCTCTCTTACGATGCGGGCAAACAATGACCTTATCATTGGAATTAAGTCGCCCTGTGCTGCAATAACATATCGAATCTGCTGCTTCATTGTGATCACGGAGGTGTCGATGTCTAGCAAGAATCCTCAAATTATCTCGCCCGCCTCTATAATCCATCAAGGGCAACCATTAATTAAACCTGCTACTAAGCAGCTTCCAGGTATTGTATATAGCACTAAATTTTGCATCATTTCATCTTTTTTATTTTTTAATCTTTCCAAGAAACTTTACAGCAATTGTAAGTTTGTGCATCTATTCATGTTGTCATTTTCCCTTGAGTAATCTTGCCCCATGGAATTCTAATGTCTGGCTACTAGGGTTGCATTTGAAACGGATACGACTCAGATATGAGTTATTACCGTATCCATATATTCACTTTCTGCTTTCGAATTCGGATACGAATACGGATACACAACAACAACAACAACAACTACAACCGAGCCTTTTATCCTAAGCATATGGGGTAGGCCACATGAACCAACATGAGAATCACGCCGGGTCCAGCACATGAATCCTCCGCCTTTACCTACTCCTATCGAACAATATACTTTTTTTGAGGCCTTTGAAAACCATATCTTTTCGTATCATCTCCATCCGCGTTTTTCTCGGTCTCCCTTTTGTCCTTTTGACATTGTCTTTATCGAGTGTATTCATTCGTTGAACCGGTGCTTCCATATGTATGCATCGCACGTGATCAAACCATCTTAGTCGGTTTTTCCGCATCTTTTCCTTCACAGATGCCACACCAACTTTTGCACGAATATTCTCATTTCGCACCATATCTTTTCTATTGGTTACCACACATCCAATGAAATATGCGTACCTCCGTTACGTGCATCTTCTGTGTATAATGTTTCTTAGGATCCCAGCATTCCGTACCATATAATAAGGCAGGCCGAATAGCGCTCCGATAAAACTTCTCTTTCAATATTAACGGAAAATTACGATCGCACAAAAACCTTGTTACACTCCTCTATTTCAATTAACCAGCTTGGATCCTTTGGTTGGCATTGCTATCGATCTCCTCATCCTTTTGAATGATAGAACCTAGATATCTAAACTAATCGCTTGCTGATATCTCTTGCACATCCAGTACTATACCACCGTGGTCTCGATTTCTCTGTTTGCTAAATTTGCATTGTATATATGCCGAGATTCCAATGTTTGCCTCCATAACCTTAATTTGGCATTAACCTCTGCTTTCATCTTTTTTACCATAACAATATTATCAGTGAATAACATATACCAAGGTACCTCACCCTGGATAGTTCTAGTAAACTCATTTATCATGATGGTAAACAGGAATGTACTTAATGCAGATCCTTGATGCAAACCAATTGTAATCGGAAAATCACTCGTTAGGCCGCCGCAAGTTCTAGTATTTACCACTACTTTATCGTGCATGTCCTTGATTATGTCAATGTATTTGACTAGGACTCCTTTCTTCATCATTGTCCCACGATAATACCTCTCTAGGTATCTTGTCATACGCTTTCTCTAAATCAATACATACCATATACAAATCTCTTCTCCTTTCTCGAAAACGTTCGATAAGTTGACGAAGCAAATGAATAGTCTCTGTCGTCGATCATCCAGGCATGAATCCTAACTGGTTCTCTTTTATCTTAACATTCTTTTTTAGTTTGTTTTCAATCACTTTTTCCCAAATCTTCATGGAGTGACACATAAGTTTTATTCCACGGTAATTTAAGCAACTTTGAATGTCATCCTTGTTCTTATAGATAGGTACAAGAATACTTTTTCTCCGCTCATTTGACATCTTTTTGGTCTGCGAAATCTTATTAAACGGATATGTCAGCTATCTAACGCCTATCTCTCCTAAATATCTCCAAATCTCGATAGAAATCCCATCTGGACCAACCACTTTTCTTAATTTCATTCTCTTCAATGCCACTTTAACCTCAGGTATTCTTATTCTGCGTATAAAATCACGGTTTATATTTTGAGATTGAATAATAAGTCCATCCAAATTCTTAGTAAAGCTCTCATTGAACAATTTGTCAAAATAATCTCTCCACATTTTCTTAATATATTCATCTTGAACTAAAACCTTCTGATCTTCATTTTTGACACTTTACCGCACATAAGTCTCTGGTCTTAGTTTACCGCCGAAAAAGGAGATGGAACCACGTTGGTCGTCTTGCCTGAATTTGGGGACAGATACTATTTGGTTTTATCTATCCACCACTCCGAAGATACCAAGTTGATTTATGGCACCGTATATCGGAGGTTTGGACAGATGCGGCCGTTGTAGCAGATTTCATCAGATTCCCCCTCGCTTGCGAGGGATTTTTTGATTGTGGAGACGCTCTTCCTTGCAGGCGCAAGCCCCTGCAGTTAATTACGTTATTGGGTTACGATAACCACTTTCTCCTTCTCCAGAAGTTCACTTCGTGTCGTGTGTGTCTGTTTTATTTTTGCTTGCCCGTGGATTGTATTCGGAGACTAATTTATGTTGTCGCCCGTACGGCTCGGATTAGTCCAAATCCGTATTTTCTTAAATTTGGGTTTGGTTGATTTAAGGATCGCTAACCTTTTTAAGATTAAGATAAACTTAAATGTTGGTTAAGGATACGTTAGTCTAAAAAAAGTTTTAGACTAAGATCTACTTAACGGTGGTTCAGGATCATTTTTGATCTAACGAAAGAGCATTTGTGCTTTATCGTTTTAGTTTAGGGACGTTACGTTCTATTGAGTTTAAGGACATCATACTCCGTGGAGTTTAAGGACATCATAGTCCATAGAGTTTAGTTTAGGGACGTTGCGGTCCATTAGATTTAAGGACAACATAGTCCATGTTTAAAGACATCGTAGTCTGTTGTTTAAAGACATCATAGTCTGTTGTTTAAAGACATCATAGTTTATAGGGTTTTGGTTTAATAGTTTGGGGATGCGCCAAAAATTATTGGTTGTTTGGACCCTCCATCTCTCTGAGAACGTTAAAAAATTACAACGACATATATCAGAGGTATGAAGAGATGTACTCTTGAACCAGTGAATATTCATCAAAGATTTGATGATCTTGTTTGGGACTAAGTCCAATTAAAGAGATTGTGAGCACATGGGCTTGGTTGATCTGAATTGGGGACTTGTGGCCAAGTTGGGCTTAGTTCACTGAGTTTTGAATAAAATGTTGAACATTTGTTTAGACTCAGTCCACTCAGTTTTGAATAAAATGTTGAACATTTGTTTGGGCTCAGTCCACTCAGTTTTGAATAAAATGTTGAACATTTGTTTGGGTTCCGCCCCTTTTTGTTCAACAATGCTGAGCATTGATTTGGGGTTCTGACGCCCCTCTCTTTTTTTATTGAGTGTTGAACATTCTTTATGGCGTTGAGCTCTATTTACAGAGCGCTCTTTATAAAATAGCGCCCACGTGAGGAGCATGTGGAGCGCTTGGCGCTGAGCGCCATATTTGGAGTGCTAAGGCGCTTTTATAAAATAGCGCCCATATGAGGAGCACGTGGAGCGCTTGGCGCTGAGCGCCAGATTCAGAGTGCCAAGACGCTTTTTATAAAATAGCGTCCGCGTGAGGAGCACGTGGAGCGCTTGGCGCTGAGCGCCAGATTTGGAGTGCCAAAGCGCTTCCTTTAAAATAGCGCCCACGTGAGGAGTACGTGGAGCGCTCGGCGCTGAGCGCCAGGCACTGTTTTTTGGCAGTTCTGATCAGTTTGGTACTCTGAGAATTAAATTCTCGTTTGTGAGAGACTTTGTCTTATGGATCTAAGAACTAAGTTCTTCCTTTATGAGGAGATGCTATGATCTCTTTTGTTTTTCTTTATGAGAGACTTTGTCTCATGGATCTAAGAACTAAGTTCTTCTTTTCTGAGGAGATGCTATGATCTCCTTGTTTTTCTTTATAAGAGACTTTGTCTCCTAAATCCAAGAACTAAGTTTCTTCTTTTCTGAGGATATTCTATGATCTCTTTTGTTTTTCCCAACCTTGAAGAGAGGTAGTTCTCTCCTTGAACTCTGAAGTTTATGGGGGAGTTCTTCTGTTCTTCTTCTTTCGATTTGAAACTTATGGGGAGGTTCCTCTCGCCAAGACTTGAAGTCTTGGGTCCTTTATATAGGGGAGGCTGATCTGTTGAATCAGTTAAGGAAATATCTCGTTTAGAGATCTCTAATTGATTTGGGGATTTTATCCACCGTTGGATCTTTGATATAAAGACTTCTGTTTTATAGAAGACATTTTTCTTGTTATTAACAAGATTGGGAAAATATTTTTCCATACAGAACTTATTCTGTATCTTGATGATTTTTAATCATCATTGGAACTTTGATCCAACGGTGCTCTGATTTGCAGAGCGCAATCTTTCTTGTATGGAAAGATTTGAGGAGTATTTTCTCAACAAAATTTAATTCTGTAATTTTGATGATTTATCATCTTCGTTGGATATTTGATCCAATGGTGGAGAACATTTAGTTCTAGCGCTGGCACTCTCGTGTTTTGCATGTGAGGCGCTGCCTCAGAGTCTTTGACTCTTGGCGCTGGCGCTTTTCGCGCGAGTGCTCTCACTTTGCACGTGAGGCGCTGCCTCAGAGTCTTTGACTTATGGCGCCGGCGCTCTTGGCGCCGGCGCCCTCGTGCTTTGCACGTGAGGCGCTGCCTCAGAGTCTTTGACTTATGGCGCTGGCGCTCTCGTGCTTTGTACGTGAGGCGCTGCCTCAATTCAAATTTAAAATTTTGAACAGTGCTTTGCTCTCTGATTGGGGGAAACAAATGTCCCCCCACCGTTGCGCTCACGTAGATTACACGTGAGTGCAGCGGTGGCAGCCTTTCCAACGTTAGAACAATTTAGAAGTTGGATCGACTTCCAGCGCCTATAAATAGGGCCTTTGGCCCTTGAGATGACTTCTGTTCATCTTCTCCCCTTCTTGTTTTTCTGAGAATTTAATTCTCTCTTCAGAGCACAGATCTTTGCGTAAAGAACTTCTTTTAAGTTATAAATTTGTTCAAATATTTGGTAAGAATTATATTCGACCCCATTAAATAGAACTTTGCTTTTACTAGATCATAGATCTAAAATAACAGATTTTTAGGGTTTCTTAACAGATCTTTGCTCTTCTTAGATCTAGATCTAAAGAGATCTTTTTTTAGGGTTTCTTAACCTATTAATGAAGAACTCTTAGAGTTTCTAAGATTTGTATTTCAGATCTTTAAAGATCTTGGGGTTTTACCTCTGTAAAAAGTTTTGCTTTTTAGGGTTCTGATGGCTTGTTCTATCGTCTTCATAGAGCATAGCTCTTTAGAATTTTTGGGGAATTTTTATTCCTCTCATAATGACAGATGTGATTTCTTTTGCAGAGCGCTGCTCTCGAGAGAGTTGAACTCCTTGGCCCGAGGGGTCTCTCATTAAATGAGAATCCGTTTTTAGGATTTCTTCTTTAATGAGTGATTGTCCCATCAATGATGAGCCGTCATCTTGATTTTGTGGGTCCCCCTTGGTCCCTTTCTACTGCATTGCAGTGTGGTACAAATTTAAAGTACCAAGTGTCAGAATTGCAGAATTTTTAAATTTGTTTGATGTTTTTAACAGTTTTTTATGAGGATGCCAAGAGTTGTTTTAAACTCTCGTGTCCATTTCAATAAGCATTTTTTTATCAGTTTGATCACTAAACTTTCACTGATTTTTTTTTCAGACTCTATGGTCGCTCATTTGTATGATCTTGACGAAATTATTTCTTATGAAGACATTCGCATATAAGGCCGTTGTTAAAACCGGGAGTTTACAAACGCCCAATGCGTTGAGATTATGAGCCGCTTCAATGAATAAAACAGTCGACTACTTTCTCGTCGCTCCGCTCTTTTGAAGATCATCGTGAGAGCAATTTGGGAAGCACTTCCTGGATTTTACGAAGCTATGCTGCTTAAGGTACTGGATGATGCCGAAGACAAGGTGCACTCAGTATATCTGATGGGGCCTGATCTCGAAGAGGCGGCAAGATAATCTTGTTGATATCTTGCATCAAATTTTCCAACAGAAGACGATAATCTCTGCTTATCAGAGGACGGACGACATCAGCGAGGATCCTTGTAACACCCGAGCCCAATGCTACTAATTTCTGTTACTTTATGAATAGAGTGTGACCTTCATTTCATTTATCTTGCTTGATTGTTACTTTTACCCCGTCAATTCAATTTTGCATCTAACATTTTAAGGCATCTAAAATAAAATTAAAAATATTTATCTTGGCCTACTTGACACCCCTAACCCTGTTGTAGTATCCGTGCATCGTGTTCTCATCCCGTTCAGTAAAACGGGCGGGTTTAGACGGCTACGTGCACGTACGTATGTCCGTTTTGGGGGTATGCTTTTTGATCATAAAATACTTCAGTTTCACTTTTGGATCCCGCTTAAAATTCTATTATTTCAATTTCAAATTTTTGGACCCGACCCGGGCGCGATTTGGAAATGTTTTACTTTGCGCCAAAACCCCAAAAATTTAATATTTTAAACCATCATATATTTTTCTTAACCATATAGATTTCACTGTTCCCTTAAAATCTTCAAAATTTTTAAATATTTTTCCTAACAAACGATTTCCCCTTTCAGCCAATCAAATCCCTTATTCCCGTGGGCCTCACTCTCTTTTTCTCTCTCCGTCTCTATCTCTCTCTATCTCTCTCTCTCCTCTCTCTCTCTCTCTCTCCCCATCTCTCTTTCTCTCTATCTCTCTCCTCTCTCTCTCTCCCCCGTATTCCTCTCTCTCTTTCCCCGTATCTTTCTTTCTCTCTCTCATATATTTTAAAAACCCATTCTCCCTCCTCCTTTCTTTTCCAAACGATAACCCATCACCTCGCGAACCCTAACCACCGTGCCCTCACCGCCGCATCCCCAACGCCGGCACCACCGTCACCTGCATCCTCGCCTCCTCAACCTCGTCTCATCCTTCCTCTAGTCCCCGTGTTCCCGAGCGCCTGCACACCCCGACGCGGCCACCTGCACACCCTTGCACTCGTCTGCGCCGCCGTGCGTCGCCGCCGGTGACCTCGTCCCCGTGTCCCCGGCCTCGCAAGCACCCCTCGGTAAGCTTCACATCCTCCCATCTTCTCCTTTCCTCTTCTTCCTTCTCCGATCCGGTTTTCTTGATCTGCAGTTTTTCTCGCCGTCGTCGTAGGCTGGTCGCCGGAGTTTCTTCGACGTCGTCGATCCTCACGACCCCTCTGCAGACTACCGTAAGCCTCCTTCTCCTCTTTCCTCCTTCCTTTCTTCTCTATTTTCTTTCCCTTCTTGTTTGCATGTCGTGATCGTTTACTGTTCATTCCTTGGCCGGAATCCGACGATGCCGATGACGTGACCCGACGTTCCAGCGAGGTGCCCCGACCCGTGTGGTTCCTTTGTTCATCGTTTGGGCTCATTCCGTGAACCGTGCGCCCGTCGTGAGTTTCCCCGCCGACGTTTTACGTTCCGTTTTTCCCGGTTCGTGACCCGTCGAGACAAGTACCCCTTGCTACATGCTAATCAATATTTACTTATAATTAATGACACCCTAAAACCCGCAATTTAACTTTGGTATTATAATTTCTCATTTTCTTGTACAGTATTGTTATATATCATTTTACCTTTAAACTTGGAACCTACAGTTTGCAATTGAACCTAATAACCACATTTACCTATTTAATCACATTTTTAATATTGACATAGCTTATGGCATTTATCTCTATAGTTATGTTCCATTCGGACACTCGTACGCATTTTAATCTGTAATAGCTGTATTGAACCTTTATATAAATCATTGCACCTCTAAAGTTCTTAAACTTGTTAACATGATTAAAAGGCCAAATTATCAAACTGCATTCGCATAACACTGAAATCATCTCCGTGACACAACTGATAACTGTACTTCAAATTGAGTAAATCTGCCTATTGCTTAATTCATTGCTTATATCATGTTGATTATAACCATGCTTGCTTGTATAACTGATTGTGAGCACACCCATGATATTGTTTACATCTTGACCTGACTTGCTACATATATATTGATCTACCCGACATGGTACCGTATTCTGCTTGACTTGACCTGATGTACCATGACCTGATCCGTTACCTGATCTTGTGTCTAATGCCAACAAACCTGACATGTAGTCCTCATGGACCGTTCCTGTTGTCTATCCAGACAAACCTGTTTACCTGATCCTGTGTTGGCATTAGTTTCTTGATTTCGGGATACCTGACTTGACTTACACATATAACTTGGGGGTATGGGGAAATCAAAGGTGAAACCTGACTTGTAACTCAACAGTTCACTACCTGTACTGATCAGTTTTAGAGGCCAGGCCCGCCTCGTGACGATGCTGCTGACATCGTTGGTCTTTTTCTTTTCCCTTGTAGTGCCTAGCGGCACGTCTCGGTTTCAGCCCGAGAGTCTTAGACCGTGGTCTCGGGCATGCACGGGATACTATTGAGTCACATCGATGATTCATCAATTTGATTTCAAAAACTTTAGAACAGAAAACCTGATAGAACAGTTAGTTTACCTACAGCATATTACCCTGCACTGCTCTGACTTATATTATTGTCATTCTTGTTTTATTCATGTTTATATTGTATTGCCTGCTACACTGTTCATATTATATTACTTGATGACTTGACGCGCTGACGTCTGGGTTTTGCATGGCCCAGATTCTGTAGCTCTGTCGCAGTCCGAGCAGGAGTACTTCAGCCGACAGGCTGAGCTGTGAGTGTCAGTAGTAGTTAGTTTTCTTTCCTGCATTTATTTCCTGATGTGAGCCCGCATTATGGGACATACATTCCAGTTATTTTGTATTGGATCCTTCGCTTCCACATTTATTTATTATTGACTCATGTTATCTTGGATTATGGACATGTTTTAGATAGTTTTATTCTGTTCTTGATATCTCTACAGCCGTAATGTGACTGTGGATAGATACTTCCTACCCACAGGTAGCATGGTTGGCTATGTCACGTGCCTTTTTTAGCGTACTCTGGGAAGCGGGGCGTGACAATCCTGATGCTTGCATTCATGAGAAGATGCACATGAGAATGGTTAGAGAGGCCAGAAGCACTTTAGACGGCCTTACTTCTGAATTTCTCAATCCATGTCCAGAATTTAGTGTTTTACCATTGTAAACATTTTAACGGTGTCGGAGTTGACTTGCTCCGCTTTCTGCGGTGTCAGGGTTGACTTTCTTTGTTTTCTACGGTGTCGGGGTCGACTTGCTCCGTTTTCTACGGTGTCAGGGTTGACTTGCTCTGCTTTCTGCGGTGTCGGGGTCGACTTTCTCCATTTTCTACGGTGTCGGGGTTGACTTTCTCCGTTTTCTACGGTGTCGGGGTTGACTTGTTTCCGAGACGGAAGTCATTGGCTGACTTATCTCCGAGACAATGGTCATTGGAAGACTCTAGGTTGTCTATGAACCGTAAAGTCTTGGAACTGGGAACTTTGTCGTGGCTCCTATTGGTGATGCCGCGTCCGTATCCTGCTAGAGTTGAGAAGGAACGCTGTTGTTGGTTTCTAGGCTGCAGATGTTGCCGTCGAGATCTGACTCACCTTTTGACAGAGTCTGGTGGGGAAATGTGGTTCCCTTTTTGTTAATGCCAATGGATTGTATACAAGGGTCAGTATGGACTCGCCTGTAGGGCAAAAGTTTCATTCATTTTTTTTATTTCTTTCCGCGATGCTCTATCATTTCAGCTTTTCATATCGCGAAAGTCGCGATTGCCCAATCATTTCGGCTATTTTTCATGGTGCCCAATCATTTCGGCTATTTTTTTACTCCCTGCTTTTTATTGCGAGTTGCCCAATCATTTCGGCCATTTTTGTATGCATATCTTTTACTTTCTGATTTTGTTGCAAGTTGTCCTATCATTTCGGCTATTTCATATGCATTTATAGCTCGCTGATTTTTTGCTGCGAGTATGAAATTTGGAATCTGATGTCAATCTTAGCATCAGCATCGCTGCGATTGGAATATTGCCAGGAGCGAATCATCATTTGCCGTGAAAAGACTTGGAATTTGATACTGATTTAGGCATCAGCATCGTTACCACTGGGACATTGCCAGAAGCGAATCATAATTTGCCTCTGTCGATTCGAACAAAGGTGGCTTAACAAACAGGGTTAGGATCCTGTCGACTAAGGCTTTTGACTTCATGAGCCATAAGGGTCTCATAAAGGTGTTTCTCCCTACGAGTCGTGAGGATCTCATAGGTGTGATTTCTCCTTAAGAATCGTGAGGATTCTTAAGTGCATGTTCTCTTATAAGTCGTGAGGATCTTCCAAGAGTGTTTTCTTCTTATAAGCCAAGAGAACTTACAAGTGTTGTTCACCACATGAGGACATTTCACTCCATCGGTGGAACTTGATAGGAAAGACGTTTATTTATGACCGTAGATTGTATACAAGGGTCTACATTGAACCGTTTGTAGGACAGTCTGGGAAATGTGATGGCTTAAGAACAGGTTCAGACCCCTTTACCTTAAGACTTTTGAATCTTATGAGCCGTGAGGGTCTCAGAAGAGGGTTCTCCTTACGAGTCGTGTGGATCTCGTAAGTGTAATTTCTCCTCAGGAATCGTGGGGATCCCTAAGTGTGTTGTTCCCTTGTGAGTTGTAAGGATCTCATGCAGGTATTTTCTCCTTACAAGGTCGAGAGAACCTTGCAAGTGTGCATGAGTTTTTTACGAGTCTGTACCCTTTCGTGTTTTCACAAATATCGCCGGTAGCCTTGCTGTTTTTACTCACGGAGCCATTTCGGGTTTTCATCTGTACCCATCTTGCTTATGGACGTACAATTTTTTTTGCGTCAGGATGCTGCGGTTTGTAATAGTTTAAAGACGTTTTGGTCCGTAGTTTTCCGTGTTTGAGATGGGGTATCGTTGGATACTATTTTTAGAGTCTTGACTCAAGAAGATAGCGAGCAGACATAGGCGTCGTCATCTATCATTAACCTGGTTCGTGACTCATCAGGCGTAGTATTTTTCAAGAACCGTCCGTTTATTGACGTGAAGGGTCTTTCGCCATGCATATCCATGAGCAAGTAAGCCCCACCTTGGTAGACTTTGTCTATGATGTACGGGCCCTCATAGTTCGGCTCGAATTTCCCCCGTTTGGCTCGATTGAAGATCATTGGTCTCTTGACCACTAGCACGAGTCCGCCTTGGCGAAATGTTCTCGGCCTAGTCAATCTCTCGTATGAGAGCGTCATCTTTGCTTTGTTAGCCTCCAAGTTTTGCTGCGCCATGAGACGAGTTTCATTGAGGGCGTCGAACTCCTCAAGCTGAAGATGAGCATGTAGGGTGTTTTTTGTCACCCCATTGAAATGGAAATACGCGCGCGCTTATCAAGCGTACTACAGATTCCCCCTGCCTAGGGTAGGCCGGGGTTTAATGATTGTGGGGATCCGAATCTCCGGCAGCCGCGGGCTAAGCTGCCGTTAATTACCCCTTTCCTTTGGAGCGAGGGAACCTCCGATTGACGGGTTAAACTGGCCATGCGAACTCAATATGCAGTGTATGTGTGTGTTGTTTTGGAGGGGGGTTTGGATATATCGGGAGCCACGCAGAGTTTTTACGGGGGTCCCGCTAGCCGGATAGCGAGCTGGGGGTCAAGGGGGCTAGCAGCCCTCTTGCGGGGTGCGAGGCAGCGCCCCGTTAGAAATTTTTTCTAACAGGGACAGTGTCGTGGAGTATGTGTGTATGTACATATGTATACATATGTATGTATATACATGTATATATATATAATGGGGGGAAAAGACATCCAAAGGATGCGTAGGGGCAGCAACTTGGGCGCTGTGCGCTCAGGCGCTAGAGTGCCACGTGTCGGCACGTGGACGCTCTGCGCATGAGCGCAAGCGCGCCACGTGTTGGCATGTGAGCGTTTTGCGCTTCAGCGCTTGACGCTCGAGCGCAAGTGCGCCACGTGTCGGCACGGGGGCGACTTTCGCTTGAGCGCTGAGCGCTTGAGCGCAAGTGCGCCACGTGTCGGCACGAGGGCGACTTGCGCCTGAGCGCCTATGCTTGAGCGCAAGCGCGCCACGTGTCGGCACCGGGGCGACTTGCGCTCGAGCGCTTGCGCGCCACGTGTCTGAACGTGGGCGTTTTGCGCTCGAGTGCAAGCGTGCCACGTGTCGGCATGCGGGCGCTCTGCGCTTGAGCGCCGGCGAGAAAAAGAGGCTTTTAGCCTAAAAAAATTTCTCGGAAGAGAAATCAGGGAGGAGTTGGATTCCTGAGTGTGTGTTTTTTTCTTAGGTTTAGTGAAAGAGGTTCTTCTTCTTCCTATTCTGTTAGCTGGATCTTGAAGATCAAGAGATATGAGATTTTTAAAAATCTCTTCTTTTTGAGATCTAATGGAAGATCTGAGTTCCCCTTTATGGGTTTTGTGGTGAAAAACTAATTTGTTTTATAAAAAGAAGAGTAGAACTCTTGATTTAATTCAAGAGAGAGAAGAAGGTTTTGGAACCTTGAAGAAGGAGAAAAGATCTCAGATCTGAAAAATTTTGAGAGAGAGAAAAAATTTGTTTAGATATTTCATTATCTTTGCCTTTATAGGCTATACACTTTACACATAGCCCCTTGAGCTTCACAAAATGGCATTTTACCTATCCCACAGCTCATGTACCATTTCTTTTTGCACATAAGCCATGGGCTTTACAAAATTTGGCTTTATGCCCATTTTTCTTACATTTATTTATAAAATAAAAGAAAAGAAATACAGCAAAATTATTTATTACAAAATTTTTATCTTGGCATGTGGGAAGGCCGGCCGCTTCATGTTCGGGCTCGACCCGGGCATGGGGCCACTTGACCTGGGCTTGGGCCAACCTGGCTTGGGGTTGACTTTGATTTTGACTTGGTCAACCGGGGTGTAAATTTTTACCCCGACAAATTGCCCCCCATCAATGAATGCATACCATACATGTGGGTCGTGTGCATAGAATTGATGGATCTTCTTTCACGTGGAGGCGACTTGATTTGGTTCCCGCTTTTGGGAAGCTGGCACTGCCCTTTTTACGACATGGACGGTCGATGCTGCCCTTTTAGCGACTTGGACGGTCGATTCTGCCCTTTTAGCGACGTGGCCGGTCGATTCTGCCCTTTTCGCGACTTGGACGGTCGATGCTTCCCTTTTAGCGACTTGGACGGTCGATTCCGCCCTTTTAGCGACGTGGACGGTCGGTGCTGCCCTTTTTGCGACTTGGACGGTCAGTTCCGCCTTTTTTGCGACTTGGACGGTCGGTTCTGCCCTTTTTGAGACGTGGACGGTCGGTGCTGCTATTTTAGCGACGTGGACGGTCGATACTGCCCTTTTTACGACTTGGACGGTTGATGCTGCCATTTTAGCGACGCGGACGGTCGGTTCTGCCATTTTAGCGACGTGGACGGTCGTTCTGCCCTTTTAGCGACGTGGACGGTCGGTGCTGCCATTTTTGCGACTTGGACGGTCGGTTCTGCCCTTTTTACGACGTGGACGGTCGTTGCTGCCCTTTTAGCGACGTGATGGTCGGTGCTGCCATTCTAGCGACGTGGACGGTTGATGCTGCCCTTTTTGCGACTTGGACGGTCGATGCTACCATTTTAGCGATGTGGACGGTCGGTTCTGCCCTTTTTACGACTTGGACGGTTGTTGCTGCCCTTTTAGCGACGTGGACGGTCAGTGCTGCCATTTTAGCGACGTGGACGGTCAGTGCTGCCCTTTTTGCGACTTGGACGGTCGATGCTGCCATTTTAGCGACGTGGACGGTCAGTGCTTCCATTTTAGCGACATGGACGGTCGATGCTGGATTTGATTTGCCCCGCTTCTTGCGGCATCAGGGATGAAGTTGACTTGTTTCTGAGGTGGAATTTGATTCTGCCAGGGAGGTCATTGGTTGTTTTGCTGACTTGATATGATTTGGGTTGACATCAGTATCGCTACGCTGGAATATGGTACCAGGAGCGAATCATCATTTGTCATGACAGGATTTGGGGATTTTGGTTTTGGTTTGGCATCAGCATCGTTGCACTGGAATATGGTACCAGGAGCGAATCATCATCTGCCATGAGGAGATTTCCCTCGTTCCCAGTTTAACGACTTAGGGGTCATCTGTTCCCAGTTTAACGACTTAGGGGTCATCTGTTCCTAGTTTAAAGACTTAGGGGTCTATTGGATTGGAGTTTGGGATTTTGGGGTTAGGGTAAGCATCAGCGTTGCTAACACTGAAGCATACGTGCCAGGAGCAATTCATCATTTTCCTATTCCTGTTGGGGGAGCGATGTCTTAGGAGACAGGTTTATGTCCCTATCATCTAAGGCTTTTCAATTTTATAGGCCGTGAGGGTCCCATAAAAGCATTTTCTCCCTACGAGTCGTAAGGATCCCGCAGGTGTATTTTCTCCTTAGGAGTCGTGAGGACTCCTAAGTGTGTTTTTCCTTTATGAGTCGTAAGGATCCCACAAAGGTTTGTTCTCCTCATGTATCGTGAGGACACATGAGTGGATCTTCTCAATGGAGCATAATTCCAAAGGCGGAGACCAGCCGCGTAACTGGTGATTGTGGTGGGGCATGGGTATGACGAGAATTATTTGAGCCTATGGATTGTATACGGCAGTCATTTTGGGGACTGGCCGTAGGGCTGGAGAATTTTGAGAAATTGGATTTTGGTTGGCATCTGCATCGCTACACTGGAATATGGTACCAAGAGCGACTCATCATTCGCCGTTTGGGGACTTGGAATTTGGATCTTGTTTGGCATCAACATTGCTGCACTGGGATAATGCCAGGAGAAACTCATCATTTGCCTTGGGAGGACTTGGGATTTGGGTTTTTGGTCGGCATCAACACCGCTAACACTGAAGCGAAATGCCAGGAGCGACTCATCATTTGCCATTGCCCATTGGGGAATGATGGCTTAGGAGACAGGTTTGGGTCCCTATCACCTAAGTCTTTTCAATTTTATGAGCCGTGAGGGTCTCATAAAAGCATTTTCTCCCTACGAGTCGAGAGGATCTCGCAGGTGTATGTTCTCCTTAGGAATCGTGAGGATTCCTAAGTGTGTTGCTCCTTTGTGAGTCGTAAGGATCTCACGCAGGGGGTTTCTCCTCACAAGGTCGAGAGGAATTTGCAAGGGTATTTATCTCTTTTCACGAGTTTGCGCCCTTTCGGCTTTTCACAAACTCGCCGGTAGTCCTGCTGTTTTTACTCACGGAGCCCTTTCAGGTTTTCATCCGTGCCCGTTTTGCTTGTGGACATACACTTTTTTTTCTTTTTTTTTCTTTTTTTCTTCTTTTTTTTTCTTTCTTCTTTTTTTGCCGCTGGTGGGACTTTAAAAGTAGTCTCACCGGCAGGATTTGGGAGAGATAGGGGTCATTTATACCTGTGGATTGTATACGGTTTTGC
The DNA here is from genome assembly GCA_030015575.1 of Agapanthus africanus. Taxonomy (NCBI): domain Eukaryota; kingdom Viridiplantae; phylum Streptophyta; class Magnoliopsida; order Asparagales; family Amaryllidaceae; genus Agapanthus; species Agapanthus africanus. The sequence continues at coordinate 32,175,999 of CM057339.1, forward strand.
AGGACGTATGATCCAGACCGTAGGGCTGATGTGCTCAATTCTCCTGTGACTTGGAGCATTCACGTGTAGTATTTCTTGAGATATCGGCCATTGATGGGTGGCATGGGCCTTTCTCCCTCGGCACTTATTAGTTGGTAGGATCCTCCGTCGAACACTTTCTCGATGACGTATGGTCCTTCCCAGTTTGGCTCGAATTTTCCCTTGGTATGTCGATTGGGGATGATCGGTCTTTTGAGGACCAACACCAATTCACCTTTCTTGAAAGCGCGGAGACGGGTTATCTTGTCATAGGCCCGTGACATTTGGGCTCGGTATAGCTCCAGATTTTGCTGCACCGCAAGCCTCTTTTCTTCGAGGGCATCGAGCTCTTCAAGTCAAAGGAGAACGTTTTCCTCCTCCATCAACTCGTGCTGAACGGCCATTCTTAAGCTTGGAACTTCGACTTCGAGGGGGAGGACCGTCTCCACTCCGAAGAGCAATGAGTATGGAGTGGACTGAGTTGGAGTACGGTGCGTGGTACGATATGCCCACAACGCCTCGTGAAGTTTGAGATTCCAGTCTCTCTTGTTGGCTGAAGCATTTTTCCTCAGGAGCTTGCATAGAGTCTTATTAAAGGCTTCGGCGAGCCCATTGGCTCTTGGATTATAGATGGAGGAATATCTCCAGTCTATCTTGTGCTGAGTAGCGAACCTTGAGATATTGAAGCTCTTGAAAGAAGGCCCGTTGTCAGAAATGATTCTTCTTGGTGTACCGAAGCGGTATAGAATATTATGCTGGAAGAATGTCAGAATATCTTTTGTCTTGACTTCTTTTAGCGGGACAGCTTCAGCCCATCTGGAGAAGTAGTCTGTCGTGGCCAGTATGAACCGGTGGCCTTTGGATGATGGAGGATCAATTGGGCCAACAATGTCGGTGCCCCAGACTTCGAAGGGCCACGACACCACCGTAGGATGCAACGGATTGGGATGCTTGTGAATGAAATCACCATGGATTTGGCAGATATGACATTTCTTTGCATGCTCTCCGCAATCCCGTATCATGGTGGGCCAGTAATACCCAAGCCGTTTGATTTGAAGTCGCATCTTGGGACCAGATTGGTGAGCACCGCAAACGCCCGAGTGAACATCTTTCATGACCTTTTGGGCTTCGGTCAATGACAAACACCTGAGCCAGAGTTGGTCATATGACCTGCGGTATAACGTATCATTTACAAACACGTATCGGAGAGCTCTTTTCTTCAGCTGAATCCTCGCAGATTTTTCTTCGGGCAGCTTGTCGTATCGGAGGTACTCTATGAAGGGTTCTCTCCAATCGGGCCCGTCTTGGATGATCGAAGCTTCTTCGGCAGGACTGCTCTTCTGTTCTGCGCTTTCCTCTTCTCGTAGAGAGACTGGGGATAGAATTTGTCGGCTCCTGACTGTGATCAGAATTTCGTCCATGTCAGGATCAGCCAGCTCCTTGGCTAAGCGAGCGAGTACGTCAGCCTTTCCATTCAACGCTCCAGGGACTTTCATTAGTTCAATGTGAGTGAACCGTTTCATGAGTTCCACCACTCGGCCTCTGTACCGAGCTAATTCAGGTTTATATATCTTATAATTGCCGCTTACTTGGTTGACGACAAGCTGGGAGTCACCGTAAACCCGTAGCCGAAGGATTTTCATTTCTATGGCGAGCTCCAAACCAGCTATCAGAGCTTCATACTCAGCCTCGTTGTTCGTTCGAGGCTCGGTGAGAGCGAAAGAACGCCGTAGGGTTCCCATTGATGACGTGATGAACATCAATCCTATCCCCGCTTTTACCTCCGGGATGCTTGATCTGCCGGAGCTCCTTATTGATGAGGCTCCATCGAAGTAGAGCTCCCAACATAGCCCATCTTCCTCGAGGTGCAGCACTTGTTCGTCGGGTAACTCACAATTTAGCGGCGACCCTTCTGGTATGGGATGAGCAGCGAGAAAGTCTGCAAGAGCTTGCCCTTTTACTGCTTTCTGAGGAGTATAAACTATGTCAAACTCAAGTAGCATGACAGCCCATCTTGCCATTCTGCCGTCTAGGCTTGCTTTGGTCATCAAGTGTTTGAGCGGGTCGACCTTGGAGATCAGCATAACCCGATGAGCCAGCAGATAGTGCATCAGCTTCTTCACAGCAAATATCAGAGCCAGTCATTGCTTTTTGATTAGGGAATAGTTGTGTTCCGCCCCGATTAGAGTTCGACTGAAGTAGTAGAGGGCATTTTCCTTTCCCTCCTCGTTATTCTGGGCGAGAAGCGCACCAAGTGACTCATCTAGTACGGCAGTGTAGAGAATCAATGGTTTATTTGGAATGGGAGCGGCCAGCACTGGAGGGTGCAACAAGTATTGTTTGATGCTTTCGAACGCTGCTTGACATTCGGCATCCCAGATAAAAGGAGCTCCTTTCTTCATGAGCTTTGAGAAAGGCCTACATCTTCCCGATAAATTTGAGATAAACCTCCGTATATAAGCAAGCTTGCCTTGAAAAGATCTTAGCTGCGTTAGACTCTTCGGAGGGGGCATCTCCATGATGGCCTTTATCTTTGATGGGTCAACTTCGATCCCTCGATGTCGGACTATGAAGCCCAGGAATTTTCTCGATGACACGCCAAAAGCGCATTTCAGAGGATTCATCTTCAGGTCAAATTCCCTCAGTCTGGTGAGAACGGTCCTAAGATCCTGGATATGATCGGCCTTGGTTTTAGTCTTAACGACCAGATCATCAACATAACATTCGACGACTTTATGAATTAGGTCATCGAAGATATTGGTCATTGCCCTTTGATATGTAGCACATGCGTTCTTCAGTCCGAACGGCATCACCTTGTAGCAATATATTCCGATCGGGGTTCAAAATGCTGTGTGCTTCTCATCCTCAGGCGACATCTTGATCTGATTGTATCCAGACGAGCCATCCATAAAGGTGAACAACTCGTAATTTGAGGTATCATCGACCATCATTTCCATAACTGGTAGCGGAAAGTTGTCTTTAGGACATGCCTTGTTGAGGTCCCTGAAATCGACACAAACTCAGATCTGCCCATTTTTCTTCTTCACTGGGACTATGCATGCGATCCAGTCCGCATATTTCTCTTCCCTGATGAAGCCGGCATCGATGAGCTTCTTAGTTTCCTCGATAACCTTTCCTTCTAGTTCTCTTCTCATTCTTCGAGGAGCTTGTTTGACTGGCTTAGCATCAGGAGATATAGCCAACTTATGTACGACCACTTCAGGGGAAAGGTCAGGCATTTCTTTGTATGTCCACGCAAAGCAGTCGACGAACTCATGCAGCAGGGCAATTATCTGTGCTTTCATTTTCTCTAACAAGAGCGAGCTGATGTAGGTCGGCTTTGGATTATCGGGCGTTCCTAAGTCAATCTCGGTTAGCTCGTCAAAGGTTGCTTGTCCGCCATCTTCGAGCTCTTGAGGAGCTTCTTCTGGCTCGGCTATCTCGTCGTCATCATTTGATCTTTCGCTGGCCTCACCAACATGGATCATGTAGCACGCTTTGGAATCAGGTTGAATGTAGCCTATGCCCCGTCTATCTGGAATTCGTCCATCGATGAGTGCTCGGACCTGGGGCGGATACCATAGCCCTTCGTAAAACTTTGCTTCGGACTCCGTTTGATATAACCGGCATCCGCACTTCTTAAAGTATTCCCGCATCTCGGGCTCATAGTATCCGGGATTGAGGACGGCTTTTATGCCTCTCTCATAGGGAAGGCACGCGACAGAAAGATCGTCCGGGTGCACAACGGGGTTTGACCTGTAAAACAGGATGCCCTTCTGTCCATTTTTCCTCCCGGGCACGTAGAAAGTTTTCAGCTGGTCCACGGTAGAGACTGACAATGCGTCGAGCTCTTTGCACATCCGTTCTGGCACCCTTGTGATGGCCAGGGACCCTTCTGCGACTTCGAAGGTCTCTCATAGTTTCGCTTGCTGCATGGGGGGCCAATCTGCACAGCTGTTGCACGGCAGGTCCTCTTCTTCTGACTCTTCAGTGTCACTGCCAAGATGAGGGAGGACTTTGCTGCTAGATGGGCTTTCAGTAACAGATTCGTCCGTATCGCTGCCGAAATGAGGGCGAGTTTTACGGAAGGACGGGCTTCCAGCGTCGGACTCATCAGTATCGCTGCCGAAATGCGGGCGCAGTTGGGTATTTTTGCTTTTGAAAGTGACAGCCGGCGCAGATTTGCTTTTGAGTCTTGGGGCCGGTCTATCCTCAGTCAGTCGTGGCTTAGCATTTTGGTGATTCATAAAGTACCGAGAATCTTCATATCGGACTTCATGCACACTGAACGGCTGGATGTCTCCGTCAATGCGTCTTTCTTCGCCATTTTTAGTATACTTCATACATTGATGGAGAGTTGACGGAATGATGCCGTAATCGTGGAGCCACGGCCGTCCCAAGAGAATCTTATAAGACGTGTCGGCGTCGATCACGTATATCTTAGCTTCAATTTGCAGATCCCCGAATTTGATTGGCAAAGCTATAGACCCCAGAACTTGCTGGCAATTTTGGTTGAAACCTTGAATGACAATCCTTTCCTTTGACAGGTGTCGGACGTCCATTGACAAACTCTTCAGAGTTCGCAAGTTCATGATGTTCACTAAGGACCCCGGATCAATCAATATGCGATTAATTCGATCTCCATCGCTGTACCCGGTCATATAAAGCGGCCGATTATGCTCAGTCGTTCCCAGTAACAAGTCTTCATCCTTAAATGTGACTACGGCGGCATGCAAAGCGTGCTGGGCTTCTTTCATATTAATTTCCGCAAAGTGAGCTCGATACCGCTCGGGGTTTTGTAGAGCGTGAATGAGAACATCTCTAAGCTCCTTAGATAGGACCAAGGCGTCGTAGATGCTCAGGAGAGACGGAAGCTTCCGGAGATGTGCCAAGATATTATAGTCCACCGAGGAAGGACTTATGTTTTCATCAGCCGGTTCTCTGCCATCTTCTTCATTAGCGACTTTTTTTTCCTTCCCTTTTGGGGCGTTGCCCTGATTTTGAGGTAGAGCCCTGCCGCTTCTGAGCTGGATTTGATTGGCCTTTGTGGTGAGCTCCTCGTCCTCTTCGGGAAAATAGAGCTCATCCTCGGAGTCTCTGCCAAGATGGATGGCGTAGCAGATTACTACTGAGATCTCTTCATTGGAGTCTTCTTCTAACTCCTCAAGAATTTCAGCCTCTTGTACAGGGAAGAACTCCTTCAATTGAATCAATGTTCTTTCCTTTTGTTCATATTCTTCGAGGGAATCGATATATTTTTGAATGGTCGATCTCCCTGCAGACTCTTTTTCACGCCGAGCTGCACTTTTCTTCTTCTTGAGCTTCTTGGATTTTGAGCCTGATGGAGCCGCATTGGCAGCTGGACTGGTAGGCTTCTTCTGCCCTTCCCATTCCGTCCTGGGTTCTTTCCGAAGTAGCTTTATCATCTTCTTCGTCTTATTAGATATGTGCGTACTCCACGGAGGCCGCGACGAGTCCGTTTCATTTCTCAGGGCAGCGGGTTCGGCTGTCTGCTCCCAGAAGGCTTCAGTTTCTGTCTGTATAAAGTTGGTGGTTGCAACTTGATTGTTCACCAACACACTTTTGGACAGCTCGATCTCTCCAGCCTTGTACTGCTTCTCGACCTAGTCTTTGAAGATATAGCAATCCTCGATCGCATGGCTCACTACTCGGTGGTACGGGCAATACAGAGGATTGTCGGTCATTTTTGCTTCTTGGGGTCTCTTCGACTCCAGCAATTGTAGGCCGTTATTCAAAGCATCTTTAAATATCTTGCGGACCTTGTCCCTTCTGAAAGAGTAAACCTTGTTCTTTTTCTCCTCTAGGGAAGGCCCATCTCCTCCCAGCAATGGCTTTCAAGACCGGTTGATTTTGGATTCGCCCGCCCTTCGCTTTTCTTCATGGTCGGAGGCATTGAAGACATTGGTACTGCTGGAACTCCCGCTTCTACGGTTGTCGTCCCGCTTGCTTTTCCAAGTTTTGTCTCTCTAAGAATCCGGTAGGGAATCTTGCTTCAAGCGTTCCAGCATTTGGACTTTCTTGGTTAGCTCCTGAAATGTCTTGAGGCCCGCCGTACACAAGAATGGGACCATCCAATTGCTGAGGTTCCCAATGAGAAGGCTGACGGACTGTTCCTGCTCCAGCGGCGGTTCGCACTTGACTGTGAGATTACACCATCGAGCGATAAAGTCGGTGTTGCTTTCATTCTTCCCCGGCTTGGTCCTCACAAGGTCGGCAATGGAGATTTTATCACTAACACTCATGAACCTTTGCCGAAACAGGGACTCCATTTAGGCAAAGGTAATGATGGACCCGTCCGGTATACTCGCATACCAGTCGAAGGCGACGCCGGTCAGGCTATTGACAAACTGACGAAGAAGGAGCGCGTCATTGCCCCCTGTATTTCCGCACGATGCTTTGAAGTGGGCGACGTGTTGCATTCCCTGTTCCATCAAATCTTCCGAACTTAGGAATGACGTAGCCGCTTGGGAACTCAATCAGATCGTACTGCGCGGGATATGGCCGCCCACTACTGCCGATTTCTTTCTGAGCTTCAGCTTCGGCCACCAATGTTTTAACCTTGCTGGTGACCAAATCCATTATTCGATCCTGTGTTAGCGGAATAGTGCTATCTGGGGACAAGGCGTCCCCAGAAGTGGAATGTGGCCGGCTTTCATGCGGCTCGACCAGTCTTGGTCCCAAAGGAACATGCATTGGTTGCCTCGGATTGTCATCACCCGGCTGATTAGTAGAGGATTGTGCCTGATTGGGAGGCGCTCGAGCAATTTGAGCCGTAAGCTGCATCACCACGTTCGTTAAGTCGTCAATCTTCGAATAGAGCTTAGCCATCTCTTTATCTTTGCTCCTGAGCTGTTTTCGAAGCTCTTGAAGCAGCTCTTGCTCCGCAGTCCTGGGGCGGAAAGTTGGCTCTTCCTCGCTGTCCGAGCTTGACTCTGCATGGACCGAGGGGTCTTTCTGCCTATCATCCTCATCGAGAGGGTTTTCTTCATCCAGCGGGGGCGGCTGTTCTTGGGCGGCGTCAACCACATTCAGGCTAGATTGGGCTTGGGATGTGGTGGCTCTATCCTTGCTTTTGCTGCGAAGGTTGTCGCTGGGACGCCCGCCCGCCATATAGACCGTATGGATGATATATCCGGCCGTCTTTCTATCATTGGCGGCTGATTTCACGGATCGCTGTCTTGACCCCCTTGCTTCGGTAGCTGGTAGTCGATTGAAGGCGGCTGGCCTAACCAGGTTCTTGAATGGTGCTGGCGCTTCTTTTCTGGATTTGCCCCGCTGCTTTCGTGCGGTGCAAAGCGCCTGATAGACCCTTGAAGAGACAGTGTCATACTTTTCCTGTTGGGGCTGGGACACGTCTCTTTGTAGCACTGTTCGGACCACTGTCTTCTTGATTCTGGCGGTCATGGCATTTTTCTGAACCCACTTCAGAGGCTCGAAGGAATTGCTGATTCTTACGTCCGACTCAGCCGTCGTCGCAGGGCAACCCTGCACTTAGAACTTCACACGATTCCATTTGGACGAAGCCCTGGCCCTCTTGTTGGCTCGATACCTGAGCCGCTTCTGCCTTAACTTTTCTGTTCTAAGCGCCTGGCAGACTTCGGTTCTTTGGGAAGACACCGCAGACCGGGCGATGGAAGGCCTTGGAGATACGCTCGATTGTGCATTTGTTGGAGTCATCGCCTGAGCTCGTCCGCGACATTTGATGTTGCCCTTCGCACTGGAAGTCTTGCCCCCAGCTAGAGCGCCAGGGAGTCGTTCAAACACCATCTTAAGTTTCGGTTGTGGTGCCTTAGCAATCACAACATTCGGCCTCTTGCCCCTTGGGATCGGCTTGGCCACCTGTTCCGCCGGGATTTCCGCCAGATGAGCGCTTCCGACAGGGTAGATGATGACGGAGCCAAACTGGCGGGGCGGTTCCTCCCACTGTCGACTAAGGCTTGCGGGGAGAACCACACGAGCATTGATCTTGACTACGTACGGAATCAGGGTCACGTTGGAAGCTGACTTCGTCTGGGGAGACATTATCGTCGAAGGTTGATTGCTGCACGGGAAAAAAAAACATTTCAGTATAGGCAATCGATATGTATATTGATTGAGTTCGCATGAACGTTTAACCCGAAATATGGGAGGAGAGATTGGTCCCACCGGGCGTGCCAAAATCTGTAGGGTGTTTTTCGTCACCCCATTGAGATGGGAATATGCGCGCGGTTGTCAGGCGTACAACAGATTCCCCTTGCCTAGGGTAGGCCGGGGTTTAATGATTGTGGGGATCCGAATCTCCGGCAGTAGCGGACTAAGCTGCCGTTAATTACCCCTCGCCTTTGGAGTGAGGGAACCTCCGATTGACGGGTTAAACTGGTCATGCGAACTCAATGTGTAGTGTACGTGTGTGTTGTTTTGGAGGGGGTTTGGATATATCGGGAGCCACGCAGAGTTTTTACGGGGGTCCCGCTACCCAGATAGCGGGCTGGGGGTCAAGGGGGCTAGCAGCCCCCTTGCGGGGTGTGGGGCAATGCCCCGTTAGAAATTTTTTCTAACAGGGACAGTGTCGTGGAGTATGTGTGTATGTACATATGTATACATATGTATGTATATACATGTATATATATATAAAGGGGGAAAAGACATCCAAAGGATGTGTGGGGGCAGCAACTTGGGCGATGTGCGCCTAGGTGCTGTGCGCTCAGGCGCTAGAGTGCCACGTGTCGGCACGTGGGCGCTCTGCGCATGAGCGCAAGTGCGCCACGTGTCGGCATGGGGGCGACTTGCGTTTGAGCGCTGGGCGCATGAGCGCAAGTGCGCCACGTGTCGGCATGGGGGCGACTTGCGTTTGAGCGCTGGGCGCTTGAGCGCAAGTGCGCCACGTGTCGGCACGGGGGCGACTTGCACCTGAGTGCCTGCGCTTGAGCGCAAGCGCGCCACGTGTCGGCACGGGGGCGACTTGTGCTCGAGCGCAAGCGCGCCACGTGTCGGCACCGGGGCGACTTGCGCTCGAGCGCAAGCGCGCCACGTGTCGGCACCGGGACGACTTGCGCTCGAGCCCTTGCACGCCACTTGTCGGCACGTGGGCGCTTTGCGCTCGAGCGCTAAGCGCTTGAGCGCAAGCGCAACATGTGTCGGCACGCGGGCGCTCTGCGCTTGAGCGCCGGCGAGAAAAATAGACTTTTAGCATAAAAAAATTTCTCGGAAGAGAAATCAGGGAGGAGTTGGACTTCTGAGTGTGTTTTTTTTCTTGGGTTTAGTGAAAGGGGTTCTTCTTCTTCCTCCTCTGTTAGCTGGATCTTGAAGATCAATAGATATGGGATTTTTAAAAATCTCTTCTTTTTGAGATCTAATGAAAGATCTGAGTTCCCCTTTTTGGGTTTTGTGGTGAAAAACTAATTTGTTTTAAAAAAAGAAGAGTAAAACTCTTGATTTAATTCAAGAGAGAGAAGAAGGTTTTGGAACCTTGAAGAAGGAGAAAAGATCTCAGATCTGAAAAATTTTGAGAGAGAGAAAAAATTTGTTTAGATATTTCATTATCTTTGCCTTTATAGGCCATACACTTTACACATAGCCCCTTAGGCTTCAAAAAATGGCATTTTGCCTATCCCATGGCTCATGTGCCATTTCTTTTTGCACATAAGCCATGGGCTTTACAAAATTTGGCTTTATGCCCATTTTTCTTACATTTATTTATAAAATAAAATAAAATAAATACAGCAAAATTATTTATTACAAAATTTTTATCTTGGCATGGGGGGAGGCCGGCCGCTTCATGTTCGGGCTCGACCCGGGCATGGGCCCACTTGACCTGGGCTTGGGCCCACTGGCTTGGGGTTGACTTTGATTTTGACTTGGTCAACCGGGGTCTAAATTTTTACCCCAACAGAGCATTTTCTTCGTCTGTTAGCTCGTAATGAACCGTCACTCGTAGAGAGGGTAGCTCTATTTCCAAGGGGAGTACTGCTTCAGCGCCGAATACCAATTCATATGGCGTTGTGTTTGTGGCTGTTTTGAACGTGGTCCGATACGCCCAGAAAGCATCATGCAGTATTTCGTGCTAGTCCTTTTTATTTTTGGACACCGTCTTCTTTATGATCTTTGTCAAGGTTTTGTTGATAGCCTCAGCTAGACCGTTAGCTTGGGGATTATAGACCGAAGAGTATCTCTAGTCTATATTGTGCTATTGTGCAAAGCAACTGATTTTGTGACTTCTGAAGGCCGGCCCGTTATCAGAGATAATTCGTCGCGGAGTGCCGAACCGATAGATGATGTGCGTTTTGAAGAAATGGAGAATATTCTCCGTCTTCACTTCTCTTAGCGATACTGCTTCTACCCACTTAGAGAAGTAATCGGTTGTCGCCAATATGAACCGATGTCTTCTGGATGACACTGGTTCATGAGCCCAATTATGTCGGTTTCCCACATTTCGAACGGCCAGCTAGCCACCGTTGGGTGTAACGGGTTTGGATGCTGGTGGATGAAGTCTCCATGTATTTGGCACGAGTGGCACTGCTTCGCATATTTGAGGCAGTCATGAATCATCGTGGGCTAATAGTAGCCCATCTTTTTGATCTTCAGCTTCATCTTCAGCCCGGTTTGATGAGAACCGCAAAGTCCGTCATGAGTTTCTTAGACGACTCTCTTTTCTTCTTCTAGTCCCAGGTGTTCCCGCAAAAAATCTCTGCGCAAAAGAGTCCAAGGTATCAAATGACAGCGATACGCTTAAGAAAATGGGAACCAGTATCTTCCGGGCTGTTTTTTTGACAAACTCCTGAATGAGAAACAGATAAATTCTGATGGTATCGAAAGCGGCTCGAAAAACCTTTCGATTTGATATATTATGGGCCTCGTAATTCATCCGGGATCAAAAGTTATGAGGAATTACGTGACCACACGTGATGGACTTTTAAGAACCCGCTGGAGGAGCTAAAAGATATAATAAAAACTCAGAAAAGACCCCAATGGGGCATCACGTGCTCACACGTGACCATGGGTCACGTGCAGACACGTGATGGGCTTTTAAAGCCTCTAAAATAATGAATGGAATTTAATTCTAAAAGTCAGAAAATACCTCAACGAGGTATCACGTGTTGACACGTGATGGTTAAAACAACAACATAAACAAGCGGCTGTTAAAGGAACCAATTTGGGGGTCACGTGCTCACACGTGACCAAGGGTCACGTGCTCGCACGTGACTGGTTTTAAAAGCCTTATAATTTAATAGAATTAAATTCTAAAAGTTTCTGAATCTTTCCAAATGGAAAAGGGTCATGGGGAACCGTTGGATTAAAAATCCAGGGGTGATTAAAAATCACCAATTTATGGAAAAATCTTGGACTTGGAAAGATTTCCCCCCTAAATCTGACCGAGATAACAAATGGATATCTTTGGATTTAAAATCCAATGGTGAATAAAATTCACTTAACAATCTAAAGGCCCAGATTAAAGATGAATGCAAATCAAATCTCTCAACATACAAATCAAATCTCTTAATGAGAGATTTGTTAAACAAATTGATTCTCTTCCTCCTCCTATAAATAGGAGCCAAGAGAAGAGAAGGAGATACACCTTGGAGAGAGAAGAAACAGAGAGAGGAGAATTTAATTCTCTGCAAAAGAAAAACCCTAGGTGAGAAAAGGGAAAAGATTAACTTCAAAAAGAGAATTTAATTCTCAAAATTTAAGAGTTTAACTCTTATAAAAAAAAAGAAGAACTTAGTTCTTTTTCTGGTTGAAGATCTGTACAGAGCACATCTCCCCATAGGATGAGAATTTAATTCTCATCGGGTTGAGATCCTGCCATGCAGATCCTAAACTTAGAAGGGGAATTGAGTTTTGAGAATTTAATTCTCCTGAAACAAAACTAGGGTTTAACCCTAATCAAGAATTTAATTCTTTTACATATCTGGGAATTTAATTCCTTTGAAAAGAAATCAGGGTTTTATCCTAAATAAGAATTTAATTCTTTCACGATAGGAATTTAATTCCTCCAAAATCATAATTAGGGTTTAACCCTACAAAGAATTCAATTCTTAAAAGATCTCTGTTCATGAAAAGAACTAGGGTCACGTGCCCCCACGTGACCCTTGAAAATATCCCCTGCAAAGAACTTTGAAGCATCACCCCACGTGCTCCCACGTGACTCCCAAAACGCAGAAAGAAAAAGCAAAGGGAATGAAAGCTTTGGGCGCTCTCACGTGTTATCATGTGACCCCTCAGCAAATGCTTTAACAATTGGCGCATAGATCCCCATCACGTGCCAACACGTGATGCTCTAAAATAAAAATGAAAGTGTTTAACACTTAATAGCATAACGAAGAAAGGAGTTTCGGCCCAATCTCAGGCACCTCACATGCCCCACGTGACCTCTGAAGCACAAAGAATAGAAAAGAGCTCTGGGGCGCCCTCACGTGTCACCACGTGACCCCTAATGAGCAGTATAACGCACAGAGCATGGGCTTTCATCACGTGCTCGCACGTGATGGCCGTCAGAACTAAAGTGTTAAACACTTACCTGCAGAATAAAATAAGGGAAATCAGGGCGCTCTCACGTGTCCACACGTGACCCCTCTCTCCTTAGTGTTTAACACTAATCTGAAGACTTTGTCCTCAGTGTTTAACACTGATTTTCTTAGTGTTTAACACTCATTTGGAAAACTCTATTTGCAGTGTTTAACACTGATTTGCTTAGTGTTTAACACTAATTTGAAAACTCTGTTCCCAGTGTTTAACACTGATTATCTTTTAGTGTTTAACACTAACTTGCTAATCTTATTTCCAGTGTTCAACACTGTTGGTTTCTAGTGTTTAACACTAGCTTTAGCCCAATTGGCTAAGTTTTAGAGGCAAAGCCTCTCCCTCAATGGACCAACAGAGGGCCAATATTTCAAACATAATTGGACTTAGCCTAAACTGGCCATAAGTCCTCAAATCATCTTGAACTGAGCACATCTGCTCTTTCAATCAACTCATTGGTTCAAGGGTACATCTCTGAACTCCTCTGATATTTGTCGTTGTAATCCTTCAACGTCTTCAGAGAGGTGACGGGTCCCGATGACCACACATCAAGACGGACTGTGGGGTCCTTAAACCCACGGACTTATGCGTCCTTAAACTAAAATACGGACTGTGGGGTCCTTAAACCCACGGACTTATGCGTCCTTAAACTACCTATGGACCACCACGTCCCTAAACTGGAACATGGACCACCACGTCCCTAAACTGGCGGCGGACCACCATGTTCCTAAACTGGCAATGGACCACTATGTTCCTAAACTGGAACAACAGAGCCCATACGCTCTTTTGATGGATCTAAACGATCCCGTTAAGTCGATCTTAGTCCCAAACTGGACTAACGTATCCTTAACAACCGTTTAAGTTGATCTTAGCCTCAAATATGGCTAACGCATCCTTAAACCTTCAAACAGACTTTAGTCCCAAATTGGACTCTAGATCCCCCCAATCTACTTTGGTTCAAGGGTACATCTCTGAACTCCTCTGACATCTATCGTTGTAATCCTTCAACGTCGTCAGAGAGGTGATGGGTCCCGATGGCCATAAATTTAATGGACCACTATGTCCCTAAACTGGAACATTAGAGCCAATAGCTCTTTTGTCGGATCTAAACGATCCCGTTAAGTTGATCTTAGTCTCAAACTGGACTAACGTATCATTAACAAACGTTTGAGTTGATCTTAGCCTCAAATATGGCTAACGTATCCTCAAACCAAAACCCCAAACCCAAATCTAAGAAAACACGGATTTGGACTAATCCACGTCCTACGGGCGACGACATAAATTGGTCTCCGTATACAATCCACGGGCAACCACAAAGAAAACAAACACCCACGACACGAAGTGACCAGCTGGAGAAGGAGAAAGTTGTTACCGCGATGCGGTAGCGTAATTAACTGCAGGGGCTTGCGCCTGCAGGGAAGAGCATCCCCACAATCAAAAACCCCTCAAGCGAGGGGGAATCTGACGAAGTCTGCTACATCGGCCGCATCCGTCTAAACCTCCGATACACGGTGCCATAAATCAACTTGGCATCTTCGGAGAGGTGGACGGATAAAACCAATTAGCATCTGCCCCGAACCTCAGGAGAGACAGCCCATGTCCCGGCCGCCGTTCGGAGGGGAACAGATTCTGGCACGCCCGGTGGGACCTTTTCCTCTTTCCACTCCACACTTCGTGTGTCGTGTTCGCGAACGAATCGCGGTTTGATATGGTTGCCTGTGGATTCGAGGTACTAAGATTTGGTGTCTTGCTCCATGCAGAAAATAGAAGATCAATGGCTTCAAACTGCACTACCTGCAACTGCAACTCTCGCTCCGTCCTTGCTGGAGGAGTGACTTATGGGCCCCAAGCGGCCTCCATATTCGCTATGCCGGAGGAACAGGTAACCCAAACCACCGCTGGACTATTCTTTGGGACCATGCTCCCACTGATGAGCTTCAATGCCCCATTACCATCGCAAGAAGCTCCGAAGAAGTTGGTCTTCGATCGGCTTACAACTATCGCGGCCCCTCTCAACTGGTCGCCCAAGCCCAATGCCTCAGCTTTCAGCAAGCTGGGCCAAAACTCATGTGGGCCCATGAAGAAGCCTGCAATACCAGAAAAGGTTATTCCGAAGAGGATAGCCATCCCTGCTCCTAAAGTCGTCAAGGCGGCTTCTCCTGCCAAAGGGTCGGTCTTCACAAGACTGACTATTCCGGCTCCCGTTCCTGCTCGAAGGTCTGTCTTTGACAGATTGGATACCGCTACTCAAAAGACGTCAGTCTTCAAGAGACTGGCACCAGCAGCGCTTCATCTGGACAGGGGGCAAGACAAAGCCATCCCCATCACCGGACCAGCCCCAACAGCTCGACACGCTCGACGTCGTTACTGGCACCGAGTAAGGAAGGCCGGGGGCAACTCTCCCTCAGGGCTAACTCCACCGGCTCCAATGGTGGAAGTTAATGCTGCTGTTCCAACTGGGAACAGCTTTGAACCGCTAAGGAGGGTACGCAAGAACTCTCCGACTGCCACGTTGAAAAGATCTCCTCCACCTGCGGAGAGTGTTACAGAAGCGAAGCCGGAGCAGGCTCCTCAACGGCTGTCCTCCAAAATTTACAAGGACTGGCGACGGGTTCAGGACTCGGTAATCATTCAAGATCACTCTCACCGGCAAAAGAAGGTGAAAGTTCAGGAAGGAAAGAACCGTCCTGTCAAATCACAAAGGACGACAACCACTTGGGTGCCTGCTGCAACGGCTCCCTCCACGTCGACTATTCAAAAGAGAAGGAGGTCGGAGAAGATCCCTGTGTCCTTGGCAAAACGCAAAGACACTGAAGCTAAATGCCCCAAGTCTGGGGGCAGGATGGTCCACACTGTATACATGGCGTCGGGAAAAGAAGACAGCCGCGCGTCCACAGGTCATAGACCGCTTACACGGTCGGTGACCAAAGCCCAAGAGCAACAACAGATGCTTCAGGAAATGATGACTGCAATGGCCGCACTTACCGGGCCAAAAGAAAGCCCGGAGGCATCATCAGAGCAGCGTCATGAACAAGAAACTGAGGCTGACTACCTACGCAGAGTCCTCGAAAAGAAGGACAGAGAAGCCGCAGAGCAAGCGGCTAACATAAAGCAAATGGCGCTCCTCTTCCAAGATATGGTAGGGATGATGCTACAGCCGGACCCTCCAGTTGAAGACCCTCCGATCATTACTGAAGACGATAGAGGAGAGACATCTAATCCTCCTCCAACTCTTTCAACAGCCGAAGATGAAACCATTTCCAAGGCTGCGCTGGATGGCTATATAGCTCATCAAATATGGGCTCATCAAGTGAATGAAGCGGCTGCGCAAATTGTTAGAACTGGACGACCCTATCCGGGCTGGTATGACCAAATCAGTTACCCGCCGGGATATACGATCCCTAAGTTCCACGTATATAAAGGGACAGGGAACCCACATCAGCATGTCGCTCAATTTAGGGCCTTATGCGGCAATACTGGAGGCGATGACAGATTGTTGCTTCGACAATTTATCGGCAGCTTAGCAGAAGCGGCGTTCGAATGGTATACGGAGCTACCTAACGACTCTGTCAAAACATTTGCGGAGATGGAGTTGCTGTTTACACAAAGATTCGCGAGTGCTAGTGAACGCACCCCGATAACAGCACTGATCAACGCCAGGATAAGGCCAGGCGAAACGTGGGTTCAATACGCAACACGATGGCGGAATCTGTGGTCAAAATGCGAACAGCGGATCGAAGAAGCACCTGCGGTAGGTATGTTCGTAAGCACTCTTGATCCGCAAGCAACCATCTCGCAATTCATGATGTTCTTCAAACCGACCACGTTCCAGGCTTTAATTGATAAGTTGGCCCAAATGGATCAGATGAGTCACACACCATCTCATTCAAAGACGGATCCTTGGAATGAAAAGGGCAAAGGGAAAGCAACCTTTGTTGCCAATACTCAACAACGGTCGAGCAACTTAAAGCCGGTTGTCCGTCAAAACAATATGCGTCCACGCCCATCCCTCGAGGAGAGACTGGGACGTCCTTACTCGTTTCCTCAGGATAAAACGAGAAGACTGTTCGAGCTGGCAGTGCGCAACGGACTCATCAATCTGCCGAGTCCAAAGCGTCCGTTGCAGCCATGCGATGTCAACGATCCCAATTATTGCCCTTACCACCAAACGGTAAGTCACCCGATTGAGGATTGCTTCATCTTTAAAGGATGGATCGAAGATCAGTGCTTACAAGGCAAGTTCGCGCTGTCTGAAAAGTGGAAAGTAAACCCACCACAGCCGCACACTCCAAAGAAGACGGACGCACCGGGGGCAACTTGTCATGTGATCTCCCACTCATTTACGGACGATGAAAAAACTCCTTGCACTGAGAAACTGGGGGCAGAGCCTGAGCCGAAATTCGTGTGGCCGTCAGACGAAATGATCGACGCTTTTCTAGATGAAATTCGTCTAAAAAGTAAAGCTAACCGGGAGCGCGAGATGGACATATTTGAAAAGGCCAAACGCCGGCGACTGGACAAAAGGGTCGAAATACTCCCACCATATCAAAGTACATCCGCCGCAAATGAAAACAGGATCAAGACAAGAAAACGATTCGCCAAAGCCATATCGATGGGGATGAGGCTGCCCACTTTCAGAGAAAATTCTTCTGGTAGTATACATCTTGATGAAGCGGACGTACATCCTAACTTCTGCTTATATCATCAGAAGATCACACATCCTACTGAAGATTGCGACACCTTTAAGTGTTGGTGGCAAGGGTATGTCGCTCACAGGCAACACTTCAACAGGACAAAGCGCGAAGCTCGTAGATAGCAGAAAAATACAACAGATGAGCGTAAAAGAATTGCCGGCAGTTGTCATAGGGTCGATCCCGAGGGACCGCGAGTTATCACCTTCGGGGCGACTCCGACAAAAAAGTAGCCCACGGTCCTCTCTTCAAGGAATCCATCTCTAAAACGAAAGAATTGAGGAGTTGCGAGAACATTCAGCCGCGCAATCGCACACTACCCGGAAAGAATCTCGGACCCGCAAATAAAGGATCGAACAAAAAGGATAAAGGGAAGGAAAAAACGGCCTTCGTCACCAACGCTCAACAACAATCGAGTGACCCTAGACCGGTTGTTCGCCAAAGCAACAAGCGGCAACCCCTCAATGAAAAGTTGAAACGTCCTTACTCGTTTCCCCGGGACGAAACAAGGAGGCTGTTCGAACTAGCAGTGCGCGACGGACTTATCACTCTACAGGAGCCGAAATGCCAGCTACAAATGAATGAGGTCAACAATCCTAATTACTGCCCTTACCACCAAGTATTGGGCCATCCGATCAAAAATTGCTACATCTTCAAAAACTGGGTTGAAGACCAATACCAACAGGGCAAGTTCGCGCTGTCCGAAAACTGGAAGGTGAGCCCGCCACAACCACATGCTCCGAAAAAGATGGATATGCCGGGGGCATCATGCTCATTCATAGAGAAAGCCCAACGGACCACTACGTCCTAAAACTGAATAATAGACCGAAACGTCGTTAAACTAACAACGGACCACTACGTCCTAATGTCACGACCCGCAGGGTACGGAACGTGACTGGCACTTAAGTTTACGAAACGTCTAAAGGCGTCCGTAAAATAAGTAAGCCAAAGCCCAGAAAACAAAACCAATTAAGCAAAAGAGTGAAGAAAACCCAATCAATTGAAAGCGAGTTATCAAATAAGTCATGTAAAACCCTTTTTAAAAACAATACCAATTTTTCCCGAAAATTTCGGCAGAGTCTCCTTTGTAAATACTGGCCCCCAAAAATGGGTACAACAAAATATATACATGAATCCAACAAAATAGGGCATCCCCAAGCGGGAGCTAGCTCTTCGCCATAAGGCGGTCACAAATCCCACGCAATGTAAATGACAATAAGCATAATAATCATAAGGAAGCATGAAAAAGTAACATGTCGACTCAAGTGAGCTCGACCCCAAAATACAGCATAAAATCCACAAACCTCGCAGTCTCATCTCTAGGTCAATATACAATAATCTGGTAGAAACAGTAGATGGAGTACACTAGATACAAAGAATATACAAGTGGTACAAAATGATAACATAACCCACCTATGAGCAAATCTCGAGTCCAGGCAAAAGAAGCAAGCGCACCCGCCGCTACTGAACTGACGGAGCGGACCTGCAACAGGCTATGGCACAACGGGGGTGAGTTGCCAACTCGTGAGTAATAAATAACATTTACACAGGCTATCGAATGCATGCACACAAGCATCCTAGCATCTATATACAGGTAAGGCAGGACATAATGGCGAGTATGTATGCAATATGGATATACTAGCAGGTGTGTATACAACATCAGTGTACGAATATGTATGCAACATGAATATCTGAGGTCTCAATAGGTTTATATATAAAAATATTTTATTAGATGTTGTTTTTGAAACTCTTTTAGAATGCCAGCAAATGTCAATGAATCGACGAAAACCGGTGTCCAGCAACGACACCCCAAAAGCTGTCTCAAATCTCATAAATGTATCGCTGGCCTCAGCCGTCCGGCTGACCCATCTCAAATATCAATATCTCATCATCTAGCGGCCACGGTCGGTATCCTCTGGATATCCGCCGTCCCAAACAGTCATCGGTAGGTAATCCATCCCCTGCCAGGCTCAACGTCATCACCACATTCCTCTTGCCCCGGGGTACCTTACCGGGCCCACCATGTACCCGTGCCGGTTCCTCCACTCCTCGACACGGATTTCCAAATCCACAGCAAACTCATGGTGGACGACACTTACATCACTAGAAAACCGCAATTTTACATATTTTTAAAAAATATAATAAGTTTAGAAATTTTGCGGCTTTCCCCCGAAATCCAGCAATATCATAAAATCTCCAGAAATCCACATAAGTGCATATATCAATGATAATGAATGCGTATGATATCAATAATCAAGTTGCGATGTGTGATTAATATATTAAGCATGAACAATTAATATGATGAAGTACATGCACATGAATTAGCAATACTACGGTTTCATTTTTAAGGAATTAAAGGCAATAGTACCAGTTTAAGTATCAATTAGTAAAATGTTTCAATTTAAAAGTTATCTAGTGTGGTGGCATGGCAATTACCAGGGTGTGTGTGTAAACATGAATAGTGCTCGTGCTGCATATAAAAACCTGGTAATGGTGCATGTGTCCTACAATTGAGTTTGCGTATATGGGTATAACATATTGATCTAATTGCAGCAATTATCATGCCAGTATTATTATTCTAATGTCACAAGTGGTTATCCAATTTACTATTTTCCAGTTTACTAAATCTATCGGGCGACTTGCGCCATCCAAACGATCGTCCCCCGTAGATGTTAAATCTACTCACCGGGATCCCTGGCTAGCTGTGTCCAATCACCGCCTTTCCCTTTCGCGCCGCGTCTGACGTTTCCGCGACCGAACCTGGAATTTACATCATTACCAATTATAAGGTTACATATCAAGAACGACGCAAACCCCAACGAAACTACTAAAGTTCGCTAGCTAGGTACAACGTGCACAAAGTGCGCGGAACACACGCGAAAATCGCAAAAACTGCCAAAAACGCCGATTTGGGTCACCCGGCAAAACTAAAACCCGACTACCCAAAAACCGCACTCACGCATCCTAAAAGTTGTAGGACAAGCCATTACAATCATCAAGATATCAAAAATAGTCCATCACATAATTTATATAAAAATCTAGTAAGCATATACATTCCAAAAATCGGTGCAAAAATCGCCGATTTGCGACAAAACGACTACAATAAAGCATACTCACCCAAGCACACTACAAGCAATCCACACCCACTAATTACAACACATTAATCATGTTCCAAAACCTATATTCCACAACCAAACCCTTTCTTGATTTTTATAAATAGCAATTGCAAATCAAAAACCATACTTGAAAAACTTAATTAACACTAATTTCAACCCCAATTAGCAAGTTCATATCTTAGATTAAGATTAGCAAAACACTAGATAGCAAATTAGGTTTAAATCAATTAAATAATGCTTTCTAAAACTTAATCAACTCACTAATCAAGTTTCAAATATCAATTCCAAACAAAAACCTTCTCTTGAAAATTTAAAACAACAATTTACAACTAAAATCAACTTCTAAAATTACCTAAATTAGCATAATTAAAGACTACATAACAAGGTAACCATATAGATTAGTTCACTAACAACTAGATTAACTAATAAACAACTTAATTAATTATCATGGCTTCAAAACCCTAATTTAAACAAACTACTCTTTTAAACTAGATTAGAAATAAGCTAACTTTTAACACTAACCATACAATTAAAGGAATTTTTAGCAAAAGAAAGCAACTTGATGAGAATTATACCTCTTGATCTATGGATCAAGCAAGAGAATTTGCTCCAAGGAATGGCTTCCTAGCTCCAAGATTCAAGCAAGAATGGCTAAGGATAATGATAGCATAAGGTTTTTGTTTGGATTTTTGGAATTAATTCATGGATTTTGATGTATTTCTTGAAGAAATTGAAGAAAAATGAAAAGAAAAGAGAGGAAGAAGAGGGTGTGCAGGAATTTCGGCCAGAATGAGGTATGGGGGAGGGTGTGGGCAAGTGGGGAAAGTCATGGTCAAGTCCACAAAAGTCAATGTATCATACATTATCCATTTTAATTAAAATAATACCATAAACTATCAAATTAACTCAAGAAAGAAACCAAGAAGAGAGAGGCCAGAAATTTCTGGTCTCACACAAGGTGGGGCTGTCCTAGGGCTGAGGAAAAAGAGAGAGGTGTTTTACAAAAGAAATTTTATGCAAAAAGGCCCCCTACAACTCAAAAATTGCAAGTTTTAGCCCAAAATTCAATAAATTCGTTTCAATTCATAAAAATTTGTTAAAAATCAAAATAAATTACTAAAAATTCATGTTATCACTAGATTATAATTATCATAATTTTAGAGATTAAAATTAGCCCGGAAAAATTTGTATTTATCGCTTATTTAATGTATTTTCTTACCGGCTTAAAATAATATTAAAAAATTGAAAAATAGGGAAAAATTTTTAAATGACCAAAATTTCATAAATAACTCATTAGCTACTAAAAACAAGAAATTACCTATCCTTTTTAGGTATAATTAGCCCTAAACTGCAAAATATCGAGAAAGACGGTTTTCGGAAAAATACCGAATTTTCACCGAATTTCAGGAAAACACCAAAACGACTTTTCAAGATGCTACAATCTTCCCCCCTTAAAGAAATTCGGTCCCCGAATTTAAAAATATAGCTACGCGTACCTTCAAAGAGATGGGGATATTTCTTCCTCATCTCGCCCTCGGTCTCCCAGGTAACCTCCTCGCTGCTCGGGCTGCGCCAAAGGACCTTGACGGTTGGTATAATCTTCGACCTCAACTTCTTCACCTGCCGATCCAGGATGGCCACCGGCTGCTCTGCAAAGGAAAGGTCGCGCTCTAGCTGGACTGTCGGGTGCTGAAACGCATGCGAAGGGTCGTGAAGGTACTTGCGGAGCATCGAAACATGAAAAACGGGGTGAACATCGGGAAAGCTGGGTGGAAGAGCCAAACGATATGCAACAGCGCCAACACGCTCGAGGATCTCGAAGGGACCTACGAATCTAGGGCTAAGCTTCCCCTTTCACCCAAAACGCATCACGCCCTTCATCATGCGAAGGGTCGCGCTCTGAGCCGCTCTCATCCGGTCTCGGATCAACTGGATCTTCGATGTCGTCTCCTCAACAAGCTGCGGCCCCAAAATGCTGCTCTCGCTGAGCTCTGTCCAACTAACGGGCGATCTGCATCTCCTCCCATACAATGCCTCGAAAGGTGCCATCTGAATAGTATCCTGGAAGCTATTGTTGTAGGAGAACTCCACTAGAGGTAAATGACGATCCCAGCTACCACCAAAGTCTAAAACGCACGCTCTGAGCATGTCCTCGAGAGTCTGAAAGGTCCGCTCTGACTGTCCGTCTGTCTGCGGATGAAACGCTGTGCTGAAGCTCAAACGAGTGCCCAAAGCCTCCTGAAGTCTCTGCCAAAGTCGGTTGGTGCACTGAGTGCCTCGATCTGACACGATACAAGTCGGTACGCCATGTAGTCGCACGATCTCGTCAATATAGAGCTGAGCATACTGAGCGAAGCTGAAAGTCGTCTTCACTGGAAGGAAGTGAGCCGCTTTCGTCAATCTATCCACGATCACCCAGATGGAGTCGTACCCTCGACTGGTCCTGGATAGATCCACAACGAAGTCCATCGAAATCTGTTCCCATTTCCACTCTGGAATGGGTAACGGCTGTAGCTCTCCTGCGGGCCTCTGGTGCTCGGCCTTGACTTGCTGACAAGTCAGGCACCTCGAAACGAACTCCGCGATGTCCCTCTTCATCCCGTCCCACCAGTAGGTCTCTCTCATATCATGATACATCTTAGTGGAACCGGGGTGGACACTATACACTGATCGGTGTGCCTCCTCGAGAATGTCGCGCCGTAATCCATCAGTATCTGGTACGTACAGTCTAGATCCATATCATAAAATCCCCTGATCGTCAACCATGAACTCGGAAAATCTGCCCTGTCCCATCTGTGCCATGATCTCTGAGCAATGGTCGTTACTACGCTGTGCCTCATATATACGGTCAAGCAACTGTGGGCGTGCACGAACATACGCGAGCTGTCCCCCTGTCTGAGTGAACTCGAGCTCAACTTGGCTGTCGCATAACATCTGCCAATCTGCTGACGACTGCCTCTGCACTGCGCGCAAAAGGATAGACTACCCCCGGGCCTCCTACTCAACGCATCTGCCACCACATTCGCCTTGCCTGGGTGATATAAGATCTCGCAGTCGTAGTCTTTCACCAACTCCATCCAACGACGCTGTCTGAGGTTCAGGTCTCGCTGCTAAAATATATACTTTAAGCTCTTGTGATCGGTGAATATTTGACACGACTCGCCGTACAGGTAATGTCGCCAAATCTTCAGTGCAAAGACCACGGCAGCCATCTCCAAATCATGAGTGGGGTAGTTCTGTTCATGCTTCTTCAACTGCCGAGAAGCATAAGCGATCATCCGGCCATGCTGCATCAAAACGCATCCTAATCCCACTCGCGAAGCATCACAGTAGACAACAAATCCGCCTGATCCCGAAGGTAAAGATAATACCGGCGCCGTAGTCAAACGAGTCCGTAGCTGCTGAACACTGCGCTCGTACTCCTCTGTCCAAACGAAAGGAACTCCCTTCCGGGTCAAACTGGTCAACGGTGCAGCTATACGGGAGAAGTCCTGAACAAAACGCCTGTAGTAGCCCTCCAGGCCTAGAAAACTACGGATCTCAGTAACCGATGTAGGTCGGGGCCACTGCTGAACAGCCTCAATCTTCTTCGGGTCCACACAAATGCCGTCTCTCGTAACCACGTGACCCAAGAATCCGACGCTGTCCAGCCAGAATGCACACTTGGAGAACTTCGCGAACAGCTGGTGCTCCCTCAGAGTCTGTAACGTAATCCGCAAGTGCTGCTCGTGCTCCTCTCTGCTCCGGGAGTACACCAAGATATCGTCGATAAACACGATGATGAACAAGTCAAGATACGGCCTGAATGTACGGTTCATCGAATCCATAAATGCAGCTGGGGCGTTGGTGAGTCCGAACGACATCACCAAAAACTCGTAGTGGCCGTAGCGCGTGCGGAAAGCTGTCCTCGGTATATCCTCCTGTCGAACTCGCAGCTGATGGTATCCTGATCGCAAGTCGATCCTCGAAAAATACCCCGCACCCTGAAGCTGGTCGAACAATTCATTAATGCGCGGCAACGGATATCTGTTCCGAACGGTAACTTTGTTCAGCTGGCGGTAGTCGATACATAAGCGCAAACTTCCATCCTTCTTCTTGACAAACAGGACCGGAGCACCCCACGGAGAAACACTCGGTCGAATAAGCCCCTTGTCCAACAAATCCTGCAACTGATCCTTCATCTCTCGAAGCTCTGCCGGGGCCATCCGATAAGGCGGTATAGAAATAGGCCCCGAACCGGGAATCAAATCAATGCAGAACTCAACATCGCGCTCAGGCGGTAGCCCAGGTAGCTCATCAGGGAAAACATCAGGGAACTCACAAACTAACGGGACCCGGTCCAACGGAACATCTGCAGCTCGAGTATCACAAACAAACGCTAAGAATCCCTGACATCCCTTCCGCAAGAGCTGACCAGCGCGAAGAGACGAAATTAAGCTGGGAAGGGCGACACTGCGGTCTCCCTGAATAACAAGGACTGGCTCTCCCGGAAAGCTAAATCTGACTGCCTTCTCACGGCAGTCCACCGAAGTATAACAAGTGGCTAGCCAATCCATGCCCAGAAGCACATTAAAGTCCAACATATCGAGGAGTATCAAATCAACTGATGAATCCCTCTCCCCGATACGAACGGAACACAAACGAAATACAAACCGAGCGACAAACGACTCACCTACCGGAGTAACAACAACAAGCGGCTGATCTAACGACGACGACTCACGGCCCAACAACGGTGCAAAGTGTGTAGAGACGTACGAATGTGTGGAACCTGGGTCGAATAATACCCGCGCGTCGAAAGAACAAACTGGCAAAGTACCTGTCACAACGGCATTGGATGCCTGCGCATCCTGCGGTGTCAAATCAAAAACTCGGGCCTATCCTCCACCGATAGCGGGCTGACCTCGACCTCGGCCTCTGCCTCCTCGTCCTCTCTGAACAGGACCGCCACGTCCTCGGCCTCTCGGTGCACCTAACTGGCGTGGAGCATCGCCTGGGGTAGAAAGTAGGGCTCTCTGAGGAGGGGGTGGTGATGGTGGTAGGGTCACATGCGGAACTGTCGCTGCTCCCTGTCGTCTCACCGGACAGTCTCTGATACGATGATGCAGGCTACCACACCAAAAACATCCTAACCATGGCTGCTGACCATATGGGTGAAGGCGATATAACTGGCCCTTAAAGAATCCACCACAGCCTCTGCGAACCCTCCTAGGTGCTAACATATCAGTGCGAATCCGACTCGGTCTCGAAACGACTGCAGGGGGAGTAATATCCGATCTCTGTGCTCGATTGACCTCTACTAACGATTCCACCATCTGTCGTAACTCCTGCATGCCTCCCATCATCTGTCGCAGCTCCTCCATACCGGACTCAAGCCTATCCATGCGACCTGGGGAATGCGGATCAGTCTGTCTCTGCGGCGTAGGCATACCACCCTGCTCAGTCCTAGTTTCGGACGAGCCAGCTCGAATCTCGTCTCTGACGGCAGCCCTCTGTGCCCTCGTAGCCTTCGGCGGCATAGTGGCTGGTACAGGAAAAGGATAGTAAGGACAGTGCAATAGGATCATAGGATACACGGAGTTGAAGAAGGAATTTTTCAAGCAAGTATATCCTAAAGTCACTTAGGCGGAGTACCGTATCGTAAGTATGCCGCGGACATACGCACGCTACGTTACGCTGCTTAAGTCACTTACTCCATCCACCAAGGGTCATCCTACACTCACAAAGGTAAAACCTATCGCTCTGATACCAACTTTGTCACGACCCGCAGGGTACGGAACGTGACTGGCACTTAAGTTTACGAAACGTCTAAAGGCGTCCGTAAAATAAGTAAGCCAAAGCCCAGAAAACAAAACCAATTAAGCAAAAGAGTGAAGAAAACCCAATCAATTGAAAGCGAGTTATCAAATAAGTCATGTAAAACCCTTTTTAAAAACAATACCAATTTTTCCCGAAAATTTCGGCAGAGTCTCCTTTGTAAATACTGGCCCCCAAAAATGGGTACAACAAAATATATACATGAATCCAACAAAATAGGGCATCCCCAAGCAGGAGCTAGCTCTTCGCCATAAGGCGGTCACAAATCTCACGCAATGTAAATGACAATAAGCATAATAATCATAAGGAAGCATGAAAAAGTAACATGTCGGCTCAAGTGAGCTCGACCCCAAAATACAGCATAAAATCCACAAACCTCGCAGTCTCATCTCTAGGTCAATATACAATAATCTGGTAGAAACAGTAGATGGAGTACACTAGATACAAAGAATATACAAGTGGTACAAAATGATAACATAACCCACCTATGAGCAAATCTCGAGTCCAGGCAAAAGAAGCAAGCGCACCCGCCGCTACTGAACTGACGGAGCGGACCTGCAACAGGCTATGGCACAACGGGGGTGAGTTGCCAACTCGTGAGTAATAAATAACATTTACACAGGCTATCGAATGCATGCACACAAGCATCCTAGCATCTATATACAGGTAAGGCAGGACATAATGGCGAGTATGTATGCAATATGGATATACTAGCAGGTGTGTATACAACATCAGTGTACGAATATGTATGCAACATGAATATCTGAGGTCTCAATAGGTTTATATATAAAAATATTTTATTAGATGTTGTTTTTGAAACTCTTTTAGAATGCCAGCAAATGTCAATGAATCGACGAAAACCGGTGTCCAGCAACGACACCCCAAAAGCTGTCTCAAATCTCATAAATGTATCGCTGGCCTCAGCCGTCCGGCTGACCCATCTCAAATATCAATATCTCATCATCTAGCGGCCACGGTCGGTATCCTCTGGATATCCGCCGTCCCAAACAGTCACCGGTAGGTAATCCGTCCCCTGCCAGGCTCAACGTCATCACCACATTCCTCTTGCCCCGGGGTACCTTACCGGGCCCACCATGTACCCGTGCCGGTTCCTCCACTCCTCGACACGGATTTCCAAATCCACAGCAAACTCATGGTGGACGACACTTACATCACTAGAAAACCGCAATTTTACATATTTTTAAAAAATATAATAAGTTTAGAAATTTTGCGGCTTTCCCCCGAAATCCAGCAATATCATAAAATCTCCAGAAATCCACATAAGTGCATATATCAATGATAATGAATGCGTATGATATCAATAATCAAGTTGCGATGTGTGATTAATATATTAAGCATGAACAATTAATATGATGAAGTACATGCACATGAATTAGCAATACTACGGTTTCATTTTTAAGGAATTAAAGGCAATAGTACCAGTTTAAGTATCAATTAGTAAAATGTTTCAATTTAAAAGTTATCTAGTGTGGTGGCATGGCAATTACCAGGGTGTGTGTGTAAACATGAATAGTGCTCGTGCTGCATATAAAAACCTGGTAATGGTGCATGTGTCCTACAATTGAGTTTGCGTATATGGGTATAACATATTGATCTAATTGCAGCAATTATCATGCCAGTATTATTATTCTAATGTCACAAGTGGTTATCCAATTTACTATTTTCCAGTTTACTAAATCTATCGGGCGACTTGCGCCATCCAAACGATCGTCCCCCGTAGATGTTAAATCTACTCACCGGGATCCCTGGCTAGCTGTGTCCAATCACCGCCTTTCCCTTTCGCGCCGCGTCTGACGTTTCCGCGACCGAACCTGGAATTTACATCATTACCAATTATAAGGTTACATATCAAGAACGACGCAAACCCCAACGAAACTACTAAAGTTCGCTAGCTAGGTACAACGTGCACAAAGTGCGCGGAACACACGCGAAAATCGCAAAAACTGCCAAAAACGCCGATTTGGGTCACCCGGCAAAACTAAAACCCGACTACCCAAAAACCGCACTCACGCATCCTAAAAGTCGTAGGACAAGCCATTACAATCATCAAGATATCAAAAATAGTCCATCACATAATTTATATAAAAATCTAGTAAGCATATACATTCCAAAAATCGGTGCAAAAATCGCCGATTTGCGACAAAACGACTACAATAAAGCATACTCACCCAAGCACACTACAAGCAATCCACACCCACTAATTACAACACATTAATCATGTTCCAAAACCTATATTCCACAACCAAACCCTTTCTTGATTTTTATAAATAGCAATTGCAAATCAAAAACCATACTTGAAAAACTTAATTAACACTAATTTCAACCCCAATTAGCAAGTTCATATCTTAGATTAAGATTAGCAAAACACTAGATAGCAAATTAGGTTTAAATCAATTAAATAATGCTTTCTAAAACTTAATCAACTCACTAATCAAGTTTCAAATATCAATTCCAAACAAAAACCTTCTCTTGAAAATTTAAAACAACAATTTACAACTAAAATCAACTTCTAAAATTACCTAAATTAGCATAATTAAAGACTACATAACAAGGTAACCATATAGATTAGTTCACTAACAACTAGATTAACTAATAAACAACTTAATTAATTATCATGGCTTCAAAACCCTAATTTAAACAAACTACTCTTTTAAACTAGATTAGAAATAAGCTAACTTTTAACACTAACCATACAATTAAAGGAATTTTTAGCAAAAGAAAGCAACTTGATGAGAATTATACCTCTTGATCTATGGATCAAGCAAGAGAATTTGCTCCAAGGAATGGCTTCCTAGCTCCAAGATTCAAGCAAGAATGGCTAAGGATAATGATAGCATAAGGTTTTTGTTTGGATTTTTGGAATTAATTCATGGATTTTGATGTATTTCTTGAAGAAATTGAAGAAAAATGAAAAGAAAAGAGAGGAAGAAGAGGGTGTGCAGGAATTTCGGCCAGAATGAGGTATGGGGGAGGGTGTGGGCAAGTGGGGAAAGTCATGGTCAAGTCCACAAAAGTCAATGTATCATACATTATCCATTTTAATTAAAATAATACCATAAACTATCAAATTAACTCAAGAAAGAAACCAAGAAGAGAGAGGCCAGAAATTTCTGGTCTCACACAAGGTGGGGCTGTCCTAGGGCTGAGGAAAAAGAGAGAGGGGTTTTACAAAAGAAATTTTATGCAAAAAGGCCCCCTACAACTCAAAAATTGCAAGTTTTAGCCCAAAATTCAATAAATTCGTTTCAATTCATAAAAATTTGTTAAAAATCAAAATAAATTACTAAAAATTCATTTTATCACTAGATTATAATTATCATAATTTTAGAGATTAAAATTAGCCCGGAAAAATTTGTATTTATCGCTTATTTAATGTATTTTCTTACCGGCTTAAAATAATATTAAAAAATTGAAAAATAGGGAAAAATTTTTAAATGACCAAAATTTCATAAATAACTCATTAGCTACTAAAAACAAGAAATTACCTATCCTTTTTAGGTATAATTAGCCCTAAACTGCAAAATATCGAGAAAGACGGTTTTCGGAAAAATACCGAATTTTCACCGAATTTCAGGAAAACACCAAAACGACTTTTCAAGATGCTACACCTAAAACTGGATAATAGACCGAAACGTCGTTAAACTAACAACGGACCACTACGTCCTAAAACTGGATAATAGACCGAAACGTCGTTAAACTAACAACAGACCACTACGTCCTAAAACTGGATATGGACCGAAACGTCCTTAAACTAACAATGGACCGCAATGTCTTAAAACTTGCAAATGACCGAAACGTCGTTAAACTACTCCCAACCCGCAGCATTTTCAGGCTGACGTGGTAAAAAAAAAATAAAAAAAACAAAAAAAAAACGGTATGTCCATAAGCAAAATGGGTACGGATGAAAACCCGAAAGGGCTCCGTGAGTAAAAACAGCAGGGCTACCGGCGAGTGTTCGTGAAAACCCGAAAGGGCGCGACCTCGTTAAAAAAAAAAAGAATAAAAAAAAACGGTATGTCCATAAGCAAAGTGGGCACGGATGAAAACCCGAAAGGGCTCCGTGAGTAAAAACAGCAGGGCTACCGGCGAGTGTTTGTGAAAACCCGAAAGGGCGCAACCTCGTTAAAAGACACTTATAGGGTCCTCTCGACCTTGTAAGGAGAAACCACCCGCGTGAGATCCTTACGACTCACAAGGGAGCAACACACTTAGGGATCCTCACGATTCCTAAGGAGAAATTACACTTGCGAGATCCTCACGACTCGTAAGGAGAACTCTCTTATGGGTCCCTCACGGCTCATAAGATTTGAAAGTCTTAAGTTACAGAGACCTGAACCTGTTCTTAAGCAACTCCCACAACCTCTATTAATGCCCTACAAGCAGCTCAATACTGACCCTTGTATACAATCCATGGGCGCGAATAAACATTTCCCTAACAAGGTCCCACCCGTGACTGGGGATATGTCCATACGGTGAATAACTCTTGTGAGTCCTCTCGACTCATAAAGAGAAAACACTCTTGTAAGATCCTTACGACTTATAAGAGAACATACACTTAGGAGTCCTCACGATTCCTAAGGAGAAAACGCACCTGCGAGATCCTCACGACTCATAGGGAGAAATACCTTTGTGAGACCCTTACGGCTCATGAAGTCAAAAGCCTTAGTCGACGGGATCCTAACCCTGTTCGCTAAGCCATCTTTGTTCGACATCGACAGAGGCAAATGATGATTCGCTCCTGGCAATATCCCAGTTGTAGCGATGCTGATGCCTAAACCGGCATCAAATTCCAAGTCCTTTCATGGTAAATGATGATTCGCTCCTGGCAATATTCCAGTTGTAGCGATGCTGATGCTGAGATTGGCACCAGATTCCAAGTTCCACACTCGCGATAAAAAAAACAGCGAGCTATACGTGCATACGAAATAGCCGAAATGATGGGGCAATTTGCAATAAAAATCAGCAAGTAAAAAAAAATATATGCATGAAAAATAGCCGAAATGATTGGGCAACTCGCAATAAAAAGCAGCGAGTAAAATTAAAATAAATAGCCGAAATTATTGGGCACCGCGAAAAATAGCCGAAATGATTGGGCAATCGCGATTTTCGCGATATAAAAAGCTGAAATGATAGAGCATCGCGGAAAGAATAAAAAAAATGATGAAAGAATGAAACTTTTTGCCCTACAGGTGATGCTACATCAATCCCTGTATACAATCCAGGAGCGCAAACAAAGAAGGAGTCGCACTCCTCCTCCCCAGGTTTCATCAGAAGAAGAAGCCGAATCTCGACGGGCCACAAATAACCTAGAGATCATCTCAACACTCGTCTCGTCACAGCGGACACATCATCAAGCAAAGCGGAACAGCGGCAACTCCCAGTTCCATGACTCGACGATGTACTCCCACAGAGAGTCAAACCCAACTCCATGAAATGCAGATATAATCAACAAAATTTCTGGTCACGTGGAACGCGGATAACGTCACTCTTTGACCCCGTGGAAAACGTCCAGAGCGGATCCTGGTCCTCGCAGAACACGGCAGTGAACCCGTGTGAAGCATCCAGAGCGGAGCCTAGTCCTCGCCTAACGCGGCAGTGAACCCGTGTGAAGCATCTAGAGCAAAATTCCTGGTCATGTGAAACGCGGATAACGTCACTCTTTGACCCTATGGAAAACGTCCAGAGCGGATCCTGGTCCTCGCAGAGCACGGCAGTGAACCCGTGCAAAGCATCCAGAGCGGAGCCTAGTCCTCGCCTAACACGGTAGTGAACCCGTGTGAAGCATCTAGTGCAAAATTCCTGGTCACGTGGAACGCGGATAACGTCACTCTTAGACCCCGTGGAAAACGTCCAGAGCGGATCCTGGTCCTCGCAGAGCACGGCAGTGAACCCGTGTGAAGCATCCAGAGCGGAGCCTGGTCCTCGCAGAGCACGGCAGTGAACCCGTGCAAAGCATCCAGAGCGGAGCCTAGTCTTCGCCTAACGCGGCAGTGAACCTGTGTGAAGCATCTAGAGCAAAATTCCTGGTCACGTGGAACACGGATAACGTCACTCTTTGACCCCGTGGAAAACGTCCAGAGCGGATCTTGGTCCTCGCAGAGCACGGCAGTGAACCCGTGTGAAGCATCCAGAGCGGAGCCTAGTCCTCGCCTAACGCGGCAGTGAACCCGTGTGAAGCATCTAGTGCAAAATTCCTGGTCACGTGGAACACGGATAACGTCACTCTTTGACCCCGTGGAAAACGTCCAGAGCGGATCCTGGTCCTCGCAGAGCACGGCAGTGAACCCGTGTGAAGCATCCAGAGCGGAGCCTAGTCCTCGCCTAACGCGGCAGTGAACCCGTGTGAAGCATCTAGAGCAAAATTCCTGGTCACGTAGAACACGGATAACGTCACTCTTTGACCCCGTGGAAAACGTCCAGAGCGGATCCTGGTCCTCGCAGAGCACGGCAGTGAACCCGTGTGAAGCATCCAGAGTGGAGCCTAGTCCTCGCCTAACGCGGCAGTGAACCCGTGTGAAGCATCTAAAGCAAAATTCCTGGTCACGTGGAACGCGGATAACGTCACTCTTTGACCCCGTGGAAAACGTCCAGAACGGATCCTGGTCTTCGCAGAACACGGCAGTGAACCCGTGTGAAGCATCCAGAGCGGAGCCTAGTCCTCGCCTAACGCGGCAGTGAACCCGTGTGAAGCATCTAAAGCAAAATTCCTGGTCACGCGGAACACGGATAACGTCACTCTTCGACCCCGTGGAAAACGTCCAGAGCGGATCCTGGTCCTCGCAGAACACGGCAGTGAACCCGTGCGAAGCATCCAGAGTGGAGCATAGTCCTTGCCTAACGCGGCAGTGAACCCGTGTGAAGCATCTAGTGCAAAATTCCTGGTCACGTGGAACGCGGATAACGTCACTCTTTGACCCCGTGGAAAACGTCCAGAGCGGATCCTGGTCCTCGCAGAGCATGGCAGTGAACCCGTGTGAAGCATCCAGAGCAGAGCCTGGTCCTCGCAGAGCACGGCAGTGAACCCGTGCGAAGCATCCAGGGCGGAGCTTAGTCCTCGCCTAACACGGCAGTGAACCCGTGTGAGGCATCTAAAGAAAAATTCCTGGTCACGTGGAACGCGGATAACGTCACTCTTCGACCCCGTGGGAAACATCCAGAGCGGATCCTGGTCCTCACACCAACATGGAGTGATCACCACCGCGACATTCGTCTCGATACAGCGGACGCGATACCAGCAAACGAAGCGAAGGCCAAATTCCTAGCTTCAGGATCTTGACGGCAAGTCATATAAAGCCTGAAAGACAATCGAAGATTATCCCACACCAGCGCGGAGTGGTCACCACCTCGACGTTCGTCTCGATACAGCAGATAAAATGTCATCCCAGCATTCTTCCCCCAGCAGGATTCGGAAGCGACAAAGCAAACGAAGCGAAGGCCAAATTCCTAGCTTCAACGTCTTGACGGTAAGTCATATAAAACCGGTAAGACAAACAGAGATCATCCCACATGGAATGGTCACCACCACGACATTCGTCTCGATACAGCAGACGAGATGTCAACAACAACGTTCTTCCTCCAACAGGAATAGGACACACCTAAGCAAACGAAGCGAAGGTCAAATTCCTAGCTTCAACGTCTTGACGGCAAGTCATATAAAACCGGAAAGACAATCAGAGATCATCTCACACCAACATGGAGTGATCACCACCTCGGCGTTCGTCTCGATACAGCAGACGCAACATCACCGAAAGGAGTCACGGCAAAATCCCTGGTTCCAGACCTCGACGGTTCACCAGCAACCTAGAGACAACCGCGACATTCGTCTCGATACAGAGGATGCAATGCCAGCAAACGAAGCGAAGGCCAAATTCCTAGCTTCAACATCTTAACGGTAAGTCATATAAAGCCTGAAAGACCATCAGAGATCATCCCACACCAGCGTGGAGTGGTCACCACCTCGACGTTCGTCTCGATACAGCAGACGAGATGTCAACAACAACGTTCTTCCTCCAACAGGATTAGGACATGCCAAGCAAATGAAGCGAAGGCCAAATTCCTAGCTTCAGGGTCTTAACGGCAAGTCATATAAAGCCTGAAAGACAATCGGAGATTATCTCGCACCAGTGCGGAATGGTCACCACCTCGACGTTCGTCTCGATACAGCAGACGCAACATCACCAAAAGGAGCCACGGCAAAATCCCTCGTTCCAAACCTCGACGGTTCACCAGCAACCTAGAGACAACCATGACATTCGTCTCGATACAGAGGACGCGATGCCAGCAAACGAAACGAAGGCCAAATTCCTAGCTTCACGCGTCTTAACGGCAAGTCATATAAAGCCTGAAAGACCATTAGAGATCATCTCACACCAACATGGAGTGATCACCACCTCGACGTTCGTCTCGACACAGCAGACGCAACATCACCGAAAGGAGTCACGGCAAAATCCCTGGTTCCAGACCTCGACGGTTCACTAGCAACCTAGAGACAACCATGACATTCGTCTCGATACAGAGGACGCGATGCCAGCAAACGAAGCCAAGGCCAAATTCCTAGCTTCAGGGTCTTAACGGCAACTCATATAAAGCCTGAAAGACTATCGGAGATCATCCCACACCAGCGCGGAGTGGTTATGACTCATCAGGGCTCTCCAAAATGAGCCTAACCTCAAGTAAAAAGCGGCATGGCAAATTCCTAACGCTTGCTCTTCCGACGGTCAAACTGCCAAGGAGGATTGCTTGATGACGTCTTGTCCAGCCCCCGAAGGGATCAGAGATACGGCAGTCGCAGGGCTACTCGAACAGCACGATTGCCTATCGAGGAATATATCAGCTCATGCGACGGTACGACGGCCAAAACTCTAAGTACCACAGACCCTAGCGGACTTCTGTCGTAAAGAGCAGAGGTTAACTGTGACGTTAGGATATTCTTGCGAGATCTGCTCGATTCGTTTCAACTCGTGAGGAAATTGATGTCTTTGCGAGAACTTCTCGATTCGTCTCGACTCGTGAGATAAAGCCTTAGGCAATAGGGATTAAAAAACCTGTTTCCTAAGCACTGGGACCCCGCAAGTCGGCCCAAAACGGTCTCTTGCATACTATCCATGGGTCTCACTCTCCAAAGTCGAATCTCGACAAGGAGGGAAACAACCGCTTACGGGTCCTCTCGACTCGTAAGAGGGAAAATTCTCTTATAGGATCCTTACGACTTATGAGAGAAAACACACTTAGGAGTCCTCACGACCCCTAAGGAGAAAATACACCTACGAGATCCTCTCGATCCATAGGGAGAAGTCTTTATGAGACCCTCACGGCTCATAAAGTTGAAAAGTCTTAGACGGCAGATCCTAACCCTGTCTCCTAAGCCATCACTGCCCTGCAAAGAGGTCAAGATGGACCATCTATGAGCCACACTTGCCAAAGCTACATGCCACTGAAATGGAGAAGCTCATGAGCATATAAACTACTTCCCGCCAGAGTAAGACATAAAGAGATAGAAGGGTGCGGCTCATGGAGTTAAGGGTTTGGAACTATATCTCTTAAGAGTCAAGATTTGAGTCAATGATAAATGACGACGCTTGTGTCCGCTCGTTATCTTCTCAGATCAAGATTCTGAAAGTTATATACCAACCCGAAATTGGTCATACGCTATGCATTACTCTGCACTACTTCACCCACGTATATGCTTACGTGGGCAAAGTAGTGGGGGGCATTTGTTCCCGCAAAAAATTTCTGCGCAAAAGAGTCCAAGGTATCAAATGACAGCGATACGCTTAAGAAAATGGGAACCAGTATCTTCCGGGCTGTTTTTTTGACAAACTCCCGAATGTGAAACAGATAAATTCTGATGGTATCGAAAGCGGCTCGAAAAACCCTTCGATTTGATATATTATGGGCCTCGTAATTCATCCGGGATCAAAAGTTATGAGGAATTACGTGTCCACACGTGATGGACTTTTAAGAACCCGCTGGAGGAGCTAAAAGATATAATAAAAACTCAGAAAAGACCCCAATGGGGCATCACGTGCCCATACGTGACCATGGGTCACGTGCAGACACGTGATGGGCTTTTAAAGCCTCTAAAATAATGAATGGAATTTAATTCTAAAAGTCAGAAAATACCTCAACGAGGTATCACGTGCTTACACGTGACCAATGGTCACGTGTTGACACGTGATGGTTAAAACAACAACATAAACAAGCGGTTGTTAAAGGAACCAATTTTGGGGTCGCGTGCTCATACGTGACCAAGGGTCACGTGCTCGCACGTGACTGGTTTTAAAAGCCTTATAATTTAATAGAATTAAATTCTAAAAGTTTCTGAATCTTTCCAAATGGAAAAGGGTCATGGGGAACCGTTGGATTAAAAATCCAAGGGTGATTAAAAATCACCAATTTATGGAAAAATCTTGGACTTGGAAAGATTTCCCCCCTAAATCTGACCGAGATAACAAATGGATATCTTTGGATTTAAAATCCAATGGTGAATAAAATTCACTTAACAATCTAAAGGCCCAGATTAATGATGAATGCAAATCAAATCTCTCAACATACAAATCAAATCTCTTAATGAGAGATTTGTTAAACAAATTGATTCTCTTCCTCCTCCTATAAATAGGAGCCAAGAGAAGAGAAGGAGATACACCTTGGAGAGAGAAGAAACAGAGAGAGGAGAATTTAATTCTCTGCAAAAGAAAAACCCTAGGTGAGAAAAGGGAAAAGATTAACTTCAAAAAGAGAATTTAATTCTCAAAATTCAAGAGTTTAACTCTTATAAAAAAAAAGAAGAACTTAGTTCTTTTTCTGGTTGAAGATCTGTACAGAGCACATCTCCCCATAGGATGAGAATTTAATTCTCATCGGGTTGAGATCCTGCCATGCAGATCCTAAACTTAGAAGGGAAATTGAGTTTTGAGAATTTAATTCTCCTGAAACAAAACTAGGGTTTAACCCTAATCAAGAATTTAATTCTTTTACATATCTGGGAATTTAATTCCTTTGAAAAGAAATCAGGGTTTTAT
The DNA here is from genome assembly GCA_030015575.1 of Agapanthus africanus. NCBI lineage: Eukaryota > Viridiplantae > Streptophyta > Magnoliopsida > Asparagales > Amaryllidaceae > Agapanthus > Agapanthus africanus. The sequence goes on from CM057339.1 coordinate 32,213,202, forward strand.
CCTAAATAAGAATTTAATTCTTTCACGATAGGAATTTAATTCCTCCAAAATCATAATTAAGGTTTAACCCTACAAAGAATTCAATTCTTAAAAGATCTCTGTTCATGAAAAGAACTAGGGTCACGTGACCCTTGAAAAGATCCCCTGCAAAGAACTTTGAAGCATCACCCCACGTGCTCCCACGTGACTCCCAAAACGCAGAAAGAAAAAGCAAAGGGAATGAAAGCTTTGGGCGCTCTCACGTGTTATCATGTGACCCCTCAGCAAATGCTTTAACAATTGGCGCATAGATCCCCATCACGTGCCAACACGTGATGCTCTAAAATAAAAATGAAAGTGTTTAACACTTAATAGCAGAACGAAGAAAGGAGTTTCGGCCCAATCTCAGGCACCTCACATGCCCCACGTGACCTCTGAAGCACAAAGAATAGAAAAGAGCTCTGGGGCGCCCTCACGTGTCACCACGTGACCCCTAATGAGCAGTATAACGCACAGAGCATGGGCTTTCATCACGTGCTCGCACATGATGGCCGTCAGAACTAAAGTGTTAAACACTTACCTGCAGAATAAAATAAGGGGAATCAGGGCGCTCTCACGTGTCCACACGTGACCCCTCTCTCCTTAGTGTTTAACACTAATCTGAAGACTTTGTCCTCAGTGTTTAACACTGATTTTCTTAGTGTTTAACACTCATTTGGAAAACTCTATTTGCAGTGTTTAACACTGATTTGCTTAGTGTTTAACACTAATTTGAAAACTCTGTTCCCAGTGTTTAACACTGATTATCTTTTAGTGTTTAACACTAACTTGCTAATCTTATTTTCAGTGTTCAACACTGTTGGTTTCTAGTGTTTAACACTAGCTTTAGCCCAATTGGCTAAGTTTCAGAGGCAAAGCCTCTCCCTCAATGGACCAACAGAGGGCCAATATTTCAAACATAATTGGACTTAGCCCAAACTGGCCATAAGTCCTCAAATCATCTTGAACTGAGCACATCTGCTCTTTCAATCAACTCATTGGTTCAAGGGTACATCTCTGAACTCCTCTGATATTTGTCGTTGTAATCCTTCAACGTCTTCAGAGAGGTGATGGGTCCCGATGACCACACATCAAGACGGACTGTGGGGTCCTTAAACCCACGGACTTATGCGTCCTTAAACTAAAATACGGACTGTGGGGTCCTTAAACCCACGGACTTATCCCTAAACTGGAACATGGACCACCACGTCCCTAAACTACCTATGGACCACCACGTCCCTAAACTGGAACATGGACCACCACGTCCCTAAACTGGCGGTGGACCACCACGTCCCTAAACTGGCAATGGACCACTATGTCCCTAAACTGGAACAACAGAGCCCATACGCTCTTTTGACGGATCTAAACGATCCCGTTAAGTCGATCTTAGTCCCAAACTGGACTAACGTATCCTTAACAACCGTTTAAGTTGATCTTAGCCTCAAATATGGCTAACGCATCCTTAAACCTTCAAACAGACTTTAGTCCCAAATTGGACTCTAGATCCCCCCAATCTACTTTGGTTCAAGGGTACATCTCTGAACTCCTCTGACATCTGTCGTTGTAATCCTTCAACGTCGTCAGAGAGGTGATGGGTCCCGATGGCCATAAATTTAATGGACCACTATGTCCCTAAACTGAAACATTAGAGCCAATAGCTCTTTTGTCGGATCTAAACGATCCCGTTAAGTTGATCTTAGTCTCAAACTGGACTAACGTATCCTTAACAAACGTTTGAGTTGATCTTAGCCTCAAATATGGCTAACGTATCCTTAAACCAAAACCCCAAACCCAAATCTAAGAAAACACGGATTTGGACTAAACCACGTCCTACGGGCGACGACATAAATCAGTCTCCGTATACAATCCACGGGCAACCACAAACAAAACAAATACCCACGACACGAAGTGACCAGCTGGAGAAGGAGAAAGTTGTTACCGCGATGCGGTAGCGTAATTAACTGCAGGGGCTTACGCCTGCAGGGAAGAGCGTCCCCACAATCAAAAACCCCTCAAGCGAGGGGGAATCTGACGAAGTCTGCTACATCGGCCGCATCCATCTAAACCTCCGATACACGGTGCCATAAATCAACTTGGCATCTTCGGAGAGGTGGACGGATAAAACCAATTAGTATCTGCCCCGAACCTCAGGAGAGACAGCCCATGTCTCGGCCGCCGTTAGGAGGGGAACACCAGGCATCTTAGCCACAGGGAGTCGAACGATCTCTTATACAGAGTATCATTGACGAAGGCGAAAGACAGAGCTCGTCTCATGAGCTGATGTCTTGAGGATGTATCTTCAGGTGTTCGACGGGATTTGAAGTAGTCTATAAAAACTTCTCTCCAATCCTTAGCCTTTTCCTGGTCTTTTATTTGCAGGGATGTTTCCTTGGTCGCTTTCTTTTCTTCAGACGACTCCGGAGATATTTCTGCTGGTGCAAGAACCCGACGGCTTTGTACAATAATCCTTATGTCATCGAGGTTTTCATCAGCCAGTTCTTTAGCGAGCTTGGCTAATGCATCCGCCTTGCTATTTTCCGCACGCGGTATGCTTTCTAGGGCAGAGGAAGGGATTTGGGTCAGCAATTGTTGCACTCTCTCGATAGCGATCTCAAGACCTGCTATCAAAGCCCTATATTCTACTTCATTGTTTGTCCTCGGCTCTGTTAGGCAAAAGGCAAAGCGCATTACCCCTCCTTGCGAAGTCATGAAGATAAGGCCTACCCCCGATTTGATTATAGAGGTGGTGTGCTTTCGCTTCTTCATGGAAGATTCCCCATCGAAGTAGAGTTTCCATCGAGTATCACTCCCTCCTCTCTCTCCCTGTCGATCGTGTCAAATGCGTGCTCGTACGGCAATTCGCAATTTAGGGGTGAATCAGCATGTATCGAATGCTCAACGAGGAAGTCGGCGATGGTCTGGCCTTTCACTTCCTTGAGAGGTCGGTATGTTATCGAGAATTCCATTATGAGTAGGGCCCATTTAGTGAGCCGTCCCGTTAGCATGGCTCTTGACATTAAATATTTGAGAGAATCCACTTTTGATATGAGATGGAATTCATGCGCCAACGCATAATGCTGAAGCTTCATTATCGCGAAAATTAACGCCAGACAGTGTTTTTCGATAGGGGAGTAGTTGTCTTCTTCCCTCAGTAAAACTCGACTCAAATAGTAGAGGGCTCTCTCCTTTCCTTGGTCGTTCTCCTGTGCCCATAGCACGCCTAATGAACCTTCGAGGGCGGTTGTGTATAGGATGAGGGGTTTTCCCTTGATCGGAGCAGTCAGTACCGGCGGATTCTGAAGGTATTGCTTAATTTCGTCCAGTGCACTTTGGCATTTGCGATCCCAGACGAACGAGGTCCCCTTTTTCACTAAATGGCTGTAGGGCGGCATTTGCCGGAGAGGTTAGCTATGAACCGCCGGATATACGCGATCTTCCCTTGGAGAGACCGCAGTTACTTGAGAGTTCTTGGCGGGGGCATTTCCATAATCTTCTTGATCTTTAACGGGTCTATTTCGATGCCTCGATGTCCTACGATGATCCTAGGAATTTTCCTGAGGAAACTCCGAACGCGCATTTGAGAGGGTTCATTTACAGGTTGTATTTCCGAAGACGCTGGAAAACTATCTTTAGATACTCCCATTGCTCTTCGTGCGACTTGCTTTTCACCACGAGGTCGTCAATATAACATTCGACGATTTCATGTATGAGGTCATCGAAAATCTTTGTTATAGCCCCTTGATAGGTAGCACCGGCGTTCTTCAGACCGAAAGGCATCACTTTGTAGCAAAATACTCAGAAGTACATACGCTAAGCGTATCTAAGCAATATAAAATAAATACACAAGAGACAAGATATAAAAAGAACAGCAACTTTTATTTATTAACATTCTTTGTACAATGCATGAAAAGGAAATACAACTGAATAAAAAAGATGCCTAAACAGTGGCATAACAGGAAATGAAAAGTACCGAATGGAAAAGTGTACAATGAAACTAAAGTGCCGGATCTTCGACAAACTGCTCCAAGTCTTCTGCAGATGGCTCGGTCTCTGCCGGGTCCAAACCAGCTGACGACATTCAAAGAAGAAAGAAATAGAATGTCGTCAGCGAACAGGTCGCTCGGTAAGTCCCAAAGATAAGAGGAGAAATAGAATAGACAGAGAGTAAGAGAGAGAGGGAGAGAGTAGCTTTTACAGTTGTATTATATTGTTATATTATTGTAGTATTGTGTTAACGCAGTTGTTTGTAGGTTGGTACAGAAGGATGCCAGTATATACGAGAGGGGTCTCAGTATGCTAGAGACCAGGGCAAATGGAAGCACACGACTCCGTTATACAACCCGGAATAACGGTGATTGATCTTATTTTCCGTTGTCGGTATTTAGAAACTTGCATGAAATCACAACCAAAAATATTTGACCTCAATCAATAACGGTGTCGGATTGTAGTGCATTAGTGAGTGCAGATCGTCCACAGGGATTGCGCGATTCGTTCGTATCTTAGTTTTGTTTGAATCGAAACTTTAATAGAAAAGAAAAGCAAAGAAAATGATTCAAGATTTTTATCGATGAGTTTCAAGTATCACTATTCTAATCAAGAATCAAGAAAATGATAAACATCGAGAATCAAGTATCGATAGAATTCCAATCACTTTAGCTTTCAAGATTTGAAGTATAGCTCGTAGGAATCGATTCGGTTGTAAATGTGAAGGAGATTCAAGATTACGATTTCTTATCCATTAACAAATTGATGCTAAATCGATGTAGAATTCATCGAGGATCAAGGATCTTGCGAAGAATTAGGGTTCCTCATCCTATCCTTTGTCCTTTCGATGATTCACATTCACTAGATAGCTTCTTGAAATTCGGATGATCGATCGTTGATCTCTAGATCGTGCGAAAGGAATCAAGAACGCATTCGCATCGATCTAGATCATCGATCATTCGATTTTCAAGAATTTACAATTGTTTTAAGACTTAAGAAATCGTTTAAAGATTTGTCGACATCATCATTTTACAATCGTTTCGATTCCTCCACGAGCGGAGATTTATTCAAGCATCATCATGAAGAATACATTCAAGAATAGAATACGGATCATAATGCTCGAATTGAAAATAAGCAAGTTTAAAGAATCTTCACCTTTATTACATCAACAAGTAGTTACAGCTCTCAAGAATTACAAGAGGTAGGAACTTCGCTCGTCGAATCTAGCATCGCTCGGCTCCTTGAGCCTTGGATCGCTTGGATCTCGTGCTCCGTTGAAGTCCGGCTTCGCTTCAAAGGATCGTTGAAGACTTGCTTGGCTTGCACTAAAAGGATTTTGAATTCTTGATCTTGGATTGGATTAGGGTTAGGGTTTTGACACAAGTCTTGTCACTAGACTTGTGGGTGGAAATTGGGGAACTAAAGATTAGCTAGAGATTAGACAACTAAGGATTGATTCCCTTTCAAGAGAGCCTTGGGGTCTTTTTATAGGTTTTCCAAACCCTAGGTCTAGGAATTCAAATTTGAGTTTTCCCTCCAAAAGTTTGTTATAGGGAGAGGCTTCTAGAAGTAGTTAGTTAGGGCTTAGCTTCTACCCTAAGCTAGGAGGTTAGGAGGAAGGTTCTAGATCTTTAATGGAGTTTAAGTGAAGCTTGTTGAGGAAGCTAAGAGTGTTTAGTTAGGAACCCAATGGCTTGCTGATCTGGCAGAATGTTCTGGAGTAATCTGGAGATTGCAGTAGCTTGATGAAGTGTACACATTGAGGTAAAAGTTATAGTGCTGAAATGAGGTACTGACGTGTCCAAGCCGCCGCGGAACCGCGGCGCAAGGCGGCTCCGGCCGCGGTTCCGCGGCCAAGTAGTGGAGCTAGGGTTGCATTCTTCTCATTTTGACTTTTTATGTCTTCCAGTGTACTTTATGATATGTTGAATCTCTGAATTCACTCTAGATCATTGCCAGATTCTAATTCCTTGAGTTGGCGTATTTTTAGCAGTCTTTGTCTTGTAATTTTGACCGATCTCTTAGAATTTCCTGCAGAGACTTCGAAACACAAGTTGCGATATATAGGAATGATGCCATGCTATGAAATACAGTCAATTTCCCTAGAAATGTCGGTTTTAAAGTCTAACGCATGTAATCTGATATTTAACGACTGTTTTTCTAATATGTGCTATATGAATGCCGAACACTTCTAGATGAGTGCAAATGATAGGGAAATTGCCGGTTAAAAGATGCAGTATTTTCGACTGATCAAATTCCTCCAAACTTATTTTCGATCGTCTCGAGCGAACTTTTTATTAAAAAGAAGGAGAAAATAAAGAAAGAGAAAAACTAACTAGCACACTTTCGTAGGCAACACGATTATACTGAGCACGTGCAACAAGCCTTTAAACCTCTAGGTGTCCCTAGTAGGAGGAGTGTTGTCTCCTGTGGGTTTTCAGCGGATTGCACCCACAAAATCCAATCATAAAAGAAAGATCATGAATATTACATTTAAAGAAAAGAATTGTAAAAGAAAAGCTTTGAAAATTATGATTTCCAACTAAGCTAGCTTTTCGGTTGTCATGAGCCCTATCTTAATAGTCATGAAAAAATGTTAGAAATCACGTCATCCCTCAATAAAATATCGTCTTATTCTCCATTCCTATCTTTCATCCAAGCATTGATCATATAACCCTGCGTGTGTGTAAAGACATCCCTACACCCGGAGAATTCAATTCAAGCTATCATATTCTTGCTCGTCAGCCTCAGTACTTTTTAATTAATGAATATTTAAATGAGATTGCTCACACACTTTCTTGCGACTGTTAAAACTTCTTGAGGTACTAACCGACCGATTACTTATGTGCTTGCTTATTTGGTGTATTTTCCTCGTCTTGCACCATCTAAGGCTTAGCAGTGACTCCCAGACCAGTTGACCTTAGGGCACTAGGTGAAGAGGCACCCTCGCTATATTTTTTTATTGCTGCCTTAGTGATAACAAAACCAGTGTTCATTTTTCTCACCACTTTATATTTTCTTCATTTTTTTTATTTCCTTCATACTTTGGCTTTAAGACAAGAGCATTTCAAGGTATCCTCTACTTTCCCAGGCTTCAAGACGTGTGTAAGTGCGAATAGTAGGGTATCAACGTTCAAAATGTTTGGCTTCCAGAATAGAAACTAATTTTCAGATTTATTTTTATCCTCAGATTAATGACTTCCTTCATCTTACTAACCCTTGGGACAACGGCTCATAACTACTTATTACTAGTTCGTATAAGAAAACTTCTAATTTTTTCGGTTTTCTTAAATTTTTCTAATCTCATGGATGTAATTTTTCACTATCTAAACTTTTATTATTTTATTTATGTACAAAAAATGTTTAAATATTAAAATATTTTTATATTTTTATGGATTTTGAAAATTTTAAATTTTTATAAGTTTTTAAAGAAATGTTTTATGCTTATGCAAATGATGCAAAAAATAAGCACAAATCTTCCCCAAACTTGTTTTCAACAGTGTCCTCACTGTTGCTAACCGTTATATCTATAAAATCTGTAAGTCTGGGAGGAATTTATTAGTGGGGGCAAAATATATAAGTGAAGAACCTCCCCCAAACTTATTCTTTTCACTCACCTCCATTCAAAAAGATGATGCAGTGATATGCAGGACATGAAGGTGAGACGGGGGAATTTTATTCCAAATAAAATGGCTCCTGTAAGAACAGGAGCTCCTCTGTGGGGTCAGTGGAAAAATACGGCTTTAGTCTATGTCCATTCACTTTGAAAAATGTGCCATTTTTAACATTTTCTACTTCTACTGCCCCGTGCGGGTATACAGACCGCACAACAAAATGTCCCTTCCACCGAGATCGAAGCTTACCCGCGTGAAGGTGTAATTGTGAATCATAAAGAAGGATTTGTTGACCAGGTGAAAATGTTTTCCTCAAAATGTTTTTATCGTGAAAAACCTTAGTCCTATTCTTTACGATCACAGCGTTATCATAAGCTTCATCGCGGAGTTCGCTTAACTCATTAAGTTGCAGCTTCCGAAAGTTGCAAGGTTGGTTTAGGTCAAAGTTGATTTCCTTAATAGCCCACAATACTTTATGCTCAATCTCGACGGGTAAGTGATATGCCTTCCGAAACACTATCCTATATGGAGACATCCCTAGGTCGGTTTTAAATACAGTTCGGAATGCCCAAAGAGCATCCGTCAATTTGGTCGACCAGTCTTTTCTATTCTTAGCAACAGTCTTCTCCAGGATTAGTTTGATCTGTCTATTTGAGATCTCAGCCTGCCCGCTCGTTTGGGGATGATAGGGTGTAGAAAGTCGATGGTTGATTGAGTATTTCCGCATCAGAGTCTCGAAAGACCTGTTGCAGAAATGTGTCCCATTATCGCTACTGATAGCGCGTGGGTGTCCAAATCGCGAAAAGATATTCTCTTTTAAGAACTTAATGACAACTTTCCTGTCATTAGTGCGATATGGAATGGCTTCAACCCACTTTGAGACATAATCAACCGCCAGCAGTATGTACAGATTCCCAAAGGAGTTGGGAAAGGGACCCATAAAATCAATGCCCCAAACATCGAAAATTTCAACAACCAAGATGGGTTGTTGAGGCATTTCATTTCTCTGGGAAATTCTACCCGTGTACTGACATTGTGTACAGGTTTTGCAATAGTCAAATGTGTCCTTGAACAAGGTCGGCCAATAAAATCCGCATTGCAAAACCTTCTCCGCCGTCTTTTTAGGACCGAAGTGACCCCCACAGGCCTGATCATGACAAAAAGAAAGAACACTCTTGAACTCTTCTTTTGGGACACACCGGCGAATGATCTGATCAGGACAATACTTAAACAAATATGGATCATCCCAGTAAAAGTGTTTTACTTGGGATAGAAAACGGTATTTGTCCTGTTTTGACCAATCGCTGGGTATAAGTCCTGTGACAAGATAGTTCACAATATCCCTGAACCAAGGTTCATTGGATACGCTCAAGAGTTGTTCGTCAGGAAATGAATCATTGATCGGCAGGGTCACAGGGAATGAAGAGATGCGTGAAAGATGGTCGGCTACTACGTTTTCATATCCTTTCTTATCTTTGATAACAAGATCAAATTCTTGTAACAGAAGGATCCAACGTATTAGCCGACCTTTTGTACCTTTCTTCGCCAGAAGATGTTTTAAGGCGGAATGGTCAGTGTACACAACTATAGGAGAGCCAATTAAGTAAGGCCTGAATTTTTCTAATGCAAATACAACCGCCAAAAGTTCCTTTTCGGTAGTTGTATAATTGATTTGAGCATCATTCAGGGTCTTACTCGCATAGTATATCACGTGTGGCATCTTTTCAATGTGTTGTCCTAAGACTGCACCTACTGCAAAGTCGAATGCATCACATATCAGCTCAAAGGGGTAGTCCCAATTTGGAGACGATAGAACGGGGGCTGTAGTGAGGGAGTGTTTAAGTGAGTCGAAAGCTGCCTCACAGTCCAAGTCAAAGTAGAAGGTCGTATCCTTGGCCAGGAGAAGAGTTAAAGGTCTAGCAATTTTGCTAAAATCCTTAATGAATCTCCTATAAAAGCCCGCATGGCCAAGGAAAGATCGAATATCTTTGACGCTTTTGCGATGAGAGAGAGGTTTTGAAGGACATCTATCTTAGCTCTGTCAACCTCAATGCCTTTCTGTGAAATAACATGTCCAAGTACAATTCCTTCTTGGACCATGAAATGGCATTTTTCTTAGTTCAAAGTTAAGTTCTTCTCTTTGCAACGAGTAAGAACTGCGTCAAGATTCGAAAGGCAATCAGAAAAAGAGTCTCTAAAAATCGAGAAAACGTCCATAAAGATCTCCAAAAAATTCTCTACCATATCAGAGAATATCCCCATCATACACCGCTGAAAGGTAGCGGGAGCATTGCATAACCCAAAGGGCATGCGACTGTAAGCAAAAGTACCAAAAGGACAAGTAAAAGTGGTTTTATCTTGATCCTTTTTGGCGATGGGGACCTGATTATAGCCTGAGTATCCGTCCATAAAACAATAATACTCTCGTCCCGGTAAGCGTTCCAGCATTTGATCAATGAATGGTAGAGGAAAGTGGTCTTTCCTCGTGGCGGCATTGAGTTTTCTATAATCAATACATACACGCCACCCAGTTTGGGTGCGTGTCTGAATCAACTCATTTGCCTCATTAGTAATAACAGTGATGCCGGATTTCTTAGGGACGACATGTATAGGACTCACCCATTGGCTATCAGAGATTGGGTATATAATACCACTATCAAGGCATTTGACGATCTCTTTCATCACTGCTTCCTTCATGACGGGATTCAACCGTCTCTGTGGTTCTCGGGTTGGTCTGGCATCATCCATCACATGTATATGATGTTCTACAATCAAGGGACTAATCCCTTTGATGTCCGCCATAATCCAACCAAACGCCTCTCTATTAAATCTCAATACCGATAAAAGTGCATTCTCTTGCTCTGATACTAGAGAAGCGGATATGATAACCGGTAAAGACTCATTCTCACCTAAATAAGCATATTTAAGATGAGAAGGTAAAATTTTGAGATCTAATGCTGGCGGAGAAATGATAGAAGGTGGGATCATCGAGTGATTTTTAGAATTACAAAGAATCTCAGAGCCTGTGAAAGATACAGACTCGGGTGGTGAAAAGTCAGGAGTGTCAGACTCAAGTGTAGGAAAATTGTCCTCACTAAGATCATGTGTAAGATCAAACAGAGATGTGGTAGTGTCGTCGAGATCTGTAAAGCAAAGTTCCTCAACTCCGCAACTATCGGGAGCGATCTCGTGGACAGAGCACACATCTAGAATATGAGCAGAAGGTTCTGATGGCTGACTTCCAACTTTGTAGATGTTTAGTTCAATGGTCATATTTCTAAATGATAAGTTCATTGAGTCATTTCTACAGTTAATAACAGCGTTGGAAGTGGCAAGGAAAGGACGACCCAGAATCACCGGAATTTGGCCCCGGGTGTTTACTACAGGCTGTGTATCGAGTACAATGAAGTCTACAGGGAATACAAATTCCCCGACCTTTATCAACACATCCTCTAGTTCACCCCTTGGTTTAGTGATTGAACGGTCTGCCATTTGGAGAGTGCAATGAGCAGGTTTCAACTCTCCAATCCCTAGCTGCTCATAGACAGAATATGGAAGCAGGTTAACACTTGCGCCAAGGTCTAAAAGAGCACGATTTATGTTTTTACCCCCAATAGAAATCGATATTGTAGGACATCCTGGATCCTTACGTTTCTTTGGTAGCTGGGGGATAAAAGCAGTGCTAATGTTATTAGACATGAAGACCTTCTTCGGCACTTGAGTCTTCCTCTTCCTAGTGCACAAGTCCTTAAGAATTTTCGCATAAGCGGGGACTTGTTGAATCGCATCTAGGAGAGGGATGTTGATGTTAACCTGTTTGAACATTTCCATAATTTTCTCCATATGAGGACTCGATTTGTTACCCCTTAACCGATTCGGGTAAGGAGCTTTAGCAATAAGTGCCGGGTCCATCATAGGAGAAGGAAGAGAGGGTAGACGAGATCCTAAAAGAGGAGTAGGGATCGTCTGTGGAGAACTAGAAGGGCTATACTGAGGTGTCGAGCCTAGTGGGAAATAGAGAATAGGCTCGTGAGAAGACGGTGGGGTAGAAGAACAAGGATCAGAAGTAGAAGTGTATGTGTGAGGAAAGGTCTCAGCCGGGGTGTTATTGATAGGATTTTCAATATCATCAATTCCTTCCCCGACATGGTTATTCAGCACTCTTCCCGATCTCAACGTTGTGACGGCATTTACATTGTAATGCCCAGGATTAGGTAGGGGTTGAGAAGGAAGTTTCCCTTTTTCTCTCGCACTCATTTCGGCTTTAAGTCGTGCGATTTCAGCTTCCATCGATCTGATACTCTCAGTTTGGGACGCTGAGTTTTTCTTTATCTCACTGACGGAAGATCTAACCTCAGCCGAAACCTCTATGAAATTTGAAAAAAGTAATTTCATGGTTTGAGTGAATTGAGAGAACTCGTCAGAACAGGACAACTGCATAGGATTAGACTGTGCAGGAGTGTTGACCTGGTTTTGGAAATTTTGTGACTAGTAGGGGTGCTGAGTGAGTTGAAGTGGTTGCTGTTGTGGTGGAAGAGCCCTTTAGAGATTATTTTGGCTTGGAACCGTGTTTTGAGATTGTTGTTGGTTCCAAGTAAAATTCGGATGATTCCTCCAACCCTGATTGTATGTGGAAGAATATGGATCGTTTCTAGGTCGTTGAAATGCGGCATTAGTATGCTCGTAACCTTGAAACTGAGAGTTTAATGGACATTCTTCCGTTAAGTGAGAAGGATCAGAACAGCAGTCACATACAGTTTTGGGGAGCGACATTGGGTTTAGGGAGGCTGCTGAAAATTTTTGTTCCATAGCTTCGAGCTTCTTTTGCATTGCTGCCATCTCAGCTCGAACACCTATGGACACATCTATTTGGTGTACGCCACCCCTATTCAATGGTTGGGTTCCACTCGCCCACTATAGTGATTTTCAGCGAACTCTTCTAAAAATTTCCATGCTTCCCCATCATCCTTGGTCATAAAGGTACCTTGACACATGTTTTCAAGGTTCTGTTTAGTGTTTGGGTTAATGCCCTCATATATGATTCGGCAAAGATCCCATCTCGGGATGCCATGATGAGGACATTAAACCAATAGATCCTTGAAACGTTCAAAGCATTTAGAGAATGGTTCAGTAGGAAGCTGGGTAAATTGATTCTGTTCGCTACGGATTCGAGCTGTCTTTTGCATTGGGTAAAATTTCTTAAGGAATGCCGTGACGAATTCTTCCCAATTCGTAATAGAGCGTGCAGTAGTGTTATATAGCTACTTCTCGGCTATATCGCACGAAGTAAATGGAAGAAGTCGTAGACGCATAGCATCCACTGAAAGTTATGACGTACCCATCATTGCGCATACGTTTTCAAATTTGGTGATGAAAACGTAAGCGTCCTCAGTCTCGAGTCCGTGGAATTTGGGTAAAAGGTTGATGTATTGGGGTTTAATTTCAAAATTATCCCCGTTGGCTGGTGGAATGGATAAGCAGGTCGAAAGAGGACCTCGCAATGGATAGCACCTCTCTTGAAGAGAGATGCGGGGTGGATTCTGCGCACTAACGGACGGCGGCAGATTAGTGTTAAAGAAGTTCGATGGAGGCGGATCCATCGATGTGGGTGTGGTAGTGGGTAAAGAAGAAGTAAATGGAGAAATACCAACTTCGGAGTCGATAAAGGGTACGCGGACTAAACGGGCACTAGAATCCCGTGTCCAGCCTATCTTGCACTAAAAAGGGTTAGTACAAGTGGCAGCGTTGACTTATAATTAGGGGTAATGAATGAATGAATGCGGTGTTTGTTTTGAAAATTGGACGGATTTTTGAAAAAAATGATGCAACACAACAAATGCAACACACAAAACCCTAATTCTAGTGGTCGCCTAGGTCAAATCTCTAGACCGCTCCTAACTGCCAAAAGACAAGTCGCAGGATAAATCCTCCACTGCCTCTTTGTCTCTCCTGTGGCCAGGTAAGTGTCAGGTAAGTGGGAGGTTCTCCACTACGTAAGTAGTGGGCCTAATTAAGTAACCACTAGCCTTCGACACACTTGCCTTAGACACCATAAGAAAAACGCGGATAAGCAATGAATTACCCACGACCTTCTTCTGTCCTAAGTGAGCGCGACGGTCCTTAAAGTCATCTCTAGATTTCTTTTAGTTAATGTCACGCCCCGCTTCCCAGTATACGGCGAAGGAGACCCGACGAGGCCCGCTACGTATATACTCAGAAGTACATACGCTAAGCGTAACTAAGCAATATAAATACACAAGAGACAAGAGTATAAAAGAACAGCAACTTTTATTAATAACATTCTTTGTACAATGCATGAAAAAGGAAAAACATCTGAAATAAAAAAAATGCCTAACCAGTGGCATAACAGAAAAAGAAAAGTACTGGAAAGAACAAGATACAATATCTAGAGCTCGAGGTCTTCGTGGAACCGCTACAAGTCTTCACTGGTGGGCTCGATCTCAGCTTGGTCCGACGCACCTGACGACATTCAAAGAAGAAGGAAATAGAATGTCGTCAGCGAACAGGTCGCTCGGTAAGTCCCAAAGATAATGGAGAAATAGACAGAGAGTAAAAGAGAGAGAGAGTATTTTTTAATGTTGTATTGTATTGTCATATTATAGTAGTATGGTGCTAACGCTGTTGTTGTAGCTTGGTACAGAAGGATGCCAGTGTATACGAGGGGAGTCTCTATATGCCAGAGACTAAGGGCACGTATAGTACAAGGAACCGTTTATGCCACGGTACAACAGCAACAGTATTCATGTTAGGTGTCTTAATCTGACCACCTCGTGCCACCTTTAACACCTTCCGTACCAATCTATCCCTTTAAACCCCGTAGTGTTTTAACAGTGTTGTAGTATTGGAATATGTAAACTGGATGACTGACCAAAACCATGATATCAGTAAACATGTTGTAACTGTATAATCAGGAAAATGGAATATCAGGATAATGGATGAATATCCATGGTTTGATTCAGTCAAAATGAATATATTGTTAACTGGATTCAGGGATTCTTGTATTCAAATTTGTATTGGAATATGATTGAATATAGGTTGACTTGAATTATATTCAAGTCAGAAATAGTCAGACTCTAACCCGAGTCAGACTAAAAGAAGGTGAGTTGAAGTTCAATAATTGTTAAGGGCCTTATTGTAATTTATAAAACTCGAGGGGGTTTATTGTAAAAATACTATTGTATATTTTTCAAAATACAACTCAAGTATTTAATTATCGTCTTTATGTACATACAATAATTTAATGATCAAGATAAATATGTATACATGTTCGAATAACATGAAATGAGTCAAGTATATTATTCGAGTAACTACCATAAACAATGCTGTAAAGAAATATTATGTACGACTAATTAATCAAGTTGAACGAATGCGAAATATAAACAGAAATATGGCTCTAAATGTTTTGCATGCGTAAGTTCCAGTTTCACCTAAATACGACTACCGGTTTGAGAGATATATATGTTTTCGTATCGTCGCGCAAAACGGATCAGAATCTATTCGGCACCGTCACATA
Source organism: Agapanthus africanus (assembly GCA_030015575.1). Taxonomy (NCBI): domain Eukaryota; kingdom Viridiplantae; phylum Streptophyta; class Magnoliopsida; order Asparagales; family Amaryllidaceae; genus Agapanthus; species Agapanthus africanus. The sequence continues at coordinate 32,228,352 of CM057339.1, forward strand.
TTTTTAAAACGCAGTTTGAGTTAATTTCTATCGGGTTTCAGGTTACGAAGCTTATTATAAAATTGTAGGTATTTCGATGTACTTATCGAAAACACCAAGATTCATACGATTTGGATTTCTGACGCTCTAGTTATGATCATTTTAATATCAGCGTTTAAAACAGAAATTCAGATTTATGGACAGCAACTATATATTGTATTGTAAAGCCTATATCAGGTTGTTTCATGCATTCCTAAGTAATATAATATACAGAAAATTATTGTTCTATCAATGGTGCATCTACACATCTAAATTTTGTCACAAACGGATATCGGGTGTTCGAGTTATGTCCAATTTAAAAACAATGTGCGAATCAGGACAGATTCTGTCCAGATCCGTCACTTAATATTGTAACGCAGTTTTCTTTATCTAAGGTAGGTTTTCAGTAAAACTATAAAACTAATAAAATCTATATCATTCGATGTAGATATCAAAAACATCTGAGTTTGCTCAATTTGGATACCGGTATACCAAGTTATGTGTCCTAGAAATTGACCGATAGCTGCAGTTTTCTGTTTTACGATCAGTGAATAAATACGATGTAATTCACAAACCGTTATGCGGATCGATCTAAAATTTTTACAGCATGTATAAAATAATATAATCTATCATATGTAAATTCCATGAAATTTTCAGAAGTAAAAATTAATGTCTAAAAATTATTTTAAACCTAAAGGTATTGATGTGTATACTAAAATCGGCAAAAAGATTAACTAGTATTTTTATGCAAGCTTTATCCTTTCTTTTAATAACCAAACCGATTCCATGAGATATCATAGATATATTATGGATTGAAATCTATGTTCTCACAACTTGTAATAAACATTCATAATCATTAAGAAAGAATTAAAAATACTTTAATTTGAACAAGAGATAATAAGATATTATTAAACCATATAGAATCATATATATTTAAACTTATGTATATGTATATGTATATGTTTATGTGTATCTTCTCTTATGGATTATGATATGAAAAGAATAAGGGGTTCACGATGCATGACAAGAGGAAAAAAGAGATGGGGGGAAAAGGAGAGAGAAGGGACTTACATGCACAAGCCGGTATTGTCACCGGGCTTGTCTATCCGCCGACAGCCTCGCGTTACTAGCGAGACCTTCTTGAAGAGTTCTTCATGTTCTTCTTCTTGGACTTTAGGTGAAGAGGGAGAAATGAGAGATAGAAAAAAATATGAGGAAGGAAAAGATGGAGGAGGACAATTAAGATGGTGTAATGGTGAATTATGTATAATAATATATGCATTTAACATAAGAATTAAAAGAGAAATGAAAGGTCACCATTCATTTTGGAAATGAAAGGTCTCATTTGTAGGTTATGAGAAGAATAAAAAAAAATGATAAAAAAATAATTGCAAGAATGGGGATTTGAACATGTGACTTATGGAATAACAATGCAAGGACTTAACCAATGAGCTATAAGGTTGTTCATGCATATATTTAACTAGAATTAAATATATGATGTTGCTTAAAAAGAAAATGGGCTTTTTAGATGGGCTGTAGAGAATAAGAATAATGGATTTGGGTTAAATATTTATGAAAGGAAAAATAAGAATGAGAAGTTAAAAACTTAAATATAAGAAAAAGAAATTGTACCTAGAAAAAAAATACATAATAGATTGAGAAATAAAATAATAATAAATTTAATAGAAAAAGGAAAATACCAAGTACAAATAAATACGGTATATTATTGAAGAGAGATAAAACAAATGTATAAAAATTTTGGGGTTGTTACATTCTACCCTCCTTAAAAATAATTTCGTCCTCGAAATTACTCAAGAAGGATGGTGTAATAGAGTAAGGAAACAGGATTAGGATGATATCTTCTTCGAGCTCCGTCAATTGATACTCTAACCAATTGAGCTAATAAGTCTACAAGATACAAATAGAAAGGATGAATAAGAATTAAGAATTCAAAAGTGGAGAGATGGAGTTCAAGGAAACCGAAGGTGGAGTTCAAGATGGATTCAAGGAATATGTAATGTAAAGAATGTTTTCAGTTGCTGTTTCTTGTGTTATATTGCTTAGGTTGTTCACGCAGACCAGAACTGCATGATAGGGATTCATACAGCTGGAACCTGCATGGGCCACCAACAAAACCTGTCACGCCCCGCTTCCCAGTATACGGCGAAGGAGACGCGACGAGGCCCGCTACGTATATACTCAGAAGTACATACGCTAAGCGTAACTAAGCAATATAAATACACAAGAGACAAGAGTATAAAAGAACAGCAACTTTTATTAATAACATTCTTTGTACAATGCATGAAAAAGGAAAAACATCTGAAATAAAAAAAATGCCTAACCAGTGGCATAACAGAAAAAGAAAAGTACTGGAAAGAACAAGATACAATATCTAGAGCTCGAGGTCTTCGTGGAACCGCTACAAGTCTTCACTGGTGGGCTCGATCTCAGCTTGGTCCGACGCACCTGACGACATTCAAAGAAGAAGGAAATAGAATGTCGTCAGCGAACAGGTCGCTCGGTAAGTCCCAAAGATAATGGAGAAATAGACAGAGAGTAAAAGAGAGAGAGAGTATTTTTTAATGTTGTATTGTATTGTCATATTATAGTAGTATGGTGCTAACGCTGTTGTTGTAGCTTGGTACAGAAGGATGCCAGTGTATACGAGGGGAGTCTCTATATGCCAGAGACTAAGGGCACGTATAGTACAAGGAACCGTTTATGCCACGGTACAACAGCAACAGTATTCATGTTAGGTGTCTTAATCTGACCACCTCGTGCCACCTTTAACACCTTCCGTACCAATCTATCCCTTTAAACCCCGTAGTGTTTTAACAGTGTTGTAGTATTGGAATATGTAAACTGGATGACTGACCAAAACCATGATATCAGTAAACATGTTGTAACTGTATAATCAGGAAAATGGAATATCAGGATAATGGATGAATATCCATGGTTTGATTCAGTCAAAATGAATATATTGTTAACTGGATTCAGGGATTCTTGTATTCAAATTTGTATTGGAATATGATTGAATATAGGTTGACTTGAATTATATTCAAGTCAGAAATAGTCAGACTCTAACCCGAGTCAGACTAAAAGAAGGTGAGTTGAAGTTCAATAATTGTTAAGGGCCTTATTGTAATTTATAAAACTCGAGGGGGTTTATTGTAAAAATACTATTGTATATTTTTCAAAATACAACTCAAGTATTTAATTATCGTCTTTATGTACATACAATAATTTAATGATCAAGATAAATATGTATACATGTTCGAATAACATGAAATGAGTCAAGTATATTATTCGAGTAACTACCATAAACAATGCTGTAAAGAAATATTATGTACGACTAATTAATCAAGTTGAACGAATGCGAAATATAAACAGAAATATGGCTCTAAATGTTTTGCATGCGTAAGTTCCAGTTTCACCTAAATACGACTACCGGTTTGAGAGATATATATGTTTTCGTATCGTCGCGCAAAACGGATCAGAATCTATTCGGCACCGTCACATATTTTTAAAACGCAGTTTGAGTTAATTTCTATCGGGTTTCAGGTTACGAAGCTTATTATAAAATTGTAGGTATTTCGATGTACTTATCGAAAACACCAAGATTCATACGATTTGGATTTCTGACGCTCTAGTTATGATCATTTTAATATCAGCGTTTAAAACAGAAATTCAGATTTATGGACAGCAACTATATATTGTATTGTAAAGCCTATATCAGGTTGTTTCATGCATTCCTAAGTAATATAATATACATAAAATTATTGTTCTATCAATGGTGCATCTACACATCTAAATTTTGTCACAAACGGATATCGGGTGTTCGAGTTATGTCCAATTTAAAAACAATGTGCGAATCAGGACAGATTCTGTCCAGATCCGTCACTTAATATTGTAACGCAGTTTTCTTTATCTAAGGTAGGTTTTCAGTAAAACTATAAAACTAATAAAATCTATATCATTCGATGTAGATATCAAAAACATCTGAGTTTGCTCAATTTGGATACCGGTATACCAAGTTATGTGTCCTAGAAATTGACCGATAGCTGCAGTTTTCTGTTTTACGATCAGTGAATAAATACGATGTAATTCACAAACCGTTATGCGGATCGATCTAAAATTTTTACAGCATGTATAAAATAATATAATCTATCATATGTAAATTCCATGAAATTTTCAGAAGTAAAAATTAATGTCTAAAAATTATTTTAAACCTAAAGGTATTGATGTGTATACTAAAATCGGCAAAAAGATTAACTAGTATTTTTATGCAAGCTTTATCCTTTCTTTTAATAACCAAACCGATTCCATGAGATATCATAGATATATTATGGATTGAAATCTATGTTCTCACAACTTGTAATAAACATTCATAATCATTAAGAAAGAATTAAAAATACTTTAATTTGAACAAGAGATAATAAGATATTATTAAACCATATAGAATCATATATATTTAAACTTATGTATATGTATATGTATATGTTTATGTGTATCTTCTCTTATGGATTATGATATGAAAAGAATAAGGGGTTCACGATGCATGACAAGAGGAAAAAAGAGATGGGGGGAAAAGGAGAGAGAAGGGACTTACATGCACAAGCCGGTATTGTCACCGGGCTTGTCTATCCGCCGACAGCCTCGCGTTACTAGCGAGACCTTCTTGAAGAGTTCTTCATGTTCTTCTTCTTGGACTTTAGGTGAAGAGGGAGAAATGAGAGATAGAAAAAAATATGAGGAAGGAAAAGATGGAGGAGGACAATTAAGATGGTGTAATGGTGAATTATGTATAATAATATATGCATTTAACATAAGAATTAAAAGAGAAATGAAAGGTCACCATTCATTTTGGAAATGAAAGGTCTCATTTGTAGGTTATGAGAAGAATAAAAAAAAATGATAAAAAAATAATTGCAAGAATGGGGATTTGAACATGTGACTTATGGAATAACAATGCAAGGACTTAACCAATGAGCTATAAGGTTGTTCATGCATATATTTAACTAGAATTAAATATATGATGTTGCTTAAAAAGAAAATGGGCTTTTTAGATGGGCTGTAGAGAATAAGAATAATGGATTTGGGTTAAATATTTATGAAAGGAAAAATAAGAATGAGAAGTTAAAAACTTAAATATAAGAAAAAGAAATTGTACCTAGAAAAAAAATACATAATAGATTGAGAAATAAAATAATAATAAATTTAATAGAAAAAGGAAAATACCAAGTACAAATAAATACGGTATATTATTGAAGAGAGATAAAACAAATGTATAAAAATTTTGGGGTTGTTACAGTTAATGAGGGTCAATGCGGATGCAAATTTTGCGATTTTCGGGGCTTAGGAAGGGTAATGAACTCCCCACCTAATCTGGATTTGGTCTTTTCCCCTTAATGTCCGTATTAATTATGCAAACAACCACAAAAATCAAAACAAGCATAATTTAATTTTGCTTTTAGCGCGGCGCTGCGATTTTTGCAAAGAAAACTGCACAAAATGTTAATTGGAGCAGATGAGGGGAGAGATAAGAAAGTGAGAGGGTTACAGAGAAATTTCCGCGAAGCGATGACGTCAGCACACCGCGGAACCGCCGCGGGAGCTTGCAAATGCCGCGGAAACGCGGTCACATGAACAGTTCTCTGCACAAATGTTTTAGGAAAATGCTTCTGTTTCTCCCCTTAGCTTTCTGGAATACTCAGAAAAAAATTTCTCCTGCTCCAATGATTCTAGATTTCCTCGCAACAAATCACAACAACTCGTATTAGTGTTTGCGCGAATTTTGATCTAAAAATTATAATGAAATAAATCTTTCAATTCAAATTTCAATATAAAACGAATTAGCGCGCGATCCCCGGCAACGACATCATTTGATTGATCTTATTTTCCGATGTCGGTATTTAGAAACTTGTATGAAATCACAACCAAAAATATTTGACTGCAATCAATAACGGTGTCGGATTGTAGTGCATTAGTGAGTGCGGATCGTCCACAGGGATTGCGCGATTCGTTCGTATCTTAGTTTTGTTTGAATCGAAACTTTAATAGAAAAGAAAAGCAAAGAAAATGATTCAAGATTTTTATCGATGAGTTTCAAGTATCACTATTCTAATCAAGAATCAAGAAAATGATAAACATCGAGAATCAAGTATCGATAGAATTCCAATCACTTTAGCTTTCAAGATTTGAAGTATAGCTCGTAGGAATCGATTCGGTTGTAAATGTGAAGGAGATTCAAGATTACGATTTCTTATCCATTAACAAATTGATGCTAAATCGATGTAGAATTCATCGAGGATCAAGGATCTTGCGAAGAATTAGGGTTCCTCATCCTATCCTTTGTCCTTTCGATGATTCACATTCACTAGATAGCTTCTTGAAAGTCGGATGATCGATCGTTGATCTCTAGATCGTGCGAAAGGAATCAAGAACGCATTCGCATCGATCTAGATCATCAATCATTCGATTTTCAAGAATTTACAATTGTTTTAAGACTTAAGAAATCGTTTAAAGATTTGTCGACATCATCATTTTACAATCGTTTCGATTCCTCCACGAGCGGAGATTTATTCAAGCATCATTATGAAGAATACATTCAAGAATAGAATACGGATCATAATGCTCGAATTGAAAATAAGCAAGTTTAAAGAATCTTCACCTTTATTACATCAACAAGTAGTTACAACTCTCAAGAATTACAAGAGGTATGAACTTCGCTCGTCGAATCTAGCATCGCTCGGCTCCTTGAGCCTTGGATCGCTTGGATCTCGTGCTCCGTTGAAGTCCGGCTTCGCTTCAAAGGATCGTTGAAGACTTGCTTGGCTTGCACTCAAAGGATCTTGAATTTTTGATCTTGGATTGGATTAGGGTTAGGGTTTTGACACAAGTCTTGTCACTAGACTTGTGGGTGGAAATTGGGGAACTAAAGATTAGCTAGAGATTAGACAACTAAGGATTGATTCCCTTTCAAGAGAGCCTTGGGGTCTTTTTATAGGTTTTCCAAACCCTAGGTCTAGGAATTCAAATTTGAGTTTTCCCTCCAAAAGTTTGTTATAGGGAGAGGCTTCTAGAAGTAGTTAGTTAGGGCTTAGCTTCTACCCTAAGCTAGGAGGTTAGGGGGAAGGTTCTAGATCTTTAATGGAATTTAAGTGAAGCTTGTTGAGGAAGCTAAGAGTGTTTAGTTAGGAACCCAATGGCTTGCTGATCTGGCAGAATGTTCTGGAGTAATCTGGAGATTGTAGTAGCTTGATGAAGTGTACACACTGAGGTAGAAGTTATAGTGCTGAAATGAGGTGCTGACGTGTCCAAGACGCCGCGGAACCGCGACGCAAGGCGCCTCCGGCCGTGGTTCCGCGGCCAAGTAGTGGAGCTAGGGTTGCATTCTTCTCATGTTGACTTCTTATATCTTCCAGTGTACTTTATGATATGTTGAATCTCTGAATTCACTCTAGATCATTGCCAGATTCCAATTCCTTGAGTTGGCGTATTTTTAGCAGTCTTTGTCTTGTAATTTTGACCGATCTCTTGGAATTTCCTGCACAGACTTCGAAACACAAGTTGCGATATATAGAAATGATGCCATGCTATGAAATACAATCAATTTCCCTAGAAATGCCGATTTTAAAGTCTAACACATGTAATCTGATATTTAACGACTGTTTTGCTAATATGTGCTATATGAATGCCGAACACTTCTAGATGAGTGCAAATGATAGGGAAATTGCCGGTTAAAAGATGCAGTATTTTCGACTGATCAAACGGCAATTGGATTTAGGTTAGGTGTCTTAATCTTACCGTCTCGTGCCACCTTTAACACCTTCCGTACCAATCTACCCCTTAAGCCCCGCGATGACTTGATTGTATTGTTATCTTGTAACTTGTATTGGTTGTAAGATTGATTGACTGACCGAAACCATAATATCAGTAAACGGATGTGACTGAATAATCATGTAAATGGAATAACTATAGAATCATGTAAATGGAATGTATATCCATGGTTCAGTTCGGTCAAGTTGTATAAATTGATAATTGAATTCATGGTTTCATGTGTTCATATTGAATTGGAATCTTGTAGATTATAGATTGACTTGAATCATATTCAAGTCAGATTAATCAGACTCAAACCCGAGTCAGACAATCAGAACTGTGAATCGAAGTCTTATAATTGCTAGGGTCCTTAGGGTAATTTATAAAACTTGAGGGGGTTTTATGTAAAAATACTTTTATATACACCTCAAGTATTTATTATTCGTCTTTAGAGTTGTAATGAGGGTGGATTTTATGGTCTGACATTTCTAGTGAAAATATCCTAGTTTTATAAATAAGGGTATTTATCTGTAATATTGATTTATTTGAAGTTCATAGTATTTTAGTGTAATATTTAATCTTGTGATTTTTAGAAAAAGATGGAAAGTTTATATTATATTAAAATAGAAAGTTTACTGATAAATATACATATATTTATACAAAAATAATTTTAATAATTATTTTATATTCGAAAAATCTCATTTTTCTTAAGATGTCGTATTTTAAACCTTTCGAGACCGAATGCTCCTTGCGGAGGTCTGAATCTCGCACTACTACGTCCGAAGATGTGCGATAATCCGCACCATCCCGAATGGGTTCCCCAAAAATGGGTTGTAGCGGCACTTTGCAAATATTGTAAAATACTAATCCTTTAGAAAACGGTTTTAGAAAGTAAAAGGTATTTATTTGCAAAAGTGTAAATTTTCCGTATTTTAGATTCTAGGGTTTCCTAAGTCAACTAGCCTATTTCTAAATGGTCTAAACGACAAGTCGTTAGATGCCTCAAATCGCCTCTTCACCGCCAATTGTGGCCAGGTAAGTACAAATGAGGAAAGGAGAGATCCGCTCACGAATCACCGTGAGACGGGCCTTTTAAAGTTACCTCTTCTTACTTGCCTAGCCTAGACATCACAAAGTCAGGTTTAGATAAACGATCGATATCCACAACTTATCGTGTTTTCCTAATAAAAGGTATTTATTTAAAAGTGTATCAAACCTAAAAATTTTGGAAATAGTTTTATTAAGAATATGGTATTTAAATGAAAGTATTGTTTTATCGTATTCTAAGTTTTTGATGATATCGTTTTAGGTTGTATATGTGTGTGTGTAGAGGTAGGTCATTATCTCGTGCTCTACTTTAAATGTATAGCAAAGTTAAGGGGTTAAATGTGAAATCGAAACATTGTGGTATTTAAGTGAAGAAAATACGATATATTGGAAAGGCTATCATTTCATGTGATGAAACTTGTTCAAATTGATTGTTAAATGTTTAATAGTCAACATAAAGATGTTTAAGCATGAATGTATTGGTGAGAATTGAAATTTTATAGAAAACCGAATCGGAAATCAGATTTGTTCCGATTCCGTCGGGTTTTGTAATTTCGTATTTTAGAGAATGAGAAAGAGGGATAGAATGGGACTTACGGGTTTCGATTAAGCAAAGGAGTGAAGGGGGGACTAAAGGGGTTGCCGAGGCGTTGCTTCGTCGCCGGTTGTTTCTGAAAACGTCGCCGGAATTTCGTCGGAGTTTCGCCACGAACTTGTTTTCAAAGTACACAACCCTTGAGAAGCTTTTGAGAGAGTGAACTTAGGGTTTTGGGATGAGAGGGTAGAGGGTAGGTGGTGTATTTATAGGGTAGGCTAGGGGTAGGGTAGGTGAAGGGTTTTTAAATAAAAAATATAAAAATAATTGTAAAAATCATTAAAATTGGAGTAATTGGTGTTTATTGTGCTTTCTGGAAATGATCTAACCATTTAAAGTATGCAGGGGAGTTGGGAATGCAAAGAGGCACACTTTTGATGTTGGGGACTCGGCCGTCCGGCCGGCGCTGCCGGCCGAGTCGGCCGGTCCCGACCGAGTCAGGTGGTCGGTGGGTGTGGGCTTGTCAGGTGAAGGCTCTGATATATTTAACTTTTGAGGTGCAGTTCAAGTTTTGGGAGTTAAGGTGTGTGGTCTGTTGGGCTTCTAAAGGATTTAAAACAAAAACAATATAAAAATAATGTGGGGCATGGGATTTGAACTCTGGTGGCTTGGTTCAGCAATACAAGGTATTACCAATGAGCTACAAGCTCTTTCGTGTAATAATTGTGGGAAAATAAATACTTAAAGTGGTAACAGCAACATTAAATACCCCAAATATACTTTGAATTTAAATCAATTCTTTGTACATTAAAAATGGAGTTATTTAAAAACAAAATAATTACTTATATCTTGTGCTCAGGATAAAATACCCCTTTATGGATTTTGAAAAAAAATAATTTAAAAATTTGTAAAGAAAAAGTGTATAATAAAATTAAGGTTGTTACATTCTACCCTCCTTATAAAAATTTCGTCCTCGAAATTTATAAAAGGAAAGTGTAACAGTGCAAGGAAGTTTGGTGACTGTTGTATAGATAGTGTATAAAAGTGATACGATGATGAAAAAGGCTTACCGGTGTTCCCCTCCGAACGACGGCCGACGACGCGTGGACGTCTTGCCTGAGATTCGGGGCAGATGCTATAGGGTTTTATCCGTCTACCTCTCCGAAGATGCCAAGTTGATTTATGGCACCGTGTATCGGAGGTTTAGACGGATGCGGCCGATGTTGCAGACTTCGTCAGATTCCCTCTCGCTAGAGGGGTTTTTGACTGTGGGGACACTCTTCCCTGCAGGCGCAAGCCCCTGCAGTTAATTACGCTACCGCATCGCAGTAACAACTTTCTCCTTCTCCAGAATTTCACTTCGTGTCGTGGGTGTTTGTTTTGTTTGTGGTTGCCCGTGGATTGTATACGGAGACTGAGTAATGCCGTCACCCGTAGGACGTGGATTAGTCCAAATCCGTATTTACTTAGATTTGGGTTTGGTGTTTTTAGTTTCAGGATGCATTAGTCGCGTTGCGGCTAAGATCAACTTAAACGTTAGTTAAGGATACGTTAGTCCTGTTTGAGACTAAGATCAACTTAACGTGATAATCCATTTAATATCTGGCCATCGGGACTCGTCACCTCTCTAACGTCGTTGAAGGATTACAACGACATTTTTCAGAGGAGCTCGGAGATGTACCCTCGAATCAGAGTTGATGGGGAATTTTATAGTCCATTTGAATGTTTTAAGGATACGTTAGCCGTGTTTGGGGCTAAGATCAACTTAACGGGACCGTTTAGATCCAACAAAAGAGCATTTGGAGACTCTATTGTTCCAGTTTAGGGACGTAGTAGTCCATGTTCCAGTTTAGGGACGTGGTGGTCCACTATTAGTTTAAGGACGTGTCGGTTCGATATTAGTTTAAGGACGTTTCGGTCCGATATTAGTTTAAGGACGTTTCGGTCCAATATTGATGTGTGGTCGTCGGGACACGTCACCTTTCTGACGTCGTTGAAGGATTACAACGATAGGTGTCAGAGGAGTTCGGAGATGTACCTTGGACCGGTCGTAAATAGATTTATGAGAGCAGTCTTGCTCAGTCAATTTAATTTGAGGACTTACGGCCATGATTGGGCTAAGTCCAGTTGAAAAATATTCAACGCCTTTTATTTGTTTTTGGTCTGTTAGACCTGTGCTAGAGTTTGGCCCATTTTTAAATAATGCATTGCATTATTTTCTATTTTTTTGTTTGGGCTCTGCCCATAAAAGATGCAGAGGATCAATTTATTTTGGGCCCTGCTCATTTTATAAATGATGCAGAATACCAATTTTACTTGGGTTCTGCCCTTGTATAAAAGATGCAAAGCATCAATTTATCTGGGTTCTGCCCATTTATTGCCTTGCAATTTATTTTGGCCTGTTAGGTCATTTTGACTTGGGCCTGACCCTTTAGCAGAGGAAATGCATTGCATTTATCAGGCGCTTTATGCCAATCAGAGAGCGCAAGCGCTTATAGTGCTGACACGTGTCGCGCAAGCGCAGTGCGCTGCGCTAATGCGCTGCGCCTGCGCTGCTGACACGTGGCGCACTCTGGTGGCTTGCGCCAATCCAGGAGCGCAACAGCGCAGTTTACAAGTGCAAAGCACTATAACTTAAGAATCTTTCAGATTCAGGAACCAATGGTTCACAAGAAGAAGTGCAAAGCACTACTCGTTTCCTTGATCTAATTTAGATCAAAGAAAAACAAGTTTTTCTTTTTATTTCAAGAACCAGAGGTTCATAAAAGTGCAAAGCACTATTTTTTTATTTTGTTGTTTTCTTGTTTTAAAGAACCAGTGGTTCATAAGAAGTGCAAAGCACTGTTTATTATGTGAAGATCATTGATCTGGTTTTTAGATCAATGACTTATTAAAAGAAATTTCTTCTCTCTCGTGAAGGTTTTTACCTTTTTCTTGAAATTTTCTCAGAATTCTCTCTGTTTGAAACTCTTGACCTTTTTTTCAAGAAATGTTCATGCCTTTGAATTGAGGCCTAGTGTTCTTTTTATAGTGCTCATAAATTAATTAAATTTGTTAAGGAGATCTTTCTCTGAGTGATTTGGGGAATTTTCCCCACCGTTGGTTCTTTGATCCAAGGGCTTCTGTTTTACAGAAGAAAATCTTCTTGTTTTGACAAGAACAGAAAGATTTCTTTGAAATCTTAATTCTGTTTGGCGCAAACGCTCTAGAGCATGACTCGTGTCGCGCAGCGCACAGCGCAGCGCATCTGCGCTAGCGCATCTGCGCTGACACGTGTCGCGCAGCGCACTGCGCAGCGCAACTGCGCTGACACGTGTCGCGCAGCGCAGTGCTTGCGCAATTGAAGCGTTGCTTCCTTTAATTTTGTTTAAAACAGAGCTTTACTCTGATTGGGTGTGCTGCCTTGGGCGCTGCGCTGATGCTTCTGCGCCAGACACGTGGCGCGTTGCGTCCGGGATTTGAAGCGTTGCTTCATTTATTAAAGTTTAAATTTTCAAAACAGAGTTTTGCTCTGATTGGGGGAAGATGAAGCGTTGCTTCATCTCCCGCCTCGGAATTTGAACAGTGCTTTGCTCTGATTAGGGTAAACAAATGCCCCCCCACCGTTGCGCTTATGTGGCCCCAAACGTGAGCGCAACGGTGGCGGAATTCCAACCGCCGTGGCAACTTTTGGAAGTTGAAGAGGCACTTGATGCCTATAAATAGGACCTTTGGTCCCCCCCAGATGCATATCATCTTTCAGATTTTTATTTTCAAAAAACTTCAGAGCTTTGCTCTTACCTTCAAGAACTCCAGAGCTTTGCTCTCCTTTCCAAAGTTTCTAGAAAAACTTTAGGTAAAATTGATTCTTAGATTAAATTAATTTTAATTAATCTTAACCAACAGAGCTTTGCTCTCATAGATCTTCTGATCTAAAGAAAATCTCTTCGGGGTTTCACCGGCAGGGCTTTGCTCATTTTCAAAGTTAGAAACTTTAGGTAAAATTAATGTAAATCAAAGTAATTTAAATTAATCTCAACCAAAGTGCTTTGCTCTCGAGGAATTTAGACCTCTGTGTATATTATTTTTCTTCTGTCGCTAATCTTCCTGTGGTATTTTCTCCAGGCCTAATGGCGGTGCGTCTATACAGTTTGCACGAGTTCATCACTTATGACGATATCCGCACACAGGGTCGTCAACAAAACCAGGAGTTTACAGACCCTCAATGTGCAGAGGTCATGGGTCGTCTGAACGCAAGCGGTGGTTGGCTACTTCCTCGTCATTCGGCTCTCTTGAAAGTCGTGCTGGGAGCAATATAGAGAGCACTTCCGGGTCTTCACGAGGCCCTACCGCTCAATGCGCTGGATGATGCCGAAGACAAGGTGCATTCAGTGTACCTGACGGGGCTGATCTCGAAGAAACGGCGGGACAGCCTCATTGACATCCTACATCAAATCTTCCAACAGACGACGATAGCTGCTGCTTATCGAAGGCCAGAAGAACTCTGGATGGCCTTACTTTTGAATTCCTCAATCCGTGCCCCGGATCTGAGGTTATACCGTTGTAATAATTTGAATAATGTTTCTTATTCATTGCTTTTATGATTGTAAGAATTTTTAGCAATATGAATGGAAACCCTTTTTTTTATTTCAGCTTGTCTTATTTCTCGTCCTGAGTCTTCTGCCCATGCATAAATGAATGCATCTCGAACGCTTGATCAAATGTAAATCGGATGTTCTTTCTGTCATTTTTTTCTTTCTTTTATTATCAGCATGCTGTCTTGATAAACATAATTGGACGACAACTCAGTTTTTTCCAAAGCATAGCGATGGCTTGGGCCGCAGGTTCGGGTCTGCCGCCTAAGACTTTTCAACTCTATGAGCCGTGAGGGTCTCATAGAGACTTTTCTCCCTACGGATCGAGAGGATCTCGTAGGTGTATTTTTTCTCCTTAGGAATCGTGAGGATTCCTAAGTGTAGTTTTCTCTTATAAGTCGTAAGGATCCTATAAGAGAATTTTTCCCTCTTACGAGTCGAGAGGACTCGTAAGTGGTTGTTTCCCTCTTTGTCGAAACTCGACTTCGGAGAGTGAGACCCGTGAATAGTATGCAAGAGACCGTTTAGATTGACTTGCAGGGTCCCATTGTTCAGGAAGCAAGTTTTTTAGTCTCTGCTGCCTGAGGCTTCATCTTGCAAGTTGAGACGAATCGGGAATTTCCCGCGGAGACACTGGTTTCTCTGCGAGCCGACGCGAATCAGGAGGCTCTCATCAAGGAGTGTTTGTATCCATGAGTCGAGGAATTTGCTAGGGATTATTTGTTTCCCTAGCGCCAAGGATTATTTACTTCCTTGGGGTTTGAAACGAGTCGAAGATTTCCCACGGAGGCACTGGTGGCTCTGCGAGTCGACGCGGATCAGGAGGCTCTCGTCAAGGAGTGTTTGTATCCGTGAGTTGAGGAATTTGCTAAGGATTATTTGTTTCCCTAGCGCCAAGGATTATTTGTTTTCTTGGGGTTTGAAACGAGTCGTGGATTTCCCACGGAGGCACTGGTGGCTCTGCGAGTTGACGCGGATCAGGAGGCTCTCGTCAAGGAGTGTTTGTATCCGTGAGTCGAGGAATTTGCTAAGGATTATTTGTTTCCCTAGCGCTAAGGATTATTTGTTTCCTTGGGGTTTGAAACGAGTCGAGGATTTCCTACGGAAGCACTGGTGGCCTTGCGAGTCGACGCGGATCAGGAGGCTCTCGTCAAGGAGTGTTTGTATCCGTGAGTCGAGGAGTTTTCTAGGGATTATTTGTTTCCCAAGCGCCAAGGATTATTTGTTTCCTTGAGGTTTGAAACGAGTCGAGAATTTCCCATGGAGGCACTGGTGGCTTTGCGAGGCGACGCGGATCAGGAGGCTTTCGTCAAGGAGTGTTTGTATCCGTGAGTCGAGGAGTTTGCTAGGGATTATTTGTTTCCCTAGCGCCAAGGATTATTTGTTTCCTTGGGGTTTGAAACGAGTCGAGGATTTCCCACGGAGGCACTGGTTGCTCTGCGAGTCGACGCGGATCAGGAGGCTCTCGTCAAGGAGTGTTTGTATCCGTGAGTTGAGGAATTTGCTAAGGATTATTTGTTTCCCTAGCGCCAAGGATTATTTGTTTCCTTGGGGTTTAAAACGAGTCGAGGATTTCCCACGGAGGCACTGGTGGCTCTGCGAGTCGACGCGGATCAGGAGGCTCTCGTCAAGGAGTGTTTGTATCCGTGAGTCGAGGAGTTTGCTAGGGATTATTTGTTTCCCAAGCGCCAAGGATTATTTGTTTCCTTGGGGTTTGAAACGAGTCGAGGATTTCCCACGGAGGCACTGGTGGCTCTGCGAGTCGACGCGGATCAGGAGGCTCTCGTCAAGGAGTGTTTGTATCCGTGAGTCGAGGAATTTCCTAAGAATTATTTGTTTCCCTAGCGCCAAGGATTATTTGTTTCCTTGGGGTTTGAAACGATTCGAGAATTTCTCACGGAGGCACTGGTTGCTCTGCGAGTCGACGCGGATCAGGAGGCTCTCGTCAAGGAGTGTTTGTAACCGTGAGTCGAGGTGTTGGCTGAAGACACTAGTTTCTTCGGAGTTGGAATGAACCGTCGAGGTTTGGCTTCATCTTCTGGCGGAGCCTGTTGGGAAAGTATGGTTCCTTCTTTGTTTACGCCCTTAGATTGTATACAGGGATCGATGTGATCTTAACTGTAGGGCCAAAGTTTTATCATCATTTTTTTTGTTTTATTTCCGTGATGCTCTATCATTTCAGCTTTTATATCACGAAGGTCGCGATTGCCCAATCATTTCGGCTATTTTTTCGCGGTGCCCAATCATTTCGGCTATTTATTTTATTCTTACTCGCTGCTTTTTATTGCAAGTTGCCCAATCATTTCGTCTTTTTATTTTTTTTATTTTTACTCGCTGCTTTTTATTGTGAGTTGCCCAATCATTTCGGCTATTTTGCATGCATACATTTTTACTTGCTGCTTTTTATTGTAAGTTGCCCCATCATTTCGGCTATTTCGTATGCATGTGCGGCCTACTGGCTTTTCGCCGTAAGCCGATTTCGGCATCAGCACCGCTACAACTGGGATATTACCAGGAGCGAATCATCATCTGCTTCCGTCGATGTCGAACAAAGGTGGCTTAGCGAACAGGGTTAAGCCGCTGTCGACTAAGGCTTTTAACTTCATGAGCCATAAGGGTCTCACAAAGGTATTTCTCCCTACCAGTCGTGAAGATCTTGTAGGTGTATTTTCTCCTTAGGAATCATGAGTATTCTTAAGTGCATGTGCCTTTGTAAGTCATAAGGATCCTACAGGAGGGTTTTCTCCTTGTAAATCGAGAGGATTTACAAGGGTCGTTCATCATGTGCATATATCCCCGGTCACGGGTGCGACTTGGTTAGGGAAATGTTTATTCGCGCCCGTGGATTGTATACAAGGGTCAGTATTGGATCACTTGTAGGGCAATATCGAAGGTTGTGGGGGTTGCTTAAGCACGGTTTTAGGTCTCTGTAACTTAAGACTTTCAAATCTTATGAGCCGTGAGGGTCCCATAAGAGAGTTCTCCTTACGAGTCGTGAGGATCTCGCAAGTGTATTTTCTCCTTAGGAATTGTGGGGATCCCTAAGTGTGCTGCTCCCTTGTGGGTCGTAAGGATCTCACGCGGGTGGTTTCTCCTTACAAGGTCGAGAGGATCTTGTAAGTGTTCTTTTAACGAGGTTGCGCCCTTTCGGGTTTTCACAAACACTCGCCGGTAGTCCTGCTGTTTTTACTCACGGAGCCCTCTCGGGTTTTCATCCGTGCCCATTTTACTTATGGACATACCGTTTTTTTTATTATTCTTTTTTCTTATTTTCTTCTTTTTTACGAGGTCGCGCCCTTTCGGGTTTTCACGAACACTCGCCGGTAGCCCTGCTGTTTTTACTCACGGAGCCCTTTCGGGTTTTCATCCGTGCCCTTTTTGCTTATGGACATACCGTTTTTTTTTATTCTATTTTTATATTATTTTTTTTATATCTCATCAGCTTAAAGATGCTGCGGTAGTAGTTTAAAGGACGTTTCGGTCCGCTATTAGTTTAAGGACATTTCGGTCCGACATTGAGAGGCTGGCTACTGCTTATAAAACTTGAGCTTAGGAAGATAGCGAGCGGACATAGTCGTCGTCATCTATCATTGACCTAGGCTGTGGCTCATTAAGCGTAGTATTTCTTTAGGAAGCGACCGTTTATCGGCCTGAAAGGCCTTTCACCGTGCATGTCCATGAGTAGATAGGCCCCATCCTGGTAGACCTTATCTATGATGTACAGGCCTTCATAGTTTGGCTCGAATTTTCCCCGCTTGGCGCGATTGGGGATCATAGTCCTTTTGACCACTAGCACGAGTTCGCCTTGGCGGAATGTCCTCGGTCGGGTCAATCTTTCGTATGAGCGCGTCATCTTTGCTTTATAAGCTTCCAGATTTTGTTGCGCTATGAGCCGTGTTTCTTCAAGGGCGTCAAGCTCCTCAAGCTGAAGGTTAGCATTTTCTTCGTCTGTCAGCTCGTAGTGGACTGCCACTCGTAGATAGGGTAGCTCTATCTCGAGAGGAAGTACTGCTTCTGTACCGAACACCAATGCGTACGGCGTTGTGTTCGTAGCCGTCTTGAACGTAGTTCGATATGCCCAAAGAGCTTCTTGCAGTCTTTCATGCCAGTCTTTCTTATTTCGGGATACCGTTTTCTTTATGATCTTTGTCAAAGTCTTGTTGAAGGCCTCGGCTAGACCATTAGCTCGCGGATTGTAAACTGAAGAATATCTCCAGTCTATATTGTGCTGCTGCGCGAAGCGACTGATCTTGTGGCTTCTGTAAGCTGGCCCGTTATCGGAGATGATCCGTCGTGGAGTTCCAAACCGATATAGGACGTGCGTCTTGAAGAAATGGAGGATATTCTCCGTCTTAACTTCTCTCAGTGGTATTGCCTCTGCCCATTTGGAGAAGTAATCAGTCGTCGCCAGGATGAAACGATGTCCTCTGGATGATGCTGGTTCGATGGGGCCGACTATGTCAGTTCCCCACATCTCGAACGGCCAGCTAGCCACCGTTGGATGTAGCGGATTTGGATGTTGGTGGATGAAGTCCCCATGAATTTGGCATGAGTGGCATTGCTTCGCATATTCGAGGCAGTCCTGAATCATCGTGGGCCAGTAGTAGCCCATCCGTTTGATCTTCAACTTCATCTTTGGGCCTGCTTGGTGAGAACTGCAGAGTCCGTCATGAACTTCCTGGACGACCCTTCTCGCTTCGTCAGGTCCTAAGCATCTCAGCCATAGAGAATCAAATGACCTCTTGTATAGAGTATCATTGACGAAGGCGAAAGACAGAGATCGTTTCATGAGCTGATGTCTTGTGGACGCTTCTTCGGGCATTCGGTGGGACTTAAAGTAGTCTATAAAGACTTCCCTCCAATCCTCAACCTTTTCTCGTTCTTTTACTTGTAAGGTCATCTGCTCAATCGCTCCCTTCTCTTCGGGTGATTCCAGAGATATCTCCGCTGGGGCAAGCACCCGACGGCTTTGTACCACGATTCTTACGTCATCGAGGTTCTCGTCGGCCAGTTCTTTAGCAAGTTTGGCCAACGCGTCTGCTTTGCTGTTTTCCGCACGCGGTATGTTCTCCAAAGTGTAGGAGGGGATTTGGGTCAACAGCTGTTGCACCTTCTCGCCATACTTCACCAATTCTGGTTTGCATGTCTGGCGGTCGCCGTTTATTTGACTAACGACCAGTTGGGAGTCTCCATATATGAGGAGATTTTCAATTCCCATGTCGATGGCGATCTCGAGGCCTGCTATCAAAGCTTCATATTCGGCTTCATTGTTTGTCCTCGGCTCCGTCAGGGAGAAAGAAAAGCGCATTATCCCTCCTTGTGGAGTTACAAAGATGAGTCCTACTCCCGATTTGATCATTGGCGTACTTTGTTTGTGCTTCTTCATGGAAGACGCTCCATCAAAATAGAGTTCCCATCGGGTATCGTTCCCATCGATAGTGTCAAACGCGTGTTCGTCTGGCAACTCGCAATTCAGAGAAGAATCGGCAGGTATCGGGTGTTCAGCAAGGAAATCGGCGATGGCCTGGCCTTTTACTGCCCTGAGAGGTTGATACGTTATCGAGAACTCCATCAAGAGCAGGGCCCATTTAGCGAGTCGTCCCGTCAATATGGCCTTCGACATCAAATATTTAAGGGGGTCTACCTTTGAAATGAGACGGACTTCATGCGCCAACGCATAGTGCCTGAGTTTTGTTATCGCAAAGATCAACGCCAGGCAGTGTTTTTCAATGGGGGGGTAATTGCTTTCTGCTCCCAGCAGAACTCGACTTAAGTAGTAAAGTGCTCTTTCCTTCCCTTGGTCGTTCTCTTGGGCCCATAATGCGCCTAAAGAACCTTCGAGGGCGGTCGTATAAAGAATGAGAGGTTTTCCCTTAACCGGAGCAGCCAACACTGGCGGGTTCTGCAGGTACTGTTTAATTTCGTCCAGCGCACCCTGACATTTTTGATCCTAGACGAATGGAGTTCCCTTCTTCATCAGGTGACTGTAAGGGCGGCACTTACCAGAGAGGTTGGCTATAAATCGCCGTATATACGCGAGCTTTCCTTGGAGAGACCGCAACTGTTTGAGAGTTCTCGGCGGAGGCATTTCCATGATCGTCTTGATCTTTGACGGATCTATTTCAATACCTCGGTGTTGAACAATGAATCCCAGGAATTTGCCTGAGGAAACTCCAAATGCACACTTGAGCGGGTTCATCTTCAAGTTGTATTGCCGAAAGCGTTGAAATACGGTCTTCAAATGCTCGAGATGTTCCTCATATGATTTGCTTTTAACAACGAGGTCGTCGATATAGCATTCGACGATTTCGTGTATAAGGTCATCGAAGATCTTCGTCATGGCCCTTTGATAAGTGGCACCGACATTCTTTAAACCGAAGGGCATTACTTTATAACAAAATATCCCTAGAGGGGTCCTGAAGGCGGTGTGCTTCTGGTCTTCGGGATGCATTTTTATCTGGTTATACACCGATGAGCCGTCCATGAAGGAGAAAACCTCGTGAGTGGACGTATTGTCTATCATCAGTTCGGTGACTGGCACTGGGAAATCATCCTTCGGGCAGGTGATTAGTTCAAAAATATAAGTTAACCGCAATCAGAAACGGCGTCGCTTTGCAGCTAGCCGGTGAGTACGGGTCGATCCACAGAGATGTGTAATTTTCTTACGTGTTTTTACGAGTTGATTCTAAATGTTGTTTGGATTGATTTATTAAATCTAAAAAAAACTAGATCTATCGATAAACTAAATTAATCTAAATTAAAGTCTTGCTAGGGTTAGGCTTAGGAGAAGTTGGGAGATTAAAGGTTTCCTCACCGCTTTCAATGCCTTATTTTAGATCTATTAGATGTTATGGTAATTATCAATAAAGTGGATTAGAATCTTTTGGGAAGATGTTTCTTCCTCTAGATTCTTGTCCTTCCTTTATCGATCCTTACCCTAACCTCCATGGAAAACACGCGCAACCGGTCATTTATACTACGGTGTCACCGTTACCTCGAGGGGTAGGGTGCCATAGGGAGCTGTGTGTGCGTGTATGCATGGAGTTCTAATTCATAAGTGTGAAGGGCATGAAAGAGGTGAGAGATCTCATCTATCAAACCTTTCCATAAGGCTAACCCTAACAAGCGAGGAGATTACTCGCTCATTAGGGGATTAAAAGACATTCTAAATTAAAAGAGAATTAAAATAAAGAATTAAAAGTAACTTACTAATTTTTATTGATGGCTCTCTCCAAACAATAATGCAGAACAGATCTGAATTTGTGAAATGAAAAGAGGCATGACGTTTACAATCTTGTGATTACAATTTATAAGTAAACAGGGAAAATTAGGGTTACAGAGTCTCGCGCATGTGCAATTACAGATATGCCCACGAAAAATCCCAACCCTCGCACCGACGCACCGACACCAGAAAAATACACCGACACGGGCATTTAATGGCCGCGGAACCGCGGCAAATGTGGGGGTTGGGACGCGGTTCCGCGGCCCTTTGGGGAGATCTCTTGGTGAAATTTCCTAGGCTGGTTCTTTATACTTTGGGTTTTTTATTTCCATAGTTCTTTTCTCTGTTTGGCTTCTTATTCTTCTCCAGATCTTTCAGTGAAAACTTGTAGCGATCTTTTAACCGTTTGTCTTGACATTTTGGACCTTGCACTGTTCTTCGTCTAGGCTTGATTAGGACCCTTCTACTTCTTGGTCAAAAGTCACTCTTTTGTATCGCCTTTTGTCTTTTTTCACTGTATTTGCTCCAAGAACCTGTATCCTGTACATGCAGCAGACGCGTCAAAAGCACCTGTTTATTTATAAAATGAATAAGAATTGGGGAATATAAAATGCAATATTATGATATGAACAAATACCCCCAAACTTATCTTTTGCTCGTCCTCGAGCAAACTTATTTTTTTATTCACTAAAATCCTAACCACACTTTAGCAGGGAAACACGATTGCACTGAGCACGTGCAATAAGCCGTTAAACCTCTAGGTGTCCCTAGTAGGAGGAGTGTTGTCTCCTGAGAGTTTTCAGCGGATTACACCCACAAAATCCTATCAACTCGGCCCATTGACTTTTGTTCTCCAATAAGGTTTTCTAAGAAGGAATTCTATTATCTTTTGACTCGAAAATTATCCACCCGTATTCTTCACACTTCCTAATTATTTAACTTAAGATTATATATGTTATGTAGACTTACTCAGCTTTCGGCATCTCTTAAGTTTTCCTTCTAGGGTTCCATCTCCACTTAGGAATTTCTATCAACTCTACTAGAGATACAAGTTCTATTCTTCATTCCTTTCTCTTATCTAAACTCTAATCACATATCCCCACGTGTGTGTATAGATCACCCCTACACTTGGAAATTCAAATCAAGCAATCGTACTCTCGTCCATTGTCCAAAGTACTTATTAATTAGTGAATTTTTAATAGAATTTTGCTTCCACATCCTTCATGCGACCGTTAATACTTCTTGAGGTACCAATGACCAATTACAAAATGTGTTTGCACATTAAAGCGTACTTCCTAGTTTTTGCAACCCCCAAGGCTTTAGCAGTGACTCCCAAACCAGTTGGTCTAAGGCACTAGGTGATGAAGCACCCTCGCTAAATATTTTTCTATTTTTCACAGCCTTAAGTAATCATAAAAACCAGTGTCCATTTTTCTTTCTTTCTTTTTCATTGTACTAAGGACTTTAGACAAGAGTATTTCAAGGTCCCTTCTACTATTCCAAGTTTCAAGGTGCGTGATTGTGCATTTTGTAGGGTATATATTTTCAGAATCTAGACTTAAGCTAGGAACAATTTTTCAAACTTATACTCTAATATGAACATCAATACTCTTCCCTCATTTTGACTTAACCCAAGAAGTGAACCCAAAATTTGCCTATTTCTAAATAAACTACAAGGCATATACTTTCTACCGTTAAACTTTAAGGAATGTTATTTTTAGGGTTTTTAATTCACTAAGTCTAAGATCTAGTTGTTCCTAGCCAGTTAACATATTTGTCAAACTCAAGTCAATTAACCAAAATTGAATACAATTATTTTTATAATTTTTGAAAATTTTCAAATTTTTATGGGTTTTCAAATAAATATGCAAATGCAAAAATATGTACAAATGAATGCGACGGAAAAGGACGTACCGAGCATACCCCCAAACTTGAACTTGACAGTGTCCTCACTGTCATGCTAAACCAAGAGGGTCAAAATACCGGCACTTCCCTGTTTATTTTTTATAATAAAATTTTTTTATTGTTAAGAAAAACAAATATATACAGAAAGGCCCCCCCAAACTTGAATTAAACAATGTTAGACATTACTGCCAAACTTTGCATAGACCAAACGTCAACACCAACCAGTTGAAAAATTTATCAGTAAAGAGTATAGGTTGGTGGAAGAATAAGTTGTAGCGATCCAAAAAGAATTGGGGAAGATAGAAGTGGTGGTATGGAAGGTGTGGAGGTGAATAGACAGGAGGTGGTGATGAATCAAAACGAGAATGTGAATGATCAGTAATCAGTGGAATATTGGCATTCTCATAGCTTATTAAAAGAAATGGGGGTGGTTCAACTTCTAAAGGAGGAGGTTGACTAACCACAATATCCCCAAGATAATTCTGTGGATCCTTTATTGACTTGACATCATCCATCAATTGCATATGATATTCAATTATAAGGGAACTGATCTCCTCGATGTCCGCCATAGTCCAATCGAAAGCTTGCCGCCTATCTTGTAAGACCTTTAAAATAGCGTTCTCTTGCTCGAAGGCTAGAGAGGCTGATATTATAATGGGAAAAGTCTCATTCTCACCTATGTAAGCATATTTAAGGTGAGGCAGTAAGGACATGAGTTCGAGTTTCAGAGGCGAAAAAATCATTGCGGAATCTACCTCGAACTCAAAGGACTCCAACACAGGTTCAAAATCACTGCAAACAACCGATTCGGATGGTTCAACTAACTCATCCAAAAATTCAAAAGACTCATATTCAGGCTGTGAGTCGTTATCATCCGAAAAAGTGAAACATTCATAATCCATATCGGTTGTGTCAACGGTGGTAGGCTCAAGGAGGGACGCACTAGTGGCGTCAAAACTGTTTTCATCAAACAAGAATCTTTCAAGCTCGCAGTCCTCCTGCGTGATTTCGTGAATAGAGCAAACTTCTCGTGTACTAGTTTTAGGCACGGGGGGCAGACTTCCTAACTTATAAATATTGAACTCACTAGACGTCTTCCCGAAGGATAGAGTCATGGAGCCATTGCGGCAGTTTATTACAGCATTGGAAGTGGCCAAAAATGGTCGACCGAGAATCACAGGAATTTGGTTCCGTGAGTTAGCAACATGTTGTATATCCATAACAATAAAATCAACGAGGAATATGAACTCCCCAACTTTGATCAACACATCCTCTAGCTCACCCTTTGGATGGGTGAATGATCGATCAGCCATTTGGAGAGTACAACGAGTGGGTTTCAACTCTCCAACCCCTAATTTTTCGTACACGGAGTAGGGAAGCAGGTTAACACTAGACCCAAGATCTAAAAGTGCTCGATTAATTTTCTTATCCCCAATTGTGATTGAAATCGTAGGACAGCCGGGGTCCTTTCGTTTTTGGGGTAAGGGTTGAGGGTGGTTAATAGCATTGCTCACTGCACTAGCCACTAGCACTTTCTTGGGTATTTGAGATGACTTTCTCTTCGAGGTGCATAAGCCCTTTAAGATTTTCGCGTATGAAGGGACTTGTTGGATTGCATCCAAAAGAGGTATATTTATGCTAACCTGCTTAAATAACTCTACAATCTTCTCCATTTGTGCAGTTGGTTTATTGGGACTCAACCTGTTTGGAAATGGAGCATTTTGAAAATTTGTTGAGTCAAATGTCTGTGGAGTAGAATGTGGAGTAGGAACGGATCCCAGTATGGGTCCGTTCGGATTAGAAGAAGAAGAGCCTTTTGAAGAATGGAGAATAGGCTCTAGCGGAGGAAATGAGGGTGAAGAAGGAGGAGAAGAAGGAGAAGATGACGATGGAGGAGAAGAAGAAGAAGAAGAAAAACCACCGGCGGGGATGTCATCACTAATACCCACATTATTCTGCAACACTCTTCCGGATCTCAACGCGGTCACCGCATTTACATTGTGATTGTGATATGCGTTTTGTGTGTGACCGGGATTTGGCAATGGTTGAGATGGAAGCTTTCCCTTTTCTCTCTCGCTCAATGCAGCAGTTAATTGTGCAATTTGTGCCTCAATAGATTTGATACTTTGATCGTGTGAAGCATTGTTATGCATCAAAGACTGAACATAATTTTCAAATCTTGCTGTGGATTCTGTAGATTGCTTGAGAAAGGCATCTAGACTTTTTTCTAGCGAGATAACCTTATCATCATTTGGTTGAACCAAATTGTTCGTTTGATTTGTATAAGATTGTTGTTGGAAAGGTTGCTGGTTTTGAGTTTGCGAAGGTGCTTGTTGTTGTTGTGGAGGAGGTCTTTGAAAATTGTTATTTCCTTGGAATTGTTGATTTTGGTTCCAAGCGAAATTTGGGTGACTCCTCCACCCCGGATTGTATGTCGAAAAGTACGGATCGTTTCTTTATCGTTGCTGAAATGCAGTATTGACTTGATCCTGTCCTTGAGTAGATGCATTATAAGGACACTCTTCAGTTAGATGCGATGGGTCCGCACAACAAGCACAAACAGTTCGTGGAGGCATAACAGGGGCAGGAGAAGGCGATGAGATTTTGGTCTCAATGGCTTCTAGCTTTTTCATAAGTGCGGCCATCTCGGCCTTCATAGCAATCGACATATCTACTTGATGTATGACTGCCCTGTATTGACCAATAGAAGAAGATGATGTGGTCTTGGTACTCTCCCACTGAATTGTTTGCTCACTAAGATTCTCAAGAAACTGCCACGCTTCGTCGCTAGACTTGGAGAGAAAATGACCTTGACATATGGTTTCTAGCAACTGCTTCGTTGCCGAGTTCAATCCCTCATATAATGTTTGGCAAAGTTGCCAACTTTCGATCCCATGATGAGGGCATTGATCAAGTAGGTCTTTAAATCTCTCGAAGCACTTCCAAAATGGTTCGGAAGGAAGCTGTGAAAATTGTATAATCTCGTTACGGATTCTAACAGTTTTGTGATGAGGATAGAACTTTTTCAGAAAAGCTTTCACAAACTCGTCCCAATTTCTAATGGAATGTGATGCGGTGCTGTATAGCCACTTCTCGGCTAGGTCACATAAGGTAAAAGGAATGACCCTTAGCCATATAGCGTCATCACTTAATTGGGTCGTTTTCATCATAGCGCACACATTTTGGAATTTATTGATAAAGATATATGTATCTTCAGATTCCAAACCATGAAATTTTGGCAGCATATTGATGAAATGTGGTTTTATTTCAAAATTGTCCCCATTTGCCGGTGGGGGTGAAAGACAGGTAGGTAAAGAAGTGCGGACGGGGTAGAAGAGATCCTGGAGCGCGACTCGTGCGGGCGCTACAACAGGCGGAAGATTCGGGTTATTCGCACCTAACGGAGGTGGAATCATTCCCGTCGGTAAGGTATTGTTGGGGTTGAATCCCGACATACCTCCGAAAGAAGAATTTGAAGGTGGAGGTGAGGAAATGGAGGGAATTTCGACTTCGGTGTCGAAAGGTTCGTCGGTCGGTACCAACGAAACACAGACTAATCGGGCGTTAGTATCCCTAGTCCAAAGTGACATACACTAAAAGGGGTAGTGTAGTCAGAAAAAAGAAAAAACAGAATGTGGAGGTAAGATAACGTCAATGAAGGGAAGTGGTGTAAGTGAGTTGCAAGTTTTCTTAGCGACAAGTTGCAAGTTTTTGAAAAGATTTTTCTTTTTTCTTTTTTATTTATGTGAGAATGTTTGCAAAGAGGTTTTGAAAAGGGACTTGTGACACAAATGTATCAACCACACATGCACAATCAGGCCTAGATCTAGGGTCACCTAGGTCTGCTAGACAGCTCCTAACTAGGGCTAGAAATAGGACCTCAAACCGCCTCTTCACCGACAATTACGGCCAGGTAAGTGCCAGGTAAGTGGGAAGGAACCACAATAGTGGGCCTAATTAATAACCACTAGCCTAGACACACTTGTCTAGACACCGCAAGGTCAGGTTAGGATAAACGGTCGATACCTATACTAGTCCTTTTCCTATTGAGCTCGATGTCCTTAGGGCTGAGTCTAGTATTTTTTTTATTAATTGTGGTCAATGAAAATGCTTTAAGTGTTTTCTGGGGTCCTGGGAAGGGTGATGAAATCCCCACCCAATCTGAGTTTGGTCAATTAGCCCCTTAAAGTCCAATTAAATTATGCAAAACATTAAATTCACTTGCAATCAATTTTTAGCGCAGCGCAAAGAAACCTGCAGAAAATCTGTTATTTAGAAGGGGAGAGAAGATTTTTAGCGTAAAGAATTCCTGCAGAAAGTTTTTACAGACAGATATATGGAGGTTGCAGAGGGGAGAAAAAAAAAACAAACCATGCAAATTTAAGGTGCTAAAGTGGCTAAATAGCTGCGGTTCCGCGGTTTTGGGTGCTCCTGGGCCGCGGTTCCGCGGTCAGTTAAGGGGATCACTCTCTGAAAAATTTTGCACTGCTCTGTTATCAAATTTCCCTTCTGTTCTGATGTTCACTTTTCTGTTTGCTCTTTTGTAAATTTCCAGATTCGCAATTCTTCGCTGTTCCTGTAAGATTCAAACACTAAACCCTTCAAACAGATAAAAATTGATAAAAATGTTTTTGTATTTTTTTCTATTTTCAGATTTTTATGATTTTAAAAATTTATATCCCGAAATCACATAAAAGAAATTTTACGCCATCCCCGGCAACGGCGCCATTTGATTAGTTCAAAAATATAAGTTAACCGCAATCAGAAACGGCGTCGCTTTGCAGCTAGCCGGTGAGTACGGGTCGATCCACAGAGATGTGTAATTTTCTTACGTGTTTTTACGAGTTGATTCCAAATGTTGTTTGGATTGATTTATTAAATCTAAAAAAAACTAGATCTATCAATAAACTAAATTAATCTAAATTAAAGTCTTGCTACGGTTAGGCTTAGGAGAAGTTGGGAGATTAAAGGTTTCCTCACCGCTTTCAATGCCTTATTTTAGATCTATTAGATGTTATGGTAATTATCAATAAAGTGGATTAGAATCTTTTGGGAAGATGGTTCTTCCTCTAGATTTTTGTCCTTCCTTTATCGATCCTTACCCTAACCTCCATGGAAAACACGCGCAACCGGTCCTTTATACTATGGTGTCACCGTTACCTCGAGGGGTAGGATGCCGTAGGGAGCGGTGTGTGCGTGTATGCATGGAGTTCTAATTCTTAAGTGTGAAGGGCATGAAAGGAGTGAGAGATCTCATCTCTCAAACCTTTCCCTAAGGCTAACCCTAACAAGAGAGGAGATTACTCGCTCATTAGGGGATTAAAAGACATTCTAAATTAAAAGAGAATTAAAACAAAGAATTAAAAGTAACTTACTAATTTTTATTGATGGCTCTCTCCAAACAATAATGCAGAACAGATCTGAATTTGTGAAATGAAAAGAGGCATGACGTTTACAATCTTGTGATTACAATTTATAAGTAAACAGGGAAAATTAGGGTTACAGAGTCTCGCGCATGTGCAATTACAGATATGCCCACGAAAAATCCCAACCCTCGCACCGACGCACCGACACCAGAAAAATACACCGACACGGGCATTTAATGGCCGCGGAACCGCGGCAAATGTGGGGGTTAGGCCGCGGTTCCGCGGCCCTTTGGGAAGATCTCTTGGTGAAATTTCCTGGGCTGGTTCTTTATACTTTGGGCTTTTTATTTCCATAGTTCTTTTCTCTGTTTGGCTTCTTATTCTTCTCCAGATCTTTCAGTGAAAACTTGTAGCGATCTTTTAACCGTTTGCCTTGACATTTTGGACCTTGCACTGTTCTTCGTCTAGGCTTGACTAGGACCCTTCTACTTGTTGGTCAAAAGTCACTCTTTTGTATCGTCTTTTGTCTTTTTTCACTGTATTCGCTCCAAGAACCTGTATCCTGTACATGCAGCAGACATGCGTCAAAAGCACCTGTTTATTTATAAAATGAATAAGAATTGGGGAATATAAAATGCAATATTATGATATGAACAGCAGGCTTTGTTGAGATCCCGAAAGTCCACGCATATGCGCACTGTCCCATTTTTCTTCATCACCGGGACGATGTTGGCGATCCATTTAGGGTATTGAACCTCCTGGATAAAGCCAAAGTCGATTAACTTTTTGACCTCTGCGTTGATGCTCATCTCAAGCTCGAGTCGCATTCTTCTTGGCGCTTGTTTGACCGACTTGACGTCTGGAGATATCGCCAATTTGTGTACAGCGACTTCTGGATCTAGTCCTGGCATCTCGGAATAGTTCCACGGAAAGCAATCTTTGTGCTGTACAAGGACGTCTTTTAACGCAGTCACCCTTTCTTCAGATAGTAGCTCACTGAAAAATGTCGGCCGTGGGTCATCAGCCGTCCCCAACTCGATTTTCTTGAGGTTATCTGCGGTGGTATGGATTCCATCTTCCAGTTCTTTTGGCACTGGTGGGAATTCTGAGATCACCTCATCATTGTTGTTTTCGAAGCACCAGCGAAGGTTGTCCATGTTCTCGGGCCCTCCTTTTAATATTGTTATCACGTGGCAAGTACGAATTCGCTTCCAATCCCAATGTAGAACTGGTTCTTCTTTCGTGGCCTTGGGCTCGTGCTTTTGTGGCGGCGCTACCCTCCAGTCGTCGGACAGAGCGAACTTGCCAAGCTGGTATTGATCTTCAACCCAATTTTTGAAGGTGAAGCAATCTTCGAGAGGATGCCCTATTACTCGATGGTAAGAGCAATAACTTGGGTCAGAGACTTCGCCTGCTTGTTCGGGATGTTTAGATTCCGGCAATGTAAGCATCTGATGTTTTAGAGCAAGGTCAAGTATCTTCTTCGTCTTGTCTCGCGGAAATGAGTATGCCCGACCCATTTTCTTCGTAAGGGATAGATCAATAACGTTCGACTCCCGTTTGCGTGGCTTCATGGCCCTGCTTTGTTGTTGTTGAGCGCCTTTTTTGCTTTTCGACTTATTTCTGCTTTTGCGCCGAGCCTTCTTTATAACAGGTTGATAAGGAGCGGCATTTTTATCCTTCACGGCTTGTTGGAGAAGGCGTTGCATCTTGGCTTTCTCGTAGATGGCCGTCTCGCGGTTGTGATCATCTTGGACTTTTTGACCAGCTTTCCTTATAAGTTTGTCCATTTGTTCTTCGAACGACGGACTGGGCTCCTTTGCATCTGGAACTTTCACTGGCTTAGGATTAGCGTCCTCCCATTGAGCATCCGCTTCTTCATCGAAGTCATACATGACGTAACAGCTGTTTAGTAGCTCTCGTTTCTTTGACCGGATGTATCCGAGTCCTTTCGTCTCCATTCTCCCGTTAGGCAGTTTGCGTTGAGTCCCGGGAACGTTCCAGATTTTGTCATAGAACTTGGCTTTTCGAGCGGTCTGCTTGAAGGATATCCCCTGGCGTTTCAGCAGCTTTTTCAAACCCTCTGTATAATATTTGGGAAGACGGATAGGCTGAAGCCTGTCGAGCATAGGATCCGCGCCCTGCCAGATTTCCTTTTCCACCTTGGTTTCTTCAGAGCGGTAGAACAGAATTGCTTTCTCGCTTTGGAGGGATATAGAACGTTTGCAGCTCTTCTACATTGTAAATATTAAGTGCATCCAGTTCTTTCCGGTGTTTAAGCGGCACTATGGCGACTTGTAGACTTTGCTCTTCGTCAGCGGACGTTCGTATTGAAGGTCGAGCAGAGAATACAACAAGGATCTCATCTTCCGAGTCGCTACCAAAGATCAACGTAGGAGCGGACGGTCCTAGCTTGTTGTGTTGGGATAGACCCGAATAAACTATCTTCTCTTCCTCCTCGGTATCACTGCTGAAGACAGGGATGGTGGTGTTAGCTTTGTTCTCCGGCTTGTGACACTTCTCTGTGTCTTCGAAATCCGGTAAGAAGTATTTGGCGTCTTCATATTTGCGGACCTCGTTCACAGAGAATGGGTTCAGTTCTCCCATCACGGTATACTCGAAACCATCCTTAAAATACTTCATACACTGATGTTGTGTAGAAGGGATGATGTTGTACTCGTGTAACCATGGTCGGCCAAGCAAAGCGTTGTAGCATGTCTTGGCGTCTATGACGTGGAACTTAATGTCCGTGACGAGTAGCCCGAAGCGTAGCGTCAGTATCACGGATCCAAGAGTCTTTGATGATTGGGAGTCGAACCCGGAGATGGTGATGTTGTCCCGAGCAAGGTGCTGGACGCTCATGCAGATTTCCTTCAACACCCGCACGTTGAGTAGGTTAACGGACGATCCATTATCGATCAGGATTTTGCCTATCTTTATATCATGGCAATATCCTGAGATATAGAGGGGGCGATTGTGTTCGCACGTCCCAAGGAGAAGTTCCGTCGCCGAAAGTGACATCGGCCGTGTGCACTTCCTCCAATTCATCCTTCATCTTTTCCTCAGCCAGGAAAGCTTGGAATTGTTCTGGATCTTATAGTGCCTTAATCAACGAATCTCTCGCCTCCTTTGATAGTAAAAGGGCGTCAAGAATGCTGAGCTGCGAGGGTAGTTTCCTCAGATGCGCTAGAACATTGTAATCCACCTTTTTTTTCTTTGGCGGGTTCTTGGCGCTTAGCTCCACCACCACTTGGTCATCTAAGACGATATCTTCAGAGACTTTTTCTTTCCCTTTATCTTTTCTGTTTAAGGGTCCGAGATTCTTTTCAGGCAGCGTCCGATTCCGCAGCCGGATATTTTCCCAGACCTTCAGCTCTTCTTCTTTTCCCGAAGTGGATTCTTTAAAGAGAATGGCAAGTTCCAGCTCTTCATCGGAATCGCTCCCGAATGTAGGCACTTGTGACCCGCCGGTGTTAACCACGCGACAATCGCCGGTAGTTCTTTTAAGCTCTCCGGTCGTATTTCTTTGCTTTCGACGAGTTTTACGCTTTTCCCGCTTAAAGCGTTGTCGATGAGCAACGTATCCTTGCCACCATCTATCGAAAGCTTTGCACTCTTGTGTGGGGTGCGAAATCTTCTGATGATATAAGCAATAGGAGGGGTGCGTTTCCACTTCACCGGTGATGTTTCCTTCAGAGGATGGTAGCTTCATGCCCATTGATATGGCCTTAGCAAACTTTTTGCTCATCTTGAATTGGCTTTTATCGGTAGCGGAGGTGTTTTGCTCCAGCGGGATCATCTCAGCTCTTTCATCAAGTTGCTGGTGCTTGGCCCTTTCAAATATGGCCGTCTCGCGTTCTCGATCAGCTTTACTTTTCAATCGAGCTTCGTTAAGGAACTCATCAATTACTTCATCTGACGGGCCAAGGATTCTTGATTCGGTATCTGCCCCCAGCGTTCCAGTACAAGAAGTCTCCTCACCGTTCGTGAACGAATGGGAAATCACATGACAGCTCGCTACGCATTCCTCAGATTCATCTGACGAACTTTCTCCCTCACCTTCCTCTTGAAAGACGTGATTGAGGAACTCTTGGAGTGTAATGGGAGTCCGTACCTTCTGGTTGTATTCCTCCAGCGCGACAATTTGTTTTTGCAAGTCCGTGCGCTTGTCGCCAGGCTTCACGGGCTTCTTTGACTTCTTTTTCTTCTTCTTCAAGGATTTTGACGGCTGGTTGCGAGTGCTTGAGCCACCACCATCAGTCTTTGGAGTTGGACGTGGCTTCAACATCCCTTCAATGACCTGCGGTTCCAACGGGTTCTTCCACTTGATCGCTGGGCACACTTGAAGATCGTTTAGCATCCTCTTTGTCTTGGCTGATAATACAACCTCCCAAGGAGCTTCTTCAACGACGGAGCATGTTGCCCCCGGCGTATTCGTCCCCTTAGAGGTGTGGGGTTGCGGGGGATTCACCTTCCATTTTTCAGATAACGCGAATTTGCCTTGTCGGTACTGGTTTTCAAGCCAATCTTTGAAAACGTAGCAATCCTCGATCGGATGACCCAGTACTCGATGATAAGGACAGTAGTTTGGCTCATTGACATCACTTTGTTGCAACGGACGTTTTGGATCCGGCAGATTTATGAGTCTGTTGCGTAATGCCAGCTCGAATAACCTTCTCGTTTTATCATGGGGAAACGAGTAAGGACGCCCTAGTTTCTCCTCAAGGTCTACGTACGGGCGCATATTATTTTGACGCACAACCGGCTTCGAATTGCTCGGTTGTTGTTGAGCATTAGCGACGACGATCACTTTTCCCTTCCCTTTGTCATTTTGGGAGTCCGGCTTTGGAAGAGGGGGTTTATGGCCCATCTGATCCATCTGTGCTAGCTTGTCAATCAAAGCCTGGAAGGTAGTCGGCTTGAAAAACATCATAAATTGCGAGATGGTTGCTTGTGGATCAAGGGTTCCCACAAACATACCCACTGCGGGAGCTTCTTCAATGCACTGCTCGAACTTCGACCATAAGTTCCGCCATCGTATAGCATACTGAACCCACGTCTCGCCTGGCTTAACCCTGGCGTTAATCAGTGCCGTCATCAGGGTACGTTCACTGGCGCTTGCAAAACGCTGAGTAAACAGTAGCTCCATCTCCGTGAAGGTTTTGATAGAGCCGTTCAGGAGCTCAGAGTACCACTCGAACGCCGTATCCGATAAACTTCCAACAAACTGGCGAAGCAACAGCTTGTCGTCACCGCCGGTGTTGCCGCAGAGGGCCCTGAACTGGGCAACATGCTGATGAGGATTGCCCGTCCCCTTGTAGACATGGAACTTGGGAATTGTATAACCTGGCGGGTACTTGATTTGATCGTACCAACTCGGATATGGCCGTCCCGTTTTTACGACCTGGCCAGCTGCTTCGGTCGCATGATGAACCTATATTTGTTGGGCGATGTACTCATCCAAATCAGCTTTGGAGATTGTATCTTCCTTAGCTGTTGATAGGGCTGGCGGAGGATTTGATGTCTTTCCCCTATCGTCTCCAAGGACGATCGGGGGCTCTTCAGCCAGAGGATCTTGTTGTATCATCATCCCTATCATGTCTTGGAAGAGGAGGCCCATACGTTGTATGTTGGCTGCTTGTTCAGCAGGCTCTTTGTCCTTCTTCTCCAATATTAGACGAAGGAATTCAGCGTCGGTTTCTTCCTCCTGACGTTCGTCCGAGGACGTTTCAGGGCTTTCTTTTGGTCCGGTAAGTGCGGCCATAGCGTTCATCATCTCTTGGAGCTTCTGTTGTTGCTCCTGCGCCTTGGTCACTGATCGGGTAAGTGGTCGATGACCCGTAGATATGCGGCTGTCTTCTTAACCAAATGCCACATAGACGGTATGAACCACAATACCCCCTGACTTAGGGCGCTTGGGTTCACCACCTTTGATATTCGTCGCCGGTGCGGGGGTTTTCTCCGGCCTCTTTCTTTTGTGGGCCGTTGAAGTTGAAGGGGCCGTTACAGTGGGCATCCTAGCAATTGTTGTCCTCTGCTGTTCAATAGGACGGACCTTTTCTTTTTGCACCTTAGTCTTCTTTTGTTGACGAGAGTGATCTGGGTCGATCACGGAGTCTTGAACCCTTCGCCAAACCTTGTATATTCTTGAGGACAGCCGTTGAGGGGGCTGTTCTTGCTTCGTTTCCGGAACTCTCTCCGCGG
The DNA here is from genome assembly GCA_030015575.1 of Agapanthus africanus. Classification (NCBI taxonomy): domain Eukaryota; kingdom Viridiplantae; phylum Streptophyta; class Magnoliopsida; order Asparagales; family Amaryllidaceae; genus Agapanthus; species Agapanthus africanus. The sequence goes on from CM057339.1 coordinate 32,263,041, forward strand.
GCGGAGGAGATCTTTTCAGTGTAGCGGTTGGAGAATTCTTACGTACCTTCCTCAGCAGTTCAAAGCTGTTCCCAGTTGGAACAGCAGCGTTGACTTCCACCACTGGAGCCGGTGGAGTTAGCCATGAGGGAGAGTTGTCCCCTGCCTTCCTCACTCATTGCCAATGGCGACGTCGAGCACGACGAACCGTTGGGACTGGCTCAAAGATAGAGATAGCTTCTTTTTGCCCCCTGTCTGAATGGGACACCGTCGCTGTTAGCCTCTTAAAGACTGAGGTTGTCTTTTGAGGGATGATATTCAACCTGTCGAAGACGGATCCTCGAGCAGGGGCAGGAGCAGGAATCGTCAGTCTTGAAAAGACTGACTCTTTGACAGGGGAAGCCACCTTGACAACTTCTGGAGTAGTAGTTATTGCCTTCCTTGGGACAGCTAATTTAAAGTTCTGAACCAGCCTGGCGAAAACCGAAGCTGTTGGTTTGGCAGTGGGTGACCCGTTGACAGGGGCCATCGTGGCAGTGAGTCGTTCGAAGACCGACTTCTTGTTCACCTCCGGTGCAGGTATCGGCATAGAGAAGCTTGTAGGTGGGATCATGGTCCCGAAGAACAGGCCAGTGGTGGCTTGGGTCACCTGGTCTACTGGCAGAGTGAGGAAGGAAGCCGCTTGGGGCCCATATGCTACACTTCCGGGGGAGGTGGAGCGTCCATTGCAGTGGCACTTCGAGCAGTTGGTGCAGTTAGAGGCCATTGAATCTTGAGTTCTGCGCCAGGCAAGAGACCAAATCTTAGTAACTTGAAATTCGAAGGCAACCATTTAACAAACCGCGATTGGTTCGCGTAGACGACACACGAAGTGTGGAGTGGAAAGAGGAAGAGGTCCCACCGGGCGTGCCAGAATATGTTCCCCTCCGAACGACAGCCGACGACGCGTGGACGTCTTGCTTGAGATTCAGGGCAGATGCTATATGGTTTTATCCGTCTACCTCTCCGAAGATGCCAAGTTGATTTATGGCACCGTGTATCGGAGGTTTAGACGGATGCGGCCGATGTAGCAGACTTCGTCAGATTCCCCCTCGCTAGAGGGGTTTTTGATTGTGGGGACGTTCTTCCCTGCAGGCGCAAGCCCCTGTAGTTAATTACACTACCGCATCGCAGTAACAACTTTCTCCTTCTCCAGATTTTCACTTCGTGTCGTGGGTGTTTGTTTTGTTTGTGGTTGCCCGTGGATTGTATACGGAGACTGAGTAATGCCGTCGCCCGTAGGACGTGGATTAGTCAAAATCCAAATTTACTTAGATTTGGGTTTGGTGTTTTTAGTTTAAGGATGCATTAGTCGCGCCGCGGCTAAGATCAACTTAAACGTTAGTTAAGGATACGTTAATCCTGTTTGAGACTAAGATCAACTTAACGTGATAATCCATTTAATATCTGGCCATCGGGACTCGTCACCTCTCTAACGTCGTTGAAGGATTACAACGACATGTATCAGAGAAGCTCGGAGATGTACCCTCGAATCATAGTTGATGGGGAATTTTATAGTCCATTTGAATGTTTTAAGGATACGTTAGCCGTGTTTGGGGCTAAGATCAACTTAACGGGACCGTTTAGATCAAACAAAAGAGCATTTGGAGGCTCTATTGTTCCAGTTTAGGGACGTAGTGGTCCATGTTCCAGTTTAGGGACGTGGTGGTCCACCATTAGTTTAAGGACGTTTCGGTCCGATATTAGTTTAAGGACGTTTCGGTCTAATATTAGTTTAAGGACGTTTCGGTCCAATATTGATGTGTGGTCGTCGGGACCCGTCACCTCTCTGACGTCGTTGAAGGATTACAACAATAGGTGTCAGAGGAGTTTGGAGATGTACCCTTGGACCGGTCGTAAATTGATTTAGGAGAGCAGTCTTGCTCAGTCAATTTAATTTGAGGAATTACGGCCATGATTGGGCTAAGTCTAGTTGAAAAATATTCAACGCCTTTTATTTGTTTTTGGTCTGTTAGACCTGTGCTAGGGCTTGGCCCATTTTTAAATAATGCATTGCATTATTTTCTATTTTTTTGTTAGGGCTCTGCCCATAAAAGATGCAGAGCATCAATTTATTTTGGGCCCTGCTCATTTTATAAATGATGCAGAATACCGATTTTACTTGGGCTCTGCCCTTGTATAAAAGATGCAAAGCATCAATTTATTTGGGTTCTGCCCATTTATTGCCTTGCAATTTATTTTGGCCTGTTAGGTCATTTTGACTTGGGCCTGGCCCTTTAGCAGAGGAAATGCATTGCATTTATCAGGCGCTTTGCGCCAATCAGAGAGCGCAAGCGCTTATAGTGCTGACACGTATCGCGCAAGTGCAGTCTGCGCTGCTGACACGTGCACTCTGGTGGCTTGCGCCAATCCAGGAGCGCAACAGCACAGTTTACAAGTGCAAAGCACTATAACTTAAGAATCTTTCAGTTTCAGGAACCAATGGTTCACAAGAAGAAGTGCAAAGCACTACTCGTTTCCTTGATCTAATTTAGATCAAAGAAAAACAAGTTTTTCTTTTTATTTCAAGAACCAGAGGTTCATAAAAGTGCAAAGCACTATTTTTTTTATTTTGTTGTTTTCTTGTTTTAAAGAACCGGTGGTTCATAAGAAGTGCAAAGCATTGTTTATTATGTGAAGATCATTGATCTGGTTTTTAGATCAATGACTTATTAAAAGAAATTTCTTCTCTCTCGTGAAGGTTTTTACCTTTTTCTTGAAATTTTCTCAGAATTCTCTCTGTTTGAAGCTCTTGACCTTTTTTTTCAAGAAATGTTCATGCCTTTGAATTTAGGTCTAGGGTCCTTTTTATAGTGCCCATAAATTAGTTAAATTTGTTAAGGAGATCTTTCTCTGAGTGATTTGGGGAATTTTCCCCACCGTTGGTTCTTTGATCCAAGGGCTTCTGTTTTACAGAAGAAAATCTTCTTGTTTTGACAAGAACAGAAAGATTTCTTTGAACTCTTAATTCTGTTTGGCGCAAACGCTCCAGAGCATGACACGTGTCATGCAGCGCACAGCGCAGCGCTACTGTGCGAGCGCATCTGCGCTGACACGTGTCGCACAACGCACTGCGCAGCGCAACTGCGCTAGCGCTTCTGAGCTGACACGTGTCGCGCAGCGCAACTGCGCTAGCGCATCTGCGCTGACACGTGTCGCGCAGCGCAGTGCTTGCGCAACTGAAGCGTTGCTTCCTTTAATTTTGTTTAAAACAGAGTTTTGCTCTGATTGGGTGCGCTGCCTTAGACGCTGCGCTGATGCTTCTGCGCCAGACATGTGGCGCATTGCGTCCGGGATTTAAAGCGTTGCTTCATTTATTAAAGTTTAAATTTTCAAAACAGAGCTTTGCTCTGATTGGGGGAAGATGAAGCGTTGCTTCATCTCCCGCCTCGGAATTTGAACAGAGATTTGCTCTGATTAGGGTAAACAACCGGTGTTACCTTGACCTACAGTCTCGGCTTCTACGGCTTCTAATGTGAATGTCTGTCGCCGTGGTACATTCCTTCGAGCTGGAGGCACATTCTACCTTTGGGGCCTGTTTTTCTACCTTCTAGGCATGTCCCTCATTGCTTGTTGGAATTGGCGAGTAGGCTGTGCAGGTGGTGGAGCAGATAGTGCAGGATGAGTTGCAGGAGCCTGGATAGCTGGCCGCTGCGAGTAGTTGGTAGGTGTGTGAGTTGAGTTGCTATTGTAAGGATAGTCCCCAATTCCGTGGTTGGATGCGCCATAAATTAGGCACAAGCCTTTTGTGCGTCTACAGTCCTTCCACAAATGTCCCTTTCTATGGCAGTAGTGGCAAATTTCTTCAGTTCTCCTGGGTTCAAACGATGGCCTGGAAGAGGCTCCTCCTGCCATTTGAGTGGCAGGGTGTTTCAAACCGGCAGATTGGGGTCTGCCCCTCGCCTTTATTACTGCGTCATAACAGCGGGCAGATTTCAGAGCATCTTCTTGTGTCAGAAATTTCCCTGTGGCTAGTGCAGCCTGAATTTCTATGTCTAAACCTTGTTGAAAGCGACAGGCTCTGATCTCGTCCGTCGGTATCAAGTGTGCCGCAAATCGGCTTACCATGGTGAATTCAGCGTCATATTCATCCACTGTTTTGTCCCACATCGAACCTTGTTGTGGATGAATGAACTGCTGCTCCATGGCAAACTTGGCAGTCACAGGGAAGTATTTCGCGTCGAACTTCTCGCGAAAAGTCTTCCATTCAATAGGCTGTACAAAACGGAATTTTTCCGCCTTCCACCAGTTGCGAGCATTATCCGTGAGCTGCAATTTCGCCACATGGGCCCATGCTATTTCTGGCACTTGTGTTGCTGCCAGATCATCCTCGATACTTTGAGCCCATTCCTCAGCTTCTAGTGGACTCCCCTTTCCTGAGAACTGTTTGGGATGTAAAGCCCTGAATTGCTTTACCCCAGGTGCGTCAGTCTCGGGACGGTTCAGGAGTTGTTGCTGTCCCTCAAGAAGGCTGCGGATCGCCTCAAGTAGCACAGTTTGCTCGGTGGATGGCGCAGGAACAGCTGGTGTGAGAGGTAGTGCTGGAGGTGTATTGTTGACGTTGGTGCTGGTGTTGTTCGGGGAATCCATAACCCTGAAGAAAAATTTGGGGTTAGGACAGATTCAAGTACATGAAATGATAAGATTCAAGGATTATGAAATTGTAAGATTCAAGGAACATGAATTGTAAAGAATGTTTTAGTTGCTGGTTATTGTGTTATATTGCTTAGGTTGTTCACACAGAACAGAACTGCATGATAGAGATTCATACAAGTCTGACCTGCATGGGCCACCAACAAAACCTGTCACGCCCCGTTTCTCAGTATACGGCGAAGGGGACGCGACGAGGTCCGCTACGTATCTACTCAGAAGTACATATGCTAAGAGTATCTAAGCAATATAAAATAAATACACAAGAGACAAGATATAAAAAGAACAGCAACTTTTATTTATTAACATTCTTTGTACAATGCATGAAAAGGAAATACAACTGAATAAAAAAGATGCCTAAACAGTGGCATAACAGGAAATGAAAAGTATTGAATGGAAAAGTGTACAATGAAACTAAAGTGCTGGATCTTCGACAAACTGCTCCAAGTCTTCTGCAGATGGCTCGATCTCTGCCGGGTCCAAACCACCTGACGAGATTCAAAGAAGAAAGAAATAGAATGTCGTCAGCGAACAGGTCGCTCGGTAAGTCCCAAAGATAAGAGGAGAAATAGAATAGACAGAGAGTAAGAGAGAGAGGGAGAGAGTAGCTTTTACAGTTGTATTATATTGTTATATTGTTGTAGTATTGTATTAACGTTGTTATTTGTAGCTTGGTATAGAAGGATGCCGGTGTATACGAGAGGGGTCTCAGTATGCTAGAGACCATGGCAAATGGAAGTACAAGGCTCCGTTATACAACCCAGAACAACGGCAATTGGATTCAGGTTAGGTGTCTTAATCTTACCATCTCGTGCCACCTTTAACACCTTCCGTACCAATCTACCCCTTAAACCCCGCGATGACTTGATTTAATTGTTATCTTGTAATTTGTATAGGTTGTAAGATTGATTGACTGACCGAAACCATGATATCAGTAAACGGATGTGACTGAATAATCATGTAAATGGAATAACTATAGAATCATGTAAATGGAATGTATATCCATGGTTCGGTTCGGTCAAGTTGTATAAATTGATAATTGAATTCATGGTTTCATGTGTTCATATTGAATTAGATTCTTGTAGATTATAAATTAACTTGAATCATATTCAAGTCAGATTAATCAGACTCAAATCCGAGTCAGACAATCAGAACTGTGAATCGAAGTCTTATAATTGCTAGGGTCCTTAGGGTAATTAATAAAACTTGAGGGGTTTTTATGTAAAAATACTTTTATATACACCTCAAATATTTATTATTTGTCTTTAGAATTGTAATGAGGGTGGATTTTATGTTGTGACATTTCTAGTGAAAATATCATAGTTTTATAAATAATTAAGGGTATTTATCTGTAATATTGATTTATTTGAAATTCATGGTATTTTAGTGTAATATTTAATCTTGTGATTTTTAGAAAAAGGTGGAAAATTTATATTATAATAAAATAGAAAGTTAACTGATAAATATACATATATTTATACAAAAATAATTTTAATAAATATTTTATATTCCAAAAATCTCATTTTTCTTAAGATATCGTATTTTAAACTTTTCGAGACCGAATGTTCCTTGCGGAGGTCTGAATCTCGCACTACTACGCCCGAGGATGTCCGATAATCCGCACCATCCCAAACGGGTTCGCCAAAAATAGGTTGTAACGGCGCTTTGCAAAGATTGTAAAATACTAATCCTTTAGAAAACGGTTTTAGAAAGTAAAAGGTATTTATTTGCAAAAGTGTAAATTTTCCGTATTTTAGATTCTACGGTTTCCTAAGTCAACTAGCCTATTTCTAAATGGTCTAAACGACAAGTCGTTAGATACCTCAAATCACCTCTTCACCGCCAATTGTGGCCAGGTAAGCACAAATGAGGAAAGGAGGGATCCGCTCACGAATCACCGTGAGACGGGCCTTTTAAAGTTACCTCTTCTCACTTGCCAAGCCTAGACACCATAAAATCAAGTTTAGATAAACGATCGATGTCCACAACTTATCGTGTTTTCCTAATAAGAGGTATTTATTTAAAAGTATATCAAAACTAAAACTTTTAGAAATGGTTTTATTAAGAATATGGTATTTAAATGAAAGTATTATTTTATCGTATTCTAAGTATTCGATGATATCGTTTTAGGTTGTATATGCGTGTGTGTGGAGGTAGGTCATTACCTCGTGCTCTACTTTAAATGTATAGCAAAGTTGAGGGGTTAAATGTGAAATCGAAACATTGTGGTATTTAAGTGAAGAAAATACGATAAATTGGAAAGGCTATCATTTCATGTGATGAAACTTGTTCAAATTGATTGTAAAATGTTTAATAGTCAACATAAAGATGTTTAAGTATGAATGTATTGGTGAGAAGTGAAACTTTATAGAAAACCGAATCGAAAATCGGATTTGTTCCAATTCCGTCGGGTTTTGTAATTTCGTATTTTAAAGAATGAGAGAGAGGGATAGAACGGGACTTACGGGTTTCGATTAAGAAAAGGAGTGAAGGGGGGACTAAAAGGGTTGCCGAGGCATTACTTCGTCGCTGATTGTTCCTAAAAACATCGCCGGAATTTCCGCCGGAATTTCGTCGGAGTTTCGCCGCGAACTTGTTTTCAAAGTACACAACTCTTGAGAAGGTTTTGAGAGAGTGAGCTTAGGGTTTTGGGATGAGAGGGTAGAAGGTAGGGGGTGTATTTATAGGGTAGGGTAGGTGAAGGGTTTTTAAATAAAAAATGTAAAAATAATTGTAAAAATCATTAAAAATTGGAGAAATTGGTGTTTATTGTTCTTTCTGGAAACAATCTAACAATTTAAAGTATGCAGGGGAGTTGGGAATGCAAAGAGGCACACTTTTGATGTTGGGGACTCAGCCGTCCGGCCGAGTCCGGCCGGCGGCGTCGGCCCAATTCGGCCAGTTCGCCGGTCGACTCGGCCGATCCCAACCGAGTCAGGTGGTCGGTGGGTGTGGGCTTGTCAGGTGAAGGCTCTGGTATATTGAACTTTTCAGGTGCAGTTCAAGTTTTGGGAGTTACAGTGTGTGGACTGTTGGGCTTCCAAAGGATTTAAAATAAAAACAATATAAAAATAATGTGGGGCATGGAATTTGAACTCTGCTGGCTTGGTTCAGTAATACAAGGTATTACCAATGAGCTACAAGCTCCTTCTTGTAATTATTGTGGGAAAATAAATACTTAAAGTGGTAACAGCAAAATTAAATACCCCAAGTATACTTTGAATTTAAATCAATTCTTTGTACATTAAAAATGGAGTTATTTAAAAACAAAATAATTACTTATATCTTGTGCTCAGGCTAAAATACCCCTTTATGGATTTTGAAAAAAATTAATTAAAAATTTTGTATAGAAAAAGTGTATAAGAAAATTAGGGTTGTTACATCGGAGCACTCTAAGTCTTCTCTCTTCTTCATCCTCATCGCTGTCCTCGAATTCTGGGACATCGTAGACATCTCTGAGTTTCCAACGGCATACGACACTCCATCCCGGATGCTTCAAACAATGTGAGTAGTATACTTGGAACGCTTGGTTCGGATAAACGGATCTTCCTGACCGTAAAATCGAAGTGTGATCACACTGGTCAATCCATATTCATCTTTCCAAGTCCTAAGATTGCTTCTCCAGTTATCCGTACCGGTTCGCGTATCGTACTAAGTACACTGAAATATATAAAAGGGTTCTGATCGTCCGGGATAGTGGATGCTGAGTATACAATTTAAGTATCCATAATAAATCACACCATCCGATCCTACCGTCGCGATCCCACTATTCTGAGTGGTTCTAGATATTTCTATGTCCTTAATTTCGAATTTGTATCCAAGGACACTGAATCCTTTATAATATGTAACCTCCATACAAGGAAATTGATCTAAACATCTTGAATTACTCTCTAATGATGCAGACAAGTTCGGGTCGTGGATCTAATAAAACAAATTTTATGACAAATACATAACGATATAAGTTTAGATTAAAACTGATAGTAATAACATATTATTCGAATAACTTACATGATTTGCAACCCAATTGCAAAAATTATCCTGATGATATTTTTCCAATCGTTCATCGTTCCAATCAGGATGCCCCTCACGTACCTCGTTAAAATGAATTCTGTTCTCGACAATAAATTATGACATTAATATTATATCATTTCATACACACATAAACACAAATATAACAATTAATCCAAAAAAACCTACTCTCTAATTTTTTCAAGACATGCGCAATTAAGGAAGAAAAACCGGTATATCTTGTTGATAAACATAGTGTCTACCCTCTTATAATTGGTTTTACCATATGGCCCGTCTTGAATTCTTCGAGGCCGGTTAAGTCTCGTCTCAATGTTCTCGTCCAGATAGCGGGAACAAAATGTGGTTGCTTCATCTAGAAGATAATCTTGCATGATAAAACCCTCTGGTCGATTTTAATTGCGTATATACTCTTTAAGAGTGTAGAGGTACCTAAACAAAATATGTTGAATAAATAAATACGGGCATACAGTACAACAATAATTTTAAAAATTACGCGAAACGAAAAATTCCACGTACCTCTCGACGGGTTACATCCATCGATATTGTACCGTTCCGGCTAACTTAGCCTCAGTTGCAAGATGAACCGTCTGGTGTATTATGATATCAAAGAATGACGGTTGGAAAATACGCTCAAACTTGCAAAGTATCAACGCAATAGAATTTTCTAGTTTATCCAGCGTCACAACATCCAGTGTTTTAGCGCATAACTCTCTGAAAAAACAACATAGGTCGTTGATTACTAGACCAACCGATTCGGGGAGAGAAGTCCTGAGGGCTAATGGGAGAAGGTGCTCCACGATAACATGGTGATCATGACTTTTCAGCCCATCAATCTTGCCTTTAACAATTTTTATCTTCTTGCTGATTGATCCTGAGAAATCTGTGGGAACTTTCAAATCATGCAGTACCTGCAGGAATCTTTTCTTCTCCGGTTGTGACATATGATAAGCGGCATTGGGAAGTACAAACCTGCCTGGTTTACCCGCTACCGGTTTAGAATGCAATTCACTTCTTATTTCGCAGTCCTGTAGATCCATCCGAATATTGAGGTTGTCTTTCGATTTCCCGTCTTTACAAAGAAGCAAGTTGAGTATGTGATAGGATACTCCCTTCTCTATATGCATGACGTCTAGACAATGACGCACTAAATTTGTTGACCAGTACGGAAGCTCGAAGAAAATGCTTAACTTGTTCCAGAATGGTGGTTTGACCTGTTTTGTCGGATCCATCCCAAATGTCACATTATTGTAACCATCCCACTGAGAAATCACGTCCTCTCCGGACAATGGGGCTGGAGGTCCAAGAAGCTCCTGATGACCATCAAAGTGAACAACGTCTAACCTGTAGAGTGGTCTAGAGGCAGGAAACGTCGATGGCCGTAATAACAAACTTTCCTGCTAAAATTCAAGAATTTCAATGTTGTATATTGATGGCAATGAGGACATGCTTTGTGACCATGTACGGACCAACCTGATAGCATTCCATACGCGGGAAAGTCATTAATTGTCCACATTAAAACCGTACACAGTATGAAGGTTGTATTTGTATTTGCATTGTAAGTCTCTACACCATCAATGAACAAAGATTTTAACTCCTCGATCAGAGGTCAGCGATAGACGTCGATATTGTTTCCTGGTGAGTTTAGTCCGTTGATAAGAAGAGGCATCATAAACTATGATTGGTCTATAGCCAACCAAGGCGAAAGATTATAAATTATCATTAAAATGGGCCATGTGCTGTAGCTTCCATCCATATAGTTGAATAGGTAGAAGCCATCACTAGCCAGTCCGAGCCTGACATTGCGAGGATCGCTACTGAATATTGCGTGCCTCCTATCGAAATCCTTCCATGCCGGTGAATCTCTTGGATGGCTCATTTTTCCATCTTCACTTGGAGGAGCACGGTGATGCCAAATCATTACTTCGGCTGTTTTCTTGCACCTGAATAGCCTCTGCAGCCTCTGTGTTATGGGAAAGTATCGTGCTATCTTGACAGGTATATCGGGATTCTTATCAGAATCTTTCGGTTTATACCTGGCCTCTCCGTATGTTGGACACTCTTTCAAATCTGAATTCTCTTTCCGGTACAACACGAAATTTTTAGGACATGCTTGAATCTTCTCAAACTTCATACCCAAATCAGACATCATCCTCTGGGCTCCGTACCAGCTGTCGGGCACGTTATTTCCTGGGGCATAGAATCTTTCAAGAACAAAAGAAGCATTGTGAATGACTTGTTACTCCATCTATTTAGGCACTTAATCTGGAAAAGTTGGACGAACCATGAGAGGGTGAATACTTTGCATTCTCATAAATTGGTTTTCTAGCATCATTCATGAAATTTTCATATTTATCCGCACGCGGTCCTTGACCAGAAGGAATGTCATCTTCGGTACGAATAGATTCACCTAGGGCAGCCTCTACCATATCCTCAATTTCTTCTGATGGAAAGAAATTACCGTCTTCTTCTTCTGCCGCATTACCGTCTTCTCCTTCTTCTCCTGCCGCATTATCGTCTTCTTCTTCTTCTTCTGCCGCATTACTGCATTCTTCTCCTTCCCCGTGATATAGCTAAGTTGTATAAAGTCTAGTAAAACCATATTTTACGATATGAAGCTCTGCCAATTCTACCTTCTGCCAGTACTTATTCGCACATCTATCGCACGTGCAGAGAATCTTCTCTATCACGATCTTATTATGTGCGCGTGCAAATTCAATAAAAGCAGCAACTCCTGCGACAAACTTAGGTTGCATACGTTGTTGCCAATCTACATACATCCAGTTCTTAACTCTGACGTACTCATGGGTCATGTTAGACTGTATAACATATAAATTGTAGGTTATGATGACTATATTGAGAAATCTAAGAACGGGATGGTTACTGACAAAGGAGAAATTCCGTGTATATGCTTTGTGTGTGCGTTTGTTGTTGAAAACAATAAATTATCGATAATCAGAGTAAGATTTTAGGATATTCATATATAAGAATATGAAAGTTTCATATTATCATCGAGCATCATATATTGGTTTTAACTTGAATATCTTGAATCACTCTCTAATGATGCGTTTGTTGTGTATTCTTGTTGTATGTATGTATTTCGGCTGTCGGGGGTAAGGCTTCTATCCCATTAAGAATGTATAGAGCGGACACCCATTCTCTTGTGCTTTCAACCGTTTCGAGTAAATTTCGGAAGCACCTCCCCACTGTTCTCCGAGTACACTGTAGTAAAATAGATAATCATTTCCAAGCCGTGAGACAACGTTGAAATGAACATCTAATCTATCTTTGAACACGGAGAACCAGCGGAAAAGTACCGACGAAATATCTCGAAACAGATGAAAACACAAGTGAATGAAGGTGTTTGCTTTATACATTCCTAACTTGTCCATACGGGACAAATCTATCGGTTATCATACGACTGAATCTTCTTGTCACATAGACTACACGACGGTTGTTAGTGTCGAGCTATACCATCCGATATTTAACAACCTTCATATAGTTCTATGTCATGTAACCGATAGACGGGGACCAAGTGGTGCTTTAAGTTTCATATATGAGTATTGATGAGAATATGAAAGTTTCATGTTATCACCAAGTATCATATATTGGTTTTAACTTGAACATCTTGAATCACTCTCTAATGATGCGTTTGTTGTCTATTCTTGTTGTATGTGTATGTTTCGGCTGTCGTGGGTAAGGCTTCTATCCCATTAAGAAACTATAGAGCGAACACCCATTCTCTTGTGCTTTCAACCGTTTCGAGAAAATTTCGGCAGCACCTCCCCGCTGTTCTCCAAGTACACTGTAATAGAATAAATAATCATTTCAAAGCTGTGAAATAACGTTGAAATGAATATCTAATCTATCTTTGTACACGGAGAACCAGCAGAAAAGTACCGACGAAATATCTTGAAATGGATGAAAACACAAGTGAATGCAGGTGTTTGCTTTATACATTCCTAACTTGTCCACACGGGACAAATCTATCGGTTACCATACGATTGAATCTCCTCGTCACATAGACTACACGACGGTTGTTAGTACCGAGCTATACCGTCCGATATTTAACAATCTTCGTATAGTTCTATGTCACGACGAACATCGAACGTATGTTAACCGATAGACGGGGACTAAGTGGCGCTTTTAGTTTCATATATGAGTATCGATGAGAATATGAAAGTTTCATATTATCATCGAGTATCATATATTGGTTTTAACTTGAAAAACGTGCCGTTGAAACAAATTATTGTTCTCCACCTTGCACCCTCTTAACAATGGTGTTCCCCTCTGAATGGCGGCGCGACGCAGAGGCGTCTGGCCTGAGATTCGGGGCTGATACTATTTGGTTTTATCCGTCTACCTCTCCGAAGATGCCAAGTTGATTTATGGCACCATGTATCGGAGGTTTAGGCGGATGCGGCCGATGTAGCAGACTTCGTCAGATTCCCCCTCGCCAGAGTGGTTTTTGGTTGTGGGGACGCTCTTCCCTGCAGGCGCAAGCCCCTGCAGTTAATTACGATACCGCATCGCGGTAACCACTTTCTCTTTCTCCAGAATTTCACTTCTTATCGTGTGTGTTTGTTTTGTTTGTGGTTGCCCGTGGATTGTATACGGAGACTATTTATTTCGTCACCCGTAGGACGTGGATTAGTCCAAATCCGTATTTTCTTAGATTTGGATTTGGGGTTTTGGTTTAAGGATACGTTAGCCATGTTTGAGGCTAAGATCAACTTAAACGTTTGTTAAGGATACGTTAGTCTGATTTGAGACTAAGATCGACTTAACGGGAAAAGCATTTAGGGGCTCGGTTGTTCCAGTTTAGGGACGTAGTGGTCCATATAATATATGGCCGTCGGGACCCGTCACCTCTCTGACGACGTTGAAGGATTACAACGACAGGTGTCAGAGGAGTTCGGAGATGTACCCTTGAACCAAAGTCGATTGGGGGTCTTATAGTCCAATTTGGGACTAAAGTCTGTTTGAATGTTTAAGGATACGTTAGCCATATTTGAGGCTAAGATCAACTTAAACAGGACCGTCTAGATCCAACAAAAGAGCATTTGAGGGCTATATTGTTCCAGTTTAGGGACGTAGTGGTCCATCGCCAGTTTAAGGACATGGTGGTCCATTTTATTTGTGGCTGTCGGGACCCGTCACCTCTCTGACGTCGTTGAAGGATTACAACGATAGGTGTCAGAGGAGTTCAGAGATGTACCGTTGAACCGGATGTAAATTGGTTTAGGAGATCAGCCATGCTCAGTCAATTTAATTTGAGGAATTATGGCCATGATTAGGCTAAGTCCAGTTGGGAATATTCAACGTTTTTATTTATCTTTGGCCTATTAGGCCTGTGCTAGGGATTTGCTCCTTTTTAATAATGCACTGCATTTTTGTTTTGCTTGGGCTCTGCCCTTTTATAAATGATGCAGAGCATCTATTTTGTTTGGGCTATGCTCTTTTAATGCATTGCATTTTTTTTTGTTTGGGCTCTGCCCTTTTATAAATGATGCAGAGCATCTATTTTGTTCGGGCTCTGCTCTTTTAATGCATTGCATTTTATTTTGGCCTGCTAGGCCTTTTTTTGATTTGGGCCTGGCCCTTCAGTAAACAATGCAGTGCATTTTTCAGGCGCTTTGTGCCAATCATTGAGCGCAAGCGCTTGTGGTGGTGACACGTGTCACGCAAGCGCAGTGCGCTGCGTCAGTACGCTGCGCTGTTGCGCTGCTGACACGTGGCGTGCTCTGGTGAGTTGCGCCAATTTCAGAGAGCAATGCTCAATCTTAAAAGCGCATAGCGCAAGTGGTTCTGGTGCTGACACGTGGCGCTCTCTGGTGGCTTGCGCCAACCCAGGAGCGCAACAGTGCAGTTTTGCAAGTGCAAGGCACTGTTTCAATAACTTGATCCAATATTGGATTCAAGAAAAGAATCTTTAAGATTCCAGAACCAATGGTTCATAAAAAGTGCAAGGCACTATTATTATTTGTTTTTTTTTGAAGATCATTGATCTTTTTCTTAGATCAATGATCTATTCAGAAGAAATTCTTCTATTTTATAAAGGTTTTTTTTTACCTTTTTCTTGAATTTTCTTCAGAGTTCTCTCTATTTTTTTGAAGTTCTTGATCTCTCACGATGTTAATCCCCCTTTGAATTGGGGTCTAGGGGTCTTTATACAGTGCCCATAGACTTGTTAAGTTTGTTAAAGAGATCCTTCTCTGAGTAATTTGGGGAAATTTCCTCATCGTTGGATCTTTGATCCAAGGGCTTCTGTTTTACAGAAGACAGTCTTCTTGTTTTTAACAAGAACAGAAAAATCTTTTAGAATTTTATTTCTGTTTGGCGCAAACGCCCCAGCGCGTGACACGTGTCACGCAGCGCAGAGCGCAGCGCAACTTCGCTTGCGCAACTGCGCTGACACGTGTCGCACCGCGCACAGCGCAGCGCAACTGCGCTTGCACAACTGTGCTGACATGTGTCGCGCAGCGCAACTGCGTTTGCGCTGACACGTGTCGCGCAGCGCAGCGCTTGCGCAACTGCGCTGACACGTGTCGTGCAGCGCAGCGCTTGCACAACTGAAGCGTTGCTTCCTTTAATTTTTGTTTTAAATAGAGCCTTACTCTGATTGGGCGCGCTGCCTTAGGCATGCTGCCTTGGGCGCTGCGCCTGACGTATCAATTTCTGACACGTGGCGCGTTGCGCGCAGCGCATGGAATTTGAAGCGTTGCTTCAAAATTTGAATTTTTGAAATTCAAACAGAGCCTTGCTCTGATTGGGGGAAACAAATACCCCCCCACCGTTGCGCTCACGTGGCGCACACGTGAATGCAGCGGTGGCAAAATCTTGGCCGTTAGATCAACAGGTGAGTTGAAGGGGCGCAGGCGCCTATAAATAGGACCCTTGGCCCTTGAAATTTTTTTTACCATCTTCAAGAACTTGAATTTCAGAGCCTTGCTCTTGTTTAAGAACTTTAGAGCCTTGCTCTCGTTTTTTTCCAAGAACTCTAGAGTTCAGATTTTTAGAACAACTTAGGTAAAATTTTAAATCAAATTAAAATTAATTTAAATTTGATTAACAGAGCCTTGCTCTTATAGATCTTTCATCTAAAGAAAACCCCTTTGGGGTTTTATTAACAGAGCCTTACTCTCAAAAATTTATAGATCTACAGAGATCTTGTTCATGGGTTTTAACCCATGAACAGAGCTTTGCTCATGGATCAAATGTAGATCTTTTTTTTTGATCTAAAAAAAGGAGAACTCTTAAAAGTTTTCATGGATCATTAAGATCCCAAATTTTTAATCTTTAGGAGTTAAAGTTTTCTTTTGATGGATTTTTCCATCATTATTATGGAGCTAGGCTCTTTTTAGGAAATTTTATCCCCTTGAGACCAGAGTTTGACAAATGTCACTCTGTGACAGAGCTTTGCTCTGAAAGAGGAGATTTTCTCCTTGTCTCTAGGAATTTCCTATTAATGAGAATATTCTCTTGGGGATCTTTTCATTAATTGACAGTCTCACCCAATGATGGGGCTGTCTTATTAAATGATACACTGTCATCCAGATTTTGTGGGTCCCCATTTTGTCTCCTACCCACTGCCTTGCAATGTGGTAGAAAAGAATTTTTAAAACGCCAAGCGTTGGAATTACAATACTGACGGCTAATTTTTGTCTCTCCGCAGGAAACATGTCTGCCAATCTGTCTTTCCCGATTGTTCGCTCGGAGGGAGGGTTTCCCCAGGCACCAGTGGACCGAGTGGTGCTCGCTCTCATTAAGGATCAAGACCCCGAGCACAAGAGCCTTCACTTATGGGGTAAGTGGTATAACGAGATTATCCAGGGTCGCCGAAGTTTCAGTTCCGCCACGCCGTCTGAGCCCATAGTTTCGATCCCCTATGCGGATGAACCCCCGGTGAAGTATGCCGTGGAGGTCAAAAACTGGAACTCGGATGACCTCCTCCAGCCTGCAATTGGTGCCATTCCCGTGCAGCCGCCGCCGGCAATAGACATTTTAGGAAGGCGAATCTGTCAGGGTGAAGCACGCCCTTGGGGACAGGCCTATAATATTGGATTGGTCTCGCAACCGCCTGCCGGATATTTGCAGTGGGCCCGGTATATCTTGTCAGCGAAGAGGACTCGTCTGATGAAGATTGGTTTGTATTCGGCCATCTATGTCTCACTCTTTGAGTATCTCTCTCCTCCAACGTGGTGGATTAAGGCTTTTATCGAGCAATGGAATATCCCCACCCACACCTTCTTGATGACGGACAGGGAAGTCTCTATCTCCTTGGAGGAGTTTGCTGAAATCGCGGGTTTGCCGATGAGGGAGGAGCATTACGAGGAGTTGCTTCCCCCTGAAGAATACGTCTTTTTCACCAAGCTACTGGTGTTTGATCTGACTCCGGAGAATGCTATTCAGCACCAGTTTCCGGGCTTGGTGAAGGTGCTGGAGATCTATGAAGGGCTTTATCAGGAATCGGGCACCCGGGGAGTCAGTTTCGCGGATTTTATCGCCCGCTTCATTCGACCGGAGTTCCTATTGGAGCGGAGCGAGAAGTTCGCCCAACTGGATGACCCTTTTAGCTTTGGCTTGGACCACCGACCCACATCGGAGGATAATCACAAGGACTTTTATCTCCCCGGCGCCGCCGTCATGCCCTTATCAGAGATCGCCATCCCTGGCATGGATGAGGAGACCTTTTTTGTAGGGTTCCTGGGCTTGTGGCTGTGCAGCTTTGCGCTCCCCATGCATCCATGCCATATGCGGCCATCTGTTTTCTACCCAGCGCATCGGATGGTGGCTGGTTTGCAGTTGTCAGTAGGATTTGCCGGGATGGCTTATCTTTATAATGGACTTAGCGTAGCGGCAGACGCTAGTGAACCTGGGGTGCAGCTCGCTAACTTCCCGATGCACTACTTCACATCCTGGATGGAAATGCACGTGCATGGAGTGTTCGGCGCCCATAAGATTCCTCCATTTTTTGAGAAATGCAGACTCCCAAGAGTTATGCGGTTGGTCGGTGCTTCAATCGTGGTTGCATCTCCGCGAGATTTTAGGGGGCTGCTCCTTCGTCCGCACCTGGTCGGAGCGAAGATTTCCTTTGTGGGCGTCCCACCGGAAACCGGGCGTGCCAGAATCTATTTACCGCCGGAAACCGGGAAAGACTAACGTCTTGCCTGAATCTGGGGGCAGAGGGAGCTGCACCTGAGAAGGTCGTTGATGCCGAGCCTGAGGTGGCGGCAAATGAGACGACCGCTACAATTGAGCCCGAGGCAGCGGCGGACGAGGCGCTTGAGACCGGCGACCCCATGGTGACGGCGGATGAGACAATGGAGACCGCCGAGCCCGAAGAAGTAACGGGTGAGAAGGGTACGGCTCTTGGGGAAAAGCCATCCGCTCTTTCTCAAGAGTCCGGCAATGCTCCAATCATTGCTCTCCCTGTCTATGGTCTTCCGCCGTCTCCTGGCAGGGCGAGTACGACGACAACCCCTGTCGAGTCCGGTGATGAGGCCATGGAAGGTGGACTCGTATCGATGGAGGAGGAAGACGCCTCCGTTTCGGCCGGCGGCTCATCAGGTAAATTTCGGATTACTGTCCTTTTTTTCTTTATTTTGCAATCTTTCCTGACAGGTTTATCCTTGTTTTTAACGCAGGTGCGTCCAGTGCCAATGCTCCATTGCTCGAGGGAGTGCCGTCAACTACTGCCTTGGCGGTGGTCACCTCTCAGCCCTCCCTTGTACCATCAAAGATGTTGGAAGGTATGGGTTTGCAACTTATTAGTTTTATCTTTCAGACGCATAATTTATGTACTAAAGTAGTACTGTTGTGTCTTTTCAGGAGAGCTTTTTGACCATCTCTATCAGGTGTTGCTCCCACACTTCTCCTTCCCATCTGAACTCGCTTCTTCCTCTAGTGGTGCTGGTGAGTATAGTTTTCGACTGATATCTTTCTTTTTTCAGTGATGGAATTATTTCTAACTTTTTCTCGTCCTGATTACAGTTCTACAAATCGAAGGAGGGGATGAAAGATCGGCCGCGCCACCGGCCCTTCCGGCCTTGCCACCTGCTGCAGCTGGTATAGCAAACTATCGCATTGATGACCTTTTTTTGTATTTCTTGAACTGTCATCTAATCGTATCTTGTTTTTTTTTAGCTGTCGTTCCGATCTCGGTGCCTTTCGAGTCTCGTGTCACAATGCCGGCAGGCCCTTTCTTGAGACGTCCGTCCTCGAAAGGCGCCACGAATAGTCTGCGCATGTTGAGCGACTACATTGAGGAACTCGACGTCGAGACTCCTACGTCTGCCGCAGATTTTTCTACAGCGGTTAACCCAATGCTGGTGATACTCGTAAACTTCCATAACGAGGGCATCGTCGCGTCTTGGGTTAATCACTGCAGGGAGTTCGAGGCTCGCCTGCATCAACTGGAGTTCATGCGCCCTGCTCCCGAGACCTTAGCCGCAAGCCATCAAAGAGCAGCGTGGATTGAGCAAAGCGCTTCTTACTTCCGCTATCTCGAACAAGAAGTTACTTCAAGGCGTAAGGAGCGCGGTGAGATTTCGAGCAAATCTGCCCAACTGCATTCTCAAGTAGAGGCAAACGCTGCACGCTGAAGGTTATCTTTGAAGGCCTTCTGCGATGCCTCTCCGAAGGGTTAACACTGAGGCAACAGCTTGACGTCGTCGAGCGGGATGCACCTAATCAGGAGGCAGCCCAGCAGGCAGCTGAGGGGCAACTTTCATCCTACTTGCAGCAGCGGGCCCAGGTGGAAGCGGAAATGGCCGCGGCAGCCACTCAGGAGGAGGCGCTGAAGGAAGTGCGAGAGCAGCTCGCGGATTTGTTAAAGACACTTCCTTCTCAGTAGCTACTTTTTGTAACATTTGTACTTGTAAATAAAAATGTATATTTTTTTTATTCTTTAACACAATGTATCTTGTACTCAATCAAGTTTATGAATAAAACATATACATTCTTTGTAATGTCCTGTGTCATTTCTCCGTCTTTTTCTTTCTTTTATTATCAGCATGCTGCCTTAGTAAACATGGTTGACAGATAATAGAGCAAGTATCTTGGTTTCTTCAAGAGATAGCGACGGCTTAGGCTGCAGGTTCAAATCTGCTGCCTAAGACTTTTCAACTCTATGAGCCGTGAGGGTCTCATAGAGACTTTTCTCCCTACGGATCGAGCGGATCTCGTAGGTGGATTTTCTCCTTAGGAATCGTGAGGATTCCTAAGTGCATTTTCTCTTATAAGTCGTAAGGATCCTATAAGAGAATTTTCCCTCTTACGAGTCGAGAGGACCCATAAGCGATTGTTTCCCTCCTTGTCGAGATTCGACTTTGGAGAGTGAGACCCGTGAATAGTATGCAAGAGATCGTTTTAGACCGACTTGCAAGGCCCCAGTGCTCAGGAAACAAGTTTTTTTTTTAAAAATCCCTGCTGCCTAAGGCTTTATCTTACGAGTCGAGCTGCATCGAGAAGTTCTCACAAGTCGAGATGAATCGAGCATTTCTCGCAAGAATATCCTAACGTCACAGTTAACCTCTGCTCTTTACGACAGAAGTCCGTTAGGGTCTGTGGTACTTAGGGTTTTGGCCGTCGTACCGTCGCATCAGCTGATATATTTCTCGATAGGCAATCGTGCTGTTCGAGTAGCCCTGCGACTGCCGTGTCTCTGATCCTTTCGGGGGCTGGACAAGACGTCTTCAAGCAATCCTCCTTGGCAGTTTGACCGTCGGAAGAGCAAGCGTTAGGAATTTTGCCATGCCGCTTTTCACTTGAGATTAGGCTCATTTTGAAGAGCCCCGATGAGTCATAACCACTCCGCGCTGGTGTGGGATGATCTCCGATAGTCTTTTAGGTTTTATGTGAGTTGCCGTAAAGACCCTGAAGCTAGAAATTTGGCCTTTGCTTCGTCTGCTGGCATCGTGTCTGCTGTATCGAGACGAATGTCGCGGTAGGAACTAGGGATTTTGCCGTGGCTCCTTTTGTTTGATTGTCGCGTCCGAACCCTGCTGGAGGAAGAACGCTGTGGTGACATCTCGTCTGCTGTATCGAGACAAACGTCGCGGTTGTCTCTAGGTTGCTGGTGAACCGTCGAGGTTTGGAACTAGGGATTTTGTCGTGGCTCTATTTGTTTGATGATGTTGCGTCTGCTGTGTCGAGACGAACGTCGAGGTGGTGACCATTCCGTACTGGTGTGAGACGATCTCCAGTTGTCTTTCAGGCTTTATGTGACTCGCCGTTAAGACCTTGAAGCTAGGAATTTGGCCTTCGCTTCGTTTGCTTTGTCACGTCCGAATCCTGTTGTGGGAAGAACGCTGTCGTGACATCTCGTCTGCTGTATCGAGACGAATGCCGAGGTGGAGCTGGGATTTTGCCGTTACTCCGCTTATTTGACCATGGGGTCTTTCGTTGGCGTTGTATCTGCAACTTGATGGACCGCGAAGGAACGCCGTTGTTAACATCTCGTCTGCTGTATCGAGACAATTGTTGAGATGAAGCTGGGATTTTGCCGTCGCTTCGGTTTGTTTCGACCGCGAGGTCTTTTATTGGCGTTGTATCTGCATCTTGATGGACTGCGAAGGAACGCTTTTGTTAACATTTCGTCAGCTGTATCAGGACGATTGTTGAACTGAAGCTGGGATTTTGCCGTCGCTTCGCTTTGTTTCGACCGCAAGGTCTTTCGTTGGCGTTGTATCTGCACCTTGTTAGACCGCATAGGAACGCCGTTGTTGACATTGCATCTGCTGTAACGAGACGAATGCTGAGGTGGAGTTGGGATTTTGTCGTCACTCCGCTTTGCTGATCATGGGGTCTTTTGTTAACGTTGCATCTACATCCTGCTGGACTGCAAAGGAACGCCGTTGTTGATCTCTAAGTTGTCGATATCGACGTCGAGACCCTGAAGCTAGGGGACATCTTTTTGCTCCGTTTGTTGACATTGTGTCTGCAATATTGCAACAAATGTCGAGATTGTCTCTAAGTTGTCTATGAACCGTCGAGATTTGGCTTCGCTTTCTGGTGGAGCCTGTTGGGAAGGTATGGTTCCCTCTTTGTTTGTGCCCATGAATTGTATTCAGGGATCGATGTGATCTCACCTGTAGGGCAAAAGTTTCATTCATTATTTTTTTTATATATTATTATTTTCTTTCCGCGATGCTCTATCATTTCAGCTTTTATATCGCGAAGGTCGCGATTGCCCAATCATTTCGGCTATTTTTCGCGGTGCCCAATCATTTCGGCTGTTTATTTTATTTTTACTCGCTGCTTTTTATTGCGAGTTGCCCAATCATTTCGGATATTTTGCATGTATACACATTTTTTTTACTTGCTGATTTTTATTTGCAAGTTGCCCCATCATTTCGGCTATTTCATATGCATGTGCGGCTTGCTGGCTTTTCGCTGCAAGCTCGGGATTAGACACCGATTTCGGCATCAGCACCGCTACAACTGGAATATTACCAGTAGTGAATCATCATTTGCCTCTGTCGATATCGAACAAAGGTGGCTTAGCGAACCGGGTTAAGGTCCTGTCGACTAAGGCTTTTGACTTCACGAGCCGTAAGGGTCTCATAAAGGTATTTCTCCCTACGAGTCGTGAAGATCTTGTAGGTGTGTTTTCTCCCCAGGAATCGTGAGAATTCCTAAGTGTATGTTCTCTTATAAGTCGTAAGGATCTTATAAGACTGTTTTCTCCTTATAAGTCGAGAGAACACGTAAGGGTTGTTCACCGTGCAGACATATCCCTAGTCACGGATGGGACTTGGCTAGGGAAATGTTTATTCGCGCCCGTGGATTGTATACAAGGGTCAGTATTGAGCCGCTTGTAGGGCAATATCGAAGGTTGTGGAGGTTGCTTAAGCACAGGTTTAGGTCTCTGTAACTTAAGACTTTTAAATCTTATGAGCCATGAGGGTCCCATAAGAGAGTTCTCCTTACGAATCGTGAGGACCTCGCAAGTGTATTTTCTCCTTAGGAATCGTGGGGATCCCTAAGTGTGTTGTTCCTTTGTGAGTCGTAAGGATCTCACGCGGGTGGTTTCTCCTTACAAGGTTGAGAGGACCTTGTAAGTGTCCTTTAACGAGGTTGCGCCCTTTCGGGTTTTCATAAACACTAGCCGGTAGTCCTGCTGTTTTTACTCACGGAGCCCTTTCGGGTTTTCATCCGTGCCCTTTTTGCTTATGGACATACCCTTTTTTTATTCTTTTTATTTTTATATATTTTTTTTACGAGGTCGCGCCCTTTCGGGTTTTCACGAACACTCACGGTAGCCCTGCTGTTTTTACTCATGGAGCCCTTTCGGGTTTTCATCCGTGCCCTTTTTGCTTATGGACATACCGTTTATATATATATATATATATATATATATATATATATATATATATATATATATTTTATATCGTCACCCTGAGGATGTTGCGGTAGTAGTTTAAAGACGTTTCGGTCGTCAGCTAGTTTTAGGACATTGCGGTCCATCATTAGTTTAAGGACGTTTCGGTCCGCCGTTGCCGTATTTGAGGCGAATCTCTAGTTTACCGACTTTTCGGTCTATGGGGCTTTCTCTATGACTGAGCATGATGCCCCCGGCGTATCCATCTTTCTCGGAGCGTGCGGTTGTGGCGGGATCACCTTCCAGTTTTCGGAGATGACGAACTTGCCCTGTTGGTATTGGTCTTCGACCCAGTTTTTGAAGACGTAACAGTTTTCGATCAGATGGCCTAATACTTGGTGATAAGGGCAATAATTAGAACTGTTGACATCATCCAGTTGTAGTTGGTGTTTCGGCTCCGGTAGAGT
Source organism: Agapanthus africanus (assembly GCA_030015575.1). Classification (NCBI taxonomy): domain Eukaryota; kingdom Viridiplantae; phylum Streptophyta; class Magnoliopsida; order Asparagales; family Amaryllidaceae; genus Agapanthus; species Agapanthus africanus. Next base: position 32,286,525 of record CM057339.1, read on the forward strand.
GATAAGCATGTTATGCACTGCCACTTCGAACAGCCTCCCTGTTTCATCCTGATGAAATGAGTAAGGACGTCTTAGCCTCTCCTCGAGGGATATGCGTGGAAGCATATTGTTTTGATGAACAACCGGTCTAGGGCCACTCGACTGTTGTTGAGTGTTGGCGACGAAGTTCATTTTCCCCTTTCTTTTATCCTTTTTGCTCGATCCTTTGTTTGCGGGGCCGAGATTTTTTTCGAGTAGCGGGCGATTGCATGGCTGAATGTTCTCGCAACTCCTTAATTCTTTCATTTTTGAAATGGATTCCTTGAGGAGATGGTTGAGGGCAACTTCTTCGTCAGAGTCGCTTCCAAAGGTGATAATTTGCGATCCCTTGGAGTCGGCTATGTGACAGTTGGCGGCGGCTCTTTTGCGCTCCTCTATCGCATTTTTCTGATGTCTACGAGCTTCACGCTTTGTCCTGTTGAAGTGTTTCTTTTGAGCGACATACCCTTGCCATCAACATTTAAAGGAGTCACAGTCTTCGGTAGGATGTATAATCTTCTGATGATATAAGCAGAAGTTAGGATGCATCTCTACTCCACCGAGAGTATTTTCTTCAGAGGGTGGTAGCTTCATTCCTACTGATAGGGCTTTGGCGAACCTTTTCCTCGTCTTGAATTTGTTTTTATCCGCAGTGGATGACTTTTTATTTAACGGAAGTGCCTCGATTCTTTGGTCTAGTAGTCGGTGTTTGGCTCCTTCTAGTATGGCCATCTCACGCTCTTGATTGGCTTTAACTTTCAGACGAATCTCATTCATGAAGGCATCGATCAACTCGTCTGACGGCCACAGAGTTTCTGGTTCAGGGTTTGCCCTTGGTTTCTCGACGCAAGGAGCTTCTTCGTCATCCGCCAATGAGTGAGAGATCACATGACAACTCGCTACGTAGTCTTCGGATTCATCTGATGAGTCTTCTCCATTGTTTTTATCTTCGACAAAAGAACAAGCTGCCCCCATCATGTTCGTCTTCTTTGGAGTGTGCGGCTGTGGTGGGTTTACCTTCCATTTTTCAGACATCGCGAACTTGCCTTGTAGGTACTGATCCTCGATCCATCCTTTAAAGATGAAACAATCCTCGATCGGGTGACTTACCGTTTGGTGGTAAGGGCAATAATCGGGATTATTGAGATCTCCTGGCTGCAACGGACGTTTTGGATTCGGCAAATTGATGAGTCTGTTGCGTACTGCCAGCTCAAACAGTCTTCTCGTTTTATTCTGAAGAAACGAGTAAGGACGTCCTAGTCTCTCCTCGAGGGATGGGCGTGGATGCGCGTTATTTTGGCGAACGTCCGGCTTTGAGTTGCTCGGCTGTTGTTGAGCATTGGTAACGATAGTCGCTTTCCCTCTTCCTTTCTCATTTCGAGAGTCTGGTTTTGGAGGAGACGGTCCATGGCCCATCTGGTCCATTTGGGCTAATTTGTCGATCAAGGCCTGGAAGGTGGTTGGCCTGAAGAACATCATGAATTGCGAGATGGTCGTTTGTGGATCAAGAGTGCCCACAAACATGCCTACCGCAGGTGCCTCTCCTATGCGTTGTTCGCATTTCGACCATAGGTTTCGCCATCGTGTTGCGTATTGGACCCATGTTTCACCGGGCCTTATCGTGGCATTTATCAGTGCTGTTATCGGGGTGCGTTCACTAGCACTCGCGAATCTTTGCGTAAACAGTAGCTCCGTCTTCGCAAATGTTTTGACAGAGTCATTAGGTAGCTCCGAATACCATTCAAAGGCTGTTTCTGCTAAGCTGCCGACGAATTGGCGAAGCAACAATTTGTCATCGCCTCCAGTATTGCCGCATAAGGCCCTGAATTGAGCGACATGCTGATGCGGATTTCCTGTCCCTTTATATACGTGAAACTTAGGGATCGTATATCCCGGCGGGTAACTGATTTGGTCATACCAGCCCGGATAGGGTCGTCCAGTTCTAACAATTTGCCCAGCCGCTTTACTCGCCTGATGAGTTCGTATTTGCTAAGCTATATAGTCATCCAGTGCGGCCTTGGAAATGGTTTCTTCTTTGGCCGCTGAATGAGCCGGAGGAGGATTAGATTTTTGCGCCACGGCAGCGCCCCGGCCTCGTACTCGAGGCCAAAATGCGGAATCAAAAATTTTCCTTACTCGGAAACCGGCGCTACCGCGGACAATGAAAACCCGGATCGTTTACCATTAACCTAATGCTAGCAATCAAGAGATAGGGTGAGAAGTATACCGAGTGATCCGAGTCCTCCGGTCTTCTCTTCATCGTCTCGATCTCCCGCGGAAAGTCTTGTCTCCATATCGTCGCCTCCTCGCCGGAAAGGGCACCACATCGCCTGCGTCTTTTACGGGCTCCCGCCTCAATACCGAGGCAACTCGAGCATGAAGCCGGCAACTCGACATGCTCAAGATATGCTGTAGAAAGTAGTGTAGAAGATGCTTGTCTCATTTGGGGTTTGTTGCCATGGTGATGGAGGAATCAAGAATAGAAAAATGGTGCTTGCATTTTTCTAGCAAGAAAATGAGATCATGAATGAAACTCTCAAGATGAAGCTCTCTTCTTCTTCTTCTCTCTTTTTTTTTTCTTTCATGAAAAACTTATCATCTCAATGAGAATGGTGGAGGAGGTAATATGAAGCAAGAAGGGAGGTGAGTGTAGGGTAAAGCAAGTGGTGACCACATCAAGACATAATCATCATCAAACTTACATCAACCTCAAATCCAATCTTTTCACAATAAAGCATGAAATGAATGGTATCTAAAAAGGTTATCATAATAAATCATCTTACAAACAAAACCTCCACCAAATGTAATTTGCAAAACTGCAAATTACCCCCTCCATCAGAAAAGTCCGGCCGGGAAAGAACAAAGAAAAAACCGGCCGGAACGGAATGCAAACTGGCAACTCCAGAAAACTGGTCCCGTAATAAATTACAGGAAAACCCCGATACTGTGCATACACACCCGCATCTGTATTCCGACCGGATACAAATGCAATGAGACAAAATCTACACTGTACTAAACTAGGACCGGCTTAAGCCAAAGCCGGCTAGTAAAATCCGTTCGATCCTGATCCGTGCAATACCGCATGTATCAGATCAAACCCTGCCATATAACTATACGGCCACTAGTACAAAACTGTCCGATCCTGATCCGTGCAATACCGCACGTATCTGATCGGACCCTGCCATATCTCCATACGGCCTCTACAGCGTTTCGCCCGAAAGCTGAGTAACTGTAAGTGTGGTGGACTCTAAAGACTCGTCAATACAATGGCTATGGATTTAACCACTAGCACGTCAGAGGTATAAGCCAATACGTAACGGGCCACCAGCTATTGACCAAAAGGGACGTCGATGAGCGAACTCATCCTGACACCCTACTGAGCCTGTCAGTGACAATATCCGTATAGTCCGGTCCGTTCGTCTACGAGGATCGCATGTCGGGCCTAGGGGGTTGGTAAAAGTCAGACCCCTAAAGGCGGTACAAGTCGTGTCGGAGTGTAGCCCAGAACGCCCTGAGATACTACTGGAATACCTACCAGTAAATCTCCTGCCTCGGCCGAGGGCTTTGCGTAATGGCTCTCCTAGACACAGCGCGACCTCACCCCCAATACCGGGAGAGACGAACCCCTGCAGATCCGCTCACTGCCTCCATGTGGCTCGGGACTGTACCCAACTAAAACCTGTTTGCACGACTCCTTTGAGCCGTGGTAGGGTAGTAATCAAAGCACAGTGGGAACTCACACGAGACAAATGAAGATCTCAGGTCGATGAACTAACCTGTACACATGTCACCAGGGAACTGCTATCTGACATCTGGTATAAGACCAACTAGCAGGTTCCCGGCGAGTCCTTTCCGGTGTACTCATAACCCAATGAGCACCTGTATACATCTTAGGTGAACCAACTGACACCAGTGGCTTGTGAGACCGGCCACCCCCCCTCGTCGGGGTCTCGACTGTATACACTAGTCTACTAATGGAGTATCGATGCCCTGTCTCGAAACTCCTACGACTAGGGACCTTTTAAGGATGTGCTTATAGACTACCAGCTCCCACGTATATGATCGCCATCATACTGCTGGTAGTCAAGCAAGAATCCTAGGGGCTCTATCAACGTGTAATAGCGACATGTCAGGTCACCTAAAGCAGTACACGATGATAAAGATAAACCAGATAGCATACTATCATCTCGAGTAAGACTGTCCTACCGGGATAGGTCCTCCCTCAATCATTGCAATCACGTGCCTGTGATCCAATAATTGACTCTGAGGGCACTATCTCCAACATAGATGTCTCCCCTCTGTCATCTCCAACAATGATCGGAGGGTCTTCAGCTGGAGGGTCCGGGTGTAACATCATCCCTACTATATCTAGGAAGAGGCGCGCCATTTGCTTTATGTTGGCAGCTTGTTCGGCTGCCTCTTTGTCCTTCTTTTCGAGGACTCTGCGTAGATAGTCAGCGTCAGTTTCTTGTTCATGACGCTGCTCTGATGATACTTACGAACTTTCTTTCGGTTCGGTAAGTGCATCCATCTCAGTCATCATTTCCTGAAGCTTCTGTTGCTGCTCCTTGGCTTTTGTCACGGATCGGGTGAGCGGTCGGTGACCCGTCGAAGCGCGGCTTTCCTCCTTTCCGGAAGCCATATAAACAGTGTGTAGTACCATGCCCACAGACTTGGGGCGTTTGTGCTCAACGCTTTTACGGTTCGCCATATTCACAGGGGCTCTTTGCAACCTCCCTTTCTTTTGAGCGATTGGAGTTGAGGGGGCCGTTGTAGTGTGCACCCAAGTAGCTATTGCTTTTATGGGCTTGACGGAGCAATCCTTCTTCTGCCGAACCTTCATCTTTTTCTGTCGTCGGAGATAGTCTTGATCGATCACTGACTCTTGGACTTGATGCCAGACCTTGTAGATTTTAGAGGACAACCATTGAGGGGGCTGCCTTAGCTTTTTCTCTGGAGCATTCTCCATAGGTGAAGGAGTTCATTTCAACACCGCAGTAGGAGAGTTTCTGCACACCGTGTTCAGCAATTCAAAGTTGTTCCCGGTTGGAACAGCAGCATCGATCCCCACCGTTGGAGCTGGTGGAGTTATCCTAGAGGGGGAGTTGTCCCCAGCCTTCCTTACTCGGTGCCAGTGGAGACGTCGAGCGTGTCGTGCGGATGGAGTTGTTCTAACCGTAGGGTGACCTCCTCATGCCCTCTGTGTTGGTCAGAATCTGCTGGTATCAGCCTTTTAAAGACCGACGTCCGTTGAATAGGGACGACCAACCTGTCAAAAGCAGACTTCCGAGCAAGGGAAGCAACCTTGGTGATCTCGCCTGAAACTAGAGTAGGGATAGCTATCCGTTTCGGGATAACATCTTCTGGTATTGCTGGCTTTTTCATAGGCCCGTTGGAGCTTTGACCTAGCCTGTTAAAGACTGAGGCAGTGGTGTTGGGTGACCCGTTGAGAGGGACCGCGGCAGTGGTAAGTCGACCAAAGACCGACTTCTTTGGGGCTTCTTGCAACGTCATTGGGGCATTGAAGCTCATCGGTAGGAGCATGGTCCCGAAAAATAGTCCAGTGGTGGCTTGAGTTACCTGCTCCACTGGTATCTTGAAAAGAGAGGCCGCTTGGGGCCCATAAATCACTCCTCCAGCAGAGACGGAGCGAGAGTTGCAGTTGCAGGTAGTACAGTTTGAAGCCATTGATCTTCTGTTTTCTGCAGGGAGCAAGACACCAAATCTTAGTAGCTCGAATCCACAGGCAACCATAGCAAACCGCGATTTGTTTGCGAACACGATACACGAAGTGTGGAGTGGAAAGAGGAAAACGTCCCACCGGGCGTGCCAGAATCTGTTCCCCTCCGAATGGCGGCGCGACGCAGAGGCATCTGGCCTGAGATTCGGGGCAGATGCTATTTGGTTTTATCCGTCTACCTCTCCGAAGATGCCAAGTTGATTTATGGTACCATGTATCGGAGGTTTAGACGGATGCAGTCGATGTAGCAGACTTCGTCAGATTCCCCCTCGCTAGAGGGGTTTTTGATTGTGGGGACGCTCTTCCCTCCAGGCGCAAGCCCCAGCAGTTAATTACGCTACCGCATCGCGGTAACCACTTTCTCCTTCTCCAGAATTTCACTTCGTGTCGTGTGTGTTTGTTTTGTTTGTGGTTGCCAGTGGATTGTATACACAGACTATTTATTTCGTCTCCCGTAGGACGTGGATTACTCCAAATCCGTATTTTCTTAGATTTGGGTTTGGGGTTTTGGTTTAAGGATACGTTAGCCATATTTGAGGCTAAGATCAACTTAAACGTTTGTTAAGAATACGTTAGTCTGATTTGAGACTAAGATCGACTTAACGGGAAGAGCATTTAGGGGCTCAGTTGTTCCAGTTTAGGGATGTAGTGGTCTATTAAATATATGGCCGTCGGGACCCGTCACCTCTCTGACGACGTTGAAGGATTACAACGACAGGTGTCAGAGGAGTTCGGAGATGTACCCTTGAACCAAAGTCGATTGGGGGTCTTATAGTCCAATTTGGGACTAAAGTCTGTTTGAATGTTTAAGGATACGTTAGCCATATTTGAGGCTAAGATCAACTTAAACGGGACCGTCTAGATCCAACAAAAGAGCATTTGAGGGCTCTATTGTTCCAGTTTAGGGACGTAGTGGTCCATCGCCAGTTTAAGGACATGGTGGTCCATTTTATTTGTGGCCGTCGGGACCCGTCACCTCTCTGATGTCGTTGAAGGATTAAAACGATAGGTGTCAGAGGAGTTCAGAGATGTACCGTTGAACCGGATGTAAATTGGTTTAGGAGAGCAGCCGTGCTCAGTCAATTTAATTTGAGGACTGATGGCCATGATTGGGCTAAGTCCAGTTGGGAATATTCAACGTTTTTATTTATCTTTGGCCTATTAGGCCTGTGCTAGGGATTTGCTCCTTTTTAATAATGCACTGCATTTTTGTTTTGCTTGGGCTCTGCCCTTTTATAAATGATGCAGAGCATCTATTTTGTTTGGGCTCTACTCTTTTAATGCATTGCATTTTGTTTTGTTTGGGCTCTGCCCTTTTATAAATGATGCAGAGCATCTATTTTGTTCGGGCTCTACCCTTTTAATGCATTGCATTTTATTTTGGCCTGCTAGGCCTTTTTTTTGATTTGGGCCTGGTCCTTCAGTAAACAATGCAGTTCATTTGTCAGGCACTTTGCGCCAATCATTGAGCGCAAGCGCTTGTGGTGGTGACACGTGTCATGCAAGCGCAGTGCGCTGCGCCAGTGCGCTGCGCTGCTGACACGTGGCACGCTCTTGTGAGTTGCGCCAATTTCAGAGAGCAATGCTCTATCTTAAAAGCGCATAGCGTAAGTGGTTCTGATGCTGACACGTGGCGCTCTCTGGTGGCTTGCGCCAACCCAGGAGTGCAACAGTGCAGTTTTGCAAGTGCAAGGCACTGTTTCAATAACTTGATCCAATTTTGGATTCAAGAAAAGAATTTTTAAGATTCCAGAACCAATGGTTCATAAAAAGTGCAAGGCACTATTATTATTTGTTTTTTATTGAAGATCATTGATCTTGTTCTTAGATCAATGATCTATTCAGAAGAAATTCTTTTATTTTATAAAGGTTTTTTTTTTACCTTTTTCTTGAATTTTCTTCAGAATTCTCTCTGTTTTTTTTTTTGAAGTTCTTGATCTCTCACCATGTTGATCCCCCTTTGAATTGGGGTCTAGGGGTCTTTATACAGTGCCCATAGACTTGTTAAGTTTGTTAAAGAGATTCTTCTCTGAGTGATTTGGGAAATTTTCCCCACCGTTGGATCTTTGATCCAAGGGCTTCTGTTTTACAGAAGACAATCTTCTTGTTTTTAACAAGAACAGAAAGATCTTTCAGAATTTTATTTCTATTTGGCGCAAACGCCCCAGCGCATGACAGTGTCACGCAGTGCAGAGCGCAGCGCAACTGCGCTGACACGTGTCGCACAGCGCAGCGCAACTGCGCTTGCGCAACTGCGCTGACACGTGTCGCGCAGCGCACAGCGCAGCGCAACTGCGTTTGCGCTGACACGTGTCGTGCAGCGCAGCGCTTACGCAACTGAAGCGTTGCTTCCTTTAATTTTTGTTTTAAATAGAGCTTTACTCTGATTGGGCGCGCTGCCTTGGGCGCTGCGCCTGACGTATCAACTTCTGACACGTGGCGCGTTCCGCGCAGCGCACGGAATTTGAAGCGTTGCTTCAAAATTTGAATTTTTGAAATTCAAACAGAGCCTTGCTCTGATTGGGGGAAACAAATGGTACATGCATTAAACAACATGTAAGAGCTATCTATAACAACTCTAAACTTTCACCTGTTGGGTTCAACAAAAAGGTTTTTGATATAACAAACACAACCTTCCTCAATTTTTCCCTTGAATCGATGTGAAATTAATAGTGTCCATATGACACAATAGATATATTTTCCACACAAAAGAAAAAAGGCAAACAATAGTTAAGCAATTGTACTTCTATCAAGTATTTAGACTGAAAAAGAATAAATAGCAAACTAAAAATTAATCACTAATGAAAAACAAACAAAAGTGTATCATTACAACCAGCAAATTAAAAGGACCATAAAGAAAACAACAAAGATTTAATTCTCATCTATGACAATTAAATCGGTGCTCAAGTATTTGCCATCCAAATTAGACATGGACGGAGCGATTTAATATGTAAGTCATGAAAGTCAACGGTCTTCATGAAAGTACATGTATATGCTTGTAAAAACGAATTAATCCAACCCTATGTGGAAGATATCTATGCAAACAATGTAAAAATCTATTGATCTAATGACCTTACATGGTTTCAACTTGGTATCTAACTAGTATTAATTTATGCCAAAAACAACCGACTTTAGATGGGATCAATCTTATATGAGCTCACTTTTGATTACGGCTTCAAATTTTACATTCTTGCAAAGCCTTAAGCACCCACTATTGTTAACAAAGAATATGTTAAAGATGAAAATGCCCTGAGCTAATGAAAAGCTAGAGCCTCAGCCCCATCCTCAGCCCCAGACGAACCCCAACCCCAACCGAACCCTAGCCCTAACCCCAACCCCAACCCCAGCCGAACCCCAACCCTAACACCAAACCCCAACTGAACCCTAACCCTAACCCTAACCCTAACCCCAACCCCAACACCAACCGAACCTTAACCCTAACCCTAACCCTAACCTAAACTGAACCCGATGCCTAACCCTAACCCTCATCCTTACTCGAATCCTGAACCCTAGCCCTAACATCATCAAAATTATGTTTAATTGGAGATTTACTAACCTGCAGGCGGTGGAGGAGACAATGGAGACGCTTGGCGGTCGACGACGCGCGCAATCAGCGACGAGAAACTCAACGAGGAAGAACGAGGGCGGTGGCGACGAGGAGAAAATTGGAGACGCGGGAACGAGAGAGAATTTTGGGAATTTTGGGAACGAGGGAAAGAGATCGTTGGCATAGGGAATTTGTGTGCCTTCTTTTATTAAATTCCCATTTAGATGCCCCTACGGACTTAACCATAGGTCATTGGTTTGCGGCTCCGTAGAGCCAAACAACAAATTACGATTTAATATTTTTAAATTAAAACGTCGGGCACCATAGGGACAACCATTGGGCCCTACGTATTTATCCATAGGGGCAAGAAAAATCTGCCCCTACGGATTCCATTATCCGTAGGGGCAACCCCATATTGTAGTAGTGACAAGTGGAGTTAGCAAGAGATCATCTTCCGGCGAGGATCGAAGCAAGTTCCGGTGACTCCACGACGTCACGACGACAACCACTATTCCTACACTTTCCTCCTAACCACATTACTCGTAAGTCCCTCTCAATGCCTTTTTTCTTTTTGAAAAAATCTTTTTTTCAAAACATGTCGGTAAGTGGAGTTAATACCGACATCTTATTCTAAACCCTAAGAATTTCACTATTTTTTCCATATCTTTCATCCAAATTCTTACCATATATTTATTACCATAAAACTAATGTCTAGAACCAACTTTCACTCTAAAATATCATGAAATCTAACTTTAATTCCACCTTTACATTAAAGTACCATGAACTTTAGATATGTCATCTTTATTACCTTGCTTAATCATACCTTTAGAAAACTTCACGGGGTAATGACCTACCCCTCACATACACACATGTTTCCATAGCACGATACCCTTTGAGCACATTTTTGGTTACGATTATAATATTTCATCAAAATACCATGTACTATAAAAAACGGTTTTCTTTTAAAATTGTATTTTAAACTTAAATAAGTCTCTACAACCCTCTTTAGAGGATCCGCTATTGGATGGTGTGGATTATCGCACATCCTTGAGCTAGCAGAGCGAGATGGAGACCTCCTCACGGAGCATTCGATCTCGAAAGGTTTTTAATATGATTTTTAAGAAAAATGAAATTTTCTATTTAATAATAAAATTAATTTTTATAATTATATAAATATTATAAATTCATATATATAATAAAATTAATTTTTATAATTATATAAATATTATAAATTCATATATTTTCAAAATATAATAACCTTATATTTTTCAAAGGAAAGAATTACAAGTTTCATCAAAATACCATCAAGATACCAATAAAGTCAAGCTTTATAGTAAAATACTATGAACTATTCAAATTAAGCTATTATCACTAAAATACCTCAATTCTTAAAATTCACATTCATGGAAATCCTAAATAATATAAATAATTTCTCGAGATTATTTTGAAACTATATATTAAAAATATTTTTCATAAAACCCCATTGAATTATATAAAATTACATTTAAAGACTTTAGTAAATATAGGTTTAAGCGGGATTAATTCTCTTGAGCCCCAGAGAGCCGGAGAAAGTGAGTACTTGTCTATTTAAGGTAGAAAATTTAACGGTGTTATCAATGGTAATTATCTTGGAAAAAGACACAAATCCTACCGTCCATGTGCAGCAGTTTCCGATAACTCCTGAATCTAATTCATGATCCAAATCAGTTTATAAGTGTCTAACTCAGTCTGAGTCTAACTCAAATCTGAATTCAATCAGAGTCTAATTGACCATGAATTCTATATCGAATATGAATTCTATATGAAACATGAACACTTGAACCTGAATACTAGAATTCAACAACTATATCAATATGCAAACATGCTTGATCTGACCAAACCATAGTTATAACTTGACTTGACTACATGACTGCTTGTTTACATCCTGGACCTGATTACTTAAACAAATTGTATTCATGGTCTCAGCAAGTCTGATAATTATAATTTATATAAAACATTACACGGGGTTAACGGGGTAGATTGGTACGGAATGTATTAGATGTGGAACGAGATGGTCACTAAAAGACACTTACATGAACTCTCGTGCTGTTGTCCCATGGATTTTGACGGGGCCTGTACTACATGTTACCATAGTCCACAGAGCAAGTTGGACTCCTCTCGTATACACTGATACCTTCTGCACTAAGATACAAACAACTACATTAGAATAATAATCTTATACCTGTATAACTTAACAGTTTATTTCCACATCACTTTTTGTATTCCCTACTCTCTTTTGGGACTTATCGGGCGCTAGTTCGCTGATGACATTTCTGTCTATTTCTTTCTTGGAATGTTCGTCAGGAGGACATGACTTTCAGGAGACCGAGCCCAGTCAAGAGTACTTGGATCAGATTGCAGCATAACCAGACTACTAACTTTATTGTACTTATCTTCCAGTTTGTATGCCACTGTTTAGGCATTGCTTTTGTCATTGTACTTTTCCTTTTCAAATCAGTTGTATTGTAAAGATGCATGTAAATAAAAGTTACTGTTCATTTTATATCACTTGTCATTCTTGTGAATTTTTACATATATTGCTTATTTCCGCTTGACGTATTTATTTTTTAGTAAATAAGTCGCGTGTCTGCCACGTCACCGCCTCCGTACACCGGAAAGCGGGACGTGACAGGTTTTGTTGGCAGCCCATGCAGGTCAGTTCTGTATGAAGTCCTAAGCAATATATCATAAGAAAATAATATCCTAGTCTTGTCCCTTATGGGATCACAAAATTAAAAGCATAACTAGAAAAATAAATCTAAAGTATCACTAAAGTAAATCAACAGAAAGCTCTTCACCGCTCAGCTTGTCTGTCAAAATATTCTCGATTTTCCTGCGATAAGGTTAAAGGAACTGGATCATACAAAACCCAGATATCAGTACGTCATAAATATCATAGTATAACAATAAACTGAATAGTATGCTATATAGGATGTCACGTGCAAAATAAGATATGTGTATAAACAATCACAGGTGTTATACAACATGCTATAGGTATGTCACGTGTATCCTGAAGTTTGTGTTTCTAGATTGCTATTCTACAGGTATTTGAAATCATTGAATGTACTTCTCCATATAACTCAAAAGTATATATCCCGTTACCCCTCGGGACCACGGATCAAGATATATGAATCAAGAATAATTCTTTTCCGTTACCCTCCGGAACCACAGATCAAGTAGTAAGAATGACGAATGATTCTGTTCCGTTACCCTCCGGAACCATGGATCAAGTAATATTCATTTAAGTTACACTTCAGTTATATTTTTGATTTCCCCAAGTTTCGTTTTCCAAGTCAGGTATTAATAATATCTACCTAATACTAACACAGGAACGGACATGTACATGCAATGTCTATCTAGATAATAGGTCACATCCATCAGGACAACAAATCAGGATTGTTGGCATCGGTAGGTATTACAAGGTAAGTATGTATAAATAAGATAGCAATGTCAGTAACAAGATGACGGATTATAAGCATGTCAATATAATATATTAATTTATATAAAGTGTTTATTGTAACATTATCGTGCAAACAGGTCGTGATGAGATACGGTTATCTCGTTGCTGTAAATAGTGTAACGAAAATAAATAAATATACTAGTTCCTACATTCGATTAGCCAAATTAGAATAGTTCGTATAAATTCTAGTTATAGATGTAATTTTTCATAACATTATAAACTGTAATTATAAATGTGTTAGTGTTAACTAAGTAATTAAATACAGATTATCTATATAAAACTCATATTGATAATAAATTACGACAATATAAATATATAGATATAAGAAACTAGTATGTAGCAAGTTATAAACTTGCCTCGGTCGCGACAAATGCGGACACGAACACGAACGAAGCAAGATCGAGACTCGATCTCGTCAAATGAATACGGCTCGGCTATGCTTGCAATGGCCTCGACTTCGGTGTTGCCTAAAGGTTGAAGATGATTGCTCCGGCGACGGTCTGTTGGAGGAGGGGAACGAGGTCGACGGCGAAGATGAGGTTATGGTGATTATCAGGGTTCTGAGTTCGGCGGAGAGTTTGCAGTGGGTATAGGCGAGTGCAAGAGGCGATGGTGATGGTCGCTGTGGTGATGGGATCAGCGACTGCGACTGCAATCGAGGTGTCGGTAAAGAGGCGATGGAGGTTTTGAGTTGTGGATATGGGTTCCAGGAAGTTGGAGTTGCTCTCGGTGATGGGTTCTCGAGGAGAGGAGGTTGCATGTGATGGAGTTTGTGGGGTTCAAGGTGATCGATAGTAAGATGAGGAAGGAGTGGGAGGCGACGACCCGGTGATGGAGGAGGAGGTTGCTCAGGTGAGGATCCATGTGATGGGGTGAGGTGATGGAAGCGATGGTGGTGGTGATGATGCAACGAGGGTTAAGAGTGATGAACTGATGGGTGATCGGGCTGAGGGTTGACGGTGAGGTACGGGCGGGAGTTTGAGTGCTCGGAGGAGATGCCGGTGGTTGATGGGAGATGAAGAAGATGACGTTGATGGCTCGGGTGTGAGGAGGCGTGGTCGGGAGAGATAGGTGCAAGTTGGTAGCGACGAGTCGGAAATGATGATGAATTATGGAGGAAGGGTGGTGGTGATGGTGAGGTTGGAGGTATGGCTGGGAGGAAGAAAAGAGAAAAATAAAGAGTGCGGGAGAGAGAGAAAGAGAGAGAGTTGATTTTTAAAATATATATGTATATATAATAATAATAATAATTATAATAATAATAATAATGGAGCACTACTACAAATATGGGTTGCCCCTACGGATTTATCCGTAGGGGCAAACCACTGCCCCTACGGATATATACGTAGGGGCGAAAAAATACCCCGTAGGTGCAAAGGCCGCAGGTGCAAGTTGAGGCCCTGTACTTGCCCCTACGGGCAAATTTTTGCCCCTACGGATTTATGTGTAGGTCCTGTTGTCCCTACGGATTAAGCCGTAGAGTATAAGATTTTATATTATTTACGGTTTATTTTAATATATTACTTGGACCTACGGATATGTCCGTAGGGGCATGTACTGCCCCCTACGGATATGTGCGTAGGTACGTATCCGTATGGGCACAATATCAGGATTCCTGATATTTCGCCCCTACGGATAACGCCGTAGAGGAGTGGCAGAGGCCCCTACGGATATGTCCGTAGGGGTAATCCCAACCCCCTGGCACTAAGATCAGGGGGGAAATATCAGTTACTGCTGATATTTGGCCCCTACGGATATATCCGTAGGGGCAACATATATACCTACGGATTAATCCGTAGGTACATATTGTCTGTATTTTTTTTTTAAAAATGGGCTGCTTAATTTTTTCCCGCCCTGTGCACAATAATATATACATCAATCAAATCATATATTGCAGTATTCATAATCACATCTCACGCATATATATAATATACAAAAGAAACACAAAAACTGAATATGATATAAATACAAACCAATATCAATATCGTTTCAAAATGTAGTACAATGTGTATGATATAAATAAATACATGTTTCAAAAAATAAGAACCAAAAATCTACCCTAGCTCGGTCCAGCTCCACCTCTGAATAACGATAGAATAACGCGCGCCTGCTCCTCGGTCAATAAACTCTGCAATTCGTCGCGAGCGGGAGTCTGAGCGGCATGTGGAGCCGGCGATGTGGTCTGCGCAGCCGCCGTCGAGGTAGTCGCTTGCGGAGCCGCGGCTGCGGGAGTCTGAGTGGGCGGTGGAGCTACAGGAGCTGTCTGCGGAACCGCAGCCGATGTAGTGGCTTGCGGAGCCGCAGCCGAAGGAGATGCATGTGGAGGCTCGGCCGATCTACCCTGTCGCGTCTGGACATAACGTGTGTAAGAAGCGTGTAAGAACTGTGTATTATTCGAATTCGTATCATTATTAAGTTATTTCGAAACCCTGTTTGGATATCTAGTTTGGAAAAGCGTTGTTTATTTTAATTACATATGTATGTATGATTAATCAAACTTAAGTCTAAAACCAAATAAGCTCAAGCTACGTACTAATTATGGATATGTTGATATGTATATAATATGAAATGATATTTTACTATAAAGTAGTATACATACCAGCATCTCCTTCAACTTCTGAACGCTGGCCCTCAAGCTATCCAGTTCCTGATGGACATGCCGGTCACTGGAGACGGAGGAAGTAACCGCCGGGGTGGAGTCCAACCTCATATGGGCCCTGCTAGGGCCCAGTCCCCGGCCTCTCTCCCAACCTCCGTGGTGCCCTCCGTGTGCGGCGTCCAGAACTGGGGTCAGCAGCCTCGGATCGTTCTGTCCGGTAAAATCGATCCTCGAGGCCTGGGCCTGCTCAACCACCCGCTCCTACACCCACATTAAGCAGTAAAGTATAAGTATAAAATTTAAACTTGAACCTTCCAAAACTAAAATTTCAAATTTGGGTAGAAAAAATATTAACACTTACGCAGTACTCCTGGGTAGCGACGTCGGGATATCGAAGCTCGCCCGTGGCGGGATCTGTCGAGGTGCCGTGGACGGCAAGATATGCGGACAGCACGCTCGGTGTACCACCTGACGCCACGGTCCGAGATGTCTGCAATATTAGAAAGTAACTCTTAATATTAGAAATATTAGAGAATAACTCATAATATTGCAGAATATTAGAGAATAACTCTTAATTTACCGATAACTCCATGGCTCGAGTAATGTTCCTCGAGCCACCTGTGTAAGTGGGGCGACCCCTCTTCGCCGACTTCCTGTTCTCCGTATTCTGAGCGGCCTGTTTCTGCACAACGCATTAACATTTAGTTTTCTAATTAAGAAACACAAAGAAATAAATTATATCATAAATAATGAATTAAATTTAAAATACGTACCTATTTGCGTTGGGAGTCGAAATAAGCGCACAATAGAGGCCATGTCTCTACGTCGACTCTCGCAAACGCCGGAGTAGATAGGAGGGCCGCTCTCTCTGCCTCGGGGGTCGCCATCCACAGGGAGTAGCATTCGGCCTTCAGCTCATTCCTGTTGTATCGGACCTTGGCCTGCATGTTCTTCATCGGGCCATTGTACAGAGCATGAAGGTCGAGCACCCTCCCCGGGTGATTAGGGTCGGCTACAGGCTGAAAATCGTAATCCAACTGAAAATACAAAAAAAAAACATTTTTATTAGATTGCAAGTGTTAATAATAAATATATTGGATAGATCAAATGAAAATATATATTAATACACACCCGAGCCTGATCAAAGAAGAGGGCGAATGAGCGCTGGTGCTGCTCGCCCCACTCAACGTGAAGTGGATAGTTCTTCACGATCCGGCTCTCGTCCCCCAAATACCGGCCGAACCTCTCGGCATGAGGACCGGTATAGCTAGCGATAGTCTAGGGTAAAAAATAGGGGGAATGCTGCCTCCCCCTAGCTCTATCAGGCCTCAGCCTATGGGACTGATTCGGGCCTCGAGTCCCCCTCTGGGGATGGAGAGGCCCTGCGTCTGCACGAAATATCAAGACAATCAATAATAAGACAAAGTTGTTTTAAGAAATCAAGGTTAAACAAAAATTCAAGTGTGATATATACCTCCGGTGACTAGCGCACGAGCCTGGGCCCGAGCAGCAGCACGAGCGGGACGATAGTTCCTCCGGTGAGGAACAACCGGGGTCCCGGACCCGGACGCATCCCCTCCAACTATAAAATAAATATCGACGCTAAATTTCCATGAAGTTCATATTTATTCTATAGAGTATATGTAAAATGAATAAATATTTTAAATTTATTCATACTAACCTGCAGATGATGCGGAGGGTATGGAAGCGGCAGGAGTGGGCCCTGTGGAAGGTGTGGACGTACCATCTATAATTAGACAATTAAAAATAGATTATATAAGTAATTGCAAAAAGAATGTGTAGATCAATAATATAACGTTCTAAATCAATATGCATGCACTATAGGATATATAAACATACCCGCAGGTGCGGTGGTGTCACCACCTACAACTAGACAATAATAAAAATTGCTAAGTAAGAGCAAAAGGAATGTGTGTATTTATGATATAGCATTCTAAATCAATATACATACAATATATGATACATAAACATACCTGGAGGAGCGGGGGTGGCCTCTGTCCCAGATGTGGACGCATCACCAACAACTAGACAATCAAACATTGACAATATAAGTAATTTTGACATAAACATGCATGAATATCTGTAATATTACATTCAAAATGGATATACGTGCAGTATACCTGGAGGTGTGGCCAAATCAACACGGAAGGAGGCATCCGAAGGGGTCTCCGATCTGGGTGCAAGACCGGCCCTCTGAAGCTCCCTACGGAGCTCTCCGGACGGCAGAACCGCTCTGCCTCTGCCGCGGCTGGAGCTCCTGCCGCGGCTGGAGCTCCTGCCGCCCCTCGCTGCTCCCGACATCGTCATCAAATCTAGATAAACGGTTCGTGGACGCATTAGACAATCATTAAAAGTATCGACTATATATAATCTAGAGCGTAAAATGTGAAGTAATAATATAACATTACTGATAACCTTTTTCGTTTCGTGGGCGCATCATACATATCTACTTGGATTTCATCGTCGATGTCATTTCTAACCCACGTAACTTCATGATCGGTCGAAGACAACCCGTCCTTCGAAACAGACGGTCGGAGCACTTTAAGCCTTCTCTCTTCTTCGTCCTCATCGCTGTCCTCGTATTCTGGGACATCGTAGACATCTCTAGGTTTCCATCGGCATACAACACTCCACCCCGCATGCTTCAAACACTGTGAGTAGTATACTTGGAACGCTTGGTTCGGAAAGATAAACGGATCGTCCTGACCGTAAAATCGAAGTGTGTTCACACTGGTCAATCCATATTCATCTTTCCAAGTCCCAAGACTGCTTCTCCACCTGTCCGTATCGGTTCGCGGATCGTACCAAGTAAACTGGAATATATAAAAGGGGTCTGATCGTGCGGGATAGTGGATGCCGAGTATACAATTTAAGTACCCATAGTAAATCACACCGTCCGATCCTACCGTCGCAATCCCACTATTCTGAGTGGTTCTAAATGTTTCTATGTCCTTAACTTCGAATTTGTATCCAAGGACACCAAATCCTTTGTAATATGCAACCTCCATACTAGGAAATTGAGCTAAACATCTTGAATCACTCGCAAATGATGCAGACAAGTTCGGATTGTGGATCTAACAAAACAAATTTTACGACAAAATACATAACGATACAAGTTTAGATTAAAACTGATAGCAATAAAATGTTATTCGAATAACTTACATGAGCTGTGACCCAATCACAAAAATTATCCTGATGGTATTTTTCCAAACGTTCTTCGTTCCAATCAGGATGCCCCTCACGTACCTCGTTAAAATGAGTTCTGTTTTCGACAAGTAATTGTGACATTAATATTATGTCATTTCATACAAACACAAACACAGATATAACAATTAATCCAAAAGAACTTACTCTCTAATTTGTTCAAGATATGCGCAATTAAGCAAGATAAACCGGTATATCTTGTTGATAAACATAGTGTCTACCCTCTTATACTCGGCTTTACCATATGGCCCGTCTTGAATTCTTCGTGGTCGGTTAAGCCTTGTCTCAATGTTCTCGTCCAGATAGCGGGAACAAAATGTGGTTGCTTTATCAAGAAGACAACCTTGCATGATAGAACCCTCTGGTCGATTTTTATTGCGCATATACTTCTTAAGAGTGTAGAGGTACCTAATGAGAATATGTTGAATAAATAAATACGAGCATACATGACAACAATAAATTTATAAATTGCGCGAAACGAAAAATTACACGTACCTCTCGACGGGATACATCCATCGATATTGTACTGGTCCGGCTAACTTCGCCTCAGTTGCAAGATGAACGGTCAAGTGTATTATGATATCGAAAAATGACGGTAGGAAAATACGCTCAAACTTGCAAAGTATCAACGCAATAGAATTTTCTAATTTATCCAGCGTCGCAACCTCCAGTGTTTTAGCACACAACTCCCTGAAAAAACAACATAGGTCGTTGATTACTAGACCAACCGAGTCGGGGAGAGAAGTCCTGAGGGCTAATGGAAGAAGGTGCTCCACGATAACATGGTGATCATGACTTTTCAGCCCATCGATCTTTCCCTTCACAATTTTTATTTTCTTGCTGAATGATCCTGAGAAACCTGTGGGCACTTTCAAATCATGCAACACCTGCAGGAATCTTTTCTTCTCCGGTTGTGACATATGATAAGCGGCATTGAGAAGTACAAACTTGCCCGGTTTACCCACTACCGGTCTAGGGTGCAATTCACTTCTTATTCCCCACTCTTGTAGATTCATCCGAGCATTCATGTTGTCTTTCGATTTCCCGTCTTTACACAGAAGCAAGTTAATTATGTGCTCTGATACTCCCTTCTCTATATGCATGACGTCCAGACAATGACGCACTGAATTTGTAGACCAGTACGGAAGCTCAAAGAAAATGCTTAGCTTGTTCCAATATTGTGGTTTGACCTGTTTCGTCGGATCCATCCCGAAGGTCACGTTATTGTAACCATCCCATTTAGCAGTCACGTCCTCTCCGGATAATGGGGATGGAGCTCCAAGAAGCTTCTGATGACCATCAAAGTGAACCGTGTCTAACCTGTAGGGGTGGTGTGGAGGCAGAAAACGTCGATGGCCGCAATAACAAACCTTCCTGCTAAAATTCAAAAATTTTGATGTTGTGTGTTCATGGCAATGAGGACATGCTTTGTGACCATGTACAGACCAACCTGATAGCATTCCATACGCAGGAAAGTCATTAATTGTCCACATTAAAGCCGCACGCAATATGAAGGTTGTATTTGTGTTTGAATCATATGTCTCTACACCATCAATGAACAAAGTTTTCAGCTCCTCGATCAGAGGTCGGAGATAGACGTCGATATTGTTCCCCGGTGAGTTTGGTCCGTCGATAAGAAGAGGCATCATAAAGTATGATTGGTCCATAGCCAACCAAGGCGACAGATTATAAATTATCATTACAACGAGCCATGTACTGTGACTTCCAGCCATATAGTTGAATGGGCAAAAGCCATCGGTAGCCAGTCCGAGCCGGACATTGCGAGGATCGCTACTGAATATTACGTGCCTCCTATCGAAATCCTTCCATGCCGGTGAATCTCTTGGATGGCTCATTTTTCCATTTTCGCTTGGAGGAGCACGGTGATGCCAAATCATTGCCTCGGCTGTTTTCTTGCACCTGAATAGCCTCTGTAGCCTCTGTGTTATGGGAAAATATCGTGCTATCTTCACAGGTATATCAGGCTTCTTATCAGAATCTTTCGGCTTATACCTGGCCTCTCCGCATGTTGGACACTCTTTCAAATCTGAATTCTCTTTCCGGTACAACACGCAATTTTTAGGACATGCTTGAATCTTCTCGCACTTTAGACCCAAATCAGACATCATTTTCTGGGCTTCGTACCAGCTTTCGGGCACATTATTTCCCGGAGGCATAGAATCTTTCAAGAACGAAAGAAGCATTGTGAATGACTTGTTGCTCCATCCATTTAGGCACTTAATTTGGAAAAGTTGGACGAACCATAAGAGGGTGGAATACTTCGCATTCTCATAAATTGGTTTCCTAGCATCATTCATGAAATTTTCATATTTATCCGCACGCGGTCCTTGACCGGAAGGAATGTCATCTTCGGTACGAATAGATTCACCTAGGGCAGCCTCTACCATATCCTCCATTTCTTCTGATGGAAATAAATTTCCGTCTCCTGCCGTATTACCGAATTCTTCTTCTTCTCCTGCCGCATTATCGTGTTCTCCTTCTTCTTCTACCGCAGTACTGCATTCTTCTCCTTCCCCGTGATATTTCCAAGTTGAATAAAGTCTAGTAAATCCATGTTTTACAATATGAAGCTCTGCCAATTCTACCTTCTGCCAGTACTTATTGCCACATCTATCGCACGGACAGAGAATCTTCTCTATTATGATCTTATTATGTGCTCGTGCAAATTCAAGGAAAGCAGCAACTCCTGCGACAAACTTAGGTTGCATACGTTGTTTCCAATCCACATACATCCAGTCCTTAACTCTGACGTACTCAAGGGCCATGTTAGACTGAATAACATATAAATTGTAGGTTATACTGACTATATTGAGAAATATAAGAACGGGATAGTTACTGACAAAGGAGAAAATCCGTGTATATGTTTTGTGTGTGCATTTGTCGTTGAAAAGAATAAATTATCGCACGTTATGTTAACCGATAGACGGGGACTAAGTGGTGCTTTTAGTTTCATATATGAGTATCGATGGGAATATGAAGGTTTCATATTATCATATATTGGTTTTAACCCGAACATCTCGAATCGCTCTCTAATTATGCGTTTGTATGTATGTGTTCCGGCTGTCGGGGGTAGGCTTCTATCCCATTAAGAATGTATAGAGCGAACGCCCATCACTTGTGCTTTCAACCGTTTCGAGTAAATTTCGGCAGCACCTCCCCGCTGTTCTCCGAGTACACTGTAATAGAATAGATAATCATTTCAAAGCTGTGAAACAACGTTTAAATGAACATCTAATCTATCTTTGTACACGGAGAACCAGAGGAAAGGTACCGACGAAATATCTCGAAACGGATGAAAACACAAGTGAATGAAGGCGTTTTCTTTATACATTCTTAACTTGTCCACACGGGACAAATCTATGGGTTACCATACGATTGAATTTTCTCGTCGCGTAGACTATACGACGGTTGTTAGTATCGAGCTATACTGTCCGATATTTAACAACCTTCGTATGGTTCTAGGTCACGACAAGCATCGCACGTATGTTTACCGATAGACGGGGACTAAGTGGCGCTTTTAGTTTCATATATGGGTATCGATGGGAATATGAAGGTTTCATATTATCATATATTGGTTTTAACCCGAACATCTCGAATCGCTCTCTAATTATGCGTTTGTATGTATGTGTTCCGGCTGTCGGGGGTAGGCTTCTATCCCATTAAGAATGTATAGAGCGAACGCCCATCACTTGTGCTTTCAACCGTTTCGAGTAAATTTCGGCAGCACCTCCCCGCTGTTCTCCGAGTACACTGTAATAGAATAGATAATCATTTCAAAGCTGTAAAACAACGTTGAAATGAACATCTAATCTATCTTTGTACACGGAGAACCAGCGGAAAGGTACCGACGAAATATCTCGAAACGGATGAAAACACAAGTGAATGAAGGCGTTTGCTTTATACATTCTTAACTTGTCCACATAGGACAAATCTATGGGTTACCATACAATTGAATTTTCTCGTCGCGTAGACTATACGACGGTTGTTAGTATCGAGTTATATTGTCCGATATTTAACAACCTTCGTATGGTTCTAGGTTACGACGAGCATCGCACGTATGTTAACCGATAGACGGGGACTAAGTGGCGCTTTTAGTTTCATATATGGATATCGATGGGAATATGAAGGTTTCATATTATCATCGAGTATCATATATTGGTTTTAACCTGAATATCTCGAGTCGCTCTCTAATTGTGCGTTTGTTGTGCATTCGTGTTGTATGTGTAACATGATTTTAAACCATTGAGATCAAGATTGATAGAACTGATCATCCTACATTGCAATAGCATTCATCAACCAAAAACTATTATTGCAATGGTATACATCTATAACAATCAACAATTAAAACTACAAATATAGGATACTGATATCATAATGCGTTATGAGACACGTCATCTGCCACGTGTCGTGATCATGGAAATCGCTAATATTGAGCATCATCAAGATTAGATTATGGTTTTGAATCAAGTTATTGAGCATCTTGGATTGATTGTCAAGTGTTGATTTTTATTTCAACACTTGACAGAATGAAAATCATAAATACAGTTGCAAAATGTGTTCCTCGGCCCCATAAAGTGGATCTTAACAATCCAGACAAGACCATCATTGTTCAAATTGCCAAGGTAGATATAATCTAAGCAGTTATTTACGGTTGCTAGCTTGTATCGCTTGTTGCTATTCTTTTTTTTCCTTGCCCTTTCTTTCTTTCTTTTTTTTTGGGAGGGGGGGTTGTGTTTGAAAGGTTTTAACCAACTCACTGCTATTTCTAGGCAATGCAGGAATATAACTAGTTTTATCCCCCAAAAGAAAGAGCTTCAGGCTTCATGCGTCAAGCGATGTGTATAATTATAGGATTTTCTTGCTAGCGGTTCATTTACAACTATTCTTTAGTCTATATGCCTAGCATCTGCTACTAGATATTACATCTTGCATCAACACCCCGCATCTTAAAATCAAAATCGATTATTTTTTTCTTGAGCTTTTTCTGATTTTCTACCATCTGTGTCGAGTAAATTATGATTACCTGAAATTTCAGAT
This sequence comes from Agapanthus africanus, assembly GCA_030015575.1. Classification (NCBI taxonomy): domain Eukaryota; kingdom Viridiplantae; phylum Streptophyta; class Magnoliopsida; order Asparagales; family Amaryllidaceae; genus Agapanthus; species Agapanthus africanus. The sequence continues at coordinate 32,310,211 of CM057339.1, forward strand.
GGTATTGTGGTACTAGGATGAACCCCAGCCCCACCGTAACCCTAACCCCAGCCCCACCCCAGCAGCAGCCGAACCCCAACCCTAACCCTACCCCGACCCCGACCCCGACCCCGACCCCGACCGCCACTGCCACCGCGACCCCTGCCCAACCCCAACTCGCGCGCGCAACCCAGACCCAGCCATGAACCCTAAGCCCAAAATAATCCAAACATGCTTTAATTTACCTCGAGATTTATACCTGAACGGCTGCTGGTGGGCTGGAGCGACGACGGTGGCGATTTGGCGACGAAACCGGCGGTGGCGACGATGGTGGCGACGAAACCGGCGGTGGCGATGACGGTGGCGACGGTAGCAACGACGGCGACGACGGTGGCGACGATTTGGGCTTTTTTCTCGCGCGCGATTGAGAGAGAGAGAGAGAAAGTGAGCGTAGGCGATCGATTTGGGCTTATGTTAAAAGGATATTTACTTGCCCCTACGGACATACCCGTAGGTCTTTTGTTTGCGCCTCCGTAGGGGCAAACACCAAATTAAGAATTAATATTTTTATTCTTGGACGTCTGTGCCCGTAGGGGCAACTTTTTAGCCCTACGGATTAATCCGTAGGGCCAAGTTAAATCTGCTCCTACGGATTCCAATATCCGTAGGGGCAACCCCCTATTTTACTAGTGGAGGAAAGAGGTCATAGGAGAGAATTTCCTTCTATGGCGTCGAATATATATATATAGAATAATGGACGAAAGAGGCCATAGGAGGGAATTTCCTCGTATGGCGTCGAAAAAATACAACCTCCACTATTTTTTTTGACAATCGGCACCCATCATCATCATTGTTATCATCTAAGATGTACATCCCAAATTTCATGTGATTCCACCGCTTTTTCGCCGTTAAATTAGCAATGTAAAAAGTTCTATGGTCGGTAAACCATTAATTTTGCATCAACTAAATCAACGGTGAAAAAATGGTATAATCACAAGAATTTTGGTGTATCCACATCTTAGATGATGAAGATGGAAGTGATGTATGCCGATCGTCGGAAAAAATCACGGAGCGTGTATTTTTCCGACATCATAGGAGGAAATTCCCTCCTATGACACCTCCCTCTCTCTCTCTCTCTCTCTCTCTCTATATATATATATATATATATATATATAATGGAGGAAAAATGCCATTGGAGGGAATTTCCTCCTATGGCGTTGAAAAAAATACAATATCCATCGTGTTTTCCGACGATCGGAACCCATCATCTTCATCGTTATCGTCTAAGATATGGGTGCGCCAAATTTCATGTGATTCTACAATCTTTTCACCGTTGAATTAGTGGGTTCAAAATTAACGGTTTACCGACAATAGAACTTTTTACATTGCTAAATCAACGGTGAAAAGGTTATAGAATCGCATGAAATTTGGTGTACCCACATCTTAGATGATAACAATGAAGATGATGGGTTCCGATCGTCGGAAAACACGACCGGGGATGTATTTTTTCGACGCCATAGGAGGAAATTTCCTCCTATGGCCTCTTTCCTCTATTATTCTCATATATATATATATATATATATATATATATATATATATATATAAAATACAAATTTCCAATCCACCTCTATCCAATTCTCACTGAAAATATCTATTGGAAAATAATATATACATACGTAGCCCATTTAACCATAATCTAAAGGTAAAAAATAATATATTACAAACCAATATATATCTGGCATTTAGAATGTTTATGATTTAAGTGTAATAGATAAAAGTCAATATAAAAACATGAGATGTTTAATTAACATGATGATAGTTAATATATATAAAATATCCCTAATGCGTGGCTACCAGAAGATATATATGCGTATAATTCAAATATTATATATATCTGTTATTTTAGATTCATATGGATTTAGTTTGCAGATAAATATTTAAATAAAAAAATAATCTAGCGCCAGAATAATCTGATATATACATTCCCAGTTTTGAACTCGGAAGCCAAGAAGAAGACTAGGCCTTTTTTATGTAATAATCTGGGATGCTGTAATTAATTTGGTTGAATTTTGTATTTTTTTTTCTTTTGTGGAGAATATTGACATTAATTATGAATGTAACTAGGTTACTTATCATTATTTATTATTTATTGATGGTACGTGGTCACGGATTCCGCTCCCTATTCAATCATTAGTTACTTTTTGATGATTAACAAATATCAATGCATCATTTCTGTATATAGAACCACATCATTCGCGAATAATTCGACGAATTCATGAATAATTCACAAGTTTTAGATCGGCCGATTAATTCTCCTATTTAATCGCCACTGGTGAACGTTTCGAATAATTCGCAAATTATTCGACAATAATTCAAATAAACAGCGAATAATTCATAAAAACAGCGAATAATTCGCAATATCAATACCCAGCGCCTCATATATTAATTTCTTGCTCGAAATCCTTCCCGGACATTTCCTAAATACTTGCCGATTTTTTTCCGAATATCTGCCGATTTTTTCCGAATAGTTCTCCAAATCTGAATTTTCGAACTCGCCAAATAATTCCCGAACGGCGAATTTATGACCATGTATATAGTCACCTTCTCGTTGCTTTGTTTTTCCCCCTATATATTTGTACATATTTTTCATTTAATGCAAATTTTTAGTGAGTAGGGCACCCTCCCTAACTACTATATATTTAGTTCAAAAAAAATGCAGACAAATTTATTTTGATTAGCTATTAAATTGGTCTGGGCTAATCCACTATTTAGAGGGGCAACAAAGTAGTTTTCTTGCAATAATTTCTTCAAGATTTCTCGTAAAATACTACATTTTAGGATTTGGAATTATTCAAATTTAGATATTTCCCCCAAAATTTTCACTTGTTTGATGTTGCTTAAATCATTCAAGGAAAAGACAGGTCTATATCCCTTTCTACTCTCTGAGTATGTAAAAATAACGCATTCATGGTAACAGAAAAATGACTCTAAACTTTTAAATTTGCAGCCATCCAATTTGGGAGCACCATGTATTGAGATCAAATAATTTTTCGTTTGTGTACTTTCTTCACAATATATTAACTTCTATCCAAAAAAAGAGAAAAAAAACCCGACTCTATACATTTTTTTAAAGGAAAAAAATATGTTTACCCCTTTTTTTCTCGGGCATGTTAAAAAAGTGCATGGTAGTAACAAAGTCTAGACTGGTCTCCTTAATGTTCAAGGATAGAGTTGTACGAGCCTATAGAACAGATCCGGTTCAATCAAGATGATACAGGTGCAACATTTTCAAGAGTGAGAAAGTTGCCGAATGTGATGCTGAATGAGGCACCGAGGACTGCGGCAACACCAGACGTCTAGGATATTTTGGGGGCAGGATATTGATCGTGAGATGGAGGTGTAGCGATTCGTCCGGGTTTGTGATGCTTGCTTTGGAAGAGAGACATAGGTGTCACCTTGAACCATAGTAGTTTGCTTTAGGAGTCTATTCATGCATGTTTGAAGGTTTGTCACCTGATTGGTGACTTCACCTTTATGTTGTTGAGGTTTGTTTCTCGGACTATTTTTCATTTTTCTTTTTATTGTTATTTTTTGGTCATTGTTTCGTTGAAACCTTTTAATGTAGTTTATACTATATAATACTTATACCCACTTAAGTTATTTATTGGTACAAACACTCTTTTTGCTCATCAATCGAAATCCTATAAAATTCTCAAATTAAATTCTAAATAAGTCAGATTATTGTTTAAGTTTTTTTTTAGAACTTGTTTGTGTTATTTAGAGTTGAATTTGGGCATTATTGAGTTTTCGATCAATGATTAGATAGGGGTTTTGTTTCAATTAATTACTTGAGAGTTTGGGAGTGCCAACTAGAAGGGTGTGTTGTGCGAATCAACCGTTTTCTTAATATTGCATCTTGAATTCTCAATTTCTTTTAGAACACTTTATAATCACATAATTTTTATGTAACACGAGTAGATCTTGAGTTTATACCATCGAGTAGGCTAATCATTCTTCATTTGAAAACTTCTCCTATTCTATGATTCTATCGCTCTCTTAAATTTTCACACTTTTAGTAAACAATATGGAGTAGGAATTTCAGTATTTTTATTTACTCCAATGTATAATATTTATTGGATTGTTTTCATTTTCATTAATATTCTATTTAATTAACTTTTTAAAATAAAACTTGATATTTAAGGTGTTTTCCAAAAAATGACAATTACAAAAAGGTTTAGCATGCAATTTAAAAGCAAATATGTTAAGTTCATAGAAGTTTTCCCAAAAAATAGGAAATTTGGAATATTTGGAATCGCGCCATTCCAAATTTCAGTTCCCCTAACAACAAAAAGTGGGTCATACAAAATCATCCATATCTCCCTCTTCTTGTCTTCTCTCTCTATTAATTTATTTCTCTCTTTCTCTCTCACACTAAAATTACTTATGAAGGAGAAATGAATCAAGAAACAATGGCGTCGCAATGGAAAGAGGAAGAGATTGAAGCTGCATCAGCTCTCATCATTCTCTCCCGTTTCCGTGTCAGAAATGAATCAAGAAACAATGGCGACGGTTTAAATCCATTTCCGATGGGGTCTAGAGAAAGGCGAGAGTTCCACCGCCAGCTGGAGCTCAACCGGACTTTGGAGGAGGTGGCGACGCAGACGGAGGAGGTGAGCCGCGGTGACGGATCCAATCAAGCGGCCAGTTGATGAAAACGATTAAATGGCACCGTGTAGATTTTTTTTTTTCCTGATAATTTTTAAAGTTGTGCAGGCACTGCCACATCCCCTTTGCATTCATATTCTTAAATCCATTATAAGAATATGAATGCAAGTTTTTAGAACAAGTATTTTGTTGATTTCAATGATTGTTTGACTATGTTTAAATAAAAATTTCTCTATTCCATTTGGAAAATGTATACATTTTAGGGTTTTTCCAGGAGCTCGGTTGAACGGTTTAAGATGCTGTATCAACACCTTCATTTGTTTTAGCAATTTTTTTTATAAAGAAATGTACCGGACAATTCTCAATTAAAAAAGAAACTCAAATTACTAACAATCATCTACCTTTTATATGCCAAAGAGTGAATTTATTATAGTCTTTCTTTAAAACAAAATTAAGATTTAAAAAACAAAGTGGAGGATTACGGAGATACGCTATTGATTAGTATCCATGCCTAACAATCATTACTCACAAAAAAAATAGAATAAAATCCAAACAAAACAATTTAAATAACATGGATAAAAGAAAATATGCATAAAAAGAAGAGTGTAACTGTTTCGGATAGCTAATTAAGAAATTAAATTTACATTTTTCATGTGCAGTTACTAAGTAAATAGAAATAAATTTATTTTTTTATCTGTAAGGTTATTATTATTATTTTTTTACACTGACCCGTAAATCCTAATCTAAGCACAAAACACACCAACACACAAGCACACAACCCTAAGAGACCCATGATCCCGAAAAACATTAATTTGTGGCCATTTCTTCTCTAGGGTTTCTAAAGTTCGAACCCGCACTCTCTCCAAGAGAGGAAGTACCCGTACCAACTGAGTTAGTGTTCATTGGTTATAAAAAAAGTTATTTGACATATTAAAGGCTTGAGAGAAATAAATGCATCAAGGGAAGAGAAATAGTTCAACTCTCAATTACTTATCTATATAAGAATTAAACCAATTATTGATCATCATACAGAATAAATAAATTTTCCAATAAAGATGAATAAGATATGGCTAGCTTCTTTTGTACAATATTATTATTGGTGTAACAAAGAATTTGATAAGAAATATTTGAAATTCAATTATTTTGTTATGCGAACAATTATCTCAACTTATACCATTCAAAATAAGCTAATTGATAATCAATAATCATTGCAACAGAACTAATAATCTATCATAATCCGAACATTCGAAATGGAAACTAAACTTCTATAATAACAAAGATTTCAAGCAGTTACATGAAAATATTTTCTAATTTAACAGACTCCTTCAAGGTTTGGATGATATCTTAGGCCGAGTAATCAACCTTGAAGACGACACTGGAGAAAAACATATATATATAGCATCAAAATGATGGAATTACGCCCTCTAGTTTATTTTGCAGGATTTAGGTGGACCATAAAACTAATAGGCATTTTCGCATTAGCTAGGCAAGGTAGACTTTGATAATGGAGGCAAGTGACGATGATCAACGGAAAGAGTCTGACCGGATATTTGGTGTATGAATTTCTATATTTTGGAAAACTAAATCACCGACTAAAATATCAGATAGATTTTGGAGCGAGAGATAGCTTTTTAATTACCACTTTGATTAAAGTAATTTTTTTTTTGACTAAAACGGAGGTAAATATTCTTTAACAGAAAGTTTAAATACATGAAAAAAGTTTGGAAAAAACTAGAAAATAAGAAACACGTGAATACATCACAAATCACCATAACATCACAATTGTACTACAAAACATCCGCAAATCGAAAGTGGCATGCTTTATAATCCTTGATGATCCGTTAATCATAACAACTTAACTATTAATCTATCAAAATCCTAACACACTAAATCAAAACAAACCTTCCTTATTATATGAAGATATTTTCTGATTTAACAGAATCCTAAGTATTTATTGTCAGGTCTCTTTTATTCAATTTTTGTTACGTTCTTTACATTTTTATTGTTGTAAATTTTCCATCAGTTGTAAAAGGAGATAATTAGTTATAAAATCATGTCAAAACCTTTGCTTTTGTTATAAGCAACTGCAACCGTAACTGAAAATAAAAAGCCAAAAATTAAAGAAGGGTTTTTTGAAGGAATTTTTTTTTAAAGAAAGGTTACTTGTAAAATTAACCCTCAGTTTATCTTATATATATAACACCTATATTCCTCAAGTCAGTTGTTCACGCAAACAATCCCCAGCATGCACACCAAATTCTACTCTAAACAATTTTCATTTGATATCAATTTCCTTTTCAATATGAGAGCTCACAAAGTTCGACCTTCGAAGGGTTGATTTCAAAAAAAGAAAAACCTCAAATAACATCCTTCCCAAACATATTATTTATTTAATTAACCACACATATGTATCGATGAACATTAACAGTACCTATATATCACACTCACTGGTGGAACCCCAAAATTTGGTTATCCACGAACAATAATACGGGATTTGATTTAGACTTAATGCATTAAATAGTGAGTATTGTCTCTTGAGGTTGCCGATATATGTTGACTGGAAAAAGGCATCCGACACTACTACAAATAAGGGTTGCCCCTACGGATTTATCGGTAGGGGCAACCCACTGCCCCTACGGATATATCCGTAGAGACGAAAAAACACCCCGTAGGTGCAAAGGCCGCAGGTGCAAGTCAAAGCCGTGAACTTGCTCCTACGGGCAAAATCTTGCCCCTACGGAATTCTGTGTAGGGCCAGTTTCACCTACGGAGTAGGCCGTAGGGTAAAAAAAGCTATATTATTTACGGTTTTTTTAAATATATTAACTGTACCTACGGATATAGCCGTAGGGCCACGTACTATCCCCTACGGATACTTACGTAGGTACTTATCCGTATGGGCAAAATATTAGAAATCCTGATATGTTGCCCTACGGATAAGTCCGTAGGGGCTAAGCAATGGCCCCTACGAATATGTCCGTAGGGGCACTCCCAACCCCCCTAGTACTGAGATCAGGAGGGAAATATCAGTTACTGCTGATATTTTGCCCCTACGGATATAGCCGTAAGGGCAACATGTGTACCTACGGATTAATCCGTAGGTACACCTTATCTGTATTTTTTTAAAAAAAAGGGCTGCCTGATTTTTTCCCGTCCTGTGCACAATAATATATATAGCAATAAAATATAAAATTAATCATCACGCAACATATATCGCAGTATTCATAATCACATCTCACGCATATAATATACAAAAGAAATCCAAAAACTGAATATGATATAAATATAAACCAATATCAATATCAATATCGTTTCAAAATGTAGTACAATATGTATCATATAAATAAATACATGTTTCAAAAAATAAGAATAAAAAAACTACCCTAGCTCGGTCCAGCTCCACCTTTGATAAACGATAGAATCTGGCGCGTCTGCTCCTCGGTCAATAAACCATGCAATTCGGCGCGTGCGGGAGTCTGAGCGGCCTGTGGAGCTGGCGATGTGGTCTGCGCAGCCGCCGTCGAGGTAGTAGCTTGCGGAGCCGCGGCTGCGGGAGTCTGAGCGGGCGGTGGAGCTATAGGAGCTGTCTGCGGAACCGCAGCCGATATAGCGGTTTGCGGAGCCGCAGCCGAAGGAGATGCCTCGGCCGATGTACCCTGTCGCGTCTGGACCTAACGTGTGGAGACGCTGCTATTCTTTGTGGAGCCGCTGCTATTTATGAATCCAACTGGAAGCCTCTGCATGAGTTAGTAGTCATGGAGATTGATTATAAAAGAAATAGAGAGAAGAAAATAGAAATTGTAGATAGTAGAATAACACATTCATTTCAAAAATTGCACTTCGATCTTTATGTCTACCTTTTTTTTTAATTACCAATGTATCTTGATTTTATTCGCAAAATATCATTTTCTGTGCGGCGGCTGGATGGCTCAATTTCATACAACATAATAACTGCGCCGGGCTTGAAGTTTCACATTGCCCTCAACTTTAATCGCCACTAATTTATGGTTTCGCAACTTTGTAGTAATCCCGAAACATGATTTATTTTCTGCAAATGCTAGAAAATTTCACTCCTCAAATTTTGTTTACTCTATTTTTCACAACGGTTAATTTATTATGTTTCACCACTTGGGTATTTGAGGAAACATCTTCTATTTTCTACCATTTTACTGAAATTGCATGTTTTTATTGAAAATAATACAATTGCATAACCTTAAGAAAAACAACCACCCCTTTTTTAATGAATTTGGATGGGTAATTATCCCAAATTTTTTTAAAACAAAAGAAAAACAGTGACCTATATACAAAATGGGTAAATGTCGTGATCAATAAATCACTTACCATCTGCCGAGACATGTATTTTTGCAGCATCCATACATCCTTTTCCTCTTCTTCGATACAGTATTCTCATTATCTTCGTCTAATCCATCTGAATCTGTAATTAAATTTAATTAAACCAAATAAAATCAAAAATTAAAATCAAACAACTACAACAAAATTAATGAAATCTATAGCCTACCAGAGTCTTCAAGAATATCCACATATGAATCCTGGGCCTTCTTCTTTTTCTTCAAAGATCTTTTAGAAGCAGAGAATTTTGTTTTCTGGCAAGTGCTTTGAAGCTAAACACCATATTGCCTTTGTATTTGAAAACCAAAAAATGCCCAGTTTGCAGATTATTGGCTACTGTAAATTCATGCCATCCATCTCCACTCATGGAAGCAACTTTGTTCTCGATGTGAAAATCAACATGCCATATTTTGACATTGTGGCTCACTAGGTTAGCCTTTTCTCTTCTCTTGACCATCTTACTAATCTGCTTGGTAAATTTATTCGGAACCGGCTGCGAATCATTAAAAGACATGCATAAGAAAGGAAGCTAAAATACAGATATATAGCATACCGATACATCGAAAGTTCAAAGTTGCGATGACAATCCAGAGATATTTATTTCTACACTCGTGGTGCACATGCGAATGCGTCAGGCATCATGGACAAATATTTGAGAACATGGAAAGTATTATTAGTATAAAATAATTAAAGCTTTTAAACACCTTGGGTGGATATTTTCTTAGTTGATGCAATCATATCATGGGGACTAAATTTAAGCTATTATATATATGCATATGTATTTTTCTAATTTAATATATTACACACACACACACACACACACACACAGAGAGAGAGAGAGAGAACCAATTTTGTAGAAAAATCAGGTAGCAGGACCCTGAAGAAATGGAGTCCATAGCATTGCTCATCATCGTCATCCATGATCCCTTTGAAGAAATATTATCAAAAGGGGAGAATAAATTGTTACTGCTAGTTAATGCTTGCAAGAAGTTGAAACGTGCGTTCAACCCATTTATATAATAATTCTCACTGCTTGTAGTATTTATTCTCCCCTTTTGATAATATTTCTTTAAAGGGATCATGGATGATGATGATGAGCAATGCTATAGACTCCATTTCTTCAGGGTCCTGCTACCTAATCTCTCTACCAAATTGGTGTTCTCTCTGTGTGTGTGTGTGTGTGTGTGTAATATATTAGATTAGAAAAATACATATGTATATGTATAATAGCTTAAATTTAGTCCTCATGATATGATTGCATCAACTAAGAAAATATCTATCCAAGGTGTTTAAAAGCTTTAATTACTTTATACTAATAATACTTTCCATGTTCTCAAATATTTGTCCATGATACCTGACGCATTCGCACGTGCACCACGTGTGTAGAAATAAATATCTCTGGATTATCATCGCAACTTTGAAGTTTCGATGTATCGGTATGCTATATATCTGTATTTTAGCTTTCTTTCTTATGCATGTCATTTAATGATTCGCAGCCGGTTCCGAATAAATTTACCAAGCAGATTAGCAAGATTGTTAAGAGAAGAGAAAAGGCTAACCTAGTGAGCCACAATGGCAAAATATGGCATGTTGATCTTCATATCGAGAACAAAATTGCTTCCATGAGTGGAGTTGGGTGGCATGAATTTTAAGTAGCCAATAATCTGCAAACTGGGCATTTTTTGGTTTTCAAATACAAAGGCAATATGGTGTTTAGCTTCAAAGCTTTTGATCAAAGCACTTGCCAGAAAACAAAATTCTCTGCTTCTAAAAGATCTTTGAAGAAAAAGAAGAAGGCCCAGGATTCATATGTGGAGATTCTTGAAGACTCTGGTAGGCTATAAATTTCATTGATTTTGTTGTTGCTGTTTGATTTTAATTTTTGATTTTATTTGGTTTAATTAAATTTCAGTTTCAGATGGATTAGACGAAGATAATGAGAATACGGTATCGAAGAAGAGGAAAAGGATGTATGGATGCTGCAAAAATACATGTCTCGGCAAATGGTAAGTAATTTATTGATCACGACATTTACCCATTTTGTATATAGGTCGCTGTTTTTCTTTTGTTTTAAAAAAATTTGGGATAATTACCCGTCCAAATTCATTAAAAAAGGGGTGGTTGTTTTTCTTAAGATTATGCAATTGTATTATTTTCAATAAAAACATGCAATTTCAGTAAAATGGTAGAAAATAGAAGATGTTTCCTCAAATACCCAAGTGGTGAAACATAACAAATTAACCGTTGTGAAAAATAGAGTAAAGATGCAAAATTTGAGTGAAATTTCCTAGTATTTGCAGAAAATAAATCATGTTTCGGGATTACTACAAAGTTGCGAAACCATAAATTAGTGGTGATTAAAATTGAGGGCAATGTGAAACTTCAAGCCCGGCGCAGTTATTATGTTGTATGAAATTTAGCCAGCCAGCCGCCGGACAGAAAAGGATATTTTGCGAATAAAATCGAAACACATTGGTAATTAAAAAAAAGGTAGACATAAAGATCAAAGTGCAATTTTTGAAATGAGTGTGTTATTCTACCATCTACAATTTCTATTTTCTTCTCTCTATTTCTTTTATAATCAATCTCCATGACTACTAACTCATGCAGAGGCTTCCAGCTGGATTCATAAATTCCAGCGGCTTCATAAAAACAAGGCCACTGTCAATAAATATAGACAAATACGTCATAAAAACAGTAACCAATTAACAAGTTGATTAGCATCTGGATCAAGAAAATGATAGGAAAAACAAGTGACTATGATCTATAATGACAAGTCTATTACCATGACTCTCGACTAACAAAGGTGGCTTTTCGTCCTCGGTAGCTTGATAATTGATGGAGGATATAAACTTTTGACGACACCTAACGAAAAGTGGACCCTTTTTCTTCATTAATTCACTCCCTGTGTGTGTTTGTTTGTTTTTGAATTAAAGGTCATTGATTTTAGAAAGACCTGATGATATATATGTTGAATATATGTAGGGTGATATGCATGATCACAAGAGCTTGGTGGAGGCAATAAAAAAAGTTGATGTGGTGATCTCTATGCTGGGCTACAAATATCATGAGCAGTTGGTTGATCATAACTGCATGCTGCGTGAATAAATATTGTGTTAATTCCAAACTAAATACAAATATAACAAACTTATCAATTATATAGTATTCAATTTGATTTCAAACAAATACCAAATAAGAATTTATTGTACAGGTCCACGACTTACAATCATTCCCGCATGCGAGCACATATAAAAATCATAGTTTCTAGGATGACAAATTTTATTGTCAACTACTGTCACCACCTACAGCTAGACAATAATAAAAATTACTATCTAAGTAAGAGCAAAAGGAATGTGTGTATATTTATGATATAGCATTCTAAATCAATATACATGCACTATATGATATATAAACATACCTGGAGGAGCGGGAGTGGCCTCTGTCCCTGATATGGACGCATCACCAACAACTAGATAATCAAACATTGACAATATAGGTAATTTTGACATAAACATGCATGAATATTTATAATATTACATTCAAAATGGATATTAGAGCGCGCACCTGCAGTGAGAAGTGGTAAAAGTATCACCCAATTAGGGTGTAATTTACAGAATCAGTTGAAACTCTTGAAAGTCATAGAAGAACCTGACCTGCACAAATCTGATGTATACTTTCCATTGGACACTAAGAAGTCTCTAAAAGGAAAAGCCAATGTGAAAACCATCATTAGTTCATATCAGAAGATTGATGCTGAAACAGAGAACAAGGAATGTCATTTTTTTCTTCTTCTGCCACATTACTGTCTTCTCCTTCTTCTTCTGCCACATTACTGTCTTCTCCTTCTTATTATGTGCGCGTGCAAATTCAATGAAAGCAGAAACTCCAATGACAAACTTAGGTTGCATACGTTGTTGCCAATTCACATACATCCAGTCCTTAACCCTAACGTACTCATGGGCCATGTTAGACTGTAACATATAAATTGTAGGTTATGACGACTATATTGAGAAATCTAAGAACGGGATGGTTACTGACAAAGAAGAAAATCCGTGTATATGCTTTGTGTGTGCGTTTGTCGTTGAAAAGAATAAATTATCGATAATTAAAGTTAGATTTGAGGATACCCATGTATGAGTTGTATTCTATATATGTGTGTTTCAATTTATGATTTCGTTTAAGTGTAGGGTTGTTTTTACTTAAATGCATACATACGCACATATCACATAAACACATGCATACATATCACATGTCACATATGTTCTCCGCCGAAAGACGCGACCGGGACGTTAGGACGTCCGGGCCTGAACTTCGGGGCGGATGCTATTTTGTATTTTTTTTTGAAATAGAGAAAGAGGACATCTCATACCTATGAGTTCTAATAACATGTACATTAACTCTTCCTTTTGTACATGTCCAAAGTTCGAGTGAAGATGTAGCTCTAACATGAAACCATTTGATTCGTGTCTCGATAATTATGTCCTCCACAATCTTTGGTATGGTCGGCTTCCAAGTTAATGCGACAAGCACTTAAAGAAGTATCACCATCTACTATATATCAAAAAATGTAGCAAACTAGGACTAGAATTCATTTAACATTATCAACTAGTGAGATTTCAATGTCGAAAACTCCCTAAAGAGGAAAATTACTAAAAGGAAAAGACTCTTTGAACAAAACGCATCCACTAGCAATAAAAGAGATTGTATCATGCTTTAGTACCAACACACAAGCACCTACATCTTGCTATGATCATAACAACATCATGATGATTTGTCAATTGCCTTGCTCATATTATGAAATTATGAACACCAAAACTCTAATCAAATCTCCTTCTCAATAATTAAGCAGACAAAGGGAAAAATAATAACCAAAAAGAGCAGAGAGTCTTAATTTGCATGCCCAAAGTTTCATGATAGACAGAGACCAGGAGAAAAGGAGAGAGAGGAGAGAAAATATCACAAGCAATGAAAAAATTGGGAAGGTGTTGAACATCATCTTTGTAACTTGTAATATGTGGCCATTTGTCATCGATATCTAAGCTTTTCTTTATCAATGTAGAATCATTGAGTTTAGAAAAAGATTCAAAATTAATATACTTTAAGAAGTTTTACCACCGGCTATTCGTCTAACGTCCAGTCTTTGGTGTCACACCAAATTCTTGAATCAATATGATCCTGAGACTCGATCAAGATTCTCTGGACTAAAAAATTCCAAGGAATTGCTATTTGAATTACGTTAATTTGGAACACGTTTGTATGATTGAAGCTAAGAAACAAATATATTTCCATATTATATCATGCATTGTTTTATCAAAAATAATTTTATCACATACCTAGCTATGTGCTGAAGTAGGCTATATATCTCTACAGAGAGAGAAATTTATAACCAACATGCCACGAATATTGAGATTGTAAATATTTATATATATATATATATATATATATATATATATATATATATATATATATATATATATACATACATTTGAATCTAGACAAATAGAAAACAAAACTTTATGGCTCCCTTGTCGCTTATCAAAATCATTAGAAATGTTCATTTTTAGGGAGCTCAAAATTTCCTTCACAAGCTTTAAAAGAAACCTAGAAAAATTCTTACCCCCTGCCGCAACCCCCTGCCCCAACCCTAACCCTAACCCTAACCCCAACCGCAACCGCAACCCCCTACCGAACCCCAGCCCCAGCCCCAGCCCCAGCCCCTGCCCCAGCCCCAGCCCCAACCGCAACCCCAACCCCAACCGCAACCCTAACGCTAACCCCAACGGATGCCTCATCGGTACCCAAACCATGAACCCTAGCCCTAAAATAATCAAAAATTTGTTTAATTTAAGATTTCATAACCTGTACAGTGGAGGCGTCGACGATCGATCGGAGGCGACGACGAAATCGGAGATGAGGAAGAACCAGACGGTGGCGACGACGAATCGGCCTGTGCTGGCGACGACGAGAACGGCGACGAAACACAAGCGATCGGCGGGAACGAGGGTTTGGGGATTTTGGGTTCGCGGGCGATGGAAAAATAAATTTTAGGTAATGAGCGTAGGGATCGATCCGTGCCTTTTTAATTAAATCTCTATTTAGATGCCCCTACGGATAAGTCCGTAGGTACTTGGTTTGCGGCTCCGTAGGGGCAAACAACAATTTACGATTTAATATTTTTTAAATTAATATGTAAGGACCGTAGGTGCAACCTTTTATCCCTACGGACTAATCCGTAGGGCCAAACTAAATCTACCCCTACGGATTTCGTTATTCGTAGGGGCAACCCCCTATTTTAGTAGTGGCGAGCGCCGAATGCAATAATTTTTAGGCAAGGATGTCAACTTTGTTGATTGTAGTTGTGTCGTGATCCTAGCTAGTTAAATTTAATATTTTGAATTCATAATTCTTCATTCCATACATATGTTCCAGTCTTATATATACTTGGGCATATATAAGCAATTATAGGAATTAACCATGCATGTGTGACATAATTCACCTCTGCAGATTCTTTATATGTTCTTTTCCAGATCAAAATCATGGTTCGCGCCTTTGTATGCATGTCTCTTGCACTGATCTTATCAAGTTTTTTTTCTTCCGTCTAATTATTCTATAACATAGATGGTGAATCTTCTATGTAACACGGGACTTGGATATAAACAATGATATATCAAAATCATGTACTTCTTAACTTGACATATGATCTATATATCTAGCTAGCTAGCTCTTTGATTGTTTATCAAGGGTGGATCGTAACGGAGCATTGAAGAGGTTTACTTATTCACGTGCATTTTGCTGTTATCGATTTATAGGAGTCACTGAGGGAGCGAGAGTAAAATAAAAAAAGAAAAGAAAAAGTGAATAATCAATTTAGATTTGAGTGTTATCCAAGTCCCTGTACTACTCGTGTACATATTTATTAACTATCATTTATTTTAGCTATGCCCTCACACTATCACATTCTTTCTCCGTCCTCTACCAAGTTAGATTACCACTATCGCTCTCCCTAACCCAATCTATCAACCTTGATATGGATATGACGACTCAAAGCGAAATTTTTGGGTATCACATATGATATGGTCGATGAAGCATCCACCAACGATACCATCTCTTGGAATACAAGTTCTAGCTTTATCATTCATGACAGGCACAGATTTGAGTGGGAAGTGTTATAGTGATCATAGTTGCTATGCCAATATGGTTTTCTAGCCGCTAAACCGTCACAATACCAGAGAAATATTCTTAGTAAAATTTTCAACAAGTTTAAATGTCCAAGCCTTAGACTGTCTCTCTTACGATGCGGGCAAACAATGACCTTATCATTGGAATTAAGTCGCCCTGTGCTGCAATAACATATCGAATCTGCTGCTTCATTGTGATCACCGAGGTGTCGTTGTCTAGCAAGAATCCTCAAATTATCTCGCCCGCCTCTATAATCCATCAAGGGCAACCATTAAACCTGCTACTAAGCAGCTTCCAGGTATTGTATATAGCACTAAATTTTGCATCATTTCATCTTTTTTATTTTTTAATCTTTCCAAGAAACTTTACAGCAATTTTAAGTTTGTGCATCTATTCATGTTGTCATTTTCCCTTGAGTAATCATGCCCCATGGAATTCTAATGTCTGGCTACTAGGGTTGCATTTCAAACGGATATGACTCAGATATGAGTTATTACCGTATCCATATATTCACTTTCTGTTTTCGAATTCGGATACGAATACGGATATACACAACAACAACAACAACAACAACAACAACAACAACTACAACCGAGCCTTTTATCCTAAGCATATGGGGTAGGCCACATGAACCAACATGAGAATCACGCCGGGTCCAACACATGAATCTTCCGCCTTTACCCACTCCTATCGAACAATATACTTTTTTTGAGGCCTTTGGCAACCATATCTTTTCGTATCACCTCCATCCGCTTTTTTCTCGGTCTCCCTTTTGTCCTTTTGACATTGTCTTTATCGAGTGTATTCATTCGTTGAACCGGTGCTTCCATATGTATGCATCGCACGTGATCAAACCATCTTAGTCGGTTTTTCCGCATCTTTTCCTTCACAGATGCCACACCAACTTTTGCATGAATATCCTCATTTCGCACCATATCTTTTCTATTGTTATCACACATCCAATGAAATATGCGTACCTCCGTTACGTGCATCTTCTGTGTATAATGTTTCTTAGGATCCCAGCATTCCGTACCATATAATAAGGCAGGCCGAATAGCGCTCCGATAAAACTCCCCTTTCAATATTAACGGAAAGTTACGATCGCACAAAAACCTTGTTACACTCCTCTATTTCAATTAACCATCCTGGATCCTTTGGTTGGCATTGCTATCGATCTCCTCATCCTTTTGAATGATGGAACCTAGATATCTAAACTAATCGCTTGGTGATATCTCTTGCACATCCAGTACTATACCACCGTGGTCTCGATTTCTCTGTTTGCTAAATTTGCATTGCATATATGCCGAGATTCCAACGTTTTCCTCCATAACCTTAATTTGGCATTAACCTCTGCTTTCATCTTTTTTACCATAACAATATTATCAGTGAATAACATATACCAAGGTACCTCACCCTGGATAGTTCTAGTAAACTCATTTATCACGATGGTAAACAGGAATGTACTTAATGCAGATCCTTGATGCAAACCAATTGTAATCGGAAAATCACTCGTTAGGCCGCCGTAAGTTCTAGTATTTACCACTACTTTATCGTGCATGTCCTTGATTATGTCAATGTATTTGACTAGGACTCCTTTCTTCATCATTGTCCCACAATAATACCTCTCTAGGTATCTTGTCATACATTTTCTCTAAATCAATACATACCATATACAAATCTCTTCTCCTTTCTCGAAAACGTTCGATAAGTTGACGAAGCAAATGAATAGTCTCTGTCATCGATCATCCAGGCATGAATCCTAACCGGTTCTCTTTTATCTTAACATTCTTTTTTAGTTTGTTTTCAATCACTTTTTCCCAAATCTTCATGGAGTGACACATAAGTTTTATTCCACGGTAATTTAAGCAACTTTGAATGTCATCCTTGTTCTTATAGATAGGTACAAGAATACTTTTCCTCCGCTCATTTGACATCTTTTTGGTCTGCGAAATCTTATTAAACGGATATGTCAGCTATCTAATGCCTATCTCTCCTAAATATCTCCAAATCTCGATAGAAATCCCGTCTGGACCAACCACTTTTCTTAATTTCATTCTCTTCAATACCACTTTAACCTCAGATATTCTTATTCTGCGTATGAAATCACGGTTTATATTTTGAGATTGAATAATAAGTCCATCCAAATTCTCAGTAAAGCTCTCATCGAACAATTTTCAAAATAATCTCTCCACATTTTCTTAATATATTCATCTTGAACTAAAACCTTCTGATCTTCATTTTTGACACTTTACCGCACATAAGTCTCTGGTCTTTGTTTACCTCCGAAAAAGGAGACGGAACCACGTTGGTCGTCTTGCCTGAATTTGGGGGCAGATACTATTTGGTTTTATCTATCCACCTCTCCGAAAATACCAAGTTGATTTATGGCACCGTATATCGGAGGTTTGGACAGATGCGGCCGTTGTAGCAGACTTCATCATATTCCCCCTCGCTTGCGAGGGATTTTTTGATTGTGGAGACGCTCTTCCCTGCAGGCGTAAGCCCCTGCAGTTAATTATGTTATTGGGTTACGATAACCACTTTCTCCTTCTCCAGAAGTTCACTTCGTGTCGTGTGTGTTTATTTTATTTTTGGTTGCCCGTGGATTGTATTTGGAGACTAATTTATGTTGTCGCCCGTAGGGCTTGGATTAGTCCAAATCCGTATTTTCTTAAATTTGGGTTTGGTTGATTTAAGGATCGCTAACCTTTTTAAGATTAAGATAAACTTAAATGTTGGTTAAGGATACGTTAGTCTACGTTTTAGACTAAGATCTACTTAACGGGGGTTCAGGATCATTTTTAATCTAACGAAAAAGCATTTGGGCTTTATCGTTTTAGTTTAGGGACGTTACGGTCCATTGGGTTTAAGGACATCATAGTCCGTGGAGTTTAAGGACATCATAGTCCATAGAGTTTAGTTTAGGGACGTTGCGGTCCATTGGGTTTAAGGACATCATAGTCCATGTTTAAAGACATCATAGTCTGTTGTTTAAAGACATCATAATCTATAGGGTTTTGGTTTAATAGTTTAGGGATGCGCCAAAAATTATTAGTTGTTGGGACCTTCCATTTCTCTGAAGACGTTGAAAAATTACAACGACATATATCAGAGATATGAATAGATGTACCCTTGAACCAGTGAATATTCATCAAAAATTTGATGATCTTGTTTGGGACTAAGTCCAATTAAAGAGATTGTGAGCACATGGGCTTGGTTGATCTGAATTGGGGACTTTTGGCCAAGTTGGGCTCAGTTCACTGAGTTTTGAATAAAATGTTGAACATTTGTTTAGACTCGGTCCACTCAGTTTTGAATAAAATGTTGAACATTTGTTTGGGCTCAGTCCACTCAGTTTTGAATAAAATGTTGAACATTTGTTTGGGTTCAGCCCTCTTTTGTTCAACAATGCTGAGCATTGATTTGGGGTTCTGACGCCCCTCTCTTTTTTTATTGAGTGTTGAACATTCTTTATGGCGCTGAGCTCTATTTACAGAGCGCTCTTTATAAAATAGTGCCCACGTGAGGAGCATGTGGAGCGCTTGACGCTGAGCGCCATATTTGGAGTGCTAAGGCGCTTTTATAAAATAGCGCCAATATGAGGAGCACGTGGAGCACTTGGCGCTGAGCGCCAGATTCAGAGTGCCAAGGCGCTTTTTATAAAATAGCGCCCGCGTGAGGAGCACGTGGAGCGCTTGGCGCTCAGCGCCAGATTTGGAGTGCCAAAGCGCTTCCTTTAAAATAGCGCCCACGTGAGGAGCACGTGGAGCGCTCGGCGCTGAGCGCCATGCACTGTTTTTTGGCAGTTCTGATCAGTTCGGTGCTCTGAGAATTAAATTCTCGTTTGTGAGAGACTTTGTCTTATGAATTTAAGAACTAAGTTCTTCCTTTATGAGGAGATACTATGATCTCTTTTGTTTTTCTTTATGAGTGACTTTGTCTCATGGATCTAAGAACTAAGTTCTTCTTTTCTGAGGAGATGCTATGATCTCCTTGTTTTTCTTTATAAGAGACTTTGTCTCCTAAATCCAAGAACTAAGTTTCTTCTTTTCTGGGGATATTCTATGATCTCTTTTGTTTTTCCCTACCTTGAAGAGAGGTAGTTCTCTCCTTGAACTCTGAAGTTTATGGGGGAGTTCTTTTGTTCTTCTTCTTTCGATTTGAAACTTATGGGGAGGTTCCTCTCGCCAAGACTTGAAGTCTTGGGTCCTTTATATAGGGGAGGCTGATCTGTTGAATCAGTTAAGGAAATATCTCGTTGAGAGATCTCTAATTGATTTGGGGATTTTATCCACCGTTGGATCTTTGATATAAAGACTTCTGTTTTATAGAAGACATTTTTCTTGTTATTAACAAGATTGGGAAAATATTTTTCCATACAGAACTTATTCTGTATCTTGATGATTTTTAATCATCATTGGATTTTTGATCCAACGGTGCTCTGATTTATAGAGCGCAATCTTTCTTGTTTGAAAAGATTTGAGGAGTATTTTCTCAACAAAATTTAATTCTGTAATTTTGATGATTTATCATCTTCGTTGGATATTTGATCAAATGGTGGAGAACATTTAGTTTTAGCGCTGGCGCTCTCGTGTTTTGCATGTGAGGCGCTGCCTCAGAGTCTTTGACTCTTGGCGCTGACGCTTTTGGCGCGAGTGCTCTCGCTTTGCACGTGAGGCGCTGCCTCAGAGTCTTTGACTTATGACGCTGGCGCTCTTGGCGCCGGCGCTCTCGTGCTTTGCACGTAAGGCGCTGCCTCAGAGTCTTTGACTCATGGCGCTGGCGCTCTCGTGCTTTGCACGTGAGCGCTACCTCAGTCCCAATCATTTCGGCTATTTTTTTTACTCCCTGCTTTTTATTGCGAGTTGCCCAATCATTTCGACCATTTTTGTATGCATATCTTTTACTTTCTGATTTTGTTGCAAGTTGCCCTATCATTTCGGCTATTTCATATGCATTTATAGCTCGCTGATTTTTTGCTGCGAGTATGGAATTTGGAATCTGATGTCAATTTTAGCATCAGCATCGCTGCGACTAGAATATTGCCAGGAGCGAATCATCATTTGCCGTGAAAAGACTTGGAATTTGATACCGATTTAGGCATCAGCATCGTTACCACTGGGACATTGCCAGAAGCGAATCATTATTTGCCTCTGTCGATTCGAACAAAGGTGGCTTAGCAAACAGGGTTAGGATCCTGTCGACTAAGGCTTTTGACTTCATGAGCCGTAAGGGTCTCATAAAGGTGTTTCTCCCTACGAGTCATGAGGATCTCATAGGTGTGATTTCTCCTTAAGAATCGTGAGGATTCTTAAGTGCATGTTCTCTTATAAGTCGTAAGGATCTTCCAAGAGTGTTTTCTCCTTATAAGCCAAGAGAACTTACAAGTGTTGTTCACCACATGAGGACATTTCTCTCCATCGGTGGAACTTGATGGGAAAGACGTTTATTTGTGTCCGTGGATTGTATACAAGGGTCAACATTGAACCGTTTGTAGGACAGTCTGGGAAATGTGATGGCTTAAGAACAGGTTCAGATCCCTGTACCTTAAGGCTTTTGAATCTTATGAGCCATGAGGGTCTCATAAGAGGGTTCTCCTTACGAGTCATAGGGATCTCGTAAGTATAATTTCTCCTCAGGAATCGTGGGGATCCCTAAGTGTGTTGTTCCCTTGTGAGTTGTAAGGATCTCATGTAGGTATTTTCTCCTTACAAGGTCAAGAGAACCTTGCAAGTGTGCATGAGTTTTTTACGAGTCTGTGCCCTTTCGGGTTTTCACAAATATCGCCGGTAGCCTTGCTGTTTTTACTCACGGAGCCCTTTCGGGTTTTCATCTGTGCCCATCTTGCTTATGGACGTACCATTTTTTTTTTGCGTCAGGATGCTGCGGTTTGTAGTATTTTAAAGACGTTTTGGTCCGTAGCTTTCCATGTTTGGGATGGGGTATCGTTGGATACTATTTTTAGAGTCTTGACTCAAGAAGATAGCGAGCGGACATAGGCGTCGTCATCTATCATTAACCCGGTTCGTGACTCGTCAGGCGTAGTATTTTTTCAAGAACCGCCCGTTTATTGGCGTGAAGGGTCTTTCGCCATGCATATCCATGAGCAAGTAAGCCCCACCTTGGTAGACTTTGTCTATGATGTACGGGCCCTCATAGTTCGGCTCGAATTTCCCCCGTTTGGCTCGATTGAGGATCATTGGTCTCTTGACCACTAGCACGAGTCCGCCTTGGCGAAATGTTCTCGGCCTAGTCAATCTCTCGTATGAGCGCGTCATCTTTGCTTTGTAAGCTTCCAAGTTTTGCTGCGCCATGAGACGAGTTTCATCGAGGGCGTCGAGCTCCTCAAGCTGAAGATGAGCATTTTCTTCGTCTGTTAGCTCGTAATGAACCGTCACTCGTAGAGAGGGTAGCTCTATTTCCAAGGGGAGTAATGCTTCAGCGCCGAATACCAATCCATATGGCGTTGTGTTTGTAGCCGTTTTGAACGTGGTCCGATACGCCCAGAAAGCTTCATGCAGTCTCTCGTGCCAGTCCTTTTTATTTTTGGACACCGTCTTCTTTATGATCTTCGTCAAGGTTTTGTTGATAGCCTCAGCTAGACCGTTAGTTCGGGGATTATAGACCGAAGAGTATCTCTAGTCTATATTGTGCTATTGTGCAAAGCGGCTGATTTTGTGACTTCTGTAGTCCGGCCCGTTATCAGAGATAATCCGTCGCGGAGTGCCGAACCGATAGATGATGTGCGTTTTGAAGAAATGGAGAATATTCTCCGTCTTCACTTCTCTTAGCAGTACTGCTTCTACCCACTTAGAGAAGTAATCGGTTGTCGCCAATATGAACCGATGTCCTCTAGATGACGCTGGTTCGATGGGCCCAATTATGTCGGTTTCCCACATTTCGAACGGCCAGCTAGCCACCGTTGGGTGTAGCGGGTTTGGATGCTGGTGGATGAAGTCTCCATGAATTTGGCATGAGTGGCACTGCTTCGCATATTCGAGGCAGTCATGAATCATCGTGGGCTAATAGTAGCCCATCTTTTTGATCTTCAGCCTCATCTTCAGCCTGGCTTGATGAGAACCGCAGAGTCCGTCATGAGTTTCTTGGACGACTCTCTTTGCTTCTTCTAGTCCCAGGCATCTTAGCCACAGGGAGTCGAACGATCTCTTATACAGAGTATCATTGACGAAGGCGAAAGACAGAGCTCGTCTCATGAGCTGATGTCTTGAGGATGTATCTTCAGGTGTTCGACGGGATTTGAAGTAGTCTATAAAAACTTCTCTCCAATCCTTAGCCTTTTCCTGGTCTTTTATTTGCAGGGATGTTTCCTTGGTCGCTTTCTTTTCTTCAGACGACTCCGGAGATATTTCTGCTAGTGCAAGAACCCGACGGCTTTGTACAATGATCCTTACGTCATCGAGGTTTTCATCAGCCAGTTCTTTAGCGAGCTTGGCTAATGCATCCGCCTTGCTATTTTCCGCACGCGGTATGCTTTCTAGGGCAGAGGAAGGGATTTGAGTCAGCAATTGTTGCACTCTCTCGCCATACTTTACCAACTCTGGCTTGCACGTTTGATAGTCACCGTTTACTTGATTAACGACCAGCTGGGAGTCTCCGTATATAAGGAGGTCTTCGATTTCCATGTCGACAGCGATCTCAAGACCTGCTATCAAAGCCCCATATTCTGCTTCATTGTTTATCCTCGGCTCTGTTAGGGAAAAGGCAAAGTGCATTACCCCTCCTTGCGGAGTCACGAAGATAAGGCATACCCCCGATTTGATTATAGAGGTGGTATGCTTTCGCTTCTTCATGGAAGATTCCCCATCGAAGTAGAGTTCCCATCGAGTATCACTCCCTCCTCTCTCTCCCTGTCGATCGTGTCAAACGCGTGCTCGTACGGCAATTCGCAATTTAGGGGTGAATCAGCATGTATCGAATGCTCAACGAGGAAGTCGGCGATAGTCTGTCCTTTCACTTCCTTGAGAGGTCGGTATGTTATCGAGAATTCCATTATGAGTAGGGCCCATTTAGCGAGCCGTCCCGTTAGCATGGCTCTTGACATTAAATATTTGAGAGGATCCACTTTTGATATGAGATGGAATTCATGCGCCAACGCATAATGCTGAAGCTTCGTTATCGCGAAAATTAACGCCAGACAGTGTTTTTCGATAGGGGAGTAGTTGTCTTCTGCCCCCAGTAAAACTCGACTCAAATAGTAGAGGGCTCTCTCCTTTCCTTGGCCGTTCTCTTGTGCCCATAGCACGCCTAATGAACCTTCGAGGGCGGTTGTGTATAGGATGAGGGGTTTTCCCTTGATCGGAGCAGTCAGTACCGTCGGATTCTGCAGGTATTGCTTGATTTCGTCCAGTGCACTTTGGCATTTGCGATCCCAGACGAACGGGGTCCCCTTTTTCATTAAATGGCTGTAGGGGCGGCATTTGCCGTAGAGGTTAGCTATGAACCGCCGGATATACGCGAGCTTTCCTTGGAGAGACCGCAGTTACTTGAGAGTTCTTGGCGGGGGCATTTCCATAATCGTCTTGATCTTTAACGGGTCTATTTCGATGCATCGATGTCGTACGATGATCCTAGGAATTTACCTGAGGAAACTCCGAACGCGCATTTGAGAGGGTTCATTTTCAGGTTGTATTTCCGAAGACGCTGGAAAACTATCTTTAGATGCTCCCAATGCTCCTCGTGCGACTTGCTTTTCACCACGAGGTCGTCAATATAACATTCGACGATTTCATGTATGAGGTCATCGAAAATTTTTGTCATAGCCCTTTGATAGGTGGCGCCGGCGTTCTTCAGACCGAAAGGCATCACTTTGTAGCAAAATACTCAGAAGTACATACGCTAAGCGTATCTAAGCAATATAAAATAAATACACAAGAGACAAGATATAAAAATAACAGCAACTTTTATTTATTAACATTCTTTGTACAATGCATGAAAAGGAAATACAACTGAATAAAAAAGATGCCTAAATAGTGGCATAACAGGAAATGAAAATTACCGAATGGAAAAGTGTACAATGAAACTAAAGTGCTGGATCTTCGACAAACTGCTCCAAGTCTTCTGCAGATGGCTCGGTCTTTGCCGGGTCCAAACCACCTAACGACATTCAAAGAATAAAGAAATAGAATGTCGTCAGCGAACAGGTCGCTCGGTAAGTCCCAAAGATAAGAGGAGAAATAGAATAGACAGAGAGTAAGAGAGAGAGGGAGAGAGTAGCTTTTACAGTTGTATTATATTGTTATATTATTGTAGTATTGTGTTAACGCTGTTGTTTGTAGGTTGGTACAGAAAGATGCCAGTGTATACGAGAGGGGTCTCAGTATGCTGGAGACCAGGGCAAATGGAAGTACAAGACTCCGTTATACAACCCGGAATAACGGCAATTGGATTCAGGTTAGGTGTCTTAATCTTACCGTCTCGTGCCACCTTTAACACCTTCCGTACCAATCTACCCCTTAAACCCCGCGATGACTTGATTGTATTGTTATCTTGTAACTTGTATTGGTTGTAAGATTGATTGACTGACCGAAACCATAATATCAGTAAACGGATGTGACTGAATAATCATGTAAATGGAATAACTATAGAATCATGTAAATGGAATGTATATCCATGGTTCGGTTCGGTCAAGTTAGATAAATTGATAATTGAATTCATGGTTTCATGTGTTCATATTGAATTGGAATCTTGTAGATTATAGATTGACTTGAATCATATTCAAGTCAGATTAATCAGACTCAAACCCGAGTCAGACAATCAGAACTGTGAATCAAAGTCTTATAATTGCTAGGGTCCTTAGGGTAATTTATAAAACTTGAGGGGGTTTTATGTAAAAATACTTTTATATACACCTCAAGTATTTATTATTCGTCTTTAGAGTTGTAATGAGGGTGGATTTTATGTTGTGACATTTCTAGTGAAAATATCCTAGTTTTATAAATAAGGGTATTTATCTGTAATATTGATTTATTTGAAGTTCATGGTATTTTAGTGTAATATTTAATCTTGTGATTTTTAGAAAAAGGTGGAAAATTTATATTATAATAAAATAGAAAATTAACTGATAAATATACATATATTTATACAAAAATAATTTTAATAAATATTTTATATTCGAAAAATCTTATTTTTCTTAAGATGTCGTATTTTAAACTTTTCGAGACCGAATACTCCTTGCGGAGGTCTGAATCTCGCACTACTACGTCCGAAGATGTGCGATAATCCGCACCATCCCGAACGGGTACTCCAAAAATGGGTTGTAACGGCGCTTTGCAAATATTGTAAAATACTAATCCTTTAGAAAACGGTTTTAGAAAGTAAAAGGTATTTATTTGCAAAAGTGTAAATTTTCCGTATTTTAGATTCTAGGGTTTCCTAAGTCAACTAGCCTATTTCTAAATGGTCTAAACGACAAGTCGTTAGATGCCTCAAATCGCCTCTTCACCGCCAATTGTGGCCAGGTAAGTACAAATGAGGAAAGGAGAGATCCGCTCACGAATCACCGTGAGACGGGCCTTTTAAAATTACCTCTTCTCACTTGCCTAGCCTAGACATCACAAAGTCAGGTTTAGATAAACGATCGATGTCCACAACTTATCGTGTTTTCCTAATAAGAGCTATTTATTTAAAAGTGTATCAAACCTAAAACTTTTAGAAATAGTTTTATTAAGAATATGGTATTTAAATGAAAGTATTGTTTTATCGTATTCTAAGTTTTCGATGATATCGTTTTAGGTTGTATATGCGTGTATGTAGAGGTAGGTCATTATCTCGTGCTCTACTTTAAATGTATAGCAAAGTTAAGGGGTTAAATGTGAAATCGAAACATTGTGGTATTTAAGTGAAGAAAATACGATAAATTGGAAAGGCTATCATTTCATGTGATGAAACTTGTTCAAATTGATTGTTAAATGTTTAATAGTCAACATAAAGATGTTTAAGCATGAATGTATTGGTGAGAATTAAAATTTTATAGAAAACCGAATCGGAAATCGGATTTGTTCCGATTCCATCGGGTTTTGTAATTTCGTATTTTAGAGAATGAGAGAGAGGGATAGAATGGGACTTACAGGTTTCGATTAAGCAAAGGAGTGAAAGGGGGACTAAAGGGGTTGCCGAGGCGTTGCTTCGTCGCCGGTTGTTCCTGAAAACGTCGCCGGAATTTCTGCCGGAATTTCGTCGAAGTTTCGCCGCGAACTTGTTTTCAAAGTACACAACTCTTGAGAAGGTTTTGAGAGAGTGAGCTTAGGGTTTTGGGATGAGAGGGTAGGTGGTGTATTTATAGGGTACGCTAGGGGTAGGATAGGTGAAGGGTTTTTAAATAAAAAATGTAAAAATAATTGTAAAAATCATTAAAATTGAAGTAATTGGTGTTTATTGTGCTTTCTGGTAACGATCTAACCATTTAAAGTATGCAGGAGAGTTGGGAATGCAAAGAGGCACACTTTTGATGTTGGGGACTCGGCCGTCCGGCCGGTCCCGGCCGAGTCAGGTGGTCGGTGGGTGTGGGCTTGTCAGGTGAAGGCTCTGGTATATTTAACTTTTCAGGTGCAGTTCAAGTTTTGGGAGTTAAGGTGTGTGGACTGTTGGGCTTCCAAAGGATTTAAAACAAAAACAATATAAAAATAATGTAGGGCATGGGATTTGAACTCTGGTGGCTTGGTTCAGCAATGCAAGGTATTACCAATGAGCTACAAGCTCTTTCTTGTAATTATTGTGGGAAAATAAATACTTAAAGTGGTAACAGCAACATTAAATACCCCAAATATACTTTGAATTTAAATCAATTCTTTGTACATTAAAAATGGAGTTATTTAAAAACAAAATAATTACTTATATCTTGTGCTCAGGATAAAATACCCCTTTATGGATTTTGAAAAAAAAAATTTAAAAATTTGTATAGAAAAAGTGTATAATAAAATTAGGGTTGTTACATTCTACCCTCCTTATAAAAATTTCGTTCTCGAAATTTATAAAAGGAAAGTGTAACAGTGCAAGGAAGTTTGGTGACTGTAGTATAGATAGTGTATAAAAGTGATACGATGGTGAAAAAGGCTTACCGGTGTTATCTTGACCTACAGTCTCGGCTTCTACGGTTTCTAATGTGAATGTCTGTCACCGTGGTATATTCCTTCAAGCTGGAGGCACATTCTACCTTTGGGGCCTGTTTCTCTGCCCTCTAGGCATGTCCCTCATTGCTTGTTGGAATTGGTGAGTAGGCTGTGCAGGTGGTGGAGCAGATAGTGCAGTACGAGTTGCAGGAGCCTGGATAGCTGGTCACTGCGGGTAGTTGGTAGGTGTGTGAGTTGAGTTGCTATTGTAAGGATAGTCCCCAATTCCATGGTTGGATGCGCCATAAATTAGACACAAGCCTTTTGCGCGTCTACAGTCCTTCCACAAGTGTCCCTTTCTATGGCAGTAGTGGCAAATTTCTTCAGTTCTCCTGGGTTCAAACGATGGCCTGGAAGAGGCTCCTCCTGCCATTTGAGTGGCAGGGCGTTTCAAACCGGCAGATTGGGGTCTGCCCCTCGCATTTATTACTGCGTCATAACCGCGGGCAGCTTCCAGAGCATCTTCTTGTGTCAGAAATTTCCCTGTGGCTAGTGCAGCCTGAATTTCTGTGTCTAAACCTTGTTGAAAGCGACGGGCTCTGATCTCGTCCATCGGTATCAAGTGTGCCGCAAATCGGCTTACCATAGTGAATTCAGCGTCATATTCATCCACTGTTTTGTCCCACATCGAACCTTGCTGTGGATGAATGAACTGCTGCTCCATGGCAAACCTGGCAGTCACAGGAAAGTATTTCGCGTCGAACTTCTCGCGAAAATTCTTCCATTCAATAGGCTGTACAAAACGGATTTTTTCCGCCTTCCACCAGTTGCGAGCATTGTCCGTGAGCTGCAGTTTCGCCACACGGACCCATGCTATTTCTGGCACTTGTGTTGCTGCCAGCTCACCCTCGATACTTTGAGCCCATTCCTCAGCTTCTAGTGGGCTCCCCTTTCCTGAGAACTGTTTGGGATGTAAAGCCCTGAATTGCTTTACCCCAGGTGCGTCAGTCTCGGGACGGTTCAGGAGTTGTTGCTGTCCCTCAAGAAGGCTGCGGATCGCCTCAAGTAGCACAGTTTGCTCGGTGGGTGGCGCAGGAACAGCTGGTGTGAGAGGTAGTGCTGGAGGTGTGTTGTTGACGTTGGTGCTGGTGTTGTTCGGGGAATCCATAACCCTGAAGAAAAATTTGGGTTAGGACAGATTCAAGTACATGAAATGATAAGATTCAAGGATTATGAAATTGTAAGATTCAAGGAACATGAATTGTAAAGATTGTTTTAGTTGCTGGTTATTGTGTTATATTGCTTAGGTTGTTCACGCAGAACAGAACTGCATGATAGGGATTCATACAGGTCTGACTTGCATGGGCCACCAACAAAACCTGTCACGCCCCGCTTCTCAGTATACGGCGAAGGGGATGCGACGAGGTCCGCTACGTATATACTCAGAAGTACATACGCTAAGAGTATCTAAGCAATATAAAATAAATATACAAGAGACAAGATATAAAAAGAACAGCAACTTTTATTTATTAACATTCTTTGTACAATGCATGAAAAGGAAATACAACTGAATAAAAAAGATGCCTAAACAGTGGCATAACAGGAAATGAAAAGTACTGAATGGAAAAGTGTACAATGAAACTAAAGTGTTGGATCTTCGACAAACTGCTCCAAGTCTTCTGCAGATGGCTCGGTCTCTGCCGGGTCCAAACCACCTGACGAGATTCAAAGAAGAAAGAAATAGAATGTCGTCAGCGAACAGGTCGCTCGGTAAGTCCCAAAGATAAGAGGAGAAATAGAATAGACAGAGAGTAAGAGAGAGAGGGAGAGAGTAGCTTTTACAGTTGTATTATATTGTTATATTGTTGTAGTATTGTATTAACGCTGTTATTTGTAGCTTGGTATAGAAGGATGCCAGTGTATACGAGAGGGGTCTCAGTATGCTAGAGACCATGGCAAATGGAAGTACAAGGCTCCGTTATACAACCAAGAACAACGGCAATTGGATTCAGGTTAGGTGTCTTAATCTTACCGTCTCGTGCCACCTTTAACACCTTCCGTACCAATCTACCCCTTAAACCCCGCGATGACTTGATTGTATTGTTATCTTGTAATTTGTATTGGTTGTAAGATTGATTGACTGACCGAAACCATGATATTAGTAAACGGATGTGACTGAATAATCATATAAATGGAATAACTGTAGAATCATGTAAATGGAATGTATATCCATGGTTCGGTTCGGTCAAGTTGTATAAATAGATAATTGAATTCATGGTTTCATGTGTTCATATTGAATTGGAATCTTGTAGATTATAGATTGACTTGAATCATATTCAAGTCAGATTAATCAGACTCAAACCCGAGTCAGACAATCAGAACTGTGAATCGAAGTCTTATAATTACTAGGGTCCTTAGGGTAATTTATAAAACTTGAGGGGTTTTTATGTAAAAATACTTTTATATACACCTCAAGTATTTATTATTCGTCTTTAGAATTGTAATGAAGGTAGATTTTATGTTGTGACATTTCAAGTGAAAATATCCTAGTTTTATAAATAAGGGTATTTATCTGTAATATTGATTTATTTGAAATTCATGGTATTTTAGTGTAATATTTAATCTTGTGATTTTTAGAAAAAGGTGGAAAATTTATATTATAATAAAATAGATAGTTAACTGATAAATATACATATATTTATACAAAAATAATTTTAATAAATATTTTATATTCCAAAAATCTCATTTTTCTTAAGATATCGTATTTTAAACCTTTCGAGACCGAATACTCCTTACGGAAGTCTGAATCTCGCACTACTACGCCCGAGGATGTGCGATAATCCGCACCATCCCGAATGGGTTCGCCAAAAATAGGTTGTAACGGCGCTTTGCAAAGATTGTAAAATACTAATCCTTTAGAAAACGGTTTTAGAAAGTAAAAGGTATTTATTTGCAAAAGTGTAAATTTTCCGTATTTTAGATTCTAGGGTTTCCTAAGTCAACTAGCCTATTTCTAAATGGTCTAAACGACAAGTCGTTAGATGCCTCAAATCGCCTCTTCACCGCCAATTGTGGCCAGGTAAGTACAAATGAGGAAAGGAGGGATCCGCTCACGAATCACCATGAGACGGGCCTTTTAAAGTTATCTCTTCTCACTTGTCTAGCATAGACACCACAAAGTCAGGTTTAGATAAACGATCGATGTCCACAACTTATCGTGTTTTCCTAATAAGAGGTATTTATTTAAAAGTGTATCAAAGCTAAAACTTTTAGAAATGGTTTTATTAAGAATATGGTATTTAAATGAAAGTATTGTTTTATCGTATTCTAAGTTTTCGATGATATCGTTTTAGGTTATATATGCATGTGTGTGGAGGTAGGTCATTACCTCGTGCTCTACTTTAAATGTATAGCAAAGTTAAGGGGTTAAATGTGAAATTGAAACATTGTGGTATTTAAGTGAAGAAAATACGATAAATTGGAAAGGCTATCATTTCATGTGATGAAACTTGTTCAAATTGATTGTTAAATGTTTAATAGTCAACATAAAGATGTTTAAGTATGAATGTATTGGTGAGAAGTGAAATTTTATAGAAAACCGAATCGAAAATCGGATTTGTTCCGATTTCGTCGGGTTTTGTAATTTCGTATTTTAAAGAATGAGAGAGAGGGATAGAATGGGACTTACGGGTTTCGATTAAGCAAAGGAGTGAAGGGGGGACTAAAGGGGTTGCCGAGGCGTTGCTTCATCGCTGGTTGTTCCTAAAGATGTCACCGGAATTTCTGTCGGAATTTCGTCGGAGCTTCGCCGCGAACTTGTTTTCAAACTACACAACTCTTGAGAAGATTTTGAGAGAGTGAGCTTAGGATTTTGGGATGAGAGGGTTGAGGGTAGGGGGTGTATTTATAGGGTAGGCTAGGGATAGGGTAGGTGAAGGGTTTTTAAATAAAATGTAAAAATCATTAAAAATTGGAGTAATTGGTTTTTATTGTGCTTTCTGGAAACAATCTAACCATTTAAAGTATGCAGGGGAGTTGGGAATGCAAAGAGGCACACTTTTGATGTTGGGGACTCAGCCGTCCGGCCGAGTCCGGCCGGCGGCGTCAGCCCGATTCGGCCGGTCCGCCGGGC
Organism: Agapanthus africanus; assembly: GCA_030015575.1. Classification (NCBI taxonomy): domain Eukaryota; kingdom Viridiplantae; phylum Streptophyta; class Magnoliopsida; order Asparagales; family Amaryllidaceae; genus Agapanthus; species Agapanthus africanus. The sequence goes on from CM057339.1 coordinate 32,342,584, forward strand.
GACTCGGCCGATCCCGACCGAGTCAGGTGGTCGGTGGGTGTGGGCTTGTCAGGTGAAGGCTCTGGTATATTTAACTTTTCAGGTGCAGTTCAAGTTTTGGGAGTTACGGTGTGTGGACTGTTGGGCTTCCAAAGGATTTAAAATAAAAACAATATAAAAATAATGTGGGGCATGGAATTTGAACTCTGGTGGCTTGGTTCAGTAATGCAAGGTATTACCAATAAGCTACAAGCTCCTTCTTGTAATTATTGTGGGAAAATAAATACTTAAAGTGGTAACAGCAAAATTAAATACCCCAAGTATACTTTGAATTTAAATCAATTCGTTGTACATTAAAAATGGAGTTATTTAAAAACAAAATAATTACTTATATCTTGTGCTCAGGCTAAAATACCCCTTTATGGATTTTGAAAAAAATTAATTTAAAAGTTTCTATAGAAAAAGTGTATAAGAAAATTAGGGTTGTTACATCGGAGCACTCTAAGTCTTCTCTCTTCTTCATCCTCATCGCTGTTCTCGAATTCTGGGACATCGTAGACATCCCTGGGTTTCCAACGGCATACGATATTCCATCCCGGATGCTTCAAACAATGTGAGTAGTATACTTGGAACGCTTGGTTCGGAAAGATAAACGGATCTTCCTGACCGTAAAATCGAAGTGTGTTCACACTGGTCAATCCATATTCATCTTTCCAAGTCCTAAGATTGCTTCTCCACTTATCCGTACCGGTTCGTGTATCGTACCAAGTATACTGAAATATATTAAAGGGTTCTGATCGTCCGGGATAGTGGATGCTGAGTATACAATTTAAGTATCCATAATAAATCACACCATCCGATCCTACCGTCGCAATCCCACTATTCTGAGTGGTTCTAGATATTTCTATGTCCTTAATTTCGAATTTGTATCTAAGGACACTGAATCCTTTATAATATGCAACCTCCATACTAGGAAATTGAGCTAAAGATCTTGAATTACTCTCTAATGATGCAGACAAGTTCGGATCGTGGATCTAATAAAACAAATTTTATGAAAAATACATAACGATATAGTTTAGATTAAAACTGATAGTAATAACATGTTATTCGAATAACTTACATGATCTGCAACCCAATTGAAAAAATTATCCTAATGATATTTTTCCAATCGTTCATCGTTCCAATCAGGATGCCCCTCACATACCTCGTTAAAATAAATTTTGTTCTCGACAATAAATTATGACATTAATATTATATCATTTCATACACACATAAACACAAATATAATAATTAATCCAAAAAAACCTACTCTCTAATTTTTTCAAGACATGCGCAATTAAGCAAGAAAAACTGGTATATCTTGTTGATAAATATAGTGTCTACCCTCTTATAATTGGTTTTACCATATGGCCCGTCTTGAATTTTTCGAGGACGGTTAAGTCTCGTCTCAATGTTCTTGTCCAGATAGCGGGAACAAAATGTGGTTGCTTTATCTAGAAGATAATCTTGCATGATAAAACCCTCTGGTGTATTTTTATTGCGTATATACTTTTTAAGAGTGTAGAGGTACCTAAACAAAATATGTTGAATAAATAAATACGGGCATACAGTACAACAATAATTTTAAAAATTGCGCGAAACGAAAAATTCCACGTACCTCTGGACGGGATACATCCATCGATATTGTACCGTTCCGGCTAACTTAGCCTCAGTTGCAAGATGAACCGTCAGGGTGTATTATGATATCAAAGAATGACGGTTGGAAAATACGCTCAAACTTGCAAAGTATCAACGCAATGGAATTTTCTAGTTTATCCAGCGTCACAACATCCAGTGTTTTAGCGCATAACTCTCTGAAAAAACAACATAGGTCGTTGATTACTAGACCAACTGATTCGGGGAGAGAAGTCCTGAGGGCTAATGGGAGAAGGTGCTCCACGATAACATGGTGATCATGACTTTTCAGCCCATCAATCTTGCCTTTCACAATTTTTATCTTCTTGCTGAATGATCCTGAGAAATCTGTGGGAACTTTCAAATCATGCAGCACCTGCAGGAATCTTTTTTTCTCCGGTTGTGACATATGATAAGCGGCATTGGGAAGTACAAACTTGCCTGGTTTACCCACTACCGGTTTAGAATGCAATTCACTTCTTATTTCCCAGTCCTGTAGATCCATTCGAGCACTGAGGTTGTCTTTCGATTTTCCGTCTTTATAAAGAAGCAAGTTGAGCGTGTGATCGGATACTCCCTTCTCTATATGCATAACGTCCAGACAATGACGCACTAAATTTGTTGTCCAGTATGGAAGCTCGAAGAAAATGCTTAACTTGTTCCAGAATGGTGGTTTGACCTGTTTTGTCGGATCCATCCCAAAGGTCACATTATTGTAACCATTCCACTGAGCAATCACGTCCTCTCCGGACAATAGGGTTGGAGGTCCAAGAAACTCCTGATGACCATCAAAGTGAACAGCGTCTAATCTGTAGGGGTGGTCTAGAGGCAGGAAACGTCGATGGCCGTAATAACAAACTTTCCTGCTAAAATTCAAGAATTTCAATGTTGTATATTGATGGCAATGAGGACATGCTTTGTGACCATGTACGGACCAACCTGATAGCATTCCATACGCGGGAAAGTCATTAATTGTCCACATTAAAACCGTACACAGTATAAAGGTTGTATTTGTATTTGCATCGTAAATCTCTACACCATCAATGAACAAAGATTTTAACTCCTCGATCAGAGATCGGAGATAGACGTCGATATTGTTTCCTGGTGAGTTTAGTCCGTTGATAAGAAGAAGCATCATAAATTATGATTGGTCCATAGCCAACCAAGACGAAAGATTATAAATTATCATTAAAACGGGCCATGTGCTGTGGCTTCCATCCATATAGTTGAATGGGCAGAAACCATCACTAGCCAGTCCGAGCCTGACATTGCGAGGATCGCTACTGAATATTGCGTGCCTCCTATCGAAATCCTTCCATGCCGGTGAATCTCTTGGATGGCTCATTTTTCCATTTTCACTTGGAGGAGCACGGTGGTGCCAAATCATTGCTTCGGCTGTTTTCTTGCACCTGAATAGCCTCTGCAGCCTCTGTGTTATGGGAAAGTATCGTGCTATCTTGACAGGTATATCGGGATTCTTATCAGAATCTTTCGATTTATACCTGACCTCTCCGCATGTTGGACACTCTTTCAAATCTGAATTCTCTTTCCGGTACAACACGCAATTTTTAGGACATCATCTTCTGGGCTCCGTACCAAGTTCCGGCGAGGATCGAAGCAAGTTCCGGCGACTCCGCGACGTCACGACGACAACCTCTATTCCTACACTTTCCTCCTAACCACATTACTCGTAAGTCCCTCTCAATGCCTTTTTTTCTTTTTGAAAAATCTTTTTTTCAAAACATGTCGGTAAGTAGAGTTAATACTGACATCTTATTCTAAACCCTAAGAATTTCACTATTTTTTCCGTATCTTTCATCCAAATTCTTACCATATATTTATAACCATAAAACTAATGTCTAGAACCAACTTTCACTCTAAAATATCATGAAATCTAACTTTAATTCAACCTTTACATTAAAGTACCATGAACTTTAGATATGTCATCTTTATTACCTTGCTTAATCATATCTTTAGAAAACTTCACGGGGTAATGACATACCCCTCACATACACATATGTTTCCATAGCACGATACCCTTTGAGCACATTTTTGGTTACGATTATAATATTTCATCAAAATACCATGTACTATAAAAGACGGTTTTCTTTTAAAATTGTATTTTAAAGTTCTTTACAAATAAGCCTCTACAACCCTCTTTAGAGGATCCGCTATTAGATGGTGTGGATTATCGCACATCCTTGAACTAGCAGAGCGAGATGGAGACCTCCTCACGGAGCATTCGGTCTCGAAAGGTTTTTAATATGATTTTTAAGAAAAATGAAATTTTCTATTTAATAATAAAATTAATTTTTATAATTATAGAAATTCGGTATACCCACATCTTAGATGATAACAATGAAGATGATGGGTTCCAATCGTCGGAAAACACGACCGGGGATGTATTTTTTCGATGCCATAGGAGGAAAATCCCTCCTATGGCCTCTTTCCTATATTATTCTCATATATATATATATATATATAATACAAATTTCCAATCCACCTCTATCCAATTCTCACTGAAAATATCTATTGGAAAATAATATATACATATGTAGCCCATTTAACCATAATCTAAAGATAAAAAAATAATATATTACAAACCAATATATATCTGGCATTTAGGATGTTTATGATTTAAGTGTAATAGATAAAAGTCAATATAAAAACATGAGATGTTTAATTAACATGATGATAGTTAATATATATAAAATATCCCTAATGTGTGGCTACCAGAAGATATATATGCATATAATTCAAATATTATATATATCTGTTATTTTAGATTCATATGGATTTAGTTTGCAGATAAATATTTAAATAAAAAAATAATCTAGCACCATAATAGGTTCACACAGGCCGGTCGGGTCGGATAAACACATCTACCATTCAAAACAATCACAATCCAAATAATAAATAAACGAAATTTAAAAAACTAACGAATATCGTACGATCGTGCTAGTGTGTTACAATTAATTATATCAACAAATTAAGTTTTGGTTTTAATTTATAATTATATGGCTATGATTAGTTCTCAAGACTTTCGCCATGCACTTGTGTTTTTTATTCATAAGATGAAGAAGAGTTAGGGAATAAAGTATATAAGCTATATATTGGAAGAAGTCACCAAGGGTTTATGTCAATGGTTTCAATAGAGAGCAAAAGCCTCATAAGTTTTTACAATGTTTTTTTACATGGTATTCATGATTTCTTGCAAATAATCGGTGTATGTGTGTCTATATATATATATATAATCGTGTATGTGTGTCTATATATATATATATATATATATATATATATATATATTCTTCCGATGATTCATGGTCGAGCTGCGAGTGGGAAGAATTAAGAAGACTAATTAAGCTTAATTAAGGCTAAGACGAGAACTTAATTTCACAAATATATGTTCCCAGTTTTGAACTCGGAAGCCTAGAAGAAGACTAGGCCTTTTTTTATGTAATAATCTGGGATGTTGTAATTAATTTGGTTGAATTTTGTATTTTTTTTTTCTTTTGTGGAGAATATTGACATTAATTATGAATGTAACTAGGTTACTTATCATTATTTATTATTTATTGATGGTACGTGGTCACGGATTCCGCTCCCTATTCAATCATTAGTTACGTTTTTTGGCCTACCCCTAACTCCCCTGTACTGTTTGATTACTCTGCAATCAAACAGAGACCCCTCAATTTCCTATTTATCATCTTTTAATGCATTTTAGTTTACTCTTTTAAATCCAAAACTCTAATTCCATACTATAAAAACTATCTCATGTCCTAGCCCTTCCTCATTCTGAAAATTCTAGCCAAAACTCTTAAATTTTCTCAAGTACAAGTTGACTACAAGTAGAGTTAGAAAGATATCATCTTCCGGCGAGGATCGAAACATGTTCCGACGACTCCGCGATGTCACGACGACAACCCTCTATTCCTACACTTTCCTCCTAACCACTTTACTCGTAAGTCCCTCTCAATCCCTTTTTTCTTTTTGAAAAATCTTTTTATCAAAACATGTCGGTAAGTGGAGTTAATACCGACATCTTTTTCTAAACCCTAAAATTTTTACTATTTTTTCTGTATCTTTCATCCAAATTCTTACCATATATTTATAACCATAAAACTAATGTCTAGAACCAACTTTCACTCTAAAATATCATGAAATCTAACTTTAATTCAACCTTTACATTAAAATACTATGAACTTTAGATATGTCATCTTTATTACCTTGCTTAATCATACCTTTAGAAAACTTCACGGGGTAATGATCTACCCCTCACATACATACATGTTTCCATAGCACGATACCCTTTGAGCATATTTTTGGTTACGATTACAATATTTCATCAAAATACCATGTACTATAAAAAACGGTTTTCTTTTAAAATCGTATTTTAAATTTCTTTGCAAATAAGCCTCTACAACTCTCTTTAGGGGATCTGCTATTGGATGGTGTGGATTATCGCACATCCTTAAGCTAGTAGAGCGAGATGCAGACCTCCTCATGGAGCATTCGGTCTCGAAAGTTTTTTAATACGATTTTTAAGAAAAACGAAATTTTCTATTTAATAATAAAATTAATTTTTATAATTATATAAATATTATAAATTCATATATTTTCAAAATATAATAACCTTATATTTTTCAAAGAAAAGAATTATAAGTTTCATCAAAATACCATCAAGATACCAATAAAGTCAAGTTTTACAGTAAAATACTATGAACTATTCAAATTATGCCATTATCACTAAAATACCTCAATTCTTAAAATTCACATTCATGGAAAGCCTAAATAATATAAAAAAATTCTCGAGATTATTTTGAAACTATATATTAAAAATATTTTTCATAAAACCCCCTCGAGTTATATAAAATTACATTTAAAGACTTTAGTAAATATAGGTTTAAGCGGGATCAATTCTCTTGAGCCCCAAAAAGCCGGAGAAAGTGAGTGCTTGCCTATTTAAGGTAGAAAATTTAACGGTGTTATCAATGGTAATTATCTTGGAAAAAGATGCAAATCCTGCCAGCCATGTGCAGCAGTTACCGATAACTCCCGAATCTAATTCAGGATCCAAATCAGTATATAAGTGTCTAACTCAGTCTGAGTCTAACTCAAATCTGAATTCAATCAGAGTCTAATTGAACATGAATTCTATATGAAACATGAACACTTGAATCTGAACCTGAATACCAGAATTCAACAACTATATCAATATGCAAACATGCTTGATTTGACTAAACCATAGTTATAACTTGACTTGACTACATGACTGCTTATTTACATCCTGAACCTGATTACTTGAACAAATTGTATTCATGGTCTCAGCAAGTCTGATAATTATAATTTATATAAAACATTACATGGGGTTAACGGGGTAGATTGGTATGGAATGTATTAGAAGTGGAACGAGATGGTCACTAAAAGACACCTACATGAACTCTCATGCCGTTGTCCCATGGATTTTGACGGGGCATGTACTACCTGTTACCATAGTCCACGGAGCAAGTTGGACTCCTCTCATATACACTGATACCTTCTATAGTAAGGTACAAACAACTACGTTAGAATAATAATTTTATACCTGTATAACTTAAAAGTTTATTTCCACATCACTTGTTGTATTCCTTCCTCTCTTTTGGGACTTACCGAGCGCTAGTTAGCTGACGACATTTCTGTCTATTTCTTTCTTGGAATGTTCGTCGGGAGGACATGACCATCAGGAGACCGAGCCCAGTCAGGAGTACTTGGATCAGATTGCAGCACAGCCAGACTACTAACTTTATTGTACTTTTCTTCCAGTTTGTATGTCACTGTTTAGGCATTGCTTTTATCATTGTACTTTTCCTTTTCAAATCAGTTGTATTGTAAAGATGAATGTAAATAAAAATTACCGTTCATTTTATATCACTTGTCATTCTTGTGCATTTTTACATTTATTGCTTATTTACGCTTGACGTATTTATTTCTTGTAAATACGTCGCGTGCCTGCCACGTCACCGTCTCTGTACGCCGGGAAGCGGGACGTGACAGGTTTTGTTGACAGCCCATGCAGGTCAGTTCTGCATGAAGTCCTAAGCAATATATCATAAGAAAATAATATTCTAGTCTTGTCCTTTATGGGATCACAACGTTAAAAGCATAACTAGAAAAATAAATCTAAAGTATCACTAAAGTAAATCAGCAGAAAGCTCTTCACCGCTCAGCCTGCCTGTCAAAATATTCTCGATTTTCCTGCGATAAGGTTAAAGGAACTGGGTCATGCAAAACCTAGACATCAGTATGTCATAAATATCATAGTATAACAATAAACTGAATAGTATTCTATATAGGATGTCACATGCAAAATAAGGTATGTGTATAAACAATCACAGGTGTTATACAACATACTATAGGTATGCCACGTGTATCCTGAAGTTTGTGTTTCTAGATTGCTATTCTACAGGTATTTGAAACCATTGAATGTACTCCTCCATATAACTCAAAAGTATATATCCCATTATGTCACGCCCCGCTTCCCAAAATAAGGAATACGAGGGGTAGACAAGGCCAGCCATGTTCCTACGGTCAAAGAAATGTCCTGCCGTAGTCACACTTCGGCTTCTAGTTTTTCATGGTAAACAGTAAATGATGCACAGGTAATGAGAAATGCAGTAACTGAAACGAAACAATAATATAAACTGACCTGATGGAAACAAACGAATGCAACTCTGAATAGCAAGTCAAGATGTCTGTAATACGCATCTAGTTCTGGTCCAAGCTAAATCTTCTCCTCACACTGAGCATGCATACTCAGGTCGTCAGAGCGACACAATAGCAATATAATATATATAAAATCATGTAACAATTCTAACAGTGATCATAGGTATATATAACAGTAGATCAGTGGCAGTATGGATATGAACATGCAGTAATCAATACAGCGGAACAGTAAAAACAGTAGAACGATATGCCACGTATGTCAACACAGTAAGTAAGATATATCAATGCCAGTATCCCTATCAGTCTCTAAGTCTCACTGTATAGGTCACTAAGCCTATCGTCAGTCTAAGTGTGAGAGTCAACCACTCGCGAGTGTCCTCCACCCAAGGGTAGAACCCAAGGGCAAGGGACCACGGGCCCAACATGTATATCACGGTGATAATCACATACCCTGTAAATCTCCATATATCTCCCTAAATATATAAGCCGGCATGGGACTCCCGAGATTCTGTTGAACTCACACTTAAACTACCCCACACCCCGTGGTCTACATCAAACGCTAACCATAACCCTAAATACCAATCGGTCGGTGACAAGTCTGCGCGAGAACTGGAAGCAGGACCTCCATCAAGCACATCCCAACTAATACCTAAGATAAATGGCAGTGTCTGGTGCCTTATCTGTGACACCCGTACAAGAGCTTCCATAAGTGTCCCATACCACTTATGGTCACACATACACGTGTCCCACAGACGTCGACAATGCAATAGAATAATAGGGTCACTGATTGTGTACAAGTACGTATCACTTTCACTTATTCACGGATACACGAACACTGACGTACTTGCCACAATCATCACTAAAATCTAACACTGGGTAAATGCACGATATCACTATGTTATCACTGCAATGATATGGGTATGATATGATACGTAAACAGTATATGAAGCATGATTAAGGTGTCATAAAAATAGTGTTCTATCACTTGCACGATTTATCATGAAACGTACGTGTATAGTTTAGCGAAACGATAAACAAGTAATAATTAGTATGTTTAGTTGTCCATCCATCGAATTTAGTTTCAAGCCAATCGGGTTCCAGGATCATTAATTATAACCATTTCATTTTAAACGCTCGCGGCTGGAAATCCGGTTTCAGAATCAGAAGTCCGTTTCGCAACGCATTTTAATCCCAGTTGAGATCAGATTTTAGCTACACTACAGTTTGATGAAATCTAGGGTTTTCAGTAAGGCTTTCAACGCAACAGACGGATCTTCAATCGCGTCTGTAAGTCAGGAGATATACACTATTCAATACCAATATGTCAGTTTCTGGTTCTGTTGGGACTGTTATGCGTCCCGATCTTTTAAATTGCAGATTAAATAACAAATGATAACGAAACAGAATGAAACCACTTGTGTTGTCTAGCTAACAGATTTATTTATAATAAACAGAGGAGTTCTGCAACCTACAAGTTAAGGAAAATCTTGTGGTACCCATTACGGAACAGCAAGCAACAATTGGAGTCGCTCTGGACTGCAGTCCAGAGTCGCACTCCGATCCAAATATCATCACAATTTGAGTACAGGAATATTTGGAAACTAGTATAGGGTTATAGTTCGTCGAGTTAGCTTCGATTTGAGCCCTCGAACGCATCATTCTAGTATGTATATGATTTATGGTGAATTTAACGGTTTTCAGGTACATTAAAATTACAGTTTTACGATTAAACTTGGGGGTAGTCGTTTTAGTCGTTAACGGTCATATTTTCCAGCGACATTTGCACACGTTATCCATCCCTACAAGGGCCAATGTAATGTATCCAGTTCCGTCAAATTTGATAATGATTTCCTATGAGAACAAGCATCGAACAGTTGTGTCGAATAATCTAACGGAAAAGTAAAGCATGAATTATATACGATGTCGATTTGTAATTAACAAAAGTAGCATGTAGCAAGTAGGGAACTTGCCTGGGAATGTTTTGGGCGATGTACGACAACGTCAACGTCACGAGCGCGCGACGAACGGCGTGAATTGGTTTGCACGACTTGGCTCGAGTTTCAGTTTCGTCGTCGGATTTGTCCGGGGAACGACTCGTGAATGTTGGAAGCGGGGAGGTGCTCTGTGGGTCTCCTGGGTGTGCTGGAATCGTCGACGGTCGGTGGCGCTCCGATGATGGCAGCAGTGGCTCGCAGTTTTTGGTGGTCGGGGCTCGGCTGTGAAGCTTGGGCTTTGCGCATTAATGGGTTCGACGGTGGTTGATGATGATGATGGTGATCGAAGGTGGCACTGGGGTGTCGCTGGTGACGTGAGTGGCCGGCGGTTGGTTCGACTTAGGGTAGTCCCGACGGTGGGGTTGGAAGGAGGCGGCAGCAGTTGAAATGGGTGGGTCGAGGAGGTGCAGTGGCGAGGTGGTTCTGGTTGAGGGGCTCGCCGGTGAGGTAGTGATTGCCGTGGTTTTCAAGCTGGCCATCGGAGCTTGCTCGAGGGAGATGGTGACGTTGTCGACGGAGGAGGAAGCTTGGTCAAGCCAACGCCGACGTGGAGGTGGGAACGGTGGGGAGGCTCGGTGAGGTATGCTCGGCAGAGTGGGAGGTGAGGAGGGCCGGCGGTGAGGGGACGATGGTGAGCGCGACGCACGGTGGGTGCGCGGGTTCGAGCAAGGAACGGGAAGAGAAAATGGAAAAGAGAGAGGACGCGGAGGAGAGGTATTAAGGAGAGAGAGAGAGAGAGAGAGGACGCGAAGGGGGGAGAGAGAGAGAGAGAGAGAGAGGCGCGCTTCGTGGCGTCGGTGGAGGCGAGGAGCGCGGCGACGTGGTCGCTGGCGTTAGCGGAGCAGGCGGCGTCGGTTGCGGCGAAGAGAGCGTAGGCGCAGTGACGAGCGGGAGGAGGAGCCGTTGAGGGAAGAAAATGAATAGGAAGCGGGTCGGGTTGAGTTGGAGAAGCGGGCGCTGGGGTGAGAGAGTGGGCCGGGCCGAGGAAATATTAGAGAAAGAAAGAAAGAGAGAGCAGTGGCTGGGCCGAAGGTTTGGGCTGAGGGAATTATTAAAGAAAAATTGGATGAGAAAGGAGTGGGCCGGTTTTAATAAAAGATATTAAGTTTATAAAAATAAAGTAATGGGCCGAGAATAAGGAAAATATAGGATATATTAGGGTTTGGGTTTTTTTTTTTAAAAGAATTTTAGTTAAAAGAATGGGCTTGGTTAGGCCGCCAAAATAAAAGGAATTCTAAAGAAATGGCTGTGGAAAAATACTGCTGGGCCGGGCTCTTTAAAATAGTAATGGAATTTAGTTTAATTAAACGTGAATAGGGTTTGGGGTTTAAAGAAAAGGATTTAAGAATGAAATAATTTTTTATAAATAAAATTATAAATAAAACTTATAAAATTATAAATAAAAATAAATGGAATTCTAGAGTAACAAAATACATACTTTGGTATAAAAGGGGCTGGGTATTACACATTACCCCTCGGAACCACGGATCAAGATATATGAGTCAAGAATAATTCTGTTCCGTTACCCCCCGGAACCACGGATCAAGATATATGAGTCAAGAATAATTCTGTTCCGTTACCCCCCGGAACCACAGATCAAGTAGTAAGAATGACGAATGATTCTGTTCCGTTACCCTCCGGAACCATGGATCAAGTAATATTCTTTTAAGTTACACTTCAGTTATATTTTTGATTTCCCCAAGTTTCGTTTTCCAAGTCAGGTATTAATAATATCTACTTAATACCAACACAGAAACGGAAATTTACATGCAATGTCTATCTAGATAATAGGTCACGTCCATCAGAACAACAAATCAGGATTGTTGGTATTGGTTGGTAAGTATTACAGGTAAGTATGTATAAATAAGATAGCAATGTCAGTAACAAGATGACGGGTTATAAGCATGTCAATGTAATATATTAATTTATATAAAGTGTTTATTGTAACATTATCGTGCAAACAGGTCGTGATGAAATACGGTTATCTCGTTGCTGTAAATAGTGTAACGAAAATAAATAAACGTACTAGTTCCTACATTCGATTAGCCAAACTAGAATAGTTCGTATAAATTCTAGTTATAGATGTAATTTTAACTATATAAACTGTAATTATAAATGTGTTATTGTTAACTAAGTAATGAAATACAGATTATCTATATAAAACTCTATATTGATAATAAATTACGACAATATAAATATATAGATATAAGAAACTAGTATGTAGCAAGTTATAAACTTGCCTCGGTCACGACAAATGCGGACACAAACACGAACGGAGCAAGATCGAGACTCGATCGGCTATGCTTGCAATGGCCTCGACTTAGGTGTTGCCTAAAGGTTGAAGATGAGTGCTCCGGCGATGGCTTGCTGGAGGAAGGGAACGAGGTCGACGGCAGAGACGAGGTTATGGTGATGATCAGGGTTCTGAGTTCGGCGGATGGTTTGCAGTAGGTGTAGGTGAGTGCAAGAGGCGATGGTGATGGTCGCTGTGGTGATGGGATCGGCGACTGCGATTGCAGTCGAGGTGTTGGTAAAGAGGCGATGGAGGTTTTGAGTTGTAGAGATGGGTTCCAAAAAGTAGGAGTTGCTCTCGGCGATGGGTTCTCGAGGAGAGGAGGTTGCAGGTGATGGAGTTTGTGGGGTCCAAGGTGATCGGTAGTAAGATGAGGAAGGAGAGGGATGATATGACCCCGTGATGGAGGAGTAGGTTGCTCAGGTGAGGATCCATGCGATGGGGTGAGGTGATGGAAGCGATGGTGTGGTGGTGATGATGCAACGAGGGTTGAGAGTGATGAACTGATGGGTGATCGGGCCGAGGGTCGACGGTGAGGTGCGGGCAGGAGTTTGAGTGCTCGGAGGAGATGCCGGTGGTTGATGAGAGATGAAGAAGATGACGATGATGGCTCGGGTGTGAGGAGCCGTGGTCGAGAAAGATGGGTGCAAGTTGGTGGCGATGAGTCGGTAATGATGATGAATGATGGAGGAAGGGTGGTGGTGAAGGTGAGGTTGGAGGTATAGCTGCGAGGAAGAAAAGAGAAAAAGAAAGAGTGCGGGAGAGAGAGAAAGAGAGAGAGTTGATTTTTTAAAAAGATATATATAAGTGTGTGCGTGTGTGTGTGTGTCAAATAGTGGAGGAAAGAGGCCATAGGAGGGAATTTCCTCCTATGGCGTCGAAAAAATACAACCTCCACTATTTTTTCCGACAATAGGCACCCATCATCATCATTGTTATCATCTAAGATGTACATCCCAAATTTCATGTGATTCCACCACATTTTTACCGTTGAATTAGTAATGTAAAAAGTTCTATGGTCGGTAAACCATTAATTTTGTATCAACTAAATCAACGGTGAAAAAATGGTATAATCACATAAAATTTGGTGTATCCACATCTTAGATGATAGAGATGGAAGTGATGTATGCCGATCGTCGGAAAAAATCACGGAGCATGTATTTTTCCGACGCCATAGGAGAAAATTCCCTCCTATGACACCTTTCCTCCATTAATCTTATATATATATATATATATATATATATATATATATAGAGAGAGAGAGAGAGAGAGACAGACAGAGAGAGAATAATGGAGGAAAGATGCCATAGGAGGGAATTTCCTCCTATGGCGTTGAAAAAATACAACATCTATCGTGTTTTCCGACGATCGGAACCCATCATCTTCATCGTTATCATCTAAAATATGGGTACACCAAATTTCATGTGATTCTACAACTTTTTCACTGTTGAATTTGTGGGTTCAAAATTAACGGTTTACCGACAATAGAACTTTTTACATTGCTAAATCAACGATGAAAAGGTTGTAAAATCACATGAAATTTGGTGTACCCACATCTTAGATGATAACGATGAAGATGATGGGTTCCGATCGTCGGAAAACACGACGGGGGGTGTATTTTCTCGACGCCATATATAGGAGGAAATTCTCTCCTATGGCCTCTTTCCTCCATTATTCTCATATATATATATATATATATATATATATATATATATATATATATATATAATACAAATTTCCAATCCATCTCTATCCAATTCTCACTGAAAATATCTATTGGAAAATAATATATACATACGTAGCCCATTTAACCATAATCTAAAGATAAAAAAATAATATATTACAAACCAATATATATCTGGTATTTAGGGTGTTTATGATTTAAGTGTGATAGATAAAAGTCAATATAAAAACATGAGATGTTTAATTAACATGATGACAGTTAATATATATAAGATATCCCTAACGTGTGGCTACCAGAAAATATATGCATATAATTCAAATATATCTGTTATTTTAGATTCATATGGATTTAGTTTGCAGATAAATATTTAAATAAAAAAATAATCTAGCATCATAATGGGTTTACGCAAGCGGGTCGGGTTGGATAAACACATCTACCATTCAAATCAAACACAATCCAAATAATCAATAAACGAAATTTAAAATACTAACGAATATCGTACGATCGTGCTGCTAGTGTGTTACAATTAATTATATCAACAAATTAAGTTTTGGTTTTAAGTTATAATTATATGGCTATGATTAGTTCTCAAGACGTTGCCATGCACTTGTGTTTTTTATTCATAAGATGAAGAAGAGTTAGGGAATAAAGTATATAAGCTATATATTGGAAGAAGTCACCGAGGATTTATGTCAATGGTTTCGATAGAGAGCAAAAGCCTCATAAGTTTTTACAATGTTTTTTTACATGGTATTCATGATTTCTTGCAAATATTCGTGTGCACGCGCGCGCGTGTATATATATATATATATATTCTTCCGATGATTCATGGTGGTCGAGCTGCGAGTGGGAAGATTTAAGAAGACTAATTAAGCTTAATTAAGGCTAAGATGAGAACTTAATTTCACAAATATACATTCCCAGTTTTGAACTCGGAAGCCAAGAAGAAGACTAGGCCTTTTTTATGTAATAATCTGGGATGCTGTAATTAATTTGGTTGAATTTTGTATTTTTTTTCTTTTGTGGAGAATATTGACATTAATTATGAATGTAACTAGGTTACTTATCATTATTTATTATTTATTGATGGTACGTGGTCACGGATTCCGCTCCCTATTCAATCATTAGTTACGTTTTTTGATGATTAACAAATATTAATATATCATTTCTGTATCTATAGTCACATGATTCGCGAATAATTCGGCGAATTCATGAATAATTCACGAGTTTTAGATCTGCCGATTAATTCTCCGATTTAATCGCCACTGGTGAACTTTCGAATAATTTGCAAATTATTCGACAATAATTCAAATAAACAGCGAATAATTCATAAAAATAGCGAATAATTCGCAATATCAAAACCCAGCGCCTCATATATTAATTTCTTGCTCGAAATCCTTCCCGGACTTTTCCTAAATACTTGCCGAATCTTTTCCGAATATCTGCCGATTTTTTCCGAATAGTTCTCCGAATCTGAATTTTCGAACCCGCCGAATAATTCCCGAACGGCGAATTTATTAGTATGTATATAGTCACCTTCTCGTTGCTTTGTTTTTCCCCCTATATATTTGTATATATTTTTCATTTAATGCAAATTTTTAGTGAGTAGGGCACCCTCCCTAACTACTATATATTTAGTTCGAAAAAAAATGCAGACAAATTTATTTTGATTAGCTATTAAATTGGTCTGGGCTAATCCACTATTTAGAGGGGCAACAAAGTAGTTTTCTTGCAATAATTTCTTCAAGATTTCTCGTAAAATATTACATTTTAGGATTTGGAATTATTCAAATTTAGATATTTTCCCCAAAATTTTCACTTGTTTGATGTTGCTTAAATCGTTCAAGGAAAAGACGGGTCTATATCCCTTTCTACTCTCTGAGTACGTAAAAATAACGCATGCATGGTAACAGAAAAACGACTCTAAACTTTTAAATTTGCAGCCATCCAATTTGGGAGCACCACGTATTGAGATCAAATAATTTTTCGTTTGTGTACTTTCTTCACAATATATTAACTTCTATCCAAAAAGAGAGGGAAAAAAAAAAGAAATAGAAGATCGAGCGTATGTATTGAATATGATGAACAGTGCCGATCACGAAAGAATTCAATAACGATTATTATTATTATTTGACGACTCCTACAATTCCTTGTATATATGATACTGTCTCAATTTGTTTCAGCTTATATGCAAACCTGACAACTTAATTAAACATACATTTTTGTTCTGATTAGTTACAAACTGGTGAGCTAAATCACAGTGGAGATGTGTACGTAATAAATTAACTCACTTTTCTTACCATTTCTTCAAAGTTAATAAAATGCATGATACATTGTCTCAACATGTATTTGGATTTAGAATTATTTAAAATATAGATATTCCCCCCAAATTCTCACTTCTTTTTTTATATATATTCTATTACATTTTTTTAAAGGAAAAAAATATCTTTACCCCTTTTTTTCTTGGGCATGTTAAAAAAGTGCATAGTAGTAACAAAGTCTATACATAACATATATGCAATACCACCAGACTGGTCTCCTTAATGTTCAACGATAAAGTTGTACGAGCCTATAGAACAGATCCGGTTCAATCAAGATGATACAGGTGCAACATTTTCAAGAGTGAGAAAGTTGCCGAATGTGATACTGAATGAGGCACCGAGGACTGCGGCAACACAGGACGTCTAGGATATTTTGGGGGCAGGATATTGATCGTGAGATGGAGGTGTAGCGATTCGTCCGGGTTTGTGATGCCTGCTTTGGAAGAGAGACATAGGTGTCACCTTGAACCATAGTAGTTTGCTTTAGGAGTCTATTCATGCATGTTTGAAGGTTTGTCACCTGATTGGTGACTTCACCTTTATGTTATTGAGGTTTGTTTCTCGGACTATTTTTCATTTTATTGTTATTTTTTGGTCATTGTTTCGTTGAAACCTTTTTATGTAGTTTATTCTATATAATACTTATACCCACTTAAGTTATTTATTGGTACAAACACTCTTTTTGCTCATCATTCGAAATCCTATAAAATTCTCAAATTAAATTCTAAATAAGTCAGATTATTGTTTAATTTTTCTTTTAGAACTTGTTTGTGTTATTTAGAGTTGAATTTGAGCATTATTGAGTTTTCGATCAATGATTAGATAGGGGTTTTGTGTCAATTAATTACTTGAAAGTGTGGAAGTGCCAACTAGAAGGGTGTGTTGTGCGAATCAACCGATTTCTTAATATTGCATCTTGAATTCTCAATTTCTTTTAGAACACTTTATAATCACAAAATTTTTATATAACACGAGTAGATCTTGAGTTTATACCATCGAGTAGGCTAATCATTCTTCATTTTGAAAACTTCTCCTATTCTATGATTCTATCGCTCTCTTAAATTTTCACACTTTTAGTATACAATATGGAGTAGGATTTCAGTATTTTTATTTTCTCCAATGTATAATATTTATTGGATTGCTTTTTATTTTCATTAAATATTCTATTTAATTAACTTTTTAAAATAAAACTTGATATTTAAGGTGTTTTCCAAAAAATGACAATTACAAAAAGGTTTAGCTTGCAATTTAAAAGCAAATATGTTAAGTTCATAGAAGTTTTCCCAAAAATTTGGAATATTTGGAATGGCGCCATTCCAAATTTCAGTTCCCCTAACAACAAAAAGTGGGTCCCACAAAATCTCCCTCTTCTTGACTTCTCTCTCTATTAATTTATTTCTCTCTCTCTCTCTCTCTCACATTAAAATTACTTATGAGGGAGAAATGAATCAAGAAACAATGGCGACGCAATGGAAAGAGGAAGAGATTGAAGCTGCATCAGCTCTCATCATTCTCTCCCGTTTCCGTGTCAGCAGCGACATCATCCCTTGTTGGGCCAACCGAAGAAGCCGAGACTTCACCGGAGCTAGGAGACCGAGGCCACCTAGCCCATCAACTCCTCTCACGCGCTCTCCTAGCGCCCCCGATTCTCCGTCTCCGCCGCCGGAGGCGTTGGCTCCGGTGGCAGAGCACCAAGAGGTAATTAACTAAATAAGACCCTGGACAGAACAAGCAAGTTCTGATATATAGTAAAATATAATTGTCTGCAGTTGGATGAACAACAAGGCCGCAATGGCGGCGGCGGTTTAAATCCATTTCCGATGGGTTCTAGAGAAAGGCGAGAGTTCCACCGCCAGCTGGATCTCAACCGGACTTTGGAGGAGGTGGCGACGCAGGCGGAGGAGGTGAGCCGCGGTGACGGATCCAATCAAGCGGCCAGTTGATGAAAACGATTAAATGGCACTGTGTAGAGTTTTTTTTTTTTTGTGATAATTTTTAAAGTTGTGCAGGCACTGCCGCATCCCCTTTGGATATGTGTATATGCATCGCAGGTAATGATTGTTTGACTATGTTTAAATAAAAATTTCTCTATTCCATTTGGAAAATGTATACATTTTAGGGTTTTTCCAGGAGCTCGGTTGAACGGTTTAAGATGTGTATCAACACCTTCATTTGTTTTAGCAATTTTTTTTATAAAGAAATGTACCGGACAATTCTCAATTAAAAAAGAAACTCAAATTACTTACAATCATCTGCCTTTTTATATGCCAAAGAGTGAATTTATTATAGTTTTTCTTTAAAACAAAATTAAGATTTAAAAAACAAAATGGAGGATTACGGAGATACGCTATTGATTAGTATCCATGCCTAACAATCATTACTCACAAAAAAAATAGAATAAAATCCAAACAAAACAATTTATTTTTCATGTGCAGTTACTAAGTAAATAGAAATAAATTTATTTTTTTATCTGTAAGGTTATTATTATTATTTTTTTACACTGGTCCGTAAATCCTAATCTAAGCACAAAACACACCCACACACAAGCACACAACCCTAAGAGACCCATGATCCCGAAAACATTAATTTGTGGCCATTTCTTCTCTAGGGTTTCTAAAGTTCGAACCCGCACTCTCTCCAAGAGAGGAAGTACCCGTACCAACTGAGTTAGTGTTCATTGGTTATAAAAAAAGTTATTTGAGATATTAAAGGCTTGAGAGAAATAAATGCATCAAGGGAAGAGAAATAGTTCAACTCTCAATTACTTATCTATATAAGAATTAAACCAATTATTGATCATCATACAGAATAAATAAATTTTCCAATAAAGATGAATAAGATATGGCTAGCTTCTTTTGTACAATATTATTATTGGTGTAACAAAGAATTTGATAAGAAATATTTGAAATTCAATTATTTTGTTATGCGAACAATTATCTCAACTTATACCATTCAAAATAAGCTAATTGATAATCAATAATCATTGCAACAGAACTAATAATCTATCATAATCCGAACATTCGAAATGGAAACTAAACTTCTATAATAACAAAGATTTCAAGCAGTTACATGAAAATATTTTCTAATTTAACAGACTCCTTCAAGGTTTGGATGATATCTTAGGCCGAGTAAGCAACCTTGAAGACGACACTGGAGAAAAACATATATATATAGCATCAAAATGATGGAATTACGCCCTCTAGTTTATTTTGCAGGATTTAGGTGGACCATAAAACTAATAGGCATTTTCGCATTAGCTAGGCAAGGTAGACTTTGATAATGGAGGCAAGTTACGATGATCAACGGAAAGAGTCTGACCGGATATTTGGTGTATGAATTTCTATATTTTGGAAAACTAAATCACCGACTAAAATATCAGATAGATTTTGGAGCGAGAGATAGCTTTTTAATTACCACTTTGATTAAAGTAATTTTTTTTGACTAAAACGGAGGTAAATATTCTTTAACGGAAAGTTTAAATACATGAAAAAAGTTTGGAAAATACTAGAAAATAAGAAACACGTGAATACATCACAAATCACCATAACATCACAATTGTACTACAAAACATCCGCAAATCGAAAGTGGCATGCTTTATAATCCTTGATGATCCGTTAATCATAACAACTTAATTAACTATTAATCTATCAAAATCCTAACACACTAAATCAAAACAAACCTTCCTTATTATATGAAGATATTTTCTGATTTAACAGAATCCTAAGTATTTATTGTCAGGTCTCTTTTATTCAAATTTTTGTTACTTTCTTTACATTTTTATTGTTGTAAATTTTCCATCAGTTGTAAAAGGAGATAATTAGTTATAAAATCATGTCAAAACCTTTGCTTTTGTTATAAGCAACTGCAACCGTAACTGAAAATAAAAAGCCAAAAATTAAAGAAGGGTTTTTTGAAGGAATTTTTTTTTAAAGAAAGGTTACTTGTTAAAATAACCCTCAGCTTATCTTATATATATAACACCTATATTCCTCAAGTCAGTTGTTCACGCAAACAACCCCCAGCATGCACACCAAATTCTACTCTAAACAATTTTCATTTGATATCAATTTCTTTTTCAATATGAGAGCTCACAAAGTTCGATCTTCGAAGGGTTGATTTCAAAAAAAGAAAAACCTCAAATAACATCCCTTCCCAAACATATTATTTATTTGGTTAACCACACATATGTATCGATGAACATTAACAGTACCTATATATCACACTCACTGGTGGAACCCCAAAATTTGGTTATCCACGAACAATAATACGGGATTTGATTTAGACTTAATGCATTAAATAGTGAGTATTGTCTCTTGAGGTTGCCGATATATGTTGACTGGAAAAAGGCATCCGACACTACTACAAATAAGGGTTGCCCCTACGGATTTATCGGTAGGGACAACCCACTGCCCCTACGGATATATCCGTAGAGACGAAAAAACACCCCGTAGGTGCAAAGGCCGCAGGTGCAAGTTAAAGCCGTGAACTTGTCCCTACGGGCAAAATCTTGCCCCTACGGAATTCTGTGTAGGGCCAGTTTCACCTACGGAGTAGGCCGTAGGGTAAAAAAAGCTATATTATTTACGGTTTTTTTAAATATATTAACTGTACCTACGGATATAGCCGTAGGGCCACGTACTATCCCCTACGGATACTTACGTAGGTACTTATCCGTATGGGCAAAATATTAGAAATCCTGATATGTTGCCCTACGGATAAGTCCGTAGGGGCTAAGCAATGGCCCCTACGAATATGTCCGTAGGGGCACTCCCAACCCCCCTGGTACTGAGATCGGGAGGGAAATATCAGTTACTGCTGATATTTTGCCCCTACGGATATAGCCGTAAGGGCAACATGTGTACCTACGGATTAATCCGTAGGTACACATTATCTGTATTTTTTTTAAAAAAAGGGCTGCCTGATTTTTTCCCGCCCTGTGCACAATAATATATATAGCAATAAAATATAAAATTAATCATCACGCAACATATATCGCAGTATTCATAATCACATCTCACGCATATAATATACAAAAGAAACCCAAAAACTGAATATGATATAAATATAAACCAATATCAATATCAATATCGTTTCAAAATGTAGTACAATATGTATCATATAAATAAATACATGTTTCAAAAAATAAGAATAAAAAAACTACCCTAGCTCGGTCCAGCTCCACCTTTGATAAACGATAGAATCTGGCGCGTCTGCTCCTCGGTCAATAAACCATGCAATTCGGCGCGTGCGGGAGTCTGAGCGGCCTGTGGAGCTGGCGATGTGGTCTGCGCAGCCGCCGTCGAGATAGTAGCTTGCGGAGCCGCGGCTGCGGGAGTCTGAGCGGGCGGTGGAGCTATAGGAGCTGTCTGCGGAACCGCAGCCGATATAGCGGCTTGCGGAGCCGCAGCCGAAGGAGATGCCTCGGCCGATATACCCTGTCGCGTCTGGACCTAACGTGTGGAGACGCTGCTATTCTTTGTGGAGCCGCTGCTATTTATGAATCCAACTGGAAGCCTCTGCATGAGTTAGTAGTCATGGAGATTGATTATAAAAGAAATAGAGAGAAGAAAATAGAAATTGTAAATAGTAGAATAACACATTCATTTCAAAAATTGCACTTCGATCTTTATGTCTACCTTTTTTTTTAATTACCAATGTATCTTGATTTTATTCGCAAAATATCATTTTCTGTGCGGCGGCTGGCTGGCTCAATTTCATACAACATAATAACTGCGCCGGGCTTGAAGTTTCACATTGCCCTCAACTTTAATCGCCACTAATTTATGGTTTCGCAACTTTGTAGTAATCCCGAAACATGATTTATTTTCTGCAAATGCTAGAAAATTTCACTCCTCAAATTTTGTTTACTCTATTTTTCACAACGGTTAATTTATTATGTTTCACCACTTGGGTATTTGAGGAAACATCTTCTATTTTCTACCATTTTACTGAAATTGCATGTTTTTATTGAAAATAATACAATTGCATAACCTTAAGAAAAACAACCACCCCTTTTTTAATGAATTTGGATGGGTAATTATCCCAAATTTTTTTAAAACAAAAGAAAAACAGCGACCTATATACAAAATGGGTAAATGTCGTGATCAATAAATCACTTACCATTTGCCGAGACATGTATTTTTGCAGCATCCATACATCCTTTTCCTCTTCTTCGATGCCGTATTCTCATTATCTTCATCTAATCCATCTGAATCTGTAATTAAATTTAATTAAACCAAATAAAATCAAAAATTAAAATCAAACAGCAACAACAAAATCAATGAAATCTATAGCCTACCAGAGTCTTCAAGAATATCCACATATGAATCCTGGGCCTTCTTCTTTTTCTTCAAAGATCTTTTAGAAGCAGAGAATTTTGTTTTCTGGCAAGTGCTTTGAAGCTAAACACCATATTGCCTTTGTATTTGAAAACCAAAAAATGCCCAGTTTGCAGATTATTGGCTACTGTAAATTCATGCCATCCATCTCTACTCATGGAAGCAACTTTGTTCTCGATGTGAAAATCAACATGCCATATTTTGACATTGTGGCTCACTAGGTTAGCCTTTTCTCTTCTCTTGACCATCTTACTAATCTGCTTGGTAAATTTATTCGGAACCGGCTGCGAATCATTAAAAGACATGCATAAGAAAGGAAGCTAAAATACAGATATATAGCATACCGATACATCGAAACTTCAAAGTTGCGATGACAATCCATAGATATTTATTTCTACACTCGTGGTGCACATGCGAATGCGTCAGGCATCATGGACAAATATTTGAGAACATGGAAAGTATTATTAGTATAAAATAATTAAAGCTTTTAAACACCTTGGGTAGATATTTTCTTAGTTGATGCAATCATATCATGAGGACTAAATTTAAGCTATTATATATATGCATATGTATTTTTCTAATCTAATATATTACACACACACACACACACACACACACAGAGAGAGAGAGAGAACCAATTTTGTAGAAAAATCAGGTAGCAGGACCCTGAAGAAATGGAGTCCATAGCATTGCTCATCATCGTCATCCATGATCCCTTTGAAGAAATATTATCAAAAGGGGAGAATAAATTGTTACTGCTAGTTAATACTTGCAAGAAGTTGAAACGTGCGTTCAACCCATTTATATAATAATTCTCACTGCTTGTAGTATTTATTCTCCCCTTTTGATAATATTTCTTTAAAGGGATCATGGATGATGATGATGAGCAATGCTATAGACTCCATTTCTTCAGGGTCCTGCTACCTAATCTCTCTACCAAATTGGTGTTCTCTGTGTGTGTGTGTGTGTGTGTGTGTGTGTGTGTAATATATTAGATTAGAAAAATACATATGTATATGTATAATAGCTTAAATTTAGTCCTCATGATATGATTGCATCAACTAAGAAAATATCTATCCAAGGTGTTTAAAAGCTTTAATTACTTTATACTAATAATACTTTCCATGTTCTCAAATATTTGTCCATGATGCCTGACGCATTCGCACGTGCACCACGTGTGTAGAAATAAATATCTCTGGATTATCATCGCAACTTTGAAGTTTCGATGTATCGGTATGCTATATATCTGTATTTTAGCTTTCTTTCTTATGCATGTCATTTAATGATTCGCAGCCGGTTCCGAATAAATTTACCAAGCAGATTAGCAAGATTGTTAAGAGAAGAGAAAAGGCTAACCTAGTGAGCCACAATGGCAAAATATGGCATGTTGATCTTCATATCGAGAACAAAATTGCTTCCATGAGTGGAGTTGGGTGGCATGAATTTTAAGTAGCCAATAATCTGCAAACTGGGCATTTTTTGGTTTTCAAATACAAAGGCAATATGGTGTTTAGCTTCAAAGCTTTTGATCAAAGCACTTGCCAGAAAACAAAATTCTCTGCTTCTAAAAGATCTTTGAAGAAAAAGAAGAAGGCCCAGGATTCATATGTGGAGATTCTTGAAGACTCTGGTAGGCTATAGATTTCATTGATTTTGTTGTTGCTGTTTGATTTTAATTTTTGATTTTATTTGGTTTAATTAAATTTGCAGTTTCAGATGGATTAGACGAAGATAATGAGAATACGGTATCGAAGAAGAGGAAAAGGATGTATGGATGCTGCAAAAATACATGTCTCGGCAAATGGTAAGTAATTTATTGATCACGACATTTACCCATTTTGTATATAGGTCGCTGTTTTTCTTTTGTTTTAAAAAAATTTGGGATAATTACCCGTCCAAATTCATTAAAAAAGGGGTGGTTGTTTTTCTTAAGGTTATGCAATTGTATTATTTTCAATAAAAACATGCAATTTCAGTAAAATGGTAGAAAATAGAAGATGTTTCCTCAAATACCCAAGTGGTGAAACATAACAAATTAACCGTTGTGAAAAATAGAGTAAAGATGCAAAATTTGAGTGAAATTTCCTAGTATTTGCAGAAAATAAATCATGTTTCGGGATTACTACAAAGTTGCGAAACCATAAATTAGTGGTGATTAAAATCGAGGGCAATGTGAAACTTCAAGCCCGGCGCAGTTATTATGTTGTATGAAATTTAGCCAGCCAGCCGCCGGACAGAAAAGGATATTTTGCGAATAAAATCGAGACACATTGGTAATTAAAAAAAAGGTAGACATAAAGATCAAAGTGCAATTTTTGAAATGAGTGTGCTATTCTACCATCTACAATTTCTATTTTCTTCTCTCTATTTCTTTTATAATCAATCTCCATGACTACTAACTCATGCAGAGGCTTCCAGCTGGATTCATAAATTCCAGCGGCTTCATAAAAACAAGGCCACTGTCAATAAATATAGACAAATACGTCATAAAAACAGTAACCAATTAACAAGTTGATTAGCATCTGGATCAAGAAAATGATAGGAAAAACAAGTGACTATGATCTATAATGACAAGTCTATTACCATGACTCTCGACTAACAAAGGTGGCTTTTCGTCCTCGGTAGCTTGATAATTGATGGAGGATATAAACTTTTGACGACACCTAACGAAAAGTGGACCCTCTTTTCTTCATTAATTCACTCCCTGTGTGTGTTTGTTTGTTTTTGAATTAAAGGTCATTGATTTTAGAAAGACCTGATGATATATATGTTGAATATATGTAGGGTGATATGCATGATCACAAGAGCTTGGTGGAGGCAATAAAAAAAGTTGATGTGGTGATCTCTATGCTGGGCTACAAATATCATGAGCAGTTGGTTGATCATAACTGCATGCTGCGTGAATAAATATTGTGTTAATTCCAAACTAAATACAAATATAACAAACTTATCAATTATATAGTATTCAATTTGATTTCAAACAAATACCAAATAAGAATTTATTGTACAGGTCCACGACTTACAATCATTCCCGCATGCGAGCACATATAAAAATCATAGTTTCTAGGATGACAAATTTTATTGTCAACTACTGTCACCACCTACAGCTAGACAATAATAAAAATTACTATCTAAGTAAGAGCAAAAGGAATGTGTGTATATTTATGATATAGCATTCTAAATCAATATACATGCACTATATGATATATAAACATACCTGGAGGAGCGGGAGTGGCCTCTGTCCCTGATATGGACGCATCACCAACAACTAGATAATCAAACATTGACAATATAGGTAATTTTGACATAAACATGCATGAATATTTATAATATTACATTCAAAATGGATATTAGAGCGCGCACCTGCAGTGAGAAGTGGTAAAAGTATCACCTAGGGTGTAATTTACAGAATCAGTTGAAACTCTTGAAAGTCATAGAAGAACCTGACCTGCACAAATCTGATGTATACTTTCCATTGGACACTAAGAAGTCTCTAAAAGGAAAAGCCAATGTGAAAACCATCATTAGTTCATATCAGAAGATTGATGCTGAAACAGAGAACAAGGAATGTCATTTTTTTCTTCTTCTGCCACATTACTGTCTTCTCCTTCTTCTTCTGCCACATTACTGTCTTCTCCTTCTTATTATGTGCGCGTGCAAATTCAATGAAAGCAGAAACTCCAATGACAAACTTAGGTTGCATACGTTGTTGCCAATTCACATACATCCAGTCCTTAACCCTAACGTACTCATGGGCCATGTTAGACTGTAACATATAAATTGTAGGTTATGACGACTATATTGAGAAATCTAAGAACGGGATGGTTACTGACAAAGGAGAAAATCCGTGTATATGCTTTGTGTGTGCGTTTGTCGTTGAAAAGAATAAATTATCGATAATTAAAGTTAGATTTGAGGATACCCATGTATGAGTTGTATTCTATATATGTGTGTTTCAATTTATGATTTCGTTTAAGTGTAGGGTTGTTTTTACTTAAATGCATACATACGCACATATCACATAAACACATGCATACATATCACATGTCACATATGTTCTCCGCCGAAAGACGCGACCGGGACGTTAGGACGTCCGGGCCTGAACTTCGGGGCGGATGCTATTTTGTATTTTTTTTGAAATAGAGAAAGAGGACATCTCATACCTATGAGTTCTAATAACATGTACATTAACTCTTCCTTTTGTACATGTCCAAAGTTCGAGTGAAGATGTAGCTCTAACATGAAACCATTTGATTCGTGTCTCGATAATTATGTCCTCCACAATCTTTGGTATGGTCGGCTTCCAAGTTAATGCGACAAGCACTTAAAGAAGTATCACCATCTACTATATATCAAAAAATGTAGCAAACTAGGACTAGAACTCATTTAACATTATCAACTAGTGAGATTTCAATGTCGAAAACTCCCTAAAGAGGAAAATTACTAAAAGGAAAAGACTCTTTGAACAAAACGCATCCACTAGCAATAAAAGAGATTGTATCATGCTTTAGTACCAACACACAAGCACCTACATCTTGCTATGATCATAACAACATCATGATGATTTGTCAATTGCCTTGCTCATATTATGAAATTATGAACACCAAAACTCTAATCAAATCTTCTTCTCAATAATTAAGCAGACAAAGGGAAAAATAATAACCAAAAAGAGCAGAGAGTCTTAATTTGCATGCCCAAAGTTTCATGATAGACAGAGACCAGGAGAAAAGGAGAGAGAGGAGAGAAAATATCACAAGCAATGAAAAAGTTGGGAAGGTGTTAAACATCATCTTTGTAACTTGTAATATGTGGCCATTTGTCATCGATATCTAAGCTTTTCTTTATCAATGTAGAATCATTGAGTTTAGAAAAAGATTCAAAATTAATATACTTTAAGAAGTTTTACCACCGGCTATTCGTCTAACGTCCAGTCTTTGGTGTCACACCAAATTCTTGAATCAATATGATCCTGAGACTCGATCAAGATTCTCTGGACTAAAAAATTCCAAGGAATTGCTATTTGAATTACGTTAATTTGGAACACGTTTGTATGATTGAAGCTAAGAAACAAATATATTTCCATATTATATCATGCATTGTTTTATCAAAAATAATTTTATCACATACCTAGCTATGTGCTGAAGTAGGCTATATATCTCTACAGAGAGAGAAATTTATAACCAACATGCCACGAATATTGAGATTGTAAATATTTATATATATATATATATATATATATATATATATATATATATATATATATATATAGACATTTGAATCTAGACAAATAGAAAACAAAACTTTATGGCTCCCTTGTCGCTTATCAAAATCATTAGAAATGTTCATTTTTAGGAAGCTCAAAATTTCCTTCACAAGCTTTAAAAGAAACCTAGAAAAATTCTTACCCCCTGCCGCAACCCCCTGCCCCAACCCTAACCCTAACCCTAACCCCAACCCCAACCGCAACCCCCTACCGAACCCCAACCCCAACCGCAGCCCTAGCCCCAGCCCCAGCCCCAACCCCAACCGCAACCCTAACGCTAACCCCAACGGATGCCTCATCGGTACCCAAACCATGAACCCTAGCCCTAAAATAATCAAAAATTTGTTTAATTTAAGATTTCCTAACCTGTACAGTGGAGGCGTCGACGATCGATCGGAGGCGACGACGAAATCGGAGATGAGGAAGAACCAGACGGTGGCGACGACGAATCGGCCTGTGCTAGCGACGACGAGAACGGCGACGAAACACAAGCGATCGGCGGGAACGAGGGTTTGGGGATTTTGGGTTCGCGGGCGATGGAAAAATAAATTTTAGGTAATGAGCGTAGGGATCGATCCGTGCCTTTTTAATTAAATCTCTATTTAGATGCCCCTACGGATAAGTCCGTAGGTACTTGGTTTGCGGCTCCGTAGGGACAAACAACAATTTACGATTTAATATTTTTTAAATTAATATGTAAGGACCGTTGGTGCAACCTTTTATCCCTACGGACTAATCCGTAGGGCCAAACTAAATCTATCCCTACGGATTTCGTTATCCGTAGGGGCAACCCCCTATTTTAGTAGTGACGAGCGCCGAATGCAATAATTTTTAGGCAAGGATGTCAACTTTGTTGATTGTAGTTGTGTCGTGATCCTAGCTAGTTAAATTTAATATTTTGAATTCATAATTCTTCATTCCATACATATGTTCCAGTCTTATATATACTTGGGCATATATAAGCAAATATAGGAATTAACCATGCATGTGTGACATAATTCACCTCTGCAGATTCTTTATATATATGTTCTTTTCCAGATCAAAATCATGGTTCGCGCCTTTGTATGCATGTCTCTTGCACTGATCTTATCAAGTTTTTTTTTCTTCCGTCTAATTATTCTATAACATAGATGGTGAATCTTCTATGTAACACGGGACTTGGATATAAACAATGATATATCAAAATCACGTACTTCTTAACTTGACATATGATCTATATATCAAGGGTGGATCATAACCGAGCATTGAAGAGGTTTATTTATTCACGTGCATTTTGCTGTTATCGATTTATAGGAGTCACTGAGGGAGCGAGAGTAAAATAAAAAAAGAAAAGAAAAAAGTGAATAATCAATTTAGACTTGAGTGTTATCTAAGTCCCTGTACTGCTCGTGTACATATTTATTAACTATCATTTATTTTAGCTACGCCCTCACACACTCACATTCTTTCTCCGTCCTCTACCAAGTTAGATTACCACTATCGCTCTCCCTAACCCAATCTATCAACCTTGAAATGGATATGACGACTCAAAGCGAAATTTTTGGGTATCACATATGATATGGTCGATGAAGCATCCACCAACGATACCATCTCTTGGAATACAAGTTCTAGCTTTATCATTCATGACAGGCACAGATTTGAGTGGGAAGTGTTATAGTGATCATAGTTGCTATGCCAATATGGTTTTCTAGCCGCTAAACCGTCACAATACCAGAGAAATATTCTTAACAAAATTTTCAACAAGTTTAAATGTCCAAGCCTTAGACTGTCTCTCTTACGATGCGGGCAAACAATGACCTTATCATTGGAATTAAGTCGCCCTGTGCTGCAATAACATATCGAATCTGCTGCTTCATTGTGATCACCGAGGTGTCGATGTTTAGCAAGAATCCTCAAATTATCTCGCCCGCCTCTATAATCCATCAAGGGCAACCATTAATTAAACCTGCTACTAAGCAGCTTCCAGGTATTGTATATAGCACTAAATTTTGCATCATTTCATCTTTTTTATTTTTTAATCTTTCCAAGAAACTTTACAGCAATTGTACGTTTGTGCATCTATTCATGTTGTCATTTTCCCTTGAGTAATCATGCCCCATGGAATTCTAATGTCTGGCTACTAGGGTTGCATTTGAAACGGATACGACTCAGATATGAGTTATTACCGTATCCATATATTCACTTTCTGCTTTCGAATTCGGATACGAATACGGATACACAACAACAACAACAACAACAACAACAACAACTACTACAACCGAGCCTTTTATCCTAAGCATATGGGGTAGGCCACATGAACCAACATGAGAATCACGCCGGGTCCAGCACATGAATCCTCCGCCTTTACCTACTCCTATCGAACAATATACTTTTTTTGAGGCCTTTGAAAACCATATCTTTTCGTATCATCTCCATCCGCGTTTTTCTCGGTCTCCCTTTTGTCCTTTTGACATTGTCTTTATCGAGTGTATTCATTCGTTGAACCGGTGCTTCCATATGTATGCATCGCACGTGATCAAACCATCTTAGTCGGTTTTTCCGCATCTTTTCCTTCACAGATGCCACACCAACTTTTGCACGAATATTCTCATTTCGCACCATATCTTTTCTATTGGTTACCACACATCCAATGAAATATGCGTACCTCCGTTACGTGCATCTTCTGTGTATAATGTTTTTTAGGATCCCAGCATTCCGTACCATATAATAAGGCAGGCCGAATAGCGCTCCGATAAAACTTCCCTTTCAATATTAACGGAAAGTTACGATCGCACAAAAACCTTGTTACACTCCTCTATTTCAATTAACCAGCTTGGATCCTTTGGTTGGCATTGCTATCGATCTCCTCATCCTTTTGAATGATAGAACCTAGATATCTAAACTAATCGCTTGGTGATATCTCTTGCACATCCAGTACTATACCACCGTGGTCTCGATTTCTCTGTTTGCTAAATTTGCATTGCATATATGCCGAGATTCCAATGTTTGCCTCCATAACCTTAATTTGGCATTAACCTCTGCTTTCATCTTTTTTACCATAACAATATTATCAGTGAATAACATATACCAAGGTACCTCACCCTGGATAGTTCTAGTAAACTCATTTATCATGATGGTAAACAGGAATGTACTTAATGCAGATCCTTGATGCAAACCAATTGTAATCGGAAAATCACTCGTTAGGCCGCCGCAAGTTCTAGTATTTACCACTACTTTATCGTGCATGTCCTTGATTATGTCAATGTATTTGACTAGGACTCCTTTCTTCATCATTGTCCCACGATAATACCTCTCTAGGTATCTTGTCATACGCTTTCTCTAAATCAATACATACCATATACAAATCTCTTCTCCTTTCTCGAAAACGTTCGATAAGTTGACGAAGCAAATGAATAGTCTCTGTCGTCGATCATCCAGGCATGAATCCTAACTGGTTCTCTTTTATCTTAACATTCTTTTTTAGTTTGTTTTCAATCACTTTTTCCCAAATCTTCATGGAGTGACACATAAGTTTTATTCCACGGTAATTTAAGCAACTTTGAATGTCATCCTTGTTCTTATAGATAGGTACAAGAATACTTTTTCTCCGCTCATTTGACATCTTTTTGGTCTGCGAAATCTTATTAAACGGATATGTCAGCTATCTAACGCCTATCTCTCCTAAATATCTCCAAATCTCGATAGAAATCCCATCTGGACCAACCACTTTTCTTAATTTCATTCTCTTCAATGCCACTTTAACCTCAGGTATTCTTATTCTACGTATAAAATCACGGTTTATATTTTGAGATTGAATAATAAGTCCATCCAAATTCTTAGTAAAGCTCTCATTGAACAATTTGTCAAAATAATCTCTCCACATTTTCTTAATATATTCATCTTGAACTAAAACCTTCTGATCTTCATTTTTGACACTTTACCGCACATAAGTCTCTGGTCTTAGTTTACCGCCGAAAAAGGAGATGGAACCACGTTGGTCGTCTTGCCTGAATTTGGGGGCAGATACTATTTGGTTTTATCTATCCACCTCTCCGAAGATACCAAGTTGATTTATGGCACCGTATATCGGAGGTTTGGATAGATGCGGCCGTTGTAGCAGACTTCATCAGATTCCCCCTCGCTTGCGAGAGATTTTTTGATTGTGGAGACGCTCTTCCTTGCAGGCGCAAACCCCTGCAGTTAATTACGTTATTGGGTTACGATAACCACTTTCTCCTTCTCCAGAAGTTCACTTCGTGTCGTGTGTGTCTGTTTTATTTTTGCTTGCCCGTGGATTGTATTCGGAGACTAATTTATGTTGTCGCCCGTACGGCTCGGATTAGTCCAAATCCGTATTTTCTTAAATTTGGGTTTGGTTGATTTAAGGATCGCTAACCTTTTTAAGATTAAGATAAACTTAAATGTTGGTTAAGGATACGTTAGTCTAAAAAAAGTTTTAGACTAAGATCTACTTAACGGGGGTTCAGGATCATTTTTGATCTAACGAAAGAGCATTTGTGCTTTATCGTTTTAGTTTAGGGACGTTACGCTCTATTGGGTTTAAGGACATCATACTCCGTGGAGTTTAAGGACATCATAGTCCATAGAGTTTAGTTTAGGGACGTTGCGGTCCATTGGATTTAAGGACAACATAGTCCATGTTTAAAGACATCGTAGTCTGTTGTTTAAAGACATCATAGTCTGTTGTTTAAAGACATCATAGTCTATAGGGTTTTGGTTTAATAGTTTGGGGATGCGCCAAAAATTATTGGTTGTTTGGACCCTCCATCTCTCTGAAAACGTTGAAAAATTACAACGACATATATCAGAGGTATGAAGAGATGTACCCTTGAACCAGTGAATATTCATCAAAGATTTGATGATCTTGTTTGGGACTAAGTCCAATTAAAGAGATTGTGAGCACATGGGCTTGGTTGATCTGAATTGGGGACTTGTGGCCAAGTTGGGCTCAGTTCACTGAGTTTTGAATAAATGTTGAACATTTGTTTAGACTCAGTCCACTCAGTTTTGAATAAAATGTTGAACATTTGTTTGGGCTCAGTCCACTCAGTTTTGAATAAAATGTTGAACATTTGTTTGGGTTCAGCCCCTTTTTGTTCAACAATGCTGAGCATTGATTTGGGGTTCTGACGCCCCTCTCTTTTTTTATTGAGTGTTGAACATTCTTTATGGCGTTGAGCTCTATTTACAGAGTGCTCTTTATAAAATAGCGCCCACGTGAGGAGCATGTGGAGCGCTTGGCGCTGAGCGCCATATTTGGAGTGCTAAGGCGCTTTTATAAAATAGCGCCAATATGAGGAGCACGTGGAGCGCTTGGCGCTGAGCGCCAGATTCAGAGTGCCAAGGCGCTTTTTATAAAATAGCGCCCGCGTGAGGAGCACGTGGAGCGCCAGATTTGGAGTGCCAAAGCGCTTCCTTTAAAATAGCGCCCACGTGAGGAGTACGTGGAGCGCTCGGCGCTGAGCGCCAGGCACTGTTTTTTGGCAGTTCTGATCAGTTTGGTACTCTGAGAATTAAATTCTCGTTTGTGAGAGACTTTGTCTTATGGATCTAAGAACTAAGTTCTTCCTTTATGAGGAGATGCTATGATCTCTTTTGTTTTTCTTTATGAGAGACTTTGTCTCATGGATCTAAGAACTAAGTTCTTCTTTTCTGAGGAGATGCTATGATCTCCTTGTTTTTCTTTATAAGAGACTTTGTCTCCTAAATCCAAGAACTAAGTTTCTTCTTTTCTGAGGATATTCTATGATCTCTTTTGTTTTTCCCTACCTTGAAGAGAGGTAGTTCTCTCCTTGAACTCTGAAGTTTATGGGGGAGTTCTTCTGTTCTTCTTCTTTCGATTTGAAACTTATGGGGAGGTTCCTCTCGCCAAGACTTGAAGTCTTGGGTCCTTTATATAGGGGAGGCTGATCTGTTGAATCAGTTAAGGAAATATCTCGTTTAGAGATCTCTAATTGATTTGGGGATTTTATCCACCGTTGGATCTTTGATATAAAGACTTCTGTTTTATAGAAGACATTTTTCTTGTTATTAACAAGATTGGGAAAATATTTTTCCATACAGAACTTATTCTGTATCTTGATGATTTTTAATCATCATTGGAACTTTGATCCAACGGTGCTCTGATTTGCAGAGCGCAATCTTTCTTGTATGGAAAGATTTGAGGAGTATTTTCTCAACAAAATTTAATTCTGTAATTTTGATGATTTATCATCTTCGTTGGATATTTGATCCAATGGTGGAGAACATTTAGTTCTAGTGCTGGCACTCTCGTGTTTTGCATGTGAGGCGCTGCCTCAGAGTCTTTGACTCTTGGCGCTGGCGCTTTTCGCGCGAGTGCTCTCGCTTTGCACGTGAGGCGCTGCCTCAGAGTCTTTGACTTATGGCGCCGGCGCTCTTGGCGCCGGCGCCCTCGTGCTTTGCACGTGAGGCGCTACCTCAGAGTCTTTGACTTATGGCGCTGGCGCTCTCGTGCTTTGCACGTGAGGCGCCGCCTCAATTCAAATTTAAAATTTTGAACAGAGCTTTGCTCTCTGATTGGGGGAAACAAATGTCCCCCCACCGTTGCGCTCACGTAGATTACACGTGAGTGCAGCGGTGGCAGCCTTTCCAACGTTAGAACAATTTAGAAGTTGGATCGACTTCCAGCGCCTATAAATAGGGCCTTTGGCCCTTGAGATGACTTCTGTTCATCTTCTCCCCTTCTTGTTTTTCTGAGAATTTAATTCTCTCTTCAGAGCATAGATCTTTGCGTAAAGAACTTCTTTTAAGTTATAAATTTGTTCAAATATTTGGTAAGAATTATATTCGACCCCATTAAATAGAACTTTGCTTTTACTAGATCATAGATCTAAAAAAACAGATTTTTAGGGTTTCTTAACAGATCTTTGCTCTTCTTAGATCTAGATCTAAAGAGATCTTTTTTTAGGGTTTCTTAACCTATTAATGAAGAACTCTTAGAGTTTCTAAGATTTGTATTTCAGATCTTTAAAGATCTTGGGGTTTTACCTCTGTAAAAAGTTTTGCTTTTTAGGGTTCTGATGGCTTGTTCTATCGTTTTCATAGAGCATAGCTCTTTAGAATTTTTGGGGAATTTTTATTCCTCTCATAATGACAGATGTGATTTCTTTTGCAGAGCGCTGCTCTCGAGAGAGTTGAACTCCTTGGCCCGAGGGGTCTCTCATTAAATGAGAATCCTTTTTTAGGATTTCTTCTTTAATGAGTGATTGTCCCATCAATGATGAGCCGTCATCTTGATTTTGTGGGTCCCCCTTGGTCCCTTTCTACTGCATTGCAGTGTGGTACAAATTTAAAGTACCAAGTGTCAGAATTGCAGAATTTTTAAATTTGTTTGATGTTTTTAACAGTTTTTTATGAGGATGCCAAGAGTTGTTTTAAACTCTCGTGTCCATTTCAATAAGCATTTTTTTATCAGTTTGATCACTAAACTTTCACTGATTTTTTTTTCAGACTCTATGGTCGCTCATTTGTATGATCTTGACGAAATTATTTCTTATGAAGACATTCGCATATAAGGCCGTTGTTAAAACCGGGAGTTTACAAACGCCCAATGCGTTGAGATTATGAGCCGCTTCAATGAATAAAACAGTCGACTACTTTCTCGTCGCTCCGCTCTTTTGAAGATCATCGTGAGAGCAATTTGGGAAGCACTTCCTGGATTTTACGAAGCTATGCTGCTTAAGGTATTGGATGATGCCGAAGACAAGGTGCACTCAGTATATCTGATGGGGCCTGATCTCGAAGAGGCGGCGAGATAACCTTGTTGATATCTTGCATCAAATTTTCCAACAGAAGACGATAATCTCTGCTTATCAGAGGATGGACGACATCAGCGAGGATCCTTGTAACACCCGAGCCCAATGCTACTAATTTCTGTTAATTTATGAATGGAGTGTGACCTTCATTTCATTTATCTTGCTTGATTGTTACTTTTACCCCGTCAATTCAATTTTGCATCTAACATTTTAAGGCATCTAAAATAAAATTAAAAATATTTATCTTGGCCTACTTGACACCTCTAACCCTGTTGTAGCATCCGTGCATCGTGTTCTCATCCCGTTCAGTGAAACGGGCGGGTTTGGACGGCTACGTGCACGTACGTATGTCCGTTTTGGGGGTATGCTTTTTGATCATAAAATACTTCAGTTTTACTTTTGGATCCCGCTTAAAATTCTATTATTTCAATTTCAAATTTTTGGACCCGACCCGGGCGCGATTTGGAAATGTTTTACTTTGCGCCAAAACCCCAAAATTTTAATATTTTAAACCATCATATATTTTTCTTAACCATATAGATTTCACTGTTCCCTTAAAATCTTCAAAATTTTTAAATATTTTTCCTAACAAACGATTTCCCCTTTCAGCCAATCAAATCCCTTATTCCCGTGGGCCTCACTCTCTTTTTCTCTCTCCGTCTCTATCTCTCTCTCTCCTCTCTCTCTCTCTCCCCATCTCTCTTTCTCTCTATCTCTCTCCTCTCTCTCTCTCCCCCGTATTTCTCTCTCTCTCTTTCCCCGTATCTTTCTCTCTCTCTCTCATATATTTTAAAAACCCATTCTCCCTCCTCCTTTCTTTTCCAAACGATAACCCATCACCTCGCGAACCCTAACCACCGTGCCCTCACCGCCGCAGCCCCAACGCCGGCACCACCGTCACCTGCATCCTCGCCTCCTCAACCTCGTCTCATCCTTCCTCTAGTCCCCGTGTTCCCGAGCGCCTGCACACCCCGACGCGGCCACCTGCACACCCTTGCACTCGTCTGCGCCGCCGTGCGTCGCCGCCGGTGACCTCGTCCCCGTGTCCCCGGCCTCGCAAGCACCTCTCGGTAAGCTTCACATCCTCCCATCTTCTCCTTTCCTCTTCTTCCTTCTCCGATCCGGTTTTCTTGATCTGCAGTTTTTCTCGCCGTCGTCGTAGGCTGGTCGCCGGAGTTTCTTCGACGTCGTCGATCCTCACGACCCCTCTGCAGACCACCGTAAGCCTCCTTCTCCTCTTTCCTCCTTCCTTTCTTCTCTATTTTCTTTCCCTTCTTGTTTGCATGTCGTGATCGTTTACTGTTCATTCCTTGACCGGAATCCGACGATGCCGACGACATGACCCGACATTCCAGCGAGGTGCCCCGACCCGTGTGGTTCCTTTGTTCATCGTTTGGGCTCATTCCGTGAACCGTGCGCCCGTCGTGAGTTTCCCCGCCGACGTTTTACGTTCCGTTTTTCCCGGTTCGTGACCCGTCGAGACAAGTACCCCTTGCTACATGCTAATCAATATTTACTTATAATTAATGACACCCTAAAACCCGCAATTTAACTTTGGTATTATAATTTCTCATTTTCTTGTACAGTATTGTTATATATCATTTTACCTTTAAACTTAGAACCTACAGTTGGCAATTGAACCTAATAACCATATTTACCTATTTAATCACATTTTTAATATTGACATAGCTTATGGCATTTATCTCTATAGTTATGTTCCATTCGGACACTCGTACGCATTTTAATCTGTAATAGCTGTATTGAACCTTTATATAAATCATTGCACCTCTAAAGTTCTTAAACTTGTTAACATGATTAAAAGGCCAAATTATCAAACTGCATTCGCATAACACTGAAATCATCTCCGTGACACAACTGATAACTGTACTTCAAATTGAGTAAATCTGCCTATTGCTTAATTCATTGCTTATATCATGTTGATGATAACCATGCTTGCTTGTATAACTGATTGTGAGCACACCCATGATATTGTTTACATCTTGACCTGACTTGCTACATATATATTGATCTACCCGACATGGTACCGTATTCTGCTTGACTTGACATGATGTACCATGACCTGATCCGTTACCTGATCTTGTGTCTAATGCCAACAAACCTGACATGTAGTCCTCATGGACCGTTCCTGTTGTCTATCCAGACAAACCTGTTTACCTGATCCTGTGTTGGCATTAGTTTCTTGATTTCGGGATACCTGACTTGACTTACACATATAACTTGGGGGTATGGGGAAATCAAAGGTGAAACCTGACTTGTAACTCAACAGTTCACTACCTGTACTGATCAGTTTTAGAGGCCAGGCCCGCCTCGTGACGATGCTGCTGACATCGTTGGTCTTTTTCCTTTCCCTTGTAGTGCCTAGCGGCACGTCTCGGTTTCATCCCGAGAGTCTTAGACCGTGGTCTCGGGCATGCACGGGATACTATTGAGTTACATCGATGATTCATCAATTTGATTTCAAAAACTTTAGAACAGAAAACCTGATAGAACAGTTAGTTTACCTACAGCATATTACCCTGCACTGCTCTGACTTATATTATTGTCATTCTTGTTTTATTCATGTTTATATTGTATTGCCTGCTACACTGTTCATATTATATTACTTGATGACTTGACGCGCTGACGTCTGGGTTTTGCATGGCCCAGATTCTGTAGCTCTGTCGCAGTCCGAGCAGGAGTACTTCAGCCGACAGGCTGAGCTGTGAGTGTCAGTAGTAGTTAGTTTTCTTTCCTGCATTTATTTCCTGATGTGAGCCCGCATTATGGGACATACATTCCAGTTATTTTGTATTGGATCCTTCGCTTCCACATTTATTTATTATTGACTCATGTTATCTTGGATTATGGACATGTTTTAGATAGTTTTATTCTGTTCTTGATATCTCTACAGCCGTAATGTGACTGTGGATAGATACTTCCTACCCACAGGTAGCATGGTTGGCTATGTCACGTGCCCTTTTTAGCGTACTCTGGGAAGCGGGGCGTGACAATCCTGATGCTTGCATTCATGAGAAGATGCACATGAGAATGGTTAGAGAGGCCAGAAGCACTTTAGACGGCCTTACTTCTGAATTTCTCAATCCATGTCCAGAATTTAGTGTTTTACCATTGTAAACATTTTAACGGTGTCGGAGTTGACTTGCTCCACTTTCTGCGGTGTCAGGGTTGACTTTCTTTGTTTTCTACGGTGTCGGGGTCGACTTGCTCCGTTTTCTACGGTGTCAGGGTTGACTTGCTCCGTTTTCTACGGTGTCAGGGTTGACTTGCTCTGCTTTCTGCGGTGTCAGGGTTGACTTTCTCCATTTTCTACGGTGTCG
The DNA here is from genome assembly GCA_030015575.1 of Agapanthus africanus. Taxonomy (NCBI): domain Eukaryota; kingdom Viridiplantae; phylum Streptophyta; class Magnoliopsida; order Asparagales; family Amaryllidaceae; genus Agapanthus; species Agapanthus africanus. The sequence continues at coordinate 32,381,945 of CM057339.1, forward strand.
GGGTTGACTTTCTCCGTTTTCTATGGTGTCGGGGTTGACTTGTTTCCGAGACGGAAGTCATTGGCTGACTTATCTCCGAGACAATGGTCATTGGAAGACTCTAGGTTGTCTATGAACCGTAAAGTCTTGGAACTGGGAACTTTGTCGTGGCTCCTATTGGTGATGCCGCGTCCGTATCCTGCTGGAGTTGAGAAGGAACGCTGTTGTTGGTTTCTAGGCTGCAGATGTTGCCGTCGAGATCTGACTCACCTTTTGACAGAGTCTGGTGGGGAAATGTGGTTCCCTTTTTGTTAATGCCAATGGATTGTATACAAGGGTCAGTATGGACTCGCCTGTAGGGCAAAAGTTTCATTCATTTTTTTTATTTCTTTCCGCGATGCTCTATCATTTCAGCTTTTCATATCGCGAAAGTCGCGATTGCCCAATCATTTCGGCTATTTTTCATGATGCCCAATCATTTCGGCTATTTTTTTACTCCCTGCTTTTTATTGCGAGTTGCCCAATCATTTCGGCCATTTTTGTATGCATATCTTTTACTTTCTGATTTTGTTGCAAGTTGTCCTATCATTTCGGCTATTTCATATGCATTTATAGCTCGCTGATTTTTTGCTGCGAGTATGAAATTTGGAATCTGATGTCAATCTTAGCATCAGCATCGCTGCGATTGGAATATTGCCAGGAGCGAATCATGATTTGCCGTGAAAAGACTTGGAATTTGATACTGATTTAGGCATCAGCATCGTTACCACTGGGACATTGCCAGAAGCGAATCATAATTTGCCTCTGTCGATTCGAACAAAGGTGGCTTAACAAACAGGGTTAGGATCCTGTCGACTAAGGCTTTTGACTTCATGAGCCATAAGGGTCTCATAAAGGTGTTTCTCCCTACGAGTCGTGAGGATCTCATAGGTGTGATTTCTCCTTAAGAATCGTGAGGATTCTTAAGTGCATGTTCTCTTATAAGTCGTAAGGATCTTCCAAGAGTGTTTTCTCCTTATAAGCCAAGAGAACTTACAAGTGTTGTTCACCACATGAGGACATTTCACTCCATCGGTGGAACTTGATGGGAAAGACGTTTATTTGTGACCGTAGATTGTATACAAGGGTCTACATTGAACCGTTTGTAGGACAGTCTGGGAAATGTGATGGCTTAAGAACAGGTTCAGATCCCTTTACCTTAAGACTTTTGAATCTTATGAGCCGTGAGGGTCTCAGAAGAGGGTTCTCCTTACGAGTCGTGTGGATCTCGTAAGTGTAATTTCTCCTCAGGAATCGTGGGGATCCCTAAGTGTGCTGTTCCCTTGTGAGTTGTAAGGATCTCATGCAGGTATTTTCTCCTTACAAGGTCGAGAGAACCTTGCAAGTGTGCATGAGTTTTTTACGAGTCTGTACCCTTTCGTGTTTTCACAAATATCGCCGGTAGCCTTGCTGTTTTTACTCACGGAGCCCTTTCGGGTTTTCATCTGTGCCCATCTTGCTTATGGACGTACAATTTTTTTTGCGTCAGGATGCTGCGGTTTGTAATAGTTTAAAGACGTTTTGGTCCGTAGCTTTCCGTGTTTGAGATGGGGTATCGTTGGATACTATTTTTAGAGTCATGACTCAAGAAGATAGCGAGCGGACATAGGCGTCGTCATCTATCATTAACCTGGTTCGTGACTCATCAGGCGTAGTATTTTTCAAGAACCGTCCGTTTATTGACGTGAAGGGTCTTTCGCCATGCATATCCATGAGCAAGTAAGCCCCACCTTGGTAGACTTTGTCTATGATGTACGGGCCCTCATAGTTCGGCTCGAATTTCCCCCGTTTGGCTCGATTGAGGATCATTGGTCTCTTGATCACTAGCATGAGTCCGCCTTGGCGAAATTTTCTCGGCCTAGTCAATCTCTCGTATGAGCGCGTCATCTTTGCTTTGTTAGCCTCCAAGTTTTGCTGCGCCATGAGACGAGTTTCATTGAGGGCGTCGAACTCCTCAAGCTGAAGATGAGCATGTAGGGTGTTTTTCGTCACCCCATTGAAATGGGAATACGCGCGCGCTTATCAAGCGTACTACAGATTCCCCCTGCCTATGGTAGGCCGGGGTTTAATGATTGTGGGGATCCGAATCTCCGGCAGCCGCGGGCTAAGCTGCCGTTAATTACCCCTTTCCTTTGGAGCGAGGGAACCTCCGATTGACTGGTTAAACTGGCCATGCGAACTCAATATGCAGTGTATGTATGTGTTGTTTTGGAGGGGGGTTTGGATATATCGGGAGCCACGCAGAGTTTTTACGGGGGTCCCGCTAGCCGGATAGCGAGCTGGGGGTCAAGGGGGCTAGCAGCCCCCTTGCGGGGTGCGAGGCAGCGCCCCGTTAGAAATTTTTTCTAACAGGGACAGTGTCGTGGAGTATGTGTGTATGTACATATGTATACATATGTATGTATATACATGTATATATATATAAAGGGGGGAAAAGACATCCAAAGGATGCGTGGGGCAGCAACTTGGGCGCTGTGCGCCTAGGTGCTGTGCGCTCAGGCGCTAGAGTGCCATGTGTCGGTACATGGACGCTCTGCGCATGAGCGCAAGCGCGCCACGTGTTGGCATGTGAGCGTTTTGCGCTTCAGCGCTTGACGCTCGAGCGCAAGTGCGCCACGTGTCGGCACGAGGGCGACTTGCGCCTGAGCGCCTATGCTTGAGCGCAAGCGCGCCACGTGTCGACACCGGGGCGACTTGCGCTCGAGCGCTTGCGCGCCACGTGTTTGCACGTGGGCGTTTTGCGCTCGAGTGCAAGCGCGCCACGTGTCGGCATGCGGGCGCTCTGCGCTTGAGCGCCGGCGAGAAAAAGAGGCTTTTAGCCTAAAAAAATTTCTCGGAAGAGAAATCAGGGAGGAGTTGGATTCCTGAGTGTGTTTTTTTTTCTTAGGTTTAGTGAAAGAGGTTCTTCTTCTTCCTATTCTGTTAGCTGGATCTTGAAGATCAAGAGATATGAGATTTTTAAAAATCTCTTCTTTTTGAGATCTAATGGAAGATCTGAGTTCCCCTTTATGGGTTTTATGGTGAAAAACTAATTTGTTTTATAAAAAGAAGAGTAGAACTCTTGATTTAATTCAAGAGAGAGAAGAAGGTTTTGGAACCTTGAAGAAGGAGAAAAGATCTCAGATCTGAAAAATTTTGAGAGAGAGAAAAAAGTTGTTTAGATATTTCATTATCTTTGCCTTTATAGGCTATACACTTTACACATAGCCCCTTGAGCTTCACAAAATGGCATTTTACCTATCCCATAGCTCATGTACCATTTCTTTTTGCACATAAGCCATGGGCTTTACAAAATTTGGCTTTATGCCCATTTTTCTTATATTTATTTATAAAATAAAAGAAAAGAAATACAGCAAAATTATTTATTAAAATTTTTTTATCTTGGCATGGGGGAAGGCCGGTCGCTTCATGTTCGGGCTCGACCCGGGCATGGGGCCACTTGACCTGGGCTTGGGCCAACCTGGCTTGGGGTTGACTTTGATTTTGACTTGGTCAACCGGGGTGTAAATTTTTACCCCGACAAATTGCCCCCCATCAATGAATGCATACCATACATGTGGGTCGTGTGCATAGAATTGATGGATCTTCTTTCACGTGGAGGCGACTTGATTTGGTTCCCGCTTTTGGGAAGCTGGCACTGCCCTTTTTACGACATGGACGGTCGATGCTGCCCTTTTAGCGACTTGGACGGTCGATTCTGCTCTTTTAGCGACGTGGACGGTCGATTCTGCCCTTTTCGCGACTTGGACGATCGATGCTTCCCTTTTAGCGACTTGGACGGTCGATTCCGCCCTTTTAGCGACGTGGACGGTCGGTGCTGCCCTTTTTGCGACTTGGACGGTCGGTTTCGCCCTTTTTGCGACTTGGACGGTCGGTTCTGCCCTTTTTGAGACGTGGACGGTCGGTGCTGCTATTTTAGCGACGTGGACGGTCGATGCTGCCCTTTTTGCGACTTGGACGGTTGATGCTGCCATTTTAGCGACGCGGACGGTCGGTTCTGCCATTTTAGCGACGTGGACGGTCGTTCTGCCCTTTTAGCGACGTGGACGGTCGGTGCTGCCATTTTTGCGACTTGGACGGTCGATTCTGCCCTTTTTGCGACGTGGACGGTCGTTGCTGCCCTTTTAGCGACGTGACGGTCGGTGCTGCCATTCTAGCGACGTGGACTGTTGATGCTGCCCTTTTTGCGACTTGGACGGTCGATGCTGCCATTTTAGCGATGTGGACGGTCGGTTCTGCCCTTTTTGCGACTTGGACGGTTGTTGCTGCCCTTTTAGCGACGTGGACGGTCGGTGCTGCCCTTTTAGCGACGTGGACGGTCGGTGCTGCCATTTTAGCGTCGTGGACGGTCAGTGCTGCCCTTTTTGCGACTTGGACGGTCGATGCTGCCATTTTAGCGACGTGGACGGTCAGTGCTTCCATTTTAGCGACATGGACGGTCGATGCTGGATTTGATTTGCCCCGCTTCTTGCGGCATCAGGGATGAAGTTGACTTGTTTCCGAGGTGGAATTTGATTCTGCCAGGGAGGTCATTGGTTGTTTTGCTGACTTGATGTGATTTGGGTTGACATCAGTATCGCTACGCTGGAATATGGTACCAGGAGCGAATCATCATTTGTCATGATAGGATTCGGGGATTTTGGTTTTGGTTTGGCATCAGCATCGTTGCACTGGAAAATGGTACCAGGAGCGAATCATCATCTGCCATGAGGAGATTTCCCTCGTTCCCAGTTTAACGACTTAGGGGTCATCTGTTCCCAGTTTAACGACTTAGGGGTCATCTGTTCCTAGTTTAAAGACTTAGGGGTCTATTGGATTGGAGTTTGGGATTTTGGGGTTAGGGTAAGCATCAGCGTTGCTAACACTGAAGCATACGTGCCAGGAGCAATTCATCATTTTCCTATTCCTGTTGGGGGAGCGATGTCTTAGGAGACAGGTTTATGTCCCTATCACCTAAGGCTTTTCAATTTTATAGGCCGTGAGGGTCCCATAAAAGCATTTTCTCCCTACGAGTCGTAAGGATCCCGCAGGTGTATTTTCTCCTTAGGAGTCGTGAGGACTCCTAAGTGTGTTTTTCCTTTATGAGTCGTAAGGATCCCACAAAGGTTTGTTCTCCTCATGTATCGTGAGGACACATGAGTGGATCTTCTCAATAGAGCATAATTCCAAAGGCGGAGACCAGCCGCGTAACTGGTGATTGTGGTGGGGCATGGGTATGACGAGAATTATTTGAGCCTATGGATTGTATACGGCAGTCATTTTGGGGACTGGCCGTAGGGCTGGAGAATTTTGAGAAATTGGATTTTGGTTGGCGTCTGCATCGCTACACTGGAATATGGTACCAAGAGCGACTCATCATTCGCCGTTTGGGGACTTGGAATTTGGATCTTGTTTGGCATCAGCATTGCTGCACTGGGATAATGCCAGGAGAAACTCATCATTTGCCTTGGGAGGACTTGGGATTTGGGTTTTTGGTCGGCATCAACACCGCTAACACTGAAGCGAAATGCCAGGAGCGACTCATCATTTGCCGTTGCCCATTGGGGAATGATGGCTTAGGAGACAGGTTTGGGTCCCTATCACCTAAGTCTTTTCAATTTTATGAGCCGTGAGGGTCTCATAAAAGCATTTTCTCCCTACGAGTCGAGAGGATCTCGCAGGTGTATGTTCTCCTTAGGAATCGTGAGGATTCCTAAGTGTGTTGCTCCTTTGTGAGTCGTAAGGATCTCACGCAGGGGGTTTCTCCTCACAAGGTCGAGAGGAATTTGCAAGGGTATTTATCTCTTTTCACGAGTTTGCGCCCTTTCGGCTTTTCACAAACTCGCCGGTAGTCCTGCTGTTTTTACTCACGGAGCCCTTTCAGGTTTTCATCCGTGCCCGTTTTGCTTGTGGACATACACTTTTTTTTTTTTCTTTTTTTCTTTTTTTCTTCTTTTTTTTTTCTTTCTTCTTGTTTTGCCGCTGGTGGGACTTTAAAAGTAGTCTCACCGGCAGGATTTGGGAGAGATAGGGGTCATTTACGCCCGTGGATTGTATACGGTTTTGCAGGACGTATGATCCAGACCGTAGGGCTGATGTGCTCAATTCTCCTGTGACTTGGAGCATTCACGTGTAGTATTTCTTGAGATATCGGCCATTGATGGGTGGCATGGGCCTTTCTCCCTCGGCACTTATTAGTTGGTAGGATCCTCCGTCGAACACTTTCTCGATGACGTATGGTCCTTCCCAGTTTGGCTCGAATTTTCCCTTGGTATGTCGATTGGGGATGATCGGTCTTTTGAGGACCAACACCAATTCACCTTTCTTGAAAGCGCGGAGACGGGTTATCTTGTCATAGGCCCGTGACATTTGGGCTCGGTATAGCTCCAGATTTTGCTGCACCGCGAGCCTCTTTTCTTCGAGGGCATCGAGCTCTTCAAGTCAAAGGAGCACGTTTTCCTCCTCCATCAACTCGTGCTGAACGGCCATTCTTAAGCTTGGAACTTCGACTTCGAGGGGGAGGACCGTCTCCACTCCGAAGAGCAATGAGTATGGAGTGGACTGAGTTGGAGTACGGTGCGTAGTACGATATGCCCACAACGCCTCGTGAAGTTTGAGATTCCAGTCTCTCTTGTTGGCTGAAGCATTTTTCCTCAGGAGCTTGCATAGAGTCTTATTGAAGGCTTCGGCGAGCCCATTGGCTCTTGGATTATAGATGGAGGAATATCTCCATTCTATCTTGTGCTGAGTAGCGAACCTTGAGATATTGAAGCTCTTGAAAGAAGGCCCGTTGTCAGAAATGATTCTTCTTGGTGTACCGAAGCGGTATAGAATATTATGCTGGAAGAATGTCAGAATATCTTTTGTCTTGACTTCTTTTAGCGGGACAGCTTCAGCCCATCTGGAGAAGTAGTCTGTCGCGGCCAGTATGAACCGGTGGCCTTTGGATGATGGAGGATCAATTGGGCCAACAATGTCGGTGCCCCAGACTTCGAAGGGCCACGACACCACCGTAGGATGCAACGGATTGGGATGCTTGTGAATGAAATCACCATGGATTTGGCAGATATGAAATTTCTTTGCATGCTCTCCGCAATCCCGTATCATGGTGGGCCAGTAATACCCAAGCCGTTTGATTTGAAGTCGCATCTTGGGGCCAGATTGGTGAGCACCGCAAATGCCCGAGTGAACATCTTTCATGACCTTTTGGGCTTCGGCCAATGACAAACACCTGAGCCAGAGTTGGTCATATGACCTGCGGTATAACGTATCATTTACAAACACGTATCGGAGAGCTCTTTTCTTCAGCTGAATCCTCGCAGATTTTTCTTCGGGCAGCTTGTCGTATCGGAGGTACTCTATGAAGAGTTCTCTCCAATCGGGCCCGTCTTGGATGATCGAAGCTTCTTCGGCAGGACTGCTCTTCTGTTCTGCGCTTTCCTCTTCTCGTAGAGAGACTGGGGGTAGAATTTGTCGGCTCCTGACTGTGATCAGAATTTCGTCAATGTCAGGATCAGCCAGCTCCTTGGCTAAGCGAGCGAGTACGTCAGCCTTTCCATTCAACGCTCCAGGGACTTTCATTAGTTCAATGTGAGTGAACCGTTTCATGAGTTCCACCACTCGGCCTCTGTACCGAGCTAATTCAGGTTTGTATATCTTATAATTGCCGCTTACTTGGTTGACGACAAGCTGGGAGTCACCGTAAACCCGTAGCCGAAGGATTTTCATTTCTATGGCGAGCTCCAAACCAGCTATCAGAGCTTCATACTCAGCCTCGTTGTTCGTTCGAGGCTCGGTGAGAGCGAAAGAACGCCGTAGGGTTCCCATTGATGACGTGATGAACATCAATCCTATCCCCGCTTTTACCTCCGGGATGCTTGATCTGCCGGAGCTCCTTATTGATGAGGCTCCATCGAAGTTGAGCTCCCAACATAGCCCATCTTCCTCGAGGTGCAGCACTTGTTCGTCGGGTAACTCACAATTTAGCGGCGACCCTTCTGGTATGGGATGAGCAGCGAGAAAGTCTGCAAGAGCTTGCCCTTTTACTGCTTTCTGAGGAGTATAAACTATGTCAAACTCAAGTAGCATGACAGCCCATCTTGCCATTCTGCCGTCTAGGCTTGCTTTGGTCATCAAGTGTTTGAGCGGGTCGACCTTGGAGATCAGCATAACCCGATGAGCCAGCAGATAGTGCATCAGCTTCTTCACAGCAAATATCAGAGCCAGGCATTGCTTTTTGATTGGGGAATAGTTGTGTTCCGCCCCGATTAGAGTTCGACTGAAGTAGTAGAGGGCATTTTCCTTTCCCTCCTCGTTATTCTGGGCGAGAAGCGCACCGAGTGACTCATCTAGTACGGCAGTGTAGAGAATCAATGGTTTATTTGGAATGGGAGCGGCCAGCACTGGAGGGTGCAACAAGTATTGTTTGATGCTTTCGAACGCTGCTTGACATTCGGCATCCCAGATAAAAGGAGCTCCTTTCTTCATGAGCTTTGAGAAAGGCCTACATCTTCCCGATAAATTTGAGATAAACCTCCGTATATAAGCAAGCTTGCCTTGAAAAGATCTTAGCTGCGTTAGACTCTTCGGAGAGGGCATCTCCATGATGGCCTTTATCTTTGATGGGTCAACTTCGATCCCTCGATGTCGGACTATGAAGCCCAGGAATTTTCTCGATGACACGCCAAAAGCGCATTTCAGAGGATTCATCTTCAGGTCAAATTCCCTCAGTCTGGTGAGAACGGTCCTAAGATCCTGGATATGATTGGCCTTGGTTTTAGTCTTAACGACCAGATCATCAACATAACATTCGACGACTTTATGAATTAGGTCATCGAAGATATTGGTCATTGCCCTTTGATATGTAGCACCTGCGTTCTTCAGTCCGAACGGCATCACCTTGTAGCAATATATTCCGATCGGGGTTTAAAATGCTGTGTGCTTCTCATCCTCAGGCGACATCTTGATCTGATTGTATCCAGACGAGCCATCCATAAAGGTGAACAGCTCGTAATTTGAGGTATCATCGACCATCATTTCCATAACCGGTAGCGGAAAGTTGTCCTTAGGACATGCCTTGTTGAGGTCCCTGAAATCGACACAAACTCAGATCTGCCCATTTTTCTTCTTCACTGGGACTATGCATGCGATCCAGTCTGCATATTTCTCTTCCCTGATGAAGCCGGCATCGATGAGCTTCTTAGTTTCCTCGATAACCTTTTCTTCTAGTTCTCTTCTCATTCTTCGAGGAGCTTGTTTGACTGGCTTAGCATCAGGAGATATAGCCAACTTATGTACGACCACTTCAGGGGAAAGGCCAGGCATTTCTTTGTATGTCCACGCGAAGCAGTCGACGAACTCATGCAGCAGGGCTATTATCTGTGCTTTCATTTTCTCTGACAAGAGCGAGCTGATGTAGGTCGGCTTTGGATTATCGGGCGTTCCTAAGTCAATCTCGGTTAGCTCGTCAAAGGTTGCTTGTCCGCCATCTTCGAGCTCTTGAGGAGCTTCTTCTGGCTCGGCTATCTCGTCGTCATCATTTGATCTTTCGCTAGCCTCACCAACATGGATCATGTAGCACGCTTTGGAATCAGGTTGAATGTATCCTATGCCCCTTCTATCTGGAATTCGTCCATCGATGAGTGCTCGGACCTGGGGCGGATACCATAGCCCTTCGTAAAACTTTGCTTCGGACTCCGTTTGATATAACCGGCATCCGCACTTCTTAAAGTATTCCCGCATCTCGGGCTCATAGTATCCGGGATTGAGGACGGCTTTTATGCCTCTCTCATAGGGAAGGCACGCGACAGAAAGATCGTCCGGGTGCACAACGGGGTTTGACCTGTAAAACAGGATGCCCTTCTGTCCATTTTTCCTCCCGGGCACGTAGAAAGTTTTCAGCTGGTCCACGGTAGAGACTGACAATGCGTCGAGCTCTTTGCACATCCGTTTTGGCACCCTTGTGATGGCCAGGGACCCTTCTGCGACTTCGAAGGTCTCTCATAGTTTCGCTTGCTGCATGGGGGGCCAATCTGCACAGCTGTTGCACGGCAGGTCCTCTTCTTCTGACTCTTCAGTGTCACTGCCAAGATGAGGGAGGACTTTGCTGCTAGATGGGCTTTCAGTAACAGATTCGTCCGTATCGCTGCCGAAATGAGGGCGAGTTTTACGGAAGGACGGGCTTCCAGCGTCGGACTCATCAGTATCGCTGCCGAAATGCGGGCGCAGTTGGGTATTTTTGCTTTTGAAAGTGACAGCCGGCGCAGATTTTCTTTTGAGTCTTGGGGCCGGTCTATCCTCAGTCAGTCGTGGCTTAGCATTTTGGTGATTCGTAAAGTACCGAGAATCTTCATATCGGACTTCATGCACACCGAACGGCTGGATGTCTCCGTCAATGCGTCTTTCTTCGCCATTTTTAGTATACTTCATGCATTGATGGAGAGTTGACGGAATGATGCCGTAATCGTGGAGCCACGGCCGCCCCAAGAGAATCTTATAAGACGTGTCGGCGTCGATCACGTATATCTTAGCTTCAATTTGCAGATCCCCGAATTTGATTGGCAAAGCTATAGACCCCAGAACTTGCTGGCAATTTTGGTTGAAACCTTGAATGACAATCCTTTCCCTTGACAGGTGTCGGACGTCCATTGACAAACTCTTCAGAGTTCGCAAGTTCATGATGTTCACTGAGGACTCCGGATCAATCAATATGCGATTAATTCGATCTCCATCGCTGTACCCGGTCATGTAAAGCGGCCGATTATGCTCAGTCGTTCCCAGTAACAAGTCTTCATCCTTAAATGTGACTACGGCGGCATGCAAAGCGTGCTGGGCTTCTTTCATATTAATTTCCGCAAAGTGAGCTCGATACCGCTCGGGGTTTTGTAGAGCGTGAATGAGAACATCTCTAAGCTCCTTAGATAGGACCAAGGCGTCGTAGATGCTCAGGAGAGACGGAAGCTTCCGGAGATGTGCCAAGATATTATAGTCCACCTTGGAAGGACTTATGTTTTCATCAGCCGGTTATCTGCCATCTTCTTCATTAGCGACTTTTTTTTCCTTCCCTTTTGGGGCGTTGCCCTAATTTTGAGGTAGAGCCCTGCCGCTTCTGAGCTGGATTTGATTGGCCATTGTGGTGAGCTCCTCGTCCTCTTCGGGAAAATATAGCTCATCCTCGGAGTCTCTGCCAAGATGGATGGCGTAGCAGATTACTACTGAGATCTCTTCATTGGAGTCTTCTTCTAACTCCTCCAGAATTTCAGCCTCTTGTACAAGGAAGAACTCCTTCAATTGAATCAATGTTCTTTCCTTTTGTTCATATTCTTCGAGGGAATCGATATATTTCTGAATGGTCGATCTCCCTGCAGACTCTTTTTCACGCCGAGCTGCACTTTTCTTCTTCTTGAGCTTCTTGGATTTTGAGCCTGATGGAGCCGCATTGGCAGCTGGACTGGTAGGCTTCTTCTGCCCTTCCCATTCCGTCCTGGGTTCTTTCCGAAGTAGCTTTATCATCTTCTTCGTCTTATTAGATATGTGCGTACTCCACGGAGGCCGCGACGAGTCCGTTTCATTTCTCAGGGCAGCGGGTTCGGCTGTCTGCTCCCAGAAGGCTTCAGTTTCTGTCTGTATAAAGTTGGTGGTTGCAACTTGATTGTTCACCAACACACTTTTGGACAGCTAGATCTCTCCAGCCTTGTACTGCTTCTCGACCTAGTCTTTGAAGATATAGCAATCCTCGATCGCATGGCTCACTACTCGGTGGTACGGGCAATACAGAGGATTGTCGGTCATTTTTGCTTCTTGGGGTCTCTTCGACTCCAGCAATTGTAGGCCGTTATTCAAAGCATCTTTAAATATCTTGCGGACCTTGTCCCTTCTGAAAGAGTAAACCTTGTTCTTTTTCTCCTCTAGGGAAGGCCCATCTCCTCCCAGCAATGGCTTTCAAGACCGGTTGATTTTGGATTCGCCCGCCCTTCGCTTTTCTTCATGGTCGGAGGCATTGAAGACATTGGTACTGCTGGAACTCCCGCTTCTACGGTTGTCGTCCCGCTTGCTTTTCCAAGTTTTGTCTCTCTAAGAATCCGGTAGGGAATCTTGCTTCAAGCGTTCCAGCATTTGGACTTTCTTGGTTAGCTCCTGAAATGTCTTGAGGCCCGCCGTACACAAGAATGGGACCATCCAATTGCTGAGGTTCCCAATGAGAAGGCTGACGGACTGGTCCTGCTCCAGCGGCGGTTCGCACTTGACTGTGAGATTACACCATCGAGCGATAAAGTCGGTGTTGCTTTCATTCTTCCCCGGCTTGGTCCTCACAAGGTCGGCAATGGAGATTTTATCACTAACACTCATGAACCTTTGCCGAAACAGGGACTCCATTTAGGCAAAGGTAATGATGGACCCGTCCGGTATACTCGCATACCATTCGAAGGCGACGCCGGTCAGGCTGTTGACAAACTGACGAAGAAGGAGCGCGTCATTGCCCGCTGTATTTCCGCACGATGCTTTGAAGTGGGCGACGTGCTGATTTGCATTCCCCGTTCCATCAAATCTTCCGAACTTAGGAATGACGTAGCCGCTTGGGAACTCAATCAGATCGTACTGCGCGGGATATGGCCGCCCACTACTGCCGATTTCTTTCTGAGCTTCAGCTTCGGCCACCAATGTTTTAACCTTGCTGGTGACCAAATCCATTATTCGATCCTGTGTTAGCGGAATAGTGCTATCTGGGGACAAGGCGTCCCCAGAAGCGGAATGTGGCCGGCTTTCATGCGGCTCGACCAGTCTTGGTCCCAAAGGAACATGCATTGGTTGCCTCGGATTGTCATCACCCGGCTGATTAGTAGCGGATTGTGCCTGATTGGGAGGCGCTCGAGCAATTTGAGCCGTAAGCTGCATCACCACGTTCGTTAAGTCGTCAATCTTCGAATAGAGCTTAGCCATCTCTTTATCTTTGCTCCTGAGCTGTTTTCGAAGCTCTTGAAGCAGCTCTTGCTCCGCAGTCCTGGGGCGGAAAGTTGGCTCTTCCTTGCTGTCCGAGCTTGACTCTGCATGGACCGAGGGGTCTTTCTGCCTATCATCCTCATCGAGAGGGTTTTCTTCATCCTGCGGGGGGCGGCTGTTCTTGTGCGGCGGCAACCACATTCAGGCTAGATTGGGCTTGGGATGTGGTGGCTCCATCCTTGCTTTTGCTGCGAAGGTTGTCGCTGGGGCGCCCGCCCGCCATATAGACCGTATGGATGATATATCCGGCCGTCTTTCTATCATTGGCGGCTGATTTCACGGATCGCTGTCTTGACCCCCTTGCTTCGGTAGCTGGTAGTCGATTGAAGGCGGCTGGCCTAACCAGGTTCTTGAATGGTGCTGGCGCTTCTTTTCTGGATTTGCCCCGCTGCTTTCGTGCGGTGCAGAGCGCCTGATAGACCCTTGAAGAGACAGTGTCATACTTTTCCTGTTGGGGCCGGGACACGTCTCTTTGTAGCACTGTTCGGACCGCTGTCTTCTTGATTCTGGCGGTCATGGCATTTTTCTGAACCCACTTCAGAGGCTCGAAGGAATTGCTGATTCTTACGTCCGACTCAGCCGTCGTCGCAGGGCAACCCTGCACTTGGAACTTCACACGATTCCATTTGGACGAAGCCCTGGCCCTCTTGTTGGCTCGATACCTGAGCCGCTTCTGCCTTAACTTTTCTGTTCTAAGTGCCTGGCAGACTTCGGTTCTTTGGGAAGACACCGCAGACCGGGCGATGGAGGGCCTTGGAGATACGCTCGATTGTGCATTTGTTGGAGTCATCGCCTGAGCTCGTCCGCGACATTTGATGTTGCCCTTCGCACTGGAAGTCTTGCCCCCAGCTAGAGCGCCAGGGAGTCGTTCAAACACCATCTTAAGTTTCGATTGTGGTGCCTTAGCAATCACAACATTCGGCCTCTTGCCCCTTGGGATCGGCTAGGCCACCTGTTCCGCCGGGATTTCCGCCAGATGAGCGCTTCCGACAGGGTAGATGATGACGGAGCCAAACTGGCGGGGCGGTTCCTCTCACTGTCGACTAAGGCTTGCGGGGAGAACCACACGAGCATTGATCTTGACTACGTACGGAATCAGGGTCACGTTGGAAGCTGAATTCGTCTGGGGAGACATTATCGTCGAAGGTTGATTGCTGCACGGGAAAAAAAAACATTTCAGTATAGGCAATCGATATGTATATTGATTGAGTTCGCATGAACGTTTAACCCGAAATATGGGAGGAGAGATTGGTCCCACCGGGCGTGCCAAAATCTGTAGGGTGTTTTTCGTCACCCCATTGAGATGGGAATATGCGCGCGCTTGTCAGGCGTACAACAGATTCCCCTTGCCTAGGGTAGGCCGGGGTTTAATGATTGTGGGGATCCGAATCTCCGGCAGTAGCGGACTAAGCTGCCGTTAATTACCCCTCGCCTTTGGAGTGAGGGAACCTCCGATTGACGGGTTAAACTGGTCATGCGAACTCAATGTGCAGTGTACGTGTGTGTTGTTTTGGAGGGGGTTTGGATATATCGGGAGCCACGCAGAGTTTTTACGGGGGTCCCGCTCCCGGATAGCGGGCTGGGGGTCAAGGGGGCTAGCAGCCCCCTTGCGGGGTGTGGGGCAACGCCCCGTTAGAAATTTTTTCTAACAGGGACAGTGTCGTGGAGTATGTGTGTATGTACATATGTATACATATGTATGTATATACATGTATATATATATAAAGGGGGAAAAGACATCCAAAGGATGTGTGGGGGCAGCAACTTGGGCGATGTGCGCCTAGGTGCTGTGCGCTCAGGCGCTAGAGTGCCACGTGTCGGCACGTGGGCGCTCTGCGCATGAGCGCAAGTGCGCCACGTGTCGGCATGGGGGCGACTTGCGTTTGAGCGCTGGGCGCTTGAGCGCAAGTGCGCCACGTGTCGGCACGAGGGCGACTTGCACCTGAGCGCCTGCGCTTGAGCGCAAGCGTGCCACGTGTCGGCACGGGGGCGACTTGCGCTAGAGCGCAAGCGCGCCACGTATCGGCACCGGGGCGACTTGCGCTCGAGCGCAAGCACGCCACGTGTCGGCACCGGGGCGACTTGCGCTCGAGCCCTTGCACGCCACTTGTCGGCACGTGGGCGCTTTGCGCTCGAGCGCTAAGCGCTTGAGCGCAAGCGCACCATGTGTCGGCACGCGGGCGCTCTGCGCTTGAGCGCCGGCGAGAAAAATAGACTTTTAGCCTAAAAAAATTTCTCGGAAGAGAAATCAGGGAGGAGTTGGACTTCTGAGTGTGTTTTTTTCCTTGGGTTTAGTGAAAGAGGTTCTTCTTCTTCCTCCTCTGTTAGCTGGATCTTGAAGATCAATAGATATGGGATTTTTAAAAATCTCTTCTTTTTGAGATCTAATGAAAGATCTGAGTTCCCCTTTATGGGTTTTGTGGTGAAAAACTAATTTGTTTTAAAAAAAGAAGAGTAAAACTCTTGATTTAATTCAAGAGAGAGAAGAAGGTTTTGGAACCTTGAAGAAGGAGAAAAGATCTCAGATCTGAAAAATTTTGAGAGAGAGAAAAAATTTGTTTAGATATTTCATTATCTTTGCCTTTATAGGCCATACACTTTACACATAGCCCCTTAGGCTTCAAAAAATGGCATTTTGCCTATCCCATGGCTCATGTGCCATTTCTTTTTGCACATAAGCCATGGGCTTTACAAAATTTGGCTTTATGCCCATTTTTCTTACATTTATTTATAAAATAAAATAAAAGAAATACAGCAAAATTATTTATTACAAAATTTTTATCTTGGCATGGGGGGAGGCCGGCCGCTTCATGTTCGGGCTCGACCCGGGCATGGGCCCACTTGACCTGGGCTTGGGCCCACCTGGCTTGGGGTTGACTTTGATTTTGACTTGGTCAACCGGGGTCTAAATTTTTACCCCAACAGAGCATTTTCTTCGTCTGTTAGCTCGTAATGAACCGTCACTCGTAGAGAGGGTAGCTCTATTTCCAAGGGGAGTACTGCTTCAGCGCCGAATACCAATTCATATGGCGTTGTGTTTGTGGCTGTTTTGAACGTGGTCCGATACGCCCAGAAAGCATCATGCAGTCTCTCGTGCCAGTCCTTTTTATTTTTGGACACCGTCTTCTTTATGATCTTTGTCAAGGTTTTGTTGATAGCCTCAGCTAGACCGTTAGCTCGGTGATTATAGACCGAAGAGTATCTCTAGTCTATATTGTGCTATTGTGCAAAGCAGCTGATTTTGTGACTTCTGAAGGCCGGCCCGTTATCAGAGATAATTCTTCGCGGAGTGCCGAACCGATAGATGATGTGCGTTTTGAAGAAATGGAGAATATTCTCCGTCTTCACTTCACTTAGCGATACTGCTTCTACCCACTTAGAGAAGTAATCGGTTGTCGCCAATATGAACCGATGTCTTTTGGATGACACTGGTTCATGAGCCCAATTATGTCGGTTTCCCACATTTCGAACGGCCAGCTAGCCACCGTTGGGTGTAACGGGTTTGGATGCTGGTGGATGAAATCTCCATGTATTTGGCACGAGTGGCACTGCTTCGCATATTTGAGGCAGTCATGAATCATCGTGGGCTAATAGTAGCCCATCTTTTTGATCTTCAGCTTCATCTTCAGCCCGGTTTGATGAGAACCGCAAATTCCGTCATGAGTTTCTTAGACGACTCTCTTTGCTTCTTCTAGTCCCAGGTGTTCCCGCAAAAAATTTCTGCGCAAAAGAGTCCAAGGTATCAAATGACAGCGATACGCTTAAGAAAATGGGAACCAGTATCTTCCGGGCTGTTTTTTTGACAAACTCCCGAATGAGAAACAGATAAATTCTGATGGTATCGAAAGCGGCTCGAAAAACCCTTCGATTTGATATATTATGGGCCTCGTAATTCATCCGGGATCAAAAGTTATGAGGAATTACGTGTCCACACGTGATGGACTTTTAAGAACCCGCTGGAGGAGCTAAAAGATATAATAAAAACTCAGAAAAGACCCCAATGGGGCATCACGTGCTCACACGTGACCATGGGTCACGTGCAGACACGTGATGGGCTTTTAAAGCCTCTAAAATAATGAATGGAATTTAATTCTAAAAGTCAGAAAATACCTCAACGAGGTATCACGTGCTTACACGTGACCAATGGTCACGTGTTGACACGTGATGGTTAAAACAACAACATAAACAAGCGGCTGTTAAAGGAACCAATTTGGGGGTCACGTGCTCACACGTGACCAAGGGTCACGTGCTCGCACGTGACTGGTTTTAAAAGCTTTATAATTTAATAGAATTAAATTCTAAAAGTTTCTGAATCTTTCCAAATGGAAAAGGGTCATGGGAAACCGTTGGATTAAAAATCCAAGGGTGATTAAAAATCACCAATTTATGAAAAAATCTTGGACTTGGAAAGATTTCCCCCCTAAATCTGACCGAGATAACAAATGGATATCTTTGGATTTAAAATCCAATGGTGAATAAAATTCACTTAACAATCTAAAGGCCCAGATTAATGATGAATGCAAATCAAATCTCTCAATATACAAATCAAATCTCTTAATGAGAGATTTGTTAAACAAATTGATTCTCTTCCTCCTCTTATAAATAGGAGCCAAGAGAAGAGAAGGAGATACACCTTGGAGAGAGAAGAAACAGAGAGAGGAGAATTTAATTCTCTGCGAAAGAAAAACCCTAGGTGAGAAAAGGGAAAAGATTAACTTCAAAAAGAGAATTTAATTCTCAAAATTCAAGAGTTTAACTCTTATAAAAAAAAAGAAGAACTTAGTTCTTTTTCTGGTTGAAGATCTGTACAGAGCACATCTCCCCATAGGATGAGAATTTAATTCTCATCGGGTTGAGATCCTGCCATGCAGATCCTAAACTTAGAAGGGGAATTGAGTTTTGAGAATTTAATTCTCCTGAAACAAAACTAGGGTTTAACCCTAATCAAGAATTTAATTCTTTTACATATCTGGGAATTTAATTCCTTTGAAAAGAAATCAGGGTTTTATCCTAAATAAGAATTTAATTCTTTTACGATAGGAATTTAATTCCTCCAAAATCATAATTAGGGTTTAACCCTACAAAGAATTCAATTCTTAAAAGATCTCTGTTCATGAAAAGAACTAGGGTCACGTGCCCCCACGTGACCCTTGAAAAGATCCCCTGCAAAGAACTTTGAAGCATCACCCCACGTGCTCCCACGTGACTCCCAAAACGCAGAAAGAAAAAGCAAGGGGAATGAAAGCTTTGGGCGCTCTCACGTGTTATCATGTGACCCCTCAGCAAATGCTTTAACAATTGGCGCATAGATCCCCATCACGTGCCAACACGTGATGCTCTAAAATAAAAATGAAAGTGTTTAACACTTAATAGCAGAACGAAGAAAGGAGTTTCGGCCCAATCTCAGGCACCTCACGTGCCCCACGTGACCTCTGAAGCACAAAGAATAGAAAAGAGCTCTGGGGCGCCCTCACGTGTCACCACGTGACCCCTAATGAGCAGTATAACGCACAGAGCATGGGCTTTCATCACGTGCTCGCACGTGATGGCCGTCAGAACTAAAGTGTTAAACACTTACCTGCAGAATAAAATAAGGGGAATCAGGGCGCTCTCACGTGTCCACACGTGACCCTTCTCTCCTTAGTGTTTAACACTAATCTGAAGACTTTGTCCTCAGTGTTTAACACTGATTTTCTTAGTGTTTAACACTCATTTGGAAAACTCTATTTGCAGTGTTTAACACTGATTTGCTTAGTGTTTAACACTAATTTGAAAACTCTGTTCCCAGTGTTTAACACTGATTATCTTTTAGTGTTTAACACTAACTTGCTAATCTTATTTCCAGTGTTCAACACTGTTGGTTTCTAGTGTTTAACACTAGCTTTAGCCCAATTGGCTAAGTTTCAGAGGCAAAGCCTCTCCCTCAATGGACCAACAGAGGGCCAATATTTCAAACTTAATTGGACTTAGCCCAAACTGGCCATAAGTCCTCAAATCATCTTGAACTGAGCACATCTGCTCTTTCAATCAACTTATTGGTTCAAGGGTACATCTCTGAACTTCTCTGATATTTGTCGTTGTAATCCTTCAACGTCTTCAGAGAGGTGACGGGTCCCGATGACCACACATCAAGACGGACTGTGGGGTCCTTAAACCCACGGACTTATGCGTCCTTAAACTAAAATACGGACTGTGGGGTCCTTAAACCCACGGACTTATGCGTCCTTAAACTACCTATGGACCACCACGTCCCTAAACTGGCGGTGGACCACCACGTCCCTAAACTGGCAATGGACCACTATGTCCCTAAACTGGAACAACAGAGCCCATACGCTCTTTTGACGGATCTAAACGATCCCGTTAAGTCGATCTTAGTCCCAAACTGGACTAACGTATCCTTAACAACCGTTTAAGTTGATCTTAGCCTCAAATATGGCTAACGCATCCTTAAACCTTCAAACAGACTTTAGTCCCAAATTGGACTCTAGATCCCCCCAATCTACTTTGGTTCAAGGGTACATCTCTGAACTCCTCTGACATCTGTCGTTGTAATCCTTCAACGTCGTCAGAGAGGTGATGGGTCCCGATGGCCATAAATTTAATGGACCACTATGTCCCTAAACTGGAACATTAGAGCCAATAGCTCTTTTGTCGGATCTAAACGATCCCGTTAAGTTGATCTTAGTCTCAAACTGGACTAACGTATCCTTAACAAACGTTTGAGTTGATCTTAGCCTCAAATATGGCTAACGTATCCTCAAACCAAAACCCCAAACCCAAATCTAAGAAAACACGGATTTGGACTAATCCACGTCCTACGGGCGACGACATAAATTGGTCTCCGTATACAATCCACGGGCAACCACAAAGAAAACAAACACCCACGACACGAAGTGACCAGCTGGAGAAGGAGAAAGTTGTTACCGTGATGCGGTAGCGTAATTAACTACAGGGGCTTGCGCCTGCAGGGAAGAGCATCCCCACAATCAAAAACCCCTCAAGCGAGGGGGAATCTGACGAAGTCTGCTACATCGGCCGCATCCGTCTAAACCTCCGATACACGGTGCCATAAATCAACTTGGCATCTTCGGAGAGGTGGAAGGATAAAACCAATTAGCATCTGCCCCGAACCTCAGGAGAGACAGCCCATGTCCCGGCCGCCGTTCGGAGGGGAACAGATTCTGGCACGCCCGGTGGGACCTTTTCCTCTTTCCACTCCACACTTCGTGTGTCGTGTTCGCGAATGAATCGCGGTTTGATATGGTTGCCTGTGGATTCGAGGTACTAAGATTTGGTGTCTTGCTCCATGCAGAAAATAGAAGATCAATGGCTTCAAACTGCACTACCTGCAACTGCAACTCTCGCTCCGTCCTTACTGGAGGAATGACTTATGGGCCCCAAGCGGCCTCCATATTCTCTATGCCGGAGGAACAGGTAACCCAAACCACCGCTGGACTATTCTTTGGACCATGCTCCCACTGATGAGCTTCAATGCCCCATTACCATCGCAAGAAGCTCCGAAGAAGTTGGTCTTCGATCGGCTTACAACTATCGCGGCCCCTCTCAACTGGTCGCCCAAGCCCAATGCCTCAGCTTTCAGCAAGCTAGGCCAAAACTCATGTGGGCCCATGAAGAAGCTCGCAATACCAGAAAAGGTTGTTCCGAAGAGGATAGCCATCCCTGCTCCTAAAGTCGTCAAGGCGGCTTCTCCTGCCAAAGGGTCGGTCTTCACAAGACTGACTATTCCGGCTCCCGTTCCTGCTCGAAGGTCTGTCTTTGACAGATTGGATACCGCTACTCAAAAGACGTCAGTCTTCAAGAGACTGGCACTAGCAGCGCTTCATCTGGACAGGGGGCAAGACAAAGCCATCCCCATCACCGGACCAGCCCCAACAGCTCGACACGCTCGACGTCGTTACTGGCACCGAGTAAGGAAGGCCGGGGGCAACTCTCCCTCAGGGCTAACTCCACCGGCTCCAATGGTGGAAGTTAATGCTGCTGTTCCAACTGGGAACAGCTTTGAACCGCTAAGGAGGGTACGCAAGAACTCTCTGACTGCCACGTTGAAAAGATCTCCTCCACCTGCGGAGAGTGTTACAGAAGCGAAGCCGGAGCAGCCTCCTCAACGGCTGTCCTCCAAAATTTACAAGGACTGGCGACGGGTTCAGGACTCGGTAATCATTCAAGATCACTCTCACCGGCAAAAGAAGGTGAAAGTTCAGGAAGGAAAAAACCGTCCTGTCAAATCACAAAGGACGACAACCACTTGGGTGCCTGCTGCAACGGCTCCCTCCACGTCGACTACTCAAAAGAGAAGGAGGTCGGAGAAGATCCCTGTGTCCTTGGCAAAACGCAAAGACACTGAAGCTAAATGCCCCAAGTCTGGGGGCAGGATGGTCCACACTGTATACATGGCGTCGGGAAAAGAAGACAGCCGCGCGTCCACAGGTCATAGACCGCTTACACGGTCGGTGACCAAAGCCCAAGAGCAACAACAGATGCTTCAGGAAATGATGACTGCAATGGCCGCACTTACCGGGCCAAAAGAAAGCCCGGAGGCATCATCAGAGCAGCGTCATGAACAAGAAACTGACGCTGACTACCTACGCAGAGTCCTCGAAAAGAAAGACAGAGAAGCCGCAGAGAAAGCGGCTAACATAAAGCAAATGGCGCTCCTCTTCCAAGATATGGTAGGGATGATGCTACAGCCGGACCCTCCAGTTGAAGACCCTCCGATCATTACTGAAGACGATAGAGGAGAGACATCTAATCCTCCTCCAACTCTTTCAACAGCCGAAGATGAAACCATTTCCAAGGCTGCGCTGGATGGCTATATAGCTCATCAAATATGGGCTCATCAAGTGAATGAAGCGGCTGCGCAAATTGTTAGAACTGGACGACCCTATCCGGGCTGGTATGACCAAATCAGTTACCCGCCGGGATATACGATCCCTAAGTTCCACGTATATAAAGGGACAGGGAACCCACATCAGCATGTCGCTCAATTTAGGGCCTTATGCGGCAATACTGGAGGCGATGACAGATTGTTGCTTCGACAATTTATCGGCAGCTTAGCAGAAGCGGCGTTCGAATGGTATACGGAGCTACCTAACGACTCTGTCAAAACATTTGCGGAGATGGAGTTGCTGTTTACACAAAGATTCACGAGTGCTAGTGAACGCACCCCGATAACAGCACTGATCAACGCCAGGATAAGGCCAGGCGAAACGTGGGTTCAATACGCAACACGATGGCGGAATCTGTGGTCAAAATGCGAACAGCGGATCGAAGAAGCACCTGCGGTAGGTATGTTCGTAGGCACTCTTGATCCGCAAGCAACCATCTCGCAATTCATGATGTTCTTCAAACCGACCACGTTCCAGGCTTTAATTGATAAGTTGGCCCAAATGGATCAGATGAGTCACACACCATCTCATTCAAAGACGGATCCTTGGAATGAAAAGGGCAAAGGGAAAGCAACCTTTGTTGCCAATACTCAACAACGGTCGAGCAACTTAAAGCCGGTTGTCCGTCAAAACAATATGCGTCCACGCCCATCCCTCGAGGAGAGACTGGGACGTCCTTACTCGTTTCCTCAGGATAAAACGATAAGACTGTTCGAGCTGGCAGTGCGCAACGGACTCATCAATCTGCCGAGTCCAAAGCGTCCGTTGCAGCCATGCGATGTCAACGATCCCAATTATTGCCCTTACCACCAAACGATAAGTCACCCGATTGAGGATTGCTTCATCTTTAAAGGATGGATCGAAGATCAGTGCTTACAAGGCAAGTTCGCGCTGTCTGAAAAGTGGAAAGTAAACCCACCACAGCCGCACACTCCAAAGAAGACGGACGCACCGGGGGCAACTTGTCATGTGATCTCCCACTCATTTACGGACGATGAAAAAACTCCTTGCACTGAGAAACTGGGGGCAGAGCCTGAGCCGAAATTCGTGTGGCCGTCAGACGAAATGATCGACGCGTTTCTAGATGAAATTCGTCTAAAAAGTAAAGCTGACCGGAAGCGCGAGATGGCCATATTTGAAAAGGCCAAACGCCGGTGACTGGACAAAAGGGTCGAAATACTCCCACCATATCAAAGTACATCCGCCGCAAATGAAAACAGGATCAAGACAAGAAAACGATTCGCCAAAGCCATATCGATGGGGATGAGGCTGCCCTCTTTCAGAGAAAATTCTTCTGGTAGTATACATCTTGATGAAGCGGACGTACATCCTAACTTCTGCTTATATCATCAGAAGATTACACATCCTACTGAAGATTGCGACACCTTTAAGTGTTGGTGGCAAGGGTATGTCGCTCACAGGCAACACTTCAACAGGACAAAGCGCGAAGCTCGTAGACAGCAGAAAAATGCAATAGATGAGCGTAAAAGAATTGACGGCAGTTGTCATAGGGTCGATCCCGAGGGACCGCGAGTTATCACCTTCGGGGCGACTCCGACGAAAAAGTAGCCCACGGTCCTCTCTTCAAGGAATCCATCTCTAAAACGAAAGAATTGAGGAGTTGCGAGAACATTCAGCCGTGCAATCGCACACTACCCGGAAAGAATCTCGGACCCGCAAACAAGGGATCGAACAAAAAGGATAAAGGGAAGGAAAAAATGGCCTTCGTCACCAACGCTCAACAACAATCGAGTGACCCTAGACCGGTTGTTCGCCAAAGCAACAAGCGGCAACCCCTCAATGAAAAGTTGAAACGTCCTTACTCGTTTCCCCGGGACGAAACAAGGAGGCTATTCGAACTAGCAGTGCGCGACGGACTTATCACTCTACAGGAGCCGAAATGCCAGCTACAACTGAATGAGGTCAACAATCCTAATTACTGCCCTTACCACCAAGTATTGGGCCATCCGATCAAAAATTGCTACATCTTCAAAAACTGGGTTGAAGACCAATACCACATCTTCAAAAACTGGGTTAAAGACCAATACCAACAGGGCAAGTTCGCGCTGTCCTAAAACTGGAAGGTGAGCCCGCCACAACCACATGCTCCGAAAAAGATGGATATGCCGGGGGCATCATGCTCATTCATAGAGAAAGCCCAACGGACCACTACGTCCTAAAACTGGATAATAGACCGAAACGTCGTTAAACTAACAACGGACCACTACGTCCTAAAACTGGATAATAGACCGAAACGTCGTTAAACTAACAACGGACCACTACGTCCTAAAACTGGATAATAGACCGAAACGTCGTTAAACTAACAACAGACCACTACGTCCTAAAACTGGATATGGACCGAAACGTCCTTAAACTAACAATGGACCGCAATGTCTTAAAACTTGCAAATGACCGAAACGTCGTTAAACTACTCCCAACCCGCAGCATTTTCAGGCTGACGTGGTAAAAAAAAACAAAAAAAAACAAAAAAAAAACGGTATGTCCATAAGCAAAATGGGCACGGATGAAAACCCGAAAGGGCTCCGTGAGTAAAAACAGCAGGGCTACCGGCGAGTGTTCGTAAAAACCCGAAAAGGCGCGACCTCGTTAAAAAAAAAAAGAATAAAAAAAACGGTATGTCTATAAGCAAAGTGGGCACGGATGAAAATCCGAAATGGCTCCGTGAGTAAAAACAGCAGGGCTACCGGCGAGTGTTTGTGAAAACCCGAAAGGGCGCAACCTCGTTAAAAGACACTTATAGGGTCCTCTCGACCTTGTAAGGAGAAACCACCCGCGTGAGATCCTTACGACTCATAAGGGAGCAACACACTTAGGGATCCTCATGATTCCTAAGGAGAAATTACACTTGCGAGATCCTCACGACTCGTAAGGAGAACTCTCTTATAGGTCCCTCACGGCTCATAAGATTTGAAAGTCTTAAGTTACAGAGACCTGAACCTGTTCTTAAGCAACTCCCACAACCTCTATTAATGCCCTACAAGCAGCTCAATACTGACCCTTGTATACAATCCACGGGCGCGAATAAACATTTCCCTAACAAGGTCCCACCCGTGACTGGGGATATGTCCATACGGTGAACAACCCTTGTGAGTCCTCTCGACTCATAAAGAGAAAATACTCTTGTAAGATCCTTATGACTTATAAGAGAACATACACTTAGGAGTCCTCACGATTCCTAAGGAGAAAACGCACCTGCGAGATCCTCACGACTCATAGGGAGAAATACCTTTGTGAGACCCTTACGGCTCATGAAGTCAAAAGCCTTAGTCGACGGGATCCTAACCCTGTTCGCTAAGACATCTTTGTTCGACATCGACAGAGGCAAATGATGATTCGCTCCTGGCAATATCCCAGTTGTAGCGATGCTGATGCCTAAACCGGCATCAAATTCCAAGTCCTTTCATGGAAAATGATGATTCGCTCCTGGCAATATTCCAGTTGTAGCGATGATGATGCTGAGATTGGCACCAGATTCCAAGTTCCACACTCGCGATAAAAAAAAACAGCGAGCTATACGTGCATACGAAATAGCCGAAATGATGGGGCAACTTGCAATAAAAATCAGCAAGTAAAAAAATATATATGCATGAAAAATAGCCGAAATGATTGGGCAACTCGCAATAAAAAGCAGCGAGTAAAATTAAAATAAATAGCCGAAATGATTGGGCACCGCGAAAAATAGCCGAAATGATTGGGCAATCGCGATTTTCGCGATATAAAAAGCTGAAATGATAGAGCATCGCGGAAAGAATAAAAAAAAATGATGAAAGAATGAAACTTTTTGCCCTACAGGTGATGCTACATCAATCCCTGTATACAATCCAGGAGCGCAAAAAAAGAAGGAGTCGCACTCCTCCTCCCCAGTTTTCATCTGAAGAAGAAGCCGAATCTCGACGGGCCACAAATAACCTAGAGATCATCTCAACACTCGTCTCGTCACAGCGGACACATCATCAAACAAAGCGGAACAGCGGCAACTCCCAGTTCCATGACTCGACGATGTACTCCCACAGAGAGTCAAACCCAACTCCGTGAAATGCAGATATAATCAACAAAATTTCTGGTCACGTGGAACGCGGATAACGTCACTCTTTGACCCCGTGGAAATTGTCCAGAGCGGATCCTGGTCCTCGCAGAACACGGCAGTGAACCCGTGTGAAGCATCCAGAGCGGAGCCTAGTCCTCGCCTAACGCGGCAGTGAACCCGTGTGAAGATCTAGAGCAAAATTCTTGGTCATGTGAAACGCGGATAACGTCACTCTTTGACCCCGTGGAAAACGTCCAGAGCAGATCCTGGTCCTCGCAGAGCACGGCAGTGAACCCGTGCAAAGCATCCAGAGCGGAGCCTAGTCCTCGCCTAACACGGTAGTGAACCCGTGTGAAGCATCTAGTGCAAAATTCCTGGTCACGTGGAACGCGGATAACGTCACTCTTAGACCCCGTGGAAAACGTCCAGAGCGGATCCTGGTCCTCGCAGAGCACGGCAGTGAACCCGTGTGAAGCATCCAGAGCGGAGCCTGGTCATCGCAGAGCACGGCAGTGAACCCGTGCAAAGCATCCAGAGCGGAGCCTAGTCCTCGCCTAACGCGGCAGTGAACCCGTGTGAAGCATCTAGAGCAAAATTCCTGGTCACGTAGAACACGGATAACGTCACTCTTTGACCCCGTGGAAAACGTCCAGAGCGGATCCTGGTCCTCGCAGAGTACGGCAGTGAACCCGTGTGAAGCATCCAGAGCGGAGCCTAGTCCTCGCCTAACGCGGCAGTGAACCCGTGTGAAGCATCTAGTGCAAAATTCCTGGTCACGTGGAACACGGATAACGTCACTCTTTGACCCCGTGGAAAACGTCCAGAGCGGATCCTGGTCCTCGCAGAGCACGGCAGTGAACCCGTATGAAGCATCCAGAGCGGAGCCTAGTCCTCGCCTAACGCGGCAGTGAACCCGTGTGAAGCATCTAGAGCAAAATTCCTGGTCACGTGGAACACGGATAACGTCACTCTTTAACCCCGTGGAAAACGTCCAGAGCGGATCCGGGTCCTCGCAGAGCACGGCAGTAAACCCGTGTGAAGCATCCAGAGCGGAGCCTCGTCCTCGCCTAACGCGGCAGTGAACCCGTGTGAAGCATCTAAAGCAAAATTCCTGGTCACGTGGAACACGGATAACGTCACTCTTTAACCCCGTGGAAAACGTCCAGAGCGGATCCTGGTCCTCGCAGAACACGGCAGTGAACCCGTGTGAAGCATCCAGAGCGGAGCCTAGTCCTCGCCTAACGCGGCAGTGAACCCGTGTGAAGCATCTAAAGCAAAATTCCTGGTCACGCGGAACACGGATAACGTCACTCTTCGACCCCGTGGAAAACGTCCAGAGCGGATCCTGGTCCTCGCAGAACACGGTAGTGAACCCGTGCGAAGCATCCAGAGTGGAGCCTAGTCCTTGCCTAACGCGGCAGTGAACCCGTGTGAAGCATCTAGTGCAAAATTCCTGGTCACGTGGAACGCGGATAACGTCACTCTTTGACCCCGTGGAAAACGTCCAGAGCGGATCCTGGTCCTCGCAGAGCATGGCAGTGAACCCGTGTGAAGTATCCAGAGCGGAGCCTGGTCCTCGCAGAGCATGGCAGTGAACCCGTGTGAAGCATCCAGAGCAGTGCCTGGTCCTCGCAGAGCACGGCAGTGAACCCGTGCGAAGCATCCAGGGTGGAGCCTAGTCCTCGCCTAACACGGCAGTGAACCCGTGTGAGGCATCTAAAGAAAAATTCCTGGTCACGTGGAACGCGGATAACGTCACTCTTCGACCCCGTGGGAAACATCCAGAGCGGATCCTGGTCCTCACACCAACATGGAGTGATCACCACCGCGACATTCGTCTCGATACAGCGGACGCGATACCAGCAAACGAAGCGAAGGCCAAATTCCTAGCTTCAGGATCTTGACGGCAAGTCATATAAAGCCTGAAAGACAATCGAAGATTATCCCACACCAGCGCGGAGTGGTCACCACTGTAGGGTTCCTAGGCATCCTAATGAGGTCTCACAAGGCATCAACCATGCCAATTTCAAAAATTCTAGGTGCCGAGAAACCCGACTACGGATCGTTGGCTAGAAATCGAGGAGAAACAATAAACTAGTTAACACTTAACTAAGAGAATACGGAAATACAACCTTTGTAGATCCGGTCCTCCACCTCCACGGCTCTGAGATGAGGTCCTCTCCGCTGTCCAAATCAAATCCGGGCTCTAGCGTCGGCTTCATCGGAGAACGAGCGGGCAAGGTCGTCGGCTTCGTGCCGAAGATGATCTACGTCGAGGCATCGCTAGATCAAGCTCCACCTTCACCAAACCATGATAACTTGTGAAGGAAACACACTCTACTACTTGTCAAGAGGTAGAGGATGAAGAAATAGGAAGTGGGTAGACTTTAGAATTGGATTTCTCACTCAATCTCATCACTTGCCATTAATGGAGCAAGCTTTCTTCATGTGAAGAAAATGAAGAAGAAGAAGAAGCTAATTATGATAAGTTGATAATATTTGGAAAAGAAATGAATACTTATCATATTAGAACCATGGTTAGGTGTAGAGAATCAATCATGGTTAAAAGAGATGGTTAGGGTTAAGCATGAGACAAAATTGGTGACAAAGTCAAACATTCATGAAAGTTCATGAAAGAATAAAAGAAAGCCACCAATTCTTCTTCTGCAAAATAATTTCCAAAAAGAAATAAATGAATAATTTAAGAAAATAAAACCCTAATCATTTAGTTAACCATGGTTTAATTCTTTGCACTTAACCAAGTAGGCTTGCATCATCAACTATGATACAAACAAGTGCACAAAATCATATCGCATATGCAATGCGCACATCCGAGTAAGAAAATCCATTCAAAGTGAACCGATACTAGTTAATGCAAAGTAATATATCAAATATATATAATTATACATTAAATCATTAAATCAACACTTGATTCAATGATCCGGTCATGTCGCACACAACCGACTAGTATTCAATGTATCGGCTTATCGATTCAACGCTTGAATCGATAACTAGGTTATATCGCATACAACCATCCGACACATTGATCGCGAGAATGAAATACGGTATCACATACACGTATTATTCTCGGTCCCGCACATATCTCATATGCGCTCCTATTTCGTTTCGCTTGAGCCAGGAAACCTCTGTGTAGGACTCTAAAGACTCGTCAATACGCCGGCAGCAGATGATGATCATATCAAACACCCACAAGCCGCAAGCGGTCTGCTAAACGTAACGGCCACCCGGGTATTGAGCGATCTGAAGATCGACGAGCAATCCCGCTCACACTCCAGTGAATCCAACCAGTAACACTACCGTACAGTACGGTCTGATCGTCTGATATGTCGCATATCTCGCCTAGGGGTGATCAACGTCAGACCCCAATAGCTCGATAAGTCGTGTCGATATGAGGTCTATAACAATTCGAGAAACTACTGGTAACACTTACCAGTAAATCTCAGCAACCCTGGCCAGGGATTTCCTGTTATAGCCAATCGAACACAGCTCAACATCAACCCCCTATACCGGGAGAGACGAATCCCCTCCTATCGCTCATTGCCTCCATGTGACTCGGGACTGTACCCAAAAACCACCGTTTTGCACGCCCTCTTGGACGTGGTAAGATGGAAATCAAAGCACAGTGGGAACCACACAAGACTCTATGACGATCTCGGGTCAACAGACTACTCTGTACCAGTGTCACCAGAGAACTGCCATCTGACGTGAGGTATAATACCATCTGGGAGTTCTCGGCGAGTCCGTCCAGTGTACCCAGTCTCTACTGAGCACCCGTATATCATCTCCGATGTCAAACACCAATGGATATGGGATCATCCATCGCCCATCTGTATGGGTCGAGAAGGTACACGCTAGTCTACTCTGGTATATCGATGCCCCGTCTCGATACACCCACGACTAGGGACTTTGAAGGATGTACTTATGGACTACCATGTCCCCACTAGTATGATCCGCATCATAGTCCAGGTGGTCAAGTACAGATCCTAAGGGCTTTACCAACATGTAACAGGGAGACAATCAGTGTACACGTTAAGGTAAAGATCAACCAGATAGCATACTATCATGTCGAGCAAGAAAGTCCTCCCTATATATGTCCCAGCATCCACCACAATATACATCCTATGTATAGTAATGGCCTTTAGGGCATACATATAACTAACAATCTCCCACTTGCACTAGGGCCATCTGATAGCAGTGGTTGTAGTATCTCATACTCAACCATCCCATAAAAGTCTCTCTCTGGGAACAGGCCTTTGTGAGTGGATCCGCTGTGTTGTCCTCTGAGTCTACTCTCCTAACCTCGATCCCCTGGAGATCAACCATCTCCACGATCAGGTGATACTGCCTTAGAATATGTCTGGATCACTGATGGGACCGGCATTCCTCGGCATGAGCCACAACTCCATTGTCTCACAATGGTAGGAACGTAGTTTATCTCATGTACTAATATACACCCAAACATCCTCTTTGGTAGCATCTTAAGTAGCGATGTATCCTGCCTTTATCGTCTAGTATGTCACGGTATCTAGCTTGGAACTCTTCCAACATACCGTCCTTCGATTGAGGGTAAAGACAATGCCTGCGACTGACATTCAGTCGTCTTTATCACCCTGGAACACTTCCAGCGATTCTCCCCAGGATCAATTGATATCATCTCACTACAACTAGTGAGAATCCTAACATCCAATTAAATCTATCTCATAGATCCAAAATCCAGGATTTAGTAGGTATCACTTTGATCCTTTGTGGAGAATCATTGTGATAAGCGGAGATTGATCGAGCGTAGCATAGGAAACTCCTTCCCTATCAAGAGTATGTCATCCATGTACTCTACGAGGATCGTCACCATACTCCCTACTACCTTTTTGTATATACAAGGTTCATCTACCATTTTGATGATGTCAAACTCTTTGACTACTTCATCAAAACAGATGTTCCAACTCCGCGATGCCTGCTTCATCAAATAAAGCATCTTGCACACGTTTCCGCTGCTCCCACTGTTTACGAAGCCCTCTGGCTGTGTACTTATAGACGCACTCTTCTAAAACATCATTTAGAAAAGCAGTCATGACACCCAACCACCAGATATCGTAGTCATGGTATGTAGCCGTGACAAGTAGGATCTGGATGGACTTAAGCATAGCTACTTGAAAAAGGTTTCATCATTATCCACACCTGGTCAATGATGCACACTTTTAACAAGTCTAGCTTTGAAAGTCTCAACTTTTCGATGTACACCAAGTAATCTTCTCAAGATATACTTGCTCCTGATGGGGATTTAACCCTTCAGATATAGCAACCAAAGTCCATACTTTGTTGGTGTATAAGGATTCCATCTCAGATCGCTAAGCATCCAGCCATTCTTACAGAGTCTCACTCCTGATGGCCAGCTCGAAGCTAGTTGGGTCATCATCTCATGATGCAATCCTTGCTCCCACTGTCATGGAGAAACCGAAGTTGCTCTCAGGTGGGTGAGGAACCCTACTAGATCGGCGGAGAGGCTGAGGTTCGTTGGTTTCTATTGAATCCTTCGGTTCTACCAAATCATCTGCTATAGTTTGCATAGCTGGAACATTTCCAGTTCTACATAACGGATCTTGCCTCGAGTTTGTCCGGATTTTGCTTTTAGACATTGGCCGGACAACCCCAAATCTTAACTAACTTAAGACATGGGCTCTTCCCTTTCCATATCACATATGAAGTGGTAGGTAACTGATTTGATTCGAACCCTATTCAATAGGTATGCAGCTTCTCAAGTGCATAACCCCCAAAAGGAAATAGGTGACTCGGTAGTACTCATCATAGAGCACACCATATTAAATAGGGTGTATCTGCTCCGCCCCGATATACCATCGTGCTATGGTATATACGGAAGAGTAATGCTGAGAGAGAATCTCATTCTCCTTTAGAATAGTCCAGTATTTCCGTACTCAAGTATTCTCCTCCTCGATCACATCAAAGGACATAATACTTATACCTGTATATTGGTTCTCTACTTCTAACTTATATTCTGTGAATATCTCAAAAGGTTCGGACTTGTGTTTCAACAGGAACATATGTCTGAATCTTGAAAGATTATCAGAGAATGTAATGAAGTACAAAGAACCGGTCCTGGCATGTGTAGACAGGGGACCTTACATACATCAACATGTATCATCCCAAGAGTTCACTAACTCTTTCTCTGTTTCCAATAAACAGAGCTAGTGTCATTATATCTTTGTGACATGACTGGCAAGTTTCACAAGATGTAGATTCAAACTGATTTAAATATGCATCTACATGTAACTTCAGCTAGTCGGGTCACATTGATCTGACCTAGTCTACAATACCTTAAGAAGGATTCGTTCATTTCTTAACTCTTCCTCTTGTGTGTGTTCCGTATACTAAAGAACTGTAGTTTGATTTAGAACATTAATGCTTTTAGATAACGTGCCTGATCCGATCAACTTTTGATATAGGAAATGTTCAAAATATTATCCAACATTACAAAATTTTATCGTTTCTTTAGTAATAAAGAGACAGATATGATTTTGCATAACAGGTTCGGTATCTAATAACATTCGTTCAGAATCAATGTATTTGTAATACAGGGTGACAGTGACCAACAGACTTGGCTGCAACACTTGCCCCGTTTTCTGCCTCATGAAACTTATCACCCGTTCTCAGTTCTCTACCTTTCTGTAGCCCTATGTAACAGATTACATATCTAGGATCCTGATCTGGTATCACATACCCAGGACGTAAAGGATACTGAGAAACAGTTCTCTTTAATGAACACACCCGAAGATGATGCATCAGCATGCACTCTCTTCGTTTGGGCGGCACGGGAATTCTGGTAATCCCCTATTTCCTGCTCTGTCTTATAACAATTATAAGTTGGAGCGGGACCAACGTTCCCCAGCTCAGTATAACAAGCGGGTTCGGTCAATCATCCGTATTATTATCTTGATAAAGGCGTGATATGGTCGCTACCTGGAGAGAGAGAGAAGAAAACACTCAGCGTGCGCTCTTGCAAGAATAGATTGGTTATTATTTTATCTAATCAGGATGGCTCCCACTGCTTTTTATCAAATCTTCCTTCAAACCCTAAAAGGAAAGACTAGCCGGGATTAATTACACACTACAAGTTCGCCAATCTTTCAGCCAGGCCAGTGTCGGTACTTTGAGGGAGGTCCCCCGTGCTTTCGCACGAACCTAATTAATGTAAACCTCGTTTTCCCAGAGGCGTAACCCCGTTGACACCTTTCTAGACACCTACTTGATTGGCTAATTGTAATGTATAAAACTCTCCCAGGAGTAACTCTTACTCACAGCGGGTATCGGGATCCAACTATCTCATAGAAGGTATGCAATCTCATTGCAAATTTCAACACTTGAAATTCCCGATAATTTTGCCCCATGCGATCTATGACCTTGACTGAGTCAACAAACCATAGACCGCAAGTAAAGTTCAACCCGTCATTTCTCGATTGAATTAAACCCACCCGCACGACCCTTGACTGAGTCAACAAGGATGCACGACTACCCTAATCCAATCGCATCATATGCTTTGCAGATAAGCAATAATCAGCTACCGCACACTACGCCTTGACTGAGTCAACAAACGCAGCACGAATACTAACTATTACCTATCTGAAATGACGGTGGGCTACGACAGGTTTTTAAGAAAACCTTTTGCGTAATGAACTTTATATCGTTGTAGAATCAAATGATTTAAAAATGGAATGCTTTTGAGGCTTTTCTAGTTTTGCTAAAGGAGTCACTCCCGGTGAAGGGATCGTCGGTCCTTTCCTCGTCGAATGAGGTGCGGGATATATCATATATATCACTATGCAAAGCAAAAACACTTAAAAGCAATCAAAAGGACAAACCGAGTGTGTAGTATCTGCCAGTTATTGCTAAAGGAGTCACTCCCGGTGAAGGGATCTCGGTCCTTTCCTCATCGAATAAGGTGCAGGATATATCACATATACCTCTGTGCAAAGCAAAAACTGTAGCTACCTGTTTTATTTTGAAATTCGATTCTACAACATGTTAGGTTTCTTTTATTTCATTAATCTCATTAATGAAGTCCCATCAATTATGTACCTAAACATCACAGATAAATACGACGTACACTTATGCCATCCGCATTCGCCTCGATGTCCCCTCGTGCACCGTTAGGTTAGGTAACTAACGGCAGAGCGGGGCAGGGCTAGCACGGGTGTAAAACATAAGTAACGTCTATATAATATATCATATATACTGTATACTGTATCTATCACAGAACATCACATGATCACATCACAGATATCGCAGCAGAAGAATCATATGAAATATTGGATATACTAGGACGTCCGTGTTTTCAATACGAGCCAGTATAAAACACGGATTCCACGGTCGCGATGAATAGCCAAACCCACACCCCTAGACCCCTACGAGAGCGGCAAGCAACCCTACCAATTCTAGAGTTAGGAGACCCGGACTCGACTCCTCGAGTTGGTCTCCCACTGGACTCCAGAACCCGGTTACTTGTGCTCCCCTCCTTGGGTCTATCCTAGTGCGGAAAAGTAAATAATATACAAAAGGTGACATCTTCCGCAACCTGGAAGTGCCCCAATAAAAGAATATTACATACAAGTTTTTACATGAATGAAAATGAAAAACACTCATCTCACATAAAACCCCCCCGGCTATTCAAACACGACGATCCAATATAACATATCCAGCAACACATAACATCACATGTCATCAATGTAAGTAAATATGTGCATCCCAATTGTCGTTGGCATATAGCAACGAAACCGGCGATATCACATATTACACTTACGGTCACAGAAAAGAAAGTGTAAAACTACAACAGTTGGAATCCGCAACCACCTCAGACATTGCATGCCTGACCAAATGAATTCCTTAGACATCGCATGCCTAACAATTATAAACCCCGCATTTTAGTCTCATTATCGAAAACTCTTTTCAATATCGAGTCGGGCAATTCAACAGGATTCCCGACGTCCTGATCGAATGCTCGTCGCAAACTTCAGTAGACGGCCGTACCCCCGATACCGTCGACGAAGTGTACCAAGGCGGAACACCGCTACCGCGAGCACCCGAACGGATGCTTTCGGCGACGGGGTTCTCCTACAGTCACTTGGTCGGGGCTATGGAGTGAGGATGTCTATTAAGTTTACCCGGCGAGTATCCGCGTATGCTACGTGATTGCGACGGACTTTTGATCACATCAAAATTCCGTGGCAACCGATCAAGTGAGACTAAACTGCTATGTTTATAATATTCATTCAGTTATCTCATAACTGCTTGTGAATTCCAATTATTGTATCCCATTCCGGATAAATAGAAAATGTTAAACTTTCCGATCGAACAATCGAACACCCAAGTTTTCCCGATACAGCTCAACACATGAAATAAGTCTAACAACATTCAGTTCGTGCCTCAGTACCGACGGTCCAGCCGTAGAAGGGTCAAGCCAACGCCTCACATGTGGCACGCCGTACTGCCCCAAACCCTAAGGTTCAAAGGGCAGTTCAAGACGGTCACATAATCGAGTTAAGGTTTGTTGTCTTCTAGAGGGTCCATCGCGTTACTTGCACTACTTAGAACGTCGTTAAACTACGGAAAAATCCAACATTTGGAAATTTCCTGACAGGGGAAAAATTGGGTATTTATATCCGGTCGAACTTTTTAACATATTCTAAAAATTATCCGGAAAGCCACACAGACAAAATTTGATACTCCGATCGAAACACCGAATCCCCAAAATAATCCCAGAAAATACAACTCTGGAAAAATATTAAAAACATCCAGAACACATAAGAAACACCAACAGAAACAACTGAAGAAAACACACATCCTGATCATCACAGACGGCCGCGGAACCGCCGCAAAAGGGGGGTCAACGCCGTGGTTCCGCGGCCTTACTGTTGAGTTAGGTTGTCGTTTTCTCCAGTTTTTCTTAGAATTTCCTGCACATTTCTCTGCATATTTTTAATTCCAAAAAATCCACAATTTACAGAAATGTCCAGAGAGCATGTTAAGGGTTTGGGTTTCGGGTCGATCGGACTTCAAATTCCGTCTAGACTTCGCCTAAGGCTCTAGCTAGGCTCTGATACCACTGTAGGGTTCCTAGGCATCCTAATGAGGTCTCACAAGGCATCAACCATGCCAATTTCAAAAATTCTAGGTGCCGAGAAACCCGACTACGGATCGTTGGCTAGAAATCTAGGCGAAACAATAAACTAGTTAACACTTAACTAAGAGAATACGGAAATACAACCTTTGTAGATCCGGTCCTCCACCTCCACGGCTCCGAGATGAGGTCCTCTCCGCTGTCCAAATCAAATCCGGGCTCTAGCGTCGGCTTCATCGGAGAACGAGCGGGCAAGGTCGTCGGCTTCGTGCCGAAGATGATCTACGTCGAGGCATCGCTAGATCAAGCTCCACCTTCACCAAACCATGATAACTTGTGAAGGAAACACACTCTACTACTTGGCAAGAGATAGAGGATGAAGAAATAGGAAGTGGGTAGACTTTAGAATTGGATTTCTCACTCAATCTCATCACTTGCCATTAATGGAGCAAGCTTTCTTCATGTGAAGAAAATGAAGAAGAAGAAGAAGCTAATTATGATAAGTTGATAATATTTGGAAAAGAAATGAATACTTATCATATTAGAACTATGGTTAGGTGTAGAGAATCAATCATGGTTAAAAGAGATGGTTAGGGTTAAGCATGAGACAAAATTGGTGACAAAGTCAAACATTCATGAAAGTTCATGAAAGAATAAAAGAAAGCCACCAATTCTTCTTATGCAAAATAATTTCCAAAAAGAAATAAATGAATAATTTAAGAAAATAAAACCCTAATCATTTAGTTAACCATGGTTTAATTCTTTGCACTTAACCAAGTAGGCTTGCATCATCAACTATGATACAAACAAGTGCACAAAATCATATCGCATATGCAATGCGCACATCCGAGTGAGAAAATCCATTCAAAGTGAACCGATACTAGTTAATGCAAAGTAATATATCAAATATATATAATTATACATTAAATCATTAAATCAACACTTGATTCAATGATCCGGTCATGTCGCACACAACCGACTAGTATTCAATGTATCGGCTTATCGATTCAACGCTTGAATCGATAACTAGGTTATATCGCATACAACCATCCGACACATTGATCGCGAGAATGAAATACGGTATCACATACACGTATTATTCTCGGTCCCGCACATATCTCATATGCGCTCCTATTTCGTTTCGCTTGAGCCAGGAAACCTCTGTGTAGGACTCTAAAGACTCGTCAATACGCCGGCAGCAGATGATGATCATATCAAACACCCACAAGCCGCAAGCGGTCTGCTAAACGTAACGACCACCCGGGTATTGAGCGATCTGAAGATCGACGAGCAAGCCCGCTCACACTCCAGTGAATCCAACCAGTAACACTACCGTACAGTACGGTCTGATCGTCTGATATGTCGCATATCTCGCCTAGGGGTGGTCAACGTCAGACCCAAATAGCTCGATAAGTCGTGTCGATATGAGGTCTATAACAATTCGAGAAACTACTGGTAACACTTACCAGTAAATCTCAGCAACCCTGGCCAGGGATTTCCTGTTATAGCCAATCGAACACAGCGCAACATCAACCCCCTATACCGGGAGAGACGAATTCCCTCCTATCGCTCATTGCCTCCATGTGACTCGGGACTGTACCCAAAAACCACCGTTTTGCACGCCCTCTTGGACGTGGTAAGATGGAAATCAAAGCACAGTGGGAACCACACAAGACTCTATGACGATCTCGGGTCAACAGACTACTCTGTACCAGTGTCACCAGAGAACTGCCATCTGACGTGAGGTATAATACCATCTGGGAGTTCTCGGCGAGTCCGTCCAGTGTACCCAGTCTCTACTGAGCACCCGTATATCATCTCCGATGTCAAACACCAATGGATATGGGATCATCCATCGCCCATCTGTATGGGTCGAGAAGGTACACGCTAGTCTACTCTGGTATATCGATGCCCCGTCTCGATACACCCACGACTAGGGACTTTGAAGGATGTACTTATGGACTACCATGTCCCCACTAGTATGATCCGCATCATAGTCCAGGTGGTCAAGTACAGATCCTAAGGGCTTTACCAACATGTAACAGAGAGACAATCAGTGTACACGTTAAGGTAAAGATCAACCAGATAGCATACTATCATGTCGAGCAAGAAAGTCCTCCCTATATATGTCCCAGCATCCACTACAATATACATCCTATGTATAGTAATGGCCTCTAGGGCATACATATAACTAACAACCACCTCGACGTTCGTCTCGATACAGCAGATGAAATGTCATCCCAGCGTTCTTCCCCCAGCAGGATTCGGAAGCGACAAAGCAAACGAAGCGAAGGCCAAATTCCTAGCTTCAACGTCTTGACGTTAAGTCATATAAAACCGGTAAGACAAACAGAGATCATCCCACATGGAGTGGTCACCACCACGACATTCGTCTCGATACAGCAGACGAGATGTCAACAACAACGTTCTTCCTCCAACAGGAATAGGACACACCAAAGCAAACGAAGCGAAGGTCAAATTCCTAGCTTCAACGTCTTAACGGCAAGTCATATAAAACCGGAAAGACAATCAGAGATCATCTCACACCAACATGGAGTGATCACCACCTCGGCGTTCGTCTCGATACAGCAGACGCAACATCACTGAAAGGAGTCACGGCAAAATCCCTGGTTCCAGACCTCGACGGTTCACCAGCAACCTAGAGACAACCGCGACATTCGTCTCGATACAGAGGACGCAATGCCAGCAAACGAAGCGAAGGCCAAATTCCTAGCTTCAACATCTTAAAGGCAAGTCATATAAAGCCTGAAAGACCATCAGAGATCATCCCACACCAGCGTGGAGTGGTCACCACCTCGACGTTCGTCTCGATACAGCAGACGAGATGTCAACAACAACGTTCTTCCTCCAACAGGATTAGGACACGCCAAGCAAACGAAGCGAAGGCCAAATTCCTAGCTTCAGGGTCTTAACGGCAAGTCATATAAAGCCTGAAAGACAATCGGAGATTATCTCGCACCAGTGCGGAATGGTCACCACCTCGACGTTCGTCTCGATACAGCAGACGCAACATCACCAAAAGGAGCCATGGCAAAATCCCTCGTTCCAAACCTCGACGGTTCACCAGCAACCTAGAGACAACCATGACATTCGTCTCGATACAGAGGACGCGATGCCAGCAAACGAAACGAAGGCCAAATTCCTAGCTTCACGCGTCTTAACGGCAAGTCATATAAAGCCTGAAAGACCATCAGAGATCATCTCACACCAACATGGAGTGATCACCACCTCGACGTTCGTCTCGACACAGCAGACGCAACATCACCGAAAGGAGTCACGGCAAAATCCCTGGTTCCAGACCTCGACGGTTCACTAGCAACCTAGAGACAACCATGACATTCGTCTCGATACAGAGGACGCGATGCCAGCAAACGAAGCCAAGGCCAAATTCCTAGCTTCAGGGTCTTAACGGCAACTCATATAAAGCCTGAAAGACTATCGGAGATCATCCCACACCAGCGCGGAGTGGTTATGACTCATCAGGGCTCTCCAAAATGAGCCTAACCTCAAGTAAAAAGCGGCATGGCAAATTCCTAACGCTTGCTCTTCCGACGGTCAAACTGCCAAGGAGGATTGCTTGATGACGTCTTGTCCAGCCCCCGAAGGGATCAGAGATACGGCAGTCGCAGGGCTACTCGAACAGCACGATTGCCTATCGAGGAATATATCAGCTCATGCGACGGTACGACGGCCAAAACCCTAAGTACCACAGACCCTAGCGGACTTCTGTTGTAAAGAGCAGAGGTTAACTGTGACGTTAGGATATTCTTGTGAGATCTGCTCGATTCGTTTCAACTCGTGAGGAAATTGATGTCTTTGCGAGAACTTCTCGATTCGTCTCGACTCGTGAGATAAAGCCTTAGGCAATAGGGATTAGAAAACCTGTTTCCTAAGCACTGGGACCCCGCAAGTCGGCCCAAAACGGTCTCTTGCATACTATCCATGGGTCTCACTCTCCAAAGTCGAATCTCGACAAGGAGGGAAACAACCGCTTACGGGTCCTCTCGACTCGTAAGAGGGAAAATTCTCTTATAGGATCCTTACGACTTATGAGAGAAAACACACTTAGGAGTCCTCACGACCCCTAAGGAGAAAATACACCTACGAGATCCTCTCGATCCATAGGGAGAAGTCTTTATGAGACCCTCACGGCTCATAAAGTTGAAAAGTCTTAGACGGCAGATCCTAACCCTGTCTCCTAAGCCATCACTGCCCTGCAAAGAGGTCAAGATGGACCATCTATGAGCCACACTTGCCAAAGCTACATGCCACTGAAATGGAGAAGCTCATGAGCATATAAACTACTTCCCACCAGAGTAAGACATAAAGAGATAGAAGGGTGCGGCTCATGGAGTTAAGGGTTTGGAACTATATCTCTTAAGAGTCAAGATTTGAGTCAACGATAAATGACGACGCTTGTGTCCGCTCGTTATCTTCTCAGATCAAGATTCTGAAAGTTATATACCAACCCGAAATTGGTCATACGCTATGCATTACTCTGCACTACTTCACGCACGTATATGCTTACGTGGGCAAAGTAGTGGGGGGCATTTGTTCCCGCAAAAAATTTCTGCGCAAAAGAGTCCAAGGTATCAAATGACAGCGATACGCTTAAGAAAATAGGAACCAGTATCTTCCGGGCTGTTTTTTTTACAAACTCCCGAATGAGAAACAGATAAATTCTGATGGTATCGAAAGCGGCTCGAAAAACCCTTCGATTTGATATATTATGGGCCTCGTAATTCATCCGGGATCAAAAGTTATGAGGAATTACGTGTCCACACGTGATGGACTTTTAAGAACCCGCTGGAGGAGCTAAAAGATATAATAAAAACTCAGAAAAGACCCCAATGGGGCATCACGTGCTCATACGTGACCATGGGTCACGTGCAGACACGTGATGGGCTTTTAAAGCCTCTAAAATAATGAATGGAATTTAATTCTAAAAGTCAGAAAATACCTCAACGAGGTATCACGTGCTTACACGTGACCAATGGTCACGTGTTGACACGTGATGGTTAAAACAACAACATAAACAAGCGGCTGTTAAAGGAACCAATTTGGGGGTCGCGTGCTCACACGGGACCAAGGGTCACGTGCTCGCACGTGACTGGTTTTAAAAGCCTTATAATTTAATAGAATTAAATTCTAAAAGTTTCTGAATCTTTCCAAATGGAAAAGGGTCATGGGGAACCGTTGGATTAAAAATCCAAGGGTGATTAAAAATCACCAATTTATGGAAAAATCTTAGACTTGGAAAGATTTCCCCCCTAAATCTGATCGAGATAACAAATGGATATCTTTGGATTTAAAATCCAATGGTGAATAAAATTCACTCAACAATCTAAAGGCCCAGATTAATGATGAATGCAAATCAAATCTCTCAACATACAAATCAAATCTCTTAATGAGAGATTTGTTAAACAAATTGATTCTCTTCCTCCTCCTATAAATAGGAGCCAAGAGAAGAGAAGGAGATACACCTTGGAGAGAGAAGAAACAGAGAGAGGAGAATTTAATTCTCTGCAAAAGAAAAACCCTAGGTGAGAAAAGGGAAAAGATTAACTTCAAAAAGAGAATTTAATTCTCAAAATTCAAGAGTTTAACTCTTATAAAAAAAAAAGAAGAACTTAGTTCTTTTTCTGGTTGAAGATCTGTACAGAGCACATCTCCCCATAGGATGAGAATTTAATTCTCATCGGATTGAGATCCTGCCATGCAGATCCTAAACTTAGAAGGGGAATTGAGTTTTGAGAATTTAATTCTCCTGAAACAAAACTAGGGTTTAACCCTAATCAAGAATTTAATTCTTTTACATATCTGGGAATTTAATTCCTTTGAAAAGAAATCAGGGTTTTATCCTAAATAAGAATTTAATTCTTTCACGATAGGAATTTAATTCCTCCAAAATCATAATTAGGGTTTAACCCTACAAAGAATTCAATTCTTAAA
This sequence comes from Agapanthus africanus, assembly GCA_030015575.1. Classification (NCBI taxonomy): domain Eukaryota; kingdom Viridiplantae; phylum Streptophyta; class Magnoliopsida; order Asparagales; family Amaryllidaceae; genus Agapanthus; species Agapanthus africanus. The sequence goes on from CM057339.1 coordinate 32,424,015, forward strand.
AGATCTCTGTTCATGAAAAGAACTAGGGTCACGTGCCCCCACGTGACCCTTGAAAAGATCCCCTGCAAAGAACTTTGAAGCATCACCCCACGTGCTCCCACATGACTCCCAAAACGCAGAAAGAAAAAGCAAAGGGAATGAAAGCTTTGGGCGCTCTCACGTGTTATCATGTGACCCCTCAGCAAATGCTTTAACAATTGGCGCATAGATCCCCATCACGTGCCAACACGTGATGCTCTAAAATAAAAATGAAAGTGTTTAACACTTAATAGCAGAACGAAGAAAGGAGTTTCGGCCCAATCTCAGGCACCTCACGTGCCCCACGTGACCTCTGAAGCACAAAGAATAGAAAAGAGCTCTGGGGCGCCCTCACGTGTCACCACGTGACCCCTAATGAGCAGTATAACGCACAGAGCATGGGCTTTCATCACGTGCTCGCACGTGATGGCCGTCAGAACTAAAGTGTTAAACACTTACCTGCAGAATAAAATAAGGGGAATCAGGGCGCTCTCACGTGTCCACACGTGACCCCTCTCTCCTTAGTGTTTAACACTAATCTGAAGACTTTGTCCTCAGTGTTTAACACTGATTTTCTTAGTGTTTAACACTCATTTGGAAAACTCTATTTGCAGTGTTTAACACTGATTTGCTTAGTGTTTAACACTAATTTGAAAACTCTGTTCCCAGTGTTTAACACTGATTATCTTTTAGTGTTTAACACTAACTTGCTAATTTTATTTCCAGTGTTCAACACTGTTGGTTTCTAGTGTTTAACACTAGCTTTAGCCCAATTGGCTAAGTTTCAGAGGCAAAGCCTCTCCCTCAATGGACCAACAGAGGGCCAATATTTCAAACATAATTGGACTTAGCCCAAACTGGCCATAAGTCCTCAAATCATCTTGAACTGAGCACATCTGCTCTTTCAATCAACTCATTGATTCAAGGGTACATCTCTGAACTCCTCTGATATTTGTCGTTGTAATCCTTCAACGTCTTCAGAGAGGTGACGGGTCCCGATGACCACACATCAAGACGGACTGTGGGGTCCTTAAACCCACGGACTTATGCGTCCTTAAACTAAAATACGGACTGTGGGGTCCTTAAACCCACGGACTTATGCGTCCTTAAACTACCTATGGACCACCACGTCCCTAAACTGGAACATGGACCACCACGTCCCTAAACTGGCGGTGGACCACCACGTCCCTAAACTGGCAATGGACCACTATGTCCCTAAACTGGAACAACAGAGCCCATACGCTCTTTTGACGGATCTAAACGATCCCGTTAAGTCGATCTTAGTCCCAAACTGGACTAACATATCCTTAACAACCGTTTAAGTTGATCTTAGCCTCAAATATGGCTAACGCATCCTTAAACCTTCAAACAGACTTTAGTCCCAAATTGGACTCTAGATCCCCCCAATCTACTTTGGTTCAAGGGTACATCTCTGAACTCCTCTGACATCTGTCGTTGTAATCCTTCAACGTCGTCAGAGAGGTGATGGGTCCCGATGGCCATAAATTTAATGGACTACTATGTCCCTAAACTAGAACATTAGAGCCAATAGCTCTTTTGTCGGATCTAAACGATCCCGTTAAGTTGATCTTAGTCTCAAACTGGACTAACGTATCCTTAACAAACGTTTGAGTTGATCTTAGCCTCAAATATGGCTAACGTATCCTTAAACCAAAACCCCAAACCCAAATCTAAGAAAACACGGATTTGGACTAATCCACGTCCTACGGGCGACGACATAAATCAGTCTCCGTATACAATCCACGGGCAACCACAAACAAAACAAACACCCACGACACGAAGTGACCAGCTGGAGAAGGAGAAAGTTGTTACCGCGATGCGGTAGCGTAATTAACTGCAGGGGCTTGCGCCTGCAGGGAAGAGCGTCCCCACAATCAAAAACCCCTCAAGCGAGGGGGAATCTGACGAAGTCTGCTACATCGGCCGCATCCATCTAAACCTCCGATACACGGTGCCATAAATCAACTTGGCATCTTCGGAGAGGTGGACGGATAAAACCAATTAGCATCTGCCCCGAACCTCAGGAGAGACAGCCCATGTCTCGGCCGCCGTTCGGAGGGGAACACCAGGCATCTTAACCACAGGGAGTCGAGCGATCTCTTATACAGAGTATCATTGACGAAGGCGAAAGACAGAGCTCGTCTCATGAGCTGATGTCTTGAGGATGTATCTTCAGGTGTTCGACGGGATTTGAAGTAGTCTATAAAAACTTCTCTCCAATCCTTAGCCTTTTCCTGGTCTTTTATTTGCAGGGATGTTTCCTTGGTCGCTTTCTTTTCTTCAGACGACTCCGGAGATATTTCTGCTGGTGCAAGAACCCGACGGCTTTGTATAATAATCCTTATGTCATCGAGGTTTTCATCAGCCAGTTCTTTAGCGAGCTTGGCTAATGCATCCGCCTTGCTATTTTCCGCACGCGGTATGCTTTCTAGGGCAGAGGAAGGGATTTGGGTCAGCAATTGTTGCACTCTCTCGATAGCGATCTCAAGACCTGCTATCAAAGCCCTATATTCTACTTCATTGTTTGTCCTCGGCTCTGTTAGGTAAAAGGCAAAGCGCATTACCCCTCCTTGCGAAGTCACGAAGATAAGGCCTACCCCCGATTTGATTATAGAGGTGGTGTGCTTTCGCTTCTTCATGGAAGATTCCCCATCGAAGTAGAGTTTCCATCGAGTATCACTCCCTCCTCTCTCTCCCTGTCGATCGTGTCAAATGCGTGCTCGTACGGCAATTCGCAATTTAGGGGTGAATCAGCATGTATCGAATGCTCAACGAGGAAGTCGGCGATGGTCTGGCCTTTCACTTCCTTAAGAGGTCGGTATGTTATTGAGAATTCCATTATGAGTAGGGCCCATTTAGTGAGCCGTCCCGTTAGCATGGCTCTTGACATTAAATATTTGAGAGAATCCACTTTTGATATGAGATGGAATTCATGCGCCAACGCATAATGCTGAAGCTTCGTTATCGCGAAAATTAACGCCAGACAGTGTTTTTCGATAGGGGAGTAGTTATCTTCTGCCCCCAGTAAAACTCGACTCAAATAGTAGAGGGCTCTCTCCTTTCCTTGGTCGTTCTCCTGTGCCCATAGCACGCCTAATGAACCTTCGAGGGCGGTTGTGTATAGGATGAGGGGTTTTCCCTTGATCGGAGCAGTCAGTACCGGCGGATTCTGAAGGTATTGCTTAATTTCGTCCAGTGCACTTTGGCATTTGCGATCCCAGACGAACGGGGTCCCCTTTTTCACTAAATGGCTGTAGGGCGGCATTTGCCGGAGAGGTTAGCTATGAACCGCCGGATATACGCGAGCTTCCCTTGGAGAGACCGCAGTTACTTGAGAGTTCTTGGCGGGGGCATTTCCATAATCTTCTTGATCTTTAACGGGTCTATTTCGATGCCTCGATGTCGTACGATGATCCTAGGAATTTTCCTGAGGAAACTCCGAACGCGCATTTGAGAGGGTTCATTTACAGGTTGTATTTCCGAAGACGCTGGAAAACTATCTTTAGATACTCCCATTGCTCCTCGTGCGACTTGCTTTTCACCACGAGGTCGTCAATATAACATTCGACGATTTCATGTATGAGATCATCGAAAATCTTTGTCATAGCCCCTTGATAGGTAGCGCCGGCGTTCTTCAGACCGAAAGGCATCACTTTGTAGCAAAATACTCAGAAGTACATACGCTAAGCGTATCTAAGCAATATAAAATAAATACACAAGAGACAAGATATAAAAAGAACAGCAACTTTTATTTATTAACATTCTTTGTACAATGCATGAAAAGGAAATACAACTGAATAAAAAAGATGCCTAAACAGTGGCATAACAGGAAATGAAAAGTACCGAATGGAAAAGTGTACAATGAAACTAAAGTGCCGGATCTTCGACAAACTGCTCCAAGTCTTCTGCAGATGGCTCGGTCTCTGCCGGGTCTAAACCAGCTGACGACATTCAAAGAAGAAAGAAATAGAATGTCGTCAGCGAACAGGTCGCTCGGTAAGTCCCAAAGATAAGAGGAGAAATAGAATAGACAGAGAGTAAGAGAGAGAGGGAGAGAGTAGCTTTTACAGTTGTATTATATTGTTATATTATTGTAGTATTGTGTTAACGCAGTTGTTTGTAGGTTGGTACAGAAGGATGCCAGTATATACGAGAGGGGTCTCAGTATGCTAGAGACCAGGGCAAATGGAAGCACAAGACTCCGTTATACAACCCGGAATAACGGTGATTGATCTTATTTTCCATTGTCGGTATTTAGAAACTTGTATGAAATCACAACCAAAAATATTTGACCGCAATCAATAACGGTGTCGGATTGTAGTGCATTAGTGAGTGCAGATCGTCCACAGGGATTGCGCGATTCGTTCGTATCTTAGTTTTATTTGAATAGAAACTTTAATAGAAAAGAAAAGCAAAGAAAATGATTCAAGATTTTTATCGATGAGTTTCAAGTATCACTATTCTAATCAAGAATCAAGAAAACGATAAACATCGAGAATCAAGTATCGATAGAATTCCAATCACTTTAGGTTTCAAGATTTGAAGTATAGCTCGTAGGAATCGATTCGGTTGTAAATGTGAAGGAGATTCAAGATTACGATTTCTTATCCATTAACAAATTGATGCTAAATCGATGTAGAATTCATCGAGGATCAAGGATCTTGCGAAGAATTAGGGTTCCTCATCCTATCCTTTGTCCTTTCGATGATTCACATTCACTAGATAGCTTCTTGAAAGTCGGATGATCGATCGTTGATCTCTAGATCGTGCGAAAGGAATCAAGAACGCATTCGCATCGATCTAGATCATCGATCATTCGATTTTCAAGAATTTACAATTGTTTTAAGACTTAAGAAATCGTTTAAAGATTTGTCGACATCATCATTTTACAATCGTTTCGATTCCTCCACGAGCGGAGATTTATTCAAGAATCATCATGAAGAATACATTCAAGAATAGAATACGGATCATAATGCTCGAATTGAAAATAAGCAAGTTTAAAGAATCTTCACCTTTATTACATCAACAAGTAGTTACAACTCTCAAGAATTACAAGAGGTAGGAACTTCGCTCGTCGAATCTAGCATCGCTCGGCTCCTTGAGCCTTGGATCGCTTGGATCTCGTGCTCCGTTGAAGTCCGGCTTCGCTTCAAAGGATCGTTGAAGACTTGCTTGGCTTGCACTCAAAGGATTTTGAATTCTTGATCTTGGATTGGATTAGGGTTAGGGTTTTGACACAAGTCTTGTCACTAGACTTGTGGGTGGAAATTGGGGAACTAAAGATTAGCTAGAAATTAGACAACTAAGGATTGATTCCCTTTCAAGAGAGCCTTGGGGTCTTTTTATAGGTTTTCCAAACCCTAGGTCTAGGAATTCAAATTTGAGTTTTCCCTCCAAAAGTTTGTTATAGGGAGAGGCTTCTAGAAGTAGTTAGTTAGGGCTTAGCTTCTACCCTAAGCTAGGAGGTTAGGAGGAAGGTTCTAGATCTTTAATGGAGTTTAAGTGAAGCTTGTTGAGGAAGCTAAGAGTGTTTAGTTAGGAACCCAATGGCTTGCTGATCTGGCAGAATGTTCTGGAGTAATCTGGAGATTGCAGTAGCTTGATGAAGTGTACACACTGAGGTAGAAGTTATAGTGCTGAAATGAGGTGCTGACGTGTCCAAGCCGCCGCGGAACCGAGGCGCAAGGCGGCTCCGGCCGCGGTTCCGCGGCCAAGTAGTGGAGCTAGGGTTGCATTCTTCTCATTTTGACTTTTTATGTCTTCCAGTGTACTTTATGATATGTTGAATCTCTGAATTCACTCTAGATCATTGCCAGATTCTAATTCCTTGAGTTGGCGTATTTTTAGCAGTCTTTGTCTTGTAATTTTGACCGATCTCTTAGAATTTCCTGCAGAGACTTCGAAACACAAGTTGCGATATATAGGAATGATGCCATGCTATGAAATACAGTCAATTTCCCTAGAAATGTCGGTTTTAAAGTCTAACGCATGTAATCTGATATTTAACGACTGTTTTGCTAATATGTGCTATATGAATACCGAACACTTCTAGATGAGTGCAAATGATAGGGAAATTGCCGGTTAAAAGATGCAGTATTTTCGACTGATCAAATTCCTCCAAACTTATTTTCGATCGTCTCGAGCGAACTTTTTATTAAAAAGAAGGAGAAAATAAAGAAAGAGAAAAACTAACTAGCACACTTTCGTAGGCAACACGATTACACTGAGCACGTGCAACAAGCCTTTAAACCTCTAGGTGTCCCTAGTAGTAGGAGTGTTGTCTCCTGAGGGTTTTCAGCGGATTGCACCCACAAAATCCAATCATAAAAGAAAGATCATGAATATTACATTTAAAGAAAAGAATTGTAAAAGAAAAGCTTTGAAAATTATGATTTCCAACTAAGCTAGCTTTTCGGTTGTCATGAGCCCTATCTTAATAGTCATGAAAAAATGTTAGAAATCACGTCATCCTTCAATAAAATATTGTCTTATTCTCCATTCCTATCTTTCATCCAAGCATTGATCATATAACCCTGCGTGTGTGTAAAGACATCCCTACACCCGGAGAATTCAATTCAAGCTATCATATTCTTGCTCGTCAGCCTCAGTACTTTTTAATTAATGAATATTTAAATGAGATTGCTCACACAATTTCTTGCGACTGTTAAAACTTCTTGAGGTACTAACCGACCGATTACTTATGTGCTTGCTTATTTGGTGTATTTTCCTCGTCTTGCACCACCTAAGGCTTAGCAGTGACTCCCAGACCAGTTGACCTTAGGGCACTAGGTGAAGAGGCACCCTCGCTATATTTTTTTATTGCTGCCTTAGCGATAACAAAACCGGTGTTCATTTTTCTCACCACTTTATATTTTCTTCATTTTTTTTATTTCCTTCATGCTTTGGCTTTAAGACAAGAGCATTTCAAGGTATCCTCTACTTTCCCAGGCTTCAAGACGTGTGTAAGTGCGAATAGTAGGGTATCAACGTTCAAAATGTTTGGCTTCCAGAATAGAAACTATTTTTCAGATTTATTTTTATCCTCAGATTAGTGACTTCCTCATCTTACTAACCCTTGGGACAACGGCTCATAACTACTTATTACTAGTTCGTATAAGAAAACTTCTAATTTTTTCGGTTTTCTTAAATTTTTCTAATCTCATGGATGTAATTTTTCACTATCTAAACTTTTATTATTTTATTTATGTACAAAAAATGTTTAAATATTAAAATATTTTTATATTTTGAAAATTTTAAATTTTTATGGATTTTGAAAATTTTAAATTTTTATAAGTTTTTAAAGAAATGTTTTATGCTTATGCAAATGATGCAAAAAATAAGCACAAATCTTCCCCAAACTTGTTTTCAACAGTGTCCTCACTGTTGCTAACCGTTATATCTATAAAACCTATAAGTCTGGGAGGAATTTATTAGTGGGGGCAAAATATATAAGTGAAGAACCTCCCCCAAACTTATTCTTTTCACTCACCTCCATTCAAAAAGATGATGCAGTGATATGCAGGACATGAAGGTGAGACGGGGGAATTTTAATCCAAATAAAATGGCTCCTGTAAGAACAGGAGCTCCTCTGTGGGGTCAGTGGAAAAATACGGCTTTAGTCTATGTCCATTCACTTTGAAAAATGTGCCATTTTTAACATTTTCTACTTCTACTGCCCCGTGCGGGTATACAGACCGCACAACAAAAGGTCCCTTCCACCGAGATCGAAGCTTACCCGCGTGAAGGTGTAATTGTGAATCATAAAGAAGGACTTGTTGACCAGGTGAAAATGTTTTCCTCAAAATGTTTTTATCGTGAAAAACCTTAGTCCTATTCTTTACGATCACAGCGTTATCATAAGCTTCATCGCGGAGTTCGCTTAACTCATTAAGTTGCAACTTCCGAAAGTTGCAGGGTTGGTTTAGGTCAAAGTTGATTTCCTTAATAGCCCACAATGCTTTATGTTCAATCTCGACGGGTAAGTGATATGCCTTCCCAAACACTATCCTATATGGAGACATCCTTAGGTCGGTTTTAAATACAGTTCGGAATGCCCAAAGAGCATCCGTCAGTTTGGTCGACCAGTCTTTTCTATTCTTAGCAACAGTCTTCTCCAGGATTAGTTTGATCTGTCTATTTGAGATCTCAGCCTGCCCGCTCGTTTGGGGATGATAGGGTGTAGAAAGTCGATGGTTGATTGAGTATTTCCGCATCAGAGTCTCGAAAGACCTGTTGCAGAAATGTGTCCCATTATCGCTACTGATAGCGCGTGGGTGTCCAAATCGCGAAAAGATATTCTCTTTTAAGAACTTAATGACAACTTTCCTGTCATTAGTGCGATATGGAATGGCTTCAACCCACTTTGAGACATAATCAACCGCCAGCAGTATATACAGATTCCCAAAGGAGTTGGGAAAGGGACCCATAAAATCAATGCCCCAAACATCGAAAATTTCAACAACCAAGATGGGTTGTTGAGGCATTTCATTTCTCTGGGAAATTCTACCCGTGTACTGACATTGTGTACAGGTTTTGCAATAGTCAAATGTTTCCTTGAACAAGGTCGGCCAATAAAATCCGCATTGCAAAACCTTCTCCGCCGTCTTTTTAGGACCGAAGTGACCCCCACAGGCCTGATCATGACAAAAAGAAAGAACACTCTTGAACTCTTCTTTTGGGACACACCGGCGAATGATCTGATCAGGACAATACTTAAACAAATATGGATCATCCCAGTAAAAGTGTTTTACTTGGGATAGAAAACGGTATTTGTCCTGTTTTGACCAATCGCTGGGTATAAGTCCTGTGACAAGATAGTTCACAATATCCCTGAACCAAGGTTCATTGGATACGCTCAAGAGTTGTTCGTCAGGAAATGAATCATTGATCGGCAGGGTCACAGGGAAAGAAGAGATGCGTGAAAGATGGTCGGCTACTACGTTTTCATATCCTTTCTTATCTTTGATAACAAGATCAAATTCTTGTAACAGAAGGATCCAACGTATTAGCCGACCTTTTGTATCTTTCTTCGCCAGAAGATGTTTTAAGGCGGAATGGTCAGTGTACACAACTATAGGAGAGCCAATTAAGTAAGGCCTGAATTTTTCTAATGCAAATACAACCGCCAAAAGTTCCTTTTCGGTAGTTGTATAATTGATTTGAGCATCATTCAGGGTCTTACTCGCATAGTATATCACGTGTGGCATCTTTTCAATGTGTTGTCCTAAGACTGCACCTACTGCAAAATCGAATGCATCACACATCAGCTCAAGGGGGTAGTCCCAATTTGGAGACGATAGAACGGGGGCTGTAGTGAAGGAGTGTTTAAGTGAGTCGAAAGCTGCCTCACAGTCCAAGTCAAAGTAGAAGGTCGTATCCTTGGCCAGGAGAAGAGTTAAAGGTCTAACAATTTTGCTAAAATCCTTAATGAATCTCCTATAAAAGCCCGCATGGCCGAGGAAAGATCGAATATCTTTGACGCTTTTGGGATGAGAGAGAGGTTTTGAAGGACATCTATCTTAGCTCTGTCAACCTCAATGCCTTTCTGTGAAATAACATGTCCAAGTACAATTCCTTCTTGGACCATGAAATGGCATTTTTCTTAGTTCAAAGTTAAGTTCTTCTCTTTGCAACGAGTAAGAACTGAGTCAAGATTCGAAAGGCAATCAGAAAAAGAGTCTCCAAAAATCGAGAAATCGTCCATAAAGATCTCCAAAAAATTCTCTACCATATCAGAGAATATCCCCATCATACACCGATGAAAGGTAGCGGGAGCATTGCATAACCCAAAGGGCATGCGACTGTAAGCAAAAGTACCAAAAGGACAAGTAAAAGTGGTTTTATCTTGATCCTTTTTGGCGATGGGGACCTGATTATAGCCTGAGTATCCGTCCATAAAACAATAATACTCTCGTCCCGGTAAGCGTTCCAGTATTTGATCAATGAATGGTAGAGGAAAGTGGTCTTTCCTCGTGGCGGCATTGAGTTTTCTATAATCAATACATACACGCCATCCAGTTTGGGTGCGTGTCTGAATCAACTCATTTGCCTCATTGGTAATAACAGTGATGCCGGATTTCTTAGGGACGACATGTATAGGACTCACCCATTGGCTATCAGAGATTGGGTATATAATACCACTATCAAGGCATTTGACGATCTCTTTCATCACTGCTTCCTTCATGACGGGATTCAACCGTCTCTGTGGTTCTCGGGTTGGTCTGGCATCATCCATCACATGTATATGATGTTCTACAATCAAGGGACTAATCCTTTTGATGTCCGCCATAATCCAACCAAACGCCTCTCTATTAGATCTCAATACCGATAAAAGTGCATTCTCTTGCTTTGATACTAGAGAAGCGGATATGATAACCGGTAAAGACTCATTCTCACCTAAATAAGCATATTTAAGATGAGAAGGTAAAATTTTGAGATCTAATGCGGGCGGAGAAATGATAGAAGGTGGGATCATCGAGTGATTTTTAGAATTACAAAGAAGCTCAGAGCCTGTGAAAGATACAGACTCGGGTGGTGAAAAGTCAGGAGTGTCAGACTCAAGTGCAGGAAAAGTGTCCTCACTAAGATCATGTGTAAGATCAAACAGAGATGTGGTAGTGTCGTCGAGATCTGTAAAGCAAAGTTCCTCAACTCCGCAACTATCGGGAGCGATCTCGTGGACAGAGCACACATCTAGAATATGAGCAGAGGGTTCTGATGGCTGACTTCCAACTTTGTAGATGTTTAGTTCAATGGTCATATTTCTAAATGATAAGTTCATTGAATCATTTCTACAGTTAATAACAGCGTTGGAAGTGGCAAGGAAAGGACGACCCAGAATCACCGGAATTTGGCCCCGGGGGTTTGCTACAGGCTGTGTATCGAGTACAATGAAGTCTACAGGGAATACAAATTCCCCGACCTTTATCAACACATCCTCTAGTTCACCCCTTGGTTTGGTGATTGAACGGTCTGCCATTTGGAGAGTGCAATGAGCAGGTTTCAACTCTCCAATCCCTAGCTGCTCATAGACAGAATATGGAAGCAGGTTAACACTTGCGCCAAGGTCTAAAAGAGCACGATTTATGTTTTTACCCCCAATAGAAATCGATATTGTAGGACATCCTGGGTCCTTACGTTTCTTTGGTAGCTGGGGGATAAAAGCAGTGCTAATGTTATTAGACATGAAGACCTTCTTCGGCACTTGAGTCTTCCTCTTCCTAGTGCACAAGTCCTTAAGAATTTTCGCATAAGCGGGGACTTGTTGAATCGCATCTAGGAGAGGGATGTTGATGTTAACCTGTTTGAACATTTCCATAATTTTCTCCATATGAGGACTCGATTTGTTACCCCTTAACCGATTCGGGTAAGGAGCTTTAGCAATAAGTGCCGGGTCCATCATAGGAGAAGGAAGAGGGGGTAGACGAGATCCCAAAAGAGGAGTAGGGATCGTCTGTGGAGAACTAGAAGGGCTATACTGAGGTGTCGAGCCTAGTGGGAAATAGAGAATAGGCTCGTGAGAAGGCAGTAGGGTAGAAGAACAAGGATCAGAAGTAGAAGTGTATGTGTGAGGAAAGGTCTCAGCCGGGGTGTTATTGATAGGATTTTCAATATCATCAATTCCTTCCCCGACATGGTTATTCAGCACTCTTCCCGATCTCAACGTTGTGACGGCATTTACATTGTAATGCCCAGGATTATGTAGGGGTTGAGAAGGAAGTTTCCCTTTTTCTCTCGCACTCATTTCGGCTTTAAGTCGTGCGATTTCAGCTTCCATCGATCTGATACTCTCAGTTTGGGACGCTGAGTTTTTCTTTATCTCACTGACGGAAGATCTAACCTCAGCCGAAACCTCTATGAAATTTGACAAAAGTAATTTCATGGTTTGAGTGAATTGAGAGAACTCGTCAGAACAGGACAACTGCATAGGATTAGACTGTGCAGGAGTGTTGACCTGGTTTTGGAAATTTTGTGACTGGTAGGGGTGCTGAGTGAGTTGAAGTGGTTGCTGTTGTGGTGGAAGAGCCCTTTGGAGATTATTTTGGCTTGGAACCGTGTTTTGAGATTGTTGTTGGTTCCAAGCAAAATTCGGATGATTCCTCCAACCCTGATTGTATGTGGAAGAATATGGATCGTTTCTAGGTCGTTGAAATGCGGCATTAGTATGCTCGTAACCTTGAAACTGAGAGTTTAATGGACATTCTTCCGTTAAGTGAGAAGGATCAGAACAGCAGCCACATACAGTTTTGGGGAGCGACATTGGGTTTAGGGAGGCTACTGAAAATTTTTGTTCCATAGCTTCGAGCTTCTTTTGCATTGCTGCCATCTCAGCTCGAACACCTATGGACACATCTATTTGGTGTACGCCACCCCTATTCAATGGTTGGGTTCCACTCGCCCACTGTAGTGATTTTCAGCGAACTCTTCTAAAAATTTCCATGCTTCCCCATCATCCTTGGTCATAAAGGTACCTTGACACATGTTTTCAAGGTTCTGTTTAGTGTTTGGGTTAATGCCCTCATATATGATTCGGCAAAGATCCCATCTCGGGATGCCATGATGAGGACATTGAACCAATAGATCCTTGAAACGTTCAAAGCATTTAGAGAATGGTTCAGTAGGAAGCTGGGTAAATTGATTCAGTTCGCTACGGATTCGAGCTGTCTTTTGCATTGGGTAAAATTTCTTAAGGAATGCCGTGACGAATTCTTCCCAATTCGTAATAGAGCGTGCAGTAGTGTTATATAGCTACTTCTCGGCTATATCGCACAAAGTAAATGGAAGAATTCGTAGACGCATAGCATCCACTGAAAGTTATGACGTACCCATCATTGCGCATACGTTTTCAAATTTGGTGATGAAAACGTAAGCGTCCTCAGTCTCGAGTCCGTGGAATTTGGGTAAAAGGTTGATGTATTGGGGTTTAATTTCAAAATTATCCCCGTTGGCTGGTGGAATGGATAAGCAGGTCGAAAGAGGACCTCGCAATGGATAGCACCTTTCTTGAAGAGAGATGCGGGGTGGATTCTGCGCACCAACGGACGGCGACAGATTAGTGTTAAAGAAGTTCGATGGAGGCGGATCCATCGATGTGGGTGTGGTAGTGGGTAAAGAAGAAGTAAATGGAGAAATACCAATTTCGGAGTCGATAAAGGGTACGCGGACTAAACGGGCACTAGAATCCCGTGTCCAGCCTATCTTGCACTAAAAAGGGTTAGTACAAGTGGCAGCGTTGACTTATAATTAGGGGTAATGAATGAATGAATGCGGTGTTTGTTTTGAAAATTGGACGGATTTTTGAAAAAAATGATGCAACACAACAAATGCAACACACAAAACCCTAATTCTAGTGGTCGCCTAGGTCAAATCTCTAGACCGCTCCTAACTGCCAAAAGACAAGTCGCAGGATAAATCCTCCACTGCCTCTTTGTCTCTCCTGTGGCCAGGTAAGTGTCAGGTAAGTGGGAGGTTCTCCACTACGTAAGTAGTGGGCCTAATTAAGTAACCACTAGCCTTCGACACACTTGCCTTAGACACCATAAGAAAAACGCGGATAAGCAATGAATTACCCACGACCTTCTTCTGTCCTAAGTGAGCACGACGGTCCTTAAAGTCATCTCTAGATTTCTTTTAGTTAATGAGGGTCAATGCGGATGCAAATTTTGCGATTTTCGGGGCTTAGGAAGGGTAATGAACTCCCCACCTAATCTGGATTTGGTCTTTTCCCCTTAATGTCCGTATTAATTATGCAAACAACCACAAAAATCAAAACAAGCATAATTTAATTTTGCTTTTAGCGCGGCGCTGCGATTTTTGCAAAGAAAACTGCACAAAATGTTAATTGGAGCAGATGAGGGGAGAGATAAGAAAGTGAGAGGGTTACAGAGAAATTTCCGCGAAGCGATGAAGTCAGCACACCGCGGAACCGCCGCGGGAGCTTGCAAATGCCGCGGAAACGTGGTCACATGAACAGTTCTCTGCACAAATGTTTTAGGAAAATGCTTCTGTTTCTCCCCTTAGCTTTCTGGAATACTCAGAAAAAAATTTCTCCTGCTCCAATGATTCTAGATTTCCTCGCAACAAATCACAACAACTCGTATTAGTGTTTGCGCGAATTTTGATCTAAAAATTATAATGAAATAAATCTTTCAATTCAAATTTTAATATAAAACGAATTAGCGCGCGATCCCCGGCAACGACATCATTTGATTGATCTTATTTTCCGATGTCGGTATTTAGAAACTTGTATGAAATCACAACCAAAAATATTTGACCGCAATCAATAACGGTGTCGGATTGTAGTGCATTAGTGAGTGCAGATCGTCCACAGGGATTGCGCGATTCGTTCGTATCTTAGTTTTGTTTGAATAGAAACTTTAATAGAAAAGAAAAGCAAAGAAAATGATTCAAGATTTTTATCGATGAGTTTCAAGTATCACTATTCTAATCAAGAATCAAGAAAACGATAAACATCGAGAATCAAGTATCGATAGAATTCCAATCACTTTAGGTTTCAAGATTTGAAGTATAGCTCGTAGGAATCGATTCGGTTGTAAATGTGAAGGAGATTCAAGATTACGATTTCTTATCCATTAACAAATTGATGCTAAATCGATGTAGAATTCATCGAGGATTAAGGATCTTGCGAAGAATTAGGGTTCCTCATCCTATCCTTTGTCCTTTCGATGATTCACATTCACTAGATAGCTTCTTGAAAGTCGGATGATCGATCGTTGATCTCTAGATCGTGCGAAAGGAATCAAGAACGCATTCGCATCGATCTAGATCATCGATCATTCGATTTTCAAGAATTTACAATTGTTTTAAGACTTAAGAAATCGTTTAAAGATTTGTCGACATCATCATTTTACAATCGTTTCGATTCCTCCACGAGCGGAGATTTATTCAAGAATCATCATGAAGAATACATTCAAGAATAGAATACGGATCATAATGCTCGAATTGAAAATAAGCAAGTTTAAAGAATCTTCACCTTTATTACATCAACAAGTAGTTACAACTCTCAAGAATTACAAGAGGTAGGAACTTCGCTCGTCGAATCTAGCATCGCTCGGCTCCTTGAGCCTTGGATCGCTTGGATCTCGTGCTCCGTTGAAGTCCGGCTTCGCTTCAAAGGATCGTTGAAGACTTGCTTGGCTTGCACTCAAAGGATCTTGAATTCTTGATCTTGGATTGGATTAGGGTTAGGGTTTTGACACAAGTCTTGTCACTAGACTTGTGGGTGGAAATTGGGGAACTAAAGATTAGCTAGAGATTAGACAACTAAGGATTGATTCCCTTTCAAGAGAGCCTTGGGGTCTTTTTATAGGTTTTCCAAACCCTAGGTCTAGGAATTCAAATTTGAGTTTTCCCTCCAAAAGTTTGTTATAGGGAGAGGCTTCTAGAAGTAGTTAGTTAGGGCTTAGCTTCTACCCTAAGCTAGGAGGTTAGGGGGAAGGTTCTAGATCTTTAATGGAGTTTAAGTGAAGCTTGTTGAGGAAGCTAAGAGTGTTTAGTTAGGAACCCAATGGCTTGCTGATCTGGCAGAATGTTCTGGAGTAATCTGGAGATTGCAGTAGCTTGATGAAGTGTACACACTGAGGTAGAAGTTATAGTGCTGAAATGAGGTGCTGACGTGTCCAAGACGCCGCGGAACCGCGACGCAAGGCGCCTCCGGCCGTGGTTCCGCGGCCAAGTAGTGGAGCTAGGGTTACATTCTTCTCATGTTGACTTCTTATATCTTCCAGTGTACTTTATGATATGTTGAATCTCTGAATTCACTCTAGATCATTGCCAGATTCCAATTCCTTGAGTTGGCGTATTTTTAGCAGTCTTTGTCTTGTAATTTTGACCGATCTCTTGGAATTTCCTGCACAGACTTCGAAACACAAGTTGCGATATATAGAAATGATGCCATGCTATGAAATACAATCAATTTCCCTAGAAATGCCGATTTTAAAGTCTAACACATGTAATCTGATATTTAACGACTGTTTTGCTAATATGTGCTATATGAATGCCGAACACTTCTAGATGAGTGCAAATGATAGGGAAATTGCCGGTTAAAAGATGCAGTATTTTCGACTGATCAAACGGCAATTGGATTCAAGTTAGGTGTCTTAATCTTACCGTCTCGTGCCACCTTTAACACCTTCCGTACCAATCTACCCCTTAAGCCCCGCGATGACTTGATTGTATTGTTATCTTGTAACTTGTATTGGTTGTAAGATTGATTGACTGACCGAAACCATAATATCAGTAAAAGGATGTGACTGAATAATCATGTAAATGGAATAACTATAGAATCATGTAAATGGAATGTATATCCATGGTTCGGTTCGGTCAAGTTGTATAAATTGATAATTGAATTCATGGTTTCATGTGTTCATATTGAATTGGAATCTTGTAGATTATAGATTGACTTGAATCATATTCAAGTCAGATTAATCAGACTCAAACCCGAGTCAGACAATTAGAACTGTGAATCGAAGTCTTATAATTGCTAGGGTCCTTAGGGTAATTTATAAAACTTGAGGGGGTTTTATGTAAAAATACTTTTATATGCACCTCAAGTATTTATTATTCATCTTTAGAGTTGTAATGAGGGTGAATTTTATGGTCTGACATTTCTAGTGAAAATATCCTAGTTCTATAAATAAGGGTATTTATCTGTAATATTGATTTATTTGAAGTTCATAGTATTTTAGTGTAATATTTAATCTTGTGATTTTTAGAAAAAGATGGAAAATTTATATTATATTAAAATAGAAAGTTTACTGATAAATATACATATATTTATACAAAAATAATTTTAATAAATATTTTATATTCGAAAAATCTCATTTTTCTTAAGATTTCGTATTTTAAACCTTTCAAGACCGAATGCTCCTTACGGAGGTCTGAATCTCGCACTACTACGTCCGAAGATGTGCGATAATCCGCACCATCCCGAACGGGTTCCCCAAAAATGGGTTGTAGCGGCACTTTGCAAATATTGTAAAATACTAATCCTTTAGAAAACGGTTTTAGAAAGTAAAAGGTATTTATTTGCAAAAGTGTAAATTTTCCGTATTTTAGATTCTAGGGTTTCCTAAGTCAACTAGCCTATTTCTAAATGGTCTAAACGACAAGTTGTTAGATGCCTCAAATCGCCTCTTCACCGCCAATTGTGGCCAGGTAAGTACAAATGAGGAAAGGAGAGATCCGCTCACGAATCACCGTGAGACGGGCCTTTTGAAGTTACCTCTTCTTACTTGCCTAGCCTAGACATCACAAAGTCAGGTTTAGATAAACGATCGATATCCACAACTTATCGTGTTTTCCTAATAAAAGGTATTTATTTAAAAGTGTATCAAACCTAAAAATTTTGGAAATAGTTTTATTAAGAATATGGTATTTAAATGAAAGTATTGTTTTATCGTATTCTAAGTTTTCGATGATATCGTTTTAGGTTGTATATGCGTGTGTGTAGAGGTAGGTCATTATCTCGTGCTCTACTTTAAATGTATAGCAAAGTTAAGGGGTTAAATGTGAAATCGAAACATTGTGGTATTTAAGTGAAGAAAATACGATATATTGGAAAGGCTATCATTTCATGTGATGAAACTTGTTCAAATTGATTGTTAAATGTTTAATAGTCAACATAAAGATGTTTAAGCATGAATGTATTGGTGAGAATTGAAATTTTATAGAAAACCGAATCAGAAATCAAATTTGTTCCGATTCCGTCGGGTTTTGTAATTTCGTATTTTAGAGAATGAGAAAGAGAGATAGAATGGGACTTACGGGTTTCGATTAAGCAAAGGAGTGAAGGGGGGACTAAAGGGGTTGCCGAGGCGTTGCTTCGTCGCCGGTTGTTTCTGAAAACGTCGCCGGAATTTCGTCGGAGTTTCGCCACGAACTTGTTTTCAAAGTACACAACCCTTGAGAAGCTTTTGAGAGAGTGAACTTAGGGTTTTGGGATGAGAGGGTAGAGGGTAGGTGGTGTATTTATAGGGTAGGCTAGGGGTAGGGTAGGTGAAGGGTTTTTGAATAAAAAATATAAAAATAATTGTAAAAATCATTAAAATTGGAGTAATTGGTGTTTATTGTGCTTTCTGGAAATGATCTAACCATTTAAAGTATGCAGGGGAGTTGGGAATGCAAAGAGGCACACTTTTGATGTTGGGGACTCGGCCGTCCGGCCGGCGCTGCCGGCCGAGTCGGCCGGTCCCGACCGAGTCAGGTGGTCGGTGGGTATGGGCTTGTCAGGTGAAGGCTCTCGTATATTTAACTTTTGAGGTGCAGTTCAAGTTTTGGGAGTTAAGGTGTGTGGTCTGTTGGGGTTCTAAAGGATTTAAAACAAAAACAATATAAAAATAATGTGGGGCATGGGATTTGAACTCTGGTAGCTTGGTTCAGCAATACAAGGTATTACCAATGAGCTACAAGCTCTTTCGTGTAATTATTGTGGGAAAATAAATACTTAAAGTGGTAACAGCAACATTAAATACCCTAAATATACTTTGAATTTAAATCAATTCTTTGTACATTAAAAATAGAGTTATTTAAAAACAAAATAATTACTTATATCTTGTGCTCAGGATAAAATACCCCTTTATGGATTTTGAAAAAAAATAATTTAAAAATTTGTAAAGAAAAAGTGTATAATAAAATTAGGGTTGTTGCATTCTACCCTCCTTATAAAAATTTCGTCCTCGAAATTTATAAAAGGAAAGTGTAACAGTGCAAGGAAGTTTGGTGACTGTTGTATAGATAGTGTATAAAAGTGATACGATGATGAAAAAGGCTTACCGGTGTTCCCCTCCGAACGACGGCCGACGACGCGTGGACGTCTTGCCTGAGATTTGGGGCAGATACTATATGGTTTTATCCGTCTACCTCTCCGAAGATGCCAAGTTGATTTATGGCACCGTGTATCGGAGGTTTAGACGGATGCGGCCGATGTAGCAGACTTCGTCAGATTCCCTCTCGCTAGAGGGGTTTTTGATTGTGGGGACGCTCTTCCCTGCAGGCGCAAGCCCCTGCAGTTAATTACGCTACCGCATCGCAGTAACAACTTTCTCCTTCTCCAGAATTTCACTTCGTGTCGTGGGTGTTTGTTTTGTTTGTGGTTGCCCGTGGATTGTATACGGAGACTGAGTAATGCCGTCACCCGTAGGACGTGGATTAGTCCAAATCCGTATTTACTTAGATTTGGGTTTGGTGTTTTTAGTTTAAGGATGCATTAGTCGCGTTGCGGCTAAGATCAACTTAAACGTTAGTTAAGGATACGTTAGTCCTGTTTGAGACTAAGATCAACTTAACGTGATAATCCATTTAATATCTGGCCATCGGGACTCGTCACCTCTCTAACGTCGTTGAAGGATTACAACGACATTTTTCAGAGGAGCTCAGAGATGTACCCTTGAATCAGAGTTGATGGGGAATTTTATAGTCCATTTGAATGTTTTAAGGATACGTTAGCCGTGTTTGGGGCTAAGATCAACTTAACGGGACCGTTTAGATCCAACAAAAGAGCATTTGGAGACTCTATTGTTCCAGTTTAGGGACGTAGTAGTCCATGTTCCAGTTTAGGGACGTGGTGGTCCACTATTAGTTTAAGGACGTTTCGGTTCGATATTAGTTTAAGGACGTTTCGGTCCGATATTAGTTTAAGGACGTTTCGGTCCGATATTGATGTGTGGTCGTCGGGACCCGTCACCTCTCTGACGTCGTTGAAGGATTACAACGATAGGTGTCAGAGGAGTTCGGAGATGTACCCTTGGACTGGTCGTAAATAGATTTATGAGAGCAGTCTTGCTCAGTCAATTTAATTTGAGGACTTACGGCCATGATTGGGCTAAGTCCAGTTGAAAAATATTCAACGCCTTTTATTTGTTTTTGGTCTGTTAGACCTGTGCTAGAGCTTGGCCCATTTTTAAATAATGCATTGCATTATTTTCTATTTTTTTGTTTGGGCTCTGCCCATAAAAGATGCAGAGCATCAATTTATTTTGGGCCCTGCTCATTTTATAAATGATGCAGAATACCAATTTTACTTGGGCTCTGCCCTTGTATAAAAGATGCAAAGCATCAATTTATTTGGGTTCTGCCCATTTATTGCCTTGCAATTTATTTTGGCCTGTTAGGTCATTTTGACTTGGGCCTGACCCTTTAGCAGAGGAAATGCATTGCATTTATCAGGCGCTTTATGCCAATCAGAGAGCGCAAGCGCTTATAGTGCTGACACGTGTCGCGCAAGCGCAGTGCGCTGCGCCTGCGCTGCTGACACGTGGCACACTCTGGTGGCTTGCACCAATCCAGGAGCGCAACAGCGCAGTTTACAAGTGCAAAGCACTATAACTTAAGAATCTTTCAGATTCAGGAACCAATGGTTCACAAGAAGAAGTGCAAAGCACTACTCGTTTCCTTGATCTAATTTAGATCAAAGAAAAACAAGTTTTTCTTTTTATTTCAAGAACCAGAGGTTCATAAAAGTGCAAAGCACTATTTTTTTTATTTTGTTGTTTTCTTGTTTTAAAGAACCGGTGGTTCATAAGAAGTGCAAAGCACTGTTTATTATGTGAAGATCATTGATCTGGTTTTTAGATCAATGACTTATTAAAAGAAATTTCTTCTCTCTCGTGAAGGTTTTTACCTTTTCTTGAAATTTTCTCAGAATTCTCTCTGTTTGAAACTCTTGACTTTTTTTTCAAGAAATGTTCATGCCTTTGAATTGAGGCCTAGTGTTCTTTTTATAGTGCTCATAAATTAATTAAATTTGTTAAGGAGATCTTTCTCTGAGTGATTTGGGGAATTTTCCCCACCGTTGGTTCTTTGATCCAAGGGCTTCTGTTTTACAGAAGAAAATCTTCTTGTTTTGACAAGAACAGAAAGATTTCTTTGAAATCTTAATTCTGTTTGGCGCAAACGCTCTAGAGCATGACACGTGTCGCGCAGCGCATCTGCGCTGACACGTGTCGCGCAGCGCAGTGCTTGCGCAATTGAAGCGTTGCTTCCTTTAATTTTGTTTAAAACAGAGCTTTACTCTGATTGGGTGTGCTGCCTTGGGCGCTGCGCTGATGCTTCTGCGCCAGACACGTGGCGCGTTGCGTCCGGGATTTGAAGCGTTGCTTCATTTATTAAAGTTTAAATTTTCAAAACAGAGTTTTGCTCTGATTGGGGGAAGATGAAGCGTTGCTTCATCTCCCGCCTCGGAATTTGAACAGTGCTTTGCTCTGATTAGGGTAAACAAATGCCCCCCCACCGTTGCGCTTATGTGGCCCCAAACGTGAGCGCAAAGGTGGCGGAATTCCAACTGCCGTGGCAACTTTTGGAAGTTGAAGAGGCACTTGATGCCTATAAATAGGACCTTTGGTCCCCCACAGATGCATATCATCTTTCAGATTTTTATTTTCAAAAAACTTCAGAGCTTTGCTCTTACCTTCAAGAACTCCAGAGCTTTGCTCTCCTTTCCAAAGTTTCTAGAAAAACTTTAGGTAAAATTGATTCTTAGATTAAATTAATTTTAATTAATCTTAACCAACAGAGCTTTGCTCTCATAGATCTTCTGATCTAAAGAAAATCTCTTCGGGGTTTCACCGGCAGAGCTTTGCTCATTTTCAAAATTAGAAACTTTAGGTAAAATTAATGTAAATCAAAGTAATTTAAATTAATCTCAACCAAAGTGCTTTGCTCTCGAGGAATTTAGCCCTCTGTGTATATTATTTTTCTTCTGTCGCTAATCTTCTTGTGGTATTTCCTCCAGGCCTAATGGCGGTGCGTCTATACAGTTTGCACGAGTTCATCACTTATGACGATATCCGCGCACAGGGTCGTCAACAAAACCAGGAGTTTACAGACGCTCAATGTGCAGAGGTCATGGGTCGTCTGAACGCAAGCGGTGGTTGGCTGCTTCCTCGTCGTTCGGCTCTCTTGAAAGTCGTGCTGGGAGCAATATGGAGAGCACTTCCGGGTCTTCACGAGGCCCTACCGCTCAATGCGCTGGATGATGCCGAAGACAAGGTGCATTCAGTGTACCTGACGGGGCTGATCTCGAAGAAATGGCGGGACAGCCTCATTGACATCCTACATCAAATCTTCCAACATACGACGATAGCTGCTGCTTATCGAAGGCCAGAAGAACTCTGGATGGCCTTACTTTTGAATTCCTCAATCCGTGCCCCGGATCTGAGGTTATACCGTTGTAATAATTTGAATAATGTTTCTTATTCATTGCTTTTATGATTGTAAGAATTTTTAGCAATATGAATGGAAACCCCTTTTTTTTATTTCAGCTTGTCTTATTTCTCGTCCTGAGTCTTCTGCCCATGCATAAATGAATGCGTCTCGAACGCTTGATCAAATGTAAATCGGATGTTCTTTCTGTCATTTTCTTCTTTCTTTTATTATCAGCATGCTGTCTTGATAAACATAATTGGACGACAACTCAGTTTTTTCCAAAGGATAGCGATGGCTTGGGCCGCAGGTTCGGGTCTGCCGCCTAAGACTTTTCAACTCTATGAGCCGTGAGGGTCTCATAGAGACTTTTCTCCCTACGGATCGAGAGGATCTCGTTGGTGTATTTTTTCTCCTTAGGAATTGTGAGGATTCCTAAGTGTAGTTTTCTCTTATAAGTCGTAAGGATCCTATAAGAGAATTTTTCCCTCTTACGAGTCGAGAGGACTCGTAAGTGGTTGTTTCCCTCTTTGTCGAAACTCGACTTCGGAGAGTGAGACCCGTGAATAGTATGCAAGAGACCGTTTAGATTGACTTGCAGGGTCCCATTGTTCAGGAAGCAAGTTTTTTAGTCTCTGCTGCCTGAGGCTTCATCTTGCAAGTTGAGACGAATCGGGAATTTCCCGCGGAGACACTGGTTTCTCTGCGAGCCGACGCGAATCAGGAGGCTCTCGTCAAGGAGTGTTTGTATCCATGAGTCGAGGAATTTGCTAGGGATTATTTGTTTCCCTAGCGCCAAGGATTATTTACTACCTTGGGGTTTGAAACGAGTCGAAGATTTCCCACGGAGGCACTGGTGGCTCTACGAGTCGACGCGGATCAGGAGGCTCTCGTCAAGGAGTGTTTGTATCCGTGAGTTGAGGAATTTGCTAAGGATTATTTGTTTCCCTAGCGCCAAGGATTATTTGTTTTCTTGGGGTTTGAAACGAGTCGTGGATTTCCCACGGAGGCACTGGTGGCTCTGCGAGTCGACGCGGATCAGGAGGCTCTCGTCAAGGAGTGTTTGTATCCGTGAGTCGAGGAATTTGCTAAGGATTATTTGTTTCCCTAGCGCCAAGGATTATTTGTTTCCTTGGGGTTTGAAACGAGTCGAGGATTTTCCACGGAAGCACTGGTGGCCTTGCGAGTCGACGCGGATCAGGAGGCTCTCGTCAAGGAGTGTTTGTATCCGTGAGTCGAGGAGTTTGCTAGGGATTATTTGTTTCCCAAGCGCCAAGGATTATTTGTTTCCTTGAGGTTTGAAACGAGTCGAGAATTTCCCATGGAGGCACTGGTGGCTCTGCGAGGCGACGCGGATCAGGAGGCTTTCGTCAAGGAGTGTTTGTATCCGTGAGTCGAGGAGTTTGCTAGGGATTATTTGTTTCCCTAGCGCCAAGGATTATTTGTTTCCTTGGGGTTTGAAACGAGTCGAGGATTTCCCACGGAGGCACTGGTTGCTCTGCGAGTCGACGCGGATCAGGAGGCTCTCGTCAAGGAGTGTTTGTATCCGTGAGTTGAGGAATTTGCTAAGGATTATTTGTTTCCCTAGAGCCAAGGATTATTTGTTTCCTTGGGGTTTAAAACGAGTCGAGGATTTCCCACGGAGGCACTGGTGGCTCTGCGAATCGACGCGGATCAGGAGGCTCTCGTCAAGGAGTGTTTGTATCCGTGAGTCGAGGAGTTTGCTAGGGATTATTTGTTTCCCAAGCGCCAAGGATTATTTGTTTCCTTGGGGTTTGAAACGAGTCGAGGATTTCCCACGGAGGCACTGGTGGCTCTGCGAGTCGACACGGATCAGGAGGCTCTCGTCAAGGAGTGTTTGTATCCGTGAGTCGAGGAATTTGCTAAGAATTATTTGTTTCCCTAGCGCCAAGGATTATTTGTTTCCTTGGGGTTTGAAACGATTCGAGAATTTCCCACGGAGGCACTGGTTGCTCTGCGAGTCGACACGGATCAGGAGGCTCTCATCAAGGAGTGTTTGTATCCGTGAGTCGAGGTGTTGGCTGAAGACACTGGTTTCTTCGGAGTTGGAATGAACCGTTGAGGTTTGGCTTCATCTTCTGGCGGAGCCTGTTGGGAAAGTATGGTTCCTTCTTTGTTTACGCCCTTAGATTGTATACAGGGATCGATGTGATCTTAACTGTAGGGCCAAAGTTTTATCATCATTTTTTTTGTTTTATTTCCGTGATGCTCTATCATTTCAGCTTTTATATCACGAAGGTCGCGATTGCCCAATCATTTCGGCTATTTTTTCGCGATGCCCAATCATTTCGGCTATTTATTTTATTCTTACTCGCTGCTTTTTATTGCGAGTTGCCCAATCATTTCGGCTTTTTATTTTTTTTATTTTTACTCGCTGCTTTTTATTGTGAGTTGCCCAATCATTTCGGCTATTTTGCATACATACATTTTTACTTGCTGCTTTTTATTGTAAGTTGCCCCATCATTTCGGCTATTTCGTATGCATGTGCGGCCTACTGGCTTTTCGCCGTAAGCCGATTTCGGCATCAGCACCGCTACAACTGGGATATTACCAGGAGCGAATCATCATCTGCTTCCGTCGATGTCGAACAAAGGTGGCTTAGCGAACAGGGTTAAGCCGCTGTCGACTAAGGCTTTTAACTTCATGAGCCATAAGGGTCTCACAAAGGTATTTCTCCCTACCAGTCGTGAAGATCTTGTAGGTGTATTTTCTCCTTAGGAATCGTGAGTATTCTTAAGTGCATGTGCCTTTGTAAGTCGTAAGGATTCTACAGGAGGGTTTTCTCCTTGTAAATCGAGAGGATTTACAAGGGTCGTTCATCATGTGCATATATCCCCGGTCACGGGTGCGACTTGGTTAGGGAAATGTTTATTCGCGCCCGTGGATTGTATACAAAGGTCAGTATTGGATCACTTGTAGGGCAATATCGAAGGTTGTGGGGGTTGCTTAAGCACGGTTTTAGGTCTCTGTAACTTAAGACTTTCAAATCTTATGAGCCGTGAGGGTCCCATAAGAGAGTTCTCCTTACGAGTCGTGAGGATCTCGCAAGTGTATTTTCTCCTTAGGAATTGTGGGGATCCCTAAGTGTGCTGCTCCCTTGTGGGTCGTAAGGATCTCACGCGGGTGGTTTCTCCTTACAAGGTCGAGAGGATCTTGTAAGTGTTCTTTTAACGAGGTTGCGCCCTTTCGGGTTTTCACAAACACTCGCCGGTAGTCCTGCTGTTTTTACTCACGGAGCCCTCTCGGGTTTTCATCCGTGCCCATTTTACTTATGGACATACCGTTTTTTTTATTATTCTTTTTTCTTATTTTCTTCTTTTTTACGAGGTCGCGCCCTTTCGGGTTTTCACGAACACTCGCCGGTAGCCCTGCTGTTTTTACTCACGGAGCCCTTTCGGGTTTTCATCCGTGCCCTTTTTGCTTATGGACATACCGTTTTTTTTATTCTATTTTTATATTATTTTTTTTATATCTCATCAGCATAAAGATGCTGCGGTAGTAGTTTAAAGGACGTTTCGGTCCGCTATTAGTTTAAGGACATTTCGGTCCGACATTGAGAGGCTGGCTACTGCTTATAAAACTTGAGCTTAGGAAGATAGCGAGCGGACATAATCGTCTTCATCTATCATTGACCTAGGTTGTGGCTCATTAAGCGTAGTATTTTTTTAGGAAGCGACCGTTTATCGGCCTGAAAGGCCTTTCACCGTGCATGTCCATGAGTAGATAGGCCCCATCCTGGTAGACCTTATCTATGATGTACAGGCCTTCATAGTTTGGCTCGAATTTTCCCCGCTTGGCGCGATTGGGGATCATAGTCCTTTTGACCACTAGCACGAGTTCGCCTTGGCGGAATGTCCTCGGTCGGGTCAATCTTTCGTATGAGCGCGTCATCTTTGCTTTATAAGCTTCCAGATTTTGTTGCGCTATGAGCCGTGTTTCTTCAAGGGCGTCAAGCTCCTCAAGCCAAAGGTTAGCATTTTCTTCGTCTGTCAGCTCGTAGTGGACTGCCACTCGTAGAGAGGGTAGCACTATCTCGAGAGGAAGTACTGCTTCTGTACCGAACACCAATGCGTAAGGCGTTGTGTTCGTAGCCGTCTTGAACGTAGTTCGATATGCCCAAAGAGCTTCTTGCAGTCTTTCATGCCAGTATTTCTTATTTCGGGATACCGTTTTCTTTATGATCTTTGTCAAAGTCTTGTTGAAGGCCTCGGCTAGACCATTAGCTCGCGGATTGTAAACTGAAGAATATCTCCAGTCTATATTGTGCTGCTGCGCGAAGCGACTGATCTTGTGGCTTCTGTAAGCTGGCCCGTTATCGGAGATGATCCGTCGTGGAGTTCCAAACCGATATAGGACGTGCGTCTTGAAGAAATGGAGGATATTCTCCGTCTTAACTTCTCTCAGCGGTATTGCCTCTGCCCATTTGGAGAAGTAATCAGTCGTCGCCAGGATGAAACGATGTCCTCTGGATGATGCTGGTTCGATGAGGCCGACTATATCAGTTCCCCACATCTCGAACGGCCAGCTAGCCACCGTTGGATGTAGCGGATTTAGATGTTGGTGGATGAAGTCCCCATGAATTTAGCATGAGTGGCATTGCTTCGCATATTCGAGGCAGTCCTGAATCATCGTGGGCCAGTAGTAGCCCATCCGTTTGATCTTCAACTTCATCTTTGGGCCTGCTTGGTGAGAACTGCAGAGTCCGTCATGAACTTCCTGGACGACCCTTCTCGCTTCGTCAGGTCCTAAGCATCTCAGCCATAGAGAATCAAATGACCTCTTGTATAGAGTATCATTGACGAAGGCGAAAGACAGAGATCGTTTCATGAGCTGATGTCTTGTGGACGCTTCTTCGGGCATTCGGTGGGACTTAAAGTAGTCTATAAAGACTTCCCTCCAATCCTCAACCTTTTCTCGTTCTTTTACTTGTAAGGTCATCTGCTCAGTCGCTCCCTTCTCTTCGGGTGATTCCAGAGATATCTCCGCTGGGGCAAGCACCCGACGGCTTTGTACCACGATTCTTACGTCATCGAGGTTCTCGTCGGCCAGTTCTTTAGCAAGTTTGGCCAACGCGTCTGCTTTGCTGTTTTCCGCACGCGGTATGTTCTCCAAAGTGTAGGAGGGGATTTGGGTCAACAGCTGTTGCACCTTCTCACCATACTTCACCAATTCTGGTTTGCATGTCTGGCGGTCGCCGTTTATTTGACTAACGACCAGTTGGGAGTCTCCATATATGAGGAGATTTTCAATTCCCATGTCGATGGAGATCTCGAGGCCTGCTATCAAAGCTTCATATTCGGCTTCATTGTTTGTCCTCGACTCCGTCAGGGAGAAAGCAAAGCGCATTATCCCTCCTTGTGGAGTTACAAAGATGAGTCCTACTCCCGATTTGATCATTGGCGTACTTTGTTTGTGCTTCTTCATGGAAGACGCTCCATCAAAATAGAGTTCCCATCGGGTATCGTTCCCATCGATAGTGTCAAACGCGTGTTCGTCTGGCAACTCGCAATTCAGAGAAGAATCGGCAGGTATCGGGTGTTCAGCAAGGAAATCGGCGATGGCCTGGCCTTTTACTGCCCTGAGAGGTTGATACGTTATCGAGAACTCCATCAAGAGCAGGGCCCATTTAGCGAGTCGTCTCGTCAATATGGCCTTCGACATCAAATATTTAAGGGGGTCTACCTTTGAAATGAGACGGACTTCATGCGCCAACGCATAGTGCCTGAGTTTTGTTATCGCAAAGATCAATGCCAGGCAGTGTTTTTCAATGGGGGTAATTGCTTTCTGCTCCCAGCAGAACTCGACTTAAGTAGTAAAGTGCTCTTTCCTTCCCTTGGTCGTTCTCTTGGACCCATAATGCGCCTAAAGAACCTTCGAGGGCGGTCGTATAAAGAATGAGAGGTTTTCCCTTAACCGGAGCAGCCAACACTGGCGGGTTCTGCAGGTACTGTTTAATTTCGTCCAGCGCACCCTGACATTTTTGATCCTAGACGAATGGAATTCCCTTCTTCATCAGGTGACTGTAAGGGCGGCACTTACCAGAGAGGTTGGCTATAAATCGCCGTATATACGCGAGCTTTCCTTGGAGAGACCGCAACTGTTTGAGAGTTCTCGGCGGAGGCATTTCCATGATCGCCTTGATCTTTGACGGATCTATTTCAATACCTCGGTGTTGAACAATGAATCCCAGGAATTTGCCTGAGGAAACTCCAAATTCACACTTGAGCGGGTTCATCTTCAAGTTGTATTGCCGAAAGCGTTGAAATACGGTCTTCAGATGCTCGAGATGTTCCTCATATGATTTGCTTTTAACAACGAGGTCGTCGATATAGCATTCGACGATTTCGTGTATAAGGTCATCGAAGATCTTCGTCATGGCCCTTTGATAAGTGGCACCGACATTCTTTAAACCGAAGGGCATTACTTTATAACAAAATATCCCTAGAGGGGTCCTGAAGGCGGTGTGCTTCTGGTCTTCGGGATGCATTTTTATCTGGTTATACCCCGATGAGCCGTCCATGAAGGAGAAAACCTCGTGAGTGGACGTATTGTCTATCATCAGTTCGGTGACTGGCACTGGGAAATCATCCTTCGGGCAGGTGATTAGTTCAAAAATATAAGTTAACCGCAATCAGAAACGGCGTCGCTTTGCAGCTAGCCGGTGAGTACGGGTCGATCCACAGAGATGTGTAATTTTCTTACGTGTTTTTACGAGTTGATTCTAAATGTTGTTTGGATTGATTTATTAAATCTAAAAAAAACTAGATCTATCGATAAACTAAATTAATCTAAATTAAAGTCTTGCTAGGGTTAGGCTTAGGAGAAGTTGGGAGATTAAAGGTTTCCTCACCACTTTCAATGCCTTATTTTAGATCTATTAGATATTATGGTAATTATCAATAAAGTGGATTAGAATCTTTTGGGAAGATATTTCTTCCTCTAGATTCTTGTCCTTCCTTTATCGATCCTTACCCTAACCTCCATGGAAAACACGCGCAACCGGTCCTTTATACTACGGTGTCACCGTTACCTCGAGGGGTAGGGTGCCGTAGGGAGCTGTGTGTGCGTGTATGCATGGAGTTCTAATTCATAAGTGTGAAGGGCATGAAAGAGGTGAGAGATCTCATCTCTCAAACCTTTCCATAAGGCTAACCCTAACAAGCGAGGAGATTACTCGCTCATTAGGGGATTAAAAGACATTCTAAATTAAAAGAGAATTAAAACAAAGAATTAAAAGTAACTTACTAATTTTTATTGATGGCTCTCTCCAAACAATAATGCAGAACAGATCTGAATTTGTGAAATGAAAAGAGGCATGACGTTTACAATCTTGTGATTACAATTTATAAGTAAACAGGGAAAATTAGGGTTACAGAGTCTCGCGCATGTGCAATTACAGATATGCCCACGAAAAATCCCAACCCTCGCACCGACGCACCGACACCATAAAATTACACCGACACGGGCATTTAATGGCCGCGGAACCGCGACAAATGTGGGGGTTGGGCTGCGGTTCCGCGGCCCTTTGGGGAGATCTCTTGGTGAAATTTCCTAGGCTGGTTCTTTATACTTTGGGTTTTTTATTTCCATAGTTCTTTTCTCTGTTTGGCTTCTTATTCTTCTCCATATCTTTCAGTGAAAACTTGTAGCGATCTTTTAACCGTTTGCCTTGACATTTTGGACCTTGCACTGTTCTTCGTCTAGGCTTGATTAGGACCCTTCTACTTCTTGGTCAAAAGTCACTCTTTTGTATCGTCTTTTGTCTTTTTTCACTGTATTTGCTCCAAGAACCTGTATCCTGTACATGCAGCAGACATGCGTCAAAAGCACCTGTTTATTTATAAAATGAATAAGAATTGGGGAATATAAAATGCAATATTATGATATGAACAAATACCCCCAAACTTATCTTTTGCTCGTCCTCGAGCAAACTTATTTTTTTATTCACTAAAATCCTAACCACACTTTAGCAGGGAAACACGATTGCACTGAGCACGTGCAATAAGCCGTTAAACCTCTAGGTGTCCCTAGTAGGAGGAGTGTTGTCTCCTGAGGGTTTTCAGCGGATTACACCCACAAAATCCTATCAACTCGGCCCATTGACTTTTGTTCTCCAATAAGGTTTTCTAAGAAGGAATTCTATTTTCTTTTGACTCGCAAATTATCCACCCGTATTCTTCACACTTCCTAATTATTTAACTTAAGATTATATATGTTATGTAGACCTACTCAGCTTTCGGCATCTCTTAAGTTTTCCTTCTAGGGTTCCATCTCCACTTAGGAATTTCTATCAACTCTACTAGAGATACAAGTTCTATTCTTCATTCCTTTCTCTTATCTAAACTCTAATCACATATCCCCACGTGTGTGTATAGATCACCCCTACACTTGGAAATTCAAATCAAGCAATCGTACTCTCGTCCATTGTCCAAAGTACTTATTAATTAGTGAATTTTTAATAGAATTTTGCTTCCACATCCTTCATGCGACCGTTAATACTTCTTGAGGTACCAACGACCGATTACAAAATGTGTTTGCACATTAAAGCGTACTTCCTAGTTTTTGCAACCCCCAAGGCTTTAGCAGTGACTCCCAAACCAGTTGGTCTAAGGCACTAGGTGATGAAGCACCCTCGCTAAATATTTTTCTATTTTTCACAGCCTTAAGTAATCATAAAAACCAGTGTCCATTTTTCTTTCTTTCTTTTTCATTGTACTAAGGACTTTAGACAAGAGTATTTCAAGGTCCCTTCTACTATTCCAAGTTTCAAGGTGCATGATTGTGCATTTTGTAGGGTATATATTTTCAGAATCTAGACTTAAGCTAGGAACAATTTTTCAAACTTATACTCTAATATGAACATCAATACTCTTCCCTCATTTTGACTTAACCCAAGAAGTGAACCCAAAATTTGCCTATTTCTAAATAAACTACAAGGCATATACTTTCTACCGTTAAACTTTAAGGAATGTTATTTTTAGGGTTTTTAATTCACTAAGTCTAAGATCTAGTTGTTCCTAGCCAGTTAACATATTTGTCAAACTCAAGTCAATTAACCAAAATTGAATACAATTATTTTTATAATTTTTGAAATTTTTCAAATTTTTATAGGTTTTCAAATAAATATGCAAATGCAAAAATATGTACAAATGAATGCGACGGAAAAGGACGTACCGAGCATACCCCCAAACTTGAACTTGACAGTGTCCTCACTGTCATGCTAAACCAAGAGGGTCAAAATACCGGCACTTCCCTGTTTATTTTTTATAATAAAATTTTTTTATTGTTAAGAAAAACAAATATATACAGAAAGGCCCCCCCAAACTAGAATTAAACAATGTTAGACATTACTGCCAAACTTTGCATAGACCAAACGTCAACACCAACCAGTTGAAAAATTTATCAGTAAAGAGTATAGGTTGGTGGAAGAATAAGTTGTAGCGATCCAAAAAGAATTGGGGAAGATAGAAGTGGTGGTATGGAAGGTGTGGAGGTGAATAGACAGGAGGTGGTGATGAATCAAAACGAGAATGTGAATGATCAGTAATCAGTGGAATATTGGCATTCTCATAGCTTATTAAAAGAAATAGGGGTGGTTCAACTTCTAAAGGAGGAGGTTGACTAACCACAATATCCCCAAGATAATTCTGTGGATCCTTTATTGACTTGGCATCATCCATCAATTGCATATGATATTCAATTATAAGGGAACTGATCTCCTCGATGTCCGCCATAGTCCAACCGAAAGCTTGCCGCCTATCTTGTAAGACCTTTAAAATAGCGTTCTCTTGCTCGAAGGCTAGAGAGGCTGATATTATAATGGGAAAAGTCTCATTCTCACCTATGTAAGCATATTTAAGGTGAGGCAGTAAGGACATGAGTTCGAGTTTCAGAGGCGAAAGAATCATTGCGGAATCTACCTCGAACTCAAAGGACTCCAACACAGGTTCGAAATCACTGCAAACAACCGATTCGGATGGTTCAACTAACTCATCCAAAAATTCAAAAGACTCATATTCGGGCTGTGAGTCGTTATCATCCGAAAAAGTGAAACATTCATAATCCATATCGGTTGTGTCAACGGTGGTAGGCTCAAGGAGGGACGCACTAGTGGCGTCAAAACTGTTTTCATCAAACAAGAATCTTTCAAGCTCGCAGTCCTCCTGCGTGATTTCGTGAATAGAGCAAACTTCTCGTGTACTAGTTTTAGGCACGGGGGGCAGACTTCCTAACTTATAAATATTGAACTCACTAGACGTCTTCCCGAAGGATAGAGTCATGGAGCCATTGCGGCAGTTTATTACAGCATTGGAAGTGGCCAAAAATGGTCGACCGAGAATCACAGGAATTTGGTTCCGTGAGTTAGCAACATGTTGTATATCCATAACAATAAAATCAACGAGGAATATGAACTCCCCAACTTTGATCAACACATCCTCTAGCTCACCCCTTGGATGGGTGAATGATCGATCAGCCATTTGGAGAGTACAACGAGTGGGTTTCAACTCTCCAACCCCTAATTGTTCGTACACGGAGTAGGGAAGCAGGTTAACACTAGACCCAAGATCTAAAAGTGCTCGATTAATTTTCTTATCCCCAATTGTGATTGAAATCGTAGGACAGCCGGGGTCCTTTCGTTTTTGGGGTAAGGGCTGAGGGTGGTTAATAGCATTGCTCACTGCACTAGCCACTAGCACTTTCTTGGGTATTTGAGATGACTTTCTCTTCGAGGTGCATAAGCCCTTTAAGATTTTCGCATATGAAGGGACTTGTTGGATTGCATCCAAAAGAGGTATATTTATGCTAACCTGCTTAAATAACTCCACAATCTTCTCCATTTGTGCAGTTGGTTTATTGGGACTCAACCTGTTTGGAAATGGAGCATTTTGAAAATTTGTTGAGTCAAATGTCTGTGGAGTAGAATGTGGAGTAGGAACGGATCCCAGTATGGGTCCGTTCGGATTAGAAGAAGAAGAGCCTTTTGAAGAATGGAGAATAGGCTCTAGCGGAGGAAATGAGGGTGAAGAAGGAGGAGAAGATGACGATGGAGGAGAAGAAGAAGAAGAAGAAGAAAAACCACCGGCGGGGATGTCATCACTAATACCCACATTATTCTGCAACACTCTTCCGGATCTCAACGTGGTCACCGCATTTACATTGTGATTGTGATATGCGTTTTGTGTGTGACCGGGATTTGGCAATGGTTGAGATGGAAGCTTTCCCTTTTCTCTCTCGCTCAATGCAGCAGTTAATTGTGCAATTTGTGCCTCAATAGATTTGATACTTTGATCGTGTGAAGCATTGTTATGCATCAAAGACTGAACATAATTTTCAAATCTTGCTGCGGATTCTGTAAATTGCTTGAGAAAGGCATCTAGACTTTTTTCTAGCGAGATAACCTTATCATCATTTGGTTGAACCAAATTGTTCGTTTGATTTGTATAAGATTGTTGTTGGAAAGGTTGCTGGTTTTGAGTTTGCGAAGGTGCTTGTTGTTGTTGTGGAGGAGGTCTTTGAAAATTGTTATTTCCTTGGAATTGTTGATTTTGGTTCCAAGCGAAATTTGGGTGACTCCTCCACCCCGGATTGTATGTCGAAAAGTACGGATCGTTTCTTTGTCGTTGCTGAAATGCAGTATTGACTTGATCCTGTCCTTGAGTAGATGCATTATAAGGACACTCTTCGGTTAGATGTGATGGGTCCGCACAACAAGCACAAACAGTTCGTGGAGGCATAACAGGGGCAGGAGAAGGCGATGAGATTTTGGTCTCAATGGCTTCTAGCTTTTTCATAAGTGCGGCCATCTCGGCCTTCATAGCAATCGACATATCTACTTGATGTATGACTGCCCTAGATTGACCAATAGAAGAAGATGATGTGGTCTTGGTACTCTCCTACTGAATTGTTTGCTCACTAAGATTCTCAAGAAACTGCCACGCTTCGTCGCTAGACTTGGAGAGAAAATGACCTTGACATATGGTTTCTAGCAACTGCTTCGTTGCCGAGTTCAATCCCTCGTATAATGTTTGGCAAAGTTGCCAACTTTCGATCCCATGATGAGGGCATTGATCAAGTAGGTCTTTAAATCTCTCGAAGCACTTCCAAAATGGTTCGGAAGGAAGCTGTGAAAATTGTATAATCTCGTTACGGATTCTAGCAGTTTTGTGATGAGGATAGAACTTTTTCAGAAAAGCTTTCACAAACTCGTCCCAATTTCTAATGGAATGTGATGCGGTGCTGTATAGCCACTTCTCGGCTAGGTCACATAAGGTAAAAGGAATGACCCTTAGCCTTATAGCGTCATCACTTAATTGGGTCGTTTTCATCATAGCGCACACATTTTGGAATTTATTGATAAAAATATATGTATCTTCAGATTCCAAACCATGAAATTTTGGCAGCATATTGATGAAACGTGGTTTTATTTCAAAATTGTCCCCATTTGCCGGTGGGGGTGAAAGACAGGTAGGTAAAGAAGTGCGGACGGGGTAGAAGAGATCCTGGAGCGCGACTCGTGCGGGCGCTACAACAGGCGGAAGATTCGGGTTATTCGCACCTAACGGAGGTGGAATCATTCCCGTCGGTAAGGTATTGTTGGGGTTGAATCCCGACATACCTTCGAAAGAAGAATTTGAAGGTGGAGGTAAGGAAATGGAGGGAATTTCGACTTCGGTGTCGAAAGGTTCGTCGGTCGGTACCAACGAAACACAGACTAATCGGGCGTTAGTATCCCTAGTCCAAAGTGACATACACTAAAAGGGGTAGTGTAGTCAGAAAAAAGAAAAAACAGAATGTGGAGGTAAGATAACGTCAATGAAGGGAAGTGGTGTAAGTGAGTTGCAAGTTTTCTTAGCGACAAGTTGCAAGTTTTTGAAAAGATTTTTCTTTTTTCTTTTTTATTTATGTGAGAATGTTTGCAAAGAGGTTTTGAAAAGGGACTTGTGACACAAATGTATCAACCACACATGCACAATCAGGCCTAGATCTAGGGTCACCTAGGTTTGCTAGACAGCTCCTAACTAGGGCTAGAAATAGGACCTCAAACCGCCTCTTCACCGAAAATTACGGCCAGGTAAGTGCCAGGTAAGTGGGAAGGAACCACAATAGTGGGCCTAATTAATAACCACTAGCCTAGACACACTTGTCTAGACACCGCAAGGTCAGGTTAGGATAAACGGTCGATACCTATACTAGTCCTTTTCCTATTGAGCTCGATGTCCTTAGGGCTGAGTCTAGTATTTTTTTTATTAATTGTGGTCAATGAAAATGCTTTAAGTGTTTTCTGGGGTCCTGGGAAGGGTGATGAAATCCCCACCCAATCTGAGTTTGGTCAATTAGCCCCTTAAAGTCCAATTAAATTATGCAAAACATTAAATTCACTTGCAATCAATTTTTAGCGCGGCGCAAAGAAACCTGCAGAAAATCTGTTATTTAGAAGGGGAGAGAAGATTTTTAGCGTAAAGAATTCCTGCAGAAAGTTTTTACAGACAGATATATGGAGGTTGCAGAGGGGAGAAAAAGAAAACAAACCATGCAAATTTGAGGTGCTAAAGTGGCTAAATAGCCGCGGTTCCGCGGTTTTGGGTGCTCCTGGGCCGCGGTTCCACGGTCAGTTAAGGGGATCACTCTCTGAAAAATTTTGCACTGCTCTGTTATCAAATATCCCTTCTGTTCTGATGTTCACTTTTCTGTTTGCTCTTCTGTAAATTTCCAGATTCGCAATTCTTCGCTGTTCCTGTAAGATTCAAACACTAAACCCTTCAAACAGATAAAAATTGATAAAAATGTTTTTGTATTTTTTTCTATTTTCAGATTTTTATGATTTTAAAAATTTATATCCCGAAATCACATAAAAGAAATTTTACGCCATCCCCGGCAACGGCGCCATTTGATTAGTTCAAAAATATAAGTTAACTGCAATCAGAAACGGCGTCGCTTTGCAGCTAGCCGGTGAGTACGGGTCGATCCACAGAGATGTGTAATTTTCTTACGTGTTTTTACGAGTTGATTCCAAATGTTGTTTGGATTGATTTATTAAATCTAAAAAAAACTAGATCTATCGATAAACTAAATTAATCTAAATTAAAGTCTTGCTAGGGTTAGGCTTAGGAGAAGTTGGGAGATTAAAGGTTTCCTCACCGCTTTCAATGCCTTATTTTAGATCTATTAGATGTTATGGTAATTATCAATAAAGTGGATTAGAATCTTTTGGGAAGATGTTTCTTCCTCTAGATTCTTGTCCTTCCTTTATCGATCCTTACCCTAACCTCTATGGAAAACACGCGCAACCGGTCCTTTATAGTACGGTGTCACCGTTACCTCGAGGGGTAAGATGCCGTAGGGAGCGGTGTGTGCGTGTATGCATGGAGTTCTAATTCTTAAGTGTGAAGGGCATGAAAGGGATGAGAGATCTCATCTCTCAAACCTTTCCCTAAGGCTAACTCTAACAAGCGAGGAGATTACTCGCTCATTAGGGGATTAAAAGACATTATAAATTAAAAGAGAATTAAAACAAAGAATTAAAAGTAACTTACTAATTTTTATTGATGGCTCTCTCCAAACAATAATGCAGAACAGATCTGAATTTGTGAAATGAAAAGAGGCATGACGTTTACAATCTTGTGATTACAATTTATAAGTAAACAGGGAAAATTAGGGTTACAGAGTCTCGCGCATGTGCAATTACAGATATGCCCACGAAAAATCCCAACCCTCGCACCGACGCACCGACACCAGAAAAATACACCGACACGGGCATTTAATGGCCGCGGAACCGCGGCAAATGTGGGGGTTAGGCCGCGGTTCCGCGGCCCTTTGGGGAGATCTCTTGGTGAAATTTCCTGGGCTGGTTCTTTATACTTTGGGCTTTTTATTTCCGTAGTTCTTTTCTCTGTTTGGCTTCTTATTCTTCTCCAGATCTTTCAGTGAAAACTTGTAGCGATCTTTTAACCGTTTGCCTTGACATTTTGGACCTTGCACTGTTCTTCGTCTAGGCTTGACTAGGACCCTTCTACTTGTTGATCAAAAGTCACTCTTTTGTATCGTATTTTGTCTTTTTTCACTGTATTCGCTCCAAGAACCTGTATCATGTACATGCAGCAGACATGCGTCAAAAGCACCTGTTTATTTATAAAATGAATAAGAATTGGGGAATATAAAATGCAATATTATGATATGAACAGCAGGCTTTGTTGAGATCCCGAAAGTCCACGCATATGCGCACTGTCCCATTTTTCTTCATCACC
Source organism: Agapanthus africanus (assembly GCA_030015575.1). NCBI lineage: Eukaryota > Viridiplantae > Streptophyta > Magnoliopsida > Asparagales > Amaryllidaceae > Agapanthus > Agapanthus africanus. The sequence continues at coordinate 32,461,479 of CM057339.1, forward strand.
GGGACGATGTTGGCGATCCATTTAGGGTATTGAACCTCCTGGATAAAGCCAAAGTCGATTAACTTTTTGACCTCGGCGTTGATGCTCATCTCAAGCTCGAGTCGCATTCTTCTTGGCGCTTGTTTGACCGACTTGACGTTTGGAGATATCGCCAATTTGTGTACAGCGACTTCTGGATCTAGTCCTGGCATCTCGGAATAGTTCCACGCAAAGCAATCTTTGTGCTGTACAAGGACGTCTTTTAACGCAGTCACCCTTTCTTCAGATAGTAGCTCACTGAAAAACGTCGGCCGTGGGTCATCAGCCGTCCCCAACTCGATTTTCTTGAGCTTATCTGCGGTGGTATGGATTCCATCTTCCAGTTCTTTTGGCGCTGGTGGGAATTCTGAGATCACCTCATCATTGTTGTTTTCGAAGCACCAGCGAAGGTTGTCCATGTTCTCGGGCCCTCCTTTTAATATTGTTATCACGTGGCAAGTACGAATTCGCTTCCAATCTCAATGTAGAACTGGTTCTTCTTTCGTGGCCTTGGGCTCATGCTTTTGTGGCGGCGCTACCCTCCAGTCGTCGGACAGAGCGAACTTGCCAAGCTGGTATTGATCTTCAACCCAATTTTTGAAGATGAAGCAATCTTCGAGAGGATGCCCTATTACTCGATAGTAAGAGCAATAACTTGGGTCAGAGACTTCGCCTGCTTGTTCGGGATGTTTAGATTCCGGCAATATAAGCATCTGATGTTTTAGAGCGAGATCAAGTATCTTCTTCGTCTTGTCTCGCGGAAATGAGTATGCCCGACCCATTTTCTTCGTAAGGGATAGATCAATAACGTTCGACTCCCGTTTGCGTGGCTTCATGGCCCTGCTTTGTTGTTGTTGAGCGCCTTTTTTTCTTTTCGACTTATTTCTGCTTTTGCGCCGAGCCTTCTTTATAACAGGTTGATAAGGAGCGGCATTTTTATCCTTCACGGCTTGTTGGAGAAGGCGTTGCGTCTTGGCTTTCTTGTAGATGGCCGTCTCGCGGTTGTGATCATCTTGGACTTTTTGACCAGCTTTCCTTATAAGTTTGTCCATTTGTTCTTCGAACGACGGACTGGGCTCCTTTGCATCTGGAACTTTCACTGGCTTAGGATTAGCGTCCTCCCATTGAGCATCCGCTTCTTCATCGAAGTCATACATGACGTAACAGCTGTTTAGTAGCTCTCGTTTCTTTGACCGGATGTATCCGAGTCCTTTCGTCTTCATTCTCCCATTAGGCAGTTTGCGTTGAGTCCCGGGAACGTTCCAGATTTTGTCATAGAACTTGGCTTTTCGAGCGGTCTGCTTGAAGGATATCCCCTGGCGTTTCAGCAGCTTTTTCAAACCCTCTGTATAATATTTGGGAAGACGGATAGGCTGAAGCCTGTCGAGCGTAGGATCCGCGCCCTGCCAGATTTCCTTTTCCACCTTGGTTTCTTCAGAGCGGTAGAACAGAATTGCTTTCTCGCTTTGGAGGGATATAGAACGTTTGCAGCTCTTCTACACTGTAAATATTAAGTGCATCCAGTTCTTTCCGGTGTTTAAGCGGCACTATGGCGACTTGTAGACTTTGCTCTTCGTCAGCGGACGTTCGTATTGAAGGTCGAGCAGAGAATACAACACGGATCTCATCTTCCGAGTCGCTACCAAAGATCAACGTAGGAGCGGACGGTCCTAGCTTGTTGTGTTGGGATAGACCCGAATAAACTATCTTCTCTTCCTCCTCGGTATCACTGCTGAAGACAGGGATGGTGGTGTTAGCTTTGTTCTCCGGCTTGTGACACTTCTCTGTGTCTTCGAAATCCGGTAAGAAGTATTTGGCGTCTTCATATTTGCGGACCTCGTTCACAGAGAATGGGTTCAGTTCTCCCGTCACGGTATACTCGAAACCATCCTTAAAATACTTCATACACTAATGTTGTGTAGAAGGGATGATGTTGTACTCGTGTAACCATGGTCGGCCAAGCAAAGCGTTGTAGCATGTCTTGGCGTCTATGACGTGGAACTTAATGTCCGTGACGAGTAGCCCGAAGCGTAGCGTCAGTATCACGGATCCAAGAGTCTTTGATGATTGGGAGTCGAACCCGGAGATGGTGATGTTGTCCCGAGCAAGGTGCTGGACGCTCATGCAGATTTCCTTCAACACCCGCACGTTGAGTAGGTTAACGGACGATCTATTATCGATCAGGATTTTGCCTATCTTTATATCATGACAATATCCTGAGACATAGAGGGGGCGATTGTATTCGCACGTCCCAAGGAGAAGGTCCGTCGCCGAAAGTGACATCGGCCGTGTGCAGTTCCTCCAATTCATCCTTCATCTTTTCCTCAGCCAGGAAAGCTTGGAATTGTTCTGGATCTTATAGTGCCTTAATCAACGAATCTCTCGCCTCCTTTGATAGTAAAAGGGCGTCAAGAATGCTGAGCTGTGAGGGTAGTTTCCTCAGATGCGCTAGAACGTTGTAATCCATCTTATTTTTCTTTGGCGGGTTCTTGGCGCTTAGCTCCTCCACCACTTGGTCATCTAAGACGATATCTTCAGAGACTTTTTCTTTCCCTTTATCTTTTCTGTTTAAGGGTCCGAGATTCTTTTCAGGCAGCGTCCGATTCCGCAGCCGGATATTTTCGCAGACCTTCAGCTCTTCTTCTTTTCCCGAAGTGGATTCTTTAAAGAGAGGGGCAAGTTCCAGCTCTTCATCGGAATCGCTCCCGAATGTAGGCACTTGTGACCCGCCGGTGTTAACCACGCGACAATCGCCGATAGTTCTTTTAAGCTCTCCGGTCGTATTTCTTTGCTTTCGACGAGTTTTACGCTTTTCCCGCTTAAAGCGTTGTCGATGAGCAACGTATCCTTGCCACCATCTATCGAAAGCTTTGCACTCTTGTGTGGGGTGCGAAATCTTCTGATGATATAAGCAATAGGAGGGGTGCGTTTCCACTTCACCGGTGATGTTTCCTTCAGAGGATGGTAGCTTCATGCCCATTGATATGGCCTTAGCAAACTTTTTGCTCATCTTGAATTGGCTTTTATCGGTAGCGGAGGTGTTTTGCTCCAGCGGGATCATCTCAGCTCTTTCATCAAGTTGCTGGTGCTTGGCCCTTTCAAATATGGCCGTATCGCGTTCTCGATCAGCTTTACTTTTCAATCGAGCTTCGTTAAGGAACTCGTCAATTACTTCATCTGACGGGCCAAGGATTCTTGATTCGGTATCTGCCCCCAGCGTTCCAGTACAAGAAGTCTCCTCACCGTTCATGAACGAATGGGAAATCACATGACAGCTCGCTACGCATTCCTCAGATTCATCTGACGAACTTTCTCCCTCACCTTCCTCTTGAAAGACGTGATTGAGGAACTCTTGGAGTGTAATGGGAGTCCGTGCCTTCTGGTTGTATTCCTCCAGCGCGTCAATTTATTTTTGCAAGTCCGTGCGCTTGTCGCCAGGCTTCACGGGCTTCTTTGACTTCTTTTTCTTCTTCTTCAAGGATTTTGACGGCTGGTTGCGAGTGCTTGAGCCACCACCATCGGTCTTTGGAGTTGGACGTGGCTTCAACATCCCTTCAATGACCTGCGGTTCCAACGGGTTCTTCCACTTGATCGCTGGGCACACTTGAAGATCGTTTAGCATCCTCTTTGTCTTGGCTGATAATACAACCTCCCAAGGAGCTTCTTCAACGACGGAGCATGTTGCCCCCGGCGTATTCGTCCCCTTAGAGGTGTGGGGTTGCGGGGGATTCACCTTCCATTTTTCAGATAACGCGAATTTGCCTTGTCGGTACTGGTTTTCAAGCCAATCTTTGAAAACGTAGCAATCCTCGATCGGATGACCCAGTACTCGATGATAAGGACAGTAGTTTGGCTCATTGACATCACTTGGTTGCAACGGACGTTTTGGATCCGGCAGATTTATGAGTCTGTTGCGTAATGCCAGCTCGAATAACCTTCTCGTTTTATCGTGGGGAAACGAGTAAGGACGCCCTAGTTTCTCCTCAAGGTCTACGTACGGGCGCATATTATTTTGACGCACAACCGGCTTCGAATTGCTCGGTTGTTGTTGAGCATTAGCGACGACGATCACTTTTCCCTTCCCTTTGTCATTTCGGGAGTCCGGCTTTGGAAGAGGGGGTTTATGGCCCATCTGATCCATCTGTGCTAGCTTGTCAATCAAAGCCTGGAAGGTAGTCGGCTTGAAAAACATCATAAATTGCGAGATGGTTGCTTGTGGATCAAGGGTTCCCACAAACATACCCACTGCGGGAGCTTCTTCAATGCACTGCTCGCACTTCGACCATAAGTTCCGCCATCGTATAGCGTACTGAACCCACGTCTCGCCTGGCTTAACCCTGGCGTTAATCAGTGCCGTCATCGGGGTACGTTCACTGGCGCTTGCAAAACGCTGAGTAAACAGTAGCTCCATCTCCGCGAAGGTTTTGATAGAGTCGTTCAGGAGCTCAGAGTACCACTCGAACGCCGTATCCGATAAACTTCCAACAAACTGGCGAAGCAACAGCTTGTCGTCACCGCCGGTGTTGCCGCAGAGGGCCCTGAACTGGGCAACATGCTGATGAGGATTGCCCGTCCCCTTGTAGACATGGAACTTGGGAATTGTATAACCTGGCGGGTACTTGATTTGATCGTACCAACTCGGATATGGCCGTCCCGTTTTTACGACCTGGCCAGCTGCTTCAGTCGCATGATGAACCTGTATTTGTTGGGCGATGTACTCATCCAAATCAGCTTTGGAGATTGTATCTTCCTTAGCTGTTGATAGGGCTGGCGGAGGATTTGATGTCTCTCCCCTATCGTCTCCAAGGACGATCGGGGGCTCTTCAGCCAGAGGATCTTGTTGTATCATCATCCCTATCATGTCTTGGAAGAGGAGGCCCATACGTTGTATGTTGGCTGCTTGTTCAGCAGGCTCTTTGTCCTTCTTCTCCAATATTAGACGAAGGAATTCAGCGTCGGTTTCTTCCTCCTGACGTTCGTCCGAGGACGTTTCAGGGCTTTCTTTTGGTCCAGTAAGTGCGGCCATAGCGTTCATCATCTCTTGGAGCTTCTGTTGTTGCTCCTGCGTCTTGGTCACTGATCGGGTAAGTGGTCGATGACCCGTAGATATGCGGCTGTCTTCTTTACCAAATGCCACATAGACGGTATGAACCACAATGCCCCCTGACTTAGGGCGCTTGGGTTCACCACCTTTGATATTCGTCGCCGGTGCGGGGGTTTTCTCCGGCCTCTTTCTTTTGTGGGACGTTGAAGTTGAAGGGGCCGTTACAGTGGGCATCCTAGCAATTGTTGTCCTCTGCTGTTCAATAGGACGGACCTTTTCTTTTTGCACCTTAGTCTTCTTTTGTTGACGAGAGTGATCTGGGTCGATCACGGAGTCTTGAACCCTTCGCCAAACCTTGTATATTCTTGAGGACAGCCGTTGAGGGGGCTGTTCTTGCTTCGTTTCCGGAACTCTCTCCGCGGGCGGAGGAGATCTTTTCAGTGTAGCGGTTGGAGAATTCTTACGTACCTTCCTCAGCAGTTCAAAGCTGTTCCCAGTTGGAACAGCAGCGTTGACTTCCACCACTGGAGCTGGTGGAGTTAGCCATGAGGGAGAGTTGTCCCCTGCCTTCCTCACTCATTGCCAATGGCGACGTCGAGCATGACGAACCGTTAGGACTGGCTCAAAGATAGAGATAGCTTCTTTTTGCCCCCTGCCTGAATGGGACACCGTCGCTGTTAGCCTCTTAAAGACTGAGGTTGTCTTTTGAGGGATGATATTCAACCTGTCGAAGACGGATTCTCGAGCAGGGGCAGGAGCAGGAATCGTCAGTCTTGAAAAGACTGACTCTTTGACAGGGGAAGCTACCTTGACAACTTCCGGAGTAGTAGTTATTGCCTTCCTTGGGACAGCTAATTTAAAGTTCTGATCCAGCCTGGCGAAAACCGAAGCTGTTGGTTTGGCAGTGGGTGACCCGTTGACAGGGGCCATCGTGGCAGTGAGTCGTTCGAAGACCGATTTCTTGTTCACCTCCGGTGCAGGTATCGGCATAGAGAAGCTTGTAGGTGGGATCATGGTCCCGAAGAACAGGCCAGTGGTGGCTTGGGTCACCTGGTCTACTGGCAGAGTGAGGAAGGAAGCCGCTTGGGGCCCATATGCTACACTTCCAAGGGAGGGGGAGCGTCCATTGCAGTGGCACTTCGAGCAGTTGGTGCAGTTAGAGGCCATTGAATCTGGAGTTCTGCGCCAGGCAAGAGACCAAATCTTAGTAACTTGAAATCCGAGGGCAACCATTTAACAAACCGCGATTGGTTCGCGTAGACGACACACGAAGTGTGGAGTGGAAAGAGGAAGAGGTCCCACCGGGCGTGCCAGAATCTGTTCCCCTCCGAACGACAGCCGACGACGCGTGGACGTCTTGCCTGAGATTCAGGGCAGATGCTATATGGTTTTATCCGTCTACCTCTCCGAAGATGCCAAGTTGATTTATGGCACCGTGTATCGGAGGTTTAGACGGATGCGGCCGATGTAGCAAACTTCGTCAGATTCCCCCTCGCTAGAGGGGTTTTTGATTGTGGGGACGTTCTTTCCTGCAGGCGCAAGCCCCTATAGTTAATTACGCTACCGCATCGCAGTAACAACTTTCTCCTTCTCCAGATTTTCACTTCGTGTCGTGGGTGTTTGTTTTGTTTGTGGTTGCCCGTGGATTGTATACGGAGACTGAGTAATGCCGTCGCCCGTAGGACGTGGATTAGTCAAAATCCGTATTTACTTAGATTTGGGTTTGGTGTTTTTAGTTTAAGGATGCATTAGTCGCGCTGGAGCTAAGATCAACTTAAACGTTAGTTAAGGATACGTTAATCCTGTTTGAGACTAAGATCAACTTAACGTGATAATCCATTTAATATCTGGCCATCGGGACTCGTCACCTCTCTAACGTCGTTGAAGGATTACAACGACATGTATCAGAGAAGCTCGGAGATGTACCCTCGAATCATAGTTGATGGGGAATTTTATAGTCCATTTGAATGTTTTAAGGATACGTTAGCCATGTTTGGGGCTAAGATCAACTTAACGGGACCGTTTAGATCCAACAAAAGAGCATTTGGAGGCTCTATTGTTCCAGTTTAGGGACGTAGTGGTCCATGTTCCAGTTTAGGGACGTGGTGGTCCACCATTAGTTTAAGGACGTTTCGGTTCGATATTAGTTTAAGGACGTTTCGGTCTAATATTAGTTTAAGGACGTTTCGGTCCAATATTGATGTGTGGTCGTCGGGACCCGTCACCTCTCTGACGTCGTTGAAGGATTACAACGATAGGTGTCAGAGGAGTTTGGAGATGTACCCTTGGACCGGTCGTAAATTGATTTAGGAGAGCAGTCTTGCTCAGTCAATTTAATTTGAGGAATTACGGCCATGATCGGGCTAAGTCTAGTTGAAAAATATTCAACGCCTTTTATTTGTTTTTGGTCTGTTAGACCTGTGCTAGGGCTTGGCCCATTTTTAAATAATGCATTGCATTATTTTCTATTTTTTTGTTAGGGCTCTGCCCATAAAAGATGCAGAGCATCAATTTATTTTGGGCCCTGCTCATTTTATAAATGATGCAGAATACCGATTTTACTTGGGCTCTGCCCTTGTATAAAAGATGCAAAGCATCAATTTATTTGGGTTCTGCCCATTTATTGCCTTGCAATTTATTTTGGCCTGTTAGGTCATTTTGACTTGGGCCTGGCCCTTTAGCAGAGGAAATGCATTGCATTTATCAGGCGCTTTGCGCCAATCAGAGAGCGCAAGCGCTTATAGTGCTGACACGTATCGCACAAGCGCAGTCTGCGCTGCTGACACGTGCACTCTGGTGGCTTGCGCCAATCCAGGAGCGCAACAGCACAGTTTACAAGTGCAAAGCACTATAACTTAAGAATCTTTCAGTTTCAGGAACCAATGGTTCACAAGAAGAAGTGCAAAGCACTACTCGTTTCCTTGATCTAATTTAGATCAAAGAAAAACAAGTTTTTCTTTTTATTTTGAGAACCAGAGGTTCATAAAAGTGCAAAGCACTATTTTTTTATTTTGTTGTTTTCTTGTTTTAAAGAACCGGTGGTTCATAAGAAGTGCAAAGCACTGTTTATTATGTGAAGATCATTGATCTGGTTTTTAGATCAATGACTTATTAAAAGAAATTTCTTCTCTCTCGTGAAGGTTTTTACCTTTTTCTTGAAATTTTCTCAGAATTCTCTCTGTTTGAAGCTCTTGACCTTTTTTTTCAAGAAATGTTTATGCCTTTGAATTTAGGTCTAGGGTCCTTTTTATAGTGCCCATAAATTAGTTAAATTTGTTAAGGAGATCTTTCTCTGAGTGATTTGGGGAATTTTCCCCACCGTTGGTTCTTTGATCCAAGGGCTTCTGTTTTACAGAAGAAAATCTTCTTGTTTTGACAAGAACAGAAAGATTTCTTTGAAATCTTAATTCTGTTTGGCGCAAACGCTCCAGAGCATGACACGTGTCATGCAGCGCACAGCGCAGCGCTACTGTGCGAGCGTATCTGCGCTGACATGTGTCGCACAACGCACTGCGCAGCGCAACTGCGCTAGCGCATCTGAGCTGACACGTGTCGCGCAGCGCATAGCGCAGCGCAACTGCGCTAGCGTATCTGCGCTGACACGTGTCGCGCAGCGCAGTGCTTGCGCAACTGAAGCGTTGCTTCCTTTAATTTTGTTTAAAACAGAGTTTTGCTCTGATTGGGTGCACTGCCTTGGGCGCTGCGCTGATGCTTCTGCGCCAGACACGTGGCGCATTGCGTCCGGGATTTGAAGCGTTGCTTCATTTATTAAAGTTTAAATTTTCAAAACAGAGCTTTGCTCTGATTGGGGGAAGATGAAGCGTTGCTTCATCTCCCGCCTCGGAATTTGAACAGAGATTTGCTCTGATTAGGGTAAACAACCGGTGTTACCTTGACCTACAGTCTCGGCTTCTACGGCTTCTAATGTGAATGTCTGTCGCCGTGGTACATTCCTTCGAGCTGGAGGCACATTCTACCTTTGGGGCCTGTTTTTCTGCCTTCTAGGCATGTCCCTCATTGCTTGTTGGAATTGGCGAGTAGGCTGTGCAGGTGGTGGAGCAGATAGTGCAGGATGAGTTGCAGGAGCCTGGATAGCTGGCCGCTGCGAGTAGTTGGTAGGTGTGTGAGTTGAGCTGTTATTGTAAGGATAGTCCCCAATTCCGTGGTTGGATGCGCCATAAATTAGGCACAAGCCTTTTGTGCGTCTACAGTCCTTCCACAAATGTCCCTTTCTATGGCAGTAGTGGCAAATTTCTTCAGTTCTCCTGGGTTCAAACGATGGCCTGGAAGAGGCTCCTCCTGCCATTTGAGTGGCAGGGTGTTTCAAACCGGCAGATTGGGGTCTGCCCCTCGCCTTTATTACTGCGTCATAACTGCGGGCAGCTTTCAGAGCATCTTCTTGTGTCAGAAATTTCCCTGTGGCTAGTGCAGCCTGAATTTCTGTGTCTAAACCTTGTTGAAAGCGACAGGCTCTGATCTCGTCCGTCGGTATCAAGTGTGCCGCAAATCGGCTTACCATGGTGAATTCAGCGTCATATTCATCCACTGTTTTGTCCCACATCGAACCTTGTTGTGGATGAATGAACTGCTGCTCCATGGCAAACTTGGCAGTCACAGGGAAGTATTTCGCGTCGAACTTCTCGCGAAAAGTCTTCCATTCAATAGGCTGTACAAAACGGAATTTTTCCGCCTTCCACCAGTTGCGAGCATTATCCGTGAGCTGCAATTTCGCCACACGGGCCCATGCTATTTCTGGCACTTGTGTTGCTGCCAGATCATCCTCGATACTTTGAGCCCATTCCTCAGCTTCTAGTGGGCTCCCCTTTCCTGAGAACTGTTTGGGATGTAAAGCCCTGAATTGCTTTACCCCAGGTGCGTCAGTCTCGGGACGGTTCAGGAGTTGTTGCTATCCCTCAAGAAGGCTGCGGATCGCCTCAAATAGCACAGTTTGCTCGGTGGATGGCGCAGGAACAGCTGGTGTGAGAGGTAGTGCTGGAGGTGTATTGTTGACGTTGGTGCTGGTGTTGTTCGGGGAATCCATAACCCTGAAGAAAAATTTGGGTTAGGACAGATTCAAGTACATGAAATGATAAGATTCAAGGATTATGAAATTGTAAGATTCAAGGAACATGAATTGTAAAGAATGTTTTAGTTGCTGGTTATTGTGTTATATTGCTTAGGTTGTTCACGCAGAACAGAACTGCATGATAGGGATTCATACAAGTCTGACCTGTATGGGCCACCAACAAAACCTGTCACGCCCCGTTTCTCAGTATACGGCGAAGGGGACGCGACGAGGTCCGCTACGTATCTACTCAGAAGTACATATGCTAAGAGTATCTAAGCAATATAAAATAAATACACAAGAGACAAGATATAAAAAGAACAGCAACTTTTATTTATTAACATTCTTTGTACAATGCATGAAAAGGAAATACAACTGAATAAAAAAGATGCCTAAACAGTGGCATAACAGGAAATGAAAAGTACTGAATGGAAAAGTGTACAATGAAACTAAAGTGCTGGATCTTCGACAAACTGCTCCAAGTCTTCTGCAGATGGCTCGATCTCTGCCGGGTCCAAACCACCTGACGAGATTCAAAGAAGAAAGAAATAGAATGTCGTCAGCTAACAGGTCGCTCGGTAAATCCCAAAGATAAGAGGAGAAATAGAATAGACAGAGAGTAAGAGAGAGAGGGAGAGAGTAGCTTTTACAGTTGTATTATATTGTTATATTGTTGTAGTATTGTATTAACGCTGTTATTTGTAGCTTGGTATAGAAGGATGCCGGTGTATACGAGAGGGGTCTCAGTATGCTAGAGACCATGGCAAATGGAAGTACAAGGCTCCGTTATACAACCCAGAACAACGGCAATTGGATTCAGGTTAGGTGTCTTAATCTTACCATCTCGTGCCACCTTTAACACCTTCCGTACCAATTTACCCCTTAAACCCCGCGATGACTTGATTTAATTGTTATCTTGTAATTTGTATAGGTTGTAAGATTGATTGACTGACCGAAACCATGATATCAGTAAACGGATGTGACTGAATAATCATGTAAATGGAATAACTATAGAATCATGTAAATGGAATGTATATCCATGGTTCGGTTCGGTCAAGTTGTATAAATTGATAATTGAATTCATGGTTTCATGTGTTCATATTGAATTAGAATCTTGTAGATTATAAATTAACTTGAATCATATTCAAGTCAGATTAATCAGACTCAAATCCGAGTCAGACAATCAGAACTGTGAATCGAAGTCTTATAATTGCTAGGGTCCTTAGGGTAATTAATAAAACTTGAGGGGTTTTTATGTAAAAATACTTTTATATACACCTCAAATATTTATTATTTGTCTTTAGAATTGTAATGAGGGTGGATTTTATGTTGTGACATTTCTAGTGAAAATATCATAGTTTTATAAATAATTAAGGGTATTTATCTGTAATATTGATTTATTTGAAATTCATGGTATTTTAGTGTAATATTTAATCTTGTGATTTTTAGAAAAAGGTGGAAAATTTATATTATAATAAAATAGAAAGTTAACTGATAAATATACATATATTTATACAAAAATAATTTTAATAAATATTTTATATTCCAAAAATCTTATTTTTCTTAAGATATCGTATTTTAAACTTTTCGAGACCGAATGCTCCTTGCGGAGGTCTGAATCTCGCACTACTACGCCCGAGGATGTCCGATAATCCGCACCATCCCAAACGGGTTCGCCAAAAATAGGTTGTAACGGCGCTTTGCAAAGATTGTAAAATACTAATCCTTTAGAAAACGGTTTTAGAAAGTAAAAGGTATTTATTTGCAAAAGTGTAAATTTTCCGTATTTTAGATTCTAGGGTTTCCTAAGTCAACTAGCCTATTTCTAAATGGTCTAAACGACAAGTCGTTAGATACCTCAAATCACCTCTTCACCGCCAATTGTGGCCAGGTAAGCACAAATGAGGAAAGGAGGGATCCGCTCACGAATCACCGTGAGACGGGCCTTTTAAAGTTACCTCTTCTCACTTGCCTAGCCTAGACACCATAAAATCAGGTTTAGATAAACGATCGATGTCCACAACTTATCGTGTTTTCCTAATAAGAGGTATTTATTTAAAAGTATATCAAAACTAAAACTTTTAGAAATGGTTTTATTAAGAATATGGTATTTAAATGAAAGTATTATTTTATCGTATTCTAAGTATTCGATGATATCGTTTTAGGTTGTATATGCGTGTGTGTGGAGGTAGGTCAATACCTCGTGCTCTACTTTAAATGTATAGCAAAGTTAAGGGGTTAAATGTGAAATCGAAATATTGTGGTATTTAAGTGAAGAAAATACGATAAATTGGAAAGGCTATCATTTCATGTGATGAAACTTGTTCAAATTGATTGTAAAATGTTTAATAGTCAACATAAAGATGTTTAAGTATGAATGTATTGGTGAGAAGTGAAACTTTATAGAAAACCGAATCGAAAATCGGATTTGTTCCGATTCCGTCGGGTTTTGTAATTTCGTATTTTAAAGAATGAGAGAGAGGGATAGAACGGGACTTACGGGTTTCGATTAAGAAAAGGAGTGAAGGGGGGACTAAAGGGGTTGCCGAGGCATTGCTTCGTCGCTGGTTGTTCCTAAAAACATCGCCGGAATTTCCGCCGGAATTTCGTCGGAGTTTCGCCGCGAACTTGTTTTCAAAGTACACAACTCTTGAGAAGGTTTTGAGAGAGTGAGCTTAGGATTTTGGGATGAGAGGGTAGAAGGTAGGGGGTGTATTTATAGGGTAGGGTAGGTAAAGGGTTTTTAAATAAAAAATGTAAAAATAATTGTAAAAATCATTAAAAATTGGAGAAATTGGTGTTTATTGTTCTTTCTGGAAACAATCTAACAATTTAAAGTATGCAGGGGAGTTGGGAATGCAAAGAGGCACACTTTTGATGTTGGGGACTCAGCCGTCCGGCCGAGTCCGGCCGGCGGCGTCGGCCCAATTCGGCCAGTTCGCCGGTCGACTCGGCCGATCCCAACCGAGTCAGGTGGTCGGTGGGTGTGGGCTTGTCAGGTGAAGACTCTGGTATATTGAACTTTTCAGGTGCAGTTCAAGTTTTGGGAGTTACAGTGTGTGGACTGTTGGGCTTCCAAAGAATTTAAAATAAAAACAATATAAAAATAATGTGGGGCATGGAATTTGAACTCTGGTGGCTTGGTTCAGTAATACAAGGTATTACCAATGAGCTACAAGCTCCTTCTTGTAATTATTGTGGGAAAATAAATACTTAAAGTGGTAACAGCAAAATTAAATACCCCAAGTATACTTTGAATTTAAATCAATTCTTTGTACATTAAAAATGGAGTTATTTAAAAACAAAATAATTACTTATATCTTGTGCTCAGGCTAAAATACCCCTTTATGGATTTTGAAAAAAATTAATTAAAAATTTTGTATAGAAAAAGTGTATAAGAAAATTAGGGTTGTTACATCGGAGCACTCTAAGTCTTCTCTTTTCTTCATCCTCATCGCTGTCCTCGAATTCTGGGACATCATAGACATCTCTGAGTTTCCAACGGCATACGACACTCCATCCCGGATGCTTCAAACAATGTGAGTAGTATACTTGGAATGCTTGGTTCGGATAAACGGATCTTCCTGACCGTAAAATCGAAGTGTGTTCACACTGGTCAATCCATATTCATCTTTCCAAGTCCTAAGATTGCTTCTCCAGTTATCCGTACCGGTTCGCGTATCGTACTAAGTACACTGAAATATATAAAAGGGTTCTGATCGTCCGGGATAGTGGATGCTGAGTATACAATTTAAGTATCCATAATAAATCACACCATCCGATCCTACCGTCGCAATCCCACTATTCTGAGTGGTTCTAGATATTTCTATGTCCTTAATTTCGAATTTGTATCCAAGGACACTGAATCCTTTATAATATGTAACCTCCATACAAGGAAATTGATCTAAACATCTTGAATTACTCTCTAATGATGCAGACAAGTTCGGGTCGTGGATCTAATAAAACAAATTTTATGACAAATACATAACGATATAAGTTTAGATTAAAACTGATAGTAATAACATATTATTCGAATAACTTACATGATTTGCAACCCAATTGCAAAAATTATCCTGATGATATTTTTCCAATCGTTCATCGTTCCAATCAGGATGCCCCTCACGTACCTCGTTAAAATGAATTCTGTTCTCGACAATAAATTATGACATTAATATTATATCATTTCATATACACATAAACACAAATATAACAATTAATCCAAAAAAACCTACTCTCTAATTTTTTCAAGACATGCGCAATTAAGGAAGAAAAACCGGTATATCTTGTTGATAAACATAGTGTCTACCCTCTTATAATTGGTTTTACCATATGGCCCGTCTTGAATTCTTCGAGGCCGGTTAAGTCTCGTCTCAATGTTCTCGTCCAGATAGCGGGAACAAAATGTGGTTGCTTCATCTAGAAGATAATCTTGCATGATAAAACCCTCTGGTCGATTTTAATTGCGTATATACTCTTTAAGAGTGTAGAGATACCTAAACAAAATATGTTGAATAAATAAATACGGGCATACAGTACAACAATAATTTTAAAAATTACGCGAAACGAAAAATTCCACGTACCTCTCGACGGGATACATCCATCGATATTGTACCGTTCCGGCTAACTTAGCCTCAGTTGCAAGATGAACCATCTGGTGTATTATGATATCAAAGAATGACGGTTGGAAAATACGCTCAAACTTGCAAAGTATCAACGCAATAGAATTTTCTAGTTTATCCAGCGTCACAACATCCAGTGTTTTAGCGCATAACTCTCTGAAAAAACAACATAGGTCGTTGATTACTAGACCAACCGATTCGGGGAGAGAAGTCCTGAGGGCTAATGGGAGAAGGTGCTCCACGATAACATGGTGATCATGACTTTTCAGCCCATCAATCTTGCCTTTAACAATTTTTATCTTCTTGCTGAATGATCCTGAGAAATCTGTGGGAACTTTCAAATCATGCAGCACCTGCAGGAATCTTTTCTTCTCCGGTTGTGACATATGATAAGCGGCATTGGGAAGTACAAACCTGCCTGGTTTACCCGCTACCGGTTTAGAATGCAATTCACTTCTTATTTCGCAGTCCTGTAGATCCATCCGAATATTGAGGTTGTCTTTCGATTTCCCGTCTTTACAAAGAAGCAAGTTGAGTATGTGATAGGATACTCCCTTCTCTATATGCATGACGTCCAGACAATGACGCACTAAATTTGTTGACCAGTACGGAAGCTCGAAGAAAATGCTTAACTTGTTCCAGAATGGTGGTTTGACCTGTTTTGTCGGATCCATCCCAAATGTCACATTATTGTAACCATCCCACTGAGAAATCACGTCCTCTCCGGACAATGGGGCTGGAGGTCCAAGAAGCTCCTGATGACCATCAAAGTGAACAACGTCTAACCTGTAGGGTGGTCTAGAGGCAGGAAACGTCGATGGCCGTAATAACAAACTTTCCTGCTAAAATTCAAGAATTTCAATGTTGTATATTGATGGCAATGAGGACATGCTTTGTGACCATGTACGGACCAACCTGATAGCATTCCATACGCGGGAAAGTCATTAATTGTCCATATTAAAACCGTACATAGTATGAAGGTTGTATTTGTATTTGCATCGTAAGTCTCTACACCATCAATGAACAAAGATTTTAACTCCTCGATCAGAGGTCAGCGATAGACGTCGATATTGTTTCCTGGTGAGTTTAGTCCGTTGATAAGAAGAGGCATCATAAACTATGATTGGTCTATAGCCAACCAAGGCGAAAGATTATAAATTATCATTAAAACGGGCCATGTGCTGTAGCTTCCATCCATATAGTTGAATAGGTAGAAGCCATCACTAGCCAGTCCGAGCTTGACATTGCGAGGATCGCTACTGAATATTGCGTGCCTCCTATCGAAATCCTTCCATGCCGGTGAATCTCTTGGATGGCTCATTTTTCCATCTTCACTTGGAGGAGCACGGTGATGCCAAATCATTACTTCGGCTGTTTTCTTGCACCTGAATAGCCTCTGCAGCCTCTGTGTTATGGGAAAGTATCATGCTATCTTGACAGGTATATCGGGATTCTTATTAGAATCTTTCGGTTTATACCTGGCCTCTCCGTATGTTGGACACTCTTTCAAATCTGAATTCTCTTTCCGGTACAACACGAAATTTTTAGGACATGCTTGAATCTTCTCACACTTTAGACCCAAATCAGACATCATCCTCTGGGCTCCGTACCAGCTGTCGGGCACGTTATTTCCTGGGGCATAGAATCTTTCAAGAACAAAAGAAGCATTGTGAATGACTTGTTACTCCATCTATTTAGGCACTTAATCTGGAAAAGTTGGACGAACCATGAGAGGGTGAATACTTTGCATTCTCATAAATTGGTTTTCTAGCATCATTCATGAAATTTTCATATTTATCCGCACGCGGTCCTTGACCGGAAGGAATGTCATCTTCGGTACGAATAGATTCACCTAGGGCAGCCTCTACCATATCCTCAATTTCTTCTGATGGAAAGAAATTACCGTCTTCTTCTTCTGCCGCATTACCGTCTTCTCCTTCTTCTCCTGCCGCATTATCGTCTTCTTCTTCTTCTTCTGCCGCATTACTGCATTCTTCTCCTTCCCCGTGATATAGCTAAGTTGTATAAAGTCTAGTAAAACCATATTTTACGATATGAAGCTCTGCCAATTCTACCTTCTACCAGTACTTATTCGCATATCTATCGCACGTGCAGAGAATCTTCTCTATCACGATCTTATTATGTGCGCGTGCAAATTCAATAAAAGCAGCAACTCCTGCGACAAACTTAGGTTGCATACGTTGTTGCCAATCTACATGCATCCAGTTCTTAACTCTGACGTACTCATGGGTCATGTTAGACTGTATAACATATAAATTGTAGGTTATGATGACTATATTAAGAAATCTAAGAACGGGATGGTTACTGACAAAGGAGAAATTCCGTGTATATGCTTTGTGTGTGCGTTTGTTGTTGAAAACAATAAATTATCGATAATCAGAGTAAGATTTTAGGATATTCATATATAAGAATATGAAAGTTTCATATTATCATCGAGCATCATATATTGGTTTTAACTTGAACATCTTGAATCACTCTCTAATGATGTGTTTGTTGTGTATTCTTGTTGTATGTATGTATTTCGGCTGTCGGGGGTAAGGCTTCTATCCCATTAAGAATGTATAGAGCGGACACCCATTCTCTTGTGCTTTCAACCGTTTCGAGTAAATTTCGGAAGCACCTCCCTGCTGTTCTCCGAGTACACTGTAGTAAAATAGATAATCATTTCCAAGCTGTGAGACAACGTTGAAATGAACATCTAATCTATCTTTGAACACGGAGAACCAGCGGAAAAGTACCGACGAAATATCTCGAAACAGATGAAAACACAAGTGAATGAAGGTGTTTGCTTTATACATTCCTAACTTGTCCGCACGGGACAAATCTATCGGTTATCATACGACTGAATCTTCTTGTCACATAGACTACACGACGGTTGTTAGTGTCGAGCTATACCATCCGATATTTAACAACCTTCATATAGTTCTATGTCATGTAACCGATAGACGGGGACCAAGTGGTGCTTTAAGTTTCATATATGAGTATTGATGAGAATATGAAAGTTTCATGTTATCACCAAGTATCATATATTGGTTTTAACTTGAACATCTTGAATCACTCTCTAATGATGCGTTTGTTGTCTATTCTTGTTGTATGTGTATGTTTCGGCTGTCGTGGGTAAGGCTTCTATCCCATTAAGAAACTATAGAGCGAACACCCATTCTCTTGTGCTTTCAACCGTTTCGAGAAAATTTCGGCAGCACCTCCCCGCTGTTCTCCAAGTACACTGTAATAGAATAGATAATCATTTCAAAGCTGTGAAATAACGTTGAAATGAATATCTAATCTATCTTTGTACACGGAGAACCAGAAGAAAAGTACCGACGAAATATCTTGAAATGGATGAAAACACAAGTGAATGCAGGTGTTTGCTTTATACATTCCTAACTTGTCCACACGGGACAAATCTATCGGTTACCATACGATTGAATCTCCTCATCACATAGACTACACGACGGTTGTTAGTACCGAGCTATACCGTCCGATATTTAACAATCTTCGTATAGTTCTATGTCACGACGAACATCGAACGTATGTTAACCGATAGACGGGGACTAAGTGGCGCTTTTAGTTTCATATATGAGTATCGATGAGAATATGAAAGTTTCATATTATCATCGAGTATCATATATTGGTTTTAACTTGAAAAACGTGCCGTTGAAACAAATTATTGTTCTCCACCTTGCACCCTCTTAACAATGGTGTTCCCCTCTGAATGGCGGCGCGACGCAGAGGCGTCTGGCCTGAGATTCGGGGCTGATGCTATTTGGTTTTATCCGTCTACCTCTCCGAAGATGCCAAGTTGATTTATGGCACCATGTATCGGAGGTTTAGACGGATGCGGCCGATGTAGCAGACTTCGTCAGATTCCCCCTCGCCAGAGTGGTTTTTGGTTGTGGGGACGCTCTTCCCTGCAGGCGCAAGCCCCTGCAGTTAATTACGATACCGCATCGCGGTAACCACTTTCTCTTTCTCCAGAATTTCACTTCTTATCGTGTGTGTTTGTTTTGTTTGTGGTTGCCCGTGGATTGTATACGGAGACTATTTATTTCTTCACCCGTAGGACGTGGATTAGTCCAAATCGGTATTTTCTTAGATTTGGGTTTGGGGTTTTGGTTTAAGGATACGTTAGCCATGTTTGAGGTTAAGATCAACTTAAACGTTTGTTAAGGATACGTTAGTCTGATTTGAGACTAAGATCGACTTAACGGGAAAAGCATTTAGGGGCTCGGTTGTTCCAGTTTAGGGACGTAGTGGTCCATTTAATATATGGCCATCGGGACCCGTCACCTCTCTGACGACGTTGAAGGATTACAACGACAGGTGTCAGAGGAGTTTGGAGATGTACCCTTGAACCAAAGTCGATTGGGGGTCTTATAGTCCAATTTGGGACTAAAGTCTGTTTGAATGTTTAAGGATACGTTAGCCATATTTGAGGCTAAGATCAACTTAAACAGGACCGTCTAGATCCAACAAAAGAGCATTTGAGGGCTATATTGTTCCAGTTTAGGGACGTAGTGGTCCATCGCCAGTTTAAGGACATGGTGGTCCATTTTATTTGTGGCTGTCGGGACCCGTCACCTCTCTGACATCGTTGAAGGATTACAACGATAGGTGTCAGAGGAGTTCAGAGATGTACCGTTGAACCGGATGTAAATTGGTTTAGGAGAGCAGCCATGCTCAGTCAATTTAATTTGAGGAATTATGGCCATGATTAGGCTAAGTCCAGTTGGGAATATTCAACGTTTTTATTTATCTTTGGCCTATTAGGCCTGTGCTAGGGAGTTGCTCCTTTTTAATAATGCACTGCATTTTTGTTTTGCTTGGGCTCTGCCCTTTTATAAATGATGCAGAGCATCTATTTTGTTTGGGCTCTGCTCTTTTAATGCATTGCATTTTGTTTTGTTTGGGCTCTGCCCTTTTATAAATGATGCAGAGCATCTATTTTGTTCGGGCTCTGCTCTTTTAATGCATTGCATTTTATTTTGGCCTGTTAGGCCTTTTTTTGATTTGGGCCTGGCCCTTCAGTAAACAATGCAGTGCATTTGTCAGGCGCTTTGTGCCAATCATTGAGCGCAAGCGCTTGTGGTGGTGACACGTGTCACGCAAGCGCAGTGCGCTGCGCCAGTACGCTGCGCTGTTGCGCTGCTGACACGTGGCGTGCTCTGGTGAGTTGCGCCAATTTCAGAGAGCAATGCTCTATCTTAAAAGCGCATAGCGCAAGTGGTTCTGGTGCTGACACGTGGCGCTCTCTGATGGCTTGCGCCAACCCAGGAGCGCAACAGTGCAGTTTTGCAAGTGCAAGGCACTGTTTCAATAACTTGATCCAATTTTGGATTCAAGAAAAGAATCTTTAAGATTCCAGAACCAATGGTTCATAAAAAGTGCAAGGCACTATTATTATTTGTTTTTTTTTGAAGATCATTGATCTTTTTCTTAGATCAATGATCTATTCAGAAGAAATTCTTCTATTTTATAAAGGTTTTTTTTTTACCTTTTTCTTGAATTTTCTTCAGAGTTCTCTCTGTTTTTTTGAAGTTCTTGATCTCTCACCATGTTAATCCCCCTTTGAATTGGGGTCTAGGGGTCTTTATACAGTGCCCATAGACTTGTTAAGTTTGTTAAAGAGATCCTTCTCTGAGTGATTTGGGGAATTTTCCTCATCGTTGGATCTTTGATCCAAGGGCTTCTGTTTTACAGAAGACAGTCTTCTTGTTTTTAACAAGAACAGAAAAATCTTTCAGAATTTTATTTCTGTTTGGCGCAAACGCCCCAGCGCGTGACACGTGTCACGCAGTGCAGAGCGCAGCGCAACTTCGCTTGCGCAACTGCGCTGACACGTGTCGCACCGCGCACAGCGCAGCGCAACTGCGCTTGCACAACTGCGCTTGCACAACTGTGCTGACATGTGTCGCACAGCGCAACTGCGTTTGCGCTGACATGTGTCGCGCAGCGCAGCGCTTGCGCAACTGCGCTGACACGTGTCGTGCAGCGCAGCGCTTGCACAACTGAAGCGTTGCTTCCTTTAATTTTTGTTTTAAATAGAGCCTTACTCTGATTGGGCGCGCTGCCTTAGGCACGCTGCCTTGGGCGCTGCGCCTGACGTATCAATTTCTGACACGTGGCGCGTTGCGCGCAGCGCATGGAATTTGAAGCGTTGCTTCAAAATTTGAATTTTTGAAATTCAAACAGAGCCTTGCTCTGATTGGGGGAAACAAATGCCCCCCCACCGTTGCGCTCACGTGGCGCACACGTGAATGCAGCGGTGGCAAAATCTTGGCCGTTAGATCAACAGGTGAGTTGAAGGGGCGCAGGCGCCTATAAATAGGACCCCTGGCCCTTGAAAATTTTTTTACCATCTTCAAGAACTTGAATTTCAGAGCCTTGCTCTTGTTTAAGAACTTTAGAGCTTTTCTCTCGTTTTTTTCCAAGAACTCTAGAGTTCAGATTTTTAGAACAACTTAGGTAAAATTTTAAATTAAATTAAAATTAATTTAAATTTGATTAACAGAGCCTTGCTCTTATAGATCTTTCATCTAAAGAAAACCCCTTTGGGGTTTTATTAACAGAGCCTTACTCTCAAAAATTTATAGATCTACAGAGATCTTGTTCATGGGTTTTAACCCATGAACAGAGCTTTGCTCATGGATCAAATGTAGATCTTTTTTTTTTTATCTAAAAAAAGGAGAACTCTTAAAAGTTTTCATGGATCATTAAGATCCCAAATTTTTAATCTTTAGGAGTTAAAGTTTTCTTTTGATGGATTTTTCCATCATTATTATGGAGCTAGGCTCTTTTTAGGAAATTTTATCCCCTTGAGACCAGAGTTTGACAAATGTCACTCTGTGACAGAGCTTTGCTCTGAAAGAGGAGATTTTCTCCTTGTCTCTAGGAATTTCCTATTAATGAGAATATTCTCTTGGGGATCTTTTCATTAATTGACAGTCTCACCCAATGATGGGGCTGTCTTATTAAATGATACACTGTCATCCAGATTTTGTGGGTCCCCATTTTGTCTCCTACCCACTGCCTTGCAATGTGGTAGAAAAGAATTTTTAAAACGCCAAGCGTTGGAATTACAATACTGACGGCTAATTTTTGTCTCTCCACAGGAAACATGTCTGCCAATCTGTCTTTCCCGATTGTTCGATCGGAGGGAGGGTTTCCCCAGGCACCAGTGGACCGAGTGGTGCTCGCTCTCATTAAGGATCAAGACCCCGAGCACAAGAGCCTTCACTTATGGGGTAAGTGGTATAACGAGATTATCCAGGGTCGCCGAAGTTTCAGTTCCGCCACGCCGTCTGAGCCCATAGTTTCGATCCCCTATGCGGATGAACCCCCGGTGAAGTATGCCGTGGAGGTCAAAAACTGGAACTCGGATGACCTCCTCCAGCCTGCAATTGGTGCCATTCCCGTGCAGCCGCCGCCGGCAATAGACATTTTGGGAAGGCGAATCTGTCAGGGTGAAGCACGCCCTTGGGGACAGGCCTATAATATTGGATTGGTCTCGCAACCGCCTGCCGGATATTTGCAGTGGGCCCGGTATATCTTGTCAGCGAAGAGGACTCGTCTGATGAAGATTGGTTTGTATTCGGCCATCTATGTCTCACTCTTTGAGTATCTCTCTCCTCCAACGTGGTGGATTAAGGCTTTTATCGAGCAATGGAATATCCCCACCCACACCTTCTTGATGACGGACAGGGAAGTCTCTATCTCCTTGGAGGAGTTTGCTGAAATCTCGAGTTTGCCGATGAGGGGGGAGCATTACGAGGAGCTGCTTCCCCCTGAAGAATACGTCTTTTCCACCAAGCCACTGGTGTTTGATCTGACTCCGGAGAATGCTATTCAGCACCAGTTTCCGGGCTTGGTGAAGGTGCTGGAGATCTATGAAGGGCTTTATCAGGAATCGGGCACCCGGGGAGTCAGTTTCGCGGATTTTATCGCCCGCTTCATTCGACCGGAGTTCCTATCGGAGCGGAGCGAGAAGTTCGCCCAACTGGATGACCCTTTTAGCTTTGGCTTGGACCACCGGCCCACATCGGAGGATAATCACAAGGACTTTTATCTCCCCGGCGCCGCCGTCATGCCCTTATCAGAGATCGCCATCCTTGGCATGGATGAGGAGACCTTTTTTGTAGGGTTCCTGGGCTTGTGGCTGTGCAGCTTTGCGCTCCCCATGCATCCATGCCATATGCGGCCATCTATTTTCTACCCAGCGCATCGGATGGTGGCTGGTTTGCAGTTGTCAGTAGGATTTGCCGGGATGGCTTATCTTTATAATGGACTTAGCGTAGCGGCAGACGCTAGTGAACCTGGGGTGCAGCCCGCTAACTTCCCGATGCACTACTTCACATCCTGGATGGAAATGCACGTGCACGGAGTGTTCGGCGCCCATAAGATTCCTCCATTTTTTGAGAAATGCAGACTCCCAAGAGTTATGCGGTTGGTCGGTGCTTCAATCATGGTTGCATCTCCGCGAGATTTTAAGGGGCTGCTCCTTCGTCCGCGCCTGGTCGAAGCGAAGATTTCCTTTGTGGGCGTCCCACCGGAAACCGGGCGTGCCAGAATCTATTTACCGCCGGAAACCGGGAAAGACTAACGTCTTGCCTGAATCTGGGGGCAGAGGGAGCTGCACCTGAGAAGGTCGTTGATGCCGAGCCTGAGGTGGCGGCAAATGAGACGACCGCTACAATTGAGCCCGAGGCAGCGGCGGACGAGGCGCTTGAGACCGGCGACCCCATGGTGACGGCGGATGAGACAATGGCGACCGCCGAGCCCGAAGAAGTAACGGGTGAGACGGGCACGGCTCTTGGGGAAAAGCCATCCGCTCTTTCTCAAGAGTCCGGCAATGCTTCAATCATTGCTCTCCCTGTCTATTGTCTTCCGCCGTCTCCTGGCCGGGCGAGTACGACGACAGCCCCTGTCGAGTCCGGTGATGAGGCCATGGAAGGTGGACTCGTATCGATGGAGGAGGGAGACGCCTCCGTTTCGGCCGGCGGCTCATCAGGTAAATTTCGGATTACTGTCCTTTTTTCTTTATTTTGCAATCTTTCCTGACAGGTTTATCCTTGTTTTTAACGCAGGTGCGTCCAGTGCCAATGCTCCATTGCTCGAGGGAGTGCCGTCAACTACTGTCTTGGCGGTGGTCACCTCTCAGCCCTCCCTTGTACCATCAAAGATGTTGGAAGGTATGGGTTTGCAACTTATTAGTTTTATCTTTCAGACGCATAATTTATGTACTAAAGTAGTACTGTTGTGTCTTTTCAGGAGTGCTTTTTGACCATCTCTATCAGGTGTTGCTCCCACACTTCTCCTTCCCATCTGAACTCGCTTCTTCCTCTAGTGGTGCTGGTGAGTATAGTTTTCGACTGATATCTTTCTTTTTTCAGTGATGGAATTATTTCTAACTTTTTCTCGTCCTGATTACAGTTCTACAAATCGAAGGAGGGGATGAAAGATCGGCCGCGCCACCGGCCCTTCCGGCCTTGCCACCTGCTGCAGCTGGTATAGCAAACTATCGCATTGATGACCTTTTTTTTGTATTTCTTGAACTGTCATCTAATCGTATCTTGTTTTTTTAGCTGTCGTTCCGATCTCGGCGCCTTTCGAGTCTCATGTCATAATGCCGGCAGGCCCTTTCTTGAGACGTCCGTCCTCGAAAGGCGCCACAAATAGTCTGCGCATGTTGAGCGACTACATTGAGGAACTCGACGTCGAGACTCCTACGTCTGCCGCGGATTTTTCTACAGCGGTTAACCCAATGCTGGTGATACTCGTAAACTTCCATAACGAGGGCATCGTCGCGTCTTGGGTTAATCACTGCAGGGAGTTCGAGGCTCGCCTGCATCAACTGGAGTTCATGCGCCCTGCTCCCGAGACCTTAGCCGCAAGCCATCAAAGAGCAGCGTGGATTGAGCAAAGCGCTTCTTACTTCCGCTATCTCGAACAAGAAGTTACTTCAAGGCGTAAGGAGCGCGGTGAGATTTCGAGCAAATCTGCCCAACTGCATGCTCAGGTGGAGGCAAACGCTGCACGCTGAAGGTTATCTTTGAAGGCCTTCTGCGATGCCTCTCCGAAGGGTTAACACTGAGGCAACAGCTTGACGTCGTCGAGCGGGATGCACCTAATCAGGAGGCAGCCCAGCAGGCAGCTGAGGAGCAACTTTCATCCTACTTGCAGCAGCGGGCCCAGGTGGAAGCGGAAATGGCCGCGGCAGCCACTCAGGAGGAGGCGCTGAAGGAAGTGCGAGAGCAGCTCGCGGATTTGTTAAAGAACTTCCTTCTCAGTAGCTACTTTTTGTAACATTTGTACTTGTAAATAAAAATGTATATTTTTTTTTATTCTTTAACACAATGTATCTTGTACTCAATCAAGTTTATGAATAAAACATATACATTCTTTGTAATGTCTTGTGTCATTTCTCCGTCTTTTTCTTTCTTTTATTATCAGCATGCTGCCTTAGTAAACATGGTTGACAGATAATAGAGCAAGTATCTTGGTTTCTTCAAGAGATAGCGACGGCTTAGACTGCAGGTTCAAATCTGCTGTCTAAGACTTTTCAACTCTATGAGCCGTGAGGGTCTCATAGAGACTTTTCTCCCTACGGATCGAGCGGATCTCGTAGGTGGATTTTCTCCTTAGGAATCGTGAGGATTCCTAAGTGCATTTTCTCTTATAAGTCGTAAGGATCCTATAAGAGAATTTTCCCTCTTACGAGTCGAGAGGACCCATAAGCGATTGTTTCCCTCCTTATCGAGATTCGACTTTGGAGAGTGAGACCCGTGAATAGTATGCAAGAGATCGTTTTAGACCGACTTGCAAGGCCCCAGTGCTCAGGAAACAAGTTTTTTTTTTTAAAATCCCTGCTGCCTAAGGCTTTATCTTACGAGTCGAGCTGCATCGAGAAGTTCTCACAAGTCGAGATGAATCGAGCATTTCTCGCAAGAATATCCTAACGTCACAGTTAACCTCTGCTCTTTACGACAGAAGTCCGTTAGGGTCTGTGGTACTTAGGGTTTTGGCCGTCGTACCATCGCATCAGCTGATATATTTCTCGATAGGCAATCGTGCTGTTCGAGTAGCCCTGCGACTGCCGTGTCTCTGATCCTTTCGGGGGCTGGACAAGACATCTTCAAGCAATCCTCCTTGGCAGTTTGACCATCGGAAGAGCAAGCGTTAGGAATTTTGCCATGCCGCTTTTCACTTGAGGTTAGGCTCATTTTGAAGAGCCCCGATGAGTCATAACCACTCCGCGCTGGTGTGGGATGATCTCCGATAGTCTTTTAGGTTTTATGTGAGTTGCCGTAAAGACCCTGAAGCTAGGAATTTGGCCTTTGCTTTGTCTGCTGGCATCGTGTCTGCTGTATCGAGATGAATGTCGCGGTAGGAACTAGGGATTTTGCCGTGGCTCCTTTTGTTTGATTGTCGCGTCCGAACCCTGCTGGAGGAAGAACGCTGTGGTGACATCTCGTCTGCTGTATCGAGACAAACGTCGCGGTTGTCTCTAGGTTGCTGGTGAACCGTCGAGGTTTGGAACTAGGGATTTTGTCGTGGCTCTATTTGTTTGATGATGTTGCGTCTGCTGTGTCGAGACGAACGTTGAGGTGGTGACCATTCCGTACTGGTGTGAGACGATCTCCAGTTGTCTTTCAGGCTTTATATGACTCGCCGTTAAGACCTTGAAGCTAGGAATTTGGCCTTCGCTTCGTTTGCTTTGTCACGTCCGAATCCTGTTGGGGGAAGAACGCTGTCGTGACATCTCGTCTGCTGTATCGAGACGAATGCCGAGGTGGAGCTGGGATTTTGCCGTTACTCCGCTTATTTGACCATAGGTTCTTTCGTTGGCGTTGTATCTGCATCTTGATGGACCGCGAAGGAACACCGTTGTTAACATCTCGTCTGCTGTATCGAGACAATTGTTGAGATGAAGCTGGGATTTTGCCGTCGCTTCGCTTTGTTTCGACCGTGAGGTCTTTTATTGGCGTTGTATCTGCATCTTGATGGTCTGCGAAGGAACGCTTTTGTTAACATCTCGTCAGCTGTATCGGGACGATTGTTGAACTGAAGCTGGGATTTTGCCGTCGCTTCGCTTTGTTTCGACCGCAAGGTCTTTCGTTGGCGTTGTATCTGCACCTTGTTGGACCGCATAGGAACGCCGTTGTTGACATTGCATCTGCTGTAACGAGACGAATGCTGAGGTGGAGTTGGGATTTTGCCGTCACTCCGCTTTGCTGATCATGGGGTCTTTTGTTAACGTTGCATCTACATCCTGCTGGACTGCAAAGGAACGCCGTTGTTGATCTCTAAGTTGTCGATATCGACGTCGAGACCCTGAAGCTAGGGGACATCTTTTTGCTCCGTTTGTTGACATTGTGTCTGCAATATTGCAACAAATGTCGAGATTGTCTCTAAGTTGTCTATGAACCGTCGAGATTTGGCTTCGCTTTCTGGTGGAGCCTGTTGGGAAGGTATGGTTCCCTCTTTGTTTGTGCCCATGAATTGTATACAGGGATCGATGTGATCTCACCTGTAGGGCAAAAGTTTCATTCATTATTTTTTTTATATATTATTATTTTCTTTCCGCGATGCTCTATCATTTCAGCTTTTATATCGCGAAGGTCGCGATTGCCCAATCATTTCGGCTATTTTTCGCGGTGCCTAATCATTTCGGCTGTTTATTTTATTTTTACTCGCTGCTTTTTATTGCGAGTTGCCCAATCATTTCGGATATTTTGCATGTATACACATTTTTTTTACTTGCTGATTTTTATTTGCAAGTTGCCCCATCATTTCGGCTATTTCATATGCATGTGCGGCTTGCTGGCTTTTCGCTGCAAGCTCGGGATTAGACACCGATTTCGGCATCAGCACCGCTACAACTGGAATATTACCAGTAGCGAATCATCATTTGCCTCTGTCGATATCGAACAAAGGTGGCTTAGCGAACAGGGTTAAGGTCCTGTCGACTAAGGCTTTTGACTTCACGAGCCGTAAGGGTCTCATAAAGGTATTTCTCCCTACGAGTCGTGAGGATCTTGTAGGTGTGTTTTCTCCCCAGGAATCGTGAGAATTCCTAAGTGTATGTTCTCTTATAAGTCGTAAGGATCTTATAAGACTGTTTTCTCCTTATAAGTCGAGAGAACACGTAAGGGTTGTTCACCGTGCAGACATATCCCTAGTCACGGATGGGACTTGGCTAGGGAAATGTTTATTCGCGCCCGTGGATTGTATACAAGGGTCAGTATTGAGCCGCTTGTAGGGCAATATCGAAGGTTGTGGAGGTTGCTTAAGCACAGGTTTAGGTCTCTGTAACTTAAGACTTTTAAATCTTATGAGCCATGAGGGTCCCATAAGAGAGTTCTCCTTACGAATCGTGAGGACCTCGCAAGTGTATTTTCTCCTTAGGAATCGTGGGGATCCCTAAGTGTGTTGTTCCTTTGTGAGTCGTAAGGATCTCACGCGGGTGGTTTCTCCTTACAAGGTCGAGAGGACCTTGTAAGTGTCCTTTAACGAGGTTGCGTGAAAAACACTAGCCGGTAGTCCTGCTATTTTTACTCACGGAGCCCTTTCGGGTTTTCATCCGTGCCCTTTTTGCTTATGGACATACCCTTTTTTTTATTATTTTTATTTTTATTAATTTTTTGTACGAGGTCGCGCCCTTTCGGGTTTTCACGAACACTCACCGGTAGCCCTGCTGTTTTTACTCACGGAGCCCTTTCGGGTTTTCATCCGTGCCCTTTTTGCTTATGGACATATATATATATATATATATATATATATATATATATATATATATATATATATATATATATATATTTTATCTCGTCACCCTGAGGATGTTGCGGTAGTAGTTTAAAGACGTTTCGGTCGTCAGCTAGTTTTAGGACATTGCGGTCCATCATTAGTTTAAGGACGTTTCGGTCCGCCGTTGCCGTATTTGAGGCGAATCTCTAGTTTACCGACTTTTCGGTCTATAGGGCTTTCTCTATGACTGAGCATGATGCCCCCGGCGTATCCATCTTTCTCGGAGCGTGCGGTTGTGGCGGGCTCACCTTCCAGTTTTCGGAGATGACGAACTTGCCCTGTTGGTATTGGTCTTCGACCCAGTTTTTGAAGACGTAACAGTTTTCGATCAGATGGCCCAATACTTGGTGATAAGGGCAATAATTAGAACTGTTGACATCATCCAGTTGTAGTTGGTGTTTCGGCTCCGGTAGAGTGATAAGCATGTTATGCACTGCCACTTCGAACAGCCTCCCTGTTTCATCCTGATGAAATGAGTAAGGACGTCTTAGCCTCTCCTCGAGGGATATGCGTGGAAGCATATTGTTTTGATGAACAACCGGTCTAGGGCCACTCGACTGTTGTTGAGTGTTGGCGACGAAGTTCATTTCCCCTTTCTTTTATCCTTTTTGCTCGATCCTTTGTTTGCGGGGCCGAGATTTTTTTCGAGTAGCGGGCGATTGCATGGCTGAATGTTCTCGCAACTCCTTAATTCTTTCATTTTTGAAATGGATTCCTTGAGGAGATGGTTGAGGGCAACTTCTTCGTCAGAGTCGCTTCCAAAGGTGATAATTTGCGATCCCTTGGAGTCGGCTATGTGACAGTCGGCGGCGGCTCTTTTGCGCTCCTCTATCGCATTTTTCTGATGTCTACGAGCTTCACGCTTTGTCCTGTTGAAGTGTTTCTTTTGAGCGACATACCCTTGCCACCAACATTTAAAGGAGTCACAGTCTTCGGTAGGATGTATAATCTTCTGATGATATAAGCAGAAGTTAGGATGCATCTCTACTCCACCGAGAGTATTTTCTTCAGAGGGTGGTAGCTTCATTCCTACTGATAGGGCTTTGGCGAACCTTTTCCTCGTCTTGAATTTGTTTTTATCCGCAGTTGATGACTTTTTATTTAACGGAAGTGCCTCGATTCTTTGGTCTAGTAGTCGGTGTTTGGCTCCTTCTAGTATGGCCATCTCACGCTCTTGATTGGCTTTAACTTTCAGACGAATCTCATTCATGAAGGCATCGATCAACTCGTCTGACGGCCACAGAGTTTCTGGTTCAGGGTTTGCCCTCGGTTTCTCGACGCAAGGAGCTTCTTCGTCATCCGCCAATGAGTGAGAGATCACATGACAACTCGCTACGTAGTCTTCGGATTCATCTGATGAGTCTTCTCCATTGTTTTTGTCTTCGACAAAAGAACAAGCTGCCCCCATCATGTTCGTCTTCTTTGGAGTGTGCGGCTGTGGTGGGTTTACCTTCCATTTTTCAGACATCGCGAACTTGCCTTGTAGGTACTGATCCTCGATCCATCCTTTAAAGATGAAACAATCCTCGATCGGGTGACTTACCGTTTGGTGGTAAGGGCAATAATCGGGATTATTGAGATCTCCTGGCTGCAACGGACGTTTTGGATTCGGCAAATTGATGAGTCTGTTGCGTACTGCCAGCTCAAACAGTCTTCTCGTTTTATTCTGAAGAAACGAGTAAGGACGTCCTAGTCTCTCCTCGAGGGATGGGCGTGGATGCGCGTTATTTTGGCGAACGTCCGGCTTTGAGTTGCTCGGCTGTTGTTGAGCATTGGTAACGATAGTCGCTTTCCCTCTTCCTTTCTCATTTCGAGAGTCTGGTTTTGGAGGAGACGGTCCATGGCCCATCTGGTCCATTTGGGCTAATTTGTCGATCAAGGCCTGGAAGGTGGTTGGCCTGAAGAACATCATGAATTGCGAGATGGTCGTTTGTGGATCAAGAGTGCCCACGAACATGCCTACCGCAGGTGCCTCTCCTATGCGTTGTTCGCATTTCGACCATAGGTTCCGCCATCGTGTTGCGTATTGGACCCATGTTTCACCGGGCCTTATCGTGGCATTTATCAGTGCTGTTATCGGGGTGCGTTCACTAGCACTCGCGAATCTTTGCGTAAACAGTAGCTCCGTCTCCGCAAATGTTTTGACAGAGTCATTAGGTAGCTCCGAATACCATTCAAAGGCTGTTTCTGCTAAGCTGCCGACGAATTGGCGAAGCAACAATTTGTCATCGCCTCCAGTATTGCCGCATAAGGCCCTGAATTGAGCGACATGCTGATGCGGATTCCCTGTCCCTTTATATACGTGAAACTTAGGGATCGTATATCCCGGCGGGTAACTGATTTGGTCATACCAGCCCGGATAGGGTCGTCCAGTTCTAACAATTTGCCCAGCCGCTTTACTCGCCTGATGAGTTCGTATTTGATGAGCTATATAGTCATCCAGTGCGGCCTTGGAAATGGTTTCTTCTTTGGCCGCTGAATGAGCCGGAGGAGGATTAGATGTCTCCCCTCTGTCGTCTCCAACAATGATCGGAGGGTCTTCAGCTGGAGGGTCCGGGTGTAACATCATCCCTACTATATCTTGGAAGAGGCGCGCCATTTGCTTTATGTTGGCAGCTTGTTCGGCTGCCTCTTTGTCCTTCTTTTCGAGGACTCTGCGTAGATAGTCAGCGTCAGTTTCTTGTTCATGATGCTGCTCTGATGATACTTACGAACTTTCTTTTGGTTCGGTAAGTGCATCCATCACAGTCATCATTTCCTGAAGCTTCTGTTGCTGCTCCTTGGCTTTTGTCACGGATCGGGTGAGCGGTCGGTGACCCGTCGAAGCGCGGCTTTCCTCCTTTCCGGAAGCCATATAAACAGTGTGTAGTACCATGCCCACAGACTTGGGGCGTTTATGCTCAACGCTTTTACGGTTCGCCATATTCACAGGGGCTCTTTGCAGCCTCCCTTTCTTTTGAGCGATTGGAGTTGAGGGGGCCGTTGTAGTGTGCACCCAAGTAGCTGTTGCTTTTATGGGCTTGACGGAGCAATCCTTCTTCTGCCGAACCTTCATCTTTTTCTGTCGTCGGAGATAGTCTTGATCGATCACTGACTCTTGGACTTGATGCCAGACCTTGTAGATTTTAGAGGACAACCATTGAGGGGGCTGCCTTAGCTTTTTCTCTGGAGCATTCTCCATAGGTGAAGGAGTTCATTTCAACACCGCAGTAGGAGAGTTTCTGCACACCGTGTTCAGCAATTCAAAGCTGTTCCCGGTTGGAACAGCAGCATCGATCCCCACCGTTGGAGCTGGTGGAGTTATCCTAGAGGGGGAGTTGCCCCCAGCCTTCCTTACTCGGCGCCAGTGGCGACGTCGAGCGTGTCGTGCGGATGGAGTTGTTCTAACCGTAGGGTGACCTCCTCATGCCCTCTGTGTTGGTCAGAATCTGCTGGTATCAGCCTTTTAAAGACCGACGTCTGTTGAATAGGGACGACCAACCTGTCAAAAGCAGACTTCCGAGCAAGGGAAGCAACCTTGGTGATCTCGCCTGAAACTAGAGTAGGGATAGCTATCCGTTTCGGGATAACATCTTCTGGTATTGCTGGCTTTTTCATGGGCCCGTTGGAGCTTTGACCTAGCCTGTTAAAGACTGAGGCAGTGGTGTTGGGTGACCCGTTGAGAGGGACCGCGGCAGTGGTAAGTCGACCAAAGACCGACTTCTTTGGGGCTTCTTGCAACGTCATTGGGGCATTGAAGCTCATCGGTAGGAGCATAGTCCCGAAGAATAGTCCAGTGGTGGCTTGAGTTACCTGCTCCACTGGTATCTTGAAAAGAGAGGCCGCTTGGGGCCCATAAATCACTCATCTAGCAGAGACGGAGCGAGAGTTGCAGTTGCAGGTAGTACAGTTTGAAGCCATTGATCTTCTGTTTTCTGCACGGAGCAAGACACCAAATCTTAGTAGCTCGAATCCACAGGCAACCATAGCAAACCGCGATTTGTTTGCGAACACGACACACGAAATGTGGAGTGGAAAGAGGAAAACGGCCCACCGGGCGTGCCAGAATCTGTTCCCCTCCGAATGGCGGCGCGACGCAGAGGCGTCTGGCCTGAGATTCGGGGTAGATGCTATTTGGTTTTATCCGTCTACCTCTCCGAAGATGCCAAGTTGATTTATGGCACCATGTATCGGAGGTTTAGACGGATGCGGTCGATGTAGCAGACTTCGTCAGATTCCCCCTCGCTAGAGGGGTTTTTGATTGTGGGGACGCTCTTCCCTCCAGGCACAAGCCCCAGCAGTTAATTACGCTACCGCATCGCGGTAACCACTTTCTCCTTCTCCAGAATTTCACTTCGTGTCGTGTGTGTTTGTTTTGTTTGTGGTTGCCCGTGGATTGTATACAGAGACTATTTATTTCGTCTCCCGTAGGACGTGGATTACTCCAAATCCGTATTTTCTTAGATTTGGGTTTGGGGTTTTGGTTTAAGGATACGTTAGCCATGTTTGAGGCTAAGATCAACTTAAACGTTTGTTAAGAATACGTTAGTCTGATTTGAGACTAAGATCGACTTAACGGGAAGAGCATTTAGGGGCTCAGTTGTTCCAGTTTAGGGACGTAGTGGTCCATTAAATATATGGTCGTCGGGACCCGTCACCTCTCTGACGACGTTGAAGGATTACAACGACAGGTGTCAGAAGAGTTCGGAGATGTACCCTTGAACCAAAGTCGATTGGGGGTCTTATAGTCCAATTTGGGACTAAAGTCTGTTTGAATGTTTAAGGATACGTTAGCCATATTTGAGGCTAAGATCAACTTAAACGGGACCGTCTAGATCCAACAAAAGAGCATTTGAGGGCTCTATTGTTCCAGTTTAGGGACGTAGTGGTCCATCGCCAGTTTAAGGACATGGTGGTCCATTTTATTTGTGGCCGTCGGGACCCGTCACCTCTCTGACGTCGTTGAAGGATTACAACGATAGGTGTCAGAGGAGTTCAGAGATGTACCGTTGAACCGGATGTAAATTGGTTTAGGAGAGCAGCTGTGCTCAGTCAATTTAATTTGAGGACTTATGGCCATGATTGGGCTAAGTCCAGTTGGGAATATTCAACGTTTTTATTTATCTTTGGCCTATTAGGCCTGTGCTAGGGATTTGCTCCTTTTTAATAATGCACTGCATTTTTGTTTTGCTTGGGCTCTGCCCTTTTATAAATGATGCAGAGCATCTATTTTGTTTGGGCTCTACTCTTTTAATGCATTGCATTTTGTTTTGTTTGGGCTCTGCCCTTTTATAAATGATGCAGAGCATCTATTTTGTTCGGGCTCTACCCTTTTAATGCATTGCATTTTATTTTGGCCTGCTAGGCCTTTTTTTTGATTTGGGCCTGGTCCTTCAGTAAACAATGCAGTGCATTTGTCAGGCACTTTGCGCCAATCATTGAGCGCAAGCGCTTGTGGTGGTGACACGTGTCATGCAAGCGCAATGCGCTGCGCCAGTGCGCTGCGCTGCTGACACGTGGCACGCTCTTGTGAGTTGCGCCAATTTCAGAGAGCAATGCTCTATCTTAAAAGCGCATAGCGTAAGTGGTTCTGATGCTGACACGTGGCGCTCTCTGGTGGCTTGCGCCAACCCAGGAGTGCAACAGTGCAGTTTTGCAAGTGCAAGGCACTGTTTTAATAACTTGATCCAATTTTGGATTCAAGAAAAGAATTTTTAAGATTCCAGAACCAATGGTTCATAAAAAGTGCAAGGCACTATTATTATTTGTTTTTTATTGAAGATCATTGATCTTGTTCTTAGATCAATGATCTATTCAGAAGAAATTCTTTTATTTTATAAAGGTTTTTTTTTTACCTTTTTCTTGAATTTTCTTCAGAGTTCTCTCTGTTTTTTTTTTGAAGTTCTTGATCTCTCACCATGTTGATCCCCCTTTGAATTGGGGTCTAGGGGTCTTTATACAGTGCCCATAGACTTGTTAAGTTTGTTAAAGAGATTCTTCTCTGAGTGATTTGGGAAATTTTCCCCACCGTTGGATCTTTGATCCAAGGGCTTCTGTTTTACAGAAGACAATCTTCTTGTTTTTAACAAGAACAGAAAGATCTTTCAGAATTTTATTTCTATTTGGCGCAAACGCCCCAGCGCATGACAGTGTCACGCAGCGCAGAGCGCAGCGCAACTGCGCTTGCGCAACTGCGCTGACACGTGTCGCACAGCGCAGCGCAACTGCGTTTGCGCTGACACGTGTCGTGCAGCGCAGCGCTTACGCAACCGAAGCGTTGCTTCCTTTAATTTTTGTTTTAAATAGAGCTTTGCTCTGATTGGGCGCGCTGCCTTGGGCGCTGCGCCTGACGTATCAACTTCTGACACGTGGCGCGTTCCGCGCAGCGCACGGAATTTGAAGCGTTGCTTCAAAATTTGAATTTTTGAAATTCAAACAGAGCCTTGCTCTGATTGGGGGAAACAAATGGTACATGCATTAAACAACATGTAAGAGCTATCTATAACAACTCTAAACTTTCACCTGTTGGGTTCAACAAAAAGGTTTTTGATATAACAAACACAACCTTCCTCAATTTTTCCCTTGAATCGATGTGAAATTAATAGTGTCCATATGACACAATAGATATATTTTCCACACAAAAGAAAAAAGGCAAACAATAGTTAAGCAAGTGTACTTCTATCAAGTATTTAGACTGAAAAAGAATAAATAGCAAACTAAAAATTAATCACTAATGAAAAACAAACAAAAGTGTATCATTACAACCAGCAAATTAAAAGGACCATAAAGAAAACAAAAAAAATTTAATTCTCATCTATGACAATTAAATCGGTGCTCAAGTATTTGCCATCCAAATTAGACATGGACTGAGCGATTTAATATGTAAGTCATGAAAGTCAACGGTCTTCATGAAAGTACATGTATATGCTTGTAAAAACGAATTAATCCAACCCTATGTGGAAGATATCTATGCAAACAATGTAAAAATCTATTGATCTAATGACCTTACATGGTTTCAACTTGGTATCTAACTAGTATTAATTTATGCCAAAAACAACCGACTTTAGATGGGATCAATCTTATATGAGCTCACTTTTGATTACGGCTTCAAATTTTACATTCTTGCAAAGCCTTAAGCACCCACTATTGTTAACAAAGAATATGTTAAAGATGAAAATGCCCTGAGCTAATGAAAAGCTAGAGCCTCAGCCCCATCCTCAGCCCCAGACGAACCCCAACCCCAACCGAACCCTAGCCCTAACCCCAACCCCAATCCCAGCCGAACCCCAACCCTAACACCAAACCCCAACTGAACCCTAACCCTAACCCTAACCCCAACCGAACCCCAACCCCAACCCCAACACCAACCGAACCTTAACCCTAACCCTAACCCTAACCTAAACTGAACCCGATGCCTAACCCTAACCCTCATCCTTACTCGAACCCTGAACCCTAACCCTAACATCATCAAAATTATGTTTAATTGGAGATTTACTAACCTGCAGGCGGTGGAGGAGACAATGGAGACGCTTGGCGGTCGACGACGCGCGCAATCGGCGACGAGAAACTCAACGAGGAAGAACGAGGGCGGTGGCGGGCCGTGAACTGAGGGCGGTGGCGACGAGGAGAAAATTGGAGACGCGGGAACGAGAGAGAATTTTGGGAATTTTGGGAACGAGGGAAAGAGATCGTTGGCATAGGGAATTTGTGTGCCTTCTTTTATTAAATTCCCATTTAGATGCCCCTACGGACTTAACCGTAGGTCATTGGTTTGCGGCTCCGTAGAGCCAAACAACAAATTACGATTTAATATTTTTAAATTAAAACGTCGGGCACCGTAGGGACAACCATTGGGCCCTACGTATTTATCCATAGGGGCAAGAAAAATCTGCCCCTACGGATTCCATTATCCGTAGGGGCAACCCCATATTGTAGTAGTGACAAGTGGAGTTAGCAAGAGATCATCTTCCGGCGAGGATCGAAGCAAGTTCCGGTGACTCCACGACGTCACGACGACAACCACTATTCCTACACTTTCCTCCTAACCACATTACTCGTAAGTCCCTTTCAATGCCTTTTTTCTTTTTGAAAAAATCTTTTTTTCAAAACATGTCGGTAAGTGGAGTTAATACCGACATCTTATTCTAAACCCTAAGAATTTCACTATTTTTTCCATATCTTTCATCCAAATTCTTACCATATATTTAGTACCATAAAACTAATGTCTAGAACCAACTTTCACTCTAAAATATCATGAAATCTAACTTTAATTCCACCTTTACATTAAAGTACCATGAACTTTAGATATGTCATCTTTATTACCTTGCTTAATCATACCTTTAAAAAACTTCACGGGGTAATGACCTACCCCTCACATACACACATGTTTCCATAGCACGATACCCTTTGAGCACATTTTTGGTTACGATTATAATATTTCATCAAAATACCATGTACTATAAAAAACGGTTTTCTTTTAAAATTGTATTTTAAACTTCTTTGCAAATAAGTCTCTACAACCCTCTTTAGAGGATCCGCTATTGGATGGTGTGGATTATCGCACATCCTTGAGCTAGCAGAGCGAGATGGAGACCTCCTCACGGAGCATTCGATCTCGAAAGGTTTTTAATATGATTTTTAAGAAAAATGAAATTTTCTATTTAATAATAAAATTAATTTTTATAATTATATAAATATTATAAATTCATATATATAATAAAATTAATTTTTATAATTATATAAATATTATAAATTCATATATTTTCAAAATATAATAACCTTATATTTTTCAAAGGAAAGAATTACAAGTTTCATCAAAATACCATCAAGATACCAATAAAGTCAAGCTTTATAGTAAAATACTATGAACTATTCAAATTAAGCTATTATCACTAAAATACCTCAATTCTTAAAATTCACATTCATGGAAATCCTAAATAATATAAATAATTTCTCGAGATTATTTTGAAACTATATATTAAAAATATTTTTCATAAAACCCCATTGAGTTATATAAAATTACATTTAAAGACTTTAGTAAATATAGGTTTAAGCGGGATTAATTCTCTTGAGCCCCAGAGAGCCGGAGAAAGTGAGTACTTGTCTATTTAAGGTAGAAAATTTAACGGTGTTATCAATGGTAATTATCTTGGAAAAAGACACAAATCCTACCGTCCATGTGCAGCAGTTTCCGATAACTCCTGAATCTAATTCAGGATCCAAATCAGTTTATAAGTGTCTAACTCAGTCTGAGTCTAACTCAAATCTGAATTCAATCAGAGTCTAATTGACCATGAATTCTATATCGAATATGAATTCTATATGAAACATGAACACTTGAACGAGATGGTCATTACATGAACTCTCGTGCTGTTGTCCCATGGATTTTGACGGGGCCTGTACTACATGTTACCATAGTCCACAGAGCAAGTTGGACTCCTCTCGTATACACTGATACCTTCTGCACTAAGATACAAACAACTACATTAGAATAATAATCTTATACCTGTATAACTTAACAGTTTATTTCCACATCACTTTTTGTATTCCCTACTCTCTTTTGGGACTTATCGGGCGCTAGTTCGCTGACGACATTTCTGTCTATTTCTTTCTTGGAATGTTCGTCAGGAGGACATGACTTTCAGGAGACCGAGCCCAGTCAAGAGTACTTGGATCAGATTGCAGCACAACCAGACTACTAACTTTATTGTACTTATCTTCCAGTTTGTATGCCACTGTTTAGGCATTGCTTTTGTTATTGTACTTTTCCTTTTCAAATCAGTTGTATTGTAAAGATGCATGTAAGTAAAAGTTACTGTTCATTTTATATCACTTGTCATTCTTGTGAATTTTTACATATATTGCTTATTTCCGCTTGACGTATTTATTTTTTAGTAAATAAGTCGCGTGTCTGCCACATCACCGCCTCCGTACATCGGAAAGCGGGACGTGACAGGTTTTGTTGGCAGCCCATGCAGGTCAGTTCTGTATGAAGTCCTAAGCAATATATCATAAGAAAATAATATCCTAGTCTTGTCCCTTATGGGATCACAAAATTAAAAGCATAACTAGAAAAATAAATCTAAAGTATCACTAAAGTAAATCAACAGAAAGCTCTTCACCGCTCAGCTTGCCTGTCAAAATATTCTCAATTTTCCTGCGATAAGGTTAAAGGAACTGGATCATGCAAAACCCAGATATCAGTACGTCATAAATATCATAGTATAACAATAAACTGAATAGTATGCTATATAGGATGTCACGTGCAAAATAAGATATGTGTATAAACAATCACAGGTGTTATACAACATGCTATAGGTAT
Organism: Agapanthus africanus; assembly: GCA_030015575.1. Classification (NCBI taxonomy): domain Eukaryota; kingdom Viridiplantae; phylum Streptophyta; class Magnoliopsida; order Asparagales; family Amaryllidaceae; genus Agapanthus; species Agapanthus africanus. The sequence goes on from CM057339.1 coordinate 32,500,349, forward strand.
GTCACGTGTATCCTGCAGTTTGTGTTTCTAGATTGCTATTCTCAGGTATTTGAAATCATTGAATGTACTTCTCCATATAACTCAAAAGTATATATCTTGTTACCCCTCGGGACCACGGATCAAGATATATGAATCAAGAATAATTCTTTTCCGTTACCCTCCGGAACCACAGATCAAGTAGTAAGAATGACGAATGATTCTGTTCCGTTACCCTCCGGAACCATGGATCAAGTAATATTCATTTAAGTTACACTTCAGTTATATTTTTGATTTCCCCAAGTTTCGTTTTCCAAGTCAGGTATTAATAATATCTACCTAATACTAACACAGGAACGGACATGTACATGCAATGTCTATCTAGATAATAGGTCACATCCATCAGGACAACAAATCAGGATTGTTGGCATCGGTAGGTATTACAAGGTAAGTATGTATAAATAAGATAGCAATGTCAGTAACAAGATGACGGATTATAAGCATGTCAATATAATATATTAATTTATATAAAGTGTTTATTGTAACATTATCGTGCAAACAGGTCGTGATGAGATACGGTTATCTCGTTGCTGTAAATAGTGTAACGAAAATAAATAAATATACTAGTTCCTACATTCGATTAGCCAAATTAGAATAGTTCGTATAAATTCTAGTTATAGATGTAATTTTCCATAACATTATAAACTGTAATTATAAATGTGTTAGTGTTAACTAAGTAATTAAATACAGATTATCTATATAAAACTCATATTGATAATAAATTACGACAATATAAATATATAGATATAAGAAACTAGTATGTAGCAAGTTATAAACTTGCCTCGGTCGCGACAAATGCGGACACGAACACGAACGAAGCAAGATCGAGACTCGATCTCGTCAAATGAATACGGCTCGGCTATGCTTGCAATGGCCTCGACTTCGGTGTTGCCTAAAGGTTGAAGATGATTGCTCCGGCGACGGTCTGTTGGAGGAGGGGAACGAGGTCGACGGCGGAGATGAGGTTATGGTGATTATCAGGGTTCTGAGTTCGGCGGAGAGTTTGCAGTGGGTATAGGCGAGTGCAAGAGGCGATGGTGATGGTCGCTGTGGTGATGGGATCGGCGACTGCGACTGCAATCGAGGTGTCGGTAAAGAGGCGATGGAGGTTTTGAGTTGTGGATATGGGTTCCAGGAAGTTGGAGTTGCTCTCGGTGATGGGTTCTCGAGGAGAGGAGGTTGCATGTGATGGAGTTTGTGGGGTTCAAGGTGATCGATAGTAAGATGAGGAAGGAGTGGGAGGCAACGACCCGGTGATGGAGGAGGAGGTTACTCAGGTGAGGATCCATGTGATGGGGTGAGGTGATGGAAGCGATGGTGGTGGTGATGATGCAACGAGGGTTAAGAGTGATGAACTAATGGGTGATCGGGCCGAGGGTTGACGGTGAGGTACGGGCGGGAGTTTGAGTGCTCGGAGGAGATGCCGGTGGTTGATGGGAGATGAAGAAGATGACGATGATGGCTCGGGTGTGAGGAGGCGTGGTCGGGAGAGATAGGTCCAAGTTGGTGGCGACGAGTCGGAAATGATGATGAATTATGGAGGAAGGGTGGTGGTGATAGTGAGGTTGGAGGTATGGCTGGGAGGAAGAAAAGAGAAAAATAAAGAGTGCGGGAGAGAGAGAAAGAGAGAGAGTTGATTTTTAAAATATATATGTATATATAATAATAATAATAATAATAATAATAATAATGGAGCACTACTACAAATATGGGTTGCCCCTACGGATTTATCCGTAGGGGCAAACCACTGCTCCTACGGATATATACGTAGGGGCGAAAAAATACCCCGTAGGTGCAAAGGCCGCAGGTGCAAGTTGAGGCCCTGTACTTGCCCCTACGGGCAAATTTTTGCCCCTACGGATTTATGTGTAGGTCCTGTTGTCCCTACGGATTAAGTCGTAGGGTATAAGATTTTATATTATTTATGGTTTATTTTAATATATTACTTGGACCTACGGATATGTCCATAGGGGCATGTACTGCCCCCTACGGATATGTGCGTAGGTACGTATCCGTAGGGGCACAATATCAGGATTCCTGATATTTCGCCCCTACGGATAACGCCGTAGGGGAGTGGCAGAGGCCCCTACGGATATGTCCGTAGGGGTAATCCCAACCCTCTGGCACTGAGATCAGGGGGGAAATATCAGTTACTGCTGATATTTGGCCCCTACGGATATATCCGTAGGGGCAACATATATACCTACGGATTAATCCGTAGTTACATATTGTCTGTATTTTTTTTTATAAAATGGGCTGCTTAATTTTTTCCCGCCCTGTGCACAATAATATATACATCAATCAAATCATATATTGCAGTATTCATAATCACATCTCACGCAGATATATAATATACAAAAGAAACACAAAAACTGAATATGATATAAATACAAACCAATATCAATATCGTTTCAAAATGTAGTACAATGTGTATGATATAAATAAATACATGTTTCAAAAAATAAGAACCAAAAATCTACCCTAGCTCGGTCCAGCTCCACCTCTGAATAACGATAGAATAACGCGCGCCTGCTCCTCGATCAATAAACTCTGCAATTCGTCGCGAGCGGGAGTCTGAGCGGCATGTGGAGCCGGCGATGTGGTCTGCGCAGCCGCCGTCGAGGTAGTCGCTTGCGGAGCCGCGGCTGCGGGAGTCTGAGTGGGCGGTGGAGCTACAGGAGCTGTCTGCGGAGCCGCAGCCGAAGGAGATGCATGTGGAGGCTCGGCCGATCTACCCTGTCGCGTCTGGACATAACGTGTGTAAGAAGCGTGTAAGAACTGTGTATTATTCGAATTCGTATCATTATTAAGTTATTTCGAAACCCTGTTTGGATATCTAGTTTGGAAAAGCGTTGTTTATTTTAATTACATATGTATGTATGATTAATCAAACTTAAGTCTAAAACCAAATAAGCTCAAGCTACGTACTAATTATGGATATGTTGATATGTATATAATATGAAATGATATTTTACTATAAAGTAGTATACATACCAGCATCTCCTTCAACTCCTGAACGCTGGCCCTCAAGCTATCCAGTTCCTGATGGACATGCCGGTCACTGGAGACGGAGGAAGTAACCGCCGGGGTGGAGTCCAACCTCATATGGGCCCTGCTAGGGCCCAGTCCCCGGCCTCTCTCCCAACCTCCGTGGTGCCCTCCGTGTGCGGCGTCCAGAACTGGGGTCAGCAGCCTCGGATCGTTCTGTCCGGTAAAATCGATCCCTGAGGCCTGGGCCTGCTCAACCACCCGCTCCTACACCCACATTAAGCAGTAAAGTATAAGTATAAAATTTAAACTTGAACCTTCCAAAACTAAAATTTCAAATTTGGGTAGAAAAAATATTAACACTTACGCAGTACTTCTGGGTAGCGACGTCGGGATATCGAAGCTCGCCCGTGGCGGGATCTGTCGAGGTGCCGTGGACGGCAAGATATGCGGACAGCACGCTCGGTGTACCACCTGACGCCACGGTCCGAGATGTCTGCAATATTAGAAAGTAACTCTTAATATTAGAAATATTAGAGAATAACTCTTAATATTGCAGAATATTAGAGAAAAACTCTTAATTTACCGATAACTCCATGGCTCGAGTAATGTTCCTCGAGCCACCTGTGTAAGTGGGGCGACCCCTCTTCGCCGACTTCCTGTTCTCCGTATTCTGAGCGGCCTGTTTCTGCACAACGCATTAACATTTAGTTTTCTAATTAAGAAACACAAAGAAATAAATTATATCATAAATAATGAATTAAATTTAAAATACGTACCTATTTGCGTTGGGAGTCGAAATAAGCGCACAATAGAGGCCATGTCTCTACGTCGACTCTCGCAAACGCCGGAGTAGATAGGAGGGCCGCTCTCTCTGCCTCGGGGGTCGCCATCCACAGGGAGTAGCAGTCGGCCTTCAGCTCATTCCTGTTGTATCGGACCTTGGCCTGCATGTTCTTCATCGGGCCATTGTACAGAGCATGAAGGTCGAGCACCCTCCCCGGGTGATCAGGGTCGGCTACAGGCTGAAAATCGTAATCCAACTGAAAATACAAAAAAAAACATTGTTATTAGATTGCAAGTGTTAATAATAAATATATTGGATAGATCAAATGAAAATATATATTAATACACACCCGAGCCTGATCAAAGAAGAAGGCGAATGAGCGCTGGTGCTGCTCGCCCCACTCAACGTGAAGTGGATAGTTCTTCACGATCCGGCTCTCGTCCCCCAAATACCGGCCGAACCTCTCGGCATGAGGACCGGTATAGCCATAGTCTAGGGTAAAAAAATAGGGGGAATGCTGCCTCCCCCTAGCTCTATCAGGCCTCAGCCTATGGGACTGATTCGGGCCTCGAGTCCCCCTCTGGGGATGGAGAGGCCCTGCGTCTGCACAAAATATCAAGACAATCAATAATAAGACAAAGTTGTTTTAAGAAATCAAGGTTAAACAAAAATTCAAGTGTGATATATACCTCCGGTGACTAGCGCACGAGCCTGGGCCCAAGCAGCAGCACGAGCGGGACGATAGTTCCTCCGGTGAGGAACAACCGGGGTCCCGGACCCGGACGCATCCCCTCCAACTATAAAATAAATATCGACGCTAAATTTCCATGAAGTTCATATTTATTCTATAGAGTATATGTAAAATGAATAAATATTTTAAATTTATTCATACTAACCTGCAGACGATGCGGAGGGTATGGAAGCGGCAGGAGTGGGCCCTGTGGAAGGTGTGGACGCACCACCTATAATTAGACAATTAAAAATAGATTATATAAGTAATTGCAAAAAGAATGTGTAGATCAATAATATAACGTTCTAAATCAATATGCATGCACTATAGGATATATAAACATACCCGCAGGTGCGGTGGTGTCACCACCTACAGCTAGACAATAATAAAAATTGCTAAGTAAGAGCAAAAGGAATGTGTGTATTTATAATATAGCATTCTAAATCAATATACATACAATATATGATACATAAACATACCTGGAGGAGCGGGGGTGGCCTCTGTCCCAGATGTGGACGCATCACCAACAACTAGACAATCAAACATTGACAATATAAGTAATTTTGACATAAACATGCATGAATATCTGTAATATTACATTCAAAATGGATATACGTGCAGTATACCTGGAGGTGTGGCCAAATCAACACGGAAGGAGGCATCCGAAGGGGTCTTCGATCTGGGTGCAAGACCGGCCCTCTGAAGCTCCCTACGGAGCTCTCCGGGCGGCAGAACCGCTCTGCCTCTGCCGCGGCTGGAGCTCCTGCCGCCCCTCGCTGCTCCCGACATCGTCATCAAATCTAGATAAACGGTTCGTGGACGCATTAGACAATCATTAAAAGTATCGACTATATATAATCTAGAGCGTAAAATGTGAAGTAATAATATAACATTACTGATAACCTTTTTCGTTTCGTGGGCGCATCATACATATCTACTTGGATTTCATCGTCGATGTCATTTCTAACCCACGTAACTTCATGATCGGTCGAAGACAACCCGTCCTTCGAAACAGACGGTCGGAGCACTTTAAGCCTTCTCTCTTCTTCGTCCTCATCGCTGTCCTCGTATTCTGGGACATCGTAGACATCTCTAGGTTTCCATCGGCATACAACACTCCACCCCGCATGCTTCAAACACTGTGAGTAGTATACTTGGAACGCTTGGTTCGGAAAGATAAACGGATCGTCCTGACCGTAAAATCGAAGTGTGTTCACACTGGTCAATCCATATTCATCTTTCCAAGTCCCAAGACTGCTTCTCCACCTGTCCGTATCGGTTCGCGGATCGTACCAAGTAAACTGGAATATATAAAAGGGGTCTGATCGTGCGGGATAGTGGATGCCGAGTATACAATTTAAGTACCCATAGTAAATCACACCGTCCGATCCTACCGTCGCAATCCCACTATTCTGAGTGGTTCTAAATGTTTCTATGTCCTTAACTTTGAATTTGTATCCTAGGACACCAAATCTTTTGTAATATGCAACCTCCATACTAGGAAATTGAGCTAAACATCTTGAATCACTCTCAAATGATGCAGACAAGTTCGGATTGTGGATCTAACAAAACAAATTTTACGACAAAATACATAACGATACAAGTTTAGATTAAAACTGATAGCAATAAAATGTTATTCGAATAACTTACATGAGCTGTGACCCAATCACAAAAATTATCCTGATGGTATTTTTCCAAACGTTCTTCGTTCCAATCAGGATGCCCCTCACGTACCTCGTTAAAATGAGTTCTGTTTTCGACAAGTAATTGTGACATTAATATTATGTCATTTCATACAAACACAAACACAGATATAACAATTAATCCAAAAGAACTTACTCTCTAATTTGTTCAAGATATGCGCAATTAAGCAAGATAAACCGGTATATCTTGTTGATAAACATAGTGTCTACCCTCTTATACTCGGCTTTACCATATGGCCCGTCTTGAATTCTTCGTGGTCGGTTAAGCCTTGTCTCAATGTTCTCGTCCAGGTAGCGGGAACAAAATGTGGTTGCTTCATCAAGAAGATAACCTTGCATGATAGAACCCTCTGGTCGATTTTTATTGCGCTTATACTTCTTAAGAGTGTAGAGGTACCTAATGAGAATATGTTGAATAAATAAATACGAGCATACATGACAACAATAAATTTATAAATTGCGCGAAACGAAAAATTACACGTACCTCTCGACGGGATACATCCATCGATATTGTACTGGTCCGGATAACTTCGCCTCAGTTGCAAGATGAACCGTCAAGTGTATTATGATATCGAAAAATGACGGTAGGAAAATACGCTCAAACTTGCAAAGTATCAACGCAATAGAATTTTCTAATTTATCCAGCGTCGCAACCTCCAGTGTTTTAGCACACAACTCCCTGAAAAAACAACATAGGTCGTTGATTACTAGACCAACCGAGTCAGGGAGAGAAGTCCTGAGGGCTAATGGAAGAAGGTGCTCCACGATAACATGGTGATCATGACTTTTCAGCCCATCGATCTTGTCCTTCACAATTTTTATTTTCTTGCTGAATGATCCTGAGAAACCTGTGGGCACATTCAAATCATGCAACACCTGCAGGAATCTTTTCTTCTCCGGTTGTAACATATGATAAGCGGCATTGAGAAGTACAAACTTGCCCGGTTTACCCACTACCGGTCTAGGGTGCAATTCACTTCTTATTCCCCACTCTTGTAGATCCATCCGAGCATTCATGTTGTCTTTCGATTTCCCGTCTTTACACAGAAGCAAGTTAAGTATGTGCTCTGATACTCCCTTCTCTATATGCATGACGTCCAGACAATGACGCACTGAATTTGTAGACCAGTACGGAAGCTCGAAGAAAATGCTTAGCTTGTTCCAATATTGTGGTTTGACCTGTTTCGTCGGATCTATCCCGAAGGTCACGTTATTGTAACCATCCCATTTAGCAGTCACGTCCTCTCCGGATAATGGGGATGGAGCTCCAAGAAGCTCCTGATGACCATCAAAGTGAACCGTGTCTAACCTGTAGGGGTGGTCTGGAGGCAGAAAACGTCGATGGCCGCAATAACAAACCTTCCTGCTAAAATTCAGAAATTTTGATGTTGTGTGTTCATGGCAATGAGGACATGCTTTGTGACCATGTACAGACCAACCTGATAGCATTCCATACGCAGGAAAGTCATTAATTGTCCACATTAAAGCCGCACGCAATATGAAGGTTGTATTTGTGTTTGAATCATATGTCTCTACACCATCAATGAACAAAGTTTTCAGCTCCTCGATCAGAGGTCGGAGATAGACGTCGATATTGTTCCCCGGTGAGTTTGGTCCGTCGATAAGAAGAGGCATCATAAAGTATGATTGGTCCATAACCAACCAAGGCGACAGATTATAAATTATCATTACAGCGGGCCATGTACTGTGACTTCCAGCCATATAGTTGAATGGGCAAAAGCCATCGGTAGCCAGTCCGAGCCGGACATTGCGAGGATCGCTACTGAATATTACGTGCCTCCTATCGAAATCCTTCCATGCCGGTGAATCTCTTGGATGGCTCATTTTTCCATTTTCGCTTGGAGGAGCACGGTGATGCCAAATCATTGCCTCGGCTGTTTTCTTGGACCTGAATAGCCTCTGTAGCCTCTGTGTTATGGGAAAATATCGTGCTATCTTCACAGGTATATCAGGCTTCTTATCAGAATCTTTCGGCTTATACCTGGCCTCTCCGCATGTTGGACACTCTTTCAAATCTGAATTCTCTTTCCGGTACAACACGCAATTTTTAGGACATGCTTGAATCTTCTCGCACTTTAGACCCAAATCAGACATCATTTTATGGGCTTCGTACCAGCTTTCGGGCACATTATTTCCCGGAGGCATAGAATCTTTCAAGAACGAAAGAAGCATTGTGAATGACTTGTTGCTCCATCCATTTAGGCACTTAATTTGGAAAAGTTGGACGAACCATGAGAGGGTGGAATACTTCGCATTCTCATAAATTGGTTTCCTAGCATCATTCATGAAATTTTCATATTTATCCGCACGCGGTCCTTGACCAGAAGGAATGTCATCTTCGGTACGAATAGATTCACCTAGGGCAGCCTCTACCATATCCTCCATTTCTTCTGATGGAAATAAATTTCCGTCTCCTGCCGTATTACCGAATTCTTCTTCTTCTCCTGCCGTATTATCGTGTTCTCCTTCTTCTTCTACCGCAGTACTGCATTCTTCTCCTTCCCCGTGATATTTCCAAGTTGAATAAAGTCTAGTAAACCCATGTTTTACAATATGAAGCTCTGCCAATTCTACCTTCTGCCAGTACTTATTGCCACATCTATCGCACGGACAGAGAATCTTCTCTATTATGATCTTATTATGTGCTCGTGCAAATTCAAGGAAAGCAGCAACTCCTGCGACAAACTTAGGTTGCATACGTTGTTTCCAATCCACATACATCCAGTCCTTAACTCTGACGTACTCATGGGCCATGTTAGACTGAATAACATATAAATTATAGGTTATGCTGACTATATTGAGAAATATAAGAACGGGATAGTTACTGACAAAGGAGAAAATCCGTGTATATGATTTGTGTGTGCGTTTGTCGTTGAAAAGAATAAATTATCGCACGTTATGTTAACCGATAGACGGGGACTAAGTGGCGCTTTTAGTTTCATATATGAGTATCGATGGGAATATGAAGGTTTCATATTATCATATATTGGTTTTAACCCGAACATCTCGAATCGCTCTCTAATTATGCGTTTGTATGTATGTGTTCCGGCTGTCGGGGGTAGGCTTCTATCCCATTAAGAATGTATAGAGCGAACGCCCATCACTTGTGCTTTCAACCGTTTCGAGTAAATTTCGGCAGCACCTCCCCGCTGTTCTCCGAGTACACTGTAATAGAATAGATAATCATTTCAAAGCTGTGAAACAACGTTGAAATGAACATCTAATCTATCTTTGTACACGGAGAACCAGCGGAAAGGTACCGACGAAATATCTCGAAACGGATGAAAACACAAGTGAATGAAGGCGTTTGCTTTATACATTCTTAACTTGTCCACACGGGACAAATCTATGGGTTACCATACGATTGAATTTTCTCGTCGCGTAGACTATACGACGGTTGTTAGTATCGAGCTATACTGTCCGATATTTAACAACCTTCGTATGGTTCTAGGTCACGACGAGCATCGCACGTATGTTTACCGATAGACGGGGACTAAGTGGCGCTTTTAGTTTCATATATGGGTATCGATGGGAATATGAAGGTTTCATATTATCATATATTGGTTTTAACCCGAACATCTCGAATCGCTCTCTAATTATGCGTTTGTATGTATGTGTTCCGGCTGTCGGGGGTAGGCTTCTATCCCATTAAGAATGTATAGAGCGAACGCCCATCACTTGTGCTTTCAACCGTTTCGAGTAAATTTCGGCAGCACCTCCCCGCTGTTCTCCGAGTACACTGTAATAGAATAGATAATCATTTCAAAGCTGTGAAACAACGTTAAATGAACATCTAATCTATCTTTGTACACAGAGAACCAGCGGAAAGGTACCGACGAAATATCTCGAAACGGATGAAAACACAAGTGAATGAAGGCGTTTGTTTTATACATTCTTAACTTGTCCACACGGGACAAATCTATGGGTTACCATACGATTGAATTTTCTCGTCGCGTAGACTATACGACGGTTGTTAGTATCGAGCTACATTGTCCGATATTTAACAACCTTCGTATGGTTCTAGGTTACGACGAGCATCGCACGTATGTTAACCGATAGACGGGGACTAAGTGGCGCTTTTAGTTTCATATATGGGTATCGATGGGAATATGAAGGTTTCATATTATCATCGAGTATCATATATTGGTTTTAACCTGAATATCTTGAGTCGCTCTCTAATTATACGTTTGTTGTGCATTCGTGTTGTATGTGTAACATGATTTTAAACCATTGAGATCAAGATTAATAGAACTGATCATCCTACATTGCAATAGCATTCATCAACCAAAAACTATTATTGCAATGGTATACATCTATAACAATCAACAATTAAAACTACAAATATAGGATACTGATATCATAATGCGTTATGAGACACGTCATCTGCCACGTGTCGTGATCATGGAAATCGCTAATATTGAGCATCATCAAGATTAGATTATGGTTTTGAATCAAGTTATTGAGCATCTTGGATTGATTGTCAAGTGTTGATTTTTATTTCAACACTTGACAGAATGAAAATCATAAATACAGTTGCAAAATGTGTTCCTCAGCCCCATAAAGTGGATCTTAACAATCCAGACAAGACCATCATTGTTCAAATTGCCAAGGTAGACATAATCTCAGCAGTTATTTACGGTTGCTAGCTTGTATCGCTTGTTGCTATTCTTTTTTTCCTTGCCCTTTCTTTCTTTCTTTTTTTTTTGGGGGGGGGGGTTGTGTTTGAAAGGTTTTAACCAACTCACTGCTATTTCTAGGCAATGCAGGAATATAACTAGTTTTATCCCCCAAAAGAAAGAGCTTCAGGCTTCATGCGTCAAGCGATGTGTATAATTATAGGATTTTCTTGCTAGCGGTTCATTTACAACTATTCTTTAGTCTATATGCCTAGCATCTGCTACTAGATATTACATCTTGCATCAACACCCCGCATCTTAAAATCAAAATCGATTATTTTTTTCTTGAGCTTTTTCTGATTTTCTACCATCTGTGTCGAGTAAATTATGATTACCTGAAATTTCAGATGGTATTGTGGTACTAGGATGAACCCCAGCCCCACCGTAACCCTAACCCCAGCCCCACCCCAGCAGCAGCCGAACCCCAACCCTAACCCTACCCCGACCCCGACCCCGACCGCCACTGCCACGGCGACCCCTGCCCAACCCCAACTCGCGCGCGCAACCCAGACCCAGCCATGAACCCTAAGCCCAAAATAATCCAAACATGCTTTAATTTACCTCGAGATTTATACCTGAACGGCTGCTGGTGGGCTGGAGCGACGACGGTGGCGATTTGGCGATGAAACCGGCGGTGGCGACGACGGTGGCGACGAAACCGGCGGTGGCGACGACGGTGGCGACGGTAGCAATGACGGCGACGACGGTGGCGACGATTTGGGCTTTTTTCTCGCGCGCGATTGAGAGAGAGAGAGAGAAAGTGAGCGTAGGCGATCGATTTGGGCTTATGTTAAAAGGATATTTACTTGCCCCTACGGACATACCCGTAGGTCTTTTGTTTGCGCCTCCATAGGGGCAAACACCAAATTAAGAATTAATATTTTTATTCTTGGACGTCTGTGCCCGTAGGGGCAACCTTTTAGCCCTACGGATTAATCCGTAGGGCCAAGTTAAATCTGCTCCTACGGATTCCAATATCCGTAGGGGCAACCCCCTATTTTACTAGTGGAGGAAAGAGGCCATAGAAGGGAATTTCCTCCTATGGCGTCGAATATATATATATATATATATATATATATATATATATAGAATAATGGACGAAAGAGGCCATAGGAGGGAATTTCCTCATATGGCGTCGAAAAAATACAACCTCCACTATTTTTTTTGACAATCGGCACCCATCATCATCATTGTTATCATCTAAGATGTACATCCCAAATTTCATGTGATTCCACCGCTTTTTCGCCGTTAAATTAGCAATGTAAAAAGTTCTATGGTCGGTAAACCATTAATTTTGCATCAACTAAATCAACGGTGAAAAAATGGAATAATCACAAGAATTTTGGTGTATCCACATCTTAGATGATGAAGATGGAAGTGATGTATGCCGATCGTCGGAAAAAATCACGGAGCGTGTATTTTTCCGACATCATAGGAGGAAATTCCCTCCTATGACACCTCTCTCTCTCTCTCTCTCTCTCTCTCTCTATATATATATATATATATATATATATATATATATATAATGGAGGAAAAATGCCATTGGAGGGAATTTCCTCCTATGGCGTTGAAAAAAATACAATATCCATCGTGTTTTCCGACGATCGGAACCCATCATCTTCATCGTTATCGTCTAAGATATGGGTGCGCCAAATTTCATGTGATTCTACAATCTTTTCACCGTTGAATTAGTGGGTTCAAAATTAACGGTTTACCGACAATAGAACTTTTTACATTGCTAAATCAACGGTGAAAAGGTTATAGAATCGCATGAAATTTGGTGTACCCACATCTTAGATGATAACAATGAAGATGATGGGTTCCGATCGTCGAAAAACACGACGGGGGGTGTATTTTTTCGACGCCATATATAGGAGGAAATTCCCTCCTATGGCCTCTTTCCTCTATTATTCTCATATATATATATATATATATATATATATATATATATATATATATATATATATAATACAAATTTCCAATCCATCTCTATCTAATTCTCACTGAAAATATCTATTGGAAAATAATATATACATACATAGCCCATTTAACCATAATCTAAAGGTAAAAAATAATATATTACAAACCAATATATATCTGGCATTTAGAATGTTTATGATTTAAGTGTAATAGATAAAAGTCAATATAAAAACATGAGATGTTTAATTAACATGATGATAGTTAATATATATAAAATATCCCTAATGCGTGGCTACCAGAAGATATATATGCGTATAATTCAAATATTATATATATCTGTTATTTTAGATTCATATGGATTTAGTTTGCAGATAAATATTTAAATAAAAAAATAATCTAGCGCCAGAATAATCTGATATATACATTCCCATTTTGAACTCGGAAGCCAAGAAGAAGACTAGGCCTTTTTTATGTAATAATCTGGGATGTTGTAATTAATTTGGTTGAATTTTGTATTTCTTTTTCTTTTGTGGAGAATATTGACATTAATTATGAATGTAACTAGGTTACTTATCATTATTTATTATTTATTGATGGTACGTGGTCACGGATTCCGCTCCCTATTCAATCATTAGTTACATTTTTATGATTAACAAATATTAATACATCATTTCTGTATATACAGTCACGTAATTCGTGTATAATTCGGCGAATTCATGAATAATTCACGAGTTTTAGATCGGCCGATTAATTCTCCGATTTAATCGCCACTGGTGAACGTTTCGAATAATTCGTAAATTATTCGACAATAATTCAAATAAACAGCGAATAATTCATAAAAACAGCGAATAATTCGCAATATCAATACCCAGCGCCTCATATATTAATTTCTTGCTCGAAATCCTTCCCGGACATTTCCTAAATACTTGCCGATTTTTTTCCGAATATCAGCCGATTTTTTCCGAATAGTTCTCCAAATCTGAATTTTCGAACTCGCCAAATAATTCCCGAACGGCGAATTTATGACCATGTATATAGTCACCTTCTCGTTGCTTTGTTTTTCCCCCTATATATTTGTACATATTTTTCATTTAATGCAAATTTTTAGTGAGTAGGGCACCCTCCCTAACTACTATATATTTAGTTCAAAAAAAATGCAGACAAATTTATTTTGATTAGCTATTAAATTGGTCTGGGCTAATCCACTATTTAGAGGGGCAACAAAGTAGTTTTCTTGCAATAATTTCTTCAAGATTTCTCGTAAAATACTACATTTTAGGATTTGGAATTATTCAAATTTAGATATTTCCCCCAAAATTTTCACTTGTTTGATGTTGCTTAAATCATTCAAGGAAAAGACGGGTCTATATCTCTTTCTACTCTCTGAGTATGTAAAAATAACGCATTCATGGTAACAGAAAAATGACTCTAAACTTTTAAATTTGCAGCCATCCAATTTGGGAGCACCATGTATTGGGATCAAATAATTTTTCGTCTGTGTACTTTCTTCACAATATATTAACTTCTATCCTAAAAAAGAGAAAAAAAAACCCGACTCTATACATTTTTTTAAAGGAAAAAAATATGTTTACCCCTTTTTTTCTCGGGCATGTTAAAAAAGTGCATGGTAGTAACAAAGTCTAGACTGGTCTCCTTAATGTTCAAGGATAGAGTTGTACGAGCCTATAGAACAGATCCGGTTCAATCAAGATGATACAGGTGCAACATTTTCAAGAGTGAGAAAGTTGCCGAATGTGATGCTGAATGAGGCACCGAGGACTGCGGCAACACCAGACGTCTAGGATATTTTGGGGGCAGGATATTGATCGTGAGATGGAGGTGTAGCGATTCGTCCGGGTTTGTGATGCTTGCTTTGGAAGAGAGACATAGGTGTCACCTTGAACCATAGTAGTTTGCTTTAGGAGTCTATTCATGCATGTTTGAAGGTTTGTCACCTGATTGGTGACTTCACCTTTATGTTGTTGAGGTTTGTTTCTCGGACTATTTTTCATTTTTCTTTTTATTGTTATTTTTTGGTCATTGTTTCGTTGAAACCTTTTAATGTAGTTTATACTATATAATACTTATACCCACTTAAGTTATTTATTGGTACAAACACTCTTTTTGCTCATCAATCGAAATCCTATAAAATTCTCAAATTAAATTCTAAATAAGTCAGATTATTGTTTAAGTTTTTTTTTAGAACTTGTTTGTGTTATTTAGAGTTGAATTTGGGCATTATTGAGTTTTCGATCAATGATTAGATAGGGGTTTTGTTTCAATTAATTACTTGAGAGTTTGGGAGTGCCAACTAGAAGGGTGTGTTGTGCGAATCAACCGTTTTCTTAATATTGCATCTTGAATTCTCAATTTCTTTTAGAACACTTTATAATCACATAATTTTTATGTAACACGAGTAGATCTTGAGTTTATACCATCGAGTAGGCTAATCATTCTTCATTTGAAAACTTCTCCTATACTATGATTCTATCGCTCTCTTAAATTTTCACACTTTTAGTAAACAATATGGAGTAGGAATTTCAGTATTTTTATTTACTCCAATGTATAATATTTATTGGATTGTTTTTATTTTCATTAATATTCTATTTGATTAACTTTTTAAAATAAAACTTGATATTTAAGGTGTTTTCCAAAAAATGACAATTACAAAAAGGTTTAGCATGCAATTTAAAAGCAAATATGTTAAGTTCATAGAAGTTTTCCCAAAAAATAGGAAATTTGGAATATTTGGAATGGCGCCATTCCAAATTTCAGTTCCCCTAACAACAAAAAGTGGGTCATACAAAATCATCCATATCTCCCTCTTCTTGTCTTCTCTCTCTATTAATTTATTTCTCTCTTTCTCTCTCACACTAAAATTACTTATGAAGGAGAAATGAATCAAGAAACAATGGCGTCGCAATGGAAAGAGGAAGAGATTGAAGCTGCATCAGCTCTCATCATTCTCTCCCGTTTCCGTGTCAGAAATGAATCAAGAAACAATGGCGACGGTTTAAATCCATTTCCGATGGGGTCTAGAGAAAGGCGAGAGTTCCACCGCCAGCTGGATCTCAACCGGACTTTGGAGGAGGTGGCGACGCAGACGGAGGAGGTGAGCCGCGGTGACGGATCCAATCAAGCGGCCAGTTGATGAAAACGATTAAATGGCACCGTGTAGATTTTTTTTTTTCCTGATAATTTTTAAAGTTGTGCAGGCACTGCCACATCCCCTTTGCATTCATATTCTTAAATCCATTATAAGAATATGAATGCAAGTTTTTAGAACAAGTATTTTGTTGATTTCAATGATTGTTTGACTATGTTTAAATAAAAATTTCTCTATTCCATTTGGAAAATGTATACATTTTAGGGTTTTTCCAGGAGCTCGGTTGAACGGTTTAAGATGCTGTATCAACACCTTCATTTGTTTTAGCAATTTTTTTTATAAAGAAATGTACCGGACAATTCTCAATTAAAAAAGAAACTCAAATTACCAACAATCATCTATCTTTTTATATGCCAAAGAGTGAATTTATTATAGTTTTTCTTTAAAACAAAATTAAGATTTAAAAAACAAAGTGGAGGATTACGGAGATACGCTATTGATTAGTATCCATGCCTAACAATCATTACTCACAAAAAAAATAGAATAAAATCCAAACAAAACAATTTAAATAACATGGATAAAAGAAAATATGCATAAAAAGAAGAGTGTAACTGTTTCGGATAGCTAATTAAGAAATTAAATTTACATTTTTCATGTGCAGTTACTAAGTAAATAGAAATAAATTTATTTTTTTATCTGTAAGGTTATTATTATTATTTTTTTACACTAGCCCGTAAATCCTAATCTAAGCACAAAACACACCAACACACAAGCACACAACCCTAAGAGACCCATGATCCCGAAAAACATTAATTTGTGGCCATTTCTTCTCTAGGGTTTCTAAAGTTCGAACCCGCACTCTCTCCAAGAGAGGAAGTACCCGTACCAACTGAGTTAGTGTTCATTGGTTATAAAAAAAGTTATTTGAGATATTAAAGGCTTGAGAGAAATAAATGCATCAAGGGAAGAGAAATAGTTCAACTCTCAATTACTTATCTATATAAGAATTAAACCAATTATTGATCATCATACAGAATAAATAAATTTTCCAATAAAGATGAATAAGATATGGCTAGCTTCTTTTGTACAATATTATTATTGGTGTAACAAAGAATTTGATAAGAAATATTTGAAATTCAATTATTTTGTTATGCGAACAATTATCTCAACTTATACCATTCAAAATAAGCTAATTGATAATCAATAATCATTGCAACAGAACTAATAATCTATCATAATCCGAACATTCGAAATGGAAACTAAACTTCTATAATAACAAAGATTTCAAGCAGTTACATGAAAATATTTTCTAATTTAACAGACTCCTTCAAGGTTTGGATGATATCTTAGGCCGAGTAAGCAACCTTGAAGACGACACTGGAGAAAAACATATATATATAGCATCAAAATGATGGAATTACGCCCTCTAGTTTATTTTGCAGGATTTAGGTGGACCATAAAACTAATAGGCATTTTCGCATTAGCTAGGCAAGGTAGACTTTGATAATGGAGGCAAGTGACGATGATCAACGGAAAGAGTCTGACCGGATATTTGGTGTATGAATTTATATATTTTGGAAAACTAAATCACCGACTAAAATATCAGATAGATTTTGGAGCGAGAGATAGCTTTTTAATTACCACTTTGATTAAAGTAATTTTTTTTGACTAAAACGGAGGTAAATATTCTTTAACGGAAAGTTTAAATACATGAAAAAAGTTTGGAAAAAACTAGAAAATAAGAAACACGTGAATACATCACAAATCACCATAACATCACAATTGTACTACAAAACATCCGCAAATCGAAAGTGGCATGCTTTATAATCCTTGATGATCCGTTAATCATAACAACTTAACTATTAATCTATCAAAATCCTAACACACTAAATCAAAACAAACCTTCCTTATTATATGAAGATATTTTCTGATTTACCAGAATCCTAAGTATTTATTGTCAGGTCTCTTTTATTCAAATTTTTGTTACTTTCTTTACATTTTTATTGTTGTAAATTTTCCATCAGTTGTAAATGGAGATAATTAGTTATAAAATCATGTCAAAACCTTTGCTTTTGTTATAAGCAACTGCAACCGTAACTGAAAATAAAAAGCCAAAAATTAAAGAAGGGTTTTTTGAAGGAATTTTTTTTTAAAGAAAGGTTACTTATTAAAATAACCCTCAGCTTATCTTATATATATAACACCTATATTCCTCAAGTCAGTTGTTCACGCAAACAACCCCCAGCATGCACACCAAATTCTACTCTAAATAATTTTCATTTGATATCAATTTCCTTTTCAATATGAGAGCTCACAAAGTTCGATCTTCGAAGGGTTGATTTCAAAAAAAGAAAAACCTCAAATAACATCCCTTCCCAAACATATTATTTATTTGGTTAACCACACATATGTATCGATGAACATTAACAGTACCTATATATCACACTCACTGGTGGAACCCCAAAATTTGGTTATCCACGAACAATAATACGGGATTTGATTTAGACTTAATGCATTAAATAGTGAGTATTGTCTCTTGAGGTTGCCGATATATGTTGACTGGAAAAAGGCATCTGCGCGCCGAATGCAATAATTTTAGGCAAGGATGTCAACTTTGTTGATTGCAGTTGTGTCGTGATCCTAGCTAGTTAAATTTAATATTCTGAATTCATAATTCTTCATTCCATACATATGCTCCAGTCTTATATATACCTGGGCATATATAAGCAAATATAGGAATTAACCATGCATGTGTGACATAATTCACCTCTACCGATCCTTTATATGTTCTTTTCCAGATCAAAATCATGGTTCGCGCCCTTGTATGCACGTCTCTTGCACTGATCTTATCAAGTTTTTTTCTTCCGTCTAATTATTCTATAACATAGATGGCGAATCTTCTATGTGACACGGGACTTGGATATAAACGATGATATATCAAAATCATGTACTTCTTAACTTGACATATGATCTATATATCTGGCTAGCTCTTTGATTGTTTATCAAGGGTGGATCGTAACCGAGCATTGAAGAGGTTTACTTATTCACGTGCATTTTGCTGTTATCGATTTATAGGAGTCACTGACGGAGCGAGAGTAAAATAAAAAAAAGAAAAGAAAAAGTGAATAATCAATTTAGACTTGAGTGTTATCCAAATCCCTGTACTACTCATGTACATATTTATTAACTATCATTTATTTTAGCTACGCCCTCACACTATCACATTCTTTCTCCGTCCTCTACCAAGTTAGATTACCATCTCTTGGAATACAAGTTCTAGCTTTATCATTCATGACAGGCACAAATTTGAGTGGGAAGTGTTATAGTGATCATAGTTGCTATGCCAATATGGTTTTCTAGCGGCTAAACCGTCACAATACCAGAGAAATATTCTTAACAAAATTTTCATCAAGTTTAAATGTCCAAGCCTTAGACTGTCTCTCTTACGATGCGGGCAAACAATGACCTTATCATTGGAATTAAGTCGCCCTGTGCTGCAATAACATATTGAATCTGCTGCTTCATTGTGATCACCGAGGTGTCGATGTCCAGCAAGAATCCTCAAATTATCTCGCCCGCTTCTATAATCCATCAAGGGCAACCATTAAACCTGCTACTAAGCAGCTTCCAGGTATTGTACATAGCACTAAATTTTGCATCATTTCATCTTTTTTATTTTTTAATCTTTCCAAGAAACTATACAGCAATTTTAAGTTTGTGCATCTATTCATGTTGTCATTTTCCCTTGAGTAATCATGCCCCATGGAATTCTAATGTCTGGCTACTAGAGTTGCATTTGAAACGGATACGGCTCAGATATGAGTTATTACCGTATCCATATATTCACTTTCTGTTTTCGAATTCGGATACGAATACGGATATACACAACAACTACAACCGAGCATTTTATCCTAAGCATATGGGGTAGGCCATATGAACCAACATGAGAATCACGCCGGGTCCAGCACATGAATCCTCCGCCTTTACCCACTCCTATCGAGCAATATACTTTTTTTGAGGCCTTTGGCAACCATATCTTTTCGTATCACCTCCATCCGCGTTTTTTTCGGTCTCCCTTTTGTGCTTTTGACATTGTCTTTATCGAGTGTATTCATTCGTCGAACCGGTGCTTCCATATGTATGCATCGCACGTGATCAAACCATCTTAGTCGATTTTTCCGCATCTTTTCCTTCACAGATGCCACACCAACTTTTGCACGAATATCCTCATTTCGCACCATATCTTTTCTATTGTTACCACACATCCAATGAAATATGCGTACCTCCGTTACGTGCATCTTCTGTGTATAATGTTTCTTAGGATCCCAGCATTCCGTACCATATAATAAGGCAAGCCGAATAACGCTCCGATAAAACTTCCCTTTCAATATTAACGGAAAGTTACGATCGCACAAAAACCTTGTTACACTCCTCTATTTCAATTAACCAGCCTGGATCCTTTGGTTGGCATTGCTATCGATCTCCTCATCCTTTTGAATGATGGAACCTAGATATCTAAACTAATCGCTTGGTGATATCTCTTGCACATCCAGTATTATACCACCGTGGTGTCGATTTCTCTGTTTGCTAAATTTGCATTGCATATATGCCGAGATTCCAACGTTTGCCTCCATAATCTTAATTTGGCATTAACCTCTGCTTTCATCTTTTTTACCATAACAATATTATCAGTGAATAACATATACCAAGGTACCTCATCCTGGATAGTTCTAATAAACTCATTTATCACGATGGTAAACAGGAATGTACTTAATGCTGATCCTTGATGCAAACCAATTGTAATCGGAAAATCACTCATTAGGCCGCCGCAAGTTCTAGTATTTACCACTACTTTATCGTGCATGTCCTTGATTATGTCAATGTATTTGACTAGGACTTCTTTCTTCATCATTGTCCCACGATAATACCTCTCTAGGTATCTTGTCATACACTTTCTCTAAATCAATACATACCATATACAAATCTCTTCTCCTTTCTCGAAAACGTTCGATAAGTTGACGAAGCAAATGAATAGTCTCTGTCGTCGATCATCCAGGCATGAATCCTAACTGGTTCTCTTTTTGATCTTAACATTCTTTTTTAGTTTGTTTTCAATCACTTTTTCCTAAATCTTCATGGAGTGACACATAAGTTTTATTCCACGGTAATTTAAGTAACTTTGAATGTCATTCTTGTTCTTATAGATAGGTACAAGAATACTTTTCCTCCGCTCATTTGACATCTTTTTGGTCTGCGAAATCTTATTAAATGGATATGTCAGCTATCTAACGCCTATCTCTCCTAAATATCTCCAAATCTCGATAGAAATCCCGTCTGGACCAACCACTTTTCTTAATTTCATTCTCTTCAATGCCACTTTAACCTCAGGTATTCTTATTCTGCGTATGAAATCACGGTTTATATTTTGAGATTGAATAATAAGTCCATCCAAATTCTTAGTAAAGCTCTCATTGAACAATTTGTCAAAATAATCTCTCCACATTTTCTTAATATATTTATCTTGAACTAAAACCTTCTGATCTTCATTTTTGACACTTTACCGCACATAAGTCTCTGGTCTTTATTTATCGCCGAAAAAGGAGACGGAACCACGTTGGTCGTCTTGCCTGAATTTGGGGACAGATACTATTTGGTTTTATCTATCCACCTCTCCGAAGATACCAAGTTGATTTATGGCACCGTATATTGGAGGTTTGAACAGATGCGGCCGTTGTAGCAGACTTCATCAGATTCCCCCTCGCTTGCGATGGATTTTTTGATTGTGGAGACACTCTTCCCTGCAGGCGCAAGCCCTTGCAGTTAATTACGTTATTGGGTTACGATAACCACTTTCTCCTTCTCCAGAAGTTCACTTCGTGTCGTGTGTGTTTGTTTTATTTTTGGTTGCCCGTGGATTGTATTCGGAGACTAATTTATGTTGTCGCCCGTAGGGCTTGGATTAGTCCAAATCCATATATTTTCTTAAATTTGGGTTTGGTTGATTTAAGGATCGCTAACCTTTTTAAGATTAAGATAAAGATAAACTTAAATGTTGGTTAAGGATACGTTAGTCTAAGTTTTAGACTAAGATCTACTTAACAGGGGTTTAGGATCATTTTTGATCTAACGAAAGAGCATTTGGGCTTTATCGTTTTAGTTTAGAGACGTTACGGTCCATTGGGTTTAAGAACATCATAGTCCATGGAGTTTAAGAACATCATAGACCATAGAGTTTAGTTTAGGGACGTTGCGGTCCATTGGGTTTAAGGACATCATAGTCCATGTTTAAAGACATCATAGCCTGTTGTTTAAAGACATCATAGTCTATAGGGTTTTGGTTTAATAGTTTGGGGATGCACCAAAAATTATTGGTTGTTAGGACCCTCCATCTCTCTGAAGACGTTGAAAAATTACAACGACATATATCAGAGGTATGAAGAGATGTACCCTTGAACCAGTGAATATTCATCAAAAATTTGATGATCTTGTTTGGGACTAAGTCCAATTAAAGAAATTGTGAGCACATGGGCTTGGTTGATCTGAATTAGGGACTTGTGGCCAAGTTGGGCTCAGTTCACTGAGTTTTGAATAAAATGTTGAACATTTGTTTAGACCCAGTTTACTCAGTTTTGAATAAAATGTTGAACATTTGTTTGGGCTCAGTCCGCTCAGTTTTGAATAAAATGTTGAACATTTGTTTGGGCTCAGTTCACTCGGTTTTAAATAAAATGTTGAACATTTGTTTGGGTTCAGCCCCTTTTTGTTCAACAATGCTGAGCATTGATTTGGGGTTCTGACGCCCCTCTCTTTTTTTATTGAGTGTTGAACATTGTTTATAGCGCTGAGCTCTATTTACAGAGCGCTCTTTAAAAAATAGCGCCCACGTGAGGAGCATGTGGAGCGCTTGGCGCTGAGCGCCATTTTTGGAGTGCTAAGGCGCTTTTATAAAATAGCGCCCATATGAGAAACACATGGAGCGCTTGGCGCTGAGCGCCAGATTCAGAGTGCCAAGGCGCTTTTTATAAAATAGCGCCCACGTGAGGAGCACATGGAGCGCTTGGCGCTGAGCGCCAGATTTGGAGTGCCAAAGCGCTTCCTTTAAAATAGCGCCCACGTGGAGCGCTCGGCGTTGAGCGCCATGCACTGTTTTTTGGCAGTTCTGATCAGTTCGGTACTCTGAGAATTAAATTCTCGTTTGTGAGAGACTTTGTCTTATGGATCTAAGAACTAAGTTCTTCCTTTATGAGGAGATGCTATGATCTCTTTTGTTTTTCTTTATGAGAGACTTTGTCTCATGGATCTAAGAACTAAGTTCTTCTTTTATGAGGAGATGCTATGATCTCCTTGTTTTTCTTTATAAGAGACTTTGTCTCCTAAATCCAAGAACTAAGTTTCTTCTTTTCTGAGGATATTCTATGATCTCTTTTGTTTTTCCCTACCTTGAAGAGAGGCAGTTCTCGCCTTGAACTCTGAAGTTTATGAGGGAGTTCTTCTGTTCTTCTTCTTTCGATTTGAAACTTATGGGGAGGTTCCTCTCGCCAAGACTTGAAGTCTTGGGTCCTTTATATAGGGGAGGCTGATCTGTTGAATCAGTTAAGGAAATATCTCGTTGAGAGATCTCTAATTGATTTGGGGATTTTATCCACTGTTGGATCTTTGATATAAAGACTTCTGTTTTATAGAAGACATTTTCTTGTTATTAACAAGATTGGGAAAATATTTTTCCATACAGAACTTATTCTGTATCTTGATGATTTTTAATCATCATTGGATCTTTGATCCAACGGTGCTCTGATTTACAGAGCACAATCTTTCTTGTTTGGAAAGATTTGAGGAGTATTTTCTCAACAAAATTTAATTATGTAATTTTGATGATTTATCATCTTCATTAGATTTTTGATCCAATGGTGGAGAACATTTAGTTCTAGCGCTGGCGCTCTCGTGTTTTGCATGTGAGGCGCTGCCTCAGAGTCTTTGACTCTTGGCGCTGGCGCTTTTCGCGCGAGTGCTCTCGCTTTGCACGTGAGGCACTGCCTCAGAGTCTTTGACTTATGGCGCCGGTGCTCTCGTGCTTTCCACGTGAGGCGCTGCCTCAAAGTCTTTGACTCATGGCGCTGGCGCTCTCGTGCTTTGCACGTGAGGCGCTGCCTCAGTTCAAATTTAAAATTTTGAACAGAGCTTTGCTCTCTGATTGGAGGAAACAAATGTCCCCCCACCGTTGCGCTCACGTGGATTACACGTGAGTGCAGCGGTGGTAGCCTTTCCAACGTTAGATCAACTTGGAAGTTGGATCGACTTCCAGCGCCTATAAATAGGGCCTTTGGCCCTTAAGATGACTTCTGTTCATCTTCTCCCATTCTTGTTTTTCTGAGAATTTAATTCTCTCTTCAGAGCATAGATCTTTGCCTAAAGAACTTTTTTTAAGTTATAAATTTGTTCAAATATTTGGTAAGAATTATATTCGACCCCATTAAACAGAGCTTTGCTTTTACTAGATCATAGATCTAAAAAAACAGATTTTTAGGGTTTCTTAACAGATCTTTGCTCTTCTTAGATCATAGATCTAAAGAGATCTTTTTTTAGGGTTTCTTAACCTATTAATGAAGAACTCTTAGAGTTTCTAAGATTTGTATTTCAGATCTTTAAAGATCTTGGGGTTTTACCTCTGTAAAAAGTTTTGCTTTTTAGGGTTCTGATGGCTTGTTCTATCGTCTTCATAGAGCATAGCTCTTTAGAATTTTTGGGGAATTTTTATTCCTCTCATAATGACAGATGTGATTTCTGTTGCAGAGCGCTGCTCTCGAGAGAGTTGAACTCCTTGGCCCGAGAGGTCTCTCATTAAATGAGAATCCTTTTTTAGAATTTCTTCTTTAATGAGTGATTGTCCCATCAATGATGAGCCGTCATCTTGATTTTGTGGGTCCCCCTTGGTCCCTTTCTACTGCATTGCAGTGTGGTACAAATTTAAAGTACCAAGTGTCAGAATTGCAGAATTTTTTAATTTGTTTGATGTTTTTAACAGTTTTTTATGAGGATGCCAAGAGTTGTTTTAAACTCTCGTGTCCGTTTCAATAAGCATTTTTTTTATCAGTTTGATCACTAAACTTTCACTGATTTTTTTTCAGACACCATGGCCGCTCATTTGTATAATCTTGACGAAATTATTTCTTATGAAGACATTCGCATACAAGGCCGTTGTTAAAACCAGGAGTTTACAAACGCCCAATACGTTGAGATTATGAGCCGCTTCAATGAATACAACGGTCGACTACTTTCTCGTCGCTCCGCTCTTTTGAAGATCATCGTGAAAGCGATTTGGGAAGCACTTCCTGGATTTTACGAAGCTATGCTGCTTAAGGCACTGGATGATACCGAAGACAAGGTGCACTCAGTATATCTGATCAGCCTGATCTCGAAGAAGCGGCGAGATAACCTTGTTGATATCTTGCATCAAATTTTCCAACAGACGACGATAATCTCTGCTTATCAGAGGACGGACGACATCAGCGAGGATCCTGATGCTTGCATTCATGAGAAGATACACACGAGAATGGTCAGAGAGGCCAAAAGCACTTTAGACGGCCTTATTTCTGAATTTCTCAATCCATGTCCAGGATTTAGTGTTTTACCATTGTAAACATTTTAATGGTGTTTTTGTTTTACTGTTTTCATCAATGTAAGAATTGTCTGAGGTATGAATAACAAATTTTTCCTTTTTATGCATTTATTTTATGCATTAATCCTTTTCGCATATACATGAGTGGGTACGCTTCGAACGCTTAATTGGATGCGAATCGAATGTTCTCTTTACTATCTTACATAGTATGTGGTCGACGTCCATGGGTCATGCCTTTTTGTTCTGACTTGGCGCAAAGTAGTTTATGTACTCTTGAGTAGCATCTCCATTTCAGTGGCATGTAACTTTGGCGAGTGTGGCCTGTAGATGGTCCATCGTGACTTCCTTGCAGAGCAATGATGGTTTAGGAGACAGGTTCAGGTTTGCCGCCTAAGACTTTTCAACTTTATGAGCCGTGAGGGTCTCATAAAGACTTTTCTCCCTACGAGTTGAAAGAATCTCGTAGGTGTAATTTCTCCTTAGGGGTCGTGAGGACTTCTAAGTGCGTTTTCTCTCGAGAGTCATAAGGATCTCACAAAAGATTTTTTCCCTTTTACAAGTCGAGAAGACTCATAAGCGGTTGTTTCCCTCTTTGTCGAGATTCAACTTTGAAGAGTGTAACCCGTGAATGGTATACAATGGCCCATCTTGGGCCGACTTGCAGGGTCCCAATGCTTAGGAAACAGGTCCTTATCCCTATTGCCTAAGGCTTTCCCCTACGAGTCGAGACGAATCGAAAGATTATTGGTTGACTTGTTTCCGCTTTCTGCGGTGTCGGGGTTTAACTTGCCCGCTTTCTGCGGTGTCAGGGTTGACTTTCTCTATTTTCTATGTTGTCGGGGTTGACTTTCTCCGTTTTCTACGGTGTCAAGGTTGACTTGCTCCGTTTTCTACGGTGTCGGGGTTGACTTTCTCCGTTTTCTACGGTGTCGGGGTTGACTTTCTCCGTTTTCTACGGTGTCAGGGTTGACTTGCTCTGTTTTCTACGCTGTCGGGGTCGACTTGCTCCGTTTTCTACGGTGTCGGGGTTGAATTTCTCCATTTTCTACGGTGTCAGGGTCGACTTGCTCTGTTTTCTAGGTGTCGGGGTTGACTTTCTCCGTTTTCTACGGTGTTAGGGTCGACTTGCTCCGTTTTCTTCAGTGTCAGGGTCGACTTTCTCCGTTTTCTACGGTGTCAGGGTTGACTTGCTCCATTTTCTACGGTGTCAGGGCTGACTTGCTCCGTTTTCTACGGTGCGAGGGTCGACTTGCTCCGTTTTCTACGGTGTCAAGGTCGACTTGCTCCGTTTTCTATGGTGTCGGGGTCGACTTGCTCCGTGTCGGGGTCGACTTTCTCCGTTTTCTACGGTGTCGGGGTTGACTTGCTCTGTTTTCTACGGTGTCGGGGTCGAATTGCTCCGTTTTCTACGGTGTCGGGGTCGACTTGCTCCGTTTTCTACGGTGTCGGGGTCGACTTGCTCCGTTTTCTACGGTGTCGGGGTTGACTCTCTCCATTTTCTATGTTGTCAAGGTTAACTTGCTCCGTTTTCTGCGGTGTCGGGGTTGACTTTCTCTATTTTCTACGGTGTCAGGGTCGACTTGCTCCGTTTTCTACGGTGTCGGGGTGGAATTGCTCCGTTTCTACGGTGTCGGGGTTGACTTGCTCCGCTTTCTGCGGTGTCAGGGTTGACTTTCTCCGTTTTCTACGGTGTCGGGGTCGACTTGCTCCGTTTTCTACGGTGTCAGGGTTGAGTTGCTCTGCTTTCTGCGGTGTCAGGGTTGACTTTCTTCATTTTCTACGGTGTTGGGGTTGACTTTCTCTGTTTTCTACGGTGTCGGGGTTGACTTGTTTCCGAGACGGAGGTCATTGGCTGACTTATCTTCGAGACAATGGTCATTGGATGACTCTAGGTTGTCTATGAACCATAGAGTCTTGGAACTGGGGACTTTGTCGTGGCTCCTATTGGTGATGCCGCGTCCGTATCCTGCTGGAGTTGAGAAGGAACGCTGTTGTTGGTTTCTAGGCTGTAGATGTTGCCGTCGAGATCTGACTCACCCTTTGACAGAGTCTGGTGGGGAAATGTGGTTCCCTTTTTGTTAATGCCCATGGATTGTATACAAGGGTCAGTATGGACTCGCCTGTAGGGCAAAAGTTTTATTCTTTCATTCATTTTTTTATTTCTTTCCGCGATACTCTATCATTTCAGCTTTTCATATCGCGAAAGTCGTGATTGCCCAATCATTTCGGCTATTTTTCACGGCGCCCAATCATTTCGGCTATTTTTTTAACTCCCTGCTTTTTATTGCGAGTTGCCCAATCATTTCGGCCATTTTTGTATGCATATCTTTTACTTTCTGATTTTGTTGCAAGTTGCCCTATCATTTTGGCTATTTCATATGCATTTATAGCTCGCTGATTTTTGGCTGCGAGTATGGAATTTGGAATCTGATGTCAATCTTAGCATCAGCATCGCTGCGACTGGAATATTGCCAGGAGTGAATCATCATTTGCCGTGAAAAGACTTGGAATTTGATACCGATTTAGGCATCAGCATCGTTACCACTAGGACATTGCCAGAAGCGAATCATCATTTGCCTCTGTCGATTCGAACAAAGGTGGCTTAGCAAACAGGGTTAGGATCCTGTCGACTAATGCTTTTGACTTCATGAGCCGTAAAGGTCTCATAAAGGTGTTTCTCCCTACGAGTCGTGAGGATCTCATAGGTGTGATTTCTCCTTAAGAATCGTGAGGATCTCATAGGTGTGATTTCTCCTTAAGAATCGTGAGGATTCTTAAGTGCATGTTCTCTTATAAGTCGTAAGGATCTTCCAAGAGTGTTTTCTCCTTATAAGCCAAGAAAACTTACAAGTGTTGTTCACCACATGAGGACATTTCGCTCCATCGGTGGAACTTGATGGGAAAGATGTTTATTTGTGCCCGTGGATTATATACAAGGGTCAACATTGAACCGTTTGTAGGACAGTCTGGGAAATGTGATGGCTTAAAAACAGGTTCAGATCCATGTACCATAAGGCTTTTGAATCTTATGAGCCGTGAGGGTCTCATAAGAGGGTTCTCCTTACGAGTCGTGGGGATCTCTTAAGTGTAATTTTTCCTCAGGAATCGTGGGGATCCCTAAGTGTGTTGTTCCCTTATGAGTTGTAAGGATCTCATGCAGGTATTTTCTCCTTACAAGGTCGAGAGAACCTTGCAAGTGTGCATGAGTTTTTTACGAGTCTGTGCCCTTTCGGGTTTTCACAAATATCGCTGGTAGCCTTGCTGTTTTTACTCATGGAGCCCTTTCGGGTTTTCATCTGTACCCATCTTGCTTATGGACGTACCATTTTTTTTTTGCGTCAGGATGCTGCGGTTTGTAGTAGTTTAAAGACGTTTTGGTCCGTAGCTTTCCGTGTTTGGGATTGGGTATCGTTGGATACTATTTTTAGAGTCTTGACTCAAGAAGATAGCGAGCGGACATAGGCGTCGTCATCTATCATTAACCTGGTTCGTGACTCGTCAGGCGTAGTATTTTTTCAAGAACCGGCCGTTTATTGGCGTGAAGGGTCTTTCGCCATGCATATCCATAAGCAAGTAAGCCCCACCTTGGTAGACTTTGTCTATGATGTACGGGCCCTCATAGTTCGGCTCGAATTTCCCCCGTTTGGCTCGATTGAGGATCATTGGTCTCTTGACCACTAGCACGAGTCCGCCTTAGCGAAATGTTCTCGGCCTAGTCAATCTCTCGTATGAATGCGTCATCTTTGCTTTGTAAGCCTCCAAGTTTTGCTGCGCCATGAGACGAGTTTCATCGAGGGCGTCGAGCTCCTCAAGCTGAAGATGAGCATTTTCTTCGTCTGTTAGCACGTAATGAACCGTCATTCGTAGAGAGGGTAGCTCTATTTCCAAGGGGAGTACTGCTTCAGCGCCGAATACCAATCCATATGGCGTTGTGTTTGTGGCCGTTTTGAACGTTGTCCGATACGCCCAGAAAGCTTCATGCAGTCTCTCGTGCCAGTCCTTTTTTATTTTTGGACACCGTCTTCTTTATGATCTTCGTCAAGATTTTGTTGATAGCCTCAGCTAGACCGTTAGCTCGGGGATTATAGACCGAAGAGCATCTCTAGCCTATATTGTGCTATTGTGCAAAGCGGCTGATTTTGTGACTTCTGTAGGCCGGCCCGTTATCAGAGATAATCCGTCGCGGAGTGCCGAACCGATAGATGATGTGCGTTTTGAAGAAATGGAGAATATTCTCCGTCTTCACTTCTCTCAGCGGTACTGCTTCTACCCACTTAGAGAAGTAATCGGTTGTCGCCAATATGAACCGATGTCCTCTGGATGACACTGGTTCGATGGGCCCAATTACGTCGGTTTCCCACATTTCGAACGGCCAGCTAGCCACCGTTGGGTGTAGCGGGTTTGGATGCTGGTGAATGAAGTCTCCATGAATTTGGTATGAGTGGCACTGCTTCGCATATTTGAGGCAGTCATGAATCATCGTGGGCTAATAGTAGCCTATCTTTTTGATCTTCAGCTTCATCTTCAGCCCGGCTTGACGAGAACCACAGAGTCCGTCTTGAGTTTCTTAGACGACTCTCTTTGTTTCTTCTAGTCCCAGGCATCTTAGCCACAGGGAGTCGAACGATCTCTTATACAGAGTATCATTAACGAAGGCGAAAGACAGAGTTCGTCTCATGAGCTGATGTCTTGAGGATGTATCTTCAGGTGTTCGACGGGATTTGAAGTAGTCTATAAAAACTTCTCTCCAATCCTTAGCCTTTTCCTGGTCTTTTATTTGCAGGGATGTTTCCTTGGTCGCTTTCTTTTCTTCAGACGACTCCGGAGATATTTCTGCTGGTGCAAGAACCCGACGGCTTTGTACAATGATCCTTACGTCATTGAGGTTTTCATCAGCCAGTTCTTTAGCGAGCTTGGCTAATGCATCCGCCTTACTATTTTCCGCACGCGGTATGCTTTCTAGGGCAGAGGAAGGGATTTGAGTCAGCAATTGTTGCACTCTCTCGCCATACTTTACCAACTCTGGCTTGCACATTTGATAGTCACCGTTTACTTGACTAACGACCAGCTGGGAGTCTCCGTATATAAGGAGGTCTTCGATTTCCATGTCGACAGCGATCATAAGACCTGCTATCAAAGCCCCATATTCTGCTTCATTGTTTGTCCTCGGCTCTGTTAGGGAAAAGGCAAAGCGCATTACCCCTCCTTGCGGAGTCACGAAGATAAGGCCCACCCCCGATTTGATTATAGAGGTGGTGTGCTTTCGCTTCTTCATGGAAGATTCCCCATCGAAGTAGAGTTCCCATCGAGTATCACTCCCTCCTCTCTCTCCCTGTCGATCGTGTCAAACGCGTGCTCGTTCGGCAATTCGCAATTTAGGGGTGAATCAGCATGTATCGAATGCTCAACGAGGAAGTCGGCGGTGGTCTGGCCTTTTACCTCCTTGAGAGGTCGGTATGTTATCGAGAATTCCATTATGAGTGGGGCCCATTTAGAGAGCCGTCCCGTTAGCATGGCTCTTGACATTAAATATTTGAGAGGATCCACTTTTGATATGAGATGGAATTCATGCGCCAACACATAATGCTGAAGCTTCGTTATCGCGAAAATTAACGCCAGACAGTATTTTTCGATCGGGGAGTAGTTGTCTTCTGCCCCCAGTAAAACTCGACTCAAATAGTAGAGGGCTCTCTCCTTCCCTTGGTCGTTCTCCTGTACCCATAGCACGCCTAATGAACCTTCGAGGGCGGTTGTGTATAGGATGAGGGGTTTTCCCTTGATCGAAGCGGTCAGTACCGGCGGATTCTGCAGGTATTGCTTGATTTCGTCCAGTGCACTTTGGCATTTGCGATCCCAGACGAACGGGGTCCCCTTTTTCATTAAATGGCTGTAGGGGCGGCATTTGCCGGAGAGGTTAGCTATGAACCGCCGGATATACGCGAGCTTTCCTTGGGGAGACCGCAGTTACTTGAGAGTTCTTGGCGGGGGCATTTCCATAATCGTCTTGATCTTTAACGGGTCTATTTCGATGCCTCGATATCGTACGATGATCCTAGGAATTTGCCTGAGGAAACTCCGAATGCGCATTTGAGAGGGTTCATTTTCAGGTTGTATTTCCGAAGACGCTGGAAAACTATCTTTAGATGCTCCCAATGCTCCTCGTGCGACTTGCTTTTCACCACGAGATCGTCAATATAACATTCGACGATTTCATGTATGAGGTCATCGAAAATCTTTGTCATAACCCTTTGATAGGTAGCGCCAGCGTTCTTCAGACCGAAAGGCGTCACTTTGTAGCAAAATACTCAGAAGTACATACGCTAAGCGTATCTAAGCAATATAAAATAAATACAAAAGAGACAAGATATAAAAAGAACAGCAACTTTTATTTATTAACATTCTTTGTACAATGTATGAAAAGGAAATACAACTGAATAAAAAAGATGCCTAAACAGTGGCATAACAGGAAATGAAAAGTACCGAATGGAAAAGTGTACAATGAAACTAAAGTGCTGGATCTTCGACAAACTGCTCCAAGTCTTCTGCAGATGGCTTAGTCTCTGCCGGGTCCAAACCATCTGACGACATTCAAAGAAGAAAGAAATAGAATGTCGTCAGCGAACAGGTCGCTCGGTAAGTCCCAAAGATAAGAGGAGAAATAGAATAGACAGAGAGTAAGAGAGAGAGAGAGAGAGTAGCTTTTACAGTTGTATTATATTGTTATATTATTGTAGTATTGTGTTAACGCTGTTGTTTGTAGCTTGGTACAGAAAGATGCCAGTGTATATGAGAGGGGTCTCAGTATGCTAGAGACCAGGGTAAATGGAAGTACAAGACTCCGTTATACAACCCGGAATAACGGCAATTGGATTCATGTTAGGTGTCTTAATCTTACCGTCTCGTGCCACCTTTAACACCTTCCGTACCAATCTACCCCTTAAACCCCGCGATGACTTGATTGTATTGTTATCTTGTAACTTGTATTGGTTGTAAGATTGATTGACTGACTGACCGAAACCATAATATCAGTAAACGGATGTGACTGAATAATCATGTAAATGGAATAACTATAGAATCATGTAAATGGAATGTATATCCATGGTTCGGTTCGGTCAAGTTGTATAAATTGATAATTGAATTCATGGTTTCATGTGTTCATATTGAATTGGAATCTTGTAGATTATAGATTGACTTGAATCATATTCAAGTCAGATTAATCAGACTCAAACCCGAGTCAGACAATCAGAACTGTGATTCGAAGTCTTATAATTGCTAGGGTCCTTAGGGTAATTTATAAAACTTGAGAGGGTTTTATGTAAAAATACTTTTATATATACCTCAAGTATTTATTATTCGTCTTTAGAGTTGTAATGAGGATGGATTTTATGTTGTGACATTTCTAGTGAAAATATCCTAATTTTATAAATAAGGGTATTTATCTGTACTATTGATTTATTTGAAATTCATGGTATTTTAGTGTAATATTTAATCTTGTGATTTTTAGAAAAAGGTGGAAAATTTATAATATAATAAAATAGAAAGTTACCTGATAAATATACATATATTTATACAAAATAATTTTAATAAATATTTTATATTCGAAAAATCTCATTTTTCTTAAGATGTCGTATTTTAAACCTTTCGAGACCGAATGCTCCTTGCGGAGGTCTGAATCTCGCATTACTACGTCCGAAGATGTGCGATAATCCGCACCATCCTGAACGGGTTCCCCCAAAATGGGTTATAGCGGCGCTTTGCAAATATTGTAAAATACTAATCCTTTAGAAAACGGTTTTAGAAAGTAAAAGGTATTTATTTGCAAAAGTGTAAATTTTCCGTATTTTAGATTCTAGGGTTTCCTAAGTCAACTAGCCTATTTCTAAATGGTCTAAACGACAAGTCGTTGGATGCCTCAAATCGCCTCTTCACCGCCATTTGTGGCCAGGTAAGTACAAATGAGGAAATGAGAGATCCGCTTATGAATCACCGTGAGACGGGCCTTTTAAAGTTACCTCTTCTCACTTGCCTAGCCTAGACATCACAAAGTCAGGTTTAGATAAACAATCGATGTCCACAACTTATCGTGTTTTCCTAATAAGAGGTATTTATTTAAAAGTGTATCAAACCTAAAACTTTTAGAAATGGTTTTATTAAGAATATGGTATTTAAATGAAAGTATTGTTTTATCGTATTCTAAGTTTTCGATGATATCGTTTTAGGTTGTATATGCGTGTGTGTGGAGGTAGGTCATTATCTCGTGCTCTACTTTAAATGTATAACAAAGTTAAGGGGTTAAATGTGAAATCGAAACATTGTGGTATTTAAGTGAAGAAAATATGATAAGTTGGAAAGGCTATCATTTCATGTGATGAAACTTGTTCAAATTGATTGTTAAATGTTTAATAGTCAATATAAAGATATTTAAGCATGAATGTATTGGTGAGAATTGAAATTTTATAGAAAACCGAATCGGAAATCGGATTTGTTTCGATTCCGTCGGATTTTATAATTTCGTATTTTAGAGAATGAGAGAGAGCACTAGAATGGGACTTACGGGTTTCGATTAAGCAAAGGAGTGAAGGGGGGACTAAAGAGGTTGCCGAGGCGTTGCTTCGTCGCCGGTTATTCCTGAAAACGTCGCCGGAATTTCTGCCGGAATTTCGTCGGAGTTTCGCCGTGAACTTGTTTTCAAAGTACACAACTTTTGAGAAGGTTTTGAGAGAGTGAGCTTAGGGTTTTGGGATGAGAGGGTAGAGGGTAGGGGGTGTATTTATAGGGTAGGCTAGGGGTAGGGTAGGTGAAGGGTTTTTAAATAAAAAATGTAAAAATAATTGTAACAATCATTAAAATTGGAGTAATTGGTGTTTATTGTGCTTTCTGGAAACGATCTAACCATTTAAAGTATGCAGGGGAGTTGGGAATGCAAAGAGGCACACTTTTGATGTTCGGGACTCGGCCGTCCGGCCGGCGCCGCCGGCCGAGTCAGGTGGTCGGTGGGTGTGGGCTTGTCAGGTGAAGGCTCTGGTATATTTAACTTTTCAGGTGCAGTTCAAGTTTTGGGAGTTAAGGTGTGTGGACTGTTGGGCTTCCAAAGGATTTAAAACAAAAACAATATAAAAATAATGTGGATCATGGGATTTGAACTCTGGTGGCTTGGTTCAGCAATGCAAGTTATTACCAATGAGCTACAAGCTCTTTCTTGTAATTATTGTGGGAAAATAAATACTTAAAGTGGTAACAGCAACATTAAATACCCCAAATATACTTTGAATTTAAATCAATTCTTTGTACATTAAAAATGGAGTTATTTAAAACCAAAATAATTACTTATATCTTGTGCTCAGGATAAAATACCCCTTTATGGATTTTAAAAAAAAATAATTTAAAAATTTGTATAGAAAAAGTGTATAAGAAAATTAGGATTGTTACATTCTACCCTTCTTATAAAAATTTCGTTCTCGAAATTTATAAAAGGAAAGTGTAACAGTGCAAGGAAGTTTGGTGACTGTAGTATAGATAGTGTATAAAAGTGATACGATGGTGAAAAAGGCTTACCGGTGTTAGCTTGACCTACAGTCTCGGCTTCTACGGCTTCTAATATGAATGTCTGTCGCCGTGGTACATTCCTTCGAGCTGGAGGCACATTCTACTTTTGGGGCCGGTTTCTCTGCCCTCTAGGCATGTCCCTCATTGCTTGTTGGAATTGGCGAGTAGGCTGTGCAGGTGGTGGAGCAGATAGTGCAGGACGAGTTGCAGGAGCCTGGATAGCTGGCCGCTGCGGGTAGTTGGTAGGTGTGTGAGTTGAGTTGCTATTGTAAGGATAGTCCCCAATTCCGTGGTTGGATGCGCCACAAATTAGACACAAGCCTTTTGCGCGTCTACAGTCCTTCCACAAGTGTCCCTTTCTATGGCAGTAGTGGCAAATTTCTTCAGTTCTCCTGGGTTCAAACGATGGCCTGGAAGAGGCTCCTACTGCCATTTGAGTGGCAGGGCGTTTCAAACCGGCAGATTGGGGTCTGCCCCTCGCCTTTATTACTGCATCATAACTGCGGGCGGCTTTCAGAGCATCTTCTTGTGTCAAAAATTTCCCTGTGGCTAGTGCAGCCTGAATTTCTGTGTCTAAACCTTGTTGAAAGCGACGGGCTCTGATCTCGTCCGTCGGTATCAAGTGTGCCGCAAATCGGCTTACCATGGTGAATTCAGCGTCATATTCATCCACTGTTTTGTCCCACATCGAACCATGTTGTGGATGAATGAACTGCTGCTCCATGGCAAACATGGCAGTCACAGGGAAGTATTTCGCGTCGAACTTCTTGCGAAAAGTCTTCCATTCAATAGGCTGTACAAAACGGATTTTTTCCGCCTTCCTCCAGTTGCGAGCATTGTCCGTGAGCTGCAGTTTCGCCACACGGACACATGCTATTTCTGGCACTCATGTTGCTACCAGATCATCCTCGATATTTTGAGCCCATTCCTCAGCTTCTAGTGGGCTCCCCTTTCCTGAGAACTGTTTGGGATGTAAAGCCCTGAATTGCTTTACCCCAGGTGCGTCAGTCTCGGGACGGTTCAGGAGTTGTTGCTGTCCCTCAAGAAGACTGTGGATCACCTCAAGTAGCACAGTTTGCTCGGTGGGTGGCGCGTGAAAAGCTGGTGTGAGAGGTAGTGCTGGAGGTGTGTTGTTGACGTTGGTGCTGGTGTTGTTCGGGGAATCTATAACCCTGAAGAAAAATTTGGGTTAGGACAGATTCAAGTACATGAAATGATAAGATTCAAGGATTATGAAATTGTAAGATTCAAGGAACATGAATTGTAAAGAATGTTTTAGTTGCTGGTTATTGTGTTATATTGTTTAGGTTGTTCACGCAGAACAGAACTGCATGATAGGGATTCATACAGGTCTGACCTGCATGGGCCACCAACAAAACCTGTCACGCCCCACTTCTCAGTATACGGCGAAGGGGACGCGACGAGGTCCGCTACGTATATACTCAGAAGTACATACGCTAAGAGTATCTAAGCAATATAAAATAAATACACAAGAGACAAGATATAAAAAGAACAGCAACTTTTATTTATTAACATTCTTTGTACAATGCATGAAAAGGAAATACAACTGAATAAAAAGATGCCTAAACAGTGACATAACAGGAAATGAAAAGTACTGAATGGAAAAGTGTATAATGAAACTAAAGTGTTGGATTTTCGACAA
Source organism: Agapanthus africanus (assembly GCA_030015575.1). Taxonomy (NCBI): domain Eukaryota; kingdom Viridiplantae; phylum Streptophyta; class Magnoliopsida; order Asparagales; family Amaryllidaceae; genus Agapanthus; species Agapanthus africanus. The sequence goes on from CM057339.1 coordinate 32,537,141, forward strand.
ACTGCTCTAAGTCTTCTGCAGATGGCTCGGTCTCTGCCGGGTCCAAACCACCTGACGAGATTCAAAGAAAAAAGAAATAGAATGTCGTCAGCGAACAGGTCGCTCGGTAAGTCCCAAAGATAAGAGGAGAAATAGAATAGACAGAGAGTAAGAGAGAGAGGGAGAGAGTAGCTTTTACAGTTGTATTATATTGTTATATTGTTGTAGTATTGTATTAACGCTGTTGTTTATAGCTTGGTATAGAAGGATGCCAGTGTATACGAGAGGGGTCTCAGTATGTTAGAGATCAGGGCAAATGGAAGTATAAGGCTCCATTATAGAACCCAGAACAACGGCAATTGGATTCAGGTTTGGTGTCTTAATCTTACCGTCTCGTGCCACCTTTAACACCTTCCGTACCAATCTACCCCTTAAACCCCGCGATGACTTGATTGTATTGTTATCTTATAACTTGTATTGGTTGTAAGATTGATTGACTGACCGAAACCATGATATCAGTAAACGGATGTGACTGAATAATCATGTAAATGGAATAACTGTAGAATCATCTAAATGGAATGTATATCCATGGTTCGGTTCGGTCAAGTTGTATAAATTGATAATTGAATTCATGGTTTCATGTGTTCATATTGAATTGGAATCATGTAGATTATAAATTGACTTGAATAATATTCAAGTCAGATTAATCAGACTCAAATCCGAGTCAGACAATCAGAACTGTGAATCGAAGTCTTATAATTGCTAGGGTCATTAGGGTAATTTATAAAACTTGACGGGGTTTTATGTAAAAATACTTTTATATACACCTCAAGTATTTATTATTCGTCTTTAGAATTGCAATGAGGGTGGATTTTATGTTGTGACATTTCTAGTGAAAATATCCTAGTTTTATAAATAAAGGTATTTATCTGTAATATTGATTTATTTGAAATTCATGGTATTTTAGTGTAATATTTAATCTTGTGATTTTTAGAAAAAGGTGAAAAATTTATATTATAATAAAATAGATAGTTAACTGATAAATATACATATATTTATACAAAAATAATTTTAATAAATATTTTATATTCCAAAAATCTCATTTTTCTTAAGATATCGTATTTTAAACCTTTCGAGACCGAATGCTCCTTGTGGAGGTCTGAATCTCGCACTACTACGCCCGAGGATGTGCGATAATCCGCACCATCCAGAACGGGTTCGCCAAAAATAGGTTGTAACGGCGCTTTGCAAAGATTGTAAAATACTAATCTTTTAGAAAACAGTTTAAGAAAGTAAAAGGTATTTATTTGCAAAAGTGTAAATTTTCCGTATTTTAGATTCTAGGGTTTCCTAAGTCAACTAGCCTATTTCTAAATGGTCTAAACGACAAGTCGTTAGATGCCTCAAATCGCCTCTTCACCGCCAATTGTGGCCAGGTAAGTACAAATGAGGAAAGGAGGGATCCGCTCACGAATCACCGTGAGACGGGCCTTTTAAAGTTACCTCTTCTCACTTGTCTAGCCTAGACACCACAAAGTCAGGTTTAGATAAACGATCGATGTCCACAACTTATCGTGTTTTCCTAATAAGAGGTATTTATTTAAAAGCGTATCAAAGCTAAAACTTTTAGAAATGGTTTTATTAAGAATATGGTATTTAAATGAAAGTATTGTTTTATTGTATTCTAAGTTTTCGATGATATCGTTTTAGGTTGTATATGCGTGTGTGTGGAGGTAGGTCATTACCCCGTGCTCTACTTTAAATGTATACCAAAGTTAAGGGGTTAAATGTGAAATCGAAACATTGTGATATTTAAGTGAAGAAAATACGATAAATTGGAAAGGCTATCATTTCATGTGATGAAACTTGTTCAAATTGATTGTTAAATGTTTAATAGTCAACATAAAGATATTTAAGTATGAATGTATTGGTAAGAAGTGAAATTTTATAGAAAACCGAATCGAAAATCTGATTTGTTCTGATTCCGTCGCGTTTTGTAATTTCGTATTTTAAAGAATGAGAAAGGGATAGAATGGGACTTACGGGTTTCGATTAAGAAAAGGAGTGAAAGGGGGACTAAAGAGGTTGCCGAGACGTTGCTTCGTCACTGGTTGTTCCTTAAAACGTCGCCGGAATTTCCGCCGGAATTTCGTTGGAGCTTCGCTGTGAACTTGTTTTCAAAGTACACAACTCTTGAGAAGGTTTTGAGAGAGTGGGTTTTGGGTTTTGGGATGAGAGGGTAGAGGGTAGGGAGTGTATTTATAGGGTAGGCTAGGGATAGGGTAGGTGAAGGGTTTTTAAATAAAAAATATAAAAATAATTGTAAAAATCATTAAAAATTGGAGTAATTGGTGTTTATTGTGCTTTCTGGAAACAATCTAACCATTTAAAGTATGCAGGGGAGTTGGGAATGCAAAGTGGCACACTTTTGATGTGGGGGACTCGGCCGTCCGGCCGAGTCCGGCCGGCAGCGTCGGCCCGAGTCGGCCGGTCCGCCGGTCGACTCGGCCGATCCCGACCGAGTCAGGTGGTCGGTGGGTGTAGGCTTGTCAGGTGAAAACTCTGGTTTATTTAACTTTTCAGGTGCAGTTCAAGTTTTGGGAGCTACGGTGTGTGGACTGTTGGGCTTCCAAAGGATTTAAAATAAAAACAATATAAAAATAATATGGGGCATGGAATTTGAACTCTGGTGGCTTGGTTTAGTAATGCAAGGTATTACCAATGAGCTACAAGCTCCTTCTTGTAATTATTGTGTGAAAATAAATACTTAAAGTGGTAACAGCAAAATTAAATACCCTAAGTATACTTTGAATTTAAATCAATTCTTTGTACATTAAAAATGGAGTTATTTAAAAACAAATAATTACTTATATCTTGTGCTCAGGCTAAAATACCCCTTTATGGATTTTGAAAAAAAATAATTTAAAATTTTGTATAGAAAAAGTGTATAAGAAAATTAGGGTTGTTACATCGGAGCACTCTAAGTCTTCTCTCTTCTTCATCCTCATCGCTGTCCTCGAATTCTGGGATATCGTAGACATCCCTGGGTTTCCAACGGGATACGACATTCCATCCCGGATGCTTCAAACAATGTGAGTAGTATACTTGGAACGCTTGGTTTGGAAAGATAAACGGATCTTCCTGACCGTAAAATCGAAGTGTGTTCACACTGGTCAATCCATATTCATCTTTCCAAGTCCTAAGATTGCTTCTCCACTTATCAGTATCGGTTCGCGTATCGTACCAAGTACACTGAAATATATAAAAGGGTTCTGATTGTCCGGGATAGTGGATGCTGAGTATACAATTTAAGTATCCATAATAAATCACACCATCCGATCCTACAGTCACAGTCCCATTATTCTGAGTGGTTCTAGATATTTCTATGTCCTTAATTTCGAATTTGTATCCAAGGACACTGAATCGTTTATAATATGCAACCTCCATACTGGGAAATTGAGCTAAACATCTTGAATTACTCTCTAATGATGCAGACAAGTTCGGATCGTGGATCTAATAAAACAAATTTTATGACAAATACATAACGATATAAGTTTAGATTAAAACTGATAGTAATAACATGTTATTCGAATAACTTACATGATCTGCAACCCAATTGCAAAAATTATCCTGATGATATTTTTTCAATCGTTCATCATTCCAATCAGGATGCCCCTCACGTATCTCGTTAAAATGAATTCTGTTCTCGACAATAAATTATGACATTAATATATATCATTTCATACATACATAAAGACAAATATAACAATTAATCCAAAAAAACCTACTCTCTAATTTTTTCAAGACATGCGCAATTAAGCAAGAAAAACTGGTATATCTTGTTGATAAATATAGTGTCTACCCTCTTATAATCGGCTTTACCATATGGCCCGTCTTGAATTCTTCGAGGCCGGTTAAGTCTCGTCTCAATGTTCTCGTCCAGATAGCGGGAACAAAATGTGGTTGCATCATCTAGAAGATAATCTTGCATGATAAAACCCTCTGGTCGATTTCTATTGCATATATACTTTTTAAGAGTGTAAAGGTACCTAAACAAAATATGTTGAATAAATAAATACGGGCATACAGTACAACAATAATTTTAAAAATTGCGCGAAACGAAAAATTCCACGTACCTCTCGACGGGATACATCCATCGATATTGTACCGTTCCAGCTAACTTAGCCTCAGTTGCAAGATGAACCGTCAGGTGTATTATGATATCAAAGAATGACGGTGGGAAAATACGCTCAAACCTGCAAAATATCAATGCAATAGAATTTTCTAGTTTATCCAGCGTCACAACATCCAGTGTTTTAGCGCATAACTCTCTGAAAAAACAACATAGGTCGTTGATTACTAGACCAACCGATTCGGGGAGAGAAGTCCTGAGGGTTAATGGGAGAAGGTGCTCCACGATAACATGGTGATCATGATTTTTCAGCCCATCAATCTTGCCTTTCACAATTTTTATCTTCTTGCTGAATGATCCTGAGAAATCTATGGGAACTTTCAAATCATGCAGCACCTGCAGGAATCTTTTCTTCTCCGGTTGTGACATATGATAAGCAGCATTGGGAAGTACAAACTTACCTGGTTTACCCGCTACTGATTTAGAATGCAATTCACTTCTTATTTCCCAGTCCTGTAGATCCATCCGAGCATTGAGGTTGTCTTTCGATTTCCCGTCTTTACAAATAAGAAGTTGAGTATGTGATCGGATACTCCCTTCTCTATATGCATGACGTCCAGACAATGACGCACTAAATTTGTTGACCAATACGGAAGCTCGAAGAAAATGCTTAACTTGTTCCAGAATGGTGGTTTGACCTGTTTTGTCGGATCCATCCCAAAGGTCACATTATTGTAACCATCCCACTGAGCAATCACGTCCTCTCCGGACAATGGGGCTGGAGGTCCAAGAAGCTCCTGATGACCATCAAAGTGAACAGCGTCTAACCTGTAGGGGTGGTCTAGAGGCAGGAAACGCTGATGGCCGTAATAACAAACTTTCCTGCTAAAATTCAAGAATTTCAATGTTGTATATTGATGGCAATGAGGACATGCTTTTTGACCATGTACGGACCAACCTGATAGCATTCCATACGCGGGAAAGTCATTAATTGTCCACATTAAAACCGTGCACAGTATGAAGGTTGTATTTGTATTTGCATCGTAAGTTTCTACACCATCAATGAACAAAGATTTTAACTCCTCGATCAGAGGTCAGAGATAGACGTCGATATTGTTTCCTGGTGAGTTTAGTCCGTTGATAAGAAGAGGCGTCATAAACTATGATTGGTTTATAGCCAACCAAGGCGAAAGATTATAAATTATCATTAAAACGGGCCATGTGCTGTGGCTTCCATCCATATAGTTGAATGGGCAGAAGCCATCACTAGCCAGTCCGAGCCTGACATTGCGAGAATCGCTACTGAATATTGCGTGCCTCCTATCGAAATCCTTCCATGCCGGTGAATCTCTTGGATGGCTCATTTTTCCATCTTCACTTGGAGGAGCACGGTGATGCCAAATCATTGGTTCGGCTGTTTTCTTGCACCTGAATAGCCTCTGCAGCCTCTGTGTTATGGGAAAGTATCGTGATATCTTGACAGGTATATCGGGATTCTTATCGGAATCTTTCGGTTTATACCTGCCCTCTCCGCATGTGGGACACTCTTTCAAATCTGAATTCTCTTTCCGGTACAACACGCAATTTTTAGGACATGCTTGAATCTTCTCACACTTCAGACCCAAATCAGACATCATCTTCTGGGCTCCGTACCAGCTGTCGGGCACGTTATTTCCTGAGGGCATAGAATCTTTCAAGAACAAAAGAAGCATTGTGAATGACTTGTTACTCCATCTATTTAGGCACTTAATCTGGAAAAGTTGGACGAACCATGAGAGGGTGAATACTTTGCATTCTCATAAATTGGTTTTCTAGCATCATTCATGAAATTTTCATATTTATCCGCACGCGGTCCTTGACCGGAAGGAATGCCATCTTCGGTACGAATAGATTCACCTAGAGCAGCCTCTACCATATCCTCCATTTCTTCTGATGGAAAAAAATTACCGTCTTCTTTTTCTGCCGTATTACCGTCTTCTCCTTCTTCTCCTACCGCATTATCGTTTTCTCCTTCTTCTTCTGCCGCATTACTGCGTTCTTCTCCTTTCCCGTGATATAGCTAAGTTGTATAAAGTCTAGTAAAACCATATTTTACGATATGAAGCTCTGCCAATTCTACCTTCTGCCGGTACTTATTCCTACATCTATCGCACGTGCAGAGAATCTTCTCTATCACGATCTTATTATGTGCGCGTGCAAATTCAATAAAAGCAGCAACTCCTGCGACAAACTTAGGTTGCATACGTTGTTGCCAATCCACATACATCCAGTTCTTAACTCTGATGTACTCATGGGTCATGTTAGACTGTATAACATATAAATTGTAGGTTATGATGACTATATTGAGAAATCTAAGAACGGGATGGTTACTGACAAAGAAGAAAATCCGTGTATATGGTTTGTGTGTGCGTTTGTCGTTGAAAAGAATAAATTATCGATAATCAAAGTAAGATTTTAGGATATTCATGTATGAGAATATGAAAGTTTCATATTATCATCGAGTATCATATATTGGTTTTAACTTGAACATCTTGAATCACTCTTTAATGATGCGTTTGTTGTGTATTCTTGTTGTATGTATGTATTTCGGCTGTCGGGGGTAAGGCTTCTATCCCATTAAGAATGTATAGAGCGGACACCCATTCTCTTGCGCTTTCAACCGTTTCGAGTAAATTTCGGAAGCACCTCCCCGCTGTTCTCCGAGTACACTGTAATAAAATAGATAATCATTTCAAAGTTGTGAAACAGCGTTAAAATGAACATCTAATCTATCTTTGAACACGGAGAACCTGTGGAAAAGTACCGATGAAATATCTCGAAACAGATGAAAACACAAGTGATTGAAGGTGTTTGCTTTATACATTCCTAACTTGTCCACACGGGACAAATCTATCAGTTATCATACGATTGAATCTTCTCGTCACATAGACTACACGATGGTTGTTAGTATCGAGCTATACCGTCCGATATTTAACAACCTTCGTATAGTTCTATATCACGACGAACATCGAACGTATGTTAACCGATAGACGGGGACTAAGTGGCACTTTGAGTTTCATATATAAGTATCGATGAGAATATGAAAGTTTCGTATTATCATCAAGTATCATATATTGGTTTTAACTTGAACATCTTGAATCACTCTCTAATGATGCGTTTGTTATGTATTTTTATTGTATGTGTGTGTTTCGGCTGTCGGGGGTAAGGCTTCTATCCTATTAAGAAACTATAGAGCGAACACCCATTCGCTTGTGCTTTCAACCATTTCGAATAAATTTCGGCAGCACCTCCCCGCTGTTCTCCGAGTACACTGTAATAGAATAGATAATCATTTCAAAGCTGTGAAATAACGTTGAAATGAATATCTAATCTATTTTTGTACACGGAGAACCAGCAGAAATGTACCGACGAAATATCTTGAAACGGATGAAAACACAAGTGAATGCAGGTGTTTGCTTTATACATTCCTAACTTGTTCACAGGGGACAAATCTATCGGTTATCATACGATTGAATCTTCTCGTCACATAGACTACAAGACGGTTGTTAGTACCGAGCTATACCGTCCGATATTTAACAACCTTCGTATAGTTCTATGTCACGACGAACATCGAACGTATGTTAACCGATAGACGGGGACTAAGTGGTGCTTTGAGTTTCATATATGAGTATCGATGAGAATATGAAAGTTTCATATTATCATCGAGTATCATATATTGGTTTTAACTTGAAAAACGTGCCGTTGAAACAAATTATTGTTCTCCACCTTGCACTCTCTTAACAATGGTACATGCATTAAACAACATGTAAGAGTTATCTATAACAACTCTAAACTTTCACCTGTTGGGTTCAACAAAAAGGTTTTTGATATAACAAACACAACCTTCCTCAATTTTTCCCTTGAATCGATGTGAAATTAATAGTGTCCATATGACACAATAGATATATTTTCCACACAAAAGAAAAAAGGCAAACAATAGTTAAGCAATTGTAATTCTATCAAGTATCCAGACTGAAAAAGAATAAATAGCAAACTAAATATTAATCACTAATGAAAAACAAACAAAAGTGTATCATTACAACCAGCAAATTAAAAGGACCATAAAGAAAACAACAAAGATTTAATTCTCATCTATGACAATTAAATTGGTGCTCAAGTATTTGCCATCTAAATTAGACATGGACGGAGCGATTTAATATGTAAGTCATGAAAGTCGACGGTCTTCATGCAAGTACATGTATATGCTTGTAAAAACGATATCCAACCCTATGTGGAAGATATCTATGCAAACAATGTAAAAATCTATTGATCTAATGACCTTACATGGTTTCAACTTGGTAATCTAACTAGTATTAATTTGTGTCAAAAACAGCCGACTTTAGATGAGATCAATCTTATATGAGCTCACTTTTGATTACGGCTTCAAATTTTACATTCTTGCAAAGCCTTAAGCACCCACTATTGTTAAAAAAGAATATGTTAAATATGAAAATGCCCTGAGCTAATGAAAAGCTAGAGCCTCAGCCCCATCCTCAGCCCCAGCCTAACCCAAACCCCAACACCAAACCCCAACCGAACCCTAACCCTAACCCCAACCCCAACCCCAACCCCAGCCAAACCCCAACCCTAACACCAAACCCCAACTGAACCCTAACCCCAACCCTAACCCCAACCGAACCCCAACCCCAACCCCAACACCAACCGAACCCTAACCCTAACCCTAACCCTAACCCTAACCCTAACCTAAACTGAACCCGATGCCTAACCCTAACCCTCATCCCTACTCGAACCCTGAACCCTAGCCCTAACATCATCAAAATTATGTTTAATTGGAGATTTACTAACCTGTAGGTGGTGGAGGAGACAATGGAGACGCTTGGCGGTCGACGACGCGCGCAATCGGCGACGAGGAACTCGACGAGGAAGAACGAGGGCGGTGGCGGGCCGCGAACGGAGGGCGGTGGCGACGAGGAGAAAATTGGAGACGCGGGAACGAGAGATAATTTTGGGAATTTTGGGAACAAGGGAAAGAGATCGATGGCGTAGGGCATTTCTGTGCCTTCTTTTATTAAATTCCCATTTAGATGCCCCTACGGACTTAACCGTAGGTCATTGGTTTGCGGCTCCGTAGGACCAAACAACAAATTACGATTTAATATTTTTAAATTAAAACATCGGGCACTGTAGGGACAACCATTGGGCCCTACGTATTTATCCGTAGGGGCAAGAAAAATCTGCCCCTACGGATTCCATTATCCATAGGGGCAACCCCATATTGTAGTAGTGACAAGTGGAGTTAGCAAGAGATCATCTTCCGGCGAGGATCGAAGAAAATTCCGGCGACTCCGCGACGTCACGACGACAACCTCTATTCCTACACTTTCCTCTTAACCACATTACTCGTAAGTCCCTCTCAATGCCATTTTTTCTTTTTGAAAAATATTTTTTTCAAAACATGTCGGTAAGTGAAGTTAATACCGACATCTTATTCTAAACCCTAAGAATTTCACTATCTTTTCCGTATCTTTCATCCAAATTCTTACCATATATTTATAACCATAAAACTAATGTCTAGAACCAACTTTCACCCTAAAATATCATGATATCTAACTTTAATTCAACCTTTACATTAAAGTACCATGAACTTTAGATATGTCATCTTTATTACCTTGCTTAATCATATCTTTAGAAAACTTCACGGGGTAAAGACCTACCCCTCACATACACACATGTTTCCATAGCACGATACCCTTTGAGCACATTTTTGGTTACGATTATAATAGTTCATCAAAATACCATGTACTATAAAAACGGTTTTCTTTTAAAATTGTATTTTAAACTTCTTTGCAAATAAACCTCTACAACCCTCTTTAGAGGATCCACTATTGGATAGTGTGGATTATCGCACATTCTTGAGCTAGCAGAGCGAGATGGAGACCTCCTCACGGAGCATTCGGTCTCGAAAGGTTTTTAATATGATTTTTAAGAAAAATGAAATTTTCTATTTAATAATAAAATTAATTTTTATAATTATATAAATATTATAAATTCATATATATAATAAAATTAATTTTTATAATTATATAAATATTATAAATTCATATATTTTCAAAATATAATAACCTTATATTTTTCAAAGGAAAGAATTACAAGTTTCATCAAAATACCATCAAGATACCAATAAAGTCAAGCTTTACAGTAAAATACTATGAACTATTCAAATTAAGTTATTATCACTAAAATACCTCAATTCTTAAAATTCACATTCATGGAAATCCTAAATAATATAAATAATTTCTCGAGATTATTTTGAAACTATATATTAAAAATATTTTTCACAAAACCCTATCGAGTTATATAAAATTACATTTAAAGACTTTAGTAAATATAGGTTTAAGCGGGATCAATTCTCTTGAGCCCCAGGGAGCCGGAGAAAGTAAGTACTTATCTATTTAAGGTAGAAAATTTAACGGTGTTATCAATGGTAATTATCTTAGAAAAAAACACAAATCCTACCGTCCATGTGCAGCAGTTTCCGATAACTCCTGAATATAATTCAGGATCCAAATCAGTTTATAAGTGTCTAACTCAGTCTGAGTCTAACTCAAATCTGAATTCAATCAGAGTCTAATTGACCATGAATTCTATATTGAACATGAATTATATGAAACATGAACACTTGAATCTGAATACCAGAATTCAACAACTATATCAATATGCAAACATGCTTGATCTGACCAAACCATAGTTATAACTTGACTTAACTACATGACTGCTTGTTTACATCCTAGACCTGATTACTTAAACAAATTGTATCCATGGTCTCAGCAAGTCTGATTATTATAATTTATATAAAACATTACACGGGGTTAACGGGGTAGATTGGTACGGAATGTATTAGAAGTGGAACGAGATGGTCACTAAAAGACACTTACATGAACTCTCGTGCCGTTGTCCCATGGATTTTGACGGGGCTTGTACTATATGTTACCATAGTCCATAGAGCAAGTTGGACTCCTCTCGTATACACTGATACCTTCTGCACTAAGATACAAACAACTACATTAGAATAATAATCTTATACCTGTATAACTTAACAGTTTATTTCCACATCACTTTTTATATTCCTTACTCTCGTTTGGGACTTACCGGGCGCTAGTTCGCTGACGACATTTCTGTCTATTTCTTTCTTGGAATGTTCGTCAGGAGGACATGACTCTCAGGAGATCGAGCCCAGTCAAGAGTACTTGGATCAGATTGCAGCACAGCCAGACTACTAACTTTATTGTACTTATCTTCCAGTTTGTATGCCACTGTTTAGGCATTGCTTTTATCATTGTACTTTTTCTTTTCAAATCAGTTGTATTGTAAAGATGAATGTAAATAAAAGTTACTGTTCATTTTATATCACTTGTCATTCTTGTGAATTTTTACATATATTGTTTATTTCCACTTGTCGTATTTATTTTTTAGTAAATATGTCGCGTGTCTGCCACGTCACCGCCTCCGTACACCGGGAAGCGGGACGTGACATGTTTTGTTGGCAGCCCATGCAGGTTAGTTCTGCATGAAATCCTAAGCAATATATCATAAGAAAATAATATCCTAGTCTTATCCCTTATAGGATCACAAAATTAAAAGCATAACTAGAAAAATAAATCTAAAGTATCACTAAAGTAAATCAGCAGAAAGCTCTTCACCGCTCAGCTTGCCTGTCAAAATATTCTCGATTTTCCTGCGATAAGGTTAAAGGAACTGGATGATGCAAAACCCAGATATCAGTGCGTCATAAATATCATAGTATAATAATAAACTGAATAGTATGCTATATAGGATGTCACGTGCAAAATAAGATATGTGTATAAACAATCACAGGTGTTATACAACATGCTATAGGTATGTCACGTGTATCCTGAAGTTTGTGTTTCTAGATTGCTATTCTACAGGTATTTGAAACCATTGAATGTACTCCTCTATATAACTCAAAAGTATATATCCCGTTACCCCTCGGGACCACGGATCAAGATATATGAATCAAGAATAATTCTGTTCCGTTACCCTCCGGAACCACAGATCAAGTAGTAAGAATGTCGAATGATTCTGTTCCGTTACCCTCCAGAACTATAGATCAAGTAATATTCATTTAAGTTACACTTCAGTTATATTTTTGATTTCCCCAAGTTTCGTTTTCCAAGTCAGGTATTAATAATATCTACCTAATACCAACACAGGAACGGACATGTACGTGCAATGTCTATCTAGACAATAGGTCACATCCATCAGGACAACAAATCAGGATTGTTGGCATCAATAAGTATTACAGGTAAGTATGTATAAATAAGATAGCAATGTCAGTAACAAGATGACGGGTTATAAGCATGTCAATGTAGTATATTAATTTATGTAAAGTGTTTATTGTAACATTATCGTGCAAACAGGTCATGATGAGATACGGTTATCTCGTTGCTGTAAATAGCGTAACGAAAATAAATAAACATACTAGTTCCTACATTCGATTAGCCAAATTAGAATAGTTCGTATAAATTCTAGTTATATATGTAATTTTGCATAACATTATAAACTGTAATTATAAATGTGTTAGTGTTAACTAAGTAATTAAATACAGATTATCTATATAAAACTCTATATTGATAATAAATTACGACAATATAAATATATAGATATAAGAAACTAGTATGTAGCAAGTTATAAACTTGCCTCGGTCGCGACAAATGGGGACACGAACACGAACGGAGCAAGATCGAGACTCGATCTCGTCAAATGAATACGGCTCGGCTATGCTTGCAATGGCCTCGACTTCGGTGTTGCCTAAAGGTTGAAGATGAGTGCTCCGGCGACAGTCTGCTGGAGGAGGGGAACGGGGTCGACGGTGGAGATGAGGTTATGGTGATTATCAGGGTTCTGAGTTCGGCGGAGAGTTTGCAGTGGGTATAGGCGAGTGCAAGAGGCGATGGTGATGGTCGCTGTGGTGATGGGATCGGCGACTGCGACTGCAATCGAGGTGTCGGTAAAGAGGCGATGGAGGTTTTGAGTTGTGGATATGGGTTCCAGGAAGTAGGAGTTGCTCTCGGTGATGGGTTCTCGAGGAGAGGAGGTTGCAGGTGATGGAGTTTGTGGAGTTCAAGGTGATCGATAGTAAGATGAGGAAGGAGAGGAAGGCGACGACCCGGTGATGGAGGAGGAGGTTGCTCAGGTGAGGATCCATGTGATGGGGTGAGGTGATGGAAGCGATGGTGGTGATGATGATGCAACGAGGGTTAAGAGTGATGAACTTATGGGTGATCGGGCCGAGGGTTGACGGTGAGGTGTGGGCTGGAGTTTGAGTGCTCGGAGGAGATGCCGGTGGTTGATGGGAGATGAAGAAGATGACGATGATGGCTCGGGTGTGAGGAGGCGTGGTCGGGAGAGATGGGTGCAAGTTGGTGGCGACGAGTCGGAAATGATGATGAATGATGGAGGAAGGGTGGTGGTGGTGGTGAGGTTGGAGGTATGGCTGCGAGGAAGAAAAGAGAAAAAGAAAGAGTGCGGGAGAGAGAGAAAGAGAGATAGTTAATTTTTAATATATATATATATATATATAATTATAATAATGGAAGAAAGAGGCCATACGAGGGAATTTTCTCCTATGGCGTCGAAAATATATATATATATATATATATATATATATATATATATATATATATAGAATAATGGAGATATATATATATATATATATAGAATAATGGAGGAAAGAGGCCATAGGAGGGAATTTCCTCCTATGGCGTCGAAAAATTACAACCTCCACTATTTTTTTTGACAATCGGCACCCATCATCATCATTGTTATCATCTAAGATGTACATCCCAAATTTCATGTGATTCCACCGCTTTTTCACCGTTAAATTAGCAATGTAAAAGTTCAATGGTCGGTAAACCATTAATTTTGCATCAACTAAATCAATGGTGAAAAAAATTGTATAATCACAAGAATTTTGGTGTATCCACATCTTAGATGATAAAGATGGAAGTGATGCATGCCGATCGTCGGAAAAAATCACGGAGCGTGTACTTTTCCGACTTCATAGGAGGAAATTCCCTCCTATGACACCTCTCTCTCACGATATATATATATATATATATATATATATATATATATATATATAATGGAGGGAAAATGCCATAGGAGGGAATTTCCACTACTACAAATAAGGGTTGCCCCTACGGATTTATCCATAGGGACAACCCACTGCCCCTACGGATATATGCGTAGGGGCGAAAAATACCCCGTAGGTGCAAAGGCCGCAGGTGCAAGTTGAAGCCCTGAACTTGCCCCTACGGGCAAATTCTTGCCCCTACGGATTTCTGTGTAGGTCCTGTTGCCCCTACGGAGTAGGCCGTAGGGTAAAAAAAGTTATATTATATACGGTTTTTTTAATATATTAAATGTACCTACGGACATAACCGTAGGGCCATGTACTACCCCCTACGGATATCTACGTAGGTACTTATCCGTAGGGGCAAAATATCAGGAATCCTGATATTTTGCCCCTACGGATAACGCCGTAGGGGCGATGCCGTGGCCCCTACGGATATGTCCGTAGGGGCACTCCCAACCCCCTGGTACTGAGATCAGGGGGGAAATATCAGTTACTGCTGATATTTTGCCCCTACGGATATAGCCCCGTATGTATATATTATCTGTATTTTTTTTTTAAAAATGGGCTGCTTGATTTTTTCCCGCCCTGTGCACAATAATATATACATCAATCAAATATAAAATTAATCATCACACAACATATATCGCAGTATTCATAATCACATCTCATGCATATATATAATATACAAAAGAAACCCAAAAACTGAATATGATATAAATATAAACCAATATCAATATCGTTTCAAAATGTAGTACAATGTGTATGATATAAATAAATACATGTTTCAAAAAATAAGAACCAAAAAGCTACCCTAGTTCAGTCCTGCTCCACCTCTGAATAACGATAGAATAACGCGCGCCTGCTCCTCAGTCAATAAACTCTGCAATTCGGTGCGAGCGGGAGTCTGAGTGGCCTGTGGAGCTGGCGATGTGGTCTGCGCAACCGCCGTCGAGGTAGTCGCTTGCGGAGCCGCGGCTGCGGGAGTCTGAGCGGGCGGTGGAGCTATAGGAGCTGTCTGCGGAATCGCAGCCGATGTAGTGGCTTGCGGAGCCGCAGCCGAAGGAGATGCATGTGGAGGCTCGGCCGATGTACCCTGTCGCGTCTGGACATAACGTGTGTAATAAGCGTGTAAGAACTGTGTATTATTCGAATTCGTATCATTATTAAGTTATTTCGAAACCCCGTTTGGATATCTAGTTTGCTGTTTATTTTAATTACATCTGTATGTATGATTAATCAAACTTAAGTCTAAAACCAAATAAGCTCAAGCTACGTACTAATTATGGATATGTTGATATCTATATAATATGACATGATATTTTACTATAAAGTAGTATACATACCAGCATCTCCTTCAACTCCTGAACGGTGGCCCTCAAGCTCTCCAGTTCCTGATGGACACGTCGGTCACTGGAGACGGAGGAAGTAACCGCCGGGGTGGAGTCCAACTTCATATGGGCCCTGCTAGGGCCCAGTCCCCGGCCTCTCTCCCAACCTCCGTGGTGCCCTCCGTGTGCGGCGTCCAGAACTGGGGTCAGCAGCCTCGGATCGCTCTGTCCGGTAAAATCGATCCCCGAGGCCTGGGCCTGCTCAACCACCCGCTCCTACACCCACATTAAGCAGTAAATTATAAGTATAAAATTTAAACTTGAACCTTCCAAAACTAAAATTTCAAATTTGGGTAGAAAAAATATTAACACTTACGCAGTACTCCTGGGTAGCGACGTCGGGATATCGAAGCTCGCCCGTGGAGGGATTTGTCGAGATACCGTGGACGGCAAGATATGCGGACAGCACGCTCGGTGTACCACCTGATGCCACGGTCCGAGACGTCTGCAATATTAGAAAGTAACTCTTAATATTAGAAATATTAGAAAATAACTCTTAATATTGCAGAATATCACAAAGGTCGGTCTATTGTAATTTACCGATAACTCCATGGCTCGAGTAATGTTCCTCGAGCCACCTGTGTAAGTGGGGCGACCCCTCTTCGCCGACTTCCTGTTCTCTGTATTCTGAGCGGCCTATTTCTGCACAACGCATTAACATTTAGTTTTCTGATTAAGAAACACAAAGAAATAAATTATATCATAAATAATGAATTACATTTAAAATACATACCTGTTTGCGTTGGGAGTCGAAATAAGCGCACAATAGAGGCCATGTCTCTACGTCGACTCTCGCAAACGCCGGAGTAGATAAGAGGGCCGCTCTCTCTGCCTCGGGGGTCACCATCCACAGGGAGTAGCAGTCGGCCTTCAGCTCATTCCTGTTGTATCGGACCTTGGCCTGTATGTTCTTCATCAGGCCATTGTACAGAGCATGAAGGTCGAGCACCCTCCCCGGGTGATCAGGGTCGGCTACAGGCTGAAAATCATAATCCAACTGAAAATACAAAAAAAACATTGTTATTAGATTGCAAGTGTTAATAATAAATATATTGGATAGATCAAATGAAAATATATATTAATACATACCCGAGCCTGATCAAAGAAGAGGGCGAATGAGCGCGGGTGCTGCTCGCCCCACTCAACGTGAAGTGGATAGTTCTTCACGAGCCGGCTCTCGTCCCCCAAATACCGGCCGAACCTCTCGGCATGAGGACCGGTATAGCGATAGTCAAGGGTAAAAAAAAGGGAGAATGCTGCCTCCCCCCTAGCTCTGTCAGGCCTCAGCCTATAGGACTGATTCGGGCCTCGAGTCCCCCTCTGGGGATGGGGAGGCCCTGCGTCTGCACGAAATATCAAGACAATCAATAATAAGACTAAGTTGTATTAAGAAATCAAGGTTAAACGAAAATTCAAGTGTGATATATACCTCCGGTGACTATCGCACGAGCCTGGGCCCGGGCAGCAGCACGAGCGGGACGATAGTTCCTCCGGTGAGGAACAACCGGGGTCCCGGATGCGGACGCATCCCCTCCAACTAGAAAATAAATATCGACTCTAAATTTCCATGAAGTTCATATTTATTATATAGAGCATATATAAAATGAATAAATATTTTAAATTTATTCATACTAACCTGCAAACGATGCGGAGGGTATGGAAGCGGCAGGAGTGGCCCCTGCGGAAGATGTGGACGCACCATCTATAATTAGACAATTAAAAATAGATTATATAAGTAATTACAAAAAAAATGTGTAGATCAATAATATAACGTTCTAAATCAATATGCATGCACTATAGAATATATAAACATACCCGCAGGTGCGGTGGTGTCACCACCTACAGCTAGACAATAATAAAAATTGCTAAGTAAGAGCAAAAGGAATGTGTGTATTTATGATATAGCATTCTAAATCAATATACATATACTATATGATATATAAACATACCTGGAGGAGCGGGGGTGGCCTCTGTCCCAGATGTGGACGCATCACCAACAACTAGACAATCAAACATTGACAATATAAGTAATTTTGACATAAATAGGCATGAATATCTGTAATTTTACATTCAAAATGGATATGCGTGCAGTATACCTGGAGATATGGCAAAATCCACACGGAAGGAGGCATCCGAAGGGGTCTCCGATCTGGGTGCAAGACCGGCCCTCTGAAGCTCCCTACGGAGCTCTCCGGGCGGCAGAACCGCTCTGCCTCTGCCTCTGCCTCTGCCGCGGATGGAGCTCCTGCCGCCCCTCGCTGCTCCCGACATCGTCATCAAATCTAGATAAACGGTTCGTGGACGCATTAGACAATCATTAAAAGTATTGACTATATATATAGAGAGCGTAAAATGTGAAGTAATAATATAACATTACTGATAACTTTTTTCGTTTCGTGGGCGCATTATACATATCTACTTGGATTTCATCGTCGATGTCATTTCTAACCCACGTAACTTCATGATCGGTCGAAGACAACCCGTCCTTCGCAACAGACGGTCGGGGCACTTTAAGCCTTCTCTCTTCTTCGTCCTCATAGCTGTCCTCGTATTCTAGGACATCGTACACATCTCTGGGTTTCCATCGGTATACAACACTCCACCCCGGATGCTTCAAACACTGTGAGTAGTATACTTGGAACGCTTGGTTCGGAAAGATAAACGGATCGTCCTGACCGTAAAATCGAAGTGTGTTCACACTGGTCAATCCATATTCATCTTTCCAAGTCTCAAGACTGTTTCTCCACCTGTCCGTATCGGTTCGCGGATCGTACCAAGTACACTGGAATATATAAAAGGGTTCTGATCGTCCGAGATAGTGGATGCCGAGTATACAATTTAAGTACCCATAGTATATCACACCGTCCGATCCTACCGTCGCAATCCCACTATTCTGAGTGGTTCTAGATGTTTCTATATCCTTAACTTCGAATTTGTATCCAAGGACACCAAATCCTTTGTAATATGCAACCTCCATACTAGGAAATTGAATATTTTGAATCACTCTCAAATGATGCAGACAAGTTCGGATCGTGGATCTAACAAAACAAATTTTACGACAAATACATAACGATACAGGTTTAGATTAAAACTGATAGCAATAAAATGTTATTCGAATAAGTTACATGATCTGTGACCCAATCACAAAAATTATCCTGATGGTATTTTTCCAAACGTTCTTCGTTCCAATCAGGATGCCTCTCACGTACCTCGTTAAAATGAATTCTGTTTTCGACAAATAATTGTGACATTAATATTATATCATTTCATACACACACAAACACAGATATAACAATTAATCCAAAAGAACTTACTCTCTAATTTGTTCAAGACATGCGCAATTAAGCAAGATAAACCGGTATATCTTGTTGATAAATATAGTGTCTACCCTCTTATACTCGGCTTTACCATATGGCCCGTCTTGAATTCTTCGTGGTCGGTTAAGCCTTGTCTCAATGTTCTCGTCCAGATAGCGGGAACAAAATGTGGTTGCTTCATCAAGAAGATAACCTTGCATGATAGAACCCTCTGGTCGATTTTTATTGCGTATATACTTCTTAAGAGTGTAGAGGTACCTAATGAGAATATATTGAATAAATAAATACGGGCATACTGGACAACAATAAATTTATAAATTGCGCGAAACGAAAAATTACACGTACCTCTCGACGGGATATATCCATCGATATTGTACCGGTCCGGCTAATTTCGCCTCAGTTGCAAGATGAACCGTCAAGTGTATTATGATATCGAAGAATGATGGTGGAAAAATACGCTCAAACTTGCAAAGTATCAACGCAACAGAACTTTCTAGTTTATCCAGCGTTGCAACCTCCAGTGTTTTAGCACACAACTCCCTGAAAAAACAACATAGGTCGTTGATTACTAGACCAACCGAGTCGGGGAGAGAAGTCCTAAGGGCTAATGGAAGAAGGTGCTCCACGATAACATGGTGATCATGACTTTTTAGCCCATCGATCTTGCCCTTCACAATTTTTATTTTCTTGCTGAATGATCCTGAGAAACCTGTAGGGACTTTCAAATCATGCAATACCTGCAGGAATCTTTTCTTCTCCGGTTGTGACATATGATAAGCGGCATTGGGAAGTACAAACTTACCCGGTTTACCCGCTACCGGTCTAGAGTGCAATTCACTTCTTATTCCCCACTCTTATAGATCCATCCGAGCATTCATGTTGTCTTTCGATTTCCCGTCTTTACAAAGAAGCAAGTTAAGTATATGCTCTGATACTCCCTTCTCTATATGCATGACGTCCAGACAATGACGCACTGAATTTGTAGACCAGTACGGAAGCTCGAAGAAAAGCTTAACTTGTTCCAATATTGTGGTTTGACCTGTTTCGTCGGATCCATCCCGAAGGTCAAGTTATTGTAACCATCCCATTTAGCAGTCACGTCCTCTCCGGACAATGGGGATAGAGGTCCAAGAAGCTCCTGATGACCATCAAAGTGAACCGTATCTAACCTATAGGGGTGGTCTGGAGGCAGAAAATGTCGATGGCCGCAATAACAAACCTTTCTGCTAAAATTCAAGAATTTGGATGTTGTGTGTTCATGGCAATGAGGACATGCTTTGTGACCATGTACGGACCAACCTGATAGCATTCCATACGCAGGAAAGTCATTAATTGTCCACATTAAAGCCGCACGCAGTATGAAGGTTGTATTTGTGTTTGAATCATATGTCTTTACACCATCAATGAACAAAGATTTCAACTCCTCGATCAGAGGTCGGAGATAGACGTCGATATTGTTCCCCGGTGAGTATGGTCCGTCGATAAGAAGAGGCATCATAAAGTATGATTGGTCCATAGCCAACCAAGGCGACAGATTATAAATTATCATTACAACGGGCCATGTGCTGTGACTTCCAGCCATATAGTTGAATGGACAGAAGCCATCAGTAGCCAGTCCGAGCCGGACATTGCGAGGATCGCTACTGAATATTGCGTGCCTCCTATCGAAATCCTTCCATGCCGGTGAATCTCTTGGATGGCTCATTTTTCCATTTTCGCTTGGAGGAGCACGGTGATGCCAAATCATTCTCTCGGCTATTTTCCTGCACCTGAATAGCCTCTGTAGCCTCTGTGTTATGGGAAAGTATCGTGCTATCTTCACAGGTATATCAAGCTTCTTATCAGAATCTTTCGGCTTATACCTGGCCTCTCCGTATGTTGGACACTCTTTCAAATTTGAATTCTCTTTTCGGTACAACACGCAATTTTTAGGACATGCTTGAATCTTCTCGCACTTTAGACCCAAATCATACATCATCTTCTGGGCTTCGTACCAGCTTTCGGGCACATTATTTCCCGGAGGCATAGATTCTTTTAAGAACGAAAGAAGTATTGTGAATGACTTATTACTCCATCCATTTAGGCACTTAATCTGGAAAAGTTGGACGAACCATGAGAGGGTGGAATACTTCGCATTCTCATAAATTGGTTTCCTAGCATCATTCATGAAATTTTCATATTTATCCACACGCGGTCCTTGACCGGAAGGAATGTCATCTTCGGTACGAATAGATTCACCTAGGGCAGCCTCTACCATATCCTCCATTTCTTCTGATGGAAATAAATTTCCATCTCCTGCCGCATTACCGAATTCTTCTTCTTCTCCTGCCGCATTATCGTGTTCTTCTTCTTCTTCTGCCGCAGTACTGCATTCTTCTCCTTCCCCGTGATATTTCCAAGTTGTATAAAGTCTAGTAAACCCATGTTTTACAATATGAAGCTCTGCCAATTCTACTTTCTGCCGGTACTTATTTCCACATCTATCGCACGGACAGAGAATCTTCTCTATTATGATCTTATTATGTGTGCGCGCAAATTCAAGGAAAGCAGCAACTCCTGCGACAAACTTAGGTTGCATACGTTGTTTCCAATCCACATACATCCAGTCCTTAACTCTGACATACTCATGGGCCATGTTAGACTGTATAACATATAAATTGTAGGTTATGCTGACTATATTGAGAAATATAAGAACGAGATAGTTACTGACAAAGGAGAAAATCCGTGTATATGCTTTGTGTGTGCGTTTGTCGTTGAAAAAAATAAATTATCGCACGTATGTTAACCGATAGACGGGGACTAAGTGGAGCTTTTAATTTCATATATGAGTATCGATGGGAATATGAAGGTTTTATATTATCATATATTGGTTTTAACCCGAACATCTCGAATCGCTCTCTAATTATGCGTTTGTTGTGTATTCTTGTTGTATGTGTGTGTTCCGGCTGTCGGGGGTAGGCTTCTATCCCATTAAGAATGTATAGAGCGAACGCCCATCACTTGTGCTTTTAACCGTTTCGAGTAAATTTCGGCAGCACCTCTCCGCTGTTCTCCGAGTACACTGTAATAGAATAGATAATCATTTCAAAGCCGTGAAACAACGTTGAAATGAACATCTAATCTATCTTTGTACACGGAGAACCAGCGGAAAGGTACCGACGAAATATCTCGAAACGGATGAAAACACAAGTGAATGAAGGCGTTTGCTTTATACATTCTTAACTTGTCCACACAGGACAAATCTATGGGTTACCATACGATTGAATTTTCTCGTCGCGTAGACTATACGACGGTTGTTAGTATCGAGCTAGACTGTCTGATATTTAACAACTTTCGTATAGTTCTAGGTCACGACGAGCATCGCACGTATGTTAACCGATAGACGGGGACTAAGTGGCGCTTTTAGTTTCATATATAAGTATCGATGAGAATATGAAGGTTTCATATTATTATCGAATATCATATATTGGTTTTAACTTGAACATCTTGAATCACTCTCTAATGATGCATTTGTTGTGTGTTCTTGTTGTATGTGTGTATTTCGGCTGTCAGGGGTAAGACTTCTATCCCATTAAAAATGTATAGAGCGAACACCCATTCGCTTGTGCTTTCAACCGTTTCGAGTAAATTTCGGCAGCATCTCCCCGCTGTTCTCCGAGTACACTGCAATAGAATAGATAATCATTTCAAAGCTGTGAAACAACGTTGAAATGAACATCTAATCTATCTTTATACACGGAGAACCAGCGGAAAAATACAGACAAAATATCTCGAAACGGATAAAAACACAAGTGAATGAAGGTGTTTGCTTTATACATTCCTAACTTGTCCACACAGGACAAATCTATCGGTTATCATACGATTGAATCTTCTCGTCACATAGACTACACGACGGTTGTTAGTATCGAGCTATACCGTCCGATATTTAACAACCTTCGTATAGTTCTATGTCACGACGAATATCGAACGTATGTTAACCGATAGACGGAGACTAAGTGGCGCTTTAAGTTTCATATATGAGTATCGATGAGAATATGAAAGTTTCATATTATCATCGAATATCATATATTGGTTATAACTTGAAAAACGTGCCGTTGAAACAAATTATTGTTCTCCACCTTGCACTCTCTTAACAATGGTACATGCATTAAACATGTAAGAGCTATCTATAACAACTCTAAAGTTTCACCTGTTGGGTTCAACAAAAAGGTTTTTGATATAACAAACACAATCTTCCTCAATTTTTCCCTTGAATCGATGTGAAATTAATAGTGTCCATATGACACAATGGATATATTTTCTACACAAAAGGAAAAAGGCAAACAATAGTAAAGCAATTGTAATTCTATCAAGTATCCATACTGAAAAAGAATAAATAGCAAACTAAAAATTAATCACTAATGAAAAACAAACAAAAGTGCTTATTATTATACTTCAGAGGTTATAAGTGCTTGACCCCCATAGTACATAGGCTGTATCCGCAATTAACCATTTTCTATATACTTGGGTGTATAGAATTTCTAAAAGTTACACACGGTTTTTCTAAATCCAATTCTTTCCTTTCACTACAAAACCCTTTATATTTTCCAATAGGTACCAAGAACTTTCAAAGTTTTTGGATATGCACAAAAAGAAAGCATCGTCAATAAGATTGACATAACCCAAATGACTTTGACCCATTACATATAAATGTCATGGTCTTTCAATATTTTTCAAACAAATACCATAGACTTTGTTTGTTACAAATAAATACCATGAAGTTTTAACGTTTTCACATAATTTCCATAGACTTTGTTGTTTACAAATACATACCATTGACTTCCAACGTTTTCCAGATAAATACCATGAACTTTGTTGTTTACAAATAAATACATGAACTTTCAGCGTTTTTTAGATAAATCCCATAGACTTTCATGGACCTTTTTCTCATATAAAAACCATGGACTGTGTTATTCACAAATAAACAGTATCGACTTTCACTATTTTCCAGATCAATCCCATAAAATTTCACCTTTTTAACCCTAACCCAGCCCCAGCCGAACCCCAACCCAACACCAAACCCTAACCCTAACCCTAACCCTAACCCCAACCCAGCCCCACCCGAACCCCAACCCCAATACCAAACCCCAACCTAACCCTAACCCTAACCCTAACCCCAACACCAGCCGAACCCCAACCGAACCCGTACCCTAACCCTAATCCTAAACCTAACCCTAATCCTAACCCTAACCCTAACCGATACCTAACCCTAACCCTCATCGCTACCCTAACATCATTAAAATAATGTTTAACTAACCTGTAGGCTAGGCGGTGGAGGAGACGACGGAGACGCTCGGTGGTCGATGACGCGCGCAATCGGCGACGAGGAAGAACGAGGGCGGTGGCGACAACGAGAACGGAGGGCGGTGGCGACGACGAGATCACTGCAGGCGGTGGCGACGACGATTCGGCCGGCGCTGGCGACGACGAGAACGGCGATCGGCGGGAACGTCGAGGGTTTGGGGATTTGGGTTCGCACGCAACTGTGATCGATAAAGGGAATAAGAAATAATCAGCGTAGGGATCGATCACTTAAATCCCTATTTAGATGCCCCTACGGATATACCCGTAGGTGCTTGGTTTGCGGCTCCGTAGGGGCAAACAACACTTTAAGATTTAATAATTTTTAAATAAATATGGAAGGACCGTAGGGACAACCGTTTGGTCCTACGGATTAATCCGTAGGGCCAAACTTTATCTTCCCTTACAGATGTTGTTATCCGTAGGGGCAACCCTTTAATTTACTAGTGTTCCTCCTATGGCGTTGAAAAAATACAATATCCATCGTATTTTCCGACGATCGGAATCCATCATCTTCATCGTTATCATCTAAGATATGGGTGCGCCAAATTTCATGTGATTTTACAACTTTTCACCGTTGAATTAGTGGGTTCAAAATTAACGGTTTACCGACAATTAATAGAACTTTTTGCATTGCTAAATCAACGGTGAAAAGGTTATAGAATCACATGAAATTTGGTGTATCCACATCTTAGATGATAACAATGAAGATGATGGGTTCCGATCGTCGGAAAACACGACCGGGGATGTATTTTTTCGACGCCATAGGAGGAAATTCCCTCCTATGGCCTCTTTCCTCTATTATTCTCATATATATATATATATATATATATATATATATATATATAAAATACAAATTTCCAATCCACCTCTATCCAATTCTCACTGAAAATATCTATTGGAAAATAATATATACATACGTAGCCCATTTAACCATAATCTAAAGGTAAAAAAATAATATATTACAAACCAATATATATCTGGCATTTAGGATGTTTATGATTTAAGTGTAATAGATAAAGATCAATATAAAAACATGAGATGTTTAATTAACATGATGATAGTTAATATATATATAAAATATCCCTAATGTGTGGCTACCAGAAGATATATATGTATATAATTCAAATATTATATATATATATATATATGTTATTTTAGATTCATATGGATTTAGTTTGCAGATAAATATTTAAATAAAAAAATAATCTAGCACCATAATGGGTTCACACAGGCCGGTCGGGTCGGATAAACACATCTACCATTCAAAACAATTACAATCCAAATAATAAATAAACGAAATTTAAAATACTAACGAATATCGTACGATCGTGCTAGTGTGTTACAATTAATTATATCAACAAATTAAGTTTTGGTTTTAATTTATAATTATATGGCTATGATTAGTTCTCAAGACTTTCGCCATGCATGCACTTGTGTTTTTTATTCATAAGATGAAGAAGAGTTAGGGAATAAAGTATATAAGCTATATATTGGAAGAAGTCACCTAGGGTTTATGTCAATGGTTTCAATAGAGAGCAAAAGCCTCATAAGTTTTTACAATGTTTTTTTACATGGTATTCATGATTTCTTGCAAATACTCGTGTATGTGTGTGTGTATATATATATATTTATATATATTCTTCCGATGATTCATGGTCGAGCTGCGAGTGGGAAGAATTAAGAAGACTAATTAAGCTTAATTAAGGCTAAGACGAGAACTTAATTTCACAAACATATATTCCCAGTTTTGAACTCGGAAACCTAGAAGAAGACTAGGCCTTTTTTATGTAATAATCTGCGATGTTGTAATTAATTTGGTTGAATTTTGTATTTTTTTTTTCTTTTGTGGAGAATATTGACATTAATTATGAATGTAACTAGGTTACTTATCATTATTTATTATTTATTGATGGTACGTGGTCACGGATTCCGCTCCCTATTCAATCATTAGTTACTTTTTTACGATTAACAAATATTAATACATCATTTCTGTATTCGCAGTCACGTAATTCGTGAATAATTCGTTCAAGGAAAAGACGGGTCTATATCCCTTAATTTCTACTCTCTGAGGATGTAAAAATAACGCATGCATGGTAACAGAAAAAAGACTCTAAACTTTTAAATTTGCAGCCATCCCATTTGGGAGCACCGTGTATTGAGATCAAATAATTTTTGGTTTGTGTACTTTCTTCACAATATATTAACTTCTATCCAAAAAGAGAGGCAAAAAAGAAATAAAAGATCGAGCGTATGAGTTGAATATGCTGAACCGTGCCGATCACGAAATAATTCGATAACGATTATTATTATTTAATGTACAGAAAGGAGTTTACAAGCTTGAATACAAGTTATAAATAAATTTTGTTTGAGAACAGCAAGAAACAATTTGTAGCTCAGGATAAAGCCTTGCACTGCTGTGACGTAGCCCATGTGTTTGAATCCCATCTGACACATTATATTTTTCTGATTTTTCTTTTAAAATTTTTGGAAGCCTAAAAGTTTACACGTACAATGCACATAAAAATGAAAAGACTGAAGAAATAAACATGTGCAAAAGGGTATTAATACAGAAAGGAACACGTGGCCAAAATACACCGGTCCATCTCGATAAATTGACCGGCGGAAAAGCCCCTAGGGCTGGCGCCGACGGTCCCCCCGTAGGCAATCATGCCCGGGCTTGGCACACAAGTCTCTTGGCCTACCCCTAACTCCCCTGCACTATTTAATTACTCTGCAATCAAACAGAGACCCCTCAATTTCCTATTTATCATCTTTTAATGCATTTTAATTCACTCTTTTAATTCCAAAACTCTAATTCCACACTATAAAAACTACCTCATGTCCTAGCCCTTCCTCATTCGGAAAATTCTAGCCAAAACTCTTAAATTTTCTCAAGTACAAGTTGAGTACAAGTAGAGTTAAAAGAGATCATCTTCCGGCGAGGATCGAAGCAAGTTCCGACGACTCCGCGACGTTACGACGACAACCCTCTATTCCTACACTTTCCTCCTAACCACTTTACTCGTAAGTCCCTCTCAATCCCTTTTTTCGTTTTGAAAAATCTTTTTATCAAAACATGTCGGTAAGTGGAGTTAATACCGACATCTTATTCTAAACCCTAAAGTTTTCACTATTTTTTCTGTATCTTTCATCCAAATTCTTACCATATATTTATAACCATAAAACTAATGTCTAGAACCAACTTTCACTCTAAAATATCATGAAATCTAACTTTAATTCAACCTTTACATTAAAATACTATGAACTTTAGATATGTCATCTTTATTACCTTGCTTAATCATACCTTTAGAAAACTTCACGGGGTAATGACCTACCCCTCACATACATACATGTTTCCATAGCACGATACCCTTTGAGCACATTTTTGGTTACGATTACAATATTTCATCAAAATACCATGTACTATAAAAAACGGTTTTCTTTTAAAATCATATTTTAAATTTCTTTGCAAATAAGCCTCTACAACTCTCTTTAGGGGATCCGCTATTGGATGGTGTGGATTATCCCACATCCTTAAGCAAGTAGAGCGAGATGCAGACCTACTCACGGAGCATTCGGTCTCGAAAGGTTTTTTATACGATTTTTAAGAAAAACGAAATTTTCTATTTAATAATAAAATTAATTTTTATAATTATATAAATATTATAAATTCATATATTTTCAAAATATAATAATCTTATATTTTTCAAAGGAAAGAATTATAAGTTTCATCAAAATACCATCAAGATACCAACAAAGTCAAGCTTTACAGTAAAATACTATGAACTATTCAAATTAAGCTATTATCACTAAAATGCCTCAATTCTTAAAATTCACATTCATGGAAAGCCTAAATAATATAAATAATTTCTCGAGATTATTTTGAAACTATATATTAAAAATATTTTTCATAAAACCCCCTCGAGTTATATAAAATTACATTTAAAGACTTTAGTAAATATAGGTTTAAGCGGGATCAATTCTCTTGAGCCCCAAAAAGCCGGAGAAAGTGAGTGCTTGCCTATTTAAGGTAGAAAATTTAACGGTGTTATCAATGGTAATTATCTTGGAAAAAGACACAAATCCTGCCGGCCATATGCAGCAGTTACCGATAACTCCCGAATCTAATTCAGGATCCAAATCAGTTTATAAGTGTCTAACTTAGTCTGAGTCTAACTCAAATCTGAATTCAATCAGAGTCTAATTGAACATGAATTCTATATCGAACATGAATTCTATATGAAACATGAACACTTGAATCTGAACCTGAATACCAGAATTCAACAACTATATCAATATGCAAACATGCTTGATCTGACTAAACCATAGTTATAACTTGACTTGACTACATGACTGCTTGTTTACATCCTGAACCTGATTACTTGAACAAATTGTATTCATGGTCTCAGCAAGTCTGATAATTATAATTTATATAAAACGTTACACGGGGTTAACGGGGTAGATTGATACGGAATGTATTAGAAGTGGAACGAGATGGTCACTAAAAGACACCTACATGAACTCTCGTGCCGTTGTCCCATGGATTTTGACGGGGCATGTACTACCTGTTACCATAGTCCACGGAGCAAGTTGGACCCTCTCATATACACTGATACCTTCTGTAGTAAGGTACAAACAACTACGTTAGAATAATAATTTTATACCTGTATAACTTAATAGTTTATTTCCAAATCACTTGTTGTATTCCTTCCTCTCTTTTGGGACTTACCGAGCGCTAATTCGCTGACGACATTTCTGTCTATTTCTTTCTTGGAATGTTCATCAGGAGGACAGGACCCTCAGGAGACCGAGCCCAGTCAGGAGTACTTGGATCAGATTGCAGCACAGCCAGACTAGTAACTTTATTGTACTTTTCTTCCAGTTTGTATGCCACTGTTTAGGCATTGCTTTTATCATTGTACTTTTCCTTTTCAAATCAGTTGTATTGTAAAGATGAATGTAAATAAAAATTACCGTTCATTTTATATCACTTGTCATTCTTGTGCATTTTTACATTTATTGCTTATTTATGCTTGACGTATTTATTTCTTAGTTAATACGTCGCGTGTCTGCCACGTCACCGCCTCCGTACGTCGGGAATCGGGACGTGACAGGTTTTGTTGGCAGCCCACGTAGGTCAGTTCTGCATGAAGTCCTAAGCAATATATCATAAGAAAATAATATCCTAGTCTTGTCCTTTATGGGATCACAACGTTAAAAGCATAACTAGAAAAATAAATCTAAAGTATCACTAAAGTAAATCAGCAGAAAGCTCTTCACAGCTCAGCCTGCCTGTTAAAATATTCTCAATTTTCCTGCGATAAGGTTAAAGGAACTGGGTCATGCAAAACCCAGACATCAGTATGTCATAAATATCATAGTATAACAATAAACTGAATAGTATTCTATGTAAGATGTCACGTGCAAAATAAGGTATGTGTATAAACAATCACAGGTGTTATACAACATACTATAGGTATGTCACGTGTATCCTGAAGTTTGTGTTTCTAGATTGCTATTCTACAGGTATTTGAAACCATTGAATGTACTCCTCCATATAACTCAAAAGTATATATCCCATTACCCCTTGGAACCACGGATCAAGATATATGAGTCAAGAATAATTCTGTTCCGTTACCCCCCGGAACCACAGATAAAGTAGTAAGAATGTCGAATGATTCTGTTCCGTTACCATCCGGAACCATGGATCAAGTAATATTCTTTTAAGTTACACTTCAGTTATATTTTTGATTTCCCCAAGTTTCGTTTTCCAAGTCAGGTATTAATAATATCTACTTAATACCAACACAGGAACGGAAATGTACATGCAATGTCTATCTAGATAATAGGTCATGTCCATCAGAATAACAAATCAGGATTGTTGGTATCGGTAAGTATTACAGGTAAGTATGTATAAATAAGATAGCAATGTCAGTAACAAGATGACGGGTTATAAGCATGTCAATGTAATATAATAATTTATATAAAGTGTTTATTGTAACATTATCGTGCAAACAGGTCGTGATGAAATACGGTTATCTCGTTGCTGTAAATAGTGTAACGAAAATAAATAAACGTACTAGTTCCTACATTCGATTAGCCAAACTAGAATAGTTCGTATAAATTCTAGTTATAGATGTAATTTTAACTATATAAACTGTAATTATAAATGTGTTATTGTTAACTAAGTAATGAAATACAGATTATCTATATAAAACTCTATATTGATAATAAATTACGATAATATAAATATATAGATATAAGAAACTAGTATGTAGCAAGTTATAAACTTGCCTCGGTCACGACAAATGCGGACACGAACACGAACGGAGCAAGATCGAGACTCGGTCGGCTATGCTTGCAATGGCCTCGACTTAGGTGTTGCCTAAAGGTTGAAGATGAGTGCTCCGGCGATGGCTTGCTGGAGGAGGGGAACGAGGTCGACGGCGGAGACGAGGTTATGGTGATGATCAGGGTTCTGAGTTCGGCGGATGGTTTGCAGTGGGTGTAGGTGAGTGCAAGAGGTGATGGTGATGGTCACTGTGGTGATGGGATCGGCGACAGCGACTGCAGTCGAGGTGTCGGCAAAGAGGCGATGGAGGTTTTGAGTTGTAGAGATGGGTTCTAGAAAGTAGGAGTTGCTCTCGGCGATGGGTTCTCGAGGAGAGGAGGTTGCAGGTGATGGAGTTTGTGGGGTCCAAGGTGATCGGTAGTAAGATGAGGAAGGAGAGGGAGGAGATGACCTGGTGATGGAGGAGTAGGTTGTTAGGGTGAGGATCCATGCGATGGGGTAAGGTGATGGAAGCGATGGTGGTGGTGATGATGCAACGAGGGTTGAGAGTGATGAACTGATGGGTGATCGGGCCGAGGGTCGACGGTGAGGTGCGGGCTGGAGTTTGAGTGCTCGGAGGAGATGCCGGTGGTTGATGGGAGATTGTAACACCTGAGGTCAGGGTTAGTAGTGATTAAGTGTTAATGTGGGGTTTTTTGGCAAAAAGTTTACCAAAAACGGGTTTCTTAAAAACTATCTGGTTTATAGTTATTTTTGTGAAATTTTACCTCAACCACCCACACTTGTGCACGATAGTTAGAGGTAAGAATAGGATATGCCATATCTTGAGCTTGTGAATCGTTGTGCTAAGCTAACCATGGTGGTCTAAACTTTCTTGGTTTTGTTTGGTGTTGATTGAGAGGTTGTAGTTTTAATTTGGTTTAAGATTGGGGTTGTCTTAAGGGGAGGTTATGATGGACCTTGATTGTTTCACACTTCCTTCTTTTCAAAACCTCATTTGCCTCTCAAACTCATCGTATATACACACACACACCAGCAATTTTCAGCTGATTTCAACAGCCAAAATCAGCACCAGCAGCTCCCATCATTATCACAACACAATCCCCTGCTTAAATTCAGCAATCGGATCTCATAGCATCAGCCCTCCACCCTATACAGCTACTAAACTATCACAACAGCCTCAAATTTCTGCCAAATTCAGCCTTGAGGTCAGCTATGGCTGCTACCACAGCCACCTAACACCATGGAAATTCAGCTGAGGCTAGCCCATCATTGCATCAGCCCCCCCTACCACTCTACAACAGCACCAAGTCACATCAGCCCCAAGTTTTCAAACTTCATCAGCCATTTTTCAACAGCAACAGCTGTTACATCAGCCCCAAACTCTTTACATAAACCCTCCCCCATAATCACGCAACCCTTCCCACAATCATACTACCATCCCTGCTGCTGCTACTACTTCAAACAGCAACAAAAACAGCAATAACACCATCAGCTAGCAGCCCCAGCAACCCATTTTCTTGCATCAGCCCATTTTCATAACACCATCAGCATCAGCCCTTGCTGCACCAGCACCAGCCTCATACCATACACCATATCAACTCCATACCACACCATATCAACTCCATACCACACAACACAACACCTCACACCACTACAACAACAACAACAACAACAACAATCAGCAACAGCAACAGCAACACATTTTTTCAGCATCAGCATCAGTGCACCAGCTTGGATTCCAGCAGCTCCAGTTCACTACAGCAGCACCTACCCTCTTCTTCTTCTCCTTCTCCCTTGTTGCAAGGTTCCTAGAGGGTATATCTCTTAAACTTTTCGTATATTACGTAGATTAAATGCTTGTTTAGCTAGTTGTTGCGACAAATAGAATTTTCATGCTAGAATTGTGTCTTGATGCTAGATTTAGAGATTTTAGAGTGTTTGTAGTTTAATGAGCCATCTTTAGTGTTAACTAACCTGTTAAAGCCAAGAAGTATCATTAAAAATTGGATAGTTAGCCTAATTTGCTAAAATTGCGATAATCTAGCTTAATCGGTGTCCGTATCATACGTAAAAGTGATATTGGGTGTTTTATGGAGATTTTGAGAAAAGTGAGAGTTACGTTAGTTATAATAAACTTCTTAGGTCCTAGTGAGGCCAGCCAACCAGAGAAATTCCCCAGATTTTATGTAGAAACCCGATTTACCCGACTTGGCGTATTTTGGCAGTTTTAGTGATTTTTAGCCTTTCCGAAATCTGCTATTGACCCGATCACTACAGAATAATTTTGAGAAGACCGTAGCATGGTGAGAAGAGTAGAAGCACACAGACAAAGCACGGGGACCCACCTCACATTGGAGGCCGCCGGTTTTCTCTTTCTGGCCGCAAATTACGGCCAGAGCAGGGGGTAGGGTGTTGCATTTTTGGGTGTATGGTCATGCTGGGTAGGTTAGTCTGTTCGTAGCTCTAACTTTTCAAGTTTGGCCCTGAGGCAAAATCTGGAACTAGTTACGTGTTTTCGATGTTTTAAGACTTGTGCGACACGCGCGTGATACACGTGGTTCTGTGGCGCGCTGCGCGACACAGCGTGTCAGTTCTGATTCAGGTAGGTTTGTGCGCGTCGCGTCGCGTCGCATCGCGTCGTGTGTACACGCGTTTGGTTTCACGCACGCGTATCCCTTTTGTCGATATATTGCGTTTTGCATGACTTTTCCTTATATGGTGACTCATGTGAATTCTAGGTTCGCCGGCAGGAACTTCAAGCGCAGCTGAAAAAGGAAAACAGGTGGTCGGACACACTTAGCACAGGACCACTGGTGAGTAGATTTAACATCTACGGGGGACAATCGTTTGGATGGCGCAAGTCGCCCGATAGATTTAGTAGACTTGGTATTACTGGTAACATTGGAGTAAAAATGATAAAACTTGCATGTTAATTGCTGTAGTTAATAATTATATGATGTTCCATATACGCAGATTTATTATAGGACACATGCACCATTACCAGGTTTTATATGTTGCACGAGCACTATTCATGTGAACACACACACCCTGGTAATTGCCATGTCACGACACTAAATAACTTTAAATCTGAAACATGTTAACTGCTTAGAAATGTGACATTGAAATAAGTACTTAAATTGATACCATAAGCATTCATAATCATCGGCATATGTATTTATGATAATTTCATGAGATTTATGATATTTCTGGATTTTGGGGGAAAGCCGCAAGATTTCAAATGATATTTGTTAAAAATAAAAGCTGCGGTTTTCTAGTGATGTAAAGTGTCGTCCACCATGAATTTGCTGTGGTTTTTGAGACCCGTTTCAAGGAGGTGGATGAACCGTCTCGGGTACATGGTGGACCCGGTATGGTACCTCGGGGCAAGAAGATCGCAGATGATGGCGTTGAGCCTGGCAGGGGACGGATTACCTACCGGTGATTTCATTTGGCACGGCGGATATCCAGAGGATACCGACTGTGGCTGCTGGATTGAGATATGGATTTTGATATGGATCAGCCGGATGGCTGAGGCCAGAGTTACTGGACATGGATATATGATATTTGGTCAGTTTTGAGGTGTCGTTGCTGGACACGGATTTTACTGTTTTCCTGGATATTATTATTGATGTTAAATAAAAAGGGAGTTTCAAAACAAAGTAAGAATAATTCTCATACACACTTGATTGTATTTTCATATGGCATACATACCTGTTATCACCTCCATGTGACATATATACTTGCTAGTATACTGTTGATGCATACACACCTGCTGGTACATATAGCTATACCTGTTTTAGGGATGTCAGGATACTTGTGTGCATGCATACGATAGCCTTAGTAAATATTATCTATTACTCACGAGCTGGCAACTCACCCCCGTTGTGCCACAGCTTCTCTGCAGGTCCATTCCGTCAGCACTGTAGTGGCGGATACCTTTGCTTCATTTGTACTTCTTGCCTGGACTAGAAGCTTTTGCTCATAGGTGGGTTATTATCAGTTTGTACCACCTTATTTATGCTCATTGTATCTAGAGTACTCCATCTACTGTCGCTACCATATCTACTGCTATCTATTGTATCTACTGTTGCTACTATCAGTTCAGTTGTACCTGTTTTATTCGGATGACTGTATATTGACCTAGATGTGAGATTGTGAGACTTGAGGATTTATTTATGATGTATCTGGGTCGAGCTCACTTGAGTCGACATGTTATTCCTCATGCACTGATTTCTTTTATATTCTGCTGGAAATTTTGGAATAAAGGGCAAATTGATTCGGTAATGAGGTAAATGCTTAAATTATTTGGTTTTTCCTTCACTGTAAATTCTTAATTGGGTTTTGTATTCTGGGCTTCGGCTTACTTAGTATACGGACGTCTTGAGACGTTTCGTATCTTAAGTGCCGGTCGCGTTCCGTACTTTGCGGGTCGTGACAAAGTTGGTATCAGAGCGATAGGTTTCACCTTTCTGAGTGTAGGATGACCCTTAGTAGATGGAGTAAGTGACTTAAGCAGGGTGGCGTAGCGTACGTATGTCCGCGGCATACTTGCGTTGCGGTACTCCGCCTAGGTGACTTTAGGATATACTTGCTTGAAATTCCTTCTTCAATTCCGTGTATCCTACGATCTTATTCATGTTCCTGTACCAGCTACTATGCCGCCAAAGACTACCAGAGCACAAAGGGCTGCCGCCCGAGATGAGATTCGAGCTGGCTCATCCGAGACTAGGACTGAGCAGGGTAGTATGCCTACACCACAGGAACAAACCGATCTGCCTTCCCCAGGCCGTATGGATAGACTCGAGACTGGTATGGAGGAGTTGCGACAGATGATGGGGAGTATGCAGGAGCTACGTCAAATGGTAGGATCCTTCGTTGCGGCCAGTCATGCACCGAGGCCGGAGGACGTACCCACTGCATCCCAGACTACTGTGATACCTGCTCCTACTACTACCACCGTGACCATCCCGGTTTCGCTACAGGAGTTCATGAGGCTGAGACCTCCAGTTTTTACGGGTACCGATGTAGCGGAGGACCCGCAGACGTTCCTTGACAGCTTGGCCAGGATCTGCCGTTCGCTGAGATGTTCCGATGATCGCTGGGTAGAGCTTGCGAGTTTCCGACTAGAGGGTCTCGCACAGATATGGTGGGAGTCAGTTCTGAGAGGTCGAGCTGCAGGTCTATCGCCCATGACCTAGACCGAGTTCACAGCAGTTTTTCTTGCCCGATTCCTTCCGGAGAGCGTTCGCGACGTCAGAGCTCGTAGTTTCGAGGCCTTGGTCAAGACACCAGGGATGACGGTGTCTGAGTATGACGTTCAGTTTACACAGTTGTCCCGATATGCTCCGTATCTAGTGGATACCGAAGAGAAGAGAGTGAAGAGGTTTATACAGGGACTGGATGCCCAGTTATATCTTGCCATTGGCGCCCAGCATTTCGATACCTATTCGGCAGCTATGAACACAGCATTGCGGATGGAGGCACGTATTTCAGTAACTTCGGCTGTTACCGGGCCGAAGAGGATTCGCATTGGCATGCCAGATCAGAGGCAGCATGCCAGATTCCTTCCAAGAGATAGAACCGGCAGAGGATTTGGACGAGGACATTTATATGGAACGTATACACAGGGACAGCAGTCGTCGCCAGGATGCTTCGGGTGCGGGAGTCTGCACCATCGTGTTAGAGACTGTCCAGCAAGGCGACAGGGAGCGACGACCGTTCCGCACGTGACTCTACCTCCATCACCCGCCCCTCCTCAGAGAGCCCTACTTCCTGCCACAGGCAATGCTCCACGCCAGTTAGGTGTACCCAGAGGCCGTGGACGTGGCGCACCGATCCAGAGAGGACGAGGAGGCAGAGGCCGAGGTCGAGATCAGCCCGCTATCGGAGGAGGTCAGGCCCGAGTTTTTGCATTAACACCCCAGGATGCGCAGGCATCCAATGCCGTCGTCACAGGTACTCTATCAGTTTGTTCTGTTGATGCACACGTGTTATTTGATCCCGGATCCACGCACTCTTATGTTTCCACACACTTTGTACCGAGTTTGGGTAGAGAGTCCGGTTTGCTTGATCAGCCGCTTGTTGTGACCACTCCTATGGGAGAGTCCTTTGTTGCTAGGCACGTGTTCCGATCCTGTACCGTTCGTATTGGCGAGCGAGAGCTGCCTGTCGACTTGATCCTTCTGGAGATGTTGGACTTCGACATTCTTTTGGGCATGGATTGGTTAGCCACGTGCTATGCGTCTGTGGACTGCCGCGAGAAGACAATTAGATTTTGTTTTCCCGGCGAGTCAGTTTTTGTTGTGAAGGGGGACCGTGGTGCCGCCCCTCACATGTTGATTTCTTCTCTTCACGCTAACCAGCTATTGAGGAAGGGATGTCAGGGATTCTTGGCTTATGTCAGTGATACTAGAGCTACAGATGTTCCGTTGGACCAGGTCCCGGTTGTTTGTGAGTTCCCTGATGTTTTCCCTGATGAACTTCCTGGACTGCCGCCTGAGCGCGATATCGAGTTTTGTATTGATTTAATTCCTGGCTCGGGACCTATTTCTATACCGCCTTATCGAATGGCCCCGGCGGAACTTAGTGAATTGAAGGTTCAGCTGCAAGAATTGTTAGATAAGGGACTTATTCGACCTAGCGTTTCACCATGGGGTGCTCCGGTCCTGTTTGTCAAGAAGAAGGACGGAAGTTTGCGCTTATGTATCGACTACCGCCAGCTGAACAAGGTTACCATACGGAACAGATATCCGTTGCCACGCATAGATGATTTATTCGACCAGCTTCAGGGTGCGGGTTATTTTTCAAGGATCGACTTACGATCAGGATATCACCAGCTGCGAGTCCGACAGGAGGATGTAGCGAAGACAGCCTTCCGTACACGCTATGGCCACTATGAATTTTTGGTGATGTCGTTCGGACTCACCAACGCCCCAGCAGCAGTCATGGATTTGATGAACCGTACATTCAGACCGTATCTTGACTTATTCATCATCGTGTTCATCGACGATATTTTGGTATATTCCCGGAGCCGAGAGGAGCACGAGCAGCACCTGCGGATTACGTTACAGACCTTGAGGGAGCATCAGCTTTTCGCAAAATTTTCCAAGTGTGCATTCTGGTTGGACAGTGTCGGATTCTTGGGTCATGTGATTACGAGAAACGGCATATGTGTGGACCCGAAGAAGATCGAGGCCGTTCAGCAGTGGCCCAGACCGACATCGGTTACTGAGATCCGTAGTTTTCTAGGCCTTGCAGGCTACTACAGGAGATTTGTACAGGATTTCTCCCGTATTGCTGCACCTTTGACCGGTTTGACCCGGAAGGGAGTTCCTTTCGTTTGGACGGAGGAATGCGAGCGCAGTTTTCAGCAGCTGCGGACGCGTTTGACTACAGCGCCAGTATTATCTTTGCCTTCGGGATCAGGCGGATTTGTGGTTTATTGTGACGCTTCGCGAGTAGGGCTAGGATGTGTATTGATGCAGCATGACAGGGTAATCGCATATGCTTCTCGGCAATTGAAAAAGCATGAACAGAACTACCCTACTCATGATCTGGAGATGGCTGCAGTGGTCTTTGCACTGAAGAATTGGCGACATTACCTATATGGCGAGTCGTGCCAGATATTCACAGACCATAAAAGCTTAAAATACATATTTCAGCAGCGAGATCTAAACCTCAGACAGCGTCGTTGGATGGAGTTGGTGAAGGACTATGACTGCGAAATCTTATACCACCCGGGCAAGGCAAATGTAGTAGCAGATGCTCTGAGCAGGATGCCTGGGGGTAATCTATCGTATATGTGCGCAGTGCAGAGGCAGTCATCAGCAGATTGGCAGATTTTATGCGACAGTCGAGTTGAGTTCGAGTTCCCTCCAACAGGGGGACAGCTCGCGCATGTTCATGCGCGCCCACAGTTGCTTGACCGTATATATGAGGCACAACGCAGCGATGACCGTTGTGCAGAGATCATAGCACAGATGGGACAGGGCAGATTTTCCGAGTTCGTGGTTGATGAACATGGAATTTTACGATTTGGATCCAGACTGTGCGTACCAAATGCTGAGGGATTGCGACGCGATATTCTTGAGGAAGCACACCGATCGGCGTATAGTGTCCACCCCGGTTCCACCAAGATGTACCATGATTTGAGAGAGACCTATTGGTGGGACGGAATGAAGAGGGACATCGCAGAGTTCGTATCAAGATGCCTGACTTGTCAGCAAGTCAAGGCCGAACACCAGAGGCCCGCAGGAGAACTACAGCCGTTACCCATTCCAGAGTGGAAATGGGAGCAGATTTCAATGGATTTCGTTGTGGGTCTACCCAGGACCAGTCGAGGGTACGACTCCATTTGGGTGATCGTAGATCGATTGACGAAAGCGGCTCACTTCCTGCCAGTGAAGACAACTTTTAGCTTTGCTCAGTATGCCTAGCTTTTCATCGACGAGATCGTACGATTGCATGGCGTACCGACTTGTATCGTGTCAGATCGAGGCACTCAATTCACCAGCCGACTTTGGCAGAAACTTCAGAAGGCATTGGGCACTCGTTTGAGTTTTAGCACTGCATTTCATCCGCAGACCGACGGACAATCAGAGCGGACCATTCAGACTCTCGAGGACATGCTTCGAGCGTGTGTTTTAGACTTCGGAAGTAGCTGGGATCGTCATTTACCTCTAGTAGAGTTCTCCTATAACAACAGTTTCCAGGATACTATTCAGATGGCACCTTTC
Organism: Agapanthus africanus; assembly: GCA_030015575.1. Taxonomy (NCBI): domain Eukaryota; kingdom Viridiplantae; phylum Streptophyta; class Magnoliopsida; order Asparagales; family Amaryllidaceae; genus Agapanthus; species Agapanthus africanus. The sequence continues at coordinate 32,576,486 of CM057339.1, forward strand.
GAGGCGTTGTATGGAAGAAGATGTAGATCGCCCGTTTGTTGGACCGAGTTGAGCGAAAGCAGTATTTTTGGGCCACAGATCGTGCAGGAGACGACCGAAAAAGTACAGCTGATCCGAGACCGAATGAGAGCGGCCCAGTGCAGGCAGAAATCGTATGCAGACAGGCGCCGTCGCAAATTAGAGTTCGCAGTTGGCGACCATGTTTTTCTGAGAATTTCTCCGATGAAGGGCGTGATGCGATTTGGGCAAAAGGGGAAGCTTAGCCCTAGATTCGTAGGTCCCTTCGAGATTCTCGAGCGTGTTGGCACCGTTGCGTATCGTTTAGCTCTTCCACCTAGTTTTTCAGATGTTCATCCCGTTTTCCACGTATCGATGCTACGCCGTTATCTTCATGATCCTTCCCACGCGATTCAGCATCAGACGGTTCAGCTCGAACCCGATCTTTCGTTCACCGTGCAGCCAGTTGAAATTTTAGATCGGCAAGTGAAGAAACTTCGATCAAAAGTTCTGCCGTCTGTGAAAGTTCTTTGGCGCAGCCCGAGCAGTGAGGAGATCACTTGGGAGGCCGAGGGAGAGATGCGGAAGAAATTTCCTCATCTTTTTGAAGGTACGCGTAGTTGCATATTTTAAAATTCGGGGACGAATTTTCTTAAGGGGGGAAGACTGTAACACCTGAGGTCAGGGTTAGTAGTGATTAAGTGTTAATGTGGGGTTTTTTGGCAAAAAGTTTACCAAAAACGGGTTTCTTAAAAACTATCTGGTTTATAGTTATTTTTGTGAAATTTTACCTCAACCACCCACACTTGTGCACGATAGTTAGAGGTAAGAATAGGATATGCCATATCTTGAGCTTGTGAATCGTTGTGCTAAGCTAACCATGGTGGTCTAAACTTTCTTGGTTTTGTTTGGTGTTGATTGAGAGGTTGTAGTTTTAATTTGGTTTAAGATTGGGGTTGTCTTAAGGGGAGGTTATGATGGACCTTGATTGTTTCACACTTCCTTCTTTTCAAAACCTCATTTGCCTCTCAAACTCATCGTATATACACACACACACCAGCAATTTTCAGCTGATTTCAACAGCCAAAATCAGCACCAGCAGCTCCCATCATTATCACAACACAATCCCCTGCTTAAATTCAGCAATCGGATCTCATAGCATCAGCCCTCCACCCTATACAGCTACTAAACTATCACAACAGCCTCAAATTTCTGCCAAATTCAGCCTTGAGGTCAGCTATGGCTGCTACCACAGCCACCTAACACCATGGAAATTCAGCTGAGGCTAGCCCATCATTGCATCAGCCCCCCCTACCACTCTACAACAGCACCAAGTCACATCAGCCCCAAGTTTTCAAACTTCATCAGCCATTTTTCAACAGCAACAGCTGTTACATCAGCCCCAAACTCTTTACATAAACCCTCCCCCATAATCACGCAACCCTTCCCACAATCATACTACCATCCCTGCTGTTGCTACTACTTCAAACAGCAACAAAAACAGCAATAACACCATCAGCTAGCAGCCCCAGCAACCCATTTTCTTGCATCAGCCCATTTTCATAACACCATCAGCATCAGCCCTTGCTGCACCAGCACCAGCCTCATACCATACACCATATCAACTCCATACCACACCATATCAACTCCATACCACACAACACAACACCTCACACCACTACAACAACAACAACAACAACAACAATCAGCAACAGCAACAGCAACACATTTTTTCAGCATCAGCATCAGTGCACCAGCTTGGATTCCAGCAGCTCCAGTTCACTACAGCAGCACCTACCCTCTTCTTCTTCTCCTTCTCCCTTGTTGCAAGGTTCCTAGAGGGTATATCTCTTAAACTTTTCGTATATTACGTAGATTAAATGCTTGTTTAGCTAGTTGTTGCGACAAATAGAATTTTCATGCTAGAATTGTGTCTTGATGCTAGATTTAGAGATTTTAGAGTGTTTGTAGTTTAATGAGCCATCTTTAGTGTTAACTAACCTGTTAAAGCCAAGAAGTATCATTAAAAATTGGATAGTTAGCCTAATTTGCTAAAATTGCGATAATCTAGCTTAATCGGTGTCCGTATCATACGTAAAAGTGATATTGGGTGTTTTATGGAGATTTTGAGAAAAGTGAGAGTTACGTTAGTTATAATAAACTTCTTAGGTCCTAGTGAGGCCAGCCAACCAGAGAAATTCCCCAGATTTTATGTAGAAACCCGATTTACCCGACTTGGCGTATTTTGGCAGTTTTAGTGATTTTTAGCCTTTCCGAAATCTGCTATTGACCCGATCACTACAGAATAATTTTGAGAAGACCGTAGCATGGTGAGAAGAGTAGAAGCACACAGACAAAGCACGGGGACCCACCTCACATTGGAGGCCGCCGGTTTTCTCTTTCTGGCCGCAAATTGCGGCCAGAGTAGGGGGTAGGGTGTTGCATTTTTGGGTGTATGGTCATGCTGGGTAGGTTAGTCTGTTCGTATCTCTAACTTTTCAAGTTTGGCCCTGAGGCAAAATCTGGAACTAGTTACGTGTTTTCGATGTTTTAAGACTTGTGCGACACGCGCGTGATACACGTGGTTCTGTGGCGCGCTGCGCGACACAGCGTGTCAGTTCTGATTCAGGTAGGTTTGTGCGCGTCGCGTCGCGTCGCATCGCGTCGTGTGTACACGCGTTTGGTTTCACGCACGCGTATCCCTTTTGTCGATATATTGCGTTTTGCATGACTTTTCCTTATATGGTGACTCATGTGAATTCTAGGTTCGCCGGCAGGAACTTCAAGCGCAGCTGAAAAAGGAAAACAGGTGGTCGGACACACTTAGCACAGGACCACTGGTGAGTAGATATAACATCTACGGGGGACAATCGTTTGGATGGCGCAAGTCGCCCGATAGATTTAGTAGACTTGGTATTACTGGTAACATTGGAGTAAAAATGATAAAACTTGCATGTTAATTGCTGTAGTTAATAATTATATGATGTTCCATATACGCAGATTTATTATAGGACACATGCACCATTACCAGGTTTTATATGTTGCACGAGCACTATTCATGTGAACACACACACCCTGGTAATTGCCATGTCACGACACTAAATAACTTTAAATCTGAAACATGTTAACTGCTTAGAAATGTGACATTGAAATAAGTACTTAAATTGATACCATAAGCATTCATAATCATCGGCATATGTATTTATGATAATTTCATGAGATTTATGATATTTCTGGATTTTGGGGGAAAGCCGCAAGATTTCAAATGATATTTGTTAAAAATAAAAGCTGCGGTTTTCTAGTGATGTAAAGTGTCGTCCACCATGAATTTGCTGTGGTTTTTGAGACCCGTTTCGAGGAGGTGGATGAACCGTCTCGGGTACATGGTGGACCCGGTATGGTACCTCGGGGCAAGAAGATCGCAGATGATGGCGTTGAGCCTGGCAGGGGACGGATTACCTACCGGTGATTTCATTTGGCACGGCGGATATCCAGAGGATACCGACTGTGGCTGCTGGATTGAGATATGGATTTTGATATGGATCAGCCGGATGGCTGAGGCCAGAGTTACTGGACATGGATATATGATATTTGGTCAGTTTTGAGGTGTCGTTGCTGGACACGGATTTTACTGTTTTCCTGGATATTATTATTGATGTTAAATAAAAAGGGAGTTTCAAAACAAAGTAAGAATAATTCTCATACACACTTGATTGTATTTTCATATGGCATACATACCTGTTATCACCTCCATGTGACATATATACTTGCTAGTATACTGTTGATGCATACACACCTGCTGGTACATATAGCTATACCTGTTTTAGGGATGTCAGGATACTTGTGTGCATGCATACGATAGCCTTAGTAAATGTTATCTATTACTCACGAGCTGGCAACTCACCCCCGTTGTGCCACAGCTTCTCTGCAGGTCCATTCCGTCAGCACTGTAGTGGCGGATACCTTTGCTTCATTTGTACTTCTTGCCTGGACTAGAAGCTTTTGCTCATAGGTGGGTTATTATCAGTTTGTACCACCTTATTTATGCTCATTGTATCTAGAGTACTCCATCTACTGTCGCTACCATATCTACTGCTATCTATTGTATCTACTGTTGCTACTATCAGTTCAGTTGTACCTGTTTTATTCGGATGACTGTATATTGACCTAGATGTGAGATTGTGAGACTTGAGGATTTATTTATGATGTATCTGGGTCGAGCTCACTTGAGTCGACATGTTATTCCTCATGCACTGATTTCTTTTATATTCTGCTGGAAATTTTGGAATAAAGGGCAAATTGATTCGGTAATGAGGTAAATGCTTAAATTATTTGGTTTTTCCTTCACTGTAAATTCTTAATTGGGTTTTGTATTCTGGGCTTCGGCTTACTTAGTATACGGACGTCTTGAGACGTTTCGTATCTTAAGTGCCGGTCGCGTTCCGTACTTTGCGGGTCGTGACAGAGATGAAGAAGATGATGATGATGGCTCGGGTGTGAGGAGTCGTGGTCGAGAAAGATGGGTGCAAGTTGGTGGCGACGAGTCGAAAATGATGATGAATGATGGAGGAAGGGTGGTGGTGATGGTGAGGTTGGAGGTATAGCTGCGAGGAAGAAAAGAGAAAAAGAAAGACTGCGGGAGAGAGAGAAAGAGAGAGAGTTGATCTTTTAAAAAGATATATATAAGTGTGTGTGTGTGTGTCGAATAGTGGAGGAAAGAGGCCATGGGAGGGAATTTCCTCCTATGGCGTCGAAAAAATACAACCTCCACTATTTTTTCTGACAATAGGCACCCATCAACATCATTGTTATCATCTAAGATGTACATCCCAAATTTCATGTGATTCCATCACTTTTTTACCGTTGAATTAGTAATGTAAAAAGTTCTATGGTCGGTAAACCATTAATTTTGTATCAACTAAATCAACGGTGAAGAAATGGTATAATCACATGAAATTTGGTGTATCCACATCTTAGATGATAAAGATAATGGAAGTGATGTATGCCGATCGTCGGAAAAAATCACGGAGCATGTATTTTTCCGACGCCATAGGAGGAAATTCCCTCCTATGACATCTTTCCTCCATTAATCTTATATATATATATATATATATATATATATATATATATAGAGAGAGAGAGAGAGAGAGAGAGAGATTAATGGAGGAAAGATGCCATATATAGGAGGGAATTTCCTCCTATGGCGTTGAAAAAATACAACATGTATCGTGTTTTCCGACGATCGGAACCCATCATCTTCATCGTTATCATCTAAAATATGGGTACACCAAATTTCATGTGATTCTACAACTTTTTCACTGTTGAATTTGTGGGTTCAAAATTAACGGTTTACCGACAATAGAATTTTTTACATTGCTAAATCAACGATGAAAAGGTTGTAGAATCACATGAAATTTGGTGTACCCACATCTTAGATGATAACGATGAAGATGATGGGTTCCGATCGTCGAAAAACACGACGGGGGGTGTATTTTTTCGACGCCATATATAGGAGGAAATTTCCTCCTATGGCCTCTTTCCTCTATTATTCTCATATATATATATATATATATATATATATATATATATATATATATATATAATACAAATTTCCAATCCATCTCTATCTAATTCTCACTGAAAATATCTATTGGAAAATAATATATACATACGTAGCCCATTTAACCATAATCTAAAGGTAAAAAATAATATATTACAAACCAATATATATCTGGCATTTAGAATGTTTATGATTTAAGTGTAATAGATAAAAGTCAATATAAAAACATGAGATGTTTAATTAACATGATGATAGTTAATATATATAAAATATCCCTAATGCGTGGCTACCAGAAGATATATATGCGTATAATTCAAATATTATATATATCTGTTATTTTAGATTCATATGGATTCAGTTTGCAGATAAATATTTAAATAAAAAAATAATCTAGCGCCAGAATAATCTGATATATACATTCCCATTTTGAACTCGGAAGCCAAGAAGAAGACTAGGCCTTTTTTATGTAATAATCTGGGATGTTGTAATTAATTTGGTTGAATTTTGTATTTCTTTTTCTTTTGTGGAGAATATTGACATTAATTATGAATGTAACTAGGTTACTTATCATTATTTATTATTTATTGATGGTACGTGGTCACGGATTCCGCTCCCTATTCAATCATTAGTTACATTTTTATGATTAACAAATATTAATACATCATTTCTGTATATACAGTCACGTAATTCGTGTATAATTCGGCGAATTCATGAATAATTCACGAGTTTTAGATCGGCCGATTAATTCTCCGATTTAATCGCCACTGGTAAACGTTTCGAATAATTCGTAAATTATTCGACAATAATTCAAATAAACAGCGAATAATTCATAAAAACAGCGAATAATTCGCAATATCAATACCCAGCGCCTCATATATTAATTTCTTGCTCGAAATCCTTCCCGGACATTTCCTAAATACTTGCCGATTTTTTTCCGAATATCAGCCGATTTTTTCCGAATAGTTCTCCAAATCTGAATTTTCGAACTCGCCAAATAATTCCCGAACGGCGAATTTATGACCATGTATATAGTCACCTTCTCGTTGCTTTGTTTTTCCCCCTATATATTTGTACATATTTTTCATTTAATGCAAATTTTTAGTGAGTAGGGCACCCTCCCTAACTACTATATATTTAGTTCAAAAAAAATGCAGACAAATTTATTTTGATTAGCTATTAAATTGGTCTGGGCTAATCCACTATTTAGAGGGGCAACAAAGTAGTTTTCTTGCAATAATTTCTTCAAGATTTCTCGTAAAATACTACATTTTAGGATTTGGAATTATTCAAATTTAGATATTTCCCCCAAAATTTTCACTTGTTTGATGTTGCTTAAATCATTCAAGGAAAAGACGGGTCTATATCCCTTTCTACTCTCTGAGTATGTAAAAATAACGCATTCATGGTAACAGAAAAATGACTCTAAACTTTTAAATTTGCAGCCATCCAATTTGGGAGCACCATGTATTGAGATCAAATAATTTTTAGTTTGTGTACTTTCTTCACAATATATTAACTTCTATCCTAAAAAAGCGAAAAAAAACCCGACTCTATACATTTTTTTAAAGGAAAAAAATATGTTTACCCCTTTTTTTCTCGGGCATGTTAAAAAAGTGCATGGTAGTAACAAAGTCTAGACTGGTCTCCTTAATGTTCAAGGATAGAGTTGTACGAGCCTATAGAACAGATCCGGTTCAATCAAGATGATACAGGTGCAACATTTTCAAGAGTGAGAAAGTTGCCGAATGTGATGCTGAATGAGGCACCGAGGACTGCGGCAACACCAGACGTCTAGGATATTTTGGGGGCAGGATATTGATCGTGAGATGGAGGTGTAGCGATTCGTCCGGGTTTGTGATGCTTGCTTTGGAAGAGAGACATAGGTGTCACCTTGAACCATAGTAGTTTGCTTTAGGAGTCTATTCATGCATGTTTGAAGGTTTGTCACCTGATTGGTGACTTCACCTTTATGTTGTTGAGGTTTGTTTCTCGGACTATTTTTCATTTTTCTTTTTATTGTTATTTTTTGGTCATTGTTTCGTTGAAACCTTTTAATGTAGTTTATACTATATAATACTTATACCCACTTAAGTTATTTATTGGTACAAACACTCTTTTTGCTCATCAATCGAAATCCTATAAAATTCTCAAATTAAATTCTAAATAAGTCAGATTATTGTTTAAGTTTTTTTTTAGAACTTGTTTGTGTTATTTAGAGTTGAATTTGGGCATTATTGAGTTTTCGATCAATGATTAGATAGGGGTTTTGTTTCAATTAATTACTTGAGAGTTTGGGAGTGCCAACTAGAAGGGTGTGTTGTGCGAATCAACCGTTTTCTTAATATTGCATCTTGAATTCTCAATTTCTTTTAAAACACTTTATAATCACATAATTTTTATGTAACACGAGTAGATCTTGAGTTTATACCATCGAGTAGGCTAATCATTCTTCATTTGAAAACTTCTCCTATTCTATGATTCTATCGCTCTCTTAAATTTTCACACTTTTAGTAAACAATATGGAGTAGGAATTTCAGTATTTTTATTTACTCCAATGTATAATATTTATTGGATTGTTTTTATTTTCATTAATATTCTATTTGATTAACTTTTTAAAATAAAACTTGATATTTAAGGTGTTTTCCAAAAAATGACAATTACAAAAAGGTTTAGCATGCAATTTAAAAGCAAATATGTTAAGTTCATAGAAGTTTTCCCAAAAAATAGGAAATTTGGAATATTTGGAATGGCGCCATTCCATATTTCAGTTCCCCTAACAACAAAAAGTGGGTCATACAAAATCATCCATATCTCCCTCTTCTTGTCTTCTCTCTCTATTAATTTATTTCTCTCTTTCTCTCTCACACTAAAATTACTTATGAAGGAGAAATGAATCAAGAAACAATGGCGTCGCAATGGAAAGAGGAAGAGATTGAAGCTGCATCAGCTCTCATCATTCTCTCCCGTTTCCGTGTCAGAAATGAATCAAGAAACAATGGCGACGGTTTAAATCCATTTCCGATGGGGTCTAGAGAAAGGCGAGAGTTCCACCGCCAGCTGGATCTCAACCGGACTTTGGAGGAGGTGGCGACGCAGACGGAGGAGGTGAGCCGCGGTGACGGATCCAATCAAGCGGCCAGTTGATGAAAACGATTAAATGGCACCGTGTAGATTTTTTTTTTTCCTGATAATTTTTAAAGTTGTGCAGGCACTGCCACATCCCCTTTGCATTCATATTCTTAAATCCATTATAAGAATATGAATGCAAGTTTTTAGAACAAGTATTTTGTTGATTTCAATGATTGTTTGACTATGTTTAAATAAAAATTTCTCTATTCCATTTGGAAAATGTATACATTTTAGGGTTTTTCCAGGAGCTCGGTTGAACGGTTTAAGATGCTGTATCAACACCTTCATTTGTTTTAGCAATTTTTTTTATAAAGAAATGTACCGGACAATTCTCAATTAAAAAAGAAACTCAAATTACCAACAATCATCTACCTTTTTATATGCCAAAGAGTGAATTTATTATAGTTTTTCTTTAAAACAAAATTAAGATTTAAAAAACAAAGTGGAGGATTACGGAGATACGCTATTGATTAGTATCCATGCCTAACAATCATTACTCACAAAAAAAATAGAATAAAATCCAAACAAAACAATTTAAATAACATGGATAAAAGAAAATATGCATAAAAAGAAGAGTGTAACTGTTTCGGATAGCTAATTAAGAAATTAAATTTACATTTTTCATGTGCAGTTACTAAGTAAATAGAAATAAATTTATTTTTTTATCTGTAAGGTTATTATTATTATTTTTTACACTGGCCCGTAAATCCTAATCTAAGCACAAAACACACCAACACACAAGCACACAACCCTAAGAGACCCATGATCCCGAAAAACATTAATTTGTGGCCATTTCTTCTCTAGGGTTTCTAAAGTTCGAACCCGCACTCTCTCCAAGAGAGGAAGTACCCGTACCAACTGAGTTAGTGTTCATTGGTTATAAAAAAAGTTATTTGAGATATTAAAGGCTTGAGAGAAATAAATGCATCAAGGGAAGAGAAATAGTTCAACTCTCAATTACTTATCTATATAAGAATTAAACCAATTATTGATCATCATACAGAATAAATAAATTTTCCAATAAAGATGAATAAGATATGGCTAGCTTCTTTTGTACAATATTATTATTGGTGTAACAAAGAATTTGATAAGAAATATTTGAAATTCAATTATTTTGTTATGCGAACAATTATCTCAACTTATACCATTCAAAATAAGCTAATTGATAATCAATAATCATTGCAACAGAACTAATAATCTATCATAATCCGAACATTCGAAATGGAAACTAAACGTCTATAATAACAAAGATTTCAAGCAGTTACATGAAAATATTTTCTAATTTAACAGACTCCTTCAAGGTTTGGATGATATCTTAGGCCGAGTAAGCAACCTTGAAGACGACACTGGAGAAAAACATATATATATAGCATCAAAATGATGGAATTACGCCCTCTAGTTTATTTTGCAGGATTTAGGTGGACCATAAAACTAATAGGCATTTTCGCATTAGCTAGGCAAGGTAGACTTTGATAATGGAGGCAAGTGACGATGATCAACGGAAAGAGTCTGACCGGATATTTGGTGTATGAATTTATATATTTTGGAAAACTAAATCACCGACTAAAATATCAGATAGATTTTGGAGCGAGAGATAGCTTTTTAATTACCACTTTGATTAAAGTAATTTTTTTTGACTAAAACGGAGGTAAATATTCTTTAACGGAAAGTTTAAATACATGAAAAAAGTTTGGAAAAAACTAGAAAATAAGAAACACGTGAATACATCACAAATCACCATAACATCACAATTGTACTACAAAACATCCGCAAATCGAAAGTGGCATGCTTTATAATCCTTGATGATCCGTTAATCATAACAACTTAACTATTAATCTATCAAAATCCTAACACACTAAATCAAAACAAACCTTCCTTATTATATGAAGATATTTTCTGATTTAACAGAATCCTAAGTATTTATTGTCAGGTCTCTTTTATTCAAATTTTTGTTACTTTCTTTACATTTTTATTGTTGTAAATTTTCCATCAGTTGTAAATGGAGATAATTAGTTATAAAATCATGTCAAAACCTTTGCTTTTGTTATAAGCAACTGCAACCGTAACTGAAAATAAAAAGCCAAAAATTAAAGAAGGGTTTTTTGAAGGAATTTTTTTTTAAAGAAAGGTTACTTATTAAAATAACCCTCAGCTTATCTTATATATATAACACCTATATTCCTCAAGTCAGTTGTTCACGCAAACAACCCCCAGCATGCACACCAAATTCTACTCTAAATAATTTTCATTTGATATCAATTTCCTTTTCAATATGAGAGCTCACAAAGTTCGATCTTCGAAGGGTTGATTTCAAAAAAAGAAAAACCTCAAATAACATCCCTTCCCAAACATATTATTTATTTGGTTAACCACACATATGTATCGATGAACATTAACAGTACCTATATATCACACTCACTGGTGGAACCCCAAAATTTGGTTATCCACGAACAATAATACGGGATTTGATTTAGACTTAATGCATTAAATAGTGAGTATTGTCTCTTGAGGTTGCCGATATATGTTGACTGGAAAAAGGCATCTGCGCGCCGAATGCAATAATTTTAGGCAAGGATGTCAACTTTGTTGATTGCAGTTGTGTCGTGATCCTAGCTAGTTAAATTTAATATTCTGAATTCATAATTCTTCATTCCATACATATGCTCCAGTCTTATATATACCTGGGCATATATAAGCAAATATAGGAATTAACCATGCATGTGTGACATAATTCACCTCTACCGATCCTTTATATGTTCTTTTCCAGATCAAAATCATGGTTCGCGCCCTTGTATGCACGTCTCTTGCACTGATCTTATCAAGTTTTTTTCTTCCGTCTAATTATTCTATAACATAGATGGCGAATCTTCTATGTGACACGGGACTTGGATATAAACGATGATATATCAAAATCATGTACTTCTTAACTTGACATATGATCTATATATCTGGCTAGCTCTTTGATTGTTTATCAAGGGTGGATCGTAACCGAGCATTGAAGAGGTTTACTTATTCACGTGCATTTTGCTGTTATCGATTTATAGGAGTCACTGACGGAGCGAGAGTAAAATAAAAAAAAGAAAAGAAAAAGTGAATAATCAATTTAGACTTGAGTGTTATCCAAATCCCTGTACTACTCATGTACATATTTATTAACTATCATTTATTTTAGCTACGCCCTCACACTATCACATTCTTTCTCCGTCCTCTACCAAGTTAGATTACCATCTCTTGGAATACAAGTTCTAGCTTTATCATTCATGACAGGCACAAATTTGAGTGGGAAGTGTTATAGTGATCATAGTTGCTATGCCAATATGGTTTTCTAGCGGCTAAACCGTCACAATACCAGAGAAATATTCTTAACAAAATTTTCATCAAGTTTAAATGTCCAAGCCTTAGACTGTCTCTCTTACGATGCGGGCAAACAATGACCTTATCATTGGAATTAAGTCGCCCTGTGCTGCAATAACATATTGAATCTGCTGCTTCATTGTGATCACCGAGGTGTCGATGTCCAGCAAGAATCCTCAAATTATCTCGCCCGCTTCTATAATCCATCAAGGGCAACCATTAAACCTGCTACTAAGCAGCTTCCAGGTATTGTACATAGCACTAAATTTTGCATCATTTCATCTTTTTTATTTTTTAATCTTTCCAAGAAACTATACAGCAATTTTAAGTTTGTGCATCTATTCATGTTGTCATTTTCCCTTGAGTAATCATGCCCCATGGAATTCTAATGTCTGGCTACTAGGGTTGCATTTGAAACGGATACGGCTCAGATATGAGTTATTACCGTATCCATATATTCACTTTCTGTTTTCGAATTCGGATACGAATACGGATATACACAACAACTACAACCGAGCATTTTATCCTAAGCATATGGGGTAGGCCATATGAACCAACATGAGAATCACGCCGGGTCCAGCACATGAATCCTCCGCCTTTACCCACTCCTATCGAGCAATATACTTTTTTTGAGGCCTTTGGCAACCATATCTTTTCGTATCACCTCCATCCGCGTTTTTTTCGGTCTCCCTTTTGTGCTTTTGACATTGTCTTTATCGAGTGTATTCATTCGTCGAACCGGTGCTTCCATATGTATGCATCGCACGTGATCAAACCATCTTAGTCGATTTTTCCGCATCTTTTCCTTCACAGATGCCACACCAACTTTTGCACGAATATCCTCATTTCGCACCATATCTTTTCTATTGTTACCACACATCCAATGAAATATGCGTACCTCCGTTACGTGCATCTTCTGTGTATAATGTTTCTTAGGATCCCAGCATTCCGTACCATATAATAAGGCAAGCCGAATAACGCTCCGATAAAACTTCCCTTTCAATATTAACGGAAAGTTACGATCGCACAAAAACCTTGTTACACTCCTCTATTTCAATTAACCAGCCTGGATCCTTTGGTTGGCATTGCTATCGATCTCCTCATCCTTTTGAATGATGGAACCTAGATATCTAAACTAATCGCTTGGTGATATCTCTTGCACATCCAGTATTATACCACCGTGGTGTCGATTTCTCTGTTTGCTAAATTTGCATTGCATATATGCCGAGATTCCAACGTTTGCCTCCATAATCTTAATTTGGCATTAACCTCTGCTTTCATCTTTTTTACCATAACAATATTATCAGTGAATAACATATACCAAGGTACCTCATCCTGGATAGTTCTAATAAACTCATTTATCACGATGGTAAACAGGAATGTACTTAATGCTGATCCTTGATGCAAACCAATTGTAATCGGAAAATCACTCATTAGGCCGCCGCAAGTTCTAGTATTTACCACTACTTTATCGTGCATGTCCTTGATTATGTCAATGTATTTGACTAGGACTTCTTTCTTCATCATTGTCCCACGATAATACCTCTCTAGGTATCTTGTCATACACTTTCTCTAAATCAATACATACCATATACAAATCTCTTTTCCTTTCTCGAAAACGTTCGATAAGTTGACGAAGCAAATGAATAGTCTCTGTCGTCGATCATCCAGGCATGAATCCTAACTGGTTCTCTTTTTGATCTTAACATTCTTTTTTAGTTTGTTTTCAATCACTTTTTCCTAAATCTTCATGGAGTGACACATAAGTTTTATTCCACGGTAATTTAAGTAACTTTGAATGTCATTCTTGTTCTTATAGATAGGTACAAGAATACTTTTCCTCCGCTCATTTGACATCTTTTTGGTCTGCGAAATCTTATTAAATGGATATGTCAGCTATCTAACGCCTATCTCTCCTAAATATCTCCAAATCTCGATAGAAATCCCGTCTGGACCAACCACTTTTCTTAATTTCATTCTCTTCAATGCCACTTTAACCTCAGGTATTCTTATTCTGCGTATGAAATCACGGTTTATATTTTGAGATTGAATAATAAGTCCATCCAAATTCTTAGTAAAGCTCTCATTGAACAATTTGTCAAAATAATCTCTCCACATTTTCTTAATATATTTATCTTGAACTAAAACCTTCTGATCTTCATTTTTGACACTTTACCGCACATAAGTCTCTGGTCTTTATTTATCGCCGAAAAAGGAGACGGAACCACGTTGGTCGTCTTGCCTGAATTTGGGGACAGATACTATTTGGTTTTATCTATCCACCTCTCCGAAGATACCAAGTTGATTTATGGCACCGTATATTGGAGGTTTGAACAGATGCGGCCGTTGTAGCAGACTTCATCAGATTCCCCCTCGCTTGCGATGGATTTTTTGATTGTGGAGACACTCTTCCCTGCAGGCGCAAGCCCTTGCAGTTAATTACGTTATTGGGTTACGATAACCACTTTCTCCTTCTCCAGAAGTTCACTTCGTGTCGTGTGTGTTTGTTTTATTTTTGGTTGCCCGTGGATTGTATTCGGAGACTAATTTATGTTGTCGCCCGTAGGGCTTGGATTAGTCCAAATCCATATATTTTCTTAAATTTGGGTTTGGTTGATTTAAGGATCGCTAACCTTTTTAAGATTAAGATAAAGATAAACTTAAATGTTGGTTAAGGATACGTTAGTCTAAGTTTTAGACTAAGATCTACTTAACAGGGGTTTAGGATCATTTTTGATCTAACGAAAGAGCATTTGGGCTTTATCGTTTTAGTTTAGAGACGTTACGGTCCATTGGGTTTAAGAACATCATAGTCCATGGAGTTTAAGAACATCATAGACCATAGAGTTTAGTTTAGGGACGTTGCGGTCCATTGGGTTTAAGGACATCATAGTCCATATTTAAAGACATCATAGCCTGTTGTTTAAAGACATCATAGTCTATAGGGTTTTGGTTTAATAGTTTGGGGATGCACCAAAAATTATTGGTTGTTAGGACCCTCCATCTCTCTGAAGACGTTGAAAAATTACAACGACATATATCAGAGGTATGAAGAGATGTACCCTTGAACCAGTGAATATTCATCAAAAATTTGATGATCTTGTTTGGGACTAAGTCCAATTAAAGAAATTGTGAGCACATGGGCTTGGTTGATCTGAATTAGGGACTTGTGGCCAAGTTGGGCTCAGTTCACTGAGTTTTGAATAAAATGTTGAACATTTGTTTAGACCCAGTTTACTCAGTTTTGAATAAAATGTTGAACATTTGTTTGGGCTCAGTCCGCTCAGTTTTGAATAAAATGTTGAACATTTGTTTGGGCTCAGTTCACTCGGTTTTAAATAAAATGTTGAACATTTGTTTGGGTTCAGCCCCTTTTTGTTCAACAATGCTGAGCATTGATTTGGGGTTCTGACGCCCCTCTCTTTTTTTATTGAGTGTTGAACATTGTTTATAGCGCTGAGCTCTATTTACAGAGCGCTCTTTAAAAAATAGCGCCCACGTGAGGAGCATGTGGAGCGCTTGGCGCTGAGCGCCATTTTTGGAGTGCTAAGGCGCTTTTATAAAATAGCGCCCATATGAGAAACACATGGAGCGCTTGGCGCTGAGCGCCAGATTCAGAGTGCCAAGGCGCTTTTTATAAAATAGCGCCCACGTGAGGAGCACATGGAGCGCTTGGCGCTGAGCGCCAGATTTGGAGTGCCAAAGCGCTTCCTTTAAAATAGCGCCCACGTGGAGCGCTCGGCGTTGAGCGCCATGCACTGTTTTTTGGCAGTTCTGATCAGTTCGGTACTCTGAGAATTAAATTCTCGTTTGTGAGAGACTTTGTCTTATGGATCTAAGAACTAAGTTCTTCCTTTATGAGGAGATGCTATGATCTCTTTTGTTTTTCTTTATGAGAGACTTTGTCTCATGGATCTAAGAACTAAGTTCTTCTTTTATGAGGAGATGCTATGATCTCCTTGTTTTTCTTTATAAGAGACTTTGTCTCCTAAATCCAAGAACTAAGTTTCTTCTTTTCTGAGGATATTCTATGATCTCTTTTGTTTTTCCCTACCTTGAAGAGAGGTAGTTCTCGCCTTGAACTCTGAAGTTTATGAGGGAGTTCTTCTGTTCTTCTTCTTTCGATTTGAAACTTATGGGGAGGTTCCTCTCGCCAAGACTTGAAGTCTTGGGTCCTTTATATAGGGGAGGCTGATCTGTTGAATCAGTTAAGGAAATATCTCGTTGAGAGATCTCTAATTGATTTGGGGATTTTATCCACTGTTGGATCTTTGATATAAAGACTTCTGTTTTATAGAAGACATTTTCTTGTTATTAACAAGATTGGGAAAATATTTTTCCATACAGAACTTATTCTGTATCTTGATGATTTTTAATCATCATTGGATCTTTGATCCAACGGTGCTCTGATTTACAGAGCACAATCTTTCTTGTTTGGAAAGATTTGAGGAGTATTTTCTCAACAAAATTTAATTATGTAATTTTGATGATTTATCATCTTCATTAGATTTTTGATCCAATGGTGGAGAACATTTAGTTCTAGCGCTGGCGCTCTCGTGTTTTGCATGTGAGGCGCTGCCTCAGAGTCTTTGACTCTTGGCGCTGGCGCTTTTCGCGCGAGTGCTCTCGCTTTGCACGTGAGGCACTGCCTCAGAGTCTTTGACTTATGGCGCCGGTGCTCTCGTGCTTTCCACGTGAGGCGCTGCCTCAAAGTCTTTGACTCATGGCGCTGGCGCTCTCGTGCTTTGCACGTGAGGCGCTGCCTCAGTTCAAATTTAAAATTTTGAACAGAGCTTTGCTCTCTGATTGGAGGAAACAAATGTCCCCCCACCGTTGCGCTCACGTGGATTACACGTGAGTGCAGCGGTGGTAGCCTTTCCAACGTTAGATCAACTTGGAAGTTGGATCGACTTCCAGCGCCTATAAATAGGGCCTTTGGCCCTTAAGATGACTTCTGTTCATCTTCTCCCATTCTTGTTTTTCTGAGAATTTAATTCTCTCTTCAGAGCATAGATCTTTGCCTAAAGAACTTTTTTTAAGTTATAAATTTGTTCAAATATTTGGTAAGAATTATATTCGACCCCATTAAACAGAGCTTTGCTTTTACTAGATCATAGATCTAAAAAAACAGATTTTTAGGGTTTCTTAACAGATCTTTGCTCTTCTTAGATCATAGATCTAAAGAGATCTTTTTTTAGGGTTTCTTAACCTATTAATGAAGAACTCTTAGAGTTTCTAAGATTTGTATTTCAGATCTTTAAAGATCTTGGGGTTTTACCTCTGTAAAAAGTTTTGCTTTTTAGGGTTCTGATGGCTTGTTCTATCGTCTTCATAGAGCATAGCTCTTTAGAATTTTTGGGGAATTTTTATTCCTCTCATAATGACAGATGTGATTTCTGTTGCAGAGCGCTGCTCTCGAGAGAGTTGAACTCCTTGGCCCGAGAGGTCTCTCATTAAATGAGAATCCTTTTTTAGAATTTCTTCTTTAATGAGTGATTGTCCCATCAATGATGAGCCGTCATCTTGATTTTGTGGGTCCCCCTTGGTCCCTTTCTACTGCATTGCAGTGTGGTACAAATTTAAAGTACCAAGTGTCAGAATTGCAGAATTTTTTAATTTGTTTGATGTTTTTAACAGTTTTTTATGAGGATGCCAAGAGTTGTTTTAAACTCTCGTGTCCGTTTCAATAAGCATTTTTTTTATCAGTTTGATCACTAAACTTTCACTGATTTTTTTTCAGACACCATGGCCGCTCATTTGTATAATCTTGACGAAATTATTTCTTATGAAGACATTCGCATACAAGGCCGTTGTTAAAACCAGGAGTTTACAAACGCCCAATGCGTTGAGATTATGAGCCGCTTCAATGAATACAACGGTCGACTACTTTCTCGTCGCTCCGCTCTTTTGAAGATCATCGTGAAAGCGATTTGGGAAGCACTTCCTGGATTTTACGAAGCTATGCTGCTTAAGGCACTGGATGATACCGAAGACAAGGTGCACTCAGTATATCTGATCAGCCTGATCTCGAAGAAGCGGCGAGATAACCTTGTTGATATCTTGCATCAAATTTTCCAACAGACGACGATAATCTCTGCTTATCAGAGGACGGACGACATCAGCGAGGATCCTGATGCTTGCATTCATGAGAAGATACACACGAGAATGGTCAGAGAGGCCAAAAGCACTTTAGACGGCCTTATTTCTGAATTTCTCAATCCATGTCCAGGATTTAGTGTTTTACCATTGTAAACATTTTAATGGTGTTTTTGTTTTACTGTTTTCATCAATGTAAGAATTGTCTGAGGTATGAATAACAAATTTTTCCTTTTTATGCATTTATTTTATGCATTAATCCTTTTCGCACATACATGAGTGGGTACGCTTCGAACGCTTAATTGGATGCGAATCGAATGTTCTCTTTACTATCTTACATAGTATGTGGTCGACGTCCATGGGTCATGCCTTTTTGTTCTGACTTGGCGCAAAGTAGTTTATGTACTCTTGAGTAGCATCTCCATTTCAGTGGCATGTAACTTTGGCGAGTGTGGCCTGTAGATGGTCCATCGTGACTTCCTTGCAGAGCAATGATGGTTTAGGAGACAGGTTCAGGTTTGCCGCCTAAGACTTTTCAACTTTATGAGCCGTGAGGGTCTCATAAAGACTTTTCTCCCTACGAGTTGAAAGAATCTCGTAGGTGTAATTTCTCCTTAGGGGTCGTGAGGACTTCTAAGTGCGTTTTCTCTCGAGAGTCATAAGGATCTCACAAAAGATTTTTTCCCTTTTACAAGTCGAGAAGACTCATAAGCGGTTGTTTCCCTCTTTGTCGAGATTCAACTTTGAAGAGTGTAACCCGTGAATGGTATACAATGGCCTATCTTGGGCCGACTTGCAGGGTCCCAATGCTTAGGAAACAGGTCCTTATCCCTATTGCCTAAGGCTTTCCCCTACGAGTCGAGACGAATCGAAAGATTATTGGTTGACTTGTTTCCGCTTTCTGCGGTGTCGGGGTTTAACTTGCCCGCTTTCTGCGGTGTCAGGGTTGACTTTCTCTATTTTCTATGTTGTCGGGGTTGACTTTCTCCGTTTTCTACGGTGTCAAGGTTGACTTGCTCCGTTTTCTACGGTGTCGGGGTTGACTTTCTCCGTTTTCTACGGTGTCAGGGTTGACTTGCTCTGTTTTCTACGCTGTCGGGGTCGACTTGCTCCGTTTTCTACGGTGTCGGGGTTGAATTTCTCCATTTTCTACGGTGTCAGGGTCGACTTGCTCTGTTTTCTAGGTGTCGGGGTTGACTTTCTCCGTTTTCTACGGTGTTAGGGTCGACTTGCTCCATTTTCTTCAGTGTCAGGGTCGACTTTCTCCGTTTTCTACGGTGTCAGGGTTGACTTGCTCCATTTTCTACGGTGTCAGGGCTGACTTGCTCCGTTTTCTACGGTGCGAGGGTCGACTTGCTCCGTTTTCTACGGTGTCAAGGTCGACTTGCTCCGTTTTCTATGGTGTCGGGGTCGACTTGCTCCGTGTCGGGGTCGACTTTCTCCGTTTTCTACGGTGTCGGGGTTGACTTGCTCTGTTTTCTACGGTGTCGGGGTCGAATTGCTCCGTTTTCTACGGTGTCGGGGTCGACTTGCTCCGTTTTCTACGGTGTCGGGGTCGACTTGCTCCGTTTTCTACGGTGTCGGGGTTGACTCTCTCCATTTTCTATGTTGTCAAGGTTAACTTGCTCCGTTTTCTGCGGTGTCGGGGTTGACTTTCTCTATTTTCTACGGTGTCAGGGTCGACTTGCTCCGTTTTCTACGGTGTCGGGGTGGAATTGCTCCGTTTCTACGGTGTCGGGGTTGACTTACTCCGCTTTCTGCGGTGTCAGGGTTGACTTTCTCCGTTTTCTACGGTGTCGGGGTTGACTTGCTCCGTTTTCTACGGTGTCAGGGTTGAGTTGCTCTGCTTTCTGCGGTGTCAGGGTTGACTTTCTTCATTTTCTACGGTGTTGGGGTTGACTTTCTCTGTTTTCTACGGTGTCGGGGTTGACTTGTTTCCGAGACGGAGGTCATTGGCTGACTTATCTTCGAGACAATGGTCATTGGATGACTCTAGGTTGTCTATGAACCATAGAGTCTTGGAACTGGGGACTTTGTCGTGGCTCCTATTGGTGATGCCGCGTCCGTATCCTGCTGGAGTTGAGAAGGAACGCTGTTGTTGGTTTCTAGGCTGTAGATGTTGCCGTCGAGATCTGACTCACCCTTTGACAGAGTCTGGTGGGGAAATGTGGTTCCCTTTTTGTTAATGCCCATGGATTGTATACAAGAGTCAGTATGGACTCGCCTGTAGGGCAAAAGTTTTATTCTTTCATTCATTTTTTTATTTCTTTCCGCGATACTCTATCATTTCAGCTTTTCATATCGCGAAAGTCGTGATTGCCCAATCATTTCGGCTATTTTTCACGGCGCCCAATCATTTCGGCTATTTTTTTAACTCCCTGCTTTTTATTGCGAGTTGCCCAATCATTTCGGCCATTTTTGTATGCATATCTTTTACTTTCTGATTTTGTTGCAAGTTGCCCTATCATTTTGGCTATTTCATATGCATTTATAGCTCGCTGATTTTTGGCTGCGAGTATGGAATTTGGAATCTGATGTCAATCTTAGCATCAGCATCGCTGCGACTGGAATATTGCCAGGAGTGAATCATCATTTGCCGTGAAAAGACTTGGAATTTGATACCGATTTAGGCATCAGCATCGTTACCACTAGGACATTGCCAGAAGCGAATCATCATTTGCCTCTGTCGATTCGAACAAAGGTGGCTTAGCAAACAGGGTTAGGATCCTGTCGACTAATGCTTTTGACTTCATGAGCCGTAAAGGTCTCATAAAGGTGTTTCTCCCTACGAGTCGTGAGGATCTCATAGGTGTGATTTCTCCTTAAGAATCGTGAGGATCTCATAGGTGTGATTTCTCCTTAAGAATCGTGAGGATTCTTAAGTGCATGTTCTCTTATAAGTCGTAAGGATCTTCCAAGAGTGTTTTCTCCTTATAAGCCAAGAAAACTTACAAGTGTTGTTCACCACATGAGGACATTTCGCTCCATCGGTGGAACTTGATGGGAAAGATGTTTATTTGTGCCCGTGGATTATATACAAGGGTCAACATTGAACCGTTTGTAGGACAGTCTGGGAAATGTGATGGCTTAAGAACAGGTTCAGATCCATGTACCATAAGGCTTTTGAATCTTATGAGCCGTGAGGGTCTCATAAGAGGGTTCTCCTTACGAGTCGTGGGGATCTCTTAAGTGTAATTTCTCCTCAGGAATCGTGGGGATCCCTAAGTGTGTTGTTCCCTTATGAGTTGTAAGGATCTCATGCAGGTATTTTCTCCTTACAAGGTCGAGAGAACCTTGCAAGTGTGCATGAGTTTTTTACGAGTCTGTGCCCTTTCGGGTTTTCACAAATATCGCTGGTAGCCTTGCTGTTTTTACTCATGGAGCCCTTTCGGGTTTTCATCTGTACCCATCTTGCTTATGGACGTACCATTTTTTTTTTGCGTCAGGATGCTGCGGTTTGTAGTAGTTTAAAGACGTTTTGGTCCGTAGCTTTCCGTGTTTGGGATGGGGTATCGTTGGATACTATTTTTAGAGTCTTGACTCAAGAAGATAGCGAGCGGACATAGGCGTCGTCATCTATCATTAACCTGGTTCGTGACTCGTCAGGCGTAGTATTTTTTCAAGAACCGGCCGTTTATTGGCGTGAAGGGTCTTTCGCCATGCATATCCATAAGCAAGTAAGCCCCACCTTGGTAGACTTTGTCTATGATGTACGGGCCCTCATAGTTCGGCTCGAATTTCCCCCGTTTGGCTCGATTGAGGATCATTGGTCTCTTGACCACTAGCACGAGTCCGCCTTAGCGAAATGTTCTCGGCCTAGTCAATCTCTCGTATGAATGCGTCATCTTTGCTTTGTAAGCCTCCAAGTTTTGCTGCGCCATGAGACGAGTTTCATCGAGGGCGTCGAGCTCCTCAAGCTGAAGATGAGCATTTTCTTCGTCTGTTAGCTCATAATGAACCGTCATTCGTAGAGAGGGTAGCTCTATTTCCAAGGGGAGTACTGCTTCAGCGCCGAATACCAATCCATATGGCGTTGTGTTTGTGGCCGTTTTGAACGTTGTCCGATACGCCCAGAAAGCTTCATGCAGTCTCTCGTGCCAGTCCTTTTTTATTTTTGGACACCGTCTTCTTTATGATCTTCGTCAAGATTTTGTTGATAGCCTCAGCTAGACCGTTAGCTCGGGGATTATAGACCGAAGAGCATCTCTAGCCTATATTGTGCTATTGTGCAAAGCGGCTGATTTTGTGACTTCTGTAGGCCGGCCCGTTATCAGAGATAATCCGTCGCGGAGTGCCGAACCGATAGATGATGTGCGTTTTGAAGAAATGGAGAATATTCTCCGTCTTCACTTCTCTCAGCGGTACTGCTTCTACCCACTTAGAGAAGTAATCGGTTGTCGCCAATATGAACCGATGTCCTCTGGATGACACTGGTTCGATGGGCCCAATTACGTCGGTTTCCCACATTTCGAACGGCCAGCTAGCCACCGTTGGGTGTAGCGGGTTTGGATGCTGGTGAATGAAGTCTCCATGAATTTGGTATGAGTGGCACTGCTTCGCATATTTGAGGCAGTCATGAATCATCGTGGGCTAATAGTAGCCTATCTTTTTGATCTTCAGCTTCATCTTCAGCCCGGCTTGACGAGAACCACAGAGTCCGTCTTGAGTTTCTTAGACGACTCTCTTTGTTTCTTCTAGTCCCAGGCATCTTAGCCACAGGGAGTCGAACGATCTCTTATACAGAGTATCATTAACGAAGGCGAAAGACAGAGTTCGTCTCATGAGCTGATGTCTTGAGGATGTATCTTCAGGTGTTCGACGGGATTTGAAGTAGTCTATAAAAACTTCTCTCCAATCCTTAGCCTTTTCCTGGTCTTTTATTTGCAGGGATGTTTCCTTGGTCGCTTTCTTTTCTTCAGACGACTCCGGAGATATTTCTGCTGGTGCAAGAACCCGACGGCTTTGTACAATGATCCTTACGTCATTGAGGTTTTCATCAGCCAGTTCTTTAGCGAGCTTGGCTAATGCATCCGCCTTACTATTTTCCGCACGCGGTATGCTTTCTAGGGCAGAGGAAGGGATTTGAGTCAGCAATTGTTGCACTCTCTCGCCATACTTTACCAACTCTGGCTTGCACGTTTGATAGTCACCGTTTACTTGACTAACGACCAGCTGGGAGTCTCCGTATATAAGGAGGTCTTCGATTTCCATGTCGACAGCGATCATAAGACCTGCTATCAAAGCCCCATATTCTGCTTCATTGTTTGTCCTCGGCTCTGTTAGGGAAAAGGCAAAGCGCATTACCCCTCCTTGCGGAGTCACGAAGATAAGGCCCACCACCGATTTGATTATAGAGGTGGTGTGCTTTCGCTTCTTCATGGAAGATTCCCCATCGAAGTAGAGTTCCCATCGAGTATCACTCCCTCCTCTCTCTCCCTGTCGATCGTGTCAAACGCGTGCTCGTTCGGCAATTCGCAATTTAGGGGTGAATCAGCATGTATCGAATGCTCAACGAGGAAGTCGGCGGTGGTCTGGCCTTTCACCTCCTTGAGAGGTCGGTATGTTATCGAGAATTCCATTATGAGTGGGGCCCATTTAGAGAGCCGTCCCGTTAGCATGGCTCTTGACATTAAATATTTGAGAGGATCCACTTTTGATATGAGATGGAATTCATGCGCCAACACATAATGCTGAAGCTTCGTTATCGCGAAAATTAACGCCAGACAGTATTTTTCGATCGGGGAGTAGTTGTCTTCTGCCCCCAGTAAAACTCGACTCAAATAGTAGAGGGCTCTCTCCTTCCCTTGGTCATTCTCCTGTGCCCATAGCACGCCTAATGAACCTTCGAGGGCGGTTGTGTATAGGATGAGGGGTTTTCCCTTGATCGAAGCGGTCAGTACCGGCGGATTCTGCAGGTATTGCTTGATTTCGTCCAGTGCACTTTGGCATTTGCGATCCCAGACGAACGGGGTCCCCTTTTTCATTAAATGGCTGTAGGGGCGGCATTTGCCGGAGAGGTTAGCTATGAACCGCCGGATATACGCGAGCTTTCCTTGGGGAGACCGCAGTTACTTGAGAGTTCTTGGCGGGGGCATTTCCATAATCGTCTTGATCTTTAACGGGTCTATTTCGATGCCTCGATATCGTACGATGATCCTAGGAATTTGCCTGAGGAAACTCCGAATGCGCATTTGAGAGAGTTCATTTT
Organism: Agapanthus africanus; assembly: GCA_030015575.1. Lineage (NCBI taxonomy): Eukaryota > Viridiplantae > Streptophyta > Magnoliopsida > Asparagales > Amaryllidaceae > Agapanthus > Agapanthus africanus. The sequence continues at coordinate 32,600,830 of CM057339.1, forward strand.
CAGGTTGTATTTCCGAAGACGCTGGAAAACTATCTTTAGATGCTCCCAATGCTCCTCGTGCGACTTGCTTTTCACCACGAGATCGTCAATATAACATTCGACGATTTCATGTATGAGGTCATCGAAAATCTTTGTCATAACCCTTTGATAGGTAGCGCCAGCGTTCTTCAGACCGAAAGGCGTCACTTTGTAGAAAAATACTCAGAAGTACATACGCTAAGCGTATCTAAGCAATATAAAATAAATACAAAAGAGACAAGATATAAAAAGAACAGCAACTTTTATTTATTAACATTCTTTGTACAATGTATGAAAAGGAAATACAACTGAATAAAAAAGATGCCTAAACAGTGGCATAACAGGAAATGAAAAGTACCGAATGGAAAAGTGTACAATGAAACTAAAGTGCTGGATCTTCGACAAACTGCTCCAAGTCTTCTGCAGATGGCTTAGTCTCTGCCGGGTCCAAACCATCTGACGACATTCAAAGAAGAAAGAAATAGAATGTCGTCAGCGAACAGGTCGCTCGGTAAGTCCCAAAGATAAGAGGAGAAATAGAATAGACAGAGAGTAAGAGAGAGAGAGAGAGAGTAGCTTTTACAGTTGTATTATATTGTTATATTATTGTAGTATTGTGTTAACGCTGTTGTTTGTAGCTTGGTACAGAAGGATGCCAGTGTATATGAGAGGGGTCTCAGTATGCTAGAGACCAGGGTAAATGGAAGTACAAGACTCCGTTATACAACCCGGAATAACGGCAATTGGATTCATGTTAGGTGTCTTAATCTTACCGTCTCGTGCCACCTTTAACACCTTCCGTACCAATCTACCCCTTAAACCCCGCGATGACTTGATTGTATTGTTATCTTGTAACTTGTATTGGTTGTAAGATTGATTAACTGACTGACCGAAACCATAATATCAGTAAACGGATGTGACTGAATAATCATGTAAATGGAATAACTATAGAATCATGTAAATGGAATGTATATCCATGGTTCGGTTCGGTCAAGTTGTATAAATTGATAATTGAATTCATGGTTTCATGTGTTCATATTGAATTGGAATCTTGTAGATTATAGATTGACTTGAATCATATTCAAGTCAGATTAATCAGACTCAAACCCGAGTCAGACAATCAGAACTGTGATTCGAAGTCTTATAATTGCTAGGGTCCTTAGGGTAATTTATAAAACTTGAGAGGGTTTTATGTAAAAATACTTTTATATACACCTCAAGTATTTATTATTCGTCTTTAGAGTTGTAATGAGGATGGATTTTATGTTGTGACATTTCTAGTGAAAATATCCTAATTTTATAAATAAGGGTATTTATCTGTACTATTGATTTATTTGAAATTCATGGTATTTTAGTGTAATATTTAATCTTGTGATTTTTAGAAAAAGGTGGAAAATTTATAATATAATAAAATAGAAAGTTACCTGATAAATATACATATATTTATACAAAATAATTTTAATAAATATTTTATATTCGAAAAATCTCATTTTTCTTAAGATGTCGTATTTTAAACCTTTCGAGACCGAATGCTCTTTGCGGAGGTCTGAATCTCGCATTACTACGTCCGAAGATGTGCGATAATCCGCACCATCCTGAACGGGTTCCCCCAAAATGGGTTGTAGCGGCGCTTTGCAAATATTGTAAAATACGAATCCTTTAGAAAACGGTTTTAGAAAGTAAAAGGTATTTATTTGCAAAAGTGTAAATTTTCCGTATTTTAGATTCTAGGGTTTCCTAAGTCAACTAGCCTATTTCTAAATGGTCTAAACGACAAGTCGTTAGATGCCTCAAATCGCCTCTTCACCGCCATTTGTGGCCAGGTAAGTACAAATGAGGAAATGAGAGATCCGCTTATGAATCACCGTGAGACGGGCCTTTTAAAGTTACCTCTTCTCACTTGCCTAGCCTAGACATCACAAAGTCAGGTTTAGATAAACAATCGATGTCCACAACTTATCGTGTTTTCCTAATAAGAGGTATTTATTTAAAAGTGTATCAAACCTAAAACTTTTAGAAATGGTTTTATTAAGAATATGGTATTTAAATGAAAGTATTGTTTTACCGTATTCTAAGTTTTCGATGATATCGTTTTAGGTTGTATATGCGTGTGTGTGGAGGTAGGTCATTATCTCGTGCTCTACTTTAAATGTATAGCAAAGTTAAGGGGTTAAATGTGAAATCGAAACATTGTGGTATTTAAGTGAAGAAAATATGATAAGTTGGAAAGGCTATCATTTCATATGATGAAACTTGTTCAAATTGATTGTTAAATGTTTAATAGTCAATATAAAGATATTTAAGCATGAATGTATTGGTGAGAATTGAAATTTTATAGAAAACCGAATCGGAAATCGGATTTGTTTCGATTCCGTCGGATTTTATAATTTCGTATTTTAGAGAATGAGAGAGAGCACTAGAATGGGACTTACGGGTTTCGATTAAGCAAAGGAGTGAAGGGGGGACTAAAGGGGTTGCCGAGGCGTTGCTTCGTCGCCGGTTATTCCTGAAAACGTCGCCGGAATTTCTGCCGGAATTTCGTCGGAGTTTCGCCGTGAACTTGTTTTCAAAGTACACAACTTTTGAGAAGGTTTTGAGAGAGTGAGCTTAGGGTTTTGGGATGAGAGGGTAGAGGGTAGGGGGTGTATTTATAGGGTAGGCTAGGGGTAGGGTAGGTGAAGGGTTTTTAAATAAAAAATGTAAAAATAATTGTAACAATCATTAAAATTGGAGTAATTGGTGTTTATTGTGCTTTCTGGAAACGATCTAACCATTTAAAGTATGCAGGGGAGTTGGGAATGCAAAGAGGCACACTTTTGATGTTCGGGACTCGGCCGTCCGGCCGGCGCCGCCGGCCGAGTCAGGTGGTCGGTGGGTGTGGGCTTGTCAGGTGAAGGCTCTGGTATATTTAACTTTTCAGGTGCAGTTCAAGTTTTGGGAGTTAAGGTGTGTGGACTGTTGGGCTTCCAAAGGATTTAAAACAAAAACAATATAAAAATAATGTGGAGCATGGGATTTGAACTCTGGTGGCTTGGTTCAGCAATGCAAGGTATTACCAATGAGCTACAAGCTCTTTCTTGTAATTATTGTGGGAAAATAAATACTTAAAGTGGTAACAGCAACATTAAATACCCCAAATATACTTTGAATTTAAATCAATTCTTTGTACATTAAAAATGGAGTTATTTAAAAACAAAATAATTACTTATATCTTGTGCTCAGGATAAAATACCCCTTTATGGATTTTGAAAAAAAATAATTTAAAAATTTGTATAGAAAAAGTGTATAAGAAAATTAGGATTGTTACATTCTACCCTTCTTATAAAAATTTCGTTCTCGAAATTTATAAAAGGAAAGTGTAACAGTGCAAGGAAGTTTGGTGACTGTAGTATAGATAGTGTATAAAAGTGATACGATGGTGAAAAAGGCTTACCGGTGTTAGCTTGACCTACAGTCTCGGCTTCTACGGCTTCTAATATGAATGTCTGTCGCCGTGGTACATTCCTTCGAGCTGGAGGCACATTCTACTTTTGGGGCCGGTTTCTCTGCCCTCTAGGCATGTCCCTCATTGCTTGTTGGAATTGGCGAGTAGGCTGTGCAGGTGGTGGAGCAGATAGTGCAGGACGAGTTGCAGGAGCCTGGATAGCTGGCCGCTGCGGGTAGTTGGTAGGTGTGTGAGTTGAGTTGCTATTGTAAGGATAGTCCCCAATTCCGTGGTTGGATGCGCCACAAATTAGACACAAGCCTTTTGCGCGTCTACAGTCCTTTTACAAGTGTCCCTTTCTATGGCAGTAGTGGCAAATTTCTTCAGTTCTCCTGGGTTCAAACGATGGCCTGGAAGAGGCTCCTACTGCCATTTGAGTGGCAGGGCGTTTCAAACCGGCAGATTGGGGTCTGCCCCTCGCCTTTATTACTGCATCATAACTGCGGGCGGCTTTCAGAGCATCTTCTTGTGTCAAAAATTTCCCTGTGGCTAGTGCAGCCTGAATTTCTGTGTCTAAACCTTGTTGAAAGCGACGGGCTCTGATCTCGTCCGTCGGTATCAAGTGTGCCGCAAATCGGCTTACCATGGTGAATTCAGCGTCATATTCATCCACTGTTTTGTCCCACATCGAACCATGTTGTGGATGAATGAACTGCTGCTCCATGGCAAACATGGCAGTCACAGGGAAGTATTTCGCGTCGAACTTCTTGCGAAAAGTCTTCCATTCAATAGGCTGTACAAAACGGATTTTTTCCGCCTTCCTCCAGTTGCGAGCATTGTCCGTGAGCTGCAGTTTCGCCACACGGACACATGCTATTTCTGGCACTCATGTTGCTACCAGATCATCCTCGATATTTTGAGCCCATTCCTCAGCTTCTAGTGGGCTCCCCTTTCCTGAGAACTGTTTGGGATGTAAAGCCCTGAATTGCTTTACCCCAGGTGCGTCAGTCTCGGGACGGTTCAGGAGTTGTTGCTGTCCCTCAAGAAGACTGTGGATCACCTCAAGTAGCACAGTTTGCTCGGTGGGTGGCGCGTGAAAAGCTGGTGTGAGAGGTAGTGCTGGAGGTGTGTTGTTGACGTTGGTGCTGGTGTTGTTCGGGGAATCTATAACCCTGAAGAAAAATTTGGGTTAGGACAGATTCAAGTACATGAAATGATAAGATTCAAGGATTATGAAATTGTAAGATTCAAGGAACATGAATTGTAAAGAATGTTTTAGTTGCTGGTTATTGTGTTATATTGTTTAGGTTGTTCACGCAGAACAGAACTGCATGATAGGGATTCATACAGGTCTGACCTGCATGGGCCACCAACAAAACCTGTCACGCCCCACTTCTCAGTATACGGCGAAGGGGACGCGACGAGGTCCGCTACGTATATACTCAGAAGTACATACGCTAAGAGTATCTAAGCAATATAAAATAAATACACAAGAGACAAGATATAAAAAGAACAGCAACTTTTATTTATTAACATTCTTTGTACAATGCATGAAAAGGAAATACAACTGAATAAAAAAGATGCCTAAACAGTGACATAACAGGAAATGAAAAGTACTGAATGGAAAAGTGTATAATGAAACTAAAGTGTTGGATTTTCGACAAACTGCTCTAAGTCTTCTGCAGATGGCTCGGTCTCTGCCGGGTCCAAACCACCTGACGAGATTCAAAGAAAAAAGAAATAGAATGTCGTCAGCGAACAGGTCGCTCGGTAAGTCCCAAAGATAAGAGGAGAAATAGAATAGACAGAGAGTAAGAGAGAGAGGGAGAGAGTAGCTTTTACAGTTGTATTATATTGTTATATTGTTGTAGTATTGTATTAACGCTGTTGTTTATAGCTTGGTATAGAAGGATGCCAGTGTATACGAGAGGGGTCTCAGTATGTTAGAGATCAGGGCAAATGGAAGTATAAGGCTCCATTATAGAACCCAGAACAACGGCAATTGGATTCAGGTTTGGTGTCTTAATCTTACCGTCTCGTGCCACCTTTAACACCTTCCGTACCAATCTACCCCTTAAACCCCGCGATGACTTGATTGTATTGTTATCTTATAACTTGTATTGGTTGTAAGATTGATTGACTGACCGAAACCATGATATCAGTAAACGGAAGTGACTGAATAATCATGTAAATGGAATAACTGTAGAATCATCTAAATGGAATGTATATCCATGGTTCGGTTCGGTCAAGTTGTATAAATTGATAATTGAATTCATGGTTTCATGTGTTCATATTGAATTGGAATCATGTAGATTATAAATTGACTTGAATAATATTCAAGTCAGATTAATCAGACTCAAATCCGAGTCAGACAATCAGAACTGTGAATCGAAGTCTTATAATTGCTAGGGTCATTAGGGTAATTTATAAAACTTGACGGGGTTTTATGTAAAAATACTTTTATATACACCTCAAGTATTTATTATTCGTCTTTAGAATTGCAATGAGGGTGGATTTTATGTTGTGACATTTCTAGTGAAAATATCCTAGTTTTATAAATAAAGGTATTTATCTGTAATATTGATTTATTTGAAATTCATGGTATTTTAGTGTAATATTTAATCTTGTGATTTTTAGAAAAAGGTGAAAAATTTATATTATAATAAAATAGATAGTTAACTGATAAATATACATATATTTATACAAAAATAATTTTAATAAATATTTTATATTCCAAAAATCTCATTTTTCTTAAGATATCGTATTTTAAACCTTTCGAGACCGAATGCTCCTTGTGGAGGTCTGAATCTCGCACTACTACGCCCGAGGATGTGCGATAATCCGCACCATCCAGAACGGGTTCGCCAAAAATAGGTTGTAACGGCGCTTTGCAAAGATTGTAAAATACTAATCTTTTAGAAAACAGTTTAAGAAAGTAAAAGGTATTTATTTGCAAAAGTGTAAATTTTCCGTATTTTAGATTCTAGGGTTTCCTAAGTCAACTAGCCTATTTCTAAATGGTCTAAACGACAAGTCGTTAGATGCCTCAAATCGCCTCTTCACCGCCAATTGTGGCCAGGTAAGTACAAATGAGGAAAGGAGGGATCCGCTCACGAATCACCGTGAGACGGGCCTTTTAAAGTTACCTCTTCTCACTTGTCTAGCCTAGACACCACAAAGTCAGGTTTAGATAAACGATCGATGTCCACAACTTATCGTGTTTTCCTAATAAGAGGTATTTATTTAAAAGCGTATCAAAGCTAAAACTTTTAGAAATGGTTTTATTAAGAATATGGTATTTAAATGAAAGTATTGTTTTATTGTATTCTAAGTTTTCGATGATATCGTTTTAGGTTGTATATGCGTGTGTGTGGAGGTAGGTCATTACCCCGTGCTCTACTTTAAATGTATACCAAAGTTAAGGGGTTAAATGTGAAATCGAAACATTGTGATATTTAAGTGAAGAAAATACGATAAATTGGAAAGGCTATCATTTCATGTGATGAAACTTGTTCAAATTGATTGTTAAATGTTTAATAGTCAACATAAAGATATTTAAGTATGAATGTATTGGTAAGAAGTGAAATTTTATAGAAAACCGAATCGAAAATCTGATTTGTTCTGATTCCGTCGCGTTTTGTAATTTCGTATTTTAAAGAATGAGAAAGGGATAGAATGGGACTTACGGATTTCGATTAAGAAAAGGAGTGAAAGGGGGACTAAAGAGGTTGCCGAGACGTTGCTTCGTCACTGGTTGTTCCTTAAAACGTCGCCGGAATTTCCGCCGGAATTTCGTTGGAGCTTCGCCGTGAACTTGTTTTCAAAGTACACAACTCTTGAGAAGGTTTTGAGAGAGTGGGTTTTGGGTTTTGGGATGAGAGGGTAGAGGGTAGGGAGTGTATTTATAGGGTAGGCTAGGGATAGGGTAGGTGAAGGGTTTTTAAAGAAAAAATATAAAAATAATTGTAAAAATCATTAAAAATTGGAGTAATTGGTGTTTATTGTGCTTTCTGGAAACAATCTAACCATTTAAAGTATGCAGGGGAGTTGGGAATGCAAAGTGGCACACTTTTGATGTGGGGGACTCGGCCGTCCGGCCGAGTCCGGCCGGCAGCGTCGGCCCGAGTCGGCCGGTCCGCCGGTCGACTCGGCCGATCCCAACCGAGTCAGGTGGTCGGTGGGTGTAGGCTTGTCAGGTGAAAACTCTGGTTTATTTAACTTTTCAGGTGCAGTTCAAGTTTTGGGAGCTACGGTGTGTGGACTGTTGGGCTTCCAAAGGATTTAAAATAAAAACAATATAAAAATAATATGGGGCATGGAATTTGAACTCTGGTGGCTTGGTTTAGTAATGCAAGGTATTACCAATGAGCTACAAGCTCCTTCTTGTAATTATTGTGTGAAAATAAATACTTAAAGTGGTAACAGCAAAATTAAATACCCTAAGTATACTTTGAATTTAAATCAATTCTTTGTACATTAAAAATGGAGTTATTTAAAAACAAATAATTACTTATATCTTGTGCTCAGGCTAAAATACCCCTTTATGGATTTTGAAAAAAAATAATTTAAAATTTTGTATAGAAAAAGTGTATAAGAAAATTAGGGTTGTTACATCGGAGCACTCTAAGTCTTCTCTCTTCTTCATCCTCATCGCTGTCCTCGAATTCTGGGATATCGTAGACATCCCTGGGTTTCCAACGGGATACGACATTCCATCCCGGATGCTTCAAACAATGTGAGTAGTATACTTGGAACGCTTGGTTTGGAAAGATAAACGGATCTTCCTGACCGTAAAATCGAAGTGTGTTCACACTGGTCAATCCATATTCATCTTTCCAAGTCCTAAGATTGCTTCTCCACTTATCAGTATCGGTTCGCGTATCGTACCAAGTACACTGAAATATATAAAAGGGTTCTGATTGTCCGGGATAGTGGATGCTGAGTATACAATTTAAGTATCCATAATAAATCACACCATCCGATCCTACAGTCACAGTCCCATTATTCTGAGTGGTTCTAGATATTTCTATGTCCTTAATTTCGAATTTGTATCCAAGGACACTGAATCGTTTATAATATGCAACCTCCATACTGGGAAATTGAGCTAAACATCTTGAATTACTCTCTAATGATGCAGACAAGTTCGGATCGTGGATCTAATAAAACAAATTTTATGACAAATACATAACGATATAAGTTTAGATTAAAACTGATAGTAATAACATGTTATTCGAATAACTTACATGATCTGCAACCCAATTGCAAAAATTATCCTGATGATATTTTTTCAATCGTTCATCATTCCAATCAGGATGCCCCTCACGTATCTCGTTAAAATGAATTCTGTTCTCGACAATAAATTATGACATTAATATATATCATTTCATACATACATAAAGACAAATATAACAATTAATCCAAAAAAACCTACTCTCTAATTTTTTCAAGACATGCGCAATTAAGCAAGAAAAACTGGTATATCTTGTTGATAAATATAGTGTCTACCCTCTTATAATCGGCTTTACCATATGGCCCGTCTTGAATTCTTCGAGGCCGGTTAAGTCTCGTCTCAATGTTCTCGTCCAGATAGCGGGAACAAAATGTGGTTGCATCATCTAGAAGATAATCTTGCATGATAAAACCCTCTGGTCGATTTCTATTGCATATATACTTTTTAAGAGTGTAAAGGTACCTAAACAAAATATGTTGAATAAATAAATACGGGCATACAGTACAACAATAATTTTAAAAATTGCGCGAAACGAAAAATTCCACGTACCTCTCGACGGGATACATCCATCGATATTGTACCGTTCCAGCTAACTTAGCCTCAGTTGCAAGATGAACCGTCAGGTGTATTATGATATCAAAGAATGACGGTGGGAAAATACGCTCAAACCTGCAAAATATCAATGCAATAGAATTTTCTAGTTTATCCAGCGTCACAACATCCAGTGTTTTAGCGCATAACTCTCTGAAAAAACAACATAGGTCGTTGATTACTAGACCAACCGATTCGGGGAGAGAAGTCCTGAGGGTTAATGGGAGAAGGTGCTCCACGATAACATGGTGATCATGATTTTTCAGCCCATCAATCTTGCCTTTCACAATTTTTATCTTCTTGCTGAATGATCCTGAGAAATCTATGGGAACTTTCAAATCATGCAGCACCTGCAGGAATCTTTTCTTCTCCGGTTGTGACATATGATAAGCAGCATTGGGAAGTACAAACTTACCTGGTTTACCCGCTACTGATTTAGAATGCAATTCACTTCTTATTTCCCAGTCCTGTAGATCCATCCGAGCATTGAGGTTGTCTTTCGATTTCCCGTCTTTACAAATAAGCAAGTTGAGTATGTGATCGGATACTCCCTTCTCTATATGCATGACGTCCAGACAATGACGCACTAAATTTGTTGACCAATACGGAAGCTCGAAGAAAATGCTTAACTTGTTCCAGAATGGTGGTTTGACCTGTTTTGTCGGATCCATCCCAAAGGTCACATTATTGTAACCATCCCACTGAGCAATCACGTCCTCTCCGGACAATGGGGCTGGAGGTCCAAGAAGCTCCTGATGACCATCAAAGTGAACAGCGTCTAACCTGTAGGGGTGGTCTAGAGGCAGGAAACGCTGATGGCCGTAATAACAAACTTTCCTGCTAAAATTCAAGAATTTCAATGTTGTATATTGATGGCAATGAGGACATGCTTTTTGACCATGTACGGACCAACCTGATAGCATTCCATACGCGGGAAAGTCATTAATTGTCCACATTAAAACCGTGCACAGTATGAAGGTTGTATTTGTATTTGCATCGTAAGTTTCTACACCATCAATGAACAAAGATTTTAACTCCTCGATCAGAGGTCAGAGATAGACGTCGATATTGTTTCCTGGTGAGTTTAGTCCGTTGATAAGAAGAGGCGTCATAAACTATGATTGGTTTATAGCCAACCAAGGCGAAAGATTATAAATTATCATTAAAACGGGCCATGTGCTGTGGCTTCCATCCATATAGTTGAATGGGCAGAAGCCATCACTAGCCAGTCCGAGCCTGACATTGCGAGAATCGCTACTGAATATTGCGTGCCTCCTATCGAAATCCTTCCATGCCGGTGAATCTCTTGGATGGCTCATTTTTCCATCTTCACTTGGAGGAGCACGGTGATGCCAAATCATTGGTTCGGCTGTTTTCTTGCACCTGAATAGCCTCTGCAGCCTCTGTGTTATGGGAAAGTATCGTGATATCTTGACAGGTATATCGGGATTCTTATCGGAATCTTTCGGTTTATACCTGCCCTCTCCGCATGTGGGACACTCTTTCAAATCTGAATTCTCTTTCCGGTACAACACGCAATTTTTAGGACATGCTTGAATCTTCTCACACTTCAGACCCAAATCAGACATCATCTTCTGGGCTCCGTACCAGCTGTCGGGCACGTTATTTCCTGAGGGCATAGAATCTTTCAAGAACAAAAGAAGCATTGTGAATGACTTGTTACTCCATCTATTTAGGCACTTAATCTGGAAAAGTTGGACGAACCATGAGAGGGTGAATACTTTGCATTCTCATAAATTGGTTTTCTAGCATCATTCATGAAATTTTCATATTTATCCGCACGCGGTCCTTGACCGGAAGGAATGCCATCTTCGGTACGAATAGATTCACCTAGAGCAGCCTCTACCATATCCTCCATTTCTTCTGATGGAAAAAAATTACCGTCTTCTTTTTCTGCCGTATTACCGTCTTCTCCTTCTTCTCCTACCGCATTATCGTTTTCTCCTTCTTCTTCTGCCGCATTACTGCGTTCTTCTCCTTTCCCGTGATATAGCTAAGTTGTATAAAGTCTAGTAAAACCATATTTTACGATATGAAGCTCTGCCAATTCTACCTTCTGCCGGTACTTATTCCTACATCTATCGCACGTGCAGAGAATCTTCTCTATCACGATCTTATTATGTGCGCGTGCAAATTCAATAAAAGCAGCAACTCCTGCGACAAACTTAGGTTGCATACGTTGTTGCCAATCCACATAATCCAGTTCTTAACTCTGATGTACTCATGGGTCATGTTAGACTGTATAACATATAAATTGTAGGTTATGATGACTATATTGAGAAATCTAAGAACGGGATGGTTACTGACAAAGAAGAAAATCCGTGTATATGGTTTGTGTGTGCGTTTGTCGTTGAAAAGAATAAATTATCGATAATCAAAGTAAGATTTTAGGATATTCATGTATGAGAATATGAAAGTTTCATATTATCATCGAGTATCATATATTGGTTTTAACTTGAACATCTTGAATCACTCTTTAATGATGCGTTTGTTGTGTATTCTTGTTGTATGTATGTATTTCGGCTGTCGGGGGTAAGGCTTCTATCCCATTAAGAATGTATAGAGCGGACACCCATTCTCTTGCGCTTTCAACCGTTTCGAGTAAATTTCGGAAGCACCTCCCCGCTGTTCTCCGAGTACACTGTAATAAAATAGATAATCATTTCAAAGTTGTGAAACAGCGTTAAAATGAACATCTAATCTATCTTTGAACACGGAGAACCTGTGGAAAAGTACCGATGAAATATCTCGAAACAGATGAAAACACAAGTGATTGAAGGTGTTTGCTTTATACATTCCTAACTTGTCCACACGGGACAAATCTATCAGTTATCATACGATTGAATCTTCTCGTCACATAGACTACACGATGGTTGTTAGTATCGAGCTATACCGTCCGATATTTAACAACCTTCGTATAGTTCTATATCACGACGAACATCGAACGTATGTTAACCGATAGACGGGGACTAAGTGGCACTTTGAGTTTCATATATAAGTATCGATGAGAATATGAAAGTTTCGTATTATCATCAAGTATCATATATTGGTTTTAACTTGAACATCTTGAATCACTCTCTAATGATGCGTTTGTTATGTATTTTTATTGTATGTGTGTGTTTCGGCTGTCGGGGGTAAGGCTTCTATCCTATTAAGAAACTATAGAGCGAACACCCATTCGCTTGTGCTTTCAACCATTTCGAATAAATTTCGGCAGCACCTCCCCGCTGTTCTCCGAGTACACTGTAATAGAATAGATAATCATTTCAAAGCTGTGAAATAACGTTGAAATGAATATCTAATCTATTTTTGTACACGGAGAACCAGCAGAAATGTACCGACGAAATATCTTGAAACGGATGAAAACACAAGTGAATGCAGGTGTTTGCTTTATACATTCCTAACTTGTTCACAGGGGACAAATCTATCGGTTATCATACGATTGAATCTTCTCGTCACATAGACTACAAGACGGTTGTTAGTACCGAGCTATACCGTCCGATATTTAACAACCTTCGTATAGTTCTATGTCACGACGAACATCGAACGTATATTAACCGATAGACGGGGACTAAGTGGTGCTTTGAGTTTCATATATGAGTATCGATGAGAATATGAAAGTTTCATATTATCATCGAGTATCATATATTGGTTTTAACTTGAAAAACGTGCCGTTGAAACAAATTATTGTTCTCCACCTTGCACTCTCTTAACAATGGTACATGCATTAAACAACATGTAAGAGTTATCTATAACAACTCTAAACTTTCACCTGTTGGGTTCAACAAAAAGGTTTTTGATATAACAAACACAACCTTCCTCAATTTTTCCCTTGAATCGATGTGAAATTAATAGTGTCCATATGACACAATAGATATATTTTCCACACAAAAGAAAAAAGGCAAACAATAGTTAAGCAATTGTAATTCTATCAAGTATCCAGACTGAAAAAGAATAAATAGCAAACTAAATATTAATCACTAATGAAAAACAAACAAAAGTGTATCATTACAACCAGCAAATTAAAAGGACCATAAAGAAAACAACAAAGATTTAATTCTCATCTATGACAATTAAATTGGTGCTCAAGTATTTGCCATCTAAATTAGACATGGACGGAGCGATTTAATATGTAAGTCATGAAAGTCGACGGTCTTCATGCAAGTACATGTATATGCTTGTAAAAACGAATTAATCCAACCCTATGTGGAAGATATCTATGCAAACAATGTAAAAATCTATTGATCTAATGACCTTACATGGTTTCAACTTGGTAATCTAACTAGTATTAATTTGTGTCAAAAATAGCCGACTTTAGATGAGATCAATCTTATATGAGCTCACTTTTGATTACGGCTTCAAATTTTACATTCTTGCAAAGCCTTAAGCACCCACTATTGTTAAAAAAGAATATGTTAAATATGAAAATGCCCTGAGCTAATGAAAAGCTAGAGCCTCAGCCCCATCCTCAGCCCCAGCCTAACCCAAACCCCAACACCAAACCCCAACCGAACCCTAACCCTAACCCCAACCCCAACCCCAACCCCAGCCAAACCCCAACCCTAACACCAAACCCCAACTGAACCCTAACCCCAACCCTAACCCCAACCGAACCCCAACCCCAACCCCAACACCAACCGAACCCTAACCCTAACCCTAACCCTAACCCTAACCCTAACCTAAACTGAACCCGATGCCTAACCCTAACCCTCATCCCTACTCGAACCCTGAACCCTAGCCCTAACATCATCAAAATTATGTTTAATTGGAGATTTACTAACCTGTAGGTGGTGGAGGAGACAATGGAGACGCTTGGCGGTCGACGACGCGCGCAATCGGCGACGAGGAACTCGACGAGGAAGAACGAGGGCGGTGGCGGGCCGCGAACGGAGGGCGGTGGCGACGAGGAGAAAATTGGAGACGCGGGAACGAGAGATAATTTTGGGAATTTTGGGAACAAGGGAAAGAGATCGATGGCGTAGGGCATTTCTGTGCCTTCTTTTATTAAATTCCCATTTAGATGCCCCTACGGACTTAACCGTAGGTCATTGGTTTGCGGCTCCGTAGGACCAAACAACAAATTACGATTTAATATTTTTAAATTAAAACATCGGGCACTGTAGGGACAACCATTGGGCCCTACGTATTTATCCGTAGGGGCAAGAAAAATCTGCCCCTACGGATTCCATTATCCATAGGGGCAACCCCATATTGTAGTAGTGACAAGTGGAGTTAGCAAGAGATCATCTTCCGGCGAGGATCGAAGAAAATTCCGGCGACTCCGCAACGTCACGACGACAACCTCTATTCCTACACTTTCCTCTTAACCACATTACTCATAAGTCCCTCTCAATGCCATTTTTTCTTTTTGAAAAATATTTTTTTCAAAACATGTCGGTAAGTGAAGTTAATACCGACATCTTATTCTAAACCCTAAGAATTTCACTATCTTTTCCGTATCTTTCATCCAAATTCTTACCATATATTTATAACCATAAAACTAATGTCTAGAACCAACTTTCACCCTAAAATATCATGATATCTAACTTTAATTCAACCTTTACATTAAAGTACCATGAACTTTAGATATGTCATCTTTATTACCTTGCTTAATCATATCTTTAGAAAACTTCACGGGGTAAAGACCTACCCCTCACATACACACATGTTTCCATAGCACGATACCCTTTGAGCACATTTTTGGTTACGATTATAATAGTTCATCAAAATACCATGTACTATAAAAACGGTTTTCTTTTAAAATTGTATTTTAAACTTCTTTGCAAATAAACCTCTACAACCCTCTTTAGAGGATCCACTATTGGATAGTGTGGATTATCGCACATTCTTGAGCTAGCAGAGCGAGATGGAGACCTCCTCACGGAGCATTCGGTCTCGAAAGGTTTTTAATATGATTTTTAAGAAAAATGAAATTTTCTATTTAATAATAAAATTAATTTTTATAATTATATAAATATTATAAATTCATATATATAATAAAATTAATTTTTATAATTATATAAATATTATAAATTAATATATTTTCAAAATATAATAACCTTATATTTTTCAAAGGAAAGAATTACAAGTTTCATCAAAATACCATCAAGATACCAATAAAGTCAAGCTTTACAGTAAAATACTATGAACTATTCAAATTAAGTTATTATCACTAAAATACCTCAATTCTTAAAATTCACATTCATGGAAATCCTAAATAATATAAATAATTTCTCGAGATTATTTTGAAACTATATATTAAAAATATTTTTCACAAAACCCTATCGAGTTATATAAAATTACATTTAAAGACTTTAGTAAATATAGGTTTAAGCGGGATCAATTCTCTTGAGCCCCAGGGAGCCGGAGAAAGTAAGTACTTATCTATTTAAGGTAGAAAATTTAACGGTGTTATCAATGGTAATTATCTTAGAAAAAAACACAAATCCTACCGTCCATGTGCAGCAGTTTCCGATAACTCCTGAATATAATTCAGGATCCAAATCAGTTTATAAGTGTCTAACTCAGTCTGAGTCTAACTCAAATCTGAATTCAATCAGAGTCTAATTGACCATGAATTCTATATTGAACATGAATTCTATATGAAACATGAACACTTGAATCTGAATACCAGAATTCAACAACTATATCAATATGCAAACATGCTTGATCTGACCAAACCATAGTTATAACTTGACTTAACTACATGACTGCTTGTTTACATCCTAGACCTGATTACTTAAACAAATTGTATCCATGGTCTCAGCAAGTCTGATAATTATAATTTATATAAAACATTACACGGGGTTAACGGGGTAGATTGGTACGGAATGTATTAGAAGTGGAACGAGATGGTCACTAAAAGACACTTACATGAACTCTCGTGCCGTTGTCCCATGGATTTTGACGGGGCTTGT
Organism: Agapanthus africanus; assembly: GCA_030015575.1. Classification (NCBI taxonomy): domain Eukaryota; kingdom Viridiplantae; phylum Streptophyta; class Magnoliopsida; order Asparagales; family Amaryllidaceae; genus Agapanthus; species Agapanthus africanus. The sequence goes on from CM057339.1 coordinate 32,617,031, forward strand.
ACTATATGTTACCATAGTCCATAGAGCAAGTTGGACTCCTCTCGTATACACTGATACCTTCTGCACTAAGATACAAACAACTACATTAGAATAATAATCTTATACCTGTATAACTTAACAGTTTATTTCCACATCACTTTTTATATTCCTTACTCTCGTTTGGGACTTACCGGGCGCTAGTTCGCTGACGACATTTCTGTCTATTTCTTTCTTGGAATGTTCGTCAGGAGGACATGACTCTCAGGAGATCGAGCCCAGTCAAGAGTACTTGGATCAGATTGCAGCACAGCCAGACTACTAACTTTATTGTACTTATCTTCCAGTTTGTATGCCACTGTTTAAGCATTGCTTTTATCATTGTACTTTTTCTTTTCAAATCAGTTATATTGTAAAGATGAATGTAAATAAAAGTTACTGTTCATTTTATATCACTTGTCATTCTTGTGAATTTTTACATATATTGTTTATTTCCACTTGTCGTATTTATTTTTTAGTAAATATGTCGCGTGTCTGCCACGTCACCGCCTCCGTACACCGGGAAGCGGGACGTGACATGTTTTGTTGGCAGCCCATGCAGGTTAGTTCTGCATGAAATCCTAAGCAATATATCATAAGAAAATAATATCCTAGTCTTATCCCTTATAGGATCACAAAATTAAAAGCATAACTAGAAAAATAAATCTAAAGTATCACTAAAGTAAATCAGCAGAAAGCTCTTCACCGCTCAGCTTGTCTGTCAAAATATTCTCGATTTTCCTGCGATAAGGTTAAAGGAACTGGATGATGCAAAACCCAGATATCAGTGCGTCATAAATATCATAGTATAATAATAAACTGAATAGTATGCTATATAGGATGTCACGTGCAAAATAAGATATGTGTATAAACAATCACAGGTGTTATACAACATGCTATAGGTATGTCACGTGTATCCTGAAGTTTGTGTTTCTAGATTGCTATTCTACAGGTATTTGAAACCATTGAATGTACTCCTCTATATAACTCAAAAGTATATATCCCGTTACCCCTCGGGACCACGGATCAAGATATATGAATCAAGAATAATTCTGTTCCGTTACCCTCCGGAACCACAGATCAAGTAGTAAGAATGTCGAATGATTCTGTTCCGTTACCCTCCAGAACCATAGATCAAGTAATATTCATTTAAGTTACACTTCAGTTATATTTTTGATTTTCCCAAGTTTCGTTTTCCAAGTCAGGTATTAATAATATCTACCTAATACCAACACAGGAACGGACATGTACGTGCAATGTCTATCTAGACAATAGGTCACATCCATCAGGACAACAAATCAGGATTGTTGGCATCAATAAGTATTACAGGTAAGTATGTATAAATAAGATAGCAATGTCAGTAACAAGATGACGGGTTATAAGCATGTCAATGTAGTATATTAATTTATGTAAAGTGTTTATTGTAACATTATCGTGCAAACAGGTCATGATGAGATACGGTTATCTCGTTGCTGTAAATAGCGTAACGAAAATAAATAAACATACTAGTTCCTACATTCGATTAGCCAAATTAGAATAGTTCGTATAAATTCTAGTTATATATGTAATTTTGCATAACATTATAAACTGTAATTATAAATGTGTTAGTGTTAACTAAGTAATTAAATACAGATTATCTATATAAAACTCTATATTGATAATAAATTACGACAATATAAATATATAGATATAAGAAACTAGTATGTAGCAAGTTATAAACTTGCCTCGGTCGCGACAAATGGGGACACGAACACGAACGGAGCAAGATCGAGACTCGATCTCGTCAAATGAATACGGCTCGGCTATGCTTGCAATGGCCTCGACTTCGGTGTTGCCTAAAGGTTGAAGATGAGTGCTCCGGCGACAGTCTGCTGGAGGAGGGGAACGGGGTCGACGGTGGAGATGAGGTTATGGTGATTATCAGGGTTCTGAGTTCGGCGGAGAGTTTGCAGTGGGTATAGGCGAGTGCAAGAGGCGATGGTGATGGTCGCTGTGGTGATGGGATCGGCGACTGCGACTGCAATCGAGGTGTCGGTAAAGAGGCGATGGAGGTTTTGAGTTGTGGATATGGGTTCCAGGAAGTAGGAGTTGCTCTCGGTGATGGGTTCTCGAGGAGAGGAGGTTGCAGGTGATGGAGTTTGTGGAGTTCAAGGTGATCGATAGTAAGATGAGGAAGGAGAGGAAGGCGACGACCCGGTGATGGAGGAGGAGGTTGCTCAGGTGAGGATCCATGTGATGGGGTGAGGTGATGGAAGCGATGGTGGTGATGATGATGCAACGAGGGTTAAGAGTGATGAACTTATGGGTGATCGGGCCGAGGGTTGACGGTGAGGTGTGGGCTGGAGTTTGAGTGCTCGGAGGAGATGCCGGTGGTTGATGGGAGATGAAGAAGATGACGATGATGGCTCGGGTGTGAGGAGGCGTGGTCGGGAGAGATGGGTGCAAGTTGGTGGCGACGAGTCGGAAATGATGATGAATGATGGAGGAAGGGTGGTGGTGGTGGTGAGGTTGGAGGTATGGCTGCGAGGAAGAAAAGAGAAAAAGAAAGAGTGCGGGAGAGAGAGAAAGAGAGATAGTTAATTTTTAATATATATATATATAATTATAATAATGGAGGAAAGAGGCCATACGAGGGAATTTTCTCCTATGGCGTCGAAAATATATATATATATATATATATATATATATATATATATATATATATAGAATAATGGAGATATATATATATATATATATATATATAGAATAATGGAGGAAAGAGGCCATAGGAGGGAATTTCCTCCTATGGCGTCGAAAAATTACAACCTCCACTATTTTTTTTGACAATCGGCACCCATCATCATCATTGTTATCATCTAAGATGTACATCCCAAATTTCATGTGATTCCACCGCTTTTTCACCGTTAAATTAGCAACGTAAAAGTTCAATGGTCGGTAAACCATTAATTTTGCATCAACTAAATCAATGGTGAAAAAAATTGTATAATCACAAGAATTTTGGTGTATCCACATCTTAGATGATAAAGATGGAAGTGATGCATGCCGATCGTCGGAAAAAATCACGGAGCGTGTACTTTTCCGACTTCATAGGAGGAAATTCCCTCCTATGACACCTCTCTCTCACGATATATATATATATATATATATATATAATGGAGGGAAAATGCCATAGGAGGGAATTTCCACTACTACAAATAAGGGTTGCCCCTACGGATTTATCCATAGGGGCAACCCACTGCCCCTACGGATATATGCGTAGGGGCGAAAAATACCCCGTAGGTGCAAAGGCCGCAGGTGCAAGTTGAAGCCCTGAACTTGCCCCTACGGGCAAATTCTTGCCCCTACGGATTTCTGTGTAGGTCCTGTTGCCCCTACGGAGTAGGCCGTAGGGTAAAAAAAGTTATATTATATACGGTTTTTTTAATATATTAAATGTACCTACGGACATAACCGTAGGGCCATGTACTACCCCCTACGGATATCTACGTAGGTACTTATCCGTAGGGGCAAAATATCAGGAATCCTGATATTTTGCCCCTACGGATAACGCCGTAGGGGCGATGCCGTGGCCCCTACGGATATGTCCGTAGGGGCACTCCCAACCCCCTGGTACTGAGATCAGGGGGGAAATATCAGTTACTGCTGATATTTTGCCCCTACGGATATAGCCCCGTATGTATATATTATCTGTATTTTTTTTTTAAAAATGGGCTGCTTGATTTTTTCCCGCCCTGTGCACAATAATATATACATCAATCAAATATAAAATTAATCATCACACAACATATATCGCAGTATTCATAATCACATCTCATGCATATATATAATATACAAAAGAAACCCAAAAACTGAATATGATATAAATATAAACCAATATCAATATCGTTTCAAAATGTAGTACAATGTGTATGATATAAATAAATACATGTTTCAAAAAATAAGAACCAAAAAGCTACCCTAGTTCGGTCCTGCTCCACCTCTGAATAACGATAGAATAACGCGCGCCTGCTCCTCAGTCAATAAACTCTGCAATTCGGTGCGAGCGGGAGTCTGAGTGGCCTGTGGAGCTGGCGATGTGGTCTGCGCAACCGCCGTCGAGGTAGTCGCTTGCGGAGCCGCGGCTGCGGGAGTCTGAGCGGGCGGTGGAGCTATAGGAGCTGTCTGCGGAATCGCAGCCGATGTAGTGGCTTGCGGAGCCGCAGCCGAAGGAGATGCATGTGGAGGCTCGGCCGATGTACCCTGTCGCGTCTGGACATAACGTGTGTAATAAGCGTGTAAGAACTGTGTATTATTCGAATTCGTATCATTATTAAGTTATTTCGAAACCCCGTTTGGATATCTAGTTTGCTGTTTATTTTAATTACATCTGTATGTATGATTAATCAAACTTAAGTCTAAAACCAAATAAGCTCAAGCTACGTACTAATTATGGATATGTTGATATCTATATAATATGACATGATATTTTACTATAAAGTAGTATACATACCAGCATCTCCTTTAACTCCTGAACGGTGGCCCTCAAGCTCTCCAGTTCCTGATGGACACGTCGGTCACTGGAGACGGAGGAAGTAACCGCCGGGGTGGAGTCCAACCTCATATGGGCCCTGCTAGGGCCCAGTCCCCGGCCTCTCTCCCAACCTCCGTGGTGCCCTCCGTGTGCGGCGTCCAGAACTGGGGTCAGCAGCCTCGGATCGCTCTGTCCGGTAAAATCGATCCCCGAGGCCTGGGCCTGCTCAACCACCCGCTCCTACACCCACATTAAGCAGTAAATTATAAGTATAAAATTTAAACTTGAACCTTCCAAAACTAAAATTTCAAATTTGGGTAGAAAAAATATTAACACTTACGCAGTACTCCTGGGTAGCGACGTCGGGATATCGAAGCTCGCCCGTGGAGGGATTTGTCGAGATACCGTGGACGGCAAGATATGCGGACAGCACGCTCGGTGTACCACCTGATGCCACGGTCCGAGACGTCTGCAATATTAGAAAGTAACTCTTAATATTAGAAATATTAGAAAATAACTCTTAATATTGCAGAATATCACAAAGGTCGGTCTATTGTAATTTACCGATAACTCCATGGCTCGAGTAATGTTCCTCGAGCCACCTGTGTAAGTGGGGCGACCCCTCTTCGCCGACTTCCTGTTCTCTGTATTCTGAACGGCCTATTTCTGCACAACGCATTAACATTTAGTTTTCTGATTAAGAAACACAAAGAAATAAATTATATCATAAATAATGAATTACATTTAAAATACATACCTGTTTGCGTTGGGAGTCGAAATAAGCGCACAATAGAGGCCATGTCTCTACGTCGACTCTCGCAAACGCCGGAGTAGATAAGAGGGCCGCTCTCTCTGCCTCGGGGGTCACCATCCACAGGGAGTAGCAGTCGGCCTTCAGCTCATTCCTGTTGTATCGGACCTTGGCCTGTATGTTCTTCATCAGGCCATTGTACAGAGCATAAAGGTCGAGCACCCTCCCCGGGTGATCAGGGTCGGCTACAGGCTGAAAATCATAATCCAACTGAAAATACAAAAAAAACATTGTTATTAGATTGCAAGTGTTAATAATAAATATATTGGATAGATCAAATGAAAATATATATTAATACATACCCGAGCCTGATCAAAGAAGAGGGCGAATGAGCGCGGGTGCTGCTCGCCCCACTCAACGTGAAGTGGATAGTTCTTCACGAGCCGGCTCTCGTCCCCCAAATACCGGCCGAACCTCTCGGCATGAGGACCGGTATAGCGATAGTCAAGGGTAAAAAAAAGGGAGAATGCTGCCTCCCCCTTAGCTCTGTCAGGCCTCAGCCTATAGGACTGATTCGGGCCTCGAGTCCCCCTCTGGGGATGGGGAGGCCCTGCGTCTGCACGAAATATCAAGACAATCAATAATAAGACAAAGTTGTATTAAGAAATCAAGGTTAAACGAAAATTCAAGTGTGATATATACCTCCGGTGACTATCGCACGAGCCTGGGCCCGGGCAGCAGCACGAGCGGGACGATAGTTCCTCCGGTGAGGAACAACCGGGGTCCCGGATGCGGACGCATCCCCTCCAACTAGAAAATAAATATCGACTCTAAATTTCCATGAAGTTCATATTTATTCTATAGAGCATATATAAAATGAATAAATATTTTAAATTTATTCATACTAACCTGCAAACGATGCGGAGGGTATGGAAGCGGCAGGAGTGGCCCCTGTGGAAGATGTGGACGCACCATCTATAATTAGACAATTAAAAATAGATTATATAAGTAATTGCAAAAAAAATGTGTAGATCAATAATATAACGTTCTAAATCAATATGCATGCACTATAGAATATATAAACATACCCGCAGGTGCGGTGGTGTCACCACCTACAGCTAGACAATAATAAAAATTGCTAAGTAAGAGCAAAAGGAATGTGTGTATTTATGATTTAGCATTCTAAATCAATATACATATACTATATGATATATAAACATACCTGGAGGAGCGGGGTGGCCTCTGTCCCAGATGTGGACGCATCACCAACAACTAGACAATCAAACATTGACAATATAAGTAATTTTGACATAAATAGGCATGAATATCTGTAATTTTACATTCAAAATGGATATGCGTGCAGTATACCTGGAGATGTGGCAAAATCCACACGGAAGGAGGCATCCGAAGGGGTCTCCGATCTGGGTGCAAGACCGGCCCTCTGAAGCTCCCTACGGAGCTCTCCGGGCGGCAGAACCGCTCTGCCTCTGCCTCTGCCTCTGCCACGGATGGAGCTCCTGCCGCCCCTCGCTGCTCCCGACATCGTCATCAAATCTAGATAAACGGTTCGTGGACGCATTAGACAATCATTAAAAGTATTGACTATATATATAGAGAGCGTAAAATGTGAAGTAATAATATAACATTACTGATAACTTTTTTCGTTTCGTGGGCGCATTATACATATCTACTTGGATTTCATCGTCGATGTCATTTCTAACCCACATAACTTCATGATCGGTCGAAGACAACCCGTCCTTCGCAACAGACGGTCGGGGCACTTTAAGCCTTCTCTCTTCTTCGTCCTCATAGCTGTCCTCGTATTCTAGGACATCGTACACATCTCTGGGTTTCCATCGGTATACAACACTCCACCCCGGATGCTTCAAACACTGTGAGTAGTATACTTGGAACGCTTGGTTCGGAAAGATAAACGGATCGTCCTGACCGTAAAATCGAAGTGTGTTCACACTGGTCAATCCATATTCATCTTTCCAAGTCTCAAGACTGTTTCTCCACCTGTCCGTATCGGTTCGCGGATCGTACCAAGTACACTGGAATATATAAAAGGGTTCTGATCGTCCGAGATAGTGGATGCCGAGTATACAATTTAAGTACCCATAGTATATCACACCGTCCGATCCTACCGTCGCAATCCCACTATTCTGAGTGGTTCTAGATGTTTCTATATCCTTAACTTCGAATTTGTATCCAAGGACACCAAATCCTTTGTAATATGCAACCTCCATACTAGGAAATTGAATATTTTGAATCACTCTCAAATGATGCAGACAAGTTCGGATCGTGGATCTAACAAAACAAATTTTACGACAAATACATAACGATACAGGTTTAGATTAAAACTGATAGCAATAAAATGTTATTCGAATAAGTTACATGATCTGTGACCCAATCACAAAAATTATCCTGATGGTATTTTTCCAAACGTTCTTCGTTTCAATCAGGATGCCTCTCACGTACCTCGTTAAAATGAATTCTGTTTTCGACAAATAATTGTGATATTAATATTATATCATTTCATACACACACAAACACAGATATAACAATTAATCCAAAAGAACTTACTCTCTAATTTGTTCAAGACATGCGCAATTAAGCAAGATAAACCGGTATATCTTGTTGATAAATATAGTGTCTACCCTCTTATACTCGGCTTTACCATATGGCCCGTCTTGAATTCTTCGTGGTCGGTTAAGCCTTGTCTCAATGTTCTCGTCCAGATAGCGGGAACAAAATGTGGTTGCTTCATCAAGAAGATAACCTTGCATGATAGAACCCTCTGGTCGATTTTTATTGCGTATATACTTCTTAAGAGTGTAGAGGTACCTAATGAGAATATATTGAATAAATAAATACGGGCATACTGGACAACAATAAATTTATAAATTGCGCGAAACGAAAAATTACACGTACCTCTCGACGGGATATATCCATCGATATTGTACCGGTCCGGCTAATTTCGCCTCAGTTGCAAGATGAACCGTCAAGTGTATTATGATATCGAAGAATGATGGTGGAAAAATACGCTCAAACTTGCAAAGTATCAACGCAACAGAATTTTCTAGTTTATCCAGCGTTGCAACCTCCAGTGTTTTAGCACACAACTCCCTGAAAAAACAACATAGGTCGTTGATTACTAGACCAACCGAGTCGGGGAGAGAAGTCCTAAGGGCTAATGGAAGAAGGTGCTCCACGATAACATGGTGATCATGACTTTTTAGCCCATCGATCTTGCCCTTCACAATTTTTATTTTCTTGCTGAATGATCCTGAGAAACCTGTAGGGACTTTCAAATCATGCAATACCTGCAGGAATCTTTTCTTCTCCGGTTGTGACATATGATAAGCGGCATTGGGAAGTACAAACTTACCCGGTTTACCCGCTACCGGTCTAGAGTGCAATTCACTTCTTATTCCCCACTCTTATAGATCCATCCGAGCATTCATGTTGTCTTTCGATTTCCCGTCTTTACAAAGAAGCAAGTTAAGTATGTGCTCTGATACTCCCTTCTCTATATGCATGACGTCCAGACAATGACGCACTGAATTTGTAGACCAGTACGGAAGCTCGAAGAAAAGCTTAACTTGTTCCAATATTGTGGTTTGACCTGTTTCGTCGGATCCATCCCGAAGGTCAAGTTATTGTAACCATCCCATTTAGCAGTCACGTCCTCTCCGGACAATGGGGATAGAGGTCCAAGAAGCTCCTGATGACCATCAAAGTGAACCGTATCTAACCTATAGGGGTGGTCTGGAGGCAGAAAATGTCGATGGCCGCAATAACAAACCTTTCTGCTAAAATTCAAGAATTTGGATGTTGTGTGTTCATGGCAATGAGGACATGCTTTGTGACCATGTACGGACCAACCTGATAGCATTCCATACGCAGGAAAGTCATTAATTGTCCACATTAAAGCCGCACGCAGTATGAAGGTTGTATTTGTGTTTGAATCATATGTCTTTACACCATCAATGAACAAAGATTTCAACTCCTCGATCAGAGGTCGGAGATAGACGTCGATATTGTTCCCCGGTGAGTATGGTCCGTCGATAAGAAGAGGCATCATAAAGTATGATTGGTCCATAGCCAACCAAGGCGACAGATTATAAATTATCATTACAACGGGCCATGTGCTGTGACTTCCAGCCATATAGTTGAATGGACAGAAGCCATCAGTAGCCAGTCCGAGCCGGACATTGCGAGGATCGCTACTGAATATTGCGTGCCTCCTATCGAAATCCTTCCATGCCGGTGAATCTCTTGGATGGCTCATTTTTCCATTTTCGCTTGGAGGAGCACGGTGATGCCAAATCATTCTCTCGGCTATTTTCCTGCACCTGAATAGCCTCTGTAGCCTCTGTGTTATGGGAAAGTATCGTGCTATCTTCACAGGTATATCAAGCTTCTTATCAGAATCTTTCGGCTTATACCTGGCCTCTCCGCATGTTGGACACTCTTTCAAATTTGAATTCTCTTTTCGGTACAACACGCAATTTTTAGGACATGCTTGAATCTTCTCGCACTTTAGACCCAAATCATACATCATCTTCTGGGCTTCGTACCAGCTTTCGGGCACATTATTTCCCGGAGGCATAGATTCTTTTAAGAACGAAAGAAGTATTGTGAATGACTTATTACTCCATCCATTTAGGCACTTAATCTGGAAAAGTTGGACGAACCATGAGAGGGTGGAATACTTCGCATTCTCATAAATTGGTTTCCTAGCATCATTCATGAAATTTTCATATTTATCCACACGCGGTCCTTGACCGGAAGGAATGTCATCTTCGGTACGAATAGATTCACCTAGGGCAGCCTCTACCATATCCTCCATTTCTTCTGATGGAAATAAATTTCCATCTCCTGCCGCATTACCGAATTCTTCTTCTTCTCCTGCCGCATTATCGTGTTCTTCTTCTTCTTCTGCCGCAGTACTGCATTCTTCTCCTTCCCCGTGATATTTCCAAGTTGTATAAAGTCTAGTAAACCCATGTTTTACAATATGAAGCTCTGCCAATTCTACTTTCTGCCGGTACTTATTTCCACATCTATCGCACGGACAGAGAATCTTCTCTATTATGATCTTATTATGTGTGCGCGCAAATTCAAGGAAAGCAGCAACTCCTGCGACAAACTTAGGTTGCATACGTTGTTTCCAATCCACATACATCCAGTCCTTAACTCTGACATACTCATGGGCCATGTTAGACTGTATAACATATAAATTGTAGGTTATGCTGACTATATTGAGAAATATAAGAACGAGATAGTTACTGACAAAGGAGAAAATCCGTGTATATGCTTTGTGTGTGCGTTTGTCGTTGAAAAAAATAAATTATCGCACGTATGTTAACCGATAGACGGGGACTAAGTGGAGCTTTTAATTTCATATATGAGTATCGATGGGAATATGAAGGTTTTATATTATCATATATTGGTTTTAACCCGAACATCTCGAATCGCTCTCTAATTATGCGTTTGTTGTGTATTCTTGTTGTATGTGTGTGTTCCGGCTGTCGGGGGTAGGCTTCTATCCCATTAAGAATGTATAGAGCGAACGCCCATCACTTGTGCTTTTAACCGTTTCGAATAAATTTCGGCAGCACCTCTCCGCTGTTCTCCGAGTACACTGTAATAGAATAGATAATCATTTCAAAGCCGTGAAACAACGTTGAAATGAACATCTAATCTATCTTTGTACACGGAGAACCAGCGGAAAGGTACCGACGAAATATCTCGAAACGGATGAAAACACAAGTGAATGAAGGCGTTTGCTTTATACATTCTTAACTTGTCCACACAGGACAAATCTATGGGTTACCATACGATTGAATTTTCTCGTCGCGTAGACTATACGACGGTTGTTAGTATCGAGCTAGACTGTCTGATATTTAACAACTTTCGTATAGTTCTAGGTCACGACGAGCATCGCACGTATGTTAACCGATAGACGGGGACTAAGTGGCGCTTTTAGTTTCATATATAAGTATCGATGAGAATATGAAGGTTTCATATTATTATCGAATATCATATATTGGTTTTAACTTGAACATCTTGAATCACTCTCTAATGATGCATTTGTTGTGTGTTCTTGTTGTATGTGTGTATTTCGGCTGTCAGGGGTAAGACTTCTATCCCATTAAAAATGTATAGAGCGAACACCCATTCGCTTGTGCTTTCAACCGTTTCGAGTAAATTTCGGCAGCATCTCCCCGCTGTTCTCCGAGTACACTGCAATAGAATAGATAATCATTTCAAAGCTGTGAAACAACGTTGAAATGAACATCTAATCTATCTTTATACACGGAGAACCAGCGGAAAAATACAGACAAAATATCTCGAAACGGATAAAAACACAAGTGAATGAAGGTGTTTGCTTTATACATTCCTAACTTGTCCACACAGGACAAATCTATCGGTTATCATACGATTGAATCTTCTCGTCACATAGACTACACGACGGTTGTTAGTATCGAGCTATACCGTCCGATATTTAACAACCTTCGTATAGTTCTATGTCACGACGAATATCGAACGTATGTTAACCGATAGACGGAGACTAAGTGGCGCTTTAACTTTCATATATGAGTATCGATGAGAATATGAAAGTTTCATATTATCATCGAATATCATATATTGGTTATAACTTGAAAAACGTGCCGTTGAAACAAATTATTGTTCTCCACCTTGCACTCTCTTAACAATGGTACATGCATTAAACATGTAAGAGCTATCTATAACAACTCTAAAGTTTCACCTGTTGGGTTCAACAAAAAGGTTTTTGATATAACAAACACAATCTTCCTCAATTTTTCCCTTGAATCGATGTGAAATTAATAGTGTCCATATGACACAATGGATATATTTTCTACACAAAAGGAAAAAGGCAAACAATAGTAAAGCAATTGTAATTCTATCAAGTATCCATACTGAAAAAGAATAAATAGCAAACTAAAAATTAATCACTAATGAAAAACAAACAAAAGTGCTTATTATTATACTTCAGAGGTTATAAGTGCTTGACCCCCATAGTACATAGGCTGTATCCGCAATTAACCATTTTCTATATACTTGGGTGTATAGAATTTCTAAAAGTTACACACGGTTTTTCTAAATCCAATTCTTTCCTTTCACTACAAAACCCTTTATATTTTCCAATAGGTACCAAGAACTTTCAAAGTTTTTGGATATGCACAAAAAGAAAGCATCGTCAATAAGATTGACATAACCCAAATGACTTTGACCCATTACATATAAATGTCATGGTCTTTCAATATTTTTCAAACAAATACCATAGACTTTGTTTGTTACAAATAAATACCATGAAGTTTTAACGTTTTCACATAATTTCCATAGACTTTGTTGTTTACAAATACATACCATTGACTTCCAACGTTTTCCAGATAAATACCATGAACTTTGTTGTTTACAAATAAATACATGAACTTTCAGCGTTTTTTAGATAAATCCCATAGACTTTCATGGACCTTTTTCTCATATAAAAACCATGGACTGTGTTATTCACAAATAAACAGTATCGACTTTCACTATTTTCCAGATCAATCCCATAAAATTTCACCTTTTTAACCCTAACCCAGCCCCAGCCGAACCCCAACCCAACACCAAACCCTAACCCTAACCCTAACCCTAACCCCAACCCAGCCCCACCCGAACCCCAACCCCAATACCAAACCCCAACCTAACCCTAACCCTAACCCTAACCCCAACACCAGCCGAACCCCAACCGAACCCGTACCCTAACCCTAATCCTAAACCTAACCCTAATCCTAACCCTAACCCTAACCGATACCTAACCCTAACCCTCATCGCTACCCTAACATCATTAAAATAATGTTTAACTAACCTGTAGGCTAGGCGGTGGAGGAGACGACGGAGACGCTCGGTGGTCGATGACGCGCGCAATCGGCGACGAGGAAGAACGAGGGCGGTGGCGACAACGAGAACGGAGGGCGGTGGCGACGACGAGATCACTGCAGGCGGTGGCGACGACGATTCGGCCGGCGCTGGCGACGACGAGAACGGCGATCGGCGGGAACGTCGAGGGTTTGGGGATTTGGGTTCGCACGCAACTGTGATCGATAAAGGGAATAAGAAATAATCAGCGTAGGGATCGATCACTTAAATCCCTATTTAGATGCCCCTACGGATATACCCGTAGGTGCTTGGTTTGCGGCTCCGTAGGGGCAAACAACACTTTAAGATTTAATAATTTTTAAATAAATATGGAAGGACCGTAGGGACAACCGTTTAGTCCTACGGATTAATCCGTAGGGCCAAACTTTATCTTCCCTTACAGATGTTGTTATCCGTAGGGGCAACCCTTTAATTTACTAGTGTTCCTCCTATGGCGTTGAAAAAATACAATATCCATCGTATTTTCCGACGATCGGAATCCATCATCTTCATCGTTATCATCTAAGATATGGATGCGCCAAATTTCATGTGATTTTACAACTTTTCACCGTTGAATTAGTGGGTTCAAAATTAACGGTTTACCGACAATTAATAGAACTTTTTGCATTGCTAAATCAACGGTGAAAAGGTTATAGAATCACATGAAATTTGGTGTATCCACATCTTAGATGATAACAATGAAGATGATGGGTTCCGATCGTCGGAAAACACGACCGGGGATGTATTTTTTCGACGCCATAGAAGGAAATTCCCTCCTATGGCCTCTTTCCTCTATTATTCTCATATATATATATATATATATATATATATATATATATATATATATATATAAAATACAAATTTCCAATCCACCTCTATCCAATTCTCACTGAAAATATCTATTGGAAAATAATATATACATACGTAGCCCATTTAACCATAATCTAAAGGTAAAAAAATAATATATTACAAACCAATATATATCTGGCATTTAGGATGTTTATGATTTAAGTGTAATAGATAAAGATCAATATAAAAACATGAGATGTTTAATTAACATGATGATAGTTAATATATATATAAAATATCCCTAATGTGTGGCTACCAGAAGATATATATGTATATAATTCAAATATTATATATATATATATATGTTATTTTAGATTCATATGGATTTAGTTTGCAGATAAATATTTAAATAAAAAAATAATCTAGCACCATAATGGGTTCACACAGGCCGGTCGGGTCGGATAAACACATCTACCATTCAAAACAATTACAATCCAAATAATAAATAAACGAAATTTAAAATACTAACGAATATCGTACGATCGTGCTAGTGTGTTACAATTAATTATATCAACAAATTAAGTTTTGGTTTTAATTTATAATTATATGGCTATGATTAGTTCTCAAGACTTTCGCCATGCATGCACTTGTGTTTTTTATTCATAAGATGAAGAAGAGTTAGGGAATAAAGTATATAAGCTATATATTGGAAGAAGTCACCTAGGGTTTATGTCAATGGTTTCAATAGAGAGCAAAAGCCTCATAAGTTTTTACAATGTTTTTTTACATGGTATTCATGATTTCTTGCAAATACTCGTGTATGTGTGTGTGTATATATATATATTTATATATATTCTTCCGATGATTCATGGTCGAGCTGCGAGTGGGAAGAATTAAGAAGACTAATTAAGCTTAATTAAGGCTAAGACGAGAACTTAATTTCACAAACATATATTCCCAGTTTTGAACTCGGAAGCCTAGAAGAAGACTAGGCCTTTTTTATGTAATAATCTGCGATGTTGTAATTAATTTGGTTGAATTTTGTATTTTTTTTTTCTTTTGTGGAGAATATTGACATTAATTATGAATGTAACTAGGTTACTTATCATTATTTATTATTTATTGATGGTACGTGGTCACGGATTCCGCTCCCTATTCAATCATTAGTTACTTTTTTACGATTAACAAATATTAATACATCATTTCTGTATTCGCAGTCACGTAATTCGTGAATAATTCGTTCAAGGAAAAGACGGGTCTATATCCCTTAATTTCTACTCTCTGAGGATGTAAAAATAACGCATGCATGGTAACAGAAAAAAGACTCTAAACTTTTAAATTTGCAGCCATCCCATTTGGGAGCACCGTGTATTGAGATCAAATAATTTTTGGTTTGTGTACTTTCTTCACAATATATTAACTTCTATCCAAAAAGAGAGGCAAAAAAGAAATAAAAGATCGAGCGTATGAGTTGAATATGCTGAACCGTGCCGATCACGAAATAATTCGATAATGATTATTATTATTTAATGTACAGAAAGGAGTTTACAAGCTTGAATACAAGTTATAAATAAATTTTGTTTGAGAACAGCAAGAAACAATTTGTAGCTCAGGATAAAGCCTTGCACTGCTGTGACGTAGCCCATGTGTTTGAATCCCATCTGACACATTATATTTTTCTGATTTTTCTTTTAAAATTTTTGGAAGCCTAAAAGTTTACACGTACAATGCACATAAAAATGAAAAGACTGAAGAAATAAACATGTGCAAAAGGGTATTAATACAGAAAGGAACACGTGGCCAAAATACACCGGTCCATCTCGATAAATTGACCGGCGGAAAAGCCCCTAGGGCTGGCGCCGACGGTCCCCCCGTAGGCAATCATGCCCGGGCTTGGCACACAAGTCTCTTGGCCTACCCCTAACTCCCCTGCACTATTTAATTACTCTGCAATCAAACAGAGACCCCTCAATTTCCTATTTATCATCTTTTAATGCATTTTAATTCACTCTTTTAATTCCAAAACTCTAATTCCACACTATAAAAACTACCTCATGTCCTAGCCCTTCCTCATTCGGAAAATTCTAGCCAAAACTCTTAAATTTTCTCAAGTACAAGTTGAGTACAAGTAGAGTTAAAAGAGATCATCTTCCGGCGAGGATCGAAGCAAGTTCCGACGACTCCGCGACGTTACGACGACAACCCTCTATTCCTACACTTTCCTCCTAACCACTTTACTCGTAAGTCCCTCTCAATCCCTTTTTTCGTTTTGAAAAATCTTTTTATCAAAACATGTCGGTAAGTGGAGTTAATACCGACATCTTATTCTAAACCCTAAAGTTTTCACTATTTTTTCTGTATCTTTCATCCAAATTCTTACCATATATTTATAACCATAAAACTAATGTCTAGAACCAACTTTCACTCTAAAATATCATGAAATCTAACTTTAATTCAACCTTTACATTAAAATACTATGAACTTTAGATATGTCATCTTTATTATCTTGCTTAATCATACCTTTAGAAAACTTCACGGGGTAATGACCTACCCCTCACATACATACATGTTTCCATAGCACGATACCCTTTGAGCACATTTTTGGTTACGATTACAATATTTCATCAAAATACCATGTACTATAAAAAACGGTTTTCTTTTAAAATCATATTTTAAATTTCTTTGCAAATAAGCCTCTACAACTCTCTTTAGGGGATCCGCTATTGGATGGTGTGGATTATCCCACATCCTTAAGCAAGTAGAGCGAGATGCAGACCTACTCACGGAGCATTCGGTCTCGAAAGGTTTTTAATACGATTTTTAAGAAAAACGAAATTTTCTATTTAATAATAAAATTAATTTTTATAATTATATAAATATTATAAATTCATATATTTTCAAAATATAATAACCTTATATTTTTCAAAGGAAAGAATTATAAGTTTCATCAAAATACCATCAAGATACTAACAAAGTCAAGCTTTACAGTAAAATACTATGAACTATTCAAATTAAGCTATTATCACTAAAATGCCTCAATTCTTAAAATTCACATTCATGGAAAGCCTAAATAATATAAATAATTTCTCGAGATTATTTTGAAACTATATATTAAAAATATTTTTCATAAAACCCCCTCGAGTTATATAAAATTACATTTAAAGACTTTAGTAAATATAGGTTTAAGCGGGATCAATTCTCTTGAGCCCCAAAAAGCCGGAGAAAGTGAGTGCTTGCCTATTTAAGGTAGAAAATTTAACGGTGTTATCAATGGTAATTATCTTGGAAAAAGACACAAATCCTGCCGGCCATGTGCAGCAGTTACCGATAACTCCCGAATCTAATTCAGGATCCAAATCAGTTTATAAGTGTCTAACTTAGTCTGAGTCTAACTCAAATCTGAATTCAATCAGAGTCTAATTGAACATGAATTCTATATCGAACATGAATTCTATATGAAACATGAACACTTGAATCTGAACCTGAATACCAGAATTCAACAACTATATCAATATGCAAACATGCTTGATCTGACTAAACCATAGTTATAACTTGACTTGACTACATGACTGCTTGTTTACATCCTGAACCTGATTACTTGAACAAATTGTATTCATGGTCTCAGCAAGTCTGATAATTATAATTTATATAAAACGTTACACGGGGTTAACGGGGTAGATTGATACGGAATGTATTAGAAGTGGAACGAGATGGTCACTAAAAGACACCTACATGAACTCTCGTGCCGTTGTCCCATGGATTTTGACGGGGCATGTACTACCTGTTACCATAGTCCACGGAGCAAGTTGGACCCTCTCATATACACTGATACTTTCTGTAGTAAGGTACAAACAACTACGTTAGAATAATAATTTTATACCTGTATAACTTAATAGTTTATTTCCAAATCACTTGTTGTATTCCTTCCTCTCTTTTGGGACTTACCGAGCGCTAATTCGCTGACGACATTTCTGTCTATTTCTTTCTTGGAATGTTCATCAGGAGGACAGGACCCTCAGGAGACCGAGCCCAGTCAGGAGTACTTGGATCAGATTGCAGCACAGCCAGACTAGTAACTTTATTGTACTTTTCTTCCAGTTTGTATGCCACTGTTTAGGCATTGCTTTTATCATTGTACTTTTCCTTTTCAAATCAGTTGTATTGTAAAGATGAATGTAAATAAAAATTACCGTTCATTTTATATCACTTGTCATTCTTGTGCATTTTTACATTTATTGCTTATTTATGCTTGACGTATTTATTTCTTAGTTAATACGTCGCGTGTCTGCCACGTCACCGCCTCCGTACGTCGGGAATCGGGACGTGACAGGTTTTGTTGGCAGCCCACGTAGGTCAGTTCTGCATGAAGTCCTAAGCAATATATCATAAGAAAATAATATCCTAGTCTTGTCCTTTATGGGATCACAACGTTAAAAGCATAACTAGAAAAATAAATCTAAAGTATCACTAAAGTAAATCAGCAGAAAGCTCTTCACAGCTCAGCCTGCCTGTTAAAATATTCTCAATTTTCCTGCGATAAGGTTAAAGGAACTGGGTCATGCAAAACCCAGACATCAGTATGTCATAAATATCATAGTATAACAATAAACTGAATAGTATTCTATGTAAGATGTCACGTGCAAAATAAGGTATGTGTATAAACAATCACAGGTGTTATACAACATACTATAGGTATGTCACGTGTATCCTGAAGTTTGTGTTTCTAGATTGCTATTCTACAGGTATTTAAAACCATTGAATGTACTCCTCCATATAACTCAAAAGTATATATCCCATTACCCCTTGGAACCACGGATCAAGATATATGAGTCAAGAATAATTCTGTTCCGTTACCCCCCGGAACCACAGATAAAGTAGTAAGAATGTCGAATGATTCTGTTCCGTTACCCTCCGGAACCATGGATCAAGTAATATTCTTTTAAGTTACACTTCAGTTATATTTTTGATTTCCCCAAGTTTCGTTTTCCAAGTCAGGTATTAATAATATCTACTTAATACCAACACAGGAATGGAAATGTACATGCAATGTCTATCTAGATAATAGGTCATGTCCATCAGAATAACAAATCAGGATTGTTGGTATCGGTAAGTATTACAGGTAAGTATGTATAAATAAGATAGCAATGTCAGTAACAAGATGACGGGTTATAAGCATGTCAATGTAATATAATAATTTATATAAAGTGTTTATTGTAACATTATCGTGCAAACAGGTCGTGATGAAATACGGTTATCTCGTTGCTGTAAATAGTGTAACGAAAATAAATAAACGTACTAGTTCCTACATTCGATTAGCCAAACTAGAATAGTTCGTATAAATTCTAGTTATAGATGTAATTTTAACTATATAAACTGTAATTATAAATGTGTTATTGTTAACTAAGTAATGAAATACAGATTATCTATATAAAACTCTATATTGATAATAAATTACGATAATATAAATATATAGATATAAGAAACTAGTATGTAGCAAGTTATAAACTTGCCTCGGTCACGACAAATGCGGACACGAACACGAACGGAGCAAGATCGAGACTCGGTCGGCTATGCTTGCAATGGCCTCGACTTAGGTGTTGCCTAAAGGTTGAAGATGAGTGCTCCGGCGATGGCTTGCTGGAGGAGGGGAACGAGGTCGACGGCGGAGACGAGGTTATGGTGATGATCAGGGTTCTGAGTTCGGCGGATGGTTTGCAGTGGGTGTAGGTGAGTGCAAGAGGTGATGGTGATGGTCACTGTGGTGATGGGATCGGCGACAGCGACTGCAGTCGAGGTGTCGGCAAAGAGGCGATGGAGGTTTTGAGTTGTAGAGATGGGTTCTAGAAAGTAGGAGTTGCTCTCGGCGATGGGTTCTCGAGGAGAGGAGGTTGCAGGTAATGGAGTTTGTGGGGTCCAAGGTGATCGGTAGTAAGATGAGGAAGGAGAGGGAGGAGATGACCCGGTGATGGAGGAGTAGGTTGTTAGGGTGAGGATCCATGCGATGGGGTAAGGTGATGGAAGCGATGGTGGTGGTGATGATGCAACGAGGGTTGAGAGTGATGAACTGATGGGTGATCGGGCCGAGGGTCGACGGTGAGGTGCGGGCTGGAGTTTGAGTGCTCGGAGGAGATGCCGGTGGTTGATGGGAGATGAAGAAGATGATGATGATGGCTCGGGTGTGAGGAGTCGTGGTCGAGAAAGATGGGTGCAAGTTGGTGGCGACGAGTCGAAAATGATGATGAATGATGGAGGAAGGGTGGTGGTGATGGTGAGGTTGGAGGTATAGCTGCGAGGAAGAAAAGAGAAAAAGAAAGACTGCGGGAGAGAGAGAAAGAGAGAGAGTTGATCTTTTAAAAAGATATATATAAGTGTGTGTGTGTGTGTCGAATAGTGGAGGAAAGAGGCCATGGGAGGGAATTTCCTCCTATGGCGTCGAAAAAATACAACCTCCACTATTTTTTCTGACAATAGGCACCCATCAACATCATTGTTATCATCTAAGATGTACATCCCAAATTTCATGTGATTCCACCACTTTTTTACCGTTGAATTAGTAATGTAAAAAGTTCTATGGTCGGTAAACCATTAATTTTGTATCAACTAAATCAACGGTGAAGAAATGGTATAATCACATGAAATTTGGTGTATCCACATCTTAGATGATAAAGATAATGGAAGTGATGTATGCCGATCGTCGGAAAAAATCACGGAGCATGTATTTTTCCGACGCCATAGGAGGAAATTCCCTCCTATGACATCTTTCCTCCATTAATCTTATATATATATATATATATATATATATATATATATATATAGAGAGAGAGAGAGAGAGAGAGAGAGAGATTAATGGAGGAAAGATGCCATATATAGGAGGGAATTTCCTCCTATGGCGTTGAAAAAATACAACATGTATCGTGTTTTCCGACGATCGGAACCCATCATCTTCATCGTTATCATCTAAAATATGGGTACACCAAATTTCATGTGATTCTACAACTTTTTCACTGTTGAATTTGTGGGTTCAAAATTAACGGTTTACCGACAATAGAATTTTTTACATTGCTAAATCAACGATGAAAAGGTTGTAGAATCACATGAAATTTGGTGTACCCACATCTTAGATGATAACGATGAAGATGATGGGTTCCGATCGTCGAAAAACACGACGGGGGGTGTATTTTTTCGACGCCATATATAGGAGGAAATTCCCTCCTATGGCCTCTTTCCTCTATTATTCTCATATATATATATATATATATATATATATATATATATATATAATACAAATTTCCAATCCATCTCTATCTAATTCTCACTGAAAATATCTATTGGAAAATAATATATACATACGTAGCCCATTTAACCATAATCTAAAGGTAAAAAATAATATATTACAAACCAATATATATCTGGCATTTAGAATGTTTATGATTTAAGTGTAATAGATAAAAGTCAATATAAAAACATGAGATGTTTAATTAACATGATGATAGTTAATATATATAAAATATCCCTAATGCGTGGCTACCAGAAGATATATATGCGTATAATTCAAATATTATATATATCTGTTATTTTAGATTCATATGGATTCAGTTTGCAGATAAATATTTAAATAAAAAAATAATCTAGCGCCAGAATAATCTGATATATACATTCCCATTTTGAACTCGGAAGCCAAGAAGAAGACTAGGCCTTTTTTATGTAATAATCTGGGATGTTGTAATTAATTTGGTTGAATTTTGTATTTCTTTTTCTTTTGTGGAGAATATTGACATTAATTATGAATGTAACTAGGTTACTTATCATTATTTATTATTTATTGATGGTACGTGGTCACGGATTCCGCTCCCTATTCAATCATTAGTTACATTTTTATGATTAACAAATATTAATACATCATTTCTGTATATACAGTCACGTAATTCGTGTATAATTCGGCGAATTCATGAATAATTCACGAGTTTTAGATCGGCCGATTAATTCTCCGATTTAATCGCCACTGGTAAACGTTTCGAATAATTCGTAAATTATTCGACAATAATTCAAATAAACAGCGAATAATTCATAAAAACAGCGAATAATTCGCAATATCAATACCCAGCGCCTCATATATTAATTTCTTGCTCGAAATCCTTCCCGGACATTTCCTAAATACTTGCCGATTTTTTTCCGAATATCAGCCGATTTTTTCCGAATAGTTCTCCAAATCTGAATTTTCGAACTCGCCAAATAATTCCCGAACGGCGAATTTATGACCATGTATATAGTCACCTTCTCGTTGCTTTGTTTTTCCCCCTATATATTTGTACATATTTTTCATTTAATGCAAATTTTTAGTGAGTAGGGCACCCTCCCTAACTACTATATATTTAGTTCAAAAAAAATGCAGACAAATTTATTTTGATTAGCTATTAAATTGGTCTGGGCTAATCCACTATTTAGAGGGGCAACAAAGTAGTTTTCTTGCAATAATTTCTTCAAGATTTCTCGTAAAATACTACATTTTAGGATTTGGAATTATTCAAATTTAGATATTTCCCCCAAAATTTTCACTTGTTTGATGTTGCTTAAATCATTCAAGGAAAAGACGGGTCTATATCTCTTTCTACTCTCTGAGTATGTAAAAATAACGCATTCATGGTAACAGAAAAATGACTCTAAACTTTTAAATTTGCAGCCATCCAATTTGGGAGCACCATGTATTGGGATCAAATAATTTTTCGTTTGTGTACTTTCTTCACAATATATTAACTTCTATCCTAAAAAAGAGAAAAAAAAACCCGACTCTATACATTTTTTTAAAGGAAAAAAATATGTTTACCCCTTTTTTTCTCGGGCATGTTAAAAAAGTGCATGGTAGTAACAAAGTCTAGACTGGTCTCCTTAATGTTCAAGGATAGAGTTGTACGAGCCTATAGAACAGATCCGGTTCAATCAAGATGATACAGGTGCAACATTTTCAAGAGTGAGAAAGTTGCCGAATGTGATGCTGAATGAGGCACCGAGGACTGCGGCAACACCAGACGTCTAGGATATTTTGGGGGCAGGATATTGTTCGTGAGATGGAGGTGTAGCGATTCGTCCGGGTTTGTGATGCTTGCTTTGGAAGAGAGACATAGGTGTCACCTTGAACCATAGTAGTTTGCTTTAGGAGTCTATTCATGCATGTTTGAAGGTTTGTCACCTGATTGGTGACTTCACCTTTATGTTGTTGAGGTTTGTTTCTCGGACTATTTTTCATTTTTCTTTTTATTGTTATTTTTTGGTCATTGTTTCGTTGAAACCTTTTAATGTAGTTTATACTATATAATACTTATACCCACTTAAGTTATTTATTGGTACAAACACTCTTTTTGCTCATCAATCGAAATCCTATAAAATTCTCAAATTAAATTCTAAATAAGTCAGATTATTGTTTAAGTTTTTTTTTAGAACTTGTTTGTGTTATTTAGAGTTGAATTTGGGCATTATTGAGTTTTCGATCAATGATTAGATAGGGGTTTTGTTTCAATTAATTACTTGAGAGTTTGGGAGTGCCAACTAGAAGGGTGTGTTGTGCGAATCAACCGTTTTCTTAATATTGCATCTTGAATTCTCAATTTCTTTTAGAACACTTTATAATCACATAATTTTTATGTAACACGAGTAGATCTTGAGTTTATACCATCGAGTAGGCTAATCATTCTTCATTTGAAAACTTCTCCTATACTATGATTCTATCGCTCTCTTAAATTTTCACACTTTTAGTAAACAATATGGAGTAGGAATTTCAGTATTTTTATTTACTCCAATGTATAATATTTATTGGATTGTTTTTATTTTCATTAATATTCTATTTGATTAACTTTTTAAAATAAAACTTGATATTTAAGGTGTTTTCCAAAAAATGACAATTACAAAAAGGTTTAGCATGCAATTTAAAAGCAAATATGTTAAGTTCATAGAAGTTTTCCCAAAAAATAGGAAATTTGGAATATTTGGAATGGCGCCATTCCAAATTTCAGTTCCCCTAACAACAAAAAGTGGGTCATACAAAATCATCCATATCTCCCTCTTCTTGTCTTCTCTCTCTATTAATTTATTTCTCTCTTTCTCTCTCACACTAAAATTACTTATGAAGGAGAAATGAATCAAGAAACAATGGCGTCGCAATGGAAAGAGGAAGAGATTGAAGCTGCATCAGCTCTCATCATTCTCTCCCGTTTCCGTGTCAGAAATGAATCAAGAAACAATGGCGACGGTTTAAATCCATTTCCGATGGGGTCTAGAGAAAGGCGAGAGTTCCACCGCCAGCTGGATCTCAACCGGACTTTGGAGGAGGTGGCGACGCAGACGGAGGAGGTGAGCCGCGGTGACGGATCCAATCAAGCGGCCAGTTGATGAAAACGATTAAATGGCACCGTGTAGATTTTTTTTTTTCCTGATAATTTTTAAAGTTGTGCAGGCACTGCCACATCCCCTTTGCATTCATATTCTTAAATCCATTATAAGAATATGAATGCAAGTTTTTAGAACAAGTATTTTGTTGATTTCAATGATTGTTTGACTATGTTTAAATAAAAATTTCTCTATTCCATTTGGAAAATGTATACATTTTAGGGTTTTTCCAGGAGCTCGGTTGAACGGTTTAAGATGCTGTATCAACACCTTCATTTGTTTTAGCAATTTTTTTTATAAAGAAATGTACCGGACAATTCTCAATTAAAAAAGAAACTCAAATTACCAACAATCATCTACCTTTTTATATGCCAAAGAGTGAATTTATTATAGTTTTTCTTTAAAACAAAATTAAGATTTAAAAAACAAAGTGGAGGATTACGGAGATACGCTATTGATTAGTATCCATGCCTAACAATCATTACTCACAAAAAAAATAGAATAAAATCCAAACAAAACAATTTAAATAACATGGATAAAAGAAAATATGCATAAAAAGAAGAGTGTAACTGTTTCGGATAGCTAATTAAGAAATTAAATTTACATTTTTCATGTGCAGTTACTAAGTAAATAGAAATAAATTTATTTTTTTATCTGTAAGGTTATTATTATTATTTTTTACACTGGCCCGTAAATCCTAATCTAAGCACAAAACACACCAACACACAAGCACACAACCCTAAGAGACCCATGATCCCGAAAAACATTAATTTGTGGCCATTTCTTCTCTAGGGTTTCTAAAGTTCGAACCCGCACTCTCTCCAAGAGAGGAAGTACCCGTACCAACTGAGTTAGTGTTCATTGGTTATAAAAAAAGTTATTTGAGATATTAAAGGCTTGAGAGAAATAAATGCATCAAGGGAAGAGAAATAGTTCAACTCTCAATTACTTATCTATATAAGAATTAAACCAATTATTGATCATCATACAGAATAAATAAATTTTCCAATAAAGATGAATAAGATATGGCTAGCTTCTTTTGTACAATATTATTATTGGTGTAACAAAGAATTTGATAAGAAATATTTGAAATTCAATTATTTTGTTATGCGAACAATTATCTCAACTTATACCATTCAAAATAAGCTAATTGATAATCAATAATCATTGCAACAGAACTAATAATCTATCATAATCCGAACATTCGAAATGGAAACTAAACGTCTATAATAACAAAGATTTCAAGCAGTTACATGAAAATATTTTCTAATTTAACAGACTCCTTCAAGGTTTGGATGATATCTTAGGCCGAGTAAGCAACCTTGAAGACGACACTGGAGAAAAACATATATATATAGCATCAAAATGATGGAATTACGCCCTCTAGTTTATTTTGCAGGATTTAGGTGGACCATAAAACTAATAGGCATTTTCGCATTAGCTAGGCAAGGTAGACTTTGATAATGGAGGCAAGTGACGATGATCAACGGAAAGAGTCTGACCGGATATTTGGTGTATGAATTTATATATTTTGGAAAACTAAATCACCGACTAAAATATCAGATAGATTTTGGAGCGAGAGATAGCTTTTTAATTACCACTTTGATTAAAGTAATTTTTTTTGACTAAAACGGAGGTAAATATTCTTTAACGGAAAGTTTAAATACATGAAAAAAGTTTGGAAAAAACTAGAAAATAAGAAACACGTGAATACATCACAAATCACCATAACATCACAATTGTACTACAAAACATCCGCAAATCGAAAGTGGCATGCTTTATAATCCTTGATGATCCGTTAATCATAACAACTTAACTATTAATCTATCAAAATCCTAACACACTAAATCAAAACAAACCTTCCTTATTATATGAAGATATTTTCTGATTTAACAGAATCCTAAGTATTTATTGTCAGGTCTCTTTTATTCAAATTTTTGTTACTTTCTTTACATTTTTATTGTTGTAAATTTTCCATCAGTTGTAAATGGAGATAATTAGTTATAAAATCATGTCAAAACCTTTGCTTTTGTTATAAGCAACTGCAACCGTAACTGAAAATAAAAAGCCAAAAATTAAAGAAGGGTTTTTTGAAGGAATTTTTTTTTAAAGAAAGGTTACTTATTAAAATAACCCTCAGCTTATCTTATATATATAACACCTATATTCCTCAAGTCAGTTGTTCACGCAAACAACCCCCAGCATGCACACCAAATTCTACTCTAAATAATTTTCATTTGATATCAATTTCCTTTTCAATATGAGAGCTCACAAAGTTCGATCTTCGAAGGGTTGATTTCAAAAAAAGAAAAACCTCAAATAACATCCCTTCCCAAACATATTATTTATTTGGTTAACCACACATATGTATCGATGAACATTAACAGTACCTATATATCACACTCACTGGTGGAACCCCAAAATTTGGTTATCCACGAACAATAATACGGGATTTGATTTAGACTTAATGCATTAAATAGTGAGTATTGTCTCTTGAGGTTGCCGATATATGTTGACTGGAAAAAGGCATCCGACACTACTACAAATAAGGGTTGCCCCTACGGATTTATCGGTAGGGACAACCCACTGCCCCTACGGATATATCCGTAGAGACGAAAAAACACCCCGTAGGTGCAAAGGCCGCAGGTGCAAGTTAAAGCCGTGAACTTGTCCCTACGGGCAAAATCTTGCCCCTACGGAATTCTGTGTAGGGCCAGTTTCACCTACGGAGTAGGCCGTAGGGTAAAAAAAGCTATATTATTTACGGTTTTTTTAAATATATTAACTGTACCTACGGATATAGCCGTAGGGCCACGTACTATCCCCTACGGATACTTACGTAGGTACTTATCCGTATGGGCAAAATATTAGAAATCCTGATATGTTGCCCTACGGATAAGTCCGTAGGGGCTAAGCAATGGCCCCTACGAATATGTCCGTAGGGGCACTCCCAACCCCCCTGGTACTGAGATCGGGAGGGAAATATCAGTTACTGCTGATATTTTGCCCCTACGGATATAGCCGTAAGGGCAACATGTGTACCTACGGATTAATCCGTAGGTACACATTATCTGTATTTTTTTTAAAAAACGGGCTGCCTGATTTTTTCCCGCCCTGTGCACAATAATATATATAGCAATAAAATATAAAATTAATCATCACGCAACATATATCGCAGTATTCATAATCACATCTCACGCATATAATATACAAAAGAAACCCAAAAACTGAATATGATATAAATATAAACCAATATCAATATCAATATCGTTTCAAAATGTAGTACAATATGTATCATATAAATAAATACATGTTTCAAAAAATAAGAATAAAAAAACTACCCTAGCTCGGTCCAGCTCCACCTTTGATAAACGATAGAATCTGGCGCGTCTGCTCCTCGGTCAATAAACCATGCAATTCGGCGCGTGCGGGAGTCTGAGCGGCCTGTGGAGCTGGCGATGTGGTCTGCGCAGCCGCCGTCGAGATAGTAGCTTGCGGAGCCGCGGCTGCGGGAGTCTGAGCGGGCGGTGGAGCTATAGGAGCTGTCTGCGGAACCGCAGCCGATATAGCGGCTTGCGGAGCCGCAGCCGAAGGAGATGCCTCGGCCGATGTACCCTGTCGCGTCTGGACCTAACGTGTGGAGACGCTGCTATTCTTTGTGGAGCCGCTGCTATTTATGAATCCAACTGGAAGCCTCTGCATGAGTTAGTAGTCATGGAGATTGATTATAAAAGAAATAGAGAGAAAAAAATAGAAATTGTAGATAGTAGAATAACACATTCATTTCAAAAATTGCACTTCGATCTTTATGTCTACCTTTTTTTTTAATTACCAATGTATCTTGATTTTATTCGCAAAATATCATTTTCTGTGCGGCGGCTGGCTGGTTCAATTTCATACAACATAATAACTGCGCCGGGCTTGAAGTTTCACATTGCCCTCAACTTTAATCGCCACTAATTTATGGTTTCGCAACTTTGTAGTAATCCCGAAACATGATTTATTTTCTGCAAATGCTAGAAAATTTCACTCCTCAAATTTTGTTTACTCTATTTTTCACAACGGTTAATTTATTATGTTTCACCACTTGGGTATTTGAGGAAACATCTTCTATTTTCTACCATTTTACTGAAATTGCATGTTTTTATTGAAAATAATACAATTGCATAACCTTAAGAAAAACAACCACCCCTTTTTTAATGAATTTGGATGGGTAATTATCCCAAATTTTTTTAAAACAAAAGAAAAACAGCGACCTATATACAAAATGGGTAAATGTCGTGATCAATAAATCACTTACCATTTGCCGAGACATGTATTTTTGCAGCATCCATACATCCTTTTCCTCTTCTTCGATGCCGTATTCTCATTATCTTCATCTAATCCATCTGAATCTGTAATTAAATTTAATTAAACCAAATAAAATCAAAAATTAAAATCAAACAGCAACAACAAAATCAATGAAATCTATAGCCTACCAGAGTCTTCAAGAATATCCACATATGAATCCTGGGCCTTCTTCTTTTTCTTCAAAGATCTTTTAGAAGCAGAGAATTTTGTTTTCTGGCAAGTGCTTTGAAGCTAAACACCATATTGCCTTTGTATTTGAAAACCAAAAAATGCCCAGTTTGCAGATTATTGGCTACTGTAAATTCATGCCATCCATCTCTACTCATGGAAGCAACTTTGTTCTCGATGTGAAAATCAACATGCCATATTTTGACATTGTGGCTCACTAGGTTAGCCTTTTCTCTTCTCTTGACCATCTTACTAATCTGCTTGGTAAATTTATTCGGAACCGGCTGCGAATCATTAAAAGACATGCATAAGAAAGGAAGCTAAAATACAGATATATAGCATACCGATACATCGAAACTTCAAAGTTGCGATGACAATCCATAGATATTTATTTCTACACTCGTGGTGCACATGCGAATGCGTCAGGCATCATGGACAAATATTTGAGAACATGGAAAGTATTATTAGTATAAAATAATTAAAGCTTTTAAACACCTTGGGTAGATATTTTCTTAGTTGATGCAATCATATCATGAGGACTAAATTTAAGCTATTATATATATGCATATGTATTTTTCTAATCTAATATATTACACACACACACACACACACACACACACACACACAGAGAGAGAGAGAACCAATTTTGTAGAAAAATCAGGTAGCAGGACCCTGAAGAAATGGAGTCCATAGCATTGCTCATCATCGTCATCCATGATCCCTTTGAAGAAATATTATCAAAAGGGGAGAATAAATTGTTACTGCTAGTTAATACTTGCAAGAAGTTGAAACGTGCGTTCAACCCATTTATATAATAATTCTCACTGCTTGTAGTATTTATTCTCCCCTTTTGATAATATTTCTTTAAAGGGATCATGGATGATGATGATGAGCAATGCTATAGACTCCATTTCTTCAGGGTCCTGCTACCTAATCTCTCTACCAAATTGGTGTTCTCTCTGTGTGTGTGTGTGTGTGTGTGTGTGTGTGTGTAATATATTAGATTAGAAAAATACATATGTATATGTATAATAGCTTAAATTTAGTCCTCATGATATGATTGCATCAACTAAGAAAATATCTATCCAAGGTGTTTAAAAGCTTTAATTACTTTATACTAATAATGCTTTCCATGTTCTCAAATATTTGTCCATGATGCCTGACGCATTCGCACGTGCACCACGTGTGTAGAAATAAATATCTCTGGATTATCATCGCAACTTTGAAGTTTCGATGTATCGGTATGCTATATATCTGTATTTTAGCTTTCTTTCTTATGCATGTCATTTAATGATTCGCAGCCGGTTCCGAATAAATTTACCAAGCAGATTAGCAAGATTGTTAAGAGAAGAGAAAAGGCTAACCTAGTGAGCCACAATGGCAAAATATGGCATGTTGATCTTCATATCGAGAACAAAATTGCTTCCATGAGTGGAGTTGGGTGGCATGAATTTTAAGTAGCCAATAATCTGCAAACTGGGCATTTTTTGGTTTTCAAATACAAAGGCAATATGGTGTTTAGCTTCAAAGCTTTTGATCAAAGCACTTGCCAGAAAACAAAATTCTCTGCTTCTAAAAGATCTTTGAAGAAAAAGAAGAAGGCCCAGGATTCATATGTGGAGATTCTTGAAGACTCTGGTAGGCTATAGATTTCATTGATTTTGTTGTTGCTGTTTGATTTTAATTTTTGATTTTATTTGGTTTAATTAAATTTGCAGTTTCAGATGGATTAGACGAAGATAATGAGAATACGGTATCGAAGAAGAGGAAAAGGATGTATGGATGCTGCAAAAATACATGTCTCGGCAAATGGTAAGTAATTTATTGATCACGACATTTACCCATTTTGTATATAGGTCGCTGTTTTTCTTTTGTTTTAAAAAAATTTGGGATAATTACCCGTCCAAATTCATTAAAAAAGGGGTGGTTGTTTTTCTTAAGGTTATGCAATTGTATTATTTTCAATAAAAACATGCAATTTCAGTAAAATGGTAGAAAATAGAAGATGTTTCCTCAAATACCCAAGTGGTGAAACATAACAAATTAACCGTTGTGAAAAATAGAGTAAAGATGCAAAATTTGAGTGAAATTTCCTAGTATTTGCAGAAAATAAATCATGTTTCGGGATTACTACAAAGTTGCGAAACCATAAATTAGTGGTGATTAAAATCGAGGGCAATGTGAAACTTCAAGCCCGGCGCAGTTATTATGTTGTATGAAATTTAGCCAGCC
Organism: Agapanthus africanus; assembly: GCA_030015575.1. NCBI lineage: Eukaryota > Viridiplantae > Streptophyta > Magnoliopsida > Asparagales > Amaryllidaceae > Agapanthus > Agapanthus africanus. The sequence goes on from CM057339.1 coordinate 32,648,161, forward strand.
AGCCACCGGACAGAAAAGGATATTTTGCGAATAAAATCGAGACACATTGGTAATTAAAAAAAAGGTAGACATAAAGATCAAAGTGCAATTTTTGAAATGAGTGTGCTATTCTACCATCTACAATTTCTATTTTCTTCTCTCTATTTCTTTTATAATCAATCTCCATGACTACTAACTCATGCAGAGGCTTCCAGCTGGATTCATAAATTCCAGCGGCTTCATAAAAACAAGGCCACTGTCAATAAATATAGACAAATACGTCATAAAAACAGTAACCAATTAACAAGTTGATTAGCATCTGGATCAAGAAAATGATAGGAAAAACAAGTGACTATGATCTATAATGACAAGTCTATTACCATGACTCTCGACTAACAAAGGTGGCTTTTCGTCCTCGGTAGCTTGATAATTGATGGAGGATATAAACTTTTGACGACACCTAACGAAAAGTGGACCCTCTTTTCTTCATTAATTCACTCCCTGTGTGTGTTTGTTTGTTTTTGAATTAAAGGTCATTGATTTTAGAAAGACCTGATGATATATATGTTGAATATATGTAGGGTGATATGCATGATCACAAGAGCTTGGTGGAGGCAATAAAAAAAGTTGATGTGGTGATCTCTATGCTGGGCTACAAATATCATGAGCAGTTGGTTGATCATAACTGCATGCTGCGTGAATAAATATTGTGTTAATTCCAAACTAAATACAAATATAACAAACTTATCAATTATATAGTATTCAATTTGATTTCAAACAAATACCAAATAAGAATTTATTGTACAGGTCCACGACTTACAATCATTCCCGCATGCGAGCACATATAAAAATCATAGTTTCTAGGATGACAAATTTTATTGTCAACTACTGTCACCACCTACAGCTAGACAATAATAAAAATTACTATCTAAGTAAGAGCAAAAGGAATGTGTGTATATTTATGATATAGCATTCTAAATCAATATACATGCACTATATGATATATAAACATACCTGGAGGAGCGGGAGTGGCCTCTGTCCCTGATATGGACGCATCACCAACAACTAGATAATCAAACATTGACAATATAGGTAATTTTGACATAAACATGCATGAATATTTATAATATTACATTCAAAATGGATATTAGAGCGCGCACCTGCAGTGAGAAGTGGTAAAAGTATCACCTAGGGTGTAATTTACAGAATCAGTTGAAACTCTTGAAAGTCATAGAAGAACCTGACCTGCACAAATCTGATGTATACTTTCCATTGGACACTAAGAAGTCTCTAAAAGGAAAAGCCAATGTGAAAACCATCATTAGTTCATATCAGAAGATTGATGCTGAAACAGAGAACAAGGAATGTCATTTTTTTCTTCTTCTGCCACATTACTGTCTTCTCCTTCTTCTTCTGCCACATTACTGTCTTCTCCTTCTTATTATGTGCGCGTGCAAATTCAATGAAAGCAGAAACTCCAATGACAAACTTAGGTTGCATACGTTGTTGCCAATTCACATACATCCAGTCCTTAACCCTAACGTACTCATGGGCCATGTTAGACTGTAACATATAAATTGTAGGTTATGACGACTATATTGAGAAATCTAAGAACGGGATGGTTACTGACAAAGGAGAAAATCCGTGTATATGCTTTGTGTGTGCGTTTGTCGTTGAAAAGAATAAATTATCGATAATTAAAGTTAGATTTGAGGATACCCATGTATGAGTTGTATTCTATATATGTGTGTTTCAATTTATGATTTCGTTTAAGTGTAGGGTTGTTTTTACTTAAATGCATACATACGCACATATCACATAAACACATGCATACATATCACATGTCACATATGTTCTCCGCCGAAAGACGCGACCGGGACGTTAGGACGTCCGGGCCTGAACTTCGGGGCGGATGCTATTTTGTATTTTTTTTTGAAATAGAGAAAGAGGACATCTCATACCTATGAGTTCTAATAACATGTACATTAACTCTTCCTTTTGTACATGTCCAAAGTTCGAGTGAAGATGTAGCTCTAACATGAAACCATTTGATTCGTGTCTCGATAATTATGTCCTCCACAATCTTTGGTATGGTCGGCTTCCAAGTTAATGCGACAAGCACTTAAAGAAGTATCACCATCTACTATATATCAAAAAATGTAGCAAACTAGGACTAGAACTCATTTAACATTATCAACTAGTGAGATTTCAATGTCGAAAACTCCCTAAAGAGGAAAATTACTAAAAGGAAAAGACTCTTTGAACAAAACGCATCCACTAGCAATAAAAGAGATTGTATCATGCTTTAGTACCAACACACAAGCACCTACATCTTGCTATGATCATAACAACATCATGATGATTTGTCAATTGCCTTGCTCATATTATGAAATTATGAACACCAAAACTCTAATCAAATCTTCTTCTCAATAATTAAGCAGACAAAGGGAAAAATAATAACCAAAAAGAGCAGAGAGTCTTAATTTGCATGCCCAAAGTTTCATGATAGACAGAGACCAGGAGAAAAGGAGAGAGAGGAGAGAAAATATCACAAGCAATGAAAAAGTTGGGAAGGTGTTAAACATCATCTTTGTAACTTGTAATATGTGGCCATTTGTCATCGATATCTAAGCTTTTCTTTATCAATGTAGAATCATTGAGTTTAGAAAAAGATTCAAAATTAATATACTTTAAGAAGTTTTACCACCGGCTATTCGTCTAACGTCCAGTCTTTGGTGTCACACCAAATTCTTGAATCAATATGATCCTGAGACTCGATCAAGATTCTCTGGACTAAAAAATTCCAAGGAATTGCTATTTGAATTACGTTAATTTGGAACACGTTTGTATGATTGAAGCTAAGAAACAAATATATTTCCATATTATATCATGCATTGTTTTATCAAAAATAATTTTATCACATACCTAGCTATGTGCTGAAGTAGGCTATATATCTCTACAGAGAGAGAAATTTATAACCAACATGCCACGAATATTGAGATTGTAAATATTTATATATATATATATATATATATATATATATAGACATTTGAATCTAGACAAATAGAAAACAAAACTTTATGGCTCCCTTGTCGCTTATCAAAATCATTAGAAATGTTCATTTTTAGGAAGCTCAAAATTTCCTTCACAAGCTTTAAAAGAAACCTAGAAAAATTCTTACCCCCTGCCGCAACCCCCTGCCCTAACCCTAACCCTAACCCTAACCCCAACCCCAACCGCAACCCCCTACCGAACCCCAACCCCAACCGCAGCCCCAGCCCCAGCCCCAGCCCCAACCCCAACCGCAACCCTAACGCTAACCCCAACGGATGCCTCATCGGTACCCAAACCATGAACCCTAGCCCTAAAATAATCAAAAATTTGTTTAATTTAAGATTTCCTAACCTGTACAGTGGAGGCGTCGACGATCGATCGGAGGCGAAGACGAAATCGGAGATGAGGAAGAACCAGACGGTGGCGACGACGAATCGGCCTGTGCTGGCGACGACGAGAACGGCGACGAAACACAAGCGATCGGCGGGAACGAGGGTTTGGGGATTTTGGGTTCGCGGGCGATGGAAAAATAAATTTTAGGTAATGAGCGTAGGGATCGATCCGTGCCTTTTTAATTAAATCTCTATTTAGATGCCCCTACGGATAAGTCCGTAGGTACTTGATTTGCGGCTCCGTAGGGACAAACAACAATTTACGATTTAATATTTTTTAAATTAATATGTAAGGACCGTAGGTGCAACCTTTTATCCCTACGGACTAATCCGTAGGGCCAAACTAAATCTATCCCTACGGATTTCGTTATCCGTAGGGGCAACCCCCTATTTTAGTAGTGGCGAGCGCCGAATGCAATAATTTTTAGGCAAGGATGTCAACTTTGTTGATTGTAGTTGTGTCGTGATCCTAGCTAGTTAAATTTAATATTTTGAATTCATAATTCTTCATTCCATACATATGTTCCAGTCTTATATATACTTGGGCATATATAAGCAATTATAGGAATTAACCATGCATGTGTGACATAATTCACCTCTGCAGATTCTTTATATGTTCTTTTCCAGATCAAAATCATGGTTCGCGCCTTTGTATGCATGTCTCTTGCACTGATCTTATCAAGTTTTTTTTCTTCCGTCTAATTATTCTATAACATAGATGGTGAATCTTCTATGTAACACGGGACTTGGATATAAACAATGATATATCAAAATCATGTACTTCTTAACTTGACATATGATCTATATATCTAGCTAGCTAGCTCTTTGATTGTTTATCAAGGGTGGATCGTAACGGAGCATTGAAGAGGTTTACTTATTCACGTGCATTTTGCTGTTATCGATTTATAGGAGTCACTGAGGGAGCGAGAGTAAAATAAAAAAAGAAAAGAAAAAGTGAATAATCAATTTAGATTTGAGTGTTATCCAAGTCCCTGTACTACTCGTGTACATATTTATTAACTATCATTTATTTTAGCTATGCCCTCACACTATCACATTCTTTCTCCGTCCTCTACCAAGTTAGATTACCACTATCGCTCTCCCTAACCCAATCTATCAACCTTGATATGGATATGACGACTCAAAGCGAAATTTTTGGGTATCACATATGATATGGTCGATGAAGCATCCACCAACGATACCATCTCTTGGAATACAAGTTCTAGCTTTATCATTCATGACAGGCACAGATTTGAGTGGGAAGTGTTATAGTGATCATAGTTGCTATGCCAATATGGTTTTCTAGCCGCTAAACCGTCACAATACCAGAGAAATATTCTTAACAAAATTTTCAACAAGTTTAAATGTCCAAGCCTTAGACTGTCTCTCTTACGATGCGGGCAAACAATGACCTTATCATTGGAATTAAGTCGCCCTGTGCTGCAATAACATATCGAATCTGCTGCTTCATTGTGATCACCGAGGTGTCGATGTCTAGCAAGAATCCTCAAATTATCTCGCCCGCCTCTATAATCCATCAAGGGCAACCATTAAACCTGCTACTAAGCAGCTTCCAGGTATTGTATATAGCACTAAATTTTGCATCATTTCATCTTTTTTATTTTTTAATCTTTCCAAGAAACTTTACAGCAATTTTAAGTTTGTGCATCTATTCATGTTGTCATTTTCCCTTGAGTAATCATGCCCCATGGAATTCTAATGTCTGGCTACTAGGGTTGCATTTGAAACGGATATGACTCAGATATGAGTTATTACCGTATCCATATATTCACTTTCTGTTTTCGAATTCGGATACGAATACGGATATACACAACAACAACAACAACAACAACAACTACAACCGAGCCTTTTATCCTAAGCATATGGGGTAGGCCACATGAACCATCATGAGAATCACGCCGGGTCCAACACATGAATCTTCCGCCTTTACCCACTCCTATCGAACAATATACTTTTTTTGAGGCCTTTGGCAACCATATCTTTTCGTATCACCTCCATCCGCTTTTTTCTCGGTCTCCCTTTTGTCCTTTTGACATTGTCTTTATCGAGTGTATTCATTCGTTGAACCGGTGCTTCCATATGTATGCATCGCACGTGATCAAACCATCTTAGTCGGTTTTTCCGCATCTTTTCCTTCACAGATGCCACACCAACTTTTGCATGAATATCCTCATTTCGCACCATATCTTTTCTATTGTTATCACACATCCAATGAAATATGCGTACCTCCGTTACGTGCATCTTCTGTGTATAATGTTTCTTAGGATCCCAGCATTCCGTACCATATAATAAGGCAGGCCGAATAGCGCTCCGATAAAACTCCCCTTTCAATATTAACGGAAAGTTACGATCGCACAAAAACCTTGTTACACTCCTCTATTTCAATTAACCATCCTGGATCCTTTGGTTGGCATTGCTATCGATCTCCTCATCCTTTTGAATGATGGAACCTAGATATCTAAACTAATCGCTTGGTGATATCTCTTGCACATCCAGTACTATACCACCGTGGTCTCGATTTCTCTGTTTGCTAAATTTGCATTGCATATATGCCGAGATTCCAACGTTTGCCTCCATAACCTTAATTTGGCATTAACCTCTGCTTTCATCTTTTTTACCATAACAATATTATCAGTGAATAACATATACCAAGGTATCTCACCCTGGATAGTTCTAGTAAACTCATTTATCACGATGGTAAACAGGAATGTACTTAATGCAGATCCTTGATGCAAACCAATTGTAATCGGAAAATCACTCGTTAGGCCGCCGTAAGTTCTAGTATTTACCACTACTTTATCGTGCATGTCCTTGATTATGTCAATGTATTTGACTAGGACTCCTTTCTTCATCATTGTCCCACAATAATACCTCTCTAGGTATCTTGTCATACATTTTCTCTAAATCAATACATACCATATACAAATCTCTTCTCCTTTCTCGAAAACGTTCGATAAGTTGACGAAGCAAATGAATAGTCTCTGTCATCGATCATCCAGGCATGAATCCTAACCGGTTCTCTTTTATCTTAACATTCTTTTTTAGTTTGTTTTCAATCACTTTTTCCCAAATCTTCATGGAGTGACACATAAGTTTTATTTCACGGTAATTTAAGCAACTTTGAATGTCATCCTTGTTCTTATAGATAGGTACAAGAATACTTTTCCTCCGCTCATTTGACATCTTTTTGGTCTGCGAAATCTTATTAAACGGATATGTCAGCTATCTAATGCCTATCTCTCCTAAATATCTCCAAATCTCGATAGAAATCCCGTCTGGACCAACCACTTTTCTTAATTTCATTCTCTTCAATACCACTTTAACCTCAGATATTCTTATTCTGCGTATGAAATCACGGTTTATATTTTGAGATTGAATAATAAGTCCATCCAAATTCTCAGTAAAGCTCTCATCGAACAATTTTCAAAATAATCTCTCCACATTTTCTTAATATATTCATCTTGAACTAAAACCTTCTGATCTTCATTTTTGACACTTTACCGCACATAAGTCTCTGGTCTTTGTTTACCTCCGAAAAAGGAGACGGAACCACGTTGGTCGTCTTGCCTGAATTTGGGGGCAGATACTATTTGGTTTTATCTATCCATCTCTCCGAAAATACCAAGTTGATTTATGGCACCGTATATCGGAGGTTTGGACAGATGCGGCGGTTGTAGCAGACTTCATCATATTCCCCCTCGCTTGCGAGGGATTTTTTGATTGTGGAGACGCTCTTCCCTGCAGGCGTAAGCCCCTGCAGTTAATTATGTTATTGGGTTACGATAACCACTTTCTCCTTCTCCAGAAGTTCACTTCGTGTCGTGTGTGTTTGTTTTATTTTTGGTTGCCCGTGGATTGTATTTGGAGACTAATTTATGTTGTCGCCCGTAGGGCTTGGATTAGTCCAAATCCGTATTTTCTTAAATTTGGGTTTGGTTGATTTAAGGATCGCTAACCTTTTTAAGATTAAGATAAACTTAAATGTTGGTTAAGGATACGTTAGTCTACGTTTTAGACTAAGATCTACTTAACGGGGGTTCAGGATCATTTTTAATCTAACGAAAAAGCATTTGGGCTTTATCGTTTTAGTTTAGGGACGTTACGGTCCATTGGGTTTAAGGACATCATAGTCCATAGAGTTTAGTTTAGGGACGTTGCGGTCCATTGGGTTTAAGGACATCATAGTTCATGTTTAAAGACATCATAGTCTGTTGTTTAAAGAAATCATAGTCTATAGGGTTTTGGTTTAATAGTTTGGGGATGCGCCAAAAATTATTGGTTGTTGGGACCTTCCATTTCTCTGAAGACGTTGAAAAATTACAACGACATATATCAGAGATATAAATAGATGTACCCTTGAACCAGTGAATATTCATCAAAAATTTGATGATCTTGTTTGGGACTAAGTCCAATTAAAGAGATTGTGAGCACATGGGCTTGGTTGATCTGAATTGGGGACTTTTGGCCAAGTTGGGCTCAGTTCACTGAGTTTTGAATAAAATGTTGAACATTTGTTTAGACTCGGTCCACTCAGTTTTGAATAAAATGTTGAACATTTGTTTGGGCTCAGTCCACTCAGTTTTGAATAAAATGTTGAACATTTGTTTGGGTTCAGCCCCCTTTTGTTCAACAATGCTGAGCATTGATTTGGGGTTCTGACGCCCCTCTCTTTTTTTATTGAGTGTTGAACATTCTTTATGGCGCTGAGCTCTATTTACAGAGCGCTCTTTATAAAATAGTGCCCACGTGAGGAGCATGTGGAGCGCTTGACGCTGAGCGCCATATTTGGAGTGCTAAGGCGCTTTTATAAAATAGCGCCAATATGAGGAGCACGTGGAGCACTTGGCGCTGAGCGCCAGATTCAGAGTGCCAAGGCGCTTTTTATAAAATAGCGCCCGCGTGAGGAGCACGTGGAGCGCTTGGCGCTCAGCGCCAGATTTGGAGTGCCAAAGCGCTTCCTTTAAAATAGCGCCCACGTGAGGAGCACGTGGAGCGCTCGGCGCTGAGCGCCATGCACTGTTTTTTGGCAGTTCTGATCAGTTCGGTGCTCTGAGAATTAAATTCTCGTTTGTGAGAGACTTTGTCTTATGGATTTAAGAACTAAGTTCTTCCTTTATGAGGAGATACTATGATCTCTTTTGTTTTTCTTTATGAGTGACTTTGTCTCATGGATCTAAGAACTAAGTTCTTCTTTTCTGAGGAGATGCTATGATCTCCTTGTTTTTCTTTATAAGAGACTTTGTCTCCTAAATCCAAGAACTAAGTTTCTTCTTTTCTGAGGATATTCTATGATCTCTTTTGTTTTTCCCTACCTTGAAGAGAGGTAGTTCTCTCCTTGAACTCTGAAGTTTATGGGGGAGTTCTTTTGTTCTTCTTCTTTCGATTTGAAACTTATGGGGAGGTTCCTCTCGCCAAGACTTGAAGTCTTGGGTCCTTTATATAGGGGAGGCTGATCTGTTGAATCAGTTAAGGAAATATCTCGTTGAGAGATCTCTAATTGATTTGGGGATTTTATCCACCGTTGGATCTTTGATATAAAGACTTCTGTTTTATAGAAGACATTTTTCTTGTTATTAACAAGATTGGGAAAATATTTTTCCATACAGAACTTATTCTGTATCTTGATGATTTTTAATCATCATTGGATTTTTGATCAAACGGTGCTCTGATTTATAGAGCGCAATCTTTCTTGTTTAGAAAGATTTGAGGAGTATTTTCTCAACAAAATTTAATTCTGTAATTTTGATGATTTATCATCTTCGTTGGATATTTGATCCAATGGTGGAGAACATTTAGTTCTAGCGCTGGCGCTCTCGTGTTTTGCATGTGAGGCGCTGCCTCAGAGTCTTTGACTCTTAGCGCTGACGCTTTTGGCGCTAGTGCTCTCGCTTTGCACGTGAGGCGCTGCCTCAGAGTCTTTGACTTATGACGCTGGCGCTCTTGGCGCCGGCGCTCTCGTGCTTTGCACGTAAGGCGCTGCCTCAGAGTCTTTGACTCATGGCGCTGGCGCTCTCGTGCTTTGCACGTGAGCGCTACCTCAGTCCCAATCATTTCGGCTATTTTTTTTACTCCCTGCTTTTTATTGCGAGTTGCCCAATCATTTCGACCATTTTTGTATGCATATCTTTTACTTTCTGATTTTGTTGCAAGTTGCCCTATCATTTCGGCTATTTCATATGCATTTATAGCTCGCTGATTTTTTGCTGCGAGTATGGAATTTGGAATCTGATATCAATTTTAGCATCAGCATCGCTGCGACTAGAATATTGCCAGGAGCGAATCATCATTTGCCGTGAAAAGACTTGGAATTTGATACCGATTTAGGCATCAGCATCGTTACCACTGGGACATTGCCAGAAGCGAATCATTATTTGCCTCTGTCGATTCGAACAAAGGTGGCTTAGCAAACAGGGTTAGGATCCTGTCGACTAAGGCTTTTGACTTCATGAGCCGTAAGGGTCTCATAAAGGTGTTTCTCCCTATGAGTCATGAGGATCTCATAGGTGTGATTTCTCCTTAAGAATCGTGAGGATTCTTAAGTGCATGTTCTCTTATAAGTCGTAAGGATCTTCCAAGAGTGTTTTCTCCTTATAAGCCAAGAGAACTTACAAGTGTTGTTCACCACATGAGGACATTTCTCTCCATCGGTGGAACTTGATGGGAAAGACGTTTATTTGTGTCCGTGGATTGTATACAAGGGTCAACATTGAACCGTTTGTAGGACAGTCTGGGAAATGTGATGGCTTAAGAACAGGTTCAGATCCCTGTACCTTAAGGCTTTTGAATCTTATGAGCCATGAGGGTCTCATAAGAGGGTTCTCCTTACGAGTCGTAGGGATCTCGTAAGTGTAATTTCTCCTCAGGAATCGTGGGGATCCCTAAGTGTGTTGTTCCCTTGTGAGTTGTAAGGATCTCATGCAGGTATTTTCTCCTTACAAGGTCAAGAGAACCTTGCAAGTGTGCATGAGTTTTTTACGAGTCTGTGCCCTTTCGGGTTTTCACAAATATCGCCGGTAGCCTTGCTGTTTTTACTCACGGAGCCCTTTCGGGTTTTCATCTGTGCCCATCTTGCTTATGGACGTACCATTTTTTTTTTTGCGTCAGGATGCTGCGGTTTGTAGTATTTTAAAGACGTTTTGGTCCGTAGCTTTCCATGTTTGGGATGGGGTATCGTTGGATACTATTTTTAGAGTCTTGACTCAAGAAGATAGCGAGCGGACATAGGCGTCGTCATCTATCATTAACCCGGTTCGTGACTCGTCAGGCGTAGTATTTTTTCAAGAACCGCCCGTTTATTGGCGTGAAGGGTCTTTCGCCATGCATATCCATGAGCAAGTAAGCCCCACCTTGGTAGACTTTGTCTATGATGTACGGGCCCTCATAGTTCGGCTCGAATTTCCCCCGTTTGGCTCGATTGAGGATCATTGGTCTCTTGACCACTAGCACGAGTCCGCCTTGGCGAAATGTTCTCGGCCTAGTCAATCTCTCGTATGAGCGCGTCATCTTTGCTTTGTAAGCTTCCAAGTTTTGCTGCGCCATGAGACGAGTTTCATCGAGGGCGTCGAGCTCCTCAAGCTGAAGATGAGCATTTTCTTCGTCTGTTAGCTCGTAATGAACCGTCACTCGTAGAGAGGGTAGCTCTATTTCCAAGGGGAGTACTGCTTCAGCGCCGAATACCAATTCATATGGCGTTGTGTTTGTGGCCGTTTTGAACGTGGTCCGATACGCCCAGAAAGCTTCATGCAGTCTCTCGTGCCAGTCCTTTTTATTTTTGGACACCGTCTTCTTTATGATCTTCGTCAAGGTTTTGTTGATAGCCTCAGCTAGACCGTTAGTTCGGGGATTATAGACCGAAGAGTATCTCTAGTCTATATTGTGCTATTGTGCAAAGCGGCTGATTTTGTGACTTCTGTAGTCCGGCCCGTTATCAGAGATAATCCGTCGCGGAGTGCCGAACCGATAGATGATGTGCGTTTTGAAGAAATGGAAAATATTCTCCGTCTTCACTTCTCTTAGCAGTACTGCTTCTACCCACTTAGAGAAGTAATCGGTTGTCGCCAATATGAACCGATGTCCTCTAGATGACGCTGGTTCGATGGGCCCAATTATGTCGGTTTCCCACATTTCGAACGGCCAGCTAGCCACCGTTGGGTGTAGCGGGTTTGGATGCTGGTGGATGAAGTCTCCATGAATTTGGCATGAGTGGCACTGCTTCGCATATTCGAGGCAGTCATGAATCATCGTGGGCTAATAGTAGCCCATCTTTTTGATCTTCAGCTTCATCTTCAGCCTGGCTTGATGAGAACCGCAGAGTCCGTCATGAGTTTCTTGGACGACTCTCTTTGCTTCTTCTAGTCCCAGGCATCTTAGCCACAGGGAGTCGAACGATCTCTTATACAGAGTATCATTGACGAAGGCGAAAGACAGAGCTCGTCTCATGAGCTGATGTCTTGAGGATGTATCTTCAGGTGTTCGACGGGATTTGAAGTAGTCTATAAAAACTTCTCTCCAATCCTTAGCCTTTTCCTGGTCTTTTATTTGCAGGGATGTTTCCTTGGTCGCTTTCTTTTCTTCAGACGACTCCGGAGATATTTCTGCTAGTGCAAGAACCCGACGGCTTTGTACAATGATCCTTACGTCATCGAGGTTTTCATCAGCCAGTTCTTTAGCGAGCTTGGCTAATGCATCCGCCTTGCTATTTTCCGCACGCGGTATGCTTTCTAGGGCAGAGGAAGGGATTTGAGTCAGCAATTGTTGCACTCTCTCGCCATACTTTACCAACTCTGGCTTGCACGTTTGATAGTCACCGTTTACTTGATTAACGACCAGCTGGGAGTCTCCGTATATAAGGAGGTCTTCGATTTCCATGTCGACAGCGATCTCAAGACCTGCTATCAAAGCCCCATATTCTGCTTCATTGTTTGTCCTCGGCTCTGTTAGGGAAAAGGCAAAGTGCATTACCCCTCCTTGCGGAGTCACGAAGATAAGGCATACCCCCGATTTGATTATAGAGGTGGTATGCTTTCGCTTCTTCATGGAAGATTCCCCATCGAAGTAGAGTTCCCATCGAGTATCACTCCCTCCTCTTTCTCCCTGTCGATCGTGTCAAACGCGTGCTCGTACGGCAATTCGCAATTTAGGGGTGAATCAGCATGTATCGAATGCTCAACGAGGAAGTCGGCGATGGTCTGTCCTTTCACTTCCTTGAGAGGTCGGTATGTTATCGAGAATTCCATTATGAGTAGGGCCCATTTAGCGAGCCGTCCCGTTAGCATGGCTCTTGACATTAAATATTTGAGAGGATCCACTTTTGATATGAGATGGAATTCATGCGCCAACGCATAATGCTGAAGCTTCGTTATCGCGAAAATTAACGCCAGACAGTGTTTTTCGATAGGGGAGTAGTTGTCTTCTGCCCCCAGTAAAACTCGACTCAAATAGTAGAGGGCTCTCTCCTTTCCTTGGCCGTTCTCTTGTGCCCATAGCACGCCTAATGAACCTTCGAGGGCGGTTGTGTATAGGATGAGGGGTTTTCCCTTGATCGGAGCAGTCAGTACCGTCGGATTCTGCAGGTATTGCTTGATTTCGTCAAGTGCACTTTGGCATTTGCGATCCCAGACGAACGGGGTCCCCTTTTTCATTAAATGGCTGTAGGGGCGGCATTTGCCGTAGAGGTTAGCTATGAACCGCCGGATATACGCGAGCTTTCCTTGGAGAGACCGCAGTTACTTGAGAGTTCTTGGCGGGGGCATTTCCATAATCGTCTTGATCTTTAACGGGTCTATTTCGATGCATCGATGTCGTACGATGATCCTAGGAATTTACCTGAGGAAACTCCGAACGCGCATTTGAGAGGGTTCATTTTCAGGTTGTATTTCCGAAGACGCTGGAAAACTATCTTTAGATGCTCCCAATGCTCCTCGTGCGACTTGCTTTTCACCACGAGGTCGTCAATATAACATTCGACGATTTCATGTATGAGGTCATCGAAAATCTTTGTCATAGCCCTTTGATAGGTAGCGCCGGCGTTCTTCAGACCGAAAGGCATCACTTTGTAGCAAAATACTCAGAAGTACATACGCTAAGCGTATCTAAGCAATATAAAATAAATACACAAGAGACAAGATATAAAAATAACAGCAACTTTTATTTATTAACATTCTTTGTACAATGCATGAAAAGGAAATACAACTGAATAAAAAAGATGCCTAAATAGTGGCATAACAGGAAATGAAAATTACCGAATGGAAAAGTGTACAATGAAACTAAAGTGCTGGATCTTCGACAAACTGCTCCAAGTCTTCTGCAGATGGCTCGGTCTCTGCCGGGTCCAAACCACCTAACGACATTCAAAGAATAAAGAAATAGAATGTCGTCAGCGAACAGGTCGCTCGGTAAGTCCCAAAGATAAGAGGAGAAATAGAATAGACAGAGAGTAAGAGAGAGAGAGAGAGAGAGTAGCTTTTACAGTTGTATTATATTGTTATATTATTGTAGTATTGTGTTAACGCTGTTGTTTGTAGGTTGGTACAGAAAGATGCCAGTGTATACGAGAGGGGTCTCAGTATGCTAGAGACCAGGGCAAATGGAAGTACAAGACTCCGTTATACAACCCGGAATAACGGCAATTGGATTCAGGTTAGGTGTCTTAATCTTACCGTCTCGTGCCACCTTTAACACCTTCCGTACCAATCTACCCCTTAAACCCCGCGATGACTTGATTGTATTGTTATCTTGTAACTTGTATTGGTTGTAAGATTGATTGACTGACCGAAACCATAATATCAGTAAACGGATGTGACTGAATAATCATATAAATGGAATAACTATAGAATCATGTAAATGGAATGTATATCCATGGTTCGGTTCGGTCAAGTTAGATAAATTGATAATTAAATTCATGGTTTCATGTGTTCATATTGAATTGGAATCTTGTAGATTATAGATTGACTTGAATCATATTCAAGTTAGATTAATCAGACTCAAACCCGAGTCAGACAATCAGAACTGTGAATCAAAGTCTTATAATTGCTAGGGTCCTTAGGGTAATTTATAAAACTTGAGGGGGTTTTATGTAAAAATACTTTTATATACACCTCAAGTATTTATTATTCGTCTTTAGAGTTGTAATGAGGGTGGATTTTATGTTGTGACATTTCTAGTGAAAATATCCTAGTTTTATAAATAAGGGTATTTATCTGTAATATTGATTTATTTGAAGTTCATGGTATTTTAGTGTAATATTTAATCTTGTGATTTTTAGAAAAAGGTGGAAAATTTATATTATAATAAAATAGAAAATTAACTGATAAATATACATATATTTATACAAAAATAATTTTAATAAATATTTTATATTCGAAAAATCTTATTTTTCTTAAGATGTCGTATTTTAAACTTTTCGAGACCGAATACTCCTTGCGGAGGTCTGAATCTCGCACTACTACGTCCGAAGATGTGCGATAATCCGCACCATCCCGAACGGGTTCTCCAAAAATGGGTTGTAGCGGCGCTTTGCAAATATTGTAAAATACTAATCCTTTAGAAAACGGTTTTAGAAAGTAAAAGGTATTTATTTGCAAAAGTGTAAATTTTCCGTATTTTAGATTCTAGGGTTTCCTAAGTCAACTAGCCTATTTCTAAATGGTCTAAACGACAAGTCGTTAGATGCCTCAAATCGCCTCTTCACCGCCAATTGTGGCCAGGTAAGTACAAATGAGGAAAGGAGAGATCCGCTCACGAATCACCGTGAGACGGGCCTTTTAAAATTACCTCTTCTCACTTGCCTAGCCTAGACATCACAAAGTCAGGTTTAGATAAACGATCGATGTCCACAACTTATCGTGTTTTCCTAATAAGAGCTATTTATTTAAAAGTGTATCAAACCTAAAACTTTTAGAAATAGTTTTATTAAGAATATGGTATTTAAATGAAAGTATTGTTTTATCGTATTCTAAGTTTTCGATAATATCGTTTTAGGTTGTATATGCGTGTATGTAGAGGTAGGTCATTATCTCGTGCTCTACTTTAAATGTATAGCAAAGTTAAGGGGTTAAATGTGAAATCGAAACATTGTGGTATTTAAGTGAAAAAAATACGATAAATTGGAAAGGTTATCATTTCATGTGATGAAACTTATTCAAATTGATTGTTAAATGTTTAATAGTCAACATAAAGATGTTTAAGCATGAATGTATTGGTGAGAATTAAAATTTTATAGAAAACCGAATCGGAAATCGGATTTGTTCCGATTCCATCGGGTTTTGTAATTTCGTATTTTAGAGAATGAAAGAGAGGGATAGAATGGGACTTACAGGTTTCGATTAAGCAAAGGAGTGAAAGGGGGACTAAAGGGGTTGTCGAGGCGTTGCTTCGTCGCCGGTTGTTCCTGAAAACGTCGCCGGAATTTCTGCCGGAATTTCGTCGAAGTTTCGCCACGAACTTGTTTTCAAAGTACACAACTCTTGAGAAGGTTTTGAGAGAGTGAGCTTAGGGTTTTGGGATGAGAGGGTAGGTGGTGTATTTATAGGGTACGCTAGGGGTAGGATAGGTGAAGGGTTTTTAAATAAAAAATGTAAAAATAATTGTAAAAATCATTAAAATTGAAGTAATTGGTGTTTATTGTGCTTTCTGGAAACGATCTAACCATTTAAAGTATGCAGGAGAGTTGGGAATGCAAAGAGGCACACTTTTGATGTTGGGGACTCGGCCGTCCGGCCGGTCCCGGCCGAGTCAGGTGGTCGGTGGGTGTGGGCTTGTCAGGTGAAGGCTCTGGTATATTTAACTTTTCAGGTGCAGTTCAAGTTTTGGGAGTTAAGGTGTGTGGACTGTTGGGCTTCCAAAGGATTTAAAACAAAAACAATATAAAAATAATGTGGGGCATGGGATTTGAACTCTGGTGGCTTGGTTCAGCAATGCAAGGTATTACCAATGAGCTACAAGCTCTTTCTTGTAATTATTGTGGGAAAATAAATACTTAAAGTGGTAACAGCAACATTAAATACCCCAAATATACTTTGAATTTAAATCAATTCTTTGTACATTAAAAATGGAGTTATTTAAAAACAAAATAATTACTTATATCTTGTGCTCAGGATAAAATACCCCTTTATGGATTTTGAAAAAAAAAATTTAAAAATTTGTATAGAAAAAGTGTATAATAAAATTAGGGTTGTTACATTCTACCCTCCTTATAAAAATTTCGTTCTTGAAATTTTTAAAAGGAAAGTGTAACAGTGCAAGGAAGTTTGGTGACTGTAGTATAGATAGTGTATAAAAGTGATACGATGGTGAAAAAGGCTTACCGGTGTTATCTTGACCTACAGTCTCGGCTTCTACGGTTTCTAATGTGAATGTCTGTCACCGTGGTATATTCCTTCAAGCTGGAGGCACATTCTACCTTTGGGGCCTGTTTCTCTGCCCTCTAGGCATGTCCCTCATTGCTTGTTGGAATTGGTAAGTAGGCTGTGCAGGTGGTGGAGCAGATAGTGCAGTACGAGTTGCAGGAGCCTGGATAGCTGGTCACTGCGGGTAGTTGGTAGGTGTGTGAGTTGAGTTGCTATTGTAAGGATAGTCCCCAATTCCATGGTTGGATGCGCCATAAATTAGACACAAGCCTTTTGCGCGTCTACAGTCCTTCCACAAGTGTCCCTTTCTATGGCAGTAGTGGCAAATTTCTTCAGTTCTCCTGGGTTCAAACGATGGCCTGGAAGAGGCTCCTCCTGCCATTTGAGTGGCAGGGCGTTTCAAACCGGCAGATTGGGGTCTGCCCCTCGCATTTATTACTGCGTCATAACCGCGGGCAGCTTCCAGAGCATCTTCTTGTGTCAGAAATTTCCCTGTGGCTAGTGCAGCCTGAATTTCTGTGTCTAAACCTTGTTGAAAGCGACGGGCTCTGATCTCGTCCGTCGGTATCAAGTGTGCCGCAAATCGGCTTACCATAGTGAATTCAGCGTCATATTCATCCACTGTTTTGTCCCACATCGAACCTTGTTGTGGATGAATGAACTGCTGCTCCATGGCAAACCTGGCAGTCACAGGAAAGTATTTCGCGTCGAACTTCTCGCGAAAATTCTTCCATTCAATAGGCTGTACAAAACGGATTTTTTCCGCCTTCTACCAGTTGCGAGCATTGTCCGTGAGCTGCAGTTTCGCCACACGGACCCATGCTATTTCTGGCACTTGTGTTGCTGCCAGCTCACCCTCGATACTTTGAGCCCATTCCTCAGCTTCTAGTGGGCTCCCCTTTCCTGAGAACTGTTTGGGATGTAAAGCCCTGAATTGCTTTACCCCAGGTGCGTCAGTCTCGGGACGGTTCAGGAGTTGTTGCTGTCCCTCAAGAAGGCTGCGGATCGCCTCAAGTAGCACAGTTTGCTCGGTGGGTGGCGCAGGAACAGCTGGTGTGAGAGGTAGTGCTGGAGGTGTGTTGTTGACGTTGGTGCTGGTGTTGTTCGGGGAATCCATAACCCTGAAGAAAAATTTGGGTTAGGACAGATTCAAGTACATGAAATGATAAGATTCAAGGATTATGAAATTGTAAGATTCAAGGAACATGAATTGTAAAGATTGTTTTAGTTGCTGGTTATTGTGTTATATTGCTTAGGTTGTTCACGCAGAACAGAACTGCATGATAGGGATTCATACAGGTCTGACTTGCATGGGCCACCAACAAAACCTGTCACGCCCCGCTTCTCAGTATACGGCGAAGGGGTGCGACGAGGTCCGCTACGTATATACTCAGAAGTACATACGCTAAGAGTATCTAAGCAATATAAAATAAATATACAAGAGACAAGATATAAAAAGAACAGCAACTTTTATTTATTAATATTCTTTGTACAATGCATGAAAAGGAAATACAACTGAATAAAAAAGATGCCTAAACAGTGGCATAACAGGAAATGAAAAGTACTGAATGGAAAAGTGTACAATGAAACTAAAGTGCTGGATCTTCGACAAACTGCTCCAAGTCTTCTGCAGATGGCTCGGTCTCTGCCGGGTCCAAACCACCTGACGAGATTCAAAGAAGAAAGAAATAGAATGTCGTCAGCGAACAGGTCGCTCGGTAAGTCCCAAAGATAAGAGGAGAAATAGAATAGACAGAGAGTAAGAGAGAGAGGGAGAGAGTAGCTTTTACAGTTGTATTATATTGTTATATTGTTGTAGTATTGTATTAACGCTGTTATTTGTAGCTTGGTATAGAAGGATGCCAGTGTATACGAGAGGGGTCTCAGTATGCTAGAGACCATGGCAAATGGAAGTACAAGGCTCCGTTATACAACCAAGAACAACGGCAATTGGATTCAGGTTAGGTGTCTTAATCTTACCGTCTCGTGCCACCTTTAACACCTTCCGTACCAATCTACCCCTTAAACCCCGCGATGACTTGATTGTATTGTTATCTTGTAATTTGTATTGGTTGTAAGATTGATTGACTGACCGAAACCATGATATTAGTAAACGGATGTGACTGAATAATCATATAAATGGAATAACTGTAGAATCATGTAAATGGAATGTATATCCATGGTTCGGTTCGGTCAAGTTGTATAAATAGATAATTGAATTCATGGTTTCATGTGTTCATATTGAATTGGAATCTTGTAGATTATAGATTGACTTGAATCATATTCAAGTCAGATTAATCAGACTCAAACCCGAGTCAGACAATCAGAACTGTGAATCGAAGTCTTATAATTACTAGGGTCCTTAGGGTAATTTATAAAACTTGAGGGGTTTTTATGTAAAAATACTTTTATATACACCTCTAGTATTTATTATTCGTCTTTAGAATTGTAATGAAGGTAGATTTTATGTTGTGACATTTCAAGTGAAAATGTCCTAGTTTTATAAATAAGGGTATTTATCTGTAATATTGATTTATTTGAAATTCATGGTATTTTAGTGTAATATTTAATCTTGTGATTTTTAGAAAAAGGTGGAAAATTTATATTATAATAAAATAGATAATTAACTGATAAATATACATATATTTATACAAAAATAATTTTAATAAATATTTTATATTCCAAAAATCTCATTTTTCTTAAGATATCGTATTTTAAACCTTTCGAGACCGAATACTCCTTACGGAAGTCTGAATCTCGCACTACTACGCCTGAGGATGTGCGATAATCCGCACCATCCCGAACGGGTTCGCCAAAAATAGGTTGTAACGGCGCTTTGCAAAGATTGTAAAATACTAATCCTTTAGAAAACGGTTTTAGAAAGTAAAAGGTATTTATTTGCAAAAGTGTAAATTTTCCGTATTTTAGATTCTAGGGTTTCCTAAGTCAACTAGCCTATTTCTAAATGGTCTAAACGACAAGTCGTTAGATGCCTCAAATCGCCTCTTCACCGCCAATTGTGGCCAGGTAAGTACAAATGAGGAAAGGAGGGATCCGCTCACGAATCACCATGAGACGGGCCTTTTAAAGTTATCTCTTCTCACTTGTCTAGCATAGACACCACAAAGTCAGGTTTAGATAAACGATCGATGTCCACAACTTATCGTGCTTTCCTAATAAGAGGTATTTATTTAAAAGTGTATCAAAGCTAAAACTTTTAGAAATGGTTTTATTAAGAATATGGTATTTAAATGAAAGTATTGTTTTATCGTATTCTAAGTTTTCGATGATATCGTTTTAGGTTGTATATGCATGTGTGTGGAGGTAGGTCATTACCTCGTGCTCTACTTTAAATGTATAGCGAAGTTAAGGGGTTAAATGTGAAATTGAAACATTGTGGTATTTAAGTGAAGAAAATACGATAAATTGGAAAGGCTATCATTTCATGTGATGAAACTTGTTCAAATTGATTGTTAAATGTTTAATAGTCAACATAAAGATGTTTAAGTATGAATGTATTGGTGAGAAGTGAAATTTTATAGAAAACCGAATCGAAAATCGGATTTGTTCCGATTTCGTCGGGTTTTGTAATTTCGTATTTTAAAGAATGAGAGAGAGGGATAGAATGGGACTTACGGGTTTCGATTAAGAAAAGGAGTGAAGGGGGGACTAAAGGGGTTGCCGAGGCGTTGCTTCATCGCTGGTTGTTCCTAAAGACGTCACCGGAATTTCTGTCGGAATTTCGTCGGAGCTTCGCCGCGAACTTGTTTTCAAACTACACAACTCTTGAGAAGATTTTGAGAGAGTGAGCTTAGGATTTTGGGATGAGAGGGTTGAGGGTAGGGGGTGTATTTATAGGGTAGGCTAGGGATAGGGTAGGTGAAGGGTTTTTAAATAAAAAATGTAAAAATCATTAAAAATTGGAGTAATTGGTTTTTATTGTGCTTTCTGGAAACAATCTAACCATTTAAAGTATGCAGGGGAGTTGGGAATGCAAAGAGGCACACTTTTGATGTTGGGGACTCAGCCGTCCGGCCGAGTCCGGCCGGCGGCGTCAGCCCGATTCGGCCGGTCCGCCGGGCGACTCGGCCGATCCCGACCGAGTCAGGTGGTCGGTGGGTGTGGGCTTGTCAGGTGAAGGCTCTGGTATATTTAACTTTTCAGGTGCAGTTCAAGTTTTGGGAGTTACGGTGTGTGGACTGTTGGGCTTCCAAAGGATTTAAAATAAAAACAATATAAAAATAAAGTGGGGCATGGAATTTGAACTCTGGTGGCTTGGTTCAGTAATGCAAGGTATTACCAATAAGCTACAAGCTCCTTCTTGTAATTATTGTGGGAAAATAAATACTTAAAGTGGTAACAGCAAAATTAAATACCCCAAGTATACTTTGAATTTAAATCAATTCTTTGTACATTAAAAATGGAGTTATTTAAAAACAAAATAATTACTTATATCTTGTGCTCAGGCTAAAATACCCCTTTATGGATTTTGAAAAAAATTAATTTAAAATTTTCTATAGAAAAAGTGTATAAGAAAATTAGGGTTGTTACATCGGAGCACTCTAAGTCTTCTCTCTTCTTCATCCTCATCGCTGTTCTCGAATTCTGGGACATCGTAGACATCCCTGGGTTTCCAACGGCATACGACATTCCATCCCGGATGCTTCAAACAATGTGAGTAGTATACTTGGAACGCTTGGTTCGGAAAGATAAACGGATCTTCCTGACCGTAAAATCGAAGTGTGTTCACACTGGTCAATCCATATTCATCTTTCCAAGTCCTAAGATTGCTTCTCCACTTATCCGTACCGGTTCGCGTATCGTACCAAGTATACTGAAATATATTAAAGGGTTCTGATCGTCCGGGATAGTGGATGCTGAGTATACAATTTAAGTATCCATAATAAATCACACCATCCGATCCTACCGTCGCAATCCCACTATTCTGAGTGGTTCTAGATATTTCTATGTCCTTAATTTCGAATTTGTATCTAAGGACACTGAATCCTTTATAATATGCAACCTCCATACTAGGAAATTGAGCTAAAGATCTTGAATTACTCTCTAATGATGCAGACAAGTTCGGATCGTGGATCTAATAAAACAAATTTTATGAAAAATACATAACGATATAGTTTAGATTAAAACTGATAGTAATAACATGTTATTCGAATAACTTACATGATCTGCAACCCAATTGAAAAAATTATCCTAATGATATTTTTCCAATCGTTCATCGTTCCAATCAGGATGCCCCTCACATACCTCGTTAAAATAAATTTTGTTCTCGACAATAAATTATGACATTAATATTATATCATTTCATACACACATAAACACAAATATAATAATTAATCCAAAAAAACCTACTCTCTAATTTTTTCAAGACATGCGCAATTAAGCAAGAAAAACTAGTATATCTTGTTGATAAATATAGTGTCTACCCTCTTATAATTGGTTTTACCATATGACCCGTCTTGAATTTTTTGAGGACGGTTAAGTCTCGTCTCAATGTTCTTGTCCAGATAGCGGGAACAAAATGTGGTTGCTTCATCTAGAAGATAATCTTGCATGATAAAACCCTCTGGTCGATTTTTATTGCGTATATACTTTTTAAGAGTGTAGAGGTACCTAAACAAAATATGTTGAATAAATAAATACGGGCATACAGTACAACAATAATTTTAAAAATTGCGCGAAACGAAAAATTCCACGTACCTCTGGACGGGATACATCCATCAATATTGTACCGTTCCGGCTAACTTAGCCTCAGTTGCAAGATGAACCGTCAGGTGTATTATGATATCAAAGAATGACGGTTGGAAAATACGCTCAAACTTGCAAAGTATCAACGCAATGGAATTTTCTAGTTTATCCAGCGTCACAACATCCAGTGTTTTAGCGCATAACTTTCTGAAAAAACAACATAGGTCGTTGATTACTAGACCAACTGATTCGGGGAGAGAAGTCCTGAGGGCTAATGGGAGAAGGTGCTCCACGATAACATGGTGATCATGACTTTTTAGCCCATCAATCTTGCCTTTCACAATTTTTATCTTCTTGCTGAATGATCCTGAGAAATCTGTGGGAACTTTCAAATCATGCAGCACCTGCAGGAATCTTTTTTTCTCCGGTTGTGACATATGATAAGCGGCATTGGGAAGTACAAACTTGCCTGGTTTACCCGCTACCGGTTTAGAATGCAATTCATTTCTTATTTCCCAGTCCTGTAGATCCATTCGAGCACTGAGGTTGTCTTCCGATTTTCCGTCTTTATAAAGAAGCAAGTTGAGCGTGTGATCGGATACTCCCTTCTCTATATGCATAACGTCCAGACAATGACGCACTAAATTTGTTGTCCAGTATGGAAGCTCGAAGAAAATGCTTAACTTGTTCCAGAATGGTGGTTTGACCTGTTTTGTCGGATCCATCCCAAAGGTCACATTATTGTAACCATTCCACTGAGCAATCACGTCCTCTCCGGACAATAGGGTTGGAGGTCCAAGAAACTCCTGATGACCATCAAAGTAAACAGCGTCTAACCTGTAGGGGTGGTCTAGAGGCAGGAAACGTCGATGGCCGTAATAACAAACTTTCTTGCTAAAATTCAAGAATTTCAATGTTGTATATTGATGGCAATGAGGACATGCTTTGTGACCATGTACGGACCAACCTGATAGCATTCCATACGCGGGAAAGTCATTAATTGTCCACATTAAAACCGTACACAGTATAAAGGTTGTATTTGTATTTGCATCGTAAATCTCTACACCATCAATGAACAAAGATTTTAACTCCTCGATCAGAGATCGGAGATAGACGTCGATATTGTTTCCTGGTGAGTTTAGTCCGTTGATAAGAAGAGGCATCATAAATTATGATTGGTCCATAACCAACCAAGACGAAAGATTATAAATTATCATTAAAACGGGCCATGTGCTGTGGCTTCCATCCATATAGTTGAATGGGCAGAAACCATCACTAGCCAGTCCGAGCCTGACATTGCGAGGATCGCTACTGAATATTGCGTGCCTCCTATCGAAATCCTTCCATGCCGGTGAATCTCTTGGATGGCTCATTTTTCCATTTTCACTTGGAGGAGCACGGTGGTGCCAAATCATTGCTTCGGCTGTTTTCTTGCACCTGAATAGCCTCTGCAGCCTCTGTGTTATGGGAAAGTATCGTGCTATCTTGACAGGTATATCGGGATTCTTATCAGAATCTTTCGATTTATACCTGACCTCTCCGCATGTTGGACACTCTTTCAAATCTGAATTCTCTTTCCGGTACAACACGCAATTTTTAGGACATGCTTGAATCTTCTCACACTTCAGACCCAAATCAGACATCATCTTCTGGGCTCCGTACCAAGTTCCGGCGAGGATCGAAGCAAGTTCCGGCGACTCCGCGACGTCACGACGACAACCTCTATTCCTACACTTTCCTCCTAACCACATTACTCGTAAGTCCCTCTCAATGCCTTTTTTTCTTTTTGAAAAATCTTTTTTTCAAAACATGTCGGTAAGTGGAGTTAATACTGACATCTTATTCTAAACCCTAAGAATTTCACTATTTTTTCCGTATCTTTCATCCAAATTCTTACCATATATTTATAACCATAAAACTAATGTCTAGAACCAACTTTCACTCTAAAATATCATGAAATCTAACTTTAATTCAACCTTTACATTAAAGTACCATGAACTTTAGATATGTCATCTTTATTACCTTGCTTAATCATATCTTTAGAAAACTTCACGGGGTAATGACATACCCCTCACATACACATATGTTTCCATAGCACGATACCCTTTGAGCACATTTTTGGTTACGATTATAATATTTCATCAAAATACCATGTACTATAAAAGACGGTTTTCTTTTAAAATTGTATTTTAAACTTCTTTACAAATAAGCCTCTACAACCCTCTTTAGAGGATCCGCTATTAGATGGTGTGGATTATCGCACATCCTTGAACTAGCAGAGCGAGATGGAGACCTCCTCACGGAGCATTCGGTCTCGAAAGGTTTTTAATATGATTTTTAAGAAAAATGAAATTTTCTATTTAATAATAAAATTAATTTTTATAATTATAGAAATTCGGTATACCCACATCTTAGATGATAACAATGAAGATGATGGGTTCCAATCGTCGGAAAATACGACCGGGGATGTATTTTTTCGATGCCATAGGAGGAAAATCCCTCTTATGGCCTCTTTCCTCTATTATTCTCATATATATATATATATATATATATATATATATATATATAATACAAATTTCCAATCCACCTCTATCCAATTCTCACTGAAAATATCTATTGGAAAATAATATATACAT
Organism: Agapanthus africanus; assembly: GCA_030015575.1. Lineage (NCBI taxonomy): Eukaryota > Viridiplantae > Streptophyta > Magnoliopsida > Asparagales > Amaryllidaceae > Agapanthus > Agapanthus africanus. The sequence continues at coordinate 32,673,295 of CM057339.1, forward strand.
ACGTAGCCCATTTAACCATAATCTAAAGATAAAAAAATAATATATTACAAACCAATATATATCTGGCATTTAGGATGTTTATGATTTAAGTGTAATAGATAAAAGTCAATATAAAAACATGAGATGTTTAATTAACATGATGATAGTTAATATATATAAAATATCCCTAATGTGTGGCTACCAGAAGATATATATGCATATAATTCAAATATTATATATATCTGTTATTTTAGATTCATATGGATTTAGTTTGCAGATAAATATTTAAATAAAAAAATAATCTAGCATCATAATAGGTTCACACAGGCCGGTCGGGTCGGATAAACACATCTACCATTCAAAACAATCACAATCCAAATAATAAATAAACGAAATTTAAAAAACTAACGAATATCGTACGATCGTGCTAGTGTGTTACAATTAATTATATCAACAAATTAAGTTTTGGTTTTAATTTATAATTATATGGCTATGATTAGTTCTCAAGACTTTCGCCATGCACTTGTGTTTTTTATTCATAAGATGAAGAAGAGTTAGGGAATAAAGTATATAAGCTATATATTGGAAGAAGTCACCAACGGTTTATGTCAATGGTTTCAATAGAGAGCAAAAGCCTCATAAGTTTTTACAATGTTTTTTTACATGGTATTCATGATTTCTTGCAAATAATCGGTGTATGTGTGTCTATATATATATATATATATAATCGTGTATGTGTGTCTATATATATATATATATATATATATATATATATATTCTTCCGATGATTCATGGTCGAGCTGCGAGTGGGAAGAATTAAGAAGACTAATTAAGCTTAATTAAGGCTAAGACGAGAACTTAATTTCACAAATATATGTTCCCAGTTTTGAACTCGGAAGCCTAGAAGAAGACTAGGCCTTTTTTTATGTAATAATCTGGGATGTTGTAATTAATTTGGTTGAATTTTGTATTTTTTTTTCTTTTGTGGAGAATATTGACATTAATTATGAATGTAACTAGGTTACTTATCATTATTTATTATTTATTGATGGTACGTGGTCACGGATTCCGCTCCCTATTCAATCATTAGTTACTTTTTTATGATTAACAAATATTAATACATCATTTCTGTATACGCAGTCACGTAATTCACGAATAATTCGTTCAAGGAAAAGACGGGTCTATATCCCTTAATTTCTACTCTCTGAGGATGTAAAAATAACGCATGCATGGTAACAGAAAAAAGACTCTAAACTTTTAAATTTGCAGCCATCCAATTTGGGAGCACCGATGTATTGAGATCAAATAATTTTTGGTTTGTGTACTTTCTTCACAATATATTAACTTCTATCCAAAAAGAGAGAGAAAAAAGAAATAAAAAATTGAGCGTATGAATTGAATATGATGAACCGTGCCGATCACGAAAGAATTCGATAACGATTATTATTATTTAATGTACAGAAAGGAGTTTACAAGCTTGAATACAAGTTATAAATAAATTTTGTTTGAGAACAGCAAGAAACAACTTGTAGCTCACGATAAAGCCTTGCACTGCTGTGACATAGTCCATGTGTTTGAATCCCATCTGACACATTATATTTTTCTGATTTTTCTTTTAAAATTTTTGGAAGCCCAAAAGTTTACACGTACAATGCACATAAAAATGAAAAGACTGAAGAAATAAACATATGCAAAAGGGTATTAATACAGAGAGGAACACGTGGCCAAAATCCACCGGCCCATCTCCATAAATTGACTGGCGGAAAAGCCCCAAGAGCTGGCGCCGACGGTCCCCCCGTAGGCAATCATGCCCGGGCTTGGCACACAAGTCTCTTGGCCTACCCCTAACTCCCCTGTACTGTTTGATTACTCTGCAATCAAACAGAGACCCCTCAATTTCCTATTTATCATCTTTTAATGCATTTTAGTTTACTCTTTTAAATCCAAAACTCTAATTCCATACTATAAAAACTATCTCATGTCCTAGCCCTTCCTCATTCTGAAAATTCTAGCCAAAACTCTTAAATTTTCTCAAGTATAAGTTGACTACAAGTAGAGTTAGAAAGATATCATCTTCCGGCGAGGATCGAAGCATGTTCCGACGACTCCGCGACGTCACGACGACAACCCTCTATTCCTACACTTTCCTCCTAACCACTTTACTCGTAAGTCCCTCTCAATCCCTTTTTTCTTTTTGAAAAATCTTTTTATCAAAACATGTCGGTAAGTGGAGTTAATACCGACATCTTTTTCTAAACCCTAAAATTTTTACTATTTTTTCTGTATCTTTCATCCAAATTCTTACCATATATTTATAACCATAAAACTAATGTCTAGAACCAACTTTCACTCTAAAATATCATGAAATCTAACTTTAATTCAACCTTTACATTAAAATACTATGAACTTTAGATATGTCATCTTTATTACCTTGCTTAATCATACCTTTAGAAAACTTCACGGGGTAATGATCTACCCCTCACATACATACATGTTTCCATAGCACGATACCCTTTGAGCATATTTTTGGTTACGATTACAATATTTCATCAAAATACCATGTACTATAAAAAACGGTTTTCTTTTAAAATCGTATTTTAAATTTCTTTGCAAATAAGCCTCTACAACTCTCTTTAGGGGATCTGCTATTGGATGGTTTGGATTATCGCACATCCTTAAGCTAGTAGAGCGAGATGCAGACCTCCTCATGGAGCATTCGGTCTCGAAAGTTTTTTAATACGATTTTTAAGAAAAACGAAATTTTCTATTTAATAATAAAATTAATTTTTATAATTATATAAATATTATAAATTCATATATTTTCAAAATATAATAACCTTATATTTTTCAAAGAAAAGAATTATAAGTTTCATCAAAATACCATCAAGATACCAATAAAGTCAAGTTTTACAGTAAAATACTATGAACTATTCAAATTATGCCATTATCACTAAAATACCTCAATTCTTAAAATTCACATTCATGGAAAGCCTAAATAATATAAAAAATTTCTCGAGATTATTTTGAAACTATATATTAAAAATATTTTTCATAAAACCCCCTCGAGTTATATAAAATTACATTTAAAGACTTTAGTAAATATAGGTTTAAGCGGGATCAATTCTCTTGAGCCCCAAAAAGCCGGAGAAAGTGAGTGCTTGCCTATTTAAGGTAGAAAATTTAACGGTGTTATCAATGGTAATTATCTTGGAAAAAGATGCAAATCCTGCCAGCCATGTGCAGCAGTTACCGATAACTCCCGAATCTAATTCAGGATCCAAATCAGTATATAAGTGTCTAACTCAGTCTGAGTCTAACTCAAATCTGAATTCAATCAGAGTCTAATTGAACATGAATTCTATATGAAACATGAACACTTGAACCTGAACCTGAATACCAGAATTCAACAACTATATCAATATGCAAACATGCTTGATTTGACTAAACCATAGTTATAACTTGACTTGACTACATGACTGCTTATTTACATCCTGAACCTGATTACTTGAACAAATTGTATTCATGGTCTCAGCAAGTCTGATAATTATAATTTATATAAAACATTACATGGCGTTAACGGGGTAGATTGGTATGGAATGTATTAGAAGTGGAACGAGATGGTCACTAAAAGACACCTACATGAACTCTCATGCCGTTGTCCCATGGATTTTGACGGGGCATGTACTACCTGTTACCATAGTCCACGGAGCAAGTTGGACTCCTCTCATATACACTGATACCTTCTATAGTAAGGTACAAACAACTACGTTAGAATAATAATTTTATACCTGTATAACTTAAAAGTTTATTTCCACATCACTTGTTGTATTCCTTCCTCTCTTTTGGGACTTACCGAGCGCTAGTTAGCTGACGACATTTCTGTCTATTTCTTTCTTGGAATGTTCGTCAGGAGGACATGACCATCAGGAGACCGAGCCCAGTCAGGAGTACTTGGATCAGATTGCAGCACAGCCAGACTACTAACTTTATTATACTTTTCTTCCAGTTTGTATGTCACTGTTTAGGCATTGCTTTTATCATTGTACTTTTCCTTTTCAAATCAGTTGTATTGTAAAGATGAATGTAAATAAAAATTACCGTTCATTTTATATCACTTGTCATTCTTGTGCATTTTTACATTTATTGCTTATTTACGCTTGACGTATTTATTTCTTAGTAAATATGTCGCGTGTCTGCCACGTCACCGTCTCTGTACGCCGGGAAGCGGGACGTGACAGGTTTTGTTGACAGCCCATGCAGGTCAGTTCTGCATGAAGTCCTAAGCAATATATCATAAGAAAATAATATTCTAGTCTTGTCCTTTATGGGATCACAACGTTAAAAGCATAACTAGAAAAATAAATCTAAAGTATCACTAAAGTAAATCAGCAGAAAGCTCTTCACCGCTCAGCCTGCCTGTCAAAATATTCTCGATTTTCCTGCGATAAGGTTAAAGGAACTGGGTCATGCAAAACCTAGACATCAGTATGTCATAAATATCATAGTATAACAATAAACTGAATAGTATTCTATATAGGATGTCACATGCAAAATAAGGTATGTGTATAAACAATCACATGTGTTATACAACATACTATAGGTATGCCACGTGTATCCTGAAGTTTATGTTTCTAGATTGCTATTCTACAGGTATTTGAAACCATTGAATGTACTCCTCCATATAACTCAAAAGTATATATCCCATTATGTCACGCCCCGCTTCCCAAAATAAGGAATACGAGGGGTAGACAAGGCCAGCCATGTTCCTACGGTCAAAGAAATGTCCTGCCGTAGTCACACTTCGGGTTCTAGTTTTTCATGGTAAACAGTAAATGATGCACAGGTAATGAGAAATGCAGTAACTGAAACGAAACAATAATATAAATTGACCTGATGGAAACAAACGAATGCAACTCTGAATAGCAAGTCAAGATGTCTGTAATACGCATCTAGTTCTGGTCCAAGCTAAATCTTCTCCTCACACTGAGCATGCATACTCAGGTCGTCAGAGCGACACAATAGCAATATAATATATATAAAATCATGTAACAATTCTAACAGTGATCATAGGTATATATAACAGTAGATCAGTGGTAGTATGGATATGAACATGCAGTAATCAATACAGCGGAACAGTAAAAACAGTAGAACGATATGCCACGTATGTCAACACAGTAAGTAAGATATATCAATGCCAGTATCCCTATCAGTCTCTAAGTCTCACTGTATAGGTCACTAAGCCTATCGTCAGTCTAAGTGTGAGAGTCAACCACTCGCGAGTGTCCTCCACCCAAGGGTAGAACCCAAGGGCAAGGGACCACGGGCCCAACATGTATATCACGGTGATAATCACATACCCTGTAAATCTCCATATATCTCCCTAAATATATAAGCCGGCATGGGACTCCCGAGATTCTGTTGAACTCACACTTAAACTACCCCACACCCCGTGGTCTACATCAAACGCTAACCATAACCCTAAATACCAATCGGTCGGTGACAAGTCTGCGCGAGAACTGGAAGCAGGACCTCCATCAAGCACATCCCAACTAATACCTAAGATAAATGGCAGTGTATGGTGCCTTATCTGTGACACCCGTACAAGAGCTTCCATAAGTGTCCCATACCACTTATGGTCACACATACACGTGTCCCACAGACGTCGACAATGCAATAGAATAATAGGGTCACTGATTGTGTACAAGTACGTATCACTTTCACTTATTCACGGATACACGAACACTGACGTACTTGCCACAATCATCAATAAAATCTAACACTGGGTAAATGCACGATATCACTATGTTATCACTGCAATGATATGGGTATGATATGATACGTAAACAGTATATGAAGCATGATTAAGGTGTCATAAAAATAGTGTTCTATCACTTGCACGATTTATCATGAAACGTACGTGTATAGTTTAGCGAAACGATAAACAAGTAATAATTAGTATGTTCAGTTGTCCATCCATCGAATTTAGTTTCAAGCCAATCGGGTTCCAGGATCATTAATTATAACCATTTCATTTTAAACGCTCGCGGCTGGAAATCCGGTTTCAGAATCAGAAGTCCATTTCGCAACGCATTTTAATCCCAGTTGAGATCAGATTTTAGCTACGCTACAGTTTGATGAAATCTAGGGTTTTCAGTAAGGCTTTCAACGCAACAGAAGGATCTTCAATCGCGTCTGTAAGTCAGGAGATATACACTATTCAATACCAGTATGTCAGTTTCTGGTTCTGTTGGGACTGTTATGCGTCCCGATCTTTTAAATTGCAGATTAAATAACAAATGATAACAAAACAGAATGAAACCACTTGTGTTGTCTAGCTAACAGATTTATTTATAATAAACAGAGGAGTTCTGCAACCTACAAGTTAAGGAAAATCTTGTGGTACCCATTACGGAACAGCAAGCAACAATTGGAGTCGCTCTGGACTGCAGTCCAGAGTCGCACTCCGATCCAAATATCATCACAATTTGAGTACAGGAATATTTGGAAACTAGTATAGGGTTATAGTTCGTCGAGTTAGCTTCGATTTGAGCCCTCGAACGCATCATTCTAGTATGTATATGATTTATGGTGAATTTAACGGTTTTCAGGTACATTAAAATTACAGTTTTACGATTAAACTTGGGGGTAGTCGTTTTAGTCGTTAACGGTCATATTTTCCAGCGACATTTGCACACGTTATCCATCCCTACAAGGGCCAATGTAATGTATCCAGTTCCGTCAAATTTGATAATGATTTCCTATGAGAACAAGTATCGAACAGTTGTGTCGAATAATCTAACGGAAAAGTAAAGCATGAATTATATACGATGTCGATTTGTAATTAACAAAAGTAGCATGTAGCAAGTAGGGAACTTGCCTGGGAATGTTTTGGGCGATGTACGACAACGTCAACGTCACGAGCGCGCGACGAACGGCGTGAATTGGTTTGCACGACTTGGCTCGAGTTTCAGTTTCGTCGTCGGATTTGTCCGGGGAACGACTCGTGAATGTTGGAAGCGGGGAGGTGCTCTGTGGGTCTCCTGGGTGTGCTGGAATCGTCGACGGTCGGTGGCGCTCCGATGATGGCAGCAGTGGCTCGCAGTTTTTGGTGGTCGGGGCTCGGCTGTGAAGCTTGGGCTTTGCGCATTAATGGGTTCGACGGTGGTTGATGATGATGATGGTGATCGAAGGTGGCACTGGGGTGTCGCTGGTGACGTGAGTGGCCGGCGGTTGGTTCGACTTAGGGTAGTCCCGACGGTGGGGTTGGAAGGAGGCGGCAGCAGTTTAAATGGGTGGGTCGAGGAGGTGCAGTGGCGAGGTGGTTCTGGTTGAGGGGCTTGCCGGTGAGGTAGTGATTGCCGTGGTTTTCAAGCTGGCCATCGGAGCTTGCTTGAGGGAGATGGTGACGTTGTCGACGGAGGAGGAAGCTTGGTCAAGCCAACGCCGACGTGGAGGTGGGAACGGTGGGGAGGCTCGGTGAGGTATGCTCGGCAGAGTGGGAGGTGAGGAGGGCCGGCGGTGAGGGGACGATGGTGAGCGCGACGCACGGTGGGTGCGCGGGTTCGAGCAAGGAACGGGAAGAGAAAATGGAAAAGAGAGAGAGGACGCGGAGGAGAGGTATTAAGGAGAGAGAGAGAGAGAGGACGCGAAGGGGAGAGAGAGAGAGAGAGAGAGAGAGAGAGAGAGGCGCGCTTCGTGGCGTCGGTGGAGGCGAGGAGCGCGGCGACGTGGTCGCTGGCGTTAGCGGAGCAGGCGGCGTCGGTTACGGCGAAGAGAGCGTAGGCGCAGTGACGAGCGGGAGGAGGAGCCGTTGAGGGAAGAAAATGAATAGGAAGCGGGTCGGGTTGAGTTGGAGAAGCGGGCGCTGGGATGAGAGAGTGGGCCGGGCCGAGGAAATATTAGAGAAAGAAAGAAAGAGAGAGCAGTGGCTGGGCCGAAGGTTTGGGCTGAGGGAATTATTAAAGAAAAATTGGATGAGAAAGGAGTGGGCCGGTTTTAATAAAAGATATTAAGTTTATAAAAATAAAGTAATGGGCCGAGAATAAGAAAAATATAGGATATATTAGGGTTTGGGTTTTTTTTTTTTTAAAAGAATTTTAGTTAAAAGAATGGGCTTGGTTAGGCCGCCAAAATAAAAGGAATTCTAAAGAAATGGCTGTGGAAAAATACTGCTGGGCCGGGCTCTTTAAAATAGTAATGGAATTTAGTTTAATTAAACGTGAATAGGGTTTGGGGTTTAAAGAAAAGGCTTTAAGAATGAAATAATTTTTTATAAATAAAATTATAAATAAAACTTATAAAATTATAAATAAAAATAAATGGAATTCTAGAGTAACAAAATACATACTTTGGTATAAAAAGGGCTGGGTATTACACATTACCCCTCGGAACCACGGATCAAGATATATGAGTCAAGAATAATTCTGTTCCGTTACCTCCCGGAACCACGGATCAAGATATATGAGTCAAGAATAATTCTGTTCCATTACCCCCCGGAACCACAGATCAAGTAGTAAGAATGACGAATGATTCTGTTCCGTTACCCTCCGGAACTATGGATCAAGTAATATTCTTTTAAGTTACACTTCAGTTATATTTTTGATTTCCCCAAGTTTCGTTTTCCAAGTCAGGTATTAATAATATCTACTTAATACCAACACAGAAACGGAAATTTACATGCAATGTCTATCTAGATAATAGGTCACGTCCATCAGAACAACAAATCAGGATTGTTGGTATTGGTAAGTATTACAGGTAAGTATGTATAAATAAGATAGCAATGTCAGTAACAAGATGACGGGTTATAAGCATGTCAATATAATATATTAATTTATATAAAGTGTTTATTGTAACATTATCGTGCAAACAGGTCGTGATGAAATACAGTTATCTCGTTGCTGTAAATAGTGTAACGAAAATAAATAAACGTACTAGTTCCTACATTCGATTAGCCAAACTAGAATAGTTCGTATAAATTCTAGTTATAGATGTAATTTTAACTATATAAACTGTAATTATAAATGTGTTATTGTTAACTAAGTAATGAAATACAGATTATCTATATAAAACTCTATATTGATAATAAATTACGACAATATAAATATATAGATATAAGAAACTAGTATGTAGCAAGTTATAAACTTGCCTCGGTCACGACAAATGCGGACACAAACACGAACGGAGCAAGATCGAGACTCGATCGGCTATGCTTGCAATGGCCTCGACTTAGGTGTTGCCTAAAGGTTGAAGATGAGTGCTCCGGCGATGGCTTGCTGGAGGAAGGGAACGAGGTCGACGGCGGAGACGAGGTTATGGTGATGATCAGGGTTCTGAGTTCGGCGGATGGTTTGCAGTAGGTGTAGGTGAGTGCAAGAGGCGATGGTGATGGTCGCTGTGGTGATGGGATCGGCGACTGCGATTGCAGTCGAGGTGTTGGTAAAGAGGCGATGGAGGTTTTGAGTTGTAGAGATGGGTTCCAAAAAGTAGGAGTTGCTCTCGGCGATGGGTTCTCGAGGAGAGGAGGTTGCAGGTGATGGAGTTTGTGGGGTCCAAGGTGATCGGTAGTAAGATGAGGAAGGAGAGGGATGATATGACCCCGTGATGGAGGAGTAGGTTGCTCAGGTGAGGATCCATGCGATGGGGTGAGGTGATGGAAGCGATGGTGTGGTGGTGATGATGCAACGAGGGTTGAGAGTGATGAACTGATGGGTGATCGGGCCGAGGGTTGACGGTGAGGTGCGGGCAGGAGTTTGAGTGCTCGGAGGAGATGCCGGTGGTTGATGAGAGATGAAGAAGATGACGATGATGGCTCGGGTGTGAGGAGCCGTGGTCGAGAAAGATGGGTGCAAGTTGGTGGCGACGAGTCGGTAATGATGATGAATGATGGAGGAAGGGTGGTGGTGAAGGTGAGGTTGGAGGTATAGCTGCGAGGAAGAAAAGAGAAAAAGAAAGAGTGCGGGAGAGAGAGAAAGAGAGAGAGTTGATTTTTTAAAAAGATATATATAAGTGTGTGCGTGTGTGTGTGTGTGTCGAATAGTGGAGGAAAGAGGCCATAGGAGGGAATTTCCTCCTATGGCGTCGAAAAAATACAACCTCCACTATTTTTTCCGACAATAGGCACCCATCATCATCATTGTTATCATCTAAGATGTACATCCCAAATTTCATGTGATTCCACCACATTTTTACCGTTGAATTAGTAATGTAAAAAGTTCTATGGTCGGTAAACCATTAATTTTGTATCAACTAAATCAACGGTGAAAAAATGGTATAATCACATGAAATTTGGTGTATCCACATCTTAGATGATAGAGATGGAAGTGATGTATGCCGATCGTCGGAAAAAATCACGGAGCATGTATTTTTCCGACGCCATAGGAGAAAATTCCCTCCTATGACACCTTTTCTCCATTATTCTTATATATATATATATATATATATATATATATATATATAGAGAGAGAGAGAGAGAGAGAGAGAGACAGACAGAGAGAGAATAATGGAGGAAAGATGCCATAGGAGGGAATTTCCTCCTATGGCGTTGAAAAAATACAACATCTATCGTGTTTTCCGACGATCGGAATCCATCATCTTCATCGTTATCATCTAAAATATGGGTACACCAAATTTCATGTGATTCTACAACTTTTTCACTGTTGAATTTGTGGGTTCAAAATTAACGGTTTACCGACAATAGAACTTTTTACATTGCTAAATCAACGATGAAAAGGTTGTAAAATCACATGAAATTTGGTGTACCCACATCTTAGATGATAACGATGAAGATGATGGGTTCCGATCGTCGGAAAACACGACGGGGGGTGTATTTTTTCGACGCCATATATAGGAGGAAATTCTCTCCTATGGCCTCTTTCCTCCATTATTCTCATATATATATATATATATATATATATATATATATATATATATATATATATAATACAAATTTCCAATCCATCTCTATCCAATTCTCACTGAAAATATCTATTGGAAAATAATATATACATACGTAGCCCATTTAACCATAATCTAAAGGTAAAAAAATAATATATTACAAACCAATATATATCTGGTATTTAGGGTGTTTATGATTTAAGTGTGATAGATAAAAGTCAATATAAAAACATGAGATGTTTAATTAACATGATGACAGTTAATATATATAAGATATCCCTAACGTGTGGCTACCAGAAAATATATGCATATAATTCAAATATATCTGTTATTTTAGATTCATATGGATTTAGTTTGCAGATAAATATTTAAATAAAAAAATAATCTAGCATCATAATGGGTTTACGCAAGCGGGTCGGGTTGGATAAACACATCTACCATTCAAATCAAACACAATCCAAATAATCAATAAACGAAATTTAAAATACTAACGAATATCGTACGATCGTGCTAGTGTGTTACAATTAATTATATCAACAAATTAAGTTTTGGTTTTAAGTTATAATTATATGGCTATGATTAGTTCTCAAGACGTTGCCATGCACTTGTGTTTTTTATTCATAAGATGAAGAAGAGTTAGGGAATAAAGTATATAAGCTATATATTGGAAGAAGTCACCGAGGATTTATGTCAATGGTTTCGATAGAGAGCAAAAGCCTCATAAGTTTTTACAATGTTTTTTTACATGGTATTCATGATTTCTTGCAAATATTCGTGCGCACGCGCGCGCGTGTATATATATATATATATATATATATATATATTCTTCCGATGATTCATGGTGGTCGAGCTGCGAGTGGGAAGATTTAAGAAGACTAATTAAGCTTAATTAAGGCTAAGATGAGAACTTAATTTCACAAATATACATTCCCAGTTTTGAACTCGGAAGCCAAGAAGAAGACTAGGCCTTTTTTATGTAATAATCTGGAATGCTGTAATTAATTTGGTTGAATTTTGTATTTTTTTTTCTTTTGTGGAGAATATTGACATTAATTATGAATGTAACTAGGTTACTTATCATTATTTATTATTTATTGATGGTACGTGGTCACGGATTCCGCTCCCTATTCAATCATTAGTTACGTTTTTTGATGATTAACAAATATTAATATATCATTTCTGTATATATAGTCACATGATTCGCGAATAATTCGGCGAATTCATGAATAATTCACGAGTTTTAGATCTGCCGATTAATTCTCCGATTTAATCGCCACTGGTGAACTTTCGAATAATTCGCAAATTATTCGACAATAATTCAAATAAACAGCGAATAATTCATAAAAATAGCGAATAATTCGCAATATCAAAACCCAGCGCCTCATATATTAATTTCTTGCTCGAAATCCTTCCCGGACTTTTCCTAAATACTTGCCGAATCTTTTCCGAATATCTACCGATTTTTTCCGAATAGTTCTCCGAATCTGAATTTTCGAACCCGCCGAATAATTCCCGAAAGGCGAATTTATTAGTATGTATATAGTCACCTTCTCGTTGCTTTGTTTTTTCCCCTATATATTTGTATATATTTTTCATTTAATGCAAATTTTTAGTGAGTAGGGCACCCTCCCTAACTACTATATATTTAGTTCGAAAAAAAATGCAGACAAATTTATTTTGATTAGCTATTAAATTGGTCTGGGCTAATCCACTATTTAGAGGGGCAACAAAGTAGTTTTCTTGCAATAATTTCTTCAAGATTTCTCGTAAAATATTACATTTTAGGATTTGGAATTATTCAAATTTAGATATTTTCCCCAAAATTTTCACTTGTTTGATGTTGCTTACATCGTTCAAGGAAAAGACGGGTCTATATCCCTTTCTACTCTCTGAGTATGTAAAAATAACGCATGCATGGTAACAGAAAAACGACTCTAAACTTTTAAATTTGCAGCCATCCAATTTGGGAGCACCATGTATTGAGATCAAATAATTTTTCGTTTGTGTACTTTCTTCACAATATATTAACTTCTATCCAAAAAGAGAGGGAAAAAAAAAAAGAAATAGAAGATCGAGCGTATGTATTGAATATGATGAACAGTGCCGATCACGAAAGAATTCAATAACGATTATTATTATTATTTGACGACTCCTACAATTCCTTGTATATATGATACTGTCTCAATTTGTTTCAGCTTATATGCAAACCTGACAACTTAATTAAACATACATTTTTGTTCTGATTAGTTACAAACTGGTGAGCTAAATCACAGTGGAGATGTGTACGTAATAAATTAACTCACTTTTCTTACCATTTCTTCAAAGTTAATAAAATGCATGATACATTGTCTCAACATGTATTTGGATTTAGAATTATTTAAAATATAGATATTCCCCCCAAATTCTCACTTCTTTTTTTATATATATTCTAGTTACATTTTTTTAAAGGAAAAAAATATCTTTACCCCTTTTTTTCTTGGGCATGTTAAAAAAGTGCATAGTAGTAACAAAGTCTATACATAACATATATGCAATACCACCAGACTGGTCTCCTTAATGTTCAACGATAAAGTTGTACGAGCCTATAGAACAGATCCGGTTCAATCAAGATGATACAGGTGCAACATTTTCAAGAGTGAGAAAGTTGCCGAATGTGATACTGAATGAGGCACCGAGGACTGCGGCAACACAGGACGTCTAGGATATTTTGGGGGCAGGATATTGATCGTGAGATGGAGGTGTAGCGATTCGTCCGGGTTTGTGATGCCTGCTTTGGAAGAGAGACATAGGTGTCACCTTGAACCATAGTAGTTTGCTTTAGGAGTCTATTCATGCATGTTTGAAGGTTTGTCACCTGATTGGTGACTTCACCTTTATGTTATTGAGGTTTGTTTCTCGGACTATTTTTCATTTTATTGTTATTTTTTGGTCATTGTTTCGTTGAAACCTTTTTATGTAGTTTATTCTATATAATACTTATACCCACTTAAGTTATTTATTGGTACAAACACTCTTTTTGCTCATCATTCGAAATCCTATAAAATTCTCAAATTAAATTCTAAATAAGTCAGATTATTGTTTAATTTTTCTTTTAGAACTTGTTTGTGTTATTTAGAGTTGAATTTGAGCATTATTGAGTTTTCGATCAATGATTAGATAGGGGTTTTGTGTCAATTAATTACTTGAAAGTGTGGAAGTGCCAACTAGAAGGGTGTGTTGTGCGAATCAACCGATTTCTTAATATTGCATCTTGAATTCTCAATTTCTTTTAGAACACTTTATAATCACAAAATTTTTATATAACATGAGTAGATCTTGAGTTTATACCATCGAGTAGGCTAATCATTCTTCATTTTGAAAACTTCTCCTATTCTACGATTCTATCGCTCTCTTAAATTTTCACACTTTTAGTAAACAATATGGAGTAGGATTTCAGTATTTTTATTTTCTCCAATGTATAATATTTATTGGATTGTTTTTTATTTTCATTAAATATTCTATTTAATTAACTTTTTAAAATAAAACTTGATATTTAAGGTGTTTTCCAAAAAATGACAATTACAAAAAGGTTTAGCTTGCAATTTAAAAGCAAATATGTTAAGTTCATAGAAGTTTTCCCAAAAATTTGGAATATTTGGAATGGCGCCATTCCAAATTTCAGTTCCCCTAACAACAAAAAGTGGGTCCCACAAAATCTCCCTCTTCTTGACTTCTCTCTCTATTAATTTATTTCTCTCTCTCTCTCTCTCTCACATTAAAATTACTTATGAGGGAGAAATGAATCAAGAAACAATGGCGACGCAATGGAAAGAGGAAGAGATTGAAGCTGCATCAGCTCTCATCATTCTCTCCCGTTTCCGTGTCAGCAGCGACATCATCCCTTGTTGGGCCAACCGAAGAAGCCGAGACTTCACCGGAGCTAGGAGACCGAGGCCACCTAGCCCATCAACTCCTCTCACGCGCTCTCCTAGCGCCCCCGATTCTCCGTCTCCGCCGCCGGAGGCGTTGGCTCCGGTGGCAGAGCACCAAGAGGTAATTAACTAAATAAGACCCTGGACAGAACAAGCAAGTTCTAATATATAGTAAAATATAATTGTCTGCAGTTGGATGAACAACAAGGCCGCAATGGCGGCGGCGGTTTAAATCCATTTCCGATGGGTTCTAGAGAAAGGCGAGAGTTCCACCGCCAGCTGGATCTCAACCGGACTTTGGAGGAGGTGGCGACGCAGGCGGAGGAGGTGAGCCGCGGTGACGGATCCAATCAAGCGGCCAGTTGATGAAAACGATTAAATGGCACTGTGTAGAGTTTTTTTTTTTTTGTGATAATTTTTAAAGTTGTGCAGGCACTGCCGCATCCCCTTTGGATATGTGTATATGCATCGCAGGTAATGATTGTTTGACTATGTTTAAATAAAAATTTCTCTATTCCATTTGGAAAATGTATACATTTTAGGGTTTTTCCAGGAGCTCGGTTGAACGGTTTAAGATGTGTATCAACACCTTCATTTGTTTTAGCAATTTTTTTTATAAAGAAATGTACCGGACAATTCTCAATTAAAAAAGAAACTCAAATTACTTACAATCATCTGCCTTTTTATATGCCAAAGAGTGAATTTATTATAGTTTTTCTTTAAAACAAAATTAAGATTTAAAAAACAAAGTGGAGGATTACGGAGATACGCTATTGATTAGTATCCATGCCTAACAATCATTACTCACAAAAAAAATAGAATAAAATCCAAACAAAACAATTTATTTTTCATGTGCAGTTACTAAGTAAATAGAAATAAATTTATTTTTTTATCTGTAAGGTTATTATTATTATTTTTTTACACTGGTCCGTAAATCCTAATCTAAGCACAAAACACACCCACACACAAGCACACAACCCTAAGAGACCCATGATCCCGAAAACATTAATTTGTGGCCATTTCTTTTCTAGGGTTTCTAAAGTTCGAACCCTTCCTCTCTCCAAGAGAGGAAGTGCCCGTACCAACTGAGCTAGTGTTCATTGGTTATAAAAAAATTATTTGCAATATTAAAGGCTTGAGAGAAATAAGTGCATCAAGGGAAGAGAAATAGTTCAACTCTCAATTACTTATCTATATAAGAATTAAACCAATTATTGATCATCATACAGAATAAATAAATTTTCCAATAAAGATGAATAAGATATGGCCAGCTTCTTTTGTACAATATTATTATTGGTATAACAAAGAATTTGATAAGAAATATTTGAAATTCAATTATTTTGTTATGCGAACAATTATCTCAACTTATACCATGCAAAATAAGCTAATTGATAATCAATAATCATTAATAACAAAGATTTCAAGCAGTTACATGAAAATATTTTCTACTTTAACAGACTCCTTCAAGGTTTGGATAATATCTAAGGCCGAGTAAGCAACCTTGAAGACGACACTGGAGAAAAACATATATATATATATATATATATATATAGCATCAAAACGATGGAATTACGCCCTCTAGTTTACTTTGCAGGATTTAGGTGGACCATAAAGGTGGACCATAAAACTAATAGGCATTTTCGCATTAGCTAGGCAAGGTAGACTTTGATAATGGAGGCAAGCGACGATGATCAACGGAAAGAGGCTGACCGGATATTTGTTATATGAATTTAAATTTTGGAAGACTAAATCACCGATTAAAATATCAGATAGATTTTGGATCGAGAGATAACTTTTTAATTACCACTATGATTAAAGTAATTTTTTTTTTGACTAAAACGAAGGTAAATATTCTTTAACGGAAAGTTTAAATACATGAAAAAACTAGAAAATAAGAAACACGTGAATACATCACAAATCACCATAACATCACAATTGTACTACAAAACATCCGCAAATCGAAAGTGACATGCTTTATAATCCTTGATGATCCGTTAATCATAACAACTTAACTATTAATCTATCAAAATCCTAACACACTAAATCAAAACAAACCTTCCTTATTATATGAAGATATTTTCTGATTTAACAGAATCCTAAGTATTTATTGTCAGGTCTCTTTTATTCAATTTTTGTTAGGTTCTTTACATTTTTATTGTTGTAAATTTTCCATTAGTTGTAAAAGGAGATATTTAGTTATAAAATCTTGTCAAAATCTTTGCTTTTGTTATAAGCAACTGCAACCGTAACTGAAAATAAAAGGCCAAAAATTAAAGAAGGGTTTTTTGAAGGAATTTTTTTTTAAAGAAAGTTTACTTGTAAAAATAACTCTCAGTTTATCTTATATATATAACACCTATATTCCTCAATTCAGTTATTCACGCAAACAACCCCCAGCATGCACACCAAATTCTACTCTAAACAATTTTCGTTTGATATCAATTTCCTTTCCAATATGAGAGGTCACAAAATTCGATCTTCGAAGGGTTGATTTCAAAAAAAGACAAAAAGAAAAACCTCAAATAACATCCCTTCCCAAACATATTATTTGTTTAATTAACCACACATATGTATCGATGAACATTAACAGTACCTATATATCACACTCACTGGTGGAACCCCAAAATTTGGTTATCCACGAACAATAATACGGGATTTGATTTAGACTTGATGCATTAAATAGTGAATATTGTCTCTTGAGGTTGCCGATATATGTTGACTGGAAAAAGGCATCCGAGCGCCGAATGCAATAATTTTTAGGCAAGGATGTCAACTTTGTTGATTGTAGTTGTGTGATCCTAGCTAGTTAAATTTAATATTCTGAATTCATAATTCTTCATTCCATACATATGTTCCAGTCTTTTATATACCTGGGCATATATAAGCAAATATAGGAATTAACCATGCATGTGTGACATAATTCACGTCCGCCGATCCTTTATATGTTCTTTTCCAGATCAAAATCATGGTTCGCGTCCTTGTATGCATGTCTCTTGCACTGATCTTATCAAGTTTTTTTCTTCCGTCTAATTATTCTATAACATAGATGGCGAATCTTCTATGTGACAAGGGACTTGGATATAAACAATGATATATCAAAATCATGTACTTCTTAACTTGACATATGATCTATATATCTAGCTAGCTCTTTGATTGTTTATCAAGGGTGGATCCTAACAGAGAATTGAAGAGGTTTACTTATTCACGTGCATTTTGCTGTTATCGATTTATAGGAGTCACTGAGGGAGAGAGAGTAAAATATAAAAAGAAAAGAAAAGAAAAGAAAAGGTGAATAATCAATTTAGACTTGAGTGTTATCCAAGTCCCTGTACTACTCGTGTACATATTTATTAACTATCATTTATTTTGGCTACAGGCTCACACTATCACATTCTTTCTCCGTCCTCTATCAAGTTAGATTACCACTATTGCTCTTCATAACCCAATCTATCAACCTTGATATGGATATGACGACTCAAAGAGAAATTTTTGGGTATCACATATGATATTGTCGATGAAGCATCCACCAACGATACCATCTCTTGGAATACAAGTTCTGGCACTAAATTTGAGTGGGAAGTGTTATAGTGAACATAGTTGCTATGCCAATATGGTTTTCTAGCCACTAAACCGTCACAATACCAGAGAAATATTCTTAACAAAATTTTCAACAAGTTTAAATGTCCAAGCCTTAGACTGTCTCTCTTACGATGCCGGCAAACAATGACCTTACCATTGGAATTAAGTCGCCATGTGCTGCAATAACATATCGAATCTGCTGCTTCATTGTGATCACCAAGGTGTCGATGTCTAGCAAGAATCCTCAAATTATCCTGCCCGCCTCTATATAATCCATCAACGGCAACCATTAAACCTGCTACTAAGCAGCTTCCAGGTATTGTATATAGCACTTAATTTTGCATCATTTCATCTTTTTTATTTTTTAATCTTTCCAAGAAACTTTACAGCAATTTTAAGTTTGTGCATCTATTCATGTTGTCGTTTTCCCTTGAGTAATCATGCCCCATGGAATTCTAATGTCTAGCTACTAGGGTTGCATTTGAAACGGATACGGATCTGAGTTATTACCGTATCCATATATTCACTTTCTGTTTTCGGATTCGGATGCGAATACGGATATACACAACAACTACTACTACAACCGAGCCTTTTATTCTAAACATATGGGGTAGGCTACATGAACCAACATGAGAATCACGCCGGGTCCAGCACATGAATCCTTCGTCTCTATCCACTCCTATCGAACAATATACTTTTATTGAGGCCTTTGGCAACCATATCTTTTCGTATCACCTCCATCCACGTTTTCTTCGGTCTTTCTTTCGTCCTTTTGACATTGTCTTTATCGAGTGTATTCATTCGTCGAACCGGTGCTTTCATATGTATGCATCGCACGTGACCAAAATATCTTAGTCGGTTTTTCTGCATCTTTTCCTTCGCAGATACCACACCAACTTTTGCACGAATATCCTCATTTTGCACCTTATCTTTTCTATTGTTATCACACATCCAACGAAATATGCGTATCTCCGTTACGTGCATCTTCTGTGTATAATGTTTCTTAGGAGTCCAGCATTCCGTACCATATAATAAGGCAGGCCGAATAGCGTTCTGATAAAACTTTCCTTTCAATATTAACGGAAAGTTATGATCGCACAAAAACCTTGTTGCACTCTTCTATTTCAATTAACCAGCCTGGATCGTTTGGTTGGCATTGGTATCAATCTTCTCATCCTTTTGAATGATGGAACCTAGATATCTAAACTAATCGCTCGATGATATCTCTTGCCCATCCAGTATTATACTACTGTGGTCTCGATTTCTCTGTTTCCTAAATTTGCATTGGATATATGCGGAGATTCCAACGTTTGCCTCCATAACCTTAATTTGGCATTAACCCCTGCTTTCATCTTATTTACCAGAACAATATTATCAGTGAATAACATATACCAAGGTATCTCATTCTGGATAGTTCTAGTAAGCTCATTCATCACGATGGTAAATAGGAATGTACTTAATGCAGATCCTTGATGCAAACCAATTGTAATCGGAAAATCACTCGTTAGACCGCCGCAAGTTCTGGTATTTACAACTACTTTATCGTGAATGTCCTTGATTATGTCAATGTACTTGACTAGGACTCCTTTCTTCATCATTATCCCACTATAATACCTCTTTGGGTATCTTGTCATACGCTTTCTCTAAGTCAACAAATGTCATATAGAAATCTCTTCTCCTTTCTAAAAAACGTTCGATAAGTTGATGAAGCAAATGAATAGTCTCTGTCGTCGATCGTCCAGACATGAATTCTAACTGGTTCTCTGTTATCTTAATATCATTTTTTTAGATTGTGTTCAATCACTCTGTCCCAAATCTTTATGGTGTGACACATAAGTTTTATTCCACGGTAATTTAAGCAAGTTTGAATGCCATCCTTGTTCTTATAGATAGGTATAAGAATACTTTTCCTCCGCTTATTTGACATCTTTTTGGTTTGCGAAATCTTATTAAACAGATCTGTCAGCTATCTAACGCTTATCTCTCATAGATATCTCCAAATCTCGAGAGGAATTCTGTCTGGACCAACCACTTTTCTTAATTTCATTATCTTCAATACCTCTTTAACCTCAGGTATTCTTATTCTACATATGAAATCACGGTTTATATCTTGAGATTGAATAATAAGTCCATCCAAATTCTTAGTAAAGCTCTCATTGAACAATTTGTCAAAATAATCTCTCCACATTGTTTTAATATTTTCATCTCGAACTAAAACCTTCCAATCTTCATCTTTGATATATTTCACCGCACATAAGTCTCTGGTCTTCTTTTTCCGCAACCGAGCAATCCTGTATATAACATTTTTAGCCTCCTCAGTGTCCAACTTCTCGTACACCTACTTATAAGCTTTAGCTTTAGTTTCCCGAACATCTTTCTTAATTTTCTTTTTAGCTATTTTATACTTCTCAAATCTCTCCGCATATCTAATTTTCTTCAAATCTCTATAAGAACCTCTCTTGATTTAACAGCAATTTTTACTTCTTCGTTCCACCATGACGTGTTCTTAGATGGTGGAGCATCACTCTCGACTCATCAAGTAAATCTCTAGCTATCCTTTTGATACAACTAGTTCTCTTGTTCCATATTTTGTGTGAATCATTTTCAAACTGCCAATCCGTCTCTTAAACTACACAATCTATAAAGGCTTTTTAGTTACCTTATTTCAGTCGCTACTACTTAATTTTAGGATCTAGGCTCTACCGTACGTCTAATTTTTCTAGGTTTTCTTCTAAATCGATTATCTAGACTAAAAGTGTCACACCCCGCTTCCTAAAACGAGAAACGAGAGAGACAAGCCTGTGACGTAATCATACTGAGAAGCACTCTTCACTAGTAAAATAGAGGGTTGCCCCTACGGATATTGGAATCCGTAGGGGCAGATTTAACTTGGCCCTACGGATTAATCCGTAGGGCTAAAAGGTTGCCCCTACGGGCCCGGACGTCCAAAAATAAAAATATTAATTCTTAATTTGGTGTTTGCCCCTACGGAGCCGCAAACAAAGGACCTACGGTTATATCCGTAGGGGCAACTAAATATCAAATTACTAAAGCACAGATCGATCGCCTACGCTCACAATTTCTTTCTCTCTCGATCTCGATCGCGCGCGAAAACAACTCCTCGTCGCCACCGTCGTCCTCCTCGTCGCTACCGCCGTTCAAGTCGTCGCCAGCGCCGTTCGGGTCGTCGCCACCGCCGATCCGGTGAGTAAATCTTGAGGTAAATTAAAGAATTTTTTGATTAACATACGTGCTGGGTCTGGGGTCGGGGGGTTGCGCGCGCGCGAGTTGAGGTTCGGCAGGGGTCGCGGTCGGGGTCGGGATCGGGGTTGGGGTTAGGGTTAGGGTTGGGGTTCGCTGCTGCTGGGGCTGGGGCTGGGGTTAGGGTTTGCCTTAGGGTTGGTGTTGGGGTTTAGCTGGCCGCGCTGGGGTTAGGGTTAGGGTTAGGGTTAGGTTGGGGCTGGGCTGGGCTGGGGCTGGGGGCTGGGGGCTGGGGCTGGGGCTGGGCTGGGCTGGGGCTGGGGGCTGGGGGCTGGGGCTGGGTGGGGCTGGGGCTAGGGTTAGGTTGGGGTTAGGGTTAGGTGGATTGATGACAACAAAATACATGGATGGATCGATGAATTTAGTGATGTTATGTGTCCCGCCAACATAGGAAATTCAAACGTATACTCCGTTTTCTCATCTTAAAACTAGCAACCAAAATGTGACTAAAAAATCTTTCTAAATATATTTGAAACACATTTATTAGTTGGGTTGAATATTTGTGATTCCATTATATTATATTGTAAGATGCAGAAATTGTATCCTAAAACTACTTGATCCAATCATCCAACAAATACATTCATAAGATACTTATTAATTTTCCTGTATCTTGTATTGAATCGTAAGATTGATTTGCATGTCGTAAGATATTTGACAACACTAGGATGTCTTTCATAAAACAGAAAGTAAATTGGTGTAGGGAGAAAGCTGCTTGATGGGTGGTGACTGGGTCCATTCTTTCTTCATAATCCCCTTCAACTCTATGCCTTTCAATTATTGTGGGAAAATTAGATATTACTTGAGTGATCATGATATCATTTTTTTTTGAATATTTCTTCCGAGAATTTATGCATGGTCTTGACATTGAACTTTATCATACTCCTTAATATTACTTTAGTGGTTGATAATATTCAATAAGCTTACGTTGTTGACCCAAATTAAGTAAGGGGGTTAGTCAATTGGAATTGGTGTTTGGAACTTTGAAGTATATCTTTAATGGGATAGGTTTATTTGGTGTCAGTCAAATAAAATGAGAAGTAGAACCTTTTATTGTTAGTTATGAATGAATCTAATATTGGAAGTTGATGGTTTCAGTTAGAACTTTTTTGGTATATGATAGATTTCCGCCTATCAAAATCGTTCCATCCAAAAAGTGAATACAGTGGAACTTCTGTTCTCCTTACCCATCCACTTTTTCTCTCTGGAAATTTGTAGTCTATATAACTATCTAAAATGTATTTGCTAATACAATTATTTTAACCTGACATACTAAAACATTATTATATTGTTTATGTTATCAATAAGTTATTAGTAGTATTCTCTTGATTGGTAAAAGGGGCATGGGCGTTCGCTCTATACATTCTTAATGGGATAGAAGCCTACCCCCCACAGCCGGAACACACACATACAACAAGAATACACAACAAACGCATAATTAGAGAGCGATTCGAGATGTTCGGGTTAAAACCAATATATGATACTCGATGATAATATGAAACCTTCATATCCCCATCGAAACTCATATATGAAACTAAAAGCGCCACTTAGTCCCCGTCTATCGGTTAACATACGTGCGATACTCGTCGTGACCTAGAACTATATGAAGGTTGTTAAATATCGGACAGTATAGCTCGATACTAACAACCGTCGTATAGTCTACGCGACGAGAAAATTCAATCGTATGGTAACCCATAGATTTGTCCCGTGTGGACAAGTTAAGAATGTATAAAGCAAACGCCTTCATTCACTTGTGTTTTCATCCGTTTCGAGATATTTCGTCGGTACCTTTCCGCTGGTTCTCCATGTACAAAGATAGATTAGATGTTCATTTCAACGTTGTTTCACAGCTTTGAAATGATTATCTATTCTATTACAGTGTACTCGGAGAACAGCGGGGAGGTGCTGCCGAAATTTACTCGAAACGGTTGAAAGCACAAGTGATGGGCGTTCGCTCTATACATTCTTAATGGGATAGAAGCCTACCCCCGACAGCCGGAACACACACATACAAACGCATAACTAGAGAGCGATTCGAGATGTTCGGGTTAAAACCAATATATGATAATATGAAAACTTCATATTCTCATCGATACTCATATATGAAACTAAAAGCGCCACTTAGTCCCCGTCTATCGGTTAACATACGTGCGATAATTTATTCTTTTCAACGACAAACGCACACACAAAGCATATACACGGATTTTTTTCCTTTGTCAGTAACTATCCCGTTCTTATATTTCTCAATATAGTCAGCATAACTTACAATTTATATGTTATTCAGTCTAACATGGCCCATGAGTACGTCAGAGTTAAGGACTGGATGTATGTGGATTGGAAACAACGTATGCAAGCTAAGTTTGTCGCAGGAGTTGCTGCTTTCCTTGAATTTGCACGTGCACATAATAAGATCATAATAGAGAAGATTCTCTGTCCGTGCGATAGATGTGGCAATAAGTACTGGAAGAAGGTAGAATTGGCAGAGCTTCATATTGTAAAACATGGGTTTACTAGACTTTATTCAACTTGGAAATATCACGGGGAAGGAGAAGAATGCAGTACTGCGGTAGAAGAAGATGGAGAACACGATAATGCGGCAGGAGAAGAAGAAGAATTCTGTAATACGGCAGGAGACGGAAATTTATTTCCATCAGAAGAAATGGAGGATATGGTAGAGGCTGCCCTAGGTGAATCTATTCGTACCGAAGATGACATTCCTTCCGGTCAAGGACCGCGTGCGGATAAATATGAAAATTTCATGAATGATGCTAGGAAACCAATTTATGAGAATGCGAAGTATTCCACCCTCTCATGGTTCGTCCAACTTTTCCAGATTAAGTGCCTAAATGGTTGGAGCAACAAGTCATTCACAATGCTTCTTTCGTTCTTGAAACATTCTATGCCTCCGGGAAATAATGTGCCCGAAAGCTGGTACGAAGCCCAGAAGATGATGTCTGATTTGGGTCTAAAGTGCGAGAAGATTCAAGCATGTCCTAAAAATTGCGTGTTGTACCGGAAAGAGAATTCAGATTTGAAAGAGTGTCCAACATGCGGAGAGGCCAGGTATAAGCCGAAAGATTCTGATAAGAAGCCTGATATACCTGTGAAGATAGCACGATACTTTCCCATAACACAGAGGCTACAGAGGCTATTCAGGTGCAAGAAAACAGCCGAGGCAATGATTTGGCATCACCGTGCTCCTCCAAGCGAAAATGGAAAAATAAGCCATCCAAGAGATTCACCGGCATGGAAGGATTTCGATAGGAGGCACGCAATATTCAGTAGCGATCCTCGCAATGTCCGGCTCGGACTGGCTACCGATGGCTTCTGCCCATTCAACTATATGGCTGGAAGTCACAGTACATGGCCCGTTGTAATGATAATTTATAATCTGTCGTCTTGGTTGGCTATGGACCAATCATACTTTATGATGCCTCTTCTTATCGACGGACCAAACTCACCGGGGAACAATATCGACGTCTATCTCCGACCTCTGATCGAGGAGCTGAAAACTTTGTTCATTGATGGTGTAGAGACATATGATTCAAACACAAATACAACCTTCATACTGCGTGCGGCTTTAATGTGGACAATTAATGACTTTCCTGCGTATGGAATGCTATCAGGTTGGTCCGTACATGGTCACAAAGCATGTCCTCATTGCCATGAATACACAACATCAAAATTTTTGAATTTTAGCAGGAAGGTTTGTTATTGCGGCCATCGACGTTTTCTGCCTCCAGACCACCCCTATAGGTTAGACACGGTTCACTTTGATGGTCATCAGGAGCTTCTTGGGCCTCCATCCCCATTGTCCGGAGAGGACGTGACTGCTAAATGGGATGGTTACAATAACGTGACCTTCGGGATGGATCCGACGAAACAGGTCAAACCACAATATTGGAACAAGTTAAGCATTTTCTTCGAGCTTCCGTACTGGTCTACAAATTCAGTGCGTCATTGTCTGGACGTCATGCATATAGAGAAGGGAGTATCAGAGCACATACTTAACTTGCTTCTGTGTAAAGACGGGAAATCGAAAGACAACATGAATGCCCGGATGGATTTACAAGAGTGGGGAATAAGAAGTGAACTGCACCCTAAACCGGTAGCGGGTAAACCGGGCAAGTTTGTACTTCCCAATGCCGCTTATCATATGTCACAACCGGAGAAGAAAAGATTCCTGCAGGTGTTGCATGATTTGAAAGTCCCCACAGGTTTCTCAGGATCATTCAGCAAGAAAATAAAAATTGTGAAGGGCAAGATCGATGGGCTGAAAAGTCATGATCACCATGTTATCGTGGAGCACCTTCTTCCATTAGCCCTCAGGACTTCTCTCCCCGACTCGGTTGGTCTAGTAATCAACGACCTATGTTGTTTTTTCAGGGAGTTGTGTGCTAAAACACTGGAGGTTGCGACACTGGATAAACTAGAAAATTCTATTGCGTTGATACTTTGCAAGTTTGAGCGTATTTTCCCACCGTCATTCTTCGATATCATAATACACTTGACGGTTCATCTTGCAACTGAGGCGAAGTTAGCCGGACCGGTACAATATCGATGGATGTATCCCGTCGAGAGGTACGTGTAATTTTTCGTTTCGCGCAATTTATAAATTTATTGTTGTCCTGTATGCCCGTGTTTATTTATTCAACATATTCTCATTAGGTACCTTTACACTCTTAAGAAGTATATACGCAATAAAAATCGACCAGAGGGTTCTATCATGCAAGGTTATCTTCTTGATGAAGCAACCACATTTTGTTCCCGCTATCTGGACGAGAACATTGAGACAAGGCTTAACCGGCCATGAAGAATTCAAGACGGGCCATATGGTAAAGCCGAGTATAAGAGGGTAGACACTATGTTTATCAACAAGATATACCGGTTTATCTTGCTTAATTGCACATGTCTTGAACAAATTAGAGAGTACGTTCTTTTGGATTAATTGTTATATCTGTGTTTGTGTGTGTATGAAATGACATAATATTAATGTCACAATTATTTGTCGAAAACAGAACTCATTTTAACGAGGTACGTGAGGGGCATCCTGATTGGAACGAAGAACGTTTGGAAAAATACCATCAGGATAATTTTTGTGATTGGGTCACAGAGCATGTAAGTTATTCGAACTACATTTTATTGCTATCAGTTTTAATCTAAACTTGTATCGTTATGTATTTATCGTAAAATTTGTTTTATTAGATCCACGATCCGAACTTGTCTGCATCATTTGAGAGTGATTCAAGATGTTTAGCTCAATTTCCTAGTATGGAGGTTGCATATTACAAAGGATTTGGTGTCCTTGGATACAAATTCGAAGTTAAGGACATAGAAACATCTAGAACCACTCAGAATAGTGGGATTGCGACGGTAGGATCGGACGGTGTGATTTACTATGGGTACTTAAATTGTATACTCGGCATCCACTATCCCGGATGATCAGAACCCTT
Organism: Agapanthus africanus; assembly: GCA_030015575.1. Classification (NCBI taxonomy): domain Eukaryota; kingdom Viridiplantae; phylum Streptophyta; class Magnoliopsida; order Asparagales; family Amaryllidaceae; genus Agapanthus; species Agapanthus africanus. Next base: position 32,700,368 of record CM057339.1, read on the forward strand.
TTATATATTCCAGTGTACTTGGTACGATCCGCGAACCGATACGGACAGGTGGAGAAGCAGTCTTGGGACTTGGAAAGATGAATATGGATTGACCAGTGTGAACACACTTCGATTTTACGGTCAGGACGATCCGTTTATCTTTTCGAACCAAGCGTTCCAAGTATACTACTCACAGTGTTTGAAGCATCCGGGGTGGAGTGTTGTATGCCGATGGAAACCTAGAGATGTCTACGATGTCCCAGAATACGAGGACAGCGATGAGGACGAAGAAGAGAGAAGGCTTAAAGTGCTCCGACCATCTGTTTCGAAGGACGGGTTGTCTTCGACCGATCATGAAGTTACGTGGGTTAGAAATGACATCGACGATGAAATCCAAGTAGATATGTATGATGCGCCCACGAAACGAAAAAGGTTATCAGTAATGTTATATTATTACTTCACATTTTACGCTCTAGATCATATATAGTCAATACTTTTAATGATTGTCTAATGCGTTCACGAACCGTTTATCTAGATTTGATGACGATGTCGGGAGCAGCGAGGGGCGGCAGGAGCTCCAGCCGCGGCAGAGGCAGAGGCAGAGGCAGAGCGGTTTTGCCGCCCGGAGAGCTCCGTAGGGAGCTTCAGAGGGCCGGTCTTGCACCCAGATCGGAGACCCCTTCGGATGCCTCCTTCCGTGTTGATTTGGCCACACCTCCAGGTATACTGCACGCATATCCATTTTGAATGTAATATTACAGATATTCATGCATGTTTATGTCAAAATTACTTATATTGTCAATGTTTGATTGTCTAGTTGTTTGATGCGTCCACATCTGGGACAGAGGCCACCCCCGCTCCTCCAGGTATGTTTATATATCATATAGTGTATGTATATTGATTTAGAATGCTATATCATAAATACACACATTCCTTTTGCTCTTACTTAGCAATTTTTATTATTGTCTAGCTGTAGGTGGTGACACCACTGCACCTGCGGGTATGTTTATATATCCTATAGTGCATGCATATTGATTTAGAACGTTATATTATTGATCTACACATTCTTTTTGCAATTACTTATATAATCTATTTTTAATTGTCTACTTATAGGTGGTGCGTCCACACCTTCCACAGGGGCCACTCCTGCCGCTTCCATACCCTCCGCATCGTCTGCAGGTTAGTATGAATAAATTTAAAATATTTATTCATTTTACATATGCTCTATAGAATAAATATGAACTTCATGGAAATTTAGCGTCGATGTTTATTTTATAGTTGGAAGGGATGCGTCCGGGTCCGGGACCCCGGTTGTTCCTCACCGGAGGAACTATCGTCCCGCTCGTGCTGCTGCTCGGGCCCAGGCTCGTGCGCTAGTCACCGGAGGTATATATCACACTTGAATTTTTGTTTAACCTTGATTTCTTAATACAACTTTGTCTTATTATTGATTGTCTTGATATTTCGTGCAGACGCAGGGCCTCTCCATCCCCAGAGGGGGACTCGAGGCCCGAATCAGTCCCATAGGCTGAGGCCTGATAGAGCTAGGGGGGAGGCAGCATTCCCCCTATTTTTTACCCTTGACTATCGCTATACCGGTCCTCATGCCGAGAGGTTCGGCTGGTATTTGGGGGACGAGAGCCAGATCGTGAAGAACTGTCCACTTCACGTTGAGTGGGGCGAGCAGCACCAGCGCTCATTCGCCCTCTTCTTTGATCAGGCTCGGGTATGTATTAATATATATTTTCATTTGATCTATCCAATATATTTATTATTAACACTTGCAATCTAATAACAATGTTTTTTTTTGTATTTTCAGTTGGATTACGATTTTCAGCCTGTAGCCGATCCTGATCACCCGGGGAGGGTGCTCGACCTTCATGCTCTGTACAATGGCCTGATGAAGAACATGCAGGCCAAGGTCCGATACAACAGGAATGAGCTGAAGGCCGACTGCTACTCCCTGTGGATGGCGACCCCCGAGGCAGAGAGAGCGGCCCTCCTATCTACTCCGGCGTTTGCGAGAGTCGACGTAGAGACATGGCCTCTATTGTGCGCTTATTTCGACTCCGAACGCAAACAGGTATGTATTTTAAATTTAATTCATTATTTATGATATAATTTATTTCTTTGTGTTTCTTAATTAGAAAACTAAATGTTAATGCATTGTGCAGAAACAGGCCGTTCAGAATACGGAGAACAGGAAGTCGGCGAAGAGGGGTCGCCCCACTTTCACAGGTGGCTCGAGGAACATTACTCGAGCCATGGAGTTATCAGTAAATTAAGAGTTATTCTCTAATATTCTGCAATATTAAGAGTTATTCTCTAATATTTCTAATATTAAGAGTTACTTTCTAATATTGCAGACATCTCGGACCGTGGCGTCAGGTGGTACACCGAGCGTGCTGTCCGCATATCTTGCCGTCCACGGCACCTCGACAGATCCCGCCACGGGCGAGCTTTGATATCCCGACGTCGCTACCCAGGAGTACTGCGTAAGTGTTAATATTTTTTCTACCCAAATTTGAAATTTTAGTTTTGGAAGGTTCAAGTTTAAATTTTATACTTATACTTTACTGCTTAATGTGGGTGTAGGAGCGGGTGGTTAAGCAGGCCCAGGCCTCGGGGATCGATTTTACCGGACAAAACGATCCGAGGCTGCTGACCCCAGTTCTGGACGCCGCACACGGAGGGCACCACGGAGGTTGGGAGAGAGGCCGGGGACTGGGCCCTAGCAGGGCCCATATGAGGTTGGACTCCACCCCGGCGGTTACTTCCTCCGTCTCCAGTGACCGGCATGTCCATCAGGAACTGGATAGCTTGAGGGCCACCGTTCAGGAGTTGAAGGAGATGTTGGTATGTATACTAGTTTATAGTAAAATATCATTTCATATTATATACATATCAACATATCCATAATTAGTACGTAGCTTGAGCTTATTTGGTTTTAGACTTAAGTTTGATTAATCATACATACATATGTAATTAAAATAAACAACGCTTTTCCAAACTAGATATCCAAACAGGGTTTCGAAATAACTTAATAATGATACGAATTCGAATAATACACAGTTCTTACACGCTTCTTACACACGTTATGTCTAGACGCGACAGGGTAGATCGGCCGAGCCTCCACATGCATCTCCTTCGGCTGCGGCTCCGCAAGCCACTACATCGGCTGCGGTTCCGCAGACAGCTCCTGTAGCTCCACCGCCCACTCAGACTCCCGCAGCCGCGGCTCCGCAAGCGACTACCTCGACGGCGGCTGCGCAGACCACATCGCCAGCTCCACATGCCGCTCAGACTCCCGCTCGCGACGCATTGCAGAGTTTATTGACCGAGGAGCAGGCGCGCGTTATTCTAACGTTATTCAGAGGTGGAGCTGGACCGAACTAGGGTAGCTTTTTGGTTCTTATTTTTTGAAACATGTATTTATTTATATCACATTGTACTACATTTTGAAACGATATTGATATTGGTTTGTATTTATATCATATTCAGTTTTTGGGTTTCTTTTGTATATTATATATATGCGTGAGATGTGATTATGAATACTGCAATATATGATTTGACTGATGTATATAGTATTGTGCACAGGGCGGGATAAAATCTAGCAGCCCATTTTGAAAAAAAAAATACAGACAATATGTACCTACGGATTAAGCCGTAGGTATATATGTTGCCCCTACGGAGTTGTCCGTAGGGGCAAACTATCAGGAAACCTGATATTTTCCCCCCTGATCTCAGTACAAGGTGTTGTTAGTGCCCTTACGAATATGTCCGTAGGGGCCACTGTCTATCCCCTATGGGGTTATCCGTAGGGGCCAAATATCAGGTTTCCTGATATTTTGCCCCTACGGCATAGTACCTACGGATATATCCGTAGGGGGTAGCACAAGGACCTACGGTTCTATCCGTAGGTACATACAATATATTCAAAAAAATATAAAAAATATATGATTTGATTGCCCCTACGGAGTAATCCGTAGGGGAAACAACACCTACAGATATATCCGTAGGGGCAAGAATTTGCCCGTAGGGGCAAGTTCAGGGCTTCAACTTGCACCTGCGGCCTTTGCACCTACGGGGTATTTTTTCGCCCCTACGCATATATCCGTAGGGGCAGTGGGTTGCCCCTACGGATAAATCCGTAGGGGCAAACCTTATTTGTAGTAGTGCTTTACCGATATGAATACGCTAAGCGTCTGAATTAAAAAGAATAAATATTAAACCAACAAGAATTTAAAATAAATAAATATCATCCATCAACATTTATTACAAGTTTCAAGTACACTGATAAAAATCTAACGACTTCAAATAAATAAACAGGAGTTAAAGGAAAACGACTTAAGCCTTTAGGCACACTAACTGAAAAGGAAAACTAGAGCCCAGCTTGATTAAAAAGAAGTTGACAATCCTCCTCGCTCGGCTCGATAGAGAGCTGAGTTTTGACACCTGCCCCCACATCACATTTCCTTGTACCTCCTAACATATATCCCCAAGAAGAAAGAAAAAAAAAGAATGTCTGTCAGCGAACTTATGACTGGTAAATCCCCCATTAAAAGAATTTATATTTGAAAAAGTACAATGTAAAACATTTAAGAAACAGTAACAATTTATATGAAAACGTGCGAAACATAAGTTTAATAATAAAACATAAAGCACGCAACTCATACAAGAGAAAAGAACATAAAAACAAACATATTACTAGGATTGCATGGTAATGAAGAATATAATATTAGCATTGTCACGCCCGCTTGCCAGTATACGGGAAAAGAGACGTGGCGAGACACGCGACGTATTTACTCAGAAGTAAATAAGTTAAGCATAAATAAGCAATATAAATGAATAACACAAGAATAACAAGAGATATAATAAAAACATCAACTTTTATTTATAATTATTCTTTACATACAACTGAAAAGTAAATACAATGGTAGAAAGCGATGCCTAAATAATGGTATATGAAGTGAAAGAAAAGTAAGTACAAGTAGGAACTAGAACTCTGGCTCCTCTGTAAACTGCTCCAAATCGTCCTGACTGGCTCCTGATAGTCAGGTCCTTCTGACGAACATTCCAAAGAAAGAAAAGACATGAATATTGTCAGCGAACTAACACTAGGTAAGTCCCTAAAGATAGAATAGAAATAGACAGGTAAAGAGCATAGAATAGATAAATCATGTGTTTGTTATGTTAACGTAGTTGTTTGTAGCTTATTATAGAATATGCCGGTGTATACGAGAGAAGTCCAACTTTTCCCGTGGACTATGGTAACTCGTGGTATAAGGCCCCGTCAAAACCCACGGGACAACGGCACGGATGTTCATGCAGGTGTCTTTTAGTGTCCATCATCGTACCACTTTTAACACATTCTGTACCAGTCTACCCTGTTAAAACCCCGTAGTATATATTGTATTGATTGTGTTGGTTTTTGGTTATCAAACTTGCCGAGACCATGGTGTAAGTCGTTTATGTAAACTGATTCAGGATGTAAACGGTAGTCATGTAGTCCAGTTCAAGATATAGCCATGGTTCGGTCAAGTCAAGTCATGTTGATATTATTCTGGTATTCATGTTCAAATTCAAGTGTTCATGTTTGGTATATTGGATTCATTTTGAATTAGAGTTATGATTGGATTAATGTTTGGATTACATTCAGATTAGACCGAGATTTAAATTGAGTCAGACACTTTAAACAGATTTGGTTCCTGAATTAGGTTTAGGAATTATCGGTAACTGCTGTACATGGACGGCAGGATTTGTGTTTTTTTCCAAGACAATTACCATTGATAACCCCGTTTTAGTTTTCTACCTTAAATAGGCAAACACCCAATTTCTCCGGCTCCCTGGGGCTCAAGAGAATTGGTCCTACTTAAACCTATATTTACTAGGGTCCTTAATATAATTTAATATAACTTGAGGGGTTTTATGAAAAATATTTTTAGTATACTTTCAAAATAAATCTCAAGTAATTATTTATCGTATTTAAGGTTTTCATGAATGTAACTTTTATAGAGTGAGATATTCTAATGAATAAATACATAACTTGAATAATACATGGTATTTTAGTGTAAAGTTGACTTGTATAGTTTCTTGATGATATTTTCATGAAAATTGTGACTCTATTATTTTGTTTAGAAAACATAGAATTTAATAATATCTTAAAAATATGTGGTTTGATAATATTTATATAATTATTAAAAATAAATATTTATTATTACGGAGAAAATTTCGTTTTTCTTGAAAATTGTATTAAAAATTCCATAGAGATTGTATGCTTCTTGCAGAGGTTTGCATCTCGCTCTACTAGTCCCGAAAATGTGCGATAATCAACACCATCCCGATCGGTTTTCCCAAAATGGGTTGTAGAGTTATAATCGTAAGGAATAAAGTAACACAATTTAAAGAAATCCGGTTTTTAATATTTTAAGGTATTTTGATGAAAAATCGTATTTTGCCATGCCAATATTGTTCAAGAGAATCGTGGTATGTCAAGATGTGTGTATGTGAGAGGTAGGTCATTACTTCGTGAAATTTTCTAAAGGTATGCTAAATAAAAGTATTAAAAGTTGTCGTATATAAATTTCATAGTATTTAAACGAAAAAGCTTAAATAAAATTATTTTACATGGAGTTTTAAGGTGAAAATTGTTTCAAAACATTATTTAATGATTAACAAACAAAGTATAATGATATGGATGAGTGATTATTGTAGTTTTCATAGTTTTAGAAATAAAAGCCGGTATAACTCCTTTTACTGACATGTTTTGAAAAGAGATCATTTTAAGGTAAGAAGAGAGGAAAAGAGATGGGATTTACTAGTTTAAAGGAGAGATGGGAGGTAGAGGATGAGGGTAGTAGTCTTCGTGGAGTCGCGAGACCGCCGGAAACGTCTTGAATCCTCGCCGGAATTTGACCTAGGGCTAACTCCATTTGTACTCTTCTTTGACTTAAGAAATTTTGAGAATTTTTGACAAAAGATTTCAGAATGAAGAGGGCAGGGGTATGATGTTGTATTTATAGAATGGAATTAGGGTTTATGAATTGAAGAGAGAATTAAAAATATATTAAAATACGTTTTAAAATCTAATTTTAATTCTTTGGACAATTGCAGGGAAAATAAACAGAACAGCGGTAGTGGGGGTAGGCCAAGGGTTTAGTGTGCAGGAAACAGAACTCATCCCTTAGGGGGACCGGCAGTGCCGGCCCTATAGGGCATCTCGCTGGCCACGTATTGGAGGTGGGGTCTTGGATTCTTGTCACGTGTCTCTGGCTGTGTATACAACATTGTGCACATGTTTATTTAATATGACTTTTCATTTTTACATGTATTACACGTGTAAACTTTTGGGCTTCCGAAAAGTTTAAAATAAAAATTCAGAAAAAATATATGTGGCTGGTGGGATTCGAACACAGAGACTATATCACAACAGTGCAAGAGTTTTACTATTGAGCTACAAGTTATTTCTTACTGTTCTTAAACAAATTAAATTTATAACTTATGCTCAGACTTGAAACTCCTTTATGTATTTTAAGAAAAAAATTTGTACAGAAAATTCAGGGTTGTTACATTCTACCCTCCTTATAAAAATTTCTTCCTCGAAATTTATAGAAAGATGTTGTAACAGATTCAAAAAAATTTGATGATAGTGGTGGTGAAAAAACTACTGAAAGTGCATGAAAAATATATTTGAAAGAACAAAAAGATGCAGGTATTTTTATCACGTCCCGCTTCCTAATGTACATGGAAGAGGACATGGCGAGACTGCGGCGTATTTACTCAGAAGTAAACACGTTAAGTGTAAATAAGTAATATAAAAGTAAAGTACAAGAATAACAAGAGATGTAATGAAACAATAACTTTTTATTTATATTCATTCTTTACATACAACTGGAAAGTAAAATACAATAATAGAAAGCGATGTCTAAACAATGGCATATGAACTGAAAAGAAAAAAAAGTACAAGTAATAACTAAAACTCTGGCTCCTTTGTAAACTGCTCCAAATCGTCCAGACTGGACTCGATCTCCTGAGTGTCGGGTTCTCCTGACAACATTCTAAAGAAAGAAGAAATATGAATGTTGTCAGCGAACTAGCGCTCGGTAAATTCCAAGAGATAGAATAGAATAGACAAGTAAAGAGAATAGACTGGTGAATTATCTGTTTGTTATGCTAACGTAGTTGTTTGTAACTTGGTACAGAATATGCCAGTGTATACGAGAGGAGTCCAACTTTTTCCGTGGACTATGGTAACCCGTAGTACAAGGCCCCGTCAAGCCACGAGATAATGACACGGATGTTCATGTAGGTGTCTTTTAATGACCGTCATTGTGCCACCTTTAACACATTCTGTACCGGTCTACCTCTTTAAAAAAACCCGTAATGCATATCGTGTTGATTGTAATGATTTGTAGTATAAGACTTACCGAAACCATGGTATAAGTTGTTCATATAAACGGTTCGGATGTAAACGGAGAGTCATGTAGTTAAGTTCAAGATATAGCCATGGATCGGTCAAGTCAAGTCATGTTTTATGTTCGTATTGTTCGGTATTCATGTTCAAGTGTTCATATTTGATATATTGGATTCATGTTGAATTGGAGTTATGTTTGGATTGTATTCAGATTAGACTAAGACTCAGATTGATTTAGACACTTTAAACAGACTTGGATCCTGAATTAGGTTATGGTGTTATCGGTAACTGCTGCACATGGACGGCAGGATTTGTGTCTTTTTCCAAGACAATTACCATTGATAACCCCGTTTTAGTTTTCTACCTTAAATAGGCTGTAGGGTGTTTTTCGTCATCCCATTGATATAGGAGTATGTGCACGCTTGTCAGGCGCATTCCAGATTCCCCCTGCATAGGGTAGGCTGGGGTTTATTAATGTGGGGATCTGAATCTCCGGCAGCCATGGACTAAACTGCTGTTAATCACCCCCCGCCTTTGAAGCAAGGAAACCTCCGATTGACGGGTCAACTAGTCATGCGAACTCAATATGCAGTATGCGTGTATTGTGATTTGGAAGGGTTTTCCCAACGAGGGACGTGTTTTGGTGTGAAGTGCATGAAAAATGAGGGGTGAGGAGCGTTTTAAAGACGCGTGCATAGCACATGGGCGCTGGGCGCCTACAGGTCACGTGTCCGGCGTGTGGGTGCTGGCGCCCGCGGGTCACGTGCGCGGCACGTAGGCGCTCGCGGGTTATGTGCGTTGCACGTGGGCGCTGGTCACCAGCGGATCACGTGAGCTGCACGTGACCGTGGGGCATTGAGCGGGTCACGTGCACAGCACGCGACCGCTGGGCGTTGAAAGCCTGCGGGTCGCGTGAGGCACACGTGGGCGCTTAGCGCCCGCGGGTCGCGTGCCCTGCACATGGTCGTTGGGTGCCCGCGAGTCATGTGCGCGGCACGCGATCGCTAGGCGCCCGTGGGTCATGTGCGCTGCACGCGACCGCTGGAAACACCAGCGGAAAAGGGGCTTAGCCCCTGGATTAGGGGTTGAACTCCTAAGGGGCTTTGGAGTTGAACTCCTAACAAGAATTATGTATATATTTGGAGTTAAACTTCTAAAAAGGGGTTTGATTTATGGAGTTAAACTCCAACAGATCTTGAATGGAGTTAAACTCTTATAAATCTTTGGATTTTCTTTTGAGTCTCGGATCCCCCGGAATGGGATTTTTCGGAGATGGGTATTTTTCTTCTTCTTCTCTGTTGGCTGGATCTTGGGGGAAGAAGGGGAGATGAGACTTAAAATCTCCCTCTTTTAGGGATTTGATGGCAGATCCGAGCTTCCGCTCATGGGTTTTATGGTGAAAAACTGTTTATTTTTTGAAAAATGAAGAGTTAAACTCTTGATTTAATTCAAAAAGGGGGAGAAGGTTTTAGAACCTTGAAGAAGGGGAAGGAGGCACAAACCCTAAAATTTTTTAGAATGAATTGTTTTTTTATTTCATTATCATGTTGCCTTTTATAGGCTTACAAACTTATATATAGCCTCTTAAGCTTTACAAAATGGCATTTTGCCCATCCCATGCCTCAAGTGCTCATTTCTTTTGCACATGAGCCATGGGCTTTACAAAAATTTAGCTTCATGCCCATTTTCTTACATTCATGCATAAAAAATTACATCAAAATTATTTATTATATGGTTTTTTTATTTCGGCATGGGGGAGGCCGGCCGCTTCATGTTCGGGCTTGATTTGGGTATGGGCCCACTTGACCTGGGCTTGGGCCCTCCTGACTTGGGGTTGACTTTGACTTTGACTTGGTCAACCGTGGTTTAATTTTTGACTCCAACAAAGTGCCCCCATCAATAAATGCACAACGCATATATGGGCTGTGTGAATGAAATTGATGGATCTTGGATTTGGACTTCGAGGAGGAACATCATTCCAGGGGACGGAGCATCATTCCGGGAGCATAATTCCGGGGATCGGAGCATAATTCCAAGGGTCAGAGCATCATTCCGAAGAGCGGAGCATAATTCCGATGAGCGGAGTATGATTCCAAGGGGTCGGAGCATAATTCCGACGAGCGGCAGGCATTCTGACCGAAGCATAATTTCGATGCAGAGCTTAATTCCCAGGCGAAGCATAATTCCAACAGGGAAGGCAGATACTCTAAGGCGAAGCATAATTTCGACAGGGGTATATTCTGAGACGAAGCATGATTTCGACGCAGAGATTGTTGGTCGACTTGATTCCGAGTCGGAGCTTAATTCCGACTGAGAGAAGATACACCGAGGCGAAGCATGATTTCGACATGGGGGACACTATGATACGAAGCATGATTCCGACACAGAGCTTGTTGGTCGACTTGATTCTGAGGCGGAGCTTAATTCCGATGGGGAAGTCGTTGGTTGACTTGATTCCGAGTCGAAGCATAATTCCGATAGGGAGGTCGCTGGTTGACTTGATTCCGACAGGGAGGTCGCTTGCTGACTTGATTCCGAGTCGAAGCATAATTCCGACAGGGAGGTCGCTTGCTGACTTGATTCCGAGTCGAAGCATAATTTCGACAGGGAGGTCGCTTGCTAACTTGATTCCGAGTCATAGCATAATTCCGACAGGAAGGTCGCTGGTTGACTTTCCCCGGCACGGAGTGTCTGTGGTCCACATTTCCCCGGCGCGGAGTGTCACTGGTTTTGATGTAGAGCCTCATCCCCAGACGAAGCATAATTCCGACAGGGAAGGTAGATACTCTGAGGCGAAGCATGATTTCGTCACGGGGTACATTCTGAGGCGAAACATGATTCAGCCGCAGGGGTTGTTGGTTTGATTTGATTTAGGTTGACATCACCATCGCTACACTGGAATATAGTACCAGGAGCGAATCATCATTTGCTATGAGTGGATTTAGGGATTTTGGTTTTGGCTTGGCATCAGCATCGCTACACTGGAATATGGTACCAAGAGTGAATCATCATTTGCCACGAGGGGATTCCCTCGTTCCCAGTTTAACGAATTAGGTGTTATCTGTGCCCAGTTTAATGATTTAGAGGTCATCTGTTCCCAGTTTAAAAACTTAGGGGGTCTTCTGTTCCCAGTTTAATGACTTAGAGGTCAACTGTTCTCAGTTTAAAGACTTAGGGGTCTATTGGATCGGAAGTTTGGAATTTCGGGGTAGGGTCAGCATCAGCGTTGCTAACACTGAAGCACAGGTGCCAGGAGCAATTTATCATTTGCCTTTTTCCGTTGGGGAACGATGGTTTAAGAGACAGGTTTATGTCTCTATCACTTAAGACTTTTCAATTTTATGAGCCGTAAGGATCCTATAAAAGCATTTTCTCCCTACGAGTCGAAAGATCTCGTAGGCGTACTTTCTCCTTAGGAGTCGTGGGAGTTTTTCCCCCTCACGTGAGGGGGAGGCTCCCACTCCTTCACATGAGTGGGGGACTTCCCCTCTACTATTTTTTTTATTTAAAAAAAAGAAACAAATAAAAATAAAATATAAATGATAATTTTTTTTAGAAAAAATGTTTCTTTGAATAAAATAGAGTTTAACTCCAAATAAAATCTTTTGGAGTTTAACTCCATATAAAAAAATGTTTTAAAAATAAATTAATAATAATAAAAAAAAAATCACAGATGGAACAAAATAATGAACACATCCCTATTGTTATGTATGGAAAAAAGCATATACCAATATATCGCATTGAGTTCGCATGACCGGTTTTACTCGTCAATCGGAGATTCTTTCGCTCTAAAAGCGAGGGGTAATTAACGACAGTTTAGTCCACGGCTGCCGGAGATTCGGATCCCTACAATCAAAAACCCTGCCTACCCTAGGCAGGAGGAATCTGTAGTACACCTGACAATCGACGCATATTCCCATCTTAATGGGGGTAACGAAAAAACCCTACATAGGTAAGCACTCACTTTCTCCGGCTGCTTGAGGCTCAAGAGAATTGGTTCTGCTTAAACCTATATTTACTAGGGTCTTTATTATAATTTAATATACTTGAGGGGTTTTTAAAAAAATATTTTAGTATATTTTCAAAATAAATCTCAAGTATTTATTTATCGTATTTAGGATTTTCATGGATGTAAATTTTAAAGAGTGAGATATTCTAATGAATAAATACCTAGTTTGAATAGTTTATGGTATTTTAGTGTAAAATTAACTTGTATGGTTTCTTGATGGTATTTTCATGAAACTTGTAATTCTTTTATTTTGTTTAGAAAAACATGGAATTTATTATATATTTAAAATAGATGATTTGATAATACTTATATATGATTATTAAAAATAAAATTTATTTATTAAATAGAAAATCACGTTTTTCTTAAAAATTACATTAAAAATTCTATCGAGATCATATACTCCGTGAAGACGTCTACATCTCGCCCTACTAGTCCGATGGAGGTGCGATAACCCGCACCAACCGAATCGGATTCCCCAAAAATGGGTTGTAGAGGCACAATCGCAAGGAATTTAAATAACGCAATTTAAATAATACGGTTTTTTTAATAGTTTATAATTTTGATGTAAAAGTCGTATTGCCACAAAATTGCTGTTCAAGAGAATCGTGCTATATCAAGATGTGTGTTTGTGAGAGGTAGGTCGTTATCTCGTGAGATTTTTCTAAAACACTACTACAAATAAGGGTTACCCCTACGGATTTGTCGGTAGGGGCAAACCACTGCCCCTACGGATATGTGCGTAGGGGCGAAAAAAGACCCCGTAAGTGCAAAGGCTGCAGGTGCAAGTTGAAGCCCTAAACTTGCCCCTACGGGTAAAAACTTGCCCCTACGAAGTTCTGTGTAGGGCCAGTTGCACCTACGGAGTAGTCCGTAGGGTAAAAAATGTTATATTATTTACAGTTTTTTAAAATATATTACCTGTACCTACGGAGATAGCCGTAGGGCCACGTAATATCCCCTACGGATATATGCGTAGGTACTTATCCGTAGGGGCAAAATATCAGGATTTCTAATATTTTGCCCCTACGGATAACGCCGTAGGGGTTAAGCAATGGCCCCTACGGACATATCCGTAGGGGCACTCCCAACCCCTCTGGTACTGAGATCAGGAGGAATATCAGTTACTGCTGATATTTTGCCCCTGCGGACATATCCGTAGGAGCAACATGTGTACCTACGGATTAATTCGTAGGTACACATTATCTGTATTTTTTTTTAAAAAAAGGGCTACCTGATTTTTTCCCGCCCTGTGCACAATAATATATATAACAATAAAATATAAAATTAATCATCACGCAACATATATCGCAGTATTTATAATCACATCTCACGCATATAATATACAAAAGAAACCCAAAAACTGAATATGATATAAATATAAACCAATATCAATATCAATATCGTTTCAAAATGTAGTACAATATGTATCATATAAATAAATACATGTTTCAAAAAATAAGAATCAAAAAGCTACCCTAGCTCGGTCCAGCTCCACCTCTGATAAACGATAGAATCTGGCGCGCCTGCTCCTCGGTCAATAAACCATGCAATTCGGCGCGTGCGGGAGTCTGAGCGGCCTGTGGAGCTGGCGATGTGGTCTGCGCAGCCGCCGTCGAGGTAGTAGTTTGCGGAGCCGCGGCTGCGGGAGTCTGAGCGGGCGGTGGAGCTATAGGAGCTGTCTGCGGAACCGCAGCCGATGTAGCGGTTGAAAATAATACAATTACATAACCTTAAGAAAAACAACCACCCCTTTTATAATGAATTTGGATGGGTAATTATCCCAATTTTTTTTAAAACAAAAGAAAAACAGTGACCTATATACAAAATGGGTAAATGTCGTGATCAATAAATTACTTACCATTTGCCGAGACATGTATTTTTGCAGCATCCATACATCCTTTTCCTCTTCTTCGATGCCGTATTCTCATTATCTTCGTCTAATCCATCTGAAACTGCAATTAAATTTAATTAAACCAAATAAAATCAAAAATTAAAATCAAACAGCAACAACAAAATCAATGAAATTTATAGCCTACCAGAGTCTTCAAGAATATCCACATATGAATCCTGGGCCTTCTTCTTTTTCTTCAAAGATCTTTTAGAAGCAGAGAATTTTGTTTTCTGGCAAGTTCTTTGAAGCTAAACACCATATTGCCTTTGTATTTGAAAACCAAAAAATGCCCACTTTGCAGATTATTGGCTACTGTAAATTCATGCCATCCATCTCCACTCATGGAAACAACTTTGTTCTCGATGTGAAGATCAACATGCCATATTTTGCCATTGTGGCTCACTAGGCTAGCCTTTTCTCTTCTCTTGACCATCTTGCTAATCTGCTTGGTAAATTTATTCGGAACCGGCTGCGAATCATTAAAAGACATGCATAAGAAAGGAAGCTAAAATACAGATATATAGCATACCGATACATCGAAACTTCAAAGTTGCGATGACAATCCAGAGATATTTATTTCTACACTCGTGGTGCACATGCGAATGCGTCAGGCATCATGGACAAATATTTGAGAACATGGAAAGTATTATTAGTATAAAGTAATTAAAACTTTTAAACACCTTGGGTAGATATTTTCTTAGTTGATGCAATCATATCATGATGACTAAATTTAAGCTATTATATATATGCATATGTATTTTTCTAATCTAATATATTACACACACACACACACACACACACAGAGAGAACCAATTTGGTAGAAAAATCAGGTAGCAGGACTCTAAAGAAATGGAGTCCATAGCATTGCTCATCATCATCATCCATGATCCCTTTGAAGAAATATTATCAAAAGGGAAGAATAAATTGTTACTGCTAGTTAATGCTTGCAAGAAGTTGAAACGTGCGTTCAACCCATTTATATAATAATTCTCACTGCTTGTAGTATTTATTCTCCCCTTTTGATAATATTTCTTTAAAGGGATCATGGATGATGATGATGAGCAATGCTATGGACTCCATTTCTTCAGGGTCCTGCTACCTAATTTCTCTACCAAATTGGTGTTCTCTCTCTCTCTCTCTCTCTCTCTCTCTGTGTGTGTGTAATATATTAGATTAGAAAAATACATATGTATATGTATAATATCTTAAATTTAGTCCTCATGATATGATTGCATCAACTAAGAAAATATCTATCCAAGGTGTTTAAAAGCTTTAATTACTTTATACTAATAATACTTTCCATGTTCTCAAATATTTGTCCATGATGCCTGACGCATTCGCACGTGCACCACGTGTGTAGAAATAAATATCTCTGGATTGTCATCGCAACTTTGAAGTTTCGATGTATCGGTATGCAATATATCTGTATTTTAGCTTCCTTTCTTATGCATGTCTTTTAATGATTCGCAGCCGGTTCCGAATAAATTTACCAAGCAGATTAGCAAGATGGTCAAGAGAAGAGAAAATGCTAACCTAGTGAGCCACAATGGCAAAATATGGCATGTTGATCTTGACATCGAGAACAAAGTTGCTTCCATGAGTGGAGATGGGTGGCATGAATTTACAGTAGCCAATAATCTGCAAACTGGGCATTTTTTGGTTTTCAAATACAAAGGCAATATGGTGTTTAGCTTCAAAGAACTTGCCAGAAAACAAAATTCTCTGTTTCTAAAAGATCTTTGAAGAAAAAGAAGAAGGCCCAGGATTCATATGTGGATATTCTTGAAGACTCTGGTAGGCTATAAATTTCATTGATTTTGTTGTTGCTGTTTGATTTTAATTTTTGATTTTATTTGGTTTAATTAAATTTAATTGCAGTTTCAGATGGATTAGACAAAGATAATGAGAATACGGCATCGAAGAAGAGGAAAAGGATGTATGGATGCTGCAAAAATACATGTCTCGGCAAATGGTAAGTAATTTATTGATCACGACATTTACCCATTTTGTATATAGGTCACTGTTTTTCTTTTGTTTTAAAAAAATTTGGGTGTGCTATTCTACTATCTACAATTATAAAAAAAGGTAGACATAAAGATCAAAGTGCAATTTTTGAAATGAGTGTGCTATTCTACTATCTACAATTTTTATTTTCTTCTCTCTATTTCTTTTATAATCAATCTCCATGACTATTACCATAACTCTCGACTAACAAAGGTGGCTTTTCGTCCTCGGTAGCTTGATAATTGATGGAGGATATAAACTTTTGACGACACCTAACGAAAAGTGGACCCTCTTTTCTTCATTAATTCACTCCTTGCGTGTGTGTTTTTTTTTTTTTTTTGAATTAAAGGTCATTGATTTTAGAAAGACCTGATGATATATATGTTGAATATATGTAGGGTGATATGCATGATCACAAGAGCTTGGTGGAGGCAATAAAAAAAGTTGATGTGGTGATCTCTATGCTGGGCTACAAATATCATGAGCAGTTGGTTGATCATAAGTGCATGCTGCGTGAATAAATATTGTGTTAATTCCAAACTAAATATAAATATAACAAACTTATCAATTATATAGTATTCAATTTGATTTCAAACAAATACCAAATAAGAATTTATTGTACAGGTCTACGACTTACAATCATTCCCGCATGCGAGCACATATAAAAATCATAGTTTCTAGGATGACAAATTTTATTGTCAACTACTGTCACCACCTACAGCTAGACAATAATAAAAATTACTATCTAAGTAAGAGCAAAAGGAATGTGTGTATATTTATGATATAGCATTCTAAATCAATATACATGCACTATATGATATATAAACATACCTGGAGGAGCGGGAGTGGCCTCTGTCCCTGATATGGACGCATCACCAACAACTAGATAATCAAACATTGACAATATAAGTAATTTTGACATAAACATGCATGAATATCTATAATATTACATTCAAAATGGATATTAGAGAGCGCACATGCAGTGAGAAGTGGTAAAAGTATCACCCAACTAGGGTGTAATTTACAGAATCAGTTGAAACTCTTGAAAGTCATAGAAGAACCTGACCTGCACAAATATGATGTATACTTTCCATTGGACACTAAGAAGTCTCTAAAAGGAAAAGCCAATGTGAAAGCCATCATTAGTTCATATCAGAAGATTGATGCTGAAACAGAGAACAAGGAATGTCATTTTTTTCTTCTTCTGCCACATTATTGTCTTCTCCTTCTTCTTCCGCTACATTATTGTCTTCTCCTTATTATGTGCGCGTGCAAATTCAATGAAAGCAGAAACTCCAGTGACAAACTTAGGTTGCATACGTTGTTGCCAATTCACATACATCCAGTCCTTAACCCTGACGTACTCATGGGCCATGTTAGACTGTATCATATAAATTGTAGGTTATGATGACTATATTGAGAAATCTAAGAACGGGATGGTTACTGACAAAGGAGAAAATCCGTGTATATGCTTTGTGTGTGCGTTTGTCGTTGAAAAGAATAAATTATCGATAATTAAAGTTAGATTTGAGGATACCCATGTATGAGTTGTATTCTATATATGTGTGTTTCAATTTATGATTTCGCTTAAGTGTAGAGTTGTTTTTACTTAAAGAAGTATCACCATCTACTATATATCAAAAAATGTAGCAAACTAGGACTAGAACTCATTTAACATTATCAACTAGTGAGATTTCAATATCGAAAACTCCCTAAAGAGGAAAATTACTAAAAGGAAAAGACTTTTTGAACAAAACGCATCCACTAGCAATAAAAGAGATTGTATCATGCTTTAGTACCAACACACAAGCACCTACATCTTGCTATGATCATAACAACATCATGATGATTTGTCAATTGCCTTGCTCATATTATGAAATTATGAACACCAAAACTCTAATCAAATCTCCATCTCAATAATTAAGCCGACAAAAGGAAAAATAATAACCAAAAAGAGGAGAGAGTCTTAATTTGCATGCCCAAAGTTTCATGATAGACAGAGACCAGGAGAAAAGGAGAGAAAATATCACAAGCAATGAAAAAGTTGGGAAGGTGTTGAACATCATCTTTGTAACTTGTAATATGTGGCCATTTGTCATCGATATCTAAGCTTTTCTTTATCAATGTAGAATCATTGAGTTTAGAAGAAGATTCAAAATTAATATACTTTAAGAAGTTTTACCACCGGCTATTCGTCTAACGTCCAGTCTTTGGTGTCACACAAAATTCTTGAATCAATATGATCCTGAGACTCGATCAAGATTCTCTGGACTAAAAAATTCCAAGGAATTGCTATTTGAATTACGTTAATTTGGAACACGTTTGTATGATTGAAGCTAAGAAACAAATATATTTCCATATTATATCATGCATTGTTTTATCAAAAATAATTTTATCACATACCTAGCTATGTGCTGAAGTAGGCTATATATTTCTACAGAGAGAGAAATTTATAACCAACATGCCACGAATATTGAGATTGTAAATATATATATATATATATATATATATATATATATATATATATATAAGTAGACATTTGAATCTAGACAAATAGAAAACAAAACTTTATTGCTCCCTTGTCTCTTATCAAAATCATTAGAAATGTTCATTTTTAGGGGGCTCAAAATTTCCTTCACAAGCTTTAAAAGAAACCTAGAAAAATTCTCACCCCCTGCCGCAACCCCTTGCCCCAACCCTAATCCTAACCCCAACCGCAACCCCCTGCCGAACCCCAACCCCAACCCCCTGCCGAACCCCAACTCCAACCGCAACCCTAACTATGAAACATATTAGAAAAATGATAGAAGTTCAAGATGTTAATAACACGATGATAATCAAAGCAGTTGCGTACAGATGCTAAAACCGAATATGTGACACGATATTCTTGTAAAGATAGACATGTATTAAAAGAGGAGACGCCCAAGTAAAATCCATAACTAAATCCCTATTTTGCCCTTCCTTTTCTTCAAATCAGAAATGTGTCTTTTTTTTTGCAATTATATATAGCTAAAATAAAGAAGGTCCTACAATTCTAAGCATTTCCAACTACAACGGCCCATCCTCAAAATCCAGAATCTTATGAGCATCTTATGCAATTAGCAAACATATTCAACCGAAAACACCCACAAAATTTCCACCAGACTACAAATCCTTTGCATACTCAAACCCCAACCAGATCAAATTAAGGGACTACTCAGACCCACAGTTTAAATCAATCAAAAATATCCAAAATCAGACACGGGGTCTTTGGATACCTACCAAATGCCATGTCCGATGACTCCAAAAACAAAACCCCAACATGCCCAACGGCTAAAAGTTCCACAAAACAGTCTCTGTTTCCAAGAAAATTTAAGAATGACAAATAAAATTATTAATTAAACTGGGCTTTACCCACATTATTAGTCCAGTTTCCAACACCTTATCAAACTAGACAAATTTTACTCTTATGATTATCATCAACATTTCAATTAACGAGCTTAATGCTAATTAGAATGGAAATTAACTTAGACCCTGAAATCCAAAACCCCAACCCTAACCCCAACCCCAACCCCAACAGCAACCCCCTGCCGAACCCTAACCCCAACCGAAGCCCCAGCCCCAGCCCCAACCCTAACGCTAACCGCAGCCCGAGCCCCAACCCCAACCCCAACCACAGCCCTAGCCGCAGCCCGAGCCCGAGCCCCAACCCCAACCACAGCCCTAGCCGCAGCCCGAGCCCCAGCCCCAACCCTAGCCCTAGCCCCAGCCCCAGCCCGCAGCCCCAGCCCCACCCCCAATCAAAAATTTGAGTAATTGAAGAATTCCTTACCTGTGCAGAGGCGACGACGAGAACTCCGATGAGTCGGCGCTGGCGACGACGAAAGCAGGTGGTGGCTACGACGAAAGCAGGCGGTGGCTACGACGAATCGGCGGCGCTGGCGATGACGAGAACGACGAGAACGACGATCGATCAGCGGGAACGAGGGTTTGGGAATTTTTTGTTCGCGCGAGAATTGGGAATAATGAGCGTAGGGATTAACTCAAATCCCTATTTAGATGCCCCTACGGATAAGTCCGTAGGTTCTTGGTTTGCGGCTCCGTAGGGGCAAACAACAATTTAAGATTTAATAATTTTTTATATAAATATGTAAGGACCGTAGGGGCAACCGTATAGCCCTACGGACTAATCCGTAGGGCCAAAATAAATCTGCCCCTACGGATTTCAATATCCGTAGGGGTAACCCCCTATTGTAGTAGTGAAAGTAATATAAGTAAGAATGATTAAACGATGTCATATATAATTTCATGGTATTTAAGTGTAAAAACTTAATTAAAGTTATTTAACATGGAGTTTTAGAGTGAAAATTATTCTAAACATTTGTGTCATGATTGAATAACAAGGTATAGTGATTTGAATGAATGATTATAAAAGAAAATTATATTTTTAAAATATTTTAGAAAAGAATGTCGGTATAATTAAGCCCACTTACCGACATGATTTGAAAAGAGATAGTTTTAAGATAAGAAGAGAGAAATAGTTGGGACTTACAAGTTGTGTGGGTTAAGAATAGAGGGAGGAATGGATTGCGATTGTTGTGGTGTCGCGGAGTCGCCGGGAACATCTGGAATCCTCGCCAGAAAGTGAACTTGAGCTAACTCCATTTGTACTCTTCTTTGACTTGGAAAAGTTTAAGAATTTTTGACAATAGATTTCAGAATGAAGAGGACTAGGGTATGTGGTTGTATTTATACGGTAAAATTAGGATTTTGAGAATGAAGAGAGAATTAAAAATGTATTAAAATAGGATTTATGAGTGAATTAACACTCTCTGGATAATTGCAGAGAATTCAAACAGTACTGAGGTAGTGGGATAGGCCAAGAGGTATTGTGTGCACAACACGGAGACTTTTCCCCTCGGTCCACCCGTCGGCATTGGCTCCCCAACCGATCTTACCGGTCCATTGTGGGCTATTAGTGCTGGGATTTATGCCACGTGTCTAGGTCAGTTCATATAACATTGTGCACATGTTTGATTTTCTGTGACTTTTCATTTTACGTGTATGGCACGTCTAAACTTTTGGGCTTCCAAAAATTTTAAAATAAAATCAGTAAAAATATGTGGCTGATGGGATTCGAACACAGGGCTACGTCACAGCAGTGTAAGGCTTTACCAATGAGCTACAAGTGCTTTCTTGTTGTTCTTAAGCAATTTTAATTTATAACTTGTGCTCAGGATAGAAAACTCATTCCTGTACTTTAAGAAAAAATTGCTCCATAAAATTCAGGGTTGTTATATTCTACCCTCCTTATAAAAATTTCGTCCTCGAAATTTATAAAAGAAAGTTATAACAGATTCAAGAAAATTTGATTACAACGGTGGTGAAAGAATTACTGATATAGTACCGAAAGTGTAAGAAGATGTTTGAAAGAACGAAAAGGTGCAAGGGTTTTGAAAAGGCTGAACAGATGGGAAAGGAACAAAGAAAATATGGTTCGATAATATACAGAAAAACTAAACTAAGAGGAAAGAGAATCAAAAACAGAATTTTATGCCACTCAAGTAGAGTACCTCATTGTAATTATACTACAGTTAATAGTTACAATCACATAACTCTATTTAAATCACTCAAATTCTACCATCAGAGTCAAAGTGATAAGGTTCAAAAATCAAAGGAGATCAAGAGTTTGTAGTTTCGTGTTACGTCGAGATAAGAAAAGATTCAAAGGAATATAATCATATTGCAGGCGTTACAGTCTACCCTCTTTATAAGAATTTTGTCCCCGAAATTCTCTCAAGTTGCGACATGAAGCCCGGTGACGCTCCAGTGTCGAACAGTGCAAGTGCAGGAATTGTGGCTACTAGTATAGTCCTTAAGTTGTGTGGGGTTGGTTTTAGATATAAGGAAAAGTATAGAGGTATACAAGAATTTAAAAAGATGAAAGGATTGGGGATTACCGGTGATAACTTGGCTAGTGAGCTTGGCTTCTCTAACCGGCATCGTAGATGGTTGACCTCCTGGCACTTTTCTCTGTGCTTGCTGGTACATTTTGGACCGACGACGTAAAGGTGGTCCTCGTGAAGATGGTGTAGGAGCTGGGGTGAGACAATGTGGGAAAGCTCCCATGGTGTGAGTGGATGCGCCACAAACTAAGCACAAGCCATTCAAACGCCTGCAGTCCTTTAATTCATGTCCGACTTTCTTACAATAATAGCAAGTCTTTGCTGACAGTGTCCTTTCCTTCTTCTTGATATAACCATGCGCTGTCCTCAAAACTGCCTTAATGCAAACCAGTCCTTAGTGAAGAAGAGCGGCCTGCTCCTACTGTCCCTCTACTAAACTCCAGCTTGCTTCAAGCAACGCCATTAATCTTATCAGCAAGACCTCAAGGGTAATGGGTAGTGATGGGGTATTGTCGTTCACATTGATGCTCGTGTTGTTGGAAGGATCCATAATCTTGAAAGAAAATAGGGTTTAGGATAGATTCAAGAAATTGAAATGTAAAGAATGTATAATTGCTGATTCTTATAATTCTTGTGATATATTGCTTAAGTTTCCATGCAGAACTGACCCTGCCTGGTTAGGCAAGTTTTCATGCAGAACTAAGCTACATGGGCCGCCAATAAAACCTGTCACGCCCCGCTTCCCAATGTACGGGAAGAGGACGTGGCGAGGCCGCGGTGTATTTACTCAGAAGTAAACATGTTAAGCGTAAATAAGCAATATAAAAGTAAATAATAAGAATAACAAGAGATGTAATGAAACAACATCTTTTTATTTATATTCATTCTTTACATACAACTGGAAAGTAAAATACAATAATGGAAAGCGATGCCTAAACAATGGCATATGAACTGAAAAGAAAAGTAAGTACAAGTAAAAACTAGAACTATGTCTCCTTTGTAAATTGCTCCAAATCGTCCAAGCCGGGCTCGATCTTCTGAGAGTCGGGTCCTCCTGACAACATTCCAAAGAAAGAAGAAATAAGAATGTCGTCAGCGAACTAGCGCTCGGTAAGTCCTAAGAGATAGAATAGAATAGACAAGTAAAGAAAATAGAATAGGTAAAGAGAATAGACTGATGAATTATCTGTTTGTTATACTAACGTGGTTGTTTGTAGGTTGGTACAGAATATACCAGTGTATACGAGAGGAGTCCAATTTTTCCCGTGGACTATGGTAACCCATAGTATAAGGCTCCGTCAAGCCACGGGACAACAACACGGATGTTCATGTAGGTGTCTTTTAGTGACTGTCATCGTGCCACCTTTAACACATTCCAAACCAGTCTACTCTTTTAAAAATCCCATAATGCATATTGTGTTGATTGTAATGATTTATAGATAAGACTTGCCGAAACCATGGTATAAGTTGTTCATATAAACGGTTCGGATGTAAACAAATAGTCATGTAGTCAAGTTCAAGATATAGCCATGGATCGGTCAAGTCAAGTCATGTTGCATGCTCCTATTGTTCGGTATTCATGTTCAAGTGTTCATATTTGATATATTGGATTCATGTTAAGTTGGAGTTATATTTGGATTGTATTCAGATTAGACTGAGACTCAGATTGAGTCAGACACTTTAAGCAGACCTGGATCCTGAATTTGGTTCCGGTATTATCGGTAACTGCTGCACATAGATGGCAGGATTTGTGTCTTTTTCCAAGACAATTACCATTGATAACCCCGTTTTAGTTTTCTACCTTAAATAGGCAAGCACCCACTTTCTGCGGCTCCTTGAGGCTCAAGAGAATTGGTCCCGTTTAAACCTATATTTATTAGGGTTCTTATTGTATTTAATATAACTTGAGGGGTTTTTATAAAAAAATATTTTTAGTATACTTTCAAAATAAATCTCAAGTATTTATTTACCGTATTTAGGGTTTTCATGGATGTAACTTTTAAAGAGTGAGATATTCTAATAAATAAATACCTAGCTTGAGTAGTTCATGGTATTTTAGTGTAAAATTGACTTGTATGGTTTCTTGATAGTATTTTCATGAAACTTGTAATTCTTTTCTTTTGTTTAGAAAAATATGGAAATTATTATATATTTAAAATAGATGGTTTGATAATATTTATATATAATTATTTTATTAAATAGAAAATCACGTTTTTTCTAAAAAATTGCATTAAAAAATTCCATCGAGATCGTATGCTCAATGAGAAGGTCTGCATCTCGCCCTACTAGTCTGATGGATGTGCGACAATCCGCACCAAACCGAATTGGATTCCCCAAAAGTTGGTTGTAGAGGCACAATCGCAAGGAATTTAAATAACACAATTTAAAGAATATGTCTTTTTAATAGTTTATGGTATTTTAATATAAGAGTCGTATTGCTACAAAATTGTTGTTCAAGAGAATCATGCTATGTCAAGATGCGTGTTTGTAAGAGATAGGTCATTATCTCGTGAGATTTTTTTAAAGTTGATATAAGCAAGAATGATTAAACGATGTCATATGTAACTTCATGGTATTTAAGCGTAAAAATTTAATTAAAGTTATTTAACATGGAGTTTTAGAGTGAAAATTATTCTAAACATCTGTGTCATGATTGAATAACAAGGTATAGTGATTTGAATGAATGATTATAAAAGAAAATTGTAGTTTTTAAAGATTTTAGAAAAGAATGTTGGTAT
Organism: Agapanthus africanus; assembly: GCA_030015575.1. Taxonomy (NCBI): domain Eukaryota; kingdom Viridiplantae; phylum Streptophyta; class Magnoliopsida; order Asparagales; family Amaryllidaceae; genus Agapanthus; species Agapanthus africanus. The sequence continues at coordinate 32,725,287 of CM057339.1, forward strand.
AACCCAACTTACCGACATGATTTGAAAAGAGATAGTTTTAAGATAAGAAGAGATGGAAATAGTTGGGACTTACAAGTTGTGTGGGTTAAGAATAGAGGGATGAAGGGATTGCGGTTGTCGTGGTATCGAGGAGTCGCCGGGAACGTCTCGAATCTTCGCCGGAAAGTGAACTTGAGCTAACTCCACTTGTACTCTTCTTTGACTTGAAAAATTTTGGGGATTTTTGACAAGACATTTCAGAATGAAGAGGGTTAGGCTATGGGGTTGTATTTATAGCGTAAAATTAAAGTTTTAAGAATGAATACAGAATTAAAAATATATTAAAAATAGGATTTATAAGAGAATTAACACTCTCTGGATAATTGCACAGAATTCAAACAGTACTGGGGTAGTGGGGTAGGCCAAAAGGTGTTGTGTGCACAAAACGGAGACTTTTCCCCTCGATCCACCCGTCGGTGCTGGCTCCCCAACCGATCTCGCCGGTCCACACTATTGGTGCTGGGATTTGTGCCACGTGTCTAGGTCGGTTCATATAAAATTATGCACATGTTTGATTTTCTGTGATTTTTCATTTTACGTGTATGGCACGTGTAAAATTTTAGGCTTCCAAAAAGTTTAAAATAAAATCAGTAAAAATATATGTGGCTGATGGGATTCGAACACAGGGCTACGTCACAGCAGTGCAAGACTTTACTAATGAGCTACAAGTGCTTTCTTGCTGTTCTTAAGCAATTTTAATTTATAACTTGTGCTCAGGCTAGTAAACTCATTTCTGTACTTTAAGAAAAAATTGGTACAGAAAATTCAGGATTGTTACAGTTTTGGAAGAAGAAAGATTACCAGTGTTACCTTGACCTATATCTTCAGCTTCTACGGCGGCTAAAGTGAAAACCTGACGCCGGGGTACATTCTTCCTAGCTCCCAGAAAAGTTCTTAGGGTGCAATACCCGGAATCTCTTCACTCCGGGTGCCTCAGATTCTGTACGGTGCAATAGAATGGTAGTCTGCTGCCGCTGTCCCTCCAAGAAGCTCTTGATTGCCTCATGCAATACCGTCTACTCGTTGATAGGAGCTGCTACGGTAGGTGCTGGTGGCAGAGGAGGTGGAGTATTTCCTTTCACGTTGGTGCTTGTTTTGTTTGGAGAATTCATAACCTTGAAAGAAAAGTAGGGTTATGATAGATTCAAGGAATTGAAATGTAAAGAATGTATAGTTGCTGTTTGTTATAATTCTTGTGATATATTACTTAGGTTTCTATGCAGAACTGACCCTGTTTAGTTAGGTAGGTTTTCATGCAGAACCTACCTGCATGGGCCGCCAACAAAACCTGTCACGTTCCGCTTTCCATTGTACGGGGAAGGAGACGTGGCGAGGCACGTGATGCATTTACTTAGAAGTAAAAACGTTAAGCATAAATAAGCAATATAAATGAATAACATAAGAATAACAAGATATGGTAAATACAATGGTAGAAAGCAACTTTTATTGATAATCATTTTTTACATACAACTGAAAAGTAAATACAATGGTAGAAAGCAATGCCTAAATAATGGCATATGAAGTGAAAGAAAAGTAAGTACAAGTAGGAATTAGAACTCTGGATCTTCTGTAAACCGCTCCAAATCATCCTGACTGGGCTCGATCTCCTGAAAGTCGGGTCCTCCTGATGAACATTCCAAAGAAAGAAAAGACAGGAATGTCGTCAGCAAACTAGCGCTCGGTAAGTCCTAAAAGATGGAATACAAATAGATGGGTAAAGAGCATAGAATAGATAAATTATGTATTTGTTATGTTAACATAGTTGTTTGTAGCTTGGTACAGAATATGCCAGTGTATACGAGAGGAGTCGAACTTTTCCCGTAGACTGTGATAACCCGTAGTATAAGGCCACGTCAAAACACACGGGACAACGGCACGGATGTTCATGTAGGTGTTTTTTTGTGTCCATCATCATGCCACTTTTAACACATTCCGTACCAGTCTACCCCGTTATAACCCTGTAGTATATATTGTATTGATTGCGTTGGTTTGTAGTTATCAGACTTGCCGCGACCATGGTGTAAGTTGTTCATGTAAACTGATTCAGAATGTAAACGGTAGTCATGTAGTCCAGTTCAAGATATAGCCATGGTTCGGTCAAGTCAAGTCATGTTAATATTATTCTGGTATTCATATTCAAGTTCAAGTGTTCATATTTGGTATATTGGATTCATGTTGAATTGGAGTTATAATTGGATTCATATTTGGATTGCATTCAGATTAAACCGAGACTCAGATTGAGTCAGACACTTAAAACAGATTTGGTTCCTAAATTAGGTTTAGGAATTATCGGTAACTACGGCATATGGACGGCAGGATTTGTGTCTTTTTCCAAGACAATTACCGTTGATAACCCCGTTTTAGTTTTCTATCTTAAGTAGGCAAACACCCACTTTCTCCGGCTCACTGGGGCTCAAGAAAATTGGTCCCACTTAAACCTATATTTATTAGGGTCCTTAATGTAATTTAATATAACTTAAGGGGTTTTATGAAAATATTTTTAGTATACTTTCAAAATAAACCTCAAGTAATTATTTATCGTATTTAAGGTTTTCATGGATGTAACTTTTAAAGAGTGAGATATTCCAGTGAATAAATATCTACTTGAATAATACATGGTATTTTAGTGTAAAGTTGACTTGTATGGTTTCTTGATGGTATTTTCATGAAAATTGTGATTCTATTATTTTGTTTAGAAAACATAAAATTTAATAATATCTTTAAAATATGTGGTTTGATAATATTTATATAATTATTAAAAATAAATATTTATTATTACGTAGAAAATCTAATTTTTCTTAAAAATTGTATTAAAAATTCCATCGAAATCGTATGCTCCTTGCGGAGGTCTGCATCTCGCTCTACTAGTCTCGAGAATATGCGATAATCCACACCATTCCGATCGGGTTCCCCAAAATGGGTTGTAGAGGCATAATCGTAAGGAATAAAGTAACACAATTTAAATAAATCTAGTTTTTAATAGTTTAGGGTATTTTGATGAAAAGCCGTATTTTGCCACAACAATATTGTTCAAGAGAATCGTGCTATATCAAGATATGTGTATGTGAGAGATAGCTCATTACTTCGTGATATTTTCTAAAGGTATGCTAAACAAAAGTATTAAAAGTTACCGTATGTAAACTTCATTGTATTTAAATGAAAAAGCTTAAATAAAATTGTTTTACATAGAGTTTTAAGTTGAAACTTGTTTCAAAACATTAGTTAATGATTAACAAACAAAGTATAATGATATGGATGAGTGGTTACTATAGTTTTCAATGTTTTAGAAACAAAATCCGGTATAACTCCTCTTACCGGCATATTTTAAAAAGAGATCATTTTAAGGTAGGAAGAGAAGAAAAGAGATAGGACTTACTAATTTAAAGGACAGAGGGGAGGTAGAGGATAAGGGTAGTAGTTTTTGTAGAACCGCGAGGTCGCCGGAAACGTCTTAAATTCTCGCCGGAATTTGACCTAGGGCTAACTCCACTTGTACTCTTCTTTGACTTAGGAAATTTTGAGAATTTTTGACAAAAGATTTCAGAATGAAGAGGGCAAGGGTATGATGTTGTATTTATTGGATGGAATTAGGGTTTAAGGATTGAAAAGAGAATTAAAAATGTATTAAAAATAAGTTTTAAAAGCTAATTTTAATTCTCTGTACAATTGCAGGGAAAATAAACAGAACAGGGGTAGTGGGGGTAGGCCAAGGGTAAAATATAGAGAACGGAGCTCATCCCCTATGGGGGGCCTGGCGGTGCCTGCCCTATAGGGCATCTCACCGGCCACGTATTGGAGGTGGGGTATTGGATTCTTGCCACGTGTCTGTGGCTGTGTATACAACATTGTGCACATGTTTATTTTATCTGACTTTTCATTTTTACGTGTATTGCACGTGTAAACTTTTGAGCTTCTAAAAAGTTTAAAATAAAAATTCTGAAAAAATATATGTGGCTGATGGGATTCGAACACAGAGATTACGTCACATCAGTGCAAGAGTTTTACCAGTGAGCTACAAGTTGTTTCTTACTGTTCTTAAACAAATTAACTTTATAACTTGTGCTTAGGCTTGAAAGTCCTATCTGTACTTTAAGAAAAAAATTTGTACAGAAAATTCATGGTCGTTAAAAGCATAGAAATGATAGTATAGGTCAGAGATTTAATATATTATCATGGAAAACAAAACATATCATAAACAAATAATAAGGCATGACGATCACTCATGTGATGGTACATGTAAACAATGACAACAAAGGTCCGGAAAATTCATATACAAGCATGGAGTGAGCATGTTAGAGATAAATAAATATTGTAGTATCATTAAAGTGTATGATTTCTATTCTAATGCAAGTTAAGGTGGCGTCCAACCACTTCATAAGTTCTTTTTTATATATGATGGTAGAGTAAACACAGATGGAAACTTCGAGGCAACTGGACGACGCATCCTCAACTTCCAACATCTTCGTTAAATATCGGTCATGATCATTTTTAACGTAAGTTAAGATATGATAATCAAACATTTCATGAGGTTTTATACAAGATTATAGGAATACAGGAGTACATGAGTATAAGATTACAGGCAGGGGACTCCCAAGCAGCTAAACTACTCATCCTTAATTATCCCAACACCCCTCGCAAGCATTAGTCAAGCTATTTACAAGTTAATACAAGTTCAAGTATAGGATATCATAACATAAGAATACAGGAGTACAGGAATACAATACGGAAATACATGAATACATATAGTCAACCCATTTATAAGTTGATACATGTTCATGGATACATGTGTACAGGAAGTCATGTCAAGTTCTAGATATAATACCAAGCATCTATATATACATGAAACATGGTCAAGTTTCTGATCAGAAATCAACCATAAGTTCGCATTCCGAGAATAATAATTTAGTTTGGAATTTGGAAATATTACACAAGGAATAAGTTGCAGTTCAGTGTGTCGTGTAAATTACGCACTGAGTTTGCCTAGATCGGGTTTCTGGTGAGAGAGTTATGGGAGTTCTCATAACGTTGTGCAGAGCAGGCCAGTGTATATTTCAGAATACATGCGCTGGTGGTATTTTACATTTTTGAAAATGTTAAGTTCAGATTATGGTTTCAATTATTAAATAAGAAATGAGCGTTTGTGAGTTGTGAACGATTCCCCATAAAATCCTTCGGGTTACGATAATCACAAAGGGAGTTATGGTTATTTTATGACAGCTGCGCAGATAATACCTGCTGTCCAGATTCGATACTTATTTTTGAAACGTGTTTTAAGGTGGTTTCCGTAAGTTTTCATAAAATTAATCTAGTATAAAATTACAGTCATTTCTCTATAGATATTCCAAAAACTTAAGTTTGATCAATTTGAACATGAGAACTAGAAGTTATGTCTATTCTAAGGCAGGTGTAATTGGTTTCAACATTTCCAGAAATTCAGATTTCATATATAAAAGAAAAATAATACAACAACCGACTTAATCTAAACTATGAATTTCGTACTGACCATGCAGAGACGTCATCGTTTGTAGGTTGGGTAAGTACGACAAAGCGATCACTGGATCATTACGAAACCATAATTATGGTTAAGTCTCTCTCTCTCTCTCTCTCTCTCTATATATATATATATATATATAATGGAGGAAAGATGTCATAGGAGAGAATTCCTCCTATGGCGTCAAAAAAGTATAACCTCTCTCATTTTTTACGACGATCGGAATCCATTATCTTCATCGTTATCATTTAAAATGTTGGTACACCAAATTTTATGTGATTCTACAACTTTTTCACTGTTGATTTAGCAATGTAAAAAGTTCTATTTTCGGTAAACCGTTAATTTTGAACCTACTATATCAACGGTGAAAAAGTTGTAGAATCACATGAAATTTAGTGTACCCACTTCTTAGATGATAACGATGAAAATGGTGGATACCGATCGTCGGAAAAAATGAGGGAGAATGTATTTTTTCAACGCCATAGGAGGAAAAGATCTCTTTACTCCATTATTCTCATACATACATACATACATACATACATACATACATACATATATATATATATATATATAACTTAGAAATTCACTCATTGATGATGCTCGATATCGGTGATCTCTCAGATCATGACACGTGGCAAATGACGTGTCCCAAAGCATGCAAGAAAGGACCCACAGTGGCCGACCAGGCCACTCCTGTGCCCCTCCCATAAACAAACGCTGGCTCACCTCCGAGCCCCCTGCACAATTGGCCTCCTCGGCCTCACAGCTCGTCTCCATGCATCGCAGAACCAAGATAGCTCGGCTCTCCCGCTCGTCTGCGAGCTCTCCCGCCGAGGTCATCTTCTTCGGTCTCATCGACCGACCAACGGCACCGCTCACAGGCGCAACCGCCATCCCGCGGATCTCGCCATTCGCGAGATATCTGCCGGCCACATCCCACATTCCACGCCATCACGATCCTCCATTAACGTGCCTGTCTCGCCATTAATGGGAGATCCCGCCCATCAAGAGGGCGTGACGTCGGGAGCGTAACGGCCGACGTGATTCTCACACCTGCCTGCTCGCTGCCACCGCTATATAAACCCCTTCTTCAGATGGTTCAAGTAAGACATTATTACTCCACTAAGCCGTTACTCTGCTCGGATTTTCTCTCTAACTTGACCGTCAGAGGATCCTCGGTGGTACAACCACCCCGAGACTTCCTTGCAGGTAGCTCGGCCCAACCAACCTCAAACCCATTGAGATCCACACGCTTTAGGAGCCTGCCTCCAGATCCAATATCAGCCGTCTATCGCCGCCATCGGCAGATCAACGGAAGGTAACATCTTGGCGTGATCCAGGTCACGTCAGCTGGCGCCATCTGTGTGAATTATTGATTCCACTAAAACAAAAGTTTATCTTTTGATCTCAACCAAAAGGCGAGCGGTCATCACGACGATCCAAGCACTAGCCACCGCCTCCCCTACAATGGAGGCGCGGACGAATCTCCTCCTCCGAACGCCATCAACGCCCTAGCCGGTCGGATAGACCGACTCGCGTCCGTCGTGGAGGCACTCATCCGCGTCCAAACTGCAGGGCAAGATCCCCAGACTGCCGGTCCCCCTTCGCAGGACCAGGTCCCCTACAGAGGGAGAGAAGGCTCCGCTCGCATCGGCACTGCCGACCACCGCCTCGCTACCTCCCACGTCCGCAGATCTCCCGGGCCAATACATTCTGCGACCAGCTGGGCGCCCCACAGCACAACACCGAGGTCCGTCGCCAGAGCGCCTTGCCCCGAGATTTGTCGCGCACCTGTCCCTCCCGAGGAGATGTCGGTCAGCTCGCCTGTTACCAGGCATGACCGACACCCCCTCCCTCGACGGGGTCGTGCGGACGGGGCTCTTCACGGCAGCTCAAAGACTACCTCACAAGGGGATCTAAGCCCTCACCAAGAGGCAGCCGAGCGGCTATCCTGCTCGGCTATCCCCGGCCGGTAGTTCCCTACCTCGCAATGTCAGGGATCAAAGCCCTCGCCAAGAGGCAACTGAGCAGCTTCACTGCTTGATCCATCCTTAGTAGGCTACTTATGGCCCCTCCCGTGCTAAGGATCGAAGCCCTCACTAAGAGGCAGCCCAGCAGCTACCTGCTCGGTTATCCCTGGCTGGTAGTCCCCTACCCCATAATGCCAGGGATCAAAGCCCTCGCCAAGAGGCACCGGGCAGCAACCCTGCTCGGCTATCCCTGGCTGGTAGTTCCCTACCCCATCATGCCAAGGATCAAAGTTCTCACCAAGAGGCAGCCGAGCGGCTACCCTGCTCGGCTATCCATGGCTGGTAGTCCTTACCCTACAATGCCAGGGATCAAAGCTCTCGCCAAGAGGCAACCGAGCAGCTTCACTGCTCGGTCCATCCTTAGCAGGCCTCTTACGGTCCCTCCAGCGCTAAGGATCTAAGCCCTCACTAAGAGGCAGCCCAGCAGCTACCCTGCTCGGCTATCCCTGGCTGGTATTTCCCTACCCCACAATACCAAGGATCGAAGCCCTCACCAAGAGGAAGCCGAGCGGCTACCCTGCTCGGCTATCCCTGGCTGGTAGCTCCCTACCCCACAACGCCAGGGATCAAAGCCCTCGCCAAGAGGCAACTGAGCAGCTTCACTGCTCGGTCCATCCTTAGCAGGCCTCTTACGGCCCCTCCAGCACTAAGGATCGAAGCCCTCACTAATAGGCAGCCGAGCGGCTACCCTGCTCGGCTATCCCTGGCTGGTAGCTTTCTACCCCACAACGCCAGGGATCAAAGCCCTCTCCAAGAGGCAACTGAGCAACTTCACTAATCGGTCCATCCTTAGCAGGTATCCCACGGCCCCTCCAGTACTAAGGATCGAAGCCCTCACCAAGAGGCAGCCGAGCGGCTACCCTTCTCGGCTATCCCTGGCTAGTAGTTCCCTACCCCACAATGCTAGGGATCAAAGCCTTCGCCAAGAGGCAGCCAAGCGGCTACCCTGCTCGGCTATCCCTGGCTGGTAGCTCCCTACCCCACAATGCCAGGGATCAAAGCCCTCGCCAAGAGGCACCGTTTCCCCCAATCAGAGCAAAGCTCTGTTTGAATTTCAAATTCAAAAGGTGAAGCAAAGCTTCAGATCTCTTGCGCTGCGCGCAGAGCACCACATGTCAACAGCAGACGCGCCAGCGCAAGGGGCGTTGCGCCCAAGGCAGCGCACCCCAATCAGAGCAAGGCTCTGTTTTAAAATTCAAATTTTAAATAATGGAAGCAACGCTTCAGATAACTTGCGCTCTGCGCTATGCGCCATGTGTCAAACAGTGGTGTGCTAGCGCAGTTGCGCTGCGCGACGCGTGTCAGCGCAGGTGCGCTAGCGCTCTGCGCTGCGCGACACGTGTCAAGCGCAGGTGTGCTTGCGCCAACTGCGCCAGCACTAAAATTTAAATAATAAATTATTTAATTAATCAGAATTAAAATTCTAGAAAGATCTTTCTAATCTTATTAAAATAAGAAGATTGTCTTCTGTAAAACAGAGGCCTTAGGATCAAAGATCCAACGGTGGGGAAATATCCCCAGATCAATCAGAGAAACATCTCTGTAACTAACTCAACAAACCAATTGGCCCTATATAAAGACTCCTAGACTCCAAGTCTCACATATATACAGAAATAGAAAAAGGAGAGAACTCTAAAATTTTTTTTTGAAAGGCAAGCCTTTGAAGAAAGAAGATCATCTTTTTCAAGGTAAAGAATTAAATTCTTGGAAGAACAGAGATGAAAATATCTCACAAAAAGAAGAATTTCTTCTAAAAAAGATCAAAGATCTAAGAACAAGATCAAGATCTTCACTACAAAAAAATAAAAAAGATAAAAAAAAGATCCAATCACAAAAAATTAAAGAAGTAATTTACTTCATCCCTAGATCTTTTGATCTATATAAAGGCACAGCCTTTTGATGAACCATTGGTTCTTGAATCTTGAGGTAGAATCTCTTTAGAACTAGAAAGATTCTTTTTTTTGATCTAAATTTGATCAAGATGCGCGCTGCGCTATTGAACAGTGCCCTGCATACTTAATCTATGCCTTTGCGCTCCTTGGACTGGCGCAAGTCACCAGAGCGCGCCACGTGTCAACCACAGAACAATCTGCGCCTTACGCTTCTAAAACAGATCACTGCGCTCTTGGATTGGCGCAAGTCACCAGAGCGCGCCACGTGTAGCGCAGCGCACTGGCGCAGCGCACTGCGCTAACAGACTTGCGCTCAGCAGAGCGTGACACGTGTCACCTCCACATGCGTTGACGCCTTGCGCTCTTTAATTGGCGCAAAGCGCCTGACAGGCCACGTGGCGCACTGACAGACCACTAAATGCCGTGCATTATTTAAAAAGGGTAGAGCCCAATTAAAGGACTAACAGGCCAAATATAAATGCTGTGCATTTAATTAAAAAGCCCAATGCTATGCATTGTTTAAAAAGGGCAGAGCCCAAGAAAAGGCCTAACATGCCAAAAATAAATAAAATGTTGAACATTTTCAACTGGACTTAGCCCAATTCTGGCCATAAGTCCTCAATAGAAATTGAACTGAGCACAACTGCTCTCCCAATCAATTTACACCCGGTTCGAGGGTACATCTCTTTACTCCTCTGGCATCCGCCGTTGTAATCCCTCAACGTCGTCAGAGAGGTGACGGGTCCCAACAACCACACGCTGCAACGGACTGTGGGGTCCTTAAACTCATGGACTATGACGTCCTTAACCTCGACCGTGATGTCTTAAAACTAATACCGGACTATGATGTACTTAACCTTGACCGTGATGTCTTAAAACTAACATCGGACTGTGAGGTCCTTAAGCTCACGGACTATGATGTCCTTAACCTTGACCGTGATGTCTTAAAACTAACACCGGACTGTGAGGTCCTTAAACTCACGGACTATGATGTCCTTAACCTTGACCGCAACGTCTTAAAACTAACATTGGACCGCAATGTCCTTAAACTACCTATCGACCGCAATGTCACTAAACTAAACAATAGAGCCCCCAATTGCTCTCTTGTCGGATCCAAACGATCCCGTTAAGTCGATCTTAGTCTAAAATTAGACTAACGTGTCCTTAACGAACGTTTAAGTCGATCTTAGCCTCAAACAAGGATAATGTATCCTTAAACACACACCCCAAACCCAAATCTAAGAAAGATACGGATTTAGACTAATCTACGTCCTACGGACGACGGCATAACTCAGTCTCCGTATACAATCCACGGGCAATCAAACACAAAACAAATACACACGACACGAAGTGACCATATGGAGAAGGAGAAAGTTGTTACCGCAGTGCGGTAGTGTAATTAACTGCAGGGGCTTGCGCCTGCAGGGAAGAGCGTCCCCACGATCAAAAACCCCTTGAGCGAGGGGAAATCTGACGAAGTCTGCTACATCGGACGCATCCGTTTAAACCTTCGATACACGGTGCTATAAATCAACTTGGCATCTTCGGAGAGGTGGACGGATAGCACCAATTAGCATCTGCCCCGAATCTCTGGCAAGACGTCTGTCGCACCGTCTTTCGGAGGGGAACAGATTCTGGCATGCCCGGTGGGACCTTTTCCTCTTTCCACTCCATATTTCGTGTGTCGTATTTGCGAACGAATCGCGGTTTGTTAATGGTTGCCCTCGGGTTTCAAGTTACTAAGATTTGGTCTCTTGCTTGGTGCAGAAAGCAAACAGCAATGGCATTCACCTGCTCGAACTGCTCCAACTGCAACTGCAACCGACGCTCCGCCTCACCTGGAGGTGTAGCCTATGGACCTCAAGCGGCATCACTATTCATGATGCCGGTGGAATAAATCACCTAGGCTACTGCTGGTGCTCCCTCCAATGAGCTTCACTGCCCTAGTGCCCGTACCAGAAGCTCCTAAGAAGTTGGTCTTCGATCGACTTACAGCTGCCGCGGCCCCTCTCAATGGGTCGCCCAACACCAATGCCTCGGTCTTCTCCAGACTAGGCCAAAACTCCTGCGGGCCTACGATGAAGCTTGCGGTCCCAGAGAAGGTTATTCCGAAGAGAGTAGCCAAATCTGCTCTTGAAGTCGTCAAGGCGGCTTCTCCTGCCAAGGGGTCGGTCTTCACAAGATTGACTGTCCCAACTCCCACTCTCGCTCCTGCTGCTCAAAAGACATCAGTCTTTAATAGGCTGACACCGGCTACAGCCCCTCACCTGAACAGGGGGCATGACAAGGCCGTCCCCGTCCCCGAGCCAATTCCCACAGCTCGACATGCTTGACATCGCCACTGGCGCCGAGTGAGGAAGTCAGGAGGAAGCTCCTCTTCTGGGATAACTCCACCAGCCCCGACGGCGAAAATTAATGCTGCTGTTCCAACCGGGAACAGATTTGAACTGCTAAATAAGGTGCGTAGGAATTCTCCTACCGCTGTACTGAAGAGTTCTCCTCCTCCACAGGAAAAGGGTGTGGAAGCAAAGCCAGAACAGCCTCAATCCCCTCAACGGCTGTCCTCCAAGATCTATAAAGTCTGGTGGCAGGCCCGAGACTCGGTGATCGATCCAAATTTCTCCCGCTAGCACAAAAATCTGAAGGCCCAACAGGAAGTAAGCCATCCTGCCAAGTCACGAAAAGCCATCTAGATGCCTACTGCTACGACCCCCTTAACTTCGACCGCTCATAAGAAGAGAAGGCCGGAGAAGATTCCCGTGTCGGCGACAAAAGTCAAAAACACTAAACCCAAACGCTCTAAGTCTGGGGGCATGGACGTCCATACCGTTTACATGGCATCTGGGAAGGAGGATAGCCGCGCTTCAACGGGCCACCGACCACTCACCCGATCCATCACAAGAGCTCAGGAGTAGCAGCAGCAGAAGCTCCAGGAGATGCTGACCGCAATGGTCGTGCTCACTGGACCAAAAGAAAGCCCGGAGGTGTCATCGGAGCAGCGTCGCGAACACGAAACTGATACTGAGTTCCTTCGTAGAATGCTTGGAAAGAAGGACAAGGAGGCTGCAGAGCAAGCGGCCAATATAAAGCAGATGGCTCTTCTATTTCAAGACATGGTCGGGATGATGATACAGCCGGATCCCCCAGCCGAAGACCCTCCGATTATCCTTGAAGATGACAGAGGGGAAACGTCAAATCCACCCCGGTTCTTTCAATAGCCAAAGAGGAAACAATATCTAAGGCCGCCCTGGATGACTATATTGCTCATTAAATACGAGTTCACCAAGCAACTGAGGCAGCCGGTCATGTTGTCAAAACGGGGCGACCATATCCGAGCTGGCATGATCAGATTAAATACCCGCCGGGCTATACGATCCCAAAATTTCATGTCTACAAGGGGACAGGCAATCCCCATCAACATGTTGCCCAGTTCAGGGCTCTTTGTGGCAACACCGGCGGCGATGATAAGCTCTTGCTCCGCCAATTCGTCGGCAGCTTATCGGAGACGGCGTTTGAATGGTACTCCGAGCTTCCGAACGACTCCGTCAAAACTTTCGCTGAAATGGAGTTGTTGTTTACCCAGCGTTTCGCAAGCGCCAGCGAACGTACTCCAATAACATCTTTGATCAATGCAAGAGTAAAGCCGGGCGAAACTTGGGTCTAATATGCAATCCGATGGCGGAACCTGTGGTCGAAGTGCGAACAGCGCATCGAAGAAGCACCAGCGGTGGGCATGTTCGTGGGAACTTTAGACCCTCATGCAACTATTTCGCAGTTCATGATGTTCTTTAAACCGACCACGTTCCAGGCTTTGATCGATAAGCTAGCCCAGATGGATCAAATGGGTCAGAGACCGTCTCCCCCAAAGCCGGAACCTCGGAACGACAAGGGTAAAGGGAAGGCGACCTTCATTGCGAACACCCAGCAGCAGCCCAGTGCCCCAAAGCTAGCGGATCAACTGGAGGAGATACGACGCTATTACAATGAGAAAATGAAGCGTCCTTACTCATTCCCACGGGATAAAACGAAGAGGCTGTTCGAGCTGGCTATGCGCAACAGGCTTATCAGTTTGCCGAATCCCAGGCGACCGCCGCAACCCAGCGAAGTGAATAATCCTAATTATTGCCCTTACCACCAAACGGTAAGTCACCCAATCGAGGATTACTTCATCTTTAAGGGATGGATCGAAGAACAGTACCTACAAGGCAAGTTCGCACTGTCCGAGAAGTGGAAAATAAACCCACCACGGCCGCACACTCCAAAGAAGACGGACACACCGGGGGCAACTTGTTCTTTTGTTGAAGAAGCTCCATGGGAGGTCGTGCTTTCCGCCAAAACCAAAAAGATGCTGAATGATCTCCAGACATGCCCGGCGATCAGGTGGAAGAACCCGCTGGAACTTTAGATCATCGAAGGGATGCTGAAGTCGCGCCCAACTCCAAAGATTGGTGGTGGTGGCCCAAGCACTCATACCCAGCCGTCAAAATCTTCAAAGAAGAAGAAGAAGAAATCTAAAAAGGCCGTGAAGCCTGGTGACAAGCGCACGAGCCTGCAGAAACAGATCGACGCGCTGGAGGAATATAATCAGAAGGCGCGGATTCCCATCATGCTCCAAGAGTTCCTCAGCCACGTCTTTCAGGAGGAAGATGATGGAGAAAGCTCGTCGGATGAATCTGAGGGTTATGTAGCAAATTGTCATATGATCTCCCACTCGTTTACAGATGATGAGAAAACTCCTTGCACTGAGAAGCTGGGGGCAGATCCCAAGCCGGAACTTCTGGGGCCATCAGATGAAACAATTGATGCATTCCTCAACGAAGCTCTCTTGAAAAGTAAAGCCGATCGGAAGTGCGAGACGGCCATATTTGAAAGAGCCAAGCACCGGCGAATAGACGAAAAAGTCAAGACACTCCCGCCGAATCAAAAGACATCTGTTGCGGATAAAAACAAATTCAGGACGAGGAAAAGGTTTGCTAAAGCCATATCAATGGGAATGAAGCTACCGCCCTCCGAAGGAAACACTCCTGGTGAAACAGAAACACATCCTAGCTACTGCTTGTATCATCGAAAGATTTCACACCCTACCGAGGAGTGCAACGCTTTTAAAGGATGGTGGCAGGGCTATGTTGCTCACCGGCAACATTTTAAGCGGATGAAACGCAAAACTCGTCGGGAGCAAGGGAGTACGGATGAGGAGCATAAAAGAAATACCGGTAACTGTCGCATGGTCAACACCGGCGGATCGCAAATTCTCACATTCGGGAGCGACTCTGACGAAGAAATGGCTCTTGACCCCCTCTTTAAAGAATCCGCATTGGGAGAAGAGAAAGAACTGAAGACCTGTGAAAACATCCAGCTGCGTAATCGTACGCTTACAGAAAAGAATCTCGGATCTACGAGTAAGAAGGAGAAGGGAAAAGAAAAGGTCTCCGAGGATATCACCCTGGACGATCAAGTCATGAAAGAGTTGACTGCCAAGGACCCGCCAAGGAAGAATAAGGTGGACTATAACGTCCTGGCACACTTGAGGAAGTTACCATCACAGCTCAGTATTCTTGACGCCCTTCTACTATCCAAAGAAGCAAGAGATTCATTAATCAAGGCACTGTAAGAGCCCGAGCAATTCCAAGTTTTCCTCGCCGAAGAAAAGATGAAGGGTGAGTTGGAAGAAGTGCACATAGCTGATGTCACTTTCGGTGATGAAGACCTTCTCCTCGGGACGTGCGAACACAACCGTCCCCTATATGTCTCTGGATACTGCCACGATATCAAGATAGGTAAAATCCTGGTTGATAATGGGTCCTCCGTCAATCTCCTCAACGCGCGAGTGTTGAAGGAAATCTGCATGAGCGTCCAGCATCTTGCTCGCGATAAGATCACCATCTCCGGTTTTGATTCCCAGTCATCGCGGACTCTCGGGTCTGTGATATTGACATTACGCTTTGGGCTGCTTGTCACAGACATTAAATTTCATGTCATTGAAGCCAAGGCATGCTATAACTCTTTGCTCGGCCGACCTTGGTTACACGAGTACAACATCATCCCTTCTACACAACATCAGTGTATGAAATACTTCAAGGATGGTCTCGAGTATACCGTGGCAGGAGAGATGAATCCATTCTCCGTGAACGAAGTCCGGAAATACGAAGATGCAAAGTACTTCTTGCCAGATTTCGAGGACACAGAGAGATGTCGCAAGCCGGAGAATAAATCTATCACCACCATTCCAGTCTTCGGGAGTGATACTGAGGAAGAGGAAGAGATGGCTTATTCAGGTCCACCCCAGCACAACAAGCTAGGACCGTCCGCTCCCATGTTGATCTTTGGCAGCGACTCGGAAGATGAAGTCCATGCTATATTCTCTGCTCAATCTCCAATACGAATATTCGCTGATGAAGAAC
Organism: Agapanthus africanus; assembly: GCA_030015575.1. Classification (NCBI taxonomy): domain Eukaryota; kingdom Viridiplantae; phylum Streptophyta; class Magnoliopsida; order Asparagales; family Amaryllidaceae; genus Agapanthus; species Agapanthus africanus. The sequence goes on from CM057339.1 coordinate 32,741,140, forward strand.
AAAGTTTGCAAGTTGCCATGGTTCCGTCCAAACATCATAAAGAACTGGACGCGCTTGATACCTACAGTGTGGAAGAGCTACAGACGTTCTATGTCCCTCTCAGGCGAGAAGGCGAAAAGACGATTCTATTCTACCGCTCCGGGGAAACTGAAGTGGAGAGAGAAATCTGGCACGGCGCGGATCCTACATTTGACAGGCTTCAGCTCATCCGTCTGCCTAGATATTATACAGAAGGCTTGAAAAGGCTGTTGAAGCGCCAGGGGATACCCTTCAAACAGACCGCTCGAAAAGCCAAATTCTATGACAGGGTCTGGAACGTTCCTGGAACTCAGCATAAGTTGCCTAATGGGAGAATGGAAACAATCGGGCTTGGATACATTCGATCCAAGAAACGGGAGCTACTCAGCGACTGCTGTGTTGTACATGACTTTGATGAAGAAGGAGATGCTCAATGAGAGAGTGCTAATCCTGAACCAGAAAAAAGTCCCCGACGTAAAAATGCCCAGTCCGTCGTTCGAAGAACAAATGGACAAGCTTATAAGGGAAGCGAGTCAAAAAGTTCGAGACGACCACAACCGCGAAATGGCCATCTACGAGAAAGTCAGGACGCAACGCCTTCTCCAACAGGCTGCGAAAGATGAAAATGCCGCTCCCTGTCAACCTGTTGTAAAAAAGGCCCGACGTAGAGGCAGAAACAAGTCAATAGGCGGAAAAGGCGTTCGACAGCGACAAAGCGGGACTAAGAAGTCATGCGATCGGGAATCGAGCGGTCCGAATTTGTCCCTTATGAAGAAGATGGGTCGGGCATACTCTTTTCCTCAAGAAAAGACAAAGAAGATACTTGATCTCGCCATAAGACATCAAATGATCATACTTCCGGAGTCCAAGCACCTCGAGAAAGCCAACGAGATCTCTCACCCAGACTATTGCTCTTATCACCGAGCGATAGGACATCCTCTCGAAGACTACTTCACCTTTAAGAATTGGGTCGAAGACCAATATCAGCTCGGCAAATTCGCTCTATCCAACAGCTGGAAGGTAACCCCACCGCAGAAGCATGAACCCAGATCCGCGAAAGTAGAACCAGATCAACATCGGTCTTGGAAGCAAGTTCGTACCTGTCATATGATAACACTATCAAAAGAAGATCCCGAGAATATGGATGACCTCCCCTGGTGCTTCGAAAACAATGATGACGAGATGATCTCAGAGTTTCCACCGGCGCCAAAAGAGCTGGAAGATGGAATACATACTACTGCAGATAACCTCAAGAAGATTGATTTGGGGACGGCAAGTGACCCACGACCGACATTCGTCAGTGAGCTGCTATCTGAAGAAAGGGTGGCTGCGCTAAAAGACGTGCTTATGCAGCATAGAGATTGCTTCGCATGGAACTATTCCGAAATGCCAGGATTAGATCCAGAAATTGCCGTCCACAAATTGGCGATATCCCCGGACGTTAAGCCAATCAAACAAGTACCGAGAAGAATGCGGCTCGAGCTTGAGATGAGCATCAATGCCGAGGTCAAGAAGTTGATCGATTCCGGCTTCATCCAGGAAGTTCAGTACCCTGATTGGATCGCCAACATTGTCCCGGTGATGAAGAAAAATGGGACAATGCGCATCTGTGTGGACTTTCGGGATCTCAATAAAGCCTGCCCGAAGGACAATTTCCCAGTACCGGTCACCGAGCTGATGATAGACAATACATCCACTCACGAAGTCTTCTCCTTCATGGACGGCTCATCAGGATATAATCAGATAAAGATGCATCCTGAAGACCAGAAGCACACAGCTTTCCGGACCCCTTTGGGTATATTCTGCTACAAAGTGATGCCCTTCGGTCTAAAGAACGCCGGTGCCACTATCAGAGGGCCATGACGAAGATCTTCGATGAACTCATACATGAAATCGTCGAATGCTATATCGACGACCTCGTGGTGAAAAGCAAATCATACGAGGAACATCTCGAGCATCTGAAGATTGTGTTTCAACGCCTTCGGCAATATAATTTGAAGAAGAACCCACTCAAATGCGCGTTCGGTGTGTCCTCAGGTAAATTCCTAGGATTCATCGTCCGACGCCGAGGTATCGAGATAGATCCGTCAAAGATCAAGGCGATCATGGAAATGCCTCCGCCAAGGACTCTTAAATAATTGCGATCTCTCCAAGGGAAGCTGGTGTACATCCGGCGATTTATAGCTAATCTCTCCGGCAAGTGCCGTCCTTATAGTCACTTGATGAAGAAAGGGACCCCGTTCGTCTGGGATCACAAATGCCAAGGCGCGCTGGACGAAATCAAGCAGTATCTGCAGAATCCGCCAGTGCTGGCTGCTCCGGTCAAGGGAAAGCCCCTCATTCTTTATACAACCTCCCTCGAAGGTTCTTTAGGCGCGCTATGGGCACAAGAGAATGACCAAGGGAAAGAAAGATCTCTCTACTATTTGAGTCGAGTTCTCCTAGGGGCAGAAAGCAATTATTCTCCCATCGAAAAGCATTGCCTGGCACTGATCTTCGCGATAACGAAGCTCAGGCACTATGCGTTGGCGCATGAACTCCGTCTTTTATCGAAGATGGATCCTCTCAAATATTTGATGTCAAAAGCCATATTGACGGGGCGACTCGCTAAATGGGCCTTGCTCTTGATGGAGTTCTCAATAACCTATCAACCTCTCAAGGCAGTGAAAGGCCAGGCCATCGCCGATTTCCTCGCTGAACATCCGATACCAGCCGATTCTCCCTTGAATTGCGAGCTTCCAGACGAACATGCGTTTAACATGATCGACGGAAGTGGTACCCGGTAGGAACTTTATTTCGATTGAGCATCTTCCATGAAGAAGCGCAAACAAAACACGCCTATAATCAAATCAGGGGTAGGCCTTATCTTCGTGACCCCACTAGGAGGGATAATGCGCTTTGCTTTCTCCTTAACAGAGCCGAGGATGAACAATGAAGCTGAATATGAAGCTTTGATAGCAGGCCTCGAGATCGCCATCGACATGGGAATTGAAAACCTCGTCATATACGGAGACTCCCAACTGGTTGTCAGTCAAGTAAATGGCGACTACCAAACGTGCAAACCAGAGTTGGTAAAGTACGGCGAGAGGGTACAACAACTGCAGACCCAAATACCTTCCTACATCTTGGAAAACATACCGCGTGCAGAAAATAGCAAAGCGGATGCACTAGCTAAGTTCGCTAAAGAACTGGCTGACGAAAACCTCGATGACTTAAGAATCGTGGTACAAAGCCGTCGGGTTCTTGCACCGGCGGAAATATCTCCGGAGTCGTCCGAAGAAAAGGGAGCGACTGAGCAAATGGCCCTGCAAATAAAAGACCAGGAAAAGACTGAGGATTAGAGAGAAATCTTTATAGACTACTTCAAATCCCGTCGAACGCCTGAAGATGCATCCTCAAAACATCAGCTCACGAAGCGAGCCCTATCTTTTGCCTTCGTTAATGATACTCTGTACAAGAGGTCATTTGATTCTCTGTGGTTGAGATGTCTGGGACCTGAAGAAGCAAAAAGAGTCGTCCAAGAAGTTCATGACAGACTCTGCGGTTCTCATCAAGCAGGCCCGAAGATAAAGTTGAAGATTAAGCGGATGGGCTATTACTGGCCCACGATGATTCAGGACTTCCTCGAGTATGCAAAGCAATACCATTCATGCTAGATCCACGGGGACTTTATCCATCAGCACCCAAATCCACTACATCTAACAGTGGCTAGCTGGCCATTCGAAATGTGGGGGACTGACATAATCGGCCCCATCGAACCGGCATCGTCCCGAGAACATCGATTCATTTTAGCGACGACTGATTACTTCTCCAAATGGGCAGAAGCAGTACCGACGGAGAATATCCTCCATTTCTTTAAGACGCACATCATTTATTGGTTCGGAACTCCGAGACGGATCATCTCCGATAACGGGCCAGCCTACAGAAGCCACAAAACCAGCCACTTCGCACAACAACATAACATAGACTGGAGATACTCCTCAGTTTATAATCCCCGAGCTAACGGTCTAGCTGAGGCTTTCAACAAAACCTTAACAAAGATCGTGAAGAAGACGGTGTCTTGAAATAAGAAGGACTGGCACGAGAGACTACAAGAAGCTCTCTGGGCATATCAAACTACGTTCAAGACGGCCACGAACACAACGCCGTACGCGTTGGTATTCGGTACAGAAGCGGTACTCCCCCTTGAGATAGAGCCACCATCTCTACGAGAGGCAGTCCACTACGAGCTGATGGACGAAGAAAACGCTCACCTTCGGCTCGAGGAGCTTGATGCCCTCGATGAAACCCGGCTCATAGCGCAACAAAATATGGAAGCTTATAAAGCAAAGATGATGCGCTCTTACGAAAGATTGAACAGGACAAGGACATTCCACCAAGGCGAACTCGTGCTAGTGGTCAAAAGACCTATGATTCCCAATCGCGCCAAGCGGGGAAAATTCGAGCCGAACTATGAAGGCCCGTACATCATAGACAAGGTCTACTAGGGTGGAGCTTACCTACTTATGGACATGAATGGTGAAAGACCTTTCAGGCCAATAAATGGTCGCTTCCTAAAGAAATACTACGCTTGACGAGTCATGGCCTAGGTCAATGATAGATGACGACGACTATGTCCGCTCGCTATCTTCCTAAGCCCAAACTCTATTAGTAGTAACCGACTTCCTTTACTACGGACCGAAACGTCCTTAAACTAACAACGGACCGAAACGTCCTTAAACTAACGGCGGACCGAAACGTCCTTAAACTAACGGCGGACCGAAACGTCCTTAAAACTAAAAACGGACCACTATGTCCTAAAACTAGCTGCTGACCGAGATGTCGATAAACTACGGTGGATTGTAGCATCCCAAAGCTGATAAAAAAAAGGGGAATAAAAAAAAGAGAGAAAAGAAACGGTATGTCCATAAGCAAAATAGGCACGGATGAAAACCCGAAAGGGCTCCGTGAGTAAAAACAGCAGGGCTACCGGCGAGCCTTGTAAAAACCCAAAAGGGCGCAACCTCGTTAGAAAAAAAAAGAAAAGAATAAAAAAGAGAGAAAAGAAAACGGTATGTCCATAAGCAAAATGGGCACGGATGAAAACCCGAAAGGGCTCCGTGAGTAAAAACAGCAGGGCTACCGGCGAGTGTTTGTGAAAACCCGAAAGGGCGCAGCCTCGTTAAAAGACATTTACAGGGTCCTTTCGACCTTGTGAGGAGAAACCACCTGCGTGAGATCCTTACGACTCACAAGGGAGCAACACACTTAGGGATCCCCACGATTCCTAAGGAGAAATTACACTTGCGAGATCCCCACGACTCGTAAAGAGAATTCTCTTATGGGACCCTCACGGCTCATAAGATTTGAAAGTCTTAAGTTATAGAGACCTGAACCTGTTCTTAAGCAACCCCCCACAACTTTCGATATTGCCCTACAAGCGGCTCAATGCTGACCCTTATATACAATCCACGGGCGCGAATAAACGTTTCCCTAACAAAGTCCCATCCGTGACTAGGGATATGTCCTTACGGTGAACAGCCCTTGTGAGTCCTCTCGACTTATAAGGAGAAAGCACTATTGTAAGATCCTTACGACTTATAAGAGACCATGCACTTAGGAATCCTCACGATTCCCAAGGAGAAAACACACCTACGAGATCCTCACGACTTGTAGGGAGAAATACCTTTGTGAGACCCTTACGGCTCATGAAGTCAAAAGCCTTAGTCGACAGAATCCTAACCCTGTTTGCAAAGCCACCTTTGTTCGACATCGACAGAGGCAAATGATGATTCGCTCCTGGCAATATTCCAGTTGTAGCGGTGCTGATGCTGAAATCGGTGTCTAAATCCAAGCTTGCAGCAAAAAGCCAGCAAGCCACACATGCATACGAAATAGCTGAAATGATGGGGCAACTTGCAACAAAATCAGCAAGTAAAAATGTATGCATGCGAAATAGCCGAAATGATTGGGCAACTCGCAATAAAAAGCAGCGAGTAAAAATAAAACAAATAGCCGAAATGATTGGGCACCGCGAAAAATAGCCGAAATGATTGGGCAATCACGACCTTCGCGATATAAAAAGCTGAAATGATAGAGCATCGCGGAAAGAAATAAAATAAAAATAAAAATGAAATTTATGCCCTACAGATGATGTTAAATCAATCCCTGTATACAATCCAGGGACGCAAACGAAGAGGGAATCACACTCCTCCTCCCCAGGTTTCATCAGAAGAAGAAGCCAAATCTCTACGGGTCACAGATAGCTTAGAGATCATCTCAACATCCGTCTCATTGCAGCAGACACAACATCAAGCAAAGAGGAACAGCGATAACTCCCAGTTCTATGACTCGACGGTATACAGGTGACCGAGAGTCAAATCCCAACTCTGTGAAATGCGGATATAATCGACAAAATTCCTGGTCACGTGGAACGCGGATAATGCCACTCTGACCCCGTGGAAAGCGTCCAGAGCAGATCCTGGTCCTCGCAGAGCACGGCAGTGAACCCGTGTGAAGCATCCAAAGCGGAGCCTAGTCCTCGCCGAACACGGCAGTGAACCGTGTGAAGCATCTAGTGCAAATTCCTGGTCACATGGAATGCGAATAACGTCACTTCTGACCCCGTGGAAAGCGTCCAGAGCGGATCCTGGTCCTCGCAGAGCACGGCAGTGAACCCGTGTGAAGCATCCAGAGCGGAGCCTAGTCCTCGCCGAACACGGCAGTGAACTCGTGTGAAGCATCTAGTGCAAATTCCTGGTCACGTGGAATGCGGATAACGTCACTTCTGACCCCGTGGAAAGCGTCCAGAGCGGATCCTGGTCCTCGCAGAGCACGACAGTGAACCCGCGTGAAGCATCCAGAGCGGAGCCTAGTCCTCGCCGAACACGGCAGTAACCCGTGTGAACCATCTAGTGCAAATTCCTGGTCACGTGGAACGCGGATAACGTCACTTCTGACCCCGTGGAAAGCGTCCAGAGCGGATCCTGGTCCTCGCAGAGCACGGCAGTGAACCCGTGTGAAGCATCCAGAGCGGAGCCTAGTCCTCGCCGAGCACGGTAGTGAACCCGTGTGAAGCATCTAGTGCAAATTCCTGGTCACGTAGAACGCGGATAATGTCACTTCTGACCCCATGGAAAGCGTCCAGAGCGGATCCTGGTCCTCGCAGAGCACGGCAGTGAACCCGTGTGAAGCATCCAGAGCGGAGCCTAGTCCTCTCCGAACACGGTAGTGAACCTGTGTGAAGCATCTAGCGCAAATTCCTAGTTACGTAGAACGCGGATAACGTCACTTCTGACCCCGTGGAAAACGTCCAGAGCGGATCCTGGTCCTCGCAGAGCACGACAGTGAACCCGTGTGAAGCATCCAGAGCGGAGCCTAGTCCTTCCCGAACACGGCAGTGAACCCGTGTGAAGCATTTAGTGCAAATTCCTGGTTACGTAGAACATGGATAACGTCACTTCTGACCCCGTGGAAAACGCCCAGAGCGGAGCCTGGTCCTCGCCGAACACGGCAGTGACCCCATGGGAAGCATCCAGAGCAAAATTCCTGGTCACGTGGAACGCGGATAACGTCACTCTTTGACCCCGCGGAAAATGTCCAGAGTGGAGCCTGGTCCTCGCAGAGCACGGCAGTGAATCCGTGTGAAGCATCCAGAGCAAACATCGGACCGTGGAGTCCTTAAAATCCACGGACTATGATGTCCTTAACCTCGACCGTAATGTCTTAAAACTAACGATCAACCATAATGATTCTAGACTGATTTTACCTTGGTTCAAGGGTATATCTCTTCACTCCTTTGATATTTGTCGTTGTAATTCCTCAACGTCTTCAAAGAGGTGACGGGTCCCAATAACCACACATTTCATGGACCGTGGAGTCCTTAAATCCACGGACTATGATGTCCTTAACCTCGACCGTGATGTCTTAAAACTAATACCAGACTGTGGAGTCCTTAATTCCACAGACTATGACGTCCTTAATCTCGACCGTGATATCTTAAAACTAATGTTAGACTGTGAGGTCCTTAAACTCACGGACTATGATGTCCTTAACCTCGACCGCGATGTCTTAAAACTAACATTGGACTGTGGAGTCCTTAAATCCACGGACTATGCCGTCCTTAATCTCGACCGTGATGTCTTAAAACTAACAACGGACTATGGAGTCCTTAAATCCACGGACTATGATGTCCTTAACCTTGACCGCGACGTCTTTAAACTACAGTACCCCGGAAAGCATCCAGAGCAACCCTTAACTCCGTAAAATGCGGATAAAGGCGACTTCACCCATCACTTGTGGGTCCTCACGACTCGTAAGGGAATAAATTCTCTTGTGAGATCCTTACGACTCTCAAGAGAAAACACACTTAGGAATCCTTACGATTCCTAAGGAGAAACACACCTACAGGATCCTCTCGACCCGTAGAGAGAAAATATTTTATGAGACCCTCACGGTTCATAAAGTTGAAAAGTCTTAGACCGCATTTGCTAAAATCGCAGGGCAAACAACACAGCAAGAAAGAAGAAAGTAGAGAAATGACACAAGACATTATGAAGAATGTATATCTTTTATTCATGAATTCGATTGAGTACAAGATGCATTGTGTTAAAGAATAAAAGAAACAAATACATTTTATTTACAATTATAAATAATACAAGATTGTCATTGAGAAGGGAGCATTTTTAACAAATTCGCAAGCTGTTCTCGCACTTCTTTCGGCGACTTCTCCTGATCGGCTGCCGCAGCCAACTCTGCTTCCACCTGGGCCCGCTGATGCATGTAGGATGAAAGTTGTTCTTCGACGGCTCGCTGAGCTGCTTCACGACCTTGGTCATCACGCTCAACGGTATCGAGCTTCTGCTTCAATGTTAACCCGTCGGAGATACTTAGTAGGAGGCCCTCAAAGATAAATTTCACCCGAGCAGCGTTCGCGTCGACCTCAGCACACAATCGAGCAGACTCGCTTGAGGTCTCTTTACATTCCCTCCGCCTTAAAGCCGCTTCTTGTTCAAGATGGCAGAAGTAAGAAGCGCTCTGCTCGATCCATGCCGCCCGTTGAGTACTCGTGGCCAAAATCTCGGGGGCAGGACGCATAAGCTCCAGCTGATACAAGCGGGCCACGATCTCCCTGTAGTGGTTAACCCAAGACTCGACGACGCCTTCATTGTGGAAATTTACAAGCGTCGCCAGCATCGGATTAACCTCAGCAGCGAAATCTGCAGCAGATACAGGAGCTTCTGCGTCAAGCTCCTCGACGCATCCGCTCAGCATACTCAGACTCATCGCATCACCTTTTGAGGATGGTCGTCTGGAGAATGGGCCTGCTGGCATCATAATGCGGGACTCGAAAGGAGCTGGAACCAGAGCGATAGCTGCAAAACAAATCATAATCAGATGACAGACCTAAAAATATAAGAGATTCATGAACAATGGAATTTACTATACCAGCTGCAGTAGGCGGCAAAGCTGGGAGGACCGGTGGCGCAACCGATCTTTTATCTCCTCCTTCGATCTGTAGCACTGCAATCAGGACAAGAAAAAATCAGAAACAATTTCATTATTGAAAAAAGAAAGAGCATTAATTGAAAACTATACTCACCAGCGCCACTGGAGAAAGCAAGCTCTGACGGGAAGGAGAAGTGTGGGTGCAGCACCTGATACAGCTGATCAAAAAGCACTCCTGCAAAGACGCAATAGTACAACGTCAGTACATAAATTCTGCAGCCAAGATAAGACTGATAAGTCACAAATCTATACCTTCCAACATCTGCGACGGTACGAAGGAGGGTAGAGTGGTGGCCATCGTCAGGGTGGTAACTGACGGCGCTCCCTCGGGTAAAGGGGTATCAACACTAGCCACACCTGTGTTAGAAACAAGATAAGCCCTGTCAGGAAGGGTCGCAGAATAAAAAGAAGGACGGTAACCCAAAAATTTACTTGATGAGTCACCAGCCGAAACGGCGGCGTCTCCCTCCTCCATTGGCATGGGTCCACCTCCCGTTGCCTCATCGCCATACTTTACAGGAGCCGTCGTCGTGCTCGCAAGGCCAGGAGACGGCGAAGGACCGTAGGCTGGGAGAGCAATGATCGGAGCAGTGCCCGACTCTTGAGAAAGAGCGGCCGGCTCGTCCTCGGCAATCATGCCCGTCTCACCCGCTACCCCCTCGGGCTCAGCGGTCGCGGCCGTCTCGTCTACCGCTGCCATAGGTTCGTCGGTCGCAGCTGCCCCAGGCTCGGTTGTAGCAGCCGTCTCATCTGCCGCTACCTCGCGCTCGGCAGTGGTGGCCGTCTCGGGCATAGTAGGCGTGACTGTCTCATTAGCCACTAGCTCAGGCCCGGCGACTACGGCTGCACCGCTTAGCGTCGCCTCGGGATCAGCTGCTACCTTCTCCACCGTCCCCTCAGGCTCAATGGATTCCGCCGCTCCTTCAGTTGGAATCGGCCCTACAGGACAAGATGTATAAGAACCGATAGTTTTACAACTCTTACAACAAAGCCTCGAAAAACACATTACCAGAGGTGGATTGATCGTTGGCTTCTCGAGCTACACGCGCCGCCCATCTATGAGCAGTAGACAAGGCGACCGGGGGCTCCTCGGAAAGAGTAGCAGCGGGAGTAACGTCGCTTGGGCCCGCTCCCACGGCCAAAGCAGCGCTACGCTCCTTCGCTGCGCGCCTCAAGCGCTTCCTCTCCTCCCGGGCCATCACGACGGACCTCCTGGAAGCCTCCTTCAGCAAGGCGTCGTCGTCCGCGTTCAGAGTTGCCTCCTGAGCCTTCAAGGAATCCATCATCGGCTTTTTGAGTTGGGTCTCTTGCGGCAATTCCGAAGAGGCCGGAACATCGGTAGCTAGCCCGGAGAGAATTCCCACATCAGTTTGCGAGATAGGTCTTGTGGTCCCTGCGATAAGACAAAGAGGGGGTCAGATTACTCATAAGAAATGGAAGGAGAGGCATAGTAAACCGAAATGTACCAAGGCCTAAGGATGCTCTGAGTCGTTCCTCTTCCTGGAAAGTTTTGAGGGAAGCAGCGATAGCTTCATCGGTAGAAATTCCTGTTAAAAGAAGGAAAAGCGTTAGTCAAAAAACAATGATAGAGGTACGATGCAATGACGGAGAAATACAACTAGTGATTACCCGATTGCGCAAGTTTATCCAACCACGCATCGCGCCTCGCCAATCGCTCTAAAGCTGCGATGGCGGCCGCCATATCAGTGTCGTCTGGCGGCATAAATAATCCCTCGTTGGTCCCGTACTCACCCAAGCCCTCGCTATAAGGAGCATGAGGTTCCTGACCGAACACAACGTCAGCAGAGAGGATCGACTTCTTCTTCCTCTTCTGCACGCGAGCCCCGGGTGCACCCAAAATCAATTTACGTTTCGTGGGCACCTTAGGACGACGGGCCCCGATGTCCGAGCCCACGCCAGATTCAGGCGAAACCACATTCACCGTCTCCACCGGAGCACGGGGCGCTGGGGGCACGTCCACGGTATCACGGGGCAATCCATGCGGGGGGCTTAGCACACGCGGAGGCTCATCTCCAGCATCTCCTCTAAGCGGAGGAACAACATGGGTCCTTGGCCTTAGGGGGCTTTACGATCGCTGGCGGGGGGAACACCCTTGCGGTCAATTAGCAGCCGCTTCTCTTCCTGGATAACAGCACCCATTGCGTGCTGATACCAAGCCCCGTACACGTTGAGAGCCCTTGAAACGCAACTTGGCTCGCTGATAAAGAAATGGGAGCCCGTATTTAACCGCATAAAGTAGTGCAGTGCATTCCGTATCCCCTCCCTGGTAGCCGCAGGCTCTTCTAAAAACGCCTCCAGTGGGACCCCTTGGTTATAACTTAACTGCTGGGCGAACCGATGGGGGTTGTACCTCATGAAGAGCGCCATATCGTTTTGCTTGAACACCAGGAAGCCCGACCGGATGGAGTATAAGTGAAGAATCTCTCGGGCTTTCAATACGGAGGCCCCGTCCTTGAAACCATCACGTAGCGCCAACACCGCCTTGGAGGTCTCCGGACCAATGGTCATGACCTTGTACGTAAAAGAGATGACCGCTCCGACCGTGCGCGGACGAAGAAGTAACCTCCTAGCCTCCCGTGGGGGCAGATTCACAATGGAAGCGCCAATTAACCGCATGACTCTCGGGAGTCTGCACTTCTCGTAGAACGAGGGCCTCTTGTGAACACCAAAAACCACGAGCACATGCATTTCCATCCATGAAGTAAAGTAGTGCATCGGGAGGTTGGCGGGTTGCACCCCGGGTTCATTAGTGTCCGCCGCCACGCTGAGTCCATGGTACAGATGGGCCAACCCGGCGATTCCAATCGACAACTGTATACCAGCCACCATCTGATGCGCTGGGTAGAAGACAGACGGCTTCATGTAACGCGGGTGCATGGGGAGCGCGAACCAGCACAGCCATAACCCCAGAAACCCGAGGAAGAAAGTCTCCTCGTCTATGCCCGGAGCAGCGATCTCCGATAAGGGCATGATCGCAGCGTCGGGAAGGTAGAAACCCTTTTGGTCGTCCTCCAGTGCTGGTCGACGATCTAAACCAAAGCCGAAGGGGTCGTCAAGCTTGGCGAATTTTTCGCTCTGCTGCGATAGAATCTCCGGTCGAAGAAAACGGGCGATGAAATCTGCAAAACTAACTCCCCGGCTTCCCGATTCCAAGTAGAGACTTTCATACATATTCAGCACCTTCACCAGGCTCGGAAATTGGTGCTGAATAGCATTCTCCGGTGTTAGGCCCATTACTAGCGGCTTGGTGGCGAAGACATATTCATCAGGAGGAAGTAACTCTTCATAATGCTCCCCCTCACCGGCAAACCCGAAATCTCAGCAAATTCTTCCAGAGGGATGTAGACTTCCCTGTCCGATAGAAGAAAGGTATGGGTGGGGATGTTCCATTGTTCTACGAATGCCTTAACCCACCACGTCGGAGGAGCAGGGTACTCGAACAATGAGGCGTAGACTGCGGAGTACAGACCAATCTTCATCAAATGCATCCTCTTCGCTGACAAGATGTACCTGGCCCACTGCAAATACCCGGCCGGTTGTCGAGGGGTCAATCCGATGTTATAAGGTTGTCCCCAAGGGCGCGACTTACCCTGGCATATGCGCCGCCCCAGAATGTCCACGTCTGCCGGCGGCTGCACGGGGATGGCAGCAATCGAAGGCTGAAGAAGATCCTCCGAGTTTCAATTTACGACCTCCACGGCATAGTTCTTCGGGGGTGCATCTGTATACGGGATTGATGAGATCGGCTCTGACGGCGTCGTGCAAGAGAAGCTTCGGCGACCCTTGATAATTTCGCTGTACCATCTACCCCACAGGTGAAGGCTCTTATATTCAGGGTCGTGATCCTTAATGAGAGCGAGAACCTCCCGGTCCACCGGCGCCTCAGGAAATCCTCCCTCTGAGCGGAAGAATGGGAACGAAAGATCAGCATACATGTTTCCTGCAAGGAAAAGTGAAATTCAAGTATCAGTATCATAATTTGATTTTTTTTAAAATAAAATTCCGACGCTTGGTACTTTGAAATTTGTACTACACTGCAATGCAGTGGAGAGGGGAGCAAAGGGGGACCCACAAAATTCAGATGACAATACATCTGTTAATAAGACAGTCTCATCATTGGATGAGACTGTCAATTAATGAGGAAATCTTCAAAAAGAATATTCTCATTAAATGAGAAATCCCTTGAGACAAGGAGAAAATCTCTCTTTTCAGAGCAAAGCTCTGTTACAGAGTGACACTTGTCAAACTCTGGTCACAAGGGAATAAAATTCCTTAAAGAGCCTAGCTCTGTAATAATGATGGAAAAATCGATCAAAGAAAAAAAAAATAATTTCTAAAGAATTAAAGTTTGGGATCTTAAAAGATCCATGAAAAACTCTTAGGAGTTCATCATCAGAAGATCAAAAGATCTATATTTTATCAATGAGCAAAACTCTGTTCATGGGTTAAGAAACCCTGAAACAAATTCTTGAGAGCAAAGCTCTATCTATGAAACCCCAAAGGGATTTTCTTTAGATCAAAGATCTATGAGAGCAAGGCTCTGTCAATTAGAATTAATTTAATTTAAATTTTTACCTAATTTTTTTTTAGAGTTTAACTCTTGGAGTTCTTGAAAACAAGAGCAAGGCTCTGAAAATAAAGTTCTTGAAGATGATAATCATCTGCTGAGGACCAAGGGTCCTATTTATTGGCGCTCAAGCGCCTCTTCAACTCCTGAGTTGATCCAACGGTCTGGATCTTGCCACCGCTGCACTCACGTGTGCGCCACGTGAGCGCAACGGTGGGGGGAATTTGTTTCCCCCAATCAGAGCAAAGCTTTGTTTGAATTTCAAATTCAAAAGGTGAAGCAACGCTTCAGATCTCTTGCGCTGTGCGCAGAGCGCCACGTGTCAACAACAGACATGCCAGCACAAGGGGCGCTGCGCCAAAGGCAGCGCACCCCAATCAGAGCAAGGCTCTGTTTTAAAATTCAAATTTTAAATAATGGAAGCAACGCTTCAGATAACTTGCGCTCTGCGCCACGTGTCAAACAAAGGTGCGCTAGCACAGTTGCGCTGCGCGACGCGTGTCAAGCGCAGGTGCGCTGCGCTCTGCGCTGCGCGACGCGTGTCAAGCGCAGGTGCGCTTGCGCCAACTGCACTAGCACTAAAATTTAAATAATAAATTATTTAATTAATCATAATTAAAATTCTAGAAAGATCTTTCCAATCTTATTAAAATAAGAAGATTGTCTTCTGTAAAACAGAGGCCTCAGGATCAAAGATCCAACGGTGGGGAAATATCCCCAGATCAATCAGAGAAAGATCTCTGTAACTAACTCAACAAACCAATTGGCCCTATATAAAGGCCCCTAGACTCCAAGTCTCACATATATACAGAAATAGAAAAAGGAGAGAACTCTAAAACTTTTTTTGAAAGGCAAGCCTTTGAAGAAAGAAGATCATCTTCTTCAAGGTAAAGAATTAAATTTTTAGAAGAACAGAGATGAAAACATCTCACAAAAAGAAGAATTTCTTCTAAAAAAGATCAAAGATCTAAGAACAAGATCAAGATCTTCACGACAAAAAAATAAAAAAGATCAAAAAAGATCCAATCACAAAAAATTAAAGAAGTAATTTACTTCATTCCTAGATCTTTTGATCTATATAAAGGCACAGCCTTTTGATGAATCATTGGTTCTTGAATCTTGAGGTAGAACCTCTTTAGAACTAGAAAGATTCTTTTCTTCGATCTAAATTTGATCAAGATGTGCGCTATTGAACAGTTCCCTGCACTCTTAATCTGTGCCTTTGCACTCCTTGGACTGGCGCAAGTCACCAGAGCACGCCACGTGTCAATCACAGAACAATCTGCGCCTTGCGCTTCTAAAACAGATCACTGCGCTCTTGGATTGGCGCAAGTCACCAGAGCGCGTCTCGTGTCAGCAGTGCACTGGCGCAGCGCTCTGCGCTAACAGACTTGCGCTCAGCAGAGCGTGACACGTGTCACCTCCACATGCGTTGGCGCCTTGCGCTCTTTAATTGGAGCAAAGTGCCTGACAGGCCATGTGGCGCACTGACAGACCACTAAATGTCGTGCATTATTTAAAAAGGGCAGATCCCAATTAAAGGCCTAACAGGCCAAATATAAATGCTGTGCATTTAATTAAAAAGCCCAATGCTATGCATTGTTTAAAAAGGGCAGAGCCCAAGCAAAGGCCTAACAGGACAAAGATAAATAAAATGTTGAACATTTTCAACTGGACTTAGCCCAATTCTGGCCATAAGTCCTGAATATAAATTGAACTAAGCACAACTGCTCTCCCAATCAATTTACACCCGGTTCGAGTGTAAGTCTACGGTAGTGCCCCGGCCGTCTTTCAGACGCCAAATGCGAAACAAAAACTTTTATAACTGGCGCTATTGCATACTATATCCCGGATCTGCCATTAACGCTAAACTAACTAACTGTAAAGTGGGTAGAAATGTTATACCGAAAGATCCGAGTCCTTCGGTCTTTAACCATCATCCCACGCTTTATTGCGGCTGCTCCGATCTCGCTCAATCTCTGGTCTCCTCGTCCAGGTGGCACTACATCTACGGATCTTTAAACGGGCTCCCACCTCTGAACCGAGGCAACTCGGACATGAAGTTTGCTAGCCGACATGTCCAAGATTGATGTAGAGAATGAGTAGAACACTTTGTCTCGCTTCATCTAAAGCCATGGATGAACGGTTAATGAAGTTGCCTTTTGGAATCGGGTAAATGATAAATGAGCATATCAAATTTTCATGAACCTAAACTTTCATAATCTTTTTCAAAAATGAATCCCTTATCATTTCAAGAGGGGGCCGGCCACTTTAGAAGTGGGGGGGGGGGTTGAGTGTAGGAGGGGGGAGAGTAACCATTAGCACTAAATGAAAAGGATGAGTCAAATGAACACCTTTCATAACATTAAATGAAACCTAATGAGTCATTATCCTAGTCATCCAATCAATTAATGCATACAATGAACCAAAACCTAGTCACCATTTCAAGAAGCTTCTAGAACCTTCCACACTCATGACTCACCTCAAGAAAAGATAAATCCGTATTAAACCAAATGTTTAATATGGGTGATAGAAAACTGGAAAGTGGCAACTTCCAAAAGCGATCCCGAAACGAATTTCAGGACAACCCCGTAACAGTATAAACATACCCGCATTTGTATTACGACCGAATACAAATGCAACTGAGACAAAGATATTCTATCTACACAATATAATACATGGATCCGGCTTAAACCAAAGCCCACCAGTATTATCTGCCCGAAATATGACACGTGCGTAAACGCACGTGCATTTTCCGAACCCTGCCATAAAACCATATGGCCTCTACAACGTTTCGCCCGAACTTGGGAAACTATCTGTGGGGGACTCTAATGACTCGTCAGTACCCTGGCAGTGGGTTTAACCACAAACCGTCAGCGGCACTAGCTGTGCGTAACGGCTGCCCATGTACTGACCTTAAGGGAAGCCGATGAGCGAACTCATCCTGGAACCCTACTGAGCCTAACAGTGACAATATACATACAGTCCGGTCCGTTCGTCTATGAGTATCGCATATCGGGCCTAGAGGGCTGGTAACGTCAGACCCCCAATAGCGGTATAAGTCGTGTCGGAGACAATCCCTGAACACCCTGAGAAACTACCGGAATACTTACCAGTAATTCTCACTTGCCTTGGCCAAGGACTTGGTGTAATGGCTTTCCTAGACACAGCACGATCTCACCCCCAATACCGGGAGAGACGAATCCCCTGCCGATCCGCTCACTTGCCTCCATGTGGCTCGGGACTGTACCCAAAAAATCCCTGTTTGCACGACTCCTTTGAGCCGTGGTAGGGTAGAAATCAAAGCATAGTGGGAACTCACACGAGACAAATGACGATCTCAGGTCGATGAACTAACCTGTACACATGTCACCAGGGAACTGCTATCTGACGATAGGTATAATACCAACTAGCAGGTTCCCAGTGAGTCCTGTCCGGTGTACTCATAACCTAACGAGCGCCTGTATACATCTTAGGTGATCCAACTGACACCAGTGGCTTGTGAGACCGACCACCGCCCCTCGTCGGGGTATCGACTGTATACACTAGTCTACTCCGGAGTATCGATGCCCTGTCTCGAAACTCCCACGACTAGGGACCACTTTTAAGGATGTGCCTATAGACTACCCAACTCTCACGTATATGATAGCCATCATACTGTTGGTAGTCAAGCAAGATCTTAAGGGCTCTATCAACGTGTAATAGTGATCAGTCACCTGAACCTGTACACGACTGATAAAGGCAAACCAGATAGCATACTATCATCTCGAGTAATCGGTATAGGTCCTCCTCAATCATTGCAATCGCGTACCTGCGATCCAATAATTGACTTTGAGGGCACTATATCCAATAATCTCCCACTTGCACTTAAGGCTAATTATTACGATGTCGCATACTCACAGCCCGTGTGATACCGAACACCCAACTCCTCTACTAATCAGTTTCACAAAGCCCGTTTGTAAAACTCTTGTGTTCGAGAAATAGCCTCAGTGAGTGGATCCGCCCCGATGTTTCATTCTATGTCTCTCTTAATTTCAAGTTCGCGGAGAAAGCCATCTCCCGAATTGAGTAATACCTGTCTTAGAATATGTCTGAATATCTGATGGGAACTAGTTCATAAATGAACTCCAAATCTAAACTTCTTAGACTGTATCGATAACTGAACCTAATCAGTATCCAGCACTATTCCTCCCATAGTATCCTCTTGGACCACCTGTTCATAATACTGTCCCTCGTCAGAGGGAAAACTATAACTCTGACAATCACTCTGTCATCCATGTCACTTTTGAAGCCTGAAATGATAATCGTCTCCCAAAGGAGGCTGCCATAATCAAATCCCTAGAACATGCACTTATGTTCTAAAACTGTTTCCTTATGTTTCTTCAGGATTGGATTAATATAAACTTATCGCATCTAGTGCAAAAACAACATCTGGTGTGGTAGTTGACATCTCACGATTGACTCAATTGCCTAAGCAAGTGATCTGCCAATCATGCACATCCCTCTCCCCTTTAGTCTGTAAGACACCTTTAGAGAGGGTGACTCCATCATCTGCAGGTACACCACCATGCCAGGAGTCATCTATTCTAAATTACTATTAGAATACTGTCAAAGTACCCACATTGGGAAACTACCCAATGCTAGATCTAAAACCATAGATCTAGAAACCAGAATGTCAGATATTATATCCATATCCTTTGTGGAGAAACAACTGTGTGACGACCACAGTACAACCGATCGTAGTATAGGAATTTTACTTCCTACTCTGTGTATGTCATCCAAATACCAGGACATCACATCTTACTACCTTCTCAACAGATCCATCCCCTATTCTGATGAAGTCAAAGCCATGACTGTCAAAGCAAAATTAGATGATCTATCTCCGCTATATCTGCTCTAGTATATAAATAGACATAAGCTACTTGCCCACTATGCTTCTGCTGCTCCCACTGACCACAACAACCCTCTGGCAGAATAATATATACGTGCACTTCTAAAGCTAGTTTAGAACGACGCTAAACTTAACCTCTTGCTGGGTCTCATAGCCTGGAACAACAGTAGTGTCAAGTCTAGGTAAACAAGCACCTCCCTGTCACCGTCCTTGAGGCTACCGGAGTACCTCTCGGGTGCCTGAGGTTACCCACCATATCTGCGGAGTGGCTAATGGAATGTCAAACCTGATTGAATCTTTAGGTCCTATTAAATTTTCCGTAATCGTTTGCGGTTCTGGAATCACTTCCAGTTCTACCATACTCCCACTACTGTTTTCTGAAAAAATTTATTTTACTAAAACTGTGGCGAGTCAAGAACAATATCACTATTGATCTTCCAGATGGTAGAAAGTCAACCCTCGTCATAGCCTGGGCCAACCCACAAACTGCCATTACAGAAACGTGCCTTGAGTTATCCAGAGTCTGGTTTTAAGCATAAGCCGGACAACTCCCCGTATCTTAACATCGTTAAGATATGAACCATTCTATATCCAATATAGAAACTTTGGCACTTATTTAATTGGAACCAGATTCTAATCATGCAGCTGTCTCCAGTGCATATCAACTTAATGGAGAGAGGTTAATCAGTATTACCAACTTAGGAATCCATCCAATTATGAGTAATCTGAAAGAGAAACAAGTTTCTCAAAACCATTACTTGAATACCAATCACAAGTATCTACATCTTCGATGTCTTTGAAGAATCCCGATACTTGCGATATCTGGTTCTCTACTTTATTCCTATACCCACAACTTCTCAAAACTTAGACCTTATATTTCTACGAAACATTTGTCAAAAAACTAGAGAAGTCACAAATAAACAGAACATAGTACGAGGACCAACCCCTTTGTCCTGATGGACACTGGACAACATACAATACTCTGTATAAGTCCGCTGAGTTGAATAACTCAAAATCTGTGCATCGTAGGTTGAAAACTGTACCTATGGTTAAGAACTACTCTGTTGTTCAATGCTCCTTACCCAATCGTCAACTGATATGGGTAAATGTCACGGACATAATTTCAAAAAGTTATATCTCACTTTATAAAAATAAACGTACAGATATATCATTTTGAAATTGGTGCACAACAACGGATACTCAAAACCATATACATGCCGTCCGGCAAAAACCCAGGCGATTTCCTCAAATATCACCAATTACAACGAATTCCGATATAATGAGGATGATCACCTTATTCCCAATAACTTACTCCCACTCATCTTTTGTAAAACCATAATTATGTGAGAATCATACCTGGTAAATACATACCCTGGAGTAAGTATCTAATCGGGAAATCAATTTTCCTTTAACAATGCACTTTAACATGAAAATGTTTCGTAAGGGTATCCTGGTATTCCTAGTAATGCCTCTTCCATAATCCAATTCATGACTATAACCGTATATTTCATTGCCATCTCTCCAAATCCCTTTATTTGTCTTTAGTCGTTACTTTCTGTACACCATCGTTAGGCTAAATGGTTTTCTTCCTTTCCTACCGTTCGGCACCAGCCTATGGTTTGGAAGAAGACTATCCAGTAAGCATAATAGGTGTACTCTCCTAAACCAAGGAGTACTCGCAACTTGAGAGAAGGTGATGATAAAAGACAACTGAATAATACCTTATTCTATTTCTCCCGAACTGGGGAAAAAAGCAAAGGGTAAAAGAAGGAGTGGCAATGACTTATGCAACTCAGACAATCCAAAAGCCAGTATTTTAAGAAGGTTCGGTCAACTTGGTCACTGAGTCATAGTCTAGGGTCGGTCAAAGGTCGCTGCCAAAGAGAGAGAGAAAAGAAACACTCTGCGTGCATTCTAACCTAGATCAGAATGGTTATCACTTTATCTAATCAGGAAACCTCCCACTGTACTGTCAAATTCCCCTCCAAACCTGAAAGAAGAATCAATCGGGATCACCCGAAGAGTAAACCAACTCATCAGTGGGAATCGGGATCCAACTCTCATCGCATGATAACGTGAAGGAATCCACTTACGTTATCACACTCCAAAAGGTATGCGCATGCCTGGAAAGTTTCAGTTTCTTTAGAAACTCCCGATATGATTTTTACCCCATGTTCTTATGACCTTGACGAAAGCCAACAAATCATAAGTCACATGTCAAGTTCTACCCGTCATTTTCATGTCAATTTAAACCCACCGTACATACCCTTGATGAAATCCAACAAGGTAATACGACTGTCCCAAACCAACACATCTATCTATGCAACAAATGAATACCCCAGCAGCTACCAAACACTATGCCTTGACGAAAGCCAACAAACATAGCTTGAATACTACTGACCATCCATAAGACATGACGGAGGGCTACGGCTGGTTTTTGGCGAAAAACCTTTAACGTAATGAACTTGATCTTGTTGAAGGAACCTGATAGCTTTTTATAAAAATATAGTGGTGAAAACCTTTGCTAAAGAGGTCACTTCCGGTGAAGGGATCTCGGCTCTTTCCTCGTGGAATGAGGTGCAGGATATTCCAACTGAATACCGCGATGCAAAGCAACTTGTAATCGACTATAGTGAAGTTATTACCCTGACGCAAACTTCTGCCCAAGGGGCCACTCCCCGTGAAGGGATATCGGCCCTTGCCTCGTCGAATGAAGTGCAGGATATTCCAACCGAATACCACTGTGCATGACAAAAGGAAACGTCTTTGTAATAAAACTTTTTAAAACTGTTCCAACAACATCCAAACAGGTTTGTTTTCCTTTGCATTGATCAGAATCAACGCAGTCCCATCAATTAATCACACCAGAAAAGAACGAAAATAAAATGTACGTATATGCCATCCGCATTCGTCACTGGGTCCCGTCATCACCCGTTAGGTTACTTAACTAACGACAGAGCGGGGACTGGACTAGCGCGGGTGTAAAACATAGACAACATATACTAGTATATATATCAATATACAAAAATCGCTCCAGGCGTGATAATAAGCAACATTACAGAAAGGTAATAAGCATCACAGAACAATACAAATAATCTAGGATCCCCGGGTTTCACAGAGCCGCTACTGAAACCCGACGTTCCCTTGGTCGTGTGGATAGCCTGTGCAATGAAACTCAGACCCCTACGGGTGCGGCAAGTTACCCGCCAAAACCTGAAGCAAGTCAGCCCCCTACAGCAAAGTGAATGGACCACCCGGCACTTCACGGAATCCGGTAACTTGAGCACCCCTCCTTGGGTCAACCTGTACCCCCTACGAGTGCGGCAAATAGTCTGCCAATTCTAGAGTGGGGCCCCTCTGCCTCTCAAAGCCATGAGATGCGGACCCGTTGCCCTCCAGAACCCGGCTATCCGTGTTCTCCGTCACGGGGTAAACCTAGTACAGTAATGAAAAATAAGTACAACGGGTACATCGACCTCAGTCCGGTCGTGCCCCAAAAGAATATTATACAAACAGGCAGCGACGGCAGTCCACATGTTGGACGCTCGCCCCGCAATATCAAATGTACAAATAAATTTAAACTGCACTACCATTGAACACTGCTATCCACCACGACAAATCCGCAACATCACAGCACATCACAGAACATCAACGCGAATGTCACGTTCGCAAATCCGTCTAAAAGGACTATAGCAATTAGATGCAATTTACCGCTCGAATGACATTCACGGTCGGAGATATAATGTAAGTACTGTAAACTAACACGTTTAAATTTCGATCAACAAAACTTCCCGAAGTGGGCCCGACATACATCTGCTGTACAGTAACAAAAACTGGGCCCAAAAGAACAGTTCCAGAAACCACAATTTCCCAAGATGAAACACCAGAAGAAAAATGGCCCACTAAATCACCAAGACGGCCGCGGTTCCGCGGTCAAAGCTAGGCATTGACCGCGGTTCCGCGGCTGTACGGTTGATTCAGGTGATCGAATTTGTTCTGTGTCCTTTAAAAAGCCTGCTCAATTTTCTGGTATGCTCAAAATAATTTTAAGGCCTGTTTTAAAATCGACAGAAACTTTACTCATGGAAATTGCGATTTTCGAAAATCCGTTCGATCGATATTTTAAACGCGTTAGAACAATTTAGTAAAGCTTAATGGCGTGGCTCTGATACCATGTAAGTCTACGGTAGCGCCCCGGCCGTCTTTCAGACGCCAAATGCGGAACAAAAACTTTTATAACTGGCGCTATCGCATACTATATCCCGGATCTGCCATTAACGCTAAATTAACTAACTGTAAAGTGGGTAGAAATGTTATACCGAAAGATCCGAGTCCTTCGGTCTTTAACCATCATCCCACGCTTTTTTGCGGCTTCTCCGATCTCGCTCGATCTCTGGTCTCCTCGTCCAGGTGGCACCACATCTACGGATCTTTAAACGGGCTCCCGCCTCTGAACCGAGGCAACTCGGACATAAAGTTTTCTAGCCGACATGTCCAAGATTGATGTAGAGAATGAGTAGAACACTTTGTCTTGCTTCATCCAAAGCCATGGATGAACGGTTAATGAAGTTGCCTTTTGGAATCGGGTAAATGATAAATGAGCATACCAAATTTTCATGAACCTAAACTTTCATAATCTTTTTCAAAAATGAATCCCTTATCATTTCAAGAGGGGGCCGGCCACTTTAGAAGTGTGTGTAGGGGGGTGTGAGTGTAGGAGGGGGGAGAGTAACCATTAGCACTAAATGAAAAGGATGAGTCAAATGAACACCTTTCATAATATTAAATGAAACCTAACGAGTCATTATCCTAGTCATCCAATCAATTAATGCATACAATGAACCAAAACCTAGTCACCATTTCAAGAAGCTTCTAGAACCTTCCACACTCATGACTCACCTCAAGAAAAGATAAATCCGTATTAAACCGAATGTTTAATACGGGTGATAGAAAACTGGTGTCACGCCCCGCTTCCCAGAGTACGCAAGATTGGGCATGTGACATAGCCAACCATGCTACCTGTGGGTAGGAAGTTTCCATCCACAGTCACATTACGGTTGTAAGGATATCAAGAACAAGAAAAATAAACTAAACTAATACATGTCCAAATCCATAATAACAAGAATCAATAAACAATAAGTGCGGAAGCTAATGATCCAATACAATGAATAAACAGTACGTCCCATAATGCGGGCTCACATCTGGAAATGAAAAGCAATAAATAAAATAAACCCTAAGGACTCACTGGTCAGCCTGCTGGCTGAAGTACTCCTGCTCGGTCGACGACAAAGGTACGGAATCTGGGCCATGCAAAACCCAGACGTCAGCGCGTCATGATATCAAGTATACAGTATAAACATGGTAATAAACAATGCAAGCATGAACATGAATAAAGCAGTAATAAGAAGTAACAAGCAGGGTAATGTGCAATGGTGACTAAACTGTCCTATCAGGTTTTCTACTCTATAGTCTTTGAAACCAATTGATGAATCGTCGATGTAACTCAATAGTATCCCGTGCGTGCCCGGGACCACGGTCAAGATCCTCGGGGCTGAATCCGAGACGTGCCGCTAAGCAGTAAAAGGTAGTAGGATGGACGAGTGATGTCAGCATCAACACTCCGGAGCTGGCCAAGCCCGTAAGACTGATCAGAACAATGTATCGAACTGTTGAGTTACAAGTCGGTTTCACCTTTGATTTCCCCATACCCCAAAGCTATGTATGTCAGGTCAGGTGTTCAGTAGTCAAGGACTAATGCCAACACAAGGTCGAGTAACAGTAGGTCTGTCTGGATCGACAGCAGGAATGGTTAGGTTTGTCGGCATTAGGCACGAGATCAGGTAATAGGTCAGGTTACTTTCAACAGGTAGAGTCGATATGTACATGGTGTGGTGTCCGGTGTATCAATATATGTGTCAGGTGTATCAAGATCGGTCAATATGTAATGCAATCAGGTATATGCTGATAACAGGTATAGTAACGAATAATGAACAACACAGGAACAGTAACTAACAATATTATTCTATGTGAACACAGTGATGTTTGTATTCTCTTATTAACAGGTTCAATCATCTTTAGGGTGCAATAGCCACAAGGTAAAGCAATATCCGCAATTATAAATTAAGGAACTACATGAAATTATACTAAATATAATAATTGTCTCAAGAATGGTTTAACAGTTTAAGCAGATATGATTCCGTCGTTTTATTTAGTTCAAGCATGGATTGATGTGGGTTAATTAATTTCGAGGAACTGTTGTAACGATTCCATTATAAAGTTAACAGCAATAATACGATATCAAATGCCATCATTAAGTTACGGTATTAAATAGTTTGAATTAAAATGCGTGGCAAGATTAGATCTCGCACGCTAGCATGTTCAAGCAAGTATTCAGATACTTGCCTCGATGGTCTGCAAACGGGAACACGGATGCGATGTCGGTAGAAACCACGATAAGATAGCACGGGCCACGGATCGAGTCCCAACAGAGGTCAACGGGATCACACGGACCAGGGGGCTTCGCTGGAGCGTCGGGTTCGCCAAGACGGCACGGTCGGATTCCGGCAAAATGTCATCGGTAACAAGTTAGCAACAAGATATGATACACGCAAAATACGACCAGCGAAGGGATTGTACCAAAGGAAGCACAAGGAAACTTACAGAGGAGAAACAGGGTGCAAACACGATGGCTCGACGGCACTGGGACGCCGGCGAGGCAGCGACGGCGAAGGACGGTGGCTGGAAAAATCCTGAGTTCGCTGGACGAGGGTGCTGCAGCGAGTGCGAGGGTGGTAGTCGACTCTGGTGGTCGAGGGAGAAGGTAGGTGGTCGGAGGTGGCGTCGACGAGGTCGCCGACGCGCTTCTCCGGCGAACAGCGGAGGTTTGGCGAGGGGTTAGGGCTCGTGTTGGTGTTCCGGCGAGGGGAGGAGGGAAACGACGACGAGGTCGGGTCGAGTAGGGTGAGAGGGTGTCGCGGGAGGCGTCGGCGGCGAGGGGCGGCGTCGACGTCGGCTGTGCAGGGTTGGAGGCGAGGTCGGGAAATGGGTGCAGGCGCGGGATCGTCGGGAGAACAGGAGGAGGAAGGTGCGGCGGTCGAGGAGGCGTTGCTGGCGGCGACGGCGAGGTCGCGGTGGCGATGGTGGCTGCGCGATTACGAGGCTAGGGTTAGGGTTTGTTGGGTTCGTATGGAGGAAGATGGGTTGAGGGAGGCGGCTGTGCATGGTTACGTATATATAGAGGAGAGAGAGAGAGAGATTGGAGAGAGAAAGAATAATTTGGTGAGATAGAGAGAGAGAGAGAAAACGAGGAGAGAGACAGAGATGGGAAAGAGAGGCGGGGCCCACGAGAAGGAAAATCCAAGCTCGCGATTGGCTGCAGGAGGTAAGGAAAAAATATTTGAGTGAGGATTTGAAGGATTACTGTTAAGGAAATATTTTCGTATAAAATTATAGTTTTATATATTAAATTGAAACGGGCCCTTTTTGGCGCGAAATGAAACATTTCCAAATCGCGCCCGGGTTGCGCCCAAATGTTCCAAATTCAAATTATATGATTTTAAGCGGGTTCCAAATTTTGAAAAGAGGTGTTTAGTGATTAAAATGCATGCCCTCAAGTCGGACACTTGCACGCGCGCGTAGTCGCCCAAACTGGCCCGTTTGGCCAAACGGAACGGAATCTCGACACGTGGACGCTACCACGCGACTAGTGGCGACGAGTAGGCTAACATGGACATCTTAAATTTCATTTTCGGAGTTAAAATTTGTTATGTGCCAAAATGACTTAACCGGTTAAAATTTAGCAATAAACACCAGAAAATCAGGAAAATTGGAATGAGCAATAAATAACCCTCAACTAGTAATATAAATAGTATTATTGGGCTCGGGTGTTACATCATACCCAACTACAAAAAGAATTTCGTCCTCGAAATTCCAAGAATACAAGATAGCTAACTACTGGAAAAGATGAGGGAATTTCTGCCGGATCTCGTCTTCTCGCTCCCAAGTGGATTCTCCATGCGATCGGTTACCCCAAGAAACTAGCACAAGAGGGATAACCTTGTTCTTAAGAACCTTTTCTCTCCGATCCTTGATTTCGACTGGTCGTTCCTCAAAAGTCAGGTCCTCCCGTACAGTCAACTCCGAATGATCCAAGACATGAGTCTCATCACGAACATACCTCCGTAGTTGAGACACATGAAACACATCGTGAACTCCTGCTAATGACGGTGGTAACGCCAACCGGTACGATACCTCTCCAACACGCTCCAATATCTCGAAGGGTCCAACGAATCGGGGACTAAGCTTTCCCCGACTTCCAAAGCGAATCACCCCTCTAGTCGGTGATATCTTCAGGAATACCAAATCGCCCACGGCGAACTCTAGAGGTCTTCTTGACGTGTCGGCCCAACTCTTCTGTCTGTCTTGAGCTGCCTTCATATGCTTCCTGATTGTATTCACCTTCTCGACTGTCTGTACCACCAAATCTGGTCCTAGTAACCTTCGTTCACCAACATCATCCCAACAAACAGGTGAACGGCACTTACGACCATACAGTGCTTCAAACGGGGCCATCTGAATAGTTGCTTGGAAGCTATTGTTGTATGAAAACTCCACCAGGTGTAGATGATCTTCCCAAGAACCTTTGAAGTCCAACATGCAAGCCCTCAACATATCTTCAAGGGTCTGGATCGTCCTCTCCGATTGTCCATCAGTCTGAGGATGATAAGATGTGCTAAACTTCAATCGAGTCCCCAAACTTTCTTGTAAACTCCTCCAAAAGTGCGACAAGAACCGAGTGTCCCGATCGGACACGATGCTTACCGGTACTCCATGCAATCTGACAATCTCCTGCATGTACCGCTCTGCCAAAGTCTCTGTCGATTGACCAACCCGAAAAGGAATAAAGTGAGCTGCCTTGGTCAACCGATCGACAATCACCCATACTGCATTGTTGCCCTTTGGACTCCGCGGTAAAGCTGTCACGAAATCCATGGTTATATGTTCCCACTTCCATTGAGGAATCGGAAGTGGTTGCAACAGACCCGCAACCCTTTGGTGTTCCGCCTTGACTTGCTGACACACCAAGCACTTAGCCACGAAGCGAGCAATTTCTCGTTTCATACCTTCCCACCAGAAGTGCTGTCGAATATCTCGGTACATCTTCATCCCTCCTGGATGTACAGAGTAAGCTGAACTGTGTTCCTCCTTCATAAGCTCTTCACGCACATCTCCTTTTGGCACACACACACGGCTACCATATCTCAACGAACCATCTTCATGGATCAGTAAATCAGTTCGTAGTCCGGCTTCCACCTGCTCTCGAAACTTTTGTAGTCTAGGATCCCGCGATTGTGTCGCTTTAATCTTCTCAACTAAGGGCGATTGTACTTGCAACTGCATCAACTGTCCTGTAGCACGCGGTAGCACAACCTCCAAGTCAAATCTCCGAAACTCCTCAATGATCTCTCTCTGTGCAGTCAATAACTGAATTGCTGGTAACCGACTTAGCGCATCTGGCACGACGTTAACTTTTCCCGGATGGTACTTAAGATCAAGGTCGTAGTCGGCCATCAGCTCCAACCATCTGCGTTGCCTCATGTTCAACTCCTTCTGAGTGAACACATATTTCAAACTCTTGTGATCCGTAAAGACTTCAACTCTCTCGCCCAGAAGATAGTGTCTCCAAATCTTCAGGGCGAAGATCACGGCTGCAAGCTCCAAGTCGTGAGTCGGATAGTTCTTCTCATGAGTCTTCAGCTGTCTTGATGCGTAAGCGACGACTTTCCCGTTCTGCATTAAAACACATCCCAATCCTTTTCCAGATGCGTCGCTGTGAATCACCAGTCCTCCTGAATTATCCGGTACGGTCAGGATCGGGGCGGTTATCAACTTCTGCTTCAACGTCTCGAAGGCCAATGCACATCCGTCCGTCCAAATAAACG
Organism: Agapanthus africanus; assembly: GCA_030015575.1. Classification (NCBI taxonomy): domain Eukaryota; kingdom Viridiplantae; phylum Streptophyta; class Magnoliopsida; order Asparagales; family Amaryllidaceae; genus Agapanthus; species Agapanthus africanus. Next base: position 32,770,064 of record CM057339.1, read on the forward strand.
GTACCTCCTTACACGTAAGCTTGGTTAACGGCTCAGCTAGACGAGCGAAGTTCTCCACAAATCTTCTGTAGTAACCGGCGAGTCCAAGAAAACTTCTTATCTCCGCAACATTCTTCGAAATAGGCCAATCTCGAACTGCTGCAATCTTCTCGGGATCAACGGCGATTCCATCGCCCGACACGACATGCCCCAGAAACTTCACTTCTTCCAGCCAGAATTCGCACTTACTCATCTTTGCGAATAATTTCTCCTGTCTCAGCGTTTGCAGTGCGATCCTTAAGTGCTCAGCATGCTCCTCCGGACTCTTCGAGTACACCAGAATATCGTCAATGAATACCACAATAAACTGGTCCAAGAACGGTGCAAAGATCCTGTTCATCAAATCCATGAATATTGCCGGCGCATTAGTCACTCCGAAGGGCATCACTAAGTACTCGAAATGCCCATACCGAGTCCGAAACGCCGTCTTGCAAATGTCTTCTGCCTTCACTCGGACCTGATGGTATCCTGATCGCAAGTCCAGTTTCGAGAATACCCTCGCGCCACTAAGCTGCTCAAAGAGTTCTCCAATGCGAGGGATCGGGTACTTGTTCTTAATAGTCACCCGGTTCAATTCTCGATAATCAATGCACATCCTTCTCGTGCCATCCTTCTTCTTTACTAAAAGAACTGGAGCTCCCCATGGCGAGTTGCTGCTTCGAATCCATCCCTTCTTGAGTAATTCACCCACTTGTTTCTTAACTTCTTCCAATTCCACCGGTGCCATCGGATAATAAGATTTTGATACTGGCGCTGCACCAGGAATAAGGTCAATCGCAAACTCCACATCTCGCTTCGGCGGTAAGCCCGAAATATCTTCAAACACATCCATAAAGTCGCGGACAACTGCCGGCTCTTCATTATTATCCACTACCATAGCCGCAAGAACACTGTTCGTCGGCCTAGCCCTAAACTCGACTGGCCCGACAGAACTGCTTCCTCCAATGAAAGTAAACTCAGGGTGTCCGGGAATCTGGAAAATTACTTTCCTTGCCCTACAATCAATGTGTGCGTGGAAAGTGCCAAGAAAATCCATTCCCAAGACTAATTCATAACTGCCCGTATCAATCACCAAGAAATCTGCAAAAAGCTCCCGTCCACAAACAACAACCGTACAATCTTTACATTCCTTACTAGCTATGATTTTCCCATTCCCAGTGTGTATGTCCCAGAAACTAGACAGGGTCGTGCAGGTGATCGAGTGTGTCGTTATAAATTTGGATGACATAAAACAGTGGGATGCTCCGGAATCGAATAATGCCAATGCGGGAAAACCACGAACGAGTACAGTACCTGAAACCACTTCTCCTGATGCCTTGGCTTCCTCAGCTGTCAACGTGAAAGCTCGACCCTGGTTCGGTCCTTGTGTCAGCTGTTTCTGCCCTTGGAACGGTCTCTGCGGAGTCTTCCGTATATCATCTCTCGTGCGAAGCTTCGACGGACAAGCACCAACTGCGTGATCGGCTGCTCCACAAACCAGACAAAGTCCCAGTCTCCTTCGACATTCCTTCTGCACGTGCCCAGGTAATCGGCAGTAATCACAAATCACGCTCTTCCTTCGATCAACGATCACAGGCTTCTTCATTGGCGCTACACCTCGACGGTCCACTGGAATACCTCTGCGTCCATGATCTCGGTTAGGTACAAATGCAGGCTTCCTGGCTGCAACTGCTGTCTGGTGAAGGTTCCCTTTCGATCCTGATCAACTCTGCTGCTCTCTGGCTGCCGTAAGAACCTGTGAGAAAGTGGTCAAACCCAGGGAGACAATCTGCCTCTGGATGTCCACATCCAAACTGCGCAAGAACCTTCGCGCCCTTTCTGCCTCCTTGGCGACTAAGGGTCCAGCGAAACGGCTGAGTCTCGTCCACTCCGCTGCATGTATATCCACAGCTGCTCCATTTTGTCTCAGCCCAATAAATTTCTCCTCCATTTCCTCCCGTGCAGTCCGCGGAAAGAACTTTTCCAAGAAACTTTTGGAGAAATCCGCCCAACTGATTGGCTTGGACAAGCGGGTCTCCTCCACAAGCCACCACTCTCGGGCGTAATCTACCAGCTGAATGCGTACCACATCAACTCTCTTGTCTTCAGGGATCTGTGCCGCAACCAATAAATTCTCCGTGTCTACTAGCCACTGCTCGGCTGGCAACGGCTCCTCCAAGCCAGTGAAAGTAGTAGGACCCAACCGTCTGAAATCTGCCACGGTCCCTACTCGGTCGACTGGCTTCGCTACAGCGGTGTTTACAGACTGCTGAATAGCCTGCAAACCCTCCTGAAATGAATCTGCTTGCTGCTGGATCAGCTCAGTTTGCCTCTTCTGATTTTCCAACATCCCACGTATCACTCCTAACATGGTGGCTTCATCCACACGCCTCTGATACATCTTGAAATTCTTATCTGCCATGGTCCTGAAATCAAAACAAACAACATTAGCATGATGATAGATTCAATATATAAACCAAAGCTAGAACTCCAAGATACTTAAATAGAGTACTGCATTGTAGCTATGCCGCGGTATCATAGCCGCAATTACTTAACTCCACCCAAGTCGCCTAAGTCGTAGAGATAACAAGAAATTAGGTTTTCGAGTTGACAATGCAAAGTAAGTTTGCATGTCGACATGATCTGGAAGAATGATTCAAGGACGGTAAAACGGTCAAGGTGGCAGGACATGTTTCCTAATCACGGGTATTATAATTCGTGTATCGGGTGCAATACCCAACTACAAAGAATCAACCCAATTAACCTATGGCTCTGATACCATAAAACCATGTCACGCCCCGCTTCCCAGAGTACGCAAGATTGGGCACGTGACATAGCCAACCATGCTACCTGTGGGTAGGAAGTTTCCATCCACAGTCACATTACGGTTGTAAGGATATCAAGAACAAGAAAAATAAACTAAACTAATACATGTCCAAATCCATAATAACAAGAATCAATAAACAATAAGTGCGGAAGCTAATGATCCAATACAATGAATAAACAGTACGTCCCATAATGCGGGCTCACATCTGGAAATGAAAAGCAATAAATAAACTAAACCCTAAGGACTCACTGGTCAGCCTGCTGGCTGAAGTACTCCTGCTCGGTCGACGACAAAGGTACGGAATCTGGGCCATGCAAAACCCAGACGTCAGCGCGTCATGATATCAAGTATACAGTATAAACATGGTAATAAACAATGCAAGCATGAACATGAATAAAGCAGTAATAAGAAGTAACAAGCAGGGTAATGTGCAATGGTGACTAAACTGTCCTATCAGGTTTTCTACTCTATAGTCTTTGAAACCAATTGATGAATCGTCGATGTAACTCAATAGTATCCCGTGCGTGCCCGGGACCACGGTCAAGATCCTCGGGGCTGAATCCGAGACGTGCCGCTAAGCAGTAAAAGGTAGTAGGATGGACGAGTGATGTCAGCATCAACACTCCGGAGCTGGCCAAGCCCGTAAGACTGATCAGAACAATGTATCGAACTGTTGAGTTACAAGTCGGTTTCACCTTTGATTTCCCCATACCCCCAAGCTATGTATGTCAGGTCAGGTATTCAGTAGTCAAGGACTAATGCCAACACAAGGTCAAGTAACAGTAGGTCTGTCTGGATCGACAGCAGGAATGGTTAGGTTTGTCGGCATTAGGCACGAGATCAGGTAACAGGTCAGGTTACTTTCAACAGGTAGAGTCGATATGTACATGGTGTGGTGTCCGGTGTATCAATATATGTGTCAGGTGTATCAAGATCGGTCAATATGTAATGCAATCAGGTATATGCTGATAACAGGTATAGTAACGAATAATGAACAACACAGGAACAGTAACTAACAATATTATTCTATGTGAACACAGTGATGTTTGTATTCTCTTATTAACAGGTTCAATCATCTTTAGGGTGCAATAGCCACAAGGTAAAGCAATATCCGCAATTATAAATTAAGGAACTACATGAAATTATACTAAATATAATAATTGTCTCAAGAATGGTTTAACAGTTTAAGCAGATATGATTCAGTCGTTTTATTTAGTTCAAGCATGGATTGATGTGGGTTAATTAATTTCGAGGAACTGTTGTAACGATTCCATTATAAAGTTAACAGCAATAATACAATATCAAATGCCATCATTAAGTTACGGTATTAAATAGTTTGAATTAAAATGCGTGGCAAGATTAGATCTCGCACGCTAGCATGTTCAAGCAAGTATTCAGATACTTGCCTCGACGGTCTGCAAACGGGAACACGGATGCGATGTCGGTAGAAACCACGATAAGATAGCACGGGCCACGGATCGAGTCCCAACAGAGGTCAACGGGATCACACGGACCAGGGGGCTTCGCTGGAGCGTCGGGTTCGCCAAGACGGCACGGTCGGATTCCGGCAAAATGTCATCGGTAACAAGTTAGCAACAAGATATGATACACGCAAAATACGACCAGCGAAGGGATTGTACCAAAGGAAGCACAAGGAAACTCATAGAGGAGAAACAGGGTGCAAACACGATGGCTCGACGGCACTGGGACGCCGGCGAGGCAGCGACGGCGAAGGACGGTGGCTGGAAAAATCCTGAGTTCGCTGGACGAAGGTGCTGCAGCGAGTGCGAGGGTGGTAGTCGACTCTGGTGGTCGAGGGAGAAGGTAGGTGGTCGGAGGTGGCGTCGACGAGGTCACCGGCGCGCTTCTCCGGCGAACAGCGGAGGTTTGGCGAGGGGTTAGGGCTCGTGTTGGTGTTCCGGCGAGGGGAGGAGGGAAACGACGACGAGGTCGGGTCGAGTAGGGTGAGAGGGTGTCGCGGGAGGCGTCGGCGGCGAGGGGCGGCGTCGACGTCGGCTGTGCAGGGTTGGAGGCGAGGTCGGGAAATGGGTGCAGGCGCGGGATCGTCGGGAGAACAGGAGGAGGAAGGTGCGGCGGTCGAGGAGGCGTTGCTGGCGGCGACGGCGAGGTCGCGGTGGCGATGGTGGCTGCGCGATTACGAGGCTAGGGTTAGGGTTTGTTGGGTTCGTATGGAGGAAGATGGGTTGAGGGAGGCGGCTGTGCATGGTTACGTATATATAGAGGAGAGAGAGAGAGAGATTGGAGAGAGAAAGAATAATTTGGTGAGATAGAGAGAGAGAGAGAAAACGAGGAGAGAGACAGAGATGGGAAAGAGAGGCGGGGCCCACGAGAAGGAAAATCCAAGCTCGCGATTGGCTGCAGGAGGTAAGGAAAAAATATTTGAGTGAGGATTTGAAGGATTACTGTTAAGGAAATATTTTCGTATAAAATTATAGTTTTATATATTAAATTGAAACGGGCCCTTTTTGGCGCGAAATGAAACATTTCCAAATCGCGCCCGGGTTGCGCCCAAATATTCCAAATTCAAATTATATGATTTTAAGCGGGTTCCAAATTTTGAAAAGAGGTGTTTAGTGATTAAAATGCATGCCCCCAAGTCGGACACTTGCACGCGCGCGTAGTCGCCCAAACTGACCCGTTTGGCCAAACGGAACGGAATCTCGACACGCGGACGCTACCACGCGACTAGTGGCGACGAGTAGGCTAACATGGACATCTTAAATTTCATTTTCGGAGTTAAAATTTATTATGTGCCAAAATGACTTAACCGGTTAAAATTTAGCAATAAACACCAGAAAATCAGGAAAATTGGAATGAGCAATAAATAACCCTCAACTAGTAATATAAATAGTATTATTGGGCTCGGGTGTTACATCTGGAAACTGGCAACTTCCAAAAGCGATCCCGAAACGAATTTCAGGACAACCCCGTAACAGTATAAACATACCCGCATTTGTATTACGACCGAATACAAATGCAACTGAGACAAATATATTATATCTACACAATATAATACATGGATCCGGCTTAAACCAAAGCCTACCAGTATTATCTGCCCGAAATATGACACGTGCGTAAACGCACGTGTATTTTCCGAACCCTTCCATAAAACCATATGGCCTCTACAACGTTTCGCCAGAACTTGGGAAACTATCTGTGGGGGACTCTATGACTCGTCAGTACCCTGGCAGTGGGTTTAACCACAAACCGTCAGCGGCACTAGCTGTGCGTAACGGCTGCCCATGTACTGACCTCAAGGGAAGCCGGTGAGCGAACTCATCCTGGAACCCTACTGAGCCTAACAGTGACAATATACATACTTTCCGGTCCGTTCGTCTATGAGTATCGCATATCGGGCCTAGGGGGCTGATAACGTCAGACCCCAAATAGCGGTATAAGTCGTGTCGGAGACATGCCCTGAACACCCTGAGAAACTACCGGAATACTTACCAGTAATTCTCACCTGCCTTGGCCAAGGACTTGGTGTAATGGCTTTCCTAGACACAGCACGATCTCACCCCCAATACCGGGAGAGACGAATCCCCTGCCGATCCGCTCACTTGCCTCCATGTGGCTCGGGACTGTACCTAAAAAATCCCTGTTTGCACGACTCCTTTGAGCCGTGGTAGGGTAGAAATCAAAGCACAGTGGGAACTCACACGAGACAAATGACGACCTCAGGTCGATGAACTAACCTGTACACATGTCACCAGGGAACTGCTATCTGACGATAGGTATAATACCAACTAGCAGGTTCCCACCGAGTCCTGTCCGGTGTACTCATAATCTAATGAGCACCTGTATACATCTTAGGTGATCCAACTGACACCAGTGGCTTGTGAGATCGACCACCGCCCCTCGTCGGGGTCTCGACTGTATACACTAGTCTACTCCGGAGTATCGATGCCCTGTCTCGAAACTCCCACGACTAGAGACCACTTTTAAGGATGTGCCTATAGACTACCCAACTCTCACGTTTATGATCGCCATCATACTGTTGGTAGTCAAGCAAGATCCTAAGGGCTCTATCAACGTGTAATAGTGATCAGTCACCTGAACCTGTACACGACTGATAAAGGCAAACCAGATAGCATACTATCATCTCGAGTAACCAGATAGGTCCTCCTCAATCATTGCAATCACGTACCTGCGATCCAATAATTGACTTTGAGGACACTATATCCAATATCGAGGGTACATCTCTTTATTCCTCTGGCATCCGCCGTTGTAATCCCTCAACGTTGTCAGAGAGGTGACGGGTCCCAACAACCACATACTGCAACGGACTGTGGGGTCCTTAAACTCATGGACTATGGCGTCCTTAACCTCGACCGTGATGTCTTAAAACTAATGCCGGACTATGATGTCCTTAACCTTGACCGTGATGTCTTAAAACTAACATCGGACTGTGAGGTCCTTAAGCTCACGGACTATGATGTCCTTAACCTTGACCGTGATGTCTTAAAACTAACACCGGACTGTGAGGTCCTTAAACTCACGGACTATGATGTCCTTAACCTTGACCGCAACGTCTTAAAACTAACATTGGACCACAATGTCCTTAAATTACCTATCGACCGCAATGTCACTAAACTAAACAATAGAGCCCCCAATTGCTCTCTTGTCGGATCAAACGATCTCGTTAAGTCGATCTTAGTCTAAAATTAGACTAACTTGTCCTTAACGAACGTTTAAGTCGATCTTAGCCTCAAACAAGTCTTATGTATCCTTAAACACCCCCCCAAACCCAAATCTAAGAAAGATACGGATTTGGACTAATCCACGTCCTACGGGTGACGGCATAACTTAGTCTCCGTATACAATCCACGGGCAATCAAACACAAAATAAACACACACGACACGAAGTGACCATATGGAGAAGGAGAAAGTTGTTACAGTAGTGCAGTAGCGTAATTAACTGCAGGGGCTTGCGCCTGCAGGGAAGAGTGTCCCCACGATCAAAAACCCCTCGAGCGAGGGGGAATCTGACGAAGTCTGCTACATCGGACGCATCCGTTTAAACGTTCGATACACGGTGCCATAAATCAACTTGGTATCTTTGGAGAGGTGGACGGATAGCACCAATTAGCATCTGCCCCGAATCTCAGACAAGACGTCTGTCGCGCCGTCTTTCGGAGGGGAACAGGCACCAGGCAGCAATCCTGCTCGGCCCGTCCTTAGTAGGCCTCTTACGGTCCCTCCCGTGCTAAGGATCAAAAGCCCTCGCAAGAGGCAACCGGTCCCGCCCTTGCTTGATTATCCCTGGCTTGTAGCTCCCTACCCCACAACGCCAGGGATCAAAGCTTTCTCCAAGAAGCACTGGGCAGCAACCCTACCTGGCCCGTCCTTAAGGATCAAAAGCCCTCACAAGAGGCAACCGGGCCCGCCCTTGCTCGGTTATCCCCGGCTGGTAGCTCCCTACCCCAACACACCTGGGATCAAAGCTCTTTCCAAGAGGCACCTGGAAGTAAATCTGCTCGGCCCGTCCTTAGTAGGACTCTTATGGTCCCTCCCGCACTGAGGATAAGAAGCCCTCAATAAGAGGAAGCCGAGCGGCTACCCTGCTCGGCTATCCCTGGCTGGTAGCTCTCTACCTCGCAATGCCAGGGATCCAAGCCCTCGCCAAGAGGCAGCCGAGCGGCCACCTTGCTCGGCTATCCCTGGCTGGTAGCTCCCTACCTCGCAACGCCAGGGATCCAAGCCCTCGCCAAGAGGCAACCAGACCCACCCTTACTTGGTTATCCCTGGCCTGTAGCTCTCTACCCCATGACGCCAGGGATCAAAGCCCTTGCCAGGAGGCAACCGAGCAGCTACCCTGCTCGGCCCATCCTTAGCATGCCTCTCCGTGCCTTCCACGCTAAAGAACATGACCTCACCAAGAGGCATCCGGTCTTTCTACGTCTGAGCGATCTGCACCTCGACTTCGGGGCCATGGAGATACTGTCTTCCCGCCGGTCTTTGGATACCTGGCAAGTGAACAGATTCAACTCGACGCGTAATCTCTAAATGAAGAACCGACATAACGTGAAGGCAGTACTGTGCAAATACAAGTTTTTACCGACAAAGGAAAATACGCGTGCAAATACTACTGCAAAAATAATTCATTCACAAAATCAAAGTATTTACAAGGGTATTGTGGGCTCCCCAGCCTTACAAAATGCTCGAAGGCCTAAAAAATTCCCGATACAACAAAAGAAAAGAAACAAGACGACGAGGGGCTTCAGGCCTCAGGGCCAGGCGCAACCCCAGGAAGATCAATATCTACCACGGATCGGGCTGCGTCTGGGGGCTCAGCGCCCATCACAGGAGCCCCGGCGTCGCCCTCGCCGGGAATCTCTTCCCCGACCTCGCCCCCGGGGTCGTCCCCCTGCTCGTCATCCCCGAGAGGATATTCAGCTCGGAGCTCTTCGTCAGCGAACTCCGGCATCAGAGCCTTGACGACGTCGAGGGTCTCGTGCCAGATGATGGAAGTGGCCGAGGCTAGGACAGTGTAAAAATGTTCCGATTTCTTGTAGTTCTCCACCGCCTTCGCCGCTCTAAGATCGGCTCTCTTCGTCCCCTCTACCGCCACTTCCAGCTCCTTCCGGATGGTGCTTGCCGACTTCTTCATGGTGCCGACGAGCACCTTGGAGTCCTGAAGCTTGGCCTCGGCGGCCTCACAGAACCTGGCAACCTCTTACTTCACGGCCTCCGCCTCCTGCTTCCCGGCTGCCACCTCGCCCTCAAGGGCAGCGACCCTCGCCATCGCCGCCTCCAGCTCCAGCTTTGAGCTCTCCTCCAGCGAGGAGAGCTCACCCGCGGCTCGCATCGCCGGGGCTATTTCCTCCTCCTCCATCTGGACGACCAGGACGATGTGCTGGAGGACCTGAAGAAATCAGATGTAAATCCCCGTTCCCATCAACACAATTTTCCTATATTTTCTTAGTTCTCCGATGTTTTCCTGTCCATCGTAATTCTGTGGGAAATTGGTTGCTAGATTTTTAATAATTTTTTCTTTTCCCAAACCGTTAAAATCAAAATCCAAAACCAAGCCCAACAAAATAAACAAAATTTATCAAAACAAAATCAAACTTATTAAACAAATAATTCCTCAGCCCAGCACCCCATTCCTCAGCCCAACATCCCCTTCCTCAACCCAACGTAAATAAAATTTAATCAACCTTTAAATTCCCCAAGCCCACAACTTCCATAGGCCCAAACTTAAAGCAAATAATAAAAATTCCATCAACCCTGCCCGCGCCCAAACCCGCCTAACCCCTACCCGACCCGTTTCTTTAACCCTTCATCCCCATTTCATTTTCCCGCTCATTCCTCCCTCTGCACGTCCCCGAGCCTCCCCCTCGCACCCACGTCGCCCGCGCCGTTGCCCCAAGTCCCCGCGACCCCGACCACGACCGATAGCCCCTCAAACATCTCCTCGTCTCCAACTCCTCGCTCCCTCTCACTCTCCAACTCCTACTCTTCTCTCTCTTTCTCTACAGAAAACCCAACCTCGAGCTTCCATCACCCGCTCACCCTTCGACGACGACGACGAACCTCTTCCGACCTCCTCCTTCATCACCGAGCACCCTAGCCTCCTCCTAAAGCCCTCACCTTCACCTCAACACCCACTCTCTTCAACCGCCGACCCTCGACAGCCATCTCGGCCACCCCTGCACCTCGACGCCGGCGAGCCCCCACTGCCCTGAACCACCGTCGACCTCTGCACCCTCTACATCTCCATCACCTCCTCCAAAACCCACACCCGAGCACCACTGCTCTCTCTCTCTCTAAATCTACTACCATCATCCAAACACCCACTGTGCACATCGTCGGAGCGACCACCGCCGACCATCGTCGACCCCAGCACATCCCAGGAGACCCACAGAGCATCCCACTCCACTTCTAGCGAACACGAGCCATCTCCGGGCAACTTCGATGACGAACCCGAAATGCGAGCCGATGCCGTGAATCCAAACCGTGCCAATCCGTCGTGCGTTCGTGCCGTTGCCGCTGCCGTGCGTCACCAAAGCGTCTCCAGGCAAGTACCCTACCTGCTACATGCTAGATTATTTCCGTTACAAACCAAAATACCATTAATTCCGTGTTTATAATTCGTGAAACTTATAAGACATAAGTGTTTGATGTAAGATCCCAATGAAAACCTTCATTTAAATTGATGGAACTCGATTGTATATGCTGGCCCGTGTGGCAATGAACCTTGTGTAGAAATTTGACTGAAAAATGTGATTGTTACTGGCTTAAACGAGCACCCCCAATTACACCCGTAAAAACTAAGAATTTCCCGCACCTGAAACTTGCTAAAATCTTAATTAATTGTGTACATATTGAAATGATGCGTTCAAGGGCTCAAATCGAAGCCAACTCGACGAACTGTAACCTTATGCAAGTTCTTAATTGTCTTTATACTGAAAATCTGGCAAGAAATGGTTTGGAGAGCGGCTTTGGACTGCAGTCCAGAGCACCTCTGGTTGTTGTTTTCTGTCTCGTAATGCTTACCCCTTCTCTGTCTGAACTTGTATGTTGCGGAACCCTACATTTTATTGAAGATAAATCTGTTATATAAATAAAACAAGTGATTTCACCCATTTATATCGTCGTTTACTATTTAAACTGCAATTTAAAAGAACAGGACGTTTAGCAGTCCCAAACAGAAATTGAACTGATACCCTAATGTTGAACAGTACATAACTTCTGACGTACAGATGCAATTGAGAATCCGTATGTTGATTTGGAAACTCTATTGAAAAACCTATATTTCATTCAACTGTAGCATCGCTAAATTTTGATCCCAATTGGGTGAAAATTGTGCCGCGAAACGGACGTTCAGTTCAGAAACTGAATTTCCTGCAGCGAGCACTTAAATTGAAACGGCTGTAACTTGAATACCAGAAATCCGATTGTACTGAAACCAATTTTGATGAACTGAAAATAGAGTGTTCTTGTTACCGTATTTGTATCGTTTCACTAAATTCTGAGCATATGAATTACTGCAATTTTTGTAAGCTTATGGCGTGCATAATAGTTCATATCACACATGACTTGTTAACTGCATAAATGTACACACCTTACCCAACCGCCATATACATAGTGTTAGTGCGCGTCATTATTCAGTGGACATTGCATTATCGTGCGTGAATGATATTGGTTTAGGAGTGTCAAGTGCGCCAATGGAAAAGTGAATGATTTCATGACAGTGATTAATACAGTGAACAGTGATAAAACCGTGCTATTGGTGCATACTTGTACACGACTAAATCATAATCATCATTAGTGTAAACCTGGGGAAAAAGGGGAAATCGAAGCGGAAAGAGCATCGTATTTAGCGGGACCGTGTTTTAGAGGATGATCATTCGAACAGTGATTCTTATATATATTAGGTAGGATCTAGTGATCCGGCTAACAGGGTTATGTCTCGGGCGTGTGGGCCGTTGTCTCGGGTATGTATGAAACTCCTGTTAAACATGATCCTCCTTTCCACTATACGATTTCAAACATGACTTAGAGACCGATAGGGACACAGATCATATTTTGCATCATTTAGTGACATAGTGATTACCCGCATTTTACCTTCACTGTTATTACCTTTTTTACCTGTTTCATGTCATTATTATAATCTTGCTATTACGTCGCTCTGACGACCTGAGTATGCATGCTCAGACCTCGAGGAAGAACCAGTGCAGGAGTCGGATTTACCCTTCGAGTTAGCGGAGATCTAGTCTGGAGTACCTTTTTCTTCTTTTCTGCTTTCCCTAAAGAGATCTTGTACTTGAACTTGGTTAGTAGTTCTTTCTTGTTTATTTGTAAATTGTGAACAATGAACTTTGATGTAATAGTTTAGTGATGTATTTCCTTTACTTATGTGCTTTGTTTACTGATTACCATGTAATGCTAGAAGCCGAAGTGTGACTACGGCGAGATTATTCCTTGACCGTAGGAGCATGGCTGACCTAGTCATCCCTCGTTTTCCGTATTTTGGGAAGCGGGGCGTGACATGGTTTTGTTGGTATTAGAGCCGTGTTTAGTAGTAAGGGATAACATTAACTACACTGTATTACATTATTTTCGCTTCACTATTTTTGATTTTCATCCTTGAATCTAATCATATCTTTTTGAATCTTCCAGCGATATGACGTCCCCGAACGACCACTCCTCGGACTCAAGTTCTCAGGATCGCATGGAAAGAATACTTAGTGCACTGACCTCTCTTACAGATGCTCATGAGAGGAAGACGGATTTACTCGCCGAGGGACTCAGGGCTATTACCGCTGCAGGGGGACTCTCCGCACTCATTACCGCACCCGAGGGCACTACTCCACCAGCTTACTCTGCCAGGGCTGGCACCGTGTCAGATTTCCGGAGGTTGCATCTAGCTGCATTTATAGGGCTAGCCGAGCCACTCGAGGCCGAGCAATGGCTAGTGAACATGGAGAACTTACTGACGGCCGCCAGGGTACCAGATGAAGATAGGGTGAATGTAATAAAGATCCAGTTGGAAGACGAAGCCCGTACTTGGTGGACAGTTGAAGAAAGCAGGCTAAAGAGGCTAATCGGATGGAGTAAATTCAAGGAATGCTTCCTGGACCACTATTTCCCTTCCACCGCCAAGGCAGAGATGGAAGAAAGATTCATTCTACTGAAGTAGAATGGACGTCCCGTGGACGTTTACGTGACAGAGTTCAACCGTCTGAGCCGATTTGCTCCATACATGGTCGCTTCAGAGGCCACCAGGGCCAGACGCTTCTTGCAGGGACTTGATTTCGAGCTGCAGCAGTTGATCGCGTCACTGGAGTTGCAGAATTTTGCACAGGTACTCAACGCGGCGAGAATTCAGGAGAAATTGATCAACAAGTTCAGGAAGCCCCCAGTCGTTCCATCACGCACCCATGCACCCTCTTAAGGAGCCATACCGGTTCACAGGCCTGGAACGACTCAGATGAAGCGTCCGTTCGTGCCCCAGCATCGCCCCCAGAGACAGAACGTAGTTTACGGCTACTGCAATAGAGATGGGCATACCCAGAAGGACCGTCGCCACGCCAAGGGACAGTGCTTGATTTGCGGATCCAGTCAGCACAGGATTAGCGGTTGCCCCGAGCGAGCATAGATACAGGGAGGTTCTGGACTGCAGCAGCAGAGACCACAAGAGCAGAGGCAACCCTATACAGGTCGCGGTCAGGGACAGGCTTTCACCTTGATAGCCGAGCAGGCAGAGGCTTCAGGAGAAGTTGTTACAGGTACTTTACTCGTACATTCCTTGCCAGCTAGAGTACTATTTGATTCTGGAGTATCGCACTGTTTCATATCTGAACATTTCTTTGATACACACTCCATACCACATGAACCACTAACCAAGGGCTGGGAGATACATATGGGTAATGGCATTATAGTATCTAGTCGAGAATGTAGATCATGTCCGGTTGTAGTGTGTGGCAGGGAATTCTATGCGAATTTCCTTTTGATCGGGACAGGCAGTTACGACGCAATTCTCGGGATGGATTGGATGAGTACCTTCCATGCAGTTATTGATTGTCGAGAAAGGAACGTGATCTTCCGCATTCCCAATCACCCGGAGTTTATTTTCAAAGGCGGGAGCAAATCTTTGGAGCCAGCCAAGTATAGAGCCAAGCCAAAGGAGCTGACAGCTATGGAGATTGATGAGAGCGCAGCCCCAGAGATTGTTCGGGATTTTCTGGACGTGTTCCCTAAAGAGTTACCAGGTCTACCACCTCCTCGCATCTTGGAATTCTCGATCGATTTGACACCGGGTACAACGCCAGTTTCCAAGGCCCCGTACAGAATGGCACCGGTTGAACTGGCAGAATTGAAGAAGCAAATTGAAGAACTCTTGGAGAAGGGATTTATTCGGCCAAGCGTTTCACCGTGGGGTGCACCAGTTCTGTTAGTGAAGAAGAAGGATGGATCGCTACGGATGTGTATAGATTATCGGGAGCTGAACAAAGTCACAATAAATAACAAGTACCCAATTCTGCGCATCGACAAATTATTCAATCAGTTAAGTGGGGCCAAGGTGTTTTCGATGTTGGATCTCTGTTCTGGATATCATCAAATCAGAGTAGCAGCCAAGGATGTATGCAAGACGGCTTTCAGGACCCGATACAGACATTATGAGTTCCTTGTGATGCCGTTCGGTGTTACCAATGCTCCAGCGATATTCATGGACTTGATGAACAGGGTGTTTGCAAAGTACTTGGACACGTTTGTCGTTGTATTTATCGACGACATACTTGTCTACTCGAAGACCCGGGAGGAGCATGTTGAGCATTTGCGCACGGTTCTACGAATTCTTCGGAAAGAGAAGTTGTACGCGAAACTGAGCAAGTGTGAATTCTGGCTCGACAAGGTTCAGTTGTTGGGACACATTATTTCGGGCGAAGGCATCTCAGTGGACCCGACAAAGATAGAATTTGTCAGAGATTGGCCAACGCCAAAGTCAGTGGCCGAGATCAGATGTTTTCTGGGATTGGGAGGTTATTATCGGAGGTTCGTCCAAGACTTTTCAAGAATCGCTGAACCGTTGACGAGGCTAACACGGAAGGATGTACCGTTTGCATGGACAGAGGAGTGTACACAGGCATTTGACACACTGAAACAAAATTTAACCACGGCGCCCATTCTTACAGTACCAGATGATTCCGGTGGTTTGGTGATACATAGTGATGCCTCAGGGAAGGGATTAGGCTGTTTTCTGATGCAGCACGACCGAGTGGTTGCTTACGCTTCTCGACAGTTGAGAAATCACGAGAAGAACTATCTTACGCATGACTTGGAGTTAGCTGCAGTAGTTTTTGCGTTGAAGATTTGGAGGCACTATCTATTGGGCGAGAAAGTGGAGGTGTACACGGATCATAAAAGTCTGAAGTACGTCTTCACTCAGAAGGAACTAAACATGAGGCAGCGCCGATGGCTAGAGCTGATGGCGGATTATGACTTGGACCTTCAGTATCACCCGGGAAAAGTAAATGTTGTACCAGATGCACTCAGTCACAAGCCAGCGGTCATGATGTTGACTAGTCAGAGGAGCATTATTGAGGACTTTCAGAGACTCGAGCTTGAAGTCGTCACACCGAGCGCACTCAGTCAATTTTGGCAACTACAGGTGCAGTCTTCCCTTGTGGATCGCATCAAGGCTGCAAAAGCGGATGATCCTCGATTGCAAAAGTTCGGGGCACAAGTAGAAGCCGGGCTGAGAACGGACTTAATCATACATGAAGACGGTTCTCTGAGATTCGGTAGTAGACTCTGCGTACACAGAGGAGATGTTCAAGAAGAAGTACTGGCAGAGGCGCATAGTTCAGCTTATTCTGTGCATCCGGGAGGTACAAAGATGTATCGGGATCTAAAGCAGCATTTTTGGTGGAACGGGATGAAGCGAGAAATTGCGCGGTTCGTATCCAGATGCTTGGTATGCTAGCAGGTGAAGGCGGAACATCAGAGGACAGCAAGACTGCTGCAACCACTTCCGATACCAGAATGGAAGTGGGAGCACATCACCATGGATTTCGTGACGGCCTTACCACGGAGCCCTAGAGGCAATAACACCATTTGGGTTATCATCGACCGTCTTACGAAAGCGGCACACTTCTTACCATTCCGAGTGGGACAGTCGACAGAGTCACTGGCAGAGAGATACATGCAGGAGATAGTGCGACTTCACGGAGTCCCGGTCAGCATTGTGTCAGATCGAGACACCAGATTCGTTTCGCACTTCTGGAGAAGCTTACAGTATAGTTTGGGTACCCGCTTCAAGTTCAGTACAACTTATCACCCGCAGACGGATGGACAATCCGAGCGTACGATTCAGACGCTCAAGGATATGTTGAGAGCTTGCATGTTGGATTTTCAGGGTTCCTGGGAAGACCATCTGCATCTAGTCGAGTTTTCTTATAACAACAGTTATCAGGCTAGCATCCAGATGGCTCCTTTCGAAGCACTTTACGGGCGGAAGTGTCGATCCCCAGTTTGTTGGGATGATGTGGGAGAACGAAGATCACTGGGTCCTGAGCTCATTGTTCAGAAAGTCGGCAATGTCCAAATGATCAGGCAGTGTATTAAGACGGCTCAGGATCGACAGAAGAGCTGGGCAGATACCAGCAGGAGGGCACTAGAATTTGAAGTCGGAGATCACGTGTTCCTGAAGATTTCCCCTACCCGTGGAGTTATCAGGTTCGGAGGTCGGGGAAAACTCAGTCCTCGTTTCATCGGACCTTTTGAGGTGATAGAGCGAGTAGGAGAGGTGGCCTACCTACTTGCCTTGCCTCCATCGCTAGCTGGTGTGCACAATACCTTCCATGTGTCACAGTTGCGGCATTATGTTCGAGATGAGAGCCACGTTCTGGACTATTCGGAGTTAGTTTTGGGTACCGATCTATCCTACGAGGAGCAGCCAACCATCATCCTCGACCACAGAGAGAAAGTGCTGAAGAACAAGGTCATTCCGTTAGTCCGAGTATCTTGGGGCGGTCGTTCCCCTGGAGAATCTACCTGGGAGCGGGAGGAAAATATCCGTTCACATTTTCCACATCTCTTTATTTAGTACTTTTTTTTCGGTGTATCCTTGTTAAATTTCGAGGACGAAATTTTTATAAGGGGGGTATGATGTAAATCCCCGTTCCCATCAATAAAATTTTCCTATATTTTCCTAGTTCTCCGATGTTTTCCTTTCCATCGTAATTCTGTGGGAAATTGGTTACTAGGTTTTTAATAATTGTTTCTTTTCCCAAACCGTTAAAATCAAAACCCAAAACCAAGCCCAACAAAACAAACAAAATTTATCAAAACAAAATCAAACTTATTAAACAAACAATTCCTCAGCCCAGCACCCCATTCGTCAGCCCAACATCCCCTTCCTCAACCCAACGTAAATAAAATTTAATTAACCTTCAAATTCCACAAGCCCACAACTTCCATAGGCCCAAACTTAAAGCAAATAATAAAAATTCCATCAGCCCTGCCCGCGCCCAAACCCGCCTAACCCCTACCCGACCCGTTTCTTTAACCCTTCTTCCCCATTTCATTTTCTCGCTCATTCCTCCCTCTGCACGTCCCCGAGCCTCCCCCTCGCGCCCACGTCGCCCGCGCCCTTTCCCCACGTCCCCGCGACCCCGACCACGACCGAGAGCCCCTCAAACATCTCCTCATCTCCAACTCCTCGCTCCCTCTCACTCTCCAACTCCTCCTCCTCTTCTCTCTCTCTCTCTCTCTCTCTCTCTCTCTACAGAAAACCCAACATCGAGCTCCCATAACCCGCTCACCCTCCTCCTCCGATGACGAACCTCCTCCGACCTCCTCCTTCATCACCGAGCACCCCTAGCTTCCTCCTAAAGCCCTCACTTTCACCTCAACACCTACTCTCTTCAACCGCCGACCCTTGACAGCCATCTCGGCTACCCCTGCACCTCGACGCCGGCAAGACCTCACTGCCCTAAACCACCGTCGACCTCTGCACCCTCTACATCTCCATCACCTCCTCTAAAACCCACACCCGAGCACCACTGCTCTCTCTCTCTCTCTCTCTCTCTCTCTCTACCATCATCGAAACACCCACTGTGCACATCGCCGGAGCGACCACCGTCGACTATCGTCGACCCCAGCACATCCCAGGATATCCACAGAGCATCCCACTCCGCTTCCAGCGAACACGAGCCATCTCCGGGCAACTCCGACGACGAACCCGAAACGCGAGCCGAGGCCGTGAATCCAAACCGTGCAGATTCGTCGCACGTTCGTGCCGTTGCCGCTGCCGTGCGTCGCCAAAGCGTCTCCAGGCAAGTACCCTACTTGCTACATGCTAGATTATTTCCGTTACAAACCAAAATACCATTAATTCCGTGTTTATAATTCGTGAAACTTATAAGACATAAGTGTTTGATGCAAGATCCCAATGAAAACCTTCATTTAAATTGACGGAACTCGATTGTATATACTGGCCCGTGTGGCAATGAACCTTTTGTAGAAATTTGACTGAAAAATGTGATTGTTACTGGCTTAAACGAGCACCCCTAATTACACCTATAAAAACTGAGAATTTCCTGCACCTGAAACTTGTTAAAATCATAATTAATTGTGTACATATTGAAATGATGCGTTCGAGGGCTCAAATAGAAGCCGACTCAACGAACTGTAACCCTATGCAAGTTCTTAATTGTCTCTGTACTGAAAATCTGGCATGAAATGGTTTGGAGAGCAGCTCTGGACTGCAGTCCAGAGCAGCTCTGGTTGTTGTTTTCTGTCTCGTAATGCTTACCCCTTCGCTTTCTGAACTTGTATGTTGCGGAACCCAACATTTTATTGAAGATAATCTGTTAGATAAATAGCGCAAGTTATTTCACCCCTTTATATCATCGTTTACTATTTAAACTGCAATTTAAAAGAACATGACGTCTAGCAGTCCCAAACAGAAACTGAACTGATACCCTAATGTTGAACAGTGCATAACTTCTGACGTGCAGACGCGATTGAGAATCCGTCTATTGCGTTGGAAACTATATTGAAAAACCTATATTTCATTCAACTGTAGTATCGCTAAATTCTGATCCCAACTGGGTGAAAATTGTGCCGCGAAACGTACGTTCAGTTCAGAAACTGAATTTCCTGCAGCGTGCACTTAAATTGAAACGGCTGTAGCTTGAATACCAGAAATCCGATTGTACTGAAACCAATTTTTCTGAACTTCCAATAGAGTGTACTTGTTACCGTATTGTATCGTTTCACTAAATTCTGAGTATATGAATTAATGCAATTTTTGTAAGCTCATGGCGTGCATTATAGTTCATATCATACATGACTTGTTAACTGCATAAATGTACACACCTTACCCAACCGCCATATACATAGTGTTAGTGCGCGTCATTATTCAGTGGACATTGCATTATCGTACGTGAATGATATTGGTTTAGGAGTGTCAAGTGTGCCAATGGAAAAGTGAATGATTTCGTGACAGTGATTAATACAATGAACAATGATAAAACCGTGCTATTGGTGCATACTTGTACACGACTAAATCATAATCATCATTAGTGTAAACCTGGGGAAAAAGGAGAAATCGAAGCGGAAAGAGTATCGTATTTAGCGGGACTGTGTTTTAGAGGATGATCATTCGAACAGTGATTCTTATATATATTAGGTAGGATCTAGCGATCCGGCTAACAGGGTTATGTCCCGGGCGTGTGGGCCGTTGTCTCAGGTATGTACGACACTGAGTGAAAAATCGAGTGAGGTGCGAGCACTAACCTGCACGGACTCTTGGGCGATGGCCGCCATTTGTGTCTTGAGAGTCCCCCGAGGGACCTTGCCCCCGGCCGACCTCTCCATGTCGACCAGCAAGCTGTCAGCGACGAAGAGTCCTGAGGGCACCTCAAAGCGGAGGTCTCCCTCGTCCACCAAGATTTGGGAGGCCAGGGTCCGCGGAACTGTTCGGGGGAACCGCTTGAGAGACGACGGCGGAGAGCCGGTCTTTATCTCCGAAGCCTGGGTCTCCTATCCCTGAACCCGCTTTCGGCTCGGCACCTGGCTGGGCTCCGGGCACGGCCCGCACTCGAACGCTGGGATGGGACGGCTGCCGGGGGAGCCGAGACCGATGTCGGACGAGAAGAGCCGGCACCTCTAGCCTTCGATTCCTTCTTCGGCTTGCGCATGGCCGCTCGAAGGTGGCTCAATTCCATGGGTTCTGCACAAGACAAGATACAATAGAGTCAGCAACACAAACAAAAATGAAAATAAACGCAAGCCTAACAAAACGCCTGCAAGCTCTTAACTTACCGACGAATTGGGCGGGGTTGAGCACAGCCCAACTAAAGGCCCGCTCAGAAAGCAGCACGTCATCCCGGGGAATGGGCTCCCACTTCGCCACTCTCACCGCGTTGGGATCGTTGGACGAGCTTCCCCGCCAACACCTATCCCTGGACAACTGGGTGGGCACGGGCCAGTCCTCATCCTTTGGTGGCCCAACAAAGAAAAACTTTTTCTTCCAATCGTGGATGGAAGAAGGCAAGACGATGACTCTTGACCCGGCTGCACTCCCTCGTTGTTTCCTAAAGGAGAGGTAAACCCACCTCGGGTCGCCCGCGCAAGTGCCGGGGTGACCTTTGTAAATGAGAGAGGAGGCAAGGATGGATAGACCGAAAGGGATCATCTGCAACTTCAAACGGACCAGGAACCCAAGGAGAATCCTTCAGGAGTTCGGAAATAGCTGGCCCGAGGCTAGCCCAAAGTAATTTAGCACTCTAACAACCTCGGAAGAGAAAGGCAGGCGCGTTCCGGCCCAAAAGGCTTTCAGGTACAAGGCATTCTCTTTACCACGTATTTTATTTTCCCTCTCTCCTTCCTCGGCCAAATGTAGCGTATAGCCGGAGGGGATATGGAAACAAGCCCGAGCGGTGGAAAGCTCGTTCTGATACCTCACCAAGGATGACACACCAGGGGCGTCCGCCACCTCCGCTCTGGGGACCGCCCCTGTCGCACGACCCCGGGAAGAGAATCTGACCCTAACTCCCCGGGAAGACTCTGACTCAGTAGAGGAATCCCGAGAATCTACCCCGACGACATCTACAGACTCCTCAAAAGAAGACATCTAACCTGATGGAGAGAAGTCCTCGGGAGATAAAACGCAGAGATTTGACCTAAAGAGGAGAGCGCCGAGCTTACAAGATCAAGAACGAGAAAAATATGAAGAGATATGGGCCCTGGAGCGGACCCCACCTCTACTTATAGTTGCCAGCATACACATCCTACGGCGGCAGTCATCTCCCACCGAAACGGTTCAGTGCATTCGACGGCCACGATCGCTCCACCCGTCGCACACGCATTAGTCATATCCCATCAGACGCCAGAAGTTTGCGGCCTGTCGCGTCAGCTAACCAGCACCCGATACGAGGGCTGTCGCTTCAGTGGACGTACGCCCGATCCGGCGCACCCTCTTTAATGCAAAGATCTCACCCCTGATTCGCTGGCATCATCCAGAAAATACAACAGATTGCCTGGGAACACGCCCCGATGATATCTTCGGAAGGAGCTCACCTCGGATGACCCGGCAAACCACTCTCGACCCGACCCGTCAGCTGGTCGGGACGAGAGTGGGGGGATAATGATGATGCACGATATCGGTGATCTCCCAGATCATGACACGTGGCAGATGATGTGTCCCAAAGCATACAAGAAGGGACCGACAGTGGCCGACCAGGCTACTCCTGTGCCCGTCCCACAAACAAACGCTGGCTCACCTCTGAGCCCCCCTGCACAATTGGCCTCCTCGGTCCCATAGCTCGTCTTTGGGCTACCATATAACCAAGATATCTCGGCTCTCCTGTTCGTCCGCGAGCTCTCTCGCCGAAGTCATCTTCCTCGGTTTCATCGACCGACCAACGGCACCGCTTACAGGCGCAACCGCCATCCCGCGGATCTCGCCATGCGCGAGATATCTGCCGGCCACGTCTCACGTTCCACGCAATCATGATCCCCCATTAACGAGCCTGTCTCGCCATTAATGGGAGATCCCGCCCATCACACGGGCGTGACATCGGGAGCGTAATGGCCGGCGTGATTATCATGCCTGCCTGCCTGCTGCTACCGCTATATAAACCCCTTCTTCAGATGGTTCAAATAAGCCATTTTTACTCCACAAAGCCGTTACTCTGCTCGGATTTCCTCTCTAACTTGACCGTCGGTGGGTCCTCAGTGGTACAACCATCCCGGGACTTCCTTACAGGTAGCTCAACCCTATAAGTCAACGTTACACACTCCACAAGATACGGGGATGCAGAATAGGTAAAACAATCATTTTGTTCAAAGTAACATCGACTATCAAACGGATCTTTGCTAAACCCTAACTAGCAAACTATCTATAAGTAGTTAACTACTATGATAGATGATTATACCTAAAGATACTAGTCCTTCTTGTTCTTGTTGTTCACCTCCTCATTGGCCTCCTCAATGTAATAGAAGATCCACCTGAGAGTTCCTTTTTCAAGTTTTAACCTCTAACTTGAGGTAACTAAGTGGCTATGATTGCTAATCCAAGTGACCTAGAGAATATAGAGATTGATTAAGGATCTATTAGTCTTTCTAACCCTATGGTTCTCAACTCATAAGAGGATTAGGGTTAGGATGAAGAAGATGAGAGCTTGAGGAGAGAGAATGTGTTTTTGATAATGAATTGAACTTGAGTCATTTGGATAATAATATGAAGCATGAAAATATCTAAGCAATAATATATTAAATTATAAACCATGCTTCATTAATTACCTTGAGATGAATCGCCTCATGACTTATGGTGCAATTAATGAAAATAACACATCATCTCTCCACCTCATTAAGTTTAATTCATAAATAAATTAAAACTAAATGATTCACCTTTCTTCTAGAAGCTTCCTGACTTATTACGAGAATGCCCCTCCCATCCGTATTCACGAAAAACACAGATCTACTGAGACTGCATAAATCCAATAATCCAATACTAGAATATGGCTTAAACCAAAGCCTGCTAGTATAATCTGTCCGGACATCATACATGCATAAGTACACATATATGTCTGAACCCTGTCATAAAACCGTACGATCTCTATATCGTTTCGCCTGAAATAGGGAAACCTTCTGTGTGGGACTCTAAAGACTCGACACTACGCTGGCAGTGGGTTTAACTACAGGTCGCAAGCGTTACTAGCTGTACGTAACGGTCCCCAGGTAGATGTCGATAAGAAAGCCGATGAGGAAACCCATCCGAACTCCTACTGAGCCTGATGTGACAATCTCCGTACAGTCTGGTCTGTTCGTCTAAGACTATCGAATATCAGGCCTAGGGGGAGGCAAGCGTCAGTCCCCTAAAAGCGGTATAAGTCGTGTCGGAGTGAAGCCCATTACATCTTGAGAAACTACTGAAACGCCTACCAGTAAATCTCGTTTGCCCTGACCAGGGACCTTGCGTAATGGCTCTCCAAACACAGCGCGATATCAACTCCCAATACCGGGAGAGACGAATCCTATCTAACCGCCACTGCCTCCAAGTGCTTCGGGACTGCACCCAACTGCTATATGTTTGCACAACTCATTCGAGCCGTGGTAGGGTAGCAATCTAAGAATAGTGAGAACAAACTCGAGGCGAAGCAGCAGTGTCAAGTCTACGGACTATGCTGTACTCATGTCACCTGGGAACGGTTAACTGACGACGGGTATAATACCAACTAACAGTTCCCTGCGAGTCCGGTTTGGTGTACCCGTAACCCAACGAGCACCTGCATACTATCTCCAGTACAACTTACTAATAGCGGTGGGTTAGACCATTTTCCCTGCTAGGACGAGAAGCGTATACACTAGTATACTCCGGAGTATCGATACCCTGTCTCGATAATCCTACGACTAGGGACCTGAAAAAGGATGTGCTTGTAGACTACCCAGCCCTCACTAGTGTGACTGCCATCACAATGCTGGTAGTCAAGCAAGATCCCAAGGGCTCTATCAATATGTATTTGCAATATGCTAAATGAAACATATACACATATTAAGATAGATATAAACCAAGTAGCATACTGCTGTGTTGAGCAAGACTGTTAATAAAACTGTGAATATCCCAAGCTTCCATTAAGTAATATGCAAACTAGTATGATACAATAATAGCCCCTAGGGCATATACACTAACAATCTCCCACTTGCACTAAGGCCATGTACTAGCGTATCATAGACCTATCATCTCGAATAGCCTCTCGAACTGTGTCTGAGGTAAGGCCTTTGTGAATGGATCTGCAGTGTTCTCCTCTGTAGCAACTCTTCGGACCTTGATCTCCCGGCGATCTGTGATCTCCCTGATCAGGTGATAACGCCTCAAGATGTGTCTGGACTTTTGATGGGACCTGGGTTCCTTCGCTAAAACTATAGCCCCGTTGTTGTCACAATACAGAGGTATTGGATCAACAATGGATGGAACCACCTGAAGTTCTGTTAAGAACTTGTTCCCTGAATAAAAATCAGGAAAAAACTCCAATAAGGTATCATGTGCTCACACGTGACCAATGGTCACGTGTTGACACGTGATGGTTAAAACAACAGCGTAAATAAGCGCTGAGAAATGGACTCAATTCGGGGTCACCTGCTCACATGTGACCAAGGGTCACGTGTCAGCACGTGACTGGCTTTAAAAGCCTTACAGTTTAGTAGAATTAAATTCTAAAAGTTTCTAAATCTTTCCAAGTGGAAAAGGTTAGTGGGGACCGTTGGATTAAAAATCCAAGGGTGATTAAAAATCACCAATTTATGGAAAAATCCTAAACAGGGAAAGATCTCCCCAAATCTCACCGAAATAACAAACAGAATATCTTTGGATTGAAAATCCAACGGTGAATAAAATTCACTGAATGATCTAAAAGATCATATTAATTATGAAAACAAACAAAATCTTTCAATGAAAGATTTATTAAACAAATTGATTCATTTCCTTCTCCTATAAATAGGAGCCAAGAGGAGGAAAAAAGGAAATTTTAGTATCTTGAAAATTCAGAGAGAAAAAAAGGAGAATTTAATTCTCAGCAAAAAAAAACCCTAGGTGAGAAAAAATAGGGGATCAAAACTTGAAAAAGAGAATTTAATTCTCAAATCTAGGAGGTTAACTCTTCTGCAAAAAAGAACTTAGTTCTTTCTCTAGTTGAAGATCTGCAGAAGCAAATCTCCCCATAGGTTGAGAATTTAATTCTCATCGGGTTGAGATTTTGCCATGCAGATCCAAGACTAAGAGGGAGAACTGAGTTCAGAGAATTTAATTCTCCCAATTTACAGGAATTTAAATCCTCCAAGATAAATTAGGGTTCAAACCCTATCTGAGAATTTAATTCTCCCAAAACTCACAGGAATTTAATTCTTTCATAACAAATTAGGGTTTAACCCTATATGAGAATTTAATTCTCCTAAAATTATAGGAATTTAATTCCTTCAAGATGGGAAAAAACTAGGGTTTAACCCTAATTGAGAATTTAATTCTCTCAGATTAACAGAAATTTAATTCCTCCTAAAATGAAATTAGGGTTTAACCCTACATAAGAATTTAATTCTTTCATAATAGGAATTTAATTCCTCCAGAATCATAATTAGGGTTTAACCTTACAAAGAATTTAATTCTTAAGGATAAAGGATTTAAAAGACCTTCAAGCATGCAAAGAATCAAGGTCACATGTCCCCACGTGACCCCTGAAAAGCTCTACAAAAATAAGAAGGAATCGGCTCTGAGACAATGCCTCACATGCTCCCACGTGACCTCCAAAACACAGAAGATAAAAGTAAAGGAAATGAAGGCTTTGGGCGCTCTCACGTGTTACCACGTGACCCCTTGGCAAACGCTTTAACAGTCAGCGCATAAATCCCCATCACGTGTCAACACGTGATGCTCAAAATAAAAATATAAAAAGTGTTTAACACTTAATTGCAGAACGAAGAAAAGGAATCTGGTCCCACCTTTGGGCACCCTCACGTGACCCCTTTTTCTTTAGTGTTTAACACTAATTCGATAGCTTTATTCCCAGTGTTTAATACTGATTATCTTTTAGTGTTTAACACTAATTTGAAAACCTTATTTCCAGTGTTTGACACTGTTATTGTCTAGTGTTTAACACTAATTTAGGATTCTATATTTCCAGTGTTTAACACTGATTGTCTTTTAGTGTTTAACACTAAGTTGAGAGTTCTGTCTCCAGTGTTTAACACTGTTGTTCTTTAGTGTTTAATACTACTTTTAGCCAAATTGGTTAATTTTCCAGAGGCAAAAGTCCCTCCTCCAAATGAATCTCAAAATTGAGGAAATCAAAGATAAAAATGTTGCCGAAGCCCTCAAACTCTTGTTTAGCATTGCTAAATAATATGGGCTTGAACCCAGACAAATGTCTAATGGACCAACAGAGGGTCAACACTTCAAACTTAATTGGACTTAGCTCAAGTAGGCCATAAGTCCTCAATTCAGACTTAACTAAGCCAATGTGCTCATAATATAATTAATTGGTCTTAGTTCCAAACTGGGCTACAGATCATTTAATTCACCTTGGTTCAAGGGTACATCTCTTCACTCCTTTGATATTTTTCGTTGTAATTTCTCAACGTCTTCAAAGAGGTGACGGATACTGACAACCATACATTTCACAGACTGTGGGGTCCTTAAACTCATGGACTATGATGTCCTTAACCTCGACTGTGATGTCTTAAAACTAACAATGGATTGTGAGGTCCTTAAACTCATGGACTATGATGTCCTTAACCTTGACCATGATGTCTTTAAACTAATATCGGACTGTGAGGTTCTTAAACTCACGGACTATGATGTCCTTAATCTCGACCGTGATTTCTTAAAACTAACAATGGACTGTGAGGTCCTTAAACTCATGGACTATGATGTCCTTAACCTCGACCGTGATATCTTAAAACTAACATTGGACTGTGAGGTCCTTAAACTCATGGACTATGATGTCCTTAACCTCGACCGTGATGTATTAAAACTAACAACGGACTATGATGTCCTTAACCTCGACCATGATGTCTTTAAACTAACATTGGACTGTGGGGTCTTTAAACCCACGGACTATGATGTCCTTAAGCTCGACCGTGATGTCTTAAAACTAACATTGGACCGAGATGTCCTTAAACTAACAATGGACCATAATGTCCTTAAACTAATTATCGACCGCAATGTCACTAAACTAAACAATGGAGCCCAATTGCTCTCTTGTTGGATCTAAACGATCCCGTTAAATTGATTTTAGTCTAAAATGAGGCTAACGCATCCTTAACAAACGTTTAAGTTGATCTTAGTCTCAAATGAGGCTAACGTATTCTTAAACCCAAACCCCCCAAACCCATATCTAAGAAAGATACGGATTTGGACTAGTCCACCCCCTACGGGCGACAACATAACTCAGTCTCCGTATACAATCCACGGGCAACCAAACACAAAACAAACACCCACGACACGAAATGACCATCTGGAGAAGGAGAAAGTTGTTGCCGCTATGCGGGAGCATAATTAACTGCAGGGGCTTGCGCCTGCAGGGAAGAGCGTCCCCACAATCAAAACCCCCTTAAACGAGGGGGAATCTGACGAAGTCTGCTACATCGGCCGCATCCGTTTAAACCTTCAATACATGGTGCTATAAATCAACTTGGCATCTTCGGAGAGGTGGACGGATAGCACCAATTAGCATCTGCCCCGAAATTCAGGTGAGACGTCCGCCGCGTCTTCTGCCGTGTCTTTTGGAGGGGAACGGAACTTCTTTACCCAGACTACTTCTTTTGTGGCATCAGAAGCTGCGATATACTCCGCTTCCATCATCGAGTCAGCAACGGTGTCTTTCTTGGAACTCTTCCAGCACACCTCCCCTCCATTGAGGGTAAAGACATAACCAGAAATGGACTTGGAGTCATCCTTGTCACTCTGGAAGCTGAAGTCAGCAAAAGCCTCGATCTGGAGGTCTTTTCCACCGTAAACCAAGAACATATCATTAGTCCTTCTCAGGTACTTGAGAATGTTCTTTACTGTTATTCAGTGCTTCTCCCCTGGGTCTGACTGATACCGTCTTACCACGCTTAGTGCGTAAGCTACATCTGATCTGGTACACAACATCGCATACATTATAGAGCCTACCGCAGAAGCGTAGGGTATAATCGACATGCGATCCCTTTCCAAATCAGTCTTGGGAGACATCTCTTTGGAGAGGGTGATTCCGTGACAAGCCGGTAAATTACCGTGCTTTGAATCTTCCATACTGAATCTTTTCAGTATAGTGTTGATATACTTGGATTGCGAAAGTCCCAACATCCTCTTAGATCTATCACGATAGATCTGGATCCCCAGAATGTAAGAGGCATCACCCAGGTCTTTTATAGAGAACCTGTGTGACAAGAATCCTTTGACAGATTGTAGTATAGGAATATCATTTCCTATCAAGAGAATGTTATCCACATACAAGACGAGGAATACGACAGTTCGTGCTACAATCTTACTATATATACATGGCTCATCTGGATTTTTGATAAAGTCATATTCTTTGACCGTTTTATCAAAATAGATGTTCCAACTCTGCGATACCTGCTTTAGTCCATAAATGGACTTAAGCAACTTGCACACTTTCCCATTGCTCCCACTCTGTTGAAACCTTCTGGCTGATCCATATAGACACACTCGTCCAAATTTCCATGTAGAAAAGCCGTCTTTACGTCCATCTGTCAGATCTCATAGTCATGGAAGGAAGCAATGGAAATAAGGATCCGAATGGATTTGAGCATAGCCACAGGAGAAAAAATTTCGTCATAGTCCAAACCAGGCCTTTGACGAAAACCCTTTGCAACAAGTCTGGCCTTATAGGTTTCCACCTGTCCATCTACACCAATCTTCTTTCTGAAGAAACACTTGCATCCTATGGGTTTTACCCCATCTGGAGCAAAGTCCAAAGTCTATACTTTGTTGGTGTACATGGACTCCATCTCGGCCCGCATTGCATCCAGCCATTTTACTGAGTCGCTGCTCTGAATGGCTTGCTAGAAGCTAGTAGGTTCATCATTATCAATGACGCAATCCTCTATATCCCCGTCTATGAGAAAATCGTAGTATCTCTCAGGCGGATGAAATGGCCTACTACTCCTGCGGAGGGATGCGGGAATGTCCTGTTCTTCTGGAACTTCTGGTTCTACCAAGCTTTCAGTAGTAGCTTGTGGTTCTGGAATTTCTTCCAGTTCTATTGCGCTCCCACTTGTTTCCTTTTCTAAAAACTGCTGTTCTAGAAAATGGGCATTACGAGAAACAAAAACCTTTTGTTCCTCTGCGTAATAGAAAAAATACCCTTTGGAGTTCTTTGGATATCCTACAAACTTACACTGTACTGAGCGTGCCTCGAGTTTGTCCGCATGCTGCTTTTTAACAAAAGCTGGACATCCCCATATCTTGAGATATTGAAGATAGGGTTTCTTCCCACTCCACATCTGATATGGTGTGGTAGGCACAGTCTTGGTAGGAACTCTGTTCAAAAGATATGCAGCTGATTTTAGTGCATAACCCCAGAAAGATCGCGGTAACTTAGCATTACTCATCATGGAACTTACCATATCCAACAGGGTTCGGTTCCGTCTCTCCGATATACTGTTGTGTTGTGGAGTGTATGGATGAGTAAGCTGAGAGAGAATTCCTTTCTTTTTTAGGTAACCCAGGAACTCGGCACTTAAGTATTCACTACCTCGATCAGATCTCAGTGTCTTGATACTTTTGCCGGTTTGGTTTTCTACTTCATTCTTATATTCTCGGAATTTCTCAAAGGCCTCGGATTTATGTTTCATCAAGAAAATGAATCCATACCTAGAGAAATCATCCGTAAAAGTAATGAAATATGAAAACCGCTTCTTGCATGTGTAGACATTGGACCATATACATCGCTATGTATGAGTCCTAAGAGCTTGCTTGCTCTTACTCCATGTCCAGTGAATGGAGTCTTTGTTATCTTTCCTTTGAGACATGATTGACAAGTGGCATAAGATTGATATTCAAACGGATCCAAATGTCCTTCTTTATATAACTTAGTTAACATTGTCTCATTGATGTGACCTAGTCTACAATACCATAAGAAAGCCTGATTTATATCTGGAGACTTTCTTTTTAGTATGTTCTGGACATTGAAAATCTGCAATTAGTTTAACACGTATATACCGTTATCTAGTGTACCAGACTCAATCAAACCATGATTAAGGTGGATATTAACAACATCGCTTACAAACATGAAATCATAACCTTCTTTTGATAACAACGATACCGATATGATATTACACGTTAAACTAGGTACACAAAAATAGTCGCGCAAAACCAAAATATGTCCACTCGTCAATCCAAGGTGATAATCCTCTACGGACACAGCATTCACGCTCGCTCCGTTAGCAACCTGGAGGGTCATATCACCAACCTTCAGTACTCTACGGCTTCTCAGTGCCTGCAATGAATTGCATATATGAGATCCTGATCCGGTATCCAATACCCAGGAAGTACAGTTGATTGACAGACAATTTTCAATTGCAAACACACCTGAAGCCGAAGCCACAACTTACCTCGGGTCCTGGTTCTTGGCATTCCAAGCTTTGCAATTCTTCTTCCAATGGCCTTTCCTACGACAATGGAAGCACTCGTCCTTTGCTACTACCGGAACCGCAACCTTTGCCTTTCTCTTGACTCCCACATTTCCAACACCACCTCTCGGTTTGGTACCGGCCTTCTTCTTCCTTCCTTTGGCCCTTGCCTTGGACCTGGAAGAGGAAGCACCACGAACAAATATAGCGGGTGTTTCCCTTGCTTTCTGTAAGGTGCCCTCTGCACTCCTCAACATATTAAGGAGTTCTGGAAGTTCAACTTCTTTACCTTGAATATTGAAATTCAAGATAAACTGGACGTAGGTAGAAAGAAGGGACTGGAGAACCAAGTCTGTATACAGCTCGTTCTCTAATGTTGTCCCGAGCTCCGCGAACTCCTCAATGTAGCCAATCATATTAAGGACATGTTCCCCTACAGATGATCCGACTGCCAGCCTCAACTGAAACAAGTTCTTTGAGGTCTCGTATCTAGCTATACGAGATTGCTCTCCATACAGTTCCTTGGTGTGGAGAAATATGGATTCAAGGTCCATATTCTCGTGCCTCCTCTGATGTTCATTATCCATAGAGGCAAGCACGATGCATTTGGCCTTCGCATAGTCTATCTCCCAGGTCTTGTGGTTTTCCTTATCCGTGACATTGGATTCTGGACCTGGGACGGCAGGGGCTTTAGTAGTAAGGATATACCCCAATTTGTCATAGGTGATTGCCATCTTGACATTCCTAAACTAATCTTTATAGTTTGGCCCTGTCAAAATATTTTTATCTAATAATAACTTAAGGTCAGTCATGTTCTTGGTCGCTACAATTATGAGAGAGAGAAGAGAACACTTTAGCATGATGCTCTTGCAAGTTTAGAGTGGTTTTTAGTTTATCTAGATAGGATGGCTCCCACTGTTTCTCGAATCCTTTCTCAAACCATAAAAGAAGAACTAGACAGGACTATTCTCACCGTATAATACTTGCTTAACCGTTCAGCCAGGCAAGTGTCGGTACTTCGAGGGAAAATTTACGACGCTTTCGCGAAGTTTCTTAATTAAATAACCTCTTTTCCCTAGGGGCGTAGCCCCGCTGACACCTTTCTCGACACCTACTTGTTTTATAGTATTGATCGTTAAGTGAAAAAATCTCCCGATGAGTAGCATATACTCACAGTAGGATCGGGATCCAAATATCATCGTGTGATAAAACTGAAGGAATCCTACCAAAATTATCACACTCCAAATGGTATACAACTCTAACAAGTTTCAGTTTCTTTAGAAACTCCCGATATTGATTTTTGCCCCATGCTCTTATGACCTTGACGTTGGCCAAAATATCATAAGTCACATGTCAAGTTCTATCCATCATTATCTCGTTAATTTGAACCCACCTGTACATATTCCTGACGTTGGCCAAATGGCAGTACGACTGTCCTAAACCAACTTATCTATCTCTGCAACAGATGAATACCCAGCAGCTACCAAAAACTATGCCTTGGCGTTGGTCAAAATACATAGCTTGAATACAACTGAATACCCAAATGAAATGACGGAGGGCTAAGAATGGTTTTGGCGAAATCGTGAACGTAGTGAACTTGATATAATCGAAGGAACCTGATAGCTTTTAAAAGGAGTGGTTTAAGCTCTGCAATTAAAAATCTGCTGTTTTAAAATAACCGAGTGGTTTCTTTTAAATTGTTCCAACGATTCAATTTTGGTTTATTTTCTTTGCATTAATATAACGTGTCCCATCAATTAACCTATCGTTGCAGAAAACAACGAAAATACAACGTCCGGTTATGCCATCCGCATTTGCTGCTGGGCCCGTCATTCACCCGTTAAGTTACTTAACTAACGACAGAGCAGGGGCTGGGCTAGCGCGGATGCAAAACATAAGCAACGCCTACTACATATCATATATAGATATTGTACATTCATCAGACGCAATAATAGGTATTCCAGATCACAGATGAACATATTGGATATTCTAGGAATCCATATTTTCTTTGAGCCTGCAATGAAAGACGGATTACATACTCGTGATGAATAGCCAACCCCACCCTAGACCCCTACGGGTATGGCAAACTACCCGTCAAGTACCCGAAGTGAAGTGGTCTCCCTCAACGACATGAGTAGGCCACTAAGCACTTCAAAGTACCCGGTAGTTTGTACACCCCACCTTGGGTCTATCTTAAGACAGAAAACAGTAAATGAAATAATACAACGGTGGCTACAACCTCAACCCGGATGTGCCCCGCAAAAGAATATTACAACAATTTACAATTTACAAATGAATGAAAGAAAACACTCGTCTCATATCCCCGTCTATCCAATCACGACAATACAACACGTTCATATTCACAAATATAAAGTAACCATTACAGAAATGTGCAACTCTCTACTAACCGACATATAGCAATTAGGGAAGGTTTACGAACATATTAAACACAACACAGATATAATCCAGTTAGCCAAACCTCTTAGAATTTTGATCAATCATTACATTTGAATCTACTCCAAATACTTCTCTGTGCACAAAAAATCCTAAGCAGAAACAAAATATCCCAGAAAACCTAACATCAACATAGAAGAACAACTGAGCAAATTTGGGTTGACTCGGTGTCAACTAGGACGCGGATCCGTGGCGGATCGCTTGTATCGGCCGTGGTTCCACGGCGGTTTGGACGAGTCACAATCCTAAATTTCTTCACAATTCTCAAAAAACCCTGCTTGTATTTTTAAGGTCCTTAAAAAAATTTTTAGACCTCAATTTAAAATCGGCAGAAACGTGATGAAAATATTGTTTTTTCGGGATTAAATTGCGATCGAATTTCTAAAGATTTTGCCAACATGTTAGTTATGGTTTAGTTAGGCTCTGATGCCACTGTAAGTCAACGTTACACACCCCACAAGATGCGAGGAGGTGGAATAGGTAAAACAATCATTTTGTTCAAAGTAACATCGACTATCAAACGGATCTTTGCTAAACCCTAACTAACAAACTATCTAGAAGTAGTTAACTACTATGATAGATGATTAAATCTCAAGATACTAGTCCTTCTTGTTCTTGTTGTTCACCTCCTCGTCGTCCTCCTCGATGTAATAGAAAATCCACCCGAGAGTTTCTTCTTCAAGGTTTAACCTCTAACTTGAGGTAACTAAGTGGTTAGGATTGCTAATCCAAGTGACCTAGAAAATATAGAGATTGATTAAGGATCTATTAGTCTTGCTAACCCTATGGTTCTCAACTCATGAGAGGATTAGGGTCAGGATGAAGAAGATGAGAGCTTGAGGAGAGAGAATGTGTTTTTGATAATGAATTGAAGTTGAGTCCTTTGGATAATAATATGAAGCATGAAAGTATCTAAGCAATAATATATTAAATTATCAACAATGCTTCATTAGTTATCTTGAGATGAATCACCTCATGACTCATGGTGCAATTAATGAAAATAACACATCATCTCTCCATCTCATTAAGTTTAATTCATAAATGAATTAAAACTAAATGAGTCACCTTTCTTCTGGAAGCTTCCCGACTAATTACGGGAATTCCCCTCCCATCCGTATTCATGAAAAACACGGATATACTGAAAATGCATAAATCCAATAATCCAATACTAGAATCTGGCTTAAACCAAAGACTGCTAGTATAATTTGTCCGAACATCATACGTGCATAAGTACATGTATATGTCCGAACCCTGTCGTAAAACCATACGACCTCTATATCGTTTCACCTGAAGCAGGGAAACCCTCTGTGTGGGACTCTAAAGACTCGGCACTGCACTGGCAGTGGGTTTAACCATAAGTCGCAAGCGGTACCAGCTGTACGTAACGGTCCCCAGGTAGATGTCGATAAGAAGGACGATGAGAAAACCCATCCGAAATCCTACTGAGCCTGATGTGAAAATCTCCGTACAGTCCGGTCTGTTCATCTAAGACTATCGCATATCGGGCCTAGGGGGAGGCAAGCGTCAGTCCCCTAAAAGCGGTATAAATCATGTCGGAGTGAAGCCCATTACATCTTGAGAAACTACTGAAACATCTACCAGTAAATCTCGCTTGCCCTGGCCAGGGACCTTGCGTAATGGCTCTCCAAACATAACGCGATATCAACTCCCAATACCGGGAGAGATGAATCCTATCTAACCGCCACTGCCTCCAAGTGTTTCGGGACTGCACCCAACTGCTACCTGTTTGCATGACTCAGTCGAGCCATGGTAGGGTAGTAATCTAAGAACAGTGAGAACACACTCGAGGTGAAGTAGCAGTGTCAAGTTTACGGACTATACTGTACTCATGTCACCTAGGAACTGTTAACTGACGACGGGTATAATACCAACCAACAGTTCCCTGCGAGTCCTGTCCGGTATAACCGTAACCCAACGAGCACCTGCATACTATCTCCAGTACAACGTACTAATGGCTATGGGTCAGACCATTTCCCCTGCTGGGACGAGAAGCGTATACACTAGTCTACTCCGGAGTATCGATGCCCTGTCTCGATAATCCTACGACTAGGGAGCTGAAAAAGGAAGTTCTTGTAGACTACCCAGCCCCCACTAGTGTGACTGTCATCACAACACTGGTAGTCAAGCAAGATCCCAAGGGCTCTATCAATATGTCTTCGCGATATGCTAAAAGAAACATATACACATATTAAGATAGATATAAACCAAGTAGCATACTACTATATTGAGCAAGACTGTTAATACAACTGTGAATATCCCAAGCTTCTATTAAGTAATATACAAACTAGTATAATACAATAATGGCCCTTAAGGCATATACACTAACAGGCCCAACCAACCTCAAACCCATTGAGATCCACACGCTTCAGAAGCCTGCCTCCAGATCCAATATCAGCTGTCTATCGCCGCCATCAGCAGATCAACGGAAGGTAACATCTTGGCGCGATCCAGGTCACGTCACTCATCAACTAACATGTCTAACATTAGCAGTTCGTACATTAACTCAATGTATTTATAAAATATATTAAAAAATATTCTCGCTGTTGTAATAGTATGTATAATATAAATTGCAATTTGCCTGTGAACATTTAATGTAATATAAATAAAAAATCATTTACCAACACTATTGACAGATGGTGAACACTACTAAAAACAATTGCTTGTGAAACCGAGAACACCATATAGAAAGTACACACTCAAAATATTAATTGATTTTTTACTAAGTGTGCGAACATGTAATACAGAATAAAAAATGAAGAGATGTTACCACAACCTGACTAAATAATGCATTTAATGTGTACTGTGAAAACAGAAAAAAAAATTTTTTGATTAAAGGTTATCAATTAGAAAAATTAAGCCATTTTGTTATTTCGGCTCTTGAACAGAAATTATAATAGTTTCCCATGCTTTTTGTAAGACACTTCACAAGTTCTACCATCTATGAGTCTATGACAACTAAATAATATGTCAAATTTTTATTTTGTTTTGTTAACAAGTTCTACAACAGCAGTTAAAGATTCAAATGATGCCCAGAACTATGAAGATTCAAATGATCTTGATCAGCAAGAAACTTCCAGTGTTTACGAGGAACAGTTAGTTAATCTTGATCCAGATCAACAAATAAAACAACAACAAACATGAGCAATATTAAGATTACAGAGAACTTATAGAAAATTAAAATTTTAATAAAGAACATATAACCTGAAATCAGCTTATAGTTGAATTGCTCATGATGCGATAAGATAGAGAAAAGAAAGAGGAGCGACTTATAAAGGTAGAACATTCTACAATCGTTCTAAAATATGTAAAGATAGTCTCGAAATGTTCGAGGCTCGTGCGTGATCGGAATCGTCTTTCTCCTTCTCTTGATTTCGTAGGCACTACTACAGAGTATGGATTTGGTCACGGTTTTAACTGTGACCATAGATATATATGATCACGGTTAAAACCGTGATACGACCGTCGTCTAAAATCCGTCACGAGAACCCTAGTCACGCCCGTAACCATGACATATGTTTTTTAAGTCACGGTTATAACTGTGACCATATACGTGGCATTACCAAAAATGGTTCAAACAATTAAATGAAACCTGTGTGGGGTCCATATATATGATCACGGTTAAGACCGTAACCACGTTATAGTCACGGTGTAAACCGTGACCATAGCTGATATATGGTCATGGTTATAACCGTGACCAAAAGGTTAAAGTGTAATATAGAATACCTGCTATAGCAGGTAACCGTGACTATATAGTCCTTATGGTCACGGGTTAAACCGTGGCCATAAGGGAAAACCATAGTGAAAATTACCTGCTACTAGCAGGTAATCGTTACTATATGCTATGGTCACGGTTGTAACCGTGACCATATATTATTTGATCACGGTCACAATCGTGACCAAATACATTATCTTTTTTTTAAAAACTGAAATCTGCGCGCCCCACTCGTGCTACTTTTCAATTATAACCAGCGATTGATAATAATTATATGATCAAATCTCACGCAATTTTAGCAATCAAGAAGTAATATGATTAGAATCAAACACAATTATAAACAAAATATATACACCAAACGGTATAACTAATAAAGCAATAAAACAAGTGTATAAAAGAAATTAATAATCTATGGTTGTTGGGACGATCCAGCTCCATCGTCCCGTGACCTGAACATACTCCCAAACTCGTCTTGTATAGCCTGCCTGATGGCCTCCGCGTTTGACCGCCTCAGCGCCTCGATCTGCGCCAGAAGCATATCCACCCGCACATTCTGCTGCTTCACCCGATCTTGAAGCCGGCGAATCTTCTCTTGTGACGCAGCGACCACATCTCTCTGCGTCTGGGCCACAACGTAATCGTGGACGGATGGACGTCTGGCAAAGTGTCGGTGGGACCCGAGACCAACCTCGCGCTCATAGCTACCGTGATGTTCGCCGGATATCGAATCCAGAACAGGGACAATGGCGGTAATCGAGTCGTCGGGGCCAAATCCTAAGGTGTCTATCCTCTCCTGGAACTGGGTCTGTGAAACAGACACACACACGTGTTAAATTAAATACAGTATTGACTTGATTATATGAAACTTATCATGTACTCGCCCGTGCCCCTGTGTAACGCGGACCATCCCCTGGCAGCAATGTAGTTGGCGGGGTCTTTCTTTTTCTGCGATAAAATTAGGATTTATTTCATTAAGTAATTTTCGACAAATAAAACATATATTCTTAAACGTCAAAATACTCATGAGCTGGTGCTGAGCGCTAGCCTGCGACCGCTTTACTTGAACAGGGATAGCGCGTTCTCTGACGCCGTTGTTCCGGTTCTCCCTGTTGCGCACTGCCGCTGCCTTGCAAATATAAAAATGATAATATTATATATCACAAAATATGATTGTTCCCGCAAAAATTTTCGGCCAAGAGTTATTTGTTCATTTATAACCCTTATAAAAAAAGGAGAGAAGAAAGAGAAAAAGAATTCACGGTTGGAAATCACGTGTTAAACAAGTAAGCGCTTATGTGGAAAGCATATAAGCGCTGAAAGAAAATAACAAAAGGCCAAACAAGCCTCACATGTTAAACACGTGAGCACTCATATGAAAAGCATGTAGGCGTTGAAAACACATAACTAAGGGCCAAATAGGCCTTACGTATAAAAGCGGTTATTTTGTTATTTTCTTTCAGCAAACAGGCTAAAACACACAGCAGGGGTCACGTGTTAAACACGTGAGTTCTCTTACCTCTCACGTGCAAAACATGTGAGCGCCCCAATTTAAAATGTTTCCATTAAATTCTATGTGATAAAATTAAATCCTATTTGGGAAATATTTTCTCTGATCTTTCTAATATGAAAAGATCTTTCTTTAACAGAGAATTCTGGATTTAAAATCCGATGGTGATAAAATATCACCAATTAAACCATCTGATAAAATTAAATTCTATTTGGGAAATATTTTCCTAATCTTATTCAAACCAGAAAGATCTTCTCTGTTAAAAAGAGGGCCTTTGGATCAAAGATCCAACGGTGATCATCTGGTAGAATAAAATTCTATCATAGGAAAATATTTTCCTAATCTTGTTAAACTAACAAGATATTCATATGATAAGAATAAAATTCTATATTAAACTAACGAGATATCCATATTATAGAATTAAATTCTATATTAAGAAAATATATTTCTGATCTTGTTAAACTAAAAAGATATGATAGAATAAAATTTTAATCTTGTTAAAACTAACAAGATATTCATAATCTTATTAAATAAACAAAAAATCTTCTCTGTTACGCAGAGAGCCTTTGGATTAAAAATCGGTGAATAAAATTCACCAATTGATCTAAATATCATGGAATCAATCATGATCTTTCAATGAGGGATTCTCTTAACAAATTGATTCTTATTCTTCTCGTATAAATAGGAGCGAGAAGAGGAGAAGAAAGAGACAGAGAGGGAGAGGGGAAGAAAAATACAGAGAGAATTTAATTCTCTAAAAAGAAGTAGACCACCCCATTAGCTTCCCAAAAAACTCCCACAAAAACAAAAGAGAATTTAATTCTCAAACAAAGGGTTTAACCCTTCAAAAAAGAACTTAGTTTTTCCTCCGGTTAAGGTATGCAGAAGCAGATCTCCCCACAAGTTGAGAATTTAACTCTCATCAGGGAGATTCTGTTATGCAGATTCAAAATATAGGAGAAAGAACTAAATTCAAAGAATTTAATTCTTACAAAAGTATATAGGAGTTTAATTTCTCTGATAAAACTAGGGTTTAACCCTGTAAAAGAATTTAATTCTTATAAAACAAGAGGTTTGAAATTCTCTAAACTCGGATCCCAGCATCGTTAATATGAGATCAAAATCTTTATGCACATAGAAGGAAAGACTGGTGATTCATTAGTGTTCAGCACTATAACGAAACCTCATGTGTTTCCCACGTGAGTGCCTCTGGTGAACAAAGGAGAATTGCTGAGACTGGATCATATGTTTTCCATGCGAGCGCTTAAAAGAAGAACAAGAGGTGCTTCATAAGGCAATCACGTGTTTTCGATGCGATCTCCAACCAAATGCTTTGCACTTATATATAAAAGGGGAAATACGCCCCAAAGGCAACGCTCACATTTGAGGGCGCTTCACGTGTTCGCACGTGGGCACCACAAGAACCAAGTGCTTAGCACTTTTATATATTAAAGAGGGAACAAACCCATGGAACAGCTTCCACTTTGGGGCGCCTCACGTGTTCACACGTGAGCGCCTCCAAAGTCCAGTGTTTAAAACTGATTCAGTGCTTAGCACTGTGGGGTAACTATGGGAAATCAAGCTTAGCCCAAATTAGCCAAGTCTCCCGAGGCCAAAACCTCTTTGATCACCAATCAATCGAGCCCTCTATGCTCAGGTCTTCCCAAACTGATCTTAGTCCCAAAGATGACTAATGATGTCTTGACAGATGGTATCCAAAATGATGTCCATCCCACACCTCCCAAGATAATCTTAGTCTCCAAAATGACTATTGATTCTTAGATGATTCACCATGATCTTCTCCCTCAGATACGAGAATTGGTTCAAGGGTACATCTCTCCACACCTCTGATACATATCGTTGTAATTCTTCAATGTCTTCAGAGAGGTGGTGGGTCCCGATAACCAACAGCTCTTTGGTGCACTACCCAAACTGACATGCAAACCACATCCAAAACTGGATGTGTCCCATATCACCTTTGCTCATCCCGACACGTAACAAATACACGTGTGCGCAAGATGAACTACGGACCGTAACGTCCTTAAACTAGACTTTACGGACTGTAACGTCCTTAAAATAGAATTTACGGACCGTAACGTCCTTAAACTAGACTCTACGGACCGTAACGTTCTCAAATTATTACGAACCGTAACGTCCTTAAACAAAATCCTCATCTCAAAAAGGGTGATCTACGGACCGAAACATTCTTAAACTAACAACAGACCATAATGTCCTCAAACTACTACGGACCGAAACGTCCTTAAACTCAACCCTCACCTCAAAAATGGTGATCTACGGACCGAAACGTCCTTAAACTAACAAGGGACCGTAATGTCCTTAAACTAAAACAATAAAGCCCAAATGCTCTTTTGTTGGATCCGAATGATCCTAAAACCCTGTTAAGTAGATCTTAGTCTCAAATTGGACTAACGTATGCTTAACAAAAATTTAGTTTGATCTTAATCTCAAACGTGATTAAAGATCCTTAAGTCAAACAAAACCCAAATCTAAGATATACGGATTTGGAGTAATCCACGACCTACGGGCGAAAACATAAATTAGTCTCCGTATACAATCCACGACCTACGGGCGAAAACATAAATTAGTCTCCGTATACAATATACGAAACGAAGTGAACTTCTGGAGCAGGAGAAAATGGTTACCGCGATGCAGTAACATAATTAACTGCAGGGGCTTGCGCCTGCAGGGAACATCGTCCCCACAATCAAAAACCCCTCGCAAACGAGGGGGAATCTGATAAAGTCTGTTACAAAACCCGCATCTGTCCAGACCTCCGATATACAGTGCCATAAATCAATTTGTTATCTTCGGAGAGGTGGACGGATAAACTCAAATAGCATCTGCCCCCAAATTCAGGCAAGACGACCCATCCCGGTCCTTCTCTGTTTTCGGCGGTAAACATATTCTGGCACGCCCGGTGAGACCTTTTCCTCTTTCCACTCCACACTTCATGTGTCATGTTTTTCCGCGATCAAATAATCACGGTATATATGTTTGTGTTTGCTCTTGGATAATGGGAAACTGAAGCCGACTGTTTACCGCCGAATTCCAGGAAGACAAACGTCTTGCCTGAATTTGGGGGCAGATGCTATTTGGATTTATCCGTTCACCTCTCCGAAGATGCCAAGTTGATTTATAGCACCATGTATCAGAGGTTTGGACGGATGTGGCTGTAGTAGCAGACTTTGTCAAATCCCCCCTCGTTGTGAGAGATTTTTGATTATGGGGACGCTCTTCCCTGCTGGCGCAAACCCCTGCAGTTAATTACATTACTGCATCGCGGTAACCACTTTCTCCTGTTCTAGAAAGTCACTTCATGTCGTATGTGTTTGTTTTATTTTTTTTGGTTGCCCGTAGATTGTATACAGAGACTAATTTATGTTGTCGCCCGTAGGGCGGGGATTAGTCCAAATCCGTATTTTCTTAGATTTGGGTTTGGGTTCGTTTTAAGGATCGTTAATCTCATTTAAGATTAAGATCAACTTAAATGTTTGTTAAGGATACATTAGTCTAATTTTAGACTAAAATCTACATAACAAGGTTTTAGGATCATTTAGATCCAACGAAAGAGTATTTGGACTCTATCTTTTTAGTTTAGGGACGTTGCGGTCCATTGGGTTTAAGGACATCATAGTTCATGAGTTTAAGGACCTCATAGACCGTCTGGTTTAAAGACATCATAGTCTGGTTTAAAGAGATCATAGTCTGATTTAAATACATCGTAGTCTGTGAGGTTTAAAGACATCATAGTCTGTGAGATTTAAAGACATCGTAGTCTGGTTAAAAGACATCATAGTCTGGTTTAAAGACATCATAGTCTGTGAGGTTTTGGTTTAACCATTTGGGGATACACCAAAAGTTATTGGTTATTGGGACCCTCCATCTCTCTGAAGATGTTGAAGGATTAAAGCGACATGTATTAGAGGTGTGAAAAGATGTACCCTTGAACCAATGTCGGTTGGGAGATCTATAGTCAGGTTTGGGACTAAGACTCATTAAAATGATTGTGAGCACATAGGCTCAGTTAATCTGAACTAGGGACTTGTGGCCAACTTGGGCTCAGCCCACTCAGTTTAAATAAAATGTTGAACATTTATTTGGGCTCAGCCCCTTTTTATTCAACAATACTGAGCATTGATTTGGGTTCTGACACCCCTTTCTCCTTTTGTCTTTTATTGAGTGTTGAACACTTTTTTATGGCGCTGGGGCTTTATTTACAGAGCGCTTTGTAATTCGTTAGCGCCCACGTGAGGAGCACGTGGAGCGCTTGGCGCTGAGCGCTAAACTTGGAGCACTAAGGCGCTTCTTATAAAATAGCGCTCGTGTGAGGAGCACATGGAGCGCTCGAAGCTGAGCGCCAGACTTGAAGCGCTAAAGCACTTCTTATAAAAAAGCGCCCACGTGAGGAGCACATGGAGTGCTTGGCGCCAACCAATGCGCTAAAGCGCTTCTTTGGCAGTTCTGATCAATTCTGTGCTCTGATAATTAAGTTCTCGTTTATAAGAGACTTTGTCTCGTAGATCTATGAACTAAGTTCTTCTTTTATGAGGAGATACTATAATCTCTTCTGTTTTTGTGAAAGACCTTGTCTTATAGATCTATGATCTAGAAAAAGAACTAAGTTCTTTTGATGTGAGAGTTAAACTCTCAAATATGAAGGAGATGTTATGATCTCTCTTCTTTTTATTTACCTTGAAGAAGATTCTTTTTCTTAGAGCTTGCTCTTCTCTTTTTCTTTTCTGAGAACTTGAAACTTATAGGGAGGTTTCTCTCTGTGCAAGACTTGAAGTCTTAGGTCCTTTATATAGTGGAGGCTGGTTTGTTGAATCAGTTAAGGAAATCTCTCATTGAGAGATCTCCAATTGATTTGGGGACGTTTCCTACCATTGGATTTTTGATCCAAGGACTCCTGTTTTACAGAAGATTTTCCTCTTGTTATTAACAAGGTTGGGAAAATATTTTCCCATACAGAGATTATTCTGTATCTTGGTGATTTTTAATCACCGTTGGATTTTTGATCTAACGGTGCTCTGATTTACTGAGCGCAAACTTTCTTGTTTGGAAAGATTTGAGGAGTATTTCCTCAACATAATTAAATTCTGTAATTTTGATGATTTATCATCTTCGTTGGATCTTTGATCCAATGGTGGAGAACATTTAGTTCTAGCGCTGGCGCTCTCGTGTTTTGGACGTGAGGCGCTGCCTCAGAGTCTTTGACTCATGATGCTGGCGCTTTTGGCTTTAGCGCTCTCGTGCTTTGCACGTGAGGCACTGCCTCAGAGTTTTTGACTATTAGCACTTGGCGCTCTCGTGCTTTGCACGTGAGGCGCTGTCTCAGAGTCTGGCGCTCTTGGCGCTGGTGCTCTCATGCTTTGCACGTGAGGCGCTGCCTCAGTTCAAATTTTAAATTTTGAACAGAGCTTTGCTCTCTGATTGGGGAAACACTGACGTTTCGTCTCTATGAAGAATGGCGTTTGCTCCCACCCTAGCAACTCAGACTCTGTCATATCCGGTGGAGTCAAGTATGGGCCACTTGCAACCTTAAGTCTCTGCAATCCGGCTCTGGGCTTCTCTTTGGGTCGATACTCCCACCTCCCACCCTCAGCGCCTCAACGTCGAAGGAGGAAGCCCAGAAGAAGTTTGTCTTCTACAGGCTTGCTCCCCAAGTAGTAGCTTTGCAGACAGAATCAGTCCTCAAACAACTGGCACCCACCAAGGACCATGGTCGATGCAAGGGGCAGAATATTCAAGCTTTCAAAGGAAACATGGGGAAGGATTGGCAAAATCCTGACGCTAATCAAATCTCGGCCATAAGAAACGGTCGACGTCGATATCGGCATCATACAAAATGAGCTGGGGGCAGTTCTCCGTATGGTCCTGTTTCAACCCCCGTGGTGAATGTTGTTGTTCCAACTGGGAACGACTTTAAACTGTTGCGAAGGGTCAGACAAAATTCTCCCACCGCAATATTGAAGAAATCTCCACAGCCCATAGAGATCCCACGATAGCAGACACCAGTTCGCTCCCTAAAACAACTTTCCTCATCTATATATAAGGTGTGGAAGCAGGTGAAGGTCTCTGTCGTCAACC
This sequence comes from Agapanthus africanus, assembly GCA_030015575.1. Taxonomy (NCBI): domain Eukaryota; kingdom Viridiplantae; phylum Streptophyta; class Magnoliopsida; order Asparagales; family Amaryllidaceae; genus Agapanthus; species Agapanthus africanus. The sequence continues at coordinate 32,814,821 of CM057339.1, forward strand.
GCGGCTCTTCCCCTAGACGTCAGCCAAATTCTGACAAATCCCCTTTCAAATACAAGGGGACTCATCCCAAGACGGATCCTGACATAGCGGTTCCTCCCAAAACCAAAGCGGCTTCTCACAAAAAAAAGATAGGCCTAATAAAGCTCAAGTGTCCGAGGCAAACTCCAAAGGCCAAAACTCCAAACACCCCAAGCCTGGGGGTATGGTAGTTCACATTTTCTATGTGGTGAATTCCAAAGACAAAATTCGAGCTTCTACTAGTCACCAACCTCAAACTCGGTCCCTGACAAAAGTTCAACTGCAACGTGAAAAGCTGTAGGAGATGCTTGCTCAGGCGACAGCAAACGCTAATCCATCGCCTAAGGAAAATCCCGAGGACGCACCCGAAGAAAGAATATAGAAGGAGTCGGATATTGATTTCCTAAAACGTGCTTTGAAAAAAAGAGATGAAGAAGGGGCAGAAATGTCCACTAAAATGAACCAGATGGCCTTTCTGATCAAGAATATGGCTGGAATGATGGTCCATTCGGAACCACGAGCAGATGAACCGCTGGTTGTCTCTTTTAAAGACAAGGATGATATTTCAGATCCTCTACAAACCTTATCAACGGCTGAGGGGGAAATGATTCCTAAAAAAAAGCTGGACACATATATCACTCAGCAAGTCAAAACTCACTATGCCAGTGAATCATCAAATAGGTCAATCAAGACTGGTCGACCGTATCCAGCGTGCTACGATCAAATATAATACCCACCAAAATACACACTTCCAACGTTCCACATGTATAAAAGAACTGGGAATCTTCGCCAGCACCTTGTGCGATTTAATTCCATGTGCGGTAATACTGGAGGAAATGATATACTACACCTCCAATAGTTCATCAGCAGCCTGGCGGGCATTGCCTTCGAATGGTATGCGGAACTCCCAAATGATTCCATAAAAACTGTAACACCCTAGTTCATTTATACCAGTTCTATTTTGAGTACTTATTTATTTATGGTCTTTTCTTGATTTACTGTGTTTTGGGTGCGAATAGTGTATTTGACATCTGTATTTGCATCCGACCAGACCCACTTGCTGGAAACCCGTCTTGATTCCTGCTTATGTTTTATGTTTTATCCCGGCTATTTATAAGGATCCGTGCACTTTCATTTTTTTTATATATACTGCATACTGGCATTATCTTTGGCATCTGCATTTTTAATATAACATTTAAAGTCGAATAAAATATTTTAAAAATATCTAGCATGGCTTGCATCATACCCCTGACCCTGTGGTAGCATCCGCACCTCGTTCTCGTCCCGTTCAGTGAAACGAACTTGTTTGGATGGCTACGTGCACGCTACGTGCATCCGTTCTTGGGGTATGTTTTTTCGTTACCCGGATATCCTATTTTGATATTGGTTGATACGTATATTATCCGTATTTTAAAATTAGATTTTTAGACCCGACCCGAGCGTGTTTTGGACTATTTTTGTATTAGCCAAAATCTCAAATTTTATTAATATTATATTTTAGTATATTTAACTGTTGAAGATTTATATACTTACTTTTTAAAATTTTTTATAAACTAAAAATAATTTTAAGATTTAAAAATCAAATCTAATCCAAATTGAATTCTTCTCTCTCTCTTTCTCCCCTCTCGCGGTCTCTCTCTCTCTCTCTCTTCTTTAACACAGGAATCCCATCACCACTTCCCCCTACAGTCACCTTCCTTCTTCCCCCTCTTCTTTATATTTTCCGTCTCCATGAGGAACCGAGGAACCCTAACCCTAGCCGTCTTCACCTTCGTCGACCTCTCCTCTCCTCAACCATCTCGTCCTCGCCACCCCCTTCTTCCTCTCACCTCTCTCAACCCGACACCACCCTCACCGTCACCCAAGAACCCACAAACCACACAACTCCGACCCCGCCTACACCCACGTCGCCCCTCGCTGCCGATCTTTTTCGTCGGCCTCACCACCACCACCACCACCACCACCTTCCCTCCTCCTCACCAACACCCCCAAGCCAACCCCGAGCTCCTTCCCTGCCCACCAAGGACCCTAACACCCTGCAGCTTCCCGCAACCCGTGCTGCCGCGGCCGTGAAACACCATCTCCGGTGACCCACGACCTCGTCATCTCCCTCTCGTCTTCCTTTCTGAACCCTGTACACCAAACCATCCCCTCTCTTCTCTGTTCTTCTTTCTTTCTTCTTCTTCTTCTTTCTTTCTCTTTTTCTTTTCTTGATCTGGTTTTCGGGTGATCGCCGGAGCCGTGCTCGCTGCTGCCGATCCGGAGACCCAGTGGACGTTCCCAGCCAGCGTGGTTACCTTCTTGCCTTGCCTGAACCTGTCCCGTGTGCCGTGTGTGTTGCGACATTTACCCGACGTCGGACGTAGCGTACACACTCCGTCATGAGATCCGATCAGGCAAGTTCACCTTGCTACATGCTATGTATCTAATTTTGCATCCATATGAATATAAATATCACATATTGATTACACTGTACATCCATATTAATGTTTTACTGTTTTCAGATACCCGTATGCATCCATATCATTTATTATATATATAGCTGTATCTACAGATCATATTATTTCATGTTATTGCTGTATTAACACCCCATGCGTGATGATGTGCATCCTACATAGTCATGGAGCTGTAGATGTAACCCCTGATAGATATTTGTGCATCCATGTTTTATTGTGTATCCATACCATTAATTCTACATATGTAGTTACATGCCATGTCATATTAATTCATATTACTGTTACATTAGTACCCCATACTTGATAATGTGCATCCTACATAGTCATGATGTAACCCGTAATAGATATTTGTGCATCCATACTTTTATCGTATATCTGTACTTTTACCCTGATTCGATACTTGCTACATTTTACTGTTGGGAACCCATTTGATACACTGTGCACCCCTGACATGACCTGATACACCACTGCATGACTTTATACCAGATCATATTCCTAATGCCGACAATCCTGATATGTTGTCCCGATGGACATATCCTGTTGTCTGTATAGACAAATCTGTACCTGCTTGATCCCGTGTTGGCATTAGCTCCAGATTTATCAATACCTGACTTGAACACATAACTTTGAAAGGTTTGTGTAGCACCCTATGAAGAGTTTTGAAGCATCACATGTCTCAAAGTATGTATTTTTATGGTGCTAAACGAACATGCAAAGGAATCGATCCTAGAAAATTAGGATTTCGAAACTTTAAGCTAATAAAAATTAGGGTTTGAAGGCTACAACCTTTGTAGCTCCCCTTTTGCTTGACTCCTTAGTCTCTAGGGTGTTGGAAGAAGGTCCACTTGTAGTCCTCTTTCGTCCACGACGATCCACCCGAAGTTTCCCGTCCAAGCTTGCAACTTTGGAAAAGCAAAGAGAACACTCTAATCAAGTTGGCTAGACTTGAGTAGAATGATGTTGTGGCTAAGGATCTCACTTCAAAAACCTTTCTTTATTTGTGTTTAACTCACTAGAAAAAACTAGAGAGGAAAATGATGAAGGAGGATGAAGATGGTGGCTATTTTTAACAAGAGGTAAAAAGATAACCCTTAAGTGAAAAGAAATGAAATATAACCTTTTATATTTTATTCCTTCTCACTTTCAACCATAATTAAAATGATGGATAGTTAATTTAACTTGGGTTTTAAATGATAAAGAGAAGGATAACCCTAGGTTAGTGGTAGTTGAGCATGGTTAGGTCAAAGGAAGAATGTAGAAGCTAGAATGATTATCCTTTCCTTTTCATTTTCTTTTAAATCCAAAATCAAATAATAATCCATAATTTATTCCATGGTGTGAGTCTTATATTGCCACCATTTCCATATGCTAACAACCATGATGGATGGGTGTATGTACGTATACATGTATGCACATCCACATGTGCATGAAACTAGAATGAAAGAAAGAAACACATGCATGCATGCATACATCCATCAAACCCTAGAAAGGTTTCAAGTGAGAAAACTAATGGTTAGATGATAAATCAACACTTAATTTATCAATCCGGTCATATCTCATACGACCCCACCAAAAGCAGGCCACCCGATCAATGTTCGGTATCATATACGCACATTTTAATCAGGTGCATGCGCATATCGCATACGCGCACCACAACGTTTCGCCTGGACTGGGTAACTCCTTTGTGGGACTCTAAGACTCGTTAATACGCCGGCAGAGGGTGATGATCATATCAGGTACCCCCAAACCGCAAGCGGTCAGCTAAACGTAACGGCCACCCGGGTATTGAGCGATCAGAAGAAAACAAGCGAACCTGCTACAACTCCCGTCGAGCCATCCGGCAACACTACCGTACAGTCCGGTCTCTTCGTCAGATATGCTGCATATCGAGCCTAGGGATGGTCACGTCGACCCTAATAACTCAATAAGTCATGCCGGTGAATGGTCTATAACAGATCGAGAAACTACCGATAACACTTATCAGCAAATCTCAGCAGCCCTGGCCAGGGACTTACTGATATAACCAGTCGGGCACAGCACAGCATCAACCCCAATACCGGGAGAGACGAAACCCCTCCTATCGCTCATTGCCTTCGTGTGTCTCGGGACTGTACCCAACGGTCACCTGTTTGCACGACTCAGTAGAGCCGTGGTAGGGTGGCAATCAAAGTACAGTGGGAGAGCACACAAGACACCATGACGATTTCGGGTCTACAGACTAACCTGTACCAGTGTTACCTGAGAACTGCTATCCGACGATAGATATAATTCCATATAGGAGTTCTCGGCGAGTCCGTCCAGTGTACCCAGTCACCACTGAGCACCCGTATATAATCTTGATGTCAAACACCAATGGATATGGGATCATCCATCGCCCATCACATGGGTCTAGTATCATATACGCTAGTCTACTCTGGTATATCAATGCCCCGTCTCGATATACCTACGACTAGGGACTTTCCAGGATATGCTTATAGACTACAGATGTCCCACTAGTATGATCTCCATCAAAATCAGAGCAGTCAAGCCAATATCCTCAGGGCTTTATCAGCATGTATGAATGAATAAAAGCATGATCAAATCAACATGTCAGACAAAGAAGAACCAGATAGCATACTATCATGTCGAGCAAGAATGCATACTGAATATATATATACATGTATAGATACATCCACTATCATATAATGGCCTCTAGGGCATACATATATCCAACAAACTTGGGGGTAAGGGGAAATCAATGATGAAACCTGACCTGTAACTCAACAGTTCGACGCTTATACTGATCAGTTTTGGGGGCTAGGCCAGTCCCGGGATGATGTTGTTGACATCATTCGTCTGTATATATTTCCTGTTTTGTGCTTAGCGGCACGTCTCGGATTCAGCCCCGAGAGTCTGGACCGTGGTCCCAGGTATGCACGGGATACTATTGAGTTACATCGATGATTCCATCAAATTGATTTCAAAGACTTGAGATTAGATAACCCAGTAATATAGTTAGATTACTCATCGCACATCACATACACTGATACACTTCACTGTTCCATGCTCATGTTACCGTATACACTTATTACTGTTCATACTCATGCCTGCATATCTTGTTACCTCCTGATTATATTTTTATTGTTTGATATTATGACGCACTTACATTTGAGTTTTGCATGGCCTAGATCCTCTATCTTTGTCGCAGGCTGACCAGGAGTATTTTAGCCGACAGGCCGAGCAGTGAGGATCCTGTTAGTATTTTAGTTTAGTTTTCAATCAGCATTTTCTTTTCCTGATGTGAGCCCGTATTTGGGACGTACTTTTCATATTGTTATTGTTATTTGGATTTATTGCTTCTGCATATTATTTCTTGACTCTTTATTCTGGCAGATGGCCATGTACTAGATAGATTATCTATTTTTACTTTTCTCGATATCTTATAGACAGCCGTAATGTGACTATGGAGGGATGTTTCCTAGCCGCAGGTAGCATGGTTGGCTCTGTCACATGCCGATCTTAGCGCACTCTGAGAAGCGGGGCGTGACAGGGTTTATTTGGTATCAGAGCCATAGGATTTGGGTTAATCGGGGTTGATTCTTTTGTAGTTGAGTATTGGACCCAATACACAATCAGAAAACCCGTAATTAGGAACATGTCCTGCCACATTATTATCATGATTCTTGAATCATATCTTTTCCTTGACCTTTGTCTTGACGATATGCAAACAACTTTGCATCTCGACTTGAAACCTTCTGGTTCCTGTTCATATCAGAATTTTGCATTATTATATTCCCCATTCTTAATCATATTGCAAATAAATAGGTGCTTTTGATCCATGTCTGCTAAATAGTTGTAGGTTACAGGTTCTCAGAACAAATACAGTGAAAATGGTGAAAAGACGCTATAAATGTGAGACTATGACCAATAAATAGAAGAATCTTTATGCCTCTTACAGTTTAAGGAATAAATGAAGATCACTGAACAGTTCGATTGTACAAAGTACAAGGGTAGCAAAAGATTCAAGACTTCAACGCGAAGTAAACGGTAAAAGCCTACAAATCCTGCACTGTTGGAAATCTGGAAGAAAGTAGAAAAGATTCTGAGAAACCAAGTGAAGAAAACAGATGGAAAAAGCAACTTGAAGCAACACAGAAGAAATGAGCCCAAGAGCCCATCAAACGGCCGCGGAACCGCGGCCAAACAAGGCTTCTAGCCGCGGATCTGTGGCCGTGCAGTGCACGTGTCGGTGGGGTGACGGTGCGTTGACTGGATCTTCTTAGGGAAGATTTGTAAATTTATGAATGGATCAGAATGTAACCTAGGGTTTCCTTTATCCATAAATAGGAGAGCAAAAGGCTAATAATTCTCGTATCTCTTTTTGGGTGCCTCTTTTGAGATGCCTCTTTTAATTTCTAGATCTTATATTTTCAATTCCATGTAATCTGTCAAAAAGTGCATCAATAAAAAAGTAAGTTTTTTTTATCTTGAATTTCTTTTCTGCCGTGGCTATAAATTTTTTATCTGCTGTAGTTATAAATTTTTTAATCTGCCGTAGTTATAATTTTTTTTATCTGCCATAGTTATTAAATTAAAACCATATAAAAATGAACTCGTTTATCAATTCTCTAATGAGTGAGTAGTTCCTCACTTATTAGGGTTAGGTTTAAGGAAGGTTTGAGAGATGAAAATCTCTCACCCTTTTCTTGCCGATTCAACATTTTAAATAGGACTCTATGCATACATACACACACCGCTTACTACGGCACCCTATCCCACGAGGTAGCGGTGATACCATAGTTAAAGACCGGTTGTGTATACTTTCCATGGAGGTTAGGGTAAGAGTTAAGAAAGGACGGACAAGGGCCAGATTGTGCTAATCTCCTTTGTTAACAATTACCTTAACATCTAAAAGTTCTTAATTAGGGCATAGAAAGAGGTGAGAAATATTGACTTTCCAAACTAACCAAATCTTAACCCTTGTAAGATTTTAATCCTAATCAAACTCATTTCAGTTTTTAGTGATAATCAATCCTACCACAATTGGAATTAACTTGTTCATTTGATTGATAGTGAGATTTTGCGTGCGTGCGCTTTTAAAAGATAAATCAAAGAATATTAACCGCAATCAATAACAATATCGCTTGGTAGCTAGTCGGTTGAGTACGGGTCGGTCCACAGGGAGATGGATTCCTTTTCTTTATGTTCTAACGAGTTAATCCAAAAGATTTTGGGTTTTATTTTAAGATCTAAGAATGAGATAAAAGTTTATAAAAAGCTTGTTAGGGTTAAGATTAGATTAGTTTGGAAAGTCAATATTTCTCACCGCTTTCTATGCCCTAATTAAGAACTTTAGGTGTTAAGGTAATTGTTAACAAAGGGGATTAGCACGATCGGGAAGAAACTAGGTTTCTTCCTCTTGGTCCTTGTCCGTACTTTCTTAACTCTTACCCTACCCTTCATGGAAAGCATACACAACCGGTCTTTAACTATGGTATCACCGCTACCTCGTGGGATAGGATGCCGTAGTGAGCGGTGTGTGTGTTGGGGTAAAAATTTACACCCCGGTTGACCAAGTCAAAATCAAAGTCAACCCCAAGCCAAGTGGGCCCGAGCCCAGATCCAGTGGGCCCCATGCCCGGGTCGAGCCCGAACATGAAGCGGCCGGCCTTCCCCCATGCCAAGATTAAAATTTTGTAATAAATAATTTTGTTGTATTTCTTTTGTTTTGTTTTATGGATAAATGTAAGAAAAATAGGCATAAAGCCAAATTTTTGTAAAGCCCATGGCTTATGTGCAAAAAGAAATGGCACATGAGCCATGGGATAGGCAAAATGCCATTTTGTGAAGCCCAAGGGGCTATGAGTAAAGTGTGTAGCCTATAAAGGCAAGGATAATGAAATATCCCAACAACTTTTTCTCTCTCTAAAAAAAAAACTTTCCAGATCTGAGATCTTTCTTCTTCTTCAAGGTTCCAAAACCTTCTTCTTTCTCTTGAATTAAATCAAGAGTTTTAATCTTCTTTTTATAAAACAAATTAGTTTTTCACCACAAAACCCACAAAGGGGAACTTGGTTCTGTCATCAGATCTCAAAAAGGAGAGATTTTGAGATTTCACATCTCTTGATCTTCAAGATCCAGCAAGCAACAGGAGGAAGAAGAAGAACCCCTTCCATTAACCCCAAAACATATTCAGGAGTCCAACTCCTCTCTGATTTCTCTTTTGAGAAATCCCTTTTTAGGCTAAAAGCCCTCTTTTCCTCACCAGCGCGCTAGCGCTCGAGCAATTTGCACCCACGTGCCGACACGTGGCGCGTGCGCCTGCGCTGCGCAAGGCGCCCTCGTGCCGACACGTGGCGCGCGCGCCTGCGCTGCGCAAGGCGCCCTCGTGTCGACACGTGACCCGCGCGCCTGTGCTGCGCAAGGCGCCCACGTGGCGCGCGCGCCTGCGCTGCGCAAGGCGCCCACGTGCCGACACGTGGCGCGTGCGTGCCTAGACGTTGGCCCCACGCATCCCTTGGATGCCTTTTCCCCCTCTTTTTATGTACATACATATACATATATATATATGTATACAAATTCACACATATACATACTCCGCAACATTCTCCCCTTCCAAAAAAAATTTTGGGCCGGGGCGCTGTCCCGAACCCCGCAAGGGGGCTGCTAGCCCCCTTGACCCCCAGCCCGCTATCCGGGTAGCGGGACCCCCGTAAAAACTCTGCGTAGCTCCCGATATATCCAAAATCCCCCCTTTTTTCAAAACAAAACACATGTACACTGCACATTGAGTTCGCATGGCCAGTTTAACCCGTCAATCGGAGGTTCCCTCGCTCCAAAGGCGAGGGGTAATTAACGGCAGCTTAGTCCGCGGCTGCCGGAGATTCGGATCCCCACAATCATTAAACCCCGGCCTACCCTAGGCAGGGGGAATCTGTAGTACGCCTGACAAGCGCGCGCGTATTCCCATCTCAATGGGGTGACGAAAAACACCCTACAGGTTCTGGCACGCCCGGTGGGACCAATCTCTCCTCCCATACTTCGGGTTAAAACGTTCATGTGAACTCAATCAATATACATATCGATTGCCTATATTGAAATGATGTTTTTTTCCTCCCGTGCAGCAATCAACCTTCGACAACAATGTCTCCCCAGATGAATTCAGCTTCCAACGTGACCCCGATTCCATACGTGGTCAAGATCAACGCTCGTGTGGTTCTCCCCGCAAGCCTCAGTCGACAGTGGGAAGAACCGCCCCGCCAGTTTGGCTCCGTCATCATCTACCCTGCCGGAAGCGCTCATCTGGCGGAAATCCCGGCGGAACAGGTGGCCAAGCCGGTCCCAAGGGGCAGGAGGCCGAATGTCGTGATCGCCAAGGCAGCACAACCGAAACTCAAGACAGCGTGTGAACGATTCTCTGGTGCTCCAGCGGGGGGCAAGAACTCCGGTACAAAGGGCAACTCAGGCGATAACTCCAACAAATACACAATCGAGCGTATCTCCAAGGCTCTCCATCGCCCGGTCTGCGACGTCTTCCCAAAGAGCTGAAGTCTGCCGGGTGCTTAGAACAGAAAAGTTAAGGCAAAAGCGGCTCAGGTATCGAGCCAACAAGAGGGCCAAGGCTTCAGCCAAATGGAATCGTGTGAAGTTCCAAGTGCAGGGTTGCCCCGCGACGACGGCTGAGTCGGACGTGAGAATCAGCAATTCCTTCGAGCCTCTGATGTGGGTTCAGAAAAATGCCATGACCGCCAGAATTAAGAAGTCAGCGGTCCGAACAATGTTACAAAGAGACGTGTCCTGGCCCCAACAGAAAAGGTATGACACTGTCTCTTCAAGAGTCTATCAGGCGCTCTGTGCCGCACGAAAGCAGCGGGGCAAATCCAGAAAAGAAGCGCCATCACCATTCAAGAACCTGGTTAGGCCAGCCGTCTTCAATCGATTACCAGCTACCGAAGCAAGGGGGTCAAGACAGCGATCCGTGAAATCAGCTTCCAATGATAGAAAGACGGCCGGATACATCATCCATACGGTCTATATGGCGGGCGGACGCCCCAGCGACAACCTTCGCAGCAAAAGCAAGGATGGGGCCACCACATCCCAAGCCCAATCTAGCCTGAATGTGGTCGCCGCCGCTCAAGAACAGCCGCCCCCGCTGGATGAAGAAAACCCTCTCGATGAGGATGATAGGCAGAAAGACCCCTCGGTCCATGAAGAGTCAAGCTCGGACAGCGAGGAGGAGCCGACTTTCCGCCCCAGGACTGCGGAGCAAGAGCTGCTTCAAGAGTTTCGAAAACAGCTCAGGAGCAAAGATAAAGAGATGGCTAAGCTCTATTCGAAGATTGACGACTTAACGAACGTGGTGATGCAGCTTACGGCTCAAATCGCTCGAGCGCCTCCCAACCAAGCACAAGCCACTACTAATCAGCCGGGTGATGACAATCCGAGGCAGCCAATGCCTGTTCCTTTGGGACCAAGACTGGTCGAGCCGCATGAAAGCCGGCCACATTCCGCTTCTGGGGACGCCTTAGCCCCAGATAATACTATCCCACTAACACAGGATCGGATAATGGATTTGGTCACCAGCAAGGTTAAAACATTGGTGGCCGAAGCTGAAGCTCAGAAAGAAATCGGCAGTAGCGGGCGGCCATATCCCGCGCAGTACGATCTGATTGAGTTCCCAAGCGGCTACGTTATTCCTAAGTTCGGAAGATTTGATGGAACGGGGAATGCAAATCAGCACGTCGCCCACTTCAAAGCATCGTGCGGAAATACAGGGGGCAATGACGCGCTCCTTCTTCGTCAGTTTGTCAATAGCCTGACCGGCGTCGCCTTCGACTGGTATGCGAGTATACCGGACGGGTCCGTCATTACCTTTGCCCAAATGGAGTCCCTGTTTCGGCAAAGGTTCATGAGTGTCAGTGATAAAATCTCCATTGCCGACCTTGTGAGGACCAAGCCGGGGAAGAATGAAAGCAACACCGACTTTATCGCTCGATGGCGTAATCTCACAGTCAAGTGCGAACCGCCGCTGGAGTAGGACCAGTCCGTCAGCCTTCTCATTGGGAACCTCAGCAACTGGATGGTCCCATTCTTGTGTACGGCGGGCCTCAAGACATTTCAGGAGCTAACCAAGAAAGTCCAAATGCTGGAACGCTCAAAGCAAGAGTCCCCGCCGGATTCTCAGAGAGACAAAACATGGAAAAGCAAGCGGGACGACAACCGTAGAAGCGGGAGTTCCAGCAGTACCAATGTCTTCAATGCGTCCGACAATGAAGAAAAGCGAAGGGCGGGCGAATCCAAAACCAATCGGTCTCGAAAGCCATTGCTGGGAGGAGATGGGCCTTCCCTAGAGGAGAAAAAGAACAAGGTTTACTCTTTCAGAAGGGACAAGGTCCGTAAGATATTTAAAGATGCCTTGAACAACGGCCTACAATTGCCGGAGTCGAAAAGACCCCAAGAAGCCAAAATGACCGACAATCCTCTGTATTGCCCGTACCACCGAGTAGTGAGCCATGCGATCGAGGATTGCTATATCTTCAAAGACTGGGTCGAGAAGCAGTACAAGGCTGGAGAGATCGAGCTGTCCAAAAGCGTGTTGGTGAACAATCAAGTTGCAACCGCCAACTTTATACAGACAGAAGTTGAAGCCTTCTGGGAGCGAACAGCTGAACCTGCTGCCCTGACAAACGAAACTGACTCATCGCGGCCTCCGTGGAGTACGCACATATCTAATAAGACGAAGAAGATGCTAAAGCTACTTCAGAAAGAGCCCAGGATGGAATGGGAAGGACAGAAGAAGCCTACCAGTCCAGCTGCCAATGCAGCTCCATCAGGCTCAAAATCCAAGAAGCTCAAGAAGAAGAAAAGTGCAGCTCGGCGTGGAAAAGAGTCTGCAGGGAAATCGACCATTCAAAAATATATCGATTCCCTCGAAGAATATGAACAAAAGGAAAGAACATTGATTCAATTGAAGGAGTTCTTCCCTGTACAAGCGGCTGAAATTCTGGAGGAGTTAGAAGAAGACCCCAATGAAGAGATCCCAGTAGTGACCTACTACGCCATCCATCTTGGCAGCGACTCGGAAGAGGATCTCTGTTTTCCCGAAGAGGACGAAGAGCTCGCCACAACGGCCAATCAAATCCAGCTCAGAAGCGGCAGGGCTCTACCGCCAAATCAGGGCAACGCCCCAAAAGGGAAGGAAAAACAAGTCGCTAATGAAGAAGATGGCAGAGAACCGGCCGATGAAAACATAAGTCCTTCCTCGGTGGACTATAATGTCTTGGCACATCTCCGGAAGCTTCCGTCTCTCCTGAGCATCTACGACGCCTTGGTCCTATCTAAAGAGCTTAGAGATGTTCTCATCCATGCTCTACAAAACCCCGAGCGGTATCAGGCCCACTTTGCGGAAATTAATATGAAAGAAGCCCAGCACGCTTTGCATGCCGCCGCAGTCACATTTAAGGATGAAGACTTGCTACTGGGAACGGCTGAGCATAATCGGCCGCTTTACGTGACCGGGTACAGCGACGGAGATCGAATTAATCGTATATTGATTGATCCGGGGTCCTCAGTGAACATCATGAACTTGCGAACTCTGAAGAGTTTGTCAATGGACGTCCGACACCTGTCAAGGGAAAGGATTGTCATTCAAGGCTTCAACAAAATTGCCAGCAAGTTCTGGGGTCTATAGCTTTGCCAATCAAATTCGGGGATCTGCAAACTGAAGCTAAGATATACGTGATCGACGCCGACACGTCTTATAAGATTCTCTTGGGACGGCCATGGCTCCACGATTATGGCATCATTCCGTCAACTCTCCATCAATGCATGAAGTATACTAAAAATGGCGAAGAAAGACGCATTGACGGAGACATCCAGCCGTTCGGTGTGCATGAAGTCCGCTATGAAGATTCTCGGTACTTTATGAACCACCAAAATGCTAAGCCACAACTGACCGAAGATAGACCGGCCCCAAGACCCAAAAGCAAATCTGCGCCGGTTGTCACTTTCAAAAGTAAAAACGCCCAAGTGCGCCCACATTTCGGTAGCGACACTGACGAGTCCGACGCTGGAAGCCCGTCCTTCCGTAAAACTCGCCCTCGTTTCGGCGGCGATACAGACGAATCTGTCACTGAAGCCCCATCTAGCAGTAATGTCCGCCCTCATCTTGGCAGCGACACTGAAGAGTCAGAGGAAGAGGACCTGTCGTGCAACAGCGGTGCAGATCGGACCTCCATGCAAAAAGCGAAACTACGAGAGACCCTCGAAATTGCAGAAGGGTCCCTAGCCGTCACAAGGGTGCCGGAGCAGATGTGCAAAGAGCTCGACGCACTTTCAGTCTCTACCGTAGACCAGCTGAAAACTTTCTACGTGCCCGGGAGGAAAAATGGACAGAAGGGCATCCTGTTTTACGGGTCAACCCCCGTTGTGCACCCGGACGATCTTTCTGTCGCGTGCCTTCCCTATGAGAGAGGCATAAGAGCCGTCCTCAATCCCAGATACTATGCGCCCGAGATGCGGGAATACTTTAAAAAGTGTGGATGCCGGTTATATCAGACGGAGTCCGAAGCAAAGTTTTACGAAGGGCTATGGCATCCACCCCAGGTCCGAGCACTCATCGATGGACGAATTCCAGATAGACGGGGCATATGCTACATTCAACCTGATTCCAAAGCGTGCTATATGATCCATGTTGGTGAGGCCAGCGAAAGATCAAATGATGATGACGAGATAGCCGAGCCAGAAGAAGCTCCTCAAGAGCTCGAAGATGGCGGACAAGCAACCTTTGATGAGCTAACCGAGATTGACTTAGGAACGCCCGATAATCCAAGGCCGACCTATATCAGCTCACTCTTGTCGGAGGAAATGAAAGAGCAGATAATTGCCCTGCTGCATGAGTTCGTCGACTGCTTCGCGTGGACATACAAAGAAATGCCTGGCCTTTCCCCTGAAGTGGCCGTACATAAGTTGGCTATATCTCCTGATGCTAAGCCAGTCAAACAAGCTCTTCGAAGAATGAGAAGGCAACTAGAAGAAAAGGTCATCGAGGAAACTAAGAAGCTCATCGATGCCGGCTTCATCAGGGAAGAGAAATATGCAGACTGGATCGCATGCATAGTCCCAGTGAAGAAGAAAAATGGGCAGATCCGAGTTTGTGTCGACTTCAGGGACCTCAACAAAGCATGTCCTAAAGATGACTTCCCTCTACCGGTCATGGAAATGATGGTCGATGACACCTTAAATTATGAGTTGTTCACCTTCATGGATGGCTCGTCTGGATACAATCAGATCAAGATGTCGCCTGAGGATGAGAAGCACACAGCATTTCGAACCCCGATTGGAATATATTGCTACAAGGTGATGCCGTTCGGATTGAAGAACGCAGGTGCTACATATCAAAGGGCAATGACTAATATCTTTGATGACCTAATCCATAAAGTCGTCGAATGCTATGTTGATGATCTGGTCGTCAAAACTAAAGCCAAGACCGACCACATCCAAGATCTTAGGACCGTTCTCACCAGACTGAGGGAATACGATCTGAAGATGAATCCTCTGAAATGTGCTTTTGGAGTGTCATCGGGAAAATTCCTGTTAGTCCGGCATCGAGGGATCGAAGTTGACCCATCAAAGATAAAGGCCATCATGGAGATGCCCCCTCCGAAAAGTCTGACGCAGCTAAGATCTTTTCAAGGCAAACTTGCTTATATAAGGAGGTTTATCGCAAATTTATCGGGGAAATGTAGGCCCTTCTCAAAGCTCATGAAGAAAGGAGCTCCTTTTATCTGGGATGCCGAATGTCAAGCAGCGTTCGAAAGCATCAAACAATACTTGTTGCACCCTCCAGTGCTGGCCGCTCCCATTCCAAATAAACCGCTGATTCTCTATACTGCCGCGCTAGATGAGTCACTCGGTGCGCTCCTTGCCCAGAATAATGAGGAGGGAAAAGAAAATGCCCTCTACTACCTCAGTCGAACTCTAGTCGGGGCGGAACACAACTATTCCCCAATCGAGAAGCAATGCCTGGCTCTGATATTTGCTGTGAAGAAGCTGAGGCACTATCTGCTTGCTCATCGGGTTATGCTGATCTCCAAGGTCGACCCGCTCAAACACTTGATTACCAGAGCGAGCCTAGCCGGCAGAATGGCAAGATGGGCTGTTATGCTACTCGAGTTTGACATAGTTTATACTCCTCAGAAAGCAGTAAAAGGGAAAGCTCTTGCAGACTTTCTCGCTGCTCATCCCATGCCAGAAGGGTCGCCGCTAAATTGTGAGTTACCCGACGAACAAGTGCTGCACCTCGAGGAAGATGGGCCATGTTGGGAGTTCTACTTCGATGGAGCCTCATCAATAAGGAGCTCCGGCAGATCAAGCGTCCCGGAGGTAAAAGTGGGGATAGGATTGGTATTCATCACGCCATCAATGGGAACCCTACGGCGTTCTTTCGCTCTCACCGAGCCTCGAACGAACAACGAAGCTGAGTATGAAGCTCTGATAGCTGGTTTGGAGCTCGCCATAGAAATGGAAATCCGTCGGCTACGGGTTTACGGTGACTCCCAGCTTGTCGTCAACCAAGTAAGCGGCAATTATAAGATATACAAACCCGAGTTGGCTCGGTACAGAAGCCGAGCGGTGGAACTCATGAAACGGTTCACTCATATCGAACTAACGAGAGTCTCTAGAGCGTTGAACGGAAAGGCTGATGTACTCGCTCGCTTGGCCAAGGAGCTGGCTGATCCTGACATGGACGAAATTCTGATCACAGTCAGGAGCCGGCAAATTCTACCCCCAGTCTCTCTACGAGAAGAGGAAAGCGCGGAACAGAAGAGCAGTCCTGCGGAAGAAGCTTCGATCATCCAAGACGAGCCCGATTGGAGAGAACCCTTCGTAGAGTACCTTCGATACGACAAGCTGCCCGAAGAAAAACCTGCGAGGATTCAGCTGAAGAAGAGAGCTCTCCGATACGTGTTTGTAAATGACACGCTATACCGCAGGTCATATGACCAACTCTGGCTTAGGTGCCTGTCATCGGCCGAAGCCCAAAAAGTCATGAAAGAAGTTCATTCAGGCGTTTGCGGTGCTCACCAATCTGGCCCCAAGATGCGACTGCAAATTAAACGGCTTGGGTATTATTGGCCCACCATGATACGGGACTGCGGAGAGCATGCAAAGAAATGTTATATCTGCCAAATTCACGGTGATTTTATTCACAAGCATCCCAATCCATTGCATCCTACGGTGGCGTCATGGCCTTTCGAAGTCTGGGGCACCGACATTGTTGGCCCAATTGATCCTCCGTCATCCAAAGGCCACCGGTTCATACTGGCCGCAACTGATTACTTCTCCAGATGGGCTGAAGCTGTCCCGCTAAAAGAAGTCAAGACAAAAGATATTCTGACATTCTTCCAACACAATATTCTATACCGCTTTGGTACACCAAGAAGAATCATTTCTGACAACGGGCCTTCTTTCAAGAGCTTCAATGTCTCAAGGTTCACTACTCAGCACAACATAGACTGGAGATATTCCTCCATCTACAATCCAAGAGCCAATGGGCTAGCCGAAGCCTTCAATAAGACTCTATGCAAGCTCCTGAGGAAAAATGCTTCAGCCAACAAGAGAGACTGGAATCTCAAACTTCACGAGGCGTTGTGGGCATATCGTACCATGCACCGTACTCCAACACAGTCCACTCCATACTCATTGCTCTTCGGAGTGGAGGCGGTCCTCCCCCTCGAAGTCGAAGTTCCAAGCTTAAGAATGGCCGTTCAGCACGAGTTGACAGAGGAGGAAAACGTGCTCCTTCGACTTGAAGAGCTCGATGCCCTCGAAGAAAAGAGGCTCGCGGTGCAGCAAAATCTAGAGCTATACCGAGCCCAAATGTCACGGGCCTATGACAAAATAACCCATCTCCGCGCTTTCAAGAAAGGTGAATTGGTGTTGGTCCTCAAAAGACCGATCATCCTCAATCGACATGCCAAGGGAAAATTCGAGCCAAACTGGGAAGGACCATACGTCATCGAGAAAGTGTTCGACGGAGGATCCTACCAACTAATAAGTGCCGAGGGAGAAAGGCCCATGCCACCCATCAATGACCGATATCTCAAGAAATACTACACGTGAATGCTCCAAGTCGCAGGCGAATTGAGCACATCAGCCCTACGGTCTGGATCATACATCCTGCAAAACCGTATACAATCCACGGGCGTAAATGGCCCCTATCTCTCCCAAATCCTGCCGGTGAGACTACTTTTAAAGTCCCACCAGCGGCAAAAAAAAAGAGAGAGAAAAAAAAAGAAGAAGAAAAAAAAAAGAAAAAGAAAAAATAATGATAAAAGAAATAAAAAAAATAAACGGTATGTCCACAAGCAAAACGGGCACGGATGAAACCCTGAAAGGGCTCCGTGAGTAAAAACAACAGGACTACCGGCGAGTCTGTGAAAACCCGAAAGGGCGCAAACTCATGAAAGGAGATGGAATACACTCGCGAAGTCCTCTCGACCTTGTGAGGAGAAAACCCTGCGTGAGATCCTTACGACTCACAAAGGAGAAACACACTTAGGAATCCTCACGATTCCTAAGGAGAAAATACACCTGCGGGATCCTTACGACTCGTAGGGAGAAAATGCTTTTATGGGACCCTCACGGCCCATAAAATTGAAAAGCCTTAGGTGATAGGGACCCAAACCTGTCTCCTAAGCCGTCGTTCCCCAACGGGCAACGGCAAATGATGAGTCGCTCCTGACATTTCGCTTCAGTGTTAGCGGTGCTGATGCCAACCAAAAACCCAAATCCCAAGTCCTCCCAAGGTAAATGATGAGTTGCTCCTGGCATTATTCCAGTGCAGCAATGCTGATGCCAAACAAGATCCAAATTCCTAGTCCCCAAACGGTGAATGATGAGTCGCTCCTGGTACCATATTCCAGTGTAGCGATGCAGACGCCAACCAAAATCCAATTTCTCAAAATTCTCCTGGCCCTACGGTGGGTCCCCAAATTGACCATCGTATACAATCCACGGGCTCAAATAATTCTCATCATACCCACGCCCCACCGTAATCACCAGTTACGCGGCTGGTCTCCGCTTTGGGAATGATGCTCCATTGATAAGACCCACTCATGTGTCCTCACGATATATGAGGAGAACAAACCTTTGTGGGATCCTTACGACTCATAAAGGAAAAACACACTTAGGAGTCCTTACGACTCCTAAGGAGAAAATACACCTGCGGGATCCTTACGACTCGTAGGGAGAAAATGCTTTTATGGGACCCTCACGGCCCATAAAATTGAAAAGTCTTAGGCGATAGGGATCTAAACCTGTCTCCTAAGCCATCGCTCCCCAATCCCCAAATGGCGAATGATGAGCCGCTCCTGGTACCATATTCCAGTGCAGCGATGCAGACGCCAACCAAATTCCAAATCCCATACCCCAACGGCGAATGATGAGTCGCTCCTGGTACCATATTCCAGTGCAGCGATGCAGACGCCGACAAAATCCCGAAATTTTTTCCGGCCCTACGGTCTGGATCATACATCCTGCAAAACCGTATACAATCCACGGGCATAAAACAATCCCAAAATCCTCTAAATGACAGATGATGATTCGCTCCTAGTACTATATTCCAGTATAGCGATGCTGATGTCAACCTAAATCAAAATCAACAAGTCAACTTTCACTCCGACACCGTAAAAAGCGGAGCAAGTCAGAATCCAATCTCGACGCCACAAGAAGCGGAGCAAGTCAAGTCTACCCCTGACACTGCAAGAAGCAGAGCAAGTCAAATCAAGAAACGACCGTCCAAGTCGCTAAAAGGGCAGCACCGACCGTCCAAGTCGCTAAAAGGGCAGCATCGACCGTCCACGTCGCAAAAAGGGCAGAACCGACCGTCCAAGTCGCTAAAAGGGCAGCATCGACCGTCCAAGTCGCAAAAAGGGCAGCATCGACCGTCCACGTCGCAAAAAGGGCAGAACCAACCGTCCAAGTCGCTCAAAGGGCAGCATCGACCGTCCAAGTCGCAAAAAGGGCAGCATCGACCGTCCACGTCGCAAAAAGGGCAGAACCGACCGTCCAAGTCGCTAAAAGGGCAGCATCGACCGTCCAAGTCGCAAAAAGGGCAGCATCGACCGTCCACGTCGCAAAAAGGGCAGAACCGACCGTCCAAGTCGCTAAAAGGGCAGCATCGACCTCCAAGTCGCAAAAAGGGCAGCATCGACCGTCCAAGTCGCAAAAAGGGCCGCACTGACCGTCCAAGTCGCTAAAAGGGCAGCATCGACCGTCCAAGTCGCAAAAAGGGCAGCATCGACCGTCCACGTCGCAAAAAGGGCAGAACCGACCATCCAAGTCGCTAAAAGGGCAGCATCGACCGTCCAAGTCGCAAAAAGGGCAGCATCGACCGTCCACGTCGCAAAAAGGGCAGAACCGACCGTCCAAGTCGCTAAAAGGGCAGCATCGACCGTCCAAGTCGCAAAAAGGGCAGCATCGACCGTCCACGTCGCAAAAAGGGCAGAACCGACCGTCCAAGTCGCTAAAAGGGCAGCATCGACCGTCCAAGTCGCAAAAAGGGCAGCATCGACCGTCCAAGTCGCAAAAAGGGCCGCATCGACCGTCCATGTCGTAAAAAGGGCGGTGCCAGTTTCCCGAAAGGTGGGAACCGAATCAAGTCGCCTCCACGTGAAAGAAGATCCATCAATTTCATGCACACGACCCACATATGTGGTGTGCATTTATTGATGGGGGGCAATTTGTTGGGGTAAAAATTTACACCCCGGTTGACCAAGTCAAAATCAAAGTCAACCCCAAGCCAAGTGGGCCCGAGCCCAGATCCAGTGGGCCCCATGCCCGGGTCGAGCCCGAACATGAAGCGGCCGGCCTTCCCCATGCCAAGATTAAAATTTTGTAATAAATAATTTTGTTGTATTTCTTTTGTTTTGTTTTATGGATAAATGTAAGAAAAATAGGCATAAAGCCAAATTTTTGTAAAGCCCATGGCTTATGTGCAAAAAGAAATGGCACATGAGCCATGGGATAGGCAAAATACCATTTTGTGAAGCCCAAGGGGCTATGTGTAAAGTGTGTAGCCTATAAAGGCAAGGATAATGAAATATCCCAACAACTTTTTCTCTCTCTAAAAAAAAAACTTTCCAGATCTGAGATCTTTCTTCTTCTTCAAGGTTCCAAAACCTTCTTCTTTCTCTTGAATTAAATCAAGAGTTTTAATCTTCTTTTTATAAAACAAATTAGTTTTTCACCACAAAACCCACAAAGGGGACCTTGGTTCTGTCATCAGATCTCAAAAAGGAGAGATTTTGAGATTTCACATCTCTTGATCTTCAAGATCCAGCAAGCAACAGGAGGAAGAAGAAGAACCCCTTCCATTAACCCCAAAACACATTCAGGAGTCCAACTCCTCTCTGATTTCTCTTTTGAGAAATCCCTTTTTAGGCTAAAAGCCCTCTTTTCCTCACCAGCGCGCTAGCGCTCGAGCAATTTGCGCCCACGTGCCGATACGTGGCGCGCGCGCATGCGCTGCGCAAGGCGCCCTCGTGCCGACACGTGGCGCGCGCGTCTGCGCTGCGCAAGGCGCCCACGTGCCGACACGTGGCGCGCGCGCCTGCGCTGCGTAATGCGCCCATTTGCCGACACGTGGCGCGCGCGCGCCTAGACGTTGGCCCTACGCATCCCTTGGATGCCTTTCCCCCCTCTTTTTATGTACATACATATACATATATATATGTATACAAATTCACACATATACATACTCCGCAACATTCTCCCCTTCCAAAAAAATTTCGGGCCGGGGCGCTGCCCCGAACCCCGCAAGGGGGCTGCTAGCCCCCTTGACCCCCAGCCCGCTATCCGGGTAGCGAGACCCCCGTAAAAACTCTGCGTGGCTCCCGATATATCCAAAATCCCCCCTTTTTTCAAAACAAAACACATGTACACTGCACATTGAGTTCGCATGGCCAGTTTAACCCGTCAATCGGAGGTTCCCTCGCTCCAAAGGCGAGGGGTAATTAACGGCAGCTTAGTCCGCGGCTGCCGGAGATTCGGATCCCCACAATCATTAAACCCCCGCCTACCCTAGGCAGGGGGAATCTGTAGTACGCCTGACAAGTGCGCGCGTATTCCCATCTCAATGGGGTGACGAAAAACACCCTACGGTGTGTATGTATGCATAGAGTCCTATTTAAAATGTTCAATGGGTAAGAAAGGGGTGAGAGATTTTCATCTCTCAAACCTTTCCTAAACCTAACCCTAACAAGTGAGGAACTACTCACTCATTAGGGAATTGATAAACAAGTTCATTTTTATATGGTTTTAATTTAATAACTATGGCAGATAAACAAATTTATAACTACGGCAGATAAAAAAATTTATAACTACGGCAGATAAAAAATTTATAGCTACGGAAGAAAAGAAATTCAAGATAAAATAACTTACTTCTTTATTGATGCACTCTTTGACAGATTACATGGAATTGAAAATATAAGATCTAGAAATTAAAAGAGGTATCTCAAAAGAGCCACCCAAAAAGAGATATCTAAAAAGAGGCACGAGAATTATTGGCCTTTTGCTCTCCAATTTATAGATACAGGAAACCTTAGGTTACATTCTGATCCATTCATAAATTTACAAATCTACCCTAAGAAGACCCGGTCAACGCACCGTCACCCCACCGACACGTGCACTGCACAGCCGCGGATCTGCGGCCAGAAGCCTTGTTTGGCCGCGGTTCCGCGGCCGTTTGATGGGCTCTTGGGCTCATTTCTTCTGTGTTGCTTCAATTTGTTTTTTCCATCTGTTTCCTTCACTTGGTTTCTCAGAATCTTTTCTACTTTCTTCCATATTTCTAACAGTGCAGGATTTGTGGACTTTTACCGTTTACTTCGCGTTGAAATCTTGAATCTTTTGCTGCCCTTGTACTTTGTACAATCGAACTATTCAATGATCTTCATTTATTCCTTAAACTGTAGGCGGCATAAAGATTCTTCTACGGCATAAAGATTCTTCTATTTATTGGTCGTAGTCTCACATTTATAGCATCTTTTCACCATTTTCACTGTATTTGTTCTGAGAATCTATAACCTGGAACTATTTAGCAGACATGGATCAAAAACACCTATTTATTTGTAATATGATTAAGAATAGGGAATATAATAATGCAAAATTCTGATATGAAGAAATACCCCCAAACTTATCTTTTGCTCGTCCCGAGCAAAGCCATTTTTATTCTCCACAAAATCCTAACCTCACTTTCACAGGGAATCGCGATTGCACTGAGCTCGTACAATAAGCCATTAAATCTCTAGGTGTCCCTAGTAGGAGGAGTGTTGTCTCCTGAGGGTTTACAGCGGATATTACCCACAAAATTCGATCAACTTGGCCTATTTACTTTTATTCTTCAATTCGGTGTTCTAACAAGAAATTCTATTATCTTCAACTCAGAAATTATCAACCCATATTTTTTTTACGTTTCCTTATCATTTAACTTAAGATTGTATATGTTCTGTAAATTTATTTAGTTTTTAGCATCGTTTGAGTTTTCCTTCTAAGGTTCCATCTCAACTTAGGAATTTTTTATCATCTCTACTAAACATATAAGTCCTATTTTCCATTCCTATCTCTCATCCAAATCCCAATCATATACCCCTACGTGTGTGTATGTATCACCCCTACACATGAAAATTCAATTCAAGCTATCATACTCTTGTCCATCGTTCAAAGTATTTTTAGTTGGTGAATTTTAGATGAAATTGCTCACACACCCTTCATGCGACCGTTAATACTTCTTAAGATACTAACGACGGATTACAAAATGTGTTCACGCATTCAGGCGTAATTCCTCGTCTTGTAATACCTAAGGCTTTAGCAGTGACTCCCAAACCAGTTGGTCTAAGGCACTAGGTGATAAAGCACCCTCGCTACATATTTTTTTATTTTACGCAGCCTTAAGTAACTGCAAAACCAGTGTTTATTTTTTTTATATCTCTTTATTCACACTTATAATTTTATTTTCCTTCATACTAAGGATTTTAGACAAGAGCATTTCAACGTATCCTCTACTATTCCAAGTTTCAAAGTTCGTGTTTATGCTAATTGTAGGGTATATATTTTCAGGATTTAGACTCAAGATTCAGAATTATTTTTTAGACTTACACTTCAATAAAAATTCAATACTCTTCCCTTATTTTGACTTAGCCCAAGAACTGAACTCAAAATTTGCCTATTTCTAAAATAAACTAAAAGGACATATATTTTCTACAGTTAAAGTTTAAGAAAGGTTATTTTGAGGGTTTTTAATTTACTAAGTTTAGGATCTAGTTTTTCCTAACTAGTCGACCGTCATGTTAAACTTAAGTTAAATAAGGCCAAAATTGAACTTTTCAATTTTTATAATTTTTTCAATTTTTATGGGTTTTAAAATAAGTATGCAAATGCAAAAATATACATATGAATGCGAAGGAAGAAAGCTTACCGAACACACCCCCAAACTTAAACTTGACAATGTCCTCACCGTCAGGCTACACCAAGAGGGTCAAAATTGTCGGCACTCCCCTATTTATTTTTTTTATTTTTTATTTTTTATTTTTTAATTATTAACAGAAAAAGAAAACAAAATATATATACACAAAAAGGTTCCCCCCAAACTTAAGTGAAATAGTGTTTCCACTGTTTAAGCGTTAAAGTTTAGAGTTAGGGGGAGAAAAACATAGTATCAAGCTATACAAGACTTTACATAGGCCAAAAGTTAGCACCAATCATTCAAAACTTTTATCGTTATAATGATATGGTTGGTGAACGAATGGAGTGTAGAGAATGAGAAGCACACGAGACCGTGTGGAGATAGAAGCAGTATACGGTCTCGGTTAAGAAGAAGAATGGCGGAAGGGAAAAAGAAATGGTGGTGGTGGTTCGAATTCTTCGGATGGAGGTTGATTAATCACAAAATCCGTGTCGTTTAGGAATGCAAGTTCGTTGGCGAAAATATCTTCGAAACTTTCATCGAAAATTCGATTGAACGTTTCAATGTCAATAAGTGTCATGCTAGAATTCAACACACTTGATTTTTCAAAAATTATGAAGGTAGGATAGTCGTAAGGCCCATTTACCTTATTTTCAAAAGAGTTTAAATCAAGTTGTTTTTCTAGAATTATCGAACTCAAAATAACGGATTGTGATTCATTAACACTCGGTATCATTAAAGGAAGATTAGAAGAAGAACCAGAGAAAGTGGGAGAAAGAAGTTGAATACAAACTTGAGGATGGAGATGGAGTGTATAAATTAGCACATTTTGTAATGACCGATGTGTAAAGAGCGATTGTGCTAATCTATCAACCCACTGAGAAATGAGGTCAAATCCCTCAAGACTCGTGAGAAAACATGGGTACGTCGAACTTGGTAAACTAGATATTGGAAATGAAAGCGATACGGTCTCTTGCGTGGTTAGAACTATGGAAAGGATGAAGGAGGGTGATTTAGGAAGTATAACAGTTAAAGGTTCAGGAGGATGAATTGGAAAATCCGACTCATCAAACAAAACGGGTCCATCCTTAATACTTTCCTCAATATTCTCCTAAAAATTTAGCTTATCCATGCCATTCTCATCAAAATCAAGACGCATATGAAGTTCGGGAAAAACATTTAATGATTCGGGATGATGAATTGGAGAGAAATACTCGGCCAAATCTACGGGTTCATCATCCAAATTATTCCCTGTGTCAATATCCTCAATCAAGTGAAAATCAATTTTTTTGGACACCTCATCAAAAGCATAGATATTTATCAATTCAGTTTCTAGATTGGAGGTGTAGAGGTCAAAAGGATTGGTGATGGTTTCACTTGAAAGGGACCCTTCACAATCTGGCAAATCAAGCATTACAAAGTCGCACAACTCATTAAATATTTTATTTTCAACTGGTAAATCATTTGGGACACTTGATAGACATTCAAAACTCGAGTTGTGGGATTCAATTGGGGATGGGTAGGTTTGATTTGGAAGGGTGTATAGTTCACTCTCTCCACTCAAATTCTCGATCTGTCCAACCGCCTCATCATACATTGGAATTTTTAGAGCTAGTTGGAAACTAACAACCGGGTCACTAGGTTGTATTGATGAATTAAGGGCGGCAATGGACGCACTCAAATTCCTCATCTGTTGGTTTGTTGCTACAATATAAGCTTCTAACGACTATTCCAGAGTACACATGGGTTGTGAAGGGGTTTCAGTAAAACATTCAAAATTGTTTGGATTCTGTAAACTCCCAAATGGCTGTGTAGAAGCAGTGTCTAGAGAAGGTACGAAAGTCGGGTAGGGCTGGTAGGAATTGAATGGTTGGACATGAGTAGGATCAACATATGGATAAAATGGTGAATGGACTTGTTGATCCCAAGAACTGGAAGTTTTGAAAGGAGTGAAAAATCGGTTACGAGCTTTTTCAATATGTTCAGCAATAGACATGGGTTTCGGAGTTACAACAGGACTCGAAGAAGGGGTATCAATGTAAGAAAGTGGTGAAGGTTGAAACGGTTGATACAAAGTGGATTGCGGTGTCCAACTGCTTCTCCTAGACGCTTCTATTCGATCTTTCAAAGAAATTTTGGGCATGGAGGGATCGTCCGTAATTCGACCAAAACAATGCGCATAGGAAGCAATTTTGGATGAGGGTACCAAAACTCGGCAAGTGTTTTGCGAGGTGGGGTACCGATGATGTAAGAAAGGAGAAGAAAAAGAATGTGATGATTTTTTTATTTTTTATTTTTTTATTTTTAAAATTTTATTTATTTATTTAGAAATTGTTTGTTTTTGGGTTTTTGAAATTTTTGAAAGTGTTTTTTTATTCCTTTTTTTAGAAAGAGTTTTTGCACAATTTGTACGGACTACTATACACTTTTAAACAGTCACAATATAAGTATGCACAATCAAGCCTAGAGCTAGGGTCTCCTAAGTCAACTAGACTGCTCCTAACTGTTCCAAAGGGCAAGTTGTGAGATCCTCAAATCGTCTCTTCACCGCCAATTATGGCCAGGTAAGCACAAGTAAAGAAAGGAGGGATCCGCTCACGAATCACTGTGAGACGGGCCTTTTAAAATTACATTTCCTACTTGTCTAGCCTAAGCACCACAAAGTCTGGTTTAGATAAACGGCCGATGCCTACAACTTTTCCTTTGTCCTATTGAGCGCGACAGTCCTTATTGGCTGGGTCTAATATTTTTTATTAACACGAAAGTTGATGCAAATGCTTTTTGTGATTTTTGGGGTCCTAGAAAGGGTAATGAAATGCTCACCCAATCTTGATTGGTGTAATAGCCCCTTAAAAGTCCGTTTTTAAAAAAATGCAAAGCAGTAAACACACCAAAAATCTAAAACACTTTCAAAATTTTTTTTATTTGGCAGCGCAAAGAATCCTACACAAAAAAAATTTATTGGAGAGGGAGAAGAATTTTGCACAAAGAACACTGCAGGAATTTTTTTTCAGTTGAGTTCAAAGGGTAGAAGAGAGGACAAAAATACATACAGAGAATTTTGGGATGCTGACGTAACCGCGGTTCCGCGGTCAAACGCTCAAATTCGCTGCGGTTCCGCGGTGGTTAAGATGGTTTAGATCTCCAAAATATTTCTCTGTGTTGTTCGGATTCTCCCCTGTTTGTCCAGATTCTCTGTTTCTTGATTTGTTCACTGGGATTTTCCAGATCTGAATCTGTCCCTCTTCTTTTTCTGCACAATTCACACAATACCTCTCAAAAAGAAAAAGATGAATTTTATTTTATTTTATTTTTTTTGTTTTAAAATTTTTTAATTTTTTTAATTTTTAATTTTTTAATTTTTTAATTTTTTTAACCTGAAATTACACAAAGAAAGAGACCACCGTCTCTCCGGCAATGGCGCCATTTGATTGATAGTGAGATTTTGCGTGCGTGCACTTTTAAAAGATAAATCAATGAATATTAATCGCAATCAATAACGGTGTCGCTTGGTAGCTAGCCAGTTGAGTACGGGTCGGTCCACAGGGAGATGGATTCTTTTTCTTTATGTTCTAACGAGTTAATCCAAAAGATTTTGGGTTTTATTTTAAGATCTAAGAATGAGATAAAAGTTTATAAAAAGTTTTCTAGGGTTAAGATTATGTTAGTTTGGAAATTCAATATTTCTCACCACTTTCTATGCTCTAATTAAGAACTTTTAGGTGTTAAGGTAATTGTGAACAAAGGGGATTACCACGATCGAGAAGAAACTAGGTTTATTCCTCTTGGTCCTTATCCGTCCTTTCTTAACTCTTACCCTAACCTCCATGGAAAGCATACACAACCGGTCTTTAACTATGGTATCACCACTACCTCGTGGGATAGGGTGCCGTAGTGAGCGGTGTGTGTATGTATGCATAAAGTCCTATTTAAAATGTTGAATGGGCAAGAAAGAGGTGAGAGATTTTTATCTCTCAAACCTTCCCTGAACCTAACCCTAACAAGTGAGGAACTACTCACTCATTAGGGAATCGATAAATGAGTTCATTTTTATATGGTTTTAATTTAATAACTATGGTCGATAAAAAAATTTATAAATACGGTAGATAAAAAAATTTATAACTATCGCAGATAAAAAATTTATAGCTATGGCAGAAAAGAAATTCAAGATAAAAAAACTTACTTCTTTATTAATGCACTCTTTGACAAATTACATGGAATTGAAAATCTAAGATCTAGAAATAATAGAGGCATCTCAAAAGAGGCACCCAAAAAGAGGCACGGGAATTATTGGCTTTTTGATCTCCTATTTATAGATACAGAAAACCCTAGGATACATTCTGATCCATTCATAAATTTACAAATCTACCCTAAGAAGACCCGGTCAACGCACCGTCACCCCCACCGACACGTGCACTGCACGGCCGCGGATCCGCGGCCGTGCGTCGCACGTGTCGGTGCGTCGGTGCATTGACTCGGTTTTCTTAAGGGTATTTTTGTAATTCTAGATATGAATCAGATGTAAATCCTAGGGTTTTTATTATCTATAAATAGGAACCCTACAGCCTCTTTTGAGGTATGCCTCTTTTGAGATGGCTCTTTTAATTTCTAGATCTTAGATTTTCAATTCCATGTAATCTGTCAAAGAGTGTATCAATAAAGAAGTAAGTTTTTTTTATCTTGCCTTAGTTATTTTAATTTCTTTTCTGCCCTAATTATCTAGCAATTTTATTTCTCTGCCGTAGTTATAAATTTTTTATCTGCCGTATTTAATTAAAAGAAAACCATAAAAATGAATTCGTTTATCAATTCTCTAATGAGTGAGTAGTTCCTCACTTGTTAGGGTTAGGAATAGGAAAGATTTGAGAGATGAAAATCTCTCACCCCTTTCTTGCCCGTCATACATTTTAAATAGGACTCTATGCATACATACACACACCGCTCACTGCGGCACCCTATCCCACGAGGTAGCGGTGATACCATAGTTAAAGTCCGGTTGTGTATGTTTTCCATGGAGGTTGGGATAAGAGTTAAGAAAGGACGGACAAGGACCAAAAGGAAGAAACCTAGTTTCTTCCCGATCCTGCTATCCACTTTGTTAACTATTACCTTAACACCTAAAAGATCTTAATTAAGGCAAAGAAAGCGGTAAGAATAATTGATTTTCCAAACTAACCTAATCTTAACCCTAACAAGCTTTTTATAAACTTTTATCTCATTCTTAGATCTTAAAAAAAAGCCACCAATTTTTTGGAATTAACTCGTAGGAACATAAAGAAAAGGAATCTATCTCCCTGTGGACCGACCCGTACTCAACCGGCTAGATACCAAGCGACGCCGTTATTGATTGCGGTATTCTTAACTTTGATTTTAAATCGCACGCAAAACAACTTTCAATCAGTTCCCTATTATTTTTCTCTATTCTGATACTAGGATTTGGGCGACTTGAACGGAGTTATGTGATTGTAACTATGAACTGCAGCATGGTTACAATATGGTACTCTATTTAAGTAACTTAGAGTCCTAGTCTTGATTCATTTCTTTGTTTCATGGTCATTATATTACCTTACTTCTCTCGGCTTCATTGCTTACCAGTTTATGTTTTGCGTAAGTTTTGAATCTTGTTTATCATACTGATCCTCTTCGGTGTCTTGGTTGCAGGATCATAGCAGACAGGAACCTGCGGTCATACCAGAGGCATGTTGATGACACCGCATTGATTAGAGTAATTTGTGGGATGCTGGAGAACCAGAAGCGGCAAACCGAAATAAACCAGCGGCAAGCCGAAGCTTTTCAGGAAGGTTTGCGGACTGTCCAGCAGTCCGTAAACACTGTTGCAGCCAAACCAGTCCAGCGTGTGGGTACCGTAGCGGATTTCAGGAGAGTTGGTCCATCCACTTTCACTGGTTTGGAGGAGCCGTTGCCAGCGAAACAGTGGCTAGTCGATACGGAGAAT
The DNA here is from genome assembly GCA_030015575.1 of Agapanthus africanus. Taxonomy (NCBI): domain Eukaryota; kingdom Viridiplantae; phylum Streptophyta; class Magnoliopsida; order Asparagales; family Amaryllidaceae; genus Agapanthus; species Agapanthus africanus. The sequence continues at coordinate 32,844,696 of CM057339.1, forward strand.
CTACTCGTTGCAGCACAGATTCCGGAGGACCAGAGAGTGGATATTGTACGCATCCAATTGGTGGACTATGCCCGTGAGTGGTGGCTTGTGGATGAGACCCATTTGCCCAAGACGATCAGTTGGGCAACTTTCTCACAGAGTTTCTTGGAGAAGTTCTTCCGCAGACTGCACGGGAAGAAATGGAAGAAAGATTTATCAATCTGAAGCAGAATGGCGGATCCGTGGACGCACATGCGGCTGAGTGGACATGGCTCAGCCGATTCACGGGACCTTTGGTTGCTAAAGAAGCTGATAGGGCACGAAGGTTCATGTGCAGTTTGGACGTAGAAATCCAGAGGCACATCATATCTCTAGGACTGACCACTTTCTCACAAGTTCTTAAAGCAGCCAGAGAGCAGCAAAGCTTATCAGTGAAGACAGGGGATACGTAGCAGCAGGCAGTTGTGGTACGGAAGCCTGCTTTTACGCCGAACCGAGCGCCTTTTTGCAGAGGTATCCCGGTGAACAGACGTGGCATTGTACCGATGAAGAAGTCAGTCGTGCCCAAGAAAAATGGAAGGACGATTTGTGGGTACTGCCATCTACCCGGACACGTGCAGAAGGAGTGTCAAAGGATGCTTGGACTTTGTTTGGTTTGCGGGTCAGCTGACTATACTGTCAGTGTTTGTCCGTCGAAGCTTCGTTTAAAGGACGATGTTCAGAAGCCACCGCATAGGCTGATTCAGGGGCAGAAGCAGATAACTCAGGGACCTAATCAAGCTCGAGCCTTTACACTGACGGCCGAAGAGGCCAATGCCTCAGATGAAGTTGTTTCAGGTATCCTACTTATTCATGATTTTCCCGCATTAGCATTATTCGATTCTTGTGCATTCCATTGTTTTATATCGTCCAAGTTTATTGCTGCACATTTGATTGCTTGCATAGCCCTGTCTTATTGCTGGGACATACACACTGGGAATGGGAAGATCATATCTAGTAGTGAGTGCAAAGATTGTTCTGTTGTTATTTGCGGACGTGAGTTACTTGCAGATTTCTTGGTGATCGATACTCGCAGTTATGATGTTGTCTTGGGAATGGACTTTCTCAGCACTTTCCACGCTCACATTGATCGTAGGGCAAAGAAAGTGATTTTCCAAATTCCCGGACATCCGGAGTTTGTTTTTACTGGAGGTAGCAATTCTGTTAGGCCAGTCGAGTTTAGGGAAGGGTTCTTTCGTCGATGGAAGTTGATAAGGAAGAAGTACCAGCTGTAGTTCGAGAGTTCATGGATGTATTCAAGGTCATCTCTGGTTTACCGCCAAAACAAAATATGGAGTTCGCGATTAATCTTGTTCCTGGTGCAGCGCCAATCTCAAAAGCGTACTATCCGATGGCACCAGTAGAGTTGGAAGAAGTAAAGAAGCAGGTTACAGAATTGCTAGAGAAGGGTTGGATTCGCAGCAGTAATTACCCTTGGGGAGCTCCAGTTCTTCTAGTCAAGAAGAAAGATGGCACAAGAAGGATGTGGATCGATTATCGAGAATTAAACAGGGTGACTATTACGAACAAATACCCGATCCCTCGTATTTGCGAATTATTCGAGCAACTCAGTGGCGCGAGGGATTCTTGAAGCTGGATTTGCAATCCAGATATCATCAAGTTCGAGTTAAATCGGAGGATATTTGCAAGACTGCATTCCGAACTCGATATGGACATTACGAGTATTTAGTGATGCCATTCGGAGTCACGAATGCACCGGTGATATTTATGGACTTGATGAACAGAATCTTTTCACCGTTCTTGGACAGTTTATAGTGGTGTTCATCGATGATATTCTGGTCTATTCGAGAAGTCTGGAAGAGAATGAAAAATACTTAAAGATCGCACTGCAGACATTGAGGCAAGAAAGATTATATGCAAAGTTGAGCAAGTGTGAGTTTTGGCTTGAAGAAGTGAAGTTTTTGGGGCATGTCGTATCCGGAGATGGAATCACCGTTGATCCCGAGAAAATTACAGCAGTTCAAGATCGGCCGATTCCGAAAAATGTAGCAGAGATCAGAAGTTTTCTTGGACTTGCTGGATATTACAGATGGTTCGTGGAGAATTTTGCTCACTTAGCTGAGCCTTTGACCAATTTTACGCGAAAGGAGATACCGTTTGTATGGACGGATAGTTGTGCGTCAGCTTTTGAGGCGTTGAAGCAAAAATTGATAACCGCTCCTATTTTGACCGTACCAGACGATTCCAGAGGATTGGTGATTCATAGCGACACATCTGGGAAAGGTTTGGGATGTGTTTTGATGCAGCATGGAAAAGTTATAGCTTACACATCGGGCAGTTGAAGACCCATGAGAAGAATTACCCAACTCATGATTTGGAGCTTGCAGCAGTGATTTTCGCTTTAAAGATTTGGAGACACCACTTACTGGGCGAAAGGGTCAAAGTATTCACCGATCATAAAAGCTTAAAGTATGTGTTCACGCAGAAAGAGCTCAACATGAGGTAGCGTAGATGGTTGGAGCTGATGGCTGACTACGATCTTGATCTAAAATACCATCCGGGGAAAGTTAATGTAGTGCCGGATCCACTTAGTCGGTTTCCAGCAATTCGGATGTTGACAGCACAGAGAGAGCTTATCGATGATTTTCGGAGATTCGAGTTGGAGGCGTGTTACCGCATTCTTCAGGACAGTTGATGTAGCTGCAAGTACAGTCGTCATTGATCGATAATATTAAAGAAGCACAGTCGCACGATCCAAGATTGCAGAAGTTTCGAGAACAGGTAGAAGCAGGACTTCAAACGGACTTGTTGATTCATAAAGATAGTTCGTTGCGATATGGTAGCCGTTTGTGTGTGCCGAAAGGAGACATTCGTAAAGAAGTTATGAAAGAGGCACACAGTTCCGTATATTCTGTACATCCAGGAAGCACGAAGATGTACCGTGATCTAAGACAGCATTTCTGGTGGGAAGACATAAAACGGAGATTGCTCGCTTTATAGCGAAGTGCTTTGTGTATCAACAAGTTAAGGCTGAACATCAAAGGGTAGCTGGTTTATTGCAACCACTTTCGATTCCTCAGTGGTAGTGGGAACATATAACCATGGATTTCGTGACAGCTTTACCGCAGAGTCCAAAGGGTAACAACACAGTTTGGGTGATCGCTGATCGTTTGACCAAGGCATCTCATTTCATTCCGTTTCGAGTGGGTCAGTCGACGGAAGCGTTAGCAGAACGGTACATGCAGGAGATTGTGAGATTGCATGGAGTACCTGTGAGCATCGTTTCCGATCGTGATACCCGATTCTTATAGCACTTCTGGAGGAGTTTACAGGAAAGTTTGGGAATGCGATTGAAGTTCAGCAGCGCTTATCATCCTCAGACAGATGGCCAGTCGGAGAGAACGATCCAAACTCTTGAAGACATGTTGAGAGCTTGCATATTGGATTTCAAGGGTTCATGGGAGGATCATCTACACTTGGTGGAGTTTTCGTACAATAACATCTTTCAGGCGACTATTCAGATGGCTCCATTCGAAGTATTGTATGGTCGCAAGTGTCGCTCACCCGTTTTTTGGGATGATATTAGAGAACGAAGATTGTTGGGACCAGATTTGATCATGCAAACAGTAGAGAAGATTAATACCATCCGAAATCATATGAAGGCAGCACAAGATCGGCAGAAAAGCTGGGCCTATACATCGAGAATACCTCTAGAGTTCGCTGTTGGTGATCTGGTATTTTTGAAGATATCACCGACTAGAGGAGTGATTCGTTTTGGGAGTCGAGGCAAGCTTAGTCCTTGATTCGTAGGGCCTTTCGAGATTATGGGGCATGTTGGAGAAGTGGCTTATCGATTGGCGTTACCACCATCTTTGGCGAATGTTCATTGCGTGTTTCATGTATCTCAACTCCGTAAGTATGTTCGAGATGAAACACACGTGCTAGATCATTCGGAGCTGACTGTAAGGGAGGATTTGACCTTTGAGGAACGACCGATTTCGATTGTTGATCGAAGAGAAAAGGTTCTTAAGAATAAGGTTATCCCGCTCGTACTTGTTTCATGGGGAAATCGCTCGCACGGAGAATCAACTTGGGAATGAGAAGATGAGATTTGACAGAAGTTTCCAAATCTTTTCTTGTAGATTCCTGTTTGTTTTTCTTTTCTTGTTCCGGGAATTTCGAGGATGAAATTCTTTTTGTAGTTGGGTATAATATAACACCCTAGTTCATTTATACCAGTTCTATTTTGAGTATTTCTTTATTTATGGTCTTTTCTTGATTTACTGTGTTTTGGGTGCGAATTGTGTATTTGGCATCTGTATTTGCATCCAAACCGACCCGCTTGCTGGAAACCCGTCTTGATTCTTGTTTATGTTTTATGCTTTATCCCGGTTATTTATGAGGATCCATGCACTTTCATTTTTTTATATATACTGCATACTGGAATTATATCTGGCATCTGCATTTTTAATATAATATTTAAAGTCGAATAAAATATTTAAAAAAAATCTAGCATGGCTTGCATCATACCCCTGACCCTGTGGTAGCATCCGCACCTCGTGTTCTTATCCCGTTCAGTGAAACGGACTCGTTTGGATAGCTACGTGCACGCTACGTGCATCCATTCTTGGGGGTATGCTTTTTCGTTACCCGGATATCATGTTTTGATGTTGGTTGATACGTATATTATCCGTATTTTAAAACTAGATTTTTAGACCCGACCCGGGCATGTTTTAGACTATTTTTGTATTAGCCAAAATCTCAAAATTTATTAATATTATATTTTAGTATATTTAACTGTTAAAGATTTATATACTTACGGTTAAAAAATTTAAAAATTTAAAAATAATTTTAAGATTTAAAAATCAAATCTATTCCAAACAGAAATCTTCTCTCTCTTTCTCTCCTCTCACGATCTCTCTCTCTTCTTTAACACACGAATCCCGTCACCACTTCCCTCTTCAGTCATCTTCCTTCTTCCCCCTCTTCTTTATATTTGTCGCCTCCATGAGGATCTGAGGAACCCTAACCCTAGCTGCCTTCACCTTCACCGACCTCTCCTCTCCTCAACGATCTCGTCCTCGCCACCCCCTTCTTTCTCTCTCCTCTCTCAACCTGACACCACCCTCACCCTCACCCAAGAACCCACAAACCCTACAACTCCGACCTCGCCTGCACCCACGTCGCCCCTCAACGCTGGTCTTCTTCGTCGGCCTCATCACCACCACCATCACCTTCCCTCCTCCTCACCAACACCCCAAAGCCAACCCTGAGCTCCTTCCCTGCACACCAAGGACCCTAACACCCTGTAGCTGCCCGCAACCCTTGCTGCCGTGGCCGTGAAACACCATCTTCGGTGAACCACGACCTCATTATCTCCCTCTCGTCTTCCTCTCTGAACCCTGTACACCAAACCATCCCCTCTCTTCTCTGTTCTTCTTTCTTTCTTCTTCTTCTTCTTCTTTCTTTCTCTTTTCTTTTCTTGATCTGGTTTTCCGGTGATCGCCGGAGCCGTGCTTGCCGCTGCCGATCCAGGAGACCCAGTGGACGTTCCCAGCCAGCGTGGTTATCTTCTTGCCTTTCCTGGACCTGTCCCATGTGCCGTCTGTGCGTTTCGACGTTTACCCGACGTCGGACGCAGCGTGCACACCCCGTCGTGAGAACCGATCAGGCAAGTTCATCTTGCTACATGCTATGTATCTTATTTTGCATCCATATGAATAAAAATATCACATGTTGATTGCACTGTACACCCATATTAATGTTTTACTGTTTTCGGATAGCCGTATGCATCCATATCATTTATTATATATGTAGCTATATCTACAGATCATATTATTTCATGTTATTGTTGTATTAACACCCCATGCGTGATGATGTGCATCCTACATAGTCATGGAGCTGTAGATGTAACCCCTGATAGATATTTGTGCATCCATGTTTTATTGTGTACCCATACCATTAATTCTACATATCTAGTTACATGCCATGTCATATTAATTCATATTACTGTTACATTAGTACCCCATGCTTGATAATGTGCATCCTACATAGTCATGATGTAACCCCTAATAGATATTTGTGCATCCAAACTTTAACGTGCATCCGTACTTTTACCCTGATTCTATACTTACTACATTTTACTGTTGGGCACCCATTTGATACACTGTGCACCCCCTGACATGACCTAATACACCACTGCTTGACTTTATACCTGATCCTGTTTCTAATGCCGACAATCCTGACATGTTGTCCCGATAGACATATCATGTTGTCTGTATAGACAAACATGTACCTGCTTGATCCTGTGTTGGCATTAACTCCAGATTTATCAATACCTGACTTGAACACATAACTTGGGGGCAAGGGGAAATCAATGATGAAACCTGACCTGTAACTCAACAGATCGACGCTTATACTAATCAGTTTTGGGGGCTAGGCCAGTCCCGGTATGATATTGCTGACATCATTCGTCTGTACATGTTTCCTATTTTGTGCTTTGCGGCACGTCTCGGATTCAGCCCCGAGAGTCTGGACCGTGGTCCCGGGTACGCACGGGATACTATTGAGTTATATCGACGATTCCATCAAATTGATTTCAAAGACTTGAGAGTAGATAACCCAGTAATATAGTTAGATTACTCATCGCACATCACATACACTGATACACTTCACTGTTCCATACTCATGTTACTGTATACATTTATTACTATTCATACTCATGCCTACATATCTTGTTACCTCCTGATTATGTTTTTATTGTTTGATATTATGACGCACTGATATCTGGGTTTTGCATGGCCCAGATTTTCTATCTTTGTCGCAGGCTGACCAGGAGTATTTTAGCCGACAGGCCGAGCAGTGAGGATCCTGTAAGTATTTTAGTTTAGTTTTCTTTCAGCATTTTCTTTTCCTGATGTGAGCTCTTATTTGGGACGTACTTTCCAGATTGTTATTGTTATTTGGATTTATTGCTTCCGCATATTATTTCTTGACACTTTATTCTGGCAGATGGACATGTACTAGATAGATTATTTATTTTTACTGTTCTCGATATCTTATAGACAGTCGTAATGTGACTGTGGAAGGATGTTTCCTAGCTACAGGTAACATGGTTGGCTCTGCCACGTACCAATCTTAGCGCACTCTGGGAAGCGGGGCATGACAAAAACTTTCGATGAGAGTGATGTGTTCTTCTGTCAGAGATTCGCTAGTGTGAATGAACACACTACCATGGCAGCTTTGGTCAACGAAAATTGTTAGACCGAATGAGACATGGGTTCAATATGTTACCCGATGGCGAAATCTCTGGTCAAAATGCGAACAACGCATCGACGAAACTTTAGCTATGGGAATGTTCATAGCCACCCTTGACCCATATTCAAAAGGTGTTCCTATTTATGTCCCCCTTCAAGCTGACAACCTTCCAAGAGCCCATGCAATCAAGTGGAATATCCTACTTGAACTAAGAAACCATAGGAGGGATGTGAAACCCATGTCCCACTCCGAATTAGATGATGAGGGAAAAAACCCCCAAGTCAAATTCATTCTTCCAAGGAAGAGGAAGTCTCGGCAGAATGAATGATGTGATATCTCGTTCCTTTGTATTTGATGAAGACGCTCCATCCATATCGGAAAGCGACTTTGATAAGCAGGGGGTAGGTGCTGTTTAAAATGCCCAGTACTTCCTGCAAAACAACCGATTGGCATGATGATGGATGAAGAAGTCCAAGAAGGTAAAAATAGACTAAGGCGTGAAGTGTCCATGCAAACAAAGGACAAGCAGCAGCGTCTCAGCAAACAAGAGTTGGAAGGGGTGAGTTATGCAACTTCACGACCAAATGAGAATGTTGGACCGAAAAGTCCTTGACTAGAAATTCATCTCAAATATGGTGAAAATGGACCGAAACGACCCTAAACTAATGTGTCGCCTCAAACATGGCGCATCACCCCAAATACGGAGATATCCTCTCTTGAGATCTATATTGCAATCGAAGTTCCAACGGCAAACGTTGCAACTCAGGTCCTACCGGCTACACAGCTACTCCAGCAATGAAGCCATCCCCAAGTCCCACCGGCAAACTGATGGGTCTCCTGCGGCGAAACTATTTTTGAGAGTTTCATCGTTCGCAAAAAAAAAAAGGTATATCCACAAGCGAAATGGGCACGGATGATAACCCGAAACGGCGCCGTGAGTAAAAACAGCAGGATTGCCGACGAATTTGTGAAAACCCGGAAGGGCGCAATCTCGTTAAAAGAAAATAAAATAAAAAACAGTGTTTCCACAAGCAAAATGGGCGCGGATGAAAACCCGAAAGGGCGCCGTGAGTAAAAACAGCAGGACTGCCGGCGAGTTTGTGAAAACCCGAATAGGGCGTAAACTCGTAAAAAAATTCATGTGCACTTGCAAGGTCCTCTCGACCTTGTGAGGAGAAAATACCTGCGTGAGATCCTTACGACTCACAAAAGGAGCAACACACTTAGGAATTCTCATGATTCCTGAGAAGAACTTACACTTACGGGATCCTCACGACTCGTAAGGAGAATTCCCCTTATGAGTCCCTCACGGCTTATAAGATTCAAAAGCCTTAAACTATAGGGATCTGAACCTGTTCTTAAGCCGTCATATCCCCCAAGTTGTCCTACAGGCGGTCCAATATCGACCCTTGTATACAATCTACGGGCATAAATAAACGTTCCCTCACCTAGTTCCACCAATGACGAGAAATGTCCTTATATGATGAACAACACTTATAGGTCCTCTCGACTTACAAGGAGAAAATACTCTTATGAGATCCTTATGACTTATAAGAGAACACACACTTAGGAATTCTCACGAATCCTAAGGAGAAAATACACCTATGAGATCCTCACGACTCGTAGGGAGAAATACCTTTATGAGACCCTTACGACTCATGAAGTCAAAAAGTCTTAGTCGGTAGGATCCTAATCCTGTTTGCTAAGCCACCTTTGTTTAAATCAGCAAAGGCAAATGATGATTCGCTCCTGAAAACATTCCAGTGGTAGCGATGCAGATGCCTAAATTGGTAGCAAATTCCAAGTCCTCTCAAGGCAAATGATGATTCGCTCCTGCATATATTCCAGTCGCAACTATATTGATGCTAAGATTGGTATTAGATCTCAAGTTCCATACTCGCAACAAAATCAGCAAGCCAAAAATACATATGAAATAGCCGAAATGATGGGGCAACTCGCAATAAAAATCAGCGTGCAAAATATATGCATATAAATCAGCCGAAATGTTTGGGCAACTCGTAATAAAAAGCAACGAGTAAAAAGAAAAGAATATCCGAAATGATTGGGCACTGCGATAAAAAGCCGAAATGATTGGGAAATCGCAACTTTCGCGATATAAAAAGCTGAAATGATAGAGCATCGCAGAAAGAAATAAAAAAAAATGATGATGAAACTTTTGCCCTGCAGATGAGTCTACACTGACCCTTGTATACAATGTATGGGCATAAACGCAAGGGGAACCATATTTTCCCACCAGGCTCCATCAAAGGGAGTTCCAAGTCTCGACGGTTTACAAAACAACTTAGAGACCACCTTGACACTTATCTCGTTACAACAGACGCAGTATCAACAATAGCGTTTCTTCTCACTCCAATAGGATGCAAACGCGACGTCAACAAGCGACCCCAGGGTCAACAAAGCGGAGCCATGGCAAAGTCCCTAGTTCCAAATTTCGACGGTTCACAAACGGCCTAGAGATCAACAACGGCATTTTTTCTCAGTCCAACAGGATACAGACACAACGTCAACAAAGCGAAGCCATGGCAAAGTCCCTAGTTCCAAATCTCGACGGTTCACAGACAGCCTAGAGATCAACAACGACTTTTCTTCTCACTCTAACAGGATGCAGACGCGACGTCAACAAAGAGGAGCCATGGCAAAGTCCCTAGTTCCAAATCTCAACAGTTCTTAGACAGCCTAGAGATCAACAACGGCATTTCTTCTCACTCCAACAGGATGCAGACGCGAAGTCAACAAAGCGGAATCATGGCAAAGTCCCTAATTCCAAATCTCTACGGTTCACAGACAGTGTAAATATCAACAACGGCGTTTCTTCTCACTCCAACAGTATGCAGACACGACATCAACAAGTGACCCCAGGGTCAACAAAGTAGAGCCATGGAAAAGTCCATAGTTCCAAATCTCGACGGTTCACAGACAGCCTAGAGATCAACAACGGCGTTTCTTCTCACTTCAGTAGGATGCAGACGCGACGTCAACAAGCGACCCCAGGGTCAACAAAGTGGAGTCATGGCAAAGTCCCTAGTTCTAAATATCGACGGTTCACAGACAACCTAGAGATCAACAACGACGTTTCTTTTCACTCCAGCAGGATGCAGACGTGACGTCAACAAGCGACCCCAAGGTCAACAAAGCGGAGCCATTGCAAAATCCCTAGTCCCAAATCTCGACGGTTCATAGACAACCTAGAGATCAACAACGACGTTTCTTCTCACTCCAGTAGGATGCAGACGCAACGTCAACAAGTGACCCCAGGGTTAACAAATCGGAGCCATCGCAAAGTCCCTAGTTCCAAATCTCAATGGTTCAAAGAAAACCTAAAGATCAACAACGGCGTTTCTTCTCACTCCAACAGGATGCAGACGCGACGTCAACAAAGCGGAGCCATGGCAAAGTCCCCAGTTCCCAGTCTTGACGGCAACATCTACAGCCTAGAGATCACCCCGGCGTTCCTTCTCGCTCCAGCAGGATGCAGACGTAATGTCAACAACCTACCTCAGGGTCAAAACAAAATGGAGCCATGGCAAAATCTCTAGTTCCAGGTCCTGACGGTTCACCAACAACGTAGAGACCACCTCGACGTTCATCTCGATACAGCAGACGCGATGTCACCCCGGCGTTCTCTCTCACTCCAGCAGGATGCAGACGCAATGTCAACAACGATTGTTCCCGCCAAAATTTTGGCTCACAACCTGCTCCCTTATAAAAAATAATAAAATAATAATAAAATAAAAAATGAAGGAAAAAACTCTACATGCAAAGAATGTAACAAATGCTTCAAAACCAAAAGTTAAAACATCGTGAAGCAATGCTTCAGATTCAGCGCCAGGCGCGCTGCGCCCTAGGCAGCGCACCCAATCAGAGCAAAGCTCTGTTTTAAAAATTCAAAATTTAAATTGAATCAAAGCTTCAGATTCTGTGCACTGCGCACTGCACACCGCGTGTCAAAAACAGACACGCCAGCGCCAGGTGCGCTGCGCCCTAGGCAGCGCACCCAATCAGAGCAAAGCTTTGTTTTAAAATTTGAAATGTAAAGGTTTAAGCAACGCTTCAGATCCAGCACTCTGCGCTAGTGCAGTTGCGCTACGCTCTGCGTTGCGTGCCATGTGTCAAACACGGGCGCGCTAGCGCAGTTGCGTTGCACTCTGCACTACGTGTCTAGCGTAGGTGCACTAGCGCAAGGTGCGCCAGCACTTGGATTAAAAACTCCCCACCGTCAGATCAAAGGGTCTATTAATAATAAATTATTAATTAATCAGAATTAAAATTCTGTTATGGAAAGATCTTTCTAATCTTTTTAAAAAGAAAAGAATTATCTTCTGCAAAGCAGAAGACTTAGGATCAAAAATCCAATGGTGGGGAAACATCCCCAAATCAATCAGAGAAAGATCTCTCTAACCGATTTAACAAATCATTTGGCCCTATATAAAGGACCCTAGACTTCAAGTCCAAGATATACAGAGTCAAAGATACAGAAAAAGAGAGAAAAACCCCCCTACAAAAAAGAGCAAACTCTTAAGAAAAAGAAGATTTTTCTTCATCTTAAAGGTAAAGAACTGTGTTCTTGAATAACAGAGATGAATCTATCTAAAGAAGAACCATCTTCTAGAAAGATCTTAAATCTATAAAAAGACCAAGGCCTTTTGATTTAAAAGAAAAGATAAAAAAGATCTAATCATAAAAAGACTAAAAGAAGTATTTTACTTCATTCATAGATCTTTTGATCTATAAAAGCATAGCTTTTTATAAAAAACAAGAACTTTTGTTCTTTGATCTTGAGGCAAAGCCTCCTTTGAAGAACATAAATCTGTTCTTTGATTTTAAAACCGATCAGAAGAGCTTTGCGCTATTAAAAAGTGCCTTGCACTCATGAACTGCGCCCTTGCGCTCTTTGGACCGGCGCTCAGCGCCAAAACCTGCCAAGTGTCAACCAGAGACACAATCTGCGCTTTGCGCTTCTAAAAAACAGAGCACTGCGCTCATGAGCTAGCGCTCAGCGCCAAGCGCGCCACGTGTCACTCACTGGCGCATCTACAAACTAGCGCAGCGCGCTCATAAATTAAAAGCGCAATACGCTAACAAACTAGCGCTAAGCGCGACACGTGTCCTCCTCGTGTACGCTATCCAACAGAAGCGCAATACGCTCTTTCCTTGGCGCAAAGCGCCTGACGTGCCACGTGGCGCACTGTCAGAACATATTTTGTTCTGATAAATGCTATCTAAAAGAATCAATAGCCGGAACAATAAAATGTTCAACTCATATCAACCGAGCCCATATGCTCATAAACCTTCAAACAGATTTTAGTCCCAAATTGGACTATAGATCTCCCAACCAACATTGGTTCAAGGGTACATCTTTGAACTCTTCTGATATTTGTCGTTGTAATTCTTCAACGTCTTCAGAGAGGTGATGGGTCCCGACAGCCATACATTCCACGGACTATAATGGACCACCATATTCTTAAACTGGTAATCGACTGAAATGTCCGTAAACTAAACAATAGAGTCTAAATGCTCTTTTGTTGGATCTAAATGATCCTGTTAAATTGATCTTAGTCTAGAAATTAGACTAGCGTATCCTTAACAAATGTTTAAGTTGATCTTAGTCTCAAATGAGGCTAACGTATCCTTAAACCAAACCCCCAAACCCAAATCTAAGAAGATACGGATTTGGACTAATCCACGTCCTATGGGCGACAACATAAATTAGTCTCCGTATACAATCCATGGGCAACCACAAACAAAACAAACACCAACAACACGAAGTGACCATCTGGAGAAGGGGAAAGTGGTTACCGCGATGCGGTAGCATAATTAACTACAGGGGCTTGCGCCTGCAGGGAAGAGCGTCCCCACAATCAAAAACCCCTCAAATGAGGGAGAATCTGACGAAGTCTGCTACATCGGCCGTATTCGTTTAAACCTTCGATACATGGTGTCATAAATCAACTTGGCATCTTCGAAGAGGTGGACGGATAGCACCAATTAGCATCTGCCCCGAATTTCAGCCAAGACGAGCCTACGCGGTCGCGTCTCCGTGATTCGGAGAGGAACAGATTCTGGCACGCCCGGTGGGACCTCTTCCTCTTTCCACTCCACACTTCATGTGTCGTGTTCGCGAACGAATCGCGGTTTGCTGTGGTTGCCTGTGTGTTCGAGGTACTTAGATTTGGTGTCTTGCTCCGTGCAGAAAATAGAAGATCAATGGCTTCAAACTGCACTAACTGCAACTCTCGCTCCGTCCCGTCCGGAGGAGTGACTTACGGGCCCCAAGCGGCCTCCATCTTCGCTATGCCGGTGGAACAAGTGACTCAGGCCACTACTGGGCTATTCTTTGGGACTATACTCCCGCCGATGAGCTCCAACGCCCCACAATCGTCGCAAGAACCTCCAAAGAAGTCGGTCTTTGATCGGATTACAACTACTGCGTCCCCTCTCAACGGGTCGCCCAAGTCCAATACCTCAGTTTTCAGCAAACTGGGCCAAAGCTCAAGTGGGCCTGTGAAGAAGCCCGCAATACCAGAAGGCGTTATCCCGAAGCGGATAACTATTCCTACTCCTGAAGTCACCAAGGCGACTTCTCTGGCTAAGGGGTCGGTCTTCACATGATTTTCCGTTTCAGCTCCCACTCCGCGTGAAGTAACCAAGGCCATTTCCCCTGCACGAAAATCAGCCTTCTCAAGATTGGCCGTTCTCTCTCAGCGAGCATCTGTCTTTGACAGACTGACGCTAACAACAGACTCTTATTAGGATAGGGGCATGGAAAAGTTGATCCAAAAGTGGAGGTAATCCCGGCTACACGACATGCTCGACGTCGCCACTGGCGCTGAGTGAGGAAAGCTAGGGGCAATTACCCTTCTGGACTGACTCCACCAGCTCCAACGGTGGAAGTTGATGCTGCTGTTCCAACCGGGAAAGGCTTTGAACTACTTAACAAGGTGTGCAGGAACTCTCCTACCGCCGTGCTGAAGAGATCTCCTCCACCGGTGGAGACGGTCACAGAAATGAAACCAAAGCAGTCCCCTCAACAGCGGTCTTCCAAAGTTTACAAAATCTGGCGGCAAGTCCGAGAGTCGGTGGTCGATCAAGACTATCCTCGCCGACAACAGAAGCTGTAGATTCAAAAGGAAGAGAATCGTCCTAGCAAGCCACAAAGGATGACAACTGCCTGGGTGCTCGCTGTGACGGCCACCTCAACTTCGACCGCTTATAAGAGGAGAAGGCCAGAAAAAATCCCCATGCCTACGACAAATGTCAAGGGCACTGAGCCTAAACGTCCTAAGTCTGGGGGCATGGTGGTGTATACCGTCTATATGGCATCCGAAAAAGAGGATAGCAGTATCTCCACAGGTCATCGACCGCTTACGCGATCAGTGACTAAGGCTCAAGAGCAGCAGCAGAAGCTTCAGGAGATGATAACTGCGATGGCCGCACTCACCGGGCCAAAAGAAAGCCCAGAGGCATTCTCAGAGCAACGCCATGAGCAAGAAAACGATGCTGAATTCCTCCGGAGAATACTTGAGAAGAAGGACAAAGAGGCTGCGAAAAAATAAGCCAATATAAAACGAATGCCCTTCTATTCCAAGATATGGTGGGCATGATGATCCAGCCGGATCCCCCAGCCGAAGATCCTCCAGTTATAATTGAAGATGACAGAGGAGAAACATCGAATCCCCTGTCGGCTCTGTCAGCAGCCAAAGAGGAGACAATCTCTAAAGCTGCCCTGGATGACTATATCGCTCAGCAGATAAGAGTTCACCAGGCAAATGAAGCGGCTGGGCAGATTGTTAGAACTGGGCGACCGTATCCAGGCTGGTATGATCAGATAAAATACCCTCCAGGCTACACGATCCCTAAGTTCCATGTATATAATGGGACGGGGAATCCACATCAGCATGTCGCTCAATTCAGGGTTCTTTGCGGCAACACCGGGGGCGATGATAAACTGTTGCTTCGCCAATTCATCAGCAGCTTAGCGGAAATGGTATTCGGAGCTACCTAACGACTCTTTCAAAACATTTGCGGAGATGGAGCTGCTGTTTACACAAAGATTTGCAAGCACCAGCGAGCGCACCCCGATCACCGCATTGATCAACGCCAGGGTAAGGCCAGGCAAAACGTGGGTTCAATACGCAATACGGTGGCGAAACTTATGGTCGAAGTGCGAACAACGCATCGAAGAAGCACCTGCGGTAGGCATGTTCCTGGGCACTCTTGATCCGCAAGCGACCATCTCGCAATTCATGATGTTCTTCAAACCAACTACTTTCCAGGCCTTGATTGACAAGTTGGCCCAAATGGATCAGATGGGTCATAGACCATCTCCTTCAAAGACGGATCCTCGAAATGAAAAAGGGAAAGGAAAAGAAACTTTCGTCGCCAGTACTCAACAACAGCCGAGCAACTTAAATCCGGTTGTCCGCCAAAACAATATGTGTTTACGCCCATCCCTTGAGGAAAGACTAGGACGTCCTTACTCGTTTCCTTAGGATAAAACAAGAAGACTGTTCGAGCTAGCAGTGCGCAACAGACTCATCAATCTGCCGAGTCCAAAACGTCCGTTGCAGCCAGGCGATCTCAACAATCCTAATTGCTGCCCTTACCATCAAGCAATAAGCCATCCAATCAAAGATTGCTTCATTTTCAAAGGCTGGATTGAGGACCAATACCAACAAGGCAAGTTCGCATTATCCGAAAACTGGAAGGTGAACCCGCCAAAACCTCATGCCCCTGAAAAAGTGGACATGCCGGGGGCATCGTGCTCTTTTGTAGAAAAAGCTCCATGGGAGGTCGCACTTTCAGCCAAGACGAAAAGAATGCTGAAGGATCTTCACACATGCCCAGCCGTCAGGTGGAAAAGTCCGCCAGAGCCCGAGGTCATTGATGGGATGATGAAACCACGCCCGACACCGAGAATTGATAGCAGTGGGCAAAACACTCAGGCACAGCCGTCAAAGTCTTCAAAGAAAAAGAAGAAGACCAAAAAGCTCGAGCAGTTTGATGAAAAGCGCACGGATCTGCGAAAATATATTGACGCACTGGAGGAATATAATCAGAAGGTGCGGACCCCAGTCACATTCCGAGAATTCCTCAGCCACGAGGACGGAGATGATGAAAAAGACTCGTCGGATGAACCTGAGGATTATGTTGCAAGCTGCCATATGATCTCTCACTCGTCAATAGACAGTGAAGAAACTCCTGACGCAGAGAAACCGGGGGCAGATCCCGAACTAGAACTTCTAGGGCTATCAGACGAAACAATTGACGCATTCCTGAACGAAGCCCGTCTAAAAAGCAAAGCTGATCGGGAGCGCGAGATGGACATATTTGAAAAGGCCAAACGCCGGCGACTGGACAAAAGGGTCGAAACACTCCCACCAGATCAAAGTACATCCGCCGCAAATAAAAGCATGATCAAGACAAGGAAACGATTCTCCAAAGCTATATCGATGGGGATGAAACTTCCTTCTTTCAGAGAAAATTCTCCTGGCAGTATACATCTTGATGAAGCAGACGTACATCCTAACTTCTGCTTATATCATCAAAAGATCGCACACCCTACTGAAGACTGCAACTCCTTTGAGTGCCGGTGGCAATGGTATGTCGCTCACAGGCAACACTTTAAGAAAACAAAGCGTGAAGCTCGTAGACAGCGGAAAAATGCGACAGATGAGCGTAAAAGAATTGTCGGCAATTGTCATAGGGTTGATCCCGGAGGATCGCGAGTTCTCACCTTCGGGAGCGACTCCGACGAAGAAGTAGCCCTCGGCCCTCTCTTCAAGGAATCCATCTCTGAAACGAAAGAACTGAGGAGTTGCGAGAACATTCAGCCGCGCAATCACACGCTACCTGGAAAGAATCTCGGACCCGCAAACAAGGGATCGAACAAAAAGGATAAGGAGAAGGGGAAAACGGCCTTCGTCGTCAACGCTCAACAACAATCGAGTGGCGCTAGACCGATTGTTCGCCAAAGCAATAAGCGGTAATCCCCCCTATGAGAAGTTGAAACGTCCTTACTCATTTCCCCGGGATGAAACAAGGAGACTGTTCGAACTAGCAGTGCGCAACAGGCTTATCACTCTACCGGAGCCGAAACACCCACTACAACTGAATGATATCAACAATCCTAATTACTGCCCTTACCACCGAGTATTGGGCCATCCGATCGAAAACTGCTACGTCTTCAAAAACTGGGTTGAAAACCAATACCAACAGGGCAAGTTCACGTTGTCCGAAAACTGGAAGGTGAGCCCGCCACAACCACATGCTCCGAAAAAGATGGATATGCCGGGGGCATCGTGCTCATTCATAGAGAAAGCCCCATAGACCGAAAAGTCAGTAAACTAGAGATTCACCTCAAATACGGCGATGGTGGACCACTGTGTCCTAAAACTGGCAACGGACCGAAACGTCCCTAAACTAACGATGGACCACTATGTCCTAAAACTGGCTACGGACCGAAACATTCCTAAATTAACGACGGACCGCAATGTCCTAAAACTTGCAAATGACCGAAACGTCGTTAAACTACTACCAACCCGCGGCATTCTCAGGCTGACGTGGTAAAAAAAACGGTATGTCCATAAGCAAAATGGGCACGGATGAAAACCCGAAAGGGCTCCGTGAGTAAAAACAGCAGGGCTACCGGCGAGTCTTGTGAAAACCCAAAAGGGCGCAACCTCGTTAGAATAAAAAAAGAAAAAAAAAGAAAAAACGGTATGTCCACAAGCAAAAAGGGCACGGATGAAAACCCGAAAGGGCTCCGTGAGTAAAAACAGCAGGGCTACCGGCGAGTTTTGTGAAAACCCGAAAGGGCGCAATCTCGTTAAAAGACACTTGCAAGGTCCTCTCGACTTCGTAAGGAGAAATCACCCGCGTGAGATCCTTACGACTCACAAGGAAGCAACACACTTAGGGATCCCCACGATTCCTAAGGAGAAATTACACTTGCGAGATCTTCACGACTCGTAAGGAGAACCCTCTTATGGGACCCTCACGGCTCATAAAATTCAAAAGTCTTAAGCTACAGGGATCTGAACCTTTTCTTAAGCAGTCCCCACAACCTCCGATACTGCCCTACAAGCGGCTCAATATTGACCCTTGTATACAATCCATGGGCGTGAATAAACATTTCCTTAACAAAGTCCCATCCGCGACTAGGGATATGTTTACACGGCGAACAACCCCTGTAAGTCCTCTCGACTTATAAAGAGAAAACACTCTTGTAAGATCCTTACGACTTATAAGAGAATATACACTTAGGGGTCCTCACGATTCCTAAGGAGAAAACGCACCTACAAGATCTTCACGACTCGTAGGGAGAAATACCTTTATGAGACCCTTACGGCTCATGAAGTCAAAAGCCTTAGTCGACAGGATCCTAACCATGTTCGCTAAGCCACCTTTGTCCGACATCGGCAGAGGCAAATGATGATTCGCTCCTGACAATATCCCAGTTGTAGCGGTGCTGATGCCGAAATCGGTGTCTAATTCCAAGCTTGCAACAAGAAGCTAGCAAGTCACACATGCATACGAAATAGCCGAAATGATGGGGCAACTTGCAACAAAATCAGCAAGTAAAAAAAATGTATGCATGCCAAATAGCCAAAATGATTGGGCAACTCGCAATAAAAAGCAGCGAGTAAAAATACAATAAATAGCCGAAATGATTGGGCAACTCGCAATAAAAAGCAGCGAGTAAAAATAAAATAAACAGCCGAAATGATTGGGCACCACGAAAAATAGCCGAAATGATTGGGCAATCGCGAACTTCGCGATATAAAAGCTGAAATGATAGAGCATCGTGGGAAGAAATTAAAAAAACAAAATTCTGAAAGAATGAAACTTTCGCCCTACAGATGAGATCACTTCGATCCCTGTATACAATCCAGGGGCACAAACAAAGAAGGAATCACACCTTTCCTTCCCAGGCTCCATCAGAAAACGAAGCCAAGTCTCGATGGCCACGTCTGTAGCCTGGAGACCCACAACAGCGTTCCTCCTCATTCCAGCAGGACTCAGACGCAACACCACCAAACGGAGCCACGGCAAAATCCCTAGTTCCGAACCTTGACGGTTCACCAGCAAGCTAGAGGCAACCGCGAAATTCGTCTCGATATAGCAGACGCAATGCCAGCAAACGAAGCGGAGGCCAAATTCCTAGCTTCAGGGTCTTGACGGCAACTCATATAAAACCGGAAAGACCATCGGAGATCATCTCACACCAGTGTGGAGTGGTCCCCATCTCGACGTTCGTCTCGATACAGCAGATGCGATGTCACCCCAGCGTTTTTCCTTCAACGGGATTCGGACGCGCCAAAACAACGAAGCAAAGGCCAAATTCCCAGCTTCAGGGTCTTGACGACAACTCATAAACCTGAAAGACTATCGAAGATCATCCCACACCAGCGTGGAGTGGTCACCATCTCGACGTTCGTCTCGATACAGCAAACGAGATATCACTGCAGCGTCCTTCCTCCAACAGGATTCGGACACGCCAAAGCAAACGAAGCGATGGCCAAATTCCTAGCTTCAGGGTCTTGACGGCAACTCATATAAAACCTAAAAGACTATCGGAGATCATCCCACACCAGTGCGGAATGATCACCACCTCGACATTCGTCTCGACACAGCAGACGAGATGTCACCACAACATTCTTTCTTCAGCAGGATTCAGATGCGACAATCAAACAACAGAGCCACGGCAAAATCCCTAGTTCCAAACCTTGACGGTTCACCAGCAACCTAGAGACAACCACGAAATTCGCCTCGATACAGCAGACACAATGCCAGCAAACGAAGTGAAGGCCAAATTCCTAGCTTCAGGGTCTTGACGACAACTCATATAAAACCGGAAAGACAATCGAAGATCATCTCACACTAGCATAGAGTGATCACCACCTCGACGTTCTTCTCGATACAACAGATGAGATGTCACTACAGCGTTCTTCCTCCAGCAGGATTCAGACACGACAATCAAACAACGGAGCCATGGCAAAATTCCTAGTTCCAAACCTCAATGGTTCACTAGCAACCTAGAGACAACCGCGACATTCGTCTCGATACAGCAGACGCAATGCCAGCAAACGAAGCGAAAGCTAAATTTCTAGCTTCAGGGTCTTGACGGCAACTCATATAAAACTTGAAAGACTATCGGAGATCATCCCACACCAGCGCGGAGTGGTTATGACTCATCGGGGCTCTCCAAAATGAGCCTAACCTCAAGTAAAAGCGGCATAGAAAAATTCCTAACGCTTGCTCTTCCGACGGTCAAAATGCCTAGGAAGATTGCTTGAAGACGTCTTGTCCAGCCCCCGAAGGGATCAGAGACACGACAGTCGCAAGGCTATTCGAACAGCAAGATCGCCTATCGAGGAATACAATAGCCAACACGACGGTACGACGGACAAAACCCTAGTACCACAGACCCTAACGGACATCTGTTGTAAAGATAAGAGGTTAACTGTGACGTTAGGATATTCTTGCGAGAAATGCTCGATTCGTCTCGACTCGTGAGGAAAAGCCTCAGGCAATGGGGATAAGAATCGGTTTCCTATGCACTGGGGCCCTACAAGTCGGTCCAAAATGGACTCTTGCATACTATTCACGGGTCACACTCTCCAAAGTCGAATCTCGAAAAGGAGGGAAACAACCGCTTACGGGTCCTCTCGACTCGTAAGAGGGAAAATTCTCTTGTGGGATCCTTACTATTCTCAAGAGAAAACGCACTGAGGAATCCTCACGATTCCTAAGGAGAAAATACACCTACGAGATCATCTCGACTCGTAGGGAGAAAACACCTTTGTGAGACCCTCACGGCTCATAAAGTTGAAAAGTCTTGGGTGGCAGATCCTAACCCTGTCCCCCAAGCCATCACTGCCCTGCAATGAGGTCAACATGGACTATCCACGGGCCACACTCTCCAAAGTCGAAAATCGACGAGGAGGGAAACAACCACTTACGAGTCCTCTCGACTTATAAGCGGGAAAATTCTCTTGTGAGATCCTTACGACTCTCAAGAGAAAGCACACTTAGGAATCCTCACGATTCCTAAGGAGAAAATACACCCACGAGATCCTCTCGACCCGTAGGGAGAAAAGTCTTCATGAGACCTTCACGGCTCATGAAGTTGAAAAGTCTTAGATAGCAGATCTGAACCTGCTCCCTAAGCCATCATTACCTCTCAGAGAGTTCAGGATGAAACGCCATCTACCATCTATGAGCCACATTTGCCAAAGCCACATTCGCCGCTGAAGTGAAGAAGCTACTTACGGGTCCCCACGATTCGTAAAGAAAAAATACCCGAGTGAGATCCTTACGATTCACGGAGGTAATGAACACTTAGAAATTCTCACGATTTCTAGGGAGAATTTGCACCTATGAGACCCTCTCGACTCGTAGGGAGTAAAACCTTCTTGAGACCCTTACGGCTTATGAAGACGAAGAAAGTCTTAGGCTACAAGGACCCTAAACTTGTCTCCTAAGTCCTCAATTCTGTGGCCATGCATAACTCTACACTACTTCACCCACGTACATACTTACGTGGGCAAAGTACTGGGGGGTATTTATTCCCGCCAAAATTTTGGCTCACAACCTGCTCCCTTATAAAAAATAATAAAATAATAATAAAATAAAAAATGAAGGGAAAAACTCCACATGCAAAGAATGTAACAAATGCTTCAAAGCCAAGAGTTAAAACATTGTGAAGCAATGTTTCAGATTCAGCGCCAGGCGCGCCGCGTCCTAGGCAGCGCACCCAATCAGAGCAAAACTCTGTTTTAAAAAATTCAAAATTTAAATTGAAGAAAAGCTTCAGATTCTGCACGCTGCACGCCACGTGTCAAAAACAGACACGCCAGCGCCAGGTGCGTTGCGCCCTAGGCAGCGCACCCAATCAGAGCAAAGCTTTGTTTTAAAATTTGAAATTTAAAGGTTGAAGCAACGTTTCAGATCCAGCGCTCTGCGCTGCGTGCCACGTGTCAAACACGGGCGCGCTAGCGCAGTTGGGCTGCGCTCTGCGCTGCGAGCCACGTGTCGAGCGCATATGCACTAGCGCAAGGTGTGCCAGCACTGGGATTAAAAACTCCCCACCGTCAGATCAAAAGATCTATTAATAATAAATTATTAATTGATCAGAATTAAAGTTCTGTTATGGAAAGATCTTTCCAATCTTGTTAAAAATAAGAAGATTATCTTCTGTAAAGCAGAAGCCTTAAGATCAAAGATCCAACGGTGGGGAAACATCCCCAAATCAATCAGAGAAAGATCTCTCTAACCGATTTAACAAATCATTTGGTCCTATATAAAGGACCCTAGACTTCAAGTCCAAGATATACAGAGACAAAGATATAAAAAAAGAGAGAAAAAAACCTCTGCAAAAAAGAGCAAACTCTTAAGAAAAAGAAGATTTTTCTTCATCTTAAAGGTAAAGAACTGTGTTCTTGAATAACAGAGATGAAACCATCTCATAAAAAAGAAGAACCATCTTCTAAAATGATCTTAGATCTATAAAAAGACCAAATTCTTTGATTTAAAAGAAAAGATCAAAAAGATCTAATCATAAAAAGACTAAAAGAAGTATTTTACTTCATTCATAGATCTTTTGATCTATAAAAGCAGAGCCTTTTATAAAAAACAAGAACTTTTGCTCTTTGATCTGGAGGCAAAGCCTCGTTTGAAGAACATAAATCTGTTCTTTGATCTTAAAACCGATCAGAAGCGCTTTGCGCTATTAAAAAGTGCCTTACACTCATGAACTGCGCCCTTGCGCTCCTTGGACCGGCGCTCAGCGCCAAAACCTGCCACGTGTCAACCAGAGACACAATCTGCGCTTTGCGCTTCTAAAAAACAGAGCACTGCGCTCATGAGCTAGCGCTCAGCGCCAAGCGCGCCACGTGTCACTCACTGGCGCATCTACAAACTAGCGCAGCACGCTCATAAATTAAAAGCGCAATACGCTAACAAACTAGCGCTTAGCGCTAAGCGCGACACGTGTCCTCCTCGTGTGCGCTATCCAACAGAAGCGCAATGCGCTCTTTCCTTGGCGCAAAGTGCCTGATGCGCCACGTGGCATACTGTCAGAACATATTTTGTTCTGATAAATGCTATCCAAAAGGCTCAATAGCCGGAACAATAAAATGTTCAACTCATATCAACTGAGCCCATATGCTCATAAACCTTCAAACAGACTTTAGTTCCAAATTGGACTATAAATCTCCCAACCAACATTGGTTCAAGGGTACATCTCTAAACTCCTCTGATATTTGTCGTTGTAATCCTTCAACGTCTTCAGAGAGGTGATGGGTCCCGACAGGCATACATTCCACGGACTATGATGGACCACCATGTCCTTAAACTGGTAATCGACCGAAATGTCCATAAACTAAACAATAGAGTCTAAATGCTCTTTTGTTGGATCTAAATTATCCTGTTAAGTTGATCTTAGTCTAGAAATTAGACTAACGTATCCTTAACAAACGTTTAAGTAGATCTTAGCCTCAAATGAGGCTAACGTATCCTTAAACCAAACCCCCAAACCCAAATCTAAGAAGATACGGATTTGGACTAATCCACGTCCTACGGGCAACAACATAAATTAGTCTCCGTAAACAATCCATGGGCAACCACAAACAAAACAAATACCCACGACACGAAATGACCATCTGGAGAAGGAGAAAGTGGTTACTGCGATGCGGTAGCGTAATTAACTGCAGGGGCTTGCTCCTGGAGGGAAGAGCGTCCCCACAATAAAAAACCCCTCAAATGAGGGGGAATCTGACGAAGTCTGCTATATCGGCTGCATCCGTTTAAACCTTCGATACATGGTGCCAAAAATCAACTTGGCATCTTTGGAGAGGTGGACGGATAGCACCAATTAGCATCTGCCCCGAATTTCAGGCAAGACGAGCCTACGCGGTCGCGTCTCCGTGATTCGGAGGGGAACACCGATCCTAGGGTCAAAACAAACAGAGCCATGGCAGAGTCCCTAGTTCCAAGACTCGACGGTTCACAAAAAAACTAGAGGCAACCGCGACATTCGTCTCATTACAGCAGATACAATGTCAATAAACGAAGCAAAGGAAAATCCCTAGCTTCAGGGTCTTGACGGCAACTCAAATAAAACCTGAAAGACTATCGGAGATCATCCCACACCAACGCGGAGTGGTTATGACTCATCGAAGCTCCCAAGCTGAGCCTAACCTCAAGTAAAAAACGGCATGGAAAATTCCTAACGCTTACTCTTTCGACGGTAATATGACTTGGGATATTACTTAAAGACATCTTGTCCATCCCCCG
Source organism: Agapanthus africanus (assembly GCA_030015575.1). Taxonomy (NCBI): domain Eukaryota; kingdom Viridiplantae; phylum Streptophyta; class Magnoliopsida; order Asparagales; family Amaryllidaceae; genus Agapanthus; species Agapanthus africanus. The sequence continues at coordinate 32,869,248 of CM057339.1, forward strand.
AAGGGATCAGAGACACGAAAGTCGCAGGGCTACTCGAATAGAAAGATTGTGTATCGGGGAATGCATCAGCCAATGTGACGGTACCACAGACAAAAACCCTAGTACCACAAAACCTAACGGACTTCTGTCATAAAGAGCATGGGTTATAATGTTAGGATATTCTTGCGAGAAATTCTCGACTCCTCTCGACTTGTAGGGAAAACAATGTTCCTGTAATAACTTCTTGACTCGTCTCGACTCGTAGGGAAAAACATCTTCATGAAACCCTCACGGCTCATGAAGGTGAAAAGCCTTAGGCAACGGGGATATGAACCTGTTTTCTAAGCACTGTGGCCCTACAAGTAGGTCTAAACTGACTCTTGTATACTATCTACGGGCCATATTCTCTAAAGTGGAATATCGACAAGGAGGGAAAAAACACTTACAAGTCCTCTCGACTTGTAAGGGGGAAAATTCTCTTGTGAGATCCTTACGACTCTCAAGAAAAAACGCACTTAGAAGATCCTCACGACTACTAAGGAGAAAATACACCTGCGGGATTCTCTTAACTCGTAAAGAGAAACCCTTTATGAGACCCTCACGGCTTATAATGTTGAAAAATCTTATGCGGCAGATCCAAACCTGTTTCCTAAGCCATCGCTACCCTATAAGCAGGTCCAAACTGACTCTTGTATACTATCCACGGGCCATATTCTCCAAAGTCGAATATCGACAAGGAGGAAAAAAACCCACTTGCAAGTCCTCTCAACTTGTAAGGGGAAATTTTCTTGTGAGAGCCTTACGACTCTCAAAAGAAAATGCACTTAGGAGATCCCCACAACTTCTAAGGAGAAGATACACCTGCGGGATCCTCTCGACTCATAAGGAGAAAACCCTTTATGAGACCCTCACGGCTCATAAAGTTGAAAAATCTTATGCGGAAGATCCAAACCTGTTTCCTAAGCCATCGCTGACCTACAAGCAGGTCCAAACTGACTCTATTATACTATCCATGGGCCATATTCTCCAAAGTCGAATATCGACAAGGAGGGAAAAAACCACTTACGAGTCCTCTCGAATTGTAAGGGGAAAATTCTCTTGTGAGATCCTTACAGCTCTCAAGAGAAAACATACTTAGGAGATCCTTACGACTTCTAAGGAGAAAATACACCTGCGGGATCCTCTCGACTCATAAGGAGAAAACCCTTTATGAGACCCTCATGGCTCATAAAGTTGAAAAGTCTTAGGAGGTGTTCATATCATAATTTTGCATTAGTATATTCCCCATTCTTAATTATTTTACAAATAAATAGGTGCTTTTGATCCATGTCTGCTAAATAGTTGCAGGTTACAGGTTCTCGGAACAATACAGTGAAAATGGTGAAAAGACGCTACAAAAGTGAGACTACAACCAACAAATAGAAGAATCTTTATCATGCCGCCTACAGTTTGATAGACAAACGAAGATCAGCAAACAGTTCGATTTCACAAAGCACGAAGGCAGCACAATATTCAAGACTTCAAAACGAAGCGAACGGTAAAAGTCCATAACATTCTGCACTGTGGAAATCTAGAAGAAACTAGAAGATATTCTGAGAAACCAAGTGAAGAAACCAGAAATAAAATGCAACATGAAGTACACCTGAGAAAATGAGCCAGAGAGCATTCAAGATGGCCGCGGATCCGCGGCCAAACAAGGCATATGGCCGCGGATCCACGGCCGTGATGTGCACGTGTCGGCGCGTATCGGTGCGTGTCGGTGGAATCGGTGCATTGACCCGGTTTTCTTAGGGTATTTTTGTAATTCTAGATATAGATCAGATGCAAAGGTTTGTATTATCTATAAATAGGAACCCTACAGTTCTTTTCGGAGCATACCTCTTTTTATGCCTCTTTTTATTTCTCTAATTTAAATTTTCAATTCCTTGTAATTGTCAAAGAGTGCATCAATAAAGTAAGTTGTTTCTTTTTATCTCTTGTTCTTATCTTAAATTTTTTATCTAGCAACTTTATTTCTCTGCCGTAGTTATTTTCCGCAAGTTAATTAGGCTATTAAATAAAAAAACATAAAAATGAACTCCTTTATTAATTCCCTAATGAGTGAGAAGTTCCTCACTTGTTAGGGTTTGGTTTGGGGAAGGTTTGAGAGATGAAAATCTCTCACCCCTTTCTTGCCTGTTCAATATTTTAAAGTAGAACTCTATGCAAACATACACACAACGCTCACTACGGCACCCTATCCACGAGGTAACAGTGATCCCATAGTTAAAGACCGGTTGTGTTTGATTTCCATAAAGGTTATGGGTAAGAGTTATGAAAGGACGGACAAGGTCCAAAGGGGAAGAAACCTAGTTTCTTCCCGATCGTGCTAATCCCCTTTGTTAACTATTACCTTAACACATAAAAGTTCTTAATTAGGGCAAAGAAAGCGGTGAGAATAATTGACTTTCCAAACTAACCTAATCCTAACCCTAGCAAGGCTTTAATCTTAATCAAACTCAACTTCAGTTTTTATTGAAAATCAAAACATACCACAAATAGGAATTGACTCGTTAGAATAGTACTTGTGGACCGACCCGTACTCAACCGGCTAACTACCAAGAAACACCGTTCTTGATTGCGGTTAATTCTTTGATTTCAAAGCGTATAAGCACAAAACCTAATACCAATCAAATGGCGTCATTTCCAGGGATGGCGTAGTTATTTTTTTTTTTAATTTCGGGTTAATTAAAAATTAAAAAATCATAAAAAATGAAATATATAAATATTCATCTTGTTATTGTTTGAAGGGTTTTACGTGTGAACTGTGTAGGATCAGAAAGACAAACGGATTCAGATCTGGAAAATTCCAGTAATCAAAACAGTAAACAGCAGATCTGAACAAACAGAGGAGAACCACAGCAGACAACAGAAGATTTTTGGAGGCTTGAACCAATATTTCCACCGCGGAACCACCGCGATTACCTACATTTAGCCGTGGATCCCTCGCGGCTTGCTGACGTCAGCAAGCCAAAACTTCTCTGTAAGCATTCTTTTCCTCTCTGTAACCCTTTGTAGTCCTCTGAAAAATTTTCCCCTAGAGTTCTTTGCACAAAACTTCTCCCCCTTCTCCAATAACTTGATTCTGTGCAGGATTCTTTGCGCCGCAAATAAAAAAAATTTTGGCAAGTGTTTTGTATTTTTGTGTGCTTACTGTTTTGCATTTTTAAAACGGACTTTTAAGGGGCTATAACACCAATCCAGATTGGGTGGGGATTTCATTACCCTTCTTAGGACCCCAAAAATCACAAAAAGTATTCACATCAACCATCGTGTTAATTAAAAAAGATTAGACTCGGCTAATAAAAACTGTCGTGCTCATTAGGACAAAGGAATAGTTGTAGGCATCAGTCATTTATCTAAACCAGACTTTGTGGTGCCTAGGCTAAACAAGTGGGAAAGGTAATTTTAAAAAGCCCGTCTCACGGTAATTCGTGAGCGGATTCCTCCTTTCTTTACTTGTGCTTACCTGGCCACAATTGGCGGTGAAGAGGCGATTTGAGGATCTCATAACTTGCCCTTTGGAACAGTTAGGAGCAGTCTAGTTGACTTAGAAGACCTTCGTTCTAGACTTGATTGTGTATATTGTGATTTCTTGAACGTGTGTCTAAGCTCCTTATAAAAATTATTTTTGCAAAAACTCCTTATAAATAAAAAAAACACAAAACAAAAAAAATTTACAAAAAGACTTGCCGATTTTGTCACTAGAAATCCACTGCACCCCACATTCTTTCATTGACGTTTTCTTACCCCCATCTTCTTTTTTCACTTTTTGACTACACTACCCCTCTTTAGTATATGTCCAGTTGGACTAGGGACACTAGCGCCCGTTTTGTCAATGTCTCGTTAGTTCCGACTGACGACACTTTCGACTCCGAAGTCGAAATTCCATCCACTTCTTTACCTTCATCCTTAAATTCATCGTCTTCTAAGGAGATGTCGAGATTCAATCCTAACAACTCCTTACCTACGGGACTGATTCCTTCTCCATTTGGTGCGAATAACCCACCACAGCCTCCTGTCAAAGAGTCCCAACGAATCGCGCTTCAGGATCTTTTTTATCCTATCCTCACCGCACTTCCCACTTGTCTTTCACTTCCACCGACTAATGGGGATAACTTTGAAATTAAACCCCACTTCATCAATATGCTGCCCAAATTTCACGGGCTGGAATCCAAAGATGCCTACATCTTCATTAACAAATTCCAGAATGTTTGCGCAATGATGAAGACCATACAACTTTCTGATGATGCTATAAGACTATGTGTCATTCCATTCACTTTATGTGACCTAGCTGAAAAATGGTTATATAGCACAGCATCACACTCCATAAAAAATTAGGAAGAGTTTGTTAATGCTTTTCTAAAAAAGTTTTACCCACACCACAAGACTGAGAGAATTCGCAACGAAATTATTCAATTTTCCCAGCTTCCTTTCGAACCTTTTTGGAAGTGTTTTGAAAGATTTAAGGACCTTCTTGTTCAGTGCCCTCACCACGGTATCGAGAATTAGCAACTTTGCCAAAGTTTATTCGAAGGAATGAACCCAGCAACTAAGCAGTTGTTGGAAACCATTTGTCATGGTCACTTTCTAACAAAATCAAGCGAGGAAGCTTGGCAATTTCTCGACGATCTTGCTGAACAAACACTTCAGTGGGAAAGCACTAAGACCACTTCATCTACTTCATCAGGTCAATCTAGGGCAGGCATACATCAACTTGATATGTCGATTACAATGAAGGCCGAAATGGTTGCACTCACGAAAAAACTTGAAGCAATTAAGAGCAAATTCTGATCGCCTTCTCCTGCCCCTGCTTTGCCCCCATGCACTGTTTGCGCTTGTTGTTCGGATCCGTCCCATCTTACTGAAGAGTGTCCTTACAATCCATTTGTTCAAGAACAAGATCAAGTCAATGCTGTCCTTCATCAAAGACAAAAAAATGATCCATACTCTTCAACTTATAATCCTGGTTGGAGGAGCCACCCAAATTTTACTTGGAACCAAAATCAACAACAATTCCAAGGCAATAACAATTTTCAGAGGCCTCCTCCACAACAGCAAGCCTATCAACAAACTTAATATCAGTACCCTTTCCAACCCCAACCTTACCCAAACCAAATGAACAGTTTTGTACCTAACAACTCTTATCCTCAAAACAATGTCGTTAAGCTAAATAACGATAAGGTTTTCTCGCTAGAACGAAGTCTGGATGTGTTTTTAAAACAATTTACACAATCCTCAGCAAGCATCCAGTCTTCCATTAAGTCTTTGGTGCAACACACCGCTTCACATGATCAGAGCATCAAAACAATTGAGGCCCAAATTGCAAAACTAAATGCCGCGTTAAGCGAGCGAGAAAAGGGAAAGCTTCCGTCTCAACCATTACCAAATCCCGGTCACACACACAATGTACATGTTGCTTATGAACAACAAAATCATAATGTAAATGCTGTGACTACGTTGAGATCTGGAAGAGTGTTGCACAACAACGTTGGTATTAGTGATGAAACCCCGGCCGCCAGTTCTTTTTCTTCTTCTTCTTCTTCTTCCTCATCTTCTTCGTCATCTTCTTCTTCGTCAGAGCCTTTTCTTCATTCTTCACAAGGCTCTACTTCTTCTAATTCTAACGGACCCACATCTCACTCCATGATAACACCAACACTGGGATCCATTCCAACTCCGTAATCTACTCCACAAATATTGGACTCAACAAATTTTCAAAATATTCCATTTCCAAACAGGTTGAGATCCAATAAACAAATTCCACAAATGGAGAAGATTGTGGAGTTATTCAAACAGCTTAGCATTAACATACCTCTCTTGGATGCAATTCAACAAGTCCCTTCTTACGCGAAAATCTTAAAGGACTTATGCACCAAGAAGAGAAAATCGCAGGTACCCAAGAAAGTATTCGTAGCTAGTGCCGTGAGCAATGCTCTTACCCAACCTTTGCCCCAAATACGAAAGGACCCTGGCTGTCCTACAATTTAAATAACAATTGGGGATAAGAACATCAACCGCGCACTGTTAGATCTTGGTTCCAGTGTTAACCTACTTCCCTATTCCGTTTATAAGCAGTTAGGCGTTGGAGAGTTGAAACCCACTCATTGTACTCTCCAAATGGCCGATCGATCCATCACCCATCTTAGGGGTGAGTTAGAAGATGTGTTGATTAAAGTAGGTGACTTCATATTCCCCATTGATTTCATTGTTATGAACACACAGCCTATGGCTAACCCACAGAACCAAATTCCGGTGATTCTCGGTCGACCATTTTTGGCCACTTCCAATGCTGTAATCAATTGTCGTAACGGCTCCATGACTCTATCCTTCGGGAAGATATCAAGTGAGTTTAACATTTACAAGATGGGAAGTCTACCCGCCGAACCTTCTGCTCATGCATGTTCTGTCGAATTAATGGATGCCGACAGCAGCGAATTTGATCAGCTTCAGGATACTGATCTAGACTCTTTTCATACGTTGTTTGACCCAACTTTGTATTATACACATATGGAATCTTCCATTAAGTTGTCTGGGTCAACATTTAACGCTGATTATGAATCTTTCATGGAGTCTAGAGATCGCCCCACTCTTTCTGATGACATTATTCTTCGGGGTATCGATGAAAGGTTTGAGAAAATTTTTGCTGATGAACTCGCATTTTTAGCAAACAGGGGGGTTGAGATGAATCAACTCCAAAAAGAAATTGAATCTTCGCCCCTTCTTCTTGACAGTCACAAAAATGCGAGTAATCCATCGTCAAAATCACTTTGTCATCTCTTCAAATTGAGATGCAATCCATTTCTGTTACACCACTCATCTCTTCCCCACTTCTTTATGATTCTAGACAACATCCTCTTCCACCAACTGCTGTGTTTTACTGATAAATTCTTTGAATGGTTGGTATTGACTTTTGGCCTTTGCAAAGTTTGGCATTGACTTGTAACATTGTTCAAGTTTAGGGGAGATTATGTTGGCTCTTGAAAGAAAATGATTTTTAGCCAACTGTATGATTGGGGCTACGTTTACCACTTGTAAATATATAAAAAAAATTATTTTGGGGTACTTTTGTAAATTTCCAGTTTTAAAAAAATAAAAAAAATAAACAGGGGAGTGCCGACAATTTTGACCCTCTTGGTATAGCCTGACAGTGAGGACACTGCCAAGTTTAAGTTTGTGGGTGTGCTCGGTAAGCTTTCTTCCTTCGCATTCATATGTATAATTTTGCATTTGCATACTTATTTTGAAACCCATAAAATATTGAAAAATTTTAAATCATAAAAATTGAAAAAATTCAATTTTGGCCATATTTGATTTAAGTTTGACAAGACGGTTAACTAGTAGGGAAAAACTAGATTTTAAACTTAGTAAATTAAAAACCCTAAAAATAACCTTTCTTAAAGTTTAACGGTAGAAAATATATGTTCTTGTAGTTTATTTAGAAATAGGCAAATTTTGAGTTCAGTTCTTGGGGTAAGTCAAAATAAGGGAAGAGTATTGAATTTTTATTTGAAGTGTAATTCTGAAAATAATTCTGAACCTTAAGTCTAAATTCTGAAAATATATACCCTACAATTAGCACATACACTCACCTTGAAACTTAGAATAGTAGAGGATACCTTGAAATGCTCTTGTCTAAAATCCTTAGTATGAAGGAAAAGAAAATAAAAGTACAAGTGTGAATAAAGAGACATAAAAATAAACACTTGTTTTGTAACTACTTAAGGCAGCATAAATAAAAAATATAGTGAGGGTGCTTTATCACCTAGTGCCTTAGACCAACTGGTTTGGGAGTCACTGCTAAGCCTTAGGTATTACAAGACAAGGAATTACGCCTTAATGAGCGAACACATTTTGTAATTGGTCGTTAGTATCTCAAGAAGTATTAATGGTCGCATGAAAGATGTGTGAGCAATTTCATTTAAAATTCACCAACTAAAACTATTTTGGACGATGGACAAGGGTATGATAGCTTGAATTGAATTTCCAAGTGTAGGGGTGATACATACACACACGTAGGGGTATATGATTGGGGTTTGGATGAGAGATATGGATGAAATATAGGACTTATATTTTCAGTAGAGATGATAAAAATTTCTAAGTTGAGATGGAACCTTAGAAGGAAAAATCAAAAGATGATAAAAACTAAATAAATTTACAGAACATATACAATCTTAAGTTAAATGATAAGGAAGCGTGAAAAATATGGGTTGATAATTTCTGAGTTGAAGATAATAAAATTTCTTGCTAGAATACCGAATTGAAGAATAAAAGTCAATTAGGCCAAATTAATCGGATTTTGTGGGTAGTATCCGCTGAAAACCCTCAGGAGACAACACTCCTCCTACTAGGAACACCTATAGGTTTAACGGCTTGTTGCACGAGCTCAGTGCAATCGCATTTCCCTGCGAAAATGAGGTTAGGCTTTTTCGAGAATAAAACTAGTTTTGCTCGGGACGAGCAAAAGATAAGTTTGGGGGTATTTGTTCATATCATAATTTTGCATTATTATATTCCCCATTCTTAATCATTTTACAAATAAATAGGTGCTTTTGATCCATGTCTGCTAAATAGTTACAGGTTACAGGTTATCGTAACAATACAGTGAAAATGGTGAAAAGGCACTACAAAAGGGAGACTACGACCAACAAATAGAAGAATTTTTATCATGCCGCCTACAGTTTGAGGGACAAACGAAGATCAGCAAACAGTTCGATTTTACAAAGCATGAAGGCAGCACAAGATTCAAGATTTCAACACGAAGCGAACGGTAAAAGTCCACAACATTCTGCACTGTGGAAATCTGGAAGAAACTAGAAGACATTCTGAAAAACCAAGTGAAGAAACCAGAAGTAAAATGCAACATGAAGTAAACCTGAGAAAATGAGCCAGAGAGCATTCAAGATGGCCGTGGATCCGCATCCAAACAAGGCATATGGCCGCGGATCCGCGGCCGTGATGTGCACGTGTCAGTGTGTGTCGGTGGAGTCGGTGCATTGACCCGGTTTTCTTAGGGTATTTTTGTAATTCTAGATATGGATCAGATATAAACTCTAGGGTTTGTATTATCTATAAATAGGAATCCTACAGCTCTTTTCGGAGCATGCCTCTTTTTATGCCTCTTTTTATTTCTCTAGTTTAAATTTTCAATTCCTTGTAATTGTCAAAGAGTGCATCAATAAAGTAAGTTGTTTCTTTTTATCTCTTGTTCTTATCTTGAATTTTTTATCTAGCAATTTTATTTCTCTGCCGTAGTTATTTTCCGCAAGTTAATTAGGCTATTAAATAAAAAAAAACATAAAAATGAACTCCTTTATTAATTTCCTAATGAGTGAGTAGTTCCTCACTTGTTAGGGTTTGGTTTGGGGAAGGTTTAAGAGATGAAAATCTCTCACCCCTTTCTTGCCCGTTCAATATTTTAAAGTAGGACTCTATGCAAACATACACACACCGCTCACTACGGCACCCTATCCACGAGGTAGTGGTGATTCCATAGTTAAAGATCGGCTGTGTTTGATTTCCATAGAGATTAGGATTAAGAGTTAAGAAAGGACGGACAAGGACCAAAGGGGAAGAAACCTAGTTTCTTCCCGATCATGCTAATCCCCTTTGTTGATTATTACCTTAACACCTAAAAGTTCTTAATTAGGGCAAAGAAGGCGGTGAGAATAATTGACTTTCCAAACTAACCTAATCCTAACCCTAGCAAGGCTTTAATCCTAATCAAACTCAACTTCAGTTTTTATTGAAAATCAAAACCTATCACAAATAGGAATTAACTCGTTACAACAACTAGAAAATACACGTAATCCCTGTAGACCGACCCGTACTCAACCGGCTAGCTACCAAGCTACACCGTTCTTGATTGCGGTTAATTCTTTGATTTCAAAGTGCAAAAGCACAAAATCTAATACCAATCAGGAGGCGGATGCAAACCTATTTCCTAAGCCATCGCTGCCCTACAAGCAGGTCCAAACTGACTCTTGTATACTATCCACAGGTCATATTCTCCAAAGTCGAATATCGACAAGAAGAAAAAAAGCACTTACGAGTCCTCTCGACTTGTAAGGGAGGAAATTCTCTTGTAAGATCCTTACGACTCTCAAGAGAAAACACACTTATGATATCCTCACGACTTCTAAGAAGAAAATACACCTGCGGAATCCTCTCGACTCGTAGGGAGAAAACCCTTTATGAGACCCTCACGGCTCATAAAGTTGAAAAGTCTTAGGCGGCAGATCCAAACCTGTTTTCTAAGCCATCGCTGCCTTACAAGAAGGTCCAAGCTGACTTTTGTACACTATCCATGGACCACATTCGCCAATGAAATAAAGAAGCTACTTACGGGTTCCTCACGATTCGTAAGGAGGAATACCCGAGTGAGATCCTTACGACTCACGGAGGCGATGCACACTTAGAAATCCTCATAATTTCTAGGGAGAATATGAACCGATGAGATCCTCTCGACTTGTAGGGAGAAAAAACCTTCTTGAGACCGTTACGGCTCATGAAGATGAAAAAAGTCTTAGGCTACAAGGACCCTAAATTTGTCTCGTAAACCCTCAATTCTATGGCCATGCATAACTCTGCACTACTTCACCCACGTACATACTTACGCGGGCAAAGTAGTTGGGGGCATTTGTTCCTGTCAAAATTTTCAGCCAAGAGCTATTTGTTCCCTTATAAAAAAGGGAGAGAAGAAAGATGAAAAGAATTCACGGTTGGAAATCACGTGTTAAACACGTGAGCGCTTATATGCAAAGCATATAAGCGCTGAAAGAAAATAACAAAATGACAAACAGGTCTTACGTGTTAAACACGTGAGACCTAATATGCAAAGCATATAGGCGTTGAAAACACATAACTAAAGGCCAAACATGCCTCACGTGTAAAACACGTGAGCGCTCATATGCAAAGCATATAAGTGGTGAACATAAATAGGCTAAAACCGAAAGCATGTGTCACGTATTAAACACGTGAGTTCTCTTGCCTCTCACATGAAAAGCATGTGAGCGCCCCAATTTAAAATGTTCCCATTAAATTCTATGTGATAAAATTAAATCCTATTTCGGAAATATTTTCCCTGATCTTTCTAATATGGAAAGATCTTTCTCTAACAGAGAATCCTGAATTTAAAATCCGATTGTGATAAAATATCACAAATTAAATCATCTGATAGAATTAAATTCTATTTGAGAAATATTTTCCGGATCTTCCTCAAACTAGAAAGATCTTCTCTGTTAAACAGAGAACCTTTGGATCAAAAATCCAACGGTGATCATCTGGTAGAATAAAATTCTATCATAGGAAAATATTTTCCTAATCTTGTTAAACTAACAAGATATTCATATGATAAGAATAAATTTTATGTTAAACTAACGAGATATCCATATGATATAATTAAATTCTATATTAAGAAAATATATTTCTGATCTTGTTAAATTATAAAGATATGATAGAATAAAATTTTAATCTTGTTAAAACTAACAAGATATTCATAATCTTATTAAACAAACAAGAAATCTTCTTTGTTATGCAGAGAGACTTTGGATTAAAAATCCAACGGTGAATAAAATTCACCGATTGATCTAAAAGATCATGGAATCAATCATGATCTCTAAATGAGGGATTCTCTTAACAAATTGATTCTTTTCTTCTCGTATAAATAGGAGCGAGGAGAGGAGGAAAAAGAGATAAGAGGGAGAGGGTAAGAAAAATACAAAGAAAATTTAATTCTCTACAAAGAAGGAGACCACCCCCATAAGCTTCCCAAAAAGCTCCCACAAAAAAAAGAGAATTTAATTCTCAAATAAAGGGTTTAACCCTTCAAAAAAGAACTTAGTTATTCCTCCGGTTGAGGTCTGCAGAAGCAGATCTCCCCACAAGTTGAGAATTTAATTCTCATCAGGGGGATTCTGTTATGTAGATTCAAAACCTAGGGGAAAGAACTAAGTTCAAAGAATTTAATTCTTACAAAAGTATATAGGAGTTTAATTCCTCTGATAAAACTAGGGTTTAACCCAGTAAAAGAATTTAATTCTTATAAAACAAAAGACTTGAAATTCTCTAAACTCAGATCCCGGTATCGTTAATATGAGATCAAAATCTTCATACACATAGAAGGAAAGACATGTGATTCATTAGTGTTCAACACTATAACGAAACCTCACGTGTTTCCCACGTGAGTGCCTCTGGTGAACAAGGGAGAATTGCTGAGACCGACTCACGTGTTTTCCACGCGAGCGCTTAAAAGAAGAACAAGAGGTGCCTCCTAAGGCAGTCACGTGTTTTCAACGCGATCCCCAACCAAGTGCTTTGCACTTATATATAAAAGAGGAAATACGCCCCAAAGATAGCGATTACATTTGAGGGCGCTTCACGTGTTCGCACGTCGGCACCACAAGAACCAAGTGCTTAGCACTTTTATATATAAAAGAGGGAATAAACCCATGGAACAGCTTCCGCTTTGGGGCGCCTCACGTGTTCACACGTGAGCGCCTCCAAATTCCAGTGCTTTACACTGATTCAGTGCTTAGTACTGTGGGGTAACTATGGGAAATCAACCTTAGCCCAAATTAGCCAAGTCTCCCGAGGCCAAAACCTCTTTGATCACCAATCAACCAAGCCCCCTATGCTCAGGCCTTCCCAAACCGATCTTAGTCCTAAAGATGACTAATGATCTCTTAACAGATGGTATCCAAAATGATGTTCATCCTATACCTTCCAAGATAATTTTAGTCTCCAAAATGACTATTGATTCTTAGATGATTCACCAGGATCTTCTCTCTCAAATACGGGAATTGGTTCAAGGGTACATCTCTCTACACCTCTGATACATGTCGTTGTAATTCTTCAACGTTTTCAGAGAGGTGGTGGGTCTGCACTACCCAAACTGACGTGCAAACCAAATCCCAAACTGGATGTGTCCCATATCACATTTGCTTATCCCGACTCGTAACAAATACATGTGTGCGCAAAATGAACTACGGACCGTAACATCCTTAAAATAGACTCTACGGACCGTAACGTCCTTAAACTAGACTACTACGGACCGTAATGTGCTTAAACTAGACTCTACGGACCGTAACGTTCTCAAACTACCACGGACTATAATGTCCTTAAACAAAAACCTCACCTCAAAAAGGGTGATTTACGGACCGAAACATTCTTAAACTAACAACGGACCGTAACGTCCTCAAACTACTACGGACCGAAACGTCCTTAAACTAAACCCTCACCTCAAAAATGGTGATCTACGGACCGAAACGTCCTTAAACCAACAAGAGACCGTAACGTCATTAAACTAAAATAATAGAGCCTAAATGCCCTTTTGTTAGATCCAAATGATCCTAAAACCCTATTAAGTAGATCTTAGTCTCAAATTGGACTAACGTATTCTTAACAAAAATTTAAGTTGATCTTAATCTCAAACGTGATTAAAGATCCTTAAATCAACCCAAACCAAAATCTAAGATATACGGATTTAGACTAATCTACGCCCTACGGACGATAACATAAATTAGTCTCCGTATACAATCCACGGGCAAACAAAAATAAAACAAACACACACAACACGAAGTGAACTTCTGGAGTAGGAGAAAGTGGTTACCGCGATGCGGTAACGTAATTAATTGCAGGGGTTTGCGCCTGCAGAAAAGAGCGTCCACACCATCAAAAACCCATCGCAAGCGAGGGGGAATCTGACGAAGTCTGCTACAACGGCTGTATCTGTCCAGATCAAAAACCTCTCGCATCCCTTGATCCCTCACTCATTCAAGCATGAAAATTATTGCAATATAAAATTACAACCATGCTTGAATAGTGATTCAAGATGAATAAACAAAAGAAAAATACCATGCCTCACCATGCTTCCTCATTTTCCATTCTTTTTCTATTTTTCTCAAAAATAGAAAATAAGCCATGCTTCCCTCTTTTTCTATTTTTCTCAAAAATAGAATATATATATATATATATATATAAGAAAATATTTAGTGAGCTAATGATATTAGTTAAGATGTAATTATATCAAATATAATATATATCATATTATTAAATCAACACTTGATTTAATAACCGGTTATATCACATATGACCGACTAATATCATTTATCTGTGTATCACATTATCAAATCAACACTTGATTCGATAATCTGGTTATATCTTATATAACCTTACTTGATAACAGATAACTGCCAGATTACAATACGGTATCATATACACGTATTTAATCAGGCCCACACACATATCACATTTGTGTCCCACTTCGTTTCGCTTGAACCAGAAAACGTGTGTATGGGACTCTAAAGACTCATCAATACGCTAGCAGTAGATGATGATCTCATCAGTCACCCACAAGCCGTCAGCGGTACTAGATGGACGTAACAGCTACCCGGGTATTGAGCGATATGAAGATCAAAAAGCAAGATTTTCCATACTCTCCATGAAGCCTATCAGTAACACTACCTACAATCCGGTCTCTTTGTCTGATATGTCGCATATCATATCTAGGGATGGTAAACGTCAGATCCCAGTAACGTGATAAGTCATGCCGATGTCTGGCCTACAACGGTTCGAGAAACTATTGATAACTCTTATCAGTAATTCTTAACAGCAGCCATGGCCAGGGACTTCCAGTTATAGCCAATCGAGCATAGAGCAACATCAACCCCCAATACCGGGAAAGACGAAACCCCACTTCTCACTCATTGCCTCTATGTGACTCGGGACTGTACCTAAAATCTACCTGTTTTCACAACTCCGCTTGAGCGTGGTAGGAAGTAAATCAAAGCACGGTGGGAGCCACACAAGACTCTATGACGATCTCGAGTCTACAGACTAACCTATACTAGTGTCACCAGAAGACTACTATCTAACGATAGGTATAATACCAATTAGGAGTTCTCGGCGAGTCCGTTCAGTGTACCCATTCTCTGATGAGCACCTATGTACAATCTTTGATGTCACACACCAATGGTTGTGTGATCAACCATCGCCCTCCAAGGGACAAGAAACGTACACACTAGTCTACTCTGGAATATGGATGCCCTGTCTCGATATCCTCTCGACTAGGAACTGTTAAAGGATGTACTTTTGGACTACCATGGCCCACTAGTATGATCTCATCATAATCCTGGTAGTCAAGTACATATCCTAAGGGCTTTATCAACATGTAAGAGACAGACAGTAAAAATACCAGTTTACATGTTAAGATAAAGGTAATCAGATAGCATACTATCATGTCGAGCAAGAAAGTCCTCTCTATATATGTCCAAGCATCCACTATATCAACAATAATGGCCTCTAAGGCATACATATTCCTAACAATCTCCCACTTCCACTATGGCCAGTTGTTGTAGTATCTCATACCCAATGTCCCAAAAGTCTCTTGAATAGCATCTGGGGGAGGGCCTCGGTGAGTGGATCCGCTGTGTTAGCCTCCGTGTCAACTCTCCTGACCTCGATCTCCCGGAGATCAACTATCTCCTTGATCAGGTGATACTGTCTAAGAATATGTCTGGATCACTGATGGGACTGGGGTTCCTAGGTCTAAGCCACAACTCCATTGTTATCACAATACACAGGGATCGGATGCTCAATGGTAGGAACCAAGTTCATCTTATGAACTTTATTCATCCAGTCAGCCTCTTTGGCAATATCATTAGTACAGATGTAATCTGCCTTAATCAACGAGTCTACTATAGTATATAGCTTGGAACCATTCCAACATACCGTCTCTCCACTGAGGGTTAAGACAAAACCCGAGACTGACTTTCAGTCGTCCTTATCACTCTAGAAGCTTGAATTGGTAAAGGACCCCATCTGGAGTTCATCGTTACCATACACCAAGAACATCTCTTTAGTTCTTCTCAAGTACTTAAGAATGTTCTTCTCAGCGTTCCAGTGTTTCTCCCTAAGATCTGATTGATACCTACTAACTACATCTAGCGAGTAAGCTACATCCGGTCTGGTACACAATATCGTATACATGATTGAACCGACTGCCGAAGTATAGGGTATCCCTTATATGCGAGTCCTCTCCAAATCAGTCTTAGGAGACATATCTTTTGAGAGAGTGATTCTTGAACATGCGGGCACATTACCACGCTTAAAATCTTCCATACTAAACCTCTTTAGTATGGTGCCTATATACCTGGATTGGGACAATCCCAACATCTGTTTAGATCTATCTCTATAAATTTACATCCTCAGGATGTAGGAGGCATCAGTTAGATCTTTCATGGAGAACTTGTGTGATAAGAGGAGTTTGATCGAATGTAGCATAAGAATATCATTTCCTATCAAGAGTATGTCATCCGCGTACAATACGAGGAACACAACCATACTCTCTACAACCATTTTATATATATATGGTTCGTCTTCCTTTTGGATGAAGTCAAACTCTTTGATAGCTTCATTAAAACAGATGTTCCATCTCCGCGATACCTCCTTTAATGTATAGATGGATTCAAACAGCTTGTACATACTTCAGCTGCTCCTACTGTCTACGAAGCCTTCTGGCAGTGTCATATACACGCTCTCTTCTAAATCGCCATTTAAAAAAGCGGCCTTGATGTGCAATCTGCCAGATTTCGTCGTTATGGTATGCAGCAATGGTAAGTAAGATCTTGATGGACTTAAGTATAGCTACAGGAGAAAATGTTTCGTCATAGTCGACACCAGGTCGTTGCCGAAAACCTTTTGCTATAAGTCTAGCTTTGAAGTCTCAACTTTTCCATCTACACCAAATTATCTTTCTCAAAAATCCTCTTATTCCTGATGGGTTTTACCCCTTCAGGAGCAACATCCAAAGTCAACACTTTGTTGGTATACATGGATTCCATCTCAGATCGCATAGCATCCAGCCATTTCACAGAATCCCCACTCATGATGGCCTGCACAAAACTAGTTGGGTCATCATCTTCCATGATGCAATCATCGTTCCCACCGTCGACGAGAAAACCGTAGTATCACTCAGGTGGATGAGGAACCCTACTAGATCTGCAGAGTGGCTGCGGTTCGTCGGGGGCTGTTTGTTGGGGTAAAAATTTACACCCCGGTTGACCAAGTCAAAATCAAAGTCAACTCCAAGCCAGGTGGGCCCAAGCCCAGGTCAAGTGGGCCAATACCCGGAGCGAACCCGAACATGAACCGGCCGGCCTCACCCTATGCCAAGATAAAAATTTTGTAATAAATAATTTTGTTGTATTTATTTTATTTTATTTTATTTTTTTTGAATAAATGTAAGAAAATGGGCATAAAGCCAAATTTTTGTAAGGTCCATGGCTTATGTGCAAAAAGAAATGGCACATGAGCCATGGGATAGGAAAAATGCCATTTTGTGAAACCCAAGGGGCTATATGTAAAGTGTATAGCCTATAAAGGCAAGGATAATGAAAATATCTTAACAACTTTTTCACTCTCAAAAAAAAAATTTAGATCTGAGATCCTTTTCCTCCCTCAAGGTTCAAAAACCTTCTCCTTTCTTTTGAATTAAATCAAGAGTTTTACTCTTCCTTTTTCAAAACTAAATAATTTTTAACTACAAAACCCACAAAGGGGAACTTGGATCTACCATTAGATCTCAAAAAGAAGAGATTTTTAACATCTCACATCCCTTGATCTTCAAGATCCTGCCAACATAGGAGGACGAAGGAGACCCATCTCCAGAAACCCCACTTTGGGGAAGAATTAGGGCCCAAGGGGAGAACCCCTTTCATCAACTCCAAAACATCTCAGGAGTTCAACTCCACTCTGATTTCTCTTTCAGGAGTTTCTGGGGCTAAAAGCCCCTTTTTTTCGCCGGCGTCTAAGCGCCCGAGCGCCTTGTGCTCAAGCGCCCAGCGCCTATGTGCCGACACGTGGTGCGCGAGCGCTCGAGCGCCCAGAGCTCAAGCGCCAAGCGCCCACGTGCCGACACGTGGCGCGATAGAGCTTAGCTCTCAAAATGCCCAGCGCTTAAGCACCAAGCGCCCACTTGCCGACACGCAGCGCCCAGCGCTCAAGCGCCCAGCGCTCAAGCGCCAAGCGCCCACGTGCCGACACGTGGCGCGTTAGCGCTCGAGCGCTCAGCGCTCAAAGTTCCCAGCGCTCAAGCGCCAAGCGCCCACGTGCCGACACGTGGCGCGCTAGCACTCGAGCGCCCAGTGCTCCAGCGCTCAAGCGTCAAGTGCCCACGTGTCGGATACGTGTTGCGCTCGCGCCTAAGCGCACAGCACCTGAGCGCACAGCGCTCAAGGCGCTGGCCCCACGCATCCTTTGGGTGCTTTTTTTCCTTTTTATATATATGTATACATGTATATATATGTATAAATATACACACACTGCACAACACTGTCCCCCTCAAAAAAAATTTGGGCCGGGGCGCTGCCCCGCACCCCGCAAGGGGGCTGCTAGCCCCCTTGACCCCTAGCCCGCTATCCGGGTAGCGGGACCCCCGTAAAACCTCTACGTGGCCCCTGGTATATCCGAAACCCCTCCAAAACCCGACACTGCACATTGAGTTCGCATGACCAGTTTAACCCGTTAATCGGAGGTTCCCTCGCCCCAAAGGCGAGAGGTAATTAACGGCAGCTTAGCCCGCGGCTGCCGGAGATTCGGATCCCTACAATCAATAAACCCCGGCTTACCTTAGGCACGGGGAATCTGTAGTACGCTAGACAAGCGCGCGCGTATTTCCATCTCAATGGGGTGATGAAAAACACCCTACACTGTTTACCACCGAAAACTGAGACGGACTGCATAGGTCGTCTTGCCTGAATTTGAGGGCAGATGCTATTTGGATTTATCCGTCCACCTCTCCGAAGATGTCAAGTTGATTTATGGCACCGTATATCGGAGGTTTGGCCGGATGCAGCTGTTGTAGAGTGACTTCATCAGATTCCCCCTCATTTGCGAGGGGTTTTTAATTGTGGGGATGCTCTTTCCTGTAGGTGCAAGCCACTTCTGTTAATTACGTTACCGCATCGCGATAACCACTTTCTCCTGCTCCAGAAGTTCACCTTGTGTAGTGTGTGTTTGTTTTATTTATAATTGGTTGCCTGTGGATTGTATACGGAGACTAATTTGTGTCGTC
This sequence comes from Agapanthus africanus, assembly GCA_030015575.1. NCBI lineage: Eukaryota > Viridiplantae > Streptophyta > Magnoliopsida > Asparagales > Amaryllidaceae > Agapanthus > Agapanthus africanus. Next base: position 32,888,338 of record CM057339.1, read on the forward strand.
GCCCGTAGAGCGTGGATTAGTCCAAATCCGTACATCTTAGATTTGGGTTTGGGTTGATTTAAGGATTGTTGATCTGTTTTGAGATCAAGATCGACTTAAATATATACGAGCAATTAGGGGCTCGATGGTTTTTTCTATTAAGGATACGTTAGTACAATCTGAGACTAAGATCTACTTAGCAAGGTCTCTTATCGCCATTTTGGAGGTAAAGTTGTAGTTTGAGGACATTTCAGTATGTAGATAGTTTGAGGACATTTCGATCTGCAGATAGTTTGAGGACATCTCAGTCTGTAGATAGTTTGAGATCGTTTCGGTCTATATATCACCATTTTGGAGGTGAGAATTTAGTTTAAGGACGTTACGGTCCGTAGATCACCATTTTGGAAGTGAGAGTTTAGTTTAAGGACGTTACGGTCTGTAGATCACCATTTTAGAGGTGAAGTTTAGTTTAAGAACGTTACGGTCCATTGTCTATCTTGCGTACACATGTATTTGTTACGTGATGGGATGAGCAATGATGATATGGGATGCATCCAGTCTATGATGCGGTTTGGTTTGGGACGTGCAAATCAGCAATTCCTTCAAACCTCTGAAGTGGGTTCAGAAAAATGCCATGACTGCCAGAATCAAGAAGACTGGATGGGCTGAAGCTGTCCGAAGGAAGGTCTGCGAGGGTTTAGCTGAAGAAGAGAGCTCTCCGATACGTGTTTGTAAATGACACGCTATACCGCAGGTCATATGACCAACTCTGGCTCAGGTGCCTGTCATCAGCCGAAGCCCAAAAAGTCATGAAAGAAGTTCACTCAGGCGTTTGCGGTGCTCACAAATCTGGCCCCAAGATGCGACTTTAAATTAAACGGCTTGGGTATTTCTGGCCCACCATGATACGGGATTGCGGAGAGCATGCGAAGAAATGTTATATCTGCCAAATTCACCGTGATTTCATTCACAAGTACCCCAATCCGTTGCATCCTACGGTGGCGTCGTGGCCCTTCGAAGTCTGGGGAACCGGGGCCCAATTGATCCTCCGTCATCCAAATGCCACCGATTCATATTGGCCGCAACTGACTATTTCTCCAGATGGGCTGAAGCTGTTCCGCTAAAAGAAGTCAAGACAGGAGATATTCTGACATTCTTCCAGCATAATATTCTATACCGCTTCGGTACACCAAGAAGAATCATTTCTAACAACGGGCCTTCTTACAAGAGCTTCAAAGTCTCAAGATTCGCTACTCAACACAAGATAGACTGGAGATATTCCTTCATCTATAATCCAAGAGCCAATGGGCTGGCCAAAGCCTTCAATAAGACTCTATGCAAGCTCCCGAGAAAAAAGTTTCAGCCAACAAGAGAGACTGGAATCTCAAGCTTCACGAGGCGTTGTGGGCATATCGTACCACGCACCGTACTCCAACTCAGTCCACTCCATACTCATTGCTCTACGGAGTGGAGGCGGTCCTTCCCCTTGAAGTCGAAGTTCCAAGCTTAAGAATGGCCGATCAGCACGAGTTGACGGAGGAGGAAAACGTGCTCCTTCAGCTTGAAGAGCCTGATGCCCTCGAAGAAAAGAGGCTCGCAGTGCAGCAAAATCTAAAGATATACCGATCCCAAATGTCACGGGCCTATGACAAGATAACCCGTCTCCGCGCTTTCAAGAAAGGCGAATTGGTGTTGGTCCTCAAAAGACCGATCATCCCCAATCGACATGCTAAGGGAAAATTCGAGCCAAACTGGGAAGGACCATATGTCATCGAGAAAGTGTTCGATGAAGGATCCTATCAACTAATAAGTGCCGAGGGAGAAAGGCCCATGCCACCCATCAATAGCCAATATCTCAAGAAATACCACGCGTGAATGCTCTAAGTCACAGGCGAATTGAGCACACCAGCCCTACGGTCTGGATCATATATCCTGCAAAACCGTACACAATCCATGGGCGTAAATGACCCCTATCTCTCCTAAATCCTGCAGGTGAGACTGCTTTTAAAGTCCCACCAGCGGCAAAAAAAAACGGTATGTCCACAAGCAAAACGGGCACGGATGAAAACCCGAAAGGGGTCCGTGAGAAAAAACAGCAGGACTACCGGCGAGTTTGTGAAAACCCGAAAGGACGCAAACTCGTGAGAAGAGATGAAATACACTCGCAAATACTTCTCGACCTTGTGAGGAGAAAATCCCTGCGTGAGATCCTTACGACTCACAAAGGAGCAACACACTTAGGAATCCTCACGATTCCTAAGGAGAACATACACCTGCGAGATCCTCTCGACTCGTAGGGAGAAATGCTTTTATGAGACCCTCAGGGCTCATAAAATTAAAAAGTCTTGTGTGACAGGGACCTAAACCTGTCTCCTAAGCCACCACTCCCCAATGGAAAATGGCAATGATGAGTCACTTCTGGCGTTACGCTTCAGTGTTAGTGGTGCTGATGCCGACCAAAAACCCAAATCCCAAGTCCTCCCAAGGCAAATGGTGAGTTGCTTCTGGCATTATTCCAGTGCAGCAATGCTAATGCCAAACAAGAGTCAAATTCCAAGCCCCCAAACGGTGAATGATGAGTCGCTCCTGGTACCATATTCTAGTGCAGCGATGCAGACGCCACCCAAAATCCAATTTCTTAAAATTCTCTCGGCCCTACGGTTATTCCTCAAGTTGACTACCGTATATAATCCACGGGCTCAAATAATTCTCAGCATACCCATGCCCCACCACAATTACTAGTTACGCGGCTGGTCTCCGCCCTTGAAATTATGCTCCATCGAGAAGACCCACTCATGTATCCTTACGATGCATGAGGAGAACAAACCTTTGTAGGATCCTTACGACTCACAAAATAAAAAAAAAACACTTAGAAGTCCCCACGACTCCTAAGGAGAAAATACACCTGCGGGATCCTTACGACTCATAGGGAGAAAATGCTTTTATAGGACCCTCACGGCCCATAAAATTGAAAAGCCTTAGATGATAGGGATCTAAACCCGTCTCCTAAGCCATCGCTCCCCAACAGGAAAAGGCAAATGATGAATTGCTCCTGGCATGTGTGCTTCAGTGTTAGCAACGCTGATGCCTACCCTAACCCCAAAATCCTAAAAACTCCAATCCAATAGACCCCTAAGTCTTTAAACTGGGAACGGATGACCCCTAAGTCGTTAAACTGGGAACAGATGACCCCTAAGTCGTTAAACTGGGAACAGATGACCTGTAAGTCTTTAAACTAGGAACAGACGGCCCCTAAGTCATTAAACTGGGAATGAGGGAAATCGCCTCATGACAAATGATGATTCGCTCCTGGTACCATATTCCAGTGTAGCGGTGCTGATGCCAAATCAAAACCAAAATCCCTAAGTCCTCTCATGGCAAATGATGATTCGCTCCTGGTACCATATTCCAGTGCAGCGGTGCTGATGTCAATTTAAACCACACCAAATCAGCAAAACAACCAATGACCTCCCTGGAAGAGTCAAATTCCAACTCGGAAAAAAGTCAACTTCATCCCTGATACCGCAAGAAGCGGAGCAAGTCAAATCCAGCACCGACCGTCCACGTCGCTAAAAGGGTAGCAACGACCGTCCAAGTCGCAAAAAGGGCAGAACCGACCATCCACGTCGCTAAAAGGGAAGCTCCGACCGTCCACGTCGCTAAAAGGGCAGCACCGACCGTCCAAGTCGCAAAAATGGCAGAACCGACCATCCACGTCGCTAAAAGGGCAGCACCGACCGTCCAAGTCCCAAAAAGGGCAGAACCGACCGTCCACGTCGCTAAAAGGGCATCACCGACCGTCCAAGTTGCAAAAAGGGCAGAACCGACCATCCACGTCGCTAAAAGGGAAGCACCGACCGTCCAAGTCACAAAAAGGGCAGAACCGACCATCCAAGTCGCTAAAAGGCCAGAACCGACCATCCATGTCGCAAAAAGGACAGCACCGACCGTCCAAGTCGCAAAAAGGGCAGAACTGACCGTCCATGTCGTTAAAATGGCAGTATCGACCGTCCAAGTCGCAAAAAGGGAAGAATCGACCGTCCATGTCGTAAAAAGGGCAGTGCCAGCTTCCCAAAAGCGGGAACCAAATCAAGCCGCCTCCACGTGAAAGAAGATCCATCAATTTCATGCACACGACCCACATATGGTATGTGCATTTATTGATAGGGGCAATTTGTTGGGGTAAAAATTTACACCCGGATTAACCAAGTCAAAATCAAAGTCAACTCCAAACCCCAAACCATGTGGCCCCAAGCCCAGGTCAAGTGGGCCAATACCCGGAGCGAGCCCGAACATGAAGTGGCCGGCCTCCCCCTATGCCAAGATAAAAATTTTGTAATAAATAATTTTGTTGTATTTCTTTTATTTTTTTATTTTTTTGAATAAATGTAAGAAAATGGGCATAAAGCCAAATTTTTTAAAGCCCATGGCTTATGTGCAAAAAGAAATGACACATGAGCCATGAGATAGGCAAAATACCATTTTGTGAAGCCCAAAGGGCTATATGTAAAGTGTATAGCCTATAAAGGCAAGGATAATGAAAATATCCCAACAACTTTTTCTCTTTCCAAAAAAAATTTTTAGATCTAAGATCTTTTTCCTCCCTCAAGGTTCTAAAACCATCTCCTTTCTTTTGAATTAAATCAAGAGTTTTACTCTTCCTCAAAACTAAATAGTTTTTAACCACAAAACCCATAAAGAGAAACTTGGATCTACCATTAGATCTCAAAAAGAAGAGATTTTTAACAACTCACATCTCTTGATCTTCAAGATCCTGCTAACAGAGGAGGAAGAAGGAGACCCATCTTAAGCAACCCCACTTTGGGGAAGAACTAGGGCTCAAGGGGAGATCCCCTTTTATCAACTCCAAAACATCTCAGGAGTTCAACTCCACTCCGATTTCTCTTTCGGGAGTTTCTGGGGCTAAAAGCCCCTTTTTCAAGCCGGCACCCGAGCGCCTTGCGCTCAAGCGCCCAGCGCCCACGTGGCGCGCTAGCGCTCGAGTGCCTAGCGCTCGAGTGCCCAGCACTCAAGCACCAAGCACCCACGTGGCGCGCTAGCGCTTAGCGCTCAAAGCGCCCAACGCTCAAGCGCCAAGCGCCCTCGGGCCGACACGTGGCGCGCTAGCGCTCAAGCGCCCAGCACTCAAGCGCTAAGCGCCCACGTGCCGACACGTGGCGTGCTAGCGCTCGAGCGCTTGGTGCTCAAAGTGCCCAGTGCTCAAGCGCCAAGCGCCCACGTGCCGACACGTAGCGCGGTAGCGCTCAAGCGCTTAGCGCTAAAAGCACCCAGCGCTCAAGTGCCAAGCGCCCACGTGCACGTGGCGCGCTAGCGCTCGAACGCACAGCGCTCGAGCGCACAGTGCTCAAACGCCAAGTGCCCACGTGTCGGATACGTGGTGCGCTCGCGCTTAAGCGCACAACGCTCAAGGCGCTGGCCCCATGCGTCCTTTAGGCACTTTTTTTCCTTTTTATATATATATATATATACATGTATATATATGTATAGATATACACACACTCCACAACACTGTCCCCCTCAAAAACATTTGGGCCGGGGCGCTGCCCCGCACCCCGCAAGAGGGCTGCTAGCCCCCTTGACCCCCAGCCTGCTATCCGGGTAGCGGGACCCCCGTAAAAACTCTGCGTGGCCCCCGGTATATCCGAAACCCCTCCAAAACCCGACACTGCACATTGAGTTCGCATGACCAATAACCCGTTAATCGAAGGTTCTCTCGCCCCAAAGGCGAGAGGTAATTAACGGCAGCTTAGTCCGCAGCTGCCGGAGATTCGGATCCCCACAATCAATAAACCCTGGCTTACCCTAGGCAGGGAGAATCTGTAGTACGCCTGACAAGCGCACGCGTATTCCCATCTCAATGGGGTGACAAAAAACACCCTACACTGTTTACCACCGAAAACTGAGACGGACTGCATAGGTCGTCTTACCTGAATTTGGGGGCAGATGCTATTTGGATTTATCTGTCCACCTCTCCGAAGATGTCAAGTTGATTTATGGCGCCGTATATCGGAGGTTTGGCTATATGCGGCTGTTGTAGCGTGACTTCATCAGATTCCCCCTCATTTGCGAGGGGGTTTTAATTGTGGGGACGCTCTTCCCTGCAGGTGCAATCTACTGAAGTTAATTATGTTATCGCATCACGATAACCGCTTTCTGTTGCTCCAGAAGTTCACCATATGTCGTGTGTGTTTGTTTTATTTATAATTGGTTGCCCGTGGATTGTATATGGAGACTAATTTATATCGTCGCCCGTAGGGCGTGGATTAGTCCAAATCCATACATCTTAGATTTGGGTTTGGGTTGATTTAAGGATTGTTGATTTGTTTTGAGATCAAGATCGACTTAAATATATACGAGCAATTGGGGGCTCGATGGTTTTTTCTGTTAAGGATACGTTAGTCCAATCTGAGACTAAGATCTACTTAACAAGGTCTCTTACCGCCATTTTGGAGGTAAAGTTGTAGTTTAAGGACATTTCGGTCTGTAGATAGTTTGAGGACATTTCGATCTGTGGATAGTTTAAGGACATCTCGGTCTGTAGATAGTTTGAGATCGTTCCGGTCCGTATATCACCATTTTGGAGGTAGGACTTTAGTTTAAGGACGTTACGGTCCGTAGATCACCATTTTGGAAGTGAGAGTTTAGTTTAAGGACGTTACGGTCTGTAGATCACCATTTTAGAGGTGAAGTTTAGCTTAAGAACATTACGGTCCGTTGTCTATCTTGCGTACACATGTATTTGTTACGTGACGGGATGAGCAATGATGATATGGGATGCATCCAGTCTGTGATGCGGTTTGGTTCGGGACGTACACATCAATTTGGGAAATGCACCAGAAAGCAGTTGGTTGTCGGGACTCGCCACCTCTTTGAAGACGTTGAAGAATTACAACAACACGTATCAGAGGTGTAGAGAGATGTATCCTTAAACCAATTCCCGTATTTGAGGGAGAAGATCATGGTGAATCATCTAAGAATCAGTAGTCATTTTAGAGACTAAGATTATCTTGGGAAGTGTGGGATGAACATCATTTTGGATATCATCAGTTGACAAACCATTAATCATGCTGGGGACTAAGACCAATTTAGGGGAATGATGAGTACAGAGGGGTCTTGACTCTCTTAGTCAAGTTGGACTAGGCCTGGGTCTCTACAATAACCCAATAGTGCTAATATGCTGAGACATACCATGCTCACGTGCATTTCATGTGGGCACTGAAATAGTGTTAAACACTGGATTTCTGTGGCACTCACATGGTGCACGTGAAGTACTCAATTATGAGCGCTACCTATTTATTTCCCCCCTTTTTTATAAGTGACGAGCACTTGGTTCTTGTGGCGCTCACGTGTGAAACACGTGAAGCGTCCTAAAGTTAGGTTTTGCCTTTTGGTTTTATTACCTCTCCCTTCATGTAAGTACTAAGCACTTAGTTCCCATAGCGTTCACATGTAAAACATATGAGACGAGTCAAATAGGGCAATGCCCTTTTATTTTCCCTTTTTTTACAGAAGTGCTAAGAACTTGATTGAGGGTAGCATGCAAAATACGTGACTGTCTTAGGGAGTGTTCCTTGATCCTCTTTTAAGCACTCATGTGGGAACAAGTGATGCAATCTCAGCCGTTTCATTTTGTTCATTAGAAACACTCACGTGAAGAATACGTGAAGTCTAGTTATAGTTTTAAACTCTAACGAATTACCATGCTATTCTTCTGTGGTTCTTAGGAATCAAGTTCTTCTTTACAAGTTCTCCTTTTATTTCTTTCAAGAATTAAATTCTTCTTACAGGGTTAAACCCTAGTTTTTTTTAGAGGAATTAAATTCCCATATGTATTTTTTGTAAGAGTTAAACTCTTTAAACTCAGTTCTTTCCCCTAGGCTTTGAATCTGCATGACAGAATGTCCCCGATGAGAATTAAATTCTCAACTTGTGGGAAGATCTGCCTTTGCAGATCTCAACCAGAGGAAGAACTAAGTTCTTCTATGAAGGGTTAAACCCTTAGAGATGTAAAGAACAGTCTTTTGATGGATCTATTTCGATACCTCGGTGTCGTATGATGAATCCTAGGAATTTGCCTGAGGAGACTCCAAACGCGCATTTCAGAGGATTCATCTTTAAATTGTATTTCCGAATAAGCTGGAACACTATGTTCAGATGTTCCCAGTGCTCCTCGTATGATTTACTTTTCACCACAAGGTCGTCAATATAGCACTCGACAACCTCATGTATGAGATCATCAAAGATCTTCGTCATGGCCCTCTGGTAAGTAGCGCCTGCATTCTTCAAGCCGAAGGGCATCACTTTGTAGCAAAATATATCCAACAGAGTCCGGAAGGCGGCATGCTTTTGATCTTCACGATACATTTTTATTTGGTTGTATCCCGAGGATCCATCCATGAAGGAGAAGACCTCATGAGTGGACGTGTTATCGATCATCAGCTTGGTAACAGGTACTAGAAAGTCATCCTTCGGGCAAGCCTTGTTGAGGTCCCGAAAGTCCACGCTTATGCGCAACGGTGCAATTTTCTTCATCACTGGAACAATGTTGGCAATCTATTCGGGATACTGAACTTCTTGGATGATGCCGGAGTCAATAAGTTTCTTGACTTCAGCATTGATACTCATCTCGAGTTCGAGCCGCATTCTTCTTGGCACTTGCATGACTGGCTTAACGTCCAGCGATATATCCAGTTTATGTACCGCTGTTTCTGGATCTAGTCCCGACATCTCGGAATAGTTCCATGCGAAGAAGTTTTTATATTGCATAAGCACGTCCTTTAGTGTTGCCACCTGTTTTTTAGACAACAGCTCACTGACGAACATCGGCCTCAGATCGTTTTCCGTCCCCAAGTCAATTTTCCGTAGATTGTCCGCCGTGGTATGTATCCCATCTTCCAGCTCTTTTAGCACCGGTGGAAACTCTGATATCACCTCCTCCTCATCCTCTTTTGGCACCGGCACAAAAAAGGATTTCAAATCGAGCTATAGCCTCATTATTTTGATGTTTCTTATATGACTCTGAAATCTTTTAAATTGTAAACCTCTTAACACTATTCATTAAAATAGCAGGATGTATATCTTAAATAAGTTATCTATTATATTTCATACTATTACGTTTGCTTTATGCCATGACATATCTATCCCGCGGCTATTTTAAAGAAGAGGTTTATATATATATATATATATATATATATATATATATATTTCGATTACATTAGGCTTATACCTAGATACAGGTCATTTGCATTTGATATATTCTACTTGGGATTGAATGATAGTTAGTGTTTCATTGTGATACATATGCATATCATATAGTAGATTGTATAGATTATGATAATAATATACTTATGACCTAGGTATCGTCGTGCATTTCGATTTCTACCTTTAGATGTACTTCTATTCACTAAGTTGGCAACTCATCCCCGTTGTGCCACAGTTCTTACAGGTTTTACCGCTTGGATTATCAGCGGCTTGGGCACACATTCTTCTCGGTGATTATTGGGTAAGTGGAATACCGTTGTATCGTACTCACTTTGATTATTCATATATTCTTGTATCTAGTGAAACTCCATCAACTTAGTAATGGTATATTGTGGACTTAGAAGCGAGACTTAGAAATTGTGAGGTCGCACTCATTGGAGTCGACTTCTGATATAGATTGTTTGGCTGCTCCGTCGTTTGGACGTGGAGGCCAGCTCCCGTTGGGATGCTATTTATATTATTATGTTGTATCGGGTTATACAAATATACAAAGGAGGTGCTGTCAAATTTCAAAACGTCATAGATGCTTTTCAAACATGCTTAGTTAAATTTAAATGTTATTTAAACCGATTCCATCTGATGCCTATTTTTAAACTCACCTCCGATGTTTTCAAACGAAAAAGGTTTAGATTCCGGGTTTCGTCTTACTTGAAACGCGTAGACGTCTTTAGATGTCACGTGATTTAAGTGCCGGTCACGTGCCACATTTGGGTCTTGATAAGTTGGTATCAGAGCGTTTGGTTTAACCTTTGTTCGAGTCTAGGTTTGACTATATAAAGTCTGGGCATACATTTTGTTACCTAGACTTTACCTTATAGGAATTAGACTTGATTTTGGGGTCTTATACCCGAACTTTCGTTATGTAGGATGACCTTGGTTGATGGAGTAGGTACTAAGTAGAGTGACGTACCGTACATATGTTCTGCGGCATATTTACGATATGATACTCCACGTAAGTTACCTTAGGATTTATATCTTGAGATCTTCCTTCTATCCATTCCATTGATCTATCCTTGTCATTACATGTTGATTGTTTCAGTCACCATGTTTATGGGAGCCGAGAGGGTTGCAGTTAGAGGTACGGTCAGAGCAAACTTGTCTGGGACAAGGACTGACCTGGGTGACTTTTCGGTGATATAGAGACATGTCGTTTATTCATATTCAATTAGGTTCTAATGAGAAGAAAGTTTCTTCGGGATCCGCACCAGATGGTAGGATCATTGCTAGAGATCAGCCGGACGGGAGGCGTGATGTTTTCCCCTCTCCGAAGATCGTGGTGTCGCGTATTGTTCAGATAGCGGTAACAAACATAGCTGAGGTTATCGAGACATTGCTTCCATAGATCACAAGGTTAATGGTTGACGATGTTTACGAGTGTAGACGGATCAGAAGGATTCATAGCCATTCAGATGTAGGATGGTTAGGATTTTTAATCTGTTGTGGCACTCCGATACTAGATCGGTGAAATTGAATTGTTTCTTCCGATGAATTTTGCTCAGACCTGATGCAAGTCGCTCGAAGAAAGAGATCGTGCAGTAAGTTTTACTCAGACGAATTGGGACAAATTTTTAAAGGTGAGCTTAGCCAGATTCCTCTACAGAGTATCAGAGATGCCGGATTCATATTTTTGGAAGTCTTGTAATGCTCCGAGCATGGTCATAATCGAGTATGACTTGCAGCTTGCCTGATAATCGAGATACGCTCCTTAAGTAGTTGATATTGGAAACTATGGAACAGGAGATTGGTGAGAATTTTCAGTAAGCAGTTGTCTTTCACCGTTGATATTGAATATTTGATGCATATACTGAGACCCGTACGACTACACTTTCAGGAGGAAATTTGAAGGGAAAGACAGTTGTTATTAAAGAGGAAGTGGATTCAGTAATGAGTGCTGGTTCTGAGCAGGCTGGATAGATGAGATCAGCAGAAGACTTGAAGGGTTTCTTCCTGAAAGTTGATACTAAGTAAGATTGGACAAGGATTAGTTGTTAGCACACAAGCGGAGGATAGAGATTTCCGTCATCAACATGTTGCGTTACAAGAGACTGGACTAATGGTAAAGAAGATGTAATGGAAAGTATCAGCAATAAGATGAATGGTGTCGTTACTCCTCACCGGACGATCGCATAAAGAAGCCATGGTATTGACGTTCGCAAGAAGAACCAGATCCGTGCATTTTAGATTTGGATTTGGGTTTATTTAAGGATCGTTAATCTGTTTTGAGATCAAGATCGACTTAAATATATACGAGCAATTGGGGGCTCGATGGTTTTTTTCTGTTAAGGATACATTAGTCCAATCTGAGACTAAAATCTACTTAGCAAGATCTCTTATCGCCATTTTGGAGGCGATGTTGTAGTTTGAGGAAATTTCGGTATGTATATTGTTTGAGAACATTTCGGTCTGTAGATAATTTGATGACATCTCGGTCTGTAGATAGTTTAAGGACGTTTCGGTCCGTAGATCACCATTTTGGAGGTGAGAGTTTAGTTTAAGGACGTTACGGTCCGTAGATCACCATTTTGGATGTGAGAGTTTAGTTTAAGGACGTTGCGGTCCGTAGATCACCATTTTGAAGGTGAGAGTTTAGTTTAAGGACGTTGCGGTCCGTAGATCACCATTTTGAAGGTGAGAGTTTAGTTTAAGGGTGTTGCGGTCTGTTGTCCATCTTGCGTATACGTGTATTTGTTACGTGACGGGATGAGCAATGATGATATGGGATGCATCCAGTCTGGGATGCGGTTTGGTTTTGGACGTGAACTTCAATTTTGGAAATGCACTAGAAAGCAGTTGGTTGTCGGGACCCGCCACCTCTCTGAAAACGTTGAAGAATTACAATGACACGTATCAGAGGTGTAGAGAGATGTATCTTTGAACCAATTCCCATATTTAAGGGAGAAGATCATGGTGAATCATCTAAGAATCAGTAGTCATTTTGGAGACTAAGATTATCTTGGGAGGTGTGGGATGAACATCATTTTGGATATCATCAGTTGACAAACCATTAGTCATGCTGGGGACTAAGACCAACATGGGAGGATTATGAGCACAGAAGGGTCTTGACTCTCTTAGTCGAGTTGGACTATGTCTAGGTCTCTACAATTACCCAGTAGTGCTAATGTGCTGATATATACCATGCTCACGTGCATTTCATGTGGGCACCGAAATAGAGCTAAACACTATATTTCTGTGGCGCTCACGTGGTGCACGTGAGGTACTCAATTATGAGTGCTGCCCATTTATTTCCCTTTTTTTATAAGTACTGAGCACTTGGTTCTTGTGGCGCTCACGTGTGAAACACGTGAGATGTCCCAAAGTTGGGTTCTGCCTTTTGGCTTTATTGCCTCTCCCTTCATGTAAGTGCTAAGCATTTAGTTCCTATAGCGCTCACATGTAAAACACGTGAGACGCGTTAACTGGGGCAATGCCCTTTTATTTTCCCTTTCTTTTACAGAAGTGCTAAGCACTTGATTGAGGGTAGCGTGCACAACACATGACTGTCTTAGGGAGTGTTCCTTGCTCCCCTTTTAAGCACTCGCGTGGGAAACACGTGATGCAGTTTCAGCCGTTTTTTTTTTGTTCATTAGAAACACTCACGTGGAGAACACATGAAGTCTCGTTATAGTGTTAAACACTAATGAATCACCAAGCTATACTTTTGTGGTTCTTAGGAATCAAGTTCTCCTTTACAAGTTCACCTTTTATTTCTTTGCAAGAATTAAATTCTTGTTACATGGTTAAACCCTAGTTTTTTTTAGAGAAATTAAATTCCCATATGTGTTTTTTGTAAGATTTAAAATCTTTGAACTCGTTTCTTTCCCCTAGGCTTTGAATCTGTATGACAGAATCTCCCCGATGAGAATTAAATTCTCAATTTATTGGGAGATCTGCCTCTGCGGATCTCAACCAGAGGAAGAACTAAGTTCTTCTATGAAGGGTTAAACCCTTAGAGATGCAAAGAACAGTTTTTTTTCCTAGTGTTTCAAGAGAACAATTCTTTTCTTCTGAGAATTAAATTCTCTCACTGTATATTCTTTAAGTCTCTCTAGGTAGCTCTCTCTCTCTCTCTCTCTCTCTCTCTCTCTTTCCTCCTCCTTTAACTTGAAGTCATGGGTTCTTTATATAGTGGAGAGAAGTTTGTTGATTAGTTTTAGGAAATCTCTCATGGAGAGATCCTAGTTGATTTTGGGGGTTTTACCACTGTTGGATATTTGATCCAAGGGTTTCTGTCTTACAGAATATATTTTCTTGTTTCTTAAATAAAATTAGGAAAATATTTTCCCATACAGAATTTATTCTGTAGATTGGTGATTCTTTAATTACCATTGGATTTTTAATCCAACGGTATTCTGTTTTACAGAGGGCAATTTTTCTTGTTTAGAAAGATATGGAAAGTATTTTCCAACTCATGGGATCTTTGATCCGCCAACTTTCTGTTTAACAGAACATATCATTTCTCATTTAAAAGGCTCAATAGAATTTAATTCTATGGTTAATCACCATTGGATTTTTGATCCAACGGTTCCTGGTTGAGTAGAATTTAATTCTACGCAAGGAAGTGCCCTTACGTGTTTAACACGTGAGGCTTATTAGCCTAGTAGTAGTTTTAATTGCAGTGCCTATATGCATTGCATATAGGCACTTACGTGTTAAACACGTGGGGCTCTTTTAGCCTAACAATTGTTTTAATTGCAGTACCTATATGCGTTGCATATAGGCACTCACGTGTTAAACATGTGGGGCTCTTTCAGTGGGGATCTTTCCCTCCTCCCTTTTTTATAAGGAAACAAATGCACCCCAGCACGTGAGTGCAACGCTGTCTGCCCTCACTGCCGTTGGATTGCTTAATAGAATGGGAAGATGGACCGCTCCCCATCATGTCTTATAAATGCAGGGGGTTTTGCCTCTGAGAAGAGCACTGTTCTTTCATCTTCTTGCTTACTTATTTTCCTTGAGAATTTAATTCTCTTCTTCAGAGCTTAGTTCTCTGCCCGCTGAAATCTCAGAGTAAAACTCTGTTAAAATTTTTCTTTGGTAAGGATCAAGAACGGAACCTCCCTTTTTTTGTTTTTTGTTTTTTCGTGCATTTTAAATCTGGGGACAGAGCGTTGCTCTTTTCTTGAACTGATTTCTTAAAGATCCAAATCAAACACACATTTTTTGTAGATTCTAAGATCTTTAATCAATGGAGATTGTTGATCCTTCTCTTAGGGTTTTACCCTGTCACCGATCTTTAAGGATCCTTAGAATTTAATTCCATTTTCTTTACCTCCTCGCCGTGGGAGTTTTCTGTGATTTAATCCCTTTATTAAAGGAATTTAATTCCGTGGCCACAGAGTTTAGCTCTGAAAGACTTAGAGACTTTTGGGAATTTTATTCCTTAATGTTCTTGAGTATTTTAGGGTTTTAATGCCCTTAATACAGATTTGAATCTGTCATGCATTTTAACAGAACTCGTTTTAAGAGTCATCTAAAGTTTACTATTTGATGAGAATCTTTTTTGATTCTCTCAATGATTATTTTTCCTCATCATTGGTGAGACGCTATTTAGATTTTGTAGGTCCATGGGTTTTGTAGTCAGTGGTCCTGTCACATCACTGTTTTATTTTATTTTATTTTACCTTATTATTTGTTATTGTTATTATTATTTTTAAATGGTTTTTTTATTTTTATTTTTATTTTTTTTGGAACGATGGCCTCGCTTTCCGACTTTCTTTACACTCGCTCGAAAGCCACTTTTCCGCAGTCGCCATCCGACGAGGAGGTTATGGTGATGATCCAGGCACATGAAAGGGATCATACTAGTCTTCTCCTGTGGGGGACGTGGTACGGTTATATCATCAAGGGCCATCGTAGTTTTACCTGCAAAGAGCCAACAGAACCTATCCGCCCTATATCATTGATGGAACGACAACGGACTGCTTATGTGGTGGAGGCGACTAACTGGACTCCCGCTAGCCGACTCGAGCCATCAAAGACCGGGATACCCAACCAACCCATGGTGACCATCGATATTCTGGGAAGCCAAATATGTCAGGGTGAAGCTCGACCTTGGGGGCAGGTTTATAAGGTAAGCGTTATCCCTCCGCCACCCAGTGGGCTACCTTCTCTAGGCTGGGTGCATTCTCTCTGCCCAACGCACACATCTGCAGAAGGTCGGGTTGTACCAGGAAGTGTACGCTTCATTGTTTTATTACCGCGCCCCTCACGTCTGGTGGGTTAAAGATTTCTTTAATCAATCGAACCTTCCCACCAACACGTTCTTGCTAGGGGATCGGGAGGTCTCAGTTTCACTGGAAGAGTTTCACGGGATCTCCGGGTTGCCGATCAGGGGAGAGCACTATGAAGATTTATTGCCTCCAGATGAGTATGTAATTGATACGGTGCCCGCTATTGTCACGATCCGAAATGGCATGCGACTGGCACCGGAATCATATGAAGTCTATAGGACTCCATCTAATTCAAGTAAGCCAAAAGCCCAGAAATCTAAATCATTTTAAAGAAGAAGTGAAGGAAAACATGTTTTAAAGCGAGTGGTTTTAAATAAAATAAGTCGTAGTATGCACTTTTGAAACATCACGTCCTTTCCAAAAATTTCGGCAGAGTTTTCTTTGTAAATACTGGCCCCAAACAGGTACAAACATGCATAATATACATAATGAATAAAGGCGTCCCCAAGCGGGAGCTAGCCCTTCGCCAACTTATGGACACAACCACGCAATGCAATATGATATACAACGCCGAAGGGCGAGAATCAAAACTCATCAAGAAAAGCAATATCCACCAGAAAACCAAAATAATACAACCGCGACTCTAAGGTCGAAAGAATAATATACTGGTCTTCTAAATTTATAATATACAAGTATGGTTGATGGAGTTACTAGATACAACTGAAATAAATACAAATACAACGGTGGTCACGATACAAGTGAACCCACCTTCCAAAGCAATCACCCGGAAGAAAGCAGTGTGCCAGCAAAGCAGCCAAGGAAACCTGTACAGCAAAACCTGCAAGAAACTGTGGCACAACGGGAGTGAGTTCCCAACTCGTGCGTAGAAAATATCACCGAGCAGAAATCGCATGTATGACTCTATCCTAGGTCATACAATAATATATTCTCAATATAATATAACCCTGAAACCTCTACACAAAAGTGTAATATCAAGTGCTCATGTCAGTGCCTCAGGTAGCAACATATTACATATATGATGTATGAATGCATAAAAATGAAAACAGAATATATCATGAATGAGAAAACTGTTTTTTTATTTAGTGAGATTTCTGTATATAAAAATTAAGGTATCATCAATGAAATCCACATAGAATTCGTGTCAAGTATCGACACAAAACATATATCCCAATATCCAATATCTCGGGCTCCGGCAATCCGGATTGACCCATATCATATAATCTCAATACCTCAAAGTCTCAATATCTCGGGCTCCGGCAATCCGGTCTGGCCTTGGGCTCCGGCAATCCGGACTGGCCCAAATATCAATCTCACGACTACGTCGGTATCCTCCGGATATTCGTCGTGTCATAAATAACCAGTCGGTAGTGCTCCCCTGCCAGGCTCAACGCCATCATCTGCGACCATCTTGCCCCGGGATACCGCACCGAGTCCATCATGCACCCGCAAACGGTTCCTCCTCCTCCTCGAATCGGATTTATGATATCGCTCAAGAGCCGAGAAAACTCATGGTAGACATATCTCACATCATAACACGAGAAAACCGCAACTCTTATCTTTTGAAATGAAAATGAGTTTATAAAATCTTTGTGGTTTCTCCAAATCTAGAAATCTCATGGAAAATCCGAATCCCAATATCAAGAGTCAATAAACAATAAATTACCGGCATAAAGCCCCATAATATCGCATAACAGAATAAATGTATAAATGCATGAGATATCTCATAAACAAATGCAATATCTAAAGTAGCATATGAAAGCAACCACGCTAGTACTATATTAAGACTACCACTAGCAATTTGTACAATGAATTAATATTATCTAATGTGTACGTGATATGATAGTTACCTATGATGATGTGTGTGAGCCGGCAAGCAAGTGTACGTGGAGCATATGCATCATCGGTAATGGTGTTGGTGTCCTAACAGCAGGGTTTCATAATCACTAAAGTACACATTAAGCATGCAATGCGATGATAACAACATGAATAAATGGAGAATGAATAGTAAGCGCGACAATAATGAATATACATTTCTATGTACGAGTCATACAGTTTTTGTTGTCTGAAATCGCACGAATTGTGGTGTTTAGAAAATAGGGGCTACGGTGTTTTTAAGAAAAGTTACATCTTTTGAAATATCCATAGTATCTCTTGGCCTGTCTTTAAAATACTCATGATTCGTTAGTTTTGGAAATAAGTATGACTCGCGCCCAACTCTAACATCTACTAAGCAAACTACAGGACAAGCTAAGGGACTAACCCAAGGGTAAGGAAATCCACCTACGTCTGAGACAATATATATATCTAGTAGTCGGTGATCCCGCCTCAATAGCGTCACATACGATAAAATATATAATACGACGTCCTCGAGTTAATAGTGTGGATCTATTATCATAATTATATCTCGTACGGTAAATTCGTCATACGGCATCCAAAAAATCGGGGTACGGGTCGCCTATCGCATATACCTCAATATCCATATGGTATCATTATCATAATATCATGAACAGGGTACTGATCTAAGTCTAGTACATACCAATACCATCAACATATCCGCATGTGTATGAAAACACATCGCCCATCAATCCGCTAATATAATATGTCGTATCTCATAACACGACCCAATCACATCACCGATCTCACGGCATTATGCCCAATTTCATCGACTCATCTCCAAGTATCATATACTATCCTCATCATATGTGTATATGTATGTGTGTGCGTGTGTGTGTGTGTATCAAAACACACACACACATACATATATATACATATATCACATACACCAATACATATCACGTGTGTGCATGTGTGTGTGTACACCTAAACTCTAGGGTTCGCGACTATGAAACTATACAATAAGCACTATCTTGATAATCGTCCGCGTATCACAATACACATATAATAAACATATATAACGCATTTGTATACTACACTACGAAACTGCGGGGGTGCTATACGCCATCCACCCGACTTCCCCCCGTAGATATATATCTACTCACCTTGATCCTTACTTCCAAATTCGATCACACCCTGCTCATCCTTATTTTCTGAAGTCCACGCGAGGGTGCCTACACATACAATTGCAAGTATCGTAAACCGAAATAACGCATGAAAACCAAAACGGCACACGTACCACACATAAGTTAAAACCTATGATCTACACATGCAAGAATAGCCCAACAACTCTCGATACCGACGTACAAACGTCAAGTGACCGAGACAAAACACAACTACTAAAGTTCAAGTTCACAGAATTCACAAACCGAAATCAGAAACTATGAAAAACACTTTCAGATTTTTCTCCAAATGAAATTAGCCAATTTTGCATATGTGGAGGGTCTAGTTTACTGAAGATAAAACCATGGACCAAACACGAACCCACTCACCCCCACCCTGGCCGTAATTTGCGGCCAGAAAGAATAAATTTCTAGCCATACAGTAAAATTAGGGTCTCAAGTCTCGGGGTTAGCTTCCTAGGTGCCAGCTTGTAACACTGTAATTGCTAAATAATTTTTAGAGTCTCCGGGTCACAACAGATCCTTAAATATCATCACAATTCCCACACACATCCAATATCGAGGTTTCTAAGTTCAAGTCTTAGGTTAAATTTTCTGGTTTTAGTTCACAAAACTAACACTATAGGGGTTGTATGGCCTCTACTAACCTCAATTAACACTTCCCATCTCATAAAATTCCCTAACCCTCATCTTGGAATTTTCCAAGATCACTAAACCTCATTAAAACACTTCTAAACATGTATATATGGTAAAGGAACTACACTAATGGTGAAGAAAATAACTCATTTGGTAACTCAAGAATTTTCTTCAGTTGCCCCAAGTGCTCAAAATCCAAACATTCTTGATCGATCATGGTTGCAGTGAGCTTGTGCATGCTTTTTGTGAAGGGAATGAAGTGTTTTGATGTTGATTTAGGGTTGTAGGGAAGATTTATTGGAGGGGGGAGAAGAGGGCAGCAATGGTGAAGAGAACAAGAAAGAGTGAAGAAAATGAGTGAAGAGAGAAATGAGCCATGACTAAGGTTGACCCCTCACCCTCTCTTTCTCTCTCTTTCTTACCCATACCTCCATGTTACCCCATGCCACATTAAAAATTCTTTTCCTTTTTCTTTTCCTTTCTTTAACCAAAATTCAAAAACCATGTATAAAAGAAAAATGGGAATTAAAGCCATGGTAGAATAAAATGTAACAAGTGTTAGCAATATGACATGGTGCATGTCATGTGCAAAATCACGCTTAAATGCAAATTAGTGATTATTAATCAAGTTTAGAAATAACTTGCATATAATTAATTATAAAAATTTATAATTTGCCTAAATCACATAAATCCCTCCAAAAATCGCCATTCAATTTAATTTTCCAATATTTTCCAAACTATCGGTATATAATTATACCACATCATTAAAATATTCATAATATTTATTATTTTAATTATATAAATTCCTAAAAATAATATTTTATTTTTCTGAAATGTTACAGTCTTCCTCTCTTAAATAAATTCGGTCCCCGAATTTAAATTTAAACCCCTCAAATACTAATACAATTCAGTAGAATGATCAAGTCGCCGGGGCTCCGAAATCATAAACACATAAAACATATCGTAGCGCAATGCATGCGCAAGAAAAACGAGTATATAACTCAAAATCAAAACTCTGTCAAGCATCACGCAATCATCGGAGTTAGGGTGAAGTTGCCAATGTCAAAGTCCAATATGAAAATCAACATGATATACTTCAAAACTATAACATGTACATAGTACGCATCGTTATAAACTCGTCTAAACGTCTGGAAGGAAATAAATGTCAAACCTTTTGCAAGTCGCTGTGCGATGCGCGTATCACGGCACAAGCAGCGGACGTTTATTGTAAGAAAATAACTATATATATCCTTTGTTTAACATACACGTCCCGCCATTTTGGAAATAATTTAGAAGGTCTTCCCTTGTAAATGTTTCGTGTCATCTCAGACACGTAGGTAAAATATTGAGACTGCGACTCCTTTTTGGAATTGCCTTCGATAACTATCGATGCATGCAAAAATACCTAGGTACTGTTCTCAGAACAGTCTAGCTCGGCTACTAAACTAAATAGTAAATATCATAAAAACGTACTGCTCAAAAGAAATCGTACTCAATAGTACATGTCATAATGCCACGTGCGTCTGATGCGCACAGAAATCGAAATCAATAAATGTGCCATACCTGTGCACAGAAAAAAAATCTAAGTGCAACGGGTGTGCATGAAAACACCTGTCAAGGGCAACGAGTGTGCCTGACAACAATATCAGGTGCATCTGATATGCATGAAGAATCCCGATTTAGTGCATCTGGTGTGCACCAAAATCACATCAAGCGCGTCAAGTATGCACAAGAATCCAAATCAAGTGCACAAGGTGCACGAAAACAAATATCGAGTATGACAATCGAAATCGATGATATACAACACATCTCAATCCAAATCAGGTATACCGTGGTATATAATCTCACAACCACGCGGATCAGCGTGCATAAAATCGAATCAAAGTACTAAAAGTACATGAAAACTATATCGAAAGCACAAGTCAATTCACCTACATACCATAGGCATGAAATCAAAATTGAACATCTCAAATATCATCAAATCGAAGTCGAGTGCAGCTGTGGTTCACAAATCTCAATCATGCAAATAAATCGCCCAAAACACCGAAATCCAAAATGACGGACACGTGATATTCAAATCACCAAATTGCAATCGTAAACACTGTCGTCGATGTGTCCTTCCTTCAAAGTCGAGAAGGTGTCGATGCATCCAACGCTAGCAGAGCAAGATATCTACTTGCCCCCTATTCATGGCCTGGTGCCCTTAGGCTCTCGACTCTCACTGCGAATTGCCGGTTACATAGCTCTTCGGCTCAACGTCCCAATATGGGAATGATGACGGAAACAGTTCTTCTCTGGCACATCCTCTAAAGATCTCTGGCCAACTATCATGGTCACACATAACATGTCTTGTTGACGATGCCGAACTCTGGCCTACTGGATGTGCGTAATACGACCGATCCTGGGTCCAAGTCTTCTCGTGCAGTATTCCAGAAAGATCTTGTTGGGTCTCTCCCAATCTCATTTCTGCCGAACTGCCCGGAAGTTATCACTTTTTACTAAATCCATTTCTTATTCCGGAATGGCTGCTTACTCATCACGACTCCTTCTGGAAGTTATATCTATATTCAACGCCTCTGCATGCGTATCACATCTCTGAGGTTAATGGAGTAGAACGTCATCTCGTTAAGATCTCGTATGAACCTCTTACTCTACTTTTCTCTAATGTCGAATGATTCGAATTCGTCTCTTCGTAGCTGTATGGACTGCGCTACAACAGCTATACTCATATCTGGAGTCTTCCAAGTACTGTATCCCATCACATGATATCCGGACGATGTTGAACTTTTCGATCGATTCGTCAAAATCCCATAATTTCCGGAAAGCTCAACACTAGTGCACAGTTTAATAATATCCAGTACATACCATAGTATCTATGGACCAGCCGTAGAAGGGCAAACCCAAGTCTTATTAATGGCACCACGGAACTGCCGCAAACCCTAAGGTTTAAAAGCATTCCCATGGTCATTATATCGAGTTAGGGTTTCATTCTTCTAGAGTGTCCACAGAATTACTTGCATGTTTTTCCAAATACCTTAAACTTGGAAAAATGGGTTTCTGACATTCGATCGTTTTTTATCGACTCTCAACTTACCTGCGTGAAGTCTTCTTTAGCTGGAATCAATCAATCTGATGACCTCGCATCGTGGTATGCAACAAACCACATGTCCTAGTCATCCACCCATGGTGACTAGCGATCCTCTATCATACCTCTAAGTACAACTCGTGCTTCAATAGCTTCAAATATTTGGGGCGATATCTTGTCATTCACAGCAACAGCTGGATCATTCGTCTGTATGCTAAACAATGCCTCAATCATCAAGAATAACGGTGCATTGACGGTCATCACATTCTAGCCGGCCACTAGCAGTGGCCCAATCCTCTAGTGCTGATCTGCACGTTCAAGAAATTTTAGTAAAAATAATCCATCAAACGCTCATGGCGCGAGAAACACAATAAAACAACACATCTATGCAATCATGTATCACCGGAATTACGCCCTGGACAGTCCTTGCCCAAGACGAGCTCATGCTGACTGCAACTCTAGACGCAACTCTCTCTGCATATGCAATCGTGGTAGCAAAAACCACAAACCGATATCGATGAGGATAGATCATAGGAATGAATATAATACGGTGCAAGGAAATGTACATCCTAAGGCTTCTTAAGCGGAGCAGCGTATCGTAAGTATGCCGCGGAACATACACACGATAAGTCACTCTACTTAAGTCACCTACTCCATCAATCAAGGTCAACCTATATGATGAAAGTTTGGGTCTAATACCCCCTCGACCAAGTCTAAGTTCTGTAAGGTCAAGCCTAGGTTCCGAATATAAATATACGCCCTAGACTCCGCATAGTCAAATATAGACTCGAACCAAGGTTAAACCTAGCGCTCTGATACCAATTTTATCACGACCCAAAATGGTACGCGACTGGCACCGGAATCATATGAAGTCTATAAGACTCCATCTAATTCAAGTAAGCCAAAAGCTCAGAAATCTAAACCATTTTAAAGAAGAAGTGAAGGAAAACTTGTTTTAAAGCAAGTGGTTTTAAATAAAATAAGCCGTAGTATGCATTTTTAAAACATCATGACCTTTCCAAAAATTTCGGCAGAGTTTCCTTTGTAAATACTGGCCCCAAAAGGGTACAAACATGCATAATATATATAATGAATAAAGACGTCCCCAAGCGGGAGCTATCTCTTCGCCAACTTGCGAACACAACCACGCAATGCAATATGATATACAACGCCGAAGGGAGAGGATCAAAACTCATCAAGAAAAGCAATATCCATCAGAAAACCAAAATAATACAAGCGCGAATCTAAGGTCGAAAGAATAACATACTGGTCATCTAAGTATATAATATATAAGTCTGGTTGATGGAGTTACTAGATACAACTGAAATAAATACAAATACAACGGTGGTCACGATACAAGTGAACCCACCTACCAAAGCAATCACCCGGAAGGAAGCAATGTGCCAGCAAAGCCGCCAAGGAAACCTGTACGGCAAAACCTATAAGAAATTGTGGCACAACGGGGGTGAGTTGCCAACTCGTGAGTAGAAAACATCATCGAGCAGAAATCGCATGTATAACTCTATCCTAGGTCATACAATAATATATCCTCAATATAATATAACCCCGAACCCTCTACACATAAGTGTAATATCAAGTGCCCGTGTCAGTGCATCAGGTAGCAACATATTGCATATATGATGTATGAATGCATAAAAATGAAAACAGAATACATCATGAATGAGAAAACTGTTTTCTTTATTTAGTGAGATTTCTGTATAAAAAAATTGAGGTATCATCAATGAAATCCACATAGAATCCGTTTCAAGCATCGACACAAAACATATATCCCAATATCCAATATCTCGGGCTCCGGCAATCCGGACTGACCCATATTACATAATCTCAATACCTCAAAGTCTCAATATCTCGGGCTCCGGCAATCCGGACTGGCCTTGGGCTCCGACAATTCGTACTGGCCCAAATATCAATTTCACGACTACATTTGTATCCTCCGAATATCCGCCGCGTCACAAATAACCGGTCGGTAGTGCTCCCCTACCAGGCTCAATGCCATCATCTGCGACCATCTTGCCCCGGGGTACTGCACCGGGTCCACCATGCACCCGCAGACGGTTCCTCCTCCTCTTCGAATCGGGAGTATGATATCGCTCAAGAGCCAAGAAAACTCATGGTTGACATATCTCATATCATAACACGAAAAAACCGCAACTCTTATCTTTTGAAATGAAAATGAGTTTATAAAATCCTTGCGGTTTCTCCAAATCCAGAAATCTCATGGAAAATCCGAAATCCCAATATCGAGAGTCAATAAACAATAAATTACAGGCATAAAGCCCCATAATATCGCATAAAAGAATAAACGTATAAATGCATGAGATATCTCAGAAACAAATGCAATATCTAAACTAGCATATGAAAGCAACCGCGCTAGTACTATATTAAGACTACCGCTAGCAATTTGTACAATGAAGTAATATTATCTAATATGTACGTGATATGACAGTTACCGATGATGATGTGTGTGAGCCGGCAAGCAAGTGTACGTGGAGTATACGCATCATTGGTAATGGTGCTGGTGTCCTGACAGCAGGATTTCATAATCACTAAAGTACACATTAAGAATGCAATGTGATGATAAGAACATGAATAAATGGAGAATGAATAGTAAGCGCAACAATAAAGAATATACATTTCTATATACGAGTCATACAGTTTTTGTTGTCTGAAATCGCAAAAATCATGGTGTTTAGAAAATAGGGGCTACGGTGTTTTTAAGAAAAGGTACGTACTTTGAAATATCCATAGTAACCCTTGGCATGTCTTTAAAATACTCATGATTCGTTAGTTTTGAAAATAAGTATGACTCTCACCCAACTCTAACATCTACTAAGCAAACTATAGGACAAGCTAAGGGACTAACCCAAGGGTAAGGAAATCCACCTAAGTCTGAGTCGATATATATATTTAGTAGTCGGTGATCCCGCCTCAATATCGTCACATAAGATAAAATATATAATACGACGTTCTCGAGTCAAGAGTGCGGATCTATTATCATAATTATATCTCGTATGGTAAATCCATCGTACAGCATCCCAAAAATCGGGGTACGGGTCGCCTATCACATATACCTCAATATCCATATAGTATCATTATCATAATATCATGAATAGGGTACTGATCTAAGTCTAGTACATACCGATATCATCAACATATATCCGCGTGTGTATGAAAATACATCGCCCATCAATCCGCTAATATAATATGTCGTATCTCATGACACGACTCAATCACATGACCGATCTCACGGCATCGTGCCCAATTATATCGACTCATCTCCAAGTATCATATACTATCATCATCATCATACGTGTATACGTGTGTGTGTATCAACACACACGCGCGCGCACGCACACATATATATACATATATCATATACACCAATACATATCACGTGTGTGCATGTGTGTGTGTGTACACCTATACTCTAGGGTTCGCGACTAAGAAACTATACAATAAGCACTATCTTGATAATCGTCCACGTATCACAATACACATATAATAAACATATATAACATATTTGTATACTACACTACGAAACTGCTAGGGTGCTATACGCCATCGACCCAACTTCCCCCCGTAGATATATATCTACTCATCTTGATCTTTACTTACCGAAGTCGATCAAGCCACGCTCATCCTTATCGTCCGAAGTCCACGCAAGGGTGCCTACATATATAAATGCAAGTATCGTAAACCGAAATCGCGCATGAAAACCAAAATCGCACACGTACCACACATAGGTTAAAACATATGGTTTACACATGAAAGAATAGCCCAACAACTCCCGATACCAACGTACAAACGTCAAGTGAGCGAGACAAAACACAATTACCAAAGCTCAAGTTCACAGAATTCACAAACCGAAATCAGAAACTATGAAAAACACTTCCAGATTTTTCTCCAGATGAAATTGGCCAATTTTGCATTTGTGGAGGATAGAGTTTACTGAAGATAATGCCATGGACCAAACACGAACCCACTCACCCCACCCTGGCCACAATTTGAGGCCAGAAAGAATAAATTTGCGACCATACAGTAAAATTGGGGTCTCAGGTCTCGGGGTTCGCTTCCTAGGTGCCTGCTTGTATCACTGTAATTGCTAAATAATTTTTAGAGTCTCTGAGTCACAACAGATCCTTGAATATCATCACAATTCCCACACACTTCCGATATCGGGGTTTCTAAGTTCAAGTCTTGGGTTTAATTTTCTGGTTTTAGTTCACAAAACAAACATTACAGGGGTTGTATGGCCTCTATTGACCTTAATTAACACTTCTCATCTTATAAAATTCCCTAACCCTCATATTGGAATTTTCCAAGATCACTAAACCTCATTAAAACACTTCTAAACATGTATATATGGTAAAGGAAAAGTATTACTACACTAATGGTGAAGAAAATACCTCATTTAGCAACTCAAGAATTTTCTTGAGTTGCCCCAAGTGCTCAAAATCCAAACATTCTTGATCCATCATAGTTGTAATGAGTTTGTGCATGTTTTTTGTGAAGGGAATGAAGTGTTTTGATGTTGATTTGGGGTTGTAGTGAAGAGTTAGAGGAAGGGGAAGAAGAGGGCAGCCATGCTGAAGAGAAGAAGAAAGAGTGAAGAAAATGAGTGAAGAGAGAAATGAGCCATGTCTAAGGCTGACCCCTCACCCTCTCTCTCTCTCTCTTGCCCATACCTCCATATCTCCCCATGCCACATTAAAAATTCTTTTCCTTTTACTTTTCTTTTCTTTAACCAAAATTCAAAAACCATGCATAAAAGAAAAATGGGAATTAAAGCCATGGTAGAATAAAATGTAACAAGTGTTAGCAATATGACATGGTGCATGTCATGTGCAAATTCATGCTTAAATGCAAATTATTGATTATTAATCAAGTTTAGAAATAACTTGCATATAATTAATTATAAAAATTTATAATTTGCCTAAATCACATAAATTCCTCAAAAATCGCCATTCAATTTAATTTTCTAATATTTTCCAAACTACCTGTATATAATTATACCGCATCATTAAAATATTCATAATATTTATTATTTTAATTATATAAATTCCCAAAAATAATATTTTATTTTTCTGAAATGTTACAGCTATGCTTGATGGCCTATCGACTAAGAACGTCGTTCGTCACAAGTACGCGAGTTTAATCAACGCCCTGGGTATCTTTGAAAAGCTGTTCGTGACATTGGAAGATCAAGGTGTCACCTTTGATGCTTTCATTGCTTGCTTCCTTCACGAGGACGTCTTTGTAGGGTTCCTAGGCACACTCTAGAGGTCTCACAAGGCATTAATCATGCCAAATTCAAATTTTTCCGGTGCCGAGAAACCCTAATGCGATCGTTAACTAGAGATTAGGTGAACACTACAAGCTAGTAAACAACTTTACTCTAAAGTGAATGGAAATACAACCTTTGTAGATCCGGTGCTCCACTTCCTTAGCTCCGTGATGAAGTCCCTCCACTGCAATCATCGGATCCCGGACTCTCGCGGTGGTTTCATCGAAGAAATGATCGGGCTAGGTCGATAACTTCGATGCCGAAGATGATCTACGTCGAGGAGACTCTAACTCGAGCTCCAACTTCACCAAGTCATGAAACTTGTGAAGAAAACACCCTATACTACATGGCAAGTGGTAGAGGATGAAGAAATAGGAAGTGGGTTCACTTTGGATTTGGATTTCTCACTTGGATTCATCACTTGAAATTTTGTAGAAAGCTTTTCTTTCTTCATCTTCATGAAGAAGATGAAGAAGAAGAAAAATGAATAATAATTTTAAATAAAAATCCAAGTGAATACTTATCATAATGCAACCATGGTTAAGTGTAGAGAATAAACTAGGGTTAGGTGAATGGTTAGGTTAGGTAAAAGAAACAAAAATGGTTGAACATTTCAAAGCTTCAAAGTAAAGACAAAGCAAGCCACCATTTCATTTTCCTTTGCCAAAAAGAATAAAGAGAATAAATAAATAAGTAAATCAAAACCCTAACCATTAACATAACCATGGTTTAATCATACACACCCAAGTTTGCATGTATCATCAAACATGATACAAACTAGTGCACAAAACTATATCATATATACAATGTGCACATCAAGTGAGAAAATCCATCTTAAGTGAACAAATACTAGTTAATGTAAAGTAATATATCAAATATATAATTATATATTAAATCATTAAATCAACACTTGATTTAACGATCCGGTCATATCGCATATGACCGACTAATATCCAATGTATCGACTTATCGAATCATTCCTCGATTCGATAACTAGGTTATATCGCATACAACCAATCAATACATTCATCGCGAGAATAGAATACGGTATCACATACACGCATTATTCTCGGTCCCGCACATATCTCATATGCGCTCCCATTTCGTTTCGCTTGAGCCAGAAAACCTCTGTGTAGGACTCTAAAGACTCGTCAATATGCCGGCAGCAGGTGATGATCATATCAAACACCCACAAGCTGCAAGCGGTCTGCTAAACGTAACGGCCACCTGGGTATTGAGCGATCAAAAGATCATCGAGCAAGCCCGCTCACACTCCTGTGAATCCAACCAGTAACACTTACCGTACAGTCCAGTCTGTTCGTCTGATATGTCGCATATCTCGCCTAGGGGTGGTAAACGTCAGACCCCAGTAGCTCGATAAGTCGTGTCGATATGAGGTCTATAACAGTTCGAGAAACTACTGGTAACACTTACCAGTAAATCTCAGCAACCCTGGCTAGGGATTTCCGGTTATAGCCAATCAAACACAGCGCAACATCAACTCCCTATACCGGGAGAGACGAATCCCCTCCTATCGCTCATTGCCTCCATGTGATTCGGGACTGTACCCAAAAGCCACCGTTTTGCATGCCCTCTTGGATGTGGTAAGGTGGAAATCAAAGCACAGTGGGAATCACATAAGACTCTATGACGATCTCGGGTCAACAGACTACTCTGTACCAGTGTCACCAGAGAACTGCCATCTGACGTAAGGTATAAACCATCTGGGAGTTCTCGGCGAGTCCGTCAAGTGTACCCATTCTCCACTGAGCACCCGTATATCATCTCTGATGTCAAACACCAATGGATATGGGATCATCCATCGCCCATCTGTATGGGTCGAGAAGGTATACGCTAGTCTACTCTGGTATATCGATGCCCCGTCTCGATACACCCACGACTAGGGACCTTGAAGGATGTACTTATGGACTACCATGTCCCCACTAGTATGATCTGCATCATAGTCCAGGTAGTCAAGTACACATCCTAAGGGCTTTACCAACATGTAACAGAGAGACAATCAGTGTACACGTTAAGATAAAGAGCAACCAGATAACATACTATCATGTCGAGCAAGAAAGTCCTCCCTATATATGTCCCAGCATCCACTACAATATACATCCTATGTAAAGTAATGGCCTCTAGGGCATACATATAAATAACAATCTCCCACTTGCACTAGGGCCATCTGTAGCAGTGGTTGCAGTATCTCATACTCAACCATTCCATAAAAGTCTCTCTCTGGGAAAAGGCCTTTGTGAGTGGATCCGCCGTATTATCCTCTGAGTCTGCTCTCCTAACCTCGATCACCCTGAAGATCAACCATCTCCATGATGAGGTGACACTGCCTTAGAATATGTCTGGATCACTGATGGGACGGGCGTTCCCTGGCATAAGCCACAACTCCATTGTCACACAATGGGAGGAACGAAGTTCATCTCATGAACTAATATACATCCAGACTGCCACTTTGGCAGCATCTTAAGTAGCGATGTATCTAGCCTTTATCGTCTAGTATGCCACGGTATCTAACTTGGAACTCTTCCACTATACCGTCCCTTTTCTGAGGGTAAAGACAATGCCTGTGACTGACCTTCAGTCGTCCTTATCACCCTGGAACTTTTCCAGTGATTCTCCCCAGGATCGATTGATACCATCTCACTACATCTAGTGAGAATCCTAACATCCATTTAGATCTATCCCATAGATCCAAAACCCGGAATTTAGTAGGTATCATTTTGATCCTATATGGAGAATCCTTGTGATAAGCGGAGATTGACCGAGCGTAGCATAGGAAACCCCTTTCCTTATCAAGAGTATGTCATCCACGTACTCTACGAGGATCACTACCATACTCCCTACTACCTTTTTGTTTATACAAGGTTCATCTACCATTTTGATGATGTCAAACTCTTTGACTAATACATCAAAACAGATGTTCCAACTCCGCGATGCCTGCTTTATCACATAAAACATCTTGCACACGTTTCCGCTGCTCCCACTGTCTACGAAGCCCTCTGACTATGTACTTACAGACTCTCTTTTCTGAAACATCATTTTAGAAAAGCAGTCATGACACCTAACCACCAGATATCGTAGTCATGGTATGTAGCCGTGGCAAGTAGGATCTGGATGGACTTAAGCATAGCTCCTCAGAAAAGGTTTCATCATTATCCACGCCTGGTCGATGACGAAAACCTTTAACAAGTCTAGCTTTGAAAGTCTCAAGTTTTCCATCTACACCTAGTAATCTTCTCAAGATATAGTTTCTCCTGATGGGGATTTAACCCTTCAGATATAGCAACCAAAGTCCATACTTTGTTGGTGTACATGGATTCCATCTCAGGTCACTAAGTATCCAGCCATTCTTACAGAGTCCCTACTCCCGATGGCCCGCTTGAAACTAGTTGGGTCATCATCTCATGATGCAATCCTCGCTCCCACTGTCATAGAGAAACCGAAGTATCTCTCAGGCGAATGAGGAACCCTGCCAGATCGGCGGAGAGGCTGAGGTTCGTTGGTTGCTATTGAATCCTTTGGTTCTATCAAATCATCAGCTACAGTTTGTATAGCTGAAACATTTCCAGTTCTACATAACAGATCTTGCCTCGAGCTTGTCCGGATTTTGCTTTTAGACATAAGCCGGACAACCCCAAATCTTAACCAACTTAAGATATGGGCTCTTCCCTTTCCATATCACATATGAAGTGGTAGGCAACTGATTTGATTGGAACCCTATTCAATAGGTATGCAACTTCATAAGTGCATAACTCCCAAAAGGAAATAGGTAACTCAGTAGTACTCATCATAGAGCACACCATATCACATAGGGTGCAATTGCTCCGCCCCGATATACCATCGTGCTATGGTGTATACGGAGGAGTAATGCTGAGAGAGAATCTCATTCTCCTTTAAAATAATCCAGGATTTTCGTGCTCAAGTATTTTCATGCTCAAGTACTCTCCTCCTTGATCACATTAAAGGACATAATACTTATACCCGTTTTGGTTCTCTATTTCTAACTTATATTCTATGAATATCTCAAAAGCTTCGGACTTGTGTTTCAACAGGAACATATGTCTGAATCTTGAGAGATTATCAGAGAATGTAATGAAATACAAAGAACCGGTCTTGGTATGTGTAGACAGGGGACCTACATACATCAACATGTATCATCCCAAGAGTTCACTAACTCTTTCTCTGTTTCCAATAAACAGAGCTATGGTCATCTTATCTCTGTGACATGACTGGCAAGTTTCACAAGATGTAAATTCAAACTAGTTTAAATATGCATCTATATGTAACTTAGCTAGTCGGGTCGTATTGATATGACCTAGTCTACAATACCACAAGAAGGATCCGTTCATTTCTGAACTCTTCCTCTTGTGTGTGTTCCGTATACTAAGAACTGTAGTTTGATTTAGAACATCAATGCTTTTAGATAACGTGCCTGAAACGATCAACTTTTGATATAGGAAATGTATAAAACATTATCCAACAATACAAAATTTTATCATATCTTTACTAATAAAGAGACTGATATGATTTTGCATATCAAGTTCGGTATCTAATAACATTCGTTCAGAATCAATGTATTGGTAATACAGGGTGACAGTGACCAACAGACTTGGCTGCAACACTTGCCCCGTTTTCTGTCTTATGAAACTTATCACCCGTTCTTAGTTCTCTACCTTTCTGTAGCCCATGTAACGGATTACATTTGCGGGATCCTGATCCGGTATCTAATACCCAGGACGTAAAGGATACTGAGAAACAGTTCTTTGTAATGAACACACCCGAAGATGATGCATCAGCATGCACTCTCTTCGTTTGGACGGCACGGGAATTCTGGTAATCCCCTATTTCCTGCTCAGTCTTATAACAATTATAAGTTGG
Organism: Agapanthus africanus; assembly: GCA_030015575.1. NCBI lineage: Eukaryota > Viridiplantae > Streptophyta > Magnoliopsida > Asparagales > Amaryllidaceae > Agapanthus > Agapanthus africanus. Next base: position 32,920,729 of record CM057339.1, read on the forward strand.
AGCGGGACCAACGTTCCCCAGCTCAGTATAACAAGCGGGTTCGGTCAATACATCCGTGTTATTATCTTGATTAAGGCGTGATATGGTCGCTACCTGGAGAGAGAGAGAAGAAAACACTCAGCGTGCGCTCTTGCAAGATTAGATTGGTTATATATTTTATCTAATCAGGATGGCTCCCACTGTTTTTATCAAATCTTCCTTCAAACCCTAAAAGGAAAGACTAGCCGGGATTAATTACACGCTACAAGTTCGCCAATCTTTCAGCCAGGCCAGTGTCGGTACTTTGAGGGAGGTCCCCCGTGCTTTGGCACAAACCTAATTAATGTAAACCTCGTTTTCCCAGAGGCGTAACCTCGTTAACACCTTTCTAGACACCTACTTGATCGGCTAATTGTAATGTGTAAAACTCTCCCAGGAGTAACTCTTACTCGCAGCGGGTATCGGGATCCAACTATCTCATAGAAGGTATGCAATCTCATTGCGAATTTCAACACTTGAAATTCCCGATAATATTTTGCCCCATGCGATCTATGACCTTGACTGAGTCAACAAACCATAGACCGCAAGTAAAGTTCAACCCGTCATTTCTCGATTGAATTAAACCCACCCGCACGACCCTTGACTGAGTCAACAAGGCCGCACGACTACCCTTATCCAATCGCATCATATGCTTTGCAGATAAGCACTAATCAGCTACCGCACACTACGTCTTGACTGAGTCAACAAACGCAGCACGAATACTAACTATTACCTATCTGAAATGATGGAGGGCTACGACAGGTTTTTAAGAAAACCTTTTGCGTAATGAACTTTATATCGTTGTAGAATCAAATGATTTTAAAAATGGAGTGTTTTTGAGGCTTTTCTAGTTTTGCTAAAGGGGTCACTCCCGGTGAAGGGATCGTCGGCCCTTTCCTCGTCGAATGAGGTGCAGGATGTTCTACAAGGAACACCACGATGCAAAGCAAGAACTGTAGCTACCTGTTTTTGAAAATTCGATTCCACAACATCTTTTAGGTTTCTTTTATTTCATTAATCACATTAATGAAGTCCCATCATTTAAGTCACCTAAACATCACAGATAAATACGACGTACACTTTGCCATCCGCATTCGCCTCGATGTCCCCCCGTGCACCGTTAGGTTAGGTAACTAACGGCAGAGCGGGGCAGGGCTAGCGCGGGTGTAAAACATAAGTAACGTCTATATAATATATCGTATATACTATATACAGTATTTATCACAGAACATATCACATGATCACATCACAGATAACGCAGCAGAAGAATCATATGAAACATTGGATATACTAGGACGTCCGTGTTTTCAATACGAGCCAGTATAAAACACGGATTCCACGGTCGCGATGAATAGCCAAACCCACACCCCTAGACCCCTACGAGAGCGGCAAGAAACCCTACCAATTCTAGAGTTAGAAGACCCGGACTCGACTCCTCGAGTTGGTCTCCTACTGGACTCTAGAACCCGGTTACTTATGCTCCCCTCCTTAGGTCTATCCTAGTGCGGAAAAGTAAATAATATACAAAAGGTGACATCCTCCGCAACCTGGAAGTGCCCCAATAAAAGAATATTACATACAAGTTTTTACATGAATGAAAAGGAAAAAACACTCATCTCACATAAAAAAAAACGGCTATTCGAACACGACGATCCAATATAACATATCCAGCAACACATAACATCATATGTCATCAACGTAAGTAAATATTCCCATCTCAATTGTCGTTGACATATAGCAACGAAACCGGCGATATCACATATTACACTTACGGTCGCAGAAAAGAAAGTGTAAAACTACAAAAGTTTGAATCCGCAACCTACTTAGACATCGCATGCCTAATCAAATGAATTACTTAGACATCGCATGCCTAACAATTATAAACCCCGCATTTTAGTCTCATTATCGAAAACTCTTTTCAATATCAAGTCAGGCAATTCAACAAGATTCCCGACATCCTGATCGAATGCTCGTCGCAAACTTAGTAGATGGCCGCACCCCCGATGCCGTTGACGAAGTGCACCTGTAGGGTTCCTAGACACGCTAATGAGGTCTCACAAGGTATCAACCATACCAAATTATAATTTTTTCATGTGCCTACAAACCCTAATACGGATCGTTAATTAGAAATTAGGCGAAAATACAAGCTACTAAACTACTTTAGTGCTAAATGAACGGAAATACAACCTTTGTAGATCTGGTCCTCCACCTCCATAGCTCTGCGTTGACGTCCCTCCGCTGCGATCATCGGATCCCGGACTCTAGTAATGGTTTCGTCGAAGAAATGATCGGGCTAGATCGTCGACTTCGATGCCGAAGATGATCTACGTCGAGGCGACTCTAACTCGAGCTCCAACTTCACCAAGTCATGAAACTTGTGAAGAAAACACCCTATACTACTTGGCAAGTGGTAGAGGATGAAGAAATAGGAAGTGGGTTCACTTTAGAATTGGATTTCTCACTCTTTTTCTCAAGTTACCATTGAAGCTAGCAAGCTTCTTTCTTCTTGAAGAAGAAGAAGAAGAAGAAAAAGAATATGATAAGAAAAAAAATGAAATTAGATTCTTAATGATAGAAAATAAAGTCATTCTTATCATATTAGCAACCATGGTTGAGTGTAGAGAGTTAACTAAGGTAAGGTGAATGGTTAGGTTTAGGAAAGAAACAAAATGGTCAAAGCTTCATGAAGTTTCTAAACAATTCCAAAGAAAGCCACCATTTCATTTCTTGCCAAAATGAATAAATAAATAAATAAATCAAAACCCTAACCATTAACATAACCATGGTTTAATCATACACACCCAAGTTTACATGTATCATCAAACATGATACAATCAAGTGCACAAAAATATATCACATATACTACTTGTGCACATCAAGTGAGAAAATCAATCTTAAGTGAACAAATACTAGTTGATGTAAAGTAATATATCAAATATATAATTATACATCAAATCATTAAATCAACACTTGATTTAATGATCCGGTCATATCGCATATAACCGACTAATATAAAGTGTATCAATGTATCGAATCAACACTTGATTCGGTAACCCGGCTATATCATATATAACCGTCCAATGATACAAATCGCGAGAATAGAATACAGTATCACATATTGGTATTATTCTCGGTCCCGCACATATCTCATATGCGCTCCTATTTCGTTTCGCTTGAGCCAGGAAACCTCTGTGTAGGACTCTAAAGACTCGTCAATACGCCGGCAGCAAGTGATGATCATATCAAACACCCACAAGCCGCAAGCGGTCTGCTAAACGTGACGGCCACCCGGGTATTGAGCGATCAGAAGATCGACGAGCAAGCCCGCTCACACTCCTGTGAATCCAACCAGTAACACTTAGCGTACAGTCCGGTCTCGTCGTCTGATATGTCCCATATCTCGCCTATGGGTGGTAAACGTCAGACCCCAATAGCTCGATAAGTCGTGTCGATATGAGGTCTATAACAGTTCGAGAAACTACAGGTAACACTTACCAGTAAATCTCAGCAACCCTGGCCTGGGATTTCCGGTTATAGCCAATCGAACACAACGCAACATCAACTCCCTATACCGGGAGAGACGAATCCCCTCCTATCGCTCATTGCCTCCATGTGATTCGGGACTGTACCCAAAAACCATAGTTTTGCACGCCCTCTTCGACGTGGTAAGGTGGAAATCAAAGCACAGTGGAAACCACACAAGACTCTATGACGATCTCGGGTCAACAGACTACTCTGTACCAGTATCACCAGAGAACTGCCATCTGACGTAAGGTATAATACCATCTGGGAGTTCTCGGCGAGTCCGTCCAGTGTACCCAGTCTCCACTGAGCACCCGTATATCATCTCTGATGTCAAACACCAATGGATATAGGATCATCCATCGCCCATCTGTATGGGTCGAGAAGGTATACGCTAGTCTACTCTGGTATATCGATGCCCTGTCTCGATACACCCACGACTAGGGACCTTGAAGGATGTACTTATGGACTACTATGTCCCCACTAGTATGATCCACATCATAGTCCAGGTAGTCAAGTACTCATCCTAAGGGCTTTACCAACATGTAACAGAGAGACAATCAGTGTACACGTTAAGGTAAAGATCAACCAGATAGCATACTATCATGTCGAGCAAGAAAGTCCTCCCTATATATGTCCAAGCATCCACTACAATATACATCCTATGTATAGTAATGGCCTCTAGGGCATACATATAACTAACAACACCAAGGCGGAACACTGCTGCCGCGAGCACCCGAACGGATGCTTTCGGCGACGGGGTTCTCCTACAGTCACTTGGTCGGGGCTATGGAGTGAGGCTGTCTATTAAGTTTACCCGGCGAGTATCCGCGTACGTTACGTGATTGCGACGGAATTTTAATCACATCAAAATTCCGTGGCAACCGATCAAGTGAGACTAAACCGCTAGATTTATAACATTCATTCAGTTATCTCATAACTACTTGTGAATTCCAATTATTGTATCACATTCCGGATAAATAGAAAATGTCAAACTTTCCGATCGAACAATCAAACACCCAAGTTTTCCCAAAATAGATCAACACATGAAATAAGTTCAAAAACATTCACTTCATGCCTCAGTACCAACGGTCCAGTCGTAGAAGGGTCAAGCCAACGCCTCACATGTGGCACGCCGTACTGCCCCAAACCCTAAGGTTCAAAGGGCAGTTCAAGACGGTCACATAATCGAGTTAAGGTTTGTTGTCTTTTAGAGGGACCATCACGTTACTTGCACTACTTAGAATGTCCTTAAACTACGGAAAGATCCAACACTTGGAAATTTCCTAGCAGGGGAAAAAGTGGGTATTTATATCCGGTCGAACTTTTTAACATATTCAAAAATTATCCGGAAAACACATAGACGGAGTTAAACTTTCCGATCGAAACACCGAGTCCCCAATACACCCCAGAAAACACAACTATTGAGTATCAATTAAAAATTCCCATAAAATACAGCAACTGAAGATAGAGATTACTGTGCAAACAAAAGTGAACAAGCTCACTGTATTGCCGCGGAACCACCGCCAAACCTAGGGTACGGCCGCGGTTCCGCGGCGGTTTAGTCGAATTGGGTCCACGAATTTCACAGTAATTCCTAGAAAATCCTGCTGAATTTTTTGGATATTTTTAATATGGAAAAATCCACATTTTCAGAAAATGTATAGAGAGTGGTCTCGGGTTAGGGTTTCGGGTTCGATCGGGTTTCTAGTTTCGTCTACACATCGCCTAAAGCTCTAGCTAGGCTCTGATACCACTGTAGGGTTCCTAGGCACACTGTAGAGGTCTCACAAGGCATCAACCATGCCAAATTCAAATTTTTCTGGTGACGAGAAACCCTAATGCGATCGTTAACTAGAGATTAGGCGAACACTACAAGCTAGTAAACAACTTTACTCTAAAGTGAATGGAAATACAACCTTTGTAGATCCGGTGCTCCACTTCCTTAGGTCCATGATGAAGTCCCTCCGCTGCGATCATCGGATCCCGGACTCTCGCGGTGGTTTCATCGAAGAAATGATCGGGCTAGGTCGATGACTTCGATGCAGAAGATGATCTACGTCGAGACGACTCTAACTCGAGCTCCAACTTCACCAAGTCATGAAACTTGTGAAGAAAACACCCTATACTACATGGCAAGTGGTAGAGGATGAAGAAATAGGAAGTGGGTTCACTTTGGATTTGGATTTCTCACTTGGATTCATCACTTGAAATTTTGTAGAAAGCTTTTCTTTCTTCATCTTCATGAAGAAGATGAAGAAGAAGAAAAATGAATAATAATTTTAAATAAAAATCCAAGTGAATACTTATCATAATACAACCATGGTTAAGTGTAGAGAATAAACTAGGGTTAGGTGAATGGTTAGGTTAGGCAAAAGAAACAAAAATGGTTGAACATTTCAAAGCTTCATGAAGCTTCAAAGTAAAGACAAAGCAAGCCACCATTTCATTTTCCTTTGCCAAAAAGAATAAAGAGAATAAATAAATAAGTAAATCAAAACCCTAACCATTAACATAACCATGGTTTAATCATACACACCCAAGTTTGCATGTATCATCAAACATGATACAAACTAGTGCACAAAACTATATCATATATACAATGTGCACATCAAGTGAGAAAATCCATCTTAAGTGAACAAATACTAGTTAATGTAAAGTAATATATCAAATATATAATTATACATTAAATCATTAAATCAACACTTGATTTAACGATCCAGTCATATCGCATATGACCAACTAATATCCAATGTATCGACTTATCGAATCATTCCTCGATTCGATAACTAGGTTATATCGCATACAACCAATCGATACATTCATCGCGAGAATAGAATACGGTATCACATACATGCATTATTCTCGGTCCCGCACATATCTCATATGCGCTCCTATTTCGTTTCGCTTGAGCCAGAAAACCTCTGTGTAGGACTCTAAAGACTCATCAATACGCCGGCAGCAGGTGATGATCATATCAAACACCCACAAGCCGCAAGCGGTCTGCTAAACGTAACGGCCACCCGGGTATTGAGCGATCAGAAGATCGACGAGCAAGCCCGCTCACACTCCTGTGAATCCAACCAGTAACACTTAGCGTACAGTCCGGTCTCGTCGTCTGATATGTCCCATATCTCGCCTAGGGGTGGTAAACGTCAGACCCCAATAGCTCGATAAGTCGTGTCGATATGAGGTCTATAACAGTTTGAGAAACTACAGGTAACACTTACCAGTAAATCTCAGCAACCCTGGCCTGGGATTTCTGGTTATAGCCAATCGAACACAACACAACATCAACTCCCTATACCGGGAGAGACGAATCCCCTCCTATCGCTCATTGCCTCCATGTGATTCGGGACTGTACCCAAAAGCCACCATTTTGCACGCCCTCTTGGACGTAGTAAGGTGGAAATCAAAGCACAGTGGAAACCACACAAGACTCTATGACGATCTTGGGTCAACAGACTACTCTGTACCAGTGTCACCAGAGAACTGCCATCTGACGTAAGGTATAATACCATCTGGGAGTTCTCGGCAAGTCCGTCCAGTGTACCCAGTCTCCACTGAGCACCCGTATATCATCTCTGATGTCAAACATCAATGGATATGGGATCATCCATCGTCCATCTGTATGGGTCGAGAAGGTATACGCTAGTCTACTCTGGTATATCGATGCCCCGTCTCGATACACCCACGACTAGGGACCTTGAAGGATGTACTTATGGACTACCATGTCCCCACTAGTATGATCTGCATCATAGTCCAGGTAGTCAAGTACATATCCTAAGGGCTTTACCAACATGTAACAGAGAGACAATCAGTGTACACGTTAAGATAAAGAGCAACCAGATAGCAACCAGACACCGGCGGCCGTATTTTTATGACTCGTATACCTTTCTGCAGCTCATGAGGTTGTTTGATGCCTCCGCTCCTGATCTGACCCAGTTAGGGGCTCTCCGCATACTGCTGAACCCGTACTCAAATGAAGGCAGGATAGTGTTCAGCGATCAAGTTTTTTCCGCTCCAGTGGGCCCGTTCAGCAATTGTTTGATTTGTCTAAGGGTAGGGTCCCAGCTTTGAAACCGAAAGAGGTCATGCACCTATACTCGATCAAGCCAGGGTATCTGATGTTTCGCCGGAATAATGTTGTCCTTTTTATGCTGTATAACCCCCACTGCTTCACCCAGCAGTTAGGCTATGACCAGGGCATCCCTCTCGAGGAATTTCTAGTCGAGCCTGCTCTCTCCTTGAAGGTTACTCACGACATCATTCACCATTTTATGTGGTTAAACACCGGCTCCCTCTTCATGATCCTGAAGACCGACTATCTCCCGAGACCTGTTTGGTCCTTTAAGGATTGGTATTGCCATCGGGTCGGCCCCGTCATTGCAGAGGAGAGACGGGTACTTTTCAAGGGTAGAGCTTCCACTCCAGCTCAGGCCACTAACACCCCATTACGGCCGTGGTTAGTGGTCTATCCTCCACTGAGGGATATTGGTTTGGTACTTATCCCTAAAACCGCAGAAATAGAATCGACCCCTCGCACTGCTGGTATGCCTGTGCGCGCTAGTGCCCAAGCAGAAGTTCCTGATAAAGCACCTGCGGCGGTGTCACCAAAGGGTGATACTAAAGGCGAAGTTAGGCAACGTCGCACCAAAGCACCAAATGGTAGGAAGTGCTCCTCGGCTAGCGTTAGCACATGTTCCAAGTGGAGGAAGAAATCGGTTGCCTGTCTACGCGGCACTTTTCCTGAGTCCAAGCCTTTTATTCAGGATGAGCCGATATCCATGGAGGAGCCAGATGCCGGTTTTCTCTTTCCTGGTTCATCTGCCAAGGAGGCCACGCAGTTGGGCGAGGCTTTAAGGCGCTCACAAGATGAGACCGAAAATGTGGGTGCCCCGAAGAAAGCTTACCCTCCCATTGTATTCTATAATGTTGACCCATCATTACGGAGGGTACACATGGGTCGTTTGTTAATGGAAGAAAAACGGGCCCTCAAAAAGCCTATCTCAGTTGCTTCTGAAGATGAGCTTGCACTAAAGACGGGCAGTCATGTATTCACGCTTGAAGCCCGGCGAGCGTATTTAGTCAGAAAAGAACAACGGCTCAAAAAATCCATACTTCAGGCTCCCTGGCGTATTAGTATGCGTTTTTTTTTGTTCTACTTTTAACGAGTAATTCGCATTACTTTTATGTCTTATTATTTTTGTGAAAACTTTGCAGAGACCTCTGCAGCGGAAGCATATTTGAGTCCAGGTCAGGCCACTACTGCAGATTCCATGAGTATCTCTCATGACACACCGGTGGGTGTAGAGGAGATCACTTAAGCAGCTACCCTTGCAATGGAGTTCCTGGTGGTGGCTTCTGTCCCTTCAGTGTCTACCCTTTCGGCAGAGGTGGTCCTGCCGGCCATGGGTCCCATGGCTATTTCTAATGACGCACCAGAGGGTGAAGAAGAAGTTGCTGAAGCTGCCATCCCTCCAGTCCAGGACGGGCGAAGCATCGAAAGTAATCTTCCCCACATACACATTCTGTTTAACGATCTCTCCTTTATCTGAACTTTCCCTTCCCTCAGAATTGCGAGAGCTGGCGGCTTCTATTATGGATCTTTCCCCGAGAAAAACTTTCCAGCGATTTCTTGACATGGCGGCCCCGCAAGCAATACCTCCATAAAGGATCGTACTCTCTTCTGGCCAACGTTGGTATTCTTTCACCCCCCTTTTATATTTCTATAATGATGCTAATACGCTCTCCCATTCAAACTACAGTTCTGTAAGCCGACGATGAAGTCGAGATTCTTGATGGGCCTGGGGATCTCTCAAATCCGCCTTGCATGACTGTGGGTAAGTGACGTTTTATCTCTGGCATCGTTTTGTTTACTCTATGTTTGGAAACACAACTGACCACACCTAAATCTTTACAGCTTTGCAAGCTCTGACTACATAAGAGTCTCGGATCCTCATGCCACCAGGCCCTTATGCCCGACGTGCGTCTGAAAGGATGGCAAAACAGAGCATCTACTCCCTGGCAGCTCTCATTGAAGATCTTCGCGATGGTCCACCTGTTACGTCCTAAGAATTTGCCGCTGAAGCCAACGCTTCCTTATCTGTTCTCGCCACCTATCATGACGAAGCATTGGTGCGGGCCTGAGTTGAGTACTTTCGTCGAGTGGAGGCCTGCCTATATGGGCTCGAGTGCATACGCTTTCCCTCCGACATTTCAACTGTAAAAGCAAGCCTGCAGGGATGGATTGAATGATGTGCTGCCAATCTCCAGTCATGCGAGAAGAAGCTCAACCGAAAGTTTTCGGAGAGGGAGTTGGCAAGTGCTTTTGGAGAACTTCAGGCTCAACTTACTGCCAAGACCACTCGCGCGTACGAAATTTGGCGGGTGCTTCAAGAAGCCATTACAGAGGTGGTGGCTCTTGACAAATCCGTTAGATGGTTGAAGCCCATAATGTCGCTGAGAAGGAGCTCAAGGGTCGGTTTGCTTTATACCAGAATCAATAATCCCGGGTAGGGACTCATCTTGCAGCCCTGATAGAGCTTGAAGCCGAAGTCCAACGGAAGAACGATGCACTCGCTGGCCTATTGAACCATCCGTCGACTTAAACATTTTTATCGCTATATATTGTTTCTCTTTCTTTTGTATTCATTCATAAATAAAAGTATTTTGTATTTATTTTGATTCATGAATAAAAGACATATTTCATTTCATACAAGCGCTTTCCTTTCTTTCACTGTCTCAACTTGGCATATAAAGTAGTTTATATACTTAATGCAGAGTTTGTAGTTTATTCACTCATTTCGGAGTCTCTAGTTTACGAAGTCATTTCGGAGCTTGTTTAGTCTACCTCCCTTGGGCTTTTAGGCAAACTTGTCATAACGTCACAGTTAACCCTTGCTCTTTATGACAGAGATCCATTAGGGTCTGTGGTACTAGGGTTTTTGTCCGTCGTACCATCGCGTTGCCTGATGCATTACCCGATATGCAGACTTTACGCTACTGTTCGAGTAGCCCCGCGACTGTTGTGATTCTAATCCCTTCAGGGGCTGAACAAAACGTTTTCAAGTAATCTCTTTAGGTCATATTACCGTCGAGAGAACAAGCGGTAGGAATTTTGTCATGCCGCTTTTTACTTGAGGTTAGGTTCAGTTTGAGAGCCCCGATGAGTTATAACCCCTCCGCATTGGTGTGGGATGATCTCCGATAATCTTTCAGGCTTTATTTGAGTTGCCGCAAAGACCCTGAAGCTAGGAATTTGGCCTTCGCTTCCTTTATCGACACTGCGTCTGCTGTAATGAGGCGAATGTCGACGTGATCTCTAGGTTGTTTGTGAACTGTCAAGACTTGGAACTAGGGACTTGGCTATGGCTCCATTTGCTTTGACCCTGGGGTCGTTGTTGAAGTCGCGTCTGCATCCTGCTAGAGTGAGAAGAAACGCCGTTGTCGGCACTGCGTCTGCTGTAACGAGACGAGTGTCGAGGTGGTCTCTCATGTAAGGTTACGCCAGCGCCCCGGCCATCAATCCGTAGCCAAACGTAGAACAAAAAATTTTAAAAACTGGCGCTAACGGAACCAAAATTGACGGATCGTACCACTAACCCTATACTAGTTCTACGAAAAGAGTTTAGAGAGGTTACACCAATCGATCCATGTTCTTCGGTCTTCAACCTCTTTCCTAAGCTCCTCGAGGCTTTCTCGATCAAGTTCGATCTCCGGTCTCCCTTGTCGAAGACGATCCACGTCGAGGATTCTTAATACGGGCTCCCGCCTCAAAACCGAAGCAACTCAGGTATCTAGTTTGCTAACCTAGATAGCCAAGATGAAGTAGAGATTGTGTGTGATCACTTTGTCTCAAAACGACCAAGGATTCTCAACTCATGAGAGGGATTAGGTGAAGGTTGAAAAAGAAGCCAAGTGAAGAAAAGTGTGAGCTCAAGAAAAGAAAAGCAAGTGAAGAAATTGTTCTCTGCTTATTTTCTTTTTGTGGTTTTGTTGTGAGTTCTTGGTGATGAGCAACTAAAGAAAATGAATCCTTGCACTGAAAAGATCTGCCCTCTTTCACAAATATCCCACAACCAAAACCAATAAAGAATCAAGCATGGCATAAGGAATCACACCATGAGTCACCAAGAGCACATGCCATAATCAATGCCCAATGCCAAGACTTGCACCCGCACTTTCCATCACAACAATATTAAACATTTAAACTAAATGTTTAAAGGAAAAAGGAAATGGCATCTTCAAAAGTAATCTTGTAACGGATTACAAGAATACCCCTCATCTGTATATACATACCCGCATCCATATTCCGACTGAATACGAATACAACGAGACAAAAATAATCCAACAATATAATACTAGGATCCGACTTAAACCAAAGCCTACTAGTATTATTCGTTTGATCATGATCCGTGCACAAGTGCACGTATATGATCGAACCCTGCCATAAAACCATACGGTCTCTACAACGTTTCACCCGAACCAAGGAAACCTTCTGTGTGGGACTCTAAAGACTCGTAAATACGCTGGCAGTGGGTTTAACCACAAGCACGTCAGTGGTACTAGCTGTACGTAACGGCTACCCAGGTATTGAGCGAAAAGGAGGCCGACGAGTAAACTTATCCTGAAACCCTACTGAGCCTGACAGTGACAATATTCGTACAGTCTGGTCCGTTGTCTATGAGTATCGCATATCGAGTCTAAGGGGTGGATAAAGTCAAACCCCTAATAACTTGACATTTAGTGTCGGCATGAAACCTATCACCAACTGAGAAACTACCGATCCTAGATCGGTAATTCTCGTCTACCCCGGCCGAGGATTTCTGGTGATGGCCACCCGTGCACACAGCGACATCAACCCACAATATCGGGAGAGACGAATCCCCTGACGATCCGCTCACAGCCTCCATGTGGCTCGGGACTGTACCCAATTAAAACCTGTTTGCGCGACTCCTTTGAGCCGTGGTAGGGTAGTATTTAAAGCATAGTGGGAACTCACATGAGACAAATGACGATCTCAGGTCGATAGACTAACCTGTACACATGTCACCAGGGAACTGCAATCTGACAATAGGTATAATACCAACTAGCATGTTCCCGGCGAGTCTGTCCGGTGTACTCATAACCTAATGAGCACATGTATACATCTTAGGTGAACCAACTGATACCAATGGCTTGTGAGACCGGCCACCGCCCCTCGTCGGGGTCTCGATCCATATACACTAGTCTACTCTTGGAGTATCGATGCCCGGTCTCGAAACTCCCACGACTAGGGACACTTTAAGAATGTGCTTATAGACCACCCAACTCTCACGTATATGATCGCCATCATACTGCTGGTAGTCAAGCATGAATCCTATGGGCTCTTTCAATATGTAATAGTGATCTGTAATGTCACCTGAAGCATGTACACGATGATAAAGACAAACCAGATAGCATACTATCATCTCGAGTAAGATTGTTCTACCAGTATAGGTCATCTCTCAATCATTGCAATCACGTGCCTGCGATCCAATAATTGACTTGAGGGCACTATAGCCAACAATCTCCCACTTGCACTTAAGGCTAATTATTGCGGTATCGCATACTCACAGCCCGTGTGATACCGAACACCCAACTTCTCTACTAATCAGTTTCACAGAGCTCGTTTATAGAACTATTGCGTTCTAGAAATAGCTTCAGTGAGTGGATCTGCTCCAATGTTTCTTTCAATGTCTCTCTTTATCTCAAGTTTGCGGAGAAAGCCATCTCCCGAAATGAGCAATACCTGTCTTAGAATATGTCTGGATATCTGATGGGACCCAGTTCACAAATGAACTCCAAATCCAATAAACTTCTTAGACTGTATCGTCAAATAAATTTAATCAGTATCTGCTTGGACCACCTGTCCAAACTACTGCCCCTCAAAAGAGAGAAAACTATGACTATGACAGTCGCTCTGTCATCCAGGTCACCTTGGAAGCCTGGAATGATAACTGTCTCCCGAAGGAGGCTACCGTTACCATATCCCTAGAACATCTAGTTATGTTCAAAAACCGCTTCCGAACGTTTCTCCAAGATTTGGATTAATATAAACTTATTGCATCTAGTGTAAAAACAACATCTGGTGTGGTACTTGATATCTCATGATTGACTCAATTGCCTAAGCACGTGATATGCTAATCATGCACATCCCTCTCCCCTTTAGTCTTTAAGACACCTTCAGAGAGGGTGACTCCATCACCTGCAAGTACACCACCATGCCAGAAGTCATCCATTCTAAAACACTTTTAGAATACAGTCTAAGTACCCGGATTGGGAAACTATCCAAATCTAGATCTAAAACCATAGATCTAGCAACCAGAATGCCTGATATAATATCCATATCCTTTATGGAGAAACCATGGTGTGACAACCACAGTATAACCGATCGTAGTGTAGGAATTTCACTTCCTACAAAGTGCATGTCATTCAAATACCAGGACATCACACCCTACTACCTTCTTAACAGATCCATCTCCTATTCTGATGAAGTTAAAGCCTATGACTGTCACATCAAAAATAAATGATCTATCTCCGCTATACCTGCTTTAGTATATAAATAAACATAAGCAACTTGTCCACTATGCTTCCGCTGCTCCTACTGACTACAACAACCCTCTGGCAGAGTCATATATACATGCACTTCTAAAGCTAGTTTAGAACGACGTTATACTCATCCTCAGGCCGAGTCTCATAGTCTAGAACAGCGGTAATGGCAAGTCTGGATAAACAAGAACCTCCCTGTCACCTCTTTTGAGAAGACCGAAGTACCTCTTGGGTGCCTGAGGTTACCCACCTTATCTGTGGAATGTCCAATGGAATGTCAAACCCGATTGAATCTTTAGCTTCTATTAAATTTTCAGTAATCGTTTGTGGTTCTGGAATCACTTCCAGTTCTACCTTACTCCCACTACTGTTTTTTGAAAAAGTCCATTTTGCTAAAACTGTGGCGAGTCAAGAACAATATCACTATTGATCTTCCATATGGTAGAAAGTTAACCCTCGTCATAGCTCGGGATAACCCATAAACTGCCATTACAGAAACGTGCCTTGAGTTATCCAGAGTCTGGTTTTAAGCTTAAGCCGGACAACTCCATATACCTTAACATCGTTAAGATATGAACCATTCTATATACAATATAGAAACAGAGGCACTGATTTAATTAGAACCAGATTCAAATCATGCAGTTTTCTCCAGTGCTTGTCAAATAAATGGAGAGAGGCCGATCAGCATTACTCAACTTAGAAGTGAATCCGAATATGAGTAACCTGAAAGAAAAGCAAGTTCTCAAAACCATTACTTTCAACTGAATACCAAACATAAGTATCTACATCTTCGATCACTTTGAAGAATCCTGATACTTGCAACACATGGTTCTCTACTTTATTCGTATACCTATAACTTCTCATAACTTGGACATTGTATTTCTACGAAATACTTGTCTAAAACTGGAGAAGTTACAAGTAAACAGAATATAGTATGAGTACCAACCCCTCTATCCTAATGAACACTGGACAACATATAATACTTTGTACAAGTCCCCTGAGTTGAATGGCTCAAACCCTGTGTGTCGTAGGTTGAAAACTGTACTATGGTTAAGAAGAATTACACCGCTGTTTAATGCTCCTTACCCAATCATCAACTGATGTAGGTAAATGTAATGGACATAATTTCAAAAGGTTATATCTCACTTTATAAAATAAACGTACAGATATATCAGTTTGAAATTGGTGCATAACAGCGGATATTCAAAACCAAATATTTGCCGTCAGGCAAAACCCCAGGTGATTTTCTCAAATATCACCAATTACAACGAATTCCAATATAATGAGGATATAATCACCTAATTCCCAATAACTTACTCCCACTCATCATCTGTAAAACGATACAGATGTGAGAATTAAACATGGTAAATACATACCCTGGAGTAAGAATCTAATTGGGAAATCAGTTTTCAATTAACAACGCATAGTGAGACTGAAACATGAAAATGTTTCGAAGGGGTAGCCGGGTATTCCTACTAATGCATCTTCCATTATCTAAATTCATGACTGTAACCGTATATTTCTTTGTCGTCTCTCCAAATCCCTTTAGTTTTCTTTACTCATTACCTTCTGTACACCACCCTTAGGCTAAATGGTTTTCTTCCTTCTCTACCGTTTAGCACCAGGCTATGGTTTGGAAGAAGACTATCCAATAAACGTAATAGGTGTACTATCCTAATCCTAGGAGTACTCGCAACTTGAGAGAAGGTAAAGATAAAAGACAGCTGAATAATCCTTATTCTATTTCTCCTGAACCAGAATACATCCTCGAACTAGAACAAGTTCCTTCGAGTTCGTATATAACTATACGATAGATTATCCAATAAATGTGGATCTTCATAGTGATACGGGGTGTTCTGGATAAATGCAAAGGTAAAGTAAGGGTGGCGATGAAATACGCGGTTTATTCGTGAATGATAGCAGTCGCAAATTACTTTGCCCTCTTTCTAATCCCTTTATCTGTCTTTACTTATTACCTTTTGTACACCACATTAAGACTAATTGGTTTTCTTCTTTCCCCACCTTTCGGCACCTGCCTATGGGTTGCTAGAAGACTATCCAATAAGCGCAATAGGTGTACCCTCTCCTAATCCTAGGAGCCCTTATAACCTGAGAGAATGTAAAAGGAAAAGACAACCGAATAGTCCTATTCAATTTCTCCAGAACCGGAAACCATTCTCGAATTTGAAACAAGTTTCTTCGAGTTCGTATGTAACTATACGATGGTCATATCCAATAAATGTGGATCTTCGTAGTGATACGGAATGTTCCGGAGAAAAACAAAGGGTAAAAGTAGGAGTGGCAATGAAGTATGCAACTCTGACAATCCAAAAGTCAATGTGTTTTAAAAAGGTTCAGTTAACTTAGTTATCGAGTTATAGTTTAGGGTCGGGCCATGGTCGCAGCCAAAGAGAGAAAGAAAAGAAACACTCAGCGTGAACTCTAACCTAGATCAGAATGGTCAATCACTTTATCTAATCAGGATGTCTCCCATTGTATCCTCAAATTCTCCTCCAAACCTGAAAGAAGAATTAGTCGGGATCATCTAAAATCACCCGAGGAGTAAACCAACTCATCAGTAGGAATCGGGATCCAACTATCATCGCATGATAACCTGTTGGAATCCACTTAAGTTATCACACTCCAGAAGGTATGCGCATGCCTGAAAAGTTTCCTGTATGTTTTAAACTCCCGATGTGATTTCTACCCCATGCTCTTTTAACCTTGACGAAGGCCAACATATCATAAGTCACATGTCAAGTTCTACCCGTCATTGTCCAAGTTAATTTGAACCCACCCGTACATACCCTTGACGAAGGTCAAAATAGTAGTACGACTATCCCAAACCAACGCATCTATCTATGCAACAAAAAAGTAACAAATAGCTACCATACACTATACCATGACGAAGGCCAATAAACATAGCATGAATACTAAGTGCTACCCGTCTGAAATGACGGAGGGCTACGAATGGTTTTTGGAGAAAAACCTTTAACATAATGAACTTGATATCGTTGGAGGAACCAGATAGCCTTTTACAAATATATAGTGGCGAAAACTTTTGCTAAAGAGGTCACTCCCGGTGAAGGGATCTCGGCTCTTTCCTCGTGGAATGAGGTGCAGGATATTCCCACTGAATATTACGATACAAAGCAAAAAAGTAATCGACTATAGTGAAGTTAGTACCCTGACGCAAACTTCTGCCCAAGAGGTCACTCCCGGTGAGGGGATCTCAGCTCTTGCCTCGTCGAATGAGGTGCTGGATATTCATCACCGAATACCGTTGTGCAAAACAAAAGAAAACGTCCTTGTAATAACAGCTTTTTGAAATTGTTCCAACAACATCAATTAGGTCTATTTTCCTTGCATTAATCTGAATCAACGCAGTCCCATCAATTAATCACACCACAAAAGAACAAAAATATGATGTATGTATATGCCATCCGCATTCGCCACTGGGCCCCGTCATTACCCGTTAGGTTACTTAACTAACGACAAAGCGGGGGCTGGACTATCGCGGCTATAAAACATATACAACATCTACTAGTATATATATAACAATATATAATAATCGCTCCAGGCGTGATAAATACAACATCACAGATAATCAATATGCATCATAGAATAATACAGATAATCTGGGAGCCCCGGGTTTCCTTTGAGCCACAAGTGAAACCCGACATTCCCCTGGTCCTGTGGATAGCATGTGCAATGAAAACCTAGACCCCTACAAGCGTGGTAAGTTATCCGCCAAAACCAGAAGCAAGGCAGCCCCCTTCATCAAAGTGAATGGGTCACCCAGCACTTCACGGAATCCGGTAACTTGAGCACCCCTTTTTGGGTCAACCTATACCCGCTACGAGTGCGGCGAATAGCCTGCCAATTCTAGAGTGAGGCCCCCTCCTTCTCGACGCCATGAGATGCAGACCCGTTGCCCTCCAAAACCCGGCTATCCATACACTCCATCACGGGGTAATCCTAGTACAGAAAAGAAAATATGTACAACGGTGACATCGACCTCAACCCGATCGTGCCCCAAACAAATAATATACAAGCAGGCAGTGACGGCAGTCCACATGTCGGACACTCGCCCCGCGATATCAAATTTACAAATAAAACTAAACTGTACTAACATTGCACCCAAGCTATCCACTACGACGATTCCGCAACAACACAGCACAACACAGAACATCAACGTGAATGTCACGTTCGCAAATCTGTCTAAAAGAACTATAACAATTAGACAAGTTGTACCGCTCTAATGACATTCACGGTCGCAGATAGAAATGTGTGTATTGTAAACTATAAACAGTGTTAGAAATATCGAGTTCGAAATAACCCCGAATAGCCCCAAACGTGAGAATAAAACCATATCCAAACTGGGCTAAACAAGCAATACCAATAAACTAATATTCCAGAGACTAACACACACCCAAAATACGAAACCCAAACTCATGTAAATGGCTGGCCAGGCCGGATTTTATAGCCATGTGACCGGGCGTAATAGGGTGGAAGTTGTTGGCTATAGTGCCCTCAAGGCAATTATCATAGTCGCGGACTTGTGATTATGATGATTGAGTGAGAACTTATACCGATAAAGCGGTCTTACTCAAGATGATAGTATGCTATCTGGTGTGTCTTTATCATCATATACATGTTGATAGAGCCCATAGGACTCTTGCTTGACTTCCAGCATTATGATGGCGATCATATATGTGGGAGCTGGGGTCTATAAGCACATCCTTAAATGACCCTAGTCGTAGGAGTATCGAGACCGGGCATCGATACTCCAGTGTAGACTAGTGTATACTGATCGAGACCCCGACGAGGGGCGGTGGCCAGGTCTCACAAGCCATTGGTGTTAGTTTGTTCACCTAAGATAGTATACAGGTGCTCATTGGGTTATGAGTACACTGGACGGACTCGCCGGGAACCTGCTAGTTGGTATTATACCTATTGTCGGATAGCAGTTCCCAGGTGACATGTGTACAGGTTAGTCTGTCGACCTGAGATCGTCATTTGTCTCGTGTGAGTTCCCGCTGTGCTTTAATTACTACCCTACCATGGCTCAAAGGAGTCGTTCAAACAGGTTTTAGTTGGGTACAGTCCCGAGCCACATGGAGGCAGTGATCGCATCGTTGGGGATTCGTCTCCCCTGATATTGGGGGTTGATGTCGCGTAGTGTACGGATGGCCATCACCATAAATCCGTAGCCACGGTGGACGAGAATTATCAATCCAGGATCGATAGTTTCTCAGCTGGTGATGGGTTACATGCCGACACTAAATATCGCGTTGTTAGGGGTCTAACTTTATCCACCCCCTTAGACTCGATATGCGATACTCTTAGACGAACAGACCGGACTATACGGATATTGTCACTATCAGGCTCAGTAGGCGTTCAGGATGAGTTTGCTTGTCGGCCTCCCTTTCGCTCAATACCTGGGTAGCCGTTACGTACAGCTAGTGTCGCTGACGTGCTTGTGGTTAAACCCACTGCCAGCGTATTGACGAGTCTTTAGAGTCCCACACAGAGGGTTTTTCACGGTTCAGGCAACATGGTGTACATGCTGTATGTTGGTACATACGGGTGTCCGATTAAATATGTACACCTGCTGCACAGACTTTAATCGGACGGTTGATAATACTAGCGGCTTAGGATTAAGCCGGATTATTAAATCGGGTTTTGATTTAATAATTGATATATGTATTTGTATATATGTATTCTAGTATTATTGTTCACTATTTGTTTTCTCTCTTGGCTATTCGTATTTTTGTACGAATACGCGTATATGTATTTCGGTACATGTACCGGGAAGTATTCCGTATTTTATACGGAATAGCTTCTAGATGTTTTGCCACATCATTATTGATTTTCCATTTATGGAAAAATCATTTGTTTTATAAAGAAGTGGAGGGTGTGAGGTGGCATGAGGGATGGACCATGGTATGGTCTTTGAGGTATGGTCTCATTTGTTTAATGAAATTGAAAAAAAGAAAATGTTATTTTTTATGATGGGAGAGAGAGAGGGGCCGGCCACTTTTGGTAGGTGTTGATTTTTTTTTTTATTGATTACATTATCACAACACTAGCCTCCTTACTCTCTCACTCTCATTCTAAGAAATACTTAGCAAATTAGTTGCCTCATTCCAAGTCTTCATCACCTCCTTCTTCATCTTCTATGGTTGCTCCATGAGCACTTTGGGTAGAGAGAAAAATGTAGTGACACGTCCATACACCTCGACTCTCCATCGTTAGCGACTTTGGAGCGTCGGTCGTCTCGTTCGATGAGGCTGGAGCTTGCGCCGTTTCCCTCGGGTGGATCATCGGAGATGGAGGAAGACCGGCAACCAAACATCATCAAAGAATCACTAGGAGCTAGGAATGAAGACCGAAGGACACGGATCAACTCGGTATAACGATTCTAACTCTTAGTTAGCTCGCTAGAATAGGGTTTAAGGTCGATCCGTAAATCAGGTAGCGGTAGCGCCAGTTTAGAAAAAATTTATTCCGCATTTTGGCCACGTTTCAACGGCCGGGGCACTGCCGGAACCCATCATGGTATCAGAGCCACCCTTTAAACCCCTTACTAGCTTGTTTAAACGTGCTTGAAAGATCGATTGACGGAAATTTCCAAAATCACGTTTTCATTTTTCTGTTTGCTGTCATTTTTCAAAAGTGTTCAAAAAATTATTTGCAGTAGCTTAAAAATCCGTGCAGGCGATTATAAGAGTACACAAAAAATTTGGGGTCATGATTCGTCTATAGCGCCGCGGAAACACCGCGTAATACCCCTATTGGCAGCGGTTCCACAGTCGAATAATGGCTACGGGCTCCAAAATTTTTACTGTAGCTCTATTTAATGGAATTGTGATTTTTAACATATTCTGTTTTGGCCCAGTTTTCTGTACAGTGTTGTTTTTGCTATTGGGGCCAAATTGGAATTTAGTCGATCGATATTTTAAGTGGGCGTTTGACAGTACATACATTATATTCTGCGACCGTGAATGTCACTTGATCGGTAAACTCGTCTAATTGCTATATGTCTTTTAGACGGGTTTGCGAACGTGACATTCACGTTGATGTTCTGTATTGTGCTGTGATGTTGGTTGGATCGTCGTGGTGGATAGCAATGGTGCAATGATAGTACAGTTTAGATACACTTGTACATTTGATATTGCGGGGCGAGCGTCCGACATGTGGACTGCCGTCACTGCCTGTTTGTATATTATTCTTTTGGGGAACGACCGGGCTGAGGTCGATGTCACCCTTGTATATTATTTTATTTTCTGTACTAGGATTACCCCGAGGTGGAGTGCATGAATAGCCGGGTTCTAGAGAGCAACGGGTCCGCATCTCAAGGTGTTGAGATGGAGGGGATCTTACTCTAGAATTGGCGGGCTATTCACCGCGCTCGTAGGGGGTATAGGTTGACCCAGGAGGGGTGCTCAAGTTACCGGATTCCGTGAAGTGCTGGGTGGCCCATTCACGTTGTTTGCCTCGCTTCTTGTTTTGGCAGGTAGCTTTCCGCGCTCGTAGGGGTCTAGGTTTCATTGCACATGCTATACACACGACAGGGAACGTCGGGTCTCACTTGCGGCTCAAGTGAAACTCGGGGCTCCAGATTATCCACCATTCTGTGTTGCTTCTGTGATGTTTTTGTGATGTTGCTTTATATCATGCCTGGGACAAATGTTATATATATATTTATATATATTAGTAGATGTTATATATGTTTTGCACCCGCGCTAGCCCAGTCCCCACTCTGTCGTTAGTTAAGTAACCTAACGGGTAATGACGGGACCCAATGGCGAATGCGGATGGCATATACGTACATTTTATTTTCATTCTTTTCTGGTATGATTAAATGATGGGACTGCATTGATTTTTATCAATACAAGGATAAAAAAAACCTATATATATGATGTTGTTGGAACCAAGTTTTTAAAACTGACATTACAGACGTTCACTTTTGCTTTGCACAGTGGTATTCGGTTATGAATATCCTGCATTTCATCTGACAAGGCGAGGGCCGAGATCCCTTCATCGGGAGTGACCCCTTGAGTAAAAGTTTGCATCAACGTAATAACTTCACTATAGTCGATTACTTTCACTTTGCATCGTGGTATTCAGTTTGGGATATCCTGCACCCCATTCGACGGGGAAAGAGCCGAGATCCCTTCACCGAGAGTGACCTCTTTAGCAAAAGTTTTCGCCACTATATATTTATAAAACCACTTGGATTCCTTCAACGATATCAAGTTCATTACGTTAAAGGTTTTTCGCCAAAAACTAGTCGTAGCCCTCCGTCACTTCAGATTTGTATTGCTTAGTATTCGTGCTACGTATGTCATGCTTAGCCGAGGCGTAGTGTTCGATAGCTATATAGTGATTTTCTGTTGCATGGATATGCGATTGATTAGGACAGTCGTACGGTCATTTTGGCTCAGTCAAGGACTCGTGCGGGTGGGTCTGATGCAATCAAGATAGTGACGGGTTGAACTTGACTAGGATCCTTTAATATGTTAGCTCAGTCAAGGTCACTTGGGTCCTAGGGGTAAATATCGCATCGGGAGTTTCAAACATACAGGAAACTTGCCAGGCTTGCGCATACCTTCTGGAGTGTGGTGACTGGAGTGGCTTCCATCAAGTTATCATGCGAAGATAGTTGGATCCCGATTCCCACTGATGAGTAGGATTACTCCTCGGGTGATTCCGACTAATTCTCCTTTTAGGTTTGGAGGAGAATTCGAGAAAACAGTGGGAGCCATCCTGATTAGATAAAATGATTAACCATTCTGATCTAGGTTAGAGTGCACGCTGAGTGTTTCTTCTCTCTCTCTCTCTCTCTCTCTGGCTGCGACTATGACCCGACCTTTGACTAAAACTCATGAAACCAAGTTAACCGAACCTTCTTAAAACACTTTGGCTTTTGGAATGTCACGGTACCGCATACATCATTGCCACTTCTATATCACCTTTGCTTTTCTCCAGAACACCTCGTATCACTACGAACATCCACTTCCATTGGATAAATATATCGTATAGTTACATACGAACTCGAAGGAACTTTTTCGAGGATGGATTCTAGTTCTGGAGAGAATGAATAGGATTATTCGGTTGTCTTTTCTCTTTACCTTCTCTCAGATTGTGAGGGATCCTAGGATTAGGAGAGGGTACACCTATTGAGCTTATTGGATAGTCTTCCTCCAAACCATAGGCAGGTGCCAAATGGTAGGGAAGGAAGAAAACCAACAAGCTTAACTGTAGTGTACAGAAGGTAATAAGTAAAGACATATAAAGGGATTAGAATAATGGCGAAGAAAGTTGCGATCACCATCATTCACGACAAAGATCGTGTATACCCCTGCCACTCCTACATCCACTTTGCTTTTCTCTAGAACACTCTGTATCACTACGGATATCCACTTCCATTGGATAAATCCATCGTATAGTTACATACGAACTCTAAGGAACTTTTTCGAGGATGGATTCTGGTTCAGGAGAAAAAGAATAGGATTATTCAGATGTCTTTTCTCTTTACCTTCTCTCAGGTTGCGAGGGCTCCTAGGATTAGGAGAGTACACCTATTACGCTTATTGGATAGTCTTCTTCCAAACCTTAGGCTGGTGCCAAAGGGTAGGGAATGAAGAAAACCAATTAGCGTAAAGGAGGTGTACAGAAGGTAATAAGTAAAGACATAATAAAGGGATTGCAAAGAGGGCAGGTAAGTATATGGTTACTGTCATGATTCAGGATAATGGAAGAGGCGTTACTAGGCATACCAGTTAACCCTTTTGGAACATTTTCATGTTTCAGTTTTACTGTGCGATGTTAATTAAAAACTATTTTCCCAATTGGAATCTAACTCCAGGGTATGTATTTACCAGATCAGTTTCTCACATCTGCATGTTATTGTGGATGGTGAGTAGGAGTAAGATATTGGGAATTGGGTGATTAGATTCTCATTATATCAGAATTCTTAGTAATTGGTGATATTTGAGGAAATCATCTGGATTTTGCCGGATGGCAAATATTTGGTTTTGAATATACGTTTTTTTGCACCAATTTCAAACTGGTATATCTGTACATTTATTTTATAAAGTGAGATATAACTTTTTGATATTGTGTCTATGACATTTTCCTATATCAGTTGGTGATTAGGTAAGGTGTATTCAACAGCAGTGTAATTCTTCTTAACCATAGTACAGTTTTTCAACCTACGACGCACAGGGTTTGAGTTATTGAACTCAGTGGACTTGTACAAAGTATTGTATGTTGTCCAGTGTCGATTACGACAATGGGGTTGGTACTCGTACTATATTCTATTTACTTGTGACTTCTTCAATTCTGGACAAGTATTTCGTTGAAATGTAAGGTCCAGATATTCAGAAGTTATAGGTATAAGAATAAAGTAGAGGACCATTTGTTGTAAGTATCAGGATTCTTTGAGGAAGTCGAAGATGTAGAAACTTCTGTATGGTATTCAGTTAATAGTAATGGTTTTGAGAACTTGCTTCTTTTTCAGGTTACTCATATGTGGATGCACTCCTAGATGAGTAATGTTGATTATCCTCTTTCCATTTGGTTGATATGCAATGGAGACAGATGCATGATTTTGAATCTGGTTCAAATTAGATTAGTGTTTTTGTTTCTATATTAGATTTATATAGAATCAATTTATATCTTAACGATGTTAAGGTATAGGGAGTTGTCCGGCTGATGCTTAAAACCAGAATCCGAATAAACTCAAGGCACGTTTCAGTAATGGCAGTTTGTGGGTTATCCCGGGCTTTGACGAGGGTTAACTTTCTACCATCAGGAAGATCAATATTTATATTGTTCTTGACTCGCCACAGTTTTAGTAAAATGGATTTTTCAGAAAAACAAAGTTGTAACGTTTTAAAAATGATTAAATAAATAATTAAATGAATAAAAGTGTTTAAGTGAATTTTAGGATTTTCGGTAAAGTAAAATGTATTTTTCGTAAAACCAAACCGTGATTATTTTTCATTATAATTTTAAAAATATCTATTTTAATTATGAAATTACTAGTAAATGGTGTTTATTTAGCCACTTATAAATTTTTAGTTTAATAAAATATTTTTCCTAAATTAATTATTTTAAATATTAAAATAAGCTTTATTTTTACACTAAATTAGTGTAAATTACAAATTTGAATGGTTTTAATTTGTAAAAATAAACCATGGCATATTAGAATTTAGTGTGTATCATGCAAAAATTATTTGCAAATTTTTCCTATTTTCTAGAGCTTTCTTGAGTTGCTATAGTAAAGAAATAAATAAATAAATAAATAAAGCATGAAAAGACTTTTATTGATGTTTCTTCTCTTGAAACTTCTACACACTTTGCCCACTCTCTTCTTTCTCTCCCTCACCTCTCTAGGGCCGGCCACAAACCCCCCATGGCTGCCCCCCCCCCCCATTTTCCACCTCATTTTTATTCAAAATTCATCAAAAACACATCAAAAAATTCAATTAAAATTCCACAAAATCCTATTTATTCCATACTCTTTATTCCTTGCTCATTTTTATATGAAATTTGGAGATGGAAAGCATACATTTTGGAGGCTCAATTCTTGTTTGGATTTCACATTTTGAAGGTATAATTTTCTTTCTTTTGATTTATTGTTATTAGATATTCATATTAAGCTTAATTAGATTTAATGAATTAATTTTATGTTCTTTTTTTTAAAATGCAAGCTAGGGTTCTAAATTAAAGTTATGATTTTTAATAATTAATTAGGGTTATAGTAGTTAGTTGAACACTTTTAGTATTAGGAAATCTTGCATGGTTATTGTTTAACAAATTGTTATTCAAAAATTGTTTTAAATTAGGAATTTAGTTAACTAGGTTTTTGCAAAATGTGGTTGTGGTTAATATAAAATTCTAATTTGGGTTGTTATCATTGGATTATAGTTTTAGTGAAAATATTAGCATGTTAATGGAAAGAAAAACTTAGTTTGATTGCTAGTTTCTAAGATTAATTGATAAATTGTGATAAAAATTGCTAATTTTGTAAACTAGATTTTAGAAATTCCTATATAAATGAGATTAAAAATATAATTATGGTTTCATTATATCATTATCATCATGAATTATGGTTTAAATCATTAATTTATGCAAAATCATGTTTTGTGGTGAAATTGTGGTATTTTGCTTGAAAAATGTTGAAAATTGTTAAAGGGTGCAAACTAGAAATTTCAAATTTATACAAAATTATGTAATAAAAATATAGTAATGGTTTGTATAGTCTAGTGATGCTATTTAATGAGTTCTATGACCATTGGTTTCATTTAAATGTCAAGTTTTGATGAAAAACGGTAAATTGGCATTTTCGGGTTTTTTCGAAAACGGACGATTTGATTGATTTTAGGGTTTTGATGGATTAAATCATGTTTTATATTATAAGTAACGAGTTTTATAAACTATAAGCTGTTTGTTGATGTTTATCTCGATCCATCGGAGTTTGTACGCCGATATCGAGCGATATTTGGTTCTTTTGCGTGGACGGGACATAGCTTTTAACCTATGCTTGTTCCTTGCGTCGTTTTGACTTTTGTATGTGATTCAGTTTACGATACTATTATTATGTTTGCGTTTAGGTACCCCTCACGTGGACTGCGGGCGATGAAGAGGAGGATGGCGACACCGTCTTCGGCAGACATGGACCAGGTGAGTAGATGCATATCTACGGGGGGAAGTCGGGTGGATGGCGTTTAGCACCCCCGCAACGTAGAATAGGAATAGTACTTATTGACATCAGGAAACCCGATGTGACCCTAGATTCTTACTGAGCAGGACCCTAGTAATGACCCTAGGCGGGACTAGACTGATTTAGGAAAACCATACCTGAGGATGAATACTTTGGGATAGGTTCGTAGGTTTCTGATAGAAACACACACGCACACACTAAAACTTGACATGGCGT
This sequence comes from Agapanthus africanus, assembly GCA_030015575.1. Classification (NCBI taxonomy): domain Eukaryota; kingdom Viridiplantae; phylum Streptophyta; class Magnoliopsida; order Asparagales; family Amaryllidaceae; genus Agapanthus; species Agapanthus africanus. Next base: position 32,947,793 of record CM057339.1, read on the forward strand.
ATACGTATATGTGTGTATATATATAAAACTAGGTATAGGTGTATATATATACACAACACGTATATGGGATTCGTTGATGTGATATGATATCTGAAGTATGATGAAACAGTATGACTGGGCTTGATGCCGTGATTCTTGACTATACAGTCGTATTAAAGTGTTAGCGGATCATTAGAGAAAGAGATAATGAACATGAATATATAAATTATGAAGGGTGGTGGTGATATTGAGGTACATGGGACGCTAAAATAGTACCTGTGCTGTAGCTTGTGACTTGATAACGATAAGATATCGGTATGACTTAATCACAATATGATACATATGACATGATATTTCTGAGGATAAACTAATGATGCTTATCATGATGGCAATGATATATGATTGATGTATGCGATCACAGTTTAGCACCTTGATCATGAGATGTGTTGATGATGACATTATACGAATGAGGAGACACCTAGGAGATACTTGACCGTACCCCGATATTGGGATGCCGTACGATGGATTTTACCGTACGAGGCTTAGATTTGATGATTGATCCGCACTCTTGATTCGAGGAAGCCGTACTACGTACGTGACGCTATTGAGGCGGGATCGCCGACTATTAGAGATATTGATTCAGACCTTAGGTAGACTCTAGTTTCTTACTGACTAGTCTATTAGGTTTAGTTCCTTAGGATGTTAGATGGACGCTAGTTTAGGTTCGACTCACATAGTGGTAGTTGTACTCGTATTTCGCAGAGGAGTGGATAATGCACATCTGTCTTTACATTCATACTGTAATCATCATGGTGCATGTTCTTACATATGTTGCAATAATCAGTACAAACCATACCTGTTAGGACACCAGCACCATTACCGATGATGCGCATATTCCACGCACACTTATTTGCCGGCTCACACACATCATCATCGGTAATTGCTATGTCACGTACACTTTAGATCATATTGTCTTTTATGGATAGAATAAGTTAACAACTAGACCGATATAATATTGTGATTATTCTCTGATGTTAGTATAGACATGATATTTATTATTTAGACATCCATGTATTCATATTTTCATGTTATCATGCAGTATTATGGGCATATGCCGACACTTATCATATAGTTACTCATGATTTTGAGATTTGGATTTCTATGAGATTTCTGGATTTTTGGGGAAAACCGCAAAAATATATAAAAACTTCTCTCTCTCTCCTCTTCTCTTTTTAAAATAAGATGCGGTTTTCTCGTGATGTATGTGTCGTCCACCATGAGTATTTCATGTTTTTCTGTTGGATTTCGAAACCCGATTCGAGGAGTGGATGAACCGTCTCGGGTACATGGTGGGTCCGGTATGGTACCCCGGGGCAAGAAGATCGAGTTATAGACGATGAGCCTGGCAGGGGAAGGCTACCTACCGGTGATGTCTGGCGCGGCGGATATCCGGAGGATACCGACCGTTGTCGTGAGATTTGATGATATGGGCCGATCCGGACTGACGGAGCCCGAGATATTGAGACTTGAGATTACATGTGTTGTGTCGATACTTGACACGGATTTCCATGGATTTCATTATTGAGATTTCAGATTCTTATACACATTCTACTATGATAACAGCTAAAGATTTCTTATACATATATATCTGGATTTCAGGATTTGTTACTTTACATTCATGGTGCATGCATTTCATTCATATGACATAGTATTATATGAGGTACTGACACGAGCACTGAGTATCTGCACTTACACGTAGTATTACCCTGCTATTACTAGATGATTGGGACTTAGTAGTGTATTATTATGACTTAGGATAGCGTCGTGCATTCGATTTCTTTTCGTAGATGTCTTCTACTCATGAGTTGGCAACTCACCCCCGTTGTGCCAAATTTTATTACAGGTTCGGTGTACAGGTTTCCCTGGCAGCTTGCTGGCACATCTATTCTTTCAGGGTGATTTGCACGGTAGGTTGGTCACTTGTATCCGAACCACCATTGTACTTTTATTCATTCATTTGTATCTAGTAAGCTCCATCAACCATACTTGTATTACTTGATAAGTTTATTGGACCAGTCTTTTATTTTGACCTTAGAGTCGCGCATATATTATTCTGATATGGTGGTTTTGTTTTATTTTGAGTTTTGAGCCTTGCCCTTTGGCGTTGTATATTATTGTGCTCGTTGTGGTTGTTTCCGCCAGTTGGCGTTGAGCTAGCACCCGTTTGGGGATGCTTTTTATTGTTTATGTATATTATACTTGTTGTACCCATCTGGGGGCCAGTTTTTACAGAGGAGACTCTGCCGAAATTTTTAGGAAAATTTGCCGATACTTTTAAATTTGTTTTTCTTCATGTTTCTTTTACTTCTTCTTCTTTTATATGGTTTAGATTTCTGGGCTTCGGCTTACTTAGGTTACGTGGCGCCTCTAGACGCTTCATAATCTAAGTGCCGGTCACGTTCCGTACTCTCGGGTCGTGACAAAGTTGGTATCAGAGCGCTAGGTTTAACCTTGTATAAGTCTAGGTGACCCTTGGTTGATGGAGTAGGCGATTTAGGTAGAGTAACGTACCGTGGGTATGGTCCGCGGCATACTTACGATACGCTACTCTGCTTAAGGAGCCTTAGGATGTACATTGTTTGCACCGTATTTCATTCGTTCCTTTGATCTATCTTCGTCGATATCGGATGGTGGTTTCTGTTACCACGGGCAGAGGAAGCTGCGGCTCGAATGCGATAACCATTAGAGTATTGGTTATTCTTGAGGATTGAAGCATTGCTTAGCGTGCGGACGAAGGGTATTCACGTGCCATCCGGATGAAGTTAAAAGGTTCGAACAATTATCAGAAAACCATTTTCCCAAGTTTAAAGTATTCGGAAGAACATGCAGGTATTTCGATAGACCCTCTAGAAGAATGAAACCCTAACTCGACATAATGACCACGAGAACGCCCTTGAACCTTAGGATTTACGGCAGTTCCGCTGTGCCATTAGTGAGGCTTGGGTTTGCCCTTCTACGGCTGGATCATCGATGCTGGGGTATGTACCGGATATTTTTAAACTGTACTTGAGTGTTGAGCTCTCGGGGAATTATGGGATTTTGATGGATCGACCGAAAGATTTAATGTAGTCCGGATATCAAGTGAAGGGATCGACTACGTGGGAGACTCTAGATATGAGGATTTTCGTTGGTAGCGCAGTCAGCACAGCTACAAAGAGACGAGTTCGAAGCAATCGACATCAGAAGAAAGAGGCGCACATTGACGATAGTGTTTACGATTGGGATTTAGTGATTTGAATTTCATATTTTCGTGGATTGGATTTTTGTATTTTGAGGACTTTGTTCTACGATTGGTATTTCATGTGTGTACCTTTATTCTATCTGTGTTTCATATATCAGTTGTATTGATGTTGTTTAGTAGACACCCAGTACACTTGATTTGGTTTTATATATTTTGAGATTTTTGATTTGATTTCGTGCATAGGGGTTACGCATGATTTTGACATATGTTTCGACCTAGTTTTCAAGCATTTTTGTACTGTAATTTTGATTTTGATATTCGATGTATGTTTTCGTGCACCATGTGCACCTGATTAGGATTCTTGCGCATACTTGGGCCACTTGATGCGATTTTGTGCACACCAGATACATTAAATCGAGGTTTTGTGCAGATTAGATGCACCTGATATTGAGTCGTGCACGCCCGTTGCACTTGACAGATGTTTTTGGTGCACACCTGTTGCACTTAGTTTTGTTTTTGTGTGTATTCATGGTATCTTTAGTTGGTTTCGATTTCAGTGCGCACCGGACGCACATGATATTTTTATGATATGATTGGGATTGATTTCAGTTTGAGCAGTATGTTTTCATAGTCATTATTATTTGATTTAGTAACCAGGCGGGACGTGTATGTTAAATAAAAGATATATATATATAGCTATTTTTTTAAATTAAACGTCCGCTACTTATACCGTGACACGTGCATTGCACGGCGAATTTTCAAGAGGGGTTTTTGTATGCTTCTTTATTATGAGGCTTAGGCGATTTTACTAGGATGCGAAATATATATAAGTTATAGATTGATGTATATTATGATGGTTTTAACATTGGGTTATGATATTTTATTCTCACCATAACTCCGATGATTGCGTTATGCTTGACGGAGTTGATTTTAGTTATGTATTGATGATTTCGGAGCCCCGACGATTTGAATGTTTTGCTAAACGTTTTAGTATTTGGAGGGGGAGTTTTAATTTAAATTCGGGGACCGAATTTCTTAAAGGGGGGAAGATTGTAACGTTTTAAAAATGATTAAATAAATAATTAAATGAATAAAAGTGTTTAAGTGAATTTTAGGATTTTCGGTAAAGTAAAATGTATTTTTCGTAAAACCAAACCGTGATTGTTTTTCATTATAATTTTAAAAATATCTATTTTAATTATGAAATTACTAGTAAATGGTGTTTATTTAGCCACTTATAAATTTTTAGTTTAATAAAATATTTTTCCTAAATTAATTATTTTAAATATTAACATAAGCTTTATTTTTACACTAAATTAGTGTAAATTACAAATTTGAATGGTTTTAATTTGTAAAAATGAACCATGGCATATTAGAATTTAGTGTGTATCATGCAAAAATTATTTGCAAATTTTTCCTATTTTCTAGAGCTTTCTTGAGTTGCTATAGTAAAGAAATAAATAAATAAATAAATAAAGCATGAAAAGACTTTTATTGATGTTTCTTCTCTTGAAACTTCTACACACTTTTCCCACTCTCTTCTTTCTCTCCCTCACCTCTCTAGGGCCGGCCACAAACCCCCCATGGCTGCCCCCCCCCCCATTTTCCACCTCATTTTTATTCAAAATTCATCAAAAACACATCAAAAAATTCAATTAAAATTCCACTAAATCCTAATTATTCCATACTCTTTATTCCTTGCTCATTTTTATATGAAATTTGGAGATGGAAAGCATACATTTTGGAGGCTCAATTCTTGTTTGGATTTCACATTTTGAAGGTATAATTTTCTTTCTTTTGATTTATTGTTATTAGATGTTCATATTAAGCTTAATTAGATTTAATGAATTAATTTTATGTTCTTTTTTTTAAAATGCAAGCTAGGGTTCTAAATTCAAGTTATGATTTTTAATAATTAATTAGGGTTATAGTAGTTAGTTTAACACTTTTAGTATTAGGAAATCTTGCATGGTTATTGTTTAACAAATTGTTATTAAAAAATTGTTTTAAATTAGGAATTTAGTTAACTAGGTTTTTGCAAAATGTGGTTGTGGTTAATATAAAATTATAATTTGGGTTGTTATCATTGGATTATAGTTTTAGTGGAAATATTAGCATGTTAATGGAAAGAAAAACTTAGTTTGATTGCTAGTTTCTATGGTTAATTGATAAATTGTGATAAAAATTGCTAATTTTGTAAACTAGATTTTAGAAATTCCTATATAAATGAGATTAAAAATATAATTATGGTTTCATTATATCATTATCATCATGAATTGTGGTTTAAATCATTAATTTATGCAAAATCATGTTTTGTGGCGGAATTGTGGTATTTTGCTTGAAAAATGTTGAAAATTGTTAAAGGGTGCAAACTAGAAATTTCAAATTTATACAAAATTGTGTAATAAAAATATAGTAATGGTTTGTATAGTCTAGTGATGCTATTTAATGAGTTCTATGACCATTGGTTTCATTTAAATGTCAAGTTTTGATGAAAAACGGTAAATTGGCATTTTCGGGTTTTTTCGAAAACGGACGATTTGATTGATTTTAGGGTTTTGATGGATTAAATCATGTTTTATATTATAAGTAACGAGTTTTCTAAACTACAAGCTGTTTGTTGATGTTTATCTCGATCCATCGGAGTTTGTACGCCGATATCGAGCGATATTTGGTTCTTTTGCGTGGACGGGACATAGCTTTTAACCTATGCTTGTTCCTTACGTCGTTTTGACTTTTGTATGTGATTCAGTTTACGATACTATTATTATGTTTGTGTTTAGGTACCCATCACGTGGACTGCGGGCGATGAAGAGGAGGATGGCGACACCGTCTTCGGCAGACATGGACCAGGTGAGTAGATGCATATCTACGGGGGGAAGTCGGGTGGATAGCGTTTAGCACCCCCGCAACGTAGAATAGGAATAGTAATTATTGACATCAGGAAACCCGATGTGACCCTAGATTCTTACTGAGCAGGACCCTAGTAATGACCCTAGGCGGGACTAGACTGATTTAGGAAAACCATACCTGAGGATGAATACTTTGGGAGAGGTTCGTAGGTTTCTGATAGAAACACACACGCACACACTAAAACTTGACATGGCGTATACGTATATGTGTGTGTATATATAAAACTAGGTATAGGTGTATATATATACACAACACGTATATGGGATTCGTTGATGTGATATGATATCTGAGGTATGATGAAACAGTATGACTGGGCTTGATGCCGTGATTCTTGACTATACAGTCGTATTAAAGTGTTAGCGGATCATTAGAGAAAGAGATAATGAACATGAATATATAAATTATGAAGGGTGGTGGTGATATTGAGGTACATGGGACGCTAAAATAGTACCTGGGCTGTAGCTTGTGACTTGATGACGATAAGATATCGGTATGACTTAATCACAATATGATACATATGACATGATATTTCTGAGGATAAACTAATGATGCTTATCATGATGGCAATGATATATGATTGATGTATGCGATCACAGTTTAGCACCTTGATCATGAGATGTGTTGATGATAACATTATACGAATGAGGAGACACCTAGGAGATACTTGACCATACCCCGATATTGGGATGCCGTACGATGGATTTTACCGTACGAGGCTTAGATTTGATGATTGATCCGCACTCTTGATTCGAGGAAGCCGTACTACGTACGTGACGCTATTGAGGTGGGATCGCCGACTATTAGAGATATTGATTCAGACCTTAGGTAGACTCTAGTTTCTTACTGACTAGTCTATTAGGTTTAGTTCCTTAGGATGTTAGATGGACGCTAGTTTAGGTTCGACTCACATAGTGGTAGTTGTACTCGTATTTCGCAGAGGAGTGGATAATGCACATCTGTCTTTACATTCATACTGTAATCATCATGGTGCATGTTCTTACATATGTTGCAATAATCAGTACAAACCATACCTGTTAGGACACCAGCACCATTACCGATGATGCGCATATTCCACGCACACTTATTTGCCGGCTCACACATATCATCATCGGTAATTGCTATGTCACGTACACTTTAGATCATATTGTCTTTTATGGATAGAATAAGTTAACAACTAGACCGATATAATATTGTGATTATTCTCTGATGTTAGTATAGACATGATATTTATTACTTAGACATCCATGCATTCATATTTTCATGTTATCATGCAGTATTATGGGCATATGCCGACACTTATCATATAGTTACTCATGATTTTGAGATTTGGATTGCTATGAGATTTCTGGATTTTTGGGGAAAACCGCAAAAATATATAAAAACTTCTCTCTCTCTCTCCTCTTCTCTTTTTAAAATAAGATGCGGTTTTCTCGTGATGTATGTGTCGTCCACCATGAGTATTTCATGTTTTTCTGTTGGATTTCGAAACCCGATTCAAGGAGTGGATGAACCGTCTCGGGTATATGGTGGGCCCGGTATGGTACCCCGGGGCAAGAAGATCGAGTTGTAGACGATGAGCCTGGCAGGGGAAGGCTACCTACCGGTGATGTCTGGCGCGGCGGATATCCGGAGGATACCGACCGTTGTCGTGAGATTTGATGATATGGGCCGATCCGGACTGACGGAGCCCGAGATATTGAGACTTGAGATTACATGTGTTGTGTCGATACTTGACACGGATTTCCATGGATTTCATTATTGAGATTTCAGATTCTTATACACATTCTACTATGATAACAGCTAAAGATTTCTTATACATATATATCTGGATTTCAGGATTTGTTACTTTACATTCATGGTGCATGCATTTCATTCATATGACATAGTATTATATGAGGTACTGACACGAGCACGGAGTATCTGCACTTACACGTAGTATTACCCTGCTATTATTAGATGATTGGGACTTAGTAGTGTATTATTATGACCTAGGATAGCGTCGTGCTTTCGATTTCTTTTCGTAAATGTCTTCTACTCACGAGTTGGCAACTCACCCCCGTTGTGCCAAATTTTATTACAGGTTCGGTGTACAAGTTTCCCTGGCAGCTTGCTGGCACATCTATTCTTTCAGGATGATTTGCACGGTAGGTTGGTTCACTTGTATCCGAACCACCATTGTACTTTTATTCATTCATTTGTATCTAGTAAGCTCCATCAACCATACTTGTATTACTTGATAAGTTTATTGGACCAGTCTTTTATTTTGACCTTAGAGTCACGCATATATTATTCTGATCTGGTGGTTTTGTTTTATTTTGAGTTTTGAGCCTTGCCCTTTGGCGTTGTATATTATTGTGCTCGTTGTGGTTGTTTCCGCCAGTTGGCGTTGAGCTAGCACCCGTTTGGGGATGCTTTTTATTGTTTATGTATATTATACTTGTTGTACCCATTTGGGGGCCAGTTTTTACAGAGGAGACTCTGCCGAAATTTTTGGGAAAATTTGCCGATACTTTTAAACTTGTTTTTCTTCATGTTTCTTTTACTTCTTCTTCTTTTATATGGTTTAGATTTCTGGGCTTCGGCTTACTTAGGTTACGTGGCGCCTCTAGACGCTTCGTAATCTAAGTGCCGATCACGTTCCGTACTCTCGGGTCGTGACAAAAGTGGGAGTATGGTAGAACTGGAAATGATTCTAGAACCACAAACGATCATTGATGATTTAATAGAACCTAACGATTCAATTAGTTTCAACGTTCCATTAGCCACTCCGCAGATATGGTGGGGAACCTCAGGCACCCGAGAGGTACTTCGGTCTTCTCAGAGACGGTGACAGGGAGGTTCTTGTTTACCCAGACTTGTCATTGCTGATGTTCTAGACTATAAGACCCGGCAGGAGGATGAGTATAGCGTCATTCTAAACTAGCTTTAGAAGTGCACATGTATATGACTCTGCCAAAAGGTTGTTGTAGTCAGTGGGAGCAGCGGAAGCATAGAAGGCAAGTAGCTTATGTCTATTTATAGACCAAAGCAGGTGTAGCGGAAATAGATCATCTATTTTTTATGTGACAGTCATAGGTTTTAACTTCCTCAGAATAGGAGATGGATCTGGTAAGAAGGTAGTAGGGTGTGATGTCCGAGGATTCGGGATGACATGCACTTAATAGGAAGAGATATTCTTATACTACGATCGGTTATACTATAGTTGTCACAAAGTTATTTCTCCACATAGGATATGGATGTAATATCAGGTTTTCTGGTTACTAGATCTATGGTTTTGGATCTAGATTTGGGAAGTATCATAATCTGGGTACTTTGACATTAAATGGATGGCTCCTGGCATGGTGGTGAACCTGCAGGTGATGGAGTCAACCTCTCTAAAGGTGTCTTACAGACTAAAGGGGAGAGGGATCTACATGATTAACATATCACTTGCTTAGGCAATTGAGTTAATCATGAAATGTCAAGTACCATATCAGATGTTGTTTTTGCACTAGCTGTAATAAGCAGATAGATTAATCCAATCGTGGAGAAACATTAGGGAGCAGTTTATGAACATAAATGGATGTTCTAGGAATATAGTAACGGCAGCCTCCTTCAGGAGACGGTTATCAGTTCAAGCTTTCCAGGTGACCTGGATGACAGAGTGACTGTCAGAGTTATAGTTTTTCCCACATCTGAGGGACAGTATGTTGGACAGGTGGTCCAAGCGGATACTGAGGAAAGGCATGGCACAGGATACTGATTAAATTCAGTGGACGATACAGTCTAAGTAGTTTGATGGATTTGGAGTTCATTTATGAACTGGGTCCCATCAGACATCCAGACAAATTCTAAGACAAGTATTACACATTTCGGGAGAGTTTTCTCCGCGAAGTTAAGATATAGAGAGATACAGAAAGAAACATTGGAGCGGATCCACACACTGGGGCTATTTCTCGAACGCAGTCATTTTCGCAAACGGGCTTTGCGAAACTGATTAGTAGAGAAGTGGGGTGTTCGGTATCACACGGGCTGTGAGTATGCGACATCGCAATAATTGGCCTCAAGTGCAAGTGGGAGATTGTTGGGTATAGTACCCTCAAGGCAATTATCATAGTCGCGGACTTGTGATTATGATGATTGAGTGAGGACCTATACCGATAAAGAGGTCTTACTCAAGATGATAGTATGCTATCTGGTGTGTCTTTATCATTATATACATGTTGATAGAGCCCATTGGATTCTTGCTTGACTTCCAGCATTATGATGTCGATCATATATGTGGGAGCTGGAGTCTATAAGCATATCCTTAAATGTCCCTAGTCGTAGGAGTATCGAGACCGAGCATCGATACTCCAGTATAGACTAGTGTATACTGATCGAGACCCCGACGAGGGGCGGTGGCCAGGTCTCACAAGCCATTGGTGTTAGTTTGTTCACCTAAGATAGTATACAGGTGCTCATTGGGTTATGAGTACACTGGACGGACTCGCCGGGAACCTGCTAGTTGGTATTATACCTATTGTCAGATAGAAGTTCCCAGGTGATATGTATACAGGTTAGTCTGTCGACCTGAGATCGTCATTTATCTCGTGTGAGTTCCCACTGTGATTTGATTACTACCCTACCACGGCTCAAAGGAATCATGCAAACAAGTTTTAGTTGGGTACAGTCCTGAGCCACATGGAGGCAGTGATCGCATCGTCGGGGATTCGTCTTCCCCGGTATTGGGGGTTGATGTCGCATAGTGTACGGATGGCCATCACCATAAATCCGTGGCCACAGTGGACGAGAATTATCGATCCAGGATCGATAGTTTCTCAGGTGGTGATGGGTTACATGCCGACACTAAATATCGCGTTGTTAGGGGTCCGACTTTATCCACCCCCTTAGACTCGATATGCGATACTCTTAGATGAACAGACCGGACTGTACGGATATTTTCACTGTCAGGCTCAGTAGGGGTTCAGGATGAGTTTGCTCGTCAGCCTCCCTTTCGCTCAATACCTGGGTAGCCGTTACGTACAGCTAGTGCCGCTGACATGCTTGTAGTTAAACCCACTGCCAGTGTATTGACGAGTCTTTAGAGTCCCACACAGAGGGTTTTTCATCGTTCAGGCAACATGGTGTACATGTCGTATGTTGGTACATACGGGTGTCCGATTAAACATGTACACTTGCTGTGCAGATTTTAATCGGACGGTTGATAATACTAGCGGCTTAGGATTAAGTCGGATTATTAAATCGGGTTTTGATTTAATAATTGATATATGTATTTGTATATACCTATTCTAGTATTATTGTTCACTATTCATTTTCTCTCTTGGCTATTCGTATTTTTATACGAATACGCGTATATGTATTTCGGTACATGTACCGGGAAGTATTCCGTATTTTATACGGAATAGCTTCTAGATGTTTTGCTACCTCATTATTGATTTTCCATTTATGGAAAAATCATTTGTTTTATAATGAGGTGGAGGGTGTGAGGTGGCATGAGGGATGGACCATGGTATGGTCTTTGAGGTATGGTCTCATTTGTTTAATGAAATTGAAAAAAAGAAAATGTTATTTTTTATGATAGGGGAGAGAGAGGTGCCGGCCACTTTTGGTGGGTGTTGATTTCTTTTTTGATTGATTACATTATCACAACACTAGCCTCCTTACTCTCTCACTCTCATTCTAAGAAATACTTAGCAAATTAGTTGCCTCATGCCAAGTCTTCATCACCTCCTTCTTCATCTTCTATGGTTGCTCCATGAGCACTTTGGGTAGAGAGAAAAATATAGTGACACATCCATACACCTCGACTCTCCATTGCTAGTGACTTTGGAGCGTCGGTTGTCTTGTTCGACGAGGCTGGAGCTTGCGCCGTTTCCCTCAGGTTGATCATCGGAGATGGAGGAAGACCGGCAACCAAACATCATCAAAGAATCACTAGGAGTTTGGAATGAAGACCGAAGGACATGGATCAACTCGGTATAACGATTCTAACTCTTAATTAGCTCGCTAGAATAGGGTTTAAGGTCGATCCGTAAATCGGGTAGCGGTAGCGCCAGTTTAGAAAAAATTTATTCCGCATTTTGGCCGCGTTTCAACGGCCGGGGCGCTGCCGGATCCCTTCAGAGGTGGCTCGTATTTGGGGTGCAGTCAAGTGGTCATCAGAGTAGTCTTCTGCAGTTGCTAAAATATTTTTTGAAGGCTCGTAAAAAAATGACAGAAACTAGAATATATCGGGTGTTGTTTCGGAGTTGTTTCGGTTTCGATACTTTAACATCGTCTAAACCGACTAGTATATAGTTAATGGGTTGGTTCTGATACCATGTAGGGTTAAGCCAGCGCCCCGGCCATCAATCCGTTGCCAAACATGGAAAAAAAACTTTTAAAAACTGGCGCTAACCGAACCCAAATTGACAGATCGTACCATTAACCCTATACTAGTTCTATGAAAAGAGTTTGGAGAGGTTATACCGATCGATCTGTGTCCTTCGGTCTTCAACCTTTGTCCTAAGCACCTCGCGGCTTCCTTGATCAAGTTCAATCTCTGGTCTCCCTCGTCGAAGACGATCCACGTCGAGGATTCGTAATACGGGCTCCCGCCTCAAAACCGAAGCAACTCAGGTATCTAGTTTGATAACCTAATTAGCCAAGATGAAGTAGAGATTATGTGTGATCACTTTGTCTCAAAACACCCAAGGATTCTCAACTCATGAAAGGGATTAGGTGGAGGTTGAAGTAGAAGCCAAGTGAAGAAAAGTGCGAGCTCAAGAAAAGAAAAGCAAGTGAAGAAATTGTTCTCTGCTTATTTTCTTTTTATGGTTTTGTTGTGAGTTCTTTGTGATGAGCAACTAAAGAACATGAATCCATGCACTAGAAAAGATCTGCCCCCTTTCATAAATATCTCACAACCAAAACCAATAAAGAATCAAGCATGGCACAAGGAATCACATCATGAGTCACCAAGAGCACATGCCACAATCAATGCCCAATGCCAAGACTTGCACTCACACTTTCCATCACAACAATATTAAACATTTAAACTAATTGTTTAAAGGAAAAAGGAAATGGCATCATTAAAAGTAATCTTGTAACGGATTACAAGAATACCTCTCATCCGTATATACATACCCGCATCTGTATTCCGACTGAATACGAATACAATGAGACAAAAATAATCCAACAATATAATAGTAGGATCGGACTTAAACCAAAACCCACTAGTATTATTCGTCCGATCATAATCCGTGCATAAGTGCACGTATATGATCGAAGCCTGCCATAAAACCATACGGTCCTACAATGTTTCGCCCGGACTAGGGAAACCCTCTGTGTGGGACTCTAAAGACTCGTCAATACGCTGGCAGTGGGTTTAACCACAAGCACGTCAGTGGCACTAGCTGTACATAACGACTACCCAGGTATTGAGCGAAAGGGAGGCCGACGAGCAAACTCATCCTGAAACCCTACTGAGCCTGACAGTGACAATATCCGTACAGTCCTGTACGTTCGTCTATGAGTATCGCATATCGAGTCTAGTGGATGGATAAAGTCAGACCCCTAATAACTTGACATTTAGTGTCGGCATGAAACCTATCACCAACTGAGAAACTAGCGATCCTAAATCGGTAATTCTCATCTACCCCGGCCGAGGATTTCTGGTGATGGCCACCCGTGCACACAGCGACATCAACCGCCAATACCGGGAGAGACGAATCCCCTGACGATCCGCTCACTGCCTCCATATGGCTCGGGACTGTACCCAACTAAATCCTGTTTGCACGACTCCTTTAAGTCGTGGTAGGGTAGTAATCAAAGCACAGTGGGAACTCTCACGAGACAAATGACGATCTCGGTTCTATAGACCTGTACACATATCACCATGGAACTGCAATCTGACAATAGGTATAATACCAACTAGTATGTTCCCGGCGAGTCCGTCCGGTGTACTCATAACCCAATGGGCACCTGTATACATCTTAGGTGAACCAACTAATACAAATGGCTTGTGAGACCGGCCACCGCCTCTCGTCGGGGTCTTGATCCTTATACACTAGTCTACTCTTGGAGTATCAAAGCCCGGTCTCGAAACTCCCACGACTAGGGACACTTTAAGGATGTGCTTTTAGACCACCCAACTCTCACGTATATGATCATCATCATACTGCTGGTAGTCAAGAATGAATCCTATAAGCTCTATCAACATGTAATAGTGATCTGTAATGTCCCCTGAACCATGTACACGATGATAAAGACAAACCAGATAGCATACTATCATCTCGAGTATGACTGTTCTACCGGTATAGGTCCTCCCTCAATTATTGCAATCACGTGCATGTGATCCAATAATTGACTTGAGGGCGCTATAGCCAACATCTAGGTTGTTTGTGAACCGTCGAGACTTAGAACTAAGGACTTTGTCATGGCTTCGTTTTGCTTTGACCCTGGGGTCGTTTGATAACGCCACGTCTGCATCCTACTGGAGTGAGAAAAAATGCCGCTCTACATCCGCTGTAACGAGATGAGTGTTAAGGTGATCTCTAGGTTGTTTGTGAACCGTCGAGACTTGAAACTAGGGACTTTGCCATGGCTCCATTTTGATTTGACCCTGAGGCCGTTTGTTGACGTCGCGTCTGTATCCTGCTGGAGTAAGAAGAAACGTCGAATTGACTTCTCGACTGTGGTCATCGCTGTCGAGATCTGGCACTCCCTTTGACGTAGCCTAATGGGAAAATACGGTTTCCTTTTCATTTATGCTCATGGATTGTATACAGGGGTTGATATGGACTCACCTGCATGGCAAAAGTTTCATCATTTTTTTATTTCTTTCATCGATGCTCTATCATTTCAGCTTTTTATATCGCGAAAGTCATGATTGCCCAATCATTTCGGCTTTTTTATCGCAATGCCCAATCATTTTGGCTATATACATTTTTTTATTTTTACTCGTTTATTTTTATTGCGAGTTGCCCAATCATTTCGGTTGTTTTTATATGCATATACTTTGCTCGCTGATTTTTACTGCGAGTTGCCCCATCATTTCGTCAATTTCATATTCATTTTTTTGGCTTGCTGATTTTTGTTGTAAGTATGGAACTTGAGATCTGATACCAATCTTGGCATCAGCACCGCTGCGACCGAAATATCTTCAGGAGTGAATCATCATTTGCCATGAAGGGACTTGAAAATTGACACCTGTTTAGGCATCAGCATCGCTGCAACTGAAATATCGCTAGGAACGAATCATCATTTGCCGTGAAAGGACTTAAAAATTTAATACCAATTTAGGCATCAGCATCGCTACCGCTGGAATATTGCCAGGAGCGAATCGTCATTTGCCTTTGTAGATTTGAACAAAGGTAGCTTAGCAAACAGGGTTAAGGTCCTTCTGACTAACGCTTTTTGACTCTATGAGCCGTAACGGTCTCGTAAAGGTATTTCTCCCTACGATTCGTGAGGATTTTATAGGTGTATGTTCTCCTTAGAAGTCGTGAGGGCTTCTAAGTGGTGTTTTCTCTTATAAGTCGTAAGGATCTCATAAGAGTATTTTCTCCTTATAAGTCGTAAGGATCTCATAAGAGTATTTTCTCCTTATAAGTCGGGAAGACTTACAAGTGTCGTTCACCATATGAGGACATTCCTCGTGATTGGTGGAACTTGGTGGAGAAAACGTTTATTTATGCCCGTGGATTTTATACAAGGGCCGGCATTGTACCGCCTGCAGAGCAACTTGGGGGATACTGCGAGTTAAGAATAGGTCCAGGTCACTGTAGCTTAAATCTTTGAATCCTATGAGCCGTGAGGGTCTCATGGGAGGAGTTCTCCTTACGAGCCGAGAGGATCACGCAAATGAAAATTTTACGAGATTGCCTCCTTTCGGGTTTTCACAAGCTCGCCGGTAACCCTGATGTTTTTACTCATGGCTCCATTTCAGGTTTTCATCCGTTCCCATTTCATTTGTGGACATACCTTTTTTTTACGAGATTGTGCCCTTTCGGGTTTTCACAAGCTTGCAGGTAGCCCTGCTGTTTTTACTCACGGCGGCCTTTCGGGTTTTCATCTGTACCCATTTTCCTTGTGGACATACCGTTTTTTTAAACAATGGGGCTCGAGTTGCAGTCTTCGCCACTGGAGCTTTGATTGCAACATAGTTCCTAAAAGAAGTTATAGCCGTATTTGTGGCGTTGTGCCATGTTTGAGGCGGAGTACAATTTTAAGGACATTTCGGTCCAATACCAGTTTAAGGAAGTAGTGGTCCATTATCATCAATTTTGGGGTGACACTTTAGTTTAAGGTCATTACGGTCCGCTTCCAGTTTAAAGACGTAGTGGTTCATTGTTAGTTTAGGGACATCTCGGTCCACTGCTAGTTTAAGAACGTAGTGGTCCATTGTTAGTTTTTAGGGAAATCTCGGTCCGTTGTTAGTTTGGGGACATCTTGGTCCATTGGTAGTTTTCGGTACATCTCGGTCCATTGGTCACCATCTTTGGGGTAAAGCTTTTAGTTTAAGGACATTACGGTCCGCTGTCGTCATGCTTGAGGCAAAGTTTTTCCGAATACCGCTTAGAGTTTTGACTCGGGAAGATAGCGAGCGGACACGAGCGTCGTCATCTATCATTGACCTAAGTCGTGACTTGTCAAGCGTGATATTTCTTGAAGAACTGGCCGTTAATTAGCCAGAAAGGTCTTTTGCCATGCATATCCATGAGAAAATAGGCCCCACCTTGGTAGACCTTGTCTATGATGTACGGGCCTTCATAGTTCGGCTCGAATTTCCCCCGTTTTGCACGATTGGGGATCATAGGTCTTTTGATGACTAGCACAAGTTTGCCTTGGCGGAATGTTCTTGGCCTGGTTAGTCTTTCGTATGAGCGCGTTATCCTTACTTTGTAAGCTTCCAGGTTTTGCTGCGCCATAAGACGAGTTTCATCGAGGTCACCGAGCTCCTCAAACCGAAGATGGGCATTTTCTTCATCCGTCAGCTCGTATCGAATGCCACTCGTAAAGAGGGTAGCTATATCTCCAAGGGAAGTACCGCTTCCGTGCCGAATACCAGCGCGTATGGTGTTGTATTCGTAGCCGTTTTGAACATAGTTCGATATGCCCAGAGAGCTTCCTGCTGTCTCTCATGCCAGTCCATTTTATTTCTGGACACTGTTTCTTTATGATCTTCGTCAAGGTCTTGTTGAAAGCCTCAGCTAGACCGTTAGCTTGGGGATTATAGACTGAAGAGTATCTCCATTCTATATTATGCTGTTGTGCGAAGCGGTTGATCTTATGGCTTCTGTAGGCCGGCCTGTTATCTGAGATTATCCGTCACGGGGTCCCGAACCGGTAGATGACCTGTGTCTTGAAGAAGTGGAAGATGTTCTCCGTCTTTACTTCCCTCAGCGGTACTGATTCTGTCTACTTAGAGAAGTAATCGGTCGTAGCCAGTATGAACCGGTATCCTTTGGATGACGCTGGTTCAATAGAGCCGATTATATCGGTTCCCCACATTTCGAACGGGCAGCTAGCTACCGTTGGGTGGAGCAGATTTGGATGTTGGTAGATGAAGTCCCCATGAATTTGACACGAGTGACACTGCTTCGCATATTCAAGGCCGTCCTGAATCATTATGGGCCAGTAGTAACCCATTCTTTTGATCTTCAGCTTCATCCCTGGTCCGGCTTGATGACAACCGCAGAGTCCGTTGTGGGTTTCTTGGACGACTCTCCTTGCTTCTTCCAGTCCAAAGCATCTCGAGCACAGGAAGTCAAATGATCTCTTATATAGAGTATCATTAACAAAGGCGAAAGACAGAGCTCGCTTCATGATCTGATGTCTTGATGACGCATCTTCGGATGTTCGGTGGGATTTGAAGTAATCTATGAAGACTTCCTTCCAAGCATCAACGTTTTCTTTGTCTTTTATTTAGATGACCACTTGTTTGGTCATTTCTTTTTCTTCAGATGGCTCAATCGAATCCCCTGAAGGTATTTCTACTGGCGCGAGAACCCGGCGGCTTTGCACAACAATCCTTACGTTATCGAGATCTTCATCAGCCAGCTCCTTAGCAAGCTTGGCTAATGCATCCACCTTGCTATTTTCCACACGCGGTATGCTCTCCAGGGTATAGGAGGGGATTTGCGTCAGCGGCTGCTGCACTCTCCTGCCATATCTTATCAACTCCGGTTTGCACGTCTGGTCATCACCGTTTACTTGGCTAACGACCAACTGGGAATCTCCATATATAAGGAGGTTTTCGACTCCCATGTCGACAGCGATCTCAGGACCCGCTATCAGAGCTTCATACTCATCCTCATTATTTGTTCTTGGCTCTGTTAAGGAGAGGGAGATACTCATTAGTCCTCCTTGCGGAGTCACGAAGATGAGGCCAATCCTATCTTTAATTAGAGGGGTGTTATGCTTCCGCCTCTTCATAGAAGATGCTCCGTCAAAGTATAGTTCTTATCGGGCATTATTCCCTTCCTTCTCCCCTTCAGTTGCGTCGAACGCATGTTCATCTGGCAATTCGCATTTAAGGGAGAATCAGCTGGTATCGGATGCTCAGCGAGAAAATCGGCGATAGCCTGGCCTTTTGCCTTGAGGGGTCGATACGTTATCGAGAACTCTATCAAGAGGAGGGCCCATTTGGCAAGCCTTCCTGTTAGTCTGGCTCTTGACATCAAATATTTGAGAGGATCCACCTTTGATATGAGATAGACCTCATGTGCCAGGGCATAGTGCCTGAGCTTCGTTATCGCGAAGATTAGTGCCAGACAATGCTTTTCGATAGGGGATTAGTTGTTTTCTACCCCCAGAAGAACTCGACTCAAATGGTATAGAGCTCTCTACTTCCCCCGATCGTTCTCATGTGCCTATAGTGAGCCTAAAGAACCTTTAAGGTCTATTGTGTACAGGATGAAAGGCTTTCCCTTGACTGGAGCGGTCAGCACCGGCGGATTTTGCAAGTATTGTTTGATCACATCCAGTGCACTTTGGCATTTATGATCCCAAACGAACGGGGTTCTCTTCTTCATCAGATGTCTGTAGGGACGGCATTTTTCAGAGAGGTTGGCAATGAACCGCCTGATATAGGTGAGCTTTCCTTGGAGAGACCGCAATTGTTTAAGAGTTCTTGGCGTAGGCATTTCCATAATCGCCTTGATCTTTGATGGATCTATTTCGATGCCTCGGTGTCGTATGATGAATCCTAGGAATTTGCCTAAGAAGACTCCAAACGTGCATTTAAGAGGATACATCTTTAAATTGTATTTCCGAAGACGCTGGAACACTATGTTCATATGTTCCAAGTGCACCTCGTATGATTTGCTTTTCACCACAAGGTCATCAATGTAGCACTCGACAACCTCATGTATGAGATCATCGAAGATCTTCTTCATGGCCCTCTGGTAAGTAGCGCCTGCGTTCTTCAAACCGAAGGGCATCACCTTGTAGCAAAATATACCCAACGGAGTCTGGAAGGCGGTATGCTTTTGATCTTCACGATGCATTTTTATTTGGTTGTATCCCGAGGATCCATCCATTAAGGAGAAGACCTCATGAGTGGACGTGTTATCGATCATCAGCTCGGTAACAGGTACTGGGACGTCATCCTTCGAGCAAGCCTTGTTGAGTTCCCGAAAGTCCACGCAGATGCGCACCGTCCCAATTTTCTTCATCACTGAAACAATGTTGGCAATCCAGTCGGGATACTGAATTTCTTGGATGAAGCCAGAGTCAATAAGTTTCTTGACTTTGGCATTGATACTCATCTCGAGTTCGAGCCACATTCTTCTTGGTGCTTACTTGACTGGCTTAACGTCCGGCAATATAGCCAGTTTATATATCGTTATTTCTGGATCTAGTCCCGGCATCTCGGAATAGTTCCATACGAAGAAGTCTTTATATTGCATAAGCACGTCCTTTAGTGTGGCCACCTATTTTTTAGACAACAGCTCACTGACGAATGTCGGCCTCGGATCGTTTTCCCTCCCCAAGTCAATTTTCCTTAGATTTTCCGCCGTGGTATGTATCCCATCTTTCAGCTCTTTTGGCGTCGGTGGAAACTCTGAGATCACCTCCTCCTCGTCCTCGTTTGCGAAGCATTTTAAAAGGTCATTCGTAATCTCGTGCTCTCCCTCCTCTGAGAGTGTGATCATGTGGCAGGAAGGAGTTCGTTTCCAAAATCGATGTTGATCTGGTTCTATTCTCCTGATATGGGTTGCTTCTGACTCATGCTTTCGTGGTGGGTTTACACTCCAGCTATCGGATAGAGCGAACCTGCCTTGTTGGTACTAGTCTTCGACCCAGTCTTTGAAGGTAAAGCAATCTTCAAGGGGATGACCTATTGCTCGGTGGTAGGAGCAATAATCCGGATGATGGACCTCGTCTATCTATTCAGGGTATCGAGGCTCCGGCAGCGCCATCATTTGATACTTCATGACAAGGTTGAATATTTTTCTTGTCTTGTCTTGAAGGAAAGAGTATTCCCGACCCATCTTCTTCATCAGCGATGGATCCCAGCTGACTTTTCCTCGATCGTGCGACTTCTTGGATCTATTTCGTTGTTTTCGAACGTCATTCCGGTTCTTCTCCTTATTGTTGCCTCTGCTTCCGGCTTTTCCCTTGCCATGAGTATGCACAGCGGGCTGAGGGTGAAGGGTATCGTATTCTTTTTCTGCAGACTACTGAGTAAGACGTTGCGTCCTGGAATTTTCGTAAATGGCCATTTCGCAGTTGTGGTCGTCTCGAACTTTTTGACCGGCTTCTCTTATTGGCTTGTCAACTTGTTCTTCGAACGACCGACTTGATGCTCTTTTGGTAGGATTTTGCTCCGTTCCGGCGCCACAGCTATCTGAAAAAGTGTTCCTCTCTACACATGAGCTATTTATGGCACGACAGCCATGGAATCGCTCCCGTTTCTTGGACCGGACATATCCGAGCCCGGTTGTTTCCATCTTCGCTTTAGGCATTCTTCGCTGAGTTTCGGGTACATCCCAGTCTTATTGTAGAAATGGGTCTGTTGAATGGTTTGTTTGATGGGTAGGCCTTTGCATCTTAATAGTCTTTTCAATCTCTTTGTATAATATCTGGGTAGACGAATTGGATGAAGCCTGTCGAGCGCAAGTTCGGCGCCATACCAGACTTCTTTTTCCACTTTAGTCTCCGTAGATTGATAGAAGAGGATCGCCTTTTCACCTCTTCGCCTAGGAGGGACGTAGAAGGTCTGAAGTTTTTTCACACCGTATGTATCGAGCACATCAAGTTCCCTATAATGCCGCTGTGGAACCGTTGTAATTTATAAACTCTTATCGTCTCCAGTAACGGTTTGCGCTGACGGGCGAACGGAGAACACTGCATTGGCCTCATTCTTAGAGTCACTGCCGAAGACAAAAATAGGGGTAGACGGTCCGTGCTTGTTGCCTTGGGGTTGCCCGCAGTAGACTATCTCTTCATCCTCCTCGGTATCTCTCCCGAAAATCGGGATCGTGGCGACTGCTTTTTGTTTATTCTCCGGCTTAGGACATCTTTCCGCGTCTTTGAAGTTTGGTAGGAAGTACTTTGCGTCTTCATATTTGCGGACTTCGTTTATGGAGAATGGATTTAGCTCCCCCGTTACGGTGTACTCGACGCCGTCTTCAAAATACTTCATACACTGGTGTTGTGTAGAAGGGATGATGTTGTACTCGTGCAACTAAGGCTGGCTGAGCAGGGCATTGTAGCAAGTCTTGACGTCAATGACATGAAATTTTATGTCAGTGATGAGCAGCCCGAAATGTAATGTCGGTATTAAGGACCCGAGCATCCGTGATGACTGCGAGTTAAACCCGGAGATGGTAATTTTGTTCCAGGCCAGGTGCTGAACATTCATGCAGATCTCTTTCAGCACCCTCACGTTGAGAAGGTTGACGGAGGACTCATTGTCAACCAGGATCTTCCCTATCTTGATGTTGTGGCAGTACTCGGTGACATATAGAGGATGGCTGTGCTCGCGCGTTCCGAGGAGAAGATCTTCATCGCCGAATATGATGTTAGCTGTATGAACCTCTGCCAGCTCGTCCTTCATCTTTTCTTCTGCAAGGAAAGCTTGGAACTAATCAGGTTCCTGTAATGCCCTGATCACAGAATCTCTTGCTTCTTTAGACAGAAAGAGAGCATCTATTATACTTTGTTGTGAGGGTATCTTCCTCAAATGTGCCAGGACATTGTAATCCACCTTCTTTTTCTTAGGCGGGTCCTTTGCTACAAGCTCTTTGATGACTCTATCATCGAGGACAATTTCCTCAGGGACTTTTTCCTCGCCTTGTATTTTTTGCTTGAACCCTTGTTTATAGGCCCGAGGTTCTTTTCAGCCAGCGTACGGTTACGCAACTGGATGTTCTCACGGTTCTTCTCCTCTTCTTCTTTTCCAAAGATGGATTCTTTGAAGAGAGGACCGAGGGTTATTTCTTCGTCAGAATCACTCCCGAATATAAGAACTTGAGATTTTGCTCCTGTCTAACTGGTATCAACCATATAAAAGTTGCCAGTCGTTCCTTCACGCTCATCTGTCGTGCTTCTCTGCTACCGACGGGCTTTGCGCTTCATCCATTTGAAGTGTTGTCGGTGGGCAACGTATCCTTGCCACCACTTCTTGAAAGCATTGCATTCTTCGGTGGGGTGTGTAACCTCCGATTGTATAAGCAATAGTTTAGATGCACATCCGCTTCGTCGAGACACATAGTCCCATGAGAGGGGGAAGCTTCATTCCCATTGACAAGGTTTTGGTGAACTGCTTCTCTGCTTTGATCCTGCTCTTGTTTGTAGTAGGGGTGCTTTGGCTTGGGTGGAGTACTTTACGACTCATCCTTACCATGGCTTTTTCAGCCTGACGCCGACGCTTGGCCTTTTCGTATATAGCCGTTTCATGCTCTCGGTCAGCTCTGCTCTTTTGAAAAGCTTCATTTAGCAGCCTGTCAATTGGGTCTTTTAGCAACTCCGAGGATTTTGGCACCGATCCTGCCCCCAGTTCCTCTGCGTTTCTTTCCAATGCCGAGGGAGCTTCTTCGCTGTCTGATGACAAATGAGAAACCATATGGCAAGTTGCTACATAGTCTTGGATTTCTCCCGACGAGTCATGTTCCTCATCATCTTTACTATCTCCGTTCTCAAGTATATGGTTGAGAAACTTTTCGATTGTGACTGGGGTCCGCGCCTTCTAATTGTATTCCTCCAGCACGTCAATGTGTTTTTGCAGGTCCGTGCACTTGTCGTCAGGCTGCACGGGCTTCTTGGTCTTCTTCTATTCTTTCGACGACTTCGAAGGCTTGACCTGAGTGCTTTGCCCATCATCAGTAGTTTTCGGTATGGCATGCGGTTTAAGCATCCCCTCAATGATCACGGGCTCCAGCGGGCTTTTCCATTTGATCGTCGAACATGCTTGAAGGTCCTTCAGCATTCTTTTGGTTTTGGCTGAAAGGACAACTTCCTACGGAGCTTCTTCCATAAATGAACATGATGCCCCCGTCATGTCTAACTTTTTAGGAGTGTTCCTCTGTGGTGGGTTCACCTCCAGCTCTCGGACATCGCGAATTTTCCTTGACGGTACTGGTCCTCGACCCAGTTTTTGAAGACGTAACAATCCTCAATTGGATGGCTCACTACTCTATGATAGGAGCAGTAGCTAGGATTATTGACGTCACCGGACTGCATTAGACATCTCAGATCCGGCAGTGTGATGATTTTATTGCGCACTTCCAGTTCGAACAGTCTCCTCGTTTTATCATAGAGAAACGAATAAGCATGTCTGAGCTTCTCTTCAAAGGATTGGCGCGGGCGCGTGTTGCTTTGGCGAGCAGCCGGTTTCTGATCGCTCGGCGGTTTGTTGAGTGTTGGCAACAAAGGCCGCTTTCCCTTTGCCCTTTATATTTCGAGGTTCCATTTTTTAAGAAGGAGGCCCGTGGTCCATCTGGTCCATTTGGGCCAGCTTGTCGATCAAAGCCTGGAAGGTGGTCGGCTTAAAGAACATCATAAACTGGGATACAGTCGCCTGAGGATAGAGGGTCCCTACGAACATGCCCGCGACCGGAGCTTCTTCAATGCGTTGTTCGCATTTCGACCATAAGTTCCGCCATCGAATTGCGTATTGAACCCAGGTCTCTCCTAGCTTCACTCGGACATTGATTAATGCCATGATCGAGGTGTGTTCGCTTGCGCTTGCTAACTGTTGTGTGAATAGCAGCTCAATTTCTATGAAAGTTTTGAAGGATTCATTTGGGAGCTCCGAATAACATTCAAATTCCGTTTCTGATAAGCTGCCAACGAATTGGCAGAGCAGCAGTTTGTCGTTGCCTCCAGTATTGCCGCATAAATCTATGAACTGAGCGACGTGCTGATGTGGGTTGCCTATCCCCTTATAAACGTGGAACTTTTGGATCGTATATCCTGGCGGGTACTTGATTTGATCGTACCATCCTGGGTACAGTCGCCCGGTCTTGACGACTTGGCCAGCCACTTCGCTTGCCTGATGAGCTCGTATTTGCTGAGCTATTTAATCATCAAGGGCAGCTTTGGAGATCGCTTCCTCCCTGGCTGCTGATAAAGCCGGAAGAGGGTTTGATGTTTCCCCTATGTCGTCATCGATGATTATCGGTGGATCTTCCGCCGGAGGTTCTGGCTGGATCATCATTCCAACCATGTCTTGGAACAGGAGCGCCATTTGTTTTATATTAGCTGCTTGTTCTGCCGCCTCCTTATCCTTTCTCTCCAACACCCTTCACAAGAACTCTGTATCGGTCTCCTACTCTTGGCACTGTTCAGACGCTGCTTCCGGGCTTTCTTTCTACCCGGTGAGTGCTGCCATTTTTATCAGCATCTCCTGGAGCCTTTGTTGCTGCTCCTGAGCTTTCATCAACGATCGAGTTTGCAACCGATGACTTACAGAAGCACGGCTCTCCTATTTTCCGGAATCCATGTAAACTTTGTGTACGATCATGCCCCCAGCCTTGGAGCGTTTTGTTCCGGTGCCTTTGGAATTTACCGCCGGAGGTGGGAGGTTCTCCAGCCTTCTCTTTTTGTGAGAAGTCGAAGGAGCTATTATGACCGGCGTCTGCGTGAAAGAAATCCCCCGCTGTATGGTGGAGGGATGATTTTCCTCTTGTCAAACCTTCATTTTCTTCAGTTGGCGAGATAGTTCTTGTTGATCACAGAATCTTAGACTTTCCGCCAGACTCTGTGGATTTGGGAGGACAGCCGTTGAGGGGGCTGCTCCGGCATCGCCTGCTTCATACTTTCAGCAGATGGGGGATATTTCTTCAGCACTGCGGTTGGTGAGTTCCTCCGCACCCTTCTAAGCGGTTCAAAGTTGTTCCCAGTTGTAACAGCAGTGTCAACTTCCACCATTGGAGCTGGTAAAGTAAGTCCAGAAGGGGAATTGCCCCAGCTCTTCTCACTCAACACCTGTGGCGACGTCGAGCGTACCTTGCCGATAGGATTGCCTCAGTTGTGGGAGTGGCTTCGTCATACCCTTTGGTTTAGTGAAGGGCTACTGCTGGTGCCAGCCTGTCGAGGATTGACGTCCGTTGAGAGCGGACGGTCAATCTTTCGAAGGCTGACCTTCTGATAGGGGAAGCACTTTTGATGACTTCACCTGCCGGAGCTGGAACGGCTATCCATTTCGGGATAACCCCTTCAGCTATTGCGGGCCTCTTTGCGGACCTACTTGAGCTTTGGTTCAGCCTGTTGAAGACTGAGGTGGCAGACTTGGACTACCCGTTGGGAAAGGCCGTGGTGGGTGCGAGTTGATCGAAGACCGACTTCTTTGTAGCTTCCTATTATGGCACTGGGGCACTGAAGCTCACTGGCGGGAGCATGGTCCCGAAGAACAATCCAGTGGTGGCCTGAGTCACCTGTTCCACTTGCATTGAAAAAATGTATGCCGCATTCGTCCCGTATGTTACTCCTCCGGCGGGGACGGAGCGGGAGTTGCTGTTTGCAGGTACACTTGGAAGCCATTGATCTTCTTTTCTCTAAACAGGAGCAAGACACCAAATCTTAGTACCTTGAATCCAAAGGCAACCATAGCAAACCGAGATTTTGTTCACGAACACGACACGCGAAGTGTGGAGTGGAAAGAGGAAGAAGTCCCACCGGGCGTGCCAGAATCTGTTTACCACCGAAAACTGAGATGGACCGCGTATGTCATCTTGCCTGAATTTGGGGGCAGATGCTATTTGCATTTATCTATCCACCTCTCCAAAGATGTCAAGTTGATTTATGGTACCGTATATCGGAGGTTTGGCCAGATGTGGCCGTTGTAGCATGACTTCGTCAGATTCCCCCTCATTTGCGAGGGGTTTTTAATTGTGGGGACGCTCTTCCCTGTAGGTGCAAGCCCTGCAGATAGTTACGTTATCGCATCGCGATAACCACTTTCTCCTGCTCCAGAAGTTCACCATATGTCGTGTGTGTTTATTTTATTTTTTTTGTTGCCCGTGGATTGTATATGGGAAATAATTTATGTCGTCGCCCGTAGGGCGTGGATTAGTCCAAATCCATGCATTTTAGATTTGGGCTTGGGTTGATTTAAAGATCGTTGATCTGTTTTGAGATAAAGATCAACTTAAATATATACGAGCAATTGGGGGCTCGATGGTTTTTTCTGTTAAGGATACGTTAGTCCAATCTGATACAAAAATCTACTTAACAAGGTCTCTTATTGACATTTTGGAGGTGAAGTTGTAGTTTGAGGATATTTCGGTCTGTAGATAGTTTGAGAAAATTTCGGTCTGTAAATAGTTTGAGGACATCTCGGTCTGTAGATAGTTTGAGGACGTTTCGGCCCGTAGATCACCATTTTGGAGGTGAGAGTTTAGTTTAAGGACGTTACTGTCCTTAGATCACCATTTTGGATGTGAGAGTTTAGTTTAAGGACGTTACAGTCCGTAGATCACCATTTTGGAGGTGAGAGTTTAGTTTAAGGACGTTAAGGTCCATTGTCCATCTTGCGTACACGTGTATTTGTTACGTGACGGGATGAACAATGATGATATGGGATGCATCCAGTCTGGGATGCGGTTTGGTTTAGGACGTGCACGTCAATTTAGGAAATGCACCAGAAAGCAGTTGATTGTCGGGATCCGCCACCTCTCTGAAGATGTTGAAGAATTACAACGACACGTATCAGAAGTGTAGAGAAATGTACTCTTGAACCAATTCCCATATTTGAGGGAGAAGATCATAGTGAATCATCTAAGAATCAGTAGTCATTTTGGAGACTAAGATTATCTTGGGAGGTGTGGGATGAACATCATTATGGATATCATCAGTTGAAAAACCATTGGTCATGCAGGGAACTAAGACCAACTTAGGGGAATGATGAGCACAGAGGGGTCTTGACTCTCTTAGTCAAGTTGGACTATGTTTGGGTCTCTACAATTACCCAACAGTGATAATGTGCTGAGACATGCCATGCTCACGTGCATTTCATGTGGGCACTGAAATAGTGTTAAACACTAGATTTTTATGGCGCTCACGTGGTGCACGTGAGGTACTTAATTATGAGCGCTGCCCATTTATTTCCCCTTTTTTTATAAGTGCCGAGCACTTGGTTCTTGTGGCGCTCACGTGTGAAACACGGATTCTTATAACTCGAGAAATTTTGATTTGGTGTGAGGCGTCCCAAAGTTGGGTTCTGCCATTTGGCTTTATTTCCTCTCCCTTCATGTAAGTGCTAAGCACTTAGTTTCCATAGAGCTCACGTGTAAAACACGTGAGACGCGTCAAATGGGGTAATGCCCTTTTATTTTCCCTTTCTTTCACAGAAGTGCTAAGCACTTGATTGAGGATAGCGTGCAAAACACGTGACTGTCTTAAGGAGTGTTCCTTGCTCCCCTTTTAAGCACTCGCGTGGGAAACGAATGATGCAGTCTCAGCCGTTTCTTTTTGTTCATTAGAAACACTCACGTGGAGAATACATGAAGTCTAGTTATAGTGTTAAACACTAACGAATCACCAGGCTATTCTTCTGTGGTTCTTGGGAATCAAGTTCTCCTTTACAAATTCTCCTTTTGTTTCTTTGCAAGAATTAAATTCTTCTTACAGGGTTTGTTCCCACCAAAATTTTGGTTCAAAACTTGCTCCCTTATAAAATAATAACAATAAAATAAAAATAAAGATAAAGGGAAAGCTCCACATGCAAAGCATGTAGGTACTTCCTCGGATAGAATTAAATCCTATGATGGCGCCTCACGTGCTCCTCACACGGTTGCCAATGTGCAAAGCACAAAAAGAAATCTATTAAATAAGAGTTAAAAACTCTGAGGAAGTGCCTCACGTGCCTTGCACGATGGCGCCGGCGCCAAGAGTTAAAAACTCTGAGGCAGTGCCGCACGTGTTTTCCACGAGGGCGCCAGCGCCCAGAGTTAAAAAGTCTGAGGCAGCGCCTCAAGTGCAAAGCACGAGAGCGCCAGCGCCAATAGTTAAAAACTCTTAGGCAGCGCCAGCGCCAAGAGTTAAAAACTCTTAGGCAGCGCCTCACGTGCAAAGCATGAGATCGCCAGCACCAGAACTAAAAGTTCTCCACCGTTGGATCAAAAATCCAACGGAGATGGTAAATCATCAGAGTACAGAATTAAATTATGATTGAGGAAATACTCCTCAAATCTTTCTAAAAAAGAAAGATTGTGTTCTGTAAGTCAGAGCACCGTTGGATCAAAGATCCAATGGTGATTAAAAACCACCAAGATACAGAATTAAATTCTGATTGAGGAAATACTACTCAAATCTTTCTAAATAAGAAAGATTGTGCTCTGTAAATCAGAGCACCGTTGGATCAAAGATCCAATGGTGATTAAAAATCACCAAGATACAGAATAAGCTCTGTATGGGAAAATATTTTCCCAATCTTGTTAAAAACAAGAAAATGTCTTCTGTAAAACAAGAGTCCCTGGATCAAAGATCCAACGGTGGATAAAATCCCCGAATCAATTAAAAATCTCTAAATGAGAGATTTTCTTAACAAAAATCAACAAACTTGTCTCTGCTATATAAAGGACTCGAGACCAAAGAATGAGAGTGTCATGACCCAATTTTGGTCCGTGACCGGCACTTAAATTGTATGATATCTAAAGATAACGACACAATCCAAGTAAGTCAGAAAACCAAGATCAACAACTTATTTGCGGAATTAAGAAAATTTCAGTTTTTAAGTAAAAGAAATAAGGTAGCATGTCGAATGATTTTTAAGAAATGAAACATAAACAACTGATTTTTAGCATTTAGAAATTCGACCGCACCTCCCTTTTTTTAATTATAATAAGAGCGGTTATAAATTGTTTAAATAAATTGCATCCCTAGTTAGGAGCAAAACAACGCCATACGGCGGAAATCAATACACAATAATAATACAACACTCAAGGTGAAGAATCTCATGCATAAGTAAAAGAAGCATAAATTAACACAACTAAACGATCTCACTCAGTCAAATTAACATATACAACATAGATCGCTCTAAGTCAAATATACAGGGTCTGATGGAGTAATACTAGATCCAAAGTACATATACCAAAATAGGAGGTTACTACGTAGGTAACCCACCTAACAAAAAGAGCGATAAAAGCTGATAAGTGATCCGCACTGCTGCTATGCATCCACGCGACTCCTGCAAGGAACTATGGCACAACGGGGGTGAGTTGCCAACTCAGTGAATAAAACTAATATATAACGGCTGATAATGTAAGTATGACGAACTAGAGCTAATAACAACAAAAATGGATATAATGCATGATAACAGGTGGAAGCATGAATATGTACTACTCAATATATAAATCAAAACTGAAATCTCATCAATTATTTCCAAATAAGGTTCATTTTTCCGTGTCCAACATCGACACAAATCTTTTGTTTCCATCAGGCATCGTTCCCCGAACGATGCTATAATGCAATAACACCGGTC
Organism: Agapanthus africanus; assembly: GCA_030015575.1. Classification (NCBI taxonomy): domain Eukaryota; kingdom Viridiplantae; phylum Streptophyta; class Magnoliopsida; order Asparagales; family Amaryllidaceae; genus Agapanthus; species Agapanthus africanus. The sequence goes on from CM057339.1 coordinate 32,977,819, forward strand.
GGTATCATCTAGATATCTGCCGTATTCACAACTGTCTCCGGAATCGAGTATCCTCGCTAGGCTCCCCGCCTAAAGTACGGCTTTCCTGCTCCTCGCTCTCGACCAGGTCCACCATGAATCCGGCTGTATAGCTACCCCACTCAGCCTGGATATACGTAAAAGTCTGCAACCATATAGCTACCCCACTCAGTTCGGAATAAAACTAAATCATAAAAACAACATCTCACGGTGGGCATGTCACATCAATTATAAAGAATCACTGAATACACTTAATAGTGCATAAAAACTCAAAACCAGAAATCCGAAATAATCCAATGCATCTTATATCATACTTACTAATACTTGAATATGAAACATGATAATTATTCATAATAACATTGATGCAATTTAACTACCATTATTGATGCTTAAGGTATGATAGGAATCATATTTAACATAATAAGTACTAAGTGTGTATGTAGCATGTTAATATCGATGAGGTATACAGTAACATATAGATATATGCGCGTACAACATGACTCGTCGATAATCTGTGCAGTGTTCTAGAAATCATTAAACCTGACGATTTATGAATGCATACGATGAAGTTACTAAAATCAACTTTTATACACCAAGGAACAATTTTAATTTAAACTTAAAGCTACGGGCGTATTACGCCATCCATACAAAATCCCCGGGTAGATGTTTAGTCTACTCACCGGAATACGTCGAATCTACTCGGATATTTTCAATGCCTTTCCTTTCCTTGCGGCCTCCGAAGTTTTCGTATTCGAATCTAACATTGAAATTAACTTCGTATAAGAAACTGCTAAACCACGATACGGCGAAAACGTGAAAATACAAGATTTACATATTACACAAGCTACGTGTGACTATTGTGAACTTTCGAAGACTTATCTAATCTGGTTTAACCCTTTGCTGTTCATAACAGAAAACACAGAATCGCGACTCAAAATATCCATATCGTATTTTAGAATTTTAACCTCAAAACAGATATTAGCTTCCAGATTTTATATACTGAAAATATAACATAAACTAGCAATACCATTCATCTTAACACATATACAGAGAGTTACCCTAAAAACCCCAACACCTAACTCCTTAGGAAAATCGGCGAGCTCGGAATTTGGGCAGATGTCATTGGCCAGTTGTGCAAAGAATGGGTTCGTGTTTCTGGTGTGTAGTCTAGGTCCAATCATTAAGATGAAGGCGGTGTTTGATTGTGTTAATTATCATCTAAACTATAGCAGATTCAAACAGAGTCTAAACTTATCAAAATATGATATTTCCGATTTCTAAAATAAAACAGTACTGAACTTAAGTTGCAGGGTTGAAATTATACCTACAGAAAGATCACTGAAAAGGCTTCCTCCAAGATGCACAAGCTCAAAGATCCTAGCAAGAGGGTGGGGGTAGGGCTCCTTAGTACTTAGTCTCTCTCTTCTCTTCTCTTTTCTTTTCTTTTCTTTGTTGTTCTAGGATTTCTTTTTCTCTTTAAGCTAATAACTTGTTTCAAAAAGATATATGATCTGAACAAATTTAAAAAGATAAGGAGAATGAGTGATGAATTGTAGGAGGAGGTGTCACCTAGAAAGAATATGGTATATCCATGCAAGTAGGAGGTGTAGCATGAAAGATGGTAGGGTTTTCATACAAGGAGGATGTGTCACTATGAATCATGTCATGCAAGCATGAAGTGTCATCCACATTATGTTGTACCATGAGTGTAACTTTAGCTTAAACATGACCTTACCCTTTTACACATAAACCCTCACAAAATTTCCAATTTTCACAAATACTTAAACTTTTCACAAAACCCCTCATGATACGTATTGTTACAAAAACAAACTATTTTCTTACTAATTTAACCTACTATATATAAAAAGGTCTTTTATTACAATTAAATTTAGTTTAACATTTTCAATTAAAGAAATTAATTAATTAATTAATTAATTAAATATTTCAAATTGTTACAGAGAGAAACAAAGGACACAGGAAGAAACCCCCCCCCCCTAAACTTCATGTTCAAAAAAAGGAGCAAGCAAAAAGAGCTTTAAAAACATAGAAGAAAGAAGAAGAACTTTTTTCAAGGTAAATAGAGATCATAGTATCTCATCTGCATACCCGAGAGTTTAACCCTCATAGAAGAACATAGTTCTTTCCCTGGATCTAAGATCCATGAGATAAATCTCCCACAAATGAGAATTTAATTCTCGTATGGATGAATTTGTTCTTGGGGATTGAAGATCCAAGGGAGAGCAAAGAATTGAACTCTTTAGAAAAACGTACAAAGAAGGAAACAACGCCGAGCGTCCCACGTGTCCCTCACGTGGGCGCTGCTAAAATAAAGAGTGCTTAGCACTCAGTGGTTGGCGCCCAGTGTCAAGCGCCCAGCGTTAATCACTAATAAAACAAAGAGTGCTCTGCACTTAGTGATTGGCGCCTAGCTCCCTACGTGCTTCTCATGTGGGCACTAATAAAATAAAGAGTGCTCTGCACTCAATGGTTGGAGCCGAGCGCCGAGCGCCCCGCATGCTTCTCACGTGGGTGCTATTTAACATAAAGAACTCTGTGAATAGAGCCCAGCGCCATAAAGAGTGTTTAACACTAAATTATAAAAAAAAAAGGGTGAGCATCAAAGCCCATATCAATGCTCAGCATTGTTGAACAAAGGGACCTAGCCCAAACAAGTGTATAACACTTTATTCAAAAATTTAGTGGGCTAAGTCCAGGCTGACCAAAAGTCCCTAATTTAGATCAACCGAGTCCATGAGCTCATAAATTTTCTAAATTTGATCTTAGTCCTAAACCCAACTACAGATCTCTCAACTGACATTGGTTCAAGGGTACATCTCCCCACATCTCTGATATATGTCGTTATAATTCTTCAACGTCTTCGGAGAGGTGGCGGTCCCGACAATCAACAAAACCTATGGACCGCAACGTCCCTAAACTACCTATGGACCGCAACGTCCCTAAACTAACTGTGAACCGCAACGTCCCTAAATTACCTGTAGACCGCAACGTCCCTAAATTACCTGTGGACCGCAACGTCCTTAAACTAATGATGGACCGTAACGTCCCTAAACTAAACTCTATAGACTATGATGTCCTTAAATATGGACTATGATGTTCTTAAAGCCATATGGACTATGATGTCCTTAAATCTAATGGACCGTGACGTCCTTAAACTAAAACGATAGAGCCTAAATGCTCTTTTGTTGGATCAAAAATGATCCTGAACCCCCGTTGAGTAGATCTTAGTCTAAAATTAGACTAACGTGTCCTCAACAAACATTTAAGTTGCTCTTAATTTCAAATGAGATTAACGAGCCTTAAAACAAACCAAACCCAAATCTAAGAAAATACAGATTTGGACTAATCCCCACCCTACGGGCGACAACATAAATTAGTCTCCGTATACAATCCACAAGCAACCAAAATGAAAAAAAAAACACGACACGAAGTGAACATCTGGAGCACGAGAAAGTGGTTATCGCTACGCGGTAACGTAATTAACTGCAGGGGCTTGCACCTGCAGGGAAGAGCGTCCCCACAATCAAAAAACCCTCGCAAATAAGGGGGAATCTGATGAAGTCTGCTATAACGGCCGCATGCGTCTAAACCTTCGATACACGGTGCCATAAATCAGCTTGGCATCCTCGGAAAGGTGGACGGATAAACCTAAATAGTATCTTCCCCCAAATTCAGGCTAGACGTTTGTCTTTCCCGGCTTTCGGCAATAAACAGATTCTGGCACGCCCGGTGGGACCTTTTCCTTTTTCCACTCCAAATTTCATGTGTCATGTTTTTCCGCGATCAAATAATCACGGTATATATGTTTGTGGTTGCCCTTGGGTGATGGGATACTGAAGCCGGCATTTCGTCTCTATGAAGAATGGCGTTTGCTTCCACCATAGCAACTCTGGCGCGATCACATCTGGTGGAGTCATGGGCCACTTGCAACCTTAAATCTCTGCAATCCGGCTCTTCAAGAAATCAACAGGCATCTCTTTGGGTCGATACTCCCACCTCCCACCCTCGGTGCATCAACATCGATAGAGGAAGTATGTCTTCCACAAGCTGGCTCCCCAAGATGCAGCTTTGCCGACGAATCAATCCTCAAACAACTGGCACCTGCCAAAGACCAAGGTCGACGTAAGGGGCGGAATATTCTAACTCTCAAAGGAAACAGGGGGCAGGCTCAGCAAAATCCTGAAGCTAATCAAATCCCGGCCGTAAGAAACGGTCGACGTCGATATCGGCATCATACAAAATGAGCTGGGGGCAGTTTCCTGTATGGTCACGTTTCAACCCCATTGGTGAATGTTGTTGTTCCAACTGGGAACAGCTTCAAACTGTTGTGAAGGGCCAGAAAAAATTCTCCTACCGCAATATTGAAGAAGTCTTCGCAGCCCATGGAGATCCCATGAGAGCAGAAACCAGTTCGCTCCTTGAGACAACTTTCCTTATTTATATATAAGGTGTGGAAACAGGTGAAGGGGACTCATCCCAAGACGGATCCTGATACAACGGTTCCTCCCAAAACCAAAGCGGCTTTTCACAAAAAAGCTCAAGTGCCCGAAGAAAACTCCAAAGGCCAAAACTCCAAACACCCCAAGCCTGGGGGCATGGTAGTTCACATAGTCTATGTGATGAATTCCAAAGACAAAGTTCGAGCTTCTACTAGTCACCGACCTCAAACTCGGTCCTTAACAAAAGTTCAACCGCAACGTGAAAAGCTGCAAGAAATGCTTGCTCAGGAAGCTGATTGATGTGTTATTTTGTGCTTATGCGCTTTTAAAAGATAAATCAAAGAATAGTTAACAGCGATCAAGAACGGCGTCACTTGTAGCTAGCCGGTTGAGTACGGGTCGGTCCACAAGGATTTTGTGTATTTTCTATTTGTTCTAATGAGTTAATTCCAATTGTGGTAGGATTGATTATCACTAAAAACTGAAATGAGTTTGATTAGGATTAAAACCTTGCTAGGGTTAGGTTTAGGTTAAGTTTGGAAAGTCTATATGTCTCACCGTTTTCTATGCCCTAATTAAGATATTTTAGGTGTTAAGGTAATAATTAACAAAGGGGATTAGCACGATCAGGAATGTAGGGTGTTTTTCGTCACCCCGTTGAGATGGGAATACGCGCATGCTTGTCAGGCGTATTATAGATTCCTCCTGCCTGGGGTAGGCCGGGGTTTATTGATTGTGGGGATCCGAATCTCCGGCAGCCGCGGACTAAGCTGCCGTTAATTACCCCTCGCCTTTGGGCCGATGGAACCTCCGATTAACGGGTTAAACTGGTCATGCGAACTCAATGTGCGGTGTGCGTGTGTTGTGTTTTGAAAAGGGGTTTTGGATATATCGGGGGCCCCGCAGAGTTTACACGGGGGTCCCGCTACCCGGATAGCGGGCTGGGGGTCAAGGGGGCTAGCAGCCCCCTTGCGGGGTGCGGGGTGCGGGGTGCGGGGTGCGAGGCAGCGCACCGTTAGAAATTTTTTTCTAACAGGGACAGTGTCGTGGTGTATGTGTGTGCGCATATATGTATGCATATGTGTGTATATATATATATGTATATATGTATATATATATATAAGAAAGAGGGGGAAAAGGCATCCAAAGGATGCGTGGGGCCAGCGCCTTGGGCGTTGTGCGCCCAGGTGCTATGCGCTCAGGCGCTAGCGTGCCACATGTCAGCACGTGGACGCTCTGCGCTTGAATGCAGGGCGCTGTAGCGCAAGCGCGCCACGTGTCGGCACGTGGGCGCTTTGCGCTTCAGCGCCTGACGCTCGAGCGCAAGTGCGCCACATGTCGGCACGGGGGCGACTTGCGCTTGAGCGCTGGGCGCTTGAGTGCAAGTGCACCACGTGTCGGCACGGGGGCGACTTGCGCCAGAGCACTGTGCGCTTGAGCGCAAGCGCGCTACGTGTCGGTACTGGGGCGACTTGCGCTCGAGCGCTTGTGCTTGAGCGCAAGCTCGCCACGTGTCGGCACTGGGGCGACTTGCGCTCGAGCGCTTGCGCTTGAGCGCAAGCGCGCCACGTGTTGGCATGTGGGCGCTCTGTGCTCGAGCGCAGGGCGCTGTTGTGCGAGCGTGCCACGTGTCGGCACGTAGGCGCTCTGCGCTTGAGCGTTGAGCGCTTGAGCGTGAGCGCGCCACGTGTCGGCACGTGGGCGCTCTGCGCTTGAGTGCCGGCGAGGAAAATAGGCTTTTAGCCTAAAAAGATTCTCGGAAGAGAAATCAGAGTGGAGTTGGACTCCTAAGTGTGTTTTTGGGGTTAATGGAAGGGTTTCTTCTTCTTCCTCCTCTGTTAGCTGGATCTTGAAGATCAAGAGATGTGAGATCTCAAAATCTCTCCTTTTTAGGATATAAAGACAGATCCAAGTTCCCCTTTATGGGTTTGGTGGTGAAAAACTATCTTATTTTTGAAAAGGAAGAGTAAAACTCTTGATTTAATTCAAAAGAAAGAAGAAGGTTTGAGACCTTCAGAAAAGGGAAAGAAATACAAACCCTAGGTTTTTTTTGAGAGAATGAAAGTGTTATTCTTTTATTCATCATCATTTTGCCTTATATAGGCTTACATATTTACATATGACCTCTTGGGCTTTGCAAAAATGGCATTTTGCCCATCCCATGGCTCATGTGCCATTTCATTTTTGCACATAAACCATGGGCTTACAAAATATTGGCTTTATGCCCATTTTGTTTACATTCATGCATAAAAAATTACATAAAAATTATTTATTACATGGTCTATATTTTGGCATGGAGGATGCTGGCCGCGGGCTCGACTTGGGCATGGGCCCGCTTGACCTGGGCTTGGGCCCACCTAGCTTGGGGATTGACCCTAACTTTGATTCGGTCAACCGGGGTGTAAATTTTTACCCCAACAAATTGCCCCCATCAATAAATGCACACAGCATATGTGGGTCGTGTGCATGAAATTGATGGATCTTCTTTTGCGTGGAGGCGACTTGCTTTGGTTCCCACTTTTTGGGATGCACTGCCTTTTTTACGACATGGACGGTTGGCGCTTGACGCGTCTCCGAGACGGAGTGTCCGTGGTAGACGTTTCTCTGACCCGGAGTGTCTGTGTTGGACGTATCCCCGATGCAGAGTGTCGCTTGTTGACGTGTCCCCGGCACGGAGTGTCTGCTTGACGTTTCCCTGGCACGGAGTGTCTTTGTCGGACATTTCCTTGATGCGGAGTGTCTGTGTTGGACGTTTCCCAGATGCAGAGTGTCGCTTGATGACGTGTCCCCGATGCAGAGTGTCGGGTTGACTTTTCCCCGGCGCGGAGTGTCGCTGATCGACTTTTCCCCAGCGCGGAGTGTCGGGTTGACTTTTCCCCGGCGCGGAGTGTCGCTGATCGATTTTTCCCCGGCGCGGAGTGTCGGGTTGACTTTTCCCCGGCACGGAGTATCGCTGATCGACTTTTCCCCGGCGCGGAGTGTCGCTGGTTGACTTTTCCCCGGCACGGAGTGTCGCTGATCGACTTTTCCCCGGCGGAGTGTCGGGTTGACTTTTCCCCGGCGCGGAGTGTCGCTGACCGACTTTTCCCCGGCGCGGAGTGTCGGGTTGACTTTTCCCCGGCGCGGAGTGTCGCTGATCGACTTTTCCCCGACGCGGAGTGTCGCTGATCGACTTTTCCCCGGCGCGGAGTGTCGGGTTGACTTTTCCCGGCGCGGAGTGTCGCTGATCGACTTTTCCCCAGCGCTGAGTGTCGGGTTGACTTTTCCCCGGTACGGAGTGTCGCTGATCGACTTTTCCCCGGCGTGGAGTGTCGGGTTGACTTTTCCCCGGAGCGGAGTGTCGCTGATCGACTTTTCCCCGGCGCGGAGTGTCGGGTTGACTTTTCCCCGGCGCGGAGTGTCCCTGATCGACTTTTCCCCGGCGCGGAGTGTCGCTAGTTGACTTTTCCCCGGCACGGACTGTTGCTGATCGACTTTTCCCCGGCGCGAAGTGTCAGGATGACTTTTCCCCGGTACGGAGTGTCGTTGATCGACTTTTCCCCGGCGCGGAGTGTCGCTGGTTGACTTTTCCCCGGCGCGGAGTGTCGCTGATCGACTTTTCCCCGGCGCGGAGTGTCGGGTTGACTTTTCCCCGGCACGGAGTGTCGCTGATCGACTTTTCCCCGGCGCGGAGTGTCGGGTTGACTTTTCCCCGGCGCGGAGTGTCGGGTTGACTTTTCCCCCGGCACGGAGTGTCGCTGATCGACTTTTCCCCGGCGCGGAGTGTCGGGTTGACTTTTCCCCGGCACGGAGTGTCGCTGATCGACTTTTCCCCGGCGCGGAGTGTCGCTGGTTGACTTTTCCCCGGCACGGAGTGTCGCTGATCGACTTTTCTCCGGCGCGGAGTGTCGGGTTGACTTTTCCCCGGCACGGAGTGTCGCTGATCGACTTTTCCCAGGCGCGGAGTGTCGCTGGTTGACTTTTCCCCGGCACGGAGTGTCGCTGGTTGACTTTTCCCCGGCACGGAGTGTCGCTGATCGACTTTTCCCCGGCGCGAAGTGTCGGGTTGACTTTTCCCCGGCACGGAGTGTCGCTGATCGACTTTTCCCCGGCGCGGAGTGTCGGGTCGACTTTTCCCCGGCACGGAGTGTCGCTGATCGACTTTTCCCTGGCGCGGAGTGTCGCTGGTTGACTTTTCCCCGGCACGGAGTGTCGCTGATCGACTTTTCCCCGGCGCGGAGTGTCGCTGGTTGACTTTTCCCCGGTACGGAGTGTCGCTGGTCGACTTTTCCCCAGCGCGGAGTGTCGCTGGTTGACTTTTCCCCGGCACGGAGTGTCGCTGATCGACTTTTCCCCGGCGCGGAGTGTCGCTGGTGGAAGTTTCCCTGATGCGGAGTGTCTATGTTGGATGCTTCCCCAATGCAGAGTGTCGCTGGTTGACGCAGAGGTCGATGTTGGAATTGGTTGGTTTGATTTGTTTGATTTGAGTCGACATTAGCATCTCTACACTGGAATATGGTACCAGGAGCGAATCATCATCCGTCTTTGAGAGGATTTGGGAATGGGGTTTTTGTTTGGCATCTGCATTTTTGCACTGGAATAATGCCAGGAGCAACTCATCATTTGCCCCGAGAGGATTTGGGAATTAGTTGTCGGCATCTGCATTGCTGCACTGGAATAATGCCAGGAGCAACTCATCATTTGCCCCGAGAGGATTTGGGAATTGGTTTTTTTTTGTTTGGTATCTGCATTGCTGCACTGGAATAATGCCAGGAGCAACTCATCATTTTCCCTGAGAGGATTTAGGAATTGGTTGTCGGCATCTGCATTGCTGCACTGGAATAATGCCAGGAACAACTCATCATTTGCGCCGAGAAGATTTGGGAATTGGTTTTTTTTTGTTTGGCATCTACATTGCTGCACTGGAATAATGCCAGGAGCAACTCATCATTTGCCCCGGGAGGATTTGGGAATTGGTGGCTTAAGAGACAGGTTTAGATCCCTATCACCTAAGGCTTTTCAATTTTGTGAGCCGTAAGGGTCTCACAAAGCATTTTCTCCCTACGGGTCGTAAGGATCCCGTAGGTGTATTTTCTCCTTAGGAGTCGTGGGGACTCCTAAGTGTGTTGCTCCTTTGTGAGTCGTAAGGATCTCACGCGGGAATTTTCTCTTCACAAAGTCGAGAGAACTTTGCGAGTGCATTTTATTTCTTCTTTTTTTTTTACGAGTTTGCGCCCTTTCAGGTTTTCACAAACTTGCCGGCAGTCCTGCTGTTTTTACTCACGGAGCCCTTTCGGGTTTTCATCCGTGCCCATTTTGCTTGTGAACATACCATTTTTTTTTATATTTTTTTTTGTTTTTGGTGGGACTTTGAATGTGGTCTCACCGGTAGGACTTGGGAGAGACTGGGATTGTTTTACGCCCGTGGATTGTATACGGTTTTGCAGGATGTATGATCCAGACCGTAGGGCCGATCAAATTTCGGGACTTTGTTGGCGTCTGCATCGCTGCACTGGAATATGGTACCAGGAGCGACTCATCATTCGCCGTTTTGGGGTTTGGAATTTGGTTGGCGTCTGCATCGCTGCACTGGAATATGTTACCAGGAGTGACTCATCATTCGGCATTTGGGGTATGGGATTTGGAATTTGGTAGGCGTCTGCATCGCTGCACTGGAATATGGTACCAGGAGCGACTCATCATTCGCCACTTAGGGATTGGCATTTGGAATTTGGTTGGCGTCTGCATCGCTACACTGGAATATGGTACCAGGAGCGACTCATCATTCGCCACTTGGGGATTGGAGAGCGATGGCTTAAGAGACAGGTTTAGATCCCTATCGCCTAAGGCTTTTCAATTTTATGGACCGTGAGGGTCCCATAAAAGCATTTTCTCCCTACGAGTCATAAGAATCCCGCAGGCGTATTTTCTCCTTTGGGGTCGTGAGGACTCCTAAGTGTGTTTTTCCTTTATGAGTCGTAACGATCCCACAAAGGTTTATTCTCCTCATGTATCGTGAGGACACATGAGTGGGTCTTCTCAATGGAGCATAATTCCAAGGGCGGAGACCAGTCGCGTAACTAGTGATTATGGTGGGGCATGGGTATGATGAGAATTATTTGAGCCCATGGATTGTATACGGTAGTCAATTTGGGGACTAACCGTAGGGTTGGGAGAATTTTGGAAATTTGAATTTTTGTTGGCGTCTGCATCGCTGCACTGGAATATGGTACCAGGAGCGACTCATCATTCGCCTTTGTTTTGTTTGTTTTTTTTGTTTTGTTTTATTTTTGTTTTACCGCGATTGCTCTATCATTTCAGCTTTTCTTATCGTGAAGGTTGCGATTGCCCTATCATTTCGGCTATTTACTCGCGGTTGCCCCATCATTTCGGCTTTATTTTCATGTTTATCTTTACTCGCTGATTTTTATTGCGAGTTGCCCCATCATTTCGGCTTTTCTTTATTTTTCTTTTATTTACACATTTTTTTGTTTATTTACATATATATGTATACATATATTTTTACATTCCCAGTTTAACGACTTAGAGGTCGATTGTTCCCAGTTTAATGACGTGGTGGTCGATTGTTCCCAGTTTAATGACGTGGTGGTCCTTAGGTGTTCCCAGTTTAACGACGTGGTGGTCCTTTTTGCTTATCCCAGCTCCTTGAACTTTGATCCTGGCGGAGCTGTGTTGATGACCTAGCTCTGTGGCTTGCCGATACATCCGAGAATTGTGAGGTTTTTCCAAGCTTATATTGGTCCTCTGCCCAATTTTTGAAAATATAGCAGTCTTCGATGGTATGACCCACCACTCTATGATATGGGCAGTATATGGGATTGCCGGTCATGTTCATTTCCTGTGGCCTCTTTGGAACAGGCAGTTGCAGACCGTTGTTCAAGGCGTCCATGAATATTTTGCGGATTTCATCCCTCCTGAAGGAGTATACCTTCTTCTTTCTCTCCATTGGAGTGGGTTCCTTTACTGATGCTGGTCCTCGAGGCCGATTGGTCTTTGGTTCGCCCTTTTCAGATAATAGCACATGTCTGGGAGGATTAGGTTCCTGAAAGGCTTCGGTCTCCATTTGCATGAAATCGGCGGTCGTAGCTTGACTGTTTGCTAACGCGCCTTTAGACAGTTCTATCTCTCCCGTCCAGTATTGCCTTTCGACCCAATCTTTAAAGACGAAGCAGTCCTCAATGGCATGACCTATCACCCTGTGATAGGGGCAATATTCTGGGTCGTCGGTCATATTCGCTTCTTGCGATCTCTTTGATTCCGGCAGTTGTAGACCGTTTCTTAGGGCGTCCCTGAATATCTTGTGGACTTTTTCCCTTTTGAAGGAATAAACCTTTTCCAGCTTCTCTTTCAGAGATGATCCCCCCCCCGGCGTATGTATCGGAGGGACTGGAGGCTGATTGGGGCCGTTTTTCACGAAGGCGCTCAGCTGTTAGGTTGAAGGGGATATCAGTTGGCTGCCTCCGGGTATCAATCTCTGGCTCATGAACCAAAATTTGATTCTGCTGTAATTGCAATCGGGCGACTTGGGTCGCGAGATCTGCCACGACGTTTTCCATCTCGTCGACTTTGGAATAGTCCTCGGCCACCTTCTCATCCCTATCCTGAAATTGCCTTTGAAGCCATTGGAATAATGCTTGTTCTGTAGTTCCGGCTATGACAACCGGGTAATCTTTATTGCCTGAGCTCAATTCCGTAGGAACCACGGGCTCCTCTGGCTTATCGGCCTGAGCGGGCTCTTGATCATTTAGATCGAGCCGATGCTGGGTAGCTTCAATCATATCATCACCAAGGCTGTGAAGAAGAGGAGGATTCGTTTCTTCATGTCCGGCCATGTAGACAGTGTGGATAACACATTCAGCCATTCTTTCATCGCTGGCAGCTGGTTTCGCAGAGCGGTCCGGGCTTTGGAAATTCAAAAATTTTAACATGGCCAGAGCCCTAGCCTTTTTGTTGGCTCTATATCTGAGCCACTTCTGCCTCAGCTTCTCGATTTTGAAGGCTTGGCGGGCATCCGTTATCCGGGAAGCCATTGTGAGTTGATTAGCGGGGAGCTTAGAGAAGACACACGATCGAGCAGTTGTCGAGGGCACTGCTGGAGCTTGCCTGAGATGCCCCGCTGCCTTGTTGACGTTGATGGCCTTGCCCCCAGCTGGAGCGATGGAGAGTCATTCGGAAACAGATTTGCGTTTGGGTTGAGGCGCCCTTGAGACCACCACATTCGGCCTCTTGCCTTTCAGGGCCGGTTTGACTGTTACCGAAGCTTGAGGAGCTAGGATGGAGTAAGTGACACGAACAGAATAGAGCCGAATGGTAGCAGCGGCTCTTCCCACTGTCGTCCGAGACTGGCCGGGAGGACCGTCCAAGAGTCCATCTTCATCGTGTATGAGATGGGAGCTGAGTTCATCTTTGGAGACATTGTTAAAAAGTGATTGCTTGAATACCTGCAAGAAATAGCCTTATTTTAGTATAAATATAGGTATGTATATTGACTGAGTTCGCATGAACGTTTAACCCGAAATATGGGAGGAGAGAAAGTCCCACCAGGCGTGCCAGAATCTGTAGGGTGTTTTTCGTCACCCCATTGAGATGGGAATACGCGCGCGCTTGTCAGGCGTACTACAGATTCCCCCTGCCTGGGGTAGGCCGGGGTTTATTGATTGTGGGGATCCGAATCTCCGGCAGCCGCGGACTAAGCTGCCGTTAATTATCCCTCGCCTTTGGAGCGAGGGAACCTCCGATTAACGGGTTAAACTGGTCATGCGAACTCAATGTGCGGTGTGCGTGTGTTGTGTTTTGAAAAGGGGTTTTGGATATATCGGGGGCCCCGCAGAGTTTTCACGGGGGTCCCGCTACCCGGATAGCGGGCTGGGGGTTAAGGGGGCTAGCAGCCCCCTTGCGGGGTGCGGGGCAGCGCCCCGTTAGAAATTTTTTTCTAACAGGGACAGTGTCGTGGTGTATGTGTGTGTGCACATATGTATGCATATGTGTATATATATATGTATATATATATAAAAGAAATAGGGGGAAAAGGCATCCAAAGGATGCGTGGGGCCAGCGCCTTGGGCGCTGTGTGCCCAGGTGCTATGCGCTCAGGCGCTAGCGTGCCACGTGTCGGCACGTGGGCGCTCTGCGCTTGAGCGCAGGGTGCTGTAGCGCAAGCGCGCCATGTGTCGGCATGTGGGCGCTTTGCGCTTCAGCGCCTGACGGTCGAGCGCAAGTGCGCCACGTGTCGGTACGGGGGCGACTTGCGCTTGAGCGCAAGCGCGCCACTTGTCGGCACTGGGGACACTTGCCCTCGAGCGCAAGCGCTCCACATGTTGGCACTGGGGTGACTTGCGCTCCACATTTCTAAGTAAACTAAAAAGATATATATTTTCTACCGTTAAGTTTTAATAAAAGCTATTTTTAGGATTTTTAATTTGCTTAGTTTAGGATCTAGTTTTTCCTAGCTAGTTAACCGTCTTGTCAAACTTAAGTCAATTTTGGCCAAAATTGAATTTTTTAATTTTTATAATTTTTCAGTTTTTATTTGATTTTTATATTTTTATATTTTTTTTATTTTCATTTTTTTAATTTTTATGATTTTTTTATAAAGATGCAATGCAGAATTTAAACATGCAAAAGAAAAATATATATATACAAAAATTTAAAAAAAATATGCAATGCAAATGATAACTATTTACAACCATCACCTTCCCCAAACTTAGCAAAAGCAGTGCCCTCACTGCTCGGCCCCACGCCGCGCTCTTGAGCGTGAACGAGAACGCTCCTCCCTAGCTAGCAGGGTTCGAATCCCCTACTCTACTTCAGTCAACCGTCGATCATGCTCCCTCGCTATCCTCCTCAACTCATCAATGCCCCTAACAGCTCTTCGCATTAAATTTTCATGTTCTAAGCGAGTGAGTTCTTCCTCGCTCGCGGTCGAGCTGGAGCTAGGTGTTCGGGCGGACACGTGTTCCGCCGGTTCAGTTCTTGACCAAATATCTGTCAATCGTGTATAGGACGTAGAAACGCCCTCAATGAGAGGCCTGACGGGTATGCCTCCAAGCATGTAAAATTCAAACTCCTCCACGGGGAGGAAATAGCGACACAGTTGTGTCACAAGCATGGGGAAAGGGTAGTTTGCGGCTCTCTTGCCCGCACCAATTGAGTTCAGTAAAACCGTGCACATGTCTAATCGAGGGTTCCTTGTCATGAGTGTGTGCATGATATGCAGTGAGGGTGTAAAAAATGTGGTGTTGTGGGAACTCCCAAAAATATTGTTTTGTGCCCACTGGCACACAGTTAAAACATTGGCGAAAAGGGTTCTCGCTTGGACCCCCTTCCGCGGTTCCCTCGAGCAATCATTGTCCATTAAGGGCATGTAATCCTAAAACTGTAGTGGTTGATCATGAACTGGTATCCTAGGGATTAAGGTGACTTCATGTATGCAGTCTCTATCAATGATAATCTCCCTATCACCCCACTGCAATTTTATAAAGCCATATTGGGCGAGACAGCCATCTTCCATGCACTCGTAAAAACGAGTGACTAATTCCGGAAGGGCGTAAGCGTTTGGGTGATTATATATCAAAAAATTACAGCCCCTACGTGCTATTTCATTCACAAAGTAACTCCCATATACTACGTGTGAAAAAATCTGTGAAAAGTCACACTCTAGTTGCATATTGGGTGCCATCAGATAAGCTACAGATCTATAAAATTAAAAACAGAGAGGGTTTTCAGAGATCGAACCGCCTCTGAGAAAATCAGAGGGTGAAGACAGCGAGGCGCGGCGCTTTCACGGTCGGATGCGGCTATTTGCGGCGGAAGGGCGGCGCGGCGACGAGATCCTTCTGAAAAAACAGCGGCGGCGGCTAGGGTTTGCTGTGGAGATTTGTTTTTAGGGTTATGAAAACAGAGGGGTCGGGCTCTTTATATAGGGGGTGTTTGGTTATTTGCAAATAAACCCCTCTAAAAAGAGGAAAATATTTGCAAATAAAAATTTTATTTTTATTTTTATATATTTTTTTATTAAATCTGAAAATTTTCAAAGATACCCAAAAAAAATTATTTTCAAAATTTTTTATTTTTTATGTTCTTTTGTATTTATATAATTACAAATGATATATACCCCCAAACTTATTTGAAACAGTGTTTTTGGTTAGACAATCGAAAATTTGGGGGTAAATGGAGGAGGATTAGTCAGTGTAGATTGGCTCCTGCAAAAACAGGAGCTCCTCCGACGGGTCCGCAGTGAGAAACGGTTTAAGTCGATATCCGTTTACTTTAAACAGTGTACCGTCCTCCGGATTTTCTAGATCTACCGCACCGTGCGGATATACGGTGCGTACCAAAAACGGCCCTTTCCATCTAGATTTGAGCTTGCCGGGATGGACGTGTAACTGAGTGTCATAAAGCAAAACCTGTTGGCCAGGTTTGAAAATCTTGCGCATAAGGCATAAGGTGTTTGTCGTGGAACACCTTCGTTCGGTTTTTAACAATTACCGCGTTTTCATAGGCCTCATCCCGCAGCTCATCCAATTCATTCAATTGCAGTTTTCTATTGCTGCCCGTATCTCTCATGGATAGGTTCAACTCTTTAATCGCCCAAAATGCCTTGTGCTCAATTTCAACAGGAAGGTGGCAAGCCTTTCCATAAACAAGCCGGTATGGAAACATGCCAAGATAGGTGTTGTAAGCAGCATGGAATGCCCATAGTGCATCAATCAGTTTTTGTGACCAATCTTTACGGTTTTTGGAAGCCGTTTTCTCCAAAATTTGTTTAATCTACCGATTTGAAACCTCGGCTTGCCCACAAGTCTGGGGATGATATGGTGTTGACAATTTTTGAGTAATGGAGTATTTGTGCATTAAGGACTCAAAAGTCCTATTACAGAAGTGAGATCCATTATCACTTATAATCGCGCGAGGATGCCCAAACCGAGAAAAAATATTTTCTTTAAGAAATCTAACAACCTTGTTGTCATTCGTTCGGCTGGGCACAGCCTCGACCCAATTTGAAACATAATCAACAGCCAGTAGAATGTACATGTTCCCAAAAGAATTGGGAAATGGTCCCATGAAGTCTATTCTCCAAACATCAAAAATATCAACAACCAAAATTGGTTGGAGCGGCATTTCGTTTCTCCGAGATATCCGGCCTAAGTGTTGGCACCGGGAGCATGTCTTGCAGTATTTGTATACATCTTTAAAAAGTCGTGGCCAGTAGAAGCCACACTGCAAGATCTTTTCTGCTGTCTTCTTGGGGCCAAAGTGCCCGCCACACGCTTGATCGTGGCAAAAAGATAGCACACTCTTAAACTCGTTTTCGGGGACACACCGAAGAATAATTTGGTCGGAACAGTATTTAAAGAGATACGGTTCATCCCAGTAAAAATGTTTTACTTGGGACAGGAATCAGAGTTTGTCCTGATTCGACTAATCGTTTGGTATCAGTCCGGTGGCTAAATAATTTACTATATCAGCGAACCATGGATCGCATGACACGGTTAAGAGCTGCTCATCAGGAAAAACGTCTTTAATAGGAATTTCAAGTGTGGGCGAATAAGGAAGTCGTGAAAGGTGGTCGGCAACTACATTTTCACATCCTCTCTTGTCTCTTATAACAATGTCAAACTCTTGTAGCAAGAGAATCCAACGTATTAGCCGGGATTTAGCATCCTTCTTCGCAAAAAGATGGCGAAGAGCTGAGTGGTCTGTGTAAACAATCACTGGAGAGCCAATTAAATAGGGCATGAACTTTTCTAGTGCAAACACAGCGGCTAAAAATTCTTTTTCTGTTGTTGTGTAATTCAATTGGGCCGCATTTAATGTTCGGGTAGCGTAATAAATTACGTACGGTATCTTATTATTGTGCTGTCTAAGGACATCACCAATGGCAAAATCAGATGCATCGCACATAATTTCAAATGGATGCGTCCAGACGGGAGATGAAAGAATGGGCACAGAAATAAGTGAGTGTTTCAATGACTCGAACGCTTTCATGCAGGTTGAGTAAAAATCAAAAGTGGTGTCCTTGGCCAATAAAAGAGTCAAGGGTCTAGCTATCTTGCTAAAATCCTTGATGAACCATCTATAAAAACCGGAATAGCCAAGGAAGGCTCGGATGTCTTTGATGCACTTAGGAAGAGGAAGATTGGAAATGACTTCAATCTTAGCTTTATCAACCTCAATGCCATTTTCCGAGATGACATGTCCTAAGACAATACCTTTTCATGCTATAAAGTGGCACTTCTCCCAATTTAAGGTGAGGTTCTTATCCCTACAGCGGGTAAGAACTGCGTCTAGGTGTAGCAAACACTCATCGAAGGAGTCGCCGAAAATGGAGAAATCATCCATAAAAATCTCCAAAAATTTCTTTACCATGTCTGGAAAGATCCCCATCATACACCGCTGGAAAGTAGCGGGTGCATTGCATAACCCAAAGGGCATGCGACGGTAAGCAAATGTACCGAAAGGACAAGTAAATGTGGTCTTGTCTTGATCCTTTTCGGCGATGGGAACTTGATTATAGCCGGCATAGCCATCCAAAAAGCAGTAGAATTCATGCCCAGCCAATCGTTCTAGCATTTGGTCAACAAAAGGTAACGGAAAGTGGGCTTTCCGTGTCGCGGTGTTGAGTTTTCTATAGTCGATGCAAACTCGCCACCCAGTTTGGGTGTGAGTAGCTATTAACTCATTTGCCTCATTGGTTATGACCGTTATGCCCGATTTCTTTGGGACAACATGAATGGGGCTGACCCACTGGCAATCCGAGATAGGGTAAATGATACCACTATAAAGACATTTGACAATCTTCTTTTTGACAGCCTCCTTCATTATGGGGTTGAGGCGTCTCTGTGGATCCCTTACTGGCTTGGCATCATCCATCATATGTATATGGTGTTCAACTATGAGGGGACTAATCCCCTTGATGTCCGCCATAGTCCAGCCAAAAGATTGCCGGTTGTTTTGTAAGACCATTAAAAGGGCTCTCTTGCTCGAGGGTTAGAGATACCGAAATGATAACAGGAAGGGTCTCATTCTCACCTAAGTAAGCGTATTTAAGGTGAGACAGCAAAAGCTTGAGTTCGAGTTTCGGAGGTGAAACAATTGAAGGTAAAATTGGTGAAACTGTCTCGAACTCGAAGGATTCCATCAATGGTTCAAATCGAGTGTAAGCAACCGAGTCGGATGGTTCAACTAACTCATCCGAAAAATCAAAGGACTCAAACTCGGGTGGTGAGTCTTCAAAATCGCCCAAAAAAGTGAAACACTCGTAATCGTTATCCGGTGTGAAAGCTGTGTCAGATTCTAGGAGGAACGCACTAGTGGCGTCAAAACTGCTGTGATCGAACAAAAAAATTTCGAACTCACAGTCCTCCTGCGTGATCTCGTGGATCGAGAAAACATCAAGCATATTAGCATTAGGCTCGGAGGCTGATTCCCCAACTAAAAATGTTGAGTTCAATTGTCATATTTCTAAAAGATAGGTTCATTTAACCATTTCGAAAATTGATCACCGCATTAGAAGTAGTAAGGAATGGCCGACCGAGTATCACCGGAATTTGACTCCGGGGGTTAGCTACAGGCTGTGTGTCCATAACAATGAAATCAACGGGGAAAATGAAGTCCCCTACTTTAATTAACACATCCTCTAACTCACCCCTAGGATGGGTGATAGATCGGTCGGCCATTTGGAAAGTACAATGAGTGGGTTTAAGCTCTCCAATGCCTAATTGTTCATATACTGAATAGGGTAGCAAATTAACACTAGCACCAAGATCTAAAAGTGCTCGATTGATGTTCTTATCCCCAATTATTATTGAAATTGTAGGACAGCCGGGGTCCTTATGTTTTTGGGGTAAAAGTTAGATAAGAGCATCACTTACAGCACTAGCCACGAAAACTTTCTTGGGTACTTATGACTTCATCTTTTTGTTGCATAAGTCCTTTAAGATTTTCGCATAAGAAGGGACTTGTTGGATTGCATCCAAGAGAGATATGTTAATGCTAACCTGTTTGAATAACTCCACAATCTTCTCCATTTGTGGAGTTGGTTTATTGGATCTCAACCTGTTTGGAAATGGAATATTTTGAAAATTTGTTGAGTCCAATATTTTTGGAGTAGATTGCGGAGTTTGAACGGATCCCAGTGTTGGTGTGTCCGTGAAGTGAGATGTGGGTCCGTTCGAATTAGAAGAAGTAGAGCCTTGTGAAGAATGAAGAATAGACTCTGAAGAAGATGAAGATGAAGCAGAAGAAGAAAATGAAGAAGAAGCACCGGCAGGGGTGTCATCACTAATACCCACATTATTGTGCAACACTCTTCCAGATCTCAACGTGGTCACGGCATTTACATTATGATTTTGTTGTTCACAAGCAACATGTGCGTTGTGTGTGTGACCGGGATTTAGAAATGGTTGAGATGGAAGCTTTCCCTTTTCTCGCTCGCTTAACACAGCATTTAATTGTGCAATTTGGGACTCAATTGATTTGATGCTCTGATCATGTGAAGCACTGTTTTGCACCAAAGACTGAATGAAAGTCTCCAACCTTACTGCGGATTGTGTAAATTGTTTTAAAAACGCATCCAAACTTCATTCTAGCGAGGAAACCTTATCGTTATTCGGCTGAACAAAATTGTTTTGAGGATAAGAGTTGTTGGGTACAAAATTGTTCATTTGGTTTGGGTAAGGTTGGGGTTGGAAAGGTTGCTGATATTGACTTTGTTGAGGGTCTTGTTGTTGTGGAGGAGGTCTTTGAAAGTTGTTGTTGCCTTGGAATTGTTGTTGATTTTGATTCCAAGCAAAATTTGGGTGGCTCCTCCAACCAGGATTGTAAGTTGAAGAGTATGGATCATTTCTTTGTCTTTGCTGAAAGGCGGCATTGACTTGATCTTGTCCTTGAACAGATGGGTTGTAAGGACACTCTTCGGTAAGATGGGACGGATCCGAACAGCAAGCGCAAACAGTGCGTGGGGGTAAAGCAGGGGCAGGAGAAAAGGCGATGAGAATTTGCTCTCAATTGCCTTAGCTTTTTCGTAAGTACAGCCATTTCGGCCTTCATTGCAATCGACATATCAAGTTGATGTATGCCTGCCCTAGACTGACCTGATGAAGTAGATGAGGTGGTCTTGGTGCTTTCCCACTAAAGTGTTTGTTCAGCAAGATCGTCGAGAAACTGTCAAGCTTCCTCGGTTGATTTTGTAAGAAAGTGACATTGACAAATGGTTTCTAATAACTGCTCAGTTGCTGGGTTCAGTTCTTCGTTTAAAGTTTGGCAAAGTTGCCAATTCTCGATACTGTGGTGAGGGCATTGAACAAATAGGTCTTTAAATCTTTCAAAACACTTCCAAAAAGGTTCGGAAGGAAGCTGGGAAAATTGAATAATTTCATTTCGAATTCTCGCGTCTTGTGGTGTGGGTAAAACTTTTTTAGAAAAGCCTTAACAAACTCTTCCCAATTTTTTATCGAGTGTGATGCTGTGCTATATAACCATTTTTCAGCTAGGTCACATAAAGTGAATGGAATGACACGTAGCCTTATAGCATCATCAGAAAGTTGTGTTGTCTTCATCATTGCGCAAACATTCTGGAATTTGTTAATGAAGATGTAGGTATCTTCGGATTCCAGTCCGTGAAATTTGGGCAACATATTGATGAAGTGGGGTTGATCTCAAAGTTATCCCCATTAGCCGGTGGAAGTGAAAGACAAGTGGGAAGTGCGGTGCGGATAGGGTAGAAAAGATCCTGGAGCGCGATTCGTTGGGGCGCTTCGACAGGAGGGTGTTGTGGGTTATTCACACCTAGTGGAGGTGGAATCAGTCCTGTGGGTAAGGGGTTGTTAGTATTGAATCCCGACATCTTCTTATAAGATGATGAATATGAAGGTGAAGGTAAAGAAGTGGATAGAATTTCGACTTCGGAGTCGAAAGCGTCGTTAGTCGGCACTAACGAGACACGGACTAAATGGGCGCTAGTGTCCCTAATCCAACCGGACATACACTAAAGAGCTAGTGTAGTCAAAAGGTGAAAACAGAAGGTGGGGGTAAGAAAACGTCAATGGAAAAAAGTGGGCGCAAGTGAGGTGCAATGGATTTCTTAGCGACAAGTGGCAAGTTTTTGTAAAAAAATTTTTGTTTTGTGTTTTTTTTTATAAGGAGCTTTTTGCAAAAAGATTTTTATAAGAAGTTTAGACACACGTTCAAGCAATCATAATATGCACAATCAAGCCTAGATCGAGGGTCTCATAGGTCAACTAGACTACTCCTAACTGTTCCAAAGGGCAAGTTGTGAGGTCCTCAAATCGCCTCTTCACCGCCAATTGTGGCCAAGTAAGCACAAGTAAAGAAAGGAGAGATCCGTCCACGAATCACCGTGAGACGGGCCTTTTAAAATTACCTTTCCCCACTTATCTAGCCTAGGCACCACAAAGTCAGGTTTAGATAAACGATCGATACCTACAACTATTCCTTTGTTCTATTGAGCGCGACAGTCCTTGTAGGCTGAGTCTAATCTTTTTTAATTAACTCGAAGGTTAATGCAAAATGCTTTTTATGATTTTTGGGTCCTAAGAAGGGTAATGAAATCCCCACCCAATCTGGAATGGTGTTAAAGCCCCTTAAAGTCAGTTTTAAAGAATGCAAAGCAGTAAAACACACAAAACACACTTGCCAAAAAAAAATTCTTTTATTGCGGCGCAAAGAATCCTGCACAAGATCAAGTTATTGGAGAAGGGGAGAAGTTTTTGCGCAAAGAACCCTGCAGGAAAACTTTTCCAGAGAAGATCAAGGGGTTCAGAAGAAGAAAAGATACTTACAGAGAGTTTTCCACGTGCTGACGTCACCAGAGAACCGCGTTTCTGCGGTCAGATGTAGGGAAATGCGGCGGTTCCTCGGTCAGTTCAGATCTCCAAACTTTTTCTGTTTCTCTGTTGTGCTTCTCCTCTGTAAGTTCAGATCTGCTGTTTGCTGATTTGCTCACTGGATTTTTCCAGATCTGAATTTGTTTGTCGATCCTGCACAATTCAAACGAAAACCCTTCAAAAAATAACAAGATGATAAATTTTTATATTTTTTTTATTTTTCAGTTTTTATGATTTTTCAATTTTTATATTAACCCGAAATTACAAAAAGAAAATAATTACGCCATCCCCGGCAACGGCGCCATTTAATTGATATGATTTTGCGTGTGTGCGCTTTTAAAAGATAAATCAAAGAATATTAACCGCAATCAAGAACGACGTCGCTTGGTAGCTAGCCGGTTAAGTACGAGTCGGTCCACAGAGATTTTGTGTATTTTCTATTTGTTCTAACGAGTTAATTCCAATTGTGGTAGAATTG
This sequence comes from Agapanthus africanus, assembly GCA_030015575.1. Taxonomy (NCBI): domain Eukaryota; kingdom Viridiplantae; phylum Streptophyta; class Magnoliopsida; order Asparagales; family Amaryllidaceae; genus Agapanthus; species Agapanthus africanus. The sequence continues at coordinate 33,000,618 of CM057339.1, forward strand.
ATTATCACTAAAACCTAAAGTTTGATTTGGATTAAAATCTTGTTAGGGTTAGGTTTAGGTTAAGTTTGGAAAGTCAATATGTCTCACCGCTTTCTATGCCCTAATTAAGAACTGTTTAGGTGTTAAGATAATAATTAACAAAGGGGATTAGCACGATCGAGAAGAAACTAGGTTTCTTCCTCTAGGTCCTTGTCCGTCCTTTCATAACTCTTACCCTAACCTCCATGGAAAACATACACAACCGGTCTTTAACTACGGTATCACCGCTACCTCGTGGGATAGGGTGTCGTAGTGAGCGGTGTGTGCATGTATGCATAGAGTCCTATTTAAAATGTATGACGGGCAAGAAAGGGGTGAGAGATTTTCATCTCTCAAACCTTTCTCATTCCTAACCCTAACAAGTGAGGAACTACTCACTCATTAGGGAATTGAAAAAAGATTTCATTTTTTATGATTTTAATTTAACAACTACGGCAGATAAATAAAAGTTATAACTACGGCAGATAAATAAATTTATAACTAGGGCAGAAAAGAAAATTAACTAAAGTAAGGTAAAGAAAAAGACTTACTTTTTATTTGATGCACTCTTCAAACATTACAGGAATTGAAATTCTAAAATAGATAAATAAAAAGAGGCATGCTCCAAAAAGAGCTGTAGGGTTCCTATTTATAGATTATAGAAACCTTAGGGTTTACATCTGATCCCTATCTACATTTACAAAACTACCCTGAGAAGTCTAGTCAACGCACCGCCATCCACCGACTTTTTGCGCCGACACGTGTACTGTATGGCCGCGGATCCGCGGCCGTATGCCTTGTTTGGCCACGGATCCGTGGCCGTCTTGATTTCTTGCTGGCTCATTTTCTCAGGTGTACTTTATGTTGCATTTGTATTCTGATTTCTTCACTTGGTTTCTCAGAATGTCTTCTAGTTTCTTCCAGATTTCCAAAGTGAAGAATGTTGTGGACTTTTACCGTTTACTTTGCGTTGAAGTCTTGAATCTTTGTGCTGCCTTTGTACTTTGTGAAATTGTTCATTGATCTTCGTTTGTTCTTCAAACTGTATGCATGATAAAGATTCTCTATTTGTTGGTCGTAGTCTCACTTTTGTAGCGTCTTTTCATCATTTTCACTGTTTTGTTCCGAGAACCTGTAACCTGCAACTATGTAGAAGACATGGATCAAAAGCACCTATTTATTTGTTAAATGAATAAGAATAGGGAATATAGGAATTTTCCTTCTAAGGTTCCATCTCAACTTAGAACTTTTTATCATCTCTACTAAAGATATAGGTCCTATTTTTCATTCCTATCTCTTATCCAAACCCCAATCATATACCCCTACGTGTGTGTCTGTATCACCCCTACACTTGGAAATTCAATTCAAGCTCTTATACTCTTGTCCATCGTCCAAACTACTTTTAGTTGGTGAAATTTTAGATGACATTGCTCACACATCCTTCATGCGACCGTTAATACTTCTTGAGATACTAACGACCGATTACAAAATGTGAGTATTCCCGCCTGTCAAGCGGGTGACCCGGGTTCGATCCCCGGCAACGGCGCCATTTGATTGATATGATTTTGCGTGTGTGTGCTTTTAAAAGATAAATCAAAGAATATTAACCGCAATCAAGAACGGAGTTGCTTGGTAGCTAACCGGTTGAGTACGGGTCGGTCCACAGAGATTTTGTGTATTTTCTATTTGTTCTAACTAGTTAATTCCAATTGTGGTAGGATTGATTATCACTAGAAACTAAAGTTTGATTTTGATTAAAATCTTGGTAGGGTTAGGTTTAGGTTATGTTTGGAAAGTCAATATGTCTCACCGCTTTCTATGCCCTAATTAAGAACTGTTTAGGTGTTAAGGTAATAATTAATAAAGGGGATTAGCACGATCGGGAAGAAACTAGGTTTCTTCCTCTAGGTCCTTGTCCGTCCTTTCATAACTCTTACTCTAACCTTCATGGAAAACATACACAACCGGTCTTTAACTACGGTATCACCGCTATCTCGTGGGATAGGGTGCCGTAGTGAGCGGTGTGTGCATGTATGCATAGAGTCCTATTTAAAATGTATGACGGGCAAGAAAGAGGTGAGAGATTTTCATCTCTCAAACATTTCCCATTCCTAACCCTAACAAGTGAGGAACTATTCACTCATTAGGGAATTGATAAAAGATTTCATTTTTTATGATTTTAATTTAACAACTACGGCAGATAAATAAAAGTTATAACTATGGCAGATAAATAAATTTATAACTAGGGCAGAAAAGAAAATTAACTAAGGTAAGGTAAAGAAAAAGACTTATTTTTTATTTGATGCACTCTTCAAACATTACAGGAATTGAAATTCTAAAATAGATAAATAAAAAGAGGCATGCTCTAAAAAGAGCTGTAGGGTTCCTATTTATAGATTATAGAAACCCTAGGGTTTACATCTGATCCCTATCTACATTTACAAAACTACCCTGAGAAGCCTGGTCAACGCACCGCCATCCACCGACTTTTTGCGCCGACACGTGTACTGTATGGCCGCGGATCCGCTGCCATATGCCTTGTTTGGCCGCGGATCCGCGGCCGTCTTTATTTCTTGCTGGCTCATTTTCTCAGGTGTACTTTATGTTGCATTTGTCTTCTGGTTTCTTCACTTGGTTTCTCATAATTTCTTCTAGTTTCTTCCAGATTTCCAAAGTGCAGAATGTTGTGGACTTTTACCGTTTGCTTCGCGTTAAAATCTTGAATCTTTGTGCTGCCTTTGTACTTTGTGAAATTGTTCATTGATTTTCGTTTATTCTTCAAACTGTATGCATGATAAAGATTCTCTATTTGTTGGTCGTAGTCTCACTTTTGTAGTGTCTTTTCATCATTTTCACTGTTTTGTTCCGAGAACCTTTAACCTGCAACTATGTAGCAGACATGGATCAAAAACACCTTTTTATTTGTAAAATGAATAAGAATGGGGAATATAGGAATTTTCGTTCTAAGGTTCCATCTCAACTTAGGAATTTTTATTATCTCTACTAAAGATATAACTCCTATTTTTCATTCCTATCTCTTATCCAAACCCCAATCATATACCCCTATGTGTGTGTCTGTATCACCCCTACACTTAGAAATTCAATTCAAGATCTTATACTCATGTCCATCGTCCAAAGTACTTTTAGTTGGTGAATTTTTAGATGACATTGCTCACACATCCTTCATACGACCGTTAATATTTCTTGAGGTGCTAACGACCGATTACAAAATGTGAGTATTCCCGCCTGTCACGCGGGTGACCCGGGTTCAATCCCCGGCAACGGCGCCATTTGATTGATATGATTTTGCGTGTGCGCGCTTTTAAAAGATAAATCAAAGAATATTAACCGCAATCAAGAACGGCGTCACTTGGTAGCTAGCCGGTTGAGTACGGGTCGGTCCACAGAGATTTTGTGTATTTTCTATTTGTTCTAACGAGTTAATTCCAATTGTGGTAAGATTGATTATCACTAAAAACAAAAGTTTGATTTGGATTAAAATCTTGCTAGGGTTAGGCTTAGGTTAAGTTTGGAAAGTCAATATGTCTCACCGCTTTTTATGCCCTAATTAAAAACTGTTTAGGTGTTAAGGTAATAATTAACAAAGGGGATTAGCACGATTGGGAAGAAACTAGGTTTCTTCCTCTAGGTCCTTGTCCGTCATTTCTTAACTCTTACCCTAACCTCCATGGAAAACATACACAGCCGGTCTTTAACTACGGTATCGCCGCTACCTCGTAGGATAGGGTGCCGTAGTGAGCGGTATGTGTATGTATGCATAGAGTCCTATTTAAAATGTATGACGGGCAAGAAAGGGGTGAGAGATTTCCATCTCTCAAACGTTTTCCCATTCCTAACCCTAACAAGTGAGGAACTACTCACTCATTAGGGAATTGATAAAAGATTTCATTTTTTATGATTTTAATTTAACAACTACGGCAGATAAATAAAAGTTATAACTACGGTAGATAAATAAATTTATAACTAGGGCAGAAAAGAAAATTAACTAAGGCAAGGTAAAGAAAAAGACTTACTTTTTATTTGATGCACTCTTCAAACATTACAGGAATTGAAATTCTAAAATAGATAAATAAAAAGAGGCATGCTCCAAAAAGAGCTGTAGGGTTCCTATTTATAGATTATAGAAACCCTAGGGTTTACATCTGATACCTATTTACATTTACAAAACTACCCTGAGAAGCCTGGTCAACGCACCACCATCCACCGACTTTTTGAGCCGACACGTGTACTGTATGGCCGCGGATCCGCGGCCATATGCCTTGTTTGGCCGCGGATCCGCGACCGTCTTGATTTCTTGCTGGCTCATTTTCTCAGGTGTACTTTATGTTGCATTTGTCTTCCGGTTTCTTCACTTGGTTTCTCAGAATGTCTTCTAGTTTCTTCTAGATTTCCAAAGTGCAGAATGTTGTGGACTTTTACCGTTAGTTTCACGTTGAAGTCTTAAATCTTTGTGTTGTCTTTGTACTTTGTGAAATTGTTTATTGATTTTCGTTTGTTCTTCAAACTGTATGCATGATAAAGATTCTCTATTTGTTGGTCGTAGTCTCACTTTTGTAGCATCTTTTCATCATTTTCACTGTTTTGTTCCGAGAACCTGTAACCTACAACTATGTAGCAGACATGGATCAAAAGCACTTATTTATTTGTAAAATGAGTAAGAATGGGGAATATAAGAATTTTCCTTCTGAGGTTCCATCTCAACTTAGGAATTTTTATCATCTCTACTAAAGATATAAGTCATGTTTTTCATTCCTATCTCTTATCCAAACCCCAATCATATATCCCTACGTGTGGGTCTGTATCACCCCTATACTTGGAAATTCAATTCAAGCTCTTATACTCTTGTCCATCGTTCAAAGTACTTTTAGTTGGTGGATTTTTAGATGACATTGCTCACACATCCTTCATGCGACCGTTAAAACTTCTTAAGGTACTAACGACCGATTACAAAATGTGAGTATTCCCGCCTGTCACACGGGTGACCCGGGTTCGATCCCCGGCAACGGCGCCGTTTGATTGATATGATTTTGTGTGTGTGCGCTTTTAAAAGATAAATTAAAGAATATTAACCGCAATCAAGAACGGCGTCACTTGGTAGCTAGCCGGTTGAGTACGGGTCGGTCCACAGGGATTTTGTGTATTTTCTATTTGTTTTAACGAGTTACTTCCAATTGTGGTAGGATTGATTATCACTAAAAACTAAAGTTTGATTTGGATTAAAATCTTGCAAGGGTTAGGTTTAGGTTATGTTTGGAAAGTCAATATGTCCCATCACTTTCTATGTCCTAATTAAGAACTGTTTAGGTGTTAAGCTAATAATTAACAAAGGGGATTAGCACGATCAGGAAAAAACTAGGTTTCTTCCTCTATGTCCTTATCCGTCCTTTCTTAACTCTTACCCTAACCTCCATGGAAAATATACACAACCGGTCTTTAACTACGGTATCACCGCTATCTCGTGGGATAGGGTGCCCTAGTGAGCACTGTGTGTATGTATGCATAGAGTCCTATTTAAAATGTATGACGGGCAAGAAAGGGATGAGAGATATTCATCTCTCAAACCTTTCCCATTCTTAACCCTAACAAGTGAGGAACTACTCACTCATTAGGGAATTGAAAAAAGATTTCATTTTTTATGATTTTAATTTAACAACTACGGCAGATAAATAAAAGTCATAACTACGGCAGATAAATAAATTTATAACTATGGCAGAAAAGAAAATTAACTAAGGCAAGGTAAAGAAAAAGACTTACTTTTTATTTGATGCACTCTTCAAAAATTACAGGAATTGAAATTCTAAAATAGATAAATAAAAAGAGGCATGCTCCAGAAAGAGCTGTAGGGTTCCTATTTATAGATTATAAAAACCCTAGGGTTTACATCTGATCCTTATCTACATTTACAAAACTACCCTGAGAAGCCTGGTCAACGCACCGCCATCCACCGACTTTTTGCGCCGACACGTGTACTGTATGGCCGCGGATCCGCGGCCATATGCCTTGTTTGGCCGTGGATCCGCGGCCGTCTTGATTTCTTGCTGGTTCATTTTCTCAGGTGTACTTTATGTTGCATTTGTCTGCTGGTTTCTTCACTTGGTTTCTCAGAATGTCTTCTAGTTTCTTCCAGATTTCCACAGTGCAGAATGTTGTGGACTTTTACCGTTTGCTTCGCGTTGAAGTCTTGAATCTTTGTACTACCTTTGTACTTTGTGAAATTGTTCATTGATCTTCGTTTATTCTTCAAACTGTATGCATGATAAAGATTCTCTATTTGTTGGTCGTAGTCTCACTTTTGTAGCATCTTTTTATCATTTTCACTGTTTTGTTCCGATAACTTGTAACCTGCAACTATGTAGCAGACATGGATCAAAACCACCTATTTATTTGTAAAATTAATAAGAATGGGGAATATAATAATGCAAAATTATGATATGAACTGCGATATCACTTGCAAATCCATCGTCTAAGGCAAATCCCGAAGACGCACCTGGAGAAACAACAGAGCACGAGTTGGATATTGATTTCCTAAATCACACTCTCAAAAAGAAAGATGAAGAAGCGGCGAAAATGTCTGGAACAACGGTTCAATCGGTCAGACGAGCAAGTGAACTGCCGGTAGTCGCTCTTAAAGACAAGGGTGACATTTCAAATCCTCTACGAGTCTCATCAATGGCCGAAGAGGAAATGATTCCAAAAGCAAAGCTGGACACATATATCGCTCAGAAAGTCAAAACTCACTATGCCAGTGAAGCCTCAAATAGGCCAATCAAGACTGGTCAACCGTATCCTGCGTACTATGATCAAATACAGTACCCGCCAGAATACATACTTCCGACTCCACATATACAAAGGAACCGAGAATTCTCACTATCACATCGCGTGATTTAAATCCATATGCGGTAACACTGTAGAGAATGATATACTTCTCTTCTGACGGTTCGTCAGCTGTCTGGAGTGCATTGCCTTCAAATGGTACGCGGAACTCTCGAATGACTACGTGAATACCTTCGACGAGATGGATATGCTCTTCTGTCAGGGGTTCTCTAATGAGAACGAACATACTACCGTGACGGCGCTGGTCAACGAAAGGGTTAGACCGAATGAGCCTTGAGTTCAATATGTTACCCGATAGCGAAATCTCTGGTTAAATACGAGCAACGCATCGATGAAGTTGCAGCCATGGGAATGCTCATAGCCACCCTTGACCCAAATTCAAAGGTGTTCTCGTATATGGCCCTCTTCAAGACGACAACCTTCCAAGAACTCATGGATAAAATGGTTCGATTGGATCAAATGGGTCAAGACTCTTTCTCATCCGATGATGACGAGTGAAAAGCAGAGGCAAGATTGTGTTTGTCGCCTACGCTCAACAAAGATAAGCGGCTCTGAAGCAACCTGTCGCCAAAATAGCGACGGCATGGGTACTCGTTCCCCCGAGATATACACAAGGGGTATATTTCTCACTGGCGGAAGAATCTCTATATAAAACGGTCTTTTCTTCTCAAAGGACAGGAAGGATATTAGGGGGCCTACAAACAGATCCTACAATCTAGTGGAATGCCCCGCTGAAAAAAAGGTATGTCCACAAGCAAGATGGGCACAGATGAAAACCCGAAAGGGCGCTGTGAGTAAAAACAGCAGGACTGCCAGCGAGTTTGTGAAATCTGAAAGGGCGCAACCTCGTTAAATACACTTATGAGATCCTCACGACTCGTGAGGAAATCCTCCTGTGAGACCCTCACGGCTCATAGGACTCAAAAGCCTTAAGTTACAGGGATCTAGACCTGTTCTTAAACCGTCATATCTCTTAAATTGCTCTACAGGCGGTCCATATTGACCCTTGTATACAATCCAGGAGCACGAATAAATATTTTTTTGCCAAGTTCTACAAATGGAAAGAAATGTCCCTATATGGTGAATAATACTTGTAGGTCCTCTCGACTTATAAGGAGAAAACGCTCTTGGAACATCCTTACGACTTACAAGAGAAGACATCACTTAGGAATCCACATGATTCTTATGGAGAAAATACGCCTATGAGATCCTCACGGCTTGTAGGGAGAAAACCCTTTATGAGACCCTTACGGCTTGTAAAGTCAAAAGTCTTAGTCGACAGGATCCTAACCCTGTCTACTAAGCCACCTTTGTCCAAATCGACAGGGGCAAATGATGAGTCGCTCCTGGCAATATCCCAGTTGTAGCGATACTGATGTCTAAACAGGTGTCAAACTCCAATTCAACCTCTCCGGCAAGTGCCGTCCCTACAACCATCTAATGAAGAAGGGGACCCCGTTCGTTTGGGATCGTAAATGCCAAAGCGCACTTGATGAAATCAAGCAATACCTGCAGAATCCGCCGGTACTGACCGCTCCGGTCAAGGGAAAGCCCCGCATCCTATATACAACAGCCCTTGAAAGTTCTCTAGGCGCGCTATGAGCACAAGAGAATGATCAGGAAAAGGAGAAAGCTCTCTACTATTTGAGTCGAGTTCTCCTGAGGGCAGAAAACAACTACTCCCCTATCGAAAAACATTGCCTGGCGTTAATCTTCACGATAATGAAGCTTCGGCATTATGCTTTGGCGCATAAGGTCCATCTCATATCAAAAGTGGATGCTCTCAAATATTTGATGTCAAGAGCCATACTAACGGGACGGCTCGCTAAATGGGCCCTACTCTTAATGGAATTCTCGATAACATACCGACCTCTCAAGGCAGTGAAAGACCAGGCCATTGCCGACTTCCTCGCTGAGTATCTGATACCTGCCGATTCACCCCTAAATTGTGAATTGCCAGACGAGCACGCGTTTGACACGATCGACGGGGAAAGATGAGAGAGTGATACCCGATGGGAACTCTACTTCGATAGGGCATCTTCCATTAAGAAGCGAAAGCACAGCTCCTCCATAAATAAATCTGAGGTAGGCCTCATCTTCGTTACTCCACAAGGAGGGATAATACGCTTTGCCTTTTTCTTAACAGAGCCGAGGACAAACAATGAAGCAGAATATGAGGCTTTGATAGCAGGTCTTGAGATAGCTGTCAACATGGGAATCGAAAACCTCCTCATATACGGAGACTCCCAGCTGGTCGTTAGCCAAGTAAACGGTGTCTATCAGACATGCAAGCCAGAGTTGGTAAAATATGGCAAGAGAGTGCAACAGTTACTAACTCAAATCCCTTCCTATGCCCTGGAAAGCATACCGCGTACAGAAAATAGCAAAGCGGACGCATTAGCCAAACTCGCTAAAGAACTGGATGACGAAAACCTCGATGACGTAAGAATCGTTGTGCAGATCCATCGGGTTCTGTAACAACCTAGTTCATTTATCCAGTTCCCGTATTTCCTTATTTGTGGTATTTTCTTGATTTATCGTGTTTTGGGTGCGAATGGTATTTTACATTTTACATTGCATTCGACCCGACCCGCTTGCTTGGAACCTGTTCGATTCATGTTTATAGTTTAACTTGACTTGTTACATAGACAGGTGCGCTTTCATGTTTACTGCATACTTGCATTCTGGAATTGCATCTTTTACCATATAACATTTTGAGTCATGTAAAATATTTTAAAAATACATTTCATAGCCTTCATGATACCCCTAACCCCATGGTAGCATCCGCGCATCTTGTTCTCGTCTCATTCAGTGAAACGGACGTGTTTGGATGGCTACGCGCACGAACGTGCATCCGTTCTTGAGGGTATGTATTTTCGTTACCTGAGCATTCATTTTTAAATTTGGACGTCGCATATATTTTTCATATTTTAAATTTGAATTTTTAGACCCGACCCGGACGCGTTTTGGAATATTTTTGTATCCCGCCAAAATTCAAATTTATTTAATTTAATATCTTTACTTTATATCGACAGTTTAAAATTTTTTAAAAACTAAATAAAATCTTTTAACTTAATATCCTAACCTAAATAACAAACACAGATCCTTCTCTCTCTCTTTCTCTTTCTAAGTCAGTGGGCCCCACACTCATTTCTCTCTCTTTCCCGTCCTCTCTTCCCTTTCTCTCTTTCTCTCTCTCCCCACAATAAAACAAATTTCTTTCTCCTCATTTTTCTCTCTCTACTTTCGATCTCTCTCTTCTCTCTATCTCTCTCCTCTCGATCTCTCTCTTCGCTCTCTCTCTTTCTCCCTTTCTCTCTGTTTCGCTCTCTCTCTTTCTCGTCGTCTCGCTCTCTCTCTTTCTCGCCCCCATCATCTTCTTCTTTAAATTTTTCTTCGCCCGCAAGAACCCCACGAGGAAACCCACACGGAGAAAACCCTCGTGAACCCTAGCTCTCTCCCATCGCCTCCATCGCCTCCCTCGCAATCATCTTAACCCCATCCTCACCTCTCTTCTCCCCTGCAGCTATCATTGAACACCCGCACACCCGAAAACACACCTCACCCGACCTCTTCGCCGTCGACCCTCACATTGTCGACCATCCCTAACCCTCGTCTCCACCCTCGCAACCATCCCTCATCTCCCTCTATCACTTTTTTCTCTCTCTCTCTCTTCATTCCTCTCGTTCCTTTCCCGTGACCGCCTCGCCTCAAACCGATCGCCCCTCGTCTCAAACCCATCGCCACCCTCGCCTCGCTTATCAACGTCGCCAGTCTTATCTTCATCATCGTCCCCATATCCTCCACCGATCATCACCGCCGCTATCTTCATCGGCTTCATATTCTCCACCGAGACTTCACGTCGCCACTTCCCTCGCCTCCTCAACCTTCGCCGTTGTTATCTTCACTGCCATCTCCCTTTCCGACCTCCATCCTCGTCTTCATCCTCTCCGAGAGCAGACCTCATCATCATCATCATCATCATCATCATCATCATCGATTCCTCTTCTAACCCACACACCGAACCCATCTCCCCTACACTGTCGGCTGCTACCGCATCTTCATCTTCTTCTTCCTCTCGTGCTACTCCATCCGTCGAGACCATCGCCTCCTTCTTCAACTCCAGTCACCATCGCCTCATATTCGCCGTGGCTATCTTCTTCTTCCTTACGACGTCTCCTTCCTCAAGGCAGCAACTACCCGAGCGTAACCCAATGTTAGTTATATGTATGCTCTAGAGGCCATTACTGTACATTGGATGTATATTGTAGTGGATGCTGGGACATATATAAGTAGGACTTTCTTGCTCGACATGATAGTACGCTATCTGGTTGCACTTTATCTTAACATGTATACTTTCTGTCTCTCTGATTACATGTTGATAAAGCCCATAGGATCTGTACTCGACTTCCAGGACTATGATGTAGATCATACTAGTGGGGCCTGGGTAGTCCATGAGTGCATCCTTGAAATGTTCCTAGTCGAGGGAATATCGAGACTGGGCATCGATATTCCAGAGTAGACTAGCGCATATCTTCTCGACCCATGCGATGGGCGATGGATGATCCCATATCCATTGGTGTTTGACATCGAAGATGGTATGCGGGTGCTCAGTGGAGACTGGGTACACTGAACGGACTCGCCGAGAACTCCCAGATGGTATTATACCTCACGTCAGATGGCAGTTCTCTGGTGACACTGGTACAGCTTAGTCTGTTGACCCGAGATCGTCATAGAGTCTTGTGTGTCTCCCACTGTGCTTTGATTTCCACCCTACCACGGCTCTACTGAGTCGTGCAAACAGGTGGTTTTTGGGTACAGTCCCGATTCACATGGAGGCAATGAGCGATAGGAGGGGATTCGTCTCTCCCGGTATTGGGGGTTGATGTTGTGCTATGCTCGACTGGCCATAACAGGAAATCCCTGGCCAGGGTTGCTGTGATATACTGGTAAGAGTTATCAGTAGTTTCACGAATGTTATGGACCTCAAGTCGGCATGACTTATCGAGCTATTGGGGTCTGACGTTTACCACCCCTAGGCGAGATATGCGACATATCAGACGAACAGACCGGACTGTACGGTAAGTGTTACTGGTTCGATTCGCAGGAGTGTGAGCGGGCTTGCTCGTCGATCTTCTGATCGCTCAATACCCGGGTGGCCGTTACGTTTAGCAGACCGCTTGCGGCTTGTGCAGGGTTCCTAGGCACTCTAGTGAGGTCTCCCAAGCCATCAACCATGGCAATTTCAAAAATTATGGTGCCTACAAGCCCTAAAGTACGGATCGATAACTAGATGTCTAGGCGAACAAGAACTAGTTAACAATTAACTACTGAGAATACGGAAATACAACCTTTGTAGATCCGGTCCTCCACCTCCACGGCTCCGCAACGGGGTCGTCTCCGCTGTCCAAATCAAATCCGGGCTCTAGAGTCGGCTTCGTCGGAGAATGGGCAAGCTAGGTCGTCGATGTCCATGCCGAAGATGATCTACGTCGAAGCATCGATGAATCAAGCTCCACCTTCACCAAACCGTGAAAAGTTGTGAAGGAAACACACTCTACTACTTGGCAAGAGGTAGAGGATGAAGAAATAGGAAGTGGGTTAACTTTAGAATTGGATTTCTCACTCATATCCAACAATCACCATTGATGGACTTCAAGCTTCTTCACTTGAAGAATGAAGAAGAAGAAGAAAGATATTATGATAAGTTAAATAGAAAATGAAAAGAAAATGAATTCTTATCATAATTCTAACCATGGTCAAGTGTAGAGAATGAATCATGGTTAGTGAGAATGGTTAGGGTTAAGGATGAGATAAGTATGGTTGACTTTATCAAAGCTTCATGAAGTTTCAACTAAACTCCAAATCTAGCAACCATTCTTTTCTCTTTTCTTTTTATTTTCCAAAGTGAATAAACAAATAAATAAATGAATAAATAAGTAATGGAAAATAAAACCCTAACCATTCTTTTAACCATGGTTTATTCTTTGCACTTAACCAAGTAAACTTGTATCATCAAACATGATACAAACAAGTGCACAAAAAACATATCGCATATGCAATGCGCACGAACCAAGTGAGAAAATCCGTCTAAAGTGAACCGATACTAGTTAATGCAAAGTAATATATCAAATATATAAATATGCATTAAATCATTAAATCAACACTTGATTCAAAGATCCGGTCATGCGCACATAACCGACTGGTATCTAATATATCGGCTTATCGAATCAACGCTTGAATCGATAACTAGGTTATATCGCATACAACCATTCGATATATTTATCGCGAGAATAGAATACGGTATCACATACACGCATTATTCTCGGTCCCGCACATATCTCATATGCGCTCCTATTTCGTTTCGCTTGAGCCAGGAAACCCCTGTGTAGGACTCTAAAGACTCGTCAATACGCCGGCAGCGGATGATGATCATATCAAACATCCACAAGCCGCAAGCGGTCTGCTAAACGTAACGGCCACCCGGGTATTGAGCGATCTGAAGATCGACGAGCAAGCCCGCTCACACTCCAGTGAATCCGACCAGTAACACTACCGTACAGTCCGGTCTGATCGTCTGATATGTCGCATATCTCGCCTAGGGGTGGTAAACGTCAGACCCCAATAGCTCAATAAGTCGTGTCGATATGAGGTCTATAACAATTCGAGAAACTACTGGTAACACTTACCAGCAAATCTCTGCAACCCTGGCCAGGGATTTCCTGTTATAGCCAATCGAACACAGCGCAACATCAACCCCCATATACCGGGAGAGACGAATCCCCTCCTATCGCTCATTGCCTCCATGTGACTCGGGACTGTACCCAAAAACCACCGTTTTGCACGCCCTCTTGGACGTGGTAAGATGGAAATCAAAGCACAGTGGGAACCACACAAGACTCTATGACGATCTCGGGTCAACAGACTACTCTGTACCAGTGTCACCAGAGAACTGCCATCTGACGTGAGGTATAATACCATCTGGGAGTTCTCGGCGAGTCCGTCCAGTGTACCCAGTCTCTACTGAGCACCCGTATATCATCTCTGATGTCAAACACCGATGGATATGGGATCATCCATCGCCCATCTGTATGGGTCGAGAAGGTACACGCTAGTCTACTCTGGTATATCGATGCCCCGTCTCGATACACCCACGACTAGGGACTTTGAAGGATGTACTTATAGACTACCATGTCCCCACTAGTATGATCCGCATCATAGTCCAGGTAGTCAAGTACAGATCATAAGGGCTTTACCAACATGTAACAGAGAGACAGTCAGTATACACGTTAAGATAAAGTTCAACCAGATAGCATACTATCATGTCGAGCAAGAAAGTCATCCCTATATATGTCCCAGCATCCACTACAATATACATCCTATGTATAGTAATGGCCTCTAGGGCATACATATAACTAACAATCTCCCACTTGCACTAGGGCCATCTGTAGCAGTGGTTGCAGTATCTCATACTCAACCATCCCTTAAAAGTGTCTCTCTCTGGGAACAGGCCTTTGTGAGTGGATCCGCTGTGTTGTCCTCAGAGTCTACTCTCCAAACCTCGATCAACCTGGAGATCAACCATCTCCATGATCAGGCGATGCTGCCTTAGAATAAGTCTGGATCACTGATGGGACCGGCGTTCCTTGGCATAAGCCACAACTCCATTGTCTCACAATGGTAGGAACGTAGTTCATCTCATGAACCTATATACACCCAAACAACCTCTTTGGTAGCATCTTAAGTAGCGATGTATCGTGCCTTTATCGTCTAGTATGTCACGGTATCTAGCTTGGAACTCTTCCAACATACCGTCCCTTTACTGAGGGTAAAGACAATGCCTGTGACTGACATTCAGTCGTCCTTATCACCCTGGAACACTTCCAGTGATTCTCCTCAGGATCGATTGACACCATCTCACTACATCTAGTGAGTATCCTAACATCCATTTAGATCTATCTCATAGATCCAAAACCCAGGATTTAGTAGGTATCATTTTGATCCTATATAGAGAATCATAGTGATAATCGGAGATTGATCGAGCGTAGCATAGGAAACTCCTTTCCTATCAACAGTATGTCATCCACGTACTCTACGAGGATCGTCACCATACTCCCTACTACCTTTTTGTTTATACAAGGTTCATCTACCATTTTGATGATGTCAAACTGTTTGACTAACACATCAAAACAGATGTTCCAACTTCGCGACGCCTGCTTTATCCTATAAAGCATCTTGCACACGTTTCCGCTGCTCCCACTGTCTACGAGGCCCTCTGGCTGTGTACTTATAGACGCTCTCTTCTAAATCATCATTTAGAAAAGCAGTCAAGACACCCAACCACCAGATATCGTAGTCATGGTATGTAGCCGTGGCAAGTAGGATCTGGATGGACTTAAGCATAGTCACTTGAAAAGGTTTCATCATGATCCACGCCTGGTCGATGACGAAAAACTTTAACAAGTCTAGCTTTGAAAGTCTCAACTTTTCCATCTACACCAAGTAATCTTCTCAAGATATACTTGCTCCTGATGGGGATTTAACCCTTCAGATATAGCAACTAAAGTCCATACTTTGTTGGTGTACATGGATTCCATCTTAGATCGCTAAACATCCAGCCATTCTTACAGAGTCTTACTCCTGATGGCCAGCTCGAAACTAGTTGGGTCATCATCTCATGATGCAATCCTCGCTCCCACTGTCATAGAGAAACCGAAGTATCTCTCAGGTGGGTGAGGAACCCTACTAGATCGGCGGAGAGGCTGAGGTTCGTTGGTATCTACTGAATCCTTTGGCTGTACCAAATCATCTGCTGTAGCTTGTATAGCTGGAACTATTCCAGTTCTACATAACAGACCTTGCCTCGAACTTGTCCGGATTATGGTTTTAGACATAGGCCGGACAACCCCAAATCTTAACTGACTTAAGACATGGGCTCTTCCCATACCATATCATATATGAAGTGGTAGGCAACTGATTTGATTCGAACCCTATTCAATAGGTATGCAGCTTCTCAAGCGCATAACTCCCAAAAGGAAATAGGTAACTCAGTAGTACTCATCATAGAGCACACCTTATCATATAGGGTGTGACTGCTCCGCCCCGATATACCATCGTGCCATGGTGTATACAGAGGAGTAATGCTGAGAGAGAATCTCATTCTCCTTTAGAATAGTCCAGTATTTCCGTGCTCAAGTATTCTCCTCCTTGATCTCATCATAGGACATAATACTTATACCCGTATTCTGGTTCTCTACTTCTCGCTTATATTCTGTGAATATCTCAAAAGGTTCGGACTTGTGTTTCAACAGGAACATATATCTGAATCTTGAGAGATTATCAGAGAATGTAATGAAGTATAAAGAACCGGTCTTGGCATGTGTAGACAGGGGACCTACATACATCAACATGTATCATCCCAAGAGTTTACTAACTCTTTCTCTGTTTCTAATAAACAGAGCTGGTGTCATTATATCTTTGTGACATGACTGGCGAGTTTCACAAGATGTAAATTCAAACTGATTTAAATATGCATCTTTATGTAACTCTAGCTAGTCGGGTCGCATTGATCTGACCTAGTCTACAATACCTCAAGAAGGATTCGTTCATTTCTGAACTCTTCCTCTTGTGTGTGTTCCGTATATTAAGAACTGTAGTTTGATTTAGAACATTAATGCTTTTAGATAACGTGCCTGAACCGATCAACTTTTGATATAGGAAATGTTCAAAACATTATCCAACAATACAAAATTATATCCTTTCTTTACTAATAAAGAGACTGATATGATTTTGTATATCAGGTTCGGTATCTAACAACATTCGTTCAGAATCAATGTATTGGTAATACAGGATGACAGTGACCGACAGACTTGGCTGCAACTCTTGCCCCGTTTTCTGCCTCATGAAACTTATCACCCGTTCTCAGTTCTTTACCTATCTGTAGCCCTATGTAACAGATTACATATGTGGGATCCTGATCTGGTATCACATACCCAGGACGTAAAGGATACTGAGAAACAGTTCTGTATAATGAACACACCCGAAGATGATGCATCAGCATGCACTGTCTTCGTTTGGACGGCACGGGAAAACTGGTATTCCCCTAATTCCTGCTCTGTCTTATAACATTTATAAGTTGGAGCGGGACCAACGTACCCCAGCTCAGTATAACAAGCGGGTTCGGTCAATAATCCGTATTATTATCTTGATTAAGGCGTGATATGGTCGCTACCTGGAGAGAGAGAGAAGAAAACACTCAGCGTGCGCTCTGGCAAGAATAGATTGGTTATTATTTTATCTAATCAGGATGGCTCCCACTGCTTTTTATCAAATCTTCCTTCAAACCCTAAAAGGAAAGACTAGCCGGGATTAATTACACACTACAAGTTCGCCAATCTTTCAGCCAGGCCAGTGTCGGTACTTTGAGGGAGGTCCCCCGTGCTTTCGCACGAACCTAATTAATGTAAACCTCGTTTTCCCAGAGGCGTAACCCCGTTGACACCTTTCTAGACACCTACTTGATCGGCTAATTGTAATGTATAAAACTCTCCCAGGAGTAACACTTACTCGCAGCGGGTATCGGGATCCAACTATCTCATAGAAGGTATGCAATCTCATTGCAAATTTCAACACTTGAAATTCCCGATAATATTTTGCCCCGAACGATCTATGACCTTGACAAGGTCAACAAACCATAGACCGCAAGTCAAGTTCTACCCGTCATTTCTTGATTGAATCAAACTCACCCGCACGACCCTTGACAAGGTCAACAAGGCCGCACGACTACCCTAACCCAATCTGCATCATATGCATAAGCAGATAAATACTGGTTAGCTACCGCACACTGCGCCTTGACAAGGTCAACAAACGCAGCACGAATACTAAACAGGATTTATCTGAAATGACGGAGGGCTACGACAGGTTTTTCTGAAAACCTATTGCGTAATGAACTTGATATCGTTGTAGGATCGAATGAATTTTGAAATGGAGTGTTTTTGAGGCTTTTCTAGTTTTGCTAAAGGAGTCACTCCCGGTGAAGGGATCGTCGGTCCTTTCCTCGTCGAATGAGGTGCGGGATATATCATATATATCACTGTGCAAAGCAAAAACTCTTAAAAGCAATCAAAAGACAAACCGAGTGTGTAGCATCTGCCAGTTATTGCTAAAGGAGTCACTCCCGGTGAAGGGATCTCGGTCCTTTCCTCATCGAATAAGGTGCAGGATATATCACATATACCGCTATGCAAAGCAAAAACTGTAGCTACCTGTTTTATTTTGAAATTCGATTCTACAACATCTTAGGTTTCTTTTAATTCATTAATCACATTAATGAAGTCCCATCATTTAAGTACCTAATCATCACAGATAAATACGACGTACACTTATGCCATCCGCATTCGCCTCGATGTCCCCTCGTGCAACGTTAGGTTAGGTAACTAACGACAGAGCGGGGCAGGGCTAGCACGGGTGTAAAACATAAGTAACGTCTATATAATATATCATATATACTATATACTGTATCTAACATAGAACATCACATGATCACATCACAGATATCGCAGCAGAAGAAACATATGAAATATTGGATATACTAGGACGTCCGTGTTTTCAATACGAGCCAGTATAAAACACGGATTCCACGGTCGTGATGAATAGCCAAACCCACACCCCTAGACCCCTACGAGAGCGGCAAGCAACCCTACCAATTCTGGAGTTAGGAGACCCGGACTCGACTCCTCGAGTTGGTCTCACACTGGACTCCAGAACCCGGTTACTTGTGCCCTCCTCCTTGGGTCTATCCTAGTGCGGAAAAGTAAATAATATACAACAGGTGACAACTCCCGCAACCAGGAAGCGCCCCAATAAAAGAATATTACATACAAGTTTTTACATGAATGAAAATGAAAAACACTCATCTCACATAAAAACCCCCGGCTATTCAAACACGACGATCCAATATAACATATCCAGCAACACATAACATCAGATGTCATCAACGTAAGTAAATATGCATACCCCAATTGTCGTTGACATATAGCAACGAAACCGGCGATATCACATATTACACTTACGGTCACAGAAAAGAAAGTGTAAAACTACAACAGTTGGAATCCGCAACCACCTCAGACATCGCATGCCTGACCAAATGAATTACTTAGACATCGCATGCCTAACAATTATAAACCCCGCATTTTAGTCTCAAAATCGAAAACTTTTTTCAATATCAAGTCGGGCAATTCAACAAGATTCCCGACATCCTGATCGAATGCTCGTCGCAAACTTCAGTAGACGGCTGCACCCCCGATACCGGCGACGAAGTGCACCAAGGCGGAACACCGCTACCGCGAGCACCCGGAGGGATGCTTTCGGCGACGGGGTTCTCCTACAGTCACTTGGTCGGGGCTATGGAGTGAGGCTGTCTATTAAGTTTACCCGGCGAGTATCCGCGTACGCTACGTGATTGCGACGGACTTTTGATCACATCAAAATTCCGTGGCAACCGATCAAGTGAGACTAAACTGCTATGTTTATAACATTCATTTAGTTATCACATAACTCATTGTGAATTCCAATTATTGTATCCCATTCCAGATAAACAGAAAATTTTAAACTTTCCGATCGAACAATCGAACACCCAAGTTTTCCCGATACAGATCAACACATGAAATAAGTCTAACAACATTCCGTTCGTGCCTCAGTACCAACGATCCAGCCGTAGAAGGGTCAAGCCAACGCCTCACATGTGGCACGCCGTACTACCCCAAACCCGAAGGTTCAAAGGGCAGTTCAAGACGGTCACATAATCGAGTTAAGGTTTGTGTCTTCTAGAGGGACCATCGCGTTACTTGCACTACTTAGAACGTCGTCAAACTGTGGAAAAATCCAACACTTGGAAATTTCCCGACAGGGGAAAAGTTGGGTATTGTATCCGGTCGAACTTTTTAACATATTCTAAAATTTATCCGGAAAGCCACACAGACAAAATTTGATATCCCGATCGAAATACCGAATCCCCAAATCAACTTAGAAAAATCAACTCTTGAAAATATATTAAAAATATCCAGGAATACCAGAAATGTTAAATAGGAGTTACTGTGCTGTCAAGACCTCACTACACGACAAAACGGCCGCGCTTCCGCCGTACGAGCCATGCTCGTGCCGCGCAAGCGCGGCGCTTTAATGGAATTAGGGCTTACGTCTTCACAGTAACTCTTAGATATTCCTGCATGTTTTTCTGAATATTTTTAATGCTGAAAAATCCCTGTTTTTAAAAATTGTACAGAGAGCATGTTTTGGGTTTCGGTTTTGTGTCGTTCGGACTTCAAATCGCGTCTGGACTTCGCCTAAGGCTCTAGCTAGGCTCTGATACCACTGCAGGGTTCCTAGGCACTCTAGTGAGGTCTCCCAAGCCATCAACCATGGCAATTTCAAAAATTATGGTGCCTACAAGCCCTAAAGTACGGATCGATAACTAGATGTCTAGGCGAACAAGAACTAGTTAACAATTAACTACTGAGAATACGGAAATACAACCTTTGTAGATCCGGTCCTCCACCTCCACGGCTCCGCAACGGGGTCGTCTCCGCTGTCCAAATCAAATCCGGGCTCTAGAGTCGGCTTCGTCGGAGAATGGGCAAGCTAGGTCGTCGATGTCCATGCCGAAGATGATCTACGTCGAAGCATCGATGAATCAAGCTCCACCTTCACCAAACCGTGAAAAGTTGTGAAGGAAACACACTCTACTACTTGGCAAGAGGTAGAGGATGAAGAAATAGGAAGTGGGTTAACTTTAGAATTGGATTTCTCACTCATATCCAACAATCACCATTGATGGACTTCAAGCTTCTTCACTTGAAGAATGAAGAAGAAGAAGAAAGATATTATGATAAGTTAAATAGAAAATGAAAAGAAAATGAATTCTTATCATAATTCTAACCATGGTCAAGTGTAGAGAATGAATCATGGTTAGTGAGAATGGTTAGGGTTAAGGATGAGATAAGTATGGTTGACTTTATCAAAGCTTCATGAAGTTTCAACTAAACTCCAAATCTAGCAACCATTCTTTTCTCTTTTCTTTTTATTTTCCAAAGTGAATAAACAAATAAATAAATGAATAAATAAGTAATGGAAAATAAAACCCTAACCATTCTTTTAACCATGGTTTATTCTTTGCACTTAACCAAGTAAACTTGTATCATCAAACATGATACAAACAAGTGCACAAAAAACATATCGCATATGCAATGCGCACGAACCAAGTGAGAAAATCCGTCTAAAGTGAACCGATACTAGTTAATGCAAAGTAATATATCAAATATATAAATATGCATTAAATCATTAAATCAACACTTGATTCAAAGATCCGGTCATGCGCACATAACCGACTGGTATCTAATATATCGGCTTATCGAATCAACGCTTGAATCGATAACTAGGTTATATCGCATACAACCATTCGATATATTTATCGCGAGAATAGAATACGGTATCACATACACGCATTATTCTCGGTCCCGCACATATCTCATATGCGCTCCTATTTCGTTTCGCTTGAGCCAGGAAACCCCTGTGTAGGACTCTAAAGACTCGTCAATACGCCGGCAGCGGATGATGATCATATCAAACATCCACAAGCCGCAAGCGGTCTGCTAAACGTAACGGCCACCCGGGTATTGAGCGATCTGAAGATCGACGAGCAAGCCCGCTCACACTCCAGTGAATCCGACCAGTAACACTACCGTACAGTCCGGTCTGATCGTCTGATATGTCGCATATCTCGCCTAGGGGTGGTAAACGTCAGACCCCAATAGCTCAATAAGTCGTGTCGATATGAGGTCTATAACAATTCGAGAAACTACTGGTAACACTTACCAGCAAATCTCTGCAACCCTGGCCAGGGATTTCCTGTTATAGCCAATCGAACACAGCGCAACATCAACCCCCATATACCGGGAGAGACGAATCCCCTCCTATCGCTCATTGCCTCCATGTGACTCGGGACTGTACCCAAAAACCACCGTTTTGCATGCCCTCTTGGACGTGGTAAGATGGAAATCAAAGCACAGTGGGAACCACACAAGACTCTATGACGATCTCGGGTCAACAGACTACTCTGTACCAGTGTCACCAGAGAACTGCCATCTGACGTGAGGTATAATACCATCTGGGAGTTCACGGCGAGTCCGTCCAGTGTACCCAGTCTCTACTGAGCACCCGTATATCATCTCTGATGTCAAACACCGATGGATATGGGATCATCCATCGCCCATCTTTATGGGTCGAGAAGGTACACGCTAGTCTACTCTGGTATATCGATGCCCCGTCTCGATACACCCACGACTAGGGACTTTGAAGGATGTACTTATAGACTACCATGTCCCCACTAGTATGATCCGCATCATAGTCCAGGTAGTCAAGTACAGATCCTAAGGGCTTTACCAACATGTAACAGAGAGACAGTCAGTATACACGTTAAGGTAAAGTTCAACCAGATAGCATACTATCATGTCGAGCAAGAAAGTCATCCCTATATATGTCCCAGCATCCACTACAATATACATCCTATGTATAGTAATGGCCTCTAGAGCATACATATAACTAACAGCTTGTGGGTGTTTGATATGATCATCATCTGCTGCCGGCGTATTGACGAGTCTTTAGAGTCCTACACAGAGGTTTCCTAGCTCAAGCGAAACGAAATAGGAGCGCATATGAGATATGTGCGGGACCGAGAATAATTCGAGTATGCGATACCGTATTACATTCTCGCGATCTATGTATCGATTGGTTATATGCGATATAACCTAGTTATCGAATCAAGGATTGATTCGATAAGCCGATACAATGGATACTAGTCGGTTATATACGATATGACCGGATCATTAAATCAAGTATTGATTTAATGATTTAATGTATAATTATATATTTGATATATTACTTTGCATTAACTAGTATTGGTTCACTTTAAATGGATTTACTCACTTGGTTTGTGCACATTGCATATGTGATATATTTTGTGCACATGATTGTATCATGTTTGATGATACATGCAAGCTAGGGTTAGTGTAAAGAATTAGACCATGGTTAAGATTATGATTAGGGTTTTCTTTTTCCTTATTCATTTATTTATTCTTTTGTTTATTTTGGAAAAGGAAAAAATAATGAAAATAAGAATGGTTACTAGTTTTGTTTGTTGTTGAAGTTTCTTGAAACTTTGACTTAGTCACCATTCTTGTCTCATCCTTAACCTTAACCATTCAAGTTAACCATGGTCCATTCTCTACAACTAACCAAGGGTTAGTAAATGATAAGTATTGATTTATTTATCATTTACTTAACACTTATCATATTCTTTTTCATTATCTTCTTCTTCTTCAACAAAAGAAAAAGCTTGCTACATCAATGGTGTTTGATGAAAAAGTGTGAGAAATCCAAATCTAAAGTCTACCCACTTCCTATTTCTTCATCCTCTACCTCTTGCCAAGTTGTATAGGGTGTTTACTTCACAAGTTTTGAAAGCTTGGTGAAGTAGGAGCTTGTTCTTGCGATGCCTCGACGTAGATCATCTTCGGCATCGAACCGAAGATCAAGCCCGCCCATTCTTCGATGATGCCGACGCTAGAGCCCAAGACATGATTTGGACAGCGAGGAGACTTCATTGCGGAGCCGTGGAGGTGGTGGACCGGATCTACAAAGGTTGTATGTCCGTTCCCTTAGTTAAAATGTTAACTAGTTCGCTTGTTTCGCCTAAATATCTAGTTAACGATCCGTTCTAGGTTTTCTCGGCACCGTAATTTTTAGAAATTAGCGTGTTTGATCACTTGTGAGACTTCACTAGAGTGCCTAGGAACCCTACAGTGGTATCAGAGCCTAGCTAGAGCCTTAGGCGAAGTCCCGACGGAATCAGAAGTCCGATCGACCCAAAACCCCGACTAAGAATATGCTCTCTGTACATTTTCTAATTTCGAGGATTTTTCCAAATTAAAAATATTCAGAAAAATCAGCAGGAATATATAAGACAAACTGTGAAATTCGTGGTCCTGATTCCACAATGTAGGCGCGGATCCGCGGCCCTACAGTAGGATGACGCGGCGGATCCGCGGCTATTTTGTCGCGATGCGCATTTTTTTTTGCACAGTAACTCTTAGTTGTTTGTGCTGGTTTTCCTGGGGATTTTTAATAATTTTTCCAGAGTTGCATTTTCTGAGTTGTATTGGGAACTTGGTGTATTCGATCGGACTATCTTATTTTGTCGGTGTGCGTTTCCGGATAAATTTTAGAATATGTTAAAAGGTTCGACCGGATATAAATACCCACTTTTTCCCCTGCCGGGAAATTTCCAATTGTTGGATTTTTTCGTAGTTTAACGACGTTCTAAGTAGTGCAAGTAACGCGATGGACCCTCTAGAAGACAACAAACCTTAACTCGATTATGTGACCGTCTTGAACTGCCCTTTGAACCTTCGCGTTTGGGGCAGTACGGCGTGCCACATGTGAGGCGTTGGCTTGACCCTTCTACGGCTGGACCGTTGCTACTGAGGCACGAACTGAATGTTGTTAGACTTATTTCATGTGTTGAGCTGTATCGGAAAAACTTGGGTGTTCGATTGTTCGATCGAAAAGTTTAGCATTTTCTATTTATCCGGAATTTGATACAATAATTGGAATTCGCAAATAGTTATGAGATAACGGAAAGAATGTTATAAACATAGCAGTTTAGTCTCATTTGATCGGTTGCCACGGAGTTTTGATGTGATCAAAAGTCCGTCGCAATCACGTAGCGTACGCGAATACTCGCCGGGTAAACTTAATAGACAGCCTCACTCCATAGCCCCGACCAAGTGACTGTAGGAGAACCCCGTCGCCGAAAGCATCCGTTAGGGTGCTCGCGGTAGCGGTGTTCCGCCTTGGTGCACTTCGTCGACGGTATCAGGGGTGCGGCCGTCTACTGAAGTTTGCGACGAGCATTCGATCAGAATGTCGGGAATCCTGTTGAATTGCCCGACTTGATATTGAAAAGAGTTTTCGATAATGAGACTAAAATGCGGGGTTTATAATTGTTAGGCATGCAATGTCTAAGTATTTCATTTAGTCAGGCATGCGATGTCTGAGGAGGTTGCGGATTCCAACTGTTGTAGTTTTACACTTTCTTTTCTGTGACCGTAAGTGTAATATGTGATATCGCCGGTTTCGTTGCTATATGTCAACGACAATTGGGATGCGCATATTTACTTACGTTGATGACATGAGATGTTATGTGTTGCTGGATATGTTATATTGGATCGTCGTGTTTGAATAGCCGGGGGGGTTTTATGTGAGATGAGTGTTTTTCATTTTCATTCATGTAAAAACTTGTATGTAATATTCTTTTATTAGGGCACTTCCAGGTTGCGGAAGTTGTCACCGTTGATGTATATTATTTACTTTTCTGCACTAGGATAGACCCAAGGAGGGGAGCACAAGTAACCGGGTTCTGGGGTCCAGTGGGAGACCAACTCGAGGAGTCGAGTCCGGGTCTCCTAACCCTAGAATTGGTAGGGTTGCTTGCCGCTCTCGTAGGGGTCTAAGGGTGTGGGATTGGCTAGTCATCACGACCGTGGAATCCGTGTTTTGTACTGGCTCGTATTGAAAACACGGACGTCCTAGTATATCCAATATTTCATATGTTTCTTCTGCTGTGTTTTATCTGTGATCATGCGATGTTCTGTGACAGGTATTATATATAGTATATATATGATATATTATATAGACGTTGCTTATGTTTTACACCCGCGCTAGCCCTGCCTCGCTCTGGCGTTAGTTACCTAACCTAACGGTGCAGACGGGACATCGAGGCGAATGCGGATGGCATAAGCGTACGTTATATTTATCTGTGATGGTTAGGTGGACTTAAATGATGGGATATTCATTAATGAGATTAATGAAAGAAAATAAACCTAATTGATGTTGTGGAATCGAATTTCAAAATAAAACAGGTAGCTACAGTTCTTGCTTTGCATCGCGGTGTTCATTATAGAACATCCTGCACCTTATTCGATAGGGAAAGGACCGAGATCCCTTCACCGGGAGTGACTCCTTTAGCAATAACTGGCAGATGCTACACACTCGGTTTGTCTTTGATCGCTTCTATAGTTTCCGCTTTGCACAGTGATATATATGATATATCCCGCACCTCATTCGACGAGGAAAGGGCCGACGATCCCTTCACCGGGAGTGACCCCTTTAGCAAAACTAGAAAAGCCTCGAAAACATTCCATTTAAAAACCATTTGATTCCGCAACGAGATCAAGTTCAAAGCGTTAAAGGTTTTCACAAAAACCAGCCGCAACCCTCCGTCATTTTAGGAAGTAGAGTACTTAGTATTCGTGCTGTGTTTGTTGACCATAGTCAAGGCACAGTGTACGGTAGCTAAGTGATGTCTTCCTACACCGCATATGATGAGATTAGTTAGGACAGTCATGTGGCTTTGTTGACCTTAGCCAAGGGTCATGTGGGTGGGTCTAATTAATCACGAAATGACGGGTAGAACTTGACTAGTACCTATGATTTGTTGACCTTAGCCAAGGTCATAGGTGCTAGGGGTAAAAACCTTTATCGGAAGTTTCAAGTGTTGAAATTTTGCAATGAGATTGCATACCTTCTATGTGATAGTTGGATCCCGATACCCACTGCGAGTAATTGTTACTTCTGGGAGAGTTTTGCACTTTGCAATTAGCCGATCAAGTAGGTGTCTAGAAAGGTGTCAATGGGGTTACGCCTCTGGGAAAACGAGGTTTACAGTAATTAGGTCCGTGCGAAAGCACGGGGAACCTCCCTCAAAGTACCGACACTGGCCTGGCTGAAAGATTGGCGAACTTGTAGAGTGTAATTAATCCCGGCTAGTCTTTCCTTTTAAGGTTTGAAGGAAGATTTGATAAAAACAGTGGGAGCCATCCTGATTAGATAAAATATATAACCAATCTGATCTTGCAAGAGCGCACGCAGAGTGTTTTCTTC
Source organism: Agapanthus africanus (assembly GCA_030015575.1). Classification (NCBI taxonomy): domain Eukaryota; kingdom Viridiplantae; phylum Streptophyta; class Magnoliopsida; order Asparagales; family Amaryllidaceae; genus Agapanthus; species Agapanthus africanus. The sequence continues at coordinate 33,027,486 of CM057339.1, forward strand.
TCTCTCTCTCCAGGTAGCGACCATATCACGCCTTAATCAAGATAATAATACGGAAAATTGACCGAACCTGCTTGTTATACTGAGCTGGGGAACGTTGGTCCCGCTCCAACTTATAATTGTTATAAGACAGAGCAGGAAATTGGGGAATACCAGAATTCATATGCCGCCCAAACGAAGAAAGTGCATATGATGCATCTCCTTCGGGTGTGTTCATTACAAAGAACTGTTTCTCAGTATCCTCTGCATCCAGGGTATATGATACCGGATCAGGATCCCAGATATGTAATCTGTTACATAGGGCTACAAAAAGGTAGAAAAACTGAGAACGGGTGATAAGTTTCATGAGACAGAAAACGGGGCAAGTGTTGCAGCCAAGTCTGTTGGTCACTGTCACCCTGTATTACGAATACATTGATTCTGAACAAATGCTATTAGATACCGAACCTGATATACAAAATCATATCAGTCTCCTTATTTCTAAAGAAAGGATATAATTTTGTATTGATGGATAATGTTTTGAACACTTCCTATATCAAAAGTTGATCGGTTCAGGCACGTTATCTAAAAGCATTGACGTTCTAAATCAAACTACAGTTCCTTGTATATTGAACACACACAAGAGGAAGAGTTCAGAAATGAACGAATTCTTCTTGAGGTATTGTAGACTAGGTCATATCAATGCGACCCGACTAGCTGAAGTTACATTTAGATGCATATTTAAATCAGTTTGAATTTACATCTTGTGAAACTTGCCAGTCATGTCACAAAGATATAATGACACCAGCTCTGTTTACTGGAAACAGAGGAAGAGTTGGTAAACTCTTGGGACTAATACATGATGATGTATGTAAGGTCTCCTGTCTACACATGCCAGGACTGGTTCTTTATACTTCATTATATTCTCTGATAATCTCTCAAGATTCAGTCATATATTCCTGTTGAAATATAAGTCCGAACCTTTTGAGGTATTCACAGAATATAAGTAGGAAGTAGAGAACCAAAATACGGGTATAAGTATTATGTCCTATGATGAGATCAGGGAGGAGAATACTTGTGCATAGCATTCCTGGACTATTCTAAAAGAAAATGAGATTCTCTCTCAGCATTACTCCTCCGTATAAACCATAGCACAACGGTGTATCGGGGCGGAGCAATCACACAATATTAGATATCGTGTGCTCTATGATGAGTATTACTGAGTTACCTATTTCCTTTTGGGGTTATGCACTTGAGAAGCTGCATACCTATTGAATTAGGTTCGAATCAAATCAGTGCCTACCACTCCATATAAGATATGGTGCGGGAAGATCCTATCTCTTAAGTAAGTTAAGATTTGGGGTTGTCCGGCCTATGTTTAAAGCAAAATCCGGACAAGATCGAGGCAGGATCAGTTCTGTAGAACTGGAAAGGTTCCAGCTGTACAAAACTGCTAATGATTTGACAGATCTAAAGGATTCAATAGTTTCCGACGAACCTCAGCCTCTCCGCCGATCTAGTAGGGTTCCTCATCCGCCTGAGAGATACCTCAGTTTCTCGATGACAGTGGGAGCAAGGATAGCATCATGAGATGATGACCCAACTAGTTTCGAGCAGGCCATCGAGAGTAGGGACTCTGTAAGAATGGCTGGATGCTTAGCGATCTGAGATGGAATCCATGTACACCAGCAAAGTATGGACTTTAGCTGCTATATCTGAAGGGTTAAATCCCCATCAGGAGCAAGTATATCTTGAGAAGATTACTTGGTTTAGATGGAAAAGTTGAGACTTTCAAAGCTAGACTTGTTAAAGGTTTTCGTCATCGACCAGGAATGGAACGTCTGTTTTGATGTGATAGTCAAAGTGTTTGACTTCATCAAAATGATAGACGAACCTAGTATATACAAAAGGGTAGTAAAGAGTAAGGTGGTCATCTTCGTATTGTACGTAGACAACATACTCTTGATAGGAAAAGAGTTTCCTATACTACGATCGATCAATCTCCTATTATCACAATGATTCTCCAAATAGGATAAAGATGATACCTCCTAAATCCTGAGATTTGGACCTATGAGATAGATCTAAAGGGATTTTAGGGTTCTCACTAGGTATAGTGAGATTGTATCAATCGATCCTGGGGAGAATCACTGGAAGTGTTCCAGGGTGATAAAGACGACTGAATGTCAGTCACAGGCACTGTCTTTACCCTCAGTAAAGGGACGGTATGTTGGAAGAGTTCCAAGCTAGATACCGTGGCAAACTAGACGATAAAGGCTGGTAACATCGCTATTAAAGATACTACCAAAGAGGAAGTTTGGGTGTATATTTGTTCATAGGATGAACTAGGTTCCTACCATTGTGTGACAATGGAACTGTGGCTTTGGCCCTGGAACCCTGGTCCCATCAGTGACCCAGACATAATCTAAGGCAGCATCACCTGATCATGGAGATAGTTGATCTCCAGGGTGATCGAGATTAGGAGAGTAGACTTAGAGGACAACACGGCGGATCCACTCACGAAGGCCCTTTTCCCAAAGAGAGACTTTTAGGGGATGGTTGAGTATGTGATACTGCAACCACTGCTACAGATGGCCCTAATGCAAGTGGGAGATTGTTAGTTATATGTATGCCCTAGAGGCCATTACTGTACATTGGATGTATATTGTAGTGGATGCTGGGACATATATAGGTAGGACTTTCTTGCTCGACATGATAGTACGCTATCTGGTTGCACTTTATCTTAACATGTATACTTTCTGTCTCTCTGATTACATGTTGATAAAGCCCATAGGATCTGTACTCGACTTCCAGGACTATGATGTAGATCATACTAGTGGGGCCTGGGTAGTCCATGAGTACATCCTTGAAATGTTCCTAGTCGAGGGAATATCGAGACTGGGCATCGATATTCCAGAGTAGACTAGCGCATATCTTCTCGACCCATGCGATGGGCGATGGATGATCCCATATCTATTGGTGTTTGACATCGAAGATGGTATGCGGGTGCTCAGTGGAGACTGGGTACACTGAACGGACTCGCCGAGAACTCCCAGATGGTATTATACCTCACGTCAGATGGCAGTTCTCTGGTGACACTGGTACAGCTTAGTCTGTTGACCCGAGATCGTCATAGAGTCTTGTGTGTCTCCCACTGTGCTTTGATTTCCACCCTACCACGGCTCTACTGAGTCGTGCAAACAGGTGGTTTTTGGGTACAGTCCCGATTCACATGGAGGCAATGAGCGATAGGAGGGGATTCGTCTCTCCCGGTATTGGGGGTTGATGTTGTGCTATGCTCGACTGGCCATAACAGGAAATCCCTGGCCAGGGTTGCTGTGATATACTGGTAAGAGTTATCAGCAGTTTCATGAATGTTATGGACCTCAAGCCGGCATGACTTATCGAGCTATTGGGGTCTGACGTTTACCACCCCTAGGCGAGATATGCGACATATCAGACGAACAGACCGGACTGTACGGTAAGTGTTACTGGTTCGATTCGCAGGAGTGTGAGCGGGCTTGCTCGTCGATCTTCTGATCGCTCAATACCCGGGTGGCCGTTACGTTTAGCAGACCGCTTGCGGCTTGTGGGTGTTTGATATGATCATCATCTGCTGCCGGCGTATTGACGAGTCTTTAGAGTCCTACACAGAGGTTTCCTAGCTCAAGCGAAACGAAATAGGAGCGCATATGAGATATGTGCGGGACCGAGAATAATTCGAGTATGCGATACCGTATTACATTCTCGCGATCTATGTATCGATTGGTTATATGCGATATAACCTAGTTATCGAATCAAGGATTGATTCGATAAGCCGATACAATGGATACTAGTCGGTTATATACGATATGACCGGATCATTAAATCAAGTATTGATTTAATGATTTAATGTATAATTATATATTTGATATATTACTTTGCATTAACTAGTATTGGTTCACTTTAAATGGATTTACTCACTTGGTTTGTGCACATTGCATATGTGATATATTTTGTGCACATGATTGTATCATGTTTGATGATACATGCAAGCTAGGGTTAGTGTAAAGAATTAGACCATGGTTAAGATTATGATTAGGGTTTTCTTTTTCCTTATTCATTTATTTATTCTTTTGTTTATTTTGGAAAAGGAAAAGATAATGAAAATAAGAATAGTTGCTAGTTTTGTTTGTTGTTGAAGTTTCTTGAAACTTTGACTTAGTCACCATTCTTGTCTCATCCTTAACCTTAACCATTCAAGTTAACCATGGTCCATTCTCTACAACTAACCAAGGGTTAGTAAATGATAAGTATTGATTTATTTATCATTTACTTAACACTTATCATATTCTTTTTCATTATCTTCTTCTTCTTCAACAAAAGAAAAAGCTTGCTACATCAATGGTGTTTGATGAAAAAGTGTGAGAAATCCAAATCTAAAGTCTACCCACTTCCTATTTCTTCATCCTCTACCTCTTGCCAAGTTGTATAGGGTGTTTACTTCACAAGTTTTGAAAGCTTGGTGAAGTAGGAGCTTGTTCTTGCGATGCCTCGACGTAGATCATCTTCGGCATCGAACCGACGATCAAGCCCGCCCATTCTTCGATGATGCCGACGCTAGAGCCCAAGACATGATTTGGACAGCGAGGAGACTTCATTGCGGAGCCGTGGAGGTGGTGGACCGGATCTACAAAGGTTGTATGTCCGTTCCCTTAGTTAAAATGTTAACTAGTTCGCTTGTTTCGCCTAAATATCTAGTTAACGATCCGTTCTAGGTTTTCTCGGCACCGTAATTTTTAGAAATTAGCGTGTTTGATCACTTGTGAGACTTCACTAGAGTGCCTAGGAACCCTACACCCAAGACCGAGCAGCACCCCTCAAGCCGAGTCCTCCAGCCATCATCTCCTCGTTCTCCGTCATTGCCATCGTCAATTACGACATCAACAGCAGTAGCGGCCACAGCGACAACATCAACCTCGACTTCGAAAGCCTGTTAGATGTTGTTCAGAGACATGAACCGAGGCTCTTGGGGTTTGGCCCGAGTCCATAGAAGTGTGACGATCGTTTCCATGCCTCAGGATCTCTGTTCCAACAAAGTTTCAATTTTTGTGCGAAGTGTTCGATGAAATGCTTCAAACGAGATTTCCTTCTTTTCTCGCGTTTTTTCCGCGTGCGCACCCCATCGTGTGATCCACGAGGTAAGTTAATCTTGCTACATGCTATATAACTCATTATATACCCATTTAAATAAATATCACACCTGTATTTTAAATTAAGCATCCCATGTTTCATATTACAGTTTTTTGACGTTCCGTTTACATCTGTATAGTGCATTTCAGATCTAGGGCATGCAAACCAATCTTAATTACATGCTACATTACTTTAGACGCATCTATTTTAACAAATGGAATACCTGTATTTAAAATCATGCACCCCATGTTTAGTTTTATAACTTTTCGATGTTCCGCTTGCATCCATTCATATCATTTCAGATCTAGGTCATGAAAACTTATCTTGTTACATATTATACTATCATATACTGTATCAAATGGAATATTTACATCACATATTGCTTAGTTGTACATCCCACATTACCATTTTACAGTTTTACTGATTTCGGATACTCGTTTGCATCCATCTCATTTAAAATATATATAACCGCATCCATAGATCACATTAATACATAACACTGTGATGTTAACACCCCATGTTTAATAAAGTGCATCCTAATTAGTATTGGAACTATAAATGTAACCCTAATCGATAATTGTGCATCCATATATTTGAATTTATATCTATTTGCATACCATATCACATTATTCCATTTTATTGTTATATTAGTACTCCATACTTGATTTTGTGTACCCATACTTATTACAGTTTAATTATGAGCACCCACTTGATACTTGTGCACTACCTGACATGACTTGATACACTACTACTTGACACGACTTGATACATGTACACTACCTGACATGATTTGATCCATGTACATCACCTGACATAACCTGATGTACCACAGCTTGACACATTACCTGATCTTGTTACTAATGCCGACAATCTTGACCTGTTGTCCCTACGGATATATCATGTTGTCTATACAGACAAATCTGTACCTGCTTGATCCTGTGTTGGTATTAGCTCCAGATTTACCAATACCTGACTTGAACACATAACCTTGGGGGTATGGGGAAATCAAAAGTGTAAACTAAAGTGTAGCTTACAAGGGTATTACTTGATCTGTGGTCCCAGGGGATAACGAGACAGAATCATTCATGATTCTTACTTGATCCGTGGTCCCGGAGGATAACGGAACAGAGTCATTCATGACTCCCACAACCTGATCTGTGGTCCCGGGGGATAACGGGACATATCCTTTGAGTTACATGGAAGATTACTCTAATTGATTTCAATAACTTTAGAGTAGATAACCATATAGCACAGTTTAGACTACTCACTGCACTTCACATGTTTATATCTTGTACACTGATCTATATTCATGTTACTGTCTACTTGTTACTGATGACTTGTTTACTGTTCATACTTCATGCCTGCATATTTCATCATATCCTGCTTGCCTAGAATTATTGATATTATGACGCACTGACGCCTGGGTTTTGCATGGCCCATTCTCTACCTTTGCAGCTGACTGATCAGGAGTACTTCTGCCGTCAGGCCGAGTAGTGAGGATCCTGTTAGTATCCAGTTAGTTCAGTTACTTCCGTACTTTCCAGATTGTTATTATTACTTGGATCCATTGCTTCCGCATATTATTTCTTGACTCGTTTATTCTGGATCATGGACATATATTAGATAGTTGTTTATTATTGTTCTTGATATCTCTACAGCCGTAATGTGACTGTGGAGGGATATTTCCTATCAACAGGTAGCATGGTTGGCTCTGTCACGTGCCTATCTTAGCGCACTCTGGGAAGCGGGGCGTGACAGGTTCTCGCACCAACAGAAATATCTCCGGAGTCGTCTGAAGGAAAGGAAGCGACCAAGCAAGCAGCCCTACAAATAGAGGACCAAGAAAAGGTTAAGGATTGAAGTGATGTCTTTATATACTACTTCAAATCGTGTCGAACATCGGAAGATGCATTCTCAAGACATCAGCTCATGAAATGATCTCTGTCTTTCGCCTTCGTAAATGATACTCTATATAAGAGATCGTTCGACAGTGTGTGGCTAAGGTGCCTGGGACCAGAAGAAGCAAAGAGAGTCGTCTAAGAAACTCATGATGGACTTTGCGGTTCTCATCAAGCCGGGCCAAAGATGAAGCTGAAGATCAAAAGAATGGGTTACTATTAGCCCATGATGATTCGAGACTGCCTTGAATATGCGAAGCAGTGTCACTCGTTCCAAATTCATAGGGACTTCATCCACCAGCATCCAAATCCGCTACACCCAACATTGGCTAGCTGGCCGTTCGAAATGTGGGGAACCGATATAGTCGGCTCCATTGAGCCAGCATCATCCAAAGGACATCGGTTCATACTGGAAACGACTGGTTACTTCTCTAAGTGGGTAGAAGCCATACCACTAAGAGAAGTGAAGACGGAGAACATCCTCCACTTCTTCAAGATGCACGCCATCTATCGGTTCGGCACTCCGCGACCATTATCTCTGATAACAGGCCGGCCTACAGAAGTCACAAAATCAGCCGCTTCGCACAGCAGCATAATATTGACTGGAGATACTCTTCGGTCTATAATCCCTGAACTAACGGTCTAGCTGAGGCTTTCAACAAAATCTTGACAAAAATCATAAAGAAGACGATGTCCAAAAATAAAAAGGACCGGCACGAGAGACTGCATGAAACTCTCTGGGCGTACCGAACTACGTTCAAAACGGTTACGAATACAACGACATATGCATTGGTATTCGGCATGGAAGCAGTACTCCCCTTAGAAATAGAGCTACCCTCTCTATGAGTGGCAGTTCATTACGAACTAACAGATGAAGAGAATTATCATCTTCGGCTTGAGGAGCTCGACGCTCTCGATGAAACTCGTCTCATAGCACAGCAAAACTTGGAGGCTTACAAAGAAAAGAGGACACGCTCATACGAAGGATTAACTAGGCCGAGAACATTCTGCCAAGGTGAACTCGTGCTAGTTATCAAAAGACCTATAATCCCCAATCGTGCCAAACGGGGGAAATTCGAGCCAAACTATGAAGGCCCGTACATCATAAACAAAATCTACCAAGGTAGGGGTTACTTGCTCATGGATATGCATAGCGAAAGACCCTTCCGGCCAATAAATGGTCGATTCCTTAAGAAATACTACGCCTGACGAGCCACGGCCTGGGTTAATGATAGATGACGACGCTTGTGTCCGCTCGTTGTCTTCCTGAGTACCAAAATCTGTAAGTGATATCCGGCAAAAGTTTTCCGCGGTAAACTAGCTACGGACCGAAACGTCCCTAAACTAATAGCGGACCGAAACATCCCTAAACTAACAATGGACCATAATGTCCTTAAACTGGCTACGGACCGAAACGTCCTTAAACTAACAATGGACCGCAATGTCCTGAAACTGGCTACGGACCGAAACGTCCCTAAACTAACAATGGACCGCAATCTCCTTAAACTATCTACGGATCGAAATGTCCCTCAACTAACAAAGGACCACAACATCCTTAAACTAGCTGCGGACCGAAACGTCCTTAAACTAACGATAGGACCGCAACGTCCCTAAACTAACAATGGACCGAAACGTCCCTAAACTAACAACGGACCGAGATGTCCTTAAACTAGCTGTGGACCGAAACGTCCCTAAACTAACGATGGACCGCAATATCCTGAAACTAGCTACGGACCGAAACGTCCTTAAACTACTACAAACCGAAGCATCCTTAGGCTTACACAACAAAAAAAAGGTACGTCCATAAGAGAAATAGGCACGGATGAAAACCCGAAAGGGCTCCGTGAGTAAAAACAGTAGGGCTACCGGCGAGTTTGTGAAAACCCGAAAGGGCGCAAACTCGTAAAGAAAATTCATGCACACTTGCAAGGTTCTCTCGACCTTGTAAGGAGAAAATAGCTGCGTGATATCCTTACGACTCACAAGGGAGCAACACACTTAGGAGTCCCCACGATTCCTAAAGAGAAATTACACTTACGAGATCCTCACGACTCGTAAAGAGAATCCTCCTATGAGACCCTCACGGCTCATAGGATTCAAAAGCCTTAAGCTACAGGGATCTGAACCTGTTCTTAAGCCATCACATTCCCCAGTTTTCCCTACAAACGGTTCAATATTGACCCTTGTATGCAATCCACGGGCACAAATAAACGTCTCCCCCACCAAGTTCCACCAATAGCGTGAAATGTCCTCACGTGGTGAACTACACTTGTAAGTCCTCTCGACTTATAAGGAGAAAACACTCTTGTAAGATCCTTACGACTTATAAGAGAAAACGCAATTAAGAATCCTCATGATTCCTAATGAGAAAACGCACCTACGAGATCCTCACGACTCGTAGGGAGAAACACCTTTATGAGACCCTTACGGCTCATGAAGTCAAAAGCCTTAGTCGACAGGATCCTAACCCTGTTTGCTAAGCCACCTTTGTTCGAATCAACAAAGGCAAATGATGATTCGCTCCTGGCGATGTCCTAGTGGTGGCGATGCCGATGCCTAAATCGGTATCAAATTCTAAGTCCTTTCACGGCAAGTGATGATTCGCTCCTGGCAATATTCCAGTCGCAGCGATACTGATGCTAAGATTGGTATCAGATCTGAAGTCCATACTCGCAAAAAAAATCAGCGAGCCAAAAATACATATAAAAATAGCCGAAATGATTGGGCAACTCGCAATAAAAAGCAGCGAGAAAAAGAAAAATAGCCGAAATGATAGGGCAACTCGCAATAAAAAGCAACGAGTAAAAAGAAAAATAGCCGAAATAATTGGGCACCGCGAAAAATAGCTGAAATGATTGGGCAATCGCGACTTTCGCGATATAAAAAGCTGAAATGATAGAGCATCGTGGAAGGAAATAAAAAAACAAATGAAATGAAACTTTTGCCCTGCAGGTAAGTCCATAGTGACCCCTGTATACAATCTATGGGCATAAGCGAAAAGGGAACTACATTTCCCCACCGGGCAGCGTCAAAGGGAAGTCAGATATCGACGACCACATCTACAGCCTGGAGACCAACAATGGCGTTCCTCCTCATTCCAGCAAGATACGGACGCGACATCATCAATCGGAGCCACGGCAAAGCCCTCGGTTCCAAGACTCTACGGTTCACAGACAATCTAGAGTCACCCAATGACCTCCCCGTCGGAGCAATGCTTCGACTCGGAAAAAAGTCACCAATGACCTCCTCGTCAGAGCAATGCTTCGACTCGGAAACAAGTCACCCAATGACCTCCCCGTCGGAGCAATGCTTCGACTCGGAAACAAGTCACCCAATGACCTCCCCGTCAGAGCAATGCATCGACTCGGAAACAAGTCACCAATGACCTCCCCGCCGATGCAATGCTTCGACTCGGAAACAAGTCACCTAATGACCTCCCCACCGGAGCAATGCTTCGATTCGGAAACAAGTCGCCCAATGACCTCCCTATCGGAGCAATGCTTCGACTCGGAAACAAGTCACCAATGACCTCCCCATCGGAGCAATGCTTCGACTCGGAAACAAGTCACCCAATGACCTCCCCGTCGGAGCAATGCTTCGACTCGGAAACAAGCCAGCCAATGACCTCCTCACCGGAGCAACGCTCTGACCCGGAAACAAGTCAGCCAATGACCTCTCTGCCGGAACAACGCTCCGTCTCGGAAACAAGTCAACCAATGACCTCTCCACCGGAATAACGCTCCGTCTCGGAAACAAGTTAACCAATGACCTCCTCGTCGAAACAATGCTTCGACCCGGAAATAAGTCAGCCAATGACCTCCCTATCGGAACAATGCTTCGACCCGGAAATAAGTCAACCAACGACCTCCCCGTCGAAGCAATGCTTCGACTCGGAAACAAGTCACCAATGACCTCCTTGTCAGGGCAATGCTTCGACTCGGAAACAAGTCAACCAATGATCTCCATGTCGTAGCAATGCATTGACTCAGAAACAAGTCAACCAATAACCTCTTCGTCGGAAGAATGCATCGACCCGGAAATAAGTCAGCCAATGATCTCCCCGTCGAAACAATACTTCGACCCGGAAACAAGTCAACCAATGAACTCCCCGCCGGAACAATGCTCTATCTCGGAATCAAGTCAACCAATAATCCCTCGATTCGTCTCGACCCCCAGGGAAATCAATGTCCCTGCGCAAACCTCTCAACCCGTAAAAAAACTCTTGTGAGATCCTTATGACTCTCAAGAGAAAACACACTTAGAAGTCCTCACGACTCCTAAGGAGAAAACACACCTACGGGATCCTCACGACTTGTAAGGAGAAAAGTCTTTATGAGACCCTCACGGCCCATAAAGTTGAAAAGTCTTAGACGGCAGATCCAAACCTGTTTCTTAAGCCGTCGTTGCCCTACAAGAAGGTCAAGATGGACTATCTATAGGCCACATTTGCCAAAGACACATTCGCCAATAAAATAAAGAAGCTACTTACGGGTCCCCATGATTCATAAGGAAAAATACCCGAGTGAGATCCTTACGACTCACGGAGGCGATGAACACTTAGAAATCCTCACGATTTTTAGGGAGAATTTGCACCTGCGAGATCCTCTCGACTTGTAGGGAAAAAAACTTCATGAGACCCTTACGGCTCATGAAGATGAAAAAAGTCTTAGGCTACAAAGACCCTAAACTTGTCTCCTAAGCCCTCAATTCTATGGCCATGCATAACTCTGCACTACTTCACCCACGTACATACTTACGTGGGCAAAGTAGTAGGGGGCATTTGTTCCCGCTAAAATTTTAGCTCAAAACTTGCTCCTTTATAAAATAATAACAATAAAATAAAAATAAAGAGAAAAAGAAAGCTCCACATGCAAAGCATGTAGGTACTGTCTCGGATAGAATTAAATCCTATGATGGCGCCTCACATGCTCCTCGCGCGTGCGCCAATGTGCAAAGCACAAAAAGAAATCTATTAAATAAGAGTTAAAAACTCTGATGCAGCGCCTCACGTGCCTTGCACGAGGGCGCCAGCGCCAAGAGTTAAAAACTCTGAGGCGGCGCTTCACGTGTTTTCCACGAGGGCGCCAGCGCCCAGAGTTAAAAACTCTGAGGCAGCATGATTGTTACACTTTTTTGCGTGCTTAGTTAATTACCGCAATCAAGACGGTTTCGCTTGGTAGCTAGCCGGTTGAGTACGGGTCGTCCGCAGGGAGATGGGAATCTTTTTCTATATGCTTTAACGAGTTAAGTCCAAATGTCCAGGTTTGTTTGAGATTAACTATGTGCTGAAATGTATATAAAGAGAGCTTGTTAGGGTTAGGATTAGATTAGTATTAGATAGGAGTCGCTCACTTCTTTCTTTGCCACTCTTAATATCGGTGTTACGGTAATCGGCAACAATGGGGATTAGCATGACTAGGAAGGAACTTGCGAGTATAAGCTAGGCTTTCCAACGCTTAGTTTCTTTCTTTTGGTCCTTGTCCGTCCGTTCTTGGCTCTTAGCCTTAACCTCTGGTTAATTCAACCACAACCGGTCTTACTAAGGAATCACCGCTATCATGTAGGATAGGGTGCCATAGGGAGCGGATTGTGGTTCAATTAACAGGAGTCCGAATTAAGATGTTGGGCAAAAAAAGAGTGAGAGAGATTTCCTTCTCTCAAACTTTCCTTATCCTACCCTAACAAGTGAGAAACTACTCACCCATTACAAAAAAAGGAAAATACAACAAAAGGATGAAGATAGAAAGAAAGAGGTTGGAAGATTACAACTAGCTATTTGAGACCTCTTTGGTAAGGATCAAGCTTAAGCGTCATTGTTGTTAAGGATAAAGAAAAATAGAAGGAAAGAAACAAACAACAAATAACAACAACTAGATTAGCAATTGAAAATTACAAGCAAATATAATTAACAAAGTAACACGACAAGCATGATAAAGAAAAGAACTCTTTTATTCATCACTTCACTCATAAAAGCTCACTACAAGGTTTTAATGGAGAAAGATGAAAAGAGAAAGAAGAACTACAAAATCTCTCCTAAAATCTAACACAAAAATAAGCATCCTTCACTTGGCATTGTTCTGGGCTATTTATAGGCAGGAAACTGAAACCCTAGGGCAACATTCTGGCCCCACATGAAGTTACTAAACTGCCCCCAGAAAATCGTCAGTTGCCGAGTTAACTCGGCCGTGGATCCGCAGCCGAGTTGCCATGTTGGCCGCGGATCCGCGGCCATTTAGGGGAGTTGGCTCATCGTTTTTGGTGGATTTCCTTGTGTTGCTGTTCTCTTCAGTGTGGTATACTTGGTTTCTCAGAATCTCTTCACATTTCTTCCAGATTTTCAGCAGATCAAAAGGTGATTTGATGTGGATCTTTTTCCATGATTTTCTTGAGCTCCGCGTAGAAAACTTGGATCTTGTGTTGATATTGTGCTTTGTGCATGAAAATGACCATTGATTTGCCATTTTGTCCTTTAAACTGGTGTGCGGCAACATATGGATAGAGAGCGAAGACCCGTATTTTATCTGTGATTGGCAGTAATCCAGAATTTGTCGCGTTTTTCCATAAATTTCACTGCTTAGAGCTGAGAACCTGTAACCTGCAATTATCTAGAAAACACGGATCAAGAGTACCTACCTATAAGCAATGTGATAAAAAATGTGCGGTATAAAAATGCAAAAATCTGATATGAACAAATACCCCCAAACTTATCATTTGCTCGACCCGAGCAAAGCCAATTTATTCTCAAAAATTCCTAACCTCACTTTTGCAGGGAACGCGATTACACTGAGCATGTGCAACAAGCCGTTAAACCTCTAGGTGTCCCTAATAGGAGGAGTGTTGTCTCCTGAGGGTTTTCAGCGGATACTACCCACAAAATCCCGTCAAGCTAGTTTTGTGAAATAACTATGATTCAAACCCTAAGGTTTTATTTTAAAAATAACAATTCTATTATCCTAATTCTAGACTATCGAGTCTTTATTTTTCACATCTCGCTTCTTATTTAACTTAAGATTTTATATGTCTTTACGTGCAGTGCAAATAGTATCGTTAAGTTTCAGAAGGATCGATTAAAATCATAATGTCCCAAAATAAAGCCCAGATAAAAATTTAAAAAGGATCACATAAGTTTTATAAAGAGTTAAGTATTTTTCAAGTTTTGTTTTCCAGTAAGGTTTCAATTTCAGAATTTCTATCTTTCTTAACAGGAAACTATGTCTTATTTTTCACTCCACCTTTTTCTTGTTTTCATTTCATATACACCTTTGTGAACGTGCAATAGTCTTTATCATAGAATAAAACATTCATATCTCCGCTAGAAATACTTTTTTATAAAAACTTGTCTTTTGTCAAGATTATTCTCACACAAAGAACCGTTAGGAATTTTAACTCGGAGAGAACACTTGCTTGACTTTGTTTTAATCTGGACTTTCTAGGCTTCTTAACGAGTTTTGGGCCAATGCTCCTAAACCAGTTGGCTTTAGGGCATTAGGTGTAGAGACACCCCAGCGGACTTAATTACTCAAGTTACCTAGGCCCAAAAACAAAAGACAATTTTAGCGTGAAAATCATGACAATTTAATGCGAACGGAGATATAACCGGTAGTTCAATTTTTTTTTGGATAAAAGACGTGTTTAGTGGGTTAGGTGTGTAATCATTTCAATCAAGTTCCAGATGGGTTATTTTTCAGAATTAGTTCCAATTAAGGTATCAATAACATCCCTTCATATCCGCTTCACTTCATAAACTATTCTTGATATTACTTATTTCAGAACAAACCTATTTGATCCTCAGAAAATAATTTATCCATTTAAAAGTTTTCAGACATAATAGACTTGTTATCTAATTTTCAAAACTCACAACACATGTAGTGTGATGTAAAGACGTGTATCAGCTATAGTTAACTTTAAAGGAGAGTTGTCTTTCAGGTTTTAAAAATCTAAAAATAAGATTTAGTTATTCTTATCTTATCAAACAAAACCGTCGAAATGTTGAATCCGAGTTCTCTTACTGGCTAACTTGATGAAAAGGTTTTTATGGTTTTAGAAAATTTTCTGAATTTTATGGATTTTAGTATGCAGATGCAAAATATACATATGAATGCGAAGGTTAGAAATGCGTACCGAGCGTACCCCCAAACTTTAAACTTGATAGTGTCCTCACTGTCATTGCATGAAAAAATTATTGAAGGGTCAAAATTGTCGGTTAGATATACACATTTTTTTTAAAGAAAAGAACTAAAAATAGATATGCACCGGACAAGAATATCCACATATATACACAAAATTATATATACATACCCCCAAACTTATTTGAAACAGTGTCCACTGTTTTGGCTGGATAACCGAAGTTTGGTGGTAGGCAGAGGAAGATTAAGTAGGGTAAACCGGCTCTGTTAGTTCGGCGCTAAGGTACGGTTTCAGTCTGTGTCCGTTTAATTTGAAAAATGATCAGTCCTTTGGATTCTCCAAATCCACAGCGCCTTGCGGATACACATTCCGCACAAAAAATGGCCCTTTCCAGCGAGATCTGAGCTTACCTGGATGGAAATATAGCCGGGTGTCGTAAAGCAGTACCTGTTGACCAGGTGCGAATGTTTTGCACAAAAGGTGTTTATCGTGAAACACCTTCATTCAGTTCTTAACGACAACCGCGTTTTCGTAAGCCTCGTCCCAAAGCTCGCTCAATTCGTTTAAATGCAGCTTCCGATGGCTGCCCGCATCTTCGAGAGATAGATTCAGCTCCTTTATCGCCCAAAATGCGCAATGCTCTATTTCCACTGGAAGGTGGCAAGCCTTTCCGTAAACAAGCCGATAAGGAGACATGCTAAGATCGGTCTTATAAGCAGTTCGAAATGCCCAAAGGGCATCAGTGAGTTTTAAAGACCAATCCTTACGGTTCTTGGAAACCGTCTTCTCCAATATCTGCTTGATTTGCCGATTTGAAACTTCGGCTTACCCATATGTTTGGGGGTGGTAGGGTGTAGATAGCTTATGATTAATGGAATATTTCCACATCAAGGCCTCGAAAGTCTTATTACAGAAATGAGTTCTATTGTCGCTAATGATCGCTCGGGGGTGCCCAAACCGGGAGAAAATGTTTTCCTTAAGAAATCTAACGACAACCTTGTTGTCGTTAGTTCGGCTGGGCACAGCCTCGACCCACTTAGAGACATAATCAACAGCGAGAAGAATGTACAAGTTCCCAAAAGAGCTGGGAAACGGCCCCATAAAATCAATCCCCCGAACATCGAAAATCTCCACAACCAAGATTGGTTGGAGCGGCATCTCGTTTCTCCTGGATATCCGGCCCAAGTGTCGGCACCGGGAAAAAGTCTTGCAGTAGTCATGAGCGCCTTTGAAGAGTTGTGGCCGGTAGAAACCACACTGCAAGATCTTCTCGGTTGTTTTTCTGGGGCCAAAATGCCCGCCACATGCTTGATCGTGGCAAAACGACAGCACACGCTTGAATTCATTGTCAGGGACACGCCGACGAATAATCTGGTCGGGACAGTACTTGAACAGATAGGGTTCGTCCCAGTAAAAGTGTTTTACTTGGGATAAGAATCGAAGTCTGTCCTGACTTGACCATTTAATCAATAGTAATCCTGTGGCCAAATAATTTACAATATCTGCGAACCAGGGTTCGCAAGATATTATCAAGAGCTGTTCATCCGGAAAAACGTCGTTGATCGGAACTTGAAGCGACGGCGAAGAAGGAAGTCGTGAGAGATGGTCGGCGACTACGTTTTCACATTCTCTTTTGTCCTTGATGACAAGGTCAAACTCTTGAAGTAAGAGGATCCAACGTATCAGCCGAGATTTTGCATCCTTCTTTGCAAAAAGATGGCGCAGAGCAGAATGGTCCTTGTAGATGATGACTGGAGAGCCAATGAGGTAGGGCCTGAACTTTTCTAAAGCAAATACAACAGCCAAGAATTCCTTCTCGATTGTTGTATAGTTCAGTTGGGCATCGCTCAGGGTTCGGCTAGCATAATAGATTACGTGTGGCATCTTGTTGATGTGTTGTCCAAGGACAGCACCGATGGCAAAGTCGGATGCATCGCACATAATCTCAAATGGATACGTCCAGTCAGGAGAAGAAAGAACGGGAGCAGAAGTGAGTGAGATTTTTAATGACTCGAACGCAGTCACACAGCTCGAGTTGAAGTCAAATGTCGTGCCCTTGGCCAGAAAAAGAGTCAAGGGCCTAGCAATCTTGCTAAAGTCCTTGATGAACCGTTTATAGAAACCGGCATGGCCAAGGAAGGCTCGGATGTCTCTGACGCATCTGGGAGGAGGAAGATTGGAAATGACTTCAATCTTTGCTTTATCTAATGCCATTTTGCGAGATGATATGTCCTAAGACAATACCTTCACGCACCATGAAGTAGCACTTCTCCCAATTTAAAGTGAGGTTCTTATCCTTACACCGGGTAAGGACAGCATCGATATGCAGCAAACACTCATCAAAGGAATCGCCGAAAATGGAGAAATCATCCATGAAGATCTCCAAGAATTTTTCCACCATATCTGAGAAGATTCCCATCATACACCGCTGGAAGGTAGCGGGCGCATTGCATAACCCAAAGGGCATGCGACGATATGCAAACGTGCCGAAAGGACAGGTGAATGTGGTCTTGTCCTGGTCTTTTTCGGCGATGGGAATCTGATTATAGCCGGAGTAGCCATCCAGAAAGCAGTAGTACTCGTGTCCAGCCAATAGTTCAAGCATTTGGTCAATGAAAGGTAGCGGGAAGTGGTCTTTCCGCATTGCGGCGTTGAGTTTTCTATAATCGATGCATACTCGCCACCCAGTCTGGGTGCGAGTAGGGATTAACTCGTTCGCCTCATTGGTTATGACCGTTATGCTCGACTTCTTGGGGACAACATGAATGGGGCTAACCCACTGGCTATCAGAGATAGGGTAAATGATACCACTATCCAGACACTTTACGATCTCCTTTTTTACAGCCTCCTTCATGACTGGGTTGAGTCACCTTTGTGGATCCCTGGCTGGTTTGGCATCATCCATCAGATGAATGTGATGTTCAACGATCAGGGGACTAATCCCCTTGATGTCCGCCATTGACCAGCCAAAGGCTTGCCTATTGCTGTGCAAGACCGTAAGAAGGGTTTTCTCTTGCTCTGGAGCTAGAGAAGACGAGATGATAACAGGAAGGATCTCGTTCTCACCCAAGTAAGCGTACTTAAGGTGAGATAGCAATGGCTTGAGTTCGAGCGTTGGAGGTGAAACGATTGAAGGCAAGATTGGTGAAAAGCTCTCAAACTCAAAGGATTCCAGCAGAGATTCAAAACGAGTGTAAGCGACCGAGTTGGATGGTTCAGCTAACTCATCCGGAAATTCAAAGGATTCAAACTCGAGTGGTGACTGGCTAAGATCGTTCAAGAAAGTGAAACACTCGTAGTCATTGTCGGGCACAGAAGCAGCAGCGGGTTCGAAGAGGAACGCACTAGTGGCGTCAAGATTGTTGTGATCGAACAAAAACTCCTCGAATTCACAGTCCTCCGGGGTGATCTCCTGGATTGAACAAACGTCTAGTATATGAGCATTAGGTTCGGACGGCTGATTCCCCAACCTAAAAATGTTGAGTTCAATTGTCATGTTTCCAAAAGATAGGTTCATCAATCCATTTCGACAATTGATTACAGCATTTGAGGTTGCAAGGAATAGGCGACCAAGTATCACCGGAATTCGATTCTGGGGGTTAGCTACAGGCTGTGTGTCTAAAATAATGAAGTCAATGGAGAATATGAAGTCCCCAACCTTGATTAACACATCCTCTAGCTCACCCCTAGGATGGGTGATCGATCGGTCGGCCATTTGGAGAGTACAGTGTGTGGGTTTCAGCTCTCCTACACCTAGTTGCTCATATACTGAGTACGGAAACAGGTTAACACTGGCACCAAGATCCAAAAGTGCGAGGTTGATATTCTTATCCCCAATGGTAATAGAAATCGTAGGAGAGCCAGGGTCCTTCCATTTTTGAGGTAAAGATTGGGTAAGAGCATCACTCACAGCACTAGCTAAGAAAACTTTCTTGGGTACCTGAGATTTCCTCTTTTTCGTGCACAAGTTCTTTAAGATTTTTGCATAGGAAGGGACTTGTTGGACAGCATCTAAAAGGGGAATGTTGATATTAACCTGTTTAAAAAACTCCAGAATCTTCTCCATTTGTGAATTTTGTTTATTAGAGCTCAACCGGTTTGGAAATGGAACAATTTTAAAATTGGTTGAGTCCAATGCTTGTGGAGGAAATTGTAGAGTTGGAACAGATCCCGGAGCTGGAGTTTTCGTGGAGTGAGAAGTGGGTCCATTTAGAGCAGAAGAAGAAGAAGAAGAATTGCCTTTTGAAGAAGGGAGAATAGGCTCAGAAGACGAAGAAGAAGAGGAAGAAGAAGCGGCCGTGGTGTCATCATCTATCCGTGTCCCAATATTGTTTTGCAGCATCCTTCCAGATCTCAATGTAATCACGGCACTCACATTATGGTTCTGTTGTTCTATAGCAACATGTACATTATGTGGGTGACCAGGATTTGGGAGTGGTTGGGATGGAAGCTTCCCCTTTTCTCGCTCGCTTAACGACGCATTCAGCTGTGCAATCTGGGCTTCGATGGTCTTGATGCTTTGCCCGTGTGCAGCAGTGTGTTGCACCAAAGACTGAATGGAAGACTGGATGTTGGCGGTGGATTGAGTCGATTGCTTTTCAAACGCCTCCAGACTCCGTTCTAGCGAGGAAACCTTATCGTTGTTTGACGAAACAAAGTTGTTTTGAGGAAAAGAATTGTTCGGTGCAAAATTGTTCGTCTGATTTTGAAATGGTTGGGGTTGGAAGGGCTGCTGAAATTGATGTTGAGTTTGTTGCTGAGCTTGTTGTTGCGGAGGAGGGGGCCTCTGGAAATTTTTGCCTTGGAATTGATGCTGGTTCTGATTCCAGGCGAAATTGGGGTGGTTCCTCCAGCCCGGATAGTAAGTGGAAGAGTATGGATCATTTCTTGGTCTTTACTAAAATGCAGCATTGACCTGATCATGTCCCTGAGCAGGTGGGTTGTAAGGACACTCTTCGGTCAAATGGGATGGATCAGAACAACAAGCACAGATGGTATGAGGGGGAAGAGCGGGGGCAGGAGAAGAAGACGAGAATTTGCTCTCAATTGCTTCTAGTTTCCGTGTGATAGCTACCATCTCGGCTTTCATTGCAATTGAGACATCAAGTTGATGAATGCCTGCCCTAGAGAGACCGGGAGAAGTAGAAGAATTGTTTGGTCGTGTGCTTTCCCACTGAAGCGTCTGTTCCGCAAGTTCGTCGAAGAATTGCCAAGCTTCCTCGTCAGATTTGGAAAGGAAGTGGCCTTGACAAATGGTTTCCAACAACTGCTTCGTTGCTGGATTCAGGCCCTCGTATAAGGTCTGGCAAAGTTGACATCTCTCAATACCGTGATGAGGGCACTGAACAAGAAGGTCTTTGTATCGGTCAAAGCACTTCCAAAAGGGTTCGGTAGGAAGCTGGGAAAATTGGTTAATTTCGTTTCGAATTCTTGCGGTCTTGTGGTTCGAGTAGAACTTTTTAAGAAACGCTTTAACAAACTCATCCCAACTGGTTATGGAATGCGAAGCGGTGCTATACAGCCACTTTTCAGCAAGATCGCACAAAGTGAACGGAATGACTCATAGTCGTATAGCATCGTCGGACAGTTGGGTTGTCTTCATCATTGCACAGACATTCTGGAACTTGTTGATGAAGATGTAGGTATCTTCAGATTCCAGCCCGTGAAATTTGGGCAACATGTTGATGAAGTGGGGCTTAATTTCAAAATTATGCCCATTGGCCGGCGGAAGTGAAAGACGGGTAGGAAGTGCAGAGCGAGTGGGATAGAAACGATCCTGGAGCGCGATTCGCTGTGGCGCTACAACAGGCGGTGGTTGTGGGTTATTCGCATCCATAGGAGGTGGAATCAATCCTGGGGGAGTTAAAGGGATGTTAGGATTAAATCCTGACATCGCAGAAGAAGAAGTTGGTGATAGTGAAGGTGAGGAGGTATGAACAGAATCCCGGTCAACGTTGGAGTTGGCTGGTAAGGGTAGGGTTGATAAAGGGGTGGAAGGAGTTTCGACTGCGGTATCGATCGCGTAGTCCGTAGGGACTAACGAAACACGAATTAAACGGGCACTAGGTTCCCTAGTCCAAGCGGACATACACTAAACGAGTTTAGTGTAGTCAAAGCGGAGAAGCTGAGGGTAAGAAAACGTCAATGGAGAAATACGATGAGAGGTGGGTGAAAAAATAGGATTCTAGCGATAAAGGGCAAGTTTTTATAAAAGTTTTTGTTTTGTGTTTTTTTTTTGTTTTTTTTTTAGAAAGAGTTTTGCAGAAATATGTACGGACTTACGGCTTCAAACAATCACAGACAAAATATACACAATCACACCTAGATCTAGGGTCACCTAGATCAGCTAGACAGCTCCTAACTGTTCCAAAGGGCTAGTAATAGGACCTCAAACCGCCTCTTCACCACCAATTGCGGCCAAGTAAGTGCCAGGTGAGTGGGAGGCTCTCCACTACAAGTAGTGGCCCTAATTAAGTAACCACTCGCCTTAGACACACTTTCCTAGACACCGCAAAGTCAGGTTAGGATCAACGGCCGATACCTACAACTAGTCCTCTGTCCTATTGAGCGCGACGTTCTTAGGGCTGAGTCTAGTATTTTTTAATTAAATAATGGTCAATGTATATGCCTTATGTGATTTTTGGGGTCCTGGGAAGGGTGATGAAATCCCCACCCAATCTAGATTGGTCTCAAGCCCCTTAAAGTCCGATTAAAAATATGCAAAGGAGTAACAATCACTTGCAATCAAATTTTTTTTTTATTTTTTTTTAGCGCGGCGCAAAGAATCCTGCACAAGATCAATTATTGGAAGGGGGAAGAGAGTTTGTACAAAGAATGCTGCAGAAAAAATAGTTCAGTAGAATTCAGAGGAGTGGGGAAGAGGGTTGGGGTACTCACAAAAAATTTGGGTTGCTGACGTCAGAGTTTGACCGCGGAACCGCGGCCAAACAAGCACTATGGCCGCGGATCCGCGGCTTCTCTGTTGACTTGAGGCTTCAAAATTCTCACCTATGCTGACTTAAGTCTCCTCTTCTTGTTTAGTGTCCCTGAATCTTTGTTTGCTCACTGGGTTTGCTCCAGAATTTTACAGTAGACTGTTGGTTCTTGGCTTGATTCGTCGCGGTGTAGCCGCGAGATATGGGTCTAACTTCCTACGTCTTTGGCACTGAACTCGACCTTCTTTCTATCCTGTACACTTTGCACAAAAACTAATCAAAAATAACAAGATGATTTTTACAATATATTTTTTTTTGTTTTGTTTTTCGGTTATATTTATATTCACAAATTAACCCGATATTACACATGTTAGTTGTATGTATGCCCTAGAGGCCAGTATTGTACAGATGATGTATATTATATTGGATGCTTGGACATATATAGAGATGACTTTCTTGCTCGATATGATAGTATGCTATCTGGTTACTCTTTATCTTAACATGTACACTAGTCTCTTTATACTGTCTTATAGTTACATGTTGGAAAAGCCCTTAGGATGTGTACTTGACTACCTGGACTATGATGCAGATCATACTAGTAGGGACATGGTAGTCCATAAGTACATCCTTCAAGGTCCCTAGTCGTGGGTGTATCGAGACGGGGCATCGATATACCAGAGTAGACTAGCGTATACGCTTCTCGACCCATGAGATGGGCGATGGATGATCCCATATCCATTGGTGTTTGACATCAGAGATGGTATACGGGTGCTCAGTGGAGACTGGGTACACTGGACGGACTCGCCGAGAACTCCCAGATGGTATTATACCTCACGTCAGATGGCAGTTCTCAGGTGACACTTGTACAGGTTAGTCTGTAGACCCGAGATCGTCATAGAGTCTTGTGTGATTCCCACTGTGCTTTGATCTCCACCTTACCACGTCCATGAGGGCGTGCAAAACGGTTGTCTTTGGGTACAGTCCCGAGTCACATGGAGGCAATGAGCGATAGGAGGGGTTTCGTCTCTCCCGGTATTGGGGATTGATGTTGCGCAGTGCTCGATTGGCCGTAACAGGGAAGTCCCTGGCCACGGCTGATCAGAGATTTGTTGGTAAGCGTTACCAGTAGTTTCTCGACCCGTTATGAGCCTCATATCGGCACGACTTATCGGTTATTGGGGTCTGACGTATACCACCCCTAGACTTGATATACGACATATCAGACGAACAGACCGGACTGTACGGTAAGTGTTACTGGTTGGATTCACAGGAGTGTGAGCGGACTAGCTCGTCGATCTTCTGATCGCTCAATACCCGGATGGCCGTTACGTTTAGCAGACCGCTTGCGGCTTGTGGGTGCTTGATATGGTCATCATCTGCTACCGGCGTATTGACGAGTCTTTAGAGTCCTACACAGAGGTTTCCTGGTTCAAGCGAAATGAAATAGGAGCGCATATGAGATATGTGCAGGACCGAGAATAATGCGTGTATGTGATACCGCATTTCATTCTCGCGATATATGTTTCGATTGGTTATATTCGATATGACCTAGTTATCGAATCATTGATTCGATAAATCGATACATTGGATTCTAGTCGGTTATGTGCGACATGACCGGATCATTAAATCAAGTGTTGATTTAATGATTTAATGTATAATTATATATTTGATATACTACATTGCATTAACTAGTATTGGTTCACTTTATATGGATTTTCTCACTTGATGTGCAAGAAGTATATGTGATATACTTTTGTGCACATATTTGTATCATGTTTGATGATACATGATCTTGTTGTTAAGTATAAAGAATTAAACCATGGTTAAATGTTGATTAGGGTTTTGCATTTTCATTTATTTATTTATTTATTTATTTGAAAATGATTATGATGAGAATGGTGGCTTCTTTTGTTTTAAGTTGAAGCTTCATGAAGCTTTGGCTTTTGTAACCATCCTTATCTTCATGCTTAACCCTAACCCTCTCAAGTGACCATGGTTTATTCTCTACACTTAACCTAGGTTAGAACATGATAAGTATTTTGATTTTATTATTCTTTTTCACAATACTTATCATATTCTAGCCTCATCTTCTCTTTCTTCTTCAAGAGAGAAAACTAGATGCCATCAATGGCAACTTGAGAAAAAGTGAGTGAAATCCAATTCTAAAGTGAACCCACCTCCTATTTCTTCACCCTCTACCTCTTGCCAAGTTGTTTTGGGTGTTTTCTTCACAAGTTTCACAACTTTGTGAAGTCGGAGCTTGAGCTTGTGCAACCTCGACGTAGATCGTCTTTGACACGAAGCCGACGACCTATTCCGCCCGTTTCTCCGATGAAGCCGACAAATGAGTTCGGGATTCATGATGGACAGCGAGAGGACACCCACGTGGAGCTAAGGAAGTGGATAACCGGATCTACAAAGGTTGTAGCATCTAACTTTTAGTTAAAGTGTTAACTAGTTTATAGTTTCGCCTAGAAATCTAGCCGACGATCCATATTAGGGTTTCTCGGCACCCATAAAATTTTAAATTGGCATGTTCGATGCCTTGTGAGACCTCTATAGTGTGCCTAGGAACCCTACAGTGGTATCAGAGCCTAGCAAGAGCCTTAGGCGAAGTCTAGACGGAGTTTGAAGTCCGAACGAACCCGAAACCCCAAAACCCATGAGCTCTCTGTCCTTTTTCTAAAATCGGGGATTTTTCCACATTAAAAATATGCAGAAAAATCAGCAGGCTAATCTAAGAGTTACTATGAATTTCGATGGACTAATTCCATCAAAGAGCCGCGGATCCGCGGCACGAGCATGGCTCGTGCGGCGGATGCGCGGCGCTTTTGTCGTTTTGTGCATTTTAATTTTCACAGTAATTCTCATTTTTCTGTGTTGGTTTTCCTGGGAATTTTTAATATTCATTCAAGAGTTGAATTTTCCAGGGTTGTTTTGGGGATTCGGTATTTCGACCGGATTATCAAATTTCGTCTTTTGTGTATTTCCGGATAATTTTCAGAATATGTTAAAAAGTTCGACCGGATATAAATACCCAATTTTTCCCCTGTCGGGAAATTTCCAAGTGTTGGATTTTTCCGTAGTTTAACGACGTTCTAAGTAGTGCAAGTAACGCGATGGACCCTCTAGAAGACAACAAACCTTAACTCGATTATGTGACCGTCTTGAACTGCCCTTTGAACCTTCGGGTTTGGGGCAGTACGGCGTGCCACATGTGAGGCGTTGGCTTGACCCTTCTACGGCTGGACCGTTGGTACTGAGGCACGAACTGAATGTTGTTAGACTTATTTCATGTGTTGAGTTGTATCGGGAAAACTTGGGTATTCGACAGTTCGATCGGAAAGTTTAACATTTTCTGTTTATCTGGAATGTGATACAATAATTGGAATTCACAAGTAGTTATGAGATAACTGAATGAATGTTATAAATCTAGCAATTTAGTCCCATATGATATTGAAAAGAGTTTTCGATAATGAGACTAAAATGCGGGATTTATATCTGTTAGGCATGCGATGTCTAAAGAGGTTGCGGATTCCAACTGTTGTAGTTTTACACTTTCTTTTCTGTGACCGTAAGTGTAGTATGTTCATATCGCCGGTTTCGTTGCTATACGTCAACGACAATTGGGGTATGCATACTTACTTACGTTGATGACATGTAATGTTATGTGTTGCTGGATATGTTATATTGGATCGTCGTGTTCGAATAGCCGGGGGTTTTTATGTGAGATGAGTGTTTTCCATTTTCATTCATGTAAAAACTTGTACGTAATATTCTTTTATTTGGGGCACTTCCAGGTAGCGGAAGTTGTCACCTTTTGTATATTATTTACTTTTCCGCATTAGGATAGACCCAAGGAGGGGAGCACAAGTAACCGGGTTCTGGGGTCCAGTGGGAGACCAACTCGAGGAGTCGAGTCCGGGTCTCCTAACCCTAGAATTGGCAGGGTTGCTTGCCGCTCTCGTAGGGGTCTAGGGGTGTGGGATTGGCTATTCATCACGACCGTGGAATCCGTGTTTTATACTGGCTCGTATTGAAAACACGAACGTCCTAGTATATCCAATGTTTCATATGTTTCTTCTGCTGCGATATCTGTGATGTGATCATGTGATGTTCTGTGATGGATATAGTATATAGTATATATGATATATTATATAGACGTTACTTATGTTTTACACCCACGCTAGCCCTGCCCTGCTCTGTCGTTAGTTACCTAACCTAACGGTGCACGAGGGGACATCGAGGCGAATGCGGATGGCATAAGTGTACGTCATATCTATCTGTGATGTTTAGGTATTTAAATGATGGGACTTCATTAATGTGATTAATGAAAGAAAAGAAACCTCAGATGTTGTAGAATCAAATTTTAAACAAAACAGGTAGCTACAGTTCTTGTTTTGCATAGCGGTATATATGATATACCCTGCACCTTATTCGATGAGGAAAGGACCGAGATCCCTTCACCGGGAGTGACTCCTTTAGCAATAACTCGCAGATGCTACACACTCGGTTTGGCTTTGATTACTTTTAAGAGTTTTTGCTTTGCACAGTGATATATATGATATATCCCGCACCTCATTCGACGAGGAAAGGGCCGACGATCCCTTCACCGGGAGTGACCCCTTTAGCAAAACTAGAAAAGCCTCAAAATCATTCCATTTTAAAACTTCATTTGACTCTACAACGATATCAAGTTCATTACGCAATAGGTTTTCAGAAAAACCTGCTTAGCCCTCCGTCATTTCAGATAGAGACTAGTTAGTATTCGTGCTGCGTTTGTTGACCTTAGCCAAGGCGTGGTGTACGGTAGCTAATTAGTATTTATCTGCTAAAACATGAGATGTGATTGAGTTAGGGTAGTCGTGCGACTTTGTTGACCTTAGCCAAGGGTCGTACGGGTGGGTTTAATTCAATCAGGAAATGACGGGTTGAACTTGACTAGCGCTTATGATTTGTTGACCTTAGCCAAGGTCATAAGTTGCTAGGGGTAAAAACATTATCGGGAATTTCAAGTGTTGAAATTTGCAATGAGATTGCATACCTTCTATGAGATAGTTGGATCCCGATACCCGCTGCGAGTAAGTGTTACTCCTGGGAGAGTTTTACACATTGCGATTAGCCGATCAAGTAGGTGTCTAGAAAGGTGTCAACGAGGTTACGCCTCTGGGAAAACGAGATTTACATTAATTAGGTTCGTGCGAAAGCACGGGGGACCTCCCTCAAAGTACCGACACTGGCCTGGCTGAAAGATTGGCGAACTTGTAGTGTATAATTAATCCCGGCTAGTCTTTCCTTTTAAGGTTTGAAGGAAGATTTGATAAAAAGCAGTGGGAGCCATCCTGATTAGATAAGATAATAACCAATCTGATCTTGCACGAGCATACGCTAAAGTGTTTTCTTCTCTCTCTCTCCAGGTAGCGACCATTTCATGCCCTAATGAGGATAATAATATGGATGTATTGACCGAACCCGCATGTTATACTGTGCTGGGGAACGTTGGTTCCGTTCTTTCTTATAAGAGTTATAGGAATGAACAGGATATAGGGGAATACCAGGATTCCCATGCCACCCGAATGAAGAAAGTACATGTTGATGCATTTTCTTCGGGTGTGTTCGTTACAGAGAACTGTTTCTCCATTTGCTCTACGTCCTGGGTATTGGATACCGGGTCAGGATCCCATATATGTAATCAGTTACATGGGCTTAGGAAAGGTAGAGAACTTGGAGAAGGTGATAAAGATATTAGAGTTGGAAATGGTGCAATTGTTGCAGCTAAGACTGTCGGGGAATATCACCTTGTATTACCAACTGGTAATACATTGGTTCTGAACGAATGCTATTACATGCCGAACCTGATATGCAACATTATATCAGTTTCTTTATTAAGTAAAGAGGGATATAATTTTGTATTACAGGACAATGTTATGAACATTTTCCGTAACCAAAA
The DNA here is from genome assembly GCA_030015575.1 of Agapanthus africanus. Lineage (NCBI taxonomy): Eukaryota > Viridiplantae > Streptophyta > Magnoliopsida > Asparagales > Amaryllidaceae > Agapanthus > Agapanthus africanus. The sequence continues at coordinate 33,055,541 of CM057339.1, forward strand.
GTTGGTTGGATCAGGCACGTTGTGCAATGGCATTTATGTTCTAAATCAATCGACAGTTCTGAGCATAACAAACACACACAAGAGGAAGAGTTCTGAACTCAACGAATCCTTCTTGTGGCATTGTAGACTGGGCCACATCAATGCGACACGACTAGCTAAGTTGCATAAAGATGGATATTTAAATCCGTTTGAATTTTCATCTTATGACACTTGCCAGTCATGTCTCAAAGGCAAGATGACCAAAACTCCATTTTCGGGACACGGAGAAAGAGTTACCGAACTCTTGGGACTTATACATAGTGATGTATGCGGTCCCATGTCTACACATGCCAGGGATGGTTCTTCGTACTTCATTACATTCACTGACGATCTCTCTAGATTCGGATATTTGTTCCTGATGAAACACAAATCAGAAGCTTTTGAGAAAATTTGGAGAATATAAACAAGAAGTCGAGAACCAAACCAGAAAAAGTATTAAAATCCTTCGATCCGATCGAGGAGGTGAATACTTGAGCAATGAATTCCTGGACTTCCTAAAAGAGAATGGGATTCTCTCTCAGCTGACTCCTCCATATACACCACAGCACAACGGTGTATCAGAACAGAGGAACCGCACCCTATTAGATATGGTGCGCTCTATGATGAGCACAGCTGAGTTACCTATTTCCTTCTGGGGATATGCGCTGGAGACAGCCATATACCTATTGAATAGAGTTCCAACTAAATCTGTGCCTACCACTCCATATGAGATATGGAATGGAAAGAGACCATCTCTTAAAAGAGTTAAGATATGGGGTTGTCCGGCTTATGTTAAAAAGCAAAACCCGGACAAACTCGAGGCACGATCAGTTTTTTGTAAGTTTGTAGGATATCCAAGCAATTCGTATGGATATCTATTCTACCACAGTGAACAACAAAAGGTGTTTGTTGCTCAACATGCCACCTTTTTAGAAAAGGAATTTCTTACAAAACAAATTAGTGGCGATGAGGTAGAGCTGGAAGAGGTTCCAGCAACACAAACTACAACTGAAGATTTAGTGGAACCAGAGGATTCAGTAGCTCCCAATGAACCTCAGCCTCTCCGCCGATCTAGTAGGGTTTCTCGCCAACCTGAGAGATACTACGGTTTTCTCATGGATGGAGGGAGCGAGGATTGCATCATGGAGGATGATGACCCAACTAGCTTCGAGCAGGCCATCACGAGTAGGGACTCAGTGAAATGGCTGGATGCAATGCGGTCCGAGATGGAATCCATGTACACCAACAAAGTATGGACTTTGGAAGTTGCTCCTGAAGGGGTAAAACCCATCGGGAGCAAGTGGATCTTCAAGAAGAAACTTGGTGTAGATGGGAAAGTGGAGACTTTCAAAGCTAGACTTGTAGCAAAGGGTTTTCGTCAAAGACCAGGTGTGGACTATGACGAAACCTTTTCTCCAGTGGCTATGCTTAAATCCATCCGAATCATGCTTGCCATTGCTTCCTTTCATGACTACGAAATCTGGCAAATGGATGTTAAGACCGCCTTTCTAAATGGTGATTAAGAAGAGTGCGTGTACATGACTCAGCCAGAGGGCTTCGTAGACAGTGGGAGCAGCGGGAAGGTGTGCAAGCTGCTTAAATCCATTTATGGATTAAAGCAAGCATCGCGGAGTTGGAACATCTGCTTTGACGTCGTTATCAAAGAATTTGATTTCGTCAAAAACCCAGATGAACCTTGTATTTACAAGAAGGTGGCAGGGAGTAAGGTTGTCTTCCTCGTATTGTACGTAGACGACATACTCTTGATAGGAAATGATATTCCTATGCTGCAATCGGTCAAGCTCTTCTTATCACAAAGATTCTCAATGAAAGATCTTGGTGATGCCTCCTGCATATTGGGGATTAGGATCTATAGAGATAGATCCAAACGGATATTGGGATTATCCCAATCCAGGTACATTGACACCATACTAAAGAGGTTTAGTATGGAAGAATCCAAGCGTGGGAATTTGCCCACGATCTCTGGAGTCACTCTCTCTAAAGAGATGTCTCCCAAGACTGATTTGGAGAGAGCTCGCATGCAAGGGATACCCTATGCTTCAGCAGTAGGCTCTATCATGTATGCGATGCTATGTACCAGACCCGATGTAGCATACTCACTAAGTGTAGTGAGCAGGTATCAAGCTGATCCTAGAGAGAGTCACTGGACAGCTGTGAAGAGCATTCTCAAGTACTTATGAAGGACTAGAGATATGTTCTTGGTGTATGGTAACGGAGAACTCCAAGTGGAGTCCTTTACCGATTCGAGCTTCCAGAGTGATAAGGACGACTCTAAGTCGCAGTCGGGTTTTGTCTTTACCCTTTACGGAGGGGCGGTTAGCTGGAAGAGTTCCAAGCAGGAAACCGTGGCAGACTCGACGATGGAGGCTGAATACATCGCTGCCAACGATGCTGCCAAAGAGGCTGTCTGGGTCAAGAAGTTCATTACTGAACTTGGAGTGGTTCCATCCATTGAGCATCCAATACCTTTGTATTGCGATAACAATGGAGCGGTGGCTTTGGCCAAGGAACCCAGGTCCCATCAGCGATCCAGGCATATTCTGAGGCGGTATCACCTGATCCGGGAGATAGTTGATCGCCGGGAGATCGAGGTCAGGAGGGTTGACACGAAGAACAACACGGCGGATCCACTCACGAAGGCCATTCCCCAGACACAGTTTGAGAGACTCTTCGGGATGCTTGGTATGCGATACTACAGCAGCTGGCCCTAGTGCAAGTGGGAGATTGTTAGTTGTATGTATGCCCTAGAGGCCAGTATTGTACAGATGATGTATATTATATTGGATGCTTGGACATATATAGAGATGACTTTCTTGCTCGATATGATAGTATGCTATCTGGTTACTCTTTATCTTAACTTGTACACTAGTCTCTTTATACTGTCTTATAGTTACATGTTGGTAAAGCCCTTAGGATGTGTACTTGACTACCTGGACTATGATGCAGATCATACTAGTAGGGACATGGTAGTCCATAAGTACATCCTTCAAGGTCCCTAGTCGTGGGTGTATCGAGACGGGGCATCGATATACCAGAGTAGACTAGCGTATACGCTTCTCGACCCATGAGATGGGCGATAGATGATCCCATATCCATTGGTGTTTGACATCAGAGATGGTATACGGGTGCTCAGTGGAGACTGGGTACACTGGACGGACTCACCGAGAACTCCCAGATGGTATTATACCTTACGTCAGATGGCAGTTCTCAGGTGACACTTGTACAGGTTAGTCTGTAGACCCGAGATCGTCATAAAGTCTTGTGTGATTCCCACTGTGCTTTGATCTCCACCTTACCACGTCCATGAGGGCGTGCAAAACGGTGGTCTTTGGGTACAGTCCCGAGTCACATGGAGGCAATGAGCGATAGGAGGGGTTTCGTCTCTCCCGGTATTGGGGATTGATGTTGCGCAGTGCTCGATTGGCCGTAACAGGGAAGTCCCTGGCCAGGGCTGATCAGAGATTTGCTGGTAAGCGTTACCAGTAGTTTCTCGACCCGTTATGGGCCTCATATCGGCACGACTTATCGGTTATTGGGGTCTGACGTATACCACCCCTAGACTTGATATACGACATATCAGACGAACAGACCGGACTGTACGGTAAGTGTTACTGGTTGGATTCACAGGAGTGTGAGCGGACTAGCTCGTCGATCTTCTGATCGCTCAATACCCGGATGGCCGTTACGTTTAGCAGACCGCTTGCGGCTTGTGGGTGCTTGATATGATCATCATCTGCTACCGGCGTATTGACGAGTCTTTAGAGTCCTACACAGAGGTTTCCTGGTTCAAGCGAAACGAAATAGGAGCGCATATGAGATATGTGCAGGACCGAGAATAATGCGTGTATGTGATACCGCATTTCATTCTCGCGATATATGTTTCGATTGGTTATATTCGATATGACCTAGTTATCGAATCATTGATTCGATAAATCGATACATTGGATTCTAGTCGGTTATGTGCGACATGACCGGATCATTAAATCAAGTGTTGATTTAATGATTTAATGTATAATTATATATTTGATATACTACATTGCATTAACTAGTATTGGTTCACTTTATATGGATTTTCTCACTTGATGTGCAAGAAGTATATGTGATATACTTTTGTGCACATATTTGTATCATGTTTGATGATACATGATCTTGTTGTTAAGTATAAAGAATTAAACCATGGTTAAATGTTGATTAGGGTTTTGCATTTTCATTTATTTATTTATTTATTTATTTGAAAATGATTATGATGAGAATGGTGGCTTCTTTTGTTTTAAGTTGAAGCTTCATGAAGCTTTGGCTTTTGTAACCATCCTTATCTTCATGCTTAACCCTAACCCTCTCAAGTGACCATGGTTTATTCTCTACACTTAACCTAGGTTAGAACATGATAAGTATTTTGATTTTATTATTCTTTTTCACAATACTTATCATATTCTAGCCTCATCTTCTCTTTCTTCTTCAAGAGAGAAAACTAGATGCCATCAATGGCAACTTGAGAAAAAGTGAGTGAAATCCAATTCTAAAGTGAACCCACCTCCTATTTCTTCACCCTCTACCTCTTGCCAAGTTGTTTTGGGTGTTTTCTTCACAAGTTTCACAACTTTGTGAAGTCGGAGCTTGAGCTTGTGCAACCTCGACGTAGATCGTCTTTGACACGAAGCCGACGACCTATTCCGCCCGTTTCTCCGATGAAGCCGACAAATGAGTTCGGGATTCATGATGGACAGCGAGAGGACACCCACGTGGAGCTAAGGAAGTGGATAACCGGATCTACAAAGGTTGTAGCATCTAACTTTTAGTTAAAGTGTTAACTAGTTTATAGTTTCGCCTAGAAATCTAGCCGACGATCCATATTAGGGTTTCTCGGCACCCATAAAATTTTAAATTGGCATGTTCGATGCCTTGTGAGACCTCTATAGTGTGCCTAGGAACCCTACAGTGGTATCAGAGCCTAGCAAGAGCCTTAGGCGAAGTCTAGACGGAGTTTGAAGTCCGAACGAACCCGAAACCCCAAAACCCATGAGCTCTCTGTCCTTTTTCTAAAATCGGGGATTTTTCCACATTAAAAATATGCAGAAAAATCAGCAGGCTAATCTAAGAGTTACTATGAATTTCGATGGACTAATTCCATCAAAGAGCCGCGGATCCGCGGCACGAGCATGGCTCGTGCGGCGGATGCGCGGCGCTTTTGTCGTTTTGTGCATTTTAATTTTCACAGTAATTCTCATTTTTCTGTGTTGGTTTTCCTGGGAATTTTTAATATTCATTCAAGAGTTGAATTTTCCAGGGTTGTTTTGGGGATTCGGTATTTCGACCGGATTATCAAATTTCGTCTTTTGTGTATTTCCGGATAATTTTCAGAATATGTTAAAAAGTTCGACCGGATATAAATACCCAATTTTTCCCCTGTCGGGAAATTTCCAAGTGTTGGATTTTTCCGTAGTTTAACGACGTTCTAAGTAGTGCAAGTAACGCGATGGACCCTCTAGAAGACAACAAACCTTAACTCGATTATGTGACCGTCTTGAACTGCCCTTTGAACCTTCGGGTTTGGGGCAGTACGGCGTGCCACATGTGAGGCGTTGGCTTGACCCTTCTACGGCTGGACCGTTGGTACTGAGGCACGAACTGAATGTTGTTAGACTTATTTCATGTGTTGAGTTGTATCGGGAAAACTTGGGTATTCGACAGTTCGATCGGAAAGTTTAACATTTTCTGTTTATCTGGAATGTGATACAATAATTGGAATTCACAAGTAGTTATGAGATAACTGAATGAATGTTATAAATCTAGCAATTTAGTCCCATATGATATTGAAAAGAGTTTTCGATAATGAGACTAAAATGCGGGATTTATATCTGTTAGGCATGCGATGTCTAAAGAGGTTGCGGATTCCAACTGTTGTAGTTTTACACTTTCTTTTCTGTGACCGTAAGTGTAGTATGTTCATATCGCCGGTTTCGTTGCTATACGTCAACGACAATTGGGGTATGCATACTTACTTACGTTGATGACATGTAATGTTATGTGTTGCTGGATATGTTATATTGGATCGTCGTGTTCGAATAGCCGGGGGTTTTTATGTGAGATGAGTGTTTTCCATTTTCATTCATGTAAAAACTTGTACGTAATATTCTTTTATTTGGGGCACTTCCAGGTAGCGGAAGTTGTCACCTTTTGTATATTATTTACTTTTCCGCATTAGGATAGACCCAAGGAGGGGAGCACAAGTAACCGGGTTCTGGGGTCCAGTGGGAGACCAACTCAAGGAGTCGAGTCCGGGTCTCCTAACCCTAGAATTGGCAGGGTTGCTTACCGCTCTCGTAGGGGTCTAGGGATGTGGGATTGGCTATTCATCACGACCGTGGAATCCGTGTTTTATACTGGCTCGTATTGAAAACACGAACGTCCTAGTATATCCAATGTTTCATATGTTTCTTCTGCTGCGATATCTGTGATGTGATCATGTGATGTTCTGTGATGGATATAGTATATAGTATATATGATATATTATATAGACGTTACTTATGTTTTACACCCACGCTAGCCCTGCCCTGCTCTGTCGTTAGTTACCTAACCTAACGGTGCACGAGGGGACATCGAGGCGAATGCGGATGGCATAAGTGTACGTCATATCTATCTGTGATGTTTAGGTATTTAAATGATGGGACTTCATTAATGTGATTAATGAAAGAAAAGAAACCTCAGATGTTGTAGAATCAAATTTTAAACAAAACAGGTAGCTACAGTTCTTGTTTTGCATAGCGGTATATATGATATACCCTGCACCTTATTCGATGAGGAAAGGACCGAGATCCCTTCACCGGGAGTGACTCCTTTAGCAATAACTCGCAGATGCTACACACTCGGTTTGGCTTTGATTACTTTTAAGAGTTTTTGCTTTGCACAGTGATATATATGATATATCCCGCACCTCATTCGACGAGGAAAGGGCCGACGATCCCTTCACCGGGAGTGACCCCTTTAGCAAAACTAGAAAAGCCTCAAAATCATTCCATTTTAAAACTTCATTTGACTCTACAACGATATCAAGTTCATTACGCAATAGGTTTTCAGAAAAACCTGCTTAGCCCTCCGTCATTTCAGATAGAGACTAGTTAGTATTCGTGCTGCGTTTGTTGACCTTAGCCAAGGCGTGGTGTACGGTAGCTAATTAGTATTTATCTGCTAAAACATGAGATGTGATTGAGTTAGGGTAGTCGTGCGACTTTGTTGACCTTAGCCAAGGGTCGTACGGGTGGGTTTAATTCAATCAGGAAATGACGGGTTGAACTTGACTAGCGCTTATGATTTGTTGACCTTAGCCAAGGTCATAAGTTGCTAGGGGTAAAAACATTATCGGGAATTTCAAGTGTTGAAATTTGCAATGAGATTGCATACCTTCTATGAGATAGTTGGATCCCGATACCCGCTGCGAGTAAGTGTTACTCCTGGGAGAGTTTTACACATTGCGATTAGCCGATCAAGTAGGTGTCTAGAAAGGTGTCAACGAGGTTACGCCTCTGGGAAAACGAGGTTTACATTAATTAGGTTCGTGCGAAAGCACGGGGGACCTCCCTCAAAGTACCGACACTGGCCTGGCTGAAAGATTGGCGAACTTGTAGTGTGTAATTAATCCCGGCTAATCTTTCCTTTTAGGTTCGTGCGAAAGCACGGGGGACCTCCCTCAAAGTTTCGCCTAGAAATCTAGCCGACGATCCATATTAGGGTTTCTCGGCACCCATAAAATTTTAAATTGGCATGTTCGATGCCTTGTGAGACCTCTATAGTGTGCCTAGGAACCCTACAACACATAGAAATAAACTACCGTCTCCTCGGTAACGGTGCCATTTGATTGTTACACTTTTTTGCGTGCTTAGTTAATTACCGCAATCAAGACGGTTTCGCTTGGTAGTTAGCCGGTTGAGTACGGGTCGTCCGCAGGGAGATGAGAATCTTTTTCTATGTACTTTGACGAGTTAAGTCCAAATGTCCAGGTTTGTTTGAGATTAACTATGTGCTGAAATGTATATAAAGAGAGCTTGTTAGGGTTAGGATTAGGTTAGTTTGAGATAGGAGTCGCTCATTTCTTTCGTTGCCACTCTTAATATCGGTGTTACGGTAATCGACAACAACGGGGATTAGCACGACTAGGAAGGAACTTGCGAGTATAAGTTAGGCTTTCCAACGCTTAGTTTCTTCTTTTTGGTCCTTGTCCGTCCTTTCTTGGCTTTTAACCTTAACCTCTGGTTAATTCAACCACAACCGGTCTTACTAAGGAATCACCGCTATCATGTAGGATAGGATGCCGTAGGGAGCGGATTGTGGTTCAATTAACGGGAGTCCGAATTAAGATGTTGGGCAAGAAAAGAGTAAGAGAGATTTCCTTCTCTCAAACTTTTCTTATCCTACCCTAACAAGTGAGAAACTACTCACCCATTACAAAAAAAAAGAAAATGCAACAAAAGGAGGAAGATAGAAAGAAAGAGGTTAGAAAATTACAACTAGCTATTTGAGACCTCACTTTGGCAAGGATCAAGCTTAAGCATCATTATTGTTAAGGATAAAGAAAAATAGAAGAAGAAAGAAACAAACAACAAATAACAACAACTAGATTCGCAATTGAAAATTACAAGCAAATATAATTAACAAAATAACAAGACAAGCATGATAAAGAAAAGAACTCTTTTATTCATCACTTCACTCATAAAAGCTCACTACAAGGTTTTAATGGAGAAAGATGAAAAGAGAAAGAAGAACTACAAAATCTCTCCTAAAATCTAACACAAAAATAAGCACCCTTCACTTGGCATTGTTCTGGGCTATTTATAGGCAGGAAACTGAAACCTTATGGCAACATTCTGGCCCCACATGAAGTTACCAAACTGCCCCCAAAAAATCGTCAGTTGCCGAGTTAACTCGGCCGCGGATCCACGGCCATTTAGGGGAGTTGGCTCATCATTTTTGGTGGATTTCCCTGTGTTGTTGTTCTCTTCAGTGTGGTTTATTTGGTTTCTCAGAATCTCTTCATATTTCTTCCAGATTTTCAGCAGATCAAAAGGTGATTTGATGTGGATCGTTTGCCATGATTTTCTTGAGCTCCACGTAGAAATCTTGGATCTTGTGTTGACATTGTGCTTTGTGCATGAAAATGACCATTGATTTGCCATTTTGTCCTTTAAACTGGTGTGCGGCAACATACGGATAGAGAGCGGAGACCTGTATTTTATCTGTGGTTGGCAGTAATCCAGAATTTGTCGCGCTTTTCCATGAATTTCACTGTTTAGAGCTGAGAACCTGTAACCTGCAATTATCTAGAAAATACGGATCAAGAGTACCTACCTATAAGCAATGTGATCAAAAATGGGCGGTATAAAAATGCAAATATCTGATATGAACACAGCGCCTCGCGTGCAAAGTACGAGAGGGCCAACACCAAGAGTTAAAAACTCTGAGGCAGTGCCTCACGTGCAAAGCACGAAAGCGCCAGCGCCAGAACTAAAAGTTCTCCACCCTTGGATCAAAGATCCAACGCAGATCGTAAATCATCAGAGTACAGAATTAAATTCTGATTGAGGAAATACTCCTCAAATCTTTCTAAACAAGAAAGATTGTGCTCTGTAAGTCAGAGCACCGTTGGATCAAAAATCCAATGGTGATTAAAAACCACCAAGATACAGAATTAAATTCTGATTGAGCAAATACTCCTCAAATCTTTCTAAATAAGAAAGATTGTGCTCTTTAAATCAGAGCACCGTTGGATCAAAGATCCAATGGTGATTAAAAATCACCAAGATACAGAATAAGCTCTGTATGGGAAAATATTTTCCCAATCTTATTAAAAACAAAAAAATGTCTTCTGTAAAACAGGAGTCCCTAGATTAAAGATCCAACGATGGATAAAACCTCCGAATCAATTAAAAATCTCTCAATGAGAGATTTTCTTAACAAAAATCAACAAACTTGCCTATTCTAAATAAAGGACTCGAGAGCAAAGAGAGAGAGAAACAGAGGAAATAGGAAGAACCCCCCCCCCCCTAAACTTCAAGTTCAAAAAAGGAGCAAGCAAAAAGAGCTTTTAAAACAGAGAGGAAAGAAGAAGAACTTTCTTTAAGGTAAATAGAGATCATAGTATCTCATCTGCATACCCGAGGGTTTAACCCTCATAGAAGAACATAGTTCTTTCCCTGGATCTGAGATCCATGAGACAAATCTCCCACAAATGAGAATTTAATTCTCGTAAGGATGAATTTGTTCTTGGGGATTGAAGATCCAGGGGAGAGCAAAGAATTTAACTCTTCAGAAAAACGCACAAATAAGGAAACAGCGCCGAACGCCCCATGTGCCCCTCATGTGGGCACTGCTAAAATAAAGAGTGCTTAGCACTCAATGGTTGGCGCCCAGCACCAAGCGCTCTACGTGCCCCTCACGTGGGCGCTAATAAAATAAAGAGTGCTCTGCACTTAGTGATTGGCGCCTAGCACCGAGCGCCGCACGTGCTTCTCATATGGGCACTAATAAAATAAAGAGTGCTCTGCACTCAATGGTTGGCGTCCAGCGCCGAGCACCCCACGTGCTTCTCACGTGGGCGCTGTTTAACATAAAGCGCTCTGTGAATAGAGCCCAGTACCATAAAGAGTGTTTAACACTAAATAAAAAATCAAAAAAACAAAAAAGGGTGAGAATCAAAGCCTATATCAATGCTCAGCATTGTTGAACAAAAGGGACCGAGCCCAAACAAGTGTTTAACACTTTATTCAAAAATTTAGCGGGCTAAGTCCAAGCTGACCAAAAGTCCCTAATTCAGATCAATCAAGTCCATGAGCTCACAAATTTTCTAAATTTGATCTTAGTCCTAAACCCAACTACATATCTCTCAACTGACATTGGTTCAAGAGTACATCTCCCCACACCTCTGATATATGTCGTTTTAATTCTTCAACGTCTTCGGAGAGGTAGCAGGTCCTGACAATCAACAAAACCTGTGGACCGCAACGTCCCTAAACTACCTATGGACCGCAGCGTCTCTAAACTAATGGTGGACCGCAACGTTCTTAAACTAATAATGGACCGCAACGTCCCTAAACTCAACTCTATGGACTATGATGTCCTTAAACATAGACTATGATGTCCTTAAACCCACATAGACTATGATGTCCTTAAACCCAATAGACCGTGACGTCCTTAAACTAAAACGATAGAGCTTAAATGCTCTTTTGTTGGATCAAAAATGATCATGAACCCCGTTGAGTAGATCTTAGTCTAAAATTAGACTAACGTATCCTCAACAAATATTTAAGTTGATCTTAATCTCAAACGAGATTAACGAACCTTAAAACAAACCAAACCCAAATCTAAGAAAATACGGATTTGTACTAATCCCCGCCCTACGTGCGACAACATAAATTAGTCTCCGCATACAATCCACGGGCAACCAAAAAGAAAACAAACATACACGATACGAAGTGAACATCTGGAGCACGAGAAAGTGGTTATCGCTACGTGGTAATGTAATTAACTGTAGGGGCTTGCGCCTGCAAGGAAGAGTGTCCCCACAATCAAAAACCCCTCGCAAACGAGAGGGAATCTGACGAAGTCTTCTACAACGGCCACATCCATCTAAACCTCTGATACACGAAGCCATAAATCAGCTTGGCATCCTTGGAGAGGTGGATGGATAAACCTAAATAGCATCTGCCCCTAAATTCAGGCTAGACGTTTTTGTTTACCGGCTTTCGGCGGTAAACAGGGTTAAACCCTAGTTTTTTTTAGAGAAATTAAATTCTTATATGTTTTTTTTTGTAAGAGTTAAACTCTTTGAACTCAGTTCTTTCCCCAAGTCTTTGAATTTGCATGACAGAATCTCACCGATGAGAATTAAATTCTCAACTTATGGGGAGATATGCCTCTGCAGATCTCAACCAGAGGAAGAACTAAGTTCTTCTATGAAAGGTTAAACCCTTAGAGATGCAAATAACAGTATTTTGTTTTTTTTTACCTTGTGTTTCAAGAGAACAAGTCTTTTTCTGAGAATTAAATTCTCTCATTGTATATTCTTTAAGTCTCTCTAGGTAGCTCTCTCTCGCTCTCTCTCCCCTCCTCCTCCTTTAACTTGAAGTCATAGGTTCTTTATATAGTGGAGAGAAGTTTGTTGATTAGTTTTAGGAAATCTCTCATGGAGAGATCCTAGTTGATTTTGGGGGGTTTACCCACTATTGAATTTTTGATCCAAGGGTTTCTGTCTTACAGAACATATTTTCTTGTTTTTTAAACAAAATTAGAAAAATATTTTCCCATACAGAATTTATTCTGTAGATTGGTGATTCTTTAATCACCATTAGATTTTTAATCCAACGGTACTCTGTTTTACAAAGGGAAATATTTCTAGTTTAGAAAGATATGAATAATATTTTCCAACTCATGGTATCTTTGATCTGCCAACTTTCTGTTCAACAGAACATATCATTTCTCATTTAAAAGGCTCAATAGAATTTAATTCTATGCTTAATCACCGTTGGATCTTTGATCCAACGGTTCCTAGTTGAGTAGAATATAATTCTACACAGGGAAGTGCCCTCACGTGTTTAACACATGAGGCTTATTAGCCTAGTAGTAGTTTTAATTGCAGTGCCTATATGCGTTGCATATAAACACTCACATGTTAAACACGTGGGGCTCTTTTAGCCTAGAAATTGTTTTAATTGCAACGCATATAGGCACTCACGTATTAAACATGTGGGGCTCTTTTAGCCTAGCAATTGTTTTAATTGCAGTGCCTATATACGTTTCATATAGGCACTCACGTGTTAAACACGTGGGGCTCTTTCAGTGGGGATTTTTCCCCCATCCCTTTTTTTATAAAGGAACAGGGACTATTGAATCCTCTAGTTCCACCAAATCGTCAGTTATAGTTTGTGTTGCTGGAACTTCTTCCAGTTCTACCTCATTGCCACTAATTTGTTTCACAAGAAATTCCTTTTCTAAAAAGGTGGCATGTCAAGAAACAAAACACCTTTTGTTCCTCGGTGTGGTAGGAGATATTCCCTAGCGTCAGTTTGGGATATCCTACAAACTTGCACAGAACTGATCTTGCCTTAAGCTTGTCCAGATTTTGCTTTTCAATATAGGCCGAACAACCCCATATCATAACTCATTTAATGGATGGTCTCTTCCCATTCCATATCTCATATGGAGTGGTAGGCAACAGATTTGGTCGGAACTCTATTCAATAGGTATGCAGCTATCTCAAGTGCATTTCACCAAAAAGGAAATAGGCAAATCAGCAATACTCATTATAGAGCGCACCATATCAAATAGGGTGTGATTCCTCCATCCCGATATACCGTTGAGTTATGGTGTATACGGAGGAGTAAGCTGAGAGAGAATCTCATTCTCTTTTAAATAATCTCGGAATTTCGTGCTCAAGTATTCTCCTCCATGATCATATCGAAGGATTTGAATACTTTTACCCATTTGGTTCTTAACTTCATACTTATATTCCTTGAATTTCTTAAAAGATTCAGATTTGTGTTTCAACAGGAACACAAATCCGTATCTTGAGAAATCATCGGCGAATGTAATAAAGTACGTGGAACCATTCCTAGCATGTGTAGATATAGGACCGCATACATCACTATGTATCAGTCCCAAGAGTTCCGTAGCTCTTTCTCCGTGTCCAGTAAACAGAGATTTGGTCATTTAGTCTTTGAGACATGACTGGAAAGTTTCAAAAGATGTAAATTCGAACGGATTCAAATTTGCATTCTTATGCAACTTTAGCTAGTCTTGTCTCATTGAAATGACCCAGTCTACAATACCACAAAAAGACTTCGTTCATTTATGAACTGTTACTTTTGTATGTGTTCTGTACGTTCAGAACTGTGGTTTGATGTAGAACGTGTATACTGTTATACAACGTACCATACCCAATCAACACTTGATTTAGGAAAACATTCACAATATTTTTTGTATGAAATAACAGTCGCTCGGAATCATTATATTACCAGTTGTTAACACTAGGTGATATTTGCCAACTGCTTTGGCTGCAACAATTGCACCATTCCCTACTGTTAGAGATTTATCACCCAGTTCCATTTCTCTACCTATTTATAGCCCATATAACAAATTACATATGTGGGGTTCAGATCCGGTATCTAATACCCAGGATGCAGAGGAAACTGAGAAACAGTTCTTGGTTATGAACACACCCGAAGACGATGCATCAACATGCTTTATTCTTCGTTTGGGTAGCGTGGGAATCTAGATATTCCTCTATTCCTTACTCAAACTTATGACAATCATAAGATAGAGTAGAACCTAGCCCAGTATAATAAATAGGTTCGGTCAAAACATCCATATTATCATCTTGATTAAGGCATGTCATTGGTCGCTACCAGGAGAGAAAGAAGGATAATCACTTTGTGTGCGCTCTTTGCAAGATTAGATTGGTTATTATTTTATCTAATCAGGATGGCTCCCACCGTTTTTATCAAATCTTCCTTCAAACCCTAAAAGGTAAGATTAGCTGGGATTAATTACACCCTACAGGTTCGCCAATCGTTCGGCCAGGCAAGTATCGGTATTTCGAGGGAGGTTCCCTATGCTTTCGCACGGACCTAATTAAAATAAATCTCGTTTCCCTAGAGGCATGACCCCATTGACACCTTTCTAGACACCTACTGGATTAACTAATTGTAAAGTGCAAAACTCTCCCAGGAGTAACTCTTACTCGCAGTGGGTATCGGGATCCAACTATCATATAGAAGGTATGCAATCTCATTGCAAATTTCAACACTTGAAATTCTCGATAATGGTTTTTACCCCTAGCAACTTATGACCTTGGCTATGATCAACAAATCATAAGTGCTAACCAAGTTCAACCCGTCATTTCTTGATTGAATTAAACCCACCCGTACGACCCTTGGCTAAGATCAACAAAACCGTATGACTACCCTAATCCAATCACATCACATACTGCATACAAGCATTAATTAGCTACCGCACACTACACCTTGGTTATGGTCAACAAACGTAGCACGAATACTAAATAGTGCTTATCTGAAATGATGGAGGGCTACGCAAGTTTTTAAGAAAACCATGAGCGTAATGACCTTGATATCGTTGTAGAATCTAGTGATTTTGAAAATGAGTGTTTTTTGAGGCTTTTGCTAGTTTCGCTAAAGAGGTAACTCCCGGTGAAGGGATCTCGGCTCCTTCCTCGTCGAATGAGGTGCTGGATATTTATCAAGGAATACCACTATGCAAAACAAGAACTGGAAAAGCAATCAAAAGACAAAATCAGGTGGGTTGCAGCATTTGCTAGTTTTGCTAAAGAGGTCACTCCCGGTGAAGGGTCTCGGCTCTTTCCTCATCGAATGAGGTGCTGGATATTCATCACGGAATACCACTATGCAAAGCAAAACTAAAGCTACTTTGTTTAAAAATTTGATTCTACAACATTTTTAAGTTTCTTTCTTTTCACTAATCTTATTAATGAAGTCTCATCATTTAATGTTTCCTAAATATTACAGAAAAATGAAACGAAAATAGAATGTACGTTTATACCATCCGCATTCGCCACTGGGCTCCGTCATACACCGTTAGGTTACTTAACTACCGACATAGCGGGGCCTGGACTAGTGCGGGTGCAAAATATAAGCAACGTTTATTATATATCATATATATAATATAGCATTCGTCTCACGCGGTTATATGATCACATCACAGAATCAAGCAGCAGATGAAACATATGAAATATTGGATATATTAGGATTTCCTTAATTTAAATTTAGCCAATAATATAAAACACGGATTCCACGGTCGTGATGAATAGCCAAACCTACAACCCTAGACCCCTACGAGAGCGACAAGTAACCCTACCAATTCTAGAGTTAGGAGACCCAGTCTCAACTCCTTGAATGGTCTCCCACTGGACTATAGAACCCGGTTACTTGTGGTCCCCACCTTGGGTCTATCCTAATGCGGAAAAGTAAATAATATGCATCAATGATGACATCATCCTCAACTCGGAAGTGCCCAAATAAAAGAATATTACATACAAATATTACATGAATGAAAATAAAAACTCTCATCTCATATAAAAAAACCCGGCTATTCAATCATGACGATGATCCAATATATCATATCAGCGACACATAATATCATATATCATCAACGTAAGTAAATACGCGTATCCTAAATTCCGTTGACATATAGCAACGAGATTTGGGATACCCCACGTATTACACTTACGGTCGCAGAAAAGAAATGTAAAACCATGATAATTAGAATCCGCATTTTCTTAGACATCATAAACCCGGAATATCTTATATTCCGAATTTCATACCCAACCCTATAAACCCCGCATTTTAGTCTCATATCAAAAACTCTTTTCAATAATTTAGTCGGGTAATTCAACAAGATTCCCGACTACCCGATCGAATACGCATCGGAAACTATAGTAGATGGTCGCACCCCCAATGCCGTCGACCAAGTGCACTTAGGCGGAACACCGTAGCCGTAAGCACCCGAGTGGATGCCATTGGCAACGGGGTTCCCCTACACTCACTTGGTTGGGGCGAGGCTATCTAATAAAATTATTCGACGAGTATTCGCGTACGATACGCGATTGCAACGGAGTTTCGATCCGAATCGAAACTTCGTGGCAATCGATCTACCGAGACTAAAACGCTAGATTTATAATCACTAACTAGTTTTCACAAAACTAATCAAATGTGGATTCCAACTAATGCATCCATATCAAACTTAAGCCTGAAACAATGATAAAAACGCGACTACAAAACACTCTGTATTAGCCCTAACAGAATTGTTAACATCATATGCTAACTGGGATAATTAAACATAACCTAAAACCCCAAAACCAAGCCCACAGAACACCAAAAAATTTCAAGCCAAAAATATATAGGAGGGGCCGGCGAGACCGGGAATTTGGGGGATCTTGCCGGGTCATTTGTGGTGTTTTGGCCTCGAATTTTTCCAGTGTTCTAGTTGTATCAAATACAACATTCTGCAGTTATTTAAATAATTTTCTGAGATCATTTTAAAATCGACAGAAACTTGAGGTTTCAAGTTACAATTTCGGAGTTGTTTCGGTTTCATATTTTGTAACAACTCCAATTTTGTATACCAAAAATTCGCTTTAAATATAGTGTACACTTGGAGTATTGATGTTGCTGGAAACAATTTAAGTATCTAATTCCTTACAATAATTACAAGAAGGAGCTTGTAGCTCACTGGTAATATATTGCACTGCTGAACCAAGCCACAAGAGTTCAAATCCCATGCCCCACATATTTTTTATTATCTTTTTGCTTTAAATTTTTGTGAAGTCAAATGGTCAAACAGCCATAACTCACAGTTTAATGCAATTTATAAAAAATAAACTATACCAAAATCTCCCCCAGACCAAACCCTACCCAACGACACCTGACTCGGCCCTGACTCGGCCGAATCGGCCGGCGCCGCCGGCCGGACTCGGCCGGTCGGCCGAGTCGTCAACACGAAAAAGTTTCGTGTTGACTTGGTCAACCCCCCTGCATGGTTTATTTTTCCAGTACTGTTACCCATTTTTCATTAAATCTCTTTTAAGTCCAAATTTAATGAAATTTTAATGATTTTTATATTTTTTTTTAATATTTTTTAATCCTAACCCTAACCCTAGCCTAGCCCTGTATAAAGACCCCTACCCTCTACCATTTCACCTCACAACTCTAAGTCCACTCTCCCAAATTCTTGAGAACTCGGTACAAAGAGCGAGAAGCGAAGCGCTGCCGAAACTGACGACGGATTCCGGCGACCGGATCAGAACCTTCGCGACGTTTTCGACGCATCGACAACCACCACCTTCTTTAGCCCCCTTAGCTTGTCCAAACCCGTAAGTCCTATCTCTTCTATCTCTCTTTTCCTTAATGTAAAAATACGACTTTTTGGAACCCGACGTCAATCGGAACAAAACGATTTCCGATTCGGTTTTTCTATAAATTTCCACTTGTCACCTAATACATAATACCTACCTATATTCATGTTGACTATTAATCACCCATAAATCAATTTAAACAAACTTTCTCACATGAAATGATAGCTTCTTTGTAAAACCGTATTCTTTTCATAAAAATACCATGAAGTTCATTTTTCTTCGTTTAATCAATTCCCTCACTCGTAAATATGTTTATCTTGATCACTAAACTTGTAGAAATCAATTTGAATGAATTTTCACACATGAAATGATAACGTTTTCAAATACCGTATTCTTGCGCTATAATACCTTTAAGTTTAATATGTCATGTTTTACCTCTAAACTTCATCAAAACTTAAAATAAGTCACGAGCTAATGACCTACCTCTACACACACAAATATAACCCTAATTGATATATGTCAAAACATAGAATACGACATTACAGGACTTTTCACTAAAATACCATAATCTTTATAACCTTTATTTAAAGCTTTAAGTTGTAAACTTTTCTAAATAAAATCTTTTATAAAATGAAAGCACGATAGGTCATGGACATCGATCGTTTATCTAAACTGTCTTGTGGTGTCTAGACAAGTGTGTCTAGGCTAGTGGTTTTTAATTAGGCCCACGACTGTGGTTCCTTCCCACTTAGCTGGCACTTACCTGACCGCAATTGACGGTGAAGAGGCGATTTGAGACTTCTAATGACTCATCGTTTAGACCTTAGAAATAGGCTAGTTGTCTTAGGAAACCCTAACAACTAAAATACGGACAACTATACTCTTTTGCAAATAAATACCTTATATTTATAAAACCGTTTTCCTAAATGAGAAGTGTTTATAAAACCTAAGCAAAGTGCCGCTACAACCCACCTTTGGGGAACTTGTTAGGGATAGTACGGTTCATCGTGCACCCGCAGGCTAGTAATGCGAGATTCAGACCTCCGCAAGGAGCATTCAGTCTCGAAAGGTTTAAAATACGACATTTAAGAAAAATGAGATTTTTGAAAATAAAATATTCATTTAAAAGTTATTCATGTGTTAATATATATATAATTATCACTTAAACACCTATTTTATCATAAGATAAAATTTCCACTTTTTCCTAAAATTAAAAGATTAAAACTTACATTAAGATACCATGAATTTCAGATAAAACAATTAATACTTTTATTAGGATATATTCACTAGAGTAACACAAATAGAATTCACATTCATTATAACAATAAAGACGAATAATAAATACTTGAGGTGTATTTTGAAAACTATACAAAAGTACTTTTTACATAAAACCCCCTCAAGTTTTACAAATTACAATAAAACCCCTAACTAATATTGAACTTCAAATTACCTTTCTTTTAGTCTGACTCGGGTTAGAGTCTGACTATTTCTGACTTGAATATGATTCAAGTCAATCTATATTCTTTTATATTCCAACACAATTTGAATACATGAATCCCTGAATCCAGTTAACAATATATTCATTTTGACTGAATCAAACCATGGATATTCATCCATTATCCTGATATTCCATTTACCTGATTATACAGTTACAACATGTTTACTGATATCATGGTTTTGGTCGATCACCCAACTTACATATTCCAATACTACAATACTGTTAAACATTACGGGGTTTAAGGGGTAGATTGGTACGGAAGGTGTTAAAGGTGGCACGAGGTGGTCAGATTAAGACACCTAACCTGAATCCTATTGCTGTTGTACCGTGGCATAACGGTTCCTTGTACTTCCTTTTGCCCTGATCTCTAGCATATAGAGATCTCCCTCGTATACACTGGCATCCTTCTGTACCAAGCTACAAACAGCAGCGCTAACACAATATTCCATAATATTCAACAATGTAATGCTTAGAAAATAATTTTATACTGTCATTCTAATTCTTCCTTATCTTTGGGACTTACCGAGCGACCTGTTCGCTGACGACATTCTATTTCTTTCTTCTTTAAATGTCGTCAGGTGCGTTGGACCAAGCTCAGATCGAGCCCACCGGTGAAGATTTGGAGCAGTTCCAAGAAGATCCCGAGCTTTAGATATTGTACCTTGTTCCTTCCAGTACTTTTCATTTATTGTTATGCCACTGTTTAGGCATTGCTTTTCTTTTCAGATGTATTTTTTTTCATGCGTTGTACAAAGAATGTTATTAATAAAAGTTGCTGTTATCTCTATATCATTTGTCTCTTGTGTTTTACTTTATATTGCTTAGCTACGCTTAGCGTGTGTACTTCTGAGTATATACGTAGCGGGCCTTGTCGCGTCCACTTTGCCGTACACTGGGAAGCGGGGCGTGACAGGTTTTATTGGTGGCCCATGCAGGTCAGAGCTGTATGAATCCCTGTCATACAGTTCTGGTCTGCGTGAACAACCTAAGCAATATAACACAAGAACCAGCAACTAAAACATTCTTTACAATTCATGTTCTTTGAATCTTGCAATTCTCTATTCCTTGAATCTTATCATTTCATGTATTTGAATCTGCCCTAATCCAAATTTTTCTTCAGGGTTATGGATTCCCCGAACAACACCAGCACTAACGTCAACAACACCCCTCCAGCACTACCTCTCACACCAGCTATTCCTGCACCACCCACTGAGCAAACGATGCTATTCGAGGCGATCCGTAGTCTTCTCGAGGGACAGCAACAACTTTTGAACCGTCCTGAAGCCGATGCACCAGGAGTAAAGCAATTCAGAGCTTTGCACCCAAAGCAATTCTCTGGTAAAGGAAGCCCTCTCGAAGCAGAAGAATGGGCACAAAGCATCGAAGACGATCTGGCAGCAGCTCAAGTGCCAGACAACGCTTGGGTCCGTGTAGCGAAGCTACAGCTCACGGATAATGCTCGCAATTGGTGGAAGGCGGAAGAAACCCGTCTAGCACAGCCGATTGAATGGAAGACATTTCGCGAGAAGTTCGATGCGAAATATTTCCCTGTGACTGCCAGGTTCGCTATGGAGCAGCAGTTTATTCATCTACAGCAAGGATCAATGTGGGATAAATCGATAGATGAATATGATGCTGAGTTCACTATGTTGAGCCGGTAAGATATGCCACAATAGTTCAAATTTTTTAAATATCACATACTACACAGCTAACACAATCTTTAAACAGATTCGCGGCACACCTGATACCGACGGATAAGATCAGAACCCGTCGTTTTCAGCAAGGTTTGGACACAGAGATTAAGACTGCTCTAGCCACAGGAAAGTTTTTGACTCATGAGGAAGTCTTAGAAGCTGCCCGCAGTTATGAGGCAGTAATAAAAGAGAGGGGCAGACCTCAGTCTGCAGGAGTCAAACGCCCTGCCAACCAGATGGTAGGTGGAGCCACGTCCAGACCACCTTTCATGCCAAGGCGATCCGGAGTACCAACTCATCGTCCTAGCCCAGCCTTTTGCACATACTGCAAGAGAACTGGACATATGATGAAGGACTGCTGTCGAGCCAACCGCCTCTGCTTAGTCTACGGTTCAGCCACTCATGATATTGGATCTTGTCCCCAAAGACAGAACCCAGTTGCTGCACCCAGGCCAGCAAATACTTATCAGCAGAGACCAGCTCTTCAGGCACCTGCTCCCAGACTTGCACTGCTTGCACCACCCAGGGGACCACAAGCTGCACCACCTCCTCGACAGTTCCATCAAGCTCAAAGGAACATTCAGAGGAATGCTCCTCATGCCAGGAGGAATGTGCCAAAGCGCCAGGCTTTCATGATGTCTGTGGAAGAAGCTGAGGCCACTGGCCAAGTCATTACTGGTAAACTTCCTTCTCAAACTTATCTTTTAGTCTTGTTTATCTACACACTTTCCCTATACCTAAAACCTATCCCATATACCTTAGGTACAATCCTAGTAGCTTCACTACCTGCACTTGCACTGTTTGATACTGGAGCATCCCACTGCTTTATGTCACAATGGTTTGTCCGAACCCATGCGATTCCAGTCTCACCGCTTGTATCCAGCTGGAACGTCAGTTCCGGAAATGGTGTTCTAAAGGAAACTATGGGATACAGCATGTGTCCAGTCGTCGTCTGCAGTCGAGAATTTTATGCTGACTTCAAGGTACTGGACATACCAAACTTCGATGTGGTTCTAGGAATGGACTGGCTTGGAACCTTTTATGCTACCATCGACTGTCGTCAAAGGAGGGTAGTATTCGAGATTCCTGACCATCCGGTCTTCTACTTCAAGAGTGGAGATCGCACCCTGGAGCCAAGTACTTACAAAGCAAAGCCAAGGGAAGCAGTAGTTGCAGCAGCTCATGCAGAGGAAGAATCAAGACCGGAGGTAGTTCGAGAGTTCGACGATGTATTCCCTGACGATATATCAGGTTTGCCTCCCGATCGAGCTCTTGAATTCAGTATTGACTTAGTACCAGGAGCACAACCAGTGATCAAAGCACCGTATAGACTAAGTCCGGAAGGTTTGAAGGAAATTCGAACACAGTTGGACGAATTACTGGCGAAAGGATGGATTCGTCGCAGCACTTCAAGTTGGGGAGCACCTGTACTATTGGTGAAGAAGAAGGAAGGTTCATACAGAATGTGCATCGATTATAGGGCCTTGAACGAAGTTACTATAAAGAACAAGTATCCACTCCCGCGCATCGACGATTTATTCGATCAGCTAAGTGGATCTTGTGTCTTCTCTAAACTAGATCTTCGTTCAAATTATCATCAAGTGAAGGTCAAGGAGGCTGATATTCACAAGACAGCTTTCAGAACTCGCTATGGACATTACGAATTTCTAATAATGCCATTTGGAGTGACCAATGCACCAGCAATCTTCATGAACCTTATGAACCAAGTCTTTCGGGAGTATTTAGACAGGTTCGTTGTCATCTTCATCGACGACATCTTGGTATATTCAAAGAACCGGAAAGAGCATGCGGAGCACTTACGAATTGTCCTGGAAACTCTTCGACAACATAAGCTTTATGCCAAATACAGCAAGTGCGAGTTTTGGCTAAAACAGGTTAGTTTTCTTGGACACATCGTATCAGGAGAAGGGATTTCTGTGGATCCAGCAAAAATTTCAGCAGTCAACGAATGGCCTACACCAAAATCAGTGAAAGATATTCGGAGTTTCTTGGGCTTAGCTAGATATTACAGAAGATTCATTGAAGGCTTTTCGAAGATAGCAACACCCCTGACCAAGCTCACACGAAAAGATGAAGAATTTGTGTGGTCAGAAGCATGTGAGCAAGCTTTCGTAGAACTCAAGTCAAGACTGACATCTGCACCTATTCTCGTCATACCGGATCAAACTGGAGGATTCGAAGTACATTGTGATGCATCCGGTAAGGGACTAGGATGTGTTCTACATCAGCGCGGTAAGGTTGTGGCTTATGCTTCAAGACAACTGAAGACTCATGAGCGCAATTATCCGACGCATGATCTGGAGTTGGCAGCCGTCATTTTTGCTCTCAAAATTTGGCGCCACTACTTACTTGGTGAACAAGTGAACATCTACACAGATCATAAAAGTCTGAAGTATGTGTTTACTCAGAAGGAGTTGAATATGCGGCAGAGAAGATGGTTAGAACTCATGGCGGACTTTGACATCAACTTGCAATATCATCCAGGAAAGGTGAACGTAGTACCTGATGCTCTTAGTCGCCAACCATTAGCAATGAATCTCACCATCCAGTGGAAGCTTCAGCAAGACCTACATCAGATGGATATTGAATTAGTCATGCCAGGTGATGTTTCAAATTTGATGAATCTACAGGTTCAATCAACTATTGTCAATCAGATCAAAGCAGCTCAAGCCAGCGATGCTAAGTTGCAAAAAATCAGAGAACAAGTGGAGAATGGACTCAGAACAGATTTCATCATCCATGAAGATGGATCTTTGAGATACGGCAGCAGATTGTGTGTACCAAAGGGTCCTGTTCGGGAAGAGTTAATGAAAGAAGCTCACAGCTCTCCTATTCAGTACATCCTGGAGGTACCAAAATGTACAAGGATCTACGTCAGAATTATTGGTGGCATGGAATGAAGCGTGAAGTAGCCAGAAGTGTCGCAAAATGTTTGGTGTGTCGGCAAGTAAAGACTGAATATCACAGGACAGCTGGACTACTTCAACCGTTACCAATCCCAGAATGGAAGTGGCAGCACATCACGATGGACTTTGTAACTGCTCTTCCTCGCAGCATAAAGGGTAACGATGCGATTTGGGTCATTGTGGATCGACTCACAAAGTCGGCCCACTTCATCCCATTTCGAGTTGGCCAATCAACTGAGACATTAGCGAAGAAGTACATGGAGGTAATAATCTAAAATAGATTTAAAAAAAACTCTTCATAATGTACTATCCCTGATACCCATGAACTCATACAGGAAATTGTGAGACTTCATAGAGCACCGGTCTGCATTGTCTCCGATCGTGACACCAGGTTCCGATCGCAATTTTGGCAAAGTCTGCAAGCTAGCTTGGGAACAAGTCTGAATTTCAGCACGGCTTATCATCCACAAACAGATGGTCAGTCGGAACGAACTATTCAGATCTTGGAGGATATGCTCAGAGCATGTATGCTCGACTTCAAGGGATCGTGGGAAGATCACCTGCATCTTGTGGAGTTTTCGTACAACAACAGCAACCAAGCAAGTATATGAATGGCACCTTTTGCAGCATTATATGGAAGGAAGTGTCGATCGCCATTAAGTTGGGACGACATTGGAGATAGAGAACTCCTTGGACCAGAGATGATAGTAGCGACCGTTGATGTGGTTCGTACTATCAGGGAAAGAATGCACATAGCCCAAGATAGACAGAAACACTGAGCTGATGCGAAGAGACGACACTTGGAGTTCCAGCCAGAAGATCATGTATTTCTGAAAATCTCTCCGAACCGCGGAGTGATCAGATTTGGAAGACGGGGAAAGTTGAGTCCAAGATACATTGGACCGTTCGATATACTCGAACGAGTCGGTGAAGTGGCATATCGTTTAGCGCTTCCACCCTCATTGGAAGGAATGCATAACGTGTTCCACATATCTCAACTCAGAAGGTATGTGAGTGACCCCAGCCATGTACTTGATCATTCCGAGCTCACGATACAGCCCGATTTGTCTTGTGAGCAACAACCTGTGGAGATTCTAGACAGGAAAGTGAAGACACTTCGGAACAAAGAAGTTAATTTGGTCCGGGTAATGTGGAGGAAAGACACTCCAGGAGAATCCACGTGGAAAAGGGAGGATGAAATGCGTGCAAGATATCCGCACCTTTTTGTAAACTAGTCCTTAAATAAAAGTTGTAAATTTCGAGAACGAAATTTTTGTAAGGAGGGTAGATTGTAACAACTCCAATTTTGTATACCAAAAATTCGCTTTAAATATAGTGTACACTTGGAGTATTGATATTGCTGGAAACAATTTAAGTATCTAATTCCTTACAATAATTACAAGAAGGAGCTTGTAGCTCACTGGTAATACCTTGCACTGCTGAACCAAGTCACCAGAGTTCGAATCCCATGCCCCACATATTTTTTATTATCTTTTTGCTTTAAATTTTTGTGAAGTCAAATGGTCAAACAGCCATAACTCACAGTTTAATGCAATTTATAAAAAATAAACTATACCAAAATCTCCCCCAGACCAAACCCTACCCAACGACACCTGACTCGACCCTGACTCGGCTGAATCGGCCGGCGCCGCCGGCCGGACTCGGCCGGTCGGACGAGTCGTCAACACGAAAAAGTTTCGTGTTGACTTGGTCAACCCCCCTGCATGGTTTATTTTTCCAGTATTGTTACCCATTTTTCATTAAATCTCTTTTAAGTCCAAATTTAATGAAATTTTAATGATTTTTATATTTTTTTTTAATATTTTTTAATCCTAACCCTAACCCTAGCCTAGCCCTATATAAAGACCCCTACCCTCTACCATTTCACCTCACAACTCTAAGTCCACTCTCCCAAATTCTTGAGAACTCAGTGCAAAGAGCGAGAAGCGAAGCGCTGCCGAAACTGACGACGGATTCCGGCGACCGGATCAGAACCTTCGCGACGTTTTCGACGCATCGACAACCACCACCTTCTTTAGCCCCCTTAGCTTATCCAAACTCGTAAGTCCCATCTCTTCTATCTCTCTTTTCCTTAATGTAAAAATACGACTTTTTGGAACCCGACGGAAATCGGAACAAAACGATTTCCGATTCGGTTTTTCTATAAATTTCCACTTGTCATCTAATACATAATACCTACCTATATTCATGTTGACTATTAATCACCCATAAACCAATTTAAACAAATTTTCTCACATGAAATGATAGCTTCTTTGTAAAACCGTATTCTTTTCATAAAAATACCATGAAGTTCATTTTTCTTCGTTTAATCAATTCCCTCACTCGTAAATATGTTTATCTTGATCACTAAACTTGTAGAAATCAATTTGAATGAATTTTCACACATAAAATGATAACGTTTTCAAATACCGTATTCTTGCGCTATAATACCTTTAAGTTTAATATGTCATGTTTTACATCTAAACTTCATCAAAACTTAAAATAAGTCACGAGCTAATGACCTACCTCTACACACACACAAATATAACCCTAATTGATATATGTCAAAACATAGAATACGACATTACAGGACTTTTCACTAAAATACCATAATCTTTATAACCTTTATTTAAAGCTTTAAGTTGTAAACTTTTCTAAATAAAATCTTTTATAAAATGAAAGCACGATAGGTCATGGACATCGATCGTTTATCTAAACTGTCTTGTGGTGTCTAGGCAAGTGTGTCTAGGCTAGTGGTTTTTAATTAGGCCCACGACTGTGGTTCCTTCCCACTTAGCTGGCACTTACCTGGCCGCAATTGACGGTGAAGAGGCGATTTGAGGTTTCTAATGACTCATCGTTTAGACCTTAGAAATAGGCTAGTTGGCTTAGGAAACCCTAACAACTAAAATACGGACAACTATACTCTTTTGCAAATAAATACCTTATATTTATAAAACCGTTTTCCTAAATGAGAAGTGTTTATAAAACCTAAGCAAAGTGCCGCTACAACCCACCTTTGGGGAACCTGTTGGGGATAGTACGGTTCATCGTGCACCCGCAGGCTAGTAATGCGAGATTCAGACCTCCGCAAGGAGCATTCGGTCTCGAAAGGTTTAAAATA
Organism: Agapanthus africanus; assembly: GCA_030015575.1. Lineage (NCBI taxonomy): Eukaryota > Viridiplantae > Streptophyta > Magnoliopsida > Asparagales > Amaryllidaceae > Agapanthus > Agapanthus africanus. The sequence continues at coordinate 33,082,698 of CM057339.1, forward strand.
CGACATTTAAGAAAAATGAGATTTTTGAAAATAAAATATTCATTTAAAAGTTATTCATGTGTTAATATATATATAATTATCACTTAAACACCTATTTTATCATAAGATAAAATTTCCACTTTTTCCTAAAATTAAAAGATTAAAAGTTACATTAAGATACCATGAATTTCAGATAAAACAATTAATACTTTTATTAGGATATATTCACTAGAATAACACAAATAGAATTCACATTCATTATAACAATAAAGACGAATAATAAATACTTGAGGTGTATTTTGAAAACTATACAAAAGTACTTTTTACATAAAACCCCCTCAAGTTTTACAAATTACAATAAGGCCCCTAACTAATATTGAACTTCAAATTACCTTTCTTTTAGTCTGACTCGGGTTAGAGTCTGACTATTTCTGACTTGAATATGATTCAAGTCAATCTATATTCTTTTATATTCCAACACAATTTGAATACATGAATCCCTGAATCCAGTTAACAATATATTCATTTTGACTGAATCAAACCATGGATATTCATCCATTATCCTGATATTCCATTTACCTGATTATACAGTTACAACATATTTACTGATATCATGGTTTTGGTCAGTCACCCAACTTACATATTCCAATACTACAATACTGTTAAACATTACGGGGTTTAAGGGGTAGATTGGTACGGAAGGTGTTAATGGTGGCACGAGGTGGTCAGATTAAGACACCTCACCTGAATCCTATTGCTGTTGTACCGTGGCATAACGGTTCCTTGTACTTCTTTTTGCCCTGATCTCTAGCATATAGAGATCCCCCTCGTATACACTGGCATCCTTCTGTACCAAGCTACAAACAACAGCGCTAACATAATATTCCATAATATTCAACAATGTAATACTTAGAAAATAATTTTATACTGTCATTCTAATTCTTCCTTATCTTTGGGACTTACCGAACGACCTGTTCGCTGACGACATTCTATTTCTTTCTTCTTTAAATGTCGTCAGGTGCGTTGGACCAAGCTGAGATCGAGCCCACCGGTGAAGATTTGGAGCAGTTCCAAGAAGATCCCGAGCTTTAGATATTGTACCTTGTTCCTTCCAGTACTTTTCATTTATTGTTATACCACTGTTTAGGCATTGCTTTTCTTTTCAGATGTATTTTCTTTTCATGCGTTGTACAAAGAATGTTATTAATAAAAGTTGCTGTTATCTCTATATCATTTGTCTCTTGTGTTTTACTTTATATTGCTTAGCTACGCTTAGCGTGTGTACTTCTGAGTATATACGTAGCGGGCCTTGTCGCGTCCACTTCGCCGTACACTGGGAAGCGGGGCGTGACATATTTCTATTAATATCGTTTAATCTTCTAGTTTGGCTTTGAAACCATGAACGTCTACCCTAGCACCACCATGAGGTTCTAGTGAAATCAACCATGCCAAATTCAAATTTTTATAGGTGCTAAGCTAGATTAAATAATATCTTTAACTAGATGATTAAGGTTTTAATTTGATATCAAGATAAACTATGAGAAATGAAAGATGGATATACTCTCGTAGATCGAGTCCTTCACTTCATAGGCTCAGTGTAGTAGTCCACGCGACTCCATTAGGCTCCACTTGAGAGTTTGGACGAGCTTCCTCCGATGACCTTCGTGCCAAAGATGATCCACGCGAAGTCCTTCCAGCTCAAGCTACCTCTAAACTAAACTCTTTTAGTGTAGGAAACTATAACAACCATAAACTTTCTGTACGAAATTTTTCAAAAATACAAAAAGGATACCTGAACCTAAGTACAAGTTATAAGTTTAATTTGCTTTTAAACAGCAAGAAAGAGCTTATAACTCACTGGTAAAGACCTTGCACTGCTGAGACATAGCACCTGAGTTCAAATCCCATCAGCCACATATTATTTTTATTGTATTTTCTTTGAAACTTTTAAAAGCCCAAAGGTCTACACGTGCACCACACGTAAAATGAAAAGACACAGAATAAACAAACACTTACACGAGGGTATATGAGGCGACAGAGACACGTGGCAGCAACCCCAACCACACCCGACAGTATTTGACCGGCGAAAAGCCCAAATACCCCGATACCATTGCACCCCACCCCCACCCCACCCCACCCCTACCCCCGTGGGTAATGCCCCCATCTTTTCATCCGAGCACCCCTTCAGCTACCCCACTTCTCTCACATTGTTTATTTTCTCTGTATTCATTCATAGAACAATAAAGCCCCATTTAATGCAATTTTTAATGCATTCTTTCACTCTCTAAACCCTAATTTTTCCTATAAATACCACACTTCATTTCACACATCCTCACTCAGAAATACCCTACCAAAACTCTCAAAAAATTCTTAAGTGCTTATAATGTGCAAGTGGAGTTAGCAAAGGGCGAAGTTCCGGCAAAGTTCCGAGAAGATTCCGGCGACGAAACGAACCCTCGACGATCCCTAAACCTACTCCTACCTCTCCCCTTTTCTTGAAGCTAGTAAGTCCCTTCTCCCCCTCTCTTCTATTATCTTAAAAACTTTCAATTCTAAAACCCGACGGAAACGGAGTTAATCCGACTTCCGATTCGGTTTTTCTTTAAAAAGGTTATTTTTCTTAAACAATCAATACCATACTATCATATAATGTTTAACAAACATTAACAAACACTTTAAATCAAGTTTCATCTCAAAATATTCTTTTATGCAACTTTTATCGTATTTTTACGGTAAAATACCACATACTTTACATTTCGCCATAAAACAACATAAAACTTGTATTACCTGTAGATAACTCACGAGATAATGACCTACTTCATCACAACACACATTTTTGACAAAGCACGATGAAGTTTTGAATATATATTCATGGGATAATACAACATTACAAATAAATACCATTAACTTATAAAACCATTTCTTTAAAAAGAAGTATTAAACAATTCCTTGCAATTGCGCCTATACAACTCATTTTGGGGAACCCCGATCGGGATGGTGTGGGTTATCGCACGTCCTTGGGCCTAGTAGAGCGAGATACAAACCTCCGCAAGGAGCATTCGATCTCGATAGAATTTTTAATGCTATTTTTAAGAAAATGATATTTCTATAAAAGAAATAAAGTTTAATTTTATTAAATATATAAATATATATATATATATGAATATCATCAAAAGATCTATTCTAAATATATTATACAAATATTCCATATTTTCTAAATCAAGGGAACCACCATTACATGAAAGCACCATTTCAATACAATACAATTCCAATATTTCAATAAAATACCATGAACAATGAAAACTAGGTTCTACTCATTAGAAATTTCACTTTTATAAAATATATATCTATGAAAACCCTAAAGATGATAATTAAATACTTGAGGTGTATTTTGAAAATATATCAAAACTATTTTATATAAAAACCCCTAAAGTTATATCAATCTACAATAAGACCCTAGTAAAAATAGGTTTAAGCGGGACCAATGCTCTTGAGCCTCGAGGAGCCAGAGAATGTGGGTGCTTACCTATCTAAGGTAGAAAATCTAACAAACGGTGTTATCAACATGGTAATTGTCTTGGAAAAATACACAAATCATGTCGTCCATGTGCAGCAGTTACCGATAACATCAAAACTAATTCAGGACTTCAATTCTGTTTAAAATTCTGACTCAGATCGAGTCACGGGCAAATATACAATCCAGCTAACTTGAATATAATTCAAGTATAATTCCATTTACAACATGAATCTGTCTATACCAGAATACAATCTATAACAACATGAACACGGCTGAACCGAACCATGGATATATTTCCGTTTACATGATTATCCATTTACATCCATTCCGTTTACTGATATCATGGTTTCGGCAAGTCTCTCATTTACTACAAGACAAGATAATACAATTAATACAATCAAAAAAATAAGACATTATGAGGTTTATAAAGGTGTAGACTGGTATGGAACATGTTAAAGGTGGCACGAGGTGGTCATTTAAGACGTAATTATATCCATGCCGTTGTTCCGTGGTATTTTCGAAGGAGCCTTGTACTACGGGTTACCAAAGTCCACGGTGTAAGTTGGACTCCTCTCGTATACACTGGCATATTCTGTACCAAGTTACAAACAATTGCGTTAATATTATAATCAAATATTACAAGTTATAATCTCTTCTATCTATTCTATATCTACCCATCTTTGGGACTTACCGAGCGATTGTTCGCTGACGACATTCCTATTTCTCTTCTTCTTTGGAATGTTGTCAGGTGGATCGGACGCACTCGAGCTCGAAACCAGACATGAGCACTTGGAGCAGTACACAGAAGACCCGGAGCATTGACTTTACTTGTACATATTTTCATTTCAGTTCATGCCATTGTTTAGGCATTGCTTTCCATCCATGTATTTACAATTCCAGTTGTACCTGTAAAAGAATGTTTAATAAATAAAGTTGTTGTTCATTATATTCCTGACTCTTTTGTACATTTTACTTTATATTGCTTAGATACACTTAACGTGTTTACTTCGGAGTAAATACGTAGCGGGCCTCGCCGCGTCCCCTCCCCGTACACCGGGAAACAGGGCGTGACAGGTTTTGTTAGCGGTTCATGCAGGTCAGTACTACATGGAACCCTACCATGTAGGTCAACTCTGTATGGACATGCGGGTCAATTCTGCATGGACACGCGGGTTAATTCTGCATGAAGTCCTAAGCAATATAACACAAGAATCAGCAACTAAAAAAATTCTTTACATATCCCTTGAATCTTACAATTTCATATACTTTAAATCTGTCCTAACCCAAATTTTTCTATCAAGGTTATGGATTCCCCAAACAACACCAGCACCAACTTTAACAACACTCCACCACCTCTACCGCTTATATCTACCGTCGCTGCTCCAATCAATGAGCAGACGGTATTGCTTGAGGTGATCCACAGCCTCCCGGAGGGACAGCAGCAGCAGACTACTATTTTGATGAACCGCCCAGAAACGGAAGCACCTGGGGTAAAGCAATTCCGGGCTTTGTACCCCAAGCAATTCTCAGGAAAAGAGAGCCCCCTAAAAGCTGAGGAGTGTGCTCAGAGCATTGAAGATGATCTGGCAGCGGCACAAGTGCCAGAGATCACATGGGTTCGAGTTGTGAAGCTACAACTCACTGACAATGCACGAGTTTGGTGGAAGGCAGAAGAAAGCCGTCTTGACCAACCTATCGAATGCAGAACTTTTGGCGACATGTGCGACGCGAAATGCTTCCCAGAGACTTCCCGATTTGACATGGAGCAGCAATTTATTCATCTAAAACAGGGTTCGATGTGGACCAAGTCCGTGGATAAGTATGATGCTGAGTTTACCATGCTCAGTAGGTTCGCGGCACACTTGATACCGACTGCTGAGATCAGGTCTAGACGATTTCAGCAAGGGTTGGACCAGGAAATCCAAACTGCCTTAGCTACAGAGGATTTCCCAACCTATGTGGCCCTAAAAGCCGCCCGCCGATACGAGGCGGTAGTAAAAATGAAGGGCAGACCTCAATTTGCCGGAGTGAAGCGTCATGCCACTCAGATGGTAGGAGGAGCCTTGTAACATTTTGAAAATCGTTTCGGTGGGTTTTCTGTAAAAAGTCAAAATACAAATATGTTATTATAAAAATTAAATATACATATTCTAGCTATGTAATTGCTAGTATTTGGTGTTTATTGACCCACTGGTGAAATTTCAAATTTTCTGAAAAATTCTCCGAAATTAATTATTTTAATATTATTTTAAGCCGTCACTATTACATTTAATTGGTGATAAATACAAATTGGAACAGGTTAATTTAACAAAGTGAACCATGACATGTTGGAATCATAGTTTGTAACGGGTTTTAATTGGGAACTTGTCTCAAAGTTCTAGTTAGTTTTATGCTAAGTAGATAATAAAAGAAAAATAAATTAATATAGGTAATAATGAAGCTTTCTACAATTAACCACACATACCCATACTCTCTTTCCCCACTTCATGGCCGGCCTTGGTACAGTGCAGCCCCCACCCCTCACATCACCACTTCATTCTCCTCATATTTAAAAGAAAATTGATTTAAATGAGGTATGGTGTGAGGTGATTGAAGTATGGGCTTTCTTTTCTTTGACTTGGAATTATTTACTACACTCAAACCTCACTCTCTCCCCTCATCTTCCTGCTGGCCGAGCAAGGAAGCCCCCCAAATCCACATTTTTCCCACTCCAATTATCATGAAAATCCTATAAAATTCATCAAAAAAAAAAATGAATGCTAAACCTCACCAATTCTTTACTTAACCTTCATCCAATTTTCCTTGGCCATTCAAGCGTGGATTTTGGGAGCAAGAGAGCATTTTGGAATGGTTAAGTTGCAAGCTAGATTTAAGGTTTGTGAGGTATAATTCCTAACTAAATTGTTAATGAGTTGCTAATTACTTCATTTTGTTTAATTTGGGTTCTAGCTCCAATCTTGAAATTCTAGAAAAGGGAAATTGTTACCTAGTGAGGGTTTTTATCATTGATCATGGTTTAATGGTGTAGCTATCATGCTAAGCTATAGAAAAATTAATCTAGTTGTTAATTTCCAAATTTGTAATATTTAAAATGTCCAAACTAAGCATTTTTGCTAACTAGGTTTAGTGAAATACATATATAATTGAGATTAAAATCTAATTAGGGTATTCATGACATTATTAACATTTTAAAGTGTAGTTTAATACTTTAGTTCATGAAAATCCAAGCTAGATTGTAGTTGTGTATTTTTGCTATAAAATTGTTAAAATTTAGGTATTTTGTAAACTAGAATTTTAACGTTTATGGAAATTAATGAGATTAAATTTTGGGAATTGTTGTTATGACTTAATTAAGATATTTAGTGAATATTGTGGCCGCTAGATTCGTTTATACATCGAGTTTTGTACTAAAACGGCGAATTGTGCTTGCTAGATTTTCGGAAAAATGACTTTTTAAGTGAAATTGAGGTTTTTGTGAGTTTTAACCTATTTTATATTAAAATTAGTGTTCGTGAATGTGCAAATGAGTGTATTTGGGTTTTTCTCGATGGTTTGGCGTTTGTACGCCGACGTCGAGAGTTTTTGGGTTGATTTGTGAAAGCAACCATAGGTTTTGACCTATGTGGGATTCATGTATCGTTTTAGTCATGAGTCGGATTTTAATACGACACAGTACGTTATGATATGTAGGTACCCCATGTGGACTTCGAGACGACAAGCAAGCGCGTGGCGACGTCGGCACCGGCGAGCGAGGACCAGGTGAGTAGATTTATATCTACGGGGAGAAGTCGGGTGGATGGCGTATAGCACCCCCGCAGTCCGTAGTGTAGCTTATATATATATGTTTATATAGATGTTTTATGATACGAGAATGTTTATTCATGTTATGATTATGTGTTCATGGATTAGCTTTGGGTTAGTTGCGAAACCCTAGAGTAGTTGTTATACCCACATACGCACACACAGACTTGCATACTTTACTTTCTTGTGCGCAGATTGGGATGTGTATACATGTATATATGCGTGGGTATGGGACTATGCATATGTACATTCATATACGCATGCATGGATAATGATGATAGTACTTGGGATTTATGATGAGTCGATGAGATTTGATTTGAGGCCGTGAGATCGGTGATATAGCAGGGTTCGTATTTGAGATACGACATGACGTTGTAGCGGATCCTTGACGTAGTGTTTCACACACGTGCATGCATACTTAGGCGGTATCAGTATTGTACTAGACGTAGATCAGTACCCCGATCATGATATTTGATAAAGAGGATACCAGGTGAATAGTATGATGAATGTGATATTAACCCGTACCCAGATTTGGGGATGCCGTACGACGGATTTACGTACGAGCTATATTTTGATGATTGATCCGCACTCTTGACTTGGGATGTCTGATTATAGATATGGTATCGGATATGATATTATTGAGGCGGGATCACCGACTAATATATATACAGGTATGTATATGTATCGACTCAGATGTTAGGCGGTTTCCTTACCTGTAGTCCAGCTTGTTAGCTTAGCCCTTTAGTTTAGTTTAGTTGTTAGATTAGATTCGATTCTTACCTATTTCAAAAACTAACGAATTGTGGGTATTTTAAAAGACAGCCCAAGGGATCCTACGGATATTTCAAAAGACGTATCTTTTCATAAAAACACCGTAGCCCCTATTTTCAAAACCCCATGATTCGTGTTATTTCAAAAGGCACCATTTGTAGGACTTATATTAGATTAATGCAGATTAGTTATAGTTGCGTCTAGTATTCAGCTCCCGCTCGTTATTGTGGTTCGCTTCGCATCGCATGCTTATATTATGTTTCATACTCCTATTATTAATATCATGCTGTTAGGACACCAGCACCATTACCGATGACGCGTATGTACCACGTACACTTACTTGCCGGCTCACACACATCTTCATCGGTAATTGCCATGTTACGAACACTTTAGAAAATACTATTTCATTTGACATAGGTTGTTAGCTAATAGTTTAGACATGATATTAGTGTACTTGCCTTATATGCTAGTTAGACATTGTAGTTATTGCCTACTACTTCATGCATGTTATTATTCACTGTTGTGTCGTATTCATGGATTCTCATGCCTATATTCACTGTTTACATGCTATTGATGACTTGGATTCGGATTTCATGAGATTTCTTGGATTTGGAGGAAAACCGCAAAAACATAAATAAACCTTTTCTCTCTTTTAAAATAAAAAGTGCGGTTTTCCCATGATGTATGAGTCGTCCACCATGAGTTTGCTGATGGATTTCGAGACCCGATTCGAGGAGTGGAGGAACCGTTTCGGGTACATGGTGGGCCCGGTGCGGTACCCCGGGGCAAGAGGAATGTGTTGTTGACGTTGAGCCCGGCAGGGGAGCACTACCGACCGGTGATATTACCCGACGCGTCGGATATCCGGAGGATACCGTCGTGGTCTTGAGATGGATGGTAGGGGCCGGTCTGGATTGACGGCGCCCTAGATATTGTGATTTGAGATATTGAGGTACAGCGATTGTGATACAGAGATATCGAGATATTTGGACACTTTTTTTGTGTCGATGCTGGGCACTGTTTTATGCTGATTTCATTTATGGTACCTCACTTTTAAAATACAGAAATCTCACTGAATTATGAAAGCAATTTTCGTCAGTACATGCATTCTGTTCCATGCATTCATACCTCATTCATATGATATATTGCTACCTGAGGCACTGACACGGGCACATGAGATCACACTCGGGTTAGATATTACCCTAGCCATTGTTATAGGCTGCATGTTATTCATATATTTGAGGATATATTCTGATCATTGACCTAGGTTGCGTTATTTATACGATTTCTGTGCGTAGATATTTTTCTATTCACGAGTTGGCAACTCACCCCCGTTGTGCCCCAGTTTCTTGCAGGTTTGCCGCACAGGTTTCATTACGGCTTGCGGGCATAGTTTCCTTCGGGTGATTTGCTAGTAGGTGGGTTTACTTGTATCGTACCCCCCCATTATATAACTTGTATATTATTACTCTGTTGTATCTAGAAGTTCCATCAACCAAACATGTATTTATTTTTAGATAGAGACCAGTGATGTTATTCCTTCGACCTTAGAGTCGCGCGTTATATTTCTGTGGTTTTCTTATGGTTTTGAGTTTCCTTTTGAATTTTGATCATCGCCGTTGGCGTTGTATATTATATTGCTTGTGTGGTTGTGACCGTCGATTGACGAAGAGCTAGCTCCCGCTTGGGGATGCCTTTTTATTGATTTCGTATACTATTCATGTTGTATCCCGTTTGGGGGCCAGTTTTACAAAGGAGACTCTGCCGAAATTTTCAGGAAATATTTGATGTTTTTTTTAAAACCGCATAATTCGGCTTATGCTATTAAAACTACTTGATTTAAATTGGTTTTCCTTCACTCTACATCTTTTCTTGGTTTGGATTTCTGGGTTTTCGGTTTACTTAGATTACGTACGCCTCGAGACGTTCGTAGTTTAAGTGCCGGTCATGTTCCGTACTTTCGGGTCGTGACAAGCCTCTTCAAGGCCAATTGTTGAACCCAGGAAACCGGAAGAAACCAATAACCAGCCAAGTTCAATTTTTTGCTTCTACTGCAAAAGGGATGGACACTTGTGGAAGGAATGTTGGTGAGCAAAAGTCCTGTGCTTAGTTTGTAGCGCTTCCAATCACGGAATTGAAACCTGTCTTTATAGACGCAACTCAGCTCACACACACACACTATCCGTAGCGGCCAACTATCTAGGCTCCTACACCTCGTCTTGCACTCCCAGCTCCACCTCCTGCAAAGCCTCCATGCCAATTCCATCAGGCACTGAGAAACACGCCTCGAGGGCAGAGAAACATACCCCAAGGACAGAGGAATGTGCTTCCAGTTAGGAGGAATGTACCCCGTCGTCAGGCTTTCATATTAGCAGCCGTAGAAACCGAGACTGTAGACCAAGGTAACCCTGGTAATTCCCTCACCTCTTTTTTAGCCTTGCCAAAACTTTTGCATTCTTTCATTCTTCCATATATTTTTCATGCACTAACAATAGTTTTATCATCAAACCTTTCTTGAATCTGTTACACTTTCCTTCTACAAATTTCGAGGACAAATTTTTTATAAGGAGGGTAGAATGTAACAACCCTAAACTTTCTGTACAAAATTTTTCAAAAATACAGAAAGGAATACCTAAGCCTGAGCACAAGTTATAAATTTAATTTTCTTTTGAACGGTAAGAAAGAGCTTGTAGCTCACTGGTAAAGACCTTGCACTGCTGAGACATAGCACCTAAGTTCAAATCCTATCAGCCACGTATTATTTTTATTGTATTTTCTTTTAAACTTTTAGAAGCCCAAGGGTCTACACGTGCACCACACGTAAAACGAAAAGACACAGAATAAACAAACACATTCACGAGGGTATATGAGGCGACAAGGACACGTGGCAGCAACCCCAATCACACCCGACGGTATTTGGTCGACGAAAAGCCCAAATCCCCAGGTACCGTCGGTCCCCCCTCATGGGTAATGCCTCCATCTTTTCACCCAAGCACCCCTTCAGCTACCCCACTTCTCTAACATTTTTTATTTTCTCTGCATTCATCAAAAGAATAATAAAACCCCATTTAATCCAAATTTTAATGCAATTTTTAATGCATTCTTTCACTCTCTAAACCTTAATTTTCCCTATAAATACCACACTCCATTTCACACATCCTCACTCAAAAATTCCCTACCAAAACACTCAAAAATTCTTAAGTCCTTATAGTGTGCAAGTGGAGTTAGCAAAAGGCGAAGTTCAGAGAAGATTCCGGCGACGAAACGACGCCACGACGATCCCTAAACCTTATCCCACCTCTCCCCTTTCCTTGAAGTCAGTAAGTCCCTTCTCCCCCTCTCTTCTATTATCTTAAAAACTTTTAATTCTAAAACCCGACGGAAACGGAATTAATCCCACTTCCGATTCGGTTTTTCTGTAAAAAGGTTATTTTTCTTAAACAATCAATACCATACTCTCATATAATGTTTAACAAACATTAGCAAACACTTTAAACCAAGTTTCATCTCAAAATATTCTTTTATGCAACTTTTATCATATTTTTACGGTAAAATACCATATACTTTACATTTCGCCATAAAACAACATAAAACTTGTATTCCCTATAGATAACTCACGAGGTAATGACCTATCTCGTCACAACACACATCTTTGACATAGAAAGATGAAATTTTGGATATATATTCATGGGATAATACGACATTACAAATAAATACCATCAACTTATAAAATCATTTCTTTAAAAAGATGTATTAAACAATTCCTTGCAATTACGCCTCTACAACCCATTTTGGGGAACCCCAATCATGATGGTGCGGATTATTGCATGTTCTCGGGCCTAGTAGAGCGAGATGTAGACCTCCGCAAGGAGCATTCGATCTCGATGGAATTTTTAATGCTATTTTTAAGAAAATGAGATTTCTACAAAATAAATACAATTTATTTTTATTAAATATATAAATATATATATATATGAATATCATCAAAAGATCTATTATAAATATATTATACAATTATTCCATGTTTTCTAAATCAAGGGAACCACCATTACATGAAAGTGTCATTTCAATACAATACAATTCTAATATTTCAATAAAATACCATGAACAATGAAAACTAGGTTCTACTCATTAGAAATTTCACTTTTATAAAATATACATGTATGAAAACCCTAAAGACGATAATTAAATACTTGATGTGTATTTTGAAAATATATCAAAACTATTTTACATAAAACCCCCTCAAGTTATATCAATTTACAATAAGGACCCTAGTAAAAATAGGTTTAAGCGGGACCAATTCTCTTGAGCCTCGGGGAGCCGGAGAATATGGGTGCTTGCTTATCTAAGGTAGACAATCTAACAAATGATGTTATCAACACGGTAATTGTCTTGGAAAAAGACACAAATCCTGTCGTCCATGTGCAGCAGTTACCGATAACATCAAAACTAATTCAGGATTTCAATTCTGTTTAAAAGTCTGACTCAGTTCGAGTCACGGGCAAATATACAATCCATCTGACTTGAATATGATTCAAGTATAATTCCATTTACAACATGAATCTGTCTATACCAGAATACAATCTATAACAACATGAATACGACTGAACCGAACCATGAATATATATCCGTTTACATGACTATCCATTTACATCCATTCCTTTACTGATATCATGGTTTCGGTAAGTCTTCCATTTACTACAAGATAAGACAATACAATCAATACAATCAAAACAATAAGACATTACGGGGTTTATAAAGGGGTAGACTGATATAGAACATGTTAAAGATGGCGCGAGATGGTCGCTTAAGACTTAATTACATCCATACCGTTGTTCTGTGGTATTTTCGACGGAGCCTTGTACTACGGGTTATCAAAATCCACGGTGTAAGTTGGACTCCTCTTGTATACATTGGCATATTCTGTACCAAGCTACAAACAACTGCGTTAACATTATAATCAAATATTACAAGTTATACTCTCTTCTATCTATTCTATCTCTACCAATTTTTGGGACTTACCGAGCGATTGTTTGCTGACGACATTCCTATTTCTCTTCTTGTTTGGAATGTTTTCAGGTGGATCGGACGCACTCGAGCTCGAGACCAGACAGGAGCACTTGGAGCAGTACACAGAAGACCCCGAGCATTGACTTTACTTGTTCATATTTTCATTTCAGTTCATGCCATTGTTTAGGCATTGCTTTCCATCCATGTATTTACATTTCCAGTTGTACCTATAAAATAATGTTTAATAAGTATAGTTGTTGTTCATTATATTCCTGACTCTTATGTACATTTTACTTTATATTGCTTAAATACGCTTAACGTGTTTATTTCGGAGTAAATATGTAGCGGGCCTCGCCGCGTTCCCTCCCCGTACAACGGGAAGTGGGGCGTGACAGAAACATACTACACTTGATCGCCAGTCAAGTGTAGGATGGTGAAGTAGGGGTTTTGAAAGCTCATAAATTTGTATTCAAGCTTCATGGTTCACATCACATGTGAGAGTTGAAGCTTGAAACATCATGAAGAAGTAGAAGAAGAAGCTAGAGAGCAAGGTGAGAGCAACACTAGCAAAAATAGCTAAGTGTTGGAATGAGATCAAGAATGACAACCCCTTGACCCCTCACTCATTCAAGCATGGAAATTATTGCAATATAAAATTGCAACCATGCTTGAATAGTGAGTCAAGATGAATAAACAAAAGAAAAATGCCATGCCTCGCCATGCTTCCTCATTTTCCACCTCTTTTTCTATTTTTCTCAAAAATGAAAATAAGCCATGCTTCATATATATATTTATATATATATCATATATATATATATACATATAAGAAAATATTTAGTGAGGTAATGATATTAGTTAAGATGTAATTATATCAAATATAATATATATCATATTATTAAATCAACACTTGATTTAATAATCCGGTTATATCACACATGACCGACTAATATCATTTATCTGTGAATCACATTATCAAATAAACACTCGATTCGATAATCTGGTTATATCTCATATAACCTTACATGATAACAGATAACTGCCAGATTACAATACGGTATCACATACATGTATTTAATCAAGCCCACACACATATCACATATGTGTCCTACTTCATTTCTCTTGAACCAGGAAACGTCTGTATGGGAGTCTAGAGACTCGTCAATACGCCAGCAGTAGGTGATGATCACATCAGTCACCCACAAGCCGTCGGCGGTACTAGCTGGACGTAACGGCTACCCGGGTATTAAGCGATATGAATATCAACAAGCAAGCTTATCCATACTCTCCATGAAGCCTATCAATAACACTACCGTACAGTCTGGTCTCTTCATCTGATATATCGCATATCATGTCTAGGGGTGGTAAACGTCCCCAATAACATGATAAGTCGGTAATTCTCAGCAGCAGCCCTAGCCAGGGACTTCCAGTTATAGCCAATCGAGTATAGCGCAACATCAACCCCCAATACTGGGAGAGACGAAACCCCTCCTATCGCTCATTGCCTCCATGTGACTCAGGATTGTACCCAAAATCCACCTGTTTGCATAACTCCTCTTTGAGCGTGGTAGGAAGGAAATCAAAGCACAGTGGGAGCCACACAAGACTCTATGACAATCTCGGGTCTACAGACTGACATGTACCAGTATCACCAGAAAACTGTTATATGAAGATAGGTATACTACCAATTAGGAGTTCTCGGCGAGTCTGTTTGGTGTACTCATTCTCTAATGAGCACCTGTGTACAATCTTTGATGTCACACACCAATGGTTGTGGGATTAACTATCGCCCTCCAAGGGACAAGAAACATACACACTAGTCTACTCTGGAATATCGATGCCCTGTCTCGATATTCCCTTGACTAGGAACTGTTAAAGGATATACTTTTGAACCACCCTAGCCCCACTATTATGATCTCATCATAATCCTGGCAGTCAAGTACATATCCTAAGGGCTTTATCAACATGTAAGAGACAAACAGTAAAAATACCAGTCTACATGTTAAGATAAAGGTAACCAGATAGCATATTATCATGTCGAGTAAGAAAGTCCTCTATATATATGTCCAAGCATCCACTATATCAACAATAATGGCCTCTAGGGCATACATATTTCTAACACAGTCTATGGCTTGATGTGCATCGAACGGTGTAGGAGCGCCATTCTCGTCGATGACGCCAATGAATCTGTAATGTCCCTGCGTCTGAAATTACAAAGATTTATATATATATATATATATAACAACGATTAAATTTAAATGTATAAAGGGTTATGTGATACCGTGGTCGCACCAAAAAACTGCCGAATATAGTCGGTCTATAGTGGGCTCTATCTAATATAGAGTGGGTACCTATAGTAGGTATGGATCTCCACTCCTATGTAAGCCCCCCACTTGGTCGAGTAGTCACCAACGGGCACAGCTGACGCGGTCCACTTCAGCGTTCATGAAGCAGCGTCTGGGGCTGGCCTAGAGGAGGAGGGCCTAGTAGGACCCCCCCATCCTAACACTGGTGGAGCCTGAAAAAAGATAGATACACAGACATAACATTATAATATTCATAGTATGTATGTAGAATTTGACAAATTTAAATTACAATCGTTATTTAAAAAATTTAAGCAATAATGATTATACCTGACATCCCCGGCATGGCACTTGAACCGACGCCAGATCCCGTCCTGTCAATACCATGCATGAGTGCAAACAATAAACCGTTAGATGATTCGATAGAATTATTTTAATAGAAAACTGAAATATAAATAGATAGTTATATACCATGTGCAGGAGGAGTGACTGGAATAAGAGGATCTGCTACCTTGCTAATAGGGGTAGGCAGCGGGTTCTGTGGCGCTGTGGCTGCTGAGGGTGGTGGAGATCCTGTAGTAGGGACGCCGGTAGGAGGGGAAATGATATGAAGGGAGGTAGGAGGGGCCATGATAGGTTGCCGATAGGAGGGGAGCTAGTTTGTGTGGCATGGGTAAGGGTAGGCACTACCGCCGCCGTCGCCGCAGCTACCAACATCTCGCCAATCTCGTCTAGACGTCGTTTCCTATGACGTTTAGAGCCGAATCCACGGCCACGCATCAAACCCTACATATTTATTCTAATATTAAAAATTTGCTTATAAATATTATACAATTTAAAACATTTAGTTCAATTTCATTACCTAACACGTTTGTTTGATACATTAGCTGAAGATTCATTCGTGGATTATCGAAATTTTGATCGGTGACAATCACTTAGCCGATGTCACGTCTTACTAACGTATTGATGGACGGCGCAAAATGGTTTGGATCATTGTTACATTCAATAGACGTACTTATACATGTTATCGCATCTTTCTCGTCACTCTCTGTCACGACCCGCAGGGTACGGAACGTGACTGGCACTTAAGTTACGAAACGTCTCAAGACATCCGTAAAATAAGTAAGCCAAAGCCCAGAAACCAAAACCAAATAAGCAAAAGAATGAAGGAAAACCAATCAATTGAAAGCGAGTTTATCAAATGAGTCACATCAAGCCTTTTTTAAAAACAATATCAATTTTTCCGAAAATTTCGGCAGAGTCTCCTTTGTAAATACTGGCCCCCAAAATGGGTACAACAAGAATATATATGAATCCAACAAATAAGGCATCCCCAAGCGGGAGCTCGCTCTTCGCCACAAGGCGGTCATAAATCCCACGCAATATAAAACAACATGTAAAATAATCGTAAAGAGCATGAGAAAAACTGCATGTCGACTCAAGTGAGCTCGACCCCAAAATACAGCATAAAAAGTCCACAAATCTCACAGTCTCCTCTCTAGGTCAATATACAACAATACTGGTAGAAACAGTAGATGGAGTACACTAGATACAAAGAATATACAAGGTGGTACAAAAATAAAAATATAACCCACCTAAGAGCAAAACCTCGAGTCCAGGCAAAAGAGGCAAAAGAAGCAAGTGCGCCCGCCGCTACTGTACTGACGGAGCGGACCTGAAAAAGGCTGTGGCACAACGGGGGTGAGTTGCCAACTCGTGAGTAATAAATAATATCTACACAGGCTATCGAATGCATGCACACAAGCATCCTAGCATCTCAAATACAGGTAAGGCAGGACATAATAGCAGGTATGTATGCAATATGAATATACTAGCAGGTATGAATGCAATGCGAATCAACTCATGATCTGAATGTGTAAGTATAAGAATTATGTTTTTCCTTTAGGAATCTCTTTTGAAATACCAGCACAATACCAATAGAATCAACAAGAATCTGTGTCCAGCATCGACACCTCAAAACTGTCTCAAATCTCATATCAATGTATCTCTGGCCTCAGCCGTCCGGATGACCCATCTCAAATATCAATATCTCATCATCTCGCGGCCACGGTCAGTATCCTCTGGATATCCGCCGTCCCAAACAGTCACCGGTAGGTAATCCGTCCCCTGCCAGGCTCAACGTCAACACCACATTCCTCTTGCCCCGGGGTACCTTACCGGGCCCACCATGTACCCGTGACGGTTCCTCCACTCCTCGACACGGATCTCGAAAACCACAGCAAACTCATGGTGGACGACACTTACATCACTAGAAAACCGCAATTTACATATTTTAAAAATATAATAAGTTTAGAAATTTTGCGGCTTTCCCCCGAAATCCAGAAATATCATAAAATCTCAAGAAATCCTCATAAGTGCATATGTCAATGATAATGAATGCATATGGTATCAATAATCAAGTTGCGATGTGTGATTAATAGATTAGGCATGAACAAATAATATGATGAAGCACATGCACATGAATAGCAATCCTACGATTTCATTTTAAGGAATTAAAGCAATAGCGCGAGTTTAAGTATCAATTATAGTAAAAGGTTTCAATTTAAAGGTTATCTAGTGTGGTGGCATGGCAATTACCAGGGTGTGTGTGTAAGCATGAATAGTGCTCGTGCTGCATATAAAAACCCTGGCAATGGTGCAGGTGTCCTATAAAATGGTTTCGCATACGTATGTCAATATAAGGCATGAATGTAGCAAATAATCATACAAGTATTACACCCCTAATTACTAACATTACTAAGAATCTTTTAAGTTACTAAAACTATCGGGTGACTTGCGCCATCCAACGATAGTCCCCCGTAGATGTTACATCTACTCACTGGAATCCCTAGCTAGTCACGTCCAATCACCGCTTTCCCCTTTCGTGCCGCGTCTGACGTCTCCGCGACCGAACCTGGAATTTACATCAATACCAAACATAAGGTTACATATCAAGAACGACGCAAAACCCAAACGAAGATACTAACGTTCACAAGCTAGGTACAACGTGCACAGGTGCGCGGAACGCACGCGAAAATCGCAAAACTAACTAGAATCGTCGATTTGGTCACCCGGAAAAACTAAAACCCAAACACTCAAAAATCCGCACTCACACATCCTAAAAGTCATAGGATACGCTAAAAATGTCATCAAGACATCGCAATTAATTCATCACAATATTTTAATAAAAACTGGTAAGCTAGAATTTGCAATTTGGTGCAAACATCGACAATTAGCGACAAAGTTATCACGATCCAACACAACCATCCAACCACACAACTAGTTAGCCACAATAACACAAATTTTAACTCATTTACCATGCTACAAAACCCAATATCCAAACACAACCCTTTCTTGAATTTGGTAAATAGCAATCTTAATGAAAATTTCTCACAAGTTTAACATAGATTAGCATAACATCAAGCCACTTAAGCAAAGTAACCTTATAGATTGGTTAAGTAAACAACTAGATTAATTAAATAGATTTAATTAACTAAATAATGGTTTCCTAACCCTAACTAAAATTCAAGACATGAACTAAAAAAAAAACTAGATTAGAAATTAGCACTAAAATTAACACTAAACAACTCAATTAAAGAATTTTAACCATATGAACTTAAATGAGTAGAAATTATACCTCAAATTTTATAGATCTAGCAAGAAGAATTTGCCTCAATGATGGCCTCATAGCACCATGATTCCAAGCAAGAGAGGCTAAGGAGAAAGGGGATGAAGAATGGGGTTTAATTTGTGAGTTTTAGCTTGAAATTTGGAGCAAACTTGATGAATTTTTGAAGAAAATGAAAAGAACAAAGATGAAGGGGGCTGCTGCAGCATTCTCGGCCAGAATGAGGGAGAGGGGGATGGTGTGGGGTGTGGGAAAAGTCTTGGTCAACCCACACCAAACAAGTAAAGACCCATACCTAATAAAAAAATCCAAAATCCTTAAAAAAACACCTCTTTTCTACACAAAAATGAAGTCAAAGAGGCAAGCATTTTTTTTTCTTGGGTTGCTGGAAATGGGCCGGCCTAGGGCTGAGGGAAGAGAGAGAGGGGTTTTACAAGAGAAATTTTATGCAAAAAGACCCCCTACAAGTCAAAAATTGCAAGTTTAAGCTTAAATTCAATAAATTTCGTTTTCTATAATAAAAATTAGTAAAAACTTAAAATAAATTTCTAAAAATTTATGTTACAACTAGATTTTAATTAACATGATTTTAAAGCTTAAATTTAGCCCATTTAAATTTGTATTTATCGCTAATTTAATGTATTTTCTTACCGGCTTAAAATAATATAAAAAAATTGAAAAATTAGGGAAAATTTTTAAACGACCAGAATTTCATAATTAACTCATTTGCTACTAAAAACTAGCAATTACCTATCCAAATTAGGTATAATTAGTCCTAAACTGCAAAATAACAAAAAGACGATTTGCGGAAAAATACCAAATTTTCACCGATTTTCGGGAAAACACCAAAACGACATTTCAAGGTGCTACAATCTTCCCCCCTTAAAGAAATTCGGTCCCCGAATTTAAAAATATAACTATGCGTACCTTCAAAGAGATGGGGATATTTCTTCCTCATCTCGCCCTCGGTCTCCCAGGTGACCCCCTCGCTGCTCGGGCTACGCCAAAGGACCTTGACGGTTGGTATAACTTCGATCTCAACTTCTTCACCTGCCGATCCAGGATGGCCACCGGCTGCTCTGCAAAAGAAAGGTCGCGCTCTAGCTGGACTGTCGGGTGCTGAATCGCATGCGAAGGGTCGTGAAGGTACTTGCGGAGCATCGAAACATGGAAGACGGTGTGAACATCGGGAAAGCTGGGTGGAAGAGCCAAATGATATGCAGCAGCGCCGACACGCTCGAGGATCTCAAAGGGACCTACGAATCTAGGGCTAAGCTTCCCCTTTCGCCCAAAACGCATCACGCCCTTCATCGGAGAGACTCTCAGAAAAACATGGTCGCCAACTGCGAACTCTAATCTGCGACGGCGCCTGTCCGCATACGATTTCTGCCTGCTCTGAGCCGCTCTCATCCGGTCTCGGATCAACTGTATCTTCGCTGTCATCTTCTCAACAAGCTACGGCCCCAAAATACTGCTCTCGCTGAGCTCGGTCCAACAGACTGGCGATCTGCATCTCCTCCCATATAATGCCTCGAAAGGTGCCATCTGAATAATATCCTGGAAGCTGTTGTTGTAGGAGAACTCCACTAGAGGTAAATGACGATCCCAGCTACCGCCGAAGTCTAAAACGCACGCTCTGAGCATGTCCTCGAGAGTCTGAATGGTCCGCTCTGACTGTCCGTCGGTCTGCGGATGAAACGCTGTGCTGAAGCTCAAACGAGTGCCCAAAGCCTCCTGAAGTCTCTGCCAAAGTCGGCTGGTGAACTGGGTGCCTCTGTCGGACACGATACAAGTCGGTACACCATGCAACCGCACGATCTCGTCGATGTAAAGCTGGGCATACTGAGCGAAGCTGAAAGTGGTCTTCACTGGCAGGAAGTGAGCCGCTTTCGTCAATCGATCTACGATCACCCAGATGGAGTCATACCCCCGATTGGTCCTGGGTAGACCCACAACGAAATCCATCGAAATCTGCTGCCATTTCCACTCCGGAATGGGTAACGGCTGTAGCTCTCCCGCGGGCCTCTGGTGCTCGGCCTTGACTTGCTGACAAGTCAGGCATCTCGATACAAACTCCGCAATGTCCCTCTTCATCCCGTCCCACCAGTAGGTCTCTCTCATAGCATGGTACATCTTAGTGGAACCGGGGTGGACACTATACACCGATCGGTGTGCCTCCTCAAGAATGTCGCGCCGCAATCCATCAGCATCTGGTACGCACAGTCTAGATCCGTAGCGTAAAATCCCCTGATCGTCAATCACGAACTCAGAAAATCTGCCCTGTCTCATCTGCGCCATGATCTCCGAGCAACGGTCGTCACAGTGCTGTGCCTCATATATACGGTCAAGCAACTGTGGGCGTACACGAACACGCGCGAGCTGTCCCCCTGCCTGAGTGAACTCGAACTCAACTCGGCTGTCGCATAACATCTGCCAATCTGCTGACGACTGCCTCTGCACTACACGCAAAAAGGATAGACTACCCCCGGGCCTCCTACTCAACGCATCTGCCACCACATTCGCCTTGCCTGGGTGATATAGGATCTCGCAGTCGTAGTCTTTCACCAACTCCATCCAACGACGTTGTCTGAGGTTCAGGTCTCGCTGTTGAAATATGTACTTTAAGCTCTTGTGGTCTGTGAATATTTGGCACGACTCGCCATATAGGTAATGTCGTCAAATCTTCAATGCAAAGACCACTGCAGCCATCTCCAAATCGTGAGTGGGGTAGTTCTGTTCATGCTTCTTCAACTGCCGAGAAGCATAAGCGATCACCCGGCCATGCTGCATCAGTACGCACCCTAATCCCACTCGCGAAGCATCACAGTAGACCATAAATCCGCCTGATCCCGAAGGCAAAGATAATACTGGCGCCGTAGTCAAATAAGTCCGTAGCTGCTGAAAACTGCGCTCGCACTCCTCTGTCTAAACGAAAGGAACTCCCTTCCGGTCAAACTGGTCAAAGGTGCAGCTATACGGGAGAAGTCCTGAACAAAACGCCTGTAGTAGCCTGCCAGGACTAGAAAACTACGGATCTCAGTAACCGATGTAGGTCGGGGCCACTGCTGAACAGCCTCAATCTTCTTCGGGTCCACACATATGCCGTCTCTCGTAACCACGTGACCCAAGAATCCGACGCTGTCCAGCCAGAAAGCACACTTGGAGAACTTTGCGAACAGCTGGTGCTCCCTCAGAGTCTGTAACGTAATCCGCAAGTGCTGCTCGTGCTCCTCTCTGCTCCGGGAGTACACCAAGATATCGTCAATAAACACGATGATGAACAAGTCAAGATACGGCCTGAATGTACGGTTCATCAAATCCATGAATGCTGCTGGGGCGTTGGTGAGTCCGAACGACATCACCAAAAACTCGTAGTGGTCGTAGCGCGTGCGGAAAGCTGTCCTCGGTATATCTTCCTGTCGAACTCGCAGCTGATGGTATCCTGATCGCAAGTCGATCCTCGAAAAATACCCCGCACCCTGAAGCTGGTCGAACAAATCATCAATGCGTGGCAACGGATATCTGTTCCGAACGGTAACCTTGTTCAGCTGGCGGTAGTCGATACATAAGCGCAAACTTCCATCCTTCTTCTTGACAAACAGGACCGGAGCACCCCACGGAGAAACACTAGGTCGAAAAAGCCCCTTATCTAACAAATCCTGCAACTGATCCTTCAGCTCTCGAAGCTCTGCCGGGGCCATCCGATAAGGCGGTATAGCAATAGGCCCCGAACCAGGAATCAAATCAATGCAGAACTCAACATCGCGCTCAGGTGGTAGCCCAGGTAGCTCATCAGGGAAAACATCAGGGAACTCACAAACAACCGGGACCCGGTCCAACGGAACCTCTGCAGCTCGAGTATCACAAACATACGCTAAGAATCCCTGACATCCCTTCCGCAAGAGCTGACCAGCGCGAAGAGACGAAATCAAGCTGGGAAGGGTGACGCTGCGGTCTCCCTGAATAACAAGGACTGGCTCCCCCGGAAAGCTAAATATGACTGCCTTCTCACGGCAGTCCACCGAAGCATAACAGGTGGCTAGCCAATCCATGCCCAGAAGCACATCAAAGTCCAACATATCGAGAAGAATCAAATCAACCGATGAATCCCTCTCCCCGATACGAACGGAACACAAACGAAATACAAAACGAGCGACAAACGACTCGCCTACCGGAGTACTAACAACAAGCGGATGATCTAACGACGACGACTCACGGCCCAACATCGGTGCAAAGTGTGTAGATACGTACGAATGTGTGGAACCTGGGTCGAATAATTCCCATGCGTCGAAAGAACAAACTGGCAAGGTACCTGTCGCAACGGCATTGGATGCCTGCGCATCCTGCGGTGTCAAAGCAAATACTCGGGCCTGTCCTCCACCGATACGGGCTGACCTCGACCTCGGCCTCTGCCTCCTCGTCCTCTCTGAACAGGACCGCCGCGTCCACGGCCTCTGGGTGCACCTAACTGGCATGGAGCATCGCCTGTGGTAGGAAGTAGGGCTCTCTGAGGAAGGGGTGGTGATGGTGGTAGGGTCACATGTGGAACTGTCGCCGCTCCCTGTCGTCTCGCCGGACAGTCTCTGACAAGATGGTGCAGACTCCCGCACCCAAAACACCCTGGCGAAGGCTGCTGCCCCTGGGGATAAGAACCAATAATTGTCCCCGTCCAAATCCTCTGCCAGGCCTATCTCTCGGAAAGAATCTGGCGCGCTGCCTCTGAGACGGTACATCGGTGCGAATCCTCTTCGGCCCAGAAATGGCCGAAGTCTGTGATATGCGTGCCTCCATCCGTAATGCCGCATCCATAGCAGCTGAATAAGTGTCGTAGTGCTGGGCGCCAATGGCAAGATATAGCTGGGCATCTAGTCCCTGTACGAACCTCTTCACCATCTTCTCTTCGGTATCCACCAAATACGGAGCATATCGGGATAACTGTGTAAACTGGATGTCATACTCAGACACCGTCATCCCAGGTGTCTTGACTAAGGCCTCGAAGCTACGAGCTCTGGCGTCACGAACGCTCTCTGGGAGGAAACGAGCTAGAAAGACCGCTGTAAACTCGGCCCAAGTCATAGGCGGTAGACCTGCAGCTCGACCTCTCAAGATTGACTCCCACCATGTCTGCGCAAGACCCTCTAGTCGGAAACTCGCAAGCTCCACCCATCGATCATCCGAACATCTCAGCGAACGGCAGATCCTGGCTAAACTGTCAAGGAACGTCTGCGGGTCCTCCGCTGCCTCGGTGCCGGTGAATACTGGAGATCTCAGCCTCATGAAATCCTGTAGCGAAACCGGAATGGCCACGGTGGTAGTAGTAGGAGCAGGTATCATGGTCGTCTGTGATGTAGTAGGTACGTCATCAGGCCTCGGTGTACGACTGGCTGCAACTAAGGATCCTACCATCTGACGTAGCTCCTGCATGCCCCCCATCATCTGTCGCAACTCCTCCATACCAGTCTCGAGCCTATCCATACGGCCTGGGGAAGGTGGATCGGTCTGTCCCTGCGGCGTAGGTATACCACCCTGCTCAGTCCTAGTCTCGGACGAGCCAGCTCGAATCTCGTCTCGGGCGGCAGCCCTCTGTGCCCTCGTAGCCTTCGGCGGCATAGTGGCTGGTACAGGAAAAAGGATAATAAGAACAGTGCAATAGAATCATAGGATACACGGAATTGAAGAAGGAATTTTCAAGCAAGTATATCCTAAAGTCACTTAGGCAGAGTACCGTATCGCAAGTATGCCGCGGACATACACACGCTACGTTACCCTACTTAAGTCACTTACTCCATCTACCAAGGGTCATCCTACACTCAAAAAGGTAAAACCTGGCTTTGATACCAACTTTGTCACGACCCGCAGGGTACGGAACGTGACTGGCACTTAAGTTACGAAACGTCTCAAGACATCCGTAAAATAAGTAAGCCAAAGCCCAGAAACCAAAACCAAATAAGCAAAAGAATGAAGGAAAACCAATCAATTGAAAGCGAGTTTATCAAATGAGTCACATCAAGCCTTTTTTAAAAACGATATCAATTTTTCCAAAAATTTCGGCAGAGTCTCCTTTGTAAATACTGGCCCCCAAAATGGGTACAACAAGAATATATATGAATCCAACAAATAAGGCATCCCCAAGCGGGAGCTAGCTCTTTGCTACAAGGCGGTCACAAATCCCACGCAATATAAAACAACGACATGTAAAATAATCATAAAGAGCATGAGAAAAACTGCATGTCGACTCAAGTGAGCTCGACCCCAAAATACAGCATAAAAAGTCCACAAATCTCACAGTCTCCTCTCTAGGTCAATATACAACAATACTGGTAGAAACAGTAGATTGAGTACACTAGATACAAAGAATATACAAGGTGGTACAAAAATAAAAATATAACCCACCTAAGAGCAAAACCTCGAGTCCAGGCAAAAGAGGCAAAAGAAGCAAGTGCGCCCGCCGCTACTGTACTGACGGAGCGGACCTGAAAAAGGCCGTGGCACAACGGGGGTGAGTTGCCAACTTGTGAGTAATAAATAACATCTACACAGGCTATCGAATGCATGCACACAAGCATCCTAGCATCTCAAATACAGGTAAGGCAGGACATAATAGCAGGTATGTATGCAATATGAATATACTAGCAGGTATGAATGCAATGCGAATCAACTCATGATCTGAATGTGTAAGTATAAGAATCATGTTTTTCCTTTAGGAATCTCTTTTGAAATACCAGCACAATACCAATAGAATCAATAAGAATCTGTGTCCAGCATCGACACCTCAAAACTGTCTCAAATCTCATATCAATGTATCTCTGGCCTCAGCCGTCCGGCTGACCCATCTCAAATATCAATATCTCATCATCTCGCGGCCACGGTCGGTATCCTCTGGATATCCGCCGTCCCAAACAGTCACCGGTAGGTAATCCGTCCCCTGCCAGGCTCAACGTCAATACCACATTCCTCTTGCCCCGGGGTACCTTACCGGGCCCACCATGTACCCGTGACGGTTCCTCCACTCCTCGACACGGATCTCGAAAACCACAGCAAACTCATGGTGGACGACACTTACATCACTAGAAAACCGCAATTTACATATTTTAAAAATATAATAAGTTTAGAAATTTTGCGGCTTTCCCCCGAAATCCAGAAATATCATAAAATCTCAAGAAATCCTTATAAGTGCATATGTCAATGATAATGAATGCATATGGTATCAATAATCAAGTTGCGATGTGTGATTAATAGATTAGGCATGAACAAATAATATGATGAAGCACATGCACATGAATAGCAATCCTACGATTTCATTTTAAGGAATTAAAGCAATAGCGCGAGTTTAAGTATCAATTATAGTAAAAGGTTTCAATTTAAAGGTTATCTAGTGTGGTGGCATAGCAATTACCAGGGTGTGTGTGTAAGCATGAATAGTGCTCGTGCTGCATATAAAAACCCTGGCAATGGTGCAGGTGTCCTATAAAATGGTTTCGCATACGTATGTCAATATAAGGCATGAATGTAGCAAATAATCATACAAATATTACACCCCTAATTACTAACATTACTAAGAATCTTTTAAGTTACTAAAACTATCGGGCGACTTGCGCCATCCAACGATAGTCCCCCGTAGATGGTACATCTACTCACTGGAATCCCTAGCTAGTCACGTCCAATCACCGCTTTCCCCTTTCATGCCGCGTCTGACGTCTCCGCGACCGAACCTGGAATTTACATCAATACCAAACATAAAGTTACATATCAAGAACGACGCAAAACCCAAACGAAGATACTAACGTTCACAAGCTAGGTACAACGTGCACAGGTGCGCGGAACGCACGCGAAAATCGTAAAACTAACTAGAATCGTCGATTTGGTCAACCGGAAAAACTAAAACCCGAACACTCAAAAATCCGCACTCACAAATCCTAAAAGTCATAGGATACGCTAAAAATGTCATCAAGACATCGCAATTAATTCATCACAATATTTTAATAAAAACTGGTAAGCTAGAATTTGCAATTTGGTGCAAACATCGACAATTAGCGACAAAGTTATCACGGTCCAACACAACCATCCAACCACACAACTAGTTAGCCACAATAACACAAATTTTAACTCATTTACCATGCTACAAAACCCAATATCCAAACACAACCCTTTCTTGAATTTGGTAAATAGCAATCTTAATGAAAATTTCACACAAGTTTAACATAGATTGGTATAACATCAAGCCACTTAAGCAAAGTAACCTTATAGATTGGTTAAGTAAACAACTAGATTAATTAAATAGATTTAATTAACTAAATAATGGTTTCCTAACCCTAACTAAAATTCAAGACATGAACTTAAAAAAAACTAGATTAGAAATTAGCATGATTTTCAAGCCTAAATTTAGCCCATTTAAATTTGTATTTATCGCTAATTTAATGTATTTTCTTACCAGCTTAAAATAATATAAAAAAATTGAAAAATTAGGGAAAATTTTTAAACGACCAGAATTTCATAATTAACTCATTTGCTACTAAAAACTAGCAATTACCTATCCAAATTAGGTATAATTAGTCATAAACTGCAAAATAACAAAAAGACGATTTACGGAAAAATACCAAATTTTCACCGATTTTCGGGAAAACACCAAAACGACATTTCAAGGCGCTACACTCTCATCTTCAGAGTCACTCAACGTCGGCACATTATAATAATCTCTTGATTTCCAACGACAAACAACACTCCAGTCAGCCTTCTTCAGGTTCCGAGAATAATATATTTGTGTGGACATCGATGGAAAGATAAACTTATCGTATTCATAGGCTGTCCATTTGGTGTTTACCAAAATGAGTTTGTATTCATCGACCTTTATATCCCGTTCAGACTTGGTATCGTACCATCTGCATTGGAATATAAAAAATAGGGAAGCCTTATAAATGTATGAGACCGCTATAATCTGCTCAAGAACACCGTAATAGGGATTTCCTCTATCGTCGGAGGTTACGACGCCGCTATTTTGCGTAGCTCTAATGCGTTCCGTCCTTTCGATCTCAAATTTGTAGCCGGAAACTCCATACCCGTTGTAAAATGTAGCTGCAATCGATGGACCGTGTAAAAGGTCTTGGACCTCTTTATCAATATGCTCACCACGATTCAGTTTTCCATCAACTTCTTCTCTACACCAAGCGACGAGAGTGTGTCTCTGTTCTTCCTCGATTCTGTCATCCAATCACGTCCTAGGATTCGATATCTTGAGTATAATTTTGTACAATTTTTTCGTTAATTTATAGTTAGATTATACTCAATTTCAAATTTAAATGGATGAAGTTAGAAAAACTTACTTTGTATATTTAGCAAAACATTCATTGTTTAGCAAGATGAACGCATGTAAACCGCCAATGAGATCATAAGACGTGTTTTTTAGCCTTCCCTCTCCAATTGGACCATCAGGAACACGCGACAGTTTGTTCAGTTTTGTCCTAACATAGTCGTTCAGGTAAGGAGCACAAAAAGATGTCACTTCTTCTAAGAGATAATCTTCCGCAATCGAATCTTCGGGACGATGCTTATTGTGGATATAGTTTTTTAAAATTAATAGATATCTATTGAAAATAATAAATATTAATAATCCATGATAATATTTTGCAATTTAAAAAATTAATAATAAACATTTTCATATCTCTCGATGGGATACATCCAACGGTAATGCACCGGACCGCCAATCTTGATCTCGGTTGCCAAATAGACGGACATGTGAACAATAATGTCGAAAAATGAAGGTGGAAAGATAGTTTCTAGTAAAAAGGATCATAAGAATATCTTTTTAGAGCTCTGATATCTCATTGACGTCGACGTTTTTAGAACACAGTTGTCGAAAATACGTGCAAAAATCGTTAAGAACGAGACCAATTTCGGATTTTACCGATGCTCTAAGGGATAAAAGAAGAAGATGTTGCATCAATATGTGGTAGTCATGGCTCTTGAGTCCTATAATTTTTTCCTTTTTCTACTTATACCCGTTTGGAAATGTTTGATGAGAAACTATCAAGGACTTTTAATTATTTCAACACCGGCAGGAACCGTCACTTCTTCCCTCTGTCTTGGTCTCCGACAAAAGCTCAACTGCAACATGAAAAGTTGTAGAAAATGCTTACTCAAGCGGCAGCACTCGCTAATCCATTGCCTAAGGAAAATCCCGATGACGCACTCGAAGAAAGAGTAGGGCAGGAGTCGGATATTGAATTCCTGAAGAGCACTTTCAAGAACAGAGATGAAGAAGCGGCAACAATGTCCGCTAAAATGAACCAGATAGCCCTTCTGATCCAAAATATAGGCTGGAATGATGGTCCATTCGGAAGTACTGGCAAATGAACCGCCGGTAGTCACTCTTAAAGACAAGGGTGACATTTCAAATCCTTTGCAAGCCTCATCAACGACTGAGGAGGAAATGAACCCAAAAGCAAAGTTGTACGCATATATCGCTCAGCAAATCAAAGCTCACTATACCAGTGAAGCAGAAAATATGTCGATCAAGACTGGTCGACCGTATCCGGCATGGTACGATCAAGTACAGTACCTGCCACAATACATACTTCCGACGTTTCACATATACAAAGGAATTGGGAATTCTCGCCAGCACATCGCGCGATTTAAATCCATGTGTGGTAACACTGAAGGAAATGATATACTGCTCCTCCGACGGTTCGTTAGCAGTCTGGTGGGCACTGCCTTCGAATGGTATACAAAACTCCTAAATGACTTCGTCAAGACCTTTGTCGAGATGGAGATGCACTTCTGTCAGAGGTTCGCCGGCGTGAATAAATGCACTACCCTGATAACATTGGTCAATGAAAGGGTTAGACCGAACGAGACTTGGGTTCAATATGATACACGATGGAGAAATCTCCAGTCAAAATACGAGTAGCACATCGACGAAACTCCAGCCGTTGGAATGTTCATAGCCACCCTTGACCCAAATTCAAAGGTGTTCCCATATATTGTCCTCTTCAAGCCGACGACCTTTCAAGAGTTCATTGATAAAATGGCTCAGTTGAATCAGATGGGTCAAGACCCTTCCTCTTCCCATGAAGATAAATGAAAAGCGGAGGAAAGGCGGCGTTTGTCACCAAAGATCAACAAAAAATGAGCAGTTTTGAAGCAACTTGTCACCAAAATAGCGTCAGCACGGGTCCTACCCATGAAAAGATTGGGACACTCGTTCCCCGATATATGCAGAGAGGGAAACTCGTTCGCTGATGGAGGAATCTCTATGTGAGATGGTTCTTTCTTCAAAGAATAGAAAGGATATTAAGGTACTTACAAGCGGGTGCTGCAATCAAGTGGACTATCCTACTTGAACCAGAAATCATGGAAGGTATGTTGAATCATGTAGAAGCCATATCCCATTTCGAAAACAAATGATGAGAGGAAAAGCCCCCAAGTCAAGTTCATTCTTTCAAGGAAGAAAAAGATTCAGCGGAAGGATGATATCTCGTTCTTTCATATATGAAGAAGATGCTTCGTTAGCGTCAGAAGACGACATTGATGAGCAGGGTGCAGGTGCCGTGTAAAGTTCTCTTTATTTCCCGCAAGACAGCCCAATTACTGTTATGATAAATAAAGCAGTCCAAGGGGGAGAAAATAGCCTAAGATGTGAAGTAGCCACTCATACAATGGCCAGGCAGCAGCGCCTAAGCAAGCAAGCGTTGGAAGGGATGAGTTATGTAACTTCCCGACCGAATGATAAATGTTGGACCGAAACGTCCCTAAACTAGCAATTCGCTCCAAACACGGAGATGTTGGACCGAAACATCCCTAAACTAGCATTTCACTCCGAACACGGAGATGTTGGACCAAAATGTCCCTAAACAAGCATTTCGCCCTGAACACGGGGATGTAGGACTAAAATATCTCTAAACTAATAATGGATTGAAATGTCCCTAAACTAGCGTGTCGTCCAAAACAAGGCGATAATGGACCGTAATGTCCCAAAACTAATATTCTCCTTGAGATCGACATTGCAATTGAACTCCCACCAGTGAAGGTTGCAACTCAAGTCTTACCGGCTACACAGCTACTCCAGCGATGAAACCACCCCCAAATCCCACCGGCAAATAGATGGGTCACCTGCGGCGAAGCTACTTTTGAGAGTTCCACTGTTCACAAAAAAAGGTATGTCCAAAAAGAAAATAGGCATGGATGAAAACCCGGAAAGGCGCCGTGAGTAAAAACAGCAGAACTGCTGGAGAATTTGTGAAAACCCGTTAAATAAAAAAATGTGTGCACTTGCAAGGTCCTATCGACCTTGTGAGAAGAAAATACCTGCGTGAGATCCTTACAACTCACAAAGGAGCTACACACTTAGAAATCCATACGATTCCTAAGAAGAAAATACACTTACGAGATCCTTGTGACTCATACGGAGAATAAACCCTCTATGAGACCCTCACGGCTCATAGGATTCAAAAGCCTTAAGTTACAGGGATCCAAACCTCTTCATAAGCCGTTATATCTCTTAAGTTGCCCTATAAGTAGTTTAATACTGACGCTTGTATACGATCCACGGGTACGAACAAAATATGTCCCTATAAAGTTCCACCGATGGAAAGAAATATCCACATATGGTGAACGACACTTGTAAATCCTTTCGACTTACAAGGAGAAAACTCTCTGGTAATATCCTTACAACTTGCAAGGGGAAATACCACTTAGGAATCCTCATGATTTCTGAGGAGAAAATACACCTATGAGATCCTCTCGACTCATAGGGAGAAATACCTTTATGAGACCCTTACGGCTCATAAAGTCAAAAACTCTTAGTCGACAGAATTCTAACCCTGTTTGCTAAGCCTCCTTTATTCAAATCGACAAAGACAAATGATGATTCACTCCTGGCAATATCTCAGTTGTAGCGATACTGATGCCTAAACAGATATCAAACTTCAAGTCCTTTCATGGCAAATGATGATTCGCTCCTGAAAATATTCCAGTTGTAGTGATGTTGATGCCAAGATTGGTATCAGAACCCAAGTCCCTGACTCGCAACAAAATCAGTGAGCAAAAAATGCATATGAAACAGCTGAAATGTTTGGACAACTCGCAATAAAAAACAATGAGTAAAAATAAAAAATGACATGGCCGAAATGATTGGGCATCGTGAAAAAATAGCCAAAATGATTAGACAATCGCGACTTTCGCGATATGAAAAGCTGAAGTGATAGAGCATCGCAGAAACAATAAAAAAGAAGAAGAAAATAAAAAGAAAATAAAAAAATTTCTGCCCAGCAAGTAGGTCCATACTGATTCTTATATATAATTCATGGACACAAATAAAAGGAAGGGAACTATATTTTCCCACCATATTTTGTCAAAATAAGAACCGAGTCATGATGGCACATCTACAGCATAGAGACAATTTGGATGTCCCCCTTACTCAAGAAAAGTACAGACGTGGTGTCGACAAAGGTCCAAGGAGCCAAATCAAAAAAAGTAATGGAAAAATCCTAGCTCCAGCTCAACATTCTTTCTAGGTGCAGACGCGGCATTAATAAGGACCCAAAATAAAAGTGGAGTGATGGAAAAATCCTGGCTCCAGATCTTGATGTCAACATTGTAGGGTGTTTTTCGTCACCCCATTGAGATGGGAATACGCGCGCGCTTGTCAGGCGTACTACAGATTCCCCCTGCCTAGGGTAGGCCGGGGTTTAATGATTGTGGGGATCCGAATCTCCGGCAGCCGCGAACTAAGCTGCCGTTAATTACCCTTCGCCTTTGGAGCGAGGGAACCTCCGATTGACGGGCTAAACTGGTCATGCGAACTCAATGTGCAGTGCACGTGTGTTGTGTTTTAAAAGAGGGGTTTTGGATATATCGGGAGCCACACAGAGTTTTTACGGGGGTCCCGCTACCCGGATAGCGGGCTGGGGGTCAAGGGGGCTAGCAGCCCCCTTGCGGGGTGCGCGGCAGCGCCCCGTTAGAAATTTTTTTCTAACAGGGACAGTGTCGTGGTGTATGTGTGTGTGCACATATGTATGCATATGTGTACATATGTATATATATATATATATATATACAAAAGAAAAAAAAAGAGGGGAAAAAGGCATCCAAAAGATGCGTGGGGGCAGCACCTTGGGCGCTGTGCGCCTAGGTGCTGTGCGCTCAGGCGCTACAGTGCCACGTGTCGGCATGTGGGCGCTCTGCGCTTGAGCGCCGGGCGCTTGAGCGCCGGGCGCTTGAGCGCAAGCGCGCCACGTGTCGGCACGGGGGAGACTTGCGCCCGAGCGCTTGCGCTTGAGCGCAAGCGCCACGTGTCGGCACGGGGGAGACTTGCACCCGAGTGCTTGCGCTTGGGCGCAAGCACGCCACGTGTCGGCACCGGGGCGACTTGTACTCGGGCACTTGCGCTTGAGCGCAAGCGCGCCACGTGTCGGCACGGGGGCGACTTGCACTCGGGCGCTTGCGCTTGAGCACAAGCGCGCCACGTGTCGGCACAGGGGCGACTTGCGCTCCGGCGCTTGCGCTTGAGCGCAAGCGCACCACGTGTCGGCACGCGGGCGCTCTGCGCTTGAGCGCCGGCGAGAAAAAGAGGCTTTCAGCCTAAGAAACAGAAGCTATGCTTCAGAAAGGAAATATTTGTTGTTATATATATATATATATATATATATATGTTATGGAGTTAAGACTCCTAGGACGTTTTGAAGCTGATGAAGGGGGTTCTTCTTCTTCCTCCTGTTGTTTGGCCGGATCTTGAAGATCAAGAAGTAGGAGATTTTAAAAATCACTCCTTTTTGAGGTCTAATGGGAGATCTGAGTTCCCCTTTGTGGGTTTTGTGGTGGAAAACTACTTAGTTTTGGAAGAGAAAGAGTAAAACTCTTGATTTAATTCAAAAGAAATGAAAAGGTTTAGAACCATGGAGAAGGAGCAGGAGGCACAAAGAACCCTAGGTTTTTTTTTTGAGGGGAATGAAAAGTGTTTTTTATTCATCATCATGTTGCCTTTTATAGGCTTACATATTTACATATAGCCCCTTGGGCTTTGCAAAAATGGCATTTTGCCTATCCCATGGTTCATGTGCCTTTTCATTTTGTACATAAGCCATGGGCTTACAAAAATTTGGCTTTATGCCCCTTTTGCATACATTCATGCACAAAAATTACGTAAAAATTATTTGTTACATGATTTTTGTTGTTGGCATGGCGGAAGGCTGGACGCTTCGTGTTCGGGCACGACCTGGGCATTGGCCCACTTGCTTGGGCTTGGGCCCACCTGGCTTGGGGTTGACCTTGACTTTGACTTGGTCAACCGGGGTGTAAATTTTGACTTCAACAAAGTGCCCCCCATCAATAAATGCACACCACATATGTGAGTCGTGTGCATGAAATTGATGGATTATCTTTCACGTGGAGGCGACTTGTCTTGTTTTCCACTCTTTGGGATGCACTGCCCTTTTTACGACGTGGACGGTCGACGCTTGACGCGTCTCCGAGACGGAGTGTCCGTGGTAGACGTTTCCCTGGCCCGGAGTGATCTGGTTCCTGCTTTGTAGAAAGCCTGCACTGCCTTTTTTATGACCTGGACGGTCGACGCTCTGATCCGGAGCGATTTGGGTTCCCAATTTGCGGGAGCTTGCACTGCTCTTTTTGCGACATAGACGGTCGACGCTCTGATCCGGAGCGATTTGGGTTCCCAATTTGCAGGAGCCTACACTGCCCTTTTTGCGACATAGACGGTCGACGCTCTGTTACGAAGCGATTTGGGTTCCCAATTTGCGGGATTCGCACTGCCCTTTTTGCGACATAGACGGTCGACGCACTGATCCGGAGCGATTTGGGTTCCCAATTTGTGGGAGCCTGCTTTCCCTTTTTGCGACATAGACGGTCGACGCTCTGATCCGGAGCGATTTGGGTTCCCAATTTGCGGGAGCCTGCACTGCCCTTTTTGCGACATAGACGGTCGACGCTCTGCTGCGAAGCGATTTGGGTTCCCAATTTGCGGGAGCCTGCACTGCCCTTTTTGCAACATAGACGGTCGACGCTCTGCTACGAAGCGATTTGGGTTCCCAATTTGCGGGAGCCTGCACTGCCCTTTTTGCGACATAGACGGTCGACGCTCTACTACGGAGCGATTTGGGTTCCCAATTTGCGGGAGCCTGCACTGCCCTTTTTTGCGACATAGACGGTCGACGCTCTGATCCGGAGCAATTTGGGTTCCCAATTTGTGGGAGCCTGCACTGCCCTTTTTGCGACATAGACGGTCGACGCTCTGTTACGAAGCGATTTGGGTTCCCAATTTGCGGGGGCCTGCACTGCTCTTTTTGCGACATAGACGGTCGACGCTCTGATCCGGAGCGATTTGGGTTCCCAATTTGCGGGAGCCTGCACTGCCCTTTTTGCGACATAGACGGTCGACGCTCTGATCCGTAGCGATTTGGGTTCCCAATTTGCGGGAGCCTGCACTGCCCTTTTTGCGACATAGACGGTCGACGCTCTGATCCGTAGCGATTTGGGTTCCCAATTTGCGGGAGCCTGCACTGCCCTTTTTGCGACTTAGACGGTCGACGCTCTGATCTAGAGCGATTTGGGTTCCCAATTTGCGGGAGCCTGCACTGCCCTTTTTGCGACATAGACGGTCGACGCTCTGATCCGGAGCAATTTGGGTTCCCAATTTGCGGGAGCCTGCACTGCCCTTTTTGCGACATAGACGGTCGACGCTCTGTTACGAAGCGATTTGGGTTCCCAATTTGCGGGAGCCTGCACTGCCCTTTTTGCGACATAGACGGTCGACGCTCTGCTACGAAGCGATTTGGGTTCCCAATTTGCGGGAGCCTGCACTGCCCTTTTTGCGACATAGACGGTCGACGCTCTGATCCGTAGCGATTTGGGTTCCCAATTTGCGGGAGCCTGCACTGCCCTTTTTGCGACATAGACGGTCGACGCTCTGATCCAGAGCGATTTGGGTTCCCAATTTGCGGGAGCCTGCACTGCCCTTTTTGCGACATAGACGGTCGACGCTCTGATCCAGAGCGATTTGGTAGACGTGCCCCCGGCACAGAGTGTCGCTGGTCGACGTTTCCCCGAGGCGGAGTGTCGATGTTGGAATTGGTTGGTTTGATTTGTTTGACTTGAGTTGACATCAGCATCGCTATACTGGAATATGGTACCAGGAGTGAATCATCGTCTGCCATGAGAGGATTTGGGAATTGGTTTTTTTTGTTTGGCATCTGCATTGCTGCACTGGAATAATGCCGGGAGAAACTCATCATGTGCCCCGAGAGGATTTGGGAATTGGTGGCTTAGGAGACAGGTTTAGATCCCTGTCACCTAAGGCTTTTCCATTTTGTGAGCCGTAAGGGTCTCACAAAGCATTTTCTCCCTACGGGTCGTAAGGATCCCGTAGGTGTATTTTCTCCTTAGGAGTCGTGGGGACTCCTAAGTGTGTCGCTCCTTTGTGAGTCGTAAGGATCTCACGCGGGAATTTTCTCCTCACAAAGTCGAGAGGACTTTGCGAGTGCATTTCATTTCAATTTTTTTTCTTTTACGAGTTTGCCCCCTTTCGGGTTTTCACAAACTCGCCGGCAGTCCTGCTGTTTTTACTCACGGAGCCCTTTCGGGTTTTCATCCGTGCCCATTTTGCTTGTGAACATACCGTTCTCTTTTTTTTTGAGAGATCGGGATTGTTTTACGCCCGTGGATTGTATACGGTTTTGCAGGATGTATGATCCAGACCGTAGGGCCGGAAAAATTTCAGGACTTTGTTGGCGTCTGCATCGCTGCACTGGAATGTGGTACCAGGAGCGACTCATCATTCGCCGTTGGGGTATGGGATTTGGAATTTGGTTGGCGTCTGCATCGTTGCACTGGAATATGGTACCAGGAGCGACTCATCATTCGCCACTTGGGGGTTGGGGAGCGATGGCTTAGGTGACAGGTTTAGATCCCTGTCACCTAAGACTTTTCAATTTTATGGGCCGTGGGGGTCCCATAAAAGTATTTTCTCCCTACGAGTCGTAAGGATCTCGCAGGTGTATGTTCTCCTTAGGAGTCGTGAGGACTCCCAAGTGTGTTTTTCCTTCGTGAGCCGTAAGGATCCTATAAAGGTTTGTTCTCCTCATGTATCGTGAGGACACATGAGTGGATTTCCCTCGTTCCCAGTTTAATGACTTAGAGGTCGACTGTTTCCAGTTTAACGACTTAGAGGTCATCTGTTTCCAGTTTAACGACTTAGAGGTCATCTGTTTCCAGTTTAACGACTTGGAGGTCATCTGTTTCCAGTTTAAAGACTTAGAGGTCTGCTGTTTCCAGTTAAACGACGTGGTGGTCATCTGTTTCCAGTTTAACGACGTAGAGGTCATCTGTTTCCAGTTTAAAGACTTAGGGGTCTGTGTTTCCAGTTTAACGACTTAGAGGTCATCTGTTTCCAGTTTAATGACTTGGTGGTCATGGTGATTCCAGTTTAACGACTTGGAGGTCATCTGTTTCCAGTTTAAAGACTTAGAGGTCATCTGTTTCCAGTTTAAAGACTTAGAGGTCTGCTGTTTCCAGTTTAACGACTTAGAGGTCATCTGTTTCCAGTTTAAAGACTTAGAGGTCATCTGTTTCCAGTTTAAAGACTTAGTGGTCATCTGTTTCCAGTTTAAAGACTTGGTGGTCTGTTGTTTCCAGTTTAAAGACTTAGAGGTCATCTATTTCCAGTTTAAAGACTTATTGGTCATCTGTTTCCAGTTTAAAGACTTGGTGGTCTGTTGATGGCGAGCTTGGAATTTTGGGGTTGGGGCCGGTATCAGCGTTGCTAACACTGAAGCAGAGGTGCCAGGCAATTCATCATTTTTCTTTTCCTGTTAGGGAGCGATGGCTTAGAAGACAGGTTTAGGTCCCTATCACCTAAGGCTTTTCAATTTTATGGGCCGTGAGGGTCCCATAAAAGCATTTTCTCCTTGCGAGTCGTAAGGATCCCACAGGTGTATTTTCTCCTTAGGAGTCGCGAGGACTCCTAAGTGTGGTTTTTCTTTGTGAGTCGTAAAGATCCCACAAACGTTTGTTCTCCTCATGTATCGTGAGGACACATGAGTGGGTCTTCTCCATGGAGCATAATTCCCAAGGCGGAGACCAGCCGCGTAACTGGTGGTTGCGGTGGGGCATGGGTATGCTGAGAATTATTTGAGCCCGTGGATTGTATACGGCAGTCAATTTGGGGACTAGCCGTAGGGCTGGAAGAATTTTGGGAAATTGGATTTTTGTTTGGCGTCTGCATTGCTGCAATGGAATAATGCCAGGAGCAACTCATCATCCGCACTTGTTTTTTTTTTGTTTTTTTGTTTTTTTTTGTTTTTGTTTTACCGCGATTGCTCTATCATTTCAGCTTTTATCATCGCGAAAATCGCGATTGCCCTATCATTTCGGCTATTTATTCACGGTTGCCCAATCATTTCGGCTTTATTTTCATCTTTACTTTTACTCGCTGATTTTTATTGCGAGTTGCCCAATCATTTCGGCTTTTCATTTTTTTTTTATTTACACATTTTTTTCTTTACACATGCATATATATATATATATATATATATATATATTTTACATTCCAAGTTTAACGACTTAGAGGTCGACTGTTCCCAGTTTAATGACGTGGTGGTCCTCTTTGCTTATCCCAGCCCCTTGAACATTGATCTTGGCGGAGCTGTGTTGATGACCTAGCTCTGTGGCTTGCCGATACATCCGAGGATTGTGAGGTTTTTCCAAGCTTATATTGGTCCTCTGCCCAATTTTTGAAAACACAGCAGTCTTCAATGGTATGGCTCAGCACTCTATGGTATGGGCAGTATATGTGATTGCCAGTCATATTCATTTCATGTGGCCTCTTCGGGATAGACAGTTGCAGGCCATTGTTCAGGGCTTCCTCGAATATATCGCGGACCTCATCCCTCCTAAAGGAGTACACCTTCTTCCTTCTCTCCATCAAAGTAGGTGCCCTCACTGACGCCGGTTCCTGAGGCCGATCAATCTTTGGTTCGCCCTGCACATGTCTGGGAGGGTTAGGCTCCCGAAAGGCTTCGGTCTCCATTTGCATGAAATCGGCGGTCGTAGCTTGACTGTTTGCTAACACGCCTTTAGACAGTTCTATCTCTCCCGTCTTGTATTGCCTTTTGACCCAATCTTTGAAGACGAAGCAGTTCTCAATGGAATGACCTATCACCCTGTGATAGGGGCAATATTTTAGGTCGTCGGTCATATTCTCTTCTTGCGGTCTTTTTGATTCTGGCAGTTGTAGACCGTTTCTTAGGGCGTCCCTGAATATCTTGTGGATCATTTCCCTCTTGAAAGAATAGACCTTTTCCAGCTTCTCTTTCAGAGGCGATTCCCCCCCGGCGTATGTATCGGAGGGACTGGAGGCTGATTGCGGCCGTTTTTCGCGAAGGCGCTCCGCTTTTAGGTTGAAAGGGATATCAGTTGGCCGGGTATCAATCCCTGGCTCATGAGCTAAAATTTGATTCTGCTGTAATTGCAATCGGGCGACTTGGGTCGCGAGATTTGCCACGACGTTTGCCATCTCGTCGACTTTGGAATAGACCTCGGCCATCTTCTCATCCCTGTCCTGAAATTGCCTTTGAAGCCAGTGGAATAATGCTTGTTCTGTAGTTCCGGCTATGACAACCGGGTAATCATTATTGCCTAAGCTCAATTCCACAGGAACCACGGGCTCCTCTGGCTTATCGGCCTGAGCGGGCTCTTCATCATTTAGATCTAGCCGATGCTGGGTAGCGGCAACCATATCATCACCATGGCTGTGAAGAAGAGGAGGGTTCGTTTCTTCATGTCCGGCCATGTAGACAGTATGGATAACACACTCAGCCAATCTTTCATCACTGGCAGCTGGTTTCGCGGAGCGGTCCGGGATTTGGAAATTCATAAATTTTAACATGGCCAGAGCCCTAGCCCTTTTGTTGGCTCTATATCTGAGCCGCTTCTGCCTCAGCTTCTCTGCCTTAAGCGCTTGGCAGGCTTCTGCTCTTCGGGGAGCCGCCATAGGCTGAGTGATGGGGAGGCTTGAGGAGACACCCAATCGAGCAGTTGTCGGAGGCGCCGCTGGAGATTGCTCAAGACGCGTTGTAGCTTTGTTGGTGTTGATGGCCTTGCCCCCAGTTGGGGCCAAGGAAAGTCGTTCAGACACCGACTTGCGTTTGGGTTGGGGCGCCCTTGAAATCACCACATTTGATCTCCTGCCTTTCGAGACCGGTTTGTCTGCCACCGGGGCTTGAGGAGCTGGGATGGCGCCAACTGGCATGAACATAATAGAGCCGAATGGTAGCAGCGGCTCCTCCCATTGTCGCCCGAGACTGGCCGGAAGGACCGTCCTAGAGTCTATCCTCATCGTGTAGGAGACGGGAGCTGAGTTCATCATCGAAGACATCGTCAGAAGGTGATTGCTTTAAAATCTGCACGAAAAAAACATTATTTTTAGTATAAATACAGGTATGTATATTGTTTGAGTTCGCATGAACGCTTAACCCGAAATATGGGAGGAGAGATTAGTCCCACCGGGCGTGCCAGAATCTGTAGGGTGTTTTTCGTCACCCCATTGAGATGGGAATACGCGCGCGCTTGTCAGGCGTACTACAGATTCCCCCTGCCTAGGGTAGGTGATCGCACGCTTTTGGCGTGTCGGATGTTCAAAGTTCTAAAGTTATAACCACGATCAGGACGGTGTCGCTATGCAGCTAACCGGTTGAGCACGGGTCGATCCACAGGGAGATGGTTGTATGTCCATTCGAGTTTTAGACGAGTCAATAAAGAATGTGTATATGTATGTTCAGTTCTATCCTAAGTGTTCGTATTTATGTTTAAGTAAGCTTGTTAAGGTTAAGGTTGGTTAGTAGAGTTAGGATTAGTCTTGTACTTATCTTTTGCCATTCTTAAAACGATGTTGGGATAATCGAAAGTAGCGGGGATTAGGAGGATATAGGAATGGGATTTGCGAGTTTAAGCAAGCTTTCCAACGCTAAATCCATTCCTAATGCCCCTTGTCCGTCCGCTAAATACGCTTATTTCCAACCCTCGGCCAAACACCCGCAACCATGTATCCAATTAAGTCACAACTACATGTCACGTTATAGTGCGCTTAAAGGACTTCTCGACTTAGGTCGCGGTTATATGTCACATATAGCGCGCCTAAGTGAGGGGGTTGCGTTTGTTTGGTCGGGGTTCATTTCAAGATGTTTGGCGAAGATAAGCACAAGGGATTTCTCCGTCCCTCATACCACCTTCCTTAGCCTTAACAAGTGGGAAATTATTCACACATTATAAAAGAAAAGAAAACAAAACAAGAAGGAAGAAAAGAGAGAAAAGGAAAATACGGTTTTACAAGTGAAGCAAGCTAACTCTTGGGTCCTCACCTTAGCAAGGAACTCCGTCAAGTATCATCGCTTGAAAATACGGATAAAAGAAGAAAGGAAAAGAGAACAAGAAAAGAAATAACAACAACTACTTAACAACAAATAATAAAGTTACACTAGAAATTAAATTACAATGTAATGAAATAAAAATACAAGATAAAAAAAACAACCCTCATCTTCATTTCATCATCCACTCAATGCTCTCACTACATTTTAATGGAGGAAGACATGAAGAAGAACAAGAAGCTAAACTAAACTACACTAAAAGAGATGGGAGAAGAAGACATGAAGAAGACCTTTGGCTTGGCACAAAACTGGGCTATTTATAGGCTGCGTGCTGAAACCCTAGGGCAATATTCTGGCCCTAAATGCAAAGACCAAACTACCCCCAAAATTTGGTCAGATGATGACATGAAACCGCGGCGGATCCGCCGTGAAAACCCACATTTGGCGGCGGTTCCGCCGCGGTTTTGTGGAATTGGGGTCTTATTTTTTCTGGGTTTCCTTGTGTTGCTATCTTATGTTGTTCTACATGTCCCAAATTGCAAAATGCCTTCACAATTTCTTCAGATCTGCACAGTCCAAACATAGCTTCACTTTTGATTGATTTGACCTTTCTCCCTCGAGCTCCGCGCACCCATTGATTCTTGTGCTGCCCCTCTCGTGCTCTGTGCTTGTCCGAGACACGAATGACCACTGTCATATGTCTTTTCTCTGGAACTGGTACGCGGCACTGGACGGATATGGATGACCGGAACCCGGCTTTATCTGTTGGCAACAAATGTTCTGTATTTTGGCATAACAGTGGAGATTTTGTATCATTTGTGTTATTTTGGACTAGGAACCTGTAGCCTGTAAATATGTAGCAAACACGGATTAAAAGCACCTACCTATAAACAAACGAGCATAAGAGTGGGCGGTAATAAATGCAATATTCTGGTATGAACAAATACCTCCAAACTTAACTTTTGCTCGTCCCGAGCAAAACCAATTATTCACAAAAAGTCTTAACCTCACTTTCGCAGGGAACGCGATTGCACTGAGCTCGTGCAACAAGCCGTTAAACCTCTAGGTGTCCCTAGTAGGAGGAGTGTTGTCTCCTGAGGGTTTTCAGCGGATTACACCCACAAAATCCCGTCAAGCTAGTGTCATAAGTTAACATTGATTCTACTCCTATAGTTTAGTATCTACGTTAGAAACTCTATCATCCTAAGTTAGAAATATCCAACCCTTATTTTTCACGCCTCCTATCTATTTAACTTTAGATCCTATACGTTCCAAAAAAGTTTAGAAAGATGTTAGTTCTCCTGAGTTTTCTTTCTAACAGTGTGGTCTTAAATCAGGGATTTTTATCAACTTTACAGAAAACATAAGTCTTATCTTTTATTTCTATCTTTTATCCAAACATCGATTGTATACCCCTACGTGTGTGTATATTTGCACCCCTACACTCAAGAATTCAATTCAAGCTATAATACCCTTGCCCTAATACCTAATACTACTTCTTTTCATTAAGGATGGACGGATTTGCTCACACACCTTTCATACGACTATTAATGCTTCTTGAGACACTGACGACCGATTACTGAATGTGTGAACTTAAAACGTAAATAGCAGTTTCCAGGTCTTGACTTTATTCTATTTTTCTTTTTCTTTTTCTTTTTCTTTTTCAAGACCGGATATATTTTTCAATAATGCTCTTTTGGTGTTTAGCTTTAAATACCGTTTTTTCTTTCATACTAGGTTTTCAGGCAAGAGTATTTCTAGGTATTCTCTACTATCTCAAGTTTCAAGGTGCGTGTAAGTGCAGTTTGTAGGGTGTATACTTTCTAAATTTGAACTCAAGAAAAGAAACTATTTTTCAGACTTATCCTTCTGTAAAACTTCAATACTTTCCCCTCATCTTAACTTAACTCAAGAACTGAACTCAAGATTAACTACTTCTATAAAAAAAAACGTAAGGATGTATAATCACCAAGTTTAAACAGAATGAGGGTTATTTTTAGGATTTTCAATTTCTAAGCCTAGAATTTAGTTATTTCTAATATATCAACTAAACTTTCAGAATAAAAATCTAAGTTACCCTATTAGCTAACTTGACGACAAAGTTTTTATATTTTGGAAAATTTTCGATTTTTTATGGGTTTTTTTTTAAATAAGGTATGCAAATGCAAAATATACAAATGAATGCGAAGGAAGAAAGCTTACCGAGCACACCCCCAAACTTAAACTTGACGGTGCCCTCACTGTCAGGCTACACCAAGAGGGTCAAAATTGTCGGCGCTCCCTAAAAACAAATTATATACAAAACAAAAAAGGAAAACAAAAAAATATATACAAAAAGAGTCCCCCCCAAACTTAAGTAAAACAGTGTTTCCACTGTTAAGCGTTGAAGTTCAGGATTAGGGGGGAAAGAGAATAGTATCACTCTATACAAGGCCTTACACAGGCCAAAAGTTAACACCAACCATTCAAAAATTCTATCTCTGTAGTGTGCTGGTTGGTGAAAGAA
Organism: Agapanthus africanus; assembly: GCA_030015575.1. Lineage (NCBI taxonomy): Eukaryota > Viridiplantae > Streptophyta > Magnoliopsida > Asparagales > Amaryllidaceae > Agapanthus > Agapanthus africanus. The sequence goes on from CM057339.1 coordinate 33,126,577, forward strand.
TACGGTGAGGAAAGAAATGGAGAATACGCGAGACCGTATGGAGATAGAAGTGGTATACGATCTAGGTATATGAGAAGAAGAATGGAGGAAGGGAGAAAGAAGTGGAATACGAACTTGAGGGTGGAAACAGATTGAATAAATTAGTACAATCTGTAATGATTGATGTGAAAAGATGGATTGTACTAATCTATCAATATGGTGAGAAATTGGGTCAAATCCCTCAAGATTCGTGAGAAACCATGGGTACGCCGAACTTGGTAAACCAGACAATGGAAATGGAAGTGATACAGTTACTTGCAAGGTCGGAACGATAGAAAGGATGAAGGTAGGTGATTGAGGAAGGTTATCGGTTAAAGGTTCAGGAGGGTGTACACAGTCAATGAAAGGAACAGGATGAATTGGAAAATCCGACTCATTAATTAAAACTAGTTCATCCTCAGTACTATCCTCAATAGTCTCCTCAAAATTCAGCTTATCCATGCAAATTTCATCAAAATCAAGACGCATATGGGGTTCGGGAAAAATATTTAATGACTCGGGATGATGAATTGGAGAGAAAAACTCTGCCAAATCCACAGGTTCATCATCCAAAATATTCCCGGCGTCAATATCCTCAATCAAGTGAAAATCAATATTCTCAGACACCTCAACAAAAGTATGGATATTAATCAATTCAGGTTCTAGAGTGGAGGTGTAGAGGTCAAAAGGATTGAGTGTGGTTTTACGCGAAAGGGACCCTTCACAATCGGGCAAATCAAGCACTACAAAGTCACACAACTCATTATCTGTTCTATCTTTAATCAATGAATCGTTTGGAACACTAGATAGACATTCAAAACCGGAGTTGTGGGATGCAAGTTGAAACGGGTAGCCTTGATTCGGAAGGAGGTACAGCTCACTCTCTCCATTCAAATTCTCAACCTGTCCTACCGCCTCTTCATACATTGGAAAATTTGGAGCTAGTTGAAAACTAGCTACCGGGTCACTAGGTTGTATGAGGGCGGCCATGGACGCATTCAAATCCATCATCTGTTGGTACGACGCTACCCTAAAATCTTCCAAAGACTGTTCCAGACTAGACATGGGTTGTGAAGGGGTTTCAGTAAAAGATTCAAAGTTGTTTGGGTACTGAAAATTCCCAAATGGCGGTTCAGAAGCAATGTCTAGGGAAGGTGCAAAAGTCGGGTAGGACTGGTAGGAATTGAATGGCTGGAAAGGAACAGGATCAACATTTGGATAAGAAGGTGAATGGAATTGTTGATCCCAAGAATCTGTAGTGGTGAAAGGAGTGAAAGATCGGCTACAGGATTGTTCAATATGTTCAGCGATGGACAAAGGACGACTTGCAAAAGGGGTATCAACATAAGAAGGTGGGGGAGGTTGAAAAGGTTGATACAAAGTGGATTGCGGAGGGCAAGTGTTTGTCCTAGACGCGTCTATCCGATCTTTCAAAGAAATTTTAGGCATGGAGGGATCGTTCGACGTTCGGCCAAAGCAAGAACCGTAAGAAGTAATGTCTGGTTGTGGGTACCAAAGTTCGGCAAGAGTTTTGCGAGGTGGGGTACCCATGATATGAAGAGAGAAAGAAAGAAAGGCGGAGAAAAGGAGGGGAAAAAGAATGTGAATTTTTTTTTAGTTATTAACAAAAGAATGAAATATACACACAAAAAGAATCTGGACAAAAACAATCACGACACAAAAATACCACACACCTAATCGTTCTAGGGTTCACCTAGGTCAACTAGACCTGCTCCAGAACTTGATTGTCGAAGTAAAACTGTGTCGAGAAACAGGCTTAAGATGCACTAATCACAAGGCCAGGTATGTGCAGACATAAGGGGAGGTTTTCCGACGCTTTCGCGAAGGTCCTTAATTAAATAACCCTTTCTCTTTTGGCGGTTTCGCCGTTAACACTTTCCTAGACACCCCGTAAACAATGTACCGTTAAGCGAGGTTCTAAACACAGTTAACTTCTCCTAGTGAGCGCGAAGTCCTTAAGGCTTAAAGTCTAGTTTCTTTTAAAGTTTGTGCGGGTAAACGTTATGCTCAAGTTCGTGATTTGTGGGCCACGGAAAAGGTGATGAAATCCTTTACCGTATGTTGTGGGGTTCGCTTGCCCTTAAGTCCGTATTAATGTATGCAATGCGCAATTCAATAAAAATTCTATAAAGAATCAAACAATCGTTTTTTTAGTTTAAGCACGGCACTGCAACAAATACGGGTTAGTCAATTTTTAGCGTTTGCTAGCGAACTTGCAAAGAATCCTGCAAAGAATAGTATATTGGATGCGTCGGATTTGAGAAGAAGGTGTTTAAGAAATACGTACCGTTAAGTTTTTTTGGGTTAGGAAAACCCCCCGTTGAATCAAATCCGGGAAGCTTGAAAAGTTCTCTTGCGCGAGTCAAACTACCCGGATCTTTGGCACTGTACTTTGCAATCACCTTAGCCTTGAACGTACACTTTGCTCCCCACAAACGCAGTTTGCAAATCCGCAAAAATCTGCAGAAATACAGTATAGTGGAATGCACAGAGAAGATGAAAGAAAAGAGAAAAGGGTGGAGAAAAAATTGGGCACAGAGGCCTCAATGGGACCGTGGAACCGCCGCATAAGGCACCTTTTGACCGCGGTTCCACGGTCAAAATGTTGACTTGGGGATTTGTCTTTGGTCAACGAACTCCACTTCTTCTCTTCTCCAAAATAAAAACCTCTGTTTTCTTTTTGGGTTACTGTACTTGCTCCAGATTAGCCTGCACACTTGCTCACAAAAATTATCAAAAATAACAAAAAGATTTTTTTTTATTTATAAATATATACAAAAAGAATATTAACCCGAATAACAAGAAGGAAAATACGCTACCGTCTCCCCGGCAACGGCGCCATTTGATCGCACGCTTTTGGCGTGTCGGATGTTCAAAGTTCTAAAGTTATAACCGCGATCAGGACGGTGTCGCTATGCAGCTAACCGGTTGAGCACGGGTCGATCCACAGGGAGATGGTTGTATGTCCATTCGAGTTTTAGACGAGTCAATAAAGAATGTGCATATGTTTGTTCAGTTCTATCCTAAGTGTTCGTATTTATGTTTAAGTAAGCTTGTTAAGGTTAAGGTTGGTTAGTAGAGTTAGGATTAGTCTTGTACTTATCTTTTGCCATTCTTAAAACGATGTTGGGATAATCGAAAGTAGCGGGGATTAGGAGGATATAGGAATGGGATTTTCGAGTTTAAGCAAGCTTTCCAACGCTAAATCCATTCCTAGTGCCCCTTGTCCGTCCGCTAAATACGCTTATTTCCAACCCTCGGCCAAACACCCGCAACCATGTATCCAATTAAGTCACAACTACATGTCACGTTGTAGTGCGCTTAAAGGACTTCTCGACTTAGGTCGCGGTTATATGTCACGTATAGCGCGCCTAAGTGAGGGGGTTGCGTTTGTTTGGTCGGGGTTCATTTCAAGATGTTTGGCGAAGAGAAGCACAAGGGATTTCTCCGTCCCTCATACCACCTTCCTTAGCCTTAACAAGTGGGAAATTATTCACACATTATAAAAGAAAAGAAAACAAAACAAGAAGGAAGAAAAGAGAGAAAAGGAAAATACGGTTTTACAAGTGAAGCAAGCTAACTCTTGGGTCCTCACCTTAGCAAGGAACTCCGTCAAGTATCATCGCTTGAAAATACGGATAAAAGAAGAAAGGAAAAGAGAACAAGAAAAGAAATAACAACAACTACTTAACAACAAATAATAAAGTTACACTAGAAATTAAATTACAATGTAATGAAATAAAAATACAAGATAAAAAAAACAACCCTCATCTTCATTTCATCATCCACTCAATACTCTCACTACATTTTAATGGAGGAAGACATGAAGAAGAACAAGAAGCTAAACTAAACTACACTAAAAGAGATGGGAGAAGAAGACCTTTGGCTTGGCACAAAACTGGGCTATTTATAGGCTGCGTGCTGAAACCCTAGGGCAATATTCTGGCCCTAAATGCAAAGACCAAACTACCCCCAAAATTTGGTCAGATGATGACATGAAACCGCGGCGGATCCGCCGTGAAAACCCACATTTGGCGGCGGTTCCGCCGTGGTTTTGTGGAATTGGGGTCTCATTTTTTCTGGGTTTTCTTGTGTTGCTATCTTATATTGTTCTACATGTCCCAAATTGCAAAATGCCTTCACAATTTCTTCAGATCTGCACAGTCCAAACATAGCTTCACTTTTGATTGATTTGACCTTTCTCTCTCGAGCTCTGCGCACCCATTGATTCTTGTGCTGCCCCTCTCGTGCTCTGTGCTTGTCCGAGACACGAATGACCACTGTCATATGTCTTTTCTCTGGAACTGGTATGCGGCACTGGACGGATACGGATGACCGGAACCCGGCTTTATCTGTTGGCAACAAATGTTCTGTATTTTGGCATAACAGTGGAGATTTTGTATCATTTGTGTTATTTTGGACTAGGAACCTGTAGCCTGTAAATATGTAGCAAACACGGATTAAAAGCACCTACCTATAAACAAACGAGCATAAGAGTGGGCGGTAATAAATGCAATATTCTGGTATGAACAGTAGGCCGGGGTTTAATGATTGTGGGGATCCGAATCTCCGGCAGCCGCGAACTAAGCTGCCGTTAATTAGCCCTCGCCTTCGGAGCGAGGGACCCACCGATTGACGGGTTAAACTGGTCATGCGAACTCAATGTGCAGTGCACGTGTGTTGTGTTTTGAAAGGGGGGTTTTGGATATATCGGGAGCCACGCAGAGTTTTTACGGGGGTCCCGCTATCCGGATAGCGGGCTGGGGGTCAAGGGGGCTAGCAGCCCCCTTGCGGGGTGCGGGGCAGCGCCCCGTTAGAAATTTTTTTCTAATAGGGACAGTGTCGTGGTGTATGTGTGTATGCACATATGTATGCATATGTGTACATATGTATATATATATATATATGTATATACAAAAGAAAAAAAAGAGGGGAAAAAGGCATCCAAAAGATGCGTGGGGGCAGCACCTTGGGCGCTGTGCGCCTAGGTGCTGTGCGCTCAGGCGCTACAGTGCCACGTGTCGGCATGTGGGCAACTTGCGCTCGGGCGCTTGCGCTTGGGCGCAAGCGCGCCACGTGTCGGCACGGGGGCGACTTGCGCTCGGGCGCTTGCGCTTGGGCGCAAGCGCGCCACGTGTCGGCACGGGGGCGACTTGCGCTCGGGCGCTTGCGCTTGGGCGCAAGCGCGCCATGTGTCGGCACGGGGGCGACTTGCGCTCCGGCGCTTGCGCTTGAGCGCAAGCGCCCCACGTGTCGGCACGCGGGCGCTCTGCGCTTCAGCGCCGGCGAGAAAAAGAGGCTTTCAGCCTAAGAAACAGAAGCTATGCTTCAGAAAGGAAATATTTGTTGTTATATATATATATATATATATATATATATGTTATGGAGTTAAGACTCCTAGGACGTTTTGAAGCTGATGAAGGGGGTTCTTCTTCTTCCTCCTGTTGTTTGGCCGGATCTTGAAGATCAAGAAGTAGGAGATTTTAAAAATCACTCCTTTTTGAGGTCTAATGGGAGATCTGAGTTCCCCTTTGTGGGTTTTGTGTTGGAAAACTACTTAGTTTTGGAAGAGAAAGAGTAAAACTCTTGATTTAATTCAAAAGAAATGAAAAGGTTTAGAACCTTGGAGAAGGAGCAGGAGGCACAAAGAACCCTAGGTTTTTTTTTTTAGGGGAATGAAATATGTTTTTTATTCATCATCATGTTGCCTTTTATAGGCTTACATATTTACATATAGCCCCTTGGGCTTTGCAAAAATGGCATTTTGCCTATCCCATGGCTCATGTGCCTTTTCATTTTGCACATAAGCCACGGGCTTACAAAAATTTGGCTTTATGCCCCTTTTGCATACATTCATGCACAAAAATTACATAAAAATTATTTGTTACATGATTTTTGTTGTTGGCATGGCGGAAGGCCGGACGCTTCGTGTTCGGGCATGACCTGGGCATTGGCCCACTTGCTTGGGCTTGGGCCCACCTGGCTTGGGGTTGACCTTGACTTTGACTTGGTCAACCGGGGTGTAAATTTTGACTTCAACAAACATCTACATCCTAGAGATCATCTCTATGTCCTTCTTATTCCGACAAGGTGCAGATGAGACGTTAATAAGGATCCAAGGGACAAATAAAAGTGGAGCAAAAACATATTCCTAGTTCCATATCTCAATTGTTGATGTTCCTCCTCATTCCAGTAAGGTGCGGACGCAACGGTTAAATAAAAGTGGAGTAATGGCATATTCCTAGTTCCAGATCTCGATGGCAATATGTACAGTATAAAGGTCATATAGATATCAACCCTATTTCAGCAAAGGATCAGCGTGACACCAAAGCAAAAGCGAAGTGACGGCATATACCTAGCTTTGGGTCTTGATAGAAAGTCTAAAGACCATTGGATGTCATCCCACCCCAGAAGGGTGCGGTTATGACTCATTGGGGCTCCAAATCAAGTCTAACATCAAGTAAAGCGCCATGACAATATCTAAAACTGGATCTTCTAATGGTAATGTGAATGTTCTAACCTAAGAAGACTACTTGAAGACGTTTTGTCCAGCCTCAGAAGGGGTCATAGACATGACAGACGCGGGACTACTCGAGCAGCAACCTAAAAGACTGCATGTCGAGAATATATCAGCCAACGCAATGGTACGATGGACTTAACTCAGTACCACAAACATAACGGACTCCTGTATCAAAAAGGGTTGTCTATATTTCACGTTAGGATACACCTGCAAAATCCTCTCGACTCGTAGGGAGAAACATCTTTATGAGACCCTCACGGCTCATAAAGGTGAAAAGCCTTAGGCGATGGGAATATCAACATGTTTATAAGCCGCTGTTGCCCTACAAGAAGGTCGATATTGACTCTTGTATACCATCCGCGGGACATATTCGCCAAAATTGCACACCGATGAAGTGAAGAAGCCACTTACGGGTCCTCTCGACTTGTAAGGACAAAGTACCTGAGTGAGATCCTTACGACTCACGAATATGATGAACATTTAGGAATCCTCACAATTTCTAAGGAGAACGTGCACCTATGAGATCCTCTTGATTCATAGGGAGAAAAACATTCTTAAAACCCTTAAGGTTCATGAAAATGAAAAGTCTTAGGCGACAAGAATCCTAAACTTGACTTTTAAGCCATCAATTCTATGGCGATGCATTACTTTGCACTACTTAACCCACGTACATATCTTATGTGGGCAAAGTAGTTGGGGGTATTTGTTCCCGCCAAAAATTTTGGCCAGAGCATGCATTTTGTCCTATATTCAAGTAGCGTGCACCTATACATGCGCACTTGGCAAGATGAGTAAGAAAAATCACATGTGTGTGACGTGCAATGCACGTGCGCAAGAGTCAAACGACTCAGCCCAAGTTACACACACTTATTGTAACATCTCTATTTTCAGTGTACAGAAATTTGTTTAAAAATTAATGTACAAATAGAGTATTTTCAATACTGTATATGCTATAAGTATTTGATTTGCTTTTGAACAGCAAGAAAGCACTTGTAGCTCATTGTAAAGCCTTGCACCACTGTGACGTAGCCCCTATGTTCAAATTACCTCAGCCACATTATTTTTGTTAATTTTTCTTTTAAACTTTTAGAAGCTCAAAAGTTTGCACGTGCACTGCACGTAAAATAAAAGTTACACAGAAAATAAATATGTGCACTGAGGAAAACCAAGCGACACCAACACGTGTACCAAACCCAAGCCCATCTCACCGGTTTAGACCGGCGAGACTCAATATAGGGCCGGCACCGCCGGTCGTGCCCGTAGGGAATGCTCCAAGATTTTTTCCTGGCACCCCTTGGCCTACCCCACTACCCCCATGTTGTTTGATTTCTCCGCACATTTCCAGAGAATTAAAAATCGGCATTAATCCATATTTTAATGCACATTTTAATTCTATTCTTTATTACCCTAAACCCTAATTTTCCCTATAAATACCACACCATATTTCACCCTTCCTCACTCAGAATTTTATTACAAAAACTCTTTAAAAATTCTAAATCCCAAGTTGTACAAGTGGAGTTAGCAAGAGGCGCAGTTCCGGCGACGTTTTAAGAAGAATCCGGCGACGAAATGACTTCCCGGTGATTCCAAAGTCTTTCCCTACCACTTCTCTTTGATTCAACCTGTAAGTCCCCACTCCCATTTTCCATCTCTATTCTAAAATAATCTATTTTGAAAACTCGTCGGAAGCGGAGTTATTCAAACTCTATTTTTCTTAAATAATAAAATATCATATTCTCTCATAATTTTTAACAAAAATAAATAAACATATTAGAACAAGTTTCATCTCAAAATAATTCATGTTGCAATTTATATTTCACTTTTACAGTAAAATACCATCATGTTACATACAACTTATAATTGTTCAATTTAACCGTATTACCTTTAGATAACTCATGAGGTAATGACCTACCTCATCACAACACATATTTTTGATATAGCACGATGAATTTTGGGACTCTAATTTATGGGAAAATACGAGATTACGAATAAATACCTTAAACATTTAAAAACCGTTTTCTTTAAAAAGTGTGTTATTTAATTCCTTGCAATTACGCCTCTACAATCCATTTTGGAGACCCCGATAGGGATGGTACGGGTTATCACACATCCTCGGGCCTAGTAAAGTGAGATACAGACCTCCTCACGGAGTATTCGATCTCGAAGGAATTTTTGATGCAATTTTTAAGAAAATGAGATTTTTACAAAAATAAATAAAATTTATTTATATTAAATATATATATTTATAACTATTATCAAAATATCTATTTTTAAATCTATTAAATAAATATTCCATGTTTTCTAAATCAAAGGAATCACAATTTCATGAAACTACCATTTCAATTCAATACAAATTCCAGTATTTTATTAAAATACCATATACAATGAAAACTAGGTTCTACTCACTAAAAAATTTCACATTTATAAAATATATATCTATGAAAACCCTGAAAACGATAATTAAATCCTTTAGGTGTATTTTGAAATTATATCAAAACTATTTTTACATAAAAACCCCTCAAGTTATACTAAATTACAATAAGGACCCTAATAAATATCGGTTTAAGCGGGACCAATTCTCTTGAGCCTCAGGGAGCCAGAGAATGTGGGTGCTTGTCTATCTAAGGTAGACAATCTAACAACGGTGTTATCAATACGGTAATTGTCTTGGAAAAAGATACAAATCCTGCCGTCCATGTGCAGCAGTTACCGATAACACTAAAACTAAATCAGCACTTCAATTTTGTTTAAAAGTCTGACTCAGTTCGAGTCACGGTCAAATATGCAACTAAATATAAATGCGTTTCAACATGAATCCGTCTATACTAAAATTCAATCTATATCAATCTGACTCGACTGAACCAAACCATGGATATACTCTGTTTACATGTCTATTCATTTATATCCATTCCATTTACATGATATCATGGTTTCGGCAAGTCGAACAATCTATTACACAAACAATACAAATCCATACAAAATATATTACGGGGATTATAAAGGGGTAAACTGGTACGGAACATATTAAAGGTGGCACAAGGTGGTCACTAAAAGACATAATTACATCCATACCGTTGTTCCGTGGTATTATTAACGGAACCTTGTACTACGGGTTATCAAATTTCATGGTGTAAGTTGAACTCCTCTCGTATACACTGGCATATTCTGTACCAAGTTGCAAACAAGTGCGTTAACGAATAATCAAACATTAATAGTTATACTCTCTTTTTGTCTATTCTACCTCTACCTTTCTTTAGGACTTACCGAGCGATTGTTCGCTGACGACATTCCTTCTCTCTTCTTTCTTTGGAATGTTGTCAAGAGGACCCGACTCTGGGGAGCTCGAGACCAGTCAGGAGCATTTGGAGTCATGCTACTGAGGAGCAGGATCATTAATCTTCACTTGTACTTACTTTCATGTTCATTTCATTGTTTAGGCATTGTTTTCCATTCCTGTATTTACATTTCAGTTATACTTGTAAAGAAATGTTTAATAAATAAAATTTGTTGTTCATTTACATTCATGTCTCTTGTGTACATTTTACTTTATATTGATTAGATACACTTAGCGTGTTTACTTCTGAGTAAATACGTAGCAGACCAGTCATGCCTCCTTGCCCGTACACTGGGAAGCGGGGCATGACAGGGTTTTGTTGGTGGCCCATGCAGGTCAGTTCTGCATGAACATGCGGGTCAATTCTGCATGAAGTTCTAAGCAATATAACACAAGAATCAACAACTAAAAACATTCTTTACATTTCATATTCCTTAAATCTTACAATTTTATATACTTTAAATCTGTCCTAACCCTATTTTTCTTTCAAGATTATGGATTCTCCAAACAACACCAGCACCAATTTCAACAACACACCACCACCTCTACCGCTTACGCCTACCATCGCTACTCCTATCAATGAGCAGACAGTACTACTTGACGCGATCCGCAGCCTCCTAGAAGGACAGCAGCAGCAGACTGCTATATTAGTGAACCGTCCAGAACCGGAAGCGCTCGGAGTGAAGCAATTCCAGGCATTGCACCCAAAACAATTTTCGGGAAAAGAGAGCCCTCTGGAAGCTGAAGAGTTGGCTCAGAGCATTGAGGGTGATCTGGCGGCAGCACAAGTGCCAGAGATCACTTGGGTTCGAGTTGCGAAACTGCAACTCACCGTCAACGCCCGAGTTTGGTGGAAGGCGGAAAAAAGCCGTCTTGACTAGCCGATCGAATGGAAAACTTTTCGTGACATGTTCGACACGAAGTACTTTACAGAGACTGCCTGATTTGACATGGAGCAGCAATTCATCCATCTGCAACAGGATTCGTTGTGGACCAAATCTGTGGATGAGTATGATACTGAATTTACTATGCTCAATAGATAAGATGTGTCTCACTATTCGATTATCAAATATTACATACTACACAGCTAACACAAGACCTTAACAGGTTCGCGTCACACTTGATATCGACGGCTGAGATCAGAGCTAGACGATTTCAGCAAGGGTTGGACCAGGAAATCCAAGCTGCATTAGCTACAAGGGATTTCCCAACCCATAATTTGGCTTTGAAAGCTGCCCGAAGAAATAAGAAAGTAGTGAAGAAGAAGGGCAGATCTCAGTCTACCGGTGTGAAGCGCCTTGCCACTCATATGGCAGGAGAAGCCTCTTCAAGGCCACATTTTGTGCCCAGGAGACCGGGAGCACCAAAAAACCGGCCCGGCCCGGCCTTTTGCACCTACTGCAGAAGAGATGGACACCTGGTGAAGGACTGTTGGCATGCAAATCACCTTTTCTTAGTCTACGGCTCAGCCACTCATGACATTGGGTCTTGTCCTCGTAGACACAACCCAAATGCTGCACCCAGACTAGCAATTACCTACCAGCAGCACCCAGCCATCTTGACACCTGCTCCACGACTCGCTCTCCCTGCTCTACCTCCGCGTGGACCGATTGCACTTCCTCCTCGTCGGTTCCATCAAGCTCAAAAGAACGTACCTCAAGTACAAAGGAACGGACAGAGAAATGCTCCTCTAGTAAGGAGGAATGTACCGAGGCAACGGGCTTTCACAATGACTGTGGAAGAAGCTGAAGCCACCGGCCAAATCATCACTGGTAACACTTTCCTTTCAAACTTTATTTTAGTCTTTATACATACCCATATATCTTTTCCTTATACCTAAAACCTATCCCACATAACTTAGGTACAATCTTAGTAGCCTCACTTCCTGCACTAGTACTCTTCGATACTGGAGCATCTCATTTCTTTATGTCGTAACGGTTCGTCCGAACTCATGCGATTCCAGTCAAAGCTCTCGTATCCAACCGGAATGTCAGTTCAGGGAATGGCGTTCTAAAAGCAACAATAGGATACGATCTGTGTCTAGTAGTCGTCTGTAGAAGAGAATTCTATGCTGATTTCAAGGTACTGGACATACCGAATTTTGATGTCGTTTTGGGTATGGATTGGCTAGGAACATTCTATGCTACCATTGACTGTCATCAAAGGAGGGTAGTGTTCGATATTGCAGAGCATCCGGTCTTTTATTTTAAAAGTGGAGACCGTACCCTAGAGCCAGGCACATACAAAGCAAAACCGAAAAAGGCGGTGATTGCAACACTTCAAGCAAAGGAAGGATCAAAGCCAGAGGTAGTTCGAGAGTTCGAAGATGTATTTCCTGAAGACATATCAGGTTTGCCTCCCGATCGAGCTCTTGAATTCAGCATTGATTTAGTACCTGGAGCACAACCGGTGATCAAAGCACCATATCGCCTAAGTCCTGAAGGTTTGAAGGAGATCCGAACTCAGTTGGACGAATTATTGAAGAAAGGATGGATTCGTCCCAGCACTTCAAGTTGGGGGTCGCCAGTTTTACTGGTAAAGAAGAAGGAAGGTATATATAGAATGTGCATTAATTATAGAGCTCTGAACAATGTAACTATAAAGAACAAGTATCCACTCTCGCGCATCGACAATCTGTTCGATCAGCTAAGTGGGTCTTGCGTTTTCTCTAAGTTAGATCTTCGTTCGGATTATCATCAGGTGAAGATCAAAGAGTATGATATTCCGAAAACGGCATTCAGGACTCGCTATGGTCATTACGAGTTGCTTGTGATGCCATTTGGAGTGACCAACGCACCAGCTATAACCTAATGAATCATGTTTTCCGAGAGTACCTAGACAGCTTTGTTGTCATCTTCATCGACGACATCCTGGTGTATTCTGAGAGTCAGAAAGAACATGCCGAGCCCTTACGAATTGTCCTGGAGACCTTAGGACAATGTCAACTCTATGCCAAGTATAGCAAGTGCGAATTTTTTCTAGATCAAGTCGGTTTTATCGGACATATTGTATCAGGCGATGGAATCTCTGTAGATCCAGCTAAAGTATCAACAGTAAGCGAATGGCCGACACCGAAGTCAATAAAAGACATTCGATATTTCTTGGGTTTAGAGGGATATTACAGAAGGTTCATTGAAGGATTTTCGAAGATTGCAACACCCCTGACCAAGCTCACGCGTAAAGATGAAGAATTCGTGTGATCAGAAGCATGCGAACAAGCTTTTGTAGAACTTAAGTCGAGATTGACATCAGCACCTATTCTCGTCATACCGGACCAATCTGGAGGTTTTGAAGTGCATTGCGATTCTGGTAAGGGATTAGGATGTGTTCTATATCAGCACGGTAAAGTTGTAGATTATCCATCAAGACAGCTGAAAATTCGTGAGCGCAACTATCCGACGCATGATTTGGAGTTGGCGGCCGTTATCTTCGCACTCAAAATTTGGCACCATTATCTTCTTGGATAACGAGTGGACATATACACAGATCACAAGAGTCTGAAATATGTGTTTGCTCAGAAAAAATTGAATATGCGGCAGAGAATATGATTAGAACTCATGGCAGATTTCGACATCAATCTACAATATCATCCAGGGAAGATGAATGTAGTAACTGATGCACTTAATCGCTAACCATTAGTATTGAATCTCACCGTACAGTGGAAGCTCCAACAAGATTTACATCAAATGGAGATTGAAGTGGTCATACCAGGTAACGCTTCAAGTTTGATGAACTTAGAAATTCAATCTACCATTGTCAATCGGATCAAAACAGCTCAAGCAAGTGATGCAAAGTTGCAAAAGATCAAAGAACAAGTAGAAAGTGGACTTCGAACAGACTTCATCATCCATGAAGACGGATCTGTGAGATACGGCAGTAGATTGTGTGTACCAAAAGGTTATGTGCGAGAAGAATTGATGAAGGAAGCTCATAACTCTCCTTATTCAGTACACCCTGGTGGCACAAAGATGTACAAAAATCTGCGTTAAAATTACTGGTGGTATGGAATGAAGCATGAAGTAGCCAGAACCGTTGCTAAATGCTTGGTGTGTCAGCAAGTAAAGGCTGAACATTACAGGACAGCTGGTTTACTTCAACTGTTACCTATCCCTGAACGGAAATGGCAATACATCACTATGAATTTCGTGATTGCACTTCCTTGCAGCACGAAAGGTAACGATGCGGTATGGGTTATTATGGATCAACTCACAAAGTCGACTCACTTCATCCCATTTCGAGTTGGCCAATCTACCGAGACTTTAGCAAAGAAGTACATGGAAGAAATCATGAGATTATATGGAGTACCGGTTTGCATTGTCTCCGATCGTGATACCGGATTTCGATCGCAATTTTGGTAGAGTCTGCAAGCTAGTTTGGGAACAAGTCCGAATTTTAGCACAGCTTACCATCCACAAACAGATGGACAGTCTGAATGAACTATTCAGATCTTAGAAGATATGCTAAGGGCGTGTATGCTAGATTTCGGAGGATCATGGGAAGATCTACATCTTGTGGAGTTTTCATACAACAACAGCTACCAAGCAAGTATAAGAATGGCACCTTTTGCAACGCTCTATGAAAGGAATTGTTGTTCACCATTAAGTTGAAACGATATCGGAGATAGAGAACTCCTTAGACATGAGCTGATAGTAGCAACTGTCGATGTAGTTCGCACTATCAGGAAAAGAATGCGTATAACCCAAAATCGACAGAAGCACTGGGTTGATGCAAAACGCCGACACTTGGAGTTCCAACCGGGAGATCGTGTATTTTTGAAGATATCTCCAAACCGTGGAGTGATTCGCTTTGGAAGATGGGGTAAGGTCAGTCCGAGGCATATTGGACCGTTCGACATACTCGAACAAGTCGGTGAAATGGCTTATCGCTTGGCACTTCCACTTTCATTAGAAGTACACAATATGTTCCATAAATCTCAACTCAGAAAGTATGTGAGTGGCCCCAGTCATATTCTTGATCACTCCAAGATCACTGTACAGCCAGACTTATCATGTGAGCATCAACCTGTTGAAATCCTGGATAGAAAGGTAAAGTCACTTCGGATCAAGAAAGTAAACTTGGTTCGAGTGATGTGGAGAAAAGACGCACCAGGAGAATCAACATGGGAACGTGAGGACGATATGTGTGCAAGATACCCACAATTGTTTGTAAATTAGTCCTTAAAATAATTGTAAATTTCAAGAACGAAATTTTTGTAAGGCAGGTAGAATGTAACATCTCTATTTTCAGTGTACAGAAATTTGTTTAAAAATTAATGTACAAATAGAGTATTTGCAATTTTGTGTATGTTATAAGTATTTGATTTGCTTTTGAACAGTAAGAAAGCACTTGTAACTCATTGGTAAGGTCTTGCACCGCTGTGACGTAGCCTCTGTATTCGAATCACCTCAGCCACATTATTTTTGTTAATTTTTCTTTTAAACTTATAGAAGCTCAAAAGTTTGCACTTGCACTGCACGTAAAATAAAAGTTACACAGAAAATAAACATGTGCACTGAGGAAAACCAAGCGACACCAACACGTGTCACCAAACCCAAGCCTATCTCACCGGTTTAGACCGACGACACTCAATAGAGGGGCCGGCACCGCTGGTCGTGCCCGTAGGGAATGCTCCAAGATTTCTTCCCTGGCATCCCTTGGCCTACCCCACTACACCCATGCTATTTGATTTCTCCGCACATTTCCAGAGAATTAAAAATGGGCATTAATCCACATTTTAATTCTATTCTTCAATACCCTAAACCCCAATTTTCCCTATATATACCACACCACATTTCACCCCTCCTCACTCAGAATTTTATTACAAAAACTCTCTAAAAATTCCAAATCCTAAGTTATACAAGTGGAGTTAGCAAGAGGCGAAGTTCCGGCAACGTTTCAAGAAAAATTCGGCGATGAAACGACTTCCCGACGATTCCAAAGTCTTTCCCTTCCTCCTCTCTTTAATTCAACCTGTAAGTCCCTACTCCCCTCCTCCATCTCTATTCTAAAATAATCTATTTCGAAAGCGGAGTTATTCCGACTTTCAATTCATTTTTCTTTAAAAGCTCCATTTTTCTTAAATAATAAAATACCATATTCTCTCATAATGTTTAACAAACATAAATAAACACATTAGAAAAATTTTCATCTCAAAATAATTCATGTTGCAATTTTTATTTCACTTTTACAATAAAATACCATCATGTTACATACAACTTATAATTGTTCAATTTAACCATATTATTTTTAGATAACTCACGAGTTAATGACCTACCTCATCAGGACTTCAATTTTGTTTAAAAGTCTGACTCGGTTCGAGTCACGGTCAAATATGCAACTAATCTGACTTGAATATGATTCAAATATATCTGCATTTCAACATAAATCCGTCTATACCAGAATTCAATCTATATCAATCTGACTTGACTAAACCGAACCAAGGATATACTCTGTTTATATGTCTATCCATTTATATCCATTCCATTTACATGATATCATGGTTTCGGCAAGCCGAACAATCTATTACACAAACAATACAAATCCATACAAAACACATTACGGGGATTATAAAGGGGTAGACTGGTATGGAACATGTTAAATATGGCACGAGGTGGTCACTAAAAGACATAATTACATCCATGTCGTTGTTACGTGGTATTATCGACGGAGCCTTACACTACGGGTTACCAAAGTCCACGGTGTATGTTGGACTCCTCTCGTATACACTAGCATATTCCATACCAAACTACAAACAAGTGCGTTAACGTTATAATCAAACATTAATAGTTATACTCTCTTTCTGTCTATTCTAGCTCTACCTTTCTTTGGGACTTACCGAGCGATTGTTCGATGACGACATTCCTTCTCTCTTCTTTCTTTGGAATGTTGTCAGGAGGACCCGACTCTAGGGAGCTCGAGACCAGCCAGGAGCATTTGGAGCATACTACTGAGGAGCACGATCATTAGTCTTCACTTGTGCTTACTTTTATGTTCATGCCATTGTTTAGGCATTGTTTTTCATTCCTGTATTTACATTTCAGTTGTACTTGTAAAGAAATGTTTAATAAATAAAAGTTGTTGTTCATTTACATTCATGTCTCTTGTATACATTTTACTTTATAATGCTAAAATACTCTTAGCGTGGTTACTTCTGAGTAAATACGCAGCGGCCTCGTCACGTCTCCTTGCCCGTACACTGGGAAACGGGGCGTGACACTTATACATGCGCACTTGGCAAGATGGCCAAGTTGAATCACATGTGCGACGCCCAAGTTGTGCGGACCTATATATGCACATTTAGCAAGAATGCCAAGTTGAATCATGCTTGTGCACCTATACGTGCGATACACGTGCGCATGTATCAAAGATCACAAGCGTGCATGTACGTTCCTTGAAGTAGACGCTTCTAATAAGAAATAAATCTTGTTGATAAGGAATTGGATCCTTAATTAGAAGAAAAATCTTCTGTAAAAATCAATGATCTCCATCCAACGGTGATTAAAATATCGCCGCTTGATTATCAAATCAATTGAGATCTCTAAATGAGAGATTTTCTCAAACTGATTGATATTTCTCAGGCCCTATATAAAAAACCCATGAGATCAAAATCAAAGGAGAGGGACCTATCCATAAGCTTGAGAAAAAATATAGATCTCAAGTCTTCTTCCTCAGCGAACAAGTGCGCGAGGTAGGGATAAAAGAGAAAAACTTCTCTTTTTCTCCATTAAAAAACTTTTGCTTTTATACAGAAACCTTTGCTTCTTTTTCGAATTCATTAATTCGCTGTAAAAAATCAAATGATTTTAAGGCTCGTCTCCCGTTCATAAAGTATATGCTTTTGTGAAACATCGATCCTAAGGTCTAAGAAAATAATATGTGCATCATAATACGCATATACATAATCTGAAAACAAATAAAACTTGAAACTTTTGCTTCTTGGAAAAGACAAGAAGAAGAAAAGAACATAAAATAGAAGCCATTGCTTCTCTGTGAAAGGTTTTGCTTTCTGATTGGAACAAGTGCGCACCCAAACCAGTGCGCACTTAATAAAAATTGTCTTGGAGATATGCACGTCACGTGATATGCACGTGCGCACACTTGTTGAAAATGGCACATAAATGTGAGAGCGTCACGTGATATGCACGTTGACTTTTTGAATGCGCACACAAATACATGCGCACTTGTGATTTTGAACTAATAACAAGTGTGAGCTACGTGATATGCACGTGTGCAGTCTCCGATCGCAAGCGGGTATGTAACTCACGTGATATGCACGTGTGCACTCTCATCAAAGATGTTTCATGTACATGTGCACGTGTACATTAATATTTGCTTGATTACTTAGTTAAAATAAACTAGGTATAAAAGATTTTGCTTCTCATATGCAATCCATTGATCAGCATATCGATGATGTCCTATATTGATCTTAGTCGGATATATGACTAATGGTCGTCCACCCATATTGATCGTAGTCTCATATATGACTAATGATCGTCCATCTAAATTGATCTTAGTCTTATATAAGACTAACGGTCCTCCGTTCCAACATGGTCTTTTCATCATATACGGGATTTGGTTTAAGGGTATATCTCTCCACACCTCTGATATATATCGTTGTAATTTCTCAATGTCTTCAGAAAGGTAGCGGGTCCCAATAATCACAACTCTTTTCTCGTCCCAACTTGATGGAAGATATGAAATTTCATCAAAACAGAGAATGCCCTAATTCTCATATTGATACACCCCATATCGATGCACTTCCATATTGATATGCACATCTCATATTGATATGCATCCCCAAATAGATGCGTATCTCATATTGAACTCCGTCTTTATACATATATGCATATGTATATTTTTGAAGGAAATATAAATTCCTTTAAACTGGATCGTACCCTGATATTGGGCGCATCTTATGTTGCCATTGTTCATTTCGCTACGTGATATACATATGTGCGTAAGATGAAAGATGGACCGAAATGTCCCTAAAATAATATTGTACTACAGTGTCCTTAAACTAATACGTTTGGCCTTACGGCTGATCTCCTTATTGACCCCCGTATACAATCCACGGGTATAAACAAGCCAAAACCCTCCATGTTTCCCATGGACCGCGATGTCCTTAAACTAATAAGTTTTGCTCTACGAACTGTCTCCATATTGACTACCGTATACTTTCCATGGGCTATTCATATATGATCTGATGATCAGTTAAGCCCATATGCTCACTATTCCTAAGTTGATTTTAGTCCGATATATGACTAACGATTTTTAGATCAAACCAATATATCTCATGAACGCATGGAACTCATATATATGAGATCTGCATCATAAGTTCAAAACCCTAAATCTAATATACGGATTTGGACTAATTCGTATCCTACGGGTGACGATGATACACATTAGTCTCCATATGCAATCCAAGGGTAACCCCATAATAAACAATATATAATACGACACGAAGTGATCTACTGGAGCAGGTGAAAGTTGTTATCGCGTTGCGATAACGTAATTAACTGCAGGGAAGAGCGTCACCACAATCAAAAACCCCTCAAAGAGGGGGAATCTGATAAGTCACGTTATATCGGTCGTATCTGTCCAAACCTCCGATATACGGTGTCATAAATCAACTTGGAATTTTCGGAGAGATGGACGGATATGTTCATATAGCATCTGCCCTTAAATTCAGGCTAGACGCCTCCGCGTCTCGGTCCAGTCTTCGGCGGTAAACATCGGGAGTGCCCTTTTTAATTGTCGCAATTCCGAGCATATACTGAATACTGATTGTCGTGTTACCGTGATTCCGGGAATATACGGAATACTTTATGATACCCAAAGATCTCTTTTGTTCCCTGAACTCTTAAAACTATGCATTTCAAACCACCTTAAATGACATGATACACCTGAATAAACCCGCATGCTATAACGCTACACCCGTTTATTTTAACTCGTTATACCTTGAGAACTAAAGCAAACTAAAGTAAAAAAGTAGTTACAAAACGACATCTTAGTTACACCTTGACCCACTTGATTATGACATTATACTTATTGTTCTAATCGTCATATACTATACTTTAACTCATCCTTATTACCATATAAACCCCTTGATAATCCCACTCGAGTTTAACTCGTTGACGGACATTTATTTCTCTTTGTTTCCCCCGAAATGACCGTTAAAGATAGAGGAAGAGCAGGACAGGACGGCAGAGGTTGGAGCTACGGAGGAAGATTATGCACCCTTTCGCTTAACTATTAGGATTTAGTCATCTTTATTTTCTTTCGTCCATCTGTTTAAGGCTTGCTTTATTTTCCTTGCTTAATGATGTAATAAACATTATTGATCTCGTTGTAATAAATGTTGGTCAATGTATATAGTTGATTTTATTTATCTTGCTTTTATATACTCTTGCATTACTAAACGCGTAGCGTAATTTTATTGGGGAAAGTCTACTTCTCGGTATACTTACGTTGCGGGCCTAGTTGCATCTCCGCTCCGGTATTTTGGAAAGCAGGATGTGACAAATTAGCTCGTCTTGACCGATATCGGATCTAAACCTACTAAAGTACAAATGCATGGCTGAACATCTAAATCGTCTCCCCATCTAGTTTTATACTGATCGGGTAAGGTGACTGAGGTATATATGTTCGATGAAGGCTGGACATCTTGGCCTCGAAGGTTGTTAATGATAATCTCCTGAGTTCTAGGTTACCATAAACTAGGTTGTAAGAGCTGTAGGTTAGAACCTAAAATCTAGTTGATTTTTGGTTGAAGTCGATATGTTTGTTTGATTTTGGCCCCTGTTTTTATAGTCTTCAAAATCGGCCAGGGAATCACCTCTAAACCCTAGAACTTTTCCAATCTGAATCAAGTTAATGTTACTTAGGACTCAAGCCACGCAAATATCATATCTTTCCGTATTAACAATATATTCGAATATTCAATCATATCTTTCTTGGACTCGAGAAAGCCCAGCAACTTTCACGTTCGGCATGTGTTTTATGTGCCGAATTATAAACACCTTCTCCCTCGTGTGTCATCGACCAAGCTGAGATCAACTTTGTTGCGAGGTGGGTGGCGCATGGCAATTAAAGAATTTGCCTTAAATGCAGAGGATTCGCCGCTGCTTTGGATATCATGTGCCATCATGACCTCTGATTTGACCGCTGCAAGCCGCCACGTCGTCTTGATCCTAGCACCAAATGAGACAAATTGAAATCGTAACGAAGGATTACCAAGATGTCACTAGTATAAAAAACTGCAATAGCAAGAGAAACAATTACATGGACAAATTTCTCTCGGCAATATGTATACTACCAAGCGATTTTTTCTTATTGCTGATATTTTTTAGTAATTTTCTATATAATTGGGGGAAAGAATACATTATACCGAGAGAAAATATAAAAGGGAAAGTATAAAAAGCATAAATTTAATTGGGCCAAAAATAGCGAGGGAATTATTGCCGAGGGATATCTCCTGGCAATAATCGTATTAGCAACAAAGAAATATAAAGGGAAGAAAGATTTTGATGTTTTGGTGAGTTGATCGTCAAATCACACCAAAATTTCTGCATCGTCTAATGGATGTATGACCCTTCAAGGTAATTCTCAGCATCATCAGATGCACTTATTTTTTACATCTGTCCCCTTCAAAGTAATTCTGGCACTCCAGATAACCTTTGGATCATTTTTTCTTTCTGTTGCAACTGTGCTATCAATTGTACTAGCAACCGCCTCGCGCGTTTCATGAGTGTTGAATAAAATCTATGATTAGAATGAAGGGAAAAGTATTATGACTACGTATATAGATTATTCAAATCAGAATACAATGAATGATCATTGCATGAATGAGAAGAGAGCATGCTAATTTTTTAAAGATAACTCTTAATTTTCTAACTGCCTTGACTTGAACTTTGTAGAGTATTATTTGTAATAAACATCTTAGAATTACTTTAAAATATCGGATAAATAGAAAATCATATTTTTCCTTTTATATATATATATATATATATATATATATATATATATATATGCGCGATACCAAACATCCATAATACAATGTATTGATAACTCCTTTATTATTGATCACTGGAAAAAAACATCTATCTATGAAAGATTACTTGTACCTATATATCTAAAGGTTTGATGAAACAACCATTCTATTCATAAAAAAAGTTGTTGGGAATAGGCTACCAAAGCAAGATTAATTTTATTTTTAATCAAATGCGGCTGAAAGTATATTAAAAACTAAGTATTGAAATCTTTAAATTTGAAGAGCAAAAAAGACGGATAAGGAACTTTTAATACTTTAATTGAGTAATCATTTGGGTTAAATTTCTATGTATAACTAGTAGAAAAAAATGCAATAGCGAGGGAAAACATTTACGATGTAAAAATTTCCTACGGTAATGTGTAAACTACCGAGTGAATTTTCTCTCTCGCTAGTATTCTCTCAGCAATAATATATTTTTAAAGGTAAAAAAATAAACTACCAGGTGAAATTATAAAAAAAAACTTAAATTTAGCTGGGTCAAAACATAGCTAGGGATATATCTCTTAGCAATAATCGCATCGGCAACAAAAGAAATACCAAGGGAACATTGCAAAGGGATCATGTTCCCTTAGTATTTCTTTTGTTACTAATATTTCTTTTGTTACTAATGCAAGGGATATATTCATAAGCAATATTTTCTCGCTATGGCTTGACCCAACTAAATTTACGCTCTTTTTATATCTTTACTCAGTATTTTATTCTTTCACCCCTTAAAAATAGATAATTACCAAGAGAATATTAACGAGAGGAAAAATTCGCTTATTAGTTTACTCATTGCCGAGGTAAATTTGTCCTTCTTAAAAATTTTCCCTTATTATTGCATTTTTTTCTTTCTGTGGTAACCGTGCCTTTCTACATTATTGTGTAAATTATACTTTTCCATTTTGCTAAAATGCATCACATGTTCATTCAAACTTAAGAATCTAGTCTCAAAGGGTATTACATAATACTGATCAATTAAATTATATCTCAAAGTACCAATTTTCTAGCAAATTAAATTATATCTCAAATTACCAATTTTCTAGCAAATCTGGTCGAGTGTATTCTTAAATGAATATGTAATTAATCATACAAAGAACTTTTGAGATAAAATTTTTCAATAGATCAACTATGTATAATGAAGTCCCAAGAGATTCAAACCGTTCATAACAATTAATCGGAAAGGATTTTGATTAATCCATATCAGTAGATCCATATTACTAATTTTTCCAACTGCCTGTGCCATCAACAACATCATAGACCAAGGCACTATAATTAATCGGAAAAAGTTAAAAAGAAAAAGGATATCATATTTGAATCTTTGGAACACCAATTTTTTTCTTCATTGACAACCTCATTGAATTAATACAAAAGAAATTAATACAAAAGATATTGTGCTGCAATTATTAGAAAATTAAGATGAAAAAGACAGAACTTTGGGTAGGTAATTAAAGGAACAAATCAATATCATAATATTATCAAAAATAAAAGGCTAAATTATACTAAAATGCCCTCGATTGTCATGGATTTTCACTAAAATACCGTAAACATTTTTATCACCGCAAGGTATCTTATGTGATTCTTTTGAGGGCATTTAAGTGAAATATCTCTTGAAAACCATAGTTAAAAGTAGTTTATTATAATAAAAATACTTTAAGGTATTTTAGTGGAAACCTTGATAGTTAAAGGCATTTAGTGTAATTTACCCAAAATAAAAAGGAAAGAAAACCAAAACCAACACTAAAAAAACCCCAAGCCCTCAAATAGTACTCTTGGCCAAGGGCAATGTCAAAAAATGCTCTTTTTGGTGGAAGATTCTTTTTTAAACTCCACTTTGTATTAGATCTATGATGAGCTAATTTGCAAGGGTTACAATTTATATGGTTTCATAGTGAATGCTGTAAATTGGGTCTCAATGAAGATATAACGTTATGTGTGGAATATAATTTCTCGTTAGATCTTGTTTATGTTTAATTGGACTTTTGGTTTTCAGTAGGATTTTGTATGTCATTTGTTTTTCTGGATATGCTTGATATTGATTTCAATTACAAAAATTCTTTATACTGCAAGATTTTATTGAATGAAGCTTATTATGGTTTTTACCATAGTCACAGAATTCGCGAATTATTCGCCGAATTCGCGAATAATTCACGAATTTTTTATCAAACGAATTATTCGCCGAATTATTCGTCATTGCCGAACTGGCCGAATAATTCGCGAATTATTCACGAATAATTCACGAATTATTCCCGAATTATGTGATAAAACAGCGAATAATTCAAAAAACTGTAAATAATTCACAAAATCAAAACCTAGCGTCTCATATATTAATTTATTGCTCGAAATCCTTCCCGAACATTTTCCGAACACTTACCGAATCTTTCCCGAATACCTGCCGATTTTTTCCGAATAGTTCTCCGAATCCGAATTTTCGACCTCGCCGAATTATTCCCGAACGGCGAATTTGTGACTATGGTTTTTACTCGTGTTCTGTTTTTGAGTTTTGCTTTCATCAGTCAAGTCAAAAGGGTAGGTGGTTCTTTAATTTTTTGCGCCAGGGCTCCAGAAAGGCCGTTAATTAACAGTAGTTTTGGAATACACTCTTGAATCCACCGAGATGCTTGATATTGATTTCAACTGCTGATATTCTATATTTTTTCATGATTTCATTGAATTAAGCATAATATAGTTTTTATTGATAATGTTCCTAAGGTTGCCATCATCGGTGTTATTTTCTTAGTTTTCCTCTTGTGTTTCAGCTGATAAGAGTCTTCTGGAGTAGGCTCTTGAAAGTTTCGTGAGAGACTGGCGCAAGATCCACTGATGGCTATTTCATTATCTGCATTACAATATTAAGGCTATTATTACAATATCTGCATTACAATATCAAGGCTGTTATTCATCTACTAATAAGAAAAAAGAATGAAGGCTCAAGTTGTTCATACCTGCAGAGAGAAGGATTAGAGTTGCAGATCATCTAGCCAAGAAGGCCCTGCTTCTCAAATACAGCATCTCCTGTTCCTCATTCAACATTGCTTGCTGGAGATAATTAAGGAATCTTTGCTAGAATTGAGCATGTTTTTTGAGATGCAAAATTAATACCAAACCTGCACCTTTATCATATCACCTACATTTTAAAAATTATCATCCAAGATGCAAATACACATATGAATATAAGGCATATGTTTCCTCCTCATGTTTGGATATAAACTGATTCCCTAGCAAGGGTCATTACCCTATCATTTTATGCACGGCAATCTCTTGCGCCGGAGTCTGCGCCGAAGAGATTCTTTTCGCATTAGAAGCTGATTCCCTAGCAAGAGCCCTTACCCCCCTTACCCTATCATTTCTGCCCCTCACAAATCCATCAAGAGCATATACCTACGGCCTTTCAACTTTTGAGAAACCCTACGGAGAAAAGAAGAATAAGAAAAAAGTAAGAAAAGATGATTGTTGGCAGTTGCATCATTGTACCTACTATTAAGCAGCTTTCAGGTATTAAATATTCCACTTATTAGTTTCCCTACTTTCATCATTTTAACGCTTCCTTGCAACCAAAACAGAACACCAAATCAAATCAAATCAAATAAATACGAGTCTCGAACTGAAACTAGATTTTGCATCAACATAATATATTTCGTTGTCGCAAACAAGGCAAAAAAATATATCACTGATCCAATGCTTGACTCGTATATACTAGTTGCAAGAGGCCACTATTGGCTTTGTGGACTTAATATGTTTATCAACTTTCATGTTTTAGTATTGTTTAGAGCATTTAATAGTTTCATATGATAATCCTGCAATAAAAGGTACACGGTATTGTTTACCTGCAACTCATGACCATAATAATAGTATGTTGTCTGCTTCAGAATTTTTTTTATTGATGTCCTCACCATGATAAGGTATAGTTGTAACAACGTTGTAAAATGCAAATTTACGGTACTTTAAAAATTAATCGATTGGCATGCTGAAGTAAAATTGCCAGCATCGGCATGCATCACTCTCAAAGTTAACTAAAACAATTTTTTTAAACATTAAATATGACTTGGAGCTATATACATTTATACCATGTAGGCAGCTTCCTCATCTAGTATTAAAAGCTTATAACAACTTTGAATTATTTGATACTTCTGACGTTTTTCATACCCCTTACTATTTACAACAATACAAACCCCGAACTGAACCTGCTGACATCCGTGTCACACGATCCTCAGTTTCGATGATTTAGATCAAAACTTTATTTAAACGAATTCATATGTTACTGATGACGTTTCCAAGTTTATATCTTGAGTACAGCTTGCAACCAAATATCAAGCATCAAGTGAGATTGCCTACAATATAATACGCACTCAAAACCGGCAATATGGCATAACGACTCGATGCAAGGAACAATGATGATGCAAGCCAAATCGAGAACCAATCACATCACAACGTAACACGTCAAGGAAATAAAGCTAATCCAAGAACCAAAGACGAAAATATGAATTGTGAACAATATACATATTTAGGGATGATCTCATAAGGTTAGAAACCATATTTCAACCAATTCCTAAAGTCTATGACGTCACCTTCTCTAATAGAGACGTCTAGGTTATCCGTTGAAATTCAAACTGCCAAATCCAAAGTTCAAATATCTCATCCATATCAGAACACTGACAGTCCCTGACGTTAGTACAAGAAAAATTTGAACCACAAACATCAGTAAACCAATTCTCCTTATTCATTATTCTGTATAAGTTCTCAGAGATGGCATGCCTGACCTCACTAGAACTGTTTGAATAACTGACATCACCGTCAGCAGAAGGATTTTTATCTCTGGACTAATGTCACCCCATACGTCAGTACGGATAGTTTGACTTATAAATTTGAATTTCAAATTTTGAATCGAATGGACACTTGCACCAAAATTTGTTCATAATTTCTCCTAAACGGTCATTAACTGTTTTATGACAGTTTTTTGCAATTATTGGCAGGTACAATAACTTCCTATTCGATCCCCATAAATACCATCGAGATCTCACATTTCCATTCACTCATTCATTGAAAATCTTTTGCGAAAAATATTCGTGTTCTTTGTGCCTTAAAACTTGTCCAAATTTTCATTTCCTTACGAGCCTTAAACTTGTTCAAAATTTCTCAAATCAATCTGTGTGCTAAAACCAGTGATAATCAATTAAGATCAATAGAATTGAGAGTGGGTGTTATAGTTTGTAATTAAACAATTGTAACCCACTAGAAGGGATGCTTCTCATTTGCTCGAATTGTGTATTCGGAGTGGAAAAAGAAATCTTCCTAAAGAGACGTGGATTAGAAAGAAAAGTGACTTTCCTAGATAATCATGGGCTAGAGAAGAAAAGGACATGTTTCCTCGAGAATCACAAGTTCGAGTGGTTGATCCTTGTGAAGAGAGATTTTTGTTCTTCACATCCCTGTGAAGTGGGATTCGTGTACTTCACCAATATATGGCAAAAATCATGATAAGGAGTCTCAGGCGGGGACTAACCAGAAAAGTGTGGTAAACTCTAGTCAGCAATTCTCTGTGTTTGCATTGCTTCAACTCTTTTTATTTTCAATTCTTGTGATTGATTGCCATTCTAAGTTTCTTTGTTTAAACTTGTTTAAATATTTTCTGCAGAAAATTGGTAATCACTTCAATATAATAGTTAGAATTTTAAAATTTACCATATGACATATAGAACCCTTATTCACTCCTCTCTAAGGCTATTTTCAATTGGTGAGCAAGGTTGCTCATTTTTGGATTAACATCTTGAGTTCTGATCCACTATGGCAAATCAATTAAAGGGTCAATCCACCATACGACCTCCACTGTTCAATGGCACTAATTTTCAATTTTGAAAAACTAAAATGAGAAATTTTCTACAATGTATAGACTTAGATATTTTAAATATTATAGATGAAATCTATGTACTACCTACTTCAAAACCATATTCCGATGAGGAAAGGCAATCTATGAGGCTAAATAATAAGGCAATGAATGCCCTCCACTTCGCATTGGTTCCAGAGGTATTCAATAGAATTTCCATGTGTCAAATGGCATATAATATGTGGAAAACTCTCGAAACTGCACATAAAGATACGAGCCAAGTAAAAGAAAGTAAAATAAATAGGCTAATGCATGAATACGAAATATTTTCTATGAAAGAAAACGAATCAATTGATTCAATGTATTCTAGGTTTAACAATATAGTAACAGAATTATATAATTTAGGCAAAAAGTTCATAAATAAAGAAAAGAATTATAGGATTCTTCGATCAATAATTTTGTCTTGGCAATCTAAAATTACTGCTATAGAAGAGGCAAACGACATGAGCACCAAGAATGTTGACACTCTCATTGGTAAACTTAAGACCTATGAGATGCAACTTGATGACATCAAGACGAAGGAAGACAATCAAAGAAAGAATATCGCACTCAAGGCATCAACCAACAAAGTTAAAGAGCCAATCCCATCAAGCGATGATGGGAATGACAATGAAGATATGGAAAACATAGCAAGACACTTCAAGAATTTCTGCAGGCCAGAGGCAACTCCTTCAAGAAACGAGCGAATACTTTCAAAATCATATGATGTTTCGAATGCAACAAAGAAGGATGTCTCAAGGCAGATTGTCCGAACCTCAAAGTCAAGAAGGACAAACCAAAGTGGAAGAAAGGTTCAAAGAAACGTGCATTCCAAACCATCTAGAATGATTCAGACTTAAATGAATCGGAAAGTGAAGAAGTCGCCAACATATGCTTCATGGCGATTGACGATGTAAGTGATGTTCTTGACAAAGAAAACTTTGATAAAAATAATCTAATTATGTTACTAATTAAAAATAGTTATCAGAAAATCTACACTAAATATAAACAACTAAAAGATAACCGTTGTATAAGTAATAGTTAAAACGAAAAAGGAAAATAAGTTATTAAAAGAAAACCTAATTTTGAAAGATGTTTCTAAAGTTAACACTATAGTTTCTTTGAAAAATGAGATTTTTGACTTAAAAAGAAAGTTAGATATTAAAGAAAATATGCTTCTAAAGTTTACCAAAACAAAAGATAATATTGATGTTATGTTGGGAACATGTGTAAATCATTATAAATGTCAAGGTGTTGGTTTTCATGATGATTCTTAATATGAAAAACATACTAAGTTTATTAGAAGTTCGAAACCATTTAAAGATATAAATAGATTTTCTAATATAACATATAATTATTGTGGTAAGTTAGAACATATTACTCAAATTAAATTCTACCTATAAATTTCATTTCACTCCTAACCCAGTAGACCTAGCATGAAATGGATTTCTAAGGTCACGCCTTCCTCTTCTTATTTTGTAGAATCCCAGATCACGTAAAAAGAAGTGGATATAGGGTGTTTTTCGTCACCCCATTGAGATAGGAATACGCGCGCACTTGTCAGGCGTACTACAGATTTCTCCTGCCTAGGGTAGGCGGGGGTTTATTGATTGTGGGGATCCGAATCTCCGGCAGCCGCGGACTAAACTGCCGTTAATTATCCCTCGCCTTCGGAGCGAGGGAACCTCCGATTAACGGGTTAAACCGGCCATGTGAACTCAATGTGCAGTGTACGTGTGTTTTGTTTTGGAGGGGGGTTTGGATATATCGAGAGCCATGCAGAGTTTTTACGGGGGTCCCGCTACCCGGATAGCGGACTGGGGGCCAAAGGGGCTAGCAGCCCCCTTGCGGGGTGCGGGACAGCGCCCCGGCCTAAATTTTTTGAGAGGGACGGTGTTGTGGAGTATGTGTATATATATATAAAGGGAAAGGGCATCCAAAGGATGCGTGGGGGCCAGTGCCTCGCATGCAGAGCACGCAGGCGCTGGGCGCGGGCGCTGGGCGCACCACGTGTCGGCACATGGGCGCAAGCGCCCTGGGCGCTGACGCACCACGTGTCGGCACGTGGACGCAAGCGCACTTGGTGTGGGCGCACCACGTGTCGGAACGTGGGCGCTGGGCGCACCACGTGTCGGCACGTGGGCGCTGGGCGCACCACGTGCTCGGCACGTGGGCGCTGGGCGCTGGGAGCACCACATGTCGGCACGTGGACGCAAGAGCACTGGGCGCTAGTGCACCACATGCTCGGCACGTGGGCGCAAACGCACTGGGCGCTAGGCGCCAAACAGAAAGGGGACTTCGGTCCCTGCACTAGGAGCTGTGCTCCCGATTTGTGGAGTTAAACTCCTAAAAAGTTTTAGAAGTGATCAAAAGGGGCTGCTTTGTTTCTACCTTTGGCTCTGGATCTTCCCCCGATGAGATTTTTGGAGATGGGTCTCCTCCTTCCTCCTCTGTTGTTAGGATCTTGAAAATCAAGAGATGTGAAATTTTTAAAATCTCTCCTTTCTGAGATCTGATGGCAGATCTGAGTTCCCCTTTGTGGGTTTTGTGGTGGAAAACTACTTAGTTTTGGAAAAGAAAGAGTAAAACTCTTGATTTAATTCAAAAGAAATGAGGGTTTAGAATCTTGGAGAAGGAGCAGGAGGCACAAAGAACCCTAGTTTTTTGGGGAATGGAAAGTGTTTTTTTATTCATCATCATGTTGCCTTATATAGGCTTATATATTTATATATAGCCCCTTGGGCTTTACAAAATGGCATTTTGCCATCCCATGGCTCATGCGCCATTTCTTTTTGCACATAAGCCATGGACTTTACAAAAATTTGGCTTTATGCCCATTTTGCACACATTCATGCATAAAAAATTACATAAAAATTATTTATTACATGATCTATATTTTGGCATGGAGGAGGCTGGCCGCGGGCTCGACTTGGGCATGGGCCCGCTTGACCTGGGCTTGGGCCCACCTGGCTTGGGGTTGACCTTGACTTTGACTCGGTCAACCAGGAGTGCAAATTTTGACCCCAATAGTGGATTCTTAGCGGTTGTTCAAGTCACATGACAGGAAATATCAATTGCTTACAAACACTATCAAGAGAAGATGGTGTACCGTGACATTTGGAGATAATAAAAAGCCCAACATCATCGGTAAAGGACAATTTCATTTAAATATAATTCTAATATTACAATAATACATGATGTTTTGTTAGTAGATAACTTAAAACACAATTTATTTAATGCAAGTCAATTTTGCTATATGGGTTATAACGTAGTATTTGAAAAGGATTTATGTAAAATAATTTAAAATAACATAACTATTTTAACCAAAAACGTAATAACAATATATATATATATATGATTTTAATAATAAAGATTTAAAATGTTTAGTTGTAAATAACTACGACGATTCGTGGCTTTGACATAGAAGGCTAGGTCGTACATCTATGGATATTTTGTCTAAAATAATTAGGAATAACTTAATTAAAGGAATCCCAATGTTAAAATATGAAGAAAAAAATAAACAATGTGAAACGTGTTTAAAAGGTAAACAAACTAAGGTTTCATTTAAACCAAATAATGAAATATCAACCGATACTCCTTTACAACTAATTCATATAGACTTATTTGGTCCAAGTAGAAATACGAGCCTAGGTGGTAAGTTCTACGTATATGTTATATTAGACGATTACTCGAAATTTATATGGGGGTTCTTTCTTAAAACCAAAGACGAAATCTTTAACGTCTTCAAATTCTTCTCTAAGAGAATTCAAAATGAGATGAATCATAGAATTTTCAAGATCAGAAGTAATCATAGTGGAGAATTTAAGAATAATCTATTTGAGAATTATTGTAATAAGAAAGGATACGAACATGAGTTCTCATGTGCCAGGACACCACAGCAAAATGGTGATGTTGAAAGAAAGACTCGTTCCTTATAAGAAATGGCACGTACCATATTAAATGAGAACAATTTACCCATGTATTTTTAGGCAGAGGCTGTAAATACGTCTTGTTATTTCATAAATAGAGTTAGTGTTAGAAAGTTTCTTAAGAAAACTCCCTATGAACTCTTATATAAAAGAACTAATATAAATTACTTCAAAGTTTTCGTATACAAGTATTTTATATTAAACACCGTAGACAACTTAGGTAAATTTGAGTCTAAGTGGGGCGAAAGTATCTTTGTTGGTTATTCTATTACTAGCAAAGCATATCGACTCTACAATAGGAGAACACAAGTAATACAAGAGAGTATGAATGTTTAATTTGACGAAAATAACTACATCTTGACCATAGACAATGATGAAGAGCCAAGCAATCTCTAATGGTTTAGAGACCTTATCAACTGAAAAGGAAATTGCTAAACCACATGTAGAAGATGTACCACAAGTTGTGGAAGAAGATCTACCGAAAGATTGGCAATTTAACTGAAATCACCCAAAAGACCTGATTATAGGTAATATTGATAAAAGAGTTATTACAAAATCATCAAGATTCAACACTTGTATTAACATAGCATTTATTTCCCAGATAGAACCCAAAACGTTAATGAGGCTATTATTGATGAAAATTGGATAATAGCCATGCAGGAAGAACTTAATCGGCTCGAAAGAAATAACATTTGGGATCTAGTTCCAAGACCAGAATATTAGACCTAAGATAGGAACTAAGTGAGTTTTTAAGAATAAATTAATGAACTAGGTAATGTGGTTAGAAACAAAACCCGCTTAGTTGCTCAGGGATATAACCAAATAAAAAGGATAGATTACGATGAAACCTATGCACCAGTTGCTAGACTCGAAACAATCCGTACCCTATTGGCATACGCTTGCTATAAGAACTTCAAAGTCTTTT
The DNA here is from genome assembly GCA_030015575.1 of Agapanthus africanus. NCBI lineage: Eukaryota > Viridiplantae > Streptophyta > Magnoliopsida > Asparagales > Amaryllidaceae > Agapanthus > Agapanthus africanus. The sequence continues at coordinate 33,159,215 of CM057339.1, forward strand.
AAATGGACGTTAAAAGTGCGTTTTTAAACGATCAAACAGATGAGAAAGTATATATATCTCAACCCCCGGTTTTGAAGATCATAAATTTCCTGATCATGTCTATAAGCTAAGAAAACCACTTTACGGTCTCAAGCAAGCACCACGTGCATGGTATGTACGTCTAAGTCCATTCCTGAAAAATATAGGTTTCACGAAAGGTATAGTAGATAAAACTTTATTTACTAAAACATTTAACAAAGATATAATTCTAGTTCAGATATATGTTGACGATTTCATTTTTGGGTCAACAAATGAACATCTTTGTGAAAAATTTGCTAAATCCAAGCAAGACGTATTTAAAATGAGCATAATGGGGGAACTTGACTACTTTCTTTGCTTTCAAATTAAACAAATGGATAATGGTATCTTCATTAATCATGCCAAATACACTAAGGAATTAATCAATAAATTTGGCTTAGATGATACAAAGACGTGTCAAACGCCAATGGTTACCAATACCAAACTTATAGACGATAAAGAAGGTCAAGATGCTGACACAAGACTTTATCATGGCATAATAAATAGTTCTACTATATTTAACTGCTAGTAGATCCGATATCATGTTCAATGTATGTGTACGAGATTTCAAGCCAATCCTAAGGAATCACATTTGACTGCAGTCAAACGAATCCTTAGATATCTCAAAGGAACCATAAATTTTGGTTTATAGTATGCTAAGAACTTATTTCATTTAAAAAGTTATTCTGATGTGGATTATGCTGGAAGTCTCAAAGATCGAAAGAGCATAAGTGGCACCTGTCACTTTCTAGGAAATTGTCTTGTCTCTTGATTTCCAAGAAGCAAAATCTCGTTGCTCTCTCGACAGCCAAGACAGAATATATAGCTGCCAGTGCGTGTTGTACATAAAGTTTACGGATAAAATACACATTCAAAGATTAACGAGAAAATATTTCACAAATTCCTATACTTTGTGATATGACCAAAAATGCCAAAATATATAGCTGCCAGTACTAAGGTATTCACAATGTTTATCTTAGTTTTTATTTTTGCCGCTCTTTGTTTAGTCATATTCGTGTGTGCGTACGCGTCTGTATTAGAACCATGGTTTTCTATCTCAGCGGGTCCCAATCCAAGACTGTCCATTGCAATCCAAAAAATGCTGTCCAAAACCGATAGCAAGATCGGCACCTACATTCTAAAGCTTAGTTTACTAATGATTTAGTGGCGTTATTAATGGGTTAATAGGTTATTTGTTTATTTGACATCATTGATAACAGAAAATCTATACATTTATGTCCTCAGCTAGCCTCAAATGCCAGAGAACCATCTCAATGATAGAAGTCCTAACGATACACAGAATTTTAATAATTATTATTTTTAAAAAGAAAGGACTGATGGAATATACTAGTGTATACAAGTGTGGAAAAATATAGTAACACTTGAAAGCGGCTATGCACCACATGAGCTTAAACTGCACAAGCCAAGTCCTGCTACTTTCTAAATTCAAGAAATATCCTTTGTGCCAATACCTTATTTCTTTTAGAAATTTGGCAAGAAGTCCAAGAGGACTGATGAATGCACAATAAACAGTCAACACTTGCAAACTAATTTGCTTCCGCAGCCAACTCCAATTTGATAGAAAGAGGGATTCGATGATGATCCGAGTAATGTTCTATAAAGGACTTCATTGTTTCAACCTATAGTTATATTGGAGAAAATAATATATAAGGCAAATGACGGGTCCCAGAAGAACAGGTTAATCCTGAACGGTAATGATTGGGAAATCTGCACCTATATAACCAAATTTAAATCGCCAAGCGAAAGAGGTAAAAAGAAAAAAGGGTCATAAAATAAAAGTCAAGTACAAGAACTATGGAGCGAAAAAAGTATTTTTAAATATTCTGAATACAGGAACCCTAATTACTAAGGTATTCACGGATTTGGGGTCCCAGCTAGCAGGGAGACTATTTTCCCAATCCAACAGCTCCAGATGGCGTAAAATGTGGGGCTCCTAGACCCCCAATTCAGGATCCATTGCCTCTACTTTGAGGAGGTTCAAGAATTCAGCTCAAAGTCTATAATCAAGAAATTTTGATTTCAAGTCCACAACTAAAAAGCATAAACTACAATGTTGAAATTATTACTATGTGAACCCAAGAGGTTAAGAAAAATAGTATGTTTGGTTTTGAACACGGGAACCTTTCAGACAACTCATCCTGAAAAGACTAGTATGTTTGGTTTTGCTCCGAAAGAAAATAATCAGATTGCTGGACAATTACGTCCGAGAACATATAGGCGGTATGAAAATGCTCGGATGTGCATAAGATATGGGTGAAATCATATTAACCTAGCCGTAATTTAAATTGAGAATGAGTGAGAATATACTGAAAGTTTGAGATGGTTTGGTCTACATGCATAGAGATTGATGAGTTCCCCTATAGTAGTGATTGTATCACAAATAAACAAGCATTTGATAGTTGACAAGGGGCATAACTGTGATGTTTCGTAGGTGCTTACCTAAATAAGGATTTATAGCCCAAAAATTTGTAGCTAGAGATGGCCCTAAACAAATAAAAGTAGAAAGGGCTCACCAAGCCGATGGCTAAAAAAATTGGATAAGTGCTTTCTTACAACATAGCATTGAAACTTCAAACATCAACCTCCAATTTAGTAAAAGATCCTAAAAACGATCAAGGTGAAAAATGGAGGAGCTTATTAAGGAACACACGCACATAGACATACACAGACACATATGCATGCATGCATGCATACGTATATAATAGACACGCATGCATGCATACGTATATAATAGACACACATGCATACATATACGTACATACATATAGTTGGAAAGGCTAATTTACTCCCTAGGTTAGTTACCCCTGCGTAAAATAACCAAATAAATGAATTATTTTCCATGATCGGATCCATCCACCGTGATCTCCATCATCTAATTATGATTATACCAAGTTTCATGTGATTTGCATACCGTTGATACATTGATCTTGAGTTATAAAATGTTCTATTGTCGGAAAACCGTTCATTTTGCAACCAATTGATGCATCACATGAAACTTGGTATAATCACTTTCGATTATGGAGATCAAGATGGACGGAGCATGAAAAAAATTAATCGTGTAATGGGTTATTTTTCATAGGGTGTAACTAACTTGGTTACACCCAGGGAGTAAATTGGTCTTTAATGTGTGTGTGTGTGTGTTGGGGGGGGGGGGGTTGACACATTAAGAGCTAATTGAAAAAATTAAAGTAGAAACAAGTCTTTGCTCTTTAATTTATTCGGAACATCATTTCCACTAGATTCCATTGAAGCCGGTCCCCGTGCGTTGCTAAGAGTTATTCTCAATAGAAATTTGGCATTTGGCTGACTGTAGCCTATTTGAAAAAAAGAAAAAGAAAACGAGATGAAACAGTTTAAAAAGGAAAAAGAAAAAGAAAAAGAAGGAAATTCTAAGAATTCATCCACAACATAGTAGTTTATATGAGATTATGTCACAAAATATAATCAATACTACAAGTAGGCTGATGGAGAACATTTTGCAATAAAATTAATGATATTTCGGATGATGTGAAGCCAATCATGCATGTGATGAATAGTATTTGTTGCTATTGTTATCATTCAACAAGTCCAGAGTTTTAGTTGATTTTCTTTCTTTCATTAATTTTAGTTATGTTGCTGAGTGTGTGAGTGGTTGAGTGCACGGGCACACTCTGTTTTTTCAGTTGTGCATGTGTTGTGTTGAACTATTTTATCTTGAAGGCAATTAAAAATGATATATAAGCTTCAAGTGGTGTTTAGGCTGGCTAGAAAGTAATACAAATACATGGGTAGTTACTTCAAACAGGAATCTGAATATGTAGAATGACTATTCAGATTAATTGATACTTCTGACATTGAAGGAAGGAACTGAACCCTATTAATCAATTTCCGGATTAGTCTACCACCAGGTCGCATTTGGTTGCCAGATGTGCTTCCACTAAAAGAAAGAGTTCTTTCTGATGAATATCGCTCCTTAAGCCATAGCTCAGCCTTTTCAACCCACTTTTCTATCTCCTGTCCCTTGCACGAACTTTTCAATGTATGACTTTGTAATCATAACAATATTCAGATTAAATCCTGACCCTTTAAATTTAAAATTTTACCAATTCATTAAGGATCGGTTTCCAGAATGCAGTCTTTTTCAGTGATAGGAATATTCATATTTGTGCCAAAAATGATGTGCACGGCTAAAAATTGATTTCCCTGTCAGGGATCAATAAGTACACGTTTTCTTGCCAGAATATCAAAGATCAACCAAATGGCGTAAATTCAAAATTGCAAAAGCTATGAGGTAACATGAATCAACAATCTCAATTTTCCTTTTCCTTTTCCTTCACTGCATGGTGTACTCATAGAATCAGCTAGGGTTCATGCATGTGACGCATTAGCGACTTCATATCACTTTCTTTCAAACTCAGAACCTTTTTACTAACTAACAAGCCATTTCAAACAAAAACATGGCCTGCACAACGGATAGAGGATTGATGATACTTCACAAAATTTTACACGTAGATTCGAGTCTGAGCTAGAGAGCTCAACCTCTGAAAATGTGAATTACTGGCTAAAAGTAGTAGCTAGTTTCTAGATTTGGCTTCAGTTACAAGTTAGTGAAGCCATTTCAAACAAATACATGGCCTGCACAACGGATAGAGGATTGATGATACTTCACAGAATTTTACACATACATTCGAGTCTGAGCTAGTGAGCTCAACCTCTGAAAATGTGAATTACTGGCTAAAAGTAGTAGCCTGCAAGTTTCTAGCTTTGGCTTCAGTTACAAGTTACAACTTGGGCGAAACAATTATGGTCAGCTTGCCAGTCCTGAACAGTAGTTAATTTGATGATACCTGTTAACATTAATTAGCAACCTGGAGTCGACCAGATGCATATCATGTTGCATGAAAGGCACTCAATTTTTGTATTGTGTTTGGATGTCAGCTAGAAAAATCATAGGCCAAATTGTAGCCTACTATGAATAGCAAAGGGACCCAACCATCAGCTTCCTTAGTATTGCCATGTTACTCCTAAAGCGAATAGAGAGCTATCTAATTTAGTCACAGGTTATTAACAATGTTAGCAAACGTTATCATATAATATAATCCTCCATCCTCCAACTAAAGTTTTAGGAAGTAATTATTAACAATGACGGCAGATGGAATAATGGAAGTAATCCCCACCCTTATCATGAACGTTTCCTATGTAAGTGCTCCAAATGGTCAATTATGCGATCACAAAGAACTTCTTCATCCCTATTACCTATATTTGAAATAACCATAATCCACATAATAATGATGACAGTGATCAATGGCAGATTAAATTATACAGTAGGCAGGAGTATAACATAATGGAATAAATGGTGGTAAAGTACCTTAAATATCATTCTTTTCCACTAAACAGCCAAAGTTTTTATCATGGTAAACTTCCTTAAACTTTCGTTCCAAAGAGGTTCTTCACTAAAATACCCTTAAACATAGCACTTTAAAGGAGCTTACTGTAATAATAAACTATAGGGTTGTTTAATGGAAAAAAGCAGTAGTTAGGATCAGTCAAGTGTAATTTAGCCATGAATTAAAACTAGACAAGGATGCTGAAAAAACAGTCAAATGACCTGTCTCAACCAGACTTCAATCATTTTCAATGGCCATGACAGGCTGAAGAAATTCTCCTGCAAAAAACTTTGGCTGAAGATAATCAAGTTTCTCGACTATAAGTAAACCTATTTGTCTCTCAGTTGTGTATCCATGGCTAATGGGCAGTCAAAGAAATAGATATGTCAAGGCAAGAAAGATTATCTGGTTCTACTGAAGTTCAATTCTACAAATCTCTTTAGAATGACTGCATTTGTTTAAAAAATTAGTCAAATGGAAACTGTAAGACACACTGACCAATAGAAACATAACCAAATTACCTAGCAATATAGTAAACCTTATGGCTAATGACATGGAATGACACCTCTTCGACAACTTTGATAAAGATATGTGTAAAATATACTGTTCTTTTGTGTTGTGCGTTCACAAAACTCTTAAATCATGTTTTCTCGAATGATAAAATAGAAATCCAAACATTTCTTTCAAACAAAATCCACATCATATATTTCCGTTGGTGTTTAGTCTTCATGTTGCCCCCCCACCCCAAACCAAAAAAAAATAAAAAAATCCCAAAACCAAAAAAAAAAATTAATACAAGAGAGTGTATTATGTGTACAGTGTACTTAATTATTTAGCGACATATCCCTGGAGTATATGTGGTGCTGTGGTAGTGAATCCAAGAGTGGATATAATGTGCTGTCGCTTATATCCAAGACCATGTTTCACCATCGGTATTTAATTAAGGGTGTTTTAATGACAAGGCTACAAAAGTTAGGGTATTTTAGTTACCATAGGATGAAATTGAGCAAGGGTTTTTTTACTAAAAAATCTAGTCATAGTTTAGTGAAAAACAACAATAGTTAAGTGTGTTTTAGTGAAATTTATAGTAATTTAGTTAATTTAAGAAGATGAGTTGTTTATTTAAATTTGTTAAGGTCGTTTAGTGAAAAACCAACAATAGTTAAGGGTATTTTAGTGTGTGTTAGTGTGTATGTGTATGCTTGTGTGCATACACATACACGCGCGCGTGCACTACACACATGCATACACACACATATACACGCGTGCGCGCACTACACACACGCGCATACACACACATACTAACAAGTCCAAACCTTAATTCATTATCACTCTCCTCTACATTGAACACATGTCAAATCCCACCCTAACTTCAACCCTAAATCCAAAATCTTAAAATCGATTATGAAAACCGTCAGCTTTAAAAAACTTAACCCTAAACTAAAAACTTCAAAACCGTGAATTAAAACGTAAACGTAAAACCAATTCAAGTTAAATCTTACACTGAGTGTATATATGATACTCGATGAAAATATGAAATTTTCATATTCTCATCGATAATTAATCATTTGTGAAAATCAAACGATACATGGAAAAATTATACATTTATGTCCTCGGTAAGCTTCAAATGCCAGAGAACCATCTCAATGATAGAAGTCCTAACGATAAACAGAATTTTAATAATTATTATTTTTAAAAGAAATGACTAATGGAATATACTAGTGTATACAGGTGTGTAAAAATATACTAACACTTGAAAGCGACCATGTACTGTAGAGTGTTTTTCGTCACTCTATTGAGATAGGAATGCGCAGAATCTATAGAGTGTTTTTCGTCACCCTATTGAGATAGAAATGAGCGTCGTTTGTTAGGCATATAAAGATTCCCCCTGCATAGGATAGACTGTGGTTTATTGATTGTGGGGATCCAAATCTCCGGCAACCGCAGACCATTAATTACCCCTCGTTTTTAGAGCGGGGAACCTCTAATTAACGGGTCAAACAGATCATGCGAAACTTAATGTGCAGTATGTGTGTTGTGTTTGGGAACAAGTTTGAGGATGCTTGAGCATATCGAGGGCCTCGCAGAGTTTTGTATTTATGAAAGATTACTTGTTCCTATATATCTAAAGGTTTGATGAAACAACCATTCTATCCATAAAAAAAGTTGTTCGGAATAGGCTGCCAACGCAAGATTAATTTTATTTTTATCAAATGTTGTTGAAAGCATATTAAAACATAAGTATTGAAATCTCAAATTTTAAAGAGGCAAAAAGACGGCTAAGGAAGTTTTAATACTTTAATTGAGTAATCATTTGGGTTAAATTTCCATGTATAACTAGTAGAAAAAATGCAATAGTGAGGGAAAACATTTACGATGGAAATTTTTCCCTCGGCAATGTGTAAACTACCGAGCGAATTTTTTCTCTTGCTAGTATTCTCTCGGCAATAATATATTTTAAAGGTAAAAAAATAAACTACCGAGTGAAAGTATAAAAAACATAAATTTAGTTGGGTCAAAACATAGCTAGAGATATATCCCTTGGCAATAACCGCATTAGCAATAAAAGAAATGCCAAGGGGACCTTGCCAAGGGATCATGTTCCCTTAGCATTTCTTTTGTTGCTAATGCGAGTATTGCCAAGGGATATATCCTTCGACGATGTTTCCTTGTTATGTTTTGACCCAACTAAATTTACGGTTTTTATACCATTCAGTACCTTTCCTCGGTAGTTTATTCTTTCACCCCTTAAAAATAGATAATTACCGAGAATATTACCAAGAAGGAAAATTCGCTTGGTAGTTTACACATTGTCGAGGTAAATTTGTTCCTCGTAAAAGTTTTCCCTCGTTGCATTTTTTCTACCAGCGGTAACTTTGCCTGTCTACATTATTATGTAGATTATACTTCTCCATTTTACTAAAATGCGTCACATATGTTCATTTAAACTTAAGATTCTTGTCTCAAAGGGTATTACATAATACTGATCGATTAAATTATATCTCAAAGTACCAATTTTCAAGCAAATCTGGTCGAGTGTATTCTAAAATAAATATGTAACTAAACATACAAAGAACTTTTGAGATAAAAAATTTCAATAGATCAACTATGTATAATGAAGTCCTAAGAGATTCAAATCATTCATAATGATTAATCAGAAAGGATTTTGATTAATCCATATCAGTAGATCCATATTACTCATTTTTTCGACTGCCTGTGCCATCAACGACATCGTAGACTAAGGCACTATAATTGATCGGAAAAAGTTAAAAAAGAAAAAAGGATATCATTTTTGAATCTTTGGAACACCGATTTTTTTCTTCATTGACAACCTCATTGAATTAATACAAAAGAATATTGTACAAAAGAAATTAATACAAAAGATATTGTACAACAATTATTAGAAAATTAAGATGAAAAAGACTAACTTTGGGTGGGTAATTAAAAGTACAAATCAATCATAATATTATCAAAAATAAAAGGCTAAATTATACTAAAATACCCTTTATTATCATGGATTTTCAGTAAAATACCATAAACATTTTTATCACAGCAAAGTATCTTGAGTGATTCTTTTGAGGGTATTTAAGTGAAAAATATCTCTAGAAAACCATAGTTAAAGGTAGTTTACTATAATAAAAACACTTTAAGGTATTTTAGTGGAAACCTTGATAGTCAACGGAATTTAGTGTAATTTACCCAAAATAAAAAGGAAAGAAAACCAAAACCACAACAAAAAAAAAAAACCAAGCCCTCAAGTAGTACTTTTAGCCAAGGGCAATTTTGGTAATGTCAAAAAAAAAGAGATTTGCATATGATATTTATTGATTTAGAGAAAGCGTACGACAAGATACCCAAAGAGGTATTATGGGGAAAATGATGAAGAAGAGAGTCCCCGTCAAGTATATTGACATAATCAAAGATATGTACGATGGAGGAGTGGCAAATGTCAAAATTTACGGCGGCCTAACGAGTGATTTTCCGAATACAATTGGTTTACATCAAGGATCTGCATTAAGTCCATCCATATTTACCATCGTTATGGATGAGCTTACTAGAACTATCCAAGATGAGGTATCTTAGTGTATGCTATTCGCCGATATATTGTTCTAATAAATGAGACGAAAGCAGGGGTTAATGCCAAATTGGAGTTATGGAGGCAATCGTTGGAATCTCGGGAGTTCAGATTGAGCAGATCCAAGACAGCATATATGCATTGCAAATTTAGCAAACAGAGAAGCCGAGAGCACATTGATATAACACTGGAAGGACAAAAGATATCAACGAGCGATCAGTTCAGATATTTAGGTTCCTTCATCCAAAAGGAAGGGGAGATCAATAGCGATGTTAATCAAAGAATCCAAACTGGTTGAAATTGAGAAGTGCAACAAAGATTTTGTGTGATCGTAACTTTCCGTTAAGGTTAAAAGGAAAGTTTTATCGGAACGCTATTCGGCCTGCCTTATTATATGGTACAGAATGCTGGGTTCCTAAGAAGTATCATACACAGAAAATGCACATAGCGGAGATGCGAATGCTTCGTTGGATATGTGGTAACACTAAAAAAGATAAGGTGCGAAATGAGAATATTCGTGCAAAAGTTGGTGCAGTACCTGTGGAGGAGAAGATGCGGGAAAACCGGCTAAGATGGTTTGGTCATGTACGGCGCAGATCGATGGAAGCACCGGTTCGACGCATGTATACAATCGATATAGGCAATGTCAAAAAGGCGAAAGGGAGACCGAAGAAAATATGGATGGAGATGATACGAAAAGATACGGTTGCCAAAGGCCTCAATGAAAGTATATTATTCGATAGGAGTGAGTGGATGCGGAGAATTCATGTGCTAGACCCGGCGTGATTCTCATGTTGGCTCATGTAGCCTACCCCATATGCTTGGGATAAAAGGCTCAGTTGTTGTTGTTGTCTTTTAACTAAAAGATGCTCTTTTTGGTCGAAGATTCTTATTTAAACTCCACTTTGTATTAGATCTATGATGAGCTAATTTGAATAAGGGATACAATTTATATTCAAATGCTATTGGTTTCCTAGTGAATGCTGTAAATTAGATCTTGCCTGTGTTTAATTGGACTTTTGGTTTCAGTAGGATTTTGTATGTTATTTGTTTTCTGGATATGCTTGATATTGATTTCAATTACTGATATTCTTTATACTGCAAGATTTTATTGAATGAAGCTTATTATAGTTTTTACTCATGTTCTGTTTTTGAGTTTTGCTTTCATCAGTTAAGTCAAAAGGGCAGGTGGTTCTTTAATTTTTTGCGCCAGGGTTTCAGAAAGGCTGTTAATTAACAGTAGTTTTGGAGAACGCTCTTGAAAGTTTCATAAGGGCCAGGCAAGATACACCGAGATGCTTGATATTGATTTCAACTACTGATATTCTATATTTTTGCATGATTTCATTGAATTAAACATAGTATAGTTTTTATTGATAATGTTCCTAAGGTTGCCATCATCGGTGTTATTTTCTTAATTTTCCTCGTGTTACAGCTGAGAAGAGTCTTTTGGAGTTGGCTCATGAAAGTTTCGTGAGAGACGACGCGAGATGCACTGATGGCTGTTTCATTATCTACATTACAATATTAAGGCTATTATTACAATACCTACATTACAATATCAAGGCTGTTATTCATCTACTCATAAGAAAAAAGAATGAAGGCTCAAGTTGTTCATACCTGCAGATAGAAGGATTAGACTTGCAGATCATCTAGCCAAGAAGGCCCTGCTTCTCAAATACAGCATCTCCTGTTCCGCATTCAACATTGCTTGCAGGAGATGAGGAATCTTTGCTAGAATTGATGACATATTCTCATTGCCTAACTTCAGAATCAAGCTCCAAAGTTGCTAGAATCTCGTTGTAACTCAAATGTTAAATTGTTGTAGATAGTAAAGGGTATGAAAAACATCAAAAGTGTCAAATAATTCGAAGTTGTTGTAACCTTCTAATACTAGATAAGGAAGCTGCCTACAGGGTATACATGTATATAGCTACAAGTCATGTTTAGTGTTTAAAGTTCAACTGCATTGTTTTAGTTAACTTTCAGTGTATACTTCAGCATGCCAATCAATTAATTTGTAAAGTACCGTAAATTTGCATTTTACGACGTCCAAATATAACATATTGTTACAACCATACATTATCATGGTAAGGACATCAATAAAAAAACTCTGAAGCAGACAACATACTATTATTATGGCCATGAGTTGCAGGTAAACAACACTGTGTACCCTTTATTACAGGATTATCATATGAAACTATTAAATGCCCTAAACAATAATAAAACATCAAAGTTGATAAACATATTAAATTCACAAAGCCAATAGAGGTCTCTTGCAACCAGTATATACATTAAGCATTGCATCAATGATATTTTTTTTTGCCGTGTTTGCAACAACGAAATATATTATATTGATGCAAAATCTAGTTTCAGTTCGAGACTCATAAGTGACGGGCAAGATACACTGAGATGCTTGATATTGATTTCAACTACTGATATTCTATATTTTTGCATGATTTCATTGAATTATGCATAGTATAGTTTTTATTGATAACGTTCCTAAGGTTGCCATCATCGTTGTTATTTTCTTAATTTTCCTCTTGTGCTTCAGCTGATAAGAATCTTTTGGAGTTGGCTCATGAAAGTTTCGTGAGACTGACACGAGATGCACCGATGGCGTACTCCAAAGTTGTTAGAATCCCGTTGTAACTCAAATGTGAAGTTTCATTGATTAATAAAAGCTAGGTGGGTTGGTGGGCAACTTTCTAGCTTTTTTATGTAAAAATTAAATACTAAAAATGAGGACAACTGAGTGTGTTTTTGAGATGCAAAATTAATACCAAACCTGCATCTTTATCACATCACTTACATTTTAAAAATTATCATCCAAGATGTAAACACACACACAAGAATATAAAGCATATGTTCCCTCATCGGGTTTGGATATAAACTGATTCAAATTAGATTAAACTGACTCAAATGATAACAGAACAAGGCCAAACACAATTCACAATATCAATTGTTTGCCAAAGAGGAAAAGGAATTTATTTTTCTGTCAAAATAAAATATTTCCCCAACTAGATTCTCTGAAAGAGTAGTCAGCACCCCTACCCCTAAAAAAGAATAAAAAATAAAAAATCGGAACACCTCAAAAAAAATGCAATAAAATACTAAAGAGTTGTCATCGCTGAAGAAACATTACTAAATGACTACAACTCGGAGGATTTGTCCTCCAACGGTACATTCAAGAGATCGAGGTTGTCTTTTAAGAAGTCTAAGCCGTCGTCGTCGTCGACGGCGTTGCCCAGCAAATTAACCGTTGGATCGTCGGCCCCATAATCGATGAACTCACCATCATTTTTGACCAAGAAATCATCAGATGGAACTATCCTGTAGTCAGTTGCTTCTCCACTGGATCGCCGCCGCCGCCTGCTGCCGCTGTCGTCGCTGCCGCCGGTCCTGCTGATGCTGGTAGTGTTGTTGGATGAAGGGGAAATAGTTAGTATCAATATGACTCGAAAATCCGGGTAGCTCCAATGTTGGACAGCACTTTAACGAAGATATGTACCGAGAGCTTAGGAAGATGACGTCATTCACCTCGCACTTTAGAGCTTTCCTATTCCAAATTTTCAAAAAATGGAAATCTCCATGCGAGATAGCAGCTCTCTTACCATTCTTTTCGAACCAGATCTTCATCATGTTAATCATCTGGTGTTGCCCTGAAACAAGCTGTTCCTTCATATTTATCACTTCTTCGCTCAGCTTCTGTTGCACAACCTTCATATTTTCAATCTCTTCATGCATTTTCTCTGTTGACATCTTCTCTATCTCTTCATGCACAGCAACCTCTTGCACCGGAGTCTGCGCCGAAGAGGTTGTTTTCGCATTAGAAGTCGATTCCCTAGCAAGAGCGCTTACCCGATCATTTCCGCCCCTTGCAAATCCATCAAGAACATATACCCACGGCCTCTCAACTTTTGGGAAACCCTATGAAGAAAAGAAGAAGAAGAAAGAAAGGATAATTGTTGACGGTTACATCATTATACCAACTACTAAGCAGCTTTCAGATATTAAATATTCTACTTATTAGTTTTGATTCTTTCATCATTTTAAGACTTTCTTCCAACAAAAACAGAACACCAAACCAAATCAAATCAAATAAATACGAGTCTCAAATTGAAACTAGATTTTGCATCAACATAATATAATTCGTTGCTACAAACACGGCAAAAAAAATATCACTGATGCAATGCTTAATGTATATACTGGCTGCAAAAGACCTCTATTGGCTTTGTGGACTTAATGTGTTTATCAAACTTTCATGTTTTATTATTGTTTAGAGCATTTATTAGTTTCATATGATAACCTGCAATAAAGTGTACACAGTGTTGTTTACTTGCAACTCATGGCCATAATAATAGTATGTTGCCTGCTTCAGAGTTTTTTTTATTAATGTTCTTATCATGATAAGGTATGGTTGTAACAACATAGTACATAAGTACGTTGTAAAACGCAAATTTACGGTACTTTAAATTAATTGATTGGCATGCGGAAATAAAATTGCCAGCATTGGCATGCATTGCTCTCAAAGTTAACTAAAACAATGCAGTTAAACTATAAACACTAAACATGACTTGGAGCTATATACATATATATCATGTAGGCAGCTTCCTTATCTAGAATTAGAATGTTATAACAACTTCGAATTATTTGACACTTTTGACATTTTTTATACCCCTTACTATTTACAACAATACAAACCCCGAACTGAAACTGTTGACATCCCTGTCACACAATCCTCAGTTTCGATAATTTAGATCAAATCTTTATTAAACGAATTCATATGTTACTGATGACGTTTCCAAGTTTATATCTCGAGTACAGATTGCAACAAAATATCCAACATCAAGTCAGGTTGCTTACAATATGATACGCATTCAAAACCGGCAATATGGCAGGGCGACTCAATGCAAGCAACAACGATGATGCAAGCCAAATCGAGAACCAACCACATCACAACGTAACACGTCAAGAAAATGATGCTAATCGAAGAACCAAAGACGAAGATATAATTGTGAACAATATGTACATGTTTAGGGATGACCTCGTAAGGTTAGAAACCATCTTTCAACCAATTCCTAAAGTCTATGACGTCATCTTCTCTCATAGAGACGTCTAGGCTACCCATTGAAATTCAAACTGCCAAATCCAAAGTTCAAATATCTCATCCATATCATAACACTGACGTCGGTCCCCGACGTTAGTACAAGAAAAATTTGAACCGCCGACGTCGGTAAAACAATTCTCCTTATTTCATCATTCTGTATAAGTTCTCAGAGATGGCATGCCTGACCTCACTAGAACAACTGTTTGAATAACTGACATCACCGACACAAGAAGGATTTTTATCACTGACGTCACCCCCGTACGTCAGTACGGGCAGTTTGACTTATAAATTGGAATTTTAAATTTTGAATCGAACGAACACTTGCGGCAAATTTGTTCCTAACTTCTCCTAAACGGTCATTAACTATTTTATGACAGTTTTTGGCGGTTATTGACGGTTACAATAACTTCCCATTCGATCCCCATAAATTACCTTTGAGATCTCACATTTCCATTCACTTATTCATCGAAAATCTTTTGCGAAAAACTTTAAAACTTGTCCAAATTTTCATTTCCTCACGAGCCTTAAACTTGTTCAAAATTTCTCAAATCAATCTTTGTGCCAAAACCAGTGATAATCTATTGAGATCAATAGGATTGAGAGTAAGTGTTATCGTTTGTAATTAAACGATTGTAACCCACGAGAAGGGGTGCTTCTCATTTGCTCGAATTGTGTATTCGGGGTGGAAAAAGAGATCTTCCTAGAGAGATGTGGATTAGAAAGGAAAGTGCGGTTTTCCTAGAGAATCATGGGCTAGAGAGGAAAAAGACTTGTTTCCTAAGGAATCGCAAGTTCGAGTGGTTGATCCTTGTGAAGAAGGATTTTTGTTCTTCACATTCCTGTGAAGTGAAATTCGTGTACTTTACCAATATAGTGCAGAAATCCTGAGGAGTCTCAGGCAGAGACTAGCCACAGGAGCGTGGAACCCTATTCAGCAATTCTCTGTGTTTGCATTACTCTAACTCTTTTTATTTTCAATTCTTGTGATTGATTGCCATTCTAAATTTCTTTGTTTAAACTTGTTCAAATATTTTCTGCAGAAACTTAGTAATCGCTTTAATATAATAGTTAGAATTTTAAAATTTGCCATAGAACGTATAGAAGCCTTATTCACCCCTCTCTAAGGCTATTTTCAATTGGTATCAAAGCGAAGTTGCTTATTTTCAATCTTGAGTTCATAGATCCACTATGACAAACCAATTAGAGGGTCAATCCACCATACAATATGACCTCCACTATTCAACGGCACTAGTTTTCAATTTTGAAAAACTAAAATGAGAATTTTTCTACAATATATAGACTTAAATATTTTAAATATTATAGATGAAATCTATGTACTACCTACTTCAAAACCATATTCCGATAAGGAAAGGCAATCTATGAGACTAAATATTAAGGCGATGAATGTCCTTCACTTCTCATTGGTTCCAGAGGAATTCAATAGAGTTTCCATGTGTCAAACGGCATATGATATCCGAAGAACTCTCGACACTGCACATAAGGGTATGAACCAAGTAAAAGAAAGTAAAATAAATAAGCTAATGCACGATACGAAATGTTTACTATGAAAGAAAACGAATCAATTGATTCAATATATTCTAGGTTTAACAATATAATAACAGAATTATTTAATCTAGGTAAAAATTTCATAGATAAAGAAAACTATAAGATTCTTCGATCACTAATCTGGTCTTGGTGGCCTAAAATTACCGTTATAGAAGAGGCAAACGACATAAGCACCAAGAATGTTGACACTCTCACTGGTAAACTTAAGACCTATGAGATGCAACTGGATGATATCAAGACAAAGGAAAACAATCAAAGAAAGAATATCGCACTCAAGGTATCAACCAACAAAGTTAAAGAGCCAATCCCATCAAGCAGTGATGGGAATGACAATGACGAGATGGAAAACATAGCAAAGCACTTCAAGAAACTTCTGAAGGCCAGAGGCAACTCCTTCAAGAAACGAGCGAATACTTTCAAAACCATGCGAGGTTTCGAATGCAACAAAGATGCACGTCTCAAGACAGATTGTCCGAACCTTAAAGTCAAGAAGGACAAACCAAAGTGGAAGAAAGGTTCAGAGAAACGTGCATTCCAAGCCATCTAGGATGATTCAGACTCGAATGAATCGAAAAGTGAAGAAATCGCCAACATGTACTTGCCCACATGTGCTTCATGACGATTGACGATGTAAGTAATGATGTTCGTAACATAGAAAACTTAGATAAAAATAATCTAATTAACTTATGTTACTATTTAAAAGATAGTTATCAGAAAATCTACACTAAATATAAAAAACTAAAAGATAACCGCAGTGTAAGTAATAGTTAAAACGAAAAAGGAAAACTAGTTCAAGAGAATAAGTTTTTAAAAGAAAACCTAATTTTAAAAGTTGTTTCTAAAGTTAACACTATAGTTTCTTTGAAAAATGAGAATTTTGACTTAAAAAGAAAGTTAGATATTAAAGAAAATTTACTTCTAAAGTTTACTAAAACAAAAGATAATCTTGATGTTATGTTGGGAACATGTGTGAATCATTATAAACGTCAAGGTGTTGGTTTTCATGATAATTCTAAATACGAAAAACATACTAAATTTATTAGAAGTTCAAAATCATTTAAAGATAAAAAAAGATTTGGTAATATAACATGTAATTATTGTGGTAAGTTAAAACATATTACTAGATTTTGTAAAATCAAATTAAATTCTACCTATAAATTTCATTTCACTCCTAACCGCAGTGGACCTAGAATGAAATGGATTTCTAAGGTCACACTTCACTCTTCTTGTTTTGCGCAGATCACGTAAAGAGAAGTGGATCCTTGATAGCGGTTGTTCGAGACACATGACAGTAAATATCAATTGCTTCCAAACACTATCAAAAGAAGATGGTGTACCATGACATTTGGAGATAATAAAAAGGCCGACATCATCGATAAAGAACAATTTCATTTAAATATAATTCTAATATTACTATAATACATGATGTTTTGTTAGTAGATAATTTAAAACACAATTTATTTAGTGTAAGTCAATTTTGCGATAAGGGTTATAACGTAAAATTTGAAAAAGATTCATGTAAAATAATTTATAATAACATAACTATTTTAACCGGAAAACGTTATAACAATATATATATTATGTACATACATGATTTCAATAATAAAGATTTAAAATGTTTAGTTGTAAATAACGACGACGATTTGTGGCTTTGACATAGGAGGCTAGGCCATACATCTATAGTTATTTTGTCTAAAATGACTAGAAATAACTTAGTTAAAGCCATCCGATTGTAAAAATATGAAAAGGATAAACAATGTGAAGCCTGTTTAAAAGGTAAACAAACTAAAGTTTCATTTAAACCAAAATATCAACAGATGTTCCTTTACAACTAATTCATATGGACTTATTTGGTCCAAGTAGAAATACGAGTCAAGATGGTAAGTTCTACATATATGTTATAGTAGACGATTACTCGAGATTTATATAGATGTTCTTTATTAAAACCAAAGACAAAACCTTTAACGTCTTCAAATTCTTCTCTAAAAGAATTCAAAATGAGATGAATCATAGAATTTTTAAGATCAGAAGTGATCATGGTGGAGAATTTGAGAATAATCTATTTGAGAATTATTGTAATAAGAAAGGATACGAACATGAGTTCTCATGTGCCAGGAAACTACAGCAAAATGGTGATATTGAAAGGAATCATTCCTTGCAAGAAATGGCATGTACCATGTTAAATGAGAATAATCTACCCATGTATTTCTGGGCAGAGGCTGTAAATACGTCTTGCTATATCATAAATGGAGTTAGCGTTAGGAAGTTTCTTAAGAAAACTCCCTATGAACTCTTGTATAAAAGAACTCCTAATATAAAATACTTCAAAGTTTTCGGATGCAAGTATTTTATATTAAACATCGTAGACAACTTAGGTAAATTTGAGTCTAAGTGGGACGAAGGTATCTTTGTTGGTTATTCTATGACTAGCAAAGCATATTGACTCTACAATAGGAGAACACAAGTAATAGAAAAGAGTATGAATGTAGAATTTGACGAAAATAACTCCATCTTGACAACCATAGACAATGACGATGAGCCAAGCATCTCTAATGGTTTACAGACCTTATCAACTGAAAAGAAAATTGCTAAACCACAGGTCGAAAGATGTACCGCCGAAAAGTTCCGATTCACAATCCCAAGGATACTGTGAAGGATGCCATGGATTTTGGCAATCGCATTCTCAATTTGATGAGTCTTTAGGTTTCCTATCCATCCCAACCGACACCACCATCTACTTCCTCGCAACCACCACAAGCCCTAGTCGAAGCTCCAGTAGATGTCCCTCCTCGGCGGCAAACTTATGACTTTTCCGCTCTTGTGAAACGCATCTGTGAGCGTATTCAGGCATGTTACAATCACCTCTATTCAAGCCTTGATCAGATGTCCGGTCAAATTAATCGTCTTCATGCCCGAGTCGACAAAGTTTTCTCCCAAGTTGCTCATCTCACTCCTACATCTAGTATACCACCACCGTCCGATGATTAGGATCCGACTCTTCGATCCTACGTTTTAATTAGATCGCTTTTGTTCTGTGCCGAATGTGCGCTTAATTAGTTTATTTTGGGTTGCGTTTGTTTGTGTTGTTAGTTTGCGTTGCGTATGTAGTATGTTATGTGAACTTTTTATGTTAATTAATGAAATTATGCTTTTGTTAAGAAATTATGTCAAATTATCTATCCATGCTATTTATATCTTTTAATATACAAACTTTTAATTCGTATCTCTCAATTTTTTTTGTTTTCTATCGATATATTCATGTGTTTATTTATCCCTCGCTCAATTTTAACTACTTTTTGATGTTTTTCAAAACGGGGAAGAAAAAATATATACTCAACTTGTTATAAAATTCAAGTTAAATCACTCACCTTCATGTCATACACTTTTAAAAATAGTATCAGTGGTATGGGACACTGGTATGGGTTCAAAGATTTTTTAACTAAGCATGAATTGAGATAGGGTATTGAAATCGAATTTACTTTTTATATATATCATGAATTCTTTTAAAAAGTTTTTCTAAATATCAAAAAGGGGGAGATTGTTGACATCCCTGTCACACGATCCCCAGTTTCGATGATTTAGATAAAAACTTTATTTAAACGAATTCATATGTTACTAATGACGTTTCCAAGCTTATATCTTGAGCACAGCTTACAACAAAATATCCAGCATCAAACGAGATTGCCTACAATATGATACGCACTCAAAACTGATAATATGGCATGACGACTCAATGCAAGCAACAACGATAATGCAAGCCAAATAAAGAACCAATCACGTCACAACGTAACACGTCAAGGAAATGAAGCTAATCGAAGAACCAAAGACGAAAATATAAATTGTGAGCAATATGTACATGTTTAGGGATGATCTCATAAGGTTAGAAACCATATTTTAACCAATTCCTAAAGTCTATAACAGCGTCTTCTCTAATAGAGACGTCTAAGTTATCCATTGAAATTCAAACTGCCAAATTCAAGGTTCAAATATGTCATCCATGTCAGAGCACTAACGCCGGTCCCTGACGCAAGTATAAGAAAATTTTGAACCACTGACGTCAATAGAACAATTCTCCTTATTTCATCATTCTGTATAAGTTCTCAAAGATGGCATGCCTGGCGTCACTAGAACTGTTTGAATAATTGGCGTCACTACTGACGCTGGTAGAAGGATTTTTATCTCAGGACTGGCGTAACCCCCAGACGTCAGTACGGGCAGTTTGACTTACAAATTTGAATTTCAAATTTTGAATCGAATGGACATTTGCGCCAAATTTGTTCCTAACTTCTCCTAAACGGTCATTAACTGTTTTATGACAGTTTTTTTGCAGTTATTGACAGTTACAATAACTTCCCATTCAATCCCCTATAGATACCTTCGAGATTTCACATTTCCATTCACTCATTCATTGAAAATCTTTTGTGAAAAATATTCGTGTTCTTCATGGCTTTAAAACTTGTCCAAATTCTCATTTCCACAAGAGCCTTAAACTTGTTCAAAATTTCTCAAATCAATCCTTGTGCCAAAACCGGTGATAATCTATTGAGATCAATAGGATTGAAAGTGAGTGTTATCATTTGTAATTAAACGATTGTAACCCATGAGAAGGGGTGTTTCTAATTTGCTCGAATTGTGTATTCGGAATGGAAAAATAGATCTTTCTAGAGAGACGTGGATTAGAGAAGAAAATGTGGCTTTCCTAGAGAATCACGGGCTAGAGAGGAAGAAGACTTGTTTTCAAGGGAATCGCAGGTTCGAGTGGTTGATATTTGTGAAGAAGGATTTTTGTTCTTCACATCCCTATGAGGTGGGATTCGTATACTTCACCAATATAGAGCAGAAATTCTGAGGAGTCCCCGGCGGGAACTAGCTACAGGAGCATGGTGAACCCTAGTCAGTAATTCTCTGTGTTTGCATTGCTCTAACTCTTTTTATTTTCAGTTCTTGTGATTAATTTTCACTCTAAGTTTCTTTGTTTAAACTTGTTTAAATATTTTCCGCAGAACCTTGGTAATCACTTTAATAAAATAATTAGAATTTTAAAAATTTTCATACGACGTATAGAAGCCTTATTCAACCCTATTTTCAGAAACCGGATTTTGCATCAACGCATATACTTCATTGTTGCAAACATGGAAAAACACCGTGGGGATATGAATGTTTGGAATCCATAGTATGCAAGGAGACATCACTTTTGCTTATTCGAACTGATCAAATCTGTCTATTAAATTATTAATGTAATGCTTGGTTGGAAGAGATTTTTCATAATATACAACAAATGCTAAAAGAGATTTCTTTGATGTATCCCTTTTACATCTTGTCTAATCAAACCCCATTCCCCCCCCCCAAAAAAAAGTGTATCAACCATCTAACCAAGTGTGACAAATGAGGGAAAAATAATTAACTTCCGTGAAGATTTTTAATAAAAATACAAGCAAGTTGGGTTTTTTACTAAATAATGAGGTGCTAAAGAGCAGTTGGGTGTTATTGTAAAATTGCAAAGGCGGTGGCCAATAGGGTGTCAACACTGCTCTCAAAAATAGGGCATCAACACATGTAATAGTTCGGTAGCTGCTGTTGGAAATGTTGGATATCGGGTAAGGGTAGACTTGTTATTCGACCCGCTAGCCTTGTGTATAAAAGGCGCTGGTTGCAACAAATTAGCCAATCTCTTGAATGAGAATTTCCTTAGTGTAATTCTTCTCTCAAAATCCCTAATTCTTTTATCAATCTCATCTCAATTCTTCACACCCTAACCTAATCCTCTTAATTCTCTCTAACAGCTTACAAGAAAAATAAGGAAGCGCCACACCCCCTTCCTCCAAACAAAGAAATCTTTCTATTTCTATAGACCCCCCACCCACGCCCTCAAATGATAAGATTTCTTGTAGAGGGCGGTGACCCAATTCCCCTCTCATCTGCTCCTCTCATCTACACAGTAGAGAAGCACAAATAACACAACCAGGTCTAAAATACAAAACCCATTACAAAAATATTAGCCCATGCCTGCAATGCTAATAATCTAATTATTTCGATAAAACAAAAACTATTAACCTTGTGTCCAAATTTTCTAAGGGGAAAAAATGCAAAATCCACAGAAGAACTATTAGAAAGTATTAAGAACACACATCAAGATAGAAGGGTTTCGTTAGAAATTGAAGAAAACTCACAGCGAGGTTCAGATTTCGCTTGAAAGTCGAAAACTTGTATTTCAATTTCTCGCTCAGGACTTCTTCCTCGAGCTTATCCGGATCATGAATGACAAAACTTGAGTTGGACTTCCATGAGATTATGCGGTTAGTTGATTCTTCATCGATCATCTCATACGTAAGAAGCAAGAAGCGCTCTTTCGCAGCTTCGTTCATGGCTCAAGAAGAGACGAATTGATCGATTGGGGATGGGAGCTGATCGATCGTAGAAGGAATTGCTAAAGAATAGAGTCGATCGATCGAGGGACGAGAATTAGGGTTCTATGTGGAGAAGAGAATTAATTTATGAGATTACGAGAAATATAATGAAGGGATCCTCGGACCTTAATAAATAGGCAACGAATCCGGTCATGGGCCGGATCCGAATCCTTAAAAGATGACCTTTTCATTATATTTTACTAAACTACCCTAACTCCTGTTCTAGGGTAAATTTTAGCCTTAAAGAAAAGGGTCCGTTCCAGTTTCAACAAATCAGGACCGTTCAAAATTAACCGCTTTCTAAAAAAGCGGTTAAAACCCAACGTTTGATATTTAACGGCTACTTAAAGTAGCGGCGTTGGATAAAAAATTATACAACAAATCAGAACCGTTTATAGCCTCATACTTTAAATAGCGGATAAATTTAATGGTTGTTATTTAACTGCTACTTAACATCAACGTTGGATAAAAAATTATACAACAAATCAGAACCGTTTAAAGTTAAATCTAAACCGCTAAGTAGCGGTTAAATCTAACGGTTGTTATTTAAGAGCGGCTTAAAGAAGCGGTTAAATAATTATATAACAAATTATAGAACATATCAGCACCATTTATAGTTAATTCTAAACCGCTACATTAAGTAAAGATGAAAATCAAAACTTAACCGTTGCTTAAGTAATTTTTTTCAAGCGGTCACGGAATATATGAAATCGATCCAAGAATCAATAGAATACCCAACAAGAATCACAGTTGTGTGCAAGTTCGGTGGGCTTTCGTGGCATTTCTTCACTTTATTTAAAGTTGTCTCTCAGCCCTGAAGAGTCGGCGGTGTTTTATAAACTTTACCCTCTTCCCATATATTTTCACCCGTAAAAATAAAATAAAAATCTTACGCAAGAAATATGTTCTTCTTTTTAAAGTTACACCCCTAATAATTTAAGTTATTTCCGCTCATATTAATTTTGCTTCCATCTGCCTTCCAAGTTGCGTTTTATGTAATTGTAACAGTTTTATAGATTTTATTTATCTGATGTATTTTTTTATTCTTTCAACAAAGTCCCCGATTTAACGTGTTCTTATTTCGAACGTTGTCATCTTAGTAGTAAATCCCGACAATTCATATAAATGAGGTCTCAATGATTATTGTTATAGGTGACAAAATTCACTCATATTAGAATCAATTTCCAAAAATTAGGGATAACCACCCAAACATTTCAGTTTTGCTCTCTATTTATCTACATTTCACGTACTCTCTCATTATCATATATCCCCAAATCCTAATTTTTCTACAAACCCCAACCTCTTACATTTCCTCCTCTTCCATCACTCACATCACCATGCATTCATCCCTTTCTTACGATTAGGTTCTCTCGCTGGATGCCATTGGATACTGATTTAAACAACGACAAACCAAATTGGCAGCAATTTAAACAAAAAAAAAACCGGGATATGGGGATATTTTATTATAAAATAATATAATTGCCGATTTACTATCAGCCTCAACGAAGATAATGATATAAAATAAGGTTTAGGGTAGTTATGAATAATTGAAAAAAGGTTGCTGTACTTTATTTTTCTTTACTTCTCCATATTTCTCTTAGTTCACTGTACTAGTATTAACCGTCAAATATAAATTAAAAAAAAAAATCATTCCTACCACCTTTTCTTCTTTTCTCTCTTTTCCTCTTTTTTGCTCAAGACTTTATGTTTAAGATTATGATGAACTTTGTTGGCTATTCTTTACAAAAGGATAATAAAAATCTTATTGCATTTTGCATCACTTCATCAATTTTCTTTTATATAATATATCTTCAACCTTTGTACTTCGACTGTTCAACATTATTCACTTGTCATCTTCTCTCGACTGATCTCTTAAATATCCCTACCAAAACCTTTTAAGACACCACAGTTCAACTCCAAGTAGCTCAAATGATTGTATTATTTTACTATACAACTTTTTTTGCATTGCTCAGGGTAAAAATTGAATTTGAGTGCTTTTAGGGTTCTACCAGGTCAAAAAAAGGAGGGGGGTGTTTGCGCTGATATATCACTTGAGGGCGTGGAAGTGTTGGGTAGGGTAAACTATAGGGGGTTATTATGCGATTAACCCAAGTAATGATTAAACTTCAGAATATAAGTTATAAACAAGTATAATGGAGGTTGATACTGATGACACTCAATATTGGCGACCTCCAAGATCAGGACACGTGGCAGATGACGTGTCCTAAGTCTCGGAAGAAAGGGCCCACAGGAGCCGACCAGACCACCATGTGCCCGACCTGCAAGTACAAAATGGCCCTCCTCGGGACCCCTGCAAATTAAGCTCCTCGGCCCTTCAGCTCGTCCCGAGCTGCCACAGGACCAAAACTCCTCGGCCTCCTCGCTCGTCCCCGAGCCCCCAGCCGAGGCCGTCTTCCTCGGCCCTCCGACCAACTTCACCACTCACGGGCGTAACCGCCGCTCCGCGAATCTCGCCATGCGCAGATTCTACGCCAACAACGTCCCACGTTCCACGCCATCACGATCCCCATTAATGGGCGATCCGCTCCCTGCGCGGGCGTGACGTCGGGAGCGTAACTGCCGGCGAGATCCTCGCGCCTGCTGCCGCGTGCCACCACCGCTATATAAACCCCCATCACAGAAGGGTCAAGTAAGCCATTCTTGACACTTTACGCCGTTACTCTGCTCGAGTCTTATTACTAACTTGAGCGTCGGAAGGTCCTCGGTGGTACCAGACCACCCCGGGACTTCTTTGCAGGTACTCGGCGATATCATCCACACCTCACATCTTCCTCCCAAAACCCATTGAGACCCACACGCAACGAAGGGCAATCAGCTAAGTTTACCGCGAGATCTACGGAAGACAACATCTGAAGGAGGTCCGAAAAGGAGCTCCATCAGTTGGCGCCGTCTGTGGAAACTTAAATTCCATAAAATACAAAGTTGGCCTTCCTATCTCCTCTCTCATGGCGGACGACCATTCTGGGGATCCCAGTACCAGCCGCCGCCTTCCGCTCACCGAAGGCAGGGATGAACCTCCCCCCATGACCGTCCTCAACGCCCTCGCAGGCCAGATAGATCGCCTGCAATCTCTCGTGGAGGCCCTCGTCCGCGTCCGAACGGCCGCGCCCGGCCCCCAGATCGCTGCTCCACCGCCTCCAGAAGACTCTGTCCCTGTCTGGACGGCCAACCACCAGCAGGCTGCATCCCCTCGCTGCCGGTCCCTCCAACTGGTGCTCCCTGAGGCCCGCTGTACACCCCAGGGCTCCACGCCGAGATCCGCCGCCAGGGGGCCTCGCCCCGAGACTCCTCGCGACCCTTACCCCCCTGAGGAAATGTCGGTCACCTCTTCTATCCATGAGCGTGGCCGACCCCACCATGATCGGCGGGAACGCACAGAAGGGGTCCGTCCCGGCGACTCAAGAGGTACCCCATCCCGGGACCTGAGACACCTCATCGATAGAAACCGGGGCCGCTCCCAGACGCAGTCCACCCGCAGCGGGGCCCGGGAATCCCGAGGAGCCGATTCCTCGAGGTACCACGGTCGGCTCGTCGCCCTCGAGAAGAAGATCGAGGACATGCGCCGAGAAGCTCACTTCTCGAGCGACGGGGCTAAATACGCCCCCGACTCGCTCACGAAGCCATTCACCGAGAAACTGCTCGCCGTGCGCGTCTCCTCGTGTAATAAGCCCCCGAAGGTCTCTCTGTTAGACGGGAAAACCGACCTGAAGGACCACTTGAACGCTTTCACCGAGGGAATGAGCTTCCAAGATCACTCCGACGCTGCCCAGTGCAGGGCCTTCCCGGCCACCCTCATCCGCGCGGGTCGGGACTGGTTCCGGGGGCTCGAGCCCCGCTCAATTTCGACCTTCGACGAGCTGGCTACCCAGTTCCTCGGCCATTTCGTGGGGAACCGTCGACAGAAGAGCACGGTCGACTACCTCTTCACGGTTAAGAGTGGGGACAAGGAAACGTTCAAGGGCTATATTACCCGCTTCTACAACGCCCTCCTCGAGGTGCCCGAGCACCGGGACGAGACCGTCATAACGGCACTCAGATCTGGTCTGAGACACAAAGAATGGTTGCGCTCCTTCGCGCTGGCCCAACCTAAGACCATGGCCGAAATCAAGGCGTGGACCGAGCGCGAGGTTCAGCTGGAATCCAAAGTGAATGCTAACCTTCCTCGGGTGGATCGGCCCGACCAGAAGAAAAGGACTCAGGAAGACAGGCCGGAGCGTCAGCAGCCCTACCACCCGAAGTTCCAGGAGTATACTCCCCTCAACGTCTCCCTCGCGGTGTTGCTGGAGGAGGCCCAGAATGAGGGGTTCTTCAAGTTCCCCCCGGTCCCACGTCAGGCCGCTAAGCGAACCCGGGGCCCCTACTACGCTTTCCACCGGGTACTGGGCCACGCCACGGAGGACTGCAAACAACTGAGGGACTACATAAAGGAGCTTATCTGGTCTGGGCACCTCGCCACCTACCTAAGGGACAAACGGCAGACCGACCGCGAGCAGGAGCAGCCTCGCCCTCCCACCGACCTGACCATCGGCCAGATCATGCTTGTTTCAGCGGACAGCCGGCCCGAGGCTCAGGGAACCCCATGCCCTATGCTAAGCACGGGGGCCGGCAGCCCTTCAGGGAGCTCGGCCCAAGCCAACTAAGTCATCCTTTAACTTGTACCTGTTCTTTTTTTTAGCAATGTACCTTCTTCCTAGAATCTACTATTGACTAAATAAAGATCAATGGAGCATTGCGAAAAAGAAAGAAAATCTTTGTTTATTCAAAGGGTATTATGGGCTCCACATCCATACATGCAAAAAAGGGGGGGAAGTTACAATAGCGGGGGTAAGGGGTACAACGAGCACTGCTCATGGTACTCGGCGAAGATCTCCGCCAACCGGGGCCGCGCAAGTTCCAGCCTCTGTTCCCGGTTCCCCCTGCGGGCGTGGACCCCGAGCCTCAGCTCGTAGCATTCGCGGACGAGTGCCTCCGAGCGCGTTAGCCGGTTCGCGAAGATCAAGCCGAAGCGCCTTAAAGACCGCAGCTTGCCCACGGCCTCGTTGAAGAGCTGCTCCGACAAGGGGTTGTAAAGCCCCGACGATGCCCTCCAGATGGAGTACATCAACAGCTGCAGCAGGGAGGAGCGCCTAGGGAGGAGCCGACCGAAGTGCTCCTCAATGCGAGCAAGAACCAACTGCACCGTGTCCTCGGTGCGGTCGCGGTCATAAAGGTACATGTCTGTAGAACTGATGATTTCGGGGATAGTGAACGGGAAATCCTCCATTTTCGATGGCCTATCTGCGAAGGGGGAAGAACCAGCACTCCTTATATAGCCCGCTGTGCAGCCCAACGGCCGCCACGCGGCGTCCATCGAACGTCACCCGGTGGAAACGAAGCGACGCGCCCCTGTCGCTTCGCCTCCCCTCGCGTTCAATGCACTAGATGCGCGCGCCGTTGCCCCGACCGTTCCCATTCCCCGCACCTACAGCCGAATGACCAGGCTGCGCCTCGTCCAAGATTCAACTCAGCAGCTACCCTGCTCAGACATCCCCGGCTGGCAGCTCCCCTGCCACAACGCCGGGGATCAGAAAGCCCTCCCAGAGGCAGCTGAGCCCGAGGTTCCCTCGCTCGGCTATCCCCAGCGGGCAGCTTCCCTGCCACAACGCCGGGGATCAAAAAGCCCTCTCAGAGGCAGCCGAGTCCGAGGTTCCCTCGCTCGGCTATCCCTCGCGGGCAGCTTCCCTGCCACGATGCCGGGGATCAAAAAGACCTCCCAAAGGCAGTCGAGGCCCGAAGTTCCCTCACTCGGCTATCCCCCGTGGGCAGCTTCCCTGCCACAATGCCGAGGATCAAAAAGCCCACCCAGAGGCAGTCGAGGCCAGAGGTTCCCTCACTCGGCTATCCCCCACGGGCAGCTTCCCTGCCGCAACGCCGGGGATCAAAAAGCCCTCTCAGAGGCAGTCGAGGCCAGAGGTTCCCTCACTCGGCTATCTTTCAGGACAAAAGCCCTCACCAAGAGGCACCGGGCAGTGACCCTGCCCGGCCAAGGGTCTTTGGTGGGCTTCCTACAGCCTTATAGCTTTCCTCGCGCCAAGGGCTAAAGTCCTCCCCGAGGCAGTCGGGTCCTTGCCCGGCTATCCCCGGCTGGTAGCTTCCTACCACAACCGATAGGGATCAAAGTCCTCGCCAAGAGGCACTGGGCGGTAACCCTGCTCGGTCCCTGTCTTGAAGGATCTGAAAGCCCCCCAGAGGCAGCCGAGCCCGAGGTTCCCTCGCTCGGCTATCCCCGGCGGGCAGCTTCCCTGCCACACGCCGGGGATCGGAAAGTCCTCCCCGAGGCAGTCGGGTCCTTGCCCGGCCATCGACGGCTGGTAGCTTCCTACCACCGTTCTTAAGGATCAAAAGCCCTCATACAAAGATACCCGAGTAGCTACCGTGCTCGGTCAAACTCCGGCTCCTAACCTCTACGCCAGGGATCAAAAGCCCTCACAAGGGGCACTGGAGCGGTTACCCCACTCAACCCTCTAAGGCTGGTAGTCGCTTACCCACAACTCTAAAGAACCAAGCCCTCGAAAGAGACGGCCGAACAACTATCCTGCTCGGCCATCCCTGGCGGGTAACCCCACTACCGCCGCGACAGATGCATGAAGCCTTAGCAGGAGATGACGACACAGCTACCCTGCCCGGTCACCCCCAGATGACGACCGATACTCTAAATCAGAAATGGATGTCAAGTCTGCCCAAGCCTAAACGATCTTCCACTCGACCTCGGGGCCCAAGGAAATACCTCCTCGGAGACGCTCGTCGACAAACAACTACAGTCAGCTCGACGGACGATCGTTAGACAGAGGGCCAACCTGACATGAAAGCACAACGGCGCAAGTAAAAATATCCCAAGCGAGCATTCTTCACAAACAGATGGCAGAAAGGAAAACTTTATCACAACTGAAGAAGAAAAACTTTATTACTACTGCCAAAGATAAGTTTTTACAAAAGGTATTTTTTGGCCTCCTCAGCCTTACAAAATTCAAAAGAAAACAAAATGAAGATAGGGGAGCGGGGGCTCTACACCTCGGGCCCGGGCACGACCTCGAGGTCCTCGACCTCCACCACCGGGGGCGCTGGGTCCTCGGCCCCCTCCCCGCCGGGAGCTTTTCCCCCTTGCTCGTCGACGCCCACGAGGAGGAACTCAGCCCACAGATCCGCGTCGTCGAACTTCGGCATCCGAGACTTGACGACATCAAGAGCATCGTGCCAAATGCGAGTCGTGGCCACGGCCAAGTCGTCATAAAAGTCCCTCGTCCCCTTGTAGCTTGCCACGGCCCTCGATCCCGCCGACTTATAGGCCTCGGCCGCCGCCCCCAGCTCCTTCCGGAGGGTCTTCACCGTCTTCTTGAGGTTGCCGGCCAGCACCTGGGAATCCTCGAGCTTTCCCTCGGTGATTGCAGCGGCCTTGCGATGCCGGACGACCTCTCTTTTCCCGGCATCCACCTCGCCCTCCAGGGCGGCAATCCTCGCCGACATCGCCTACTGCTCCCGTCTGGAGCTCTCTTGCAACGTGGCGAGCTGGCCCGCGGCCTCCACAGCCGGTGCTACCACCTCGGTCTCCATACGAAGGGCGAGGGCCACGTGCTGGAGAGTCTGGGGAGGCATAAAAAAGGAGAAGGATCAGAAATATGAAGGAAAACACTAAATCTCACCGCGCACTGGAGGCTTACCTGCATGGCCTCCTGGGCGATCAACGCCAGCTGAGCCTTGAGTGTTCCTCTGGGAACTCGACCCCCAGCCGAGGTCTCTATCTCGTGGAGGAGGCTGTCCGTGACCGACAGCCCGGACGGCACCGCGAACCGGAGCCCTCTTCCTTCACCACGGTCGGCGAAGACCGGCCCCGGGAAGGTCTCCGGGAACTCTTCTTGAGCAGCTCCGAGGGGGAGCCGATCTCCTCTTCCGAGGCCGTGTCCTCCACGATCAGGGCCCGCTTCCGGCCTGACACTCTGTTGGGGCCCGGGGCGGGATCCACCGCCGAGCGTCCTTGGGGCACCGCCACCGGGGCGGTAGGAGCAGGGGTAGCCTGCGCCCGGGAAGAGCTGGCGCCCCCAGCCCTAGCAGGCTGCCTCAGTTGGCGCATAGCATTTCGGAGAACGCCGAAGTCTATGGATCCTGCACAAAACAAACACCCAACTTATCAGCAACGCGAGTAAAACATAAATCCAGAAAGCAAGCCTAACTTACAAACGAACTCGACGGGGCTAAGCCCGGCCCAGCTCAAAACCCTCTCGGACAGCAGCACGTCGTATCGAGGGATGGGTTCCCACGACGCCACTCTCACCGCGGCGGGGTCATCGGACAGGTTCCTCGGCAGACTCTTCTCCCTCGACCACTTGGTGGGCACCGGCTAGTCCTCGTCCTCGGGAGGGGAGACGAAGAAAAACTTCTTCTTCCAGTCGTGAATGGAGGAGGGCAAGGCCACAACCCCAGCCCCGGCAGCGACCCAGGGCCGCTTCCTAAAAGTAAAATAAACCCACCTCGGGTCGCCAGCTCGACCGTCGGGGTGACTCTTAAAAGCAAGAGAGGAATCGAGAAGGGAAAGGCTGAAGGGAACCGCCTGCAGCTTCAGGCGGATCAGGAACCCAAGGAGGATCCTCCACGCGTTCGGCACTAACTGGTGGGAGCCAAGCTGAAGAAATTCAGAGCGGCGACGACCTCAGGAGAGAAGGGCAAGCACATTCCGCCCCAAAAAGCTTCCAAATACAGGGCAATCTCCCTGCCCCGTACCTGGTCTTCCTTCTCTCCCTCCTCGGCCAGACGAAGCGTGTAGCGCGAGGGAATGTGGAAGCGAGCTCGAGCATTGGCGAGCTCGTCCTCATACCTCACCCAGCACGGGGTGCAGGGGGATACATCTACCGCCTCCTCCCTGGAGGCGGCCCCCGCCTCACAGCCTCGGGGAGAGGGCCCAGCCCCTGCTCCCCGAGGGGACTCGGACACATCTAAAGGAACCCTAACATCTACTCCTACGACGTGTACTGATTCTATAGGGGAAGACATCTAGCCTGGGAAAGAAATTCTTCAAAAGTTGGGAACGAGAGAGGGGAGACGAGCGCCGAGCAGCTGGGGCTTGAGAATGAGAAATATGAGAAAGTAAGGGCCCTAGGGCGGGCCCCACCCGTATTTATTACCGCATACGGCCTCATCCAATGGCGCCCATCATCTCCCGCCGAAACGACTCCTTGCGCCCAGCGGCTCCGATCGCTCCACGTGGCAGCCCAGCGATTGACCGCGTCCCATCAGACGCCACAGACCTGTGCACGTCGCATCAGCTAGTTGGCGCTTGACACATGGACCGTTGCTTCGACTGCAGAGTGCACGAACCGGGGCACCCTCCTTAAATGCAAAGATCTCGCCTCGATTCGTTAGCGGGAAAGACAACCGACGACTCGAGGACTCATCTCGGTATAACCCTGAGAAGGAGCTCACCTCGGGGGGCCTAGCAGTCCACTCCTGACCCGACCCGCTAACTGGTCGGGGCAAGAGTGGGGGGCTAATGATGACACTCGATATTGGCGTCGTCCAAGATCAGGACACGTGGCAGATGATATGTCCCAAGACTCAGAAGAAAGGGCCCACAGGGGCCGACTAGACTCCCCTGTACCTGATCTGCAAGCGCAAACTGGCCCTCCTCGGGGCCCCCTGCAAATTAACCTCCTCGGCCCTTCAGCTCGCCCCGAGCTGCCACAGGACCAAGACTCCTCGGCCTCCTCGCTCGTCCCCGAGCCCCCAGCCGAGGCCGTCTTCCTCGGCCCTCCAACCAACTCCACCACTCACAGGCGTAACCGCCGCTCCGCGAATCTTGCCATGCGCAGATTCTACGCCAACAACGTCCCACATTTCCCGCCATCACGATCCCTATTAATGGGCGAACCGCTCCCTGCGCGGGCATGACGTCGGGAGCGTAACTACCGGCGAGATTCTCGTGCCTGCTGCTGCGTGCCACCACCGCTATATAAACCCCCATCATAGAAAGGTCAAGTAAGCCATTCTTGACACTTTACGCCGTTACTCTGCTCGGGTCTTATTACTAACTTAAGCGTCGGAGGGTCCTCGGTGGTACCAGGCCACCCCGGGACTTCTTTGCAGGTACTTGGCGATAGCATCCACACCTCACCTCTTCCTCCAAAAACCCATTGAGACCCACACGCAACAAAGGGCAATCAGCTAAGTTCACCGCGAGATCTACGGAAGACAACATCTGAAGGAGGTCCGAAAAGGAGCTCCATCAGATACTTACCTAGAAAAACCATAACCAGGAAGTGCATATAATGTTTTCCTATGGAAATAAGCTGTTCCGACGTTTTGAGGTCACATGTGCTCTTGAACAAGGCACAGGTTTCAGTATGTGGTTCGCTTACGGAGGACACTGAGACAAATGTCCAGCTTTAGTAATATATCAGTAGCTTTGCCTATGGAGATTTAAACCTGCAAAGAGTAAAACTCCATTAGTCGAGCTTCTAGGACATACATAACTACGAAATGTCACTTTTGTACCCTTTTGTAAAATTCGTCATTTTCGAACAACTTGCACATCTCCCGTCTCTTTTACGACTAGAGACCTGCATGCTGGATTAAAAATTAACTTAATACACAATGTTTCTCTTAGTTTTTACTATTGCCGCTCTTTGTTTAGTCATATTCGTGTGTGCGTACGCGTCTGTATTAGAACCATGATTTTCTATCTCAGCTGGTCCCAATCCAAGATTGTCCATTGCAATCCAAAAAATGCTTGTAGGGTGTTTTTCGTCACCCCAGTGCGATGGGAATACGCGCGCGCTTGTCAGGCGTATACTACAGATTCCCCCTGCCTAGGGTAGGCGGGGGTTTAATGATTGTGGGGATCCGAATCTCCGGCAGCCGCGGACTAAGCTGCCGTTAATTACCCCTCGCCTTTGGGGCGGGGGAACCTCCGATTAACGGGTTAAACTGGTCATGCGAACTCAATGTGCAGTGTACGTGTGTTTTATTTCGAAAGGGGAGTTTTGGATATATCGGAAGCCACGCAGAGTTTTTACGGGGGTCCCGCTACCCGGATAGCGGGCTGGGGGTCAAGGGGGCTAGCAGCCCCCTTGCGGGGTTCGGGGCAGCGCCCCGGCCCGAAATTTTTTTGGAGGGGGAGAATGTTGCGGAGTATGTGTATGTGTACATTTGTATACAAATGTATATATATACATATATATATAAATAAAGGGGAAAAGGCATCCAAAGGATGCGTGGGGCAGCACCTTGGGCGCTGTGCGCGTAGGTGCTGTGCGCTCAGGCGTAAGCGCGCCACGTGTCGGCACGTGGGCGCTTTGCGCATGAGCGCTGCGCGCAGGTGCGCAAGCGCGCGCGCGCCACGTGTCGGCACGCGGGCGCTTTGCGCACTTGCGCAAGCGCCCAGGTGCGCAAGCGCGCGCGCCACGTGTCGGCACGCGGGCGCTTTGCGCACTTGCGCAAGCGCGCGCGCCACGTGTCGTCACGCGGGCGCTTTGCGCACTTGCGCTGCGCGCTAGAGAGGACAAGAGGCTTTTAGCCTGAAAAAAAGATTTCTCAAAGAGAAATCAGAGAGGAGTCGGGCTCCTGAATGTGTTCTGGGTTTAATGGGAGTGGTTCTTCTTCTTCCTCCTGTTGCTTGCTGGATCTTGAAGATCAAGAGATGTGAAATCTCAAAATCTCTCCTTTTTAAGATCTGATGACAGATCCAAGTTCCCCTTTATGGGTTTTGTGGTGGAAAACTATTTAGTTTTGAAAAAGGAAGAGTAAAACTCTTGATTTAATTCAAAAGAAAGAGGAAGGTTTTTGGAACCTTGGAGAAGGAGCAGGAGGCACAAAGAACCCTAGTTTTTGGGGGAATGAAAAGTGTTACTTTATTCATCATCATGTTGCCTTATATAGGCTTACACATTTACATATAGCCCCTTGGGCTTTACAAAAATGGCATTTTAGCCATCCCATGGCTCATGTGCCATTTCATTTTTGCACATAAGCCATGGGCTTACTAAATATTGGCTTTATGCCCATTTTGTTTTCATTCATGCATAAACAATTACATAAAAATTATTTATTACATGATTTTGTTGTTGGCATCGGGAGGCTGGCCGCGGGCTCGACTTGGGCATGGGCCCGCTTGACCTGGGCTTGGGCCCACCTGGCTTGGGGTTGATCTTGACTTTGACTCGGTCAACGGGGGTGTAAATTTTTACCCCAACAAAGTGCCCCCCATCAATAAATGCACACCGCACATGTGGGTCGTGTGCATGAAATTGATGGATCTTCTTTCACGTGGAGGCGACTTGCTTTGGTTCCCACTTTTTGGGATGCACTGCCCTTTTTACGACATGGACGGTCGACGCTCTGATCCGAAGCGATTTGGTAGGACGTTTCCCCGAGACGGAGTGCCTGTGGTAGGACGTATCCCCGAGACGGAGTGCCTGTTGTAGGACGTTTCCCCGAGACGGAGTGCCTGTTGTAGGACGTATCCCCGAGACGGAGTGCCTGTGGTAGGACGTATCACCGAGACGGAGTGCCTGTTGTAGGACGTATCCCCGAGACGGAGTGCCTGTGGTAGGACGTATCCCCGAGACGGAGTGCCTGTTGTAGGACGTATCCCCGAGACGGAGTGCCTGTGGTTGGACGTATCCCCGAGACGGAGTGCCTGTGGTAGGACGTTTCCCCGAGACGGAGTGCCTGTGGTAGGACGTTTCCCCGAGACGGAGTGCCTGTGTATCCCCGAGACGGAGTGCCTGTGGTAGGACGTTTCCCCGATACGGAGTGCCTGTGGTTGGACGTATCCCCGAGACGGAGTGCCTGTGGTAGGACGTATCCCCGAGACGGAGTGCCTGTTGTAGGACGTATCCCCGAGACGGAGTGCCTGTGGTTGGACGTATCCCCGAGACGGAGTGCCTGTGGTAGGACGTTTCCCCGAGACGGAGTGCCTGTGGTAGGACGTTTTCCCGAGACGGAGTGCCTGTGTATCCCCGAGACGGAGTGCCTGTGGTAGGACGTTTCCCCGATACGGAGTGCCTGTGGTTGGACGTATCCCCGAGACGGAGTGCCTGTGGTAGGACGTATCCCCGAGACGGAGTGCCTGTTGTAGGACGTATCCCCGAGACGGGGTGCCTGTTGTAGGACGTTTCCCCGAGATGGGGTGCCTGTTGTAGGGCGTATCCCCGAGACGGAGTGCCTGTGGTTGACGCAGAGGTCGATGTTGGAATTAGTTGGTTTGATTTGTTTGATTTGAGTTGACATTAGCATCGCTATACTGGAATATGGTACCAGGAGCGAATCATCATCTGTCTTTGAGAGGATTTGGGAATTGGGGTTTTTGTTTGGCATCTGCATTGCTGCACTGGAATAATGCCATGAGCAACTCATCATGTGCCCAGAGAGGATTTGGATTTGGTTTGTTTGGCATCTGCATTGCTGCACTGGAATAATGCCAGGAGCAACTCATCATGTGCCCAGAGAGGATTTGGATTTGGTTTGTTTGGCATCTGCATTGCTGCACTGGAATAATGCCAGGAGCAACTCATCATGTGCCCGGGGAGGATTTGAATTTGGTTTTTGTTTGGCATCTGCATTGCTGCACTGGAATAATGCCAGGAGCAACTCATCATGTGCCCGGGGAGGATTTGAATTTGGTTTTTGTTTGGCATCTGCATTGCTGCACTGGAATAATGCCAGGAGCAACTCATCATGTGCCCGGGGAGGATTTGAATTTGGTTTTTGTTTGGCATCTGCATTGCTGCACTGGAATAATGCCAGGAGCAACTCATCATGTGCCCGGGAGGACTTGGGAGAGATTGGGATCGTTTTACGCCCGTGGATTGTATACGGTTTTGCAGGATGTATGATCCAGACCGTAGGGCCATAAAAATTTTAGGGCTTTGTTGGCGTCTGCATCGCTGCACTGGAATATGGTACCAGGAGCGACTCATCATTCGCCGCTTGGGGATTGGAATTTGGAATTTGGTTGGCGTCTGCATCGCTGCACTGGAATATGGTACCAGGAGCGACTCATCATTCGCCACTTGGGGATTGGGGAGCGATTGCTTAGGAGACAGGTTTGGATCCCTATCACCTAAGACTTTTCAATTTTATGGGCCGTGAGGGTCCCATAAAGGTATTTTCTCCCTGCGAGTCGTAAGGATCCTGCAGGTGTGTTTTCTCCTTAAGAGTCGTGAGGACTCCTAAGTGTGTTTTTCCTTGGTGAGTCGTAAGGATCTCACGAAGGTTTGTTCTCCTCATGCATCGTGAGGACACATGAGTGGGTCTTTCCAATGAAGCGTAATTCCAAAGGCGGAGACCAGCCGCGTAACTGGTGGTTGCGGTGGGGCATGGGTATGCTGAGAATTATTTGAGCCCGTGGATTGTATACGGTAGTCAATTTGGGGACTGGCCGTAGGGCTGGGAGAATTTTGGAAATTTGAATTTTTGTTTTGGCGTCTGCATTGCTGCACTGGAATAATGCCAGGAGCAACTCATCATCCGCCCTTGTTTTTTTTTTTTTTTTTTACCGCGATTGCTCTATCATTTCAGCTTTTCTTATCGCGAAGGTCGCGATTGCCCTACCATTTCGGCTTTTATTCACGGTTGCCCCATCATTTCGGCTTTATTTTCATTTTTATTTTTACTCGTTGATTTTTATTGCGAGTTGCCCCATCATTTCGGCTTTTTTTTATTTTTCTTTTATTTACACATTTTTTTTTTTACATTTTTTTTTACATTCCCAGTTTAACGACTTAGAGGTCGACTGTTCCCAGTTTAATGACGTGGTGGTCGATTGTTCCCAGAGAAAGGCGGGTGTTTGAGAGAATCAGGTCCCTGAAGGACTTCGGTCCCCGTTTGTATGAAATTGGCGGTCGCAGCTTGATTGTTTGTTAACACGCCAGGGGACAATGATATTTCTCCCGCCTTGTATTGTTTCTCAACCCAATCCTTGAAGATACAACAGTCTTCAATAGTGTGCCCCAGCACTCGGTGGTATGGGCAAAAGTTGGGATGATCAGTCTTGTTCGCTTCACTTAGCCTTCTCGGTTCTGGTAGCCGCAGGCCATTCTTTAGAGCATCTTTAAAAATTTTGTGGACCTTGTCCTTTCGGAATGAGTAGACATTATTTCTCCTTTCCTCCAAAGTTGGCTCTCGAGGCTGGTCAGTCTTTGCCCCGCCCGTTCTCTGCTTATTTGGAGAATCGGTGATGTTAGAACTTCCGCCTTTTCGGTTGTCGTCCCTCCAAGGTTTCGGTCTGTTTGTGAACTGAAGATCCTGAGCGGACTCGGGCTTTGAGCGTTCCAACGTTTGGACCTTTTTGGTCAGCTCTTGGAATGTTTTGAGACCCGCGGTACATAGAAACGGGGCCATCCAGTTGTTGAGATTTCCGACGAGGAGACTGACAGATTGGTCCTGCTCTATCGGCGGTTCGCATTTGACGGAAAGATTGCGCCATCGGGTTATAAAATCCGTGCTGCTTTCGTCGCTCTTGGGCTTGGTCCTCACGAGCTCGGCAATGGTAATCTTATCGCTGACGCTCATGAACCTCTGCCGAAACAGAGACTCCATTTGGACAAAAGTTGTGACGGAGCCATCCGGTATGCTCGCGTACCAGTCGAAAGCAACATCGGTCAAGCTATTAACGAACTGGCGGAGGAGAAGCGCATCATTGCCCCCAGTATTCCCGCATGAGGCTTTGAAGTGGGCGATGTGCTGATTCGCATTTCCCGTCCCATCGAATCTTCCGAATTTGGGGATGACATAGCCGCTAGGAAATTCTACCAGATCATACTGAGCAGGATATGGTCTCCCACTACTGCTGATATCTTTTTGCGCTTCGGCTTCGGCTACCAAGGTTTTGACTTTGTTGGCAACCAAATCCATGATTTGATCTTGAGTTAGCGGGCTACTTTCATCGGTAGCCAAGGCATTTCCTGAGATATGATGCGACTGATTTTCATGTAGTTCGCCCACTTTTGGATTTGAGGGAATAAGCGTCGGTTGCTTTGGCACACCACTTCCCGGTTCACGAGCAGAGCCCTCCGCTTGATTGGGTGGCTGAAAGGCAAGTCGGGTTGTGAGCTGCATCACGACATTCGTCAAGTCATCGATTTTGGAGTAGAGTTTGGCCATCTCCTTGTCTTTGTTTCTGAGCTGCTTTCGGAGCTCTTGAAGCAGCTCTTGCTCCGCGGTCCTGGGGAGGAAAGTCGGCTCTTCTTCGCTTTCCGAGCCCGACTCCTCATGGACCGAAGGGTCTTTCCGCCTATCATCCTCATCAATAGGGTTTTCATCACCCAGCAGAGGCGGCTGCTCTTGGGAAGCGGCCACCACGTTCAAGCCAGATTGGATTTGAGATGTGGTAGCCCCGTCCTTGCTCTTGATGCGCGTGCCCACCGTGTAGACAGTGTGGACCACATACCCAGCCATTTCCTCATCTTCGGCGGGGTAACCCTGTTCTTCGAACCTTATGAGGTTTAGCCTGGCAAGAGCCCTAGCCCTTTTGTTGGCTCTATATCTGAGCCTTTTCTCCCTCTGCTTCTCGATTTTGAAGGCTTGGCGGGCATCCGCTACCCGGGAAGCCATTGTGAGTTGATCAACGGGGAGCTTAGAGAAGACACCCGATCGGGCATTTTTCAGGGGCGCCGCTGGAGCTTGCTCGGGACGCGTTGTAGCTTTGTTGGTGTTGATGGCCTTGCCCCCAGCTGGGGCCAAAGAAAGTCGTTCAGATACCGACTCGCGTTTGAGTTGGGGCGCCCTTGAGATCACCACATTTGGTCTCCTGCCTTTCGAGACCGGTTTGTCTGCCACCGGGGCTTGAGGAGCTGGGATGGCGCCAACTGGCATGAACATGATAGAGCCAAAAGGTAGCAGAGGCTCCTCCCATTGTCGCCCAAGACTGGCCGGAAGGACCATCCTGGAGTCTATCTTCATCGTGTATGAGATGGGAGCCGTGTTGAGAGCTGAGCAGGTTTTTAGAGACATCGTTGAGAAGTGATTGCTTGAGAACCTGCATGAAAGAGCATTATTTTAGTACAAATACAGGCATGTATATTGATTGAGTTCGCATGAACATTTAACCCGAAATATGGGAGGAGAGATTGGTCCCACCGGGCGTGCCAGAATCTGTAGGGTGTTTTTCGTCACCCCAGTGAGATGGGAATACGCGCGCGCTTGTCAGGCGTATACTACAGATTCCCCCTGCCTAGGGTAGGCGGGGGTTTAATGATTGTGGGGATCCGAATCTC
Organism: Agapanthus africanus; assembly: GCA_030015575.1. Classification (NCBI taxonomy): domain Eukaryota; kingdom Viridiplantae; phylum Streptophyta; class Magnoliopsida; order Asparagales; family Amaryllidaceae; genus Agapanthus; species Agapanthus africanus. The sequence continues at coordinate 33,199,081 of CM057339.1, forward strand.
CGGCAGCCGCGGACTAAGCTGCCGTTAATTACCCCTCGCCTTTGGGGCGGGGGAACCTCCGATTAACGGGTTAAACTGGTCATGCGAACTCAATGTGCAGTGTTCGTGTGTTTTGTTTCGAAAGGGGAGTTTTGGATATATCGGGAGCCACGCAGAGTTTTTACGGGGGTCCCGCTACCCGGATAGCGGGCTGGAGGTCAAGGGGGCTAGCAGCCCCCTTACGGGGTTCGGGGCAGCGCCTCGGCCCGAAATTTTTTTGGAGGGGGAGAATGTTGCGGAGTATGTGTATGTGTATATTTGTATACAAATGTATATATATACATATATATATATAAATAAAGGGGAAAAGGCATCCAAAGGATGCGTGGGGCAGCACCTTGGGCGCTGTGCGCGTAGGTGCTGTGCGCTCAGGCGCAAGCGCGCCACGTGTCGGCACGTGGGCGCTTTGCGCATGAGCGCTGCGCGCAGGTGCGCAAGCGCGCGCGCGCCACGTGTCGGCACGCGGGCGCTTTGCGCACTTGCGCAAGCGCCCAGGTGCGCAAGCGCGCGCGCCACGTGTCGGCACGCGGGCGCTTTGCGCACTTACGCAAGCGCGCAGGTGCGCAAACGCGCGCGCGCGCCACGTGTCGGCACGCGGGCGCTTTGCGCACTTGCGCAAGCGCGCGCGCCACGTGTCGTCACGCGGGCGCTTTGCGCACTTGCGCTGCGCGCTGGAGAGGACAAGAGGCTTTTAGCCTGAAAAAAAGATTTCTCAAAGAGAAATCAGATAGGAGTCGGGCTCCTGAATGTGTTCTGGGTTTAATGGGAGTGGTTCTTCTTCTTCCTCCTGTTGCTTGCTGGATCTTGAAGATCAAGAGATGTGAAATCTCAAAATCTCTCCTTTTTAAGATCTGATGACAGATCCAAGTTCCCCTTTATGGGTTTTGTGGTGGAAAACTATTTAGTTTTGAAAAAGGAAGAGTAAAACTCTTGATTTAATTCAAAAGAAAGAGGAAGGTTTTTGGAACCTTGGAGAAGGAGCAGGAGGCACAAAGAACCCTAGTTTTTGGGGGAATGAAAAGTGTTACTTTATTCATCATCATGTTGCCTTATATAGGCTTACACATTTACATATAGCCCCTTGGGCTTTACAAAAATGGCATTTTAGCCATCCCATGGCTCATGTGCCATTTCATTTTTGCACATAAGCCATGGGCTTACTAAATATTGGCTTTATGCCCATTTTGTTTTCATTCATGCATAAACAATTACATAAAAATTATTTATTACATGATTTTGTTGTTGGCATCGGGAGGCTGGCCGCGGGCTCGACTTGGGCATGGGCCCGCTTGACCTGGGCTTGGGCCCACCTGGCTTGGGGTTGACCTTGACTTTGACTCGGTCAACGGGGGTGTAAATTTTTACCCCAACAATGCTGTCCGGAACCGATAGCGAGATTGGTACCTACATTCTAAAGCTTAGTTTACTAATGATCTAGTGGCTTTATTGATGGGTTAATAGGTTATTTGTTCATTTGACATCATTGATAACGGAAAAATTATACATTTATGTCCTCCGTAAGCCTCAAATGCCAGAGAACCATCTCAATGATAGAAGTCCTAACGATACACAGAATTTTAATAATTATTATTTTTAAAAGAAAGGACTAATGGAATATACTAGTGTATACAAGTGTGTAAAAATATACTAACACTTGAAACCGACTATGCACTGTAGAGTGTTTTTCGTCACCCTATTGAGATAGGAATGCGCAAAATCTATAAAGTGTTTTTCGTCACCCTATTAAGATAGGAATGCGCGTCGTTTGTTAGGCATTTACAGATTCCCCTGCCTAAGATAGACTGGGGTTTATTGATTATGGGGATACAAATTTCCGGCAGCCGCGGACAAAACTGTCGTTAATATCCTCTCGCTTTTGGAGCGGGGAATCTCCGATTAACGGGTCAAACGGATCATGCGAAACTCAATGTGCAGTATATGTGTGTTGTGTTTGGGAATAAGTGTCACGCCCAGCTTCCCAGAGTATGCTAAAATGGGCACGTGACATAGCCAACCATGCTACCTGTGGGTAGGAAGTATCCATCCACAGTCACATTACGGCTGTAGAGATATCAAGAACAAAATAAAACTATCTAAACATGTCCATAATCCAAGATAACATGAGTCAAGAATAATAAAATACGGAAGCGAAAAATCCAATACAAAATAACTGGAATGTATGTCTCATAATGCGGGCTCATATCAGGAATAAAATGCAGGAAAGAAAAGCTAACTACTGCTGACACTCACAGCTCAGCCTGTCGGCTGAAGTACTCCTGCTCGGACTGCGACAGCGGTACAGAATCTGGGCCATGCAAAACCCAGACGTCAGCGCGTCAAGTCATCAAGTAATAACATAATAAACAGGCAATGCGGATATAAACATGAATAAAGCAAGGGTAACAATAATATAAATCAGAGCAGTGCAGTGGGTAAACTAACCTGTTCTATCAGGTTTTCTGTTCTAAAGTCTTTGAAATCAAATTGATGAATCATCGATATAACTCAATAGTATCCCGTACATACCCGGGACCACGGCCCCAGATTCTCGGGCTGAAACCGAGACATGCCGCTAGGCACTAAACAGGAATGTGTACAGATGAATGATGTCAGCATCATCATTCCAAAGCTGGCCTAAACTCTAAAACTGATCAGAACAAGTAGCGAACTGTTGAGTTACAAGTCAGGTTTCACCTTTGATTTCCCCATACCCCCAAGTTATGTGGATGTCAAGTCAGGTACCCCGTAATCAAGAACTAATGCCAACACAGGATCAGGTAAACAGGTTTGTCTGGATAGACAACAGGAACGGTCCATGAGGACTACATGTCAGGTTTGTTGGCATTAGACACAAGATCAGGTAACGGGTCAGGTCATGGTACATCAGGTCAAGTCAAGCAGTATACGGTACCATGTCAGGTCAATCAATATGTATGTAGCAAGTCAGGTCAAGATGTAAACGATATCATGGGTGTGCTCATACTCAGTTACATAATCAAGCATGGTCATAAACAACATAGATTTAAGCAACGAATTAAACAATAAAGAAGCATCGATTATTTAGCAGCACAGTTATCAATTGTGTGTCCGAGGTGTTATCAACATTATAAGAATACAATATGACAGTTAGGGCCGTTAAATCATGTTAACCAGTTTAAGAAATTTATGGATGCAATGATATATATATATAGGTTCCACGGATGAAATCACAGTTTATGCTGGTTAAATGTACACGAGTGTCCGAATAAAGTAAAACGATAGAGAAAGCGCCATAGGCTATGTCATTAGTGAAAATGTAATTAAAACATGTAATTGTGGTTATTAGGTTCAATACAGTAATTACAAAAGGTAGGTTCCAAGTTTGAAAGATAAAATGATATATAACAATATTGAACACGAAAATGGGAAATGATCGTACTAAAGTTAAAACTACAGGTTTAGGGTGTCATCAATGTGTAAGTAAATATTATTTAGCATGTAGCAAGGGGTACTTGCCTCGACGGGTTGCGAATCGGGAAAACGGAACGTAAAAATGTCGGCGGGGAAACTCGCGACGGGCACACGGTTCACGGAATGAACCCAAACGACGAACAGTGGAACCATACAGATCAAAGTACCTCGCTGGATCGTCGGGACACGTCGCCGGCACGGCCGGATTCCGGCGAGATGCAAAACAGCGAACGATCAAGAATGCAACAAGAAAAGAAAAGAAAATAAAGAAGAAGGGAAAAGAGGATCTGAGAAAAGGTTGCTCACGATGATCCGTGGAGGGGTTGTGATTGCCGACCACGTCGACGGAGCTCCGGTGACTTGCCTGCATGGAACCATCGGCCAATCAAGAACAGGGAACAGAACGAGAAAAGGAAGAAGAAGGAAAGAAGGAGAGGAGGGAAGGGTAGGCTTACTGGGTGCGCACGGAGACCGGGGACACGGGGACGAGGTCACCGGCGGCGACTCCCGGCGGCGCAGACGCATGCAAGGATGCGCAGGTGGTCGCGGTTGCTGGTGCGGGGTGCACGGGAAGTTGATGAAGGAGGGAGAAGAGATGGATGTGGATGCGATGAGGGCGAGGAGGCGAGGAGGCCGGTGGTGATGGCGTCGGCGTTGGGGCTGCGGCAGCGAGGGGCAAGGCGGCCAGGGTTGTGCGAGGTAGGTTCTGGTTACGTAAAAGAAAAAGAAGGAGGAGAGAATTATATAGGGGGGAGAGAGAGAGACGGGGAGAGAGAGAAAGATAGAGACGGGGAGAGATAAAGAGAGGAGAGAGATCGAGAGAAGAGAGAATTGGGGAGGAGAGAGAAAGAGAGCGAGAAAGCGAGAGAGAGAGAGAGGCGTAGAAAATATGGTGGGGCCCAGGGGTGTTAAGAGAAATCTGATTGGTTGGGATAGAAATAATAAAAGATTTGGGAAATAGGAAAAATATTATATGGTTTCTTAAAATATATTCGACGGTTTAATATATTAGAAATTGGGATTTTGGTACAAAGTAAAATATTTCCAAATTGTGCCCGTGTCGGGTCCAAAAATTTGAAATTGAAATAAGAAAATTTTTGGCGGGATCCAAAATTTAAAATGAAGTATTTTACAATCAAAAAGCATACCCCAAAAATGGACACACGTACGTGCGCGTAGCCATCCAAACTCGCCCGTTTCACCGAACGGGACGAGAACACGATGCACGGACGCTGCAACAGGGTTAGGGGTGTCAAGTGGGCCATGATGAATATTTTTAATTTTATTTTAGATGCCTTAAATTTTTATATACAGAAATGAATTGACGGGGTAAAATTACAATAAGTAATAATCAAGCAAGATAAATGAAATAAAGGCCACACTCCAATCATAAGGTAACAGAAATTAGTAGCATTGGGCTCGGTTGTTATATTATACCCAACTACAAAAAGAATTTCGTCCTCGAAATTCCAAGAATACAAAGATAGACAACAAAAAAAAAACTACAAGAAAAGATGAGGAAACTTCTGCCGGATTTCATCTTCTCGTTCCCAAGTGGACTCTCCATGCGAGCGATTACCCCAAGAAACAAGCACAAGAGGGATCACCTTGTTCTTAAGAACCTTTTCCCTTCGATCCACGATTTCAATCGGTCGCTCCTCAAAAGTCAAATCTCCTCGTACTGTCAGCTCCGAATGATCCAATACGTGCGTTTCATCTCGAACGTACCTACGGAGTTGAGATACGTGAAACACATCGTGCACATTCGCCAAGAACTGCGGTAACGCCAAACGATATGCTACCTCACCAACACGCTCCAAGATCTCAAAGGGTCCAACGAATCGAGGACTAATCTTTCCTCGACTTCCAAAATGAATCGCTCCTCTAGTCGGTGATATCTTCAAGAATACCAAATCACCCACGGCGAACTCTAGAGGTCTTCTTGACGTGTCTGCCCAACTCTTCTGTCGGTCTTGTGCTGCCTTCATATGATTTCTGATAGTGTTAACCTTCTCAATTGTCTGCACAACCAAATCTGGTCCCAATAATCTTCGTTCACCGATATCGTCCCAATAAACAGGTGAACGACATTTATGACCATACAAAGCTTCAAACGGAGCCATCTGGATAGTTGCCTGAAAACTGTTGTTGTAAAAAAACTCCACCAAATGTAGATGATCCTCCCATGAACCCTTGAAGTCCAACATGCATGCTCTCAACATATCTTCAAGAGTTTGGATTGTTCTCTCGGACTGACCATCAGTTTGAGGATGATAAGCTGTGCTAAACTTCAATCGAGTCCCCAAACTTTCCTGTAAACTCCTCCAGAAGTGTGATAAAAACCGAGTGTCACGATCGGACACTATGCTTACCGGTACTCCATGCAATCTTACAATCTCCTGCATGTACCGCTCCGCCAAAGTCTCTGTTGATTGACCAACCCGAAAAGGAATAAAGTGAGCTGCCTTGGTCAATCGATCAACAATCACCCATACAGCATTGTTGCCTTTTGGACTCCGCGGTAAAGCCGTCACGAAATCCATGGTTATATGTTCCCACTTCCACTGAGGAATCGGAAGTGGTTGCAATAAACCAGCAACCCTTTGATGTTCAGCCTTGACTTGCTGACACACCAAGCACTTTGCCATAAAGCGAGCAATCTCCCGTTTCATGCCTTCCCACCAGAAATGCTGTCGAATATCTCGGTACATCTTTGTGCCTCCAGGATGTACAGAATAAGCTGAACTGTGTGCTTCTTTCATAAGCTCTTCACGAATATCACCCTTTAGCACACACAAACGGCTACCATACCTCAACGAACCATCTTCATGAATCAATAAATCTGTTCGTAGTCCGGCTTCAACCTGTTCTCGAAACTTTTGCAGTCTAGGATCCTGCGATTGCGCTGCTTTAATATTCTCGATCAACGATGAATGTACTTGCAGCTGCATCAACGGTCCCGTAGAATGCGGTAGCACAACCTCCAAGTCAAATCTTCGAAAATCTTCAACGATCTCCTTCTGTGTAGTTAACATCTGAATTGCTGGTAACCGACTAAGCACATCCGGCACGACATTAACTTTCCCCGAATGGTACTTAAGATCAAGATCGTAGTCAGCCATCAGCTCCAACCATCTACGCTGCCTCATATTAAGCTCCTTCTGCGTGAACACGTACTTCAAGCTCTTATGATCAGTAAAAACTTCGACCCTTTCGCCTAAAAGGTAGTGTCTCCAAATCTTCAACGCGAAAATCACAGCCGCAAGCTCCAAGTCATGCGTTGGGTAATTCTTCTCGTGGGTCTTCAACTGTCTCGATGCGTACGCTACAACCTTCCCATGCTGCATCAAAACACATCCCAATTCTTTCCTAGATGCGTCGCTGTGAATCACTAACCTTCAGGAATTGTCTAGCACGGTCAGAATAGGGGCGGTTATCAACTTCTGCTTCAACGTCTCGAAAGCTGACGCACATCTATCTGTCCACACAAAAGGTACCTCCTTGCGCGTAAGCTTGGTCAACGGCTCCGCCAGACGAGCAAAGTTCTCCACAAATCTCCTGTAATATCCGGCGAGTCCAAGAAAGCTTCTTATCTCCGCAACATTCTTTGGAATCGGCCAATCTCGGACTGCTGCAATCTTTTCTGGATCGACGGCAATTCCATCACCAGACACAACATGCCCCAAAAACTTCACTTCCTCCAGCCAAAACTCGCACTTACTCATCTTCGCATATAAATTCTCTTGTCTCAACGTTTGCAGTGCGATCTTCAAATGTTCCGCATACTCTTCAAAACTCTTCGAGTAAACCAGAATATCGTCAATGAATACCACAATAAACTGGTCCAAGAATGGTGAAAAGATTCGGTTCATCAAGTCCATGAATACTGCCGGCGCATTCGTCACTCCGAAGGGCATCACTAAGTATTCGTAATGTCCATACCGAGTTCGGAACGCCGTGTTGCAAATATCTTCTGCTTTCACTCGGACCTGATGATATCCGGATCGCAAATCCAGCTTCGAAAATACCCTCGCGCCACTAAGCTGCCCGAAAAGTTCGCCAATGCGAGGGATCGGGTACTTGTTCTTAATAGTCACCCGGTTTAATTCTCGATAATCGATGCACATCCTTCTTGTGCCATCCTTCTTCTTTACTAGAAGAACTGGAGCTCCCCAAGGCGAGTTACTGCTTCGAATCCAACCCTTCTCAAGCAATTCAGCAACCTGTCTCTTGACTTCTTCCAACTCTACTGGTGCCATTGGATAATACGCTTTGGATACTGGCGCTGCACTAGGAATAAGATCAATTGCGAACTCCACGTCTCGCTTCGGCGGTAAACCCGATATATCTTCAAACACGTCCATAAAATCGCGAACAACAGCCCGCTCTTCACTTTTATCAACTTCCATTGCTGCAAGAATATTGTTTGTCGGCCTAGCCCTAAACTCGACTGGCCCGACAGAACTGCTTCCTCCAGTGAAGCTAAACTCGGGATGTCCGGGAATCTGGAAAATTACTTTCTTTGCCCTACAATCAATGTGAGCGTGGAAAGTGCCAAGAAAATCCATTCCCAAGACGACTTCGTAGCTGCCCGTATCAATCAGCAAGAAATCTGCAAAAAGCTCCCGTCCGCAAATAAGATCTGTACAATCTTTACATTCCCTACTAGCTATGATTTTCCCATTCCCAGTATGTATGTCCCAGAAACTAGACAGGGTCGTGTAGTCAATCGAGTGTGTAGTTATAAACTTGGATGACATAAAACAATGGGATGCACCAGAATCAAATAACGCTAATGCGGGAAAACCATGAACGAGTAGAGTACCTGAAACAACTTCTCCTGACGCCTTAGCTTCTTCATCTGTCAAGGTAAAAGCTCGAGCCTGATTAGGTCCTTGAGTCAGCTATTTCTGTCCCTGGAACGGTCTCTGCGGAGGCTTCTGAAAATCATCCCTCGTATGAAGCTTCGACGGACAAGCACTAACGGCGTGATCTGCCGCTCCACAAACCAAACAGAGTCCCAGCCTCCTTCGACAATCCTTTTGCATGTGGCCAGGAAAATTGCAGTAGTTACAAGTCATGCTCTTTCTTCGATCGACGACAATAGGCTTCTTCATGGGTGGTACACCTCGACGGTCCACTGGAATACCTCTGCGACCATGAGCTCGGTTTGGTACAAATGCTGGCTTCCTTACCGCAACTGCTGTCTGCTGCAGACTCCCCTTCATCCCAGATAAACTCTGCTGCTCTCGGGCTGCCGCAAGTACTTGTGAGAAAGTGGTCAAACACAGGGAGACAATCTGCCTCTGGATGTCCACGTCCAAGATGCGCATGAACCTCCGTGCCCTGTCGGCATCGTTGGCAACTAAAGGTCCAACGAATCTACTGAGTCTTGTCCATTCTGCTGCATGCACATCTACGGGTGCTCCATTTTGCTTTAGCCCGATGAACTTCTCTTCCATTTCCTCCCGTGCGGTCCGCGGGAAGAACTTTTCTAGAAAACTCTTTGAAAAATCCGTCCACTTGATCGTCTTGGGCAAACGGTTCTCCTCCACAAGCCACCATTCTCGGGCGTAGTCCACTAACTGAATGCGTACCACATCAACTCTTTTCTCATCTGGAATCTGTGCCACAATAAGCAAATTCTCTGTGTCAACTAGCCACTGCTCCGTTGGCAACGGCTCCTCCAAACCAGTAAATGTAGACAGGCCCAAACGCCTGAAATCTGCTACGGTCCCTACTCGGTCAACTGGTTTAGCTCCAACATTGTTCACAGACTGCTGAACGATCTGCAAACCTTCCTGAAACGATTCCGCTTGCTGCTGGATCAGCTCGGTCTGTTTCTTTTGATTCTCCAGCATTCCCCTTATCACTCCAAGCATGGCGACTTCGTCCACACGCCTTTGGTACGTCTTCATATTCTTATCTGCCATATTCCTAAAATCAAAACACCCAACATTAGCGTGATGATTGATTCAAAATATAGATCAAGGCTAGAACTCCAAGTTACTTAAATAGAATGCCGCATTGTAACTATGCCACGGTATCATAGCCACAATTACATAACTCCACCCAAGTCGCCTAAGTCCTAAAGATAACAAAGAATCAGGTTTTCGAGTCGATATGCAAAGGAAGTTTGCACATCGTAAAAGATATAATCAGGAAGAATGTGATTCAAGAACGGTAAACGGCAAGGTGGCAGGACATGTTCCCTAAACACGGGTATTCTGATTCGTGTATTGGGTACAATACCCAACTACAAAAGAATCAACCCGACTAACCTAGGGCTCTGATACCAAAAGAACCATGTCACGCCCCGCTTCCTAGAGTACGCTAAAATGGGCACGTGACATAGCCAACCATGCTACCTGTGGGTAGGAAGTATCCATCCACAGTCACATTACGGCTGTAGAGATATCAAGAACAAAATAAAACTATCTAAACATGTCCATAATTCAAGATAACATGAGTCAAGAATAATAAAATACGGAAGCGAAAGATCCAATACAAAATAACTGGAATGTATGTCCCATAATGCGGGCTCACATCAGGAATAAAATGCAGGAAAGAAAAGCTAACTACTGCTGACACTCACAGCTCGGCCTGTCGGCTGAAGTACTCCTGCTCGGACTGCGACAGCGGTACAGAATCTGGGCCATGCAAAACCCAGACGTCAGCGCGTCAAGTCATCAAGTAATAACATAATAAACAGGCAATGCGGATATAAACATGAATAAAGCAAGGGTAACAATAATATAAATCAGAGCAGTGCAGTGGGTAAACTAACCTGTTCTATCAGGTTTTCTGTTCTAAAGTCTTTGAAATCAAATTGATGAATCATCGATATAACTCAATAGTATCCCGTACATACCCGGGACCACGGCCCCAGATTCTCGGGCTGAAACCGAGACATGCCGCTCGGCACTAAACAGGAATGTGTACAGATGAATGATGTCAGCATCATCATTCCAAGGCTGGCTTAGCCTCTAAAACTGATCAGAACAAGTAGCGAACTGTTGAGTTACAAGTCAGGTTTCACCTTTGATTTCCCCATACCCCCAAGTTATGTGGATGTCAAGTCAGGTATCCCGTAATCAAGAACTAATGCCAACACAGGATCACGTAAACAGGTTTGTCTGGATAGACAACAGGAACGGTCCATGAGGACTACATGTCAGGTTTGTTGGCATTAGACACAAGATCAGGTAAGGGGTCAGGTCATGGTACATCAGGTCAAGTCAAGCAGTATACGGTACCATGTCGGGTCAATCAATATGTAAGTAGCAAGTCAGGTCAAGATGTAAACGATATCATGGGTGTGCTCATACTCAGTTATATAATCAAGCATGGTCATAAACAACATAGATTTAAGCAACGAATTAAATAATAAAGAAGCATCGATTATTTAGCGGCACAGTTATCAATTGTGTGTCCGAGGTGTTATCAACATTATAAGAATACAATATGACAGTTAGGGCCGTTAAATCATGTTAACCAGTTTAAGAAATTTATGGATGCAATGATATATATATATATATATATATATATATATATAGGTTGCACGGAAGAAATCACAGTTTATGCAGGTTAAATGTACACGAGTGTCCGAATAAAGTAAAACGATAGAGAAAGCGCCATAGGCTACGTCATTAGTGAAAGCGTAATTAAAACATGTAATTGTGGTTATTAGGTTCAATACAGTAATTACAAAAGGTAGGTTCCAAGTTTGAAAGATAAAATGATATATAACAATATTGAACACGAAAATGGGAAATGATCGTACTAAAGTTAAAACTACAGGTTTAGGGTGTCATCAATGTGTAAGTAAATATTATTTAGCATGTAGCAAGGGGTACTTGCCTCGACGGGTTGCGAATCGGGAAAACGGAACGTAAAAATGTCGGCGGGGAAACTCGCGACGGGCGCACGGTTCACGGAATGAACCCAAACGACGAACAGTAGAACTACACAGATCAGAGTACCTCGCTGGATCGTCGGGACACGTCGCCGGCACGGCCGGATTCCGGCGAGATGCAAAACAGCGAACGATCAAGAATGCAACAAGAAAAGAAAAGAAAATAAAGAAGAAGGGAAAAGAGGATCTGAGAAGAGGTTGCTCACGATGATCCGTGGAGGGGTTGTGATTGCCGACCACGTCGATGGAGCTCCGGTGACTTGCCTGCATGGAACCATCGGCCAATCAAGAACAGGGAATATAACGAGAAAAGGAAGAAGAAGGAAAGAACGAGAGGAGGGAAGGGTAGGCTTACTGGGTGCGCACGAAGACCGAGGACACGGGGACGAGGTCACCGGCGACGCAGACGCGTGTAGGGGTGCGCAGGTGGTCGCGGTTGCTGGTGCGAGGTGCACAGGAAGTTGATGAAGGAGGGAGAAGAGATGGATGTGGATGCGACGAGGGCGAGGAAGTGAGGAGGCCGGTGGTGATAGCGTCGGCGTTGGGGCTGCGGCGACGAGGGGCAAGACGGCTAGGGTTGCGCGAGGTAGGTTCTGGTTACGTAAAAGAAAAAGGAGGAGAGAATTATATAGGGGAGAGAGAGAGAGAGACGGGGAGAGAGAGAGAGGAGAGAGAGAGAGAGGTGAGAGAGAGAGAGGTGAGAGAATTGGGGAGGAGAGAGAAAGAGAGCGAGAAAGCGAGAGAGAGAGAGGCGTAGAGAAATATGGTGGGGCCCAGGGGTATTAAGAGAAATCTGATTGGTTGGGATAGAAATAATAAAAGATTTGGGAAATAGGAAAAATATTATATGGTTTCTTAAAATATATTCGACGGTTTAATATATTAGAAATTGGGATTTTGGTGCAAAGTAAAATATTTCCAAATTGCGTCCGGGTCGGGTCCAAAAATTTGAAATTGAAATAAGAATATTTTTGGCGGGATCCAAAATTTAAAATGAAGTATTTTACAATCAAAAAGCATACCCCCAAAACGGACACACGTACGTGCGCGTAGCCGTCTAAACTCGCCCATTTCACCGAACGGAGAACACGATGCACGGACGCTACAACTGGGTTAGGGGTGTCAAGTAGGCCATGATGAATATTTTTAATTTTATTTTAGATATCTTAAATTGTTATATGCAGAAATGAATTGACGGGGTAAAATTACAATAAGTAATAATCAAGCAAGATAAATGAAATAAAGGCCACACTCCAATCTTAAGGTAACAGAAATTAGTAGCATTGGGCTCGGTTGTTACAATAAGTTTGAGAATGCTTGGGCATATCGGGGGCCTCACATAGTTTTTACGAGGTCCCGAAAAAGAGGAAAGGGCCAAGGAACTTGCTCTGGCGCAAACGAAGGGCTAACGCATGCACCTGAGGGGGGAAGTGGCGCAAACGTCCAAGGGAGATTGGCGCATGCGAGGAGGTTGGTGCTGGCGCTTTGGCACCCACGCCAAGATTTCGAAGCTTAAGCTCTCGAGGGTTCGGCACCGGCGCTTTGATTTTAGAACTTAAATTCCAGTGGTTTTGGCGCTGGCGTTTTAGCGCCCGCGCCAGGATCTCGGAACTTAAGTTCTAGGGGTTTTGGCGCTGGCGCTTTGGCTCCTGCACCAAGATTCTGGGACTTAAGTTCCAAAGGGTTACGAGGCTAGCGCATGCGCCAAGATTCCAAAACTTAAGTTCCATGGGGGTTTGGCGTCTGCGCCAGGATTTTGGAACTTAAGTTTCAGGGGGGGGTTTCCCCCAATCAGAGTAAAGCTCTGCTGGAAATTCAAAATTCAAATTTTGAAGCAACGCTTCAAATCCTGGGCGCAACGCGCCACGTGTCAGGCGCTGACGCATCAGCGCAGCGCCTAAGAAGACGCGCCTAATTAGAGCAAAGCTCTGTTAAAGGAAGCACCGCGCCGCGCTCTGCGCTGTGCGACACGTGGCAGCGCAGATGCGCTGCGCGACGCGTGGCAGCGCAGATGCACCGTTTCATAAAAAGATGGGCTAAGTGCCAAACACAATTTATCCTTGCAAAATTACATGCACTTGATAATAACAAATTAAAATCATACGATGCACAAGCGCAACAGAGAACTAAAATAAAAGAACCCTTAACAGACAATGAAGTACTTGATTAAAAAGAAAAATACTTATTCATTATTATTGTTATTACATTTAAAAAAGATCACCGAATACGGGATCAGAAAGACAAGGGTTCACAAAAAGAAAAAGAAGATTATTCAGCTCCCTCTCCGTCTTCTCCATCATGTCGAAACGGCGATCCTCCCGAGGGGTAGCCATCCAACGGTCGACGCCACACTCCTCGGAAAAAGTGGCGATGACGACCCGACGAGCCCGTATCTGGCTCAGCAAGTAGAAAGAGCAGTCCCTCAGGATTTTAGTGATCAAGTGCGCTTCGAGAAAGCACTCAATCTTATCCTCGGCGGCATCCAGCATTGCTGAGGACATCTCTGCTGGAGGAGGGGGAATGTCGGCGAGCACCGAGGCAAGGATCATCCGAAGCCAAATGGAATGCGGAGGGAGAGGAGACCCCACACGAGTCAAAAGCTCGTGCATTGCAGCGTCGCATTGCTCGTCCGGGAGAGAAGGGTCCACCAGTCGCGCAGAAAAACGGGGAACGATGTCCCGAATCGGCACCTCCCATGGTTATCGGCGAGCAAGAGGGCGGTTGCAAGCCATGATCGAAGAAGTTCTCTGAAAATGAAGAAAAGGCTCAGCCTTGAATTATATATATATATATATATATATATATATATATATATATATATATAGACCCAAGCACAGAAAATTCTGTGCACAATGAAATCATTTCCAAGGCCCGGGAAATCAGAATTTTGGAAATACAAGTTTGACTTAAAAAAAAAGAGGAGATGAAAAGATATCTCAGGCCGAAGCGACGCTTTTGATTTTCCCAAAATCTAAGTTTTAATAAATGAAGCAACGCTTCAAAATCCCATGCGCTGCGCGCAACGCGCCAAGTGTCAAAAGCTGATACGGCAGCGCAGCGCCCAAGAAGGCGCGCCCAATCAGAGCAAAGCTCTATTTTAAGCAAAATTAAAGGAAGCAACGCTTCAGTTGCGCAAGCACTGCGCTGCGCGACACGTGTCAGCGCAGGTGCGCTGCGCTGTGTGCTGCGCGACACGTGTCAGCGCAGGTGCGCTGCGCTGTGCGCTGCTCGACACGTGTCAGCGCAGATGCGCTAGCGCAGTTGTGCTGCGCGACACGTGTCACGCGCTGAGGCATTTGCGCCAAACAGAATAAAGATTTTAAGAAATCTTTCTGTTCTTATTAAAACAAGAAGATTTTCTTCTGTAAAACAGAAGCCTTTGGATCAAAGATCCAACGGTGGGGAAAATTCCCCAAATCACTCAGAGAAAGATCTCTTTAACAAATTTAACTAATTTATGGGCACTATAAAAAGGACCCTAGGCCTCAATTCAAAGGCATCAACATTTTCTAAAAAAACAGAGAGAAAAAAAACTCTGAAGAACTCCTCAAGAGCAAAAAAAAGGTAAAAACCTTTAGAAAAAGAGAAAGTTCTCTTATGAATAGATCATAGATCTAAAAACAAGAGCAATGATCTTTAATAAAAAAAATAAACAGTGCTTTGCACTTTTTTATGAACCTTTGGTTCTTTGAGATAAGAAAAACAAGAAAAAAACTTATCTTTTCTTTGATCTAAATTAGATCAAGAAATCAAATAGTGTTTTGCACTTCTGTTCTTGAATCTAAAAGATTCTTAGTGCTTTGCACTTCCAAACTGCGCTGTTGCGCTCTTGGGAGAGCGCCACGTGTCAGCTAAAGAACAACTTGCGCTAGCGCTTTTTGAATTAGAGCTTTGCTCTCTGGAATTGGCGCAACTCACCAAGGTGCGCCACGTGTCAACAGCGCAAGCGCGGCGCACCGCGCTTGCATGACACGTGTCGTCATCACAAGCGCTTGCGCTCTCTGATTGGCGCAAAGCGCCTGAAAATGCAATGCATTTCCTGAAGGGCCAGGCCCAATTAAAAGGCATAACAGGCTTAATAAATAAAATGCTATGCATTATTTAAAAGGGCAGAGCCCAATTGAGAGGTCCAATGGACCAAAACAAATGCTCTGTATCATAATAAAAAGGGCAGAGCCCAGTCAAAATGGGCATAAATGGCCAGAAGTAATGCTATGCATTATTCTAAAAAGGGGAAAGCCCAGACAAAGGCCAAATGCAAACAAAATGTTGAACATTTTCAACTGGACTTAGCCCAATTCTGGCCGTAAGTCCTTAAATTAAATTGAACTGAGCACAAATGCTCTCTCAAATCAATTTACCTCCGGTTTGAGGGTACATCTCCGAACTCCTCTGACACTTCTCGTTGTAATCCTTCAACGACGTCAGAGAGGCGACGGGTCCCAACGACCACACATGGATACGGACGGCGAGGTCCTTAAACTCGTGGACTGGAACGTCCTTAAACTAATGTTGGACCGGAATGTCCTTAAACTAATGTTGGACCGGAACGTCCTTAAACTAATGTTGGACCGAAACGCTCTTAAACTAATAGCGGACCACCACGTCCTTAAACTGGAATATAGACCACCACATCCCTAAACTGGAATGCGGACCACCACGTCCCTAAACTGGAATGCGGACCACCATGTCCCTAAACTGGAATATGGACCGCAATGTCCTTAAACTACCTATGGACCACTACGTCCCTGAATTGGAACGATAGAGCCTCCAAACGCTCTTTTGCCGGATCTAAACGATCCCGTTTAAGTTGATCTTAGCCCTAAACACGGCTAACGTATCCTTAAACATTCAAATGGACTATAAAACTCCAAATCAACTTTGGTTCAAGGGTACATCTCTGAACTCTATTGACAACTGCCGTTGTAATCCTTCAACGACGTTAGAGAGGTGACGAGTCCCGATGGCCAGATATTAAAGGGATTATCACGTTAAGTTGATCTTAGTCTCAAACAGGACTACCGTATCCTTAACGAACGTTTAAGTTGATCTTAGCCGCAACGCGACTAATGCATCCTTAAACTAAAAACACCAAATCCAAATCTAAGTAAATACGGATTTGGACTAATCCATATCCTACGGGCGACGACATTATTCAGTCTCCGTATACAATCCACGGGCAACCACAAACAAAACAAACACACACGACACGAAGTGAAATTCTGGAGAAGGAGAAAGTTGTTACCGCGATGCGGTAGCATAATTAACTGCAGGGGCTTGTGCCTGCAGGGAAGAGCGTCCCCACAATCAAAAACCCCTCAAGTGAGGGGGAATCTGACAAAGTCTGCTACATCGGCCGCATCTGTCTAAACCTCCGATACACGGTGCCATAAATCAACTTGGCATCTTCGGAGAGGTGGACGGATAAAACCAAATAGCATCTGCCCCGAATCTCAGCGTCAGGACATCGCGGTCCTGTGCGCCGTCCTTCGGAGGGGAACAGATTCTGGCACGCCCGGTGGGACCTTTTCCTTTTTTCACTCCACACTTAGTGTGTCGTCTTCGCGAACCAGTCGCGGTTTGTTAATGGTTGCCTTCGGATTTCAAGTTACTAAGATTTGGTCTTTTGCCTGGCGCAGAACTCAAGATTCAATGGTCTCTAATTGCACCAACTGCTCGAAGTGCCACTGCAACGGACGCTCCACCTCATCGGGAGGTGTAGCATATGGGCCCCAAGCGGCTTCCTTCCTCGCTCTGCCGGTAGACCAGGTGACCCAAGCCACCACTGGCCTGTTCTTCGGGACCATGATCCCACCTACAAGCTTTTCTATGCCAATACCTGCACCGGAAGTGAACAAGAAGTCGGTCTTCGACCGGCTCACTGCCACGACGGCTCCTGTCAATGGGTCGCCCACTACCAAACCAACAGCCTCTGTTTTCGCCAGGCTGGATCAGAACTCTAAATTGGCTGTCCCAAGGAAGGCAATAACTGCTGCTCCAAAAGTCATCAAGGCGGCTTCCCCTGTCAGAGAGTCAGTCTTTTCAAGACTGACGATTCCTGCTCCTGCCCCTGCTCGAGGATCCGCCTTCGATAGGTTGAATATCACCCCTCAAAAGACAACCTCAGTCTTTAAGAGGTTAACATCAGCGATGCCTCATTCAGACAGGGGGCAAAAAGAAATCTCTGAGCCAGTCCCAACGGCTCATCGTGCTCGACGTCGCCATTGGCGACGAGTGAGGAAGGCAGGGGGCAACTCCCCCTCAGGGCTAACTCCACCGGCTCCAGTGGTGGAAGTCAACGCTGCTGTTCCAACTGGGAACAACTTTGAACTGCTGAGGAGGGTACGTAAGAACTCTCCAACCGCTACACTGAAAAGATCTCCTCCGCCCACGGAGAGAGTTCCGGAAATGAAGCAAGAACGCCCCCTCAACGGCTGTCCTAAAAAATTTATAAAGTTTGGCGGAGAGTTCAAGACTCCGTAATTGACCCAGATCGCTCTCGTCAACAGAAAAATGCGAAAGTGGAAAAAGAAAAGGACCGTCCGATCAAACAGGAAAGGATGACAGTCGCTAGGGTGCCCACTGCAACGGCCCCTCCAACCTCAACGGCCCACAAAAGAAGAAGGCTGGAGAAAACCTTCGCGCCCGCGGCAAATGCCAAAGGTGGTGAGCCTAAACGCCCTAAGTCCGGGAGCATGATAGTTCATACAGTTTATGTGGCATCGGGAAAGGAGGATAGCCGCATATCAATAGGTCATAGACCGCACACGAGGTCAGTGACCAAGGCTCAGGAGCAACAGCAGAAGCTCCAAGAAATGATGAACGCTATGGCCGCACTTACAGGGCCAAAAGAAAACCCTGAAGCGTCCTCGGATGAACGCCAAGAGAAAGAAACCGACGCCGAATTCCTTCGTCGGATATTGGAGAAGAAGGACAAAGAGTCTGCTGAACAAGCAGCCAACATACAGCGTATGGGCCTCCTCTTCCAAGACAAGATAGGGATGATGATACAACAAGATCCTCCGGCTGAAGAGCCCCCGATCGTCCTTGGAGACGATAGGGGAGAGACATCAAATCCTCCGCCAGCTCTGTCCACGGCTAAAGAAGATACAATTTCTAAAGCTGATTTGGACGAGTACATAGCCCAACAAATACGGGTTCATCATGCGACCGAAGCAGCCGGCCAGGTCGTAAAAACGGGGCGGCCATATCCAAGTTGGTACGATCAAATAAAGTACCCACCCGGTTACACAATTCCCAAGTTCCATGTCTACAAGGGGACGGGCAATCCTCACCAGCATGTTGCCCAGTTTAGGGCACTCTGCGGCAACACCGGTGATGACGACAAGCTTTTACTTCGCCAGTTTGTTGGAAGTTTATCGGATACGGCGTTCGAGTGGTACTCTGAGCTCCCGAACGACTCTATCAAAACCTTCGCGGAAATGGAGCTGTTGTTTACTCAGCGTTTTGCAAGCGCCAGTGAACGTACCCCGATGACAGCACTGATTAACGCCAAGGTAAAGTCAGGCGAGACGTGGGTTCAGTACGCTATACGATGGCGGAACTTATGGTCGAAGTGCGAGCAGCGCATTGAAGAAGCTCCCGCGGTGGGTATGTTTGTGGGAACCCTTGATCCACAAGCAACCATCTCGCAATTTATGATGTTTTTCAAGCCGACTACCTTCCAGGCTTTGATTGATAAGCTAGCGCAGATGGATCGGATGGGCCATAAACCTCCTCTTCCAAAGACGGACTCCCGAAATGACAAAGGGAAGGGAAAAGCGATCGTCGTCGCTAATCCTCAACAACAACCGAGCAACTCGAAGCCGGTTGTGCGTCAAAATAATATGCGCCCGTACGTAGACCTTGAGGAGAGACTAGGGCGTCCTTACTCGTTTCCTCGCGATAAAATGAGAAGGTTATTCGAGCTGGCATTACGCAACAGACTCATAAATCTGCTGGATCCAAAACGTCCGTTGCAACCAAGTGACGTCAACGAGCCCAACTACTGTCCTTATCATCGAGTACTAAGCCATCCGATCGAAGGTTGCTACGTTTTCAAAAATTGGCTTGAAAACTAGTACCGACAGGGCAAGTTCGCGTTATCTGACAAATGGAAGGTGAATCCCCCGCAGCCCCACACCTCTAAGGGGACAAATACGCCGGGGGAAACATGCTCCGTCGTTGAAGAAGCTTCTTGGGAGGTTGTATTATCAGCCAAGACAAAGAGGATGCTGAACGACCTTCAGACATGTCCAGCGATTAGGTGGAAGAACCCGTTGGAACCACAGGTCATTGAGGGGATGTTGAAGCCACTTCCAACTCCAAAGACCGATGGTAGTGGCTCAAGCACTCGCAACCAGCCGTCAAAATCCTCGAAGAAGAAGAAAAAGAAGTCAAAGAAGCCCGTGAAGCCTGGCGACAAGCGCACGGACCTGCAAAAACAAATTGACGCGCTGGAGGAATACAACCAGAAGGCATGGACTCCCATTACATTCCAAGAGTTTCTCAACCACGTCTTTCAAGAAGAAGGTGAGGGAGAAAGTTCGTCAGATGAATCTGAAGGATATGTGGCGAGCTGTCATATGATTTCCCATTCGTTCACGAACGATGAGGAGACTTCTTGTACTGAAATGCTGGGGGCAGACTCTGAATAAAAAATTCTGGGGCCATCAGATGAGGAAATTGACGTATTCCTCAACGAAGCTCGATTGAAAAGTAAAGCTGATTGAGAACGCGAGACGGCTATATTTGAAAGGGCCAAGCGCCAGCGACTTGATGAAAGAGCTGAGACGATCCCGCTGGAGCAAAATACCTCCATTACTGACAAAAGCCAATTCAAGATGAGGAAGATGTTTGCTAAGGCCATATCAATGGGCATGAAGCTACCATCCTCCGAAGGAAAAATTACTGGTGAAATAGAAGTGCACCCCTTCTATTGCTTATATCATCAGAAGGTTTCACACCCCACTCAATAGTGCAAAGCTTTCGATAGATGGTGGCAAGGATATGTTGCTCATCGACAACACTTTAAGCGAGAAAAACGCAAAACTCGTCGGGAGCAAAGAAATACGACCGAAGGGCTTAAAAGAACTGCTGGCGATTGTTGCATGGTTAACACCGGTGGATCACAAGTGCCTACATTCGGGAGTGATTCTGATGAAGAGCTAGAACTGGCCCCTCTCTTTAAAGAATCCACTTCGGGAAAGGAAGAAGAGCCGAAGGTCTGCGAAAATATCCGGCTACGTAATCGGACGATACCTGAAAAGAACCTCGGACCCTTAAACAGAAAAGATAAAGGGAAAGAAAAGGTCCCTGAAGATATCGTCTTAGATGACCAAGTGGTGGAAAAGCTAGCTGCCAAGGACCCTCCAAAAAAGAATAAGGTGGATTACAACGTCTTAGCACATCTGAGGAAGCTGCCCTCACAGCTCAGCATTCTTGACGCCCTTTTGCTATCAAAAGAGGCGAGAGATTCGTTAATTAAGGCACTCCAAGATCCGGAACAATTCCAAGCATGCCTGGCCGAGGAAAAGATGAAGGATGAATTGGAGGAAGTGCACACGGCCGATGTCACTTTCGGCGACGAGGACCTTCTCCTTGGGACGTGCGAGCACAATCGCCCCCTCTATGTCTCAGGATACTGTCACGATATTAAGATAGGCAAAATCCTGATCGACAATGGATCCTCCGTTAATCTCCTCAACGTACGGGTGTTAAAAGAAATCTGCATGAGCGTCCAGCACCTTGCTCGGGATAAGATCACCATCTCCGGGTTCGACTCCCAATCGTCAAAGACTCTTGGGTCTGTGATACTGACGCTACGCTTCGGGCTACTCGTCATGGACATTAAGTTCCACGTCATAGACGCCAAGACATGCTATAACGCTTTGCTCGGCCGACCATGGTTACACGAGTACAACATCATCCCTTCTACACAGCATCAGTGTATGAAGTATTTTAAGGATGGTTTCGAGTATACCGTGACGGGAGAACTGAATCCGTTCTCTGTGAACGAGGTCCGCAAATATGAGATGCCAAATACTTCTTACCGGATTTCGAAGACACGGAAAGGTGTCACAAGCCGGAGAATAAAACTAACGCTACCATCCCTGTCTTCGGCAGTGATACCAAGGAGGAAGAAGAGATAGTTTATTCGGGCCCGCCCCAATACACCAAGCCGGGACCATCAGCTCCTGCATTGATCTTTGGTAGCGACTCGGAAGATGAAGTCCATGCTGTATTCTCTGCTCGACCTTCAATACAAACGTCCGCTGACGAAGAGCAAAGTCTACAGGTCGCCATGGTGCCGCTTAAACACTATAGAGAACTGGATGCGCTTAATATTTACAATATAGAAGAGCTGCAAACGTTCTATATCCCTCCCAGGAGAGAGAGTGAGAAGGCAATTCTGTTCTACCGCTCTGAAGAAACCAAAGTGGAGAAAGAAATCTGGCATGGGGCGAATCCTACGTTGGACAGGCTTCAACCCATCCGTCTACCCAGATATTATACAGAAGGCTTGAAAAAACTGCTGAAACGCCAGGGGATACCCTTCAAACAGACCGTTAGAAAGGCCAAATTCTATGACAGGGTCTGGAACGTCCCTGGAAATCAGCATAAGTTGCCTAATGGGAGAATGGAAACGATCGGGCTCGGATACATTCGTTCCAAGAAACGAGAGCTGCTCCGCCACTGTTACGTTGTGCACGACTTCAATGAAGAAGCAGATGCGCAACGGGAGGACACCAATCCTGAACCAGTAAAAGTTCCTGATGCAAAAGTGCCCAGTCCGTCGTTCGAAGAACAAATGGACAAGCTTATAAGGGAAGCAGGTCAAAAAGTCCGGGACGACCATAACCGCGAAATGGCCATCTACGAGAAAGCCAGAACGCAACGCCTCCTTCAACAGGCCATGAAAGATGAAAATGCCGCTCCTTGTCAACCCGTTATAAAGAAGGCTCGACGCAAAAGCAGAAATAAGTCGAAAGGCCAAAAAGGCGCTCCACAGCAACAAAGCAGGGCTAAGAAGCCACGCAAACGGGAGTCGAGCGTTATTAATCTATCCCTCATGAAAAAAATGAGTCGAGCATATTCTTTTCCTCGGGACAAGACGAAGAAGATACTTGAGCTTGCTCTAAAACATCAGATGCTTACACTGCCGGAGTCCAAGCACCCCGAACAAGCAGGCAAAGCCTCTGACCCAAACTATTGCTCTTACCATCGAGTAATAGGGCATCCTCTCGAGGACTGCTTCACCTTCAAAAATTGGGTTAAAGATCAGTATCAGCTTGGCAAGTTTGCTCTGTCCGACAACTGGAGGGTAGCACCGCCACAAAAGCACGAGCCCAAGGCCATGAAAGAAGAACCAGTTCCGCATTGGGATTGGAAGCGAATTCGTACTTTTCACGTGATAACGATATCGAAAGAAGAGCCCGAGAACATGGATGACCTTCCCTGGTGCTTCGAAAACAGCAACGATGAGGTAATCTCAGAATTTCCACCAGCGCCAAAAGAACTGGAGGATGGCATACATACTACTGCAGACAACCTCAAGAAGATTGAGTTGGGATCGGCAGACGATCCGCGACCGACATTCATCAGTGAGCTGCTATCTGAAGAAAGGGTGGCTGCGTTAAAGGACGTGCTTCTACAGCATAGAGATTGCTTCGCGTGGAACTATTCCGAAATGCCGGGACTAGATCCAGAAATTGCTATGCACAGATTGGCGATATCCCCGGACATCAAGCCAGTCAAACAGGCGCCGAGGAGAATGCGGCTCGAGCTTGAGATGGGCATCAATGCTGAGGTCAAGAAGCTGATCGACTCTGGCTTCATCCAGGAAGTTCAATACCCTGAATGGATCGCCAACATCGTCCCGGTGATGAAGAAAAATGGAACAGTGCGCATATGCGTAGACTTCCGGGATCTTAATAAAGCTTTCCCGAAGGATGATTTTCCAGTGCCAGTCACCGAACTGATGATAGACAATACGTCCACTCATGAGGTTTTCTCCTTCATGGACGGATCGTCAGGTTATAATAAGATAAAAATGCATCCCGAAGACCAGAAGCACACAGCCTTCAGGACCCCTTTGGGAATATTCTGCTATAAAGTGATGCCCTTCGGATTAAAGAACGCCGGTGCCACTTACCAAAGGGCCATGACGAAGATCTTCGATGACCTTATACATGAAATCGTCGAGTGCTATATCGACGACCTCATGGTTAAGAGCAAATCATACGAAGAACATCTCGAGCATCTAAAGACTGTATTTCAACGTCTTCGACAATACAACTTGAAGATGAACCCTCTCAAGTGTGCATTCGAGGTTTCCTCGGGCAAATTCCTGGGATTCATCGTCCGACACCGAGGTATCGAGATAGATCCGTCCAAGATCAAGGCAATTATGGAAATGCCTCCGCCAAGGACTCTTAAGCAGCCGCGGTCTCTCCAAGGGAAGCTCGCGTATATACGGCGATTTATAGCCAACCTTTCGGGCAAGTGTCGTCCTTACAGTCACCTGATGAAGAAGAGAACCCCGTTCGTCTGGGATCAAAAATGCCAGGGCGCGCTGGACGAAATTAAACAGTACCTGCAGAACCCGCCGGTGTTGGCTGCTCCGGTCAAGGGAAAACCCCTCATTCTTTATAAAACCGCCCTCGAAGGTTCCTTAGACGCGTTATGGGCACAAGAGAACGATCAAGGGAAAGAAAGAGCACTCTACTACTTAAGTCGAGTTCTGCTGGGGGCAGAAAGCAACTACTCCCCATTGAAAAACACTGCCTGGCGTTGATCTTCGCGATAACAAATCTCAGGCACTATGCGTTGGCGCACGAAGTCCGTCTCATTTCAAAGGTGGACCCCCTTAAATACTTGATGTCGAAGGTCATGTTGATGGGATGACTCGCTAAATGGGCCCTGCTCTTGATGGAGTTCTCGATAGCATATCAACCTCTCAAGGCAGTGAAAGGCCAGGCCATCGCCCACTTCCTCGCTGAGCACCCGATACCTGCCGATTCTCTTCTGAATTGCGATTTGCCAGACGAACATGCGTTTGACGCGATCGACGGTGGTGATACCCAATGGGAACTTTATTTCGATGGAGCATCTTCCATGAAAAAACGCAAACAAAGTACCCCTATAATCAAATCGGGGATAGGCCTCATCTTCGTGACTCTACAAGGAGGGATAATGCGCTTCGCTTTCTCCTTAACAGAGCCGAGGACAAACAATGAAGCCGAATATGAAGCTTTGATAGCAGGCCTCGAGATAGCCATCGACATGGGAATTGAAAACCTCCTTATATACGGAGATTCTCAACTGGTCGTTAGTCAAGTAAACGGCGACTACCAAACGTGCAAACCGGAGTTGGTGAAGTACGGGGAAAAGGTGCAACAACCGTTGACCCAAATTCCCTCTTATACTTTGGAGAACATACCGCGCGTGAAAAACAGCAAAGCAGACGCGTTGGCCAAACTTGATAAAGAGCTGGCTGACGAGAACCTCGATGATGTCAGAATCATGGTACAAAGCCGTCGAGTGCTTGCCCCAGCAGAAATATCTCCGGAATCATCCGAAGAAAAAGGAGCGAACGAGCAGACTACCCTGCAAGTAAAAGATTGGGAAAATACCGAGGATTGGAGAGAAGTCTTCATAGATTACTTCAAGTCCCACCGAATGCCTGAAGAAGCGCCCACAAGACACCAGCTCATGAAACGAGCTCTGTCTTTTGCCTTCGTCAATGATACTCTGTACAAGAGATCGTTTGATTCTCTGTGGTTGAGATGCTTGGGACCTGACGAAGCGAAAAGAGCCGTTCAGGAAGTTCACGACGGATTCTGTGGTTCTCACCAAGCAGGTCCAAAGATGAAGTTGAAGATAAAACGGATGGGCTACTACTGGCCCACGATGATCCAGGACTGCCTCGAATATGCGAAGCAATGCCATTCATGCCAAATCCATGGGGACTTCATCCACCAGCATCCAAATCCACTACATCCGACGGTGGCTAGCTGGCCATTTGAAATGTGGGGGACTGACATAGTCGGCCCCATCGAACCAGCATCGTCTAGAGGACATCGTTTCATCCTGGCGACGACTGACTACTTCTCTAAATGGGCAGAAGCAGTACCGTTAAGAGAAGTTAAGACGGAGAATATCCTCCATTTCTTCAAGACGCATGTCATATATCGGTTTGGAACTCCGCGACGGATCATCTCCGATAACGGGCCAGCTTACAGAAGCCACAAGATCAGTCACTTTGCACAGTAGCACAATATAGACTGGAGATATTTCTCGGTCTATAATCCGCGAGCTAACGGTCTAGCTGAGGCCTTCAACAAGACCTTGACAAAAATCATGAAGAAAACGGTGTCACGAAATAAGAAAGATTGGCACGAGAGACTGCAAGAGGCTTTTTGGGCGTATCGAACTACGTTTAAAACGGCCACGAACGCAACGCCGTACGCGTTAGTATTCGGTACAGAAGCAGTACTCCCTCTCGAGATAGAATTACCCTCTCTACGAGTGGCAGTCCACTACGAGCTAACGGACGAAGAAAATGCTTACCTTCGGCTTGAGGAGCTTGACGCCCTTGATGAAACCCGGCTCATAGCACAGCAAAATCTGGAAGCTTATAAAGTAAAGATGACGCGCTCATATGAAAGATTGACCCGACCGAGGACATTCCGCCAAGGCGAACTTGTGCTAGTGGTCAAAAGGCCTATGATCCCCAATCGCGCCAAGCGAGGAAAATTCGAGCCAAACTATGAAGGCCCATACATCATAGATAAGGTCTATCAGGGTAGGGCCTATCTACTCATGGATATGCATGGTGAAAGGCCCTACAGTCCAATAAACGGTAGATTCCTAAAGAAATACTATGCTTAATGAGCCACAGCCTAGGTCAATGGTAGATGACGACGACTATATCCGCTCGCTATCTTCCTAAGCTCAAACTCTATCAGCAGTAGCCAGCCTTCTTCATGACGGACCGAAACGTCCTTAAACTAATAACGGACCGAAATGTCCTTAAACTAATAATGGACCGAAACGTCCTTAAAACTAATACCGCAGCATCCTTAGGCTGACGAGATGAATAAAAAAAAATATAAAAAAATATAATAAATAAAAACGGTATGTCCATAAGCAAAAAGGGCACGGATGAAAACCCGAAAGGGCTCCGTGAGTAAAAACAGCAGGGCTACCGGCGAGTGTTCGTGAAAACCCGAAAGGGCGCGACCTCATAAAAAAAAAGAGAAAAAGAAAATAAAGAGAATAAAAAAAAAACGGTATGTCCGTAAGCAAAAAAGGGCACGGATGAAAACCCGAAAGGGCTCCGTGAGTAAAAAAACAGCAGGGCTGCCGGCAAGTGTTCATGAAAACCCGAAAGGGCGCGGCCTCGTAAAAAAAAGAAGAAAATAAAAGGAATAAAAAAAACGGTATGTCCATAAGCAAAATGGGCACGTATGAAAACCCGAGAGGGCTCCGTGAGTAAAAACAGCAGGGCTACCGGCGAGTGTTTGTGAAAACCCGAAAGGGCGCAAGCTCGTTAAAAGACACTTATAGGGTCCTCTCGACCTTGTAAGGAGAAACCACCCGCGTGAGATCCTTACGACTCACAAGGGAGCAACACACTTAGGGATCCTCACGATTCCTAGGGAGAAAATACACTCGCGAGATCCTCACGACTCGTGAGGAGAACTCTCTTATGGGACCCTCACGGCCCATAAGATTTGAAAGTCTTAAGTTACAGAGACCTAAATCTGTGCTTAAGCAACTCACACAACTCCCGATATTGCCCTACAAGTGGTTTAATACCGGCCCTTGTATACAATCCACAGGCGCGAATAAACATTCCCCCAACCAAGTTTCATCCGTGATTGGGGATATGTTCGCATGGTGAACAACCCTTGTAAATCCTCTCGATTTATGAGGAGAAAATCCTCCTGTAGGATCCTTACGACTTACAGAGGAAACGGACACTTAGGAATCCTCACGATTCCTAAGGAGAAAATACACCTACAAGATCCTCACGACTTGTAGGAAGAAATACCTTTGTGGGACCCTTACGGCTCATAAAGTCAAAAGCCTTAGTCAACAGGACCTTAACCCTGTTCGCTAAGCCACCCTTGTTTGACATCGACAGAGGCAGATGATGATTCGTTCCTGGCAATATCCCAGTTGTAGCGGTGCTGATACCGAAATCGGTGTCTAATTCCAGGTTTACGGCGGAAAGCCAGTAGGCCGCACATGCATACGGAATAGCCGAAATGATTGGGCAACTTGCAATAAAAAGCAGCAAGTAAAAATGTATGCATGCAAAATAGCCGAAATGATTGGGCAACTCGCAATAAAAAGCAGCGAGTAAAAATAAAATAAATAGCCGAAATGATTGGGCAACTTGCAATAAAAAGCAGCGAGTAAAAATAAAATAAATAGCCGAAATGATTGGGCACCGCGAAAAATAGCCGAAATGATTGGGCAATCGCGACCTTCGCGATATAAAAGCTGAAATGATAGAGCATCGCGGAGATAAAATAAAAAAAATGATGATAAAACTTTGGCCCTACAGTTAAGATCACATCGATCCCTGTATACAATCCAAGGGCGTAAACAAAGAGGGAACCATACTTTCCTAACAGGCTCCGCCAGAAGACGAAGCCAAATCTCGACGGTTCAGTCCAACTCCGAAGAAACCAATGTCTTCAACAAACTTCTCGACTCACGGATACAAACACTCCTTGACGAGAGCCTCCGGATCCGCGTCGACTCGCAGAGCCACCGGTGCCTTCGTGGGAAATCCTCGACTCGTTTCAAACACCAAGGAAACAAATAATCCTTGGCGCTTGAGAAACAAATAATCCTTAGCAAACTCCTCGACTCACGGATACAAACACTCCTTGACGAGAGCCTCCTGATCCGCGTCGACTCGCAATGCCACCAGTGCCTCCGTGGGAAATCCTCGACTCGTTTCAAACCCCAAGGAAACAAATAATCCTTGGCGCTTGGGAAACAAATAATCCCTAGCAAACTCCTCGACTCACGGATACAAACACTCATTGACGAGAGCCTCCTGATCCGTGTCGACTCACAGAGCCACCAGTGCCTCCGTGGGAAATCCTCGACTCGTTTCAAACCCCAAGGAAACAAATAATCCTTGGCGCTTGGGAAACAAATAATCCCTAGCAAACTCCTCGACTCACGGATACAAACACTCCTTGACGAGAGCCTCCTGATCCGCGTCGACTCGCAGAGCCGCCAGTGCCTCCGTGGGAAATTCTCGACTTGTTTCAAACCCCAAGGAAATAAATAATCCTTGGCGCTTGAGAAACAAATAATCCCTAGCAAACTCCTCGACTCACGGATACAAACACTCCTTGACGAGAGCCTCCTGATCCGCGTCGACTCGCAGAGCCACCAGTGCCTCCGTGGGAAATCCTCGACTCGTTTCAAACCCCAAGGAAACAAATAATCCTTGGCGCTTGGGAAACAAATAATCCCTAGCAAACTCCTCGACTCACGGATACAAACACTCCTTGACGAGAGCCTCCTGATCCGCGTCGACTTGCAGAGCCGCCAGTGCCTCCGTGGGAAATCCTCCACTCGTTTCAAATCCCAAGGAAACAAATAATCCTTGGTGCTTGGGAAATAAATAATCCCTAGCAAACTCCTCGACTCACGGATACAAACACTCCTTGACGAGAGCCTCCTGATCCGCGTCGACTCGCAGAGCCACCAGTGCCTCCATGAGAAATCCTCGACTCATTTCAAACCCCAAGGAAACAAATAATCCTTGGCGCTTGGGAAACAAATAATCCCTAGCAAATTCCTCGACTCACGGATACAAACACTCCTTGACGAGAGCCTCCTGATCCGCGTCGACTCGCAAAGCCACCAGTGCCTTCGTGGGAAATCCTCGACTCGTTTCAAACCCCAAGAAAACAAATAATCCTTGGCGCTAGGGAAACAAATAATCCCTAGCAAATTCCTCGACTCATGGATACAAACACTACTTGACGAGAGCCTCCTGATTCGCGTCGGCTCGCAGAGAAACCAATATCTCCGCGGAAAAAAAAATCCCGATTCATCTCAAATTGCAAGATGAAGCCTCAGGCAGCAGGGATTAAAAAACTTGCTTCCTGAACAATGGGACCCTGCAAGTCGATCTAGACGGTCTCTTGCATACTATTCACGGGTTTCACTCTTCAAAGTCAAATTTCGATGAGGAGGGAAACAACCGCTTACGAGTCTTCTCGACTCGTAAGAGGGAAAAATTCTCTTATAGGATCCTTACGACCTATAAGAGAAAACACACTTAGGAATCCTCATGACTCCTAAGGAGAAAAGCCCACCTACGAGATCCTCTCGATCCGTAGGGAAAAAAATCTCTACGAGACCCTCATAGCTCATAGAGTTGAAAAGTCTTAGGCAGCAGATCTGAACCTGCGGCCTAAGCCATCGCTATTTCTTAAGAAAGTCAAGATGCGTGCTCTATTATACGTTGACCATGTTTACTAAGGTGGCGTGCCGAGAATAAAAGAAAGAAGAAAGCGACGGAAAGAGCATCTGATCTACATTTGATCAAGCGTTCGAAACACATTCATTCATGCAAAAGATTCAGAACAAAAGACAAGACAAGCTAAAATAAAAAGTTTCCATTCATATTGCCAAAAATTCTTACAATCATAAAAAGCAATGAACGAAAAATATTATTACAATGGAATAACTTCAGATCCAGGACACGGATTGAGAAAGTCAAAAGTAAGGCCATCTAGAGTTCTTCTGACCTTTCTGATTATTCTTATGCGCAGCCTCTCGCGCTCCTATGTGTCAAGATCCTCGGCAGGCCCTCCCGGCCTTCGATAAGCAGCAACTATCATCGTCTGCTGGAAGATTTGATGTAGGATGTCAATGAGGCCGTCCCGCCGTTTCTTCGAGATCAGTCCCGTCAGGTACACTGAATGCACCTTGTCTTCGGCATTATCCAGCGCGTTGAGCTGTAGGGCCTCGTGAAGACCCGGAAGTGCTCTCCATATTGCTCCCATCACGACTTTCAAGAGAGCCGAACGACGAGGAAGCAGCCAACCACCGCTTGCGTTCAGACGACCCATGACCTCTGCACATTGAGCGTCTGTAAACTCCTGGTTTTGTTGACGACCCTGTGCGCGGATATCGTCATAGGTGATGAACTCGTGCAAACTATATAGACGCACCGCCATTATGCCTGGAGGAAATACCACAGGAAGATTAGCGATAGAAGAAAAATAATATACACTGAGGGCTAAATTCCTCGAGAGCAAAGCTCTGTTCAGGGATTAAAACCCATGAACAAAAGCTCTGCAGATCTATAAGTTTTTGAGAGTGAAGCTCTGTTTATGAAACCCCAATGGGGATCTCTTTAGATCAAAAGATCTGTGAGAGCAAAGCTCTTTGGTTGAGATTAATTTAAATTAATTTGATTTACATTAATTTTACCTAAAGTTTCTAACTTTGAAAATGAGCAAAGCTCTGCTGGTGAAACCCCGAAGGGACTTTCTTTAGATCAGAAGATCTATGAGAGCAAAGCTCTGTTGGTTAAGATTAATTAAAATTAATTTAATCTAAGAATCAATTTTACCTAAAGTTTTTCTAAAAACTTTGGAAAGGAGAGCAAGGCTCTGGAGTTCTTGAAGGCAAGAGCAAAGCTCTGAAGTTTTTTGAAAATAAAAATCTGAAAGATGATAAGCATCTGTGGGGGACCAAAGGTTCTATTTATAGGCATCAAGTGCCTCTTCAACTTCCAAAAGTTGCCACGGCGGTTGGAATTCTGCCATCGTTACGCTCACGTTTGGGGCCACGTAAGCGCAACGGTGGGGGGGCATTTATTTCCCCCAATCAGAGCAAAGCTCTGCTGGAAATTCAAAATTCAAATTTTGAAGCAACGCTTCAAATTCCGGGCGCAACGCGCCACGTGTCAGGCACTGATGCATCAGCGCAGCGTCCAAGAAGGCGCGCCCAATTAGAGCAAAGCTTGTTAAAGGAAGCGCCGCGCTGCGCTCTGCGCTGTGCGACACGTGGCAGCGCAGTTGCACTGCGCTGTGCGCTGCGCGACACGTGTCAGCGCAGATGCGCTAGTGCAGATGCACCGTTTCATAAAAAAAGGGGCTAAGTGCCAAACGCAATTTATCCTTGCAAAATTACATGCACTTGATAATAACAAATTAAAATCATACGATACACAAGCACAACAGAGAACTAAAATAAAAGAACCCTTAACAGACAATGAAGTACTTGATTAAAAAGAAAAATACTTATTCATTATTATTGTTATTACATTTAAAAAAGATCACCGAATACGGGATCAGAAAGACAAGGGTTCACAAAAAGAAAAAGAAGATTATTCAGCTCCCTCTCCGTCTTCTCCATCATGTCGAAACGGCGATCCTCCCGAAGGGTAGCCATCCAACGGTCGACGCCACACTCCTCGAAAAAAGTGGCGATGACGACCCGACGAGCCCGTATCTGGCTCAGCAAGTGGAAAGAGCAGTCCCTCAGGACTTTGGTGATCAAGTGCGCTTCGAGAAAGCACTCAATCTTATTCTCGGCGGCATCCAGCATTGCTGAGGACATCTCTGCTGGAGGAGGGGGAATGTCGGCGAGCACCGAGGCAAGGATCATCCGAAGCCAAATGGAATGCGGAGGGAGAGGAGACCCCACACGAGTCAAAAGCTCGTGCATTGCAGCGTCGCATTGCTCGTCTGAGAGAGAAGGGTCCACCAGGCGCACAGAAAAACGGGGAACGATGTCCCGAATCGGCACCTCCCATGGTTGTCGGCGAGCATGAGGGCGGTTGCAAGCCATGATCGAAGAAGTTCTCTGAAAATGAAGAAAAGGCTCAGCCTTGAATTATATATATATATATAGACCCAAGCACAGAAAATTCTGTGCACAATGAAATCATTTCCAAGGCCCGGGAAATCAGAATTTTGGAAATACAAGTTTGACTTAAAAAAAAAAGAGGAGATGAAAAGATATCTCAGGCCGAAGCGACGCTTCTGATTTTCCCAAAATCTAAGTTTTAATAAATGAAGTAACGCTTCAAAATCCCATGTGCTGGGCGCAACGCGCCACGTGTCAAAAGCTGATACGGCAGCGCAGCGCCCAAGAAGGCGCGCCCAATCAGAGGAAAGCTCTATTTTAAGCAAAATTAAAGGAAGCAACGCTTCAGTTGCGCAAGCACTGCGCTGCGCGACACGTGTCAGCGCAGTTGCGCTGCGCTGTACGCTGCACGACACGTGTCACGCGCTAAGGCATTTGCGCCAAACAGAATAAAGATTTTAAGAAATCTTTCTGTTCTTGTTAAAACAAGAAGATTTTCTTCTGTAAAACAGAATCCCTTGGATCAAAGATCCAACGGTGGGGAAAATTCCCCAAATCACTCAGAGAAAGATCTCTTTAACAAATTTAACTAATTTATGGACACTATAAAAAGGACCCTAGGCCTCAATTCAAAGGCATCAACATTTTCTTAAAAAAAAGAGAGAAAGAAAACTCTGAAGAACTCCTCAAGAACAAAAAAAAAGGTAAAAACCTTTAGAAAAAGAGAAAGTTCTCTTATGAATAGATCATAGATCTAAAAACAAGAGCAATGATCTTTAATAAAAAAAATAAACAGTGCTTTGCACTTTTTTATGAACCTTTGGTTCTTTGAGATAAGAAAAACAAGAAAAAAACTTATCTTTTTTTTGATCTAAATTAGATCAAGAAATCAAATAGTGCTTTGCACTTCTGTTCTTGAATCTAAAAGATTCTTAGTGCTTTGCACTTCCAAACTGCGCTGTTGCGCTCTTGGGAGAGCGCCACGTGTCAGCTAAAGAACAACTTGCGCTACGCGCTTCTTGAATTAGAGTTTTGCTCTCTAGAATTGGCGCAACTCACCAAGGTGCGCCATGTGTCAACAGCGCAAGCGCAGCGCACCGCGCTTGCATGACACGTGTCGTCATCACAAGCGCTTGCGCTCTCTGATTGGCGCAAAGCGCCTGAAAATGCAATGCATTTCCTGAAGGGCCGGGCCCAATTAAAAGGCCTAACAGGCCTAATAAATAAAATGCTATGCATTATTTAAGAGGGCAGAGCCCAATTGAGAGGTCCAATGGACCAAAACAAATGCTCTGTATCATAATAAAAAGGGCAGAGCCCAGTCAAAATGGGCATAAATGGCCTGAAGTAATGCTATGCATTATTCTAAAAAGGGGAAAGCCCAGACAAAGGCCAAATGCAAACAAAATGTTGAACGTCCTCATGCCTCATGCCTCACCCAGCACGGGGTGTAGGGCTCGTCCTCATGCCTCACCCAGCACGGGGTGCAGGGGGCTACATCTAGGAGGCGGCCCCCGCCTCACGGCCTCGGGGAGAGGGCCCAGCCCCTGCTCCCCGAGGGGACTCAGACACATCTAAAGGAACCCTAACATCTACTCCTACGACGTGTACTGATTCTACAGGAGAAGACATCTAGCCTGGGAAAGAAATTCTTCAAAAGTTGGGAACGAGAGAGGGGAGACGAGCGCCGAGCAGCTGGGGCTTGAGAATGAGAAATATGAGAAAGTAAGGGCCCTAGGGCGAGCCCCACCCGTAGTTATTACCGCATACGGCCTCATCCAATGGCGCCCATCGTCTCCCGCCGAAACGACTCCTTGCGCCCAGCGGCTCCGATCGCTCCACGTGGCAGCCCAGCAATTGACCGTATCCCATCAGACGCCGCAGACCTGCGCACGTCGCATCAGCTAGTTGGCGCTCGACACGTGGACCGTCGCTTCGACTGCAGAGTGCACGAACCGGCGCACCCTCCTTAAATGCAAAGATCTCGTCTCGATTCGCTAGCAGGAAAGACAACCGACGGCTCGAGGACTCATCCCAGTATAACCCTGAGAAGAAGCTCACATCGGGGGGCCTGGCAGTCTACTCCTGACCCGATCCGCTAGCTGGTCGGGGCAAGAGTGGGGGGCTAATGATGACACTCGATATTGGCGACCTCCAATATTAGGACACGTGGCAGATGACGTGTCCCAAGACTCAGAAGAAAGGGCCCACAGGGGCCGACCAGACCACCCTGTGCCCAACCTGCAAGCGCAAACTGGCCCTCCTCGGGGCCCCCTGCAAATTAACCTCCTCAGCCCTTTAGCTCGCCCCGAGCTGCCACAGGACCAAGACTCCTCGGCCTCCTTGCTCGTCCCCGAGCCCCCAGCCGAGGCCGTCTTCCTCGGCCCTCCGACCAACTCCACCACTCACAGGCGTAACCGCCGCTTCGCGAATCTTGCCATGCGCAGATTCTACGCAAACTACATCCCACATTCCACGCCATCACGATCCCCATTAATGGGCGATCCGCTCCCTGCACGGGCGTGACGTCGGGAGCGTAACTGCCGGCGAGATTCTCGTGCCTGCTGCTGCGTGCCACCACCGCTATATAAACCCCCATCACAGAAGGGTCAAGTAAGCCATTCTTGACACTTTACGCCGTTACTCTGCTCGGGTCTTATTACTAACTTGAGCGTCGGAGGGTCCTCGGTGGTACCAGACCACCCCGGGACTTCTTTGCAGGTACTCGGCGATAGCATTCACACCTCACCTCTTCCTCCAAAAACCCATTGAGACCCATACGCATCGAAGGGCAATCAGCTAAGTTCACCGCGAGATCTACGGAAGACAACATCTGAAGGAGGTCCGAAAAGGAGCTCCATCAGATACTTACCAAGAAAAACCATATCCAGGAAGTGCATATAATGTTTTCCTACGGAAATACGCTGTTCCGACGTTTTGAGGTCACATGTGCTCTTGAACAAGGCACAGGTTTCAGTATGTGGTTCGCTTACGGAGGACACTGAGACAAATGTCCAGCTTTAGTAATATATCAATAGCTTTGCCCATGGAGATTTAAACCTGCAAAGAGTAAAACTCCATTAGTCGAGCTTCTAGAACATACATAACTAGGAAATGTCACTTTTGTACCCTTTTGTAAAATTCGTCATTTTCGAACAACTTGCATATCTCCCGTCTTTTTTACGACTAGAGACCTGCATGTTGGATTAAAAATTAACTTAATACATAATGTTTCTCTTAGTTTTTACAGTTGCCGCTCTTTGTTTAGTCATATTCATGTGTGCGTACGCGTCTGTATTAGAACCATGGTTTTCTATCTCAGCTGGTCCCAATCCAAGACTGTCCATTGCAATCCAAAAAATGATGTCCGGAACCGATAGCGAGATTGGTACCTACATTCTAAAGCTTAGTTTACTAATGATCTAGTGGCTTTATTAATGGGTTAATAGGTTATTTGTTCATTTAACATCATTGATAACGGAAAAATTATACATTTATGTCCTCCGTAAGCCTCAAATGCCAGAGAACCATCTCAATGATAGAAGTCCTAACTATACACAGAATTTTAATAATTATTATTTTTAAAAGAAAGGACTAATGGAATATACTAGTGTATACAAGTGTGTAAAAATATACTAACACTTGAAACAGACTATGCACTGTAAAGTGTTTTTCGTCACCCTATTGAGATAGGAATGCACAAAATCTGTAAAGTGTTTTTCGTCACCCTATTAAGATAGGAATGCGCGTCGTTTGTTAGGCATTTACAGATTTCCCTGCCTAAGATAGGCTGGGGTTTATTGATTATGGGGATACAAATTTCCGGCAGCCATGGACAAAACTGTCGTTAATATCCTCTCGCTTTTGGAGCGGGGAACCTTCGATTAACAGGTCAAACAGATCATGCGAAACTCAATGTGCAGTATATGTGTGTTGTGTTTGGGAACAAGTTTGAGAATGCTTGGACATATCGGGGGCCTCGCAGAGTTTTTACGAGATCTCGAAAAAGAGGAAAGTGCCAAGGAACTTGCTCTGGTGCAAACGAAGGGCTAACGCATGCACCTGAGGGGGGAAGTGGCGCAAGCGTCCAAGGGAGATTGGCGCATGCGAGGAGGTTGGTGCTGGCGCTTTGGCACCCACGCCAAGATTTCGAAGCTTAAGCTCCCGAGGGTTTGGCACTGGCGCTTTGATTTTAGAACTTAAATTCCAGTGGTTTTGGCGCTGGCGTTTTAGCGCCCGCGCCAGGATCTCGGAACTTAAGTTCTAGGGGTTTTGGCGTTGGCGCTTTGGCGCCTGCACCAAGATTCTGGGACTTAAGTTCCAAAGGGTTATGAGGCTAGCGCATGCGCCAAGATTCCAAAACTTAAGTTCCATGGGGGTTTGGCGTCTGCGCCAGGATTTTGGAACTTACGTTTCAGGGGGGTTTTCCTCGAGGGGAAGCATCCAAAGGAGGCTCCTCTCGATGGGGCCATCCCCACTCTTCTCCTAACCTGATCCAAAAAGCTCTCTTGATTTTCGAATCTCTGGATTTGGAATCTTGGATGGAAAGGGGTCCTTTTTCCTTCTCCAAGCCTCAGATCTTATCAAAAATGGTGTTTTGGGATAGGTTTTTCCTTCTTCTTCCTCTTTCCTTTTTTGAATTTGAGGAGGAAGAAGAAGGGAACCACTCCTTTTTAGGATTTGATGGAAGATTCATTTTTCTCTCAATGAATTTATGGCTAAAATCTATTTAGTTTTTGAAAAAGAGAGGTTATCCTCTGAATTTAAATGAAAAATAAAGAGGAAAAACCTTGAGGAGAGAGAGCGGAGGCTCAAAACCTTAGGTTTTATTTGGGGAATTGATTATGTTTTATTTCTTCATAATGTTGCTTTATAGAGGTTTACAAGTTTACACCTAGCCCCTTGGGCTTTACAAAATGGCATTTTGCCCATCCGGCATGTCCATGTGCTTATTTCTTCTTGTACATGAGCCATGAGTTTTACATAAATTTGGACTTATGTCCATTTTCTTTACATTTATTCATAAAAATTACATTAACATAATCTATTACATAATTTTCTTCATGGTATGAGGGGCCGGCCTCTTCATATTTGGGCTCGGCTTGGGCATGGGCCCACTTGTTCACGGTCTGATTTTGGCTTCGACTTGCTTTTGGTCAATGGGGAGTAAATTTTGACCCCAACATGCACCACATGATCTCAAACCGCACAAGTCAAGTCTTGCTGCTTTCTAAATTCAGGAAATATCCTTTGTGCCAATACCTTATTTCTTTTGGAAATTTGGCAAGAAGTCCAAGAGGACTGATGAATCCACAATAAACAGTCAACACTTGCAAACTAATTTGCTTCCGCAGCCAACTCCAATTTGATAGAAAGAGGGATTGGATGATGATCAAAGTAATGTTCGATAAAAAGGACTTCATTGTTTCAACCTATATTTATATTGGAGAAAAT
Source organism: Agapanthus africanus (assembly GCA_030015575.1). Taxonomy (NCBI): domain Eukaryota; kingdom Viridiplantae; phylum Streptophyta; class Magnoliopsida; order Asparagales; family Amaryllidaceae; genus Agapanthus; species Agapanthus africanus. Next base: position 33,236,801 of record CM057339.1, read on the forward strand.
AATACATAAGGCAAATGCCGGATGTCCCAGAAGAACAGGTTAATCCTAAACTGTAATGATTGGGAAATTTGCACTATATAACCGAATTTAAATCGCCAAGCAAAAGAGAAAAAGAGAAAGTCATAAAGTAAGAGTCAAGTACAAGTACCATGGAGCAAAACAAAAGCATTTTTAAATATTCCAAATACAGGAACTCTAATTACTAGCAGGGAGGCTATTATCCCAATCCAACGGCTCCAAATGGCATAAATGTGGGGGCCCTAGACCCCCAATTCGAGATCCACTGCCTCTGCTTTGAGGAGGTACAAGAATTCAACTCAAAGTCTATAATCAAGAAAATTTGATTTCAAATCCACAGCTAAAAATTAAGCATAAACTACAATTTTGAAATTATTACTATGTGAACCCATGAGGTTTAAGAAAAATACTATGTTTGGTTTTGAGCGCGGGAACCTTTCAGACAACCCATCCTGAAAAGAATAGTATGTATGGTTTTGCTCCAAAAGAAAATAATCAGATTGCTGGTCAATTACGTCCGAGAACATATAGGTGATATGAAAATGCTTTGATGTGGATAAGATATGGGTTTGGACATGTCTTCTTAATGAAGCATAAATCCGAAGCTTTTGATAAGTTCTAGGAATATAAGAATGAAGTAGAAAAACAAACAGGCAAAAGTATCAAGGCACTGAGATCTGATCGAGGTGGTGAATACTTGAGTGCCGAGTTCCTGGGTTACTTAAAAGAGAATGGAATTCTCTCTCAGCTTACTCCTCCATACACTCCGCAACATAACAGTGTATCGGAGAGACGGAACCGAACCCTATTGGATATGGTATGGTCCATGATGAGTAACGCTGAGTTGCCGCGATCGTTCTGGGGATATGCGCTAGAATCAGCTGCATACCTTTTGAACCGAGTTCCCACTAAGACTGTGCCTACCACACCATATGAGTTATGGAGTGGGAAGAAACCCTATCTTCAATATTTAAGATTTGGGGATGTCCAGCTTATGTCAAAAAGCAGCATGCGGACAAACTAGAGGCACGCTCAGTACTGTGCAAGTTTGTGGGATACCCAAAGAACTCAAGGGGGTATCTTTTCTATTACGCGGAGGAACAAAAAGTCCTTATTTCTCGTAATGCCCATTTTCTGGAACATCAGTTCTTAGAAAAAGAAATAAGTGGGAGCGCAATAGAACTGGAAGAAATTTGATTGATTCGAAAGAGTGTTTTTGTAGTTTAACCGCAATCAATAACGGTGTCGCGTGTAGCTAGACCGAGATGAGTACGGGTCGTCCTCTGGGAAACGTGAAACCTTCTATTCTTACTTTAGATGTGTTGAAAAAGAGAGGAGGAAGAGAGAATTTTGTGGAATGCTTTCTAGATCTACATTAAGCAAGAATGTAAAATATAGATCTAGATTATTTTTAAAATATAGTTAATATAATAAGAGGGCTTGTAGGGTTCGTTAGGATTTAGTAGTTATGGACGATTAATTAAAAGTTACCCTTTTTATCCATTAATAGATTTAGAACTAGAACGACGGTGATGCGTGTAGATTAGGGTTTCTGGAGGGAAAAGGAATCCCACTCTTAACCCTTATCTCGACACGGAACTCCGTTCATATCTAGCCTTTACCAAAACAATCATTAATCTAATCTCTAATAGCGGTCGGAACTAGCAAAGAATTGCTAGCGCGCCCGATTAGGATGTTAATGATTCTTTTGATAAAGTTCCTAAACTTTATAGGACTTAAAAAGGGTTTAGTTATTTTCATCATCCATTAGCCTACCCTAATCCTACGAACCCTAACAAGCGGAGAATTACTCGCGCATGTTGGGAGAAGAAGATGAAAAGACAAAGAGGGAAAACATAATGTAAAATGCAAAAACAATTAAATAAAATAACTACCTTTATTAATCGACTTGAACAAACTACACTTTAATCCATAGAAAATGATTACAAACTAGTTGCTTCTCGATCTTTCCTAAGGAGGTAGTCGAACAGTCGATGATCAGCCTGGATGCGTGAGCGTCGGGAGCTTCGTGATCTCTTCGGCTTGATGTCTTCTAACTTTAGCCCTTGGTCCTTTATATAGCCCTCAAAGAAGAAAAACTAGTTACCATATATGGTGACTTCCTAATATGGTAACTTTCCATACCTAGATTCTGAGTCCCTGTCAGTATTGATTTTATGATTTTGGCAGATTTTTGATCCTGACATCTTGAACATCTTGATCTCTTGACCTGAGCTAAATCTTTCACAATATCTCTATGAATAATGTTAGTTTATTTATTAAATTAGAGAGAGTGTCTTAATCACTATATATGGTAATAAATCTTTAAGAAACTTGATTAAGAATATTTAATATGCTATGCACTTTATATGGTAATAAATCTTTAACAAACATGATTAAGAATATTTGATATGCTATGCATCTTTTAATTAATAAAATATTATGCATATATTTTGAAATATTATTCTAACCATTTGTATGATATTATATCTTTTAAGAATTGTGATTAAAATATTTGATATGATATGCATATTTTCAATTACCAAAATATTATATAAATATAAAATGCCTATATTTTCCTTCATAATATTAATTATAATATATAAACATATGGAAAATAGTATTTTGCAGATAAATCCAAATATGTTTAATATTTATAATAAACACCTTTTATTATTTAAGAAATGTAAGGAAAATACTTATACCAAAGTGCAATATTTTCAACTGAACAAAATTCCAGAACCACAAGCTATTACTGAAAGCTTAGTAGAACCAGAGGGTTCGAAAGATCAGGACATTCCCACGCCACTCCGCAGGAGTAGTAGGCAGTCTCATCCGCCCGAGAGATACTACGGTTTTCTTATTGACGGGGATAGAGAGGATTGCATCATAGATTTTGATGAGCCTTAACTTCCAGCAAGCCATTCAGAGCGTCGACTCGGTAAAATGGCTGGATGCAATGCGGACCGAAATGGAGTCCATGTACACCAACAAAGTATGGACGTTGGACATTGCTCCAGATGGGGTAAAACCCGTAGGATGCAAGTGGATCTTCAAAAGGAAGATTGGTGTAGATGGACAGGTTGAGACCTATAAAGCCAGACTGGTAGCAAAGGGTTTTCGTCAGCGACCTGGTTTGGACTATGACGAAACCTTTTCTCCAGTAGCTATGCTGAAATCCATTCGGATCCTTCTTTCCATTGCTGCCTTCCACGATTATGAGATTTGGCAGATGGACGTAAAGACAGCTTTTCTAAATGGACATTTAGAGGAGTGTGTCTATATGGATCAGCCAGAGGGTTTCATTCAGAGTGGGAGCAGCGGGAAGGTGTGCAAGTTGCTTAAGTCCATTTATGGACTAAAGCAGGCATCGCGGAGTTGGAACATCTGTTTTGATGAGACGGACAAGGAATTTGGCTTTATCAAAAATCCAGATGAACCATGCATCTATTGTAGATTTGTAGCGAGAACTGTAGTATTCCTCGTTTTATACGTGGATGACATTCTCTTAATAGGAAATGACATTACTATGCTACAATCTGTCAAGGGGTTCTTGTCACACAGGTTCTCCATGAAAGACCTAGGTGATGCCTCATACATTCTGGGTATCCGGATCTACCGTGACAGATCCAAGAGGATATTAGGACTTTCACAGTCCAGGTACATCGACACCATACTGAAGAGATTCAGTATGGAAGATTCCAAGCGCGGTAATCTACCGGCTTGTCACGGGATCACCCTCTCCAAAGAGATGTCTCCCAAGACTGATTTGGAGAGGGATCGCATGTCTATTATACCCTACGCTTCTGCGGTAGGCTCTATAATGTATGCGATGTTGTGTACCAGACCGGATGTGGCTTATGCACTGAGTGTGGTAAGCAGGTATCAGTCAAACCCTGGGGAGAAACATTGGATAGCAGTAAAGAACATTCTCAAGTACCTGAGAAGGACTAAGGAGATATTCTTGGTGTATGGCGGAAAAGACCTGCAGATTGAGGCCTTTGCTGACTCCAGCTTCCAGAGTGACAAGGATGATTCCAAGTCCATGTTGGGTTTTGTCTTTACCCTCAATGGAGGGGCGGTGTGTTGGAAGAGCTCCAAACAGGAAACCGTTGCTGACTCGACTATGGAAGCGGAATACATCGCTGCATCTGATGCCGCAAAAGAAGCTGTCTGGATGAGGAAGTTCTTGAAAGAACTTCAGGTGGTTCCATCCATTGTTGACCCAATACCTCTGTATTGCGACAACAACGGGGTTATAGCTTTAGCGAAGGAACCCAGGTCCCATCAGAATTCCAGACACATCTTGAGGCGGTATCACCTGATCACGGAGATCGTGGATCGCCAGGAGATCGAGGTTCGAAGGGTTGCTTCAGAAGATAACACAGCAGATCCATTCACCAAGGCCTTGCCCCAGACTCAGTTCGAGCGGCTGATCGAGATGATAGGTCTTCGATACGCCAGTACATGGCCTTAGTGCAAGTGGGAGATTGTTAGTGTATATGTCCTAGAGGCCATTACTGTATCATACTAGTTTGTATATTACTTGATGGAAGCTTGGGATATTCACAGTTGTATATACAATCTTGCTCGAAATGGTAGTATGCTACTTGGTTTGTCTCTGCTTTAATATGTGCATGTGTTTCTTTTAGCATATCACTGATATACATATTAGTAGAGCCCTTAGGATCTTTGCTTGATTACCAGCGTTGTGATGGCGATCACACTCGTGGGAGCTGGGTGATCTATAAGCACATCCTTATACAGGTCCCTAGTCGTTGGACTATCGAGACAGGGCATCGATACTCCGGAGTAGACTAGCGTATGCGCTTCTCATCCCAGTGTGGGAGACGGTCTGTCCCACAGCCGTCAGTACGTCGTACTTGAGATAGTATGCGGGTGCTCGTTAGGTTACGAGTACACTGGACAGGACTCGTCGGGAACTGTTGGTTGGTATTATACCTATCGTCAGTTATCAGTTCCCAGGTGACATGAGTACAGCTTAGTCCGCTGACTTGACACTGTCACTTCGCCTCGAGTGTGTTCCCACTGCACTTTGATTACTACCCTACCACGGCTCAAAGGAGTCATGCAAACAGGTAGTTTTTGGGTGCAGTCCCGAAGCACTTGGAGGCAGTGACGGTTAGACAGGATTCGTCTCTCCCGGTATTGGGGGTTGACATCGCGCTGTGTCCAGGAGAGCCATTACACGAGTAGTCCCTGACCAGGGCAAGCGAGATATACTGGTAGGTTTCCAGTGTTATCTCAGGGTGTTCTGGGCTACACTCCGACACGACTTGTACCGCTATTAGGGGACTGACATTCACCGCCCCCCTAGGCCCGCCATGCGATGTATCAGACGAACAGACCGGACTGTACGGAGATTGTCACATACAGGCTCAGTAGGAGTTCAGATGGGGTTCACCTCGTCAGTCTTCTTGTCGACATCTACCTGGGGACCGTTACGTACAGCTAGTGCCGCTTGCGGTCTGTGGTTAAACCCACTGCCAACGTAGTGTCGAGTCTTTAGAGTCCCACACAGAGAGCTATTCGCCTTTAGGCAAAATGAGTAGAGGTCGCATGGTTTTGCGACAGGGTTCGTTCATATCCGCGCACTTGTGCACGTTTGCTGTCCGGACAGCTTATACTAGCGGGCTTTGGTTTAAGCCGGATCCTAGTATATGATTTGGGATTGGTTTTTCTCTTTGTATTCGTGTTCCTCGGATCACGAATACGGGTGCGTATGCACAGTTGCTTGAGACAGAGGGAGAGGACTTTGATTAGGGTTAATGACTATTGTCATTTGTATTAACCCTAATGATTATGTGTGTATTATGGTTAATTGATATTAGTTTAATAATTGTGCATGGTTATGGTTGTTGACCATTTGACCCACCTTGACTTGTTGACCTTGTTGACACTTTGACCATCATCATTTCATTTGGAAGATGCTCTTTGATCCTTGCAATTTGCATTAAAAATGAAATGATAATGGTCATGTCTTGATTAACCATGACCATTATCTAGCTAATTATCTAATTACAATAATTCACACATATATGTGAGAATGGTTTATTTTATTCTCATTCTATCATTTACTTTCTCTCTCTTGTTCTTCCTCTCCCTCAAGCTCTCCCCTCTCATGTGTTGAGAAACACTTGAGCTTGAGAAAAACCCTTTCTTGATAATCTCTACTCTCATTTAGGGTTCAAGTATTAGCACTTCTTGCACCCTAGTTACTTCTAGCTTGGAGTTGAAGCCAAAGGTCGAGGCTTTCGGGTGGATCTTTCTTCGACGTGAGAAGACGACTAAGATGACCTCCTTCCACCACTCCAAGGAGCAAGGAGAGAAGGACATAAAGCCCAAGGTATAACCTTTCTAGCACTTAGCTAGTTTCTAGTTAGCTTTAGCTTGTTTTTGTTTAGCAAAGATCCTTCATAGTGTAGTCCATGTTGTCTAAGCTCATAAAAATTCGATTTTTATTCCGTTTTCCGCCTCCCCGTAAGTACCGGAGTGGGCAACGTGGACTTACAGGAAGACTGTCTATACCAAAAGGATCTATATCTTCCATTGCTAGGAGAAAAGCCCGAGAAGATGACCGATGAGGAATGGAACCTTTTGGATAGGAAAGCCCCGGCAACGATCAGTTTGTTGTTGACTCCGCAGGTGGCCTTTAATATTTCAAAGGAGAAAACAACTAAGACGCTAATGACGACGTTAGCGAAGTTGTATGAGAAGCCATCGACATCAAATAAAATATTTTTGATGAAAAAGCTTTTCAACATGAAGATGGTAGAGAATGGTTCGGTGATAGAGCACCTGAACGAGTTTAACAACGTGACAAGCCAACTTGAGTCCGTTTCAATCATCTTTGAAGACGAGATTCAAGCTTTACTGTTCCTATGTGCGTTGCCAGAGAGTTGGGAGAACCTAGTGATGGCGGTTAGCAACTCTATCTCGGGGATTCTCACGTTTAATGATGCGGCAAACTGCATATTAAACGATGAGATGCGGAGAAAGTCCGCGAGTGGGAGTTCTGGAACTTCTGCACTTTCGGTGGAGAATCGCGGCAGAATAATGAAAAGGGGAAAGTGGAAAAAGGGCAGGTCTAAAAGCCGAGGTAAATATCAAGAAAAAATCCAAGGCGCCTGTTGGAATTGCGGAAAGAAGGGCCACAGAAAAAGTGAATGCAGGCTTCCGAAGAAAACCTCAGAAGAGAAGACGGATGAAAAGGAAGCGAATGTGGTGTCTACATAAGAACAAGGGGAACAAGGTTTTTGTTTATCGGCGAGCGAGAACACAAAGGCGGATACTTGGTTCCTAGATTCAGAAGCTTATTTTCATTGCACTTCGGTCAGACATCATTTTAGCGAGTATGTTCAGGGAGACCTTGGACATGTGACGGTGGGAAACGGTCAATCGTGTAAGATCGTTGAAAAGGGGACGATCATCTTGCAACCGTCAGGAGGTGGTCAAATCAAATTGAAGAATACTCGTCATATTCCGGATTTGAAAAAAAGCTTGATTTCCACAAGTCAGCTAGACAACGAAGGGTTTACTACAACGTTTGGGAATTCTCAATGGAAGATTTCTAAAGGGTTGCTGGTGGTCGCAAGGGATAAGCCGAGCGGTTCGTTGTACTCATTAAATGGGAGCAGTGGAGGCTCGGTTGTATTGACGGCAAGTTCGGAGAAAGATCCGGAGACTTCGTTGTGGCATAAGAGATTACGGCACTTCAGCGAGAAGAACATGAAAATTCTTCAAACCAAGGGGGTTCTTTCGGGGCTGAAAAAAGTGGAGTAGGGGTTTTGCGAGAGCTGCGTTTGTGGGAAGCAAAACGCGCTCAGTTTTCAAATTGGAGGCGTAGCGAAAAAGACCAAGAAATTGGAGATGGTGCATACCGACGTGTGGGGTCCAACCTCGGTGGAGTCTTATGGAGGAAATCGGTACTTCGTGACGTTCATCGATGATACAAGTCGGAAGACATGGGTGTACGCGATGAAGAAAAAGTTCGATGTGTGTGGCATCTTCAAACACTGGATTGCACAGGTGGAGAACCAAACGGGGATGAAAGTTAAATGCCTAAAGTCCGATAATGGCGGGGAATACTGCACCCAAAAGTTCGAGGAGTTTTGCTCGCAAAAAGGTATTCGTTGGTTGAAGACGGTACTTGGGACGCCACAGCAAAATGGTATCGCTGAAAGGATGAACAGAACGATCCTAGAGCGAGTGCGAAGTATGAACTTGGATGTGAATCTGCTAAAATTCTTATGGGCAGCAGCGGTCGATACTGCTGTGTATCTAATCAATAGAAACCCGGCAAGTGCGCTTGATGGAGGCATTCCAGAAGAAATTTGGTCGGGTAAACCGGTCAACTATTCGCACCTTAAAGTATTTGGCTGTATCGCGTATTTTTTGATTGATAAGGCAGAAAGGAGTAAGCTTGATTCCAAATCTAAGAAGTGCGCTTTCATCGGGTATGGTGGAGACGAGTTCGGATATCGACTGTGGGATTACACAAGTAAGAAAGTAATACGCAACCAGAACGCTGTCTTTGATGAGCATCACTTATATAGAGAAGAAAAGCAAGCCAAAGATGGTGTTGTATCTGAGTTCGTAGAGTTAGACGGAACTCAAGAGAACAATCAGGTGTCCACAAGTGGGGATCAAAATATGGAGGAAGATGTAGTGCAGGATCAGACTCAAGAACATGATGGTGACCATGTTCAGCAACCAGATGTGCCAGTTCTGAGGAGATCTGCGAGAGATAGAAGGCTACCTGAAAGACTTGTGACCGACTTCATTTTGTACACGGATTTGGGAGAGCCTGAATCCCTTGAAGAGGCGACGCAAGATGGTGCTAGTAAGCAGTGGGAGCGAGCTATGGACGAGGAGATGGATTCTTTGAAGAAGAACCGCACGTGGGACCTAGTGAAGCTACCCAAGGGTCGAAAAGTGTTGCTGAATAGATGGGTGTACAGGATAAAAGATGAGGCCGATGGTGTGAAGCGGTACAAGGCTCGCTTGGCAATCAAGGGATATGCACAAAAGCAAGGAATTGACTATCAAGAGATATTTTTCCCTGTGGTGAAAATGATATCAATTCGGGTGATCCTTAGTATTGTGACGGTGGAGGATCTGCACTTGGATCAGATTGATGTGAAGACCGCGTTCCGTCATGAAGATTTAGTGTAGGAGATCTATATGATGCAACCACCGGGATACGAGGTGAAGGGAAAAGAAACTATGGTGTGTACACTGCGAAAGAGTTTGTATGGCCTTAAGCAAGCTCCAAGACAGTAGTATCTCAAATTCGATCTATTCATGCTTGTTTACCCCAATCAGAGCAAAGCTCTGCTCAAATTCCAAGGCGGGAAACGAAGCAACGCTTCTGTTTCCCCCAATCAGAGCAAAGCTCTGTTTTGAAAAACTAAAGTGAAAATTAAAATTAAAAATAAATGAAGCAACGCTTCAGATCTCCCGCGCTGCGCGCAGAACGCCACGTGTCAAAATCAGGCACGCCAGCGCAGGGAGCGCAGCGCTCAAGGCAGCGCACCTAATCAGAGCAAGGCTCTATTTAAAACAAAATTAAATGAAGCAACGCTTCAGTTGCGCTGCGCTCTGCGCTGCGCTCTGCGCTGCGCGACACGCTGTGCGACACGTGTCAGCGCAGTTGCACCTAGCGCAGTTGCGCTGCGCTCTGTGCTGCGCGACACGTGTCAGCGCAGTTGCACCTAGCGCAGTTGCGCTGCGCTGCGCTGTGTGCTGCGCGACACATGTCAGCGCAGTTGCGCTGCGCCCTGCGCTGCGCGACACGTGTCAGCGCAGTTGCGCTGCGTCCTGCGCTGCGCGACACGTGTCAAGCGCAGGTGCGTTTGCGCCAAACAGAATTAAAATTCCAGTAAGATCTTTCTGTTCTTGTTAAAACAAGAAAATTGTCTTCTGTAAAACAGAAGCGCTTGGATCAAAGATCCAACAGTGGGGAAAAATCCCCAAATCACTCAGAGAATGATCCCTTTAACAAATTTAACAAATTAATGGACACTATATAAAGGCCCCTATACCCCAACTCTAAAAACAACAACACAGAGAATAGAGAAACTCAAGAAACAGAGAGAGAACTCTGAAGAATTTTGAGAAGAACTCAAAAAAAAGAAAGGTAAAACCTTTGAATAAGAAAAGAAGAACTTCTTCTGAATAGATCATTGATTTAAGAACAAGATCAAGGATCTTCAATAAAAAAAATTATAATAAATAATAACAAAGGCATTGCCTTTTTTATGAACCATTGGTTCTGGAATCTTAAAGATTCTTTTCTTGGATCAAGAAATTAAAATAGTGCCTTGCACTTGCAAATCTGCACTGTTGCACTCCTGGTTTGGCGCAAACCACCAGAGAGCGCCACGAGTCAGCACCCGAATAACTTGCGCTATGCACTTTTAAGATAGAGCATTGCTCTCTGAAATTGGCGCACCTCACCAGAGCGCGCCACGTGTCAGCAACGCACTGCGCTTATGCTCACCAGAGCGTGACACGTGTCACCTCCACATGCGCTTGCGCTCAATAATTAGCGCAAGGCGCCTGACAGGCCACATGGCCACTGTCAGTTTGATTAATACACTGCAGAAGGGCCAAGCCCAATTAAAAAGGGCCTAACATGCTTAATAAAATGCAATGCATTATTTTAAAAAGGGCAGAGCCCAAACAAAAACAGATGTTGTGCATCATTTAAAAGGGACAGAGCCCAAATCAAAAAGGCTTAGCAGGCCAAAAGAAAATGCAGTGCATTATTAAACAAGGGCAAAGCCCTAGCACAGGCCTAATAGGCCAAAGATAAAACGTTGAAAATTCTCAACTGGACTTAGCCCAATCACGGCCGTAAGTCCTCAAATTAAATTGACTGAGCAAGACTGCTCTATTAAATCAATTTACATACAGTTCAAGAGTACATCTTTGAGCTCCTCTGACACCTATCGCTGTAATCCTTCAACGACGTCAGAGAGGTGACGGATCCCGACAACCGCACATCGATACGGACTGTGGGGTACTTAAACTCATGGACTAATGCGTCCTTAAACTAATGGACTAATGCGTCCTTAAACACATCCATACGGACTGTGGGGTCCTTAAACCCATAGACTTATGCGTCCTTAAACTGATGGACTAATGCGTCCTTAAACACATCTATACGGACTATGGGGTCTTTAAACCCATGGACTAATGCGTCCTTAAACTAACATCCGTCCCTAAAACGGGAACGATGGACCACCATGTCCCTAAACTGGCAATGGACCACAATGTCCTTAAACTACCTATGGACCACTACGTCCCTAAACTAGAACAATAGAGCCCCCAAACGCTCTTTTGTCGGATCTAAACGATCCCGTTTAAGTTGATCTTAGCCTCAAATCTGGCTAACGTATCCTTAAACATTCAAATTGGACTATAAAACTCCCAATCAACTTTGGTTCAAGGGTACATCTCTGAACTCCTCTGACACCTGTCGTTGTAATCCTTTAACGTCGTCAGAGAGGTGACGGGTCCCGACGACCATATATTAAATGGACCACCACGTCCCTAAACTGGAATGGTCTTTCCGTTAAGTCGATCTTAGTCTCAAATCAGACTAACGTATCCTTAACGAACGTTTAAGTTGATCTTAGCCTCAATATGGCTAACGTATCCTTAAACTAAAACACCAAACCCAAATCTAAGTAAATACGGATTTGGACTAATCCACGTCCTACGGGCGACGGCATAACTTAGTCTCCGTATACAATCTACGGGCATCCACAAACAAACAAACACACACGACACGAAGTGAAATTTCTGGAGAAGGAGAAAGTGGTTACCGCGATGCGGTAGCGTAATTAACTGCAGGGGCTTGCGCCTGCAGGGAAGAGCGTCCCCACAATCAAAAAACCCCTCAAGCGAGGGGGAATCTGACAAAGTCTGCTACATCGGCCGCATCCGTCTAAACCTTCGATACACGGTGTCAAAATCAACTTGGCATCTTCGGAGAGGTAGACGGATAAAACCAAATAGCATCTGCCCCGAATCTCAGGCAAGACGTCTTCATGTCCTCGCCGTCTTTCGGAGGGGAACAGATTCTGGCACGCCCGGTGGGACCTTTTCCTCTTTCCACTCCACACTTCGTGTGTTGTCTTCGCAAACGAATCGTGGTTTGTTAATGGTTGCCTTTGGGTTTCAAGTTACTAAGATTTGGTCTTTTGCCTGGCGCAGAAATCAAGCATCAATGGCCTCCAACTGCTCGAGCTGCTCGAAATGCAAGTGTAACCGACGCTCCGCCTCACCTGGAGGTGTAGCCTATGGGCCTCAAGCGGCCTCCATCCTTGCCATGCCGGTGGAACAAGTGACCCAGGCCACCACCGGTCTGTTTTTCAGGACCATGCACTTACCTGCAAGCTTCACCATTCCAGTGCCCGCACCGGAAGCGCACAAGAAGTCAGTTTTCGATCGCCTCACTGCTACAACGGCCCTTTTCAACGGGTCGTCCAATATCAAGCCGGCAGCCTCTGTTTTTGCCAGGCTGAGCCAGAACTCTGATGGGCCTGCCAAGAAGCCCATGAACCCTGAAGTGGCCGTCCAAAGGAAGACAGCCACCTCTGCTCCTGAAGTCGTCAAGGCGGCTTCTCCTGTTAAAGAGTCGGTCTTTTCAAGGCTGACTATTCTGACTCTTGCTCCTGCTCGAGGGTCTGTCTTTGACAGATTGAACATCGCCACTCAAAGGACAACATCAGTCTTTAAGAGGCTGGCACCGGCAGCGCCTCATCCGGACATGGGGCAAGACGAAGCTGTCCCTATCGCCGAGCCAGTCCCAACAGCTCGACATGCTTGACGTCGCCACTGGCGCCGAATAAGGAAGGCCGGGGGCAACTCCCCCTCAGGGCTAACTCCACCTGCTCCAGTAGTAGAAGTTAATGCTGCTGTTCCAACTGGGAACAGCTTTGAACCACTAAGGAGGGTACGTAAGAACTCTCCGACTGCTATGCTAAAAAGATCTCCTCCACCTGCGGAGAGAGTTACAGAAACTAAGCTGGAGCAGCCCCCTCAACGGCTGTCCTCCAGAATTTATAAGGTCTGGCGGAGGGTTCAAGATTTCGTGATCAACCAAGATCACTCTCGCCGGCAGAAAAGGGCGAAAGTGCAGGAAGAAAAGTACCGTCCTGACAAACAGTAAAGGACGACAACCGCCAGGGTGCTCGTTGTAACGGCCCCTTCAACTGCAACGGCCCCTTCAACTTCAACGGCCCACAAGAGAAGAAAGCCGGAGAAGGTCCCCATGCCTGCGGCAGATGTCAAAGGCGGCGAGCCCAAACGCCCTAAGTCCGGGGGTATTGTGGTCCATACCGTCTACATGGCGTCTGGTAAAGAAGACAGCCGTACATCTACAGGTCATAGACCGCTTACATGGTCAGTGACCAAAGCTCAGGAGCAACAGCAGAAGCTCCAAGAAATGATGAATGCGATGGCCGCACTCACTGGGCCAAAAGAAAGCCCCGAAGCGTCCTCGGATCAACGCCAGGAGCAAGAAACTGACGCTGAATTCCTTCATAGGATATTGGAGAAGAAGGACAAAGAGGCTGCGGAACAAGCAGCCAACATAAAGCGAATGGCCCTCCTGTTCCAGGACATGGTGGGTATGATGATCCAACAAGATCCTCCTGCTGAAGATTCTCCGATCGTCCTTGAAGACGATAAGGGAGAAACGTCAAATCCTCCACCGGCTCTGTCAACAGCCAAGGAGGAGACAATCTCCAAAGCTGACCTGGACGAATATATAGCTCAACAGATACGGGTTCACCAGGCGACTGAGGCAGCCGGTCAGGTCGTAAAAACGGGGCGACCATATTCGAGCTGGTACGATCAGATTAAGTACCCGCCGGGCTATACAATACCGAAATTCCATGTGTATAAGGGGACTGGCAATCCCTATCAGCATGTTGCCCAGTTCAGGGCGCTTTGCGGCAACACCGGCGGTGATGATAAATTGTTACTTCGCCAGTTCGTCGGTAGCTTATCGGATACAGCATTCGAGTGGTACTCCGAGCTCCCAAACGACTCTATCAAGATATTTGCGGAGATGGAGCTGCTGTTTATCCAGCGTTTCGCAAGCGCCAGCGAACGCACCCCGATAACGGCATTGATTAATGCCAGGGTGAAGCCAGGCGAAACATGGGTTCAGTATGCAATACGGTGGCGGAACTTATGGTCGAAATGCGAACAACGCATTGAAGAAGCGCCGGCAGTAGGGATGTTTGTGGGAACCCTCGATCCGCAGGCAACCATATCCCAATTCATGATGTTCTTTAAGCCGACTACCTTCCAAGCCCTGATCGATAAGCTAGCTCAAATGAACCAGATGGGCCATAGACCGCCCCCTCCAAAGCCGGATTCTCGAAATGAGAAGGGGACGGGAAAAGCAATCGTTGTCGCCAATGCTCAACAACAGCCGAGCAACTTGAAACCGGCTGTCCGTCAAAATAATATGCGTCCGCGCATACCACTTGAGGAAAGGCTAGGACGTCCTTACTCATTTCCTCGAGATAAAACGAGAAGATTGTTCGAGCTGGCCTTGCGCAACCGACTCATAAATCTGCCGGATCCAAGACGTCCATCGCAGCCAAATGACGTCAATGATCCCAATTACTGTCCTTATCACCGAGTACTGGGTCATCCGATCGAGGATTGTTACGTCTTCAAAAATTGGATAGAGGACCAGTACCAACAGGGCAAGTTCGCGTTGTCCGATAGATGGAAGGTGAATCCGCCGCAGCCTCACACCCCTAAAAGGGTGAATACGCAGGGGGTAACGTGCTCCCTCGTTGGAGAAGCTCCATGGGAGGTTGTGCTATCAGCCAAAACAAAGAGGATGCTGAACGATCTTCAAACATGCCCAGCGATCAGGTGGAAAAACCCGTTGGAACCTCAGATCATTGAAGGGATGTTGAAGCCGCGTCCAACTCTAAAGACCGATGGTAGTGGCCCAAGCACTCACAACCAGCCGTCAAAATTTTCGAAGAAGAAGAAGAAGAAATCCAAGAAGCCTGTGAAGCCTGGCGATAAGCGCACGAACTTACAAAGACAGATTGACGCGCTGGAGGAATATAACCAGAAGGCACGGACTCCCATCACACTCTAAGAGTTCCTCAACCAAGTCTTTCAAGAGGAAGATGAGGGGGAGAGTTCGTCGGATGAATCCGAGGAATACGTAGCGAGCTGTCATATGATTTCCCATTCGTTTACAGACGATGAGGAAACTCCTTGCACTGAAAAGCTGGGGGCAGATCCTAAACCGGAAATTCTGGGGCCATCAGATGAAACAATTGACGCATTCCTCAAAGAAGCTCTGTTGAAAAGTAAAGCTGATCGGGAATGCGAGATGGCCATATTTGAAAGGGCCAAGCGACAGCGACTTGACGAAAGAGTTGAGACACTCCCGCTGGAGCAAAGTACGGCCACCGCAGATAAAAGCAAATTCAAGATGAGGAAGAGACTTGCTAAAGCCATATCAATGGGTATGAAGCTACCACCCTCTGAAAGAAACATTGCTGGTGAAGCAGAAATGCACCCTTCCTACTGCTTGTATCATCGGAAGATTTCGCACCCCACCGAAGAGTGCAAAGCTTTCAATAAATGGTGGCAGGGATATGTCGCTCACCGGCAACATTTTAAGCGGGAAAAGCGCAAAACTCGTTGGGAGCGGAAAAGTACGACCGAAGAGCTTAGAAGAACTACCGGCGACTGTCGCATGGTTAACACCGGGGAAGCGCAAGTTCTCACATTCGGGAGCGACTCTGACGAGGAAATGGAGCTTAGCCCTCTCTTTAAAGAGTCCATTTCGGAAAAGGAGGAAGTGCCAAAAGCTTGCGAAAATATCCGGTCGCGTAATCGTACGCTACCTGAAAAGAATTTCGGACCCTCAAATAAAAAAGATAAAGGGAAAGAAAAGGTCTCTGAGGATATTGCCCTAGATGACCAAGTCATGGAAGAGCTAGCCGCCAAGGACCCGCCGAAGAAAAATAAGGTGGATTACAACGTTTTAGCGCATCTGAGGAAGCTACCCTCGCAGCTCAGCATTCTTGACGCCCTTTTACTATCAAAAGAGGCAAGGGATTCATTAATCAAGGCACTACAGGAGCCGGAACAATTCCAAGCTTTTCTCGCCGAAGAAAAGATGAAGGACGAGCTGGAGGAAGTGCACACGGCCGATACCACTTTCGGTGATGAAGACCTTCTCCTTAGGACGTGCGAACACAACTGGCCCCTCTATGTCTCAGGATACTGCCATGACATAAAGATAGGCAAAATCTTGGTTGACAATGGGTCTTCCGTTAATCTCCTTAACGTACGGGTGTTAAAGGAAATCTGCATGAGCGTCCAGCACCTCGCTCGGGATAAGATCACCATCTCCGGGTTCGACTTCCAATCATCAAGAACTCTTGGGTCTGTGATACTGACGCTACGCTTTGGGCTACTCGTCACGGATATTAAGTTCCACCTCATAGACACCAAGACATGCTACAATGCTCTGCTCGGCCGACCATGGTTACACGAGTACAACATCATCCCTTCTACACAGCATCAGTGTATGAAATATTTTAAGGATGGTCTCGAGTATACCGTGACGGGAGAACTGAACCCGTTCTCCGTGAACGAGGTCCGCAAATATGAAGATGCCAAATACTTCTTACCGGATTTCGAAGACACGGAGAGGTGTCACAAGCTGGGAAACAAAGCTAATGCCACCATCCCTGTCTTCGGGAGTGATACCGAGGAGGAGGAGGAGATAGTTTATTCGGGTCCGCCTCAATACAACAAGCCAGGACCATTCGTTCCTACGTTGATCTTTGGTAGTGACTCGGAAGATGAGGTCCATGCTATATTCTCTGCTCGGCTTTCAATACAAACATCCGCTGATGAAGAGCAAAATCTACAAGTCGCCATGGTTCCACTTAAACATCATAAAGAACTGGATGCGCTCAATACCTACAGTGTAGAGGAGCTGCGGACGTTCTATGTCCCTCCCAGGCGAGAAGGCGAAAAGGCAATTCTATTCTACCGGTCTGAAGAAACCAAAGTGGAGAAAGAAATCTGGCACGGCGCGGATCCTACACTTGACAAGCTTCAGCCCATTCGTCTGCCCAGATATTATACAGAAGGCTTGAAGAGGCTGCTGAAGCGCCAGGGGATATCCTTCAAACAGACCGCTCGAAAAGCCAAATTCTATGACAGGGTCTGGAACGTCCCCGGAACTCAGCACAAGTTGCCTAGTGGAAGGATGGAAACAATCGGACTTGGATACATTTGGTCCAAGAAACGAGAGCTACTCCTCGACTGTTACGTCGTGCATGACTTTAATGAAGAAGCGGATGCTCAATGGGAGGACGCTAATCTTGAACCGGTAAAAGTTCCTGATGCAAAAGTGCCCAGTCCGTCGTTCGAAGAACAAATGAACAGGCTTATAAGGGAAGCTGGTCAAAAAGTCCGAGACGACCACAACCGCGAAATTGGCCATCTACGAGAAAGCCAAAACGCAACGCCTCCTCCAACAGGCCGTGAAAGACGAAAGTGCCGCTCCCTGTCAACCTGTTATAAAAAAGGCTCGACGCAGAGGCAGAAACAAGTCAAAAAGCGAAAGAGGCGCTCGACATCAACAAAGCGGGACTAAGAAGCCATGCAAGCGGGAATCGAGCGATCCAGATCTGTCCCTTGTAAAGAAGATGAGTCGAGCATACTCTTTTCCTCGGGACAAGACGAAGAAGATACTTGACCGAGCTATAAAATACCAGATGCTTACACTACCGGAGTCTAAACACCCCGAACAAGCAGGCGAAGTCTCACACCCAAACTATTGCTCTTATCACCAATAGGGCACCCTCTCGAAAACTGCTTCACCTTCAAGAACTGGGTTAAAGATCAGTATCAGCTCGGCAAGTTCGCTCTATCTGACAGCTGGAGAGTAGCGCCGCCACAGAAGCATGAACCCAAAGCCGCGAGAGCAGAACCAGATCCACATCGGTCTTGGAAATGAGCTCGTACTTGTCATATGATAACAATATCAAAAGAAGAGCCCGAGAATATGGATGACCTCCTCTGGTTCTTCGAAAACAGCGATGACGAGGTGATCTCAGAATTCCCAACGGCGCCAAAAGAGCTGGAAGATGGAATACATATTACCGCAGATAACCTCAAGAAAATTGAGTTGGGGACGGCGAACGACCCGCGACCGACATTCGTCAGCGAGCTGCTATCTGAAGAAAGGGTGGCTGCGTTAAAAGACGTGCTTGTACAGTATAGAGATTGCTTCGCATGGAACTATTCCGAAATGCCGGGACTAGATCCAGAAATTGCTGTGCACAAATTGGCGATATCCTCGGACGTCAAGCCAGTCAAACAGGCGCTGAGAAGAATGCGGCTCAAGCTCGAGATGAGTATCAATACTGAGGTCAAGAAGTTAATCGACTCTGGCTTCATCCAAGAAGTTCAATATCCCGACTGGATTGCCAACATCGTCCTGGTAATGAAGAAAAATAGGACAGTGCGCATATGCGTGGACTTCCGGGATCTCAATAAAGCTTGCCCGAAGGACGATTTCCCAGTGCCAGTCACTGAACTGATGATAGACAATACGTCCACTCACGAGGTTTTCTCCTTCATGGACGGCTCATCAGGGTATAATCAAATAAAGATGCATCCTGAAGACCAGAAGCACACCGCTTTCCGGACCCCTCTGGGGATATTCTGTTACAAGGTGATGCCCTTCGGTCTAAAGAACGCCGGTGCCACCTATCAGAGGGCCATGACGAAGATCTTCGATGACCTTATACATGAAATCATCGAATGTTATATCGACGACCTCGTGGTCAAAAGCAAATCATACGAGGAACATTTCGAGCATCTGAAGACCGTATTTTAACGCCTTCGACAATACAACTTGAAGATGAACCCTCTCAAATGCGCATTCGGGGTCTCTTCAGGCAAATTCCTGGGATTCATCGTCCGACACCGAGGTATCGAAATAGATCCGTCAAAGATCAAGGCGATCATGGAGATGCCCCCGCCAAGGACTCTCAAACAATTGCGGTCTCTCCAAGGAAAGCTCGCGTATATCCGGCGGTTTATAGCCAATCTCTCTGGGAAATGCCGCCCTTACAGCCACCTGATGAAGAAGGGAACCCCTTTCGTTTGGGATCATAAATGCCAGAGCGCGCTGGACGAAATCAAGCAGTACCTGCAGAATCCGCCAGTGCTGGCTGCTCCGGTCAAGGGAAAGCCCCTCATTCTCTATACGACCGCCCTCGAAGGTTCTTTGCGCGCATTATGGGCGCAAGAGAATGACCAAGGGAAAGAAAGAGCACTCTACTATTTGAGTCGAGTTCTTCTGGGGGCAGAAAGCAACTACTCCCCCATCGAAAAACACTGCCTGGCGTTGATCTTTGCGGTAACAAAGCTCAGGCACTATTCGTTGGCGCATGAAGTCCGTCTCATTTCGAAGGTGGACCCCCTTAAGTATTTGATGTCAAAGGCCATATTGACGGGGCGACTCGCTAAATGGGCCCTACTCTTGATGGAGTTCTCGATAACTTATCAACCTCTCAAGGCAGTAAAAGGCCAGGCCATCTCCGACTTCCTCGCTGAGCATCCGATACCTGCCGATTCCCCTCTGAATTGCGAATTGCCAGACGAACATGCGTTTGATGCGATCGACGGTAGTGATACTCGATGGGAGCTTTATTTCGATGGAGCATCCTCCATGAAGAAGCGCAAACAAAGCACCCCTATAATCAAATAGGGGGTAGGCCTTATCTTCGTAACCCCACAAGGAGGGATAATGCGCTTTGCTTTCTCCTTAACAGAGCCGAGGACGAACAATGAAGCCGAATATGAAGCTTTGATAGCAGGCCTCGAGATCGCCATCGACATGGGAATTGAAAACCTCCTCATATACGGAGACTCCCAACTGGTCGTTAGTCAAGTAAACGGCGACTACCAGACGTGCAAGCCAGAGTTGGTGAAGTACGGCGAAAAGGTGCAACAACTGTTGACCCAAATTCCTTCCTACACTTTGGAAAACATACTGCGTGCGGAAAACAGCAAAGCAGATGCGTTGGCCAAGCTCGCTAAAGAACTGGCTGACGACAACCTCGATGACGTCAGAATCGTAGTACAAAGCCGTCGGGTGCTTGCCCCAGCAGAAATATCTCCGGAATCATCCGAAGAAAAGGGAGAGACTGAGCAGACGACCCTACAAATAGAAGACCGGGAAAAGGCCGAGGATTGGAGAAAAGTATTTATAGACTACTTCAAATCCCATCGGACGCCTGAAGTTGCGTCCTCAAGACATCAGCTTATGAAACGAGCTCTGTCTTTTGCCTTCGTCAATGATACTCTGTACAAGAGGTCGTTTGATTCTCTGTGGTTGAGATGCCTGGGACCTGACGAAGCGAAAAGAGTCGTTCAGGAAGTTCATGACGGACTCTGTGGTTCTCACCAAGCAGGCCCAAAGATGAAATTGAAGATTAAACGGATGGGTTACTACTGGCCCACGATGATTTAGGATTGTCTCGAATATGCGAAGCAATGCCACTCATGCCAAATCCATGGGGACTTCATCCACCAGCATCCGAATCCACTACATCCAACGGTAGCTAGCTGGCCGTTCGAAATGTGGGGAACTGATATAGTCGGCCCCATCGAACCAGCATCGTCTAGAGGACATCGTTTCATCCTGGCGACGATTGACTACTTCTCCAAATGGGCAGAAGCAGTACCGCTGAGGGAAGTGAAGACGGAGAATATCCTCCATTTCTTCAAGACACACGTCATATATCGGTTTGGAACTCCGCGATGGATCATCTCCGATAATGGACCAGCCTACAGAAGCCATAAGATCAGTCGCTTCGCGCAGCAGCATAACATAGACTGGAGATATTCCTCAGTTTATAATCCGCGAGCTAACGGTCTAGCTGAGGCCTTCAACAAGACCTTGACAAAGATCATGAAGAAAACGGTGTCCCGAAATAAGAAGGACTGGCATGAGAGACTGCAAGAAGCTCTCTGGGCGTATCGAACTACGTTCAAGATGTCCACGAACACAACGCCATACGCGTTGGTATTCGGTACCGAAGCAGTACTCCCCCTCGAGATAGAGTCACCCTCTCTACGAGTGGCAGTCCACTACGAGCTGACGGACGAAGAAAATGCTCACCTTCAGCTTGAGGAGCTTGATGCCCTTGATGAAACACGGCTCATAGCGCAACAAAATCTGGAGGCTTATAAAGCAAAGATGACGCGCTCATATGAAAGATTGACCCGGCCGAGAACATTCCGCCAAGGCGAACTCGTGCTAGTGGTCAAAAGGCCTATAATCCCCAATCGCGGCAAGCGGGGAAAATTCGTGCCGAACTATGAAGGCCCGTACATAATAGACAAGGTCTACCAAGGTGGAGCCTATCTACTCATGGATATGCACGGTGAAAGGCCTTTCAGGCCAATAAACGATCGCTTCCTGAAGAAATACTACGCTTAATGAGCCACGACCTAGGTCAATGATAGATGACGACGACTATGTCCGCTCGCTATCTTCCTAAGCCCGAACTCTATAAGTAGTAACCGACCTTCTACACCACGGACCGAAACGTCCTTAAACTAATGACGGACCGAAACATCCTTAAACTAATGACGGACCGAAACGTCCTTAAACTAATGACGGACCACTACGTCCTAAAACTAGCTGTTGACCGAGATGTCGATAAACTACGGTGGATTGAAACATCACAAAGCCGACATAAAAAAAAAAGTTAAAAAAATAAATAAAATAAACGGTATGTCCATAAGCAAAATGGGCACGGATGAAAACCCGAAAGGGCTCCGTGAGTAAGAACAGCAGGGCTGCCGGCGAGTGTTCGTGAAAACCCGAAAGGGCGCGACCTCGTAAAAAAAAGAGAAAAAAAAGAAAAAAAAATTAATAATAAACGGTATGTCCATAAGCAAAATGGGCACGGATGAAAACCCGAAAGGGCTCCGTGAGTAAAAACAGCAGGACTACCGGCGAGTGTTTGTGAAAATCCGAAAGGGCGCAACCTCGTTAAAGGACACTTACAGGGTCCTCTCGACCTTGTAAGGAGAAACCACCCGCGTGAGATCCTTACGACTCACAAGGGAGCAATACACTTAGGGATCCTCACGATTCCTAAGAAGAAAATACATTTGCGAGATCCTCACGACTCGTAAGGAGAACTCTCTTATGGGACCCTCACGGCTCATAAGATTTGAAAGTCTTAAGTTACAGAGACCTAAACCTGTGCTTAAGCAACCCCCACAACCTTCGATATTGCCCTACAAGTGGTTCAATTCTGACCCTTGTATACAATCCATGGGCACGAATAAACATTTTCCTAACAAAGTCCCATCCGTGACTGGGGATATGTTTGCATGGTGAACAACCCTTGTAAGTCCTCTCGATTTATAAGGAAAAAACCCTCTTGTAGGATCCTTACGACTTACAGAGGAACATGCACTTAGGAATCCTCACGATTCCTAAGTAGAAAATACACCTACAAGATCCTCACAACTTGTAGGGAGAAATACCTTTGTGAGAGCCTTACGGCTCATGAAGTCAAAAGCCTTAGTCGACAGGACCTTAACCCTGTTCGCGAAGCCACCTTTGTTCGACATCGACAGAGGCAAATGATGATTCACTCCTGGCAATATCCCAGTTGTAGCGGTGCTGATGCCGAAATCGGTGTCTAATTTCAGGTTTACGACGGAAAGCCAGTAAGCCACACATGCATACAAAATAGCCGAAATGATGGGGCAACTTGCAATAAAAAGCAGCAAGTAAAAACGTATGCACACAAAATAGCCGAAATGATTGGGCAACTCGCAATAAAAAGCAGCGAGTAAAATAAAATAAACAGCCGAAATGATTGGGCACCGCGAAAAATAGCCGAAATGATTGGGCAATCGCGACTTTCGCGATATAAAGCTGAAATGATGGAGCATCACGGAAATAAAACAATAATATAAAAAAAATGATGAACTTTTGCCCTACAGGCGATATCACAGCAATCCCTGTATACAATCCAGGGGCGCAAACACAGAGTGAACCATACCTTCCCAACAGGCTCCGCCAGAAAGCGAAGCCAAATCTCGACGGTTCACCAACAACCTAGAGACAACCGTGACATTCGTCTTGATACAGCAGACGCAGTGTCAGCAAATGAAGCGAAGATCAAAATCCTAGCTTCACGGTTTGACGGTAACTCATATAAAACCTAAGAGACCACCAGAAATACCTCGACTCAGGGAAACCAGTGTCCTTGATGAGAACTTCTTGATTCGCGTCGACCCGCAGAGAAACTAGCGTCTTTGCAGGAACACCTCGACTCGTTTCAACCCAGGAAAACCAGTGTCCTTGGCAAATACCTCAATTCAGGGAAACCAGCGTCCTTGATGAGAGCACCTCGATTCGCATCGGCCCGCAGAGAAACCAGTGTCTCCGCAGGAATACTCCGATTCGTTTCAACCCCGAGGAAACCAATGTCCTCGGCAAAATACCTCGACTCAAGGAAACCAGTGTCCTTGACGAGAACCTCTTGATTCGCGTCGACCCGCAGAGAAACTAGCGTCTTTGCAGGAACACCTCGACTCGTTTCAACCCCAGGAAAACCAGTGTCCTTGGCAAATACCTTAATTCAGGGGAACCAGCGTCCTTGATGAGAGGTTCTTGATTCGCGTCGACCCGCAGAGAACCCAGTGTCTCCGCAGGAATACTCCGATTTGTTTCAACCCCGAGGAAACCAGTGTCCTCCGCAAAATACTTCGACTCAGGGAAACCAGTGTCCTTGACGAGAACCTCTTGATTCGCGTCGACCCGCAGAGAAACTAGCGTCTTTGCAGGAACACCTCGACTCGTTTCAACCCCAGGGAAACCAGTGTCTTTGGCAAATACCTCAATTCAGGGAAACCGGCGTCCTTGATGAGAGCACCTCGATTCGCATCGGTCCGCAGAGAAACCAGTGTCTCCGCAGGAATACTCCGATTCATTTCAACTTCGAGGAAACCTGCGTCCTCGACAAAATATTTCGACTCAGGGAAACCAGTGTCCTTGACGAGAACACCTCGATTCGCGTCGGCCCGTAGAGAAACTAGCGTCTTTGCAGGAATACCCCGATTCGTTTCAACCCCGAGGAAACCAGTGTCCTCGGCAAAATACTTCGACTCAGGGAAACCAGTGTCCTTGACGAGAACCTCTTGATTCGCGTCGACCCGCAGAGAAACTAGCGTCTTTGCAGGAACACCTCGACTTGTTTCAACCCCAGGGAAACCAGTGTCCTTAGCAGCATCCTCAATTCAGGGAAACTAGCATCCGTGATGAGAGCTTCTTGATTCGCGTCGGCCCACAGAGAAACCAGTGTCTCCGCAGGAATACTCCGATTCATTTCAACCCCGAGGAAACCAGTGTCCTCAGCAAAATACTTTAACTCAGGGAAATTAGTGTC
Organism: Agapanthus africanus; assembly: GCA_030015575.1. NCBI lineage: Eukaryota > Viridiplantae > Streptophyta > Magnoliopsida > Asparagales > Amaryllidaceae > Agapanthus > Agapanthus africanus. Next base: position 33,261,346 of record CM057339.1, read on the forward strand.
CTTGACGAGAACTGCTCGATTCATCTCGACTCGTGAGGAAATTAGTGACTTCGCGAGGACTTCCCGATTCGTCTCGACTTGCAAGATAAAGCCTTAGGCAGCATGGATTAAAAAACTTGTTTCCTAAGCACTGAGACCCTGCAAGTAGGCCTAAAACGGTCTCTTGCATACTATTCACGGGTCTCACTCTCCAAAGTCGAATCTCGACAAGGAGGGAAACAACCACTTATGCGTCCTCTCGACTCGTAAGAGGGAAAATTCTCTTATAAGATCCTTACGACTTGTAAAAGAAAACACACTTAGGAATCCTCACGATTCCTAAGGAAAAAATATACCTACGAGATCCTCTCGATCCGTAGGGAGAAAAATCTCTATGAGACCCTCACGGCTCATAGAGTTGAAAAGTCTTAGGCAGCAGATCTGAACCTGCAGCCTAAGCCATCGCTACCTCTCGAAGAAACCAAGACAGAATGCTCGCTCTATCATCTATCGACCATGTTTACTAAGGCAACATGCTGATAATCAAAGAAAGAAGAAAGCGACAGAAAGAACATCCGATTTGCATTTGATCAAGTGTTCGAAACACCTCTATTCATGCATGTGCAAAAGACTCAGAACGAGAAATAAGACAAGCCGAAATGAGAAATTTTCCATTCATATTGCAAAAGGTTCTTACAATTATAAAGAAATAGACAAAGACATTATCGAGATGGTTACAATGGCAAAACCTCAAATTCAGGACATGGATTGAGGAACTCATAAGTGACCTTGTCCAGAACTTTCCAAGCCTGGCGAACCATCCTAGTGTGCTTCCTTTCGCGAGCACGGGTTTCAGGATCCCTACTGATGTCCTCCACCCTCCGATAGGCAGCAAGAATGGCGGACTGTTGAAAAGCCTGGTGCAAGAGATCGACAAGATTGTCTCGCCGTCTCTTCGAGATTAGGTTCATCAGGTACATAGAGTGCACCTTATCCTCGGCGACATCCAATGCGCCAAGCGGCACGCCGGTACAGAATAAAGGGAGTGCTTCCTAGATCGCTCCCACGATAAGCTTCAGGAGGGAGGAACGCCGAGGAAGCAGTTGGCCATTGTATGCGTCAAAGCGACTCATGACTTCAGCACACCCGGCGTCGGTAAACTCTCGATTCTGAGAATAGCCGAGTCTGCGGATGTCCCCGTTTATTAAACAGGGGAAAAGCCCTAGCACAGGCCTAATAGGCCAAAGATAAAACGTTGAAAATTCTCAACTGGACTTAGCCCAATCATGGCCGTAAGTTCTCAAATTAAATTGACTGAGCAAGACTGCTCTCTTAAATCAATTTACATCCGGTTCAAGGGTACATCTTTGAGCTCCTCTGACACCTATCGCTGTAATCCTTCAACGACGTTATAGAGGTGACGGATCCCGACAACCGCACATCGATACGGACTGTGGGGTCCTTAAACTCATGGCCTAATGCGTCCTTAAACTAATGGACTAATGCGTCCTTAAACACACCCATACGGACTGTGGGGTCCTTAAACCCATGGACTTATGCGTCCTTAAACACATCTATACGAACTATGGGGTCCTTAAACCCATGGACTAATGCGTCCTTAAACTAACATCCGTCCCTAAAACGGGAACGATGGACCACCATGTCCCTAAACTGGCAATGGACCGCAATGTCCTTAAACTACCTATGGACCACTACGTCCCTAAACTAGAACAATAGAGCCCCCAAACGCTCTTTTGTCGGATCTAAACGATCCCGTTTAAGTTGATCTTAGCCTCAAATCTGGCTAACGTATCCTTAAACATTCAAATTGGACTATAAAACTCCCAATCAACTTTGGTTCAAGGGTATATCTCTGAACTCCTCTGACACCTGTCGTTGTAATCCTTCAACGTCGTCAGAGAGGTGACGGGTCCCGACGACCATATATTAAATGGACCACTACGTCCCTAAACTGGAATGCTCTTTCCGTTAAGTCGATCTTAGTCTCAAATCAGACTAACGTATCCTTAACGAACGTTTAAGTTGATCTTAGCCTCAATATGGCTAACGTATCCTTAAACTAAAACACCAAACCCAAATCTAAGTAAATACGGATTTGGACTAATCCACGTCCTACGGGCGACGGCATAACTTAGTCTCCGTATACAATCTACGGTCATCCACAAACAAACAAACACACACGACACGAAGTGAAATTTCTGGAGAAGAAGAAAGTGGTTACCGCGATGCGGTAGCGTAATTAACTGCACGGGCTTGCGCCTGCAGGGAAGAGCGTCCCCACAATAAAAAAACTCCTCAAGCGAGGGGGAATCTGACAAAGTCTGCTACATCGGCCGCATCCGTCTAAACCTCCGATACACGGTGTCAAAATCAACTTGGCATCTTCGGAGAGGTAGACAGATAAAACCAAATAGCATCTGCCCCAAATCTCAGGCAAGACGTCTTCACGTCCTCGCCGTCTTTCGGAGGGGAACAGATTCAGGCACGCCCGGTGGAACCTTTTTCTCTTTCTACTCCACACATCGTGTGTCGTCTTCGCGAACGAATCGTGGTTTGTTAATGGTTGCCTTTGGGTTTCAAGTTACTAAGATTTGGTCTTTTGCCTGGCGCAGAAATCAAGCATCAATGGCCTCCAACTGCTCGAGCTGCTCGAAATGCAAGTGTAACCGACGCTCCGCCTCACCTGGAGGTGTAGCCTATGGGCCTCAAGCGGCCTCCATCCTTGCCATACCGGTGGAACAAGTGACCCAGGCCACCACCGGTCTGTTTTTCGGGACCATGCTCCCGCCTGCAAGCTTCACCATTCCAGTGCCCGCATTGGAAGCGCACAAGAAGTCGGTTTTCGATCGGCTCACTGCTACAACGGCCCCTTTCAACGGGTCGTCCAATATCAAGCCGGCAGCCTCTGTCTTTGCCAGGCTGAGCCAGAACTCTGATGGGCCCGCCATGAAGCCCATGAACCCTGAAGTGGCCATCCAAAGGAAGACAGCCACCTCTGCTCCTGAAGTCGTCAAGGCGGCTTCTCCTGTTAAAGAGTCGGTCTTTTCAAGGCTGACTATTCCGACTCCTGCTCCTGCTCGAGGGTCTGTCTTTGACAGATTGAACATCGCCACTCAAAGGACAACATCGGTCTTTAAGAGGCTGGCACCAGCAGCGCCTCATCCGGATAGGGGGTAAGACGAAGCTGTCCCTATCGCCGAGCCAGTCCCAATAGCTCGACATGCTTGACGTCGCCACTGGCGCCGAATAAGGAAGGCCGGGGGTAACTCCCCCTCAGGGCTAACTCCACCTGCTCCAGTGGTGGAAGTTAATGCTGCTGTTCCAACTGGAAACAGCTTTGAACCACTAAGGAGGGTACGTAAGAACTCTCCGACTGCTACGCTAAAAATATCTCCTCCACCTGCGGAGAGAGTTACAGAAACTAAGTTGGAGCGGCCCCCTCAACGGCTGTCCTCCAGAATTTATAAGGTCTGGCGGAGGGTTCAAGATTCCGTGATCAACCAAGATCACTCTCGCCGGCAGAAAAGGGCAAAAGTGCAGGAAGAAAAGAACCGTCCTGACAAACAGCAAAAGATGACAACCGCCAGGGTGCCCGCTGTAACGGCCCCTTCAACTGCAATGGCCCCTTCAACTTCAACGGCCCACAAGAGAAGAAGGCCAGAGAAGGTCCCCATACCTGCGGCAGATGTCAAAGGCGGCGAGCCCAAACGTCCTAAGTCCGGGGGCATTATGGTCCATACCGTCTACATGGCGTCTGGTAAAGAAGACAGCCGTACATCTACAGGTCATAGACCGCTTACATGGTCAGTGACTAAAGCTCAGGAGCAACAGCAGAAGCTCCAAGAAATGATGAATGCGATGGCCGCACTCACTGGGCCAAAAGAAAGCCCCGAAGCGTCCTCAGATCAACGCCAGGAGCAAGAAACTGACGCTGAATTCCTTCGTAGGATATTGGAGAAGAAGGACAAAGAGGCTGCGGAACAAGCAGCCAACATAAAGCGAATGGCCCTCCTGTTCCAGGACATGGTGGGTATGATGATCCAACAAGATCCTCCTGCTGAAGATCCTCCGATCGTCCTTGAAGACGACAAGGGAGAAACGTCAAATCCTCCACCGGCTCTGTCAACAGCCAAGGAGGAGACAATCTCCAAAGCTGACCTGGACGAATATATAGCCCAACAGATACGGGTTCACCAGGCGACTGAGGCAGCCGGTCAGGTCGTAAAAACGGGGCGACCATATCCGAGCTGGTACGATCAGATCAAGTACTCGCCGGGCTATACAATACCGAAATTCCATGTGTATAAGGGGACTGGCAATCCCTATCAACATGTTGCCCAGTTCAGGGCGCTTTGCGGCAACACCGGCGGTGATGATAAATTGTTACTTCGCCAGTTCGTCGGTAGCTTATCGGATACAGTATTCGAGTGGTACTCCGAGCTCCCAAACGACTCTATCAAGACATTTGCGGAAATGGAGCTGCTATTTACCCAGCGTTTCACAAGCGCCAGCGAACGCACCCCGATAACGGCATTGATTAATGCCAGGGTGAAGCCGGGCGAAACATGGGTTCAGTATGCGATACGGTGGCGGAACTTATGGTCGAAATGCGAGCAACGCATTGAAGAAGCGCCGGCAGTAAGGATGTTTATGGGAACCCTCGATCCGCAGGCAACCATATCCCAATTCATGATGTTCTTCAAGCCGACTACCTTCCAGGCCCTGATCGATAAGCTAGCTCAAATGGACCAGATGGGTCATAGACCGCCCCCTCCAAAGTTGGACTCTCGAAATGAGAAGGGGAAGGGAAAAGCAATCGTTGTCGCCAATGCTCAACAACAGCCGAGCAACTTGAAACCGGCTGTCCGTCAAAATAATATGCGTCCGCGCGTACCCCTTGAAGAAAGGCTAGGACGTCCTTACTCATTTTCTTGAGATAAAACGAGAAGATTGTTCGAGCTAGCCTTGCGCAACCGACTCATAAATCTGCCGGATCCAAGACGTCCGTCGCAGCCAAACGACGTCAATGATCCCAATTACTGTCCTTATCACCAAGTACTGGGTCATCCGATCGAGGATTGTTACATCTTCAAAAATTGGATAGAGGACCAGTACCAACATGGCAAGTTCGCGTTGTCCGACAGATGGAAGGTGAATCCGCCGCAGCCTCACACCCCTAAAAGGGTGAATACGTCGGGGGCAACGTGCTCCCTCGTTGGAAAAGCTCCATGGGAGGTTATGCTATCAGCCAAAACAAAGAGGATGCTGAACGATCTTCTACCCTGGCTGAGACCTTTCCTCACACACACACTTCTAATTCTGACCCCAGTTCTTCTACCCCACCACCTTCTTGCGAGCCTATTCTTCGTTTCCAACAAGGCTTGCCACCTCAGCCCACCTCTTCTAGTCTACCACAGACGATCCCCACTCCTATTCTGGGATCACGTCTACACACACCACCATCTTCTATGATGGACCCAGCGCTTATTGCCAAAGCACCTTATCCTAATCGGTTAAAGGCTAACAAATCGAGTCCACATATGGAGAAGATTATGGACATGTTTAAGCAAGTTAACATCAACATCCCTCTCCTAGATGCCATCCAACAAGTTCCGTCCTATGCGAAAACTCTTAAGAACCTGTGCACTAGAAAGAGGAAGACTCAAGTGCCCAAGAAGATATTCATGGCAAGGACGGTAGACACGGCTTTCCCCTAACAATTACCGAGGAAACGTAAGGATCCTGGATATCCTACTATTTCCATTTCTATTGGGGGAAAACACATTAACCGTGCTCTACTAGACCTGGGCGCAAGTGTTAACCTGCTTCCTTACTCGGTCTATGAGCAACTAGGTATCGGATTGTTAAAGCCCTCGAGCATAACTCTCCAGATGGCTGACCGATCAATCACCAAACCTAGGGGAGAACTGGAGGATGTGTTAATAAAAATCGGGAAATTCGTATTCCCTGTGGACTTTATTGTACTTGATACACAGCCTATAGCGAACCCACGGAATCAAATTCCGGTGATTTTAGGTCGCCCCTTTTTGGCCACTTCCAACGCTATCATCAACTGTCGTAATGGTTCTATGACCCTATCCTTCGGGAATAGGTCAATTGAGCTGAACATTTACAAGTTGGGAAGTGTACCCTCCGAACCTACTGCTCAGGTCTGTTCTATCGACTTAATGGATGTCGACAGCAGCGAATTTGACGATCCTCATGATACTGATCTTGACTCTTTTCATACGTTGTTGTTTGACCCAACTATGTATCATACACATACGGACTCTTCCACCGAGTTGTCCGGGTCAACAACTAACACTGATTATGAACTGCTTTTAGAGTCTGAAGATCATCCCGCACTTTGTGATGACATTATTCTTCGGGGTATTGATGGGACTTTTGAGGAAATCTTCTCTGATGAACTCGCATTTTTGAATGATACGGGTGTTGAGATGAATCATCTCCCAATCAATGAAATTGAACCTCCACCCATTCTTCTGAATTCTAAAAAGAATGCGAGTAATCCATCACATTCACTGCATCGTCTCTCCAAAATGAGACGCGCACACATTCTATTCCACCACTTACCCTTTCCCCACTTCTTCTTCCACCAACCTGAGCACTGCATTGATAAAATCTTCGAATAGTTGGTGTTAACTTTTGGTCTTTGCAAAGCTTGGCATCGACCAATGATTCTTGACCCCCTCTTATGATTTTCAAAGATTAACATTGCTTAACTCAAGTTTGGGGGGTATATTTTCTGGCTCCTGGAAAGAAAATTTTTACTCAAAAATGATGAGCCAAAAAATATATTTGGGGGAGGATCTTCACTTAAATATTTTGCCCCCACTAATAAATTCCTCCCAAACTTACAGGTTTTTGAGATTTAGCGGATGGCAACAGTGAGGACACTGTTGAAAACAAGTTTGGGGGAGGTTTGTGCTTATTTTCGCATCATTTGCATCATACTTTGCATAAGCACAAAACATTTTTTGAAAACCTATAAAAATTTGAAAAAATTCAAAATATAAAAATATTTAATATTTAAACATTTTTGTACGTAAATAAGATAATAAAAGTTTAGATAGTGAAAAATTACATCCATGAGATTAGAAAAATTCTAGAAAACCAAGAAAATTAGAAGTTTTCTTATACGAACTAGTAATAAGTAGTTATGAGCCGTTGTCCCAAGGGTTAGTAAGATGAAGGAAGTCACTAATCTGAGGATAAAAATAAGTCTGAAAAATATTTTCTATTCTGGAAGCCAAACATTTTGAACGTTGATACCCTGCTATTCGCACTTACACACGTCTTGAAACTCGGGATAGTAGAGGATACCTTGAAATGCTCTTGTCTAAAAGCCAAAGTATGAAGGAAATAAAAATAAAAAAATGATATAAAATGGTGAGAAAAATGAACACTGGTTTTGTTATCGCCAAGGCAGCAATAAAAAATATATAGCGAGGGTGCCTCTTCACCTAGTGCCCTAAGGCCAACTGGTCTGAGAGTCACTGCTATGCCTTAGGTGGTGCAAGACGAGGAAAATACACCAAATAAGCAAGCACATGAGTAATCGGTCGGTTAGTACCTCAAGAAGTATTAACGATCGCATGAAAGTGTGTGAGCAATCCTAATATTCATTAATTAAAAAAAAGTACTGAGGCTAATGGGCAAGAGCATGATAGCTTGAATTGAATTCTCCGGGTGTAGGGATGTCCTTTATACACACGCAGGGTTATATGATCGATGTTTGGAAGAAAGATAGGAATGAAGAATAAGACGATGTTTTATTGAGAGGTTATGTGATTTCTAACATTTTTTCATGACTATTAAGATAGGGCTCATGACAACCGAAAAGCTAGCTTAGTTGGAAACCCTAATTTTCAAAGCTTTTCTTTTACAATTCTTGTCTTTAAATGTAATATTCATGATCTTCCTTTTATTATTGGATTTTGTGGGTGCAATCCGTTGAAAACCCTCAGGAGACAACACTCCTCCTACTATGGACACCTAGAGGTTTAAAGGCTTGTTGCACGTGCTCAGTGCAATCGTGTTGCCTACGAAAGTGTGCTAGTTAGTTTTTCTCTTTCTTTATTTTCTCCTTCTCTTTTTAATAAAACAATTCGCTCGAGACGACCGAAAATAAGTTTGGGGGAATTTGATCAGTCGAAAATAATGTATTTTTAACACGTCTATTTCCCTATCAATTGCATTCATCTAGAGGTGTTCGGCATTCATATTGCACATATTAGCAAAACACCTGTAAAATACTGAATTATCAGTACTGTACTCTAAAACCGACATTTTTAGGGAAATTGACTGTTTATCATGGCATCGTATCATCCTTGTGTAGCGCAACACTTGTTTCGAAGTCTGTGCAGGGAATTCCAGGAACCGAGCCAGAATTGTCAAAGTGCTGATCAAAAGATGCGCCAAGTCTAAGCTTTCGGATCTGGCATTTATAGAGAAAGAAATATAAAATTCAACATATCATGAAAAGACCATTATGTCCAGAGGAAGCAACACAAAGAAAATCACTCACTGAAGCGCCCACGTGACCGCGGATCCGCGGCCTGAGGAGGCACGTGCCGCGGATCCGCGGCAGTCTGATGACGTCAGCAGCTCAATTTTTCCCATGTGCTTAATTTTAATGGCCAAGCTTCCAGAACACTGCAGAAACTCCACGTGGCTTCATCTAGAAGGCTCTCTCCAACAACCTTCTTCTAGAAGCCTCCTTATAACAACCTTCTTCTAGAAGCCTTCTTATAACAACCTTCTTCTAGAAGCCTCCTTGTAACAACCTCATTCTAGAATATTCCCTCCAACAAACTTCTTCTAGAAGATTCTTTCTAACAACCTCATTTTAGAGGGAAAATTCAAATGAGGTAGTTCATTTTGGAGGGAAAATTCAAATGAGGTGGTTCATTTTGGAGGGAAAAGTTGTTCATTTTGGAGGAAAATTTGAAATTTGAATTCTAGATCTAGGATTTTGGATGGTTTATAAAAGGAAACCTAGATCTAGGGTTAAGGTTGTTCTTCTTCTTCTTCTCTCTTCATCTTCCACCCACAAGTTGAGTGACACAACTTGTGCCTCAAACCCTAATTCAAATTCCAAAACCAAATTCAAGATCCCGAGTACCAAATCAAGCAAGAAACCTTCAACTTTTTAGGAGCGGAGCCGATCTTCAATCGAGCAAGTGATCCAAGCCGATCCGCGACTCAAGGAGACGAGCGAAGCCAAATCGACGATCGAGTTCTTCCTCTTGTAGTTCTTGAGCGAATTGTAACGGAATTGTTGATAAATAAAAGGTGAAATTCTTTAATCTTGCTTTCTTTAAATTCTTGCATCATGATTCGATCTCAATTTGTGATTGTGGTTCTTGTTGTGATGTTTGAGTAAAACTCCACTCGTAAAGGAGTCGAGACGATCAATAGAATGATGATGTAACAAATCTTGAAACGATTCTTAAGTCCTACGAGTTTTGTAAACCCTAGCAAAATGAAGAATCGACGACCTAGTTTCATTGCGATACTTTCTTGATTGTGTTCGCTCGAAATTAGGGATCCACGATCGATTCTTGAATTTACTAGAGGCTAGAATGTGAATGATATCGACGAAGGAACAAGGGATAGATGATGAAACCTTAGTTTCACACGAAATCCCTAATTCTCGTTGATCATCATCGATCTAGTATCAATTCATCGATGGATAAGAATACGTAATCGCTAGATTTCATCACATCTATAGATCCGATCGATTCCTACGAGCCTCACTTCGATTCTTGATATTTGATTTGGAAATCATCACAAATTCTCAATTCTTGATTTTTAATGTTTCTTGATTTAGACTAGATTTTCCTAATTCTTGAACTTCAATTTACAAATCATGAATTGTTTGTTTTCTTTTCTTTAAAGTTTCAACTCATCTAAATCGAAACACGAACGATTACACTTTCCCTGTGGACGATCCGCACTTACTAACGCGCTACATTCGACACCGTTATTGATTGCGGTCAAATAATTTTTGGTTGTGATTTCTATACAATTTTCTAAACCGACACACCGAGGAATTTTCTCATTAATCAAAATAAGTCTTTACTCTTTAATTTATTTGGAACATCATTTCCAGCAGATTCCATTGAAGCCGGACCCCGTGCGTTGCTAAGAGTTATTTTCAATAGGAAATTTGGCATTTGGCTGACAGTAGTGTTGGGGTCAAAATTTGAACCCCAGTTGACCGGGTCAAAATCAAGATCAACCCCAAGCCAATTGGGCCTAAGCCCAGGCTAAGTGGGCCTATGCCCAAGTCGAGCCTCGCGGCCGGCTCCCACATGCCAAAACGAAATCATGTAATAAATAATTTTGATTTAATTTTTTATGAATGGATGTAAGAAAAATGGGCATAAAGCCAAATTTTTGTAAAGCCCATGGCTCATATGCAAAAGAAATGAGCACATGAGGCATGGGATGAGTAAAATGCCATTTTGTAAAGCCCAAGAGGCTATGTGTAAATGTGTAACCCTATATAAGGCAACATGATGTTGAAATAAAAAAAGGACTTTTTCATTCTCTAAAAACTCTAGGGTTTTTGTGCCTCTTTCTCCTTCCTCAAGATTCTAAACCTTATCTTTTTTTTTGAATTAAATTAACAGTTTAACTCTTCCTCTTCCAAAAATAAATAGTTTTCCACTACAAAACACATAAAAGGAAACTCGGATCATCCATCAGATCTTAAAAAGGAGAGATTTTTAAAATCTTACCCCTCTTTGTAACACCCGAGTTCATTTATACCAATTCCAGTTTCCGTATTTACCTATCCATAGTCTTTTCTTGATTTAGCGTGTTTGGGTGCGAATGGTATTTTACATATTACTTTGCATTCGATCCGACCAGCTTGCTTGAACCTGTTTGATTCTTATTTATAGATTACCTTGACTTGTTGCATGGGCACGTGTATCTCATGTTTAGTACATACTGGCATTTCATCTACTCGCACTTTTACATATAATATTTTAGGTCACATAAAATATTTTTAAAATTGCATTTCATAACCTGCATGATATCTCTAACCCCGTGGTAGCATCCGCGCATCTTGTTCTCGTCCCGTTCAGAGAAACGGACGTGTTTGGATGGCAACGCGCACGTACGTGCATCCATTCTTGGGGGTATGCATTTTCTTTAACTGAGCATTCATTTTGAAATTTGGAAGTTGCATATATTTTTCATATTTTAAATCTAAATTTTTAGATTCGACCCGGGCATATTTTGGAGTAAATTTGTATTTGCCAAAATCTCAAATGGACTAATATTATAATATTATATTATTCCTTATTCTTTCACCATCTATTTAACTAATATGATATTTTCCTTTAAATATTAACTGTAACAATTCTTTAAAATTTTCCCTTTCTTTAAAATTTTCCCCTAATATTATAATATTATATATCGTTTAGTTTCAACTGAATATATTTTCAGTAAACAAACAAATCTCTCTCTTTTCATTAATTTAATATTTATTCTTGATTCATGCATGCACGTCCCTCTCTCTCTCTCCCCTCGTGAACTCTCTCTCTCTCTCTCTTTCTCTCTCTCTCTCTATCTCTTCTCCTTCTCTAAATCTTTCCCCGCCTTACGCAACCCTAACCCAAGCCTTCACCGCGCCTCATCGCCGTCCCCTCGATCCTGATCTCCTCCTCTCATCCTCTCAGACTCCTCGCCTCCTCACCTCCTTCTCTCGAGCCCTTGCAAACCCAAGAACCTCGACTTCAACCCAAGAAAATCCACTGCGGCTGTAGCACCCTCGTCGCCGGCAACCCCTCGCCGTCGCCACCATTCTTGTCACCACCCTCGTCTGCTCCCATCTCCTTCTCCGCGACCTCATCCCTACCTTCCCTGCAGCCTCGACTTCCTCTTCTTTCCTGCAACCCTCTTCCTTTCCTTCCCCTCGCCTGCATGCCTCGCCTCGCCGTCGACGACCACGTCGTCGTCGCCTCACCCCTCGCGGCCACCCTCTCCTCACCTCTCTCCTCTCTTCTTCCCGAGCTCACCAACCTCACCCTACCAACCCTGCACACCTCCGTGCAGACCCCACTGCAAACCCAAAACCGACCCTGCACACCATCACCTCCCATCGCCGGCGGCAGCCTCGTCGGCCTCACCTCGCCTCCATCACCATCTCCTTTCTCCTCTCCCTTTCCTCCTTCACCCTATACCCGACCTTTACTACAGCCACCAAGAAACCTTACCCGACTTCTTGAGACCCCCACTGCCTTGCCGGAAACCATCGCCTGCATCCTCGCTGTTGACGGCCCATCGTCGACGTCACACCCTCACCTTCCCCTCTGACTCCAGAGCCAACCCAGAGCACCAGCCATCTTCTTCTCCTACTTCTTCTTCTTCTTCTAAGTTCTTCTCCTCTTCTTGATTCTTGATTTCCGGCGATCGCCACCGGAGCCGTGCCGCCGCTGCCGATCCGAGCAACCTTGTGGACGTTCATATCCAGCGTGGTCGTGTTCTTGCAATACCTGGTTCGGTTCTGTGCTCGCGTGGACACATCGCGACGTTTTCCCGACATTCGACGTGCCGTGTGTATCCGCTTTTTGATCCGTCGAGGCAAGTAAAACTTGCTACATGCTATTTAATTTATATTATACACATTGAATGCACATTAAACCTGTAGTTTACTTTTAATACCATAATTTCCATTTTAACATCTCGACGTCCCGTTATATCATTTTAGATTCATAGCTCGAAACATACCAGGTTGCAGTTAATTCTATTATACAAAGTACCCACATTCATATTTAAATCTTATAACAATTATTTGCACAGCCCACAGTACCCTTTTTTTTTATTTTATACCCCGTCGGACGACCATTTGCATACATCTAACCTGATTTATATCATTGCATCTCTAGATTACTTAGTACAGATTAACATGATTTTATCATCCACATTCGTTATACCGTATTCATGTAATGTTGAAACTGCCCCTTAAACCCAAACTGATAACTTTGCATCTACATACCTTAATCTGTACCTGATTGCATTTCACGTTACATGTTCCAGTTTATTGTTCTATTAGTACACATGCTTATTTGGTTTACCCATGCTTGTGCTAGTTGATTATGAGCACCCACATGATATCTTGTACGCCCTGACATGCATTGCTACACATATTACTTGACACGACATGGTACCGTGCAACTCTTGACATGACATGACACCTTTATACATTACCTGGCTTGACCTGATGTACCATGGTTTTACTTGTTACCTGATCTTGTGTCTAATGCCAACAAACCTGGCATGTTGTTCTTACGGACCGTTCCTGTTGTCTATCCAGACAAACCTGTACCTGCCTGATCCTGTGTTGGCATTAGCTCTAGATTATTTAAATATTTGACTTTAACACATATAACTTAAGGGTATGGGGAAATCAATGATGAAACCTGACTTGTAACTCGACAGTGTGCTACCTTTACTGATCAGTTTTGGAGGCTGGGCCAGCCTTGGGATGATGCTGCTGACATCATCCATCATTATCCATTACCTTTTAGAGGCTAGGCCAGCCTTGGAATGATGCCATGGACATCATTCATCTTTACCCTTTCCTTTAGTGCCTAGCGGCATGTCTCGGTTTCAGCCCGAGAATCTTCACCGTGATTCCGGGCACGCACGGGATACTATTGAGTTACATCGATGATTCATCAAATTGATTTCAAAGACTTGAGAGTGGTTAACCCAATAGACCAATTTAGATAACTCACTACACATTACCCCACTGTCCTTACTTATATTACTGTTATGCTTGTTTTACCATTGATACTTATACTTGCATGTATTGCTACCCCTGTTTTGTTATTGCTTGATGTTATGACGCGCTGACGTCTGGGTTTTGCATGGCCCAGATTCTTCTACCTTTGTTGCAGACTGATCAGGAGTATTGCCGCTGTTAGATCGAGCGGTGAAGATCCTATCGGTATGCAGTTTTACTCTCCAGGTGTTTCCTTTACTGTATCTTTTGCTTCCGCATATCATTATTTCTTGACTCATTCATTTTGGCTCATGGACATGTACTAGATAGTTTAGTTTACTTTCCTGTTCTTGATATCTCTACAGCCGTAATGTGACTGTGGAGGGATTTTCCTATCCACAGGTAGCATGGTTGGCTATGTCACGTGCCTTTTGAGCGTACTCTGGGAAGCAGGGCGTGACATGGTTCTTTTGGTATCAGAGCCAGGTAATAGGTTAATCAGGTTTGATTCTTTTTGTCGTTGGGTATTGGACCCAATACACGAATCAGAATACTCGTGATTAGGAACATGTCCTGCCACCTTGTTATCGTAATTCTTGAATCATATCCTTCTTTTATCCTTCGCCTTGACGATATGCAAGCAACTTGCATCTCGAATTGAAACCTTTCTAGTTCACTATTGTTTCTCCCTGTTCCTTGATTCCAATACTAGGATTTGGGCGACTTGGGTGGAGTTATGTAATTGTACCCATGAACTGCAGCATGGTTACAATGCGGTACTCTATTTAAGTAACTTGGAGTCCTGGCCTTGATTCACTTCCTTATTCCATGATCGTTATACTACCTTGCTTCTCTCGGTTTTATTGCTTACCAGTTATTGTTTCATCGCCAGCTTGAATCAAGTTTACCGTGCTTAATCCTCTTCAGTATCTTGACTTCGGATGAAGTCATCTCGGTATCTTACCTGTTCTTGTTTTCCCCGTATTAGGATTATTCAATCCTGGTGCATCTCTTGGTTGTTGTTGTCTTGGGAATGGATTTTCGCGGCACTTTCCACGCTTATATTGATGGTAAGGAAAGGAAAGTGATTCTCCAGATTCCCGGACATCCGGAGTTTGTTTTGCTGGAGGAAGCAGTTCTGTCGGGCCAGTTGAGTTTAGGGCTAGGCCGACAAATAATGTTCTTTCGTCGATGGAAGTTGATAAGAAAGAAGCGCCGGCTATAGTTCGAGAATTCATGGACGTGTTCGAAGGCACCTCGTGTTTATCGCCAAAACGAGATGTGGAGTTTACGATTAATCTTGTTCCTGGTGCAGCGCCAATCTCAAAGGCGTATTATCCAATGGCGCCAGTAGAGTTGGAAGAAGTCAAGAAACAGGTTACCGAATTGCTAAAGAAGGAGTGGATTCGCAGCAACAACTCACTTTGGAGAGCTCCGGTTCTTCTGGTAAAGAAGAAAGATGGCACAAGGGGGATGTGCATCGATTATCGAGAATTAAACCGGGTGACTATTAAGAACATGTAAGTCGATGTACAACACCCCACGACTTGCGGGGAGGCAGAATAATGAAAAACGATCTTGTTTAAAGCGTAAACATCGACTAACCGAGAATCTTTGCATAAACAATAACTAACAACAAACATAGGAGTTAACAACTACTATGAAAAGTGATTATACCTAAAGATCCGAGTCCTTCGCCTTGTCGTTCTTCACGTCCTCTCCGGCCTTCTCTAAGTAGTAGAAGATCCACCCGAGAGCTTTACTACAAGCTTCACCTCAAACTAGAGGTAACTAGGTTTCTTAAATCACTAATCTAAGCAACCTAGGTGATACAGAGAATGGTTAAGGATTAAGTAGTCTAATCTAATCCTTGTACTCAACACATGAGAGGGGAGGATTAGGGTTTGAAGAGGGAGAGCTTGAGGAGAGAGAAAGTGAACAAAAGAATGAGATGAGATAATGAGCTATCATAATATATATCAAGCATAATGTTTTATCCAACAAAAGAAAATGAAGGATGAATAATCATGCTTCATAAATATCTAATGGGTGATTCATCTCCATGAGTCATTAAGCATTTATGATGCATTAATGACATGGATGAATTACTCATATGACTCACTAATCCCATTTAATGCATATGCCACCTTAACCCCCAAGTCACCATCTTCTAGAAGCTTCTCGCGCAATTACGAGAATGCCCCTCCTATCAGTGAAAACACGGAAAAACTTTAGATTGTATAAATCCAATAACCGGATACTAGAAACTGGCTTAAACCAAAGCCGACTAGTAAAAACTGTCCGGATGTCGTACGTGCGTAAACACACGTATGCGTCCGAACCCTTGTCGTAAAACCATACGACCTCTATATCGTTTCGCCTGGAGTAGGGAAACTCTCTGTGTGGGACTCTAGAGACTCGACTTCTACGCTAGCAGTGGGTTTAACCACAGACTGCAAGCGGCACTAGCTGTACGTAACGGTCCCCGGGTAGATGTCGATAAGAAGGCCGATGAGGAAACCCTTCCGAACTCCTACTGAGTCTGATGTGACAATCTCCATACAATCCGGTCCGTTCGTCTAAGACTATCGCATATCGGGCCTAGGGGGCGGCAAGCGTCAGTCCCCTAATAGCGGTATAAGTCGTGTCGGAGCGTAGCCCATTACATCTTGAGAAACTATTGGAACCTACCAGCAAATCTCGCTTGCCCTGGCCAGGGACTTTGCGTAATGGCTCTCTGACACAGCGCGATATCAACCCCCAATACCGGGAGAGACGAATCCTGTCTAACCGCCACTGCCTCCAAGTGCTCGGGACTGCACCCAACTGCTACCTGTTTGCACGACTCCTTTGAGCCGTGGTAGGGTAGCAATCTAAGAACAGTGGGACACACTCGAGGCAAAGTAGCAGTGTCAAGTCTGCGGACTATGCTGTACTCATGTCACCTGGGAACTGTTCACTGACGACTGGTATAAAACCAACCAACAGTTCCCTGTGAGTCCTGTCCGGTGTACCCGTAACCTAACGAGCAACTGCATACTATCTCCAGTACGACGTACTGACGGCTGTGGGACAGACCATCTCCCCAACTGGGATGAGAAGCGTACACACTAGTCTACTCCGGAGTATCGATGCCCTATCTCGATAATCCAACGACTAGGGACCTGTATAAGGATGTGCTTGTAGACTACCCAGCCCCCACTAGTGTGACTGCCATCATAACGCTGGTAGTCAAGCAAGATCCTAAGAGCTCTATCAATACGTATACTCACATATTAAGATAGAAACCAAGTAGCATACTACCATGTTTAGCAAGACTGTTATATACATGTGAATATCCCAAGCTTCTATTAAGTAATATACAAACTAGTATGATACAATAATGGCCCCTAGGGCATATACACTAACAATCTCCCACTTGCACTAGGGCCATGTACTGGCATATCGAAGACCGATGATCTCGAGTAGCCTCTCGAACTGAATCTGAGGTAGGGCCTTCGTGAATGGATCGGCAATGTTATCCTCTGAATTTACTCTCTTTACCTCGATCTCCTGGGGATCTACGATCTCCCTGATCAGGTGATACCACCTTAAGATGTGTCTGGACTTCTGATGGGACCTGGGTTCCTTCGCTAAAGCTATAGCGCCGTTGTTGTCGCAATACAGAGGTATTGGACCAACACTGGTAGGAACCACCTGAAGTTCTGTGAGGAACTTCTTCATCCAGACAGCTTCTTTTGCGGCATCGCAAGCAGCTATGTACTCCGCCTCCATCGTTGAGTCAGCAACGGTGTCCTGCTTGGAACTCTTCCAACAGACCGCCCCTTCATTGAGGGTAAAGACATAACCCGACATGGACTTGGAGTCATCCTTGTCACTCTGGAAGCCGGAATCAGCATAGGCCTCCATCCTGAGGTCTTTTCCGCCGTAAACCAAGAACATCTCCTTAGTCCTCCTCAGGTACTTGAGAATGTTCTTTACTGCTATCCAGTGATTCTCCCCTGGGTTTGCCTGATACCGGCTTACAACGCTCAATGCGTATGCTACATCCGGTCTGGTACATAACATCGCATACATTATAGAGCCTACCGCAGAAGCGTAGGGTATAATCGACATGCGTTCCCTTTCCAAATCAGTCTTGGGAGACATCTCTTTGGAGAGGGTGATTCCGTGATAAGCCGGTAGGTTACCGCACTTAGAATCTTCCATACTGAATCTTTTCAATATGGTGTCTATGTACCTGGACTGCGAAAGTCCCAACATCCTCTTTGATCTATCACGATAAATCTGAATCCCCAGAATGTAGGTGGCATCACCCAGGTCCTTCATGGAGAATTTCTGTGGCAAGAATCTTTTGACTGACTGTAGCATAGGAATATCATTTCCTATTAGGAGAATGTCATCCACGTACAAGACGAGGAATACAACAACCCTCCCTACAATCTTACTGTATATGCATGGTTCATCTGGATTTTTGATAAAGTCGAATTCTTTGACAGTATCATCAAAACAGATGTTCCAACTCCGCGATGCCTGCTTTAGTCCATAAATGGATTTAAGCAGGTTGCATACTTTACCGCTGCTCCCACTCTGAATGAATCCCTCTGGCTGATCCATATAGACGCTTTCTTCCAAATGACCATTTAAAAAGGCCGTCTTTACGTCCATCTGCCAGATCTCATAATCGTGGAAGGCAGCAATAGCAAGAAGGACCCGAATGGATTTGAGCATAGCCACTGGAGAAAAGGTTTCGTCATAGTCCAAACCAGGTCTTTGACGGAAACCCTTTGCAACAAGTCTAGCCTTATAGGTTTCAACCTGTCCATCTACACCAATCTTCTTTCTGAAGATCCACTTGCATCCTACGGGTTTTACCCCATCTGGAGCAACGTCCAAAGTCCATACTTTGTTAGTGTACATGGACTCCATTTCGGTCCGCATTGCATCCAGCCATTTTACCGAGTCGCCGCTCTGAATGGCTTGCTGGAAGCTAGTAGGGTCGTCATTTTCAATGATGCAATCTTCTCGATCCCCGTCTATGAGAAAACCGTAGTATCTCTCGGGCAGATGAGACTGCCTACTACTTCTGCGGATAGGTGCTGGTATGTCCCTTTCTTCTGAAACTTCTTGTTCTACCAAACTTTCAGTAACAGCTTGTGGTTCTGGAATTTCTTCCAGTTCTACTGCGCTCCCACTCTTTTGATTTTCTAAAAATTCAGCTTCTAAGAAGTGGGCATGACGAGAAACAAAAACCTCTTGTTCCTCTGCGTAATAGAAACAATGTCCCTTGGAGTTCTTTGGATATCCCATAAATTTACACTGTACTGAGCGTGCCTCGAGCTTGTCTGGATGCTGCTTTTTTACAAAAGCTGGACATCCCCATGTCTTCAGGTACTGAAGATAGGGTTTTTTCCCACTCCACATCTGATACGGTGTGGTAGGCACAGTCTTGGTTGGAACCTTGTTCAAAAGATATGACGCTGATTCTAGCGCATAACCCCAGAAAGATCGCGGTAACTCAGCCTTACTTATCATGGAATGAACCATATCCAATAGGGTTCGATTCCTCCTTTCCGATACACCGTTGTGTTGTGGTGTGTATGGAGGAGTAAGCTGAGAGAGAATTCCATTCTCTTTTAAGTAACCCAGGAACTCGGCACTTAAGTATTCACCACCTCGATCAGATCTCAGTGTCTTAATACTTTTGCCTGTTTGGTTTTCCACTTCATTCTTGTATTCTTGGAATTTCTCAAAGGCCTCGGATTTATGCTTCATTAAGAAGATATGTCCATACCTAGAGAAATCATCCGTAAAAGTAATGAAGTAGGAATAACCTCCTCGCGCATGTATAGACATTGGACCGCACACATCACTGTGTACGAGTCCCAAGAGCTCGCTCTTACTCCGTGTCCAGTAAACGGAGTTTTTGTCATCTTTCCCATGAGACAAGATTCACAAGTGGCATAAGACTGATATTCGAACGGATTCAAATATCCTTCTCTATGTAACTTCGTTAATCGTGTTTCATTGATATGACCTAGTCTACAATACCATAAGAAAGCCTGATTCATTTCTGGAGACTTTCTTTTAAGTGTGTTCTGGACATTGAAAACCTGAGCTTGACTCAATACGTATATACCGTCATCTAATGTACCGGACCCAATCAGAACTTGATTTAGGTGGATGTGAACTACATCGCTTACGAATGTAAAGTCATATCCCTCTCTCGAAAGTGAGGACACTGATATGATATTACAAGTCAAACTAGGTACATACAGACAGTTACGTAGAATCAATATCTGCCCACTTGTCAAACCTAGGCGATATTCTCCCACGGATTCAGTGTCCACGCTCATTCCGTTTGCAACTCTGAGAGACATATCACCTATCCTTATAACTCTACGGTTTCTCAAAGCATGTAATGAATTACAGATATGAGATCCTGCTCCGGTATCTAGTATCCAGGAAGTAGAGTTAATTGACAAACAGTTCTCAATTACAAACACACTAGGGGCTGAAGCCACAACATGCTTTGTATCCTGGCTACTGGCTTCCAAAGCCCTGCAATCCTTCTGCCAATGTCCGTTCCCATAACAATAGGAACATCCCTCCTTGCCTACACCAAGTCCCGAAACTTTTGCTCTTCCCTTTCCTCCTACTTTACTGACACTGTATATCGGCTTTGTAGAGGTTTTCTTCTTTTCATCCTTTGCTTTCGCCCTGGATGTAGAAGAAGAAGGTCCCCCATTAAGCAGAGCTTGTGTCTCCCTGGTTTCTTTCAGGGTGTAAGTAGAGTGTAGGGACTGTGGAAATAAGTCAGTATATGACCTGTTTCCCAACGTGGTCTTCAGGTCCTTGAGCTCATCAATATAGCTAGTCATCGTAAGGACGTTGTCCCTTACAGATGACCCGTTAGCCTACCTCGCTTGAATTAATTCGTTCGAGGCCTCATATCTTGCGATACGAGATTGCTTTCCATATAAATCTTTATTATGGAGAAAGATGGAAACTGAGTCCATCTTCTCGTGCTGCTTCTGGTATATACCATCAACTGAAGCCAACACGAGGCACATGGCTTTCGCTTTATCATTTTCCTTTGTCTGACGGATATCCATATCCGCGACGGTGGAAACTGGACCTGGGACGGCGGGATCTTGAGTAGTAATAGGGTGGTCCAGCTTGTCATAGGCAATGGTCATCTTGACAGACCTTTGCCAGTCAAATAAGTTAGATTCAGTCAACTTGTTATCTAGATGTAACCTAGTCATGGTCACAAGGTTGCTGCAATGAGAGAGAGAGAAGAAAACACTTTAGCATGATGCTCTTGCAAGTTTAGATTGGTTTTTAATTTATCTAAACTGGATGGCTCCCACTGTTTCTCGAATCCTTCCTCAAACCATAAAAGAAGAATTAGCCAGGACTATTCTCACTGTACAATACTTGCTTAACCGTTCAGCCAGGCTAGTGTCGGTACTTCGAGGGAGGTTTTCCAACGCTTTCGCGAAGTTCCTTAATTAAATAACCTCTTTTCTCTAGGGGCGTAACCCCGCTGACACCTTTCTTGACACCTACTTGGTTTATAGCATTGATCGTTAAGTGACGAATCTCCTGATAAGTAGCATATACTCACAGTAGGATCGGGATCCAAATATCATCGTATGATAATGTTGAAGGAATCCTACCAATATTCATCAAACTCCAAATGGTATGCAACACTAGCAAGTTTCAGTTTCTTTAGAAACTCCCGATGTGGATTTTTGCCCCATGTTCTTATGACCTTGACGAAGGCCAACAAATCATAAGTCACATGTCAAGTTCTGCCCATCATTATCTTGTTAATTTGAACCCACTCGTACATACCCTTGACGAAGGCCAACAAGGTAATACGACTGTCCCAAACCAACTCATCTATCTATGCAACAAATGAATACCCCAGCAGCTACCAAACACTATGCCTTGACGAAGGCCAACAAGGTAATACGACTGTCCCAAACCAACTCATCTATCTATGCAACCTACTGACCATCCATAAGAAATGACGGAGGGCTACGACTGGTTTTGGCGAAACCGTGAACGTAGTGAACTTGATATAACCGAAGGAACCTGATAGCTTTTTAAAAGGAGTGGTTAAAGCTCTGCAATTTAAAAATATCATCTGTTTTAAAAAATAACCGAGTGGTTTCTTTTAAACTGTTCCAACGATTCAACTTTGGTTTATTTTCTTTGCATTAAAATAATGCGTCCCATCATTTAACCTATCATTGCAGAAAACAACGAAAATATAACGTCCTCTTATGCCATCCGCATTCTCCACAGGATCCCGTCATCACCCGTTAGGTTACTTAACTGACGGCAGAGTGGGGGCTGGGCTAGCGCGGGTGTAAAACATAAGTGACGTCTAAATAGCTATCATATATAGATATTGTACATTCGTCAGACGCAATAATAGGCATTCCAGATCTCATATGAACTTTATTGGATTTGCAAGCAATCCACGTTTGTTTAGAGCCTGCAACAAAAGACGGATTACACAGTTGTGATGAATAGCCATTACCCCATCCTAGACCCCTACGGGTACGGCAAACTACCCGCCAAATACCCGAATTGAAGCGGTCTCCCTCAACAAAGTGAGTAGGCCACTAAACATTTCAAAGTACCCGGTAGTTTGTGCACCCCACCTTGAGTCTATCCTAGGAGCAAAAACAGTAAAATGAAATAATACAACGGTGGCTACAACCGCAACCTGGATGTGCCCCGCAAAATAATATTACAACATATTACAATTACATCGAATGAATTAAAATAATAACCCATCACAAACCCCGGCTAATCATCACAACAGTCCAATACAGTTCACATCCATAAACAGTAAAAACCATTACAGAAATGTGCAACCCCCTGCCAACTGACATACTAGCAATTAGGAGAGGTTTACGAACACATTATACAAACACAGATATAATCAAATTAGCAAACATCATAAAATTTCGATCGAGCAAAACACTTTAGATTCTACTGCAAAACTTCCCTGTGCACCTGAGATCTTAGCAGAAAATAAAATATCCAGAAATATCACTGTTAACACCAAAAGGTTACTGAAGAAATTTGGGCTGACTCGGCCGCGGATCCGCAGCGGATCGCATGGATCCGCCGCGGTTCCGCGGCAAGTTAGCCGAGTTATGCGACCAAATTTCTGCAGTACCTATATTTCTTCCTTCTTGTTATTCTGCAGGTCCCTGAAAAATTTTTAGGGCCTGTTTAAAATTCAACAGAAAGTGTGTTAAACGATGATTTTTCCGGTTCTTTTTGCGTTCGAAATTCTTACGACTTTGCTAATGAGTTAATTATTGTTTAGCGAGGCTCTGATACCACTGTAAGTCGATGTACAACACCCCACGACTTGCGGGGAGGCGGAATAATGAAAAACGATCTTGTTTAAAGCGTAAACATCGACTAACCGAGAATCTTTGCATAAACAATAACCAACAACAAACATAGGAGTTAACAACTACTATGAAAAGTGATTATACCTAAAGATCCGAGTCCTTCGTCTTGTTGTTCTCCACGTCCTCTCCGGCCTTCTCTAAGTAGTAGAAGATCCACCCGAGAGCTTTACTACAAGCTTCACCTCAAACTAGAGGTAACTAGGTTTCTTAAATCGCTAATCTAAGCAACCTAGGTGATATAGAGAATGGTTAAGGATTAAGTAGTCTAATCTAATCCTTGTACTCAACACATGAGAGGGTAGAATTAAGGTTTGAAGAGGGAGAGCTTGAGGAGAGAGAAAGTGAACAAAAGAATGAGATGAGATAATGAGCTATCATAATATATATCAAGCATAATGTTTTATCCAACAAAAGAAAATGAAGGATGAATAATCATGCTTCATAAATATCTAATGGGTGATTCATCTCCATGAGTCATTAAGCATTTATGATGCATTAATGACATGGATGAATCACTCATATGACTCACTAATTCCATTTAATGCATATGCCACCTTAACCCCTAAGTCACCATCTTCTAGAAGCTTCTCGCGCAATTATGAGAACGCCCTTCCTATCCGTGAAAACACGGAAAAACTTTAGACTGTATAAATCCAATAACCGGATACTAGAAACTGGCTTAAACCAAAACCGACTAGTAAAAACTGTCCGGATGTCGTACGTGCGTAAACACACGTATGCATCCGAACCCTTGTCGTAAAACCATACGACCTCTATATCGTTTCGCCTGGAGTAGGGAAACTCTCTGTGTGGAACTCTAGAGACTCGACTACTATGCTGGCAGTGGGTTTAACCACAGACCGCAAGCGGCACTAGCTGTACGTAACGGTCCCTGGGTAGATGTCGATAAGAAGGCCGATGAGGAAACCCATCCGAACTCCTACTGAGTCTGATGTGACAATCTCCATACAGTCCGGTCCGTTCGTCTAAGACTATCGCATATCGGGCCTAGGGGGCGGCAAGCGTCAGTCCCCTAATAGCGGTATAAGTCGTGTCAGAGCGTAGCTCATTACACCATGAGAAACTACTAGAACCTACCAGCAAATCTCGCTTGCCCTGGCCAGGGACTTTGCGTAATGGCTCTCTGACACAGCGCGATATCAACCCCCAATACCGGGAGAGACGAATCCTGTCTAACCGCCACTGCCTCCAAGTGCTCGGGACTGCACCCAACTGCTACCTGTTTGCACGACTCCTTTGAGCCGTGGTAGGGTAGCAATCTAAGAACAGTGGGACACACTCAAGGCGAAGTAGCAGTATCAATTCTGCGGACTATGCTGTACTCATGTCACCTGGGAACTGTTCACTGACGACTGGTATAAAACCAACCAACAGTTCCCTGTGAGTCCTGTCCGGTGTACCCGTAACCTAACGAGCACCTGCATACTATCTCCAGTACGACGTACTGACGGCTGTGGGACAGACCATCTCCCCAACTGGGATGAGAAGCATACACACTAGTCTACTCCGGAGTATCGATGCCCTGTCTCGATAATCCAACGACTAGGGACCTGTATAAGGATGTGCTTGTAGACTACCCAGCCCCCACTAGTGTGACTGCCATCATAACGCTGGTAGTCAAGCAAGATCCTAAGAGCTCTATCAATATGTATACTCACATATTAAGATAGAAAAACCAAGTAGCATACTACCATGTTTAGCAAGACTGTTATATACATGTGAATATCCCAAGCTTCCATTAAGTAATATACAAACTAGTATGATACAATAATGGCCCCTAGGGCATATACACTAACAGAACAAGTACCCGATCCTTCGCATTGGCGAATTGTTTGAGCAGCTTGTTGGCGCGAGGGTATTCTCGAAGCTGAATTTGCGATCCGGATATCATCAGGTCCGAGTTAAGACAGAA
This sequence comes from Agapanthus africanus, assembly GCA_030015575.1. Lineage (NCBI taxonomy): Eukaryota > Viridiplantae > Streptophyta > Magnoliopsida > Asparagales > Amaryllidaceae > Agapanthus > Agapanthus africanus. The sequence goes on from CM057339.1 coordinate 33,286,487, forward strand.
GATATTTGCAAGACTACGTTCCGAACTCGGTATGGACATTACGAGTATTTAGTGATGCCCTTCGGAGTAACGAATGCACCGGCGATATTTATGGACTTGATGAACCGAATCTTTCACCGTTCTTGGACCAGTTTATAGTGGTGTTCATCGATGATATTTTGGTCTACTCAGGGAGCAAGGAAGAGCATGTAGAACACTTGAAGATCGCACTGCCGACATTGAGACGAGAAAGATTGTATGCAAAGATGAGCAAGTGCGAGTTTTGGCTGGAAGAAGTAAAGTTTTTGGGGCATGTCGTGTCTGGCGATGGAATCGCCGTTGATTCCGAAAAGATTGCGGCAGTTCGAGATTGGCTGATTCCGAAGAATGTTGTGGAGATAAGAAGCTTTCTTGGACTCGCCGGGTATTACTAGCGGTTTGTGGAGAACTTTACTCGTCTGGCAGAACCGTTGACCAAACTTACGCGCAAGGAGGTACCTTTCGTGTGGACAGAGATGTGTGCGTCAGCTTTCGAGACGTTGAAACAGAGGTTGATGACCGCTCTTATTTTGACCGTACCCGACAGTTCCGGAGAATTGGTGATTCACAGCGACGCATCGGAGAAAGAATTGGGATGTGTTTTGGTGCAGCATGGGAAAGTTACAACTTACGCATCGAGACAGTTGAAGACCTATGAGAAGAATTACCCAACTCATGACTTGGAGCTAGAAGATGTGATGTTCGCTTTTAAGATTTGGAGACACTACTTATTGGGCGAAAGGGTCGAAGTATTCACCTATCACAAAAGCCTAAAGTACGTGTTCGCTCAGAAGGAGCTAATTGTGAGATAGCGATGATGGTCGAAGCTGATGGCTGACTACGATCTCGATCTTAAGTACCATCCGGGGAAAGTTAGTGTTGTACCGGATGCGCTTAGTCGGTTGCCAGCAATTCGGATGTTGACTACACAGAAGGAACTTATTGAAGAATTTCGGGATTCGATTTGGAAGTTGTGCTACCGCATTCTTCGGGACAGCTGATGCAGCTGCAAGTGCAGTCGTCGTTGATCGAGGATATTAAAGCAGTGCAATTGCAGGACCTAAGATTGCGGAAGTTTCGAGAACAGGTTGAAGCTAAACTTCGAACGGACGTATTGATTCATGAAGGTTTCGTTGCGATATGGTAGCCGTTTGTGTGTGCCAAAGGGAGATATCCGTGAAGAAGTTATGAGGGAGGCACACAGCTCCGCGTATTCCATACATCCATAAGGCATGAAGATGTACCGAGATTTACGACAGCATTTCTGGTGGGAAGGCATGAAACGGGAGATTGGCCGCTTTGTAGCAAAGTGCTTGTTGTGTCAGCAAGTTAAGGCTGAACATCAAAGGGTTGCTGGTTTATTACAACTACTTCCGATTCCTCAATGAAAGTGGGAACATATAACCATGGATTTCGTGACAGCTCCACTGCGGAGTCCTAAAGGAAATAATGCAGTTTGGGTGATTGTTGATCGATTGACCAAGACAGCTCATTTCATACCATTTCGAGTTGGTCAATCGACAGAAGCTTTGGCAGAACGGTGCATACAGGAGATAGTAAGATTGCACGGAGTACCGGTGAGCATCGTGACCGACCGTGACAACCGTTTCTTATCACACGTTTGGAGGAACTTACAGGAAAGTTTGGGGACTAGTTTGAAGTTTAGTACAGCTTATCATCCTCAGACAGATGGCCAGTCAGAGAGAACGATCCAAACTCTTGAAGACATGTTGAGAGCTTGCATGTTAGATTTCAAGAGTTCATGGGAGGATCAGCTACCTTTGGTGGAGTTTTCTTACAGCAACAGTTTCCAGGCGACTATTCAGATGGCTCCATTCGAAGCATTATATGGTCGCAAGTGTCGTTTACCTGTTTGTTGGGACGATATTAGAGAACGAAGATTGTTGGGACCGGATTTGATCGTGTAAACAATTGAGAAGGTTAACACTACCCGAAATCCTGTGAAAGCAGCACATGACCGACAAAAGAGTTGGGCAGATACATCGAGAAGACCTCTAGAGTTCGCTGTTGGTGATTTGGTATTCTTAAAGATATTACCGACTAGAGGGGCGATTCGTTTCGGAAGTCGCGGAAAGCTTAGTCCTCGATTCGTTGGACCTTTTGAGATTTTGGAGCGTATTGGAGAAGTGGCGTATCGTTTGGCATTACCGCAATCTTTGGCGAATGTTCATGACGTGTTTCACGTATCTCAACTCCGTAAGTATGTTCGAGATGAAACACATGTGTTGGATCAATCGGAGCTAACCGTACGTGAAGATTTGACTTTTGAGGAACGACCGATATCGATTGTGGATCGAAGGAAAAAGGGTCTTAAGAACGAGATTATCCCTCTTGTACTTGTTTCTTGGGGTAATCGCTCACATGGAGAGTCAACTTGGGAACGAGAAGATGAAGTCCGACAGAAGTTTCCCCATCCATTTTTGTAGTTTCTTGATTGTTTATCCTTTCTTGTTCTTGGAATTTCGATGACGAAATTCTTTTGTAGTTGGGTATAATGTAACACCCGAGTTCATTTATACCAATTCCAATATCCGTATTTACCCATCCATGGTCTTTTCTTGATTTAGCGTGTTTGGGTGCGAATGGTATTTTACATATTACTTTGCATTCGAGCCGACCCGCTTGCTTGAACCTGTTTGATTCTTATTTATAGATTACCTTGACTTGTTGCATGGGCACGTGCATCTCATGTTTAGTACATACTGGCATTTCATCTGGCATCGCACTTTTACATATAACATTTTAGGTCACATAAAATATTTTTAAAATTGCATTTCATAACCTGCATGATACCTCTAACCCCGTGATAGCATCCGTGCATCTTGTTCTCGTCCCGTTCAGTGAAACGGACGTGTTTGGATGGCTACGTGCACGTACGTGCATCCGTTCTTGGGGGTATGCATTTTCTTTAACTGAGCATTTATTTTGAAATTTGGAAGTCGCATATATTTTTCATATTTTAAATCTAAATTTTTAGACCCAACCTGGGCATGTTTTGGAGTAAATTTGTATTTGCCAAAATCTCAAACGGAATAATATTATAATATTATATTATTCCTTATTCTTTCACCATCTATTTAACTAATATGATATTTTCCTTTAAATATTAACTGTAACATTTCTTTAAAATTTTCCCCTAATATTATAATATTATATATCGTTTAGTTTCAACTGAATATATTTTCAGTAAACAAGCAAATCTCTCTCTTTTCATTAATTTAATATTTATTCTTGATTCATGCACGCACGTCTCTCTCTCTCCCCCCTCGTGAACTCTCTCTCTCTCTCTCTCTCTCTCTCTCTCTCTTTCTTCTCCTTCTCTAAATCTTTCCCCGCCTCACGCAACCCTAACCCAAGCCTTCAACGCGCCTCATCGCTGTCCCCTCGATCCCGATCTCCTCCTCTCATCCTCTCAGACTCCTCGCCTCCTTCTCTCGAGCCTTTGCAAACCTAAGAACCCCGACTTCAACCCAAGAAAATCCACTGCGGCTGCAGCACCCTCGTCGCTGGCAACCCCACGCCGTCGCCACCATTCTTGTCACCACCCTCGTCTGCTCCCATCTCCTTCTCTGCGACCTCATTCTTACCTTCCCTGCAGCCCCGACTTCCTCTTCTTTCCTGCAACCCTCTTCCTTTCCTTCCCCTCGCCTGCATGCCTCGCCTCACCGTCGACGACCACGGCGTCGTCGCCTCACCCCTCGCGGCCACCCTCTCCTCACCTCTCTCCTCTCTTCTTCCCGAGCTTACCAACCTCACCCTACCAACCCTGCACACCTCCGTGCAGACCCCGCTGCAAACCCAGAACCGACCCTGCACACCATCACCTCCCATCGCCGGCGGCAGCCTCGTCAACCTCACCTCGCCTCCGTCATCATCTCCTTTCTCCTCTCCCTTTCCTCCTTCACCCTATACCCGACCTTTACTACAGCCACCAAGAAACCTCACCCGACTTCTTGAGACCCCCGCTGCCTTGCCGGAAACCATCGCCTGCATCCTCGCCGTCAATAGCCCATCGTCGACGTCACACCCTCACCTTCCCTTCTGACTCCAGAGCCAACCCAGAGCACCAGCCATCTTCTTCTCCTACTTCTTCTTCTTCTTCTAAGTTCTTCTCCTCTTCTTGATTCTTGATTTCCGGCGATCGCCACCGGAGCTGTGCCGCCGCTGCCGATCCGAGCAACCCTGTGGACGTTCATATCCAGCGTGGTCGTGTTCTTGCAGTACCTGATTCGGTTCTGTGCTCGCGTGGACACATCGCGACGTTTTCCCGACATTCGACATGCCGTGCGTATCCGCTTCTTGATCCGTCGAGGCAAGTAAAACTTGCTACATGCTATTTAATTTATATTATACACATTGAATACACATTAAACCTGTAGTTTACTTTTAATACCATAATTTCCATTTTAACATTTCGACGTCCCGTTATATCATTTTAGATTCATAGCTCGAAACATACCAGGTTGCAGTTAATTCTATTATACATAGTACCCACATTCATATTTAAATCTTATAACAATTATTTGCACAGCCCACAGTACCCTTTTTTTATTTTATACCCTGTCGGACGACCATTTGCATACATCTAACCTGATTTATATCATTGCATCTCTAGATTACTTAGTACAGATTAACATGATTTTATCATCCACATTCGTTATACCGTATTCATGTAATGTCGAAACTACCTTTTAAACCCAAACTGATAACTGTGCATCTACATACCTTAATCTGTACCTGATTGCATTTCACGTTACATGTTCCAGTTTGTTGTTCTATTAGTACACATGCTTATTTGGTTTACCCATGCTTATACTAGTTGATTATGAGCACCCACATGATATCTTGTACGCCCTGACATGCATTGCTACACCTATTACTTGACACGATATGGTACCGTGCAACTCTTGACATGACATGACACCTTTATACATTACCTGGCTTGACCTGATGTACCATGGTTTTACCTGTTACCTGATCTTGTGTCTAATGCCAACAAACCCGACCTGTTGTCCTTACGGACCGTTCCTGTTGTCTATCCAGACAAACCTGTACCTGCCTGATCCTGTGTTGGTATTAGCTCTAGATTATTTAAATATTTGACTTTAACACATATAATTTGGGGGTATAGGGAAATCAATGATGAAACCTGACTTGTAACTCGACAGTGTGCTACCTTTACTGATCAGTTTTAGAGACTGGGCCAGCCTTGGGATGATGTTGCTGACATCATCCATCATTATCCATTACCTTTTAGAGGCTAGGACAGCCTTGGAATGATGCCATGGACATCATTCATCTTTACCCTTTCCTTTAGTGCCTAGCGGCATGTCTCGGTTTCAGCCCGAGAATCTTCACCGTGATCCCGGGCACGCACGGGATACTATTGAGTTACATCGATAATTCATCAAATTGATTTCAAAGACTTGAGAGTGGTTAACCCAATAGACCAGTTTAGATAACTCACTACACATTACCCCACTGTCCTTACTTATATTAGTGTTATGCTTGTTTTACCATTGATACTTATACTTGCATGTATTGCTATCCCTATTTTGTTATTGCTTAATGTTATGACGCGCTGACGTCTGGGTTTTGCATGGTCCAGATTCTTCTACCTTTGTTGCAGACTGATCAGGAGTATTGCCGCTGTTAGACCGAGCGGTGAAGATCCTGTCGGTATGCAGTTTTACTCTCCAGGTGTTTCCTTTACTGTATCTTTTGCTTCCGCATATCATTATTTCTTGACTCATTCATTTTGGCTCATGGACATGTACTAGATAGTTTAGTTTACTTTCCTGTTCTTGATATCTCTACAGCCGTAATGTGACTTGTTCATACCATAATATTGCATTATTATATTCCCCATTCTTATTCGTTTTATAAATAAACAGGTGCTTTTGACGCATGTCTGCTACATATTACAGGTTACAGGTTCTTGGATCTAAAACAGTGAAAATAATGAAAAGACAATGCAAAAGTGAGACTACAAATGATAAATGGTGAAATCTTGATCGCGCCTAGATTGTGAGGAACAATGAACAACAGTTCACCGAGTATCAAGGCAGCGACACGAAGAAACAGTAAAGGTCCACTACAACGTTCACTGGAAAGATCTGGAAGAGAACGAGAAACCAATCTGAGAAAAGACCTGCATAAACAGGAAGTACATGACCATCAGAGCCAGAACCAAAAAGATGAAGATTCGGTCTCCTCATTGGGCCGCGGAACCACGGCCCAACCCATGCTCCGGCCGCGGTTCCGCGGCCGTATTGCGCAAACAGGAGTTAGAAATTTTACTATATTTTGTGTCGGCGCTGAAAAGTCTTCTTAGGGGTATTTTGGTAAATGCAGACGTGCGGAAATTGTAAAACCTAGGGTTTTCTATGTCCTATAAATAGAAGCCCAATTCCTTGTATTAAGTTATGCCTCCCTTCATTAATAAAATTCAGAATTCTTTTTGGAAAGCATCAATTTAGGAGTAAAGTTTTCAATTCTTGCCCTAGATAATTTCTATTCCTTGCCCTAGTTAGATAGTTAGATCTTTTATTCTCTGCCCTAGATAAATGTTCTTCAATTCCCTAATGAGTGAGTAGTCTCCTCGCTTGTTAAGGTTAGATTTGGGAAAGGTTTGAGAGATGAAGTTCTCTCATCCCTTTCTTGCCCGTCATATATTTTCATAGGACTCCATGCATACATGCACATACTGCTCCCTACGGTACCCTATCCATCGAGGTAGCGGTGATACCGTGGTATAAAGGCCCGGTTGTGATGGTTTTCCATGGAGGTTAGGGTAAGGATTGATAAAGGAAGGACAAGAAGCTAGAGGAAGAAACAACTTCCCGATGGTTCTAATCCCTTTTATTAATAATTACCATAACACCTCATAGATCCTAATTTGGGTATAGAAAGCGTTGAGATTTATTTACATTTCCAAACCTACCTTAGACCTAACCCTAGCAAGATTTAGATTTAGTCGTAATTTAGATATAGATAGATTTAGTTTTTAGATTTAATAAATCAATTCGAACACCTATCGGAATTAACTCGTAATAGCGATTAGGAAATTCACAACATCCTTATGGACCGACCCGTACTCACCGGCTAGATACCAAGCGACGCCGTTCTTGATTGCGGTTACTAGATATTTTTGAGATCAATCAAATGGCGCCGTTGCTGGGGATGGCGTAAAATTTCCTTTTTGCAATTTCGGGTTGATATAAAATTAAAAAAATCATAAAAACTGAAAAATCAAAAAAATATAAAAATATATCATCTGTTATTTTCGGAAAGGGTATTTTTGTGTGAATTTTGCAGGATCGACATACGATTTCGGATCTGGAAATCTACAGAGATCAAAACAGATAATAGACGATCCTAACAACAGAAGATTACAACAGCAGAGGAGAATAAAAAATCTGGGGATCTGAACCGTTCATCTGACCACGCTTCCGCCGCGCAAACCCACGTCAGACCGCGGAACCGCGGCCGTCTGGTCAAATCAGAAGGTCAGAAAAATTCTTGGGTCCCGCGCCGACTACCTGACCGCGGAAGCGCCACCAAAGGCTACTTCCGCCCGCGGAAACGCGGCCTTTTGGTGTCTTCAGTGCAAGAAAATTCCTCTGTAAGCTCTTCTGCTTCTCCTCTGCAAATCTTGATATATCTTCTATAAATTTGCCTGCAAGATTTTTTGCGCTTTAAAAATCTTCCCCCTTCCAAATAACAAGTCTTGTGCAGGATTCTTTGCGCCGCGCGTAAATTAAAAATTGATTGCAAGTGATCTTTTCTGTTTGCATACCTTTATCAAAAATCTTTTTGGCAGAAATTTCCAAATATAGAGGAAAAGGAAAAAGGAATTTTTTTTTAACAAAACTTGCAACTTTTGTCGCTAAGAAATCTTTGCACCACCTACCTACTTTCTCTTTCTTCTATCATGGGTACCCCACATCACAAATCTCTTGCCGAACTTTGGTATCCCGAACCTAATTTTGCCTCGTACGTCAATTGTTTCGGTCGATTTAAGGAAGATCCCTCCGTGCCCAAAATTTCTTTGAAAGATCAAATAGAAGCGTTTAGGAGAAACAGTTCGACATTGCAACCCACTTTGTGTCAACCATGTCAACCTTTACCACCTTCGTACGTTGATACCACTTTTTCGAGTCCTGTTGTAACTCCTAAGCCGATGTCTATTGCTGAGCACATTGCACAATCTCGTAGCCGATCTTTCACCCCTCTCCACACATCCAGTTATAGGGATCAACAAGTCCATTCACCTTTTTATCCACATATTGACCCTACTACTATCCAACCATCCAAATCCTATCAGTCCTATCCGACTTTCCCACCTTCACTAGACATTGCTTCTACACAGCCAGTTGGGAGTTTCACATATCCAAACAACTTCGAATCTTTTACCGAAACCCCTTCACAACCCATGTCTAGTTTGGAACAGTCGTTGGAAGCTTATATTTCAGCAACAAACAAAATGGTTAGGAATGTGGATGAGTCTATTGCCGCCCTTATGCAACCTAGTGAACCGGCAGCTAGTTTCCAACTAGCTACAAATTTTTCAACGTATGAGGAGGCGGTTGTGTTGGATATATGTATGCCCTAGAGGCCATTATGTGATAGTGGATGTATCTGTACATGTATATATATTCAGTATGCATTCTTGCTCGACATGATAGTATGCTATCTGGTTCTTCTTTATCTGACATGTTGATTTGATCATGCTTATTATTCACTCATACATGCTGATAAAGCCCTGAGGATATTGGCTTGACTGCTCTGATTATGATGGAGATCATACTAGTGGGACATCTGTAGTCTATAAGCATATCCTGGAAAGTCCCTAGTCGTAGGTATATCGGGACGGGGCATTGATATACCAGAGTAGACTAGCGTATATGATACTAGACCCATATGATGGGCGATGGATGTTCCCACATTCATCGATGTTTGACATCAAGATCATATACGGGTGCTCAGTGCTGACTGGGTACACTGGACGGACTCATCGAGAACTCCTATATGGAATTATATCTATCGTCGGATAGCAGTTCTCAGGTGACACTGGTGCAGGTTAGTCTGTAGACCCGAGATCGTCATGGAGTCTTGTGTGTTCTCCCGCTGTACTTTGATTACCACCCTACCACGGCTCTACTGAGTCGTGCAAACAGGTGGCCGTTGGGTACAGTCCCGAGACACACGAAGGCAATGAGCGATAGGAGGGGTTTCGTCTCTCCCGGTATTGGGAGTTGATGCTGTATTGTGCCCGACTGGTTATATCAGTAAGTCCCTGGCCAGGGCTGCTGAGAATTGCTGATAAGTGTTATCAGTAGTTTCTCAATCTGTTATAGACCATTCACCGGCACGACTTATTGAGTTATTAGGGTCGACGTTACCATCCCTAGGCTCGATATGCGGCATATCTGACGAAGAGACCGGACTGTACGGTAGTGTTGCCGGTTGGCTCGACGGGAGTTGTAGCAGGTTCGCTTGTTTTCTTCTGATCGCTCAATACCCGGGTGGCCGTTACGTTTAGCTGACCGCTTGCGGTTTGGGGGTACCTGATATGATCATCACCCTCTGCCGGCGTATTGACGAGTCTTAGAGTCCCATAAAGGAGTTACCCAGTCCAGGCGAAACGTTGTGGTGCGCGTATGCGATATGCGCATGCACCCGATTAAAATGTGCGTATATGATACCGAACATTGATCGGGTGGCCTGCTTTTGGTGGGGTCGTATGAGATATGACCGGATTGATAAATTAAGTGTTGATTTATCATCTAACCATTAGTTTTCTCACTTGAAACCTTTCTAGGGTTTGATGGATGTATGCATGCATGCATGTGTTTCTTTCTTTCATTCTAGTTTCATGCACATGTGGATGTGCATACATGCATACATACATACACCCATCCATCATGGTTGTTAGTATATGGAAATGGTGGCAATGTAAGACTCACACCATGGATTAAATAATGGATTATTATTTAATTTTGGTTTTAAAACAAAATGAAAAGAAAAAGGATAATCATTCTAGCTTCTACATTCTTCTTCTAACCTAACCAAGCTCAACTACCACTAACCTAGGGTTATCCTTCTCTTTATCATTTAAAACCCAAGTTAAATTAACTCTCCATCATTTAATCATGGTTGAATGCAAGAAGGAAATAAATATATATAGTGATATATTTCATTTTCTTTTTGAACTAAGGGTCATTTTTCACCTCTTGTTAAAAATAGCCACCATCTTCATCCTCCTTCACCTTTTTCCTCTCTAGTTTTTTCTAGTGAGTTAAACACAATTAAAGAAAGGTTTTTGAAGTGAGATCCTTAGCCACAACATCATTCTACTCAAGTCTAGCCAACTTGATTAGAGTGTTCTCTTTGCTTTTCCAAAGTTGCAAGCTTGGACGGGAAACTTCGGGTGGATCGTCGTGGACGAAAGAGGACTACAAGTGGACCTTCTTCCAACACCCTAGAGATTAAGGAGTCAAGCAAAAGGGGAGCTACAAAGGTTGTATCCTTCAAACCCTAATTTTTATTAGCTTAAAGTTTCGTAACCCTAATTTTCTAGGATCGATTCCTTTGCGTGTTTGTTTAGCACCTTAAAAATACATACTTTGAGACATGTGATGCTTCAAAACTCTTCATAGGGTGCTAGGCAAACCTTACAGGTTGGACAGAGGGAGAATTTGAGAGGAGCGAGTGAGTTCTACACGTTCCCAAATCAGACCTACCCATACCCAATTGAAGCCCACAACTCAGGTTTTCCATCGATTGTCCCAAATAGTTCACCAGTTGAAAATAAAAACAAGTTGTGTGATTTTGTAGTGCTTGTTTTGCCAGATTGTGAAGAACCCCTTTCGAGTGAAACCACACTTAATCTCTTCGATCTTTACACCTCCAATCTAGAACCTGAATTGATAAATATCCATGCTTTTGATGAGGTGTCAGAAAAAATTGATTTTCACTTGATTGAGGATATAGGTGCCGGGAATATTTTGGATGATGAAACAGTCGATTTAATTGAAATTTTATGTCCAATTCATCATCCCGAGTCATTAAATGTTTCTCCCGAACTTCATATGCGTCTTGATTTTGATGATAATGGCATGGATAAGCTAAATATTGAGGAGAATTATGAGGATATTATTGAGATTGAACCATTTTTGTTTGATGTGTCGGATTTTCCAATTCATCCTCCTGAACCTTTAACTGTTATATCACCCTCCCTCCTTTCCATCGTTCCGACCATGCACAAGACCACGCTTGAAGGCTGTGAGCTTGAAAAATTTGCCTTTAAATCTGACACAGTTCTCACAGCCGATAACACTTACGAGTGTTTCACCTTTTCGGACGATATTGCAGACTCACCGCCCGAGTTTGAGTCCTTTGAATTTTCAGATGAGTTAGTTGATCCATCAGACTCGGTTGCCTACAGTCGTTTCGAACCATTGATGGAATCTTTCCAGTTCGAGACAGTTTACTACGGTGAGAATGAGACTATCCCTAATTCACTCCCTTTCGTCCTTCCTATCGTTCCGACCTTCCAAGAGACCGTTACGCTTTCATCTCCAATACCAAGTTCGACGGACCCATGTTTTCTTACGAATCTTGAGGGATTTGACCCCATTTCTCGACGGGTTGATAGATTAGCACACTCGCTTTTAACACATCGGTCATCACAAATTGCGCTAATTTATTCACTCGATTTACACCCTCAAGATCGTACTACACTTCTTTCTCTTTCCGCCATTCTTCTCCTCCACCGAGACCGTATACCATTTCTATCTCCACACGGTCTCGTGTGTTTCTCATTTCTTTCCTTTACACCCTATTCTTTCACCAACCCTACCATTACCACGATAAGATCTTTGAATGGTTGGTGCTAACCTTTGGCTTATGTAAGGCCTTGCTTAGTTTGGGGAGGACCTTATTGTATATATGTATATATATATTTTCTTTTCTTTTCTAATAAAAAAAATTCAAAAAAATAAAAAATATATATATTATAAATAAATAAACAGGGGAGTGCCGACAATTTTGACCCTTTTGGTGTGGCATGACAGTGAGGACACTGTCAAGTTTAAGTTTGGGGGTATGCTCGGTACGTTTTCTTCCTTCGCATTCATATGTACATATTTTTGCATTTGCATACTTATTTTAAAACCCATAAAAATTGAAAATTTTGAAAAATTATAAAAATCAATGTATTCAATTTTGGCTTGTTTGACTTGAGTTTGACAAATAGGTTAACTGGCTAGGAACAACTAGATCTTAGACTTAGTAAATTAAAAACTCTAAAAATAACCTTTCTTAAAGTTTAACGGTAGAAAGTATATGTCTTTGTAGTTTATTTAGAAATAGGCAAATTTTGAGTTCACTTCTTGGGCTAAGTTAAAACAAAGGAAAAGTATTGATATTTTTATTAGAGTATAAGTTTGAAAAATAATTCCTAGCTCAAGTCTAGATTCTGAAAATGTATACCCTACAAATTGCACAATCACGCATCTTGAAACTTGGAATAGTAGAGGAGACCTTGAAATACTCTTGTCTAAAGTCCTTAGTATGATGAAAAATAATAAAAAATATATACAAGCGTGAATAAAAGAAAAAAATGAACACTGGTTTTTGTGATTACTTAAGGCTAAAAAATAGAAAAATATTTAGCGAGGGTGCTTCATCACCTAGTGCCTTAGAGCAACTGGTTTGGGAGTCACTGCTAAAGCCTTGGGTGTTGCAAGACTAGGAATTACGCTTTAATGTGCAAACACATCTTGTAATCGGTCGTTGGTACCTCAAGAAGTATTAACGGTCGCATGAAGAATGTGTAAGCAAAATTCATTTAAAAATTCACCAATTAATAAGTGCTTTGGACAACGGACAAGAGTATGATTGCTTGATTTGAATTTTCAAGTGTAGGGGTGATATATACACACACGTAAGGATATGTGATTGGAGTTTAGATGAGAGAAGGGAATGAAAAATAGAACTTGTATCTTTAATAGAGTTGATAAAAATTCCTAAGTGGAGATGGAACCCTAGAAGGAAAACTTAATAGATGCCGAAACCTAAGTAAGTTTACGGAACATATATAATTTTAAGTTAAATGATGAGAAAGTGTGAAGAATATGTGTGGATAATTTACGAGTCGAAGATAATAGAATTCCTTGTTAGAAAACCTAATTGGAGAATTAAAGTCGAAAAGCCGAATTGATAGGATTTTGTGGGTAGTATCCGCTGAAAACCCTCAGAAGACAACACTCCTCCTACTAGGGACACCTAGAGGTTTAACGGCTTGTTGCACGTGCTCAGTGCAATCGTGTTTCCCTGCGAAAGTGCGGTTAGGTTTTTGTCGAGAATAAAACTAAGTTTGCTCGAGGACGAGCAAAAGATAAGTTTGGGGGTATTTGTTCATACCATAATATTGCATTATTATATTCCCCATTCTTATTCGTTTTATAAATAAACAGGTACTTTTGACGCATGTCTGCTACATATTACAGGTTACAGGTTCTTGGATCTAAAACAGTGAAAATAATGAAAAGACAATGCAAAAGTGAGACTACAAATGATAAATGGTGAAATCTTGATCGCGCCTACATTGTGAGGAACAATGAACAACAGTTCACCGAGTATAAAGTCAGCGACACGAAGAAACAGTAAAAGTCCACTACAACGTTCACTGGAAATATCTGGAAGAGAACGAGAAACCAATCTGAGAAAAGACCTGCATAAACAGGAAGTACATGATCATCAGAGCCAGAACCAAAAAGATGAAGATTCGATCTCCTCATTGGGCCGCGGAACCGCGGCCCAACCCATGCTGCGGCCGCGGTTCCGCGGCCGTATTGCGCAAACGGGAGTTGGAAATTTTACCATATTTTGTGTCGGCGCTGAAAAGTCTTCTTAGGGGTATTTTGGTAAATGCAGACGTGCGGAAATTGTAAAACCTAGGGTTTTCTATGTCCTATAAATAGAAGCCCAATTCCTTGTATTAGGTTATGCCTCCCTTCATTAATAAAATTCAGAATTCTTTTTGGAGAGCATCAATTTAGGAGTAAAGTTTTCAATTCTTGCCCTAAGTAATTTCTATTCCTTGCCCTAGTTAGATAATTAGATCTTTTATTCTCTGCCCTAAATAAATGTTCTTCAATTTCCTAATGAGTGAGTAGTCTCCTCGCTTGTTAGGGTTAGATTTGGGGAAGGTTTGAGAGATGAAGATCTCTCAAACCTTTCTTGTCCGTCATATATTTTCATAGGACTCCATGCATACATGCACATACCGCTCCCTACGGCATCTTATCCATCGCGGTAGCGGTGATACCGTAGTATAAAGGCCCGGTTGTGATGGTTTTCCATGGAGGTTAGGGTAAGGATTGATAAAGGAAGGACAAGAAGCTAGAGGAAGAAACATCTTCCCGATGGTTCTAATTCCTTTTATTAATAATTACCATAACACCTCATAAATTCTAATTTGGGTATAGAAAGCGTTGAGATTTATTTACATTTTCAAACCTACCTTAGACTTAACTCTAGCAAGATTTAGATTTAGTCGTAATTTAGATATAGATAGATTTAGTTTTTAGATTTAATAAATCAATCCGAACACCCATCGGAATTAACTCGTAAGAGCGATTAGGAAATTCACAACATCCCTGTGGACCGACCCGTACTCACCGGCTAGCTACCAAGCGACGCCGTTCTTGATTGCGGTTACTAGATATTTTTGATATCAATCATGACTATGGAGGGATTTTCCTATTCACAGGTAGCATGGTTGGCTATGTCACGTGCCTTTTGAGCGTACTCTGGGAAGCGGGGTGTGGCACTCTTGTTCTCCAAGATCCGGCCAACAAAAGAGGAGGAAGGAGACTCATCTCCAAAGACCCCATTTTGGGAAAGATCTAAGGCCCTAAATCTTTGGTATTTGTTAAAAACGCTAAAATCTTCATATTTCTACAAAAGACACCCGAGTCTTCAAATTAATCGGTGCAAAAAAAGTTCAAATTAAACTAAACTCGTTACTCTAGTTAATTTCCATCTAATTAACATCTAAATATGGTTAATTATAGTCATCAAATTACTAATTTCTAATGACGAGTCATGCTTGGGGTTAGGATTTGTTGGCACCGGAGATGACAACATCATAAAGCAATGAGGGGAAGATAGAGGAGGATGTGTTGAAGGTGGAGACACTATGATTTGGTGTTTAGTTTGAGGTAGAAGCAAAGTGAAGGGGGAAAGGATTTTGGGGAGTGGCGGCGGCGGGGAGGAGGATCAAGTAGGAGAGATGAGGAGATTGGCTTTCTCTTCTCCCTCCATTACGTTATGAAGAGAAGGCTACCAAACTAACCCCACTCAGAAGGGATTTTTTAGTTAAAAATTAAGTATCTTATTTTGGAAATATGAAGATATTAGTTTTTTTAGAAATATCAAAGATTTGCGGGTTTAAAATAAAAATTAAACTAAAGCAATATATATTGGTCTTAGGTTGCCAAGATTTTTTTTTAAGAATTAAATAAATTGTAATTGCATTATTTCATCGGAGAAAGAATAAAATTCATGCCTTCCCGTTGAAATGAATAGTAAACAATATGTAAAATAGCGAAGTGATCATTTACCAAGAAAGAAGAAAATGCGTTGATTATAGCATATTAAGAATGACAAAATTTGAATTACAACTAAAAAATGGTATTTTATCTATGAAAAAGATACATTGAATATATGTCATAAAAGTGAAGTAAGATGGCGATTTAACATTTCATCAAAAAGGAAAAATGTATGGGTTATCGCACACTGAGGAATATTAATTTAGTAAAAAGTTAAGCAAAATGATGTAAATGTTATTCCTAAAATAAAGAAGAAAATTCATGGGCTATATATCTGATCGAAATGACTAATTTTGATACGAATTTCATGACATGGTATAATGGGATTAACTATTCAAGCATACTATGCAAACTTGCCTATAAAATTTAACCAGGCCTCCGGGTCAAAAGTACAAAATTTTCTTGTCGGACACTTCAGGCACACAGATACATAGAGCCCTATGTGAAGGGATTAATAATTGCGAACATATGATGCACATCTTCGGTAATTTGATCTATTCATATGCGTAGTAGTGTGTGCGTGCTAAAAATGGGCCTAAGGATGTTTCATAGTAGATTCGTATCTGCATTTGTTCAAACGTTACCTAACACGGTAAATGTCAAGATGCCATAATATGTCAGATTTCTCCTAACTGTGTTTAAGCTCGAGTCCATTGCATTGATTCTTATGCCTGATGTTGCTATCCAATATTGTAAAATTCTCCCAATGCAACCAATTTACTACCATATTTTGCTTGTAAGTGTATTTTTCAGTCGGAAAGTGCACAAGGTGAGGCCACTGCAGGCACAATGGCCGGTCGGGGACATGGTGGAGCAGGATTCCATGGAGGTCGTGGTGGAAGAGGCATGAGAAGACGCTGGTCTTTTAACCTTTTGACTCTTGCTATTTGTCTCATGAGTTTCATCTTCTTTGTTACTTTGTTGAGCTTGTGTGTTTAACGTCCATTTTGAGCATTTTTATCTTGTGTCTGTAGGATACAATTCAGAGTACTGGCTTTATATTAAAGGAAAATGTATTCTGTGATTTTGTTATGGGATGCCTTCTGGCAACAATTTTACTGGGAGCACTTGCCCCTTTTCTCAGGTAATTCACTGCTTCCACTTTATGAATGTATCAGTTTTTCTTCCATTCTACCTAGAATTAGATTAAAAACTTATCGAGATCAAACTGCGGGATGACTAAAACTGTTTGCTTTCAGTTGTTTTGTTTTTAATTCCAGTTGTGTTTGCTATTGTTTGAAAATGTAATCAAATTCATTTTTGTTTGGAGCAAGGAGTAGTAGTAGTGCTCATTTCTGTAAAAAAAAATCTTCCATCGGAGGGCTGGCTGGGGTCCAAGATAAGTTCCAGCTTAAAAAAAAAGTAATAATTTCTGGTTCTTCAACTGCTAAACTTCATATTTACCGGGGTAAGCTGTGCTAAAATGTCCTTAACTATCGTGGTTTTTCACTAAATTACCTTTAAATATTTTTATTACACTAAACTGCCTAACTACGGTTTACAGTGGATTTGTTTTCACCAATACCCTCAAAAGCAGCACACGTGGTATTTTACTGTAATTAAAAAACTTTAAGGTATTTTAGTGAACATGATAGTTAAGTTTATTTTAGTCCGACTTACCCTATTTTCTAGAGATGATCAGAAATCCATGCCAAAATATTACATCTCTTGCAATAATTCTCTCTTGCGAGTACAATAGGAAAAACATGGGATTTCCTATGTTTTATTCACCCTACTATTTAACAGAGATCAATAACTAAGCAAAACTCAAACTCAACTCAAAAGTCTCACCGATGAGCAGCCCCAACCCCTTGATCTCTGCAACACCAAAACTTGCACTCTTCTCATAACTCGCACCAACTCCCTCCTTGCTTATATCAACTCCCTTCAAAGATACCGCAGGTGCCTTAGAATCTGCCTTAAATTTCAACCCAAGC
Organism: Agapanthus africanus; assembly: GCA_030015575.1. Classification (NCBI taxonomy): domain Eukaryota; kingdom Viridiplantae; phylum Streptophyta; class Magnoliopsida; order Asparagales; family Amaryllidaceae; genus Agapanthus; species Agapanthus africanus. Next base: position 33,304,083 of record CM057339.1, read on the forward strand.
ACTGCAATCTTATTCACAACAAACTTTTGATCCCTGGCATACGTCCCATTATTCTCAACTTCTCCCCTGATCTTTACCTTCTTCCCTTCGATTTTCGCTGAAAATCTAACCAAACTCCATTCGCCCTCCTCTCCTCCCATCTCCACAGCCTCTCCGTCGTCGACAAACACCTCACCCGTCGCCTCGCCTCCATCAAGAACCACCAAAAGCTCGAATCCGCTCTTCTTTGCTAATTCTGTATTCATCGCCTCTTCTTTCATCGGCACTATCCTACCTCCTCGTACATGAACGTTTATACTGTCTTCTGGCGCTTCGAGCGTAAAATGGTCCCCGGATGCACTACTCACAGTGTTTGAGTACTCGAAGAGATTGAACCAGGTGCCTGTTGGGAAATAAGCATCGATCGAGGTTACCCCGGGATTTAGAACCGGAGATACGATGACCGCGTTTCCAATCATAAACTGTGTGCTGATATCGTATGTTTGGGTATCAGATGGGAATGAGAAGAAGAGGGGTCTCGCGATCGGAGTCCCCTTGGTGTGTGCCTCATACATCAATGTGTAGAAGTAGGGGAGGAGACGGTAACGAAGTCCTAATGATTTTCTTGCTGATTTAGCGACGGAGTCCCACATGTAGAGCTCATGCCTTACCGATCCTTTGTCGGCATGGTTCCGAGAAAACGGGTAGAATGCACCTAGCTACATTAATACAAAATTAATCAGCTTAAAAAAGCTTCATGCAACATTTGCTTAGTTTCATAAGATTAAAAGAAAATGAAAAAAGGGGGGGAAAAAACTTTTTTGGGATCAGGTTTGAAATAGTTTTCCTGATACGCTAATGTGTCATTACAATAATTAATGGTTTATGCAGAACAACATTATTAGTCTCTGTGCATACCTGAATCCACCGTCGGCATAGCTCCTCTGTCGTGTTGCCAGAAAACCCACAAATATCCGCCCCAACCATCGGCACCCCGAACAACCCGAAACTCAACACCGTGGCTATAGAATATCCCAAATCCTCCCATGTTGCCGCATTGTCCCCAGTCCAATGCGCCGTGTACTTCCCCGAACTCACGAAAGTCGACCTCGAAAGCACAAACGCTCTCTTGCCTCTTACTTTCACCAGCGCCTCAGCCGTCGCCTTTGCCTCCAAAAGCCCGTACATGTTGTGCACATCGTATTCACTTAGATTTCCGAAGTGGATGCATGATGCAGGGGTTGTTAGGTTGTTTATGGGCCTTCTGTTGCCAGCATTATTGATTTTGTAAGGGGGCTCATCGAGTGAAGTGAGGGGCGGTGAGGTGATGAAGTTAGAGATCTCATTCATGTCGATCCATAGGCCATCAAAGTCTAGGATTTTGTGGAAGATGGCGATTTCTTCGGCCCAGAACTTGGAAGTTGCAGGGTTGAGGAAGTCTGGGAAGTAGACCGGGCCTGGCCAGACCTGGCCGAGGTAATCGGTGGCATTCCGTTTCAGGAAGATGTTTGCTTGGAGTCCTCGTTTGAATGTTGCATATGTTTCATTGACGCCGATGCCTGTAAGAATAGGAGAATAACGGATATCAATTGTCATAAAATAATTCTTTTTGGCCGATAAGACAATATTGTTTTGTTTCTTGGTTAAACAGACAACAATTTTTCACCCCCATGATTTCAGCAGGAAACATTACATGATTTTCATGCCTTTCACCCGTAGATCAAAAAATGACCAATCCCACATAACTCATGTCATAAGAATTAAGAGTTCCTAGATTCAGGCAGAAGAAAATATTGTAAGAATGAAATGATAACTTGGTTTACCAAGATCATCTCTAACATGAAAGGGTTTATATGGAAATGTGATTTCAGTTTATTAATCATAACATTCCATATGACATGTTTTGATTTCAAATACATTTAAGAAAAGAATAACATGTATGAATATGATAATGATGATTAAGATGAATGGTGTATAATGTCTAGAAAGTCAAATTGTAGGCTATAAGGCGCCTGCAGTGTCCATACCCATGGGCACTCCTAGTGTGTGTTTTTTTGGCAAATAGGTATCCAGGAGTGCCCAAAGGTGTGAGCACTGCACTGCAGTTGGTTACTGCAGGCCCTGTTTCCTCTAAATTGTAACCGCTATGATAAATAAATAAAAATCTATCAAAGTCATCCAAATCTTGCAATTATTTCTAGCACAAAGATGTGATTATAGATAGAGTGGGTGTTAATTAATTACCAGGGTCTAGTATAATGACATATTTCTGCCCATTTTTGTGTAGTTGATCCACAAAGGACTTCATCTTGTCAGCTGGGAAATTGATTGGATCAAGAGTGAAATCTTTGAAAGCATCCATGTAATCGATATCTGTCCACATGACCTCTAGTGGGATCCCTGCCTTGGCATATCCTGCAACCACATCTTCAAGTTCTTGCACGTCCTTGTAACCATACCGACATTGATGGTATCCTGCACACATATATGTAATTCTGTGTTTAATCTCCTCTGTTCGGATGCATTGCATCCAAAACACTGGATTATTTGTCCATGAGTAATGCTTTTCTTACCGATGCCGTCGAATCCATGTAGGCCAACATGAATTGTCATTCGATACAAGATATAAATATCTAGGTGGTAGATAATATGGCTCATCTTGTATCCAATGGAAATCCATGTAGTCTGCATGGAATCTATCGCACCAGTAGGAAAAGTCTTGCTCTTTGTCCATGAGCGTAATAAGTGACCGACATGATAAGTTGAGGGTTTTCTTCTCTATTGCCCATAAAACTTAGATATCATCTCCACAACCTATCATTAGCCAAGCTATCCTACGCTATAGTTCACATGTCATCAATCTAATATGATGATATATCGGTATGTCTGAATTAATCACGACTAACTGATTTGCTTAAACTGTAACCCAATTGAAAATCGAGACCCGTAGACGGTCATACTGCTCTACATTTCTTTTATGTTGAAAATCATAAATTGTTAAATAACGACGAATACTTTCAGATATTCTTAGCTTGCGAAATCGAAAGGAGAAATCTAAATAACTAACAAGTTTTAGAGGTTATGGGAAAAGTTGGCAAGTATTAATAACCCATTTTTTCTCCAAAAAAATAAAAATAAAAATAAAAATAGAAGTTCTACTTACCAAATGACCAATAAGGCATTGGGCCAGGCCGTCCAATCAACTCTGTGTACTGCTCAATAACTTTTTCAGGACTGGGCCCAGCAAAAAAATAAAAGTCGAAAACACCCCCGGTCACCTTATAGTTAATAAAAGACCCCCCATAATCAACATCCATCCCATTACTATTCATCAAAAGCACACCATGAGCCCCTCCATTCCTCAAATCCACGTAAAAAGGATGAGATCCATACAAATTCACGTCGACATTCGACGACCCGATATCCGCATTCCATAACGTGTATGTGTCGTTCGGTATCAGCCGAAACTTTTTCTTCGTGTGCTCTCCCAATCCGTAAAGAAATGAATTTTCAGGCAAGTTTGATGTAATTTGCAAGTATTCGTCTTTGAACACGATGCCTGGCCCTGAAACTTTCGGGACGGTATTGAAGAGCGGATCGGCACTCGAGGCACGGGTGATGGAGAAGCCGAAAGGGGATGTGGGGTGCAGTGTGAGTACAAGGTTTGAGTTGGAGATGGAACTTTTCGGCGTCGGGGAGTAGTGCGAGGTGGCGGTAGGGGTTTTGCTGGGAATGACGGATTGCGGGATTTCGTATCTTTCATGGTCCGCGTCTGTGATGCGTATCCGTAAACGATAGTCCGTCTCAAAGCTGCAAATAGATCGATGAAGAAGAGACTGTAACCGATTTCTAGATTTATAGTCATTTTTTTTATAGGTATTTTGCAATTTTAATAAAACAGCATCGTTACGAATTAGAGCAAACTTTATGATATAGAAAAAAAAGGTTCATATATGGCGGTATGTTACGGAAATTTATGTTATATGAAAATTGCTGAATATTTGTGGTATTTTAGTATAATTTTGGAGATTGAAAATCCCATTTTAATATAACTAGCAAAAATGAAAGGCCCTTACGTACCTTGCAAAAAGTCTGAGATTTTGCACATCAGGTCCATAAACAGATGAATTCCTTACAAGTTTGAGCTCTGCAGTCAGGGATTTCCCTAACGGGTCGGAGAGGATCGATCGGAGGTTGTACCCGTGCCCGATAACCTGTTCTTGCTCCTGATAGCAAGAGGAAAGAGAGAGAAAGAAGTAGAATTTGAAGAGGAAGAAGATGAAGAAAGGTGATGCCCTCATTTTCATGAGACGCGGAGCTGGCTAGCTAGCGAGCGATAAGTCCTCGCTCCATTTTTATAAGATGAGTATTTCTTTTTTAATCTTTTCTGTGTAACTGCATGTGTATGGTCTCTGCCAATTTCTCCTTGCATCACAAAAGTTGAAGAAGACGGGGCAACAAATTTGGACTTCTTGAAGGCTGCTAAATATATGATTAATTCTTTTCATACTAGGCCAGTGAGCCTTTTATTAACAACCAGACTTTCTATTAGACTTTCTATTAATTGCGTGTCGCTTTCAGTAACATAATCGTATGATGGACGACGTCATTAAAAATGACATGCACCAATAGAAAGGCTGGTGGAGAAATAAAAACCAACCAGCATGGATATGTTTGGAAATTTTCTAAATATATTGAGAAGAATATTCCATTAGAAGCCTTGAAATTTTTGCTTGATCCCTCCCCTTCCTCCTACTCCTCCAAAAAATCCATTCCAAAAACCCTCTTGGCCTTAAAGCTGTTGCCAAAAACCTACTTGAAAATTTTCATGCAGTATCTGAATAGTTGTTTGTTATATCTAAATAGATGATATATATCACACACTACTGCATAGATATCACATAATAATTAAATATGACGGACAAATATATAGATACCTCAAGACATGGGGCCTTTTTAAATTAAAAAATTTTCTAAGAGGGCTTTTGATAAGCGTTTCGATTTCAATGCCAAGTGATTTTGTTAGTATTCAACGGAATATACTCATCATGTGTTGCTAATATGTTTTTCTTGACTTTTTTTTTATCCCTAACCAAGTTAATAAAAAAAAGTGAGCTCTCTTTCTTCTTCCATTTTTACTCTTGCTTTTGCCCTAATTCCATTTCCCTCATCCTTCATCCACATCCATGGCTTCTTTCTCTTCTCGAAATTCTTTAAGGGCATCCTTCCAATAAGATAATGAAGTTTACGACTGCAGCCTCAAAACACATATGGAGACAGTTGGAACTTACAAAAATCAAGGTAGAAGGTAAAAGCTATGGTTAAGAAATGTAAATTAAGAAAATAAGGATGAAGAAGGATAAATCGGTGGTCAAAAATAAGAGGTTAAAAGCTATTGTTGAAGAATTAGCAAGATGTAAAGAGAAAATAATGAAATTAGCTTGTATTTCTCAGTCTCTTGTTAACTGTTTTCTTTGTCGTTCTTGTTTGGACAATAATGTAAAACTCGATAAGAAATGAATGAAGTAAACTTATTTTGAATGCAAGTTATTTTATTGAAAAAGACAAATACTTTTTCTAGGGTTAAAGATAGAAGGAAAAGGAGATAAATAGATGAAGAAAGGTAGTTTTTTTCTGAATTTTTTGTGTTTTAAAAATAAAGTCAACTGGTTAATGGATAGGATCGGAACATAATTGTCTTTTAGCATCTAACGTTAATGGCGTGAATCATTTAGCACCAAGCGCTAAGTGAAAACTTTGGGTATTTATTTATCGAATTTTAAACTTTAGATATTTATTTGTTCAAACTAACAAACTTCGGATATTTTTCCAGCCATTTAGCCTATATATATTTTATGACTTATCCATAACTTATATTAAAATGATTCATTTTGATGTATTATAAGCCAATAATTTGATGAAAATGACTTATTCATGATTTTGCGAATTCCTTATCAACATTTACCATCAACCCATGAACTTTAATTTATTTATTTTTTGCTGAAATGATGTAATATATGTTTAACTTAATCCCTATAAAAATTGGTCAATTTTTTAATGTGCAGAACCCATGAACCTTTTTTCTCATGACAAAATTACCGATTCACCATTTTGTTATACTGTTATCTAAATTAGCCGTTCTCAATAACTCTCGAATTTTTGCCTTTCTCAATGTTTTCTTTTACACTAATCAAAATATCCCCGTGTGTTATAATATACAAATCTTCTTCTTTATTGATTATGGTGGATTTTCGTGTATGAGATATTTATTCTATTGTATGTTCAGCTTAATTCTTATGTTAGTTAGACGTTTTTAGTGTGATATAAACCTCCAAAAAAATACTCTCTTTTTTTTTGGGTGAAGTAAGTTATTCGCCGTTTTATTTAGTTCTTATAAAATTTGCATCCTCAATATACCATAACTCGTGATTTTTTTAAATCAAAACAGTGAACAAATTATTCCTATTTTATTTATTTTCACTATCAAAACTAATCATTTTAATTATGGCGTTGAGGTTCTTGATAACAATCAATCAATCGAATACAATGTGGGCCTTCTGAGTTATCACATCACTTGACATATGTGGGGACAAAAAAGAATCGTGTGATATCTTATGGACCACTGTTTTTAAAAGCTCATAAAACAAGGACATTTCATGTGCACGCTGGTCCAAGGAATATACGCGTTTATATGCTTCCTTTTTCTTAATTTTTCCCTATGTAATTTTGGTATGTCGGGTTTTACTTTTTCTATAATTTCCTTCTCTAAATTTTAGTAAATTTCATCAAAACCATCATGTACGTATATGTTCCCAAAATCATCCTTGAGATTTTTTTTTGCACGGTAACCCCCGAACTATTTTGTGCGCCGGAGGCGCCCGCGCCGAACAATTTCCAACATTTAAGATATATGTGATATATGTTATTGTGTCATGCTTGTTTATATATGCAACATGGGTGTATGAGACTTACACTATACTTAAGATAATATTAGGGTTATTATTTATTTTAAGCAAATCAAAATTAGTTGGAAATTGTCATGCTTGAAAGCTTGGAGAAGCTTAATGCTTTTTTGACCTAGTCCACTAATTTTGTCTCATTTGAGATATCTATTAACCAAACCATTATTTTAAACCATAGTTTAGTCTCTACAAGAGTTAATATGAGATATTATCTCACCATGGTTGCTATTCTCACATTCATATTCATTCACCGTTCTTTCTCCACTTCATCTTTTTCCTCATCTCCAAAAGCTTTCTACGGTTTGGAGAGATGAAGAATTCTAGTGAGAAAAATTAATCTAAAGCGAGCCCAATTCCTACATCATCATCCTCTACTAGACTAGCTATTTAGTTTAGGGTGTTTGCTTCACTAATCCATCATTAGTGAAGAGACAGCTTGGCTTAGAGTCTTCTCGACGTAGATCTTTTTCGGCCTCGAAGACTTCAAGTATGCTCCCCCCAACCCTCTTGCCGTTAAAAATTATGCTTTTTAAGTTTTTAACTTTTTTCTCCCGAAAATGCCTTTCAACATTTTGGTCATTTCATCAAGAAATTAACGGTAGAAGGTCTTGAGGGGAGTCGCGTCTACCACAAGAGAGGTTAGGGGGTTTTTGTGCATAAAAAAATCTTAAGGGTGGTTTGGGGAACATATGCTGCACTACATGGCAGTTTTGGTGAAATTTCCCCTACATTTTATAGGATTCCGATTTCGCGGTATATTGATTTCTCGACTGGTTTTTTCAATGAAAAAAAATAACGTAATCCATACATGTGTAAAGGAATGTAATTAAATTAAACGATATTATCTCTCTCTACTATTATAATAATACAATTATAATAATACAAAGAAAAGGGACGTCATGTAGCGCTCTCACATTTACTTTAGATTAATCCTTTATTCTTTAGATGGTTCACATCATCTATTTTTGCACTTGTAACGCCGTTGATACATATTAGCATTAAACATCTAAGATTTAAAAAGATTTTTCAAAGACTTTTAGTTAAACTAATAGATACTTTGAAAACTTTTAGTTAAAAATAGCGAAAATATTTTAAAATTTCTTATACTTTTGAAAAAGAAATATCTACTTTGAATGAAAATATTCAGATAATGCATGCTTTTATTGCAAAATACTAGTAATATGTAATGAATTTACTATAAGATTTACTTGTAATTTATTATTTAGTTTCATATAACATGAGAATAATATATGGTTTAGTTCAATATATACAATTGTAAAATGATTTTGGACTGACATATTATCACCCCAAAGCAATCATTGGGCGTGGCTTTGAGAGAGAAGGCCCTCATTCGCTTAGTTTATTCAATTGCTGTTTCACGTGAATTTGTCCATTCCTTTGTCTATTTTGCCATCTCAACCATTTAGCCTCATTATAGTGATCTATATTCCTACCAGTTGCCTTAACATATAACCAAAAAACAAAACCATTGTCTATGCTCTTCTAATGAAAATAGTGTTTCACACGTTAGCTGGCCCCCTGATCCGTCTATACCTTTAGGATAAAGAGCTCAATAACTCGCATCCAACTCAATAAATTACATTAATAAAACAATTAAAATGCCACCATCTACAGCCAAACATAAAACCTTTGGACCACAAAACAATAGCTTTACCAATAGACAATTCATTTATCATCACCGTTGAGTTTAGATCCATGTCGAGCTTTAAGTTCACAAACTATTTTGTAAGACGTTCAATCGACAATGCTTTTGGATCAGGCTGATAAACACATCCTAAATAGTATATACTTACAAAATAAGGAAATGGAAATCTTTTTCAAAAATTTACCAAGAGAGCGTAATTTTCACGATAAAACTTTCCTCACCGTGTGTAATCAATTCCCTAAGGGGTTGCACAAAATAAAAAAGCCTACAAAGTAAATCCATTGCCAGCAGAATGAAGCAAGACTTCATAAACAGGTGCTGCACATCAAAGATTAAATATCAAGTTGAAATCAATCTTCTCATAATTAGCAGGAAAAAGAGAGACAACCTTGCCGTAATCCTGAACTCGGTGAAAAGCCAAGAAGGTCAACTATTTACCATAGGTAACTTGTAAAACACATATGGCCGCTGGCAAATTAAATGAACATCCTACCGAATCAAATACAATACATATAGCATCTAATAAGCAGCTTAGTGATCACAAATACAAAGAATGAAAACGCATGCATGATCAATAAATATTTCAATGAACTTTCAACACAAGTAGATTTTTTTTATCAACTTATGGTACAGATACACGGGTCTATAATCAAACTAAAAGAGACATGCATAAATTATAACATTCTGGGTCCAGTTGTTGAATTCTAACAGACCCAGAAGAGTTGCACAAGTATTAAACAGGAGCTAGAGAATGATTACCGATGGTCATTTTCCAATTCAATTTATGCTTATAAATACAGCATCTTGATCTTCTCCTCTCTCTCTCTCTCTCTCTCTCAATCCCATGCAGAAATTACTACTGGCCTGAAGAGGTGGTAGAGACTTCGCAACTGCATATAGGGCAAACCTGAAGCGAAACAGATACATTGTGAAATATTAGACTGCGTTAAAATCATTGGTTGATATCGACTCGGTATATGTTTTCGCTTCGACAGATATATCCGTCATTGAAGCTTACAGTCTCGCTTAATTTACAGCAATGTGCAAGAAAAATGCCTATCGTTAGCTCCGAATCAGCTGAGAATCAATTTGCCCAAAAGCATGAACTACTGGGATATAGGCTAACAATGTACGTCAAGCTAAGATAACACTTGAGGATATCCAGCATAACAATATAGTTAGCTTAACTCGACAGAGACACTAAACAATGAGCACTAGGGTCTATCAGTCAACCAAAATGGGGTATTCGTGTTGAGATTAGTTTAGATTTAAATAGTTTGTTGCTATGGATAGAATTAAGGTAAGTCTCTTATTAAAATACAGATTTAGATTTAATTTTAATAAGAGAAAATATTCCACTAGATAAGGATAAAAGATATTTATGTTAATCCTAATCTAATTAGACGAAGGCAAAGGACAAAGGCAAAAAGGCTTCAGAGATGTAGTCTCTAAAGTTGGGGTTTGAAAACCCCCTCTTATGGTGTCAGGGCAAGAGAAAGGGAAAGGGGAGATGAGATTGAGATAAGATGTGAGAGAGAGTTGAGATGGGTAAGATCTTGTAACTTTTATCTTCATTAAGAGATTAGGGTTCTAATCTAGATTTGAGAGAGACTAATATTTTAGTTGATTAAATAAAGGAGAAGATAAAGTGTCAGGTGTAAATCTCTTTCTTATATTCATGAAATCCTCATGGTTGCCCCGTGGATTTGGCCGAGTTCAGTCGACCCATGTTAAACCCCTTTGTTCCTTCTTATGGATCGTTTGTCGTGCGTACTCGAAGGATATTTTCCCAACAATTCGTTCCTTAAATTATATGAAGCAATATTAATGTTTATGCATCGGCTTCAAATATTTTGTTAATTCTAGTTTTATTATGTATCGGACTGTGATTTTTGGTCCAAACAAAAGGGTGGTGTTAATTTTGTCTTGCCTACTCAAACATACCAAAGCTACGATTCGAAAGGATAGCAAGAAAGTTTTTACCATTTGTTTCAAGTGATATGAATCTGGGTAGTTGGTCCAATTAGGAGGTGGCATGCCGGGAGAGGTCATGTTTACTAGTTATATCTTGAAATATGGGATTTATATGCTACTGTTGAGTCCTTAAATCAGTGTCACTAGAGAATTGAAATCCCTCATAAAACTATAGCTATTGCCTGGTAAAAAAAAGGTAAATAATCAAACAATCCAATTCCCACATTTTTCTCCTGATGTAGTAGAGGTACAAATCAAAAAGGCCAAAGTGAGTTACTAAAGATTATGGAGACAGTTTTAGCATCTATTCTTCGTCTTCTACAGAATTTCTTTATTTCTTTTAGGAATTAACGTTTTACATTAGGAGGACGCTTGGTACATGGTAATCTAATTGGAAATCCTAGATTACCACCAAATACTATCATGCTTGTTTTGACGCAAATAATATTCTCGAAATTTAGGATTCCCATGTGAATGAGATGCCCTCAAATCGTATAACTCTTAATCAAAAATGCCCTCAAATTATAGAGGTACAAATCAAAAAAGGCCAAAATGAGTTACTAAAGATTATGAAGACAGTTTTAGCATCTATTCTTCGTCTTCTACAAAATTTCTTTATTTCTTTTAGGAGGTAAGGTTTTACATTAGGAGGATGCTTGGTACATGGTAATCTAATAGGAAATCCTAGATTACCGCCAAATACTATCATGTTTGTTTTGAAGCAAATAATATTCTCGAAATTTAGGATTCCCGCATGAATGAGATGCCCTCAAATCGTGGAACTCTTATTCCCATTCTATAGTCCATCTGAATATTCCGCCTAACACAACTAGTGCCACGACTATCAGCGGCCGCCGCCAGGTTCGCACCTCCATCATCGGCCACAGCCAGCCGTCACTCTCCATCGCCGGCTGCCTGCATTTCTAGTCGCCAAGCACCGCCATCACTCTCAGTAGCTCGTCAATGCCGTCTCTCATCGTTGGCCATCATAGTCTCTTGTCGCCACCCGCTGCAGCTGCCCTCCATGGCTCACCAACACCGTCCTCCACTGCCGCTCGCCGGCCTTCACCCTCCGTTGCCCACGTCACCGCTCGTCGCCAGCCACCACCGTCCTCTATTGCCATTTCCTTTGCTGACTCTACCATCACACCCGCCATTGTCTATACCCACAACAACAAAGGTGTCCATTACCGTAGCACATATGCCGAGTATGATTAATATACCAAGCACATTAATGCAACATTATCTAGAATCAGATGCATGAGCTTCACATTCCCAGAAATGTGTGGTTTCGAGTGATCTTCCATTCCATGTACCAAGCGCCCCCTAGGGATTTTGTATGCGCATCTGAGTTTAATTTGAACAACAGTGTTAAACATCACAAGTTCTTGATGAACTCACATCTAAAATTTTAACCAGTTTCATTTAAATATGATTTATATAAAATAAAGAATCGAGTGCCACTATAGCCTAGTTGTAAAGCATATTTGCAGTTGAGTAAGAGGTCTAGGGTTCAAATCCCGCTTGCATCTGGTTACGGCCTACTATTCAAAAAGAAGAGGAAAAAAAATGAAACAGATTTTTAGAATTTTCTAGTGCAATCAAATAACAATGACTGACAACTTTCCAAGCACGAGTACATGCTAATATATATAGTGTCTTCTAACTATGAAATAAACATGGATCAAAACAAAGTCATTGCTGCAAATACCTTGTTTATTTGGAGCCACTGGTTTATGCATTCAGGATGGTATAAATGTTTGCATGAAAGCACAACTAAGGAATCGCCATCCTCATAGTCCAACCGGCAAATAACACATCTGTGCATATTCACATTCACATAATTTTTAACAATAAATACAATAGAAAGACGACAGAAAAGATGTATACTTACCGGTCGGTATTGCCATCTTGTGAACTTTGTGCCTTGTAATTTACTGAAGGTAAAGAGGCAATAGCATCTGCGGAAAGACCTCTGCTCTCAGTTCCAACTACCTCACCCAATGCTATCAGCTCCTGGAAAAAATAATATACTTTTTGGTAAACCGAATTGAAACTTCAATGATTGAAGAATGAGACGGAACTTAAATTACCTCATATGAAAGTTGATCTGGATCAACCTCTGGCCATGCTTCCTGAGATAAACAAAATATAGGAACGCAAAAAAAATAAAGAAATTAAACAGCTAATTAACACCAGGTACAAGGTGATAATAAATATAATGGTGACTAAGAAAAGTTTTGGCATCTAATTTTTAAAAACGCTAAACAGGAGAACCCCCAAGACTTCAGGATTTTGAAATACAACCACTAAAGCTTCAATACTCTAAATACAGCCCCAAAACCTTTCTGTTATCTAAATAGGGCATTATGTCCAATTAACTTGGATTAGTAGTTGGGTTAGAGTTTACCATGTTTATAAAACCTTAATTCACCCAACTTCCTCATTCAACCAAAGTTGACTTTCAAGCCTATATTTCATCAATTATTTTCAAATCATTTTCATAACTTTTCTAAAATCCCTTATATCACCCTACATTCCTCATATCTACCCTTTCCTTTTTCCCATTTCGCCTTCATGTTGTTGGTTTAGTTTTCCAATTTTTCTTTCTTTTTCTAATTTCTACATTAGTGTTGAGTTGGTGGATGGTGTGAAACTATGAATGGAAATGCCTGTTGATTGGAGATATATGATAGAAATGGCAATTGTAAGTTCAAAAAAGATGATGGAAAAGGCGGCGATGGGTTGAAGAAAGAAGAGGGGGGCAAGAGTCAAAGATGTCACCAATGGAGGATTTTTCACAAAATTTTAGATGGAATTAAATCAATTAACAAAAGGGTTTTATTTAGTTTAGTCATTAATACTGAAGATTGTATTTAAAATATTGAGAGGTTATTTTGCATGTCCGTGTGTTTTGAGGGTCCTATATCATAAACACCCTACATAACAACATTTAAATAAAAGGTGATATCCAGGCCACAAGTTAGCATGCATTGTAACACTCAAGAAGTCGAGAAAATGAAAGATATGAGAAAGGGTTGCAGATGTACAATCAATGTCACATCTTAGTAGCAAAAAGGAGGTATTGGTTCTCCTAGAAGCTGTTTTTTCAAATGCATGTACCACAGGTTATCCATAGCGACATGATCATCTTCTTTGCGTAAGTTCTTTAGAATTGATGCAACATGTGAAGAAATCAGTATTGTCTATCTTGATCTCTATCCATGGCCCAAAACATAGAAACACCAAAGACCTTGTAATTCAATACTCTTTGCCCATGGATTCTGACAAGGAAAATGATCTGCTATTGAACCACTAATTTTGCAACAGAAGGTAAGAAGACAACAGGATATTTTGCATATCTAGGGTCTAGGCTATATGTTGTAAAGATAAAGATGGCACAGAATTTAGATCATCCAAACAAGAGGTGGAATATTGGAATGTTCAAGCATCTATATTCTTTGGGAATCCCAAGACTACTGGGTTTTGAAAATCCGGATCTCAGATGGTAAAAGAAAAGGAAGTGAAATGAATGTTATTTAACACTGACACAAGATATGGATCCCAGTTATAGTGGCCCACACAAGAAGATGCACTTACATTAGGCCACACAATAGACCCAAAAAATTATCTGTAACAAAAGAAGAGGTGAACCGAAGCTCTAACCACACTAATCATGGAGGAAGGCATCAGGTTGAAGGCTCCATTTATACCTATCTCCACATAACCGTTTAACTCTTCACCACCCTGCTGCTTTCATCAAATACTTAAAGGGTGAAGCATTATGTTGCTCTTCATGGCTATCAATCGCCACCTTATCCCAATTGTCGTGACCCTATCCCCAAACTTCCTAACACTTCAAAACCCCGGTCAATCACAAAACCACCCAGTGACATCCATCCACATCAGCATCACAGTCAATGTCCACTGCTCTTGGTAATCAGGGCTATCATTTTCATTTTTCTCTAGTGTTTCGTAGCTCTTGGTCTGCTAGATGGCATGTTGTGCACCATTGTAATAGGTAAAATGTGTACAATTGCATAGTTCTTTTAGAAACATTGGCAATCCAATACATGTGACCACAAAGAATAAAAAACAATTCAAATAAAAAAAGGTAGAAAAGCATCAATCTTTGGTAAATAGCTAGTTCTATAAATGTTGCTTCACATACGGTAAATGTACGACAGCAAGAATACTCTAATCTATTTAATAGCTGAATAACAAAATCCAATATAATTTTGAGAATCTATAGGGCTATAGGTTATGTCCTATCCAAGAGCTAAGCAAGCCAAAGTTGGGTGAAAATTCTGCTTATGATTCCAAACTGACTATGTTGCTTCACATAAGGCAAATATTTGTAGCATAGCAAGAATACTCTTAACTATTCAACATTAAATAACAAAATCCAATATTAATTTTGAGAATCTATAGGACTATAGGTTACGTCCTATCCAAGAGCTAAGCAAGCCAAAGTTGGGTGAAATTCAGCTCACGGTTTCTAACTAAAAATACTTCTAATGTACTTACTTTCCTTGCTTTTTTTTGCTCTTCAATCATTCTTAACGAATTGCCTTCTGAATGGTAAACCTAGTTTTTTCCTCATGTTAGATTGTTATTGTTCCTTAAATTTTTTTGTAAGAACGCACCTTTATCCTTTTAAACTTTTGTGGTTTAACAGTTCCAAAAAGACAAATGAAAGGAAAAGAAACTACTAGTAGTCCCAGAATGCTCGCACAAATAAAGACAAAAGGATGGAGAAACTACTAGGAGGCCCGAAATGCTCACACAAATTAAGACAGAGGCATAAAGAATGCAGTGGTGTTTCGCATGTGATGCCAATAAAGATAGCTGTGAAGTGTAATCTTTTGTTTGATTGGGTTGTAGAGACAGCACAATATAGATTTGATGCGTGTTCCGAGCAGTAGCAGTGGCGTTTGGAGTTTAACACAACAGCGGCCTTGGCTAACAGATTAGGAAGTGATGGGTTGCCACGGAAAAACAACAACAATAAGCATATGCTACTTCGTGCAGTTATAACACCGAGATTAACTCTTTCTATAATTTTATGGTATGGGTCATTACTCGTATGACAACTAGGAACTTCAGTAATTTACTATTTCTAATTGTCTTGTGAAAACCCCCCCAAAAGGCTTATATAATAACATCAGACTTTAGTGAAAACTTATAACAGTCAATTGTCTTCTGTTCTAATTAACCATGTCGTTCATTTCTTCCAAGATATATACAATTCCTTCATCATCGTCATCTAAGCCTTTCCCCATCCAAATGAGACGGCTATAAAGCAAAGCTCCTGTAAAGGTCTGACAAAGTTTTAAAATCGACAATCGCCTAACGCCAACCCTATCCAACTAAGTGCCAAATTTTTTGTTCAGAAAACTATGACAAGAGAGAGACTTGTCATAGTCCTAGATAACCAGTTGGTATCGTCCTCGATTCTCATAAATCATGGAAAAGCCTAAAAGAAGAAAAGATGATGTTTGATACATAGAATTATGTTAAACCCTAAGGCATAAATATGGCCAAACGCGAAATGGAACACTCCTCTCCACGGTATCAAATATTGGCCATATCGGCCGGGTATTGGAAGGCCACTGTTTTGATACATCTCGTTTTCACATAATATTGTTTTTGCACGATAACGGCAGAGATATCGGCTGCATATCGGCCGCTTTTGAATCGAATCGGTTCATTAAGTTAATTAATTTGGATATTGGATATTTTGTGTAATTGGCTTTTATCATTCAAGTATGTATCTCAAGCTCAAGTTGTATGTATTATTTTCTTTGGTATTCAATTTTTCATATATCTCGTTTCTCAAGTTGCGAGTATATTAAGTTAATAAGTTTATTATCATGTTATCTTAGTTATTTTGTTTTCTTATTTGAATATTTTTCCTGCATGATTTATTTCATTGTGCTTCTTTACATGTCACTAAAACTACAACATATGTCAATCATAGATAATATTTAAAGATTTTATCATAAATTTTATATTTATAGAATATATGAAAATATGTTTGTATAATGTTGCAATTCAATATACCCAATATGATGTAAAATTTTCCGATTTTGACACCCAATATACCCGATATCGATACCCGATATGCCCGATACCGATAACCGATATGAACTCGTATCGCCGATATATCGTCCACTATACGCTATCCGATATGAAAAATGTTAATCCGAGACAATGCCGATATCCGATATTTAAAACCTCTATCTCTCTCTCTCTCTCTCTCACACACACACACACAAACAAACACAATTCCTTATTTCGTAAAATTGCTAAAACATACCACTTCTTCTAAGAAAGTATTATGACCAAATTTTGTTAGTTCAACCAAAGGAACATAGCTCTTGCGGTAACACTTTCCCCTCCAAAGGTGCTGGTTAGAAACCCAAAGGGGCTTGCACCAGTAAACCCCCCCCCACACACACACATCAAAAATAAGGACATCCCTAGATAGAGAGAGCTTCAGTTGACCATAGCACAAAACACATTTTAAAACCACATCCCCGAGTACGCATCCACAGAAATTTCTAACTCAACTGTCATATACAGATATCATTGAAAATATAGTGCTTAAAAAGGAATAACTATGTTAAGAATGAAGTCTATCGCATACTAAACCTTACCTGTTTTTGAATATCTGCTTTTCCATATACTCGGTTATAGATGTTTAATTTAGCTATCACAGTTGGAAACAACCAAGAATTAACTTAAAATGGTCACACATTACACAGGAAATAACAGATCATACTCCATGTTGAAGAAAATTCCACTTATTTTAAAAGATTTTTTTGAGATAACAAGTGGAATAAATTAGCCACCCCCTCATAAATGGATGACCCCGGGTTCGATCCCGGGTCTCCTCAATGGGCTACTCCAAGCCCTTTATTTTTTTTAAAAAGTTGATGCAATTGCTTCAGTAAACTTTAACAATCAAACAAAATCATAATATAACACCCAATTTTTTTTGTTAAAGCATCAAATTTCAAATAAACTATCTAATTTTCTGCTTACCTGAGAATGCCTAACACGGTCCCCACGCTCAATGACTCTCCCTAACAACATAGAGCAAAACCAAATCAAGATACAACAAGCAATTACTTGCAATTCAGAACATCAAACCATAAAAATTAAATCTTTCTCACAATCATGCAACCCCGCAAGCGCCATCAATCTAACGGCCACTTCTCTCTCCTCCGCATCCTGCAGGGCCCTAGCAAAGGCCTCGTCGCTCTCAAAATCGGCCGGATTAAGCTCCTCATCGTCAGCATCGAAAGCATCCTCACCATAATCACTCCCTTCGACACTGTCATGATTCTCGTCGGGATGCTCAAGATCACGAAGCTCATCACCATCATCTTCTACTTCTTCTTCTTCCCCTTCCAATTCATCCTCATACACGTAGCTACCGGATTCGGAGCTCCCATATCCCCCATCCATTCTCAGTATCATGTATGCTCTCTCCTGCAAACCAAATCAATCAAAATCAACCTCAACACCCCCAATTCCCAAAAAGACCCCAAACCCTAACCCTAATTTCACACCTGTTCCTGGAGAGCGCGTGCGAGGGCGAGATCGGCGTCCACTTGCCCCAAGCTCGTGAACGGCGTTCTCGACGTTGGATTAGGGTTAGGGTTCGCCGCCTCCGGCGCCGATTCAGCTTCAGATGAAGCGTTGGCGTTAGGGTTTTCGCCGGCGCCGGCGGTCTTCTGAACGGCGGCGTTCTCTTTGGCATTCTCCATTGTCAGATTGAGTTAACAAAGAGAAAGGAAACAAGAAGAGGGCAAACAGAATGCTTTTTTATTGTTTTATTTTTATTTTTTTTAATAATTGAGGAGATGAATTGAAAAAGAGGGAGAAGAATATTCGAGGATTTAATTGCGGATTTTATCTTTTCCCTCGTGTCTTTTAAAGAGTAAAATTTGTAAGTTGTGCCCTTGGAACATTGTATATTAAACTGTTTCCAAGTAAAGAGTTGAGAAATTGAGTGCAACGTTGATTTTCTTTGGACCAATGAATGTAAAGGAGCGGTTAAGTTAAGAAGAGGTGAGGAGCATTAGAACGCTATACGTCATTTGGAAAGGAAAATAAAATCAGCAGTGGGTGGCCTGACGTGTCATGTAGGAAAAAAAAAATCAGTTTTCATGTCGGGTCACTAGGGTTGGATAATCAATATTTTCTTATATGATATTAGGCATCCGTTGATATGGATACATATATAAATAAGCACTTAAATAATTTTTTGAATATAGATGCAAAAAATAGAATTTAGGATATATAAAGTCAAATAGGGATACACATATCTACAAATAGATTAATGGAAATATACCATTTTAAATTAAAATTTCCGGTTAATAGCGTTTATTTAAATCATACAGCATTCGATCATTTTAAATTTTTTTTGGAAGGAAAAATGCTCAATAGCTCATTTTATTTATTTTACATTTAAAGAATAATTTGATATATTGTTCATCATTTTTGTTTTGAAATATGCAAAATTGTGTGCTAATATGTACGGTATACTTGTTAGCATATTTATTTATTCATATAAATACATTTGCAAGCATATTTCTCTTTATTAGATATAAGATATATAAGTACTTATATTGTACAAATTCATTTTTGAAATGCATAGATTACATGCATATTTTTGTTCCGCGTCTATATTCGTTTTATTTTGCATCATTTGGATGCTCAAATTGGATTTGTATGTGTATCCTTTTTCATCTTATGAACATGGGTTTTTTTTATTTTGGACCCCCCAAAACTTTCATATTTTCAAAAAAACATCCCAAACTCGATTTTTCTAAAAAACCAACTCAAATATCTAAGTTAACTAAAAAGGACGCCTAGTCAACTCACATCCAATTAATATCCAAACTCCATTAATTAGATATATCCATAGTTATTATAGTTGTTTTATTTATGGATTAACATCCAACTAATGTTAAACTTATGGACAGGGAAAGATGGAGGGCGAGGGAGAGGAAGGAGGCGGTGGGGTAGTGGCGGCGGATGGCAATGAAGGAGATGAAGGGGAGGAGGAGGAGATCAGGACGTTGGATGTCAGTGGCAAGGGGGAAGGGACAAAGAAGGAGAGCTGGTCAGATAGGAGGTGGCGGCGATCGTGGTTGAAGGAGCGGAGGAGGATGGAGAAGGGGAGGTCGAGGTGGAGGCAGTGGTGACGGAGGAAAAGAAGGAGGGCGGCGACGGAGAAGATGGGAGCGGAGGAGGAGGACAGGCTCTTCATCGGTGCATGCCACTTGTGCGCGAGGACGTCGCGGTATAGGCTGGCGATCTCGACCTCTTTGCTGTCGATGATGTTGTCATCGAAGGCAAGATGGTGGAGAAGAGGGGAGAAGTCGTAGGCGGAAACTAAGACGGAGGTGGATGCGGAGAGGCGGAAGTGGTGGCGGTGGCGGCAAAGGAGGAGAGGGGAGCTGGGGAAGGGGAGATGCGGAGGAGGGAGGATGGGCATCAAGGAAAGGGGGAGTTGGGAAAGGGGGAGTTGGGAAAGGGATGGAAAAGGAGGGAAATGAGGGTTGAATTAAATATTTAATTTAACCCTAATTAACTTAACTAACCTCTTAAACTAACACTACACTGGCAGAAGACAGCCGCTGTATAATTTTATATTCACCGTATCTAGTTAAAATCTTCTCAACCAGACTATGTATATTTGGTAGACCTAGAGACGGGTTTGTATATCCTTGGATTTAAAGACGGGACTTGTATATATATATTTTTATATTGGATTGGATGATATTTTTGGTTTTCTTTATTCTTTTTTGTGATTGATCTTCGCCTTGGGCGTCGTATATTTTACTTGTATGGTTGTGTTTCCGCTAATTGGCGAAGAGCCATCTCCCGCTTCGGGATGCCTATATTATGTTAGTGATATATGCCCTAGAGGCCATTATTGTATCGTGCTGGATTGTATATTACATTTTGGAAGCTTGAGATATACACAGATATAATAACAGTCTTGCTCAAAATGGTAGTAAGCTACTTGGTTTGATTCTACCTCAATATGTGTATATGTTTCTTTTAGTATATCGCTAATACATATTGGTAGAGCCATTAAGATCTTTGCTTGACTACCAGCGTTGTGATGCCAGTCACACTAGTGGGGGCTGGGTAGTCTATAAGCACATCCTTATACATGTCCCTAGTCGTAGGATTATCGAGAAAGGGTATCGATACTCCAGAGTAGACTAGTGTATACGCTTCTCATCCCAGCAGGGGAGATGGCATGTCCCACAACCATTGGTATATCATACCAGAGATAGTATACAGGTGCTCATTGGATTATGAGTTACACTAGACGGACTCGCGGGGAACTGCTGGTTGGTATTATACCTATCGTCGGGTAGCAGTTCCCGGGTGGCATGAGTACATGTTAGTCCGTTGACTTGATATCACTATTCGTCTCGAGTGTGTTCCCATTGTACTTAGATTACTAACCTACCACGGCTCAAAGGAGTCGTGCAAACATGTTGTTGGCTATAGTGCCCTCAAGTCAATTATTGTGATCGCAGGCACGCGATTGTGATGATTGAGGGAGCACCTATACGGGTAGAACAGTCTTACTCAAAATGATAGTATACTATCTGGTTTGCATTTATCATCATGTACATGCATTATGTGGTATTACAGATCACTATTACATGTTGATAGAGCCCATAGGATTCTTACTTGACTACCAGCATTATGATGGCGATCATATACGTGAGAGCTGGGTGGTCTATAAGCACATCCTTAAATGTCCCTAGTTGAGAGAGTATCGAGACTGGGCATCGATACTCCGGAGTAGACTAGTGTATACTTATCAAGACCCTGACGAGGGGTGGCAGCCGGTCTCACAATCCGTCGGTGTCAGTTTGTCACCTAAGATAGTATACAGGTGCTCATTGGGTTATGAGTACACTGAACGAACTCGCCGAAAACATACTAGTTGGTATTATACCTATTATCAGATAGTAGTTCCCAGGTGACATGTGTACAGGTTAGTCTGTCGACCTGAGATTGTCATTTGTTTCGTGTGAGTTTCCACTGTACTTTGATTACTATCTTACCACGGCTCAAAGGAGTCGTGCAAACAGGTTTTAGTTGGGTACAGTCCTGAGCCACATAGAGGTAGTGAGCGGATCGCCAGGGACTCATCTCTCTCGGTATTGGGGGTTGATGTCGCGTGATGCACGGGTGACCATCACCAGAAATTCTTGACCAAGGTAGTCGAGAATTACATATTTGGATCAATAGTTTCTCAGTTGGTGATGGGCTTCATACTGACACGAAATATCGCGTTATTAGAGGTCTGACTTTATCCACTCCCAAAACTCGATATGCAATACTCTTAAACGAACAGATCGGACTGTATGGATATTGTCACTGACAGGCTCAGTAGATGTTTGGATGAGTTTTTCCGTCGGCCTTCTGTTCGCTCAATACCTGGATAGCCATTACGTACAGCCAGTGCCGCTGACGTGCTTGTGGTTAAACCCACTACCAGCATATTGACGAGTCTTTAGAGTTCCACACAGAGGGTTGTCACGGTTCAGACGATATGATATAGATTACGTATGTTGGTACATATAGGTGTCCAATTAAATATGTGTACATGCTACACAGACTTTTATCAGACGGTTGATAATACTAGCGGCTTAGGATTGGGCCGGATTATTAAATCAAGTTTTGATTTAATAATTTATATATATATATATGTATGTATGTATGTATGTATTCTAGTATTATTGTTCACTATTCATTTTCTCTCTTGGCTATTCGTATTTTTATACGAATACGCGTATATGTATTTCGATACGTTTACCGGGTTGTATTCCGTATTTATACGGAATATCTTCTAGAAAATTGACACCTCATTATATGATTTTCCTTTTTAGAAAATCATTAGGAAATGAGATGGAGAGGGTGAGGTGGCATGAACATGGTGGAGTTATGTAGAGAGTATGGCTAAGGATTTGTTTATTGTAAAATAGATGAGATATTTTTCAAGGTTCAAAAGGCTTAGCCATTCCTTCTACGTACTACATACACACACTCATATGCATTCTTTTTGGAGACTTAGCCATTTCTTGAATTGCTCATGCCATAGTTTTCCTCACCTCCTTTTTCTTCTTCTTTGATTGCTGGTTTGAGCATGAGGTATGAGAGAAAAGGATAGTGACATATTCCTACACCCCACACTTCATTGCTAGCAACCTTGGAGCGTCGGTTGCTTCGCTAGACGAAACAGGAGCCTGCATCGTCTTCCTTGGACGGATCATCTTTGACGGAGGAAGACCGGAGGCCAAGCTCGATCGTGGACACCTCAAGGAGCTAAGGATGATGGTAGAAGACCGAAGGACTTGGTTCGTTTAGTATAACCTTCTATCATTATAATTTAACTCTTTGTAGATTGCTAGTAAAGGTTTATGTTTCGATCCTGACGAATTCGTTAACGCCAAAAATTTTAAACGCCAGTTTTTGTTCCGCACTGGCCACGGTAGATGGCCAGGGCACTATCGTAACCCAACATGGTATCAGAGCCACCCCATAAACCATTACTAGCCAGTTTGCACAAGGTTAAAATCTCGATCGACCAATTTTTCCGAACCGCTTTTCCATTTCACCATATCCGCTGTCGATTTTAAAATGTGTCCAAAAAATCTTTCAGAGAGTCTTAAAAATACGTGCAGGCATTTATAGGGCACCAGAAGAAATTTGAGCACTTAGTCTTATAACATTGCCGCAGAACCGCGGCATACCATGCACATTGGCCGCGGTTGCGCGGCCGTTTAGTGGTTGTTCTATGTCAAATTTCATTTGGCACTCTGTTTAATGGAAATATGATTTAGAGATGTATAGTTTTGGCCCAGATTTGTTTGAGTGCTGGATTGCATTTGGGGCCAATTTGGAAATGTTTAGTCGATTGAAATTTGAAGTGTGTGTGTTTCAGTGCATACATTACTATCTGCGATCGTGAATGTCATTCGAGCGGTACAACCCGACTAGTTACTATATGTTCGACTAGACGGTTTTGCGATCATGACATTCACGTTGATGTTCTGCGTTGTGCTGATATTGTGGTTGGATTGTCGTAGTGGATAGCCAGTGGTGCAATGATAGTAGTACAGTTAAGATTCATTTGTATATTTGTTATTGCGGGACGAGCGTCCGACATGCGGATAGCCGTCTCTGCCAGATTGTATATTCTTTTATTGGGGCACGACCAGGTTGAGGTCGGTATCGCCGTTGTATATATATATTTCTTTTCTGTACTAGGATTACCCCGCGGTGGAGTGCATAAATAGCCGGGTTCTAAAGAGCAACGGGCCCGCTTCTCATGGCGTTGAGACGGAGGGGGCCTTACTCTATAATTGGCGGGCTATTCGCCGCATTCGTAGGGGTATAGGATGACCCACGGAGGGGTACTCAAGTTACCGGATTCCGTGAAGTGCTGGGTGACCCATTCACTTTGTTGATTGGGGTTGCCTCACTTCTGGGATTGGCGGGTAACTTGCCGCGCTCGTAGGGTTCCAGGTTTTCATTGCACAGGCTATCCACACGACCGAGAACGTCGGGTCTCATTTGCGTCTCAAATGAAACTCGAGACTCCAACATTATCCACCATTCTGTATTGCTTGCTGAGATTCTGTGATGTTACTTATATCATACCTGGGACGAATGTTATATATATTTATATATATACCAGCAGATGTTGTATATGTTTTGCATCCGCGCTAGTCCAGGCCCCGCTCTACCGTTAGTTAAGTAACCTAACGGTACATGACGGGGCTCCGTGGCAAATGCGGGTGGCATATACGTATATTGTATTTTCGTTCCTTTTCTGGTGTGATATGGATTAATTGATGGGACTGCATTAATTCTGATTAATGCAAGAAAAACAAACCTAAATGTTGTTGTTGGAACCAAGTTTTAAAAACTGTTGTTACAAGATGTTTCCTTTTGTTTTGCATAGCGGTATTCGGTTATGAATATCCAGCACTTCATTCGACGAGGCAAGAGCCGAGATCCCTTCATCGGGAGTGACCTCTTGGGCTAAAGTTTACGTCATTGTAATAACTTTACTATAGTCGATTTTTTTGCTTTGTATCGTGGTATTCAGTTAGGAATATCCGGCACCTCATTCGATGAGGAAAGAGCCGAGATCCCTTCACAGGGAGTGACCTTTTTTAGCCTATGAGCTATATTTACTGATGTGTGTGTGTGTACATTTCATTACGTTTATGGTATAAGTATATAAAGACATATTTTACGATACGATACGATAAGATGAGGATATGATCCGTTATGATGATACGAGTCGATATGATTAGATATGATGATAGGAGACGATGTGATATGATATGATATATGAGTACATGAGATGATATATGATGATATGAGATGAGATGATGTATGCGACTATAGATCCATACTATTGATTGATGATATCGTACGATAGATATTCCGTACGTGATATGATGAGGATGGATCGCCGATATTATTATTTCGACTTGAGAAAATCTATTTAAAATCACGAAGTGGATATTATGATATATTTAGAGCCATACCTATTTTCAAAACCAACGAATCGTTACGCCCTTTTAAATGATAATTTCAAGGGGACGCTGCGACTTTTCAAATAATATCCTTTTCAAAAATATCATAGCCCCCTATTTTCTAAAACAACGATTTGTACTATTTTAAACTATAACTGTATGGCTCATATATAGCTGTGTGTTTTTATACTGTTCACTAGGGGTGGTAATTGAACGAGCCAGCTTGGGTTCGATTAAGGTTCAGCTCGGTACCGGCTCGTTCAAATTCGGTTCATTTATTAATGAGCCGGACATGAACCAGAAAGCCTGGCTCATTTATTAAATGAGCCGGACTCGAGCTCAACCAGGCTCGTTCGGTATTGACTCGGGTTCGGCTGGGTTACACAGTTTGAAAAAAACAGTAATATGTAATATATAGCAGATTCTATACAACTCTCAGAACACTTAATTCAATTAAATGACAGTATATAAAGTGTACTGAGATAAATATAAAACCCAGCACTTAGACCCATTCAATGTCCTAGATGTTAATGTTTTTTAATTTTTCCATATCTCAAAACCCTGAGTTTTAGGCATTATTGTTAATTATGTTTTTTTTTTCCTTGGAAGATACTATTGATATGAGTAAATGAGCTGAAAACGAGCCGAGCTCACAAACGAGCTCAATTGAGCTCGGCTTGTGAACTCGGTTCGTTTAGTTAATGGGCCACAAATGAACCGAACACGAGCTGGGCATGTTTAATCGAACTGGACTTGAGCTAAGCATCTCTAGCTCGATTAACTAAATGAGCCGGACTTGGGCCGACCAAAAGAACTCTGAGCCGAACTCGGGCCGAGCTTGGCTCGCTCAAGCTCGGCTCGTTTACACCCCTACGGTTCACGTTTACGATTTCTTTATTTCTGCATACGCTCGCATTATTTTTATTTACGATATATACACTACGCTTTGATACCAATTTTATCATGACCCAGAAATGACATGTGACCGACACTTAGATCACGTGAATTCTATAGGACCCCACTGTAATCCAAGTAAGCCGAAAACCCAGAAATCTAAGCCCTTTTAGGAAAATATTGTGGAGGTGAAGTTTTGGAATAGGGGTATAAAGAAAATCAAGTTCATATTTTTAAAATATAAGTAAAATACTAGTGGAATGTATACTAAAGTTTGAAAAAATATTTTCGTCATTTGAAATTTGGACAGCACATCCTTTGTAAATTTTGATCAAAACCATTACATAATAATAATAATATAGGCATCCCAAACGGGAGCTAGCTCTTCGCCAATCGGCGGAAACACAACCACACAAATAAGTATATGACGCTCAAGACGAAGATCAAACACAGAAATAAAGTAAAGAAACCCAAAGATCATCAAATACAATATAAAGAATAATACAAGTCTTGTCACTAAGTCCAAAAAATATACAAATTGGTCTCTAGGACATAATCTGGTTGATGAGGTTTTAACTAGATACAAATGAATATAAAAGTATACAATGGTGCTTCACGTGAAATCTATAGGACCCTACCGTAACCCAAGTAAGCCAAAAACCCAGAAATCTATATCTTTTTAGGAAAATAGTGGAGGTGAAGTTTTGAAAGAAGGGTATAAATGAAATCAGGTTCTGCTTTTCAAGTATAAGTAAAGTTAGTTGAAAATACAAGTAGATTGCATTCTAAAGTTTAAAAACATTTTCGTCATTTAAAATATGGGCAGCACCTCCTTTGTAAATTTTGATCCAAAACCAGTACATAATAAAAATAATATAGACATCCCCATGCGGGAGCTAGCTCTTTGCCAATTGGCGGAATCACAACCACGCAATATGAAATATACGACACTCAAGATGAAGATCAATCACAGAAAGAAAGTAAAGAAACTCAAATATCATCAAATCCAATATAAAGAATATATACAAGCCACGATTCTAAGTCCGAAAGAATATACAGCTGGTCTCTAAATCTACAAAATATATAATCTGGTTGATAGAGCTTTTAATGAGATTACAACTAAATAAATATATACAAAAATGGTCACGATCCGAAATGTAATTCACCTACGAAGCAAACCACCCAGAAGAAGCAATGTTTCAGCAAGCCGCTACTGATCCGAGCGGTCGGTCCTACAAGAAAACTATGGTTCAACGGGTGAGTTGCCAACACGTGAGTAAAAAACATTATCAGGTAGAAATCGAATGTATGACGATCTCCTAGGTTATACAGTAATATAATAGTATATCATACCGTGTGGTATCGAAAGTGATCGGGTATACATATGTATATAAATATATAATACCGTGCATGTGTCAATAAGTGGTACCATATCGTCCGTATCATATATGTATCATCCAACGTGTGTCCATCAACGACACATCAAATCATCATAAATCCCGTGTCCATCATCGATATGTAAATCCTCATATCTCGTGCGCCGTCTCATCGGAACGGCCCTCATATCTCAGGCACCGTCTCATCAGATCGGTCCTCATATCCTATAAATCCCTAGTTCCATGTATATATTTTTCTTGTATTTCTCCCAAAATTTTCCTATTATTTTTGCACATTTTAAAATTTATTATTATTTTATTTATTAATTTTCCTAAACTAAACCCCAACCCATTTCCCTAACCCCAACCCGACCTGACCATTTACCCTCTTCTTCTCTTTCTTCTTCTTCTTTTCCTTTTCCCT
This sequence comes from Agapanthus africanus, assembly GCA_030015575.1. Lineage (NCBI taxonomy): Eukaryota > Viridiplantae > Streptophyta > Magnoliopsida > Asparagales > Amaryllidaceae > Agapanthus > Agapanthus africanus. The sequence continues at coordinate 33,331,955 of CM057339.1, forward strand.
CCAAATTTTCCCAACGACTCTTCCCTTCTCGCGCTCGACCCCGACCCGGCCCTCGTCGCCGCCGCTCCCCGCTCACCAACGATCTCCCCGAGATCCTCTCCTCTGAATCCCCACTCCCTTTCCCTCTCGTTCTCTCTTTCCTCACCGATGCCTCTGCAAGACCCGCTCCCCCATGACCTGCTCTTCGCCAACTACCTCCGTGATTTTCACGCCTACCTCCGGCGACTTCGCCCATGAGAAGCGAACTAACCTACCTCACTCCCCGTGATCTCCTTAACCGTCCTCCACCCCCTCTCAACACACCCAAGCTCACCCCTTCTCTAATCCCCCTAGCTCCTCCTCCGACCCATCTCCTTCCTCACAACTGAGCTCACACCTATTTCCTTCGTCAACTCCACCGAGCTCCTTTTCACAACCTATACTCGAGACTTCCATCACCGTCAGCCACCGTCATCGCCTGCACCACCCTGCAACCACCATCGCCGGCCAACCATCACGATGAGCTCAGCTGCCACCGACTGCTGGCGTCGACCTCAACCACCATTGGTCCCTCGACCTTGTCGCTGGTAAGCACCCTCCACTGGACCTCACCACCGTCCATCTCCTTCTTCCTCCAACCTCACAACATCACCTCGCGGGCCCCCATACCCTTCACTGCTATTGCAGTCACCGTCGACGTCTCATCACGCACCGTGTCAAGTATCGCATCGTCTCGTGTATCGAGACGGATCCCGCACGTGGTGTCGCTTCTATATCAGCGACCGAAGGCAAGTGAAAACCCTCACTTGTTTTTCATGCTATTATAAATATTAGCCAAAGAAATTTACAATAACTAGATATATATAAATGTAATTAGATCGTAAACTATTATTGAATTTGTGTAGCTAACCATAATGCCATCTTATAGAATGGAGCCCGACCAGGACTTATTACTGTGTTGGTATCACGTAGAAGCTATATGGTTAATATCTAAATTCATTTGGCTAAAGCAAACAAGTGTTTCGATTGATAAATGAATGTTCACCCAAGGTGTTCGATAAGAAACTTAAGCCAGAATCTAATTAAAATCGGCGGAACTTGTGTTTGTTGAACCCGTTTATTGTTTTACTATTCACATATACAATGCAGAAATTTTGTTGCAAATTAATATCGTTTCCCCCCATAATATGTTGCCCCCGATAACCATTGCGAAATCAGAATTTTCTTGAACATGCTAGACCATTTGATTCATATTAAATAGTATAGAAATTGGATCATACCGTTCTTAGGCTCACTGCGAAGAGAACTGTATAACCTAAAAATCTACGGTGACTGATAAGGCTCATGAATGGGAATTCCCCAGATTACGACACGTAGCAGATGACGTGTCGTCCACCTAAGCCTACAAGGCTCCTGGGGGCTGCGGAGGTAGAATCAGTATGACACCTCAGGGAATCTCCTCGGGGCTTCGTCTTCAGGCTTACGCCTCCACTTCTCACCCTCGAGCCATCCAGCAGCCGAACTTACACCCATTTTTCTCATCTCCAAGCTATTGCAAGGGCCGAGCTTTCTCGGCCTCCTGGCTCGTCTCTGAGCCATCTGACAGGCTGAGCTTCCTCGGCTTCCCCGATCAACCGAGAGCGCGGAGCCTAAGCACCCCCGCAACAGCTCCGTGTATCTCTCCAAAGCGAGATATCCGCCGCCCAACGTTTTGCGTCCCATGCGGGCTCGTTCCTCCATTAATGAGCGGATCCTGCCATCAACGTGGGCATAACGAGGGGGCGTAACTCGCACCGGCTCGCACCATGCGACCACTATATAAACCCCTCTTTCAGATGACTCGGATAACTCGAACTCATTCTAATACGCCGCTACCCTTCTTTTATTCCACGATACTAACTTGATCGTCGGAGGTTCCTAAGGTGGTTCCCCACCCCGGGACTTCCCTTGCAAGTAGCTCGGCGTCAACAATATCCAACAACCCATTGAGATCCACACAACAATTCTCATACCCAATCTCTACCGTCCAAAACCACTCACAGCCAGATTGACGGAGGACAACATCTGAAGGAGATTTCCACCTCCATCAGTTGGCACCGTCTGTGGGAACCCAGAGCTAGAAGTCTTTCCACCCATAAAGTTGATCTTCCGTCCTCGATCCGATGGCGAGCGACAACCGCGACGATCCTAATGCGAGCCGCCCCACCCTCCATAACGGAGGTGGGAATGGTTCTACTCCCCATCCTAACATCATTAACGCCTTATCCGCTTGGATCGACAGACTCACAGCGATGGTGAATGCGCTCGTCCACGTTCAAGTGGCAAGCCCTACCCGCCGGACCGTAGTTCCCCCTTCCCAGGATGACGCCGTCCGCAGGAGGACAGATGGGCATGCTCAGTCCTTCGATCTCATTCACACTCATCTCAGCGTCACTAAACGACGTCGTGCCGACTCCGGCAACCATGACCTGCATGCGGCGAATGATTCCATGACCCGCTGGGCACCGGACAGCTCCAACACCTCGATCTCAGGGGAGACCAGGCCGTCGCTCTGACGCCCGCCGCACGCTCTCACCTCTTGAGGAGGTGTCGGTGAGTTCGCCTACTTCCAGGCACAACCGGCGCCCCAACTCCCGCCGAGGCCGCACAAACGGAGAACGTCGGGACTACTCAAGAAGGGCCTCACTCGAGGATTTAAGAAATGTGATAGAGCGAAATCAAAGCTGCATTATCGCGCAGGCCCGGAGCAGGGATAGTCGCCGCTCCGACTGTGCTGAATCCTCGGGGTACCACCAACGGATCGAAGCCTTCGAAAAGAAAATTGAAGGCATATGACGAGATGACCATATTTCCGGCGAAGGGGCAAAGTACTCCGCCGATTCGCTCACAAGGCCCTTTATAGAAGCTATTGGCCGAGCATGTCTCGTCCAGGAACAAGCCGCCTAAAGTGGCCCTCTTCGATGGAAGTCCGACCCGAAGGACCACATGGACGTGTTTATGGCGAACATGAGTTTCCAAGACAACTCGAACGCGGCTCAATGCCGAGCTTTTCCCACCACCTTAATCTGAGCTGGCCGGGACTCGTTCCGAGGGCTTGTGCCGCACTCCATCTCAACTTTTGATGAGCTGGCTACCCAATTGCTCGGTCATTTCGTCGGTAACCGACGAAAGAAGAAGTCAGTTATTTTGGCAAAGAAAGGAGTGAGAGAGATTTGCTTCTCTCAAACCTTCCCTATCCTACCTCTAACAAGTGAGGAATTACCCACTCATTAGGAAGATAACAATAAAATTCATTTTTTTTATTTTAATAGATGAACTAAATTGCAGATAATAAAAGAACAGATAAAAAATTGCAGGAATTAAAATTCAGATAAAAAGAATGCGAGATAAAAAAAATAAAACTTACTTTATTGATGCCCTCTCAACAATGCATTACAATTGGAATTAAAATTTAGATCTAAGAATTAGAAAGAGGCATAAAAACTAAAGAGAGGCATACCTAATTTGGCTTTGAACCCTCCTATTTATAGATAGGAAAAACCCTAGGTTACATTCTGATTCACACATGAATTTACAAAACTGCCCTAAGAAAACCGGGTCAAAGCACTGACACACACCGACACGTGCATAGTATGGCCGCGGAACCGCCGTAGAAAGGCCTGTTTGGCCGCGGTTCCGCGGCCATTTGGTGGGATCTTGGGCCCATCTCTTCAGGGTTTCTCTGTGTTGCTTTTATCTTCTGTTTTCTTTACTTGGTTTCTCAGAATTTCTTCTATTTCCTTCCAGATTTCCAACAGTGCAGAATGATGTGGACTTTTGCCTTGAGCTTCGTGTTGAAGTCTTGGATCTTGTGCTGCCCTTGTGCTTTGTGCATTGAACTGTTTAATGATTTTCCATTTGTTCTTTGAACTGGTAGGCGGCATCATACGGATTCATTTGATGTTGGTCGTAGCCTCATATTTGTAGCGACATTTCATGAATTTCATTGTAACGGGCTGAGAACCTGTAACCTGTAACTATTTAGCAGACATGGATCAAAAGTACCTACTTATATGCAATATGATTAAGAATGGGCGGTATAAAAATGCAAAAATCTGATATGAACATCGGTCGACTACTTATTCACTTTCAAGAGCGGGGACAAGGAGTCCTTCAAAGGGTATGTCACTCGCTTCTACAATGCCCTCCTGAAGGTTCCCGAGCACCGCGATGAAACAGTTCTCACTGCGCTGAGATCGGGTCTTAGGCACAAAGAATGGCTCCACTCTTTTGCATTGGCGCAACCTAAGCCCATGGCCGAAATGAAAGCATGGACCGAGTGAGAAATCTAACTCGAGTCTGAGGTGAACTCCATCCTGCCCAGAGGCGACCAAGCAGACCGGAAGAAGAGGGACAGGGAAGAGAAAAAGAAAGTCGATCGTCCGAAACCTTATTCTCCGAGATTCCAGGAGTACATCCCTTTGAACATTTCCCAGACCAAGCTGTTGGAGGAAGCTAAGGGCGAGAGGTTCTTAAAGCTCCTACCAGCTATCCAAAGGGCGGGCAAGCGTCTCCGCGGCCCGTACTGCGCCTATCACAGGTCGCAGAGGCACCCAACTGAAAGCTGCAAACAACTCCGTGACCATATCAAGGAACTGATCCGCTCCGGTCACCTGGCGAAATACCTACGGGACAAGCGACAGATGGAACGAGAGCAAAAAGACCAAACCCCTCCCAGGGAATTAACAATCGGGAAAATCATGGTCATTTCGGCGGATCCAGCTCTGGGAAGTGGGGGGAACCACCACCTCCTGCCAGTCGAGGGCATAAGCAATCTACCCCATAAGAAGCGCGGGAAGGATAACCCGATCATCTTCACCGATGATGACCTTCACGGCATAACACTTCCTCACAATGACCCTCTTATGATAATGACCCGAGTTCACCGTTACGGGGTCCAGAGAATATTGGTCAACTCAGGGAGCTCGGCGGATATCCTGTTCTATGACTGTTTCCAGCGTATGGGGTTATGTTCATCCGATCTTCAGCCGACCTCCCACGTCCTATCTGAGTTCACCAACCATTCCGTCCCGACCGAGAGATCGGTCACCCTGCTCCTCAACATTGGGGAAGCGGGCAAGACATAAACCGTACCGGTAAATTTCCTCGTTGCTAAGGTCCCGTCGTCCTATAACATTCTCCTGGGACACCCTAGCTTAAACGCCCTCCGGGCTCAGATCTTGACTTATCACCTTGCGTTCAAATTCCCTTTGGATAATGGGGGATAGGCCGGGCGTATGGGGACCAGCACAACGCCAGGATTTGCCTCGCCTCGGCACTCCCCGCCAGAGAGAAGGGTGACGATTTTGAAGACACACATGATTTCCAGGGGTCTTTAGATATACGCGACGACCAAAAGGAAGTTCGAGGTGCCCCAGTGAAAGCGTTGACAGAAGTCTCCCTCATAGAGGGAGTCGATAGTCGTATAGTCCAGATCAGCTCTCTCTTGACAGGGGACACCCGTGAAGGCCTGATCCGGTTCCTCCGAGATAACTCAGACGTATTCGTTTGGACGCCAGCGTACATGCCCGGGATCGACCCTGAAGTGATCTCCCACAAGCTCGAGACCGACCTGAAGGCTCGGCCTATCTGACAAAAGAAGAGAAGTTTTGCACCGGTTAAACAAAAGTCGATAGAAGACGAGGTGAATCGATTGCTCGTCGCCAACTTCATCAGAAACCTGGACTACTCGGATTGGCTAATGAACGTGGTCATGGTCAAGAAGGCAAACGGGAAATGGCACATGTGCGTCGATTTCACGGACTTGAACAAGGTTTGCCCCAAAGACAACTATCCACTTCCATGGATAGACCAGCTAGTGGACAGCTCGGCCGGCCACGAATTACTGAGCTTCATAGACGCTTTCTCTGGTTACAATCAGATCCGGATGGATCTGACCGACAAAGAACTTACCGCCTTCACCACCGACCGAGGAGTCTACTGCTACAAAGTGATGCCCTTCGAACTTGATTGATGATGTTTTTGGAAAAGTGTTTTTGTAAAGTAACCGCAACCAATAAAGGTGTCGCTCGTAGCTAGCCGAGATGAGTACAGGTCGTCCTCAGAGAAATGTTGAATCTTTATCTTGTTTTAGACGAATTGATTGAAATATGGATGGTTTGTTCTAGATCCACGATATACAGATTTAGATTTTATGAAGAAGAGGCTTGTAGGGTTTATAGAACTTGGTAGTAATGGATGATTAATTAAAGATGACTCTTTTTATTTTTTAATAGATTTAAAACTAGATCGATAGTGGTGAATGCAGATTAGGGTTTTTTGGAGGGAATATGGTTCCCACTCTTAACCCTTGTCTTTTCATTGATCTCTATTCATGTCTAGCCTTTACCAAAACAATTATTAATCTAATCTCAAATCGCGGTCGAGACTATCGATAAATTGGTAGCGCGCCTGATTAAGATGTTAACAATTACTTTGCTAAAGTTTATAAACTTTAAAACATATAAAAGAAATTAAGAGATTTTATCATCCATTGATTTACCCTAATCTTACGAATCCTAGCAAGCGTAGAATCACTCACGGATGGTTGAGATAGAAGAGAAGATGAAGAAAGAGATCATAATGTAAATGCAGAAAGTAAATTGCAAAGAACTAAACTAAAGATCTACCTTTTTATTAATCAACTATCATTTACAAATCCGTCGAATTTATAGTACAAGAACTCTAGTTTATGCTCTCGATCTCTGTTCTCATTGGAAGTAGATGAGCAGTTGATGATCAACCTAGATGCGTAGATCGTCTTGGACCTCGTGATCTCTTTGGTTTGATCTATTAGGTGATGACTTTAGTGATTTATTTTCGATATTAGATAGATATTTTTCATATAAAGCTCTCGGTCCTTTAAATAGCAATAGAAGCAGAAACCCTAGATCTCATGTGTTAGGATTTGTTGTTGTGATCAGCCCTAGAAAATCTCAGATCCTACGGCCACGATAAGGCCGCGGATTCGCCGCAAATGCATGCGTTTGGTCGCCCAACCGCGACATGTTGGTGAGATCAGGGTATCAAAATTCTTGTGCTACCTCATGTTGACACGTGGAAATTGTTGTGATGTCTGATTTCTTTAAATCTTCTCTGAGTCTCTGCCATTTACGATTTTACGATTTGATTCAACTTTATCGGCAGATTTTATTCCTGACATCTCGGATATCTCGATCTCCAGACCTGAGCTAAATCTGCACAATATCTCAATTCATAGTATTAGTAATATTTGTTATATTTGAGATATTATCCTAATCATTATATATATGATACAATATTTTAAGAATATTGATTAGGATTATTTGATATGATATGCATATTTAAATTATCAAAATATAAATATTGTATGCATATATTTTCCTTCATAATATTAAGTATAATGTATAAATATATGATAAAGAGTATTTTATAGATAAACCCACATATGTTCCATATTTATGATAAACACCTTTAAACACTTAACAAAAGCAAGGAAAATATTCCATCAAATGTGCAACATTTTCGACTGAACAAATACCCCCAAACCTAACTTTGATCGTCTCGAGCAAACTAGTTATTCAAGAAAGGGAGAAACAATAAAAAATAAAAACCCAGCATACTTTCGTAGGCAATCACGATTGCATTAAGCACATGCAACAAGCCTTTAAATCTCTAGGTATTCCTAGTAGAAGGAGTGTTGTCTCCTGAGGGTTTTCACCGGATTAACCCACAAAATCCTATAATAAAAAAAAGAAGATGAAAGTTATATATAACGATAAGGATTTATAAAAGAAAGAACTTGAAAAGAAGCGTTCCAAACTATACCAGCTTTTCAGTTGCCATAGGCCCTATCTTAATAGTCATGAAAAGATGGCAGCAATCACATCATCTCTCAATAAAATATCGCCTTTAGTCTTTCTCCCTACCTTTCTTCCAAATATCGATCATATATCTTTACGTGTGTGTAAAAGACATTCCTACACTTAGAGAATTCAATTCAACCTATCATACCCTTGTCCACTTTTCTTAGTACTTTTTAGTCGGTGAATATTTTAGATGGAATTGCTCACACATTTATCATGCGACTGTTAATACTTCTTGAGATACTATCCGACCAATTACCAAATGTGCTCACTTATTTAGGCGTAATTAGCAATTTTCTCGTCTTGCAACACCTAAGACTTAGCTGTGGCTCCCAAACCAGTCGGTCTAAGGCACTAGGTGATAAAGCACACTCGCTATATTTTTTTATGCTGCCTTAAGCAATTACAAAACCAGTGTTCATTTTTCTTCACCATTTTATATTTTTTTTGTTTCACTTTTTTCCATTGATCTTCATACTAAGGCTTTTAGATAAGAGCATTTCAAGGTATCCTCTACTATCCCAAATTTCAAGATGTGTGCAAGTGCATATAGTAGGGTATTAACGTTCAAAAAGTTTGGACTCAAGAATATGGATTATTTTTCAGACTTATTTTTATCTCCAGTTTAGTAATTCCCTTCATCTTACTAACTTTTGGGACAACAGCTCATGACTATCTATTACTAGTTTCGTTATAAAACATCTAATTTTCTTGCTTTTCTTAAACTTTTCCTATCTTTCATATGCAATTTCTCACTTTCTAATCTTTTATTATCAAATATTTTTTTGTGCTTTTATTTAGTATAATGCAAAAATTGATGCGTGAATAAGCACAAATCTCCCCCAAACCTATTTATAGCAGTGTCCTCACTGATGTCATCTGTTAAGCTTAAAAAAACCTGTAGACTTGGGAGGAAAAGTTAGTAACGGGGACATGAATAAATGACAGTGAAATCCTCCCCCAAACTTATTTTTGGCTCACAATTTTCTAATTTTTTATTTCAAGAGCCAAAATATTTTCTCCCCCCCAAACTTGAGTAAAATAATATTGAGCATTGAAAATCTTAAGGGGGTAAAGTTATTGGTCTATACAAAGCTTTACAAAGACCAAAAATCAACACCAACCATTTGAATATTTTATCGATGTAATACTCTGGTTGGTGGAAGATTATATCACCTATAGACATGAAGAAGTATGGAGGAGATAAGAAGTGAAATAGAACGGGTTTACGTCTTGGTTTGTAGAGATGAAACAATGATGATGGATTACCCGCATTCTCGTTTTTGATAAGAAGAAGGTGTGGTGGTTCAATTTCTTTAGGTTGGGGTTGATTCATCACAACTCCCATGTCTTCTAAGAATGCAAGTTCTTCGGCGAAAATGTCTTCAAAACTTTCATCGATATTCCGAATGGTAATCTCATCGGAAAGAAAGGTATGATCCTCGGACTCCATAAAAGCTTCATATTTAGCGTTAGATGTTGATCTGGACAGCTCGACTAACTTATTCGGCAAGTCAAAGGGTTCGGATTTGGGTGTGGACTTGTCGATGGAAGGGTCCTCATGTGTATAATAAATAGCGGGATCAAACAACAACGCACTAGTAGAGTCGAGATAAGTATCGTGAAGTTCTTCAAGTTCGTTTCTGTCGGAATCTATCGTTTCGACAGAACATACATGAGCATAGGATTCGGAGGGTTCACTTCCCAATTTGTAAATGTTAAGCTCAATTGACATCTTCCCGAAAGATAGGGTTATAGAACCATTTCGACAATTGATTATTGCGTAGGAAGTCGCTAGAAAAGGTCGACCCAGAATCACCGGGATTTGGTTTCGAGGGTTTGCTACAGGCTGTGTATCAATAACTATGAAGTCCACAGGGAATATAAATTCCCCGACTTTGATTAACACGTCCTCTAGCTCACCTCTAGGTTAGGTGATAGATCGACCGGCCATCCGAAGAGTGCAGTGCACCGGTTTTAACTCTCCGATGCCTAATTGCTCATAGACAGAACACAGAAGCAAGTTAACACAAGCACCTAAATCGAGTAGAGAACGATTGATATTTTTACCCCCAATAGTAATAAATATTGTAGGACTCCCGGGATCCTTTCATTTCTTGGGTATTTGTTGGGTAAAAGCAGTTCTTACATTACTCGCTAGGAAAACTTTCTTAGGTACTTGAATTTTCCTTTTCCTAGTGCATAAGTCCTTTAGAATTTTCGCATAGGACGGAACTTGTTGGATAGCATCTAGGAGAGGAATGTTTATGTTAACTTACTTAAAAATTTCCACAATCTTCTACATTTGTGGATTTGGTCTGTTGCCCCTTAACCTGTGTGGAAAATGAGCTTTATCAATAAGGGTTTGGTCCAACATTTGTGGAGAAGTTTATGGGGATGTAATGGATCCTAAAATTGGAGTTGGGATCGTTTGAGACTGACTTAAGGAAGTGTGCTGAGGGTTCGAGCCTAGTGGAAAACAGAGAATATGCTCGGAAGAAGTTGTTGGATTAGACGAAGGAGGAGTAGAAGTAGAAGCCGAGGTATCATCAATATCATCAATATCAACATGTTCACCCACTTGGTTATTCAGCACTCTTCCCGATCTCAAAGTGGTTATGGCACACACATTATGACTTTGTGAGTGGCCGTGATTTGGTAGAGGTTGAGATGGAAGTTTCCCTTTCTCTCTCTCGCTCATCCCGGTATTTAACTGTGCAAGTTGTGCTTCTATCAATTTTATGCTTTCATTATGGGAAGCAGTGTGCTGCACTAATGTTTGGATAGAAGACGTTAAATTAGCCGTCGTCTGTGTGGATTGTTTAATGAACGTTTCTAAGTTACGTTCGAGCGCAGAGGTTTTATCGGTACCGGCTGTTGAAATATTATTATAAGGATCAAAGTTGTTGGCAGGGTTTTGAAAAGTTTGCGGTTGAAAGGGGTGCTGACTCTGTTGTGGTAGTTGCTGTTACTGTGGAGGAGGTCTTTGATAATTGCTTGTGAACTGGTTTTGATTTTGAGTTTGGTTTTAGTTCCAAGCAAATATAGGATGATTCCTCCATCCCTGATTGTATGTGGAAGAATAATGATCATTTCTAGGTCGTTGCTGAAAAGCAGTATTAGTTTGTTCTTGACCTTGAAATGGAGGATTTAAAGGACATTCTTTCGTTAAATGTGATGGGTCGAAACAGCAACCACATACGGTTTTTGGAAGCGTAATTTGGTTTAGGGAGGCTGAAGAGACTTTGGTTTCTATAGTTTCGAGTTTTTTTTGTATCGCGGCCATTTCGACATTTACTGCGATGGAAACATCAAGCTGATGGATACCTCCCCTAGACGATGTTGGTCTAATGCTTTCCCACTGCAAAGTTTGTTCGGCGAGATCTTCCAGGAATTGCCAAGCTTCACCATCATCTTTAGACATGAAATGACATTGATAAATGGTTTCAAGTAACTGTTTTGTCGCTGGATTAACGCCCTCATATATAATTCGGCAAAGTTGCCATCTATCGATTCCGTGATGGGGGCATTGTAGAAGAAGATCTTTAAACCGCTCAAAACATTTTTAGAATGGTTCGTTGGGAAGTTGGGTAAACTAGTTAATCTCGTTTCGAACGCAGGCGGCTTTATTATTGAGATAAAATTTCTTAAGGAATGCTATAACGAATTCATCCCATTTGGCGATAGAATGTGTGGCAGTGCTATAAAGCCATTTTTCTGCTAGGTCGTACAAGGTAAAAGGGAGAAGACGTAATCGCATAGTATCCATAGAAAGTTGTGTAGTCCCATCATTGCACATACGTTTTCGAATTTGGTGATGAAAACGTACGCGTCTTCAGATTCAAGCCCGTGAAATTTGGGCAACAGGTTGATGAAGTGGGGTTTAATTTTAAAAGTATCCCTATTGGCTGGTGGAATAGATAGACAAGTAGGAAGGGGATCGCGTATCGGGTAACATCTTTCTTGAAGAGAGATCGGCGGTGTATTCTGCGCACCTATGTATGGTGGCAGGGGTGTGTTGATAAAATCTGATGGAGAACCGTCCATCTCGGTCGATGTAGTGGGTGGAGGGGAAAAAGAAGATGAAGAAGTATCGACTTCGGAGTCGATAGCAGAAATGCGGACAAGACGGGAACTAGAATCCCGTGTCTAGCCGATCATGCATTAAGCGGGTTTAGCTCATGTGGCAGTGTGTGTGCGAACGATTTAAAAAGTGGTTTGTTTTGAAAAAGTGTCATACGTGAGGCTTGACTCAATAAATCACAAAATACACAATCAACCCTAGAATTAAGGTCACCTAGGTCAAGCTCTAGACCGCTCCTAGACTTCTAAAGGACAAGCCGCAGGATCAATCCTACCACATCTTTATCACTCTTGTGGCCTGGTAAATGCCAAGTAAGTGGGAGGTATTCGCTATACGAATCACCGAAAATAGCGCGCCTAATTAAGTAACTACTTTTCTTAGTCACACTTGCCTAGACACTACGAGAGAGATGCGAATAAGCGATAGATTACGTACAACCCTCCTCTGTCCTGATTGAGCGCGACGGTCCTTAGAATCTTGGTCTAGATATTTTTTATTTAATGTAGGGTTATACGGATACTTGTTTTATTATTTGTGGGGCCTAGGAAGGATGATAAAATCCCCACCTAATCTGAATTTGGGTTTTGCTCCTTAAAGTCCTTTTTAGAAATATGCACAAATAAACAAATTTCAAAACACGCAAAAAGATTTTTGAGCGGCGATATTTTGAGAGGAGAGATAAAGATCAGAGAAATATACCTGAAGATTTTAGGGGCACAAATCCACAGAGCCGCCGCATAACTGCGGCCAAGTGCTTGCAAATGCCGCGGTTCCGCTACGGAAAAATGGGTTCTTTTGACAATTTTTCGTCAGTGCACCCCTTCCTCCTCTTGGCTTTGATGAAAATTTCTGAATCTCTAATTTCTCGTTCCAGTGACTCCAGACACCCTTACAAAATTCACAGAATAATCGTTAAATATGCAAGTTGCGGTTTTGGTTCTCTTTTATAAAATGTTTTCCAGATTTTATAAAAATTCAACACGAATAGTAAGAAAAAAATTACAACCGTTTCTCCGGCAACGGTACCATTTGATTGATGATGTTTTTGGAAAAGTGTTTTTGTAAAATAATCGCAATCAATAACAGTGTCGGTCGTAACTAGCCAAGATGAGTATGGGTCGTCCTCACGGAAACGTCGAATCTTTATCTTGCTTTAGATAAGTTGACTGAAATATGGATGGTTTGTTCTAGATCTACGATATACGGATGTAGATTTTATGAAGAAAAGGCTTGTAGGGTTCATAGAATTTGGTAGTAATGGATAATTAATTAAAGATGACTCTTTTTTATCTTTTAATAGATTTAAAACTAGATCGATAGTGGTGAATGCAGATTGGGGTTTTTGGAGGGAATATGGTTTCCACTCTTAACCCTTATCTTTTCATTGACCTCTATTCATATCTAACCATTACCAAAATAATAGTTAATCTAATCTCAAATCGCAGTCGAGACTATCAATAAATTGGTAGAGCGCCCGATTAGGATATTAACAATTACTTTGCTAAAGTTTATAAACTTTAAAAGATGTAAAAGAAGTTAAGTAATTTTATCATCCATTGATCTTGTAGGGTTCCTAGGCACTCTTACAAGGGTCTATAAGGCATCAACCATACCCGATTCAAAATTTAGACGTGCCGAACAACCCAAAACCGGGATCTTTGCTAGATAATTAGGGTTTAACATGCAAGTAAATATCTTTACAACTAAGAGTGAGGGATTACAACCTTTGTAGTCCGCTCCTTCGCTTCATAAGCTCCGAGTAGTCGTCCCTTCGCCACGATCCATGATCTCCCGGACTCAAGAGAAGCTCCACAACCCGAATGATCCATGCTTGCTTGTAGTCTTCCTTTTCTCCGATGATCTACCTCGAAGTTTCTTTAACTCAAGCTCCCACTCACTAATGAGGTGAACACCCTAATCTAATTGGCTAGATTAGATGAGGATGATGAAGTAGGATTTATGCTCTCTTTTATTATCAAATTCTCACACTAATCCATCACAAAATGAAAACCTAGAAAGCTTTTGTGAGCTCAAGGAAGAAGAAGAAGAATGGATATCCTTTTGTGATGAATAATAAAAATTTAATAATGATTACAAATGCAACCATAGTTCAATATGAGAAGGCTAACCCATGTAGAGATTTAACCTAGGGTGAAGGGTTTGGGTTGGGTTAGAAATATCTAGCAAAATATCAAGCATAATATCTTTGCTAGAAACAAAGTATAACCTTCTAGAAGTATCATGAAAAAGCTAACCCAAATCAAACCCTAACCATGTTTAATCTCCACTAAACATGTTGCATTAGTAATCATAACATGTTACAATATTATATATCACATATATAATATATATTTGTAACAAAAGAAAATAATACAATTAACATATATCGCATATATATCAATGTATTATCCGGTGAGAAAATGAACATAATAAAACGAGCCAATATTAGATAATGTAATGCAATATATCATATATATTATTATACATTAAATTATCGAATCAACACTTGATCCGACAATCCGGCTATATCGAATATAACCGACTAATATACCATGTACCGATTTATCGAATCAACACTTGATCCGATGATCCGGCTCATATCAAAATATCGCGAGAATATAATACGGTATCTCATATCGTATTATCCTCGGTCCTGCACATATCACATATGTGCTCCTACTCCGTTTTGCCCGAGTCAAGAAACCTCTGTGTAGGACTCTAAAGAATCGTCAATACGCCGGTAGCAGGTGATGATCATATCAAACATCCACAAGCTGCAAGCGGTCAGTTAAACGTAACAGCCACCCAGGTATTGAGCGATCAGAAGATCAACAAGCAAGCCTGTACATTCTCCTGTGAATCCAATCAGTAACACTCCCGTACAGTCCGGTCTCTTCGTCTGATATGTCGCATATCTAGTCTAGGGGTGGTATACGTCAGACCCCAGTAACCGATAAGTCGTGTCGATGTGAGGCTCATAACAGGTCGAGAACCTACTGATAACACTTACCAGTAGTACTCAATATCCGCCCTGGCCAGGGACTTCTAGTTATAGCCAATCGAACACAGCACAACATCAACTCCCTATACTGGGAGAGACGAATCCCCTCCTATCGCTCATTGCCTCCATGTGATTCGGGACTGTACCCAAAAGCCACCATTTTGCACGCCCTCTTGGACGTGGTAAGGTGGAAATCAAAGCACAGTGAGAATTACACAAGACTCCATGACGATCTCGGGTCTACAGACTAACCTGTACCAGCGTCACCGGAGAACTGCCATCTGACGTGAGGTATAATTCCATCTGGGAGTTTTCGGCGAGTCCGTCCAGTGTACCCAGTCTCCACTGAGCACCCGTACACCATCCTTGATGTCAAACACCGACGGATATGGTATCATCCATCGCCCATCATACGGGTCAAGATGCGTATACGCTAGTCTACTCTGGTGTATCGATGCCCTGTCTCGATACACCCTCGACTAGGAACGGTTATAGGATGTACTCGTCGACTACCATGGCCCCACTAGTATGATCTCATCATAGTCTCAGTAGTCGAGCACATATCCTAAGGGCTTTATCAAAATGTGAGAGTAAAACAGTAAACTAATATAAGTCAACATGTTAAGATAAAGAGAAACCAAATAGCATACTATCATGACGAGCAAGAAAGTCCTCTCTCTATATATCCAAGCATCCATTATAATATACATCATATGTACAACAATGGCCTCTAGGGCATATATATAACTAACAATCTCCCACTTGCACTAAGGCCAGCTGTTGTAGTATCTCATACCTAGCATCCCGAATAATCTCTCAAACTGTATCTGGGGAATGGCCTTCGTGAGTGGATCCGCAGTGTTATCCTTCGTATCAACTCTCCTGACCTCGATCTCCCGGCGATCAACTATCTCCCTGATCAGGTGATACCGCCTCAAAATATGTCTGGACTTCTGATGGGACCTGGGTTCCTTGGCCAAAGCCACAGCTCCATTGTTATCGCAATACAAAGGTATTGGATGCTCAATGGACGGAACCACACTAAGTTCAGTAATGAACTTATTTATCCAGACAGCCTCTTTGGCAGCATCGTTGGCAGCGATGTATTCAGCCTCCATCGTCGAGTCTGCAATGGTATCCTGTTTGGAACTCTTCCAATACACCGCCCCTCCATTGAGGGTAAAGACAAATCCCGAGTGCGACTTAGAGTCGTCCTTATCACTTTGGAAGCTCGAATCGGTAAAGGACTCCACCTGGAGTTCTCCGTTACCATACACCAAGAATATCTCTTTAGTCCAACTACTTGAGAATGTTCTTCACAGCTATCCAGTGACTCTCTCCTGGATCTGCTTGATACCTACTCACTACACTTAGTGAGTATGCTACATCGGGTCTGGTACATAGTATCGCATACATGATAGAGCCTACTGCCGAAGCATAGGGTATCCCTTGCATGCGAATTCTTTCCAAATTAGTCTTGGAAGACATCTCTTTGGAGAGAGTGAGTCCAGAGATTGTGGGTAGGTTCCCACGCTTGGATTCTTCCATACTAAACCTCTTTAGTATGGTGTCAATGTACCTGGATTGGGACAATCCCAGTATCCGTTTAGATCTATCTCTATAGATCATAATTCCCAATATGCAGGAGGCATCACCTAGATCTTTCATTGAGAATCTTTATGATAAGAAGAGCTTGACTGATTGCAGCATAGGAACATCATTTCCTATCAAGAGTATGTCATCGACGTACAATACGAGAAAGACAACCTTACTCTCTGCAACTTTCTTATAAATGCAAGGCTCATCTACGTTTTTTATGAAGTCAAACTGTTTGACTACAACATCAAAGCAGATGTTCCAACTCCGCGATGCTTGCTTTAACCCATAGATGGATTTAAGTAGTTTGCACACTTTTCCGCTGCTCCCACTATCTACGAAGCCCTCTGGCTGAATCATGTACACGCACTCTTCTAAATCACCGTTTAGAAAAGCGGTCTTAATATCCATTTGCCAGATTTCATATTCATGGTATGCAGCAATGGCAAGTAAGATCCGGATGGACTTAAGCATAGCCACTGGAGAAAAGGTTTCGTCATAATCCATACCTGGTCGTTGACGAAAACCCTTTGCAACAAGTCTAGCTTTGAAAGTCTCAACTTTTCCATCTACACCAAGTTTCTTCTTAAAGATCCATTTGCTCCCAATGGGTTTTACCTCTTCAGGAGCAACTTCCAAAGTCCATACTTTGTTGGTGTACATGGATTCCATCTCAGATCGCATTGCATCCAGCCACTTCACAGAGTCACCACTCATGATGGCCTGCTCGAAACTAGTCGGGTCATCATCTTCCATGATGCAATCCTCACTCCCACCATCAATGAGAAAACCGTAGTATCTCTCAGGTAGATGAGAAACCCTACTAGATCGGCGGAGAGGCGGGGGTTCGTCGGGAACTACTGAATCCTCTGGTTCCACCAAATCATCTGTCGTAGTTTGTGTTGCTGGAACTTCTTCCAGTTCTACCTCATTGCCACTAATTTCTTTCATAAGAAATCGCTTTTCTAAAAAGGTGGCATGTCGAGAAACAAACACCTTTTGTTCCTCGGAGTGGTAGAAGATATACCCTCGCGAATGTTTGGGATATCCAATAAACTTACATAGGACAGACCTTGCCCCGAGCTTGTCCGGATTTTGTGTTTTTACATAGGCCGGACAACCTCATATCTGAATAAAATTAAGACATGGTCTCTTCCCATTCCATATCTCATATGGAGTGGTAGGCACTGATTTGGTTGGAACTCTATTCAATAGGTATGCAGCTGTCTCCAGTGAATGTCCCCAGAAGGAAACATGCAACTCAGCTTTGCTCATCATAGAGCGCACCATATCTAATAGGGTGCGATTCCTCCGCTCCGATACACCGTTGTGCTGTGGTGTATAAGGAGGAGTAAGCTGAAAGAGAATCCCATTCTCTTTTAGATAGTTTAGAAACTCATTGCTCAAGTATTCTCCTCCTCGATCAGATCGAAGGATCTTAATACTTTTGCTCGTTTGGTTCTCTACTTCGTTCTTATATTCTCTGAATTTCTCAAAAGCTTCAGACTTGTGTTTCATCAGGAACACATGTCCGTATTTTAAGAGATCGTCAGTGAATGTAATAAAGTAGGAAGAACCGTTCCTGGCATGTGTAGACATGGGACCGCATACATCACTATGTACCAGTCCTAAGAGTTCCGTAACTTTTGCTCCGTGTCCACTAAACGGAGTTTTGGTCATTTTACCTTTGAGACATGAATGGCAAGTATCATAAGATGATAATTCGAACGGATTCAAATATCCATCCTTAAGTAACTTAGCTAGTCGTGTCGCATTGATATGACCAAGTCTACAATGCCATAAGAAGGATTCGTTCATTTCTGAACTCTTCCTCTTGTGTGTGTTTTGTATATTAAGGACTGTATTTTGATTGAGAACGTATATGCCATTATGTAACGAGCCTGATCCAATCAACTTTTGATTTAGGAAGATGTTCATAACATTATCCTGTACTACAAGATTATATCCTTCTTTACTTAATAAAGAAACTGATATAATGTTGCACATCATGTTCGGTATATAATAGCACTCGTTCAGAATCATTGTATTACTACTTGGTAATACAAGGTGATATTCGCCAACTGCTTTGGCTGCAATATTTGCACCATTCCCTACTTGTACGGAATGATCACCTTTTCCCAGTTCTATACCTTTACGTAGCCCACGTAACAATTTACATATGTGGGATCCCGATCCGGTATCTAATACCCAGGACGTAAGGTGAACTGAGAAACAATTCTCAATAACTAACACACCCGAAGAAAATGCATCAGCATGCTTGCTCTTCATTTGGGCGGCGTGAGAATCCAGATATTCTCCCGTTTCCTGTTCAGTCTTATAACTCTTATAAGAAAGAACGGGACCAACGTTCCCCTGCTCAGTATAATAAGCGGCTTCAGTCAATATATCTATATTATTATCTTGATTAAGTCCTGACATGGTCGCTACCTGGAAAGAGAGAGAAGGAAACACTTTAGCGTATGCTCTTGTAAGATTAGATTGGTTATTATCTTATCTAATCAGGATGTCTCCCACTATTTTTATCAAATCTTCCTTCAAACCCTAAAATGTAAGATTAGCCGGGATTAATTACACCCTACAATTTCGTCAATCTTTCAGCCAGATCAGTGTCGGTACTTTGAGGGAGGTTTCCCGTGTTTTCGCACGGACCTAATTAAAATAAACCTCGTTTTCCCAGAGGCATAACCCCATTAACACCTTTCTAGACACCTACTTGATCGGCTAATTGTCCTGTGTAAAATTCTCCCAGGAGTAACTCTTACTCACAGTGGGTATCGGGATCCAACTATCTCATAGGAGGTATGCAATCTCATTGCAAATTTCAACACTTGAAATTCCCAATAATACTTTTACCCCTAGCGTCCCATGACCTTGACGGAGGCCAAACTACCCATAGGGCGCTAGTCAAGTTCAACCCGTTCATTTCTTGATTGAATTAAACCCACCCGTACGACCCTTGACGAAGGCCAAACTACGCCGTACGAATACCCTAATCCAATCGCATCGTATGCTAGCAGATAAACACTAGTTAGCTACCGTACACTACGCCTTGACGGAGGCCAAAGTACCGCAGCACGAATACTAAGTAGTACTTATCTGAAATGACGGAGGGCTACACAGGTTTTTTTTAAGAAAACCATGAGCGTAATGAACTTGATATTGTCGTAGAATCGAGTGATTTTGAAAAGGAGTGTTTTATGAGGCTTTCACTAGTTTTGCTAAAGAGGTCACTCCCGGTGAAGGGATCTCGGCTCTTTCCCCATCAAATAAGGTGCAGGGTATATCATATATACAGCTGTCCAAAGCAGGAACTATTTAAGCTGTCAAAAACTAAACTGTGAGTTTGTAGCATCTGCCAGTTTTGCTAAAGAGGTCACTCCCGGTGAAGAGATCTCGACTCTTTCCCCATCGAATAAGGTGCAGGGTATATCATATATACCGCTGTGCAAAGCAAGACTGTAGCTACCTTTTTATAAAGTTTTGATTCTACAATATCTTTTAGGTTTCTTTTCTTTTATTAATCTCATTAATAAAACCCATCAATTATGCTTCCTAAGCATCACAGAAGAAACGAAAGCTGTAATATTTATATATCAACATATATATATATATATATATATATATATATATATATATATATATATATATATATATAGTATAAGCATTCGTCTCAGGCAGTAATATGATCTCATCACAGAACATTGCAGCAGAAGATAACCTATGAAACATTGGATATATTAGGACGTCCGTGTTTTACATCGAGCCTGTATAAAACATGGATTCCACGGTCGCGATGAATAGCTAAACCCACATCCCTAGACCCCTACGAGAGCTGCAAGCAACACTGCCAATTCTAGGGTTAGGGGACCCGGTCTTGACTCCTCGAGATGGCCTCCCACTGGACCCTAGAACCCGGTTACTTATGCTCCCCTCTTTGGGTCTACCTAATGCGGAAAAGTAAATAATATACAATGGTGACATCAACCTCATCCCGGAAGTGCCCCAATAAAAGAATATTACATACAAATGAATTTTACATGAATGAAAATAAAAACTCTCATCTCACATAAAACCACCGGCTATTCATAACACGACGATCCAATATAACATATCACAGCAACACATAATATCTCATATCATCAACGTAAGCAAATATGTGTATCCCGATTGTCGTTGATGTATAGCAACGAAACCGGCGATACCCCACATACTACGTTTACGGTCACAAAAAAAGAAAGTGTAAAACCACAACATTTGGAATCCACAATCTCTTTAGACATCATAAATCCGAAATATCACATACTTCGCATTTCATGCCTAACTATATGAATTCCACATATTGTATCACATTCCAGATAAATAGACAATATTAAACATTCCGATCGAATAAACAAACACCCAAGATTTCCCAAATAGCTCAACACTTGAGCAGAGTTCAAAAAGTATCCATCACATGCTACAGTACCAATGGTCCAGCCGTAGAAGGGTCAAACCAACGCCTCACATGTGGCAACGCCGTACTGCCCCAAACCCTAAGGTTTAGAGGCAGTTCAGACGGTCACATAATCGAGTTAAGGTTTGTGTTCTTCTAGAGGGTCCACAGATATGCTTGCATGTTTTTCTGTAAGTTTTAAACCCGGAAAAATTCCAACACTTGAAATTTTTTCGTGTCGGGAAAAAGTGAATTATTGATATCCGTTCGAACATTTTAATACTTTCTAAATTATCCGGAAAACAGAACGGAGTTAAACTTTCCGATCGAATCAACGAGTACCAAAAGATCTCCAGAAAACTTAACACTTGAGTAAGATTAAAAATACCCAGAAATTTGCAGAAACACCTACGGATATTACTGTTCAAATACGTGTCCCCAATTTCCTATTCTAGCCGCGGAACCGCCGCGACAAGCATGTTCTTGCCACGGTTCCGCGGCTCTTTGAGAGCCTTGGGGGCTCGTATTTTGTGGTTATCCTTAGAATTCCCTGCTGATTTTTTTGAGTATTTTTAATTCAGAAAAAATCACATTTTTACAAAATTTCCAGAGAGGGGGTCAAAAACGACGTATCGGGGTTCGATCGGAGTTTTAATTTCGTATACACGTTGCCTAATGCTCTAGCTAGGCTCTGAGACCACTGTAGGGTTCCTAAGCACTCCTACAAGGGTCTATAAGGTATCAACCATGCCCGATTCAAAATTTAGACATGCCGAACAACACAAAACCGGGATCTTTGCTAGATAATTAGGGTTTAACATGCAAGTAAATATCTTTACAACTAAGAGTGAGGGATTACAACCTTTGTAGTCTGCTCTTTCGCTTCATAAGCTCCGAGTAATCGTCCCTTCGCCGCGATCCATGATCTCTCGGACTCAAGAGAAGCTCCACAACCCGAATGATTCATGCTTGCTTGTAGTCTTCCTTTTCTCCGATGATCTACCTCGAAGTTTCTTTAACTCAAGCTCTCACTCACTAATGAGGTGAACACCCTAATCTAATTGGCTAGATTAGATGAGAATGATGAAGTAGGATTTATGCTCTTTTTTATTATCAAATTCTCACACTAATCCATCACAAAATGAAAACCTAGAAAGCTTTTGTGAGCTCAAGGAAGAAGAAGAAGAATGAATATCCTTTTGTGATGAATAATAAAAATGTAATAATGATTACAAATACAACCATAGTTCAATATGAGAAGGCTAACCCATGTAGAGATTTAACCTAGGGTGAAGGGTTTGGGTTGGGTTAGAAATATCTAGCAAAATATCAAGCATAATATCTTGCTAGAAACAAAGTATAACCTTCTAGAAGTATCATGAAAGAGCTAACCCAAATCAAACCCTAACCATGTTTAATCTCCACTAAACATGTTGCATTAGTAATCATAACATGTTACAATATTATATATCACATATATAATATATATTTGTAACAAAAGAAAATAATACAATTAACATATGTCGCATATATATCAATGTATTATCCGGTGAGAAAATGAAAATAATAAAGCGAGCCAATATTAGATAATGTAATGCAATATATCATATATATTATTATACATTAAATTATCGAATCAACACTTGATCCGACAATCCGGCTATATTGAATATAACCGACTAATATACCATGTACCGATTTATCGAATCAACACTTGATCCGATGTCCGGCTCATATCAAAATATCACGAGAATATAATACGGTATCTCATATCGTATTATCCTCGGTCCTGCACATATCACATATGTGCTCCTACTCCGTTTTGCCTGAGTCAAGAAACCTCTGTGTAGGACTCTAAAGAATCGTCAATACGCCGGTAGCAGGTGATGATCATATCAAACATCCATAAGCTGCAAGCGGTCAGCTAAACGTAACAGCCACCCAGGTATTGAGCGATCAGAAGATCAACAAGGAAGCCTGTACATTCTCCTGTGAATCCAATCAGCAACACTCCCGTACAGTCCGGTCTCTTCGTCTGATATGTCGCATATCTAGTCTAGGGGTGGTATACGTCAGACCCCAGTAACCGATAAGTCGTGTCGATGTGAGGCTCATAACAGGTCGAGAACCTACTGATAATACTTACAAGTAGTACTCAATATCCGCCCTGGCCAGGGACTTCCAGTTATAGCCAATCGAACACAGCACAACATCAACTCCCTATACCGGGAGAGACGAATCCCCTCCTATCGCTCATTGCCTCCATGTGATTCGGGACTGTACCCAAAAGCCACCGTTTTGCACACCCTCTTGGACGTGGTAAGGTGGAAATCAAAGCACAGTGGGAATCACACAAGACTCCATGACGATCTCGGGTCTACAGACTAACCTGTACCAGTGTCACCGGAGAACTGCCATTTGACGTGAGTTATAATACTATCTGGGAGTTCTCGGCGAGTCCGTCCAGTGTACCCAGTCTCCACTGAGCACCCGTACACCATCCTTGATTTCAAACACCGATGGATATGGGATCATCTATCGCCCATCATATGGGTCAAGATGCGTATACGCTAGTCTACTCTGGTGTATCGATGCCCTGTCTCGATACACCCTCGACTAGGAACGGTTATAGGATGTACTCGTCGACTACCGTGGCCCCACTAGTATTATCTCATCATAGTCCCAGTAGTCGAGCACATATCCTAAGGGCTTTATCAACATGTGGGAGTAAGACAGTAAACTAATATAAGTCAACATGTTAAGATAAAGAGAAACCAAATAGCATACTATCATGATGAGCAAGAAAGTCCTCTCTCTATATATTTAAGCATCCATTATAATATACATCATATGTACAACAATGGCCTCTAGGGCATATATATAACTAACAGATCTACCCTAATCCTACGAACCCTAGCAAGCATAGAATTACTCACGCATGGTTGAGATAGAAGAGAAGATGAAGAAGGAGATCATAATATAAATGCAAAAAGTAATGCAGAAAGTAAATTGCAAAGAACTAAACTAAAGATCTATCTTTTTATTAATCAACTATCATTTACAAATCCGTTGAATTTAGAGTACAAGAACCCTAGTTTATGCTCCCGATCTTTGTTCTCGTTGGAAGTAGATGAACAGTTGATGATCAATCTGGATGCGTGGATCGTCTTGGACCCCGTGATCTCTTCAATTTGATTTATTAGGTGATGACTTTAGTGATCTATTTTCGAGATTAGATAGATAATTTTCATATGAAGCTCTTGGTCCTTTAAATAGCACTAGAAGCAGAAACCCTAGATCCCATGTATTAGGATTTGTTGTTGTGATCAACCCCAGAAAATCTTAGATCCTACGGCCACGATAAGGCCGCGGATCCGCCGCAAATGCATGCGTTTGGCCGCCCAACCGCGGCATTTTGGTGAGATCAGGGTATTAAAATTCTTGTGCTGCCTCATGTTGACATGTGGAGATTGTTGTGATATCTGGTTTCTTTAAATCTTCTCTGAGTCTTTGTCATTTACGATTTTACGATTTAATTCAACTTTATCGGCAGATTTTATTCCTGACATCTCGGATATCTCGATCTCCAAACCTGAGCTAAATCTGCACAAAATCTCAATTCATAGTATTAGTAATATTTTTTATATTTGAGATATTATCCTAATCATTTTATATATGATACAATACTTTAAGAATATTGATTAGGATTATTTGATATGGTATGCATGTTTAAATTATCAAAATATAAATATTATATGCATATATTTTCCTTCATAATATTAAGTATAGTGTATAAACATATGATAAAGAGTATTTTGCAAATAAACACACATATGTTCCATATTTACGATAAGCACTTTGAAGTACTTAACAAAAGAAAGGAAAATATTCCATCAAATGTGCAATATTTTCGACTGAACAGGACTCAAGAATGCCGGGGCCACGAATCAGCTGCCGGTCAATAAGCTGTTCAAACCGCAGATTGGGAGAAACATGGAAGTCTACGTCAATGACATGCTCGTAAAATCCACCTTGACAGCCAGGCACAATAAAGACCTCAGTGAGACATTCGACGTCCCGCGCAAGTACAAGATGAAGCTGAATCCAGCTAAATGTGCCTTCGAAGTCACCATTGGGAAGTTCTTCAGGTTCATGGTTACCTACCGAGGAATCGAAGCGAACCTAGAAAAAATTAGCGCCATCCTCAACATGGCAATACCCAAGAGCAATGTCGATATCATGCGACTCACGGGGAGGGCGGCTGCCCCGAGTCACTTTATGTTCAGATCCAGAGAAAAGTGCCTCCCTTTTTCAGGGCCCTAAGGAAAATTCCTAAGTTCGAATGGTCTGAGGGGTGCCAGAATGCTTTCCAATAACTCAAGGCATACCTAGCGATCCCACCGCTACTCACCCGACCGATCGAGGGTGACGAGCTATTACTATATCTAGCCGTCTCCGACCAAGCTGCAGGCTCAGTGCTCGTCAGAGAATTCGAAGGCATACAGAGACCAGTCTACTACGTGAGCCATATTTTCAAGGACGCGGAAACAGGATACCCGGCCATAGAGAAAATAATCCTAGCGCTTGTTGTCGCCTCCAGGAAACTTTGACACTATTTTCAGGCGCGCACGAATCTCGTCCTCACTAAGTCGCCTTTAGGGTCTATCCTTGCCTCCCCTGAATCGTCAGGTCGTCTGGAGAAATGGAGGTGGTAGTTGTCTTAATTCGACATCAAATACCGCTCCAGACAAACCATCAAGGCACAGGTCTTAGCTGATTTTGTTATCGAATGCACCATCCTCACTAAAGAAGGAACAGCAGCGCGGGGCCTCGAACCATAGTCCCAAATTCGTCGTTCGGGTATAATTCGGTGAGGTCGAAAATTCGGATTCGGAGAACTATTCGGAAAAAATCGGCAGGTATTAGGGAAAGATTCGGTAAGTGTTCGGGAAATGTTCGGGAAGGATTTCGAGCAAGAAATTAATATATGAAACGCTAGGTTTTGATTTTGTGAATTATTTGCCGTTTTTTGAATTATTCGTTGTTTTATCACATAATTCGGGAATAATTCGCGAATTATTCGGCGTTTATTCGGCCCATTCGGTAACGCTGATTAATTCGGAGATTAAATCGGCTGATCAAAAATTCGCGAACTATTCGCGAATTCGGCGAATAATTCACGAATTATGTGACTATGCCTCGAACCACGACCCTCGGTCGAGGAGGTGCCCGGTCCTATCCCGGGCCGGGTACTCTATGTGGACGGATCCTCCACAGAGAAAGGGAGCGAGGCTGGCTTGATCATCCGCGGCCCGGAGGAGGCGGAAATGGAATACTCTCTAAAGCTCGGTTTTAGGGCGTCAAATAACGCCGCGAAATACAAGGTCTTGTTGGCAGGGCTACGAATCGCCTCCGAGGTAGGCTGAAGACCATCAGGGTATGCAGCGACTCCGCACTAGTCGTCGGCCAACTAACTGGGCGTTTCAAGGCCCGAGAACCACTTATGATAAAATACCTGGCCGAGGTAAAAAGGCTTCGGAAAAATTTCGACGAAGTCCAAGTGGAGCAGATTCCTAGAAACTTGAACACGCAGGCCGATGCCTTGAGCAAGCTCGCTTCTTCCTATTCGGCCAATCATAAAAGAAATATTCTCTTCGAAGTTTTACCATGACCCAGCGTAGAATATGGAGAGGTAACACTCCAAATTTACACAACTCAGGAAGAAGGCTAAGATTGGAGAAAGCCCCTCGTGAAATTTCTGAAGGGCAGTGTACTTCCCGAAGACCGGGGAGAAGCTCGCTGGCTTCGGGCAAAAGCTCGCCGGCTTCGGGTAAAAGCCCACCATTTCGTCTGGAGCAACGGAAACCTGTACAAGAAGTCATACACTCAGCCTCTGCTCCGGTGCATCGACCCCCATGACGCAGACTACGTTTTATGAGAGATACATGAAGGGGTCGGAGGAGCGCATCAAGGGGCCCGTACCCTGGTCCAGAAGACGCTGCTCCAGGGATACTATTGGCCTAGAATACACCAGGATGCCGAGATGCTGGTCAGAAGATACAAGAACTGCGAACTCTTCGGCAGCATACCTCGTCTCCCCATCACCGAACTAACGCCACTCAGTTCCTCTTGGCCGTTTGCACAATAGAGGATGGATATGGCGGGCCTACTCCCCACCAGCACGGGCGGACATAGATACATCCTTGTCGCTGTAGACTACTTCGCGAAGTGGATGGAGGCCGTACCCATCAGGAAACCGGACGCCGCCTCTACGCTAAAATTCCTGCAGAACAACATAATCTTCCAATTTGGAATCCCGAGGTGCATAAATACCGATCATGGGACCAACTTCGAAAACGATAAAGTCAAAGAGTTTTACAGTGACTACCTTATATTGATGAAGCTTTCCGCGGTCGCACACCCACAATGCAACGGGCAGGCCGAAGTAGCGAACTGAGGCATCATCCGCGGCCTCAGAGCCTGCTTGGACGGTGGGCAAGACAGCTGGGTCGAGGAATTGCCGTGGATGCTATGGGCGTTGTGGACATCGAAAAAGACACCCACGAGAGAAACCCCATTCAGCCTTTGTTACGGTACCGAGGCAATGATCCCCGCGGAAATTGGACTGCCCAATTATCGGGTCAAACACTTTGGCACTCCGAAGCAACTTGGACATCTTGTTAGAAAAACGAAATCGAGCGCAAATCACAGCCGCCTATCAGCAGCAAACCGCTCGCTACTACAATACCCAAGTTAAACATCGGGCCTTCAAGATGGAAGATCTGGTCTTATAAAAAACGAGTTCATAGACCAAGGGAGACTACATAAGTTCTCCCCGAAGTGGGACGTACCATTTCTCGTAACGGAAGCGTTGCCCGGTGGAGCATACCGCCTACATGACTCCGGGGGACGTAATTTTCCTCGGCCATATAATGCCGAAAAGCTTAAGTTGTATAAATAAACATGTAACCTCTTTTATATAATGTAATTATTTTCAGCATTAACTAAGTTTTCCAAACTAAGTCCACTCACAGAGGAGGCTTCTGCACCACCCCGGGGCCCCAGCCCTTTGTTACTTTCTTCAGCCCCAAGACTCCAATGTTAAAAAAAGTACGGAAAGGAGGAAAGAGACAATACACCATAGCCAAAGACAAATTTATTTATTCGGAGGTATTGTGGGCTCCGCAGCTTTACAACGATTACAGCAGAGGAAGGCGAGGATTAAGAAAACATTGTCGGTGATACTCAGAAGAAAGTTCCTCCAGTCGAGCCCAAGCAGCCTCCGCCCGCTCCCTCTGATGGTACCATGGACCCTAGAAGCCACGGACTCACCGGGGTCCCCACCAGTCGAACAAGATGCAATAACCAACTTTTGCTGGAAACTCTCAAGAAGAAGGTCCACCAAGAGGTCCCGCCTGCTCTTCGAGATCAGACCAAACCCGTGGACCGTATGCATTTTATCAAATACCTCGTCCATCAACTGTGGAGACAAGGGGTTGTACAGATCCGGGGAAGTCCTCCATATCACGTAGATTAGCACTTGAAGGAGAGGAGATCGCCGGGGATGTAAGCGTCCACAGTTGCCCTCCAAGCGACCTATCACCGCCTCGTACATCTCTTCGGAACAATCGAGATTATAAAAATACATATCGTCTCGAGAAACGATCTCCCTGATAGTATATGCTCGGCCAGTCATCTTCGGGAAACACAAGACTAGGAAGAAACTGATATGACAATTTGAATACCTTCGATACTTATAGCCTCAACAAATATCTTCCAACGGCCAAGATCTACTCGTGTAATAATGCAAATCACGGAATATCGCACTTTCCCGATATAGTACTGCCGCGTGTCGTCCATGACGGTCACCCTTCCCGCCTTTACGGGTCACGGAAGGTTGAACGACGTCCTAAGGAGAAGCTATGGAATTTAGAAAGCCCTCGACCAGAGGCAACCGAGTAGCTTCCTGCTCGGCTTATCCGCTGAGGGTAGCTTCCAGCCCTACGAAGAAGTGGATCCAAAGCCCTCATCATAATTCCACCGAGCATATTCCTGCTCGGTCCATCCGCTGAGGATAGCTTCCCGCCCTACGAAGAAGTGGATCCAAAGCCCTCATCACGAGACCACCGAGCAGATTCCTGCTTGGTTCATCCGCTAAAGGTAGTTTCCTGTCATATGAAAAAGTGGATCCAAAGCTCTCATCACAAGGCCACCGAGCAGATTCTTGCTTGGTCCATCCACAACTGGTAGCTTCCTACCTTACGAAGAAGTGGATCCAAAGCCCTCATCGCGAGGCATCCGAGTAGGTTCCTGCTCGGTCCATCTGCGATAGGTAGCTTCCTACCCTACGAAGGCATAGGTCCAAAACACACGCTAAAAGGCTGCCGGGTTATGTCCTGCTCGGTTCATCCAAGAAAGAATCGAGGGCCCCCGATCTATTCGTATTTGGCCATCGCTCGATTCATACTTTATGGCTGATCGTCACCTCTACTCCGGGGAAATGGAGGACTCCGGTCTTCCTACACTTGGCTATTGCTCGATTCATACTCGATGCATGATCGTCACCTCGACTCCGAGGAAAGGAAGGACTCCAGTCTTCCTACACTTGGCTATCGCTCGGTTTATACTCGACGCATGATCGTTACCTCGACTTCGGGGAAAGGGAGGACTCCGGTCTACCTGTGCCTAGCCTTTTGCTAGCTTTTATGTCACGCCCGTCTAACACTTGCGAGTTAAAAAGACTTGCGAGATAAAAAGGCTTGCGAGCTAAATGTACTTGCGGGACAGAAATACTTGAGCCAAAAAATATATATACTTGTTCAAAATTATATACAAGGTATTGTGGGCTCCTCAGCTTTGCAAAAATGCCTGGAGGATTAAAAAATTCTAAAAAAAACAAGGATAGCTCAGACTGCCTTCTCGGCCATCACTTCTCCTTGCTCTACGCCTCCATCGGCGACCACAATAGTGACTTCAGGCTTAGCGTTTCCGCCATCCGCCTCGCCTTCCCTGACCTGCTCGGCGCTCCCCCTGTGGCGCTTCCTCGGTGAGGGGATACCTTGCGTGAAGCTCGTGGTCGTCGAACTCGGGCATGGTTTCCCTGACGGCGTCAAGGGCATTGTGCCACCCAACGGCCGCGGAGTCCGCGAGGTCAACATAAAACTGATCGGACGCCTTGTATGCCTCCATGACCGCCTCTGCCCGCTCTCCGCGAGCTTCATCGCCTTGCATGCCACCCGAACATCCTTTTTGAGTGCGTCTCTCGACCTTTTCATGGCGTCAAAGAGTCCGTTTGCCTCTTCCATCTGGGCCTGGATAGCCCGGTTGGATTCAGTTAGGAGCCGATGGGACTCCTTCAGGTTGGAAATCGCCAGGCCCTCGGCGACCAGTCGTGAGTCAAGAAGGGCCGCCTTTTCTTCCGCCTGCTGTAGTTGAAGGAGAAACTTTTCTTCTCGCGAGGAAGATTCGCCCGTCTTCTTTATCGCTGGGGCAACCTCCTCGGACTCCAAAGCGGTAAGAAGAGCGGAGTGCTGGAGGACCTGAAGAAAACAATAACTGTGTTAAGAAGCCGAAACCGAGGAAATAACTCTTAAAAATCTTTTGGGAAAAGCTACCGACCCGAGCTGCCTCTTGAGCTATAGCGGCAACTTGGGCCTTCATGGTGCCTCGGGGAATCTTGGACCTAGCCGTCTTCTCCATGTTTGCCAGCAAGCTGTCGTCCACAGATAGCCCAGAGGGCACCACGATGCAGAAGTCACCTTCCTGCACTTGGATCCCGGCTAGGGGTGGCCTAGAAACCACCCACTTCTGTCTTTTGAGGAGAGATTCGGCGGTGGGAGTCACCTCTGCCCTAGCACGAGGCACCGGGTCACGCACATGCTTCTGTCCTCCTGCGCGGCATTCCACCGGGACGGAGAGCGCTGCCGAAGCCCTGGCTGGAGGAGTTTGCCTAGGAGCCACGTTCGGACCTGGTCGGGACGAGCTTGCGCCACCGGTCTTTCTTCCCTGGGCCTTCGCAGCCATAATTTTCGATCGATCCATGGGCTCTACGAGAAAAACAAAAGAAAAAAGTCAGCGACGCAGAAACAGCAATAGAATTTCGGTGAAGTCTAAACAGACCGGCAAAAACCCTAACTTACCCAAAAAACGCGCGGGACTGAGTGCAACCCAACTCAGTACCTGCTCGGAGAGCAGTACATCATCCTGCCGGATCGGTTCCCACTGGGATACCACCCTCGCCTCGAGGGCGTTCGACTGTCTCACCCTCGGGAAATCGGCCCTTTGCCACTGGGTGGGCACAGGCCGATCCTCACCCTCCGGTGGCCCGACGAAGACGAACTTCTCCTTCCATTCGTGGATAGAAGAAGGGCCTATTTACCGCCGAAAGCTGGGAAGACAAACGCCTTGTCTGAATTTGGGGGTAGATGCTATTTGGTTTTATCCGTCCACCTCTCCGAAGATACTAAGTTGATTTATGGCACCGTGTATCGGAGATTTGGACGGATGCGAACGTTGTAGCGGACTTCATCAGATCCCCCTCGTTGTGAGGGGTTTTTGATTGTGGGGACGCTCTTCCCTGCAGGCGCAAGCCCCTGCAGTTAATTACATTACCGCGTAGCGATAACCACTTTCTTCTGCTCCAGATGTTCACTTCGTGTCGTGTGTGTTTGTTTTATTTTTGGTTGCCCGTGGATTGTATACGGAGACTAATTTGTGTTGTCGCCCGTAGGGCGTGGATTAGTCCAAATCCGTATTTTCTTAGATTTGGGGATTTTATCCACCGTTGGATTTTTGATCCAAGGACTTCTGTTTTACAGAAGATATTTTTCTTGTTTTTTTTAACAAGATTGGGAAAATATTTTCCCATACAGAGCTTATTTTGTAGCTTGGTGATTTTTAATCACCATTGGTTTTTTAATCCAATGGTGCTTTGTTTTACAGAGCGTGATCTTTCTTATTTAGAAAGATTGGGGAAATATTTTCCCATACAGAGCTTATTCTTTAGCTTGGTGATTTTTAATCACCATTAAATTTTTTAATCCAACGGTGCTCTGTTTTACAGAGCGTAACCTTTCTTGTTTAGAAAGATCTAACGAAATATTTCCCAAATAGGGTTTTGATCTCTTTTATTTAGAATTTAATTCTATCAGCTTGGAAGGTGATTAGGAACCCTCACGTATAGCACGTGCCCCGCATAGCATTAAACCGGTTTGCTTATATGCAGCAGCCCTAGAGAAAGGCATCACGTGTTGGCACGTGAGCTGATGTTCAAGAATGTCATGTATGGCACGTGACCCCCACGAAGTTAAGCCTAACAAAGAGCATCACATGCTGACATGTGAGCTTTTCTGGCCTGTTATTTGTTTTAGGAAGGCGCCTATATACTTTGTATATAGATGCTTACGTGTTTGCACGTGATGCTCAATTTCAGCCTTATTTGTTAAGCGCAATGCCTATAATCTTTGCTCCAAGGCGCATCACGTGTGGGCACGTGATACTCCATTTGGGGAATTTTTTCCATCGCTTTTTATTTATTATTTATTTTTTATAAGGGAACAGGGACGACCATTACCCCCGACCCGGCCGCCCTACCCTTACGTTTTTTAAATGAGAGATACACCCAGCTCGGCTCTTCCTTACTGGTACCGGGATGATTTTTATAGCAAAGAAAAGACAAAAGGAGGCTCAAACCGAAGGGGATCCGATCAATTTTTAACTGGACCAGAAAACCGAGGAGGATCCTCCATGAGTTCGGCGCTAGCTGGCTCGGTGCAAGCTGGAAACAATGGAGCACAACACAAATCTCAGACGAGAAGGGTAGACGCATCCCTGCCCAGAATGCTTCCAGATACAAAGCAATCTCCTTATCCCACACCTGGTCTACCCGCTCACCCTCTCTGGCCAGACGAAGTGAATATCCAGAAGGGATATGGAATCAAGCCCGGATGTCGGAAAGCTCGTCCAGACGAATCAAGACTGAGGGCACATCGCGGGTATTCCCGATGCGCACTTTGGGAGCCCTTGTCGCCGCCCGACAGCGAGAGACAAGGGTGACACTAGCCCTGGGGGATAAGCCCGACACAGAGGACGTAGATGAAGAAGAAGAAGAACTCTCTCGGCTATCTGAAGCCGAGGAGGAGGAAGACCCGCTGGGCTCTGTTCTCCGCTGAAAGACCGCGACCGGGACGTTGGGACGTCCGGCCTGAATTTCGAGGGAAGATGCTAATTGGTGCTATCCGTCCACCTCTCCGAAGATGCCAAGTTGATTTATGACACCATGTGTCAAAGGTTTAGACGGATGCGGCCGTTGTAGCAGACTTCGTCAGATTCCCCCTCATTTGAGGGTTTTTGATTGTGGGGACGCTCTTCCCTACAGGCGTAAGACCTTGCAGTTAATTACGCTACCGCATCGCAGTAACCACTTTCTCCTTCTCCAGATGGTCACTTCATATCGTGTATGTTTGTTTTGTTTTTGGTTGCCCGTGGATTGTATATGGAGACTAATTTATGTTGTCGCCCGTAGGGCGTGAATTAGTCCAAATCCGTATTTTCTTAGATTTGGGTTTTTGGTTTGGGTTTAAGGATACGTTAGTCTCATTTGAGACTAAGACCAATTTAAACGTTTGTTAAGGATACGCTAGTCTAATTTTAGACTAAGATCAACTTAACAGGATCATTTAGATCAAACAAAAGAGCATTTGAACTCTATTATTTTAGTTTAGGGACTTTGCGGTCGATTAGTTTAGGGACATTACGGTCCATTAGTTTAGGGACATTACGGTCCAAGGTTAAGGACATCATAGTCCATGGGTTTAAGGACTCCACAGTCCGAGGTTAAGGACATCATAGTCCATTGGTTTAAGAACCCCACGGTCTAAGGTTAAGGACATCATAGTCCATGGGCTTAAGGACCGCACAGTCCATAAAGTGTTTAGTTGTCGGGACCCGTCACCTCTCTGAAGATGTTGAAGGATTACAACGACAAATATCAGAGGAGTGAAGAGATGTACCCTTGAACCAATTTTGGTTCAAAGATCTGTAGTCCAATTGGGACTAAGATCTGATATTTATGAGCATATGAGCTCAATTAATCTGAATGAGGGGTTTATGGCCAACTTGGGCTTGGCCCATTCAATCAAATGTTAAACATTTGACAATGCTGAGCATTGATTTGGGTCCTGACAACCTTTCTGTTTTTTATTGAATGCTGAGCATTCATCATAGCTCTAGAGCTTTACTTATAGAACAATTTATGTTCTTTCAGCGCACACATGAGGAGCACGTGTCGCGCTTGGCGCTGTGCGCCAGTCCAAAAAGCTTAAAGCGCTTCTTTTCAAGTAGCGCACACATGGGAAGCACATGGCGCGCTTGGCGCTGAGCGCCAGTCCATGAGCGCAAAGCGCTAGTTTATGAGCGCAAAGCGCTATTTGTTCAGTGGTGCATACGTGAAGAACACGTGGTGCGCTTGGCGCTGAGCGCCAGCCCAAGAGCGCAAAGCGCTATTTGATCAACGTTATGATCTGAGAAATAAATTTTCGTTTATAAGAGACTTTGTCTCAAGATTCTAAGAACAAAAGTTCTTATTTTATAGGAGATGTTTCAATCTCTTATTTTGATGAAAGGCTTTACCTTTATGGATTTGTGATCCTAAGAGAATTGAATTATTCTTCCCCCCTCTTTTATAATAAGATGTTCATGATCTCTTTTTGTAAGAGACCTTAGTCTTATAGATCTATGATCTGTGAGAAGAATTATTTTCTTCTTCTTATTTTTTTATGATGAGATCCTTTGATCTCTTTATGAAAGACCTTGGTCTTATAGATCTATGATCTTAGAAAAGAAGTAAACTCTTCTTTTTATATGAAACGATTTCGTCTTTCTGTTCTTTTTACCTTGAAGAAAAGTTCTTCTTCCGAGAGCTTGCCCTTCTTTCTGAGATTTCTCAAAGTTTTTTAGGGAGGTCCCTCTCTCTGTTTTTCGTATCTCCCCTCTTGAGACTTAAAGTCTTAGGTCCTTTATATAGGGCAAGCTGATTTGTTCAATCAGTTAAGGAGATCTTTTCTCCAATTGATTTGGGGATTTCCCCACCGTTGGATTTTTGATCTAAGAGCTTCTGATTTACAGAAGGAAATCTTCTTCTTTTTAACAAGATTAGGAAATTTTCCTATACAGAATTTATTCTGTATTTTGGTGATTTTTAATCACCTTTGGATCATTGATCCAACGGTGCTCTGTTTACAGAGCACAATCTTCTTGTTTGGAAAGATTTTGAGGAATCTTTCCTTAACAGAATTTTATTCTGGTTAATTGATGATTTATCATCTTTATTAGATCTTTGATCTGACGGTGGGGAGCTTTTAGTTCCAGCGCTAGCGCACTCGTGCTTTGCACGTGTTGTGCTGCTTAGAGTGCAGCGCTCTTAGCGCTAGCGCACACGTGCTTTGTACGTGGTGCGCTGCTTAGAGTGCAGCGCTCTTAGCGCTAGCGCACACGTGCTTTGCACATGGTGCGCTGCTTGGGGTGCAGCGCATCTGGCGCTGCTATGAAACGCTGCTTCATTTCAAAATTTGAAATTTGAACAGAGTTTTGCTCTGATTGGGGGAAACAAATGCCCCCCCACCGTTGCACTTACGTGGCGCATACGTGAGTACAGCGGTGGCAGCATTTGCATCCTTGGATCAACTCAGAAGTTGAAACGACATCTATAAATAGGACCTCTGGCCCTTGAGATGATTTATGTTCATCTTCTTTCTTTCTGAGAATTTTTATTCTCCTTCAAAGCATAGTTCTTTGTTTTAAGAACTTTCTTAAGGACAGAACTCTGTCAAAATTTAGGTAAAGATTAAATCTTTTAAAGGATTATTTAATAATCCAGGGTTTCACCCATTAACAGAGCTTTTGCTCTTCTCTGATCATAGATCTTCAAGAAAACTTTTTTTGGGTTTCTCAACAGAGCTTTGCTTTTGTTAAATCTTAGATCTTTCTTAGGGTTTCCTAACCCATAACAGAGCTTTGCTTTTTTCAAATCATATAGATTTGTTAATTTCTTATGAAGAACTCTTAGAGTTTGTTCATAGATCTTGAAGATCTCAGAATTTTAATTCATTAAAAAATTTATTTTAAGTTTTCTGATGGGTTATTCCATCATTTTTACAGAGCAAGGCTCTTGAGGAATTTTTATTCCTTTCATCCTCAGAGTTGATAGATGTCACTCTGTTATAGAGCGCTGCTCTCAATGGGAGATTTACTCCTTGGCCCGAGGGCCCTCATTAAATGAGAATCTTTTTAGGATTTCCTTGTTTAATGACAGTCTCATTAAATGATGAGATTGTTTTATTACTGATGAACTGTCATCGAGATTATGTGGGTCCCCTTTGGTTCCTTTTCACTGTATTGCAGTGCGGTACGGATTTAAAGTACCTAGTGATGGAACTTAATCTGTAGCATTGGCGGCTGAAAATTTATTCTTTTCCGCGCAGGTACTATGTCTTTCGACACTTCTTTTCCGTTCGTTCGTTCGAAAGGCGGATTCCCCGCAGCACCAGTGGACCGAGAAGTTTTTGCACTAATCAAAGACCATGATTCGGAGCACAAGAATCTTCATCTATGGGGAACATGGTACAACCAAATCATCAGGGGTCGGCGGAGCTTTTCTTATGCGGTTCCCTCGGAGCCCATTTTGGCGATCTCTTACGCTGAACCACCCCCGATGAACTATGCTGTGGAGGAGGTTAATTGGACTTCAGATGGTCTCCTTCAGCCTTCTATGGCTGCAATACCCGTACAGCCTCCAATGGCGTTGGATATCCTAGGGCGGCGTATATGCCAGAGTGAGTCGTGGCCTTGGGGACCGCCATACAACATAGGCTTAACTCCCCGTCACCCGGCCGGATATTTGCAGTGGGCCCGGTACATTCTATCCGCCAAGAGGTTGCAGTTGCTGAGGCTTGGGTTGTATCCCGCAGTTTACGTTTCTCTCAGTACTCCATGCCCCCTACATGGTGGGTAAAAGCCTTTTTGGAACAATGGAACGTTCCAACTCACACCTTCCTTTTGTTGGATCGGGAAGTCTCCATCTCTTTAGAGGAGTTCGCGGAGATTTCTGGCTTGCACGTTAGAGGGGAGCATTATGAAGAACTACTTCCTCATGATGAGTATGTCTTTGCCGCCAAGTCGGTTATGATGGGCCTTACCCCAGACAACGCCATTCAACATCAATCACCAAGTTAGATTAAGGTGTTGAATATATACGAGGGCCTATTTCTCGAGTCTGGGAGCCGTGGGGTTAATTTTACGGATTTTATCGCTCGTTTTCTCCGCTCGGAAGTACTGTTGAAGGAAGCCGCGATGTTCGCCAAACTTGACGATCCTTTTGGCTTAGGTTTGGGCAACCTGCTGACGGTGGAGGCGGATCAGAAGAGTTTCTTTCTCCCCGACACCCCGGTTGTCCCTTTTGCAGAGCTTGCAGTTCTTGGGATCGATGAAGAAATGTTCTTTTTGGGGTTTCTCGGGCTATGGCTGAGCTGGTTTGCGCTTCCGATGCACCCTCGCTGTATGAGGCCGTCCGTCTTCTAATCGAATGGTTATTGGGGTGAAAGTGGCCGTCGGGGTCGCTGGGTTAGCCCATTTGTATCACGGCCTTAGTCTAGCAGCAGATACTACTCAACCAAGGGTGCAGCCCGTGAACTTCTCAATGCATTACTTCATCTCGTGGCTCGAGTTGCATATGCTTGGCGCCTTTGGGATTCACAAGAGGCCCCTTTTTTTATGAAAGATATAACTTTCCTCGACTGCTGCGGCTGGTTGACGCTTCTATTTTGGAACCGACTCCACGAGAGGCTTGGGGATTGCTCCTTCGCCCACGCACCGTCGGGGATGGCATGACCTTTGTTGACAAAGTCTTAAGTATCGACAAAGAATCCGCGAAGGCGGTGCAGCCGCTGCGGGACACCTTTAAAGATGGCACTTCTACCTTGAAAGCTCGGGAGATTCTCCACCTATATTCGATCAGGCCGGGCTTTCTAGTGTTTAGGCAGAATGATGCGGCGTTGTTTATGAGATACAACCCGCATCGTTTCACCCAACAATCTAGCTACAATCAGGGTGTTCCGCTTGAGGCCTTTCTAGATGAGCCGTCCGCCACAGAAGAAGGCATCCGCAGCGCGCTACACCATTTCATGAGACTCAACACCGATTCTAACTTTTTTATCAGTGAGCCAAGCTGTGTCCTAAAGGTGTTGAACGTGTACGTGAGGTGGTACCAGCATGCGATGGGTGCTATCATCAGGGAGGAAAAGAAGTTGTTGCTTGATCGTAAGGGTGCAGCTCCTGCTGGTAATCCAGCTATTCCTTTGAAGCAACGGACCGTCGTTCATCCTCCCTTGAGAGAGGTTTCTGCGGTTGTGGTCCCGTGCGTTATGCCTGAGCTGCCGTTACCCCATGCTCCCGTTAAAGTGGCAGTTGTGGCGTCTCCTGAGTCCGGCTTGGGTGCGGAGATTGGGACTCGCCGCCCGAAGTTTCCCGCTAAGCGCAAGCTCGTGTTACCAGCGACCGGTACTCGCTCGCAGAAGAAGAAAAAGTCGATTCTTTCTGTAGACGTTGTACTCGGCCAGGAGCCTTATGCTCCTTATAGCGAGGGCCTAAGCGAATATGGGACCAACGAAGGCTTATTCATGGCGCCGGATAATACCGACCTCGAGGCGGCTATTGCAGCTTCCGAGCGATTAGCTAGGCACCAAGCAGGACTGGTCATCCTTGCGCAGTCAGGTAGACTTCAGTCGTATTTTTCCACTGTTATGTTATTTTTATTATCATGTTTTGGCTGACACTTCTTCTTCCACAGGCATTTCCACTGAAGGGGCTCTCGCAGCTTCTCTCAAGACTTTTGAGGAGGAGGAAAGGCTTCATGCTTCCTTAGGCATCGGTACATTTCAGCTCACCGCACCTCCATTCCCCTTTTTATGGGTAAACTAACTCTTCTTTTCTATCTTTTTTGCAGGGACTATCTCGACTCAGGTTATCCCGAGTGCAGTGCCGACTTCGCAGGGCGGTGCAGAGACGTTTCCAAGGCCGGCTGCCGAAGTCCCAGCTCCGACAGTATTGCCGAAAGAAGCTTCACTTAAGCAACCGATGACGGACGCCACAACGGCTCCAGAGGTAGCTCCTGACGGAGGTTCTAAGAAGATCAGCTCTCACGGCCCAGGCGGAAACGAAGCGCAGGAGGCGTACAGCAAGAGAGCGTAACGCCGCCTTGGCCGTAGGTGCAGGCTCGACGGCTGCTTCCCCTGTCCCTGCTTCTTCAGAGGGTGCTCCGGTCACCCTATCTACCATTCATAGATAGGCGACACGCGCGGCTCGGGTAGCAATTGAAAAGCCGATCTAAGGTAACGTAACACTGGGTCCTTTTATTAGAATTTTAATCTTCAGATTCTCATATATCATACCCTGCAGGGCCAAGTCCGAGTGAGGAAGTGGCGGGTGAGATGATGGCAACCACTGAGCCCGAAGCGGCTACTCCTTCCCAGGAGTTCGGGACTGCTCCAATTGCCGCTCTTTCTGCCTGCGGTTCCCTGCCATCGCCTGACATCGCAAGTGTCATGACGGCTCTCGTGGAATCAGGGGACGAAGCTACGGGCGGCGAAACCATCCCCCCAAATGAGATCAAAGAAGTCGTGATGCTTGGCGATGCTTCCGTCACCGTTTTGGTTGATGACCTGTCTGGTAGGTCTTGGGTCGCTGCATTCTTTTCGTTTTGCAATCTCTTCTGATGACATTTTGTTCCTTTCAAATGTAGGTATGGTGAGCGCTGAGATTGCGATACCTGAAGAAGCACCACCAGCTGTTGTTTTGACGGTCGCTGCCCCTTCGTCTCCTCTTATCTCTTCTCAAATGTTGGAAGGTATGGGTTTGCGATTACTTTAAATCAGGGACAACATCTTTCGTGTACTGACTATGTATCATCGTAACCTGGCAGGAGTTCTCTTTGATCATCTATATCAAGTGTTAAACCCGCACTTTTCCTTCCAGTCGGAAGTTACTCTGCCTGCTGGCGCCGGTGAGTATAATTTTTTAAACCGACATCCTTTCCTTTCTTAGACGGATGACTCGGCCGTTGTTAATTTTGAATTGATTGCAGCACTACAAATCGAAGGAGGGGACGCGGGAATCGTCGCACCTCCAGTACTCCCAACTCTGCCTTCTGTTGCAGCCAGTATAGTAGGCTCTATTGTTTGTGTATTTTCTTTTATTTCTTGAACTAACATCTGATTATGATTTATTTTGCAGCGGTGACACCGATGTAGGGTGTTTTTCGTCACCCCAATGAGATGGGAATACGCGCACGCTTGTCAGGCATATTATAGATTCTCCCTGTCTAGGGTAGGCCGGGGTTTAATGATTATGGGGATCCGAATCTCCGGCAGCCGCGGACTAAACTGCCGTTAATTACCCCTCGCCTTTGGAGCGAGGGAACCTCCGATCGACGGGTTAAACTGGTCATGCGAACTCGATGTGCAGTGTACGTGTGTTTTATTTTGAAGGGGAGTTTTGGATATATCGGAAGCCACGCAGAGTTTTTACGGGGTCCCGCTACCCGGATAGCAGGCTGGGGGTCAAGGGGGCTAGCAGCCCCCTTGCGGGGTGCGGGGCAGCGCCCCATTAATTTTTTTTTTCTAACAGGGACAGTGTCGTGGAGTATGTGTATGTGTACATATGTATACATATGTATATATATACATGTATATATAAATAAAGGGGGAAAAAGACATCCAAAGGATGCGTGGGGCCAGCGCCTAGGCGCTTGAGCGCAAACGCGCCACGTGTCGGCACGTGGGCGCTTTGCGCTCGAGCGCAGAGTGCTGGAGCGCAAGCGCGCCACGTGTCGACACATGGGCGCTTTGCGCTCGGGCGCTGGGCGCTTGAGTGCAAGCGCGCCATGTGTCGACACGTGGGCGCTTTGCGCTCGAACGCAGAGTGCTGGAGCGCAAGTGCGCCATGTGTCGGCACGTGGGCGCTTTGCGCTCGGGCGCTGGGCGCTTGAGCGCAAGCGCGCCACATGTCGGCATGTGGGCGCTCTACGCTCGAACGCAGAGTGCTGGAGCGCAAGCACGTATCGGCACGTGGGCGCTCTGCGCTCCAACGCAGAGCGCTGGAGCGCAAGCGCACCATGTGTCGGCATGTGGGCGCTTTGCGATCGAGCGCAGGGCGTTAGAGCGCAAGCGCGCCACGTGTTGGTATGTGGGCGCTTTGCGCTCGAGCGCTAGCGCGCCGGCGAGGAAAATGGGGCTTTTAGCCCCGGAAATTCTCTAAAGAGAAAATAAGGTGGAGTTTAAACTCCTAAGATGTTTTGGGTTAATGAAGGGGGTTCTTCTTCTTTCTCTTCTGTTGGCTGGATCTTGAAGATCAAGAGATATGGGATTTTTAAAAATCTCTCCTTTTTGAGATCTAGTGACAGATCCAAGTTCCTCTTTGTGGGTTTGGTGGTGAAAAACTATTTTGTTTTATAAAATGAAGAGTAAAACTCTTGATTTAATTCAAAAGAAAGAAGAAGATTTTTGGAACCTTGAAGAAGGAGAAAAGATCTCAGACCTAAATTTTTTTGGAGAGAGAAAAGTTGTGAGATATTTTCATTATCTTTGCCTTTATAGGCTATACACTTTACGCATAGCCCCTTGGGCTTCACAAAATGGCATTTTGCCTATCCCATGGCTCATGTGCCATTTCTTTTTGCACATAAGCCATGGGCTTTACAAAAATTTGGCTTTATGCCTACTTTTCTGACATTTATCTATAAAATAAAATAAAAGAAATGCAACAAAATTATTTATTACAAAATTTTTATCTTGGCATGGGGGGAGGCCGGCCGCTTCATGTTCGGGCTCGACCCGGGCATGGGCCCACTGGATCTGGGCTTGGGCCCACCTGGCTTGGGGTTGACTTTGATTTTGACTTGGTCAACCGGGGTGTAAATTTATACCCCAACAACCAACTCCAGCTCCGTTCGAGTCTCGCATCATAATGCCGGCATGGCCCTTTTCTAGACGTCTATCTTCAAAAGGCGCTGTAACCAGTCTGCGTATGTTGAGTGAATACATCGAGGAGCTTGACGCAGAGGTCCCTACATTCGCTGCGGATTTCGCTGCCGAGGTTAATCCAATGTTAGCGACGCTTGTGAACTTCCATAACGAAGGCGTCCTTGAGTTTTGGGTTAACCACTGCAGGAAGATTGAGGCCTGCCTACATGAGCTTGAGTTTAGGCGTCCTGCTCCTGAGATGTTGGCTTTGAACTCACAACGGGCTGCATGGGTTGAGCAGAGCGTGTCCTTCCTCCGCCATTTTGAACAAAAAGCGACTTTGAGGCGGAAGGAACGCGAGGAGGCTTCAGGTTAATCTTCCCGGCTGCGCGTCCAAGTTGAAGCGAATGCCGCGCAGCCGAGAGCCGTCTTTGACAATTTGCAGCGATGCATTTCGGACGAGCTGGCATTGAGGCGGAAGCTCGACTCCATTGAGCAGGTTACGCAGAGTCGCGAAGCTGCCCAGCGGGAAATCGATGAGAAGGTTTCATCATGCTTGCAGCAAAGGGCTCGAGTCGAAGCGGGGCTGGCTGCAGCGGCTGACCATGAAAAGGAATTGAAAGAAGTGTGCGAGCAACTTGCTGACTTATTGAAAATGCTTCCTTCTCACTAGCTGTTTTGCATAGATTGAACGCTTGTAATCTTTGAATAACATGTATCCATTTTTTTTATTCTTTCATATGATTCAACTTGTACTCCATTGAATTCATGAATAAAAGATATACATTTTTTGTTCTACCATTGCTTTCTTCTTTTTGTCGTGTCGTTGCTATGTGATTTTAGCAAGTGTGGCTTGTAGATAGTAAGTGACTGCCCATCTTGGACTCTTTGCAGGGTAACGATGGCTTAGGAAACATGTTCAGGTCTGCTGCCTAAGACTTTTCAATTTTATGAGCCGTGGGTGTCTCATAAAGAGTTTTCTCCCTACGAGTCGAGAGTATCTCGCAGGTGTATTTTCTCCTTAGGAATCGTGAGGATTCCTAAGTGCATTTTCTCTTGAGAGTCGTAAGGATCTCACAAGAGAATTTTCTCCTTACAAGTCGAGAGGACTCGTAAGTGGTTGCTTCCTTTCTTGTCGATGTTTGACTTAGAAGAGTGTGGCCTGTAGAACATCTACCTTGACCTCTTTGCGAGGCAATGATGGCTTGGGAGATAGGGTTAGGATCTGCCACCTAAGACTTTTTAACTTTATGAGCCGTGAGAGTCTCATAAAGACTTTTCTCCCTACGAGTCGAGAGGATCTCGCAGGTATGGTTTCTCCTTAGGAATCGTGAGGATTCCTAAGCGCGTTTTCTCTTGAGAGTCGTAAGGATCTCACAAGAGAATTTCCTCCTTACAAGTCGAGAGGACTCGTAAGTGATTGATGAGTTGACATGCTCCCGAGTCAAAGCATTACTTTGGCGGGGAGTTTAAGGGTTTACTCTGGCTGTTTCCCACGG
The DNA here is from genome assembly GCA_030015575.1 of Agapanthus africanus. NCBI lineage: Eukaryota > Viridiplantae > Streptophyta > Magnoliopsida > Asparagales > Amaryllidaceae > Agapanthus > Agapanthus africanus. The sequence goes on from CM057339.1 coordinate 33,375,461, forward strand.
AGTTAGGATTGACTTTGGCCGTGTTTAACGGGGCCAGGAGGGGTTGATTTTATCCGCATTTCACGGTGTCAGGGGTTGACTTTATCCGCATTTCACGGTGTCAAGGGTTAACTTTATCCGCATTTCACGGTGTCAGGGGTAGACTTTATCCGCATTTCACGGTGTCAGGGGTTGCTCTGGTCGTTTCCCACGGGTCAGGATTGACATTAGCCGTGTTCTACGGGACCAGGATTTGCTCTGGGTGTTTCCCACAGGGTTGGGATTGACTTTAGCCGTGTTCCACGGGACCAGGATTTGCTCTGGGTGTTTCCCACGGGGTCAGGATTGACTTTAGCCGTGTTCTACGGGACCAGGAGGTGCTCTGGGCGTTTCCCACGGGGTCAGGATTGACTTTAGCCGTGTTCCACGGGACCAGGATTTGCTCTGGGCGAGGTCAGGATTGACATTAGCCGTGTTCTACGGGATCAGGATGTGCTCTCTCGGTTGTCTGTGAACCGTCGAGGTTTGGAACAAGGACTTTGCCATGGCTCCAAAGTTGATTGTCGCGTCAGAATCCTGCTGGAATAAGGAGGAACGCTGTTGGTGATCTCTAGGTTGTCTGTGAACCGTCGAGATTTGGAACAGGGACTTTGCCATGGCTCCAAGGTAGTCTCTAGGTTGTCTGTGAACCGTCGAGATTTGGCTCTCTTTCTGATGTAGCCTGGTGGGAAGGTATGGTTCCCTTTTTGTTTGTACCCCTGGATTGTATACAGGGATCGGTGTGATCTCTCCTGCAGGGCAAAAGTTTCATTTTATATATTTTTCTTTCCGCGATGCTCTATCATTTCAGCTTTTATATCGCGAAAGTCGCGATTGCCCAATCATTTCGGCTATTTTTCGCGGTGCCCAATCGTTTCGGCTATTTGTTTTATTTACTCGCTGCTTTTTATTGCGAGTTGCCCAACCATTTCGGCTATTTTGTATGCATATATTTTACTTGCTGATTTTGTTGCAAGTTGCCCCATCATTTCGACTATTTCATATGCATTTGCGGCTCGCTGACTTTTCGCTGCGAGTTTAGTATTTGATACCGATTTAGGCATCAGTATCGCTACAACTGGGATATTGGCAGGAGCGAATCATCATTTGCCTCTGTCGATATCGAAACAGGTTGCTTAACAAACAGGGTTAGGATCCTGTTGACTAAGGCCTTTTGACTTCATGAGCCGTAAGGGTCTCATAAAGGTACTTCTCCCTATGAGTCATGAGGATCTCGTAGGTGCGTTTTCTCCTTAGGAATCGTGAGGATTCCTAAGTGTGTGTTATCTTATAAGTCGTAAGGATCTTACAAGAGTGTTTTCTTCTTATAAGTCGAGAGGACTTACAAGTGTCGTTCACCGTGTGAGCATATCCTTAGTCGCGGGTGAGACTCTGTTAGGGAAATGTTTATTCATGCCCGTGGATTGTATACAAGGGTCAATATTAAACCGCTTGTAGGGCAACATTGGAAATTGTGATGGTTTAAGAATGGATTCAGATCCCTGTAGCTTAAGGCTTTTAAACCCTGTGAGCCGTGAGGGTCTCAAAGGGGAATTCTCCTTTCGAGTCGTGAGGATCTCGTAAGTGTAATTTCTCCTTAGGAATCATGGGGATCCGTAAGTGTGTTGCTCCCTTGTGAGTCGTAAGGATCTCACACAGGTATTTTCTCCTCACAAAGTTGAAAGGACCTTGTAAGTGTCTTTTAACGAGATTGCGCCCTTTCGAGTTTTCACAAACTCGCTGACAGTCCTGCTGTTTTTACTCACGGAGCCCTTTCGAGTTTTCATCCGTGCCCATTTCGCTTGTGGACGTACCTTTTTTTTAACACGTCTGCCTGGGGATGGCGCGGTTTGGTAGTAGTTTAACGGCGTTTCGGGCAATAGCCAGTTTTAGGACATAATGGTCTATTATTAGTTTAAGAACGTTTCGGTCCGTAGTGTTGGGGTAAAAATTTACACCCCGGTTGACCAAGTCAAAATCAAAGTCAACCCCAAGCCAAGTGGGCCCAAGCCCAGATCCAGTGGGCCCATGCCCGGGTCGAGCCCGAACATGAAGCGGCCGGCCTCCCCCATGCCAAGATAAAAATTTTGTAATAAATAATTTTGTTGCATTTCTTTTATTTTGTTTCATGGATAAATGTAAGAAAAATAGGCATAGAGCCAAATTTTTGTAAAGCCCATGGCTTATGTGCAAAAAGAAATGGCACATGAGCCATGGGATAGGCAAAATGTCATTTTGTGAAGCCCAAGGGGCTATGTGTAAAGTGTATAGCCTATAAAGGCAAAGATAATAAAAAAAATCCCAACAACTTTTTCTCTCTCCAAAAAAAGTTTCAGATCTGAGCTCTTTCTTTCTTCTTCAAGGTTCCAAAACCTTCTTCTTTCTTTTGAATTAAATCAAGAGTTTTACTTTTCCTTTTTCAAAACTAAATAGTTTTCCACCACAAAACCCATTAAGGGGAACTCAGATCTGCCATCAGATCTCAAAAAGAAAAGATTTTTTAAATCTCACATCTCTTTATCTCCAAGATCCGGCCAGCAAAGGAAGAAGAAGGACCCATTTCCTTAACCCAAAGCATCTTAGGAGTTTAACTCCACCCTATTTTCTCTTTAGAGAATTTCCGGGGCTAAAAACCCCCTTTTTTCCTCGCTGGTGCGCTAGCGCTCGAGCGCGAAGCGCCCACGTGCCGACACGTGACTCCACCCTATTTTCTCTTTAGAGAATTTCCGGGGCTAAAAACCCCCTTTTTTCCTCGCTGGTGCGCTAGCGCTCGAGCGCAAAGCGCCCACGTGCCGACACGTGGCGCGCTTGCGCTCCAGCGCACTGTGCTCGAGCGCAAAGCGCCCTCGTGCCGACACGTGGCGCGCTTGCGCTCCAGCGCTCTGCGCTCGAGCGCAAAGCGCCCACGTGCCGACACGTGGTGCAAGAGCGCTCGAGCGCAAAGCGCCCATGTGCCGACACGTGGCGCGTTGCGCTCCAGCGCTCTGCGCTCGAGCGCAAAGCGCCCTCGTGCCGACACGTGGTGCGTTGCGCTCCGACGCTCTGCGCTCGAGCGCAAAGCGCCCACGTGCCGACACGTGGCGCGCTTGCGCTCAAGCGCCCAGGCGCTGGCCCCACGCATCCTTTGGATGTCTTTTTCCCCCTTTTTATATATATACATATGTATACAAATGTACACATACACATACTCCACGACACGGTCCCTGTTAGAAAAAAATTTCTAACGGGGCGCTGCCCCGCACCCCGCAAGGGGGCTGCTAGCCCCTTTGACCCCCAGCCCGCTATCCGGGTAGCGGGACCCCCGTAAAAACTCTGCGTGGCTCCCGATATATCCAAACCCCCCCTCCAAAACAAAACACACGTACACTGCACATTGAGTTCGCATGACCAGTTTAACCCGTTAATCGGAGGTTCCCTCGCCCCAAAGGCGGGGGGTAATTAACGGCAGCTTAGTCCGCGGCTGCCGGAGATTCGGATCCCCACAATCAATAAACCCTGGCCTACCCTAGGCAGGGGGAATCTGTAGTACGCCTGACAAGCGCGCGCGTATTCCCATCTCAATGGGGTGACGAAAAACACCCTACACGTAGCAAGTTTTAGGACATAGTGGTCCATTGTTAGTTTAAGAACGTTTCGGTCCATTGCTAGTTTTAGGGACGTTTCGGTCCGTCGTTAGTTTAGGGACGTTCCGGTCCGTCGTTAGTTTAAGGACGTTTCGGTCCGTTGTTAGTTTAGGGACGTTTCGGTCTGTTTGCCGGCTACTACTTATAAAGTTTGGGCTTAGGAAGATAGTGAGCGGACATAGGCGTCGTCATCTATCGTTGATCTAGGCCGTGATTCGTCAGGCGTATTATTTTTTCAGGAAGCGACCGTTTGTTGGCCTGAAAGGTCATTCACCATGCATGTCCATGAGTAGATAGGCTCCACCCTGGTAAATTTTGTCTATGATATACGTGCCTTCATAGTTCAGCTCGAATTTCTCCCTCTTGGCACGATTGGGGATCATGGGTCTTTTGACCACTAGCATGAGTTCGCCTTGGCGGAATGTTCTCGGCCTAGTTAATCTCTCGTATGAGCGCGTCACCTTTGCTTTATAAGCCTCGAGGTTTTGTTGCGCCATGAGCCGGGTTTCATCAAGGGCGCCGAGCTGCTCAAGCCGAAGATGAGCATTTTCTTTGTCTGTTAGCTCGTAATGAACCGCCACTCGTAGGGAGGGCAGCTCTATCTACAAGGGGAGTACTCCTTCAGTGCCGAATACCAATGGATACGACGTTGTGTTTGTGGCCGTTTTGAATGTGGTTTGATACGCCCAGAGAGCTTCATGCAGTCTCTCGTGCCAGTCCTTCTTATTTCTGGACACCATCTTCTTCACGATATTCATCAAGGTCTTGTTGAAAGCCTCAGCTAGACTATTAGCCCGGGAATTATAGACCGAAGAGTATCTCCAGTCTATATTATGCTGTTGTGCGAAGCGGCTGATTTTATAGCTTCTGTAGGCGGGTCCCTTATCGGAGATAATCCGTCGCGGAGTGCCGAATCGATAGATGATATGTGTCTTGAAAAAATGGAGAATATTCTCCGTCTTCACTTCCCTTAGCGGTACTTCTTCTGCCCATTTGGAAAAGTAATCAGTTGTCGCCAAAATGAATCGATGTTCTCTGGACGATGCTGGTTCGATGGGCCCGATTATATCGGTTCCCTACATTTCGAACGACCAGCTAGCCACCATTGGATGTAGTGGATTTGGATACTGGTGGATAAAGTCCCCATTGTTCCCGCCAAAAAATTTCTGCGCAAAACAGCCCAAGGTATCAAATGGCAGCGATACGTTTAAGAAAATGTGAACCAGTATTTTCCGGGCTGTATTTTGACAAACTCCCGAATGTTAAGCATCTAAATTCTGATGGTATCGAAAGTGTCTCGAAAAATCCTTCGATTCGATATATTATGGGCCTCATAATTCATCTGGGATCAAAAGTTATGAGGCATCACGTGCCCACACGTAACCGGGCATCACGTGCCCACACGTGACCGGGCATCACATGCAGACACGTGACCATTTACAGGCAAAGCCTATAGGCACTGAATAAAATAAATAATTGGAAATAATTAATCAGTGGGGTCACGTGCCAACACGTGATGGGCCTTTAAACCCAGTGAAAAAAATTAAAGGTATAATAAAATAAAAAAGAAAAAATCCCAATGGGGCATCACGTGCCAACACGTGACGAAGGGTCACGTGCTGACACGTGATAATTCCCGAGTTCTTTAAAACAACAGAATTAAATTCTGGTCAAATACTTAATCAGGGGGTTACGTGCCAACACGTGATGGGGTCCTAAAGATCTATGAATTAATAGAATTAAATTCTAATTAAGGGGGAATCAAAAACCCTAATTGGAAAAATATTTCTCTAAATCTTTCCAAATAAAAAAGATGGTGCTCTGTAAAATGGAGCACCGTTGGATTAAAAATCCAATAGTGATTAAAAATCACCAATTTTTGCAAAGATTTTATACAAGGAAAGATTTCCCTGAAATATGCCAGGAATAACAGATAAAATATCTTTTGGATTAAAAATCCAATGGTGAATAAAATTCACTGAGTAATTTAAAAGATCATGTTGGTTACAAAAAACAACTAAAATTTTTCAATGAAAAATTAACAGAACACATTGATTCTTTTCTTTCTCCTATAAATAGAAGCCAAGAAGGGAAGAGATGATGATCTATTTTTTTTGGAAAATATACAACAACAGAGAAAAAAAGAGAGGAGAATTTAATTCTCAAGAGAGAAAAAGAAGATCTCTTCAAAAAAAGAAAACCCTAGGTGAGAAAGAGAAAGAGATCTGAGCTCCATAAAACAAAAAGAGAATTTAGTTCTCAATTTAAGAGTTTAACTATTCTGAATAAGAACTTAGTTCTTCCTTTGGTTGAAGATTTGCAGAAGCAGAGCTCCCCACAAATTGAGAATTAATTCTCATCGGAGAGATTTTGCCATGCAGATCCAAAACTTAGAGGAAGAATTGAGTTTTGAGAATTTAATTCTCCCAAATTCATAGGAATTTAATTCCTCCAAATGAAACTAGGGTTTAACCCTATATGAGAATTTAATTCTTCCAAATGAAACTAGGGTTTAACCCTATATGAGAATTTAATTCTCCCAAATTCATAGGAATTCAATTCCTCCAAATAAAACTAGGGTTTAACCCTACATAAGAATTTAATTATTCCATATACACAGGAATTTAATTCCTCTAAACAAAATTAGGGTTTAATCCTACTAAAGAATTTAATTCTTAAAACAAGAGACTTAAAACTCTCCATGCACGTAAAGAAATCAGTACCCAACCTGGTCACGTGGCAACACGTGACCCTCCCCCTCAATGATCAAAAGAGAACGAACAAGACTAAGTCACGTGCCCCCACATGACCCTTAAACAGAATCCTCAAAATGAGAAAGAAAAAACTTGGAGGCAATGCCTGACGTGCTCCTACGTGACCCTCAAAATAAAGGGAACAAAACCAAAGGCATAATCAATTTTGGGCGCCCTCACGTGTCCCTACGTGACCCCTTAATAAACACTTTAATAATCAATACATAGATACCCATCACATGCCAACACGTGATGGCCTGAAGACTAAAACTGTTTAACACTTATTTGAATATTCTGAGAACAAAATAAAGGAGGTTTGGCCCAATTTTTAGGCGCCTCATGTGACCCCACGTGACCACCCTACTTTTAGTGTTTAACACTATTTTGAGCATTTTGTCCCCAGTGTTTAACATTATTTTAAAGCGCATCACGTGGAAAAACACGTGATCGCCAAATATATGTTAGTGTTTAACACTATTCTCAAATCGGTCTTAGCCTAAATTGGCTAAGTCTTTCTGAGTCAAGACTCCCCTTTGATTAAACCCCGACTACATTCTTTCAAACTTAATCATTTCATATGACATTCAAAGAAAACTCCAAAGCCATGATGAATGGTCAATGCCCAATAAAAGACAAGGTGTTGTCAGAGCCCTCAAATCCCTGTTTAGCATTGCTAAATAATGGGGGAGTTAAACCTAGACAAATGTTCAACAGTCCAACAAAGGGCCAACATTCAAATCTAATTGGACTTAGCCCAAGTTGGCCATAAGTCCTCAATTCAGATTTAACTGAGCCAATGTGCTCATAATCTAATTAATTGATCTTAGTTCCAAATTGGACTACAGATCTCCCAATCAACTTTGGTTCAAGGGTACATCTCTTCACTCCTTTGATATTTGTCATTGTAATCCTTCAACGCCTTCAGAGAGGTGACGGGTCCCGATAACCAATCATTCCACGGACTGTGGGGTCCTTAAACTCATGGACTATGATGTCCTTAACCTCGGACTGTGGGGTCCTTAAGCCCATGGACTATGATGTCCTTAACCTCGGACTGTGGGGTCCTTTAAACTCATGGACTATGATGTCCTTAACCTTAGACCGAGATGTCCTTAAACTAACATTGGACCACCATGTCCTTAAACTGATAATCGATCGCAATGTCCCTAAACTAAACAATAGAGTCCAAATGCTCTTTTGTTGGATCTAAACGATCCCGTTAAGTTGATCTTAGTCTAAAAATTTAGACTAACGTATCCTTAACTAACGTTTAAGTTGATCTTAGTCTCAAATGAGACTAACGTATCCTTAAACCCAACCCCCAAACCCAAATCTAAGAAAATACGGATTTGGACTAATCCACGCCCTACAGGCGACAACATAAATTAGTCTCCGTATACAATCCACGGGAAACCAAAAACAAAATAAACACACATGACATGAAGTGACCATCTGGAGAAGGAGAAAGTTGTTACCGCGATGCGGTAGCGTAATTAACTGCAGGGGCTTGCGCCTGCAGGGAAGAGCGTCCCCACAATCAAAAACCCCTCAATGAGGGGGAATCTGACAAAGTCTGCTACATCGGTCGCATCCGTCTAAACCTCCGATATATGGTGCCATAAATTAACTTGGTATCTTCGGAGAGGTAGACGGATAGCACCAATTAGCATCTGCCCCCAAATTCAGGCAAGACGTTTGTTTTTCCCGGCTTTCGGCGGAGAACAGATTCTGGCACGCCCGGTGGGACCTTTTCCTCTTTCCACTCCACACTTCGTGTGTCGTGTTCGCGAACGAATCGCGGTTTGCTATAGTTGCCTGTGGATTCGAGATACTAAGATTTAGTGTCTTACTCCGTGCAGAAAATAGAAGATCAATGGTTTTAAACTGCACTAACTGCAACTGCAACTCTCGCTCCATCCCATCCGGATGAGTGACTTACGGTCCCCAAGCGGCCTCCCTTTTCACAACGCCAGTGGAGCAAGTAACTCAAGCACCACTAGGCTATTCTTTGGGACTATGAACCCACCGATTAGCTTCAATGCCCCGCTGCTGTCGGAAGAAGCCCTAAAGAAGTCGGTCTTTGATCGACTTACCACTACTGCGGCCCCTCTCAACGGGTCGCCCAACTCCACTGCCTCAGTTTTCAACAGACTGGGCCAAAGCTCCAACGGGCCCATGAAGAAGCCCGCAATACCAGAAGGGGTTATCCCAAAAAGGATAGCCATTCCTGCTCTCGAAGTCATCAAAGCAGCTTCTCCTGCCAAAGGGTCGGTCTTCACAAGACTGACTATTTCAGCGCTCGTTTCAGGCGAAATCGTCAAAGCTGCTTCACCTGCTCGGAAGTCTGCTTTCGATAGGCTGGTTATCCCCACTCAGCGGACATCAGTCTTCAATAGGCTGACAACGACAACTTTTGACCAACACAGGGGGCATGAGGAAGTCACCCCTATAGCTGAGACAATCTCAACGGCTCGACACGCTCGACGTCACCACTGGCGCTGAGTAAGGAAGGCTGGAGGCAACTCCCCTTCGGGACTGACTCCGCCAGCTCCAATGATGGAAATCGATGCTGCTGTTCCAACTGGGAACAGTTTTGAACCGCTAAGGAGGGTGCGCAAAAACTCTCCGACCGCCGTGCCGAAGAGATCTCCTCCACCTCTGGAGAATGCTACAAAGAAGAAGCCGGAGCAGCCCCCTCAGCGATTGTCCTCCAAAATTTACAAAGTCTGGCGACAGGTTCAGAAATCGGTGATTGACCAGGATTACTTTCGCCAATCAAAGAAGATTAAAGCTCAGCGAGAAGAGAACCATCCTGTCAAGCCATAAAAGGCGACAGCTGTTTGGGTGCCCATTGCAACGACCCCCTCAACTTCGACCGCTCATAAGAGGAGAAGGCCGGAGAAAATCCCTGAGTCTGTGATGAATCGCAAGACCACTGAACCTAAACGCCCTAAGTCTGGGGGCATGGTGGTGCATACCGTTTATATGGCATCCGAAAAAGAGGATAGCTGTATCTTCACAGGTCATCGACCGCTTACGCGACCAGTGACTAAGGCTCAAGAGTAACAACAACAAAAGCTCTAAGAGATGTTAACAGCTATGGCCGCACTCACAGGACCGAAAAAAAGCCCAGAGACATCCTCGGAGCAGCGCCGTGAGCAGGAAACTGATGCCGAATTCCTTTGGAGAATGCTTGAGAAGAAAGACAAAGAGGCCGCGGAACAAGCGGCCAATATAAAACAAATGGCCCTTCTATTCTAAGATATGGTGGGCATGATGATCCAGCCGGATCGCCCAGCCGAAGATCCTCCAGTAATAATTGAAGACAACAGAGGAGAGACATCAAACCCTCCTCAGGCTCTTTCAGCAGCCAAGGAGGAGACCATCTCTAAGGCCGCTCTGGATGAGTACATCGCTCAAAAAATACGAGCTTATCATGCGAGCGAAACGGCCGGGCAGATCGTTAAGACTGGACGACTCTATCCGGGCTGGTATGACCAAATAAAGTACCCGCCGGGATACACGATCCCCAAATTCCACGTATATAAGGGGGCAGGAAATCCCCACCAGCATGTCGCCTAGTTCAGGGCTCTATGTGGCAACACTGGAGGTGACGATAAACTACTGCTTCGCCAATTCGTTGGCAGCTTGTCGGAGACAACATTCGAGTGCTATTCTGAACTCCCGAATGACTCTGTCAAAACATTTGCAAAGATGGAGTTGCTATTTATCCAACGTTTCGCAAGAGCTAGTGAATGCACCCCAATCACGGCGTTGATCAATGCCCGAGTGAAGCCAGGCGAAACATAGGTTCAGTACGCGATACGGTGGCAGAACCTATGGTTGAAATGCGAACAACGCATAGAAGAGGCTCCTGCAGTAAGCATGTTTGTGGGAACCCTCGATTCGCGAGCGACCATATCCCAATTCATGATGTTCTTCAAGCCGACCACCTTCCAGGCCATGATTGACAAGCTAGCCTAAATGGACCAGATGGGCCATAGGCCTTCCTCTTCAAAGTTGGAGCCTTGGAATGAAAAGGGTAAAGGGAAAGCTATCTTCGTCGCCAATGCTCAACAATAACCAAGTAGTCCGAGACCGGTTGTTCGCCAAAGCAACAAGCGGCAATCCCTCGATGAGAAGTTGAGACGTCCTTACTCGTTTCCCCGGGATAAAACAAGGAAACTGTTTGAACTGGCAGTGCGCAATGGGCTCATTACTCTACCGGAGTCGAGACACCCACCGCAGCCGAACGATGTCAACGATCCCAATTACTGCCCCTACCATCGAGTATTGGGCCATCCACTCGAAGATTGCTACGTCTTCAAAAATTGGGTTGAAGACCAATACCAGAAAGGCAAATTCGCGTTGTCTGAAAATTGGAAGGTGAACCCGCTACAACCATACGCTCCGAAAAAGATGGACATGCCGGGGGCATCATGCATTTTTATAAAGGAAGCTCCATGGGAAGTCGCTCTTTCGGCAAAAACTAAAAGAACGCTGAAAGATTTTCAAACATGTCCGGTGATCAGGTGGAAAAGTCCGCAAGAACCGGAGATTATCGAGGGGGTGCTGAAACTACGCCCAACATTGGGAGTTAATAGTGATGGTGGACAAAACATTCAGGCCCAGCCGTCAAAGTCTTCGAAGAAAAAGAAGAAGACCAAAAAGCCCGCGCAGTTTGATGACAAGCGCACATATCTGCAAAAGCATATTGACGTGCTGGAAGAATATAACTAGAAGGCGCGAACCCCGGTCACACTCCAAGAATTTCTCAACAATATCCTTAAAAGCGGAGATAATGACAATAACGATGGGGATGACTCGTCAGAAGAATCTGAGAACTGTGTGGCAAGTTGCCACATGATTTCTCATTCGACGTTAACTAACGAAGAAGCTCACTCGGCGATAGAAGACAGCATAAAAGAGCTGGGGGCAGGATCGAAGCCAAAACCCTTGGAACCGTCTGACGAGATGATCGACTTGCTACTGAACGAAGCCCGTCAGAAAAGCAAAGCCAATCGAGAGCGCGAACTGGCTATATTCGAAAAAGCCAAACGCCGACGACTGGATGAAAAGGTCGAGGCACCCCAACCGGATCGAAGCATCCCTATCGCCAGCAAAAGCAAGCTTAAAGTAAGGAAACGATTCGCTAGGGCCCTGTCAGTAGGAATGAAGTTGCCCTCTTTCAGAAGAAATTCTCCTGGCAGTATATATCTTGATGAAGCGGACATACATCCTAACTTCTGCTTATACCATCAGAGGATTGCACACCCTACCGAGGAGTGCATAGCCTTTAAAAACTGGTGACAGGGATATGTTGTCCACCGACAACGCGTTCAATGAGTGAAGCGCAAGGCTCGTCGAGAACAGAAAAGCACGACAGATGAGCGCAAAAGAGCTGCTGGCAACTGTCACATTGTCGACACCAAGGAATTGCGAGTTATCACCTTTGGAAGCGACTCTGACAAAGAAATTGCCCTCAGCCCTCTCTTCAAGGAATCCACCTCCGACACAAAAGATGCGAAGATTTGTGAGAAAATCTAACTGCGTAATCGTACGTTGCCCGAAAGATCTCGGACCTATGAACAAATGACCGAAACGTTGTTAAACTACTACAAACCGCGGTGTCCCCAGGCTGACGTGGTAAAAATAAAACGGTACACCCACAAGCGAGATGGGCACGGATGAAAACCCAAAAGGGTTCCGTGAGTAAAAACAGCAGGGCTACCGGCGAGTTTTGTGAAAACCCGAAAGGGCGCAATCTCGTTAAAAGACACTTGCAAGGTCCTCTCGACCTTGTAAGGAGAAACCACCTGCGTGAGATCCTTACGACTCACAAGGGAGCAACACACTTAGGGATCCCCACGATTCCTAAGGAGAAAATACACTTACGAGATCCTCACGACTCGTAAGGAGAATTCCCCTTTGAGACCCTCACGGCTCACAGGGTTCAAAAGCCTTAAGCTACAGGGATCTAAACCTGTTCTTAAGCCATCACAATCTCCAATGCTGCCCTACAAGCGGTTCAATGCTGACCCTTGTATACAATCTATGGGCACGAATAAACATTTCCCTAACAGAGTCCCACCAGCGATTAGAGATATGCTCACACGGTGAACAAACACTTGTAGGTCCTCTCGACTTGCAAAGAGAAAACACTCTTGTAAGATCCTTACGACTTATAAGAGAACACACACTTAGGAATCCTCACGATTCCTAAGGAGAAAATACACCTACGAGATCCTCACGACTTGTAGGGAGAAACACCTTTATGAGACCCTTACGGCTTATGAAGTCAAAAGCCTTAATCGACGGGATCCTAACCCTGTTTGCTAAGCCACCTTTGTTCGACATCGACAGAGGCAAATGATGATTCGCTCCTGGCAATGTCCCAGTGGTAGCGATGCTGATGCCTAAATCGATATCAAATTCCAAGTCCTTTCATGGCAAATGATGATTCGCTCCTGGCAAAATTCCAGTCGCAGCGATGCTGATGCTAAGATTGGCACCAATCCCAAGTTCCATACTCGTGGCGAAAAGTCGACAAGCCAAAAATGCATATGAAATAGCCGAAATGATAGGGCAACTTGCAACAAAATCAGCAAGTAAAAAATATATGCATACAAAATAGCCGAAATGATTGGGCAACTCGCAATAAAAAGCAGCGAGTAAAAAGAAAAATAACCGAAATGATTGGGCACCGCGAAAAATAGCTGAAATGATTGGGCAATCGCGATTTTCGCGATATAAAAAGCTGAAATGACAGAGCATCGCGGAAAGAATTAAAAAAAATGAAAGAATAAAACTTTTTGCCCTGCAGGTGAGGTCACATTGACCCCTGTATACAATCCATGGGAACAAACAAGAGGGGAACCATATCGTCCCACCAGGCTTCGTCGAAGTGAAGCCAAATCTCAATGGTTTATAGACAACTTAAAGACAATCTCGACATTCGTTGCAATATTGTAGACACAATGTCAACAAACGAAGCGAAAGAAGATCCCTAGCTTCAGGGTCTTGACGTCAACATCGACAACTTAGTGATCAACACCGGCATTCTTCCCCCTCCAATAGGATGCAGACGCACCATCAAAAAACGAAGCGAAGCCAAATCTCGACGGGTCACAGACAGCCTAGAGACTACCCCGGAACTATGGAAAAGTCCCCTAGTTCCAAATCTCGACGGTTCACAGACAACCTAAAGATCACCAACGACGTTTCTCTTTACTCCAGCAGGATGCAGATGCAACGTCAACAAACGACCCCAGGGTCAAAACAACGGAACCATGGCAAAGTCCCCTAGTTCTAAATCTCGACGGTTCACAGACAGCCTAGAGATCACCAACGGCGATTCTCCTCACTCCAACCAGATGCAGACGCGACGTCAACAACCGACCTCAGAGTCGCAACAAAACGGAGCCATGGTAAAGTCCCTAGTTCCAAATCTCAATGGCCACATCTACAGCCTGGAGACCAATAACGGTGTGCCTCCTCATTCTAGCAAGACACTGATGTTACACCATCAATTGGAACCATGGCAAAGTCCTAGTTCCAAGACTCTACGGTCCACAGACAACCTAAAGTCAACCAATGACTTCCCCGCCGGATCAACGCTCCGTCTCGGAAACAAGTCAACCGACCTCCAGGGAAATCAGTGTCCTTGGCCAAACCTCGATTCAGGGAAATCAGTGTCCTTGGCGAGAACCTCGATTCGCGTCGACCCGCAAGGAAATCAGTGTCTTTGCAGGAATACCTCGATTCGTCTCAACCCCAGGGAAATCAGTGTCCTTGACAACCTCCTCGATTCAGGAAAATCAGCGTCCTTGACGAGAGCATCTCGATTCGCGTCGACCCGCAGAGAAATCAGCGTCTTTGCAGAAATACCTCAATTCGTCTCAACCCTAGGGAAATCAGTGTCCTTGGCAACCTCCTCGATTCAGGGAAATCAGCGTCCTTGATGAGAGCATCTCGATTCGCATCGACCCGCAAAGAAATCAACGTCTTTGCAGGAATACCTCGATTCGTCTCAACCCCAGGGAAATCAGTGTCCTTGGCAACCTCCTTAATTCAGGGAAATCAGCGTCGTTGACGAGAGCATCTCGATTCGTGTCGACCCGGAGAGAAATCAGCGTCTTTGCAGGAATCTCTCGATTCGTCTTAACCCCAGGGAAATCAGTGTCCTTGGCAACCTCCTCGATTCAGGGAAATCAGCGTCCTTGACGAGAGCATCTCGATTCGCGTCGACCCGCAGAGAATCAGCGTCTTTGCAGGAATACCTCGATTCGTCTCAACCCTAGGGAAATCAGTGTCTTTGGCAACCTCCTCGATTCAGGGAAATCAACGTCCTTGACGAGAGTATCTCGATTCGCGTCGACCCTCAGAGAAATCAGCGTCTTTGCAGGAATACCTCGATTCGTTTCAACTCTGAGGAAATCTGTGTCCTTGGCAAAAACCTCGATTCAGGGAAATCAGCGTTCTTGACGAGAGCAGCTCGATTCGCATCGACCCGCAGAGAAATCAGTGTCTTTGCAGGAATCTCTTGATTCGTTTCGACCTCCAGGGAAATCAATGTCCTTGGCAAAAACCTCGATTCAGGGAAATCAGCGTCCTTGACGTGAGTATCTCGATTTGCATCGACCCGCAGAGAAATCAGCGTCTTTGCAGAAATATCTCGATTCGTTTCAACTCTCAGGAAATCAGTGTCCTTGGCAAAAATCTCGATTCAGAGAAATCAATGCCCTTGACGAGAGCACCTCGATTCGTGTCGACCCGTAGAGAAATCAATGTCTTTGCAGGAATACCTCGATTCGTTTCAACTCTGAGAAAATTAGTGTCCTTGGCAAATACCTCGATTTAGGAAAATCAGCGTCCTTGATGAGAACATCTCGATTCGCACCGACCCGTAGAGAAATCAGTGTCTCTGTAGGAATATACAACGTCGACAAAGCGGAGCCGCGTCAAAGTTCCCAGTTCCATGACTCGGCAGTGCACAGACAACCCAAAGTCAACCCTCGACCTCCCTGTTGAAGCAATGTTTTGACTGCTCATCAATCACTTATGAGTCCCCTCGACTTGTAAGGAAGAAAATTCTCTTGTGAGATCCTTACGACTCTCAAGAGAAAACACACTTAGGAATCCTCACGATTCCTAAGGAGAAAATACACCTATGAGATCCTCTCGACTCGTAGGGAAAAAAAATCTTTATGAGAACCTCACGGCTCATAAAGTTGAAAAGTCTTAGGCGGTAGATCTGAACCTGTTTCTTAAGCCATCGCTTCTTATTTCAATTCAGGGAAATCAGCGTCCTTGACGAGAACCTCTCGATTCATTTCGACCCGCAAGGAAATTAGTGTCTTTGCTAGAATCTCTCGATTCGTCTCAACTTGCGGGGAAATTAGCGTCCCTACGAATAAAGAAAATTCTTTTGTGGGATCCTTACGATTCTCAGGAGAAAATGCACTTAGGAGTCCCCACGGCTCCTAAGGAGAAAAACACCTACGAGATCCTCACGACTCGTAGGGAGAAAAACCTTTGTGAGACCCTCACGGCTCATAAAATTGGAAAGTCTTAGGCAACAGATCCTAACCCTGTTTCCTAAGCCATCGCTACCTTATAAAGAGTTCAAGATGAGCTGTTATCTACTATCTATGGGCCACATTTGCCAAAGCTACATGCCACTGAAATGGAGAAGTTGCTCATGAGCATATAAACTACTTCACGCCAGAGTAAAACATAAAGAAATAGAAGGGTGCAGCTCACAGAGTTGAGGGTTTGGAACTATGTCCCTTAAGAGTTGAGATTTGAGTCAATACTAAATGACGACGCTTGTATCCGCTCGTTATCTTCTCATATCAAGATTCTGAAAATTATATACCAACTCGAAACTGGCCATACGCTATGAATTACTCTGCACTACTTCACCCACGTATATACTTACGTGGGCAAAGTAGTGGGGGCATTTGTTCCTGCCAAAAAATTTCTGCGCAAAAGAGCCCAAGGTATCAAATGGCAGCGATACGTTCAAGAAAATGTGAACCGGTATTTTCCGGGCTGTATTTTGACAAACTCCCGAATGTTAAACAGCTAAATTCTGATGGTATCGAAAGTGTCTCGAAAAATCCTTTGATTTGATATATTATGGGGCTCATAATTCATCCGGGATCAAAAGTTATGAGGCATCACGTGCTCACACGTGACCGGACATCACGTGCCCATACGTGACCGGGCATCACGTGCCCACATGTGACCGGACATCACGTGCAGACACATGACCATTTACAGGAAAAGCCTGTAGGCACTGAATAAAATAAATAATTGGAAATAATTAATCAGTGGGGTCACGTGCCAACACGTGATGGGCCATTAAACCCACTGAAAAGAATTAAAGGTATAATAAAATAATAAGGAAAAATCCCAATGGGGCATCACGTGCCAACAAGTGACCAAGGGTCACGTGCTGACCCGTGATAATTCCTGAGTTCTTTAAAACAACAGAATTAAATTCTGGTCAAATGCTTAATCAGGGGGTCACGTGCCAACACGTGATGGGTTCCTAAAGATCTATGAATTAATAGAATTAAATTCTAATTAAGAGGGAATAAAAAATCCTAACTGAAAAAATATTTCTCTAAATCTTTCCAAACAAAAAAAATGGTGCTCTGTAAAATGGTGCACCGTTGGATTAAAAATCCAATGGTGATTAAAAATCACCAATTTATAGAAAGATTTTATACAAGGAAAGATTTCCCTGAAATTTGCCAGGAATAACAGATAAAATATCTTTTGGATTAAAAATCCAATGGTGAATAAAATTCACTGAGTAATCTAAAAGATCATGTTGGTTACAAAAACAACTAAAATTTTTCAATGAAAGATTGACAAAACAAATTGATTCTATTCTTTCTCCTATAAATAGGAGCCAAGAAGGGAAGAGAGGAGGATCTATTTTTTTTGGAAATATACAACAACAGAGAAAAAAAAGAGAGGAGAATTTAATTCTCAAGAGAGAAAAAGAAGATCTCTTCAGAAAAAGAAAACCCTAGATGGGAAAGGGAAAGAGATCTAAGCTCCATAAAACAAAAAGAGAATTTAATTATCAATTTAAGAGTTTAACTATTCTGAATAAGAACTTAGTTCTTCCTTTGGTTGAAGATCTGCAGAAGCAGATCTCCCCACAAGTTGAGAATTTAATTCTCATCGGGGAGATTCTGCCATGCAGATCCAAAACTTAGAGGGAGAATTGAGTTTTGAGAATTTAATTCTCCCAACTTCATAGGAATTTAATTCATCCAAATGAAACTAGGGTTTAACCCTATATGAGAATTTAATTCTCCCAAATTCATAGGAATTTAATTCCTCCAAATGAAACTAGGGTTTAACCCTATATGAGAATTTAATTCTCCCAAATTCATAGGAATTCAATTCCTCCAAATAAAACTAGAATTTAACCCTACATAAGAATTTAATTCTTCCATATACATAGGAATTTAATTTCCTCTAAACAAAATTAGGGTTTAACCCTACCAAAGAATTTAATTTTTAAAACAAGAGACTTAAAACTCTCCATGCACGTAAAGAAATCAGTACCCAACCTGGTCACGTGGCAACACGTGACCCTCCCCCTCAATGATCAAAAGAGAACGAACAAGACTAAGTCACGTGCCCCCACATGACCCCTAAACAGAATCCTCAAAATGAGAAAGAAAAAACTTGGAGGCAATGCCTCACGTGCTCCCACGTGACCTCAAAATAAAGGGAACAAAGCCAAAGGCAGAATCAATTTTGGGCGCCCTCACGTGTCCCTATGTGACCCCTTAATAAACACTTTAATAATCAATAAATGGATACCCATCACGTGCCAACACGTGATGGCCTGAAGACTAAAAGTGTTTAACACTTATTTGAATATCTGAGAACAAAATAAAAGAGGTTTGGCCCAATTCTTAGGCGCCTCACGTGACCACCCCGCTTTTAGTGTTTAACACTATTTTGAGCATTTTGTCCCCAGTGTTTAACACTGTTTTAAAGCGCATCACGTGGGAACACGTGATCGCCAAATATATGTTAGTGTTTAACACTATTCTCAAACCGGTCTTAGCCCAAATTGGCTAAGTCTTTCTGAGTCAAGACTCCCCTTTGATTAAACCCCGACTATATTCTTTCAAACTTAATCATTTCATATGACATTCAAAGAAAACTCCAGAGCCATGATGAATGGTCAATGCCCAATAAAAGACAAGGTGTTGTCAGAGCCCTCAAACCCCTGTTTAGCATTGCTAAATAATGGGGGAGTTGAACCCAGACAAATGTTCAACAGTCCAACAAAGGGCCAACATTCAAATCTAATTGGACTTAGCCCAAGTTGGCCATAAGTCCTCAATTCAGATTTAACTGAGCCAATGTGCTCATAATCTAATTAATTGATCTTAGTTCCAAATTGGACTACAGATCTCCCAATCAACTTTGGTTCAAGGGTACATCTCTTCACTCCTTTGATATTTGTCGTTGTAATCCTTCAACGCTTTCAGAGAGGTGACGGGTCCCGATAACCAATCATTCCACGGACTGTGGGGTCCTTAAACTCATGGACTATGATGTCCTTAACCTCGGACTGTGGGGTCCTTAAGCCCATGGACTATGATGTCCTTAACCTCGAACTGTGGGGTCCTTTAAACCCATGGACTATGATGTCCTTAACCTTGGACCGAGATGTCCTTAAACTAACATTGGACCACCATGTCCTTAAACTGATAATCGACCGCAATGTCTCTAAACTAAACAATAGAGTCTAAATGCTCTTTTGTTGGATCTAAACGATCCCGTTAAGTTGATCTTAGTCTAAAAATTTAGACTAACGTATCCTTAACTAACGTTTAAGTTGATCTTAGTCTCAAATGAGACTTACGTATCCTTAAATCCAACCCCCAAACCCAAATCTAAGAAAATACGGATTTGGACTAATTCACGCCCTACGGGCGACAACATAAATTAGTCTCCGTATACAATCCACGGGCAACCAAAAACAAAACAAACACACATGACATGAAGTGACCATCTGGAGAAGGAGAAAGTTGTTACCGCGATGTGGTAGCGTAATTCAACTTGGCATCCGTCTAAACCTCCGATATATGGTGCCATAAATCAACTTAGCATCTTCGGAGAGGTGGACGGATAGCACCAATTAGCATCTGCCCCCAAATTCAGGCAAGACGTTTGTCTTTCCCGGCTTTCGGCGGAGAACACCCGTGAATTTGGCACGAATGGCACTGCTTCGCGTATTCAAGGCAGTCTTGGATCATCGTGGGCTAATAGTAGCCCATCCTTTTGATCTTCAGCTTTATCTTTGGTCCAGCTTGATGAGAACCGCAGAGTCCGTCATGAGTTTCTCGGACAACTCTCTTTGCTTCTTCCGGCCCCAGGCATCTTAGCCATAGAGAGTCGAATGATCTCTTGTAAAGAGTATCATTGACGAAGGCAAAAGACAGAGCTCGTTTCATGAGCTGATATATTGAGGACGCATCTTCAGGCGTTCGACGGGATTTGAAGTAGTCTATAAAGACTTCTCTCCAATCCTTGACCTTTTCCTGGTCCTCTATCTGTAGGGTTGCTTGCTTGGTCGCTTCTTTTTCTTCAAACGACTCCGAAGATATTTCTGCCGGTGCAAGAACCCGACGGCTTTGTACCACGATCCTTACATCATCGAGGTTTTCGTCAGCCAGTTCTTTAGCGAGTTTGGCTAACGCATCCGCTTTGCTATTTTCCGCACGTGGTATGCTTTTCAGGGCGTAGGTGGGAATTTGAGCCAGCAATTGTTGCACTTTCTCACCGTACTTTACCAACTCTGGTTTGCACGTTTGATAGCCGCCGTTTACTTGACTAACGACCAGTTGAGAGTCTCCGTATATGAGGAGGTTTTCCATTCCCATGTCAACAACGATCTCAAGACCTACTATCAAAGCTTCATATTCGGTTTCGTTGTTTGTCCTCGGTTCTGTCAAGGAAAAGGCAAAGCGCATTATCCCTCCTTGTGGGGTCACGAAGATGAAGCATACCCCTGATTTGATTATGGGGGTGCTTTGTTTGCGCTTCATCATGGAAGATACTCTATCGAAGTAGAGTTCCCACTGGGTATCATTCTCTCTACTCTCCCCGTCGATAGTGTCAAACGCGTGCTCGTCGGGCAATTCACGGTATAAAGGAGAGTCGGCAGGTATCAAAATGCTCAGCGAGGAAGTCGGCGATGGCCTGGCCTTTCACTACCTTGAAGGGTCGGTATATTACTGAGAATTCCATTAAGAGTAGGGCCCATTTAGCGAGCCGTCCCGTCAATATGGCCTTTGACATCAAATATTTGAGAGGATCCACCTTTGATATGAGATGGACCTCATGTGCCAACGCATAGTGTCTGAGCTTCGTTATCACAAAGATCAACGCCAGGCAGTGTTTTTCGATGTGGGAGTATTTGTTTTCTGCCCCCAGGAGAACTCGACTCAGATAGTAGAGAGCTCTTTCTTTCCCTTGGTCATTTTCCTGTGCCCATAGTGCGCCTAAGGAACCCTCAAGGGCTGTCGTATACAAGATGAGGGGCTTTCCCTTGACCGGGTTGGTCAGTACCGGCGGATTCTGCAGGTATTGCTTAATTTCGTCCAGTGCGCTTTGGCATTTGCGATCCCAGACGAACGGTGTTCCCTTCTTCATTAGGTGACTGTAAGGACGGCACTTGCTGGAAAGATTGGCTATGAATCGCCGGATATACGCGGGCTTTCCTTGGAGAGACCGCAGCTGCTTGAGAGTTCTTGGCGAAGGCATTTCCATAATCGCCTTGATCTTTGACGGGTCTATTTCGATGCATCGATGTCTTATGATGAATCCTAGGAATTTGCCCGAGGAAACTCTGAACGCGCATTTGAGAGGGTTCATCTTCAAGTTATATTTCCGAAGGCACTGAAACACGATCTTCAGATGCTCTAAATGTTCCTCGTATGATTTGCTTTTAACTACGAGGTCATCAATATAGCATTCGACGATTTCATGTATGAGGTCATCGAAAATCTTCGTCATGGCCCTCTGATAGGTGGCACCAGCGTTCTTTAGACCGAAGGGCATCACCTTGTAGCAGAATATGCCTAAAAGGGTCCGGAAAGCGGTATGCTTCTGGTCCTCGGGATGCATCTTTATCTGATTGTATCCTGATGAGCCGTCCATGAAAGAGAAAACTTCGTGAGTGGACGTATTATCCATCATCAGCTCGGTGATCGGTACTGGAAAGTCATCCTTCGGGAAAGTTTTGTTGAAATCCCGGAAGTCTACGCATATGCGCGCCGTCCTATTTTTCTTCATCACTGGGACGATATTGGCGATCCAGTCAGGATACTGAACCTCTTGGATGAAGCCGGAGTCGATTAGCTTCTTGACCTCGGCATTGATGCCCATCTCAAGCTCGAGCCGCATTCTTCTCGGTGCTTGTTTGATCGGCTTGACGTCCGGAGATATTGCCAATTTGTGGATGGCTATTTCTGGATCCAATCCGGGCATCTCGAAATAGTTCCATGCGAAATAGTCTTTATACTGCATGAGCACGTCTTTTAGCGTAGCCACCCTTTCTTCAAACAATAGCTCACTGACGAATGTCGGCCGCGGGTCACTTGCCGTCCCCAAGTCAATTTTCTTGAGGTTGTCTGCAGTAGTATGTATCCCATCTTCCAGCTCTTTTGGCGCCGGTGGAAACTCTGAGATCACCTCGTCATCATCATTTTCGAAGCACCAGGGGAGGTCATCCATATTCTCGGGTTCTTTTTCTGACAGCGTTATCACGTGACAGATATGAGATCGCTTCCAAGACCGATGTTGGTCTGGTTCTATTCTCGCCGTATACATGGCTTTCGGTTCATGCTTCTGTGGTGGGGTTACCTTCCAACTGCTGGATAGAGCGAACCTGCCTTGCTGATACTGGTCTTCGACCTAGTCTTTAAATATAAAGCAGTCTTCGAGAGGATGCCCTATCGCTCGGTGATAGGAGCAATAGTCCGAATGATGAACCTCACCTGCTTGCTCAGGGTGCTTGGACTCCGGAAGCGTCATTATCTGATATTTTATGACAAGATCGAATATCTTCCTTGTCTTGTCTTGGGAAAAAGAATATGCTCGACCCATTTTCTTTATAAGAGACGGATCCCGGCTGCTCATTTCTGCCTCGCTTGGCTTTTTGGAACCGCTATGCTGCTGTCGAACGTATTTTCCGTTTTTCAGTTTATTTATGCCTCTGCGTCGAGTCTTCTTTGTGACGGGATGTGTCACGCCACGCTTCCCAAAATACGGAATACGAGGCCAGCCATGCTCCTACGGTCAAGGAAATGTCCTGCCGTAGTCACACTTCGGCTTCTAGTTTTTCATGGTAAACAGTAAATGATGCGCAGGTAATGAGAAATGCAGTAACTGAAAGAAACAATGTAAAGACTGACCTGAAGTGGAACAAACGAATATAACTCAAAATGGCAAGTCAAGAAGTCTGTGATACACGTCAAGTTCTGGTCCAGCCTAAATCTTCTCCTCACACTGAGCATGCATACTCAGGTCGTCAGGGCGACACAATAGCAATATAAAATATATAAAATCAAGTGACAGTTCTAACAGTGGTAATAGATATGAATAGCAGTAAATCAATGACAGCATGAATATGAATGTGCAGTAATCAATGCAGCGGAACAGTAAAGCAGTATAACGTATGTCACGTATGCCAACACAGTATATAAGGAATAAAAATGCCAGTATCCCTATCAGTCTCTAAGTCTCACTGTACAGGTCACTAAGCCTATCGTCAGTCCAAGTGTGAGAGTCAACCACTCGCGGGTGTCCTCCATCCAAGGGTAGAACCCAAGGGCAAGGGACCACGGGCCCAACATGTAACAAGAATATCACGGTGTATATATCACGTACCCTGTAAATCTCCATATAACTCCCTAAATATATAAGCCGGCATGGGACTCCCGAGATTCTGTTGGACTCACACTTAAACTACCCCACACTCCGTGGTCTACATCAAACGCTAACCATCAACCTAAATACTAATCGATCCGTGACAAGTCTACGCGAGAACTGGAGGCAGGACCTCCATCAAGCACGTCCCGACTAATACCTAAGATAAACGGCAGTGTCTGGTGACTTATCTGTGATATCCGTGCAACGCTTCCATAAATTTCCCATTCCACTTATAGTCACACGTACACGTATCCCACAGACGTCGACAATGCAATAAATAATAGGGTCACTGATTGTGTACAAGTACGTATCGCTTACACTTAATCACGGATACACGAACACTGACGTACTTGCCACAATCATCACTAAAATCTAACACTGGGTGAATGCACGATATCACTAGGTTATCACTACAATGATATAGGTATGATATGATGCATGAACAGTATATAAGCATGATTAGGATGTTATGAAAACAGTAGTCTATCACTTGCACGATTTATCATGAAACATACGTATATAATTTAGCAAAACAATAAACAGGTAGTAATTAGTATGTTCAGTTATCTATCCATAGAATTTTGTTTCAAGCCAATCGGGTTCAAGAATCATAAATTATAACCATTTCATTTTAAGCGCTCGCGGCTGGAAATCCAATTTCAGAATCAGAAGTCCGTTTCGTAACGCATTTTAACCCCAGTTGGGATCAGAATTTAGCGATGCTACAGTTGGATAAATTCTAGGGTTTTCAGTAAGGTTTTCAACGTAACAGACGGATCTTCAATCGCATCTGCACGTCAGGAGATATACACTGTTTAACACTAATATGTCAGTTCTGATTCTGCTGGGACTGTTTTGTGTCCCGATCTATTAAATTACAGATTAAATATCCAACGGTAACGAAACAGAGTGAAACCAATTGTGTTGTCTAGATAACAGGTTTACCTATAATCAGCAGTGGAGTTCCGCAATCTACGAGTTAAGGAGATCTTGTGATACCCTTTACGGAACAGCAAGCAACAACTGGAGTAGCTCTGGACTGCAGTCCAGAGTCGTACTCCGGTCCGAATATCATTACAATTTAAGTACAGGAATGTCCGGAAACTGGTATAGGGTTAAAGTTCGTCGAGTCAGCTTCGAATTGAGCCTTCGAACGCACCATTCTAGTATGTATATGATTTATGGTGAATTTAACAATTTTCAGGTACAATAAAATTTCAGTGTTACGATTAAACTTGGGGGTAGTCGTTTTGGTCGTTAACAGTCATATTATCAAACAAAACTTGCACAAGATATTCATCACACCAAGGGCCAACAAGAACAATCTGGTTCCGTCAAATTAGACAAGTACTTCCATTGGGATCACACATCGAACAGTTGCATCGTGTAATTTATCGAGGATGTTTAGTATAAAATTTATAAGATTATAGTTTGTAACAAACACCAAATAGCATGTAGCAAGTATAAAACTTGTCTGGAGACGTTGGGGCACACGGCAGCGACACGACACACGTGCGGCACGGCAGTGACACACGCGTGAGTGGCAACGTCAAGATTTGGCCTCGGCTTGAACTGGTTGTACTCAATGTGCTTGGGGCCTTCAGCTGTTGCAGTAATGAGGGTAAGCTCATGTTCGTCTGTGTTAAAGTTGATAATTCCACCTTGGCCTTCTCTGCCGTCTCAGTGAGTCGCTGAAGGGCTTGCTTATCTTCGAGAAGATCAATGCCCTCATCTCTCTTAAAGTCCGCTGCTAGCCAATCAACAATTCTCTTGTCAACATCATCACCACCAAGGATGTGTATCCCCAGAGGTAGAGAGCACCTCAAAGACACCATCTCCAACCTCAAGAAGTGAAACATCAAATGTGCCACCACCCAAGTCAAACACAAGAATGGTCTTGTTGTTCTTCTTCTCAAAACCATATGCCAAAGATGCTGCAGTCGGTTCATTGATAATACGAAGAACTTCTAAACCAGCAATACGTCCAGCATCCTTCGTGGCCGTCCTTTGCGAGTCATTGAAGTACGCAGGAACCGTAACCACTGCTTTAGTAACCTTATCATTCAAGAACTTCGATGCATCATCCACAAGTTTCCTCAAAACCTGCGCGGAAATCTCCTCGGCGGCGAACTGCTGCCCAATGGCAGAGCACACCAGCTTCACATTCCCATTCTCGTTTTTCATAACCCTATAGCTCACCTGCTTGACTCCTCATCGACCTCAGTCATCTTCCTCCCAATGATCCTCTTCACCGAGAAGAAGGTGTTCTCGGGGTTGACCGCCGCCTGCCTCTTCGCGATCTGCCCCACCAATCGATCCCCTGCCTTGGCGTACACCACCACCGACAGCGTGGTCCACTGGCCCTCCGCATTCGTCACGATCGTTGGCTTGCCTCCCTCCATGGTCGCCACCGTGGAGTTGGTCGTCCCGAGATCGATGCCGACGACCTTCTCGTTGACGATCCGGAGAGGTCTGATGGAGGAGGTTCTTGCGGATTTGGATGAGGAGAAGAGATTTTTTTTTTGGAGGAGGAGGAAAGGGGTGCGAACGAGGTGAAGACTTGGAATTGCGAGGTTGAAGACGCCATTTCTATAGAGCTCAAAACTCTAACCCTAGAAATTTGAGAAGCGAGAGAAGAAAGGGATAAGGGAGTGAGCGAGAGAGGAAAGGAGACGAGGCGCCGTGGGGTAACCGCTGCGACGTGGGCGAGGGCGGAGGAAGCGGGTCGAGAAATCAATTGCGTGGGCGGGAGAAGGGGAGAGCCGTTGGGGAAGAAGGGAAGGGGTAGTGGGCCGGGTCGGGTCGGCAAGGGTTACGGGCCAAGGGAGTCGGGCCGGCAAAAATAAAATAAAATAAAAGAATTAAGGAAGTGGGATAAGAGGGCCAGGCCGGGGTTATTTGGAATTTATTTTAATTAATTTGTTTTAGTGTGGGCTGGGAATGGGCTGAGGAAATTTTTTATAAGGAAAGTATTAAGATAATTTTTAGTGGGCTGAGGGAATCAAAAATTATGGGAAAAGAATGGGCCAGAGGATAAATAAATGAATAGTGCGGAAAAGAAGAGGGCCGGGCCAAAAGAGTTTTGATGAAAGCAAATAGGCCGGCTGGGAAATTGTTTAAAGGAATTAAATAAAATGAAAATGAAATTATGGGCTTGGCCAGAGAAATTTACAATTTGATTCTAGGCTGGGCAAAATTTTAAGATGGGAAAATTTTGGGTTTTAAGATGAATAAAATCATAAATAAGATAAATAGAATTATAGAATAACAAAATATAGATTTTGGTATAAAGGGGCTGGGTATTACATCATACCACCCTTACAAAAATTTCGTCTCGAAATTTAAAATAAACGATAAATAATACAAACATAGGCGAAAGCTATTATACTGCAACTAACACATAAAGATTTACTTGAAATAGGCGGATGAAGAAATTTGAAGGTTTGTATATGTAAGAACACATACAAAAACATATGTTTAAATAAGTATAAGGCACAATTGTTTATAATAGTAAACGTAGGCACACTACCAGAAAATAAAGTAACGACAATAAAATATTGAAAAAAATTTGTCGGTAGGTTGAAAACATTTTAAGGTAATTTATCGATCGATTAGTTTAAATCAACTTAGAAAACTCACATAACGGAAAAAGGAAACATGGAACAATATATACGCAATGTAAGTTTGCGCTACTGAAAACGAGATTAATAATAGCGTACTTAAAATATATGAAATAGAGTAATCAATAAAACGTACTCTTTGATAAATTATAGTACTGAAAACTAAATTTTGAATAACAGTGTCCCTAAATATAATTAGGGTAATAGGAAGAACACAAATAGGTATAGGGGTAGATAGGGTAATGATTATAAGGAAGTGTGGCTCGATCAGAAGGTTGAAGTGTGTCGGCTTTAGGCTGAAGATCAAGGAGACTGGGATCGGGTCAGCATAGAAAGTAATGGTGAGCAACGAAAGGACTACAAGGTAAAAATATAGGGGAGACTAACGATCGGTAACTCCTATGAATCAAGAATTTGAAGGGCTAACGAACTCGGTAATTCATAAGGAAGATCCTCCTCCCAGAAAGATCTCAAACAGGGTACAGACAAAGGATGAATGGTGGCTCATTCCAAGGATCAGGGTGCGGTTCTTTCTAGTCGAATCGAGGATGAAAACTATACAACGAGTAGGGGTGGACAGTCAGGAATCTCAGTAGAAAATAAATGGATATGGGCAATAAACAAGTATCAAGCGAACCAATAACCAAAAGGTTTACGAATTCAGAAGATTTATTTCATTCAAGAAAATCTGAAACAAAGCATTCTCGAAGACGGAAAGTGGCCCTAAACTATACACATTTTATTTGGCCAGAAAGACAACATCAAAAGGTATTCTATCAGTCGCGGTTGTGGAGATTCAGCAGGTTGCGGTAGGCTCGCGCACTCAGGTAGGGGCGTCCATTTCCATAGCGCCTCGTAGGTACCTCTATTGGAAGTCCTTCCACCACAGGATCTTGATCTTCTGGTCCTTCTTCCTCGGATAGAGCTTCTTCATCGAGATCCGATTCCATGTGATTTTCTTCCACGGGGTTTTCCTCCGCTGGATTTTCTTCTATCGGTTCTTCCTCGGGGTCTTCCTCTATCGGGTCTTCCTCTATAGGGTTCTCTTCAGGATCTCCTTCTTCTTCGTCGGAATCAGCTATCATGTCAAACTCTGGGGCGGCTGCTCCTTCGTCCTCTGAATCATTGTTTTCGAAGTTGACCTGGGGACCATTGACCTCATCATCGGAACTCGTCAGTGTGTGATCTAAGGAAACGCATGACTGTGCATCCTCGTCTAGATGCGGCGCTGCTCCAGGGTGGGCCATGGCCTGAAAAGAGAAGTCATGATTAGACAGTGGAATACATCAAAGAAAGCTCAGGGTACGAAATATAGAAAAATATGCGGTTGCAGGAACTGAAAGATCAGAATGAAAATACTGTGATAATGATTAGAATTTGACATAGAGAAAGCATGAGAATGAAACATGTATTATGATTCAAATTTTTATTGCATTTAGCTAAAAGTTCAATGGATACAAGATTTCAAACAGAAAGAAATATTCAAAAGAGGATGACAACATAATCCTGAAATTGGAAAACAAAAAATTTCTTCTTTGATCGCTAGACCGCTGCATTGTCGTTATGCGAGTTGAATCATGTGTTGGGTCTGCTTTATTCTCGAAGAGCGAACTACGCAATAATCGTCACTCGGCAGAAGTGGGGAGCGTGGACGAATCTCCTCCTTGTAGCTCCTCCCTTTCTGGGCAACCGTTGATGAGATGTTCGCTGAATCCACAAATCAGACATTTCCCCTGGGCGCGGCGACAATCCCTCTGAAGATGTCCTGGCCTCTTACAATATCCACAGCATGGGGTCTTCCGTTGCTTCTGTCGCGGGGAAACAAATTGGCGTTTCATCTTCTTCTCTTTTCCTCGTCTAACGGGGATCCCTTTATGATTTGAGACTCCCGCTGGTGCCTGATTCACCTGTCTTCTCAGTCCTTCAGCCAACAAGTCGTTTGTTCGCTCCTGGGCTTCCTTTAGACCTTGCAGTACACTCAGAATCTCAATGGTCTGATTCTGGGGAGCGGATATAGACGAAGAGTCGTTGGAAGACATGATCCTGGGACAACAATTTTGAGAATGATATAAGTCACAAGCCAAACTAATCAAAATATAATATGGATGGGACAAGATTCAAGAATATCAGAGATGATGAATTTATTACAAGTGGGGGATCAACTGCATGACTTTAAGTCACTTGAATAGAGTACGGTAGTGCAATTGCAAAACACGTAACCTTGTCAAGTCACCCGAAACCATAGCGAATGGATAGCTGAACACACGATGTGAATATGGATCAAGAATGACAAGTTTACAATCTAGACCGAGTGATGTCTTAGATTGCCAAACTATACACGGAAAACTGCAATCCCAATCGATGCAAAACCTGGCTCTGATACCAACCAAACCATGTCACATCCCGCTTCCCAAAATACGGAATACGAGAGGTAGACAAGGCCAGCCATGCTCCTACGGTCAAGGAAATGTCCTGCCGTAGTCACACTTCGGCTTCTAGTTTTTCATGGTAAACAGTAAATGATGCGCAGGTAATGAGAAATGCAGTAACTGAAAGAAACAATATAAAGACTGACCTGAAGTGGAACAAACGAATATAACTCGAAATGGCAAGTTAAGAAGTCTGTGATACACGTCAAGTTCTGGTCCAGCCTAAATCTTCTCCTCACACTGAGCATGCATACTCAGGTCGTCAGGGCGACACAATAGCAATATAAAATATATAAAATCAAGTGACAGTTCTAACAGTGGTAATAGATATGAATAGCAGTAAATCAATGACAGCATGAATATGAATGTGCAGTAATCAATGCAGCGGAACAGTAAAGCAGTATAACGATATGTCACGTATGCCAACACAGTATATAAGGAATAAAAATGCCAGTATCCCTATCAGTCTCTAAGTCTCACTGTACAGGTCACTAAGCCTATCGTCAGTCCAAGTGTGAGAGTCAACCACTCGCGGGTGTCCTCCACCCAAGGGTAGAACCCAAGGGCAAGGGACCACGGGCCCAACATGTAACAAGAATATCACGGTGTATATATCACGTACCCTGTAAATCTCCATATAACTCCCTAAATATATAAGCCGGCATGGGACTCCCGAGATTCTGTTGGACTCACACTTAAACTACCCCACACCCCGTGGTCTACATCAAACGCTAACCATCAACCTAAATACTAATCGATCCGTGACAAGTCTACGCGAGAACTGGAGGCAGGACCTCCATCAAGCACGTTCCGACTAATACCTAAGATAAACGGCAGTGTCTGGTGACTTATCTGTGATATCCGTGCAAAGCTTCCATAAATGTCCCATTCCACTTATAGTCACACGTACACGTATTCCACAGACGTCGACAATGCAATAAATAATAGGGTCACTGATTGTGTACAAGTACGTATCGCTTACACTTAATCACGGATACACGAACACTGACGTACTTGCCACAATCATCACTAAAATCTAACACTGGGTGAATGCACGATATCACTAGGTTATCACTACAATGATATAGGTATGATATGATGCATGAACAGTATATAAGCATGATTAGGATGTTATGAAAACAGTAGTCTATCACTTGCACGATTTATCATGAAACGTACGTATATAATTTAGCAAAACGATAAACAGGTAGTAATTAGTATGTTCAGTTATCTATCCATAGAATTTTGTTTCAAGCCAATCGGGTTCCAGAATCATAAATTATAACCATTTCATTTTAAGCGTTCGCGGCTGGAAATCCAATTTCAGAATCAGAAGTCCGTTTCGTAACGCATTTTAACCCCAGTTGGGATCAGAATTTAGCGACGCTACAGTTGGATAAATTCTAGGGTTTTCAGTAAGGTTTTCAACGTAACAGACGGATCTTCAATCGCATCTGCACGTCAGGAGATATACACTGTTTAACACTAATATGTCAGTTCTGATTCTGCTGGGACTGTTTTGTGTCCCGATCTATTAAATTACAGATTAAATATCCAACGGTAACGAAACAGAGTGAAACCAATTGTGTTGTCTAGATAACAGGTTTACCTATAATCAGCAGTGGAGTTCCGCAATCTACGAGTTAAGGAGATCTTGTGATACCCTTTACGGAACAGCAAGCAACAACTGGAGTAGCTCTGGACTGCAGTCCAGAGTCGCACTCCGGTCCAAATATCATTACAATTTAAGTACAGGAATGTCCGGAAACTGGTATAGGGTTAAAGTTCATCGAGTCGGCTTCGAATTGAGCCTTCGAACGCACCATTCTAGTATGTATATGATTTATGGTGAATTTAACAATTTTCAGGTACAATAAAATTTCAGTGTTACGATTAAACTTGGGGGTAGTCGTTTTGGTCGTTAACAGTCATATTATCAAACAAAACTTGCACAAGATATTCATCACACCAAGGGCCAACAAGAACAATCTGGTTCCGTCAAATTAGACAAGTACTTCCATTGGGATCACATATCGAACGGTTGCATCGTGTAATTTATCGAGGATGTTTAGTATAAAATTTATAAGATTATAGTTTGTAACAAACACCAAATAGCATGTAGCAAGTATAAAACTTGTCTGGAGACGTTGGGGCACACGGCAGCGACACGACACACGTGCGGCACGGCAGTGACACACGCGTGAGTGGCAACGTCAAGATTTGGCCTCGGCTTGAACTGGTTGTACTCAATGTGCTTGGGGCCTTCAGCTGTTGCAGTAATGAGGGTAAGCTCATGTTCGTCTGTGTTAAAGTTGATAATTCCACCTTGGCCTTCTCTGCCGTCTCAGTGAGTCGCTGAAGGGCTTGCTTATCTTCGAGAAGATCAATGTCCTCATCTCTCTTAAAGTCCGCTGCTAGCCAATCAACAATTCTCTTGTCAACATCATCACCACCAAGGATGTGTATCCCCAGAGGTAGAGAGCACCTCAAAGACACCATCTCCAACCTCAAGAAGTGAAACATCAAATGTGCCACCACCCAAGTCAAACACAAGAATGGTCTTGTTGTTCTTCTTCTCAAAACCATATGCCAAAGATGCTGCAGTCGGTTCATTGATAATACGAAGAACTTCTAAACCAGCAATACGTCCAGCATCCTTCGTGGCCGTCCTTTGCGAGTCATTGAAGTACGCAGGAACCGTAACCACTGCTTTAGTAACCTTATCATTCAAGAACTTCGATGCATCATCCACAAGTTTCCTCAAAACCTGCGCGGAAATCTCCTCGGCGGCGAACTGCTGCCCAATGGCAGAGCACACCAGCTTCACATTCCCATTCTCGTTTTTCATAACCCTATAGCTCACCTGCTTGACTCCTCATCGACCTCAGTCATCTTCCTCCCAATGATCCTCTTCACCGAGAAGAAGGTGTTCTCGGGGTTGACCGCCGCCTGCCTCTTCGCGATCTGCCCCACCAATCGATCCCCTGCCTTGGCGTACACCACCACCGACGGCGTGGTCCACTGGCCCTCCGCATTCGTCACGATCGTTGGCTTGCCTCCCTCCATGGTCGCCACCGTGGAGTTGGTCGTCCCGAGATCGATGCCGACGACCTTCTCGTTGACGATCCGGAGAGGTCTGATGGAGGAGGTTCTTGCGGATTTGGATGAGGAGAAGAGATTTTTTTTTGGAGGAGGAGGAAAGGGGTGCGAACGAGGTGAAGACTTGGAATTGCGAGGTTGAAGACGCCATTTCTATGGAGCTCAAAACTCTAACCCTAGAAATTTGAGAAGCGATAGAAGAAAGGGATAAGGGAGTGAGCGAGAGAGGAAAGGAGACGAGGCGCCGTGGGGTAACCGCTGCGACGTGGGCGAGGGCGGAGGAAGCGGGTCGAGAAATCAATTGCGTGGGCGGGAGAAGGGGAGAGCCGTTGGGGAAGAAGGGAAGGGGTAGTGGGCCGGGTCGGGTCGGCAAGGGTTAGGGGCCAAGGGAGTCGGGCCGGCAAAAATAAAATAAAATAAAAGAATTAAGGAAGTGGGATAAGAGGGCCGGGCCGGGGTTATTTGGAATTTATTTTAATTAATTTGTTTTAGTGTGGGCTGGGAATGGGCTGAGGAAATTTTTTATAAGGAAAGTATTAAGATAATTTTTAGTGGGCTGAGGGAATCAAAAATTATGGGAAAAGAATGGGCCAGAGGATAAATAAATGAATTGTGCGGAAAAGAAGAGGGCCGGGCCAAAAGAGTTTTGATGAAAGCAAATAGGCCGGCTGGGAAATTGTTTAAAGGAATTAAATAAAATGAAAATGAAATTATGGGCCTGGCCAGAGAAATTTACAATTTGATTCTAGGCTGGGCAAAATTTTAAGATGGGAAAATTTTGGGTTTTAAGATGAATAAAATCATAAATAAGATAAATAGAATTATAGAATAACAAAATATAGATTTTGGTATAAAGGGGCTGGGTATTACATCATACCACCCTTACAAAAATTTCGTCCTCGAAATTTAAAATAAACGATAAATAATACAAACATAGGCGAAAGCTATTATACTGCAACTAACACATAAAGATTTACTTGAAATAGGCGGATGAAGAAATTTGAAGGTTTGTATATGTAAGAACACATACAAAAACATATGTTTAAATAAGTATAAGGCACAATTGTTTATAATAGTAAACGTAGGCACACTACCAGAAAATAAAGTAACGACAATAAAATATTGAAAAAAATTTGTCGGTAGGTTGAAAACATTTTAAGGTAATTTATCGATCGATTAGTTTAAATCAACTTAGAAAACTCACATAACGGAAAAAGGAAACATGGAACAATATATACGCAATGTAAGTTTGCGCTACTGAAAACGAGATTAATAATAGCGTACTTAAAATATATGAAATAGAGTAATCAATAAAACGTACTCTTTGATAAATTATAGTACTGAAAACTAAATTTTGAATAACAGTGTCCCTAAATATAATTAGGGTAATAGGAAGAACACAAATAGGTATAGGGGTAGATAGGGTAATGATTATAAGGAAGTGTGGCTCGATCAGAAGGTTGGAGTGTGTCGGCTTTAGGCTGAAGATCAAGGAGACTGGGATCGGGTCAGCATAGAAAGTAATGGTGAGCAACGAAGGGACTACAAGGTAAAAATATAGGGGAGACTAACGATCGGTAACTCCTATGAATCAAGAATTTGAAGGGCTAACGAACTCGGTAATTCATAAGGAAGATCCTCCTCCCAGAAAGATCTCAAACAGGGTACAGACAAAGGATGAATGGTGGCTCATTCTAAGGATCAGGGTGCGGTTCTTTCTAGTCGAATCGAGGATGAAAACTATACAACGAGTAGGGGTGGACAGTAAGGAATCTCAGCAGAAAATAAATGGATATGGGCAATAAACAAGTATCAAGCAAACCAATAACCAAAAGGTTTACGAATTCAGAAGATTTATTTCATTCAAGAAAATCTGAAACAAAGCATTCTCGAAGACGGAAAGTGGCCCTAAACTATACATATTTTATTTGGCCAGAAAGACAACATCAAAATGTATTCTATCAGTCGCGGTTGTGGAGATTCAGCAGGTTGCGGTAGGCTCGCGCACTCAGGTAGGGGCGTCCATTTCCATAGCGCCTCGTAGGTACCTCTATTGGAAGTCCTTCCACCACAGGATCTTGATCTTCTGGTCCTTCTTCCTCGGATAGAGCTTCTTCATCGAGATCCGATTCCATGTGATTTTCTTCCACGGGGTTTTCCTCCGCTGGATTTTCTTCTATCGGTTCTTCCTCGGGGTCTTCCTCTATCGGGTCTTCCTCTATAGGGTTCTCTTCAGGATCTCCTTCTTCTTCGTCGGAATCAGCTATCATGTCAAACTCTGGGGCGGCTGCTCCTTCGTCCTCTGAATCATTGTTTTCGAAGTTGACCTGGGGACCATTGACCTCATCATCGGAACTCGTCAGTGTGTGATCTAAGGAAACGCATGACTGTGCATCCTCGTCTAGATGCGGCGCTGCTCCAGGATGGGCCATGGCCTGAAAAGAGAAGTCATGATTAAACAGTGGAATACATCAAAGAAAGCTCAGGGTACGAAATATAGAAAAATATGCGGTTGCAGGAACTGAAAGATCAGAATGAAAATACTGTGATAATGATTAGAATTTGACATAGAGAAAGCATGAGAATGATACATGTATTATGATTCAAATTTTTATTGCATTTAGCTAAAAGTTCAACGGATACAAGATTTCAAACAGAAAGAAATATTCAAAAGCGGATGACAACATAATCCTGAAATTGGAAAACAAAAAATTTCTTCTTTGATCGCTAGACCGCTGCATTGTCGTTACGCGAGTTGAATCATGTGTTGGGTCTGCTTTATTCTCGAAGAGCGAACTACGCAATAATCGTCACTCGGCAGAAGTGGGGAGCGTGGACGAATCTCCTCCTTGTAGCTCCTCCCTTTCTGGGCAACCGTTGATGAGATGTTCGCTGAATCCACAAATCAGACATTTCCCCTGGGCGCGGCGACAATCCCTCTGAAGATGTCCTGGCCTCTTACAATATCCACAGCATGGGGTCTTCCGTTGCTTCTGTCGCGGGGAAACAAATTGGCATTTCATCTTCTTCTCTTTTCCTCGTCTAACGGGGATCCCTTTATGATTTGAGACTCCCGCTGGTGCCTGATTCACCTGTCTTCTCAGTCCTTCAGCCAACAAGTCGTTTGTTCGCTCCTGGGCTTCCTTTAGACCTTGCAGTACACTCAGAATCTCAATGGTCTGATTCTGGGGAGCGGATATAGACGAAGAGTCGTTGGAAGACATGATCCTGGGACAACAATTTTGAGAATGATATAAGTCACAAGCCAAACTAATCAAAATATAATATGGATGGGACAAGATTCAAGAATATCAGAGATGATGAATTTATTACAAGTGGGGGATCAACTGCATGACTTTAAGTCACTTGAATAGAGTACGGTAGTGCAATTGCAAAACACGTAACCTTGTCAAGTCACCCGAAACCATAGCGAATGGATAGCTGAATACACGATGTGAATATGGATCAAGAATAACAAGTTTACAATTTAGACCGAGTGATGTCTTAGATTGCCAAACTATACACGGAAAACTGCAATCCCAATCGATGCAAAACCTGGCTCTGATACCAACCAAACCATGTCACGCCCCGCTTCCCAAAATACGGAATACGAGGGGTAGACAAGGCCAGCCATGCTCCTACGGTCAAGGAAATGTCCTGCCGTAGTCACACTTCGGCTTCTAGTTTTTCATGGTAAACAGTAAATGATGCGCAGGTAATGAGAAATGCAGTAACTAAAAGAAACAATGTAAAGACTGACCTGAAGTGGAACAAACGAATATAACTCGAAATGGCAAGTCAAGAAGTCTGTGATACACGTCAAGTTCTGGTCCAGCCTAAATCTTCTCCTCACACTGAGCATGCATACTCAGGTCGTCAGGGCGACACAATAGCAATATAAAATATATAAAATCAAGTGACAGTTCTAACAGTGGTAATAGATATGAATAGCAGTAAATCAATGACAGCATGAATATGAATGTGCAGTAATCAATGCAGCGGAACAGTAAAGCAGTATAACGATATGTCACGTATGCCAACACAGTATATAAGGAATAAAAATGCCAGTATCCCTATCAGTCTCTAAGTCTCACTGTACAGGTCACTAAGCCTATCGTCAGTCCAAGTGTGAGAGTCAACCACTCGCGGGTGTCCTCCACCCAAGGGTAGAACCCAAGGGCAAGGGACCACGGGCCCAACATGTAACAAGAATATCACGGTGTATATATCACGTACCCTGTAAATCTCCATATAACTCCCTAAATATATAAACCGGCATGGGACTCCCGAGATTCTGTTGGACTCACACTTAAACTACCCCACACCCCGTGGTCTACATCAAACGCTAACCATCAACCTAAATACTAATCGATCCGTGACAAGTCTACGCGAGAACTGGAGGCAGGACCTCCATCAAGCACGTCCTGACTAATACCTAAGATAAACGGCAGTGTCTGGTGACTTATCTATGACATCCGTGCAACGCTTCCATAAATGTCTCATTCCACTTATAGTCACACGTACACGTATCCCACAGACGTCGACAATGCAATAAATAATAGGGTCACTGATTGTGTACAAGTACGTATCGCTTACACTTAATCACGGATATACGAACACTGACGTACTTGCCACAATCATCACTAAAATCTAACACTGGGTGAATGCACGATATCACTAGGTTATCACTACAATGATATAGGTATGATATGATGCATGAACAGTATATAAGCATGATTAGGATGTTATGAAAACAGTAGTCTATCAATTACACGATTTATCATGAAACGTACGTATATAATTTAGCGAAACGATAAACAGGTAGTAATTAGTATGTTCAGTTATCAATCCATAGAATTTTGTTTCAAGCCAATCGGGTTCCAGAATCATAAATTATAACCATTTCATTTTAAGCGCTCGCGGCTGGAAATCCAATTTCAGAATCAGAAGTCCGTTTCGCAACGCATTTTAACCCCAGTTGGGATCAGAATTTAGCGATGCTACAGTTGGATAAATTCTAGGGTTTTCAGTAAGGTTTTCAACGTAATAGACGGATCTTCAATCGCATCTGCACGTTAGGAGATATACACTGTTTAACACTAATATGTCAGTTCTGATTCTGCTGGGACTGTTTTGTGTCCCGATCTATTAAATTACAGATTAAATATCCAACGGTAACGAAACAGAGTGAAACCAATTGTGTTGTCTAGCTAACAGGTTTACCTATAATCAGCAGTGGAGTTCCACAATCTACGAGTTAAGGAGATCTTGTGATACCCTTTACGGAACAGCAAGCAACAACTGGAGTAGCTCTGGACTGCAGTCCAGAGTCGCACTCCGGTCCGAATATCATTACAATTTAAGTACAGGAATGTCCGGAAACTGGTATAGGATTAAATTTTGTCGAGTCAGATTCGAATTGAGCCTTCGAACGCACCATTCTAATATGTATATGATTTATGGTGAATTTAACAATTTTCAGGTACAATAAAATTTCAGTGTTACGATTAAACTTGGGGGTAGTCGTTTTGGTCGTTAACAGTCATATTATCAAACAAAACTTGCACAAGATATTCATCACACCAAGGGCCAACAAGAACAATCTGGTTCCGTCAAATTAGACAAGTACTTCCATTGGGATCACACATCGAACGGTTGCATCGTGTAATTTATCGAGGATGTTTAGTATAAAATTTATAAGATTATAGTTTGTAACAAATACCAAATAGCATGTAGCAAGTATAAAACTTGCCTGGAGATGTTGGGGCACACGGCAGCGACACGACACACGTGCGGCACGGCAGTGACACACGCGTGAGTGGCAACGTCAAGATTTGGCCTCGGCTTGAACTGGTTGTACTCAATGTGCTTGGGGCCTTCAGCTGTTGCAGTAATGAGGGTAAGCTCATGTTCGTCTGTGTTAAAGTTGATAATTCCACCTTGGCCTTCTCTGCCGTCTCAGTGAGTCGCTGAAGGGCTTGCTTATCTTCGAGAAGATCAATGCCCTCATCTCTCTTAAAGTCCGCTGCTAGCCAATCAACAATTCTCTTGTCAACATCATCACCACCAAGGATGTGTATCCCCAGAGGTAGAGAGCACCTCAAAGACACCATCTCCAACCTCAAGAAGTGAAACATCAAATGTGCCACCACCCAAGTCAAACACAAGAATGGTCTTGTTGTTCTTCTTCTCAAAACCATATGCCAAAGATGCTGCAGTCGGTTCATTGATAATACGAAGAACTTCTAAACCAGCAATACGTCCAGCATCCTTCGTGGCCGTCCTTTGCGAGTCATTGAAGTACGCAGGAACCGTAACCACTGCTTTAGTAACCTTATCATTCGAGAACTTCGATGCATCATCCACAAGTTTCCTCAAAACCTGCGCGGAAATCTCCTCGGCGGCGAACTGCTGCCCAATGGCAGAGCACACCAGCTTCACATTCCCATTCTCGTTCTTCATAACCCTATAGCTCACCTGCTTGACTCCTCATCGACCTCAGTCATCTTCCTCCCAATGATCCTCTTCACCGAGAAGAAGGTGTTCTCGGGGTTGACCGCTGCCTGCCTCTTCGCGATCTGCCCCACCAATCGATCCCCTGCCTTGGCATACACCACCACCGACGGCGTGGTCCACTGGCCCTCCGCATTCGTCACGATCGTTGGCTTGCCTCCCTCCATGGTCGCCACCGCGGAGTTGGTCGTCCCGAGATCGATGCCGACGACCTTCTCGTTGACGATCCGGAGAGGTCTGATGGAGGAGGTTCTTGCGGATTTGGATGAGGAGAAGAGTTTTTTTTTGGAGGAGGAGGAAAGGGGTGCGAACGAGGTGAAGACTTGGAATTGCGAGGTTGAAGACGCCATTTCTATGGAGCTCAAAACTCTAACCCTAGAAATTTGAGAAGCGAGAGAAGAAAGGGATAAGGGAGTGAGCGAAAGAGGAAAGGAGACGAGGCGCCGTGGGGTAACCGCTGCGACGTGGGTGAGGGCGGAGGAAGCGGGTCGAGAAATCAATTGCGTGGGCGGGAGAAGGGGAGAGCCGTTGGGGAAGAAGGGAAGGGGTAGTGGGCCGGGTCGGGTCGGCAAGGGTTACGGGCCAAGGGAGTCGGGCCGGCAAAAATAAAATAAAATAAAAGAATTAAGGAAGTGGGATAAGAGGGCCGGGCCGGGGTTATTTGGAATTTATTTTAATTAATTTGTTTTAGTGTGGGCTGGGAATGGGCTGAGGAAATTTTTTATAAGGAAAGTATTAAGATAATTTTTAGTGGGCTGAGGGAATCAAAAATTATGGGAAAAGAATGGGCCAGAGGATAAATAAATGAATTGTGCGGAAAAGAAGAGGGCCGGGCCAAAAGAGTTTTGATGAAAGCAAATAGGCCGGCTGGGAAATTGTTTAAAGGAATTAAATAAAATGAAAATGAAATTATGGGCTTGGCCAGAGAAATTTACAATTTGATTCTAGGCTGGGCAAAATTTTAAGATGGGAAAATTTTGGGTTTTAAGATGAATAAAAGCATAAATAAGATAAATAGAATTATAGAATAACAAAATATAGATTTTGGTATAAAGGGGCTGGGTATTACAGGATGGCGACGAAGGGCATAGTCGTTCTTTGTAGATTGCTGAAGGAGGCACCGCGTCTTGGCTTTCTCGTAAATAGCCATTTCGCGATTATGGTCGTCTCGGACCTTTTGACCCGCTTCCCTTATTAGCTTTTCCATCTGTTCTTCGAATGACGAACTTAGCACTTTCACGCCGGGTCCTCGTTTTGGTTCAGGGTTAGCATCTTCACACAGAGCATCTCCTTCTTCATCGAAGTCATGTATGACGCAGCAACCATGGATCGCTTTCGTTTCTTAGATCGGATATATCCAAGCCCGATCGCTTCCATTCTCCCGTTGGGCAATTTTCGCTGAGTTCCATGGACGTTCTAGATCCTGTTGTAGGACTGAGCTTGTCGAGCGGTCTATTTGAAGGGTACGCCTTGGCGCCTCAACAGCCTTTTTAATCCTTCTGTGTAGTATCTGGGCAGACGGATGGGCTGGAGCCTGTCAAGCGTAGAATCGACACCATGCCAAATTTCCTTCTCCACTTTGGTTTCCGTGGATTGATAAAAGAGAATCGCCTTTTCATCTTTTTGCCTGGGAGGGACGTAGAATGTCTACACTTCCTGCATACTATAGGTATCAAGTGCGTCGAGTTCTTTGTAATGCTCTTGCGGAACCATGGCAATTTGTAAACTCCGATCATCGTCAGCAAAGGCTTGTATCGATGGCCGAACAGAAAATACGGCATTGACCTCATCTTTCGAGTCGCTGCCGAAGACCAGAATAGGGGTGGACGGTCCCGACTTGTTACATTGGGGTGGCCCTGAATAAACTATTTCTTCTTCCTCCTCGGTATCACTCCCGAAGACCTGAATAGTGGTGATAGCTTTGTTCTTCGGTTTGTGACACCTTTCTGTGTCTTTGAAATCCGGTAAGAAGTATTTTGCATCTTCGTACTTTCGGACTTCATTCATGGAGAATGGGTTCAACTCCCCTGTCACGGTATACTCGAGACTATCCTTGAAATACTTCATACACTGATGTTGTGTAGAAAGGATGATGTTATACTCGTGTAACCAAGGCCTGCCAAGTAAAGCATTGTAGCATGTCTTG
This sequence comes from Agapanthus africanus, assembly GCA_030015575.1. Lineage (NCBI taxonomy): Eukaryota > Viridiplantae > Streptophyta > Magnoliopsida > Asparagales > Amaryllidaceae > Agapanthus > Agapanthus africanus. The sequence goes on from CM057339.1 coordinate 33,416,642, forward strand.
GCGTCAATGACGTGAAATTTAATGTCCGTGATGAGCAACCCAAAGCGTAACGTCAGTATCACAGACCCGAGCATCGTTGATGACTGGGAGTCAAACCCGGAGATATTGATCTTATCCCGAGCGAGGTGTTGAACGCTCATGCAGATTTCCTTCAACACTCTTACATTGAGGAGGTTGACAGAGGACCCATTGTGAACTAGGGTCTTCCCTATCTTAATGTTATAGCAGTATCCGGAGACATAAAGGGGATGGTTATGCTTGCACGTTCCGAGGAGGAGATCTTCATCACCGAAAGTGATATCGGCCGTGTACACTTCTTCCAGCCCATCCTTTATCTTTTCTTCGGCAAGGAAAACTTGAAACTGTTCGGGCTCTTGTAGTGCCTTGATCAGGGAATCTCTCGTCTCTTTAGATAGCAGAAGGGCGTCGAGAATGCTTAGCTGTGAGGGTAGCTTCCTCAGGTGTGCCAGAACATTGTAATCCACCTTGTTTTTCTTGGGCGGGTCCTTGGCTGCCAGATCTTCGACGACTCGATCATCGAGGGCGATATCCTCAGGGATCTTTTCTGTCCCCTTATCCTTTTTATTCTATCCCTTGTTTGCAGATCCGAGATTCTTTTCAGGTAGCGTGCAATTGCGCAGCTGAATATTCTCACAGCTCTTCGGTTCTTCCTCTTTTCCTGAGGTGGATTCTTTGAAGAGAGGGCTGAGAGTCATTTCTTCTTCAGAATCGCTCCCGAAGGTGAGAACTTGCGATCCCCTGCTATCAACCATGAGACAGTTGCCGGCAGCTCTTCCTCGTTCGTCCGTCGCATTTTTCTGTTGTCGACGAGCTTCACGCTTCATCCTCTTGAAGTGCTGCTTGTGAGCGACAAACCCTTTCAACCAATTTTTAAAGGCGTTGCATTCTTCAGTAGGGTGTGCAATCTTCTGATGATATAAGCAGAAATTAAGATGTACGTTCACTTCATCAAGATGTATACCGTCAGGAGAATTTTCTCTGAAAGAGGGCAGCTTCATTCCTATCGATATGGTTTTGGCGAACCTTTTCCTTTTCTTGAACCTGCTTTTATTTGCGGCGGATGTACTTTGATCTGGTGGGAGTGTTTCAACCCTTTCGTCCAGTCGCCGGCGTTTGGCCTTTTCAAATATGGCCATCTCGCGCTCTCGATCAGCTTTGCTTCTCAGAAGAGCTTCGTTCAGGAATGCATCAATCACTTCGTCTGATGGTCCTAGAAGATCCGGCTCAGGATCTGCCCCCAGTTTCTCCGCATCCAGAGCTTCTTCACCGTTTATTAACGAGTGAGAGATCACATGGCAGCTTGCTACATAATTCTCAGGTTCATCCGACGAGTCTTCTCCATTGTCATTATCTCCGTCCTCAAGGACGTGGCTGAGAAATTCTTGGAGTGTGACTGGGGTCCGCGCCTTCTGGTTATATTCTTGCAGCGCGTCAATATGTTTTTGCAGGTCCGTGCGCTTGTCATCAGGCTTCACGGGCTTTTTGGTCTTTTTCTTCTTCTTTGAAGACTTTGACGGCTGGGTGTGGGCGCTTTGACTATCACCACCAACTTTTGGAGTTGGGCGCGGCTTCAGCATTCTTTTAATGACTTCGGGTTCCAGCGGACTTTTCCATTTGATCGCCGGGTATGTTTGGAGATCCTTCAGCATTCTTTTCATTTTAGTTGAAAGAACGACTTCCCATAGAGTTTCTTCTATAAAAGAGAATGATGCCCCCGGTGTGTCCGCCTTTTTGAGAGTGTGTGGCTGGGGCGGATTTACTTTCCAATTCTCGGACAGTGCGAATTTTCCCTGTTGGTATTAGTTCTCAATCCACCCTTTGAAGACGAAGCAATCTTCGATTGGATGGCCTATCACTCGGTGATAGGGGCAATATTTGGAATTATTAGCCTCGCCGGGTTGCAATGGGTGTTTTGGATCCGGCAAGTGGATGAGCTTGTTGCGCACCGCCAGCTCGAACAATCTCCTTGTTTTGTCCCGGGGAAACGAATAAGGACGCTTCATTTTCTCATTAAAGAATCGTCGTTTCTCGTCTTGGCGATCAGTTAGTTTCGGACCACTGGGCTGCTGTTGAGCATTGGCGACGAAGGTCGCTTTCCCTTTCCCTTTTTCAAGATTCCAGCTTCGAAGGAGATGGCCTATGACCCATCTGATCCATTTGGGCTAGCTTGTCAATCAAGGCCTGGAAAGTAGTTGGCTTGAAGAACATCATGAATTGGGAAATGGTCGCCTGAGGGTCGGGAGTACCTACGAACATGCCTACCGCAGGAGTCTCTTCGATGCGTTGTTCACATTTCGACCATAGATTCCGCCACCGTATTGCATATTGCATCCATGTCTCTTAGATGCTGTGATTGGGGTGCGTTCGCTAGCGCTCACGAAATGTTGGGTGAACAGCAATTCCATCTCCGTAAAAGTTTTGACGGAGTCGTTGGGCAGCTCCGAATACCGCTCAAAGGCCATTTCCGCCAAGCTGCCTATGAACTGACGAAGTAACAATTTGTCGTCACCTCCGGTATTGCCACAAAGAGCCCTGAACTGAGCGACATGTTGATGGAGATTGCCTGTCCCCTTGTATACATGAAACTTAGGAATTGTGTATCCTGGAGGATACTTGATCTGATCGTACCATGTATCGAAGGTTTAGACGGATGCGGCCGTTGTAGCAGACTTCATCAGATTCCCCCTCATTTGAGGGGTTTTTGATTGTGGGGACGCTTTTCCATGCAGACGCAAGCCCCTGCAGTTAATTACGCTATCGCATCGCGGTAACCACTTTCTCCTTCTCCAGATAGTCACTTCATGTCGTGTGTGTTTGTTTTGTTTTTGGTTGCCCGTGGATTGTATACGGAGACTAATTTATGTTGTCGCCCATAAGGCGTGGATTAGTCCAAATCCGTATTTTCTTAGATTTGGGTTTTTGGTTTGGGTTTAAGGATACGTTAGTCTTATTTGAGACTAAGATCAAGTTAAACGTTTGTTAAGGATACGTTAGTCTAATTTTTAGACTAAGATAAACTTAACCATTTGTTAAGTATACGATAGTCTAATTTTAGACTAGGATCAACTTAACAGGATCATTTAGATCCAACAAAAGAGCATTTGAACTCTATTGTTTTAGTTTAGGGACTTTGCGGTCGATTAGTTTAGGGACATTAAGGCCCATTAGTTTAGGGATATTACGGTCCAAGGTTAAGGACATACGGTCCAAGGTTATGGACATCATAGTCCATGGGTTTAAGGACCCTACAGTCCGAGGTTAAGGACATTATAGTCCATGGGTTTAAGGACCCTACAGTCCGAGGTTAAGGACATTATAGTCCATGGGTTTAAAGACCCCACAGTCCGAGGTTAAGGACATCATAGTCCATGGGTTTAAGGACCCCACAGTCCAAGGTTAAGGACATCATAGTCCATAGGCTTAAGGACCCCACAGTCCGTAAAGTGTTTAGTTGTCGGGACCCGTCACCTCTCTGAAGACGTTGAAGGATTACAACGACAAATATCAGAGGAGTGAAGAGATGTACCCTTGAACCAATTTTGGTTCAAAGAACTGTAGTCCAATTGGGACTAAGATCTGAGATTTATGAGCATATGGGCTCAATTAATCTGAATGAGAGGTTTATGGCCAACTTGGGCTCGGCCCATTCAATCAATTGTTTAACATTTGACAATGCTGAGCATTGATTTGGGTCCTGACAGCCTTTCTGTCTTTTATTGAATACTGAGCATTCATCATAGCTTTAGGGCTTTACTTATAGAACAATTTATGTTCTTTCAGCGCACACGTGAGGAGCATGTGACGCGCTTTGCGCTGTGCGCCAGTCCAAAGAGCGCAAAGCGCTTCTATTCAAGTAGCGCACATGTGGGAAGCACGTGGCGCGCTTGGCGCTAAGCGCCAGTCCATGAGCGCAAAGCGCTAGTTTATGAGCGCAAATCGCTATTTGTTCAGTGGCGCATACGTGAAGAACAGGTGGTGCCCTTGGCGCTGAGTGCCAGCCCAAGAGCGCAAAGCGCTATTTGATCAACGTTATGATCTGAGAAATAAATTCTCGTTTATAAGAGAATTTTTCTCAAGATTCTAAGAACAAAAGTTCTTATTTTATAGCAGATGTTTCAATCTCTTATTTTGATGAAAGACTTTGCCTTTATGGATCTGTGATCCTAAGAGAATTGAATTATTCTCCCTCCTCTTTTATAATGAGATGTTCATGATCTCATTTTGTAAAAGACCTTAATCTTATAGATCTATGATCTGTGAGAAGAATTATGTTCTTCTTATTTTTTTATGATGAGATCCTTTGATCTCTTTGTGAAAGACCTTGGTCTTATAGATATATGATCTTAGAAAAGAAGTAAACTCTTCTTTTTATATGAAACGATTTCGTTTTTCTGTTCTTTTTACCTTGAAGAAAAGTTCTTCTTCTTCCGAGGGCTTGCCCTTCTTTCTGAGATTTCTTAAAGTTTTTTAGGGGGGTTCCTCTCTCTGTTTTTCTATCTGTTTTTCGTATCTCCTCTTTTGAGACTTGAAGTCTTAAGTCCTTTATATAGGGTAAGCTGATTTGTTCAATCAGTTAAGGAGATCTTTTCTCCAATTGATTTGGGGATTTCCCCACCGTTGGATTTTTTATCCAAGCGCTTCTGATTTACAGAAGGCAATCTTCTTATTTTTAACAAGATTGGAAAATTTTCCCATACAGAATTTATTCTGTATTTTGGTGATTTTTAATCACCTTTGGATCATTGATCCAACGGTGCTCTGATTTACAGAAAACAATCTTCTTATTTGGAAAGATTTTGAGGAATCTTTCCTTAACAGAATTTTATTCTGGTTAATTGATGATTTATCATCTTTATTGGATCTTTGATCTGACGGTGGGGAGCTTTTAGTTCCAGCACTAGCGCACTCGTGCTTTGCACGTGGTGCGCTGCTTAGAGTGCATCGCACTTAGCGCTAGCGCACATGTGCTTTGCCCGTGGTGCCCTGCTTAGAGTGCAGCGCTCTTAGCTCTAGCGCACACGTGCTTTGCACGTGGTTCCCTGCTTAGAGTGCAGCGCTCTTAGCGCTAGCGCACACGTGCTTTGCACGTAGTGCGCTGCTTGGGGTGCAGCGCACCGGGCGCTGCTATGAAGCGCTGCTGCATTTCAAAATTTGAAATATGAACAGAGCTTTGCTCTGATTGGGGGAAACAGGCTCGGCCCCAGAAACTGAGGCCTCATCGCCCGACTCAACCCCTACTGCATCCACAAATACCTCAGAGGAAGACATCTAACCCGATTCAAGGAAAGCGTTTGCCGAGAAAAATTCAGCGGAAGATCCGACATAAGCGGAGGTGTGCCGAGCAATCTTCAAACGACGAGAGACAACTAAGGCAAAGTGTCAACCTTGGGATGGCCCCCTCCTATTTATACAATCTATAGGGGACTTCTTACGGCCCAAATCGACTCCCGCCAAAACGAAGCGTCACACCTAACGGCCATCGAGGCTCTATGTAGCGATCAGCCATTGGAAACACCACCTCGCAACAGAAGTCGGAGACATACTCTTGTGCCCTGCCAACCAATGTTGGGCACATGGCGCGTAGCTTAACCGACGGTCAAGCGAAACGGCACACCCTCTTTAAAAGCGCAATCATTTCACCGATCCGCTGACGTCACTAAAGATGCGTGTGGTAATCAAGGCATTCCATGACCTGCCGCGTGGGCCTAGTTATCCGAGGGGAGTAGCCGCCAAATGTCCCACCGTTAAAAACCGGGCTTACCACTCTCGACCCTATCCCACAAATAGGACAGGGGAGAGTGGGGGCCCATTGATAAGGCTCGTGAACGGGAATTCCCCAGATTAGGACACATAGCAGATAACGTGTCATCTACGTAAGCCCACTAGGCTCCTAGGGCTGCGTAGGTAGAATCAGTGTAGCGTCTCGGGGAATCTCCTCGGGGCCTCGTCTCCGGGCTTACGCCCCCACTTCTCGCCCCCGAGCCATCCAGCAGCCGAACTTCACCCCCTTTGCTCGTCTCCGAGTTGTTGCAAGGGCCGAACTTCCTCGGCCTCCTGGCTCGTCTCCGAGCCATCCGACAGACTGAGCTTCCTCGGCTTCCCCGATCAACCGAGAGGGCGGAGCCCAAGCGCCCCCGCAACGGCTCCGTGTATCTCGCCAAAGCGATACATCTGTCGCCCCACGTTCCGCTTCTCACGCTGGTGAGTCCCCCCATAAAGGAGTGGATCCTGCCATCAACGTGGGCGTAACAAGGGGGCGTAACTGACGGTGAGGATCTCGCGTCGGCTCGCTCCATGCGACCACTATATAAACCCCTCTTTCAGACGACTCAGGTAACTCGAACTCATTCTAATACGCCGCTACCCTGCTCTTATTCCATAGTAATAACTTGATCGTCGGAGGGTCCTACAGTGGTTTCCAATACCGGGACTTCTCTTGCAGATAGCTCGGCGTCAACAACATCCAACAACCCATTAAGATCCATACAACAATTCCTATACCCAATCTCTACCGTCCAAAACCACTAGCAGCCAGATCGACAGGGGACAACATTTAAAGGAGATTTCCACCTCCATCAGTGACTTTCACCGAATATCATGTCTTTTATATAGCGGAAACTAAAAGGATTTGTGGCTCTGGACTGCAGTCCTGAACCAAAATCCATACGAATACCTAAAATCAAACACCTGCAACTCATCGTTCAAATTCGCAAATGTGCGGAAATACACACACACACACACACACACACACACACGTAGAAAATTTAGTTAGCTTTCTTATGTGATTGGTTCCAATGATTTACGCCGCTGTTTGATATTTTTAACATAATTTATTTCATCGATGTATATGGCTGATTTCTGCAGTTTTTCATCTTGATACCTGAACTTAGGCGCCTGTACATCTCTACAAAAAACTGAAAATATACCGAATCCTATATTGTAGTGTAGACAATTTAGTTATCTAACATATGGTTCTAGTATCGTTCAGTTTCACTTTCATTTGATATTTTGTTTATATTTTAGATTGTCGACGTGTTCTGCAGTTTCTGCAGTGACATTTTTTTTACACATTCACACTAAACAGAACATATCTCCTAGTACAGAAAGGATATCATTGATCCTCTTGATGATTAGGAAACCTAATAGATAGAACTAGGTTTTATTCAACTGGAGCAATATCTGAATCTAAACACAATCCCTAATAAATCTCGCGTGAAGTTGAACTTCCAGTTCTGAAACTGGAATTCCAGCAACTGATCGCTGATTTAAAATGATGATAAATCGTTAACCTGAATTCCTAATGACATGAAACTAATTTTAACGCCTATATAATCATGTATACTTCGTACGCCTTTTATATTGTTTTGGTCGATTCTATACGTGTGATTTATGATAAATTTTGCAAGTCATGTGGCGTTGGCTGTCATAATTTAGTGAGCATTTGTTTAATGTATTTCTACCTTATTCTGTGTTGCTTTATACCCAGTGAGAAGTGATCGTTTACATTGAGACCTAGCAACTGCCTTACATTTTCGAACGTGAGTGGTATTGGGTTAGTTGTGTCAAACGCGTCAGTGATAAGTGATTGACTAGTGAAAGTGAACAATGCAGTGAAAATGAGTAAGACTGTGATTTGGCGCATGCTAGTATACAATTAATCCTATACTTATAGTTAATGAGACCTGGGGAATGGGGAAATCAAGGTGGAATTGAACTCGTATTTAGAGAGGTACAGTGACTTAGAGGATGATCATTCGATATTAGTGAGACACACACACACACACACACACATTAGGTCGTGGGCCTAGCGGCACGGCTGCAGGGTTATGTCCCGGGCAACAGTGGACCGTAGTCTCGGGCATGCACGAGACTCTCGTTAAACACCAACATCCTTTCCACCAATTGATTTCATTGACCGAGTGACTGATAAGTAGTGACATACACATTGCCTGGTTTGCTAACATGATACATATATCGCGCTGTTCAAATTCAAATGATATTCATTATTCTCATGTCACTGTATTCTGCCGCACCTTTCATTTTTAATAACATTATACACACATTATATATTTTTTGCTATATGTGTCACCCTGACGACCTGAGTGTGCATGCTCAGAGAACGAAGTAGACCCAGCTAAGGAGAAAGACCTGTCATTCGAGATCGTGGAGGTTTGGACCATGACTTCAGCGCCGCCCCTTTTTTTTCTATAAGCACATTGTTATTTCATTGGTTAGTTATTTCTTCCTGCAAATAAATGTATCTTGAACTCTTTTATTTTAATGTAATAAAGTGTCACGCCCCGCTTCCCAGTAGACGGAAACGGTGACGTGGCAGGCCACAACGTATTTACTATGAAATAAATACGTTAAGCGTAATTAAGCAATATATAAAAATGAATAAGAATGACAAGAGAATAAAATGAAACAACAACTTTATTTACATTCAACTTTACATATAACTGTTTGAAATAAAAGGTACAATAATCAAAAGCAAATGCCTAAATAATGGCATACTGAAACTAATGTGCAGAGGAACTAATAGTCTAGCTGAGCGGTAAGCTATTCCAAGTCCTCCTGGCTCGGCTCTATCTCCTCAGAGTCCGGTCCTCCTGACGAACATTCTAAAGAAGGAAACAAAAAGGAATGTCGTCAGCGAACTAACGCTCGGTAAGTCCCAAAAGAAGAAAGAGAAGATAGTATATAAAGTGAAATGAACAGGTAAAGTTGTATATGACCGATTACTGGTATATGATTGTTATAATAACATGGTTGTTTGTAGTTCGGTAAAGAAGGTATTCATGTATACGAGAGGAGTCCATCTTACCCTGTGGACTATGGTAACATGTAGTACAAGGCCCCGTCATAACCCACGGGACAACGGCACGAGAATTCATGTAGGTGTCTTTTAAGTAACCTCCCATGCCACGATATATGTTCTGTAACAATTTACCCCTTTATCCCCGCGTAATGTATTGTATAGATTATATTTACAAGTCTTGGCCGAAACCATGGATACAAAATGTTCGGGTTCATATTTAGGATGTAATCATGTATTCAAGTAGTCATGTCAAGTTCAAGTCAAGTTATAACCATGGTTCGGTCAGGTCAGGTCAAGTATACATGTTTGAATTTGATATTTGAATTTGAGTATTCATGTTCATGACCAAGTATTCGTGTTTGATTTTGGATTCAGGTTTGAGGTTGGACTCAGACTGAGTCAGATATTTATAAACTGATTTAACTCTTAAATTCTTAGGTTCGGGAGTTATCGGCAACTGCTGCACATGGATGGCAGGATTTGTGTCTTTTTATAAGACAATTGCCATTGATAACTCCTGTTATGTTTTCTAATCTAAATAGGTAAGCACTTACTTTCTCTGTTTTCCTGGGGCTCAAGAGAATTGATCCCGCTTAAACCTATATTTACTAAGGTCCTTAAAATATTGTTTTGTATATCTCGAGGAGGTTTTATGAAAAATATTTTTAATGTAGATTAAAAAAAACCTCGAGGGTGATTTGTATTACTTAGGGTTTTCATGACATGTATTTTAAGTATTGGGGTATTTTAATGATAATTGTTAGTTGTATGTATACCCTAGAGGCCATTATTGTACATGATTGTATATTATATTGGATGCTTGGACATATATAGAGAGGACTTTCTTGCTCGATATGATAGTATGCTATCTGGTTGCTCTTTATCTTAACATGTAGACCTGTATTGTGATATTGTATTTCTCTCACATGTTGATAAAGCCCTTAGGATGTGTACTTGACTATCAGGACTATGATGGAGATCATACTGGTGGGGCAAGGGTAGTCCATAAGTTTATCCTTTAATTGTTCCTAGTCGTGGGTGTATCGAGACTGGGGCATCGATATTCCAGAGTAGACTAGCGTATACGTTTCTTGACCCATATGATGGGCGATGGATGATCCCACATCCATTGGTGTTTGACATCAAAGATTGTATACGGGTGCTCAGTGGAGACTGGGTACACCGAACAGGACACACCAAGAACTCCTAGATGGTATTATACCTATCTTCAGATAGCAGTTCTCTGGTGACACTGGTACAGATTAGTCTGTAGACCCGAGATCGTCATAGAGTCTTGTGTGATTCCCACCGTGCTTTGATTTCTATCCTACTACGTCCAAGAGAACGTGCAAATATGTGGTTTTTGGGTACAGTCCCGAGTCACATGGAGGCAATGAGCGATAGAAGGGGATTCGTCTCTCCCGGTATTGGGAGTTGATGTTGCGCTGTGCTCGATTGGCCATAACAGGAAGTCCCTGGACACGGCTGATACGGAGATTTACTGGTAAGTGTTATCAGTAGTTTCTCGACCCGTTATGAGCCTCACATCGGCATGACTTATCAAGTTACTGGGGTCTGACGTTTACCACCCTTAGACTCGATATGCGACATATCAGACGAAGCGACCGGACTGTACGGTAGTGTTACTTATTGGATTCATGGGAATATGAGCAGGCTTGCTTGTTGATCTTCTGATCACTCAATCCCCAGGTAGCCGTTACATCCAGCTAGTACTGCTGACGACTTGTGAGTATCTGATATGATCATTACCTATTGCCGGCGTATTGACAAGTCTTTAGAGTCCTACACAGAGCTTTCCTGGCTCAAGCGAAACGAAGTAGGGCACATATGTGATATGTGAGGGACCGAGATTAATACGTGTATGTGATACCGTATTCTTATCTCGCGATATGTGATATCGATCGGATATATGTGATATAACCGGGTTATCGAATCAAGTGTTGATTCGATAAATTAATATAAATGATATTAGTCGGTTATATATGATATAGCCGGATTATTAAATCAAGTGTTGATTTAATAATTTAATGTATGATTATATATTTGATATATTAATATATATTAACTAATATTAGCTCACTTAAGGATTTCTTTTTCTCACTTGTACATTTAATATATATGTGATATATATTATTGTGTTGTTTCTTTGTGTCATGTTTGATGATACATTGTACATGGGTGTATGAGACTCACACCACACTTAAGATAATGTGGGGATTTAATTATTAGGGGAAAATCAAAATTAGGTGGAAATTTGTCATGGCTTGTGAAACTTGGAGAAGCTTGTGGAAACCATTGACTTATTCCACTAATTTTGTTTTAATCTAGATATTTATCAACCTAACCATTATTGTTGGGATCGAAAATTGCACCCCGGTTGACCAAGTCAAAGTCAAGGTCAACCCCAAGCCAAGCGGGCCCAAGCCCAAGTCCAAGCAAGTGGGCCCATGCCCAAGTCGAGCCCCGCGACCGGCCTCCCCATGCCAAAATAAAAATCATGTAACAAATAATTTTGATGTAATTTTTTTTTGTGCATGAATGTAAGCAAAATGGGCATAAAGCAAAATTTTTGTAAAGTCTATGGCTTATGTGCAAAAAGAAATAGCACATGAGACATGGGATGGGCAAAATGCCATTTTTGTAAAGCCCAATAGGCTATATATAAATGTGTAAGCCTATATAAGGCAACATAATGATGAATAAAGTATACAGTTTTCATTTCTCTAAACTCTAGGGTTTGTGCCTCATTTTTCTCTTTCCTCAAGATTCTAAAAATTCTTCCCCTTTTTCAATTAAATCAAGAGTTTTACTCTTCCTTTTCAAAATCTAAATAGTTTTTCACCACAAAACCCATAAAGGGGAGCTCAGATCTTCCATTAGATCTCAAAAAGGGGAGACTTTCAAGTCTTACCCCTCTTTTCTCCAAGATCCAGCCGATCAAGAGGAGGAAGAAGGAGACCCATCTCCAAAAATCCAACTTTGGACAAAATCCCAGTCAAGAGAAAATCCAAGACTCAAGAGAGAAGAAACTCAGAAGATTTTTAGGGAGTTCAACTCCAAGACCCAAATCCTCAAAGGAATTTAACTCCCAATCCAGACCTTCAGGAGTTTAGCTCTACTCAAAATCCTCTTTTTGGAGTTTAACTCCTATTTCTGGGGTAAAATCCCCCTCCTTTCGCTAGCGCCCAAAGCGCTAGCGCCCGAGCGCCCACGTGCCGGGCAGGTGAGGCGCTAGCGTCCAAAGCGCCCGAGCGCCCGAGTGCCCAGAGCGCTAGCGCCCGAAGCGCTAGCGCCCGAGCGCCCACGTGCCGGGCACGTGAGACGCTAGCGCCCGAGCGCCCACGTGCTGGGCACGTGAGGCGCTAGCGCCTAAAGCGCTAGCGCCCGAGCGCCCACAGTGCTAGCGCTCGAACGCCCACGTGCCGGGCACGTGAGGCGCTAGCGCCCATGCGCCTAGCGCTAACCCAAGCGCTGGCGCTCACGCGTCCTTTGGACGCCTTTTTCCCTTCATTTTACATGTACTCCACACTAAAACACCTCCCCCGTTAGAAAATTTTTCTAACGGGCCACCGTCCTGCACCCCGTAAGGGGGCTGCAAGCCCTCTTGACCCCCAGCCCGCTATCCGGATAGCGGGACCCCCCTAAAAACTCTGCGGGGCCCCCGATATATCCAAAATCCTTTCAAAACACAACACTGCACATTGAGTTTGCATGACCTGTTTGACCCGTCAATCAGAGGTTCTCTCGCTCCAAAGGCGAGGGGTAATTAGCGGCAGCTTAGTCCGCGGCTGTCGGAGATTTAGATCCCCACAATCAATAAACCCCCAGCATACCCTAAGCAGGGGGAATCTGTAATGTGCCTGACAAGCGCGCGCGTATTCCCATCTCAATGGGGTGACGAAAAACACCCTACAGATTCTGGCACGCCCGGTGGGACCTATCTTTCCTCCCATATTTCAGGTTAAGCATTCATGCGAACTCAATTAATATGCATATCAATTGCCTGTACTGAAATCATGTTTTTTTTGTGCAGGTTAACGTTTTCCAATTGCAATCTTCGGACGCAGCAAAGATGTCTCCAAGGATCAGCTTAGCTCTCGACACAACTCCCATCTCCTACACGATGAAGATGGATGCTAGGACGGTCCTCCTGGCTAGTCTCGGACGACAATGGGAGGAGCCGCCGCTACCATTTGGCTCTATTATGTTCATGTCAGCTAACGCCATCCCAGCTCCTCAAGTTCCGGTAACCGACAAACCGGTGTCAAAATGGAGAAGGTCGAATGTCATGGTTGCGAGGGCACCTCTGCCCAAGCACAAACCCGTTTCCAAACGACCCTCCATCGCTCTGGCTGAGGGCAAGGCCATCTGTTGGGGTCAAAATTTGCACTCCGGTTGACCGAGTCAAAGTCAAGGTCAACCCCCAAGCTAGGTGGGCCCAAGCCCAGATTAAGCGGGCACATGCCCAAGTCGAGCCCGCGGCCAGCCTCCCTATGCCAACAACAAAATCATGTAATAAATAATTTTTATGTAATTTTTTTTACATGAATGTATGCAAAATGGGCACAAAGCCAATATTTTGTAAGCCCATGGCTTATGTGCAAAAATGAAATGGCACATGAGCCATGGGATGGGCAAAATGCCATTTTTGTAAAGCCCAAGGGGCTATATGTAAATATGTAAGCCTATATAAGGCAACATGATGATGAATAAAAAATATACTTTTCATTCTCCCAAAAACTAGGGTTCTTTGTGCCTCCTGCTCCTTCTCCAAGGTTCTAAACCTTCTCATTTCTTTTGAATTAAATCAAGAGTTTTACTCTTTCTTTTTCCAAAACTAAGTAGTTTTCCTCCACAAAACACACAAAGGGGAACTCAGATCTCCCATCAGATCTCAAAAAGGAGTGATTTTTAAAATCTCCTACTTCTTGATCTTTAAGATCCGGCCAAACAACAGGAGAAAGAAGAAGAACCCCCTTCATCAGCTTCAAAACATCCTAGGAGTTTAACTACACACACACACACACACACACACACACACACACACATAATAAATATTTCCTTTCTGAAGCATAGCTTCTGGTTCTGGGACTAAAAGCCCCTTTTTCTTGCCGGCGCCCAAGCGCTCAAGCGCCGAGCACCCACGTGCCGACACGTGGCGCCCAGCGCTCAAGCGCAAAGCGCCCACATCCCGACACATGGCGTGCTAGCGCCTGAGCGCACAGCACCTAAGCGCACACCGCTCAAGGCGCTGACCCCACGCATCCTTTAGATGCCCTTTCCCTTTCTTTTTTTTATATATATATGTATATATAAATACACACACACACATACTCTACAAAACTCTCCCTCCCCAAAAAAGTTTTTGGGCCGGGGCGCTGCCCCGCACCCCGCAAGGGGGCTGCTAGCCCCCTTGATCCCCAGCCCGCTATCCGGGTAGCGGGACCCCCGTAAAAATTCTGCGTGGCTCCCGATATATCCAAGCCTCCCCTCCAAAAACAAAACACACGTACACTGCACATTGAGTTCGCATGACCAGTTTAACCCGTTAAACGGAGGTTCCCTCGCCCCAAAGGCGAGGGGTAATTAACGGCAGCTTAGTCCGCGGCTGCCGGAGATTCGGATCCCCACAATCAATAACCCCTGGCCTACCCTAGACAGGGGGAATCTGTAGTACGCCTGACAAGCGCGCGTATTTCCATCTCAATGGGGTGACGAAAAACTCCCTACACCATCAACGTCAACGAAGCAATGGGGCATCTCGGGTAAGCTCCTGCGGTACCCCCGACAACTGCGCGATCGGATATCTTCTTTAAGCTCCCTATCAATCGACTCATGGTGGCTTCACAGAAAACGGATGCCTACCAAGCCCTCAAAATCAAGATGCTAAGGCAAAAAAGTCTTAGATACAGAGCCAACAAAAGGGCTAGGGCTCATACTAAGCTGAGCTTCATGAGGCTCCAAGAACGGGGTTACCCCGCCAAAGATAAAGAGACGGCTGGATATGTGGTCCACACTGTCTACATGGTTGGACATGAAGAAAGGAACCCTCCTATGCTTCACAGCCAGGGTGATGATACGGTGGACGCTACCCAACGTCAACTCGGTCTAAATGATGAAGAGCTCGCTCAGGCCGATAATCCAAAAGAGTCCGGGGTTCCTGCGGAATTAAGCTCAGGCAATAAGGACGACCCGGTTGTCATAACCGGAACTACAGAATAAGCATTGTTCCACTCCGAACGGCGGCCGAGACGCGGGGACGTCCATGCCTGAGGTTCGGGACAGATGCTAATTGGTGCTATCCGTCCACCTCTCCGAAGATGCCAAGTTGATTTATGGCACCGTGTATCGAAGGTTTGAGCGGATGCGTCCGATGTAGCAGACTTCGTCAGATTCCCCCTCACTTGAGGGTTTTTTTTTTATTGTGGGGACGCTCTTCCCTGCAGGCGCAAGCCCCTGCAGTTAATTACGCTACCGCGTTGCGGTAACAACTTTCTCCTTCTCCAGATGGTCACTTCGTGTCGTGTGTTTTTGTTTTATTTGTAGTTGCCCGTGGATTGTATACGGAGACTGAGTTATGTCGTCGCCCGTAGGACGTGGACTAGTCCAAATCCATATTTATCTTAGATTTGGGTTTGGGGGTTTGATTTGAGGATACATTAGCCATATTTGAGGCTAAGATCAACTCAAACGTTTGTTAAGGATACGTTAGTCTAACTTGAGACTAAGATCAACTTAACGGGATCGTTTAGATCCGACAAAAGAGCATTTGGGGCTCTATTACTCCAGTTTAGGGACATAGTGGTCCATTGAATGTATGGCCGTCGGGATCCGTCACCTCTCTGACGACGTTGAAGGATTACAACGACAAATATCAGAGGAGTTCAGAGATGTACCCTTGAACCGAAGTTGATTGGGGGAATTCATAGTCCAGTCTGTTTGAAGGTTTAAGGATACGTTAGCCATATTTGAGGCTAAGGTCAACTTAAATGGGATCGTTTAGATCTGACAAAAGAGCGTTTGGGCTCTATTGTTCCAGTTTAAGGACATAGTGGTCCATTGCTAGTTTAAGGACATTGCGGTCCGTAGGTAGTTTAAGGACATTGCGGTCCATAGGTAGTTTAAGGACATTGCGGTCCAGGTTAAGGACGTCGTAGTCCATGGGTTTAAGGACCCCACAGTCCATTGTTAGTTTTAAGACATCTCGGTCGAGGTTAAGGACGTCGTAGTCCATGGGTTTAAGGACCCCACAGTCCGTTGTTAGTTTTAAGACATCTCGGTCAAGGTTAAGGACGTCGTAGTCCAGGGGTTTAAGGACCCCACAGTCCGTTGTTAGTTTTAAGACATCTCGGTCAAGGTTAAGGACGTCGTAGTCCATGGGTTTAAGGACCCCACAGTCCGTATCAATATGTGGTCATCGGGACCCGTCACCTCTTTGAAGACGTTGAGGGATTACAACGCCAAGTATCAAAGGAGTGAAGAGATGTACCCTGGAACCGGAGTGGATTAAATAGTCTTTGGCCCAATTTGGGATCAAGACCAATTGATTATGTTATGAGCCCATTAGCCCAGTTAATTACGAATTGCGGACTTATGGCCATCTTGGGCTAAGTCCAATCATGTCTGGAATATTGACTTCCTGTTGGTCCCTTGAAGGAGAGGCTTTGCCTCTATCCATTCGGCCAATTGGGCCAGTGTCTAATGTTAAACACTAAAGACGAATCAGTGTTGAACACTGGGAATAAGATTGATAAGTTAGTGTTTCAACACTAAAAGATAGTTGGTGTTAAACACCAGCAACCAGGCTTTCAGATTAGTGTTGAACACTAAAACAGTCCGTGTTAAACACTGGCAACAGGAGTCCCAAACTAGTGTTGGACACTACGGTAATCAGTGTTGAATACTGCAAATATAGTTCTGTGCTTAGTTTTGCACTAAGGCCAAACAATGTTTTGTCACTGAATTCAGGGGTTCCGTTTTAGTGTTTAATCACTAAGGCAAGAGGGGTCACGTGGCAACACGTGAGAGCGCCCTCCCTTCACTTGTTCTTCTGAGACTATGCATCTTTTAGAGCATCACGTGCCATCACGTGACAGGGATTCAAGCGCTTATGTGTTAAAGCTTCTGTCAAGAGTCACGTGAGTCACGTGAGGCACTGCCTCCAGAAGGCTTTCTGTAGATCTTTTTTTTTGGGGGGGAGGGTCACGTGGTGGCACGTGACCCTGCCTCTATGTATGTTGTTTAGAAGATCTGTTAATCTTTTTTCAGGAATTAAATTCCTCGTAGGGTTAAACCCTAATAAAAAGCTTTAAATTCCAGAGGAATTAAATTCCTACTTCCTTTTGAAGATTTATATTCTGGAATAGAGTTGAACTCTGAATTTTCTGTAGGAATTAAATTCCTCATATATGTGGAGAACTGAATAGGGTTAAACCCTAATAAAAGCTTTAAAGAATTAAATTCCCATTCTCGGTTAAAGAATTATGATTAAGGGAATTAAACTCCCGTTGTTTCAACAGAACTAAGTTCTTAATTAGGGTTAAACCCTGTTTCTTTTTGTTCTGAAGGAATTAAATTCCCATAACACAGGGTCAAGCCCTAGTTTTATTTTAAAGGAATTAAATTCCTATAGTTCTGTGAGAATTGAATTCTTGTGCTTCCGTTCCCTCTCTATGCTTTGGATCTGCATGGCAGGATCTCAACCCATTGAGAATTAAATTCTCAACTCAAGGGGAGATGTGCACTTTACAGATCCTCCATCAAAGAGAGAAGAAATATGTCCCTCTGTTTTATATCAGAGTTAAACTCTGTCGAGAATTAAATTCTCTTTTCTTTCAAGAAGCCTTCCTTCTCTTTCCTAGGGTTTTCTTTTTGCAGAAGATCCAAATTCCTCAAAATATCGAGGCTCTCTCTCTTTTCTTCCTTCTGCCTGTCTATATTTTTGCGTGTCTCTTGGCTCCTATTTATAGGAGAAGCAGCCGAGTCAATTAGTTTTTTGACGAATCTTCATTGAGAGATTTGATTTGCATCCATCATTCGTTTTGGACCTTTGGATTATTAGGTGAATTTTATTCACCATTGGATTTCAAATCCAGGGATTCTCCTTTGTTATTTCTGTTAGATTTAAAGGGGAAATCTTTCCAAGTTCAGGATTTTTCCATAGATAGATGATATTCAATCATCTTTAAATCTTTAATTCGGTTGGTTCCAGATAATCGCTTTCCTTTAGAAAGATTTGAATCTCTTTCAGAATTTAATTCTGTTAACAAAATGGGCTTTGAAAGCCGGTCACGTGTGACCACGTGACCCATGGTCACGTGTGGGCACGTGATCCTCTTGGAACGAGCCTTCTTCCTTCTTTTTACGCTCTTTCTTCTGCTTGCTGCTTAACTATCACGTGCCACCACGTGACAACTGATCACGTGTGAACACGTGACCCTGGCATGGAGCCTTCTTCTCGATTTAACCGGAGAATGAGTCTGATGTTTTGAGTGTCACGTGCCAACACGTGACCCTGGTCACGTGGAAGCACGTGACCTCTTCTGAAGCCTTTTTCTTGATTTGCTCAGGGAGCTGTTGGGTTTTGAAGCCGCTTTTGATTGTCACGTGCCAACACGTGACCCAGGTCACGTGGGAGCACGTGACCCTTTCTGAAGCCCCTTTTCTTTGATGTATTTGGGAAACTGAATTTGCCTTGCTGATGCTTTTAGGTGTCACGTGCCAACACGTGACTGCTGGTCACATGTAAGCACGTGACCCTCTTCTGAAGCTTTTTCCATAAGCTTTTCTGATTTTAAATCAGGAAACAAATGCCCCCACAGCGTTGTTCTCACGTGTCCGCACGTGAGTACAACGCTGTCACCTTTTGTGACCGTTGGATTCCTTTAGGGATTTGGGGAGATGAATCGTTTCCATCGCCTTCTATAAATACCCATGTCTCTTCAGAAGAGCCTTCACTTTGCTCATCTTCTTCCCTCGAGAGCTTTTTCCTTTGAGAATTTAATTCTCGTTTCCAGAGCTTAGTTCTCTGTCTCATACATTTTTCCAGAGTTTAACTCTGTTGAAGGATCCCTTTTCCTCAGGTAATAATGTTGAACGGCTGAAGTACCTTCGTTAAAAGAACTCTCTGGATTTTAAATCCACATTAAGGATTTCACAAAGAACCCATTTTTTTTTTAATTTCTTTAACCTCCATCAGTAGATCTCTTGGGGTCGGATGATCCTTGGGGAGATGATGATGGCGATTCAACTCCATGGAATTTAATTCCATCCCAAAATGCTTTCTGGGAATTTAATTCCCTTTTCTTAATAAGGAATTTAATTCCAATGAAGGGCTCGATTTCTTCACACGGAGGCTTCTTGGGGTCTTTTGGCCCGAGGTTGTTCTCCTGCAATTAATGAAATAGGAACTTTCTAATGATTCTCATGACCTTTATTTCAGGTATCATGGATGCCCATCTGTATGGTCTTGACGAGATCATTTCCTATGAGAATATTCGTGCACTGGGCCGCAGTCAGAACCAGGAGTTCACCGATGCTCAGTGTGCCGAGATCATGAGCCGCTTTGACGAGTACAACCATCGGCTACTCCTCCGTCGCTCTTCTCTTCTGAGGCTGATCGTGCTGGCGATCCGGGAGGCACTTCCTCTCTTTTGCACCGGCATACCGCTCGGGGCCTTGGACACTGCTGAGGATAAGGTGCACTCGGTGTACCTGATGGGTTTGATCTCAAAGAGGAGGCGAGATCACCTCATCGATCTCTTGCACCAAGTCTTTCAGCAGTCAGCCATACTTGCCGCCTATCAGAGGGTGGAGGACATTCGTGAGGATCCCGACGCTTGCGACCGCGAGAGGAAGCACACTCGGGAGGTTCGAAATGCTTGGAGAATCTTGGACAAAGTTAATCTTGAGTTTCTCAACCCATGCCCCGCGTCTGAAGTCTTACCATTGTAAACGTGTCCTCTTTATTTTGTATGAACTTCTTGAAAGATTCGGTGACAAGTTTTATTATGTTTTTCCATGTTTGCATGCCTTTCTCTAGGATTTTATCATTTTGCTACTGTTGTTGTTGGTGCTTTCAATATGCAGGGTGTTACTCCATTTTTCTTTTGTTTTAGTGTACATCAGGTTTAGGCCTCACGTATTCTACACGTGGGGTCCCTTGACGAGGCTGTTCACAAAATCTTCCCATGCCCTATTTTCAGTGCATAATATCAGACGCAGAAAAAAGGGCCTTGGAAATAGTTCCATCTCCTTGATTTTCGATGCCTTTCCTTTTTTGGGTCTTGGAAATAGCTTCACCATGCAAGATCTTCCGCGCACAGCACTTAATGCACTTCTTTATATTCTTGAGGCCATAGCCTATTTTCTCCTCACAGAGAAATTCATTCCCATATTGACGTGATTTAATTTGAGGAGTATCTGAGTTCTATGGCCTGCAACCGTCCACACGCTCGTCGACAGCCATGGGAAGTGCCTATCGAGGAGATGATCCCCCGCTTTGCTGCTCGGTTAGTGGATCCACTTCTTACCGACGACGAATGCGACTCAGCCATGCATGAACTCTCGATCCGTAGGGGGTCCCCCCTCCCGATGGGTTCCTTCTGGCTCCGGATGATTCTTACGGCCGTGCTTGCCGACATCCCTCCTCACCCGGCGGAGATGACCCTGGCGATGCTCGACGCGGCGGAAGAAAAGCTCGAGGGCTTTCATGAAGCGTGCCTGATTACTCAGGCTTTGAAGGATTGCTCAATTCATCTGCTGAGCCAGATCAAGGCCCGGCGAGCTATTATGTCTGCTTTCGCGGACGAACACGGCGCCAATCGATAGGGAGCGACTCCTCGTGAGAACCGTCGCTTTGATGTGCTGGAGAAAGCAGAGAGGGAGATGGAGAATTTTGTCCTCTGCTTCGTTAACCCCTGTGCCGTTGATCCCATGTTTGGTGACCTTTTCCGTTAGCGTAGAACATTTTTAAATTAGTCCCTCCCTTTTTTTTTTGCTTTATGCCGAACTTCTATGTAGGCTTGGTACTAGTATGTATGTTTCCGCTTGCATAAATAAACTTCATATTCTTCTCATGAGAATTTTCTTTAGCTGCAAATGCTATCATTACTTTCCTGCGCATCAGACCTTTTTGGGTATTATGAACATTCATGCGATTGCAAATGCTATTATTATTATTATTTTCTTTTTGAATACTCATATGATTGCGAACGCATGCTTGAAATATGTCGGAAATCTTTCTTGTTGCCTTTCACGTCAGGTGATGTGAGCGCGTTTTAGATCGATTATTCCCGTCGACTGGAAGCCCATTTATACGGTCTTGTAAATGTCTTGTTTCCAAGGCTGTGGTCACGAAAGCGAGCTTACGTGGCCTGATAGAGCGACACGTAGCGAACATATTGTTGTGCGAGAAGAGGGTTCGGCCGTAAATTTTCGGAGAGAGAGCTAGCTGCTAAGGCGCTGAGCGAGCTTCATGCCAGCCTCACAGCCAAAGCCAACAAGGCATACGAACTCTGGCGGGTGCTTCGGGAGTCCATAAAAGAGGTAGTGGCTCTCGATAAAGCTGCCACGTTCACTCGTGAGAGGGTCGAGGCTCATAAAGCCACCGAGAAAGAGCTCGAAGCTCGGCTTGCTTCGCATCAGGCTCAGCAAGCTCAGGCGGAGGCTCGTCTTCTGGAGATCTTGCGTCATGAAGCCGTGGCTCAGCAACAGAACGATGAGCTGGTAAAATTACTGCACCGGCTTGAGGACTTGTATCTTTTCCCCTTTTTTGTACGTACTCATGGATAAGAGTATCTTTCTTTTTTGTTTCTTTCATGAATTGTACTTTGTATCCATTTTGGTTTATGAATAAAAGATACATTTTTCTTCTTAACGATGTGTCCCCTTTCATTGAATGCGTTTGTGGACAATTTATCTTGATCTCCTCGTAGGGCAGCGATAGCTTAAGACTCAGGGTTAAGATCTGCTTCCTAAGACTTTTGCATTTTAAGAGCCACAAGGGTCTCATAAAGAGCTTTTCTCCCTACAGGTCGAGAGGATCCCATAGGTGTAAGTCCTTCTTAAGAATCGTGAAGGTTCTTAAGTGGGTTTTCCCTTGAAAGTCGTAAGGATCTCACAAGAGAGTTTTTCTTCCTCGCAGGTCGTGAGGACCTGCAAGTGTTGGATGTGGTCGCCCTTATCCGTGTTTCACGGGGTCAGGGGTCGCTCAAGGTATCGTAGTTTAAAGACATCACGGTCAAGGTTAAGGACCTGATAGTCCGTGGATTTAAGGACTCCACAGTCCGATGTTAGTTTTAAGACATCACGGTCAAGATTAAGGACCTCATAGTCCGTGGATTTAAGGACTCTACAGTCCGATGTTAGTTTTAAGACATCACGGTCAAGGTTAAGGACCTCATAGTCCGTGGATTTAGGGACTCCACAGTCCGATGTTTGGTCGCAGGGACCCGTCACCTCTTTGAAGACGTTGAGGAATTACAACGCCGAGTATCAAAGGAGTGAAGAGATGTACTCTTTAACCAAGGGAGAATCCGTAGGGAACCGGGATGGTTGATCGTTAGTTTTAAGACATTGCGGTCGAGGTTAAGGACGTCATAGTCCGTGGATTTTAAGGACTCCACAGTCCGGTATTTGCTCTGGATGCTTCACACGGGTTCACTGCCGTGCTCGGCGAGGACCAGGCTCCGCTCTGGGCGTTTTCCGCGGGGTCAAAGAGTGACGTTATCCGCGTTCCACGTAACCAGGAATTTTGCACTAGATGCTTCACACGGGTTCACTGCCGTGTTCGGCGAGGACTAGGCTCCGCTCTGGATGCTTCACACGGGTTCATTGCCGCGCTCTGCGAGGACCAGGATTCGCTCTGGATGCTTCACACGGGGTCAAAGAGTGACATTGTCCGCGTTCCACGTAACCAGGAATTTTGCACTAGATGCTTCACACGGGTTCACTGCCGTGCTTGGCGAGGACTAGGCTCCGCTCTGGATGCTTCACACGGGGTCAAAGAGTGACATTATCCGCGTTCCACGTAACCAGGAATTTTGCACTAGATGCTTCACACAGGTTCACTGCCACGCTCGGCGAGGACTAGGCTCCGCTCTGGATGCTTCACACGGGGTCAAAGAGTGACATTATCCGCGTTCCACGTAACCAGGAATTTTGCACTAGATGCTTCACACGGGTTCACTGCCGTGCTCGGCGAGGACTAGGCTCCGCTCTAGATGCTTCACACGGGGTCAAAGAGTGACATTATCCGCGTTCCACGTAACCAGGAATTTTGCACTAGATGCTTCACACGGGTTCACTGCCGCGCTCGGCGAGGACTAGGCTCCACTCTGGATGCTTTCTGCGGGGTCAAAGAGTGACGTTATCCGCGTTCCACGTAACCAGGAATTTTGCACTAGATGCTTCACACGGGTTTACTGCCGCGCTCGGCGAGGACTAGGCTCCGCTCTGGATGCTTCACACGGGGTCAAAGAGTGACATTATCCGCATTCCGCGTAACCAGGAATTTTGCACTAGATGCTTCACACGGGTTCACTGCCGTGTTCGGCGAGGACTAGGCTCCGCTCTGGATGCTTCACACGGGGTCAAAGAGTGACATTATTCGCGTTCCACGTAACCAGGAATTTTGCACTAGATGCTTCACACGGGTTCACTGCCGCGCTTGGCGAGGACTAGGCTCCGCTCTGGATGCTTCACACGGGGTCAAAGAGTGACATTATCCGCGTTCCACGTAACCAGGAATTTTGCACTAGATACTTCACACGGGTTCACTGCCGCGCTTGGCGAGGACTAGGCTCCGCTCTGGACGTTTCATACGGGGTCAAAGAGTGACATTATCCGCGTTCCACGTAACCAGGAATTTTGCACTAGATGCTTCACACGGGTTCACTGCCGCGCTCGGCGAGGACTAGGCTCCGCTCTGGATGCTTCACACGGGGTCAAAGAGTGACATTATCCGCGTTCCGCATAACCAGGAATTTTGCACTAGATGCTTCACACGGGTTCACTGCCGTGCTCGGCGAGGACTAGGCTCCGCTCTGGATGCTTCACACGGGGTCAAAGAGTGACATTATCCGCGTTCCACGTAACCAGGAATTTTGTCGATTGTATCCGCATTTCACGGGATGGAGGTTTGACTGTTGGCGATATGTATACCGCCGAGCCATGGAACTGGGAGTTGCCGCTGTTTTGTTTAGCTTGAAGTTGTGTCCGTCGTTACGAGACGAGTGTTGAGACGATCTCCAGGTCTCCTTTGGCACGTCGAGATTTGGCTTCTTCTTCTTTGGTGAAACCTGGGGGGGAGAGTGCGACCCTTTCTTTGTTTGCGCCCCTGGATTGTATACAGGGATTGATGTAGCATCACCCGTAGGGCAAAAAGTTTCATTCTTTCATCATTTTTTTTATTCTTTCCGCGATACTCTATCATTTCAGCATTTTATATCGCGAAAATCGTGATTGCCCAATCATTTCGGCTATTTTTCGCGGTGCCCAATCATTTCGGTTATTTACTTTATTTTTACTCGCTCTTTTTATTGCGAGTTGCCCAATCATTTCGGCTATTTTTCATGCATACATTTTTTTTACTTGCTGATTTTTATTGCAAGTTGCCCCATCATTTCGGCAATTTCGTATGCACGTATGGCTTGCTGTTTTTTTTTATATATCGCGAGTGTGGAACTTGGGATCTGATACCAATCTTAGCATCAGCATCGCTGCGACTGGAATATTGCCAGGAGCGAATCATTATTTGCCATGAAAGAACTTGGGATTTGATACCGGTTTAGGCATCAGCATCGCTGCAACTGGAATATTGCCAGGAGCGAATCATCATTTGCCTCTGTCGATGTTGAACAAAGGTGGCTTAGCAAACAGGGTTAAGGTCCTGTCGACTAAGGCTTTTGACTTCATGAGCCGTAAGGGTCTCACAAAGGTATTTCTCCCTACAAGTCGTGAGGATCTTATAGGTGTATTTTCTCCCTAGGAATCGTGAGGGTTCCTAAGTGCATTGTTCCTCTGTAAGTCGTAAGGATCCTACGGGAGGGTTTTCTCCTTGTAAGTCAAGAGGATTTACAAGGGTTGTTTACCATGCAAACATATCCCTAGTCTCGGATGGGACTTAGTTAGGGGAATGTTTATTCGCGCCCGTGGATTGTATACAAGGGTCAATATTGGACTACTTGTAGGGCATCATCGAAGGTTGTGGGGGATTGCTTAAGCACAGGTTTAGGTCTCTGTAACTTAAGAATTTCAAATCTTACGAGCCGTGAGGGTCCCATAAGAGAGTTCTCCTTGCGAGTCGTGAGGATCTCGTAAGTGTATTTTCTCCTTAGGAATCGTGAGGATCCCTAAGTGTGTTGCTCCTTTGTGAGTCGTAAGGATCTCACGCAGGTGGTTTCTCCTTATAAGGTCGAGAGGACCCAATAAGTGTCTTTTGACGAGGTTGCGCCCTTTCGGGTTTTCACAAACACTCGCCGGTAGTCCTGCTGTTTTTACTCACGGAGCCCTTTTGGGTTTTCATCCGTGCCCATTTTGCTCATGGACATACCGTTTTTTTTTTAATTCTTTTTCTCATCTTTTTTTTTACAAGGTCGCGCCCTTTCGGGTTTTCACGAATACTTGCTGGTAGCCATGCTGTTTTTACTCACGGAGCCCTTTCGGGTTTTCATCCGTGCCCTTTTTGCTTATGGACATACCGTTTTTTCATCATTTTTTTTTATATTTTTCTTTTTCTCCTTTTTTTTTATCTCGTCAGCCTAAGGATGCTGCGGTAGTAGTTTAGGGACGTTTCGGTCCGTCGTTAGTTTAAGGACGTATCGGTCCGTTGTTAGTTTAAGGACGTATCGGTCCGTTGTTAGTTTAAGGACATTTCGGTCCGTTGTTCAGGGGAGGGCCGGCTACTGCTTGTAAAGTCTAAGCTTAGGAAGATAGCGAGCGGACATAGTCGTCGTCATCTATCATTGACCCAGGCTGTGGCTCATTAAGCATAGTACTTCTTTAAGAAGCGGCCGTTTATTGGCCTGAAAGGCCTTTCACCGTGCATGTCCATGAGTAGATAGGCTCCACCCTGGTAGACCTTGTCTATGATGTACGGGCCTTCATAGTTTGGCTCAAATTTTTCCCGCTTGGCACGATTGGGGATCATAGGTCTTTTGACCACTAGTACGAGTTCGCCTTGGCGGAATGTCCTCGGCCTGGTCAATCTTTCATACGAGCGCGTCATCTTTGCTTTGTAGGCTTCTAGATGTTGTTGCGCTATGAGCCGGGTTTCATCGAGGGAATCAAGCTCCTCAAGCCGAAGGTGAGCGTTTTCTTCGTCCGTCAGCTCGCAGTGGACTGCCACTCGTAGAGAGGGTAACTCTATCTCGAGGGGGAGCACTGCTTCCGTCCTAAATACCAACGCGTACGGCGTTGCGTTCGTGGCCGTCTTGAATGTAGTTCAATAAGCCCAAAGGGCTTCTTGCAGCTTCTCGTGCCAGTCTCTCTTGTTCCGGGAAACGGCCTTTTTTATGATCTTCGTTAAGGTCTTATTGAAGGCATCGGCCAGACCGTTAGCTCGTGGGTTGTAAACTGAAGAATATCTCCAGTCTATATTGTGCTGCCGCGCGAAGCGGCTGATCTTATGGCTTCTGTAGGCTGGCCCGTTATCGGATATAATCCGCCGTGGGGTTCCAAACCGATAGATGACGTGCGTCTTGAAGAAGTGGAGGATATTCTCTGTCTTCACTTCCCTCAGCGGTACTGCTTCTGCCCATTTGGAGAAGTAATCAGTTGTCGCCAGGATGAAACGATGTCCCCGGGACGATGCTGGCTCGATGGGGCCAACTATGTCAGTCCCCCACATTTCGAATGGCCAGCTGGCCACCATTGGGCGTAGTGGGTTCGGATGTTGGTGGATAAAGTCTCCATGAATCTGGCACGAGTGGCATTGCTTCGCATACTCGAGGCAGTCCTGGGTCATCGTGGGCCAATAGTAACCCATCCGTTTAATTTTTAACTTCATCTTTGGGCCTGCTTGGTGAGAACCGCAGAGTCCGTCGTGAACTTCCTGAACGACTCTTTCTGCTTCGTCAGGTCCTAGGCATCTCAGCCATAGAGAATCAAACGATCTTTTGTATAGAGTGTCATTAACAAAAGCAAAAAATAGAGCTCGTTTGATGAGCTGATGTCTTGAAGACGCTTCTTCGGGCATTCGGTGGGACTTAAAGTAGTCTATGAAGACTTCCCTCCAGTCCTCGGCCTTCTCGCGGTCTTTTATTTGTAGGGTCACCTGCTCAGTCGCTCCCTTCTCTTTATATAATTCCGGAGGTATTTCTGCCGGGGCGAGCACTCGACGGCTTTGTACCACGATTCTGACGTCATCAAGGTTCTCGTCAGCCAGTTCTTTAGCAAGTTTGGCCAACGCGTCTGCTTTGCTGTTTTCCGCACGCGGTATGTTCTCCAAAGTATAGGAGGGAATTTGGGTCAATAGTTGTTGCACCTTTTCACCGTGCTTCACCAATTCTGGTTTGCACGTTTGGTAGTCACCATTTACTTGACTAACGACCAATTGAGAATCCCCGTATATAAGGAGATTTTCGATTCCCATGTCGATGGCGATCTCGAGGCCTGCTATCAGAGCTTCGTATTCAGCTTCATTGTTTGTCCTCGGCTCTGTTAAGGAGAAGGCGAAGCGCATTATCCCTCCTTGTGGAGTTGCGAAGATGAGGCCTATCCCCGATTTGATCATTGGGATACCCTGTTTCTGTTTCTTTACGGAGGATGCTCCATCGAAATAGAGTTCCCATCGGGTACTACCGCCGCCAATCGCATCAAATGCATGCTCGTCTGGCAACTCGCAGTTCAGAGGAGAACCAGCAGGTACTGGATGCTCAGCGAGGAAGTCGGCAATGGCCTGACCTTTCACTGCCTTAAGAGGTCGATACGTTATTGAGAACTCCATCAGGAGTAGAGCCCATTTAGCGAGTCGACCCGTCAATATAGCCTTTGACATCAGATATTTAAGAGGGTCCACCTTCGAGATGAGACGGACTTCATGTGCCAACGCATAGTGCCTGAGCTTTGTTATCGCGAAGATTAACGCCAAGCAATGTTTTTCAATGGGAGAGTAGTCGAGTTCTGCCCCCAGCAGAACTCGACTTAAGTAGTATAGTGCTCTTTCTTTCCCTTGGTCGTCCTCTTGTGCCCATAATGCGTCTAAAGAACCTTCGAGGGTGGTTGTATAAAGAATGAGAGGTTTTTCTTTAACCGGAGCAGCCAACACCGGCGGGTTCTGCAGGTATTGCTTGATCTCGTCTAGCGCGCTTTGGCATTTTTGATCCCAGACGAATGGGGTTCCCTTCTTCATCAGGTGACTGTAAGGACGGCATTTGCCTGAAAGATTAGCGATAAACCGCCGGATGTATGCGAGCTTCCCTTGGAGAGACCGCAACTGTTTGAGGGTTCTTGGAGGAGGCATTTCCATGATCGCCTTGATCTTAGATGGATCTATTTCGATACCTCGATGTCGGATGATGAATCCCAGGAATTTACCCGAGGAGACTCCAAACGCGCATTTGAGGGGATTCATCTTCAAATTATATTGACGAAGGCGTTGAAAGACAGTCTCCAGATGTTTTAAATGCTCTTCGTACGACATGCTCTTCACTACAAGGTCATCGATATAGCATTCGACGATGTCATGTATGAGATCGTCGAAGATCTTTGTCATGGCCCTTTGATAGGTAGCACCGGCATTCTTTAGACCAAAGGGCATAACCCTGTAGCAGAATATACCCAAAGGGGTCCGGAAAGCGGTGTGCTTCTGGTCTTCGGGATGCATCTTTATCTGATTGTATCCTGATGAGCCGTCCATAAAGGAGAAAACCTCATGAGTGGCGTGTTATCTATCATTAGCTCGGTTACCGGTACTGGGAAATCGTCCTTCGGGCAAGCTTTATTGAGATCCCTGAAATCCACGCATATGCGTACCGTCCCATTTTTCTTCATTACCGGGACGATATTGGCGATCCAGTCGGGATATTGGACTTCTTGGATAAATCCAGAATCGATCAGCTTCTTGACTTCGGCGTTGATGCTCATTTCAAGCTCGAGCCGCATCCTTCTTGGCGCCTGCTTGACCGGCTTGATATCCGGGGATATTGCTAACTTATGCACAGCAATCTTCGGATCTAATCCTGGCATCTCGGAGTAGTTCCACGCGAAGCAGTCTTTATGTCGTAGAAGCACGTTCTTTAAAGCATCCACCCTTTCCTCAGATAGCAGCTCGCTGACAAATGTCGGTCGCGGGTCGTCTGCCGATCCCAACTCAATCTTCTTGAGGTTATCTGCAGTAGTATGTATGCCATCTTCCAGTTCTTTCGGAGCTGGCGGAAATTCTGAGACCACCTCATCATCGCTGTTCTCAAAGCACCAGGGAAGGTCATCCATATTCTCGGGCTCTTCTTTTAATATCGTAATCGTGTAACAGGTGCGAATCCGCTTCCAGGACTGAGGTGGATCTGGTTTTGCTTTTGCGGCTTTGGGTTCGTGCTTTTGTGGTGGCGTTACCCTCCAGCCGTCGGATAAGGCGAATCTGCCAAGCTGATACTGATCCTCGACCCAATTCTTGAAGGTGAAGCAATCTTCGAGAGAATGACCTATCACTCGATGGTAAGAGCAATAGTCTGGGAGTGAGGCTTCGCCTGCTTGTTCAGGGTGTTTAGACTCCGGCAATGTAAGCATTTGGTGCTTTAGGGCAAGATCGAGTATCTTCTTTGTCTTTTCCCGAGGAAACGAGTATGCTCGATCCATTTTCTTCATGAGGGATAGGTCAATAACGCTCGATTCCCGTTTGCGTGGCTTCTTAGCCCTGCTTTGCTGCTGTTGAGCGCCTTTTTGGCCTTTCGACTTATTTCTGCTTTTGCGTTGAGCTTTCTTTACATCAGGTTGACAAGGAGCGGCATTTTCATCTTTTACAGCCTGTTGAAGAAGGCGTTGCGTCTTGGTTTTCTCGTAGATGGTCGTCTCGCGGTTGTGGTCTTCCCGAGCTTTCTGACCCACTTTCCTGATAGGGTTGTCCATTCGTTGTTCAAACGACGGACTCAGCATTTCAATCGCGGGATCTAGTTTTGATGAGGGGTTGGCATCTCCTGACAGGGCGTCCTCTTCTTCATCAAAAGTATATATAGCGTAGATGCTGTGGGCCTGTCCCCGTTTTCCGGTTCTCGCGTATCCAAGCCTAAGTGTTTCCATTTTCCCGTTGGGCAATTTGCGTTGAGTCCCAGGGACATCCCAGATCCTGTTGTAGAACCCAGCTTGTCGAACAGTCTGTTTTAAGGGTACTCCTTGGTGCTTCAATAGCCTCTTTAATCCATTTGTATAGTATCTGGGCAGACGGATGGGTTGGAGCCTGTCGAGTGTAGCATCCGCGCCATGCCAGATCTCTTTCTCTACTTTCGACTCTGAGGATTGGTAGAATAGGATCGCCTTCTCACCCCTTTGCCTGGGAGGGACGTAAAATATTCGCAGGTCCTGCACATTGTGAGCTTGAAGTGTGTCGAGATCCTTATAGTGTTCTCGCGGTACCATGGTGATTTGCAAACTATGGTCATCGCCAGGGGGTGTTTGTATTGACAGCCGATTGGAGAACACGGCATTAACTTCATCTTCTGAATCACTTCCGAAGACCAACATGGGGGCGGGCGTCCCCAGGTTGTTGCGTTGAGATGGCCCTGCATAAACTATCTCTTCCTCTTCTCCGGTATCGCTCCCGAAAATAGGGATGGTGGCGGCGGTTTTGTTTTCCGGGTTACGACACCTTTCTGTATCCTCGAAATCTGGCAAAAAGTACTTCGCATCTTCGTATTTGCGGACTTCGTTCACGGAGAATGGGTTCAACTCACCTGTTACGGTATACTCGAAACCATCCTTAAAGTACTTCATACACTGATGTTGCGTAGAAGGGATGATGTTGTACTCGTGTAGCCAAGGACGGCCGAGTAAGGCGTTGTAGCAGGTCTTGGCTTCAATGACATGGAATTTGACGTCTGTGACGAGAAGTCCGAAGCGTAATGTTAGTATTACAGATCCGAGAGTCCGTGACGATTGTGAATCGAAACCGGAGATAGTGATTTTGTCACGAGCGAGGTGCTGCACACTCATGCAGATTTCCTTCAACACCCGAACATTAAGGAGATTGATGGAGGATCCATTATCCACCAGGATCTTGCCTATCCTGATATCATGGCAGTATCCAGAGACATATAGGGGACGGTTGTGGTCGCACGTCCCGAGAAGGAGGTCTTCGTCACCGAAAGTGATGTCGGCCGTGTGCACTTCCTCTAGTTCATCCTTCATCCTTTCAGTGGCGAGGAAGGCTTGAAATTGCTCAGGTTCTTGTAACGCCTTAATTAGTGAGTCTCGCGCCTCTTTTGATAATAGGAGGGCATCGAGAATGCTAAGCTGAGAAGGTAGCTTCCTTAGGTGCGCTAGCATGTTATAGTCCACTTTACCCTTTCTAGGAGGGTCTTTGGCAGCCAGCTCTCTCATGACTTGGTCATCTAAAGTGATATCTTCAGTGACCTTTTCCTTTCCCTTATCTTTTCTACTCGCGGGCCCGAGATTCTTTTCTGGGAGTGTGCGATTGCGCAGCTGAATGTTCTCGCAGGCCTCCGATTTCTCCTTTTTCCCTAAAACAGATTCTTTAAAGAGAGGGCCCAGAGCCATTTCTTCATCAGAGTCGCTCCCAAAGGTGAGAAATTGTGACCCCCTAGCATTAACCATGTAACAGTTGCCAGTAGTTCTGTTGTGCCCATCGACGGTACTTCTTCGCTCCCGACGGATCTTGCGTTTCATGCGCTTAAAATGTTGCCGATGAGCAACATATCCTTGCCACCATATCTTAAAGGCGTCGCACTCCTCCGTGGGGTGTGAGATTTTCCGATGATATGCGCAATAATCAGGGTGCCTCTCCATCCCATCGTGCGTGTTTCCTTCCGAGGGTGGTAGCTTCATTCCTATTGACATGGCTTTGGCAAACCTTTTCCTCGTCTTGAATATCTTCTTGTCTACTTTGGATGCCTTTCGCTCTGGCAGGGGTAGTTCAACTCTTTTGTTCAGTCGCCTGCGTTTGGCTCCTTCTGAAGCGGCCATCTCACGCTCCTGATCCGCTTTACTTTTTAGGCGAATCTCGTCTAGAAAAGCGTCGATCATTTCGTCTGTTGGCCATGCACGCTCTGGTACAGGCTCTGTCTCCAGCTTCTTAGTGCCAGGAGTTTTCCCATCATCGGTAAACGAGTGGGAGATTACGTTACAACTCGCCACATATCCTTCGGATTCATCCGACGAGCTCTCTCCATCATCTTCCTCTTGAAAGATGTGGTTGAGGAACTCTTGCAGTGTGACAGGAGTTCGCGCCTTTTGATTGTATTCTTCCAGCGCGTCGATTTGCTTCTGCAAGTTCGTGTGCTCGTTTCCAAGCTTCACGGACTTCTTGGATTTTTTCTTCTTTTTCTTCGAAGATTTTGACGGTTGGGCGTGAGTATTTGGGCCCTTATCGCGAGTCTTCGTAGTTGGGCGAGGCTTCAACATTCCTTCGATAATTTGAGGTTCAAGAGGGTCCTTCCATTCGATCGCAGGGCACGCATGAAGGTCTCTCAGCATTCTTTTGGTTTTAGTTGATAGCACGACCTCCCATGGAGCTTCTTCAATAAAAGAACAGGTTGCCCCCGGTGTATCCGCTTTCTTAGGAGTATGCGGCTGTGGTGGGTTCACCTTCCACTTTTCGGACAGTATAAACTTCCCCTGGAGGTACTGATCTTCAATCCATCCTTTGAAGACGAAGTAATCTTCGATCGGATGACTTACCGTTTGATGGTAAGGGCAATAATTAGGGTTATTCACCTCCGTGGGTTGCGGCGATCGCCTTGGATTTGGTAGGTTTATAAGTCTGTTGCGTATTGCCAGCTCGAATAACCGTTTCGTCTTGTCTCGTGGGAACGAGTAAGGACGTTTCATCTTTTCATTATAATACCGGCGTCTTTCTTCCAGTTGATCTGCCGATTTCGGGGCGTTAGGTTGCTGTTGGGCATTTGCGACAAAGGTTGCCCTTCCTTTACCCTTGTCATTCCGAGGTTTCGACTTCGGGGGAGGTGGTCTATGACCCATCTGGTCCATCTGAGCCAACTTGTCGATTAAAGCCTGGAATGTGGTTGGCTTAAAGAACATCATAAACTGGGAGATAGTTGCATGGGGGTCTAGGGTTCCCACGAACATGCCCACTGCGGGTGCCTCCTCAATGCGTTGTTCGCATCTCGACCACAAATTCCGCCAGCGTATAGCATACTAGACCCAGGTTTCGCCTGGTTTTATCCTGGCGTTAATCAGTGCTGTTATTGGAGTGCGTTCGCTGGCACTTGCGAATCGCTGAGTGAATAACAACTCCATTTCAGCGAACGTCTTGATAGAATCGTTCGGGAGTTCCGAATACCATTCGAACGCTGTTTCTGATAAGCTGCCCACGAACTGGCGAAGCAACAGTTTATCATCACCGCCGGTGTTACCGCAGAGGGCCCGGAACTGGGCAACATGTTGATGGGGATTGCCGGTCCTCTTATACACGTGGAATTTCGGTATCGTATAGCCTGGCGGGTATTTAATTTGGTCGTACCAGCTTGGATACGGCCGGCCCGTCTTTACGACTTGACCAGCTGCCTCAGTCGCATGATGAACCCGGATTTGCTGGGCTATATAGTCAACCAAGTCAGCTTTAGAGATCGTCTCTTCCTTGGCCGTTGAGGGGGCTGGCGGTGGATTTGACGTTTCTCCTCGGTCGTCTTCAAGAACGATTGGGGGATCCTCGGCGGGTAGGTCCTGCTGGATCATCATTCCTATCATATCTTGGAAGAGAAGGCCCATACGCTGTATGTTGGTTGCTTGTTCGGCAGCCTCTTTGTCCTTTTTCTCCAGTATCCGGCGAAAGAATTCAGCGTCGGTTTCTTCCTCCTGGCGTGCGTCTGAGGATGTTTCTGGGCTTTCTTTTGGCCCGGTAAGTGCGGCCATAGCATTCATCATTTCTTGGAGCTTTTGCTGCTGCTCCTGGGCTTTGGTCACCGACCGTGTAAGCGGTCTATGACCCGTGGACGCGCGGCTGTCTTCTTTTCCTGACGCCATGTATACGGTGTGGACCATCATGCCCCCAGACTTAGGGCGTCTGGGCTTAGTGCTATTAGCTGTCGTTGCAGGCTGGGGGATCTTCTCTGGCTTCCTCCTTTCATGAGCCATGGAGGTTGAGGGGGCCATTGAGGTGGGCGTCCAGACAGCCTTTCGGGGTTTAGCCTGGTGACCAGCTTCTGGTTGGATTTTCAGCTTCTTGTGCTGGCGGGAGAAGTTTGGATTGATGATCGAGTCTCGGGCCTGTCGCCAAACCTTATAGATTTTGGAAGACAGCCGTTGAGGGGATCGGGGCTGTTCTGATTTTATTTCCACAACCTTTCTTAATGGGGGAGGAGACCTCTTTAGCACTGCAGTGGGAGAATTCCTTCGCACCTTATTTAGCATCTCGAAACTGTTCCCAGTTGGAACAGCAGCATTAACTTCTGCCATCGGGGCTGATGGAGTTAACCCGGAGGGGGAGTTGCCCCCAGCCTTCCTTACTCGGCGCCAATGGCGACGTCGAGCGTGTCGAGCGGACGGCGTTGGGTCAGCGGTAAGAATGGTTTCGTCTTGCCCCCTATGTAGGTGGGGGTCGCTGTTGGTGTTAGCCTGTCAAAGACCGATGTCTTTTGGGTAGCAGGGGCGGGAGCTGAAGCCGTCAATCTTGTAAAGACCGACTTTTTGGCCAGAGAAGCCGCCTTGGCGATTTCGGGAGCAGGAGCAGCCACTTTCTTAGAAGCAGCCTTCTCCGGGATTGCAGACCTCATGATGGGTCTACCGGATTTCTGGCCCAATCTAGAGAAGACCGAGGCGCTGATGTTGGGCGACCCGTTGAGATGAGCCGCGGCAGGGGTAAGACGATCAAAAACCGACTTCTTGGGAGCTTCCTTTGTCAGCACTGGCGCCGTGAAGCTTGTTGGTGGGAGTATAGTCCCGAAGAACAATCCGGTAGTGGCCTGAGTCACCTGGTCCACCGGCATTGTGAATAACGAAGCAGCTTGGGGTCCGTAGGCTATACCTCCTGGCGAGGCAAAGCGTTGGTCGCAATTGCAGTCTGAGCAGTTGGAGAATTTCACGGAAGTAGAAGCCATCGATCCTTTGCTTTCTGCAATAAGCGAGACGCCAATTCTTAGTATCTTGAAACTCAAGGGCCACCATTAGCGAACCGCGATTGGTTCGCGAATCACGACACACGAAGTGTGGAGTGGAAAGTGGAAAAGGTCCCACCGGGCGTGCCAGAATCTGTTCCCCTCCGAACGGCGGCCGAGACGCGGGGACGTCCATGCCTGAGGTTCGGGGCAGATGCTAATTGGTGCTATCCGTCCACCTCTCCGAAGATGCCAAGTTGATTTATAGCACCGTGTATCGAAGGTTTGAGCGGATGCGTCCGATGTAGCAGACTTCGTCAGATTCCCCCTCACTTGAGGTTTTTTTTTATTATTGTGGGGATGCTCTTTCCTGCAGGCGCAAGCCCCTGCAGTTAATTACGCTACCCCGTTGCGGTAACAACTTTCTCCTTCTCCAGATGGTCACTTCGTGTCGTGTGTTTTTGTTTTATTTGTAGTTGCCCGTGGATTGTATACGGAGACTGAGTTATGTCGTCGCCCGTAGGACGTGGACTAGTCCAAATCCGTATTTATCTTAGATTTGGGTTTGGGGGTTTGATTTGAGGATACATTAGCCATATTTGAGGCTAAGATCAACTCAAACATTTGTTAAGGATACGTTAGTCTAACTTGAGACTAAGATCAACTTAACAGGATCGTTTAGATCCGACAAAAGAGCATTTGGGGCTCTATTACTCCAGTTTAGGGACATAGTGGTCCATTGAATGTATGGCCGTCGGGACCCGTCACCTCTCTGACGACGTTGAAGGATTACAACGACAAATATCAGAGGAGTTCAGAGATGTACCCTTGAACCGAAGTTGATTGGGGGGATTCATAGTCCAGTCTGTTTGAAGGTTTAAGGATACGTTAGCCATATTTAAGGCTAAGATCAACTTAAACGGGATCGTTTAGATCTGACAAAAGAGCGTTTGGGCTCTATTGTTCCAGTTTAAGGACATAGTGATCCATTGCTAGTTTAAGGACATTGCGGTCCGTAGGTAGTTTAAGGACATTGCGGTCCAGGTTAAGGACGTCGTAGTCCATGGGTTTAAGGACCCCACAGTCCATTGTTAGTTTTAAGACATCTCGGTCGAGATTAAGGACGTCGTAGTCCATGGGTTTAAGGACCCCACAGTCCGTTGTTAGTTTTAAGACATCTCGGTCAAGGTTAAGGACGTCGTAGTCCATGGGTTTAAGGACCCCACAGTCCGTTGTTAGTTTTAAGACATCTCGGTCAAGGTTAAGGACGTCGTAGTCCATGGGTTTAAGGACCCCACAGTCCGTATCAATATGTGGTCATCGGGACCCGTCACCTCTTTGAAGACGTTGAGGGATTACAACGCCAAGTATCAAAGGAGTGAAGAGATGTACCCTGGAACCGGAGTGGATTAAATAGTCTTTGGCCCAATTTGGGATCAAGACCAATTGATTATGTTATGAGCCCATTAGCCCAGTTAATTACGAATTGAGGACTTATGGCCATCTTGGGCTAAGTCCAATCATGTCTGGAATATTGACTTCCTGTTGGTCCCTTGAAGGAGAGGCTTTGCCTCTATCTATTCGGCCAATTGGGCCAGTGTCTAATGTTAAACACTAAAGACGAATCAGTGTTGAACACTGGGAATAAGATTGATAAGTTAGTGTTTCAACACTAAAAGATAGTTGGTGTTAAACACCAGCAACCAGGCTTTCAGATTAGTGTTGAACACTAAAACAGTCCAGTGTTAAACACTGGCAACAGGAGTC
The DNA here is from genome assembly GCA_030015575.1 of Agapanthus africanus. Taxonomy (NCBI): domain Eukaryota; kingdom Viridiplantae; phylum Streptophyta; class Magnoliopsida; order Asparagales; family Amaryllidaceae; genus Agapanthus; species Agapanthus africanus. The sequence continues at coordinate 33,453,494 of CM057339.1, forward strand.
CCAAACTAGTGTTGGACACTACGGTAATTAGTGTTGAATACTGCAAATATAGTTCTGTGCTTAGTGTTGCACTAAGGCCAAACAATGTTTTGTCACTGAATTCAGGGGTTCCGTTTTAGTGTTTAATCACTAAGGCAAGAGGGGTCACGTGGCAACACGTGAGAGCGCCCTCCCTTCACTTGTTCTTCTGAGACTATGCATCTTTTAGAGCATCACGTGCCATCACGTGACGGGGATTCAAGCGCTTATGTGTTAAAGCTTCTGTCAAGAGTCACGTGAGTCACGTGAGGCACTGCCTCCAGAGGGCTTTCTGTAGATCTTTTTTTTGGGGGGGGAGGGTCACGTGGTGGCACGTGACCCTGCCTCTATGTATGTTGTTTAGAAGATCTGTTAATCTTTTTTCAGAAATTAAATTCCTCGTAGGGTTAAACCCTAATAAAAAGCTTTAAATTCCAGAGGAATTAAATTCCTACTTCCTTTTGAAGATTTATATTCTGGAATAGAGTTGAACTCTGAATTTTCTGTAGGAATTAAATTCCTCATATATGTGGAGAACTGAATAGGGTTAAACCCTAATAAAAGCTTTAAAGAATTAAATTCCCATTCTCGGTTAAAGAATTATGATTAAGGGAATTAAACTCCCGTTGTTTCAACAGAACTAAGTTCTTAATTAGGGTTAAACCCTGTTTCTTTTTGTTCTGAAGGAATTAAATTCCCATAACACAGGGTCAAGCCCTAGTTTTATTTTAAAGGAATTAAATTCCTATAGTTCTGTGAGAATTGAATTCTCGTGCTTCCGTTCCCTCTCTATGCTTTGGATCTGCATGGCAGGATCTCAACCCATTGAGAATTAAATTCTCAACTCAAGGGGAGATGTGCACTTTACAGATCCTCCATCAAAGAGAGAAGAAATATGTCCCTCTGTTCTATATCAGAGTTAAACTCTGTCGAGAATTAAATTCTCTTTTCTTTCAAGAAGCCTTCCTTCTCTTACCTAGGGTTTTCTTTTTGCAGAAGATCCAAATTCCTCAAAATATCGAGGCTCTCTCTCTTTTCTTCCTTCTGCCTGTCTATATTTTTGCGTGTCTCTTGGCTCCTATTTATAGGAGAAGCAGCCGAGTCAATTAGTTTTTTGACGAATCTTCATTGAGAGATTTGATTTGCATCCATCATTCGTTTTGGACCTTTGGATTATTAGGTGAATTTTATTCACCATTGGATTTCAAATCCAGGGATTCTCCTTTGTTATTTCTGTTAGATTTAAAGGGGAAATCTTTCCAAGTTCAGGATTTTTCCATAGATAGATGATATTCAATCATCTTTAAATCTTTAATTCGGTTGGTTCCAGATAATCGCTTTCCTTTGGAAAGATTTGAATCTCTTTCAGAATTTAATTCTGTTAACAAAATGGGCTTTGAAAGCCGGTCACGTGTGACCACGTGACCCATGGTCACGTGTGGGCACATGACCCTCTTGGAACGAGCCTTCTTCCTTTTTTTTACGCTTTGTCTTCTGGTTGCTGCTTAACTATCACGTGCCACCACGTGACAATTGATCACGTGTGAACACGTGACCCTGGCATGGAGCCTTCTTCTCGATTTAACCGGAGAATGAGTCTGATGTTTTGAGTGTCACGTGCCAACACGTGACCCTGGTCACGTGGAAGCACGTGACCTCTTATGAAGCCTTTTTCTTGATTTGCTCAGGGAGCTGTTGGGTTTTGAAGCCTCTTTTGATTGTCACGTGCCAACACGTGACCCAGGTCACGTGGGAGCACGTGACCCTTTCTGAAGCCCCTTTTCTTTGATGTATTTGGGAAACTGAATTTGCCTTGCTGATGCTTTTAGGTGTCACGTGCCAACACGTGATTGCTGGTCACATGTAAGCACGTGACCCTCTTCTGAAGCTTTTTCCATAAGCTTTTCTGATTTTAAATCAGGAAACAAGCATTATTCCGATGGCTTCAGGGGTAGCTTCAGGACAGGGATGAGAAGTTAGCCAAGGTACAGTCTAAGGTCGACGAATTGGCAAACGTCGCGGCAGATCTCGTGACCCAAATCGCCTAATTGCAATTACAGCAGAATCAAATTTTAGTTCATGAGCCAGAGATTGATATCCGGAGGTAGCCAACTGATACCCCCTTCAGCCTAAGAGCGGAGCGCCTTCACGAAGAACGGCCGCGATCAGCCTCCGGTCCCTCCGATACATACACCGAAGAGGAATCACCTCTGATAGAGAAGCTGGATAAGGTTTATTCCTTCAAAAGGGATAAAGTCCACAAGATATTCAAGGACACCCTAAGAAACGGTCTACAACTGCCAGAATCAAAGAGGCCACAAGAATCGAGTATGACCGACGGCCCAAAATATTGCCCCTATAATAGAGTGATAGGTCATGTCATTGAGGACTGCTTCGTCTTCAAAGATTGGGTCGAAAAGCAATACAAGACGGGAGAGATAGAACTGTCTAAAGGCGCGTTAGCAAACAGTCAAGCTACGACCGCCGATTTCATACAAATGTAGACTGGAGCCCTTCGGGAACTGATTCTCTCAGACATGCCTCAAGGACCAGCATCAGTAAAGGCACCTACTCCATTGGAGAGAAAGAAGAAGGTATACTCCTTCAGGAGGGATGAAGTCCGCAAAATATTCGCGGACGCCTTGAACAACGGTCTGCAACTGCCTGTTCCGAAGAGGCCACATGAAATGAATATGACCGGTAATCCTATATACTGCCCATATCATAGAATGGTGAGTCATACCATCGAAAACTGCTAAATTTTCAAAGATTGGGTGGAGAACCAATACAAACTTAGGAAAGCCCCACAGTCGTCAGATGTACAGCCACAGAGCTATGGTCATCAACACAACTCCGCCAAGATCAAAGTTCAAGGAGCTGGGATAAGCAAGCTGACCACCACGTCGTTAAACTGGGAATGATAGACCTCTAAGTCTTTAAACTGGGAACCGCTGACCACCATGTCGTTAAACTGGGAATGATAGACCTCTAAGTCTTTAAACTGGGAACCGCTGACCACCACGTCGTTAAACTTGGAATGATAGACCTGTAAGTCTTTAAACTGGTTAAACTGGGAATGATAGACCTCTAAGTCATTAAACTGGGAACCACTGACCACCACGTCATTAAACTGGGAACAATCGACCTCTAAGTCGTTGAACTGATGGTGTAAAAATGTGTAAATAAAAAATATATATGTATATATATATAAATAAAAAGCCGAAATGATGAGGCAACTCGCAATAAAAATCAGTGAGTAAAAATAAAAATGAAAATAAAGCCGAAATGATTGGGCAACCACAAATAAATAGCCGAAATGATAGGGCAATCGCGACCTTCGCGATAAGAAAAGCTGAAATGATAGAGCAATCGCGGTAAAAAAAATGGCGGATGATGAGTCGCTCCTGGTACCATATTCCAGTGCAGCGATGCAGACGCCAATCAAAATTTCAAAACTCTGAATGTCTCAAACAGTGAATGATGAGTCGCTCCTGGTACCGTATCCCAGTGCAGCGATGCAGACGCCAACCCAACTTTGAATGTCCCAACGGCGAATGATGAGTCGTTCCTGGTACCATATTCCAGTGCAGCGATGCAGGCGCCAACCAAAATCCAAATTCTCAAACGGCGAATGATGAGTCACTCCTGGTACCATATTCCAGTACAACGATGTAGACACCAAAAAAAATTCAAATTTCCAAAATTCCTCCGGCCCTACGGTTGGTCCCCAAGTTGACCACCGTATACAATCCACGGGCTCAAATAATTCTCATCATACCCATGCCCCGCCGCAACCACCAGTTACGCAGCAGGTCTTCGCCCTTGGAATTATGGTCTATTGGGAAGACCCACTCATGTGTCCTCACGATACATGATAAGAACAAACCTTCGTGGGGTCCTTACGACTCACAAAGGAGCATCACACTTGGGAGTCCCCATGACTCCTAAGGAGAAAATGCACTTATGGGATCCTTATAACTCGTAGGGAGAAAATGATTTTATAGGACCCTTACGGCCTATGAAATTGAAAAGCCTTAGGTGATAGGGATCCAAACCTGTCTCCTAAGCCATCGCTTCCCAACAGGGAAAGCCAAATGATGAATTGCTCCTGGCACATGTGCTTTAGTGTCAGCAACGCTGATGCCGGCCCCTATCCCGAAATTCCAAATCGATCCAATGGACCCCTAAGTCTTTAAACTGGAAACAGATGACCGCTAAGTCGTTAAACTGGGCACAATAGACCCCTAGGTCTTTAAACTGGGAACAGATAAGCTCTAAGTCGTTAAACTGGGCACAGATGACCTCTAAGTCGTTAAACTGGGCACAGATGACCTCTAAGTCGTTAAACTAGGCACAGATGACCTCTAAGTCTTTAAACTGGAAATAGATGACCTCTAAGTCATTAAACTGGGCACAAATGACCTCTAAATCGTTAAACTGGAAACAGTAGACCACCAAGTCGTTAAACTGGAAACAGATGACCACCAAGTCGTTAAACTGGAAACAAATGTCCACTAAGTCGTTAAACTAGAAACAGATGACCGCTAAGTCGTTAAATCGGGAACAATAGACCCCTAAATTTTTAAACTGGGAACAGATGACCTCTAAGTCGTTAAACTGGAAACAGATGACCCCCAAGTCATTAAACTGGGAACGAGGGAAATCCACTCATGTGTCTTCACGATGAATGAGGAGAATAAAACTTGCGAGATCCTTATGACTCGTGAGAAAATGCCTTCGTGGGATCCTTATGACTCACAAAGGAAAAACACACTTCGGAGTCCCCGCGACCTCTAAGGAGAAAGTACACCTACGAGATCCTTACGACTCGTAAGGAGAAAATTCTTTTATAGGACCCTTACGGCCCATAAAATTGAAAAGCCTTAGGTGATAGGAATCTAAACCTGTCTCCTAAGCCATCGCATCCCAATAGGCAATGGCGAATGATGAGTCGCTCATGGTACTATATTCCAGTGCAGCGAAGCAGACGCCAGCCATAATCCAAATCCACAAGTGGCGAATGATGATGTTCTCCGCCGAAAGACACGACTGGGACGTTGGGACGTCTGGTCTGAATTTGGGGACAGATGCTATTTGGTTTTATTCGTCCACCTCTCCGAAAATACCAAGTTGATTTATGGCACCATGTATCGAAGGTTTAGATGGATATAGCCGTTGTAGCAGACTTCGTCAGATTCCCCCTCATTTGAGGGGTTTTTGATTGTGGGGACGCTCTTCCCTACAGGCGCAAACCCCTGCAGTTAATTACGCTACCGCATCGCGGCAACAACTTTCTCCTTCTCCAGATGGTCACTTCGTGTCGTGCGTGTTTGTTTTATTTTTGGTTGCCCGTGGATTGTATACGAAGACTAATTTATGTTGTCGCCCGTAGGGCGTGGATTAGTCCAAATCCGTATTTTCTTAGATTTGGGTTTTGGTTTAGGTTTAAGGATCGTTAATCTCATTTGAGACTAAGATCAACTTAAACGTTTGTTAAGGATACGTTAGCCTAATTTTAGACTAATATCAACTTAATTATTTGTTAAGGATACGTTAGTCTAATTTTAGACTAAGATCTACTTAACAGGATCATTTAGATCCAACAAAAGAGCATTTAGGCTCTATTATTTTAGTTTAGGGACTTTGCGGTCCAGTTTAAAGACATCTTAGTCTGTAAAGGTTAAGGATATCATACTTTATGGGTTTAAGGACCCCACAGTCCGAGGTTAAGGACATCATAGTCCATGGGTTTAGGGACCCCATAGTCTAAGGTTAAGGACATCATAGTCCATGAGTTTAAGGACCCCACAGTCTATAGAATGTCTGGTTGTCGGGACCCGTCATCTCTCTGAAGACGTTGAAGGATTACAATGACAAATATCAGAGGAGTGAAGAAATGTACCCTTGAACCAATTTTGGTTGGGAGATTTATAGTCCAATTAGGACTAAGATCTTAGATTTATGAGCATATGGGCTCAATTAATCTGAATGAGGGGTTTATGGCCAACTTGGGCTTGGCCCACTCAGTTAAAATGTTAAACATTTGATAATGTTGAGCATTGATTTGGGTTCTGAAAGCCTTTCTGTCTTTTATTGAATGCTGAGCATTCATCATAGCTCTAGGGCTTTATTTAAAGAACAGTTTATGTTCTATCAGCGCACGCGTGAGGAACACGTGTTGCGCTTGGCGCTAGCGCCAGATAATAAGCGCAAAGCGCTTCTGTGATATAGCGCACACTTGAGGAGCACATGGAGCGCTAGGCGCTAGCGCCAGTCTATAAGCGCAAAGCGCTATTTGTCCAGTGGCGCACACGTGAGGAGCACGTGGTGCGCTTGGCGCTGTGCGCCAGTCCAAGAGCGCAGAAGCACTTCTGATCAGTTTTATGATCTGAGAAATAAATTATCGTTTATAAGAGACTTTCTCTCAATGTTCTAAGAACAAAGTTCTTATTTTATAGGAGATGTTTCAATCTCTTATTTTGGTGAAAGCCTTTGCCTTTATGGATCTGTGATCTTAAGAGAATTGAATTATTCTCCCCCCTTTTTATAATGAGATGCTCATGATCTCTTTTTGTTAAAAGACCTTAGTCTTATAGATCTATGATCTGTGAGAAGAATTATGTTCTTCTTCTTTAATGAGATTTTTCTTATCTCTGTTTTTTTTTACCTTGAAGAATAGTTCTTCTTCTACCAAGAGCTTGCTCTTCTTTCTGAGCTTTCGCAAAGTTTATAGGAGGGTTCCTCTATCTCAGACTTGAAGTCTTGGGGCCTTTATATAGGGCAAGCTGATTTGTTGAATCAGTTGAAGAGATCTTTTTTCTAATTGATTTGGGGATTTCCCCATCGTTGGATCTTTGATCCTAGGGCTTCTGTTTTACAGAAGGTAATTTTCTTGTTTTTAACAAGATTGGGAAATCTTTTCCCATACAGAATTTATTCTGTATTTTGGTGATTTTTAATCACCATTGGATCATTGATCCAACGGTGCTCTGATTTTCAGAGCATAATCTTTCCTGTTTGGAAAGATTGCAAGGAATGTTTCCTTGACAGAATTTTATTCTGGTCAATTAATGATTTTTTATCATGTTCGTTCGATCTTTGATCCAACGGTGGAAAACATTTAGTTCTGGCTCTTCGCGCTCTCGTGCTTTGCACGTGAGGCGCTGCCTCAGAGTCTTTGACTCTTTAGCGCTGGCGCTCAGCGCTCTCGTGCTTTGCACGTGATGCGCTGCCTCAGAGTCTTTAACACTTTAGCGCTCTCGTGCTTTGCACGTGAGACGCTGCCTCATTATTGAAGGTGTCTTTTCACCTTCCTTCTCCGCTTTTCCTGAGTCAAACTTCTCTTTCCCAGAACATGAAAATAGTTCCATCATGCACATCATTTTCTGTGCCTAAACTTAAATGTCTTCCTTCATAATCTGAAGCAATGCTTCTTTTCTCTCTCATTTTCAGAGAATCATTTTAACAGAGAAGAGCTATGGCTTGTAATCGCCCACATGCTCGCCGTCAGCCATGGGAGGTGCCTATTAAGGAAATTGTTCCTCGTTTTGCTGCGCGCTTGGTGAACCCTACTCTTACGGATGACCAATGTGATACGGTGCTGCACGAGCTCTTGACTCGTATAGGATCTCCTCTCCCTATCGGCTCCATTTGGCTCCGGATGGTTTTCTTATCTATGATCAATGACATTCCCCCTCCTCCGGCGGAGATGACTCCGGCAATGCTTGACACCGCACAAGACAAGATCGAGTGCTTCCACGAGGCACTTTTGATCACCACAGCTCTAAGGGGTTGCTCTGTCCGGCTGCTAAGCCAGATAAGGGCTCAGCGGGTCGTCATATCTGCCTTCGCTGATGGGTGCGGTGCTGACCGATGGGTAGCTACACCTCGTGAAGATCGTCGCTTTGTCATGGTGGAGAAGGCAGAGAGGGAGTTAGATAATTTTATCCATAGTTTTATGAATCTCTGTACTTTCGATCCCATGTTTGGTGATATATTTCCTGTAGAATAAAATGTTCAATTAAATGCTTTGTTTTTGTCGTTGAACACCTGTTCTTCCTCTGATGTGTGCATGTGTGTATATGAATGAGCCTGGTTTCACACATATCTGTAAACGAAACTTAAGCCGGCATAAACAGGAACTAATAGCTCTTGGCCAAAAATTTTGGTCGGAACAGATGAGTCGCTCCTGGTACCATATTTCAGTGCACGATGCAGATGCCGGCCAAAATTCAAATCCCCAAGTGGCGAATGATGAGTCGCTCCTGGTACCATATTCCAGTGCAACGATGTAGATGCCAACCAAATTCTAAATCTCATACCCCAACGGCGAATGATGAGTCGCTCCTGGTACCATATTCCAGTACAGCGATACAGACGCCAACAAAGTCCCGAAATTTTTCCGGCCCTACGGTCTGGATCATACATCCTGCAAAACCGTATACAATCCACGGGCGTAAAACGGTCCCAATCTCTCCCATGTCCTACCGACGGGACCACATTCAAAGTCCCACCGGCGATGAAGATTCAAATAAAAAGGTATGTCCACAAGCAAAATGGGCATGAATGAAAACCCGAAAGGGGTCCGTGAGTAAAAACAGCAGGACTGCCGGCGAGTTTGTGAAAACCCGAAAGGGCGCAAACTCATGAAAAAGAGATGAAATGCACTCGCAAATTCCTCTCGACTTTGTGAGGAGAAATTTCCCACGTGAGATCCTTACGACTCACGAAGGAGCAACACACTTAGGAGTCCCCACGACTCGTAAGGAGAAAATACACCTACGAGATCCTTTCGACTCGTAGGGCGAAAATTCTTTTATGGGACCTTTACGGCCTATACAATTGAAAAGCCTTAGGTGATAGGGATCTAAACCTGTCTCCAAAACCACCAATTTCCAAATCCTCCCGGGGCAAATGATGAGTTTCTCCTGGCATTATTCCAGTGCAACAATGCAGATGCCGACCCATAAACAAATTCCCAAGTCCATCCGGGGCAAATGATGAGTTGCTCCTAGTATTATTCCAATGCAGCAATGTAGATGCCAAACCAAAATCCCCAAATCCTCTTATGGCAAATGATGATTCGCTTCTGGTACCATATTCCAGTGTAGCGATGCTGATGTCAACCCAAATCAAATCAAACCAACCTCTGCGGCGGAATCATGCTTCGTCTCAGAATGTGCCTCTTGTCGAAATCATGCTTCGCCTTGGAGTATCCACCTGCCCTGTTGGAATTATGCTTCGCCTGGGAATCATCCTCTACATCAAAACCAGTGACACTCCGTGCCGGGGAAAAGTCGATCAGCGACACTACGTACCGGGGATCAAGTCGAACATCAGCGACACTCCGCGCCGGGGACCAAGTTGAACATCAGCGACACTCCGTGCCGGGGATCAAGTCGAACAACCCGCGACACTCCGTTCCGGGGATCAAGTCGACCAGCGACACTCCATGCCGGGGATCAAGTCGACCAGCGACACTCCGTGCCGGGGATCAAGTCGAACAAACAGCGACACTCCGTGCCGGGGATCAAGTCAAACAACCAGCAACACTCCGTGCCGGGGATCAAGTCGATCAGCGACACTCCGTGTCAGGGATCAAGTCGAACATCAGCAACACTCCGCGCCGGGGATCAAGTCGAATGACCAGCGACACTCCGTGCCGGGGATCAAGTCGAACGACCAGCGACACTCCGTGCCGGGGATCAAGTCGAACGACCGGTGACACTCCGTGCCGGGGATCGAGTCGAACATCAGCGACACTCCGTGCCGGGGATCAAGTCGAACAACCAGCGACACTCCGTGCCGGGAATCAAGTCAACCAGTGACACTCCATGCCGGGGATCAAGTCGAACAACCAGCGACACTCCGTGCCAGGGATCAAGTCGACCAGTGACACTCCGTGCCGGGGATCAAGTCGAACATCAGCGACACTCCGTCCCGGGGATCAAGTTGAACAAACAACGACACTCCATGTCGAGGACAAGTCGACCAGCGACACTCCATGCCGGGGATCAAGTCGAACATCAGCGGCACTCCGTGCCGGGGATCAAGTCGAACAACCAGTGACACTCCGTGCCGGGGATCAAGTCAATCAGCGACACTCTGCGTCGGGGATCAAGTCGAATATCAGCGACACTCCGTGCCGGGGATCAAGTCGAACGACCAGCGATACTCCGTGCCGGGGATCAAGTCGAACATGAGCGACACTCCGTGCCGGGGATCAAGTCGAACGACCAGCAACACTCCGTGCCGGAGATCAAGTCAAACATCAGCGACACTCCGCGCCGGGGATCAAGTCGAACATCAGCGACACTCCGTGCCGGGGATCAAGTAGAATAACCAGCGACACTCCGTGCCAGGGATCAAGTCGACCAGCGACACTCCGTGACGGGGATCAAGTCGAACATCAGCGACACTCCGTGCCGGGGATCAAGTCGGACAAACAGCGACACTCCGTGCCGGGGACAAGTCGACCAGCAACACTCTGTGCCGGGGATCAAGTCGAACAACCAGCAACACTCCGTGCCGGGGATCAAGTCGATCAGCGACACTCCGTGTCGAAGATCAAGTTGAACATCAGCGACACTCCGTGCCGGGGATCAAGTCGAACATCAGCGACACTCCGCACCGGGGATCAAGTCGAACATCAGCGACACTCCATGCCGGGGATCAAGTCGAACAACCAGCGACACTCTGTGCCGGGGATCAAGTCGACCAGCGACACTCCGTGCCGGGGATCAAGTCGACCAGCGACACTCCGTGCCGGGGATCAAGTCGAACATCAGCGACACTCCGTGCCGGGGATCAAGTCGAACAAACAGCGATACTCCATGCCGGGGACAAGTCGACCATCGACACTCCGTGCCGGGGATCAAGTTGAACATCAGCGACACTCCGTGCCGGGGATCAAGTCGAACATCAGTGACACTCCATGCCGGGGATCAAGTTGAACGGCCAGCGACACTCCGTGCCGAGGATCAAGTCGAACGGCCAGCGACACTCCGTGCCGGGGATCAAGTCGAACATCAACGACACTCCGCGCCGGGGATCAATTCGAACAACCAGCGACACTCCATGCCGGGGATCAAGTCGATCAGCGACACTCCGCGCCGGGGATCAAGTCGAACAAACAATGACACTCCGTGCCGGGGATAAGTCGACCAGCAACACTCCGTGCCGAGGATGTTTCCTTCAATCAGAGCAAAGCTCTGTTTTGAAATTCAAAATTCAAAAATTGAAGCAACGCTTCAGATCCAGCGCTGCGAGACACGTGTCAAACACGGATGCGCCAGCGTCAGGTACGCTGCACCCTAGGCAGTGCACCATATGTGCGCTAGCGCTAGGCGCGCTACGCGCCACGTGTCAAATACGGGTGCGCTAGCGCAGGCTGCGCTGCGCTCTGAGTAGCGCACCACGTGTCAAACACAGGTGCGCTAGCGCAAAGTGCGCTGTGCTCTGAGCAGCGCACCACGTGCAAAGCACGGATGCGCCAGCGCTGGAATTATAAAATTCCCCACCGTTAGATCAAAAGATCTAATAATAATGATAAATCATTAATTAATCAGAATTAAAATTCTGTTATGGAAAGATTTTCCAATCTTGTTAAAAACAAGACGATTGCCTTCTGTAAAATAGAAGCCCTAAGATTAAAGATACAACGGTGGGAAATATGCCCAAATCAATCAGAGAAAGATCTCTTTAACTGATTCAACAAATCAACTTGCCCTATATAAAGGCCCCAAGACTTCAAGTCTGATACAGAGAAACCCCCCCCGACAAACTTTGAAAAATTAAAAGAAAGAGAGCAAGCTCTTGAAAGAAGATTATTTATTCAAGGTAGAGATCATGAACGATAAACAAAGAGATGAAATCATCTCATAAAAAGAAGAATTATGTTCTTAAAAGATCATAGATCTAGAAAGACCAAAGTCTTTCATAAAAAAGATCAAAAGATCTCATCACATAATAAAAGAAGAATAGATTCTTCACACAGATCATTGATCTATAATGGGAAAGCCCTTTCAAAAATAAGAACTGTTGTTCTTGAGTCTTGAGACAAAGTCCCTTTTAAAAGAATATAAATTTGTTCCCATATCATAAAATTGATCAAATGCGCTTTGCGCTACTGAACTGCGCCTTGCGCTATTGAACAACGTTTTTGCGCTCTCTGGACCGGCGCCCAGCGCCAAAAGGCGCCACGTATCAATCACGTATGCAACTTGAGTTTTGCGCTTCTGAAATAGCGCACCGCGCTCATGAGCTGGCGCTCAGCGCTGAGCACGCCACGTGTCACTCACGAGTGCGCCACTAAATTGATAGCGCAATGTGCTCATGGACTAGCGCTTAGCACTCATAAACTGCCGCAATGCGCCCATCATCTGGCGCTTAGCGCTAAGCGCGACACGTGTTCTTCTCGTGTGCGCTACTTGGCAGAAGCGCACTGCGCTCTTTAACTGGCGCAAAGCGCCTGGCGCACCACGTGTTGCGCTGACAGAACATAAATTGTTCTGATGAATGCTCTGCATTCAACACAAGACAAAAATATTGTCAAAAGGGCCAAGCCCAAATAAAGGCTCAATATCCAGAATAAGAAAATGTTAAACATTTATTGGACTTAGCCCAATATTGGCCATAAGTCCTCAACTTATATTTAATTGAGCCCGTCTGCTCATAAATATTTAACAGATCTTAGTCCCAAATTGGAATACAGATCTTTCAACTAACTTACACCGGTTCGAGAGCACATCTTTTTACTCCTCTGATATCTGTCGTTGTAATCCTTCATCGTCTTCAGAGAGGTGACGGGTCCCGACAACCACACATTTCACGGACTGTGGGGTCCTTAAACTCATGGACTATGATGTCCTTAAATTTTATAGACTATGGCGTCTTTAAATTACAGACAGTGGGGTCCTTAAACTCACGGACTACGATGTCCTTAAGCTGGACTGTAGGGTCCCCAAACCCACGGACTACGATGTCCTTAACTTCGAACTGTGGGGTCCCTTTAAACCCACGGACTATGATGTCCTTAATCTAGGACTGTGGGGTCCTTAAACTCACGGACTATGATGTCCTTAACTTTGGACCACCATGTCCTTAAACTGGTAATCGATCGCAATGTTCCTAAACTAAATAATAGAGTTCAAATGCTCTTTTGTTGGATCTAAATGATCCTGTTAAATTGATCTTAGTCTAAAATTAGACTAACGTGTCCTTAACAAGCGTTGAGTCGATCTTAGTCTAAAATTAGACTAATGTATCCTTAACAAACGTTTAAATTGATCTTAGTCTCAAATGAGACTAACGTATCCTTAAACCCAAATCAAAACCCAAATCTAAGAAAATACGGATTTGGACTAATCCATGCCCTATGGGCGACAACATAAATTAGTCTCCATATACAATCCACGGGCAACCACAAACAAAACAAACACCCACGACACGAAGTGACCATCTGGAGAAGGAGAAAGTTGTTACCGTTGTAAGTCCACGGTAGCGCCCCGGCCGTCTAACAGACGCCAATATGCGGAACAAAACTTTTACAACTGGCGCTATCGCATACTATAACCCGGATCTGCCATTAAAGCTAAACTAACAAATTGTAAAGAGGGTAGAATTGTTATACCGAACGATCCGAGTCCTTCGGTCTTTAACCATCATCCCATGCTTTGTTGCAGCGGCTTCGATCTTCTGAAACTCCAGTCTCGTCGTCCAGGTGGCACCACGTCGACGGATCTTTAAACGGGCTCCCGCCTCTGAACCGAGGCAACTCGGTCGTCAAATTTGCTAAAAGAGACGACCAAGATGAAGTAGAGAATGAGTAGAACACTTTGTCTCATTACGTCCAAGGCTATGGACGAACGGTTAATGAAGTTGCCAATTGGAATCAGGTGAAATGAGAATTGTAGCTATCTAATTTCCATACACCAAAACACTATCATAATCTTTTCCCTCAAGTGAACAACCATTTCCATTCCCACAAGAGGGGCTGGCCATATAAAGGAGAGGAGGGAGGTGAGTGTAGGAGAGGGGGGTGACCATTATCATGAATGAAAACAATGAGTCATGAAATACCTAGTGTGAACATAATTAAAGCAAAGGATGAATCATTAAGCAAGTCATCACAACATTAAATGCCTTAACAATGAATCACCAAAACATTAAATGCTAACCATGAGTCACCAAATCTAGAACCATCTAGAACCATGACTCACCCAAGAAAAGATAAATCCGTCTTTAACCGAATGTTAAAGACGGGTGATAGAAAATTGGAAACTGGCAACTTCCAAAAGTGATCCTGAAACGAATTTCAGGATAACCCCGTAACAGTATAAACATACCCGCATTTGTATTACGACCGAATACAAATGCAACCGAGACAAAGATATTATATCTATATAGTATAATACTGGGATCCGGCTTAAACCAAAGCCTACTTGTATTATCTGCCCGAAAAATGACACGTGCAAAAACGCACGTGCATTTTCCGAACCCTGCCATAATACCATACGGCAACTACAACGTTTCGCCCGAACTTGGGAAAGTGTCTGTGGGGGACTCTAATGACTCATCAACACACTGGCACTGGGTATAACCACTAGCACGTCAGAAGTACAAGCTGTACGTAACGGTTTGCCTATGTATTGATTGGAAGGGAAGCTGACGAGCGAACTCATCCAGAAACCCTACTGAGCCTGACAGTGACAATATCCGTACAATTCGGAACATTCGTCTATGAGTATCGCATATAGGGCCTAGGGGGTCGGTAAACGTCAGACCCCCAATAGCAGTATAAGTCGTGTCAGAGAGCAGCCCAGAACACTCTGAGATACTGCTGGAATACCTTCCAGTAAATCTCCATTACCCTGGCCAGGGATTTTGTGTAATGGCTTTCCTAAACACAGCGCGATCTCACCCCCAATACCGGGAGAAACGAATCCCATGCCGATTCGCTCACTTGCCTCCAATGTGGCTCGGGACTGTACCCAAAATATACCTGTTTGCACGACTCCTTTGACCCGTGGTAGGGTATAAATCAAAGCACAGTAGGAACTCACACGAGACAAATGATGACCTCAGGTCGATGAACTAACCTGTACACATGTCACCAGGGAACTGCTATCTGACGATATGTGTAATACCAACTAGCATGTTCCCGGCGAGTCCTGTCCGGTGTACTCATAACCCAATGAGCACCTGTATACATCTTAGGTGATCTAACTGACACCAGTGGCTTGTGAGACCGGCCACAGCCCCTCGTCGGGGTCTCAACTGTATACACTAGTCTACTCTGGAATATCGATGCCCTGTCTCGAAACTCCTACGACTATGGACACTTTAAGGATGTGCTTGTAGACCCCAGCTCCCACATATATGATCGCCATCATACTGCTGGTAGTCAAACAAGAATCCTATGGGCTTTATCAACATATACATGATGATAAAGACAAACCAGATAGCATACTATCATCTCGAGTAAGACTGTTCTATCGGTACAGGTCCTCCCTCAATCATTGCAATCACGTACCTGCGATCCAATAATTGACTTAGAGGGCACTATATCCAACAATCTCCCACATGCACTTAAGGCTAATTATTGCGATGTCGTGTACTCACAGCTCGTGTGATACCGAGCATCCAACCTCTCTACTAATCAGTTTCACAAAGCTCGTTTGTAAAACTCTTGTGTTCGAGAAATAGCCTCAGTGAGTGGATTCGCCCTGATGTTTCTTTCTATATCTCTCTAAATCTCAAATTCGCGGAGAAAACCATCTCCCGAATTGAGTAATACCTGTCTTAGAATATGTCTGAATATCTGATGGGACCTAGTTCATAAATGAACTCCAAATCCAAACTTCTTTAGACTGTATCGATCACTGAACCTAATCAGTATCCAGCACCATGCCTCCCACAGTATCCTCTTGGACTACCTGTCCATAATACTGTCCCTCGTCAGAGGGAAAACTATAACTCTGACAATTATTCTGTCATCCATGTCACCTGTGAAGCCTGGAATAATAACTGTCTCCTGAAGGAGGCTGCCGTCATCAAATCCGTAGAACATGTACTTATGTTCTATAACTGCTTCCGTATATTTCTTCAGGATTGGATTAATATAAACTTATCGCATCTAGTGCAAAAACGACATCTGGTGTGGTACTTGACATCTCATGATTGACTCAATTGCCTAAGCAAGTGATCTGTCAATCATGTACGTCCCTCTCCCCTTTAGTCTGTAAGACACCTTTAGAGAGGGTGACTCCATCACCTGCAGATACACCACCATGTCAGGAGTCATTTATTCTAAAATACTATTAGAATACTGTCAAAGTACCCACATTGGGAAACTACCCAAATTTAGATCTAAAACCATAGATCTAGAAACCAGAATGTCAGATATTATATCCATATTCTTTATGGAGAAACAACTGTGTGACGACCAAAGTACAACCTGATCGTAGTATAGGAATTTTACTTCCTACTCTGTGTATGTCATCCAAATACCAGGACATCACACCTTACTACCTTCTTAACAGATCCATCCCCTATTCTGATGAAGTCAAACCCATGACTGTCACATCAAAAATCAGATGATCTATTTCCGCTATATCTGCTCAAGTCTATAAATAGACACTAGCTACTTGTCCACTATGCTTCCGCTGCTCCCACTGACTACAACAACCCTCTGGCAGAATAATATATACGTGTACATCTAAAACTAGTTTAGAACGACGCTATACATATCCTCCTGCCGGGTCTCACAGTCTGGAACAACAGTAGTGTTAAGTCTGGGAAAACAAGAACCTCCCTGTCACCGTCCTTGAGGCTACCGGAGTACCTTTCGGATGTTTGAGGTTACCCACCATATCTGCGGAGTGGCTATTGGAATGTCAAACCTGATTGAATATATAGGTTCTATTAAATTTTCCGTAATCGTTTGCGGTTCTGGAATCACTTCCAGTTCTACCATACTCCCACTTCTGTTTTATGAAAAAATCCATTTTACTAAAACTGTGGCGAGTCTAGAACAATATCACTATTGATCTTCCAGATGGTAGAAAATCAACCCTCGTCAAAGCTAGGGTCAACCCACAAACTGCCATTACAGAAACGTGTCTTGAGTCATCCAGTGTCTGGTTTTAAGCATAAGCTGGACAACTCCTCTTACATTAACATCGTTAAGATATGATCCATTCTATATCTAATATAGAAACTTTGGCACTTATTTAATTGGAACCATATTCAAATCATACAGCTGTCTCCAGTGCATATCATCTTAATGGAGAGAAGCTAATCAGCATTACTCAACTTAGGAATCCATCCAATTATGAGTAACCTGAAAGAGAAACAAGTTTCTCAAAACCATTACTATCGACTGAATACCAATCACAAGAATCTACATCTTCGATCTCTTTGAAGAATCCCGATACTTACGACGCATGGTTCTCTACTTTATTCCTATACCCACAACTTCTCAGACTTTAGACTTTGTATTTCTACGAAACACTTGTCTAAAAACTAGAAAAGTCACAATAGAATATAGTACGAGGACCAAACCCTTTGTCCTGATGGACACTGAACAACATACAATACTCTGTATAAGTCCGCTGAGTTTAATAACTCAAAACCTGTGCATCGTAGGTTGAAAAACTATACCCAGCCGATTTCCTCAAATATCACCAATTACAACGAATTCCGATGAGGATGATCACCTAATTCCCATTAACTCACTCCCACTCAACATCTGTAAAACCATACAGATGTGAGAATCATACCTGGTAAATACATACCCTAGAGTAAGTATCCAATCGGGAAATTAGTTTTCTATTAACAATGCACAGTGAATATGAAATATTAATATGTTTCGTAGGGGTATCCTGGTATTCCTAGTAATGCCTCTTCCATAATCCAAATCATGACTTTAACCGTATATTTTCCTGCCATCTTTCCAATTCCCTTTATTTATCTTTAGTCGTTACCTTCTGTACACCATCATTAGGCTAAATGGTTTTCTTCCTTCCCTACCGTTCGGCACCAGCCTATGATTTGGAAGAAGACTATCCAGTAAGCATAATAGGTGTACTCTCCTAATCCTAAGAGTACTCGCAACTTGAGAGAAGGTGATGATAAAAGACAACTGAATAATCCTTATTCCTATTTCTCCTGAACCAGAATCCATTCTCGAAAAAATATCCTTCGAGTTCGTATATAACCATACGATGGATTTATCAAATGGAATTGGATTTTCGTAGTGATACGGGTTGTTCTGGAGAAATGAAAGGTGAAGTAGGAGTGGCGATGAAATACGTGGTTTGGTCGTGAATGTTAATAGCATGTTCCCGGCGAGTCCTGTCCGGTGTACTCATAACCCAATGAGCACCTGTATACATCTTAGGTGATCCAACTGACACCAGTGGCTTGTGAGACCGGCCACCGCCCCTCGTCGGAGTCTCGACTGTATACACTAGTCTACTCTGGAGTATCGATACCCTGTCTCGAAACTCCTACGACTAGGGACACTTTAAGGATGTGCTTGTAGACCCCAGCTCCCACATATATGATCGCCATCATACTGCTGGTAGTCAAGCAAGAATCCTATGGGCTTTATCAACATATACATGATGATAAAGACAAACCAGATAGCATACTATCATCTCGAGTAAGACTGTTCTATCGGTATAGGTCCTCCCTCAATCATTGCAATCACGTACCTGCGATTCAATAATTGACTTAGAGGGCACTATATCCAACAACCGCGATGCGGTAGCGTAATTAACTGCAGGGGCTTACGCCTGCAGGGAAGAGCGTCCCCACAATCAAAAATACCTCAAATGAGGGGGAATCTGACGAAGTCTGCTACATCGGCCGCATCCGTTTAAACCTTCGATACACGGTGTCATAAATCAACTTGGCATCTTCGGAGAGGTGGACGGATAGCACCAATTAGTATCTGCCTCGAAATTCAGGCAAGACGTCCGCCGCGTCTTCGTCGCGTCTTTCGGGCCTTTATATAGGGCAAGTTGATTTGTTGAATCAGTTAAAAAAATCCTTCTCTGATTGATTTGGGGATATTTCCCACCGTTGGATCTTTGATCCTAGGGTTTCTGTTTTTCAGAAGGCAATCGTCTTATTTTTAACAGGATTGGAAAATCTTTCCATAACAGAATTTTAATTCTGATTAATTAATAATTTATCATTATTATTAGATCTTTTGATCTAACGGTGGGGAATTTTATAATTCCAGCGCTGGCGCACCCCTACTTTGCACGTGGTGCGCTGCTCAGAACGTAGCGCACTTTGCGCTAGCGCACCTGTGTTTGACACGTGGTGCGCTGCTCAGAGCGCAGCGTAGCCTATGCTAGCGCATCCGTGTTTGACACGTGGCGCGCAGCGCGCCTAGCGCTAGCCCACACATGGTGCATTGCCTAGGGCGCAGCGCACCTGGCGCTGGCGCATCCGTGTTTGACACGTGTCGCGCAGCGCGCCTAGCGCTGGATCTGAAGCGTTTCTTCAATTTTTGAATTTTGAATTTCAAAACAGAGTTTTGCTCTGATTGGGGGAAACAAATGCCCCCCACCGTTGCGCTCACGTGGCCCACATGTGAGTGCAGCGGTGGCAGCATCTGCACCCTTGGATCAACTCAGAAGTTGAAGAGGCATTTCAATGCCTATAAATAGGACCTTTGGTCCCTTAGATGATTTTCATCTTCTTCTTGTTTTCTGAGAATTTCACTCTCCCACAGAGTATAGCTCTCTTGTTTAAGAACTTTTTAAGAGTCAAAACTCTGTCAAAACTTAGGTAGAGTTTAAAACTTTTAATAAATTAGGGTTTTACTCATTAACAGAGCCTTGCTCTTCATAGATCTTTGATCTAAAGAAAACCCATTTATGGTTTCATTAACAGAGCTTTGCTCTCTTGAACCCATAGATCTAAAGAGATCTTTTCTTGGGGTTTCTTAGCCCATGAATCAGAGCTATGCTCTTTTGATACATGTAGATTTCTTAATCTCTTGTGAAGAACTCTTAAGAGTTTGTTCATGGATCTCAAATTCATTAAAAGCTTTGCTTTTAGGGTTCCTGAAGGGTTATTTCATCTTCCTCGCAGAGCATGGCTCTTAGCATTCTCGGGGAATTTCTTTAAATTCTTCTCATAATTAACTTTGACAAGTGTCACTCCTATCTGCAGAGCATTGCTCTCGAGGAGTTTAACTCCTAGACCCGATGGGTCGCTCATTAAATGAGATTCCCTTTTTTTCTCGCAAATTCAAATTTATTAGGTTTCATAATTAGAATTTGTTTTCTCCATGGGGATATCAAGAGTCGTTTAAATCCCTGTGCCTGTTTTTCCTCATTACTAATCGTTTAATGATGTTTCTTTTCAGGCACTATAGCTGTTCATTTATATAGTCTGAACGAGTTTATCTCTTATGAGGATATTCACGTACAGGACCGTTGCCAGAACCAAGAGTTTACAGATGCCCAATGTGCGGAGATTATAGATCGTCTGTATGCACACGTCGGTCTACTGCTTCCTCGCCGTTCCGCTCTCTTGAAAATCGTAGTGGGAGCAATTTGGGGAGCACTTCCTGAGTTTCACGAAGCCATGCCGCTTAATGCGCTGGATGATGCCGAAGACAAAGTGCATTCAGTGTACCCGTCATGCCTGATCTCGAAGAAGCGGGGAGATAACCTCATTAATATTTTGTATCAAACTTTCCAACAGACGACGATAATCGCTTCTTATCAAAGGGAGGAGGACATTGGCGAGGATCTCGACACTCGTGAGCGCGAGAGGATGCACACGAGAATGGTCAGAAAGGCCAGAAAGATTCTAGACGGCCTTACTTTCGAATTCCTCAATCCATGCCCTGGATCTGAGGTTTTACCATTGTAATCATTTTGATGATGTTTTCGTTTACTGCTTTCATGATTGTAAGAACTTTTCGAAGTATGAATGGCAAATTCCTCATTTCAGCGTGTTTTTATTTTATGTACTAAATCTTTTGCACATGCATGAACGGGTATGCTTCGAACGCTTAACCAAATGCGAATCAATTGTTCTCCTTGTCGCTTTTTTCTCTTTTCTTTGTTGTCGGCATATCACTTTAGCAAGCATAGCTGGCAGATGATATAGTAAGCATCTTGATTAATTCTTTGAGAGGTAATGATGGCTTAGGAAGCAGGTTCAGATCTGCTACCTAAGACTTTTCAACTTCATGAGCCGTGAGGGTCTCATGAAGACTTTTCTCCCTACGAGTCGAGAGGATCCTGTAGGTGTATTTTCTCCTTAGAAATCGTGAGGATTCCTAAGCGCATTTTTTCTTGAGAGTCGTAAGAATCTTACAAGAGAATTTTCCCTCTTACAAGTTGAGAGGACCTGTAAGTGGTTGTTTCTCTCCTTGTCGAGATTCGACTTTGGAGAGTGTGGCCCGTGAGTAGCATGCAAGAGTCCATTTTGGACCAACCTGCAGGGCCCAGTGCTTAGGAAATAGGTCCTTATCCCCATTGCCTAAGACTTTTCCCTACGAGTCGAGACGAGTTGAGAAGTTCTCGCATGAACATTATTTTCCCCACGAGTCGAGACGAATCGAGAAGTTCTCGCAAGGATTTCCTAACGTCACAGTTAACTCCTGCTAATAGAAGTTCGTTAGGGCCTGTGGTACTAGGGTTTTTTACCCGCCGTACCGTCGCGTTGGCTGGTATATTCCTTGACGCATAATCTTGCTGTTCAAGTAGCCCCGCGACTGTCGTGTCTCTGATCCCTTCGGGGGATGGACAAGACATCTTCAAGCAATCTTCCAGGTGATATAACCGTCGAAAGAGCAAGCGTTAGGGATATTCCATGTCCCTTTTTACTTGAGATTAGGCTCAGTTTGGGAGCCCCGATGAGTTATAACCACTCCGTGCTGGTGTGGGATGATCTCCGATAGTCTTTCAGGTTTTATATGAGTTGCCATCAAGACCCTGAAGCTAGGAATATTGCCTTTGCTTCGTTTGCTGGCATTGCGTCTGCTGTATCGAGACGAATGTTGCGGTTTGTCTCTAGGTCGTTGGTGAACCGTCGGGACCTGGAACTAGAGACTTGCCATGGCTCCATTTTGCTGACGTCGTATATTCCTGCAGAGACACTGATTTCTCTGCGGGTCAACGCGAATTGAGAGGTTCTCTTCAAGGATGCTAATTTCCCTAAATTGAGATTTTGCCAAGGACACTGATTTCCCCGGAGTTGAGACGAATCGAGAGACTCCTGCAAAGACACTGATTTCTTTGCGGGTCGAAACGAATCAAGAGATTCTCGCTAGGGATGCTGATTTCCCGGAATCGAGAGGTTTTGCCAAGGACACTGATTTCCCTGGGGTTGGTTGACTTGTTTTCGAGACGGAGTGTTGATCCGGAGGAGAAGTCATTGGTTGACTCTAGGTCGTCTGCAGACCTTAGAGTTTTGGAACTAGGATTTTGCCGTGGCTCCGCTTTGTTGATGTCGCGTTCGAATCCTATTGGGGGAAGAACGCTGGGCTGACATCGCGTCTGCTGTATCGAGACGAACGTCGAGGTGGTCTCTAGGTTGTTGGTGAACCGTTGGGACCTGGAACTAGGGACTTCGCCATGGGTCCGTTATTGGATTGTCACGTCTGAATCCTGCTGGAGGAAGAACACTGTGGTGACATCTCGTCTGCTGTATCGAGACGGATGCTGAGGTGGAATTGGGATTTTGTCGTCACTCCGCTTTGTTTCGACCATTGGGTCTTTTGTTGACGTCACGTCTGCATCTTACTGGAGTAAGGAGAAACGCCGTTATTGATCTCTAATTTGTCAATGTTGACGTCGAGACCCTGAAGCTAGGGATCTTCCTTCGCTTCGTTTGTTAACATTGTGTCTGCAATATTGCGACGACTGTCGAGATTGTCTCTAGGTTGTTTATGAACCGTCAAGATTTGGCTTTGCTTCGACGAAGCCTGGTGGGACGATATGATTCCCTTCTTGTTTGTGCCCATGGATTGTATACAGGGGTCAATGTGACCTCACCTGCAGGGCAAAGAGTTTCATTTCATTTCATCATTCATTTTTTTTATTCTTTCCGCGATGCTCTATCATTTCAACTTTTTATACCATGAAAATCGCGATTGCCCAACTATTTCGGCTATTTTTCGCGGTGCCCAATCATTTCGGCTATTTGTTTTATTTACTCACTGCCTTTTATTGTGAGTTGCCCAATCATTTCGGCTGTTTTTGTATGCATACATTTTTACTTGCTGATCTTGTTGCAAGTTGCCCCATCATTTTGGCTATTTCATATGCATTTTTGGCTCGCTGATTTTTTATCGCGAGTGTGGAACTTAGAATCTTGTGCCAATCTCAGTATCAGCATCGCTGCAACTGGAATATTGCCAGGAGCAAATCATCATTTGCCGTGAAAGGACTTGGAATTTGATACCAATTTAGGCGTCAGTGTCGCTACAACTGGGATATTGCCAGGAGCGAATCATCATTTGCCTCTGTCGATGTCGAACAAAGGTGGCTTAGCAAACAATGTTAGGATCCCCGTCGACTAAGGCTTTTGACTTCATGAGCCGTAAAGGTCTCATAAAGGTGTTTTTCCCTACGAGTCGTGAGGATCTCGTAGGTGCGTTTTCTCCCTAGGGATCGTGAGGATTCCTAAGAGTGTGGTCTCTTATAAGTCGTAACGATCTTATAAGAATATTTTCTCCTTTTAAGTCGAGAGGACTTACAAGGGCTGTTAACTGTATAAACATATCCCTAGTCAGGGACGGGACTTTGTTAGGGAAATGTTTATTCGCGCCCGTGGATTGTATACAAGGGTTGGCATTGAGCCGCTTATAGGGCAAAAAGGAGGTTGTGATGGCTTAAGAACAGATTCAGATCCCTGTAGCTTAAGACTTTTGAATTTTATGAGCCGTGAGGGTCCCATAAGAGGGTTCTCCTTACGAGTCGTGAGGATCTCGCAAGTGTAATTTCTCCTTAGGAGTCGTGGGGATCCCTAAGTGTGTTGCTTCCTTGTGAGTCATAAGGATCTCACGCAGATGATTTCTCCTCACAAGGTCGAGAGCACCTTGCAAGTGTCTTTTAACGAGATTGCGCCCTTTCGAGTTTTCACAAAACTCGCCGGTAGCCCTGCTGTTTTTACTCACGGAGCCCTCTCGGGTTTCCATCCGTGCCCTTTTCGCTTATGGACATACCATTTTTTCTTTTTCTTTCTTCTTCTTTATTTTTATTCTTTTCTCTTTTTTTTGTGTCAGCCTTGGGATGCTGCAGTCCACAGTAGTTTATCAACGTCTCGGTCCAGCTTCTTAGCGGTGAACAGATTCTGGCACGCCTGGTGGGACCTTTTCGTTTTTCCACTCCACACTTCGTGTGTCGTGTTCGCGAACGAATCGCATTTTGCTAATGGTTGCCCTTGGGTTCGAGGTACTAAGATTTGGTGTCTTACTTGGTGTAGAAAACGAAAGATCAATGGCGTCTACTTGCACGAACTGTTCCAGCTGCAATTGCAACTCGCGTTCCGCCTCATCTGTAGGCATAGCTTACGGGCCCCATGCGGCCTCCCTGTTTACAATGCCGATAGAGCAGGTGACATAGGCTACCACCGGATTGTTCTTCGGGACTATGCTCCCACCAGTGAGCATTAACATCCCACTGCCGCAAGAAGCGCAAAAGAAGTCGGTCTTTGATCGGCTTACAACTACTGCGGCCCCTTTCAATGGGTCGCCCAGCTCCAACGCCTCAGTCTTTGACAGACTAGGCCAAAGCTCAGTAGGGCCCATGAAGAAGCCCGCGATACCTGAAGTGGCCATCCCGAAGCGGATAGCCATTCATGCTCCTAAATCCGTCAAGGCAGCTTCCCCTGCTAAAGGGTCGGTCTTCACAAGACTATCCGTTTCAGCTCCTATTAAATCGAAGTCATGAAGGCTGCTTCCCCTGTTCAAAAGTCGGCCTTTGCAAGACTGACTATCCCCTCTCAACGGACGTCGGTCTTTGACCAGCTAGCGCCAATAACAGCCTTTCCTCAAAACAGGGGGCCTGACAACGCCATCCCCATAGCCGAACCAACACCATCTGCGCAACATGCTTGCCATCGTCACTGGCGCCGAGTACGGAAGGCTGGGGGCAGCTCTCCGTATGGATTTACTCCACCAGCTCCAACGGTGGAGATCGATGCTACTGTTCTAACCGGAAACAGTTTTGAATTGCTGAATAAGGTGCGCAGGAACTCTCCTACCGCCGTACTGAAAAGATCTCATCCACCCGTGGAGAATGTTACAAAAATGAAGCCGCAGTGGTCCCTTCAGCGGCTGTCCTCCAAAATTTACAAGGTCTTGTGACAGGTTCAAGACTCGGTAATTGATCAAGATTACTCTCGCCGACCCAAAAAGCTCAAAGCTCAGCAAGAAAAGAGCCATCTTGAAGTACTACAGAAAATGTCATCCGTCTGGGTGCCCATTGCAACGGCTTCCTCAACGTCAACTGCCCAAAAGAGAATGGGGCCAGAGAAAGCCCCTGTGAGCGTGGCGAACCATAAAAGCGCCGAATCCAAACGCCCCAAGTCTGGGGGCATAATGGTGCATACTGTTTATATAGCTTCCGGAAAAGAGGAAAGCCGCGCTTCGACGGGTCACCGGCCGCTCACCCGATCCGTGACAAAAGCCCAGGAGCAACAACAGAAGCTTCAGGAAATGCTAACGCAAATGGCCGCACTCACCGGGCCAAAAGAAAGTCCGGAGGCGTCATCAAAGTAGTGTTATGAATAAGAAACCGATGCTGACTTCCTCCGCAGAGTCTTCGAAAAAAAGAACAAAGAGGCAGCGGAACAAGCTGCCAACATAAAACGAATGACGCTTCTCTTCCAAGACATGGTCGGGATGATATTACAGCCAGAACCTCCAGCTGAAGACCCTCCGATCATTATTGAAGATGATAAAGGAGAAGTGTCAAATCCTCTGCTGGCTCTGTCAGCAGTCAAGGAGGAAACCATCTCAAAAGCCACTCTCGATGATTACAATGCTCAAAAAATACGAGCTCACCAGGCGAATGAAGCGGCCGGCCAAGTCGTTAAAACTGGGCGACCATATCCAGGCTGGTATGGCCAAATAAAGTACCCGCCGGGATATACGATCCCTAAATTTCATGTATAAAAATGTACGGGTAATCCACATCATCATGTCGCTCAGTTTAGGGCTCTTTGCGACAATACTGGAGGTGATGATAAACTTCTACTTCGTCAGTTCGTCGGTAGCTTAGCAGAGACAGCTTTTGAATGGTACTCGGAGCTTCCCGACGACTCCGTCAAAACGTTTACAGAAATGGAGTTGCTATTCACTCAGCGGCTCGCAAGCGCCAGCGAACGCACCCCGATCACGGCATTGATCAACGCCGGAGTTAAGCCGGGAGAGACATGGGTTCAATACGCGATACGATGGCGGAACCTATGGTCGAGATGCGAACAACGCATAGAAGAAGCTCCTGTCGTGGGCATGTTCATATGGACCCTTGACCCTCAGTCGACTATCTCCCAATTCATGATGTTGTTCAAGCCGACCACCTTTCAAGCCTTGATCGAAAAGCTGGCCCAAATGGACCAGATGGGCCATAGGCCTTTTCCTTCAAAAGTGGGTTTTCGGAATGAAAAAGGCAACGGGAAAGCGACCTTTGTCGCCAACGCCCAGCGACAGTTGAGTAACCCAAGACGGTCTGTTCGTCAGAGCAACAAGCCGCGATCCCTCGATGAGAAGTTGAAACGTCCTTACTCATTTCCCAGGGATAAAACAAGGAGATTGTTCGAACTGGCAGTGCGCAACGGGCTCATCACTCTGCCAGATTCAAAACTTCCGTCGCAGCCGGATGACGTTAACCATCCTAACTATTGTCCCTACCACAGAGTAATGGGTCATCCACTCGAAGATTGCTACGTCTTCAAAGGCTGGATTGAGGATGAATACCAACAGGACATCCTCGTCGTGTCTTTCGGCGGGGAACAGGGGACAAGTCGAACAGCGACACTCCACGTCGGGGATCAAGTCAAACAAATAGTGACACTCCGTGCCGGGGACAAGTTGACCAGCGACACTCCATGCCAGGGATCAGGTCAAACATCAGTGACACTCCGTGCTGGGGATCAAGTCGAACACCCAGCGGCACTCTGTGCCGGGGATCAAGTCGATCAGCGACACTCCGTGCCGGGGATCAAGTCGAACAAACAGCGACACTCCATGCCGGGGACAAGTCGACCAGCGACACTCCGTGTCGGAGATCAAGTCAAACATTAGCGACACTCCATGCCGGGGATCAACTCGAACAACCAGCGACACTCCGTGCCGGGGAAAAGTCGATCAGCGACACTCCATGCCGGGGACAAGTCGAACATCAGCGACACTCCTTGCCGGGGACAGGTCGATCAGCGACACTCTGTGCCGGGGACAAGTCGAACAGCGACACTCCATGCCGGGGACAAGTCGATCAGCGACACTCTGTGCCGGGGACAAGTCGAACATCAGCGACACTCCGTTCCGGGGACAAGTCGATCAGCGACACTCCGTGCCGGGGACAAGTCGATCAGCGACACTTCGTGCCAGGGACAAGTCGATCAGTGACACTCCGTGCCGGGGACAAGTCGATCAGCGACACTCCGTGCCGGGACAGGTTGAACAACCAGCGACACTCAGTGTCGTCGACCGTCCATGTCGTAAAAAAGGCAGTGCATTCTTCCTACAAAGCGGGAACCAAATCGTTCCGGGCCAGAGAAACGTCTACCACGGACACTCCACCTCGGAGACGTAAACGTCGACCGTCCATGTCATAAAAAGGGCAGTGCATGCTTCCTACAAAGAGGGAACCAAATCGCTCGAGGCCAGGAAACGTCTACCACGGACACTCCGTCCCGGAGACGCGTCAAGCGTCGACCGTCCATGTCGTAAAAAGGGCAGTGCAGGCTTCCTACAAAGCGGGAACCAAATCGCTTCGGGCCAGGGAAACATCTACCACGGACACTCCGTCTCGGAGACGCAAACGTCGACCGTCCATGTCGTAAAAAGGGCAGTGCATCCCAAAAGGTGGGAACCAAAGCAAGTCGTCTCCACGCTAAAGAAGATCCATCAATTTCATGCACACGACCCACATATGTGGTGTGCATTTATTGATGGGGGGCACTTTGTTGGGGTCGAAAATTGCACCCCGGTTGACCAAGTCAAAGTCAAGGTCAACCCCAAGCCAAGCGGGCCCAAGCCAAGCCCAAGCAAGTGGGCCCACGCCCAAGTCGAGCCCCGCGGCCGGCCTCCCCATGCCAAAATAAAAATCATGTAACAAATAATTTTGATGTAATTTTTTTTTGTGCATGAATGTAAGCAAAATGGGCATAAAGCCAATTTTTTGTAAAGCCCATAGTTTATGTGCAAAAAGAAATAGCACATGAGACATGAGATGGGCAAAATGCCATTTTTGTAAAGCCCAAGGGGCTATATGTAAATTTGTAAGCCTATATAAGGCAACTTGATGATGAATAAAGCATACACTTTTCATTTCTCTAAAACTCTAGGGTTTGTGCCTCCTTTTTCTCCTTCCTCAAGGTTCTAAACCTTCTTCCCCTTTCTCAATTAAATCAAGAGTTTTACTCTTCCTTTTCAAAAACTAAAGAGATTTTCACCACAAAACCCACAAAGGGGAGCTCAGATCTTCTATTAGATCTTAAAAAGGGGAGACTTTCAAGTCTCACCCCCTTTTTCTCCAAGATCCAGCCGATCAAGAGGAGGAAGGAGGAGACTCGTCTCCAAAAATCCAACTTTGGACAAAATCCCAGTCAAGAAAAGATCCAAGACTCAAGAGAGAAGAACCTCTGAAGTTTTTTAGGGAGTTCAACTCCAAGACCCAAATCCTCAATGGAGTTTAACTCCTAATCCAGACCTTCAGGAGTTTAACTCTACTCAAAATTCTCTTTTTGGAGTTTAACTCCTATTTCTGGGGTAAAAACCCTCTCCTTTCGCTAGCACCCAAAGCGCTAGCGCCCGAGCGCCTACGTGCCGGGCAGGTTAGGCGCTAGCGCCCAAAGCGCTAGCACCCGAGCTCCCACATGCCGGGCATGTGAGCAGCTAGCGCCCAGAGCGCTAGCGCCCAGAGCGCCCACGTGCCGGGCACGTGAGCAGCTAGCGCTTGAAGCACTAGCGCCCGAGTGCCCACATGCCGGGCATGTGATGCGCTAGCGCCCGAGTGCGCACGTGCCGGGCACGTGATGCGCTAGCGCCCAAAGCGCTAACGCCCGAGCATCCATAGCGCTAGCGCTCGAGCGCCCACGTGCCGGGCACATGAGACGCTAGCGCCCAAAGCGCTAGCGCCAGCGCCCATGTGCCTAGCGCTAACCCAAGCGTCCAAGCGCTGGCGGTCATGCGTCCTTTGGACGCCTTTTCCCCCTCATTTTACATGTACTCCACACTAAAAACACCTCCCCCATTAGAAAAAATTTCTAACGGGGCGCTGCCCCGCACTCCGTAAAGGGGCTGCTGGCCCCCTTGACCCCCAGCCCGCTATCTGGGCAGCGAGACCCCCGTAAAAACTCTGCGAGGCCCCCGATATATCCAAAACCCCTTCAAAACACAACACTGCCAATTGAGTTCGCATGACCTGTTTGACCCGTCAATCAGAGGTTCTCTCGCTCCAAATGTGAGGGGTAATTAACGGCAGCTTGTCCGCGGCTGCCAGAGATTTGGATCCCCACAATCAATAAACCCCAGCCTACCCTAGACAGGAGGAATCTGTAATGCGCCTGACAAGCGCGCGCGTATTCCCATCTCAATAGGGTGACAAAAAACACCCTACAATTATCTTTAGCCTTGATTAAGTCTCTACATGAGTTATATATGATATTATCTCATCCATGGTTATCATTTTATTATTGACTTCATATTCTTCTTCATCTCCTTGAGCTTACTAGATTTTCTTGAGGTGAAGAAAAAGTGAGAAAAACAATTCTAAAGTGAGAAAAATTCCTACTTCATCAATCTATACTAGACTAGTCATTTAGAATAGGTTGTTTGCTTCACTAATTCTCAATTAGTGAAGAGATAGCTTGAGTTGGAGATTCTTCGACGTAGATCATCTTCGGCCTTGAAGATCCTTGAGCAAGCTCATTCCTTTTACCTTGTGCAGCCAAAGGAGAGTCCGGGACACCACTACTTGGAGCAAAGGGACTACTATACGGAGCTTTAGAAGTGAAGGACTGGTCTACAAAGGTTGTATTCCCATTTTACTTAGTGTAAAGTTGTTTACATGTTTAATAACCCTAATCCTCTAGTTAGATCCTCGGTTATGAGGTTGCTTAGCACTCTAGATTTTTTTAAATTGCATGCTTGATGCGTTAGAAAACATAATGAGGATGCTAAGGAACCCTACAGTGGTATCAGAACCAAGCTAGATAATTAGACGATATTAGTAGAATTACGAAACCGAAACAACTCCGAAACCTCGAAACCAAAACCCTAGTTTCTGTTGTTTTAAAAAGTTCACTGAAATTTTTTTAAACAGATGCAGAATGTTACATGAGATGTAATATGAACACCAGAGAAAAACGAGCCCAATCCACCGGTTTTTTACCAGCGAAAACTATCTAAAAACCGGCCTGGCCGGTTTTGTTATGAGTTTTGCGCTTCAGTTTTCTTTAGTGTTCCGGTCGCTGGGGTTTGGTGTTTCAGGTATTGTTTGATTTTGCCAAGATTGCATGTGATGTTATCTTTTCTATAGTGGCAATTCGGAGTGTTTCGTATTCGTAATTTTAACATCGTTTCGGGTTTGATATTGATATGTAATACAATATTTGGAATCCACAATAATTAGTTTTGTGAAAACTAGTTTGAATTTTGTAAACCTAGAAATTTAGTCTCATTTGATCGGTTGCTACAGGGTTTTGATATGGATCAAAACTCTGTCGCAATCACGTAGTGTACGCGGATACTCTCCGGATAACATTACTAGATAGCCACGCCCCATAGCCCCGACCAAGTGACTGTAGGAGAACCCCGCTGCCAAAAGCATCCCCCGGGTGATCGCGATCGCGGTGTTCCGCGTAAGTGCACTTCGTCAACGACATCAGGGGTGCGGCCGTCTACTAATGTTTCCGACGAGCATTCGGCCAGGATGTCGGGAATCTTGTTGAATTGCCCGACTGGTTATTGAAAAGTGTTTTCAATATTGAGACTAAAATGCGGGGTTTATAAGGTTGGCATAAAATTCAGAATATGAGATATTCCGGGTTTATGATATCTAAGGAATTCATTTGGTTAGGCATGAAATCCGAAGTGTGTGATATTTCGGGTTTATGATGTCTAAAGTAGTTGCGGATTCTAATTATTGTAGTTTTCGCTTTCTTTTCTGCGGCCATAAATGTAATAGGTGGTATATCGCCAGTTTCGTTGCTATATATCAATGACAATTGGGATACGTATATTTACTTACGTTGATGACATGTGATGTTATATGTTAGCGTGATATGTTATATTGGATCGTCGTGTTTGAATAGCCGGGGGTTTTTGCCTGAGATGAGAGTTTCTCATTTTCATTCATGTAAAAACTTGTATGTAATATTCTTTTATTGGGGCACTTCTGGGTTGAGGATGATGTCACCATTGATATATATTATTTACTTTTCCACATTAGGATAGACCCAAGACGGGGAGCATAAGTAACCGGGTTCTAGAGTCCAGTGGGAGACCATCTCGAGGAGTCGAGAACAGGTCTCCTAACTTTATAATTGGTAGGGTTGCTTGCCACTCTTATGGGGTCTAGGGATATGGGTTTGGCTATTCATCGCGACCGTGGAATCCGTATTTTTTTTACTGGCTTAATTTAAAACGCGGAACTCCTAGTACATCCAATATTTCATATGTTGACTTCTGCTGCAATATTCTGTGATGAGATCATATAACTGCGTGAGACGAATGCTTTATTATTATATATATGATATATAATAAACATTGCTTATGTTTTACACCCGCACTAGTCCTGCCCCCGCTCTGCCGTTAGTTAACTAACCTAACGGTACATGATGGAACCCCGAGACGAATGCGAATGGCATAAACGTACGTTGTATTTTCGTTTCTTCTGTGATGCTTAGGAAGCATAAATGATGGGACTTCATTAATAAGATTAATGAAAGGAAAGAAACCTAAAGATATTGTAGAATCAAATTTTCAAAAAGGTAGATCTAGTTCTTGTTTTGCATAGCGGTATTCCTTGATGAATATCCAGCACCTCATTCGATGAGGAAAAAGCCGAGATTCCTTCACCGGGAATGACCTCTTTAGCAAATGCTACAGCCCATTCGGTTTGTTTTGAAAACTATTCGATTTTAAAAGCGGAGCTTAAACCACTCCTTTTTAAATCACTCGATGCTACAACGATATCAAGTTCATTACGCAAAAGGTTTTCTTAAAAACCTGTCGTAGCCCTCCATCATTTCAGATAAGGACTATTTAGTATTCGTGCTGCGTTTGTTGACCTTATCAAGGCGTAGTGTGCGGTAGCTAATTAGTACTTATCTGTAACGCATATGATGCGATTGGATTAGGGTAGTCGTACGACCTTGTTGATCTTGTCAAGGGTCGTGCGGGTGGGTTTAATTCAATCACGAAATGAACGGGTTGAACTTGACTTGCAATTTATGGTTTGTTGATCTTGTCAAGGTTATAAATCGCTTGGGGCAAAATATTATCGGGAATTTCAAGTGTTGAAATTTTCAATGAGATTGCATACCTTCTATGAGATAGTTGGATCCCGATACCCACTGCGAGTAAGTGTTACTCCTGAGAGAGTTTTGCACTTTACAATTAGCTAACCCATTAGGTGTCAAGAAAGGTGTCAACGGAGTTAAGCCTCTGGGAAAACGAAGTTTACTTTAATTAGGTCCGTGCGAAAGCACGGAGAACCTCCCTCAAAGTACCAACACTGGCCTGGCTGAACGATTAGTGGGTGTAATTAATCCCGGCTAGTCTTACCTTTTAGGGTTTGAAGGAAGATTTGATAAAAACAATGAGAGCCATCCTGATTAGATAAAATAATAACTAATCTAATCTTGCAAGAGCATACGCTAAGTGTTTTCTTCTCTCTCTCTCTCTCTCCAGGTAGCGACCATGTCATGCCTTAATCAAGATAATAATATGGATTTATTGACTGAACCTGCTTATTATACTGAGCTAGGGAACGTTGGTTCCGCTCTATCTTATAATTGTTATAATTCTGAGCAGGAAATAGAGGAATGCCATGATTCCCATACCATCCGATCGAAGAAAGAACATGTTGATACATTTTCTTTGGGTGTGTTTGTTACTGAGAACTGTTTCTTACTGTGCTCTACGTCCTGGGTATTAGATACCGGATCAGGATCCCACATATGTAATCTGTTACATGGGCTAAGGAAAGGTAGAAAACTGGGAATGGGTGATAAAGATATAAGAGTTGGAAATGGTGGAATTATTGCAGCCAAATCAGTTGGCGAATATCACCTTGTTTACCAAGTGGTAATACATTGATTATGAACGAATGTTATTATATGCCGAACCTGATATGCAACATTATATTAGTCTCTTTATTAAGTAAAGAACGATATAATTTTGTATTGCGGGATAATGTTATGAACATTTTCCTGAATCAAAAGTTGATTGGATCAGGCACGTTATGCAATGGCATATACGTTCTAAATCAAACCATGGTTCTAAGTATACAGAACACACACAAGAGGAAGAGTTCAAAAATGAACGAATCCTTCTTGTGGTATTGTAGACTAGGTCATATCAATGCGACATGACTAGCTAAGTTACATAAGGATGGATATTTGAATCCATTCAAATTTTCATATTATGAAACTTGTCAGTCATGTCTCAAAGGCCAGATGACCAAAACTCCGTTTACTGGACACGGAGAAAGAGCTACGGAACTCTTGGGACTGATACATAGTGATGTATGTGGTTCCATGTCTACACATGTCAGGGATGGTTTCTCATACTTTATTACATTCACCGACAATCTCTCGAAATTCAGACATGTGTTCCTGTTGAAATACAAGTCTGAAGCTTTTGAGAAATTCAAAGAATATAAGCATGAAATTGAGAACCAGACGGGTAAAAGTATTAAAATCCTTCGATCTGATCGAGGAGGAGAATACTTAAGCACAGAGTTTTTGGACTATCTAAAAGAGAATGGGATTCTTTCTCGGCTCACTCCTCCGTATACTGTTAGTGTATATGCCCTAGAGGCCATTACTGTATCATACTAGTTTGTATATTACTTGATGGAAGCTTGGGATATTCACAGTTGTATATACAATCTTGCTCGAAATGGTAGTATGCTACTTGGTTTGTCTCTGCTTTAATATGTGCATGTGTTTCTTTTAGCATATCGCTGATATACATATTAGTAGAGCTCTTAGGATCTTTGCTTGATTACCAGCATTGTGATGGCGCTCACACTCGTGGGAGCTGGGTGATCTATAAGCACATCCTTATACAGGTCCCTAGTCGTTGGACTATCGAGACAGGGCATCAATACTCCGGAGTAGACTAGCGTATGCGCTTCTCATCCCAGTGTGGGAGACGGTCTGTCCCACAGCCGTCAGTACGTCGTACTTGAGATAGTATGCGGGTGCTCGTTAGGTTACGAGTACACTGGACAGGACTCGTCGGGAACTGTTGGTTGGTATTATACCTATCGTCAGTTATCAGTTCCCAGGTGACATGAGTACAGCTTAGTCCGCTAACTTGACACTGTCACTTCGCCTCGAGTGTGTTCCCACTGCACTTTGATTACTACCCTACCACGGCTCAAAGGAGTCGTGCAAACAGGTAGTTTTTGGGTGTAGTCCCGAAGCACTTGGAGGTAGTGACGGTTAGACAGGATTCGTCTCTCCCGGTATTGGGGGTTGACATCGCGTTGTGTCCAGGAGAGCCATTACACGAGTAGTCACTGGCCAGGGCAAGCGAGATATACTGGTAGGTTTCCAGTGTTATATCAGGGTGTTCTGGGCTACACTCCGACACGACTAGTACCGCTATTAGGGGACTGACGTTCACCGCCCCCCTAGGCCTGCCATGCGATGTATCAGACGAACAGACCGGACTGTACGGAGACTGTCACATACAGGCTCAGTAGGAGTTCAGATGGGGTTCACCTCGTAAGTCTTCTTATCGATATCTACCTGGGGACCGTTACGTACAGCTAGTGCCGCTTGCGGTCTGTGGTTAAACCTACTGCCAGCGTAGTGTCGAGTCTTTAGAGTCCCACACAGAGAGCTATTCGCCTTTAGGCAAAACGAGTAGAGGTCGCATGGTTTTGCGACAGGGTTCGTTCACATCCGCGCACTTGTGCGCGTTTGCTGTCCGGACAGCTTATACTAGAGGGCTTTGGTTTAAGCCAGATCCTAGTATAGATTTGGGATTGGTTTTATCTCATTGTATTCATGTTCCTCGGATCACGAATACGGATGCGTATGCACAGTTGCTTGAGACAGAGGGAGAGGACTTTGATTAGGGTTAATGACTATTGTCATTTTATTAACCCTAATGCTTATGTGTGAATTATGGTTAATTGTTATTAGTTTAATATAATTGTGCATGGTTATGGTTGTTGACCATTTGACCTCCTTGACTTGTTGACCTAGGTTGACACTTTGACCATCATCATTTCATTTGGAAGATGCTCTTTGATCCTTGCAATTTGCATTAAAAATGAAATGATAATGGTCATGTCTTGATTAACCATGACAATTATCTAGCTAATTATCAATTTATAATAATTCACACATATATGTGAGAATGGTTTATTTTTTCTCTCATTCTATCATTTGCTTTCTCTCTCTTGTTCTTCCTCTCCCTCAAGCTCTCCCCTCTCATGTGTTGAGAAACACTTGAGCTTGAGAAAAACCTCTTTTTGATAATCTCTACTCTCATCTAGGGTTTAAGGATTAGCACTTCTTACACCCTAGTTACTTCTAGCTTGGAGTTGAAGCCAAAGGTTGAGGCTTTCGGGTGGATCTTTCTTCGACGTGAGAAGACGACAAAGGTGACCTCTTTCCACTACTCCAAGGAGCAAGGAGAGAAGGACATAAAGCCCTAGGTATAACCTTTCTAACACTTAGCTAGTTTCTAGTTAGCTTTAGCTTGTTTTTGTTTAGCAAAGATCCTTCTTTGTCTAGTCCATGTTGCCTAAGGTGATAAAAATTTGATTTTTATTCCGTTTTCCGCCTCCCCGTAAGTACCGGGGTGGGCAACGTAGACTTACAGTGGTATCAGAGCCTAACTAAACATAAACTAGCTAGGTAATAAAGTGTATGGAAGTTCGAATCGGAAAAGTCGCAAAACCGAGTTTTCAAAACCCAAACTTTCTGTTAAATTTTTTCCTGCTCAAAATAAAATTTGTCATACTCCAAAAATCGTCTTAGGGTTTTGTGAAGAAAGCCACCAAACCCGGTCCAGTGAATCGACCAAAGCGCCGCGGTTCCGCGGCAATAGCAAGCTATTGCCGCGCAACCGCGGCCGAGTTGGCTCGTCTCTAGGTCGAGTTTGGTGCAGTGTTCTTCTGGCATGGTTTTGGGATTTTTAAGATGGTTTATATGTGCCCAGATTTTCCAAAATAGAAATTTGTTTTTGGGGGCCTATAAATCCGTATTTTTATCGAACTTCACTACACTTTGACTATAAGGGTTATATCTGTGATATTTATATGTATTGAACGTCGGCTAATCGCTATATGTCGATTAGTCGGGGTTATACATATCTGTGATCTGTGTTTGATGATGGTATGTGTATATGAATGTGTTGGATTGTCGCGGGTGAATAGCCGGGGTGGATGTGAGATGAGTGTTTCTTTTTCTTTCATTCATTGTAATATGTAAATTGATGTAATAATATTATTTGTATGGCCGCGCAACCGGTTCGGGGTTGTAGCCGTCATTGTATAATTCTTTTTACTGTTTTTGCTCCTAGGATAGACCCATGGAGGGGGTGCACAAACTACCGGGTATCTCGAAGTGCCGAGTGGCCTACTCACGGTGTTGAGGGAGGTTGCTTCGCGTCGGGTACTTGGCGGGTAGTTTGCCGCACCCGTAGGGGTCTTGAATGGGGTATTTGGCTATTCACCGTGACCGTGTAATCCGCTTTTCGTTGCAGGCTCGAACGGATTGCGGATTCCTAGTATATCCAATGTATTCATCTGTGATCTGTAATGTCTATCATTGCTATATACTTATATATGATAACTATTTAGACGTTGCTTATGTTTTACAGCCGCGCTAGCCCAGCCCCCGCTCTGTCGTTAGTTAAGTAACCTAACGGGTGATGACGGGGCCCCGTGGCGAATGCGAATGGCATAAGCGTACGTCATATTTTGGTTGTTTTCTGCAATGGTAGGATTAAATGATGGGACGCATTAAAAGAACTAATGCAAGAAAATAAACCAAGTAAAAGTCGATTGGAACACTTTGAAAACCACTCGGTTCTTTTCAAAACTAAACTTTTAAAAACGCGGAGCTTGAACCACTCCTTTTAAAAGCTATCTCGTTCCGTCGATTATATCAAATTCACTACGTTCACGGTTTCGCCAAAACCATTCGTAGCCCTCCGTCATTCCACATGAATGGTCAAAAAGTATTCAAGCTATGTATTTTGGCCAAAGTCAAGGCATAGTGATTGGTAGCTATTGGGTATTCATGTGCAGCATAGATAGATGCGTTGGTTTGGGACAGTCGTGCTGCCATTTTGGCCAAAGTCAAGGGTAGGTACGGGTGGGTCCAAATTAACCAGGAGAATGATGGGTAGAACTTGACATGTGACTTATGATATTTTGGCTAAAGTCAAGGTCATAAGAGCATGGGGCAAAAATCCACATCGGGAGTTTCATAAGTACTGAAACTTGCTAGCGCTGCATACCATTTGGAGTGTGATAATTCTGGTAGGATTCCTTCGGTTTTATCACGCGATGATATTTGGATCCCGATCCTACTGTGAGTATATGCTACTCCTCGGGAAAACTCTCACTTAACGATCAATGCTATAAACTTAGTAGGTGTCTAAAAAGGTGTTAGCGGGGCTACGCCCACAGGGAAAAGAGGTTACTTAATTAAGGAACTTCGCGAAAGCGTTGGAAAACCTCCCTCGAAGTACCGACACTGGCCTGGCTGAATGGTTAAGCAAGTATTGTATGGTGAGATTGATCCTGACTAATCCTTTCTTTACGGTTTGAGAAGGGATTCGAGAGATAGTGGGAGCCATCCAGTTTAGACAAACTAAAAACCACTCTAAACTTGCAAGAGCATCATGCTAAAGTGTTTCTTTTCTCTCTCCTAATTGCAGCGACCATTCAACATGACCGGACTTAAGTTATTACTAGATAAAAACATATTGACAGGGCCAAACTACAAAGATTGGCTCAGGAATGTCAAGATGGCAATCACTTACGACAAGCTGAGGTATCTCCTTACCGCCAAAGCTCCCCCTATCCCAGGTCCGAAAACCAGTGTCGTAGATAGGGAAATCTATAAGACCTGGGAAATAGATTGCGCGAAGGCCAAATGCCTCGTACTTGCCTCGATGGACAACGAACATCAGAGGAGGCACGAGAATATGGACCTAGAGTCCATATTTCTTCATACAAAAGAACTGTATGGAGAGCAGTCTCGTATCGCCAGATACGAAGTGTCGAAGAAGTTGTTTTCGGCAAGGTTGGCCGTCGGATCATCGGTAGCGGAACACGTGCTTAAGATGATTGGCTACATAGAGGAGCTCGCGGACCTTGGGACCACGTTGGAGAATGAACTCTATACTGATTTGATTCTCCAGTCTCTTCCTTCCACTTACGCCCAGTTTATTCTTAACTTCAACATGCAAGGAAAGGAGGTTGAACTTTCCGAACTTCTGAACATGTTGAGGAGTGCTGAGGGCACCCTACAGAAGGGTAGGGAGACATCCACTTTGTTTGTAGGAGGATCTTCCTCTTCTAGATCCAGGGCGAAAGCCAAAGGTAAGAAGAAGAAAGCCCCCGCCAAACCAAGAGGCGGTGTCGGTAAAGTGGATACGAAGGGAAAAGGAAAAGCAACAAAGATAGCGGGAAAGCTGGTGGGGAAGGAAGAATGCTTCTATTGTCACAAAAGTGGTCACTGGAAACAGGATTGCAAGGCTTGGAAGGCCAGAACACAGGATTTGAAGCGAGTTGCGGCTTCAGCTTCAGGTGTGTATGTTATTGAAAACTGTCTATCAATAAACTCTACATCCTGGGTATTGGATACCGGATCAGGATCTCATATCTGTAATTCTTTGCAGGCGTTGAGAAAGCGTAGAGTTTTGAAGGCAGGTGACATGACCCTCAGAGTTGCAAACGGTGCTAGCATGGATGCTGAGGCCGTGGGGGACTATCACCTGGGATTGTCAGATGGACACTTTTTGGTTTTGCGTAGTTATTATTATGTACCAAATGCAACCTGTAATATCATTTCTGTATCTTTATTATCTAAAGAAGGTTATGAATTTGCATTTGTAAGTAATGTAGTGAACATTCACCTTAATCAAGTTTTGATTGGGTCAGGTACATTGAACAACGGTATATACGTATTAAACCAACCACAGATTTTCAATGTCCAGAATACACACAAAAGAAAGTCTCCAGAAATCAATAAAACTTTCTTATGGCATTGTAGACTGGGTCACATCAATAAGAGAGGTTGACTAAGTTACATACAGAAGGATATTTGGATCCGTTCGAATATCAATCGTATGCAACTTGTCAATCCTGTCTCAAAGGAAAGATAACAAAGACTCCGTTCATTGTACACGGAGTAAGAGCGAGCGAGCTCTTGGGACTCGTACACAGCGACGTATGCGGTCCAATGTCTACAAATGCACGAAGCGGTTATTCTTACTTCATTACTTTTACGGATGACTTTTCAAGGTACGGTTATGTCTTCTTAATGAAACATAAATTCGAGGCTTTTGAAAAATTCCAGGAATATAAGAATGAAGTAGAAAAACAAACAGGTAAAAGTATCAAGGCACTGAGATCTGATCGAGGTGGTGAATACTTGAGTGCCGAGTTCCTGGGTTACTTAAAAGAGAATGGAATTCTCTCTCAGCTTACTCCTCCATACACTCCGCAACATAACGGTGTATCGGAGAGACGGAACCGAACCCTATTAGATATAGTACGGTCCATGATGAGTAACGCTGAGTTGCCGCGATCGTTCTGAGGATATGTGCTAGAATCAGCTGCATACCTTTTGAACCGAGTTCCAACTAAGACTGTGCCTACTACACCATATCAGATGTGGTGTGGGAAGAGACCCTATCTTAATCACATTAAGACATGGGGATGTCCAGCTTTTGTAAAAAAGCAGCATGCGGACAAGCTCAAGGCACGCTCAGTACAGTGCAAGTTTGTGGGATATCCAAAGAACTCCAAGGGATATTTCTTCTATTGCGAAGAGGAACAAAAGGTGTTTGTTTCTCGCCATGCCCACTTTTTAGAACACCGGTTCATAGAAAAAGAATTAAGTGGAAGCGCAATAGAACTGGAAGAAATTCCAGAACCACGAGCTATTACTGAAAGCTTAGTAGAACCAGAGGGTTCGAAAGATCAGGACATTCCCACGCCACTCCGCAAGAGTAGTAGGCAGTCTCATCCGCCCGAGAGATACTACGGTTTTCTCATTGACGGGGATAGAGAAGATTGCATCATAGATTTTGATGAGCCTACTAGCTTCCAGCAAGCCATTCAGAGCGTCGACTCGGTAAAATGGCTGGATGCAATGCGGACCGAAATGGAGTCCATGTACACCAACAAAGTATGGACGTTGGACATTGCTCCAGATGGGGTAAACCCCGTAGGATGCAAGTGGATCTTCAAAAGGAAGATTGGTGTAGATGGACAGGTTGAGACCTATAAAGCTAGACTGGTAGCAAAGGGTTTTCGTCAGCGACCTGGTTTGGACTATGATGAAACCTTTTCTCCAGTAGCTATGCTGAAATCCATTCGGATCCTTCTTGCCATTGCTGCCTTCCACGATTATGAGATTTGGCAGATGGACGTAAAGACAGCTTTCCTAAATGGACATTTAGAGGAGTGTGTCTATATGGACCAGCCAGAGGGTTTCATTCAGAGTGGGAGCAGCGGAAAGGTGTGCAAGTTGCTTAAGTCCATTTATGGACTAAAGCAGGCGTCACGGAGTTAGAACATCTGTTTTGATGAGACGGTCAAGGAATTTGGCTTTATCAAAAATCCAGATGAACCATGCATCTATTGTAGATTTCTAGCGAGAACTGTAGTATTCCTCGTTTTATACGTGGATGACATTCTCTTAATAGGAAATGACATTCCTATGCTACAATCTGTCAAGGGGTTCTTGTCACACAGGTTCTCCATGAAAGACCTGGGTGGTGCCTCATACATTCTGGGTATCCGGATCTACCGTGACAGATCTAAGAGGATATTAGGACTTTCGCAGTCCAGGTACATCGACACCATATTGAAGAGATTCAATATGGAAGATTCCAAGTGCGGTAATCTACCGGCTTGTCACGGGATCACCCTCTCCAAAGAGATGTCTCCCAAGACTGATTTGGAGAGGGATCGCATGTCTATTATACCCTACGCTTCTGCGGTAGGCTCTATAATGTATGCGATGTTGTGTACCAGACCGGATGTGGCTTATGCACTGAGTGTGGTAAGCAGGTATCAGTCAAACCCTGGGGAGAAACATTGGATAGCAGTAAAGAACATTCTCAAGTACCTGAGAAGGACTAAGGAGATGTTCTTGGTGTATGGCGGAAAAGACCTCCAGATTGAGGCCTTTGCTGACCCCAGTTTCCAGAGTGACAAGGATGATTCCAAGTCCATGTCGGGTTTTGTCTTTACCCTCAATGGAGGGGCGGTGTGTTGGAAGAGCTCCAAACAGGAAACCATTGCTGACTCGACTATGGAAGCGGAATACATCGCTGCATCTGATGCCGCAAAAGAAGCTGTCTGGATGAGGAAGTTCTTGAGAGAACTTCAGGTGGTTCCATCCATTGTTGACCCAATACCTCTGTATTGCGACAACAACGGGGCTATAGCTTTAGCGAAGGAACCCAGGTCCCATCAGAAATCCAGACACATCTTGAGGCGGTATCACCTGATCAGGGAGATCGTGGATCGCCAGGAGATCGAGGTTCGGAGGGTTGCTTCAGAAGATAACACAGCAGATCCATTCACCAAGGCCTTGCCCCAGACTCAGTTCGAGCGGCTGATCGAGATGATAGGTCTTCGATACGCCAGTACATGGCCTTAGTGCAAGTGGGAGATTGTTAGTGTATATGCCCTAGAGGCCATTACTGTATCATACTAGTTTGTATATTACTTGATGGAAGCTTGGGATATTCACAGTTGTATATACAATCTTGCTCGAAATGGTAGTATGCTACTTGGTTTGTCTCTGCTTTAATATGTGCATGTGTTTCTTTTAGCATATCGTCGATATACATATTAGTAGAGCCCTTAGGATCTTTGCTTGATTACAAGCGTTGTGATGGCGCTCACACTCATAGGAGCTGGGTGATTTATAAGCACATCCTTATACAGGTCCCTAGTCGTTGGACTATCGAGACAGGGCATCGATACTCCGGAGTAGACTAGCGTATACGCTTCTCATCCCAGTGTGGGAGACGGTCTGTCCCACAGCCGTCAGTACGTCGTACTTGAGATAGTATGCGGGTGCTCGTTAGGTTACGAGTACACTGGACAGGACTCGTCGGGAACTGTTGGTTGGTATTATACCTATCGTCAGTTATCAGTTCCCAGGTGACATGAGTACAGCTTAGTCCGCTGACTTGACACTGTCACTTCGTCTCGAGTGTGTTCCCACTGCACTTTGATTACTACCCTACCACGGCTCAAAGGAGTCGTGCAAACAGGTAGTTTTTGGGTGCAGTCCCGAAGCACTTGGAGGCAGTGACGGTTAGACAGGATTCGTCTCTCCCGGTATTGGGGGTTGACATCGCGCTGTGTCCAGGAGAGCCATTACCAGAGTAGTCCCTGGCCAGGGAAAGCGAGATATACTGGTAGGTTTCCAGTGTTATCTCAGGGTGTTCTGGGCTACACTCCGACACGACTTGTACCGCTATTAGAGGACTGACGTTCACCGCCCCCTAGGCCCGCCATGCGATGTATCAGACGAACAGACCGGACTGTACGGAGACTGTCACATACAGGCTCAGTAGGAGTTCAGATGGGGTTCACCTCGTCAGTCTTCTTATCGACATCTACCTGGGGACCGTTACGTACAGCTAGTGCCGCTTGCGGTCTGTGGTTAAAC
Organism: Agapanthus africanus; assembly: GCA_030015575.1. Taxonomy (NCBI): domain Eukaryota; kingdom Viridiplantae; phylum Streptophyta; class Magnoliopsida; order Asparagales; family Amaryllidaceae; genus Agapanthus; species Agapanthus africanus. The sequence continues at coordinate 33,496,838 of CM057339.1, forward strand.
CCACTGCCAGCGTAGTGTCGAGTCTTTAGAGTCCCACACAGAGAGCTATTCGCCTTTAGGCAAAACGAGTAGAGGTCGCATGGTTTTGCGACAGGATTCGTTCACATCCGCGCACTTGTGCGCGTTTGCTGTCCGGACAGCTTATACTAGAGGGCTTTGGTTTAAGCCAGATCCTAGTATAGATTTGGGATTGGTTTTATCTCATTGTATTCATGTTCCTCGGATCACGAATACGGGTGCGTATGCACAGTTGCTTGAGACAGAGGGAGAGGACTTTGATTAGGGTTAATGACTATTGTCATTTTATTAACCCTAATGCTTATGTGTGAATTATGGTTAATTGTTATTAGTTTAATATAATTGTGCATGGTTATGGTTGTTGACCATTTGACCTCCTTGACTTGTTGACCTAGGTTGACACTTTGACCATCATCATTTCATTTGGAAGATGCTCTTTGATCCTTGCAATTTGCATTAAAAATGAAATGATAATGGTCATGTCTTGATTAACCATGACAATTATCTAGCTAATTATCAATTTATAATAATTCACACATATATGTGAGAATGGTTTATTTTTTCTCTCATTCTATCATTTGCTTTCTCTCTCTTGTTCTTCTTCTCCCTCAAGCTCTCCCCTCTCATGTGTTGAGAAACACTTGAGCTTGAGAAAAACCTCTTTTTGATAATCTATACTCTCATCTAGGGTTTAAGGATTAGCACTTCTTACACCCTAGTTACTTCTAGCTTGGAGTTGAAGCCAGAGGTTGAGGCTTTCGGGTGGATCTTTCTTCGACGTGAGAAGACGACAAAGGTGACCTCTTTCCACTACTCCAAGGAGCAAGGAGAGAAGGACATAAAGCCCTAGGTATAACCTTTCTAACACTTAGCTAGTTTCTAGTTAGCTTTAGCTTATTTTTGTTTAGCAAAGATCCTTCTTTGTCTAGTCCATGTTGCCTAAGTTGATAAAAATTTGATTTTTATTCCGTTTTCCGCCTCCCCGTAAGTACCGGGGTGGGCAACGTGGACTTACATATACACCACAGCACAACGGTGTATCGGAACGGAGAAATCGCACCCTCTTAGATATGTTGCACTCTACGATGAGCACCGCTGAGTTACCTATTTCCTTTGGGGTTATGCTCTTGTGACAGCAGCATACCTATTGAATCAAGTTTCATCTGAATCAGTGCCTACAACACTATATGAGATATGGAGTGGAAAGAGACCATATCTTAAACGAGTTAAGATATAGGGTTATCCGGCCTTTGTCAAAAAGCAAAATCCGGACAAACTCGAGACACGATCAGTTCTTTGCAAATTTGTGGGATATCCAAAGAATTCATATAGATATCTATTCTATCACAGTGAGGAAAAAAGGTGTTTGTTGCTCAACATGCCACCTTTTTAGAAAAGGAATTTCTTGTAAAAGAAATTAGTGGTAAAGAGATAGAGCTGGAAGAAGTTCCAACCGCACAAACTATAACTGATGATTTAATAGGAACCAGAGAATTCAATAGTTCCCAACGAACCTCAGTCTCTCTGCTACTCTAGTAGGGTTCTTCATCCACCTGAGAGATATACTATGGTTTTCTCATTGATGGTGGGAGCGAGGATTGCATCATGGAAGATAATGACCCAACTAGTTTCGAGCAGGCCATCACGAGTGGGGACTCTGTGAAATGGTTGGATGCAATGCGATCTGAGATGGAATTCATGTACACCAACAAAGTATGGACTTTGGAAGATGCTCCTGAAGGGGTAAAACCCATCGGGAGCAAGTGGATCTTCAAGAAAAAACTTGGTGTAGATGGAAAAGTTGAGACTTTCAAAGCTAGACTTGTAACGAAAGGTTTTCGTCAACGACCAGGTATGGATTATGATGAAACCTTTTCTCCAGTAGCTATGCTTAAGTCCATCCGGATTCTACTTGCCATCGCTGCATACCATGACTACAAAATCTGGCAGATGGACGTCAAGACCGCTTTTCTAAATGGTGATTTAGAAGAAAGCGTGTACATGACACAGCCAGAAGGCTTCATGGACAGTGGGAGCAGTGGAAAGGTGTGCAGGCTGTTTAAATCAATCTACGGATTAAAGCAGGCATCACGGAGTTGGAACATTTGTTTTGATGTAGCAGTCAAAGAGTTTGACTTCATCAAAAACGTAGATGAACCTTGTGTATACAAGAAGGTTGCAGAGAGTAAGGTCGTCTTTCTCGTATTGTACGTGGATGACATACTCTTGATAGGAAACGATGTTCCTATACTGCACTCGGTCAAGCTTTTCTTATCACAAAGATTCTCAATGAAAGATATAGGTGATGCCTCCAACATCTTGGGGATTATGATCTATATAGATAGATCTAAACGGATGCTGTGATTGTCCCAATCCAGGTACATTGACACCATATTTAAGAGGTTTAGTATGGAAAATTCCAAGCATGGGAATTTACCCACGATCTCAAGAATCACACTCTCCAAAGAGATGTCTCCCAAGACTGATTTAGAGAGGGCTCGCATGCAAGGAATACCCTATGCTTCGGCAGTAGGCTCTATCATGTACGCGATATTGTGTACCAGACCCGATATAGCATACTCACTAGGTGTAGTGAGTATGTATCAAACAGATCCTGGAGAGAATCACTGGACAGCTGTGAAAAACATTCTTAAGTACTTAAGAAGGACTAAAGAAATGTTCTTGGAGTATGGTAATAGTGAACTCCAAATGGAGCCCTTTACCGATTCGAGCTTCCAGAGTGATAAAGACAACTCAAAATCGGTCTCGGGTTTTGTCTTCACCCTCAATGGAGGTGCGGTTTGTTGGAAGAGTTCCAAGCAAGAAATCGTGGCAGACTCGATGATGGAGGCTGAATATATCGCTGCCAACGATACCGCCAAAGGGGCTGTCTGGATGAAGAAGTTCATAACCGAACTTGGTGTGGTTCCGTCTATCGAGCATCCAATACCTTTGTATTGTGATAACAATAGAGCGGTGGCTTTAGCCAAGGAACCCAGGTCGCATCACCGATCCAGGCATATTCTGAGGCGGTATCACCTGATCCGGGAGATAGTTGATCACCGGGAGATCGAGGTCAGGAGAGTTGACACGAAGAATAACACGGTGGATCCACTCACGAAGGCCATACCCCAGATACAATTTGAGAGACTCTTCGGGATGTTGGGTATGAGATATTACAATAACTGGACTTAGTGCAAGTGGGAGATTATTAGTTGTATGTATCCCCTAGAGGCCATTATTGTACATGATTGTATATCATAGTGGATGCTTGGACATATATAGAGAGGAATTTCTTGCTCGATATGATAGTATGCTATCTGGTTGCTCTTTATCTTAACATGTAGACTTGTATTGTGATACTATTTTTCTCTCACATGTTGATAAAGCCTTTAGGATGTGTACTTGACTACCAGGACTATGATGGAGATCATACTAGTGGGGCCAGGGTAGTCCATAAGTTCATCCTTTAATTGTTCCTAGTCGTGGGTGTATCGAGACTGGGGCATCGATAGTCCAGAGTAGACTAGCGCATACGTTTCTTGACCCATATAATGGGCGATGGATGATCCCACATAAATTGGTGTTTGACATCAAAGATTGTATATGGGTGCTCAGTAGAGACTGGGTACACCGAACAGGACTCGCCGAGAACTCCTAGATGGTATTATACCTATCGTCAGATAGCAGTTCTCTGGTGACACTGGTACAGGTTAGTCTGTAGACCCGAGATCGTCATAGAGTCTTGTGTGATTCCCACTGTGCTTTGATTTCCACCCTACCGCGTTCAAGAGAATGTGCAAACAGGTGGTGTTTTGGTACAGTCCCGAGTCACATTGAGACAATGACCGATAGGAGGGGATTCGTCTCTCCCGGTATTGGGAGTTGATGTTGCGCTGTGCTCGATTGACCAAAACAGGAAGTCCCTGGCCATGGTTGATACGGAGATTTACTGGTAAGTGTTATCAGTAGTTTTTCGACCCGTTATAAGCCTCACATCGGCATGACTTATCAAGTTACTGGGGTCTGACGTTTACCATCCCTAGACTCGATATGCGACATATCAGACGAAAAGACCGGACTGTACGGTAGTGTTACTTATTGGATTCACGGGAGTATGAGCAGGCTTGCTTGTTGATCTTCTGATCGCTCAATACCTGGGTAGCCGTTACGTCCAGCTAGTACCGCTGACGACTTGTAAGTATCTGATATGATCATTACCTACTGTCGGCGTATTGACGAGTCTTTAGAGTCCTACACAGAGTTTTTCTGGCTCAAGAGAAACGAAATAGGGCACATATGTGATATGTGCGGGACCGAGATTAATACGTGTATGTGATACCGTATTCTTATCTCGAGATATGTGATATCAATGGGTTATATGTGATATAACCGGGTTATCGAATCAAGTGTTGATTCGATAAATTGATATAAATGATATTAGTCGGTTATATATGATATAGCCGGATTATTAAATCAAGTATTGATTTAATAATTTAATATATGATTATATATTTGATATATTAATATACATTAACTAATATTAGCTCACTTAAGGATTTCTTTTTCTCACTTGTACATTTAATGTAGGGTTCCTAGGCATCCTAATGAAGTCTTACAAGGTATCAACCATGCCAATTTCAAAAATTATTGGTGCCGAGAAACCCTAACACGGATCGTTGACTAGATGTTTAGGCGAAATGAGAATCTAGTTAACTACTTAACTAAAAGTTAGATGCTACAACCTTTGTAGATCCGGTTCCCCACTTCCTTAGCTCCACGTGGGTGTGCTCTCACTGTCCATCATGAATCCTAGACTCATTCATCGGCTTCATCGGAAAAACGGGCGAGCAAGGTCGTCGGCTTCGTGTCAAAGACGATCTACGTCGAGGTTGCACAAGTTCAAGCTCCGACTTCACCAAGTTGTGAAACTTGTGAAGAAAACACCCAAAACCACTTGGCAAGAGGTAGAGGATGAAGAAATAGGAGGTGGGTTCACTTTAGATTTGGATTTCTCACTCTAGAAATGAAGTTGCCATTGATGGCATCAAGCTTTTCCTTTTTGAAGTGAAGAAGAAGATGAAGCTAGAATTATGATAAGTCTTGTAAATATGAATAATAAAACAATACTTATCATAATGGGAACCATGGTTAGGTGTAGAGAATTGACCAAGGTTAAAAGAGTGGTTAGGGTTAAGCATGAAGACAAATTGGTCACTTGGGTCAAAGCTTCATGAAGCTTCACAAAGGTTCAAGAAAGAAAGCAACCATTTTGTATTCATATGCCATTCTTTTTCTAAAATAAATAAATGAAAAGAATGGATAATAAAAACCCTAATTACTTACTTAACCTAGGTTTAATCCTTTACACTTAACCAAATGAGTATGCATCATCAAACATGATACAAATATGTGCACAAAAGCATATCACATATACAATGTGCAAATCAAGTGAGAAAATCCGTTTAAAGTAAACATATACTAGTTAATGCAAAGTAATATATCAAATATATAATTATACATTAAATCATTAAATCAACACTTGATTCAATGATCCGGTCATGTCGCACATAACCGACTAGTATTCAATGCATCGATTTATCGAATCAATGATTCGATAACTAGGTCATATCTCATACAACCAATCGAAACATTAATCGCGAGAATCAAATACGGTATCATATACACGCATCATTCTCGGTCCCGCACATATCTCATATGCGCTCCTATTTCGTTTCGCTTGAGCCGGGAAACCTCTGTGTAGGACTCTAAAGACTCGTCAATACGCCGGTAGCAGATGATGATCATATCAAGCACCCACAAGCCGCAAGCGGTCTGCTAAACGTAACGGCCACCCGGGTATTGAGCGATCAGAAGATCGACGAGCTAGCCCGCTCACACTCCTGCGAATCCGACCAGTAACACTTAACCGTACAGTCCGGTCTCTTCGTCTGATATGTCGCATATCAAGTCTAGGGGTGGTAAACGTCAGACCCCAATAACCCGATAAGTCGTGCCGATGTGAGGTTCGCAACAGGTCGAGAAACTACTGGTAACACTTACCAGTAAATCTCTGATCAGCCCTGGCCAGGGAGTTCCCTGCTACGGCCAATCGAGCACAACGCAACATCAACTCCCAATACCGGGAGAGACGAAACCCCTCCTATCGCTCATTGCCTCCATGTGACTCGGGACTGTACCCAAAGACCACCGTTTTGCATGCCCTCATGGACGTGGTAAGGTGGAGATCAAAGCACAGTGGGAATCACACAAGACTCTATGACGATCTCGGGTCTACAGACTAACCTGTACAAGTGTCACCTGAGAACTGCCATCTGACGTGAGGTATAATACCATCTGGGAGTTCTCGGCGAGTCCGTCCAGTATACCCAGTCTCCACTGAGCACCCGTATACCATCTCTGATGTCAAACACCAATGGATATGGGATCATCCATCGCCCATCACATGGGTCGAGAAGCGTATACGCTAGTCTACACTGATATATCGATGCCCCGTCTCGATACACCCACGACTAGGGACCTTGAAGGATGTACTTATGGACTACCATGTCCCCACTAGTATGATCTGTATCATAGTCCAGGTAGTCAAGTACACATCCTAAGGGCTTTACCAATATGTAACTATAAGACAGTATAAAGAGACTAGTATACATGTTAAGATAAAGAGCAACCAGATAGCATACTATCATATCGAGCAAGAAAGTCATCTCTATATATGTCCAAGCATCCAATATAATATACATCATCTGTACAATACTGGCCTCTAGGGCATACATACAACTAACAATCTCCCACTTGCACTAGGGCCAGCTGCTGTAGTATCATATACCGAGCATCCCGAAGAGTCTCTCAAACTGTATCTGGGGAATGGCCTTCGTGAGTGGATCCGCCGTGTTGTTCTTCGTGTCAACCCTCCTGACCTCAATCTCCCGGCGATCAACTATCTCCCGGATCAGGTGATACCGCCTCAGAATATGCCTGGATCGCTGATGGGACCTGGGTTCCTTGGCCAAAGCCACTGCTCCATTGTTATCGTAATACAAAGGTATTGGATGCTCAATGGATGGAACTACACCAAGTTCAGTAATGAACTTCTTGATCCAGACAGCCTCTTTGGCAGCATCGTTGGCAGCGATGTATTCAGCCTCCATCGTCGAGTCTGCCACGGTTTCCTGCTTGGAACTCTTCCAGCTAACCGCCCCTCCGTAAAGGGTAAAGACAAAACCCGACTGCGACTTAGAGTCGTCCTTATCACTCTGGAAGCTCGAATCGGTAAAGGACTCCACTTGGAGTTCTCCACTACCATACACCAAGAGCATCTCTTTAGTTCTTCGTAAGTACTTGAGAATGCTCTTCACAGCTGTCCAGTGACTCTCTCCAGGATCAACTTGATACCTGCTCACTACACTTAGTGAGTATGCAACATCGGGTCTGGTACATAGCATCGCATACATGATAGAGCCTACAGCCGAAGCATAGGGTATCCCTTGCATGCGAGCTCTCTCCAAATCAGTCTTGGGAGACATCTCTTTGGAGAGAGTGACTCCAGAGATCGTGGGTAGGTTCCCACGCTTGGATTCTTCCATACTAAACCTCTTTAGTATGGTGTCAATGTACCTGGATTGGGACAATCCCAATATCCGTTTGGATCTATCTCTATAGATCCTGATTCCCAATATGCAGGAGGTATCACCAAGATCTTTCATTGAGAATCTCTGTGATAAGAAGAGCTTGACCGATTGCAGCATAGGAATATCATTTCCTATCAAGAGTATGTCGTCCACGTACAATACGAGGAAGACAACCTTACTCCCTGCCACCTTCTTGTAGATACAAGGTTCATCTGGGTTTTTGACGAAATCAAACTCTTTGATAACGACATCAAAGCAGATGTTCCAACTCCGCGATGCTTGCTTTAATCCATAAATGGATTTAAGCAGCTTGCACACCTTCCCGTTGCTCCCACTATCTACGAAACCCTCCGGCTGAGTTATGTACACGCACTCTTCTAAATCACCATTTAGAAAGGCGGTCTTAACATCCATTTGCCAGATTTCGTAGTCATGATATGCAGCGATGGCAAGCATGATCCGGATGGATTTAAGCATAGCCACTGGAGAAAAGGTTTCGTCATAGTCCACACCTGGTCTTTGACGAAAACCTTTTGCTACAAGTCTAGCTTTGAAAGTCTCCACTTTCCCATCTACACCAAGTTTCTTCTTGAAGATCCACTTGCTCCCAATGGGTTTTACCCCTTCAGGAGCAACTTCCAAAGTCCTTACTTTGTTGGTGTACATGGATTCCATCTCGGACCGCATTGCATCCAGCCATTTCACTGAGTCCCTACTCGTGATGGCCTGCTCGAAGCTAGTTGGGTCATCATCCTCCATGATGCAATCCTCGCTCCCACCATCCATGAGAAAATCGTAGTATCTCTCAGGTTGGCGAGGAACCCTACTAGATCGGCGGAGAGGCTGGGGTTCATTGGGAGCTACTGAATCCTCTTGTTCCACTAAATCTTCAGTTTGAGTTTGTGTATCTGGAACCTCTTCCAGCTCTACCACTTTGCCACTAATTTCTTTTTTAAGAAATTCCTTTTCTAAAAAGGTGGCATGTTGAGCAACAAACACTTTTTGTTCCTCACTGTGGTAGAAAAAATACCCATATGAGTTCTTTGGATATCCCACAAACTTGCAAAGAACTGACCGAATCTCGAGCTTGTCCGGATTTTGTCTTTTGACATAAGCTGGACAACCCCATATTTTAACTCGTTTAAAATATGGTCTCTTCCCACTCCATATCTCATATGGTGTGGTAGGTACAGATTTAGATGGAACTTGATTCAATAGGTATGCTGCTGTCTCCAGCGCATATCCCCAAAAAGAAATAGGTAACTCAGCTGTGCTCATCATAGAGCGCACCATATCTAATAGGGTGCGGTTCCTCCGTTCTGATACACCGTTGTGCTGTGGTGTATATGGAGGAGTCAGCTGAGAGATAATCCCATTCTCTTTTAGGAAGTCCAGGAATTCTCCGCTTAAGTATTCACCTTCTCGATCAGATCGAAGGATTTTAATACTTTTTCCGGTTTGGTTTTCGACTTCTTGTTTATATTCTCTAAATTTCTCAAAAGCTTCTGATTTGTGTTTCATCAGGAACACATATCCGAATCTAGAGAGATCGTCAGTGAATGTAATGAAGTACGAAGAACCATCCCTGGCATGTGTAGACATAGGACCGCATACATCACTATGTATCAATCCTAAGAGTTCGGTAACTCTTTCTCCGTGTCCCGTAAACGGAGTTTTGGTCATCTTGCCTCTGAGACATGACTGGCAAGTGTCATAAGATGAAAATTCGAATTGTTTCAAATATCCATCCTTATGCAACTTAGCTAGTCGTGTCGCATTGATGTGACCCAGTCTACAATGCCACAAGAAGGATTCGTTCAGTTCTGAACTCTTCCTCTTGTGTGTGTTAGTTATGCTCAGAACTGTTGATTGATTTAGAACATAAATGCCATTGCACAGCGTGCCTGATCCAACCAACTTTTGGTTATGGAAAATGTTCATAATATTGTCCTGTAATACAAAATTATATCCCTCTTTACTTAATAAAGAAACCGATATAATGTTGCATATCAGGTTCGGCATGTAATAGCATTCGTTCAGAACCAATGTATTACCAGTTGGTAATTAAAGGTGATATTCCCCGACAGTCTTAGCTGTAACAATTGCACCATTTCCGACTCTAATATCTTTATCACCTTCTCCAAGTTCTCTACCTTTCCTAAGCCCATGTAACTGATTACATATATGGGATCCTGACCCGGTATCTAATACCCAGGACGTAGAGCAAATGGAGAAACAGTTCTCTGTAACGAACACACCCGAAGAAAATGCATCAACATGTACTTTCTTCATCCGGGTGGCATGGGAATCCTGGTATTCCCCTATATCCTGTTCATTCCTATAACTCTTATAAGAAAGAACGGAACCAACGTTCCCCAGCACAGTATAATATGCGGGTTCGGTCAATACATCCATATTATTATCTTGATTAAGGCATGAACTGGTCGCTACCTGGAGAGAGAGAGAAGAAAACACTTTAGCGTATGCTCGTGCAAGATCAGATTGGTTATTATCTTATCTAATCAGGATGACTCCCACTGGTTTTTATCAAATCTTCCTTCAAACCCTAAAAGGAAAGACTAGCCGGGATTAATTACACCCTACAACTTCGTCGATCTTTCAGCCAGGCCAGTGTCGGTACTTTGAGGGAGGTCCCCTGTGCTTTCGCACGAACCTAATTAATGTAAACCTCGTTTTCCCAGAGGCGTAACCCCGTTGACACCTTTCTAGACACCTACTTGATCGGCTAATTGTAGTGTGTAAAACTCTCCCAGGAGTAACTCTTACTCGCAGTGGGTATCGGGATCCAACTATCTCATAGAAGGTATGCAATCTCATTGCAAATTTCAACACTTGAAATTCCCGATAATCTTTTGCCCCAAACGATCTATGACCTTGACAAGGTCAACAAACCATAGACCGTAAGTCAAGTTCAACCCGTCATTTCTTGATTGAATTAAACCCGCCCGCACGACCCTTGACAAGGTCAACAAGGCCGTACGACTACCCTAACTCAATCTGCATCATATGCATAAGCAGATAAATACTGGTTAGCTACCGCACACTGCGCCTTGACAAGGTCAACAAACGCAGCACGAATACTAAACAGGACTTATCTGAAATAACGGAGGGCTACGACAGGTTTTTCTGAAAACATATTGCGTAATGAACTTGATATCGTTGTAGAATCAAATGAAGTTTTGAAATGGAGTGATTTTGAGGCTTTTCTAGTTTTGCTAAAGGGGTCACTCCCGGTGAAGGGATCGTCGGCCCTTTCCTCGTCGAATGAGGTGCGGGATATATCATATATATCACTGTGCAAAGCAGAAACTATAGAAGCAGTCAAAAACAAACCGAGTGTGTAGCATCTGCCAAGTTTTGCTAAAGGAGTCACTCCCGGTGAAGGGATCTCGGTCCTTTCCTCATCGAATAAGGTGCAGGGCATATCACATATACCGCTATGCAAAGCAAGAACTGTAGCTACCTGTTTTATTTTAAAATTTGATTCTACAACATCTTAGGTTTTTTTTCTTTCATTAATCATATTAATGAAGTCTCATCATTTAAGTCACCTAAACATCACAGATAAATACGACGTACACTTATGCCATCCGCATTCGCCTAGATGTCCCCTCGTGCACCGTTAGGTTAGGTAACTAACGACAGAGCAGGGCATGGCTAGTGCGGGTGCAAAACATAAGTAACGCCTATATAATATATCATATATACTATATACAGTATTTATCATAGAACATCACATGATCGCATCACAGATATCGCAGCAGAAGAAACATATGAAACATTGGATATACTAGGACGTCCGTGTTTTCAATACGAGCCAGTATAAAACACGGATTCCACGGTCGTGATAAATAGCCAATCCCACACCCCTAGACCCCTACGAGAGCGGCAAGCAACCCTGCCAATCCTAGGGTTAGGAGACCCGGACTCGACTCCTCGAGATGGTCTCCCACTGGACCCTAGAACCCGGTTACTTGTGCTCCCCTCCTTGGGTCTATCCTAGTGCAGAAAAGTAAATAATATACAAAGAGTGACAACTTCCGCAACCTGAAAGTGCCCCGAATAAAAGAATATTACATACAAGTTTTTACATGAATGAAAATGAAAAACACTCATCTCACATAAAAAAAACCCCGGCTATTCAAACACGACGATCCAATATAACATATCCAGCAACACATAACATCACATGTCATCAACGTAAGTAAGTATGCATACACCGATTGTCGTCGACGTATAGCAACGACAATCGGCAATACCACTACATACTACACTTACGGTCACAGAAAAGAAAGTGTAAAACTACAACAATTGGAATCCGCAATCTCTTTAGACATCACATGCCTAACAGTTATAAACCCCGCATTTTAGTCCCATTATTGAAAACTCTTTTCGATATCAAGTGAAACTAAACCGCTAGATTTATAACATTCATCCAGTTATCTCATAACTGTTTGTGAATTCCAATTATTGTATCCAATTCCGGATAAATAGAATATATTAAACTTTCCGATCGAACATTCGAACACCCAAGTTTTTCCGACACCGATCAACACATGAAATAGGTTCAAAGACATTCACTCCATGCCTCAGTACCAACGGTCCAGCCGTAGAAGGGTCAAGCCAACGCCTCACATGTGGCACGCCGTACTGCCCCAAACCCGAAGGTTCATAGGGCAGTTCAAGACGGTCACATAATCGAGTTAAGCTTTGTTGTCTTCTAGAGGGACCATCGCGTTACTTGCACTACTCAGAACGTGTTTAAACCACAGAAAAATCCAACACTTGGAATTTTTCCGGCAGGGGAAAAGTTGGGTATTTAAATCCGGTCGAACTTTTTAACATATTCTAAAGTTATCCGGAAAGCCACATAGACAAAATCTGATAACCCGAACGAATAATTGAATCCCCAAAGCAACCCCAAAATACTCTTCTGTAGAGTCACAATAAAAATACCCAGAAAATATAATATCTGAATTCATGAATTACTGTGAAAAAATCACCAGACAAGGGGACAGTACGGCCGCGGAACCGCCGCGCCTGCATAGCTCATGCCGCGGTTCCGTGGTGGAAAAGTTGAATCAGGCCCTCGTATTTCACAGTATTTCATATAAGACCCTGCATAATTTTCTGCATATTTTTAATTGACAAAAATCCAAAATTTCAGAAAATTTCCAAAGAGCACCTTGGAATTAGGGTTTCGGGTTCGTTCGGACTTCAAAACTCCGTCTAGACTTCGCCTAAGACTCTAGCTAGTCTCTGATACCACTGTAGGGTTCCTAGGCATCCTAATGAAGTCTCACAAGGCATCAACCATGCCAATTTCAAAAATTATTGGTGCCGAGAAACCCTAACACGGATCGTTGACTAGATGTTTAGGCGAAATGAGAATCTAGTTAACTACTTAACTAAAAGTTAGATGCTACAACCTTTGTAGATCCGGTTCCCCACTTCCTTAGCTCCACGTGGGTGTGCTCTCGCTGTCCATCACGAATCCTAGACTCATTCGTCGGCTTCATCGGAAAAACGGGCGAGCAAGGTCGTCGGCTTCGTGTCAAAGACGATCTACGTCGAGGTTGCACAAGTTCAAGCTCCGACTTCACCAAGTTGTGAAACTTGTGAAGAAAACACCCAAAACCACTTGGCAAGAGGTAGAGGATGAAGAAATAGGAGGTGGGTTCACTTTAGATTTGGATTTCTCACTCTAGAAATGAAGTTGCCATTGATGGCATCAAGCTTTTCCTTTTTGAAGTGAAGAAGAAGATGAAGCTAGAATTATGATAAGTCTTGTAAATATGAATAATAAAACAATACTTATCATAATGGGAACCATGGTTAGGTGTAGAGAATTGACCAAGGTTAAAAGAGTGGTTAGGGTTAAACATGAAGACAAATTGGTCACTTGGGTCAAAGCTTCATGAAGCTTCACAAAGGTTCAAGAAAGAAAGCAACCATTTAGTATTCATATGCCATTCTTTTTCTAAAATAAATAAATGAAAAGAATGGATAATAAAAACCCTAATTACTTACTTAACCTAGGTTTAATCCTTTACACTTAACCAAATGAGTATGCATCATCAAACATGATACAAATATGTGCACAAAAGCATATCACATATACAATGTGCAAATCAAGTGAGAAAATCCGTTTAAAGTGAACCTATACTAGTTAATGCAAAGTAATATATCAAATATATAATTATACATTAAATCATTAAATCAACACTTGATTCAATGATCCGGTCATGTCGCACATAACCGACTAGTATTCAATGCATCGATTTATCGAATCAATGATTCGATAACTAGGTCATATCTCATGCAACCAATCGAAACATTAATCGCGAGAATCAAATACGGTATCATATACACGCATCATTCTCGGTCCCGCACATATCTCATATGCGCTCCTATTTCGTTTCGCTTGAGCCGGGAAACCTCTGTGTAGGACTCTAAAGACTCGTCAATACGCCGGTAGCAGATGATGATCATATCAAGCACCCACAAGCCGCAAGCGGTCTGCTAAACGTAACGGCCACCCGGGTATTGAGCGATCAGAAGATCGACGAGCTAGCCCGCTCACACTCCTGCGAATCCGACCAGTAACACTTAACCGTACAGTCCGGTCTCTTCGTCTGATATGTCGCATATCAAGTCTAGGGGTGGTAAACGTCAGACCCCAATAACCCGATAAGTCATGCCGATGTGAGGTTCGCAACGGGTCGAGAAACTACTGGTAACACTTACCAGCAAATCTCTGATCAGCCCTGGCTAGGGACTTCCCTGCTACGGCCAATCGAGCACAGCGCAACATCAACTCCCAATACCGGGAGAGACGAAACCCCTCCTATCGCTCATTGCCTCCATGTGACTCGGGACTGTACCCAAAGACTGTAAGTCCACGTTGCGACCCCCGGTTCTTACGGGGAGGCGGAAACGGTATAAAAATCAAATTTTTAGCGCATGGGGCAACATGGACTAACAAAGTCGGGATCTTTTCCTAAACTAAAACTAGCAAACTTGCTAAAGAGAGTTAGCTACTCGGAAAGATGGTTATACCTAAACTTGAACTCCTTCTTCTTCAAACTTTGTAGAGGTTGATGGTTCTTTCCTCGTCGCCTTCTTCCGTCGAAGATGGATCCACCTGAGGGTTCAACCTTCGGGCTCTTCCTCGAACTTTGAGTGAACTAGGATCTCCGGCTTGCTAAACCATGAACCCTAGAGAGAGTAGAGAGTATCTATGGGGTGCTTTCTTTTTCAAGGTGAGGGATTCTCAACACATGAGAAGGAATCACCTTGAGCTTGAGGAAGAAGAAGATGAAATGAGGAGAGAGAATGATTATGATAGAATGAGCTCTTTTCTTTTGCAACCATAACTAAAAGAAAAGGAATTATCTAATTAATAATAATAAATCAAAAATGAAATAGTTGATGGTTGTATTTGGAATGACCACTATCATAACTTGCAATAAATGAGTGTAAGCAAGAATCAAGGAGTATCCTTGCAAAGCATGATGGTGGTCAACATTCAACCATGGTCAACAAGTCAACCATGGTCAACAAGTCAACAAAATCAACCATAACAATATTTCATTTAATTACTATTATTAATTGATATTTCATAAATCTATTAGGGTTTGGAAAATGACGACTGTCAACTGTGCATACGCACCCGTTCCGAAACCCTAAAGAAAAACTTCATCCTTCGCCTCAAGCAACTGTGCATACACACCTGCATTCTCGTTCCGAGGAACAAGAATACCGAGATATAAAAGCAACCCCAAAACGTATACCAGTATCTGGCTCAAACCAGAGCCAGCCAGTAATATCCGTCCGGACTCCAAACGTGCACAAGTGCGCGGATGAGAACGAACCCTGTCGCAAAACCATGCGACCTCTACTCTGTTTTGCCCAGAGGCGAATACCCTCTGTGTGGGACTCTAAAGACTCGACACTACGCTGGCAGTGGTTTTAACCACAGACCGCAAGCGGCACTAGCTGTGCGTAACGGTCCCCAGGTAGATGCCGACAAGAAGGCTGACGAGGTGAACCCCATCTGAACTCCTACTGAGTCTAAATGTGACATTCTCTGTACAGTCCGGTCTGTTCGTCTGATACATCGCATGTCGGGCCTAGGGGGCGGTAAAACGTCAGTCCCCCAATAGCGGTACAAGTCATGTCGGAGTGAAGCCCAAAACACCCTGAGATAACACTGGAAGCCTACCAGTATATCTCGCTTGCCCTGGCCAGGGACTACTCGTGTAATGGCTCTCCTAGACACAGCGCGATGTCAACCCCCAATACCGAGAGAGACAAATCCTGTCTAACCGTCACTGCCTCCAAGTGCTTCGAGACTGCACCCAACCACTACCTGTTTGCACGACTCCTTTGAGCCGTGGTAGGGTAGTGATCAAAGTGCAGTGGGAACACACTCGAGGCGAAGTGCCAGTATCAAGTCAGCGGACTAAGCTGTACTCATGTCACCTGGGAACTGATAACTGACGATAGGTATAATACCAACCTGTCAGTTCCCGACGAGTCCTGTCCAGTGTACCCGTAACCTAACGAGCACCCGTATACTATCTCCAGTACGACGTACTGATGGCTGTGGGACAGACCATCTCCCACACTGGGATGAGAAGCGCATACGCTAGTCTACTCCGGAGTATCGATGCCCTGTCTCGATAGTCCTGCGACTAGGGACCTGTATAAGGATGTGCTTATAGATTACCCAGCCCCCACTAGTGTGACTGCCATCACAACGCTGGTAATCAAGCAAAGATCCTAAGGGCTCCACTAATGCGTATAGGTGATATCGCAAAATAAACACATGTACACATTGAAGTAGAAACAAACCAAGTAGCATACTACTATATTGAGCAAGATTGTTTATACAAGGTGAATATCCCAAGCTTCCATTAAGTAATATACAAACCAGTATGATACAGTAATGGCCTCTAGGGCATATACACTAACAAAGACCACCGTTTTGCACGCCCTCATGGACGTGGTAAGGTGGAGATCAAAGCACAGTGGGAATCACACAAGACTCTATGACGATCTCGGGTCTACAGACTAACCTGTACAAGTGTCACCTGAGAACTGCCATCTGACGTGAGGTATAATACCATCTGGGAGTTCTCGGCGAGTCCGTCCAGTGTACCCAGTCTCCACAGAGCACCCGTATACCATCTCTGATGTCAAACACCAATGGATATGGGATCATCCATCGCCCATCACATGGGTCGAGAAGCGTATACGCTAGTCTACACTGGTATATCGATGCCCCATCTCGATACACCCACGACTAGGGACCTTGAAGGATGTACTTATGGACTACCATGTCCCCACTAGTATGATCTGCATCATAGTCCAGGTAGTCAAGTACACATCCTAAGGGCTTTACCAACATGTAACTATATGACAGTATAAAGAGACTAGTATACATGTTAAGATAAAAAGCAACCAGATACTATCATCTCGAGCAAGAAAGTCATCTCTATATATGTCCAAACATCCAATATAATATACATCATCTGTACAATACTGGCCTCTAGGGCATACATACAACTAACATTTAATATATATGTGATATATATTATTGTGCTGTTTCTTTGTGTTATGCTTGATGATACATTGTACATGGGTGTATGAGACTCACACCACACTTAAGATAATGTGGGGATTTAATTATTAAAAGAAAATCAAAATTAGGTGGAAATTTGTCATGGCTTGTGAAGCTTGGAGAAGCTTGTTGAAACATTGACTTAGTCCACTAATTTTGTTTTACTCTAGATATTTATCAGCCTAACCATTATCTTTAGCTTTGGTTAAGTCTCTGCATGAGTTATATATGATATTATCTCACCCATGGTTGCCATTCTATTATTGACTTCATCTCCTTGAGCTTACTAGATTTTCTTGAGGTGAAGAAAAAGTGAGAGAAAAATAATTCTAAAGTGAGCACAATTCCTACTTCATCAATCTACACTAGACTAGCCATTTAGTATAGCTTGTTTGCTACACTAATTCTCAATTAGTAAAGAGCTAGCTTGAGTTGGAGATTCTTCGACGTAGATCATTTTCGGCCTCGAAGATCCTTGAGCAAGCTCGTTCCTTTCACCTAGTGGAGCCAAAGGAGAGTCTGGGACACCACTACTTGGAGCAAAGGGACTACTACACGGAGCTTTAGAAGTGAAGGACCCGTCTACAAAGGTTGTATCCCATTTCACTTAATGTAAAGTTGTTTACATATTTAATAACCCTAATCATCTAGTTACATCCTTGGTTATGGGTTTCTTAGCACTCTAGATTTTTTAAAATTTCATGCTTGATGACTTAGAAAACATAGTGAGGATGCTAAGGAATCCTACAATAATTATCTAGCTTTTACAAGTTTATGGTATTTTATTGAAATCTAGTCCTTTTAGTAACTTGATGGTATTTTATTGGCATTTTTTAATCTTTCATTTTTAGAAAAACTAAAGTTTCATAATATAATGAAAATATTGATTTATAATTTTGTATAATTTTTTAATTTTTAGAAAAATTAGTTTTATTTAGAAAATTCGCTTTTCTTAAAAACCGTATTTATATCCATTCGAGATCGAATAATCCGTGAGGAGTGCTGAATCTCGTTCTACTATCCTCAGGATATGCAATAATCCATACCATCCATTAGCGGGTCTCCTAACAAGGGTTATAGATGCATAATTGTAAAGGAATACGAAATACCGTTTTAAAAGAAACCCGGTTTTAAAGTTTATGGTATTTTATTGTAAAGATAATTCTTCGAAACAAATATTCATACAAAATAGGCATCGTGGTATGAAACCAAGGTGTACGTGTGGGGTAGGTCATTACCCCATGAAGTTTTTCCTAAAGGTATAGTTTTAACGAAAAAGAAAAGAGTGATAATAAAATTCAAAGTATTTTAATGAAAAAGTTTAATTATGGTTGTTTCACATGAGATTCTTGGTTAAACTTGATTCTAAACATTGGTATTTATAGTTACAAGTAATGTGGTAAAATTAGATTGACCAAATTATAAAGAAAAATGGAGTTTCTAGGGTTTAGAAAAATAATATCGGTAATAACCCCACTTTACCGATATAGGGTTTAAAGATGAAATTCAATGAAGAGAAAGAGATTTTGGGAGGGACTTACTATTTGAATATCTCAAAGAAAGAGTTAGGAAGAAGAGGGAGGCTTCCTGGCTTCGCGGGAGCTCCAGAATTTGTTTCGATCTTCGATGGAAGAAGCTTGCTCGCTAACTCCACTTTACTCCACTTGC
The DNA here is from genome assembly GCA_030015575.1 of Agapanthus africanus. Lineage (NCBI taxonomy): Eukaryota > Viridiplantae > Streptophyta > Magnoliopsida > Asparagales > Amaryllidaceae > Agapanthus > Agapanthus africanus. Next base: position 33,515,822 of record CM057339.1, read on the forward strand.
ACTTAGAAACTTTTGACAGAGTTTTTACTAGAATTTTCAGAATGGTGAAGAGCTAGGGTATGGGTTGTATTTATAGTAGAGAATTAGGGTTTAAGAATTAAAAATATGAATTAGAAAGCATTAAAATGATATTAATTGGTGAATTGAAAGGTCTCTGATTGCAGGGAAATCAAACAGTGCAGAGGAGTTGAAGAGATGAGTGTGCAAAGCACGGAGAATTTTGACCCCATCTGAACCATCCCCGCCGGCCTAATGGCTAAATCCGTCGGTCGATTTTGAGTCTCTAGCCTCGAGATTCATGCCACGAGATCAACTCTGTGTTCACACCATTTTCCACATGTTTGATTTTTCTGAACTTTTCATTTCACCGTGTATTGCACGTGCAATGTTTTCGGCTTCTAAAAAGTTAAAAAGAAAAATCAGGAAAAAAATTGTGTCTAACGGGAATCGAACGCACAGGCTACGTCTCAGCAGTGCAAAGGCTTTACCAGTGAGCTACAAGCGGCTTCTTGCTTTTATTTAACAAAACTGACTTATAACTCATTCACAGACTGTCAAACTCTTTTCTTGTATATTAATAAAAAATTTCTGTACAGAGATTTCAGAGTCGTTACATAAAGTTGTGAACTGTGATTTTCTTTACTCCAGTACTGTTTACTGACTACCATATAATGCTAGAAGCCGAAGTGTGACTACGGTGGGATCATTCTCTGATCGTAGGAGCATGGTTGGCCTAGTCACCCCTCGCATTCCGTATTTTGGGAAGCGGGGCGTGACATGGTTTTGTTGGTATCAGAGCCAGGTTTGGATGAAATTACAGTTCCATCGAGGGATCCCTAGATTGAGTTACCCCCTTGATTTATGCTTCACTGCATTTCATTTTCACTTTTCTAATCCTCGTTTGAATCTGATTTCTTTCCTTGATCATCTTTCAGAGATATGGACTCCTCAGGCAACTTCTCATGTGCCAGTTCCTACGATCGTACCGAGAAGATCCTCAGCACACTGACGACCCTAGCCCAAGCTTAAGGGAGGAAGACCGATCACTTAGCTGAGGGATTGAAGGCAATACAGAAGACCGCAATTACAGCTCTGAAGAGATCTACGGCTGTCCCCGCCGCCCCTGAGGGCGCCTTCGTACCGACTACACAGGCTAGGGTTGGTACCGTTTCTGATTTTAGGAGGATTCATCCAGCAGTATTCACGAAATCAGCAAGTCCACTTGAGGCAGAGCAATGGCTCATCAAAATGGAGAACCTTTTGACGGCCGCTTGGGTCCCTGACGATGACAGAATGAGCATGGTGAAGATCCAGCTAGAAGACGAGGCTCGCACGTGGTGGTCCATAGAAGAAAGCCGGCTGAAGAAAGCCGGCTAGAGAAACCTATCGGATGGGGCACATTCTCCACGTGCTTCCTAGATCACTATTTTTCGGCCACTGCCAAGACCGAGATGGAGGAGAAATTTATCATGTTGAGGAAAAATGGACACTCAGTGGATGTCTACGCTACAGAGTTTAATCGGCTGAGTCACTTCGCACCGTACATGGTAGCCACCGAAGCCGCCAGGGCCAGACGGTTTCAGCAGGGGCTCGATATAAAACTGCAGCAGCTTATCGCGTCTCTCGACCTACAGACCTTCGCTCAGGTGTTGAACGCTGCCCGAGTACAGGAAAGATTGGCGGAGAAGGCCAAAGGCCAACGATCGATAGACAGGAGATCCTACGTAATTCCATCATGAACTACCATTTCTCTTCGTGGAGCGATCCCAGTTCACAGGCCGGATGTTACGCAGATGAAACGTACTTTCTCACCTCAGCAACTGTAGCGGAGAGCGCTGATTTGCGACTATTGCTAGAGGCCAGGCCATATGCAGAGAGATTGTCGCAGAGCCAAGGGGCAGTGTCTGATTTGCAGATACAGCGAGCACAGGGTCAGCGGGTGTCCCCAGAGATCCAAGGTATAAGGAGGGTTCAAGCAACAACAGCCGTCATACGACACTTCAACTCAGAGAGGTCCAACTCTGGTATCCCAGCGACGATTATTCGATCAGAGGCATACTGGTACAGGTAAGAATCAGGAGCGGGCTTTTGCCCTGACCGCCGAGCAGGAAAATGCTTCAGGAGAAGTGGTTGCAGGTACTCTCCTTGTTTATTTTTTACTAGCTAGAGTTCTTTTTGATTCGGGTGCTATGCATTGCTTTATTTCTACACGATTTGTTGACACACACTCTATACCTCACGAGCCGTTGATCAAGGGTTGGGAGATACATACGGGTAACGGAATTATTGTGTCCAGCCAAGAGTGTAGGTTATACCCTGTGGTGGTTTGTGGCAGAGAATTTTATGCAAACTTTCTTTTGATTGGGACCGGTATCTACGACGTCATTCTGGGGATGGATTGGTTGAGCACGTTCCATGCTGTTATCAACTGCCGGGCTAGGAGTGTGACGTTTCGCATTCCTAATCACCCGGAGTTTGTATTCGTGGGCGGTAGCGAGTCTTTGGAACCAGCTAAGTTCCGAGCGAAGCCGAAGACCTTGATAGCTATGGAGATAGACGAGGAGCCAGTACCGGAGGTAGCTCGAGAGTTTCTTGATGTGTTCCCTGAAGATCTACCCGGTTTACCCCCGCCTCGCGTATTGAACTTCTCGATCGACCTGATTCCAAAGACGGCGCCAGTTTCCAAGGAACCCTACAGGATGGTGCCAGATGAGTTGGCAAAATTAAATAAGCAGATAGAAGATCTCCTGGACAAGGGATTTATCCGTCCAAGTGCATCCCCGTGGGGTGCTCCTGTGTTGCTGGTTAAGAAGAAAGATGGTTCCTTGCACATGTGCATCGACTACCGGGAGTTGAAACGGGTGACCGTGAAAAACAAGTATCCCATTCCACACATCGACGACTTGTTTGACCAGCTGGGTGGTGCTCGGGAATTTTCTAAACTAGACCTTCGGTCAGGGTACTACCAAATCAGGGTTAAGGCAGAGTATGTATGCAAGACGGCCTTCCGAACCCAATATGGCAACTATAAGTGCCGTTCGGTGTTACCAATGCACCGGCCATATCTATGGACTTGATGAACAGGGTTTTCTCTAAGTACTTAGATCGGTTTGTCGTCGTATTCATCAACAACATTCCAGTCTATTCCAGAAGTTGAGAGGAGCACGCCGAGCATCTACGAATTGTGTTGCAGATTCTACGGGAGGAGAAGCTCTATGCTAAGCTAAGCAAGTGCGAGTTTTGGCTCGACAAGGTGCAATTTCTGAGGAATGTCGTTTCGAGTGACGGCATTTCGGTGGATCCGGCGAAAATTGAATCTATCAAGGACTGGCCGACCCCAAAATCGGTAGCTGAAATAAGGAGCTTCTTAGGATTGGCTGGGTATTATCGACGGTTTGTCCAAGATTTCTCCAGAGTAGTGGAACCCTTGACGAAGCTCACACGGAAGGAGGTGCCTTATGTTTGGTCGAAGGGGTGCACCCAGGCGTTCGAGCTGTTGAAACTGATGTTGACCACGGCCCAATCCTGACTGTGTCAGACAGCTCCAGTGGCTTGGTTGTTCGTAGTGATGCGTCAGGAAAAAGTTTAGGTTGTGTATTAATGCAGAACAGTCGAGTGGTAGCTTACGCCTCTCGTCAGCTGAAAACTCACGAGAAGAACTACCCCACGCATGACCTGGAGTTAGAGGCCGTTGTGTTCGCTTTAAAGATTTGGAGGCATTACTTGCTAGGCGAAAGAGTGGAGGTGTACAAGGATCACAAAAGTTTGAAATACGTGTTCACTCAAAAGAAGCTGAATATAAGACATCGCAGATGGTTGGAGTTGATGGCAGACTACGATATTGATCTACAGTATCACCCGGGGAAAGTGAACGTCGTTCCTGATGCTCTCAGTCGCAGGCCGCCAGCCACATTGCTGACTTGTCAGAAGGGGATTCTCGATGACCTTCAGAGACTCGAGTTGGAGGTAGTTATACCGGGTGTGCCCGGAGAGCTCTGGCAATTGCAGGTTCAATCATCGCTTATAGATCGCATTAAAGGTGCACAGGCTGGAGACTCTCAATTGCAGAAGTTCAGAGGGTTGGTCGAGGCTGGTTTGAGGACGGATTTACAGATTCATGAAGATGGTTCTTTAAGATTTGGCAGACGACTGTTTGTTCTAAAGGGGGGTATTCGAGATGAAGTCCTAGCTAAGGCACACAATTCCGCTTACTCGGTGCACCCAGGAGGCACCACGATGTACAGAGATCTGAGGCAGCACTTCTGGTAGAAAGGAATGAAGAGGGAGATTGCGTGCTTTATCTCTAAGTGTCTGGTATGCCAATAGGTGAAAGCCGAGCATCAGAGAATGGCTAGGTTGTTACAACCGCTTTCAGTGCCAGAGTGGAAATAGGAGCACATCACCATGGATTTTGTCACGGCACTACCTTGAAGTCTAAGGGGCAACAATGCTGTCTGGGTTATTATTGATCATCTCACGAAGGCAGCACATTTCATACCTTTCCGAGTCGGACAATCGATGAAGTTGCTTGCGAAGAAGTCTATGCAGGAGATTGTGAGACTGCACGGAGTACCCGTTAGTATCGTGTCTGATCGAGACACCAGGTTCGTTTCCCATTTCTGGAAGAGCCTGCAGGAGAGTTTGGGCACTCGTCTCAAGTTCAGCATGGCCTATCATCCGTAAACAGACGAACAATCCGAGTGTACTATCTAGACACTCGAGGATATGCTGAGGGCATGCATGCTTGATTTTCAGGACTCTTGGGAAGATCACCTCCATCTGGTAGAGTTTTCGTATAACAACAACTACCAAGCTAGCATCCAGATGGCCCCGTTCGAGGCTCTGTATGGATGGAAGTGTCGATCCCTTCTTTGCTGGGATGACGTGGGTGAACGAAGGTTGTTGGGCCCTGAGCTCATAGTTCAGACAGTAAGCAAGTTTCAGACGATCAGGCAACGTATAAAGGCGGCTGAGGACCGGCAGAAGAGTTGGGCAGATACCAGCAGAAGGTCGTTGGAGTTTGGTGTTGGTGACCGCGTATTTCTGAAGATATCACCCACTCGGGAAGTGATCAAGTTTGGTAGTCGGGGGAAACTCGGTCCCCGATTTATCGGACCTTTTGAGGTGCTAGAGCGAATAAGAGAGGTGGCTTATCGACTAGCCTTGCCTCCATCGCTAGCTGGTGTGCACAATACTTTTCATGTATCTCGGTTAAGACGCTATATTCGGGATGACAGCCATATCTTGGACCATTCAGAGTTAACTTTGGGCACTGATCTGTTTTACGAGGAGCAGCCTACCACCATTCTCGATCGTCGGGAAAAGTGCTAAATAACAAAGTCATTCCCTTGGTTCGAGTTTCTTGGGGTGGTCATTCTCCAGGAGAGTCTACCTGGGAGCGTGAGGAGGACATCCATTCACGTTTTCCACACCTATTTGAGTAGTTGTTGTTTGTTCCGTTGTTTTCATTCTTTAATTTCAAGGACGAAATTTTTGTAAGGGGGTAAGATGTAAATCCCCAGTTCTATGTATATATTTTTCCCGTATTTTTCTCAAAATTTTCCTATTATTTTTGCACATTTTTATATTTATTTATTATTTTATTTATTTATTTTCCTAATCTAAACCCTAACCCATTTCCCTAACCTGACCCGACCCTTTACCTTCTTCTTCTCCTTCTTCTTTTTCTTTTCCTTTTCTTTTTTTTTCCCTCCAAAATTTCCCAATGACTCTTCCTTCTCGCGCTCGACCCCAACTCGGCCCTCGTAGACGCCGCTCCTCGCTTGCCAACAATCTCCCCGAGATTCTCTCTTCTGAATCCCCACCCCCTCTCCCTCTCGTTCTCCCTTTCCTCACCGACGCCTCCGCAAGACCCGCTCCCCCACGACCTGCTCTTCGCCAACTACCTCCATGACTTTTGCGCCCACCTCCGACGACTTCACCCATGAGAAGCGAACCAACCTACCTCACTCCCCATGATCTCCTCAACCGTTTCCCACCCTATCTCAACACACCCGAGCTCACCTCTTCTCTAATCCCCCCAGCTCCTCTTACGACCCATCTCCTTCCTCACAACCGAGCTCATGCCTATTTCCTTCATCAACTCCACCGAGCTCCTTTTCACAACCCACACTTGAGACTTCCATCGCCGTCAGCCACCGTCATCGCTTGCACCACCCTGCAGCCACCATCGCCGGCCAACCATCACGATGAGCTCGGCTGCCACCCATTGCCGACGTTGACCACAACCACCACCGGTCCCTCGACTTCGTCGTCGCTAAGCACCCTCCACCTGACCTCACCACCGTCCATCTCCTTCTTCCTCCAACCTCACAACATCACCTTGTTGGACCTTGCACACTTCACTGCCATTGCATTCACTATCAACGTCTCGTTAGACGTCGCCATAACCGAGCTACCCTTCAAACGTAGCCGATCGAGCCTCACTGCACTGAGCTCCCCCGACGACCCCCTCCTTGCTGCTCACCGCACTCTACTCGCCGTTAAGCCGCCGTCGACTTTGTCCCCCAAAATCCCCTCCACGTCATCGACATCATCGTCGCACCGTCTTGTCTCCGTCGCACTGCAATACCCGAGAACTTCTTCCAAGCTCGAGCCAAGTAGCATCACACCCAACCGAGCTCCACCCATGCCCCGGTCCAGTGCCCTCGTCGTGCCAGCCTCCATGCCACACCGTGTCCGCCTCCGTGCCACACCGTGCCCGCCTCCGTGCCACCCGTGCCCCGGTCCAGTGCACCCGCCGTGCCACTCCCGTACTATGCACCGAGCCAAGACCGTGCCCACTACCGTGTCACGCCCGCGTCTTTACCATGTCTAGTACCGGGTCACGACACATCGCGCTCGCGTCACGCACTGTGTCCAGCATCGCATCATCTTGTGTGTCGAGAAGAATCCTGCACGTGGTGTCGCTTCTATATCAGCGACCGAAGGTAAGTGAAAATTCTCACTTGTTTTTCATGCTATTATAAATATTAGCCAATTTTTTTTACAATAACTAGATATATACAAATGTAATTAGATCGTAAACTATTATTGAATTTGTGTGGCGAACCATAATGCCATCTTATGGAATGGAGCCCGACTAGGGCCTATTACTGTGTTGGTATCACGTAGAAATTATATGGTTAATATTTAAATTCGTTTGGCTAAAGCAAACATATGTTTCGATCGATAACCGAATGTTTACCCAGGATGTTCGATAAGATCCTTAAGCCAGAATCTAATTAAAATCGGCGGAACTTGTGTTTGTTGAACCCGTTTACTATTTTACTATTCACAGACACACTGTAGAAATTTGGTTGCAAATTAATATTGTTTTCCCCCCCATAATATGTTGCTCCCGATAACCATTGCGAAATCAGAATTTTCCCGAATATGCTAGACCATTTAATTCATAATAAATCGTAAAAAAATTGGATCATAGCGTTCTTAGGCTCACTGCAAAGAGGACTATATAACTTAAAAATCTACGGTGACTTTCACTGAATATCGTGTCTTTTAGATAGCGGAAACTGAAATGATTTGTGGCTCTAGACTGCAGTCCTAAACCAAAATCCCTACGAATACCTGAAATCAAACACCTGCAACTCATCGTTCAAATTCGCAAATGTGCAAAAATATATATAGATACATAGTAAATTTAGTTATCTTTCTTATGCGACCGGTTCTAATGATTTATGGCGCTGTTTGATATTTTTAACATAATTTATTTCATCGATGTATATGGCCGATTGCTGCAGTTTTTCATCTTGATACCCGAACTTAAGCGCCTGTATATCCCTACACAAAACTGAAAATATGCGGAAACCTATATATTCATGTAGACAATTTAGTTAGCTAACATATGGTTCTTGTCTCATTCAGTTTCACTATCGTTTGGTATTTTGTTTATATTTTAGATTGTCGACGTGTTCTGCAGTTTTTGCAGTGACATTTTTTTTACACCTTCACACTAAACAGGACATATCTCCTAGTACAGAAAGGCTATCATTGATCCGCTTGATGCGTCAGAAACCTAACAGATAGAACTAGGTTTTATTAACATCTAAATCTAAACACAATCCCTAATAAACCGCGCGTGAAGTTGAACTTCCAGTTCTGAAACTAGAATTCCAGCAACTGATCATTGATTTAAAATGATGATAAATTGTTAACCTGAATTCCTATTGACGTGAAACTAATTTTACCGCTTATATAATCATGTATACCTCGTACTCATTTTATATTGTTTTGGTCGATTCTATACGTGTGATTTATGGTGAATTTTGCAAGTCATGTGGCGTTGGCTGTCATAATTTAGTGAGCACTTGTTTAATGCATTTCTACCTTATTCTGTGTTGCTTTATACTCAGTGCGAAGTGATCGTTTACATTGAGACCTAGCGAGTGACTTGCATTGTCGAACGTGAGTGGTATTGGATTAGTTGTATCAAGCATGCCAGTGATAAGTGATTGACTAGTGAAAATGGACATTGCAGTGAAAATGAGTAAGACCGTGATTTGGCGCGTGCTAGTATACAATTAATCCTATACTTATAGTTAGTGAGACCTGGGGAATGAGGAAATCAAGGTGGAATTGAACTCGTATTTAACGAGGTTCAGTGACTTAGAGGATGATCAATTGATATTAGTGATACACACACACACATTAGGTCGTAGGCCTAGCAGCATGGCTGCAGAGTTATGTCCCGGATAACAGTGGACCGTAGTCTCGGGCATGCACGAGACCCTCATTAAACACGAGCATCCTTTCCACCAATTGATTTCATTAACTGAGTGACTGATAAGTAGTGACATACACATTGCCTGGTTTGCTGACATGATACATATATCATGCTGTTCATATTCAAATGATATTCATTATTCTCATGTTTCTGTATTCTGCCGCACCTTTCATGTTTAATAACATTGTACACACATTATATATTTATTGCTATATGTGTCGCCCTGATGACCTAAATGTGTATGCTCAGAGGACGAAGTAGACCCAGCTAAGGAGAAGGACCTGCCATTCGAGATCACCGAGATTTAGACCGCGACATCAGCGCCGCCCCTTTTTTTTGCTATAAGCACATTGTTATTCCATTGGTTAGTTATTTCTTCCATGCATATAAATGTATCTTAAACTTTTTTATTTTAATGTAATAAAGTTGTGAACTGTGATTTTCTTTACTCTAGTACTGTTTACTGACTACCATGTAATGCTGGAAGCCGAAGTGTAACTACGGCGGGATCATTCCCTGACCGTAGGAGCATGGCCGGCCTAGTCACTCCTCACATTTCGTATTTTGGGAAGCGGGGCATGACAAACTCCGTAGTTAAGCATGCTCGAGCCAGAGAAGTTTTAGGATGGGTGACCTCCTGGGAAGTGGCCCGTGGTCGGGTCCGGTTCGCCCCGAAGGACAAAACCGTGCAGCTTCGGCCAGAGCGGACAATACTCTCTGTATTGAGGGTGGGGCTAGACATATCCGTCTGTTTCATATCACTCTGGTCGGTATCCTCCGGATATCCGTCGAGTCCAATACTACCACTGGTAGGTAGTGTTTTCCTGCCATGCTCAACGCCTTTCTATACGATCTTCTTGTCCCGGGGTACCGTACTGGTCCACCATATATCCGCAATCGGTTTCTCCCCTGCCTCGATTCGGATAATCATCGTAGCTCAGCACCAAGAAATCTCATGGTGGACGTCGAAATATCACATCAAGAGAAACCATGTTTTTAAAACAATTACAAGTTTGTAAATAATATATGCGGTTTCTCGAAATCTCATGAAAACGGAATCTCATGAAATGCATAGCAGTAATGAAATAATATGTATAGGCACAGAACAATACTGTAACGCATAAGTGTGTTCATATGAGCGTGTCGTGTAGCAAGGTAAAAAAAGTGTAATAACTGAACTAGTATGTGGTACTGGGTATTAAACAGTAACTAAAATACTAACAGATTATAAGGTGATACGGTAACATAGCGAGTTCTAATATGTACGTGGTATGGCAATTACCGATGATGTGTGTGTGAGTTGGCAAGAATGTGTACGTGTAACAGGTGCATTATCGGTAATGGTGCATGTGTCCTAGCAAACAAACTTACGTAAAGGTAAGGGTATGAAGCGTAGTATATATATCGTAAAGGAAAATAATGTGAGCGTATGCAGAAATAAGAAATCATAATGCAAGCGTAAGCAGAATAGAGAAATCGCAAATGTAAACAATATAAAAATACGCAATTACGTATGAGCCATATAGTTGTAGTTTAAAATAGTACAAATCGTTATTTTTAGAAAATAGAGGCTACGGCATTTTTGAAAAGATACCATTTGAAAAGCCGTAGCGTCCCCTTGAAGTTATCATTTAAAAGTGCGTAACAATTCGCTAGTTTTTAAAATAGGTATGGCTCTAAATATATCATAATATTTACTATGTGAATTTAAACAAGCTTTTCTCAAGTCGATATATAAGTCGGCGATCCATCCTCATCATATCACGTATGTAATATCTATCGTACGATATCATCAAATCAATAGTATAGACCTATAGTCACGTACATCATCTTATCTCATCTCATGTCCTCATATATTATATCATATAATATCGTCTCATATCATCATATCCAATCATATCGACTCGTGTTATGATATCAGATCATATCCTTATCTCATCACTCACACACACACACACATATGTGTTTATATAATTTCATAAGTAGATATAGCTCATAGGCTAAGAAATAATACCAGGGTATATCTTTCTACTAAATCTACCACTATCACATATAGTATTCTAATAACCCTATAGGGTAGGTGTACATATCTAACACACACACACATACACACACACATACATACATATATATATATATATATATATATATATATATATATATATCCTACGGTTGCAGGGGCGTTATACACCATCTACTCGACTTGTCCCATAGATATGCATCTACCCACCTAACTTCGTCTTGCCCTAGTCGATTCCGAAGGATGACTTTCCCTCCTGCTTCGTCTTGAAAGTCCACACGCTTGTACCTACAAATCAAAGTATATCGTATCGCATAAAAATCCAAATCGAAAACCGATACGACGAACGTAGCGCACATAGATTAGAACATATGGTCAACGCGTGCTAAAATAACAAAATACCCTCCGGCGTCGACGTACGAATGTCAAACGACTAAGCCAAAACACAAAAATCCAAAATCCAAGTTTCAAATATAAGCAAAACCAAGTTAAAATGCTCCCAGATTTTGGCACATGTAGTATGGGACAAAACTAACAATACAATGGTTAAGTTATAAGGAGTGTGAGCTACAGACCAAATCCCGACGCCCAATTCAAAAATTAAGCCACCAGAATGTGCTACAGTAACCGTCACCGGCGGTTGAATTTTGGAATTTGGATCTCGTTCTTCTGTGGCGGTCTCTTAGTGGTCTAATTAGGTCGATGTGGTTGTTTGTTTATCTTGCAAATACACCAAGTTGTTCCAGAATTCATTTGAACTTTAAATATCAATGAAAACCGACATCAGAAAATTCCAAACTCATCTTTGAAACTTCAAAGATCATTTTAACCAAGTTTACCATCACTACTATGCCAGTAAACACTCACTACACCCTCTACTATATCTCCACTACAAGTTTTATCTCCCAAAACTCATCCTAGAATTTTCCAAGTTCACAAAACATGCACATAAAGCATCTAAACTAACTCTAACTAAATTGTGAGGGAAAACTTAACTAAAATATGGTTTAGGGAAGGAGTTTTATCTCATAGGAGCAATACAAGAAAATTCTAAGATGGCTAAAGGAGCTCAAAATCCAAACTTGATCATGCCACAAGGTTAGGATTGAGATTATGAACATTTTTTATGAAGATTATATGATATTTTGATGGGGTTTTAGGGTGGTCTATGGTGGTAGTGAGGATGGAGGAGGTTGATGATGAAGAAGATGAAGGAACAGATGGAATGAGATGAAGAAATAAGAAGGAAGAATGGTACAAACATAACCCCTCACACTTTCTCTCTTTCTCCCCCTCACCCACACCCATACCTTTCTGTCCCTTTGTCCCTTCATTTCATTTCTTTTCTCTTTTCTCTTCTCTTATTTTTTGAAAACAAATGCAAACCATGGTACAAACACAAATGTAATGTTAACATATCATGCACACAAGCATGATTAACAAAATAAAATATGGTTTAATGTAGTAATTAGTAAAATACTAATTAAATTTTAACATTAAACTTGTATGAATATAATTATATATTAATTCTTGAAAAGTCCAATAAATAAATGTTTCTCATAAATGATAATTCATTTTAAATCCCAATTATTTTTCTAAAATATAAGTATATAATTTTACCAATCTACGAAAACTCAAATCTATATTCGTATAATATCTGGGAAATTTATTATTTTATTATTTAAATTCCAAAAATATTATTTTCTATTTTCTGAAATGTTACAGAAGGGTTATTTTTAGTTAACAAAGAAAAACCAAGTGCCGTTTTTAGAAAAACCGAGTTTGGGAGGCCTTTTTTAAAAATATGGAAATTTGGAGGGTCCAAAATCAAAAAAAACCCTATTAATATCTGCTTTGTAACCGAACCAAATATAGTCAAATACAAAGATGTTTTTTTTTAAAATTACCGAACTATATTTGTATTTTTAACTGTCTCTAGAAATAAATACGGATATGATAATGTTCATAGCGGCTCTGTAATTGATCCGGATGCAAGCCTATCTTCCATACATGCTACATGCTTTTTTGCTCCTGATGTAAAACAGAGATATTGATATGATATGGACTTTCTTGTCCACATAAATGTAGCTATCATGGTACTTTGAACCTTTTTTTCCCCTCCAAAACTGGACTGCATAATGTTTCATGATGGGTACAGTCAACATCAACCTAATTTGTTTCGGATCCATACCAAAAATTTTATGAACAATTGTATCGCCCGATAATGTTTCACCATGAACCTTGACTAACCAAGTTCCTATCACATATTTAGTTTAGAAGAAGAAATTATTCCAAATTGAATCAAGTCTTCCTAAGTGGATGTTTCCAACAACATTTTTGCTGAGTTAAAAATGAGTGAGTGTATTCTATTTTATCTCTCTTCTGCAACCGATTAACTGTGATTTCGCATTTTAAGACTCTAAATTTTTGTTGTTTGGTTCCTAAGGTCGACTTGATTCGAAGTTTGGAAGGTTAGATTACACTAAAATACCTCAAAGTATTTTTATGATAGTAAAATCCTTAACAGCTACTTTTGAAGATACTGAAATGAAATAAAATCTCTCTAAAACAGTAAATTACATAATTTTGTTTAGGGTATTTTACTGAAAAATGCGATAGGTAAGGGTGTTATAGCGTAATTTGCCCAATATATTATTGTTTCATACATGATTGCTAATTTTAGAGGCAAGATCCAGTTTATCCCAATATAACCCTATCTGTTTTCCAGCAAAGTTCATATGTGATTTTTTCTTCTAAGATGCAAGGCAACAAAATTCCTATGGAAACCACTTTTTTATCGATCAATTTTAAAATTGTTTTTCGGCAAGTTTTCTTTTGGCAAAAAAAGGAGTTTAATAACGAGCAAGAGAAAAGAGAAAGAATAAAGGCAGAATCACAAGAAACCCTCTCATTTTTTGCATAGGCCGTATTCCACGTGACCAGGAATTTTCTCTGGATGCTTCCCACGGGGTCTGATTGACATAGCCGTGTTCTGCGAGGGCCAGGCTCCGCTCTGGACATTTCCCATGGGGTCAGGATTGACATAGACCGTATTCCACGTGACCAGGAATTTGCTCTGAATGCTTCCCACGGGGCCAGGATTGACATAGCCGTGTTCCGCAAGGACCAGGCTCCTCTCTGGACGTTTCCCACGGGGTCGGGATTGACATAGGCTGTGTTCCACGTGACCAGGAATTTGCTCTGGATGCTTCCCACAGGGTCTGATTGACATAGCCGTGTTCTGCGAGGACCAGGCTCCGCTTTGGACGTTTCCCACGGGGTCAGGATTGATATAGGCTATGTTCCACGTGACCAGGAATTTGCTCTGGATGCTTCCCACGGGGTCGGTTTGACATAGCCGTGTTCTGCGAGGACCAGGCTCCGCTCTGGACGTTTCCCACGGGGTCAGGATTGACATAGGCCTTGTTCCACATGACCAGGAAAGGTTGACTCTCGGTTATTTGTGCATCGTCGAGTCATGGAACTGGGAATTTTGCTGCAGCTCCGATTTGTTGATGCCGTGTCAGTTGAAATGAGACGGATATTGAGATGATCTCCAGGCTGCTTTGTGAACCGTTGAGACTTGGCTCTCTTTCGGATAGAGCCTGGTGGGAAGGTGTGGTTCCCTCTTAATTTGTGCCCCTGGATTGTATATAGGGATCGATGTGATCTCATCCGTAGGGCAAAAGTTTCGTTTTATATATATTTCTTTCCGCGATGCTCTATCATTTCAGCTTTTATATCGCGAAGGTCGCGATTGCCCAATCATTTCGGCTATTTTTCGCGGTGTCCAATCATTTCGGCTATTTGTTTTATTTTTACTCGCTGCTTTTTATTGTGAGTTGCCCAATCATTTCGGCTATTTTGCATGCATACACTTTTACTTGCTGATTTTGTTTGCAAGTTGCCCCATCATTTCGGCTATTTCGTATGCATGTGTGGCTCGCTGGCTTTTTGCCACAAGTTTTGGGATTTGACACCAATTTCGGCATCAGCATCGCTGCAACTGGGATATTGCCAGGAGCGAATCATCATTTGCCTTCGTCGATGTCGAACAAAGGTGGCTTAGTAGACAGGGTTAGGATCCTATCAACTAAGGCTTTTGGCTTCATGAGCCGTAAGGGTCTCATAATGGTATTTCTCCCTACGAGTCGTGAGGATCTCGTAGGTGTGTTTCCTCCTTAGGAATCGTGAGGATTCCCAAGTGTATGGATTCTTGTAAGTCGTAAGGATCTTACAAGAGTATTTTCTTCTTTTAAGTCGAGAGGACTTACAAGGGCTGTTCACCGTGTAGACATATCCCTAGTCATGGATGGGACTTTGTTAGGGAAATGTTTATTCGCGCCCGTGGATTGTATACAAGGGTCAATATTGAACTACTTGTAAGGAAACATTGGAGGTTGTGATGGCTGCTTAAGAACAGGTTCAGATCCTTGTAGCTTAAGGCTTTTGAATCCTATGAGCCGTGAGGGTCTCAAAGGGGAATTCTCCTTACGAGTCGTGAGGATCTCGCAAGTGTAATTTCTCCTTAGGAATCGTGGGGGTCCCTAAGTGTGTTGCTCCCTTGTGAGTCATAAGGATCTCACGCAGGTGGTTTCTCCTCATAAGGTCGAGAGGACCTTGCAAGTGTCTTTTAACGAGATTGCGCCCTTTCGGGTTTTCACAAAACTTGCCGGTAGCCCTGTTGTTTTTACTTACGGAGCCCTTTCAGGTTTTCATCCGTGCCCATTTTGCTTATGGACATACCGTTTTCTTCTTCTTTTTTGTGTCAGCTTTAGGATGCTGCGGTCCGTAGTAGTTTATCGACGTCTCGGTCAACAACCAGTTTTAGAACATAGTGGTCCGTCATTAGTTTAAGGATGTTCTGATCCGTTGTTGTTAGTTTTAGGACATTTCGGTCCGTTGTTGGTTTTAGGACATTTCGGTCCGTCGTTAGTTTAAGGACGTTTCGGTCTGTTGTTAGTTTTAGGACATTTCGGTCTGGAAGCCGGCTGCTACTTATAGAGTTTGGGTTTAAGAAGATAGCGAGCGGACATAGACGTCGTCATCTATCGTTGACCTAGGCCGTGAGTCATTAGGCGTAGTATTTTTTTAGGAAGCGACCGTTTATTGGCCTAAAAGGTCTTTCATCATGCATGTCCATGAGTAGGTAGGCTCCACCCTGGTAAACTTTGTCTATGATATACGAGCCTTCGTAGTTCGGCTCGAATTTCCCCCGTTTAGCACGATTAGGAATCATAGGTCTTTTGACCACTAGCACGAGTTCGCCTTGGCGGAATGTTCTCGGCCTAGTCAATCTCTCATATGAGCGCGTCATCTTTGCTTTATAAGCCTCCAAATTTTGCTGCGCCATGAGCCTAGTTTCATCAAGGGCATCGAGCTCCTCAAGCCGAAGGTGAGAATTTTCTTCGTCTGTTAGCTCGTAGTGAACCACCACTCGTAGAGAGGGCAACTCTATCTCAAGGGGAGTACCGCTTCTGTGCCGAATACCAATGCATACGGCGTTGTGTTTGTGGCTGTTTTGAACGTAGTTCGATATGCCCAGAGAGCTTCATGCAGTCTCTCGTGCCAGTCCCTCTTATTTCGAGACACCGTCTTTTTCACGATCTTCGTCAAGGTCTTGTTAAAAGCCTCAGCTGGACCGTTAGCTCGGGGATTATAGACCGATGAATATCTCCAACTATGTTATGTTGTTGTGTGAAGCGGCTGATCTTGTGGCTTCTATAGGCTGGACCGTTATCGGAGATAATCCGCCGCGGAGTGCCAAACCGATAAATGACGTGTGTCTTGAAGAAATGGAGGATATTTCCGTCTTCACTTCTCTTAGCGGTATTGCTTCCGCCCACTTGGAGAAGTAATCGGTTGTCGCCAAAATGAACCGATGTCCTCTGGACGATACTGGTTCAATGGGCCCGATTATGTCGGTTCCCCACATTTTGAACGGCCAGCTAGCCACCGTTGGATGTAGTGGATTTGAATGCTGGTGGATGAAGTCCCCATGAATCTGGCACGAGTGGCACTACTTCGCGTATTCTAGGCAGTCTTGGATCATCGTGGGCCAATAGTAGCCCATCCTTTTGATCTTCAGTTTCATCTTCGGCCCGGCTTGATGAGAACTGCAGAGTCCGTCGTGAGTTTCTTGGATGACTCTCTTTGCTTCTTTAGGTCCCAGGCATCTTAGCCATAGAGAATCAAATGATCTCTTATGCAGAGTATCATTAACAAAGGCGAAGGATAGAGCTCGTTTCATGAGCTGATACCTTGAGGATGCATCTTCAGGTGTTCGACGGGATTTGAAGTGGTCTATAAAGACTTCTCTCCAATCCATAGCCTTTTCCTGGTCTTTTATTTGTAGAGTCGTTTGCTCGGTCGCTCCCTTCTCCTCAGACGAATCTGGAGATATTTCTGCTGGTGCAAGAACCCGACGGCTTTGCACAATGATCCTCACGCCATCGAGGTTCTCGTCGGCCGTTTCTTTAGCGAGCTTAGCTAATGCATCCGCCTTGCTATTTTCCGCACGCGGTATGCTTTCCAGGGCATAGGCAGGGATTTGAGTCAGCAATTGCTGCACTCTCTTGCCGCATTTCACCAACTCTGGCTTGCACGTTTGATAGTCGTCGTTTACTTGTCTCCGTATATGAGGAGGTTTTCAATTCCCATATCGATAGCGATCTCAAGACCTGCTATCAAAGCTTCATATTCGGCTTCATTATTCGTCCTCGGCTCTGTTAAGGAGAAGGCAAAGCGCATTATCCCTCCTTGTGGAGTCACGAAGATGAGGCCTACCCCTGATTTGATTATGGGAGTGCTTTGTTTGCGCTTCTTCACGGAAGATGCTCCGTCGAAGTAAAGTTCCCATTGGGTATCATTCTCTCTTCTCCCCCCGTCGATCGTGTCAAGCACGTGCTCATCTGGCAATTCACAGTTCAAGGGAGATTCGGCAGATATCGGATGCTTAGCGAGGAAGTCGGCGATGGCCTGGCCTTTCACTGCCTTAAGAGGCCGATAAGTTATCGAGAACTCCATCAAGAGCAAGACCCATTTAGCGAGTCGTCCCGTTAATATGGCCTTCGACATCAAATATTTGAGAGGATCCACCTTCGATATGAGATGGACCTCATGTGCCAACGCGTAGTGTCTAAGCTTCGTTATTGCGAAGATCAACGCTAGGCAGTGTTTTTCGATGGGAGAATAATTGTTTTCTGCCCCCAGGAGAACTCGACTCAGATAGTAGAGAGCTCTTTCTTTCTTTTGGTTGTTCTCTTGTGCCCACAGCGCGTCTAAAGAACTTTCGAGGGCTGTGGTATACAGGACGAGAGGCTTTCCCTTGACCGGAGCGGTTAGCATCGGAGGATTCTGCAGGTATTGCTTAATTTCATCCAGTGCGCTTTGGCATTTGCGATCCCAGACGAATGTAGTTCCCTTCTTCATTAGGTGACTGTAAGGATAGCATTTGCCTGAGAGATTGGCTATAAATCGCCGGATATATGCATGCTTTCCTTGGAGAGACCACAGCTGCTTGAGAGTTCTTGGCGGAGGCATTTCCATAATCGCCTTGATCTTTGACAGGTCTATCTCGATGCCTCGGTGTCGTACAATGAATCCCAGGAACTTGCCTGAGGACACTCTGAATGCGCATTTGAGAGGGTTCATTTTCAGGTTGTATTTCCGCAGACGTTGGAACACGATCTTCAGATGCTCCCAATGCTCCTCGTGCGATTTGCTTTTCACTACAAGATCGTCAATATAGCATTCGACGACTTCATGTATGAGGTCATCGAAAATCTTCGTCATGGCCCTCTGATAGGTGGCGCCTGCGTTCTTTAGACCGAAAGGCATCACTTTGTAGCAGAATATTCCCAGGGGAGTCCGGAAAGCGGTATGCTTCTGGTCCTCGGGATGCATCTTTATCTGATTGTATCCTGATGAGCCGTCCATGAAAGAGAAGATTTCGTGAGTAGACGTATTATCTATCATCAACTCGGTGACCAACTGGAAAGTCATCCTTCGGGCAAGCTTTGTTGAGATCCCGAAAGTCTACGCATATGCGCGTCATTCCATTTTTCTTCATCACTGGGACGATGTTGGCAATCCAGTCAGGATACTGAAGCTCTTGGATGAAGCCGGAGTCGATCAGCTTCTTTACCTCGGCATTGATTCTCATCTCAAGCTCGAGCCGCATTCTTCTCGGTACTTATTTGATCGGCTTGACGTCCGGAGATATCGCCAATTTGTGCACCGCAATCTCTGGATCTAGTCCCGGCATCTCGGAATAGCTCCATGCGAAACAATCTTTATATTGTATGAGCACGCCTTTTAGCGTAGCCACCCTTTCTTCAGACAAAAGCTCACTGACAAATGTCGGCCGCGAGTCACTTGCCGTTCCCAAGTCAATTTTCTTGAGGTTATCCGCAGTAGTATGTATTCCATCTTCCAGCTCTTTTGGCGCCGGTAGAAATTCTGAGATTACATCGTCATCATTGTTTTCGAAGCACCAGAGGAGGTCATCCATATTCTTAGGTTCTTCTGCTGACAGCGTTATCATATGACAGGTACGAGATCGCTTCCAAAACCGATGTTGGTCTGGTTCTACTCTTGCTACATGCGCGGCTTTTGGTTCATGCTTCTGCGGCGGGGTTAGCCTCTAACTGCTGGATAGAGCGAACCTACCTTGCTGATACTGGTCTTCTACCCAGTCTTTGAATGTGAAGCAGTCTTCGAGGGGATGTCCTATTACCTGGTGATAGGAGCAATAGTCTGGGTGAGAGACCTCGCCTGCTTGCTCGGGGTGCTTGGACTCCGGGAGGGTAATCAGCTGGTGTTTTATGATAAGATCAATTATCTTTCTTATCGTGTCTTGGGAAAAAGAATACGCTCGACCCATCTTCCTTATAAGAGACGAATCCTGGTTGCTCGATTCTCGCTCGCGTGGCTTCTTGGTCCCGCTTTGTCATTTTCGAATGCTTTTTTTGTTCTTGGGTTTATTTCTGCCTCTGCGTCGGGTCTTTTGTATGACGGATTGGCGACGAAGGGCATCGTCACTTTTTGCAGCCTGCTGAAGGAGGCGCTGCGTTCTGGCTTTCTCTTAGATGGCCATTTCGCGATTATGGTCGTTTTGAACCTTTTGACCCGCTTCCCTTATAAGCTTGTCCATTTGTTCTTCGAACGACAGACTTGGCATTCACACGACGGGAGCTCGTTTTGGTTCAGGGTTAGCATCTTCCCACAAAGCATCTCCTTCTTCATCAAAGTCATGTATGACGTAGCAGCCGCGGAATCGCTCCCGTTTCTTGGATTGAACATATCCAAGCCCGATCGTTTCCATCCTCCCGTTGGGTAACTTTCGTTGAGTTCCGGGGACGTTCCGGATCTTGTTATAGAACTAGGCTTGTCGAGCTGTCTGTTTGAAGGGTATGCCTTGGCGCCTCAATAGTCTTTTTAATCCGTCTGTGTAGTATCTGGGCAAACGGATGGGCTGGAGCCTGTCAAGTGTAGAATCCGCACCATGTCAAATTTCTTTCTCCACTTTGGTTTCCCCGGATCGGTAGAATAGGATCGCCTTTTCACCCTTTCGCCTGGGGGGGCATAGAATGTCTGCAGCTCTTGCACACTATAAGTTTCAAGTGCATCGAGCTCTTTTTAATGCTCTTGCGGAACCATGACAACTTGCAAACTTTGATCTTCATCGGCGAAGGCTTGTATCGATGGTCGAGCAGAGAATACGGCATTGACCTTATCTTCTGAATCGCTGCAGAAGACCAGAATAGGGGTGGACGGTCCCGGTTTGTTGCATTGGGGCGGCCCTGAATAAACTATTTCTTCTTCCTCCTCGGTATCACTCCCGAAGACCGGAATAGTAGTGATAGCTTTGTTCTTGTTCTCCAGTTTGCGACATATTTCTGTGTCTTCGAAATCTGGCAGGAAGTACTTGGCATCCTCATATTTGCGGACTTCGTTCATGGAGAATGGGTTTAGTTCCCCTGTCATAGTGTACTCGAGACCATCTTTGAAGTACTTCATACACTGATGTTCTGTAGAAGGGATAATGTTGTACTCGTATAGCCAAGGCCTACCGAGCAAAGCATTATAGCAGGTCTTAGCATCAATGACATGAAACTTGATGTCAGTGACTAGCAGCCCAAAGCGCAGCGTCAGTATCACAGACCCGAGCGTCCGTGATGACTGGGAGTCAAACCCGGAGATAGTGATCTTATCCTGAGCGAGGTGTTGAACGCTCATGCAGATTTCCTTCAACACTCTTACATTGAGGAGGTTAATAGAGGACCCATTATCAACCAGGATTTTGCCTATCTTGATATCATGACAGTATCCGGAGACATAAAGGGGACGGTTATGCTCACACATCCTGAGGAGGAGATCTTCATCGCCGAAAGTGATATTGGCAGTGTGTACTTCTTCCAGCTCGTCCTTCATCTTTTTTTCGACGGGGAAAGCTTGGAATTGTTCAGTCTCTTGTAACGCCTTGATCAAAGAATCTCTCGCATCTTTGGATAGCAGAAGGGTGTCGAGAATGCTTAGCTGCGAAGGTAGCTTCCTCAAATGTGCCAGAACGTTGTAGTCCACCTTGTTTTTCTTTGGCGGGTCCTTGGCTGTCAGCTCTTTGACGACTTGATCATCGAGGGCGATATCTTCAGGGATCTTTTCTTTCCCCTTATCCTTTTTATTCGATCCCTTGTTCGCAGGTCCGAGATTCTTTTCAGGTAATGTGCGATTGTGCAGCTGAATGTTCTCGCGGCTCTTCGGTTCTTCCTCTTTTCCCGAGGTGGATTCTTTAAAGAGGGGGCCAAGAGTCATTTCTTCGTCAGAGTCGCTCCCGAAGGTGAGAACTTGCGATCCCCCATAGTCAACCATATGACAGTTGCCGGTAGCTCTTTTATGCTCCTCGGTCGTATTTCTTTGTTCCCGATGAGTATTGCGTTTCATCAGCTTGAAATGTTGTCGGTGAGCAACATATCCCTGCCACCAGCTTTTAAAAGCGTTGCACTCTTCGGTGGGGTGCGCAATCTTTCGACGATATAAGCAGTAGCTAGGATGTATTTCCGCTTCACCAGGAGTGTTTCCTTCGGAGGGTGGCAGCTTCATTCCCATCGTCTTGAACCTGCTTTTATTTGCGGCGGATGTACTTTGATCTGGTAGGAGTGTTTCAACCCTTTCGTCCAATCGCCGGCGTCTGGCTTTTTCAAATATGGCCATCTCACGCTCTCGAGCAGCTTTGCTTTTAAGAAGAGCTTCGTCCAGGAATGCATCAATCATTTCGTCTGATGGTCCTAAAAGTTCCGGCTCAGGATCTGCCCCCAATTTCTTTATGTAAGGAGCTTCTTCATCGTTTATCGATGAGTGAGAGATCACATGGCAGCTTGCCACATAATCTTCAGGCTCATCCGACTAGTCTTCTCCATTGTCATCATCTCCATCCTCAAGGACGTGGCTGAGAAATTCTTGGAGTATGACTGGGGTCCGCGCCTTCTGGTTATATTCTTCCAGCGCGTCGATATATTTTTGCAGGTCTGTGCGCTTGTCACCAGGCTTCACGGGCTTCTTGGCTTTCTTCTTCTTTTTCGAAGATTTTGATGGCTGGATGTGAGCGCTTTGGCTATCACCACCATTCTTTGGAGTTGGGCGCAGTTTCAGCATTCCCTCGATGATCTCAGGTTCCAGTGGATTTTCCACCTAATCGCCGGACATGTTTGGAGATCTTTCAGCATTCTTTTAGTCTTGGTTGAAAGAATGACCTCCCATGGAGTTTCTTCCACAAAAGAGCATGATGCCCCTGGTGTGTCCCTCTTTTTAAGAGCATGCGGTTGAGACGGGTTTACTTTCCACTTCTCGGACAGTGCGAATTTGCTCTGTTGATACTGGTCCTCAATCCAGCCTTTAAAGACGAAGCAATCTTCAATCGGATGGCCCATCGCTTGGTGATAGAGGCAATAATTGGGATTATTAGCCTCACCGGGTTGCAATGGGCGTTTTAGATTTGGCAAATTGATGAGCCTGTTGCGCATTACTAGCTCGAACAATCTCTTCGTTTTGTCCCGAGGAAACGAATAAGGGCACTTTATTTTCTCATTATAGAATTGCCGCCTCTCGTCTAGGCGATCAGTTAGTTTTGGGCCATTAGGCTGTTGTTGAGCATTTGCGATGAAGGTCGCTTTCCCTTTACCCTTTTCATTCCGTGGTTCCGGCTTCGAAGGAGACGGTCTATGACCCATCTGGTCCATTTGGGCCAGTTTGTCAATCAAGGCCTAGAATGTGGTCGGCTTGAAGAACATCAAAAAATTGGGAAATAGTCGCTTGAGGGTCGAGAGTGCCCACGAACATACCCACTGCGGCGCTTCTTCGATGAGTTGCTCGCATTTCGAACATAAATTCCGCCATCGTATTGCGTATTGAACCCATATCTCTTCAGGTTTCACCCTGGCATTGATCAATGCCGTTATTGGGGTGTGTTCACTAGCACTCGTGAAACGCTGGGTGAATAGTAGCTCCATCTCTGCAAAGGTTTTGACAGAATCGTTTGGAAGCTCCGAATACCACTCGAACGCTGTTTCCGACAAGCTACCAACAAACTGACGGAGCAGAAGTTTATCATCACCTCCGGTGTTGCCGCACAAGGCTCTGAATTGAGCGACATGCTGATGCGGATTTCCCGTCCCTTTATATACATGGAATTTAGGGATCGTATATCCCGGCGGGTACCTTATTTGGTCATACCAGCCTGGATATGGTCGCCCAGTTTTAACAATTTGGCCGGCCGCTTCATTCACCTGGTGAGCTCATATTTGCTGAGCGATGTAATTATCCAGGGCAGCTTTGGAGATGGTCTCCTCTTTGGCTGCTGAAAGAGCCGGAGGAGGGTTCGATGTCTCCCCCATGTCGTCTTCAATGATAATCAGGGGGTCTTCAGCTGGTGGTTTCGGCTGTAACATCATCCCAGCCATGTCTTGGAACAAAAGAGCCATTCGTTTGATGTTGGCTGCCTCTTCCGCGGCCTCTTTTTCTTTCCTCTCGAGCATTCTTCGGAGGAATTCAGTATCAGTTTCTTGTTCCCGACGCTGCTCTGAGGTCTCTAGATTTTCTTTTGGCCCAGTGAGTGCGGCCATTGCAGTCAGCATCTCCTGGAGTTTCTGCTAATGTTGTTCCTGAGCCTTCGTTATCGATCGGGTAAGCGGTCGATGTCCCGTGGAAGCACGACTTTCTTCTTTTCCGGAAGCCATATAAACGGTATGTGTTACCATACCCCCAGACTTAGAGCGTTTAGACTCAGCGTCTTTGCGGTTTGCCGCGGCCACAGGGGCTTTCTCCGGCCTCCTTCTCTTGTGAGCGGTTGATGTTGAGGAAGCCGTTACAGCGGGCACCCAGATGGATGACATCTTCTGTGGTACCACGGGATGGCTCTTTTCTTGCTGAGCTTTAAGCTTCTTTGGCCGGCGAGAGTAGTCCTGGTTAATCACCGATTCCTGGACCTGTCGCCAGACTTTATAAATTTTGGAGGACAGCCGCTGAGGGTGCTGCTCCGGCTTCTTTTCTGTAGTAATCTCCATAGGTGGAGGAGATCTCTTCAGCACGGCAGTCGGAGAGTTCTTGTGAACCCTCCTAAGCGGTTCAAAGTTGTTCCCGGTTGGAACAACAGCATTAATTTCCACCACGGGAGATGGCAGAGTTAGTCCAAAAGGGGAGCTGCCCCTAGCCTTCCTTACTCGGCGCCAGTGACGACGGCGAGCATATCGTGCGGATGGAGTTGGTTCAGCTGTAGGGGTGACTTCCTCATGCCTCCTGTTTTGGCGAAGGGTCGTCGCCGGCGTCAGCCTCATGAAGACCGATGCCCGTTGAGAAGCGATGTCCAATCTGTCAAAGAAAAACCTCTGGGTAGGGGAAGCAGCTTTGAGGACTTCGCCTGGAGCAGGAGCCGGAATGGCCAGCCTTGTGAAGACTGACTTCTTGGCAGAAGAAGCATCTCCGATAATTTCGTCCGCTTGAGCCGGGATGGCTATCCGCTTTAGGATGGCTGCTTCAGGTATCGCGGGCTAGTTGGAGTTTTGGCCCAGTCTGCTGAAAACTGAGGCAGTGGAGTTGGGCGACCCGTTGAGAGGGGCTGCAGCAATGGTAAATCGATCAAAGACCGACTTCTTTAGGGCTTCTTGCGGCGGCAGCGGAGCATTGAAGTTCATCGGTGGGATCATGGTCCCAAAGAACAGTCCAGTGGTAGCTTGAGTTATTTGCTCCGCCGGCATCCTGAACAGTGAGGCCGCTTGGGGCCCGTAAGTTACACCTCCTGATCAGGCGGAATGGGAGCTGCAGTTGCAGTTGGAGGCCATTTCTTTTTCTGCGCGAGAGCAAAACCAAATCTTAATACCTTGAATCCAAGGGCAACCATATCAAACCGCGATTCGTTCGTGAACGCGACACACGAAGTGTGGAGTGGAAAGAGGAAGAGGTCCCACCAGGCGTGCCAGAATCTGTTCCCCTCCGAAATACGGAGACACGACCGCGCGGGTCCGTCTCGTCTGAATTTCGAGGCAGATGCTAATTGGTGCTATCCGTCCACCTCTCCGAAGATGCCAAGTTGATTTATGACACCATGTATCGAAGGTTTAAACGGATGCGGCAGATGTAGCAGACTTCGTCAGTTCCCCCTCATTTGAGGGGTTTTTTTGATTGTGGGGACGCTCTTCCCTACAGACGCAAGCCCTTGCATTTAATTACGCTACCGTATCGCAGTAACCACTTTCTCCTTCTTCAGATGGTCACTTCGTGTCATAGGTGTTTGTTTTGTTTTTGGTTGCTTGTGGATTGTATACGGAGACTAATTTATGTTGTCGCCCGTAAAGCGTGGATTAGTCCAAATCCGTATCTTCTTAGAATTGGGTTTGGGGTTGGGTTTAAGGATACGTTAGTCTCATTTGAGACTAAGATCAACTTAAACATTTGTTAAGGATACGTTAGTCTAATTTTAGACTAAGATCAACTTAACAGGATTGTTTAGATCCAACAAGAGGGTATTTGAGCTCTATTGTTTAGTTTAGGGACATCGCGGTCGATTAGTTTAAGGACATTACGGTCCAATATTAGTTTAAGGACATCTCGGTCCAAGGTTAAGGACATCATAGTCCGTGAGTTTAAAGACGTCACAGTCAATGTTAAGGACATCATAGTCCATGAGTTTAAAGACCTCACAGTCAAGATTAAGGACATTATAGTCCGTGAGTTTAAAGACCTCACGGTCAAGGTTAAGGACATCATAGTCTATGGGCTTAAGAACCCCACAGTCCATGAAATGTATGGTTGTCGGGACCCGTCACCTCTCTGAAGACGTTGAAAGATTACAACGACAAATATCAGAAGAGTTCAGAGATGTACCCTTAAACCGATATGGGTTGAGAGACCTGTAGTCCAATTGGGACTAAGATCTGTGATTTATGAGCATATGAACTCAATTAATATGAATTGAGGACTTATGGCCAATTTGGGCTAAGTCCAATCAATTACAATGTTCAACATTTATTTTTGAGTCGTTAGATGTTTGTTTGAGCCCAATCCCCTTAAAAATGCTAAGCATTGGTTTGGTCTCTGACAATGTTTTGTCTTTAGTTGAATGCTGTGCATTTTTCATAGCTCCAGGCTTATTCAAAGAACAGTTTATGTTCTGTCTAAGCGCACATAAAAGTATGTGGTGCACTTAGCACTAGCGCCAGTTGATGAGCACGGTGTGCTATAGTTAAAATGCTAATGTGCTTAGTGCTTTGCGCCAGATATGAAGCGCTAATGCGCTTTGCGCTAAATAAAGAGCGCTGATACGCTATAGTTGAAGCGTTGAGGTGTTTGGCGCTGGTGCCATATAATGATTGCAAAGCGCTTTTAGTAGTGCAGCGCATACGTGAGGAGCACGTGGCGCGCTGAGCGCTAGCCAATGAGCGCAGTGCGCTATGTTTGAAGCGCTATGGCACTGCAGCGTTTTGCGCTAGATAAAGAGCACTAAGGCACTTTTCAATTAGGAGCGCTAAGGCTCTTCTTAGATTAGGAGCGCTTAGGCTTTGTTTAGGTTAACTTTGCGCTCTGAAGATTATCTTTTCTTTGATAAGAGACTTTGTCTCAAGATTCTAAGAACAAAGTTCTTAGTTTATAGGAGATATTTCAATCTCTTTTTGATGAAAGGCTTTGCCTTTATGGATCTGTGATCCTAAGAGAATTGAATAATTCTCCCCCCTTTATAATGAGATGTTCATAATCTCTTTTGTGAAAGACAATTTGTCTTATAGATCTATGATCTGTGAAAGAAGTAAATACTTCTTTTTATATTGAGATGATTTCGTCTTTCTATTCTTTTTTACCTTAAAAAGAATTGTCTTCTTTTGCCGAGAGCTTCTTCTTCTTCCTGAGATTTTCTCAAAGTTTATGGGGGGTTACTCTCTTTGAGACTTGAAGTCTCGGGGCCTTTATATAGGGCAAGCTGATTTGTTCAATCGGTTAAAGAGATTTATTCTCTAATTGATTTGGGAATTTCCCCACCGCCAGATCTTTGATCCAAGGGTTTCTGCTTTACAGAAGATAATTTTCTTGTTTTTTACCAAGATTGGGAAATCTTTCCCCCTTACAGAATTTGTTCTGTATTTTAGTGATTTTTAATCACCATTGGATCATTGATCCAACGGTGTTCCAAATTCAGGGCACAATCTTTTCTGTTTGGAAAGATTCAACGGAATTTCATTCTTGTTAATTGATGGTTTAATCATATCCGTTGGATATTTGATCCAACGGTGAGGAACATTTAGTTTCAGCGCTAGCGCTTATGCGCTCTATCCATGGTGCGCTACTTGAAGTGCAGCGCTCTTAGCGCTAGCACATACGTGCTTTGCACGTGGTGCGCTACTTGGAGCGCAGCGCATCTAGCTCTAGCGCCTATGCGCTTTGCACGGGGTGCGCTAGTTGTAGCGCAGCGCTTTTATAAAAGCGCAGCTTTAATTCAAATTTTGAATTCTGAACAGAGCTTTGCTCTAATTGGGGAAACAGGGTATATTCTTATTCGAATAGTGGTCATATACATTAATAACCTAGTGACCGTATTACATTACCCAGTGATAAATATTAGTGATTGGATTGTGGTAAGTACGTTACTGTTAAAACGTGAATGAATAAGTGAAGTGACACATACTTGTACACAATCAGCGGAACCAGTTAATTTATTGCATTGTCGACGTCTATGGGACATATATAAGTATAACTATAACTGGAATCGGACGGTTATGGAAGCACTTATATTAGTATCATAGGTAAGACATCGAGTACTGTCCATTTGTCTTGGATACCGGTCGAGACATGCTTGATGGAGACCCTGTTTCCAGTTCTCACGTAGACTTGTCATGGAGCGACTAGTATTTGGGTTCATGGTCGGTGTTTGATGTAGACTGTGGGTGTGGGGTAGCTTGAGTGTGAGTTCGATCAATGGAATTTCGGGAGTCCCACTGCCGGCATATACAGCGATTTTGGGAGTCATATGGGTGATATTACTGATTATTAGCGAGCGTGATTCGGGTCCGTGTTCCCTTACCCATGGGGCCTACCTTTGGGTCAGGGATACTCCTGCGGTGGTTGACGCTCACAGTTGGACTGACGATAGGTTTAGCGACCTGGACAATGAGACTTAGAGACTAATAGGTTTAGTGACATGGATATGTATTGATTACTAATTCGATATACTTACTTTATTGTTTACCTGTACCTGTTACTTCATGCTCATATCATCACTTCATGTTTTCTGTTTCATGTTCATCATCATTACACGTGTTTACATATGTATATTTATATATATTGCTATTGTGTCGCTCTGACGACCTGAGTATGCATGCTCAGAGTGAGAAGTGGACCGAGCTCGGATCAGGGCCTGTCGTACCTCGAGAATATTGCGGACATCTAGATCAGCGACGCCAGCGCTATTTTTCCCGTGACCTCTATCTGGTATATCTTATATCCTTTTGATAGATTAGTGACTGCATTTCTCATTACCTGTGCATTGATTACTGATTACCGATTACCGATTACCATGTAATGCTAGAATCCGAAGTGTGACTACAACAGGATATTTTCTTGACTGTAGGAGTATGGATGGCCTTGTCAACCCCTTGTATCCCGTATTTTGGAAAGCGGGACGCGACAGGAGGTTTTGATTATTGTTTCGAGGCCGGGAGGTTTTTGACTGCGGAAAAAAAGGCTTGTTTTTTTTGGCAATTTACTTTAAGTTATATATGCTAGTGATGGAGGTCCTTTTCGGGTCTCCGTCAGATGTTGTCTTCCGTCGATCTCCCGGTGGATCTTGGAGGCGATCTCCTGTTGCGTGCGGGTCTCAATGGGTTTTGAGGAGATTGGTGGTTTTGAGGAGTTTGCGCCGAGTACCTGCAAGGAAGTCTCAGGATGGTTTGGTACCACCGAGGACCCTCCGATGATCAAGTTAGTGCAAGATCCGAACAGAGTAACGGCTAGTGGGGTGAAAAAAGCTTACTTGACCCCTCTGTGATGGGGGTTTATATAGTAGCGACAGCACGCAGTAGCAGGCGGGAGAATCTCGCCAGCAGTTACGCTCCCGACGTCACGCCC
Source organism: Agapanthus africanus (assembly GCA_030015575.1). Classification (NCBI taxonomy): domain Eukaryota; kingdom Viridiplantae; phylum Streptophyta; class Magnoliopsida; order Asparagales; family Amaryllidaceae; genus Agapanthus; species Agapanthus africanus. The sequence continues at coordinate 33,545,194 of CM057339.1, forward strand.
GCGTAATAAGCGGATCACCCGTTAATGGGGATCGTGATGGTGTGGAACGTGGGATGTTGCCGGCGGAGAATCCGCGCATGGCGAGATTTGTGGAGCGGCGGTTACGTCTGTGAGTGGTGGAGTTGGTCGGTCGGAGGGACCGAGAAAGATGGCCTCGGCGGGAGAGCTCGGAAACGAGCGGGAAGGCCGAGGTATCTTGGTCCTGCGGTAGCTTGGGGACGAGCTGAGAGGCCGAGAAGGCCAATTTGCAGGGGGCTCTGAGGTGAGCCAGCTTGTGCTTGCAGGTCGGATACAGGGGTGGCCTGGTCGGTCCATATGGGCCCTTTCTTCTGAGTTCCGGGACACGTCATCTGCCATGTGTCCTGATCTGGTAGATCGCCAATATAGAGCATCATCAGCTAGAGAAAATGAAATTAAACTAGATTTGATCCAACATCAAATTGTAAAGATTTGTTAATCCTCCATATGCTTCACGTGTTTGGCACGCGCAAAAAATTAGTTTGATAAAATGTAAATAAAATTATGGTCACGAGTGGACGAATACGGGTCCGAGTTCTGGACGGTTTCTAGACAATTTTAATACATTCTCTGAACTGGCTAGTGTCAAATTAGGTCAGCGAGAGCGTGCGAACAGCACCGGCTCAAGTCAACCAGCGAATGCCCCGAGGCATAGAGGTATTTTGGAAATACTCAATAAAAATGATCTTGAACCAATGATTTTCTGCTTATCGGGCAAAAGATGGAGTAATCATTCGTGAGTTGGGTAAAATATATTTGTGCAGGAGAGAGAGAGAACGATGGAAATTTCAAGGCATACTCCGGACAGCCTGTTGGGTCTTATTTCTTTGGTGACGACCCGACACATGCGCCAAACACACATTGGAATTTGCGAGACGAGATGCTTTCTAGCCGAGTATGAACACCCCCAAGATGCGAAGTCTACAAAAATGGAAGGCCGGGATTAATCCCCCCTGGAATCCCCAAAACTATATCCAGATTACATGTACCTTTACGATACGAGTGACGGAGAGAGCCGGCCTTGTGATCTGTATCTCTCTCTCTCTCTCTCACTGTACCAGAAAAAGGCACCAATTCTAACAAACCTAATAAATAAATAAATAAAAGAGCCTCCTTTTTTCTCCCCTTTTCCTCTAATTTATAGCTTAAGCAGCAGCAGCAGCAGAAGAAGAAGAGGAGGAGCTCAGCAATGGCGGCAGCGGCGGCGGCATCAGCGATGGTCTCGGCTTCGTCTCTCGCTTCGCAGCAGTTCTCTGGGCTACGCCGCTCGTGCTTGTTTCCATCTTCGTCGAGTTCGAATGGTTTGTTCTTTGAGAACGCTCAGTCTCAGATCCGATTCGCTTCCTCTCGCAAAGCACCGGGAGGGGTTGTGGCAATGGCGGGATCGGGGAAGGTGATCTCAGTTTTAACCCTAATTTCTTTCTTTATTTTAAAACATTTTTCTTTTGACGTGATTTATTATTTGTTTTTTCATAATCGATGATTACAATGTTGATGCATTTTTTTAAATGCAAAAGTTGGGATTTTTTTAAGTTACAGATTGTTAAATTTCTTGATCAGTGAACTTAGGAATTTACTTGGATTTAGCTGAACGTGCTTAGAATTTTAAACATGTGCAATCTATGTATTCAATTTCTATTACTTTTCTATATGTTTCATTCCCTAATTCTCTGTATTTCTTGTGCTTGCAGTTTTTTGTTGGAGGCAATTGGAAATGTGTAAGCATGAGCTATGACCAGTTTTCTTTTTCTTTTCTTTATTGTTGGTTGTTATTGCATTCTTTTCTGTAATGTTTGTTGTTATTGCAAATTAAACGCGGTGAGTACAAATTGCATCTTATATCCTAATTAAAGAAAGAAATTTTAGTGAGTTCCATATCAGATTTTATAGATAATCAGGAGGGTGAGGACATGGTCCACGGAGAACGTTATACTCACTGCATTCATGCGCCTGCTTTCACAACATCTCGTCAGCTTAAATTTGTGGCAACCATATGTTGTGTGCTTTCTCATTGGTTCTGTAAAGTTAGATGGGGCGCTATGCAGTGGTCTTTGTGAGGTCAGGAGACGGCAAAATCAAACTTTGTGAGGTCAGGAGACGGCAAAATCAAACTCTATAATAATATATAGTTTGTAGACCATGTTAAGGAAAGTGAGTTATATGTAGAAAGGCAGAGCTTGAGAAGGTAGAATCGTTTTATTTTCCATTGGAGGTGCAATTAAACCACAACCATCTAGCCATATCTCAATTGTATCGATCACACTTGTTAGTCTGTTTAGCCCCAAAAATTTTCTAGCAAGAAAAGTTTAATCAGAAGCATGAAGTCACGACCCTTCAATTTTTTGGTTGACACTGTTGGACTTCAGATCAAGGTTCAAGCATCTAATTTCCCCTTTTATTTAATGTTATTTCTCACTAGAATAATACTTTATGACCTTTTTTCTCATTTAATTATCATTTTTATTTACTGGCTTTTCTCGTGTTTTAATCAGAATGGAACGAAAGAATCTATAAGTAAACTTGTCTCTGACTTGAATGATTCAAAATTGGAAAGCGATGTTGGTAAGCATTCATTTTTCTTTCTGCCATAATTAGTCTACTGTAGTGCCAAGATAATTACTGAACTGACTTTTTGTCAACGCATTACTGCATACAATTAGACACATTTTGAGGCTTGTGCTCATGGGTACATGAATGCGTAAAACCCTTGAAGCGTGCATCTAATAAGGGAATGGAGAATTCGGAATGGGAGGGAAGATAACTATCTCAGCCGCACCATATTTAATCATAATTTTGGAATTTTAGAATAGGCTCATTAAACATTTCCTTATTTGTTGATACCCAAAACTTTCATCTTGACAGTAGACCTTTGAAATTGCTTCCTGCTTCATTTTGAAAAGCTCCCATTTCCTCATAATTCGAACCACTAGTCTTCATATTGCAGTGTTGTCTTTGGCTGATGTTTGAACATGCCTGCTCACATTTTATTTTGCAACACTCGTCAAATTCCTCTTTTAGGTCTTAGTCTTCATCAAATGATCAAACCCCACTTTTTGGTCATCGTTTTTGGTCATCAAAAAAGTATTTATGTATAAGTTTTCTTTCCCCACATTGAACCTCATGTCTATTTCAATTTTTTGCTTATTTCTGCTATAGTCATCTTAGCAATAAGAAGCTCCTTCCGAACTCATATTATTTATCAATCTACTTTGTGCACCAATACAGGAAAGCCCAGAAACCCTATTGTTCTTTGGAAGTCAACATCCGTTTTGTTTGCCAAAGAATGGGTTAATTTGAGGCATCAGTTTCACTCTACCTACCTTACCACTATATATGATGAGCTTTAAGCTCATATACGCTTTTGCCAATAGGCTTTGAACCATCAATTGCTTGCTCATATACATATCTCTTGTTGAATGGTGCATAGAACTTTAGTAGAAGTTTTACTGATAATGCAGCTTGCTTGGCTATATCACAATGATGTGACCATCCCGACGCTTCCATGTTTAATTGAATTTATATATGAATTACAGAGCCCTCTCCTCCCTTTCTTTAGGCTAAAGCTAATAATGGAGGTATGCTATGCGACATAATCTACTTGTTATATCACCTACCATATTCTACTAGTTGCATAGCACTACTTAGGTGCCAGAATTGTTCCATGTCTTGTATCTAGGAATGTGACTCATACTAGATGATTCATTAAATATTCATCATATACGAGTGTTCAGATTATACTAGTTCTTTTTTGGTGGCTGCTTGCTGATTTGACCGTATTATAGCTATAGCTCTCAAATTTGTATGTATGGTGAATATGCAGATGTTGTTGTAGCACCTCCCTTTATTTATATCGACCAGGTGAAGAATTCATTGACTGATCGAATTGAGATATCTGCTCAGAATTCATGGGTGGGAAAAGGTGGAGCATTCACAGGAGAGATCAGGTCGGTCTACTTATTGTTTGTAATTGGAAAATAATTATCACATTTCATAGTATTCCAATATAAATTTTGCCAGGAATTGGGCATTGTGTAGTGCTGGTTTGCTTTGCACCTTTGAATATATAATTAAACTTCTACAAAGCACTGATTCTGGAGCATGCCTAGGTTTATTGAGGTGTTATTACATGAATTTCTGTTTTAGGTAGAAGTTCATATCAAGGAGTCATTTTAAGTTCCTATTTTGGGTGGCTCACATAAAAGCACAGTTAAATGATATTCGTGCTCAAGTAGCTGAAACTGAAGAATGAAAATTAAGGATGCAATAAAAACTAACCCTCATAAGCATTACTTCGATAAATTACAGACAAGTTGTATATAAAATCATTAGGAATGGACAGAAAGCATACCTTAATAGCCAAATTCTCAATACCCTAAACTTTTAATGCCGTCTTCAATTCAAATCATTCATATGCTGATAGTTGTTTTACAGCTATGCAGATATTTTTTAGTTCTATGGCACTTTTATGTTCTTTCGAATTCATGTAATGTATTGCCTGTATGTGAATTTTTTCCCTCGTCTTTTTTGGCTTCCCGGAGTTGTGTGACATAAATCAAATTTAATAGCGTTTTCTAATATCCAGTGTGGAGCAACTGATAGATATTGGCTGCAAATGGGTTATTCTTGGTCATTCTGAGCGCAGACATGTTATAGGTGAAGATGATCAGGTACCAGTTTTAAAAAAAAATACTAATATGATGAACTAGGTCATGTTCTTCTCTCTTGAGCTATGGCATTTACAGTTCCATATGGGTTTGGTGCCATAATAATGTGCATCTATAATCTATCTGTATTCAGTTCATTGGGAAGAAAGCTGCGTATGCTTTGAATCAGAATCTTAAGGTCATTGCCTGTATAGGAGAGAAGTTAGAAGAAAGAGAATCAGGAAAAACTTTCGATGTCTGTTTCCGACAGTTGAAGGCATTTGCAGGCAAATTCTCAGTATTGCATTTTATTCATAAAACTATCATATTAATTTATGTTCATGAAGAACTAGAACTAATTATTTTGATAATGTCATTTCGTTCAGATAACGTCCCCAGTTGGACTGATGTCGTCATTGCGTACGAGCCTGTATGGGCTATTGGAACTGGGAAAGTAGCTTCACCTCAGCAAGCGCAGGAAGTGCATGTTGCTGTTCGTGATTGGCTCAAGAAAAACATATCAGCTGAAGTTGCTTCGTCAACACGAATTATATATGGAGGTAAAATGATTCTCACCTCAATTAACCATTTGGTGTACTAGTAGTTGTAGCATATTCCAAGTTTGGTGGGTAGGAACAGAAGCTAGCGGTTAGGTCTGAGAGATAAAAGAGATTATTTCTCGTTCTGGAAAGAAGATATGCGGTCATGTTTTAAAAAACAATGATACATATCGGATATCGGCCAATATATCGAAAATGGAGAAGAAACGATGCTATATATGAACTTTATATCGTTCGGTAGTTTTGGGGAAATACTGGCCAATATATCGGACCGTCCAATATATCCGGTCCTTGATATCGGTTAAAATATCACAGTTTTTTCAAGTAAAATATATTTTGGGTTTATTACCAGCTTAAATGCATGCACTTATTCTTTTGCATCTCGAAGAGTTAGTAGTCAAACTTAATATTTTCGTCGCCATTTTTCTCAAATAAGGTGGTCTTCTGGTCCAGCCGGCTCGAAGCCCGCTGGGCTTGGTGGTCTCCTGGTCGGGCCGGGCTTAGGCCTGGCTCGAAGCCCCCAAACCTGAACCCAGCCGGCCCGTGGCCCAGCTTGAATCAGGCCGACCAAACCGGGCCGGCCCATATAAAAAAATTAATTTTAAAAAAATGTTTTTGAAGCAAAATTTCTACTTTTTGAATTTTTTTAACCCGAACTTTGTGTAGGTCCCGGGACAGACCTATATATTTTATTAATTAATTTTTTTTAGGGGGACGTAAGTTGGCAAACCTTACTTTTCATACAATTGCCAAAAAAAATTAAAAATACAATTTAATAAAAAAACCAACCGGTAAGCCCCTATCGGTCTTTACTCTTCATTAGTATCGGAGTCTTCAGTTTCTGCATTGAACCAATCTTTTTCGAACACTGCGATCTCCAATGCATCATCCAACAGTGTCGCTCTCTTGTTGCTCAGAACCCTGTTAGCTACACTAAAAGCAGATTTCGAAGCTACTGTTGACACATAAGTTAGCAAATCACGAGCCATGGCAGAAAGCACATGATACATGTGTGCATGTGTTTTCCATCAATCCATAATATCAAGATTATCTATTTGATCCACGGTGAGAAAATTACTGAAATTAGTTTGCAAATACATTATAAGCTCATTATAAGTGGAAGCAGAAACGGTTCTTTGTTTTTTCTGCTCCAAAAACTGAAATATTCTTTTTTTGGAAGTTTGCTGTGAAGAGGAAGATAAAGAAGTTTTATTTTGACCGTACTGTGTATCATATATGGCATACAAAATCATGCAAATAAGAATCTAAAATATTTTTTATAATCTCCTATATCAGTACCCAAGTTTTCATGGTGTCTATCTACTAAAATAAATAAATTATCTTTTTTAAGTCGAGGATAAAAAACAGAAGCTAAACAAAACAATGCAGGAACTTTTCATCAATATTTATTCAATTTTGTAAGCATGTTATGTAACATTCCAGTAAATGCACTTTCATGGTCAATTACATACTCATTAATAATCTTACTAACATAAAATAACCGTTCTACTGCTAAACATGTAGTAAGATAATAAACACCAGATAAACATTTAGTTGCATCGTAAAATATTTAGTTGCATCGATAAACATTTAGTTGCATTGTAAATATCTCAAAACATATTCACAAACAAACCAATCATGATTCTCTAAATTATTATTGGGAATTTGTTCCTCATAAAATAAAGTAATAGGCTCCCTATATTTTAAAACACATTTCAACATTTCATAAGTGGAATTCCACTTAGTTGGAATGTTGAATTTGAAAGCTCTAAATTTTAAATTTAACTGGGTACAAGTTTGCTTGAAAATTTGTTTTCGGGGTCTAGAGGTTTCAATAAACATCATTGCAATAAGTTTCGTTAAATGAGGATCAATTTTATTAAGACCGTCATGCACAATTAAATTTAAAACATGGCATGCACATTTTTGATGAAATAATTCTCCATTCAAAACAGGATTTCAATTATTTTTTAAAATTGCTATAACAGAATTATTATTAATAGTATTATCAAAACTAACTGAAAATATTTTATTTTGAATATTATATTCACGTACAGTAGTCAAAATACAATTATTTATATTATTTTCATTATGTGGATGCTCCATTTTTGAAAAAACCAATAATTCTTTTATGTAAAAACCAATCATTATCAATGAAATGTGCAGCAACACATATAATTCATGCCCTATTTTGTAGTTCAAAGATCGGAAGTTAATGCAATTTTATTTTTAAGATTTGCAAAAATATCAATCAAATTGGCTTTACCATCATGAATTTTTTTTAAAACATCACTTCCAAGTGTTATTTTGGGAACTCTTTGAAATGCTGGATCATATGCATTTTTATCAATCTATCAAATTTTTCGTTTTCTATAAAACCAAATGGTTGTTCAGCATATATGACATATTTTGTAAGTTCTCTTCTATTAGTATTTTGCGAATAAGAAAAACTAGTTAAAAAGTTAGACAACATACTCGGAGTCGTCTGCCGGGAATCTGCTTTTTAGTGTTTGATTAAATGTCTTTTTATGTGGGTAGTTCCACCTGAAGTGGTATAAGTAAAATCTGCTTGGCAATGAGTACAAACTGTTCGCTCGCCTTTACTTGCAACTGTTTATACTACAAAATGTTTCTAAACATCAGAAGTTTTAACTCTTTTATTTTTAGGGGCATAAGCTCTTGTTTCAGGAACGGCAGGAGCATGTGTTAGTTATATATATGCCCTAGATGCCATTGTTGTACATATGATGTATATTATAGTGGATGCTTGGATATATATAGAGAGGACTTTCTTGCTCGACATGATAGTATGCTATTTGGTTTCACTTTGTCTTAACATGTTGACTTGTATTGGTTTATTGTCTTGCTCTCACATGTTGATAAAGCCCTTAGGATATGTACTCGACTACTGGGATTATGATGAGATCATACTAGTGGGGCCATGGTAGTCAAAGAGTACATCCTATAATTGTTCCTAGTCGAGCATGTATCGAGACAGGGCATTGATACACCAGAGTAGACTAGCGTATACGCATCTTGACCCATATGATGGGCGATAGATGATCCCATATCTATCGGTGTTTGACATCAAAGATGGTGTACGGGTGCTCAGTGGAGACTGGGTACACTGAACGGACTCGCCGAGAACTCCTAGATGGTATTATACTTATCGTCAGATAACAGTTCTCCGGTGACACTGGTACAGGTTAGTCTGCAGACCCAAGATCGTCATAGAGTCTTATGTGATTCCCATCGTGCTTTGATTTCCATCTTACCACGTCCAAGAGAGCGTGCAAAACGGTGGCTTTTGGGTACAGCCCCGAATCACATGGAGGCAATGAGCGATAGAAGGGGTTTCGTCTCTCCCGGTACAGGGAGTTGATGTTGTGCTGTGTTCGATTGGCTATAACTGGAAGTCCCTGGCCAGGGCTGATATGGAGTGCTACTGGTAAGTGTTATCAGTAGTTTCTCGACCTGTTATGAGCCTCGCATCAACACGACTTATCGGTTACTGGGGTTTGACGTTTACCACCCCTACACTTGATATGCGACATATCAGACGAAGAGACCGGACTGTACGGTAGTGTTACTGATTGGATTCACATGAGAATGTGCTGGCTTGCTTGATGATCTTCTGATCGCTCAATACCTGAGTGGCTGTTACGTTTAGCTCACCGCTTGCAGCTTGTGGGTGTTTGATATGATCATCACCTACTGCCGGAGTATTGACGATTCTTTAGAATCCTACACAGAGGCTTCCTGGCTCAGGCAAAACGAAGTAGGAGCACATATGTGATATGTGCTGGACCGAGAATATTACGATATGAGATACCGTATTCTATTCTCGCGATATATGATATCGGCCGGGTATATGTGATATAGCCGGGTCATCGGATCAAGTGTTGATTCGATGAATCGGTACATGTTATATTAGTCGGTTATATGCTATATAGCAGGATTGTCGGATCAAGTGTTGATTCGATAATTTAATGTATAATTATATATGTGATATATTACATTACGTTAATTAATATAAGCTCGCCTTATTGATTCATTTTCTCACCGGATAATACATTGATATATATGCGATATATGTTAATTATATGATTTTCTTTTGTTACAAAAATATATTATATATATGATATATAATATTGTAACAAGTTAGGGTTACAAATACAACATGTTTTGTGGAGTTTAAACAAGTTAGGGTTTGGATTTGGGTTAGCTTTTTCATGAAGCTTCATGAAGCTTTCTTTTGTCTTTAGCTTGATATTTTGTGTAGATGTTTGTTAACCAAACCAAAACCCTTTACTTATGGTTTATTCTCTACATGAGTTAAGCTCTTCATTCTTAACTCATGGTTGCAATTGTAACCACAACAATAATTCATTATTCATCACAAAAGGATTATCTTCTTCTTCCTTGAGCTCTTGGAAAAGCTTCACTAGGTTTTTCTTTTGTGATGATATTGAGTGAGAATTTGAAAACAAAAGAGAGCATAATTCCTACTTCATCATCCTCATCTATTCTAGCCACTTAGATTAGGGTGTTCACTTCCCTAATAACTACTTTAGTGAAGTGTTAGCTTGGGTTTGAAATTCTTCAAGGTAGATCATCTTAGATCATGAAGATTACAAGCAAGGTGTCTCATTTACCTCATGGAGCCATTCGAGAGTTTCATGTTGATCGCAGCGAAGGGACCTCAACACGGAGCTTATGAAGCGAAGGAACGGACTACAAAGGTTATAATCCTGATCTCTTTACTTCTTTGTATGTGATACAAATTTTGTTACCCTAGAAATTCTAGCAAGATTCATGGTTAGTTAGTTTTGCACGTCTCTAAATTTTAAAAATGGCATGAGTGATGCTACCAAACCCTAGATAAGGTGCAAGGGTAACCCAACTGCATGAACTTCAGGAACATGATTTTGTGACGTAGCAGAGATCTCATAATTAGAAGATTTATAGTTAGGAGAATAAGAATCAAAATTAGTTTAGTTAATCTCTGTCTCTCTTGTGAATCCATATCGATTTGAAAAGAACGTCTCCGTGAAGATGAAGCATCCATGTTATCTTGTGAAGATGAACATGACATTCTTAATTAAAAATATTAGTAAGAGAGAGAGATAAAAAAATATACGAGAAAAATATATAATCAATACAAAAAAGAACTCTTGATTCCAAATAGCAGAATCAAATTAGTGGAACTGAAGTGAAAATTGAGACTGCGGAAATGAAGATTGCGTGATTCCAATTTTGGACATATCATGTCTGTAGATTTAGCTCAGGTCAAGAGATCAAGATATTTAAGATGTCAGGATAAAAAATCTGCCAATAAAATCGTAAAATCAATACTGGCAGAGACTCGGAGAAGATATGAAGAATCAAGACATCCTAATAATCTCCACGTGTCAAAAGAGTGATTGGGAGATTGAAAATTTTGTTGTTGTGAATTGTGAGAAGAATAAAAAGTGTAGAGGTATTTATAAAGTTTTGGATTAGAAGTATAAGAATGTATAATTTTGAGTGAGGGGGTTTTAAATAATTTTACAACCCCACTTTAATTCAAATTTCCCCCTTTTATTAAAAAACCCACCCCATTCAATAAAAACCACTTTAATTCAAATTTCCCACTTTAATTCAAAGTTTAATAATTCAGGCTATTTTATTTAATTCAATTAAAATTTATATATTTATTTTGCTCATTATTAAACTAGTGGATTTTTATTTTAAGCACTAGGTTTGAGATTTCTTGATATTAGAAATATAAGTTATTATCATCTTAATCTTAGTTTTACATGCTATGCATGCATATTTATCGTAATTTCCAGGGGAATGCAACCTCGAATATCAATCTAACCAAGCCCACCCCCTGTGTAGGGCGTGCTGTTGGAAATAAGGTACCCCGTTGTTATCCGGTACCAGTAGCCAAAGCATACTGTGAATTTGGCAACACTGGCCTGAATATACTGAACAGTGTTTTCGACTGACATATGTGCCACTGCATGATTTGAAACATCCAAATCAATAGGTGCAAGAAGCTGAGTTTGATAAGATGCTGTAGTAGTGTTGTCAGATTTGAGATTCTACCTTATTCTTGTTCTCACAATGCACTCTCCTTCACGGTACTTATGTTCTCAATAGTTTACTTTATTGCTGTTTCACATTGCTTGCACCTTAAGTACTTTTAACAGATCAGAGATATCCTCTACCAACCTAGCTGATGACCGCTTGAGGTAGAAACAAGAAAGCTTGGTCATGTCAAACTGGCAGATATTGCATATTCTGCTATCATGTTGAGCTTAATTTTCCATTACGGACTGCTTGATTCTGTTTGCGACATTCTGACATGTTTCTTCACAGGTTCGGTGAATGGGAGCAATTGCGCTGAGCTTGCAAAGCAAGAAGATATAGATGGATTCCTTGTTGGAGGCGCTTCTTTAAAGGTATAATTGCATAAAATGCAGCTAGTTTTCTGACAATTGATATTAAGGGGTGAAATTGAAATGGTATAAGTTTGATGAGTAGCTCTGATTTTTGACAAAGCCTGTGAATTCTTATCGTCATGTTTATCAATGGTTTATGCACCAGCATACATTTGCCTGAACTTGCAACTATCTTTTAGAGTTTAAAAATCGTATATGATTAGTGGGCCTATATTACATATCAACAGTTTCATTAAGAAACACATAAGATGAACGGCAACCATATTACTTAATTTATACACCGAATACTGTGTTATATCATGAACCATGATCCTTCATGGTAACATATAGGCCAAAATATTTTGTTGTATTATGGTGTACAGTCACAAGGCCTAACTGGACATATCATGTCTGCAAGACTTTCTCAATGTGGCCTGTAAAGGGAACCACAACTCTAGTCTATAGGAAAGGAAAACATTCCCTATAGGAAAATTATTATTTCACCTCTTCGTCTTGACTTTTGTCTACGAGGATGAATGTTTCTTAGTTAAGGCTGAACCATACCTAAAGATATGTTTTTCCTGCTCACTGGCCTCTTAGGTTTGGGGACAAGCATCTCGTCTCTAGTTTTACTGGGTCAAAATCGTTAGGTTGACACCCAATTAAGAAATTTTGTCAAATCTTTCACGGAGCATTTCAATATGGGATTGCATTTCATATTCTCTCATTTCATTGGAAAGGCTAAAGATGATTATGATGACGATAATCAAATTGGGTTCCCTATCTAATGGGCTAACAAAGTAATAAATTCAAATACCATAGTTCCAATCTATTAGCATTTGCTTCTAGTTCTAGCTCCAAGCTTACCAAAGGGAGAATCTCCAAGGATAAATCCTTGTTTTGCTTTTCTTAGTTGTCTCTTCTCCTTTGATCATAGATAACAATTAAACGAATCATTATATCTTTTATATCCTCAGATATTTCATTTCAGAGTTTCTAACATGTGTTATATGATTCGTGTTGTTTTCATTGCAGGGTCCGGAGTTTGCAGCCATTGTTAACTCAGTGACTTCAAAGAAAGTTGCAGCTTGAAGATTACTCGTATAATCTGAATTTCCATAGTTGAATAAGTTTCAGGAGAAGAGCTCCACAGAATCAGCAAGACAAACACTTGGCTTGACTGAATCATACCTGTGATATCTGTGGCAGCAAAATTGTTTCTTTTTGTTGGTAAAGTTTTGCAGTGAAATGATGAATAAACCTTGTGTACCTTCGATTAACTTATTGTGTGCTTTATGGAGCAATTGATTCGGAATTACTTTGGTTTTATCTTCTTTATTCTCATCATCGCAACAGTTTTTTAAATTACCGGTTAATGATCCTTGCGACCCTTTATGTACTCTTTCAAATAGAATTTGATTATTGTGATGCTGAAAACCATATATGCATGATACTACGTTTTTGTTTTCTTGGTTTACTTATTGTTGGTGTTAGAATTTCTTTTGGTTAAAGTTTGATCAATTGCTGCTTCAAAGGTCCAGCTCTATCGTACACCTATTTGCCGTGCAACCCTAGATGATCAAGAAGAATATACCAAAATCCTCTGATTCTTGTGGAAGCAATACCCAATCATGGACAAAAGGAGACGATGTTAAATTTTCGATAGCACTGCCACCTCGGTTTGAAAGAGGCTCGATGTCCTAATGTATTAACTTTGACCTTTATTGTGTCCTTCCAGCCTTTTGACCGCCACCAACAACCTATCGCCGAGAAGCCCTCTGTTAGCCCTTGCTGATCCTCCTTCGCCGATGACGTTCTTCTCATCGGTGATAGATCTCTTGATGTGAAATTCTATCTCAATGAAACTAAAAAGGTTCGTTCAGTCTTGCTCCTCCTCATCTTTCCCCATCCTTTTACATCTTCAATCCTGCTAGCGCACCACCCATAAATCCATCTTCAACTCGTTAAATGCCACATTGCAACTGTAGCTGTAAAAAGTTTTTCATAGGGATGATAGCATCATCAGCATTTGGAGGTGTCATGATTACACCGTGGTCTATCGGTTGGGTGTCCTCAAGTTCTTTCAGCCTTCAATGTAAAAGCCACAAATAAACCCCGGGATTCAGGATTTCAAAATAGACATGATCAAGAGATCCATCACCAACGACTTCGATGAGAAGAATGTCATCGACGAAGGAGGATTGGAAGGGTTTATAGGGGGCTTCTCAAAGATAGCTTGTTGGTGGCGTTCAAAAGGCTGGAGAGGCACAGTAAAGGTCAGAGCTGGTACATATGAACATCAAGCTTCTTTCAAACCGAGGTGGTAGTGCTATCGAAAATTCGACATCGTCACCTTTTGTCTTGATCTGATATTGCTTCCATAAGAATCAAAGGATTTTGGTACATAAATTCACGGAGAATGATAGTCTTCATGCTCATCTAAGGTTGGACGACAGAGAGGTGTACGACAGAGCTAGGTCTTTGAACTAGCAATTATGAGTCTTTGAACTAGCAATTATGATTCTCTAACGTTCTCGATTGATCAATTTAACCAAGAGAATCTCTAACATCAACACCACCAACAATAAATAAACCAAGAAAACGGCGTATCATGCAGAAATAGTTTTTGGCAGCACAATAATCAAATTCTATTTCAAAGTGTGCATGAAGGGTCGTAAGGATCATCTACCAGTAGTTTAAAAACCGTGTCAATGATGAGAATAAAGAAGATGAAACCAGAGTAATTCTGAATTAATTGCTCCATAAAACACACAATAAGTTAAAAGAAGTTGGACAAATGGTTTATTTATCATTTCACTGCAAAACTTTACTGACAAAAAGAAACAATTTTGCTGCCACAGATATCATCAACCTTTCTAGTTTCTTTGAGAGTAATTCTTTGAAATAGAATTTCCATATTCAAAGTTCTCGATTGATCTATAGATAATTTTGAAATTGATTTTGAAATCAATAAAGGTTGGGTCCAAATGTCTTGTGGGATTATGATTCCTAGTTTCTTTGAGTCTGCTGCTTATATTAAATCCTCAGGAGTCGGGAGAAGGTTTGAAAAGGTACATCTCTGAGTTTGGATTTGCATGTCGCTCATTTCAATTATAACAATGAATTCAATTTTGTTTTATTTCCATCAATATGAGGTTAGAAAATTATTTTCTTGTTTAATATTCTTCACCTTCTTCATGTGAAAACAATCATCGAGTGTCAAATGATAAATTGTAGTCTATGGTGCAACTATAGATCTAAACAAACATGGATATAAGCAAGCAAGAACAACCCTAAAAATTCGGGAAGAAAGCTTGTTGTTGTAGCATGGAAGCTTACAACAGTTCACTTTGTTTACAAAGTTCATGGTAGTTTAGGGGAAAACCAATAAACTTCTAACAGCGGGCCTAAGAGATAACACAGAAATAAGTTTGACGTTCGGAACAATACGTAGAGAGGCATAATGAGAAGGCCAGTGAATCTGAGAGTCGACATCAGTATTTCATATCAAACAAAGATTGCTACAATTCCTTCAGTTAATTTCCAATGGGACCATGATACATTACATCATATATTTCTAATCAAAACAAACATCAATCGATCATCTGAAATTCAGTTTACTTCTGCGATACAAATGTTCACCGGTCTATAAATAGAAGAAAAGATAACCGAAACCGACTAATTGTATGAACAGTCGTACCAATTTTTTGCACTAAGGGCTGCAGAGGTTCCTGATGTCTTCCTCCTTTGCATATGAGGCCGGAATTATCTTCGAAATATGGGGATAAAGGTCTTTGTAGGCATTTCTAATGGTGCCTTCTGCCACTCCAGTAGCCAAGGATATATCTGCACCAAACATTTGGTTCTTAGTACCAAAAGCACAAAATGCAATGTAAATAGGAAGACTTTTGAAACTTGAGAACCTTTTAAGGGTTTCTTGTCGTCGGATAATTGGGTTATTATGTATATCACCGCGGCTGCAATTGATATGGGGCTCCTCCTGAGCAAGGAGACGAAGAAGCATGAGCGTTTTAGATAATTAGTTACTTACTCTTAAGAAGAGATACAAATTTATAGCAGCACTCTTTTCGTTCCTCCCCTTCACAGCACCAAAAATATAACATGAAAAAGCAACACCAAAACAACAATGGCATCTTCGATTTGCATCTAATAAAGGATGGACATGACACAGTTTCAAGATAAAAGTGTCCAAGCTACGTATCGTTTATGATTAAATTAACTACTACCCTCATGTTCCCAATAAATGCACATAAATCCCTAAAGGAACTTCTTGCAAAAAAATTCAGTATTTCTTTTTTCTTTCTTTCTTTTTGTTTGGTGGGTGGGTTTGGCGGGGGGGGGGGGGGGGGATGCATATTTTTAAAAAATAGCTTTCTGTAAAATCTTTGGAAAATGGGCAGCTCAAACATGAAAACAGCTAGAGCCTTACGAAGTTTTTGTATTTAGTAAATGCAAGTTATTTGCTGAAACACAAATTTTAAGTGCTAATACACCAAGACCATCTTCTTATGGCTTATCATAGATGCAGCTAGTAAAGCAATGGAACTATAAGTGCGTGCATAGTATTCTCACTGTAAAGATACAAAAAAAACTCAAAATCTTTAATTTCCTGTCAAGTTATTCCTCCCTAATGAGAAACAATCAACATTCTATAGGGTATAGCTATGCTGTGTCAACAAATCTACAACCAAGCTAAGCATCTAAAATCCACGAGAGAAGCAAACGAATGCGTTTTATATAGGTAGTGATGCTAACAGATATCGTAGATAAGCAAGATACCTGTAAATTCAAACTGAAAAAGAAGATGAGGAAAAAACACACACCGGGGCAATTCAAAAGAGTACCTTATATCAAGCTCTTCCGACTTTTGTACTGCTTCCTGAGCAGCCTTAACTGCTTGATTTGTCATGCCAAGATGTGAGCAAAAACGTCTCTGAGCATATATCAAAATCAAGAAGCCATGTAAAGAACCAAGACTGGACACATTGACAAAATTACAGAACAACAATGGAAATATGGAAATAGCCAAAAATTAAGCCCAAGTGCTTCAAAATACCAGGAAATCTCCAGCATGTATAGTACCCATCTCCATCGATTGGCCCATCTCGACTTCAAGCTGCTTAACAATGAACTCTTTTGCGCGACCAATTTCTTTCTTTGTAGCTCCATTAGCAACAGAGCAAATCTCTGATGGGAAAAAAGAAATATTAGAAGTATGCACAATTAAACATGATAATTATACGAAAATATTAGACATAAACAATACCTTTCACAGTACGGGGCCTATCCTCCTGTCGACAAGCAATGTATAAGCAGGCAGCAAGAATAGCATCTTGATTTCTACCTCTAATGGATTTAAGATCTTCCACTTTCTTATATATCTCATTGGCACGATCCTACAAGAAACACAAAAGAAACTGTAATCAGTAACTAATGATAACATGATAAAACACTCTGAACCAATATAGCTTGTGAGACTCACCTTAGAAACTTTAATGATGGGACACCGATGCATCATTGATCTAGATTTAGATCATAAGATGTATGTATATTTTATCTAAGACAATATATTTGTCCATATTTCCTACAATCTTGCCGTTAATTACATACTTGAATGACAAAAAAGCCGATTGGAAATCTTCAAAACACATAAAAAGGTGTGCAGCATCTGTGGATCAAGATGAAAGATGGTGTCATTGAAGCAAGCATGGGTTTCTCCTCAGGAAGGTTCCTCCGACCAAAAGTAACTATTGAAAGACTAATCTTAGGAAAAGTAGGGTCATTTACTCATGTAATACTAATTTACAACTAAAACAACAAGGCATTTAGATCGATAACATGAATTCTTTTCTTCGAGCTCTATTAAGGTTATCTTCTTCATCAAATTAAGAATTTATACATTGACTTTAGCTGCCTTCATCCATGTTCAATTAAGCCCACCTCTAGCAATCTTTCTAATTAAGCACAACATCTCACTCCTTCTGGAGCATTTTGCACATATCCAACCTAAACCAAGTGGCCATACAATCAGTTCTCCTTTATCAAATCCTTCATGGGAACCACATCTTGCTTGTTAATATATCCTCTTACGGCAAGTAATGCCACCCAATCATCTCAACATTGTCATTTCATGTACAGTCATTTTTTTTGGATATGTTGAACTAAAAGTACCGCTATTATGAATGTAAAGTACTTAATTTAGAGACTACTGCATAGGTCCTGATGAGAAATGCCCTAACAGAAACTAACATGGGGATGCTTGCGTTTCTGTTCATCCCACTTTGTTTGACTAACAACAGCAAACATCAAAATTCCACCGACTCTTGGCAGAAACATCATTCATATGTAAGATGATGAAGGCATTGCATGGTAAAGATCTTAAAAAAAGGCATTGGTATTATCCGTTAATCTCCCCCCCCCTCTTGCCGCGCATGCGCGATAATCCCAACCCTCCATCACAAATCAAAACATTCACGCCATCGGATTTCATAATAGCATCCCCGCTATTATGGACTCCGAATCCCTGACAAAGCCCATACAAATTTGCAGAACAGGTCTTAATGTAGCTAATAAGTCAATCAAATTTGCAAGGTTTATTGTAATTTGCAAGCTATCAAAGACCAATATCTTTGCTTTCAACCATAGATATCAGTTCCTCAGATATGGAACAAGTTATTTCAAATAGGAAAAATACTTAATGGTCCCCTATTTCCAAGGACCACATTATTATGCATTTAAATACTTCAGAAAGTAGCTGCAAGAAGGTAAGTTACCTTGATAGTGGCAACAAGGCCCAACCTGAAAGAGAGATACCACTATATTAGAGATAGTTAGTATAGATACCGCAAAAAGCGCATCATGATGCAACAAGAAATGCTAGTAGTTTATACACTAACAGGGTTTGGTAGTAAGAGCATCAGCAAGTTGGTTCTACGAGTTCCTCATTGTGGTACAAGCCAAAGTTAAGAAATCCAACCCCACTAATTAATAAAAAGGAAGAAGCGACATTGCAGGGAAACCTGCATAAGTTTATTTGTTTCTTTTGAAAACATTAATGTATTTAGTATTACTTAAAAGTCCACCTGTATGTTCATACTAATTAACCTTAAAATAGGACACTGTAAACCAAGTTTTCTGCAATTTCTTTTATAAGCCAGAATCTCAGATCTCATTGCAAAAAAAAAAAAAACGGAAGGAGCAGCAAAAAGAGATTACCCAGAAATTTAGTTTGCTGAAAAACCTACATGTTCACTTTTTTCAATGAACAAAACATCAGCATGGGAACATTATTGAACTTATCCAATTGTACGCAACACAAGTTTAACGTAAAGACATGATAACAAACTCAAAAGTGCAAATGCGAGAGATATTGCAAGATTAAGCCATCAATATGGTTAAAAAGGAAGATAATGAAACTAAACCTAAGATATAAGATAATTTCCATATTGGAGAAAATATAACCATACTAGAATCAGAGAGAGAGAGTAGAGAAAGTAATTGATGTTTAGTTCATTGAGAGCAAAAGACAAGGAGTCGTAGTAAAAGAAGAAAAAGCAGAGGGCTTACTTTTATAATCTATATAGTGAAACTCAGATATAACTTTTAAAGTAGCTAAATGAACCTATGCATGCCAGGAGGCTACAAACTTTTTATTTATTTTTAATAATCAGAAGCTTAACATGGCAATGCTTAAAACAAAAGGGGAGGATTTGATATGACCTCCATTAGGCCTGAAAGTTTAGGAAATAAGAGAGTACTTTGGATGAGTTCTTTCATAAAATTATGCATACTAATAAAAGTGTAAAATGAGTGGACTACACACACTTTCGTACTGTGGCATTAAAATCATTTATAAGAATAAAGGGGATATACAAAGTTATACAAACCATTATATAATCAAACTAATGAACCATACAAGAGAACATTGTGATTTGTGAGTGTAACTGAGTGAAGATTTGGAAACACGCGTTCATAAAAATTAATTTAGTTTTATACCTATAAGATACTATTTACTTCTAAAGGTCTTTTTTTTGGGGTGGGGGTGAAAAGAGAAAAACAGATGCAAACATGGTTTTTGTTATGATCATTAAAAGGCTGAGAGCCAGGTATGTCTTGAACCTTCTAGATCCCCACTACTAATCGTGAAGAAAATTATCTATCCATTTCAGAGGTACGAGGAGCCTAAACTAATCACCAACAACCTGAATGGAGTACTATAACTGGAACAATAAGGTCACTGAAATCAACACTGGTGATTAAAGAGATTGAAAAACTACCAAAGAAGGAAGGTTTCATACCATGAACCAAATACCAAAGCTCGGTAACTCAATAGTATAACTTCTTTACAACCTGCCTTACAAGCCTAAGAACTGAAATTGTATGTTAAAGAAGTCCTTTCATTTATAAATCGTTTTTCACATCATACATGTCATGCCCATAATCACATATATTCCAACACTTTCCATTTATCCATCTCCTTGAAAAGCCTCTCGTTAGATTACAATCACTAAATATCCCCTCTTACAACTCCCAGTTCTTTAAAAATTAAATGACTAAATGTACCTCCAGAAGAAAAATGGATCCATGTTCACCAGCAACTTTCAATCAACATGCAGCTTCAGTAGCTATAGTTTTTAAAGGAAATAAAGCAAAAACCTAGAGCAAAACCAAATGCCAGTTCACAATATCAATCCAATACTAATGTTTCAGAAAAAAAAAATAGACAGGTACCAACTGTTCTCTCATAAGCCATAAATTTAGTAAATTTACGAATACTTATAGGTGTAATTTGGATGCAAACCATAATTGGAAAAAGAATAGAAAAATCATATCTTTACCACCCAATTTAACACAAAATCAAAAATTTCAAGATATCAAAGCCTAGGCCCCATCATTTCACCACCAATTCAACACAAAATAAAAAATTTCCAACCTAGGGCAAAGCATCAGAAATCACCTATCAGACATGGTGGCGATTGTGCGAAACGCCAGAATGAGGGTCCGATCGGGATTCGCCCCTCGGTTCTGCCACCGACCCAGAGATGAGGAGAGGAAGTCCCCGGAGGCGCCGTTGGGCTTGGAGATGACGGTGGAGAGGCCGCCGTCGGTGAGGAGGGGGTTGGTGGGGCCGCCGACACGGACGGGGTCGTTGTCGCCGGACTCGTTGGCGAAGGTGCGCCACTCGGAGGTCTCGTCGATGGAGTGGGACTCGAGGACGAGGCCGCAGTCCATGCACACAGTGTCGCCGGCGGAGTGGTCGAAGATCACCTCCGTCGCTCTCTTGCAGTCGCTGCAGAACGCGTCGGTCATTGGGAAGCCAAATTCTAGGGTCAGGGTTTCGATTTGGGGGAAATTTTTTTGATTCGGGGATTTTTTTCTGAGGTGTGATGAAAGGAATGAGAGCGCGCAATGCGTGGGGACTGAATGCAAATATCCTTAAATTGTAGGTGCGGAGGATAATTTTTGTCACCAGAGGACACAAAAAAAAGTTCGTAGGGACAAAAAAGAGCTTGAAAGCTTTGCTTTTTATATGCATATAAGAAAGATCAGATAAGATAAGATGAGGAAGTTGGGTGGTGTTTTCGTGAAGGCTAAATTACGCGTAAACCCCTGGCCTTTTTTTTATTGGAAACCACTACCATATACTTTCAAAACTTTGCAATTGTACCACTTGACTGTTGACGCAAGGAGCAGGAGAGTGATATTATTTCTGCTAAAATCAACTTCAATCTTGCTAAACTAAATTTTGAGCGTCCCTCTCTTTTTATCCAGTGAATAAATGTCCGATGAGGAACGGCGGCAGTGGGCGGTTGGTGGCAGCGGCAGGCGAAGTCATCATAGCCGTTGTGGTAGTTTGGAAAATTTTATAGACGATAAGTAATATATATAATATTTTCCCACCGTCCATAGGCATTTGATCCCTAAAATATCTTGAAGTATTATTGTTGTTAAAAGAGGTATGAGGATCCGTCCACAACGTTGATTACCACATACCAAGCGGATCCTTAGGACTTTAGCGGTTGCTTCTGCCGAACTTTGAATGCTGTCAGTTTCCTTAAGAAACTTTGAACTTCTGTTTCGATTTGGCAATAAGAGCCCTGCAGGGAAACTGCAATCCCAAAACTGCAGTGCCCAGATTGCAGATCTCATGGGGCCCAGAAGGTTACGTGTAAAAAATCCTATGGGCCTCATGAAACCTGCAGCCTGGACACTGCGGTTATGCATTGTTCTTGCATGTCCCGTTTCCCTCTTTCAATTTTGATACTTCAAATAGATAGCTTTTAAATTGTTGACATGATTTTTTGTTTACCATGAGAATCGAAAATATTGTTTGTTTATAGCTTGATCAGAGGTTTCTTGATTATGCGCCAAGAAAGAATACACCGTACTTATCATCAATCTATAAAATTCATACAAAGTATTTAGCATACAAATATATGTAGCACTTTTCTAAATGGAATGCATAATCACCATCTTTGTTTGGTAGGGTTGAACAATGAAACTCATACACACGACTTGAATTGATTGTCCATCTCATATCTCTATCTCTCTACTATTATAAGGACAACTTTTTTGTAACTCATTTATATACCATCATTTTTAAGAATACAAGGAAAAAAGAGAAAGAAAAAAAGATTTGTATTTATAAGTGATTATAGAATGCCATGTCATCATAATAAGACAATTTAGTAACAATGACCATCTCTCTTCATTCTCACTAACTTTTCAAATTTAAATTCAAACAATTGAAACCGAAATCTCTATTATAGAATTTTCTACAGCACCAAAAAAATATTTATGGAGCAAATATTTAATCAAAAAAAGATATGGTGTCTAACAAAAATACTGTGAAAATGGAAAAGGAAAAATCAGATCAAAATGATTATAAACGCGCATCGCAACTGAAAAGTACTAATCAATATGAGTTCAAGTCTAAATTTGCTATATTAGGAATGAGTATAAATAAACACTTATTTTTGATCACCCATGCATGTACATGGGCAGAGATGATACATGTGAAGAGAGTTACGCACATACAAAATGAGAGATTTTTTTTTCTTGGGACGCAATTGATGTCTGCATTAAACCCATAATTCCAACTCATTCACCACCAACTCATGTTCTCAATCGGTAAGAATATGTTTGCATTTTCTTTTATATTTCATTTATTTAAGAAGAATATACAACCACTACTTGTGTTTGTTTTCTATATAATTTGGTTATAATTAGTGTAAGAAAGTAATGATCTAAAACTGTTATTTTAGCAAATTGTTCTATAGGAGACTCGTCATCTCGAATCGGCTAGAGGAAATTCACCGTCTCGAATCGGCTTTATCCTTAGTGCATGTATGTACCAACAACCTCTTTAGAAATCGAAAATCGAACTGGCGGCTTCTCACTTTGGAGCATTAGCTATTTCCAAATAGTGATAAGAGAAATAATAGATATACAGACGGAGTGGCTAGAGAGAAATTACGAAGTAATTAAATATCACATGAGAATTTAATTTATGATAGTATACATTAGGCTGATAACACCAACATTCTAAGAACTAAGAAATCTTGTTATGTTTTATAATTTGAACTGCACCATGCTATTCTCCAGTTTAATTATAATAGTAGAGACCTAAACCGATTTATTGCATAATATTGAGTATCCATATCACACCCGTTAGCTATTGTATGTAATTTTTGGGTACTAAATTTTAGTTTGGCATGTGAGTTTTACTGTACCCTAATGCTGAAAGATTTTTTTATTTGAGTAAGAGATTGGGGTTCAAAGTTTGCCAGCAACAGGGAACATATTATTGCTCAATAAATAAATCTACAATGATGATAAGTTTTGTCTTGGATCGTGAAATTTCATAGCCAGCTTGGTTTTTTTAGCATTAATTTGATGTAGAAAGCGGGACCCATTCTAATTTGGTGTGCAGATTATATGGTTGTACTAAATAATTAAGAATTGAATCCACGTCAGAACCGACTAGATAGTCTAGAATATCTAATCCATAATGATTTAAGCAGTGTTAAAATAATAAGATTGCTCTGGGATAAAATCGTTCTTAAGTTTTGACTTTGGATTTATGTTTGGGGATGCATGCTATGCATCACTCCTCATACGATCTCATGATGTTTATATAACAAGGCTTATCTCAAGCTTTTAGGAGTCAGCTGGATGAATTCTCTACTTCTGTTCTGTTTCGTAACGGGTCAACCGATCTATTAAATTAATAATTAATATATCGATTTACTATCCCTAATGTGCCATTATTTTGTAACTTCTCCTAATCGAAACATAGACTGGTTTTTGTTGCACGTGACCAAACCATCTCTATCGGTTCTTCCTTATCTTATTGTCTATAAAGGCTATCTCTAATTCGTACGGGCGCACTTGTTGTTTATCCTATATTTTAGTATATTATTATCATTAATCTATCTTAACATCCCTATTTCAGCCACATCCATTTTTTGGGCATGTTTTTTATTTAATTTTCCAACATTCTGATCAATAAAAAAACCATATTTATCATTATATTATAAAAATTATTACAACATCCTACAATCGCATAGCGTTTGTGAAATACTTCTCTACTTCAACCATCTCACCTTGATCGAATGAACTATCCATCATGATTAATTATAAACTCTAGTAATGGAAATGGTTACTTCTAGATAATTCTTAACCATCGTTTGCACTGTACGTCCATTTATTCGTACTATGTTGCTGAAATTATATCATGCCCTGCTTCCTAAAAGATGAGGAACAAGAGTCGACAAGCCTGCGACATATTCACACTCAGAAGCACATCTTCCTGTTATGAATACGCTAAGCATTTGTATAAACAGTAACAGGAAAATAACACAAGAGTTTAAAACATAACAAAATCTGGAATAAATAAATCAATTCAACAACACTTAGTAAAAGTACAAGGTTAGTCCAATCGGACACAAGTTTTCTTTAGAGATAAGAAAAGAACATGAAGGCGGATCCTTGAAATGAAATATACTAGAAAAGGACAAAGAATTGGCTTGTGAATATAGCTGAACGAACTCATCTATACTCGGCTCGATCACATACCGAGACTTATCACCTGCGCCTCATGACAGAAATCCTCAAGAAGAAAGAAAATAAGAAAAGGAATGTCTGTTAGCAAATTTGCGTCCGGTAAGTTGCTCATTATAAAATATTTATACTTGAAAAAGAAATGATAATAAGTAAAATATTTAAAAGATGGTAACAAAGTACATGAAAACCAGCAATGCATAATTTTAATAACAAAAGACCTAAAGGTACATAATGCAAACAAGAGAAAACAACATAAAAACAAAACATGTTACTAGGAACACATGGCAATGAAGAATATAGTATTAACATAGACATGATGGTACATGTCAGAGATTTGATATATGAGTAAGGCAAATGACATATCACAACGAATAACAATGGCATGGTAATCAATCATAGACGGTACACATAAAAATGTTAATAGAGGTCAGAGAATTCATATACAAGATTGAAGAAACGCGTCAAAAATAAATAAAGATGGCGGTGTCAATAGTGTGTAGGTCTCCTATTCTAACGCAAATCGAGACATGGCGTTCAACCGATTCATGAGATTTTTTATATATGATGGCAAAGTACAAGAATATGGAAACTCCAAAGCGATTGGACAACACATTCTCAACTCCCAACACCCCCGATAAGTATCGGTAATGCCCATTTCTAACGTAAGTTAAGCTATGGTCTTCAACCACTTCATGAGAATTTATACGTGATTACATGAGTACATTAGTACAAATTTATAAGCAGGGGATTCCGAAATAGCTGATCTACTCATCCTTAATTACCCAACACCCCGGCAAACATTGGTCAAACTAATCCTAGATATTATGCAGGTTCAAGATACAAGCAATCACGGAGTCAAGTATTAAAAGAGTCAAACTATTTATAAGTCAATTCAGGTTCATGGTTATGTTAGTTATATGTATGCCCTAGAGGCCATTACTGTACATATGATGTATATTGTAATGGACGCTTGGACATATATAGGGAGGACTTTCTTGCTCGACATGATAGTATGCTATCTGGTTGTACTTTATCTTAACATGTACTCTGATTGTCTCTATGTTACATGCTGATAAAACCCTTAGGATATGTACTCGACTACTGGGACTATGATGAGATCATACTAGTGGGGCCACGGTAGTCGACGAGTACATCCTATAATTGTTCCTAGTCGAGAGTGTATCGAGACAGGGCATCGATACACCAGAGTAGACTAGCGTATATGCATCTTGACTCATATGATGGGCGATGGATGATCCTATATCCATCGTTGTTTGACATCAAGGATGGTGTACGGGTGCTCAGTGGAGACTAGGTACACTGGACGGACTCGCCGAGAACTCCCAGATGGTATTATACCTCACGTCAGATGGCAGTTCTCTGGTGACACTGGTACAGGTTAGTCTGTAGACCCGAGATCGTCATAGAGTCTTGTGTGATTCCCACTGTACTTTGATTTCCATCATACCACGTCCAAGAGGGCGTGCAAAAAGGTGGTTTTTGGGTACAGTCCCGAATCACATGGAGGCAATGAGCGATAGGAGGGGATTCGTCTCTCCCGGTATAGGGAGTTGATGTTGCGCTGTGTTCGATTGGCTATAACTGGAAATCCCTGGCCATGCTTGCTGAGATTTACTGGTAAGAGTTATCAGTAGTTTCTCGAACTGTTATAGACCTCATATCGACACGACTTATTAAGCTACTGGGGTCTGACGTTTACCACCCCTAGGCGAGATATGCGACATATCAGACGAAGAGACCGGACTGTACGGGAGTGTTACTGGTTGGATTCACGGGAGAATATACAGGCTTGCTTGTTGATCTTCTGATTGCTCAATACCTGAGTGGCTGTTACGTTTAGCTGACCGCTTGCAGCTTGTGGGTGTTTGATATGATCATCACCTACTGCCGGCGTATTGACGATTCTTTAGAGTCCTACACAGAGGTTTCCTGACTCGGGCAAAACGGAGTAGGAGCACATATGTGATATGTGCGGGACCGAGAACAATACGTGTATGTGATACCGTACTAGATTCTCGCGATATGAGATATCGGCCGGGTATATGTGATATAACCGGATCATCGGATCAAGTGTTGATTCGATGAACTGATACAGATAATATTAGTCGGTTATTTGTGAAATAGCCGGATTATCGGATCAAGTGTTGATTCGATAATTTAATGTATAATTATATATTTGATATATTAAATTATATTAATTAATATAAGCTCACTAAAAGATTTTTTTCTCACTCGAGTAATACATTGATATATATGCGATATATGTTAATTGTATTATTTTATTTTGTTACAAAAATATATTATATATGTGATATATAATATTGTAACATGTTATAATTACTAATGCAACATGATTAGTGGAGATTAAACAAGGTTAGGATTTGATTTGGGTTAAACTTTTCTAGAATCTTCTAGAAGCTTTTATTTTGTTTCTTGCAAAGATATTTTGCAAGATATTTCCTAACCCAACCCACACCCTTTAACCCTACTTAACTCTCTACATTGGTTAGCCTCTTCATCTTTGACCATGGTTGCATTGGTAATCACAATACACAATTCATTATTCATCACAAAGTAATTCTTCTTCTTCTTCCTTAGTGAAAAGCTTTCTAGCTTTTTCCTTTGTGATAAAAATGAGTGAGATTAAGAAAACAAATGAGAGCTAAATTCCTACTTCATCATTCTCATCTATTCTAACCACTTAGATTAGGGTGTTTTCTTTGCTAATACTTGATTAGCAAAGCAAGAGCTTGGGTTTGAGTTTCTTCAAGGTAAATCATCTTTGTTATCGAAGATCGGAAGCAAACTTGTATCTTTCTTTTGTGGAGCCTCTCGAGAGTCCGGATACTCGATGATCGCAGCGAAGGGACCTCAACACGGAGCTTTAGAAGTGAAGGAACGGACTACAAAGGTTGTAATCCCTAACTCTTAGATGTAAAGTTGTTTACATGTTTTGTTTCGCCTAATCTCTAGTCTAAGATCTTGGTTAGGGTTGTTCGGCACGTCTAAAATTTAAATCGGGTATGGTTGATGCCTTGTAAAACCATATGAGAGTGCCTAGTAACCCTACAGTGGTATCAGAGCCAAGCTAGAGCTTTAGGCAAAGTTTAGGCGAAGTTTAAAGTCCGATCGAACTCCGAATACCCGATAAAACCTAGTTTCTGGAAAAAATTTCAAAAGTTGACATTTTTCATATTAAAAATGCTCAGAAAATTAAGCAGGGAATTATAAGGAATACTGTGAAAAACGAGCCATCAATTCTCTTAAAGAGCCGCGGAACCGCGGCAAGACCATGCCTTGCGCGGCGGTTCCGCGGCAGAACAGTGGAATTAGGGTTTTGGTTTTGCACAGTAACATCCATATGTATTTCCTTATGCTTCTGGGAATTTTTAATTATACTCAAGTGTTGAGTTTTCTGGGATATATTGGGAACTCGTTAATTCGATCGGAAAGTTTAACTTCGTTTAAGTTTTTCCGGGTAATTTTAGAACGTGTTAAAAAGTTCGAACGGATATCAATAATTCATTTTTTCCCCTGCAGGAAAATTTCCAAGCGTTGGATTTTTCCGTAGTTTAAGAACGTTCTTAGTCGTGCAAGTAACGCAGTGGACCCTCTAGAAGAACACAAACCTTAACTCGATTATGTGACCATCTGAACCGTCTCTAAACCTTAGGGTTTGGGGCAGTACGGCGTTGCCACATGTGAGGCGTTGGTTTGACCCTTCTGCGGCTGGACCATTGGTACTGTGGTATGTGATGGATACTTTTTGAACTCCGCTCAAGTGTTGAGCTATTTGGGAAATTTTGGGCGTTTGTTTATTCGATCGGAAAGTTTAACATTGTCTATTTATCTAGAATGTGATACAATATTTGGAATCCACAAGTAGTTATGAGATAACTAATTTGAATGTTATAAATCTAGCAGTTTAGTCTCAGATGATCGGTTGCCACGGGATTTTGATGCGATCAAAAGTCCGTCGCAATCACGTAGCGTACACGGATACTCGTCGGGTAAACTTAATAGACAGCCACGCTCCATAGCCCCGACCAAGTGACTGTAGGAGAACCCCGTCGCCAAAAGCATCCGTTCGGGTGCTCGCGGCAGCGGTGTTCCGCCTTAGTGCACTTCATCGACGGCATCGGGGGTGCGCCGTCTACTAAAGTTTTCGACGAGCATTCGATCGGATTATTGGGAATCTTGTTGAATTTCCCGACTAGATATTGAAAAGTGTTTTCTATATTGAGACTAAAATGCGGGGTTTATAATTGTTAGGCATGCAATGTCTAAGGAATTCATTTGGTTAGGCATGCGATATCTAAGGAGGTTGCGGATTCCAACTGTTGTAGTTTTACACTTTCTTTTTGCGACCGTAAGTGTAATATGTGGTGTATCGCCGGTTTCGTTACTATATATCAACGACAATTGGGATACGCATATTTACTTACGTTGATGATATATGGTATTATGTGTTGCTGTGATATGATATATTGGATCGTCGTGTTTTAAATAGCCGGGGGTTTTATGTGAGATGAGAGTTTTTCTTTTTCATTCATGTAAAATTCATTTGTATGTAATATTCTTTTATTGGGGCACTTCCGGGCTGAGGATAATGTCACCATTGTATATTATTTATTTTTCTGCATTAGGATAGACCCAAGGCGGGGAGCACAAATAACTGGGTTCTAGGGTCCAGAGGGAGACCATCTCGAGGAGTCGAGACCAGATCTCCTAACCCTAGAATTGGCAGTGTTGCTTGCCGCTCTCGTAGGGGTCTAGGGATGTGGGTTTGGCTATTCATCGCGACCGTGGAATCCGTGTTTTATACAGGCTCGTACTAAAACACAGACCTCCTAGTATATCCAATATTTCATATATGTTTCTTCTGCTGCAATGTTCTGTGATGAGATCATATTACTGCCTGAGACAAATGTATATATTATATATATGAGATATATGTTATATTGTAGATTTCGTTTCAAATGTGATACTTGTGAAGCATATTAAAATGAGACTTCATTAATGAGATTAATGAATTAAAAGAAATCTAAAGATATTGTAGAAACTTGTTTAAAAACTGGTAACTCTAGTTCTTGCTTTGCATAGCGGTGTTCCTTGTAGAACATCCAGCACCTTATTCGATAAGGAAAGAGCCGAGATCTCTTCACCGGAAGTGACCTCTTTAGCGAAACTAGCAGATGCTACAAACTCGGTTTGTCTTTTGATTGTTTCTATAGTTTTTGCTTTGCATAGTGATATTTGTGAAATATTCTGCACCTTATTCGATAAGGAAATAGCCGACGATCCCTTCACCGGGAGTGACCTCTTTAGCAAAACTAGAAAAGGCCTCAAATTCATTCCAATTAAAATCACTCGATTCTACAACGATATCAAGTTCATTACGCAAAGGGTTTTCTTAAAAACCTGTCGTAACCCTCCATCATTTCAGATAAGTACAAGTTAGTATTCGTGCTACGTTTGTTGACTATGTTAAGGTGTAGTGTGCGGGAGCTGATTAGTGCTTATCTGTATAAGCATATGATGAGATTAGATTAGGGTAGTCGTGCGACTTTGTTGACTATGTTAAGGGTCGTGCGGGTGGGTTTAATGCAATCGGGAAATGACGGGTTGAACTTGACTAGCACTTATGATTTGTTGACTATGTTAAGGTCATATAGCTTCTAGGGGTAAAATATTATTGGGAATTTCAAGAGTTGAAATTTGCAATGAGATTGTATACCTTTTATGAGATAGTTGGATCCCGATACCCGCTGCGAATAAGAGTTACTCCTGAGAGAGTTTTACACATTACAATTAGCCGATCAAGTAGGTGTCTAGAAAGGTGTCAACGGGGTTATGCCTCTGGGAAAACGAGGTTTACTTTAATTAGGTCCGTGCAAAAGCACGGGGAACCTCCCTCAAAGTACCGGCACCGGTCTGGCTGAAAGATTGGCGAACTTGTAGCGTGTAATTAATCCCGGCTAGTCTTTCTTTTTAGAATTTGAAGGAAGATTTGACTAAAACAGTGGGAGCCATCCTGATTAGATAAATTGATAACCAATCTAATCTTGTAAAAACGCACGCTGAGTGTTTTCTTCTCTCTCTCTCCAGGTAGCGACCATGTCACGCCTTAATCAAGATAATAATACGGATGTATTGACTGAACCCGCTTGTTATACTGCGCTAGGGAACGTTGGTCCCGCTCCAACTTATAATTGTTATAAGACAGAGCAGGAAATAAGAGATTACCAGAATTCCCGTGCCGCCCAAACGAAGAAAGTACATGTTGATGCATCTTCTTCGGGTGTGTTCATTACACAGAACTGTTTCTCAATATCCTTTACGTTCTGGGTATTTGATACCGGATCAGGATCCCACATATGTAATTTGTTACATGGGCTACAGATAGGTAGAGAACTGAGAACGGGTGATAAATTTCATGAGATAGAAACGGTGCAAGTGGTGCAGCCAAGTCTGTTGGTAGTTATCACCCTGTATTACCAGAATACATTGATTCTGAACGAATGTTATTAGATACCGAACCTGATATACAACATCATATCAGTCTCTTTATTAGTAAAGAAGGATATAACCTTGTATTGTTGGATAATGTTTTGAACATTTCCTATATCAAGAGTTGATCGGTTCAGGCACGTTATCTAAATGCATAGACGTTCTAAATCAAACCACAGTTCTTAACGTACAGAACACACACAAGAGGAAGAGTTCAGAAATGAACGAATCCTTCTTGAGGCATTGTAGACTAGGTCATATCAATGCGACCCGACTCGCTGAAGTTACATATAGACGCATATTTAAATTAGTTTGAATTTACATCTTGTGAAACTTGCCGGTCATGTCACAGAGATAAGATGACCACAGCTCCGTTTATTGGAAACAGAGAAAGAGTTAGTGAACTCTTGGGATTGATACATGCTGATGTATGAAGGTCCCCTGTCTATACATGCCAGGACCGGTTCTTTGTACTTCATTACATTCACTGATGATCTCTCAAGATTCAGACATATGTTCCTGTTGAAACACAAGTCCGAAACTTTTGAGATAATCACAGAATATAAGTTAGAAGTAGAGAACTAAAAACGGGTATAAGTATTATGTCCTTTGATGAGATCAAGGAGGAGAATACTTGAGCACGGGATTCCTGGACTATTCTAAAGGAGAATGAGATTCTCTCTCAGCATTACACCTCCGTATACACCACAGCACGTCGGTGTATCGGGGCGGAGCAATCGCACCCTATTTGATATGGTGCGCTCTATGATGAGTACTACTGAGTTTCCTATTTCCTTTTGGGAGTTATGCACTTATGAAGCTGCATACCTATTGAATAGGGTTCCAATCAAATCAGTTGCCTACCACTTCATATGTGATATGGAATGGGAAGAGCCCATATCTTAAGTAAGTTAAGATTTGGGGTTGTCCGGCCTATATCTAAAAGCAAAATCCGGACAAGCTCGAGGCAAAATCAGTTCTGTGGAAGTTTGTTGGATATCCCAAGCATTCGCAAGGGAATATCTTCTACCAAACCGAGGAACAAAAGATGTTTTGTTTCTCAGCATGCCACCTTTGTGAAAGGAAATTTCTTATGAAGAAATTATTGGTCATGAGGTAGAACTGGAAGGAGTTCCAGCTATACAAACTGCAGCTGATGATTTGGTAGAACCAAAAGATTCAATAGTTTCCAACGAACCTCAGCCTCTCCACCGATCTAGTAGGGTTCCTCACCCACCTGAGAGATACTTCGGTTTTCTCTATGACAGTGGGAGCGAGAATTGCATCATGAGATGATGACCCAACTAGTTTCGAGCTGACCATCAGGAGTGGGCCAGCTGACCTCAACCTCAGCCTCTTTTTTCTCTAAGACTTGAAATCTAGAGGCCTTTATATAGGGCCAATTGATTTGTTAAATCAGTTTTAAGAGATCTTTCTCTGATTGATTTGGGAATATTTCCCACCGTTGGATTTTTGATCCTAAGGCTTCTGTTTTACAGAAGATAATCTTCTTATTTCAATAAGATTGAAAAGATCTTTCCATAACAGAATTTTAGTTCTGATTAATTAAT
Organism: Agapanthus africanus; assembly: GCA_030015575.1. NCBI lineage: Eukaryota > Viridiplantae > Streptophyta > Magnoliopsida > Asparagales > Amaryllidaceae > Agapanthus > Agapanthus africanus. The sequence goes on from CM057339.1 coordinate 33,578,028, forward strand.
AATTTATTAGTAGTAGATTTTTTGATTTAACGGTGGGGGAATTTTAATTCCAGCCCTGGCGCACCTTGCGCTGGCGCACCTATGTTCGACACGTGGCGCGCAGCGCAACTGCGCTAGCGCACCTGTGTTTGACACATGGCGCGCAGCGCAGAGCGCTGGATCTGAAGCGTTGCTTCAATTTTTTTTTTTAAATTTCAAAATTTAAAACAGAGTTTTGCTCTGATTGGGGGTGCGCTGCCTAGGGCGCAGCGCTCCTGGCTAGGGCGCAGCGCTCCTGGCGCTGGCGCGTCTGCTTTTGACACCCAGCGCGCAGAATCTGAAGCGTTGCTTCAATTTTTGAATTTTGAAATTCAAAACAGAGCTTTACTCTGATTGGGGGAAACAAGGGTAGCCCCTTCAGGAATCATGGGCTTCTTTGCAGGCCTGCTTTGGTTCTGGCTCAGCCTGTTGAAGACTGAGACCCTCTTTTTGGACGGCTCGTTGAAAGGAGCTGTTGCGGTCGTCAGTCGATGGAAGACCGACTTCTTGGAAATATCGGGTTGTGGCGTTGAGGCACCGACGCTCATTGGTGGGAGCATGGTCCCGAAGAATAATCCAGTAGTAGCTTCTGTTACTTGCCCCACCGGCATTGAAAAATGGAGGCCGCGTTGGGCCCATAAGTCACTCCTCCAGTTGGGACGGAACGAGAGTTGCTGTTGCAAGTTGTGCAGTTGAAAGCCATTGATTTTTTCTTCTTCTTCTGCACAAGAATAAGACACCAAATTTTAGTACCTCGAATCAAAGGGCAACCATTACGAACCGCAATTTGTTCATGAAACATGACACACGAAATATGGAGTGGAAAGAACAAAAGGTCCCACTGGGCGTGCCAGAATCTGTTCACCGCCGAAAACAGAGACGAAACGGGATCGATCGTCTTGCATGAGTTTGGGAGCAGATGCTATTTGGATTTATCCGTCCACCTCTCCGAAAATGCCAAGTTGATTTATGGCATCGTATATCGGAGGTTTGGACGGACGCGACCGTTGTAGCAGACTTTTATCGGATTCCCCCTCGTTTGTGAGGGTTTTTTGATTGTGGGGACGCTCTTCCCTGTAGGCGCAAGCCCCTGCAGTTAATTACGTTACCGTGTCGCGATAACCACTTTCTCCTTCTTCGGAAGTTCACTTCGTATCGTGTGTATGTTTGTTTTTTATTTTGGGTTGCCCGTGGATTGTATACGGAGACTAATTTATGTCATCGCCCGTAGGGCGTGGATTGGTCCAAATCCGTATATTTTTAGATTTGGGTTTGGATTGATTTAAGGACAGTTAATCTGGTTTGAGATTAAGATCGACTTAAATATATGAGCATTTGAGCTTGATTATTTTAGTTTAAGGACATCACGGTCCATTATCGCCATGTTTGAGACGAAGTTTTAGTTTATGGATGTTTCGGTCCATTATCGCCATATTTGGGGGCGAATATTAGTTTAAGGATGTTTCGGTCCAACATTCAACTTGCGCACACGTGTATTTGTTATATGACAAAGTGAACGATATTGATATGGAATGTGCCCAATTTGAGGCACGATCCGATTTGAGGCATGCACGTCAATTTGGAAGTGCATTAAGAGGAGCTGTTGGTCGTCGGGACCCGCCACCTCTCTGAAGACGGTGAGGAATTATAACGACATATATCAAAGGTGTGAAGAGATGTACCCTTAAACCGAATCCCGTATTTGAGAGAAAAGATGGCGATGTACCTAAGAATCGTTAGTCATATTTGAGACTAACATTAGCTTAGGAGATATGAATGAAGATCGGTTTGGATATCAGTTTGGATATCACAAACATAAGCTTAGCCAATTTGGGCCAGGATTGGATTGCCATGTTTGAGGTGAATATTTAGTTTAAGTGCTTTTCGGTCCAAAGTTCAACCTGCGCGCACGTGTATTTGTTAGGTGACGGAGTGAACGATGTTGATATGGAATGTGCCCAATTTGGGACACGATCCGATTTGAGGTGTGCACGTTAATTTGGAAGTGTATCAATATGAGATGAAAGGAGTTGTTGGTCGTCGGGACCCGCCACATCTCTGAAGACGTTGAAGAAATACAATGACATATATCAGAGGTGTGAAGAGGTGTACTCTTGAACTAAATCCCGTATTTGAGGGAGAAGGGTTATGGTGGCCTTAAGAATTTTTGTTAGGAATATGTTAGTCCAATTTGAGACTAAGAACTACTTAACAATATTTCAGGATCTTCCTTAATACCCAGCAACAGAGCATTTGGACTCAATTGCAAGAATTTAGCAACTTAGCCAATTTGGGCTTTAGTCCGCTGAGTCTCCCCTCTTTTTTTTTGAAAAAGTGCTAAGCACTTGTTTGGGCTCTGTTTAATCGGTCCTTTTTTTATGCAAAAAGTGCTGAGCACTTATATGAGTTCTGACGCCCACATATGATCCTGTGGAGATTTCAGTCATAGGGATTGCCCAACAAGTGTTGAACACTTTACTCGTTTTATCTTTATATGGAGTGATAGGCACTCTTTATGGCGTCCATGTGGGGAACACGTGAGGCGTTGGGTGTTACCCAATGAGTGTTGAACATTCAGCCATTTTGGACTGATTATGGAGTGATAAGCACTCTTTTCTTTTCTTTTACGGCGTACACGTAGGGAGCACGTGCGGCGCTAGGCGCTACCTAGTGAGTGCTAAGCACTCTTCCCTTCTGTGTCGCCCACATGATGAACACTTGGACGCTGGGCGCTGCCTAGTGAGTGCTAAGCACTCTTCCCTTCTATGGCGCCTATGTGAGGTACACGTACGGCGCTGGACGCTGGACGCTGCCCAGTGAGTGCTAAGCACCCCTCTCTGTGGCGCCCATGTGAGGAGCACGTGCGGCGCTGCCTGGTGAGTGCTAAGCACTCTTCTGTGGCGCCCACGTGAGGAACACATGCGGCGCTGGGCGCTTTTCTCTTCTGCTGATGGCATTTTTGCCCTATTAATGATCGATAGGATTTTTGTTTTGCAGATTTAGGATCAAACTTTCATTTTTAAGAACCAAGTTCTTTTACGAGAACTAGGTTTTTCTTATATGCTTTGTTTTGAGAAATTCAATTCCTAGTTTCATTCTGAATTTTTGATTCTCAAGAACAAGTTCTTCCCGATGAGAATTAAATTCTCAACTTGTGGGAGACTTGTCTTGTGGATCTCAGATCCAGAGAAAGAACTAAGTTCTTCGAGAAGGGTTAGACCCTTATATATGTAAATGAGATGTTTTTATCTCTGTTTTTTTTTTACCTGGAGTTTTTAAGGAGGGAGGTCTTCTTCATTGGAATTTAATTCTCTATTCCTTTTTGAAGCCTTCTGTTTTTGTTTTCAGAAGCTTATGGGGGGGGTCCTCTATTTCAGACTTGAAGTCTTCGGTCCTTTATATTATGGAGGGAAGTTTGTTAATTAGTTTTGAAAAAATTTCTCATTAAGAGATCGCAATTGATTTGGGGAATTTTACCCACCAATGGATCTTTGATCTAAGGGTTCCTGTTTTACAGAACATATTTACTTGTTTCTAAAATGATTGGGGAAATATTTTCCATATGCAGAGTTTTATTCTGTGAAATGGTGATTTTTAATCACCATTGGATTTTTAATCTAAGTGTTCTCTGCTTTACAGAGGGCAATCTTTCTTGTTTAGAAAGATTGAGAGAATATATCCAAAAAATAGAATTTTATCTATGATCCAATTTGGGGAATGTTTTCTCCCGACAGAATTTGATTCTGCATTTTTTATGATTTATCATCTCCGTTGGATTTTTGATCCAACGGCTCTGTTTAACATAGAGTAGAATTTAATTCTACCTGGGTACCGGCGCTCACGTGTTGTGCACGTGAGACGTCACTTGAGAGTTTTAACTCTTATTGAATCCAACGGATTCTTTTGTGTTTTGCACACTGGCACCCGCGTCAGGAGCACGTGAGGCACTACCTCATTAATTTTGAACAGAGCTTTGCTTTTTTATTAGGGGAAACAACAACATCGCCCCCCCTCTCTCTCTTAGAAATCTTTTCTCAAACTTTATGGCCACGGCCTCCTTTCTTTGCAGCTACCCTCTTCGACCACCTCTCTCTCTCTCTCTCTCTCTCTCTCTCGTTTTGAGAAATATTTCATCAAACCCAATGGCCATGACCTCCTCTTCTTACCACTGCCCCTGCCGCTTCCTCTTTCTCTCTCTGAAAAAACTTTTCTTAACCCCAATGGCCATGGCATACTCCTCTCACCGCCGCCCCCATGCCTCCTCTCTCTCTCTCTGTGTCTTTGAGAAATCTTTTCTCAAACCTAAAGGCCATGGCCTCCTCCTCTCACCATCGCCCCTGTCTCGACTCTCATTCCCTCTCTCTTTCTCTCTTTGAGAAATATTTTCTTAAGCCCCATTGACATGGTCTTCTCCTCTCTCCGCCACTCCCTATCTCGACCACCGCCGTTTTTCGTCTCAACCACCGCCGCCCCCACTCCTCTCTCCCTCTCTCCTCTCTCTCTCTTTGAGAAATCTTTTTTCGATCCCTATGCTCATGGCTTCCGTCTCTCGCTGCCGCCCTCCTTTTCAACCACTGCCGCTCTCATCACTCTCTCTTTCCCTCTCTGCTCTCTTTCTTTTTGAGAAATCTTTAAAGAAGAAAGCAAAATAGTTAAGAAATATCTCGTGTAATGCACGTGAGGATCACAAAAGGAATATTCTAACGGTTTGCAAACGGCAGATAGTTAAGTTCTAACGGAGTAAAACGTTGGGTATTTATGTGCTATCCAAAAAAATATAGGTACTTATCTGTTAAACGGCCGAAACCTTGGGTATTTATATGTAATTTAACCTTGTATTTTTTAGTTAGCTATCAACTAGATATCGACATCTAACCGTTTTATCAATATCAGAAAATCACGAGCTCATAATCTAACCGAACGATTGATTAAGTTTTATTTGCGAGTATAACTGTTCGTGCATAGCATGCGCAAAAACTTAGTTTGTAATAAAGAGAGACCATAATATTTATATGAAACAATAAAGTTCAAGGTATTTAAGAATTTTTTTTTTAATAAAAGATGCTATATATATATATATATATTATAAAAAATTGATATTGGATTTGAATATCCTAGACGGGCCAGAATTTGGTGGTATGAATAATTTGTTGGTATGAATTAACCGTGAAAAACATATAATACTGGATTTGAATATGCTTGGGTGACCAAGATTCGGTGGTATGAATAATCTGTTGGTATGAATAATCTGTTGGTATGCTTGGGATAAAAGGCTCAGTTATTATTGTGATTGTTATTGAATAAACCACGAAAAACCTCTCCAATTTTCATTTAGGTGTACTATAGATATAGATAAATGTAATGAACTTTCCATAATTCAACAAATTTTAGTATGCATTTTGTAATTGAACATTTTCAGGTAAACACCCTAGACTGACTCTATTATAAATAAATACCATTAACTTTCATTTTCTGATAAATTCCGTGGACTTTCTTTATTACAAATAAATACTGTGAACTTTCACCGTTTGTCCACGAACTTTCAATTTTTTTCAGCTTTCAACATTTTTCAAATAAATACCATGGGCTTTATTCAATACAAACGACTGCTATGAATTTTCAACGTTTTAAAGTTAAATACCGTGAACTTTGTTCCTTGTAAATAAGAGAGCATTTTACGGTTTTTAACAAATAATATAGACTTTGGTTATTATAAATGAATACTCTGACCTTTCACCGTTGCACATAAATACAAGGAATTTGTTTTTTACAAAAAATAATCACAATATTCTACATACCAATATAAAAAGACTATTTATAATTTCAAAATCATATTCGTCATCTTATGGAAAAGTCGTTCTTATTTATTTCGAAAAGAAAGTTTTTGTTATCTGATAATAAGTTTTATTACTAAATTTTTTAATTGTTTTTAGTTTATTTGTTTTTATACGTATTTATGTGCTTATAGTTGTGAATATTCTACTCTTTTCAATCTATAATTGGAGCAAAGGAGCGAAACTTTTAAATGTGCTATTTTGTGCTTCATATTTTAGTATTGTGGATCCTTTTTAATTTGGACAGCGTTGGTAAATTTGTAGTTATGCTTGTAATTATGGAAATCCATGGATTGGTAGAACTCCTCTGTAACGCCGTCAGCTCAAAATCCCGTTCGAATTTTCACAGAAATACCTTGAACTTTCAAAGTTTTTTCAAATAAATATCATGAACTTTGTTTCTAACCGATAAATACCATTAACTTTCACCGTTATCAGATAAATATCATGGTTCGCAAATAAACACGATGAACTTTTACCGTTTTTCGGATAAATACCATGGACTTTGTTGGTTTCAAAATGCAAGGAACTTCAATATTTGGATAAATACCATGGACTTTCATTATTGCAAATAAATACCGTCAACTTTCACCTTTGTTCTCTTCGAATCCAATTTTTAACATTTCTCATAAAAATACCATTTCACTAAAATATCATGAACTTGCAATGTTTTATGTTAATTACCACTGCCTTTTCATTAAAATAGTATGAGCTTTCATCATCTTTCAAATAAATACCGTGGACTTTATATGTTACAATAAAATATCGAAAGCTATAGACGTTTTTCAGATAAATACCACGTACTTTGTACGATACAAATAATTACCAAACGCTTTCGACGTTTTTCAAATAAATACCATAGACTTTGTACGCTATAAATAAATATAGTAGACTTTCGACTTTTTTTGGATAAATACTAAAGAGGATAAATACCATACACTTTGTCCGCTACAAATAAACGCCAAAAACTTTTAACCTTTTCAGATAAATACAATGAACGTTGTCCTTTACAAATAAATATCGCAACTTTCTGCTTTTTTCAGATAAATACCATGGACTTTGTCCGCTACAAATAAATACTAAGAACTTTCGACCTTTTCAGATGAATAACATGGACTTTGTCAGTTACAAATAAATACCGCAACTTTCGACTTTTTCAGACAAATACCACTGACTTTCGACTTTTTTCGAAGTTTTCGGATAAGTACCATGGACTTTGTCCGCTACAAATAAATACCACCGATTTTCAACTTTTTTTTTGAAGTTTTCGGATAAGAACCATGGACTTTGTTATTTCAAATAAATAAAATTTCAACATTTTTTTGGTTACCGTGGACTTTGTTTTATTGCCGTTAAATAGTACCTAGCCCTATGGATGATCCACAAATCCCGGGCATCAGATGGGGTTTTATCCTAATATAAAACGATAGCACAATATATTGGGTGAGTTCTTCTTGAGCCAATAATTTCACCACGATGAACTTGTATGTCTCTTGCCTCAGAAACATGTTGTAATTTCAACTTATCTTATGTCGATCATGCTCACAAGTGGTATTTCCTCAGATTACGACATGTGGCGGATGACGTGTCCCAAATTCTACCGAGGTGAAATAAATGAGTTGCATGAGGGGCATTCCTCGAGACCTCGTCTCGAGGAAGTGTCCGACCTTCCAGAAGACCTTTTTGAGTACTTTCCACCTTCACCTAACAAACTCCTTGCTTGTCTCCGAGCCATCTGTTAGGCCGAGCTTCCTCCGCCTCCTTGTCACCGAGCAATCTGTCAGGCTGAGCTTTCTCGGCCTCCTTGCTCGTCTCCGAGCCATCTGATAAGCCGAGCTTCTTCGGCCTCACTGCTCGTCTCCGAGCAATCTGACATGCCGAGCTTCCTCGACTTCCCCAATCAACCGAGAGCGCGGAACCCAAGCGTCCCCGCAACGGCTCCGCGTATCTCGCCAGGGCGAGATATCCGCCTCCCCACGTTCCGCGTCCCACGCTGGCGCGTCCTCCCCTATTAATGGACGTATCCCGCCATTAATGCGGGGATAACGCAGGGACGTAACTGACGGCGACGATCTCGCGCTCGCTCGCTCCACGCGACCACTATATAAACTTCTTTCTCAGACGACTCAGGTAACTCGAAATCATTTCCAATACGCCGTTACTCTTTGACTTATTCTCCGGCACTAACTTGATCGTCGGAAAGTCCTACGGTGGTCACCCACCTCGGGACTTTTTTTGCAGATAGCTTGGCGTCAACGCCGACCTATTGAGATCCACACGCTCAACAACTCCCAAACCGAATCTCAACCGTTAAAGACGGCCATCACAGAATCGACGGAGGACAACATCTGAAGGAGATCACAACCTCCAACATATGCCTTCGGATTTTTTAAGTTGTTTATACAACTAAAAGGTAACTAGAAGTAGAAAATTTAGTTCAGTAATATTTTCTTAAAACCTGACATCTACGTCTATTATTATAGGTTTCTAAATAACCGAACATTTAACTAAATTGAACCCAGTAATGAATTAATTATGCTAGCTAGTAACCAAGAGAACATAGAGTCAAGGGCATACAAAACCTTTACTCCTGATTGTAAACTGATTAATTATGCCGCTAAAGTTCGTAGTTTGATAGTTAAATGAATTTCCTTTGCCACTGCGCGCCAAAGCTTTCTACAACCTAGCACCAAGTGCTAACTAGAAATCTTGAGCACCGTGCCTTTCTTGCATATCTGTCCATCAGAAACCCATTCAAAATAAGTTACCATTCATGTAAAAGTGCTTGTAAGATTGAAAATTGTTTACACCACATTTTTTAGTGTTGCAATTATTTGAACATTTAGACGCGACATGTTTTAATCGATATGAAAATCAAGAAGAACGACACCAATTAACAAAAGTGATGAAAAGGTGATTCTAATCGTCATTAAAAAAAAAAAGCAGCACGGTGTTGAGCGAAAAAACTCTCTTGGATTGCACATAGTACCAAGACTCACATGCCCAATCTAGCTATATTTGATGATAGACTTGAAATCAACCATCTTATCGACCTTGCAAGCAAGAATGTACTTATCATAAGCCATGAAGGCAAGGAATGGTACCCTAAAAGCTAGGTTCTTCAAATCCTTTTTCTTTTAATAGAAAAAATAAGAGAAGAAACAAGACAGTGCTACAGCAGAATTTGTGTTCAGCTTTGAAACACACATAATTAAGCCATAAAGAACGCATTTGTCAGGTGCTACAAGCCTGCCGGATTGATATAAATAAGAGAAAAATGGGTCTACCATTCTCGGTCAAGAAACCAATAGGAAAAACTCCATAAAAAATAATCTAATAAAACACTCTAGATCCAAAAAATTATATGTTTACATCGCTACAGTACAACCAACCACATTCTACCTTTTATCATTCCAATATTACCCTTGTCAAATTCTGACAAATAACTACTACATTTAACAAGTAGACAGTTATATCCAGCAGGCACATTGCTACTTTTGATAAATATAGTGGTTGTTTGCTAAATGTAGCAGTTAATGTCAACTGTCAACTGTTACATCTGCTAAATGTAACAATTATCTGCTAAGTATAGCAGTTAATGTAACAATTTACCTACAAAATACAGCAGTTATCTGCCAAAAAATGATAAAGATAATATAGAAATATTAAAAAATAAAAAACGGTTGGTTGTATTATAAGAACTTAAACCTATTACATTTTAGATATAGTTAGTTTTCTCTGATTTTTTTTTTTTGGCCGGTAAGTTTTTCGTGTTGCTTTTCAAACCTAGAAAGTTAGACCCATTTTTCCCCATAAATAAATAAGTCTGAGCACAATTAGAATTGCCAAGCTAACAGTTTTACAAGATGCGAAACCACTGAATGAGAAAAACAAATTCATATATCATCGCTGATTTAGTAAACAGTAATTGTTCATTAAACTAAATGTCTAAATAGTTAAAAACTTGAAACCATTTGGTAGCAAAAGAGAGAAAATCACAACTTTTCTTTCGACGGAATCAAACTGTGCTCACCGACGTCACCGTTTCAAATGGATTCATAAATCTGGAGACAAATTTACTTAGCAATTTAAACTAAACGTCGAGACTACCCACACGAATTAAGAACTAGTTCATTTAGAAATTAACTTCATCACACAGAAAAGGTGAAGACTCGGGTATATTTGCGACATGTTCTCAACTCAAGATGGCGCTGAAGAACTCTAAACACAACCCAAAAAGGGCAAAAAGAAAAAGAAAACTACTGAAAATACCCAATTCCAAAATACGCATCTTCTGGGGGTATAATTAACAAAAATAAAAATAAGAAAAACTGAAAAGCTTCATTACACTACTCCTGAAGGAAGACGAAGCACAAGTTGCCCACCGACGAGACTGCAAAGAAAATATCACAAGCATAATGAGAGTTCTTTCTTTTTTCAAATTAACGTTAAATGGTAACCGTGATTGATAACAAAATCAAGGGAAGTAGCCTCACCTCTTGACATAGTAATAACAGAAATCTGCAAGGATGAAAGTTTGAACAATTTCGGATAGAAGAACCATTGATGGCCACAACCCATAGCCCAAAGCCGTCAACAAGCGGCCTCGTGTGTCCAAGACCTGTAATATTGAACATGATTTTTTTGTAGTACTATATATTTACAAAATAAAGTTCTACAAGAAAAATCAGGATTAACAAGCACTAGTTTACAGGAGAGTAAAAAAAATGAATAACAATTCTAATAGAATTGCTTTTTCCTTCAACTATTTCACATTTACGTTCTCATTTCTATTTCCAGTTGAATAGAGAAAACTATGATTGGATCCCGAAATGAAAATAGTGTAATATAACCATCGAAAATAATATCCAGAAACAGAACCGATAACAACAAAGTCTTAACCCATATCATCCGAGTCCGGCAGTCAGCTAGAAGCAAAATTTTCCATTCAGCTCGGTCAAGGGCCATCTTATTTGTAAAACTAACTATTGCCATATCTTTTTTACTGTAGAGGTCCATGCTCAATGAACAATTCTTATAAGCCTTCACTTCCATTAAATCAGCAATTAATATATCAGTTTCTCGATCCATGTCCGGTTTTGTCTACCCAAATCCTCACTCCTCCATCGACTACAATCTTAAAGCTCTCTGAACTAACAGACTTGAATTCTTTGTTACACAACATAAATCATTGCGCTCATATGATCGACGAAAAGCGCAAGAGAAACGCTGGTAAATCTTAATACTAGAGATTAAATTTATATTCATAAAAAGTAAGGAACTTCAAAAATGATGAATAGTCTTTTGTACTTAATTGCCACAAAATCAACGCGATTCTCATTTGCACTAGTGGTACAGTCATTTTAGCAGATATTTGAGTTTTAATACAAAAGCGTGCTAGGTATCGACATCTGCTAGATCTAATGATTAAGAAATATATAAGAGAATCTTTGTCAAACAAGTTTGAAATTATTACAAGGAAAAGCTCTCTTAACTACAACAAAGGAATTCCCAAGAATAGCTTTCTTGCAGCCATGAACCCCATTGGAGGAATTCTCATAACGCCATAGCGGCAAAAGTTCAAACAAGCCAAATATGGATGAATAGGAGATAAGACTACACCACATCATTGGCCAAAGAGAAATAGGTGGTCAATGCAGCAGAATAAAGGCGTGCATATGCTTTAAACAATTATTATTTTCCTTTTTATAATATGTACTAGTAAACATTATGCATGATTTCACAAAGGGATCAGGTAAGATGACCAGGAGTTGGTTAAACTTATAGATCCAAAGGTTACACGAATTACACATTAACCGTACAAAATTACATTCAATGGATGAAAATGTAACTTGTAGATGCAAGGCAATATAAAATGGATCCTTACGTGGTTACCAGGCATGATGCAACAATAAGATAGCAATTAGAAATCCATCAACATTACCCACAGCTCAACAATTAAGTCAAAACTTGAAAATGACTTGAATTTTGACTACAAATCTAGACAGAAGCATCATTATGTTGGTTTAACAAGCCAATCATCATCATGTAAGCCTTTTCAATAAAGATGGCGTCTATGAAGTAACATCCCATCATTGACAAGGTATTAATTAATGCCAAATTTCTAATGAAGAAAACTATGGTCAAGAGAGGGGCTTGAGATAACCCTAGATGACCAGAATCATATTCGCAACTCAAAAACTTGCACATGGAATTGGAGGCGGATCCAATAGGGCCTAGATGGGGCACATGCCCCCACTTGATTTTTGAGAAAAAAGAGACTAATATCGTTAGGAACATGTTGGGGGTATTGGGATTCTCTCTCTCTCTCTCACACACACACACACACACACACGCACGCACACACACACTATCATAAATAAAGAGCTTGTGGGTTTTAAGCTCAAATGGTAATATGATTTGTTTCCCAACAAAAGGTCTCGGATTCAGTTTCTAATGCCCACACAATTAACTTTTGGAATATTTTTTTATTATAATTAAATGGGTATGAATTTCAAGCTTCTTATTTGTAAAGCAAAAGGTTTTTCTATGTTTGTAACAAACTTAATTTAAAATTTTGTTACCACTTGTCAAAATATCTGGTGACTTTTATATAATATTTATTTTGACCTTTTAACATAATCTTGCTTTGTTTGGTGCCCCCTCACATAAATTCCTGAGTCTGCCCTCGATGGAATGCCATTTGTTTACTATATAACAAGGAAATATGGATAGCAACATCAAGGGAGGGGGGGATTTAGAGATTGTTACTACAGATAGAAGCATGTCATGCTTCGAGAAAAGAAGGTAGAACTGTGTAAATAGCTTTACCCTCTAGGCTTTCATCGAAATGAGAAAGAAAAATTATTTAAAAAAAACACCATGTTAGCATTAAGTAAGGGTATCCTCATATTAGCCTACTACTATCAGAAGAACATAGTAATTACAAATGAAAGCAACTACGCAACGGAGCACCAAACACTGTTGAATATAAGATAACTATGATAGAATAATTGAAGAAAACAACTTTTGCTCAGAATCAAAACCTGTAGAACCCAATGTGCGCAACTCAAAAATCTGGCGACTCCCAGTGCAAATACATAGTGAGCTGTAAATGGCTCAACAATCTGTCAAGTGAAAAAAAGCCAAAAAAAGGGTTGAAAAGGTTATAATGAAAACAAGGTTCTTTCCCAACGAAGACAGGGATAAAATTTTCTGTGTATGTTACCTTTGTGTTTTGCATCAAACGCAACTGGGGCAAGACCGAGACAGCTTCTAAATAGACACAGAATGCCCAGCAGATTCTGTTCAAAATGTTATGTGATGTCGAAGGATGAATCAGAAATGCTAACAAAACACAAGGCAGTACCTACATCAACACCAGAGCAAGCCAGGTTAGCAACCTTATGAACTTGTTTTAAAACATACTTAAAAACAATGAACTGTTACATAGCATTTGCTTAACCATTCCAAGAAAAAGAAGAGAGAAGAGGAAGGCTAAATTTATCAACTCCAAGGAGTAAAATTGCACAGGAAACACTCAATTGCTAATCTCTACCAAAGTGTACACGAAGCATACTTGATGATCGATAAAAAGAAGATAAGGGAACGTTCTAAACCCCTAAAGAAGGATATAGAAACATAAACCGATACATCAGACCTCTAAATTATTGTTTCTGTTTCCATATATAATTAACTGCTTGAGACATTCTTGAGAGCACATTTCACAAGGTATTTTTCATCTTTGGTACAAACTTAACTGGGTTCTGGGAAACAGGTTAGATTTTACTATTGAAATATGTTAGGAAATATAAAGTGAGAACAAGAACCTCGTACCTGAATCAAATCTGAGAAAGAGTTGTCTAGTTCTAAATTAAGATGAGAAGACAGATTGAAATAGTCGAGATAGACTAATGTCTCTAATTCAATAGGAAAACAACAAAAAGAACAAGAAATTGAATACTCCAAAGAACAGGTTTGGTCGCTACTCGCTACAAAGTTGGCCATAGTTCTATGGTCGAGGACAGGCTTAATAATGGCCATGAGAGAGAAATATCACACCAAATATTTGGTTTCTGTATGTCAGAATACTGCTTCATCCAAGACTTTTCACTTGTCTGCTTAATCGGAATGTCAGAATGGTCCCAAGTCACCCATTAGTGCTGAAGGAGTGACCATCAGTCTTTGCTTTCACTAGTACAAAGATGGATTGCCCCTACAGATTGGAAAATCCATAGGGGCAATTTTTTGTTGTCCCTACGGATTATACCGTAGGGACAACTAATGCCCTTACGGTTTAGACCGTAGGGGCATATATAAATAAAAATTTGTTAAAATTTAACATATGCAATTGCCCTTACGGTGCCACAAGATAAGGCCCTACGGTTATAACCGTAAGGGCAACGTCGGGCATTTAAAAAAAAATAAAAACCAAAATTTTCCCCTCCCAGTTCCCACAGTACCCTAATTCCCCAATTTATTTCCCCCCAAAATTTCCCCGCCCTCCCTCATCGCCTCCTCCCTCATCGCCTCCTCGTCGCCTTCTCCAACCTCTAGCTCCATCAGCGCCTCCTCCTTCAGTGCCGCCTCCTCCGACTTCTTACAACCTTCAGTGCCGCCTCCTCCCTCGTCGTCTCTTCCGATCTCCAGCGCCGTCTCGATCGATCGTCGTCTCGATCGCGCTCTCCTCATCAAAGTCGATCGCCACCCTCTTCATCAACGTCGAGCTCCTTCCCGGCTTTCTCATCACCGTCGAAATCATCAACCGGTAAAGTTAATTTATTCAATTTAAAATTTTATTTTCCTAGATTGAATTTGGTGGATAGGGCTTTAATTTAGGGATTTTGGATTGTGGTGGTGTTCGATGGTAGTGGCTATGGCGGCGGCGGCGGCTCTTTAATTTGGGATTGTTTGGGGATGTAAATGGCGGCGGCGGGTGTGGCAACGGCTATGGTGTGTGGTGGCGGCTGTGGTGGTGGGAAAAGGGGTTAGAGAAGGTCGACGGGACCGGGTAGGCCGGGTGAAGGGCCGGGAAAAGTAAATTTAGATGAGATTGGTGGTGGTTGTGAGAGGAAGAAGAAAATTGGTTGTGGGTTAGGGTTATGATTAGGGTTAGAGCTACTGGTTAGGGTTAGGTTTAGGATTAAGATCAGGATCAAAGGTTTAGTTAAAAAAAATAGCCAAGGATAGTTCAGTGAAGAATTTATACAGGGTTGGGGTTAATTAGATCTAGGGTTTGGATTAAGGTAATTAGGGTTAGACTTAAGGGTTATGGTTAGGGTATTTTAGTGTTAGTGTAAATGTGTATGATAATGATCATGATATGTGTGTGTGTTTGTGAGATAATGTTGATAATATGTGTGTTTGTATGTGTGTGCGTTTGTGATGATGATCTCTTATATCAAATAAGGTCAAACCATAATTTTAAACTTAACACCAAAACTAAATCCAAAATCTGAAACTTAAGACCAAAACCAAATCCAAAATCTTAAACTTGATTAAGAAAACCCTTAATTTTAAAAAACTTTAGCCTAAACTAAAAATTTCAAACCCTTGAAATTGAAACGTAAACGTAAAACCAATTCAAGTTAAATCTTATAATAAGTGTATATATGATCCTCGATGATAATATGAAATTTTATATTCTCATCAATAATCATATATGAAAATCAAAACGCGCATTAGTCCCCGTCTATCGGTTATCATACGTTCGATATTCGTCGTGACATAAAACTATACGAAAGTTATTAAATATCGGACGGTATCGTTCGGTACTAACAACTGTCGTGTAGTCTACGTGACGAGAACATTCAATCGTATGATAACAGATAGATTAGTCCAGTTTTAGGAATGTATAAAGCAAACACCTGCATTCACTTGTGTTTTCATTCGTTTCGAGTTATTTCGTTGATTCTTTTCCGCTGGTTCTCCGTGTAAAAAAATAGATTACATGTTCATTTCAATATCAGTATTGAAATGATTATCTATTTTATTACAGTGTATTCGGAAAACAGCGGGGAGGTGCTGCCGAAATTTTCTCAAAACGGATGAAAGCACACGCGAATGGGTGTTTACTCTATGCATTCTTAATAGGATAGAAGCCTTATCCCCGACAGCCGTAACACACACATACAACACGAATATACAACACACATACTCAAAGCATATAAACACTAACAACACTACACCTAAGTGAAATCATAAATTGAAACACATATACATAGAATACAACTTATACTTCAATATCTTCAAACATAATTTTGTTAATCGATAATTTATCTTTTTCTACGACAAATTTGCCCTTCCAATTTTCTTATTTGTCAATAACCATCTCGTTCTTAGATTTCTCAATATAGTCACCACAAAAAACCAACTTCCATAACTTATAATTTATATGTTATACAGTCTAACACGGCCCATAAGTACATCGGAGTTAAGGACTGGATGTACGTGGGTTGGCAATAACGCATGCAATCTAAGTTTGTCACGGGGGTTGCTGCTTTCATTGAATTTGCACGTACACATAATAAGACCGTGTTAGAGAATATTCTCTGTCCGTGGGATGGATGTAGGAATAATTTCTGGCAGAAGGTAGAAATCGTAGAGCTTCACACAGTTAAACTTAATTTTACTAGATTTTATACAACTTGGTTATATCACGAGTAAGAAGAAGACGGTAATGCGGCGGAAGAAGAAAAAGACAACTTCTTTCCAGAAAAAAATGAAGGATATGGCAGAGGCCGCTCTCGATGATAGTAATCCTACTGAAAAAGACATTCCTTCCGGTCAAGAACCGCGTGCGGATAAGTATAAAAAGTTCATGAATGGTACTAGAAAACCAATTTATGAGAATGCAAGGTATTCCACATTATCATGGTTCGTCCAACTTTTCCAGATTAAGTGCCTAAATGGATGGAACAAGTCATTCATGATACTTCTAAAGTTCCTGAAAGATTCTATGACCCCGAAAAAAAACATGCCCGAGAGCTGGTATGAAGCCCAGAAGATGATGTCTGATTTGGATATGAACTGTGAGAAGATTCATGCATGTCCCAAATATTGCGTGTTATACCGGAAAGAAAATTCAGATTTGGAAAAGTATCCAACATGCAGAGAGGCCAGGTATAAACCGAAAGTATCTAATAAGAAGCCAGATATACCTGCTAAGATAGCACGACACTTTCTGATAACACAGGCTGCAAAAGCTATTGGTAAAACCTTTTTGCTAGCACAGTGAAGATTGATTCTGACATCAAAATGGGTTTCATCAATTTGATGAGGTGCAAGAAGACAGCCGAGACAATGATTTGGCATTACTGTGCTGCTCCAAACGAATATGGAAAAATAAGTCATCCAAAAGATTCACCGGCATGGAAGGATTTCGATAGGAGGCACCAAATATTCAGTAGTGATCCTCACAATGTCAAGCTCGGACTGACTAGTGATTGCTTCTGACCATTCAACTATATGGCTGGAAGCCACAGCACAGATCCATTGTAATGATGGTTTATAATCCGTCGCCTTGGTTGGTTATGGATCAATCCTACTTTATGATGCCTCTTCTTATTGACGGACCAAACTCACCGGGGAACAATATCGACGTCTATCTCTAACCTCTGATCGATGAATTAAAATTTTTATTCATTGATGGTGCAGAGACTTATGATGCAAACACAGAGACAACATTCACGATGCGTGTGGCTTTAATGTGGATAATTAATGACTTTCTTGCATACGAAATGCTATCAGGTTGGTCCGCATATGGTCATAAAGCATGCCCTTACTGCCACCAAGATACAACATCAAAATGGTTGAATTTTAGCAGAAAGTTTTGTTATTGCGGTCATCGGCGTTTCCTGCCACTAGATCATCCCTACAAGTTAGACGATGCTCACTTTAATGGTCATCAGGAGCTTATTGGGCCTTCAGCCTCATTGTCCAGAAAGGACGTGATTGCTCGGTGGGATGGTTACAATAACGTGTGCTTCGGGATAGATCCGACAAAACAGGACAAACCACCTTCCTGGAACAAGTTAAGCATTTTCTACGAGCTTCCATACCGGTCAACAAATTTAGTGCATTATTGTCTGAACGTCATGCACATAGAGAAAGGCGTATCCGAGCACATACTTAATTTTGCTTCTTTGTAAAGACGAAAAATCGAAAGACAACCTCCGTGCTCGGATGAATCTTCAGAACTAGGAAATTAGAAGTGAATTGCATTCTAA
Organism: Agapanthus africanus; assembly: GCA_030015575.1. NCBI lineage: Eukaryota > Viridiplantae > Streptophyta > Magnoliopsida > Asparagales > Amaryllidaceae > Agapanthus > Agapanthus africanus. The sequence goes on from CM057339.1 coordinate 33,596,107, forward strand.
ACCGATAGCGGGTAAACCAGGCAAATTTGTACTTCCCAATACCGCGTATCATATGTCACAACCAGAGAAGAAAATGTTCCTGCAGCTATTACATGATTTGAAAGTTCCCACATGTTTCTCTGGATCATTTAGTAAGAAGATAAAGATTATGAAATGCATGATCGATAGACCGAAAAATCATGATCACCATGTTATTATGGAGCACCTTCTCCCATTAGCCCTCGGGACTTCCCTTTCCGAATCGGTTGGTCGGGTAATCAATGACCTTTGTTAATTTTTTAGAGAATTGTGCGCTAAAACCTTGGATGTTGTGATGCTAAAAAATCTAGAAAATTCTATTTCCTTGATACTGTGCAAGCTTTTGCGTATTTTCCCGCCGTCGTTCTTCGATATCATAATATATCTGACGGTTTATCTTGCAACCGATGCTAACTTTGCCGAGCCGGTACAATATCGATGGGTGTATCCCGTCGAAAGGTACGTTGAATTTTTCGTTTCACGCATTTTGTAAAATTATTTTTTCCTTATATACCCGTATTTATTTTTTTAACATATTTTTGTTTAGGTACATATACCTTTACACTCTAAAAAATTATATACGCAATAGAAATCGACTAGAGGGTTCTATTATACAAGGTTATCTTCTAGATGAAGTAAACACATTTTATTCCTGTTATCTGGACGAGAAAATTGAGACGAAACTTAACTGACCTCGGAGAATTTAGAAGGGGTCATGTGGTAAAACTGATTATAAGAGAATAGACACCATGTTTATCAACAAGATACATCGATTTATCCTCCTCAATAGCGTATGTGTTGAAGAAATTAGAGAGTATGTTTTTTGGATTAATTGTTATATTTGTATGTGTATGTGTATGAAATGATATAATATTAATGTCATAATTAATTGTTGAGAACAAAATTCATATCGATGAAGTACGTGAGGGGCATCCTAATTAAAATGATGAACTATTGAAAAAATATCACTAAGATAATTTTTGCGATTGGGTTGCAGATCATGTAAGTTGTTCGAATAACATGTTATTGCGACATGTTTTAATCTAAAATTGTATCGTTAGGTATTTGCCGTAAAATTTGTTTTGTTAGATTCACGATCCGAACTTGTTTACATCATTAGAGAGAGACTCAAGATATTTAGCTCAGTTTTCTAGCATGAAGGTTGTATACTATAAAGGAGTCGGTGTCCTTGGATACAAATTTGAAGTTAAGAACATAAAAATATCTCAAACCACCTAGAATAATGGGATTGCGGTCGTAGAATCGGATGGTGTGATTTATTATGGATACTTAAATTGCATACTTGGTATCCAATATCCCGGACGATCAGAAACGTTTTATATATTTCAGTGTATTTGATATGATACACGAACCGATACAGATAAATGGAGAAACAATCTCGGGACTTGGAAAGATAAATATGGATTGACTAGTGTAGACACACTTCGATTTTACGGTCATGATGATCCATTTATCTTTCCGCAATAAGCGTTTCAAGTATACTACTCAGTGCTTGAAGCATCCAGGATAGAGTGTAATATGCCATTGGAAATCTAGGGATATTTACGATGTCCCAGAATTCAAGGATCGTATGGAGAACAGTGATGAGGATGAAGAGCAGAGTGCTCTATCCGTCTGTCTCCAAAGACGGGTTGTCTTCGGCTGAGCGTGAAATTACATGGGTTAGAAATGATATCAATAATGAAATCCAAATAGATATTCCCAAGGCGTCTAATTCGTCTACGAAACGAAAAAGGTTATCGTAATGTTATATTATTGCTTCACATTTTGTACGATCTATACTATATTTCATGCATATGTAATAATTATACTTTTATCTAGGTCTGATGAAGACGCCAATGGGCGGGAAGAGCACCAGCCGGGGCAGCGGCAGAGGAGTTCTGCCATCCGGGGAGCTGCATAGGGAGCTCCAAAAGGCTGGTCTTACAACCCGATGTGTATCCCCTTCGAATAACTCGTTCCATGTGGACAGTCACCTCCAGATATATTGCACGGATATTCATTTCGAATGTAATATTATAGATATGTATGCATATTCAATTTAAAGTTACTTATATAGTCAATTTTTAATTGTCTAGTTATAGATGGTGCCTCCACATCCGAGGCAGAGATCACTATCGCACCCGCAGGTATGTTTGCAATTACTTATATAATCAATTTTTGATTGTCTAATTGTAGGTGATGCCTTCACATCCGGCGCAGAGGTCACTCCCGCCACTTTCGTACCCTCTGCGCAGTCTGCAGATTAGTATTCTTAACCATAAGATCTTTTTCACAAAAGAGACGATGGTTTGTACATACTAGCCTATCTAGAGGGTCCAAATTTGACCAACTACCACTTTGATTTTAGGGTTTGCATGTATCTCTATTTTCATAATGCAAATGATTTAAGCTCTCAATTAGTTTTTCATTTTGGGTGGATGTAGTCGGGCTTTATTTTTATGAAAATTAGTTTTTTCATTTTACATATCCTCTAAGAATAATCATGAACTTCATATAATTTTATCGTCAATATTAATTTTCTAGTTAGAGAAGATGCATCCACGTCTGGGTCACCGGCTGTTCCTCACCGGAGGAACTATCATCCCGCTCGTGCTGCTGTCCAGGCTCATGCTTGTGCTACTGTCGCCTGAGATATATATCACACTTCAATTTTCGTTAATTCTTGAATTATAAATACTTTGTCTTGATATTGATTGTATATCTATTTATCTTGTAGATGCAGGACAACCACACCCCGAGAGAGGGACTCGAAGGCCGAATCATTCCCATAGGCTAAGGCCCAATAGAGCTAGGGGAGGCACCATTTCCCCTCTTCTTTACCCCGATTATCACAACACCGGCGATTATGCCGAGAGGTTCAAACAGTATATACGAGATGAGAGCCGCATCCAAAAGAAGTATCCTCTTCACGTTGAGTGGGGCGATCAGCACCGGCGCTCCTTTACCCTCTTCTGGGCTCAGGCTCGGGTATTAATATATATTTTCATTTGATTTATCAAATAAATTTACTATTATTTAACACTTATAATTTAAATACATTATTTTCTTGTATTTGCAGTTGGATTGCGACTTTCAGCCTGTACCCAACCCTGATCACCCTGACAGAGTGCTCGATCTTCACGTTCTTTACCTGGGCCTCATGAAGAACATGCAATCTAAGGTCCCGATATAATAGGAACGAGCTGAAGGTCGATTGTTACATGCTATAGTTGGCGACCCTCGAGACGGAGAGAGCGGCTCTCCTCCAGTCTCCGGCCTTTGTCAGAGTCGATGTAGATGCATGTCTATGCCGGTATTATCAGTCTGAGTGCAAACAGATTGTAATTTAAATGTAATTCATTGTTTAGTGTATAATTTATTTTTTTGTGTTATTTAATTAGAAAACTAAATCTGATTGTATTGTGCAGAAACAGGCCGGTCAAAACAAGGAGAATCGGAAGTTCGTGAAGAGGGGTCGTCCTACTTACACAGCTGGCTCGAGGTACATTACTTGTGCCATGGAGACATCGGTAAATTACAATATATCTATTTTGATATGATGCAATATTAAAAGTTATTTTATAATAAATGTAAATTTTTTGCGAATTGGAGAGAGCTTAGACCCCAGCGCCTGGTGGTACACCGAGCATGTTGACCGCGTATCTGGCCGTCCACGGCATCTCGACAGATCCCGCCACGGGCGAGCTTCGATTCTCCGACACTGCTGCCTAGAAGTATTGCGCAAGTGTTAAGATTTATTCTAATTCGAATGAAATTTTTGTTTTGGTTAGTTCAGATTTAAATGATATACTTATGTTTTAATGGCGTAGGGGTAGGGCAGACGGTCGCATCGGGGATTGATTTCAGCGGACGGACCGATCCGATCATACTGACCCCAGTCCTAGACGCCGCACACGGAGGGCACCACGATGGTTAGGAGAGCCCATATGAAGTTGGTCTCTACTCCGGCGGTTACTTCCCCTACCCCGTGAGCGACGTCTGGAGCATGATGTTGTCGCATTGAAAACCACCGTCAAGGAGTTGAAGGAGATATCGGTACGTATATTACTTATTAGAAAAATATTATATCACATTATAAAAATTAGCATATGCAATATTAGTAGCATGACCTTATTTGGTTTTAAACTTAAGTTTGATTAATCAGACTTACATAAAACTATCTAAACCGAACTCTATAATCATAACTATGCCGCATCTTTCTTCATTTTGAAGTTTAAAAAGTTATGATTATCCAAACTCAAGACTTGAGAGAAAACATTGCTTTGGAAATTAGATAACTCCAAAACCAAGCGTCCCATCAAAACTAAACAAAACAATTAAAGAGAGATAGGGCTTACAAGTTAGAGTAAGCATCATTTCTATCTCCACTTAAAATAAACTGCAGTTTTCCAAATTAGATACTCAAACTAGGCCTAAGGCCCCAAGTACTCTTAGACTGGGGGGAAAAGTGTAATCCTGTATGTGTGGAATTTCAACATGTATAAATTCTCATACATAACATATGAATTTCAATAGAACGTGTGAAATCTCAACAAAGCATATATAAATTCGCGGTTCCGCAATAATCCGTTATTGATACGAATTCGACTAAATCTAGTACACCGTTCTCTCGTTTATTACACAAACACAAAATTTTACCGATTCGGCATGCCACTCCGGCTGCGGCTCCGCAAGCCACTACCTCGGCTGCCGCTGCGCAGGTCACTCCTATGGCTCCACAGCCTGCTCAGACTCCTGCACAGACCACTCCTTCATTAGTCGAGTTTTTGTCGACCCAAGGCTGCACCGAGAAGCAAATGTGTCAGATTTTGGCGTTTATTAGAGGTGGAGGAGCTGGACCGAGATAAGATAGGTTTATTTATATTTTTTAGGATGGATGTACTTATTTGATATATGTTGTATGATTTGGACGATATCGGTGGTTGTTTGGATGTTTACGATGATTTTAGATTGATTTCATAATCTATTTGTTTATTTCTTTATCTATTATGCGTGCGATGTTGTATATGAATATTTCTGTATCTGGCTATATATATACGAAAATAATGGAGGCAAGATGCCATAGGAGGGAATTTCCTCCTATGGCGTCGAAAAATACCTCCTTCAATTTTTTTGACGATCGGCACCCACCATCTTCATCATTATCATCTAAGATGTGGGTACACCAAATTTCATGTGGTTCTACAACTTTTCACCGTTGATTTAGCAATGTAAAAAGTTCTCTTGTCGGTAAACCGTTAATTTTGAACACACTAAATCAACGTTGAAAAATTTGTAGAATCATATGAAATTTGGTGTACTCACATCTAACGATGAAGATGGTGAGTGCCGATCGTCAGAAAAAATAAGAGAGCATGTATTTTTTCGACGCCATAGGAGGAAATTCCCTCCTATGGCCTCTTTCCTCCATTATTCTCTCTTTATATATATATATATATATATATATATTGTGCACAGAGCCGAAGAAAAACAGGAAGCTCCTTTTTTAAAAAATCCTGATATATTATCCCTACGGATTAATCCGTTGGCCCTACGGATTAATCCGTAGAGACAATTATTACCCCTACGAATTAATCTATTGGGACAAAATATCATAATATCTGATACTTTGTCTCCATGGACTTAGTGATAGGTGCAAAATTTGCCCCTATGGATTAATCCGTATGGGCATTTGTAGTCCGCTACGTATAATTTCGTAGGTACAATTGTTTTATTTTTTTAACAGAAAAATTAAAAAAAGATTGTCCCTACGGATTAATCCACAGAGGCTACTACATGCCCCTACGGAGGTATTTTTGGTTCCTACGAACTAATCCATAGGGACCACTGGTTACCCCTACGGCTAAATCCGTAGGGACAAACCATATTCGTAGTAGTGTTTACATCACAGTCCCCCATTATTAAAAGATCAAGGAAGGACTCAAGTTGATGACGCCTACGACAATAATCTCTGCATCTTATTTCCAAGAAAAATTATATTTCCGTAAGCTTTTTCTCCACTTGAGAATCCTTTAAACTTTGCGACTCCAGGTATATTCTGTTTAGAAGATATATAATTCTTTTGCATTGATTAATATACAAGTAACTAAATAAATAATGGACCATTGAATATATTTACGGGTACTTTGGTTCAATTTCTTAACCTTTTATCATCATACTAGCTTTCATAGATTTAGAGTCGGCACTCATATATATAATTTTTACTCTATCTTTTAGTTCCTATTACTATTTCACAAGATGAAAAGCAGCTATTTTAATAAAACATTTGTTATTAAATGCATGCAAGTAACCTGTATTATAATTCTATGAGTAAAGATCCAGTAGAATCCCCATTTGACGCAAAAAGGTGGAAGCTGATTCTCCACATGGACGGTTGAGATTTGAAAAGGTCATTCTTTCTTCTTTTCAAATCTCAACCGTCCATGTATCAAATCATGGGCAGTGGATGATCAACTTCCAACTTTTTGCATCAAATGGGGATTCAACTGGATCTTTACTCATAATTCTATTTACTAAGAAAAATGTTGTTACAAGAGCAGAAACTCCTAAATGATCTTTATAGCCTGAGCCATCATCGAAAGTTGCTAGGAAACTTGAAAACTAATTTGCATTATTATTTCCAACTCCACCAATTTTCGCTAAAAATTAAAATGGAGAACAAAAAAAAGATGAGATGGAAAAAGATCGGGTAAGCCATGTTTTATTAAAGTCTATCTTGAGCCAAACTCTAGAATAGTGTATAGGGTATTAACAAAAAAATACTCACCACATAGTATATTGCGAAGTTATCCTTGTCTTCCATGTAGCTAGACTTGAGTTTAAACCGAATCATATAAATAACCCATAATGTAGATGCAAGGGTGGCAGAGTCCAACAGAGTATGTATGTCATATTCCATAACAAAACTGCAGTACAATCTAACAGCTAAAAACAAAGCTGTTAGGTCCTGAGACTTGAGGGAGAGTCCTGAAATGATTACAAAAATGAAAGGATTCAAGGATCTAATATGTCGCAAAAAGAACAATGAATCAGAAAATTTTAATGAAAGTACATAATATACAAGAAAAAAAGATATTTAGGATAAGTAGAGCTGCAAGGGCTCTATATTAAAGTATCAAATTGAATGTTCCGAAGGTGTTCAAGCAAACCCCCAAAGTATGTCTCATATATTATAAACCAGAAGTTTTGGGCTAGTGCTTCTCAGCTCTAATCAGTTGCAATCCGGTTTTATCAGCTTAGACCAAACCAGTAAGCCAAATTCAAGTCGGTTGGAGATGAATTCGGCTTGGAATATGGATTAGAGCATGTATCCTATAAAATATGAAGCCTCATGTAAGCCGAAGGTTGAGGTCAATTCTATATTAGAAATTAACGTAATCCACCACCCTAGGGGTGGTAATGCATGGGGGCCGATAACCTAACCAAAAAACGCCCTGATGGGTTTGGATTCTTACAAAAACTTCACTAGCTTAGCGGGTAGGATAAGAAATCTAAATATTAGTCCATGTTTTAAATAAATGTGAATATGAATCCTTTAAGATCCCAAAAATGTTAATATGATAACCTGTTAAATATGTGTTATAGTTCATAAATTCAACTATAAGCTCATTTAAGAATACTAAGTAACTTAAACAAGCACTCTTCCCACATAGTAATTTATATAAAATTAGGTGGTTTCTTTCGAAGTATCTACCATTGGAAATATACAATAACAATGTGTACAAATGAGCATGACTCTTGATTTGATAAATTTGGACGAGAATTCAAGTGGGTCCTAAATTTCTTTGTGGGGATCACGGGTGAATCCTACAAATTTAAAATGGTTCCACAACTAGATATAGTATAATCCAGCCTTGAACCCAATTAGTAGCCACCTTAATAACCATGGACATTTGCCTATTAGCTTCTTTCTTGTCATAGACATACCTGTTTCATTTTTTTTTGTTTTGCATCTATCTCTGTTTATCGTTATTTTCTCCATTTGTTTGTAAATAAAGTTATTTGCAAGATAAATGTGGGATTATGCCGATTAATGGATACAAATATTATTCATATCAAGTAGAAAACTATTTACATAGCCAATTTAACTTTTACTAATATTAGAGGCATATCATCTTAAATCCAAGAATCAACATGCTTGGTATCTTGCAAAACAATCTTTTAATAACCGTTTCACACTCATGAATCGTTGCTTCTATTTGCAATGTATTTAGAGCTGTCAAAAATACCCAAACATTAAACCCCACCTGAAATTAGCGACCTGTGCCTAGCCCGAACATACTATGTTTTTAATTGAATCAACCCGACCCGACCTGTTTCGGTTATGTATTATGAACCGGTTCAACCAAGGTTCGTGAACTCGGTTTCTGTTTAGGTTTCGGTTCTTTCAAAATTTAACAGTTTTGGTAGGTATCGGTAATATAAAGTGTTTTTCGTCACCCTATTGAGATAGAAATGTGCGCGCTTGTCAAGCGTATACATATTCCCCCTGTCTAGGAAAGACTGGGGTTTATTGATTGTGGAGATCAGAATCTCCGGCAGCCGCGGACTAACCTACCGTTAATTACCTCTCGTCTTTGGAGTGAGAGAACCTCCGAATGACGGGTAAAACTAGCCATGCGAACTCAATGTGCAGTGTGCGTGTGTTGTGTTTTGGACGTATCGGGGACCTCGCAAAGTTTACGGGTGCTGAAGTGTTTTGAGTGTGGAATGTGTTTTGAGATGGCACGTGATAAGTGTTTTGAGTGTGGAACGTGGGGGAAAAAGAGGGATGAGGAGAGTCCTAAGAACGCGTGAGACCAGCGGGTCGCGTGCGTGCCGGTGCCAGCGGGTCACACGCAACAGCGTGTGCCCGCTGGAAACACAAGCGGAAAAAGGAGATTAGTCCCTGGACTGGGAGTTGAACTCCCGTGAGATTTTGGAGCTAAACTCCTAGAAAAAGAAGAATTTTTTTATTTTTTTATGTTTCGGAATTCGGAAGAGTTAAAACTCCTAAAGAAGAGATTTTTGTTTGGAGTTAACTCTCAAAAGATTTTCGGGGATGATGAAAGGGAACCCTTCTCCCTTAAAACCTTGGATCCTCCATTGAGCTTTGGATCCTCCCAAAATGAGATTTTTAGAGACGGGTCTCTTTCTTGCTCCTCTTTTTTAGTTGGATCTTGGAGAAAAAGGATGGTAGGAAAAAAAGAGCGGTAGGATTTAAAAATCTCATCTTTTAGATATTTGATGGGAGATTTGAACTCCCTTTTAAGGGTTTATGGTGAAAAACTTTTTTTTGGAATAATTCAAAAAAAAGAAGGTTTAAAACCTTGGGCAAGAAGGAAGCACAGAACCCCAGAAATTATAGAGAAAATGAAAGTTGTTATTGATTTTCTCATCATGTTTGTCCTTTATAGGCTACATATTTTACATATAGTCCCTTTGACTTTTCCAAATGGCACTAGTGTCTCCCCATGTCTCGTGTGCTTATTTCTTTTCGCACATAAGCCATGGGATTTACAAAATTTTGGCTTTTTGCCCATTTTTCATACATTTATTACTAAAAATTGCATTTAAACTAATTTATTGCCACCTTTTTGTCATGTTGCCAGCCCCTTCCATACTCGGTCTCGACTTGGGCTTGGGCCCATTTGGTTTGGTCTCAGGCGCACTTGACTTGAGGTTGACTTTGACTTTGGCTTGGTCAACCAGGGTGTAATTTTTGACCCCAACAGATAAGTTTTGTTAGTTTCAGCCTAGGTTTCGCTTTTGGTTTTCAGTTGCAATGCATGTTATGTACACATACATATATGCATTCATAGACATGTATATATAATTTTATAAGCAAATTGCAACTATAGAATATGTTTTTCCTTCTTTATTCCAATAGAACATAAATCTCTAGCCACAAGTCTTCTTTATATTACTTATTTCAGCGATAAAGACAAGCTACACTTATGTATACATATTTTTCATTCTAATTTCAGCTGTAAATGCAAGTTGCAGCAGTAAATAAACCCTTTTACTTTCTAATTTGAGCTGTAAAGGCAAGTTGCAACAGTAAATACACACTTTTAAGCAACTTGCATAAATTAGAATACCCATATTGTTTCAGCTGAAAAGATTGTTTACAGCTGCCCAGCTGTAAACAACCTAAGAATTCACACTCGGACCCTACGCTTCCCAATGCGTCTTCTCTTCCCCCTCCCTCTAGTTCACACACAAACTCAGATCTGAGACTATAATTGTTAGCAAAAATGCCAAAATGGATAAGAAAACACTACTTTTTCTCATCAAGTGAGTTTTATCTCCCCTCCAATCTTCTGTTTCTTCTTTTTAACTAACTTCTAATTCTGTTTTCAGCTTTTCCTGTTCAGTTCACTCTCTTTTTTCACTTTGTTTATTGAAAAAATGAAGGTTTCCATGAAATATCGGCTGCAAAAGTAAAGTTTCAGCCGTAACTTATTCCTAGCAGGAACATTTCGATTGAAACTCCCCTGTTTTGCAAAGTTTCGGCCGAACCCAGTATGTAACATGCAATATCGGACCGGCCCCTTCCGAAACCGGTCTGAAACAGCCGATACTTTTACGTTTTGGCCAACTTCTTGAACCTTGGGTTCAACCCATGTGACCCAAATCCATTATCCAAAAAACTTTTAATTTAAAAGGCCCAGTTCCAAGCACATAGGTCAACGCCATGTCAATCTATTAACTATCAAACCCAATAACCCCACTCTAGATTTTAAATCCTACAATTAGCTAATCTTAAATTCCCTAATCACTAGTTCTCTCTCTCATGTGTGATCTTTATCTCTCTCTAAAATTTTAGGATTTCATCTCTTTTTTACTACATGCAAATTTATTCATGGATATCAAAATTTTAGCAATTATTTTACATCAACCACATATACACATAAAAATTAATCGGGTCGGGTCGGCTGACCCGATTAATAATTGGATTGGGTTCGGATCTTCCAAGAGCAACCTGATTATTAGGCAGATCAACTGGACCCGATTCGTTTGACACCCCAGACGCAATGTTCTCATCACAAAGTAATGATCTTAAACCTTAAAGTAGAATGGTTTCCTACACATCTTTGTTAAGACTTCAAGCATTACGCTAATTATAACACTCAATCACAACAATGCTCAGCATAAACATAATATTTTCCTTACATTCAGTAATAGTGTGTTGCTTGTAGATGGAGATGGAATGCATGTGCATTGTTAGGGATGTAATGCAATCTGATCTGGATCCGTTTTATAATTTAAATATTTGTGAATACAAATACAAAGTACACTATCTTCCCTTCAGACTTTAATTCAGATTAAAAAAAACTCCAAATTCGGATTCAAAATTGAGTGTGGTTAGTCTTTACATAATCAGATCTGGAAATCAATAAATATATAGATACTAGCATACCACCTTACCAATACCCATTACCAATTAGCAAGATGTAGATTTGCAAATCTTATATAGTCTAATGCCCTACCTGTCATCAATCATAAAGAAATCTAAACATTGAAACCAATTAAAATATACAGCACTCTTTAGGGTTTCAACTCAATCGCGATTTAGGTCTCCTACCTTTTGTTACCACTCAACTTTGAGTCTCTAATCACCCATGTCTTCCCCAAGAGCTATAAATCCTCTGTCCCCGCTCTTTCTCCCCCAATCCTCTCTTGTTAAAAAGAACATTTTATTTAATGCCTTATAGTTTTGTATCATATGAATGTTGTTTTAGGTTCCTACTTTGATTTGTAGCAGTAGTGTCTCTCCCCATAAATTAATGCAAATATTTTTCCTATAATTGAAGTCGTAATAATGGGTGTTCTATAGATTTCCATTTTCTCAACTAGTACAGCTACCTTTACACATTAATAGAAATATTGTATCATTATTAGACTATTAGTTTAATGTACAAGTAAAATTTTAAAGTGATCTGTTATGAAAGTTAAATAAAAATCTTTAATTCAAATAAAATATTATAAACTTAGTTTTTTTTTGTCAAACCAATTTAATATCATAGGCGTGCACATGCATGTTTACTTTCTAGCAACATATTAAATTGGTTATTTAAATTAGTCTATTTTTTGTCATTTTGTTCAAACAAGTGTATGTCTAATCTAATTGATCAAAGGACACTGAGAGAAGTTATTGGGAATGTTATTGAAGTTCAAAAAACACAAGAAAGCATAAAAATACAAGTTAGAGGTTTGGAAAGAATTTATAAAGAAGAAATTAAAAATTAGTGAAGGTAATAGCTACATATGGTTATTGCATCAAAGATTATGATGAACATCGCGTAAGAGGCACGTCGCATTTGCTAAATAATATGAAAGATTGCAGTAAAAAACCATGTCAAGATATTCGACACGACCTTCCATAGGCATCCAAGAAGAAAGAACACGAGATTTGTGCGTTTAAGAACTTTGAGCATAATAAAAATATGAATCAACAAAAACTCGCACGTGCTATTATACTTCATGTGTGTCCATTTACAATTGTTGCGCATGTTGCATTTAAAGATTTTGTGCATGCTCTTCAACCATCAATTTTTCAAAAATAGAGAAATAAGATTAAAAAATGATGAAGTGTATATGAAGAAGAATATCTTCTTGCCGGAACAAATCATATCTTTGTTTAACGGCGTATTAAATTGATAATAATTCATGATAAAAAAATACTAAAAATTTTAAGGTACAAGGAAAAGATACAAAAGAAGAGTATTTATGGCACTCGTGATTGATTGGAATATTGATAATGATTTCTCACTCCCGGTCGATAATATAGTGCAAATGACTTTGCCATTAAAATAATAAAAGAGCGTATCTCTAATCCGTTGGTGATAGGAGAATCGTATTTTTTATACTAGATGTGAAACATGTTATCAATTTAGTTGTTCAAACTCGATTGAAATAATAAAAAATGTAATTGCAAATGTACAAGATAGTGTTAAATTTGTCGAAAGCTCACCTCAATATCAAGAGAAAATTGAAGGTGCTGCAAAATAAGTCGATAAAAACACAAAAAAAAGGTTTATTAATTGATGTTTCAACTCAATGGAACTATAACTTATTTGATGCTAAAATTACGTTGGAATATGAGGTTGCTTTTATGCACTATCATTTATATGAATCCAATTTACCACATGTCCGAGAACAGAAGAGTGAAAAAACCAAAGCATTATGTGATTGTTTGGAAAGATTTTATGATGTTGCTCAACTTTTATCACTTACTTCATATCCTACATTTACTTCAAAGCCATAGCATTGTACAGAAGAGTTTATCCCGTGGAAGAAGCAAAAGATATCGAGTTTGTTCTTTTAGGTTGGTATCGAGCAAATGCAGCTAGGTACTCGGTGTTATCAAAAATAGCACCACGATGTTTTGGGAATACCAATATTTTTTGTGGCTTCTGATTCTGCTTTAGTGTTGGTGGAGTCATTGATGCCTCTCGAAATAGGCTAGAAGAGGATTGTATCGACTATCGAGTCTTTTATATGTGCACAAGATTGATTGAAGGGTGAAGCCAAAAGTATTTTTTGTACATTGTCTTCGTTTAATTTATAATTATGATTTTTGAACCTATATTTTTATCTTATTTGTTATAACCAAGTTCCATCCAATCAGTTATGGAAGATATATCTCCTTTTTAATGGATATGTCTACTTTGTCTAAAGAGACATCTCCAATAGAACCATCACTTAAGACTAATGAAATATAAATCTTTTTTATATGATTTATATAGGATTTATAATATAACCATGATTTGATTATGCTTTTTCTTTTTACAAGCACATCATTTGGTTTTGGCGTTTTGCACGCATGAGCATGACGATATGGTTTTCTTTTTGGTTCATTTTTAGTTTGAAAGAAATGAAGTAGGAATATTGCATTTATTGTTCTAGTAGGCTTTAATCAATTTGAACTTTGAAGTGTTCGATTGTCCTCAATTAGCTTTTTAATTAATTTTTATGGTAATTGACAGTTTAAATTTCTATTGAGACTTATGAACTTGATGTTTTCATCTAAATCTAAAAAATATTGGTTAAATATTTATAAGTTATAATTATAAATGATGGATTTAAACCTATCCAAATATTGGTTATATCCGATTTTAGCGAAAATGGTTCTTCCAAATTCAATCCGTATCCGTATTAACTTATGGCAAATACGGTTAGTATTTTTTGTTACCGATAACCATCCATATCCGTATTCACATCCGTAAATAGGTTATGGAAATGGTAATATCCATATTTGATCCATATCTGATCCACTTACATCCCCCCATCCATCATCCAACTACTACAACTGAAACTACATTTTATAGGTTGAGGGAATTAGTTCCCGCTACATGCTTTTGCATTACCGGCTCAGTAATTACATGGTAAGTAGGTAACAAAACTTCTAACCGCATATTTGTATAAGTTGCAATGAAATCGGCCTCACAAACTCCAGCTTCTCAAAACAATGTTTCTCTAACTCCATTTCAGTGTTTCTCTAACACTACAGCTTAGGAAAATTCTCTATGATTAATTGTTCCATATCTCAACCATACTAACTTTGAGGGCTTTCAACTCGCATTTGAAAAATTGATCCCCAAATACACCTAATGTTTAGACTCCGAACTGAGCAAACCATGTTGGGAGCTAGACCTCCACATTCCAACAGAAATAGTTGAACTAATTGCAGTTCTAATTACAAAGTATCCATCACCACGCAAGATTAGCAAATCATCAGCATCACAAAAGACATCTTTTTGGATCAATCTACAAACAAACAACATCTAATAGTCAAATCAATCAATCGAGAATAGAAAAAGAACAAACCAGCGCAAGTCTTCTCTTTGGTGAGCTTATAAATAAGAACAGAGATCCCAATGGCGTGACAAGCCTCAGCGGCAACAAAAAGATTATCGTGATCGTACACGATGAATCTAAGGAACACGAGCGCGGCCATGCCAGCGACGACGCACAAAAAGGCCTTAACTTTGGGTGGCTGCTTCTTCACCCAACCCATCACCGCGTTGATCTGACGCTTCGACGATCCCCTCATCGTTGATCCCCTTTGGTGCTTGCGATTAGAATCCAAACCAAGGAAAGTTGAGAGCTTTTGAGGGGGATTTTTGATTTTGGGATCGAAATCGATGATCGGTTATAAATTGCTGCGAGGAATTTAAGAGAGCCCTAGCCCTACCCAAGGTGGGTGCGGGTGCTGTTTGACTATTGCCTGCCCCCATGACTCGCACCATTTTCCTTTCCTTTTATTTTTGTTTTGGTAAATTGTTGAAACCCTCCCAACGGTTTTTCCCACTGCCAAAAAACCCATGCTCTCAAACCAGCTATCAAAATCCCCAGGAAAGTTTTTCTGTTGCATGTGATATTTGTATAGAGGTATGCTATGTATAGTTATTATGTGATATCTATACAGTTGCCTGCGATATCTATGACCATTTAGATATAGCGGATAATTATACAAATTACTGCATGAAAATTATCCAGGAGGTTTTTGACAACCATTTCGAGACCGGGTGGTTTTGTCAGCGGAAAAAAACTGCTTGTGGGCTTTTGACGATTCATCCTTTTTTATTTAATTTTTGCAAAGAATGATCTGCTGGTTCAGAGATGTGCGTTGAAAATTTAGTTGATTTTGCAAAGAATGATCAAAAATCATGTGCTTTTCTACTTTTCATATGTATGAGTCGTAATCAGAAAGGAAAGAAAATGATAAAAGGTTGACTTTTGATTGATGGTATGACCTGCTGGTTTGATTCATTCATTTCATAAGCGGTGCTAAGATTAGGCTTTTGTAAAATCGACCCTGCGGTGTGGAATGTTGTGATTTTTTTGCCAGCATCACCGGTTAATAGGGTAGTCTATACACCGATGGTTGGAGCTGTTGTATCCCACAATTGTGACAGTCCAGCAGGAATACTACAAATATAAACTAAAATCTAAAATACAGGGAAAAATATCTTCGATATACCAACCATACATACGTGTTTGGTCAAAAAAGAGAAAGCAATGCGAGCTCTGAAAGAGAGCCCTGTGCAATGCATCCAGGTATCCCAAATAATTTCTCAACAAATACAGGAAAAAAACTTCATGGAGGAGACGGCAATCCAAATGCTTTTATTTCCCTTCAAAAATATAACTATCGTTTAAATTTAATTTACAATATCACCAGTTAGCCATCATACAACATCAACAAGCCAAATGATAACAAAACAACCAGATGAAACATTTACAAGATATCAAGATTGCCAAAGCAAACGCATGCTTGAACTGGATAGCAAGTGAGCTATCAGATTGTTCAACCCCGAGAGCAGACCCCCACTCACCTTGGAAGTACCCTAATCTGACCATTTTCGGTGGCATGTGCTTCCACCGATATGGAGTCTCGAAAGATATCAGCAGCCAGGCAAAATGTTAGTGCATAAAGAATCTGACAGAGAGAATATGGAGAAAGGCATGCTACCACGAGCAGATCTGGTGCCACTCGAAAATTTTGGAAAACAAAGAGCTCGATATCAGTCGCACTTGCATGCTTATTTGCATTGCTACAGTAAATATTTGGTTAAAGATTGTCTATTCCAAGTGCTAGTATCGGTTATTCCATAACAAAGAATGTCAGGTCTCTCTACCATCAACATTCAATTTTGGCAATTTATTTTAAATGGGTATGGATACACCTTATGAATATTTTTTCCGTGTATAATTAGATTATTTTAAAATACAATATTCAATTTTTATTGCATGATGGATTTTCGTTATTATTTTGTTGGACTTCTCATAAACTTTATTGTGTGGTGTGCTACCACTGACCAGTATTTCTGTGACCGTCCATCAAGGTCTTCACTCATTTTACGCATAACCCACATCGCATAGGCAACATAGGTAAGGGTTTACAAGCATATATATATAGGTACGAGTTCACAGGCATATGTATAGGCAGTTAGGCAGACATTTAGGGGTTGTTTGGCTGGTTATAGTCGGAGCCTCTACGGTCACGACGACACTTTACTCTAAAAATCTAGGTAGCATGGATTCAGATATGAGATATTACAATTCTGATTGGCCAATATACAATTTTCCAATATTCTAGGATACATTACATTGGGATACGCTATTTTTTTAGTGTGTGTGTAGAGAGAGTGAGAGAGAGTGTGTGTGTGGATAATGGAGGAAATGTGCCATAGGAGGAAATTCTTCCTATGGCGTCAAAAAAACACACCCTCCATAATTTTTTTCGACGATTGGCACCCATCATCATCTTCTTTATCATCTAAGATGTGGTACACCAAATTTCATGTGATTCCGTCACTTTTTCACCGTTAATTTAGTGGGTGCAAAATCAACAGTTTACCGACAATAGAACCTTTTACATTGCTAAATCAACGGTGAAAAGTGGTGGAATCATATGAAATTCGATGTATCCATATCTTAGATGATAAAGATATGGGTGCCGATCTTCGAATAAAATGGTGGAGGGTGTATTTTTTTGGGAAAAAGAGTGGCTGCTATTTGGAAAAAATAGTATGGGTGCTATTTGGGGATCTTGGCCACACATTCTACGTAGATACACCGATACCAAAGCCTCTGTTTCACACAAATCTCGACCATTCGTTTCTATTTTGAATGGATCTGGACCGTTAGATGAAATAACATGGGTGCTATTCTTGACCAAATAGCAGCCAATCAGGCCCCACCCCCAATACAGAAAGTATTGTCTGCTCTAACCGAACCCACACGGTTTTGTCCTTCGGGGCGAACCGAACCCGACCAGGGGCCACTTCCTAGGAAGTCACCCATCCCAAGACCTCCCTGGCCCGAGCACGCTTAACTACGGAGTTTTCACGCTCTTGTAGTGCCGGTTCACTTAAGAGGTCACCCATCCCAAGACTTCCCTGGCCCGAGCACGCTTAACTACGAGTTCTCAAGCTCATGTAGTGCCGATTCACTTAAAAAGCGCCTCTTAAGTGAACCGGCACTACAGGAGCTTGAAAACTCCGGAGTTAAGCATGCTCGAGTCAGGGAAGTTCTGGGATGGGTGACCTCCTGGAAAGTGGTCCCTGGTCGGGTCCGGTTCGCCCCGAAGGACAAAACCGTGCGGTTTCGGCCAGAGCAGACAATACTCTCTGTATTAGGGATGGGGCGTAACAGAATGGTATCAGAGCCGGTCCCTTAATAGTAGGTCTGTGGTTCGAGGACGAACCATTGTTCAAAGGTGGAGAGAATGTCGGGACCCGGTTCTTGCTCACGGAACAAAGTGGCATGCCTATAGGGCGGGGGCCACCTCTTGAATCCGTGGGACCCACTGTAGAACAATGGAGAATTTTCGGAATATATTCCGAAAGAGGGCAGATCTGTACTATAAATGGAATGATACCACTCTTCAATACAAATGCGTCTTTTAAATGATGAAAAGAGACTCTGGTAGGCTTTTTCGTAATGTGGCGTTAAATATCTATTTTCTCCACGATTTTTTCCGACGGTCGGCATGTGATTCCACAACATTTTCACTATTGAATTAGCAATGTAAAAGTGTTATTGTCGATAAACTGTTAATTTTGCACCCACTAAATCAACGGTGAAAAGATGAGTGAAAAGGTGACGGAAATTTGATGTATCAATATCTTACATAATAAAAATGATGATGATGGATGTCGATCGTCGAAAAAATTGTGGAGGGTGTATTTTTCCGACGCCATAGAAGGAAATTCTCATATGGCACTTTTCCTCCATTATCTTCGTATATATACAGTAATAAAAATTTCTCCCCCCATTTCACAATATAAGTTTTATTTTGCTTTTGCATACCTATTAAAAGAAGATTGAATTTCTAAAATTCTAGGACTTTATAAAAGTTAAGTTTACGTTTTAACCTATAATTATTGATATTTGAACAAGCATGATGGGAAATCATGATAGTTTCTTCTTGAGGGTTAGTTTAGTAAATGTAGTATTAAAAACACAATGGGAATCAAAATTTCTTCTTTGTATTGCAAAAGAGACTTATCTATAGTACTATACTAAGTGAAAATGAGAAATTACATTTTGGTAGTCTCTTCTTTATATTCACAATCAATTTTTAATGTAAAAAGTGCTATCGTCGGTAAACCGTTAATTTTGCACCCACTAAATCAATGGTGAAAAAGAAACGGAATCATATGAAATTTGGTGTATCCGCATCTTATATGATAAAGATGATGATGGGTGCCGATCGTCTAAAAAATCATGGAGGGTGTATCTTTTACCTTTCCTCCATTATCCTCCTGTGTGTGTAGTAATAAAAATTTCCTTCCATTTCACAATATAAGTTTTATTTTGCTTTTAGACACCTATCAAAAGATGATTGAATTTCTTAAAATCTATGACTTTATAAAAGTTAAGTTCTCATTTTAACCCCATCATTATTGATATTTGAACAAGCATGAAGAGAAATCATGACAGTTTCTCTTGAGGGTTGGTTTAGTAAATGTAGTATTAAAAGTGCACTGGGAATCAAAGTTTCTTCTTGGTATTGCAAAAAAGACTTTATAAAAGAAAAAATGAGAAACTACATTTTGGTAGTCCCTTCTTTATGTCCACACTCAATTTTTATTGTATACCCTTGTATGTTATTTCTTATATATGATGTGGTATTGGATTTAGTAATAATAGATGTGGTATTGGATACCCTTCTATGTTATTTCTTATATATGATGTGGTATTGGATTTAGTAATAATAGACTGGTATTAGTAAATTGCATTATGTAGAGTAGTTCATTTCACAAGGTCCATAGCTCCACTATGCATTGAATAAGAGTATGAGTTACATTGCTTAACTGTTAGAAGCTGTGGAATTAATTTCCATGCCACAATTATTTCAGGATGTTTTAATCTCTATAGTTTACTGCAACAAGCCTATGGCTTTCGGCATTACCAATGGAGCGTTAACATTCATGTACAATGAGAAAACCGCAATCAAGTTCACTACTTTTCACCATAATAATTGTTCGGGCCCTTCAAATCGTTTTCAGCCGCTATACTAATTACTTAATAATCATTTGCGACCCTTTAAGTCTTTACCCTATACCATATAACTAGCAGTTCTGATCATTCAAAAATGCACATAAAGAATCATCTATCCATTATCCATAAAAAGCAATATTATTCTTTTTCCTTTGTCTTGGAGGGAGTGGTTTTATAAGAAATTTTCTGAGGTTTTTATCCCCTTAAGATTGAATATACTACTACTAATAATGATAGGGTTGTCTTTCTTTGTTGAGTTGGGAGTCCAGTAAGGATGCTTGTGATACATGAAGTGGGATCCAACATCAGTCCAGGTAACTTTTTCCTCAATGATTGTTAATACATTTATTGTATGAAATAAAATACATATTCTCTTGATGTGTTTCTATTTTAAACCTAACTTATTTCTTATAATTTATAATTACCAATTTTCCCGTAGACATCTTATAACAAGATTTTTAGCATGTTCCATTTGACTATTAGATTATTGTTTTCTTCTCAAATAAATGTTGTACACTTTTTATTTACAAATATAAAGCCAGGTATTCCAACTGCATCGAACTCGTTGCACAAATCTTTATAACAAGGATTTTAATAATTAAGAGATATAGAGAGGCAGGAAAATTGTATTCATTGAGCAAAATTAAGTTGAAATTACAAGTTAGCATGTGTTGGTTTCATCTCTTTTTTATGGACAAAATATCATAGAATTGTAGTGTTTAAAACATAGATGTCATTGCTTGGCACATGCACATAACTAGTATTTGATGAAAAAGAAAAGAGCAAAATGAGACTTACATTGTGAAATGGAGGGATTCATGATTACATGTTCAGCTCTAAATTAAGAATACAAAATATTTCACAAAGTCTGAAAATGCAAACGGCTGTATATTTTTTTGGAAGTGGCACGTAAGCCTCATCCAAGCACACACACCAAATCCACGTACAGCACACATGAACACACAACACACACATGCACCCAGGGGACTCATGAATTTTACCCAAAAGCATTAATTTGTGGCCACTTCCCCTCCTGGTGATGTCTCAGTTACTTACTGATGCATGTTCGACACATTACCAATACAATATACATTTCACAATGTATCAAATAGAGTTCCTCAAGTATCATAGGCGAATCTAGATAGGTCCGATTCAGAGGTGAATCCAACATGCATCTTGACGATGAACCCATGCAACATAGCTAAATATTGGTATTTGGTGTCAAGTAGTTGTTGCTCCAATATATAGGTCGACCTCCGCTCATATCGAGAGCTTTTTTTAGTAGTGGTGTTGAAACACAAAAGATAACGAGACAAATAGTTATATCGCTGAAACTACATCCAACTAAACAGGCATGTGGCAAAACATGTAGTCAAACGTAGTTCAACTAAAAAAAAGTAATTGTTACACCGCAGTAGTTGGATCCCTATGTACGTGCAAATGCATTGTTTAATCCCTTTACAAGCAATCAAACACGACGGTATATTAGCAAGGATTTTCTGCTTAATATGATGAGCCTTTCTGAAAACTGCTGGATAAACACAAGTAATTTTCTTCAAGATTAAGAATTTGAAATTCATATGGAAGAATGAACCAATGTTGAAAATAACGTAGCGTACAATCTCTAAATAGCGAAAAACGCAAATAACGTTGCACAAAGCGTAAACTGTATGGATTATCGTAAACCAAAACACAAATTTAAGGAAATTAGTTTAAAAACTAAAAACTAATGTAAAATCTATTAGAATTAACATAATTAATTCCTAATTTTCTATTTAACAAGTTCGCATATTTTTTTGGTATTCAAATTAACCAAGTGGAATTAGGTTTTTTTATCTTTAAGTTATAGAGAATTGAAACTTAGAGAATGTGTTTCATAAATATTAGGTTCTCTTGATCTATTGCAGTTCAAATCCAGTTTAATAAAAAAAATCACATGTAAGATTTTATTTACAAATAGCGTAGGCTATGTTATTGCTATCAATTCATATCGTAACGTAAGCTATTTGTAAATATAACGTAAAATAACGCAAATTACTTTGTATTTAAGTTATTTTGTTGAGCTATGTAGCAAATAGGTTGAGTTG
Organism: Agapanthus africanus; assembly: GCA_030015575.1. Lineage (NCBI taxonomy): Eukaryota > Viridiplantae > Streptophyta > Magnoliopsida > Asparagales > Amaryllidaceae > Agapanthus > Agapanthus africanus. The sequence goes on from CM057339.1 coordinate 33,618,231, forward strand.
TGTTATATAACGCAATATAACGAGTTACGTAACGGGTTTTTTTCAACATTGGAATGAACTATTGACACATCTTACTATTTAACTTTGGAAGACCAGAACGCATCCTGATTCAAGGAAACATCTGAACTCGGGGTACAATTAAATTTAATGGTAAATAGGGAGCTTCGCTCTTGAATACAGCAACGAGGATCAATTGTACGGTCACTTCTCTCGGTCCATTAATATCTGGTTTCTTAAGCTTTTGCTTTTTAGGGAACTTAGCTGCAAAGAGGTCTATCGATTACAATATCATGCAGGTGTTCATTATGTGAGCATAATTAACATAGCAATACTCATATACAAAATTAGAAACTCTGTTTATGAAAGTTAGAACTTTGTATATGCTTGGCTTAGGGTTAGCTTACATCTGTGCCTGCCTTTATATAGTTAGATGCCAAATTATCTATCTTTGGAATAGGGAAACAGGTGGTGGATTGTATCGAAAAGTGTTTGAACATCAACTTACAATGTTAAGGTTGCATACTTCGATGGCAGCAATATCTGAGATTGCTGAATGAACTCCAAGATTTCTTGCCCTCTTGCTTGACGTTTTCTTCAAAAGCAATGCCTATGTTCTTCTAGCAGTACCCCTTCTTAGCCATGTCCTTGGAATTATGAAAGGACTACAACAAATCAAAGCAATTAACAATTCCAGTACAAGCAACCCCAAACCGACCCAAATAAATACAGTCCTCCTCCAGTTCCATATAATTCTCTTCAGAAGAGGAAGTCGCGACTCAAGTTTCAAAGTTGCAGCATAAATCTCAGGAATACCAGCGCCAGGCTTATACTCTGCCCTCTGTTCAAGAACGACTCTAACACACACAGTTGGCTCATTTCCCTCAATAAATCTTGTCATTTTTAAGTTGAGAGTTTGAGATTCTGATGAATGGCCTATTAGTAAAATACCGGTTTTAAGAAATGTTTCTGCAAAGCGAATATGGGGGCTTTTGAACCGCAACATGCATGGCTGGCTTGAGCGATATGCAACTTTGCCCGTTGCGGTTAGAAACTCTGCTCGAACCTTCATTCAGTAAAGGAATTAACATTAACACAACAGTGACATATATACCATGTAGAAAAATAGAATGGAAGAATTTAACCAGGATATACAAAACGAGAAAAAGTGAAACAATAATTAATTTCAAATGCCGCAAATGCACACAGCCATGGTTCCACTTTTTGCAGGTTGATTCATTAGATGATAACTTAAATGCACACAAACTTAAAAAGTTCTCATGAGTATTTTATGAATTTTTTTTGGCGCACCATAGGAATGAGTAAACCATAATGGCTTTTAGCTTAAGGGGTTAAAATTGGTAAGAATGTACAGCCTAAACTCTAGATGTATATGGATACAGTTAGAATACCTACAACATATACAAACAAAACAATAATCAATACAATAGCTAGTATAATGCATATAGAAAATCCAATAAACACATTAATTACCAAGATATTACCTGAAACATTCCAAGCTTCATGTTATAATCCGACTCCGGTAATGTCAAAGAAACAACCAGCTGCAATCTATGATTCATCGACACGACTCTCGAACCTACTTGCATCCTAATCTCATCCTTTCGATCCAGAATCAAACCACAATCACCACCAACTCTTGGATCTAACGCCACAAAAGCATCGGGGCTCGGCTTCATATAATCGAAATTCAACTCCCTCACCATCTCTAATGGCTCCTCTACAATTAATTTCATCAAAAAGCTCCCAGCCAAAAAAGCACTCACCAAAATCCCAAACAAAACGAACCCAACGTAAACAGACCAAAAGCAACCCAGCCCTAACCTCACCACCAACTTCCCCAAACCCTCCTGATTTCTAACCCTCTCAATAACCCAATTCCAAACCCATAAAAATCTCTCCTTTACCACATTTCTCCCAAATTTCACCATCCCAAAAGGATCATACACCATCAAAAACGAAAATTGCAGTAATTTGACAGGAATCGAAAAGCAAGCAATCAACAGATTGAGCTGAAACGAGATGGCTTTGATCACAAACCCAGCGACCGAGAAGAGAAGAGATTGATTAGGGCTGTCTAGGGTTTCCAATGTGAGAGTGGAGCTCGAAGCCTGCGGGGTCTCGGAAACGGCGGTTTCCTGCAATCGCTGCAGTATTCTACTGCGCCGCTCTCGAGAGGGCCTGCGGTGTCGAAAAGAGGAGGGAGGTGAAGGGGGGTCTAGGGTTTTGATTAGCTCTGAGGTTTGCTCCTGTTCTTGTTGTTGTTGATCGAAGGAGGCGAGGGCATCGAAGAAGAGATCGGTGCTGAGATTCGATGGCGCCATCGGAGGAGATGAGAGAGAGATTGAGGATGAACCAAAGGTAGCGATTTTATTATGGAGTTTGAGGGGGACAAAGAATTGCTTGCGTTTCATGCAAGATTCATGTGTCATGGAATTGCGGATCATTGCTTCAACATTTCTTTATTGTTTTTTCGTTTTTCGCGAAATAGATCATAATAAAATTCGTGTATCTAGAGGGATTCACTTTAGAAGCGACTATTCCCTAGATACCTATATCGTATCGTGTCGCGGTTGAATCAATTTGAAAAAGACCTAAAGTTAGAGATTTATCAATAGGTAATGTTGCTCCAATACCTAACCAAAGAGCTACTGCGGTACCTATCAAAAATACTGTTGTAGCTACTGGACGGCGAAATGGATTTTGGAATTTATTAACATTCTCCAGCATTCTTAAGACCAAAGAGTCGGGCGGAAAAAGGGAGAGAGCTCTCTGTTCCTGGTTCTCCTGTAGCTGGATTCTCCGGAACCACAAGAATCCTTAGAATGAATGGGATTCCAACTCAGCACCTTTTGAGATTTTGATAAGAGCTGCTCTTTGGAGAGCACAGTACGATGAAAGTTGTAAGCTGTGTTCGGAGGGGAGTTATTGTCTATCGTTGGCCTCTATGGTAGAATCAGCCGGGGAGGCCTGAGAGGCGGTGGTTTACCCTGTGGCGGATGTCAGCGGTTCGAGTCCGCTTATCTCCAGCCCGTGAACTTAGCTGATACTATGATAACATCCATTGGTAACGAAATAAATTGCCAAAACCCAGCAAGCAGGTTTTTCCTCCGACAAAAAACTCATGGCCGCGAAGCTGTTGTCATAAGGCACCTGAAGATTTTTCATACGGTATCTATAAAATTAGATTGACTGCAATATCTAAATTGGTCGTGCATATCGCAGGCAACTACATAAATATTGCAGGTAGGAAAGCTACGGAAACTTGCCAACAAACCCTCTCGCGTTTCTTTTAAAACGAATGCTATATTCAAATGACGCGTATCTGTTTTCTTGTTAAGGGAGTTTTCATTGTTTCGAGCTGCATAAATATCGACAATAACTGGATATAGCAGGTAACTATACAGATACCGCAGGCGGGGTTCTTTTTTACAACTAAAAACATTTCAGTGTTTTTTTCACTTGCGCTTCAGGGCTAGGGGTTTTTTGTCAGCGGGAAAACCTGTTCGGGGAGTTTCAACAATTTACCCTTCAAAAATCTTTTTAAAGTCCATGAAAATCTCTCTATCTCCAAAATCTGCTCCTCTAAGTCTCCAACTGTCATTTTTTTCTTTCAATATCCTAATGCCATCCTTGTAAAAAAAAATTCCAGATAACTCCTATATTTATCGAATAACTTCTACATTTAGAACATAACTACCATATTTACATGAAAAATAAGTCATTTATAATTTAATGATTTATCCAATAACTACTGCATTTATAATTTAACTTCTACATTTATAACAAAACTACCATATTTACATGAAAAATAAGTCATTTATAATTTAATGATTTATCCAATAACTACTGCATTTATAATTTAATTATTGTATTAACCAAACAACTACTAAATTCATTAGATAAAGTATACATAAAAGAGCGGCAATTTCAAAAGAGGTAAACACATGAAACAGTAGCTATTTACTAAATGCAGTAGTTATTTACCAAAAATTATAAAGATGGTATAGGTATAATGAAAAGCAAAATGTAATTATTGAACTATAAAGAGTTTTCCATAATATTTTTAGGCTTATGGAGTTTTCCTTATTATTTTTTGGCTCCAGAGAGCCCTAAGCAATCTCAAACAATAAAAAAACAAAAGAAAGTTGGAGGCCCATCCGTATGAGTGCCCTCCAAACCCTCATCTTTGTTTCCTGTGTCAGTTTAAATGAACGGTGTGAAATCATGGTTGTAATACCATGGTTGTGTAACCATATATTTGGGATGTGTTCGAGGAAGCGATGTGAAACCATGGTTTTATAACCATGGAGTGTTTGGATTAAACCATGTTTTTTTATCACTGGTCCGTAAGCCCTAATCCTATGCATACAAACACAAGGACCCACGAATTTACCCCGAAAGCATTAAATTGTGATTATTCCCTGATGATGCTCAAGATCAGCGATCTCCAAGATCAGGACACGTGGCAGATGACGTGTCCCAGGACTCAGAAGAAAGGGCCTACTGGGGCCGACCAAGCCACCCTGTGCCCGAACTGTAAGCACGAGCTGGCCCTCCTCGGTGCCCCCTGCGAATTAGCCTCCTCGGTCACTCAGGTCGCCTCGAGCTCCCATAGGACCAAGACTTCTCGGCCTCCTCGCTCGTCCCCGAGCTCCCACCGAGGCCGTCTTCCTCGGCCCTCCGACTAACTCCACCCCTCACAGGCGTAACCGACGCTCCGCGAATCTCGCCATGCGCAGATTTTACGCCAGCAACACCCCACGTTCCACGCCATCACGATCCCCATTGATGGGCGATCCGCTCTCCACGCGGGCGTGACGTCGGGAGCGTAACTGCCAGCGAGATTCTCGCGCCAGCTGCTGCGTACCACCACTGTTATATAAACCACCATCACAGAGGGGTCAAGTAAGCCATTCTTTACTCTGTTAAGCCGTTACTCTGCTCGGATCTCATCACTAACTTGATCGTCGGAGGGTCCTTGGTGGTACCAAACCACCCGGGACTTCTTTGCAGGTACTCGACACCAAACTCCTCATACCACCCATTCCACCAAAACCCATTGAGATCCACACGCAACAGAATATAACCATCTAAGTCCACCGGGAGATCAGCGGAAAACAACATCTAATGGATACCCGAAAAGGACCTCCATCAGTTGGCGCCGTCTATGGGAACCTCCAAAACTCCACGAAAACAAAAGTTGGTCTTCCGATCTCCACCCACATGGCAATCGATCCCCCTGAAGATCCAAGCACCCGCTGTCGCCTCCCTCACAACAGAGACGCGGACGGGCCCTCACCCAACATCGACCGCCCGAGCAAAAGGGCTAGAGGCCGAGAGCCCATCACCTTCGACGACGAGGATCTCCACGGCATATCTGTGCCCCATAGTGATCCGCTGGTGATCATAGCCCAAATTCACCTGTACGAAGTCCACAGAATACTCATCGATTCAAGCAGCTCGGCGGACATCCTCTTCCACGACTGCTTCCTGCGTATGGGGCTCGCCCCAGCAGACCTGAGACCGACCTCCCACGTCCTCTCAGGGTTCACCAACCACTCCATCCCGGCACAAGAGGTGGTCACCCTGCAGTTCACGATCGGGGAGCCCGGCCGCACGCGCACGCTGCCTGTGGACTTCATCGTAGCGAAGGTTCCGTCGGCCTACAACGTCCTCCTCGGCTGCCCGACGCTGAACTCCCTCCAGGCCCAGATCTCGACATACCACATGGCGATAAAATTCCCCCTCGATTGGGGCGGGATAGGTCGGGCATACGGGAGCCAGCGGGTCGCGAGGATAGGTCTTACAGAGACGTCTTCACCCGAGCAGCATGCTGACGACATCGATGCGTGCAGCGACATCAAAGGATTCCTGGACACCCGGGACGAACGGAAGGAGGTCCGTGGGGGCGCCGGTCGAACCTCTTACCGAGGTGCCCCTAGCAGAAGGAGACCCGGGAAAGACCGTCCAGGTCGGGTAGCTCTTAACGGGGACCCAGCAGGATGACCTGATCAAGTACCTCAGAAGCAACTCCGACGTTTTCGCCTGGGCACCTGCTGACATGCCCGGGATCAACCCCAAAATCATCTCCCACAAGCTCGGAGTTGATCCTACGGCCCGACCCGTCAGACAGAAGAAAAGAAGTTTCGCCCCGGTCAAGCAGAAGGCGATCGAAGAGGAGGTTGATCGGCTCCTCGCCGCCAACTTCATCAGGAATGTGCCCTACTCAGAGTGGCTGGCAAACGTAGTCCTAGTCAAGAAGTCGAGCGGGAAATGGCGTATGTGCGTCGATTTCACCGACCTTAATAAGGCCTGCCCCAAGGACAACTTCCTACTCCCCCGCATAGACCAGCTCGTCGATAGCTCGGCCGATCACGAGCTACTGAGCTTCATGGACGCTTTCTCCGGTTACAACCAAATCCGTATGAACCCTGAAGACGAAGAACTGACCGCATTCACAACGGACCGGGGGGTGTACTGCTACAGGATGATGCCCTTCGGCCTCAAGAACGCCGGGGCAACGTACCAAAGGCTAGTCAATCACATGTTCAAGCCGCAGATCGACAGGAACATGGAAGTCTACGTCGACGATATGCTCGTCAAATCCACCTCGTCGGCCGACCATGCCAAGGACCTGGGCGAGGCATTCGGAGTGCTCCGCAAATTCAACATGAAATTAAACCCCGCCAAGTGCGCATTCGGAGTCACCGGTGGAAAGTTCCTCGGGTTCATGGTCACTCACCGTGGAATCGAAGCTAACCCGGAGAAGATCGACGTTATCCTGAGCATGGCCGCACCCAAGACCAACGTCGAGATCATGCGGCTCACGGGGCGGGTCGCCGCTCTGAGCCGATTTATGTCCAGGTCGGGGGAGAAGTGCCTTCCGTTCTTTAAGGCGCTGAGGAAAATTCCGAGGTTCGAGTGGTCGGAGGAATGCCAGGCCGCCTTCGACCAATTGAAGAAGCACCTCGCAACACCGCCGCTGCTCACCCGGCCAGTGGAGGGGGAAGAGCTGTCGCTGTATCTGGCAGTATCCGACCAAGCAGCAGGCTCGGTGCTTGTCCGAGAGGCCGAAGGGGCGCAGAAGCCAGTGTACTATGTGAGCCACGTGTTTAAGGACGCGGAGACGAGGTACCCCGCCATAGAGAAGATTGTCTTGGCCTTCGTGGTAACCTCGCGGAAGCTGCGGCACTACTTCCAAGCACACACCATCATTGTCCTCACCGAGCGCCCGTTCGGAGCTATCCTGGCATCACCGGAATCCTCAGGCCGCCTGGAAAAATGGAGATGGGAGCTATCTCAATTCGACATAAGGTATCGCCCGAGGCAAGCCATCAAGGCGCAGGCCCTGGCCGATTTCATCGTCGAATGCACCATCCCTAGCAGGAAGCCGTAGTCCGCGCCGCCCCTCGCACCCCGATGCCCCGTCCCGGAAGGCCCTAGCTCAGTTCCGGAGTGGGTCATCTACGTCGAGGGGTCTTCTACCGAGGAAGGCTGCGGTGCCGGCCTCATCATCCGGGGCCCGAACGGAGCTGAGATGGAGTACTCCTTGAGGCTCGGCTTCAAAGCATCAAAAAACGCGGCAGAATACGAGGCCGTCCTGGCCGGACTACGCATGGCCGTTGTTGAGGTCAAAATTTGCACCCCGGTTGACCGAGTCAAAATCAAGGTCAACCCCAAGCCAGGTGGGCCCAAGCCCAGGTCAAGCGGGCCCATGCCCAAGTCGAGCCCGCGACCATCCTCCTCCATGCCAAAATATAGATCATGTAATAAATAATTTTTATGTAATTTTTTATGCATGAATGTATGCAAAATAGGCATAAAGCCAAATTTTTGTAAAGCGCATGGCTTATGTGCAAAAATAAATGCCACATGAGCCATGTGATGGGCAAAATACCATTTTGTAAAGCCCAAGTGGCTATATGTAAACATGTACACCTATATAAGGCAACATGATAATGAATAAAGCATATACTTTTTATTCTCTCAAAAACCTAAGGTTTGTACCTCTTTCCCCTTTCTGAAGGTTTCAAACCTTCTTTTTTTTTTTTGAATTAAATCAAGAGTTTTACTCTTCCTTTTCCAAAACTAAATAGTTTTTCACCACAAAACCCACAAAGAGAAACTTGGATCTGTCATTAGATCTCAAAAAGAAGAGATTTTTAAAATCTCACATCTCTTGATCTTCAAGATCCGGCCAAACAACAGGAGGAAGAAGGAGACCCATCTTCAGAAACCCCACTTTGGGGAAGAACTAGGGCTCAAGGGGAGAAGCCCTTCATCAGCTTCAAAATATCTTAGGAGTTTAACTCCTCACACACACACACACACACACACAGAATAATAAGTGCTCCTTTCTGGAAGTAAAACTCCCACTGCAGAGACCAAGTCCCTTTTGCTGCTCGAGCGCCCACGTGCTGACACGTGGTGCGCTAGCGCTCTTGCGCCCAGAGCGCTAGCGCCCAAAGCGCTAGCGCTCGAGCGTCCACGTGTCGACACGTGGCGCGCTAGCGCTCTTGCGTCCAAAGCGCTAGCGCCCGAGCGCCCACGTGCTGACACGTGGCGCGCTAGCGCTTAGTGCGCTAGCGCCCAAAGCGCTAGCGCCCGAGCGCCTGTTCATATCATAATATTGCATTATTCTATTCCCCATTCTTATTCGTTTTATAAATAAACAGGTGCTTTTGACGCATGTCTGCTACATATTACAGGTTACAGGTTTTTGGAAAACAGTGAAAAAGACAAAAGACGATACAAAAGAGGGACTTTTGACCAACAAATAGAAGGATCCTAGTCAAGCCTAGACGAAGAACGGTTCACAATATACAAGGAAACGCAAGATCCAAGATGTCAAAGCGAACGGTTAAAAGACCACTACAAGTATTCACTGAAAGATCTGGAGAAGACCCAGAATCCAAATGGAGAAAAGAACCAAAGAATCAGAAGCCCAAAAAGACCCAGAAGCATACCCACAAACTTTCAGCACTTGAACCAAGCAATGGGCCGCGAAACCGCGGCCCAAGCCTACCAATGCCGCGGTTCCGCGGCAATAAGAAGCCCGGAGGAAAATAAACTATTGCCAAAACGTGGGTGCGGCGCTGACTAGTCAACCTAAGGGCAAAATTGTAATTGAAGACGTGCGAATCAATTGTAAATCTAGGGTTTCTATCTCCTATAAATAGAACCCAAATCATTGTATTTTCTTATGCCTCCCTTCATTAATAAATTTTAGAATTCTTTTGGAGAGCATCGGTGCCTCTTTTCAATTCATCTATTCAGATCTGACAACCCTGCGTACATGTTTGGAGAGAGCCATCTGATTGTCACGCTCTAACTGTGTCGTGTTTAAAAAGAATTCTGAAATTACCGCAATCAAAACGGTGTCGCTTGTAGCGAGCCGCGATGAATACGGGTCGTCCGCAGGGAGATGGTAAGTTTCTTATTGCTTGTTTTAACGAGTTAATTCCGTGTTTTGATTTGTTGGTTAACTAATTGTCGTAACAAAGATATGAATAAAAAGGGCTTGTTAAGGGTAGTAATAAGTTAGATTGTATGAAGGTGATGTTTGCCAATTCCTTATAGCCCTGACTTGGTATTGATACTAAAGCAATAGGTAACAACGCGGATTAGGGAACTTGAAATACGGTATTTGCGGTATTTCGCTAAATCCGTTTTCCTTGTCCCTTGTCCTTCCGTTGTTATCTCTTGATTTTAGCCTTCGGCAAACCACGGGCAATCCGATCATGATTAGGAATCATCACTATCGGGGTAGGATAGGATGCCTAGTGAGCGGAGTTGCGGGTGATTTGCACGAAGTTTCAATAGGCAAGTTTTAGGTTTTAAAGTTTGGACAAAGAAAATCTTCGAATACGATCTAACATATTACACCCTTAACAAGTGAAAAGATTACTCACACATATTTACAAATTAACAAGAAAGAAAAGAGAAGATACATAAAAACATGCAATGAAATAAAGAGGAAAAGAGAACCGATGAGTTCAAGCGTTTTATCTCCCAGTGTTCAATCCCCGGCAACGTGTGAGATCCAAATACCAAGCTTTAAGGTTACAAGCTCACTTAAGAGGTTGCAAGATCAAAGCAAGGCATGAATTTCACAATTGAAATCATGTAAAGTGGAACAAGACATGTAATAAAAATACGAACTTTTATTGAAGAACAAACTTGTTACAAGAGATCTTGAAGTCAAGAACCTAAGCCTTAAGCTTGCAAGTTCTAAATGAGAAGTTGCAAGGTCAAGACAAAGGGGCAAGAGCTCAAGAATGAAAAGAAAAATTACAAGAATTCTAAGATAGAACTAAAGAAAAAGCTACCCTTTCCTCTTCCCTCTGGTCTCTATTTATAGGCTCAGAAAGAAATATTCATATCTGCCCCATTATGGCTCATGCTGATTTGTTTGATTGCCTTTGATTTGAACACATGCTTTTTAGTCTTGAATGCATATAATATCATATGCATATAAAATCATATCCTTGATTTCATATAAAATCATATCCTTGATGATTGCATATAAAATCATATCCTTGATTGCATATAGAATCATATCCTTGATGATTGTATATAAAATCATATCCTTGATTGCATATAGAATCATATCCTTGATTGCATATAATCATATCCACATGTGCTTAAAAGTCTTGTGTACACACTTGTTGTGTTGGACCATTTAGAAAAAAATGTGTACACAACTTGTTGCATAAAGGAACTCCTGAAGTATCGGTCGGTTAGCGTTTCTGGTCGCAGTGTCTTCCCTCAAGTGATATATCCGCGCTGTTGGATGCATTTCCAGTATTTTGTCATGGATACCTGTAATCTGTAATACTGAGCAGACACTGGTCAATAATACCGATAAATACAACAATTAGATAATGAATGAACGGTATTAGAATGCAATTTTCTGATATGAACAAATACCCCCAAACTTATCTATTGCTCGTCCCGAGCAAAACCAATTTATTCACAAAAAATTTCCTAACCTCACTTTCGCAGAGAACGCGATTGCACTGAGCAAGTGCAACAAGCCGTTAAACCTCTAGGTGTCCCTAGTAGGAGGAGTGTTGTCTCCTGAGGGTTTTCAGCGGATACTACCCACAAAATCCGGTCAAGCTAGTTTTGTAAAATAACTAAGATTCAAACCCTAAAGTTTTGTTTCAGAAAATAACAATTCTATTATCCTAGGTCTAGACTATCGACCCTTTATTTTTCACACCTCGCTTCTTGTTTAACTACAGCTTTTATATGTCTTCACGTGCAGTGCAAATAGTGTCGTTAAGTTCCCGAAAGGTCGAATAAAGTCATCATATCACACAATTAAGCCCGGATAAAATTTTTAAAAGGATCACATAAGTTTTATAAAGAGTTAAGCAATTTTTTCAAGCTTCGTTTTCCAGTAAAAAGTTTCAACTTCAGAATTTCTATCTTCCTTAACAGGAAACTAGGTCTTATTTTTCACTCCACCCTTTCCTTATTTTCATTTCATACACACCTCTGTGAATCGTGCAATAGTCTTTATCATAGAATAAAACCTTCATATCTCCGCTAATTTTTTTTAAAAAAGCCTGTCTTTTATCAAGATTATTCTCACACAAAGAACCGTTAGGAATTTTAACTCGGAGAGAACACTTGCTTGACTTTGTTTTAATCTGGACTTTCTAGGCTTCTTAGCGAGCTTTGGGCCAATGCACCCACACCAGTTGGTTTTAGGGCATTAGGTGTAGAAACACCCCGGCGGACTTAATTACTCAAGTTACCCAGGTCCAAAAACAAAAGACAGTTTGGCGTGAAAATCAGATGATTTAATACGAACGGAGATATAACCGGCAGTTCAATTATTTTTTGGATAAAAGACGTGTTTAGTGGGTTTGGTGTGTAATCATTCCAATCAAGTTTCAGATGGGTTATTTTTCAGACTTAGTTCCAATTACGGCATCAATAACATTCCTTCATATTCGCTTTACTTCGTAAACTATTCTTGACACTACTTATTTTAGAACAAACCTATTTGATCCTCAGAAAATCATTGATCCATTTAAAAGTTTTTCGACATAAAAGACTTATCATCTAATTCCCAAAAACTCACGACACGTGTAGTGTGATGTAAAGACGTATATCAGCTATAGTTAACTTCAAAGGAGAGTTATTTTTCAGGTTTTCAAAATCTAAACATAAGATTTAGTTATTCTTATTTTATCAAACAAAACCGTCGAATTGTTGAATCAGAGTCCTCCCACTAGCTAACTTGACAGAAAAGTTTTTATGTTTTTAGAAAATTTTCAGATTTTTATGGATTTTATGGATTTTAATATGCAGATGCAAAATATACATATGAATGCGAAGGTAAGAAATGCGTACCGAGCGTACCCCCAAACTTAAACTGAACAGTGTCCTCACTGTCATTGCATGAAGAGATCAATTGAAGGGTCAAAAATTGTCGGTTAGCGATACACGATTTTTATTTGTTTTTATTTGTAAAGAAAAGAAAAAGAAAAAGAATGGAAAAGAATATTCACAAATATATACAAAAGGCTTTATACATACCCCCAAACTTATTTGGAACAGTGTCCACTGTTCTTGGCTGGATAACCGAAGTTTGGAGGTGGGCAGAGGAAGATCAGGCAGGGTAAACCGGCTCCTGTAAGAATAGGAGCTCCTCTGTTGGTTCGGCGCTAAGGTACGGTTTTAGTCGGTGTCCGTTCACTTTGAAAAATGAACCGTCCTTTGGATTTTCCAAATCCACAGCGCCCTGCGGATACACATTCTGCACAAAATACGGCCCTTTCCAGCGAGATCGGAGCTTTCCTGGATGGAAATGAAGTCTGGTGTCGTAAAGCAGTACCTGCTGACCAGGTACGAAGGTTTTGCGCAAAAGATGTTTATCGTGAAACACCTTCGTTCTATTCTTAACGACAACCGCGTTATCGTAAGCCTCATCCCTAAGCTCGCTCAGTTCGTTCAGTTGCAGCTTCCGATGGCTGCCCGCATCTTCGAGAGATAGATTCAGCTCTTTTATCGCCCAAAATGCGCGATGCTCTATTTCGACAGGGAGGTGGCAAGCTTTTCCTTATACAAGCCGATAGGGAGACATGCCAAGGTCGGTCTTATAAGCAGTGCGAAAAGCCCAAAGGGCATCAGTTAGTTTCAGCGACCAATCCTTACGGTTCTTGGAAACCGTCTTCTCCAGTATCTGCTTGATCTGCCGATTTGAGACTTCGGCTTGACCACAGGTTTGGGGATGATAGGGCGTGGATAGCTTATGATTAATGGAATACTTCCGCATTAAGGCCTCGAAAGTCTTATTGCAGAAATGACTTCCATTGTCGCTAATGATCGCTCGGGGGTGCCCAAAACGGGAGAAAATGTTTTCTTTAAGGAACCTAACGACAACCTTGTTGTCTTTAGTCCGGTTGGGCACAGCCTCGACCCACTTAGAGACGTAATCAACAGCTAGAATGATGTACAAGTTCCCGAAAGAGCTGGGAAACGGCCCCATGAAATCTATCCCCCACACGTCGAAAATCTCCACAACCAAGATTGGTTGGAGCGGCATCTCGTTTCTCCGGGATATCCGGCCCATATGTTGGCACCGGGAGCAAGTCTTGCAATAGTCATGAGCGTCTTTGAAGAGTTGTGGCCAGTAGAAACCACATTGCAAGATCTTCTCAGCTGTCTTTCTGGGGCCAAAATGCCCGCCACACGCTTGATCATGGCAAAATGACAGCACACTCTTGAATTCCTCATCAGGGACACACCTACGAATAATCTGGTCAGGACAGTACTTGAACAGATAGGGTTCGTCCCAGTAAAAATGTTTTACTTGGGATAAAAAGCGAAGTCTGTCCTGACTTGACCATTCGGTTGGTAGTAACCCTGTGGCCAAATAGTTCACAATATCTGCAAACCAAGGTTCGCGAGATATTGTCAAGAGTTGTTCATCCGGGAAAACGTCTTTGATCGGGATTTGAAGCGACGGCGAAGAAGGAAGTCGTGGGAGATGGTCGGCAACGACGTTTTCACATCCTCGTTTGTCCTTAATGACAAGGTCAAACTCTTGAAGCAAGAGGATCCAACGTATAAGCCGAGATTTGGCATCTTTCTTCGCAAAAAGATGGCGCAGAGCAGAATGATCAGTGTAAACAATGACTGGAGAGCCGATGAGGTAGGGCCTGAACTTCTCTAAAGCAAATACAACAGCCAAGAATTCCTTCTCAGTTGTTGTATAATTGAGTTGGGCGTCGTTCAGGGTTCGGCTAGCGTAATAGATTACGTGCAGCATCTTGTTGATGTGTTGTCCAAGGACAGCACCGATGGCAGAGTCGGATGCATCGCACATAATCTCGAATGGGTGCGTCCAGTCAGGGGAAGAGAGAACGGGAGCAGAAGTGAGTGAGTGTTTCAATGATTCAAAAGCAGCCACACAGCTCGGGCTGAAGTCGAATGGCGTGTCCTTGGCCAGTAGAAGAGTCAAGGGCCTAGCAATCTTGCTAAAGTCCTTGATAAACCGTCTATAGAAACCGGCGTGGCCAAGGAAGGCTCGGATATCTCGGACGCATCGGGGAGGAGGAAGATTGGAAATGACCTCAATCTTTGCTTTGTCTACCTCAATGCCTTTCTGCGAGATGATATGTCCTAAGACAATACCTTCGCGCACCATGAAGTGGCATTTCTCCCAGTTCAAAGTGAGATTCTTGTCCTTACATCTGGTAAGGACAGCGTCGAGATGCAGCAGACACTCGTCAAAGGAATCGCCAAAGATGGAGAAGTCGTCCATGAAGATCTCCAAGAATTTCTCCACCATGTCTGAGAATATTCCCATCATACACCGCTGGAAGGTAGCGGGCGCATTGCATAACCCAAAGGGCATGCGACGATATGCAAACGTGCCGAAAGGACAAGTGAAAGTAGTCTTGTCCTGGTCTTTTTCGGCGATGGGAATTTGATTATAGCCAGAGTAGCCATCAAGAAAGCAATAGTACTCATGTCCGGCCAATCGTTTGAGCATCTGGTCAATAAAAGGTAGCGGAAAGTGGTCTTTCCGCGTTGCGGCGTTGAGTTTTCGGTAATCAATGCATACTCGCCACCCAGTTTTGGTGAGAGTAGGGATTAACTCGTTCGCCTCGTTGGTTATGACCGTGATGCCCGACTTCTTAGGGACAACATGAATGGGGCTAACCCACTGGCTATCGGAGATAGGGTAAATGATACCACTATCCAGACATTTGACGATCTCCTTCTTCACAGCCTCCTTCATGACTGGATTGAGACGTCTTTGTGGATCCCGGGCTGGTTTGGCATCATCCATCAGATGAATATGATGCTCAACGATCAGGGGACTAATCCCCTTGATGTCCGCCATGGACCAGCCAAAAGCTTGCCTATTGCCGTGTAAGACCGAAAGAAGGGCTTTCTCTTGCTCGGGAGCAAGAGAAGCCGAAATGATAACCGGGAGGGTCTCGTTCTCACCTAAGTAAGCGTACTTAAGGTGAGACGGCAAAGGCTTGAGTTCGAGAATTGGAGGTGAAATGATTGAAGGCTGGATTGGAGAAAAGGTCTCGAACTCAAAGGATTCCATCAAAGGTTCAAAACGAGCGTAAGCTACCGAGTTGGATGGTTCAGGTAACTCATCCGGAAAGTCAAAAGATTCAAACTCGGGTTGTGAGCGGCTAAGATCGTGTGAGAACGTAAAACACTCGTAGTCGTAGTCGGGCGCGGAAGCAGCAGCAGGTTTGAAGAGAAACGCACTAGTGGCGTCAAGGTTATCGCGTTCAAACAGAAACTCCTCGAATTCACACTCTTCCGGGGTGATCTCCTGGATCGAGCAGACGTCCAGTATATGAGCATTAGGTTCGGCGGGCTGATTCCCCAACCTAAAAATGTTGAGTTCAATCGTCATATTTCCAAAAGAGAGGTTCATCGAACCATTGCGATAATTGATCACAGCATTTGAGGTTGCGAGAAATGGGCGACCGAGTATCACCGGAATTTGATTCCGGGGGTTAGCTACAGGCTGTGTATCTAATACAATGAAGTCAACGGGGAATATGAAGTCCCCGACTCTTATCAACATATCCTCTAGCTCACCCCTAGGATGGGTGATCGATCGGTCGGCCATTTGGAGAGTGCAGTGCGTGGGTTTCAGCTCTCCGACGCCTAATTGCTCATATACTGAATACGGAAGCAAGTTAACACTGGCACCAAGATCTAATAGTGCGCGGTTGATGTTCTTATCCCCAATGGTAATTGAAATCGTAGGACAGCCAGGGTCCTTCCGTTTTTGTGGTAAAGATTGGGTAAGGGCATCACTCACAGCACTAGCCAAGAAAACTTTCTTGGGTACCTGAGATTTCCTCTTTTTCGTGCACAAGTCCTTTAAGATTTTCGCGTAAGACGGGACTTGTTGGACAGCATCTAAAAGAGGAATGTTAATGTTAACTTGCTTAAATAACTCCAGAATCTTCTCCATTTGAGGATTTTGTTTATTAGATCTCAACCGGTTTGGAAATGGAACATTTTGAAAATTGGTTGAGTCTAATGCTGGAGGAGGAGATTGTGGAGTTGGACCGGATCCCAGAATAGGTGTTTTCGTGGAGTGAGAAGTGGGTCCGTTCATAGAAGAAGAGGAAGGAGAGCCTTGTGAAGAACGGAGAATAGGCTCAGAAGATGAAGAAGAAGAAGGAGAAGAAGAAGAAGAAGAAGAAGAAGCGGCCGGGGTGTCATCGTTGATCCGTGTGCCAATGTTGTTTTGCAGCATCCTCCCCGATCTCAGTGTAGTCACGGCACTCACATTATGGTTTTGTTGTTCAAGAGCAACATGTGCATTATGTGGGTGACCGGGATTTGGAAGTGGCTGGGACGGGAGCTTCCCCTTCTCTCGCTCGCTTAAGGCCGCGTTCAGCTGTGCAATCTGGGCCTCGATGGTCTTGATGCTTTGCCCGTGTGCGGAAGTGTGTTGCACTAAAGATTGAATCGAAGACTGGATGTTAGCGGTGGATTGAGTCGATTGTTTAACAAACGCCTCCAGACTTCGCTCGAGCGAGGAAACCTTATCGTTGTTTGACGGAACAAAGTTGTTTGGTGGAAAAGAGTTGTTGGGTGCAAAGTTGTTCGTCTGGTTTTGGAAAGGCTGGGGTTGGAAGGGCTGCTGATATTGATGTTGAGTTTGTTGTTGCGGTGGAGGGGGCCTTTGGAAGTGGTTGCCTTGGAATTGATTCTGATTCTGATTCCAGGCGAAATTGGGGTGGTTCCTCCAACCGGGATTGTACGTGGAAGAGTACGGATCATTCCTTGGTCTTTGCTGAAATGCAGCATTAACCTGATCCTGTCCTTGAGATGGAGAATTGTAAGGACACTCTTCGGTTAAATGAGAGGGATCGGAACAACAAGCGCAGATGGTACGAAGTGGAAGAACAGGGCTAGGAGCAGGAGAAGAAAATTTGCTCTCTATCGCTTCAAGCTTTCTAGTTATTGCAGCCATTTCAGATTTCATTGCAATAGAGACGTCAAGTTGATGAATTCCTACCCTAGACTGACCGGTAGAAGTGGAGGTAGAAGAAGAAGAAGTCGTCGGTCTCGTGCTCTCCCACTGTAGCGTTTGCTCCGCAAGGTCGTCAAAGAATTGCCATGCTTCCTCGTCAGATTTGGATAGGAAGTGGCCCTGACAGATGGTTTCCAACAACTGCTTCGTTGCTGGGTTCAGGCCCTCGTATAAGGTTTGGCAAAGTTGTCATTTCTCTATACCGTGGTGAGGACACTGAACAAGAAGGTCTTTGTACCGGTCAAAGCACTTCCAGAAGGGTTCAGAAGGAAGCTGGGAGAATTGATTGATTTCATTGCGAATCCTTGCAGTTTTGTGATTTGGATAAAACTTTTTGAGAAACGCTTTAACAAACTCATCCCAACTGGTTATGGAATGGGAAGCGGTGCTATACAGCCATTTTTCAGCGAGATCGCATAGAGTGAACGGAATGACCCGTAGACGTATAGCATCGTCCGACAGCTGGGTGGTTTTCATCATGGCACAGACGTTTTGAAATTTGTTGATGAAGATATAGGCATCTTCAGATTCAAGCCCATGAAAACGTGGAAGCATGTTGATGAAATGGGGCTTAATTTCAAAGTTTTCCCCATTGGCCGGAGGAAGAGAAAGGCAGGTGGGAAGTGCAGAATGGGTGGGGTAGAAACGATCCTGGAGCGCGATTCGCTGCGGCGCTACAACAGGCGGAGGTGGTGGGATATTGGTCTCCGTAGGAGGTGGAGCCAATCCAGGGGTGGTCAAAGAGATGTTCGGATTGAATCCCGACATCGCGGAAGAAGAGGTTGGTGAAAGCGAAGGTGAAGGTGAAGAAGTATGAACAGAATTCCGGTCAACGTCGGAGTTGGCCGGCAAAGGTAGGGGTGAAAGAGGAGTGGAAGGAGTATCGACTTCGGAGTCGATCGCGTAGTCGGTAGCGACTAACGTAACGCGGACTAGACGGGCGCTAGTGTCCCGAGTCCAAGCGGACATACACTAAACGAGTTTAGTATAGTCAAAGCGGAGAAGGTGAAGGTAAGAAAACGTTAATGGAGAAAGGCGATGGGTGATGGGTGAAAAATGGATTTGGCGACAAAGGGCAAGTTTTTTTTATAAAAGTTTTTGATTTTTCCTTTTTTTTCTTTTTTTAGAAGGAGATTTACAGAAATATGTACGGATATACGGCTTAAGCAATCACAAACAAGATATGCACAATCACACCTAGATCTAGGGTAACCTAGGTCTACTAGACCTGCTCCTGAACTTGATTGTCGAAGTTAAACAGTGTCGAGAAACGGGCTTAAAAATACACTGATCACAAGGCCAGGTAAGTGCAGAGATAAGGGGAGGTTGTCCAACACTTTCGCGAAGTTCCTTAATTAAGTAACCCTTTCTCTTTCGGCGGTTGCGCCTTTAACACTTTCCTAGACACCCCGTAAACAATATACCGTTAAGCGAGGTTCTAAACACGGTTTATCTTCTCCTAATGAGCGCGAAGTCCTTAGGGCTGAAGTCTAGTATTTTTTAATTTACAATGGACAATGCATATGCTTTAGTGATTTTTGGGGTCCTGGGAAGGGTGATGAAATCCCCACCCAATCTGGATTGGTGTTAGAGTCCCTTAAGTCCGTATTAAATGATGCAATGCGCAAAATTCAACCAAGTTTTGTTTTCAAGCAATCAGTTATCGTTTTTTACTTTTAATGTGGCGCTGCAACAAATACGGTTAGTTTTTTTTTTTGGCTTTTTGCGGCGATTTTTGCTAAGAATCCTGCAAAGACAAGAATATTGGAGCGTCGGGTTTGAGAGGGGAAGTTTAGAAAAATACGTACCAAAAAGCACGAGTTTCAGAAACTCGTGTTGATATTGCCTCCGAGTGGTCGAATGGTTCGCTTGCGCGGGTCTAACTACCCGGATCTTTGGCACTGAGTGTTCACCCTCCTTTGCACTTGAAAATGCCCCTTTGTTCCGTATGATCGCTGCTCAAAATCCGTCAAATCTGCATATGTTGGAAAAATACGGATATTTGAGCCAAAAAGCAATATTAACAACCACAATTCTGAACACAAATAATTAAGAAAATCAGAGTGTTAGCAGAATTCAAATCCAGAGAATAAAAGAATTTTATTTGTGTTTGTGGTTGGTTTCAAAAAGAATGGTTATTTGTTTGAATGTGTTAGAAGTTAGTTTTATACAGAATATGCACAAATTTAACCCGAAACTACAAGTATAAAAAGCGTTACCGTCTCCCTGGCAACGGCGCCATTTGATTGTCACGCTCTAACTGTGTCGTGTTTAAAAAGAATTCTGAAATTACCGCAATCAAAACGGTGTCGCTTGTAGCGAGCCGCGATGAATACGGGTCGTCCGCAGGGAGATGGTAAGTTTCTTATTGCTTGTTTTAACGAGTTAATTCCGTGTTTTGATTTGTTGGTTAACTAATTGTCGTAACAAAGATATGAATAAAAATGGCTTGTTAAGGGTAGTAATAAGTTAGATTGTATGAAGGTGATGTTTGCCAATTCCTTATAGCCCCGACTTGGTATTGATACTAAAGCAATAGGTAACAACGCGGATTAGGGAACTTGAAATACGGTATTTGCGGTATTTCGCTAAATCCGTTTTCCTTGTCCCTTGTCCTTCCGTTGTTATCTCTTGATTTTAGCCTTCGGCAAACCACGGGCAATCCGATCATGATTAGGAATCATCACTATCGGGGTAGGATAGGATGCCTAGTGAGCGGAGTTGCGGGTGATTTGCACGAAGTTTCAATAGGCAAGTTTTAGGTTTTAAAGTTTGGACAAAGAAAATCTTCGAATACGATCTAACATATTACACCCTTAACAAGTGAAAAGATTACTCACACATATTTACAAATTAACAAGAAAGAAAAGAGAAGATACATAAAAACATGCAATGAAATAAAGAGGAAAAGAGAACCGATGAGTTCAAGCGTTTTATCTCCCAGTGTTCAATCCCCGGCAACGTGTGAGATCCAAATACCAAGCTTTAAGGTTGCAAGCTCACTTAAGAGGTTGCAAGATCAAAGCAAGGCATGAATTTCACAATTGAAATCATGTAAAGTGGAACAAGACATGTAATAAAAATACGAACTTTTATTGAAGAACAAACTTGTTACAAGAGATCTTGAAGTCAAGAACCTAAGCCTTAAGCTTGCAAGTTCTAAATGAGAAGTTGCAAGGTCAAAACAAAGGGGCAAGAGCTCAAGAATGAAAAGAAAAATTACAAGAATTCTAAGATAGAACTAAAGAAAAAGCTACCCTTTCCTCTTCCCTCTGGTCTCTATTTATAGGCTCAGAAAGAAATATTCATATCTGCCCCATTATGGCTCATGCTGATTTGTTTGATTGCCTTTGATTTGAACACATGCTTTTTAGTCTTGAATGCATATAATATCATATGCATATAAAATCATATCCTTGATGATTGCATATAAAATCATATCCTTGATGATTGCATATAAAATCATATCCTTGATTGCATATAGAATCATATCCTTGATGATTGCATATAAAATCATATCCTTGATTGCATATAAAATCATATCCACATGTGCTTAAAAGTCTTGTGTACACACTTGTTGTGTTGGACCATTTAGAAAAAAATGTGTACACAACTTGTTGCATAAAGGAACTCCTGAAGTATCGGTCGGTTAGCGTTTCTGGTCGCAGTGTCTTCCCTCAAGTGATATATCCGCGCTGTTGGATGCATTTCCAGTATTTTGTCATGGATACCTGTAATCTGTAATACTGAGCAGACACTGGTCAATAATACCGATAAATACAACAATTAGATAATGAATGAACGGTATTAGAATGCAATTTTCTGATATGAACACCATCTGTAAGTAGTTTTATTTAATTGCTCTAGTTAGATTTTAATTCCTTGCATTAGATGTTAGCTTTGGGAAAGGCTTTTGAGAGATGAGATCTCCCATCCCTTTCTTGCCCATAATATATTTTCAATAGGACTCCATGCATACACGCACACACCGCGTCCTACGGCACCTTATCCCTCGAGGTAGCGGTGATACCGTAGTATAAAGGCCCGGTTGCTCGTGTTTTCCATGGAGGTTAGGGTAAGGATCTCTAAAGGAAGGACAAGAACCTAGAGGAAGGAACACCTTCCCGAATGGATCTAATCCCCTTTATTGATAATTACCATAACTCCTCATAGATCTTCATTTGGGTATAGAAAGCGTTGAGATTTACTTGCATTTCCAAACCATCCCTAAACCTAACCCTAGCAAGACTAGATCTAGATAATCTTAGATAGATAGATTTAGATTTTAGATTTAATAATCAATCCGAACACCCTTCGGAATAAACTCGTTAGCGCGATTAGGAGATTCACAACATCCCTGTGGACCGACCCGTACTCACCGGCTAGCTGCAAAGCGATGCCGTTCTTGATTGCGGTAATAGATAGTTTTTGACAGAAAATCAAATGGCGTCGTTGCCGGGGATGGCGTAAAATTTCCTTTTTGCAATTTCGGGTTAATCTTAATTAAAAAATCATAAAAATCTGAAAAATCACAAAAAATATAAAAATATATCATCTGTTGTTTTTGGAAAGGGTACTTTGTTGTGTGAATCTTGCAGGAACAAATTCGGATCT
Source organism: Agapanthus africanus (assembly GCA_030015575.1). NCBI lineage: Eukaryota > Viridiplantae > Streptophyta > Magnoliopsida > Asparagales > Amaryllidaceae > Agapanthus > Agapanthus africanus. The sequence goes on from CM057339.1 coordinate 33,640,411, forward strand.
GGAAATATTTAGAAGGCGAAACAGAAAACAAACGATCTGAACAGCAGCGAATTTTGGCAACAGAACAACAGCAGGAAGTTGAAGGTCCAAGTCAACAGTCAAACCGCGGATCTGCCGCATTACCCTGCTCCTGCCGTGGAAGTGCGGTCTCCTGGTGACGTCAGCAGAATCTGAAGACGTGAACCGCACGTGTTGCCGCGGAAACGCCGCTGTAGGCCCCTTGTACAGCGAAAACGCGGCCTGTTGGTGTCTACAGCTCGTGAAAAATCTTCTGTAAGCCCCTCTGTTTCTTCTCTGGAAATCTAGATATATCTTTTCTGAAAAATTACTGCAGGATTCCGTGCGCTTTAAAAATCTTTCTCTTTCCAAATAACAAGTCTTGTGCAGGATTTGTGCGCTTCGCTTAAAATAGAAATTGATTGCAAGCAATCTTTTCTGTTGCATATCTTTTCTCGAAAATCTTTTTGCAACAATTTTTTCAAATTAAGAGAAAAAGAAAAAAGGAAAATTTTTATTAGAAAACTTGCAAATTTTTGCCGCAAATAAATCCTTGCACCAACCAACCTTCTTTCTTTTTCCCCTTTCTTACATCATGGGTACCCCACATCATAAATCACTTGCCGAACTTTGGTATCCCGAACCTAACTTTGCGTCATACGTCAATTGTTTCGGCCAATTTAAAGATGATCCTTCCATGCCTAAAATATCTTTGAAAGATCAAATAGAAGCGTCTAGGAGAAACAGTTTGACTTTTCAACCCACTTTGTATCAACCAAGTCAACCTTTACCACCTCCATATGTTGATACCACTTTTTCAAGTCCTGCTGTCACTCCTAAGCCGATGTCCATTGCTGAGCATATTGCTCAATCTCGTAGCCGATCTTTCACCCCTCTCCACACATCTAGTTCTAGGGATCAATAAGTCCATTCTCCTTTTTATCCACATGTTGACCCTACCCCTGTCCAACCATCCACTTCCTACCAGTCCTACCCGACTTTCCCACCGACACTAGACATTGCTTCCACACAGCCTTTTGGGAGTTTCACATATCCAAACAATTTCGAATCTTTTACCGAAACCCCCTTACCACCCAAGTCTAGTTTGGAAGAGTCGTTGGAGGCTTATATCTTAGCAACAAACAAAATGATTAGGAATGTGGAAGCGTCCATGGCCGCCCTTATACAACCTAGTGAACCGGTAGCTAGTTTCCCGCTAGCTCAAAATTTTTATGGGTATAAGGAGGCGGTTAGACAGAGTGAGAATGTGAGAGGATTTCCAAATCAAACATACCCTTACCCAATTGAATCCAACAACTCCAATTTTCAAACATGTGTCCAAAATGATGAGTTGTGCGACTTTGTAGTGCTTGATTTGCCAGATTATGAGGAACCCCTTTCGAGTGAAACCGCACCTAATCCGTTTGACTTTTACACCTCCACTCTAGAACCTAAATTGATAAATATCCATGCTTTTGATGAGGTGTCTAAAGAAATTGATTTTCACTTGATTGAGGATATAGACGCCGGGAATATTTCGGATGATGAACCTGTCGATTTGCTTGAAATTTTATGTTCAATTCATCATCCCGAGTCATTAAATGTTTCTCCCGAACTTCATATGCGTCTTGATTTTGATGATAATGGCATGGATGAGCTAAATTTTGAGGAGAATTATAAAGATAGTATTGAGGAGAGTTTTGAGGATCATATTGAGGTTGAACCATTTTTATTTGATGTGTCTGATTTTCCAATCCATCCTCTTGAACCTTTAACTAAATCACCCTCCCTCATTTCCATCGTTCCGACCACGCTTGAAGCCTGTGAGCTTGAAAATTTTTCCTTTGAATCTGACACAGTTCTCACAGCCGATACCACGTACGAATGTTTCACTTTTTCGAACGATGTTGATGACTCACCGCCCGAATTTGAGTCCTTTAGATTTTCAGATGAGTTAGTTGAACCATCAGACTCGGTTGCTTACAGTATTTTCGAACCATTAATGGAATCTTTTAAGTTCGAGACAGTTTACTACGGTAAGAATGAGACTATCCCTAATCCGTTCCCTCTCGTCCTTCCTATCGTTCCGACCGTACAAGAGACCGTTACGCTTTCATATCCTATACCAAGTTCGGCGTACCCATGTTTTCTTACGAATCTTGAGGGATTTGACCCCATTTCTCGACGGGTTGATAGGTTAGCGCAATCGCTTTTAATATATCGGTCATCACAAATTGCGCTAATTTATTCACTCGATTTACACCCTCAAGATTGTACTCCACTTCTTTCTCCTTTCCGCCATTTTTCTCCTCCACCGAGACCATATTCTACTCTTCTTCCCACACGGTCTCGTGTGTTCCTCATTTCTTTCCTCTACACCCCATTATTTCACCAACTCGGCCATTACCACGATAAGATTTTTGAATGGTTGGTGCTAACCTTTGGCTTGTGTAAGGCCAAGCTTAAGTTTGGGGGGAACCTTGTTGTATATATGTATATATATTTTTGTTTTTCTTTTAACAATAAAAAAAATTATAAATAAATAAACAGGGGAGTGCCGGCATTTTGACCCTCTTGGTGTAGCATGACAGTGAGGACACTGTCAAGTTTAAGTTTGGGGGTATGCTCGGTAAGTCTTCTTTCTTCGCATTCATATGTATATTTTTGCATTTGCATACTTATTTTAAAACCCATAAAAATTGAAAAATCTCAAAAATTATAAAAATTAATGTATACAATTTTGGCTAATTGACTTGAGTTTGACAAATAGGTCAACTGGCTAGGAAAAACTAGATCTTAGACTTAGTAAATTAAAAACTCTAAAAATAACCTTCCTTAAAGTTTAACGGTAGAAAGTATATGCCTTTGTAGTTTATTTAGAAATAGGCAAATTTTGGGTTCACTTTTTAGGCTAAGTTGAAATAAGGGAAGAGTATTGATATTTTTATTAAAATATAAGTTTGAAAAATAATTCCTAGCTTAAGTCTAGATTCTGAAAACGTATACCCTACAATTTGCACATTCACGTACCTTGAAACTTGGAATAGTAGAAGAGAGCTTGAAATGCTCTTGTCTAAAGTCCTTAGTACAATGAAAATAAAAGAAAAAAAAAGTGTGAATAAAGAAAAAATGAACACTGGTTTTTGTGATTACTTAAGGCTGTAAAAATAGAAAAATATTTAGCGAGGGTGCTTCATCACCTAGTGCCTTAGACCAACTGGTTTGGGAGTCACTGCTAAAAAGCCTTGGGTGTTGCAAGACTAGGAAGTATGCTTTAAAGTGCAAACGCATTTTGTAATCAGTCGTTGGTACCTCAAGAAGTATTAACGATCGCATGAACGATGTGTAAGCAAAATTCATTTAAATTCACCAACTAATTAGTGCTTTGGACAACGGACAAGAGTACGATTGCTTGATTTGAATTTCCAAGTGTAGAGGTGATTTATACACACACGTAGGGATATGTGATTGGAATTTAGATAAGAGAGAGGAATGAAGAATAGAACTTGTATCTTTAGTAGAGTTGATAAAAATTCCTAAGTGGAGATGGAACCCTAGAAGGAAAACTTAAGAGATGCCGAAAGCTAAGTAAGTCTATAGAACATATATAATCTTAAGTTAAATGATGAGGAAGTGTGAAGAATATGGGTGGATAATTTACGAGTCGAAGATAATAGAATTCCTTGTTAGAAAACCTAATTGGAGAATTAAAGTCAGTGGGCCTAATTGATAGGCTTTTGTGGGTGTAATCCGCTGAAAACCCTCAGGAGACAACACTCCTCCTACTAGGGACACCTAGAGGTTTAACGGCTTGTTGCACGAGCTCAGTGCAATCGCGTTTCCCTGCGAAAGTGAGGTTAGGTTTTTGTAAAGAATAAAAAAACAAGTTTGCTCGAGGACGAGCAAAAGATAAGTTTGAGGGTATTTGTTCATATCATAATATTGCATTATTCTATTCCCCATTCTTATTCGTTTTATAAATAAACAGGTGCTTTTGACGCATGTCTGCTATATATTACAGGTTACAGGTTCTTGGAGCGAAAACAGTGAAAAAGACAAAAGACAATACAAAAGAAGGACTTTTGACCAACAAATAGAAAGATTCTAGTCAAGCCTAGATGAAGAACGGTTCACAATATACAAGGCAACGCAAGATCCAAGATGTCAAAGTGAACGGTTAAAAGACCACTACAAGTATTCACTGAAAGATCTGGAGAAGACCCAGAATCCAAATGGAGAAAAGAAACAAAGAATCAGAAGCCCAAAAAGATCCAGAAGCATACCCACAAACTTTCAGCACTTGAACCAAGCAATGGGCCGCGGTTCCGCGGCCCAAGCCTACCAATGCTGCGGTTCCGCGGCAATAAGAAGCCCGGGGGAAAATAAATTATTACCAAAACGCGGGTGCGGCGCTGACTAGTCAACCTTAGGGCAAAATTGTAATTGAAGACGTGCGAATCAATTGTAAATCTAGGGTTTCTATCTCCTATAAATAGAACCCAAATTATTGTATTTTCTTATGCCTCCCTTCATTAATAAATTTTAGAATTCTTTTGGAGAGCATCGGTGCCTCTTTTCAATTCATCTATTCAGATCTGACAACCTTGCGTACATGTTTGGAAAGAGCCATCTGTAAGTAGTTTTATTTAATTGCTCTACTTAGATTTTAATTCCTTGCATTAGATGTTAGCTTTGGGAAAGGCTTTTGAGAAATGAGATCTCTCATCCCTTTCTTGCCCATAATATATTTTCAATAGGACTCCATGCATACTGTTCCCCTCCGAAGGGCGGCGCACAGGACCGCGATGTCCTGATGCTGAGGTTCGGACCAGATGCTATTTGGTTTTATCCATCCACCTCTCCGAAGATGCCAAGTTGATTTATGGTACCGTGTATCGGAGGTTTAGACGGATGCGGCCGATGTAGCAGACTTTGTCAGATTCCCCCTCGCTTGAGGGGTTTTTTTGATTGTGGGGACGCTCTTCCCTGCAGGCGCAAGCCCCTGCAGTTAATTATGCTACCGCATCGCGGTAACAACTTTCTCCTTCTCCAGAATTTCACTTCGTGTCGTGTGTGTTTGTTTTGTTTGTGGTTGCCCGTGGATTGTATACGGAGACTGATTAATGCCGTCGCCCGTAGGACGTGGATTAGTCCAAATCCGTATTTACTTAGATTTGGGTTTGGTGTTTTTAATTTAAGGATGCATTAGTCGCGTTGCGGCTAAAATCAACTTAAACATTCGTTAAGGATACGATAGTCCTGTTTGAGACTAAGATCAACTTAACGTGATAATCCATTTAATATCTGGCCATCGGGACTCGTCACCTCTCTAACGTCGTTGAAGGATTACAACGGCAGATGTCAGAGGAGTTCAGAGATGTACCCTTGAACCAAGGTTGATTTGGAGTCTTATAGTCCATTTGAATGTTTAAGGATACGTTAGCCGTGTTTGGGGCTAAGATCAACTTAAACGGGATCATTTAGATCCGGCAAAAGAGCATTTGGAGGCTCTATTGTTCCAGTTTAGGGACGTAGTGGTCCATAGGTAGTTTAGGGACGTTGCGGTCCATGTTCCGGTTTAGGGACATGGTGGTCCGCATTCCAGTTTAGGGACGTGGTGGTCCGCATCATTAGTTTAAGGACGTTCAGGTCCAATATTAGTTTAGGGACGTTCCGGTCCAATATTAGTTTAGGGACGTTCCGGTCCAATATTAATGTGTGGTCGTCGAGACCCGTCACCTCTCTGACGTCGTTGAAGGATTACAACGATAAGTGTCAGAGGAGTTCGGAGATGTACCCTTGAACCAAATATAAATTGATTTAAGAGAGAGCTGTGCTCAGTCAATTTTATTTAAGGACTTACGGCCAAAATTGGGCTAAGTCCAGTGGGAAATGTTCAACACCTTTATTTATTTCCGGTCTATTAGACCTGTGCTAGGGCTTTGCCCACACTTAAATAATGCATTGCATTACTTCAGGCCATTTATGCCCATTTTGACTGGGCTCTGCCCTTTTTATTATGATGCAGATCATTTGTTTTGGTCGACTGGACCTTTCAATTGGGCTCTGCCCTTTTAAATAATGCATAGCATTTTATTTATTAGGCCTATTAAGCCTTTTAATTGGGCCTGGCCCTTCAAGAAATGAAATGCATTGCATTTGTCAGGCGCTTTGCGCCCATCACTGAGCGCAAGCTCTTATGGTGAGGACACGTGTCATGCTCTGATGAGCGCAAGCGCAACAGTGCAGCGCGCTGCGCTAGTGCGCTGCGTTGTTGCGCTGCTGACACGTGACGCGCTCTAGTGAGCGCAAGCGTAACAGTGCAGTGCGCTGCGCTAGTGCGCTGCACTGTTGCGCTGTGGACACGTGCGCGTTCTAGTGAGTTGCGCCAACTCCAGAGAGCAAAGCTCTTATTATTTCAAGAGTGCATAGCGCACATGACGCTCTCCCAAGAGCGCAACAGCGCAGTTTGCAAGTGCAAAGCACCAAGAATCTTTTAGATTCAAGAACAGAAGTGCAAAGCACTATTTTTGTTTTATTTTATTTTTATTAAAGATCATTGATCTTGTTTTTAGATCTATGATCTGTTCATAAGAGAACTTTTTTTTTTCTAAAGGTTTTTTTTTTTTACCTTTTTTATTCTTGAGGAGTTTCTCAGAGTTCTCTTCTCTCCCTTTTTTTTAGAAAGATCTTGATGCCCTTGAATTGAGGCCTAGGGTCCTTTTTATAGTGCTCATAAATTAGTTAAATTTGTTAAAGAGATCTTTCTCTGAGTGATTTGGGAAATTTTCCCCACCATTGGATCTTTGATCCAAGGGCTTCTGCTTTGCAGAAGAAAATCTTCTTGTTTTAACAAGAATAGAGAACATTTTCTTAAAATTTTAATTCTGTTTGGCGCAGATGCCCCAGCGCGTGACACATGTCGCGCAGCGCACAGCGCAACGCAACTGCGCTAGCGCATCCGCGCTGACACGTGTCGCGCAGCGCACAGCGCAGCGCAACCGCGCTGACACGTCCGTGCGCTGCGTGTCGCGCAGCGCAGCGCCTGCGCAACTGAAGCGTTGCTTCCTTTAATTTTTCTTTAAATAGAGGTTTGCTCTGATTGGGTGCGCTGCCTTGGACGCTGCGCTGATGCATCTGCGCCTGACACGTGGCGTGTTGCGCAGCGCAAATAATCTTAAGTGTTGCTTCATTTATTAAAATTTTAAATTTTCAAAGCAGAGCTTTGCTCTGATTGGGGGAAGATGAAGCGTTGCTTTATCTCCCGCCTCGGAATTTGAACAGAGCTTTGCTCTGATTGGGGTAAACAAATGCCCCCCCACCGTTGCGCTTACGTGGCCCCAAACGTGAGCGCAACGGTGGCGGAATTCCAACCGCCGTGACAACTTTCGGAAGTCGGAGAGGCACTTGATGCCTATAAATAGGACCTTTGGTCCCCCACAGACGCTTATCATCTTTCAGATTTTTATTTTCAAAAAACTTCAGAGCTTTTGCTCTTGCCTTCAAGAACTCCAGAGCTTTGCTCTCCATTCCAAAGTTTTTAGAAAAACTTTAGGTAAAATTGATTCTTTGATTAAATTAATTTTAATTAATCTTAACCAGCAGAGCTTTGCTCTCATAGATCTTTTGATCTAAAGAGATCCCCATTGGGGTTTCTGTAACATTTCAAAAAGATAAAATATTAGTTTTTGAGAATTTTTAATAATTTAATATTATTTTATTGAATATTTTAATATTTGGTGTTTTTAAATACAAATAAATAGGAAAAAAAATTTAGAAAAATTATGGAAAATTATAAAATAGGGTAAATTAGAGAATTATGCCATTTCTAAGTTTAATTGATTAGTTATATGCTAAATTAGTGCTAATCACGATTAAAAAAAATCGCTAATCGGTTTTTAGTATTTTTGTGCAAAACATGCACATATCACTTTTTCATACTTGTGTTACATTTTATTGCCATGGTTGTTTTGAGGTTACTATTTGAGTGAGAAGGGTTTTAAAAAGGAAAAGAAAAGAGAAAAGAATAGAGAAATGGGTAGTTGGTGAGAGAGAGAGGTATGGGCTTCATTGACTAAAGACTTAGCCATTTTTCCCTTCCCTCATTTTCCTCCCTCTCCTCCTTTCTCCTGCTGCTGCTCCTCCCTCACTTCCCTCCCCTCTTCAACCCCTCACAACACCTCTAAAACAACCCCAAAACCCAATCTCTATTTCATTAAATGTGTGCACAAGCTCTTGATCTACACTTTGGACTAAAGAAGCAAGGATTTTGGCCACTAGGGGCAACTCAAGAAAATTCTTGAGTTGCCAAATGAGATATTTTCTGGATCCTTAACCTAGTTTTAGCATTTCCCTTACCCTCCTGTTATGATTGAACCGATATTATGTGATTTGGTGACTTGAGGTAAAACCTAGTTAGGGTTGTGAAGAATTATGAGTTGTAATATGAAATTGAGTTCAATAGAGGCTACACCAACACCCTAGTGTATGAATTGAGACCCAAAACTGAAGCTTAAACCCAGAATACGGATTTTAGAAACCGATATCGGAAAATTTATGAAATCTGTGAAGGTTAATTGGGATCTGCTATCACCCGGGACATCCTAAAATAAAATTGATTGGACAGTGGCATGTGCAGGGACCCAGGAAGCTACCACCAAGACCCTAGCCCCTAACTCCCTTACCCGGCCGCCAATTAATCCCAATTGGCCGCAATTTGCGGCCCGACCAGCACCAATCTGTGTCGTTTTGGTTCTACAGCTCCTACATGTATAGATTAGACCCCTGGAATTTATAGATTTGTCAAATTGGACCTAGGGTGAAATTTGGAACATATTTCCTAAGTTGCTGTTTTGGATTCGTGTTTCCGTATTCCGTATTTTTGATTCTGCAATTGTGTATTGTGTTTTACCTCGACTATTTGGCGTTTATACGACGATATAGAGGGTTTATTGATGGTTTTGAAGGCGTGCCATAGGTTCTAACCTATAGGCCTCTTATCGTATCGTTTTGGGTTTCGTGTGCTGTTTTAGCTTTGGTTTGGTTTTAATGCGCATATACGACACTTTGATGTGTAGGTACCCCATGAAGACTACGGGACGACAAGCAAGCGCGTGGTGACATCGAAAGATGGAGACGCAAGGTGAGTAGATTATATCTACTGGGGGAAGTCGGGTGGATGGCGTATAGCACCCCCGCAGTCCGTAGTTAGTATACTATATATTATGCTTGATAGTTATAGTGTGTCGTGGATATGATAGATTAGGTGTACTATGGATAGTGTAGGGTTAGAAGTGACTAGTGTAGTTCATAGTCGCGAACCCTAGAATAGATTTACACCTACACGCACACCCTTGCATATTCATTATACTTGCACTGTGTTGATTATTTGGGTTCCGCATATTCATGCTGTCCGCATTGCTTGTATATGTTTATTTCTATATTGTTATCATGCTGTTAGGACACCAGCACCATTATCGATGATGCGTATGTTCCACGTACACTATTTGCCGGCTCACACACTTCATCATCGATAATTGCCATGCCACTACACTGTAGTACTGTTGCATTCATGATGTGATTCTTGCATGGCATATTGTACACTTATACCTGTACACAAATATAGATGATTCTGACTTGATTAGAGATTTGGGAACCGCATGATGTTCTTCAAAACTGATTCGTTTTAAAAGAGCGGTTTCTCTCGACATGTGCACATTACTATTTCCATGTTGCATGACTTATGATTATACTTACCTTTCTTACATGTCGCATACATCATGTTTTTGATTAGACGCATTGAGATATGTTGTTTCCATGATATTTCTGGATTTGGGAACCGTAGGTATTTCAAAAGAGAATATATAATTGTGTTAAAAACCCGGTTACCCTTGATATGATATTTCAGTGCGTCCACCATGTGTTTTCTCGGTGCTGAGAGCGATATGTGAAACCCGATTCGAGGAGGCGGGTGAGGCCGATTGCGGGTACATGGTGGACCCGGTATGGTACCCCGGGGCGAGAACGGTTTCGCTGTGTAGTAGACGGTGAGCCTGGCAGAGGGACTACTACCTACCGGTGATTGTATTTGAGCTCGGCGGATATCTGGAGGATACCGACCGGAGTTGAGAGATGGACATGGGATGACCCGTACTGCCGGGGCCGAGGGCCGATACCGCAGACGGAGCCCCATATGGATGAGGGCATGGGGTGACCCGTACTGCCGGGACCGAGGGCCGATACCGCAGACGGAGCCCCATATGGACGAGGATTTACGTGTCGATGCTAGGCACGGGTTTCATGATGTTTTTCCATGATTTTGTTTATATCCTCATAGTTGCATACATGATGCTTATTGTCATTGGGTGACGGGTGGACGGGTTCCACGTTTATACAGACTTGATCACATACAGACTGGATTTACATTGATCATACTTCATTTGTATATATAACAGGGTATGAGGGCGCTGTTATATATACCCTTACACCAATATTAGTGGTATGGGACGCTAATATATGTGTATTGATATTCATATTTACTTCATGCAGACATACCTTATACTGATGACATGTTATTACCTGAGTACTTGGCACTACATTCATGTTTAGATGTTACATTGCCACCTTATTATGCTTCAGACGTACTCTTGTGGTTTATATTATACTGATTGTCGACCTAGGATTATGTCTTGCATTCGGTTTCTGCTTGTAGATATTCTCTATTCACGAGTTGGCAACTCACCCCCGTTGTGCCACAGTTCTTGCAGGATTTGCCGTACAGGTTTCTTTGCGGCATTTCTGGCACACTGCTTCCTTGCGGGTGAATTGCATTTGGTAGGTGGATTCTTTTGCATCAAGAACCACCATTTGTACTTGTATTATTCATTGTATCTAGAATTTCCATCAACCAAAACTTGTATATTGTTTCAGACTTAGACATTAGTGATGTATTATTTGACCTTAGAGTCGCGCTTAGTAGTATTGCGGTTTTCATACTTATTGAGTTCTTTTGATTTGACCCTCGCCTTTCGGCGTTGTATATTATTATTGCTTGTGTGGTTGTGACCGTCGATTGACGAAGAGCTAGCTCCCGCTTGGGGATGCCTTTTATTCATTGTATATATATATTGTTCTTGTTGTACCCCGTTCGGGGCCAGTATTTACAAAAGAAACTCTGCCGGAATTTTTAGAAAAGACTTTACATTTTAAAAATGCACATTCGGCTTAGTTATTTAAAAACCTTGACTTCAAACATGTTTTCCTTCACTTCTTTAAAACCAGTTTTCTTTATTTACTCTTAAAATGATTTTAGATTTCTGGGCTTTTGGCTTACTTGGATCAGATGGAGTCCTATAGACTTCATATGGTTCAAGGGCCAGTCACGTGCTCTTTCAGGTCGTGACAAAGTTGGTATCAGAGCGCTAGGTTGACCTTGGTTCGAGTCTAAGTTTGACTATGTGGAGCCTAGGGCGTTTATATATATACGGAACTTAGGCTTGACCTTACGGAACTTAGACTTAGTCGAGGGGGTATTAGACCCGAACTTTCGTCGCGTAGGATAACCCTTGGTTGATGGAATAGGTGACTAAAGTAGAGTGACGTACCGTGGGTATGTTCCGCGGCATACTTACGACACGCCACTCCGCTTAAGGGACCTTAGGATGTTCATATTTTCGAGATCAGTGATTCTCTTCATATCCATGATTATACATCCATTTGAGATCCTCGATACTACTAGTTTCATGATCATGCCTTCATTGATGCTGTTCCTTCTTATGATCATGTATCCACTTTGGATCTGTTGTTCTCTTTCTTGCCATTGATCTGCTCTCTTCGATACTCGATTGAGGTTCCTGTCGCCATGTTTGAGCGCAGTTTGGGCTGCTGCTAGGGTTACGGTCGGTGCGAGCTCGTCTGGTACGAGGGCCGACCATTGTGTTTTCTGGTGACATGGGAACGTCTCGAGTTAGTATTGATGACTGTGACCTCTAGTGGAGGCGAGTGCTTGGTTTTGCACCGGATGATCGGGCCATTGTTAGAGCTGCCAGTTGAGAGAGGACTGTTGATGTACAGCATACCTCAGAGATTATGATGTCGCCTACCGTGCAGACAGATGGACCAGCTGTTGCTGAGATTGACAGGATGTTGCTTTCGGAGCTTACGAGCTGAGATTGCCGGAGCTTTCAGGCAGATATGAGACAGATGATAGCTAGTCTACCCAGTTTGAGAGACGAAGGTGATTCGTCCGATTTATGCGCCGGAGCGGGCCCAGTTGAGTTGAAGATTTCCAGTGTGGAGAGTCTTACTCAGATCTTGAGCCGACCGAGTCAGAGATGACCGCCAATGTATCGCCTTTCCTGGAGGATTGAGGCGCTGTTCAGCATACAGACGAATGAGCCAGTTGTTGCTGCAAATGGCGAGATATCGCCCAGATGGTTGGAGCTACTGCAGCATGAGCATATACTTAGAGACATGATGGATGGTCGCTAGTCACCTGAGGATGAATGACTAGGACATGTGGTTCGTTCACCGATGCGAGGTTATCAGATAGATTGTTTCCAGCTAGAGACGACTTCACGCGGAGACGTTGAGAGTCGATAGAGATGATCGAATGTCAGGAGCCATTCTCCAAGTTTAAAGTATACGGAAAGACATGCAGGCGATTCCATGGACCCTATAGAAGAATGAAACCCTAACTCGACTTAATGACCATGTGAAAGCCTTTGAACCTTAGGGTTTGCGGCAGTTCCGCGGCGCCATTAGTGAGGCTTGGGTTTGCCCTTCTACGGCTGGACCACCGACGCTGTGGCATGTACTCGATACTATTAAACTGTACTCAAGATGTTGATCTCTTGGGGGATTATAAGGTTCTGACGAGTCGATCGAATGTTTCGACATCATTCGGATATCATGTGATGTGATGCTTTGCTTGGAAGACTCCAGATACAAGTATAGCCGTTGGAGCACAGTCCATGCAGCCACGATGAGACGAGTCCGAATCAGTCGACATTGAAGCAGAGTGAAGAAAAGAGTTCGCAAGAGATTTCGACGAGATGACGTCCTACTTCGCTGACATCAGAGATGTGATACGCACCCAGAGGCGTTGTTTATGGATATATCTTCCAGAAAGAAGCGCGATAAGTATGCAGCTGTTCCGGAATAAGAATTTGCTTCAGCAATGGATGATGACTTCCGGGAAATCCGGCAGGAATGAGATTTGAGAGAGAAACCTCGATAGGACCTTTCTGGAAAACGATACGAGGAGACCTAGACCCAGGAGTGGTCATATTGCGCACACCCAGCAGGCCAGAGTTCGGCATCGTCGACGAGGTAATTGACCAGGTTCGGATAAAGGAACTTACCCAGATGTGTTGCGAATTGATCAAGGACGGACGAGTATTGAGTATTCCTCCGATGATTGGGACGCGTTCCCGAGGAACGGTTCGGCCAGACATCTTATATAGAATGGTGAAGCAACAGAGTACGCGATTTCGAGTCCGTGCGAGAGACTTCGGATTCACTGTGGCCGAGAACAGTGCAGTGCGTAGATAGCATGGCGTGACGCCATAGTGGACGACGATAGAGACAGGAGGAACCAGAGGTTCGTGCGAGACACTGGCGAGCTGTCATTACTTCCCGTCGAGACTAGAGACCTGATATGCTTATAGAGGCGTTGGGATGCGACCAATTTCCGAGAAAATGTTGTGCTGAGGACACAGATGTCCATTGAGCGAAAATAGATTATGCAAGAGTACCAGCCTTCGTACAGTTCGGCTTAGGTAAGATCGGAAGAGACCTTGAGCAGGATTCCTTCCAGGACATTGCTGCAATGATATTTGCACCCAGGATCAGATGTGTGATGTGCATTCAGAGAGCCAGAGGCCGACGCCAGTGACATGCTGTCTTACGAGTGGTCGTGAGGATTGACCGAGAGATGACCAGAGAAGTGCCAGAACGGAATCGTTCCCGTTAGCACACCTGACAGGGCCGATGAGCCGATTGACTGCGAGATAGGTAATCCGCAGAGAAGATAATGACCGGAGTCAGAGGACGCCAGACCGTGAGCAAGAGGCAAGTAGATATCTTGCGCTGCTAGCATTGGATGCACCGACTCCTTCTCGACCTTGAAGGAGGAACTGCCGACGACGGTATTTATGATTTGTGATTTTATGATTCGATTATCACGTATCCGTCATTTTGGATTTCGGTGTTTTGGGCGTTTTATTGCATGATTTAGTTTTGATGACTGAGTTTCGTGATGTTGTTTCATGCACCTATTAGATATTTATATTTTGCGCATAGTTATTACATTCGAGGTATTGATTGTGATTTCACGCCTATCTTATACAGTGATTTGATTTACACTTCCAGCATAATTTTCATGCACCTTTAGTGTTTTGATATACGATATTGGTGCACGCCAGATGCACTAAATCGGGATTCTTCGTGCATGTCACATGCACCTGATTTTTTTACTGTCAGGCACACACGTTGCCTACGACAGATGTTTCGTGCACACCAGTTGCACTTAGATGTTGTTTTGTACACCTGTTTGACACATATATGGATTTTGATTTTCTTGCGCACCAGACGCACAGGATATTCTTATATATGCATTTTGGGGATTGATTTCTCGTAGAGCAGTATATTTTTATGATATTCGCTATGTATTGATGTTTTCGGAGCCCCGACAAATTGGATTTTTACTGAAATGTTTTTGTAATTGGGGGATTAAATTTAAATTCGGGGACCGAATTTCTTTAAGGGGGGTAGATTGTAACATTTCAAAAAGATAAAATATTAGTTTTTGGGAATTTTTAATAATTTAATATTATTTTATTGAATATTTTAATATTTGGTGTTTTTAAATACAAATAAATAGGAAAAAAATGTTAGAAAAATTATGGAAAATTATAAAATAGGGTAAATTAGAGAATTATGCCATTTCTAAGTTTAATTGATTAGTTATATACTAAATTAGTGCTAATCGCGATTAAAAAAAATCGCTAATCGGTTTTTAGTATTTTTGTGCAAAACATGCACATATCACTTTTTCACACTTGTATTACATTTTATTGCCATGGTTGTTTTGGGGTTACTATTTGAGTGAGAAGGGTTTTAAAAAGGAAAAGAAAAGAGAAAAGAATAAAGAAATGGGTAGTTGGTGAGAGAGAGAGGTATGGGCTTCATTGACTAAAGACTTAGCCATTTTTCCCTTCCTTCATTTTCCTCCCTCTCCTCCTTTCTCCTCCTGCTGCTGCTCCTCCCTCACTTCCCTCCCCTCTTCAACCCCTCACAACACCTCTAAAACAACCCTAAAACCCAATCTCCATTTCATCAAATGTGTGCACAAGCTCTTGATCTACACTTTGGACTAAAGAAGCAAGGATTTTGGCCACTAGGGGCAACTCAAGAAAATTCTTGAGTTGCCAAATGAGGTATTTTCTGGATCCTTAACCTAGTTTTAGCATTTCCCTTACCCCCCTGTTATGATTGAACCGATATTGTGTGATTTGGTGACTTGAGGTAAAACCTAGTTAGGGTTGTGAAGAATTATGAGTTGTAATGTGAAATTGAGTTCAATAGAGGCTACACCAACACCCTAGTGTATGAATTGAGACCCAAAACTGAAGCTTAAACCCAGAATACGGATTTTAGAAACCGATATCGGAAAATTTGTGAAATCTGTGAAGGTTAATTGGGATCTGCTATCACCCGGGACATCCTAAAATAAAATTGATTGGACAGTGGCATGTGCAGGCACCCAGGAAGCTACCACCAAGACCCTAGCCCCTAACTCCCTTACCCGGCCGCCAATTAATCCCAATTGGCCGCAATTTGCGGCCCGACCAGCACCAATCTGTGTCGTTTTGGTTCTACAGCTCCTACATGTATAGATTAGACCCCTGGTATTTATAGATTTGTCAAATTGGACCTAGGGTGAAATCTGGAACATATTTCCTAAGTTGCTGTTTTGGATTCGTGTTTCCGTATTCCGTATTTTTGATTCTGCAATTGTGTATTTTGTTTTACCTCAACTATTTGGCTTTTATACGACGATATAGAGGGTTTATTGATGGTTTTGAAGGCGTGCCATAGGTTCTAACCTATAGGCCTCTTATCGTATCGTTTTGGGTTTCGTGTGCCGTTTTAGCTTTGGTTTGGTTTTAATGCGCATATACGACACTTTGATCTGTAGGTACCCCATGAAGACTACGGGACGACAAGCAAGCGCGTGGTGACATCGAAAGATGGAGACGCAAGGTGAGTAGATTATATCTACTGGGGAAGTCAGGTGGATGGCGTATAGCACCCCCGCAGTCCGTAGTTAGTATACTATATATTATGCTTGATAGTTATAGTGTGTCGTAGATATGATAGATTAGGTGTACTATGGATAGTGTAGGGTTAGAAGTAACTAGTGTAGTTCATAGTCGCGAACCCTAGAATAGATTTACACCTACACGCACACCCTTGCATATTCATTATACTTGCACTGTGTTGATTATTTGGGTTCCGCATATTCATGCTGTCCGCATTGCTTGTATATGTTTATTTCTATATTGTTATCATGCTGTTAGGACACCAGCACCATTATCGATGATGCGTATGTTCCACGTACACTATTTGCCGGCTCACACACTTCATCATCGATAATTGCCATGCCACTACACTGTAGTACTGTTGCATTCATGATGTGATTCTTGCATGGCATATTGTACACTTATACCTGTACACAAATATAGATGATTCTGACTTGATTAGAGATTTGGAACCGCATGATGTTCTTCAAAACTGATTCGTTTTAAAAGAGCGGTTTCCCTCGACATGTGCACATTACTATTTCCATGTTGCATGACTTATGATTATGCTTACCTTTCTTACATGTCGCATACATCATGTTTTTGATTATACGCATTGAGATATGTTGTTTCCATGATATTTCTGGATTTGGGAACCGTAGGTATTTCAAAAGAGAATATATAATTGTGTTAAAAACCCGGTTACCCTTGATATGATATTTCAGTGCGTCCACCATGTGTTTTCTCGGTGCTGAGAGCGACATGTGAAACCCGATTCGAGGAGGCGGGTGAGGCCGATTGCGGGTACATGGTGGACCCGGTATGGTACCCCGGGGCGAGAACGGTTTCGCTATGTAGTAGACGGTGAGCCTGGCAGAGAGACTACTACCTACCGGTGATTGTATTTGAGCTCGGCGGATATCTGGAGGATACCGACCGGAGTTGAGAGATGGACATGGGATGACCCGTACTGCCGGGGCCGAGGGCCGATACCGCAGATGGAGCCCCATATGGATGAGGGCATGGGGTGACCCGTACTGCCGGGGCCGAGGGCCGATACCGCAGACGGAGCCCCATATGGACGAGGATTTACGTGTCGATGCTAGGCACGGGTTTCATGATGTTTTTCCATGATTTTGTTTATATCCTCATATTTGCATACATGATGCTTATTGTCATTGGGTGACGGGTGGACGGGTTCCACGTTTATACAGACTTGATCACATACAGACTGGATTTACATTGATCATACTTCATTTGTATATATAACAGGGTATGAGGGCGCTGTTATATATACCCTTACACCAATATTAGTGGTATGGGACGCTAATATATGTGTATTGATATTCATATTTACTTCATGCAGACATACCTTATACTGATGACATGTTATTACCTGAGTACTTGGCACTACATTCATGTTTAGATGTTACATTGCCACCTTATTATGCTTCAGACGTACTCTTGTGGTTTATATTATACTGATTGTCGACCTAGGATTATGTCTTGCATTCGGTTTCTGCTTGTAGATATTCTCTATTCACGAGTTGGCAACTCACCCCCGTTGTGCCACAGTTCTTGCAGGATTTGCCGTACAGGTTTCTTTACGGCATTTCTGGCACACTGCTTCCTTGCGGGTGAATTGCATTTGGTAGGTGGATTCTTTTGCATCAAGAACCACCATTTATACTTGTATTATTCATTGTATCTAGAATTTCCATCAACCAAAACTTGTATATTGTTTCAGACTTAGACATTAGTGATGTATTATTTGACCTTAGAGTCGCGCTTAGTAGTATTGCGGTTTTCATACTTATTGAGTTCTTTTGATTTGACCCTCGCCTTTCGGCGTTGTATATTATTATTGCTTGTGTGGTTGTGACCGTCGATTGACGAAGAGCTAGCTCCCGCTTGGGGATGCCTTTTATTCATTGTATATATATATTGTTCTTGTTGTACCCCGTTCGGGGCCAGTATTTACAAAAGAAACTCTGCCGGAATTTTTAGAAAAGACTTTACATTTTAAAAATGCACATTCGGCTTAGTTATTTAAAAACCTTGACTTCAAACATGTTTTCCTTCACTTCTTTAAAACCAGTTTTCTTTATTTACTCTTAAAATGGTTTTAGATTTCTGGGCTTTTGGCTTACTTGGATCAGATGGAGTCCTATAGACTTCATATGGTTCAAGGGCCAGTCACGTGCTCTTTCGGGTCGTGACAGTTTCACTTGCAGAGCTTTGCTCATTTTCAAAGTTAGAAACTTTAGGTAAAATTAATGTAAATCAAATTAATTTAAATTAATCTCAGTCAAACAGCTTTGCTCTCACAGATCTTTTGATCTAAAGAGATCCCCATTGGGGTTTCATAAACAGAGTTTTGCTCTCAAAACTTATAGATCTACAGGGATCTTTTTCATGGGTTTTAACCCATGAACAGAGCTTTGCTCATAGATCTAAAAATAGCTCTTTTAGATTTGAAAAATGAAGAGTCTTTTTATAAATTTTTCATGAGTCTTTCAAGATTCCAAAATTTTTAATTCTTTTAAGTGTAAATTTTTTCTGATTGACCTTTTCCATTATTACCACAGAGCCATGCTTCTTTAAGGAATCTTATTTTCCTGGGATCAGAGTTTGACAAGTGTCACTCTGTGACAGAGCTTTGCTCTGAAAGAGAAGATTTTCTCCTTGTCTCTAGGGATTCTTCTCCCCCTTTTTAAATAGGAATGCTTTCCTGGTGACCAACTGACAATCTCATCCAATGATGAGGTTGTCTTATTAACTGACATATTGTCATCAGATTTTGTGGGTCTCCCTTTGGTCTCCTACTCACTGCACTGCTGTGAGGTGTAATTAATTAATTTAAATTTAATTAATGCATTTTCTTTTTTTTTTAGACGCCAAACGTTGGAATTACAACACTAACGGCTAAATCATTCTTTTTGCAGCGATCATGTCTCTAGACACTTCATTCCCGTTCGTCCGCTCGGAGGAGGGATTTCCCGAGGCGCCCTCGGACCGTGAAGTCCTGACCATGATTAGAGAATACGACCCGGAGTACAAGAATCTTCACCTTTGGGGGTCCTGGTATAACCAGATCATTATGGGTCGACGCAGCTTCACATGCGCAGTGCTGTCTGAACCCATCACGGCGATTCATTATGCTACCCCACCCTCGGTGCAGTATGCCGTGGAGTTGGTGGATTGGACATCGAAGGGTTTTCTACATCCCGCTATAGATGCGATACCGGTTCAGCGTCCTATGGTTTTGGATATCCTAGGGCGCCGTATCTGTCAGGGTGAAGCACGACCTTAGGGGCAATCGTATAACCTTGGTCTGATCCCCCGCCACCCGATTGGCTATCTGCCGTGGGCCCGGTACATCCTGTCGACGAAGAAGTCGCAGTTGATAAGATTAGGACTGTACACCGCGGTCTACGTCACTCTTTTCCAGTATCCCACGCTCCCCACGTGGTGGTTCAAAGCTTTCTTGGAGCAATGGAATATTCCTGCCCACACTTTCCTTGCCATGGATCGGGAAGTGTCAATCTCCTTGGAGGAGTTTGCGGAGGTATCCGGTTTACCAGTGTTGGGGGAACATTATGAGGAGCTGCTCCCGACAGATGTGTACGTCTTTGGTGCTAGGCCGATGGTAAGGGGGGTCACACCGGAGAATGCCGTTCAACATCAATTCCCAAGCTTGATTAAAGTGTTGAACATATATGAGTCCCTCTTCGTCGAACATGGGGGTCGGGGAGTTAACTTTGAGGACTTCATTGTTCGTTTCCTTCGTCCAAGCGTCATCTCATCGGAAGCTGCCAAGTTCGCCACCCTGGATGACCCTTTCGGTCTAGGTGTGGACAACCTACCGGAGAAGGATATAGATCAAAAAGGTTTCTTTCTTCCGGACTTCCCTACTATGTCATTTGCAGAAATTGCGGCCCCTGGAATGGATGAGGAGGCCTTTTTCTTAGGATTTCTTGGATTGTGGCTGAGCTGGTTTGCGATCCCAATGCACTCTCATCGGATGTGACCCTCTGTCTTTTACCCAGCCCACCGGATGGTCATCGGGGTAAAGGTAGCTGTTGGGATCGCTGGCTTGGCGCACTTATACCATGGCCTCAGTCGAGCAGCGGATGCTAATGAGCCCGGGGTACTGCATGTGGTCTTCCCGATGCATTACTTTGCATCGTGGCTCGAGCTACACACAGCGGGTGTCTTCGGCATGCATAAAAGGCCCTCGTTCTTTGACAAGTGCAGTTTTCCCCGCATTATACAGCTGATCGGCGCATCAATTGTAACCCCATCACCGCGGAACGCCAGGGGCTTACTCCTTCGCCCTCACACCGTTGGAGCCGGTATGTCCTTTGTCGATAAGGTATTGACCATTGGAAAGGTGTCTACCACTGTGACGCGGCCATTACAAGATGTCTTTAAGGATGGAGCCTCAGTTTTGACGGCTCAGGAGACCCTTCACTTATATTCCATTAGACCGGGTTTCTTAGTCTTTAGGCAGAATGGTGTGGCAATTTTTATGAGGTACAACCCGCATCGTTTTGCTCAACAACTGGGCTACGATCAAGGGGTTCCCTTGGAAGCCTTCTTGCTGGAACCCACTGCCACTGAAGAAGGATGGAGAACGCACTGCACCATTTCATGCGCCTGAATACGAGCTCTCATTTTTTTATCAATGCGCCGGCTTACGCTCCGAGACTCCTCAATGTGTACAAAGACTGGTACAATCATGTAACAGGAGCAGTTATAAAGGAGGAAAGGCGACTGTTGGTCGATCGTAAGGGTGTGCTTCCAGGTACCGATCGCAACGCTCCTTTGGTCCCGAGGACCCCAGTAGTTGCCCCTTTAAAAGAGGTCATAACCGGACCATCGCGTGCGCGAAGCCTTCCACATGGCTCGTCGCTCCCTGATGTCGCAGATGCACCTGCAGCGCCCCGTGCTCCGGCGGAGACAGTGGTTGTATCCTCGCCGAAGTCTGGCGTGGGTGCGGACATCGGGACCCGTCGTCCCAAGGTGGCTGCTAAACGGAAGTCGATCTCACATGAGCCTAGGGGCGGAGGGCAGAAGAAAAAGAAATCGCTCTTCGTTGCAGATGTCGTGTTCGGCCAGGAACCCCATGCTCCCTACGCCGAGGGCCTAATCGAATATGGGACTAACGAGGGATTAATCATGCCGCCGCCGGACGACACAGACTTGGAAGCCGCTCTCGAAACCTCAGCATGGTTGGCGAAGCGTGACGCTTGGCTGGCTAAGCTTGCGCAATCAGGTAACTACTAGTCACATTTTCTTTATTGTAACATATCTTCCTTATTGCTTTTGAGTAACGCTTTTCTTTCCTTCCTTCCAACAGGCATCACTGATGAAGAAGCCGTCGCCGCTTCTTTGAAGACTTTCCAGGAGGAGGAACGTTTTAGAGCGTCTATGGGCCTTAGTAAGTTTCGATTTATTAAGCTTTCATTTTCCTTGTGTTATGGTCGATCTAACCTCTCCCTTTTAATCACAGGAACCTCAATGCCGCTCCCGCCAAGTGACGCAAATGTCCTACCGGCTGCCGACGTTCCTGCTTCTTCAGGGTTACCGTAAGAAGTCCGTCTTGAGGAGCCGATGAGAGACGCCTTAAAGGCTCTGGAAGTTTCTTTGTTTACGGATGACGATGCCGCGGTGAAAGAGGCGTCACAGAGGTCCATTGTGATAGCTTGGGAGGAAAGAAAGCGGCAAAGGCGTGAGGCGAAGGCGAGCCGGGCTGCCTTGGCTGCGGGAGCGGGCCCCAGCACCGCCCCTCGTGCTGATACTCCATCTGAAGAGGCCCCTGTTGCCTTATCCACTGCCCGCAGAGAGGTGGCGCGCGCAGTTCGGAGCGCAAACGGTAAATCCGCTTCAAGTAATATTTCTCTCAGAGTTTTTGTTATAAGGATTTTTAATGTCATTGGTCCTTATATCCCTTATCTTGCAGGGCCGAGTCCGATCGAGGGGGAGGCGGAAACCGTTAATCCTAAAGAAACAGAGGAGGCGGTACCTGCCGAACTCGAGCCGACGGTGGGCAATGTCGTTGTGGCTTTGGAGCCTGAGGTGGAGGTCGAGGGGCCTGCAGCTGAGAAGGTCATTGATGCCGAACCTGAAGCGGTGGCAGATGATATGATCATTATAACTAAACCGAGGGTGGTGGTGGACGAGGCGCTTGAGGCCGACGACCTCGTGGTGACAGTGGATGAGCCGATGGAGACGGCGGAGCTCGAAGTAGTTGCGGGTGAGATGGGTACGACTCTTGGGGAGGAGTCAGCCGCTTCCTTCCAAGAATCCGGCAACGCTCCAATCATTGCCCTCCCTGCTTACGATCTCCTGCCGTCTCCTGGTCGCGGTAGCACGACGACGGTCCCCATCGAGTCGGGTGATGAGGCTACGGGCGGTGGCCTCATGTCGATAGAGGAGGGAGTCGCTTCTGTTTCGGCCGGGAGCTCCTCAGGTAAACCTTAGGTTACCGTCTTCTTTATTTTACAATCCTTTCTGACAAGTTCACCTTTCTTGTAATTCAGGTGCAGCCAGCGCCGATGCCCCACTGCTTGAAGGAGCGCCTTCAACGACTGCCTTGGCGGTAGTCACCTCTCAACCCTCTCTTATACCATCTAAGATGTTGGAAGGTATGGGTCCACAACTTATTAGTCTTATCTTTCAGATGTATAGTTTTTACGTACTGAAGTCGTGCTGTTGTGTCTTTTCAGGAGTACTTTTTGACCATCTTTACCAGATGTTGCTCCCACACTTCTCCTTCCCATCCGAGCTTGCTTCTTCCTCTGGTGGCGTTGGTGAGTATGATTTCCAATGACATCCTTCTTTCTTCATTGATGGGATTATTTCTAAACCCTTTTTTTTTATCTCGACTGCAGTGCTACAAATCGAAGGAGGGGATGAAAGACGGACTGCGTTGCCGACTCTTCCGGCTCTACCACCTGCCTCAGCTGGTACAGCGACTATCATATTGATAAAGTCTTCCTTCTTTATTTTCAGAACTGTTATCTGATCACATCTTGTTTCTTTTCAGCTGTCGTTCCGGTCTCGGCGCCCTTCGAATCTCGCATCATAATGCCGGCGGGTCCTTATCTGAGGAGTCTGTCTTCAAAAGGCGCCGCGAATAGTCTGCGCATGTTGAGTGACTACGTCGAGGAACTCGACATTGAAACTCCTACATCTGTCACAGACTTCGCTATGTAACCCGATGCTAGCAATACTCATGAATTTTCATGATGAGGGCATCGTCGCATCCTGGGTTAATCATTATAGGGAGATCGAGGGTCGCCTATATCAATTGGAGTCGCTGCGTCCCGCTTCCGAGACCTTGGCTGCCAGTAATCAAAGAACAGCGTGGATTGAGCAGAGCGCTCCTTACTTCCGCCATCTCGAACAAGAAGTCATTTCAAGGCTTAAGGAGCGTGGTGAGACTTCGAGCAAGTCTGCTCAACTGCATGCTCGGGTGGAGGCCAACGCCGCACGGCTGAAGGTTATCTTTGAGGGCCTTCTGCAATGTCTTTCCGAAGGGTTATCATTGAGGCAAAAACTTGACGTTGTCGAGCAAGCTACACCCAGCCAGGAAGCAACCCAGAAGGCGGCGGAGGAGCAACTTTCATCCTTCTTGCAGCAGCGGGCCCAGGTGGAGGCGGAGGTGGCCGCGGCTGTCGCTCGAGAAGAAGCGCTGAAGGAAGTGCGACAGCAGCTTGTGAACTTACTAAAGACACTTCCTCCTCAGTAGCTATCCATCTTTGTATCGTTTGTACTTGTAGATAAAAGAATGTATATATATATTTTTTTATTCTTTGACATAATGTATCCTGTATCCCATCAAGTTTATGAATAAAAGATACACCTTTTTTGTAATGTGTCATTTTTTGTCTTTCCTTTCTTTTACTATCAGCATATCACCTTAACGATCATAGTTGAAGGATGATTAAAACGAGTATCCGGACTTTCTTAAGAAATAGCGATGGCTTAGGCCGCAGGTTCAGATCTGCTGCCTAAGACTTTTCAACTCCATGAGCCGTGAGGGTCTCATAGAGATTCTTCTCCCTACGGATCGAGAGGATCTCGTAGGTGGACTTTCTCCTTAGGGATCGTGAGGATTCCTAAGTGTTGTTTTCTCTTATAAGTCGTAAGGATCCTATAAGAGAATTTTTCCCTCTTACGAGTCGAGAAGACCCACAAGCGGTTGTTTCCCTCCTCGTCGAAATTCGACTTTGGAGAGTGAGACCCGTGAATAGTATGCAAGAGACCATTTTGGATTGACTTGCAGGGTCCCATTATTCAGGAAGCAAGTTTTTTTTTTAGTTCCTGCTGCCTGAGGCTTTATTTGCATGTTGAGACGAATTGGGAATTTCCCGCGGAGACACAGTTTCTCTGCGAGCCGACGCGAATCAGGAGGCTCTCATCAAGGAGTTTTTGTATCCGTGAGTCGAGGAATTTGCTAAGGATTATTTGTTTCCCAAGCGCCAAGGATTATTTGTTTCCTTGGGGTTTGAAACGAGTCGAGGATTTCCCATGGAGGCACTGGTGGCTCTACGAGTCGACGCGGATCAGGAGGCTCTCGTCAAGGAGTGTTTGTATCCGTGAGTCGAGGAATTTGCTGGGGATTATTTGTTTCCCAAGCGCCAAGGATTATTTGTTTCCTTGGGGTCTGAAACGAGTCGAGGATTTCCCACGGAGGCGCTGGTGGCTCTGCGAGTCGACGCGGATCAGGAGGCTCTCGTCAAGGAGTGTTTGTATCCGTGAGTCGAGGAATTTGCTAGGGGTTATTTGTTTCCCAAGCGCTAAGGATTATTTGTTTCCTTGGGGTCTGAAACGAGTCGAGGATTTCCCACGGAGGCGCTGGTGGCTCTGCGAGTCGACGCGGATCAGGAGGCTCTCGTCAAGGAGTGTTTGTATCCGTGAGTCGAGGAATTTGCTAGGGATTATTTGTTTCCCAAGCGCCAAGGATTATTTGTTTCCTTGGGGTTTGAAACGAGTCGAGGATTTCCCACGGAGGCGCTGGTGGCTTTGCGAGTCGGCGCGGATCAGGAGGCTTTCGTCAAGGAGTGTTTGTATCCGTGAGTTGAGGAATTTGCTAGGGATTATTTGTTTCCCAAGCGCCAAGGATTATTTGTTTCCTTGGGGTCTGAAACGAGTCGAGGATTTCCCACGGAGGCGCTGGTGGCTCTGCGAGTCGACGCGGATCAGGAGGCTCTCGTCAAGGAGTGTTTGTATCCGTGAGTCGAGGAATTTGCTAGGGATTATTTGTTTCCCAAGCGCCAAGGATTATTTGTTTCCTTGGGGTCTGAAACGAGTCGAGGATTTCCCACGGAGGCGCTGGTGGCTCTGCGAGTCGACGCGGATCAGGAGGCTCTCGTCAAGGAGTGTTTGTATCCGTGAGTCGAGGAATTTGCTAGGGATTATTTGTTTCCCAAGCGCCAAGGATTATTTGTTTCCTTGGGGTTTGAAACGAGTCGAGGATTTCCCACGGAGGCGCTGGTGGCTCTGCGAGTCGACGCGGATCAGGAGGCTCTCGTCAAGGAGTGTTTGTATCCGTGAGTCGAGGAATTTGCTGAAGACATTTGTTTCTTCAGAGTTGGATTGAACCATCGAGATTTGGCTTCGTCTTCTGGCGGAGCCTGTTGGGAAAGTATGGTTCCCTCTTTGTTTACGCCCTTGAATTGTATACAGGGATCGATGTGATCTTAACTGTGGGGCCAAAATTTTATCATCATTTTTTTTGTTTTATCTCCGCGATGCTCTATCATTTCAGCTTTTATATCTCGAAGGTCGCGATTGCCCAATCATTTCGGCTATTTTTCGCGGTGCCCAATCATTTCGGCTGTTTATTTTATTTTTACTCGCTGCTTTTTATTGCGAGTTGCCCAATCATTTCGGCTATTTTTCATGCCTACATTTTTACTTGCTGCTTTTTCTTGCAAGTTGCCCAATCATTTCGGCTATTCCGTATGCATGTGTGGCCTACTGACTTTCTGCCGTAAACCGGGAATTAGGCACCGATTTCGGCATCAACACCGCTACAACTGGGATTTGCCAGGAGCGAATCATCATCTGCCTCCGTCGATGTTGAACAAAGGTAGCTTAGCGAACAGGGTTAGGGTCCTGTCGTCTAAGGCTTTTAACTTCATGAGCCGTAAGGGTCTCAGAAAGGTATTTCTCCCTACAAGTCGTGAGGATCTTGTAGGTGTATTTTCTCCTTAGGAATCGTGAGGATTCCTAAGTGTATGTTCCTCTGTAAGTCGTAAGGATCCTACCAGAGGGTTTTCTCCTTGTAAGTCGAGAGGACTTATAAGGGTTGTTCATCATGCGAACATATCCCCAGTCTCGGATGAGACTTGATTAGGGAAATGTTTATTCGCGCCCGTGGATTGTATACAAGAGTCAGTATTGAGCCACTTGTAGGGCAATATCGGAAGTTGTGGGGGTTGCTTAAGCACAGGTTTAGGTCTCTGTAACTTAAGACTTTCAACTCTTATGAGCCGTGAGGGTCCCATAAGAGAGTTCTCCTTACGAGTCTTGAGGATCTCGCAAGTGTATTTTCTCCTTAGGAATCGTGGGGATCCCTAAGTGTGTTGCTCTCTTGTGAGTCGTAAGGATCTCACGCAGGTGGTTTCTCCCTACAAGGTCGAGAGGATCTTGTAAGTGTTCTTTAACGAGGTTGCGCCCTTTCAGGTTTTCACAAACACTCGCCGGTAGCCCTGCTGTTTTTACTCACGGAGCCCTTTCGGGTTTTCATCCGTGCCCATTTTGCTTATGGACATACCGTTTTTTTTTATTCTTTTTATTTTTATGTATATATATTTTTTTTCTCTCTTCTTTTTTTTTTACGAGGTCGCGCCCTTTCGGGTTTTCACGAACACTCGCCGGTAGCCCTGCTGTTTTTACTCACGGAGCCCTTTTCGGGTTTTCATCCGTGCCCTTTTGCTTATGGACATACCGTTTTTATTTTATTTTATTTTTATATGTTTTTTTTATATCTCGTCAGCCTAAAGATGCTGCGGTAGTAGTTTAGAGACGTTTCGGTCTGCTACTAGTTTAAGGACATTTCGGTCCGTCGTTGAGAGGCGGGCTACTGCTTATAAAGCTTGAGCTTAGGAAGATAGCGAGCGGACGTAATCGTCGTCATCTATCATTGACCTAGGCTGTGGCTTATCAAGCATAGTATTTCTTTAGGAAGCGACCGTTTATCGGCCTGAAAGGCCTTTCACCGTGCATATCTATGAGTAGATAGGCCCCGCCCTGGTAGACCTTATCTATGACGTACGGACCTTCATAGTTTGGCTCGAATTTTCCCCGCTTGGCGCGATTGGGGATCATAGGCCTTTTGACCACTAGTACGAGTTCGCCTTGGCGAAATGTTCTCGGTCGGGTCAATCTTTTATATGAGCGCGTCATCTTTGCTTTATAGGCCTCCAGATTTTGTTGCGCTATGAGCCGTGTTTCTTCAAGGGCGTCAAGCTCCTCAAGCCGAAGGTGAGCATTTTCTTCGTCCGTCAGCTCGTAATGGACTGCCACTCGTAGAGAGGGTAACTCTATCTCGAGGGGGAGTACTGCTTCTGTACCGAATACCAACGCATATGGCGTTGTGTTAGTGGCTGTCTTGAACGTGGTTCGATATGCCCAGAGAGCCTCTTGCATTCTTTCGTTCCAGTCCTTCTTATTTCGTGACACTGTTTTCTTCATGATCTTTATCAAGGTCTTGTTGAAGGCCTCGGCTAGACCGTTAGCTCGCGGATTATAAACTGAGGAATATCTCCAGTCTATATTATGCTGTTGCGCAAAGCGACTGATCTTGTGGCTTCTGTAAGCTGGCCCGTTATCGGAGATGATCCGTCGCGGAGTTCCAAACCGATATATGACGTGCGTCCTGAAGAAGTGGGGGATATTTTCCGTCTTCACTTCTCTTAACGGTATGCTTCTGCCCATTTAGAGAAGTAGTCAGTCGTTGCTAGGATGAAACGATGTCCTCTAGACGATGCTGGTTCGATGGGGCCGACTATATCAGTCCCCCACATTTCGAATGGCCAGCTAGCCACCGTTGGATGTAGTGGATTTGGATGCTGGTGGATGAAGTCCCCATGGATTTGGCATGAGTGGCATTGCTTTGCATATTCGAGGCAGTCCTGAATCATCGTGGGCCAGTAGTAGCCCATCCGTTTTATTTTCAACTTCATCTTTGGGCCCGCTTGGTGAGAACCGCAGAGTCCGTCGTGAACTTCCTGAACGACTCTTTTTGCTTCGTCAGGTCCCAGGCATCTCAACCACAGAGAATCAAACGATCTCTTGTACAGAGTGTCGTTGACGAAGGCGAAAGATAGAGCCCGCTTCATGAGCTGATGTCTTGTGGACGCTTCTTCAGGCATTCGGTGGGACTTGAAGTAATCTATGAAGATTTCTCTCCAATTCTCGGTATTTTCCCAATCTTTTACTTGCAGGGTTGTCTGCTCGTTCGCTTCTTTTTCCTCGGATGGTTCCGGAGATATTTCTGCTGGGGAAAGCACTCGACGGCTTTGTACCATGATTCTAACGTCATCGAGATTCTCGTCAGCCTGTTCTTTAGCAAGTTTGGCCAATGCGTCTGCTTTGCTGTTTTCCGCGCGCGGTATGTTCCCCAAAATATAAGAGGGAATTTGGGTCAACAATTGTTGCACCTTTTCGCCGTACCTCACCAACTCCGGTTTGCACGTTTGGTAGTCGCCGTTTACTTGACTAACGACCAGCTGGGAGTCTCCGTATATGAGGAGGTTTTCAATTCCCATGTCGATGGCGATCTCGAGGCCTGCTATCAGGGCTTCGTATTCGGCTTCATTGTTTGTCCTCGGCTCTGTTAGGGAGAAAGCAAAGCGCATTATCCCTCCTTGTGGAGTTACAAAGATGAGCCCTACGCCCGATTTGATTATAGGGGTGCTTTGTTTGCGCTTCTTCATGGAAGATGCGCCATCGAAATAAACCTCCCATCGAGTATCATCACCGTTGACCGTATCAAACGCATGTTCGTCTGGAAGATCGCAGTTTAAAGGAGAATTGGCCGGTATCGGATGCTCAACGAGGAAGTCGGTGATGGCCTAGCCTTTTACTGCCTTGAGAGGTTGATATATTATCGAGAACTCCATCAAGAGCAGGGTCCATTTAGCGAGTCATCCCATCAATATAGCCTTTGACATTAGATATTTGAGAGGGTCCACCTTTGAAATAAGACGGACTTCATGCGCCAGCGCATAGTGCCTGAGCTTTGTTATCGCAAAGATCAACGCCAGGCCGTGTTTCTCAATGGGGGAGTAGTTGCTTTCTGCCCCCAGCAGAACTCGACTTAAGTAGTAGAGTGCTCTTTCCTTCCCTTGGTCGTTCTCTTGCGTCCATAATGCGCCTAAGGAACCTTCGAGGGCGGTCGTGTAGAGAATGAGAGGCTTTCCCTTAACTGGAGCAGCCAATACTGGAGGATTCTGCAGGTATTGCTTGATCTCGTCTAGCGCGCCTTGGCATTTTTGGTCCCAGATGAACGGGGTTCCTTTCTTCATCAGGTGGCTGTAAGGACGGCACTTGCCAGAGAGGTTGGCTATAAATCGCCGAATATATGCGAGCTTTCCTTGGAGAGATCGCTACTGTTTGAGAGTTCTCGGCGGAGGCATTTCCATGATCGCTTTGATTTTTGACGGATCTATCTCAATACCTCGGTGCCGGACGATGAATCCCAGGAATTTGCCCGAGGAAACCCCGAATGCACACTTGAGCGGGTTCATCTTCATGTTGTATTGCCGAAGGCGTTGAAATACGGTTTTCAGATGCTCGAGATGTTCCTCATATGATTTGCTTTTAACAACGAGGTCGTCGATATAGCATTCGACGATTTCATGTATAAGGTCATCGAAGATCTTCGTCATGGCCCTCTGATAGGTGGCGCCGGCGTTCTTTAAACCGAAGGGCATTACCTTGTAGCAGAATATACCTAGAGGAGTCCTGAAGGCGGTGTGCTTCTGGTCTTCGGGATGCATCTTTATCTGGTTATACCCCGATGAGCCGTCCATAAAAGAGAAAATCTCATGCGTAGACGTGTTGTCTATCATTAATTCGGTGACTGGCACCGGGAAATCATCCTTCGGGCAGGCTTTATTGAGATCCCGAAAATCCACGCATATGCGCACAGTCCCATTTTTCTTCATCACCGGGACGATGTTGGCGATCCATTCAGGGTATTGAACTTCCTGGATGAAGCCAGAGTCGATCAGCTTCTTGACCTCAGCATTGATGCTCATCTCAAGCTCAAGCCGCATTCTTCTCGGCGCCTGTTTGACTGGCTTGACGTCCGGGGATATTGCCAATTTGTGCACAGCAATTTCTGGGTTTAGTCCCGGCATTTCAGAATAGTTCCACGCGAAGCAATCTCTATGCTGTAGAAGCACGTCTTTTAACGCAGCCACCCTTTCTTCACATAGCAGCTCGTTAATGAATGTCGGTCGCGGATCGTCTGCCGATCCCACTCAATCTTCTTGAGGTTATCTGCAGTGGTATGGATTCCATCTTCCAGCTCTTTTGGCGCTGGTGGGAATTCTGAGATTATCTCGTCACTGCTGTTTTCGAAGCACCAAGGGAGCTCATCTATGTCCTCGGGCTCTTCTTTTAATATTGTAATCATGTGACAGGTGCGAATTCGCTTCCAATCCCAATGTGGAACCGGTTCTTCTGTCGTGGCCTTAGGCTCGTGCTTCTGTGGTGGCGTTACCTTCCAGTTGTCAGACAGAGCGAACTTGCCAAGCTGGTACTGATCTTCGACCCAATTCTTAAAGGTGAAGCAGTCTTTGAGCGGGTGCCCTATTACTCGATGGTAAGAGCAATAGTTTGGGCCAGAGACTTCGCTTGCTCGTTCGGGATGTTTAGACTCTGGCAATGTAAGCATTTGATGTTTTAGAGCAAGATCAAGTATCTTCTTCGTCTTGTCCTGAGGAAACGAGTACGCTCGACCCATTTTCTTCATGAGGGATAGACCAATAACGCTCAACTCCCATTTGCGTGGCTTCTTAGCCCTGCTTTGTTGTTGTTGAGCGTCTTTTTGGCCTTTCGACTTATTTCTGCTTTTGCGCCGAGCCTTCTTTATGACAGGTTGACAAGGAGCGGCATTTTCATCTTTTATGGCCTGTTGGAGAAGGCGTTGCGTCTTGGCTTTCTCGTAGATGGCCGTCTCACGGTTGTGATCATCTCGGACTTTTCGACCAGCTTTCTTTATAAGTCTGTCCATTTGTCCTTCGAACGACGGACTGGGCTCCTTTGCATCTGGAACTTTCACTGGCTTAGGATTAGCGTCCTCCCATTGAGCATCCGCTTCTTCATCAAGGTCATACACGACGTAGCAGCTGGGTAGTAACTCTCGTTTCTTTGACGGGATGTATACAAGCCCTTTTGTTTCCATTCTCCCGTTAGGCAGTTTGCGTTGAGTCCCGGGAACGTTCCAGACCTTGTCATAGAATTTGGCCTTTCTAACGGTCTGTTTGAAGGATATCCCCTGGCGTTTCAGTAGCTTTTTCAAACCTTCCGTATAATATCTGGGGAGACGGATAGGCTGAAGCCTGTCGAGCGTAGAATCCGCGCCATGCCAGATTTCTTTTTCTATCTTGGTTTCTTCAGAGCGGTAAAACAGAATTGCTTTCTCGCTCTCTCGCCTGGGAGGAATATAGAATGTCCGCAACTCTTCTACACTGTAGATATTAAGTGCATCCAGTTCTTTATGGTGTTTAAGCGGCACTATGGCGACTTGTAGACTTTGCTCTTCGTCAGCGGACGTTCGTATTGAAGGTCGAGCAGAGAATACAGCATGGATTTCATCTTCCGAATCGCTACCAAAGATCAATACAGGAGCCGATGGTCCCGGCTTGGTGTATTAGGGAGGACCCGAATAAACTCTCTCCTCTTCCTCCTCGGTATCACTGCCGAAGACAGGGATGGTGGCATTAGCTTTATTCTCCGGCTTGTGACACTTCTCCGTATCTTCGAAATCCGGTAAGAAGTATTTGGCGTCTTCATATTTGCGGACCTCGTTTACCGAGAACGGGTTCAGTTCTCCCGTCACGGTATACTCGAAACCATCCTTAAAATATTTCATACACTGATGCTGTGTAGAAGGGATGATGTTGTACTCGTGTAACCATGGTCGGCCGAGCAAAGCGTTGTAGCATGTCTTGGCGTCTATGACGTGGAACTTAATGTCCGTGATGAGTAGCCCGAAGCGTAGCGTCAGTATCACAGATCCAAGAGTCTTTGACGATTGGGAGTCGAACCCGGAGATGGTGATCTTGTCCCGAGCAAGGTGCTGAACGCTCATGCAGATTTCCTTCAACACCCGCACGTTGAGTAGGTTAACAGACGACCCGTTATCGATCAGGATTTTGCCTATCTTTATATCATGGCAGTATCCCAAGACATAGAGAGGGCGATTGTGTTCGCACGTCCCAAGTAGAAGGTCTTCATCGCCAAAAGTAACATCGGCCGTGTGCACCTCCTCCAATTCATCCTTCATCTTTTCCTCGGCCAGGCATGCTTGGAATTGTTCTGGGTCTTGGAGCGCCTTAATCAACGAATCTCTCGCCTCTTTTGATAGCAAAAGGGCGTCAAGAATGCTGAGCTGTGAGGGCAGCTTCCTCAGATGTGCTAAGACGTTGTAGTCCACCTTATCCTTCTTTGGTGGATCTTTGGCAGCTAGCTCTTCCACCACTTGGTCATCTAAGACGATATCCCCAGAGGCCTTTTCTTTCCCTTTATCTTTTTTGTTCGAGGGTCCGAGGTTCTTTTTGGGCAGCGTGCGATTACGTAGCCGGATATTTTCGCAAACCTTCGGTTCTTCTTCTTTTCTCGAAGCGGATCCTTTAAAGAGAGGGGCAAGTTCCAGCTCCTCATCAGAATCGCTCCCGAATGTAGGCACTTGTGACCCGCCGGTGTTAACTACGCGACAATCGCCGGTAGTTCTTTTACTCCCTTCGGTCGTACTTCTTTGCTCTCGACGAGTTTTACGCTTCTCTCGCTTAAAGCGTTGTCGATGAGCAACATACCCTTGCCACCATCTATCGAAAGCTTTGCACTCTTGAGTGGGGTGCGAAATCTTTTGATGATATAAGCAATAAGACGGGTGCATTTTCGCTTCACCGGTAATTTCTTCTTCGGAGGATGGTAGCTTCATGCCCATTGATATGGCCTTAGCAAACTTCTTTCTCATCTTGAATTGGCTTTTGTCGGTAGCGGAGGTGTTTAGCTCCACCGGGATCATCTCAGCTCGTTCATCGAGTCGCTGGCGCTTGGCCCTTTCAAATATAGCCGCCTCGCGCTCCCGATCAGGTTTACTTTTCAACCGAGCTTCATTAAGGAATGCGTCGATTACTTCATCTGGTGGGCCCAGAACTTTTGGTTCAGGATCTGCCCCCAGCTTTTCAGTACAAGGAGTCTCCTCATCGTTCGTGATCGAATGGGAAATTGTATGACAGCTCGCCACATATTCCTCGGATTCATCCGATGAACTTTCTCCTTCATCCTCTTCTTGAAAGACATGATTGAGGAACTCTTGGAATGTAATGGGAGTCCGCGCCTTTGGTTGTATTCTTCCAACGTGTAAATTTGCTTTTGTAAGTCCGTGCGTTTGCCCCCAGGCTTCACGGGCTTCTTAGATTTCTTCTTCTTCTTTTTCGAAGATTTTGACGGCTGGCTGCAAGTGTTTGAATCGCCACCATCGGTCTTTGGAGTTGGACGTGGTTTCAACATCCTTTCAATGACCTGCGGTTCCAACAGATTCTTCCACTTGATTGCTGGACATGTCTGAAGATCGTTTAGCATCCTCTTTGTCTTGGCTGATAATACAACCTCCCAAGGAGCTTCTTCAATGACGGAGCATGTTGCCCCCGGCGTATTCGTCCCCTTAGAGGTGTGGGGCTGCGGGGGATTCACCTTCCATTTGTCAGATAACGCGAACTTGCC
This sequence comes from Agapanthus africanus, assembly GCA_030015575.1. NCBI lineage: Eukaryota > Viridiplantae > Streptophyta > Magnoliopsida > Asparagales > Amaryllidaceae > Agapanthus > Agapanthus africanus. The sequence continues at coordinate 33,674,688 of CM057339.1, forward strand.
CTGTCGGTACTGGTTTTCAAGCCAATTTTTGAAAACGTAGCAATCTTCGATCGGATGGCCTAGTACTCGATGATAAGGACAGTAGTTGGGCTCGTTGACGTCACTTGGTTGCAACGGACGTTTTGGATCCGGCAAATTTATGAGTCTGTTGCGCAACGCCAACTCGAATAACCTCCTCGTTTTATCGCGGGGAAAGGAATAAGGACGTCCCATCCTATCCTCAAGGGGCACGTACGGTCGCGTATTATTTTGACGAGCAACCGGCTTCGAGTCGCTCAGTTGTTGTTGAGCATTAGCGACGACGATCGCTTTTCCCTTCCCTTTGTCATTTCGGGTGTCTGGCCTTGGAAGAGGGGGTTTATGGCCCATTTGATCCATTTGCGCTAGTTTGTCAATCAAGGCCTGGAAGGTAGTCGGCTTGAAAAACATCATAAACTGCGAGATGGTTGCTTGTGGATCGAGGGTTCCCACAAACATACCCACCACGGGAGCTTCTTCAATGCGCTGCTCACACTTTGACCATAAGTTCCGCCATCGTATAGCGTACCGAACCCACGTCTCGCCTGGCTTTACCCTGGCGTTAATCAGTGCTGTCATCGGGGTACGTTCACTGGCGCTTGCAAAACGCTGAGTAAACAACAGCTCCATCTCCGCGAAGGTTTTAATAGAGTCGTTCGGGAGCTCAGAGTACCATTCGAACGCCGTATCTGATAAACTTCCAACAAACTGGCGAAGTAAAAGCTTGTCATCTCCACCGGTATTGCCGCAAAGTGCCCTGAACTGGGCAACATGCTGATGAGGATTGCCCGTCCCCTTGTAGACATGGAACTTGGGAATCGTATAACCTGGCGGGTACTTGATTTGATCGTACCAACTCGGATATGGTCTCCCCGTTTTCACGACCTGGCCGGCTGTTTCGGTTGCATGATGAACCCGTATTTGCTGGGCAATGTATTCATCCAAATCAGCTTTGGAGATTGTATCCTCTTTAGCTGTGGACAGAACTGGTGGAGGATTCGACGTCTCTCCCCTATCGTCTTCAAGAATGATGGGGGGATCTTCAGTAGGTGGATCTTGTTGAATCATCATACCCACCATATCCTGGAACAGGAGGGCCATTTTCTTTATGTTGGCCGCCTGCTCCGCAGCTTCTTTATCTTTCTTCTCTAGTACGCGCCGAAGGAATTCGGCGTCCGTTTCTTGTTCTTGACGCTCGTCCGAGGATGTTTCAGGGGTTTCTTTTGGCCCTGTAAGCGCGGCCATAGCGTTCATCATTTCTTGGAGCTTCTGCTGCTGCTCCTGAGCCTTGGTCACTGACCTCGTGTGCGGTCTATGACCTGTTGATATGCGGCTATCTTCTTTTCCCGATGCCATGTAAACCGTATGAACTGTTATGCCCCCTGACATGGGGCGTTTAGGTTCACTATTTTTAACTTTTGCCGCTGACGCGGGAGTTTTCTCTGGCCTCCTTCTTTCGTGGGCCGTTGAGGTTGAAGGAACCGTTGAAGGGGGCAGCCTTGCAGCTGCTGTCCCCTGCCGTTTAATAGGGCAGTCCTTATCTTTTTCCACCTTCGCCTTTTTCTGGTGATGAGAGTGACCTGGGTCAATCACGGAGTCTTGAACCCTCCGCCAAACTTTATAAATTCTTGGGGACAGCCGTTGAGGGGGCTGTTCTCGTTTCGTTTCTAAAACTCTCTCCGCAGGTGGAGGAGATCTCTTCAGTGTAGCGGTTGGAGAGTTCTTCCGTACCCTCCTCAGCAGTTCAAAGCTGTTCCTAGTTGGAACAGCAGCGTTGACTTCCCCCACTGGAACCGGTGGAGTTAGCCCTGAGGGGGAGTTGCCCCTGCCTTCCTCACTCGTTGCCAATGGCGACGTCGAGCATGACGAGCCGTTGGGACTGGCTCGGAGATTGAGACATCTTCTTTTTGCCCCCTGTCTGAATGAGGCGCCGCCGGTGTTAACCTCTTAAAGACTGAGGTTGTCTCTTGAGGGGTGATATTTAACCTGTCGAAGACAGATCCTCGGGCAGGGGCAGGAACAGGAATCGTCAGTCTTGAAAAGACTGACTTTTTGACAGGGGAAGCCGTCTTGACGACTTCTGGAGCAGCAGTTATTGCTTTCCTTGGGACAGCCAATTTAGAGTTCTGATTTAGCCAGGTGAAAACAGAGGCTGTCGGTTTGGTAGTGGGCGACCCGTTGACAGGGGTCGTAGTAGCAGTAAGCCGGTCGAAGACCAACTTCTTGTTCACTTCCGGTGCAGGTATTGGCTCAGGGAAGCTTGTAGATGGGATCATGGTCCCGAAGAACAGGCCAGTGGTGGCTTGAATCACCCGGTCTACTGGCAAAGCGAGGAAGGAAGCCGCTTGGGGCCCATATGCTACACCTCCTGGTGAGGTGGAGCGTCTGTTGCATTGGCACTTCGAGCAGTTGATGCAATTAGAGGCCATTGAACCTTGAGTTCTGCGCCAGACAAAAGACCAAATCTTAGTAACTTGAAATCCGAAGGCAACCATTTAACAAACCGCGATTGGTTCGCGAAGACGACACATGAAGTGTGGAGTGGAAAGAGGAAGAGGTCCCACCGGGCGTGCCAGAATCTGTTCCCCTACGAAGGGCGGCGCACAAGACCGTGATGTCCTGACGCTGAGGTTCGGGGCAGATGCTATTTGGTTTTATCCGTCCACCTCTCCGAAGATGCCAAGTTGATTTATGGTACCGTGTATCGGAGGTTTAGACGGATGCGGCCGATGTAGCAGACTTTGTCAGATTCCCCCTCGCTTGAGGGTTTTTTTTTATTGTGGGGACGCTCTTCCCTGTAGGCGCAAGCCCCTGCAGTTAATTACGCTACCGCATCGCGGTAACAACTTTCTCCTTCTCCAGAATTTCACTTCGTGTCGTGTGTGTTTGTTTTGTTTGTGGTTGCCCGTGGATTGTATACGGAGACTGATTAATGCCGTCGCCCGTAGGACGTGGATTAGTCCAAATCCGTATTTACTTAGATTTGGGTTTGGTGTTTTTAGTTTAAGGATGCATTAGTCGCGTTGCGGCTAAGATCAACTTAAATGTTCGTTAAGGATACGATAGTCCTGTTTGAGACTAAGATCAACTTAACGTGATAATCCATTTAATATCTGGCCATCGGGACTCGTCACCTCTCTAACGTCGTTGAAGGATTACAACGGTAGATGTCAGAGGAGTTCAGAGATGTACCTTTGAACCAAGGTTGATTTGGAGTCTTATAGTCCATTTGAATGTTTAAGGATACGTTAGCCGTGTTTGGGGCTAAGATCAACTTAAACGGGATCATTTAGATCCGGCAAAAGAGCATTTGGAGGCTCTATTGTTCCAGTTTAGGGACGTAGTGGTCCATAGGTAGTTTAGGGACGTTGCGGTCCATGTTCCGGTTTAGGGACATGGTGGTCCGCATTCCAGTTTAGGGACGTGGTGGTCCGCATCATTAGTTTAAGGACGTTCCGGTCCAATATTAGTTTAGGGACGTTCCGGTCCAATATTAATGTGTGGTCGTCGAGACCCGTCACCTCTCTGACGTTGTTGAAGGATTACAACGATAAGTGTCAGAGGAGTTCGGAGATGTACCCTTGAACCAAATATAAATTGATTTAAGAGAGAGCTGTGCTCAGTCAATTTTATTTAAGGACTTACGGCCAAAATTGGGCTAAGTCCAGTGGGAAATGTTCAACACCTTTATTTATTTCCGGTCTATTAGACCTGTGCTAGGGCTTTGCCCACACTTAAATAATGCATTGCATTACTTCAGGCCATTTATGCCCATTTTGACTGGGCTCTGCCCTTTTTATTATGATGCAGATCATTTGTTTTGGTCGACTGGACCTTTCAATTGGGCTCTGCCCTTTTAAATAATGCATAGCATTTTATTTATTAGGCCTATTAAGCCTTTTAATTGGGCCTGGCCCTTCAAGAAATGAAATGCATTGCATTTTTCAGGCGCTTTGCGCCCATCATTGAGCGCAAGCTCTTGTGGTGAGGACACGTGTCATGCTCTGATGAGCGCAAGCGCAACAGTGCAGCGCGCTGCGCTGTTGCGCTGCTGACACGTGGCGCGCTCTAGTGAGCGCAAACGCAACAGTGCAGTGCGCTGCGCTAGTGCGCTGCGCTGTTGCGCTGTGGACACGTGGCGCGCTCTAGTGAGTTGCGCCAACTCCAGAGAGCAAAGCTCTTATTATTTCAAGAGTGCATAGCGCACGTGGCGCTCTCCCAAGAGCGCAACAGCGCAGTTTGCAAGTGTAAAGCACCAAGAATCTTTTAGATTCAAGAACAGAAGTGTAAAGCACTATTTTTGTTTTATTTTATTTTTATTAAAGATCATTGATCTTGTTTTTAGATCTATGATCTGTTCATAAGAGAACTTTTTTTTTCTAAAGGTTTTTTTTTTTACCTTTTTTATTCTTGAGGAGTTTCTTAGAGTTCTCTTCTCTCCCTTTTTTTTAGAAAGATCTTGATGCCTTTGAATTGAGGCCTAGGGTCCTTTTTATAGTACCCATAAATTAGTTAAATTTGTTAAAGAGATCTTTCTCTGAGTGATTTGGGGAATTTTCCCCACCGTTGGATCTTTGATCCAAGGGCTTCTGCTTTGCAGAAGAAAATCTTCTTGTTTTAACAAGAACAGAGAAGATTTTCTTAAAATTTTAATTCTGTTTGGCGTAGATGCCCCAGCGCGTGACAGGTGTCGCGCAGCGCACAGTGCAGCGCACCTGCGCTAGCGCATCCGCGCTGACACATATCGCGCAGCGCAGCGCAGCGCAGCGCAACTGAAGCGTTGCTTCCTTTAATTTTTCTTTAAATAGAGCATTGCTCTGATTGGGTGCGCTGCCTTGGGCGCTGCGCTGATGCATCTGCGCCTGACACGTGGCGTGTTGCGCAGCGCAAATAATCTGAAGCGTTGCTTCATTTATTAAATTTTTAAATTTTCAAAGCAGAGCTTTGCTCTGATTGGGGGAAGATGAAGCTTTACTTTATCTCCCGCCTCGGAATTTGAACAGAGCTTTGCTCTGATTGGGATAAACACATACACGCACACACCGCGCCCTATGGCACCTTATCCCTCGAAGTAGCGGTGATACCGTAGTATAAAGGCCCGGTTGCGCGTGTTTTCCATGGAGGTTAAGGTAAGGATCTCTAAAGGAAGGACAAGAACCTAGAGGAAGGAACACCTTCCCGAATGGATCTAATCCCCTTTATTGATAATTACCATAACTCCTCATAGATCTTCATTTGGGTATAGAAAACGTTGAGATTTACTTGCATTTCTAAACCATCCCTAAACCTAACCCTAGCAAGACTAGATCTAGATAATCTTAGATAGATAGATTTAGATTTTAAATTTAATAATCAATCCGAACACCGTTCAGAATTAACTCGTTAGCGCGATTAGGAGATTCACAACATCCCTGTGGACCGACCCGTACTCACCGGCTAGCTGCAAAGCGATGCCGTTCTTGATTGCGGTAATAGATGGTTTTTGACAGAAAATCAGCGCCCACGTGCTGACACGTGGCGCGCTAGCGTTCAGTGCGCTAGCGCTCTTGCGCTCAGAGCGCTAGCGCCCACGTGCTGACACGTGGCGCGCTAGCGCCCGAGCGCCCACGTGCTGACACGTGGCGCGCTAGCGCTCTTGCGCTCAAAGCGCTGGCGCTGGCCCCACGCATCCTTTGGATGTCTTTTCCCCTTTTTTTATATATATACATATGTATACATATGTACACACACACATACTCCACGACACTGTCCCTGTTAGAAAAAAATTTCTAACGGGGCGCTGTCCCGCACCCCGCAAGGGGCTACTAGCCCCCTTGACCCCCAGCCCACTATCTGGGTAGCGGGACCCCCGTAAAAACTCTGCGTGGCTCCCGACATATCCAAAACCCCCTTTCAAAACACATCAGACGCACACTGCACATTGAGTTCGCATGACCAGTTTAACCCGTCAATCGGAGGTTGTCACGCCCCGCTTCCCAAAATACGGAATACGAGAGGTTGACAAGGCCAGCCATGCTCCTACGGTCAAGGAATTATCCTGCCGTAGTCACGCTTCGGCTTCTAGCTTTACATGGTAATCAGTAAACAATGCGCAGGTAATGAGAAATGCAGTAACTGAAACAAAACAAATACAAAGAACTGACCTGATGGAGCTAAAAAGAGTATAACTCTGGATAGCTGATCAAGATGTCCGCGATGAACGTCTAGTCCTAGTCCAGGCTAGATCCACTCCTCACTCTGAGCATGCATACCCAGGTCGTCAGAGCGACACAATAGCAATATAAACATATAGATGCAAGTGGCAACTCGAACAGTGTTAATAGATATATATAACAGTAAATCAAGACGGTATAGGTATGAACATGCAGTAACCAATGAAGTGTCCAATAGATCAGGTGATCGGTAAAGCAGTAAAATAGTATGTCAGGTATGTCAACACGGTAAGTAATGTATATCAATGCCATTATCCCTATCAGTCTCTAAGTCTCACTGTACAGGTCACTAAGCCTATCGTCAGTCCAAGTGTGAGAGTCAACCACTCGCGAGTGTCCTCCACCCAAGGGTAGGACCCAAGGGCAAGAGACCACGGGCCCAAAATATAACTCATGGTAATAATCATGTACCCTGTAAATCTCCATATATCTCCATATATATAAGCCGGCATGGGACTCCCGAGATTCTGTTGAACTCACACTCAAACTACCCCACACCCCGTGGTCTACATCAAACGCCAACCATAACCTCAAATACCGGTTGGTCCATGACAAGTCTACGCGAGAACTGGAGACAGGATCTCCATCAAGCACGTCCCGACTAATCCCCAAGATAAATGGCAGTGTCTGGTGCCTTATCTGTGACACCCATGCAAGAGCTTCCATAAGTGTCCCATACCACTTATAGTCACACTTATACGCGTCCCACAGACGTCGACAATGCAATAGAATATTAGGGTTCACTAATTGTGTACAAGTACGTGTCACTTTCACTTATTCACTCATGCACGAACACTAACGTACTTGCCACAATCACCACTAATACCTAACACTGGGTAATGCACATGATCACCAGGCTATCAATGCAGTGACATATGTATGATATGATGAGAAAACAGTATGTAAAGCATGATTAAGATATCATAAATCGGTATCCTACCACTTGCATAATTTATCATAAATAATATATGCCAAAATTTAGTGAAGCAATGAACAGGGGATAAGTAGTATGTGCGATTATCTATCCCGCGAATTTGGTTTCAAGTCAACCGGGTTTCCGGATCACTAGATATGGCCATTTCATTTTAAGCGTTCACTGCTGGAAATCCGGTTTCTGAATCGGAAGTCCGTTTCGTAACTCATTTTAATCCCAGTTGGGATCCGAATTTAGCGACGCTACTGTTGAATGAATTCTAGGGTTTTCAGTAGGGTATTCAACGCAATAGACAGATCCTCAATCGTGTCTGTACGTCGAAAGTTATACACTATTTAACACTGGTATGTCACTTCTGAATCTGTTCTGGACTGTTATACGTCCTCTCCTTTTAAATTACAAATTAAATAGCAAACGACGATGAAACGGAATGAAACCACTTGTGTTAGTTAGATAACAGATTCACCTTTTATAAACAGTAGAGTTCTGCAACATACGAGTTCAGTAAACCAAGTGATACACGTTACGGAACAGAAAATAATAACCAGAGTCGCTCTGGACTGCAGTCCAGAGTCGCACTCCGATCCAAATATTGTCACAATTTAAGTACAGAAACCATTAGAAACTTGCATAGGGTTATAGTCCGTTGAGTCGTCTTCGATTTAAGCCCTCGAACGTATCATTCCAGTATGTACATAATTTATGGTAATTTTAATGATTTTCAGATACGAGAAAGTTCCAGTTTTACAGGCATATTTGGGGGTAATCGTTTTAGTCATTAACGGTCATATTTTCCCATGAGATTTACACACTAGGTTCATTGCCTTACGGTCCAGACCATGCAATTGAGTTCCGTCAAATTAAATGAATAATTTCATTGGGATCATGCATCGAACAGGTAAATAGTATAAGTTATCGAGAATTGTAACATTGCAATTTATACGAATTGAGTTTGTAACATAAATAGGTTAGCATGTAGCAAGTAAAATACTTGCCTGGAAACGTTTCGGGGATGCACGGCAGCAGCAGTGTCGCGAACGCGCGACGAACGGCGTGAATTGGATGCACGGCCTCGGCTCGCGATTTGGATTTGACATCGGAGTTGCCCGGAGGCGTCAAGTGCTTGCTGGAAGCGGAGGTGGTGCTCTGTGGTTGGCCTGGGATATGCTTGGGTCGACGACGGTCGGCGGCGGCGCTCCGGCGATGTGCACAGCGGGATCCAAGCTTGGGTTGTGGTATTTTTTTTCTTTGGGTTTTGGAGAAAGAAAATGAGAGAGAGGTAGAGAGAAATTGAGAGAGAGAGAGAGAGAGGGAATTAGAGAGAGAGAGAGGAACAGAATTAGAGAGAGAGGGAGAGAGAGAACCGGAAAGAGAGAGAGAGAGAGAAAGAGAGAGCCAGAGAGAGAGAGAGAGAGCCAGAGAGAGAATTACAGAGAGAGGGCTTGGGGCTTGGAGGTGACGGTGATGGTGCTGCTGACGAGGAGGGTGCGGGGGAGTCGACGAGGTGCAGTGGGGCTCGCCGGCGAGATGGGTTGCGGGTGGGGATCGGGTGGATCTTGGGTGCAGGTGAGTTTGGTGGCGGCTGACGAGAGAGCTCGGTGCAGGGGGAGCTTGGATGCTTGGGGCTCGACTTGGCTAGGGGAGCTCGGCGAGGTGGCAGTAGAGACGACCTCGCTGGTGGGCTTGTCGGCGTTGAGATGGGGTCGATGATGATCAGCAGTTGAGAGGAGTTGGGTAGAGGAGAGAGGTGGTGAAGGGTAGTGAGGGCTTAGGTTGGTGGTGCTGGAGCTGGTTGTAGGGAGTCATGGTCGATAGAGGGTGGTCGGCGGTGATGTTGGGGGCCGTTAAAGAGATCGTAGGTGATGCAGAGGTTGCTGCGACGATGTGAGCATGGTGAGGGAATTTGAGAGAAAAGAGAGAGAGAAGGATAGGGGAGACGAGGGGTGTGCGTCGTGGGCGACAAGAGCGCGGTCGTGGGCGACAAGAGCGCGGGCGTGGGCGTCGTGGCCGCGAGCGTTGGCGACGTGGGTGAAGGCGCAGTCAAGAGCGGGAAACGCGCAACGGGAGGGAGATGAAGGGTAGGGTCTGGGCTGGGTCGGGTTGAGTGAAGGCGGGCTAGGCCAGGGTTTAAAATAAATCCCTTTTTATTTATGCTGGGCTGAGGAGATGGGGAAAGGCCGGGTTTAATTTAATAAATCCCTATTAATTTTTCGTGGGCTGAGGAAAGAATGTGGGCCGGGGATTTGTTTAAGCTGAGGAAATAAAATTTGGAATTTGGGAATGGGCTGGGGGAATTTATATGGTGGTTTGGGGAATATAGGTTAAAGAAAAATGTGATTAATTATGGACTTGGGTTTATGGTTTAGGATAAATAATTAGAACTAGGGTTTTAGATTAGAATATAAAATAACTAGAGTTAGAAAACTAGAAATATAGGAATATAGAAAAATATTTTGATGAAGAATTTATATATAGTTTGGGTTTGGGGCTAAAAAGGGGTTTTAAAAATAAATTAATAATTATAAATAAAATAAAAAATTTATAAGTTAAAGAGAAATACGGACATTGGTATAAAAAGGGGCTGGGTATTACATCATACAACCCTTACAAAAATTTCGTCCTCGAACTTTAAAATAAACGATAAGTTATAAAATGATAAGCGAAAGCTACTATATCGCAAACTAACACATATGGCTTTACTAGAAATAGGTGGATGAAGAAATTTGAAGGTCTACATATGTATACAATTAATACAACTAAAAGAATAGATCTAAAATGTATAAGGTAGAAATCAATTATGAGGGAAATCCATATGTACAAAAATAGAATAGCAATAACGAATAATAACATTCGAGGCGTGCTAGATAAAATCGAAATCCTAAACATATGCACACCTCACATATCAAAGGTAGCGCAGCTAAAAATAATAAGTATAAGGCACAACCATTTATAATAGTAACCATAAGCACAATACTCGGAAAATAATGTAACAACAATAAAGTAGTGAAGGATTTATCGGTAGGTTAAAACATTTTAGGATAATGTATCGATCAAATAGTTTTAAAAATAACTTAGAAAACCCACATAGTGAAAATAAGAAACATGGAACGAAAATATGCGCAGTGTAAGGTTGCGCTACCGAAAATAATGGGAGAGCTAGTAGTGAAGTACTTGAAATGCGTAAAACGGGGATAGTCAATAAAACGGACTCTTCGATAAATACAAAATAATGAAAACCAAATTTCGAATAGTAATGTCCCTAAATATAGTTAGGGTAACAGAGAAAAACATAAATATATATAGGGCTAGCTAGGGTAGGGATTACAATGGAGTGTGGCTCATACAAAAGGTCGGAGTGCGACTGCTTTAGACTGAAGGTCAAAGAGATTGGGGTTGGGTCAGTACAGGAAGAAAGGGTGAGCAGCAGAGGACTACAAGGGGAAAAATGTAGGGGGAGAATAATGGTCGATACATCATGTGAATCAAAAATCCGAAGGGTCAGCTAACTCGGAAATTTTACTATCAATTTCCCCTGCCAAAAGGATCTCAAACGAGGCATAGACGAAAGATGAAGAGTGGACCACTCAAAAGATCGGGTGCGGTACTTTTATCGAAGCGAGGGTTAAAACAATACAAGGAATAGGGGTGGACAGTCAGGGATTTTAGCAGGAAAAATAAATGTATATGAGAAATAATCAAGTATCAAGTGAACTAAGAAGATCGGAAGATTAGCGAACTCAGCAATTTATTTCATTCTAGAATTTTTATAAACAAAGCACTCTCGAAAAGTAACAGATGGCCCTAAACTATACATAGATTTATTTGGCCAGAGAAGACAACATCTAAAAATCCCGTCAGTCGCGGTTGTAGAGGTTCAGCAGGTTGCAGTAGGCTCGCGCGCTCAGATAGAGGCGTCCATTTCCATAGCGCCTCGCAGAGATCGCCATTGGGAGTTCTTCCACCGCAGGGTCTTGTTCTTCTGGTCCTTCTTCCTCGGCTGGAGCTTCTTTATCGAGGTCTGCTTCCATGTGATTCTCTTCTTCTGGATTCTCTTCCATGGGATTTTCCTCCACTAGATTTTCTTCTATCGGGTCTTCCTCGGGATCTTCCTCTATCGGGTTCTCTTCAGGGTATCCTTCCTCTTCGTCGGAATCGCTTATCATGTCAACCTCTGGGGCGGCGGCTCCTTCGTCCTCGGAATCGCTGTTTCCGAAAATGACCTGGGGTCCGTTGACCTCATCGTCAGAACTCACCAGCATGCGGTCTAAGGAGACGCATGACTGTGCATCCTCATCTAGATGCGGCGCTGCTCCAGGATGGGCCATGGCCTGAAAAGAAAGAGTCATGATTAAACAGTGGAACACATCAAGAAAATAGCTAAGGGTACGGAGTATAGGAAAATATGCGGTGGGCAGGAACTGAAAAAATCAGAATTAAAAATGCTGTGGTAATGAATAGTATAAATAAGGGGAAGGCAAGAGAATGATACATATATTACGATTCAAAGTTTTTATTGCATTCAACTAAAAGTTCGACGGATACAAGATTTCAAACGAAAAGAAATATTTACAAGGGGATGACAACATTTTATTAAAAGCAGAAAACGTGATAACTCTTCTTCGATTACTAGGCCGCTGCATTCTCGTCACGCGAGTTGAATCCTGCGCTGGGTCCGCCTTATCCTCGAAGTTCGAACTACGCAATAATCCTCACTTGGCAGAAGTGGAGAGTGTGGACGAGTCTCCTCCTTATAGTTCCTTCCTTTTTGGGCAACCGTTGATAAGATGTTCGCTGGATCCGCAAATCAGACATTTCCCTTGGGCGCGGCGACAATCCCTCTGAAGATATCCTGGCCTCTTACAGTACCCACAACATTGGGTCTTCTGCTGCTTCTGTCGCGGGGAAACAAATAGGCTCTTCATCTTCTTCTCTTTTCGTCATCTAAAAGGGATCCCTGTACGATTGGAGACTTCTGATGGTGTCTGATTCACCTGCCTTCTCAGTCCTTCAGCTAATAGGTCGTTTGTTCGCTCCTGGGCTTCCTTCAGACCTTGCAGTGCAGTCAGAATCTCAACGGTCTGATCCTGAGGAGTAGAGATGGAGGAAGAGTCGTTGGAAGACATGGTCCTGAAACGACAATTTTGAGAACGATATAAGGCATAAGCTATAATAATTGAAATATACTATGGATTGGGCAAGGAATCAAGAACATCGGGTGTGATGAAATTCATTACAAGTGGAAATCAACTGTAGGACTCTAAGTCACTTAAACAGAGTACGGTAGTGTAACTATGATGTAGTTCACAATTACAACCATGTAACTTTGCCGAGTCACCCGAAACCCTAGCGAATGGATAGCAGAACACACAATGTGAATATGGATCAAGAATAACAAGTTTACAACCTAGACCGAGGGATGTCTTAGATTGTCAAGCTATACACGGAAAACTGCAATCCCAATCGAAGCAAAACCTGTCTCTGATACCAACAAAACCATGTCACGCCACGCTTCCCAAAATACGGAATACGAGGGGTTGACAAGGCCAGTCATGCTCCTACGGTCAAGGAATTATCCTGCCGTAGTCACACTTCGGCTTCTAGTTTTACGTGGTAATCAGTAAACAATACGCAGGTAATGAGAAATGCAGTAACTGAAACAAAACAAATACAAAGAACTGACCTGATGGAGCTAAAAAGAGTATAACTCTGGATAGCTGATCAAGATGTTCGCGATGAACGTCTAGTCCTAGTCCAGGCTAGATCCACTCCTCACTCTGAGCATGCATACTCAGGTCGTCAGAGCGACACAATAGCAATATAAACATATAGATGCAAGTGGCAACTCGAACAGTGTTAATAGATATATATAACAGTAAATCAAGACGGTATAGGTATGAACATGCAGTAACCAATGAAGTGTCCAATAGATCAGGTGATCGGTAAAGCAGTAAAATAGTATGCCAGGTATGTCAACACGGTAAGTAATGTATATCAATGCCATTATCCCTATCAGTCTCTAAGTCTCACTGTACAGGTCACTAAGCCTATCGTCAGTCCAAGTGTGAGAGTCAACCACTCGCGAGTGTCCTCCACCCAAGGGTAGGACCCAAGGGCAAGGGACCACGGGCTCAAAATATAACTCACGGTAATAATCATGTACCCTGTAAATCTCTATATATCTCCATATATATAAGCCGGCATGGGACTCCCGAGATTCTGTTGAACTCACACTCAAACTACCCCACACCCCGTGGTCTACATCAAACGCCAATCATAACCTCAAATACCGGTCGGTCCATGACAAGTCTACGCGAGAACTGGAGACAGGATCTCCATCAAGCACGTCCCGACTAATCCCCAAGATAAATGGCAGTGTCTGGTGCCTTATCTGTGACACACATGCAAGAGCTTCCATAAGTGTCCTATACCACTTATAGTCACACTTACACGCGTCCCACAGACACCGACAATGCAATAGAATAATAGGGTTCACTGATTGTGTATAAGTACGTGTCACTTTCACTTATTCACTCATGCACGAACACTAACGTACTTGCCACAATCACCACTAATACCTAACACTGGGTAATGCACATGATCATCAGGCTATCAATGCAGTGACATATGTATGATATGATGAGAAAACAGTATGTAAAGCATGATTAAGATGTCATAAATCGGTATCCTACCACTTGCATAATTTATCATAAATAATATATGCCAAAATTTAGTGAAGCAATGAACAGGGGATAAGTAGTATGTGTGATTATCTATCCAGCGAATTTGGTTTCAAGTTAACCGGGTTTCCGGATCACTAGATATGGCCATTTCATTTTAAGCGTTCACTGCTGGAAATCCGGTTTCTGAATCGGAAGTCCGTTTCGCAACGCATTTTAATCCCAGTTAGGATTAGAATTTAGCGACGCTACAGTTGAATGAATTCTAGGGTTTTCATTAGGGTATTCAACGCAATAGACGGATCCTCAATCGTGTCTGTACGTCGAAAATTATACACTATTTAACACTGGTATGTCACTTCTGAATCTGTTCTGGACTGTTATACATCCTCTCCTTTTAAATTACAAATTAAATAGCAACCGATGATGAAACGGAATGAAACCACTTGTGTTAGTTAGATAACAGATTCAACTTTGATAAACAATAGAGTTCCGCAACATACGAGTTCAGGAAACCAAGTGATACACGTTGAACAGAAAACAATAACCAGAGTCGCTCTGGACTGCAGTCCAGAGTCGCACTCCGATCCAAATATTGTCACAATTTAAGTACAGAAACCATTAGAAACTTGCATAGGGTTATAGTTCGTCGAGTCGGATTCGATTTAAGCCCTCGAATGTATCATTCCAGTATGTACATAGTTTATGGTAATTTTAACGATTTTCAGATACGAGAAAGTTCCAGTTTTACAGGTATATTTGGGGGTAATCGTTTTAGTCATTAACGGTCATATTTTCCCATGAGATTTACACACTAGGTTCACTGTCTTACGGGCCAGACCATGCAATTGAGTTCCGTCAAATTAAATGAATAATTTCATTGGGATCATGCATCGAACAGTTAAATAGTATAAGTTATCGAGAATTGTAACATTGCAATTTATACGAATTGAGTTTGTAACATAAATAGATTAGCATGTAGCAAGTAAAATACTTGCCTGGAAACGTTTCGGGGATGCACGGCAGCAGCAGCATCGCGGACGCGCGACGAACGGCGTGAATTGGATGCACGGCCTCGGCTCGCGATTTGGATTTGACGTCGGAGTTGTCCGGAGGCGTCAAGTGCTTGCTGGAAGCGGAGGTGGTGCTCTGTGGTTGGCCTGGGATATGCTGGGGTCGACGACGGTCGTCGTCGGCGCTCCGGCGATGTGCACAGCGGGGTCCAAGCTTGGGTTGTGGTATTTTTTTTTCTTTGGGTTTTGGAGAAAGAAAATGAGAGAGAGGTAGAGAGAAATTGAGAGAGAGAGGGAATTAGAGAGAGAGAGAGGAACAGAATTATAGAGAGAACCGGAGAGAGAGAGAGAGAGAGAGAGAGCCAGAGAGAGAGAGAAAGAGAGAGCCAGAGAGAGAATTACAGAGAGAGGGCTTGGGGCTTGGAGGTGACGGTGATGGTGCTGCTGACGAGGAGGGTGCGGGGGAGTCCACGAGGTGCAGTGGGGCTCGCCGGCGAGATGGGCTGCGGGTGGGGATCGGGTGGATCTCGGGTGCAGGTGAGTTTGGTGGCGGCTGACGAGAGAGCTCGGTGCAGGGGGAGCTTGGATGCTTGGGGCTCGACTTGGCTAGGGGAGCTCGGCGAGGTGGCAGTAGAGACGACCTCGCTGGTGGGCTTGTTGGCGTTGAGATGGGGTCGATGATGATCGGCAGTTGAGAGGAGTTGGGTAGAGGAGAGAGGTGGTGAAGGGTAGTGAGGGCTTAGGTTGGTGGTGCTGGAGGTGGTTGTAGGGAGTCGTGGTCGATAGAGGGTGGTCGGCGGTGGTGTTGGGGGCCGTTAAAGAGGTCGTAGGTGATGCAGAGGTGGCTACGGCGATGTGAGCGTGGTGAGGGAATTTGAGAGAAAAGAGAGAGAGAAAGATAGGGGAGATGAGGGGTGTGCGTCGTGGGCGACAAGAGCGCGGGCGTGGGCGACAAGAGCGCGGGTGTGGGCATCGTGGCCGCGAGCGTTGGCGACGTGGGTGAAGGCGCAGTCAAGAGCGGGAAACGCACAACGGGAGGGAGATGAAGGGTAGGGTCTGGGCCGGGTCGGGTTGGGTGAAGGCGGGCTGGGCCAGGGTTTAAAATAAATCCCTTTTTATTTATGTTGGGCTGAGGAGATGGGGAAAGGCCGGGTTTAATTTAATAAATCCCTATTAATTTTTTGTGGGCTGAGGAAAGAATGTGGGCCAGGGATTTATTTAAGCTAAGGAAATAAAATTTGGAATTTAGGAATGGGCTGGGGGAATTTATATGGTGGTTTGGGGAATATAGGTTAAAGAAAAATGTGATTAAATATGGACTTGGGTTTATGGTTTAGGATAAATAATTAGAACTAGGGTTTTAGATTAGAATATAAAATAACTAGAGTTGAAAAACTAGAAATATAGGAATATAGGAAAATATTTTGATGAGGAATTTATATATAGTTTGGGTTTGGGTCTAAAAAGGGGTTTTAAAAATAAATTAATAATTATAAATAAAATAAATTTTTTATAAGTTAAAGAGAAATACGGACATTGGTATAAAAAGGGGCTGGGTATTACAGAGGTTCACTCGTTCCAAAGGCGAGGGGTAATTAACGGCAGTTTAGTCCGCGGCTGCCGGAGATTCGGATCCCCACAATCATTAAACCCCGGCCTACCCTAGACAGGGGGAATCTGTAGTACGCCTGACAAGCGTGCGCGTATTCCCATCTCAATGGGGTGACGAAAAATACCCTACAGATTCTGGCACGCCCGGTAGGACCATCTCTCCTCCCATATTTCGGGTTAAACATTCATGCGAACTCAATCAATATACATATCTATATTTATACTAAAATAATGCTCTTTTATGTAGGATTTTTAAGCAATCACCTTTCAACAATGTCTCTGAAGATGAACTCAGCTCCCATCTTCTATACGATGAAGATGGACGCCAGGACGGTCCTTCCGGCCAGTCTCGGGCGACAATGGGAAGAGCCGCCGCTACCATTTGGCTCTATCCTCTTTGTCTCGGCTAATGCCATCCCTGCACCTCAAGGCCCGGTGACAGACAAGCCGGTCTCGAAAGGCAAGAGGCCAAATTTGGTGGTCTTGAAGATGCCCCAACTCAAACGCAAGTCGGTGTTTGAACGAATTTCCTTGGCCCCAGCTGGGGGCAAGGCCATCAACACCAGTAAAGCAACAAGGCATCCCGAGCAAGCTCCAGCGGTGCCCTTGACAACTGCTCGATCGGGTGTCTTCTCTAAGCTCCACGCTAATCGACTCACGGTGGCTTCCCAGGAAACAGATGCCCGCCAAGCCCTTAAAATTGAGAAGTTAAGACAGAAAAGGCTCAGATATAGAGCCAACAAATGGGCTAGGGCTCCTGCTAGGATGAACCTCATGAGGTTCGAAGAACAGGGTTACCCCGCCGAAGATGAGGAAATGGCTGGATATGTGGTCCACACTGTCTACATGGTAGGCATGCGCAGCAAGAGCAAGGACGGGGCTACCACATCTCAAATCCAATCTGGCTTGAATGTGATTGCCGTTTCCCAAGAACAGCCGCCTCTGCTGGGTGATGAAAACCCCCTCGATGAGGATGATAGGCGGAAAGACCCTTCGATCCATAAGGAGTCAGGCTCGGAAAGAGAAGATGAGCCAATCTTCCGTCCTAAGAACGCAGAGCAGCAACTTCTCCAAGAGCTCCGAAAACAGCTCAGAAACAAAGACAAGGAGATGGCCAAGCTCTACTCCAAAATTGACGACTTGGCGAATGTCGTGATGCAGCTCACGGCCCGACTTGCCTCTCAGCCGCCCAATCAAGCGGAGGGCTCTGCTCGTGAACCGGGAAATGGTGTCCCAAAGCAGCCGACGCCTATTCCCTCAAATCCAAAAGTAGGTGAACTACATGAAAATCAGTCGCATCCTATCTCAGGAAATGTCTTGGCTACCGATGACAGTAGCCCGCTAACTCAAGATCAAATCATGGATTTGGTTACCAACAAAGTCAAAACATTGGTAGCCGAAGCTGAAGCGCAAAAGGATATCAGCAGTAGTGGGAGACCATATCCTGCTCAGTATGATCTGGTAGAATTTCCTAGCGGCTATGTCATCCCCAAATTCGGAAGATTCGATGGGACGGGAAATGCGAATCAGCACATCGCCCACTTCAAAGCCTCATGCGGGAATACTGGGGGCAACGATGCGCTTCTCCTCCGCCAGTTCGTTAATAGCTTGACCGATGTTGCTTTCGACTGGTACGCGAGCATACCGGATGGCTCCGTTACTACTTTCGTCCAAATGGAATCTTTGTTTCGACAAAGGTTCATGAGCGTCAGCGATAAGATCACCATTGCCGAGCTCGTAAGGACCAAGCCCAAGAACAACGAAAGCAGCACGAATTTTATAACCCGATGGCGCAATCTCTCCGTCAAATGCGAACCGCCGATAGAGCAGGACCAATCTGTCAGTCTCCTCGTCGGAAATCTCAACAATTGGATGGCCCCGTTTCTATGCACCGCGGGTCTCAAAACATTCCAAGAGCTGACCAGGAAAGTCCAGATGTTGGAACGCTCAAAGCAGGAGTCCTCCTCTGACTCCCAAAATAACAATAGGTCCTGGAGAAACCGAAAGGACGAAAATCGCAAAGGCGGAAATTCCGACGATACTGAATCTTTCAATGCCTCGGCTAACCGAAATAAGCAAGGGTTGAGCGGGCCTAATGCCAACCAGCTTCGGAAGCCAATGTTCGGAGAGGGAGGAGAATCTCCACTGAAAGAGAAGCTGGACAAGGTCTATTACTTCAGAAGGGACAAAATTCGTAAAATATTCAAAGACGCCCTGAGGAACGGTCTACAACTGCCAGAGTCAAAAAGACCGCAGGAAGCGAATATGACCGACGGCCCCAAATACCGCCCCTATCACAGAGTGATAGGTCATGCCATTGAGGACTGCTTCATCTTCAAAGATTGGGTCGAAAAGCAATACAAGGCAGGAGTGATAGAACTGTCTAAAGGCGTGCTAATAAACAGTCCAGTTGCGACCGCCAATTTCATACAAACGGAGACCGAAGTTCTTCATGAAACCGATTCTCTTAGACATCTGCCTTTCTCTGAAAACAATCGACCACCACGTCATTAAACTGGGAACAATCGACCTCTAAGTCGTTAAACTGTGAATGTAAAAAAAATGTAAATAAACAAAAAAAATGTGTAAATAAAAGAAAAATAAAGAAAAGCCGAAATGATGGGGCAACTCGCAATAAAAATCAGCGGGTAAAATAAAGATAAAATAAAGCCGAAATGATGGGGCAACCGCGAATAAAAGCAGAAATGATAGGGCAATCGCGGCCTTCGCGATAAGAAAAGCTGAAATGATAGAGCAATCGCGGTAAAACAAAAACAAAAAAAAAGCAACGGCGAATGATGAGTTGCTTCTGGTACCATGTCTAGTGCAGCGATACAGACGCCAACCAAAATCCAATTTCTCAAAATTCTCCCGACCCTACGGTTAGTCCCCAAATTGACTACCGTATACAATCCACGGGCTCAAATAATTCTCATCATACCCATACCCCACTGTAATCACCAGTTCAGCGGTTGGTCTCCGTCCTTGGAATTATGCTCCATTGGGAAGACCCACTCATGTATCCTCACGATGCATCAGGAGAACAAACCTTCGTGGGATCCTTACGACTCACAAAGGAAAAACACACTTAGGAGTCCCCACGACTCCTAAGAGAAAATACACCTGCGAGATCCTTACGACTCGCAGGGAGAAAATGCTTTTATGGGACCCTCACGGCTCATAAAATTGAAAAGCCTTAGGTGATAGGGATCTAAACCTATCTCCTAAGCCATCGCTTTCCAAATCCCCAAGTGGCGAACGATGAGTCGCTCCTGGTACCATATTCCAGTGCAGCGATGCAGACGCCAACCAAATTCCAAACTCAAATCCCAAATGGCGAATGATGAGTCGCTCCTGGTACCATATTCCAGTGCAGCGATGCAGACGCCAACCAAATTCCAAATCCCATACCCCAACGGCGAATGATGAGTCGCTCCTGGTACCATATTCAAGTGCAGCGATGCAGACGCCGATAAAGTCCCGAAATTTTTCCGGCCCTACGGTCTGGATCATACATCCTGTAAAACCGTATACAATCCACGGGCGTAAAACGATCCCAATCTCTCCCGAGTCCTACCGGCGAGACCACATTCAAAGTCCCACCGGCGGGGAAGATTCAAAAAAAAAAGAGAAGAAAAAAGAAGGTATGTCCACAAGCAAAATGGGCACGGATGAAAACCCGAAAGGGCTCCGTGAGTAAAAACAGCAGGACTGCCGGCGAGTTTGTGAAAACCCGAAAGGACGCAAGCTCATGAAAAAGAGATGAAATGCACTCGCAAAGTCCTCTCGACTTTGTGAGGAGAAAATTCCCGCATGATATCCTTACGACTCACAAAGGAGCAACACACTTAGGAGTCCCCACGACTCCTAGGGAGAAAATACACCTACGGGATCCTTACGACCCGTAGGGAGAAAAATGCTTTGTGAGACCCTTACGGCTCACAAAATTGAAAAGTCTTAGGTGATAGGGACCTAAAACCTGTCTCCTAAGCCATCGCTTCCTGATAAGCAAGGGCAAATGGTGAGTTGCTCCTGGCATTATTCCAGTGCAGCAATGCAGATGCCAAAAAAAAACCAATTTCCAAATCCTCCCGGGGCAAATGATGAGTTGCTCCTGACATTATTCCAGTGCAGCAATGCAGATGCCGGAAAAAAAACCAATTCCCAAATCCTCCCGGGGCAAATGATGAGTTGCTCCTGGCATTATTCCAGTGCAGCAATGCAGATGCCAAACAAAACCGAAATCCTCAAATCCACTCATGGCAAATGATGATTCGCTCCTGGTACCATATTCCAATATAGCGATGCTGATGTCAACCCAAATCAAATCAAACCAACAATCTCTGCGGCGAAATCATGCTTCGTCCCAGAATTTACCCCGTGTCGAGATCATGCTTCGCTTCGGGATATCTACCTTCCTTGCCGGAATTATGCTCCGCCTCGAAATCAAATCAACCAACCAGCTCTGCGTCGAAGTCATGCTCCGTCTCAGAGTGTACCCCGCGTCGAAATCAAGCTTTGCCTCGGTGTATCTGCCTTCCCTGTCGGAATTACGCTTCGGCTCGGAATCAACCAACGACCTCCTCGTCGGAATTATGCTCCGCCTCGGAATCAAGTCAACCAGCCAGCTCTGCGTCGGAATCATGCTTCGTCTCAGAATGTGCACCCCGTGTCGAAATCAAGCTTTGCCTCGGATTATCTTCTTTCCCCATCGGAATTATGCTTCACCTGGGGATCAACCTCTGCATCGAAATTATGCTTCGGTCAGAATGTATGCAGCTCTTCGGAATGATGCTCCGATCCCTTTGAAATCATGCTCCGCTTTTCGGAATGATGCTCCGATCTCTGGAATCATGATCCGCCCTTCGGAAGGATGCTCCGATCCTTGGAATCATGCTCCACTTTTCGGAATGATGCTCCGATCCCTGGAATCATGCTCCACCCTTCGGAATGATGCTCCGATCCTTGGAATCATGCTCCGCTTTTCGGAATGATGCTTTGACCCCCTGGAAGCATGCTCCGCTCCTCGGAATGATGCTCCGATCCTCGGAATTATGCTCCTACCCTTGGGAATCATGCTCCGCTCATCGGAATGATGCTCCGATCTCTGGAATCATGCTCTGCTCATCGTAATGATGCTCTTATCTCTGGAATCATGCTCCGCTCTTCGGAATGATGCTCCGATCCTTGGAATCAAGCTCCGCTCATCGGAATGATGCTCCGATCTTTGGAATCATGCTCCGCTCATTGGAATGATGCTCCGATCTCTGGAATTATACTCCGCGAATCAGAATGATGCTCCGATTTCCAGGAATCATGCTCTCCGGGATGATGCTCCGCCCCTGGAATGATGTTCCACATCGAAGTCCAACTTCAAGATCTATCAATTTCATGCACACAACTCAAATGTGCGGTGTGCATTTATTGATGGGGGGCACTTTGTTGGGGTCAAAATTTGCACCCCGGTTGACCGAGTCAAAGTCAAAGTCAACCCCAAGCCAGGTGGGCCCAAGCCCAGGTCAAGCGGGCCCATGCCCAAGTCGAGCCCGCGGCCAGCCTCCTCCATGCCAAAATATAGATCATGTAATAAATAATTTTTATGTAATTTTTTATGCATGAATGTATGCAAAATGGGCATAAAGCCAAATTTTTGTAAAGCCCATGACTTATGTGCAAAAATAAATGCCACATGAGCCATGGGATGGGCAAAACGCCATTTTGTAAAGCCCAAGGGGCTATATGTAAACATGTAAGCCTATATAAAGCAACATGATGATGAATAAAGCATATACTTTTCATTCTCTCAAAAACTTAGGGTTTGTACCTCTTTCCCCTTTCTGAAGGTTTCAAACCTTTTTCTTTCTTTTGAATTAAATCAAGAGTTTTACTCTTCCTTTTCCAAAACTAAATAGTTTTTCACCACAAAACCCACAAAGAGAAACTTGGATCTGTCATTAAATCTCAAAAAGAAGAGATTTTTAAAATCTCACATCTCTTGATCTTCAAGATCCGGCCAAACAACAGTAGGAAGAGAAGGAGACCCATCTCCAGAAACCCCACTTTGGGGAAGAACTAGGGCTCAAGGGGAGAAGCCCTTCATCGGCTTCAAAACATCTTAGGAGTTTAACTCCTCATACACACACACACACACACACACACACACACAGAATAATAAGTGCTCATTTCTGGGAGTACAACTCCCATTGCAGGGACCAAGTCCCTTTTACTGCTCGAGCGCCCACGTGCTGACACGTGGTGCGCTAGCGCTCTTGCGCCCAGAGCGCTAGCGCTCGAGCGCCCACGTGTCGACACGTGGCGCGCTAGCGCTCTTGCGCCCAGAGCCCTAGTGCCCACGTGCTGACACGTGGCGCGCTAGAGCTCAGTGCGCTAGCGCTCTTGCGCTCAGAGCGCTAGCACCCAAAGCGCCCACGTGCTGACACGTGGCGCGCTAGCGTTCAGTGCGCTAGCGCTCTTGCGCTCAGAGCGCTAGCGCCCAGTGCGCTAGCACCTTAGCGTCCACGTGCCAGTGCGCTAGCGTCCTAGCGCCCACGTGCTGACACGTGGTGCGCTAGCGCTCTTGTGCTCTGTAACAACCGAGTCCAGTTATACCAAATTCTGTTACCGTATGTGCTGTTGTGGTACTTATTTCATTTATCGTATTTTGGCAGTTACTAGTTATAGATTACCCCGACATTACATTTTTGGCATATAACAATTTAATTCATTTAAAATAATTTAAAATATACTTGTCATGGCCTGCTTGATACTCCTAACCCTGTGGTAGCGTCCTTGCATCGTGTTCTCGTCCCGTTCAGTGAAACGGACGTGTTTGGACGACTACGCGCACGTACGTGCGTCCGTTCTTGGGGTATGCTTTTTCATTACAAAATCCTTCACTTCAAATTTTGGAATTTGCCAGTATTTTTCATATTTCAAATTCAAATTTTGGACCCGACCCGGGCGCAATTCTGAAATATTTTGTATCTCGCCAAATTTGATTATCTAATATTTGATTTTACTTAACTTAAAATTTTATCAGCTTAGCAAAAATTTTCCCTCAACGAATTAATCCCAGCAAATATTTTTACAACCTTTTTCCCAAAACAAATCTCCCCAACCAATCAAAATTTCCTCTGTTGCGCTGCTGGGCCCCACATATTTCATTCTCTCCAATAAATCTTCTTTAATCTATCAAATATCCTTTCATATTTTTTCCTTCAGCCAATCGCAATCCCATATTTTTCACCCTGGGCCCCACACGCCTCTCTCACACCTTTCTCCTTCTCTCTCTCTCTCCTCCCTATTTCCTACGCTAAACGCCAATACTATCTCTCATCTCCCCTTTCTCTCTCCTCTCGATCTCTCTCTTCCTCTCGATCTCTCTCGATCTCTCTCGATCTCTCTCTTCCTCTCGATCTCTCTCCTCTTCTCTCTCCTCTCACGAGAGAGAATCTCCCTCTCTCTCTTTCTCTCTCACCCCACGTATCTCTCCCTCTCCCCATATATATTTCTTCTTCCTTCCTCGTTCTCAGAAACTAAACCCATCGATCGCTAACCCTAGCCGCCTCTCTCCTCGTCGCGCAGCCGACGACGAAGCCCTCGACCTCGCCATCTCCACACCATCACCTCCTCCGCTTCCACTTACTTCCTCTCTACAGAGCCGTCCATGCATCCCCAGCAAACCAATCACCTGCACACACACACTCGTCCCTGTCACCTCCACTTCCAGTCACCGCCGGTGATCTTGTTCCGTGTCCCTGGCCCTCGTGCACCCCTATGTGAGCATGGCTTCCCTTCCTCTCCTTCTTCTCCTTCCTTCTCCTTCTTTTCTTTTCTTTTCTTTCAGCTCTGTTTCCATTCTTGATCACCGATGGCCACTGCAGGTACCTCGTCGGAGCTCCGTCGACGCCGTCGACCCTCACGATCCCTCTACAGACCATTATAAGCCTCTTCCCCTTCATTCTCCTTCTTTTCTTCTCTTTTCTCTTTCATACAGTTCTTGAAATCTTAATGTTTACTGTTTCTGGTTCGCCGGAATCCGACCGTGCCGGCGACGTTTCCCGACGACCCAGCGAGGACCTCCGACCCGTGTGACTCCACTGTTTGTCGTTTGGACTCTTTCCGTGTACCGTGCATGCGTCGCGACGTTTCCCGCCGACGCGTAACATTTCGTTTTCCGTATTGCGACCCTTCGAGGCAAGTTAATCTTGCTACATGCTATTTAAATCATTATATACCTATTCTAATACATATAATACCTGTAGTGTAAATTTAGCACCCCATGCATCATTTTATAACTTTTCGATGTTTCGTTTACATCTGTTCATAGTATTTCAGATCTAGAACTTGAAACGTAGCTATTGCATTTAGTTTACTAAACCTACATAATACATGTATATGTTAGATCACATAATCACAATTGTTTTATAGCCATATTACCCTTTGTAGTTTTACCCTATCGTACGACCGATTGCATACATTTAGCCTTATTCACATTCAATTGCATATATAGATTGTTTTCATACAAATTAATATGATTTTATCATCCACATGTGTAACACTGCATTCCTGAATTGTTAAAACTATTCCTTAAACCAAACTGATGACCGTACAACTGAGTAGTTTAATATGCACCTATTGCTATCATGTTACTGTGCTTGTTTATTGTTCTGATAGTATCGTGCTTGTTTAGTCATAACCATGATTATGCTAGTCGATTATAAGCATCCACATGTTATCTTGTACACCCTGACGTGACTTGCTACACATATTACTTGACCAGACATGGTACCATACACTCTTAATATGACATGACACTTTTATACATTACCTGGCTTGACCTGATGTACCATGGTATTACATGTTACCTGATCTTGTGTCTAATGCCAACAAACCTGACATGTAGTCCTCACGGACCGTTCCTGTTGTCTATCCAGACAAACCTGCTCCTACCTGATCCTGTGTTGGCATTAGTTCTTGATTACCGAATACCTGACTTGACATACATAACTTGGGGGTATGGGGAAATCAATGATGAAATCCTGACTTGTAACTCGACAGTTGCTTGCTTTTACTGATCAGTTTTAGAGGCTAGGCCCGCCTCATGACGATGCTGCTGACATCGTTGGTCTGTACCCTTTTTCCTGTCAGTGCCTAGCGGCACGTCTCGGTTTCAGCCCGAGAGTCTTAGACCGTGGTCCCGGGCATGCACGGGATACTATTGAGTTACATCGATGATTCATCAAATTGATTTCAGAGACTTGAGAGTAGATAACCCATTAGACCAGTTTAGTTTACTCACTGCACACTACCCTTCACTGCCCTGATTTATATTGCTGTTACACCTGTTTTACCATTCATGGTTATATTTGCATTGCCTGTTACCCTGTTTATATTTTGTTACTTGATGACATGACGCGCTGACGTCTGGGTTTTGCATGGCCCAGATTCCGTACCTTTGCTGCAGTCCGAGCAGGAGTACTTCAGCCAGCAGGCTGAGCAGTGAGGTTTCAGTAGTAGTTAGTTCTTTTATTTTCTGCATTTTATTCCTGATGTGAGCCCGCATTATGGGACATACATTCCAGTTATTTTGTATTGGATATTTTGCTTCCGCATTTTTATTATTCTTGACTCATGTTATCTTGGCTTATGGACATGTATTAGATGGTTATATTTTATTCTTGATATCTCTACAGTCGTAATGTGACCGTGGATGGATACTTCCTACCCACAGGTAGCATGGTTGGCTATGTCACGTGCCCATCTTAGCGTACTCTGGGAAGCGGGGCGTGACACGCTCAAAGCGCTGGCGCTGGCCCCACGCATCCTTTGGATGCCTTTCCCCCCATTTTTTTTATATATATACATATATATACATATGTATACATATGTACACACACACATACTCCACGACACTGTCCCTGTTAGAAAAAAATTTCTAACGGGGCGCTGCCCCGCACCCCGCAAGGGGCTGCTAGCCCACTTGACCCCCAGCCCGCTATCCGGGTAGCGGGACCCCCGTAAAAACTCTGCGTGGCTCCCGACATATCCAAAACCCCCTTTCAAAACACATCACACGCACACTGCACATTGAGTTCGCATGACCAGTTTAACCCGTCAATCGGAGGTTCCCTTGCTCCAAAGGCGAGGGGTAATTAACGGCAGTTTAGTCCGCGGCTGCTGGAGATTCGGATCCCCACAATCATTAAACCCCGGCCTACCCTAGGCAGGGGGAATCTATAGTACGCCTGACAAGCGTGCGCGTATTCCCATCTCAATGGGGTGACGAAAAACACCCTACAGCCGTCGGTCTGGGGCTGAAGGTAATTCGAATCCGCAGCGACTCGGCCCTCGTTGTCGGTCAAGTGACCGGCCGCTTCGAAGCTCGAGAGCCTCTAATGATGAAGTACCTGGACGAGGTAAGGAAACTCCGGAAAAACTTTGACGAGGTCCAGGTAGAACAAATACCCAGACAGCAGAATGCCCAAGCAGACGCCCTGAGCAAGCTAGCTTCGTCGTACCCGGCCAACAATAGGCGGCCGATCCTCTTCGAAACCTTGCCTCAACCCAGCGTGGGAGGCGAAGCGACGATACTCCACGTATACGCGGCACAGGAGAGCGACCAGGATTGGAGGAAGCCCCTTGTGGAGTTCCTGAAGGACGGTGCATTCCCGGAGGACCGGGCGGCCGCCCGCCGTCTCCGGACCAAAGCCCGCCACTTCGTCTGGAACAATGGGAACCTCTACAAGAAGGCATTCACTCAGCCCCTGCTCCGATGCGTTGACCCCCAAGAGGCCGACTACGTCCTTCGGGAAATCCATGAAGGGGTGGGCGGCGCGCACCAGGGGGCTCGAACATTATCCCAAAAGGCTTTACTCCAAGGGTACTACTGGCCCACCATGCACGAGGACGCCCTGAAGCTGGTCAGGAGGTGCAAGAGCTGCCAGCTCCACGGCAGCATTCCCCGCCTCCCGGCTACCGAGCTAACCGCCCTGACTTCCCCATAGCCGTTCGCCCAGTGGGGACTTGATATGATCGGCTAGTTCCCTGCCGGAACAGGCGGGCACAAATACGTCCTCGTTGCGGTGGACTACTTCACCAAGTGGATCGAGGCTGTCCCCATCAGGAAACCGGACGCCGCCACAACCATCAAGTTCCTGCAAAACAACCTGATACTCCGGTTTGGCATCCCGAGGTGCATTATCACCGACCACGGGACGAACTTCGAGAACGAGAAAGTAAAGGACTTCCGCAAAAAGTACCATATCCTCATGAAGTTCGCCGCGGTTGCGCACCCCCAATATAACGGGCAGGCCGAGGTCGCTAACCGAGACGTCCTACGGGGTCTCCGGACCCGCCTAGAAGGGAGACAAGGCAGTTGGGTCGAAGAGCTGCCCCGGGTCTTATGGGCCCTGCGGACGTCGAGAAAGACTCCCATCGGGGAGACCCCTTTCGGCCTCTGCTACGGGACCGAAGCGATGGTCCCAGTGGAGATTGGGCTGCCCAGTCACCGGGTCGAGCACTTCGACGATGACGCAAACACCATGGCGCTACGGACCAACCTCGACATATTGTTGGAGAAAAGGGATCGGGCCCAGATCAGAGCCACCGTCTATCAGCAACAGACAGCCCGATACTACAACGCTCGGGTTAAACGCCGCTCCTTCAAGACCGGGGACCTGGTCCTACGGAGGAACGAATTCATCGACCAAGGCAGGCTTCACAAGTTCTCCTCAAAATGGGAGGGTCCTTTCCTCGTCTCTGAAGTGCTCCTCGGCGGATCCTACCACCTGTAAGACGCGGACGGACGAAAGCTGCCACGGCCTTACAACGCCGAGAAGCTCAAGCTATACCAATGAGGTCAAAGCCAATAAGTGTTGCCACCCCCCCTCGAAATTTCCCTTTCGCAAAGATGGTGTAAAGCGTCCTCTCAAATTCCTGTCCATACGACTAAAGAAACGTCGAATCTTTTTTCCCCAGTAGAGTTCTCCCTTTACAACGCAAAGCCCTCGCCACGGTGCGACTGTGCGCCCCACTATCCACCGTCAAAAAGCCCTCCCAGAGGCAGTCGAGTCCGAGGATCCCTCGCTCGGCTATCCCCATCGGGCAGCTTCCCTGCCACAACGCTGGGGATCAAAAAGCCCTCACAGAGGCAGTCGAGCCCGAGGATCCCTCGCTCGGCTATTCCCGGCGGGCAGCTTCCCTTCCACAACGCCGGGGATCAAAAAGCCCTCACAGAGGCAGTCGAGCCCGAGGATCCCTCGCTCGGCTATTCCCGGCGGGCAGCTTCCCTGCCACAACGCCGGGGATCAAAAAGCCCTCCCAGAGGCAGTCGAGCCCGAAGATCCCTCGCTCGGCTATCCTTCAGGACAAAAGCCCTCGCCAAGAGGCACCGGGCAGTAACCCTGCCCGGCTAAGGGTCCTTGGTTGGCTTCTACAGCCCCTCCCGCGCTAAGGACCAAAGTCCTCCCAGAGGCAGTCGAGTCCTTGCTCGGCTATCCCCGGCTGGTAGCTTCCTACCACAACCGACAGGGATCAAAGTCCTCGCCAAGAGGCACTGGGCAGTAACCCTGCTCAGTTACCGTCCTGAAGGATCAAAAGCCTTCGCAAGAGGCAACCGAGCAGCTACCCTTCTCGGTCTACTCCGGCTGGTAGCTCCCTACCCACGTCGCCAGGGATCAGAATGCCCTCGGAAGAGGCACCAGAGCGGCTACTCTGCTCGTCCATCCCAGGCTGGTAGTTGCCTACCCTCGACGCCAGAGGTCAAAGCCCTCGTCAAGAGGCAACCGCGCAGTTTCACTGCCCGGTCATCCTTAGCGAGCTTCTTACAGCCACTCCAGTGCTAAGGACCAAAGTCCTCCGAGAGGCAGTCGAGTCCTTGCTCGGCTATCCTCGGCTGGTAGCTTCCTACCACAACCGACAGAAATCTCAGCCCTCGCCAGGAGGCAACCGCGCAGGTTCACTGCCCGGTCATCCTTAATGGGATTCTTACAGAACCCACCCTACGCCAAAGATCGAGGCCACCGCAAGGAGTTACAGAGCAGCTACCCCGCTCGATCTTCCCTGATGGATAGCTTCCCTACCACAACGCCAGGGATCGGTAAGCCCTTGCAAGAAACAACTGCGCAGCTAGCCTGCCCAATCACCACCGGCTGGTCGTCGATGCTCAAAGTCAAAGACGCCCTGTGGAGGATCCGATACAACAGGGAGAGACGCCAAGTCATCCAAGTCTAGACGATCTCCCCCCGACTCCGGGGCCCATGGGAATACCTCCTCGGCAGCGCTTGACATGCTCGTCGGCTAGTGATTAAAGTCAACTCGACGGAAGATCGCCAGACAGATAGCCAACCTGACACGAGAACACAACGGTACGAGCAAAGATATCCTACGAACATCCTTCACACACAGAAGATGAAATTCTAACCTGCGAAACAAATATTTTCTTTTATTGCCAAAAGCAAGGTTTTTACAAAGGGTATTCTGGGCCCCCCAGCCCTTCAGACTGCCCGGAGGCTTACTTCGGTCCCTTCATCGCTGGCATCACGGCCTGCCGAGGGCTCTACCACCGGAGATTTTGCCACCAGGGGCGCGCCCTACTCCCCTCGCGATCTCCCACCGGAGGCTTCGCCGCCGGAAGCGGAGCCCGAGCGCGGAGTTCACCATCGTCGAACTCAGGAAGCCGTTCTTTCACGGCGTCCAGGGCCTTATTCCATGCGACGGCAGAATACTCTCCGAGCTCGGCGTAAAACTGCTCTGACGCCTTATAATCGGCCACAGCTTTCTTAGCCCAAGCCTCGGCAACTTGGGCCTCCAGCAGCGCCGCCTCGGCATCTCTCCTGTTGGCACCCCTCTCTTTTTCCAGGGCCGCGAGGCGTTCGGCCAGATCTGCCAGCTTCCTATCGGCAACTCGGAGGGACGCATTCAGACGACGAAGGACGCCCCGATTCGCTGAATTGGCAAGTTCCGCAGCCTCCGCCCGGCCCGCCAAGACGTCGGCCCTTGCCCTCTCCAGGCGTTCACGTCGCAAAACCTCGACCTCCGAAGGGAACGCTTCCACTGGCCTCGGGGCGTGGAACGCCCCCTCGGCCTCCATACGAGTGGCAAGGACGCAGTGTTGAAGAACCTGACAGAAAGCAGATGAGAAACCAGGAGGCCCCTGAGCCAGAGAAAGGTATACCAGGAGAAATACACATAAAGGGGTTCGTACCTGGACCGCCCCCTGGGCCATGGCCTCCAATTGGTCCCTCAGGGGGCCGTACGGAAGCTTTCCCCCGGCCGACTCCTCCATCCCGGCGAGCAGGCCAGCGGCAACGGAAAGTCCAGACGGAACCGTGAAGACGGCGCCCCCCTCCTACACGGAAATTCCCTCGGGGACCCTCGATGACGACGCGTGAGAAACCGTCCTCTTCCTATTGAGAGAGGGCCTGCCCTCGCC
Organism: Agapanthus africanus; assembly: GCA_030015575.1. Lineage (NCBI taxonomy): Eukaryota > Viridiplantae > Streptophyta > Magnoliopsida > Asparagales > Amaryllidaceae > Agapanthus > Agapanthus africanus. The sequence continues at coordinate 33,705,587 of CM057339.1, forward strand.
CTTCCCTCTGTCTCCCGTCTGCGGCTCGGGTAACTGTGGACGTCTCTGGCCGCCGCCGGAGAAACCACCAGATGCCGTCGACGAAGCAGACAGCCCTACCGGGGGCTCGGCCGCGCCACCAGTCTCCTTCTGGCGCGAGCAGCCTGAAAAGTGAGAGCGAACCATGTATTCAAAAGAAAGAAGAACGCCGAGCAGCAACGACTCAAGGAAGAGGGAGGAATGAAAGATTGGAGGCCCTGGGGCGGGCCCACCCCTGTTTATTGCTGCGTACGGCCCCATCCAACGGCGACCGTCATCTTCCGCCGAAACACCCCCCTCGACCAGCGGCTCCGATCGCTCCACGTGTCGACCTTGTGCTGGACCGCGTCCCATCTGACGCCGCAGGCCTGCATACGTCGCGTCGGCCAATCGGCGCTTGACGCGTGGACCGTCGCTTCAGTTGCAGAGTGCACGAACCGACGCACCTTCTTTAAATGCAGATATTTCGCCTTGATTCGCTAGCGGAAAAGAAAACTGACGGCCCGAGGACTCGTCCCGACTAAACCCAAGAAAGGAGCACACCCCGGGAGACCTGGCAGTCCACTCCTGCCCCGACCCGCTAGCTGGTTGGGACAAGAGTGGGGGGCTAATGATGATGCTCAAGATCAGCGATCTCCAAGATCAGGACACGTGGAAGATGACGTGTCCCAGGACTCAGAAGAAAGGGCCCACAGGGGTCGTCCAAGCCACCCTGTGCCCGAACTGTAAGCACGAACTGGCCCTCCTCGGTGCCCCCTGTGAATTAGCCTCCTCGGCCACTCAGCTCGCCTCGAGCTTCCATAGGACCAAGACTTCTCGGCCTCCTCGCTCGTCCCCGAGCTCCCGCCGAGATCGTCTTCCTCGGCCTTCCGACTAACTCCATCCCTCACAGGCGTAACCGCCGCTCCGTGAATCTCGCCATGCGCGGATTTTACGCCAGCAACATCCCACGTTCCACGCCATCACGATCCCCATTGATGGGCGATCCGCTCTCCACGTGGGCGTGACGTCGGGAGCATAACTGCCGGCGAGATTCTCGCGCCAGCTGCTGCGTGCTACCACTGTTATATAAATCCCCATCACAGAGGGGTCAAGTAAGCCATTCTTTACTCTTTTAAGCCGTTACTCTGCTCGGATCTCATCACTAACTTGATCGTCGGATGGTCCTTGGTGGTACCAAACCATCCCGGGACTTCTTTACAGGTACTCGGCACCAAACTCCTCATACCACCCATTCCACCAAAACCCATTGAGATCCACACGCAACAGAAGATAACCATCTAAGTCCACCGGGAGATCAGCGGAAGACAACATCTGATGGAGACCCGAAAAGGACCTCCATCACTCCCTCCACAGGGGATCGAATCCCCGCACACTCACCAAAGATATACCAACTAAGCTAAGTCATTGCTCATCAGTAAAATAATTAGAATTTTAAATTAAGAAAAAAGTTGGGCATGAGCTCTAAGAGTAATAAATGCTGAAATATTTTTTTCTAAAATATATTCCCAGAAAGAGAAGCTATCATACAAAATGGGAATAACTTGTGGAGTAAAACTTTGCTCGCAAAGTGAGGGGTCATCCGTTCAAAACCTAAAGGGACCGCATCCAAAAAATAAATTAAGTGAGGCTCTCATACGTATGAGCTATACAATCGACTGTAAACTTGGTGTGTTCCATATGAGTTTGCGTAATATAAATTATCTATAGTCTTTTATATTTTTCCATATCCGCCTCTTTCATTTGTATGTTCATCCAAAAATAAATAAATTGTTTCAATAATACTTACTTTCAAACAAACATATGAATGTCTTTTGGGTCAAACATACAGATAGAAAAATAAATGAACTTCATATTCTAATTTCTAAGCTAAGCATTTTCTTTGTTTTATAAGAGAAGCAATATGCTTTTTAAATTATTTAAAGCCATATTTGTGAGATCACTGGTAGTTTAATCCTTGATATAGAAAGAATAATGTATAACAATTACAAGTAATCGTCGGTTAGGGCTAAAACTACGAAGCTAGTCCCTGTTGTTTTCACTCCTGGTATTCCTTGCTGTTAAGATCAACATCATAGAATTCTTTGATCTTAAAATCGACGGTCACAATTGCTGCCAAACAGTGTAAAACAGGAGGGGATTTGATGTTGGTATTTTTCATGTGCTTTGCACGTGTGATATACTGTCAGAATAATCTCAGATCACCAAAACAGCAGGAAACATAATAGCAGCTCCGGATCCCTTTTTAAATACTTGATTCTCATATAAGTTGAGGAGGATATAGTTAGAAATATACAATTACATGCCATGGTGGGCCCAGAATAATAGATAGCAAAATACCACATGCTTCAAGATGCCTCAATTGCATCAATAGGCAATCTAGATGTTAATCCTAAATTATCATGAAATATTACCATGCTTGTTTAGATGTAAACGGTATTTCTGGAAATATAGTATTACCATGGTAATCAAATGACCTCATTTCATAGTAATCCTATTTTCCCCAAAACATGTATTTATTCTATAGTATCACGAAATATTCCCGTCCAACACCATCCGCCGCCGGCCTCCATTGCCTCCCGCCAGCCCTGCGGCCCATCGTATGTCGTCCGCCGCCCAGCCCACCGCCGATCGGCCATCGCCGATTGTTCACCAGCCGACCCGCTGCCGACCTGCCACCGATCGGACGTTTGCCGTTGGCCGGCAGTAGTCCGTCCCAGGTCGGCGGCTTTCTCGCCCCGTCAGCCATCAATTGCCCGTTCGCCGCCAGCCTCGCCGCCGGTTGACGGTGACACAAACATATTACCGAGAATGATTAAAATATACCAAGCACGTTAATGCAACATTGCTTGAAATTAGATATTCCATTCCCGGAAATGCAAGGATTCTTGGTAATCTTCCATTTCATATAACAAGCGCAACATAAAGCTTCAAAGCATAACACATGAGGCTTGACCCATCACAAATGCAAAAAGATACGGATGGGTTGCTATTTCAATAAAGTCTTATCTAAACTATGATAACCAAAAAATTTGAGTCTCCAAATTGATTTCAATTTGATGGTTTAACATAAACTCAAATAATGCCACATCAGCAGCAAAAAAAATTAAATGTTGAATTTTTTAAATAAATATTTAATAAATAGAATTATCAACCGAATCAATTATAACTATACAATCATCTTTATTGGTCTTAAATAACTATTAGAATTATTGTGAATCATTTTGAAAACAATTAACCACTCTCACTATATCTGATATTTAATCTTCTCTATTTTTTTTTGAATTTAAATAAAAAAATGACATATAATTTTTATTTCAACAAGTGCATCGCAAGTGCAAGATACCGGTACCAATATCGGAGGACCAAAGTGGCCAAGGGCTTGTTAATTGTTTGGCAACATGGTCATGGTTGTCAAACACATGATTTTGTGAGTTTTCGATGCTATTCTTCAAAATATCTATGTTTGGCAATCAAAACAAAGTTTTATAAATCAAGGTTTCAAGAAACTATAAGGGCAGGAAAACTTCTCTCTCTTGTACTCAAAAATAAGTTCATTAAAATTTTGGTTTCATAAACCATGTTGTTACCAATCGATCTTGTATCTTGTACTTTGCGAAGTCCAAATTCTACGATTGCGAAGTCCAAATTTTACGACCTTGTACTCTGCGTTGTCCGAATTTTACGAAAACCACTATTTACGTGTGCACTTACGACAACCATGAATTACTTGTGCACAAACTATGGTTTCATTTTCACTCAACCGATACCGCAGTTTCAGATACCTTACAGCCAAACTATGTCAGAAGTTTAGTTTAGCACAAGAAAAACTAAGAAATGAAAAACAAAAGTTCCTCACCGTTGTTTGATTGAAATTACTAAGAATGGAGAAAAAATAAGTCTCATTCTCTACAACAGCAAGGCAAAAGTGAACTAAAATATTTCCACTGCATTTCCTATAATTTAACATAAAGGCAAGCAGACAATTTATACAAAGCAAACCAGTTCAAACGATCTGAAACAAAATAATATAACCAACTAAATCTCCTATAAACACAAGCACCAATCAGAATGATGACTAGCTATCTATAAAATCCATAAGAAGATTAACAAATACAAGGTGCAGAAGCGTAGGCACATATCACTGTTGCTGCAAGCGGTATAAAAAGGAGAAGAAGCTAATCAAAGGATGGCGAACAAGAGGATGCGGGTCGAGGAACTGAGAATATTGATTAGATAGTTATCAAGCAAACAAGATGCCGACCAGAGAAGCTGGCTATAATGATCAGTCAACATGGCCATTCATGCCGCCGCCGCCGCCGCTTCCGATGTGATTAGCATCGTTGAACTAAGGCAACGCTCCACTGACATCAAATGTGGTTTCAGGCAGTCAGCTTTTAACTTTATCAACTGCTCGAATAAAAACACCATTAGCAGCTGAATGGCTCGATGCCGTAATCCACATCCACTGTTAATGAACCGACACCTCACAACAATACTAATATAGGCGGCTGTGGTTGCATAAATGACTTTGCTGATCGATCAATATAGACTAACTCTATTGGTCGTATCTCTGTGTCTTGATAACTATCCACAATTAGTCTCTGCTCCTTGACCCGAATCCTCTTGTTTGCCACCATTTGCTAAGCTACTAATCATTAACTAAATGCCGGAATCATTCAATGCCATGAACTTGCACTGCTCATTCATAGCGAGCAGTTGGGCCTCCTTATCATCTACCATCGCTCTTAGTGCAACATTCTCCTCCACGAGCTTTTGAATGTCAGCCTCTTTCCGTGCCTTTTCACTCTCGAGATGTACATTTTTCTCCATTAACCTGTTTCAAATCACAGCTACGCATATAAAAAAAGGTAATCCTTTAATGATATATTTCAATTTATACTAAGAGAAAAATGTAGTTAATATGAGGAATGCTTGAACTGATCGGTATGGAGGCCAACAGTTTCAAAGCTCTGGTTTAGTCGGTCTGGAGGACACTGAAAATATGAAAATATAATCTTTTGGCTTGTAGTTTCAAGAAGTCAAATAGCAAATTTTGGCGCTAAACATTTTAACTTTAGCCAAAACCTTGAGAAACTAGGATTTACATTTATACAAAGTTACAAACCCTGGTTCTATTAACTGAAACGATATTCTGTCATATTTAATATAATACTTTTGGCTATAGAAATGTGTTTATTTCGCATTTTTCGCTCTTGGCTTTAACTAATCTACACACAGACCTCCCCGTCAGTGTAGGAGGATGTTGAAGAGGACACACTGATCATATGCAAATATTGCAGCCCTCTAACCTGTCAATAATTTCCTTGGCCAGAATTTTGGCACTAATTAACACATGGTTGACATCAGGTCAACAATCAAAAAATTGGTCAAACCTTGTGTAGCCTTAATTGAGCCAAACGTACATGAATTTAAATTAGGCGATCAATTCCATCTATGAACTGCATGCAACTTTAAAGGAAACCCAGCCAACTTACTAACCGAACACTATTACACCACTTGAAGCATAAAGGATAGTTTAACGAGCCATTATTTCACTCTTTCTCTGCCATATGTCTGTTCTGATACTGCCATGAAGCCACTGAACTTGCACCTAAACCCCGAAGTTACCAAGAACACATACTTAAAGAACTTGAGCGCACGGAAATGCTGCAAATTTACCAGTTTCTATGAGTGGTAATGCAAAAAACTAGACTCTAGGCCACTGATTTTAAATAAATAAATACACAGATGTAAATGTTCCAGCAATAGAGGCTATATAGAAAAAAATGAGCGCAAGGGGGACAAAGAGGGGAAATGATGTATGACAATTAAGATAAACAATCAATCAGGTGATACCTGTCAAAAAGCTTCTCCATTGTTTGCAAATTCTTCTCCGACGAAACAATGTTCACTCTATCACTGATGAGACTACTCACAAATGACCTCAAGCTCTCAAAGTCTCGCTTCACACGATGAAGCTCCTCCTCATTTTCTGCAGCTTGATTCCTTTGCCGGGATGTTTCCTCTACCATTTCTTCAACCTTCTGTCTCATCTCATTCAAGACACCATTTGTGTCCAACGCAAACTTTTCCATCTCTAAGACTTTTTTTGACATGCTCTCAATTTGTATAGTTTTCCTTACAATTTCCTCAAGACCCAGATTGACTATTTGTTTCTGAGTCGCTGCTTCTGCTTCAGCCATTATAACTCTCTTAACAAGAGACTCCATGACATCTGATACGATATGAACTGATTTAAGAATTTCGTTACTTGAATGTTCATGAGAAGAAAGATCGATACTTTTTGACCAACCAGATAATGGTATCCCATGTTTGTCAACAAACCCAATCCCCTCTTGGTGTTTGATTCCACATGAGGTGTATAATAAATGAGGAACAGTCATAAATTTTGCCTTTGACTTTAGGCATGTGAGCAATGTTCCAGCGGTTTTTACTCTGCGCCAAAGATGTTCTAATTCTTTATTTGCATCATTCTTGTTAACTTTTAATTCTGCAACCTTCTCTTCTAATGTCTCATAATTTACCTGTTCACCTTCCAGAACTTGATGTTCCATAACTGCATATCGAGCAATTTTCCAGTTAAAGTTAAGAGGTTAAAAAAACATACACGAGAACAGTACAACAATAATAAGTGTGTGAGGAAAGCATGCTTTATCGTGGATAAAAAAAATTTAAGAACGATATTGGGGGAACTGGGGAAAAATTGCAATTGAGTCACCCCAAGTCCAACAAACGATATTACACACCTTATGTTGGAAGCAAATGCCTCATCCAAGTCGCAAAACCACAACAGTTTAACTTTTTGCATATTTACCATAAAATCATCAATTGGAGCATATGTTTAAAATACTAAAAGTTTAATTTTACTTTGGAAAAAGAATGCATTAAATTTTCCAAGAGAAGAAACTAGAGAATTGGAAGGCGAATTTGAGTGTTCGGACGCATCATGAGATTCACAAGTATGAGACTAGGGCTCCTGCAGATTAACAGCTTGAGTGGTCCCTGCAGATTAACAGCTCGAGGGAAACCTTTTGGCAGGTGGTGGTTAAGGGTATATGTAGGAGAGCATGGAAATTAGAAGGGTTGACTTTTGAGGTGAAATGTTAATCTTGAAAACTCAATCTAAGAACCCTTAATTTTAATATATGTTTATGTACAATAATATGTACATGTCTACTAATTTTAAGTGTATTGGAACTATTAAAAAGAGGCCTCGTACCAACTAACATCAACACTTGATTTGAGAAGTTCCAGAAGCCATTCTCTCACCCAAATGTGATATTAACGCCATATCAAATTTAAAGGTATGAAACTTTTCCATATGAATATGCTATTCTTATATTTTTTAGGCTTAAATGCAACAAACTCCCTTGTGGTTTTAGCCCATGGCAGATAACTACCATGTACTTTAAAAATGGCAGAAAACTACCCAAACTAACGGTAACAGATCAGTTTTAACGTGCCACATCAGCATAATTTTTTAATACAAAATACACTCTTCTTCTACCTCTAACCCTAACCCTAGACTTTACCCCCACCGGTGCTACGCCGCCGCCGCCGCCGCCGCCGTTGTGGTTGCCGTCATCACAACCGCTGCCTTCATCCATGCCTCCTCTGCTTCATCTTCCTCTCACCATCACACTCTTTTCATTCTCATCCACAACCTCATCCTTCTCTGCCCACCGCCTCCTCTCATCATCATCTTCATCGTCGCCGTCTCCCCTTCATCCCCTCCTTGAACTCCTCACATCGGCGTCGCCATCTTCTTCTCCTCCTTAGCGTCTCCCCATCATCATCCTCACCGTCGTCCCCTCCTCCTCGGCTTCTCATCATCGTCATTGTGATCCCCTCCTTCCCGAACTCCCCTCATCATCATCCATATCGTGCCTTCTTCCCTCCTACACCTTCACCTCCACCCATGCCGCCACTTCCTCCAACTCCTCGGCCTCCCATCATCGCCGCCGCCGTCATCATCCCCTCATCCACCTCGTCGTTGACCACAGCTACCGCCGCCGTGACATCAAATTAATTGCTTAATTGGTAATTAATTATTCAAAATAATTATTAAAACACTTATTAAATATTTCATATAATTGATTATATTTAAAAAGGGTAAATTTGTCAATTGTCTTTTTACCCCCAAGTTAACGGTGTTAACCCGGATCCGTTAGTTTGGATAGTTTTCTGCCAATTTTGAAGTATAGGGTAGTTACCTGTCACGGGCTGAACCACCGGGGAGTTTGTTGCATTTAAGCCATTTTTTATTCATAGTGAGTGGCGAGTGCAATATCTGCATACCATGGTTGTTTGAAATTTTGTTTCTGCACTTTCCAGTCATACGTTGTCTTCGCTATTGTTTCGAGAATCAGGTAAGCTTTACATTTGATGGGCTGTATGATGAGACACGAGTGGATTTATCTTCACAGGTCATGTAATTTACAACTTCGACCCTCTTCGTTTGGAGGAAGACCGCACTTTTCACATGATGAAACACATAGAACTGATGATGATGCTGTCTCCTTTGCCTGTTATATATTTTCCTACGAACTTATAGTATCCTTCCCATGAGAGTCAACTAACAATAGGAAAAATCAACACAAAAAATATGATAGTATAGCGACCAGGAATTGAAACTAATATGCAAGACAATGCCATCTTGATATTTAGAAGTTAAAGCAGTTTTCCAGGACAAGAAGGAAAGGATTCGTAATAAAAAATATAATCAACATTTCTATAGTAGTGATAATTGTTATAATTTGGACATTCGCGTTCTTTGAAGGCTCAAAAATAGTGAGTGCATTATGAATCTATGATAAAGATACACAATTAAGACTTAAAGAGTAAATTATTAAGAAGAAAAAATGTCGATCCTCTGAAAAAGTCGAAACGATCCATATAAATCAAGATGTTAGTCATGCCACATTATTCTCTATTTGAATTGATTTAGTTTGTTGATGTCATTAGGTAGAAGGGGGAAATATAACTTGAGATAACTGCAGTTATCCCAACTCCAATCCGACCAAAGTTTTGTAAACTCCATTTTTGGAGTTTGGGGCTTGCAGACCACGGTTTGCATCCTCTCTACCTCCACTTCAAAATAAACCACAGTTATCCTAACTCCAAATCCAAACAGGGCCTCAACAGCCGATGATGTTCAATAACATGAAACTAACAACTATAAATGCTAGGAAACTAAATTAATGAGATTAATCGTATATGCACGAACTTCAAAACCCTACCAGTAACGATGGAAACAACAGATCTGAGCCAGAAATAATGAACAAATACAGGATTTTGATCGAAAATTACCTTTCAAAATGCAAGAAGAGGCGTTAAAATGCAAGAAGAGGCTTCGATCGTCCTATTCCAACTCCTCACTTCCGCTTCAAGAATCGGGTGGGCTTCTTCCTTATATATGCATGAACTTCAGAACCCAAAGCCTAATTTCAACCCAACAAGGATTTTGATCGGAAACATACCTTCAAATTGAGAAAAGAGAGAGGCTTCGATCGATTTCGATCCTCGTCGTTGCTGATGCAAGAATCGTGTGGACTTTGTGGTTGTACACGCATGAACTACAAAACCCTAACCCTAGTTTCAATACGATAGATCTGACCACAAAATTGAATAAAGGAAGGGATTTAATTATTAAAAAAAAAGCTTCAAAATGAGAGAAGAGAGGCTTCGATCGTTTTCGATCGCCGTTTTCGTTCGCCCCTCTTCCTCTTTAATGATGATGTGGGATCGATTAGGGTTTGATGATGGGATGATGAGTAGCGTGGTATGATAAGACGCAAGGGGAATTTATCTTATCGTGTCTTCCTAATTTACAAAGATCAGAAAATTCTTGGAAACATCCTTGCATGATTTTTATTTATAAAAACAGCCCCAAATATTGTTAAAGTTAAAAACTAAAATGGCAGCAACTTCGAGAACCGGCTGTGTTTTTCTCCTACGGTCAATTTTAAGCTTTTAAATAGCAAAAATACTTTTTTCTATCCAAATTTGTCTATCCAATAGTTTACCAAAAATACAAACTCCATGGGGCCACCTGTTTGACACAATTATCTAGGTGTTGTGGGTCCTACCATTTTATCTCTTAAATAAACTTTTGGATAGACAAAATATGGATAGGAAAAGTATTAGTGATCGAGAAAGCCAAAGACGCGGAAAGGATTTCTTACATTGGGAGTGAGTGAGGTGGAGATGAATGAGAGCCGTTAATTTATCCAAAAACTGTCCATCTCACCCTGATTAACCTTAAAGCATACACCAACATAGATGCATATGTAGTCAACCATGAATCTTTGAGAGTTGTTTTCATAATAGCAATTTTTTGGGCTGTTTTTCAAAATCCCTAATCTTTCCATGTTCTATATAGAAAAAGCTAACTTATCAAATGACCGGTTTTTTTACGAAATAGGATGGTTTAATATTAAATTTATTAAAATAGGTTGGTAAAAAGCCCTGGAATCAGCAGTTAGTTGAATTCAATGATAAAAAAACATCTACACAAGCTTTGTAGTAATCATTATGGTAAGAATTACAGAAACTTATGCAATTTTTATTTGTAATAAATATTATTATTAGGACGGCATTCGCCCGCTCTTCCGCAACTCTGAGAATAGGACGGTTTGGGGCCACGTAAGCATGGCCCCAATTTTTTTTGGGTCTGATATAATGGCAAGGCGGATTCTCAGAATCCGTCTTCCCAGTATTTTTGGGAAGGCGGGTTCTCAGAATCAGCCTTCCCAGTATTTTTGGGAAGGCGGGTTCTAAAAACCCGGCTTACCTTTATATCTCTCATCTTTGTCGGATCTCTTTTTCCTCCATTATTCACTTCCTCTATCGAGCAGCAACAGTTTCCTTTCTTTGCCCCGTTCCTGACTTCTCAAAATTCCCTGACCAAGTTCATAGATTTTTTTTTTATTTTCTTAAAAAATTCAAATAGAATGGAAAATCAACAATTGGATGGATCATTTCTTGTACATCAAGATCAACATAGATCTTTGGGTATATTACATGGATAGGTAAAATTCGAAACTTAATTCTTTCTTAAATTTATAATTTAGCTGCTTTTGTTAGCTAGAAAAGAAATTGGAATTTGGTTAGTGTTATTGGGTTATGTTTTTATTATGATTGGAAATTTGGATGGATATGTAGATGAATTTGGTATTATTTAGTCAGGCATGAATCAATATTTTTAAAACTAGATTATGGGAGATTGAGATTTCATATATTAGTTTCAAGTTGACACGATTATAGAAAGAGAAGCTGTCATCTTTCTTTCTTATCTGTCTTAAAGTTCTAAATAGTGATCTAGTTGAAATTCACAAATTAGAGCTTGTTGAAAGTTTTGGATTCTTTAAATTGGATTGTTGATCAAATGTTAAATTCAAGTAAAAGTTATAAATTTTGCATCCTTGGGACACAGACAGATATTTTCCGTAAATAGAAATACCGTTGGCTATAGTGCCCACAAGTCAATTATTGGATCGCAGACACGTGATTGCAATGATTGAGGGAGGACCTATACCGGTAGAACAGTCTTACTCGAGATGATAGTATGCTATCTGGTTTGTCTTTATCATCGTGTACATACTTCAGGTGACATTACATATCATTATTACATGTTGATAGAGCTCATAGGATTCTTTCTTGACTACCAGCAGTATGATGGCGATTATATACGTGAGAGTTTGGTGGTCTATAAGCACATCCTTAAATAGTCCTTAGTCGAGAGAGTTTCGAGACTGGACATCGATACTCCAGAGTAGACTAGAGTATACGGATCGAGACCCTGACGAGGGGCGGTGGCCGGTCTCACAAGCCATTGGTGTCAGTTGGTTCACCTAAGATGTATACAGGTGCTCATTGGATTATGAGTATACCGGACGGACTCGCCGGGAACATGCTAGTTGGTATTATACCTATTGTCAGATAGCAGTTCTGTAACAACTCCAATTCGTGTGTACATAAATTTGATTAAAAATTAATGTATACTTGGGGTATTTACAATTCCTGTGAGTACTATAAGAATTTGATTTACTTTTGAACAGCAAGAAAGAATTTGTAGCTCACTGGTAATACCTTGCACTGCTGAACCAAAACACCAGAGTTCAAATCCTATCAGACATACATTCTTTTTATTTAAAATTCTATTAATCTTTCAGAAGCCAAAGAGTTGCACGTGCACTACACGTAATATGGTAAGTTACAGAATAATCTAACAGGTGTAATATGCTAGTTGAAGTGTCGTGGACACGTGGCGAGGATATGAGCCCCCACCTCTTGACTCGGGCTGGCAAGATGCCAACTCGGGCCGGCGCCCCCGGTGGAAGTGAGCCCAAATCCTAATTTTTTTTAGCCCCTGCGCCCCTTGGTCTACCCCACCCCCTACACTGTTTAAATTCTTTGCAATTAACCAGAGAATTAAAATACCCCTTTTTAATCTTTTTTTAATGCATATTTTTAATGCATTTTCACTACCCTAAAACCCTAATTTTTTCTATAAATACCACCCTCAAATCACCCCTCTTCACTCCCAAAATCCTGCCCAAACTCTCAAGAAAATTCCAAGATCTTTTTGTGTGCAAGTGGAGTTAGCAAAGGGCGAAGCTCCGACGAACTTCCGGCGACAACTCAAGGAATTTCCGACGACGAAACGATGCACCGGCAACTCCCTCCTCTTCCTCTTTCTCTCCTCTAGCCAATCATCCAGTAAGTCCCTACTTCTCCTTCTTTTCTCTATTCTAAAAACATTCAAAACTAAATCCCGACGGAAGCGGAGTTAATCCGACTTCCGATTCGGTTTTTCCTTAAAAAGTTCTATTTTTCTTAAACACAATAATACCAAACTCTTATGTCATGACTATTAAATATTAATGAAGATAATAGAACAAGTTTTACATCAAAATAATAACCGTAACAAGTTTTATTCCACTTTTACATTAAAATATCCTTATGTTTCATTTTGACATGCTTGAACTTTTAAAACAGTATTACCTTATAAAACTCACGAGGTAATGACCTATCTCCTCACAACACACATATCTAATATAGCATGATGGAATTTGGGAACATAGATTCGAGAAAATACGACATTTACATATAACTATCTTCAACTTATATAACATTTTTCAACAAGAAGTGTATTTTAACAAATCTTTGCGAGTGTGCTTCTACAACCCATTTTAGGGAACCCGTTCGGTATGGTGCGGATTATCGCACATTTTCGGGCCTAGTAGAGTGAGATACAGACCTCCGCAAGGAGCATACGATCTCGAAAGATTTAAAATACAATTTTCTTTAGAAAATGTGATTTCTATTATAAATAAAACTTATATATTTAATATATATATATATATATATGTAATTAATATCAAAATATCTATTTTTAATATTTATAATATTCCATATTTCCAAAATTTAAGAAAAACATCTCATTTACAAGAAAATACCATACAATTCCAATATTACAAATAAATACCATATATTATGAAATTAGATTTTATTCATTAGAAATGCCACATTGATAAAATATATATCAATGAAAACTCTAAAGACGATAATAAAATACTTGAGGTGTATTTTGAAAATTATCCAAAATTATTTTACATAAACCCCCTCAAGTTATACTAAATTATAATAAGGACCCTAGTAAACATAGATTTAAGCGGGACCGGTCTCTTGAGCCTCAGGGAGCCGGAGATATGGGTGCTTGCCTATTTAAGGTAGACAACTTAACAAACGGTGTTATCAACACGGTAATTATCTTTGAAAAAGACACAAATCCTGCCATCCATATGCAGTAGTTACTGATAGCACCAAAACATAATTCAGGACTTCAATTTCTTTTCTAATTTTCTGACTCAGACTGAGTCTCAATATAATCAATCTGACTTGAATATAATTCAAGTATCAAATTTCAATACAACATGGATCTATGAATCCGTCTATTCAATCAAATCAATATATATTGACCGAACCGAACCATAGATATATTCCATCTATATGTTCATCCATTATATCCGTTCCATTACTGATATCATGGTTTCGGTGAGTCATCCATCTATATACAATATACAATTCAAACAATACAATCAAGACATCGTGGGGTTATAAGGGGTAGACTGGTACGGAAAGTGTTAGAAGTGGCACGGGACTGTAACCATAATACACATAACCTGAATATCCATTGTCGTTGTACCGTGGCTGAACAGTTCCTTGTACTCCGTATACCTTAGTCTCCGGAATAGTGGGACTCCTCTCGTATACACTAGCATTTTTCTGTACTAATCTACAAATAACAGCGTTAACACTAAATACAATATTATAACAATATACTCTCTATTCTGTCTATTCCATTCTTGTCTCTTTATGGACCTACTGAGCGATTTGTTCGCCGACGACATTCTCTTTCTTTTCTTTGAAATGTCGTCAGGTGATTCGGACCTTCAAGAGATCGAGCCCACCTTCGAGGACTTGAATCAGCTAGCCTTCTACCCAGAGCTCTAGTTACTTGTACATTTCATTTCAGTATTTTCCATTTCTGTTATGCCACTATTTAGGCATTGCTTTCTATTCCATATATTTACTTTTCAGATGTATTGTAAAAAGAATGTTAATAAATAAAGTTGCTGTTTATTTACATCCCGTCTCTTATGCATTTTACTTATATTGCTTAGATACGCTTAGCGTGTTTACTTCAGAGTAAATACGTAGCGGCCTCGTCGCGTCCTCTGCCCGTATACTGGGAAACGGGGCGTGGCATGTTTTGTTGGTGGCCCATGAAGGTCGAGCTGTATGGAACCCTACCATGCAGTTCAGTTTTGCATGGATAACCTAAGCAATATAACACAAGAACCAGCAATTGAAAATATTCTTTACAATTCATATTTCTTGAATCTTATCATTTCATATACTTTGAATCTTTCCTAATTCAAAATTTTCTTTCAAGTTTATGGATTCCCCAAACAACACCAGCACGAATGTCAACAATACTCCCCCACCACTACCACTCACTCCTGCCGTCGCTGCTCCGATCAACGAGCAGACGGTTCTGCTTGAGGCAATCCGCAGCCTCCTGGTAGGACAGCAGCAACAGAATGCTATCCTGATGAACCAACCAGAGGCAGAAGCACCTGGGGTAAAGCAATTCAGGGCCTTACACCCCAAACAGTTCGCAGGAAAAGAGAGCCCTCTAGAAGCTGAGGAATTGGCTCAAAGCATTGAAGATGATCTGGCAGCGGCACAAGTGCCAGAGATAGCTTGGGTTCATGTTGCGAAGCTGCAGCTCACGGACAATGCACGGGTTTGGTGGAAGGCGGAAGAAAGCCGTCTTGATTAACCCATCGAATGGAAGACTTTCCATGACATGTTGGACGCAAAGTATTTCCCAGAGACTGCCAGGTTCGACATGGAACAGCAGTTCATCCACTTACAACAGGGTTCGATGTGGACCAAACCAGTGGATGAATACGATGCTGAGTTCACCATGCTCAGTCGGTAAGATATGTCTCAATAAATCAATTTTTCAATAAATCACATACCACACAGCTAACACAATACTTTAACAGATTTGCGGCACACTTGATACCGACGGATGAGATCAGAGCCCGTCGATTTCAACAAGGGTTAGATTCGGAGATCCAAGCTGCATTAGCCACAAGAGATTTTCCGACTCATGAATCGGCTCTGAAAGCTGCCCGTCGTTATGAGGCAGTAGTGAAGATGAAGGGCAGACCCCAATCTGCCGGGATGAAGCGCCCTACCACCCAGATGGCAGGAAGAGCCTCTTCAAGGCCACCATTTATGCCCAGGAGACCAGGAGTACCAATCAACCGGCCCAGCCTAGCCTTTTATACCTACTGCAGGAGAGATGGACACTTGGCGAAAGATTGTCGGCGAGCCAACCATCTTTGCTTAGTTTGCGGCTCAGCTACTCATGATATTGGGTCTTGTCCCCGAAGACACAACCTAATTGCTGCACCCAGACCAGCAATCACTTACCAGCAGCGCCCAACCCTTCAGGCACCTGCTCCAAGACTCGCTCTCCCTGCTCCACCACATAGAGGACCACCGACTGCACCTCCTCCTCGTCAGTTCCATCAAGCTCAAAGGAACGTTCTGAGGAATGCTCCTCCGGCCAGGAGGAATGTACCACGGCGACAGGCTTTCACGATGATCGTGGAAGAAGCTGAGGCCACTGGCCAAGTCATCACCGGTAACCTTTTCTTCTCAAGCTTTTCCTTCAGTCTTAACACCTATCTACATATTTTTTCTATACCTAAAACATATCTCACATACCTTAGGTACAATCTTAGTAGCCTCACTTCCTTCACTAGCATTATTCGATACTGGAGCATCTCATTGCTTTATGTCGCAACGGTTCATCCGAACTCATGCGATTCCAGTCACACCGCTTGTATCCAGTTGGAATATCAGTCCAGGGAACGACGTTCTAAAGGCAACAATGGGATACAGCTTGTGTCTAGTAGTCGTCTGCAGCAGAGAATTCTATGCTGATTTCAAGGTACTGGACATACCGAACTTCGATGTGGTTATAGGTATGGATTGGCTTGGAACATTTTATGCTTCCATTGACTGTCGTCAAAGGAGGGTAGTATTCGAGATTCCAGACCATCCGGTTTTCTATTTCAAAAGTGGAGACCGTACACTGGAGCTAAGTACTTACAAGGCGAAATCAAAGAAGGCAGTAATTGCAGCAATTCAGGCGGAGGAAGGATCAAAGCCAGAAGTGGTTCGAGAGTTCGAAAATGTGTTTCCTGACAATATATCAGGTTTGCCTCCCGATCGAGCTCTTGAATTCAGCATTGATTTAGTACCAGGAGCACAACCGGTGATCAAAGCACCGTATCGATTAAGTCCGGAAGGTTTGAAGGACGTCCGAACTCAGTTGGACGAATTATTGACGAAGTGATGGATTCGTCCCAGCACTTCAAGTTGTGGATCACCAGTACTGCTTGTGAAGAAGAAAGAAGGTTTATACAGAATGTGTATTGATTATAGAGCCTTGAACGAAGTAACGATAAAGAACAAGTATCCACTCCCGCGCATCGACGATTTATTCGATCAACTAAGTGGATCTTGTATTTTCTCCAACTTAGATCTTCGTTCGGGTTATCATCAGGTGAGGGTCAAGGAGTCTGATATCCATAAAATGACATTCAAAACTCACTATGGTCATTACGAATTTCTTGTGATGCCATTTGGAGTGATCAATGCACCGGCGATATTCATGAACCTAATGAATCAAGTTTTTCGGGAGTACTTAGATAGGTTCGTTGTCATCTTCATCGACGACATCCTGGTGTATTCTAAGAGTCGGAAAGAACACGCCGAACACCTATGAATTGTCTTGGAAACTCTACGACAACATCAACTCTATGCCAAGTATAGAAAATGTGAATTCTGGCTAAATCAAGTTGGTTTCCTCGAACATATTGTATCAGGCGAAGGAATCTCTGTGGATTCAGTGAAAGTTTCAGCAGTAAGCGAATGGCCGACACCAAAGTCAGTGAAGGACATTCGAAGTTTTTTGGGTCTAGCTGGATATTACAGAAGGTTCATTGAAGGCTTTTCAAAGATAGCAACACCCCTGACCAAGCTCACACGTAAAGATGAAGAATTCGTGTGGTCAGAAACATGCGAACAAGCTATAGTAGAACTCAAGTAAAGGTTGACGTCAGCGTCTATTCTCGTTATATCAGACCAATCTGGAGGTTTCGAAGTGCATTACGATGCATCCGGTAAGAGATTAGGATGTGTTCTACATTAGCACGGTAAGGTTGTGGCTTATGCTTCAAGACAGCTGAAGATTCATGAGCGCAATTATCCGACGCATGATTTGGAATTGGCAGCCGTTATCTTTGCTCTTAAGATTTGGCACCCTTATCTTCTTGGTGAGCGAGTGAACATATACACAGATCACAAGAATCTGAAATATGTGTTTACTCAGAAGGAGTTGAATATGCGGTAGAGACGATGGTTAGAACTCATGGCGGACTTTGACATCAACCTGCAATATCACCCGGGAAAGGTGAATATAGTACCTGATGCCCTTAGTCTCCAACCATTAGCATTGAATCTCACTGCCCAGTGGAAGTTTCAACAGGATTTGCATCAGATGGAGATTGAAGTAGTCATGCCAGGCAACGCTTCAAGATTGATGAATTTACAAGTTCAATCTATCATTGTCAATCAGATTAAAGCAGCTCAAGCAAGTGATGCTAAGTTGCAAAAGATCAGAGAACAAATAGAGAATGGACTCAGAACAGACTTCATCATCCATGAAGACGGATCTTTGAGGTATGTCAGCAGATTATGTGTACCAAAAGGTTCTGTTCGGGAAGAGTTAATGAAAGAAGCTCACAACTCTTCCTACTCAGTACACCCCGGAGGTACAAAAATGTACAAAGATCTGCGTCAAAATTACTGGTGGCATGGAATGAAGCGTGAAGTAGCCAGAAGCGTCGCTAAATACTTGGTGTGTCAGCAAGTAAAGGCTGAACATCACAGGACTGCTGGATTACTTCAACCGTTACCTATCCCAGAATGGAAGTGGCAACACATCACGATAGATTTGATGACTGCACTTCCTCGTAGCACAAAGGGTAACGATGCGATATGGGTTATTGTGGATCGACTCACGAAGTCGGCTCACTTCATCCCATTTCGAATTGGCCAATCTACTGAGACATTAGCAAAGAAGTACATGGAGGTAAGAATCTAAGTAAGATTTAAACTCTTCAAATATGTACTATCTCTGATAACCATGAACTCATGCAGGAAATCGTGAGACTTCATGGAGTACCGGTCTGCATTATCTCCGATCATGACACCAGGTTCCGATCACAATTTTGGAAAAGTCCGCAAGCGAGCTTGGGAATAAGTCTGAACTTCAGCACAGCTTATAATCCACAAACAGATGGTCAGTCTGAGCGAACTATTCAGATCTTGGAAGATATACTCAGAGCGTGTATGTTAGACTTCGGAGGATCGTGGGAAGATCACCTACATCTTGTGGAGTTTTCATACAACAACAGCTACCAAGTAAGTATAGGAATGGCACCTTTTGCAGCACTTTATGAAAGGAAGTGTCGATCACCATTAAGTTGGGACGACATCGGAGATAGAGAACACCTTGGACCTGAAATGATAGTGGCAATTGTAGATGTGGTCCGCACTATCAGGAAAAGAATGCGCATAGCCCAAGATCGATAGAAGCACTGGGCTGATGCAAAGCGCCGTCATTTGGAGTTCCAGCCGGCAGATCACATATTTCTGAAGATATCTCCAAACCGCGAAGTGATTCGATTTGGAAGACGGGGAAAACTAAGTCCGAGATATATTGGACCATTCGACATACTCGAACGAGTCGGTGAAATGGCTTATCGCTTGGCACTTCCACCTTCATTGGAAGGAGTGCACAATGTGTTCCATATATCCCAACTCAGAAGGTATGTGAGTGACTCCAGCCATATTCTCGATCATTCCAAGCTCATTGTACAGCCCGACTTATCTTGTGAGCAACAACCTGTTGAGATCCTGGACAGAAAAGTAAAGTCACATCGGAACAAAGAAGTCAACTTGGTTCGAGTGATTTGGAGAAAAGACACTCCAGGAGAATCAACATGGGAAAGGGAAGACGAGATGCGTACAAGATATCCTCACTTATTTGTAAACTAGTCCTTAAAATAAATTGTAAATTTCGAGGATGAAATTTTTTATAAGGAGGGTAGACTGGAATAACTCCAATTCTTATGTACATAAATTTGATTAAAAGTTAATATATACTTGGGGTATTTACAATTTCTATGAGTACTATAAGAATTTGATTTACTTTTGAATAATAAGAAAGAGCTTGTAGCTTACTGGTAATACCTTGCACTGCTGAACCAAAGCACCAAAGTTCAAATCCCATCAGCCACACAATCTTTTTATTTAAAATTCTTTTAATCTTTTAGATGTCCAAGAGTTGCATGTGCACCACATGTAATAGGGTAAGTTACAGAATAATCTAACAGGAGCAATATGCCAGTTGAAGCGTCGTGGACACGTGGCGAGGATACAAGCCCCCACCTCCTGACTCGGGCCGGCGAGTTGCCAATTCGAGCCGGCGCCGCCGATGGAAGTGAGCCCAAACCCTAATTTTCTTTAACCTCCTGCGCCCCTTGGTCTACCCCACTCCGCCTACACTGTTTAAATTCTCTGCAATTAACTAGAGAATTAACATACCCCATTTTAATCTTTTTTTAATGCATATTTTTAATGCATTTTCACTACCCTAAAACCCTAATTTTTCCTATAAATACCACCCTCAAATCACCCCTCCTCACTCCCAAATCCCTGCCCAAACTCTCAAGAAAATTCCAAGATCCTTTTGTGTGCAAGTGGAGTTAGCAAAGGGCGAAGCTCCGACGAACTTCCGGCTACAACTCAAGCAGTTTCCGATGACAAAACGATGCACCGGCAACTCTCTCCTCTTCCTCTTTCTCTCCTTTAGCTAATCATCCAGTAAGTCCCTACTTCTCCTTTTTTTCTCTATTCTAAAAAATTCAAAACTAAAACCCGACGGAAGCGAAGTTAATCCGACTTCCGATTCGGTTTTTCCTTAAAAAGTTCTATTTTTCTTAAACACAATAATACCAAACTCTTATGTTATGACTATTAAACATTAACGAAGACAATGGAACAAGTTTGGCATCAAAATAATAACCGTAGCAAGTTTTATTCTACTTTTACATTAAAATACCCTTATGTTTCATTTTGACATGCTTGAACTTTTAAAACCGTATTACCTTAGAAAACACACGAGGTAATGACCTATCTTCTCACAACACACATATCTAACATAGCACGATAGAATTTGGGAATATAGATTCGTGAAAATACGACATTTACATATAAACCACCTTTAACTTATAAAACCTTTTTCTACAAGAAGTGTATTTTAACAAATCTTTGCGATTGTGCCTCTGCAGCTTATTTTGGGGAACCCGTTCGGTATGGTGCGGATTATCGCATATCCTCGGGCCTAATAGAGTGAGATGTAGACCTCCGCAAGGAGCATACGATCTCGAAAGATTTAAAATACAATTTTCTTTAGAAAATGTGATTTCTATTATAAATAAAACTTATATTTTTAATAAATAAATATATATGTAATTAATATCAAAATATCTATTTTTAATATTTATAATATTCCACATTTCCAAAATTCAAGAAAAACATCTCATTTACAAGAAAATACCATATAATTCCAATATTACAAATAAATACCATATATTATGAAATTAAGTTTTATTCACTAGAAATGTCACATTGATAAAATATAAATCAATGAAAACTCTAAAGAGAATAATAAAAAAATTGAGGTGTATTTTGAAAATCATACAAAATTATTTTACATAAACCCCCCTCAAGTTATACTAAATTACAATAAGGACCATGGTAAACATAGGTTTAAGCGGGACCGGTCTCTTGAGCCTCAGGGAGTCGGAGATATGGGTGCTTGCCTATTTAAGGTAGACAACTTAACAAACGGTGTTATCAACACGATACTTGTCTTTGAAAAAGACACAAATCCTACCGTCCATGTACAACAGTTACCGATAGCACCAAAACATAATTCAGGACTTCAATTTCTTTTCTAATTGTCTGACTCAGACTGAGTCTCAATATAATCAATATGACTTGAATATGATTCAAATATCAAACTTCAATACAACATGGATTTATGAATCCGTCTAATCAATTAAATCAATCTATATTGACTGAACCGAACCATGTATATATTCCATTTACATATTCATCCATTATATCCGTTCCATTACTGATATCATGGTTTCAGCAAGTCATCCATCTATATACAATATACAATTCAAACAATACAAACAGTACAATCAAGACATCGCAGGATTTATAAGGGGTAGATTGGTACTGAAGGTGTTAGAAGTGGCACGAGACTGTAACCATAATACACCTAACCTGTATATCCATTGCCGTTGTACCATGGCTGAATGGTTCCTTGTGCTCCGTATACCTTAGTCTCTGAAATAGTGGGACTGCTCTCATATACACTGGCATTCTTCTGTACCAAACTACAAACAACAGCGTTAACACTACATACAACATTATAACAATATACTCTCTATTCTATATATTCCATTCTTGTCTATTTACGGGACTTACCGAGCGATTTGTTCTCTGATGACATTCTCTTTCTTTTCTTTGGAATGTTGTCAGGTGATTCGGACCTTTAGGAGATCGAGCCCACCTTCGAGGACTTGGATCAGCTAGCCTTCGACCCAGAGCTCTAGGTACTTGTACATTTCATTTCAGTATTTTCCATTTCTGTTATGCCACTGTTTAGGCATTGCTTTCCATTCCATGTATTTACTTTTCAGATGCATTGTAAAAAGAATGTTAATAAATAAGGTTGCTGTTTATTTACATCCTGTCTCTTGTGCATTTTACTTATATTGCTTAGATACGCTTAGCGTGTTTACTCCAGAGTAAATACGTAGCAGCCTTGTCGCGTCCTCTACCCGTATACTGGGAAGCGAGGCGTGACAAGTTCCCTGGTGACATGTGTACAGGTTAGTCTATCGACCTGAGATCGTCATTTGTCTCGTGTGAGTTCCCAGTGTGCTTTAATTACTACCTTACCACGACTCAAAGGAGTCGTGCAAACATGTTTTAGTTGGGTACAGTCCAGAGCCACATGGAGGCAGTGAGCGGATCGTCAGGGGATTCGTCTTTCCCGGTATTGGGGGTTGATGTCGCGGTGTGCACGGGTAGCCATCACCAGAAATCCTTGGCCAAGGTAGTCGGGAATTACTGATCTAGGATCGGGAGTTTCTCAGGCGGTGATGGGTTTCATACCGACACTAAATGTCACGTTATTAGGGGTCTGACTTTATCCACCCCCTAGACTCGATATGCGATACTCATAGACGAACATACCGGACTGTACGGATATTGTCACTGTCGGCTCAGCAGGGTTTCAGGATGAGTTTGCTCGTCGACCTCCCTTTCGCTCAACACCTGGGTAGCCGTTACGTACAGCTAGTACCACTGACGTGCTTGTGGTTAAACCCACTGCCAGCATATTGACGAGTCTTTAGAGTCCCACACAGAGGGTTTCCCTGGTTCGGGCGAAACGTTGTAGAGGTCGTATAGTTTTATGGCAGGGTTCGAATATATACGTGCACTCGTGCACGTGTCATGATTCGGACGGATAATACTAGTGGGCTTTGGTTTAAGCCGGATCCTAGTATTATATTGTTGGATTATTTTCGTCTCGTTGTATTCGAATTCAGTCGGAATACGGATGCAGGTATGTATATACGGATGAGGGGTATTCTTGTAATTCATTACAAGATTATTAGTAGATGCCATTTCTTTTATTGTATTAAACATTTAGGGTTTTAATTGTTTAAGTGAGGTTGAAAGTGTGGGGGTTAGTTTTGGCATTGTTTTTTTTAGCATGTGCATTTAGTGACTCATGGTGTGAGTCATTCTTGGCTTGTTATGCCATGCTTGATATTTTGTGTGGGTTGTGAGATATTTAGTTGTGAGAAGCAAGATATTTTTGGCAGGAGCTTTTCTTTAGTTGCTAATGCTCACAATTAAATAACAACACAACACACACAAAAGGTAGCCACTTCATTTTCTTGAGTTGCTTTTTCTTTGCTTCACACTCTTCATCCATGGCATCTTCTTCAACCTCCACCCAAACCCTCTCATGAGTTGAGAATTCTTGGGTGTTTTAAGACAGTATTCACACACTATCTCTACTTCATCTTGGGTATCTAGGCTAGCAAACTGGATGCTCGAGTTGCTTCGGTTTTGAGGCGGGAGCCCGTATTACGAACCCTCGACGTGGATCTTTTTCGATGTGGGGAGACCGGAGATCAAACTTGATCGGGGAAGCTGCGAGGAGCTTGGGACAGAAGTTGAAGACCGAAGGACACGGATCGATCGGTATAACCTCTCTAAACTCTTTTTATAGAACTAGTATAGGGTTAATGGTTCGATCCAGGAATCGGGTTCCGTTAACGCCGGGTTTTTAAAGTTTTTGTTTCGCATTTGGCCATAGATTGATGGCCGAGGCGCTGCCGTAATCCAACATGGTATCAGAGCCAACCCATTAACCGCATACTAGTTTGTTTAGACGATGTTCAAGTATCGAAACCGAAACAACCCCGAAACAACACCATCTAGTATTCCATTCTCTGTCGAATTTTTTATGGTCTTCTAAAAATATTTAAGCAAAGACTACTCAGGAGACAACTAGAACACACACAAAACATGAGCCCCTAATTCCACTACTTGGCCGGCGAGACTTGATGAAAATCCTGTAGGGTTCCTAGGCACACTAGTGAGGTCTCACAAGGCATCAACCATGCCAATTTCAAATTTTACGGTGCCGAGAAACCCTAGACTAGATCGTTGGCTAGAAGTTTAGGCGACAAAAGAAACTAGTTTACAACTAAACTAAGAGAACAGAAATACAACCTTTGTAGATCCGTTTCTCCACCTCCATAGCTCCATGATGAAGTCCTCTCCGCTGTCCAAATCGAACCATGACTCTAGCATCGGCTTCATCGGAGAAATGGGCGGGCAAGGTCATCGACGACGATGCCGAAGATGATCTACGTCGAGGCATCACAAGATCAAGCTCCACCTTCACCAAGCCATAAAAACTTGTGAAGGAAACACCCTATACTACTTGGCAAGAGGTAGAGGATGAAGAAATAGAAAGTGGGTTCACTTTAGAATTGGATTTCTCACTCATTTCATCAATTCACCATTGATGAAGTCAAGCTTTCTTCATTGAAGAAGATGAAGAAGAAGAAGAAAGAATATCATAAGCATCTTCAAAATAGAAAATAATATGAATACTTATCATATCCTAACCCTAGTTAAGTGTAGAGAATAGACCATGGTTTGTTTAAATGGTTAGGGTTAAGCATGAAGACAGAATGGTTACAAAGTCAAACCTTCATGAAGATTCAACTACAAACAAAGAAAGCCACCATTTTCTCTTTATTCTTTCCAAAATAAAAAAATAAAAAAATAAGAAAGAAAAGCAAAACCCTAATCATTAACTTAACCATGGTTTAATCTTTACACTTAACCAAGTTAACATGTATCATCAAACATGATACAATCAAGTGCACAAAAGTATATCACATATACAA
Source organism: Agapanthus africanus (assembly GCA_030015575.1). Classification (NCBI taxonomy): domain Eukaryota; kingdom Viridiplantae; phylum Streptophyta; class Magnoliopsida; order Asparagales; family Amaryllidaceae; genus Agapanthus; species Agapanthus africanus. The sequence goes on from CM057339.1 coordinate 33,730,858, forward strand.
CTTGTGAACTTTTAGTGAGAAAATCCATTTAAGTGAACCTATATTAGTTAATGTAAAGTGATATATCAAATATATAATTATACATTAAATCATTAAATCAACATTTGATTTAACGACCCGGTCATATCGCATATAACCGACTAATATCAATAGTAACAACTTATCGAATCAACACTTGATCCGATAACCCGGCTATAACGTATATAACCGATCAATGTTACATATCGCGAGAATTGAATACAGTATCACATACTGGTATCATTCTCGGTCCCGCACACATCTCATATGCGCTCCTATTTCGTTTCGCTTGAGCCAGGAAACCTCTGTGTAGGACTCTAAAGACTCGTCAATACGCCGGCAGCAGGTGATGATCATATCAAGCACCCACAAGCCGCAAGCGGTCTGCTAAACGTAACGGCCACCCGGGTATTGAGCGATCAGAAGATCGACGAGCAAGCCCGCTCACACTCCAGTGAATCCAACCAGTAACACTTACCGTACAGTCCGGTCTGATCGTCTGATCTGTCGCATATCTCGCCTAGGGGTGGTAAACGTCAGACCCCAATAGCTCGATAAGTCGTGTCGATATGAGGTCTATAACAGTTCGAGAAACTACCGGTAACACTTACCAGTAAATCTCAGCAACCCTGGCCAGGGATTTCCGGTTATAGCCAATCGAACACAGCGCAACATCAACTCCCTATACCGGGAGAGACGAATCCCCTCCTATCGCTCATTGCCTCCATGTGACTCGGGACTGTACCCAAAAACCACCGTTTTGCACGCCCTCTTGGACGTGGTAAGGTGGAAATCAAAGCACAGTGGGAACCACACAAGACTCTATGACGATCTCGGGTCAACAGACTACTCTGTACCAGTGTCACCAGAGAACTGCCATCTGACGTAAGGTATAATACCATCTGGGAGTTCTTGGCGAGTTCGTCCAGTGTACGCAGTCTCCACTGAGCACCCGTATATCATCTCTGATGTCAAACACCAATGGATATGGGATCATCCATCGCCCATCTGTATGGGTCGAGAAGGTATACGCTAGTCTACTCTGGTATATCGATGCCCTGTCTCGATACACCCACGACTAGGGACCTTGAAGGATGTACTTATGGACTACCCTGTCCCCACTAGTATGATCCGCATCATAGTCCAGGTAGTCAAGTACACATCCTAAGGGCTTTACCAACATGTAACAGAGAGACAATCAGTGTACACGTTAAGGTAAAGAGCAACCAGATAGCATACTATCATGTCTTGCAAGAGAGTCCTCCCTATATATGTCCAAGCATCCACTACAATATACATCCTATGTATATCAATGGCCTCTAGGGCATACATATAACTAACAAATCCGGCCTGGCCGGTTTTGTAGTTGATCTAGGTCTTGAATTTTTGTGTGTGGTCTAGTCTCTGGAATATTAGTTCAGTGGTATTGCTTATTTAGCCCAGTTTGGATATGGTTTTATCTAGTTGTTTAGGGGCTATTCGGGGTGTTTTCGAAGTCGATATTTCTAACATTGTTTAAAGTTTTACAGTACATACATTTCTATCTGCGACCGTGAATGTCATAAGAGCGGTACAACTTGTCTATTTGCTATAATTCTTTTAGACGGGTTTGCGAACGTGACATTCATATTGATGTTCTGTATTGTGCTGTGTTGTTGCGGAATTCGTCGTGGTGGATAGCTTGGGTGCAATATTAGTACAGTTTAGTTTCATTTGTACATTTGATATCGCGGGGCAAGCGTCCAACATGTAGACTGCCGTCACTGCCTGTTTGTATATTATTCGTTTTGGGCACGACCGGGTTGAGGTCGATGTCACCATTGTACATATTTTTCTTTTCTATACTAGGATTACCTCGCGATGGAGTGCACGGATAGCCGTGTTCTGGAGGACAACGGGTCCGCATCTCATGGCGTTGAGAAGGAGTGGGCCCCACTCTAGAATTGGCGGGCTATTCGCTGCACTCATAGGGGGTACAGGTTGACCCAAAGAGGGGTGCTCAAGTTACCGGTTTCCGTGAAGTGCCGGGTGACCCATTCACTTTGATGAAGGGGTCTGCCTCGCTTTTGGTTTTGGCGGGTAACTTGCCACGCTCGTAGGGGTCTAGGTTTTCATTGCACAGGCTATCCACACGACCAGGGGAACGTCGGGTTTCACTTGCGGCTCAAAGGAAATCCGGGGCTCCCAGATTATCTGTATTGTTCTGTGATGCTTATCTCTTTTCTGTGATGTTGCATTTATCACGCCTGGAGTGATCAATATATATTGTTATATATATACTAGTAGATGTTATATATGTTTTATACCCGCGCTAGTCCAGCCCCCGCTCTGTCGTTAGTTAAGTAACCTAACAGGTGATGATGGGGCCCAGTAGCGAATGCGGATGGCATATACGTACATCATATTTTCGTTCTTTTCTTGTGTGATTAATTGATGGGACTGCGTTGATTCTGATCAATGCAAGAAAAACAGACCTATTCGATATTGTTGGAACAATTTTCAAAAGCTGTTATTGCAAGAACGTTTTCTTTTGTTTTGCACAGCGGTATTCGGTTATGAATATCTAGCACCTCATTCGACGAGGTAAGAGCCGAGATCCCCTCACCGGCAGTGACCTCTTAGGCAGAAGTTTGCGTCAGGGTAATAACTTCACTATAGTCGATTACTTTTTTGCTTTGCATCGCGGTATTCAGTGGGAATATCCTGCACCTCATTCTACGAGGAAAGAGCCGAGATCCCTTTCCGGGAGTGAGCTCTTTAGCAAAGGTTTTTGCCACTATATATTTGTAAGAAGCTATCCGGTTCCTTCAACGATATCAAGTTCATTACGTTAAAGGTTTTTTGCCAAAAAACATTCGTATCCCTCCATCATTTCAGACGGGTAGCACTTAGTATTCATGCTATGTTTGTTAACCTTCGTCAAGGCATAGTGTATGGTAGCCGTTTGTTACTTTTCTGTTGTATAGATAGATGCGTTGGTTTGAGACAATCGTACTACTTTGTTGGCCTTCTTCAAGGGTATGTACGGGTAGGTTCAAATTAACCTGGACAATGACGGGTAGAACTTGACATGTGACTTATGATTTGTTGGCCTTCTTCAAGGTTATAAGAGCATAGGGTAAAAATCGCATCGGGAATTTCAAACATACAGGAAACTTGCCAGGCATGCGTATACCTTCTGGAGTGTGATAACTTGAGTGGATTCCATCAGGTTATTATGCGATGATAGTTGGATCCCGATTCCTACTGATGAGTTGGTTTACTCCTCGGGAGATTTTAGATGATCCCGACTAATTCTTCTTTCGAGTTTGGAAGAGAATTTGAGAATACAGTGGGGAGACATCCTGATTAGATAAAATGATTAACCATTCTGATCTAGGTTAGAGTGTACGCTGAGTGTTTCTTTTCTCTCTCTCTTTGGCAGCGACCATGGCCCGACCCTAGACTAGAACTCATAAACCAAGATAATCGGACCTTCTTAAAACACTGGCTTTTAGATTGTCAGAGTTGCATACTTCATTGCCACTCCTACTTTTACCCTTTGCTTTTCTCCGGAACATTCCGTATCACTACGAAGATCCACAGTTATTGGATATGACCATCGTATAGTTACATACGAACTCAAGGAAACTTGTTTCAGATTCGAGAATGGTTTCCGGTTTTGGAGAAAATAAATAGGACTATTCAATTGTCTTTTCGTTTTACCTTCTCTCAGGTTATGAGGGCTCCTAGGATTAGGAGAGGGTACACCTATTGCGCTTATTGGATAGTATTCTTCCAAACCATCGGCAGGTGCCGAAAGGTGGGGAAGGAAGAAAACCAATTAGCCTAAGTAGGGTGTACATGAGGTAATAAGTAAAGACAAATAAAGGGATTAGAAAGAGGGCAAAGTAAATTGCGACTGCTATCATTCACGACGAAACCCCGTATATCATCGCCACTCCTACTTCACCTTTGGATTTCTCCAGAACACCCCGTATTATTACGAAGATCCACATTTATTGGATAATCCATCGTATAGTAACATACGAATTCGAAGGAACTTGTTCCAGTTCGAGAATGGATTCTGGTTCAGAAGAAATAGAATAAGCTTTATTCAGTTGTCTTTTATCTTTACCTTCTCTCAGGTTGCGAGTGCTCCTAGAATTAGAAGAGTACGCCTATTACGCTTATTGGATAGTCTTCTTCCAAACCATAGGCTGGTGCCGAACGGTAGGGAAGGAAGAAAACCATTAAGCTTAAGGGTGGTGTACAAAAGGTAATGAGTAAAAACAAATAAAGAGATTTGGAGAGATGGCAAAGAAATATGCGTGTCCTCCTCCGAAAGACGGCATAAGACAGGGACGTCTTGCCTGAAATTCGGGCCAGATGCTATTTGGTTTTATCCGTCCACCTCTCCGAAGATGCCAAGTTGATTTATGACACCGTGTATCGAAGGTTTAAAAGCATGCGGCCGATGTAGCAGACTTCGTCAGATTCCCCCTCGTTCGAGAAGTTTTTTGATTGTGGGGACGCTCTTCCCTGCAGGCGCAAGCCCCTACAGTTAATTACGTTACCACATCGCGGTAACAACTTTCTCCTTCTCCAGATGGTCACTTCGTGTCGTGGGTATTTGTTTTGTTTGTGGTTGCCCGTGGATTGTATACGGAGACCAATTTATGTTGTCGCCCGTAGGATGTGGATTAATCCAAATCCGTATTTTCTTAGATTTAGGTTTAGGGTTTTGGTTTAAGGATACGTTAGCCATATTTGAGGCTAAGATCAACTTAAACGTTTGTTAAGGATACGTTAGTCTAATTTGAGACTAATATCAGCTTAACAGGATCGTTTGTTAAGGATACGTTAGTCTAATTTGAGACTAAGATCAATTTAACGGGATCGTTTAGATCCGACAAGAGAGCATTTGGGGGCTCGATTTCCAGTTTAGGGACATGGTGGTCCATTGCCAGTCTAAGCACATGGTGGTCCAACATTCCCATTTTGAGGACGAATATTAGTTTAAGGACATTTCGGTCCACTGTTCCCATTTTGGGGGTGGATATTAGTTTAATGACATTTCGGTCCATGAGTTTAAGGACCCCACAGTCCGTAGCAATGTGTGGTTGTCGGGACCCGTCACCTCTCTGACGACGTTGAAGGATTATAACGACAAATATCAGAGGAGTTCAGAGATGTACCCTTGAACCGAGTGTAAATTGATTTGGGAGAGCAGTCGTGCTCAGTTCAATTTAATTTGATGACTTACAGCCAGAATTTGGTTAAGTCCATTTAAAAATGTTTAACATTTTGTTCATGATTGGCCTGTTTAAGCCTTTGCTTGGGCTCTGCCCTTTTTTTTTAAAATAATGTACAACATTGGGCTTTTTAATTAAATGCACAACATTTATATTAGGTCTGTTAGGCCTTTTAATTGGGCTCTGCCCCCTTTTAATAATGCATAGCATTTGTTTTGGTCTGTTAGACCTTTTAATTGGGCTCTGTCCCCTTTTAATAATGCAGAGCATTTAATGGTCTGACAGTGCGCCACGTGGCCTGTCAGGCGCTCTGCGCCAGTTAAAGAGCGCAAGGCGCCAGCGCATGTGGAGGTGACACGTGTCACGCTCTGGTAAGTGCAAGTCTGTTAGCACAGTGCGCTGCGCCAGTGCGCTGCTGACACGTGGCGTGCTCTGGTGCAGTGCGCCAACCCAAAAGCGCAGTGCTCTGTTTTTAAGAGCGCAAGGCGCAGATTGACACGTGGCGCTCTCTGGTGACTTGCGCCAGTCCAAGGAGCGCAACAGCGCAAATCAAGAGTGCAAGGCACTGTACAGTAGCGCAGAGCGCATATTGATCAAATTTAGATAAAAAAAAATCTGTTTAGAGATTCTACCTTAAGATTCAAGAACCAATGGTTCATCAAAATGCAATGTCTTTATATAGATCAAAAGATTTAATGAAGTAAATTACTTCTTTTATCTTTTATGATTGGATCTTTTTTGATCTTTTTCTTTTTATTGAAGATCTTGATCTTGTTCTTAGATCTTTGATCTTTTTAGAAGAAATTCTTCTTTTTTCAATGGTTTACTTTTTTTTCTCTTTGAGTTTTTCTCAAAGTTTTTAGAGGAGCTCTGTATATATGAGACTTGGAGTCTAGGAGCCTTTATATAGGGCCAATTAGTTTGTTAGGTTAGTTACAGAGATCTTTCTCTGATTGATCTGGGGATATTTCCCCACCGTTGGATCTTTGATCCTAAGGCCTCTGTTTTACAGAAGACAATCTTCTTATTTTAATAAGATTGGAAAGATCTTTCTAGAATTTTAATTCTGATTAATTAAATAATTTATTATTTAAGTTTTAGTGCTGGCACAGTTGGTGTAATTGCACCTGCGCTTGACCGTATCGCGCAGCGCAGAGCGCAGCGCAACTGCGCTGACACGTGTCGCGCAGCGCAGAGCGCAAGTTATCTGAAGCGTTGCTTCACTTTTTGAATTTGAAATTCAAACAGAGTTTTGCTCTGAAAGGGAGATTTTCTCCTTTATTATTATTATTTATTTATTTATTTATTTATTCATTCATTCATTTATTTTTTATTTTATTATTATTATTTTTTACGGAGCGGGTTTTGAGCCAAAATTTTGGCGGGAACAAATGCCCCCCACTATTTTGCCCACGTAAGTATGTACGTGGGTGAAGTAGTGCAAAGTTATGCATGGTTACCGAATTGAGGGCTTAGGAGACAAGTTTAGGGTCCTTGTAGCCTAAGACTTTCCAACTTTATGAACCGTGAGGGTCTCACAAAGACTTTTCTCCCTACGAATCGAGAGGATCTCGTAGGTGTATTTTTTCCTTAGGAATCGTGAGGATTCCTAAGTGCGTTTTCCCTTATAAGTCGTAAGGATCCTATAAGAGAATTTTCCCTCTTACGAGTCGAGAGGACCCGTAAGCGGTTGTTTCCCTCCTTGTCGAGATTCGACTTTGGAGAGTGTGGTCCGTGAATAGTTTGCAAGAGTCCGTTTTGGACCGACTTGCAGGGCCCCAGTGCTTAGGAAACATGTTTTTTAATCCCCGCTGCCTAAGGCTTTTCCTCACAAGTCGAGACGAATCGAGCATTTCTCGCAAGAATATCCTAACGTCACAGTTAACCTCTGCTCTTTACGACAAAGGTCCGTTAGGGTCTGTGGTAGTTAGGGTTTTGTCCGTCGTACCGTCGCGTTGGCTGATGTATTCCTCGATAGGAAATCTTGCTGTTCGAGTAGCCTTGCGACTGTCGTGTCTCTGATCCCTTCGGGGGCTGGACAAGACGTCTTTAAGCAATCCTCCTAGGCAGTTTGACTATCGGAAGAGCAAGCGTTAGGAATTTTGCCATGCCACTTTTTACTTGAGGTTATGCTCGTTTTGGAGAGCCCCGATGAGTCATAACTACTCCGCGCTGGTGTGGGATGATCTTCGATAGTCTTTCAGGTTTTATATGAGTTGCCGTCAAGACCCTGAAGTTAGGAATTTGGCCTTCGCTTCGTTTGCTGGCATTGCGTCCGCTGTATCAAGACGAATGTCGCGGTCGTCTCTAGGTTGTTGGTGAACCGTCGAGGTTTGGAACTAGGGATTTTGCCATGGCTCCGTTCGTTTGATTGTTGCGTCTAAATCTTGCCGGGGAAGAACGCTGGGGTGACATCTCATCTGCTGTATCGAGACGGACGTCGAGGAGGTGACCACTCCATGTGGGACGATCTTCGGTAGTCTTTCAGGTTTTATATGAGTTACCGTCAAGACCCTGAAGCTAGGAATTTGGCCTTCGCTTCGTTTGCTGGCATTGCGTCTGCTGTATCGAGACGAATGTCGCGGTTGTCTCTAGGTTGCTGGTGAACCGTCGAGGTTTGGAACTAGGGATTTTGCCGTGGTTCCGTTGCTTGATTGTCACGTCTGAATCCTGCTGGAGGAAGAACGCTGGGGTGACATCTCGTCTGCTGTATCGAGACGGACGTCGAGGAGGTGACCACTCTATGCTGGTGTGAGATGATCTCCGATGGTATTTCCGGTTTTATATGAGTTACCATTAAGACCCTGAAGCTAGGAATTTTGCCTTTGCTTTGTTTGGCGGCATTGCGTCTGCTGTATCGAGACGAGTGTCACAGTTGTCTCTAGGTTGTTGGTGAACCGTCGAGATTTGGAACTAGGGATTTTGCCGTGGCTCCGTTGTTTGATTGTCGCATCTGGATCCTGCTGGCGGAAGAACGCTGTGGTGACATCTCGTCTGCTATATCGAGACGAACATCGAGGTGGTGACCACTCCATGTGGGATGATCTTCGGTAGTCTTTCAGGTTTTATATGAGTTACCGTCAAGACCCTGAAGCTAGGAATTTGTCCTTCGCTTCGTTTGCTTTGGCGTGTCCGAATCCTGTTGGAGGAAGGACGCTGTAGTGACACCTCGTTTGCTGTATCGAGACGATCGTCGAGGTGGTGACCACTCCGCGCTGGTGCGAGATGATCTCCGATTGTCTTTCAGGCTTTATATGAGTTGCCGTTAAGATCCTGAAGATAGGAATTTGGTCTTTGCTTCATTTTCTTTGGTGCGTCCGAATCCTACTAGGGGAAGAACGCTGGGGTGACATCTCGTTTGCTGTATCGAGACGATCGTCGAGGTGGTTCTTAGGTTGCCTGTGAACCGTTGGACCTGGAACTAGGGACTTTGCCGTGGCTCCATTGTTTTAACCTTGGGTTGTTGATGTTGTATCTGCATCCTGCTGGACTGCGAAAGAACGCCGTTGTTGACATTGCGTCTGCTGTATCGAGACGAATGCTGACGTGAAGCTGGGATTTTGCCGTCGCTTCGCTTTGTTTCGACCGTAAGGTCTTTTGTTGGCATTGTATCTGCATCCTGCTGGACGTCACTCTGCTTTGTTTCGACCGTGAGGTCTTTTGTCGGCGTTGTATCCGTATCCTGCTGGACTGCGAAGGAACGCCGTTGCCGACATCTCGTCTGCTGTATCGAGACGAATGCTGAGGTGGAGCTGGGATTTTGCCGTCACTCCACTTTGTTTCGACCGTGAGGTCTTTCGTTGACGTTGCATCTGCATCCAGCTGGACTGCGGAGGAATGCCGTCGTTGACATCTCGTCTGCTGTATCGAGACGAATGCTGAGGTGGAGCTGGGATTTTGCCGTCACTCCGCTTTGTTTCGACTATGGGGTCTTTTGTTGACGTTGCATCTGCATCCTGCTGGACTGCGAAGGAATGTCGTTGTTGACATCTCGTCTGCTGTATCGAGACGAATGTTGAGGTGAAGCTGGGATTTTGCCGTCGCTTAGCTTTGTTTCGACCGTGAGGTCTTTTGTCGGCGTTGTATCCGTATCTTGCTGGACTGCGAAGGAACGCTGGTGTTGACATCTCGTCTGCTGTATCGAGACGAATGTTGAGGTGAAGCTGGGATTTTGCCGTTGCTTCGCTTTGTTTCGACCGTGAGGTCTTTTGTTGGCGTTGTATCCGTATCTTGCTGGACTGCGAAGGAACGCCATTGTTGACATCTCGTCTGTTGTATCGAGACGAATGTTGAGGTGAAGCTGGGATTTTGCCGTCGCTTCGCTTTGTTACGACCGTGAGGTCTTTTGTCGGCGTTGTATCTGCATCTGCTGGACTGCGAAGGAACGCCGTTGTTGACATTGCGTCTGTTGTATCGAGACAAATGCCGAAGTGGTCTCTAAGTTGTCAGTGGACCGTCGAGACTTGGCTCTCTTTCGGATGGAGCTTGGTGGGAAGGTATGGTTCCCCTTTTCCCTTTTTTTTTGTGCCCCTGAATTGTATACAGGGATCGATGCGATCTTACCTGTAGGGCGGAAGGTTTCATTCTTTCATTTTTTTTATTTCCGCTATGCTCTATCATTTCAGCTTTTATATCGCGAAAGTTGCGATTGCCCAATCATTTCGGCTATTTTCGCGGTGCCCAATCATTCCGGCCATTTATTTTATTTTTACTCGCTGCTTTTTATTGCGAGTTGCCTGATTGATTCGAAAGAGTGTGTTTTGTAGTTAACCGCAATCAGAACGGTGTCGCGCGTAGCTAGACCGAGGTGAGTACGAGTCGTCCTCAGGGAAACGTGGAACCTTTTATTCTTACTTTAGATGTGTTGAGAAAGAGAGGAGGAAGAAAGAATATTGTAGATTGGTTTCTAGATCTACGTTAAGCACTAATGCAAAATACAGATCTAGATTATTTATGGATGTAGTTAATATAATAAGGGGGCTTGTAGGGTTCGTTAGGATTTAGTAGTTATGGACGATTAATTAAAAGTTACCCTTTTTATCCTTTAATAGATTTAAAACTAGAACGACGGTGATGCGTGTAGATTAGGGTTTCTGGAGGGAAAAGGAATCCCACTCTTAACCCTTATCTCGACACGGAACTCCGTTCATATCTAGCCTTTACCAAAACAATCATTAATTAATCTCTAATCGCGGTCGGAACTAGCAATAAATTGGTAGCGCGCCCGATTAGGATGTTAATGATTCTTTTGATAAAGTTCATAAACTTTATAGGACTTAAAAAGGGTTTAGGGATGTTCATCATCCATTAGCCTACCCTAATCCTACGAACCCTAACAAGCGGAGAATTACTCGCGCATGTTGGGAGAAAAAGAGATGGAAAGAAATTGTATAATTAAACTACGAAGAAATAGAATAAGAAAAAGAAAGCTACTTTTATTAATCAACAATATTCATTACACTTTGATCCCTTAGAAAATGATTACAAATACTAGTTTGCTTCTCGATCTCTTCCAAGGAGGTAGACGAACAGTTGATGATCAGCCTGGATGCGTGAGCCGTCTTGGACTTCGTAATCTCGTCGGCTTGATAAATTTTCCAAGAGGTTCTCGGTCCCTTTTTATAGTGCCAAAACCAGAACCCAAGCTTCTAAATTAGGAAGTAAGCAGCATAGATTCAGCCCCAAAATTTGCAAACCCTAACTCCTCTACACTGCCGTGGATCCGCGGCCCAAGGGGGATTTGGCCGCGGATCCGCGGCCAAGGGTCAAGATCATTTGATCAAAAGTTTAGGGTTTTCTCCTTGTGACATGTGGCCTTCTCTGGAACTTTTGTATCTTTGAAATCTTCTCGTGGTTGCTGCCAGACTTGGTCTCCAAGTTTTGCTTCTTAATTAGGCAAGTCTTTTTCAACAACTTGATTTCCTTGATTCTAGTCTTGAAAGATTCTGTACAACTTGGAAAAATTCTGCACAACAACTCAAATAATATTTAGTAGACTTTGTTCTACTAGGATTTGGTCAATGAAATTATTTGCATACATTTTCCTACCAAATGCTAATTATAATATATGAACACATGGAAAATAGTATTTTTACACATAAATCCTCATATGTATGATATATTATAATAAAGACCTTTTTAAATATGGAAATGGTAGGAAAAATTTAATAACAAATGTGCAGTTTTATCAACTGAACAAATACCCCCAAACTTATCTTTGATCGTCCCGAGCAAACTAGTTTATTCAAGAGAAGGAGAAAAAAGAAAGGAGAAAACTAAGCACACTTTCGTAGGCAGACACGATTGCACTGAGCACGTGCAACAAGCCGTTAAACCTCTAGGTGTCCCTAGTAGGAGGAGTGTTGTCTTCTGAGGGTTTTCAGCGGATTACACCCAGAAAATCCTATAATAAAAGAGAGATGGTGAAATTTACATATAAAGATAAGAACCATAAAAGAAAGACTTTGAAAAGAAGAGTTTCCAACTACACTAGCTTTTCAGTTGTTATGAGCCCTATCTTAATAGTCATGAAAAGATGTTAGAAATCACATTATCCCTCAATAAAACATCATCTTTATTCTTCATTCCTACCTTTCATCCAAATATCGATCATATACCTCTACGTGTGTGTAATGGACATCCCTACACTCGGAGAATTCAATTCAAGCTATCATACTCTTTTCCATCTACCTCAGTACTTTTTAATTTGATGAATATTTAGATTTGCTCACACATTTTCATGCGACCGTTAATACTTCTTGAGGTACTAACCGACCGATTACTTATGTGCTTGCTGATTAGGTGATAATATTTTCCTCGTCTTGCACCACCTAAGGCTTAGCAGTGACTCCCAGACCAGTTGGCCTTAGGGCACTAGGTGAAGAGGCACCCTCGCTATATTTTTTTATTTCTGCCTTGGCGATACAAAACCAGTGTTCATTTTTCTTTTTTCACCATTTTTATATTTTCTTCATTTTTTTTTCATTCATACTTTGGCTTTTAGACAAGAGCATTTCAAGGTATCCTCTACTATCCCGAGTTTCAAGACGTGTGTAAGTGCATATAGTAGGGTATCAACATTTAAATGTTTGGCTTCCAGAATAGAAACTATTTTTCAGACTTATTTTTATCCTCAGATTAGTGACTTCCTTCATCTTACTAACCCTTGGGATAACAGCTCATAACTACTTATTACTAGTTCGTTTAAGAAAACTTCTAATTTTCTTGGTTTTCTTAAACTATTCCTATCTTTTGGATGTAATTTTTCACTTTCTACTCTTTTGTTATAATTTTTTTTTGAAAATATTGTGCTTATGCAAAATATGATGCAAATTGATGTGTAAATAAGCACAAACCTCCCCTAAATCTGTTTACAGCAGTGTCCTCACTGATGTCATCCGTTAAGCTCAAAAACCTGTAGACTTGTGAGGAAATTATTAATGGGGGCAAGAATATATGAAAGTGAAAATCCTCCCCCAAACTTATTTTTGGTTCACAATTTTGTAAAAATCATTTTCTTTCAAGAGCCAAAATATACCAACCCCCCCAAACTTGAGTTAAATAATGTTAAGCAATTAAAATCATTGGGGGGTAAAGTTATTGGTCAAAGTAAAGCCTTACAAAGACCAAAAGTCAACACCAACCATTCAAAAATTTTATCGATGAAGCACCAAGGTTGGTGGAAGAACATGTCACCTTTCGACGTGAAGAAGTGGGGAGGTGATAAGAGGTGTGATGGAAAAGGATTGCGTCTCAATTTGGAGAGACGACACAGTGATAGTGATGATGGATTACTCACATTATCATGATTGTCCAAAAGAAAGGGTGGAGGTCCAATTTCTTCATCTTGGAGTTGATTCATCTCAACACCTGTGTCTTGTAAAAATGCGAGTTCATCAGCGAAAATTTCCTCAAAACTTTCATCGATACCCCGAAAAATAATGTCATCAGAAAAAATGGGGTGATCGTCAGACTCTATAAAATGTTCCTCATCAGCGTTAGATGTTGACCCGGACAACTCGGTGGAAGAGTACATGGTTGGGTCAAACAACAACATATGAAAAGAGTCAGTATCATGAGGTTGATCAAATTCGCTGCTGTCGACATCCATTAATTCGACAGAACACACATGAGCATAAGGTTCGGAGGGTTCACTTCCCAACTTGTAAATGTTAAGCTCAATTGACTTCTTTCCAAAGGATAGGGTCATAGAGCCGTTTCTACAATTGATTACTGCGTTGGAAGTGGCCAAAAAGGGTCGACCGAGTATCACCGGGATTTGATTGCGTGGGTTTGCTACAGGTTGTGTATCTATAATGATAAAGTCCACAGGGAATATGAATTCCCCGACTTTGATTAACACATCCTCTAGGTCACCCCTAGCTTGGATGATAGATCGATCGGCCATCTGAAGAGTGCAATGCGCAGGCTTTAACTCTCCGATCCCTAATTGCTCATAAACAGAATACGGAAGCAAGTTAACACTAGCACCTAGATCGAGTAGAGCACGATTGATATTTTTACCCCCAATGGAAATAGAAATTGTAGGACTTCCGGGGTCCTTTCGTTTCTTGGGTAGTTGTTGTGTAAAAGCAGTGCTCACATTACTCGCAAGGAAAACTTTTTTAGGTACTTGAACTTTTCTCTTCCTAGTGCACAAGTCCTTTAGGATTTTCGCATATGACGGAACTTGCTGAATAGCATCTAGGAGAGGAATGTTTATGTTAACTTGCTTAAAAATTTCCACAATCTTCTCCATTTGTGGACTTGGTCTGTTGCCCCTTAACCTGTTTGGATAAGATGCTTTATCAATAAGAGTTTGGTCCAACATTGGAGAGGATTGTGGGGACGGATTCGATCTCAAAACTGGAGTGGGAATCGACTTAGATAGATTTGGCGAAATGGGCGAAGGGTTCGAGCCTTGGGGAAAACGGAGAATAGGCTCGGGTGAAGGTGGGAGACTAGATGAATTAGGGGAAGAAGAAGAAGCTGGGGTGTCATTGGTGTCACTATCATCACATTGCTCACCCACTCCGTTATTTAGCACTTTTCCCGATCTCAACGTGGTAACAGCACTCACATTATAACTTTGTGAGTGGCCAGGATTAGGTATGGGTTGAGATGGGAGTTTCCTTTCTCTCTCGCACTCATTGCGGCGTTTAACTGTGCGATTTGGTTTTCTATTGATTTAATACTCTCACTATGGGAGGCGGGGTTTTTCGTTAGGGTATCAATAGAAGACGTCATCTCAGCCGACAATTGCATGGATTGTTTCATGAACATATCCAAAGTTTGTGCGAGCGAAGAGTTATCAGTACCGGCCATTTGTGGTGTAGAAGTGTTGGCCGGATTTTGGAAATTTTGTGACTGAAAGGGGGACTGATTCTGTGGTTGTGGTTGCTGTGGAGGAGGTCTTTGATAATTGCTTTGTTGGTTTTGGTTCCAAGCAAAGTTAGGATGATTCCTCCATCCTTGATTGTACGTGGAAGAATAAGGGTCGTTTTTAGGTCGCTGCAGAAAAGCAGCATTAGCTTGCTCGTGACCTTGAAACGGTGCATTCATAGGACATTCTTCCGTTAAGTGTGAAGGATCCGAACAGCAACCACAGACGGTTTTGGGAAGCGTGCCCTGATTTAGGGAGAATGATGAGAATCTGTTCTCAATAGCTTCGAGTTTCTTCTGCATCGTTGCCATTTCGGCTTTCACTGCGATGGAAACATCGAGCTGGTGAACACCTCCCCTAGATGAAGGTGGTCTTACGCTTTCCCACTGCAAAGTGTGTTCAGCGAGGTCTTCCAGATACTTCCAAGCTTCACCGTCATCTTTAGACATGAAATTGCATTGACACATTGTTTCAAGCATCTGCTTTGTCGCTGGATTAATGCCCTCATATATAATCCGACATAAATCCCATCTTTGTATTCCGTGATGGGGGCATTGGACAAGCAGATCTTTGAAACGTTCAAAGCACTTCCAAAATGGTTCATTGGGAAGCTGGGTGAACTGGTTGATCTCGCTCCTAATATGGGCAGTCTTATGGTTTGGGTAAAACTTCTTAAGAAATTCTATGACAAATTCATCCCAATTAGTGATAGAGTGTGCGGCAGTATTATAAAGCCATTTTTCTGCCAAGTCGCACAGTGTGAATGGGAGAAGACGTAAGCGCATAGCATCTAAAGTCAATTGTGAAGTACCCATCATTGCGCATACGTTTTCGAATTTGGTGATGAAAACGTACGCGTCTTCCGACTCAAGCCCGTGAAATTTTGGCAGCAGATTGATGTAGTGGGGTTTAATTTCGAAATTATCCCCGTTAGCTGGTGGAAGAGATAGACAAGTGGGAAGAGGACCACGGATAGGATAGCATCTCTCTTAGAGAGAGATGCGCGGTGGATTCTGCGTACCTACGGGCGGTGGCAGCGTGGTGTTATATTCTGATGGAGTGCCGTCCATCTCGGTCGTGGTGTGTGGTGGGGGAAAAGAAGATGAAGAAGTACCGACTTCGGAGTCGATAGCAGGAACGCGGACAAGACGGGCGCTAGGATTCCGTGTCCAGCCGAGCATGCACTAAGCGGGTTTAGTACAAGTGGCAGCGTGTGTGTGTGATTTAAAATTGGTTTGTTTTGAAAAAGTGGGACTCAAGACAAATCATTCTAAAATGCACAAGCAACCCCAGAAGTAAGGTCACCTAGGTCCAGTCTCTAGACCGCTCCTAGACTTCCAAAGGACAAGCCGCATGATCAATCCTCTACCGCCTCTGTACTACCCTTGTAGCCAGGTAAGTGCTAGGTAAGTGGGAAGGAACCACAGTAGTGGGCCTAATTAAAAACCACTAGCCTTTAACACACTTGCCTAGGCACTACAAAAGTAATGCGGATAAACGATAGATTACCCACGACCCTCCTCTGTCCTTATTGAGCGCGATAGTCCTTAGAGTCTGGTATAGATATTTTTTAAATTAATGAAGGGTTGATCTGGATGCTCGGTTTGTGATTTGTGGGGCTTAGGAAGGGTGATGAAATCCCCACCTAATCTTGATTTGGTCTTTGCCCCTTAAAGTCCGTATTAAAATATGCAAAACAAAACCAATCACAAAACTTTTGCAAAAAGATTTTTGAGCGGCGCTATTTTGCAATATCCTGCAGAAAATAGATTTTATTGGATTTGAGAGGAGAGAGAAGGAGTTGAGAAAGATACCAGAGAAGTGTGAACCCTAGATCCCCCAATTGCACCGCGCTTCCGCCGCAGATGCTCTCCTTTGCCGCGGTTCCGCCGCAGGAGAGAAGGATCTGTTGATGAGATTTTTTCTGTGCCCTTTTGTGCTCCTCTGGATCTCTAAGAATGTCTCTGTCTTCTGTTTTCCTCAAGTATGTGACTCCAGATCTCCTTGCAAAAATTCACGCACAAATCGTTAAATATGCAATTTGCAGTTTCGTGTTAATAATGATATGAATCGTCTAATAATTCAACACAAATAGTAAGAATAAAAAATTACGCACGTATCCCCGGCAACGGCGCCATTTGATTGATTCGAAAGAGTGTGTTTTGTAGTTAACCGCAATCAGAACGGTGTCGCGCGTAGCTAGACCGAGGTGAGTACGGGTCGTCCTCAGGGAAACGTGGAACCTTTTATTCTTACTTTATATGTGTTGAGAAGGAGAGGAGGAAGAAAGAATATTGTAGATTGGTTTCTTGATCTACGTTAAGCACTAATGCAAAATACAGATCTAGATTATTTATGGATGTAGTTAATATAATAAGGGGGCTTGTAGGGTTCGTTAGGATTTAGTAGTTATGGACGATTAATTAAAAGTTACCCTTTTTATCTTTTAATAGATTTAAAACTAGAACGACGGTGATGCGTGTAGATTAGGGTTTCTGGAGGGAAAAGGAATCCCACTCTTAACCCTTATCTCGACACGGAACTCCGTTCATATCTAGCCTTTACCAAAACAATCATTAATCTAATCTCTAATCGCGGTCGGAACTAGCAATAAATTGGTAGCGCGCCCGATTAGGATGTTAATGATTCTTTTGATAAAGTTCATAAACTTTATAGGACTTAAAAAGGGTTTAGGGGTGTTCATCATCCATTAGCCTACCCTAATCCTACGAACCCTAACAAGCGGAGAATTACTCGCGCATGTTGGGAGAAAAAGAGATGGAAAGAAATTGCATAATTAAACTACGAAGAAATAGAATAAGAAAAAGAAAGCTACTTTTATTAATCAACAATATTCATTACACTTTGATCCCTTAGAAAATGATTACAAATACTAGTTTGCTTCTCGATCTCTTCCAAGGAGGTAGACGAACAGTTGATGATCAGCCTGGATGCGTGAGCCGTTTTGGACTTCGTGATCTCGTCGGCTTGATAAATTTTCCAAGAGGTTCTCGGTCCCTTTTTATAGTGCCAAAGCCACAACCCAAGCTTCTAAATTAGGAAGTAAGCAGCATAGATTCAGCCCCAAAATTTGCAAACCCTAACTCCTCTACACTGCCGCGGATCCGCGGCCCAGTGCGGTTTGGCCGCGGATCCGCGGCCAAGGGTCAAGATCATTTGATCAAAAGTTTAGGGTTTTCTCCTTGTGACATGTGGCCTTCTCTGGAAGCTTTGTATCTTTGAAATCTTCTTGTGGTTGCTGCCAGACTTGGTCTCCAAGTTTTGCTTCTTAATTAGGCAAGTCTTTTTCAACAACTTGATTTCCTTGATTCTAGTCTTGAAAGATTCTGTATAACTTGGAAAAATTCTGCACAACAACTCAAATAATATTTAGTAGATTTTGTTCTACTAGGATTTGGTCAATGAAATTATTTGCATACATTTTCCTACCAAATGCTAATTATAATATATCAACACATGGAAAATAGTATTTTTACACATAAACCCTCATATGCATGATATATTATAATAAAGACCTTTTTAAATATGGAAATGGTAGGAAAAATGTAATAACAAATGTGCAGTTTTATCAACTGAACATTGCCCAATCATTTCGGCTATTTATTTTATTTTTACTCGCTGCTTTTTATTGCGAATTGCCCAATCATTTCGGCTATTTTGCATGCATACATTTTTACTTGCTGATTTTGTTGCAAGTTGCCCCACCATTTCGGCTATTTCGTATGCATGTGTGGCTTGCTGTCTTTTCGCCGCAAGCTTGGGATTAGACACCGATTTTGGCATCAGCACCGCTACGACTGGGATATTGCCAGGAGCGAATCATCATTTGCCTCTGTCGATGTTGAACAAAGGTGGCTTAGCGAACAAGGTTAAGGTCCTGTCGACTAAGGCTTTTGACTTCATGAGCCGTAAGGGTCTCACAAAGGTATTTCTCCCTACAAGTCGTGAGGATCTCATAGGTGTGTTTTCTCCTTAGGAATCGTGAGGATTCCTAAGTGCATGTTCCCCTATAAGTCGTAAGGATCTTACAAAAGGGTTTTCTCCTTATAAGTCGAGAGGACTTACAAGGATTGTTCACCATATGGATATATCCCTAGTCACTGGTTGTACTTTGCTGGGGAAATGTTTATTCGCGCCCGTGGATTGTATACAAGGGTCAGCATTGAGCCGCTTGTAGGGCAATATCGAAAGTTGTGGGGGTTGCTTAAGAACAGGTTCAGGTCTCTGTAACTTAAGACTTCCAACTCTTATGAGCCGTGAGGGTCCCATAAGAGAGCTCTCCTTGCGAGTCGTGAGGATCTCGCAAGTGTAATTTCTCCTTAGGAATCGTGAGGATCCCTAAGTGTGCTGCTCCTTTGTGAGTCGTAAGGATCTCACGCGGGTAGTTTCTCCTTACAAGGTCGAGAAGACCCTGTAAGTGTCCTTTAACGAGGTTGCGCCCTTTCGGGTTTTCACACGCACTCGCCGGTAGTCCTGCTGTTTTTACTCACGGAGCCTTTTTGGGTTTTCATCCGTGCCCCCTTTGCTTATGGACATACCGTTTTCTTTTATTCTCTCTTTTTTTTTTATTCTTTTTGTATAACGAGGTCGCGCCCTTTCGGGTTTTCACAAGCACTCGCCGGTAGCCCTGCTGTTTTTACTCACGGAGCCCTTTCGGGTTTTCATCCGTGCCCTTTTTGCTTATGGACATACCGTTTTTATTTTTTTCTTCTTTTTTTTTTGTATCGGCTTTGGGATGTTGCAATCCACCGTAGTTTATCGACATCTCGGTCAACAGCTAGTTTTAGGACGTGGTGGTCCATCATTAGTTTAAGGACGTTTCGGTCCACTGTTAGTTTAAGGACGTTTCGGTCCGTTAACCAGCTACTACTTATAGAGTTTTGGGCTTAGGAAGATAGCGAGCGGACATAGTCATTGTCATCTATCATTGATCTAGGCCGCAACTTGTTAGGCGTAGTATTTCTTCAGGAAGCGGCCGTTTATCGGTCTGAAAGGTCTTTTGCTATGCATGTCCATGGGTAGATAGGCTCCACCCTGGTAGACCTTGTCTATGATGTACGGGCCTTCATAGTTCAGCTCGAATTTTCTTCGCTTGGCGCGATTGGGGATCATAGGTCTTTTGACCACTAGCACGAGTTTGCCTTGGCGGAATGTCCTCGGCCTGGTCAATCTTTCATATGAGCGCGTCATCTTTGCTTTATAAGTCTCCAGATTTTGTTGCGCTATGAGCCGGGTTTCATCAAGGGCATCAAGCTCCTCAAGCCGAAGGTGAGCGTTTTCTTCGTCCGTCAGCTCGTAATGGACTGCCACTCGTAGAGAAGGTAATTCTATCTCGAGGGGGAGTACTGCTTCTGTACCGAATACCAACGCGTACGGCGTTGTGTTCGTGGCTGTCTTGAATGTAGTTCGATACGCCCAGAGAGCTTCTTGCAGTCTCTCGTGCCAGTCCTTCTTATTACGGGACACCGTCTTCTTCTCGATCTTCGTCAAGGTCTTGTTGAAAGCCTCAGCTAGACCGTTAGCTCGGGGATTATAAACTGAGGAATATCTCCAGTCTATGTTGTGTTGTTGCGCGAAGTGGCTGATCTTGTGGTTTCTGTAGGCTGGCCTGTTATCGGAGATGATCCGTCGCGGAGTTCCAAACCGATAAATGACATGCGTCTTGAAGAAATGGAGGATATTCTTCGTCTTCACTTCCCTCAGCGGTACTGCTTCTGCCCATTTGGTGAAGTAGCCAGTCGTCGCCAAAATGAATCGATGTCCCCTGGACGATGCTGGTTCGATGGGGCCGATTACTGTTAGTGTATATGCCCTAGGGGCCATTATTGTATCATACTAGTTTGTATATTACTTAATGGAAGCTTGGGATAATCACATGTATATAACAGTCTTGCTAAATATGGTAGTATGCCACTTGGTTTTTCTATCTTAATATGTGAGTATACGTATTGATAGAGCTCTTAGGATCTTGCTTGACTACCAGCGTTATGATG
This sequence comes from Agapanthus africanus, assembly GCA_030015575.1. Taxonomy (NCBI): domain Eukaryota; kingdom Viridiplantae; phylum Streptophyta; class Magnoliopsida; order Asparagales; family Amaryllidaceae; genus Agapanthus; species Agapanthus africanus. The sequence continues at coordinate 33,751,506 of CM057339.1, forward strand.
GCAGTCACACTAGTGGGGGCTGGGTAGTCTACAAGCACATCCTTATTCAGGTCCCTAGTCGTTGGATTATCGAGACAGGGCATCGATACTCCGGAGTAGACTAGTGTGTACGCTTCTCATCCCAGTTGGGGAGATGGTCTGTCCCACAGCCGTCAGTACGTCGTACTGGAGATAGTATACAGGTGCTCATTGGGTTACGGGTACACCGGACAGGACTCGCAGGGAACTGTTGGTTTGGTTTTTATACCAGTCGTTAGTTAACAGTTCCCAGGTGACATTAGTACAGCATAGTCTGCAGATTTGACACTGCTACTTCGCCTCGAGTGTGTCCCACTGTTCTTAGATTGCTACCCTACCACGGCTCAAAGGAGTCGTGCAAACAGGTAGCAGTTGGGTGCATTCCCGAGCACTTGGAGGCAGTGGCGGTCAGACAGGATTCGTCTCTCCCGGTATTGGGAGTTGATATCGCACTGTGTCAGAGAGCCATTACGCAAAGTCCCTGGCCACGGCAAGCGAGATTTACTGGTAGGTTCTAGTAGTTTCTCAGGGTGTAATGGGCTTCGCTCCGACACGACTTATACCGCTATTTAGGGACTGACGCTTGCCGCCCCTAGGCCCGATATGCGATAATCTTAGATGAACAGACCGGACTGTACGGAGATTGTCACATCAGACTCAGTAGGAGTTCGGATGGGTTTCCTCATCGGCCTTCTTATCGACATCTACCTAGGGACCGTTACATACAGCTAGTGCCGCTTGCGGTCTGTGGTTAAACCCATTGCCAGCGTAGTAGTCGAGTCTCTAGAGTCCCACACAGAGAGTTTCCCTACTCCAGGCGAAACGATATAGAAGTCGTATGGTTTTACGACAAGGGTTCGGACGCATACGTGTGTTTACACACGTACGACATCCGGACAGTTTTTACTAACCGGCTTTGGTTTAAGCCAGTTTCTAGTATCCGGTTATTGGATTTATACAGTCTAAAGTTTTTCCGTGTTTTCACGGATAGGAGGGGCGTTCTCGTAATTACGCGAGAAGCTTATAGAAGATGGTGACTTGGGGGTTAAGGTGGCATATGCATTAAATGAGATTAGTGAGTCATATGAGTGATTCATCCATGTCATTAATGCATCATAAATGCTTAATGACTCATGGAGATGAATCACCCTCTTGTATTTATGAAGCATGATTATTCATCCTTTATTTTCTTTTATTGGATAAATGATAATGCTTGATATATATTATGATAGATCATTATCTCATCTCATTCTCATGCTCACCTTCTCTCTCCTCAAGCTCTCTCTTCAAACCCTAATCCTCCCCTCTCATGTGTTGAGATCAAGGATTAGATTAGACTACTTAATCCATAACCCAACTCTATATCACCTAGGTTACTTAGATTAGCACTTTAAGAAACCTAGTTACCTCTAGTTTGAGATGAAGCTTGAAGTATAGCTCTCGGGTGGATCATCTACTACTTGGAGAACGCCGAGGAGGAGGTACCAAACGAAAAGACGAAGGACACGGTTCATTAGGTATAATCACTTCACATAGTAGTTTAGAACTCCTATGTCTTTTGTTAGTTATCATTTAGCACCAATTCTCGCGGTTAGTCGATGTTTAAGCAAAGAACAAGATCGTTTTTCATATTTCCGCCTCCCCGCAAGTCGTGGGGTGTTGCACATCGACTTACAATTACGTCAGTCCTCTACATTTTGAACGACTAGCTAGCCACTGTTGGATGTAGAGGATTTGGGTGCTGATGGATAAAGTCTCTATGGATCTGGCACGAGTGGCATTGCTTCGCATATTCGAGGCAGTCCTGAATCATCGTGGGCCAATAGTAGCCCATCTGTTTAATCTTCAACTTCATCTTTGGGCCTGCTTGGTGAGAACCGCAGAGTCCGTCGTGAACTTCCTGAATGACTTTTTTCGCTTCTTCAGGTCCCAGACATCTCAACCACAGAGAATCAAACGACCTCTTGTACAGAGTATCATTGACGAAGGCGAAAGACAGAGCTCGTTTCATAAGCTGATGTCTTGAGGACGCATCTTCAGGTGTTCGACGGGATTTGAAGTAGTCTATAAAGACTTCTCTCCAATCCTCAGCCTTTTCCTGGTCTTTTATTTGCATAGCCATTTGCTCAGTCGCTCCCTTTTCATCGGATGATTCCGGAGATATCTCTGCCGCAGCAAGAACTCGACGGCTTTGTACCACGATTCTTACATCATCAAGGTTCTCGTCGGCTAGCTCTTTAGCGAGCTTGGCTAATGCATCCGCTTTACTATTTTCCGCACGCGGTATGCTTTCCAGAATGTAGGAAGGTATTTGGGTCAGCAATTGCTGTACTCTCTCGCCGTACTTTACCAGTTCCGGTTTGCACGTTTGATAGTCACCATTTACTTGGCAAACGACCAGTTGGGAGTCTCCGTATATGAGGAGGTTTTCAATTCCCATGTCGATGGAGATCTCGAGGCCTGCTATCAAAGCTTCATACTCGGCTTCATTGTTTGTCCTCGGCTCTGTTAAGGAGAAGGCGAAGCGCATTATCCCTCCTCGTTGGGTCACGAAGATGAGGCCTACCCCCGATTTGATTATAGGAGTGCTTTGTTTGCGCTTCTTCATGGAAGACGCTCCATCAAAATAGAGTTCCCATCGGGTATCACTACCGTCGATCGCATCAAATGCATGTTTGTCTGGCAGCTCGCAATTCAGAGGAGAATCGGCAGGTATTGGATGCTCAGCGAGAAAGTCGGCGATGGCCTGGACTTTCACTGCCTTAAGAGGCTGATAGGTTATCGAAAACTCCATTAAGAGCAAGGCCATTTAGCGAGTCTCCCTGTCAATATGGCCTTTGACATCAAATATTTGAGAGGGTCCACCTTCGATATGAGACGGACTTCATGCGCCAATGCATAGTGCCAGAATTTCGTTATCGCGAAGATCAACGCCAGGCAGTGCTTTTCGATGGGGGAGTAGTTGCTTTCTGCCCCCAGGAGAACTCGACTTAAGTAATAATGAGCTCTTTCTTTCCCTTGGTCGTTCTCTTGTGCCCACAGCGCGCCTAAAGAACCTTTAAGGGCGGTTGTATAAAGAATGAGGGGCTTTCTCTTGACCGGAGCGGTCAGCATTGGCGGGTTCTGCAGATACTGCTTGATTTCGTCCAGCGCGCTCTGGCATTTGTGATCCCAAATGTAAGGGGTTTCCTTCTTCATCGGGTGACTGTAAGGGCGGCACTTGCCTGAAAGGTTGGCTATAAATCGCTGGATGTACGCGAGCTTCCCTTGGAGAGACCGCAATTGCTTGGGAGTCCTTGGTGGAGGCATTTCCATGATCGCCTTGATCTTTGACGGATCTATCTTGATACCTCGGTGTCGGACGATGAATCCTAGGAATTTGCCCGAGGAAACTCCGAATGCGCACTTGAGAGGGTTCATCTTCAAGTTGTATTGTTGAAGGCGTTGAAATACGGTCTTCAGACGCTCTAAATGCTCCTCATATGATTTGCTCTTAATCACGAGGTCGTCGATATAGCATTCGACGATTTCATGTATGAGGTCATCGAAGATCTTCGTCATGGCCCTCTGATAGGTGGCACCGGCGTTCTTTAGACCGAAGGGCATCACCTTGTAGCAGAATATACCTAAAGGGGTCCGGAAAGCAGTATGCTTCTGGTCTTCAGGATGCATCTTTATCTGATTATATCCAGACGATCCGTCCATGAAGGAGAAAACTTCATGAGTGAACGTGTTATCCATCATCAGCTCAGTGACTGGTACTGGGAAGTCGTCCTTCGGGCAGGCTTTATTGAGATCCCGAAAGTCTATACAGATGCGCACCATCCCATATTTCTTCATCACCAGGACGATGTTGGCGATCCAATCGGGATACTGAACTTCCTGGATAAACCCAGAGTCGATCAGCTTCTTGACTTCGGCGTTAATGCTCATCTCAAGCTCGAGCCGCATTTTTCTCGATACTTGTTTGATTGGTTTAACGTCCGGGGATATCGCCAATTTATGCACAGCAACTTCTGGATCTAGTCCTGGCATTTCGGAATAGTTCCATGCGAAGCAATCTTTATGCTGCATAAGCACGTCTTTTAATGAAGCCACCCTTCCTTCAGACAACAGTTCGCTAACGAATGTCGGTCGCGGCTCGTTCGCCGGCCCCAACTCAATTTTCTTGAGGTTATCTGCAGTGGTGTGTATTCCATCTTCCAGCTCTTTCGGCACTGGTGGAAATTCTGAGATCACCTCGTCATCGCTGTTTTCGAAGCACCAGGGAAGGTCATCCATATTCTCGGGCTCTTCTTTTGACAAGTACGAGCTCGCTTCTAAGACCGATGTGGATCTGGTTCTGCTCTCGTGGCTTTGGGTTCATGCTTCTGTGGCGGCGTTACCCTCCAGCTGTCAGATAGAGCGAACTTGTCGAGCTGATACTGATCTTCGACCCAATTCTTGAAGGTGAAGCAATCTTCGAGAGGGTGTCCTATTACCCTGTGATAAGAGCAATAGTTCGGGTGTGAGACTTCGCCTGCTTGTTCAGGGTGCTTGGACTCCGGAAGCGTAATCATTTGGTGTTTTACAGTGAGGTCAGGTATTTTCTTTGTCTTGTCTTGAGGAAAAGAGTATGCTCGACTCATCTTCTTCATAAGGGACAAATCCGGACCGCTCGATCCCCGCTCGCGTGACTTCTTGGTCCCGTTTTGTCGTTGCTGAATGCCTTTTCCGCTCTTTGACTTGTTTCTGCCTCTGCGTCGGGTCTTTTATACAACAGGTTGACAGGGAGGGGCCTTTTCATCTTTCACGGCCTGTTGGAGAAGGCGTTGCGTCCTGGCTTTCTCATAGATGGCCATTTCGCGGTTATGGTCGTCTCAAACTTTTTGACTAGCTTCCCTTATAAGCTTGTCCATTTGTTCTTCGAACGACGGACTGGGCATTTTTATGTCGGGGACTTTTTCTGGCTCAGGGTTAGCGTCTTCCCATTGAGCATCCCTTTCTTTATTAAAGTCATGTACGACGTAGCAGTCATAGAGTAGCTCCCGTTTCTTGGACCGAACATATCCAAGCCCGATTGCTTCCATTCTCCCGTTAGGCAACTTGTGCTGAGTTCCGGGAACGTTCCAGCCCCTGTCATAGAATTTGGCTTTTCGAGCGGTCTGTTTGAAGGGTATCCCTTAGCGCTTCAATAGCCTTTTCAAGCCTTCTGTATAATATCTAGGCAGACAGATGGGTTGAAGCCTGTCAAGCATAGGATCCACACCGTGCCAGATTTCTTTTTCCACTTTAGTTTCCCCGGAGCGGTAGAATAGAATCGTCTTTTCGCCTTCTCGCCTGGGAGGGACATAGAACGTCTGCAGCTCTTCTATACTGTAGGTATAAAGCGCGTCCAGTTCTTTATGATGTTTAAGTGGAACCATGGCGACTTGCAGACTTTGCTCTTCGTCAGCGAATGTTTGTATTGAAGGCCGAGCAGAGAATATAGCATGGACTTCATCTTCCGAGTCACTGCCAAAGATCAACATAGGAGCGGATGGTCCCGGCTTGTTGTATTGGGGTGGACCCGAATAAACCATCTCTTCCTCTTCCTCAATATCACTCTCGAAGACAGGGATGGTGGCGATAACTTTGTTTTCCGGCTTATGACACCTCTCCGTGTCTTCGAAATCTGGCAAGAAGTATTTTGCATCTTCGTATTTACGGACCTCGTTTATGGAGAATGGGTTCAACTCTCCTGTTACGGTATACTCGAGACCATCGTTAAAATATTTCATACACTGATGCTGTGTAGAAGGGATGATGTTGTACTCGTGTAACCAGGGTCGGCCGAGCAAAGCATTATAGCATGTCTTAGCGTCTATGACGTCGAATTTAATGTCCGTGACGAGTAGCCCAAAGCGTAACGTCAGTATCACAGACCCGAGAGTCCGTGATGATTGAGAGTCGAACCCGGAGATGGTGATCTTATCCCGAGCGAGGTGCTGGACGCTCATGCAGATTTCCTTCAATACCCGTACATTGAGAAGATTGACGGAAGACCCATTGTCAACCAAGATTTTGCCTATCTTTATATCGTGGCAGTACCCTGAGACATAGAGGGGACGATTGTGTTCGCACGTCCCAAGGAGGAGGTCTTCATCACCGAAAGTGACATCGGCTGTGTGCATTTCTTCCAGCTCGTCTTTCATCTTTTCTTTGGCGAGAAAAGCTTGGAATTGCTCTGGCTCCTGTAGCGCTTTGATCAATGAATATCTTGCTCCTTTTGATAGTAAGAGGGTATCGAGAATACTGAGTTGCGATGGTAACTTCCTCAAGTGTGCCAGAACGTTATAGTCCACCTTATTTTTTTTGGTGGGTCCTTGGCGGTTAGCTCTTCCATAACTTGGTCATCTAGGGCGATATCCTCAGAGAACTTTACTTTTCCCTTATCTTTTTTATTTGAGAGTCCGAGATTCTTTTCGGGTAGCGTACGATTACGCAGCCGGATATTTTCGCAGGCCTTCAGCTCTTCCTCTTTTCCCGAGGTGGACTCTTTAAAGAGAGGGCTAAGAGTCATTTCCTCGTCAGAGTCGCTCCCGAATGTGAGAATTTGCGCTTCCCCGACGTTAACCATGCGACAATCGCTGGTAGTTCTTCTAAGCTCCTCGGTCGTACTTTTCCGCTCCCGACGAGTTTTGCGCTTCTTCCGCTTAAAATGTTGCCGGTGAACAACATACCCCTGCCACTATCTATTGAAAGCTTTGTACTCTTCGGTGGGGTGCGAAATCTTTCGATGATATAAGCAGTAGGAAGGATGCATTTCTGCTTTGCCGGCAATGTTTCCTTCAGAGGGTGGTAGTTTCATCCCCATTGATATGGCCTTAGCAAACCTTTTCCTCGTTTTGAATTTGTTTTTATCCGCAACGGATATCTTTTGATTTGACGGGAGTGTCTCAACTCTTTCGTCTAGTCGCCGGCGCTTGGCCCTTTCAAATATGACCGTCTCGCGTTCCCGATCAGCTTTACTTTTCAAAAGAGCTTCGTTGAGGAATGCATCAATTGTTTCATCTGATGGCCCCAAAAGTTCCGGTTTAGGATCTGCCCCCAGCTTCTCAGTGCAAGGAGTTTTCTCATCGTCTGTAAACGAGTGGGAGATCATATGACAACTTGCTATGTAACCCTCAGATTCATCCGACGAGTTTTCTCCATCATTTTCTTCTTGAAAGACATGGCTGAGGAACTCTTGGAGCGTGATGGGAGTCCGTGCCTTCTGATTATACTCCTCCAGTGCGTCAATCTGTTTCTGTAAGTTCGTGCGCTTGTTGCCAGGCTTCACGGGCTTTTTGGATCTCTTCTTCTTCTTCTTTGAAGATTTCGACGGCTGGGTGTGAGTGCTTGGGCCATCACCACCGATCTTTGGAGTTGGGCGCGGCTTCAGCATCCCTTCGATGATATGGGTTTCTAGCGGGATCTTCCATCTAATCGCCGGGCATGTCCGGAGATCATTTAGCAGCCTTTTAGTTTTGGCTGATAGCACAATCTCCCACGGAGCTTCTTCAACAAGGGAGCACGTTGCCCCCGGCATATTCACCTTTTTAGGGGTATGAGGTTGCGGCGGGTTCACTTTCCATTTTTCGGACAACGCGAACTTGCCTTGTTGGTATTGGTTTTCAATCCAGTTTTTGAAGACGTAGCAATCTTCGATCAGATGACCCAATACTCGGTGGTATAGGCAGTAATTAGGATCATTGACGTCGTTGGGCTGCAACGGACGTTTTGAATCTGGCAGATTGATGAGTCTGTTGCGCACCGCCAGCTCGAACAGTCTTCTCGTTTTATCTTGAGGAAACGAGTAAGGACGTCCTAGCCTCTCTTCGAGGGATAGGCGTGGACGCATATTGTTTTGACGGACAACCGGCTTCAAGTTGCTTGGCTGTTGTTGAGCATTGGCGACGACGATCGCTTTTCCTTTCCCCTTCTCATTTCGAGAGTCCGGCTTTGGAGGAGACGGTCTATGGCCCATCTGGTCCATTTGAGCTAGCTTGTCAATCAAGGCCTGGAACGTGGTTGGTTTAAAGAACATCATGAACTGTGAAATAGTTGCATGATGATCTAAGGTGCCTACGAACATGCCCACCGCTGGCGCTTCTTCGATACGCTGTTCGCACTTCGACCATAAGTTTCGCCATCGGATTGCATATTGAACCCAAGTTTCGCCCGGCTTTACTCTTGCATTGATCAAAGCTGTTATTGGAGTACGCTCGCTGGCGCTTGCGAAACGCTGGGTAAACAACAACTCCATTTCGGTGAAAGTTTTGACGGAGTCATTCGGAAGCTCGAAGTACCATTCAAATCCCATCTCCGATAAGCTGCCGATGAATTGGCAAAGCAAGAGCTTATCATCGCCGCTGGTGTTGCCACAAAGAGCCCTGAACTGGGCAACATGTTGATGGGGATTGCCTGTTCCCTTGTAGACATGGAATTTTGGGATCGTGTAGCCCGGCGGGTATTTGATCTGATCATACCAGCTCGGATATGGTCGCCCCGTTTTGACAACTTGACCGACTGCTTCATTTGCCTGGTGTACTCGTATTTGCTGAGCTATATATTCATCCAGGGCAGCTTTGGAAATTGTCTCCTCCTTGGCTGTTGAAAGAGCCGGCGGTGGATTTGACGTTTCTCCTTTGTCATCTTCGAGGATAATCGGAGGATCTTCAGCAGGAGGATCCTGCTGGATCATCATGCCCACCATGTCCTGGAACAGAAGGGCCATTCGTTTTATGTTGGCTGCTTGTTCCGCAGCCTCTTTGTCCTTCTTTTCCAGTATTCTCCGAAGGAATTCGGCATCGGTTTCTTGCTCCTGGCGTTGATCCGAGGATGCTTCTGGGCTTTCTTTTGGCCCGGTGAGTGCGGCCATCGCAGTCATCATTTCTTGGAGCTTCTGCTGCTGCTCTTGAGCTTTAGTCACCGATCGCGTAAGCGGTCTATGACCTGTGGATATACGGCTATCCTCTTTCCCGGACGCCATGTAGACGGTATGTACCACCATGCCCCCAGACTTAGGGCGTTTAGGTTCAGTGCCTTTGACTTTTGTCACCGGCACAGGGATCTTCTCCGGCCTTCTTTTCTCAGGAGCGGTCGAAGTTGAGGGAGCCGTCTAGGTGGCCACCCAGACAACTTTTCGTAGCTTAGCAGGATGGCTGACTTCCTTTTGGACCTTCAATTTCTTGTGCTGGCGGGAGAAATTTGGATCGATCATCGAGTCTTGGGCCTGTCGCCGGACTTTATAGATCTTGGAGGACAGCCGTTGAGGGGATTGAGACCGTTCTGGCTTTGCTTCTACAGCCTTTTCCAGCGGAGGGGGAGACCTCTTCAGTACAGCAGTAGGAGAATTCCTACGCACCTTATTTAGCAGTTCAAAGCTATTCCCGGTTGGAACAGCAGCATTAATTTCCGCCGTCGGGGCTGGAGGAGTTGGCCCGGAAGGGGAGTTACCTCCGGCTTTCCTCACTCGGCGCCAGTGGCGACGTCGAGCATGTCGAGTTGTGGGAATTGGCTCGGTGAAGGGGACGGCCTTGTCTTGCCCCCTGTTCAGGTGAGGGGCTGTAACCGGTTTCAGCCTATTAAAGACTGATGCCTTTTGAGTAGCTGGAGCGGGAGTAGGAGTTGGGACGGTCAGTCTTGCGAAGACCGACCTCTTAGCAGGAGAAGCCGTCTTGACGACTTCAGGAGCAAATTCGGTTACTCTCTTTATGAATAACCTTCTTTGGGACCGCAAGTTTCACCGTGGGCCTGCAGGAGTTTTGGCCTAGTCTGGAGAAGACCGAGGCATTGGTGTTGGGCGACCCGTTGAGAGGGGCCGCAGCAGCTGTAAGTCGATCGAAGACCGACTTCTTAGGAGCTTCAGGTACGGGCACTGGGGCAGTGAAGCTCATTGGCGGGAGCATGGTCCTGAAAAATAGTCCAGTAGTAGCCTGAGTGATTTGTTCCACCGGCATCGTGAACAGTGATGCCGCCTGAGGTCCATAGGCTACACCTCCAGGTGAGGCGGAGCGTCGATTGCAGTTGCAGTTGGAGCAGTTCGAGCAGTTGAACGCCATTGCTATTTGCTTTCTGCGCCAAGCAAGAGACCAAATCTTAGTAACTTGAAACCCGAGGGCAACCATTAACAAACCGCGATTCGTTCGCGAATACGACGCATGAAGTGTGGAGTGAAAAGAGGAAAAGGTCCCACCGGGCGTGCCAGAATCTGTTCCCCTCCGAAAGACGGTACAAGACAGGGACGTCTTGCCTGAAATTTAGGGCAGATGCTATTTGGTTTTATCCGTCCACCTCTTCGAAGATGCCAAGTTGATTTATGGCACCGTGTATTGAAGGTTTAAACGGATGTGGCCGATGTAGCAGACTTCGTCAGATTCCCCCTCGTTCGAGGGGTTTTTTGATTGTGGGGACGCTCTTCCCTGCAGGCGCAAGCCCCTGCAGTTAATTACGTTACCGCATCGCGGTAACAACTTTCTCCTTCTCCAGATGGTCACTTCGTGTCGTGGGTGTTTGTTTTGTTTGTGGTTACCCGTGGATTGTATACGGAGACTAATTTATGTTGTCGCCCGTAGGACGTGGATTAATCCAAATCCGTATTTTCTTAGATTTGGGTTTGGGGTTTTGGTTTAAGGATACATTAGCCATATTTGAGGCTAAGATCAACTTAAACGTTTGTTAAGGATACGTTAGTCTAATTTGAGACTAAGATCAGCTTAACAGGATCGTTTGTTAAGGATACGTTAGTCTAATTTGAGACTAAGATCAACTTAACGGGATCGTTTAGATCCGACAAGAGAGCATTTGGGGGCTCGATTTCCAGTTTAGGGACATGGTGGTCCATTGCCAGTCTAAGCACATGGTGGTCCAACATTCCCATTTTGAGGACGAATATTAGTTTAAGGACATTTCGGTCCACTGTTTCCATTTTGGGGATGGATATTAATTTAATGACATTTCGGTCCATGAGTTTAAGGACCCCACAGTCCGTAGCAATGTGTGGTTGTCGGGACCCGTCACCTCTCTGACGACGTTGAAGGATTACAACGACAAATATCAGAGGAGTTTAGAGATGTACCCTTGAACCGAGTGTAAATTGATTTGGGAGAGCAGTCGTGCTCAGTTCAATTTAATTTGAGTATTTACGGCCAGAATTGGGTTAAGTCCATTTTAAAATGTTTAACATTTTGTTCATGATTGGCATGTTTAAGCCTTTGCTTGGGCTCTACCCTTTTTTTAAAAAAATAATGCACAACATTGGGCTTTTTAATTAAATGCACAGCATTTATATTAGGCCTGTTAGGCCTTTTAATTGGGCTCTGCCCCTTTTAATAATGTATAGCATTTGTTTTGGTCTGTTAGACCTTTTAATTGGGCTCTGCCCCTTTTTAATAATGCAGAGCATTTAGTGGTCTGATAGTGCGCCACGTGGCCTGTCAGGCGCTCTGCGCCAGTTAAAGAGCGCAAGGCGCCGGCGCATGTGGAGGTGACACGTGTCACGCTCTGGTGAGTGCAAGTCTGTTAGCGCAGTGCGCTGCTGACACGTGGCGCGTGTAGGGTGTTTTTCGTCACCCCATTGAGATGGGAATACGCGCGCGCTTGTCAGGCGCATTACAGATTCCCCTTGCCTAGGGTAGGCTGAGGTTTATTGATTATGGGGATCCGAATCTCCGGCAGCCGCGGACTAAGCTGCCGTTAATTACCCCTCGCATTTGGGGCGAAGGAACCTCCGATTGACGGGTTAAACTGTTCATGCGAACTCAATTTGCCGTGTTGTGTTTTAAAGGGGGTTTGGATGTATCGGGAGCCCCGCAGAGTTTTTACGGGGGTCCCGCTACTCGGATAGCGGGCTGGGGGTCAAGGGGGCTAGCAGCCCCCTTGCAGGGTGCGGGGCAGCGCCCCGTTAGAAATTTTTTCAAACGGGGGAAACACATTTAATATGGAGTGCACAAAAAAAGAAAGGAAAAAGCGTCTTAAAGACGCGTACGTAGCATGTGGGCGCCTCAGCGCCCGGGGTCACGTGGCGCACACGTGACCGTTGGGCGCCTCAGCGCCCAGGGTCACGTGGCGGACACGTGACCGATGGGCGCCTCAGCGCCCGGGGTCACGTGGGCGCACGTGACCGTTTGGGCGCCTCAGCGCCCCGGGGTCACGTGGCGCACACGTGACCTTTGGGCGCCTCAGCGCCCGGGGTCACGTGGGCGCACGTGACCATTGGGCGCCTCAGCGCCCGAGGTCACGTGGGCGCACGTGACCACGGGAAAACACCCGCTGGAGGGGGGGCCTAGCCCCTAGGTTGGGGAGTTGAACTCCCAAGGGATTTTTGGAGTTAAACTCCTGACAGAAAATTAATTTGTGGAGTTAAACTCCAACAGATCTAGAAAGGAGTTAAACTCCTAGGAATCTTTGGCCCTTCTTCTGAGCCTTGGATCTGTCCAAAGTTAGATTCTTGGAGATGGGTCTTCTTCTTCTTCTTTTCTTTTGGCCGGATCTTGAAAATCAAGAGGCGTGAGATTTAAAAAAATCTCTTCTTTTTCGAGATCTGGTGGGAGATCCGAGTTCCCCTTTGTGGGTTTTGTGGTGAAAAACTATTTATTTTGAGAAAAGGAAGAGTTAAACTCTTGATTTAATTCAAAGGAAAGAAGAAGGTTTTTAGAACCTTAAAGAAGGAGAAAGAGTCACAAACCCTAATTTTTGGGGAATGAAAAAGTATTGCTTTATTCATCATCATGTTGCCTTATATAAGCTTACACATTTACATATAGCCCCTTGGGTTTTACAAAAATGGCATTTTAGCCATCCCATGGCTCATGTGCCATTTCATTTTGCACATAAGCCATGGGCTTACAAAAATTTGGCTTTATGCCCATTTTGCATACATTCATGCGCAAAAATTACATAAAAATTATTTGTTACATGATTTTTGTTATTGGCATGGGGAGGCTGGCCGTGAGCTCGACTTGGGCATGGGCCCGCTTGACCTGGGCTTGGGCCCACCTAGCTTGGGGTTGACCTTGACTTTGACTCGGTCAACCGGGGTGTAAATTTTTACCCCAACAAATTGCCCCCCATCAATAAATACACATAGCATATGTGAGTCGTGTGCATGAAATTGATGGATCTTCCTTTGCATGGAGGCGACTTGCTTTGGTTCCCACTTTTTGGGATGCACTGCCCTTTTTACGACATGGACGGTCGGCGCTTAACGCGTCTCCGAGACGGAGTGTCCGTGGTAGACGTTTCCCTGGCCCGGAGCGATCTGGTTCCTGCTTTGTAGGAAACCTGCACTGCTTTTTTTTTTGCGACATGGACGGTCGACGCTCTGATCCGGAGCGATTTGGTAGACGTGTCCCCGGCACGGAGTGTCGCTGTTGGACGTTTCCCTGATGTGGAGTGTCTGTATTGGACGTTTCCCCGATGCAGAGTGTCGCTGGTTGACGTGTCCCCGCGACGGAGTGTCGCTGATCGACTTTTCCCCGGCGCGGAGTGTCGGGTTGACTTTTCCCCGGCACGGAGTGTCGCTGATCGACTTTTCCCCGGCGCGGAGTGTCGGGTTGACTTTTCCCCTGCACGGAGTGTCGCTGATCGACTTTTCCCCGGCGCGGAGTGTCGGGTTGACTTTTCCCCGGCACGGAGTGTCGCTGATCGACTTTTCCCCGGCGCGGAGTGTCGGTGGTTGACTTTTCCCCGGCACGGAGTGTCGCTGATGGACTTTTCCCCGGCGCGGAGTGTCGGGTTGACTTTTCCCCGGCGCGGAGTGTCGCTGATCGACTTTTCCCCGGCGCGGAGTGTCGGGTTGACTTTTTCCCGGCACGGAGTGGCGCTGATCGACTTTTCCCCGGCGTGGAGTGTCGGGTTGACTTTTCCCCGGCATGGAGTGTCGCTGATCGACTTTTCCCCGGCGCGGAGTGTCGGTGGTTGACTTTTCCCCGGCACGGAGTGTCGCTGATGGACTTTTCCCCGGCGCGGAGTGTCGGGTTGACTTTTCCCCGGCACGGAGTGTCGCTGATCGACTTTTCCCCGGCGCGGAGTGTCGGTGGTTGACTTTTCCCCGGCACGGAGTGTCGCTGATGGACTTTTCCCCGGCGTGGAGTGTCGGGTTGACTTTTCCCCGGCGCGGAGTGTCGCTGATCGACTTTTCCCCGGCTCGGAGTGTCGCGGGTTGACTTTTCCCCGGCACGGAGTGTCGCTGATCGACTTTTCCCCGGCGCGGAGTGTCGCTGATCGACTTTTCCCCGGCGCGGAGTGTCGCGGGTTGACTTTTCCCCGGCACGGAGTGTCGCTGATCGACTTTTCCCCGGCGCGGAGTGTCGGGTTGACTTTCCCCCGGCACGGAGTGTCGCTGATTGACTTTCCCCCGGCGCGGAGTGTCGGGTTGACTTTTCCCCGGCACGGAGTGTCGCTGATCGACTTTTCCCCGGCACGGAGTGTCGGTGGTTGACTTGATTCCGAGACGAAGCATAATTTCGACAGGGAAGGCAGGTACACCGAGGCGAAGCATCATTTCGACACGGGGTGCATTCTGAGACGAAGCATAATTCCGACGCAGAGCTTGCTGGTTGACTTGATTCCGAGGTGGAGCATAATTCTGGCAGGGAAGGTAGATATCCCGAGGCGAAGCATGATTTCGACACGGTGTAAATTCTGGGACAGAGCATGATTCCGCCGTAGAGGTTGTTGGTTTGATTTGATTTGGGTTGACATCAGCATCGCTACACTGGAATATGGTACCAGGAGCGAATCATCATTTGTCATGAGAGGGTTTGGGGATTTTGGTTTTGGTCGGCATCTGCATTGCTGCACTGGAATAATGCCAGGAGCAACTCATCATTTGCCCCGGAAGGATTTGGGAATTGGTTTTTGTTTGGCATCAGTATCGCTACACTGGAATATGGTACCAGGCGTGAATCATCATTTGCGCTTGCTTATCAGGAAGCGATGGCTTAGGAGACAGGTTTTAGGTCCCTATCACCTAAGACTTTTCAATTTTGTGAGCCGTAAGGGTCTCACAAAGCATTTTCTCCCTACGGGTCGTAAGGATCCCGTAAGTGTATTTTCTCCTTAGGAGTCGTGGGGACTCCCAAGTGTGTTGCTCCTTTGTGAGTCGTAAGGATCTCACGCGGGAATTTTCTCCTCACAAAGTCGAGAGGACTTTGCGAGTGCATTTCATCTCTTTTTTTTTACGAGTTTGTGCCCTTTCGGGTTTTCGCAAACTCGCCGGCAGTCCTGCTGTTTTTAACTCACGGAGCCCTTTCGGGTTTTCATCCGTGCCCATTTTGCTTGTGGACATACCTTCTTTTTTTTTTCTTCTCTTTTTTTTATCGTTTTTTTTGAATCTTCCCTGCCGGTGGTCTTTGAATGTGGTCTCGCCGGTAGGACTTGGGAGAGATTGAGATCGTTTTACGCCCGTGGATTGTATACGGTTTTACAGGATGTATGATCCAGACCGTAGGGCCAGAAACATTTCAGGACTTTGTTGGCATCTGCATCGCTGCACTGGAATTTGGTACCAGGAGCGACTCATCATTCGCCGTTGGGGTATGGGATTTGGAATTTGGTTGGCGTCTGCATCGCTGCACTGGAATATGGTACCAGGAGCGACTCATCATTCGCCGTTGGTATGAGATTTGGAATTTGGTTGGCGTCTGCATCGCTGCACTGGAATGTAGTACCAGCAGCGACTCATCATTCGCCGTTGGGATATGGGAGTTGGAATTTGGTTGGCATCTGCATCGCTGCACTGGAATGTAGTACCAGCAGAGACTCATCATTCACCGTTAGTATGAGATTTGGAATTTGGTTGGCGTCTGCATCGCTGCACTGGAATGTAGTACCAGCAGCGACTCATCATTCGCCGTTGGGGTATGGGAGTTGGAATTTGGTTGGCGTCTGCATCGCTGCACTGGAATGTAGTACCAGCAGCGACTCATCATTCGCCGTTTGGGGATTGGGGAGCGATGGCTTAGGAGACAGGTTTAAATCCCTATCACCTAAGGCTTTTCAATTTTATGGGCCGTGAGGGTCCCATAAAAGCATTTTCTCCCTGCGAGTCATAAGGATCTCGTAGGTGTATGTTCTCCTTAGGAGTCGTGAGGGCTCCTAAGTGTGCTTTTCCTTTGTGAGTCGTAAGGATCCCACAAAGGTTTGTTCTCCTCATGTATCGTGAGGACACATGAGTGGATTTCTCTCGTTCTGTTTCCAGTTTAAAGACGTAGAGGTCGTCTGTTTCCAGTTTAAAGACGTAGAGGTCGTCTGTTTCCAGTTTAACGACTTGGTGGTCGTCTGTTTCCAGTTTAACGACTTAGAGGTCATCGGTTTCCAGTTTAACGACTTGGTGGTCATTTGTTTCCAGTTTAACGACTTGGTGGTCATCCGTTTCCAGTTTAACGACTTGGTGGTCATCTGTTTCCAGTTTAGAGACTTAGAGGTCAATTGTGCCCAGTTTAACGACTTAGCGGTCATCTGTTTCCAGTTTAAAGACTTAGAGGTCTTCTATTTCCAGTTTAAAGACTTAGAGGTCCAATGTTTCCAGTTTAACGACTTAGAGGTCATCGGTTTCCAGTTTAACGACTTGGTGGTCATCTGTTTCCAGTTTAACGACTTGGAGGTCATCTGTTTCCAGTTTAAAGACTTAGGGGTCTATTGATGGCGAGCTTGGAATTTTGGGGTAGGGGCCGGCATCGGTGTTGCTAACATTGAAGCACATGTGCCAGGACACATAAGTAGGTCTTCCCAATGGAGCATAATTCTGAGGGCGGAGACCAACCGCTGGACTGGCGATTGCAGTGGGATATGGGTATGATGAGAATTATTTGAGCCCGTGGATTGTATACGGTAGTCAAGTTGGGGACTAAACGTAGGGCCGTAAGAATTTTGGAAAATTGGATTTTGGTCGGCGTTTGCATCGCTGCACTGGAATATGGTACCAGGAGCGACTCATCATTCGCCGTTTTTTTTGTTTTTGTTTTTGTTTTTTTTTGTTTTACCGCGATTGCTTTATCATTTCAGCTTTTCTTATCGCGAAGGTCGCGATTGCCCCATCATTTCGGCTTTTATTCGCGGTTGCCCCATCATTTCGGCTTTATTTTCATTTTCATTTTTACTCGCTGATTTTTATTGCGAGTTGCCCCATCATTTCGGCTTTTCTTTATTTTTCTTTTATTTACACATTTTTTTTATTTACACATTTTTTTTACATTCCCAGTTTAACGACTTAGAGGTCGATTGTTTCCCAGTTTAACGACGTGGTGGTCCTTTGTTCCCAGTTTAATGACGCGGCGGTCGATTGTTCCCAGTTTAATGACGTGGTGGTCGATTGTTCCCAGTTTAATGACGTGGTGGTCTTTTTTGCTTATCCCAGCTCCTTGAACTTTGATCTTGGCGGAGCTGTGTTGATGACCTAGCTCTGTGGCTTGCCGATACATCCGAGAATTGTGAGGTTTTTCCAAGCTTATATTGGTCCTCTGCCCAATCTTTGAAAATATAGCAGTCTTCGATGGTATGACCCACCACTCTATGATATGGGCAGTATATGGGATTGCCGGTCATGTTCATTTCCTGTGGCCTCTTTGGAACAGGCAGTTGCAGACCGCTGTTCAGGGCGTCCATGAATATTTTGCGGATTTCATCCCTCCTGAAAGAGTATACCTTCTTCTTTCCCTCCATTGGAGTAGGTGCCTTTACTGATGCTGGTCCTCGAGGCACATGTCTGGGAGGATTAGGTTCCCGAAAGGTTTCGGTCTCCATTTGCATGAAATCGGCGATCGTAGCTTGACTGTTTACTAACACACCTCTAAACAGTTCTATCTCTCCCATCTTGTATTGCCTTTCGACCCAATCTTTGAAGACGAAGCAGTCCTCAATGGCATGACCTATCACCCTGTGATAGGGGCAATATTCTGGATCGTCGGTCATATTCGCTTCTTGCGGTCTCTTTGATTCCGGCAGTTGTAGACCGTTTCTTAGGGCGTCCCTGAATATCTTGTGGACCTTTTCCCTCTTGAAGGAATAGACCTTTTCCAGCTTCTCTTTCAGAGGCGACTCCCCACCGACGTATGTATCGGAGGGACTGGAGGCTGATTGCGGCCGTTTTTCGCGAAGGCGCTCCGCTTTTAAGTTGAAAGGGATATCAGTTGGCTGCCCCCGGGTATCAATCCCTGGCTCATGAACCAAAACTTGATTCTGCTGTAATTGCAACCGGGCGACTTGGGTCGCGAGATCTGCCACGACGTTTGCCAGCTCGTCGACTTTGGAATAGACCTCGGCCATCTTCTCATCCCTGTCCTGAAATTGCTTTTGAAGCCATTGGAATAATGCTTGTTCTGTAGTTCCGGCTATGACAACCGGGTAATCTTTATTGCCTGAGCTCAATTCCGTAGGAACCACGGGCTTCTCTGGCTTATCGGCATGAGCGGGCTCTTCATCATTTAGATCGAGTCGATGCTGGGTAGAGTCAACCATATCATCACCATGGCTGTGAAGAAGAGGAGGGTTCGTTTCTTCTTGCCCGGTCATGTAGACAGTGTGGACCACGTACCCAGCTATCTCTTTATCTTTGGCGGCTGATTTCGCGGAGCGGTCCGGGCTTCGGAAATTCATAAATTCTAACATGGCCGGAGCCATGGCCCTTTTGTTGGCTCTGTGTCCGAGCCGCTTCTTCCTCAGTTTCTCTGCCTTGAGCGCTTGGCAGGCTTCTGCTCTCCGGGAAGCCGCCATAGGCTGAGTGATGGGGAGCTTAGAGAAGATACCCGATCGAGCAGTTGTCAAGGGTACCGTCGGAGCTTGCTCAAGAGGCCTTGTTGCTTTGTCGGTGTTGATGGCCTTGCCCCCAGTTGGGACCAAGGAAAGTCGTTCAGATACCGACTTGCGTTTGGGTTGGGGCGCCCTCGAGATCACTACATTTGGTCTCCTGCCTTTCGAGACCGGTTTGTCTGTTGCTGGAGCTTGAGGAGCTGGGATGGCGCCAATTGGTATGATCATAATAGAGCCGAATGGTAGCAGCGGCTCCTCCCATTGTCGCCCGAGACTGGCCGGGAGGACCGTCCTAGAGTCTATCCTCATCGTGTAGGAGACGGGAGCCGTGCTAAGAGCTGAGTTCATCATCGGAGACATTGTTGGAAAGTGATTGCTTGAAAACCTGCATGAAAAAGCATTATTTTAGTATAAGTATAGACATGTATATAGATTGAGTTCGCATGAACGCTTAACCCGAAATATGGGAGGAGAGATTGGTCCCACCGGGCGTGCCAGAATCTGTAGGGTGTTTTTCGTCACCCCATTGAGATGGGAATACGCGCGCGCTTGTCAGGCATATTACAGATTCCCTTTGCCTAGGGTAGGCTGGGGTTTATTGATTATGGGGATCCGAATCTCCGGCAGCCCCGGACTAAGCTGCCGTTAATTACCCCTCGCATTTGGGGTGAAGGAACCTCCGATTGACGGGTTAAACTGTTCATGCGAACTCAATTTGCCGTGTTGTGTTTTAAAGGGGGGTTTGGATGTATCGGGAGCCCCGTAGAGTTTTTACGGGGGTCCCGCTATCCGGATAGCGGGCTGGGGGTCAAGAGGGCTAGCAGCCCCCTTGCGGGGTGCGGGGTAACGCCCCGTTAGAAATTTTTTCAAACGGGGGAAACACATTTAATATGGAGTGCACAAAAAAAGAAGGGAAAAAGCGTCTTAAAGACGCGTACGTAGCATGTGGGCGCCTCAGCGCCCGGGGTCACGTGGCGCACACGTGACCGTTGGGTGCCGCAGCGCCCAGGGTCACGTGGCGGACACGTAACCGATGGGCGCCTCAGCGCCCGGGGTCACGTGGGCACACGTGACCGATGGGCACCTCAGCGTCCGGGGTCATGTGGGCACACGTGACCATTTGGGCGCCTCAGCGCCCTGGGTCACATGGGCGCACGTGACCGTTGGGCGCCTCAGCGCCCCGGGGTCACGTGGCGCACACGTGACCTTTGGGCGCCTCAGCGCCCGGGGTCACGTGGGCGCACATGACCATTGGGCGCCTCAGCGCCCGAGGTCACGTGGGCGCACGTGACCACGGGAAAACACCCGCTGGAGGGGGGCCTAGCCTCTAGGTTGGGGAGTTGAACTCCCAAGGGATTTTTGGAGTTAAACTCCTGACAGAAAATTAATTTGTGGAGTTACACTCCAACAGATCTAGAAAGGAGTTAAACTCCTAGGAATCTTTGGCCCTTCTTCTGAGCCTTGGATCTGTCCAAAGTTAGATTCTTGGAGATGGGTCTTCTTCTTCTTCTTCTCTTTTGGCCGGATCTTGAAAATCAAGAGGCGTGAGATTTAAAAAAATCTTTTCTTTTTCGAGATCTGGTGGGAGATCTGAGTTCCCCTTTGTGGGTTTTGTGGTGAAAAACTATTTATTTTGAAAAAAGGAAGAGTTAAACTCTTGATTTAATTCAAAGGAAAGAAGAAGGTTTTTAGAACCTTGAAGAAGGAGAAAGAGTCACAAACCCTAATTTTTGGGGAATGAAAAAGTATTGCTTTATTCATCATCATGTTGCCTTATATAAACTTACACATTTACATATAGCTCCTTGGGCTTTACAAAAATGGCATTTTAGCCATCCCATGGCTCATGTGCCATTTCATTTTGCACATAAGCTATGGGCTTACAAAAATTTGGCTTTATGCCCATTTTGCATACATTCATGCGCAAAAATTACATAAAAATTATTTGTTACATGATTTTTGTTATTGGCATGGGGAGGCTGGCCGCGAGCTCGACTTGGGCATGGGCCCGCTTGACCTGGGCTTGGGCCCACCTAGCTTGGGGTTGACCTTGACTTTGACTCGGTCAACCGGGGTGTAAATTTTTACCCCAACAGTGCGCTCTGGTGCAGTGCGCCAACCTAAGAGCGCAGTGCTCTGTTTTTAAGAGCGCAAGGCGCAGATTGACACGTGGCGCTCTCTGGTGACTTGCGCTAGTCCAAGGAGCGCAACAGTGCAAATCAAGAGTGCAAGGCACTGTACAGTAGCGCAGAGCGCATCTTGATCAAATTTAGATCGAAGAAAAGAATCTTTTTAGAGATTCTACCTTAAGATTCAAGAACCAATGGTTCATCAAAAGGCAATGCCTTTATATAGATCAAAAGATCTAATGAAGTAAATTACTTCTTTTATCTTTTATGATTGGATCTTTTTTGATCTTTTTCTTTTTATTGAAGATCTTGATCTTGTTCTTAGATCTTTGATATTTTTAGAAGAAATTCTTCTTTTTTCAAAGGTTTACCTTTTTTTCTCTTTGAGTTTTTCTCAAAGTTTTTAGAGGAGCTCTATATATATGAGACTTGGAGTCTAGGGGTCTTTATATAGGGCCAATTAGTTTGTTAGGTTAGTTACAGAGATCTTTCTCTGATTGATCTGGGGATATTTCCCCACCGTTGGATCTTTGATCCTAAGGCCTCTGTTTTACAGAAGACAACCTTCTTATTTTAATAAGATTGGAAAGATCTTTCTAGAATTTTAATTCTGATTAATTAAATAATTTATTATTTAAGTTTTAGTGCTGGCACAGTTGGAGCAATTGCACCTGCGCTTGACAAGTGTCGCGCAGCGCAGAGCACAGCGCAACTGCGCTAGCGCGTGTCGCGCAGTGCAGAGCGCAGCGCAACTGCGCTGACACGTGTCGCGCAGCGCAGAGCGCAAGTTATTTGAAGCGTTGCTTCACTTTTTGAATTTGAAATTCAAACAGAGTTTTGCTCTGAAAGGGAGATTTTCTCGTTTATTATTATTATTATTTATTTATTTATTTATTCATTCATTTTTTATTTTGTTATTATTATTTTTTACGGAGCGGGTTTTGAGCCAAAATTTTGGCAGGAAGAATACGGTTACAGTCGTGAATCTGTATAACGGAAGAGGCATTACTAGGAATACCCGGATACCCCTTCGAAATATTTTCATGTTTCAGTTTCACTGTGAGTTGTTAATCGAAAACTGATTTTCCAATTAGATTCTTACTCCAGTGTATGTATTTACTGGGTTTGATCCTCACATTTATATGGTTTTACAGATGATGAGTATGAGTAAGTTATTGGGAATTAGGTGATTATATCCTCATTATATCGGAATTCGTTGCAATTGGTGATATTTGAGGAAATCACCTGGGGTTTTGCCTGATGGCAAATATTTGGTTTTGAATATCCGTTGTTATGCACCAATTTCAAACTGATATATCTGTACATTTAATTTATAAAGTGAGATATAAATTTTTATAATTATGTCCATGACATTTACCTATATCAGTAAATGTTTAGATAAGGAGCATTAAACAGTGGTGTAATTCTTCTTAACCATAGTACAGTTTTCAACCTACGACATACAAGGTTTGAGTTATTCAACTCAGGGGACTTATACAAAGTATTGTATGTTGTCCTGTGTTCATTAGGAGTTGTCCTGTGTTCATTAGGACAGAGGGGTTAGTGCTCGTACTATATTCTGTTTACTTATGACTTCTCCAGTTTTAGACAAGTATTTCGTAGAAATACAAGTCCAGGTTTTGAGAAGTTATAGGTATAAGAATAAAGTAGAGAACCATGTGTTGCAAGTATCGAGATTCTTCAAGGTGATCGAAGATATAGATACTTGTGTTTGGTATTCAGTTGATAGTAATGGTTTTGAGAACTTGCTTCTCTTTCAGGTTACTCATATCTGGATGCACTCCTAAGTTGAGTAATGCTGATCGGCCTCTCTCCATTTAGTTGACATGCACCGAAGACAGCTGCATGATTTGAATCTGGTTCCAATTAAAACAGTGCCTCTGTTTCTATATTGTATATAGAATAGTTCATATCTTAACGATGTTAAGGTATATGGAGTTGTCCGGCTTATGCTTAAAACCAGACTCTGGATAAATCAAGGCACGTTTCTGTAATGGCAGTTTGTGGGTTATCCCGGGCTATGACGAGGGTTAACTTTCTATCATCTGGAAGATCAATAGTGATATTGTTCTTGACTCGCCACAGTTTTAGTAAAATGGATTTTTTCAGAAAACGGTAGTGGGAGTATGGTAGAACTGGAAGTGATTCCAGAACCACAAACGATTACTGAAAATTTAATAGAACCTGAAGATTCAATCGGGTTTGACATTCCATTGGCCACTCTGCAGATATAGTGGGTAACCTCAAGCACCCGAGAGGTACTTCGGTATCCTTAAAGACGGTGATAGGGAGGTTCTTGTTTACCCAGACTTACCATTGCTGCTGTTCTAGACTATGAGACCCAGCAGGAGGATGAGTATAGCGTTGTTCTAAACTAGCTTTAGAAGTGCATGTGTATATGACTCTGCCAGAAGGTTGTTGTAGTCAGTGGGAGCAGCGGAAGCATAGTGGATAAGTAGCCTGTGTCTATTTATAAACTAAAGCATGTATAGTGGAGATAGATCATCTATTTTTGATGTGATAGTCATAGACTTTGACTTCATCAGAATAATAGATGGATCTGTTAAGAAGGTAGTAGGGTGTGATGTCCTGGTATTCGAATGACATGCACTTTGTAGGAAGTGAAATTCCTATACTACGAGCTGTTATTGTCACACAGTAGTTTCTCCACATAGGATATGGATATTATATCAGGCATTCTGGTTACTAGATCTATGGTTTTAGATCTAGATTTGGGTAGTTTCCCAATTTGGGTACTTAGACAGTATTCTAAAGGTGTTTTAGAATGGACGACTCTTGGCATGGTGGTGTACCTGCTGGTAATGGAGTCACCTTCTTTAAAGGTGTCTTACAGACTAAAGGAGAGAGGGATGTGCATGATTGGCATATCACTTGCTTAGGTAATTGAGTCAATCATGAGATGTCAAGTACCACACCAGATATTGTTTTTGCACTAGCTGCAATAAATTTATATATTAATCCAATCCTAGAGAAAAATTCGGAAGCAGTTTATGAACATAAGTGGATGTTCTAGGGATATGGTAATAACAGCCTCCTTCGGGAGACGGTTATCATTCCAGGCTTCCAAGGCGACCTGGATGATATAGTGACTGTCAGAGTTATAGTTTTCCCTCTTTTGAGGGGCAGTAGTTTGGACAGGTGGTCCAAGAGGATACTTAGGGAGGCATGGCTCATGATACTGATTAAATTCAGTTGACGATACAGTCTAAGAAGTTTGCTGGATTTGGAGTTCATTTGTGAACTGGGTCCCATCAGACATCTAGACATATTCTAAGACATGTATTACTCATTTCGGGAGATAGTTTTCTCTGCGAACTTGAGATAAAGAGAGACATAGAAAGAAATATTGGAGCGGATCCACTCATTGAGGCTATTTCTCAAACACAATAGTTTTACAAATGAGCTTTGTGAAACTGATTAGTAGAGAAGTTGGGTGTTTGGTATCACACGGGCTGTGAGTATGCGACACCGCAATAATTAGCCTTAAGTGTAAGTGGGAGATTGTTGGCTATAATGCCCTCAAGTCAATTATTGGATCGCAGGTACGTGATTGTAATGATTGAGGGAGGACCTATACCGGTAGAACAGTCTTACTCGAGATGATAATATGCTATCTGGTTTGTCTTTATCATCGTATACATGTTTCAGGTGACATTACAGATCACTATTACATGTTGATAGAGCCCATAGGATTCTTGCTTGACTACCAGCAGTATGATGGCGATCATATACGTGAGAGTTGGGTGGTCTATAAGCACATCCTTAAAGAGTCCCTAGTCGAGGGAGTTTCGAGACTGGGAATCGATACTCCAGAGTAGACTAGTGTATACGGATCGAGACCCCAACGAGGGATGGTGGCCGGTCTCACAAGCCATTGGTGTCAGTTGGTTCACCTAAGATGTATATAGGTGCTCATTGGGTTATGAGTATACCGGACGGACTCGCCGGGAACATGCTAGTTGGTATTATACCTATTGTCGGATAGCAGTTCCCTGGTGACGTGTGTACAGGTTAGTTTATCGACCTGAGATCATCATTTGTCTCGTGTGAGTTCCCACTGTGCTTTGATTACTACCCTGCCACGGCTCAAAGAAGTCGTGCAAACAGCTTTTAGTTAGGTGCAGTCCCGAGCCACATGGAGGCAGTGAGCGGATCGTCAGGAGATTCTTCTCTCCCGGTATTGGGGGTTGATGTCACGGTGTGCACGGGTGGCCATCACCAGAAATCCTTGGCCAAGGTAGTCAGGAATTACTAATCTAGGATCGGTAGTTTCTCAGGCGGTGACGGGTTTCATACCGACACTAAATGTCGCGTTATTAGGGGTATGACTTTATCCACCCTCTAGACTCGATATGCGATACTCATAGACGAACTGTTGGGCTTCTCTTGCACCTAGTCTAGGGTTTGGTAGCATCACTCATACCACTTTAAAATTTAGAGAGGTGCAAAGCAAGCAAACCATGAATCTTTACTAGAAATTCTAGGGTAACAAGTTTGTATCACATATAAAGAACTAAAGAGATTAGGATTACAAACTTTGTAGTCTTTTCCTTCACTTCATAAGCTCCGTGTTGAGGTCCCTTCGCTGCGATCATCAAGAACTCCGACTCTCGTGAGGCTCTAAGAGGTGAATGATGCATCTTGCTTGAAGTCTTCTTGATCTAAGATGATCTACCTTGAAAAATCTCTAACCCAAACTTACACTTCACTAATGAACTTATTAGAGAAGTGAACACCCTAATCTAAGTGGCTAGAATAGATGAGGATGATGAAGTAGGAATTTTGCTCTCTTTTGTTTTCAATTTCTCTCACTTAATCATCACAAACATAAAACCTAGTGAAGCTTTTTCAAGAGCAAGAAGAAGAAGAAGAAGCTAAACCTTTTGTGATGAATAATGAATTATTGTTGTAGTTACAATTGCAACCATAGATTAAGAATGAAAGGCTTAACCCTTGTAGAGAATAAACCATAGGTTAAGACTTTGGATTGGGTTAACAAATATCTTCACAAAATATCAAAGGATGAAGACAAAAGTTAAATCTTCATGAAAGCTCATCCAAAACTTAACCTTAATCCAAACCCTAACTAGGTTTAAACTCTAAAACCATGCTGCATTTGTAACCCTAACATGTTACAATATTATATATCACATATACAATATATTTTGTAACAAAAGAAAATAATACAATTAACATATATCGCATATACATCAATGTATTGTCCAGTGAGAAAATGAATCAATAAAGCGAGCTTATATTAGTTGAAGTAATTTAATATATCACATATATAATTATACATTAAATTATCGAATCAACACTTGATCCGACAATTCAGCTATATTGCATATAACCGACTAATATAACATGTACCAATTCATCGAATTAACACTTGATTCGATGACTCGGCTATATCACATATACCCGGCCGATATCTCATATCGCGAGAATAGAATACGGTATCTCATATCGTATTATTCTCGGTCCCGCACATCTCACAAATGTGCTCCTACTCCATTTTGCCTGAGCCAGGAAACCTCTGTGTAGGACTCTAAACAATCGTCAATACGCCGGCAGTATGTGATGATCATATCAAACACCCACAAGCTGCAAGCAGTCAGCTAAACGTAACAGCCACCCAGGTATTGAGCGATCAGAAGATCAACAAGAAAGCCTGTACATTCTCCTATGAATCCAATCAGTAACACTATCGTACAGTCCGGTCTCTTCGTCTCATATGTCGCATATCAAGTCTAGGGGTGGTAAACGTCAGACCCCAGTAACCGATAAGTCATGTCGATGTGAGGCTCATAACAGGTCGAGAAACCGCTGATAACTCTTACCAGTAGCACTCCATATCCGCACTGGCTAGGGACTTCCAGTTATGGCCAATCGAACACAGCACAACATCAACTCCCTATACCGGGAGAGACGAAACCCTCTTATCGCTCATTGCCTCCATGCGATTCGGGACTGTACCCAAAATCCACCGTTTTGCACGCCCTCTTGGACGTGGTAAGGTGGAAATTAAAGCACAGTGGGAATCACACAAGACTTTATGATGATCTCGGGTCTACAGACTAACCTGTACCAGTGTCACCGGAGAACTGCTATCTGACGATAGGTATAATACCATCTAGGAGTTCTCGGCGAGTCCGTTCAGTGTACCCAGTCTCCACTGAGCACCCATACACCATCTTTGATGTCAAACACCGATGGATATGGGATCATCCATCGCTAATCTACTCGGGTGTATCGATGCCCTGTCTCGATACACTCTCGACTAGGAACAGTTATAGGATGTACTCGTTGACTACCTTGGCTCCACTAGTATGATCTCATCATAGTCCCAGTAGTCAAGCACATATCTTAAGGGCATTATCAACATGTGAGAGCAAGAGAGTAAACCAATACAAGTCAACATGTTAAGACAAAGTGAAACCAGATAGCATACTATCATATCGAGCAAGAAAGTCCTTACTATATATATCCAAGCATCCACTATAATATACATCATATGTACAACAATGGCCTCTAGGGCATATATACAACTAACAATCTCCCACTTGCACTAAGGCCGGCTGTTGTAGTATCTTATATCCAACATCCCAAAGAGTCTCTCAAATTGTATCTGGGGAATGGCCTTCGTGAGTGGATCCACAGTGTTGTCCTTCCTGTCAACTCTCCTGACCTCGATCTCACGGCGATCAACTATCTCCCGGATCAGGTGATACCGCCTCAGAATATGTCTGGACTTCTGATGGGACCTGGGTTCCTTGGCCAAAGCCACAGCTACATTGTTATCACAATACAAAGGTATTGGATGCTCAATGGACGGAACTACACCAAGTTCAGTGATGAACTTCTTCATCCAGACAACCTCTTTGCCAGCATCGTTGGCAGCGATGTATTCAGCCTCCATCGTCGAGTCTGCCATGGTTTCTTGCTTGGAACTCTTCCAACAAACCGCCACTCCATTTAGGGTAAAGACAAATCCCGAGTGCGACTTAGAGTCGTCCTTATCACTTTGGAAGCTTGAATCGGTAAAAGACTCCACCTGGAGTTCACCGTTACCATACACCAAGAACTTCTCCTTAGTCCTTCTCAAGTACTTGAGAATGTTCTTCACAGCTGTCCAGTGATTCTCTCCTGGATCTGCTTGATACCCACTCACTACACTTAGTGAGTATGCTACATCGGGTTTGGTACATAGCATCGCGTACATGATAGAGCCTAGTGCCGAAGCATAGGGTATCCCTTGTATGCGAGCTCTCTCCAAATCAATCTTGGGAGACATCTCTTTGGAGAGAGTGAGTCCAGAGATCGTGAGTTGGTTCCCACGCTTAGATTCTTCCATACTAAACCTCTTTAGTATGGTGTCAATGTACCTGGATTGGGACAATCCCAGTATCCTTTTAGATCTATCTCTATAGATCTTGATTCCCAAAATGCAGGAGGTATCACCTAGATCTTTCATTGAAAATCTATGTGATAAGAAGAGCTTGACCGAGTGCAGCATAGGAACATCATTTCCTATCAAGAGTATGTCATCCACGTATAATACGAGGAAGACAACCTTACTCTCTGCAACCTTCTTGTATATACAAGGTTCATTTACGTTTTTGATGAAGTCAAACTCTTTGAGTACAACATCAAAACAGATGTTCCAACTCCGCGATACCTGCTTTAATCTGTAAATGGATTTAAGCAGCTTGCACACCTTTCCGCTGCTCCCACTATTTACGAAGCCCTCTGGCCGAGTCATGTACACGCACTCTTCTAAATCACCTTTTAGAAAGGCGGACTTAACATCCATTTTCCAGATTTCGTAGTCATGGTATGCAGCAATGGGAAGTAAGATCCGGATGGACTTAAGCATAGCCACTGGAGAAAAGGTTTCGTCATAATCCACACCTGGTCGTTGATGAAAACCCTTTGCAACAAGTCTAGCTTTGAAAGTCTCCACTTTTCCATCTACACCAAGTTTCTTCTTAAAGATCCATTTGCTCCCAATGGGTTTTACCCCTTCAGGAGCAACTTCCAATGTCCATACTTTATTGGTGTACATGGATTCCTTCTCAGATCGCATTGCATACAGCCACTTCACAGAATCCCCACTCATGATGGCCTGCTTGAAACTAGTTGGGTCATCATCTTCCATGATGCAATCCTCACTCCCATCGTCTATGAGAAAACCGTAGTATCTTTCAGGTGGATGAGGAACCCTACTAGATCGGCGGAGAGGCTGGGGTTCGTCAGGAACTACTGAATCCTCTGGTTCCATCAAATCTTCTGTCGTAGTTTGTGTCGCTGGAACCTCTTCCAGTTCTACCTCATTGCCACTAATTTGTTTCATAAGAAAACCCTTTTCTGAGAAAGTGGCATGTCGAGAAATAAATACTTTTTGTTCCTCGGGGTGGTAGAAGATATACCCTTGTGAATTTTTGGGATATCCTACAAACTTACACAAGACAGATCTTGCCTCGAGTTTGTCCGGATTGTGCCTTTTGACATAGGCCGGACAACCCCATATCTTAACATACTAAAGAGATGGTCTCTTCTCTTTCCATATCTCATATGGAGTGGTAGGCACTGATTTAGTAGGAACCATATTCAACAGGTGTATGGCTGTCTCAAGCGCATACCCCCAGAAGGAAATATGAAACTCAGCAGTGCTCATCATAGAGCGTACCATATCTAATAGGGTGCGATTCCTCCGCTCCGATACACTGTTGTGCTGTGGTGTATAAGGAGGTGTAAGCTTAGAGAGAATCCCATTCTCTTTTAAATAATCTAGGAACTCATTACTCAAGTATTCTCCTCCGCGATCAGATCGAAGGATCTTAATACTTTTGCCTGTTTAGTTCTCTACTTCGTTCTTATATTCTCTGAATTTCTCAAAAGCTTCAGACTTGTGTTTCAACAGGAACACATGTCCGTATCTTGAGAGATCGTCGGTGAATGTAATGAAGTAGGAAGAACCGTTCCTGACATGTGTAGACATGGGACCACATACATCACTATGTATTAGTCCCAAGAGTTCTGTAACTCTTTCTCTGTGTCCACTAAACAGAGTTTTGGTCATCTTGCCTTTGAGACATGATTGGCAAGTGTCATAAGATGAAAGTTCGAACGGATTCAAATATCCATTCTTATGCAACTTAGCTAGTCGTGTCGCATTGATATGACCTAGTCTACAATGCCACAAGAAAGATTCGTTCATTTTTGAACTCTTCCTCTTGTGTGTGTTTTGTACATTAAGTACCGTAGTCTGATTGAGAACGTATATGACATTAAATAACGAGCCTGATCCAATCAACTTTTGATTCAGGAAGATGTTCATAACATTATCCTGTACTATAAGATTACATCCTTCTTTACTCAATAAAGAAACTGATATAATATGCATATCATGCACGGAATGTAATAGCATTCGTTCAGAATCAGTATATTACCATTTGGCAACACAAGGTGATATTCGCCAACTGCTTCGGCTGCAACATTTGCACCATTCCTAACTCCTACGGAATGATCACCCTCTCCCAGTTCCCTACCTTTATGTAGCCCATGTAACATATTATATATATGGGATCCCGATCCGGTATTTAATACCCAGGACGTAGAGTGAACTGAGAAACAGTTCTCGATAACTAACACACCCGAAGAAGATGCATCAGCATGCTTATTCTTCGACTGGGCGGCGTGAGAATCCAGATATTCTCCTATTCTCTACTTGGACTTATAACAATTATAAGTTGGAGCGGGACCAACGTTCCCCTGCTCAGTATAAAAAGCGGGTTCAGTCAATACATCCATATTATTATCTTGATTAGGGCCTGACATGGTCGCTTCCTGGAGAGAGAGAGAGAAGAAAATACTTTAGCGTATGCTCTTGCAAGATTAGATTGGTTATTATCTTATCTAATCAAGATGGTTCATACTGCTTTTTATCAAATCTTCCTTAAAACCCTAAAAGGTAAGATTAGCCGGGATTAATTACACCTTACAAGTTTGCCAATCTTTCGGCCAGGCTAGTGTTGGTACTTTGAGAGAGGTTCCCCGTACTTTCGCATGGACCTAATTAGAATAAATCTCGTTTTCCCAGAGGCATAACCCCGTTAACACCTTTCTAGACACCTAGTTGATCGGCTAATTGTCCTGTGTAAAATTCTCTCAGGAGTAAATTTTACTCGCAGTGGGGATTGAGATTCAACTATCTCATAGGAGCTATGCAATCTCATTGCAAATTTCAAAATTTGAAATTCCCGATAATTCTTCTGTCCCTAACGTGCTATGACCTTGACGAATGCCAAACAATCTATAGTCCGCTAGTCAAGTTCAACCCGTACATTTCTTGAATGAATTAAACCCACCCGCACGACCCTTGACGAATGCCAAACAACGCCGTACGGATACTCTAATCCAATAGCATCATATGCTGCAGATAAGTAGTAAATAGCTACCGTACACTACGCCTTGACGAATACCAAACTACCGTAGCACGAATACTAATTAATACTTATCTAAAATGACGGAGGGCTACGCAGGTTTTTCAGAAAACCATGAGCGTAATGAACTTGATATCGTTGTAGAAACAAGTGATTTTGAAAAGAGCGTTTTTGAGGCTTTTCTAGTTTTGCTAAAGAGGTCACTCCCGGTGAAGAGATCTCGGCTCTTTCCTTATCGAATAAGGTGTAGAATATTTCACAA
This sequence comes from Agapanthus africanus, assembly GCA_030015575.1. Lineage (NCBI taxonomy): Eukaryota > Viridiplantae > Streptophyta > Magnoliopsida > Asparagales > Amaryllidaceae > Agapanthus > Agapanthus africanus. The sequence goes on from CM057339.1 coordinate 33,783,155, forward strand.
ATACCGCTGTGCAAAGCAAGAACTATAAAAGCAGTCAAAAATCTAAACCGTGAGTTTGTAGCATCTGCCAGTTTTGCTAAAGAGCTCACTCCCGGTGAAGGGATCTCGGCTCTTTCCTCATCGAATAAGGTGCAGAGTATATCACATATACCGCTATGTAAAGCAAAAACTGTAGCTACCCTTTTTGAAAATTTGATTCTACAACATCTTTTAGGTTTCTTTTCTTTCATTAATCTCATTAATAAATCCCATCATTTATGCTTCATAAGCATCACGGAAGAAACGAAAATACAATATACGCTTATGCCATCCGCATTCGCCACAATGTTCCGTTATGCACCGTCAGGTTACTTAACTAACGGCATACCGGGATGGGACTAGCGCGGGTGCAAAACATAAGCAACGTTTATTATATATCATATATACAATAATAAAGCATTCGTCTCACACATATAATATGATCACATCACAGTATATCAGCAGCAGAAGAAATATATGAAACATTGGATATACTAGGAGGTCCGTGTTTTATATCGAGCCTGTATAAAACACGGATTCCACGGTCGCGATGAATAGCCAAACCCACATCCCTAGACCCCTACGAGAGCGGCAAGTAACGCTGTCAATTCCAGGGTTAGGAGACCCGGTCTCGACTCCTCGAGATGGCCACCCACTGGACCCTAGAACCCGGTTACTTGTGCTCTCCTCCTCGGGTCTATCCTAATGCGGAAAAGTAAATAATATACAATGGTGACATCAACCTCATCCCGGAAGTGCCCCAATAAAAGAATATTACATACAATGAATTTTACATGAATGAAAATAAAAACTCTCATCTCACATAAAACCCCCGGTTATTCAGAACACGACAATCCAATATAACATATCACAGCAACACATAATATCTCATATCATCAACGTAAGAAAGTATGCGTATCCCGATTGTCGTTGATGTATAGCAACGAAGCCGGCAATACCCCACATACTACACTTACGGTCGCAGAAAAGAAAAGTGAAAAATTAAAACATTTGGAATCCACAGTCGCCTTAGACATCGTAAACCCGAAATATCACATATTACGGATTTCATGCCTAACTATATGAATTCCACATATTGTATCACAATCGCAGAATATCATGACGATGTTTAACGTTTCGATCGAATCAACATACACTCACAAATTACCCCCGTGAGCTCAACACTTGAGCAAAATCGAAACACTCAAAAACCGTGCCACAGTGTCCATAGACCAGCCGTAGAAGGAGTTAACCAATGTCTCACCTATGACACCACAGAACTACGGCAAACCCTAGAGTTCGTTCGTGGTTCCGTAGGCATAGAATCGAGTTAAGGTTAGTATAGTCTTCTACGGGGTCCATAGGGGTATTTGCACGATTTTACGAATATAATCAACTTCAGAAAATTACAACACTTGGAAATTTCAGCGGGGTACAAAATGTGGTGTGCGAAGTTCGATCGAACTGCTAAAAATAGTCAAGGTTACCAATACAGTGTTAAATTATACGACTACGAATCAACACTTGATCCGACAATCTGGCTATATTGCATACAACCGACTAATATAACATGTACCAATTCATCGAATTAACACTTGATCCGATGACCCAGCTATATCACATATACCCGGCCGATATCTCATATTGCGAGAATAGAATACGGTATCTCATATCGTATTATTCTCGGTTCCGCACATCTCACAAATGTTCTCCTACTCCATTTTGCCTGAGCCAGGAAATCTCTGTGTAGGACTCTAAAGAATCGTCAATACGCCGGCAGTATGTGATGATCATATCAAACACCCACAAGCTGTAAGCGGTCAGCTAAACGTAACAGCCACCCAGGTATTGAGCGATCAGAAGATCAACAAGAAAGCCTGTACATTCTCTTGTGAATCCAATCAGTAACACTACCGTACAGTCCAGTCTCTTTCTTTCATATGTCGCATATCAAGTCTAGGGGTGGTAAACGTCAGACCCCAGTAACCGATAAGTCATGTCGATGTGAGGCTCATAACAGGTCAAGAAACTACTGATAACTCTTACCAGTAGCACTCCATATCAGCCCTGGCCAGGGACTTCCAGTTATAGCCAATCGAACACAGCACAACATCAACTCCCTATACCGGGAGAGACGGAACCCCTCCTATCGCTCATTGCCTCCATGTGATTTGGGACTGTACCCAAAAGCCACCGTTTTGCATGCCCTCTTAGACGTGATAAGGTGGAAATTAAAGCACAGTGGGAATCACACAAGACTCTATGACGATCTCGGGTCTACAGAATAACCTGTACCAGTGTCACCGGAGAACTGCTATCTGACGATAGGTATAATACCATCTAAGAGTTCTCGGCGAGTCTGTTCAGTGTATCCAGTCTCCACTGAGCACCCGTACACCATCTTTGATGTCAAACACCGATGGATATGGGATCATCCATCGCCCATCATATGGGTCAAGATGCGTATACGCTAGTCTACTCTGGTGTATCGATGCCCTGCCTCGATACACCCTCGACTAGGAACAGTTATAGGATGTACTCGTTGGCTACCCTGGCTCCACTAGTATGATCTCATCATAGTCCCAGTAGTCAAGTACATATCCTAAGGGCTTTATCAACATGTGAGAGTAAGAGAGTAAACCAATACAAGTCAACATGTTAAGACAAAGTGAAACCAGATAGCATACTATCATATCGAGCAAGAAAGTCCTTACTATATATATCCAAGAATCCACTATAATATACATCATATGTACAACAATGGCCTCTAGGGCATATATACAACTAACAATCTCCCACTTGCACTAAGGCCGTCTGTTGTAGTATCTTATACCCAACATCCCAAAGAGTCTCTCAAATTGTATCTGGGGAATGGCCTTCGTGAGTGGATCCACAGTGTTGTCCTTCCTGTCAACTCTCCTGACCTTGATCTCACGGCGATCAACTATCTCTCGGATCAGGTGATACCGCCTCAGAATATGTCTGGACTTCTGATAGGACCTGGGTTCCTTGGCCAAAGCCACAGCTCCATTGTTATCACAATACAAAGGTATTGGATGCTCAATGGACGGAACCACACCAAGTTCAGTGATGAACTTCTTCATCCAGACAATCTCTTTGGCAGCATCGTTGGCAGCGATGTATTCAGCTTCCATCATTGAGTCTGCCACAGTTTCTTGCTTGGAACTCTTCCAACAAACCACCACTCTATTTTGGGTAAAGAAAAATCCCGAGTGCGACTTAGAGTCGTCCTTATCACTTTGGAAGCTTGAATAGGTAAGGACTCCACCTGGAGTTCACCGTTACCATACACCAAGAATTTCTCCTTAGTCCTTCTCAAGTACTTGAGAATGTTCTTCACAGCTGTCCAGTGATTCTTTCCTGGATCTGCTTGATACCTACTCATTACACTTAGTGAGTATGCTATATCGGGTCTGGTACATAGCATCGCGTACATGATAGAGCCTAGTGCCGAAGCATAGGGTATCCCTTGCATGCGAGATCTCTCCAAATCAGTCTTGGGAGACATCTCTTTGGAGAGAGTGAGTCCAGAGATCGTGGGTTGGTTCTCACGCTTGAATTCTTCAATACTAAACCTCTTTAGTATGGTATCAATGTACCTGGATTGGGACAATCCTAGTATCCTTTTAGATCTATCTCTATAGATCTTGATTCCCAAAATGCAGGAGGTATCACCTAGATCTTTCATTGAGAATCTATGTGATAAGAAGAGCTTGACCGAGTGCAGCATTGGAACATCATTTCCTATCAAGAGTATATCATCCACGTATAATACGAGGAAGACAAGCTTACTCTTTGCAACCTTCTTGTATATACAAGGTTCATTTACGTTTTTGATGAAGTCAAACTCTTTGACTATAATATCAAAACAGATGTTCCAACTCCGCGATACCTGCTTTAACCCGTAGATGGATTTAAGCAGCTTGCACACCTTTCCGCTGCTCCCACTATTTACGAAGCCCTCTGGCCGAGTCATGTACACGCACTCCTCTAAATCACCATTTAGAAAGGCAGTCTTAACATCCATTTTCCAGATTTCGTAGTCATGGTATGCAGCAATGGCAAGTAAGATCCGGATGGACTTAAGAATAGCCACTGGAGAAAAGGGTTCGTCATAATCCACACCTGGTCGTTGACGAAAACCCTTTGCAACAAGTCTAGCTTTGAAAGTCTCCACTTGTCCATCTACACCAAGTTTCTTCTTAAAGATCCATTTGCTCCCAATGGGTTTTACCTCTTCAGGAGCAACTTCCAAAGTCCATACTTTGTTGGTGTATATGGATTCCATCTCAGATCGCATTGCATCCAGCCACTTCATAGAGTCCCCACTCGTGATGGCCTGCTTGAAACTAGTTGGGTCATCATCTTCCATGATGCAATCCTCACTCCCACCGTCTATGAGAAAACCGTAGTATCTCTCAGGTGGATGAGGAACCCTACTAGATCGGTGGAAAGGCTGGGGTTCGTCAGGAACTACTGAATTCTCTGGTTCCATCAAATCTTCTGTCATAGTTTGTTTCGCTGGAACCTCTTCCAGTTCTACCTCATTGCTACTAATTTGTTTCATAAGAAAACCCTTTTCTAAGAAAGTGGCATGTCGAGAAATAAATACTTTTTGTTCCTCGGGATGGTAGAAGATATACTCTTGTGAATTTTTGGGATATCCTACAAACTTGCACAAGACAGACCTTGCCTCGAGTTTGTCCGGATTGTGCCTTTTGACATAGGTCGGACAACCCCATATCTTAACATACTTAAGAGATGGTCTCTTCCCTTTCCATATCTCATATGGAGTGGTAGGCAATGATTTGGTAGGAACCATATTCAACAGGTGTATGGCTGTCTCAAGCGCATACCCCCAGAAGGAAATAGGAAACTCAGCAGTGCTCATCATAGAGCGCACCATATCTAATAGGGTGCGATTCCTCCGCTCCGATACACTGTTGTGCTGTGGTGTATAAGGAGGTGTAAGCTGAGAGAGAATCCCATTCTCTTTTAAATAATCTAGGAACTCATTACTCAAGTATTCTCCTCCTCGATCAGATCGAAGGATCTTAATACTTTTACCTGTTTGGTTCTCTACTTCGTTCTTATATTCTCTAAATTTCTCAAAAGCTTCAGACTTGTGTTTCAACAGGAACACATGTCCGTATCTTGAGAGATCGTCGGTGAATGTAATGAAGTAGGAAGAACCGTTCCTGACATGTGTAGACATGGGACCACATACTTCACTATGTATCAGTCCCAAGAGTTCTGTAACTCTTTCTCCGTGTCCACTAAACGGAGTTTTGGTCATCTTACCTTTGAGACATGATTGGCAAGTGTCATAAGATGAAAGTTCGAACGGATTCAAATATCCATCCTTATGCAACTTAGCTAGTCGTGTCGCATTGATATGACCTAGTCTACAATGCCACAAGAAAGATTCGTTCATTTCTGAACACTTCCTCTTGTGTGTTTTTTGTACATTAAGTACTGTAGTCTGATTGAGAACGTATATTACATTAAATAACGAACCTGATCAAATCAACTTTTGATTCAGGAAGATATTCATAATATTATCCTATACTACAAGATTACATCATTCTTTACTCAATAAAGAAACTGATATAATATTGCATATCATGCTCGGAATGTAATAGCATTCGTTCAGAATTAGTATATTACCATTTGGCAAAACAAGGTGATATTCGCCAACTGCTTTGGCTGCAACATTTGCACCATTCCTAACTCTTACGGAATGATCACCCTCTCCCAGTTCCCTACCTTTACGTAGCCCATGTAACATATTACATATATGGGATCCCGATCCGGTATCTAATACTCAGGACGTAGAGTGAACTGAGAAACAGTTCTCGATAACTAACACACCCGAAGAAAATGCATCAGCATGCTTGTTCTTCGTCTGGGCGGCGTGAGAATCCAGATATTTTCCTATTCCCTGCTTGGACTTATAACAATTATAAGTTGGAGCGGGACCAGCGTTCCCCTGCTCAGTATAAAAAGCGGGTTCAGTCAATACATCCATATTATTATCTTGATTAGGGCCTGACATGGTCGCTTCCTGGAGAGAGAGAGAGAAGAAAATATTTTAGCGTATGCTCTTGCAAGATTAGATTGGTTATTATCTTATCTAATCAGGATGGCTCCCACTGCTTTTTATCAAATCTTCCTTAAAACCCTAAAAGGTAGGATTAGCCGGGATTAATTACACCTTACAAGTTTGCCAATCTTTCGGCCAGGCTAGTATTGGTACTTTGAGGGAGGTTCCCCGTGCTTTCGCAAGGACCTAATTAGAATAAACCTCGTTTTCCCAGAGGCATAACCCCGTTAACACCTTTCTAGACACCTACTTGATCGGCTAATTGTCCTGTGTAAAATTCTCTCAGTAGTAACTTTTACTCGCAGTGGGTATTGAGATTGGTATGCAGTCTCATTGAAAATTTCAACATTTGAAATTCCTGATAATTCTTCTGCCCCTAACGTGCTATGACCTTGACGAATGCCAAACAATCCATAGTCCGCTAGTCAAGTTCAACCCGTACATTTCTTGATTGAATTAAACCCACCCGCACGGCCCTTGACGAATGCCAAACAACGCCGTACGAATACTCTAATCCAATAGCATCATATGCTGCAGATAAGTAGTAAATAGCTACCGTACACTACGTCTTGACGAATGCCAAACTACCGTAGCACGAATACTAATTAATAATTATCTGAAATGACGGAGGGCTATGCAGGTTTTTCAGAAAACCATGAGCGTAATGAACTTGATATCGTTATAAAAACAAGTGATTTTGAAAAAGAGCGTTTTTGAGGCTTTTCTAGTTTTGCTAAAGAGGTCACTCCCGGTGAAGAGATCTCGGCTCTTTCCTTATCGAATAAGGTGCAGAATATTTCACAAATACCGCTGTGCAAAGCAAGAACTATAGAAGCAGTCAAAAAACTAAACCGTGAGTTTGTAGCATCTGCCAGTTTTGCTAACGAGCTCACTCCCGGTGAAGAGATCTCGGCTCTTTCCTCATCGAATAAGGTGCAGAGTATATCACATATACCACTATGCAAAGCAAAAACTGTAGCTACCCTTTTTGAAAATTTGATTCTACAACATCTTTTAGGTTTCTTTTCTTTTATTAATCTCATTAATAAATCCCATCATTTATGCTTCATAAGCATCACGGAAGAAACGAAAATACAACGTACGCTTATACCATCCGCATTCGCCACAATGTTCCGTTATGCACCGTCAGGTTACTTAACTAACGGCATACCGGGACGGGACTAGCGCGGGTGCAAAACATAAGCAACGTTTATTATATATCATATATACAATAATAAAGCATTTGTCTCACACATATAATATGATCACATCACAGTATATCAGCAGCAGAAGAAACATATGAAACATTGGATATATTAGGAGGTCCGTGTTTTATATCGAGCCTGTATAAAACACGGATTCCACGGTTGCGATGAATAGCCAAACCCACATCCCTAAACCCTTACGAGAGCGGCAAGTAACGCTGTTAATTCCAGGGTTAGGAGACCCGGTCTCGACTCCTCAAGATGGCCTCCCATTGGACCCTAGAACCCGGTTACTTGTGCTCTCCTCCTCGGGTCTATCCTAATGCGGAAAAGTAAATAATATACAATGGTGACATCAACCTCATCCCGGAAGTGCCCCAATAAAAGAATATTACATACAATGAATATTACATGAATGAAAATAAAAACCCCCATCTCACATAAAACCCCCGGTTATTCAGAACACGATAATCCAATATAACATATCACAGCAACACATAATATCTCATATCATCAACGTAAGAAAGTATGCGTATCCTGATTGTCGTTGATGTATAGCAATGAAGCCGGCAATACCCCACATACTACACTTACGGTCGCAGAAAAGAAAAGTGAAAAACTACAACATTTGGAATTCGCAGTCGCCTTAGACATCGTAAACCCGAAATATCACATATTACGGATTTCATGCCTAACTATATGAATTCCACATATTGTATCACAATCGCAGAATATCATGACGATGTTTAACATTTCGATCGAATCAACATACACTCACAAATTACCCCCGTGAGCTCAACACTTGAGCAAAGTCGAAACACTCAAAAACCGTGCTACAGTGTCCATAGACCAGCCATAGAAGGAGTTAACCAATGTCTCACCTATGACACCACAGAACTACGGCAAACCCTAGAGTTCATCGAATTAACACTTGATCCGATGACCCGGCTATATCACATATACCCGGCCGATATCTCATATCGCGAGAATAGAATACGGTATCTCATATCGTATTATTCTCGGTCCCGCACATATCACATATATGCTCCTACTCCATTTTTCCTGAGCCAGGAAACCTCTGTGTAGGACTCTAAAGAATCGTCAATACGCCGGCAGTATGTGATGATCATATCAAACACCCACAAGCTACAAGCGGTCAGCTAAACGTAACAGCCACCCAGGTATTAAGCGATCAGAAGATCAATAAGAAAGTCTGTACATTCTCCTGTGAATCCAATCAATAACACTACCGTACAGTCCGGTCTCTTCGTCTCATATGTCGCATATCAAGTCTAGGGGTGGTAAACGTCAGACCCCAGTAACCGATAAGTCATGTCGATGGGAGGCTCATAACAGGTCGAGAAACTATTGATAACTCTTACCAGTAGCACTCTATATCAGCCCTGGCCAGGGACTTCCAGTTATAGCCAATCGAACACAGCACAACATCAACTCCCTATACCGGGAGAGACGAAACCCCTCCTATCGCTCATTGCCTCCATGCGATTCGGGACTGTACCCAAAAGCCACTGTTTTGCATGCCCTCTTGGACGTGGTAAGGTAGAAATCAAAGCACAGTGGGAATCACACAAGACTCTATGACCATCTCGGGTCTACAGACTAACCTGTACCAGTGTCATAGGAGAACTGCTATCTGACGATAGGTATAATATCATCTAGGAGTTCTCGGCGAGTCTGTTCAGTGTACCCAGTCTCCACTGAGCACCCGTATACCATCTTTGATGTCAAACACCGATGGATATGGGATCATCCATCGCCCATCATATGGGTCAAGATGCGTATACGCTAGTCTACTCTGGTGTATCGATGCCCTGTCTCGATACACCCTCGACTAGGAACAGTTATAGGATGTACTCGTTGACTACCCTGGCCCCACTAGTATGATCTCATCATAGTCCCAGTAGTCAAGTACATATCCTAATGGCTTTATCAACATGTGAGAGCAAGACAGTAAACCAATACAAGTCAACATGTTAAGACAAAGTGAAACCAGATAGCATACTATCATATCGAGCAAGAAAGTCCTCACTATATATATCCAAGCATCCACTATAATATACATCATATGTACAATAATGGTCTCTAGGGCATATATACAACTAACATGAACGGACTGGACTGTACGGATATTGTCACTGTCAGGCTCAGTAGGGTTTCAGGATGAGTTTGCTCGTCGGCCTCCCTTTCGCTCAATACTTGAGTAGCCATTACGTACAACTAGTGCCACTGACGAGCTTATGGTTAAACCCACTGCCAGCGTATTGACGAGTCTTTAGAGTCCCACACAGAGGGTTTCCCTGGTTCGGGCGAAACGTTGTAGAGGCCATATAGTTTTATGGAAGGGTTCGAACATATACGTGCACTTGTGCACGTGTCATGATTCGGACGGATAATACTAGTGGGCTTTGGTTTAAGCCGGATCCTAGTATTATATTGTTGGATTATTTTCGTCTCGTTGTATTCGTCTTCAGTCGGAATACGGATGCATGTATGTATATACGAATGAGGGGTATTCTTATAATTCGTTACAAGATTACTTTAGTAGATGCCATTTCTTTTATTGTATTAAACATTTAGGGTTTTAATTGTTTAAGTGAGGTGGAAAGTGTGATGGTTAGTTTTGGCATTGTTTTTTTAACATGTGCATTTAGTGACTCGTGGTGTGAGTCATTCTTGGCTTGATATGCCATGCTTGATATTTTGTATGGGTTGTGAGATATTTAGTTGTAAGAAGCAAGATATTTTTGGTAGGAGCTTTTCTTTAGTTGCTCATGCTCACAACTAAATAACAACACAACACACACAAAAGGCAGCCACTTCATTTTCTTGAGTTGCTTTTTCTTTGCTTCACACTCTTCACCCATGGCATCTTCTTCAACCTCCACCCAAACCCTCTCATGAGTTGAGAATCCTTGGGTGTTTTGAGACAAAATATTCACACACTATCTCTACTTCATCTTGGGTATCTAGGCTAGAAAACTGGATGCTCGAGTTGCTTCGGTTTTGAGGCCGGAGCCCGTATTACGAACCCTCGATGTGGATCTTCTTCGATGTGGGGAGACCGGAGATCAAACTTGATCAGGAAAGCCATGAGGAGCTTGGGACAAAGGTTGAAGACCGAAGGACACGGATCGATCGGTATAACCTCTCTAAACTCCTTTTATAGAACTAGTATAGGGTTAACGGTTCGATCCGGGAATCGGGTTCCGTTAGCGCCGGGTTTTTAAAGTTTTTGTTCCGCACTTGGTCACGGATTGATGGCCGGGGTGCTGCCGTAACCCAACAAATACTTCCCCAGTTTTACTTTAAATGGTGTAGTAATTTTTAGTTTAGTTACGAAGGTTGACATTAGAAATTAGAAGGTTGGTTTCCCCCATCTTTTTATTAACACTTTAATTGCTTAACATTGGCTTATTTTCTCTTCATGGGGTTTGTTAAAGGAGTGCCATGCATGTTACACTACTTAATTTGCATATTTAATTACAACCTAGAGTATATAACATTTGTTGTTTATTGTAACAACCCCAAACTTTCTGTACAATTTTTTTCAAAAATACAGGGGTATTTGAGCCTGAGCACAAGTTATAAGTTTGATTTGCTTTTGAACAACAAGAAGGAGCTTGTAGCTCCTTGGTAAGACCCTGCACTGCTGAACCAAAGCACCAGAGTTCAAATTCCATCAACCACGCATTTTTTTATTAAATTCTTTTAATCTTTTAGAAGCCCAAGAGTCTACACGTGCATGTAGAGTTCTTACGCACACCCATGAGGCTCCACAAGGCATCAACCATGCCAAAATCAAATTTTTAGGTGCCGAGAAACCCTAAACTAGATCGTTAACTAGAGAATAGGCGAAACAACAAGCTAGTAAACAGCTTTACTATAAAGTGAAAGTGACTACAACCTTTGTAGATCCGGTCCTCCACCTCTTTAGCTCCGTGATGACGTCCCTCCGCTGCGATCATCGGATCCTGGACTCTAACGTCGGTTTCATCGGAGAAATGGACGGGCTAGGTCGTTGACTTCGATGCCGAAGATGATCTACGTCGAGGCAACTCAAACTCAAGCTCCATCTTCACTAGGTCATAAAACTTGTGAAGAAAACACACTCTACTACATGGCAAGTGGTAGAGGATGAAGAAATCGGAAGTGGGTTCACTTTGGATTTGGATTTCTCACTTGGAATCATCACTTAGAAATTTCTAGCAATGGTTTCTTCTCTTCATGAAGAAGAAGAAGAAGAAAGAAAAATGAATAAAAATGAATTATCTCCAAAAAGAAAATCAAGTGATGGTTATCATAATGCAACCATGGGTGAGTTTAACTAGTGTAGAGACTAAACTAGGGTTTAGGTGAATGGTTAGGTTTAGGAAAGAAATAAAATGGTCAAAGCTTCATGAAGCTTCAAGTAAAATACAAAAGAAGCCACCATTTTATTTCTTGCCCAAAAATAAATGAATAAAATAAATAATTAAGAAAAGATAACAAAACCCTAACCATTAACCTAAACATGGTTTAAATCAAACATACACCCAAGTTAGCATGTATCATCAAACATGATACAATCAAGTGCACAAAACTATATCATATATACAATGTGCACATCAAGTGAGAAAATCCATCTTAAGTGAATAAATACTAGTTAATGTAAAATAATATATCAAATATATAATTATACATTAAATCATTAAATCAACACTTGATTTAATGATCCGGTCATATCGCATATAACCGACTAATATCAAGTGTATCAATGTATCGAATCAACACTTGATTCGGTAACTCGGCTTTATCATATATAACCGTCCAATGATATAAATCGCGAGAATAGAATACAGTATCACATACTGTTATTATTCTCGGTCCCGCACATATCTCATATGCGCTCCTATTTCGTTTCTCTTGAGCCAGGAAACCTCTGTGTAGGACTCTAAAGACTCGTCAATACGCCGGCAGCAGGTGATGATCATATCAAGCACCCACAAGCCGCAAGCGGTCTGCTGAACGTAACGACCACCCGGGTATTGAGCGATCAGAAGATCAACGAGCAAGCCCGCTCACACTCCTGTGAATCCAACCAGCAACACTTACCGTACAGTCCGGTCGTTCATCTGATATGTCGCATATTTCGCGTAGGGGTGGTAAACATCAGACCCCAGTAGCTTGATAAGTCATGCCGATATAAGGTCCATAACAAATGTGAAACTACTGATAACACTTACCATTAAATCACTGCAACCCTGGCCAGGGATTTCCAGTTATGGCCGTCGAGCATAGCGCAACATCAACCCCCAATACCGGGAGAGACGAATCCCCTCCTATCGCTCATTGCCTCCATGTGAATCGGGACTGTACCCAAAAACCACCTGTTTGCACAACTCAGTAGAGCCGTGGTAGGGTAGAAATCAAAGCACGGTGGGAGACACACAAGACTCTATGACGATCTCGGGTCAACAGACTAAGCTGTACCAGTGTCACCAGAGAACTGCCATCAGACGTGAGGTATAATACCATCTGGGAGTTCTCGGCGAGTCCATTCAGTGTACCCAGTCTCCACTGAGCACCCGCATACCGTCTCTGATGTCAAACACCAATGGATATAGGATCATCCATCGCCCATCACATGGGTCGAGAAGATATACGCTAGTCTACTCTGGAATATCGATGCCCCGTCTCGATATTCCCACGACTAGGAATATTGAAGGATGTACTCATGGACTACCCAGGCTCCACTAGTATGATCTACATCATAGTCCTGGAAGTTGAGTACACATCCTAAGGGCTTTATCAACATGTAACAGAGAGACAGAAAGTATACATGTTAAGATAAAGAGCAACCAGATAGCGTACTATCATGTCGAGCAAGAAAGTCCTACCTATATATGTCCCAGCATCCACTACATACATCCAATATACAGTAATGGCCTCTAGGGCATACATATAACTAACAATCTCCCACTTGCACTAGGGCCATCTGTAGCAGTGGTTGTAGTATCTAATACTCAACCATCCCATATAAGTCTTTCTCTGGGAAAAAGCCTTTGTGAGTGGATCCACCGTGTTGTCCTCTGAGTCTACTCTCCTAACCTCGATCATCCTGGAGATCAACTATCTCCATGATCAAGTGATGCTGCCTCAGAATATGTCTGGGTCACTGATGGGACCAGGGTTCCTGGGCCAAAGCCACACTTCCATTGTCACATAATGGTAGGAACCTAGTTCATCTCATGAACCAATATACACCCAAACTGCCTCTTTGGTAGTATCTTTAATAGCGATATTACCAGCCTTTATCGTCTAGTTTGCCACGGTATCTAGCTTGGAACTCTTCCAACATACCGTCCCTCCACTGAGGGTAAAGACAATGCCTGCGACTGACATTCAGTCGTCCTTATCACCCTGGAACCTTTCCAGTGATTCTCCCCAGGATCAACTGATACCATCTCACTATAACTAGTGAGAATCCTAACATCCATTTAGATCTATCTCATAGATCCAAAAGCCAGGATTTAGGAGGTATCACCTTTATCCTATTGGAGAATTTTTGTGCTAAGAGGAGATCGACCGAGCGTAGTATAGGAAACTCTCTTCCTATCAAGAGTATGTTATCCACGTACGATACGAGGATGAGCACCTTACTCTCTACTACCTTTCTGTACATACAAGGTTCATCTACCATTTTGATGAAGTCAAACTCTTTGACTACCACATCAAAACAGATGTTCCAACTCCGCGATGCCTGCTTTATCCTGTAAAGCAACTTGCACACGTTTCCGCTGCTCCAACTGTTTACGAAGCCCTCTGGCTGTGTTCTTATAGACGTTCTCTTCTAAATCAGTATTTAGAAAAGCAGTCATGACACCCAACCACCAGATATCGTAGCCATGGTTTGTAGCAATGGCAAGTAGGATCTGGATGGACTTAAGCATCATCCCTGAAAAGGTTTCATCATTATCCACGCCTAGTTGGTGATGAAAACCTTTAACAAGTCTAGCTTTGAAAGTCTCAACTTTTCCATCTACACCAAGTAATCTTCTCAAGATATACTTGCTCTCAATGGGGATTTAACCCTTTAGATATAGCAACCAAAGTCCATACTTTGTTGGTGTATAAGGATTCCATTTCAGATCACTAAGCATCCAGCCATTCTTACAGAGTCCCCACTCTTGATGGCCTGCTCGAAACTAGTTAGGTCATCATCTCATGATGCATTCCTCGCTCCCACTGTCATCGAGAAACCGAAGTATCTCTCAGGCGGATGAGGAACCCTGCTAGATCGGCGGAGAGGCTGAGGTTCGTTGGGGACTATTGAATCCTTTGGTTCTGTCAAATCATCAGCTGCAGTTTTGTATAGCTGGAACCTTTCCAGTTCTACAGAACTGACCTTGCCTCGATCTTGTCCGGATTTTGCTTTTGACATAGGCCGGACAATCCCAAATATTAACTTACTTAAGAGATAGGCTCTTCCCATACCATATCTTATATGGAGTGGTAGGCACAGATTTGATTCGAACCCAATTCAATAGGTATGCAGCTTCTCAAGTGCATAACCCCTAAAAGAAAACAGGTAACTCAGTAATACTCATCATAGAGCACACCATATCCAATATGGTGCGATTGCTCCGCCCCGATACACCGTTGTGCTGTGGTATATTCAGAGGAGTAATATCGAGAGAGAATCTCATTCCTCTTTAGAATAGTCCAGAAATTCTATGCACAAGTATTCTCCTCCCTGATCTTATCATAGGACATAATACTTATACCCGGTTTTTGGTTCTCTATTTCTAACTTATATTCTGTGAATATCTCAAAAGGTTCGGACTTCTGTTTTAACAGGAACATATGTCTGAATCTTGAGAGATTATCAGAGAATGTAATGAAATACAAAGAACCTGTCTTGGCATGTGTAGACAGGGGATCTACATACATCAACATGTATCATCCCAAGAGTTCACTAACTCTTCCTCTGTTTCCAGTAAATAGAGCTATGGTCATCTTATCTTTGTGACATGACTGGCAAGTTTCACAAGATGTAAATTCAAATTAATTTAAATATGCATCCAAATGTAACTTCAGCTAGTCGGGTCACATTGATATGACCTAGTCTACAATGCCTCAAGAAGGATTCGTTCATTTCTGAACTCTTTTCCTCTTGTGTGTGTTCCGTATACTAAGAACTATAGTTTGATTTAGAACATCAATGCTTTTAGATAACGTGCCTGAACCGATCAACTTTTGATATAGGAAATGTTCAAAACATTATCCAACAATACAAAATTTTATCGTTTCTTTACTTATAAAGAGACAGATATGATTTTGTATATCAGGTTCGGTATCTAATAGCATTTGTTCAGAATCAATGTATTGGTAATACAGGGTGACAGTGACCAACAGACTTGGCTGCAACACTTGCCCCGTTTTCTGTCTCATGAAACCTATCACCCGTTCTCAGTTCTCTATCTTTCTGTAGCCCTATGTAACAGATTACATATCTGGGATCCTGATCCAGTATCAAATACCCAGGATGCAGAGGACACTGAGAAACAGTTCTTTATAATGAACACACCCGAAGGAGATGCATCATATGCACTTTCTTCGTTTGGGCGGCATAGGAATTCTGGTATTCCCCTATTTCCTGCTCTGTCTTATACCAATTATAAATTGGAGCGGGACCAACGTTCCCCAGTTCAGTATAACAAGCGGGTTCGGTCAATACATCCATATTATTATCTTGATTAAGGCGTGATATGGTCGCTACCTGGAGAGAGAGAGAAGAAAACACTCTCCGTGCGCTTTTGCAAGATTAGAATGGTTATATATTTTATCTAATCAAGATGGCTCCCACTGTTTTTATCAAATCTTCCTTCAAACCCTAAAAGGAAAGACTAGCCGGGATTAATTACACTCTACAAGTTCGCCAATCTTTCAGCCAGGCCAGTGTCGGTACTTTGAGGGAGGTTCCCCGTGCTTTCGCACGGACCTAATTACAGTAAACCTCGTTTTCCCAGAGGCGTAACCCCGTTGACACCTTTCTAGACACCTACTTGATTGGCTAATTGCAAAGTGCAAAATTTTCCCAGGAGTAACAATTACTCACAGTGGGTATCGGGATCCAACTATCATATAGAAGGTATGCAATCTCATTGCAAATTTCAACACTTGAAACTCCCGATAAAGGTTTTTACCCCTAGCACCTATGACCTTGGCTAAGGTCAACAAATCATAAGCACTAGTCAAGTTCTACCCGTCATTTCGTGATTAATTAGACCCACCCATATGACCCTTGGCTAAGGTCAACAAAGCCACATGACTGTCCTAACTAATCGCATCATATGCGGTGTAGGAAGACATCACTTAGCTACCGTACACTACGCCTCGGCTATGGTCGACAAACGTAGCACAAATACTAAGTACTCTACTTCCTAAAATGACGGAGGGTTGCGGATGGTTTTTAAGAAAACCTTTAACACTTTAAACTTGATCTCGTTGCGGAATCAAATGGTTTTAAAATGGAGTGTTTTTGAGGCTTTTCCAGTTTTGCTAAAGGGGTCACTCCCGGTGAAGGGATCGTCGGCCCTTTCCTCATCGAATAAGGTGCAGGATATATCATATATACCGCTGTGCAAAGCAAAACTATAGAAGCAATCAAAAGACAAACCGAGCATCTGCCAGTTATTGCTAAAGGAGTCACTCCCGGTGAAGGGATCTCGGTCCTTTCCTTATCGAATAAGGTGCAGGATGTTCTACAAGGAACACCGCGATGCAAAGCAAGAACTGTAGCTACCTGGTTTTATTTTTGAAATTCGATTCCACAATATCTTTTAGGTTTATTTTCTTTCATTAATCTCATTAATGAATGTCCCATCATTTAAGCCCACCTAAACATCACAGATAAATATAACGTACGCTTATGCCATCCGCATTTGCCTCGATGTCCCGTCTGCACCGTTAGGTTAGGTAACTAACGCCAGAATGAGGCAGGGCTAGCACGGGTGTAAAACATAAGCAATGTCTATATAATATATCATATATACTATATACCATATCTATCTGAACATATCACATGATCACATCACAGATAACGCAGCAGAAAATATCATATGAAATATTGGATATATTAGGACGTCCGTGTTTTTAATACGAGCCAGTATAAAACACGGATTCCACGGTCGTGATGAATAGCCAATCCCACACCCCTAGACCCCTACGAGAGCGGCAAGCAACCCTACCAATTCTAGGGTTAGGAGACCCGGACTCGACTCCTCGAGATGGTCTCCCACTGGACCCTAGAACCCGGTTACTTGTGCTCCCCTCCTTGGGTCTATCCTAATGCGGAAAAGAAATAATATACAAATGGTGACATCATCCGCAACCTGGAAGTGCCCTAATAAAAGAATATTACACACAAGTTTGTACATGAATGAAAATGAAAAACACTCATCTCACATAAAAAACCCCGGCTATTCAAACACGACGATCCAATATAACATATCCAGCAACACATAACATCACATGTCATCAACGTAAGTAAACATGCGTATCCCAATTGTCGTTGACATATAGCAACAAAACCGGCGATATCACATATTACACTTACGGTCACAGAAAAGAAAGTGTAAAACTACAACAGTTGGAATCCGCAATCTCTTTAGATATCGCATGCCTAATCAAATGAATTCCTTAGACATCGCATGCCTAACAATTATAAACCCCGCATTTTAGTCTTATTATCGAAAACACTTTTCAATGTAAAGTCGGGCAATTCAACAGAATTCCCAGCATCCAGAACGAATGTTCATCGCAAACTTCAGTAGACAGCCGCACCCCCCGATACCGTCGACGAAGTGCACTAAGGAGGAACACCGCTGCCGCGAGCACCCGAACGGATGCTTTTTGGCGACGGGGTTCTCCTACAGTCACTTGGTCTGGGCTATGGGGTGTAGCTGTCTATTAAGTTTACTGGCGAGTATCCGCGTACACTACGTGATTGCGACGGACTTTTGATCACATCAAAATCCCGTGGCAACCAATCAAGTGAGACTAAAGTGCTATGTTTATAACAACCAAATCAGTTATCTCATAACTACTTGTGAATTCCAAATATTGTATCACATTCCAAATAAATAGAAAATGTTAAACTTTCCGATCGAACAATCAAACACCCAAGTTTTCCCGAAACAACTCAACACATGAAATAAGTTTAAAAACATTCATTTCATGCCTCAGTACCAACGGTCCAGCCGTAGAAGGGTCAAGCCAACGCCTCACATGTGGCACACCGTACTGCCCCAAACCCTAAGCTTCAAAGGGCAGTTCAAGATGGTCACATAATCGAGTTAAGGTTTGTTGTCTTCTTAAGGGACCATCGCGTTACTTGCACTACTTAGAACGTCATTAAACTATGTAAAAATCCAACAATTGGAAATTTTCCGGCAGGGGAAAAAGTGGGTATTTATATCCGGTCGAACTTTCTAACATGTTCTAAAATAATCCGGAAAAACACATAGACAAAATTAGACAATCCGATCAAATCTACGAACTCCCAAAACAACCCAGAAAACTCAACTCTTGAGTACAGATTAAAAATTACCAGAAAAAACAGCACTACAATATAGGAATTACTGTGCAAAATTCGATGAAAGAGGCGACCGTACGGCCGCGGAACCGCCGCACGAGCCATGCTCGTGCCGCGGTTCCGC
Organism: Agapanthus africanus; assembly: GCA_030015575.1. Classification (NCBI taxonomy): domain Eukaryota; kingdom Viridiplantae; phylum Streptophyta; class Magnoliopsida; order Asparagales; family Amaryllidaceae; genus Agapanthus; species Agapanthus africanus. The sequence goes on from CM057339.1 coordinate 33,802,222, forward strand.
GGCGACTTGATCGATTTAGAAACTCGTTTTGCATAGTAACTCCTAGAAAACCCTGCTGATTTTTCTGTATATTTTTAATTCACAAAATTCCACGATTTGAAAAAATGTACAGAGAAGGGTTTTGGATTAGGGTTTCGGGTTCGATCGGGTTTCTAAATTCGTCTACACAACGCCTAAGGCTCTAGCTAGGCTCTGATACCACTGTAGGGTTCCTAGACACACCCATGAGGCTCCACAAGGCATCAACCATGCCAAAATCAAATTTTTAGGTGCCGAGAAACCCTAAACTAGATCGTTAACTAGAGAATAGGCGAAACAACAAGCTAGTAAACAACTTTACTATAAAGTGAAAGTGACTACAACCTTTGTAGATCCGGTCTTCCACCTCTTTAGCTCCGTGACGACGTCCCTCCGCTGCGATCATCGGATCCTGGATTCTAACGTCGGTTTCATCGGAGAAATGGGCGGGCTAGGTCGTTGACTTCGATGCCGAAGATGATCTACGTCGAGGCAACTCAAACTCAAGCTCCATCTTCACTAGGTTATAAAACTTGTGAAGAAAACACACTCTACTACATGGCAAGTGGTAGAGGATGAAGAAATCGGAAGTGGGTTCACTTTGGATTTGGATTTCTCACTTGGAATCATCACTTAGAAATTTCTAGCAATGGTTTCTTCTCTTCATGAAGAAAAAGAAGAAGAAAGAAAAATGAATTATCTCCAAAAAGAAAATCAAGTGATGGTTATCATAATGCAACCATGGGTGAGTTTAACTAGTGTAGAGACTAAACTAGGGTTTAGGTGAATGGTTAGGTTTAGGAAAGAAACAAAATGGTCAAAGCTTCATGAAGCTTCAAGTAAAATACAAAAGAAGCCATCATTTTATTTCTTGCCCAAAAATAAATGAATAAAATAAATAATTTAGAAAAGATAACAAAACCCTAACCATTAACCTAAACATGGTTTAAATCAAACATACACCCAAGTTAGCATGTATCATCAAACATGATACAATCATGTGCATAAAACTATATCATATATACAATGTGCACATCAAGTGAGAAAATCCATCTTAAGTGAACAAATACTAGTTAATGTAAAATAATATATCAAATATATAATTATACATTAAATCATTAAATCAACACTTGATTTAATGATCCGGTCATATCGCATATAACCGACTAATATCAAGTGTATCAATGTATCGAATCAACACTTGATTCGGTAACTCGGCTATATCATATATAACCGTCCAATGATACAAATCGCGAGAATAGAATACAGTATCACATACTGTTATTATTCTCGGCCCCGCACATATCTCATATGCGCTCCTATTTCGTTTCGCTTGAGCCAGGAAACCTCTGTGTAGGATTCTAAAGACTCGTCAATACGCCGGCAGCAGGTGATGATCATATCAAGCACCCACAAGCCGCAAGCGGTCTGCTAAACGTAACGGCCACCCGGGTATTGAGCGATCAGAAGATCAACGAGCAAGCCCGCTCACACTCCTGTGAATCCAACCAGCAACACTTACCGTACAGTCCGGTCTGTTCGTCTGATATGTCGCATATCTCGCCTAGGGGTGGTAAACGTCAAACCCCAGTAGCTTGATAAGTCATGCCGATATAAGGTCCATAACAAGTGTGAAACTACTGATAACACTTACCAGTAAATCACTGCAACCCTGGCCAGGGATTTCCAGTTATGGCCAGTCGAGCATAGCGCAACATCAACCCCCAATACCGGGAGAGACGAATCCCCTCCTATCGCTCATTGCCTCCATGTGAATCGGGACTGTACCCAAAAACCACCTGTTTGCACAACTTAGTAGAGCCTTAGTAGGGTGTAAATCAAAGCACAGTGGGAGACACACAAGACTCTATGACGATCTCGGGTCAACAGACTAAGCTGTACCAGTGTCACCAGAGAACTGCCATCTGACATGAGGTATAATACCATCTGGGAGTTCTCGGCGAGTCTGTTCAGTGTACACAGTCTCCACTGAGCACCCGCATACTATCTCTGATGTCAAACACCAATGGATATGGGATCATCCATCGCCCATCACATGGGTCGAGAAGATATACGCTAGTCTACTCTGGAATATCGATGCCCCGTCTCGATATTCCCACGACTAGGAACATTGAAGGATGTACTCATGGACTGCCCAGGCCCCACTAGTATGATCTACATCATAGTCCTGGAAGTCGAGTACACATCCTAAGGGCTTTATCAACATATAACAGAGAGACAGAAAGTATACATGTTAAGATAAAGAACAACCAGATAGCGTACTATCATGTCGAGCAAGAAAGTCCTACCTATATATGTCCCAGTATCCACTACAATATATATCCAATGTACAGTAATGGACTCTAGGGCATACATATAACTAACAGTGCACTACACGTAATAGGGTAAGTTACAGAATAAACAAACGTGACCACAAGGTTAAACCAATCGTCAGGGACACGTGGAGAAGAGACGAGCCCCGACTCGGGCCGGCGAAGCGCTTGAATCGGCCGGCGCCGCCGGGTCAACTCGGTCCGATCCCACTTTTTCTTAAACCTCCTGCACCCTTTGAACCACCCCACACCCCCTGCATTTTTTAAATTCTCTGCAATTAACCAAAAAATTAAAATACCCTATTTTATTCCTTTTTAATGCAAATTTAAATTCAATTTTTATCACACCTTTTCACTACCCTAAACCCTAGATTTTCCTATAAATACCACCCCTCAAATCACCCCCTCACTCACAAATCCCTGCCCAAACTCTCAAGAAAATTCCCAAGACTTTTTGTGTGCAAGTGGAGTTAGCAAAAGGGCGAAGCTCCGACAAACTTCCGATGGCAATCCGAGGAGTTTCCGACGACGAAACGATGCACCGGCAACTCCTACGTCTTCCTCTTTCTCTCTTCTAGTGTAATAACCTGTAAGTCCCTACTTCTTCTTCTTTTCTCTATTCTAAAAACTTTCAAAACAAAAACCCGACAGAAGCGGAGTTAGTCCGATTTCCGATTCGGTTTTCTTTAAAAACTATAATTTTTCTTAATCTAGATACCTTCATATCATCACATATTGTTCATTAAACATTGAAAAACATCTTTAACAAGTTTTATCACAAAAGATTGTTATATGCATCTTTTATCGCAACTTTACATTAAAATACCTTCATGTTTCATTTCGACATGCTTGGACTTTTTAAATCGTATTACCTTAGTAAACTCACGAGGTAATGACCTATCTCCTCACAACATACATATCTAACATAGGACGATGAAATTTGGGAACATAGATTTGGGAAAAATACGACGTTACATATAACTACCTTCGACTATTAAAACCTTTTTCTACAAGAAATGTATTTTTAACAAATCTTTGCAATTGCGCCTATACAACCCATTTTGGGGAACCCGTTCGGGATGGTGTGGATTATCGCACATCTTCGGGCCTAGTAGAGTGAGATGCAGACCTCCGCAAAGAGCATACGATCTCGAAAGATTTAAAATACAATTTTCTTTAGAAAATATGATTTCTATTATAAATAAAACTTATATTTCTAATATATATATATATGTGTGTGTGTGTGTGTGTGTGTGTGTAATTAATATCAAAATATCTATTTTTAATATTTATAATATTCCACATTTCCAAAATTTAAGAAAAACATCTCATTTACAAGAAAATACCATACAATTCCAATATTACAAATAAATACCATATATTATGAAATTAGGTTTTATTCACTAGAAATGTCACATTGATAAAATATATATCAATGAAAACTCTAAAGACGATAATAAAATACTTGAGGTGTATTTTGAAAATTATACAAAATTATTTTACATAAAACCCCCTCAAGTTATACTAAATTATAATAAGGACCCTAGTAAACATAGGTTTAAGCGGGACCAGTCTCTTGAGCCTCAGAGAGCCGGAGATATGAGTGCTTTCCTATTTAAGGTAGATAATTTAACAAACGGTGTTATCAACACGGTAATTGTCTTTGAAAAAGACACAAATCCTGCCGTCTATGTGCATCAGTTACCGATAACACCAAAACATAATTCAAGATTTCAATATCCTTTCTATTTGTCTGACTCAGACTGAGTCTCAATATAATCAATCTGACTTGAATATTATTCAAGTATCAAACTTTAATACAATATGGATCTATGAATCCATATACTCAATCTACTCAATCTATACAACTTGACTGAACCGAACCATAGATATATTCCATCTACATATTCATCTATTATATCCGTTACATTACTGATATTATGGTTTCGGCAAGTCATCCATTTATATACAATAGACAATTCAAACAATACATCAATACAATCAAGACATCGCGGGGTTTATAAGGGGTAGACTGGTATGGAACATGTTAAAGGTGGCACGAGGTAGTCACTTAAGACGTAATTACATCCATGCCGTTGTTCCGTGGTATTATAAACGGAGCCTTGTACTCCGTATACCTTAATCTCCGGAATAGTGGGACTCCTCTCATATACATTGGCATCTTCTGTACCAAACGACAAACAACTACGTTAACATAACAAATAACACTATAATAGTTATACACTCTCTCTGTCTATTCTACTTCTCCCTCATCTTTGAAACTTACCGAGTGATTTGTTCGCTGACGGCATTCTCTTTATTTTTCTTTAGAATTTCTTCAGGTGTTTCGGACCTTCAGGAGATCGAGCCCACCAGCGAGGATTTGGACCAGCTAGCTTTCGACCCAGAGCTTTAGATTCCTTGTACACATTTACATTCTGTATTTTCCATTTCTGTTATGCCACTGTTTAGGCATTGCTTTCCATTCCATGTATTTACTTTTCAGATGTATTGTAAAAAGAATGTTAATAAATAAAGTTGCTATTCAATTATATCCATTGTCACTGTCTCTTGTGCATTTTACTTATATTGCTTAGATACGCTTAGCGTGTTTACTTCAGAGTAAATATGTAGCGGCCTCGTCGCGTCCTCTGCCCATATACTGGGAAGCGGGACGTGGCATTTATCATTAAATCATTCATCTCCATTACCTTCAGTTATATAATTGGTAATCTTTTTTAACTTGTAATCATGATATGCTAGAGGGTCTCATTTTCTATATCAGATTTGTTTCTTATAAAAAAGATCCAAATCCTTGTGTGCTTAAAGAAGTATTTCCCTGGAAATTTTAAAGGTATCTGTAGATATGTGTCTATTGATTCTCATTTTATTTTTGTACATGTTGATAGATTTCAATTCAAATATTTGAAAATAAAATGAATAAATCTTGCAGGGCGGAGAAGTTATCAATGTGTTGATTTTGAGGTGAAGCCGAGCTATCTGCAAAGAAGTCCCAGGGTGGGTGACCACCGTAGGACCCTCCGACGATCATGTTAGCCGAGAAAAATGAGTAGAGTAGCGGTTTATTAGATTTAAATTTCCTTACCTGAGTCGTCTGAGAGAGGAGGTTTTATAGTGGTCGCATGGAGTGAGCAGGCGTGAGATGTTCGCCTTCGGTTACTCCCCTGATGTTACGCCAGCGTGAATGACGGGATCCCCTCATTAATGGCGGGATACGCCTATTAATGGGAGGATGCGCCAGCGTAAGACGCGGGACGTGGGGCGGCGGATATCTCGCTTTGGCGAGATACGCGGAGCCGTTGCGGAAGCGCTATGGCCTCGCGTTCTCGTTTGTTCGGGAGAGCTGGGGAAGCTTAGCTCGGCGTGAGGCTCGGAGACGAGCCGGGAGGCCGAGGAAGCTCAGCACTGCAATAGCTCGGAGACAAGCACAGGAGGATGGGTGCCATTTTGGCGGCTAGGTCGCTCTTGGGTAAGAGGCGGAGTGTAAGCTCGGAGACGAACCGAGAAAGGTAATCAGTGCTCCACACTGATTTTGCCTCGGTAGCCCCCCAAGAGTCTAGTGAGCTGTTGCGGGTGATGCATCATTCGCCACGTGTCGTGATCTGAGAAATTTTCACTTATGAGAATCATCATTGGCCCCCCACTCTCGTTCCGACCTATTTATGGTTGGGTCGAGAGTGGCATGCTTGGTTTGTCTCGCTCAGTCTGTGGCCGGGAATCCTTGGTGCGGATTTTCCGGGGCGACGTGGTGTTAGGCAGTTGCGTCGTTCAGATTTCCGGACCCACGTGGCATATCCCTCAGCGCTTGGATCTTCACGCGTATCTCCGATGATATCAGCGGATCAGCGAAATGATCGCGCATTAAAGAGGGGGCGCCGATTCGCTCGTTCGTCTGTTGGGTCACAGGCTATGCGTCTGAAGCAGGTTGGCGGACGCGACAGGTTGTTCGACACATGGAGACTTGACGGCTGGCAGACGTGGCGCTTCGTTTTGGCGGGAATTGATCTGGGCCGTTGGATGCTTTTTCTGCAGTGTATAAATAGGAGGGGACCTCCTAGGGCCAACACTTTCCGTCATAATTTCCCTTCGTTGTCAAAGATTGCTTGGCGCTCCCTCCGTTAGATCGGATCCCTTGTGCTTTTTCCTCGGAGAACCTATCCCTTTGAATCAGGTTAGATGTCTTCTTCTGAGGAGTCTGTAGAAGTAATTAGGGTTGAGTTGGGCGATGAGCTTCCAGTTGTTGGAGCCGAGTCTAGAGAGTCTTCCGCCTCTTTGACTGCTGACAGCCAAGAGGGTTCTCTTGTTGCTTCCTCCATGTCGGGCTCACCCCAAAGAGCCAGGGCTACCCGCGTCGCTAGCCGTCCGGCGGCGACAAGGGCCCATAAGGTGCACATCGGGAACGCCCGCGATGCGCCTTCCGTCTTGAGGGATCTGGACGAGCTTGCCGAGATTCGGGCTCGTTTCCATATCCCCACTAACTATTCTTTCCGTTTGGCTAAAGGAGGCGAACGAGCAGACCAGGTGCAGGGGAAGGAGATTGCCCTCTATTTGGAAGCATTCCGAGCGGGAATGCGCCTGCCCTATCCAACCGAGGTATGTGGGGTACTTCGTTGCTTCCATCTCTTCCCGGGCCAGCTAGCGCCGAACTCGTAGAGAATCCTCCTTGGATTTCTGGTTCGGTTGAAACTTGAGGACATTCCCTTCAGCTTGACCCTTCTTACTTCTTTTTTCTGCTATAAGAATCACCCCGGCACTAGCAAGAACGAGCCGATCTGGGTGTAATTTTCCTTTAAAAAACGTAAGGGCGGGGTGGCCGGGTCGGGTATGGTAGTCGTTCCTTCTTCCATCCACGACTGGAAGGAGAAGTTTGTATTCGTTGGGCCACCCGAGGGCAAGGATTGGCCCATGCCTACACAGTGGCATAGGGCCGACTGCCCGAGGGCGAAGCAGTCATCCTTGCCTGAGGCGGGGGCGGTATCCATGTGGGAGTCGATCCAGTGGGCCGACGTCCTGCTTTCCGAGCAGGTTCTTAGCTGGGTCGGGCTCAGCCCAGCGCGCTTCATGGGTTAGTTAGGTCTTTGGACGATCTGTTTAGACTTGAATGATTTCTTTTGCCCTTCTAGCACCACTAACACTTTCGTGTATTCTCCTTTCGTAGGAATGGACCGATCCAAGATCTTAGCTGCCATAGCCGCTACGGCCCAGAAGAAGGCCGGGGGCATAAGCTTGTCCCGAGCCGGCCCAAGCTCGGCCCCAAGACCATCTCCACCGGCGTGGCCTTCCGCAGCACCCTGAGCTTCCGATGACCGCTGCAGGGGCAGCCAGAAGTATGCGCGAGACCCGGCGCCCCTGGAGAGGGGGGAGGAAGAGGATGTCGAGGTTTCCCTCAAGAGGAAAAAGACGATCTCCCGCCCGCCGTCCACTGTGATTCTTGATGGGATTCCCATCCAGGTGGGGACGTCTGCTTTGTGGTCCCCTCGGAGCTCTCCGTTGCCGACAGCTTGCTCTCCGACATGGAGCAATCGGCCGGGGGAAAAATTCCCCAGCGGACCCTGAAGGCCCAAGTTGACACCATCGCTCAGGAGGCAGTTCAGGACGGTATCCGTTTCCTTTAAGGATTCCCTTAAGTGCTCTTTCTTAATTTGAATTCTTCTAACAGCTTCTGCTGCTTTCCTCAGGTTTTCTAACATTGCGCCCTCATCGTAAATATGGAATCCGAGGAGATTGCTCCGTCCATGAGGAAGGCGGGGGAATCGTCTTCGCGGAAGGAGGATCCGCGCCTTCAGCTGTAGCAGGAGAAGGAGAAGACAACCGCCCTCGAAATCCGGTTGGCCGCCGAGACGCTAACGGTCTCCACGTGCCATGAGTCCCAACGACTTCTGAGTGCGTCCAACCAAGCCGTTCAAGCTAAGTTGGAGGAGTTGGGCAAGCGCTATGCCACAATGAAGAAGTCGAGGGATGCCAACAAGAGGGAGGCCGAGGCGACGGTTGAGGTGGCGAAGATTGCCGAGCTCCGAGCCTCGAAGTCGGTGGAGAAATATAAGGTGTCAGACCAGTTCTACGCTGACATCGCCGAAGCATCGGCCATCATTTGGCACGAGGCTTTTGATGCCGTCAAGGCATTGATGCCGGAGTTTGCTGACAGTGAGCTCCACGCCAGAGTCTCGCTCTCGGTGGATACACCACAAGTGGCTGGCGCCGGGGCGGCCATCGGGGAGAGGATGTTGTGGAGGTAGAACCCTCGGCCCCTGAGGACGGTGCCGAGCAAGGCGAGACCCGGGCAGAGCCCACAGCATGAGCCTTTTCGCCTTGTGCGTTTTTTCTTTTTTCTTTTTCAAATTTTGTAAGCCTCCGGGCACCTTTTGTAAGGCTGAGGAGCCTAAAGTACCATGTAAAAATTTTTGGAACATAAACAAAACTAAGCTTATTTTCCTCTGCATGAATATGTTTTTTCGCGCATCGAGTGTAAGTCAATTGACCACCAGGTGTAGGAAGGTCGGTGCCCTTTCACTCCCCGGAGTCGAGGTGGCGATCATTCATTTATGATGAATCAACAGATATCCAAGTGTTGAAAGATCGATACTAGTCCATTCTCAGATCCGGGTTGATGACCACGTCTTTTCGTAGGGTAGGAATCAACCCGTCGGAGAGTAACCAGCACGGTGGCCTCTTTAATAGGGCTTTAGATCCTTAGCGTAGATGGGTAGGAATCTACCCGCTAGGGATGGACCGGGCAGAGAAGCTGCTCGGTGGCCTCGTGATGAGGGCTTCGATCCTAAGCGTAGATGGGTAGGAATCTACCTGCTAGGGATGGACCGGGCAGGGAAGCTGCTCGGTGGCCTCGTAATGAGGGCTTCAATCCTTAGCATAGATGGGTAGGAATCTACCCGCTAGGGATGGACTGGGTAGGGAAGCTGCTCGGTGGCCGCTTTTGGAGGGCTTTGATCCTTGGCGTAGATGGGTAGGAATCTACCCGCCAGGGATGGACCGAGCAGGGAAGCTGCTCGGTGGTCTCGTGATGAGGGTTTTGATCCTTAGCGTAGATGGATAGGAATCTACCCACCAGGGATGGACCGGGCAGGGAAGCTGCTCGGTGGGATCGTGATGAGGGCTTCGATCCTTACCGTAGATGGATAGGAATCTACCCGTTAGGGATGGACCGGGCAGGGAAGCTGCTCGGTGGCCTCTGTTCCTTTATAAAAAGAAAAAGAAAGAAAAAAAAGAAAAGAAAGAGAGAAAAAAGCAATGGGAAAAATTCCCCTAATGGAGCATCACGTGCCTACACGTGATGCGCCTTAGAGCAAAGATTATATTGCGCTTGACAATTAAGGCTGAAATTAAGCCTCACGTGCAAACATGTGAGCATCTATATACAAAGTATATATGCGTTTTCTTAAAACAAATAACAAGCTAGAGAAGCTCACGTGTCAGCACGTGATGCTTTTTGTTGGGCTTAACTTCGTGGGGGTCACGTACCATACGTGACATTTCTGAACATCAGCTCATGTGCCAACACGTGATGCCTTTTCTCTGGGACTGCTGCATATAAGCAAACCAGTTTAATGCTATGGGGGTCTCGTGCTACACATGAGAGTCCCTAAACACCTTCCAAGCTGATAGAATTAAATTTTAAATAAAGGGATCAAAACCCTATTTGGAAAATATTTCCTTAAATCTTTCTAAATAAGAAAGATTACGCTCTGTAAAACAGAGCACCGTTGGATTAAAGATCCAATGGTGATTAAAAATCACCAAGCTACAGAATAAGCTCTGTATGGGAAAATATTTTCCCAATCATGTTAAAAACAAGAAAAATATCTTTTGTATAACAGAAATGCTTGGATCAAAGATCTAACGGTGGATAAAATCCCCGAATCAATTAAAAAATCTCTCAATGAGAGATTTCCTTAACTAAATCAACAAACTTGCCTCTACTATATAAAGGACCCAAGAATTCAAGTCTAAAAAAGGAGAGACCCCCCATAAGATTTGAGAGACCAAGAAGAAGAAGAAGAAGAGCTCTCTTTTAGGAAAAGAAACCCTAGGTAAGAAGAAAGACCTAGAGATCATTTTATCTCTTCTTCACCGCTCCAAGAGTTTAACTCTTTAAAAAAAAGAACTTAGTTCTTCCTCTAGTTGAGGTCTGCAGAAGCAGATCTCCCCACAAGTTAAGAATTTAATTCTCATCGGGGAGATTCTGCCATGCAGACTCAAAACTGAGAGGAAAGAACTAAGCCTGAAGAATTTAATTCTTTCCAAAGATATAGGAATTTAATTCCTCTGATAAAACTAGGGTTTAACCTTGCATACGAATTTAATTCTTAAAAAACAAGGGACACGAAATTCTCAAAACTAAGATCAAGATCCCCATGCAAATAAAAGAAACGATTAGCATTCAACGCTATCACAACAGATCACGTGTTCCCACATGAGCACCTATAAGGAACGAAAGGAACAACTGACATCGTCTCACGTGATCTCACGTGACCCCGTAATAGTTCTTAGAACTTTCAAAAGGAAAAGGGGAATAAATCAAAGACAGTTCCCATTTTGTGGTGCCTCACGTGATCCTACGTGACCCCCTAATAGTTCTTAGGAAAAGGGGAATAAATCAAAGACAGTTCCCATTTTGGGGTGCCTCACGTGATCCCACGTGACCTCCAATAGTGCTTATCACTTATAAAAGAAAAAGCGAATAAATCCAAAGAATCAGTGCCCAATTCTCAGGTGCCTCACGTGCCACACGTGAGAGCTCCAAAATTCAGTGTTTTTGCTTTAGAGCCTCATGTGGGAGCACGTGAGCGCCAAACAATTATCTGTGTTTAACACTGTGAGAGGCCAACCTTTGCCCAAATTATCCAAGTCTTCCGAGGCCAAAAAACCTTTTAACCATCAATCAACCGAGCCCTCCTATATTCAGGTCTCCCCAAATCGATCTTAGTTCCAAAGATGAATAATGATCTCCTAACACATGGCATCTGAAATGATGTTCGTTCCACCATGATCTCTCCTTTCAATCTAGAGTTCGGTTCAAGGGTACATCTCTCCACGCCTCTGATATATGTCGTTGTAATTCCTCAACGTCTTTAGAGAGATGGAGGGTCCTGACAACTAACAGCTCTTTGGTGCACTCCCAAACCCATTAGCACATTCCTATGGACCGCAATGTCCTTCAACTAGCTGTGGACCGTAACGTCCTTAAACTAAACCCTCACCCCAAAAACGGTGATCTACGGACCGCAACGTCCTTAAACTAGCTATGGACCGAAATGTCCTTAAACTAACAATAGACCGCAATATCCTTAAACTAGCTACGGACCGTAACATCCATAAACTAAAGCAATAGAGCCCAAATACTCTTTTGTTGGGTCTGAATGACCCCAAAATCATGTCGAGTAGATCTTAATCTAAAAATTAGACTAACGTATCCTCAACAAACATTTAAGTTGAACTTAATCTCAAACAAGATTAACGATTCTTAAATCAACCCAAACCCAAATTTAAGAATATACGGATTTGGACTAATCCACGCCCTACGGGCGACAACACAAATTAGTCTCCGTATACAATCCACGGGCAACCAAAAATAAAATAAACACACACGACACGAAGTGACTGGAGCAGGAGAAAGTGGTTATCGCTATGCGGTAATTTAATTAACTGCAGGGGCTTGCGTCTGCAGGGAAAAGCGTCCCCACAATTAAAAACCCCTCGCAAAAGAGGGAGAATCTGACGAAGTCTGCTACAACGGCTGCATCCGTCCAAACCTCCGATACACGGTGCCATAAATCAGCTTGGCATCATTGAAGAGGTGGACGGATAAATCCAAATAGCATCTGCCCCCAAATTCAGGTAAGACGTCTGTCTTCCCAGTTTTTAGCAGTAAATAGATTCTGGCACGCCCAGTGGGACTTCTTCCTCTTTCCACTCCACACTTCGTGTGTCGTGTTCGCGAAAGAATCGCGGTTTAATATGGTTGCCCCTGGATTCGAGGTACTAAGATTTGGCGCTTTGCTCCATGCAGAAAAGGAGATATCTATGGCCTCTAGCTGTGCTAATTGCATCAGCAACTTCCACTCTGTCCCCGCCGGAGGAGTGACTTACGGGCCCCAAGCGGCCTCCATCTTTGCAATGCCAGTGGAGCAGGTGACTCAGGCCACCACTGGATTGTTCTTCGGGACTATGCTCCCGCCAATGAGCTTCAATACTTCAATACCGTCACGAGAGGCTCCAAAGAAGTCGGTCTTCGATCGGCTTGCAACTACCACGACCCATCTCAACGGGTCGTCCAATTCCAACTCCTTGGTCTTTGACAGACTGGGCCAAAGCTTCAATGGGCCCGCAATACCTGAAGGGGTTATCCCGAAGCGGATAGACATTCCTGTTCTGACAGACGAAGTCGTCAAAGGGGCTTCTCCTGCTAAGGGATCGGTCTTCGCAAGACTGGCCGTTCCAACTTCTGCTGAAGGCGAGGTCGTTAAAAATGCTTCCCATGCCAGAAAGTCTGCCTTCGATAGATTGACCGTTCCTTCTCAGCGGACGTCAGTCTTCGATAGGATGACACCGACAGCAGCCTCTCATCAAAGCAGGGGCCATAACGAGGTCACTTCTACAACAGAGGTGGTCCCGTCTGCACGACATTCTCGACATCGCCACTGGCACTGAGTGAGGAAAGCTGGGGGTAGTTCCCCCTCTGGACTTACCCCACCAACTCCAATGGTGGAAATTGACGCTGTTGTTCTAATTGGGAACAGTTTCGAGCTGCTCAGGAGGGTGCGCAAGAACTCTCCAACTGTTGTACTGAAGAAGTCTCCTCCGCCTGTTGAAAACACAACGCAGGCAAAACCGGAACATCCTCCTCAGCGGCTGTCCTCCAAGATCCACAGAGTCTGGCGGAAAGTCCAAGACTCTGTAATCGATAAAGATTACTCTCGCCAGCTGAAGAAGATGAAGGATTGGCAAGAGGAAGACCATCCCTCCGTCGTACTACGGAAGGTATCATCTACGTGGATGCTCGCTGCACCGGCTCCCTCAACTTCGGCCTCTCACAAAAAGAAAGGGCCATAGAATCAACCACCATCGGTGACAAATTCTGAGCGTGGTGGATCCAAACGCTCCAAGTCTGAGGGTATGGTCGTGCACACGGTATACATGGCTTCCAGCAAAGAGGAATGTCGTACTTCCGCGGGTCATCGACCACTTACACGGTCTGTGACAAAGGCTCAGGACCAACAAGAAAGGCTCTAGGAGATGCTAACAAAGATGGCCGCACTCACGAGGCAGAAGGAAAGCCCGGAAGTATCGTCCGAACAGCGCCAAGATCAGGAGACCGATACAGAATTCCTGCGGAGGGTACTAGAAAGAAAGGATAAAGAGATCGCGGAACAAGCCACTAATATGAGGCAGATGGCGCTCCTGTTCCAAGACATGGTCGGGATGATGATTCAGCCGGAACCTCCAGCCGAAGATTCGCCGATAATCATTGAAGACGACAGAGGAGAGACATCGAACCCTCCTCCGGTTTTATCAGCAGCCAGGAAGGAGACAATCTCCAAAGTTGCCCTTGATGACTACATAGCTCAACAAATATGAGCTCATCAGGCAAGCGAAGCAGCTGGCTAAGTTGTCAGAACTGGGCGACCTTATCTAGGCTGGTACGATCAAATTAAGTACCCGCCGGGATATACGATCCCTAAGTTCCATGTGTATAAGGGGATGGGAAATCCATACCAGCACGTTGCTTAATTCAGGGCTTTGTGCGGTAATATCGGGGGCGATGACAAACTTCTGCTACGCCAATTCGTCGGCAGCTTGGCGGAGACAACATTTGAATGGTATTCCTAGCTCCCAAATGATTCTATCAAAACATTCACGGAGATGGAATTATTATTCACACAGCAGCTCGCGAGCGCAAGTGAGCGTACCCCGATCACGGCATTAATCAATGCCAGAGTAAAGCCAGGAGAGACCTGAGTTCAATACATAATTCGATGGCGTAACCTATGATCAAAACGCGAAGAACGCATAGAAGAAGCGCCTGCCATGGCCATGTTCGTGGGAACCCTTGATCTCCAGGCAACTATATCCCAGTTTATGATGTTCTTCAAGCAGAATACCTTCCAGCCCTTGATTGACAAACTGGCCCAAATGGACTAGATGGGTCATAGGCCGTCCCCTTCAAAGACAGATCTTCGGAATGAAAAGGGCAAAGGAAAGCGACCTTCGTCGCCAACGCTCAACAACAACTGAGTGACCCGAAACCGGTAGCTCGCCAAAACAACAAACCAAGATCCCTCGAAGAAAAGTTGAGACATCCTTACTCATTCCCCCAGGATAAAACGAGGAGACTGTTTAAACTGGGGGTGCGCAACAGGCTCATCACTCTACCTGATCCGAGATGCCTACTGCAACCGGGTGACGTCAACAATCCCAATTACTACCCCTACCACCGAATAGTGGGCCACCCAATCGAAGATTGCTACGTCTTCAAAAACTGGGTTGAAGACCAATACCAACATGACAAGTTCGCGCTGTCCGAAAACTAGAAGGTAAACCCGCTACAGCAGCACGCTCCTAAAAAGGTGGAGACGCCGGGGGCATCATGCTCATTTATAGAAGAAGCTCCGAGGGAAGTTGTCCTCTCGGCTAAAACTAAAAGAATGCTGAAGGATCTTTAAGCGTGTCCGGCCATCAAATGGAAAAGCCCGCTAAAACCCGAGATTATTGACGGGATGCTGAAACCGTGCCCGACACTGAAAGTTGGTAACAATGGGCAAAACCTCCAGTCCGAGCTTTCGAAGTCTTCAAAGAAAAAGAAGAGGACCAAGAAGCCCGTACAGCTTGACGACAATCGTAAGAATCTGCAAAAATACATCGACGCCCTGGAGGAATACAACCAAAAGGCATGGACCCCGGTCACATTAGAAGAGTTCCTCAAGCATATTCTTGAGAATGGAGACAGTGACATTGATGAAGGAGACGGCTCTTCAGAAGAACCCAAGGATTACGGGGCGAGTTCCCACATGATCTCTCATTCGTCAGTAAATGGCAAAGAAGCTCCTGACGTAGAGAAACTGGAGGCAGAACCAGAGCCAAAATCCCTGGAACCATCAGACGACCTGATCGACAGGCTGCTGAGCAAAGCTCTTCAAAAGAGCAAAGCTGATCGAGAACGTGAAGCAGCCATATACGAAAAGACCAAGCGTCGGTGTCAGGCTGAAAAAGCTTCGGTAACGAGAAGCCATAAAGTACCTCAACCGGATCGAAGCGCCCTTGCCACCAGCAAGAGCAGAATCAAGATAAGGAAGCAGTTCGTCAAAGCTCTGTCAGTGGGAATGAAACTGCCACCTTTTAAAGAAAATATTTCCGGGAGTACGTGCCCCGACGAAACGGATGTACATCCAAAATACTGCTTGTATCATCGGAGGGCCACACACCCTACTGAAGAGTGCAATGCCTTCCAGAAGTGGTGGCAGGGATACGTTGCCCACTGACAACACTTCAAGCGAATAAAGCGCAAAGCCCGTCGGGAGCAGAGAAGCACGACAGATGAGCATAAAGGAACATCCGGTAACTGTCATATGGTTGATACCATCCCAACAAAAGGGAAGTCTCAAGTTCTTACCTTCGGGAGCGATTCGGACGAAGAAATGGCCCTCGGCCCTCTCTTCGAGGAATCCACCTCTGGAAAAGAAGAAGAGACGAGGAACTGTGAGAACATTCAGCTGCGTAACCTGCCGTTGCCTGAAATGTAAGTGCACGGCAGCGCCCCGGCCGTCTCAACGAGGCCAAAATGCGGAATTCAAAACTTTTCTATAAACTAGAACCGGTGCTACCGCGGGCTTTAAACCTGGATTGAGCCATTAAACTACTCCTAGCAAACTAGAGAAGGGGTAGAGAGATATACCGAGCGATCCGTGTCCTTCGGTCTTCTCGTCGTCGTCCCGATCTCCCCGCGGAATCTCTGGTCTTCATCTCCTCGTCGGGAAGGGCACCACATCGCCGGGTTCTTTTACGGTCTCCCACCTCTGGACCGAGGCAACTCGGGCACGAAGTTGGCGAGTCAACGTGTCCAAGAATGCTGTAGGCTAAGTGTAGAATGGTTTTTTCTCATAGGGTTACTAAAAGTTGCCATTTGGAATGGAGGTGAAGTGATAAGCTTTTTGAGATGAACCAAGAGGATTTTGCGCAAGCAAATGAACAATTTTTCCTCACAAAAAAATTGGGATAGCCCCCTTAGAAGTGGACGACCCCTCATCAAAGAAAGAGGAGGGAGTGAGCACACACAAAGTGGTGTGAGCCAAAAGAGAAAATAATGCAAAAAGAAATAAGTGTTCATCATTAGGAATAATCATCACACCACCATCCATCATTCATCTCAAAAGTCAAGTCATGATGAACAAGGGAAGTCAAAGTATGGTGGAATCATCATGAAGCAACAATTTACAAAGACCACCCTCCACAATGCCAATTTGCACATTTTCAAATAAGCCTCCCTCCACAAATTTTCAGCCAAGGAAAGAAACAAAGGAAAATGGCCGAAACGGAATGCAAACTGGCAACTTCAGAAAAACGATCCCGTAATAAATTACAGGAAAACCCCGCGACTGTATATACATACCCGCATTTGTATTCCGACCGAATACAAATGTAATGAGACAAAATCTACACTGTCCAATACTAGGATCCGGCTTAAACCAAAGCCCGCTAGTATTATCCGTCCGATCATGATCCGTGCAATACCGCACGTACATGATCGAACCCTGCCATATATCCATACGGCCTCTACAGCGTTTCGCCCGAAACTTGAGAAACGGTCTGTGGGGGACTCTAAAGACTCGTCAATACTTTGGTCGTGGATTTAACCACTAGCACGTCAGAGGTATTAGCCATACGTAATGGGCTACCAGGTATTGACCAAAAGGGACGTCGATGAGCGAACTCATCCTGACACCCTAATGAGCCTGTCAGTGACAATATCCATACAGTCCGGTCCGTTCGTCTATGAGCATCGCATGGCGGGCCTAGAGGGTTGGTAAAAGTCAGACCCCCCCAAAACGGTACAAGTCGTGTCGGAGTGTAGACCAGAAACACCCTGAGATACTACTGGAATACCTACCAGTAAATCTCCTGTCTTGGCCAAGGACTTCGTGTAAGGGCTCTCCTAGACACAGCGCGACCTCACCCCTAATACCGGGAGAGACGAACCCCTGCAGATCCGCTCACTGCCTCCATGTGGCTCGGGACTGTACCCAACTAAAACCTGTTTGCATGACTCCTTTGAGCCGTGGTAGGGTAGTAATCAAAGTACAATGGGAACTCACACGAAACAAATGACGATCTCAGGTCGATGAACTAACCTGTACACATGTCATCAGGGAACTGCTATCTGACGTCTGGTATAAGCCCAACTAGCATGTTCCCGGCGAGTCCTGTTCGGTGTACTCATAACCCAATGAGCACCTGTATACATCTTAGGGGAACCAACTGACACCAGTGGCTTGTGAGACCGGCCACCGCTCCTCGTCGGGGTCTCGACTGTATACACTAGTCTACTCTGGAGTATCGATGCCCTGTCTCGAAAACTCCCACGACTAGGGACTTTTTAAGGATGTGCTTATAGACCCCAGCTCCCATGTATATGATCGCCATCATACTGCTGGCCGTCAAGCAAGAATCCTAAGGGCTCTATCAATGCGCAATAGTGACCTGTAAGGTACTTAAAGCAGTACACGAAGATAAAGATAAACCATATAGCATACTATCATCTTGAGTAAGACTGTCCTACCGGTATAGGTCCTCTTTATGTTTCTTTCTATGTCTCTCTTTATCTCAAGTTCGCGGAGAAAACCTGTAACAACTTCAATTTTTGTATACCTAAATTTGATTTAAATTTAAAGTATACTTGGAGTATTTAAGGTTGCTGTTATCACTTTAAGTATTTATTTTCCCACAATAATTACAAGAAGGAGCTTGTAGCTCATTGGTAATACCTTACACTGCTGAACCAAGCCACCAGAGTTCAAATCCCATGTGCCACATTATTTTTAGATTATTTTTCTTTTAAAATTCTTGGAAGCCCAACAGTCTACAGGCTATAACTCCCAAAAGTTGAACTGAACCCTAAAAAGTGAATATACCATGAGCTACGTCAGGCGAACCCACGCCCGACGACCGCTGGCCTCGGCCGGACGGCCAAGCCCCCAAAACGAAAAAGTTGTCTTTTCGTCTTCCCAACTCCCCTGTTTACTCCAATTTAATGGATCGGTTCTCTAATTTTAATTACACCCTATTTACTACAAATTTTAATGATTTTTCTTTAATTTTTATAATTTTTTAAAAATAAAAACCCTTCACCTACCCTACCCTAGCCTACCCTATAAATAGACCCCCTACCCTCAACCCTCTCATCCCAAAACACTAGGTTTACTCTATCGAAATTTCTACAAGAAGGGTGTGCTTTGAAACCGAGTTCACGGCGAAGCGCTGACGGATTTCCGGCGACGGTTTTTTGAAACAACCGGCGACGAAACAACGCCTCGGCCACTCCCCTAGTTCCTCTATACTCTTTAGTATAGATCGAAACGCATAAGTCCCGTTTTTGTCTTCCTTCTACTTCTCAAAAATACGGAATTATGAAACCCGACGGAAATCGGAACAAACCGATTTCCGATTCGGTTTTTCTATAAAATCCCACTTATCACCAATTCCATAATACCTAAACTTATCCATGTTGACTATTAATCATATAACAACTAATTTAGACAAAGTTTCTCACATGAAATGATAACTTTTGCAATATCGTATTCTTTTTTCACTTTAATACCATAATGTTTATTTTTCTTCTTCTAATCAATTCATTCATTCCTAAACATCTCTATCTTGACCATTAAACTTGTAAAAGTCAATTTGAATAAGTTTTCACACATGAAATGATAACCTTTTCAACTTACCGTATTCTTTCACTTTAATACCATCATGTTTCAATTTCACATTAACCCTTTAAATATTACTATATCTTAAAATAGATCACGAGATAATGACCTACCTCCTCACACATACATGTGAAACCATAATACGCTATCTTAAAAATTCCTAATACGATAAAACAAGACTTTACATTAAAATACCATAATCTTAATAAAACCATTCTTAAAGGTTTAGATTTGTTACACTTTTAAGTAAATATTTCTTACTAGGAAAATACGATAAGTTGTGGATATCGATCGTTTATCTAAACCTGACTTTGTGGTGTCTAGGTTAGGCAAGTGAGCTTGGGTAACTTTAAAAGGCCCGCCTCACGATTCGTGAGCGGATCCCTCCCTCCTCACTTGTACTTACCTGGCCACAATTGGCGGTGAAGAGGCGATTTGAGACTTCTAACGACTTGTCGTTTAGACCTTTTAGAAATAGGCTAGTCGGCTTAGGAAACCCTAGAATCTAAAATACGGAAAATTACACTTTTCAAATAAATACCTTTTACTTTATAAAACCGTTTTCTAAAGGATTAGTATTTTACAATCTTTGCAAAGAGCCACTACAACCCATCTTTGGGGAACCCGTTCGGGATCGTGCGGTTTATCGCGCACCCTCGGGCTAGTAGTAAGAGATTCAGACCTCCGCAAGGAGCATTCGGTCTCGAAAGGTTTAAAATACGACATCTTAAGAAAATGAAATTTTTGGAATATAAAATATTTATTAAAACTATTTTTGTATAAATATACGTATATTTATCATTTTAAATATCTATTTTATTATAATATAAATATTCCACCTTTTTCTACAAATCACAAGAATAAATTTTACACTAAAATACTATGAACTTCAAATAATCAATATTTATAAAACTAGGATATTTTCACTAGAAATGTCATAACATAAAATCCACCCTCATTATAACTCTAAAGACGAATAATAAATACTTGAGGTGTATTTTGAAAAAGTATATAAAAGTATTTTTACATAAAACCCCCTCAAGTTTTATAAATTACCCTAAGGACCTTAGCAATTATAAGACTTCGATTCACATTTCTGATTGTCTGACTCGGATTTGAGTCTGATTAATCTCACTTGAATATGATTCAAGTCAATCCATAATCTACAAGTTTCCAATTCAATATGAACATATGAATCCATGAATACAATTATCAATTTATACAACTTGACTGAACCGAACCATGGATATATTCCTTTTACATGACTCTCAGTATTCCATTTACATGACTCTACGGTTATAACTGTTTCCTGATATCATGGTTTCGGTCAGTCAGTCAATCAATCATGAAATCAATACAATTTTACAAGATAACAATACAAACAAGATATCGTGGGGTTTAAGGGGTAGATTGGTACGGAAGGTGTTAAAGGTGGCACGAGGTGGTCAGACTTAACACACCTAACATGAATCCAGTTGCTGTTGTACCGTGGCATAAACGGTACCTTGTACTATACGTGCCCTTAGTCTCTGGCATATAGAGACTCCTCTCGTATACACTGGCATCTTTCTGTACCAAGCTACATACAACAACGTTGACATAACATTACAACAATAGTTTACACTTTAAAATGTATCTTCTTATTCTGTCTTTTCTACTTCCCTCTTATCTTTGGGACTTACCGAGCGACCTGTTCGCTGACGACATTCTGTTTCTCTCTTCTTTGAATGTCGTCAGGTGATTTGGACCCGGCAGAGGTTGAGCCATCGCAAGAAAACTTAGAGCAGTTTACTGAGGACCCTGCACTGTAGTATCATTGTACACTTTTCTTTTCAGTACTTTTCATTTCCTGTTATGCCACTGTTTAGGCATCGTTTTACTTCAGTTGTATTTCCTTTCATGTATTGTACAAAGAATGTTAATAAATAAGAGTTGCTGTTCTTTTACTTCTTGTCACTTGTGTATTTATTTATATTGCTTAGATACGCTTAGCGTATGTACTTCTGAGTATATACGTAGCGGACCTCGTCACGTCCCCTTCGCCGTACACTGGGAAGCGGGGCGTGACAGGTTTTGTTGGTGGCCCATACAGGTCAGAGCTGTATGAATCCCTATCATGCAGTTCTGGTCTGCGTGAACAACCTAAGCAATATAACACAAGAACCAGCAACTAAAACTTTCTTTACAATTCATGTTTCTCGAATCTTACAAATTTCTATTCCTTGAATCTTATCATTTCATGTACTTGAATCTGTCCTTACCCAAATTTATCTTCAGTGTTATGGATTGCCCAAACAACACCAGCACCAATGTCAACAACACACCTCCAGCACTACCTCTCACACCAGCTGTTCTTGCGCCGCCTACTGAGCAAACTGTGCTACTTGAGGCATTCCGCAGCCTTCTCGAGGGACAGCAACAACTCTTGAACCGTCCTGAGACTGATGCTCGTGGAGTAAAGCAATTCAGGGCTTTACATCCGAAGCAGTTCTCAGGAAAGGGGAGCTCACTGGAAGCTGAGGAATGGGCTCAAAGTATCGAGGATGATCTGGCCGCAGCACAAGTGCCAGACGTCGCTTGGGTCCGTGTAGCGAAACTACAACTCACGGACAACGCTCGCAACTGGTGGAAGGCGGAAGAAAGCCGTCTTGCGCAGCCCATTGAATGGAAAACGTTTCGCGAGAAGTTCGACGCGAAATACTTCCCTATGACTGCCAGGTTTGCCATGGAGCAGCAATTCATTCATCTACAGTAAGGATCAATGTGGGACAAATCGGTAGATGAATACGACGCTGAATTCACCATGTTAAGCCGGTAAGATATATCGCAATAGTTCAATTTTAAATATCACATACCACACAGCTAACACTATCCTTTAACAGATTCGCGGCACACTTGATACCGACGGACGATATCAGAGCCCGTCATTTCCAACAAGGACTGGACACGGAGATTCAGGCTGCTTTAGCCACAGGAAAATTTTTGACTCATGAGGATGCTCTAGAAGCTGCCCGCAGTTATGAGGAAGTGATAAAAGTAAGGGGCAGATCTCAGTCTGCAGGAGTCAAGCGCCCTGCCAACCAGATGGCAGGTGGAGCCTCGTCCAGACCACCTTTTGTGCCAAGACGTCCTGGAGCACCAATCAGCAGACCCAGCCCAGCCTTTTGTAACTACTGCAAGAGAAATGGGCATCTAGCTAGAGATTGCCGACGTGCGAATAACTTTTGCTTGATCTGCGGCTCAGCTGCACATGGTATTAGGGCTTGTCCTCATAAACAAAACCCAGTTGCTGCACCCAGGCCAGCAAACAATTATCCACAGCGTCCAGCCATCCAAGCCCCTGCTCCAAGACTTGCACTGCTTGCACCACCCAGGAGACCACAAGCTGCACCACCTCCTCGACAGTTCCATCAAGCTCAAAGGAACGTTCTGAGGAATGCTCCTCAGGCCAGGAGGAATGTGCCAAAGCGCCAGGCTTTCATGATGTCTGTGGAAGAAGCTGAGGCCACTGGCCAAGTCATTACCGGTAAACTTTCCTTCTCAAACTTATCTTTTAGTCTTGCTTATCTACACACCTTCCCTATACCTAAAACATATCCCATATACCTTAGGTACAATCCTAGTAGCTTCACTACCTGCACTTGCACTGTTTGATACTGGAGCATCCCACTGCTTTATGTCGCAACGGTTTGTCCGAACCCATGCGATTTCAGTCTCACCGCTTGTATCCAGCTGGAATGTCAGTTCCGGAAATGGCGTTCTAAAGGCAACTATGGGATACAGCCTGTGCCCAGTCGTCGTCTACAGTCGAGAGTTTTATGCTGACTTCAAAGTACTAGACATACCGAACTTCGATGTGGTTCTAGGGATGGATTGGCTTGGAACCTTTTATGCTACCATCGACTGTCGTCAAAGGAGGGTAGTATTCGAGATTCCAGACCATCCGATTTTCTATTTCAAGAGCGGAGATCGTACCTTGGAGCCAGGTACCTACAAAGCGAAGCCAAGAGAAGTAGTAGTTGCAGCAGCTCAAGCAGAAGAAGAATTAAGACCGGAGGTAGTTCGAGAGTTCGACGATGTATTTCCTGACGATATATCAGGTTTGCCTCCCGATCGAGCTCTTGAATTCAGTATTGATTTAGTACCAGGAGCTCAACCGGTGATCAAAGCACCGTATAGACTAAGTCCGGAAGGATTGAAGGAAGTCCGAACACAGTTGGACGAATTATTGGCGAAAGGATGGATTCGTCCCAGCACTTCAAGTTGGGGAGCACCTATACTACTGGTGAAGAAGAAGGAAGGTTCATACAGAATGTGCATCGATTATAGGGCCTTGAACGGAGTCACTATAAAGAACAAGTATCCACTCCCGTGCATCGATGATTTATTCGATCAGCTAAGTGGATCTTGTGTTTTCTCTAAATTGGATCTTCGTTCAGGTTATTATCAGGTGAAGGTCAAGGAAGCTGATATTCACAAAACAACTTTCAGAACTTGCTATGGACATTACGAATTTCTAGTGATGCCATTTGGAGTGACCAATGCACCAGCAATATTCATGAACCTAATGAACCAAGTTTTCCGGGAGTATTTAGACAGGTTTGTTGTCATCTTCATTGACGACATCCTGGTATATTCTAAGAATCGGAAAGAGCATGCAGAGCATCTACGAATTGTCCTGGAAACTCTTCGACAACATAAGCTTTATGCCAAGTACAACAAGTGCGAGTTTTGGCTAAATCAAGTTGGTTTTCTTAGACATATCGTATCGGGGAAGGAATTTCTGTGGATCCAGCCAAAGTTTCAGCAGTTAGCGAATGGCCTACACCAAAGTCAGTGAAGGACATTCGGAGTTTCTTGGGTTTAGCTGGATATTACAGAAGATTCATTGAAGGATTCTCAAAGATAGCAACACCCCTGACCAAGCTCACAAGAAAAGATGAAGAAGTTGTGTGGTCAGAAGCATGCGAACAAGCTTTCGTAGAACTCAAGTCAAGATTGACATCTGCACCTATTCTCGTAATACCGGATCAATCTGGAGGATTCGAAGTGCATTGTGATGCATCCGGTAAGGGATTAGGATGTGTTCTACATCAGCACGATAAGGTTGTGGCTTATGCTTCTAGACAACTGAAGACTCATGAGCGCAATTATCCGACGCATGATCTGGAGTTGGCAGCCGTCATCTTTGCTCTCAAGATTTGGCGCCACTACCTACTTGGTGAACGAGTGAACATCTACACAGATCATAAAAGTCTGAAGTACGTATTTACTCAGAAGGAGTTGAATATGCGGCAGAGAAGATGGTTAGAACTCATGGCGGACTTTGACATCAACTTGCAATATCACCCAGGGAAGTTGAACGTAGTACCTGATGCTCTTAGTCGCCAGCCCTTATCGATGAATCTCACCGCTCAGTGGAAGCTTCAGCAAGACTTACATCAGATGGAGATTGAAGTAGTCATGCTAGGTAATACTTCAAGTTTGATGAATCTACAAGTTCAATCAACCATTGTCAATCAGATCAAAGCAGCTCAAGCAAGTGATGCTAAGTTGCAAAGGATCAGAGAACAAGTGGAGAATGGATTCAGAACAGACTTCATCATCCATGATGACGGATCTTTGAGATACGGCAGCAGATTGTGTGTACCAAAAGGTCCTGTTCGGAAAGAGTTAATGAAAGAAGCTCACAGTTCTCCCTACTCAGTACATCCTGGAGGTACCAAAATGTACAAAGATCTACGACTGAATTATTGGTGGCATGGAATGAAGCGTGAAGTAGCCAGAAGCGTCGCAAAATGCTTGGTGTGTCAGCAAGTAAAGGCTGAACATCACAGAACAGCTGGACTACTTCAACCGTTACCAATCCCAGAATGGAAGTGGCAGCACATCACGATGGACTTTGTGACTGCTCTTCCTCGCAGCACAAAGGGTAACGATGCTATATGGGTCATTGTGGATCGACTCACAAAGTCGGCTCACTTCATCCCATTTCGAGTTGGCCAATCAACTGAGACACTAGCAAAGAAGTACATGGAGGTAATAATCTAATTAAGATTTAAACTCTTCATAATGTACTATCTCTGATACCCATGAACTCATACAGGAAATTGTGAGACTTTATGGAGTACCGGTCTGCATTGTCTCCGATCGTGACACCAGGTTCCGATCATAATTTTGGCAGAGTCTGCAAGCTAGCTTGGGAACAAGTCTGAACCTCAGCACGGCTTATCATCCACAAACAGATGGTCAGTCGGAACAAACTATTCAGATCTTAGAAGATATGCTCAGAGCGTGTATGCTAGACTTCAAAGGATCATAGGAAGATCACCTGCATCTTGTGGAGTTCGCGTACAATAACAGCTACCAAGCAAGCATAAGAATGGCACCTTTTGCAGCATTGTATGGAAGGAAGTGTCGATCACCATTAAGTTGGGACGACATCGGAGATAGGGAACTTCTTGGACCAGAGATGATAGTAGCGACCGTTGATGTGGTTCGTACTATCAGGGAAAGAATGCGCATAGCCCAAGATCGACAGAAACACTGGGCTGATGTAAAAAGACGACACTTGGAGTTCCAGCCAGGAGACCATGTATTCCTGAAGATATCTCCGAACCGCGGAGTGATCCGATTTGGAAGACGGGGTAAATTGAGTCCGAGATACATTGGACCGTTCGACATACTCAAACGAGTCGGTGAGGTGGCATACCGCTTAGCGCTTCCACCCTCATTGGAAGGAGTGAATAACGTGTTCCATATATCCCAACTCAAAAAGTATGTGAGTGACCCCAGCCATGTACTTGATCATTCCGAGCTCATTATACGGCCCGACCTGTCTTGTGAGTAACAACCTGTGGAGATCCTGGACAGGAAAGTGAAGACACTTCGGAACAAGGAAGTTAACTTGGTCCGAGTAATGTGGAGGAAAGACACTCCAGGAGAATCCACGTGGGAGAGGGAAGATGAAATGCGTGCAAGATATCCTCACCTTATTGTAAACTAGTACTCAAATAAAAGTTGTAAATTTCGAGGACGAAATTTTTGTAAGGAGGGTAGATTGTAACAACTCCAATTTTTGTATACCTAAATTTGATTTAAATTTAAAGTATACTTGGAGTATTTAAGGTTGTTGTTATCACTTTAAGTATTTATTTTCCCACAACAATTACAAGAAGGAGCTTGTAGCTCATTGGTAATACCTTACACTGCTGAACCAAGCCACAAGAGTTCAAATCCCGTGCCCCATATTATTTTTAGATTATTTTTCTTTTAAAATTCTTGTAAGCCCAACAGTCCACAGGCCATAACTCCCAAAAGTTGAACTGAACCCTAAAAAGTGAACATACCATGAGCTACGTCAGGTGAACCCACGCCCGACGACCGCCGGACTCGGCCGGACGGCCGAGCCCCCAAAACGAAAAAGTTGTCTTTTCGTCTTCCTAACTCCCCTGTTTACTCCAATTTAATGGATCGGTTCTCTAATTTTAATTACACCCTGTTTACTACAAATTTTAATGATTTTTCTTTAATTTTTACAATTTTTTTAAATAAAAACCCTTCACCTACCCTACCCTAGCCTACCCTATAAATAGACCCCCTACCCTCTACCCTCTCATCCCAAAACACTAGGTTTACTCTCTCGAAATTTCTACAAGAAGGGTGTGCTTTGAAACCAAGTTCACGACGAAGCGCTGACGGATTTCCGGCGACGTTTTTTTGAAACAACCGGCAACGAAACAACGCCTCGGC
The DNA here is from genome assembly GCA_030015575.1 of Agapanthus africanus. NCBI lineage: Eukaryota > Viridiplantae > Streptophyta > Magnoliopsida > Asparagales > Amaryllidaceae > Agapanthus > Agapanthus africanus. Next base: position 33,829,280 of record CM057339.1, read on the forward strand.
CACTCCCCTAGTTCCTATATACTCTTTAGTATAGATCGAAACCCGTAAGTCCCGTTCTTGTCTTCCTTCTACTTCTCAAAAATACGGAATTACGAAACCCGACGGAAATCGGAACAAACCGATTTCCGATTCGGTTTTTCTATAAAATCTCACTTATCACTAATTCCATAATATCTAAACTTATCCATGTTGACTATTAATCATATAACAACTAATTTGGACAAAGTTTCTCACATGAAATGATAACTTTTGCAATATCGTATTCTTTTTTCACTTTAATACCATAATGTTTATTTTTCTTCTTCTAATCAATTCATTCATTCCTAAACATCTCTATCTTGACCATTAAACTTGTAAAAGTCAATTTGAATAAGTTTTCACACATGAAATGATAACCTTTTCAACTTACCGTATTCTTTCACTTTAATACCATCATGTTTCAATTTCACATTAACCCTTTAAATATTGCTATATCTTAAAATAGATTACGAGGTAATGACCTACCTCCTCACACATACATGTGAAACCATAATACGCTATCTTAAAAATTCCTAATACGATAAAACAAGACTTTACATTATAATACCATAATCTTAATAAAACCATTCTTAAAGGTTTAGATTTGTTACACTTTTAAGTAAATATTTCTTACTAGGAAAATACGATAAGTTGTGGACATCGATCGTTTATCTAAACCTGACTTTGTGGTGTCTAGGTTAAGCAAGTGAGCTTGGGTAACTTTAAAAGGCCCGCCTCACGATTCGTGAGCGGATCCCTCCCTCCTCACTTGTACTTACCTGGCCACAATTGGCGGTGAAGAGGCGATTTGAGGCTTCTAACGACTTGTCGTTTAGACCTTTTAGAAATAGGCTAGTCGGCTTAGGAAACGCTAGAATCTAAAATACGGAAAATTACACTTTTCAAATAAATACCTTTTACTTTATAAAACCGTTTTCTAAAGGATTAGTATTTTACAATCTTTGCAAAGAGCCGCTACAACCCATCTTTGGGGAACCCGTTCGGGATCGTGCGGTTTATCGCGCACCCTCGGGCTAGTAGTGCGAGATTCAGACCTCCGCAAGGAGCATTCGGTCTCGAAAGGTTTAAAATACATCTTAAGAAAATGAAATTTTTGGAATATAAAATATTTATTAAAACTATTTTTGTATAAATATACGTATATTTATCATTTTAAATATCTATTTTATTATAATATAAATATTCCACCTTTTTCTAAAAATCACAAGAATAAATTTTACATTAAAATACCATGAACTTCAAATAATCAATATTTATAAAACTAGGATATTTTCACTAGAAATGTCATAACATAAAATCCACCCTCATTACAACTCTAAAGACGAACAATAAATACTTGAGGTGTATTTTGAAAAAGTATATAAAAGTATTTTTACATAAAACCCCCTTAAGTTTTATAAATTACCCTAAGGACCTTAGCAATTATAAGACTTCGATTCACATTTCTGATTGTCTGACTCGGGTTTGAGTCTGATTAATCTGACTTGAATATGATTCAAGTCAATCCATAATCTACAAGTTTCCAATTCAATATGAACACATGAATCCATGAATACAATTATCAATTTATATAACTTGACTGAACCGAACCATGGATATATTCCTTTAACATGACTCTCAGTATTCCATTTACATGACTCTACGGTTATAACCGTTTCCTGATATCATGGTTTCGGTCAGTCAGTCAATCAATCATGAAATCAATACAATTTTACAAGATAACAATACAAACAAGATATCGCGGGGTTTAAGGGGTAGATTGGTACGGAAGGTGTTAAAGGTGGCACGAGGTGGTCAGACTTAACACACCTAACATGAATCCAGTTGCTGTTGTACCGTGGCATAAACGGTATCTTGTACTATACGTGCCCTTAGTCTCTGGCATATAGAGACTCCTCTCGTATACACTGGTATCCTTCTGTACCAAGCTACAAACAACAACGTTGACATAACATTACAACAATAGTTTACACTTTAAAATGTATCTTCTTATTCTGTCTTTTCTACTTCCCTCTTACCTTTGGGACTTACCGAGCGACCTGTTCGCTGATGACATTCTGTTTCTCTCTTCTTTGAATGTCGTCAGGTGATTTGGACTCGACAGAGGTTGAGCCATCGCAAGAAGACTTGGAGCAGTTTACTGAGGACCCTGCACTGTAGTATCATTGTACATTTTTCTTTTCAGTACTTTTCATTTCCTGTTATGCCACTGTTTAGGCATCGTTTTACTTCAGTTGTATTTCCTTTCATGTATTGTACAAAGAATGTTAATAAATAAGAGTTGCTGTTCTTTTACTTCTTGTCTCTTGTGTATTTATTTATATTGCTTAGATAAGCTTAGCATATGTACTTCTGAGTATATACGTAGCGGACCTCGTCGCGTCCCCTTCGCCGTACACTGGGAAGCGGGACGTGACAAAACCATCTCCCGAAATGAGCAATACCTGTCTTAGAGTATGTCTGGATATCTGATGGGACCTAGTTCATAAATGAACTCCAAATCCAAACTTCTCAGACTGTATCGTCAACTGAACTTAATCAGTATCCTGCGCCATGCCTCCCTCAGTATCCACCTGGACCACCTGTCCAAAATACTGCCCCTCGTCAGAGGGAAAACAATAACTCTGACAGCCACTCTGTCATCCAGGTCACCTTGGAAGCCTGGAATGATAACTGTCTCCCGAATGAGGCTCTCGTTATCATATCCCTAGAACATCCACTTATGTTCTAAAGCTGCTTCCGATCGTTTCTCCAGGATAGGATCAATATTAACTTATTGCAGTTTGTGCAAAAACAATATCTGGTGTTGTACTTGACATCTCATGATTGACTCAATTACCTAAGCAAGTGATCTGCCAATCATGCGCATTCCTCTCCCCTTTAGTCTGTGAGACACCTTTAGAGAGGGTGACTCCATCACCTGCAGGTACACCACCATGCCAGTAGTCGTCCATTCTAAAGCACCTCTAGAATGCTGTCTAAGTACCCTGATTGGAAAACTACCCAAATCTAGATCTAAAACCATAGATCCAGTAACCAGAATGTCTGATATGAAATCCATTTCCTTTGTGGAGAAACCACTGTGTGACGACCAAAGTATAACCGACCGTAGTAAAGGAATTTCACTTCTTACTCTGTGTATGTTATCCAAATACCAGGACATCACACGCTACTACATTCTTAACAGATCCATCCCCTATTCTGATGAAGTCAAACCTATGACTGTTACGTCAGAAATAGATGATCTATCTCCGCTATATCTGCTTTAGTCTATAAATAGACATAAGCCACTTGTCCACTATGCTTCCGCTGCTCCCACTGACTACGACAACCCTCTGGCAGAGTCATATAGACGTACACTTCTAAAGCTAGTTTAGAACGACGCTATACTCATCCTCCTGCCGGGTCTCACAGTTTAGAACAATAGCAATGGCAGGTTTGGGTAAACAAGAACCTCCCTGTCACCGTCCTTGAGCATACTGAAGTACCTCTCGAGTGTCTGAGGTTACCCACCATATCCGCGGAGTGGCCAATGGAATGTCAAGTCAGATTGAATCTTTAGGTTCTTATCAAATTTTCAGTAATCGTTTGCGGTTCTGGAATCACTTCCAGTTCTACCATACTCCCACTACTGTTTTCTGAAAAAATCCATTTTTATTAAAACTGTGGCGAGTCTAGAACAATATCACTATTGATCTTCCAGATGACAGAAAGTCAACCCTCGTCATAGCCCGGGTCAACCCACAAACAGCCATTACAGAAACGTGCCTTGAGTTGTCCAGTGTCTGGTTTTAAGCATAAAATGGACAATTCCCCGTACCTTAACAATGTCAAGATATGAACTGTTCTATATCCAATACAGAAACAGAGGCACTGATTTAATTGAACCAGATTCAAATCATGCAGCTGTCTCCAGTGCATGTCAACTAAATGGAGAGAGGCCGATCGACATTACTCAACTTAGAAGTACTTTCAATTATGAGTAACCTGAAAGAGAAGCAAGTTCTCTTAATCATTACTATTAATTGAATACCATACACAAGTATCTATATCTTCGATCACCTTGAAGAATCCCGATACTTGCAACACCTGATTCTCTACTTTATTCATATACCTATAACTTCTCAAATTCGGACCTTGCGTTTCTACGAAACACTTGTCTAAAAACTAGAGAAGTCATAAGTAAACCGAATATAGTACGAGGACCAACCCCTCTGTCCTAATGGACACTGGACAACATAAAATACTCTGTATAAGTCCCCTGAGTCTAATAACTCATTCGCTGTGTGTCGTAAGTTGAAAATTGTACTTATGGTTAAGAAGAATTACACCGCTGTTTAATGCTCCTTACCTAATCATCCACTGATATAGGTAAATGTCATGGACATAATTTGAAAAAGGTATATCTCACTCTATAAAAATAGACGTAAAGATATATCAATTTGAAATTGGTGCATAACAACGGATATTCAAAACCAAATATTTGCCGTCCGGCAAATAACCCAGGCGATTTCCTCAAATATCACCAATTACAACGAATTCCGATATAATGAGGATGATCACCTAATTCCCAATAACTTACTCCCACTCATCATCTGTAAAACCATACAGATGTGAGATTCATACCTGGTAAATACATACTCTGGAGCAAGTGTCTAATTGGGAAATCAGTTTTCCTTTAACAGTACACAGTGAAACTGAAACATTGAAATGTTTCGTAGGGGTATCCTGGTATTCCTAGTAATGCCTCCTCCATTATCCAGATTCACAACTGTAACCGTATATTTTTATGCCATCTCTCCACATCCCTTCATATGTCTTTAGTCATTACCTTCTCCACACCCCTTTAGGCCAAATGGTTTTCTTCCTTCCCTACCGTTCAGCACCAGCCTATGGTTTGGAAGAAGACTATCCAATAAGCATAATGGGTGTACTGTCCTAATCCTAGGAGCACTCGCAATGCGAGAGAAGGTGAAGATAAAAGACAACCGAATAAACCTTATTCCTATTTCTCCTGAACCAGAATCCATCTCCGAACTGGAACAAGTTCCTTTTGAGTTCGTATATAACCATACGATGGAGTATCCAAATAACTGTGGATCTTTGTAGTGATACGGAGTGTTCTGGAGAAATACAAAGGTGAAGTGGGAGTGATAATGAAATACTTGGTTTGGTCGTGAATAGCAGTCGCAATTTACTTTGTCCTCCTTCTAATCCCTTTATTTTTCTTAACTTATTACCTTCTGTACACCATCGTTAGGCTAATTGGTTTTCTTCATTCCCTACCGGTCGGCACCTGCCTATGGTTTGGAAGAAGACTATCCAATTTGCGTAATAGGTGTACTGTCCCCTAATCCAAGGAGCACTCGCAACCTGAGAGAAAGTAAAAGGAAAAGACAACTGAATAGTCCTATTCGTTTTCTCCAGAACCTGAAACCATCCTCGAATAAATTCCTTCGAGTTCGTAGATAACCATACGATGGTTTTATCCAATAGAATTGGACGTTCGTAGTAATACGGGGTGTTCTGAAGAAAAGGGTAAAAGTAGGAGTGGCAATGAGGTATGCAACTCTGACAATCCAAAATCCAGTCTTATAAGAAGGTTCGGTTAATCTTGGTTACTGAGTCATAGTCTAGGGTCGGGTCATGGTCGCTGCCAAAGAGAGAGAGAAAAGAAACACTCAGCGTGCACTCTAACCTAGATCAGAATGGTTATCAATTTATCTAATCAGGAAACCTCCCACTGTACCATCAAATTCTCCTCCAAACCTGAAAGAAGAATTAGTCGGGATCACCCGAAGAGTAAACCAACTCATCAGTGGGAATCGGGATCCAACTATCATCGCATGCTAACGTGTTGGAATCCACTCATGCTATCACACTCCATAAGGTATGCGTATATCTGGCAAGTTTCAGTTTCTTTAGAAACTCCCGATGTGATTTTTATCCCATGCTCTTATGACCTTGACTTTGGCCAACAAATCATAAGTCACATGTCAAGTTATACCCATCATTCTCCAGGTTAATTTGAACCCACCCGTACCTACCCTTGACTTTGGCCAACAAGGCAGTACGACTGTCCCAAACCAACGCATCTATCTATGCTGCATATGAATATCCAATAGCTACCAATCACTGTGCCTTGACTTTGGCCAACAAACACAGCTTGAATACTATTGACTATTCATATGAAATGACGGAAGGTTACGAATGGTTTTTGGCGAAAAAACTTTAACGTAATGAACTTGATATCGTTGAAGGAACCGTATAGCTTTATAAAAATATAGTGACGAAAACTTTTGCTAAAGAGGTCACTCCCGGTGAAGGGATCTCGGCTCTTTCCCCATAGAATGAGGTGTAGGATATTCCAACTGAATACCACGATGCAAAGCAAAAGGCAATCGGCTATAGTGAAGTTATTGCCCTGACGGAAACTTCTGTCCAAGGGGTCACTCCCGGTGAAGGGATCTCGGCCCTTGCCTCGTCGACTGAGGTGCTGGATATTCATAACCGAATACCACTGTGCAAAACAAAAGAGAACGCCCTTGCAATAACAGCTTTTTTTGAAAAGTTGTTCCAACAACATCAGAATAGGTTTGTTTAGCTTGCATTGATCCGAATCAATGCAGTCTCATCAATTGATCACACCAATAAAGAACGAAAATAATGATGTACGTATATGCCACCCACATTCGCCACTGGGTCCCGTCATTACTTATTAGGTTACTTAACTAACGACAGAGCGGGGACTGGACTAGCGCGGGTGCAAAACATATACAACATCTACTAGTATATATATCAATATATAATATTCGCTCAAGGCGTGATAAAATGCAAAATCACAGAAATGTAATAAGTATCACAGAACAATACAGATATCTGGGATCCCCGGGTTTCATAGAGCCGCTACTGAAACCCGACGTTCCCCTGGTCGTGTGGATAGCCTGTGTAATGAAATCCTAGACCCCTACGGGCGCGGCAAGTTACCCGCCAAAACCTGAAGCGAGGCAGCCCCCTTCAGCAACATGAATGGACCACCCAACACTTCACGGAATTCGGTAACTTGGGCACCCCTCTTTGGGTCAACCTGTACCCCCTACGAGTGCGGCGAATAGCCCGCCAATTCTAGAGTGAAGCCCCCTCCGTCTTAACGCCATGAGATGCGGGCCCGTTGCCCTCTAGAACCCGGCTATCCGTGCACCCCACCGCGGGGTAATCCTAGTACAGAATGTAAAATATACAACGGGTACATCGACCTTAGCCCGATCGTTCCCCAAAAGAATAATATACAAACAGGCAGTGACGGCAGTCCACATGTCGGACGCTCGCCCCGCAATATCAAATGTACATAATAAACCAAACTGTACTACCATTGCATCCAGGCTATCCACCACGACAATCCGCAACATCACAGCACAACACAGAACATCAACGTGAATGTCACGTTCGCAAATCCGTCTAAAAGGGCTATAGGAGTTAGACAGGATTTACCGATCGAGTGACATTCACGGTCGCAGATATAATGTAAATACTGTGAACTAACATGTTTAAAATTTTCGATCGACCAAATTCCCAAAGTGGGCCCCAAGCATAACTGTAGCACTCAAAGAAAATCTGGGTCCAAATAGAATATACCAAAACCCCTATTTCCATGTCAGAAGCCCACTGTAAAAATTTGGTGCATTGAAGCCAAAATACGGCGGCGGATCCGCGGCCAAAACGTGGTTTTGGCCGCTGATCCGCCGCACTACAGTAACTTCAGCCTACCAAATTTTCACAGAATGCATAAAAAACCCTGCACTTATTTTTACAATGTACTAAATAATTTTTAAAGCACTGGAAAAATTCGACAGAAACTTGACATGGAAACACGGTTTTTTTTGAAAATCCGTTCGATCGAACTTGTAAACACGTTAGAGTAAGCTAGACTAGGTTAATGGCGTGGCTTTGATACCAGTGTAAGTGCACGGCAGCGCCCCGGCCGTCTCAACGAGGCCAAAATGCTGAATACAAAACTTTTCTATAGACTAGAACCGGCACTACCGCGGACTTTAAACCCGGATCGGGCCATTAACCTACTCTTAGCAAACTAGAGAAGGGGTAGAGAGATATACCGAGCGATCCGTGTCCTTCGGTCTTCTCGTCGTCGTCCCGGTCTCCCCGCGGAATCTCCGGTCTTCATCTCCTCGTCGGGAAGGGCACCACATCGCCGGGTTCTTTTACGGGCTCCCACCTCTGGACCGAGGCAACTCGGGCACGAAGTTGGCGAGTCGACGTGTCCAAGAATGCTGTAGGCTAAGTATAGAATGGTTTTGTCTCATGGGGTTACTAAAAGTTGCCATTTGGAATGGAAGTGAAGTGATAAGCTTTTTGAGATGAACCAAGAGGATTTTGTGCCAGCAAATGAACAATTTTTCCACACAAAAAAATTGGGATAGCCCCCTTAGAAGTGGTCGTCCCCTCATCAAAGAAAGAGGAGGGAGTGAGCACACACAAGGTGGTGTGAGCCAAAAGAGAAAATAATGCAAAAAAGAAATGAGTGTTCATCATGAGGAATAATCATCACACCACCATCCATCACTCATCTCAAAAGTCAAGTCATGATGAATAAAGGAAGTCAAAGTATGGTGGAATCATCATGAAGCAACAATTTACAAAGACCACCCTCCACAATGCCAATTTGCACATTTGCAAATAAGCTTTCCTCCACCAATTTTCAGCCAAGGAAAGAAATAAAGGAAAATGGCCGAAACGGAATGCAAACTGGCAACTTCAGAAAAACGATCCCGTAATAAACTACAGGAAAACCCCGCGACTGTATATACATACCCATATTTGTATTCCGACCGAATACAAATGCAATGAGACAAAATCTACACTGTCCAATACAAGGATCCGGCTTAAACCAAAGCCCGCTAGTATTATCCGTCCGATCATGATCCGTGCAATACCGCACGTACATGATCGAACCCTGCCATATATCCATATGGCCTCTACAGCGTTTCGCCCAAAACTTGAGAAACGGTCTGTGGGGGACTCTAAAGACTCGTCAATATTTTGGTTATGGATTTAACCACTAGCACGTCAGAGATATTAGCCATACGTAACGGGCTACTAGGTATTGACCAAAAGGGACGTAGGTGAGCGCACTCATCCTGACACCCTACTGAGCCTGTCAGTGACAATATCCGTACAGTCCGATCCGTTCGTCTATGAGCATCGTATGGCGGGCCTAGGGGGTTGGTAAAAGTCAGACCTCCAAAAGCGGTACAAGTCGTGTCGGAGTGTAGCCCAGAACACCCTGAGATACTACTGGAATACCTACCAGTAAATCTCTTGCCTTGGCCAAGGACTTCGTGTAAGGGCTCTCCTAGACACAGCGCGACCTCACCCCCAATACCGGGAGAGATGAACCCCTGCAGATCCGCTCACTGCCTCTATGTGGCTCGGGACTGTACCCAACTAAAACCTGTTTGCACGACTCTTTTAAGCCGTGGTAGGGTAGTAATCAAAATACAGTGGGAACTCACACGAGACAAATGACGATCTTAGGTCGATGAACTAACCTGTACACATGTCACCAGGGAGCTGCTATCTGACGTCTGGTATAAGACCAACTAGTATGTTCCCTGCGAGTCCTTTCCGGTGTACTCATAACCCAATGAGCACCTGTATACATCTTAGGTGAACCAACTGACACCAGCGGCTTGTGAGATCGGCCACCGCTCCTCGTCGGGGTCTCGACTGTATACACTAGTCTACTCTGGAGTATCGATGCCCTGTCTCGAAAACTCCCATGACTAGGGACTTTTTAAGGATGTGCTTATAGACCCCAGCTCCCACGTATATGATCGCCATCATACTGCTGGCCATCAAGCAAGAATCCTAAGGGCTCTATCAACGTGCAATAGTGATCTGTAAGGTCACTTAAAGCAATACACGATGATAAAGATAAACCAGATAGCATACTATCATCTTGAGTAAGACTGTCCTACCGGCATAGGTCCTCTCTCAATCACTGCAATCACGTGCCTGTGATCCAATAATTGACTCTGAGGGCACTATCTCCAACATGAAAAGAATCTCGGACCCTCAAACAAAGGTTCGTGCAAGAAAGACAAGGGGAAGGAAAAAGTCTCTGAAGAGATTGCCCTCGATTATAGAGTCGCCAAAGAGCTCACAGCTAAGGACCCGTCCAAGAAGAACAAGGTGGATTACAATGTCCTGGCACATTTGAGGAAGATACCCTCACAATTGAGTATTTTGGATGCCCTTCTCCTATCTAAAGAGGCACGAGACTCCCTGATCAAGGCGTTACAAGAGCCCGACCAGTTTCAAGCCTTCCTTGCAGAAGAAAAGATGAAGGACGATCTGGAAGAAGTCCACACGGCTGACATCACCTTCAGCGATGAAAACCTCCTTCTCGGAACATGCGAGCACCATCGTCCGCTGTATGTAACTGGGTATTGTCATGTTATCAAGATAGGAAAGATCCTGGTCGACAACGGGTACTCCATCAACCTTCTCACTGTAAGAGTGTTGAAGGAGATTTACTTGAATGTGCAGCACCTAGTGTTCCCTTACGGAAAAAAAATAGAGCAACGGAGAAAATCCCCAAGTGGAGCATCACGTGCCCACACGTGATAGGCGCCGCGCTTGACAAAACTGAAGCTAAAACTGAGTCTTACATGCAGACACGTGACTGTTATATACAAAATATATAAGCGCCTTCTTAAAAAATAATTGGCCAGAAGGAGTCACGTGGTAGCACGTGACGCTTTTTGATATGCTTAATGCTGTGAAGGGTCACGTGCTACATGTGATGAGCCCCTATGCTTTCTAAACCGATGAAACTAAATTCTAAGATAAAAGGGGTCAGAACCCTATTTGGAAAATATTTCCCTAGATCTTTCCAAACAAGAAAGATTGCGCTCTGCAAAGCAGAGCGCCATTGGATTAAAAAATCTAATTGTGATTAAAAATTACCAATTTACAGAAGAAGATTCTGTGTAGGGAAATATTTTCCTAATTGCGTGAGAAATATCTTCTGTAAAACAGAAGTCCTTGGATTAAAAATCCAACGGTGAATAAAATTCACCGATTGATCTAAAAGATCATTTTGGTTGGTTATTAAATCAATCAAAATCTCTTAATAAGAGATTTGGCCGAACAAACTGATTCTTTTCTTTCTCCTATAAATAGGAAGAGAGGAGGATAAAAAAAAGAAAGAAGGAAAAGAGAAAAGAAAAAGAGAAAAAACCATTCGTAAGCTTAAAAGAAAAGAGAATTTAATTCTCCAGAGAGAAAAGAGAAGAAGAAACTCTAGGTAAGAGAAGGAACAAAACACAAAGAATATCCCCTCTCTTTTTTCACCTCCATAAGAGTTTAACTCTTCTAAAAAGGACTTAGTTCTTCCTCTGGTTAAAAATCTGCAGAAGCAGATCTCCCCACAAGTTGAGAATTTAATTCTCATCGGAGAGATTTTGCCATGCAGATCCAAAACCTAGAAGGAAATCTTAGTTCAGAGAATTTAATTCTCCCAAAAAGTATATAGGAATTGAATTCCTCTGATGAAACAAGGATATAACCCTTCATATGAGAACTTAGTTCTCCCTTATGGCAAAGATCTGCAGAAGCAGATCTCCTCACAAGTTGAGAATTTAATTCTCATCGGGGAGATTCTGTCATACAGATCCCAAACCTAAGAGAAAAACTAAGTCTTAAGAATCCAATTCTCATAAAACAATGAGCTTGAAAGTCTCGAAACTCAGGATTTTTATGCACGTAAAAGGATTGGCACCCAACATGATAACTGCTGATCACGTGCTCCCACGTGAGCGTCTGTGATGAACAAAAAAGAATAAGAGAAATTGACTCACGTGAGCACACGTGACCCCATAATAGTGCTTAGCACTTAAAAAGCAAAAGGGAATAAATCAAAGGCAGTTTCCATCTTTGAGGCACCTCACGTGCTCCCATGTGACCCAATTAGCGCTTAACGCTCAGAAGAGATTAAAAGAATAAACCCAAAAAAGCAGCGCTTCAGATTCTTGAAGTTTAATGCTATTTTGAAGCACCTCGCGTGCTTACACGTGACGGCCATAGGGCTAACATGTTTAACACTTATATGCATCACTGCCCCAGAGTATCACGTGGGAGCACGTGAGCGCTGAATAAACATTTTAGTGTTGAACACTATGAAGGGCTAACATTAGCCAGAATCAGACCAATTGTTCCAAGGACCATCAATTGAGCTCTTCATGCTCGGGGTTTCCAAAGTTGATTTCAAGATAGCTAATAAGCTCCCAACAGATGACATCTAAACTGATGTTCATCCCACTTCTTAAAGTCGGGACATTGGTGCAAGGGTACATCTCTTCATACCACTGATACATATCATTGTAATCCTTCAACGTCTTCAGAGAGATGGAGGGTCCCAATAACTAATAACTATTGATGCATCCCCAAACTGGCTAAACCAGAATCCCATGGACTATGAGATCCTTAAACTCATGGACTATGATGTCCTTAACCTTCATGGACTGTGAGGTCCTTAAACTCATAGACTATGATGTCTTTAAACTTTACAGACTATCATGTCTCTAAACTCTATGGACTATGATGTCCTTAAACCCACTGGACCGTAATGTCCCTGAACTAAAACAATAGAGTCCAAATACTCTTTTGTTGGATCTAAATGATCCCAAAAAACCTGTTAAGTAGATCTTAGTCTAAAAATTAGACTACTGTATCCTTAACAAATGTTTAAGTTGATTTTGATCTCAAGGAGATTAACGATCCTTAAACCCACTGGACCGCAACGTCCCTAAATTAAGACGATAGAGCCTAAATTCTTTGTCGTTGGACTTAAATGACTCCAACCCCTCCCCCCCCGTTGAATAGATCTTAGTCTAAAAATTAGACTAACATATCCTTAACAACATTTAAGTCGATCTTGATCTCAATGAGATTAACGATCCTTAAACCCAAACCAAATCCAAATCTAAGAAAATACGGATTAGGAATAATCTACGCCCTACGGGCGACAACATAAATTAGTCTCCGTATACAATCCACGGACAACCAAAAACAAAACAAATACACACGACACGAAATGACCATCCGGAGAAGGAGAAAGTGGTTACCGCGATGCGGTAGCATAATTAACTGCAGGGGCTTGCGCCTCCAGGGAAAAGCAGCCCCACAATCAAAAACCCCTCACAATGAGGGGGAATCTGACAAAATCTGCTACATCGGCCGCATCCGTTTAAACCTCCGATACACGGTGCCATAAATCAACTTGGCATCTTCGGAGAGGTGGACGAATAAAACCAAATAGCATCTACTCCCAAATTCAGGCAAGACCTTTTGTCTTCCCGGTTTTCGGCGGTGAACAGATTCTGGCACGCCCGGTGGGACCTTTTACTCTTTCCACTCCACACTTCGTGTGTCGTGTTTCGCGAACGAATCGTGGTTTGCTATGGTTGCCCCTGGATTCGAGATACCAAGATTTGGTGTCTTACTCCATGCAGAAAACAGAAGATCAATAGCTTTCAACTGCACAAACTGCAACAACTCCCACTCCGTCCTTGCTAGAGGAGTGATTTATAGGCCTCAAACAGCCTCCGTTTTCATGATGCCAGTGGAACAGGTGATGCAAGCCACCACTGGGCTAATCTTTGGGACCATGCTCCCACCCATGAGCTTCAACACCCCACTGCCGTCGTAAGGAGCTCCGAAGAAGTCGGTCTTTGATCGGCTTATGACTACCGCAGCCCCTCTCAACGAGTCGCCCAAATCCAATGCCTCAGTCTTTAACAGACTGGGCCAAAACTCCAATAGGCCCATGAAGAAGCCCGCGATACCTGAGGGGGTTATCCCGAAACGGATAGCCATCCCTGCTCCAGTAAACGAAATCATCAGAGAGGCTTCTCCTGCTAAGGGATCAGTCTTCGCTAGACTGTCTGCTCCAACTCCCGCTTCAGGCGAAGTCACCAAGTCCTCCTCCCCTGCTCGGAAGTCTGCCTTCGACAGGTTGGTCATCCTCACTCAACGGACGTCAGTTTTCAATAGGCTGGCACCAACGACAACCCTTCACCAGGACATGGGGCATGAGGGAGCCACCCCCGTAACTAAGCCAATACCATCTGCAAGACATGCTCGACGTCGCCACTGGCGCCGAGTGAGAAAGGCCGGGGGCAGTTCTCCTTCTGGACTTACTCCGCCAGCTCCAACGGTGGAAGTCGATGTTACTGTTCTAACTGGGAACAGCTTTGATCCACTTAGAAGGGTGCACAAAAATTCTCCGATTGCCGTCCTAAAAAGATCTCCTCCGCCTGTGGAGAACGTTACAAAGGCGAAGCTAGAGCAGCCCCCTCAGCGTCTGTCCTCTAAAATTCACAAGGTTTGGCGATAGGTCCAAGACCAGGTGATCAATCAAGACTACTCCCGCCGATCGAAGAAGATGAAAGTTCAGTAAGAGAAGGACCACCCTATCGTACCACAGAAGGTGTCATTTACTTGGGTGCCCGCCGCAACGACCCTCTCTTCAAGGAATCCATCTCTGAAACAGAAGAGATGAAGACCTGCGAGAACATTCAGCTGCGCAATCGCACGTTACCCGAAAAGAATCTCGGACCCACAAATAAGGGATCAAACAAAATAGATAAGGGGAAAGAAAAAGTTCCTGAAGATATCGCCCTCAATGATCGAATCATCGAAGAGCTGGCAGCCAAGGACCCGCCCAAGAAAAACAAGGTAGATTACAACGTTCTGGCACACCTGAGGAAGATACCCTCGCAATTAAGCATTCTCGATGCCCTTCTGCTATCTAAAGAGGCAAGAGATTCTTTGATCAAGGCGCTACAAGAGCCCGAGCAGTTCCAAGCTTTTCTTGCCGAAGAAAAGATGAAGGACGGGCTGGAAGAAGTGCACACCGCTGACATCTCTTTCGGCGACGAAGATCTCCTCCTCGGAACATGTGAGCACAACCGTCCCTTGTATGTCACCAGATACTGTCATGACATCAAGATAGGGAAGATCTTAGTTGACAACGGGTTCTCTGTCAACCTCCTAAATGTGAGGGTGCTAAAAGAAATCTGCATGAGCGTTCAACACCTCGCTCGGGATAAAATCACTATCTCCGGGTTTGACTCCCAGTCATCATGGACACTCGGGTCTGTGATACTAATGTTACGCTTTGTGCTGCTCGTCACTGACATCATGTTTTACGTCATTGACGCCAAGACTTGCTAAAGCGCTTTGCTCGGCAGGCCTTGGTTACACGAGTACAACATCATCCCTTCTACACAGTATCAGTGTATAAAGTACTTCAAAGATGGTCTTGAGTATACCGTGACAGGGGAACTGAACCCATTTTCCGTAAATGAAGTCCGAAAGTATGAGGATGCAAAATATTTCCTTCCAGACTTTGAAGACACGGAAAGATGCCGTAAGCCGGAGAATAAGCAGAAAGCTATCACCACTATTCCGGTCTTTAGGAGCGATAATGAAGAGGAAGAAGATATAGTTTATTCAGGGCCACCCTAATGCAGCAAGCCGGGACCATCTACCTCTATTCTGGTCTTTGGTAGCGACTCTGAAGACGAAGTTAACGCAGTGTTCTCTATAACACCTTAGAATGTGTCTTGTAGCTAATTATATTTTATATATATAGTTTTTAATAAAAAGTTTACCAATTTGGTTTTTAAATATTTTATCCTATTTAATGAGTATTTTATTAGAATTTTCCTAGGCGCACACACACTTGTGCATGATAACTAGGGTTGTTTTTGGGGTTAAACATGATTAGCAATCATGGTTAGCTAACCATTTTCCATAATCTAGTTTTATGTTTTGTTTAATGTGTATGGTTGTTTTTAAATAAAATGAATTTAAATGGATTTTAAATTGGTTTGAATGTTGACTTTGTGTGAGAGAGGGGGCATGGGAAGCATGGTGTGAGCCATGCCTCATTATAAGGGAAGAGAGAGAGAGGGGGGTCTTGGCTTTGTTCTCTCATTTCTGCTCTAATTTTCTCTTTCTCTCATTCTCTCTCACAAACACACACACACACACACCTACAGCAGTGGCAGCAGCAGCACCAGAGGCAGCAGCAACAACCTCAGCATCAACAACAACAACAACAACAACAGAGACAACAGCAGCCATCATCATCAGCAACAGGCAGCAGCAGCAGGAGCTCCAGCGACTTACAGCAGCTCCTTCCACTTCTTCACCTGCCTTCTAGGGTTCATTAGGGTATATTTCTTGAACCCCATTTCGTGGTTTGCTTAAGTTGTGTGTAGTTTAGCATCCGTTTGTGTTAAATAGTTAGTTTTGGTGCTAAAATGGTGAATTATGTGGAACTTTGATTAAGTGATGATTGAGTGGGAAAACCTAGCCTATTTTAGTGTTATTAGGGTCACTTCAACTGAGAATTTCCCTGGATTACACTAAAATACCATAGGGTTTGCTTTTGTGCTAAACTGTCGTTTTTATGCGATATTTTGGCAATCTGAGATCTGCTTTTGACCCGGACCCTTCAGAACAAAATTGGGAAAACTGGAGCATGCTCACTAGGTTTAGACACCACCACAAGAACACGAGACCCCCGTTCCCAACTGAGGCCGCAGATTTATTAGGTTTGGCCGCAATTTGCGGCCAAGTAGGGGGCAGGGGTGTTGAGGTCTTGGCTAGGGTTGTCTGTAGGGTTGTATAGTGCTTTGGCATGTCTAGTTTTGTAAGTTTTGACCTGTAGGAAAATCTGGGATCAAATACCGTTTTTCATGTCTGTTGTGTTTGCACGATACGCGCGATACGTGAGTGGGTTCTGTGATCCAGCGTATTGCGGCGTGTCGCGATGGTTTTAGACGCGTACACACACGATTCAGCGTATCGTGCACACGCGCGTTTAGTTCGCGACGCGAGTTTCTCGTTTTGGTTCGATATCGCGTTTCGCGGAATATTTGGCTTATATATGATTTCCATGTCTTATTTGCAGGTTTGCAGGCAGGGACTACGGACACTACTACAGGGGGGAGCAGATGGTAGGATTCACCTAGCGTGGAGTGTAGGTGAGTAGATTTAACATCTACAGGGGAATCGCCCGCATGGCGTTATGCGTCTGGGCTAGGATTCAAAACTTGTCGCATATTCTACGTCATTGTTAGAATTGCGTCTTTACTTTATTTCCTTGATATAGTTATACTGTGACTAGCAGCCGTAGGACACTGCACATATTATTGACGGTTCATGTTGCACGAGCACGGATTGTATGCTACACACACCGTCAATAATTGCCATGTCACACACAAACCATTATAGACATTATATTGCTTGGTTAGGGACCTTGTGACATTGATTCATACTGCTTATCACATATGACATTACCATACCTATATACCTATAGAGTATCGTACTATTAGTGATAGGTACACATACCCTTTACGATACATCTACAGGTATATCTTACTCATATTCTTCTTATACCCAGGGGGTATACGACATCAGTTCCTATAGGTAGATACCTATACATTGCTACACCTGTATGTTACACACATATTCAGTTGCAGTCATATTTTTACCTTTACTGATGTTACTTAGCTGTACCTTATTGGTTTCGCATACATCTGGTTTCAGCTATATATTCTCATTTAAATGCTCGCATTTCAGATACATCGTATATGTTTATTCCTGAATTGCGCATTATTATTTGGATTTTACATGATGTTTTCTGGATTTGGGAACCGCGGGAGTTCATGAAATTATGCATACATTGAAAAACCCGGTTTCCTTGATATGATATTTGCGCATCCACCATGAGTTTTATCGGTGCTGATTATATATACCCCTACGAGGAGGCGTCGAGGCCGTAGAGGGTACATGGTGGGGCCCGGAGGTACCCTGGGGCAAGAAAGGGATGTCGATATGCTATGAGCCGATGAGCCCGGCAGGGGAACCATACCATCCGGTGACAGTACCAATGACTCGGCGGGGGTCATGGAGACACCGTTGGGAGTCATGCACGTATGCATACGTCGAAAGGCGAGGGTCAGAGCTAGGCACTCGTGCTTTCGGGACAGCGTATGATACGTACCTATCAGGATTTCTGTGTCGATGCTTGGCACATTGTTTTCATGATATTTCTTTTAAACACCTTTGTATATATAACAGGGGTTTAGCCGTTGTTATATATACCCTTACACCAATATTAGTGGAATGGGACGCTAAAATATGTGTATTGCCCCCATCATATTTATTTCTGCAAATATATATATACCTTTAGGATATTAGAAACTTACTTGAGATTCGACTTGGGATATAGGTGATTCATTGACATTGGATATTGGATATGAAAGAGATTGTTGATTTGTACATTCGAGATATAGGAGAGCTATTCGATATTGTACATTGAGGTGATGTGAGACGTATATGATGTGAGAGCCCAGTTTGGGGGCTGGTTTGAGGAATTGTGGATTTGAGTGTCTTGATGGATTGTGATCCTGCCACGATGTCAGGTTTCCGTGGAAATGACATATTCTACCCTATACCTCACACTTTTCTATTTCTTGCACAGTTTCATATATTGATAGTACCTGTTAGTGTACCCTTATGATAGCTGCATATTTGCATTCTCATTTCCCTATTGCATAGTTATTGCACACTATTGTCATGTTATTATTGCTTCATATATTGATTGTATCTGCTAGTGTACTTTCTATTTTTCAGCATTTGCATGACATGTTATTACTGTAATCGCATATCTTAGATTCATGCTGTACGTGCATTCCTGCGATTACCTGTATATGTTTTCTACTATTCACGAGTTGGCAACTCACCCCCGTTGTGCCACAGGTGTTTCAGGTTGTTCCCCAGAGTAGTCGAGGCAGGCTATTCAGCTTTTCAGCCATCATCTTTTGCTACAGATACCGCATCAGCTCACAGTACTATTTTGCTTAGGTGGGTTTTGGTGGTTATCTGTATTTTGTATTGTACCTTCGTTGTATCTTGTACTCTCCATCTACTAATATGTTGTTGACTTAGAGACTTGGTGAGGACGATATTGTATATTATTGTGGGTTGTTGTCTTTTATATACAGCTTTCTCTCTATTGTCTTTATTTCTTCGCTATAGCGTCATATTTTTGTGTTGCATTCTTCTTGACTAGTTTTTATAAAAAGGGGGTGTTGCCAAAATTTTAAAGAAAGAAAGTAGAACTTTTAAAGAATTTGGGTTGTGATTTCAAGTGTTTCAAAAACTTATATTATCTTTTCCGTATTTTCTTGGTTTAGATTTCTGGGTTTTGGCTTTCTTTTACTGCGTTACGTCTTGGGGCGTTGCGTAGTATTAGGGCCGTCACGGGCCAATTTTGGGTCGTGACATTCTCGGTCCGGCCATCGATGTAGACCCTCACTGGAGAAGATCAAAGCTTGAAAATCGCTATGGTTCCACGACGACACTACAAAGAGTTTGATACGCTCGAAACATATAGTGTGCAAGAGCTGCAAACATTCTATGTCCCTCCCAGGCGAAAAGATGAAAAGGCGATCTTCTTCTATCAATCCACGGAGACTAAAGTGGAGAGAGAAATCTGGCATGGTGCCGATTCTGCACTTGACAGGCTCCATCCCATCCGTCTGCCCAGATACTATACAGAAAGATTAAAAGGCTGTTGAGGCGCCAAGGCGTACCTTTTAAGCAGACCACGCGACAGGCCCAATTCTACAACAGGATCTGGAACGTCCTCGGTACTAAGAGAAAATTGCCCAACGGAAAAATGGAAGTGATCGGGCTTGGATATATCCAGTCCAAGAACCGGGAGCAGTTCCATGGTTGCCATGTCGTAAAGGACCGTGATGAAGAAGAAGATGCTCTTTTAAAAGAGGCTGACGTCGAACCAAAATGCGTACCTGCCATAAAAATACCGAGTCCGTCATTTGAAGAACAGATGGACAAGCTAATATGGGAAGCGAGTCAAAAGGCTCGGAACAACCACAACCGCGAAATGGCTATTTACGAGAAAGCCAGGACGCAGCGCCTCCTTCAGCAGGCTATGGAGAACGACAATGCCCTTCACCGTCAGCCCGCCATGCATTCCCAAGACAAGAAAAAGGCCCGACACGGAGGCAAAAACAAGTTGAAGAATGGAAAAAACGTTCGACAGTGGCAAAACGAATCCAAAAGGCCACACGATCAAGAAAAGGTTAGCCAGAATCCGTCTCTAATGAGAAAGATAGACCGAGCATATTCTTTCCCCCGAGAAAAGACAAGGAAAATCTTTGACCTCGTTATGAAACATCAAATGATGACAACCCCGGAGTCTCGGCATCCCGATCTAGTTAACGAAGTTCATCACCCAGATTATTGCTCCTATCGCCGAGCAACAGGTCATCCTCTTGAAGACTGCTTTACTTTCAAGAATTGGGTCGAACAACAATATCAACTCGGCAGGTTCGCTCTATCTAGCAGTTGGAAAGTGGCCCCACCGTAAAAGCATATGCCAAAGGCAACATATATGGTAAGAGTGGAACCAGACCAACATCAGCTTTGGAAACGATCTCGTACTTGTCACGCAATAACGCTGTCAGAAGAAAGAGTGCCCGAGGACATGGATGACCTCTCCTGGTGCTTCGAAAATAAGGATGAAGATGAGTTGATCTCAGAATTTCCACCGGCGCTAAAAGAATTGGAAGATGGAATACACACTACTGCAGAAAACCTCAGAAAAATTGACTTGGGGATGACAAACAACCCACGCACGACGTTCGTCAGTGAGCTGTTGTCTGAAAAAAAGGTGGCTACGCTCAAGGACGTACTCATGCTGTATAAAGACTATATTTCACATGGAACTACTCCAAAATGCCGGGACTAGATCCAGAAGTAGCTGTGCACAAATTAGCGATATCTCCGGACATCAAGCCAGTTAAACAAGCGCCGATAAGAATGCGGCTCGAACTTGAAATGAGCATCAACCTCGAGGTCAAGAAGCTAATCGACTCTGGCTTCGTACAAGAAGTGCAATATCCCGACTGGATTGCAAATATCGTCCCAGTGATGAAGAAGAACGGGACGGTGCGCATTTGCGTAGACTTTCGGGACCTTAACAAAGGCTGTCCGAAAGAAGATTTTCCCGTACCAGTTACCGAGTTGATGATAGACAACATGTCCATTCACGAAGTCTTCTCCTTCATGGACGGCTCGTCAGGGTACAATCAAATAAAGATGCATCCTGAGGATAAGAAGCATACCGCTTTCCGGACTCCTCTGGGCATATTCTGCTATAAAGTGATGCCTTTCGGTCTGAAAAACGCTGGCGCCACCTATCAGAGGGCCATGACGAAGATCTTTGATGACCTTATACACGAAATTGTTTAATGTTATATCGACGACCTCATGGTGAAAAGTAAATCGCATGAGGAGCATTGGGAACATCTGAAGATAGTGTTCTAACGTCTTCGGAAATACAACCTGAAGATGAACCCTCTCAAATGCGCGTTCGGAGTTTCTTCAGGCAAGTTCCTGGGATTCATTATACGACACCGGGGCATCAAAATAGACCCATCAAAGATTAAGGCGATCATGGAAATGCCTCCGCCAAGAACTCTCAAGAAGCTGCGATCTCTCCAAGGGAAGCTCGCGTATATTCGGCGGTTCATAGAAAATCTCTCCGGCAAATCCCGCCCCTACAGCCATTTAATGAAGCAGGGAACCCCTTTCGTCTGGGATCGCAAATTTTAAAGTGCACTGGACGAAATGAAGCAATACTTGCAGAATCCGCCAGTACTGACCGCTCCAATCAAGGGAAAGCCTTTCATCCTGTACACAACAACCCTTGAAAGTTCCTTAGGTGCAACTATGTGCACAAGAAAACGACCAAGGGAAGGAGAGAGCCCTCTACTATTTGACTCGAGTTCTCCTGGGGACAGAAAACAGCTACTCCCCCATTGAAAATCACTGCCTGGCATTAATCTTCGCGATAACGAAGCTCAGACACTATGCTCTGGCGCATGAGGTCCTTCTCATATCAAAAGTGGATCCTCTCAAGTATTTGATGTCAAGAGCCATATTAACAGGACGACTTATGAAATGGGCCCTCCTCTTGATGGAGTTCTCGATAACATACCGACCCCTCAAGGCAGTAAAAGGCCATGCCATCGCCGACTTCCTCGCTGAGCACCCGATACCTGCCGATTCACCCTTAAATTGCGAACTGCCAGACGAGCACGCGTTTGACACGATCGATGGGAAGAGGAGAAAGAATGACACTCGATGGGAACTCTACTTCGATAGGGCATCTTCAATGAAGAAGCAAAAGCACAGCTCCCCCATAATCAAATCTGGGGTAGGCCTCATCTTCGTGACTCCATAAGGAGGGATAATGCGCTTTGCCTTTTCCTTAACAGAACCGAGGATGAACAATGAAGCCGAATATGAAGCTTTGATAGCAGGTCTTGAGATCGCTGTTGACATGGGAATCGAAAATCTCCTCATATACGGAGACTCCCAACTGTTCGTTAGTCAAGTAAACGGCGACTATAAAACGTGCAAACCAGAGTTGGTGAAGTACGGAGAGAGAGTACAACAATTGCTGATTCGAATCCCTGCCTACGCCTTGGAAAGCATACCACATGCGGAAAATAGTAAAGCGGATGCGTTAGCCAAACTTGCTAAAGAACTGGCTGACGAAAACCTCGATGACGTGAGGATTATTGTGCAAAGCCGTCGGGGTCTTGCGCCAGCAGAAATATCTCCAGAGTCATCTGAAGAAAAGGAAGCGACCAAGAAAACGGCCTTCCAAATAAAAGACCAGGAAGAGGCTAAGGGTTGGAGAGGAGTCTTTATAGACTACTTCAAATACCGTCGAACGCCTGAAGATGCATCCTTAAGACATCAGCTCGTGAAATGAGCTCTGTCTTTTGCCTTTGTCAATGATACTTTGTAAAGAGATCATTCGAATCTCTGTGGCTAAGATGCTTAGGACAGGAAGAAGCAAAGAAAGTCGTCCAAGAAACTCACGACGGACTCTGCGGTTCTCATCAAGCCGGGCCGAAGATGAAGCTGAAGATCAAAAGGATGGGCTACTATTGGCCCACGATGATTCAAGACTGCCTCGAATACGCGAAGCAGTGCCACTCGTGCCAGATTCATAGGGACTTCATCCACCTGCATCCAAATCCGCTGCACGGTGGCTAGCTGGCCGTTCGAAATGTGGGGAACTGACATCATCGGGCTTTTCGAACCAGCAACATCTAGAGGACATCGGTTCATATTGGAAACTACTGATTACTTCTCTAAGTGGGTAGAAGCAGTACCGCTGAGAGAAGTGAAGTCGGAGAATATCCTCCATTTCTTCAAGACGCACATCATATATCGGTTCGGTACTCCGCGATGGATTATCTTCGATAACGGACTAGCCTACAGAAGTCATAGAATCGGCCGCTTCGCACAGCAACATAATATAGACTGGAGATACTCTTCGGTCTATAATCCCTGAGCTAATGGTCTAGCTGAGGCTTTTAACAAGTCCTTGATGAAGATCATAAAGAAGACGGTGTCCAAGAATAAGAAGGACTGCCACGAGAGACTACAAGAAGCTCTCTGGGCGTACCGGACCACATTCAAAATGGCCACGAACACAACGCCATATGCGTTGGTATTCGGCACAGAAGCAGTACTCCCCTTGGAGATAGAGCTACCTTCCCTACGAGTGGCGGTTCATTATGAGCTAACAGACGAAGAGAATGCCCATCTTCGGCTCAAGGAACTCGACGCCCTCGATGAAACTCGTCTCATGGCGCAGCAAAACCTAGAAGCTTACAAAGTAAGGATGACGTGCTCATACGAAAGATTAACTAGGTCGAGAACATTCCGCCAAGGCGAACTGGTGCTAGTGGTCAAGATGCCTATGATCCTCAATCATGCCAAACGGGGAATTCGAGCCGAACTATGAGGGCCCATACATTATAGACAAGGTCTACCCAGGAGGGGCCTATCTACTCATAGATATGCATGACGAAAGACCCTTTAGGCCAATAAACGACCGGTTCCTGAAAAGATACTATGCCTGACGAGTCACGGCCGAGGTCAACGATAGATGATGACACCTATGTCTGATCGCTATCTTCCCATGCCCGAACTTTATAAGTAGTATTCGGCGAAACCTCGCCTCGAAAACGTACAACTGACTGAGATGTCCTAAAATTAACAATGGACCGCAACGTCCTAAAACTAACGATGGACCGAAATGTCCCTAAACTAATAATGAACCGAGATGTCCTAAAACTAACAATGAACCGAGATGTCCTAAAACTAACAATGGACCGAGATGTCCTAAAACTAACAACGGACCGAAATGTCCTAAAACTAACTACGGACCATAACGTCCTTACGCTAGTACAAACCGCAGCATCCTGGGGCTAACAACAAAAATGGTACACCCATAAGCGAAATGGGCACAGATGAAAACCCGAAAGGGCTCCGTGAGTAAAAAACATCAGGGCTACCGGCGAGTTGTGAAAACCCGAAAGGACGCAATCTCGTTAAAAGACACTTGCAAAGTCCATTCGACGTTATAAGGAGAAAATACCTGCGTGAGATCCTTACGACTCACAAGGGAGCAACACACTTAGGGATCTCCATGATTCCTAAGGAGAAGTTACACTTACGAGATCCTCACGACTCGTAAGGAGAATTCCCCTATGAGACCCTCATGGCTCATAGGATTCAAAAGCTTTAAGCTACAGGGATCTGAACCTGTTTTTAAGCCATTACAACCCATAGACTGCCCTACAAGCGGTTCAATATTGACCCTTGTATACAATCCACGGGCACGAATAAATATTTCCCTAATAAAGTCTCATCAGAGACTGGGGATATGCTCATATGGCGAATGACACTTGTAAGTCCTCTCGACTTATAAGGAGAAAATACTCTTGTAAGATCCTTACAACTTACAAGAGACCATACACTTAAGACTCCCCACGATTCTTAAGGAGAAAACGCACCTACGATATCCTCACGACTCATGGGGAGAAATACCTTCATGAGACCCTTACGACTCATGAAGTCAAAAGCCTTAGTCGACAGGATCTTAACCCTGTTTGCTAAGCCACCTTTGTTCGACATCGACATAGGAAAATGATGATTCGCTCCTGGCAATATCCCAGTTGTAGCGATGCTGATGCCTAAATTGGTATCAAATCCCAAAACTTGCAGCGAAAAGCCAGCGAGCCACAAATGCATATGAAATAGCCGAAATGATGGGGTAACTTGCAACAAAATCAGCAAGTAAAAATGTATGCATATGAAATAGCCGAAATGATTGGGCAACTCGCAATAAAAAGCAGCGATTAAAAATGAAACAAATAGCCGAAATGATTGGGCACCGCGAAAAATAGCCGAAATGATTGGGCAATCGCGACTTTCGCGATATAAAAGCTGAAATGATAGAGCATCACGGAAAGAAAAATATATAAAATGAAACTTTTAGCCCTACAGATGAGATCACATCGATCCCTATATACAATTCAGGGGCACAAACAAAGAGAGAACCATACCTTCCCACCAGGCTCCATCAGAAAAAAAAGCCAAATCTCGACGGTTCACAGACAGCCTGGAGATCATCTCAACATTCGTCTCATTACAACAGACGTAACATCAGCAAATCGGAGCCGTGGTAAAGTCCCCAGTTCCATGACTCGACGACGCACAGACAACCGAGAGTCAACACCTCCTGGTCTCGTGGAACACGGCTTATGTCAATCCTGACCCCGTGGGAAGCATCCAGAGCGGATCCTGGTCCCGTGGAACACGGCTAATGTCAATCCTGACCCCGTGGGAAGCATCCAGAGCAAATCCTGGTCTCGTGGAATATGGTTTATGTCAATCCTGACCTCTTGCGAAGCGTCCCGAGCGGATCCTGGTCCTGTGGAACACGGTTTATGTCAATCCTGACCCTGTGGGAAGCATCCAGAGCAAATGCCGGTCTCGTGGAACATGGCTTATGTCAATCCTGACCCCGTGGGAAGCGTCCAGAGCGGATCCTAGTCCTGTGGAACACGGCTAATGTCAATCCTGACCCTATGGGAAGCATCCAGCGCGAATCCTGGTCTTGTGGAACACGGCTAATGTCAATCTTGACCCCGTGGGAACACGGCTAAAGGGATCTAAACCTGTTCTTAAGCCGTCATACACCCCGATATGGCCCTACAAGCGGTTCAATATTGACCCTTGTATACAATCCACGGGCACGAATAAACATTTCCCCAACAGAGTCCCATCAGCTGGTGAACGACCCCTGTAAGTCCTCTCGACTTATAAGGAGAAAACACTCTTGTAAGATCCTTACGACTTACAAGAGAACACGTCACTTAGAAGTCCCTACGACTTCTAAGGAGAACATACACCTATGAGATCATCACGGCTCGTAGGGAGAAACACCTTTATAAGACCCTTACGGCTCATGAAGTCAAAATCCTTAGTCGACAGGATCCTAACCCTATTTTCTAAGCCACCTTTATTCGAATCGACAGAGATAAATGATGATTCGCTCCAGGCAATGTCCCAGTGGTAGCGATGCTGATGCCTAAATCGGTATCAAATTCCAAGTCCTTTCACGGCAAATGATAATTCGCTCCTGGCAATATTCCAGTCGCAGCGATGCTGATGCTAAGATTGGCATCAGGTTCCAAGTTGCATACTTGCAACAAAATCAGCAAGTAAAAGAAATGCATATGAAATAGCCGAAATGATGTGTCAACTTGCAATAAAATCAGCACGTAAAAGGTATGCATACAAAAATAGTCGAAATGATTGGGCAACTCACAATAAAAAGCAGCGAGTACAAAAAAAATAGCCAAAATGATTGGGCACTGTGAAAAATAGCCGAATGATTGAGCAATCGCGACTTTCGTGATATAAAAAGCTGAAATGATAGAGCACCGCGGAAAGAAATAAAAATTGAAAGAATGAAACTTTTTGCCCTGCAGGTAAGTCCATACTGGCCCCTGTATACAATCCATGGGCATAAACGAAAAAGGAAATACATGTCCCAACAGACTCTACCAAAGGGAGAGTCAGGTATCAGCGGCAATATCTGCATACCAGAAGACGAATACAGCGTTTTTTCTCACTCCAAACGGATACAAACGCAACGTCAACAACCGACCTCAAGGTCGCAACGAAGCGGAGCCATGGCAAAGTCCCTAGTTCCAAATATCGATGGCCACATCTACAGCTTAGAGACAAATAACAGCGTTCCTCCTCATGCCAACAGAGCACGGATGCGACATCACCAAGCGGAACCACGGCAAAGTCCCTAGTTCTAAGACTTTACGGTGCACAGACAACCTAGTGTCAACCCTTGACCTCCCTATCGTAAAGCAACGCTTCGACACGGATACATGTCAATCCCTGACCTCCCTGTCGTAAAGCAACGCTTCGACACAGATACATGTAAACCCCTGACCTCCATGTCGTAAAGCAACGCTTCAGCTTGGATACATGTCAATACCTCCCTATCGTAAAGCAACGCTTAAACTTGGATACAGGTCAACCCTTGACCTCCCCGTCGTAAAGCAACGCTTCGACTTGGATACATGTCAACCCCTGATCTCCCTGTCGTAAAGCAACACTTCGACTCGGATACATGTCAACCCCTGACCTTCCTGTCGTAAAGCAACGCTTCGACTCGGATACATGTCAACCCCTGACCTTCTTGTTGTAAAGCAACGCTTCGACTTGGATACATGTCAACCCCTGACCTCCCTATCGTAAAGCAACGCTTTGACACGGATACATGTCAACCCCTGACCTCCCTGTCGTAAAGTAACGCTTCGACATGGATACATGTCAACCCCGACCTCCCTGTCGTAAAGCAACGCTTCGACTTGGATACATGTCAATCCCTGACCTCCCTATCGTTAAGCAACGCTTTGACACGGATACATGTCAACCCCTGACCTCCCTGTCGTAAAGCAACGCTTCGACATGGATACATGTCAACCCCTGACCTCCATGTTGTAAAGCAATGTTTCGATACGGATACATGTCAACCCTTGACCTCCTTGTCGTAAAGCAACGCTTCGACTCGGCTACATGTCAACTCCTGACCTCCTTGTCGTAAAGCAACGCTTCGACTCGGATACATATCAACCCTGACCTCTTCGACTCGGAGATAAGTCAACTCATCAACCACTTACGAGTCCTTTCGACTTGTAAGGGAGAAAATTCTCTTGTGAGATCCTTACGACTCTCAAGAGAAAGTACACTTAGGAATCCTCACGATTCCTAAGGAGAAAATACACCTACGAGATCCTCATGACTCGTAGGGAGAAAAATCCTTATGAGACCCTCACGGCTCATAAAATTGAAAATTCTTAGGCGGCAGATCTGAACCTGTTCTCTAAGCCATCGCTACCCTACAAAGAGTTCAAGACGAACTATTACTTATGATCTACAGGCCATACTTGCCAGAGTAACATACCAACAACACAGCAAAGAAAAGAAAGCGATAGTCGGAGTTAAAAAAAATGTGCCCTTTATTCATGAATTCAAAGTGCATACAAGATACATATCGTAAAAGGAATCATAATGAATTCAAAATACCCTCTCATTCAGGAGTGGATACAAGAAAAGAAAATTTTTACAAAAAATTCTTTGAGCCGGCGGACGGCACAATAAGCTCCTCAATTCATCGCTCTTCCGCTGGACCTCGTCTTCAAGCTTGGTTATCGCCACGAGATGGGTCTCCGCCTCAAATTGTTGAGCTTGATACGAGGCGAGCCGAACCTCAAGCTCCCTTCTGGCAACTTTATGAGTTTCAACCATCTCCCGGGTAAAGATGACGGCTTTATCAACAGCCACCAGCTCCCTGATAGTTTTTTGGAGCACCCGCCAAAGTTCGTACGCACGGGCGGTCTTAGCAGTGAGATCAGCTTGAAGCTCCCCCAAAGCATTCGAGGCCAGTTCCTCCTCTGAGAATTTTTGGTTAAGCCTCTTCTCACATGATTGTAGATTCGCGACGCACCATTCAATCAGCCCTCGCAAGCTCGTCTTTGCAGTCACAACCTCAGAGGGAAGGCGTGTGCACTCGAGATCATGTAAACAAGCCTCCACTCGACGACAAAACTCGACCCAGACATGCACCAATGTTTCATCATGGTAGGCGGCAAGAAAGGGCAGAGAAATGTTGACTTCGGCAGCAAATTCTTCGGCGGTGATCGAGCTACCAGCACGAAGATCTTCGATGAGAGCTGACAAGGAGTGAAGGCTTTGCTTCGCCATCCGTTCAGATGCGCATAGGGCATAAGGGCCTAGTGACATAATGATGCGAGACTCCAGCGGGACAAGAGCGGGCAAGGCTGTCAAGATCCATGAACAATCTATGAGATTTGTGCCCAAAGAATATATAAAGCGATGTCAAAGTCTTACTTACCCACGGTCATGCAAGGAGGATTGGACAAATCCCCAGGCCCGTCGAGGATCTCAACTTCGTCATCAGCTTCCAGAACTGCAGAAGACATATCAGCATCATTATACGAAATAATAAAACGATAAAGGGGTCAGATCACACCAACCTTTCCCAGAAGAAAGGACGATGCTTTGTGAGGATATTACCTGTGGGGCGGCCATCTCGAGCAGACGCTGAAAGGATTTTTTGGGAGATAAATTCATGATGGACGCTGCCAATCCTCGCAATTCTGAAAAGACAGAACGAGTTAGATAACAGAGAGATCATTAAAGCAAAATAAGAAGAATACCTTCGATACTCTTTCCTCCTTGAGCCGGAGGGATAGCAGTTTCGGCAGCCTCCTCCATTCCCTCAGGAACATCATCGGAGACATTTGCTGGTGTGACAGCTTCTAGTTGAGGGGCAACGACCACCACTTCAGGAACGGCGATCTCAATTACCTATTCCACAATCTCTAGGCCATCACCGGAAAGGTCCATTAAATCTACGGCCGGTAAGGGCACCTCTTCCGGGAGAACGGACACCGGGGGAACAGAGGCAACCGAAGGAAGCTCCACAGCAGGAACAGCAACTGTAACGACCTCCTCCACACCTACTGGTGTCTCATCAGGGATATTTACAGAGTCCACAGTCAGGACGTGACTTGCGCTCAGATTCTCTGCCATTGCTGAAGTCCCTGCAAAGTTTGACGAAGATAAGAAGACAAAAAAAGCGACACAAATTACTTGCCAAAGGAAAAATACAGAAATCATGCATACCGATACGCCAGGATGCCTATAGTTTGGCTTTTTCAAGCCGACGTTCCTTCCTGATGAGGTATGCTCACCGGGGTTCAAATGTAGATTCGTGGCCGCCGGTCCATAATGACAACTCATCTTCCGAAGCGGCTGAGATAGGCTGCTTGAGGGCTATCTCTTCTCCCTGTCGCAGAGGACCTATAAATATTCTCCGTATTGATAGGAGATCTTCGTAGAATATGACGGTAGGATAAGGACTTTTCGGAACACTCACATTCTCAGTTTCGTCCTGTGAGTACCTTATAGCCTCAGCCAATTGTGCGGCTTTCTCGGCAGACGAACCCGGAAAAAGAAGACCATCATCCGGCTCTTGCATGGATATGGGTTCGTCTTGAGCAACAACTTCAGGTTCAAGCGTGAGGTCGAACAGACCGGTAACCGTCTTCTTCCTCCTTTTCGAGCCAGAGCTGACACTAGAGGAGGAGGATCACTTCCTTCCCTTTGGCGCTTTGATACGGTGCTGCCCAACCTTGCCTCCAGTATCCTCTTTGCGTGGTGCTACCAATGATGACACTGCCATTGATGACGCCGCAACTGATGAAACTACTACTGGTGCCTTATCAGTAGCCTTTGCCTGAGCTCTAGTGCGTATCGGCATACCAACTATGGGAGGAGTCAAGTCCGCATCCGCCGCCTCAGGAATAAGTAAGGAACCGGTACCCCTCAAGAGAGGGCGAACCACTGTCCGCGGTCGCGGCGGGACTCCCTTAGCCTGGATCGGGGAGGGAGCTCTATGTCCAAAGAGTATCCTCTTCTCCTCAGCAATGATGGGACCAACTCGGTGGTGGTACCAACCCGCAAAAGCCCCCACACACCTTGGAATGTAGTCGGCCTCGAGGATCATGAAGCGAGAGCCGGTGTTCAGCCGCATGAAGTGATGGGTGGCATCACGAACAACTCCCAAAGATGAGCTAGGCTCCACCATGAATGCCTCGAAGGGAACACCCTGGTTATAACCCAGTTGCCGGGCAAAGCGGTGCAGATTATACCGCATAAAAAGAACCGTATCATTTCGACGGAACACCAAATAACCCGGCCTAATCGAATACAAGTGCATGGCTTCCCCAGGCTTCAAGGATGGTGCTCCCCCTTTCGATAAATCAAACAGCTGTTGAATAGGTCTCGAAGGAACAGAGAGAACTTGGTCATAGAATACCATCCCGCCTTCGTTGGCATAAGGGTTAAGCAGCACACGAAGAGCCCCTAACTGAGTCGGATCAGGAGCAGAAGCGTCCACCAACCTCATGAGCCGCGGGAAGGTATAAGCATCATAGAAAACCGGTCTCTGGTGCGCAGCGAATGCCCCTAACACGTGCATCTCAATCCACGACATAAAATAATGAAGAGAGAAGCTCACCACATCCACACCCGGGGTCGAGGTATTGGCCGCAGTGCTCAGCCCATGGTATAAGTGTGATAACCCCGCAATGCCTATAGCCAGTCGTGTCCCTTCGGCAACGCGATGAGCAGGATAAATGATCGAGGCTCTCATAAAGTGACGATGCGTTGGGACGGCAAACCAACTAAGCCAAAGGCTGACAAAACCGACGAAGAAGGTCTCTTCATCCATGCCAGGAGCCGTAATCGAATCAAAAGATACGGCCGACAAGATTGGGATGTAAAACTGTGGTAAATCTTCTTCTTTGACGGGTAGCTTATTTAGCCCAAACCCGAAGGGGTCGTTAATATTTGGGAATTTCGGAGCCTCCTATGATAGGACATCTTCACGAAGGAAGCGGGCGATAAAGCTCTTAAAAGTGACGCCCTGTTCCTCTGACTCCGCGAACAGCTTCTCGAAAATACCCATAGTCTTGATCAGACTTAGATACTTATGACGGACGGCATAAGCTGTCAAGCATAGTAGGCACAGTCACGAATGCATACTCATCGGGAAGCAGTAATTCTTCATATGGCTCTCCCTGATCGGCAATCCAGAGATCTCGCAAAACTCTTCCAGAGAAATCGAAACCTCACGATCCCCTAACAAGAAAGTGTTGGTAGGAAGATTCCATTGACTTAGGAAAGCTTTAACCCACCAGACATGGGGAGACTGATAATGAAAGAGAGAAGCATACACCGCCTGATAAAACCCGACCTTCTGCAGTCGCACACGATGAGCGGACAAGATATAGCGAGCCCAGAGAAGATAGCCCGTTGGATGGCGAGGGGTAAGCCCTATCTTATAGACCTGTCCCCAGGGCTGGGCTTCACCTTGGCAAATACGACGCCCCAAGATGTCTATGGTAGGTAAAGGCTAGTTTGGTATCCCGGCTGTCGACGGTTCAAGCCGGCCTGTAAAATTCCAATCCATCACCTCCACTGCGAAGGCAGTCTGCGAATGCTCTATTGGCAAGAATGGGCGAAGAGGCTCTGTTGGCACCTCGCAAAGAAAGCTGCGGCGGCCCCGAATAATATGCCCATACCAGGTACCCCATAAGAGCAAATTAGTACGGTCTTTGTCATGGGCCCGAATCATCGCCATTGCTTCTTCGTCTGATGGCGATTGCGGAAAAGCAGCATCTCAGCGAGTAAAAGGGAAGTAAGGGAGAGAAGCCATTGGTCCTGAAACAGGGAAAAGGAAAAGACCATTAGTGGAGCCCCATATGTGTGTGTGTGTGTGTGTGTGTGTAGTAACAAAAGAAGACGACAAAATGTCTATTTTGTGGGACCACTGCCTACAAGACACACGGACCCCACAAAATCAATATGGCGGCTCACCAATGATGAGACAAAGGAATCATTATGAGAAATTAAAGAAATCCCTCATTGAACAAGTATTGGGATTCAAACAAATTCTTGGGAAGACAAGTTCTGTTAAGCTACTAACAAAATTCAAATCTGTGCGAATAAGGGTAAAACCCTATGAAAAGATTTTCAAGAACACCAGGGAATAAAATTCCTGAAGGGTCCCATTGATCTTTCAGAGCTAAGCTCTTCGTCAAAGGAATTAAATTCCTCTATGTGATGGAAATAAATTTCAAGAATTCATAAAAATACATGAGAAACAAAAATCCCATGAATCCTCACAATCAGAGGGAAATGTTCGAGATATGGAAGTTATTGCTCAAAGATTACATTTTTGGAGGATGGGTTTCTGAGGAGAGCAAAGCTCTCATAATGGATTTAAAATCCAGAGGCTTTCTCAAAGAAGGAAACTTTTCTGATGAACAAAGCGTTACTTGAAAAAGGGTTTCTTTGGACAGAGTTTAACTCTGGATTTGCAATGGCAGAGAACTAAGCTCTGAGGAAGAGAATTAAATTCTCAAAGAAAATAAAATAGGAAGGAGATGAAGAAACAGTGGCTGCCTAAGGAACCAAACCCTTACATTTATAAGACATGATTAGGACGGTTCATCTTCCCGTTACCCTAGAACAATCCAACGGCTGTAGAAGTGACAGCGTTGCACTCACGTGTAAACCACATGAGAACAACGCTGTAGGGGTATTTGTTTCCTTACGATAAATAAATAAACAAATAGAGCAACGGAGAAAATCCCCAAGTAGAGCATCACGTGCCCACACGTGATAGGCGCTGCGCTTGACAAAACTGAAGCTAAAACTGAGCCTCACATGCAGACATGTGACTGTTATATACAAAGTATATAAGCGCCTTCTTAAAAAATAATTGGCCAGAAGGAGTCACGTGGTAGCACGTGACGCTTTTTGATATGCTTAATGCTGTGAAGGGTCACGTGCTACACGTGATGAGCCCCTATGCTTTCTAAACCGATGAAATTAAATTCTAAGATAAAAGGGGTCAGAACCTTATTTGGAAAACATTTCCCTAGATCTTTCTAAACAAGAAAGATTGCGCTCTGCAAAGCAGAGCGCCGTTGGATTAAAAAATCTAATGGTGATTAAAAATTACCAATTTACAGAAGAAGATTCTGTGTAGGGAAATATTTTCCTAATTGCGTGAGAAATATCTTCTGTAAAACAGAAGTCCTTGGATTAAAAATCCAACGGTGAATAAAATTCAGCGATTGATCTAAAAGATCATTTTGGTTGGTTATAAAATCAATCAAAATCTCTTAATAAGAGATTTGGCCGAACAAACTGATTCTTTTCTTTCTCCTATAAATAGGAAGAGAGGAGGATAAAAAAAAGAAAGAAGGAAAAGAGAAAAGAGAAAGAGAAAAAACCATTCGTAAGCTTAAAAGAAAAGAGAATTTAATTCTCCAGAGAGAAAAAGAGAAGAAGAAACTCTAAGTAAGAAAAGCAACAAAACACGAAGAATATCCCCTCTCTTTTTTCACCTCCATAAGAGTTTAACTCTTCTAAAAAGAACTTAGTTCTTCCTCTGGTTAAGATCTGCAAAAGAAGATCTCCCCACAAGTTGAGAATTTAATTCTCATAGGGAAGATTTTGCCATGCAGATCCAAAACCTAGAAGGAAATCTTAGTTCAGAGAATTTAATTCTCCCAAAAAGTATATAGGAATTTAATTCCTCTGATGAAACAAGGGTTTAACCCTTCATATGAGAACTTAGTTCTCCCTTATGGCAAAGATCTGCAGAAGCAGATCTCCTCACAAGTTGAGAATTTAATTCTCATCGGGGAGATTCTGTCATACAGATCCCAAACCTAAGAGAAAAACTAAGTCTTAAGAATCCAATTCTCATAAAACAATGGGTTTGAAAGTCTCGAAACTCAGGATCTCCATGCACGTAAAAGGATTGGCATCCAACATGATAACTGCCGATCACGTGCTCCCACGTGAGCGTCTGTGATGAACAAAAAAGAATAAGAGAAATTGACTCACGTGAGCACACGTGACCCTATAATAGTGCTTAGCACTTAAAAAGGGAATAAATCAAAGGCAGTTTCCATCTTCGAGGCGCCTGACGTGCTCCCACGTGACCCAAATAGCGCTTAACGCTCAGAAGAGAACAAAAGAATAAACCCAAAGAAGCAGCGCTTCAGATTCTTGAAGTTTAATGCTATTTTGAAGCACCTCACGTGCTTACACATGACGACCACAGGGCTAACGTATTTAACATTTATATGCATCACTGCCCCAGAGTATCACGTGGGAGCATGTGAGCGCTAAATAAACATTTTAGTGTTGAACACTATGAAGGGCTAACATTAGCCAGAATCAAACCAAATGTTCCAAGGACCTTCGATTGAGCTCTTCAAGCTCGGGGTTTCCAAAGTCGATCTCAAGACAGCTAATAAGCTCCTAACAGATGACATCTAAACTGATGTTCATCCCACTTCCCAAAGTCGGGACATTGGTGCAAGGGTACATCTCTTCATACCTCTGATACATGTCGTTGTAATCCTTCAACGTCTTCAGAGAGATGGAGGGTCCCAATAACCAATAACTATTGATGCATCCCCAAACTGGTTAAACCAGAATCCCATGGACTATGAGGTCCTTAAACTCATGGACTATGATGTCCTTAACCTTCATGGACTGTGAGGTCCTTAAACTCATAGACTATTGTTTCCACCAATCAGAGCAAAGCTCTGTTCAAATATTGAAATTTGAAATGAAGTAGCGCTTCATAAAAGTGCTGCGCTAAGAGCGCCAGCGCTCACGTGCAAAGCATGAGTGTGCTAGCGCTAAGTGCACCGGCGCTCTGTAGCAGCGCTTACGTGCAAAGCACGAGTGCACTCGCACCAAGAGCGCCAGCGCTCTGAAGCAGCGCTCACGTGCAAGGCACAAGAGCGCTAAGTGCTAGAACTAAATGTTCTCCACCGTTGGATCAAATATCCAACGAACATGATTAAAAATCATCAAGTGACCAGAATAAAATTCTGTTAAGGAAACATTCCTCAGAATCTTTCCAAACAGAAAAAATTGTGCTCTGAAAATCAGAGCACCGTTGGATCAATGATCCAATGGTGATTAAAAATCACCAAGATACATAATATATTCTGTATGGGAAAAGATTTCCCAATCTTGTTAAAAATAAGAAAATTGCCTTCTGTAAAACAGAAGCCCTAGGATCAAAGATCCAATGGTGGGGAAATCCCCAAATCAATTAGAGAAAAAGATCTCTTCAACCGATTCAACAAATCCGCCTCTACTATATAAAGGCCCCAAGACTTCAAGTCTCACAGAGAGGAACTACCCCCATAAACTTTGAGAAATTTCAGAGAGAAGAGCAAACTCTCGGAAGAAGAAGAATTTCTTCAAGGTAAAATAAAGAGATCAAAATATCTCATTAGAAAAAGAACTTAGTTCCTTTGCCAGATCATAGACCTATAAGACAAATTGCCTTTCACAAAAGAGATCATAATATCTCACTATAAAAAAGGGGGGAGAATAATTTAATTCTCTTAGGATCACAGATCCATAAAGGCAAAGCATTTCACCAAAAACATAAGAGATTGAAACATCTCCTATAAAATAAGAACTTTGTTCTTAGATCCATGAGACAAAATCTCTTATAAGAGAGAATTTAATTCTCAGAGCGCAAAACTGCTTATAAAGAGTCTCAGCGCTCTAATTAAAAGAAGCGCCTCAGCGCTCCAAATCTAGCGCACAGCGCTACAGAGCCTCAGCGCTCCAAATTTAAAGAAGCGTTCTGTAACACCTTAGAATGTGTTTTGTAGCTAATTATATTTTATATATATAGTTTTAATAAAAAGTTCACCAATTTGGTTTCTAAATATTTTATCCTATTTAATGAGTATTTTATTAGAATTTTCCTAGGCACACACACACTTGTGCATGATAACTAGATTGTTAAGTGTGGTCTTACCATTTCTATAATCTAGTTTTAAGTTTTGTTTAGGTGTTATGGGTTGTTAAGTGTTATGGTTTTATTATTCATGGTTGTTTTAAAATGAAAATGAATTTGAAAAAGGTTTTAATATTGGTTTGAATTGTTGACTTTGGGAGAGAGGGAGAGAGGGAAAGCATGGGGCAACATGGCTCAAGTCATGCTCATTTATTGAGGAAAGAGAAAGAGAATGGGAGGGGTTTTGATTTTTCCTCTCATTTATCACTTCTCACTCTCATATTCCTCATTCTCTCACTCTCACATACACACACTCAGCAGCCACAGCAGCAGAAGAAGCTTCAGCAGCAGCAGCAACTAGTAGCAGCATCATCATCATCATCATCAGCAACAGCATCATCATCATCATCAGCAGCAGCAGCAGCAGGAACAGCAGGCAGCAACAGCAGTAGCAGAAGCTCCAGCAACCTACAGCAGCTCTTCTCCACTTCTTCACCTGCTCTCTAGGGTTCTTTAGGGTATATTTCTGAACCCTTTCCCTAGTTTGCTTAGCTTGTGTGTTAATTAGCTTTGATTAGTGTTAAATTAGCTAGTTTAGTGCTAATTATGGTGTTTTGTGTGGACTTTTGGATAATTGATGATTGTGTTGGTAAACCCTACCTATTTAAGTGTTATTAGGGCCACTTCAACTGAGAAATAACCCAGATTTCATTAAAATACCATAGGGTTTGCTTTTTGTGCAAATTGGTGATTTTAAAGCAATATATTGGGTTTCTGTGATCTGCTTTTGACCCGGGATCTTCAGGTTAAAATTGAGAAAACTGGGGCATGTACACTAGGTCTAGACACCACCACCAAAACACGAGCCACCCTCTCCCTACCCAGGCCGCCAATTAAATCAATCTGGCCGCAATTTGCGGCCAGGAAGGGGTGTTGGGGCTTGGGGTTTTGGGTACTGTAGTCTGCTGTGTAGTGTGGTGTTTTGGTATGTCTAGTTTTGTAATATTTGACCTGTAGGAAAATCTGGGACTATATATCGTGTTTGGTGTTCGTTGTGTTTGCGCGATACGTGAGAGGGTTCTGTGATCCAGCGTGTCGCGATGGTTTTAGACGCGCATACACACGATTCTGCGTATCGTGCACACGCACGTTTAGTTCGCGATGCGAGTTCTCGTTTTGGTTCGATATCGCGTTTTGCGGAATATTTGGCTTATATATGATTTCCATGTCTTATTTGCAGGTTTGCAGGCAGGGACTACGGACACTGCTACAGGAGGGAGCAGATGGTAGGATTCATCTAGCGTGGAGTGTAGGTGAGTAGATTTAACATCTACAGGGGAATCGCCCGCATGGCGTTATGCGTCTGGGCTAGGATTCTAATACTTGTCGCATATTCTACGTCATTGTTAGAATTGCGCCTTTACCTATTAACTTAGATATAGTTGTACTGTGACTAGTAGCCGT
The DNA here is from genome assembly GCA_030015575.1 of Agapanthus africanus. Lineage (NCBI taxonomy): Eukaryota > Viridiplantae > Streptophyta > Magnoliopsida > Asparagales > Amaryllidaceae > Agapanthus > Agapanthus africanus. The sequence goes on from CM057339.1 coordinate 33,867,741, forward strand.
AGGGCACTGCACACATTATTGACGGTTCATGTCGCACGAGCACGGATTGTATGCTACACACACACCGTCAATAATTGCCATGTCACACACTAACCATTATAGATTCTATTGCTTATCACACATGACATTTAGCTTATCGGTATACCTATAGTGTATCATACCTTTAGTGATAGGTATATTTACACCTTGCGATACAGCTACAGGTATACCTTGCACATATTTTACTTATACCGGGGGATATCCTACATATTTTAGTTATACCCAGGGGGGTATACGACATCAGTTCTTATAGGTAGATATCTATACATTGCTACGCCTGTATGTTACACACATATTCAGTTGCTGTTACATATTTACCTTTACTGATGTTACTTAGCTGTACCTTATTGGTTTCGCATACGTCTGGTTTCAGCTACATATTCTCTGTTATATGCTCGCATTTCAGATATATCGTATATATTTATTCCTGGATTGCGCATTCTTATTTTGATTTTACATGATGTTTTCTGGATTTAGGAACCGCGGGAGTTCATGAAATTATGCATACATTGAAAAACCCGGTTTCCTTGATATGATATTTGCGCAGCCACCATGAGATTTATCAGTTCTGATTATATACTCCATACGAGGTGTGGTTGCTGTATGAGGGTACATGGTGGGGCCCGGTATGGTTCCCCTCGGCAAGAAGATCGATGAATGTTGCCGATTGAGCCTGGAGACGGGCTAGTACCTACCGGTGACAGTACTGATGACTCGGCGGAGGTCATGGAGACACCGTTGGGAGTCATGCACGTATGCATACGTCGAAAGGCGAGGGTCAGAGCTAGGCACTTGTGCTTTCGGGACAGCGTATGATACGTACCTATCAGGATTTCTGTGTCGATGCTTGGCACATTGTTTTCATGATATTTCTTTTAAACACCTTTGTATATATAACAGGGGATTAGCCGTTGTTATATATACCCTTACACCAATATTAGTGGAATGGGACGCTAATATATATGTATTGCCCCCATCATATTTATTTCTGCAAATATATATACCTTTAGGATATTAGAAACTTACTTGAGATTCGACTTGGGATATAGGTGATTCATTGAGATATGATATTGGATATGAAACAGATTGTTGATTTGTACATTCGAGATATAGGAGAGCTATTCGATATTGTACATTGAGGTGATGTGAGACCTATGTGATGTGAGAGCCCAGTTTGGGGGCTGATTTGAGGAAATTGTGGATTTGAGTGTCTTGATGGATTGTGATCCTGCCACGATGTCAGGTTTCCGTGGAAATGACATATTCCACCCCATACCTCACACTTATCTACTTTATGCACAGTTTCATATATTGGTAGTACCTGTTAGTGTACCCTTATGATAGTTGCATATTTACATTCTCATATCCCTATTGCATGGTTATTGCATATTATTGTCATGTTACTATTGCTTCACATATTGATTGTACCTGCTAGTGTATTTTCCCTTATTCAGCATTTGCATGACATGTTATTACTGTAATCGCATATCTTAGATTCATGCTGTACGTGCATTCCTGCGATTACCTGCATATGTTATCTACTATTCACGAGTTGGCAACTCACCCCCGTTGTGCCACAGGTGTTTCAGGTTGTTCCTCAGAGTAGTCGAGGCAGGCTATTCCGCTTTTCAGCTATCATCTTTTGCTACAGATACCGCGTCAGCTCACAGTACTATTTTGCTTAGGTGTGTTTTGGTGGTTATCTGTATTTTGTATTGTACATTCGTTGTATCTTGTACTCTCCATCTACTATTATGTTGTTGACTTAGAGACTTGGTGAGGACGTTACTGTATATTATTTGTGGGTTTGTTGTCTTTTATATACAGCTTTCTCTCTGTTGTCTTTATTTCTTCGCTACAGCGTCATATTTTTGTGTTGCATTCATCTTGGTTAGTTTTACAAAAAGGGGGTGTTGCTAATACTTTAAAGAAATAAAGTAGGACTTTTAAAGAATTTGGGTTGCGATTTCAAATGTTTCAAAAACTTATATTATCTTTTCCGTATTTTCTTGGTTTAGATTTCTGGGTTTTGGCTTTCTTTTACTGCGTTATGTCTTTGGGCGTTGCGTTGTATTAGGGCCGTCACGGGCCAATTTTGGGTCGTGACACGTTCCGCGCTCGTTGACTGGCGCACAACGCCAAGAGCGCCACGTGTTCCTCACGTGTGCACTACATCACAAGAAGCACTTTGCGCTCATTGACTGGCGCACTGCGCTAAGCGCACCACGTGCTCCTCACGTGTGAGCTACATCATAAGAAGCGCTCTGCGCTCATTGACTGGCGCACAGCGCCAAGCGCGCCACGTGCTCCTCACGTGTGCGCTACATCACAAGAAGCGCTCTGCGTTGATTGACTGGCGCTCAGCGCCAAGCGCACCACGTGCTCCTCACGTGTGCGCTACATCACAAGAAGCGCTCTGCGCTCATTAGCTGGCGCCAAGCGCACCACGTGCTCCTCACGTGGGCGCTAAGAGAACATAAAATGTTCTTTAAACAGTAAAGCCCCAGATCTATGATGAGTGCCCAGCACTCAATAAAAGACAAAAAGATTGTCAGAGCCCAAACCAATGCTCAGCATTGTTAAATGTTCAACATTTTAACTAAATGGGCTGAGCCTAAAGTGGCCACAGAACCCTACCTCAGATTAATTGAGCCCATATGCTCATAAATCTTTAACAGATCTTAGTCCAAGACTTGACTACAGATTTCCCAACCAACATTGGTTCAAGGGTACATCTCTCTATACCTCTGATATACGTCGTTGTAATTCCTCAACGTCTGCAGAGAGATGGAGGGTCCCAATAACCAATAACTTTTGGTGCAACCAAACCACACAGACTATGACGTCTTTAAACTGGACTATGATATCCTTAAACTTTACGGACTGTGGGGTCCTTAAACTAATGGACTATGATGTCCTTAAACTTTACGGACTGTGAGGTCCTTAAACTCATGGACTATGATGTCCTTAAACTTTACAGATTATGATGTTTTTAAACTACCACGGACCGTGGGGTCCTTAAACTCATGGACTATGATGTCCTTAAACTTTACAGACTATGACGTCTTTAAACTGGACCGCAAAGTCCCTAAACTAAAACAATAGAGCCCAAATGCTCTTTTGTTGGATCTAAATGATCCTGTTAAGTAGATCTTAGTCTAAAATTAGACTAACGTATCCTTAACAAATTGTTAAGTTGATCTTAGTCAAAAATTAGACTAATGTATCCTTAACAAACGTTTAAGTTGATTTTAGTCTTAAATAAGACTAACGTATCCTTAAACCTAACCCAAAACCCAAATCTAAGAAAATACGGATTTGGACTAATCCACGCCCTACGGGCGACAACATAAATTAGTCTCCGTATACAATCCACGGGCAACCAAAAAATAAAACAAACACACACGACATGAAGTGACCATCTGGAGAAAGAGAAAGTTATTACCGCGATACGGTAGCATAATTAACTGCAGGGGTTTGCGCCTACAGGGAAGAGCGTCCCCACAATCAAAAACCTCTCAAATGAGGGGGAATCTGACGAGTCTGCTACATCGGCCGCATCCGTCTAAACTTTCGATACATGGTGCCATAAATCAACTTGGCATCTTCGGAGAGATGGATGGATAAAACCAAATAGCATCTGCCCCCAAATTCAGGCAAGACGAACCTACGCGGTTCTGTCTTCGCGGTTTTCGGCGGAGAACAGATTCTGGCACGCCCGGTGGGACCTTTTCCTCTTTCCACTCCACACTTCGTGTGTCGTGTTTCGCGAACGAATCGCGGTTTTCTATGGTTGTCCCTGGATTCGAGATACTAAGATTTGGTGTCTTGCTCCGTGCAGAAAATAGAAGATCAATGGCTTCTAACTGCACAAATTGCAACAACTGCGACAACTCCCACTCCGTCCTTGCTGGAGGAGTGACCTACGGGCCTCAAGTGGCCTCTCTTTTTACAATGATGGTGGACCAGGTGACGCGAGCCACCACAGGGCTATTCTTTAGGACCATGTTCCCACCCATGAGCTTCAACGCCCTACTGCCATCGCAAGAAGCCCCGAAGAAGTCGGTCTTTGATTGGCTTACAACTACCACGGCCCCTCTCAACGGGTTGCCCAAGTCCAATGCCTCAGTTTTCAACAACCTGGGCCAAAGCTCAAGTGGGCCCATGAAGAAGCCCGCGATACCTGAGGCAGCCATCCCGAAGCAGATAGCCATTCCTGCTCCTGAAGTCATTAAAGCGGCTTCTCCTGGTAAAAGATCAGTCTTTGCAAGACTGGCTGCTCTAACTCCCATTCCAGGCGAAGTCATCAAAACTGCTACCCCTGCTCGAAAGTCAGCCTTCGACAGATTGGCCGTCCCTCCTCAGCAGACGTCGGTCTTTAACAGGCTAACTATAACAATAGCTCACTCAACAGCAAAAGTGGTCTCGGTCGCTCGACATGCTTGACATCGTCACTAGCACCGAGTGAGGAAAGCTGGGGGCAGCTCTCCTTCTGGACTAACTCCGCCAGCTCCGATGGTGGAAATTGATGTTGCTGTTCCAACTGGGAACAACTTTGAACTACTTAACAGGGTGCGCAGGAATTCACCAACTGCCGTGCTAAAAAAGTCTCCTCCGCCTGTTGAAAAGATCACAAAGGCGAAGCCGGAGCAGCCCTCTCAGTGGCTGTCCTCCAAAATTTACAAAGTCTGGAGACAGGTCCAAGACTCAGTGATCAACCAAGACTACTCCCGCCGATTGAAAAAGATGAAAGTTTGGCAAGAGAAGGACCACCCTGTCGTACCGCAGAAGGTGTCGTTTACTTAGGTGCCCGCTGCAACGGCCCCCTCAACTTCGATCACTCACAAAAGAAGAAGGCCAGAGAAAATCCCCGTGTCTGCGATGAAAGGCACCGAACCTAAACGCCCCAAGTCTGGGGGCATGGTGGTGAACACTGTTTATATGGCATCCAGAAAAGAGGATAGCCGTATCTCTACGGGTCATCGACCACTCACTAGATCCGTAACGAAGGCCCAGGAGCAACAGCAAAAACTCCAGGAAATGTTAACACAGATGGCTGTACTCACTGGGCCAAAAGAAAACCCGAAAACGTCGTCAAAGCAGCGTCATGAACAAGAAACTGATTCTGAGTTCCTCCGCAGAATCCTCGAGAAGAAAGACAAAGAGGCAGCGGAACAAGCTGCCAACATAAAACGAATGGCGCTTTTATTTCAAGACATGGTCGGGATGATGTTACAGCCGGATGCTCCAGCTGAAGACCCTCCGATTCTCCTCGAAGACAACCGAGGGGAGACGTCAAACCCCCTCCCTGCTTGTTCAGCAGCCAAGGAGGAGACCATTTCTAAAGCTGCACTGGATGACTATATTGCTCAATAGATAGGAGCTCATCAGGCGAACGAAGTGGCTGGCCAAATTATTAAGACTAGACGACCCTATCCGGGTTGGTACGATCAAATAAAGTACCCGCCAGGATATACGATCCCTAAATTTCATGTATATAAGGGTCGGGAAATCCACACCAACACATAGCTCAATTCAGGGCTCTGTGCGGCAACATCGGAGGTGACGACAAACTGCTGCTTCGCCAGTTTGTTGGCAGCTTGTCGGAGACAGCGTTTGAATGGTACTCTGAGCTCCCGAACGACTCTGTTAAGACATTTGCAGAAATGGAGTTACTGTTTACGCAAAAATTCGCGAGCGCTAGCGAGCGCACTCCGATCACCGCACTAATTAACGCCAGGGTGAAGCCAGGCGAAACATGGGTTCAGTACGCGATACAGTGGCGGAACCTATGGTCGAAATGCGAACAATGCATAGAAGAGGCTCCTGCAGTGGGCACGTTTGTAGAAACCCTCGATCCGCAGGCGACAATATCCCAGTTCATGATGTTTTTCAAGCCGACTACCTTTCAAACTTTGATTGATAAGCTGGCCCAAATGGACCAGATGGGTTATAAGCCTTCCTTTTCAAAGACAGAACCGCGGAATGAAAAGGGCAAAGGAAAAGCCACCTTTGTCGCCAATGCTCAACAACAGCCGAGCGACTTGAAACCTGTTGTTCGCCAAAGCAACGTGCGTCCACGCCAATCCCTTGAGGAGAGACTGGGACGTCCTTACTCGTTTCCGCGGGATAAAACAAGGAGATTGTTCGAGCTGGCAGTGCGGAATAGACTCATCAATCTGCCAGAGCCAAGACGTCCGCTGCAGCCAGGCGATGCCAACAATCTTAATTACTGCCTCTACCACCGAGTAGTAAGCCATCCAATCGAAGATTGCTTCGTTTTCAAAGGCTGGATTGAGGACCAATACCAACAAGGCAAATTCGCACTGTCCAAGAATTGGAAAGTAACCCTGCCCCAGCCGCATGCTCCTAAAAAGGTGGACACACCGGGGGCATCGTGCTCTTTTATAAAAGAAGCTCTATGGGAGGTCGCTCTTTCAGCCAAGACGAAAAGAATGCTGAAGGATCTTCACACATGCTGAGCAATTAGGTGGAAAAGTCCGCTAGAACTTAATGTCATTGAGGGAATGCTGAAGCCACGCCTGACTCCAAGAATTGGTAGCGATAGTCAAAACGCTCAGGCCCAACCGTCAAAGTCTTCGAAGAAGAATAAGAAGAAGACCAAAAGGCTCGTGAAGCATGGTGATAAGCGTACGGACCTGCAAAAACAAATTTACGCGTTGGAAGAATATAACCAGAAGGCGCGAACCCCGGTCACGCTTCAAGAGTTTCTCAACCACATCCTTGAAGACGGAGATAGCGACAAAGATGAGGGAGAAGACTCATCAGATGAACCTAAGAATTATGTGGCAAGCTGCCACGTGATCTCTCACTCCCCGGTAGATGGTGAAGAAGCTCCTGATGTGGAGAAAAAGGGGGCAGATCCTGAACCAGGACTCCTGGGACCGTCAGACGAGATGATTGACGTATTCCTAAATGAGGCCCGTTAGAAAAGCAAAGCCAAACGCCGACGACTGAATGAAAAGGTTGAGGTACTCCAACCAGATCGAAGAACATCCGCCGCAGACAAAAGCAAACTTAAGATGAGGAAACGATTCGCTAGAGCCCTGTCAAAGGGAATGAAGTTGTCCTCTTTCAGAAGAAATTCTCCCGGCGGTATACATCTTGATGAAGCGGACGTAGATCCTAACTTCTGCTTATACCATCAGAGGATTGCACACCCTACCGAAGAGTGCGTAGCCTTTAAAAACTGGTGGCAGGGATATGTCGCCCACCGACAACACGTTCAGCGAATGAAGCGCAAGACTCGTCGGGAACAGAGAAGCACGACAGAAGAAAGAAAAAGAACTACCAGCAACGGTCACATGGTTGATTCCGGGGGAATGCAAGTTCTCACCTTCGGGAGCGATTCGGATGAAGAAATATCCCTCGGTCCTCTCTTTAAGGAAACCATCTCTGAAGCAGAAAAGATGAAGACTTATGAGAACATTCAGCTGCGCAATCGCATGCTACCTGAAAAGAATCTCGGACCCGTAAACAAGGGATCGAACAAAAAGGATAAAGGGAAAGAAAAAGCTCCTGAAGATATCGCCCTCGATGACCGAGTCGTCGAAGAGCTGGCAGTCAAGGACTTGCCCAAGAAAAACAAGGTGGATTACAACATTCTGGCACACCTGAGGAAGATACCCTCGCAACTGAGCATTCTCGATGCCCTTCTGATATCTAAAAAGGCAAGAGATTCTGTGATCAAGGCACTACAAGAGCCCGAGCAGTTCCAAGCTTTCCTCGCCGAAGAAAAGATGAAGAACGAGCTGGAAGAAATTCACACAGCTGACATCACTTTCGGCGATGAAGATCTCTTCCTCGGAACATGCGAACACAACCGTCCCCTGTATGTCACCGGATACTGCCATGACATCAAGATGGGGAAGATTCTAGTTGACAACGGGTCCTCTGTCAATCTCCTAAATGTGAGGGTACTAAAAGAAATCTGTATGAGCGTTCAACACCTTGCTCGGGATAAAATCACTATCTCCGGGTTTGACTCCCAGTCATCACGGACGCTCGGGTCTATAATACTGACGTTATGCTTTGGGCTGCTCATCACTGACATCAAGTTTCACGTCATTGACGCCAAGACTTGCTACAACGCTTTGCTCGGCCGGCCTTGGTTACACGAGTACAACATCATACCTTCTACACAACATCAGTGTATGAAGTATTTCAAGGATGGTCTCGAGTATACCGTGACAGGGGAGCTGAACCCATTCTCAGTGAATGAAGTCTGAAAATACGAAGATGCAAAATACTTCTTGCCAGACTTCGAAGACACGGAAAGGTGCCATAAGCCGGAGAATAAGCAAAAAGCTATCACCACCATTCCAGTCTTCGGGAGCGATACCGAGGAGGAAGAAGCGATGGTCTATTCGGGACCTCCCCAATACAATAAACCGGGACCGTCTACCCCTATCCTGGTCTTTGGAAGTGACTCTGAAGACGAGGTCAACGCAGTATTCTCGGCTCGTCCATCAGTGCAAGCCTTCATTGAAGATAATCAGAGTTTGCAGATCTCCATGGTTCCGCAAGAGCATTACAAAGAGCTTGACGCACTTGATACCTATAGTGTGTAAGAACTGCAGACGTTCTACATCCCTTCCAGGCGAAAGAATGAAAAGGCGATCCTCTTTTATCGATCCACGGAAACCAAAGTGGAGAAAGAAATCTGGCATAGCGCCGATTCTATGGTTGACAGGCTCCAGCCCATCCGTCTGCCCAGATACTATACAGAAGGATTAAAAAGGCTGTTGAGGCGCCAAGGCGTACCCTTGAAGCAGACCGCGTGACAAGCCCAGTTCTACAACAGAATCTGGAACTTCCCTGGAACTCAGCAAAAATTGCCCAACGGGAGAATGGAAACGATCGGGCTTGGAGATGTTCAATCCAAGAAACGAGAGCGAGTCCATGGCTGCTACGTTATACATGATTCCGATGAAGAAGGAGATGCTCTGTTAGAAGACGCTAACCCTGAACCAAAACGAGGTCCCGCCATGAAAGTGCTAAGTCCGTCGTTCGAAGAACAGATGGACAAGCTAATAAGGGAAGCGGGTCAAAAAGTCCGGGATGACCACAACCGTGAAATGGCCATTTACAAGAAAGGTAGGACGCAGCTCCTCCTACAGCAGGCTACGAAAAATGACGATGCCCTTCATCCCCAGCCCGTCATACGGAAGACTCGACGCGGAGGCAAAAATAAACTGAAGAACGGAAAAAATGTTCGACGGCAGCAAAGCGGGTCCAAGAAGTCTCGTGATCGAAAATTGAGCAGTCGGGATTCATCTTTAATAAAGAAGATGGGTCGAGCATACTCTTTTCCCTAAGACAAGACAAGAAAGATATTCGATCTTGTCATGAAACATCAAATGATTACGCTCCCGGAGTCCAAACACTCTGAACAAGCAGGCGAGGTCTCTCACCCAGATTATTGCTCCTATCACCGAGCGATAGGACATCCCCTCGAAGACTGCTTCACATTCAAAAACTGGGTAGAAGACTAGTATCAGCAAGGTAGGTTCGCTCTATCCAGCAGTTGGAGGTAACCCCGCCACAGAAGCATAAACCGAAAGCCACATATGCAGCGAGAGTAGAGCCGGATCAACATCGTTCTTGGAAGCGATCTCGTACCTGTCACATGATAATGATGTCAGGAGAAGGAGTACGCGAGGATATGGCTGACCTCCTATGGTGCTTTGAAAACGATGATGACGAGGTGATCTCAGAGTTTCCACCGGCGCCAAAAGAGCTGGAAGATGGGATACATACTACTGCAGATAATCTCAAAAAAATCGACTTGGGAATGGAAAACGACCCACGGCCGACGTTCGTCAGTGAGCTGTTGTCTGAAGAAAAGGTGGCTATGCTCAAGGATGTGCTCACGCAGTATAAAGACTGCTTCACATGGAACTATTCCGAGATGCCGGGGCTAGATTCGGAAATAGCTGTGCACAAATTGGCGATATCTCTGGACATCAAGCCAGTCAAACAAGCGCCGAGAAGAATGCGGATCGAACTTGAAATGAGCATCAATGCGGAGGTCAAGAAGCTAATCAACTCCGGCTTCATCCAAGAGGTTCTGTATCCTGACTGGATCGCCAACATCGTCCCAGTGATGAAAAAAATGGGATAGTACGCATTTGCGTAGACTTTTAGGACCTCAACAAAGCATGTCCGAAGGATGACTTCCCCGTACCGGTCACCGAGCTGATGATAGACAGCACGTCCACTCATGAAGTCTTCTCCTTCATGGACGGCTCATCGGGGTACAACCAAATAAAGATGCATCTCAAAGACCAGAAGCATACCACTTTCCGGACTTCCCTGGGAATATTCTGTTACAAAGTGATGCCTTTCGGCTTGAAGAACGCCGGCGCCACCTATCAGAGGGCCATGATGAAGATTTTCGATGACCTCATACATGAAGTCGTCGAATGCTATATCGACGACCTTGTGGTGAAAAGCAAATCGCACGAGGAGCATTGGGAGCATCTAAAAATGGTGTTCCAACATCTTCGGAAATACAATCTGAAGATGAACCCACTCAAATGCGCGTTCGGAGTCTCCTAAGGAAAATTCCTCGGATTCATCGTACGACACCGAGCCATCGAAATAGACCCTTCAAAAATCAAGGCGATCATGGAAATGCCTCCGCCAAGAACTCTCAAGCAACTGCGGTCTCTCCAAGGAAAGCTCGCATATATCCGACGGTTCATAACCAACCTCTCCGGCAAATGCCGCCCCTACAGTCATCTAATAAAGAAGGGAACCCCTTTCGTCTGGGATCGTAAATGCCAGAGCGCACTAGACGAGATCAAGCAATACCTGCAGAATCCGCCAGTACTGACCACTCCGGTCAAGGGAAAACTTCTCATCCTGTACACAATCGCCCTTGAAGGTTCCTTAGGCGCACTATGGGCACAAGAGAATGATCAAGGGAATGAAAGAGCCCTCTACTACTTGAGTCGAGTTCTCCTGGGGGCAGAAAACAATTACTCCCTCATTGAAAAACACTGTCCGGCGTTAATCTTCGCGATAACGAAGCTCAGGCACTATGCGTTGGCGCATGAGGTCCATCTCGTATCAAAGGTGGATCCTCTCAAATATTTGATGTCAAGAGCCATACTGACAGGAAGGCTTGCTAAATGGGCCCTCCTTTTGATGGAGTTCTCGATGACTTATCGTCCCCTCAAGGCAGTGAAAGGCCAGGCCATTGCCGACTTCCTCGCTGAGCATCCTATACCTGCCGATTCACCCCTAAATTGCGAATTGCCAGACGAGCACGCGTTTGACACGATCGACACGGAGAAAGAAAGGAGTGATACCCGATGGGAACTCTACTTCGATGGAGCATCTTCCATGAAGAAGCCAAAGCACAACTTCCCCATAATCAAATCTGGGGTAGGCCTCATCTTCGTGATTCCACAAGGAGGGATAATGCGCTTTGCCTTCTCCCTAACAGAGCCGAGGACAAACAATGAAGCCGAGTATGAAGCTTTGATAGCAGGTTTCAAGATCACTGTCAACATGGGAATTGAAAACCTCCTCATATACGGGGACTCCCAGCTGGTCGTTAGTCAAGTAAATGGCGACTATCAAACGTGCAAACCAGAGTTGGTAAAGTACGGTGAGAGAGTGCAGCAATTGCTGACTCAGATCCCTTCTTATGCCTTGGAAAGCATACCATGCGCGGAAAATAGCAAAGCAGATGCGTTAGCCAAACTTGCTAAAGAACTGGCTGACGAAAACCTCGATGACGTGAGGATCGTTGTGCAAAGTCATCGGGTTTTCGCACCGGTAGAAATATCTCCGGAATCGTTTGAAGAAAAGGAAACGACCAAGAAAGCGGCCCTACAAATAAAAGACCAAGAAAAGGCTAAGTATTGGAGAGAAGTCTTTATAGACTATTTCAAATCCCGTCGAACACCTGAAGATGCGCCCTCAAGACATCAGCTCATGAAACGAGCTCTATCCTTCGCCTTCGTCAATGATACTCTGTATAAGAGATCATTTGATTCTCTATGGCTAAGATGCCTAGGGCCGGAAGAAGTGAGGAGAGTCGTCCAAGAAACTCACGACGGACTCTAAGGTTCTCACCAAGCCGGGCCGAAGATGAAACTGAAGATCAAAAGGATGGGCTACTATTGGCCCACAATGATCCAAGACAGTCTCGAATACGCGAAGTAGTGCCACTCGTGCCAGATTCAGGGGTTTTTATCCACCAGCATCCAAATCCGCTACATCCAACGGTGGTTAGCTGGCCGTTCGAAATGTGGGGAACTGACATAATCGGGCCCATTGAACCAGCATCGTCCAAAGGACATCGGTTCATATTGGCGACAACTGATTACTTCTCCAAATGGGTGATTGATCTCAAAAACTATCTATTACCGCAATCAAGAACGGCGTCGCTTGGTAGCTAGCCGGTGAGTACGGGTCGGTCCATAGGGATTTTGTGAATCTCCTAGTCGCGCTAACGAGTTAATTCCGAAGGGTGTTCGGATTGATTATTAAATCTAAAAACCTAATTATTCTATACTACGATTATCTAGATCTAGTTTTGCTAAAGTTAGGTTTAGGGATGGTTTGGAAATGCAAGTAAATCTTAACGCTTTCTATACCCAATTTAGGATCTATGAGGAGTTATGGTAATTATCAGTAAAGGGGATTAGATCCATTCGGGAAGGTGTTCCTTTCTCTAGGTTCTTGTCCTTCCTTTAGAGATCCTTACCCTAACCTCCATGGAAAACGCGCGCAACCGGGCTTTTACACTACGGTATCACCGCTACCTCGAGGGATAGGATGCCGTAGGGCACGGTGTGTGCGTGTATGCATGGAGTCCTATTGAAAATATATTATGGGTAAGAAAGGGATGAGAGATCCCATCTCTCAAAATCCTTCCCCAAAGCTAACTCTAAACAATTTATCTACGGCAAGAAATTAAATCTACCTAGGGCAAAGAATTGAAATCTAAACTAGAGCAACGAATTAAATCTACTTACAGATGCATCTCTCCAATCATCAACGCAGGTTTATCAGATCTGAATCCATGAGTTGAAAAGAAACACCGATGCTCTCCATAAAGAATTCTGAATTTATTATTAAAAGGAGGCATAAAGTTTACAATCTTTAGAGTTCCTATTTATAGAGAATAGGAAACCCTAGGTTACATTTTGATCCGCATGTCTGCAATTACAAAAATAGCCCTAGGTCAACTTTTCAGCGCCGCTAAACATTTTGGTAAAAAAATATCCGCATACGGGCACAATATGTCCGCGGAACCGCGGCAATAGCAGGCTTGGGCCGCGGTTCCACGGCCCTTTAGAAAGATTGGGTGCTGAAAATTTAGGGTTTTGTTCTTGGTCTTATTGGGCTTCTGGTTCTTTGGTTCTTTTATCAATTGGGCCTCTACATTGGTTCCAGATCTTCAGTGAACAATTTGCAATGGATTTTTAACCGTTCGCTTTGTAATTTTGGACCTTGCGTTGCCTTGTTAATTGTGAACTGTCCTTCGTCTAGGCTTGACTAAGATCCTCCTATTTGTTGGTCAAAAGTCCATTTTTTCATTGTCTTTACATCGTTTTCACTGTTTTCTGTTCAGGAACCTGTAACCTGTAACATGTAGCAGACATGCGTCAAAAGCACCTGTTTATCTATAAAAAGAATAAGAATGAGGAATATGATAATGCAATATTATGGTCTGAACAAATACCCCCAAACTTATCTTTTGCTCGTCCTCGAGCAAACTTATTTTTATTCACTAAAATCCTAACCGCACTTTCGCAGGGAAACGCGATTGCACTGAGCACGTGCAACAAGCCGTTAAACCTCTAGGTGCCCCTAGTAGGAGGAGTGTTGTCTCCTGAGGGTTTTCAGCGGATACTACCCACAAAATCCTATCAATTTGGCTTTTCGACTTTAATTCTCCAATTAGGTTTTCTAACAAGGAATTCTATTAACGTCGACCCGTAAATTATCCACCCATATTCTTCACGCTTCCTCATCATTTAACTTAAGATTATATATGTTATGCAGACTTACTTAGCTTTCGGTATTTCTTAAGTTTTCCTTCTAGGGTTTCATCTCCACTCAGGAATTTCTATCAACTCTACTAAAGATACAAGTTCTATTCTTCATCCCTTTCTCTCATCTAAACTCCAATCACATATCCCCACGTGTGTGTATAAATTACCCCTACACTTGGAAATTCAAATCAAGTAATCATACCCTTGTCCGTTGTCCAAAGCACTTCTTAATAGGTGAATTTTTAATTGAATTTTGCTTACACATCCTTCATGCGACCGTTAATACTTCTTGAGGTACCAACGACCGATTACAAAATGCGTTTGCACTTTTAAAGTGTAATTCCTAGTCTTGCAACACCCAAGGCTTTTAGCAGTGACTCCCAAACCAGTTGGTCTAAGGCACTAGGTGATGAAGCACCCTCGCTAAATATTTTTCTATTTTTGCAGCCTTAAGTAATCACAAAAACCAGTGTTCATTTTTTTATTCTTTATTCACACTTGTATTTTTTTTATTTTCATTGTACTAAAGACTTTAGACAAGAGTATTTCAAGGTCTCTTCTACTATTCCAAGTTTCAAGGTGCGTGATTGTGCAAATTGTAGGGTATACGTTTTCAGAATCTAGACTTAAGCTAGGAACTATTTTTCAAACTTATACTCCAATAAGAACATCAATACTCTTCCCTTATTTTGACTTAGTCCAAGAAGTGAACTCAAAATTTGCCTATTTCTAAATAAACTACAAAGGCATATACTTTCTACCGTTAAACTTTAAGGAAAGTTATTTTTAGGGTTTTTAATTTACTAAGTCTAAGATCTAGTTGTTCCTAACCAGTTAACCTATTTGTCAAACTCAAGTTAAATAAGACAAAATTGAATACAATAATTTTTATAATTTTTCAAAATTTTTCAAATTTTATGGGTTTTCAAATAAGTATGCAGATGCAAAAATATGTACAAATGAATGCAAAGGAAGAAGACGTACCGAGCATACCCCCAAACTTGAACTTGACAGTGTCCTCACTGTCATGCTAAACCAAGAGGGTCAAAAATGCCAGTACTCCCATGTTTATTTATTTATAAATTTTTTTTATTTTTTTAATGTTTTGAAATTTTTTTATTTTTTATAGAAAAAGAAAACAAAAAATATATACATATATACAACAAGGTTCCCCCCAAACTTAAGCTTGGCCTTACACAAGCCAAAGGTTAGCACCAACCATTCAAAAATCTTATCGTGGTAATGGTATAGTTGGTGCAAGAATGGGGTGGAAAGAAAAGAAATGAGAAACACGCGAGACCGTGTGGAAAGAAGAATGGTAGAATATGGTCTCGGTGGAGGAGCAGAATGGCGGAAAGGAGAAAGAAGGGTCGCGCGATCTTGAGGGTGTAAATCGAGTGAATAAATTAGCGCAATTTGTGATGACCGATGTGTTAAAAGCGATTGCGCTAACCTATCAACTCGTCGAGAAATGGGATCAAATCCCTCAAGATTCACAAGAAAACATGGGTACGCCGAACTTGGTATCGGAGATGAAAGCGTAACGGTCTCTTGTACGGTCGGAACAATGGGAAAGACGAAAAGAAGTGAATTAGGGATAGTATCATTCTCACCGTAGTAAACTGTCTCGAACTTGAAAGATTCCATTAATGGTTCGAAACTACTGTAAGCAACCGAGTCTGATGGTTCAACTAACTCATCTGAAAATGTAAAGGACTCAAACTCGGGCGGTGAGTCATCAATATCGTTCGAAAAAGTGAAACACTCGTACATGTTATCGGCTGTGAGAACTGTGTCAGATTCAAAAGAAAAATTTTCAAGCTCACAGTCTTCAAGCGTGGTCGGAACGATGGAAAGGAGGGAGGGTGATATAATAGTCAAAGGTTCATGAGGCTGAATTGGAAAATCAGACACATCAAACAGAAATGATTCAACCTCAATATGATCCTCAAAACTCTCCTCAATACTATCCTTATAATTCTCCTCAAGATTCAACTCATCCATACCAGTATCATCAAAGTCAAGACGCATATGAGATTCGGGAGAAACATTTAATAACTCGGGATGATGATTTGAACATAAAATCTCAATTAAATCGACAGGTTCATCATCCGAAATATTCCCGGCGTCTATATCCTCAATCAAGTGAAAATCAATTTTCTTAGACACCTCATCAAAAGCATGGATATCTATCGATTTAGGTTCTAGATGGGAGGTGTAAAGATCGAAAGGATTAGGTGCGGTTTCACTCGAAAGGGGTTCCTCACAATTTGGCAAATCAAACACTACAAAATCACACAACTTGTTTTTATTTTGAACTTGTGAATCATTTAGGACATTCGATGGAAAACTGGA
Source organism: Agapanthus africanus (assembly GCA_030015575.1). Classification (NCBI taxonomy): domain Eukaryota; kingdom Viridiplantae; phylum Streptophyta; class Magnoliopsida; order Asparagales; family Amaryllidaceae; genus Agapanthus; species Agapanthus africanus. Next base: position 33,884,171 of record CM057339.1, read on the forward strand.
GTTGTGGGCTTCAATTGGGTAATGGTAGGTTTGATTTAGAAATCCTCTCTCATTCTCACTCTGTCCAACCGCCTCCTCATACATTGAAAAATTTGGAGCTAGCGGAAAACTAGCTACCGGTTCAGCAGGTTGCATAAAGGCGGCCACGGACGCTTCCACATTCCTAACCATTTTCTTTGTTGCTGTGATATACGCCTTCAACGACTCTTCCAAACTAGACTTAGGTGGTGAGGGGGTTTCGGTAAAAGATTCGAAATTGTGTGGATATGTGAAACTCCCTAATGGCTGTGTAGAATCAATGTCTAGTAACGGTGGGAAAGTCGGGTAGGACTGGTAGGAAGTGCGTGATTGGACATGGGTAGGGTCAACATATGGATAAAAAGGTGAATAATCGTGCGGATCCCTAGAACTAGATTGTTCCCCTTCGAATGGCGGCGCACAAGACTGCGAAGTCCTGGCACTGAGATTCGGGACAGATGCTATTTGGTTTTATCCGTCTACCTCTCCGAAGATACCAAGTTGATTTATGGCACCGTGTATCGAAGGTTTAGACGGATGCGGCCGATGTAGCAGACTTTGTCAGATTCCCCCTCGCTTGAGGGGTTTTTGATTGTGGGGACGCTCTTCCCTGCAGCCGCAAGCCCCTGCAGTTAATTACGCTACCGCATCGCGGTAGCCACTTTCTCCTTCTCCAGAATTTCACTTCGTGTCGTGTGTGTTTGTTTTGTTTGTGGTTGCCCGTGGATTGTATACGGAGACTGAGTAATGCCGTCGTCCGTAGGACGTGGATTAGTCCAAATCCGTATTTACTTAGATTTGGGTTTGGTGTTTTTTAGTTTAAGGATACGTTAGTCGCGTTGCGGCTAAGATCAACTTAAACGTTCGTTAAGGATACGTTAGTCCAGTTTGAGACTAAGATCAACTTAACGGGATCGTTTAGATCCGACAAAAAAGCGTTTGGGCTATATTGTTCCAGTTTAGGGACATAGTGGTCCAACATTCCCATTTTAGGGGCAGATATTGGTTTAAGGACGCATAAGTCCATGAGTTTAAGGAGCCCACAGTCCGTATTAATGTGTGGTTGTCAGGACCCGTCACCTCTCTGACGACGTTGAAGGATTACAACGACAAATATCAAAGGAGTTCAGAGATGTACCCTTGAACCAAAGTTGGTTGAGAGATTTATAGTCCAATTTGGGACTAAAGTTTGTTTGAAGGTTTGATTTAAGGACACGTTAGCCATATTTGAGGCTAAAATCAACTTAATCGTTTGTTAAGGATACGTTAGTCCAATTTGAGACTAAGATCAACTTAACGGGATCGTTTAGATCCGACAAAAGAGCATTTGGGCTTTATTGTGCCAGTTTAGGGACATGGTGGTCCAATACCAGTTTAAGGACATAGTGGTCCACCGTTAGTTTAAGGACGTTTCGGTCCGATATTAGTTTAAGGACGTTTCGGTCCGATATTAGTTTAAGGACATCTCGGTCCACGAGTTTAAGGACCCCGCAGTCCATATTGACATATGTGGTCGTCGGGACCCGTCACTTCTCTGACGTCGTTGAAGGATTACAACGATAAGTGTCAGAGGAGCTCGGAGATATACCCTCGAACCGGATATAAATTAATTTAAAAGAGCAGTCGTGCTCAGTCAATTTAATTTAAGGACTTACGGCCAAAATTGGGCTAAGTCCAATTGAAAATGTTCAACATTTTATTTGTTTTTGCATTACATTTCTTTTTTATATTTTTATTTAGGCTTTGGCCAGAAAGGATGCAGAGCATCAATTTGTTTTGGGCTCTGTTCTTTTAAGAATGATGCAAGGCATCAATTTTATTTGGGCTCTGCCCTTGTATAAAGGATGCAAAGCATCAATTTATTTGGGCTCTGCCCATTTATTGCCTTGCAATTTATTTTGGCCTGTTAGGTCATTTTGACTTGGGCCTGGCCCTTTTAACAGAGAAAATGCATTGCATTTACAGGCGCTTTGCGCCAATCAAAGAGCGCAAGCGCTTATGACGATGACACGTATCAAGCAGCGCAGTGCGCTGCGCTTGCGCTGCTGACACGTGGTGCGCTCTGGTGAGTTGCGCCAATTTCAGAGAGCAAAACTCTATTTCAAAAGCGCGTAGCGCAACTGGTTCAGATGCTGACACGTGGCGCTCTCTGGTGGCTTGCGCCAACCCAAGAGCGCAACAGTGCAGATTTATAAGTGCAAAGCACTATTAATTTGAGAATCTTTTAGATTCAAGAACCAATGGTTCATAAAAAAAGTGCAAAGCACTATTTGATTTCTAGATCAAGGAAAAATAAGTTTTTTTTTTGTTCCAAGAACCAGAGGTTCATAAAAGTGCAAAGCACTATTTTTATTTCGTTGTTTTCTTGTTTTTAAAGAACCAGTGGTTCATAAGAAGTACAAAGCACTGTTTATTATGTGAAAATTATTGATCTTGTTTTTAGATCAATGATCTATTAGAAGAAATTTCTTCTCTCTTATGAAGGTTTTTACCTTTTTCTTGAAATTTTTCTCAGAGTTCTCTCTGTTTGAAGCTCTTGATTTTTCAAGAAATGTTGATGCCTTTAAATTGAGATCTAGGGTCCTTTTTATAGTGGCCATAAATCAGTTAAAATTTGTTAAAGAGATCATTCTCTGAGTGATTTGGGGAATTTTCCCCACCGTTGGATCTTTGATCCGTAGGCCTCTGTTTTACAGAAGAAAATTTTCTTATTTTAACAAGAACAGAAAAGATTTCTCAGAATTTTAATTCTGCTTGGCGCAAATACTCCAGAGCGTGACACGTGTCGCGCTGTGCCGACACGTGTCGCGCAGTTTTTTTTTGTTTTTTTTTTTGCGCTGCGCACAGTTGCGCTGCGCCGACACGTGTCGCGCAGCGCACAGTTGCGTTGCGCTGACATGTGTCGCGCTGCGCACAGCGCAGCGCAGCAGCGCTTGCACAAGTTTTTTTTTTTTGCGCTGCGCACAGTTGCGCTGCGCGGACACGTGTCGCGCAGCGCACAGTTGCGCTGCGCCGACACGTGTCGCGCAGCGCACGGTTGCGCTTGCGCAAGTTTTTTTTTTTCGCTGCGCACAGTTGCGCTGCGCCGACACGTGTCGCGCAGCGCATTTGCGCTTGCGCATTTTTTTTTTTTTTTGCAGAGCTTTGCTCTGATGGAGTACGCTAGTTTGGGCGCTGCGCTCCCTGCGTTAACGTGTCTGATTTTAACACGTGGCGCTCTACGTGCAGCGCAGGGGATCTGAAGCGTTACTTCATTTATTTTAACTTTAATTTTCTCTTTAATTTTCAAGACAGAGTTTTGCTCTGATTGGAGAAAAACGGAATCATTGCTTCTTTTCCCACCTTGGAATTTGAACAGAGCTTTGCTCTGATTGAGATAAACAAAGTTGAGTGGAGAGGGGTGAAAGATCGGCTGCGAGATTGAGCAATATGCTCAGCAATGGACATCGGTTTAGGAGTGACAGAAGAACTTGAAAACGTAGTATCAACATATGGAGGTGGTAAAGGTTGACTTGGTTGACGCAAAGTGGGTTGAAAAGTCAAACTGTTTCTCCTAAACGCCTCTATTTGATCTTTCAAACATTTTTTAGGCAAGGAAGGATCGTCTTTAAATTGACCGAACAAATTAACGTACAATGCAAAATTAGGTTTGGGATACCAAAGTTCGGCAAGTGATTTATTATGTGAGGTACCCATGTTAGAAGAAGGGGAAAAGAAAGAAGGTTGGTTGGTGCAAGGATTTATTTGCGGCAAAAGTTTGCAAGTTTTCTAATACTAATTTTCCTTTTTCTTTTTCTTTATTTGAAAATTGTTGCAAAAAGATTTTTAATTAAAGATATGCAACCGAAAAATATTACTTGCAATCAGTTATTATTTTAAGCATATCACAAAGAATTTTTATTTGGAAAAAATTGTTGCAAATAGATATTCGAGAAAAGATATGCAACAAAAAAGATTACTTGCAATCACTTTCTATTTTAAACGAGGCGCACAAATCCTGCACAAGATTGATATTTGGAAGGGGAAATATTTTTATAGCGCACAGAATCCTGCAGGAATTTTCAGAAAAGATGTATCTAGATCTCCAGAGAAAGACCAGAGAAGCTTACAGAGGAATTTTCACCTGATGGCGTCACCCGAGAGCAGCTGAACCGCGGCCAAAAGGGGTCTCCCGCCGCGGTTCCGCGGCAGAAAAGTCGGCGCGGATCCCCAAAAAAATTCTGTGATTATGATTCTTCCAGAGCGCGGCGGAACCGCGGCCAGAAGGTAAGTACGGCCGTGGTTTCGCGGTTGGGGTAGGTGCTCAGTTCCAGAAACTTCTGTGGCTGTTCTATTGTTTAAAATCTCTTCTGTTCTGATATCCCGTTTTCTGTTTCGCTTTCTAGAAATCTCCAGATCCGTCTCGATTGGTCCTGCAAAATTTACACAACACAGTACCCTTTCCAAAAAATAACAATTGATATATTTTTATATTTTTTTCTGGATTTTTCAAATTTTTATGATTTTTTAATTTTATTAAGATTAACCCGGAATTGCAAAAAGGAAAGCTCTACGTCATCCCCGGCAACGGCGCCATTTGATTGATCTCAAAAACTATATATTACCGCAATCAAGAACGGCGTCACTTGGTAGCGAGCCGGTGAGTACGGGTCGGTCCATAGGGATTTTGTGAATCTCCTAGTCGTGCTAACGAGTTAATTCCGAAGGGTGTTCGGATTGATTATTAAATCTAAAAACCTAATTATTCTATACTACGATTATCTAGATCTAGTTTTGCTAGGGTTAGCTTTAGGGATGGTTTGGAAATGCAAGTAAATCTCAACGCTTTCTATACCCAATTTAGGATCTATGAGGAGTTATGGTAATTATCAATAAAGGGGATTAGATCCATTCGGGAAGGTGTTCCTTCCTCTAGATTCTTGTCCTTCCTTTAGAGATCCTTACCCTAACCTTCATGGAAAACGCGCGCAACCGGGATTTTACACTACGGTATCACCGCTACCTCGAGGAATAGGGTGCCGTAGGACGCGGTGTGTGCGTGTATGCATGGAGTCCTATTGAAAATATATTATGGGTAAGAAAGGGATGAGAGATCTCATCTCTCAAAATCCTTCCCAAAAGCTAACTCTAAACAATTTATCTACGGCAAGAAATTAAATCTACCTAGGGCAAAGAATTGAAATCTAAACTAGAGCAACGAATTAAATCTACTTACAGATGCATCTCTCCAATCATCAACGCAGATTTGTCAGATCTGAATCCATGAGTTGAAAAGAAACACCGATGCTCTCCATAAAGAATTCTGAATTTATTATTAAAAGGAGGCATAAAGTTTACAATCTTTAGAGTTCCTATTTATAGAGAATAGGAAACCCTAGGTTACATTTTGATCCGCATGTCTGCAATTACAAAAATAGCCCTAGGTCAACTTTTCAGCGCCGCTAAACATTTTGGTAAAAAAATATCCGCATACGGGCACAATATGGCTGCGGAACCGCGTCAATAGCAGGCTTGGGCCGCGGTTCCGCGGCCCTTTAGAAAGATTGGGTGCTGAAAATTTAGGGTTTTGTTCTTGGTCTTATTGGGCTTCTGGTTCTTTGGTTCTTTTATCAATTGGGCCTCTACATTGTTCCAGATCTTCAGTGAACAATTTGCAATGGATTTTTAACCGTTCACTTTGTAATTTTGGACCTAGCGTTGCCTTGTTAATTGTGAACTGTCCTTCGTCTAGGCTTGACTAAGATCCTCCTATTTGTTGGTCAAAAGTCCATTTTTTCATTGTCTTTACATCGTTTTCACTGTTTTCTGTCCAGGAACCTGTAACCTGTAACATGTAGCAGACATGCATCAAAAGCACATGTTTATCTATAAAAAGAATAAGAATGAGGAATATGATAATGCAATATTATGGTCTGAACAGTGGGCAAAAGCATTACCACTAAGATAAGTGAAGACAGAGAATTTCCTCCATTTCTTCAAGACACGCGTCATCTATCGGTTCGGCACTCCGCGACGGATTATCTCCGATAACGGGCCGGCCTACAGAAGCCATAAAATCAGCCGCTTGGCGCAGCAACATAATATAGACTGGAGATACTCTTCGGTCTATAATCCCCAAGCTAATGGTCTAGCTGAGGCTTTCAACAAGACCTTGACGAAGATAGTGAAAAAGACGGTGTCCAAAAATAAAAAGGACCGGCACGAGAGACTGCATGAAGCTCTTTGGGCGTATCGAACTACATTCAAAACGGCCACAAACACAACGCCGTATGCATTGGTATTCGGCACTGAAGCAGTACTCCCCTTGGAGATAGAGCTACCCTCTCTATGAATCGCAGTCCATTACGAGCTAACGGACGAAGAGAATGCTCATCTTCGGCTTGAGGAACTTGATGCCCTTGACGAAACCCGGCTCATGGCGCAACAAAACTTGGATGCTTACAAAGCAAAAATGACGCGCTCATACGAGAGATTGACTAGGCCGAGAACATTCCGCCAAGGCGAACTCGTGCTAGTGGTCAAAAGACCTATGATCCCCAATCGTGCCAAACGGGGGAAATTCGAGCCGAACTATGAAGACCCGTACATCATAGACAAAGTCTACCAGGGTGGGGCTTACTTGCTCATGGATATGCATGGCGAAAGACCCTTCAGGCCAATAAACGGCCGTTTCTTGAAGAAATACTACGCCTGACCGAGACGTCTATAAACTACTACGGACCGCAGCATCCCAAGGTTGACAAAAAAACGGTACGTCCATAAGCAAGATGGGCACGAATGAAAACCCGAAAGGGCTCCGTGAGTAAAAACAGCAGGACTACCAGCGAGTTTGTGAAAACCCGAAAGGGTGCAATCTCGTTAAAAGACACTTGCAAGGTCCTCTCGACCCTGTAAGGAAAAAATACCTGCGTGAGATCCTTACGACTCATAAGGGAGCAACACACTTAGGAATCCCCACGATTCCTAAGAAGAAAACACACTTACGAGATCCTCACGACTCGTAAGGAGAATTTCCCTTTGAGACCCTCACGGCTCATAGGATTCAAAAGCCTTAAGTTACAGGGATCTGAACATATTCTTAAGCCATCATACATCCCGATTTTGCCCTACAAGCGGTTCAATATTGACCCTTGTATACAATCCACGGGCACGAATAAACATTTACCTAACAAAGTCCCACCAGCGACTAGGGATATGCTCGCACGGTGAACGACCCTTGTAAGTCCTCTCGACTTATAAGGAGAAAACACTCTTGTAAGATCCGTACGACTTATAAGAGAACATACACTTAAGAATCCTCACGATTTTTTAGGAGAAAATGCACTTACGAGATCCTCACTACTCGTAGGCAGAAACACCTTTATGAGACCCTTACGGCTCATTAAGTCAAAAGCCTTAGTCGACAGGATCCTAACCCTGTTTGCTAAGCCATCTTTGTTCGAATCGACAAAGGCAAATGATGATTCGCTCCTGGAAATATCTCAGTTGTAGCGATGCTGATACCGAAATTGATATCGGATCCCGAGTTTCATACTCGCGATAAAATCAGTGAGCCAAAAATGCATATGAAATAGCCGAAATGATGGGGTAACTTGCAACAAAATCAGCAAGTAAAAATATATACATACAAAATAGCCGAAATGATTGGGCAACTCGCAATAAAAAGCAGCGAGTAAAAAAGAAAAAATAGCCGAAATGATTGAGCACCATGAAAAATAGCCGAAATGATTGGGCAATCGCGAATTTCGCGATATAAAAAGCCGAAATGATAGAGCATCGCGAAAAGAAATAAAAAAAATGAAATTTCTGCCTTACAGATGAATCATATCGATCCCTGTATACAATCCAGGGGCACAAACAAAGAAGGAACCATATCATCCCACCAGGCTCAATCAAAAAGAGAGCCAAGTCTCGATGGCAATATCTACAGTCTAAAGACCTACAACAGCGTTCCTCCTCATTCCAGCAGGATTCGAACGTGATAATCAATCTCGGAGCCGCGGCAGAGTCCTTGGTTCCAAGTCTCGACAGCCACATCTACAGCCTAGAGACCTACAACAACGTTCCTCCTCATTCCAGCAGTTTTCGAACGTGAAAATCAATCTCGGAACCGCGGTAGAGTCCTTGGTTCCAAGTCTCGACGGCCACATCTATAGCCTAGAGACCTACAACATCGTTCCTCCTCATTCCAGCAGGATTTGAACGCAACAATCAATCTCGGAGCCACGGCAAAATCCTTAGTTCCAAATCTCGACGGTTCACAGACAACCTAGAGACCACCTCGACATTCGTCTCGTTACAGCAGACGCAACATCAGCAAAGCGGAGCCACGGAAAAGTCCCTGGTTCCAAATCTCGCTAGAGACCACCTCGACATTCGTCTCGTTATAGCAGACGCAACATCAGCAAAGCGGAGCCACAGCAAAATCCCTAGTTCCAAATCTCAATGGTTCACAGACAACTTAGAGACCACCTCGACATTCGTCTCGTTACAGCAGACACAGTGTCAACAACGGCGTTTCTTCTCAACTCCAGCAGGATGCAGATACAACGTCAACAACTGACCCCAGGGTCAAAACAACGGAGCCATGGCAAAACCCCTAGTTCCAAGCCTCGACGGTTCACAGGAAACCTAGAGCCAACTGCGACATTCGCCTCAATACAGTAGACGCAATGTCAGCAAATGAAGCAAAGGCCAAATTCCTAGCTTCAGGGTCTTGACGGCAACTCAAATAAAACCTGAAAGACTATCGGAGATCATCCCACACCAGCGCGGAGTGGTTATGACTCATCGGGACTCCCCAAACTGAGCCTAACCTCAAGTAAAAAGCGGCATGGTAAAATTCCTAACACTTGCTCTTCCGACGGTCAATCTGCCTAGGAAGATTGCTTGAAGACGTCTTGTCCAGTCCCCGAAGGGATCAGAGACACGACAGTTGCAAGGCTACTCGAACGGTAAGATTACCTATCGAGGAATACATCAGCCAATGCGACGGTACAACGGACAAAACCCTAGTACCACAGACCCTAACGGATCTCTGTCGTATAGAGTAGAGGTTAACTGTGATGTTAGGACACTCTTACGAGAACTTCTCGATTCGTCTCGACTTGTGAGGAAATTATTGTCCTTGCGAGAACTCCTTGATTCGTCTTGACTCGTAGGGAAAAGCCTTAGGCAATGGGGATAATGACCTGTTTCCTAAGCATGGGGGCCCTGCAAGTTGGTCCAAGATGGACCATTGCATACTATTCATGGGCCACACTCTCCAAAGTCAAATCTCGACAAGGGAGAAACAACCACTTACGAGTCCTCTCAACTTATAAGCGGGAAATTTCTCTTGTGAGATCCTTATGACTTTCAAGAGAAAACAAATACTTAGGAGTCCTGACGACTCTTAGGGAGAAAATACACCTATGAGATCCTCTCGACTCGTAGGGAGAAAAGTCTTTATGAGACCCTCACGGCTCATAAAGTTGGAAACCCTTAGGCGACAGATCTGAACCTGTTTGCTAAGCCATCGTTGCCCTATAAAGAGTTCAAGATGAACTGTTATCTATCGTCCACAAGTTACATTGGCTAAAATCACATGACAACAACACATCAAAGAAAAGAAGGCGATAGCACAGGATAGAAAAGAATTGTGTCCTTTATTCATGAATTCAATTAGATACAGGCTACATCATATGAAAATGAATGGAATAAAAAAAAGGAAATGAATACATGTTATTCATGAGTTACAAATGTACAATCAATACAAAGGCAGCTACTGAGAAGGAGGCGTTTTCAGTAAATCAACCAGCTGCTCGCGTCTCTCAGCTCCATTTCGCGATCAGCCGCCACGACCATCTCTGCTTCAACTTAGGCCCGCTGCTACAGACAGGATGAAAGTTTCTCATAAATTTCCTACTGAGCAGCCTCCTGACTCTGCGCAACCTGCTCACTAAGATCAAGCTTCTTCTTCAGCACCAGCCCATCAGAAATATATCGTTGAAGGTTTTCAAAGATGGAGTTCAGCTGGGCAGCACTCGCTGCGACCTCAGCACGCAGTTGGACAGATTCAACTGAAGCCGCCTCACGTTCCTTTTGCTTAAGGGTCGCCTCTCGTTCGAAATGGCGAAGGAACGGAATGCTCTGCTCAACCCATGCAGCTCGCTGGGAGTTCAAAGCCAACACCTCTGGAGCAGGACGCCTAAGCTCAAGCTCATGCAGGCAGGTCTCAATCTTCCTGCAGTGATTAACCCAAGACTCAACGACACCTTCGCTATGGAAGTTCATGAGCATCGCTAACATAGGATTAACCTCGATAGCAAAATCTGCAGCAAATGCAGGGACCTCCGCGTTAAGCTCCTCGATGTACTCACTTAACATGCGCAGGCTATTTACGGCGCCCTTGGAAGATGGACGTTTGGAAAAGGGCCCTACCGGTATTAAGATGCGAGACTCGAAGGGAGCTGGAGTCGGCGCAATTGATGCAAAACAAATCATAGTCAAATATTGACTTAAGAGACAAAGAAGATGCAAGAGCGATGAAGGCTACTATACCGGCTACGGCAGGTGTCAGAGCTGGGAGTACTGGTGGCGCGATGATTCTCTTGTCCCCTCCTTCAATTTGTAGTGTTGTAATCAACTTAAAGTTAACAACGGCAGGGTTACCCATTAAGAAAAGAAAAGACGTCGGTTAGAGAAGATACTCACGGGCACCAGTAGGCAAAGCGACTTCCGACTGAAAGGAGAAGTGTGGGTTCAGCACTTGATACAGATGATCAAAGAGAACTCCTGCAAGGTTACGATGATACATGGCCAATATGCGAAAGATTTCATCCCCGATCTAAGTTAATCGCAAACCCAAACCTTTCAGCATTTGAGAGGATATAAGAGGAGACAAAGGGACAGCGACCGTCAGAGCGGCAGCTGGTGATGCTTCTTCAGATGGAACAACCCTAGCGCTCACCATACCTACATTCGAAAGGAACAAAATGTCATCAGAAGGGACCCAAAGGGATTGCAAAAAGAAAAGAATACAATGACCCGAGACCTACCAGATAGGTCATCAGCCAAAACTGCGACGGAAGCATCACCAAGCGTCGCGACTTCTTCGATCTCATTCGGGAGGATGGTCTTGCCGCCCGTGGCTTCGTCTCCTGATTCTGCGAGAGCCGTCGTGACACTCGCAATGCCAAGCGATGGTAGGGAACCGCGGGTAGAAAGAGCAGCAATTGGAGCAGTCCCGGACTCCTGAGAGAGAGTAGCCACTCCAGGCTCGGTGGTTGCCGTCATCTCGCCTACCACCTTCTCATCAAGACTTGGCCCTATAGGGTATGATATATGACAATCATAAGATCAAACTCTAATAAAAAACCAGTGTTACGTTACCTTGGGACGGCTTTTCAATTGCTTTCCGAGCCGCGTGTACCGCCTGTCTATGAGCTGTAGACAGGGTAGCCAGAGCACCCTCTGGAGAAATAGGGACAGGGGAAGCAGTGCTCGAGCCTGCACCAACAGCCAAGGCGGCATCATGTTCTTTCGCTGCATGCCTCTTGCGCATCCTTTCAGCCTGAGCCGCCAGAGCCGACCTCCTCAAGACCTCCGCCAAGGAGACATTATCGTCCGAACCAAGTTCTGCCTATGGAACCTCTATGGCGTCCGTCATCGGTTGTTTAAGCGAAGCTTCTTTCGGCAATACTGAGGGAACTGGGACATCGGCAGTCGGCCCTGGAAGTGTTGCAGCGCCGCCTTGCAAGATTGGCACTGCACTCGGGATAACCTGAGTCGAGATAGTCCCTACAATAAGATGAAAAAGAAGAGTTAGTTTACCTATAAAAAAGAGGAATGAAGGCACAGTGAGCCAAAATGTACCAATGCCTAAGGAAGCGCGAAGCCTTTCCTCCTCTTCAAAAGTCTTGAGAGAAGCCGTGAGAGCCTCTTCAGTACAGATGCCTGTTGAAGAAGAAGTGTCAGTCAAAGCATGATAATAAAAACGTAACAGCGAATGGATACAACTGAAGTCTACCTGACTGTACAAGGGTGACCAGTCCTGTTTTGTTGCTAGCTAATCGCTCGGAAGCTGCAATAGCAGCCTCTAGATCGGTATCATCCGGCGCTATGAATAAGCCTTCATTGGTCCTGTATTCGCTCAAGCCCTCGCTGTAAGGAGCATGGGGCTCCTAGCCGAATACAACGTCCGCAGAAAGTATTGACTTCTTTTTCTTCTGTGGACGAGCGCCGGCAGCCGATAACACAAGCTTGCGCTTGGTGGGCAACTTTGGGTGACGAGTCCCAATTTCCGTCCACGCACCCGACTCGGGAGACGTGGCAGCTACCGCTTTTTTAGGCACACGGGGTAGGGGCAGCTCACGTATAGCATATGGTACCACAGCCGCAGCAGCTTCTCTCAAGGGAGGACGGACAATGGTCCATCGCTTCAGGGGAACGTTTGGATTACCAGCCGGGGAAGTACTCTTGCGATCAAGCAGCAATCGCTTTTCTTCCCTAATAACGGTGCCCATCGAATGCTGGTACCATGCCATATATACGTTCAGGACTTTCGGAACACACCTCATTTCACTGATGAAGAAATTGGACCCTGTGTTCAACCGCATAAAATGATGCAACGCGCTCCGAATTCCCTCTTCAGTAGCAACCGGTTCTGCCAAGAAAGCCTCAAGCGGGACGCCCTGATTATAGTTTAATTGCTGGGCGAAACGATGCGGGTTGTACCTCATGAACAACGCTGAATCATTCTGCCTAAACACGAGAAAGCCCGGCCTGATGGAGTATAAATGAAGAATCTCCCGAGCTTTCAAGATAGAGGCCCCATCTTTAAAAATGTCCAGCAATGGCTGCAACGTTTTTGCGGATTCCTTGCCGATGGTTAGAATCTTATCCGTAAAGGTCATGACATCTCCAACCGTGCATGGACGAAGGAGCAAACCCCTAGCTTCCCGTGGTGTCGGATTTACAATGGATGCGTCAACTAGCTGCATGATCCGAGGGAAGCTATACTTGTCATAGAAGCAAGGCCTTTTGTGGGAACCGAAAATGCCAAGTATATGTAGCTCAATCCATGACATTAAGTAATGCATCGAGAAGTTCACGTGATGCACCCCTGGTTCATTGGTGTCTTCCGCCAAGCTGAGGCCGTGATACAAATGGGCTAACCCAGCGACCCCGACGGCCACTTGCATCCCAGCAACCATTCGGTGAGCTGGATAAAAAACGGACGGCCTCATATGGCGAGGATACATTTGAAGCACAAACTAGCTTAGCCATAGCTCGAGGAACCCCAAAAAAAAACGCTTCTTCATCGATCCCAGGAGCTGCAAGCTCTGTAAAAGAAACGACCGGGATGTTGGGGAGAAAGAAATCCCTCAGATCCGCCTCCGCTGCCGGCTGGTTGTCCAAACCAAAATCAAAAGGATCGTCGAGTTTGGCAAATTTCGCGGCTTCCTTCGACAGGACTTCTAAGCGGAGAAAGCGGGCGATGAAATCTGTGAAATTAACCCCACGGCCTCCGGATTCAAGAAAAAGGCTCTCATAGATATTCAACGCCTTTATCAAACTCGGGAATTGGTGTTGAATAGCGTTCTCTGGGGTAAGACCCATTACCACTGGTTTAGTGGCATAGATGTACTCATCCGGAGGAAGCAGCTCCTCGTAGTGTTCTTCCGTAACTGGTAAACCAGAGACCTCTGCAAACTCCTCTAAAGAAATTGAGACTTCTCGATCCAACAGAAGGAAGGTGTGGGTCGGAATATTCCATTGCTCCAGAAATGCCTTGACCCACCATGCAGGAGGCGTAGAATATTGAAAGAGAGAAGCGTAAATCGCGGGATACAACCCAAGCTTCAGCAGCTGCAACTTCTTGGCCGACAAAATGTAGCGGGCCTATTGTAAATACCCAGCTGGATGACAAGGGATTAAGCCTATCATATATGGCCGTCCCCAAGGACGTGACTCACCCTGGCATATGCGCCGTCCTAGAGTATCCAAAACCGCCGGCGGCTATACGGGTATTGCAGCCATAGAAGGCTGAAAGAGACCCTCTGAAGTCCAATTGACCTCCTCCATAGCATAGTTTATTGGGGGTGCATCTGCATAAGGGATCGCCGAAATAGGCTTCGAAGGTGTCGCTCAAGAAGAGCTCCGTCGACCTTTAATGATTTGACTGTACCATCTACCCCACAGATGAAGATTCTTTCGCTCCGGGTTATGATCTTTGATCAACGTGAAGACTTCCTTATCCACAGGCGCTTCAGGGAATCCACCCTCCGAATAGACAAACGGGAAAGAAGTGTCGAAAGACATAATACCTGGGCGAAAAAGAACAAAATATTAGCCGTCAATGCTATAGTTTAATTCCTGGTACTTGGTACTTTAAATGAGTACCGCACTGCAATGCAGTGGAAAGGGACCAAAGCGGACCCACACGATCTAGATGACGGCTCATCATGAGACAATCTCATCATTGATGAGACTATCATTAAATAGAGTATCCTAAAAGGATTCTCGTTGAATGAGAGCCCCTCGGGCCAAGGAGTAAAACTCCCTTGAGAGCAGTGCTCTGTGACAGAGTGACATCTGTTAACTCTAATGATGAAGAGAATAAAAAAATTCCCCAGGGAAGATTTTTGGAGAGCTATGCTCTGTGAAGATGATGGAGTAACCCATTAGAAACCCTAAAAGCGAAGCTTTCAATGAATTAAAAATCCCGTGATCTTAAAGATCCATGAACTAACTCTTAAGAGTTCTTTATGAAAAATTAACAAATCTATATGTTTTGAGAAGAGCAAAGCTCTGTTAATAGATCAAGAAACCCTCAGAAAGATCTCTTATGATTTCAAGAGAGCACAACTGTGATATCCTAAAATTTCTTTAGATCTATGATCTATGTAGAGCAAAGCTCTATTAATGGGTTCAAATCTTACCAGAAATTGGACAGAGTATTAACTCAAAAAGAGTTTTCTGAAGCAGAGAGCTTGGCTCTAGCAGAGAATTAAAATTCTCAAGAAACAAGAAAACAAGAAGATGAACATGGGTCATCTCAATGAGGCCAAAGGTCCTATTTATAGGCAGGGGAAGTCGATCCGACTTCCAAGAACAATCCAATGGTGGAGATGCTGCCACCGCTGCACTCACGTGTGAGCCATGTGAGCGCAACGGTGAGGGGCATTTATTTCCACCAATCAGAGCAAAGCTCTATTCAAATTTTGAAATTTGAAATGAAGTAGCGCTTCATAAAAGCGCTCGCACCAAGAGCGCCAGCGCTCTGAGGCAGCGCTCACGTGCAAAGCACGAGTGCGCTCACGCCAAGTGCGCCAGCGCTTTGTAGCAGCGCTCACGTGCAAAGCACGAGTGCGCTCGCGCCAAGAGCGCCAGCGCTCTGTAGCAGCGCTCACGTGCAAGGCATAAGAGCGCTAAGCACTAGAACTAAATGTTCTCCACCGTTGGATCAAAGATCCAACGAATATGATTAAAAATCATTAAGTGACCAGAATAAAATTATGTTAAGGAAACATTTCTCAGAATCTTTCCAAACAGGAAAGATTGTGCTCTGAAAATCAGAGCACCGTTGGATCAATGATCCAATGGTGATTAAAAATCACCAAGATACAGAATAAATTCTGTATGGGAAAAGATTTCCCAATCTTGTTAAAAATAAGAAGACTGCCTTCTGTAAAACAGAAGCCCTAGGATCAAAGATCCAACGGTGGGGAAATCCCCAAATCAATTAGAGAAAAAGATCTCTTCAACCGATTCAACAAATCAGCCTCCACTATATAAAGGCCCCAAGAATTCAAGTCTCACAGAGAGGAACCCCCCCAATAAACTTTGAGAAATTTCAGAGAGAAGAGCAAGCTCTTGGCAGAAGAAGAATTTCTTCAAGATAAAATAAAGAGATCAAAGCATCTCATCAGAAAAAGAACTTAGTTCCTTTGCCAGATCGTAGATCTATAAGACAAATTGTCTTTCACAAAAAAGATCATAACATCTCACTATAAAAGGGGGAGAATAATTCAATTCTTTTAGGATCACAGATCCATAAAGGCAAAGCTTTTCACCAAAAACATAAGAGATTGAAACATCTCTTATAAAATAAGAACTTTGTTCTTAGATCCATGAGACAAAGTCTCATATAAGAGAGAATTTAATTCTCAGAGCGCAAAACTGTCTATAAAGAGTCTCAACACTCCAATTAAAAGAAGCGCCTCAGCGCTCCAAATCTAGCGCACAGCGCTACAGAGCCTCAGCGCAATAAATTTAAAGAAGTGTTCTGCGCTTATTGACTGGCGCACAGCGCCAAGTGCTCCTCACATGTGCGCTACATCACAAGAAACACTCTGCGCTCATTGACTGGCGCACAGCGCCAAGCGCGCCACGTGCTCCTCACGTGTGCGCTACATCACAAGAAGCGCTCTGCGCTCATTGACTGGCGCACAGTGCCAAGCGCGCCACGTGCTCCTCACGTGTGCGCTACATCACAAGAAGCGCTCTGCGCTCATTGACTGGTGCTCAGTGCCAAGCGCACCACCTGTTTCTCACGTATACGCCACATCACAAGAAGCACTCTGCGCTCATTAGCTGGCACACAGCGCCAAGCGCACCACGTGCTCCTCAAGTGGGCGCTAAGAGAACATAAACTGTTTTTTAAACAATAAAGCCCCAGAGCTATGATGAGTGCCCAGCACTCAATAAGAGACAAAAAAATTGTCAGAGCCCAAACCAATGCTCAGCATTGTTAAATGTTCAACATTTTAACTAAATGGGCCGAGCCCAAAGTGGCCACAGAACCCTACCTCAGATTAATTGAGCCCATATGCTCATAAATCTTTAACAGATCTTAGTCCAAGAATTGACTACAGATGTAACATTTCAGAAAAATAAAATATTATTTTTGGGAATTTTTATAATTAAATAATAATATATTGAATATTTTAATAAGGCGGTATAATTAAATAACGATAAATCGGGAAAAAATTTGGAAAATTATGGAAATTTCTAAAAAAAAGGCGCTTTATTGGATTTAAGCAAATTATGAAAATTTAGGATTTATTTGACACTGTTTTAACGCTAATCGCGATTAAATATCGCTAATCTCGCATTAATCCGGTTTTGTGCACATGACACGCACTAAGTCATTTTTAACACTTGTTATATTTTTTCTTTCATGCTTTCTTCTTTTTATCATGCATGGTTCTAAATTTAAAGGAGAAGAAAAGAAAAGAAAACAAGAAAAAGGAAAATGGAATAAACAAAAAGGGATGGGCATGAGAGAGAGTGAGGCGAGGGGTTCTCTTGACTTGGTCTCACTTCATCATCCTCTTCATTTTCTTCTCTTCTTCAACCATAGCAGCACCTCCTTCCCTCTCCTCTACAACCCCCATAAACACCCTCAAATCTTCATCAAAAGTTCATCCCTACTTCACAAAAACCATGCACAAGCTCACAAGCTACACTTTGGACCAAGAAAGTTTGCATTTTGGGCACTTGGGCAACTCAAGAAAATTCTTGAGTTGCCAAATGAGGTAATTCTTTCACATTAAGTGTATTATTTCATTATCTTTAGCCTCTTTTCAAGTTTAAACCCGATTTAGAGTAGTTTAGCGAACTTTGAAAATTCTAGATGAGGGTTAGGGGTTTCCTTGAGTTGTGATGGTGCAGGTTAGTGCTATTGGTGACCTTAACCCACCCTAATGTGTTAAAAACCCAGACCAACTTGAACTAAAACCTGAAAACCCAAAACAGAACTTTCCAATGTCGGTTTTGTGAGCGTATAGGGTGTGCAGGGAAATCTGGGATGACCCGAGACCAATACTGGATAAGCAAACAACTTCAGAGACCTAATTAGAGCACTACGAGACCATCCAGACAAAACGAAGCCAATCCCTTCCTTCCAAACCGAGGAGGCCGGATCCTAGGGGTATGTGGCCGGCCATGTGGTGGGGGTTAGGGCCCAGGTTGTTCCAGTAGCTCATATACATCCTGTACAACAATCTATACCTGTTTGTTTAACTTGTTTTGGCCTGAGTCAAAATCTGGAAGTATTGTAGTGTGATTTTTGGACATATTTTCCGTATTTTTAATGATAAGTTTTGATATTTGATTTGTAATTGGTTGTTGGATGTTTGTACATCAACGACTAGGGATGTTTGGTTGAATTGCGAGAGCAAACCATAGGTTTTAACCTATGAGTGTTTCGTGTGTCGTTTCGATTGTGGATTGGGTTTTAATACGTTGCAATGTGTTATGATGTATAGCTACCCCATGAGAATTTCAAGACGACAAGCAAGCGCGTGGCGACGTCGGCAATGGCAAGCGGAGAGCAGGTGAGTAGATATATATCTACGGGGGAAGTCGGGTGGATGGCGTATAGCACCCCTGCAGTTCGTAGTGTAGATTATGTTATCCTATATATTACACATTTATGTATATGAAGTTATGATTTTTCAAGATAGATTCGATGTTTATGGATTAGTGTTAGGGTAATTAGAAGTAACCTAGTATAGCTTCTTAGTCGCGAACCCTAGAATAGGTTTATACCCACACGCACACACACACACACACTTGCATACATTTTATTACCTGTGCGTATATGGGGATATGTGTATATATATATATATATATATATATATACACACATGGGTATGTATACACACACACACACATACACACGCATGGATTATGAGGATAGTACTTGGGATTGGAGATGAGTCGATGAGTTTGGGCTTGAGGCCATAAGATCGGTGATGTGACATGGTTCGTATTTGTGATACGACATGATATTTTAGCGGGTCCTTTAGGCGTGGTGTTTTCATACACACGCATGCATACATAGATGGTATCAGTATTGTACTAGACGTAGGTCAGTACCCCCAGATCATGAGATAAGGATAAGGATACTAAGTGAATAAAGAGATAAATGTGATATTGACCCGTACCCAGATTTAGGATGCCGTACGATGGATTTACCGTACGAGATATATTGATGATAGATCCGCACTCTTGACTCGAGGATGTCATATTATATATAGGGTATCGTATGGGATACTATTGAGGCGGGATCACCGACTATTATATATATATTTATATATATATATATATATATCGACTCAGATTTAGGTGGTTTCCTTACCTTTTGATTAGATTGTTAGTTTAGACCTGTAGTTTACTGTATGACTCATATTATTTATTGCTTATTCATTATTGTTGTGTTTATTATTCAGCTTCTGCATATTATTATTGTTTGCATCGCATTGCATGCTTATATTGTGTTTTCATATGTTAGTATCGAAATCATGTTGTCAGGACACCAGCACCATTACCGATGATGTGTATATTTCACATACACTTACTTGCCGGCTCACACACATCATCATCGGTAATTGCCATATCACGTACACTTTAGAGAATATTATTTGATTGATATCGCTCGTTAGCTGATAGTTTCGACATATCATTATTGTGCTAGTTTAGATATCGCATTCATTACTGTTACACTTCATGCGGATTTATTATTCACTGCCATGCATTTTTATTTAGGGCCAGTCCAGATTTGCCGGAGCCCAATACTTTTAAATTCATTATTATTTATTCTCGAGATTTGGGTTTCCATGAGATTTATGGATTTGGAGAAACCGCAAGATTTTATAAAACTGATTATCATTTTAAAATGAAAGTTGCGGTTTTCTCATGATATGATTTGGGATTGTTCACCATGAGCTTTCTCGGCTCTTGAGCGATATCTTACACCCAATTTGAGGAGGAGTAGGAACCGTCTGTAGGTGCATGGTGGATCCAGTGCGGTACCCCGAGGCAAGAAGATCGAGTTGATCGACGTTGAGCCTGTGACAGGGGAGCATTGCTGACCGATGATTGTTTTGTGACTCGACGGATATCCGGAGGATACCGATCGGAGTTGGGCCAGTCTAGATAGCCGGAGCCCAGGGGCCAGTCCGGATAGCCGAAGCCCCAGATATTGATACTTGAGGTATTTGAGATTTGATGATATGGGCCCGTCCGGATAGCCGGAGCCCTAAATATTGATATTCGAGGTTACAGGTCAGTCCGGATTGCCGGAGCCTGAAATATTGAGATATTGAGATTTATGTTTTGTGTCGGTACTTGACACTGATTTCATGTTGATTTCATTGATGATACCTCGATTTATAAATATACAGAAATCTCACTATATTATAAAAACAGTTTCCACATTTAGATGCAATCTGTTTTCATGCATTCATACCTCATATTTACGATATATTGCTACCTGAGGCACTAACACGAGCACATGGATTACACTTATGCATAGATATTTACCCTTGCCATTATATTATGCTTCAGGACATATTAACATTTGAGGATATATATAGTATGATCGTATGACCTAGGATTGAGTCATACATTCAATTTCTGCTCTATGATGTTTTCTACTCACGAGTTGGCAACTCACCCCCGTTGTACCACAGTTTCTTGCAGGTTTTGCCGTACAGGTTTCGTTACGGCTTTGCTAGAACACTGCTTCCATTCCGGGTGATTTGCTTTGGTTAGTAGGTTCACTTGTATCGTGACCACCATTATACTTTATATTTTCAGTTGTATCTAGTAACTCCATCAACCAGACATGTATATTTATTAAACTTAGAAGACCAGTTGTTTATGATTTCGACCTTAGAGTCGCGCGTTGTATTATTATGGTTTTCATGTTGATTGAGTTTCCTTTTGAGTTTTGATCCTCGCCCTTCGGCGTTGTATATTATATTGCTTGCATGGTTGTGACCGTCGATTGACGAAGAGCTAGCTCCCGCTTGGGGATGCCTTTTATCATTCGTGTATATATTATTTATATTGTACCCGTTCGGGGCCAGTATTTACAAAGGAAACTCTGCCGAAATTTTCAGAAAAGACTTGATATTTTAAAAACGCATAATTCGGTTTATGCTATTAAAACCACTTGCTTTAAAAATAAGTTCTTCATTTCTTCTTTAAAATGGTTTTAGATTTCTGGGCTTTTGGCTTACTTGAATTAGATGTGGTCCTATAAACTTCATATGATTCAAGTGCCAGTCACGGGCTATTTCGGATCGTGACAACAGATCTCCCAACCAACATTGGTTCAAGGGTACATCTCTCTATACCTCTGATATACGTCGTTGTAATTCCTCAACGTCTTCAGAGAGATGGAGGGTCCCAATAACCAATAACTTTTGGTGCAACCAAAACCATACAGACTATGACGTTTTTAAACTGGACTATGATGTCCTTAAGCTTTACGGACTGTGGGGTCATTAAACTCATTGACTATGATGTCCTTAAACTTTACGGACTGTGAGGTCCTTAAACTCATGGACTATGATGTCCTTAAACTTTACAGACTATGATGTCTTTAAACTACCACGGACCGTGGGGTCCTTAAACTCATGGATTATGATATCCTTAAATTTTACAGACTATGACGTCTTTAAACTGGACCGCAAAGTCCCTAAACTAAAACAATAGAGCCCAAATACTCTTTTGTTGGATCTAAATGATCCTGTTAAGTAGATCTTAGTCTAAAATTAGATTAACGTATCCTTAACAAATTGTTAAGTTGATCTTAGTTAAAAATTAGACTAACGTATCCTTAACAAACGTTTAAGTTGATCTTAGTCTTAAATGAGACTAACGTATCCTTAAACCCAACACAAAACCCAAATCTAAGAAAATACGGATTTGGACTTATCCACGCCCTACGGGCGACAACATAAATTAGTCTCCGTATACAATCCACGGGCAACCAAAAAATAAAACAAACACACACGACATGAAGTGACCATCTGAAGAAGGAGAAAGTTGTTACCGCGATGCGGTAGCGTAATTAACTGCAGGGGCTTGCGCCTGCAGGGAAAAGCGTCCCCACAATCAAAATGCCCTCAAACGAGGGGGAATCTGATGAAGTCTGCTATATCGGCCGCATTCGTCTAAACCTTCGATACATGGTGCCATAAATCAACTTGGCATCTTCGGAGAGATGACGGATAAAACCAAATAGTATCTGTCCCTAAATTCAGGCAAGACGAACCTACGCGGTTCTGTCTTCGCGGTTTTCGGCGGAGAACAACTATGATGTTTTTAAACTTTACAGACTATGATGTCTCTAAACTCTATGGACTATGATGTCCTTAAACCCACTGGACCGCAATGTCCCTTAACTAAAATAATAGAGTCCAAATACTCTTTTGTTGGATCTAAATGATCCCAAAAAAAACCAGTTAAGTAGATCTTAGTCTAAAAATTAGACTAATGTATCATTAACAAATGTTTAAGTTGATCTTGATCTCAAGGAGATTAATGATCCTTAAACCCACTGGACCGCAACGTCCCTAAACTAAGACGATAGAGCCCAAATTCTTTGTCATTGGACTTAAATGACTCCAAACCCCCTTCCCCATTGAGTAGATCTTAGTCTAAAAATTAGACTAACGTATTCTTAACAACGTTTAAGTTGATCTTGATCTCAATGAGATTAACGATCCTTAAACCCAAACCAAATCCAAATCTAAGAAAATACGGATTTGGACTAATCCACGCCCTACGGGCAAACAACATAAATTAGTCTCCGTATACAATCCACGGGCAACCAAAACAAAACAAACACACACGACACGAAGTGACCATCTGGAAAAGGAGAAAGTGGTTACCGCGATGCGGTAGCATAATTAACTGTAAGGGCTTGCGCCTGCAGGGTAGAGCGTCCCCACAATCAAAAACCCCTCACAATGAGGGGGAATCTGACGAAGTCTGCTACATCGGCCGCATCCGTCTAAACCTCCGATACACGGTGCCATTAATCAACTTGGCATCTTCGGAGAGGTGGACGGATCAAACCAAATAGCATCTGTCCCTAAATTCAGGCAAGACCTTTTTTCTTCCCGGTTTTCGGCGGCGAACACCTAGCTCGGGATAAAATTACCATCTCTGGTTTTGACTCTCAATCATCACAAACGCTCGGGTCTGTAATACTGACATTACGCTTCGGGCTGCTCGTCACTGACATCAAGTTCCATGTTATTGACGCCAAGACTTGCTACAACGCTATGCTCGGCAGGTCTTGGTTACATGAGTACAACATCATCTCTTCTGCACAACATCAGTGTATGAAGTACTTCAAGGACGGCCTCGAGTACACAATTACAGGGGAGCTGAACCTATTCTCCGTAAATGAAGCCCGCAAATATGAAGACGCCAAGTACTTCTTACCAGATTTCGAAGACATGGAAAGATGTCTCAAACCAGAGTATAAACAAAAAGACATCACCACTATCCCGATCCTTGGAAGTGATACCGAGGAGGATGAAGAGATGGTCTACCCGGGACAACCATAAGGCAACAGGCCAGGACCATCTACTCCTATTCTGGTCTTTGGCAGTGACTCTGAAGACGAGGCCAACACAGTGTTCTCCGTCTGCCCGTCAATGCAGACCTTTGCTGGAGCTGACCAGAGTTTACAAATTACCATGGTCCCGCAGCGGCATTACAAAGAACTTGATGCGCTTGAAACGGACAGCGTGCAAGAGCTGCAGACCTTCTACGTCCCTCCTAAGCAAAGAGGTGAGAAGGCGATCCTTTTCTATCAATCCACGGAGACTAAAGCGGAGAAAGAAGTATGGCACGGCGCCGAACCTGCGCTCGACAGGCTTCAACCAATCCGCCTGCCCAGATACTACGCAGAGGGTCTGAAAAGGCTATAGAGATGCCAAGGCGTACCCTTCAAACAGACTGCTCGACAAGCCCGGTTCTATAACAAGATTTGGGATATTTCCGGGACTCAGCGAAAGATGCCCAACGGGAGAATGGAGACGACTGGTCTTGGATACGTTCAGTCCAAGAAACGGGAGCGATTTCATGACTGCCATGTTATAAATGATTCCGGTGGAAAAGAGAATGTCTTTCCAAATAGCGCTGATATTGAAACAGAGCGAAATCCCGCTGTATGAATATCAAGTACGTCATTCGAAGAACAGATTAACAAGCTAATAAGGGAAGCGGGTCAAAAGGTTCGGGATGACCACAGCCGTGAAATGGCCATTTACGAGAAAGCCAGGATGCAACGTCTCATTCAGCAGGCTACGGAGGATGTCGACTGTTGGAGATAGTGCCCTCAGAGTCAATTATTAGGTCACAGGTACGTGATTGCAATGATTGATGGAGGACCTATCCCGGTAGGACAGTCTTACTCGAGATGATAGTGTGCTATCTGGTTTACCTTTATCATCGTGTACTGTTTTAAGTGACCTGACACGTCGCTATTACATGTTGATAGAGCCCCTAGGATTCTTGCTTGACCACCAGCAGTATGAGGGCGATCATATAAGTGGGAGCTGGGGATCTATAAGCATATCCTTAAAAGGTCCCTAGTCGTGAGAGTTTCGAGACAGGGCATCGATTCTCCTTAGTAGACTAGTGTATACAGTCGAGACCCCGACGAGGGGCGGTAGCCAGTCTCACAAGCCACTGGTGTCAGTTGGATCACCTAAGATGTATACAGGTGCTCATTGGGTTATGAGTACACCGGACAGGACTCGCCGGGAACATGCTAGCTGGTCATATACCAGACGTCAGATGGCAGTTCCCTGGTGACATGTGTACAGGTTAGTTCATCGACCTGGGGATCGTCATTTGTCTTGTGTGAGTTCCCACTGTACTTTGATTACTACCCTACCACGGCTCAAAGGAGTCGTGCAAACAGGTTTTAGTTGGGTACAGTCCCGAGCCACATGGAGGCAGTGAGCGTATCTTCAGGGGTTCGTCTCTCCCGGTATTGGGGGTGAGGTCGTGCTGTGTCTAGGAGAGCCATTACACGAAGCCCTCGGCCGAGGCAAGGAGATTTACTGGTAGGTATTCCAGTAGTATCTCAGGGTGTTCTGGGCTACACTCCGACACGACTTGTACCGCTTTTGGGGGTCTGACTTTTACCAACCCCCTAGGCCCGCCATGCGATGCTCATAGACGAACGGACCGGACTGTACGGATATTGTCACTGACTGGCTCAGTAGGGAGTCAGGCTGAGTTCGCTCACAGACGTCCCTTTTGGTCAATACCTGGTAGCCCGTTATGTATTGGCTTATACCTCTAACGTGCTAGTGGTTAAATCCACAACCAAGGTGTTGATGAGTCTTTAGAGTCCCCCACATTCAGTTACTCAGTTTTCGGGCAAAAGGTTGTAGAGGCCGTATGGAGATATGGCAAGGTCCGATCAGATACGTGCGGTATTGCACGGATCAGGATCAGACAGTCTGTACTATAGGCCGTATGGTTATATGGCAGGGTCCGATCAGATACGTGCGGTATTGCACGGATCAGGATCGGACGGATAATACTAGCCGGCTTTGGTATAAGCTGGATCCTAGTATAGTACAGTGTAGATTTTGTCTCATTGCATTTGTATTTCGGTCGGAATACAAATGCGGGTGTGTATGCACAGTATCGGGGTTTTTCCTGTAATTTATTACGGGACCAGTTTTCTGGAGTTGCCAGTTTGCTTTCTGTTTCGGCCGATTTCCATTGTTCCGTTCATTGGCTGAAGATTGGTGGAGGAGGGCTTATTTGCATTGTTGCAAATAAGTGGTTGTGGAGGGGGTCTTTGCATTTTTGTTGCATCATGATTATAGCCCCATCCCTTGACCTTGACTTCTTGACTTCCTCATGATGGCTTGACTTTTAAAGTCATCATGGTTGTTGGTGATGGTGGTGTTGGAGTGAGGGTTTTCTTGTGATCATTGTTTTGTGATGATCACCCTTTCTCTCTCTTGCTTGATTGGATGGCTCTCTCTCTCATTTTCTATCATATGACACTTTCATTCTCCTCACTCACTCACTCTCTTTCCAAGGAGAAGAGGCCGGCCACTTGAGGTGGGGCTGTCCAAATTGGTGGGGGTCTTTTGGTTCATCATATATCATTTTTTGATTCACCAAAATTCCCTAGTTCAACTCCATAGTTCAATCCCTCCACAAAAGGCAATTCCTACAACCCCAAAATGAGACTTGTACACTACATTCTACAGCAAACCTTAGGCACGTCGACTAGCCAGCTTCATGCCCGAGTTGCCTCGGCATTGAGGTGGGAGCCCGTAAAAGAAGTAGGCGATGTGGTGCACTTCCGGCGATGAGGAGGAGACGGGACATTCCGCAGGAGATCGGGACGACGACGAGAAGACCGTAGGACTCGGATCTGTCGGTATATCTCTCTTCCCTTTCTTGTAGATAGCTAGGACTAGTTAGTGGTTCGATCCGGGTATTAGTGCGCGGCGGTTTTCCAGTTCAAGAAAATTTAAAGTTTATCACCGCTTCCGCATTTGGCCGTCGGAATGACGGCCGGGGCGCCGCCGTGCACTTACAGTGGTATCAGAGCCTCGCATTAACTTAGTCTAGCTTTTTCTAATGTGTTTGCATTTCCGATCGATCAAAAAGTTCCAAAACCGCATCCTTGCTTGCATCAGTTTTCTGTTGAAAATTTTTGTGTCGAAAAATTTTTCAGGTTGTATAAAATTGATGTACATGATAATATAAGAGCTCTGTAAAAATTCGATGAAGTGATTCCACTGTGGGAGCGCGGAACCGCCGCAAATACCCCCTTAGCGCCGCTGTTCCGCCGCGCATTGTGGAGATCCCTGCACCAAATTTCTACAGTGTCCTTGTGGGCTTAAAATTGGGGTTTTGGAATATTAATATTGGGCCCAGAATTTCCTGATCTGCTACAGTAATGCTTGGGGGCCCACTTGTTAAAATTTGATCGATCGGATATTTTAAACACATTATTTCACAGTATTTACATTATATCTGCGACCGTGAATGTCACTCGATCAGTAAATCCGGTCTAACTGCTATAGCCCGGTTAGATGGATTTGCGAACGTGACTTTCACGTTGATGTTCTGTTTTTGCTGTGATGTTGCGGATCGGTCGTGGGGGATAGCCTGGTTGCAATGCTAGTACAGTTTTGTTGTATTATGTACATTTGATATTGCGGGGCGAGCGTCCGACATGTGGATTGCCGTCACTGCCTGTTTGTATTATTATTTTGGGGCACGACCTGGTTGCGGTCGATGTACCCGTTGTATGTATATTTTATTTTCTGTACTAGGATTACCCCGTGGAGGGGTGCACGGATAGCCGAGTTCTAGAGGGCAACAAGCCCGCATCTCATGGCATTGAGACGGAGGGGGCTTCACTCTAGGATTGGCGGGCTATTCGCCGCACTCGTAGGGGGTACAGGTTGACCCAGGAGGGGTGCCCAAGTTACCGGATTCCGTGAAGTGCTGGGTGGTCCATTCACGGTGCTGAAAGGGGCTGCCTCGCTTCAGGTTTTGGCGGGTGACTTGCCGCGCCCGTAGGGGTCTAGGATTTCATTGCACAGGCTATCCACACGACCAGGAGAACGTCGGGTTTCAGTAGTGGCTCTGTGAAACCCGGGGATCCCAGATATCTGTATTGTTTCTGTGATGATGTTCATTCTCTGTGATGTTGCATTTTTCACGCCTTGAGCGAATATAATATATTGGTATATATATTAGTAGATGTTGTATATGTTTTACATCTGTGCTAGTCCAGTCCCCGCTCTGTCGTTAGTTAGCTAACCTAACGGGTAATGACGGGACCCAGTGGCGAATGCGGATGGCATATACGTACATCAGTATATTTTCGTTCTTTTTGGTGTGATCAATTGATGGGACTGCATTGATTCGGATCAATGCAAGTTAAAACAAACCTAATCTGATGTTGTTGGAACACTTTTCAAAAAAGCTGTTATTGCAAGGACGTTCACTTTTGTTTTGCACCGTGGTATTCAGTTGGAATATCCTGCTCCTCAGTCGACGAGGCAAGGGCCGAGATCCCTTCACCGGGAGTGACCCCTTGGACAAAAAGTTTGCGTCAGGGCAATGACTTCACTATAGCCGTTTACTTTTGCTTTGCACCGTGGTATTCAGTTGGAATATCCTGCACCCCATTCTACGGGGAAAGAGCCGAGATCCCTTCACCGGGAGTGACCTCTTTAGCGGAAGTTGTCGTCACTATATTTCTAAAAAGCTATCCGTTCCTTCAACGATATCAAGTTCATTACGTTAAAGGTTTTCGCCAGAAACCATTCGTAGCCCTCCGTCATTTCAGTTAAATATTCGGTAGTATTCAAGCTATGTATTTTGACCTCACGCCAAGGCATAGTGATTGGTAGCTGCCGGGTATTTATCTGTTGCATAGATAGATGCGTTGGTTTGGGACAGTCGTACTACTATTTTGGCCTACGTCAAGGGTATGTACGGGTGGGTTCAGATTAACCTGGATAATGACGGGCAGAACTTGACATGTGACTTATGATATTTTGACCTCACGCCAAGGTCATAAGAGCATGGGGCAGAAATCACATCGGGAGTTTCAAAAGAACTGAAACTTGCCAGATATGCGCATACCTTCTGGAGTGTGATACCGTGAGCGGATTCCGTCACGTTATCATGCGATGATAGTTGGATCCCGATTCCCACTGATGAGTTAGTTTACTCCTCGGGTGATCCCGACTAATTCTTCTTTAAGGTTTGGAGGAGAATTTGAGGTACAGTGGGAGGTTTCCAGATTAGATAAATTAGTAACCATTCTGATCTAGGTTAGAATGCACGCTGAGTGTTTCTTTTCTCTCTCTCTTTGGCAGCGACCATTGACCTGACCCTAAGACTATGACTCAGTGACCAAGTTGACCGAACCTTCTTGACACCGGCTTTTGGATTGTCAGAGTTGCAAACCTCATTGCCACTCCTACTTTCACCCTTTTCTCTAGGACACCCCGTTTTACCACGAACGTCCACTTCCATTGGACAAAACCATCGTATGGTTAGATACGAACTCGAAAGAATTTATTCGAGGATGGTTTCCGGTTCTGGAGAAAACGGATAGGATTATTCAGTTGTCTTTTCCTTTTACCTTCTCTCAGGTTGCGAGTACTCCTTGGTTTAGGAGGTAGTACACCTATTATGCAAATTGGATTGTCTTCTTCCAAACCTTAGGCTGGTGCCGACCGGTAGGGAATGAAGAAAACCAATTAGCATAACGATGGTGTGCAGAAGGTATTAAGTTAAGACAAAGCAAGGGATTAGTAAGAGGGCAAAGTAAATTGCAACAGATATTCATGACCAAACCAGGTATTTCTTCGCCAATCCTAAAATCACCTTTGAATTTCTCCTGGACACTCCGTATCACTACGAAGATCCACAGTTTATTTGGATACTCCATCGTATGGTTATATACGAACTCGAAAGGAACTTGTTCCAGTTCGGGGATGGATTATGGTTCAGGAGAAATAGGAATTAAGTTCATTCGGTTGTCTTTTATCCTCACCTTCTCTCGCATTGCGAGTGTTCCTAGGATTAGGACAGTAAACCCATTATGCTTATTGGATAGTCTTCTTCCAAACCATAGGCTGGTGCCGAACGGTAGGGAAGGAAGAAAACCATTTGGCCTAAAGGGGTGTGCAGAAGGTAAAGACTAAAGACATATGAAGGGATTTGGAGAGGTGGCAAAGGATTATACGGTTACAGTCGTGAATCTGGAAGAGGCATTACTAAGAATACCGAGATACCCCATCGAAACATTTCAATGTTTCAGTTTCACTGTGTACTGTTAAAGGAAAACTGATTTCCCAATTTGTCCTTACTCCAGGGTATGTATTTACCAGGTACGATTCTTACATCTGTATGTTTTTACAGATGATGAGTGGGAGTAAGTTATTGGGAATTGGGTGATCATCCTCATTATATCGGGATTCGTTGTAATCGGTGATATTTGAGGAAATCACCTGGGCTGTTTGCCGGTCGGCAAATATTTGGTTTTGAATATCCGCTGTTATGCACCAATTTCAAATTGATATATCTGTACGTCTATTTTCATAGAGTGAGATATACCTTTTGATATTATGTCGATAACATTTACCTATATCAGTGGATGGTTAGGTAAGGAGCATTAAACAGCGGTGTAATTCTTCTTAACCATAAGTACAGTTTTCAACCTACGACACACAGTGAATGAGTTATCAGACTCAAGGGACTTATACAGAGTATTGTATGTTGTCCAGGGTCCATCAGGACAGAGGGGTTGGTCCTCGTACTATATTCGGTTTACTTATGACTTCTCTAGTTTTTAGACAGGTGTTTCGCGGAAAAACAGGGTCTGAATTTTGAGAAGTTATAGGTATTTGAATAGAGTAGAGAACCAAGTATAGCAAGTATCGGGATTCTTCAAAGTGATCGAAGATGTAGATACTTGTATATGGTATTCAGTTGATAGTAGTGATTAAGAGAAATTGCTTCTCTTTCAGGTTATTCATAATTGGAAGCATTCCTAAATTGAGTAACGCTGATCGGCCTCCTTCCTTTTAGTTGACATGCACTGGAGACAGTTGCATGATTTGGATCTGGTTCAATTAAATCAGTGCCTCTGTTTCTATATTGGATATAGAACAGTTCATATCTTAACGATGTTAAGGTACGGGGAGTTGTCCGGTTTATGCTTAAAACCAGACACTGGACAACTCAAGGCAGGTTTCTGTAATGGCTGTTTGTGGGTTGACCCAGGCTATGACGAGGGTTGATTTTCTACCATCTGGATGAACAATAGCGATATTGTTCTAGACTCGCCACAGTTTTAGTAAAAATGGATTTTTTCAAAAAAAAAACAGTAGTGGGAGTATGGTAGAACTGGAAGTGATTCCAGAACCACAAACGATTACTGAAGATTTGATAGGAACCTAAAGATTCAATCTAGATTGACATTCCATTGGCCACTCCGCAGATGCGGTGGGTAACTTCAGGCACTCGAGAGGTACTACGGTAGCTTCAAGGACGGTGACAGGGAAGTTCTTGTTTACCCACACTTACCATTGCTGTTGTTCCAGACTGTGAGACCCGGCAGGAGGATGAGTATAGCGTCGTTCTAAACTTATTTTAGAAGTGTACGTGTATATGACTCTGCCAGAGGGTTGTCGTAGTCAGTGGGAGCAGCGGAAGCATTGGTGGACAGGTAGCTTATGTCTATTTATAGACTAAAGCAGATGTAGCGGAGATAGATCATCTATTTCTGACGTGACAGTCATAGGTTTGACTTCATCAGAATAGGGGATGGATCTGTTGAGAAGGTAGTAGGGTGTGATATCCTGGTATTTGGATGACATACACAGAGTAGGAAAAGAAACTCCTATACTACAATCGGTTATACTTTTGGTCGTCACACAGTGGTTTCTCCACAAAGGAAATGGATTTTATATCAGACATACTGGTTACTAGATCTATGGTTTTAGATCTAGATTTGGGTGGTTTCCCAATCAGGGTACTTAGACAGCATTCTAAGAGTATTTAGAATGGACGACTCCTGGCACGGTGGTGTACCTGCAGGTAATGGAGTCACCCTCTCTAAAGGTGTCTTACAGACTAAAGCAGAGAGGGATGTGCATGATTGGCAGATCACTTGCTCAGGCAATTGAGTCAATCATGAAATGTCAAGTAACACGCCAGATGTTGTTCTTGCACTAGATGCAATAAGTTGACATTAATCCAATCCTGGAGAAACAGTCGGAAGCAGTTCTAGAACATAAGTGGATGTTCTAGGGATATGATAACGACAGCCTCATGCAGGAGACAGTTATCATTCCAGGCTTCCAAGGTGACCTGGACGATAGGGAGGTTGTCAGAGTTATAGTTTTTCCTTCTGACGAGGGGCAGTATTTTGGACAGGTGATCCAAGGCAATACTGAGGGAGGCATGGCGCGGGACACTGATTAAGTTCAGTTGACGATACAGTCTAAGAAGTTTGGATTTGGAGTTCATTTATGAGCTATGTCCCATCAGACATCCAGACACATTCTAAGACAGGTATTGCTCATTTCGGGAGATGGGTTTCTCCGCGAACTTGAGATATAGAGAGACATGGAAAGAGACAACAAAGCGGATCCACTCACTGAGGCTATTCCTCGAACGCAATAGTTTCGCAAACGAGCTTTGT
The DNA here is from genome assembly GCA_030015575.1 of Agapanthus africanus. NCBI lineage: Eukaryota > Viridiplantae > Streptophyta > Magnoliopsida > Asparagales > Amaryllidaceae > Agapanthus > Agapanthus africanus. The sequence continues at coordinate 33,916,200 of CM057339.1, forward strand.
GAGACTGACTGGTAGAGGAGTTGGGTGTTCGGTATCACACGGGCTGTGAGTATGCGACATCGCAATAATTAGCCTTGAGTGCAAGTGGGAGATTGTTGGAGATAGTGCCATCAGAGTCAATTATTAGGTCACAGGTACGTGATTGCAATGATTGATGGAGGACCTATCCCGGTAGGACAGTCTTACTCGAGATGATAGTGTGCTATCTGGTTTACCTTTATCATCGTGTACTGTTTTAAGTGACCTGACACGTCGCTATTACATGTTGATAGAGCCCCTAGGATTCTTGCTTGACCACCAGCAGTATGAGGGCGATCATATAAGTGGGAGCTGGGGGTCTATAAGCATATCCTTAAAAGGTCCCTAGTCGTGAGAGTTTCGAGACAGGGCATCGATTCTCCTTAGTAGACTAGTGTATACAGTCGAGACCCCGACGAGGGGCGGTGGCCGGTCTCACAAGCCACTGGTGTCAGTTGGATCACCTAAGATGTATACAGGTGCTCATTGGGTTATGAGTACACCGGACAGGACTCGCCGGGAACATGCTAGTTGGTCATATACCAGACGTCAGATGGCAGTTCCCTGGTGACATGTGTACAGGTTAGTTCATCGACCTGGGGATCGTCATTTGTCTTGTGTGAGTTCCCACTGTACTTTGATTACTACCCTACCACGGCTCAAAGGAGTCGTGCAAACAGGTTTTAGTTGGGTACAGTCCCGAGCCACATGGAGGCAGTGAGCGTATCTTCAGGGGTTCGTCTCTCCCGGTATTGGGGGTGAGGTCGTGCTGTGTCTAGGAGAGCCATTACACGAAGCCCTCGGCCGAGGCAAGGAGATTTACTGGTAGGTATTCCAGTAGTATCTCAGGGTGTTCTGGGCTACACTCCGACACGACTTGTACCGCTTTTGGGGGTCTGACTTTTACCAACCCCCTAGGCCCGCCATGCGATGCTCATAGACGAACGGACCGGACTGTACGGATATTGTCACTGACTGGCTCAGTAGGGAGTCAGGCTGAGTTCGCTCACAGACGTCCCTTTTGGTCAATACCTGGTAGCCCGTTATGTATTGGCTTATACCTCTAACGTGCTAGTGGTTAAATCCACAACCAAGGTGTTGATGAGTCTTTAGAGTCCCCCACATTCAGTTACTCAGCTTTCGGGCAAAAGGTTGTAGAGGCCGTATGGAGATATGGCAAGGTCCGATCAGATACGTGCGGTATTGCACGGATCAGGATCAGACAGTCTGTACTATAGGCCGTATGGTTATATGGCAGGGTCCGATCAGATACGTGCGGTATTGCACGGATCAGGATCGGACGGATAATACTAGCCGGCTTTGGTATAAGCCGGATCCTAGTATAGTACAGTGTAGATTTTGTCTCATTGCATTTGTATTTCGGTCGGAATACAAATGCGGGTGTGTATGCACAGTATCGGGGTTTTTCCTGTAATTTATTACGGGACCAGTTTTCTGGAGTTGCCAGTTTGCTTTCTGTTTCGGCCGATTTCCATTGTTCCGTTCATTGGCCGAAGATTGGTGGAGGAGGGCTTATTTGCATTGTTGCAAATAAGTGGTTGTGGAGGGGGTCTTTGCATTTTTGTTGCATCATGATTATAGCCCCATCCCTTGACCTTGACTTCTTGACTTCCTCATGATGGCTTGACTTTTAAAGTCATCATGGTTGTTGGTGATGGTGGTGTTGGAGTGAGGGTTTTCTTGTGATCATTGTTTTGTGATGATCACCCTTTCTCTCTCTTGCTTGATTGGATGGCTCTCTCTCTCATTTTCTATCATATGACACTTTCATTCTCCTCACTCACTCACTCTCTTTCCAAGGAGAAGAGGCCGGCCACTTGAGGTGGGGCTGTCCAAATTGGTGGGGGTCTTTTGGTTCATCATATATCATTTTTTGCTTCACCAAAATTCCCTAGTTCAACTCCATAGTTCAATCCCTCCACAAAAGGCAATTCCTACAACCCCAAAATGAGACTTGTACACTACATTCTACAGCAAACCTTGGGCACGTCGACTAGCCAGCTTCGTGCCCGAGTTGCCTCGGCATTGAGGTGGGAGCCCGTAAAAGAAGTAGGCGATGTGGTGCACTTCCGGCGATGAGGAGGAGACGGGACATTCCGCAGGAGATCGGGACGACGACGAGAAGACCGAAGGACTCGGATCTGTCGGTATATCTCTCTTCCCTTTCTTGTAGATAGCTAGGACTAGTTAGTGGTTCGATCCGGGTATTAGTGCGCGGCGGTTTGCCAGTTCAAGAAAATTTAAAGTTTATCACCGCTTCCGCATTTGGCCGTCGGAATGACGGCCGGGGCGCCGCCGTGCACTTACATCGACGCCTTTCACCGTCAGCCCGCTGTGCGCTCTCGTGGCAAGAAAAAAGCTCGATGTAGAAACGACGGCAAGGTGATGAACAGGAATGACGCTTAAAACAGCGAAGCGAATCCGAGAAGCTGCGTGATCGAGAAAAGGTCCGCTAGAATTCATCGTTGATGAAGAAGATGGTTCGGGAATACTCTTTCCTTCAAGACAAGACAAGAAAAATCTTCGACCTCGTCATGAAACATCAAATGATGGTGCTCCCAGAGTCTCAGCGCCCCGAACAAATAGACGAAGTCCATCACCCGGCTTATTGCTCCTATCACCGAGCGATAGGACATTCTCTTGAAGACTGCTTCACCTTCAAAAACTGGGTTGAAGACTAGTATCAGTAAGGCAAGTTTGCTCTATCTGACAGTTGGAGGCTAACCCCGCTATAAAAGCATGAGCCAAAAGCAATCTATAAGGCGAGAATGGAACCGGAGCAAAATCGGTCTTGGAAACGGGCTCATACCTGCCATGCGATAACGTTCTCAAAGGAAAGAGAGCATGAGAATATGGATGACCTCTCCTAATGCTTCGCAAATGAAGATGAAACGAGGCGATCTCAGAATTTCCACCAGCACCAAAGGAGTTGGAAGATGGCATACATACCACAGCAGACAATCTGAGGAAAATCGACTTGGGGATGGCAAACGAGCCAAGGCCAACGTTCGTCAGCGAGCTATTGTCTGAAGAGCAGATGGCTACACTAAAAGATGTGCTTATGCAGTATAAAGACTACTTCGCGTGGAACTATTCCGAGGCCGAGACTAGATCCAAAAATAGCCGTGCATAAACTGGCAATATCAACGGGCGTCAAGCTAGTCAAACAAGCACCAAGAAGAATGCGACTCGAGCTTGAGATGAGTATCAATGCCGAAGTAAAGAAGCTAACCAACTCCGACTTCATCCAAGAAGTTCAACACCCTGACTGGATCGCCAATATCGTTCCTGTAATGAAGAAAAATGAGACAGTACGCATCTGCGTAGATTTTCGGGATCTCAACAAAGCTTGTCCGAAGGATGACTTCCCAGTGCCTGTTACCGAGCTGATGATCGATAACACATCCACCCATGAAGTCTTCTCCTTCATGGATAGATCTTCGGGGTATAATCAAATAAAGATGCATCCTGAAGACCAAAAGCACACTGCTTTCCGGACTTTGCTGGGCATATTCTGCTACAAAGTGATGCCTTTTGGTCTGAAGAACGCTGACGCCACCAACCAGAAGGCCATGACAAAGATCTTCGATGACCTCATACACGAGATTGTCGAATGTTATATCGACGACCTCGTGGTTAAAAGAAAATCGTATGAGGAGCACTGGGAGCATCTGAAGATAGTGTTCCAGCGCCTTCGGAAGTACAACCTGAAGATGGATCCTCTGAAATGCGCGTTTGGAGTATCCTCAGGAAAATTCTTAGGATTCATCATACGACACCGAGGCATCGAAATATACCCATTGAAGATCAAGGCGATCATGGAAATGCACACACCAAGAACTCTCAAACAACTGCGGTCTCTCCAAGGAAAGCTCGCGTATATCCGACGGTTCATAGCTAATCTTTCCGGAAAATGCCGCCATCTAATGAAGAAGGGGACCCCGTTTGTTTGGGATCATAAATTCCAAAGTGCGCTGGATGAAATCAAGAAATACCTGCAGAACCCGCTGGTATTGATCGCTCTGGTCAAGGGAAAGCCCCTCATCCTGTACACAACAGCCCTTGAAAGTTCTTTAGGCGCGCTATAGGCACAGTAGAACGAACAGGGGAAGGAGAGAGCTCTCTACTATTTGAGTCGAGTCCTTCTGGGGGCAGAAAACAACTACTCCCTTATTGAAAAGCATTTCCTAGCACTGATCTTCGCGATAACGAAGCTTCGACATTATGCCTTGGCACATGAGGTCTATCTCATATCAAAGGTAGATCCTCTCAAGTATTTGATGTCAAGAGCCATACTAACGGGAAGGCTTGCCAAATGGGCCCTCCTCTTGATGGAGTTCTCGATATTATATCGACCTCTCAAGGCAATAAAAGGCCATGCCATCGCCGACTTTCTCGCTGAGTATCCGATACCAGCCGATTCTCCCTTAAATTGCGAATTGCCGGATGAATATGCATTCGACACAATCAATGGGGAGAAAGAAAGGAGTGATACCCGATGGGAACTTTATTTCGATGGAGCATTGTCTATGAAGAAGTGGAAGCAAATTACCCCCATAATCAAAGCCGGGGTGGGCCTTATCCTCGTGACTCCGCAATGAGGGATAATGCATTTCGCCCTTTCCTTAACAGAGCCAAGGACGAACAACAAAGCTGAATACGAGGCTTTAATAGCAGGTCTCGAGATCACTATTGACATGGGAATCGAGAACCTCCTCATATATGGAGACTCCCAGCTGGTCGTTAGCCAAGTAAAGGGCGACTATCAGACATGCAAGTCAGAGTTGGTAAAATATGGCGAAAGAGTGCGGTAACTGCTGACTCAAATCCCCTCCTACGTCCTGGAAAGTATACCACGGACTGAAAATAGCAAGGCAGATGCGTTAACCAAGCTCGCTAAAGAACTGGCCGACGAAAACCTCGATGACGTAAGTATCATTGTGCAAATCCGCCGAATTCTCGCACCAGCAGAAATATCTCCTGAGTCGTCCGAAGAAGAAGAAGCGACCAAACAAGCGGCCTTCCAAGTAGAGGGCGAAGAAAAGGCTAAGGATTGGAGAGAAGTCTTCATAAACTACTTCAAATCCCATCGAGTGCCCGAAAACACATCTTCAAGACATCAGCTCATGAAACAAGCCCTGTCTTTCGCCTTTGTCAATGATACTATATATAAGAGATCATTCGACTATCTGTGGTTGAGATGCCTAGGACCAGAAGAGGCAAGGAGAGTCGTCCAAGAAACCCACAACGGACTCTGTGGTTCCTATCAAGATGGGCCAAAGATGAAGTTAAAGATCAACAGAATGGGTTACCATTAGCCCATAATGATTCAGGACTGTCTTGAATATACAAAGTAGTGTCACTCGTGCCAGATTCACGGGGACTTCATCCATCAGCATCCGAATCCGTTACACCCAACACTGGAAGTTTGGTCGTTCGAGATGTGGGGAACCGATATAATCAGGCCTATCGAACCAATATCATCCAAGGGACATCGGTTCATATTGGCGACAACCGATTACTTCTCTAAATGGGCCGAAGCAGTACCGCTAAGAGAGGTGAAGACGGAGAACATCCTCCATTTCTTCAGGACACATGTCATTTACCGGTTCGGCACTCCGCAACGGATCACCTCGGATAATGGGCCGGCCTATAGAAGCCATAAGATCAGCCGCTTCGCGCAGCAACATAATATAGATTGGAGATACTCTTCAGTCTATAATCCCCGAGCTAATGGTCTAGCTGAGGCTTTCAACAAAATTTTGACGAAGGTCATAAAGAAAACAGTGTCCAGAAACAGAAAGGACTGGCACGAGAGATTGCATGAAGCTTTCTGGGCTTATCGAACCACGTTCAAAATAGCCATGAATACCACGCTATTTGCGTTAGTATTCGGCACAGAAGCGGTACTTCCCTTGGAGATAGAGCTACCCTCACTACGAGTAGCGGTCCGACATGAGCTGACGGATGAAGAAAATGCCCATCTTCGGCTTGAGGAGCTCGATGCCCTCGATGAAACTCGTCTCATGGTGCAGCAAAACCTAGAAGCTTACAAAGTAAGGATGACGCGCTCATACGAAAGAATAACTAGGCCAAGAGCATTCCGCCAAGGCGAACTCGTGTTAGTTGTCAAAATACCTATGATCTCCAACCGTGCCAAATGGGGGAAATTCGAGCCGAACTATGAGGGCCCATACGTCATAGACAAAGTTTATCAAAGTGGTGCCTTTTTGCTCATGGATATGCACGGCGAAAGACCCTTCCGGCCAATAAACGGTCGTTTCCTTAAGAAATACTACCCCTGACAAGTCACAGCTCAGGTTAACGTTAGATGACGACGCTCGTGTCCGCTTGCTATCTTCCTGAGTCAGTACTCTGTAAGTAGTATCCGGAAAAACTTTGCCTCGAAGCTATGGACCGGGATGTCCCTAAACTAACAATGGACCATAATATCCTTAAACTAAATACGTCGTCTCAAACACGGCGATAGTGAAATTCAAGTCCGCAAATCCCATCGGCGAGGATGGTAACTTAAGTCCCGCCGGCTGCACAGCTGCCCTGGTGGCGAAGTCCCCCATAAATTCCATTGGCAAACAACGGGGTAAAAAAACAAAAAAAATGTTACGTCCAAAAGCAAAATGGGCATGGATGAAAACCCGAAAGGGCTCCGTGAGTAAAAACAGCAGGGCTACCGACGAGTTTGTGAAAACCCGAAAGGGCACAATCTCGTTAAAATAAAAAAAAACACCTGCAAGGTCCTCTCGACCTTGTGAGGAGAAAACACCTGCGTGAGATCCTTACGACTCACAAGGGAGCAGCACACTTAGGGATCCCCACGATTCCTAAGGAGAAATTACGCTTACGAGATCCTTACGACTCGTAAGGAGAATTCCCCCTGTGAGACTCTCACGGCTCATAGGATTCAAAAGCCTTAAGCTACAAGGATCTGAACATGTTCTTAAGCCATCACATTCCCCAAGTTGCCCTACAAGCGGTTCAATATTGACCCTTGTATACAATCCACAGTCACAAATAAACGTTTCCCCCACCAAGTCCCACCAAAGACAAGGAATGTCCTCATGTGGTGAACGACACTTGTAAGTCCTCTCGACTTGTAAGGAGAAAACACTCTTGTAAGATCCTTACGACTTATAAGAGAACACACACTTAAGAATCCTCACGATTCCTAAAGAGAAAACACACCTTCGAGATCCTCACGACTCATAGGGAGAAATACCTTTATGAGACCCTTACGGCTCATAAAGTCGAAAAGCCTTAATCAACAGGATCCTAACCCTGTTTGCTAAGCCACCTTTGTTCAAATCGACAAAGGAAAATGATGATTCGCTCTTGGCAACATTCCAGTGGCAGCGATGCTGATGCCTAAATTAGTATCAAATTCCAAGTCCTTTCAAAAAAAATGATGATTCGCTCCTGGCCATATTCCAGTCGCAGCGATGCTGATGCTAAGATTGGTATCAGATCTCAAGCTCCAAACTCGCAATAAAAATCTGCGAGCCAAAAATGCATATGAAATAGCCGAAATGATAGGGTAACTCGCAATAAAAATCAGCGAGTAAAATATATGCATATAAAAATAGCCGAAATGTTTGGGCAACTTGCAATAAAAAGCAGCGAGTAAAAATAAAAAAACAGCCGAAATGATTGGGCACCGCGAAAAAAAATAGCAGAAATGATTGGGCAATCAATTTTCGTGATATAAAAAGCTGATATGATAGAGCATCGCGGAAAGAAACAAAAAAAATGAAACTTTTGCCCTACAGGTGAGATCACATTGACCCCTGTATACAATTCATGGGCACAAACGGAAAGGGAACCATATTACCCTACCGAGCTTCGTCAAAAGGAAGCCAGATCTTGATGACTACATCTACAGCTTAGAAATCAACAATGACATTCCTTCTAGTTCCAACCGGAAGCAGATACGACGTCAGTAAAACGGAGCCACGGCAAAGTCTCCTAGTTCCAAATCTTGACGGTTCACAGACAACCTAGAAACTAACCTCGGAGCCATGACAAAATACCTGGTTCCCAGTCTCGACGGCAGCATCTACAGCATAGAGATCAACAACAGCGTTCTTCCTCCCTCCAGCAAGATACAGACGCGACATCAACAAACGGAGCCATGGCAAAGTTCCCTAGTTCCAAATCTCGACGGTTCACAGATAACCCAGAGACAACCTCAACATTCATCGCAATATTGCAGACACAATGTCAACAAACGAAGCAAAGGAAGATCCCTAACTTTAGGGTCTTGACAGAAACTCAAATGAGACCTGAAGACTATCGGAGATCATCCCATGCCAGCGCGGAGTGGTCATGACTCACCAGGGCTTCCAAACTGAGCCTAATCTCAAGTAAAAAGCAACATGGAATATCCCTAACGCTTGCTCTTTCGACGGTAATATCACCTGGAAGATTACTTGAAGACGTCTTGTCCAGCCCCCGAAGGGATCAGAGACACGACAGTCGCAGGGCTACTCGAACAGCAAGATTGCGTATCGAGGAATACATCGACCAACGCGACGGTACGACGGGTAAAAAACCCTAGTACCACAGACCCTAACGAACTTCTATTAGCAAGAGTTAACTGTGACGTTAGGACATCCTTACGAGAACTTCTCGATTCGTCTCGACTCGTGGGGAAAATAATGTTCCTGCGAGAACTTCTCGACTCGTCTCGACTTGTAGGAAAAAGCCTTAGGTGACGGGGATAAGGACATGTTTCCTAAGCACTGGGGCCCTGCAAGTCGGTCCAAGATGGACTATTGCATACTATTCATAGGCCACACTCTCCAAAGTCGAATATCGACAAGGAGGGAAACAATCACTTACGAGTCCTCTCGACTTGTAAGGGGAAAAATTCTCTTGTGAGATCCTTACGACTCTTAAGAAAACGCACTTAGGAGTCCTCACGATTCCTAAGGAGAAAACACACCTGCGGGATCCTCTCGACTCGTAGGGAGAAAAGTCTTTATGAGACCCTCACGACTCATAAAGTTGAAAAGTCTTAGGCGGCAGATCTGAACCTGTTTTCTAAACCATCGCTGCCCTGCCAGGAGATCAAGATAGACTATCCATGGGCCATATGTGCCAAAGTTACATGCCACTGATATAAAGAAGCTATTTACGGGTCCTCACGATGCGAATAAGATCCTTACGGCTCACGGAGGCGATGAACACTTAGAACTCCTCACGATTTATGGGGAGAATATGCTCTCCCGGCGGTAATATAACCTAGGAGATTATCTGAGGACATCTTGCCCAGTCCCGAAGGGATCAGAGACATGACAGTTGCAGGGCTACTCAAACAGCAAGAGTGCGTATCAGGGAATATCATTGATCACGGACAAGAAGACCATCTGGAGCCAAATAGAGCCGATGGAGATAGGAGATCCTCTACGAGTCGAGAGCTCGTGCAGCACCGTATCACATTGGCCATCCGTAAGAGTATTGTTCACCAAGCGGGCAGCAAAACGATGAACAATTTTCTCAATAGGCACCTCCCATGGCTGTCGGCGAGCACGTGGATGATTACAAGCCATAGCTCTTCCCTGTTAAAATGATTCTCTGAAAGTGAGAGATAAGAGAAGCATTGCTTCAGATTATGAAGGGAGACATTTAAATCTAGGCACAGAAAAGGTTGTGCATGATGGACTATTTCCAAGCTCTGTTAAAAGAAGGCATTGGGAAAGAGAAGCCTAACTCAAGAAAAGCAGAGAAAGAAGGTGAAAAGACACCTTCAGTAATGAGGCAGCGCCTTACGTGCCTCGCGTGTATGACACAGGGACCCCAGCATTATATACTACTACTTCACATGAGGCACCTATGAGCAGAGGTATAAAAGAAAAGGAAGTTTTGCCATTCATACTTGGGAAAAATTTATACATCGGTGATAACAACAAACAAAATATCATCAAAATGTTTACAATGGCAAGACACTGAATCTCAGACATGGATTTAGGAATTCAGAAGCAAGGCTGAGTAAAATACTTCTGGCTTCTCTGACCATTTTCTTATGCATTTTCTCATTAATGCAAGCGTCGGGATTCCCGCTGATATCGTCCATCCTCTGATAAGCAGAGACTATCGTCGTCTGTTGGAAGACCTGATACAAAATATCGACAAGATCATCTCGCCGCCTCTTCGAGATCAAGCCCATCAGATATACTGAGTGCACCTTTTCTTCGGCATAATCAAGTGCCTCAAGCGGCATGGCCTCGTTAAATTCAGGAAGTGCCTCCCAAATCGCCCCTACGATAATTTTCAAAAGAGCAGAACGACGAGGGAGTAGTCGGCCATTGTATTCATCGAAGCGACGCATCACCTCAGCGCATTGGGCGTTCGTAAACTCCTGGCCTTGACAACGACCTTGGACGCGAATGTCTTCATAGGAGATAATCTCGTCAAGATCATATAGATAAACAGCCATAGTATCTGGAAAGAAAATTCAGCAAAAGAATAGCAATTAAATATCAAGATTCTGAAAGTCTAAAATAAAAACAGTGGCGACGTTCCATCATTGATGGGGCAGTCGCCCATTAAGGAGGGAATCCTAAAAGAATTCTCATTTACTGAGAAACCTCATCAGGCTAAGAAGTTAAACTTCCTCAAGGGTTGTTCTCTACAAACAGAATTCACATCTGCCAACTTTATTAAGAAGGGAATGAAATTCCCGAGGGGCCCTCTTAATATTCAGAGCTAAGCTCTTTGGTGAGGAATTAAATTCCTTTTAAACTGTGGAATTAAATTCTAGGAAACCCCCATGATGAGGAAACGAAACATAAAATTACAATACCATGAATCCTTAAAGATCAGAAGAGGAATGCCCAAGACATTGAGGTTTATTACTCAAAGATCACGTCTTTGGATCTCTAAGAGATGGGTTTCAGAAGAGAGCAAAGCTCTTATGGTGGATTTAAAATCTAAGAATTTTTTTTAAGAAAAGGTTTTCTTTGTTATTCAAGATCTTTACCTAAAAAAGATTTCTTTTTCTGACAGAGTTTAACTCTGAAATTTCAATGGGCAGAGAACTAAGCTCTGAAGAAGAGAATTAAATTCTCAATGAAGACAAGGAAGGAAGAAAATGAAAGAACAGTGGTTTCCCAAAGACAAGACCTTTGCATTTATAAGACGTGACAAGGGCGGTTCTTCTCCCCATTCCCCTAGGCAATCCAACGGCTATAAAGGTGACAGTGTTGCACTCACATGCTAGCCATGTGAGAACAACGCTGTGGGGGATGATCGCATGCTAAAAGCGTGTCGGATGTTCAAAGTTCTAAAGTTATAACCGCGATCAGGACGGTGTCGCTTTACAGCTAGCCGGTTGAGCACGGGTCGATCCACAGGGAGATGGTTGTATGTCCGTTCGAGTTTTAGACGAGTCAATAAAGAATGTGCATATATTTGTTCAGTTCTATCCTGAGTGTTCGTATTTATGTTCAAGTAAGCTTGTTAAGGTTAAGGTTGGTTAGTAGAGTTAGGATTATTCTTGTACTTATCTTTTGCCATCCTTAAAACGGTGTTGAGATAATCGAAAGTAGCGGGGATTAGGAGGACATAGGAATGAGATTTGCGAGTTTAAGCAAGTTTTCCAACGCTAAATCCATTCCTAGTGCGCCTTGTCCGTCCGCTAAATATGCTTATTTCCAACTCTCGGCCAAACACCCGAAACCATGTATCCAATTAAGTCACAACTACATGTCACGTTGTAGTGCGCTTAAAGGACTTCTCGACTTCGGTCGCGGCTACATATCACGTATAGCGCACCTAAGTGAGGGGGTTGCGTTTGTCGGGGTTCGTTTCAAGATGTTTGGCGAAGAGAAGCACAAGAGATTTCTCTGTCCCTCATACCACCTTCCTTAGCCTTAACAAGAGGGAAATTATTCACACATTATAAAAGAAAACAAAACAAAACAAGAAGGAAGAAAAGAAAGGAAAATACGGTTTTACAAGTGAAGCAAGCTAACTCTTGGGTCCTCACCTTAGCAAGGAACTCCGTCAAGTATCATCGCTTGAAAATACGGATAAAAGAAGAAAAGAAAAGAGAACAAGAAAAGAAATAACAACAACTAGTTAACAACAAATAATAAAATTACACTAGAAATTAAATTACAATGCAATAAAATAAAAATACAAGATAAGAAAAATAACCCTCATCTTCATTTCATCATCCACTCAATGCTCTCACTACATTTTAATGGAGGAAGACATGAAGAAGAAGAAGAAGCTAAACTAAATCCTAACAAAAGAGATGGGAAAAGAACACATGAAGAAGACCCTTGACTTGGCACAAAACTGGGCTATTTATAGGCTGCGTGTTGAAACCTTAGGACAACATTCTGGCCCTAAATGCAAAGACCAAACTACCCCCAAAATTTGGTCAGATGATGACACGAAACCACGGCGGATCCGCCGTGAAAACCCACATTTGGCGGCGGTTCCGCCGCGGTTTTGTGGAATTGGGGTCTCGTATTTTCTGGGTTTCCTTGTGTTGCTATCTTATATTGTTCTACATGTCCTAAATTGCAAAATGCCTTCACAATTTCTTCAGATCTGCACAGTCCAAACACAGCTTCACTTTTGATTGATTTGACCTTTCTCCCTCGAGCTCCGCGCACCCATTGATTCTTGTGCTGCCTCTCTCGTGCTTTGTGCTTGTCCCTCTCGTGCTTTGTACTTGTCCGACACACGAATGACCACCGTCATTTTTCTTATCTCTGGAACTGATACGCGGCACTGGACGGATACGGATGATCGGAACCCGGCTTTTATCTGCTGGCAACAGATGTTCTGGATTTTGGCGTAACAATGGAGATTTTGTATCATTTGCGTTATTTTGGACTAGGAACCTGTAGCATATAAATATGTAGCAAACACGGATTAAAAGCACCTACCTATAAACAAACGAGCATAAGAATGGGCGGTATAAAATGCAGTTTTCTATGATGAACAGGGGGCATTTGTTCCTTTATAAAAAAAAGAAAGAAAAGAAAAGAAAAGAAAGAGAGAAAAAAGCGATGGGGAAAATTCCCCTAATGGAGTATCACGTGCCCACACGTGATGCGCCTTAGAGCAAAAATTATATTGCGCTTGACAATTAAGACTGAAATTAAGCCTCACGTGCAAACACGTGAGCATATATATACAAAGTATATAGGTGCCTTCCTAAAACAAATAACATGCCATAGAAGCTCACGTGTCAGCACGTGATGCTCTTTGTTGGGCTTAACTTTGTGGGGGTCACGTGCCACACGTGACATTTCTGAACATCAGCTCACGTGATGTTTTTTCTCTGGGACTGCTACATATAAGCAAACCAGTTTAATGCTATGGGGGTCACGTGTTACACATGAGGATCCCTAAACACCTTCCAAGCTAATAGAATTAAATTCTAAATAAAGGGAGCAAAACTCTATTTGGAAAATATTTCCTTAAATCTTTCTAAACAAGAAAGATTACGCTCTGTAAAATAGAGCACCATTGGATTAAAGATCCAATGGTGATTAAAAATCACCAAGCTACAGAATAAGCTCTGTATGGGAAAATATTTTCCTAATCTTGTTAAAATCAAGAAAAATATCTTCTGTAAAACAGAAGTTCTTGGATCAAAGATCCAACGGTGGATAAAATCCCCGAATCAATTAAAAAATCTCTCAATGAGAGATTTCCTTAACTAAATCAACAAACTTGCCTCTACTATATAAAGGACCCAAGACTTCAAGTCTAAAAATGGAGAGACCCCCTATAAGATTTGAGAGACAAAAAAAAAGAAGAAGAGCTCTCTTTTAGAAAAAGAAACCCTAAGTAAGAAGAAAGACCTAGAGATCGTTTTATCTCTTCTTCACCGCTCCGAGAGTTTAACTCTTTAAAAAAAAAGAACTTAGTTCTTCCTCAGGTTGAGGTCTGCAGAAGTAGATATCCCCACAAGTTAAGAATTTAATTCTTATTGGGGAGATTCTGTCATGCAGACTCAAAAATGAGAGGAAAGAACTAAGCCTGAAGAATTTAATTCTTCCCAAAGATATAGGAATTTAATTCTTCTGATAAAACTAGGGTTTAACCCTGCATAAGAATTTAATTCTTATAAAACAAGGGACATGAAATTCTTAAAACTAAGATCAAGATCCCCATGCACATAAAAGAAACGATTAGCGTTCAACGCTATCACAATAGATCACGTGTTCCCACGTGAGCACCTATGAGGAACGAAAGGAACAACTGACATCGCCTCACATGATCTCACGTGACCCCCTAATAGTTCTTAGCACTTTCAAAAGGAAAAGGGGAATAAATCAAAGTCAATTCCCATTTTGGGGAGCCTCACGTGATCCCACGTAACCCCCTAATAGTTCTTAGAAAAAGGGGAATAAATCAAAGACAGTTCCCATTTTGGGGCGCCTCACGTGATCCCATGTGACCCCCTAATAGTTCTTAGGAAAAGGTGAATAAATTAAAGACAGTTCCCATTTTGGGGCGCCTCACGCGATCCCACGTGACCCCCAATAGTGCTTATCACTTATAAAAGAAAAAGAGAATAAACCCAATGAATCAGTGCCCAATTCTCAGGTGTCTCACGTGCCACACGTGAGCGCTCCAAATTTTAGTGTTTAACACTGCTTTAGAGCCTCACGTGGTAGCACATGAGCGCCAAACAATTATCAGTGTTTAACACTGTGAGAGACCAATCTTAGCCCAAATTAGCCAAGTCTCCCGAGGCCAAAAAACCTTTTAACCATCAATCAACCAAGCCCTCCTATATTCTGGTCTCCCCAAATCGATCTTAGTTCCAAAGATGAATAATGATCTCCTAACACATGGCATCTGAAATGATGTTCGTTCCACCATGATCTCTCCTTTCAATCTGGAGTTCGGTTCAAGGGTACATCTCTCCACACCTCTGATACATGTCGTTGTAATTCCTCAACGTCTTCAGAGAGATGGAGGGTCCTGACAACCAGCAGCTCTTTGGTGCACTCCCAAACCCATGAGCACATTCCTATGGACCGCAATATCCTTAAACTAGCTGTGGACCGTAACGTCCTTAAACTAAACCCTCACTCCAAAAACGGTGGTCTACGGACCGCAACGTCCTTAAACTAGCTATGGACCGAAACGTTCTTAAACTAACAATGGACCGCAATATCCTTATACGGACCGTAACGTCCATAAACTAAAGCAATAGAGCCCAAATGCTCTTTTGTTGGATCTGAATGACCCCAAAATCATGTTGAGTAAATCTTAGTCTAAAAATTAGACTAACGTATCCTCAAAAAACATTTAAGTTGAACTTAGTCTCAAACAAGATTAACGATCCTTAAATCAACCCAAACCCAAGTCTAAGTGTTAGTGTATATGCCCTAGATGCCATTACTGTATCATACTAGTTTGTATATTACTTAATGGAAGCTTGGGATATTCACAGTTGTATAGATGATCTTGCTCAAAATGGTAGTATGCTACTTGGTTTGTATCTACTTCAATATGTGCATGTGTTTCTTTTAGCATATCGCTTATACATATTAGTAGAGCCCTTAGGATCTTTGCTTGATTACCAGTCACACTCGTGGGGGCTAGGTAATCTACAAGCACATCCTTATACAGATCCCTAGTCGTAGGACTATCGAGACAGGGCATCGATACTCCGGAGTAGACTAGCGTATGCGCTTCTCATCCCAGCAGGGGAGATGGTCTGTCCCACAGCCATCAGTACGTCGTACTGGAGATAGTATGCGGGTGCTCGTTAGGTTACGAGTACACTGGACAGGACTCGTCGGGAACTGTTGGTTAGTATTATACCTATCGTCAGTTATCAGTTCCCAGGTGACATGAGTACAGCTTAGTCTGCTGACTTGACACTGTCACTTCGCCTCGAGTGTGTTCCCACTGTACTTAGATTACTACCCTACCACGGCTCAAAAGAGTCGTGCAAACAGGTAGTAGTTGGGTGCAGTCCCGAAGCACTTGGAGGCAGTGACGGTTAGACAGGATTCGTCTCTCCCGGTATTGGGGGTTGATATCGCGCTGTGTCTAGGAGAGCCATTACACGAGTAGTCCCTGGCCAGGGCAAGCGAGATATACTGGTAGGTTTCCAGTGTTATCTCAGGGTGTTCTGGGCTACATTCCGACATGACTTGTACCGCTATTAGGGGACTGACGTTTACCACCCCCTAGGCCCGCCATGCGATGTTTTCAGACGAACGGACTGGACAGTACGGAGATTGTCACATACAAGCTCAGTAGGAGTTCGGATGGGTTTATCTCATCGGCCTTCTTATCGACATCTACCTGGGGACCGTTACGTACAGCTAGTGCCGCTTGCGGTCTGTGGTTAAACCCACTGCCAGCGTAGTGCCGAGTCTTTAGAGTCCCACACAGAGAGTTTCCCTGCACTGAGCGAAACGTGTAGAGGCCGTATGGTTTTACGGCAGGGCTGCGATCACTTACGTGCACTAGTGTGCGTATGCTGTTCGGGCAGGCAATGCTAGTGGGCTTTGGTTTAAGCCGGATCCTAGTATTGCACGGATGGATTAGTTTTGTCTTCTGTGCATTCGCATTCTACGGAATGCGGATGCGGGTGTGTATGCACAGTTTTGAGGAGCGAAGAAGGAGGAGGTGCCTCATTAGGGTTTTGACAGTTGGTTCGGCCAAAACCGTTATGTGGCAGGCTCATTAGGGTTTTGACAGTTGATTCGGTCAAAACCATTTTGAGGCGGACTCATTAGGGTTTTGGCAATTCGTTCGGTCAAAACCATTATGAGCCGGGGACATTATTTACTAATCTTTTCAGTGATAATTATGTGATGGCTAATTGCTTTGACCATTTGACCATATTTGACCACACCTGACTTTGTTGACCGTTTGACCAAAGTTGACTTTGACCTTCATGAGAGGTCTAAAGTTTTCTTTGGATTTCTTTTTCTTTTTGGATTATGAAAATGGTCAAGTCATTAGTAGCCATCAACTTTATCATGAAAGGATTGGTAATGATGGTGTTTATGTATTATTAAACCATGGTGCCTTTTTTCTTTAGTTGATAATTCATTTCTCATTTCTCATTCTCTCTCTTGTGAGAAGAAAAGAAAAAGAGCTCCATGGTTGCTAGTTCTCCTTCATCTTCCTCCTCCTGAAATTTTCTTTTGATCTCATGTGTTGAGAGAAAAAGAATCCACATAGACAAACACTTCCATCAATCTCTTCTACACAACCTAGGACATCAAGACTAGCGATCTTGTTGCCCTAGTTGCCTCGGCTCGAGGTGGAGCTCGGTGTACAACTCTCGGGTGGATCGTCTTCGAGTCAAGGAGGCCGCGGAGGTGACCAAGATCCGGATCGATTCTCAAAGCTTGGATGGACGAGCGGGACAGCGGAATGAAGACCCGAAGGACCGGTATCGTGAGGTATAATTTCTATGGTATAGTAGATAGCACCTCTAGTAGTTTGCTAGTTTGTAGTTTAGCAAAGATCCGTGTTTTAGTCCATGTTGCCTTTGCGCCAAAAATTGTTTTTCGCCGTTTCCGCCTCCTCATAAGAACCGGGGTGAGCAACGTAGACTTACAGTGGCATCAGAGCCTAGCTAAACATAAACTAGCAAGTTAGCAAAGTATTTAGAATATCGATCGGAAAAAAAATCACAAAACACGTTCGGGAAAAATCAACTTTCTGTCGATTTTTTATACTGCTCAAAAAATCATTTGACATACATTAAAAATCGGCTCAGGGTTTTCTAAAGACACCCACCAAAAACGATCCACTGAACCGGTCAAAGCGCCGCGGTTCCGCGGCAAGAACATGCTTCTTGCCGCGGATCCGCAGTCGAGTTGACTCGGCCGTGGACCGAGTTTGGTGCAGTGTACTTAGTTGGAGGTTTTGGGATTTTTAATATAGTTTGTTTCTACCCAGATTTTCCAGAGAACAAATTTGTTTTTGGGGTGGTTACAAATCCGTATTTTGATCGATATTCCGTAGACTTTAGCTAATGGATATTATTTGTGATCTGAAATGTTGATGGTTTGTGTATATGAACTCGTTGGATTGTCGCGGATGAATAGCCGGGTGGATGTGAGATGAGAGTTTCTTTTTCTTTCATTCATGTAAAATTTGTAAATTGATGTAATATTATTTGTATGGCCGCACATCCGGGATGAGGTTGTAGCCGCCATTGTATAATTTCTTTTTACTATTTTTGCTCCTAGGATAGACCCAAGGTGGGGTGCATAAACTACCGGGTATCTCGAAGTGCCTAATGGCCTACTCACGTTGTTGAGGGAGGTTGCTTCGCTTCGGTTACTTGGCGGGTAGTTTGCCGCACCCGTAGGGGTCTAGGGTGGGGTATTGGCTATTCATCGCGACCGTGCAATCCTTCTTTCGTTGCAGGCTCGAACAAAACGCGGATTCCTAGTATATCCAAAGTGTTCATCTGTGATCTGGAATGGCTATTATTGCATCTGACGAATGTATATATCTATATATGATATCTATTTAGGCGTTGCTCATGTTTTGCATCCGCGCTAGTCCAGCCCCCGCTCTGTCGTTAGTTAAGTAACCTAACGGGTGATGACGGGACCCCGTGGCGAATGCGGATGGCATAAGCATACGTCATATTTTCCTTGTTTTCTGCAATGGTAGGATTAAATGATGGGACGCATTAAAATTAATGCAAGAAAATAAACCAAGTAAAGGTCGTTGGAACACTTTCAAAACCACTCGGTTCTTTTCAAAACCAAATTTTAAACGCGGAGCTTGAACCACTCCTTTTAAAAGCTATCTCGTTCCATCGATTATATCAAGTTCACTACGTTCACGGTTTCGCCAAGACCATTCGTAGCCCTCTGTCATTTCGTATGAATATTCAATAGTATTCAAGCTATTTTTGTTGACCTTCGTCAAGGCATAGTGATTGGTAGCTGTTGGGTGTTCATATGTAGCATAGATAGATGCGTTGGTTTGGGACAGTCGTATTACCTTGTTGACCTTCGTCAAGGGTATGTACGGGTGGGTTCAAATTAACCTGGACAATGACGGGTAGAACTTGACATGTGACTTATGATTTGTTGACCTTCGTCAAGGTCATAAGAGCATAGGGCAAAAATCCACATCGGGAATTTCTAAAGAAACTGAAACTTGCTAATGCTGCATACCATTTAGAGTGTGATGATTCTGGTAGGATTCCTTCAGTTTTATCACACGATGATATTTGGATCCCGATCCTACTGTGAGTATATGCTACTCCTCGGGAACTTTCTCACTTAACGATCAATGCTATAAACCAAGTAGGTATCTAGAAAGGTGTTAGCGGGGCTACGCCCCTAGGGAAAAGAGGTTACTTAATTAAGGAACTTCGCGAAAGCGTTGGAAAACCTTCCTCGAAGTACCGACACTGGCCTGGCTGAACGGTTAAGCAAGTATTGTATGGTGAGATTGATCCTGACTAATTCATCCTTTATGGTTTTAGGAGGGATTCGAGAGACAGTGGGAGCCATCCTGTTTAGATAATTTAAAAACCAATCTAAACTTGCAAGAGCATCATGCTGAGTGTTTTCTTCTCTCTCTCTTAATTGCAGCGACCCAGTGACCACACCTAGGTTACATCTAGATAATAAAATGACTGAATCTGACTGTTATGACTGGAAAAGGTCTGTCCAGATGTCCATTGCCCATGACAAGCTGGGACACCTCTTGACTGATCCAACCCCTGCCGTCTCAGGTCCAGTTTCCCCTGTCTCGGATATTGATATCCGCAAGACATCGGAAAAAGACTGTGCGAAAGCCAAGTGCCTCGTGTTAGCCTCAGTTAATGGTGCATACCAGAGGCGGCACGAGAAGATGGACTTAGTTTCTATCTTTTTCTATAACAAAGATTTATATGGAGAGCAATCTCGTATCGCAAGATATGAGACCTCAAACGAATTGCTTCCAGCGAGGTTGGCTATCGGGTCATCTATAGGGGGCAACGTCCTTACAGAGACCAGCTAATCTGAGCTTACGGACCTGAAGACCACGTTGAAGAACGGGTCAGATGCTGACTTGATTCTACAGTCTCTACCTTCTACCCTGAAAGAAACCAGGGAAGTAAAAGGTAAGGAAAGGGCAGAAGTTTCGGGACTGGATATAGTAAAAGAGGGACATTCCTATTGTTACGGGAATGAACATTGGCAGAAGGATTGCAGGGCTAGCAAAGCCAGTAGCCGGGATTCGAAGCATGTTGTAGCTTCGGCTTCGGGTGTGTTTGTAATAGAGAACTGTATGTCAATTAACCCTACTTCCTGGGTATTGGATACCGGATCAGGATCTCACATCTGTAATTCGTTATAGGTTCTGAGAAACCGTAGGGTTATCAAGATAGGTGATTTGACTCTCAGGGTTGCTAACGGAATGAGCATGTACGCTGAATCCGTAGGGGAATATCATCTTGGACTGACAACTGGGCAGATATTGATTCTGCGTAACTGTTTTTATGTACCAGGTGCGACTTGTAATATCATATCTGTATCCTTACTTTCTAAGGAAGGGTATGATTTTACTTTTGTAAGCGATGTGGTCAACATCCACCTAAATCAAGTTCTGATTGGGTCAGGTACATTAGAAAATGGGATATACGTATTGAATCAAACTCAAATCTTCAGTGTCCAGAACATACTTAAAAGAAAGTCTCCGGAAACAAATCAGGCTTTCTTATGGCATTGTAGACTGGGTCACATTAATGAGACACGGTTAACAAAGTTACATAAAGAGGGATACTTGAATCCGTTCGAGTATCAGTCTTATGCCACTTGTGAATCTTGTCTCATGGGAAAGATGACAAAGACTGCGTTCACTGGACACGGAGAAAGAGCAAGCGAGCTCTTGGGACTCATACACAGTGATGTGTGTGGTCCAATGTCTACACATGCGCGAAGTGGTTATTCATACTTCATTACTTTCATAGATGATTTCTCTAGGTATGGATATGTCTTCCTAATGAAGCACAAATCCGAGGCCTTTGAGAAATTTTGGGAATACAAGAATGAAGTTGAAAAACAAACAGGCAAAAGTATAAAGACACTAAGATCTGATCGAGGTGGTGAATACTTGAGTGCCGAGTTTCTGGACTACTTAAAAGAGAATAGAATTCTCTCTCAGCGTACTCCTCCATACACACCACAACACAACGGTGTATCGGAAAGGAGGAATCGAACCCTATTGGATATGGTTCGTTCCATAATGAGTAAGGCTGAGTTGCCGCGATCTTTCTGGGGTTATGCACTAGAAACAGCTGCATATCTCTTGAACAAGGCTCCAACCAAGACTGTGCTTACCACCCCATATCAGATGTGGAGTGGAAAGAAACCCTGTCTTAAGTACCTTAAGACATGGGGATGTCCAGCTTTTGTAAAGAAGCAGCATGCGGACAAGCTCGAGGCACGCTCAGTACTGTGTAAGTTTGTGGGATACCCAAAGAACTCTAGGGGGTATCTTTTCTATTCCGTAGAGGAACAAAAGGTTTTTGTTTCTCAGCATGCCCACTTCTTAGAAACTAAATTTTTAGAAAATCAGATAAGTGGGAGCGCAATAGAACTGGAAGAAATTCCAGAACCACAAGCTATTACTGAAAGCTTGGAAGAACCAGAAGTTTCAAGAGAACCGGACATCCCAGCGCCACTCCGCAGGAGTAGTAGGCAGTCTCATCCGCCCGAGAGATACTACGGTTTTCTCATAGACAGGGATAGAGAGGATTGCACCATTGACTATGGTGAGCCTACTAGCTTCCAGCAAGCCATTCAGAGCGGTGACTCGGTAAAATGGCTGGATGCAATGTGGACCGAGATGGAGTCCATGTACACCAACAAAGTTTGGACTTTGGACTTTGCTCCAGAAGGGGTAAAACCCGTAGGCTGCAAATGGATCTTCAGAAAGAAGATTGGTGTAGATGGGCAGGTTGAAACCTATAAAGCTAGACTTGTTGCAAAGGGTTTTCGTCAAAGACCTGGTTTGGACTATGACGAGACCTTTTCTCTAGTGGCTATGCTCAAATCCATTCGGATCCTTCTTGTCATTTCTGCTTTCCACGATTATGAGATCTGGCAGATGGACGTAAAGACGGCTTTCCTAAATGGAAATTTAGAAGAGTGCGTCTATATGGATCAGCTGGAGGGATTCATTCAGAGTGGGAGCAGCGGTAAAGTGTGCAAGTTGCTCAAGTCCATCTATGGACTGAAGCAAGCATCGCGGAGTTGGAACATCTGCTTCGATGATACTGTCAAAGAATTTGACTTTATCAAAAACCCAGATGAACCATGCATTTACAGCAAGATTTTAGGGAGAACTGTGGTATTCCTCGTCTTGTACGTGGATGACATTCTCCTAATAGGAAATGATATTCGTATGCTACAGTCAGTCAAAGGATTCTTGTCACAGAGGTTCTCCATGAAGGACCTGGGTGATGCCAACTACATTCTAGGGATCCAGATCTATCATGATAGATCTAAGAGAATGTTGGGACTTTCACAGTCCAGGTACATCGACACCATACTGAAAAGATTCAGTATGGAAGATTCCAAGCGCGGTAATTTACCGGCTTGTCACGGGATCACTCTCTCCAAAGAGATATCTCCCAAGACTGATTTGGAAAGGGATCGCATGTCTATTATACCCTACGCTTCTGCGGTAGGCTCTATAATGTATGCGATGTTATGTACCAGACCAGATGTAGCATACGCATTGAGCGTTGTAAGCCGGTATCAGTCGGACCCAGGGGAGAAACACTGGATAGCGGTAAAGGACATTCTCAAGTACCTGAGAAGGACTAAGGAGATGTTCTTGGTGTATGGCAGAAAAGACCTCCAGATCGAGGCCTTTGCTGACTCCAGCTTCCAGAGTGACAAGGATGACTCCAAGTCCATGTCGGGTTATGTCTTTACCCTCAATGGAAGGGCGGTTTGCTGGAAGAGTTCCAAGCAGGAAACCGTTGCTGACTCAACTATGGAAGCGGAGTACATAACTGCTTGCGATGCCGTAAAGGAAGCTGTCTGGATGAAGAAGTTTCTTACAGAACTTCAGGTGGTTCCTACCATTGTTGATCCAATACCGATGTATTGTGACAACAACGGCGCTATAGCTTTAGCGAAGGAACCCAGGTCCCATCAGAAGTCCAGGCACAATTTGAGGCGGTACCACCTGATCAGGGAGATCGTTGATCGCCGGCAGATCGAGGTGAAGAGAGTAGATTCGGAGAATAACACTGCAGATCCACTCACGAAGGCCCTACCCCAGACTCAGTTCGAGCGGCTGATCGAGATGATAGGTCTTCGATACGCCAGTACACGGCCTTAGTGCAAGTGGGAGATTGTTAGTGTATATGCCCTAGAGGCCATTACTGTATCATACTAGTTTGTATATTACTTAATGGAAGCTTGGGATATTCACAGTTGTATAGATGATCTTGCTCAAAATGGTAGTATGCTACTTGGTTTGTATCTACTTCAATATGTGCATGTGTTTCTTTTAGCATATCGCTTATACATATTAGTAGAGCCCTTAGGATCTTTGCTTGATTACCAGCGTTGTGATGGCAGTCACACTCGTAGGGGCTGGGTAATCTACAAGCACATCCTTATACAGGTCCCTAGTCGTAGGACTATCGAGACAGGGCATCGATACTCCGGAGTAGACTAGCGTATACGCTTCTCATCCCAGCAGGGGAGATGGTCTGTCCCACAGCCATCAGTACGTCGTACTGGAGATAGTATGCGGGTGCTCGTTAGGTTACGAGTACACTGGACAGGACTCGTCGGAAACTGTTGGTTAGTATTATACCTATCGTCAGTTATCAGTTCCCAGGTGACATGAGTACAGCTTAGTCCGCTGACTTGACACTGTCACTTCGCCTCGAGTGTGTTCCCACTGTACTTAGATTACTACCCTACAATGGCTTAAAAGAGTCGTGCAAACAGGTAGTAGTTGGGTGCAGTCCCGAAGCACTTGGAGGCAGTGACGATTAGACAGGATTCGTCTCTCCCGGTATTAGGGGTTGACATCGTGCTGTGTCTAGGAGAGCCATTACACGAGTAGTCCCTGGCCAGGGCAAGCGAGATATACTGGTAGGTTTCCAGTGTTATCTCAGGGTGTTTTGGGCTATACTCCGACACGACTTGTACCGCTATTAGGGGACTGACGTTTACCACCCCCTAGGCCCGCCATGCGATGTTTTCAGACGAACGGACCGGACTATACGGAGATTGTCACATACAGGCTCAGTAGGAGTTCAGATGGGTTTATCTCATCGGCTTTCTTATCGACATCTACCTGGGGACCGTTACGTACAGCTAGTGCCGCTTGCGGACTGTGGTTAAACCCACTGCCAGCGTAGTGCCGAGTCTTTAGAGTCCCACACAGAGAGTTTCCCTGCACTGAGCGAAACGTGTAGAGGCCGTATGGTTTTACGGCAGGGCTGCGATCACTTACGTGCACTAGTGTGCGTATGCTGTTCGGGCAGGCAATGCTAGTGGGCTTTGGTTTAAGCCGGATCCTAGTATTGCACGGATGAATTAGTTTTGTTTTCTGTGCATTCGCATTCTACGGAATGCGGATACGGGTGTGTATGCACAGTTTTGAGGAGCGAAGAAGGAGGAGGTGCCTCATTAGGGTTTTGGCAGTTGGTTCGGCCAAAACCGTTATGTGGCAGGTTCATTAGGGTTTTGACAGTTGATTCGGTCAAAACCATTTTGAGGCGGACTCATTAGGGTTTTGGCAATTCGTTCGGTCAAAGCCATTATGAACCGGGGACATTATTTACTAATCTTTTCAGTGATAATTATGTGATGGCTAATTGCTTTGACCATTTGACCATATTTGACCACACCTGACTTTGTTGACCGTTTGACCAAAGTTGACTTTGACCTTCATGAGAGGTCTAAAGTTTTCTTTGGATTTCTTTTTCTTTTTGGATTATGAAAATGGTCAAGTCATTAGTAGCCATCAACTTTATCATGAAAGGATTGGTAATGATGGTGTTTATGTATTATTGAACCATGGTGCCTTTTTTCTTTAGTTGATAATTCATTTCTCATTTCTTATTCTCTCTCTTGTGAGAAGAAAAGAAAAAGAGCTCCATGGTTGCTAGTTCTCCTTCATCTTCCTCCTCCTGAAATTTTCTTTTGATCTCATGTGTTGAGAGAAAAAGAATCCACATAGACAAACCTTCTATCAACCTCTTCTACACAACCTAGGACATCAAGACTAGCGATCTTGTTGCCCTAGTTGCCTCGGATCGAGGTGGAGCTCGGTGTACAACTCTCGGGTGGATCGTCTTCGAGTCAAGGAGGCCGCGGAGGTGACCAAGATCCGGATCGATTCTCAAAGCTTGGATGGACGAGCGGGACAGCGGAATGAAGACCCGAAGGACCGGTATCGTGAGGTATAATTTCTATGGCATAGTAGATAGCACCTCTAGTAGTTTGCTAGTTTGTAGTTTAGCAAAGATCCGTGTTTTAGTCCATGTTGCCTTTGCGCCAAAAATTGTTTTTCGCCGTTTCCGCCTCCTCGTAAGAACCGGGGTGAGCAACGTGGACTTACACTAAGAATATACGGATTTGGACTAATTCACACCCTACGGACGACAACACAAATTAGTCTCCGTATACAATCCACGGACAACCAAAAATAAAACAAACACACACGACACGAAGTGGCCTTCTGGAGCAAGAGAAAGTGGTTATCGCTACGCGGTAATGTAATTAACTGCAGGGGCTTGCACCTGCAGGGAAGAGCGTCGCCACAATCAAAAACCCCTCTCAAAAGAGGGGGAATCTGATGAAGTCTGCTACAACGGCCGCATCCGTCCAAACCTCCGATACACGGTGCCATAAATCAGCTTGGCATCTTCGGAGAGGTGGACGGATAAATCCAAATAGCATCTGCCCCCAAATTTAGGCAAGACGTCTGTCTTCCCGGTTTTCGGCGGTAAACAGCCTCGTCATGAGGGCTTCAATCCTTAGTGTAGATAGGTAGGAATTTACCCGCTAGGGATGGACCGGGCGGGGAAGCTGCTCAGTGGCCTCTTTTGGAGGGCTTTGATCCTTGCCGTAGATGGGTAGGAATCTACCCGCCAGGGATTGACCGGGCAGGGAAGCTGCTCGGTGGCCTCATGATGAGGGCTTTGATCCTTGGCATAGATGGGTAGGAATCTACCCGCCAGGGATGGACCGGGCAGGGAAGCTGCCCGGTGGCTTCGAGATGAGGGCTTTTTAGAATTTCCTTCGCCTTCGTGGGGTGTCGTTCAATTTTCCATGACCCATAAAATCAGGAAGAGTGACCGTCACGGATGACACGTGGCAGAAGCGTACCGGTGGGGTGTGATACTCCAAGATTCGCGTCGTTCAATCTTCCATCGACCGCTTAGGGGTTCATGAGGATCGGCATGGTCGTCACGTGGCAGCTCTGTATTGGGAATTTGAAAATATCCCGCGATTCGTGTCGCTGCGCGCGTAAATTTCGGATGTTGGAAGATTTTTGTTGAGGCTATAAATAACAAAGACGTGTTGGTTCCTTTCTAGCCTTGTGTTTCTGAAGATGGACGGACGTCCGTGCATGCTCATCAGCGAGATAATTTCCCGGGACGATATGTACATTTATAAGCTCGACCGATCCGAACAGTCGTACGAGGCGGTGATAGACCGCGTAGAGGGCCACTTCGGACGCCTTCTTCCCCGGCGATCTCCACTCCTCCAAGTGCTTATTTATGCAATCTGGAGGAGGTCCCCGGGTTTGGACAATGCCTTGTCTCTGCAGTTGAGGGATGAGACGATTGAGAAGTTGCACTCGCTTTACCATCTCGCCCTGATCTCGAAGAGCAGGCGGGACTGATCGGCGGGCCTTATTCTGGAGTGTTTCCAGAAGAAGCTGATCGTTGATTTTTGTCCGGCGGGTGGCGCTTCCGAGGTAGACGAGGAAGCTAGGGCTCGGCCGGCGGAGATTTCGTCGGAGTGTCATCAACAATGCTTCCTCAATCCCCGGCTCTCTTTGCTGTAATTTTTTGTAAGGCTGAGGAGCCTATAATACCTCTTAATGAATAAAATTCTTCTTTTCTGATATGTTTTGTCTTCTTTTATCGCTTAGCACTTTTTACATATTTTCTCAAAACGAATCTAGCGATCTCGAAACCGAGGAAGAAGAAAATATATCGAAGAAGTCTTTTCTAATTCAGGAGACTTAATAATTAATAGGAGAAAATTACATCGCTTCGAAAAGAAGAAACATATTCATTTATACAATTTGAGCTTCTCGGCGTTGTAGGGCCGAAGAAACCTACGACCCCCAGCGTCTTGCAAGCGATATGCCCCGCCGGGCAACACCTCTGCGACAAGGAAAGGGTCGTCCCATTTCAGGGAGAACTTGTATAGCCGGCCTTGATCTACGAACTCATTCCTTCGTAAGACCAAATCTCCTGTCTTGAAGGCGCGATGCTTTACTCGTGCGTTGTAGTAGCGAGCGGTCTGCTGTTGATAGGCGGACGCTCGGATTTGTGCCCGATCACGTTTTTGCAATAAGACGTCCAAGTTGGTCCTTAGCGCCGAGGTGTTAGCTTCATTGTCAAAATGTTCGACTCGGTAACTAGGTAATCCGATCTCTGCCGGGACCATTGCTTCGGTACCGTAGCCATGGTCGTCGCGCGTGTCCAAGGACCCATGGAAATCGCCTGTGTCTCCAAAGTCGTCGCTCTGCTCTCCGGCGGGGGACGTCGAGGTGAAGCAAATCTTGGCGATCTGCTGGTTCCCGTATGTCCAGCCTATCCCCCCTTGGTCTGATGGAAATTTGATCGCGAGGTGATAGATCGAGATTTAGGCCCGGAGGGCGTTCAATGTCGGGCGGCCCAGGAGGATGTTGTAGGATGAGGGGACCCTAGCGACGATGAACTCTATAGGTATGGTCCTTATACGACCCGCTTCTCCAATGTTAAGGAGGAGGGTGACCACTCCCTCAGCTGGGATAGAGTGGTTGGTAAACCCTGAGAGGACGTGGGAGGTGTTAGTTATATATATGCCCTAGAGGCCATTGTTGTACATATGATGTATATTATGATGAATGCTTGGATATATATAGAGAGAACTTTCTTGCTCGTAATGATAGTATGCTATTTGGTTTCACTATATCTTAACATGTTGACTTGTATTGGTTTACTGTTTTCTCTCATATGTTGATAAAGCCCTTAGGATCTGTACTCGACTACTTAGGACTATGATGAGATCATACTAGTGGGGCCACGGTAGTCGATGAGTACATCCTATAACTGTTCCTAGTCAAGGGTATATCGAGACAGGGCATCGATACACCAGAGTAGACTAGCGTATACGCATCTTGACCCATATGATGGGCGATGGATGATCCCATATCCATCGATGTTTGACATCAGAGATGGTGTACGGGTGCTCAGTGGAGACTGGGTACACTGGACGGACTCACCGAGAACTCCCAGATGGTGATATACCACACGTCAGATGGCAGTTCTCCGGTGACACTGGTACATGGTAGTCTGTAGACCCGAGATCGTCATAGAGTCTTGTGTGATTCCCACTGTGCTTTGATTTCCACCTTACCATGTCCAAGAGGGCGTGCAAAACGGTGGCTTTTGGGTACAGTCCCGAATCACATGGAGGCAATGAGCGATAGGAGGGGATTTGTCTCTCCCGGTATAGGGAGTTGATGTTGTGCTGTATTCGATTGGCTATAACTGGAAGTCCCTGGCCAGGGCTGATATAGAGATTTACTGGTAAGTGTTACCAGTAGTTTCTCGACCTGTTATGAGCCACACATCGACACAACTTATCGGTTACTGGGGTCTGACGTTTACCACCCCTAGACTTGATATGCGACATATCAGACGAAGAGACCGGACTGTACGGGAGTGTTACTGATTGGGTTCATAGGAGAACGCACGGGCTAGCTTGTTGATCTTCTGATCGCTCAATACCTGGGTGGCTGTTACGTTTAGCTGACCGCTTGCAGCTTGTGGGTGTTTGATATGATCATCGCCTGCTACCGGCGTATTGACTATTCTTTAGAGTCCTACACAAAGGTTTCTTGACTCAGGCAAAACGGAGTAGAGGCACATATGTGATATGCGCCGGACCGAGGATAATGCGATATGAGATACCGTATTATATTCTCGCGATATTTAGATATGAACCGGGACATCGGATCAAGTGTTGATTCGATGAATCGGTACATGATATATTAGTCGGTTATATTCGATATAGCCGGATTGTCGGATCAAGTGTTGATGCGATAATTTAATATATAATAATATATATGATATATTGTATTACATTATCTAATATTGGCTCGCTTTATTATTTCATTTTCTCACTGGATAAAACATTGATATATATGCGATATATGTTAATTGTATTATTTTCTTTTGTTGCAAATATATAATATATATGTGATATATATTATTGTGACATGATATGATTAATAATGAAACATGTTTAGTGATGATTAAACAAGATTAGGGTATGATTAGGGTTAGCTTCTTCTTGCACCTTCTAGAAGCTTTCTCTTTTGTCTTGGTTAAGATATTATGGTTGATATTTATCCATGACTCATTTCTAACCTAACCAAACCCTAGCTCTAGTTTATTCTCTACAAGGGTTATCCTTGTCATAACTAAACTATGCTTACATTATTGATTCATATATACATTTCATTATTCATGACAAAAGGAATTATCTCATTATTCATCTTCTTCTTCTCTCTTTAGTTTTGAGAAAGCTTACTAGAAATTCCTTTTGTAATGATTTCATGTGAGATTATGATATAAAAAGAAAGCAAAAATACTACTCCATCATCCTCATCTAATCTAGCCCATTAGATTAGGGTGTTCACCTCATTAGAGTGAGAGATCTTGAGTTATAGCAATTTCGACGTAGATCATCGGAGAAACGGAACACTACAAGCTAGCATGGATCGTTCGAGTCGTGGAGCCTCTCTTGAGCCCGGGAGATCATGGATCGCGGTGAAGGGACTTCTACTCGGAGCTTATGAAGCGAAGGAGCGGACTACAAAGGTTGTAATCCCTCACTTTTAGTTGTAAAGATGTTTACTTGCATGCTTAACCCTAATAATCTAGCAAAGATCCCGGCTTTGGGTTGTTCGGCACGTCTAAATTTTTATTCGGGCATGTTTGATGCCTTATGAACCTTCACAAGAGTGCCTAGAAACCCTTCAGTGGTATCAGAGCCTAGCTAGAGCATTAGGCGACGTGTATACGAAGTTAAAACTCTGAACGAACCCCGATACGATGAAACGAACCCCTCTCTGTACAATTTTTAAAAACTGTGATTTTTCTGTATTAAAAATACCTAAAAAAATCAGCAGGAAATTCTAATAATTACCATGAAATACGGGCCCACAATTCCACAAAGTCACCGCGGAACCGCGGCGGGAACCTGCTTCCCGCGGCGGTTCCGCGGCCGAACTTTGGGATTGTGACACGTGGCTTCATGGTAATATCTGTAGGTGCTTGTTGATACTTCTGGGTATTTTTAAAGTGACTCAAGTGTTGAGTAATCTGGGGTTTATTTTGTAATCGAAGATTCGATCGGAAAATTTAAATTCGTTTTTATTTTCGGATATTTAGAAACTGTTAAAATATTCGAACGGATATCATTAACTCATTTTTCCCTGCGCGAAAAACTTTCAAATGTTGAATTTTTATCGGGTTTAAATCTTTCGGAAAAATGTGCAAGTAACGCGGTGGACCCTCTAGAAGACAACAAACCTTAACTCGATTATGTTACCGTCTTGAACTGCCTCTAAACCTTAGGGTTTAGGGCAATACGGCATGCCACATGTGAGGCGTTGGCTTGACCCTTCTACGGCTGGATCATCGGTACTGTGACACATTCTGGGATTATTTGAACTACGCTCAAGTGTTGAGCTATTTAGGAAATCTTGGGTATTTGATTATCTGTTCGGAAAGTTTGATACTGTCTATTTATCTGGAATGTGATACAATATGTGGAATTCATAGAATTAGGCATGAAATGCGAAGTATGTGATATTTCGGATTTATGATGTCTAAAGTGATTGTGGATTCCAAATGTTGTAGTTTTACACTTTTTTTTCTGTGACCGTAAGTGTAATATGTGATATTGCCGGTTTCGTTGCTATATGTCAACGAAAATTGGGATGCGCATATTTACTTACGTTGATGATATGTGATATTATGTGTTGCTGTGATATGTTATATTGGATCGTCGCGTTCTGAATAGCCGGGGGTTTTATGTGAGATGAGGGTTTTTATTTTCATTCATGTAAAATTGATTTGTATGTAATATTATTTTATTGGGGCACTTCCAGGTTGAGGTTGATGTCACCAGTGTATATTATTTACTTTTCCGCATTAGGTAGACCTAAGGAGAGGAGCATAAGTAACCGGGTTCTAGGGTCCAGTGGAAGGCCATCTCGAGGAGTCGAGACCGGGTCTCCTAACCCTAGAATTGGCAGTGTTACTTGTCGCTCTCGTAGGGGTCTAGGGATATGGGTTTGGCTATTCATCGCGACTGTGGAATCCGTGTTTTATACAGGCTCGTATTGAAAACACGGACGTCCTAGTATATCCAATATTTCATATATGTTCTTCTGCTGCAATATTCTGTGATGAGATCATATTACTGCCTGAGACGAATGCTTATACTATATATATATGCTGATATATAAATATTACTGCTTTCGTTTCTGTGATGCTTAGGAAGCATAAGCTGATGGGATTTTATTAATGAGATTAATAAAAAGAAAAGAAACCTAAAGATGATGTAGAATCAAATTTTATAAAAAGGGTAGCTACAGTTTTGCTTTGCATAGCGGTATATATGATATACCCTGCACCTTATTCGATGAGGAAAGAGCCGAGATCCCTTCACCGGGAGTGACCTCTTTAGCGGAACTGGCAGATGCTACAGACTCGTGGTTTAGTTTTTGACAGCTTATATAGTTCTTGCTTTGCACAGCGGTATATATGATATATCCTGCACTTTATTCGATGGGGAAAGAGCCGAGATCCCTTCACCGGGAGTGACCTCTTTAGCGAAACTAGAAAAGCCTCAAAAACACTCCTTTTTCAAAAATCACTCGATTCTACGACGATATCAAGTTCGTTACGCTCAAGGTTTTCTGAAAAACCTGCGTAGCCCTCCGTCATTTCAGATAAAGACTAGTTAGTATTCGTGCTGCGTTTGTTGACCTTAGCCAAGGCGTGGTGTACGGTAGCTAATTAGTATTTATCTGCTAGAACATGAGATGTGA
This sequence comes from Agapanthus africanus, assembly GCA_030015575.1. Taxonomy (NCBI): domain Eukaryota; kingdom Viridiplantae; phylum Streptophyta; class Magnoliopsida; order Asparagales; family Amaryllidaceae; genus Agapanthus; species Agapanthus africanus. The sequence continues at coordinate 33,948,540 of CM057339.1, forward strand.
TTGAGTTAGGGTAGTCGTACGACTTTGTTGACCTTAGCCAAGGGTCGTACGGGTGGGTTTAATTCAAATGGGAAATGACGGGTTAAACTTGGCTAGCACTTATGATTTGTTGACCTTAGCTAAGGTCATAAGATGCTAGGGGCAAAAGCTTTATCGGGAATTTTAAGTGTTGAAATTTGCAATGAGATTGCATACCTCCTATGAGATAGTTGGATCCCGATACCCACTGCGAGTAAGAGTTACTCCTGGGAGAGTTTTACACAGGACAATTAGCCAATCAAGTAGGTGTCTAGAAAAGTGTTAACGGGGTTACGCCTCTGGGAAAACGATGTTTACTTTAATTAGGTCCGTGCGAAAGCACGGGGAACCTCCCTCAAAGTACCGACACTGATCTGGCTGAAAGATTGACGAAATTGTAGGGTGTAATTAATCCTGGCTAATCTTACCTTTTAGGGTTTGAAGGTAGATTTGATAAAAAACAGTGGGAGACATCCTGATTAGATAAGATAATAACCAATCTAATCTTGCAAGAGCATACGCTAAAGTGTTTTCTTCTCTCTCTCTCCAAGTAGCGACCATGTCAGGCCATAATCAAGATAATAATATGGATGTATTGACTGAACCCGATTATTGTACTGAGCAAGGGAATGTTGGACCCGTTCTTTCTTATAAGAGTTATAAGACTGAACAGGAAACAGGAGAACATCTGGATTCTCTAGCCGCCCAAAAGAACATGCATGCTGATGCATCTTTTTCGAGTGTGTTAGTTATTGAGAACTGTTTCTCAATTCACCCTACGTCCTGGGTATTAGATACTGGATCAGGATCCCACATATGTAAATTGTTACATGGGCTACGTAAAGGTAGAGAACTGGGAAAAGGTGATCATTCCGTTCAAGTAGGGAATGGGGCAAAAATTGTAGCCAAAGAAGTTGGCGAATATCACCTAGTATTACCAAGTGGTAATACATTGATTCTGAATGAGTGCTATTATATACCGAACATGATGTGCAACATTATATCAGTTTCTTTATTAAGTAAAGAAGGATATAATTTTGTAGTACAGGATAATGTTATGAACATATTCCTAAATCAAAAGTTGATTGCATCAGGCTCGTTACATAATGGCATATTCATTCTCAATCAAAATACAGTCCTTAATATACAAAACACACACAAGAGGAAGAGTTCAGAAATGAACGAATCCTTCTTGTGGCATTGTAGACTTGGTCATATCAATGCGACACGACTGGCTAAGTTACATAAGGATGGATATTTGAATCCGTTCGAATTATCATCTTATGATACTTGCCATTCATGTCTCAAATGTAAAATGACCAAAGCTCCGTTTAGTAGACACGGAGAAAGAGTTACAGAACTCTTAGGACTGGTACATAGTGATGTATGTGGTCCCATGTCTACGCATGCCAGGAACGGTTCTTCCTACTTCATTACATTCACTGACGATCTCTCTAGATACGGACATGTGTTCCTGATAAAACACAAGTCTGAAGGTTTTAAGAAATTCAGAGAATATAAGCACGAAGTAGAGAACCAAACGGGCAAAAGTATTAAGATCCTTCGATCTGATCGAGTAGGAGAATACTTAAGCAATGATTTTCTAGATTATCTAAAAGAGAATGGGATTCTCTCTCAGCTTACTTCTCCTTATACACCACAGCACAACGGTGTATCGGAGCGGAGGAATCGCACCCTATTAGATATGGTGCGCTCTATGATGAGTACAGCAGAGTTACCTATTTCCTTCTGGGGGTATGCACTGGAGACAGCCATATACCTATTGAATAGAGTTCCAACTAAATTTGTGCCTACCACTCCATATGAGATATGGAATGGGAAGAAACCATCTCTTAAAAGAGTTAAGATATTGGGTTGTCCGGCCTATGTTAGAAAACAAAATCCGGACAAGCTCGAGGCACGATCAGTTCTTTGTAAGTTTGTTGGATATCCAAGCAATTCGTATGGATATCTATTCTACCACAGTGAGCAACAAAAGGTGTTTGTTGCTCAACATGCCACCTTTTTAGAAAAGGAATTTCTTGCAAAAGAAATTAGTGGCGATGAGGTAGAGCTGGAAGAGGTTCCAGCAACACAAACTGCAACTGATGATTTAGTGGAACCAGAGGATTCAGTAGTACCCGATGAACCCCAGCCTCTCCGCCGATCTAGCAGGGTTTCTCATCCACCTGAGAGATACTATGGTTTTCTCATTGATGGTGGAAGCGAGGATTGCATCATGGAAGATGATGACCCGACTAGTTTCGAGCAGGCCATCACGAGTGGTGACTCTGTGAAATGGCTGGATGCAATGCGATCTGAGATGGAATCCATGTACACCAACAAAGTATGGACTTTGGAAAACGCTCCTGAAGGGGTAAAACCCATTGGGAGCAAGTGGATCTTTAAAAGGAAATTTGGTGTAGATGGAAAAGTTGAGACTTTCAAAACTAGAATTGTAGAAAAGGGTTTTCGTCAACGACCAGATGTGGATTATGACGAAACCTTTTCTCCAGTGGCTATGCTTAAGTCCATCCGGATCTTACTTGCCATTGCTGCATACCATGACTACGAAATCTGGCAAATGGATGTTAAGACCGCCTTTCTAAACGGTGATTTAGAAGAGTGCGTGTACATGACTCAGCCAGAGGGCTTCGTAGATAGTGGGAGCAGCGGAAAGGTGTGGGAGCTGCTTAAATCCATTTATGGGTTGAAGCAAGTATCGCGGAGTTGGAACATCTGTTTTGATGTTGTAGTCAAAAAGTTTGACTTCATCAAAAATATAGATGAACCTTGTATCTATAAGAAGGTAGCAGAGGGTAAGGTTGTCTTCCTCGTATTGTACGTAGATGATATACTCTTGATAGGAAATGATATTCCTATGCTGCAATCAGTCAAGCTCTTCTTATCACAGAGATTCTCAATGAAAGATCTAGGTGATGCCTCCTGCATATTGGGAATCATGATCTATAGAGATAGATCTAAAAGGATACTGGGATTGTCCCAATCCAGGTATATTGACACCATACTAAAGAGGTTTAGTATGGAAGAATCCAAGCGTGGGAACTAACCCACGATCTCTGGACTCACTCTCTCCAAAGAGATGTCTCCCAAGACTGATTTGGAGAGAGCTCGCATGCAAGGGATACCCTATGCTTCGGCAGTAGGCTCTATCATGTATGCAATGCTATGTACCAGACCCGATGTAGCATACTCACTAAGTGTAGTGAGTCGGTATCAAGCAGATCCTGGAGAGAGTCACTGGACAGCTGTGAAGAATATTCTCAAGTACTTACGAAGGACCAAGGAGATGTTCTTGGTGTATGGTAACGGAGAACTCCAGGTGGAGTCCTTTACCGATTCCAGCTTCCAAAGTGATAAGGACGACTCTAAGTCGCACTCGGGTTTTGTCTTTACCCTCAATGGAGGGGCGGTATGTTGGAAGAGTTCCAAACAGGATACCGTTGCAGACTCGACGATGGAGGCTGAATACATCGCTGCCAACGATGCTGCCAAAGAGGCTGTCTGGATAAAGAAGTTCATTAGTGAACTTGGTGTGGTTCCATCCATTGAGCATCCAATACCTCTGTATTGCGATAACAATGAAGCTGTGGCTTTGGCCAAGGAACCCAGGTCCCATCAGAAATCCAGACATATTCTGAGGCGGTATCACCTGATCAGGGAGATAGTTGATCGCCGGGAGATCGAGGTCAGGAGAGTAGATACGAAGGACAACACTGCGGATCCACTCACGAAGGCTATTCCCCAGATACAGTTTGAGAGATTATTCGGGATGCTAGGTATGAGATACCACAGCAGCTGGCCTTAGTGCAAGTGGGAGATTGTTAGTTATGTATATGCCCTAGAGGCTATTGTTGTACATATGATGTATATTATGATGGATGCTTGGATATATATAGAGAGGACTTTCTTGCTCGTAATGATAGTATACTATTTGGTTTCACTTTATCTTAACATGTTGACTTGTATTGGTTTACTGTTTTTCTCTCATATGTTGATAAAGACCTTAGGATCTGTACTCGACTACCTGGGACTATGATGAGATCATACTAGTGGGGCCACGGTAGTCGATGAGTACATCCTATAACTGTTTCTAGTCGAGGGTATATCGAGACAGGGCATCGATACACCAGAGTAGACTAGCGTATACGCATCTTGACCCATATGATGGGCGATGGATGATCCCATATCCATCGGTGTTTGATATCAGAGATGGTGTACGGGTGCTCAGTGGAGACTGGGTACGCTGGACGGACTCGCCGAGAACTCCCAGATGGTGATATACCACACGTAAGATGGCAGTTCTCCGGTGACACTGGTACAGGGTAGTCTGTAGACCCGAAATCGTCATAGAGTCTTGTGTGATTCCCACTGTGCTTTGATTTCCACCTTACCACGTCCAAGAGGGCGTGCAAAACGGTGGCTTTTGGGTACAGTCCCGAATCACATGGAGGCAATGAGCGATAGGAGGGGATTCGTCTCTCCCGGTATAGGGAGTTGATGTTGTGCTGTGTTCGATTGGCTATAACTGGAAGTCCCTGGCCAGGGCTGATATAGAGATTTACTGGTAAGTGTTACCAGTAGTTTCTCGGCCTGTTATGAGCCACACATCAACATGACTTATCGGTTACTGGGGTCTGACGTTTACCACCCCTAGACTTGATATGCGACATATCAGACGAAGAGACCGGACTGTACGGGAGTGTTACTGATTGGATTCACAGGAGAACGCACAGGCTAGCTTGTTGATCTTCTGATCGCTCAATACCTGGGAGGCTGTTACATTTAGCTGACCGCTTGCAACTTGTGGGTGTTTGATATGATCATCACCTGCTACCGGCGTATTGACGATTCTTTAGAGTCCTACACAGAGGTTTCTTGACTCAGGCAAAACGGAGTAGAGGCACATATGTGATATGCGCCGGACCGAGGATAATGCGATATGAGATACCGTATTATATTCTCGCGATATTTAGATATGAACCGGGACATCGGATCAAGTGTTGATTCGATGAATCGGCACATGATATATTAATCGGTTATATTCGATATAGCCGGATTGTCGGATCAAGTGTTGATTCGATAATTTAATATATAATAATATATATGATATATTGTATTACATTATCTAATATTGGCTCGCTTTATTATTTCATTTTCTCACTGGATAATACATTGATATATATGCGATATATGTTAATTGTATTATTTTCTTTTGTTGCAAATATATAATATATATGTGATATATATTATTGTGACATGATATGATTAATAATGAAACATGTTTAGTGATGATTAAACAAGATTAGGGTATGATTAGGGTTAGCTTCTTCTTGCACCTTCTAGAAGCTTTCTCTTTTGTCTTGGTTAAGATATTATGGTTGATATTTATCCATGACTCATTTCTAACCTAACCAAACCCTAGCTCTAGTTTATTCTCTATAAGGGTTATCCTTGTCATAACTAAACTATGCTTACATTATTGATTCATATATACATTTCATTATTCATGACAAAAGGAATTATCTCATTATTCATCTTCTTCTTCTCTCTTTAGCTTTGAGAAAGCTTACTAGAAATTCCTTTTGTGATGATTTCATGTGAGATTATGATATAAAAAGAAAGCAAAAATACTACTCCATCATCCTCATCTAATCTAGCCCATTAGATTAGGGTGTTCACCTCATTAGAGTGAGAGAGCTTGAGTTATAGCAATTTCGACGTAGATCATCGGAGAAACGGAACACTACAAGCTAGCATGGATCGTTCGAGTCGTGGAGCCTCTCTTGAGCCCGGGAGATTGTGGATCGCGGCGAAGGGACTTCTACTCGGAGCTTATGAAGCGAAGGAGAGGACTACAAAGGTTGTAATCCCTCACTTTTAGTTGTAAAGATGTTTACTTGCATGCTTAACCCTAATAATCTAGCAAAGATCCCGGCTTTGGGTTGTTCGGCACGTCTAAATTTTTATTCGGGCATGTTTGATGCCTTATGAACCTTCACAAGAGTGCCTAGGAACCCTACAGGAGGTGAGCCTTAGGTCGGACGGTCCAAGCCCCATACGTTGGAAGCAGTCATAGAAGAGGATGTCAGCCGAGCTCCCGGAATCGACCAATATCCTCTGTACCTTGTAACGGTGGACCCGGGCAGTTATAACGAGGGGGTCGTTGTGAGGCAAGGATATACCATGGAGGTCTTCATCGGTGAAGATGATGGGCTTGGCCATGCTGCACTTCTTCTGGGGCGGGTCGCTAGTACCCTCGACGGGTAGTAGGCGGTGATTTTCGCTGGCACCCCAGGCAGATTCCGGGGTAACGACTATAATTTTCCTGTTCGTTAATTCCCCGGGAGGGGGATGGTTCTCCCGTTCCCGATCCGCCTGTCGCTTGTCCCGCAGGTACTTCGCCAGGTGGCCAAAACGGATCAAGTCCTCGATGTAGTCACGGAGTTGTTTGCAGTTTTCGGTCGGGTGACCCTGCAACCTATGGAAGGCGCAGTACGGGCCCCGGATACGCTTAGCCACTCTAGGGGTGATTGGCGGGAGCTTGAAGAATCTCTCGCCCTTCGCCTCCTCTAACAGCTCGGTCTGGGAGATGTTAAGAGGAGTGTACTCCTAGAACTTCGGGGAGTATGGCTTTGGTCGGTCGACACTCTTCTTCTCTTCTCTGCCCCTCTTCTTTTGGTCGGCTTGGTCGCCGCGGGGCTGGTTGGCGTTCACCTCCGACTCGAGTTGGATCTCTCATTCGGTCCAAGATTTTACCTCGGCCATGGTCTTAGGTTGTGCTGATGCAAAAGAGCGGAGCCACTCTTTGTGTCTAAGACCCGACCTTAGTGCGGTGATGCCAGTTTCATCCCGGTGCTCAGGGACTTCGAGGGGAGCGTTGTAGAAGCGAGTGACGTATCCCTTAAAGGATTCCTTGTCCCCACTCTTTATGGTGAAGAGGTAATCGACAGTCCTCTTTTGTCGTCTGTTTCCGACGAAATGACCGAGGAACTGGGTGGCCAACTCATCAAAGGTAGAGATGGAGTGTGGCATGAGTCCTCGGAACCAGTCCCGTCCATCCCGGAGGAGGGTAGTGGTAAATGCTCGGTATTAGGCAGCGTCGGAGTTATCCTGGAAGCTCATGCCCGCCGTAAACGCGTCTAGATGGTCCTTTGGGTCGGATTTCCCGTCGAAGAGGGCCACCTTAGGCGGTTTGTTCCTGGACGAGATGTGCTCGGCCAGCAGTTCCTCTGTAAAGGGTTTTGTCAGCGAATCGGTGGAGTATCGGGCCCCTCCGCCGAATGCCTGGCCATCCCGGTGTATGCCCTCTCGAGAGCTTCGAGGCGGTTATAGTATCCCGAGGATTCGGCACAGTTAGAGTGGTAGCCATTTCCGCTCCTGGTCTGCGTGGTAGTGCGGCTTCGATTCCGATCTATTAAGTTTCTCAGATCCTCGGGCGACGTCCTTTTGGAGTAGCCTTGACGCGATTTGTTTGCGTGGTCCCGACGAGGGAGAGAGTGTGCCTGGAAGCGGGCAAGCTGACCGACACCTCCACGGGTGGTGCGGGAACGCGACGGGCATCACGGCGATGGTCTCTTTCACGGGATCGCTGTGTAGAGCCGTGCGGCACCCAGCGGGTCATTGAATCGGTCGCTGCGTGGGAGCCGCGGTTGTCGGAGTCGGCACGCCTATGTTCGGGGGCTTCGAGGGGAGTAATGTTATCCGCTCTTCTGCAGACGTCGTGATCCCTGGGGAGAACTGCGATCTGGGGGGCTGGGCCCACCGCTTGAACGCGAATGAGCGCATCCACCATCGACGTGAGTCTGTTGATCCGGGCGGATAAGGCGACAATGCCATTGGGAGGAGGAGACGAGCTGCTCCCGCCTCCATTGTGGGGGAGGTGACGACTCGTACTGGGATCGCCACGGTTCTCACTCGCCATTAGGTCAAAGACAGAGGATCAACTTTGATGGAGGGAAGAAACTTACAAGGGTTCCCACAGACGGCGCCAACTGATGGAGGTCGGATCTCCTTCAGATGTTGTCCTCCGTCGATCTGTAGCGAGTGCTGGCTGAGATTTGATTTGAAGGTTGTCTCCTTGGACGTGTGGATCTCAATGGGTTGATTTTAAGGTGAAGCCAAGCTATCTGCAAAGAAGTCCCGGGATGGGTGACCATCGTAGGACCCTCCGACGATCAAGTTAGCTGAGGAAAATGAGCAGAGTAGCGGCTTATTGGATTAAAATTGCCTTACCTGAGTCGTCTGAGAGAGGGTTTTGTATAGTGGTCGCATGGAGCGAGCAAGCGCGAGATCTTCACCTTTGGTTACGCTCCTGACGTTACGCCAGCGTGAATGACGGGATCCCCCCATTGATGGCGGGATACGCCCATTAATGGAGGGATACGCCAGTGTGGGATGTGGGACGTGAGGCGGCGGATATCTCGCTTTGGCGAGATACGCGGAGCCGTTGCGGAAGCGCCAGGGCCTCGCGTTCTCGTTTGTCCGGGAGAGCTGGGAAGGCTTAGCTCGGCGTGAGGCTTAGAGACGAGCCGGGAGGCCGAGGAAGCTCAGCTCTGCAATTGCTCAGAGACGAGCATAGGAGGATGGGCGCCAGTTTGGCGGCTGGGTCGCTCTTGGGTAAGAGGCGGAGTGTAAGCTCGAAGACGAACCGAGGAAGGTAATCAATGCTCCACACTGATTTTGCCTTGGTAGCCCCCCAGGAGTCTAGTGAGCTGTCGCGGGTGATGCGTCATTCACTACGTGTCGTGATCTGAGGAATTCTCACTTATCAGCATCATCACATGGCTGTGAAAGATGGCGAATTACCGATCCTCGTATTATCGAGCGGTTTCGCACAGCTGGTTTTTATGAAGCTTCATTACTGCGTTACATCCAACTCGACCATAAGCTCATTGCCTTTCTTATTGAGCGTTGGAGAAAAGAGACTCACACTTGTCACTATCGCACTTCAGGATGTTGCTATCTTGCTTGGTTCATGAGTAGATGGAGTTGGATTGGTTGGAGGCCAGATTGTAGGTCCGGAAACTGAGTACTTGGGTTGGGATACATATGTGGAGTCTCTTCTCGGACAGGTACACTTTTTATTTCCTTTAAATTAAAAGTTAAAGAATATTACAGTCATAGTAGTTAACGATTAATTGCAAAATTCAGCTACCCGGAGGGCATATCAACGGGAACAAAATCAGTTTAGTCTAGCTTAGGGATACATTTCAAAATATACCTGATGATGATGTCTTGGATAGATATGCGCGTGTCTACATCCTATACATGATCGGTTCTTGGTTAATACCGGACCAGTCGGCAATGCATGTCCATCCGATATACCTGGGGGTTTTTTGGGACTTCGATGAGTGTGGTCAGTATGCCTGGGAAGCAGAAGTCCTGGCATATCTTTACAAGGAACTAGATAAAGCATGTGCTCCGACGAAGAATAAGATTTGTTGTTGCATTACATTACTTCAGGTACATATTATTATTGAATTAATTATTTTAAAAAATCATAATGTTGCTTCTTTCTAACATGTATGATATTTTATATACAGATTTGGTCATGGAAGCACATGTACATCGGTAGAGCGGATGAGATTGGTATTGCTGGTGAGGATGCCCCTGGAGGACAACTCGACTGTAAGTGGAATGGCAAGAAATTATAGAAAGCTTCTGGTCGAGTGCTTAAGTTCTATAGAGATAGGTTGGATCGAATGAAAACAACTCAGATAATCATTAATTTGGTCATTAAATTGGTTTGAAAACTTTAATAAAATTGTTTCAAAATTTGTGTACTATACTTTTGCAGTTCATGTGGGCACGTTATACAGAAGATTATCTGCAAGGGTTACCCGAAATTTACACCGCGGTAGAGGCGGTTTGGCGGGCTCGATTCCTAATATTATGCGTTAACATCATGATGATGTACTTACCGGACCAGATGTTGTGACAGTTTGATAAGTTGCAATGTATTCCTGAGCCGCCGCCTGTGCGTATGAAGTAGAGGGAGACTTGAGAGGAAAGACGGAGATCGATTGGAGGGGGTATCATCAAGCATATTTGACGAGATAGGAAGCCAGACTTGATGATATTGCCTTTCAGAATATATGTGACCTAACCCAGGCCAGATCGGAAGAAAGGTATCTACAATGGTATAAACGTATCACAGTAAAATATCTTTCTGCTTCTCCTACTGACTTCCCCAACATCCAGCTTTACGAGCCTAGAAGCCACGTCGAACGAGGAATGGCCACGTCGAACAACCTACGGTCAACAGCAGTCCTGGCATGATCTGGCGTATAACCAACCGTACAGTCAATTTGAACAAGAGCAACAAGTGTCATACTGGCCAGAATGTGGACATCAGCAATACGAACCCTATTAATACGGTCAAGTTGAGGCACAGTAGCAGCAGCTGAGTGCGACTTGGGGAACAGGTTTTGCGTCATTTTCACAGTTGTTGGAAGGTGAGACAGATCCGAAGCCCCGGCTATAGATAAAGCCTGTTCAAGACGAAGAAGAGCACACCATTGGCCGAGTCGAAAAACCCCCGTTTTGTCCACACCATCGCAACATACACAGCAGGAAAAGGGGTCGTTGTCGAGCATCCATGTTTTTATTCAAAATTTAATTGCGTGGTTGTGACTCCACCACTTAGGCGTTAAGCTAGCTCCCGATTGGGGATGTTTTTATATTATATCATTGTACGTGTTTTTATTCAAAATTTACAAAGAAGGTGCTACCCAATTTCTTACAAATGATGAATATTATCGATAAATTTAGTCAAGATCTACTCGCATTAGGTGAGTCAAATTAATCTGGAGCCCTTGCCTACTAAACGAATTTGCATCATTTTCGTCTTGAGCTCATTCCATATTTCCATGTGTAGATGTCAGGAAGTAGAAGCAGCAGCGGTAAGTAGAAGCAGCATCAGCAGCTTGTAGCAGCAGCATCGGCAGAACAAGCATCAACAGCAGCATCAGCATCAGCAGAGCAAGCAGCGGCAGCAGTAGCAAGCTAATATACTGTTTAAAGTGATATAAATATATATATGATGAAAATTGTATGCTAATATTTGAGATATTTAGACATTTGTATATGCTAATATGTGTTATCCTTCGCCTCAAGTGTCGTATATTAATTGTGTGGTTATGACTCCGCCGTGTGGGCGTTGAGCTAGTTATATATTGATACCGACATTCGTAATGAGTTTTATTCAAAATATACAAAGGAGATGCTGGCCAATTTTTAAATGACGAAATGTTTCATGACATAGTGTTTGATTTGCTAGAAGAGTTCTTAATCCATAAAGAGTGCTTAATCTGTGGGATAAAAGAAATTATCCATAAAGATTCCATGCCCAACAAAAATAAAATAAAATCCAGCGTATATAAATTTCTCATCATAACTAAATATGTAACCAAATGACATGGACACTCTATGCCAACATCTTACATCAAAACAAAGCTTATAAACATTCTGACAAACAAAATTATACTAAATTAAATAGCAACAAGAAACCATTTAGATTTCTTTGCTTCGCTTGTTTCTTCTTCATGATCTCGAAGGTCCCGGGCCTGCTGACAATCCCGGGTATCTCGTCCTATAATGACCTGATTGTTTGCATAAGCCATATTTGTTGTGCCTTTGCTGATGATCAGCATCCATTATCATTCGATTTCGCTGCACCTTTGGTCTTTTTGGTCCTATGTTTTTGTCGGGTGGTAATATTGTTAGTATTTGTCTATTTCCGGTATAGTGATGCCAATAACGACTGGCTGGTATAGGATGAAATTTGGGATCATATGCACCTTGATAACTACCAACCGTATAGTAGCATGAGGAATAATCATAATGTGAAATATGCATACTACTTGCAGCAGCAATTGTGTGGACACATGGTAAATGTTGTTGCTGGAAAACATTACAAGTGCAAGTCGAGAGTTCTTCAGCTATAAAATTAACGGTATATTGGTTCCCATTATGACCTATAACTTGAAACTCGGTTACGTCAAACCTTTCAGATCTATAAAATTTTGATTTCCGCTCTCTTTTCTGGAATATATTTTCATAGAATGGGGTGAGTGTGGTTTCCATCGCTAAAAACTTTTCCTTTCTTTGGTATTCACTTTGAAAAAGATTTGAATGATCAATGTCTGTGTCGGTAAATCTCCAACGCCTTTAAGCACGCTGTTAAAGCTTCCAGACATATTAGTGGGCATTAGGAGATACCTGCATCCCCTATCGTGTGTTTGTGCCCACATATGTACTGAATATTCATCTAACCATGCTCTCGCTGGTTGACTCATCTTACCAATGGTATCCATATGCATGTTATGAACATTGGGTCTGCTGCTAAACCAGTTTTGTATATAAGTTCATATAGATCTGGATTTTAAAATTTCCTATCAAAATTTTGTCTGAAGTGCCGCAAGCAAAACCTATGGGGTGTCGTCAGAAATACAGCTCTCACTGCAACAATATTCCAAGATGTCTATCGGAAATGATGCATAAGTTCGTTCTAGCATTAACCGATGGGTTTGATTTGACAAAAAAACCATGTCCAAGATGAAGTATTTTCACTCTCAACAATAGAAAACGCCAACAGAAATATACCGTTATTAGTATCAACACCTATAGCAATCAACATGCAAGCTTTATACTTGCCATAAAGATATGTTCCATCCATGCATAATATCGGCCGACAATGTATGAAACCAGTCGCGTAAGGAGTAAAACATCAGAAAATTCTTTGAAACTTGACACACCCTTCGGTCTCTGTTTCCGTGGTTCTTAATTTGTATACGGACCACGGGTTTGAAGCTTTCACAGCTTTCATAAAATGGATCAGCGAGTTGTATGAGCTTTCCCAATCTCCAAATATCTTTATAAAGCTTTTCTACGAGCATCACATTCCTTCACATAGGAAATATGAAGATTACACCGTCCACTAATATAGAGCCGTATCTCTTGCGGAGTTATCGCCACATCTGTATGGATAAGTGACATGATAAGCGAGCAAATGTATGATGAAGTGCAATTCATGTGATCTTGTTCTAGAATGGGATTGAAGTAAGTGTGTTCCGGGTTATATTTCATGACTTTTCAAGTTTTGGATCTTTTGGATAAACATGCATACAACCTCCATTTACATTCAAGAGCTTTCATACATATCACAATATAGTACGTCTTATTTGATTCTTCGGTTTTAAACGTAATATTTTTTGCAATAGCCCACGACTTAAATTTACAAATAAGATCTTCTTTTTCCGGAAATATATCTCCAGCACTTACGCAATCTTCCCTTTCTATACTCGCTTCCAAATAAGGCTCATCATTTACTTCTGCCACAGCTAGATCTACCTAACCATCATCTTCCGACGGATCGATACCGGGATCTTCTAGTTCGACAAAATTATTATTCGCAGCCATATCATCAATCAATGCAATATCACGAACTTCGTTCAATCCAGAAGCATAACCCACACCATCCCCATCTTTATGATCTTCATCAGCTTCATCATTATCATTGTCACCCATATCACCACCATCATAAACATTATCAGTATCAGCATAAGGCTTAGATGCAATAATCGATAGTTCGGATTGGTATATTGTGGATGGGTCATGTTGAAAAGAGTGGAATGATGTGGATAGACAGGCTTGGAATGTGCTTGAATCGTGTTGGAATGATGCGGACGGAAAAGCTTGGAATTTAGGGTTTGGGAAAATCTATATTTAGTATATAAAATTTATCAGCATTTTGGTATTATAAAGAGAAAAAATATAATCACCAATTTTAACAAATTTACCCTTGGAATGCATTGTTTGTTTCACAAGGGAATGTTGTGGTTGGTAAATCTTGTTGTTCTTCAGATGTGCATGACACTATAGCAGGGGTTTGGGAAAATCTGCATTTAATATATAAAATGTATTAGCATTCTGGTATTACAAAGAAAATAAATCTAAACGCTAATTTTAACAAATATATCCTTGAGTTTGAAGGTGTTGATAATCATGTGTGTAGTCATATTCTCTAAGATTGAAGGTATCATTCTTAACCATGCGACTGTATCCCTAGAAACTGCATCCAGCATTACCATCAAAATAGTTCGTCGGATCAACATCCAATACTTGCAATTGTTCCTTCTCAACTAAAAATTCAAAAGAATGTCCAGTGCTTTCCAAACCAAATTCTATCATCATAGATATTGTTTCATCGTTTATAATATCAACCATTGCATTTCCACTAAATTGAGGCCACATACAAGTTACCTTAACCTTATTTTCTCGTGGATCGTACTTCGTGATTCTAAACACTTTATTATCAAGTTCACTGTAAGTACTTGATATTCCTAATCGCATAGGTCTTGCACGCGTGCCTACGTACTCGGGACCTTGTGCACTTGTCATAATCTTGCCATCATACTTGCAAAGAACAATTAAATTTGAATTTGATATTATCTATATCAAACAATATAAATCCAACAATAAGTATTATACGCTAACAACTTAGTATAATTTGTATAGTTAAGATAATAATCACTAAAACTTAAATAAACAATAAACAAAAAATAAATTAACTTTGTACCTATGTAGGTTAAAATAAATTAACTTAAATAAACAATAACAATCAACTAAGGAGAATTATACCTTTACGTAAAATCGGATTTGCGTTTCGTTCGCTATGCTAATGATTCTTACTCCAATAAAAGCGGCTTGATTATATCTTGATGATCTTCTTGTTTGCCTTCACATAAATCTTCAAGATCTATCAGGAACTTTGATAGATCTAGGATTAAAGAGACTGAGTTTTTTGAAGAGGAGTGGATGCAGTAGAATAGGGTTTCCGAGTTAGAATTGGGGAGAAAGGGTCGACTGGTATATGTAGGGGTTTTTTGTCGCAAAGCGGATTCAAAGAATCTGCCTTGCCACGTTTTGTAGAAAGGCAGATTCCTATAATCCGCCTTTCTATAAATTGTGGAAAGGCAGGTTCTGAGAATCGCGGATTCTCAGAACCCGCCTTGCCGTTATATCGTACCCAAAAAAATGGGCCAAACCATCATATTCTGCTGAATATAAATTTTAACACCCTATTTTAATAAATTTAATATTAAACTACCTGTTTTGGAAAGAAAAAAAACCTATCAAAGAGCGCTGTGATAGAAAATTATCAATGCCTTTGAAATCTAAAGAATAAATAGTGTTAATTGATTTTGTATCGTTCCTTGTTTATTTAGTCGAATCTATAATGGTACTCGGATGATTCAGCAGGAAGTTTCCTGGCAATAATGCATGAAGTTTGTAATATAAGGTTGCCTTCATGTTCTTATACAGTTCAAACAGTTCATTAATATGGATTCGGTGTCCATACTGATGAGTGAGTAAAACAAAAGGGTTATAAGATTCATGATTTTTAATATGAGATGTATGGTTAGGATATTCTAATAGCACTGCGTAACAAAAGAATAATAGCAAAGTCCCCAAGTCCAACAAAGACATGGCCGAAGCTTATTATTATGAAGATTAGATTCTATACCAAGCCAAAAGACCATTAACTTTTGATGTAATAAACCTTAAACTCAACAATTCTGCCTGCTGCCTCTTACACAATTGATGTAAATAGTCGTAGATTTGTTGTGCTAATATCAACAAAATCCTTGTGCTAATATCGACAAAAAATGCTTGGCAATGTTACAAAGTATCGTGCGATAAGTTAAATAGAAAGAAAAACATACACGCTACATTCTCGAATAGAGTTTTAAACAAAACTTGAGTCAAACACGAAAAACTTTGTTCTCTCCAGTACAACAGTTCATAGCTTAACAGCAATTTCACTGAAAAAGAATATATCAACCCTGTCAAATAAAGGTAATAAATAAGGCAACTACAACCCTGCAAGATTTTTCTAGGATACAGAAAAACTAATAATCAGTGCCCCATTTACATAACTGCATCTCACATTCCAAAATAAACATTCCTTTCCAAATTCAAAAAACCAAACCAAAACAAAACTACTCTCTATTTCTCTCTCACTGCTTCTTGGGTTTTTGAATCTTCACGTATGGGAAGAACCCGAAACCATAAACGACCCTAGGCTCCCATCCTAGCTGCTGCGCACGACAAAACATCAAGAACGTATTTGCGAAATATGAATTTAACCCCATAAGCACATGCCACAGCGCATGACCCTGAGGGTTGATATACCAATGCGTTAGTTTCTTGCAGAATATTCGGTCACATAACCAACAGAGGCTCCCCAACAAAATGGTTACAACATAGAGTTTTGCGAGTTGCTTCGCTGCTACATCCTTTGTATGTATGTAGTATTTGTACATTCGTGGAACACAAAGCAAACAGAGACCGATGTAGTGAACTTTGAAACCGATTTGAAAGCGCATGAAGAAATGGACAAAAGCGAATGCGAAGCCATAGAGGAAGAGGAAAGTGGGCATCGTGCTTCGATAATGCCAGTCGGGGGAGTAGAGTACGTAGAGGTAAAGCAGCATTTCCCAGACCATTGGTGTTTCATCGCTCTGTTGCAATCTGAAATAAAACAAAATAAAAAACAGCAAAAGAATTCGAAAATAGGGTAAGCAGCGCTGGTAAATATTTTGATAATAGCCCTACATAAGATACTTTGTGTATTTGCTTTGGCATATAGTACAAAGAATGACTTCAAATTTGTGTGGATACTATGAGGCACGTTTCTACCATCAAATGATTCAAACTTTAAAAAGGATCAAAATCAGGGTTGGAGCACACAGAACAGGAAAGGAAATTATTTTTTATAAATAATAAAAAATAGGGTAAATTACATAAAACACCATCAAAATTTTCTTGTTTATACAGAACACTATTGTACTTCCAGATAAACAAACACCATCACTGCAAATGGTTTAATGTCATGCCATGTCTAATATGCTGTTGATGCATTCAAGGGTGCTTGATAGTTTAATAGTGTGTTAGTTGAATATGAGAAAAGTACACGGTGTTTTCACAATCTAACTTAAATAAAAGTATGTTCTCACCATTACTTCCTAAAAGCAGAGAATCACTCCATTCCTATTTTCTTGACGAACAATTGCATGAAGTTAAGAAGGAAACACGTGATATATGTGACTTGATATTTATACTACTTCCAAACAAATGAAGTTTCACGTAATCTATCGATCATCTTTCATACTGTTTTTTGGTTTTTTGAAGGCCAACTATTAGCAATTCAGGTACATATAGCAAATAAATGTCATACACAAGGTTCGAGAACTCGGTTTCGGATTCGGTTTCAGTCTCTCAAAATTTTATTAGTTTCGGTGGGTTTCGGTTAGTTTCGCATATCTCCGTTCAGGTTTCGGTTTCGACGGCAATACATACATACATATATGTAGATATATTAAATTTATGGATGTATATCACAAGACAATGATTTTAGTGTTAAAAAATCCAGCCAAGACAAGACCTAATGCAAAATACATTGGAAAGTTTACTTAGAAAAGTATTAATATATGGTTTGGGTTGACTTTTGTGACCTTCTTAGAATAAAAATAACCTGAACAGATATACCACAAATGAAAAATATGGTCTCAATCATCTTTGGCGGGCAAATAGAGACTACTCACTACGAAAACACCTCAGATCTATAGCGATCGCGATAATAGCAAAAACGGCAAAAAAAATTAGTTATTTCAGGTTTTAAAACCTGATTGTATGGTTGGTTTCGTATCGGTCTCCACCGAAACCTATACGAAACGATCATGTATCAGTGGTTTCGGATTCGGACGAAACCTTGAACCTTGGTCACGTGTAAGGGTAATGAAACAGGAGGCAAAACAAAGGAAATAATCGGTGGAGGCGAGTCCATTGAAAGGACAAGGATGTAAGAAGCTTGCTCTAGGATTTATTGGGAAGAACTGAATGCTTACTGTTTCTGCCATAGTATATGCATTCTTACACCATTTTGGAATCAAAAGCAATTCATAAAACACCATAAGGTTTAATGCCTTCAATACAAAGCCTTCCAATTGATGAAACTAAAACACTTCAAATAGTATCACTTTGGAGGACATACTTAAGCCTTTAGTTAAACAAAGTATTTACTTTATACGTGCCTTAAATTGATTATATTCCATGTAGCAGTGATTGTCTTTTCCTTTCATACAATCGTAGACTTCTTCCTTAATGGAGAATATATGGCACCTGGTCTTTTATGATTACGCCGATTGGCTATTTTGTCCCGGGAAAGAAATCCACTGATTTGCCCTAGTTTCCTCTAACAGAAATTATACACTAAATTAAACGAGGATTTATGTCATGATCTGTAAAACATTGTCAAATCTTTACATGAAGTCTTAGCATTTTCCATCAAAATGGGTTTAATCACGAAGCACAAAGTAAGACAAGCTCACACACATACATATTGCTAAAGCAGGCAAGTGACTTCATTTTAGTTGTATTGCCTGCCTACTCTGCTTGAAAATAGTTTGTATTCAAATATCATTCAACATCTAACTTCCGTTTCATTAGCCATTCAGAAAACACTAGAGATCAAGTATAAATATTACTTTTGGTCAGAAAATAACTACAAAGATGGGCACTTCAACTTGGCTTTACATGTAATCAGCAGCAACCCAATTGCTATTATATGTAGAAGAATTAAAAAATAGTGGTTGTCCTTCTACAATCGTATACACTAAACCATCATAAAGAACAGAAAAAGTAACCCCAGAGAAGGCCATCGTCTGCAAAGCCAAAACAGACATAATCTCGAAAAAAGCATAAAGAACGTAAGAATAAGGAAAAATAATACGTAGGAGCAGATTATATTGGTGTTCTGTACAGGTCAAAAACAAATATAAAGAAATATGGGTGCACTTAGTTCCCATATCAGCGCTTGTCCCAAGGTCAAGCAGCGGTATATCATATATGAGAACTAATTTTGATGATGATATAACCACTATTCAATCGAACAACCGTTGAAGATTTGATGCCAGAAATTTCTTTTTTCCCCTTAAAGAGTAAAAGCTAAGTAAGATTTCCCAAAGAAGAAGGAATAAAATAACAATATTCGAATATATTTTTAAAGAAAGAATGTAGTTTACGAATGTGGATGATTTTATCTTGTAACGGAATATATGATACCTGATAATTAATTTCACAATAACTACTAAATAGAAAATGACACTTTACAAAGAACCTTACTAATAGAGCAGTTATATTAACAATTTAACAAAAATATCAATTTAAATGCGGACATAATAAAAATAACAGCACAGAACAAAATAACAGAATTTACAATCAATGTAAATTGAAGCATGCATTTATAAATATTAAATGAAGTTTGAAATAGATTTCATTAAATATTCCTTCATACTTTAGCTTACAGTATTATAATAGTTCAAGGAATATTCCCTCTAAAAGCTAAAATGCACATAGTTTAGAATTACTTTTTAGGAATTTTATATTCAACTGCGATACTTTTACCCCGTGTGCATGTGCAAAATTTTGAGAATGCTAATTAGTGCCTGCCTGATCTTTATTTTATCAAAGTAAAAGTTGTTTACAGTTTTCCATCAATCTTATTTCTATTTATCTGAGAAATATGCTATTCTATTTTCATATGGGGCTCTTTAAAATTAGATTATATTTGTAAGAGTACTTATTATAGCTGCTGCAAATAATCTAAAGTAAATCATGTTGCTAATGTTTACGAGCAACTAGTAAACTCTCATGGTAAATTGGCTCAGATTGTATCAGGTGTGATCCTTTATAACCGCACCCGATGCTTATTAAAGAGTAAAAGAGGTGAACTGTGCGGTTAATATGATGTGAATGGAATTATAAGCTATGGTGGCTTGGCTTCCATCATTAGTTGAAACCCTAAAGGAAAACTTTAGGGACAGGGTAAGTGATGACAATGGTTTTCGGGGGTCATGAAAATGTTCGTGCAGTAACAGGTGTTCTCGTCCTTCCCTTACTCCGTCATTTCTATGCTCTTTTCTCATGTTTTTTCTTCTCTAAAAACATTGGCTGAGACTAACTTTTAGGTACGCTTTTTGGATCGACCATGGTCTTAACCAATATGATCTCTTCCTCTCCTTTTCCCTTGCTTTTCCTTTCTCTCCCCTTCTTATTTTTCTCGTTACATAAAATCCTGCTATTTAGTACTCTTTCAGACCAATCATGGACAAACTGGCCCAAAACTACTGCAACATATCAATTTATGCTCACAACAGTCCCCATAAATAAATAGACTTTAATGCAGCAGCAGGAGACCGCGTATAGGTCGGTACCACCTCTTTTAGAAGACGTGGGATCCGCCCCCTATTTTCTCCACAGCTAATACGTTGACTAAAAGCTACATATCTAAGCTAAACAAACACATTTACTATTCTCTACTGCATAGTTGTTAGATAGTAATATGTGCCAGACTGATACACAACAGCCGATTACAAAAGTAAAATCAAGTACAGATACGGGTACAGTTTGGGAACTTACACATGCTGCAATGTCGCGTGGAACACCATGCTACCAATGGAGAGTATCATATTTGATATATGAAGAATACTAAATCTTTTCTCGAATCGTTGCCTCAAGGCATTTATGAGGCCAATGAGTGCTAAAAGGATGCAAGGGATATTGGATATAGTGTTGTAAAACTCCGCAATATATGATGAATGAGCATAGTTTTCCTCACACAACTCAGTAGTGGATGTGACAGGTCCCCAGAAACTAGACATCATTTCTGTCATGTTTCCAACAAGTATCGGTTAACTCTGCACTTCACAATATGTATGCCCTCTCTTATGGTAAGTCTGTGCACCTGTAAGAAATGGGATGTCATTTGATCATCTATATATGAGCAACATAAGAATGCAGCAAGAACACAACCTTCATCCCAAACTTTTACAATCGGGGTGCGATAAACCTTCTCTTCCTCCTAGATGCACTGGATAAATCTCAAATAGAAAAGCTTAAAGAATCTTCAGGATTTCCATTTATAATACAACATGATAGCTAATAAATTAAATATCAATCTACCACTCATTTTTTCCCAGCTGAATCAATTTTAATTTGATAATGCAAATATTGAAAACTTATATAGCGCAAAGAATGCAAGAATAAATATAAAGAACAAAAGTAAATTGATAATTATAATTTGTTTCAAGCTCAAGAAAGAAGCACAATAAAACAGAGTAAAAACAGAGGAAACTAAAAAGAAAATTTGTATCCAGCCGAAGATACATGGTTGCAAATTCCAAGCTCTGGAATCTATTTGTAGATAATAAGACTAGGTGTAAAGGGATAGTACAAGAGGTGCATGAGTGTATGCATGGGAGGGGGTTGAATCATCCAGAATAAGTATATATGCATCCTTCAATAAGGTGATATATAGCATTAACTCTCAACTAAAGATACATCATGCCATAGACGCAATACAAATGAAGGGTCCCCAAATCTGAAATCTGAATACCCAAACTTGCACAATAAGAAGAAAAGTTCTCAAAAGGGAAAGAAACATAATAAATACCCAAATTTTGTGCATTATGCTTGCCCTTTTCTGACACTGAGTGTCTTAGAAAGGTCTCAACGGTCTCAATAAGAAAGAGATACTTTAGTGCTATCCCATAAAGGGCTCATCCGGCTTAGAGGAACATACATGATTATCGGTTAAGATAAGAAAAAGCATTTAAAATCAAAATTTTAAACCAAACCTGATATATGAATAAATTTACTGACAAAAAGATTAAGAAAATGAATATCAGATATAAATGTCTTTCAGGCAATGCACACTTGCTTGCGCGATTTGAAAAATAAGTAGTCTAAGCGCTTAAGTTGCTTTCGGGAATTGGCCGCTCAAATTTAGTTTAAATTGTTAGTTATTATGGAGAGAATAAGAAAAGAACCTCATTAAAATTAAGGAGATGATTTATAATTAAATAAGAAAAGTAGTCCTATTTGATATAGGAATAAAGCCTTATTTAGATAAGGAAAAGGAGTCCTAATATAAGTTCGGAGATGGAGTCCTTATCTAATTTGAAGAAGGCTGGTTATATGCTTTAAATAAAGATGTACTTTCATCATGGAAAATCAATGAAGGCTTGAGAGAGACGAGATTTAGTCTTTAGGATACGAGGGTTGTTATCGCCACCCTTGAGGTGAAATCAAGGATGGTATATTAAATATTGGAGGATATTGAATGACGGTGTAATTTTTTTTCTTCGTAATAAAAGAATCCTCATGTTTGCCTCATGAATGTAAATCAAGTTTGGTCGAACCATAGCAAAACCTCGGTATCCACTTCTTTAGAATCAATTATCTTGCGTGTTTGGATAGGTTTTACTTCCAAACAAATGGTATAAGAGGTTGGTACCTTCAAAGAGTTGGTGATGGATGTCTTGACAAGTGGTATCAAAGCCGATGGTACTCGATGTGTTATGAATTCGCAAGATGGCATATGTGATGTGGAGTCGACATCATAAAGAAGGATGTTATAGGGGATATCTGATTGATGATAGTTAAAAATAGACTGATCAAGACAGAGCAACACAGTCGTTTGAAGACTGGATCTTGTCTTAGAAGACCAATGATGCCTGAATCTAATCAAATTTAAACATGTACACTTGCATATGATGGCACAAAGCACGCATATTTAGCAACATGTGACACATGATGCTCCAAAGGAGGCGCATAGAGGCAATGTCAAAGAAGGTATACACAAGAGCATGAACAAAGGCATGCAAAAAATAGCCATAAAGAAAGCGTGCACATAATGCATCAAAGAGAGCATGTGCAGACAACATAAAGGTGCATGCACACAGCACCAAACGAGCACACACAGTAGCGCACAGCCATAAAGAAACACACACAAGCATCACCAAAGAAGGTGTATAGATACGCGATCAAAGGCAGCCATAGATAGGTGCATGGTTATTTCTAGGCATAGTGTAGCAAATGATATGATGTCAGGTTCCTTAGGATGAGGTCCTAGTGTTTTAGGCCAAGGTAGAGTATGGTCCAGTGATCATGAGTACTTGAGGATAAAGTAAAGTGAAGCGGTCATGGTTACTCAATGTGATTTGATCGTAATGCTCAATATGAAGACAATGATAATGATATAAGGGTTAGAGATGGAGCAAGATAGATGTGCAAGTTTTTTAAAAGGGCATGAGAACATTAAACCTCCAATTGTCAAGCTCAATGGATTTGAATCAAGGTGGAAATTGTTGATATTGTATCTCACATCTAGCTTAGCACCCAAGTGAGGTTCGTAAATTGCGAAAATATCCCATGTGAACTTGAGTCTGTTGAGCCGGATTAATCTGTTTGTGTGGGGTACTGATACATAGGTGTTCTAAAAAGCAATCTAAGAGGCCGCTTATGCGGCCGCCTCAGCGGCAGCGGTTCCAAGCCGGCCTACTTTGATCCTAGGTGGTTGCAATTAACGGTCTAAACACTTTAAGCTCTTAAATAGGCTCTCCAGTCAAGGTGGGCTCTTAAGCAGGTTACAATACAATCTTTGTGTGTCAGGTTTAAGGGTTTTCTCAAATTACTTGATCTAAACCCTTTCTAAAATACAATATACACATCTCGAACTATTTTCAAATTACATGCATGACGATACCCTAGAACATTGTAGTCGGTACTTTCCTCTCGTCACTCTCCTCTCAAGCCTCTACAAGATTGCCGACAAAAAACCTAACTAGTTTAGTCCAAACATTTTATGTTCTCATGTATTTCTATTCTTATTCAATTTCATTTTACGAGATATGTAATTTCCAAGCTGGAGTTTAATTAAAATTTTAAGATGTATCATTATATATTATCGACTGTCATCATGTATTATAATTTTGACATTATGCACTCCATTCAATATAAAGTTGCTATATAAATATAGTATATTTTCTAAATACATTATTTTTAGAATATTTCTATGATTTTTGCTATTTTGTGTGTGTGTATATGAAATATACTTTTAATAAAAATCCGCTAACCGACTAGGTGGTACCCTAAACGTTCAGCTTCACCCAGCACTTTCTTTAAATTTTTTGATTAAATCTATATTTGTACATGGAGCACAAGTAGAAAGGTACTGACGGAACACATCTCAAAATAAATGAAAATACGGGTGTATGCAGGTGTTTGGTTTATGCACTCCTAACCTGGCTATACTGAACAAATATATTAATTACTATTCGCCAAATTTTCTCGTCACATACACTACAAGATGATTGTTGGAACCGTATGATAGCGTTTGATGTCAACAATCTTCATGTAATTTTATGTCATGACAAAAACCAATCGTATTATAATTGATAGCCGGGATCTATGGCTCGTTGCTTTGATTGATAAGTTTTTTTATTTGATTAAAGTTTTCACATGTCAACAATCTACATGCTTTTGTGAAAGCCTGCACATTAATTCATTATATTCCATGGTGAGGGTCCATTGGCATGCTAGATAGCTAATTAAGTATCCCTTTGATTCTATTGTGTACCGGTAGAAGACTGGAGAAAAAGATAGTATAAATATGTTTTAAGTATTTATAATTAAATTAAAATTGAAGAAAATAGAAGAATACCATGTAAGAAGAAATCTTATCTCAATTAAATTAAAATAGAAAAGGTCAGAAACAAATTCAGCCTCCATTATCCTTTTGGATAAATACACTAACCCACTACAAGGTGCTAAACACGAAAGGAAAGCATTGCATCCTGTTAGTTTCTTTCTAACTCACTTAATTTAAAACCAACCAGATATTTAATCTAAATATGTATTCAATGTAAATTGCCATGGCTCATTTAATGCCCCAAACAACTCCTAAGTACCACATATGAAAATTTTAGGTTGTGTATAACATAGTAGTGCAAACAAGCAATATTTCACTAAATCTCTCTTCAAATTCCAATTTTTCAACACATTCTAATATATATGCATGGTTTCATGATTATTGTGCACTTATCAAATATCTGCAAAGCAGTAGTTTTGATCGATAATGATGAGTTACGAATTATCGAATCATATCCATGACCCCAACAAATTACAAACATATTCTGAGCATGAAAATCAATAAAAATTCACAAATTACAGACATGACCACAGGAACCTACCAAAAAATTTAGGGTTTTTTAAAATTTTGACTAATAACAACAAAAAATTCTAATTTAGTGTACCTTTTTGTTGACTTTTGTTGGAAATAGCTCGAATTTGGATTCTCTAGTCCGAGATCCACTAGATCTAGAGAGATCTGTTTTGGGGTTTAGATCTCCAAAGAGAGAGATATTAAGAGAGAGACCCAAAAGCCGCGTCGCCGTAACCTTATTCGTCACCGTCACCGCCGCCGCCGATGTGAAGAGGGAGGGAGAGGGGGAGAGAGGGAGGGAGCAGGGGGAGTCGAACTAGGGATTTTTCCCTAATTTTTTTTGAGAGTAACGAGAGAGAGGGTTCGGTTTTGGGGAGAACGAGGCAGGGAAAAAGAGCCTACGTGGGGTTCAGGTTTGGAGCCGACGCATTGAGGGCTCGGGTTTTTTTGTTTTTTGTTTTGGGTTAGATTGTCAAAAAAAACCTAGTATCGAAACAATTATGTAAATAAACCCTGGAAAATTTTCATACAGTACTATAGTTGCTTGATATATCTCTATTATTATAATGCTAATAGAAGGAGTTTCAAAATTGAGAATCCAATTTCAATGACAGTCTCATGAAAGGCTATAAAATTCTCCTTTTTCTAGCAAAAAATTTACTAACCGCTCTCTCTTTCTCTTACTACTCTCCTATCATCTCTTCCAATAATCAACTCTACATATCTCTCTTAACAACCAACGTGCATCGCACGTGTAAAATACTAGTCTAAATAGATCATAAATATCGCAAGCAACAGCATATATATCGCATAATAACAAAATATAGCAGGTAGCTATACCACAGGTTGAGGGTTTTTTGACAACTAAAAACTTTTCAGGGGTTTTTGACAAGCGCTTTGGGGCCATGGGGTATTTGAAAGCGGAAAACCTGCTTAGCAGGTTTTGACAATTTACCCCTTTTTTGGGTAAATTGTCAAAAAACCACCCAGCAAATTTTCCCACTGATAAAAAAATCTGGTCTCAAAGCGGTTGCCAAAAACCCTTAGAAATTTTTTCCTGTAGTATCTGTATAATTTCCCGCTATATCTAGTTAGCTCATATATATTGCAGGCAATTACATATATATCACAAGCAACTGCATATATATCGCATAAAAATTAGATATAATAGGTAGGGTTTTTTTGACAACTGAACTTTTTCAAAGGGCCATTGACAACCTTTTCGGAGCTATGGTTTTTTGGCAGCAGGAAAATACGCTTGAGGGGTTTTAACAATTTACCCTTCTTTTGGATCGGACAGTTTTAATCGTTTCCAAGAATATTTTTGCAAATTGTGGATGGTTTTAACCGTCCCAACTCTTGACGACTGTTTTGACTATCCCCAAACCTCCATACCTTATGGCCTACAAAAGCAGCCCCCCCTTACTAGACACAGGTATCACACAGGAACCTTTCGACTGACGATCGCCGCTGTCACATTGACGGCTGATCGCCGCCATTCGCTAATTGGCCAAAAACATCATCAACCGTCGCCATTTGCCAACTAGGCTTCCACCCTCGCTGCCGCTTGCTACCGACGACAACTGCTACGTCGTTGCCGCTGATCGTCGGTATTGCCCATCAATCGATGGCTATAGTGCGGCAGCCGACACCAGCAAATCAGTCACCGTTGCCCAGGGCCAGGCCACCGACACCCGCTGATTGGTAACCGCATCGAGACCCATCTAACATTAAAGTTATCCTCCCAATTTAGATATAAATTTAGAAATCAAATTACTAGAACTTTGAATCGACTTGAATTTTATCAAAATAATGGCCATTTCATTTTTAAATTCTCAAATTGTGAAATAACTTGACCAACACCCACTAAGTTATAACTCTCCAAGAGCCCCTGTTAAATAAATCCTCCAACCATTTGACTACATCAAACATAATTTCCTTCCCAGCTACGTAAACCACCTAACAAACCACCAAACGAGCAAACCACCAAACATATGTCTGATTAGCAAGCATTTAGTTCATAATTTTCAACAAAAAACAAAGCATCTAGTTCATGATTTCGACATTCGAAGTTTGAATCCGGATGGATTCACAAATCATTTCCTCTGTTTGTGCGCACCGTTCTTTCCGATAACAAACAACAGCACATAGCATTGCAACCTGCTAGCAAACAATTAACTTTCGCGCGTGCAAGGGGGGAGGGGGATATAGAAACATAATACAATTCAAAGATTCTCACGCCTAAAACTCAGTTCCCTGTGTCTATTCCTTACAAAAGAATCACGCTCATTGTGTTTGATCTCACTTTGACAAAAACAAAACAAAACAACTGAGCCATCTAGTGAAGACATAAGTTATGGCAATGGAAAGTTCAACACAAAAATACTTTATTCCATCATTGAGCACAAAACCACCACTTTCAAAGAATATAAACCCCAAGAAATGGAAATCCTAGCAATTTGCCAAGCAATTAAGACAACAAATCTACGAAACACCCGTGGGCTCCGCAGAAGCTTCTTTCTGAGTCTTACACCTGAAGAAGAAAAAATTGCATATAGATTCAATCCTTTGAATTAAAGGCAGGTTCAATGAAAAAAGTTTCCAGCTCAAACAAAATTGAGATAATAACTGGTTTTCCTAATAATCAATAGCAACCAGTGTTATAAAACAGGGTTGAAAGTCCGAATACTCGGTGCTTAGTTGTTTTCGGCTAGCAGCCGTGTCAAATAGAAATAACGAGCAAATGACCACATAATTGGCCTTATATTTTGATATATGAGGGTGAATAACTATGTAATCGAGATCGTTTCTGATGCACGCAACATCTGATATCCAATACCCAATACACAACCTAAATATTCATTTAAGAAAAACCCACGTCTTTCCTTTGCTCTCTCTCTACATTTGCATCTTTTTTCCCCCAATACTTTTAGGATATCCATATTATATATGTTTATTATCAATATATTTCTAAGTAAATCCCATTATAATGCAGTACATAATCTGTTCATGCTTTATGAGCTTGCCAATATTGATAGCAAATTCATGAGCACTAGCTCAGCTGGTATGGGCACTTCCTCTCTTGGGAGAGTGCGGGGTTCGAACCCCAGGAACCCCAAGAGGGGAAGTGGCCACAAATTAACGGTTTTGGGGCAAATTCATGGGTCCCCTGGGTGCGTGTATGTTGTGTACGTGCATGTGTTGTGTGTTTAGGTTAGGGCTTACGGGCCAGTGCCAAAAAAAATTGATAGCAAATGACTATGAATAATGCAAGTATTTTTCTGGGTTCTTTTGACAAAAAATTAAAACCAAACCACTGGATGAAATGGGTGGTAACTTCAAAAAAAGAAAGAAAAAAGTTCACTCCTGATTAGAAACATGTTACCAGTATTGTTTATAATACAACATTCTACATCGTGTTATCTTTATTTTGCCTAACGACCAGCGTTACAAAGGCTGAGTAGTTGCAAGCTATGAAGCATGGACACTTCCAACAGGATATCGTGTCCCTGTTGGACTTGTATTGAACACCGACACTTGCCAGACACATCGTACACGACGTTCTAGTGTCAAACACACATGTGATGTATTCATTCCCTATGAAAGTTGTATGTGTCCCCTGTGAATATCATACATGTGTCTCTGGCAATAGCATGCAAGAAACTAGGAATCATATTTTATGTACCGCAACTTAAAACCTATACAACAACAACAACTGAGCCTTTTATCCCAAGCATATGGGGTAGGCTACATGAACCAACATGAGAATCACGCCGGGTCCAGCACATGAATCCTCTGTCTCCACTCACTTCTATCGAACGATATACTTTCATTGAGTCCTTTGGCAACCATATCGTTTCGTATCACCTCCATCCATGTTTTCTTCGGTCTCCCTTTTGCCCTTTTGCCATTGCCCATATCGAGAGTATCTATTCGTCGAACCGGTGCTTCCATAGGTCTGCGTCGCACATGACCAAACCATCTTAGCCGGTTTTCCCGCATCTTCTCCTCCACAGGTGCTACACCAACTTTTGCACGAATATCCTCATTTCGCACCTTATCTTTTTTAGTGTTACCGCACATCCAACGAAGCATGCGCATCTCCGCTACGTGCATCTTCTGTGTATGATGCTTCTTAGGAGCCCAGCATTCTGTACCATATAATAAGGCAGGCCGAATAGCGCTCCGATAAAACTTCCTTTCAATTTTAACGGAAAGTTACGATCACACAAAATCCCTGTTGCACTCCTCCATTTCAACCAACCAGCTTGGATCCTTTGATTAACATCACTATCGATCTCCCCATTCTTTTGGATAATGGAACCTAGATATCTAAACTGGTCGCTCGGTGATATCTCTTGTCCTTCCAATGTTATACCAATATGGTTTTGACTTCTCTGGCTACTAAATTTGCAGTGCATATATGCTGTTTTGGACCTGCTCAATCTGAATCCCCGAGATTCCAATGTTTGCCTCCATAATTCCAATTTGGCATTAACCCCTGCTTTCGTCTCATTTACTAGAACAATATCATCAGCGAATAGCATACACCAAGGTACCCATCTTGGATAGTTCTAGTAAGCTCATCTATCACGATGGTAAACATGAATGGACTTAATGCAGATCCTTGATGTAAACCAATAGTAATCGGAAAATCACTCGTTAAGCCGCCGCAAGTTCTGACATTTGCCACTACTCCGTCGTACATATCCTTGATTATGTCAATATACTTGACGGGGACCCCCTTCTTCATCATTGTCCTCCATAATACCTCTCTAGGTACCTTGTCGTACGCTTTTTCTAAATCAATAAATATCATATGCAAATCTCTTCTCCTCTCTCGAAAGCGCTTGACAAGTTGACGAAGCAAATGAATCGCCTCTGTCGTCGATCGTCCAGGAATGAACCCAAATTGGTTCTCTGTTATCTTAATATCCTTCCTTAGCCTGTATTCAATCACTCTCTCCCAAAATTTCATGGTGTGACAGATCAGTTTTATTCCACGGTAGTTTGAGCAACTTTGAATGTCACCCTTGTTCTTGTAGATAGGTACAAGGATACTTTTCCTCCATTCATTTGGCATCTTTTTTGTCTGCCAAATCTTATTAAACAGATCTGTCAGCCATTTAACGCCTATTTCTCCTAAGCATCTCCAAATCTCGATAGGAATCCCGTCAGGACCAACCGCTTTTCTTAAACCCATTCTGTTCAAAGCTTGTTTAACCTCAGGAAGTCTTATTTTACGCATGAAATCACGGTTTATATCTTGAGATTGAATAACAAGTCCATCCAAATACTTAGTAAAGCTCTCATTGAACAATTTGTCAAAATAATCTCTATCTTTCCTTGATATCCTCATCTCGAACTAAAACCTTCTGATTTTCATTTTTGACACATTTCACCGCACATAAGTCTCTAGTCTTCCTTTCCCGCATTCGAGCAATCCGGTATATATCATTTGCAGCCTCTTTAGTGTCTAATTTCTCGTACACATCTTTGTAGACCTTAGATTTAGCTTCCCGAACAGCTTTCTTAACTTCCTTTTTAGCCATTTTGTACTTCTCAAATCTCTCTACATCTCTACTTTTCTTCAAATCTTTATAAGAATCCATTTTAATTTTAATAGCAGCCTTAACATTTTCATTCCACCATGATATGTCCTTAGATGGTGGAGCACCACCTCTCGACTCACCAAGTAGATCTCTAGCTACCTTCTTGATACAACTAACCATTTTGTTCCATGTTTTGTCTGGATCATCTTCCGACTGCCAATCCGCTTCTTGTACTACACGATCTATAAAAGCCTTTTGGTTACCTTCTTTCAATCGCCACCATTTAATTTTAGGCTCTACTTTACGTCTAATCTTCATAGGTTCTCTTCTAAATCGAAAATCTAGAACTAAAAGTCTATGTTGAGTGGTTACACTCTCACCTGGCACTACCTTACAGTCGATACAACAATCTCTATCTATTCTTCTCGTCAGAAAAAAGTCTATTTGACTAGCACTTGATCCGCTCCTAAAAGTGATAAGGTGGGACTCTCTTTTCCTAAACCAGGTGTTTGCTAAGATCAAGTCATAAGATAAAGCAAAATCTAGAATCGAGTCACCTACTTCATTCCTCTGTCCGAAACCAAAACCTCCATGGATAGTATCAAACCCACTATGACTAGTACCTACATGTCCATTAAGATCACCACCAATAAATAACTTCTCTCCACTGGGTATACTTTGCACTATCTCGTCTAAATCCTCCCAGAATAGACGCTTAGTAGCATCATCAAGACCTATCTGTGGTGCATAAGCACTAATAACATTAAGGATCTTTCCACCTAGAATAAGCTTAACCAGTAAAATTCTATCACCTTTTCTCCTAATCTCAACTACATCCTCAAGCAACCGTCTATCTATGATTATGCCTACCCCATTACGATTTTTATCTCTACCCGTATACCAAAGCTTATAACCCCAAGGCTCTATGACTCTACTCTTTTCACCTACCCACTTAGTTTCTTGCAAACACATAATATCAACTCTCCTCCTAATCATCACCTCCACTAATTCTATTAGTCTACCCGTAAGGGAACCTATGTTCCAGGAAGCTAGACGGATCCTATGAAACCCTTGCTTATTTGTCACTACACCCGGGGTCCGATGTAGCGCGCCGTCTCGAGACGACGACCCTTGCTTATTTGTCACTATACCCGGGGTCCGATGTAGCGCGCCGTCTGTAGACGACGACCCTTGCTTATTTGTCACTACACCCGGGGTCCGATGTAGCGCGCCGTCTCTGGACGACGACCCTTGCTTATTTGTCACTACACCCGGGGTCTGATATAGCGCGCCGTCTGTAGACGACCGCATCTGGACGACGACCTAGAAGCCCTTGCATATTTAACACTACACCCGGGATCCGATGTAGCGCGTCGCTGAGTAGGGGACGCCCCAACGATATTCTTATTATGGTTCATGTCATAGAATGTGACAAATTAAAACCTATGTATGAGAAAATTGATTTTGTTAAGCAGATCTTAGTCCATCATTATTATTAACTTGTTTGTTAGTTGTTTTAATATCATTTTTGTATCCTAGGAAGTACGGACACTTCTATTTGCTCGCCGTACGTATTGAACACTTAGACAATCGAACACTCCGTTAGACGTCGTGTCTGACACGCTTGTGCCGTGTCCACCTAAATTAGACGTGTCCGACACTTCCACATAGTGTAAAGAGTTGAAAAATAAGAAGCGTATGTGCGTGTACTACTTTGATACCTTGGATACAATAATATAAATTTTTTCAATATCTTTCATGTCGGACTAGATCTAGGAGTAAGAATTCAAATTGATGCAAATGATGAAGTTGGGTCTATGAACGTCATCTTCAATTAAAAAGGGTTAATATTTTGTTTGTTATTACTATAGTAATTTTATTATTGTGTGTTTTACCTTAAATTTATATATGTATTTGTTTGTGCTTAAGAAAAACTTACATGTATAATGAAAAATATTGCCTAGAATTATTTTTCTTGTGTTTATTTTCATAGTTTATTTATATTTTGTTATATATATATATATATATATATATATATATATATAGCCGTGTCCCCATGTCCTCCTTTTTACAAATTTACCGTGTCATGTATCCGTGTCTGCACCCGTGTCTGTGCCTCATAGCTTGTACCTTTTCATGGACCTTAACCATTGTTTTGGATGAACATATGCCATCTCATAGTTGCAACTATGTGGAGTTCTTACCTTCAGGTAACATAAGTATCGCTAATTCGATATATATATATATATATATATATATATAAGTTGTCAAGTCATTCTAACTCGGTGTAATATTTCCCAGTCATCAAGGAAACTATTTTTTGGTGTAGGACTAGTGATTAAGGATGAACTAACAAAGTTCCTTGACAATGATTGACAGATAGGTAAGGGAAGTAATCATTACACGCACCTAACACAGATAATACCCATTTTATTCAAGTAAAGTTAAGCATAAAGGACCTTGATTACTTAAAGAGCAAGAGCAATTACCTGTTGCAAGAAGATCTTGATGCAAAATTATGATTATTGCAGTTACTGCACATCCAGTCCCCATCACGCCATTGTTTTGCCCTGAGATAAAGAAAAGAACTATATTTATAAACAGAGACTATAATGGTTAGAATGTGTGTAAATAATGACTGCAGAATTTCTTTATTCCTTTATTGTATAAAAGAATCCAAAAATGACTAGGTATAAATTTTCAACACACACACACACAAACAAATCAATTATACAGATGGATCAGGGTGATTTTCCAAACAACAAAGTGAAAGAAACATATGGATATTTCCCACATAGAATTTGCAAAAGAAAAATGTCTCAGTAAGGAATCTAAAATTACCCTTTTCCTAGAAGTGGAATGTTTCCTTGTAAAGGAGGTGGTGTAGCCATGTGTCCACCGGAATATCTAGGATATAGACCTCTTGTTTGATCATAACTGGATCCACCTAGTTCCTCAGGAACTGAGTATTGTTCAGGCGTCTTGTACTGAAAAGTAAATACATTTTTTTAAAGTACAAGGTATTGCCTAAGATACAGATTCCTTAAATACATTCACAATAGATCATACCATAAAATTGCCTCCCATATCTCCTGCATTTAACCTTTTGTTATCCCATTCATTAACAAACTCTTCTGATGCCAACCGTTTGGTTCCCAAAGCTGAACAAGGACAGAAAATTAGTTCAACAATAAACTAATATATAAGGGAAGAGAGACAAATGGAAAGGATGGCAGAAAGAGATGAACAAGGAAATATTTAAGAAAAAAAAGCAAATCTTTAAATGGCATATAGCGACCAACTGTAAAGAAGTTTCAGAAAATTGATGTATAAAAGCACGATGATGTTTAATTAAAGTCTAAATCAAGTGAAATGTCCCTTCCACTGCGCCAGAACTCCAAAGTTATGATATGGGTTGAGGGAATACATTTTATATTCTAACACACCCCCGCAGGTCGAAAGCCCTTTGGGCCAAAACCTGGGTTTTTGTGCAACGGTATTTTTAATTTAAATAAAACCGCATTTTAATACATGCGGGGTGGGAATCGAACGTGGGTTGCTCTGATACAATGTGAAATGTCCCTTCCACTGCACCAAAACTCCGAGGTTATGACGAGGATTGAGGGAATAAATTTTATATTCGAACAAATCCTACTGCCCAGTGCATGCAATTAAATACCTTATGATATTAAAGGAAAATAAAGAGGGTAAATTGCTTAAACCTCAATGTTTCACCACTTCTGCATTATAATACCTTATAGTTTTTTCAACACTTTAATACCCTACACTATTTCACCCAATATGTTTCATATTCTAACAAATCCTACTGCCCAATGCATGTAATTAAATGCCTTCTGATATTAAAGGGAAATAAAGACGGTAAATTGCTTAAACCTCAATGTTTCACCACTTCTGCATTATAATACCTTATAGTTTTTTCAACACTTTAATACCCTACTGTATTTCGCCGTTGGTACTTTGCTATTTCTGTTTTTACTACAGTGTCTATTTTGCATCGGTTTTTTTCTTAGTATAATTGTTAGAGTATTTAAAGTTGAGAGAGTGATGGGCTTTTTAATAGGTACACATGGGTTTTTGATATAAGTGGGTTCCAATAATAAAACTCAAGCGTTGTTGAGATTTGACCTATTTTATATCTTATACCCATGTGTTTCTTTTGTTGTTTCTAATGTGTGACTATTTTTAAACTCCCATCATTTGGTTTTTACTTTCAACACTCCCCTCACGTACAACCATCACTTTTTTTTAGTATGGTTGTCATGTGAAAAGTACGAGCAGAGTTACATGCAACCATCATTTTTTCTTGGTGTGTTTGTTACGTGCAAAGTACGAGAAGAGTTACGTGCAACCATCACTTTTTGTTGGTGTGGTTGTCATGTGGAGAATCGAGGAATTGGCTCTGATACCATGTAAAGAATCAAGGGAAATTTTTTATTGGCTTAAATATTAATGAGTTCTACATGCAAATATATATATAAAGTCATATACCATCTCTCATATCAGCTGATCTAACAACTTCTCATACCTTAACCGATCTAATAACTCATAACTAATATCTAACAATCCATTATATTCATAACAATAATGTAGACAAGAAATTCTAAAAATGGTTCTCAATGAATAAACCAATATAAAATAGATACGGAGGTAAAAACAGAAAGTAGCACAGTAAAAATGATGACGGATAATATATTATGGTATTAAAGTGTTGTGAGAAAACTATTAAGATATTAAAGTGCACAAGTGGTGAAACATTGAGGGATTATTACACAATTTACCCAAATAAAGAAGAAGAATGTGGATTACTTGGGTACAAGTCTGGGCCGGTTGACCTTGCTGCCGACGTTACACCAGAAGATAAAGGCACATTGCATTGTTTGCACTACACAAATATGAAATCATCGTAGTAAGATATTCTTTATAAAGAGAAGAACAAAATTATAGTTTTTTTTACTGCAACGGAGCCCACCGGCCCCGTGTGCCCCCCTTTGAAGCACTAAATGGGAGATCCTGGGTTCGATGCCGGGTCCCCCCCCCCCAAAAAAAACTTCTCTTGCCCACCACTGGGCTATAGTTAAATGTGCTGGATACAACATTATTCAGAAAGCTTATCAAAAGCTGGCATCAAGACAAGCTTACAAGAAGCATACTTAGAAGAACACAGATCTTATGTATGGTTATTTACAAGGATATTAGAAACACATCGGTATTGGTATATCAGCATTCCACTCTTTCATATGCATGATTCAACATTTTGAACAATGAAGCAAGCTGATATTATATTATCGTGTCAGACAGCAGATTCTAAACTCTGGTATCTTCAGCTTTGCTTCTACAGATTTGCTTCTACAGATATCCTTGAACAAAAAGCTCGATTCTTGCTCTTCTTCGCTTGCGTATAGCTTTGTAATATGTTATATAGATGTTCTATAACCAATGGGGAAAAAGACATCCATAGGCTTCATATACTTATTCAGAATCTAGACTAATATGGTCATACAACGTATGCATAGGTTTTCCTCATGCATGCATTTATGCACATTCTAATCATTAAAGGGTAAGTCTAATCATCATGATTCCACAGGGCATAACCTGTTGTTCAACAAGTTATCTTTCACAAATTTCGTACCATACACAAGTTTGTTAGCCCCGTTACTGTTGCGATTTGTTTATTGGAAAGGCATTGAACATGCCAGAAACTAGTACCTAGTTGATTGAAATATTGAAATAAGTATAGAAAATATACCTGTGAACGTGATGAATAATTATGAAACCCACAACTGCATATCCAATCCCCAGTGCGCCAGCCTTCTGGCACCCCATGCAGCTGATTTGTGTTGCCTGGGTATGAAAAAGCACCAGTACTGCTTCCAGCCATGGGCCATGATGGAAGGCCATACTTATCAAATGACCAATTAGGATTTGGCGGAAGCGAATGCTGAAGAGCAGAATTGCCCGTTAACCCATAATTCATCTTTAATCCAAGAAGACCCTGTACCCTGGAAAAATAATGCGCATAAGTCGGCAAATGTGCTCCAGATATTGCTACTGCTGGCATCGCCGCTTCCTCCTTTGACTGGCCACACTTTTTGCACACTTCTCTAGATGCATAGTTGTTGTTACTGCAACCTATTGATCAATTTGAAGAATGAACCCAACCCGACCAACATCGCATCCAGATGCAACGTACACACGCACAGCAGCCAACCATTCAACACCAGAAACACAACACACTCACACTAGTCATTAACTCAACACGATTGGTTGCAAGATGCTAACACAAATTGAAATGAAAAACTATTGCATGTAGAAATAATAAGGCCTCATATTGTAGGTTTTGGCAATAACAAGTCTACACAGCTAGACAAAACAAAATCTTCACATATAAAAAATCAATATATTATGTTCAAAACTTAGCAAAGATTCTAAAGATCCAATAAAATAGTACATAACTTTTTTCTCTTTCAATTCAGAAAGTTACCTTAAACATAGTCTACGACCCATAGCAATGTGAATGACTAAAATGGATTGTAAAAGCTGCTAAAAGAAAAATAAAAGTTAGCCAAGAACATTCCTGGCTCTGTTACACACACATACACAGATCTGGATGTGCACGAGAGTAGCATAGTGCGGAAAGTTCTTCCACAAATTCCAACATACGAAGGAAATTTCTTGGGGAAAGTTTAAGCAGTTATTTTGTAGCCAGTAATAGAACTATTGCAGAATTTTCATGGAGCCTTGTGCTCGTCCATTTTCATACGATAAGTCTCAGATATTGATGATTGAATACACTTGTTTAGCCTACAATCATCTTCGTGCTCCAATTTTCTATCTTTACAGCTTCGCTATTTTTGCTAAACCTTTTTTTATTAACAATATTGGTATATTCTACTAAGATTGGCTGAAGTAAATGTATCAAAGTTCTCCTAAACGGTTTTTATGAAACATCATAATGTTAATTTAAGCATCTATCCACTTTGTTCATTCAACATATAGCACTGGAGGGAAAAAATTTCAAGTTCTACCCTTTCAAGTTCCATTGTTTAGTTCCTGATCTCTTCATTATTATTCATTATATTTCTTCACTGCTTCATAATAGGAAAGTCTAGTACAACCAATCAAGTACAAGTTTGCAATATTTATCTTTTCTAGTAAGGGAAATAAATGTTCAATTCAGTCTGATTATATCATCCTACTTCTAAAAATATTCATCTCTCCTTTTTTTACGACATGTAGCGCTATTATAAGTTCCTATAACAATGAAAACAATGCCTACCATGTGATTTTTTTAACTCCATGGTCCATGCATTGTTCGATATTTCCTACAATCAATACCAGCATGGCACATCTCCTGCCACATAATATTCTCCTCGCGGCAGTCCTTGAATCGATTGATCTGCCCAAAACCTTTTTTCATATTTTGTACAATCTTTCAATATCCCTAACATCTTTACAAACATGCCTATTCACCTCCCACATCATGATATTTCCTTGAACCAGTTCGTCCATATGATCCCAAAAGCTTTTTTCATGCTAGAAAATCAGACTGCGGATGATATGATGATATTAGTGTCTTGATTCTTAATATAAGCTTTGTTAGCAGCACAATTTCTATTATTTTTGCTTATATCTACAATATCTTGTTCATATGTCACCACAAGTATATGCTCGGTTTTTCCTTTCCCTACATACATAGTCCATTTTTCATACTCTCATTTTTTAGGTCCCTTGCCTACTCTTCAAGTTTGTATAAACAAATAATAATCTTCTTTCTATCATAATAATATCTAGTATGTAGTATCTAGAATCTACAACTACCATCTCCTCTCCTTGAAGAGTTGTATATCCCACTCTCATTTGTTTATTACTTTCAAGCATGGAGAAATTTGTTGATGAAAGAATCTACTGATTTTCTTTTCATATTTTTTAAAAAGGTTTTTTCAGAACATAAATCATGAGACGCTTTAACCTGAATAGAAGCAATACTAAAATCACAATATTGGAATTTGAAGTTAATATGCAAGATTTTATAGTTTATGTGAAGAGATGCTCTTTCTTGAAATACAAATTGAACTTGTCTGAGATGAAATGTGGGTGGGATCTGGATAAAAAAAAAACTCAAGCTTACTATCAAGTCATTTAACAGTTGTCAAGACTCGATATAAAATCCAGCTTCCTAACGGGTACTACAGAAGTGGAATAGAATTATGAAGCATGAACCAGACCAATGATTAAACAGTGAAACCTCTTGGGTTCTCCCATTCCTCGATTTCTAATGATTTATGGAAACAACAACATTTGTAATGCGTGTTCCGTTTCTCTATACCTTCTTGTGTCTCTTTCTAATTCTTTTCAGCCAGTTTCAACCGAAACTGATTATTGACACTATTAACATTAGCTCAGATTCGCATCAAACACATCAAATCTGATTCCAGATGCACCGATTTCTCAAAAGCTCCTTTAATACAGACCAAATCCCTAATCCTGGCAGCTCCAACTATTTGCATAAACAAATAATCGCCAAAAAAGCGACTTTCCATCATCCAATCAAACGGTAACTTTTCACAATCTCTTAACAATTCAAGGTGCGATCTATTCCAAAGTTATACATAACAAATATAGACAATTTTTTTAGTAAACCAAAAATAATTAATAATTATTTAAAAAACACTTTCAAAAATAATTACAAAAAGAGACCACTTTTTGCCTCGTAGATGCCACGTCAGCGCCTGAGCTGGCATGGAATAATTTTTTTTATGGGCGCAATTTCAAACTGTGCCCATAGCATTTGTATGGGACGCAGTTCCAAACTGCGCCCCGTACATTTGTTATGGTTTGTATGGGGCACAGTTTGAAACTGTGCCCATACAAATGTATGGGGCGCAATTTCAAAATGTGCCCCATAACATTTGTATGGACGTAGTTTAAAACTGCGCCCCAAAAAACCCATACAAAAAATAATGGTGCGCACTTTCAAAGTGTGCCCATTCCCCCAATATACCCGAGTCCACTTTTCTCTTTCCCCACTTCACTCTCTCTCTGGTACTGTCTCTCTCTGCTCTCCCCCCTCTACTCTCCCTCGATCTTTCTCTCTGTCTCTCTCATCTCCCTCGATCTTTCTCTCTGTCTCTCTCATCTCCCCTGCTCTCTCTATCTCTCTCCCTTACCCCCCTCCTCCGACCTCCCCCCACCGACCTCTCTCTGCTCTCTCTTTCCTCTCTCTCCCTCCCTCTGTCTCTCTCTCATCTCTCTCGCTCTCGATCCCACAGTCTCTCGTTTGTGCAGGTTTCGTTGGAAACTCATGGACGAACAATCGCCTTCATCCTCGCCATCCTCATCACCATTGTGAGCATCTCGAAAGTTAGCTAAACCCTAATCATATTTTAAAATAATTAAAAAAATTTGTTAAAATTTGGTATTGGTAAGCAATTCAAACAAATTGGATATATATTAGCGGTTTTTCCCGATTTTACTTATGACGGATCAATGAATAGGATACAAGTTTTTGTAACTTGTTACATACTATAAATATGAATTTTATTGTAATATTATGTAATTAGTTGAGTATAATCGTGAAGATAAATAAGTAGGTTGTTTGATGAGAACTCTCAAACTGTGTCAATATTTCTGGTTGGTGGAAAATGACAGATAATTATATCAATCTAATTTGCTATTTCAGTGGCCAATTAACCATTGGAAAAAATAATATTCCTGAATATGCCGGTGGAAAAACTAAGATGATTAAAGTCAAGAAATCTAGCACATACAACAAGCTGTGCCAAGTAGTGTACAAAGCTACCAAAATCAATCCATTAGAGTTCAATATCTCCTTAATATGCAAATGGCCGACGGAGCATGAATATACCGCAATTGAAGTATCTGATGATGATGATGATACACAAGTCATGCTTGCCTCGGAATCAAAATCGATCGAGCTGTTTACGAAAAAGGAGACATTGACGTCTCAACTGCCCAAACCTTATTCTGAAATGCCCGATCCTTCTTTTCGAGTATCCGAGCAATACCCGCAAGGAGAAATGACACGCATGCTCAATATGAATGCTGATTCTATCGGATTTGTGTTTCCCACCAATGATGAACAGTATATAGATCAAAATTACGTAGGTGAAGGCACATCAAGCGGGATGCCGGTGAATTAGCAATTTACGAAGTATTACCTTACATATCTTTATACCGCATATACATTTAGCGGATCATTATTTATTGATAGTAGGGGTATGCTATAGGTACTAAGTATTCATAAATTTGTATTCAATTCTTATGTACCACCGCCTGGTTATAATTGCATGCCACCGCTAAGCTTTGGTTTTAATTGCATGCCAGCGCCAAGCTTCGGCTTCAATATTATGCCCCAAAATACCGAGCACATGCAGCCATACATTACGGAATACAATACGGGATGGACACCGTTTGTAGATGATAGATCGGGATTTCGTCGGTATGAAGCCGGAACATCAAGTACCATGCAAGTCCCCAATATTGGTTCCGCACATCTAACCGATATATCTGCTACGGATCCAGCGATGTTGGAATATAATGGAGATGAAAGTGATGATGATGATGCTAGTGATGAGAACGAGATTCATGCACAAGATAGTATGAAAATTGCACATGTTCTTGCTAATGAGAATGATGGGCAGTGGATTACTAATTCATATGTTAACAATGGATTCGTTGAGTTTGAAGATCCACTTGCCGATAACATGACAGATACTCACATGTTATCTACATCGGTAATAGAGAATATCAATTTTCGTGCAGATAGGTTTTCGGCAGTCGATATTGAAAGTGGGTTGAAAGTCGGCGATTTGTTCAAGAATAAGAAGAAGTTAATTCAGGCCGTCAGCGTTTGGTCAATTAAACACGGAGTTTCTTTTAAACCAATCAAGACTAACACGACCAAGTACACCGTCGTTTGTAAAACAGACGCTAACTGCCCGTGGAGGCTTCATGCATATATCTCAAAGAAATTACCGACAGAATTCTGGCAGATAAAAAAGTATGCGGGTAATCATACTTGTGTGAATTCTGTAGTGAATTCAAATTATAAACAGGCCACTTCTACATTCATATGTAAACAAATATTGCCTTCTGTGAAAGCGGATGTCGATTTGACCCCAAAACGATTCAAGTGCTTATAAAAGATACATTATTGATTGAAATAAATTATATGAAGGCATGGAATGCGTTGAATAAGGCATTGTCTAAAATATACGGAGATTGGGAAGATTCGTATGAACATTTGCCACAATATCGTGCTGTCATTAAATCTACTAATCTCGGAACCGTTTTCAAGATAACCGACGCTTCAATATCAGAAAGAATCGGATATTTTACCGATGCATTTTGGGCATTCGGACCGGCCATTGATGGTTTCACTTATTGTCATCCCGTTCTCAGTATTGATGGGACCAACTTATACGGCGGATACAAAGAGACTTTGCTCATTGCTACCGGGGCCGATGCAAATGATGGCCTTTATCCTTTGGCATATGCCGTAGTTGGAGGTGAAACTACTGAAAATTAGGAGTGGTTCATTGCTGGCATTCATTTTTACATTCCATCCGTGCGGGAAAGGCACATTACCTTCATATCTGACCGGATGAAAAGGATTTCGACGGCACTACGAAGATCATGGCCAGAACCTCATAGTCATCGTCATTGTATGCGACATATCATAACCAACTTCTCAGCTGCTGAATTTAGTGGCAAAACCTTGTAGAGTTTGTCCTCTCAAATTGCATGTGCACCAGATGACCTGACCTATACAGAGCTGAGAGAGAAACTTAAACGTATATATCCAAGAGCAGATACTTGGATTGAAAGTAGTCTAAAAATCGAAGAAAAAAGATGGTCTCTTTCAAAGGATGGTGGTAGGCGATTTTGCATGATGACTACGAATACTTCAGAAAGCTTTAACGGTGTCTTAAAAGAATCTCGATCTTTACCTATTCAAGTCTTAGTGGGACGAACTTTTTACGGGACGAACAAATACTTCTTTGCATGAAGTCAGGAGAGACAAGAGTGGACGAAAAAATTATATCCTAAATTCAAACAATTAATAACAAAAAGAGCTACTTATGCCAAGCATGCTTGGATCGTGAGCTTCAGCCAGTCTGAATGGCAGGTGACTGACAAAGATGAAAAAAAATTACGGCGTAGTTATCGACGGTAGGAACTGCAGTTGTAATATTCCTAAGTTGCAAAAGTTGCCTTGTTCACATGTAATTTCAGCATGCACACGAGCAGAGGGTGGGGGGAACATTGCACATCACGATCTTGTTTCGAAGTGGTATTCTGTCCCCAAATACAAAACTGCTTATGCCCCGTTGTTCCATCTTGTACCCGATAACCGATACTGGGAGGTATACAACGGTCCACTGATATTACTGTCTATCTGTAGGAGACAATCAGGACGATCACGTTCTACTCGTATCAAAGATGTTATGGATGATTCATGAGAAGGGCGTAGGCAAAGTAAATGCAGCATCTGCAATGAGTATGGTCATAACAAGGCACGATGCAAAAATCCTTCAGCCCCACGTCGCCATTGGTAATTTCTGCCTATATTTTGAAACACACACATGCATATACACACATACACACACGTCCAACCACAAAAAACACACACACACATACACGCACACATACGTTCTTTGTTATATATGCTTATTTTTTCAAAGATAATATAACTCGACTTTTTCATTGTGCAGATATATCTATGGATCCTGGACCTATAGATACGAGTGTTCTGTACTTGCAGGCTGACTACAGGTCGACCAACGCCGCAGTAGTACAGGTAAAACTTTGTAGTTTTATTTTCTTTACTTACATATGTTATTTATTTGTTACTGATACAAGTCCTCTTTTTGTAATTGGCAGAGTGATCAGGTGATTACATGCGTTGACCACTCGATCCAGAGCAGCTGGATCCCAGTTGGAGATACCCGTGTGCAACCTGAGCTGCAACGGACGGACTTTTATTTTCTATCTAGATTAGAGTATATACGTCTGGATATAGGCTTGATTACGGCTTTGGTTGATATATGGAGACCAGAGACCTGCACATTTCATTTTAGAGTTGGTGAGATGACTATCATCCTTCAGGACGTCGCTGTGCTGCTTAGTCTGCCTATAGACAGGGAGGTGATTACTATGGAGTACAACCACGATTGGTCAGACTTGTGTCCCAGCTTGTTGGGTAGGATTCCGCCTGTTGGCCAGAGAAGAGGCAGTAACATCCACTTGAGTTGGCTGCGAGAGGCGTTTAGTGCTGAGCCTGCCTTGGATGCTACCCCGCGGCGATCGAGCAGCACGCACGAGCCTACATTTTACAT
Organism: Agapanthus africanus; assembly: GCA_030015575.1. Classification (NCBI taxonomy): domain Eukaryota; kingdom Viridiplantae; phylum Streptophyta; class Magnoliopsida; order Asparagales; family Amaryllidaceae; genus Agapanthus; species Agapanthus africanus. Next base: position 33,992,579 of record CM057339.1, read on the forward strand.
CAAATCGGGGTTCGCTTGTTTCCGGATAGAAGCAAGAGCAGAGTTAGTCTTGTCTGGCTGCCTATTTTAGCTGATCTCGACCAGTGTGCCACTTTATCATGGTGGAGTGCAGTTCTGTCATCCTCTACAGTGAGCTAAGGATGGCTGCATTGATAGAGCAGAAGAGTTTTGGAGGTTGTTTGACGCTTCTTCAGGTATATACTACTTAAAACCACATTCTACTAATTTTGCGCAATTAAATTGATATTCAACGTAAAACATGATTCTATCATATTGTATTTCAGATATGGTCATGGACATATTTCTCTATTGGTCGCCCAACTATTACGACACGGTTCACTTTAGATGGCCAAAGGCCATATGGATGCCAGTAAGTATTTGAAACTATACGCATATTTCAAATTTCAATTTTTTTGGAATATTAACTTGTATGTAATCTCTATGCAGGTGAAATGTGCCCAGATCATGAGATGTGACACCGGATTGCAGCCTCTGTTTCTACCACAATGAGTTCGATATCATGGAGGAGGCAGCAGTTACGTGGACACTGTACACACATGACCCGATGGGCACTCTACAGCCATTATGTTTAGCAGGCGGCGGCTTCTAGCGTGCGCGGACGCCGATCGTCTACAACGATATTATTCAGATGCAAGTGCCAGACGGTATGCTCCGCCAGTTCGGTTTGAGGCAGCACATACCAGGCGCGGTGGAACAGACACCGCGACAGGGTGGAGCGCTAGTTTGGGAATGCTTAGCTCGTGGAGTATCAGATTTGGATGGGTTGATGGTACGATCGGGTACACCACATAACCGATAAGATAGAGCCAGGTATACCGATAGATCAATACCTTTCCTGGTATTGGATGATTACCCGCAGATTCGTCATAACAGCCGCCCCTCCACCCATCTTATATACGTCTCGAGGATCGATAGAGAGAGATTTGGTAAGTTTATATCAAACCTTTTAAAACTAAAATCTTATTTTTATGAAATTCATTATTTTATTTACCATCAATATAGGTCCATACCATTTACGCGTTGGAGGATATAACTGATGAGGATATTAGTGGCACCAGGAACTCAGCGAGCTGCTTTATGAACATCAAGTCCCTGATCAGGAGTGTGATGACGAGGCACAGATTCATACGTCCACTGACCGTGCTTGTTCCACCCGTGCCTCCGCCACCTGTGCCTTCGCGAGCTCTGTCCACACCTGCCATTCCTATCACGTATGCACGACGTAGGCGAAAACAGCCGATGCCGTCTCAGCATCCCGATGAGTACGAGCATGGACCATCACAGCCAGAACCGTATCAGCCTCCTGCCGCCGACAAAGCTGGACCGTCACAGTCTCGACGTCCTGTAGCAAAGAGGACATCTGGGATGGTGCGACGACTTCGTTAAATTGTCATGAGTGTTCGTATCGTATCATGTTGCGATAAATTCGTTATTTATTTTACATTGTTTAATGTTTCCAGCTTATTGTTCTTTGCCGTTTGGGCGTCGTATAGTGTGCGTGGATTGTATTTCCGTTGTTTGGGTGTTGAATTAGCTCCGTCTGTGAATGCTATTATTTTACTATGCTTGTACATGAATTTTATCAAAATTTACAAAGGAAGATTTTTCCTGATTATTTCTTTACAAAATAACACTTTAATTCATTTTAATTCACACGCTGATTCTCTCACACAAACACGTGTTCATACACGATATATTACACACACATGGTACACCCATCCACAACATACATGAGAATGACGCAAACAAAATATATATAAAGAACAGTAACGACATAATTCATTACTAAAATTTCAAAAATAAATTCTCTACGTTACTTAGCTCTGCAGCAACAGAATTAATCCGCTCTGTAATTGAATCAATGGCCTCATCACCTAGCGCAGTATCCCGAGTGAGTTCGAGATGGTTCAAAATCCGACGGTACATAAATATACGGTAAAGAGAGCTTGCGGAGTACTCGATATTACAACCTGAATGAAGACCCATAAAAAGAAGTGGAGACGGCGATTTGCTTCCCCATGGTAGTGTGTGTTACTTCTTCAAGGGGAGATGGTAGTGCATCCAATACGGCTAAGTGCAAAAGCCGCAGGATTTCACGATCGATTTTCATTGGCAAATTCATACCCCCTCGTAATCGATACAGAATGCTTTCGTAACCAGAATAGTCTATCATCGTATATACAGATTTCACCGCAGTGTAAGGGATACACCTCTTAATTTTATCGATTGATAACAATCCTGTATATGAAGATCCCGACATTGAGAGTGAGTGAGGCTAAGAATTTTGAGGGAGAAAGGCAGAGAATATGATGGCGATGAGATCTGAGAGAATGAGAGAGCTCAACACAGATAATGAGATTCGAAATAGAGAGAAAGAGATTGAACTCTTAATATAATGAACACAATTATTCACGGGTATGGGTTTTTTTGGGGCGCAGTTTGCAACTGCGCACCAGAAAAACACATACCCGTGAATGATTGTGTTTCTTTTGGGACGCATCTTCAAACTGCGCCATAGAAAAAACACAGACCCGTGGATGATTATGTTTCTTTTTTTGGGCATAGTTCGCATCTGCGCCCTAGAAAAAATCATATCCGTAAATGATTGTGTATCCTTTTGGGGCGCACCTTCAAACCGCGTCATAGAAAAACACACACCTGTGAATGAGTATGTTTCTTTTTGGGACGCAGTTTGCAACCGCGCCCACAAAAATCAAAGTCCTTACAAAAAACAATGATTCATATTATTTTGCATTTATTAATTGTATAGGGCGCAGTTTGAAACTGCGCCCCATACAAATGTTATGGGCGTAGTTTGTAACCGCGCCCAATACGTTTGTACAGGGCACAGTTTCAAACTGCGCCCATAACATTTGTATGGGGTGCATTTTGAAAATGCACTCAAAATACGCCCTATACAAATGCTATGCGCGCAGTTTGAAATTGCACCCATAAAAAAATTTATTCCGTGGTGCCTGCGAGGCAAAAAGTTGTCTCTTTTTTTAATTATTTTTGAAAGTGGTTTTTTTTAATAATTATTAATTATTTTTGGTTTACTATAAAAAAAAAAATTGTCCAACAAATATACAAATTTCTGATCCTAATCATCTCCAATCAACAAACCAGCTTAAAATCATCCATTCGAATTCTAACACAAGCGAATCGATCAAAACTGGGTAAGCAAGCTCACCGGTGCAGATCCAGTCGCCGATCCTCGGCAGCCACTTGGAATCCGCGGGCGTCTTCTTGTCGACGAGGAGCCGCGGCTGCTTGCATCGGTTGCAGAGGGATCGGAACGCGTAGTTGCGGTTGCGGCACCCCGAGCACTCCCAATCGCCCTCCTTCCCTTCGCCCATCTCCAAAACCTCGGCGGTGAGATCTACAGCGGAGCACCAGAACTCTCGTCACCGCCGCCGATTGATATGGGGGTGATTAGAAGAAAAGAGAGGGTTTTTATGAGAGGAGGAAGAAGAAGACAATGGATGGAGTTTGGGGAATCAAGCGGTTGCGAGAGATCCAAAGAGGCATATTCTTTCTAATTTGTGCGTGACTGCGGTCTGCTTACTCGCGGAGGGTTTAGGGTAGTTAACTAAGTATTTCAACCAAGGTGGTGTTTGGTTTCATGAAATGTAAAATGTAAAAATGAATAGGTTTAGTTTGGAATAAATATAAAACAATATATATATATTAAAACCGAAATCTTATATTTGGTTTAGTTTCTTAAACTTGGTCGGTTCAGTCGAATTTCTTTTGTCAAAAACCGAATCAAATCGGTTCAATTAGAACTCTTTTGCCAAAAAGACGGAACCATTTTTAAAATTTTTTTTGCTAAAAATGGATTTGGTGGAGGCCACATCTTATGCTCTCCTTCAAAACAAAACCCGAATCCTCTGCTTCCCTGAATATTTATCTTTGTTTGCAAAGAAGAAGTAGATAAGAAAGGCCAGTTAGAATAGTTTCTGGATTGTTTGTATTCTGAAACTTTTGAGGATGGAACTGATTTTCTTTTATTTTCTGTTTTTTGGCCGTGTTGGAATATAAAATATATCCCCTTAATTCTCATCAACTTTGAAGTTTTGATGCAGTGGAAAGCATATTTCAAATGATATAAGAGCAACTCATGTTCGATTTCCACCAGGATGTGGTCATCTTGAAAAAAGAAAAGACAAGAACATATACGAAATACTTTTAAATCACAAAGTTTACATAAACCGTTAAACTTTTCTTATTTATATTTGCATAATTTATTCTTATAAGTTATATATATCTATATATTCTTCATATATTATTCTATTTTTACCTTTATCATTTACATGTAGACCTGTGTTTCCTACTGACTTCAATTTGGATTAATATGATTCGTGGCCAATCACTGTACATGAGTTTCAAAACCATTTGGTACGTCTATTTTCATCATTGTTTTGGTAAATATTTTGAGATAATAGATGCAATAAATTATCCTTCCCTCACATTAAAATCCAGGCTCGATCCCGGATCTCCCTACTCAAAGCACTTTTTGTTTTGGTAAATTAGACATACAGCCATAAAGTTGTGCCAACACAATGGGGATGTTCGGTTTGGGACAAAAAAAATTTGCATCTTGCTTTCATGCAACAAATGTTGCATCAATTGTTGAAAAAAAAAAATGGTCTTAATCCATTGTTTGGTTGTCTTCAAGTTTTGTAATTGGGTAGCCAAATCCAAACCATTTTTTGAGTTTTGTTGGACAAAAAACTAAAGTAAATACAGCATCTGTTGCAAATTTACATAGGTGGCATATATAAAGCTTATATGGCACCCATAATAATTACCATTCCTAAAGTTGCAACTCTTGTTACCATCAAAATAAGCACAACAAATGTTGCGAGAATTTGTTACTTTTTGCGTCTCCATTTCCAAGTCAAATTTGTTGCTACTCAAACATAGGAAATGCAGATTTTTTGCAATAAATTTTGCATGAGTCTCCATTTCCTAGCTATCAAATAACCCCCGTGTAGGGTCATTGTTTGGCTTCCCGAGTCTCGAAAATGTCATAGGTCAAGAGAGGTTCGTCCGCTTGACCCTTTAACTTTTGTGTTTATTTGTGTTAAATCTTGTTTCTTGAGCAGAGCCAACTTCAAAGCATAAATTCTATACTTGAGTAAAATTTTTGAGTAAAACCCAATAACCCTGGAAGTAAGATTCCTCCCAAGAAATTTCGGATAAGATATTAACGGTCATAGTAATAGAAAAGAGAAAAGGAGCGTAGTGACCACGGCCAAACTCTTGCTGAGATGACAAGAGTCACGAACAAAATCAGGCCTCAAAAAGACTATCTCAATTCTTATAAAATCAGACTCAATATATAATGTGTGCCCACATAAAAAAAAAACACTCCACCTAAGAGTTCAAATCACTCAATATTACAAACAATATATAATTTGGGAGCTAGAGTGGCTATCCTTTCTGATGATGCTCTATATTTGCGATCTCCAAGATCAGGACGCGTGGCAGATGACGTGTCCCAGAACTCAGAAGAAAGGGCCCACAGGGGCCGACCGGGCCACCCCTGTACCCGACTTGCAAGCACAAGTTGGCTCTCCTCAGGACCCTCTGCAATTTGGCCTCTTCGGCCTCTCGGCTCGCCCGAGCTGCCACAGGACCAAGACTCCTCGGCCCTCCCGTTCGTTCCCGAGCTCCCCTGCCGAGGCCATCTTTCTCGGTCCCTCCGACCGACCAACTCCACCACTCACAAGCGTAACCGACGCTCCGCAAATCTCGCCATGCGCAGATTCTCCGCCAGCAACATCCCACGTTCCACGTCATCACGATCCCCATTAACGGGCGATCCGCTCATTACGCGGGCGTAACGTCGGGAGCGTAACTGCCTGCGAGTTTCTTGCGCCTGCTGCTGCGTGCTACCGCCACTATATAAACCCTTATCACAGAAGGGTCAAGTAAGCCATTTTTACTCCACTTAGCCGTTACTCTGCTCGGATCTCGTGCTAACTTGATCGTCGGAAGGTCCTCGGTGGTACCAAACCACCCCGGGACTTCCTTGCAGGTACTCGACGCTAAACTCCTCAAATCACCAATCTCCTCAATACCCATTGAGACCCACACGCAACAGGAGATCACCTCCAAGATCTGGAAGATTGACGGAAGATAACATCTGACGGAGACCCGAAAAGGACCTCCATCAGTTGGCGCCGTTTGTGGGAAGTTAAACTCCACAAAAACAAAGTTGGCCTTCCGATCTCCAGCCACATGGCAAGCGACCACCCTGAAAATCTAGGTACCAGACGCCGCCTCCCCCTCACCGGAGGCGCGGACGAACCTCCTCCGGCGACTATCATCAACGCCATCGCCAGCCGAATAGATCGGCTACAGTCCTTCGTGGAGGCGCTCGTCCGCGTCCAAACGGCCTGGCCTGGGCCCTAGATCGCCGCCCCTCCGCCTCCAGAAGGCTCTGCCCTCATTGGCACGGCTGACCACCAGCAGGCTACGGCCTCTGGCCACAGATCTCACGGGCCGATACTCCCTGAGGCCCGCTGGGCGCCCCACGGCTCCACACTAAGATCCGCCGCCAGAGCGCCTCGCCTTAAGCCTCCTCGCGACCCTTACCCCCTGAGGAGATGTCGGTCACCTCGCCTATCCATAGGTATGATCGACACCCCCTCCCTCGACGGGGTCGCACAGAAGGGGCTCGCCACGACGATTCGAGAGCCACCTCGCCCGGGGATCTGAGAAACCTCATTGAAAGGAACCGGGGACGCGCCCAGACGCAGGTCTCCCAAAGCAGAGGCCAGGGATCATAAGACGCTGAATCCTCAGGGTACCACGGCCGACTCGACGCCCTCGAAAAGAAGATCGAGGGCATGCGCCGGGAAGGTCACCTCTCGGGCGACGGGGCTAAATATGCCGCTGACTCACTAACCAAGCTGTTTACGTAGGGACTGCTCGCTGTCCACGTCTCCTTGTGCAACAAGCCCCCGAAGGTCTCTCTGTTCGACTGGAAAACTGACCCGAAAGACCATTTGGATGCTTTCACTGCATGGATGAGCTTCCAGGACCATTCTGACGCCGCCCAGTGCAGGGCCTTCCCAGCCACCCTCATCCGCTCTGGTCGGGACTGGTTCCGAGGACTCGAGCCTCGCTCAATCTCGACCTTTGACGAGCTGGCTACTCAGTTCCTCGGCCACTTCGTTGGGAACCGTCGGCAGAAGCGCACGGTCTACTACCTTTTCACAATTAAGAGCGGGGACAAGGAGACGTTCAAGGCTTACATCACCCGCTTTTACAATGCCCTCTTCGAGGTCCCCGAGCACCGGGACGAGACCGTCATCACGGCGCTCAGATCTGGTCTTAGGCACAAGGAGTGGTTGCGCTCCTTTGTGTTGGCACAGCCTAAGACTATGGCCGAGGTCAAGGCGTGGACCGAGCGCGAGGTTCAGATGGAGTCCGAGGTGAACGCGAACCTCCCCCGAGCAGAACGGTCCGACCAGAAGAAGAGGGCTCGGGAAGAGAGGTCGGAGCGTCAGCAGCCCTATCACCCGAAGTTTCAAGAGTACATCCCGCTCAACGTCTCCCTCGCAGTGTTACTAGAGGAGGCCCAGGGCGAGGGGTTCTTCAAGTTCCCCCCAATCCCGTGTCAGGCCTCGAAGCGAACCCGGGGCCCTTACTGCGCCTTCCACCGGATGCTGGGCTACGCCACGGAGGATTGTAAGCAACTCCGGGACTACATCGAGGAGCTCATCCGATCAGGGCACCTTGTCGCCTACCTGAGGGACAAACGACAGGCCGACCGTGAGCAGGAGCAGCGTCCCCCTCCCGCCGAGCTGACCATCGGCCAGATCATGCTCGTTTCGGCATATGACCAGTCCGGCGCTCAGGGAACCCCGTACCCGGTGCCGAGCACGGAGACCAACAAGCCTCCGGGAGGCTCGGGCCACGCTAATAAGGTCATCTATTAGCATGTACTTTTCTTTTAGGGTAATGTAAACTCTTTCTAGGGTCTGTTGAACATTGCAAAAAAGAAGGAAATGTCTCATTTATTCAAAAGGTATTATGGGCTCCTTAGCTATACATACAATAGAAAAAGAAAATTACAGCAGTGGGGGAAGGGGGTGCAGAGAGCACTGCTCATGGTACTCGGTAAAGATCTCCGCCAGCCGAGGCCTTGTGAGATCCAACCTCAGCCCTCGATTCCTCCTGTGCGCGTTGACCCCGAGCCTCGGTTCGTAGCACTCACGGACGAGCGCCACTGAGCGAGCCAGCCGATTCGCGGAGATCAAGCCGAAGCGCCTCAGAGACCGCAGCTTGTCCACGGCCTCATCATAGAGCTGCTCGGACAAGGGGTTGTAAAGCCCCGGCGACGCCCTCCAGATGGAGTACATCAGTAGCTGCAGCAGGGAGGAGCGTCGGGGGAGCAGCCGACCGAAGTGGTCTTCGATACTCCCATAGACCAACTGCACCGTGTCCTCGGTGCAGCTCTGGTCATAGAGGTATACGTCTTCGAAGTGGATGATTTCGGGGATGGTAAAGGGGATTCTTGCATTCTTAACGATCTGTTTACGAAGAAAGGAAGGACCAGCGCTCCTTCAGCCTTATATAGCCCACTTCGTCCCAACGGAACTCAACGGTCGCCCGCTCTCGCCCAAAAAGTCGCTGCCACACGGCGATCATCGAGCCTTCTCTGGTGGAATCGGAATGACGTGACCCTGGCACTTCACCTCCTCCAACATTCAATGCGCATGCTACGTGCACGTTCGCCGCGACCGTTCCTGTTCCCCATACCTGCAACTGGATGGCCGGGCGAAACCTCATGAAGAATCAGCCGAGCAGCTACCCTTCTCGGTAATCCCTGGCCGGTAGCTTCTCCACTCGCAACGCCAAGGATCAAAGTCCTTGCCAAGAGGTAACCGCGCAGCTTCACTGCTCGGTTATCCTTAGCAGGCCTCCTAAGGCCCCTCCAACGCTAAGGATCAAAGTCCTCCATAGAGGCAGTCGAGCGGCTTCCCTGCTCGGCCATCCCTGGCCGGTAACTTCCCTACTCGCAACGCCAGGGATCAAAGCCCTCGCCAAGAGGCAACTGCACAGCTTCACTGCCCGGTTATCCTTAGCAGGTCTCCTAAGGCCCCTCCAACGCTAAGGATCAAAGTCCTCTGTAGAGGCAGCCGAGCGGCTTCTTTGCTCGGCTATTCCTGGCCGGTAGCTTCCCTACTCGCAACGCTAGGGATCAAAGCCCTCGCCAAGAGGCAACCGCGCAGCTTCACAGCTCGGATATCCTTAGCAGGCTTCATACGACCCCTCCAACGCTAAGGATCCAAGTCCTCCTTAGAGGCAGCTCAGCATCTACCTTGCTCGGCTATCCCCGGATGGTAGCTTCCTACCACGACCGATAGGGATCAAAAGCCCTCCCAGAGGCAGTCGAGCCCGACCCTCGCTCAGCTATCCTTCAGGACAAAAGCCCTCGCCAAGAGGCACCGGGCAGTAACCCTGCCCGGCCAAGAGTCCTTGGTAGGCTTCTTACAGCCCCTCCCTCGCTAAGGACCAAAGTCCTCCCAGAGGCAGTCGAGCCTTTGCTCGGCTATCCTCGGTTGGTAGCTTCCTACCACAACCGACAGGGCTCAAAGTCCTCGCCAAGAGGCACTAGACAGTAACCCTGCTCGGTCCCCGTCGTGAAGGATCAAAGCCCTCGCAAGAGGTAACCAAGCAGCTACCCTGCTCGGTCATCTCCGGCTGGTAGCTCCCTACCCATGACGCCAGGGATCGAAGCCCTTGCAAGAGGCATCCGAGCGGCTACCCCGCTCGATCATCCTAGGCTGGTAGTTGCCTACCCATGATGCCAGAGATCAAAGCCCTCGCCAAGAGGAAACCGCGCAGCTTCACTGCCCGGTCATCCTTAGTGGGCTTCTTACAGCCCCTCCAACGCTAAGGATCAAAATCCTCCTTAGAGGCAGCTCAGCAGCTACCCTGCTCGGCTATCTCCGACTGGTAGCTCCCTACCCATGACGCCAGGGATCGAAGCCCTCGCAAGAGGCATCCGAGCGGCTACCCCGCTCGGTCATCCCAGGCTGGTAGTTGCCTATCCACGACGCTAGAGATCAAAGCCTTCGCCAAGAGGCAAACACGCAGCTTCACTGCCCGGTCATCCTTAGTGGGCTTCTTACAGCCGCTCCAACGTTGTTCTCCTCCGAACACAGAGACGCGACCGCGTAGGTCCATCTTGCCTGAATTTGGGGGCAGATGCTAATTGGTGCTATCCATCCACCTCTCCGAAGATGCCAAGTTGATTTATGACACCATGTATCGAAGGTTTAAACGGATGCGGCCGATGTAGCAGACTTCGTTAGATTCCTCCTCATTGAGGGGTTTTTGATTGTGGGGACGCTCTTCCCTGCAGGCGCAAGCCCTGCAGTTAATTACTCTACCGCATCACGGTAACCACTTTCTCCTTCTCCAGGTGGTCACTTCGTTTCGTGTGTGTTTATTTTGTTTTTGGTTGCCCGTGGATTGTATACGGAGACTAATTTATATTGTCGCCCGTAGGGCGTAGATTAATCCAAATCCGTATTTTCTTAGATTTGGGTTTGGGGGTTGGGTTTAAGAATACGTTAATCTCAATTGAGACTAAGATCAACTTAAACATTTGTTAAGGATACGTTAGTCTAATTTTAGACTAAGATCTACTTAACAGGATCATTTAGATCCAACAAAAGAGCATTTGGGCTCTATTGTTTAGTTTAAGAACATTGCGGTCGATTACCAGTTTAAGAACATGGTGGTCCAGTTTAAGGACATCATAGTCCATGGGTTTAAAGGACCCCACAGTCCGAGGTACATCATAGTCCATGGGTTTTAAAGGACCCCACAGTCCGAGGTTAAGGACATCATAGTCCATGGAATGATTGGTTATCGGGACTCGTCACCTCTCTGAAGACGTTGAAAGATTACAACGACAAATATCAAAGGAGTGAAGAGATGTATCCTTGAACCAAAGTTGATTGGGAGATCTGTAGTCCAATTTGGGATTAAGATCAATTAATTAGATTATGAGCACATTGGCTCAGTTAAATCTGAATTGATGACTTATGGTCAACTTGGGCTAAGTCCAATTAGGTTTAAAATGTTGGACCTTTGTTTGGAATGTTGAACATTTGTCTGGGTTCAGTCCCCTATTATTTAGCAATGCTAAACAGGGGTTTGGGGGTTCCGACAACATTTCGTCTTTGGCTGAGCACTAACCATATGATCTGATTAATTTTGAGGTTCAGTTGAAGGGGAGATTTGCCTCTAGAAAACTTAGCCAATTTAGGCTAAACTTGGTTTTAAAATAGTGTTAAACACTAGAGGATATTTGGCGATCACGTATTCCCACGTGATGCGCTTAAAATAGTGTTAAACACTAGGGATGAAGCACTTAAAATAGTGTTAAACACTAAGACTGAAGTGCTCACGTAGGGTCACGTGAGGCGCCTGACGATTGGGCCTTGCCTCTATTATTTGTTCTCAGAATATTCACAGAAGTGTTAAACACTTAATCTTAACAGTCATTACGTGTGGGCACGTGATGGGTACCCATGCATTGATTATTAAAGTATTTATTAGGGGTCACGTGGGGACACGTGAGGGCGCCCAAAATTGATTCTGCCTTTACTTTGTTCTTTAATTTTGTGGAATTTATCCAAGGGTCACGTGGGAACACGTGACCCCATTTTATTTAGTCTATTCTGACCATTCAGGGGGAAGGTCACGCGTTGCCACGTGATCAAGTTGGGCACTGACTTCTTTTACGTGCATGAAAAAGTCTAAGTCCCTTATTTAAAAATTAAATTCTTTGGTAGGGTTAAATCCTAATTTTGTTTAGAGAAATTAAATTCCTATGTATATGAAAGAATCAAATTCTTTAAACCCTAGTTCTCCCTCTAAGTTTTGGATCTGCATGGCAGAATTTCTCCGATGAGAATTAAATTCTCAACTTATGGGGAGATCTGCTTCTGCAAATCTTCAACCATGAAGAAGAACTAAGTTCTTGTTTTAAAGGTTAAACCCTATCTCTGTTGGAGGAATTAAATTCCTAAGTATTTGGAGGAATTAAATTCCCTAAACTCAATTCTCCCTCTAAGTTTTGGATCTGTATGGCAGAATCTCCCCGATAAGAATTAAATTCTCAACTTATGGGGAGATCTGCTTCTGCAGATCTTCAACCAAACGAAGAACTAAGTTCTTTTTCAGAAAAGTTAAACTCTTAATTTAAGAATTAAATTCTCTTTTTGTTTTATGGAGTTTAGATCTCTTTCCCTTTCTTACCTAGGGTTTCTTTCTCTTCTGAGAGAATCTTCTTTTCTCTTTGGAGAATTAAATTCTCTCTTTTTTTCTCTCTGTTGTTGTATCTCTCCAAAAAAAATCCTCTCCCTCTTCTCTTCTTGGCTCCTATTTATAGGAGAAAGAAAAGAATCAGTTTGTTTAGTCAATCTTTCATTGAAAGATTTCAATTGATTTTGTAACCAACATGATCTTTTAGACCACTCAGTAAATTTTATTCACCATTGGATTTTTAATCCAAAAGATATTCTGTCTGTTATTCTTGGTGAATTTCAGGGAAATCTTTCCTTGTATAGAATCTTTCTGTAAATTGGTGATTTTTAATTACCATTGGATTTTAAATCCAACGGTGCTCCATTTTACAGAGCACAATCTTTTTTGTTTGGAAAGATTTAAAGAAATATTTTTCCAGTTAGGGTTCTCGATTCCCTCTTAATTAGAATTTAATTCTATTAGTTCAGAAGGCTTAAGAGTCTGTCACGTGTTGGCATGTGACCTTCTGATTGACCATTTAATTAGAATTTAATTCTATTATTTCAGAGACCTTAGGATCCCATCACGTGTTGACACGTCCTGATTAAGCATTTTAACCAGAATTTAATTCTGTTGTTTTAAAGAGCTCAGGAATTATCACGTGTCAACACGTGATGCCCCATTGGGGTTTTTCCCTGTTGTTTTATTATTCCTTTTTCAGTGGGTTTAAAGGCCCACCACGTGTGGACACGTGACTCCACTGATTGATTGTTTGATTATTATTTAATTTTATAAATTAGAGAGCTTAGGAACCCATCATGTTTCTGCACGTGATCTCTGGTCACGTGTGGACACGTGATTCCCCATTGGGTATTGCTTGATGCTTTGTTATATCTTTTAATCTTTTTCAGGGGGTTTAAAGGTCCATCACGTGTGGGCACGTGATCCCCATCGGGGGTTTTCCTGATATTTTATGAGGGAACAAATGCCCCCACAGCGTTGTTCTCACGTGTTTGCACGTGAGTGCAACGCTGTCACCTTTTGTGGCCGTTGGATGTGCCTATATAGATGAACTGTTTCCCATCACATCCTATAAATGCAGGGGTTTCTTCAAAATCGCCTCCACTTTTTCCATCTTCTTCCTTGCTCGTTTTCCTCTGAGAATTTAATTCTCTTTCCCATAGCTCAGTTCTCTGTTTCAAAAATTTCCAGAGTTTAACTCTGCCAACAAAAGATTTCCTTTTTCAGGTAAGGCTCTTGAACGGCCGAAGAACTTCTTGTAGAAATTTTCTTTGGATTTTAAATCCACACCAAGAGTTTTTCCTTTTAACAAGAACCCATCTTTCCAAGTTCTTTTTAAAAATAATATCCAATCTTTAAATAATAAAACCCCTTTTGTTAGGGCTTCTCTGATCTCAGGGATCGATGGTGATACTTGTCTTCTCTCGGAATTTAATTCCATTCTAAAGAGGTTTAGCTCTGAAAATGTTTCTGGGAATTTAATTCCTCTATTCAAAAGGAATTTAATTCCTCTAAAGAACGTAGTTTTTAAAAGAAGACTTCTTGGGATTTTTCATGCTGAGTTGTTCTTGCAGAGATTCTTCTCGATTTGCACAGAAATCCTGTAATGGGTTTTCCCTTTAGGGGAATGTGTAGAGTCATTCGAATTTATTGGGAATCTTCCTTTTGTCCTCATGATGATTGGTCAGCATCATCATTAGTGAGCCGCCATTTTGATTTTGTGGGCCCCCCGTGTTTTGTAACCAATGGTCCCATAAAAAAAGTTTTTGTCGCTTTCTTCCACTGTCTTTATACACACACACACACATGTGGACTTCATTAACAGTTTCCTTTCATTTGTTTCAGGAACAATGGCTTCTCTTCCATACTTCCATTTCACCCGCTCGGAGGCTGTTTTTCCTCAGTCACCGTCTGATGAAGAGGTGATGGCGGTGATTAGAGCTCACGACCCTAATTGCACCAACTTGCTTTTATGGGGGACCTGGTATGGGCATATCATTCGGGGCCGCCGCAGCTTTCTTTGCGAGATACCAACAGAGCCTACCTACCCATTTTTGCCGATGGAGCGTCCACGGACCGCCTTTGCTGTGGAGATGTTGAATTGGACCCCTACGGGACGGCTTGAGCCGTCGACAGCTGGGATTCCAAACCACCCTGTGCCAGCTATAGACATCTTAGGGCATCGTATCTGCCAAGGTGACGCCCAGCCCTAGGGACAGGTTTACAAAATAGGGCTTACTCCTCGACATCCTACGGGCTATCTTCTCTGGGGTCGTTATATCCTGTCTGCCCATCGTGCGCGACTGCAGAGGATCAGGCTCTATCAGACGGTGTACGCGTCTCTCTTCCACTATCAGTCCCTCCATGTCTGGTGGGTTAAGGCTTTCCTAAATCAATGGAATCTTCCCACCAACACCTTCTTGCTAGGAGACCGCGAAGTTTCAATTTCTCTGGAAGAGTTTTGCGAGATCTCGGGGTTGCCGATCAGAAGGACGCTTTATGAAGAACTGCTGCCTCCTGATGAGTATGTTTTCGAAGCTGAGCCTGCTATGCTTGATGGTTTTTCGACTGAAAATGCCGTCCGCCACAAGCACCCAAGTCTAATCAAGGCTCTGGGCATTTTTAAGAAGCTGTTCACAGAGTCAGAGGAATAGGGCGTCACTTTCAAAAACTTTATCGCCTGCTTCCTTCGCGGAGACGTTCTATCAAAGACGGCTCCGAAATTTGCGAATATCAACGACCCCTTCGGGTTCGGTTTAAATAAGCTACCGGCTAGAGAAGAGGATTTGCCGCATTTCTACATTCCAATCCTGTCGGCTGTACCTTTTGAGTCGATCGCAGCTCCTGGCATATATGAAAAGACTTTCTTCGTGGGTTTTATCAGCGTCTGGCTCAGCTGGTTCGTTATTCCAACGCACCATCGATTCATGAGAGCTTCGGTCATTTACCCTGCTTATCGCATCGCCGGAGGGAAGCGACTAGCCGTGGGCATTGCGGGGCTAGCGCATCTGTATCATAGGCTAAGCGCTGCAGCCAATACCTCAACCCCAGGCGTGAACGTAGTGAGTTTCTCTCTTCATTACTTTACGTCATGGATTGAGATGCATGTGCTAGGGGCATTTGCCGCGCATCAGAGACCCAGCTTTTATGATGCTTACACTTTTCCGCGGCTTATGAGGTTGGTGGACGCTTCTGCTCCTGATCCGACTCAGTCCGGAGCTATTCATGTGCTGCTTAATCCCTATGCCAATGTGGGTGGGATGGTTTTAACGATCGAGTCATCTCTGCTTCTTCAGGACCGATTCAACAGCTTTTTGACTCGTCGAAAGAGGGAGCACCCTCCCTGAAGCCCAAGGAAGCCATGCACTTATATTCGATTAGACCGGGATATTTGGTGTTTCGTCAAAATGGTGCGGCCCTTTTTATGCGGTACAACCCACACCGCTTTTCCCGGCAATTGGGTTATGACCAGGATGTTCCCTTTGAAGCGTTTACAGTGGAGCCCATCCTGTCGTTGGAAGTTGTTTGTGACGCCGCTCATCATTTCATGCGGCTGAACACCGGCTCTCGCTTCGTGATTTCTGAGGCTGACTACATTCCTCGATGTGTGGGGGCTTTCACGGGCTAGTACCTTCACCGAGTCAGTCCCATTATCGCTGAGGAGAGGAAGATGCTCCTTGGATATAGGGCTCCCACTCCGATCCAGGCTACAGGAGTCCCGCCGCGACCGCGGGCAGTGGTTCGCCCTCCCCTGAGAGATACTGGTTTTGTGCTTATTCCTGAGGCGGTGGAAGTGGATCTAACTCCCACAGCTGGTATGCCGTTGCGAACTAGAGCTCAAGCAAGGGCCAATAAAGCGCCAGTAGCATTATCATCAGCTGTGGCGTTAGCAATGGTAGTGTCGTCATCGGTAGCATCGCTGAGTGAGGATATTGAAGGCGAAGTGGGTCAACGTCGCACCAAAGCATCAAAGGGAAAGAAGCGATCGTCTTCTGGTGTTAGTTCTGGGTCCAAGAGGCGAAGGAAGACGGTCACCAATTTGCTCGACTTTTTAGTGTAATCCGATCCCATTCTTTAGGACAAGCCAATAGCCATGCAAGAGCCGGATGGTGGTCTTCTTTTTTCCGGTTCATTTGCCGAGGAAGCCGCGCAATTGGCTGAGGTTATAAGATGCTCCTAGGATGAAACTGAGAATGTAAGGGTCCCGAAGAGGCCTTATCCTGCCGTCATCTTCTATGAAGACCCCCCATCGATACGGCGAATATTTATAGGTCCTTTGGAAGAGGGAGGCGATAGAGCCCTTAAGCAGCCTATCTCGGCCGATGCCGAAGATGCATTTTCGCTGTGGACTGGTGGCCACGAGTCTATCCTCGCACCCCGGCGAGCACAAATTCTTGAGAAGGAACGCCGGCTTGAAAAAGCCATACTAGAAGCTCCTTTGCGCATTGGGATACTTATATATCTTTTTGTAATATATTGCACTGCTTATATATATATATATATATATATATATATATCCTTATCTTTATGAAAACTTTGCAGGGACTTCGGCAATGGCAGAGGATCTGAGTTCGAGTCGCGCCTTGACTATGGACTCTGCAAATATCCCCGATGAGACACTAGTAAGTGTGGAGGGGGTCGATACAACTGTTGTTCCTGCCACGGAGCTCCCATCGGTGATTTCCATTCCCCCGGTGCTTGGTCCCCCGGAAGAGGCATCTTCATTGGCCGCGGATTTAATGGATCTTTCTGGAGACGGCCCGGAGACTATGAGATAGGTGGTTGAGGCCGCCGTCCTTTCATTGGAGCCTGCAGCGATGGCCAGTGCTCCTCAATTGGAAGTTATTATACCAGCCCACGTCTCCGATGATGTGCCTGGGGGCATGGAGGAGGCCGCCGAAGCTGCTATCCCTCCAGTCCAGAGTGGGAGGAGTATCGAAGGTATTCTTCTATCTTTTATTTTACCGATCTCTTCATTATCTGAACCTTTATGTCTTTTCAGAGCTACGAGGATTGGCGACGTCCATCGTGGACTTGTCCCCCAGGAAGTCTTTTCAGCGTCTGTTAGAGATGGCCGCTCCGCAGGCGATATCCCCTCAACGCATCGTCCTCTCTTCTGGGCAAGGTTAGTGTTATTTGCCTTTTCCTCACGGCATTATTATTATTTCATATAATGACACTGATGTCTTCTATAGTTCTGGAAGCCGATGACGAAGTTGAGATTCTTGACGGGCCTGGGGATCCTTTAGACCCTTCTTGCATGACTGTGGGTAAGTAAAGTTTCGACGTTGCTCCACCTGCTCTTTGCTTGCAAGTCTCGCTGATTTATTTTTATGAATCTTAACAGCTTTGTCAGTTCTTACCACGCTGGAATCTCGCATCGTTATGTCGCTCGGCCCCTATGCTCTACGTGCCTCGGAACGGAAGGCAAAGCTAAGCCTTCATTCTTTGTCAGCTCTGATCGAAGACCTTCGTGCTGGTGGTTTGATCACGGCCGAAGAATTTGCCGCCGAAACCAACAGTTCTCTCCCCTTTCTTGCTGCTTACCATAGCGAAACATTGGTGCAAGTCTGGGTTGAGTTTTGTCATCGGGTGGAAGCTTAATTGCATATTCTTGAATGTACGCGCCTTCCTTCAAAGGCTGTGGCCGCAAAGGCGAGCTTACGGGGGCTAATCGAACGGTGCGCCGCAAATATGCTGTCATGCGAGAAGAGGCTCAGCCGAAAATTTTCAGAGAGGAAGCTGGCTTCAACTGCGCTGGGGGAACTTCAAGCTAACCTTACGGTCAAGACCACTCGGGCGTATGAACTTTGGCGAGGGCTTCAAGAAGCTATCAAGGAGGTGGTAGCCATTGATAAAGCCATCATTTTCACTCGCGAAATGGTCGAAGCTCATAAAGTTACCGAAAAAAGCTTGAAAGTCGGCTTGCCTCATACCAGGCTCAGCAGTCTCAAGCGGAGGCCCGTCTCTTAGCGATAATGAATCATGAGGCCGAGACCCAGCGGAAAAAGATGAATTGGTAAATCTATTGAATCGTCCGCCGGCTTGAAGAATTGTATATTTTTTATTTTTCTTTTGTACATACTCCTGAATGAGAGTATTTTTTGATTCTTTCATAAATTGTACTTTGTATTCATTTTGATTCATGAGTAAAAGATATATATTGCTTCATGATGGTGTGTCCCTTTTAGTAAATGCATTTTGTGGATAATCTATTTTGATCTCCTTATAGGACAGCGATGGCTTAGGAGTCAGGTTCAGATCTTCCTCCTAAGGCTTTTCTAACTTTATGAGCCGTGAGGGTCTCATAAAGATATTTCCCCTTACGGGTCGTGAGGATCTCGTAATTGTAATTTCTCCTTAAGAATCATGAGGATTCCTAAGTGCATTTTCTCTTGAGAGTTGTAAGAATCTCACAAGAGAGTTTTTCTTGCTTACGAGTCGAGAGGACTCGTAAGTGATTGTTTCCTTTCTTATCGGAGAGTGTGGCCTGTAGAAAATCTACCTTGACCTCTCTGCGAGGCAATGATGGCTTAGGAGACAGGGTTAGGATCTGCTTCCTAAGAATTTTCAACTTTATGAGCCGTGAGGGTTTCATAAAGAATTTTCTCTCTACAGGTCAAGAGGATCCCGTAGGTGTATCTTCTCCTTAGGAATCGTGAGGATTCCTAAGTGTATTCTCTTGAGAGTCGTAAGGATCTCAGAAGAGAATTTCCTTCCTTACAAGTCGAGAGGACCCGTAAGTGATTGATGAGTTGACTTGCTCCCGAATCAAAGAATTGCTTTGACGGGGAAGTCGAGGGTTGACTTTATCCCTATTTCACGGAGTCAGGAGTTGCTCTGGACGTTTCCCACGGAATCAGGATTGACATAAGCCGTGTTCCACGAGACCAGGATTTGCTCTGGATGCTTCCCACGGGGTTAAGATTGACATTAGCCGTGTTCCACAGGACCAGAATCCGCTCTGGATGCTTCCCACGGGTCAGGATTGACATAAGCCATGTTCCACGAGACCAGGATTTGCTCTGGATGCTTCCCACGGGGTCAGGATTGACATAAGCCGTGTTCCACAAGACCAGGATTTTCTCTGGACGCTTCCCACGGGGTTAGGATTGACATAAGTCGTGTTTCACGAGACCAGGATTTGCTCTGGATGCTTCCCACGGGGTCAGGATTGATATTAGCCGTGTTCCACAGGACCAGGATCCGCTCTGGACGCTTCCCACGGGGTCAGGATTGACATAAGCCGTGTTCCACGAGACCAGGATTTGCTCTGGATGCTTCCCACGGGGTCAGGATTGACATTAGCCGTGTTCCACAGGACCATGATCTGCTCTGGACACTTCCTACGGGATCAGGATTGACATAAGCCGTGTTCCATGAGACCAGGATTTGCTCTGGATGCTTCCCACAGGGTCAGGATTGACATAAGTCATGTTCCACGATACCAGGATTTGCTCTAGATGCTTCCCACGGGGTCAGGATTGACATTAGCCGTGTTCCACAAGACCAGGATTTGCTCTGGATGCTTCCCACGGGGTCAAGATTGACATTAGCCGTGTTCTACAGGACTAGGAGGGGTTGACTCTCGGTTGTCTATGCATCGTCGAGTCATGAAACTGAGAGCTTTGCCGCGGCTACGATTTGTTGATGTTGCGTCTGTTGTAATGAGATGAATGTTGAGATGATCTCCAGGCTGTCTGTGAACCGTCGAGATTTGGCTTCTTTTTCTGATGGAGCCTGATGGAAAGGTATGGTTCCCTCTTTGTTTGTGCCCCTGGATTGTATACAGGGATTGATGTGACCTCACCTGCAGGGCAAAATATTTCATTTTATATATTTTTCTTTCCGCGATGCTCTATCATTTCAGCTTTTATATTGCGAAAGTCGCGATTGCCCAATCATTTCGGCTATTTTTTCGTGGTGCCCAATCATTTCGGCTATTTGTTTTATTTACTCGCTGCTTTTAATTGCAAGTTGCCCAACCATTTCGGCTATTTTGCATGCATATATTTTTACTTGCTGATTTTGTTGCAAGTTGCCCAATCATTTCGGCTATTTCATATGCATTTGCTTTGCTGCGAGCTTGGGATTTGATACCGATTTAGGCATCAACATCGCTACAACTGGGATATTGCCAGGAGCGAATCATCATTTGCCTTTGTCGATGTTAAACAAAGGTGGCTTAGTAAACAGGGTTAGGATCCTGTCGACTAACTTTATGAGCCGTAAGGGTCTCATAAAGGTATTTCTCCCTACGAGTCGTGAGGATCTCGTAGGTGCGTTTTCTCCTTAAGAATCGTGAGGAGTCTTAAGTGTATGGTCTCTTATAAGTCGTAAGGATCTTACAAGAGTGCTTTCTCCTTATAAGTCAAGAGGACTTACAAGTGTCTTTTGTCATATGAGCATATCCCCAGTCTCTGGTGGGACTCTTGTTAGGGAAATGTTTATTCGCGCCCGTGGATTGTATATAAGGGTCGATATTGAAACGCTTGTAGGGCAATGCTGGAGGTTATGATGGCTTAAGAACAGATTCAGATCCCTGTAACTTAAGACTTTTGAATCCTATAAGCCTGAGGGTCTCAAAGGGGAAATTCTCCTTACGAGTCATGAGGATCTCGTAAGTGTGTTTTCTCCTTATGAATCGTGAGGATTCCTAAGTGTGTTGCTCCCTTGTGAGTCGTAAGGATCTTACGCAGGTGGTTTCTCCTTACAAGGTCGAGAGGGCCTTGCAAGTGTCTTTTAACGAGATTGCGCCCTTTCTGGTTTTCACAAAACTCGCCGGTAGCTTTTCTGTTTTTACTCACGGAGCCCTTTCGGATTTTCATCCGTGCCCATTTTGCTTATGGATATACCGTTTTTTTTGTGTCAGCCTTGGGATGCTGCGGTCCGTAGTAGTTTATCGACGTCTCGGTCAACAGCCAGTTTTAGGACATAGTGGTCCTTTGTTAGTTTAAAGACGTTTCGGTCCGAAAGCCGGCTACTACTTATAGAGTTTGGGCTTAGGAAGATAGCGAGCGGACATAGGCGTCATCTATCGTTGACCTAGGCCGTGACTCGTCAGGCGTAGTATTTTTTCAGGAAGCGACCGTTTATTGGCCTGAAAGGTCTTTCGCCATGCATGTCCATAAGTAGATAGGCTCCACCTTGGTAGACCTTGTCTATGATATACGGGCCTTCATAGTTCGGCTCGAATTTCCCCCGCTTGGCACGATTGGGGATCATAGGCCTTTTGACCACTAGGACGAGTTCGCCTTGGCGGAATGTTCTCGGCCTAATCAATCTTTCATATGAGCGCCTCATCTTCACTTTATAAGCCTCCAAGTTTTGCTGCGCTATGAGCCGAGTTTCATCTAGGGCATCAAGCTCCTCAAGCCAAAGGTGAGCATTTTCTTCGTCTGTTAGCTCGTAGTGAACTGCCACTCGTAGAGAGGGTAACTCTATCTCGAGGGGAGTACCGCTTCTGTGCCGAATACCAATGCATACGGCGTTGTGTTCGTGGCTGTTTTGAACGTAGTTCGGTATGCCCAGAGAGCTTCATGCAGTCTCTCATGCCAGTCCCTCTTATTTCGAGACACCGTCTTTTTCACGATCTTCGTCAAGGTCTTGTTGAAAGCCTCAGTTAGACCGTTAGCTCGGGGATTATTGACCGAAGAGTATCTCCAGTCTATATTATGCTATTGTGCGAAGCGGCTGATCTTGTGGCTTCTGTAGGCTGGCTCATTATCGGAGATAATTCGTCGCGGAGTGCCGAACCGGTAAATGACATGTGTCTTAAAGAAATGGAGGATATTCTCTGTCTTCACTTCCCTTAATTGGAGAAGTAATCGGTTGTTACCAGTATGAACCGATGTCCTCTGGATGATGTTGGTTCGATAGGGCCGATTATGTCAGTTCTCCACATTTCGAATGGCCAGCTAGCCACCGTTGGATGTAGTGGATTTGGATGCTGGTGGATAAAGTCCCCGTGAATTTGGCACGAGCGGCACTGCTTCGTGTATTCAAGGCAGTCCTGGATCATCGTGGGCCAGTAGTAGCCCATCCGTTTGATCTTCAGCTTCATCTTCGGCCCGGCTTGGTGAGAACCGCAGAGTCCGTCGTGAGTTTCTTGGACGACTCTCCTTGCCTCTTCAGGTCCTAGGTGTTCCCTTCCGAAAGACGCGGCGAAGACGCGGCAGGCGTCTTGCCTGAAATTCGGGGCAGATGCTAATTGGTGCTATCCGTCCACCTCTCCGAAGATGCCAAGTTGATTTATGGCACCATGTGTTAAAGGTTTAAACGGATGCGGCCGATGTAGCAGACTTCGTCAAATTCCCTTTCGTTTGAGGGGTTTTTGATTGTGAGGATGCTCTTCTTTGCAGGTGCAAGCCCCTTCAGTTAATTACGCTACCGCATCGCGGTAACAACTTTCTCCTTCTCCAGATGGTCCCTTCGTGTCATGGGTGTTTGTTTTGTTTATGGTTTCCCGTGGATTGTATACGGAGACTAAGTTATGTTGTCACCCGTAGGGTGTGGACTAGTCCAAATCCATATCTTTCTTAGATTTGGGTTTGGGGGTTGGGTTTAAGGATACGTTAGCCTCATTTGAGACTAAGATCAACTTAAACGTTTGTTAAGGATACGTTAGTCTAATTTTAGACTAAGATCAACTTAATGGGATCGTTTAGATCCGACAAGAGAGCAATTGGGCTCTGTTGTTTAGTTTAGTGACATTGCGGTCGGTAATTAGTTTAGGGACATTACGGTCCATTGTTAGTTTAAGGACATCTCGGTCCAATGTTAGTTTTAAGACATCGCGGTCAAGGTTAAGGACATCATAGTTCGTGGATTTAAGGACTCCACAGTCCGTTGTTAGTTTAAAGACATCACGGTCGAGATTGAGGACATCATAGTCCATGAAGTTAGGGACCCCACAGTCTGATGTTAGTTTAAAGACGTCACGGTCGAGATTAAGGACATCATAGTCTATAGGTTTAGGGACCCCACAGTCCGATGTTAGTTTAAAGACGTCACGGTCGAGATTAAGGACATCATAGTCTATAGGTTTAGGGACCTCACAGTCCGTTGTTAGTTTTAAGATATCACGGTCGAGCTTAAGGACATCATAGTCCGTGGGTTTAAGGACTCCACAGTCCAGTTTAAAGACGTCATAGTCTGTGAAATGTGTGGTTGTCGGGACCCGTCACCTCTTTGAAGACGTTGAGGAATTACAACGACAAATATCAAAGGAGTGAAGAGATATACCCTTGAACCAGGATGAGTTGGTTGAAAGCGCAGATGTGCTCAGTTCAAGATAATTTGAGGACTTATGGCCAGACTTGGGCTAAGTCCAATTAAAATGTTTAACATTTTTATTTTTTGTTCTGGCTATTAAGCCTTTATTTGGGCTCGGCCCTTTTAATAATGCTAAGCATTGAATTCTGATATTTTTGTCTTCATCAAAACAGATTGTGTTCTGATAATGCGCCACGTGGCGCGTCAGGCGCTTTGCGCCAGCTAAAGAGCGCATTGCGCTTCTGTCGGGTAGCGCACACGAAGAGAACACGTGTCGCGCTAAGCGCTAAGCGCTAGTTCATTTAGCGCATTGCGCTTTTTTAATTTATGAGCGCTTTGCTCTGATTTAGGGGTGCGCCAGTGAGTGACACGTGGCGCGCTTGGCGCTGAGCGCCGGTCCATGAGCGCAGTGCTCTGTTTTAAAAGCGCAAAGCGCAAGTGGTGTCTATGGTTGACACGTGGCATGTTTTGGCGCTGAGCGCCGATCCAAGGAGTGCAAGGGCACAATTCATGAGTGCAAGGCACTTTTCAATAGCGCAAGGCGCATCTGATCAATTTTAAGATCAAAGAACAAATTTATGTTCTTCAAAGGAGGTTTTTTCCTCAAGATCCAAGAACAAAAGTTCTTGTTTTTTATAAAAAGGTCTGCCTTTATAGATCAAAAGATCTGTGAATGAAGTAAAATACTTCTTTTAGTCTTTTTATGATTAGATCTTTTTGATCTTTTCTTTATTAAAGACCTTGGTCTTTTTCTTAGATCTCTGATCTTTTTAGAAGATGGTTCTTCTTTTTACGAGATGGTTTTATCTCTATTATTCAAGAACATAGTTCTTTTTACCTTGAAGATGAAGAAAAAATCTTCTTTTTTTTTCTAAGAGCTTGCTCTATTTTGCAGAGGGTTTTTCTCTCTTTTCTTCTCTATATTATGTATCTCTATCTCTCCTTAGACTTGAAGTCTAGGGTCCTTTATATAGGGCCAAATGATTTGTTAAATCAGTTTTAAGAGATCTTTCTCTGCTTGATTTGGGAATAATTCCCACCGTTGGATCTTTGATCCTAAGGCTTCTGTTTTACAGAAAATAATCTTCTTATTTCAATAAGATTGAAAAATCTTTCCATAACAGAATTTTAGTTCTGATTAATTAATAATTTATTATTAGTAGATTTTTTGATCTGACGGTGGGGGAATTTTTAATTCCAGCGCTGGCGCACCTACGTTCGACACGTGGCGCGCAGCGCAGCGCAACTGTGCTAATGCACCTGTGTTTGACACGTGGCGCGCAGCGCAGAGCGCAGCGCAACTGTACTAGCGCACCTGTGTTTGACACGTGGCGCGCAGCGCGCAGCGCGCAGAATCTGAAGCGTTGCTTCAATTTAAATTTTGAACTTTGGAACAGAGCTTTGCTCTGATTGGGGGGAAAGGAAGCGTTGCTTCATTCCATATTTTGGAACTTGAACAGAGCTTTGCTCTGATTAGGGGGAGCAGAAGCGTCGCTTCATTTCAAACCTTGGAATTTGAACAGAGTTTTGCTCTGATTGGGGAAACAAATGCCCCCCACCGTTGCTCTTACGTGGTCCACACGTGAGCGCAGCGTGGCAACATCCGAGCTTTTGGATCAACTCAGAAGTTGAAGAGGCGTCTTAGCGCCTATAAATAGGACCTTTGGTTCTCAGATGATTATCATCTTCTTTCCTGAGAATTTTTATTCAGAGCGCAGCTCTTTTGTTTAAGAACCTCACAAGAGTAAATATTTTTTTTCAAACTTAGGTAAAAATTTTAATAAATTTTAATGAGTTAGGGTTTTACCCATTAACAGAGCCTTGCTCTTAATAGATCTTTGATCTACTGAAAACCCATTTAGGGTTTCACTAGCAGAGCTTTGCTCCATGGATCTTTGATCCAAAGAGAACCCTTTTAGGGTTCCATTAATAGAGCTTCGCTCTCCAAAAGGATTTTACTCATGATTTCTTTAATTCATTAATGGAGTTTTGCTCCTTTCAAATCATATAGACGAACTCTTAAGAGTTTTTCATGGATCTTGAAGATTAAAAAATGGAATTTTATCTTTAATGAATTATATCATCTTCTCAGAGCAAGGCTCTCAATGTTCTCGGGGAATTTCTTCAAATTCCCCTCATAATTGATTTTGACAGGTGTCACTCCTGTCTGTAGAGTATTGCTCTCGAGGAGTCTAACTCCCTGTGCCTGTTTTTAATAAGAATTCGCTTAATTAGTCTGTTTGCTAATTTTGTTGATTTTCTTTTTCAGGAGTAATGGACGCTCACATGTATGATCTCAACGAGAATATCTCCTACGGAGACATCCGCTCACTCAGCCGTTCTCAGAATCGAGAATTCACAAACGCCGAGTGTGCCAAAATTAAGAGCCGCTTTGACGCGTACAATGGTCGACTGCTTCCTTGACGCTCCTCTCTCTTGAAGCTTATTGTGGGAGAGATCTGGGAAGCGCTTCCTCTATTCTGTACCGGTGTGCCGCTTAGGGCATTGGATGCCGCCGAGGATAAGGTGCATTCGGTGTATCTGATGAGCCTAATCTCGAAGAGAAGGCGAGACAATCTTATCGACCTCCTGCATCAGGCTTTTCAACAGTCGGCCATACTTGCTGCCTATCAGAGGGTGGAGGACATCCATGGGGATCCCGACGCTTGTGATCATGAAAGAAAGCATACTAAGATGGTTCGAAATGCCTGGAAGATTCTGGACAAAGTCACTTTTGAGTTCCTCAATCCATGCCCCGGATCTGAGGTTTTGCCATTGTAATTGTTTGGATAATGTTTTTGTTTACTGCTTTCATAATTGTAAGAACTTTTTCGCAATATGAATGGCAAGTTTCTCATTTCAGCTTGTTTTATTTTACATACTAAATCTTTTGCGCATGCATGAACGGGTATGCCTTGAACGCTTAATTAAATGCGAATCAAATGTTCTCCTTGTCGCTTTCTTTTCCTTGCCGTGTTGCTGCCATTTGATTCTAGCAAGTGTGGCCTGTAGATAACATATAATTATCCATCTTGTGCTCTTTGTAAGGTAGTGATGGCTTAGAAAACAGGGTTAGGATCTGTCACCTAAGACTTTTCAATTTTATGAGCCGTGAGGGTCTCATAAAGAATTTTCTCCCTACCGGTCGAGAGGATCCCGTAGGTGTAATTTCTCCTTAAGAATCGTGAGGATTCCTAAGTGTGTTTTCTCTTGAAAGTTGTAAGGATCTCACAAGAGAATTTACTCCCTTACGAGTCGTGAGGACCCGCAAGTGATGGATGAAGTTGTCCTTATCCGCATTTCACGGAGTCAGGGGTTGCTCTGGATGCTTCCCACGGGTTCACTGCCGTGTTCTGCGAGGACCAGACTCTGCTCTGGAGGTTTTCCAGGATACCGTAGTTTAAAGACATCGCGGTCGAGGTTAAGGACATCATAGTCCATGGATTTAAGGACTCCACAGTCCGTTGCTTAGTTTTAAGATATCACGGTCAAGGTTAAGGACATCATAGTCCGTGGATTTAAGGACTCCACAGTCCGTTGTTAGTTTTAAGACATCACGGTCGAGGTTAAGGACATCATAGTCCATAGGTTTAAGGATCCCACAGTCCGATGTTAGTTTTAAGACATTACGGTCGAGGTTAAGGACATCATAGTCCATAGGTTTAAGGACCCCACAGTCCGATGTTAGTTTTAAGACATCACGGTCGAGGTTAAGGACATCATAGTCCGTGAGTTTAAGGACCTCACAGTCCAATTTTTGCTCTGGATGCTTCCCACGGGTTCACTGCCGTGTTCGGCGAGGACCGGGCTCCGATCTAGATGCTTCACACGGGTTCACTGCCGTGCTCTGCGAGGACCAGGATCCGCTCTGGACGTTTCCTACGGGGTCAGGATCGACATAATCCGCATTCCACGTGACCAGGAATTTTGCTCTGGATGCTTCCCACGGGTTCACTGCCGTGTTCGGCGAGGACCAGGCTCCGCTCTGGATGCTTCACACGGGGTCATTGCCGTACTCTGCGAGGACCAGGATCCGCTCTGTACGTTTTCCACGGGGTCAGGAGTGACATAATCCGCGTTCCACGTAGTCAGGAATTTTGCTCTGGATGCTTCCCACGGGTTCACTGCCGTGTTCGGCAAGGACCAGGCTCCGCTCTGGATGCTTCACACGGGTTCACTGCCGTGCTCTGCGAGGACCAGGATCCGCTCTGGACATTTTCCACGGGGTCAGGAGTGACATAATCCGCGTTCCACGTGACCAGGAATTTTGCTCTGGATGCTTCCCACGGGTTCACTGCTGTGTTCGGCGAGGACCAGGCTCCGCGCTGGATGCTTCACACGGGTTCACTGCCGTGCTCTGCGAGGACCAGGATCCGCTCTGGACGTTTTCCACGGGGCTAGGAGTGACATAATCCGCGTTCCACATAGCCAGGAATTTTTCTCTGGATGCTTCCCACGGGTTCACTGCCGTGTTCGGGGAGGACCAGGCTCCGCTCTGGATGCTTCACACAGGTTCACTGCCGTGCTCTGCGAGGACCAGGATCCGCTCTGGACGTTTTCCACGGGGTCGGGAGTGACATAATCCGCATTCCACGTAGCCAGGAATTTTGCTCTGGATGCTTCCCACGGGTTCACTGCCGTGTTCGACGAGGACCAGGCTTCGCTCTGGATGCTTCACACGGGGTGAGAGTTGACATTATCCGTGTTCCACGTGACCAGGAAGGGTTGACTTTATCCGCATTTCACGGAATCGGAGTTTGACTCTCGGTCATCTGTACACCGCCGAGTCATGGAACTGGGAGTTGCCGCTATTCCGCTTTGCTTGATATTGTGTCCGTTGTAATAAGACGAATGTTGAGATGATCTCTAGGCTGTCTATGAACCATTGAGATTTGGCCTCTCCTTCTGATGAAGCTTGGGGAGGAAGGGTGTGATTCCTTCTTTGTTTGCGCCCCTGGATTGTATACAGGGATTGACATGATATCACCTGTAGGGCATAAATTTCATTCATTTTTTTTATTTCTTTCCGCGATGCTCTATCATTTCAGCTTTTATATCGTGAAGGTCGCGATTGCCCGATCATTTCGGCTATTTTTCGCGGTGCCCAATTATTTCGGCTATTTTTTTATTTTTACTCCCTGCTTTTTATTGCGAGTTGCCCAATTATTTCGGCTATTTTGCATGCATATATTTTTACTTGCTGATTTTTTCTGCAAGTTGCCCTATCATTTCGGCTATTTCGTATGCATGTGTGGCTTGCTGGATTTTCGCTGCAAGTTCGGAATTAGACACCGATTTCGGCATCAGCACCGCTACTACTGGGATATTGCCAGGAGCGAATCATCATTTGCCTCTGTCGATGTTGAACAAAGGTGGCTTAGTAAACAGGGTTAGGATCCTGTCGACTAAGGCTTTTGACTTCATGAGCCATAAGGGTCTCATGAAGGTATTTCTCCCTACAAGTCGTGAGGATCTCGTAGGTGCGTTTTCTCCTTAGGATGCGTGAGGACTCCTAAGTGTATGTTCTCCTATAAGTCGTAAGGATCTTACAAGAGGGTTTTCTTATAAATCGAGAGGACTTACAAAGGTTTTTCACTATATAGACATATCCCTAGTCACGGATGGGACTTCGTTAGGGAAATGTTTATTCGCGCCTGTGGATTGTATACAAGGGTCAGCATTGAGCTGCTTGTAGGGCAGTATTGGAGGTTGTGGGGGCTGCTTAAGAACAGGTTTAGATCCCTGTAGCTTAAGACTTTTGAATCTTATGAACCGTGAGGGTCCCATAAGAGAGTTCTCCTTACGAGTCGTGAGAATCTCGCAAGTGTAATTTCTCCCTAGGGATTGTGGGGATCCCTAAGTGTGTTGCTCCTTTATGAGTCGGAAGGATCTCACGCAGGTGGTTTCTCCTTACAAAGTCGAGAGGACCTTGCAAGCGTTTTTTAACGAGATTGCGCCCTTTCGGATTTTCACAAAACTCGACGGTAGCCCTGCTGTTTTTACTCACGGAGCCCATTCGGGTTTTCATCCGTGCCCGTTTTGCTTATGGACATACCGTTTTCTTTTTCTTTTCTCTTTTTTTTTTATTTTAACGAGGCTGCGCCCTTTCGGGTTTTCACAAAATTCGCCGGTAGCCCTGCTGTTTTTACTCACGGAGCCCTTTCGGGTTTTCATCCGTACCCATTTTGCTTATGGACATACCGTTTTCTTTTCTTTTTTTTTTATTCTTTTTCTTCTTCTGTATATCAGCTTTGGGACGCTGCAATCCACCGTAGTTTATTGACATCTCGGTCAACAGCTAGTTTTAGGACATAGTGGTCCGTTGTTAGTTTAAGGACGTTTCGGTCCGCTGTTAGTTTTAAGGACATTTCGGTCCGTTGTAAAGGAAGCCGGTTACTACTTATAGAGTTTGGGCTTAGGAAGATAGCGAGCGGACATAGTCGTCGTCATCTATCATTGATCTAGGCCGTGACTCGTTAGGCGTAGTATTTCTTCAGGAAGCGACCGTTTATCAGCCTGAAGGGCCTTTCACCATGCATGTCCATGAGTAGATAGGCCCCACCCCGGTAGACCTTGTCTATAATATACAGGCCTTCATAGTTTGGCTCGAATTTTCCCCGCTTGGCACGGTTGGGGATCATAGGTCTTTTGACCACTAGCACGAGTTCGCCTTAGCGGAACGTCCTTGGCCTAGTCAATCTTTCGTATGAGCGTGTCATCTTTGCTTTATAAGCCTCCAGATTTTGTTACGCCATGAGCCGGGTTTCATCGAGGGCGTCGAGCTCCTCAAGCCAAAGGTGAGCATTCTCTTCATCCGTTAGCTCGTAGTGAACTGTCACTCGTAAAGAGGGTAACTCTATTTCGAGAGGGAGTACCGCCTCTGTACCGAATACTAATGCGTACGGCGTTGTATTCGTAGCCATTTTGAACATAGTCCGATATGCCCAGAGAGCTTCATGCAGTCTCTCGTGCCAGTCCTTCTTATTCCGGGACACCGTCTTTTTCACGATCTTCGTCAAGGTCTTGTTAAAAGCCTCAGCTAGACTGTTAGCCCGGGGATTATAGACCGAGGAGTATCTCCAGTCTATGTTGTGTTGTTGAGCGAAGCGGCTGATCTTATGGCTTCGGTAGGCTGGCCCGTTATCGGAGATGATCCGTCTCGGAGTTCCAAACCGATAAATGACGTGCGTCTTGAAGAAATGGAGGATGTTCCCCTCCGAAAGACGGCGCACAGGACTGCGAAGTCCTGACACTGAGATTCGGGGCAGATGCTAATTGGTTTTATCCGTCTACCTCTCCAAAGATGCCAAGTTGATTTATGGCACCATGTATCGGAGGTTTAGACGGATGCGGCCGATGTAGCAGACTTCGTCAGATTCCCCCTCGCTTGAGGGGGTTTTGATTGTGGGGACGCTCTTCCCTGCAGGCGCAAGCCCCTGCAGTTAATTACGCTATGGCATCGCGGTAACCACTTTCTCCTTCTCCAGAATTTCACTTCGTGTCGTGTGTGTTTGTTTTGTTTGTGGTTGCCCGTGGATTGTATACGGAGACTAAGTTATGCCGTCGCCCGTAGGAAGTGGATTAGTCCAAATCCGTATTTACTTAGATTTGGGTTTGGTGTTTTAGTTTAAGGATCCGTTAGCCATATTGAGGCTAAGATCGACTTAAACTTTTGTTAAGGATACGTTAGCCTAATCTCCAGACTAAGATCAACTTAACGGGATCGTTTAGATCCAACAAAAGAGCAATTGGCTCTATTGTTTAGTTTAATGACGTTGCGGTCGATTTCCAGTTTAGGGACATAGTGGTCCATATTCCAGTTTAGGGACATGGTGGTCCATTGCCAGTTTAGGGACATGGTGGTCCATTTTATTTGTGGCCGTCGGGACCCGTCACCTCTCTGACGTCGTTGAAGGATTACAACGATAGGTGTCAGAGGAGCTCGGAGATGTACCCTTGAACCGGATGTAAATTGATTTAGGAGAGCAGTCTTGCTCAGTCAATTTAATTTGAGGACTTACGGCCATGATTGGGCTCAGTCCAGTTGAAAAAATGTTCAACGCTTTTATTTGTCTTTGGCCTAATAGGCCTGTGCTAGGGCTTTGCCCCTTTTTAAATAATGCATTGTATTTTTTATTTCGTTTGGGTTCTGCCCTTTTATAAATGATGCAGAGCATCAATTTTATTTGGGCTCTGCCCTTTTATTGCATTGCAATTTATTTTGGCCTACTAGGCCTTTTTGATTTGGGCATGACCCTTTAGTAAACAATACTTTGCATTTGTCAGGCACTTTGCGCCAATCACTGAGCGCAAACGCTTGTGGTGATGACACGTGTCACGCAAGCGCAGTGCGCCGCGCCAGTGCACTGCGCTTGCGCTGCTGACACGTGGCGCGCTCTAGTGAGTTGCGCCAATTTTAGAGAGCAAGGCTCTATCTTAAAAGCGCATAGCGCAAGTGGTTCAGGTGCTGACACGTGGCGCTCTCTGGTGGCTTGCGCCAACCCAAGAGCGCAACAGTGCAAATTTTATAAGTGCATGGCACTGTTTAATTTCTTGATCCAATTTAGATCAGAGAAAACAAGTTTTTCTTGTTTTTTCTTATTTTTAGAGAGCCAGTGGTTCATAAAAAGTGCAAAGCACTTATTATTATTTGAAGATCATTGATCTTGTTCTTAGATCAATGATCTATTAGAAGAAATTCTTCTATTTTATGAAGGTTTTTACCTTTTTCTTGAACTTTCTTCAGAGTTCTCTCTGTTTTGAGGTTCTTAATCTCTCACAATGTTGATCCTCTTTTGAGTTGGGGTCTAGGGGTCTTTATATAGTGCCCATAGCTTTGTTAAGTTTGTTAAAGAGATCCTTCTCTGAGTGATTTGGGGAATTTTCCCCACCGTTGGATTTTTGATCCAAGGGCTTCTGTTTTACAGAAGACAATCTTCTTGTTTTAATAAAAACAGAAAAATCTTACTAGAATTTAATTCTGTTTGGCGCAAATGCCCTAACGCGTGATACGTGTCGCGCAGCGCAACTGCGCTGACACGTGTCGCGCAGCGCACAGCACAGCGCAACTGCGTTTGCGCTGACACGTGTCGCGCAGCGCAGCGCTTGCGCCACTGCGCTTGCGCACTTGCGCTTACGCAACTGCGCTGACACGTGTCGCGCAGCGCAGCGCCTGCGCAACTGAAGCGTTGCTTCCTTTAATTTTTGTTTTTAATAGAGCCTTGCTCTGATTGGGCGCACTGCCTTGGGCGCTGCGCCGACGTATCAGCTTCTGACACGTGGCGCGTTGCGCGCAGCGCACGGGATTTGAAGCGTTGCTTCAAAATTTAAATTTTCGAAATTCAAACAGAGCCTTGCTCTGATTGGGGGAAATAAATGCCCCCCACCGTTGCGCTCACGTGGCGCACACGTGAGTGCAGCGGTGGCAAGATCCCAACCGTTGGATCAATCAGGTGAGTTGAAGAGGCGCATGCGCCTATATATAGGACCTCTGACCCTTAGAAAATCTTTACTATTTTCCAAGATTTTGATTTTCAGAGCTTTGCTCTTGCTTAAGAACTTCAGAGCTTTGCTCTTGTTTCAAGAACTCCAGAGCTTTGCTCTCATTTTCAAAGTTAGAAAAACTTTAGGTAAAATTAATTTAAATTAATTTAAATCAATCTTAACCAACAGAGCCCTGCTCTCATAGATCTTTTGATCTAAAGAAATCCCCTTTGGGGTTTCACAAACAGAGCTTTGCTCTCAAGAATTTGTTTCAGGGTTTCTTAACCCATGAACAGAGCTTTGCTCATTGACAGAATATAGATCTTTTAATCTTCTGATGATGAACTCTTAAGAGTTTTTTTATATGGATCTTTAAGATCCCAGAACTTCAATTTTTTTAGGAATTAATTAATTTTCTTTCTTTGATGAATTTTTTCATCATTATTATAGAGCTAGGCTCCTTTAGAGAATCTTATTCTCCTGAGACCAGAGTTTGACAAGTGTCACTCTGTGACAGAGCTTTGCTCTGAAAGAGCAGATTTTCTCCTTATCTCTAGGGATTTTTTTATTATTAATGGGAATATTCTCTTGGGGATTAACTGACAATCTCATCCAATGATGGAGTTGTCTTATTAACTGACGTATTGTTATCCAGATTTTGTGGGTCCCCCTTTGGTCTCCTACCCACTGCACTGCTGTGTGGTGTAATTAATTTTAATTAATCTTTAATTTAATTAATTAATTAATTAATTTTTTTCAAACGCCAAGCGTTGGAACTACAACACTAACGGCTAATTTTGTTCCCTTGCAG
The DNA here is from genome assembly GCA_030015575.1 of Agapanthus africanus. Classification (NCBI taxonomy): domain Eukaryota; kingdom Viridiplantae; phylum Streptophyta; class Magnoliopsida; order Asparagales; family Amaryllidaceae; genus Agapanthus; species Agapanthus africanus. The sequence continues at coordinate 34,026,468 of CM057339.1, forward strand.
TGACTATGTCTTTCGATACTTCATTCCCGTTCGCTCGTTCGGAGGAAGGGTTTCATGAAGCGCCCTTGGACCGCGAAGTCCTAGCTATGATCAGGGACCACGACCCGGAATATAAGAGTCTCCACCTTTGGGGGTCGTGGTACAACCAGATTATCATGGGTCGACGGAGCTTCACGTGCGCAGTACTGTCAGAGCCCATTACGGTGATTCATTATGCCAGCCCACCCCCGGTGCAGTATGCCGTGGAGATGGTTGATTGGACCTCGAAGGGCTTTCTTCATCCTGCCATAGATGCAATTCCGGTTCAGCGTCCTATGGTTTTGGATATCCTGGGACGCCGTATCTGTCAAGGCGAGGCGCGACCTTGGGGGCAATCATATAACATAGGTCTGATCTCCCGCCACTCGATCGGCTATCTGCCGTGGGCTCGCTATATCCTGTCAGCGAAGAAGTCGCAGTTGATAAGGTTAGGGTTGTACACTGCGGTTTACGTCTCCCTCTTACAGTATCCCACACTTCCCACCTGGTGGTTCAAGGCCTTCTTGGAGCAGTGGAACATTCCTACTCACACTTTCCTCGCAATGGACCGGGAAGTGTCAATTTCTCTGGAGGAATTCGCAGAGGTCTCCGGTTTACCAGTTACAGGGGAGCACTATAAGAAGTTGCTTCCTACAGACGAGTATGTCTTCGGTGCTAAGCCGGCAGTAAGGGGCCTCACCCTGGAGAATGCTGTTCAACACCAATTCCCAAGTTTGATCAAAGTGTTGAACATCTATGAGGCCCTTTTCATCGAACGTAGGAGTCGCGGAGTTAGCTTCGAGGATTTCATCGCTCGGTTCCTTCACCCAAACGTCCTCTCGGCAGAAGCTGCTAAGTTTGCCACCCTTGATGACCCTTTCGGTCTAGGTTTGGATAACCTGCCGGCGAAGGAAATAGACCAAAAGGGTTTTTTCCTTCCTAACTCCCCAACCATATCTTTTGCGTAAGTTGCAGCCCCTGGGATGGACGAGGAGGCCTTCTTCTTAGGATTTCTTGGGCTATAGCTGAGTTGGTTTGCGCTCCCGATGCATTCTCGCTATATGCGGCCCTCTGTCTTTTACCCAGCTCACCGGATGACCATCGGGGTAAAAGTGGCCGTTGGGATCGCCGGCTTGGCACACTTGTATCATGGCCTCAGTCGAGTGGCGGATGCTAATGAGCCTGGGGTACTGCACATGATCTTCCTGATGCACTACTTCGCATCGTGGCTCGAGCTACACACATCGGGCGTCTTCGGCATGCACAAAAGGCCCTCGTTCTATGACAGGTGCAGCTTCCCTCGCATCATACAGTTGATTGGCGCATCAATTGTGACTCCATCGCCACGGAATGCCAGGGGTTTTCTCCTTCGTCCCCACACCGTTGGAGACGGGGTGTCTTTCATTGACAAAGTGCTGACTATTGGAAAGGCATCTACCACCGCAGTGCGGCCATTACAAGACACTTTCAAAGATGGAGCCTCAGTTTTGACGGCCCGGGAGACCCTCCATCTATATTCCATCAGACCGGGCTTCCTGGTGTTTAGGCAGAACGGTGCGGCGATTTTCATGAGATACAACCCGCACCGTTTCGCCCAGCAACTGAGCTACAATCAAGGGGTGCCGTTGGAGGCTTTCCTGCTGGAACCCGTTGCTACTGAAGAAGGGATGCGGAGCGTGCTTCACCACTTCATGCGTCTTAATACGGGTTCTCATTTTTTTTATCAGTGAGCCGGCTTGCGCCCCACGACTCCTCAATGTATATACAGAATGGTACACTCATTCGACGGGAGCCGTTATAAAGGAAGAAAAGCGATTGCTGTTCGACCGTAAGGGTGTGCCTCCAGGTAGTGACCGCAAAGCTCCTCTAGTGCCAAGGACCCCGGTAGTTTCCCCTCTGAAAAATGCTAGGGCCGGACCACCGCGTGCGCAGAGTCCTCCACTTGGATTGCCGCTTCCCGATATTGTGGATGCACCTCCAGCGCCCTGTGCTCCAGTGGAGACAGTGGTTGTAGCCTCGCCGGAGTCTGGTGTGGGTGCGGACGTTGGGACCCGCCGTCCCAAGGTGCCTGCAAAGCGCAAGTCGATCCCGGGTGCACCTAGGGATGGTGGACAGAAGAAGAAAAAGAAGTCGCTCTTCGCTGCTGACGTCGCGTTCGGTCAGGAACCCCACGCTCCCTATGGTGAGGGCCTGAGTGAATACGGGACCAACATGGGGTCAGTCATGCCGCCGGATGACACGGACTTGGAGGCCGCTCTCGTAGCTTCAGAGGGGTTGGCGAGGCGCGACGCGTGGCTAGCTAAGCTTGCGCAATCAGGTAACCACTAGTCGCATTTTTTTATTGTATCATATCTTTATTATTTCCCTTGACTAACGTTTTTTCCCTCTTCTCTTCAACAGGCATCACCACTGAAGAAGCCATTGCTGCTTCCCTCAAGACTTTCCAAGAGGAGGAACGCCTTAGAGCGTCCTTAGGCCTTGGTAAATTTCGATTCATCAAGTCTTCATTTTCCTTGTGTTATGGTCGATCTAATCTCCCCCTTTTTATCGCAGGAACCACAATGCCGATCCCGCCAGGTGACGCGGAGACTCTTCCCGGGCCAGCTGCCACTATTTCTGCTTCCTCAGGGCTACCGCAAGAAGTCCGTCTTGAAGAGCCGATGAGAGATGCCTTAAAGGCTCTGGAGGCAACTCTAAAGGAGGATGACGACACCTTAATTAAGGAAGCGTCGAAGAGGTCTATCGCGACGGCCCGGGAGGAGAGGAAGCGGTTGAGGCGCAAAGCGAAGGCATGCAGGGCTGCCTTGGCCATTGGAGCAGGCCCAAGCACCGTCCCTCGTGCCGATATTCTGTCAGAAGAGCCCCCGGTCGCCTTGTCTACAGCTCATAGACAGATGGTGCGCGCCAATAGGGAGGCTACCGATAAGTCCACCTCAGGTAATATTTCTTTCAGAATTTTGTTGTAAGAACTATAAAGCTGTCGGTTCTTATATATTCTGTCCTGCAGGGCCAAGTCCAACCGAGGGGGAGGCGGAGACCGTCGATCCCAAGGAGACAGAGGAAGAGGCGCCGGCCGAACCCGAGCAGACGGTGGGCAACGTCGCCGGGGTTGCTGAGCCTGAGTTGGGGGCTGAGGGAGCCGCACCCGAGAAGGTCATTGATGCCGAGCCTGAGATGGCGGCAAATGAGACGACCGCTACAACTGAGCCCGAGGTAGCGGCGGACGAAGTGCTTGAGGCCAGTGACCCCCTGGTGATGGCGGATGAGACAATGGAGACCGCTGAGCCTGAAGAAGTAGTGGATGAGATGGGCACGACTCTTGGGGAAGAGCCAGCCGTTCCTTCTCAAGAGTCCGGCAATGCTCCGATTATTGCCCTCCCCGCCTACGGCCTTCCGCCGTCTCCCGACCGCGCAAGCACGACGATAGCCCCCATTGAGTCGGGTGATGAGGCCACGGGCGGTGGCCTCATGTCGATGGAGGAGGGAGACGCCTCTGCTTCGGCCGGCGGCTCATCAGGTAAATCTCGAGTTACATTCCCTTTTTTATCTTGCAACCGCTTCTGACAGGTTTATCCTTGTTTTTAACGCAGGTGCGGCTAGTGTCGATGCTCCATTTCTCGAGGGAGCGCCGTCAACTACTGCCTTGGCGGTGGTCACTTCTCAGCCCTCTCTTGTACCATCGAAGATGTTGGAAGGTATGTATTTGCAACCTATTAGTTTCGTCTTTCAGCCGCATAATTTATGTACTAAAGTCGTATTGTTGTGTCTTTCCAGGAGTGCTTTTTGATCATCTTTATCAAGTGTTGCTCCCACACTTCTCCTTCCCATCTGAACTCGCTTCTTCCTCGAGTGGCGCTGGTGAGTATAGTTTCCAACTGATGTCTTTCTTTTTTAGTGATGGAATTATTTCTAACTTCTTCTCGTCCTGGTTGCAGTGCTACAGATCGAAGGAAGGGATGAACGATCGGCCGCGCCACCGGCCCTTCCGGCCTTGCCACTTGCTGCAGCTGGTATAGCAAACTATTGCATTGATGACCCCTTCTTTTTTTTTTGTCTTTCTTAAAGTGTCATCTAATCGCATCTTTTTTTTTAGCTGCCGTTCCGATCTCGGTGCCCTTCGAGCCTCGCATCACAATGCCAACAGGCCCTTTCCTGAGACGTCCGTCCTCGAAAGGCGCCGCGAACAGTCTGCGTATGTTGAGCGACTACATCGAGGAACTCGACATCGAGACTCCTACGTCTGCTGCAGACTTCGCTATGGCGGTTAACCCGATGTTGGTGATACTCGTAAATTTCCATGACGAGGGCATCGTTGCGTCTTGGGTTAATCACTGCAGGGAGATCGAGGCTCGCCTGCATCAGCTGGAGTCGATGCGTCCTGCCCCTGAGGTTCTGGCCGTGAGCACTCAAAGAGCAGCATGGATTGAGCAAAGCGCTTCTTACGTCCACCACTTGGAACAAGAAGCGGCTTTAAGGCTGAGGGAATACCGAGAGACCTCGAGCGAGACAGCTCGTCTGCGTGCTGAGGTTGAGGCGAATGCTGCCCAAGTGAAGGCTATCTTTGAGGGCCTCCTGGAACGCATCTCTCATGGGCTAAACTTGAAGCGAAAGCTTGATGTCGCCGAGCGTGACACCCCAGCCGCGAAGCTGCTCATCAGGCCGTTGGGGTGCAGCTTGCATCTTTCTTGCAGCAGCGGGCTCAAGTGGAGGCAGAACTGGCGGTGGTGGCCGACCAGGAGAAAGCGTGGAAGGAGGTGCGCGAACAATTGCTAGAGCTATGCAAGACGCTTCCTTCCCAGTAGTTCCCCTTGTATCAATACAATTGTAAAAAAAATTTCTTTTATCAAATAATATGTATCCATTCTTTATTCTTTTGTACGCTTCACCTTGTACTTGATTAAATTAATAAATAAAGATATACATTTTTCTTTGCAATATCTTTTACTATTTCTTTGCTTTCTCCCTTCTCTTACTATCAACATGCTGTCTTGATAAACACAATTGACAGATAATAGAGTAAGCATCTAGATTTCTCTAAGAGATAGCGATGGCTTAGGCCGCAGGTTCAGATCTGCTGCTTAAGACTTTTCAACTCTATGAACCGTGAGGGTCTCATAGAGATTTTTCTCCCTACGGATCGAGAGGATCTCGTAGGTGGATTTTCTCCTTAGGAATCGTGAGGATTCCTAAGTGTGTTTTCTCTTATAAGTCGTAAGGATCTTATAAGAGAATTTTCTCCCTTACAAGTCGAGAGGACTCGTAAGTGGTTGGTGAGTTGACTTGTTTCCGGGTCGAAGTATTGCTCCGACGGGGAGGTCATTGGCTGACTTGTTTCCGAGACGGAGGTCGTTGGCTGACTTGTTTCCGCGACGGAGGTCATTTGCTGACTTGTTTCCGAGACGGAGGTCATTGGTTGACTTGTTTCCACGACGGAGGTCATTTGCTGACTTGTTTCCGCGACGGAGGTCGTTGGTTGACTTGTTTCCGTGACGGAGGTCGTTGGTTGACTTGTTTCCGTGACGGAGGTCGTTGGTTGACTTGTTTCCGCGACGGAGGTCGTTGGTTGACTTGTTTCCGCGACGGAGGTCGTTGGCTGACTTGTTTCCGCGACGGAGGTCGTTGGCTGACTTGTTTCCGTGACGGAGGTCGTTGGCTGACTTGTTTCCATGACGGAGGTCATTGGCTGACTTGTTTCCATGACGGAGGTCGTTGGTTGACTTATTTCCACGACGGAGGTCATTTGCTGACTTGTTTCCGAGACGAAGGTCATTTGCTGACTTGTTTCCGAGATGGAGGTCGTTGGCCGACTTGTTTCCGAGACGGAGGTCATTGGCTGACTTGTTTTCGCGACGGAGGTCATTTGCTGACTTGTTTCCGAGACGAAGGTCATTTGCTGACTTGTTTCCGAGATGGAGGTCGTTGGCTGACTTGTTTCCGAGACGGAGGTCATTTGCTGACTTGTTTCCGAGACGGAGGTCATTTGCTGACTTGTTTCCGAGACGGAGGTCGTTGGCTGACTTGTTTCCGAGACGGAGGTCATTGGCTGACTCTAGGTTGTCTGTGAACCGCAGAGTCTTGGAACTGGGGACTTTGCCGTGGCTCCGATTGGTGATGTCACGTCCGTGTCCTGCTGGAATGAGGAGGAACGTCGCTGCTGGTCTCCAGGCTGTAGATGTGGCCGTCGAGATCTGACTTCCCTTTGACGCAGCCTGGTGGGGAAATGTAGTCCCCTTTCCCCTTTTTTTTTGTTTACGCCCATGGATTGTATACATGTAAGTCCATGTCACGCACCCCACGAACTTGCGGGGAGGTGGAATATATGAAAAACGATTATCAAAGCTTCATAACACGGACTTGAGCACATGAATCGTTATCTAAACCATTACTAACTATCAACTAGAGGTTTAACTACTCGGATTTGAAGTTATACCTCACGTTACATGTCCTTCGGGTCTTCATTGCTATCCTCCACTCCTCATAGGCTCCTTGGAACATCGACACCTCAACGGCCTCCTCGAATCAAAGACGATCCACCCGAAAGCTCCTACGCCAAGCTTAATCTCAAACTTGAGATAACTAGGTTGCTTAAAGTGCTAATCTAAGCTACCTAGGGGATATAGAGTGAGGTTATGGATGTATTAGTCTAGCTAACCCTTGATCTCAACTCATGAGAGGTTAGGGTTAGGGTTTGAAGAATGAGAGAGCTTGAGGAGAGAGAAGGTGAAGATGATAATGAAATGAGATAATGATCTATCATAATATATATGAAGCATTATTTATTTATCCAAAAATGAAATAAAAGAATTAACAACCATGCTTCATAAATATCTATGAGTGATCCATCTCCATGAGTCATTAAGCATTTATGATGCATTAATGACATGGATGAATCACACAAATGAGTCACTAATCTCATTTAATGCAATGCCACCTTACCCCCCAAGTCACTACTCTTCTAGAAGCTTCCCGACAAATTACGAGAACGCCCCTCCAATCCTTGAAAAAACGGAAAAACTTTAGACTGTATAAATCCAATAACCCGATATTAGAATCTGGCTTAAAACAAAGCCGACTAGTAAAAACTGTCCGAAAAGTCGTACGTGCGTAAACACACATACGCGTCCAAACCCTTGTCGTAAAACCATACGACCTCTATATCGTTTCGCCCAGAGCAGGGAAACTCCCTGTGTGGGACTCTAAAGACTCGACACTACACTGGCAGTGGGTTTAACCACAGACCGCAAGCGGCACTAGCTGTACGTAATGGTCCCCAGGTAGATGTCGATAAGAAGGCCGATGAGGAAACTCATCCGAACTCCCACTGAGCCTGATGTGACAATCTCCGTACAGTCCGGTCTGTTTGTCTAAGACTATCGCATATCAAGCCTAGGGGGCGGCAAGCGTCAGTCCCCTAATAGCTGTATAAGTCATGTCGGAGCGAAGCCCATTACACCCTGAGAAGCTACTGGAACCTACCAGTACATCTCGCTTGCCCTGGCCAGGGACTTTGCATAATGGCTCTCTGACACAACGCGTTATCATCTCCCAATACCGGGAGAGACGAATCCTATCTAACCACTACTGCCTCCAAGTGCTCGGGACTGCACCCAACTGCTACCTGTTTGCACGACTCCTTTGAGCCGTTGTAGGGTAGCAATCTAAGAACAGTGGGACACACTCAAGGCGAAGTAGCAGTGTCAAGTCTGCGGACTATGCTGTACTCATGTCACCTGGGAATTGTTAACTGACGGTGGGTATAATACCAACCAACAGTTCCCCTGTGAGTCCTGTCCGGTGTACCTGTAACCTAACGAGCACCTATATACTATCTCCAGTACGACGCACTGATGGCTATGGGACAGACTATCTCCCCAACTGGGATGAGAAGCGTACACACTAGTCTACTCTGGAGTATCGATGCCCTGTCTCGATAATCCTACGACTAGGGACCTGTATAGGATGTTGCTTATAGACTACCCAGCCCCCACTAGTGTGACTGCCATCACAACGCTGGTAATCAAGCAAAGAACTTATGGGCTCTACTAATATGTATAAGTGATACGATACAAGAAACATATGCACATATTAAAGTAGACTCAAACCAAGTAGCATACTACCATTTTTAGCAAGACTGTATATATAACTGTGAATATCCCAAGCTTCCATTAAGTAATATACAATCTAGTATGATACAATAATGGCCCCTAGAGCATATACACTAACAATCTCCCACTTGCACTAGGGCCATGAGCTGGCATATCGTAGACCTATCATCTCGAATAGCCTCTCGAACTGCGTCTGAGGAATGGCCTTTGTGAATGGATCAGCAATGTTATTCCCCGTCTCTACTCTTTTCACCTTGATCTCTCGGCGATCTACGATCTCCCTGATCAGGTGATACTGCCTTAAGATGTGTCTGGACTTCTGATGGGACCTCGGTTCCTTCACTAAAGCTATAGCGCCGTTGTTGTCACAATACAGAGGTATTGGACCAACACTGGAAGGAACCACCTGAAGTTCTGTGAGGAACTTCTTCATCCAGACAGCTTCTTTTGTGGCATCGCAAGCAGCTATGTACTCCGCTTCCATTGTTGAGTCAGTAACGGTCTCCTTCTTGGAACTCTTCCAACAGACCGTCCCTCCATTGAGGGTAAAGACATAACCCGACATGGACTTGGAGTCATCTTTGTCATTCTGGAAGCCGGAGTCGGCAAAGGTCTCCATCTGAAGGTCTTTTCCGCCATACATCAAGAACATCTCCTTAGTCCTCCTCAGGTACTTGAGAATGTTCTTTACTGCTATCCAGTGATTCTCCCGTGGGTTTACTTGATACCGGCTTACTACGCTCAATGCGTATGCTACATCTGGTCTGGTACATAACATCGCATATATTATAGAGCCTACCGCTGAAGCGTAGGGTATAATTGACATGCGATCCCTTTCTAAATCAGTCTTGGGAGACATATCTTTGGAGAGGGTGATTCCATGACAAGCCGGTAGGTTACCGCGCTTAGAATCTTCCATACTGAATCTTTTCAATATGGTGTCTATGTACCTGGACTGCGAAAGTCCCAACATCCTCTTTGATCTATCACGATAGATCTGGATCCCTAAAATGTAGGTGGCATCACCTAGGTCTTTCATGGAGAATTTATATGACAAGAATCTTTTGACTGACTGTAACATAGGAATATCATTTCCTATTAGGAGAATGTCATCCACGTACAAGACGAGGAATACTACAGCTCTCCCTACAATCTTACTGTATATGCATGGTTCATCTGGATTTTTGATAAAGTTAAATTCCTTGACAGTATCATCAAAACAGATGTTCCAACTCCGCGATGCCTGCTTTAGTCCATAAATGGACTTAAGCAACTTGCATACTTTACCGCTGCTCCCACTCTGAATGAATCCCTCTGGTTGATCCATATAGACGCTTTCTTCCAAATTTCCATTTAGAAAGGCCGTCTTTACGTCCATCTGCCAGATCTCATAATCGTGGAAGGCTGCAATAGCAAGAAGGACCCGAATGGATTTCAGCATAGCTACTGGAGAAAAGGTTTCGTCATAGTCCAAACCAGGTCTTTGACAGAAACCTTTTGCAACAAGTCTAGCTTTATAGGTTTCAACCTGTCCATCTACACCAATCTTCTTTCTGAAGATCCATTTGCATCCTACGGGTTTTACCCCATCTGGAGCAAAGTCCATACTTTGTTAGTGTACATGGACTCCATTCCGGTCCGCATTGCATCCAGCCATTTTACCGAGTCACCGCTCTGAATGGCTTGCTGGAAGCTAGTAGGCTCATCATAGTCAATAGTGCAATCCTCTCTATCCCCGTCTATGAGAAAACCGTAGTATCTCTCGGGCGGATGAGATTGCCTACTACTCCTGCGGAGTGGTTCGGGAATGTCCTGTTCTTCTTGAACTACTGGTTCTACCAGATTTTCAGTTGTAGTTTGTGGTTCTGGAATTTCTTCCAGTTCTATTTCGCTCCCACTTGTATCCTTTTCTAAAACTTGTTGTTCTAAAAAATGGGCATTACGAGAAACAAAAACCTTTTGTTCCTCTGCATAATAGAACATATACCCCTTGGAGTTCTTTGGATATCCCACAAACTTACACTGTACTGATCGTGCCTCGAGCTTGTCCGCATGCTGCTTTTTAACAAAAACCGAACATCCCCAAATCTTCAGATACTGAAGATAGGGTTTCTTCCCACTCCACATCTGATATGGGGTGGTAGGCACTGTTTTGGTAGGAACCCTGTTCAGAAGATATGCCGCTGATTCTAGCGTATATCCCCAGAATGATCGCGGTAACTCAGCGTTACTCATCATGGAACGAACCATATCTAATAGGGTTCGATTCCTCCTTTCTGATACATCGTTATGTTGTGGCGTGTATGGAAGAGTAAGCTGAGAGAGAATTCCATTCTCTTTTAAGTAACCCAGGAACTCGGCACTTAAGTATTCACCACCTCGATCAGATCTCAGTGTCTTTATACTCTTGCCTGTTTGGTTTTCCACTTCATTCTTGTATTCTTAGAATTTCTCAAAGGTTTCGGATTTATGCTTCATTAAGAAGACATATCCATACCTAGAGAAATCATTCGTAAAAGTAATGAAGTAGGAATAACCACCTCGCGCATGTGTAGACATTGGACCGCACACATCACTGTGTACGAGTCCTAAGAGCTCGCTTGCTCTTATTCCGTGTCCAGTGAACGGAGTCTTTGTCATCTTTCCTTTGAGACAAGATTCACAAGTAGCATAAGATTGATATTCGAACAGATTCAAATATCCTTCTCTATGTAACTTAGTCAACCTTCTCTCATTGATGTGACCTAGTCTACAATGCCATAAGAAAGCCTGATTTATTTCTGGAGACTTTCTTTTAAGTGTGTTCTGGACATTGAAAACCTGAGCTTGACTTAATACGTATATACCGTTATCTAATGCACCGGACCCAATCAGAACTTGATTTAGGTAGATGTTAACTATATCGCTTACGAATGTAAAATCATATCCCTCTCTTGAAAGTGAGGACAATGATATGATATTACAAGTCATACTAGGTACATACAAACAATTACGTAGAATCAGTATATGCCCACTTGTCAAACCTAGGCGATATTCTCCCACGGATTCAGCGTCTACGCTCATTCCGTTTGCAACTCTGAGAGACCAATCACCTACCTTTATAACTCTACGGTTTCTCAAAGCATGTATTGAATTACAGATATGAGATCTTGCTCCGGTATCTAGTACCCAGGAAGTAGAGTTAATTGACAAACAGTTCTCAATAACAAATACACTTGAGGCCGAAGCCACAACATGCTTCGTATCCTAGTTACTGGCTTCTAAAGCCCTGCAATCTTTCTGCCAATGTCTAATCCCATAATAATAGGAACTACCCTCTTTTACTATATTAAGTCCCGAAACTTTTGCCCTTCTCTTTCCTTCTGCTTCCCTGGTTTCCTTCAGGGTAGAAGGTAGAGACTGTAGAATCAAGTCAGTATCTGACCTGTTTCCCAACTTGGTCTTCAGGTCCTTGAGCTCATCAATACAGCTAGTCATTGTAAGGACGTTGTCCCCTACAGACGACCCGAAAGCCATCCTCGCTTGAATTAAATCGGTCGAGGTCTTATATCTTGCGATATGAGATTGCTCTCCATATAAATCTTTGTTATGGAGAAAGATGGAAACCGAGTCCATCTTCTCGTGCTGCTTCTGGTATACACCATCAACTGAAGCCAACACGAGGCACTTGGCTTTCGCTTTATCCTTTTCCCTTGTCTGACGGATATCCAAATCCACGACGGTGGAAACTGGACTTGGGACGGTGGGATCTTGAGTAGTAATAGGGTGGTCCAGCTTGTCATAGGTAGTGGACATCTGGACAGACCTTTACCAGTCATATAAGTCAGATTCAGTCAAATTGTTATCTAGATTTAACCTATGTGTGGTCACAAGGTCGCTGCAATTTAAGAGAGAGAGAAGAAAACACTTATTAGCATGATGCTCTTGCAAGTTTAGAGTGGTTATTTATTTATCTAAACAGGATGGCTCCCACTGTTTCTCGAATCCTTCGTCAAACCATAAAAGAAGAATTAGCCAGGACTATTCTCACCGTACAATACTTGCTTAACCGTTCAGCCAGGCTAGTGTCGATACTTCGAGGGAGGTTTTCCAACGCTTTCGCGAAGTTCCTTAATTAAATAACCTCTTTTCTCTGGGGGCGTAACCCCGCTGACACCTTTCTAGGCACCTACTTGGTTTATAACATTGATCGTTAAGTGACGAATCTCCTGATAAGTAGCATATACTCACAGTAGGATCGGGATCCAAAATATCATCGTATAATAATGTTGAAGGAATCCTACCAACATTCATCAAACTCCAAAATGGTATGCATCTCTCTGCAAATTTCAGTTTCTTTAGAAATTCCCGATATTGATTTTTGCCCCATGCTCTTATGACCTTGGCGTTGGTCAAAATGTCATAAGTCACATGTCAAGTTCTACCCATCATTGTCCTTGTTAATTTGAACCCATCCGTACATATCCCTGACGTTGGCCAAATGATAATACGACTGTCCCAAACTAACACATCTATCTATGCAACAAATGAAATATCCAGCAGCTACCAAACACTATGCCCTGGCGTTGGTCAAATGCATAGCTTGAATACTACTGAATACCCAAATGAAATGACGGAGGGCTACGAATGGTTTTGGCAAAACCGTGAACGTAGTGAACTTGATATAATCGAAGGAACCTGATAGCTTTTTAAAACGAGTGGTTAAAGCTCCGCAATTAAAAAATTCTGCTCTTTTAAAATAACCGAGTGGTTTCTTTTAAATTTGTTCCAACGATTTAACTTTGGTTTATTTTCTTTGCATTATTATAATGCGTCCCATCATTAATCTTATCATTGCAGAAAACAACGAAAATACCACGTCCTCTTATGCCATCCGCATTCGCCACTGGGTCCCGTCATCACCCGTTAGGTTACTTAACTAACGACAGAGCGGGGGCTGGGCTAGCGCGGGTGTAAAACATAAGTGACGTCTAATAGCTATCATATATAGATATTGTACATTCGTCAGATGCAATAATAAGCATTCCAGATCACAGATGAACTTTATTGGATTTACTAGCAATCCGCATTTGCTTTGAGCCTGCAATAAAAGACGGATTACACAGTTGTGATGAATAGCCACTACCCCACCCTAGACCCCTACGGGTACGGCAAACTACCCGCCAAGTACCCGAAGTGAAGCGGTCTCCCTCAACAACGTGAGTAGGCCACTAAACACTTTGACGTACCCGGTAGTTTGTGTACCCCACCTTGGGTCTATCCTAGGAGCAAAAACAGTAAAAAGAAATAATACAACGGTGGCTACAACCGCAACCTGGATGTGCCCCGCAAAAGAATATTACATCAAATTACATTTACATTGAATGAATGAATATTAAATACATCTCAAACCCCTGCTAATCATCACAACAGTTCAACACAGTTCATATACACAAACAGTAGACATTACAGAAATATGCAACCCCCTGCCAACCGACATACTAGTAGTTAGGGGAGGTTTACGAACACATTAAACATTACAGATACAACCCAATTAGCAAATATCTTAGAACATCGATCGAATACCATATTCCGTGTCTACCCCAGAAGCAAACCTGTACTGAAGAAACCTGGGTAGAAACATAACATACTAGAAAACAAAACACCAAATATAATGAATTACAGAGCAAATCCGAGTCAACTTGGAGTTGACTCGGCCGCGGATCCGGGCCAAAAGCACCATTTGGCCGCGGTTCCGCGGTTGTCAAGTCGAGTTGAGCCCTCGTATTTTCCCAGAATTCATTAAATTCCCTGCTGTAAATTTTAAGGTATGTCAAATATTTTTTAAGACACTTTTAAAATTAACAGAAACTTAGGGTTTCGTAATTTTATTTTCGTGTTTTTCTGTCGATCGAACTTCTAATAAGTTGTTAACAAGCTAGTAATGGTTTAGTTGGCTCTGATACCACTGTAAGTCCATGTCACGCACCCCACGAACTTGCGGGGAGGCGGAATATATGAAAAACGATTATCAAAACTTCGTAACATGGACTTGAGCGCATGAATCGTTATCTAAACCATTGCTAACTATCAACTAGAGGTTTAACTACTCGGATTCAAAGTTATACCTCACGTTACATGTCCTTCGGGTCTTCATCGCTGTCCTCCACTCCTCGTAGGCTCTTTGGAACATCGGCACCTCAACGGCCTCCTCGAATCAAAGACGATCCACCCGAAAGCTCCTACGCCAAGCTTAATCTCAAACTTGAGATAACTAGGTTGCTTAAAGTGCTAATCTAAGCTACCTAGGGGATATAGAGTGAGGTTATGGATGTATTAGTCTAGCTAACCCTTGATTTCAACTCATGAGAGGTTAGGGTTAGGGTTTGAAGAATGAGAGAGCTTAAGGAGAGAGAAGGTGAAGATGATAATGAAATGAGATAATGATCTATCATAATATATATGAAGCATTATTTATTTATCCAAAAATGAAATAAAAGAATTAACAACCATGCTTCATAAATATCTATGAGTGATTCATCTCCATGAGTCATTAAGTATTTATGATGCATTAATGACATGGATGAATCACACAAATGAGTCACTAATCTCATTTAATGCAATGCCACCTTACCCCCCAAGTCACCACTCTTCTAGAAGCTTCCCGACAAATTACGAGAATGCCCCTCCAATCCGTGAAAACACGGAAACACTTTAGACCGTATAAATCCAATAACCCGATACTAGAATCTGGCTTAAACCAAAGCCGACTAGTAAAAACTGACCGAAAAGTCGTACGTGCGTAAACACACGTACGCGTCCAAACCCTTGTCGTAAAACCATACGACCTCTATATCATTTCGCCTGGAGTAGGGAAACTCTCTGTGTGGGACTCTAAAGACTCGACACTACGCTGGCAGTGGGTTTAACCACAGACCGCAAGCGGCACTAGCTGTATGTAACGGTCCCCAGGTAGATGTCGATAAGAAGGCCGATGAGGAAACTCATCCGAACTCCCACTGAGCCTGATATGACAATCTCCATACAGTCCGGTCTGTTCGTCTAAGACTATCGCATATCAAGCCTAGGAGGCGGCAAGCGTCAGTCCCCTAATAGCTGTATAAGTCGTGTCGGAGCGAAGCCCATTACACCTTGAGAAGCTACTGGAACCTACCAGTATATCTCGCTTGCCCTGGCCAGGGACTTTGCGTAATGGCTCTCTGACACAGCGCGATATCATCTCCCAATACCGGGAGAGACGAATCCTATCTAACCACTACTGCCTCCAAGTGCTCGGGACTGCACCCAACTTCTATCTGTTTGCATGACTCCTTTGAGCCGTGGTAGGGTAGCAATCTAAGAACAGTGGGAGACACTCGAGGCGAAGTAGCAGTGTCAAGTCTGCGGACTATGCTGTACTCATGTCACCTGGGAACTGTTAACTGACGGTGGGTATAATACCAACCAACAGTTCCCCTGCGAGTCCTGTCCGGTGTACCTGTAACCTAATGAGCACCTGTATACTATCTCCAGTATGACGTATTGATGGCTATGCGACAGACCATCTCCCCAACTGGGATGAGAAGTGTAGACACCAGTCTACTCTGGAGTATCGATGCCCTGTCTCGATAATCCTACGACTAGGGACCTGTATAGGATGTTGCTTATAGACTACTCAGCCCCCACTAGTGTGACTGCCATCACAACGCTGGTAATCAAGCAAAGAACCTATGGGCTCTACTAATATGTATAAGTGATACGATACAAGAAACATATGCACATATTAAAGTAGACTCAAACCAAGTAGTATACTACCATTTTTAGCAAGACTGTATATATAACTGTGAATATCCCAAGCTTCCATTAAGTAATATATAATCTAGTATGATACAATAATGGCCCCTAGGGCATATACACTAACAATACAGGGGTCACTATGGACTTACCTGCAGGGCAAAAGTTTCATTCTTTCATTTTTTTTATTTCTTTCTGCGATGCTCTATCATTTCAGCTTTTTACATCGCGAAAGTCGCGATTGCCCAATCATTTAGGCTATTTTTCGCGGTGCCCAATCATTTCGGCTATTTTGTGCTCATACGTTTTT
Organism: Agapanthus africanus; assembly: GCA_030015575.1. NCBI lineage: Eukaryota > Viridiplantae > Streptophyta > Magnoliopsida > Asparagales > Amaryllidaceae > Agapanthus > Agapanthus africanus. The sequence goes on from CM057339.1 coordinate 34,042,674, forward strand.
ACTTGTTGCTCTCTCTTTTTTTTATTGCAAGTTGCCCCATCATTTCGGCTATTTCGTATGCATGTGCGGCCTACTGGCTTTTCACTGTAAACCTGAAATTAGACATCGATTTCGGCATCAGCACCGCTACAACTGGGATATTGCCAGGAGCGAATCATCATTTGCCTCCGTCGATGTCAAACAAAGGTGGCTTAGAGAACAGGGTTAAGGTCCTGTCGGCTAAGGCTTTTGACTTCATGAGCCGTAAGGGTCTCACAAAGGTATTTCTCCCTACAAGTCGTGAGGATCTCGTAGGTGTATTTTCTCCTTAGGGACCGTGAGGATTCCTAAGTGTATGTTCCTCTGTAAGTCGTAAGGATCCTACAAGAGGGTTTTCTCTTTATAAGTCGAGAGGACTTATAAGGGTTGTTCATCGTGCGTACATATCCCCAGTCATGGATGGGACTTGGTTAGGGAAATGTTTACTCGCGCCCGTGGATTGTATACAAGGGTCAGTATTGAACCACTTGTAGGGCAATATCAAAGGTTGTGGGAGTTGCTTAAGCACAGGTCTAGGTCTCTGTAACTTAAGACTTTCAAATCTTATGAGCCGTGAGGGTCCCATAAGAGAGTTCTCCTTACGAGTCGTGAGGATCTCGTAAGTGTATTTTCTCCTTAGGAATCGTGGGGATCCCTAAGTGTGTTGCTCCCTTGTGAGTCGTAAGGATCTCACGCGGGTAGTTTCTCCATACAAGGTCGAGAGGACCTTGTAAGTGTCCTTTAACGAGCTTGCGCCCTTTCAGGTTTTCACAAACACTTGCCGGTAGTCCTGCTGTTTTTACTCACGGAGCCCTTTCGGGTTTTCATCCGTACCCATTTTGCTTATGGACATACCGTTTTTTATTCTTTTTATTTTCTCTCTCTTTTTTTTACGAGGTCGCGCTCTTTCGGGTTTTCACGAACACTCGCCGGTAGCCCTGCTGTTTTTACTCACGGAGCCCTTTCGGGTTTTCATCCGTGCCCATTTTGCTTATGCACATACCGTTTATTATATATATTTTTTTATATATTATTTTTTTTCTTTTACTCATCTCGTCAGCCTGAAGATGCTGCGGTAATAGTTTAAAGACGTTTCGGTCCTTCGTTAGTTTAAGGACGTTTCGGTCCGTCAGTTTAAGGACGTTTCGGTCCGGCGTTAGTTTAAGGACGTTTCGGTCCGGTATCCAGTTTTAGGATGTAGTGGTCCGCCATTAGTTTAAGGACGTTTCGGTCCGCCATTAGTTTAAGGACGTTTCGGTCCGTTATCCAGTTTTAGGACGTAGTGGTCCGCCATTAGTTTAATGACATTTCGGTCCGTGGGGCTTTCTCTATGAATGAGCATGATGCCCCCGGCATATCCATCTTTTTCGGAGCATGTGGTTGTGGCGGGCTCACCTTCCAGTTTTTGGACAGCGCGAGTTCGCCTTGTTGGTACTGGTTTTCAACCCAGTTTTTGAAGACGAAGCAATCTTCGAGCGGATGACTTACTGCTCGATGGTAAGGGCAGTAATTAGGATTGTTGACATCTCCCGGCTGTAGCGGACGTTTCGGATTCGGCAGATTGACGAATCCGTTGCGCACTGTCAGTTTAAACAGTTTCCTCGTTTTATCTTGGGGAAACGAGTAAGGACATCCCAGTCTTTCCTCGAGTGATGGGCGTGGGCGCATGTTGTTTTGGCGAACAATCGATTTTGAGTTGCTCGGCTGTTGTTGAATGTTGGCGACGAAGGTCATTTTTCCTTTTCCTTTATCCTTTTTGTTCGCTCCGTCGTTTGCGGGTCCGAGATTCTTTCCGGGTAGTATGCCCTTGCACGGATGAATGTTCTCATGATTCTTCAATTCTTCAGAGATGGATTCCTTGAAGAGAGAGTTGAAGGCTGTTTCTTCATCGGGGTCGTTCCTGTGGCAATTGCCGGCGACTCTTTTATGCTCATCTGTCGTATTTTTCCGCCGTCTACGAGCTTCCCGCTTTGTTCTGTTAACGTAATGTTTGTGAGTGACATACCCTTGCCACCAACACTTAAAGGAGTCGCAGTCTTCAGTAGCGTGTGCGATCTTCTGATGATATAGGCAATAGTTAGGATACATCTCTATTCCACCGAGAGTGTTTTCTTCCGAGGGTGGTAGCTTCATTCCTATTGATATGGCTTTAGCAAACCTTTTCCTCGTCTTGAATTTGTTTTCATCGGCAGTGGATGTCTTTCGATTTGATGGGAATACCTCGACTCTTTCGTCCAGTCGGCGGTGTTTGGATCCTTCCAGTATGGCCATCTCACGCTCTTGATTGGCTTTAACTTTCAGATGAATCTCATTCAGGAAGGTATCGATCATCTCATCTGATGGTCGCAGAATTTCTGGTTCAGGGTCTGTTCCCAGCTTCTCAGCGCAAGGAATTTCCTCATCGTCTGTAAACGAATGGGAAATCATATGACAGCTCGCCACGTATTCTTCAGATTCATCCGACGAGTTGTCTTTCTCATTTTCCTCTTGAAAGACGTGGTTGTGGAACTCTTGGAGTGTAATGGGAGTCCGTGCCTTCCGGTTGTATTCCTCCAGCGCGTCAATTTGTTTTTGTAAGTTCGTGCGCTTATCGCCAGGCTTCACGTGCTTCTTGGCTTTCTTCTTCTTCTTCTTCTTTGAAGATTTTGACAGCTGGTTGTGAGTGCTTGGGCCACCATCATCAGTCTTTGGAGTTGGACGCGGCTTCAACATCCCTTCAGTGATCTGAGGTTCCAACGGGTTCTTCCACTTGATCGCTGGGCATGTTTGAAGATCGTTCAGCATCCTCTTTTTCTTGGCTGACAGCACAACCTCCCATGGAGCTTCTTCAACGAGAGAGCATGTTGCCCCCGGCGTATTCATCCTTTTAGGGGTGTGAGGCTGAGGCGGATTCACCTTCCATCTGTCGGACAACGCGAACTTGCCCTGTTGGTACTGGTCTTCAATCCAATTTTTGAAGACGTAGCAATCTTCGATCGGATGACCCAGTACTCGGTGATAGGGACAGTAATTGGGATCATGGACGTCGTTTGGCTGCGACGGACGTCTTGGATCCGGCAGGTTTATGAGTCGGTTGCGCAACGCCAGCTCGAATAATCTTCTCGTTTTATCTCGGGGAAACGAGTAAGGACGTCTTAGTCTCTCCTCAAGGGGTACATGCGGACGCATATTATTTTGACGAACAACCGGCTTCGAGTTGCTCGGTTGTTGTTGAGCATTAGCGACAACGATCACTTTTCCCTTCCCCTTGTCATTTCGGGAGTCCGGCTTTGGAAGAGGGGGTCTATGGCCCATCTGATCCATTTGCGCTAGCTTGTCGATCAGGGCCTGGAAGGTAGTCGGCTTGAAGAACATCATAAATTGCGAGATGGTTGCTTGCGGATCAAGGGTTCCCACAAACATACCCACTGCAGGAGCTTCTTCAATGCGTTGCTCGGATTTTGACCATAAGTTCCGCCACCGTATAGCATATTGGACCCATGTCTCGTCCGGCTTCACCCTGGCATTAATCAATGCCGTCATCGGGGTGCGTTCGCTGGCGCTTGCGAAACGCTGGGTAAATAGCAACTCCATCTCCGTGAAGGTCTTGATAGAGTCGTTCGGGAGATCAGAATACCACTCGAACGCTGTATCTGATAAGCTTCCAACGAACTAGCGAAGCAATAATTTATCATCGCCGCCAGTGTTGCCGCAGAGTGCCCTGAACTGGGCTACATGCTGGTGGGGATTGCCCGTCCCCTTATAGACATAGAACTTGGGAATGGTATAGCCCGGCGGGTACTTGATCTGGTCGTACCAGCTCGGATATGGTCGTCCCGTTTTTACGACCTGACCGGCTGCTTCAGTCGCATGATGAACCCGTATTTGTTGGGCTATATAGTTATCCAAGTCAGCTTTGGAGATTGTCTCCTCCTTGGCTGTTGACAGAGCCGGTGGAGGATTTGACGTTTCTCCCCTATCATCTTCAAGGACGATAGGGGGATCTTCAACTGGAGGATCTTGTTGGATCATCATCCCCACCATGTCTTGGAACAGGAGGGCCATACGCTTTATGTTGGCTGCTTGTTCAGTAGCCTCTTTATCCTTCTTCTCCAATATACGACGAAGGAATTCAGCGTCAGTTTCTTGCTCCTGACGTTCATCCGAGGACTCTTCGGGGCTTTCTTTTGGCCCAGTGAGTGCGGCCATTGCGTTCATCATCTCCTGGAGCTTTTGCTGTTGCTCCTGAGCTTTGGTCACTGACCGTGTAAGCGGCCGATGACCTGTAGATGCACGGCTGTCCTCTTTACCAGACACCATGTACACGGTATGAACTACCATGCCCCCAGACCTAGGGCGTTTGGGCTCGCTGTCCTTGGCATTTGCCGCAGGCATGGGAATTTTCTCTGGCCTCCTTCTCTTATGGGCCGCTAAAGTTGAGGGGGCCGTTGCAGCAGGCACCCTGGTGGTGGTCGTCCTTTGCTGTTTGTCCGGACGGTTCTTTTCTTCTTGCACTTTCTCCCTTTTCCGCTGACGAGAGTGACCTTGATCAATTACGGAGTCTTGGACTCTCGGCCATACTTTATAAATTTTGGAGGATAGCCGCTGAGGGGGCTGCTCCAGCTTCGTTTCCGGAACCCTCTCCGCAGATAGAGGAGATCTTTTCAGCATAGCAGTTGGAGAGTTCTTACGCACCTTCCTTAATAATTCAAAGTTGTTCCCAGTTGGAACAGCGGGATCAACTTCCACCATTGGAGCGGGTGGAGTTATCCCCGAGGGGGAGTTGCCCCAGCCTTTCTTACTCGTCACCAATGGCGACGTCGAGCATGGCGAGCCGTTGGGACTGGCTCGGCGATAGAGACAGCTTCTTTTTGCCCTCTGTCCGGATGAGGCGCCGCTGGTGTTAACCTCTTAAAGACTGAGGTTGTCCTTTGAGGGGTGATATTCAATCTGTCAAAGACAGATCCTCGAGCAGGAGCAGGAGCCGGAATAGACAGCCTTGAAAAGATTGACTCTTTGACAGGAGAAGCCGCCTTGACGACTTCTGGAGCAGCGGTTGTTGCCTTCCTCGGGACAGCCACTTTAGAGTTCATGAGCTTCCTGGCAGGCCCATCAGAGTTCTGATCCAGCCTGGCAAAGACAGAGGCTGTTGATTTGATATTGGATGACCCGTTGGCGGGGGCCGTTATAGCAGTGAGCCGATCGAAAACCGACTTCTTGTTCGCTTCTGGTGCGGGCATTGGCATGGTGAAGCTTGCCGGCGGGATCATGGTCCCGAAAAACAGGCCAGTGGTGGCATGGGTCACCTGTTCTACCGGCAGGGCAAGATAGAGGCCGCTTGAGGCCCATATGCTACACCTCCAGATGAGGTGGAGCGTCGGTTGCATTGGCACTTCGAGTAGTTCGAGCAGTTAGAGGCCATTGATGCTTGATTTCTGCGCCAGGCAAAAGACCAAATCTTAGTAACTTGAAACCCAAAGGCAACCATTAACAAACCGCGATTCGTTCGTGAAGACGATACACGAAGTGTGGAGTGGAAAGAGGAAAATGTCCCACCGGGCGTGCCAGAATCTGTTCCTCTCCGAAAGACGGCGCACAGGACTGCGAAGTCCTGACACTGAGATTCGGGGCAGATGCTAATTGGTTTTATCCGTCCACCTCTCCGAAAATGCTAAGTTGATTTATGGCACCATGTATCGGAGGTTTAGACGGATGCGGCCGATGTAGCAGACTTCGTCAGATTCCCCCTCGCTTGAGGGGTTTTTGATTATGGGGACGCTCTTCCCTACAGGCGCAAGCCCCTGCAGTTAATTACGCTACCGCATCGCGGTAACCACTTTCTCCTTCTCCAGAATTTCATTTCGTGTCGTGTGTGTTTGTTTTGTTTGTGGTTGCCCGTGGATTGTATACGGAGACTAAGTTATGCCGTCGCCCGTAGGACGTGGATTAGTCCAAATCCGTATTTACTTAGATTTGGGTTTGGTGTTTTAGTTTAAGGATCCGTTAGCCATATTGAGGCTAAGATCGACTTAAACTTTTGTTAAGGATACGTTAGCCTAATCTCCAGACTAAGATCAACTTAATGGGATCGTTTAGATCCAACAAAAGAGCAATTGGCTCTATTGTTTAGTTTAATGACGTTGCGGTCGATTTCCAGTTTAGGGACATGGTGGTCCATTGCCAGTTTAGGGACATGGTGGTCCATTTTATTTGTGGCCGTCGGGACCCGTCACCTCTCTGACGTCGTTGAAGGATTACAACGATAGGAATCAGAGGAGCTCGGAGATGTACCATTGAACCGGATGTAAATTGATTTAGGAGAGCAGTCTTGCTCAGTCAATTTAATTTGAGGACTTACGGCCATGATTGGGCTTAGTCTAGTTGAAAAAATGTTCAACACTTTTATTTGTCTTTGGCCTAATAGGCCTGTGCTAGGGCTTTGCCCCTTTTTAAATAATGCATTGCATTTTTTATTTCGTTTGGGCTCTGCCCTTTTATAAATGATGCAGAGCATCAATTTTATTTGGGCTCTGCCCTTTTATTGCATTGCAATTTATTTTGGCCTACTAGGCCTTTTTGATTTGGGCCTGACCCTTTAGTAAACAATGCTTTGCATTTGTCAGGCGCTTTGCGCCAATCACTGAGCGCAAGCGCTTGTGGAGATGACACGTGTCACGCAAGCGCAGTGCGCTGCGCCAGTGCGCCGCGCTTGCGCTGCTGACACGTGGCGCGCTCTGGTGAGTTGCGCCAATTTTAGAGAGCAAGGCTCTATCTTAAAAGCGCATAGCGCAAGTGGTTCAGGTGCTGACACGTGGCGCTTTCTGGTGGCTTGCGCCAACCCAAGGAGCGCAAGGGCGCAATTCATGAGTGCAAGGCACTTTTCAATAGCGCAAGGCGTATCTGAGCAATTTTAAGATCAAAGAACAAATTTATGTTCTTCAAAGGAGGCTTTTTCCTCAAGATCCAAGAACAAAAGTTCTTGTTTTTTATAAAAGGGTCTGCCTTTATAGATCAAAAGATCTGTGAATGAAGTAAAATACTTCTTTTAGTCTTTTTATGATTAAATCTTTTTGATTTTTTCTTTATTAAAGACCTTGGTCTTTTTCTTAGATCTCTGATCTTTTTAGAAGATGGTTCTTCTTTTTACGAGATGGTTTTATCTCTATTATGCAAGAACATAGTTCTTTTTACCTTGAAGATGAAGAAAAAATCTTCTTTTTTTTTCTAAGAGCTTGCTCTTTTTTGCAGAGGGGTTTCCTCTCTTTTCTTCTCAATATTCTGTATCTCTATCTCTCTTTAGACTTGAAGTCTAGGGTCCTTTATATAGGGCTAAATGATTTGTTAAATCAGTTTTAAGAGATCTTTCTCTGCTTGAATTGGGAATATTTCCCACCGTTGGATCTTTGATCCTAAGGCTTCTGTTTTACAGAAGAAAATCTTCTTTGTTTCCCTCCGAACACAGAGACGCGACCGCGTAGGTCCGTCTTGCCTGAAATTCGGGGCAGATGCTAATTAGTGCTATCCGTCCACCTCTCCGAAGATACCAAGTTGATTTATGGCACCATGTATCGAAGGTTTAAACGGATGCGGCCGGTGTAGCAGACTTCGTCAGATTCCCCCGCGTTTGAGGGGTTTTTGATTGTGGGGACGTTCTTCCCTGTAGGCGCAAGCCCCTGCAGTTAATTACGCTACCATATCGCGGTAACAACTTTCTCCTTCTCCAGATGGTCACTTTGTGTCGTGGGTGTTTGTTTTGTGTTTGGTTGCCCGTGGATTGTATACGGAGACTAAGTTGTGTTGCCGCCCGTAGGGCGTGGACTAGTCCAAATCCGTATCTTTCTTAGATTTGGATTTGGGGGTTGGGTTTGTAGGGTTTCTAGGCACACTCAAGAGGTTCTACAAGGCATCAACCATGCCAAAATCAAATTTTTTATGTGCCTAACAACTCTATGCAAGATCGTTAACTAGAGATTAGGCGAAACTATGCAAGTTAACAACTTTAACTACAAGTGAAAGGGACTACAACCTTTGTTGATCTGGTCCTCCACTTCCAAAGCTCCGTGAAGACGTCCCTCCGCTGCGATCATCGGAATCCCGGACTCTAGCGATGGTTTCGTTGGAGAAATAAGCGGGCTAGGTCGCTGACTTCGATGCCGAAGATGATCTACGTCGGGGAGACTCAAACTCAAGCTCCATCTTCACTAGGTCATGAAACTTGTGAAGATAACACACTCTACTACATGGAAAGTTGTAGAGGATGAAGAAATAGAAAGTGGGTTCACTTTAGAATTGGATTTCTCACTTGATTTCTTCACTTGATAATTTTCAAGCAAGCTTTCTTCTTCTTCATCAAGAAGAAGAAGAAGAAGAAAAGAAAATGAATTAATTGAAAAAATAATAAATCAAGTGAAGAATTATCATAATGTAACCATGGGTAAGTTTAACTCATGTAGAGAGTAAACCATAGTTTAGGTAATGGTTAGGTTTAAGAACAAAACAAAATGGCTAGACTTTTCAAAGAAGCTAAAAAGCTTCATGAAGCTTCAAGTATAAAACAAGAAAAGCCACCATTTTGTTTAATCAAAATAAATAAAGAAAATAAAACCTTAACCATTAACTAAACATGGTGTAAATCATACACATACCCAAGTTTGCATGTATCATCAAACATGATACAATCTAGTGCACAAAAATATATTACATATACAACTTGTGCACATCAAGTGAGAAAATCAATTTTAAGTGAACCAATACTAGTTAATGTAAAGTGATATATCATATATATAATTACACATTAAATTATTAAATCAATACTTGATTTAATGATCCGGTCATATCGCATATAACCGACTAATATCTAGTGTATCATGTTAGTTGTATGTATGCCCTAGAGGCCAGTATTGTACAGATGATGTATATTATATTGGATGCTTGGACATATATAGAGATGACTTTCTTGCTCGATATGATAGTATGCTATCTGGTTGCACTTTATCTTAACATGTATAGTAGTCTCTTTAAACTGTCTTATAGTTACATGTTGGTAAAGCCCTTAGGATGTGTACTTGACTACCTGGACTATGATGCAGATCATACTAGTGGGGACATGGTAGTCCATAAGTACATCCTTCAAGGTCCCTAGTCATAGGTGTATCGAGACGGGGCATCGATATACCAGTGTAGACTAGCGTATACGCTTCTCGACCCATGAGATGGGCGATGGATGATCCCATATCCATTGGTGTTTGACATCAGAGATGGTATACGGGTGCTCAGTGGAGACTGGGTACACTGGACGGACTCGCCGAGAACTCCCAGTTGGTATTATACCTCACGTCAGATGGCAGTTCTCAGGTGACACTTGTGCAGGTTAGTCTGTAGACCCGAGATCGTCATAGAGTCTTATGTGATTCCCACCGTGCTTTGATCTCCACCTTACCACGTCCATGAGGGCGTGCAAAACGGTGGTTTTTGGGTACAGTCCCGAGTCACATGGAGGCAATGAGCGATAGGAGGGGTTTCGTCTCTCCCGGTATTGGGGGTTGATGTTGCGCTGTGCTCGATTGGCCGTAACAGGGAAGTCCCTGGCCAGGGCTGATTCAGAGATTTGCTGGTAAGTGTTACCAGTAGTTTCTCGACCCGTTATGAGCCTCACATCGGCACGACTTATCGGTTATTGGGGTCTGACGTTTACCACCCCTAGACTTGATATGCGACATATCAGACGAGGAGACCGGACTGTACGGGAAGTATTGCCGGTTGGCTCGACGGGAGTTGTAGCAGGTTTGCTTGTTCTCTTCTGATCGCTCAATACCCGGGTGGCCGTTACGTTTAGCTGACCGCTTGCGGCTTGGGGGTGCTTGATATGATCATCACCCACTTCCGGCGTATTGACGAGTCTCAGAGTCCCACAATGGAGTTTCCTAGTCCAGGCGAAACGTTGTGGTGCGCGTATGCGATATGCGCATGGACCCGATTAAAATGCGTGTATAGGATACCGTATATTGGTCGGGTGGCTTGCTTTTGGTAGGTCATATGTGATATGGCCGAATTGATAAATCAAGTGTTGATTTATCATTTAACCATTAGCTTCTCACTTGAAATCCTTTCTTGAGTATGATGGATGAATGCATGCATGTATAGTTTCTTTATTGATTCATGCACATATGGATGTACATATACACATACATACATACATACATCCTTCATGGTTGTATATACATGAAAATGGTGGCAATATAAGACTCACACCATGGTTTTATTTATGGATTAAATTGCATTTGATTTAAAACAAAAAGGGAAAAAGCAAAATGGTCATTATTGATTTGTTTCTACACTCTTCTCTTGATCTAACCATTCTCACCCACCATTTGACCATGGGTTACTTTTCCTTTTGTGTTTTTAACTCAAGTTCAATAATATCCTAACCATGGTTTGATATGAGAAGAGGAAAATATATATTGATATATTTTCTATTTTCTTTTTAGAGTTGAACTTATCATCTTCTCATATTGCCATCATCTTCTTCTTCCTCTCTCATTTTGCTATCTAGTTCTTTGTAGTGAGCAATATACTCATCAAGATTGGATTTTGAAGTGAGAAAGAGAACCACAACATCATTCTACACAAGTCTAGCCCACTTGTTTAGAGTGTTAGCTTGATTTCGTTCACTTGATCGGATAAAGTTGCAAGCTTGGACAAAGCGGACTCCGGGTGGATCATCGGTGACCTCGAGGAGTTCAAGCGGAGCTTTTTCAAACCCCAAGTAGCCGAGGAGTCTAGCGTAGGGAGCTACAAAGGTTGTACTCTCTAAACCCTAGCATTTCTTTCATATGATGATGTGAAAAACTTGAAACCCTAATTGATTCTAGGAACGATTCTTTGTTCGTTAACTTAGCACCCTAAAGACTCCACTTTTGGTTCATGTGATGCTTCCAAACCCTTTATGTGGTGCTAGGCTAACCCAACATATCAATGTATCGAATCAACACTTGATTCGGTAGCCCGGCTATATCACATATAACCATCCGATGATACAAATCGCGAGAATAGAATACAGTATCTTATACTGGTATTATTCTCGGTCCCGCACATATCTCATATGTGCTCCTATTTCGTTTCGCTTGAGCCAGAAAACCCCTGTGTAGGACTCTAAAGACTCGTCAATACGCCGGCAGTAGGTGGTGATCATATCAATCACCCACAAGCCGCAAGCGGTCTGCCAAACGTAACGGCCACCCGGGTATTGAGCGATCAGAAAATCAACGAGCAAGCCCGCTCATACTCCTGTGAATCCAACCAGTAACACTTACCGTACAGTCCGGTCTCGTCGTCTGATATGTCGCATATCTCGCCTAGGGGTGGTAAACGTCAGACCCCAATTGCTCGATAAGTCGTGTCGATATGAGGTCTATAACAGTTCGAGAAACTACTGGTAACACCTACCAGTAAATCTCAGCAACCCTGGCCAGGGATTTCCGGTTATAGCCAATCGAACACAGCACAACATCAACTCCCTATACCGGGAGAGACGAATCCCCTCCTATCGCTCATTGCCTCCATGTGATTCGGGACTGTACCCAAAAACCACCGTTTTGCACGCCCTCTTGGACGTGGTAAGGTGGAAATCAAAGCACAGTGGGAATCACACAAGACTCTATGACGATCTCGGGTCAACAGACTACTCTGTACCAGTGTCACCGGAGAACTGCCATCTGACGTAAGGTATAATACCATCTGGGAGTTCTCAGCAAGTCCGTCCAGTGTACCCAGTCTCTACTGAGCACCCGTATATCATCTCTGATGTCAAACACCAATGGATATGGGATCATCCATCGCCCATCTGTATGGGTCGAGAAGGTATACGCTAGTCTACTCTGGTATATCGATGCCCCGTCTCGATACACCCACGACTAGGGACCTTGAAGGATGTACTTATAGACTACCATGTCCCCACTAGTATGATCCGCATCATAGTCTAGGTAGTCAAGTATACATCCTAAGGGCTTTACCAACATGTAACAGAGAGACAATCAGTGTACACGTTAAGGTAAAGAGCAACCCGATAGCATACTATCATGTCGAGCAAGAAAGTCCTCTCTATATATGTCCAAGCATCCACTACAATATACATCCTATATATAGTAATGGCCTCTAGGGCATACATATAACTAACAATCTCCCACTTGCACTAGGGCCATCTGATAGCAGTGGTTGTAGTATCTCATACTCAACCATCCCATAAAAGTCTCTCTTTGGGAAAAGGCCTTTGTGAGTGAATCCGCCGTGTTGTCCTCTGAGTCTACTCTCCTAACCTCGATCCCCTGGAGATCAACCATCTCCATGATCAGGTGATGCTGCCTCAGAATATGTCTGGGTCACTGATGGGACCAGGGTTCCTGGGCCAAAGCCACCCTTCCATTGTCACACAATGGTAGGAACCTAGTTCATCTCATGAACCAGTATACACCCAAACTGCCTCTTTAGTAGTATCTTTAATAGCGATATTATTAGCCTTTATCGTCTAGTTTGCCACGGTATTTAGCTTGGAACTCTTCCAACATACCGTCCCTCTACTGAGGGCAAAGACAATGCCTGCGACTGACATTCAGTCGTCCTTATCACCCTGGAACCTTTCCAGTGATTCTCCCCAGGATCGATTGATACCATCTCACTACAACTAGTGAGTATCCTAACATCCAATTAGATCTATCTCATAGATCCAAAACCTAGGATTTAGTAGGTATCACTTTGATCCTATATGGAGAATCCTTGTGATAAGCGGAGATTGACCGAGCGTAGCATAGGAAACACCTTCCCTATCAAGAGTATGTTATCCACGTACTCTACGAGGATCAACACCATACTCTCTACTACCTTTTTGTATATACAAGGTTCATCTACCATTTTGATGAAGTCAAACTCTTTGACTACCACATCAAAACAGACGTTCCAACTCCGCGATGTCTGCTTATCCTATAAAGTAACTTGTACACATTTCCGCTGCTCCCACTGTCTATGAAGCCCTCTGGCTGTGTACTTATAAACGCTCTCTTCTAAAACAGTATTTAGAAAAATAGTCATGACACCCAACCACCAGATATCGTAGTCATGGTATGTAGCAATGTTAAGTAGGATCCGGATGGACTTAAGCATAGCCACTGGAAAAGGTTTCATCATTATCCACGCCTGGTCGATGACGAAAACCTTTAACAAGTCTAGCTTTGAAAGTCTCAACTTTTCCATCTACACCAAGTAATCTTCTCAAGATATACTCGCTCCTGATGGGGATTTAACCCTTCAGATATAGCAACCAAAGTCCATACTTTGTTGGTGTACATGGATTCTATCTCAAATCGCTAAGCATCCAGCCATTCTTAAAGAGTCTCACTCTCGATGGCCTGCTCGAAACTAGTTGGGTCATCATCTCATGATGCATTCCTCGCTCCCACTGTCATCGAGAAACTGAAGTATCTTTCAGGCAGGTGAGGAACCCTGCTAGATCGGCGGAGAGGCTGAGGTTCGTCGGGGACTATTGAATCCTTTGGTTCTTTCAAATCATTAGCTGTAGTTTGTATAGCTGGAACTTTTCCAGTTCTACAGAACTGACCTTGCCTCGATCTTGTCCGGATTTTGCTTTTAGACATAGGCCGGACAACCCTAAATCTTAACTGACTTAAGAGATGGGCTCTTCCCTTACCATATCATATATGAAGTGGTAGGCAACAGATTTGATTTGAACCCTATTCAATAGGTATGCAACTTCTCAAGTGCATAACTCCCAAAAGGAAATAGGAAACTCAGTAGTACTCATCATAGAGCACACCATATCTTATAGGGTGCTATTGCTCCGCTCTGATTCACCGCAGTGCTGTGGTATATTCAGAGGAGTAACACCGAGAGAGAATCTCATTCTCCTTTAGAATAGTTCAGGAATTCCGTGCTCAAGTATTCTCCTCCTTGATCGTATCAAAGGACATAATACTTATACCCGTTTTGGTTCTCTACTTCTAACTTATATTCTGTGAATATCTCAAAAGGTTCGGACTTGTGTTTCAACAGGAACATATGAATGAATCTTGAGAGATCATCAGAGAATGTAATGAAGTACAAAGAACCGGTCCTGGCATGTGTAGACGGGGAACCTTACATACATCAACATGTATCAATCCCAAGAGTTTACTAACTCTTTCTCTGTTTCCAGTAAACAGAGCTATGGTCATCTTATCTTTGTGACATGACTGGCAAGTTTCACAAGATGTAAATTCAAACTGATTTAAATATGCATCTATATGTAACTTCAGCTAGTCGGGTCGCATTGATATGACCTAGTCTACAATACCTCAAGAAGAATTCGTTCATTTCTGAACTCTTCCTCTTATGTGTGTTCTGTATACTAAGAACTGTAGTTCGATTTAGAACATCAATGCTTTTAGATATCGTGCCTGAACCGATCAATTTTTGATATAGGAAATGTTCAAAATATTATCCAACAATACAAAATTATATGCTTTCTTTACTAATAAAGAGACAGATATGATTTTGTACATCAGGTTCGGTATCTAATAACATTTGTTCAGAATCAATGTATTTTGGTAATACAGGGTGACAGTGACTAACAGACTTGGCTGTAACACTTGCACCGTTTTCTGTCTCATGAAACTTATCACCCGTCCTCAGTTCTCTACCTATCTGTAGCCCATGTAACAGATTACATATGCGGGATCCTGATCCGGTATCTCATACCCAGCACGTAAAGGATACCGAGAAACAGTTCTCTGTAATGAACACACCCGAAGAAGATGCATCAGCATGCACTTTCTTCGTTTGGGCGGCACGGGAAATCTGGTATTCCCCAATTTCCTGCTTTGTCTTATAACAATTATAAGTTGGAGCGGGACCAACGTTCCCCAGCTCAGTATAACAAGCGGGTTCAGTCAATACATCCGTATTATTATCTTGATTAAGGCGTGATATGGTCGCTATCTGGAGAGAGAAAGAAGAAAACACTCAGCGTGCGCTCTTGCAAGAATAGATTGGTTATTATTTTATCTAATCAGGATGGCTCCCACTGTTTTTATCAAATCTTCCTTCAAACCCTAAAAGGAAAGACTAGCCGGGATTAATTACACGCTACAAGTTTGCCAATCTTTCAGCCAGGCCAGTGTCGGTACTTTGAGGGAGGTCCCCCATGCTTTCGCACGAACCTAATTAAAGTAAACCTCGTTTTCCCAGAGGCGTAACCTCGTTAACACTTTTTTAGACACCTACTCGATCGGCTAATTGTAATGTGTAAAACTCTCCCAGGAGTAACAATTACTCGCAGTGGGTATCGGGATCCAACTATCTCATAGAAGGTATGCAATCTCATTGCAAATTTCAACACTTGAAATTCCCGATAATTTTGCCCCTAACGTGCTATGACTTTGACGAAAGCCAACAAACCATAGCCCGCTAGTCAAGTTCAACCCGTACATTTCTTGACTGAATTAAACCCACCCGCACGACCCTTGACGAAAGCCAACAAAGCCGTACGACTACCCTAATCCAATCGCATCGTATGCAGCAGATAAGCAGCATATAGCTACCGCACACTACACTTTGACGAAAGCAACAAATGTAGCACGAATACTATATACAACTTATCTGAAATGACTGAGGGCTACGACAGGTTTTTCTGAAAACCTATTGCGTAATGAACTTGATATCGTTGTAGAATCAAATGATTTTAAAATGGAGTGTTTTTGAGGCTTTTCTAGTTTTGCTAAAGGGGTCACTCCCGGTGAAGGGATCGTCGGTCCTTTCCTCGTCGAATGAGGTGTAGGATATATCATATATACCACTATTCAAAGCAAGAACTATAGAAGCAATCAAAAGACAAACCGAGGGTTGTAGTATCTGCCAGTTATTGCTAAAGGGGTCACTCCCGGTGAAGGGATCTCGGCCTTTTCCTTATCGAATAAGGTGCAGGATGTTCTACAAGGAACACCGCGATGCAAAGCAAGAACTGTAGCTACCTGTTTTTGAAAATTCGATTCCACAACATCTTTTAGGTTTCTTTTCTTTCTTTAATCATATTAATGAAGTCCCATCATTTAAGTCCACCTAATCATTACAGATAAATACGACGGACACTTATGCCATCCGCATTCGCCTCGATGTCCCCTCGTGCACCGTTAGGTTAGGTAACTAACGGCAGAGCGGGGCAGGGCTAGCGCGGGTGTAAAACATAAGTAACGTCTATATAATATATCATATATACTATATATAGTATCTATCACAGCACATCACATGATCACATCACAGATATCGCAGCAGAAGAAACATATGAATCATTGGATATACTAGGACATCCGTGTTTTATTTTGAGCCTCTATAAAACACGGATTCCACGGTCGCGATGAATAGCCAATCCCACACCCCTATACCCCTACGAGAGCAGCAAGCAACCCTTCCAATTCTAGGGTTAGGAGACCCGGACTCGACTCCTCGAGTTGGTCTCCCACTGGACCCTAGAACCCGGTTACTTATACTCCCCTCCTTGGGTCTATCCTAGTGCGGAAAAGTAAATAATATACAAATGGTGGCATCTTCCGCAACCTGGAAGTGCCCCAATAAAAGAATATTACATACAAGTTTTTACATGAATGAAAATGAAAAATACTCATCTCACATAAAAACCCCCGGCTATTCAAACACGACGATCCAATATAACATATCCAGCAACACATAATATCGCATGTCATCAACGTAAGTAAATATGTCCATCCCAATTGTCGTTGACATATAGCAACGAAACCGGGGATATCACATATTACACTTACAGTCGCAGAAAAGAAAGTGTAAAACTACAACAGTTGGAATCCGCAAACTCATTAGACATCGCATGCTTAACCAAATGAATTCTTTAGACATCGCATGCCTAACTATTATAAACCCCGCATTTCAATCTCATTATCGAAAACTCTTTTCAATATCAAGTCGGGCAATTCAACAGGATTCCCGACATCCTGATCGAATGACCGTCGCAAACTTTAGTAGACGGCCGCACCCCCGATACCGTCGACAAAGTGCACTAAGGCGGAACACCGCTACCGCGAGCACCCGAACGGATGCTTTCGGCGACGGGTTCTCCTACAGTCACTTGGTCGGGGCTATGGTGTGTGGCTGTCTATTAAGTTTACCCGGCGAGTATCCGCGTACGCTACGTGATTGCGATGGACTTTTGATCACATCAAAATTCCGTGGCAACCGATCAAATGAGACTAAACTGCTATGTTTATAACATTCAGATTAGTTATCTCATAACTAGATGTGGATTCCAATTATTGTATCACATTCCAGATAAATAGAAAATGTTAAACTTTCCGATCGAACAATCAAACACCCAAGTTTTCCCGGAACAGCTCAACACATGAAATAATTTTAAAAAACATTCACTTCATGCCACAGTACCAACGGTCCAGCCGTAGAAGGGTCAAGCCAACGCCTCACATGTGGCACGCCGTACTGCCCCAAACCCTAAGGTTCAAAGGGCAGTTCAAGTCGGTTACATAATCGAGTTAAGGTTTGTTGTCTTCTAGAGGGTCCATCGAGTTACTTGCACTACTTAGAACATTCTTAAACTTCGGAAAAATCCAACACTTGAAAATTTTCCGGCAGGGGAAAAAGTGGGTATTTATATCTGGTCGAACTTTTTAACATATTCTAAAATTACCCGGAAAAAACTCATAGACGAAGTTAAACTTTCCGGTCGAATCTACAAACTCCCAATACAACCCAGAAAACTCAACTCTTGAGTATAAATTAAAAAAATACCCAGAAAACACAGGAATCAAATAAGGAGTTACTGTGCAAAATACATAGGATAAAGTGTCTATACGGCCGCGGAACCGCCGCACGAGCCATGCTCATGCCGCGGTTCCGCGGCTCTTTTATCGATTTAAGCGCACGTGCTTCACAGTAACTCCTCAAAATCCCTGCTGAATTTTTGGCTATTTTTAATTCACAAAAATCCATGATTTCAAAAAATGTACAGAGAAGGGTTTTGGATTAGGGTTTCGGGTTCGATCGGACTTCTAACATCGTCTACACATCGCCTAAAGCTCTAGCTAGCCTCTGATACCACTTTAGGGTTCCTAGGCACACTCAAGAGGTTCTACAAGGCATCAACCATGCCAAAATCAAATTTTTTATGTGCCTAACAACTCTATGCAAGATCGTTAACTAGAGATTAGGCGAAACTATGCAAGTTAACAACTTTAACTACAAGTGAAAGGGACTACAACCTTTGTAGATCCGGTCCTCCACTTCTAAAGCTCCGTGAAGACGTCCCTCCGCTACGATCATCGGAATCCCGGACTCTAGCGATGGTTTCGTCGGAGAAATAAACGGGCTAGGTCGTTGACTTCGATACCGAAGATGATCTACGTTGGGGAGACTCAAACTCAAGCTCCATCTTCACTAGGTCATGAAACTTGTGAAGATAACACACTCTACTACATGGAAAGTTGTAGAGAATGAAGAAATAGGAAGTGGGTTCACTTTAGAATTGGATTTCTCACTTGATTTCTTCACTTGATAATTTTCAAGCAAGCTTTCTTCTTCTTCATCAAGAAGAAGAAGAAGAAAAGAAAATGAATTAATTGAAAAAATAATAAATCAAGTGAAGATTTATCATAATGCAACCATGGGTAAGTTTAACTCATGTAGAGAGCAAACCATAGTTTAGGTAATGGTTAGATTTAAGAACAAAACAAAATGGCTAGACTTTTCAAAGAAGCTAAAAAGCTTCATGAAGCTTCAAGTATAAAACAAGAAAAGCCACCATTTTGTTTAATCAAAATAAATAAAGAAAATAAAACCCTAACCATTAACTAAACATGGTGTAAATCATACACATACCCAAGTTTGCATGTATCATCAAACATGATACAATCTAGTGCACAAAAATATATCATATATACAACTTGTGCACATCAAGTGAGAAAATCAATCTTAAGTGAACCAATACTAGTTAATGTAAAGTGATATATCATATATATAATTATACATTAAATCATTAAATCAATACTTGATTTAATGATCCGGTCATATCGCATATAATTGACTAATATCTAGTGTATCAATGTATCGAATCAACACTTGATTCGGTAGCCCGGCTATATCACATATAATCATCCGATGATACAAATCGTGAGAATAGAATACAGTATCTTATACTGGTATTATTCTCGGTCCCGCACATATCTCATATGCGCTCCTATTTTGTTTCGCTTGAGCCAGGAAACCCCTGTGTAGGACTCTAAAGACTCGTCAATACGCCGGAAGTTGGTGGTGATCATATCAATCACCCACAAGCCGCAAGCGGTCTGCCAAACTTAACGGCCACCCGGGTATTGAGCGATCAGAAGATCAACGAGAAAGCCCGCTCATACTCCTGTGAATCCAACCAGTAACACTTACCGTACAGTCCGGTCTCGTCGTCTGATATGTCGCATATCTCGCCTAGGGGTGGTAAACGTCAGACCCTAATAGCTCGATAAGTCATGTCGATATGAGGTCTATAACAGTTCGAGAAACTACTGGTAACACTTACCAGTAAATCTCAGCAACCCTGGCCAGGGATTTCCGGTTATAGCCAATCGAACACAGCACAACATCAACTCCCTATACCGGGAGAGACGAATCCCCTCCTATCGCTCATTGCCTCCATGTGATTCGGGACTGTACCCAAAAACCACCGTTTTGCACGCCTTCTTGGACGTGGTAAGGTGGAAATCAAAGCACAGTAGGAATCACACAAGACTCTATGACGATCTCGGGTCAACAGACTACTCTGTACCAGTGTCACCGGAGAACTGCCATCTGACGTAAGGTATAATACCATCTGGGAGTTCTCGGCGAGTCCGTCCAGTGTACCCAGTCTCCACTGAGCACCCGTATATCATCTCTGATGTCAAACACCAATGGATATGGGATCATCCATCGTCCATCTGTATGGGTCGAGAAGGTATACGCTAGTCTACTCTGGTATATCGATGCCCCGTCTCGATACACCCACGACTACGGACCTTGAAGGATGTACTTATGGACTACCATGTCCCCACTAGTATGATCCGCATCATAGTCCAGGTAGTCAAGTACACATCCTAAGGGCTTTACCAACATGTAACAGAGAGACAATCAGTGTACACGTTAAGGTAAAGAACAACCAGATTGCATACTATTATGTCGAGCAAGAAAGTCTTCCCTATATATGTCCAAGCATCCACTACAATATACATCCTATGTATAGTAATGGCCTCTAGGGCATACATATAACTAACAGGGTTTAAGGATACGTTAGCCTCATTTGAGACTAAGATCAACTTAAATGTTTATTAAGGATACGTTAGTCTAAATTTAGACTAAGATCAACTTAACGGGACCATTTAGATCCGACAAGAGAGCAATTGGGCTCTATTGTTTAGTTTAGTAACATTGCGGTTGATAATTAGTTTAGGGACATTACGGTCCAGGTTAAGGACATCATAGTCCATGAGTTTAAGGACCCCACAGTCCATTTTTAGTTTTAAGACATCACGGTCGAGGTTAAGGACATCATAGTCCGTGAGTTTGAGGACCTCACAATCCGATGTTAGTTTTAAGACGTCACGGTCAAGGTTAAGGACATCATAGTCCATGAGTTTAAGGACCTCACAGTCCAATATTAGTGTAAAGACATTACGGTCGAGCTTAAGGACATCATAGTCCATGGGTTTAAGGACTCCACAGTCCAACGTTAGTTTTAAGACATCACGGTCGAGGTTAAGGACATCATAGTCCATGGGTTAAGGACCCTACAGTCCGTTGTTAGTTTTAAGATATCACGGTCGAGGTTAAGGACATCATAGTCCATGAGTTTAAGGACCTCACAGTCCAATGTTAGTTTAAAGACATCACGGTCGATTACCAGTTTAAGGACATGGTGGTCCAATGTTAGTTTAAAGACATCCCGGTCAAGGTTAAGGACATCATAGTCCGTGAGTTTAAGGACCCCTTAGTTCTTTTCATGCATGGAGATCTTTTAAGTCTCCTTATTTTATTTTGAGAATTAAATTCTCTGTAGGGTTAAACCCTGATTACGACTTTGGAGGAATTAAATTCCCATAAATGTTAAAGAATTAAATTCTTGTATAGGGTGAAACCCTAGTTCTGTCTTGGAGGAATTAAATTCCTATAATTTTAGGAGAATTAAATTCTCATATAGGGTTAAACCCTAATTTCTGTCCATCCTGAAGGAATTAAATTCCTATAATTTGGGAGAATTAAATTCTCTGAACTCAATCCCCTCTCCAAGTTTTGGATCTGCATGGCAGGATCTCAACCCGATGAGAATTAAATTCTTAACCTATGGGGAGATGTGCTTCTGCAGATCTTCAACTAGAGGAAGAACTAAGTTCTTTTGCAAAAGAGTTAAACTCTTAGATTTTTGAGAATTAAATTCTCTTTTCTTTTGAAGTTTTGATTCCCTTTCTTTTCTCACCTAGGGTTTTCTTTGCTGAGAATTAAATTCTCCTTTCTTTTCTCTCTGAATTTTCAAGATGCCAAAATTCTATATCTTTCATCTCTTCTTGGCTCCTATTTATAGGAGAAGGAAAATAATCAATTTGCTTAGTAAATCTCTCATTGAAAGATTTTGTTTGTTTTCATGATTAATATGATCCTTTAGATCATTCAGTGAATTTTATTCACCGTTGGATTTTCAATCCAGAGATATTCTGTTAGTTATTTTCGGTGAGATTTGGGGAGATCTTTCCTTGTCTAAGATTTTTCCATAAATTGGTGATATTTAATCACCCCTGGATTTTTAATCCAACGGTTCTCCCTAATCCTTTTCCATTTGGAAAGATTTAGAAGCTTTTAGAATTTAAATTCTATTAAACATTAAGGCTTTTAAAGCCGGTCACGTGTGAGCACGTGACCCTTGGTCACGTGTGAGCACGTGGCCCCTAATTAAGACCCTCAGCCGCTTATTCATGCTTCTGTTTTAACCATCACGTGTCGACACGTGACCATTGGTCACGTGTGAGCACGTGACCCCTAGTTGGGTCCTCCTTTAGCCATTCGCTTTTTTATTTTTGCTATAACTATCATGTGTTGACACGTGACCCTTGGTCACGTGTGAGCACGTGACCCCCAGTTGGGTCCTCTTTCAGCCGCTTGTTTATGATTCTGTTTGCTTAAATTTTAACCTTGTAAATAGATCACGTGTCAACGCGTGACCCTTGGTCACGTGTGAACACGTGATGCCTCTTTGAGGAAAACCCTGATTTTTAATCAGGGAACAAATGCCCCTACAGCGTTGCTTTCACGTATCTGCACGTGAGTGCAACGCTGTCACTTTTGTGACCATTAGATCCATCTACGGAATAGGGGAGATGAAACGTTTCCATCACATCCTATAATTGTAGGGGTCTCTTCAGAAGCGCCTCCACTCTTTCATCTTCTTCCTTGCAAACTTTTTCCTTTTGAGAATTTAATTCTCGTTTCCAGAGCTTAGTTCTCTGCCTCGAATATTTTCAGAGTTTAACTCTGTTTAAGAAAGACCCATCTCTTCAGGTAATGTCTTTGGATGATCGAAGAACTTTCATACATAAAACTCTCTGGATTTTAAATCCATACCAAGGGTTTTCCCTTTTAATCAAGAACCCATTTTTAAGTTCTTTTAAAACAGAAAACCACTCAATCTTTAATCCACAGACCCTTTAGGGTTTCTCTGATCTTCAGGGGGATAATGGTGGCGGTTGTCTTTTCCATGGAATTAAATCCCATCTCAAAAAGCTTCGGCTCTAAAACAATGTCTCTGGGAATTTAATTCCCCATTTTTTTAGAAAAAAGGAATTTAATTCCTATGAAGAGCTCAGTTCTTCCCATAGAACTCCTTGGGTTTTCTTGCCCTGAGTTGTCTTCTTCACAACCAAGAAGAAGAAGTTTGCAATGTCGCTGTCTGGGAATTTAATTCGCTTGATTCTGTTTGATTTGTCACAGAGTCCAAGATGGATTTCTTCTAGGGGAATGTGTAGGGTCATTTGAAATCCACTGCTTATTTAATGAGAATCTTCCTTTTGTCTCATTATAATTGCTTTGCCTCATCATTAGCCAGCCGCCATGTTGATTTTGTGGGACCCATGTGTTTTGTAACCAATAGTTCCATAAAATGAGTCCTCTGTCACTGTCTTTTTATATATATATATATATATTTATAATCATATATATATATATACACTATTGGCTTTGCTTTAACAGTTTCCACTTATTTTGTTTCAGGTAGAATGACGTCTGTCCCGTATTTCCCTTTCACCCGCTCGGAAGCCGCTTTTCCACAGTCGCCATTTGACGAGGAGGTGATGGCGATGATCAGGGCTCACGACCCAAATCGCACCAACTTCTGTGGGGGACCTGGTACGGTCACATCATCCATGGTCGCCAAAGTTTCCTTTGCGAGATACCGACGGAGCTTACTTATCCATTTCTGCCGATGGATCCTCCAAGGATTGTCTTCGCTGTGGAGATGCCGAATTGGACCCCGATGGGACGGCTTGAACCTTCGACGACTGGCATCCCGAATCATCCTTTCCCAGCCATAGATATTCTGGGACGCCGCATTTGCCAGGGCGAGGCCCAACCATGGGGGCAGATCTACAAAATAGGGCTCACATCTCGACACCCCACGGGCTATCTTCTTTGGGCTCGCTATATTCTGTCTGCCCATCGCACGCGACTGCAGAGGGTCGGACTTTATAAGGCAATATATGCCTTGCTCTTCCACTACCAGTCCCCTCACGTCTGGTGGATTAAGGCGTTCTTGAACCAGTAGAATCTCCCCACCAACACTTTTCTCCTAGGGGACCGCGAAGTTTCAATTTCTTTGGAAGAATTTCGCGAGATCTCGGGGCTGCCAATCAGGGGGACACTTTATAAGGAATTGCTGCCTTCCAACGAGTACGTCTTCGAGACTGAGCCCACAATGCTCGACGGCTTGTTCGCTGAGAATGCCGTCCGCCACAAGCGCCCGAGTTTGATCAAGGCCTTGGGCATCTTTGACAAACTGTTCACAGAGTCGGAGGAACAGGGCGTCACCTTTAAGAGCTTCATCGCTTGCTTCTTTCGCGAGGGTGTCCTATCGAATACGGCTCCGAAGTTTGCAAACATCAATGACCCCTTTGGGTTTGGTTTGAACAGGCATCCGACTAAGGAATCAGATTTACCGCAGTACTACATTCCTATTATGTCGCCGGTATCTTTTGAATCGATTGCAGCTCCCGGCATGGACGAGGAGACATTCTTCGTGGGTTTTATCAGCGTCTGGCTCAGCTGGTTCGTCATCCCCATGCATCGCCGCTTCATGAGAGTCTCGGTGATCTATCCGGCTCATCGTATCGCTGAGGGGACACGGCTAGCCGTAGGCATCCCGGCGCTAGCGCATCTCTACCATGGGTTGGGTGCCGCAGCTAATACTTCGACTCCCGGCGTGGACGTAGTAAACTTTTCTCTCCATTACTTCACGTCTTGGATAGAAATGCACGTGTTGGGGGCCTTTGCTGCGCACCAGTGACCTGCATTTTACGATGCCTACACTTTCCCGCGGCTTATGCGGCTAGTAGATGCTTCCGCCCCTGACCCGACTCAATTTGGGGCCATTCGTGCATTGATCGTTCCTTACACTACCACAGACGGATTGGTATTCGTTGATCAGGTTCTATCCTCTCCTTCAGGTCCAATCCAACAACTCCACGACTGGTCAAAAGAGGGGGCACCTTCTCTGAAGCCCCGGGAGGCCACGCACTTGTACACGATCAGACCGGGTTATCTGGTATTCCGTCAGAACAGTGCGGCCCTCTTTATGCGGTACAATCCGCATCGCTTCGCACGGCAGCTTGGATATGATCAGGGCGTTCCTTTTGAGGCTTTTACAGTTGCACCGGTTCCCTCACCTGAAGCTGTTTGCGATGATGCTCACCACTTTGTGAGGCTGAACACTGGTTCCTGCTTCATGATCCATGAAGTTGACGATATTCCCCGATGCGTGGGGTCCTGTACGGGCTGGTACCTTCATCGGGTCAGCCCAATTATTGCTGAGGAGAAAAGGGTGCTTCTTAGATATGGTGCTCCTGCTCAGGTTCTGGCCATGGGAGTTCCGCTGCGACCGCGCGCACTGGTCCGCTTTCCCCTGAGGGATACCGGTGTTGCACTTATTCCGGGAGAGTCATGGGTGGACCTTACCCCCACAGTTGGTATCCCATTGGGTACCTGGTCGCGGGCTAATCGGGCTCCGGTAGCAGCACCACCACCCGTGGCATCGACAATGGCCGTGTTATCCTCGGTCGCAGCGCCAAGTGAGGGTGATGGGAACGAGGGTGTTGAAGTTGAGGTAGGTCGGCGTCGTGCCAAGGCTCCACGGGGGAGGAAACGGTCGTCTTCGGCGGCCGGTTCTGGATCCAAGCGGCGGAGGAAAGTGGCCACTAACTTGCTCGACTCTTTAGTAGAGTCCGAGCCCATTCTTCAGGACGAACCGTTGGCCCTGCAAGAATCAGACGCTGGCTTACTCTTTTCGAGTTCAACTGCCGAGGAAGCTGCCCAATTGGCTGAGGCTATAATACGTTCTCAAGACGAGTCGGAGAACATAAGAATTCCGAAGAAGCCCTACCCAGCCGTTATTTTTTATGAAGACCCTCCGTGGATCCGGCGACGATTCATCGGCCCTTTGGAGGAATGGGGCGAAAGGGCCCTCAAACAGGCTGCTTCGGAGGACGCCGCGGATGCACTTTCGCTATGGACCGGTGGCCACGAGTCAACTCTCGGACCTCGGCGAGCACACCTCCTTGAGAAGGAGCGACGACTTGAGCAAGCTATATTGCAAGCTTCCTTGCGCATCGGTATGTTTCTGTATTTCTTTGTGATACTTCATATTGTCTGCACGCATATGTATTTATTCTTATCCTTGTGTAAACTGTGCAGAGACTTTGGCGATGACGAAGGCTTCAGGCCGTATTCTGGCCGTAGAGCTTGCTGATACCCCCAGTGAAACACTGCTCGCAATGGAGGGGGTTGATGAAACTGTTGCTCTTACGATAGAGTCTCCTGCGGTGATTCCTGCTCCCAAAGCACTTGCTCCCTCGAGGGAGGCACCTTTGGTAGTCGCCATCCCAATGGATCTCCCTGAGGGCGGCCCAGAGGCTAGGCTGGAGGTAGTCGAGGCTACCCACCGTTTTGTTGGAGCCCGAGGTCACGGCGGAGGCCATTGAAGCTGCTATACCTCCTGCTCAGAATGGGAGGAGCGTCGAAGGTAACCTTCTACATCTTAAATTAATAATCTTTCCATTGTCTGAACTCTTTTGTCTTTTCAGAATTGCGCGGATTGGCGGCCTCTATTGCCGATTTGTCTCCCCGGCAATCCTTTCAGCGTCTACTGGAGATGGCCGCTCCGCAAGCGATATCTCCTCAACGCATCGTCCTCTTGTCTGGGCAAGGTTAGTGTTGTTCACCATCTTTTCACAGCATTGTTGTTGTTTCTCAAAATGACATTGATGTCCTTTACAGTTCTGGAGGCCGACGACGAGGTTGAGGTTCTTGAAGGGCCAGGGGAGCCTTCAGCTCCTTCCTGCATGACTGTGGGTAAGTAAAGCCCCTACATTGTTCCTTTTGTTCTTGATTCATGAGTTTCTCTAACTGTTTATAAATCTGAACAGCCCTTCTAGTCCCTACCGCGTTGGAGTCGCGCGTCACTATGCCACCCGGCCCCTATGCCCCGCGTGCTTCAGAACGGATGGCCAAGCTGAGCCTCGCTTCTCTGTCGTCTTTGATCGAGGAACTTCGCGCTGGCAACGCAATTACGGCCGAAGCATTTGCTGCCGAAGCTAACGACTCTCTTCCCTTTCTTGCCACCTATCATAGCGAAGCAGTGGTGCAAGTCTGGGTTGATTTCTGTCGGCAGGTAGAGGCTTGCTTGCACGTGCTCGAGTGTACCCGCCTTTCTTCGGAGGCCGTGGCTGTGAAGGCGGGCTTATGGGGTCTGATTGAGCGGTGCACGGCGAACATGGTGTCGTACGAGAAGAGACTCGGCCGCAAATTCTCAGAGAGGGAGTTGTCTTCGAAGGCACTGAATGAGCTCCAAGCCAAGCTTATAGCCAAAGCCAACAAAGCGTATGAACTCTGGCGAGTACTTCAAGAGGCCATCAAGGAGGTGGTGGCCATCGACAAAGCCGTGGTGTTCACTCATGAAAGGGTTGAGGCTCACAAGGCTACTGAGAAAGAGCTTGAAGGCCGGCTTGCCTCATATCAGGCCCAGCAAGCTCAGGCGGATGCCCGTCTTTTGGCGATATTGAATCACGAAGGCGAGGTCCAGCGAAAGAGGGATGAGCTGACCAATCTGCTAAATCGCCCGCTGACCTGAAAACTTGTATATACTTTTTTTTATTTTTCCTTTGTACATACTCCTAAATAAGAGTACATTATTTTTTTTGTTCTTCCACGAATTGTACTCTGTATCCATTTTGATTCGTGAATAAAAGACGTATTTTTCTTCACCATGGTGTCTCCTTTTTTATTGAATGTATTCTATGGACAGTCTATCTTGATCTCTTTTCAGGACAACGATGGCTTATGATTCAGGGTTAAGATATTCTTCCTAAAACTTTTCAACTTTATGAGCCGTGAGGGTCTCATAAAGAATTTTCTTCCTACCGGTCAAGAGGATCCCGTAGGTGTGATTTCTCCTTAAGAATCGTGAGGATTCCTAAGTGCATGTTTTCTCTAGAAAGTCGTAAGGATCTCACAAGAGAATTTGCTCCCTTACGAGTCGTGAGGACCCGCAAGTGATGGGTGAAGTTGCCCTTATCCGCATTTCACGGAGTCAGGGGTTGCTCTGGATGCTCACTGCCGTGTTCTGCGAGGACCAGGCTCTGCTCTGAATGTTTTCCAGGATACCGTAGTTTAAAGACATCGCGGTCGAGGTTAAGGACATCATAGTCCGTGGATTTAAGGACTCCACAGTCCGTTGTTAGTTTTAAGACATCACGGTCGAGGTTAAGGACATTATAGTCCATGAGTTTAAGGACCTCACAGTCCAATGTTAGTTTTAAGACATCACGCTCGAGGTTAAGGACATCATAGTCCATGAATTTAAGGACCTCATAGTCCAATGTTTCTCTGGATGCTTCCTACGAGTTCACTGCCGTGTTCTGTGAGGACCGGGCTCCGCTCTGGATGCTTCACATGGGTTCACTGCCGTGTTCTGCGAGGACCAGGATCCGCTTTGGATGTTTCCCACGGGGTCAGGACTGACATATCCGCATTCCACGTAACCAGGAATTTTGCCCTAGATGCTTCCCACGGGTTCACTGCCGGGTTCGGCGAGGACTAGGCTCCGCTCTAGATGCTTCACACGGGTTCACTGCCGTGCTCTACGAGGACCAAGATCCGCTCTGGACGTTTTCCACGGGGTCAGGAATGACATAATCCGCGTTCCACGTAGCTAGAAATTTTGCTCTGGATGCTTCCCACGGGTTCACTACCATGTTCGGCGAGGACCAGGCTCCGCTCTGGATGCTTCACACGGGTTCACTGCCGTGCTCTGCGAGGACCAGCATCTGCTCTGGACGTTTTCCACGGGGTCAGGAATGACATAATCCGCATTCCACGTAGCCAGGAATTTTGCTCTGGATGCTTCCCACGGATTCACTGCCGTGTTTGGCGAGGACCAGGCTCCGCTCTGGATGCTTCACACGGGTTCACTGCCGTGCTCTGCGAGGACCAGGATCCGCTCTGGACGTTTTCCACGGGTCAGGAATGATATAATCCACGTTCCACGTAGCCAGGAATTTTGCTCTGGATGCTTCTCACGGGTTCACTACTGTGTTCTGCGAGGACCAGGCTCCGCTTTGGATGCTTCACACGGGTTCACTGCCGTGCTCTGCGAGGACCAGGATCCGCTGTGGACGTTTTTCATGGGGTCAGGAATGACATAATCCGCGTTCCACGTAGCTAGGAATTTTTCTCTGGATGCTTCCCACGGGTTCACTGCCGTGTTCTGCGAGGACCAGGCTCCGCTCTGGATGCTTCACATGGGTTCACTGCCGTGCTCTGCGAGGACCAGGATCCGCTGTGGACGTTTTCCACGGGGTCAGAAATGACATAATCCGCGTTCCACATAGCCAGGAATTTTTGACTTTATCCGCATTTCACGGAGTCGGGGTTTTACTCTCGGTCATCTGTGCACCGTTGAGTCATGGAACTGGGAGTTGCCGCTATTCCATTTTGCTTGATATTGTGTCCGTTGTAATGAGATGAAAGTTGAGATGATTTCCAGGCTATCTGTTAACCGTTGAGATTTGGCTTCTTCTTTTGATGAAACCTGGGGAGGAAAGGTGTGATTCTTTTCTTTGTTTTCGCCCCTGAATTGTATACAGGGATTGATGTGATATCACCTGTAGGGCATAAATTTCTCATTTTTTTTTATTTCTTTCCGCGATGCTCTATCATTTCAGCTTTTATATCGCGAAGGTCGCGATTGCCCAATTATTTCGGCTATTTTTCGCGGTGCCCAATCATTTCGGCTATTTGTTTTATTTTTACTCACTACTTTTTATTGCGAGTTTCCCAATCATTTCGGCTATTTTGCATGCATACATTTTTTTACTTGCTGATTTTGTTTGCAAGTTGCCCCATCATTTCGGTTATTTCGTATGCATGTGTGGCTTGTCAGCTTCTTGCTGCAAGCTTGGAATTAAACATCGATTTCGGCATCAGCACCGCTACAACTGGGATATGGCCAGGAGCGAATCATCATTTTCTTATGTCGATGTCGAACAAAGGTGGCTAAGCGATCAGGGTTAAGATCCTGTCGACTAAGGCTTTTGACTTCATGAGCCGTAAGGGTCTCATAAAGGTATTTCTCCCTGCGAGTCGTGAGAATCTCATAGGTGCTTTTTCTCCTTAGGAATCGTGAGGACTCCTAAGTGTATGTTCTCTTATAAGTCATAAGGATCTTACAAGAGTGTTTTCTCCTTATAAGTCGAGAGGACTCACAAGGGTTGTTCACCATGGGAACATATTCTTAGTCACGGATGGGACTTTGCTAGGGAAATGTTTATTTACGCCCGTGGATTGTATATAAGGGTCAGTATTGAGCCGCTTGTAGGGCAGTATCGGAGGTTATGGGGGCTGTTTAAGAACAGGTTCAGATCCTTGTAGCTTAAGACTTTTGAATCTTATCAGCCGTGAGGGTCTTATAAGAGGGTTCTCCTTACGGGTCGTGAGGATCTCGCAAGTGTAATTTCTCCTTAGGAATCGTGGGGATCCCTAAGTGTGTTGCTCCCTTGTGAGTCGTAAGGATCTCACGCAGGTGGTTTCTACTTACAAAGTCGAGAGGACCTTGTAAGTGTCTTTTAACGAGATTGCGTCCTTTCGGGTTTTCACAAAACTCGCCGGCAGCCCTGCTGTTTTTACTCACGGAGCCCTTTCGGGTTTTCATCTGTGCCCGTTTTGCTTATGGAAATACCGTTTTCTTTTTCTTTTCTCTTTTTTTATTTTAACGAGGCTGCGCCCTTTCGGGTTTTTACAAAACTCGCTGGTAGCCCTGCTGTTTTTACTCACGGAGCCCTTTCGGGTTTTCATCCGTGCCCATTTTGCTTATGGACATACCATTTTCTTTTTTTTTCTCTTTTTTTTATTCTTTTTTTTATATATCAGCTTTGGGACGCTGCAATCCACCGTAGTTTATCGACATCTCGGTCAACAGCTAGTTTTAAGATATAGTGGTCCGTTGTTATTTTAAGGACGTTTCAGTCTGTTGTTAGTTTAAGGACATTTCGGTTCGTTGTTAGTTTAAGGACATTTCGGTCCACTGTTAAGGAAGCCGGTTACTACTTACAGAGTTTAGGCTTAGGAAGATAGCGGGCGGACATAGTCGTCGTCATCTATCATTGACCTAGGCCGTGACTCGTTAGGCGTAGTATTTCTTCAGGAAGCGACCATTTATTGGCCTGAAGGGCCTTTCGCCATGCATGTCCATGAGTAGATTGGCTCCACCCTGGTAGACCTTGTCTATGATGTACGGGCCTTCATAGTTTGGTTCGAATTTCCCCCGCTTGGCGCGATTGGGGATCATAGGTCTTTTGACCACTAGCACGAGTTCGCCTTGGCGGAATGTTCTCGGCCTAGTCAATCTCTCGTATGAGCGCGTCATCTTTGCTTTATAAGCCTCCAGATTTTGTTGCGCCATGAGCCAGGTTTCATCAAGGGCATCGAGCTCCTCAAGCCGAAGGTGAGCGTTTTCTTCGTCCGTTGGCTCGTCGTGAACTGCCACTCGTAGGGAGGGTAGCTCTATCTCGAGGGGGAGTACTGCTTCTGTACCGAATACCAATGCGTACGGCGTTGTGTTCGTGGCCGTCTTGAACGTGGTCCGATACGCCCAGAGAGCTTCATGCAGTCTCTCGTGCCAGTCTTTCTTATTTCGTGACACCGTCTTTTTCACTATCTTTGTCAAGGTCTTGTTGAAAGCCTCAGCTAGACCGTTAGCTCGGGGATTATAAACTGAGGAGTATCTCTAGTCTATGTTGTGCTGTTGTGCGAAGCGGTTGATCTTGTGGCTTCTGTAGGCTGGTCCGTTATCGGAGATAATCCGTCGTGGAGTGCCGAATCGATAAATGACGTGCGTCTTGAAGAAATGGAGTATATTCTCCGTCTTCACTTCCCTCAGTGGTACTGCTTCTGCCCATCTGGAGAAGTAATCAGTTATCGCCAAAATGAATCGATGTCCTCTGAACGATACTGGTTCGATGGGGCCGATTATGTTAGTCCCCCACATTTCGAACGGCCAGCTAGCCACTGTCGGATGTAATGGATTCGGATGCTAGTGGATAAAGTCCCCATGGATCTGGTACGAGTGGCATTGCTTCGCATACTCAAGGCAGTCTTGGATCATCGTGGGCCAATAATAACCCATCCGTTTGATCTTCAGCTTCATCTTCGACCCAGCTTGGTGAGAACCGCAGAGTCCGTCGTGAGTCTCTTGGACGACTTTTTTTGCTTCTTCAGGCCCCAGAAATCTTAACCATAGAGAATCAAATGATCTCTTATACAGAGTATCATTGACAAAGGCAAAAGATAGAGCTCGCTTCATGAGCTGATGTTTTGAGGAGCGTCTTCAGGCGTCCGACGGGATTTGAAGTAGTCTATAAAGACTTCTCTCCACTCCTCAACCTTTTCCAGGTCTTTTATTTGCAGGGCCGTTTGCTCGATCGCTTCCTACCCGAGATGCACCCAGGACCTCAACTGCGAACCGCTAGCGCGCCAAAGCAACCCGGGACCCCCGGAGGGGGAACTTGTTCAAAATGGAATGGATTCAACTTAACTTAACTTAACTTAACTTATTTCTCGGACGACTCCGGAGATATTTCTGCCGGTGCAAGAACCCGACGGCTTTGTACCACGATTCTTACGTCATCGAGGTTCTCATCAGCCAATTCTTTAGCAAGCTTGGCTAATGCATCCGCTTTGCTATTTTCCGCACGCAGTATGCTTTCCAAGGTGTAGGAAGGAATTTGAGTCAGCAGCTGCTGTACTTTCTCGCCGTACTTTACCAACTCTGGTTTGCACGTTTGATAGTCGCCGTTTACCTGACTAACGACCAATTGGGAGTCTCCGTATATGAGGAGGTTTTCAATCTCCATATCGATGGCGATCTCGAGACCTGCTACCAAAGCTTCATACTCGGCTTCATTGTTTGTCCTCGGCTCTGTTAAGGAGAAAGCAAAGCGCATTATCCCTCCATGTGGAGTTACGAAGATGAGGCCTACCCCTGATTTGATTATGGGTGTGTTTTGTTTACGCTTCTTCATGGAGGATGCTCCATCGAAGTAAAGCTCCCACCGGGTATCACCCCCGTCGATCGTGTCAAACGCATGTTCGTCTGACAGTTCGCAATTCAAAGGAGAATCGGCAGGTATCAGATGCTCAGCGAGGAAGTCGGCGATGGCCTGGCCTTTCACTGCCTTAAGAGGATGATAAGTTATTGAGAACTCCATCAAGAGCATGGCCCATTTAGCGAGCCGTCCCGTCAATATGGCCTTTGACATCAAATACTTGAGGGGATCTACCTTCGATATGAGACGGACTTCATGCGCTAACGCATAGTGCCTGAGCTTCGTTATTGCGAAGATCAACGCCAGGAAATGTTTTTCGATGGGGGAGTAATTGCTTTCTGCCCCCAGTAGAACTCGACTTAAATAGTAGAGGGCTCTCTCCTTCCCTTGGTCATTCTCTTGTGCCCATAATGCGCCTAAGGAACCTTCAAGGGCGGTTGTATACAGAATGAGAGGCTTTCCCTTGACCGGAGCGGCCAGTACTGGCGGATTCTGTAGGTACTGCTTGATTTCGTCCAGCGCGCTTTGGCATTTTCGATCCCATATGAAAAGGGTTCCCTTCTTCATCAGGTGGCTGTAAGGACGGCACTTGCCCGAAAGATTGGCTATAAATCGCCGGATATACGCGAGCTTCCCTTGGAGAGACCGCAATTGCTTGAGAGTCCTTGGCGGAGGCATTTCCATGATCGCCTTGATCTTCGACGGATCTATCTCGATACCTCGGTGTCGGACGATGAATCCTAGGAACTTTC
This sequence comes from Agapanthus africanus, assembly GCA_030015575.1. NCBI lineage: Eukaryota > Viridiplantae > Streptophyta > Magnoliopsida > Asparagales > Amaryllidaceae > Agapanthus > Agapanthus africanus. Next base: position 34,076,329 of record CM057339.1, read on the forward strand.
CCGAGGAAACTCCGAATGCGCATTTGAGATGGTTCATCTTCAAGTTGTATTGCCGGAGGCATTGAAACACGATCTTCAGGTGCTCTAAATGCTCCTCGTATGATTTGCTTTTCACCACGAGATCGTCGATATGGCATGCGACGATTTCATGTATGAGATCATCGAAGATCTTCTCCATGGCCCTCTGATAGGTGGCACCAGTGTTCTTTAGACCGAAGGGCATCACCTTGTAGCAGAGTATACCCAAAGGGGTCCGGAAAGCGGTATGCTTCTGGTCCTCGGGATGCATCTTTATCTGATTGTATCCTGACGAGCCATCCATGAAGGAGAAGACTTCGTGAGTGGATGTATTATCTATCATTAGCTCGGTGATCGGTACTGGAAAGTCGTCTTTCGAGAAGGCTTTATTGAGATCCTGAAAATCCATACATATGCGTACTGTCCCGTTTTTCTTCATCACTGGGACAATGTTGGCGATCCAGTCAGGATACTGCACCTCTTGGATGAAACCAGAGTCGATTAGCTTCTTGACCTCAGCGTTGATGCTCATCTCAAGCTCGAGCTGCATTCTTCTCGGTGCTTGTTTAATCGGCTTGACGTCCGGGGATATTGCCAATTTGTGTACAGCCATCTCTGGATCTAGTCCTGGCATCTTGGAATAGTTCCACGCGAAGCAATCTTTATGCTGCATGAGTACGCCTTTTAGCGTAGCCACCCTTTCTTCAGACAACAGCTCACTGACGAACGTCGGTCGTGGGTCACTTGTAGTCCCCAAATCAATATTCCCGAGGTTATCTGCAGTAGTGTGTATTCCATCTTCCAGTTCTTTCGGCGTCGGTGGAAACTCTGAGATCACCTCGTCATCATTGTTTTCGAAGCACCAGGGGAGATTATCCATACCATCGGGGTCTTCTTCTGATAACGTTATCACGTGACAGGTACGAACTCGCTTCCAAGACCGACGTTGATCTGCTTCTACCCTCGTGGATTTGGGTTCATGCCTTTGCGGCGGGGTTACCTTCCAGCTGCTGAATAGAGCGAACCTGCCTTGTCGATATTGATCTTCGACCCAGTTCTTGAAGGTGAAGCAGTCTTCAATAGGATGTCCTATTGCCCTATGATAGGAGCAATAGTCCGGATGAAAGACTTTGCCTGCTTACTCGGGGTGCTTGGACTCCGGGAGTGTAATCATTTGATGTCTTATGGCGAGATCAAGTATCTTCCGTGTTTTGTTCTGAGGAAAAGAGTATGCTTGACCCATCTTCTTTATAAGAGACGAATCTGGATTACTCGATTCCCGATCACGTGGCTTCTTGGACCCGCTTTGTCGCTGTTGAACGCCTTTCCCATTCTTTGGTTTGTTTCTGCCTCTGCGCTGGGTCTTTTGTATGATGGGTTGATAAGGCAGCGCATTGTCATTTTCCGCGGCCTGCTGAAGGAGGCGCTGCGTCCTGGCTTTCTCGTAAATGGTCATTTCACGGTTATGGTCATCCCGGCTCTTTTGACCCACTTCCCTGATAAGCTTGTCCATTCGTTCTTCAAATGACGGACTTGGCATTTTGATGGTAGGATCTCGTTTTGGTTCAGGGTCAGCGTTTTCTGACGGGGCGTCCTCTTCTTCATCGAAGTCATATATGACGTAGCTACCATGGACTCGTTCCCGTTTCTTAGATTGAACATATCCAAGCCCGAGCGTTTCCATTCTCCCGTTGGGCAACTTGCGCTGGGTTCCATGGACATCCCAAATCCTGTTATAGAACCGAGCCTGTCGAATGGTCTGTTTGAAGGGTACCCTTTGGCGCTTCAATAGCCTTTTCAAGCTTTCTGTGTAATATTTAGGCAGGCGGATGAGCTGGAGCCTGTCGAGCGTAGAGTCGGCACCATGCCAAACTTCTTTCTCCACTCTAGTTTCCGTGGATCGGTAGATTAGGATTGCCTGTTCACATTTTCGTCTGGGAGGGACGTAAAATGTTTGTAGCTCTTGCACGCTATAAGCTTTAAGTGCGTCGAGATCTTTGTAGTGCTTCCGTGGAATCATGGTGATTTGCAAACTCTGATTATCACCAATGAATGCTTGTATTGGCGGCCGAGCGGAGAATACAGCATTAACCTCGTCTTCCGAGTCGCTGCCGAAGATCAACATGGGGACGGACGGTCCTGGTTTGTTGTACTTGGGCGGACCTAAGTAAACTATCTCTTCTTCCTCCTCGGTATCACTCCCGAAGACTGGAATAGTAGTGATAATTTTGTCCTTCGGTTTGTGGCACCTCTCTGTATCCTCGAAATCTGGTAAGAAGTATTTCGCATCCTCGCACTTCCGAACTTCGTTCACGGAGAATGGGTTCAACTCTCCCGTCACAGTGTATTCGAGACCATCCTTGAAGTATTTCATACACTGATGTTGCGTAGAAGGGATGATGTTGTACTCGTGTAACCAGGGCCTGCAGAGCAAAGCATTCTTGGCATCGATGACGTGAAATTTAATATCTGTAACGAGTAGTCCGAAGCGCAGCGTTAGTATCACCGACCCGAGGGTCCGTGATGACTGGGAATCGAAGCCGGAGATGGTGATTTTATCACGAGCGAAGTGCTGAACACTCATGCAGATTTCCTTCAACACTCGCACGTTGAGGAGATTGACGGAAGACCCATTGTCGACTAGGATCTTGCCTATCTTGATATCGTGACAATATCCGGAGACATTTAGGGGACTGTTGTGCTCGCACGTCCCAAGGAGGAGATCTTCATCGCCGAAGGTAATATCGGCTGCGTGTACTTCTTCCAGTTCGTCCTTCATCTTTTCTTCGGCGAGAAAAGCTTGGAATTACTTTGGCTCTTATAACGCCTTGATCAACGATTCTCTTGCTTATTTTGATAGTTAAAGGGCGTCGAGATTGCTGAGTTGCGAGTGTAACTTCCTCAAGTGCGCCAGAATGTTGTAGTCCACCTTACTTTTCTTTGGCGGGTCCTTGGCGGTCAGCTCTTTTATGACTTGGTCATCTAAGGCGATATCCTTAGAGACATTTTCTTTTCCCTTATCTTTTCTGTTTGTGGGTCCGAGATTCTTTTCTGGAAGTGTACGATTGCGCAGCTGGATATTTTCGCAAGTCTTCGACTCTTCCTCTTTCCCCGAGGTGGATTCTTTAAAAAGAGGGTCAAGAGTCATTTCCTCGTCAGAGTCGCTTCCGAAGGCGAGCACTTGCGATCCCCCGGCGTTGACCGTGCGACAGTTACCGGTAGCTCTTTTATGATCCTCTGTCGTACTTCTTCGCTCCCGACGAGTTTTGCGTTTCATCTGCTTAAAATGTTGCCGGTGAGCAACATATCCCTGCCACCATCTTTTAAAAGCGTCGCATTTTTCGGTGGGGTGCGAAATCTTTTGATGGTATGAGTAGTAGCTAGGATGCATCTCTGCTTCACCGACAGTGTTTCCTTCGGAGGGTGGTAGCTTCATTCCCATCGATATGGATTTAGCAACCATTTTCCTCGTCTTGAACTTGTTTTTATTCGCGACGGATGCCCCTTGATTCGGCGGAAGTGTCTTGACTCTTTCGTCCAGTCGCCGACGCTTGGCCTTTTCAAATATGGCCATCTCACGCTCCTGATCGGCTTTACTTTTCAGATGAATTTCACTCAGGAAGGCGTTGATCGTTTCGTCTGACGGCCATAGAAGTTCCGGCTCAGGACCTGCCCCCAGTCTCTTGGTGCAAGGAGCCTCTTCATCGTTTATCAATGAGTGAGAGATCACATGACAACTTGCTACGTAATCCTCAAATCCATCTGATGAGTCTTCTCCATCATCTCCGTCTTCAAGGACGTGGCCGAGGAATTCTTGGAGCGTGATCGGAGTCCGTACCTTCTGGTTGTACTCTTCCAGCGTGTCGATCTGTTTTTGGAGGTCCGTGTGCTTGTCATCAGGCTTCACGGGCTTTTTGGATTTCTTTTTCTTCTTCGGAGATTTCTACGGCTGGGTGTGCGAGCCTTGGCTATCACCACCAATCTTTGGAGCTGGGCGCGGCTTCAGCATCCCTTCGATGATCTGGGGTTCTAATAGATTCTTCCACCTGATCGCCGGGCATGTCTGAAGATCATTCAACATCCTTTTGGTTTTGGCCGAAAGGGCCACTTCCCATGGAGCTTCTTCAACAAAAGAGCACGTTGCCCCCGGTGCATCCGTCTTTTTAGGAGTGTGCGGTTATGGTGGGCTTACTTTCCACTTCTTAGACAGCGCAAACTTACCTTGTAGGTACTGATCCTCGATCCATCCCTTAAAGACGAAGCAATCTTCGATTGGATGGCTTACCGTTTGGTGGTAAGGGCAATAATTGGGATTATTCGCTTCGCCGGGTTGCAATGGTCGCTTTGGATTCGGCAAATTGATAAGCCTGTTGCGCATCGCTAATTCGAACAGCCTCTTCATCTTGTCCCGCGGGAATGAGTAAGGGCGCTTCATTTTCTCATTATAATAGCGCCGTCTCTCTTCCAATTGATTCGTTAATCTTGGAGCACTAGGCTGCTGTTGGGTGTTTGCAACGAAGGTCGTCTTCCCTTTACCCTTTTCGTTCTGCGGCTCAGGCTTCGGAGGAGACGGTCTATGACCCATCTGATCCATCTGGGCTAGCTTGTCGATTAAAGCCTGGAATGTAGTCAGTTTGAAGAACATCATGAACTGTGAAATAGTTGCATGAGGGTCTAGGATGCCCACGAACATGCCCACCACCGGTGCTTCTTCGATGCGCTGTTCGCACTTCGACCGCAGATTCCGCCATCGGATCGCGTATTGAACCCACGTCTCGCCCGGCTTCACCCTGGCATTGATCAGTACCGTTATTGGGGTGCGTTCACTAGCACTTGCGAATCGCTGGGTGAACAATAACTTCATTTCTGCAAAAGTTTTGACAGAGTCATTTGGAAGTTCGGAGTACCACTCGAACGCCGTCTCCGATAAGCTGCCGACGAATTGGCAGAGCAAGAGTTTATCATCGCCGCCGGTGTTGCCACAAAGAGCCCTGAACTGGGCAACATGTTGATGGGGATTGCCTGTCCCCTTGTACACATAGAATTTCGGGATCGTGTAGCCCGGCGGGTACTTTATTTGATCATACCAGCCTGGATACGGTCTCCCAGTTCTAACAATTTGCCCAGCCGCTTCATTTGCCTGGTGAACTCATATCTGCTGAGCGATATAATCATCCAGGGCGGACTTGGAAATAGTTTCCTCCTTGGCTGCTGAAAGAGCCGACAGAGGATTCGATATTTCTCCTCTGTCATCTTCAATTATTACTAGAGGGTCTTCGGTTGGGGGGTCCAGCTGGATCATCATGCCCACCATATCCTGGAATAGAAAGGCCATTTGCTTTATATTGGCCGCTTGTTCCGTGGTCTCTTTGTCCTTCTTTTCAAGCATTCTCCGAAGGAATTCGGCATCAGTTTCCTGCTCATGGCGTTGCTCCGAGGATGCCTCTGGGCTTGCTTTCGGTACTGTGAGCGCGGCCATCGCAGTCATCATCTCCTGAAGCTTCTGCTGCTGCTCTTGGGCTTTTGTCACGGATCGCGTAAGCGGTCGATGACCTGTGGAAATACGGCTATCCACTTTTCCGGATACCATATAGACGGTATGCACCACCATGCTTCCAGACTTAGGGCGTTTAGGCTCAGTGCCTTTGACATTTGTCGACGGCACGGGGATTTTCTCCGGCCTTCTCCTCTTATGAGCGGTCGAAGTTGAGGGGGCCGCTGCAGTGGGCATCTAAGTAGCCGTCGCCTTCTGTGGCTTAACGAGACGGTTTTCTTCCTGTCGGACTTTCAGCTTCTTCTGCCGGCGGGGATAGTCTTGATCAACCACCGACTTTCGGACTTGTCGCCAGATTTTGTAAACTTTAGAAGACAGTCGTTGAGGGGACTGTTCCGGCTTCATTTCTGTGATAGTCTCCATCGATGGCGGAGATCTTTTTAGTACGGTGGTAGGCGAATTCCTGCGCACCTTATTCAGCAGCTCAAAGCTGTTCCCGGTTAGAACAGCAGCATTAACTTCCACCGTTGGAGCTGGTGGAGTTAGCCCAGAGGGGGAGTTGCCCCCGGCCTTCCTTACTTGGCGTCAGTGGCGACGTCGAGCGTGTCAAGCCGTTGGTGTTGGTTCAGTGATGGGAATGACTTTGTCTTGCCCCTATCCAGGTGAGGGGCTGTTGCTGGCGTCAGCCTCTTGAAGACTGATGTCCGTTGAGAAGCGGTATCCAACCGGTCAAAAACAGACTTCTGAGCAGGAACGGGAGCCGGAATAGTCAATCTTGTAAAGACCGACTCTTTGACAGGAGAAGCCGCCTTGACGACTTCAGGAGCAAAGATGGATATCTTCTTTGGGATGGCCACTTCAGGTGTCATGGGCTTCTTGGCAGGTTCATCGGAGTTCAGGCCCAGTCTGGCGAAGACCGAGGAGTTGGAGCTGGACGACCCATTGAGAAGGGCCGTGGTAGTAGCAAGTCGATCAAAGATCGACTTCTTGGGAGCTTCTGGTGTTGGTACAGGAACGGTGAAGCTCGTTGGCGGGAGCATGGTCCCGAAAAACAATCCAATAGTGGCCTGAGTGACCTGTTCCACTGGCATCGTGAATAAGGAAGCCTCTTGGGGCCCGTAAGCTACACCTCCAGGTGAGGCGGAGCGTAGGTTGCAGTTGCAGTTGGAACATCTTGCACAAGTGGACGCCATTGATTCTTTACTTTCTGCAGCAAGCAAAACGCCAAATCTTAGTACCTCGAAACCCAAGGGAAACCATTAGCAAACCGCGATTGGTTTGCGAACACGACACACGAAGTGTGGAGTGGAAGGAGGAAAAGGTCCCACCGGGCGTGCCAGAATCTGTTTCCGTCCTAACACAGAGACGCGACCGCGTAGGTCCGTATGGCCTGAAATTCGGGGCAGATGCTAATTGGTGCTATCCCTCCACCTCTCCGAAGATGCCAAGTTGATTTATGGCACCATGTATCGAAGGTTTAAACGGATGCGGCCGGTGTAGCAGACTTCGTCAGATTCCCCCTCGTTTGAGGGGTTTTTGATTGTGGGGACGCTCTTCCCTGCAGGTGCAAGCCCCTGCAGTTAATTACGCTACCGTATCGCGGTAACAACTTTCCCCTTCTCCAGATGGTCACTTCGTGTCGTGGGTGTTTATTTTGTGTTTAGTTTCCCGTGGATTGTATACGGAGACTAAGTTGTGTTGCCGTCCGTAGGGCGTGGACTAGTCCAAATCCGTATCTTTCTTAGATTTGGGTTTGGGGGTTGGGTTTAAGGATACGTTAGCCTCATTTAAGACTAAGATCAACTTAAATGTTTATTAAGGATGCGTTAGTCTAAATTTAGACTAAGATCAACTTAACGGGACCATTTAGATCCGACAAGAGAGCAATTAGGCTCTATTGTTTAGTTTAGTGACATTGCAGTCGATAATTAGTTTAGGGACATTACGGTCCAGGTTAAGGACATCATAGTCCATGAGTTTAAGGACCCATAGTCCATTGTTAGTTTTAAGACATCACGGTCGAGGTTAAGGACATTATAGTCCGTGAGTTTAAGGACCTCACAATCTGATGTTAGTTTTAAGACGTCACGGTCGAGATTAAGGACATCATAGTCCATGAGTTTAAGGACCTCACAGTCCAAAATTAGTTTAAAGACATCACGGTCGAGGTTAAGGACATCATAGTCCATGGGTTTAAGGACTCCACAGTCCAATGTTAGTTTTAAGACATCACGGTCGAGGTTAAGGACATCATAGTCCATGGGTTAAGGACCCCACAGTCCGTTGTTAGTTTTAAGGTATCACGGTCGAGGTTAAGGACATCATAGTCCATGAGTTTAAGGACCTCACAGTCCAATGTTAGTTTAAATACATTACGGTCGATTACCAGTTTAAGGACATTGTGGTCCAATGTTAGTTTAAAGACATCCGAGTCAAGGTTAAGGACATCATAGTCCGTGAGTTTAAGGACCCTACAGTCCGATGTTAGTTTTAAGACATAACGGTCGAGGTTAAGGACATCATAGTCCGTAAGTTTAAGGACCCCACGGTCCAATGTTAGTTTTAAGACATCACGGTCGCGGTTAAGGACATCATAGTCCGTGGGTTTAAGGACCCTACAGTCCGATGTTAGTTTTAAGACATCACGGTCTAGGTTAAAGATATCATAGTCCGTGAGTTTAAAGACCTCACAGTCAAGGTTAAGGACATCATAGTCCGTAAGTTTAAAGATCTCACAGTCAAGTTTAAGGACATCATAGTCCATGAGTTTAAGGACCCCACAGTCCATAGTTTAGAGACGTCATAGTCTGTGAAATGTGTGGTTGTCGGGACCCGTCATCTCTTTGAAGACGTTGAGGGATTATAACGACAAATATCAAAGGAGTGAAGAGATGTACCCTTGAACCAAGGTTGATTGGGGATCTGTAACCTAATTTGGAGCTAAGATCAATTAATTAGATTATGAGCTCATTGGCTCAGTTAAGCCTGAATTGAGGACTTATGTCCTACTTGGGCTAAGTCCAATTAAGTTTGAAGTGTTGGCCCTCTGTTGATCCATTAGACATTTGTCTGGGATCAATCACATATTATTCAGCAATGCTAAACAAGAGTTTGAGGGCTTTGGCAACATTTTTATCTTGATTTCCACAATTTTGAGATTCATTTGGAGGAGGGACTTTTGCCTCTGGAAAATTAGCCAATTTGGCTAAAAGTAGTGTTAAACACTAAAGAACAACAGTGTTAAACACTGGAGACATAACTCTCAAATTAGTGTTAAACACTAAAAGACCATCAGTGTTAAACACTAGAAATATAGAATCCCAAGTTAGTGTTAAACACTAGAAAATAACAGTGTTAAACACTGGAAATAAGGTTTTCAAATTAGTGTTAAATACTAAAAGATAATCAGTGTTAAACACTGGGAATAAATCTCTTGAATTAGTGTTAAACACTAAAGAAAAAGGGGTCATGTGTGGACACGTGAGGGCGCCCAAAGGTGGGACCAGATTCCTTTTCTTCGTTCTGCAATTAAGTGTTAAACACTTTTTATATTTTTATTTTGAGCATCACGTGTTGACACGTGATGGGGATTTATGCGCTGACTGTTAAAGCGTTTGCCAAGGGGTCACGTAGTAACACGTGAGAGCGCCCAAAGCCTTGCTTTCCTTCGCTTTTTCTTTCTGTGTTTTGTAAGTCACGTGGGAGCACGTGAAGTGTTGCCTCAAAGCTTCCTGCTTCTCATTTCTGGGGATCTCTTCATGGGTCACGTGGGGACACGTGTCCTTAGTTCTTTTCATGCATGAAGATCTTTTAAGTCTCCTTATTTTATTTTGAGAATTAAATTCTCTGTAGGGTTAAACCCTGATTACGACTTTGGAGGAATTAAATTCCCATAAATGTTAAAGAATTAAATTCTTGTATAGGGTGAAACTCTAGTTCTGTCTTGGAGGAATTAAATTCCTATAGTTTTAGGAAAATTAAATTCTCATATAGGGTTAAACCCTAATTTCTGTCCATCTTGAAGGAATTAAATTCCTATAATTTGGGAGAATTAAATTCTCTGAACTCAATCCCCCTCCAAGTTTTGGATCTGCATGGCAGGATCTCAACCCGATGAGAATTAAATTCTCAACCTATGGGAAGATGTGCTTCTGCAGATCTTCAACTAGAGGAAGAACTAAGTTCTTTTGCAAAAGAGTTAAACTCTTAGATCTTTGAGAATTAAATTCTCTTTTCTTTTGAAGTTTTGATTCCCTTTCTTTTCTCACCTAGGGTTTTCTTTGCTGAGAATTAAATTCTCCTTTCTTTTCTCTCTGAATTGTCAAGATGCCAAAATTCTATATCTTTCTTCTCTTCTTGGCTCCTATTTATAGGAGAAGGAAAAGAATCAATTTGTTTAGTAAATCTCTCATTGAAAGATTTTGTTTGTTTTCATGATTAATATGATCTTTTAGATCATTTAGTGAATTTTATTCACCGTTGCATTTTCAATCCAGAGATATTCTGTTTGTTATTTTCGGTGAGATTTGGGGAGATCTTTCCTTGTCTAAGATTTTTCCATAAATTGGTGATATTTAATCACCCCTGGATTTTTAATCCAACGGTTCTCCCTAATTCTTTCCTATTTGGAAAGATTTAGAAGCTTTTAGAATTTAAATTCTATTAAACTGTAAGGCTTTTAAAACCGGTCACGTGTGAGCACGTGACCCTTGGTCACGTGTGAGCACGTGACCCCCAATTAAGTCCTTTCCTTCCTCAGCCGCTTATTCATGCTTCTGTTTTAACCATCACATGTCGACACGTGACCATGGTCACGTGTGAGCACGTGACCCCCAGTTGGGTCTTCCTTCAGCCGTTCGTTTTTTTATTTTTGCTTTAACTATCATGTGTTGACACGTAACCCTTGGTCACGTGTGAGCACGTGACCCCCAGTTGGGTCCTCCTTCAGCCGCTTGTTTATGATTCTATTTGCTTAGATTTTAACCTTATAAATAGATCACGTGTCAAAACGTGACCCTTGGTCACGTGTGAACACGTGATGCCTCTTTGAGGAAAACCCTATTTTTAATCAGGGAACATTCTTATTTCAATAAGATTGAAAAATCTTTCCATAACAGAATTTTAGTTCTGATTAATTAATAATTTATTATTAGTAGATCTTTTGATCTGACGGTGGGGGAATTTTTAATTCTTGCGCTGGCGCACCTTACGCGAGCGCACCTACGATCAACACGTGGCGCGCAGCGCAACTGCGCTAGCGCACCCGTGTTTGACACGTGGCACACAGCGCAGAGCGCAGCGCAACTGCGCTAGCGCACCTTTATTTGACACGTAGCACGCAGCGCAGAGCGCAACGCAACTGTGTTTGACACGTGGCGCACAGCGCGCAGCGCGCAGAATCTGAAGCGTTGCTTCAATTTAAATTTTGAATTTTGGAACAGAGCTTTGCTCTGATTGGGGGGAAAGGAAGCGTTGCTTCATTCCATATCTTGGAACTTGAACAGAGCTTTGCTCTGATTAGGGGGAGCAGAAGCGTCGCTTCATTTCAAACCTTAGAATTTGAGCAGAGTTTTGCTCTGATTGGGGAAACACCAGGCATCTTAGTCACAGAGAATCAAATGATCTTTTATACAGAGTATCATTGACGAAGGCAAATGATAGAGCTCGTTTCATGAGCTGATGTCTTGAGGACGCATCTTTAGGTGTTCGACGGGATTTGAAGTAGTCTATAAAGACTTCACTCCAATCCATAGCCTTTTCCTGGTCTTTTATTTGTAAGGCCGTTTGCTCAGTAGCTTCCTTTTCTTCGGACGACTCCGTAGATATTTCTGTCGGTGCAAGAACCCGACGACTTTGCACAACGATTCTCACGTCATCGAGGTTCTCGTAGGCCAGTTCTTTAGCTAGTCTGGCTAGTGCATCAGCTTTGCTGTTTTCCGCACGCGGTATACTTTTCAGTATGTAGGAGGGAATTTAAGTCAGCAGTTGCTGCACCCTCTCGCCGTACTTCACCAGCTCTGGCTTGCACGTTTGATAGTCGCCGTTTACTTGATTAACGATCAACTGGGAGTCTCCGTATATGAGGAGGTTCTCAATTCCCATGTCAACGACGATCTCAAGACCTGCTATCAATGCTTCGTATTCGGCTTCATTGTTCGTCCTTGGCTCTGTTAAGGAGAAGGCAAAGCGCATTATCCCTCCTTGTGGAGTCACAAAGATGAGGCCTACCCCTGATTTGATTATGGGGGTGGCTTGTTTGCGCTTCTTCATGGAAGATGCTCCATCGAAGTAAGTTCCCACTGGGTATCATTCTCTTTTCTCTCCCCGTCGATCGTTTCAAACGCGTGTTCGTCTGGCAATTCGCAGTTCAAGAGAGAGTCGGCAGGTATTGGATGCTCAGCGAGGAAGTCGGCGATGGCCTGGCCTTTCACTGCCTTGAGAGGACGATAAGTTATCGAGAATTCCATTAAGAGTAGGGTCCATTTAGCGAGCTGCCCCGTTAATATAGCCTTTGACATCAAATATTTGAGAGGATCCACTTTTGATATGAAATGGACCTCATGTGCCAACGCATAGTGTCTGAGCTTCGTTATCGCGAAGATCAATGCCAGGTAATGTTTTTCAATGGGAGAGTAATTACTTTCTGCCCCCAATAGAACTCGACTCAAGTAGTAGAGGGCTCTCTCCTTCCCTTGGTCGTTCTCTTGTGCCCACAGCGTGCCTAAGGAACCTTCGAGGGCTGTTGTATACAGGACGAGAGGTTTTCCTTTAACGGGAGCAGCCAATACTGACGGATTTTGCAGATATTGCTTGATTTCGTCCAGTGCGCTTTGGCATTTGCGATCCCAGACGAACGGGGTTCCCTTTTTCATTAGGTGACTGTAAGGACGACACTTGCCGGAGAGATTAGCTATGAATCGCCGGATATACGTGAGCTTTCCTTGGAGAGACCGCAGTTGCTTGAGAGTCTTTGGCGGAGGCATTTCCATGATCGCCTTGATCTTCGACGGGTCTATCTCGATGCCTCGGTGTCGGACGACGAATCCTAGGAACTTGCCCGAGGAAACTCCGAATGCGCACTTGAGTGGGTTCATCTTCAAGTTGAATTTCTGAAGGCACTGAAACACGATCTTCAGATGCTCTAAATGTTTCTCGTATGATTTGCTTTTAACTACGAGGTCGCCAATATAGCATTCGACGACTTCATGTATGAGGTCATCGAAAATCTTCGTAATGGCTTCTGATAGGTGGCACCGGGTTCTTTAGACCGAAAGGAATCACCTTGTAGCAGAATATGCCCAAAGGGGTCCGGAAAGCGGTATGCTTCTGGTCCTCGGGATGCATCTTTATCTGATTGTATCCTGATGATCTGTCCATGAAGGAGAAGACTTCGTGAGTGGACGTGTTATCTATCATCAGCTCGGTGACCGGTACTGGAAAGTCGTCCTTCGGGCAAATTTTGTTGAGATCCCAGAAGTCTACGCATATGCGCACCGTCCCATTTTTCTTCATCACCGGGACGATGTTGGTGATCCAGTCAGGATATTGAACCTCTTGGATGAAGCCGGAGTCGATTAGCTTCTTGACCTCGGCGTTGATGCTCATCTCAAGCTCGAGCCGCATTCTTCTCAGTGCTTGTTTAATCGGCTTGACGACAGGAGAAATCGCCAATTTTTGCACGGCAATTTCTGGATCCAATCCGGGCATCTCGGAATAGTTCCATGCGAAACAGTCTTTATACTGCATGAGCACGTCTTTAAGCGCAGCCTTCTTTTCTTCAGACAACAGTTCGCTGACGAACGTCGGCCGTGGGTCGTTTGCCATTTCCAAGTCGATTTTTTTGAGGTCATCTGCAGTAGTATGTATCCCATCTTCCAGCTCTTTTGGTGCCGGTGGAAATTCTGTGTAATAATCCTAAATTTCCTATACAAGTTTTTACAATTTTTTTTTAAAAGGGTATTTTAGCCTAAGCACAAGATATAAGTAATTATTTTGTTTTTAATTACAAGTTACAAGAATGTAATAACTCCATTTTTAGTGTACAAGAAATTACTTTAAATTTAATGTATACTTGGAGTATTTACTCTTGCTGCTATCATTTTAAGTAATTAATTTACACCATAATTACAAGAAGGAGCTTGTAGCTCATTGATAATACCTTGAACTGCTGAACCAAGCCACCAGAGTTCAAATCCCATACCCCACATTATTTTTAATATTGATTTTTTATAAAACTTTTAGAATACCAAGGGTTTACACGTGCATATCTCACAAAAACCCCACTACACCCAAAAATGTAACATTGCCAAAGGTTAGATGAACCGTCGGGGGGGATCCCGGCCGCCTGACTCGGCCGGGAATCGGCCAACTTGGCCTCGACTCGCGGCCGACTCAGTCCTCCGACCGAGTCACGGCCGAGTCACCCCCGAGTCGGCCGATTCCGGTGACGGCCCCAACATGAAAATTGTGTCTTTTCACATTCCCTAGACACCTGCAAAATTTTAGCCTCAGACCATTTCCAGAACTCTTTAAAAAACCCCAATTACTCCACTTTTAATGCATTTTTAATACATTTTATCACATTTTTCATTTTAACCTTTCACCTACCCTAACTCCAGCCTAACCCTATAAATACCAATCCTACACACTACCCCCTCATCCCAAAACTCTGAGCCAACTCTCAAGAAATCACTAGAAACCCTTGTGTGCAATCGAAGTGAGCGAAAGGCAAAGCTCCGGCGAATTCTTCGGCGGAAATTCCGACGACGACTCTAGGAGCTCCCGGCGACGAAACGACGCACCGGCGACTCCTCCCGATCGTTCTCCCTCTCCTTGTTGTCTAAAACTCGTCAGTCCCATTTTCTATCTCTCATTTCTATTCTAAAAATACGGAATTACAAAACCCGACGGAATCGGAACAAATCCGATTTCCGATTCGGTTTCTTCATAAAACACCACTTCTCGTTAATACAATTATGCTTAAACTCTCTCATGTTGACTATTAAACACTAATCAACCAAACTGATCAAGTTTCATTTCATAAAACGATGGCTATTTCAATTTATCGTATTTTTCACTTAAATACCACATTGTTTCAATTCTACATTTAACTCCATTAAACTTGCTATACCTTTAAAGTAGATCACGAGGTAACGACCTACCTCCTCACACACTCATATACAACCTAACACGATACCCTCAAGAACTCAGAATACGGGAAAACAAACATTTTCATTTAAATACCATTTACTTAATTTCTAAAAGATTTAGTATTGATACATATTTACAAATAAATACCACTTATTATGAAAATAGAATAAGATTGTGGACATCAATCGTTTATCTAAACCTGAATTTGTGGTGTCTAGGCTAGACAAGTGAGAAAGGTAACTTTAAAAGGCCCGTCTCACGGTGATTCGTAAGCGGATCCCTCCTTTCTTTACTTGTACTTACCTGGCCACAATTGGCGGTGAATAGGCGATTTGAGGTATCTCACAACTTGTCATTTTGGACCAGTTAGGAATAGTCTAGTTGACTTAGGAGACCCTAGAACATAGAATACGGAAAATTGACATCTTTACAAATAAATACCATTTATTTAATAAAACCATTTTCTAAAGGATTTAGTATTTATACAAATCTTTGCAAAGCGCCGCTACAACCCATTTTGGGGAACCCGTTCGGGATGGTGCAGATTATCACACATACTCGGGTTTAGTAATGCGAGATTCAGACCTCCGCAAGGAGCATTCGGTTTCGAAAGATTTAAAATACGACATCTTAAGAAAACGAGATTTCTAGAATATTATAAATATATACAAAAATTATTTTCATATAAATATATATATATATGTAACATAAGCATATCTATTTTTTGAAGTATTATAAATATTCCACCTTTTCCACAATATCACAAGAATCAATTTTACACTAAAATACCATGAATTCCATACAAATCAATATTACAAATAAATACCTTTATTTCTGAAATTAGGATATTTTCATTAGAAATATTACAATATAAAATCCACATTCATTACAACCCTAAAGACGAATAATAAATGCTTGGGGTGTATTTTGAAAAGTATATAAAAGTATTTTTACATAAAACCTTCTCAAGTTCTATAAATTACCCTAAGGACCCTAGTAAATATAGGTTTTGAGCGAGACCAATCTCTTGAGCCTCAGGGAGTCGGAGAAGTGGGTGCTTGCCTATCTAAGGTAGACAAATTAATACAAACAATCAGGACTTCAATTTACTTTGCTAACTGTCTGACTCAGTTTGAGTCTCGGTATAATCTGACTTGAATATGATTCAAGTACAATCTACAATTTACAATCTATAGTCTACAATCTACAATCTTCAATATTACAATTCAACATGAATCCATGAATCCAATTATCAATCTATACAAGTTGACTGAACCGAATCATGGATATACATTTCATTTACATGGTTCTCCAGTTATTCCATTTACATGATTCTACGGTTACATCCGTTTACTGATATTATGGTTTCGGTCAGTCATCCAATTATACAATTTATACAGTTACAAGACAAACAATACAATCAAAACACTACGGGGTTTAAGGGGTAGATTGGTACGGAAGGTGTTAAAAGTGGCACGAGACGGTAAGATTAAGATACCTAACCTATATTCTGTTGCTGTTGTACCGTGGCATAACGGTTCCTTGAGTTCCTGATACCTTAGTCTCCGGGGCAAGTGAGACTCCTCTCGTATACACTAGCATCCTTCTGTATCAGGCTACAAACAACAGCGTTAACACTAAATACAACAATATAATAATATAATACAACAGTAAAAGCTACTCTCTCTCTCTCTTACTCTCTGTATATTCTACTTTCCTCTTATCTTTGGGACTTACCGAGCGACCTGTTCGCCGACGACATTCTATTACTTTCTTCTTTAAATGTCGTCAGGTGATTTGGACCCGTCAGAGATCGAGCCAACTGCATAAGACTTGGATCAGTACAGCGAAGACCCTGAGCTCTAGACACTGTATATTTTCCATTCAATACTTTTCATTTCCTATTATGCCATTGTTTAGGCATCGCTTTTATTTCAGTTGTATTTCCTTTTCATGCATTGTACAAAAGAATGTCAATAAATAAAGTTGCTATTTTTATTATACCTTTTCTCTTGTGTATATTTTCTTTTATATTGCTTAGCTACGCTTAGCGTATTTGCTTCTGAGTAAATACGTAGCGGACCAGTCGTTTCCCCTTCGCTGTATACCGGGAAGCGGGGCGTGACAGGTTTTGTTGGTGGCCCATGCAGGTCAGAGCTGTATGAAACCCTATTATGCAGTTCTGTTCTGCGTGAACAACCTAAGCAATATAATATAAGAACCAGCAACTAAAACATTCTTTACAATTCATGTTCCTTGAATTTTACAATTTCATATTCCTTGAATCTTATCATTTCATGTACTTGAATCTGTTCTAACCCAAATTTTTCTTCAAGGTTATGGATTCCCCGAACAACACCAGCACCAATGTCAACAACACACCTCCACCACTACCTCTCACACCTGCTGTTCCTGAGCCATCCACCAAGCAAACGGTTCTACTTGAGGTGATCCGCAGCCTCCTTAAAGGACATCAACAACTCCTGAACCGTCCCGAGACTGACGCACCTGGGGTAAAGCAATTCAGGGCTTTACATCCCAAGCAGTTCTCTGGAAAGGGAAGCCCACTTGAAGCTGAGGAATGGGCACAAAGCATAGAGGATGATCTGGCAGCAGCACAAGTGCCAGACATAGCTTGGGTCCGTGTGGTGAAACTGCAGCTCACGGATAATGCTCGCAACTGGTGAAAGGCGGAAGAAAGCCGTCTTGTACAGCCTATTGAATGGAAGACTTTTCGCGATAAGTTCGACGCGAAGTACTTCTCTGTGACTTCCAGGTTTTCCATGGAACAGCAGTTCATTCATCTACAACAAGGTTAGATGTGGGACAAGTCAGTAGATGAATATGACGTTGAATTCACCATGCTCAGTCGGTAAGATATGTCACAGTATTTCAAATTTTTAATATCACATACTACACAGCTAACACAAGACCGTAACAGATTTTCGGCACACCTGATACCGACGGATAAGATCAGAGTCCGTCGATTTCAATAAGGTTTGGACACAGAAATTCAGGCTGCACTAGCCACAGGGAAATTTCTGACTCATGAGGATGCTCTGGAAGCTGCCCGCAGTTATGAGGCAGTGATAAAAGCAAGGGGTAGATCTCAATCTGCCGGTTTGAAATGCCCTACCACTCAAATGGCAGTAGGAGCCTCTTCCAGGCCAACGTTCGAACCCAGAAGAACTGAAGAACCCAATCACCAGCCAAGACCACATTTCTGTTTCCATTGCAAGAGAGATGGACATTTGATAAAGAACTGTAGGCGTGCAAAAGGCCTGTGCCTAGTTTGTGGCGCGTCCAATCACAGAATTGAGACCTGTCCATATATATACAACTCAGCTCACACACCTACCAACTACCCGCAGCATCCAGCTATCCAGGCTCCTGCAACTCGTCCTGCACTCCCAGCACCACCTCCATACAGAACTCTTGCACAGCCTACTCGTCAATTCCAACAGGCAATGAGGGACATGCCTCGAGGGTAGAGAAATAGGCCTCAAGGATAGAATGTGCCTCCAGCTAGAAGGAATGTACCATGGCGACAAACATTCACCTTAGCAGCCATAGAACCTGAGACTGTGAACCAAGGTAACCCAAGTAACTCCCTCACAACTTTGACCAAATTTTTTTTTACAATCTTTAGTTCTGTCACCAAACTGTTACACTTTCCTTTTATAAATTTTGAGGACGAAATTTTTATAAGGAGGGTAGAATGTAATAACCCTAAATTTCCTATACAAGTTTTTACAAATTTTTTTTTAAAGGGGTATTTTAGCCTGAGCACAAGATATAAATAATTATTTTGTTTTTAATTACAAGTTACAAGAATGTAATAACTCCATTTTTAGTGTACAAGAAATTACTTTAAATTTAATATATACTTGGAGTATTTACTCTTGCTGCTATCATTTTAAGTAATTAATTCACACCATAATTACAAGAAGGAGCTTGTAGCTCATTGGTAATACCTTGCGCTGCTGAACCAAGCCACCAGAGTTCAAATCCCATACCCCACATTATTTTTAATATTGATTTTTTTTAAAACCTTTAGAATACCAAGGGTTTACACGTGCATATCTCACAAAAACCCCACTACACCCAAAAATGTAACATTGCCAGAGGTTAGATGAACCGTCAGGGGGGATCCCGGCCGCCTGACTCGGCTGGGAATCGGCCAACTCGGTCTCGACTCGGCCGACTCAGTTCTCCGACCGAGTCACGGCCGAGTCACCCCCGAGTCGGCCGATTCCGGCGACGGCCCCAACATGAAAATTGTGTCTTTTCACATTCCCTACACACCTGCAAAATTTTAGCCTCAGAACATTTCCAGCACTCTTAAAAAACCCTAATTACTCCACTTTTAATACATTTTTAATACATTTTATCACATTTTTCATTTTAACCTTTCACCTACCCTAACCCTAGCCTAACCCTATAAATACCAACCCTACACACTACCCCTCACCCCAAAACTCTGAGCCAACTCTCAAGAAATCACTAGAAACCCTTGTGTGCAATCGAAGTGAGCGAAAGGCAAAGCTCCGGCGAATTCTCCGGCGGAAATTCCGACGACGACTCTAGGAGCTCCCGACGACGAAACGACGCACCGGCGACTCCTCCCGATCCTTCTCCCTCTCCTGATTGTCCAAAACCCGTAAGTCCCATTTTCTATCTCTCCTTTCTATTCTAAAAATACGAAATTAAAAAACCTGACGGAATCAGAACAAATCCGATTTCCGATTTGGTTTCTTCATAAAACTCCACTTCTCGTTAATACAATTATACTTAAACTCCCTCATGTTGACTATTAAACACTAATCAACCAAATTGATCAAGTTTCATTTCATAAAATGATGGCTATTTCAATTTATCGTATTTTTCACTTAAATATCACATTGTTTCAATTCTACATTTAACTCCATTAAACTTGCTATACCTTTAAAGTAGATCACGAGGTAACGACCTACCTCCTCACACACTCGTATACAACCTAACACGATACCCTCAAGAACTCAGAATACGAGAAAACAAACATTTTCATTTAAATACCATTTACTTAATTTCTAAAAGATTTAGTATTGATACATCTTTACAAATAAATACCACTTATTATGAAAATAGGATAAGATTGTGGACATCAGTCATTTATCTAAACCTGACTTTCTGGTGTCTAGGCTAGACAAGTGAGAAAGGTAACTTTAAAAGGCCCGTCTCACGGTGATTCGTGAGCGGATCCATCCTTTCTTCACTTGTACTTACCTGGACACAATTGGCGGTGAAGAGGCGATTTGAGGTATCTCACAACTTGTCGTTTTGGACCAGTTAGGAATAGTCTAGTTGACTTAGGAGACCCTAGAACATAGAATACGGAAAATTGACATCTTTACAAATAAATACCATTTACTTAATAAAACCGTTTTCTAAAGGATTTAGTATTTATACAAATCTTTGCAAAGCGCCGCTACAACCCATTTTGGGGAACCCGTTCGGGATGGTGCGGATTATCGCACATCCTCGGGCTTAGTAGTGCGAGATTCAGACCTCCGCAAGGAGCATTCAGTCTCGAAAGATTTAAAATATGACATCTTAAGAAAACCAGATTTCTAGAATATTATAAATATATACAAAATTATTTTCATATAAATATATGTATATGTAACATAAACATATCTATTTTTGAAGTATTATAAATATTCCACCTTTTCTACAATATCACAAGAATCAATTTTACACTAAAATACCATGAATTCCATATAAATCAATATTACAAATAAATACATTTATTTCTGAAATTAGGATATTTTCATTAGAAATATTACAATATAAAATCCACATTCATTACAACCCTAAAGACGAATAATAAATGCTTGGGGGTGTATTTTGAAAAGTATATAAAAGTATTTTTACATAAAACCCTCTCAAGTTCTATAAATTACCTTAAGGACCCTAGTAAACATAGGTTTAAGCGGGACCAATCTCTTGAGCCTCAGAGAGTCGGAGAAATGGGTGCTTGCCTATCTAAGGTAGACAAATTAACAAAAACAATCAGGACTTCAATTTACTTTGCTAACTGTCTGACTCAGTTTGAGTCTCAGTATAATTTGACTTGAATATGATTCAAGTACAATCTACAATTTACAATCTACAATCTACAATCTACAATCTACAATTTTCAACATTACAATTCAACATGAATTCATGAATCCAATTATCAATCTATACAACTTGACCGAACCGAACCATGGATATACATTCCATTTACATGGTTCTCCAGTTATTCCATTTACATGATTCTACGGTTACATCCGTTTACTGATATCATGGTTTCATTCAGTCATCCAATTATACAATTTATACAGTTACAATACAAGACAAACAATACAATCAAAACACTACGGGATTTAAGGGGTAGATTGGTACGGAAGGTGTTAAAAGTGGCACGAGACGGTAAGATTAAGATACCTAATGTAACAACCGAGTTCATTTATACCTAGTCCAGTTTCCGTATGTATTTATCTATGGTATTTTATTTATTTATCGTGTTTGGGTGCGAATGGTATTTTACATTTTTCATTGCATTCGACCCGACCCGCTTGCTTGAAACTTGTTTGATTCATATTTATGAATCACCTTGACTTGTTATGTAGACTTGTGCATTTTCAACTTTATCGCATACAGGCATTTTATCTGGCATGGCATCTTTTACCATATAACATTTTAAGTCATGAAAAATAATTTAAAATTTCTTTTCATAGCCTGCATGATACCCCTAACCCCGTGGTAGCATTCGCGCATCTTGTTCTCGTCCCGTTCAGTGAAACGGACGTGTTTGGATGGCTACGCGCACGTACGTGCATCCGTTCTTGGGGGTATGCATTTTCATTATCCGAGCATTCATTTTAAAGTTTGGAAGTTGCATTTATTTTTCGTAATTAAAATCTGAATTTTAGACCCGACCCGGGCGCATTTTGGAGTATTTTTGTACTCCGCCTAAATTCAAATTATTTAAACTTTTAAATTTCGTTTAACCTATTCCAGAATATATATATTTTTACCTAACCAAAATATTTTTTAAACCTACAAATCTTTTTTTTTAAATTTAAAATCTTTCCTTTCTCTTTTTCTCCCTCTTCCGCTGATCCCGTGGACCCCACTTTCTCTCCCTCTTCCTTTCTTTCTTTCTTTCTCTCTCTCTATCTCACCCGCTATCTCTCTCTCTCTCCCCCACAAACAAACAAAAATCTCTCTCTTTACTGTTCACTCCCCCCTCTCTCTCTCATCTCGATCTCTCTCTAGCTCTTTCTCTCTCTCCCTCTCTCTCATCTCGATCTCTCTCTCTCCCCTTCTCCCTCAGTCTCTCTCTCTCTCATCTCGCTATATTTCTCCCTCTCTCTCCCTATAATAATTCTTCTTCCTCTATTCTTTTCTGACCGAACCCATCTCCCTTCGCCACGTCTCCTTCTCCGGCATCCAAACCCTTCGCCTCCTTCGACCGCTGCACCGACCACCACCTCCCTTGTGCTTAGCCTCCGACCACCGCACCCTGAACTCCATCGAACCTCGTCGCCACCATCTCTGTCTACGCTAAAACCCATCGCCACCTTCCTCCTCCATCACCTTAGGCCCCTAGCCGCGACTCCACCGTCGGCGCAGCCATCTCCTTCACCTCCTTTCCAAGAAGTAGCCATCACCATCATCATCGATCTTCTCCTTCACCAAGCACCTATCAAAACTCACCTCGTCAGCCTTCGACCCTCGACTTCATCACCCTGCGCACACCTCGCCAACCTCGTCTACTCCATCATCGGCGAGCCCCTGCAACTTCCGAGCACCTCATCGCAGAAGCACCCCGCACTCGTCTCCTTCTTCAACCTCGACTCCCTCAACTGCTGATCAAGACCACCACCATCCTCGCCGGAGGCAACTTGGAAGCCCTAACCGAGCACAGGTCCAAGGCCGAGATCGTGTTGGGTCGTATTCATGTCTTCGTTGCATCGTGTTCACGTCTTCATCGCGCCGTGTTGTTTCCATGACCTTCGTCTTCATAGTTGCATTCATCACATCCGTCTCCGAGATCGCCGGAGCCGTGACCGTCGTTGCCATTCCAGACGATTCAGTGGACGTCCCCTACCTGCGTGGTCACATTTGTGCATTGCCTGGTCCTGTTCCGTACGCATGAGCGTGCATCGAGACTTTTACCGACTTTGGACATTGCCGTGCGTATCCGTATCGTGATCCATCGAGGCAAGTAAAACTTGCTACATGCTATCTATATGATTTTATATCTATTTAATTGCATAGTAAACTTGTAGATTACATATAGTGACACATGTTCTCTTTTTTTTCCTTTTCGATGTTCCATATATCATTTTTAGATTTATAACTTGGAACATACCATGTTGCATTTTGATTTACTATACCTAGTACCCACATCCGTATTTAAATCACATAATAATTTTTTACATAGCCCATAGTACCCTTTTAATAGTTTCTACCCTATCGGACACCCGTTTGCATCCATTTAACCTATTTTATGTATAATTGCATCCCTAGATCATTTAACCCATAATAACGAGATTTTAACAATCCATATTTGTTAAAGTGCATTTTACTTAATGTTGGAACCATAACCCTAACTTTAATCATAACTGTGCATCTATATGCCTTAATCTGTACCTGATTGCATATCACATTACAGTGTTCCATTTTTATTGTTCCACTAGTACCCCATGCTTGTTTTTTATACACATGCTTATGTTAGTTGATTATGAGCACCCACATGACATTTTGTGCACCCCTGACATGACTTGTTACACCTACTACTTGACACGACATGGTACCGTGCACCTCTCGACATGACATGATACCTATATACTACTCGACTTGACCTGATGTACCATGGCTTTACCTGTTACCTGATCTTATGACTAATGCCAACAAACCTGACATGTTGTCCTTACGGATATTTCCTGTTGTCTATCTAGACAAACCTGTACCTGCCTGATCCTGTGTTGGCATTATCTCCAGATTATTTAATACCTGACTTGAGCACATATAACTTGGGGGTATGGGGAAATCAATGATGAAACCTGACTTGTAACTCGACAGTTCTATACCTTTTCTGATTAGTCTTACGGGCTAGGCCAGCCCCGGAGTGATGCTGCTGACATCACTCGTCATTACCTACTACCCTTTACTGCCTTGCGGCACGTCTCGGATTCAGCCCGAGAGTCTTAGACCGTGGTCCCGGGCATGCACGGGATACTATTGAGTTACATCGATGATTCATCAAATTGATTTCAAAGACCTGAGAGTAGTTAACCCAATAGACCAGTTTAGATCACTCACTGCACATTACCCCACTGTCCTCACTTATATTACTGTTATATCTGTTTTACTGTTCATACACATACCTGCATGTTTTGCTATCCTGTTTATGTTATTGCTTGATGTTATGACGCACTGACCACATACCTGCATGTTTTTCTATCTTGTTTATGTTATTGCTTGATGTTATGACGCACTGACGTCTGGGTTTTGCATGGCCCAGATCCTCTACCTTTGTTGCAGACTGATCAGGAGTACTGCCGCTGTTAGACCGAGCGGTGATGATCCTGTTGGTATCCAGTTTTACTTTCAGGTGTTTTATTTATTGGATCTTTTGCTTCTGCATATTATATTATTTCTTGACTCATTTATTCTGGCTCATGGACATGTACTAGATAGTTTAGTTTACTTTCCTGTTCTTGATATCTCTACAGCCGTAATGTGACTGTGGAGAGATTTTTCCTATCCACAGGCAGCATGGTTGGCTATGTCATGTGCCTATCTTAGTGTACTCTGAAAAGCGGGGCGTGACACCTAACCAATATTCCATTGCTGTTGTACCGTAGCATAACGGTTCCTTGAGTTCCTGATACCTTAGTCTCCGGGGCAAGTGAGAATCCTCTCGTATACACTGGCATCCTTCTGTACCAGGCTACAAACAACAGCGTTAACACTAAATACAACAATATAACAATATAATACAACTGTAAAAGCTACTCTCTCTCTCTTACTCTCTGTCTATTCTACTTTTCTCTTATCTTTGGGATTTACCGAGCGACCTGTTCGCTGACGACATTCTATTTCTTTCTTCTTTGAATGTCGTCAGGTGATTTGGACCCGTCAGAGATCGAGCCAACTGCAGAAGACTTGGATCAGTACAGCGAAGACCCTGAGCTCTAGACATTGTACATTTTCCATTCAGTACTTTACATTTCTTGTTATGCCATTGTTTAGGCATCGCTTTTATTTCAGTTGTATTTCTTTTTCATGCATTGTACAAAAGAATGTTAATAAATAAAGTTGCTGTTTTTATTATACCTTTTCTCTTGTGTATATTTTCTTTTATATTGCTTAGCTACGCTTAGCGTATTTGTTTCTGAGTAAATACGTAGCGGACCAGTCGTGTCCCCTTCGCCGTATACCGGGAAGCGGGGCGTGACATTCTGAGATCAACTCATCTTCATTGTTTTCGAAGCACTAAGAAAGGTCATCCATATTCTCGGGTTCTTCTTCTGACAGCGTTATCACGTGACAGGTACGAGATCGCTTCCAAGACCGATGTTGGTCTGGTTCTACTCTCATCTTATAAGTGGCTTTTGATTCATGTTTCCGTGGCGGACTTACCCTCCAACTGCTGGATAGAGCGAACCTGTCTTGTTGATATTGGTCTTCGACCCAGTTCTTGAAGGTGAAGCAGTCCTCGAAAGGGTGTCCTATTGCTCGGAGCAATAGTCTGGGTGAGAGACATTGTCTGCTTGCTCGTGGTGCTTGGACTCCGGGAGTGTCATCATCTGATGCTTTACGACCAGATTGAATATCTTCTTTGTCTTGTCTTGGGGAAAAGAATATTCTCGACCCATCTTCTTTATAAGAGACGGATCCCGGCTGCTCGATTCTTGATCGCATGGCTTCTTAGGTCCGCTTCGCTGCTGTCGAACACTTTTTCCGTTCTTTGGTTTATTTTTGCCTCTACGCCGGGTCTTTTGTATGACGGGTTGGCGACAAGGAGTATTGTCATTCTCCGCGGCCTGTTGAAGGAGGCTCTGCGTCCTAGCCTTCTCTTAAATGGCCATTTCGCGGCTATGGTCATCCCGAACCTTTTGACCTGCTTCCCTTATTAGCTTGTCCATCTTTTCTTCAAACGACGGACTCGGCATTTTCATGGCGGGACCTCGTTTTGGTTCAGGGTTGGCGTCCTCTAACAGGGCATTTCCTTCCTCGTCGAAGTCATGTATAACGTAGCAGCCGTAGAATCGTTCCCGTTTCTTGGATTGAATATATCCAAGCCCGATCGTTTCCATTCTCCCGTTGGGCAATTTTCGCTGAGTTCCGGGGACATCCCAGATCCTGTTGTAGAACTGAGCTTGTCGAGCAGTCTATTTGAAGGGAACGTCTTGGCGTCTCAACAGCCTTTTTAATTCTTCTGTGTAGTAACTGGGCAGACGGATGGGCTGGAGCTTGTCAAGTGCAGAATCGGAACCATGCCAATTTTTTTTTCCACTGTGGTCTCCGTTGATCGATAAAAGAGGATGGCCTTTTCATCTCTTCGCCTGGGAGGGACGTAGAATGTCTGCAATTCTTGCACACTATAGGTACCAAGCGCGTCGAGCTCTTTGTAATGCTCTTGCGGAACCATGGCAATTTGCAAACTCCGATCATTACCAGCGAAGGCTCGTATTGATGGCCGAACGAAAAATACGGCATTGACCTCATCTTCCGAATCGCTGCCGAAGATCAACATAGGGTGGACGGTCCCGGCTTGTTGCATTGGGCGGTCCTGAATAAACTATTTCTTCTTCCTCCTCAGTGTCACTCCCGAAGACCAGAATAGTGGTGATAGATTTGTTCTTTGGTTTATGGCATCTTTCCGTATGTTCGAAATCTGGTAAGAAGTATTTTGCATCTTCGTACTTTCGGACTTCGTTCACGGAGAATGGGTTTAGTTCCCCTGTCATAGTGTACTCGAGACCATCCTTGAAATACTTCATACACTGATGTTGTGTAGAAGGGATAATCTTGTATTCGTGTAACCAAGGCCTGCCGAGCAAAGCGTTGTAGCAAGTCTTGGCGTCAATGACATGAAACTTGATATCCGTGACAAGCAGCCCAAAGCGTAATGTCAATAGTACAAACCCGAGCGTCCGTGATGATTGGGAGTCAAACTCGGAGATAGTGATCTTATCCCGAGCGAGGTGTTGAACGTTCATGTAGATTTCCTTCAACACTCTTACATTGAGGAGGTTAACGGAGGACCCATTGTCAACCAGGATTTTGCCTATCTTGATATCATGACAGTATTCGGAGACATAAAGGGGACGGTTATGCTCACACGTCCCGAGGAGGAGATCTTCATCGCCAAAAGTGATATCGGCCGTTTGTACTTCTTCCAGCTTGTCCTTCATCTATTCTTCGGTGAGGAAAGTTTGAAACTGTTCGGGCTCTTGTAACGCCTTGATCAGAGAATCTCTTGCTTCTTTTGTTAGCAAGAGGGCAACGAGAATGCTTAGCTGCGAAGGTAGCTTCCTCAAGTGAGCCAGAATGTTGTAATCTACCTTGTTTTTCTTTGGCGGGTCCTTAGCTGTCAGCTCTTCAACAACTCGATCATCGAGGGCGATATCCTCAGGGACCTTTTCTTTCCCCTTATCCTTTTTGTTCGATCCCTTATTTGCTGGTCCGAGATTCTTTTCCGGTAGCGTGCGATTGCGCAGCTGAATGTTTTCACAGGTCTTCATTTCTTCCGTTTCGGATGTGGGTTCTTTGAAGAGAGGGCCAAGGGCTATTTCTTCATCAGAATCTCTCCCAAAGGTGAGAACTTGTGATCCCCCAGCGTCGACCATGTGACAGTTGCCGATAGTTCTTTTGCGCTCCTCGGTCGTATTTCTTTGTTCCCAACGAGTTTTGTGTTTCATCCGCTTGAAATGTTGTCGATGAGCAACATATCCTGCCATCAGTTTTTAAAAGCGTTGCACTCTTCGGTGGGGTGCACAATCTTTCGATGATATAAGAAGTAGCTAGGATGTATATCCGCTTCATCAGGAATGTTTCCTTCGGAGGGTGGCAGCTTCATTCCCATCGATATGGCTTTGGCGAACCTTTTCCTCGTCTTGAATCTGCTTTTATTTGCGGCGGATGTACTTTGATCTGGCGGAAGTGTTTCGACCCTTTCGTCCGGTTGTCGGCATTTGGCCTTTTCAAATACGGTCATCTCACGCTCTCGATCAGCTTTGCTTTTAAGAAGAGCTTCGTTCAGGCATGCATTAATTATTTCGTCTGATAGTCCTAGAAGTTTCGGCTCAGTATCTGCCCCTAGTTTCTCTGCGTCAGGAGCTTCTTCACCGTTTATCAACGAGTGAGAGATCACATGGCAGCTTGCCACATAATCCTCAGGTTCATCCGACGAGTCTTCTCCCTCATCGTTGTCGCTATCTCCGTCTTCAAGGATGTGGTTGAGAAACTCCTGAAGCATGACCAGGGTTCGCGCCTTCTGGTTATATTCTTCCAGCGCGTCGATATATTTTTGCAGGTCCGTGCGCTTGTCACTAGGCTTCACGGGATTTTTGGTCTTCTTCTTCTTCTTTGAAGACTTTAACGGCTGGGTGTGAGCTCTTTGACTATCACCACCAATTTTTGGAGTTGGGCACGGTTTCAGCATTCCCTCAATAATCTCCGGTTCCAGTGGATTTTTCCACCTGATTGCCGGGCATGTTTGGAGATCGTTCAGCATTCTTTTCGTCTTGGCTGAAAGAACAACCTCACATGGAGCTTCTTCTATAAAAGAGTATGATGCCCCCGGTGTGTCCCCCCTTTTAAGAGCGTGCGGCTGCGGTGGGCTTACTTTCCAATTCTCGGACAGTGCGTATTTGCCCTGTTGGTATTGGTCTTCAATCCAGCCTTTAAAGACGAAGCAATTTTCAATTGGATGGCCTATCGTTTTGTGATTAGGGCAATAATTGGGATTATTAGCCTCATCGGGTTGCAACGGGCATTTTGGATTCGGCAAATTAATGAGCCTGTTGCGCACCGCCAGCTCGAACAATCTTCTCGTTTTGTCCCGGGGAAACGAATAAGGGCGCTTCATTTTCTCATTATAGAATCGCCGTCTCTCGTCTAGGCGATCAGTTAGTTTTAGGTCACTGGGCTACTGTTGAGCATTGGCGACGAAGGTTGCTTTCCCTTTCCCTTTTTCATTCCGCGGCTCCGGCTTTGAAGAGGAAGGCCTGTGGCCCATCTGGTCAATTTGGGCCAGCTTGTCAATCAGGGCCTGGAAAGTAGTTGGCTTGAAGAACATCATGAATTACGAAATGGTTGCCTGCGGATCAAGAGTACCCACGAACATGCTTACCGCAGGCGCTTCTTCAATGCGCTGCTCGCACTTTGACCATAGATTCCGCCACCGTATCGCGTATTGCACCCATGTTTCGCCTGGCTTCACCCTGGCGTTAATTAGTGCGGTAATCGGAGTACGCTCGCTAGCGCTTACGAATCTTTGTATGAACAACAGCTCCATCTCTGCAAATGTCTTGACAGATTCGTTCGGGAGTTCAGAGTACCATTCGAACGCTGTCTCCGACAAGCTACCGACGAACTGGCGAAGTAGCAGTTTATCGTCACCTCCAGTGTTGCCACATAGAGCCCTGAACTGGGCGACATGCTGGTGGGGATTGCCCGTCCCTTTATATACATGGAATTTAGGGATCGTATATCCCGATGGGTACCTTATTTGGTCATACCAGCCCGGGTAGGGTCGTCCAGTCTTAACGATCTGCCCGGCCGTTTCGCTCGCATGATGAGCTCATATTTGCTGAGTGATGTAATCATCCAGAGCGGCCTTGGAGATGGTCTCCTCTTTGGCTGCTGAAAGAGCCGGAGGAGGGTTCGATGTCTCCTCTCTGTCGTCTTCAATGATAATCGGGGGGTCTTCAGCTGGAGGTTCCGGCTGTAACATCATCCCGGCCATGTCTTGGAACAAAAGAGCCATTCGTTTTATGTTGGCCTCCTGTTCCGCGACCTCTTTTTCTTTCCTCTCGAGCATTTTTCGGAGGAATTCAGCATCAGTTTCTTATTCGTGACGCTGCTTTGAGGTCTTTGGATTTTCTTTCGGCCCAGTGAGTGCGGCCATTGCAGTCAACATCTCCTAAAGTTTTTGCTGCTGTTGCTCCTGAGCCTTTGTTATCGATCGGGTAAGCGGTCGATGACCCGTAGAAGCACGGCTTTCCTCTCTTCCGGATGCCATATAGATGGTGTGCACCACCATTCCCTCAGACTTAGAGTGTTTAGGTTCAGTGGTCTTACGATTCGTCGCAGACTCAGAAATTTTCTCCGGCCTTCTTCTCTTGTGAGCGGTCGAAGTTGAGGGGGCCGTTGCAATGGGCACCCAAGTAGCTGTCGCCTTTTGTGGCTTGACAGGATAATTCTCTTCTTGCCAAACCTTCACTTTTTTCTGTCGGCGAGAGTAATCTTGATCAATTACTGAGTCCTGAACATGTCGCCAAACTTTGTAAATTTTAGAGGACAGCCGCTGAGGGAGCTGCTCTAGCTTTACCATAGTAGCATTCTCCATGAGTGGAGGAGATCTCTTCAGCACGGCAGTCGGAGAGTTTTTGCGTACTCTCCTTAGCGGTTCAAAGCTGTTCCCAGTTGGAACAGCAGCATCGATTTCCACCGTTGGAGCCGGCGGAGTCAGTCCAGAAGGAGAGTTGCCCCCAGCCTTCCTTACTCGATACCAGTGGCGAAGTCGAGCATGTCGAGCCGTTAGGATTGTCTTAGCTGTAGGGGTGACTCCTTTATGCCCCCTGTATTGGTCAAAAGTTGTCGTTGTCAGCCTATTGAAGACCGATGTCCGCTGAGTGGGGATAACCAACCTATCGAAGGCAGACTTCCGAACAGGTGAAACAGCCTTGACGATTTCGCTTGAAACGGGAGCTGAAATAGTCAGTCTTGTGAAGACCGACCCTTTGGCAGGAGAAGCCGCCTTGACGACTTCATGAGCAGGAATGGCTATCTGCTTAGGGATAACCCTTTTTGGTATCGCAGGCTTCTTCATAGGCCCAAATGAGTTTTGGCCCAATCTGTCAAAGACTGAGGCGTTGGAGCTGGATGACCCGTTGAGAGGGGTCGCAGTAGTTGTGAGCCGATTAAAGACTGAGCTCTTAGGAGCTTCTTACAATGGTACAGGGGCGTTGAAGCTCATCGGTGGGAGCATGGTCCCGAAGAATAGCTCAGTGGTGGCTTGAGTTACCTGCTCCACTGGCATCGTGAAAAGGGAGGCCGCTTGGGGCCCGTACGTTACACCTCCAGATGAGGCGGAACGGGAGTTGCAGTTGCAGCTGGAGCAGTTAGAGGCCATTGATGTTCTTTTTTCTGTATGAGAGCAAAACCAAATCTTAGTATCTCGAACCCAAGGGCAACCATATCAAACCGCGATTCGTTCGCGAAAACGACACACGAAGTGTGGAGTGGAAAGAGGAAGAGGTCCCACCGGGTGTTCCAGAATCTGTTCTCCTTCGAACACAGAGACGCGACCGCGTAGGTCCGTCTTGCCTGAATTTGGGGGCAGATGCTAATTGGTGCTATCCGTCCACCTCTCCGAAGATGCCAAGTTGATTTATGACACCATGTATCGATGGTTTAAACGGATGCGGCCGATATAGCAGACTTCATCAGATTCCCCCTCATTGAGGGGTTTTTGATTGTGGGGACGCTCTTCCCTGCAGGCGCAAGCCCCTGCGGTTAATTACGCTACCGCATCGCGGTAACCACTTTCTCCTTCTCCATGTGGTCACTTCGTGTCGTGTGTGTTTATTTTGTTTTTGGTTGCCCGTGGATTGTATACGGAGACTAATTTATGTTGTCGCCCGTAGGGCGTGGATTAGTCCAAATCCGTATTTTCTTAGATTTGGGTTTGGGGGTTGGGTTTAAGGATACGTTAGTCTCATTTGAGACTAAGATCAACTTAAACGTTTGTTAAGGATACGTTAGTCTAATTTTAGACTAAGATCTACTTAACAGGATCATTTAGATCCAACAAAAGAACATTTGGGATCTATTGTTTAGTTTAAGGACATTGCGGTTGATTACCAGTTTAAGGATATGGTGGTCCAGTTTAAGGACATCATAGTCCATGGGTTTAAAGGACCCCACAGTCCAAGGTTAAGGACATCATAGTCCATGGGTTTAAAGGACCCCACAGTCCGAGGTTAAGGACATCATAGTCCATGGAATGATTGGTTATCGGGACCCGTCACCTCTCTGAAGATGTTGAAGGATTACAACGACAAATATCAAAGGAGTGAAGAGATGTACCCTTGAACCAAAGTTGATTGGGAGATCTGTAGTCCAATTTGGGACTAAGATCAATTAATTAGATTATGAGCACATGGGCTCAGTTAAATCTGAATTGAAGACTTATGGTCAACTTGGGCTAAGTCCAATTAGGTTTAAAATGTTGGACTTTTGTTTGGACTGTTGAACATTTGTCTGGGTTCAGTCCCCTATTATTTAGCAATGCTAAACAGGGGTTTGGGGTTCTGACAACATTTTGTCTTTGGCTGAGCACTAACCATATAAACTGATTAATTTTGAGGTTCAGTTGAAGCGGAAATTTGCCTCTGGAAAACTTAGCCAATTTGGGCTAAGCTTGGCTTTAAAATAGTGTTAAACACTAGAGGATATTTGGCGATCACGTGTTCCCATGTGATGCGCTTAAAATAGTGTTAAACACTAGGGACGAAGCACTTAAAATTGTGTTAAATACTAAGTCTGAAGCGCTCACGTGGGGTCACGTGAGGCGCCTGATGATTGGGCCTTGCCTTTGTTATTTGTTCTCAGAATATTCACAGAAGTGTTAAACACTTAATCTTAACAGCCATCACGTATGGGCACGTGATGGGTACCCATGCATTGATTATTAAAGTGTTTATTAGGGCTCACGTGGGGACACGTGAGGGTGCCCAAAATTGATTCTGCCCTTACTTTGTTCTTTTATTTTGAGGAATTTATCCAAGGGTCACGTGGGAACACGTGACCCCATCTCATTCATTCTATTCTGACCATTCAAGGGGAAGGTCACGTGTTGCCACGTGATCAAGTTGGGCACTGACTTCTTTTACGTGCATGAAAAAGTCTAAGTCCCTTATTTAAAAATTAAATTCTTTGGTGGGGTTAAACCCTAATTTTGTTTAGAGCAATTAAATTCCTTTGTATATGGAAGAATCAAATTCTTTAAACCGTAGTTCCCCCTCTAAGTTTTGGATCTGCATGGTAGAATCTCCCCGATGAGATTTAAATTCTCAACTTATGGGGAGATCTGCTTCTGCAGATTTTCAATCATGAAGAAGAACTAAGTTCTTGTTTTAAGGGTTAAACCCTGTCTCTGTTGGAGGAATTAAATTCCTAAGTATTTGGAGGAATTAAATTCCCCACACTCAATTCTCCCTTTAAGTTTTGGATCTGCATGGCAGAATCTCCCCAATGAGAATTAAATTCTCAACTTATGAGGAGATCTGCTTCTGTAGATCTTCAACCAAAGGAAGAACTAAGTTCTTATTCAGAAGAGTTAAACTCTTAATTTGAGAATTAAATTCTCTTTTTGTTATATGGAACTTAGATCTCTTTTCCTTTCTCACCTAGGGTTTCTTTCTCTTCTGAGGGAATCGTCTTTTCTCTCTGCAGAATTAAATTCTCTTTTTTTTCTCTCTATGTTGTTGTATCTCTCCAAAAAAAATCCTCTCCTTCTTTTCTTCTTGGCTCCTATTTATAGGAGAAAGAAAAGAATCAGTTTGTTTAGTCAATCTTTCATTGAAAGATTTCAATTGATTTTGTAACCATCATGAACTTTTAGATCACTCAGTGAATTTTATTCACCATTGGATTTTTAATCTAAAAGATATTCTGTCTGTTATTCTTGGTGAATTTCAGGGAAATCTTTCCTTGTATAGAATCTTTCTGTAAATTGGTGATTTTTAATCACCATTGGATTTTTAATCCAACGGTGCTCCATTTCACAGAGCACAATCTTTTTTGTTTGGAAAGATTTAAAAAAATATTTTTCCAGTTACGGTTCTCGATTCCCTCTTAATTAGATTTAATTCTATTAGTTCAGAAGGCTTAAGAGCCTGTCACGTGTTGGCATGTGACTTTTTGATTGACCATTTAATTAGAATTTAATTCTATTATTTCAGAGACCTTAGGATCCCATCACGTGTTAACACGTGACCCCCCTGATTAAGCATTTTAACTAGAATTTAATTCTGTTGTTTTAAAGAGCTCAGAAATTATCACGTGTGGGCACGTGATGCTCCATTGGGGTTTTTCCCTGTTGTTTTATTATTCCTTTTTCAGCGGGTTTAAAGGCCCACCACGTGTGGACACATGACTCCACTGATTGATTGTTTGATTAGAATTTAATTTTATAAATTAGAGAGCTTAGGAACCCATCACGTGTCTGCACGTGACACGTGTGGACACGTGATGCCCTATTGGGTATTCCTTGCTGTTTTATTATATCTTTTAATCCTTTTCAGGGGATTTAAAGGCCCATCACGTATGGGCACGTGATGCCCCATCGGGGTTTTTCCTGATATTTTATGAGGGAACAAATGCTAAGGATCCAAAGTACTCCCAAAGACAGTCAAGCTCGACCCTCGCTCGACCATCCCCAGCTAGTGGTCGTTGCTCGCAACGCCAGAAGTCAAAGGCCCTCGCCAAGGGACAACCGAGCAGCTTCCCATTCATGCTCATTCATTCCTTGGGCCCATTCATGCTCGGCACAAATACGGTGGACAGCCCTCTGCCCATCACATGCAGAGGATCCGATGCCCCAACAAGGGGTATCAGGTCTATCCAAGTCTGAGCGATCCCCCCTCGAGTTTGGGGCCATGGAGATGCCTCCTCTCAGCAGCGCTTGGCACGCTAGGCAAGTGATCAAAATAAACTCGACGAACGACCGCTAGACAGATAGCCGACCGGACATGGAAGCCCAACAGTGCAAGCAGAGATATTTTATGAGCATTCTTCACAAACAGAAGATAAAGTGCAAACCGATGAAACCAAAGAAAAAAGTTTTATTACCAAAGGCAAAGTCTTTATAAAGGGTATTTTGGGCTCCCCGGCCTTACAAACTACCCGGAGGCTTACAAAAATTCCAGAACCAGCAAAATAAAAGGAAGAGGAAGATGGGGGCTTTAGGCCTCGGGGGTCCTCGACATCCACAACGAGATGAGCAGGGTCCTCGGCGACCTCGTCAGGAATCTCTTCCCCCTGCTCATCGGCGTCCGCGAGGGGGTATTCGGCCCGGAGCTCTTCGTCGGCGAACTCCGGCATCCGGGCCTTAACGGCGTCGAGGGTCTCGTGCCAGATGCGGGTTGTAGCCACGGCCAGGTCATCATAGAAGTCCTTCGAATTCTTGTAGCTCTTCACCGCCTTCGCCGCCGAGAGGTCGGCCAACTTAGCCGCTCTCAGGTCGGTCGAATTCGCCGCCTCGGCCGCCGCCCCCAGCTCCTTCCGGAGGGTCCTTACCGTCTTCTTCAGGTTGCCGGCGAGCACCAAGCGTCCTCAAGCTTGGCCTCGGCAGCCATGGCGGCCTCACGGTACCGGGCAACCTCCCATTTCCCGGCCTCTACCTCACCCTCCAGGGCGGCAACCCTCGCCATCACCGCCTTCAGCTCCCGCATGAAGCTCTCTTCCAGCGAGGCAAGCTGGCCCGCAGCCTTCATCGCCGGGGCTATCATCTCGGCCTCCATGCGTAAGGCGAGGGCAACGTGCTGGAGAACCTAAAAAATAGGAAAGAGATCAGAAAGACGAAGGAGGCACCGAATCTCACGAAAAACAAAACACTTACCTGCACGGACTCCTGGGTGATGGACGCTATCTGAGCCCTGAAGGTCCCCCCGAGGACCCTACCCCCTGCCGACTTCTCTATGTCGTGCAGCAGGCTATCCGCGACTGATAGCCCCGAGGGAACCGCGAACTGGAGGCCCCCCTCCTCCACCATGATCGGCGAGGGTGGGTCCAGGGAAGACCTCCGAGAACCCCTCTTAAGCGGCTCCGATGGGGAGACGATCTCCTCCTCCGAGACTGGGTCCTCCAGAATTCGAGCCCGCTTCCTGCTCGGCGCTCTGCTAGGCCCCGGGGTGGGATCCGCCCCCGAACACTCATGCGACGCGGCCACCGGAGGAGAGGGAGCCGGGTCAGGCTTCGCATGAGAAGAGCTGGCGCCTCCGGCCTTCGTGACCTTCCTCGGCTGGCGCATGGAGGCTCGGAGCTCGTCCATATCCATGGGTCCTGCACAAAACCAAATGCAAAGAAGTCAGCGACACAAGCAATATACAAGCCAAAAAGCAAGCCTAATTTACCGATGAACTCAACGGGGCTGAGCCCGGCCCAACTCAGGACCCTCTCAGATAGCAGCACGTCGAATCGGGGGACGGGCTCCCACGACGCCACTCTCACCGCGGCGGGGTCATTGGACTGGTTCCCCGGCAAGCATTTTTCCCTCGACCACTTAGTAAGCACGGGCCAGTCCTCGCCCTCGGGAGGGGAAACGAAGAAGAACTTCTTCTTCCAGTCGTGAATGGAAGAAGGCAGGGTCACAACCTCTGTCCCGGCGGCGCCCCCCTATCGCTTTCTAAAAGAGAGGTAGACCTACCGCGGGTCGCCCGCTCAACCCCTAGGATGATTTTTGAAAACGAGGGAAGAATCAAGGAGGGAGAGGCTGAAGGGAACCGCTTGTAATTTCAGGCGGATCAGAAACTCGAGGAGAATCCTCCATGAGTTCGGCACTAACCGGCCATGGGCTAATCCGAAGAAGTTCAGCACTTCGACGACCTCGGGAGAGAAGGGCAGGCGCATTCCACCCCAAAAAGCGTCCAAGTACAGGGCGATCTCCCTACCCCGTACTTGGTCTGCCCTCTCTCCCTCCTTATCCAGACGAAGCGTATAACATGAGGGGATGTGGAAGCGAGCCCGAGCATTGGCGAGCTCGTCCTCATGCCTCACCCAACACGACGCGCCGGGGGCAGCGTCTACCGCCTCCTCCCTGGGGGCTGCCCCCGCCGTACAATCCCGGGAAAAGGATCCGATCCCTGCTCACCGGGAAGACTCAGGCTCAACTAAAGGGTCCCTAGAACCTACTCCTGCGACATCTACAGATTCCACGAAATAAGACATCTAACCATGAGAAGAGAGATCCTCGGGAAACGAAAGCAGAAGAAAGAAGACGAGCGCCGAGCAACCAGAGCTTATAGCGAGGAAATATGAAGGAGTAGGGACCCTGGAGTGGGCCCCACCCCTATTTGTTTCCACAATCGCCCTCATCCAAGGGCGCCCCCAAAACGCCTCCTCGCGTCCAACGGCTCCGATTGCTCCACTTGTCGTTCCCACACTGGACTGCACCCCATCAGACGCCGCAGGTCTGCATACGTCGCGTCGGCCAACCGATGCTTAACACGTGGACCGACGCTTTATTGACAGGATCCATGAACCGGAGCACCTTCCTTAAATGCAGAGATCTCGTCCTGATTCGCTGGCAGAAAAGACAGCTGACAGCCCGGGGACGCGTCCCGATGAAATCTTAGGGGGGAGCTCACCTCGGACGGCCCGACAGTCAACTCTTGACCCGATCCGCTAGCTGGCCAGGACAAGAGTGGGGGGCTAATGATGATGCTCTATATTGGCGATCTCCAAGATCAGGATGCATGGCAGATGACGTGTCCCAGAACTCAGAAAAAAGGGCCCACAGGGGCCGACCAGGCAACCCTGTACCCGACCTGCAAGCACAAGCTGGCTCTCTTCAGGACTCCCTGCAATTTGGCCTCCTCCGCCTCTCGGCTCGCCCGAGCTGCCACAGGACCAAGACTCCTCGGCCCTCCCGCTCGTTCCCGAGCTCCCCTGCCGAGGCCATCTTCCTCGGTCCCTCCGACCGACCAACTTCACCACTCACAAGCGTAATCGACGCTCCGCAAATCTCGCCATGCGCAGATTCTCCGCCAGCAACATCCCACGTTCCACGCCATCACGATCCCCATTAACGGACGATCCGCTCATTACGCGGGCGTGACGTCGGGAGCGTAACTGCTGGCGAGATTCTCGAGCCTGCTGCTGCGTGCTGCCGCCACTATATAAACCCCCATCACAGAGGGGTCAAGTAAGCCATTTTTACTCCACTTAGCCGTTACTCTGCTCGGATCTCATGCTAACTTGATCGTCGAAGGGTCCTCGGTGGTACCAAACCACCCCGGGGCTTCCTTGCAGGTACTCGACGCTAAACTCTTCAAATCACCAATCTTCTCAAAACCCATTGAGACCCACACGCAACAGGAGATCACCTCCAAGATCCACCGGGAGATCGACGGAAGACAACATCTGATGGAGACCCGAAAAGGACCTCCGTCACTTCCCAAACTCCAATACTATTACTCTAGGCTTAAATCCATGAAACAAACAAGCCTGCAGTCTTCTACTGGGTTTATAAAACTAATAATTTGCGAGCACATTCATTTATGTATAGTTTATTCGTGGATTGAATAAATAATATGTGATTTAATTATTGAGATATATAATAAATATTTAGCCAAGCTATTATTATGTATAGCAAATTAATAACTTAATTTGTTATGAAGAAACCTCTAAGTAATGATTTGGCTTCATCTTTTAGGTTTGAATTTTGAATTTTGAAATTGAGAGAAAAGTTGTGTTTCTCTTGAGTACTATTTTATTTCTAAAAAGAATTGTTCAAATTCATTATATTGTTATGGATGACATGATACTCTATACTTGATAATAGCCTGTGATATTTTTTCATAATTTTTTCCCATGAAATCTAAGAATGTCTTAACTACAAAATCAATTTGGAGTCTTGATTCTTCACAGTGAGATGCCATCAATTTATCTGTCTATCTATTCTATTCTATGTTATATATAAAGCCATATAAAGGAATATTCTTGGAATATTCCGACTTCTCACTTTTATTTTGTCTTCATGGCAATTAAGACCTACAAGAATTTAGATACGTGCTTGATTTCACTTAAATTTGCATCTTACGCCATGCTACCCCAGTCTCTGCATCTCAATCACATATGTAGGGTTTTTATGTATTGGAATTTTTTTTGTATTTAGCGTTTTGATATTTTGGAAAATTAATTATTGGACCTTCTTCTCATCTGGCGCTTAATTAATACCCTACTAAGTTAAATGTTTCTCAAAATAAAAAACCTACTTCCTTTTTTTGACTCAAGATATCAAAATTATGAAAAACTAGAATAAGTTAGTGGGTTTTTTTTGGTTGTGGATGAAAATTGCATGTTTTTATATGAATTCGGTCAAAATGGATCAACCATTTTTTAACGATTTATATATTAAGATAGATATTATAATGATGAAAGAATCAGTGAAATTTTGAATTTTCCAGTTACGTGCAAATTTGAATTAGTCTGACCGTATTAATCTATCAAGCCGAAGCATTTCTCATTTATTTTGGTTAATTATTTAAATCATCAGAAGATGGTTAGCCGTAAAGTTATGGAGATATTTTATGTTTATTTATTTTGTTTGGTTCAGCCATACTCTTCAAATATATAAAAAGAAATATTCTTTGGAATATTCTTGCTTCTCTGTTAATTCGAAATATTAAGTGGGCTTAAATTTAAAATCTTAGACATTTATTTATGCATTGCTTATTATTGTAGCAAATCCTAGCTTAAAAGTTATACAAATTTTTACTAAGTAATTAAGCCAACAGAAAAATGAATCTCTTCCATCTTGGAAGAATCTTATTCTTTTCGTTGTCAAAAAATTAGCTTTAATTAGACATACGAATCGTCATGTAAAATAATCTTTTATGTTCTTAAGCCTAGGTGTACAAAAAAACTTGTGACGTCCTTTTTTATTTCATATATAGATATAAACATATAAAATGTTCTATTAAATTAAACCCACTAATTTTACAATCATCTAAGGAAAACAAAAAATTAGTGTAAAACAAATTATTTTTGATATGTAATATGAGCAGTGGCGGATCCAGAAATTTTTGTTCGTGGGGGCACAAAAATTCTTAAGATAAATTGAAATTTCCAATTAAATTATATATATAAACAAGACAATAGAAATTTGAACAAATTAATTCGATCATATAACTTAAAGATCATGATGTTTATTGAAATATTCGATGCTTTATATTTTGACGGATCAGAGATACAAAGTTGGGATTAAGTGGGAATCTTGGAATCGCAATTAAGTAATGAAGACAGAAGTATCAAAGTCTCGGCCCCTGGCCTTGAGTTCGAAAGTCTGCTTTTTTTAATATTAACGAAGTACCGACTCAAACAACCGATTCATGCATAGACAAACTAAAATGTTTGTAGAATAAGATTAAAGTATAAAGATAAGGAAACATTTCTTGGGCATGAATATGAGAGAAAGAGAAAGAGGGAAATTAAGAAGTGAACAATAAATGGATGAAGGGAAAAAAATCCTAATCAAAATAATGTTCTTTGCAGCTTCACTACCAAATCCCAGCATCTTTATTAGCATCTTAATATGGGTTTTGTTTAAGATTCACAAGTAGGTCACCTACAAATTTGCAACTATATTACAGTACTCAAGGTTGTTCTAAAACTCATTTTAAAGATTTGGAAGAGTAATATAGAATGAATGGACCACTAAAGTTTAAAGGGGGTCTCAGAAATATATTCAGCATAGAAAATCATATCATCCCGATACCATCCAATCCTACAACTAAAACACCAAACTATATTCTCTTTTTCAAAAGCAATGCACAAAGAAAGAGTTGCAAAAGATGAAACACTTGCAGAGAACAGAAAGTGAGAAATCTAACTCATATAGACTTTCAGCAAGGAGCCGAGGGCTTCTACGATGCAGGAGCACATGACCGAGCATGTGGTCAAGAACTAGATCGAATAGGAGAAGCAAGAGTCAATTCGGCGTGAGCGGATTTGGAAAGATTGTAAGAAGATTTTGCAGAAGATTCGGGATTTAATTGAAAATTTGGCTGGGATTTGAAAAGATTCGACAAAAGATCCGTTTCAATTTAAATTGAGATTTGATCCAATTTAAATTGTTATTTATTTAGATTAGATTATGTTTAATAATATATTTTTATATGTTATTATTATTTTAGTTAAGATTTATTTATTTTAGGTTAAGTTTGTATTCTCCTGTGTAAAGGAATAAGAACTATTTTATTAGAAGAGTTGATTTTAATTATTGAATAAAATTTACTTGTTAGCAAAGAAAAATCTGCGGTTTTTATATTTAAGGAAAGACCATCATATCTCATTCTTGGTTATTTAGGGTTCGGATATTGTGATTTCCCTTGAGAGGGAATAGATAGTATTGAGCATTGTGCCTCTGTAAGCCGATTCTCTTCAGTTGATATCAAAACATAGGCATCCTCGCAATTTTGGTGGAATACGAAAAACCGATGGCACACCGTGGGTGTAACCCAAGATCCTAATATACACGTAATGGAATTCCTAAGAATTTTTGTACTCGTATTTGCATTTGAAAATATGAAATTTTCTTCAAATTTAATATACTTGTATTTTTATTCGAAAATATTTAAAGAACTTTGATAATATGAAAATAATGGTATTTTTGATAGATAAGATTTCACCTAAATTTATTTTACATATTTTTGTTAAAGATTTAATTATGCGAAGCTAGGGTGTTATATGTAAATATTGATATTTGAAGGGTTAAAATGCAAAATACCTTTTCCTAGAATTTTCTAAAATTATTTCCTTACCTTTCCTTTCCTCTCCTTTAAGTTTTACTTACATTTTCTTCAAGTTTCCTTTCTTTTTCTTTTCCTCTCTCTTCCACTCTAAACCGTTTCTTCTTTCTTTCTTCATTTCAAACTTCTACAAAATTTTGAAAAAGAGAAGTGAAGAAAATTTATAGATTAAGGCAAGTGCTTTAACTTGATTTTATACAATTGTTATATAATTGAATTACTTAATTATCATGCAAGTGTTTTTCATTAAATTATGTTAATATTTGTAGTTTATTAATTGATTTATTTGTTGTGTTAAATTCTTGCCATAAAATTAGTTACTTGATTTCTAATCAAGAAGAAAAAGGCAAGTGTTTTTCATTAATTTATTTTAATACTTGTTAGTTTATAATTTAACAATTGAATTACTTGATGTATTGAATTCTTGTTATAAATTTAGTTGCTTGGTTTCTTGAATGTTTGATATACTGTTAACTTGAATAAATTTAGGTGTTGGTTTATTTAACTTATCATCTAATTCTAATATCATATTTGATACGATTAAATTATGGTAACCTTAAATTACACACACAAACATATACAAAAACCCTAAT
Organism: Agapanthus africanus; assembly: GCA_030015575.1. Classification (NCBI taxonomy): domain Eukaryota; kingdom Viridiplantae; phylum Streptophyta; class Magnoliopsida; order Asparagales; family Amaryllidaceae; genus Agapanthus; species Agapanthus africanus. The sequence continues at coordinate 34,118,385 of CM057339.1, forward strand.
TTTATACATAAAAAAAACCTAATTTCACACACCTACACAGACATACACCAAATACCAATCCCACAGAAAACCTTAAGCTCTACTTCCAATTTTTCTAAAGTAAAGCAACATACTTAAATCTAGTGGCCTTCTATAAACTATAATGATCCCTTTTAACCTCAATTTAAAAATAAAGATGCGATCTTTAAATAGTTTCGTGACTTAGTATTCATGAAAAGCTAGGGTTATTACAGAATTTTAGAATCAAGATCAAAACTGGAACACGAAGAGTTCTCTGGAATTTTTTTTAAATATACTAGTGAGTTAGTGGGACCTGTAGGAAATTATCTTAGAAACTCGAGCCCCCAATTCTTCACCACGGTCGTCGAAATATTCCCCAGAGCCGATACCGGCCGCCTAACATAGGAATTAGGGTTGGGGTCTGGACAGTAGGTTGCTCTGGCGTCGTTTAATCATATTTTATACTTTAAACTTTTAATGAAAACCTAATTAAAAATATGGATCATATTGATGTTACTTGAAAACTTAGGGTTAAGGTTTTAAAATTTAGTAATTTTATTTTAATTGTCGCCAGCTGGACATGACACTGTATTTATCTAATTCATGACACGAATTATATATTCACTTGTACCGTGACATGATATTGATCTATTCCATGACATGACATCGATACCTGCACAATGAAATTTGACATGGACCATCGAATACTTGTTTTAATTGAATGGTACTTTTAACAGTTAATTGACACGGGACACATTACTGTTATCACCAAATACTTGTTATAAATGTTTATTACTTGTACCTGTTCAGAGCATTGATACAGTTGCAGGTATTGAATGTTACTATAAAATTATGTTTCAATCTATAGAGATCCATAATTAAAACTGATACAGCCGAGGAATGGGAAAAGGACTTGATAAACTCGGTTAATAGCTTTGAAAAGATTTATTTATGGTATTACATGTTAGGACCCAACCATGGAGGTCCAGATAGTAGCTGCACCTACCGTCATTCCAGTTATTATTACAACTCGTGCCAGTTAGGGCCAGCCATGGTGATCCGGGTAGCTTGCTACCGTCCAGTACTGTTTTTCTTCTCCATAAAAATGTTTTTAAAATTTTTCCGAGTTGTAATCCCTATTCATATTTCAATAGTGCCTAGCGGTGCGTCTGGATTCAGCTCCAGGGGTCAGGGGCCGTGGCCCCGGGTATGCACGGGACGCTTTCCATTGTTATTCGCTGACTATCATGGGCTTTCACAAATATAAGAAAAAGCTGTTTAAGAACTTGACATGAGCTACTACGTATACTCTGATCTGGAATGGGAAGTACCGGGGTATATGCGGGCCGGTTCATGATCACAAACTAAAAAAAACAACCTAAACAACAAACTAAATGATGAACTATTTAAGCTTAACATGAGCGACTACTTATATTCAGGTGCTGGAATAGGACAGTACCGGGTTATATGCGAGTCCGTTCATGTTCACGTTATATTACATACTAAAAATCCATATTATTAATTGATACTCATTAATTAAAATTCATGCAACACTCATACCATCACTGGATACATAACGGTACTTAGAAAGTGTGCTTTCATGTTACATGTTAATGACTTGATACCAGTTTATTACTGTACATTGATACTTGATACCGACATGATCCTTTTGTTGACTTGACTAGTGGTTTATTGATGAATGGAAAGTAAGAATACTCGTACTCTTGGATAATATCCACGCTACACCTATTTTTACCGTCATTATCGTGATTACTGGATCACTAAATAAAGAATATTGTTTTATTGAATACTGATGACTGAGTACTGATGACTGAACACGGACTTCCGGATACTGATTACTGGATACCGTTTATCATGTTTACTGAACACTCGTTATATTTGATATGGGGGTGCTGGCTAGTCATGGGATATCTCTAGATATGAGTACCTTACCGTCCATTTCCACAATACCCCCTAAACATATTCCGTTTTATTCTAACATCCATTTTATCTATCTCTGATAACTTGATTATTACTTGACATTATTTCGACATTCTAGTATATTGACTTATTGTCTATTATTTCACATATTACATTTTAATCCATATGCATTTCATTTACACATTATATTCCGGTAGACACACATGTGCACGATTTCCTTCATTTTACCACTTGCTAGGCGCTTTCTGACGATCCTGGGCTTGCATGTCGAGATATCAGAAACCATACGGCAGAAGTTCTAATTTACTGATTTGGATATTCTTCAGAGTGATTCGAAAACATATTATCTGGTTTATCTCATACCGAATATTTATTTGTCTCCTTTGTCTCCTGATATCTTGTATCTTCCATGTTTATCAATTCCATCTTAATGTTTCTTAGCATGTGATGTTTAATGTACGGATCTATACAGCTATTCACCTATGATAGTTATGTTAATGGGTTGTGCTCATGTTCATACCATAATATTGCATTATTATATTTCCCATTCTTATTCGTTTTACAAATAAACAGCTACTTTTGACGCATGTCTGCTACATATTACAGGTTACAGGTTCTTGGACAGAAAACAGTGAAAACGATGAAAAGACAATGCAAAAGTGGACTTTAACCAATAAACAGAAGACTCTTGATCAAGCCTACATAAGAAACAGTTCACAAAGCAAGATTCAAGATATCGACTCAAAGCGAACGGGTAGAAGTCCACTACAATGTTCACTGGAAAATCTGGAAGAGAACCAGAAGCTAATTGAGAAAAGACATAAAGAAATAAGAAGATAAAAAGCACCAGAGCCAGCCCACAAAATCCAATGAGCCAACACCATTGTTTGGCCGCGGAACCGCGGCCAAACCATGCCTCGGGCCGCGGTTCCGCGGCAGTTTTAAAGGAATAAAAAATAATTTTTTTACCAAAATAAAGTGGCAGCGTTGACTGGTCTTTATAGGGCTATTTTTGTAAATGTAGACATGCGAGTCATTGTAACCATAGGGTTTCCTATCTTCTATAAATAGGGACTCTAAATCATTGTAAACCCTATGCCTCCTTTTAATAATAAATTTCAGAATTCTTTTGGAGAGCATCGGTGCCTCTTTTCAATTTATTAATTCAGATCTGACAACCTGCGTTGGTGTTTGGAGAGAGCCATCTGTAAGTAGTTTTAATTAATTGCTTTAGTTTAGATTTTAATTCTTTGCCCTAGGTAGATTTAATTCCTTGCCGTAGATAATTGTTTAGAGTTAGCTTTGGGAAAGGTTTTTGAGAGATGAGATCTCTCATCCCTTTCTTACCCATTATATATTTTCAATAGGACTCCACGCATACACGCACACACCGCGCCCTACGGCACCCTATCCCTCGAGGTAGCGGTGATACCGTAGTATAAAGGCCCGGTTGTGCGCATTTTCCATGGAGGTTAGGGTAAGAATCTCTAAAGGAAGGACAAGAACCTAGAGGAAGGAACACCTTCCCGAATGGATCTAATCCTCTTTATTGATAATTACCATAACTCCTCATAGATCTTCATTCGGGTATAGAAAGCGTTGAGATTTACTTGCATTTCCAAACCATCCCTAAACCTAACCCTAGCAAGACTAGATCTAGTTAATCTTAGATAGATAGATTTAGATTTTAGATTTAATAATCAATCCGAACACCCTTCGGAATTAACTCGTTAGCGCGATTAGGAGATTCACAACATCCCTGTGGACCGACCCGTACTCACCGGCTAGCTTCATGCGACGCCGTTCTTGATTGCGGTAATAGATAGTTTTTGACATACAATCAGCTCACACTACGATGTTCGTAGCAAGGCGGAATGCGTAAAAATCAAAATTAATGCAAGCACAACCAACAATCCCGAAATCTGTCCATACCCCTAAACTAATCACTATATCAGAAGTGCTAAAGTACTATGAAGAGTGATTATACCGAAAGATTCATGTCCTTCGGGTCTTCAATCACCGCTTCATGAGCTTCTCGATGTACAGGGATCAAGCTTGCATGTTTGTCTTCATTGTCAATGATGATCCACCCGAGGGACTTAGTCCAAACTTTAGCTTCTCCAAATGAAGCAACTAACACAAGAAGCTTGTTAGGAATCAAGTGTTAGGATGTAGTGTAGTATGCTAGTAATTTTTCTATCTCTTAATCTCTTGGATTCTCAACTCATGAGAAGGTGAAGCTCTTGAAGAAGATAGATAGATAGAGAGAGAGAGAGAGAGAGAGAGCATTGGTGAGAATGAAAATATAAAGTGAAGAAAATATCATATGTATTTGTTTTATGAAAAAGAATTTCTCATTAAACAAATGCAACCATACATCAATAATAGAAGCAAATTGATTATTAAATTCATTTGTCCATACCTCTCACCATCTCTCATCCACCTCACCCTTCCACCTCATTCTTTATTTTCCATAAATGGAAAATACAACTAAATGAGGTGTCCATCTTGTAGAATGTATTTTTGTACATGTACAAAAATATGTCCTCGCAAATACATACCCGTATTCGTACCAAAATACGAATACCTATGAGATAGAATAATACAATGAACATAATACCAGAATATATATATGTATATATATATATATATGTAAATTATTAAACTAAAATTTAATAATCCAGCTTAATCTTAAGCCGGCTAGTATTATCAACCATCCGATTAAAAAGTCCATGTAGCATGTACACATATTTAATCGGAACCCTGCACGTATCAGTATACAACTACTACATCATTTTGCATGAACCGAAAAACCCCTCTGTGTGAGACTCTAAGACTCGACAATACGCTAGCAGTGAGTTTAATCTCAAACACGTCAGCGGCACTAGATGTACGTAACGGCTACCTAGATATTGAACGAAAGGAAGGTCGACGAGCAAACTCATCCGTACCCCTACCGAGCCTGTCCGTGACAATCTTCGTATAGTCCGGTCTTTTCGTCTATGAGTATCGCATATCGGGTCTAGGGGTGGTAAACATCAAACCCCTAATAACCCGATAAGTTGTGTCGGTGTCAAGCTCATCACCTACCGAGAAACTACTGATCTTCAATCAGTAAATCTCATCTACTCTGGATAGAGACATATGGTGATAGCTAACCTAAACACAGTGTGTCATCGATTCCTTATACTGGGAAAGACGAATCCCTAACGATCGCTCACCGCCTCCATGTCTCTCGGGACTGTACCCAACTAAAATCTGTTTGCACGACTCTTTTGAGCCGTAGTAGGGTAGTAATCTAAGCACAGTGGGAACTCACACGAGACGAATGACGATCTTAGGTTAAAGGATTACTCTGTACTCATGTCACCTAAGAACTGCTATCTGATAATAGGTATAATACTATCAAGCAGTTCTCGGAGAGTCCGTCTAGTGTACTTACCTCCAATGAGCACCTGTATACTATCTTAGGTGACTCAACACCAATGGCTTGTGAGACCGGCCACCGCCCTTTGTCAGGATCTAGAAAGTATACACTAGTCTACTCCAGAATATCGATACCCAGTCTTGATACTCTCTCGACTATGGACATTTAGGGATGTGCTTATGGACACCTAGCTCCCACGCATATGATCGCCATCATAATACTGGTATTCAAGCAATGATCCTACGGGCTTTATCATTAATAATGAGTAAAACGTATACACATCAATGATAAATATAAACCAGATAGCATACTATCATCTTGAGTAAGACTGTTCCACCTATATAGGTCCTCCTTCAATTATCATAATCGCCTATCTCTAATTACAATAATTGCCTTGAGGGCACTATATCCAAAAATCTCCCACTTGCACTTAAGGCCAATTATTGCGGTATCGCATACCTACAGCTCGTGTGCTACCGAATACCCAATTTCTCTACTAATCGGTTTCGAAAACCGTGTTTGTGAAACACCCGTGTTCTAGAAATAGCCTCAGTGAGTAGATCCGCTATAATATTCCAACTTCCTCTCTCTATATCTCAATTTCGCGGAGATTAACAATCTCTCGATTTGAGCGATACCCCGCCTCAAGAATTTGTCTGGATACTTGATGGGACCAAGTTCATAAATGAACAATTTTATTCAACCAACTTCTTCAGTGGTATCCTCCGTTGAGTCATAACCAGTATCCTGCACCATGTCTACAACCCTATCCAATATACTACTCCTTAGAAGAGGCTAAACTCAAAACTCTGACAGCATCTATGTCATTCATGTCTCCCCGGAAGCTTAAACCCGATAACTGCCTCCTCGAGGAGGCTGCCGTTAACATAAACCAAGAACATCCTCTTATGTTCTTAGCTGCTTCCCTTTGTTTCTCCAGGATTAGATTAATATCCGCTTACTACAGCAAGTGCAAAAGTAACAACTGGTTTGGTACAAGACATTGCATGATTGACTCAATTGCATAAGCAAATGATATGTTATTCATACGAGTCCCTCTCCTCATCAGTCTAGAAAACATCTTTTTAGAGAGGGTGGCTCCATTACATGCGGGTACACTACCACGCCAGGATTTGTTCATTATAAAACACTTTTAGAATGTTGTTTGAGTACCCGGATTGGGACACTTCCGAAATCTAGATCTAAAACCATAGTTCTAGTCATCAGAATCCTTGATATACTATTCAGTCCTATGTAGAGAAATACCTTATGACAACCAAAGTTTGACTGATTGTAATATAGGAACATTACTTCCTATTTGGAGTATGTCATCCAAATCTTAGGACGGTACTCCCTACATCCTTCTTACTAGGTTCATCTGTTGTTTTGATGGAGTCAATCACCTTGACTGTCATATCAAAATAGATAATTCGTCTCCGCTATGCACGCTTTAGTCTACGAATATACTTAAGAAACTTGCACACTTTCTGCTGCTCCCATTGACTATGATAACCCTATGACAGAGTCATATACACGTGCACTTCTAAATTCCCATTTAGAAAGACGTTATAGTCATCCACCTGCCAGATATCACAGTCAAAAATAGCAGCAGTGCCAAGCCATATCCGTATGGACTTCAACGTAAACACTGAAGTAAAAATCTCATCACAATCCACATAAGGTATTTGATGAAAATCTTTACAACAAGTCTAACCTTATTAGGTTAATACCATTTTACCTGCATAGATCTTGAAAGATCTACTTGCTCCTAATGGATTTTATCCCATCAGGAGCACCCAACAAATTCCATAATTTGCTAAAATGCATGGAGTCCAACTTGGATATATTGCATCTGGTCACCTGGAAGTTACCACTTCTTATGACCTACTGATAACTAGTAGGTCCATCATCACCGTGATGCTGACCTCCCTGTCACCGTCTACGAGAAAATCGAAGCATCTTTCAGATGGCTGAGGTCACCTACTAAAATCTGCGGATTGGCTAAGGTTTGTCGAGTTGAATCGAATTCTTAGGTTCTACTAAATTTTCAGTAACCGTTTATGGTTTTGGAATCACTTCCAGCTCTACCATACTCCCACTAGTTTTTTGCAAAATGATTCATTTTATAAAAATGTGGTGAGTCAAGAACAATGTAATTATTGATCTTGAAAATGGTAGAAGCAAAACCCTATCAAATACTTGGGATAATCCACAAACTGCCATTACCGAAGCGTGCCTTGAATTTGTCTGGATTCTGCTTTTAAACAGAAATCGGATAACTCCATATCTTGATATCCTCAAGATATGCAACCCTTCTATATCCATATAGAACCAAATGCACTAATTTAGATGGAACCAGATTCAAATGTCATGTAGCTGTTTCCAGTGCAAATCATGTAAATAGAAAAATGCCCATATAACATTACTCATCAAGGAGCGCACTCACAATTAAGTAGCCTGTGAGAGAATAAAGTTCTCAATATTATTACGATGGAATACCTAGCATAAGCATCTACATTTTCGATTACTTCGAAGAATCCTGATACTTCCATCGTATGGTTCTATCGGGACCTGGTTCTTGTTCACGGAATAAAATGCCACACGGAACAAAGTACCACGCCAATTGTCATGCCAAGGGGGAGGAGGCCACCTCTTGAATCCGTGGGGACCACTTCTTGAGTCCGTAGGACCCACTGTAGAACAATGAGTAATCTTCGGAACGCATTCCGAAAGAGCACCGAACTGCATTATAAATGTAATGATACCAACCTCAATTACAGAGGTGCTTTTTAAGTGAATTGGCACTACAGGAGCTTGAGAACTCCGTAGTTAAGCATGCTCGAGCTTGGAAGTCTTAGGATGGGTGATCTCATGGGAAGTGGCCCCTGTTCGGGTCCGGTTTGCTCTAAAGGACAAAACCGTATGGTTTCGGCCAGAGCAGACAATACTATCTGTACTGGGGCATGGGGCATTACATTTATGGTGGCTCGTGCAGGTCCCTTAGTAGTAGGTTTGTGGTTAAAGGAAGAACCATTGTTCAAAGGTGGGGAGAATGTCGGGACCCGGTTCTTGTTCACGGAACAAAGTGCCACACGGAACAAAGTGCCATACCAATTGTCATACCAAGAGGGTGGGAGCCACCTCTTGAATCCATGGGGGACACCTCTTGAGTCCATGGGACCCACTGTAGAACAATAAGGAATCTTCGGAACGCATTCCAAAAGAGAACCGAACTGTATTATAAATGTAATGATATCACCCTCAATTACAGAGACGCCTTTTAAGTGAATCGGCACTACAGGAACTTGATAACTCCGTAGTTAAGCGTGCTCGGACCAGGAAGTCTTGGGATGGGTGACCTCCTGGGAAGCGGTCCCTGGTCGGGTCCGGTTTGCTCTAAAGGAAAAAACCGTGCGGTTTCGGTCAGAGCGGACAATACCATATGTATTGGGACGTGGGGCGTTACATGTATGGTGGCCCATGCAGGTCCCTCAGTAGTAGGTTTGTGGTTCGAGAACAAACCATTGTTCAAAGGTGGGGAGAATGTCGGGACCTGGTTCTTGTTCACAAAACAAAGTGCCACATGGAACAAAGTGCCACGCCAATTGTCATGCCAAGGGGCAGTGGCCACCTCTTGAATCCGTGGGGGCCACCTTTTGAGTCCGTGGGACCCACTGTAGAACAACGGGGAATCTTCGGAACGCATTCCGAAAGTGAACCGAACTGCATTATAAATGTAATGATACCACCCTCAATTACAGAGGTGCCTTTTAAGTGAATCTCCTGGGAAGTGGCCCCTGGTCGGGTCCGGTTCGCTCTAAAAGAAAAAAACCGTGCGGTTTCGGCCAGAGCGGACAATACCATCTGTACTGAGACGTGGGGCATTACATTTATGGTGGCCCATGCAGGTCCCTCAGTAATAGGTCTGTGGTTTGAGGATGAACCATTGTTCAAAGGTGGGGAGAATGTTGGGACCGGTTCTTGTTCACAGAACAAAGTGACACACAGAACAAAGTGCCATGCCAATTATCATGCCAAGGGGGCGGGGGCCACCTCTTGAGTCCGTAGGACCCACTGTAGAACAATGGGGAATCTTCGGAACGCATTTCGAAAGAGGACCGAACTGCATTATAAATGTAATGATACCACTCTCAATTATAGAGGCGCTTTTTAAGTGAATCAGCACTACAGAAACTTGAGAACTCCATAGTTAAGCGTGCTCAAGCCAGGAAAGTCTTGGTATGGGTGACCTCTTGGGAGTGGCCCCTGGTCGGGTCCGGTTCGCTCTAAAGGACAAAACCGTGCGGTTTCGTTCAGAGCGGACAATACCATCTGTACCGGGGCGTGGGACGTTACAGGTTCTCTACTTTATTTTTATACTTATAAACTTCTCAAAATTTTTGGATCTTACATTACAACGAATGCGTGTCTAAAATCAGAGAACTTATAGGTTACCTGAATGAAGTAAGTGTACCAACCCCTTGTCCCGAAGGACACTGGACAACATACATTTTCATGTATAAGTCCCAAGATTATACTAACTCATAATCCATCTGTTGTAAGTTGAGAACTGTATTTTGGTTAAGAATGTCTTACACCGTTATTAAATGCACCTTACCCAATCTTCAACCGATAAAGGTAAATGTTTGGAACACAATTTTTAAAATTTATATCTCACTATATAAAATAAACATACAGATATTTAATTTTAAAATTGGTGCATAACAACGGTTATTCGAAACCAAATATTTACCGTTAGGCAAAACCAGGCGATTTAATCCAATATCGCCAATTGCTACAAATTCCGATATTGAGGATCAAATCGCACATTTCCCAATATTCTACTCCTACTCAGCATCTGTAACGTCATATAAATGTGAGATCCAAATACGGTGCATACATACCCTGGAGTCAGAATTAATTTGGAAAAATGGTTCTTATTTACAAGTACACAGAAATACCGAAACATTAAAATGTTTCAAGGGGGTGGCCGAGTATTCTTAGTAATGCCTCTTCCATTATCCAGATTTATGGCAGTAGTCGCAATTTCTTTTGCCCCCACTTCAATCTTTTTATATGTCTCTATATCTTACCTTGTGTACACCGCACCTAGGCTAATTGGTTTTTTTCCTTCCATACCTTTCGGTACCAGCCTAATATTTGAAAGAAGATCATCCAATAAGCGTAATAGGTGTACTCTCCTAATACAAGAAGCTCTCGCAACCTGAGAGAAGTTAAACGGAAGAAATAACCGAATAATCCTATTCAATTTCTCCAGAACCAGTAGCCATTCTCGACTGAAGTAACTTTCTCGAGTTTTTATGTAACTATTCGATGACCTTTCCAAACAATATTGATTATCGTAGTAATACATAGTGTTCTAGAGAAAAACAAAGGGAAAGTAGGAGTAACAGGGATATACATGACTTTTTCGTGAATCATGACAATCCGAAACCAGAGTGTAAAAAAGTTCGATCAACTTGGTTCATTAAGTTTAAAGTAAGTCATGGTCACAAACTAAAGAGAGAGAAAAGATACGCTTAACGTGTACTCTATCAAGATTGAATTGGTTTATCACTTTATCTAATCAGGATGGCTCCCACTATTTTCTCGAATTCTCCTTCAAACCCTAAAATGAGAACTAGTCGGGATCATGTACACATTACAAGTTCGCTAACCGTTCAACCAGGCCAGTGTTGGTACTCCGAGGGAGGTCCCCGTGTTTTCGCACAGACCCAATTGAATAACCTCGTTTCTGCAGAGGCGTAATCTTGTTAACAATTTCTAGAAATCTAATAGGTTAACTAATTGTGAAGTGAAAATCTCCCAAGGAGTAATGCCTACTTATCAGTGGGAATCGGGACCCAACTATTATTTTATGATAACTTTGACGGAAGCCGACCAAAATTACCACACTCCAGAAGGTATGCACAAACTTGTTAAGTTTCTCTTATATTTGAAACTCCCGATATGGTTTTCCCCAAGAATCTTATGACCTTGACGATGGTCAACAAATCATAAGTCGCAAGTCAAGTTCTACCCGTCATTGTCCTGATTAATCTAAACCCATCGTACTCGCCCTTGACGAAGGCCAGCTAGGCTGTACGACTATTCTAGATTAATACATCTCTATGTTGCAGAAAAGTAACACATAGCTACCATACATTATGCCTTGACAAAGCTCAACAAACACAGTACGAATACTAGGCGCTACCCATCTAAAATAACGGAGGTTACGACTGGTTTTTAACGAAAAACTGTTAACGTAATGAATTTTATATCGTTGAAAGAACTCGAGTGGCTTTGAAAAGGAGTGGTTTAAGCTCCGCTTTTAAAACTAGTAACATAAACTTTTGCTTAAGAGCGAACTCCCTATGAAGGGATCAAGGCTCTTTCCTCATGGAATGAGGTGTGGGATATTCCTAACCGAATACCTCTATGCAAAGCAAAAGAATATGACACTAGTTTTGAAGAAAATCGAGTAGTTTTAAAAATTGGTTCCGACAATATCATATATGTTTATTTTCCTTGCATTATACATGTAATGCGTTACCATCATTTTAAGTTTCCAAACCACACCAGAAACAACCAAAATAACATGCTTTTATATGCCATCCGCATTTGCCACGGGGTCCCGGGTCTTCACTGTAAAGTTATTTAACTTATAGTAGGGCGGGAACATGGCCGGGACGGATGCAAAATATATAGAAACACACACACACACACACACACACACACACATATAACACACACACACACACATATATATATCACAGGCAGATATAAACATCACAGGCATGCGAACAACAATATAGAAATAGCGGATAAACTTGGAGTCCCGCATTTCATCTGAGCCGCAAATGAGACGCGATATTTCTCGGTCGTGTGGATAGCTAGTACAATATCGATCCTAGACCGCTACGAGTGCGGAAAGCCACCTGCCAATTATAGAAATTGGGTAACCCGCCCTCAATAACATGAGTCCGTCACCCGTCGCTTTCTAGAATCTGTAACATCCTAGTGCATTTATACTATATATTTGGGGTATTTCAAATCTTGTGGTAAATTTCTTTCCTATTGTTGCTTTTGGGTTGCGAATTATGCAATTAGTAGCCGTGGTTATTATCCAACCGACCCGCATATTTGAAACCCATACTTGTTCAAGATTACATCAAATATTGCTAGTATAGTGCATCCATATAAATCTAGAATATATATGCACATATGATATATTTAGAATCTACATATCTTTTTATGATACAATATAAAAACCGAATAATATTTTCCCATCCAGCCTTGCTTGTCATAGTACCCCATATCAGGTAATTGCTCCCATACATCGTGTTCGTATCCTAAAGTTTAGACATACGATTATTTGATCGTTACGTATATTTACGGAGATCCATACTTGGGGGTATATGTTTTTAATTATATACATTGCATCATGGTTTAAATTCTTACGTATATTTTTCATATTTAAAAACTATATTTTTAGAGAGATACGGATAATATTTGGAAAGATCCGGTATTATCTGTAAAATCCTATAATATATACATTATATATTATTATCACTAATAAATACATATAAACAGTTATATATATAATATATTAATTATTAAATAAATCTATCTATCTCTGTCGTCCCCCTCTCTCTGTTTTTCTCTCTCCCCGTCCCCCCCCCCACACACTCTGTCTCTTCATATATATATATATATTAATATAATATTTATATTATTTAAAAACAAAAACTCTCCCCCCTCTCTTTCCTTCTTCTCCTCCTCGTCGCTAACCCCGAGCCCTAACCCATGCCCTCGTCGCCCCTCGTAGTCGCCGCCCTAGCGTTGCTGTCAACTCCATCTCCTCGCCTCCCCTGCCTCGCCTCCATCACCTCCTCCTCTCCTCCTTCTTTCCCAACGACCCTGTTTCCCCCAATCAGAGCAAAGCTCTGTTTCAAAATTCAAAATTTAAATTGAAGCAATGCTTCAGATCCAGCGCTCTGCGCTACGCAGCGCAGTTGCGCTGCGCTGCGCTCTGCACGCCACGTGTCAAACACGGGTGCGCTAGCGCAGTTCCGCTGCGCTCTGCGCTGCGCGCCACGTGTCGAACGTAGGTGCGCTGGCGCAAGGTGCGCCGGCGCTGGGATTAAAAATCCCCCACCGTTAGATCAAAAGATCTACTAATAATAAATTATTAATTAATCAGAACTAAAATTCTGTTGTGGAAAGATCTTTCCAATTTTGTTAAAAAACAAGAAGATTGTCTTTTGTAAAACAGGAGCCTTAGGATCAAAGATCCAATGGTGGGAAATATCCTCGAATCAATCAGAGAAGGATCTCTCAAAACTGATTCAACAAATCAATTTGCCCTATAAAAAGGCCCCTAGACTTCAAGTCTAAAAGAGGAAGAAGATACAGAAGAAGAGAGAGAGAGAAACCCTCTGCAAAACTTTGAGAAAAAAAGAAGAGCAAGCTCTTAGAAAAAAGAAGATTTTTCTTCATTTTCAAGGTAAAGAACTATGTTCTTGAATAACAGAGATGAAACCATCTCGTAAAAAGAAGAACCATCTTCTAAAAAAAATCATAGATCTGAAAAAACACCAAGGTTTTTGATAAAAAGAAAAAGATCAAAAGATCTAATCATAAAATAATAAAAGAAGTATTTTACTTCATTCACAGATCTTTGATCTATAAAGGCAGAGCCCTTTTATAAAACAAGAACTTTTGTTCTTGAATCTTGAGGCAAAGCCTCCCTTAAGAAAAACATAAATTTGTTCTTTGATCTTAAATCTGATCAAATGCGCTTTGCGCTATTTAGAAAATGCCTTGCACTCATGAATTGCGCTCTTGCGCTTATTGGTTCGGCGCTCAGCGCCAAAAGCTGCCACGTGTCAACCAAAGATACAATCTGCGCTTTGCGCTTCTGAAACAGCGCACCGCGCTCATGGGCTGGCGCTCAGCGCCAAGCACGCCACGTGTTACTCAATGGCGAGCCAACAAACTAGCGCAAAGCGCTCATAAATTAAAAGCGCAATGCGCTAATGAACTAGCGCTTAGCGCTAAGCGCGACACGTGTTCTCTTCGTGTGCGCTACCTGACAGAAGCGCAATGCGCTCTTTAACTGGCGCAAAGCGCCTGGCTCGCCACATGGCGCATTGTCAGAACACAATTTGTTCTGATCAAGACAAAAATGTCAGAGCCCAATTCCTAGCATTATTAAAAGGGCTAAGCCCAAATAAAGGCTTAATAGCCAGAATAAAATAAAAATGTTAAACATTTTTAATTGGATTTAGCCCAATTCTGGCCATAAGTGCTCAACTTATATTGAATTGAGCACATCTGCTCATAAATATTCAACAGATCTTAGTCCCAAACTGGGCTATAGATCTCTCAAACAATTCACACTGGTTAGAGGGTACATCTCGTTACTCCTCTGATATCTGTCGTTGTAATCCTTCAACGTCGTCAGAGAGGTGACGGGTCCCGACAACCACACATTACTACGGACTGTGGGGTCCTTAAACTCATGGATTATGATGTCCTTAACCTCGACCGTGATGTCTTAAAACTAATATCGGACTGTGGGGTCCTTAAGCCCATGGACTATGATGTCCTTAACCTCGACCGTGATTTCTTAAAACTAACATCGGACTGTGGGGTCCTTAAGCCCATGGACTATGATGTCCTTAACCTCGACCGTGATGTCTTAAAACTAACATCAGACTGTGGGGTCCTTAAGCCCATGGACTATGATGTCCTTAACCTCGACCGTGATGTCTTAAAACTAACATCGGACTGTGGGGTCCTTAAGCCCATAGACTATGATGTCCTTAACCTGGACTGTGGGGTCCTTAAACCTACGGACTATGATGTCCTTAACCTCGACCGTGATGTCTTTAAACTAACATTGGACTGTGGGGTTCTTAAACTCATGGACTATGATGTCCTTAACCTGGACTGTGGGGTCCTTAAACCCACGGACTATGATGTCCTTAACCTCGACCGTGATGTCTTTAAACTAACATCGGGCTGTGGGGTCCTTAAACCCATGGACTATGATGTCCTTAACCTCGACCGCGATGTCTTTAAACTAACAATGGACCGAGATGTCCTTAAACTAACAACGGACCATAATGTCCTTAAAACTAATTATCGACCGCAATGTCATTAAACTAAACAATAGAGCCCAATTGCTCTTTTGTCGGATCTAAACGATCCCGTTAAGTCGATCTTAGTCTAAAATTAGACTAGCGTATCCTTAACAAACGTTTAAGTTGATTTTAGTCTCAAATGAGACTAACGTATCCTTAAACCCAACCCCAAACCCAAATCTAAGAAAATACGGATTTGGAATAATTCACGTCCTACGGGCGACAACATAAATTAGTCTCTGTATACAATCCACGGGCAACCACAAACAAAACAAACACCCACGACATGAAGTGACCATCTGGAGAAGGAGAAAGTGGTTACCGCGATGCGGTAGCGTAATTAACTGCAGGGGCTTGCGTCTGCAGGGAAGAGCGTCCCCACAATCAAAACCCCCTCAAGCGAGGGGGAATCTGACGAAGTCTGCTACATCGGCCGCATCCGTTTAAACCTTCGATACATGGAGCCATAAATCAACTTGGTATTTTCGGAGAGGTGGACGGATAGCACCAATTAGCATCTGTCCCGAATTTCAGGCAAGACGGACCTACGCGGTCGCGTCTCCGTGATCCGGAGGGGAACAGATTCTAGCACGCCCGGTGGGACCTTTTCCTCTTTCCACTCCACACTTCATGTGTCGTGTTTGCGAACGAATCGCGGTTTGCTATGGTTGCCTGTGGATTCGAGGTACTTAGATTTGGTGTCTTACTCCGTGCAGAAAACAGAAGATCGATGGCTTCAAACTGCACTAACTGTAACTGCAACTCTCGCTCCGTCCCGTCCAGAGGAGTGACGTACGGGCCCCAAGCGGCCTCCATCTTCGCTATGCCGGTGGAACAGGTCACTCACGCCACCACTGGATTGTTCTTCGGGACCATGCTCCCGCCAATGAGCTTCAGCACTCTTGCACTATTACAAGAAGCTCCCAAGAAGTCGGTCTTTGATCGACTTGCAACTGCTGTGGCCCCTCTCAACGGGTCGCCCAAACCAAATGCTTCAGTCTTTGCCAGATTGGGCCAAAGTTCATGTGGGCCCATGAAGAAGCCTACAATCCCAGAAAGGGTTATTCCGAAGAGGATAGCCATCCCTGCTCCAGAAGTCGTTAAAGCGGCTTCTCCTGCCAAAGGGTCGGTCTTCACAAGACTAGCCTTTACAACTCCCTATCCAAGCGAAGTCGCTAAGGCTGCTTCCCCCGCTCAAAAGTCTGCCTTCGACAGGCTGGCCATTCCCTCTCAACGGACGTCAGTCTTCAAGAGGCTCACACCGGCAGTAACCCTTCACCAAGATAGGTGGCATGGTGAAACCAACCCCATAGCCGAGCCAGTACCGTCGGCCCGACATGCTCGACGTTGCTACTGGCACCGAGTGAGGAAAGCTGGGGGCAATTCCCCTTCTGGACTGAATCCACCAGCCCCAACGGTGGAAGTCAATGCTGCCGTTCCAACTGGGAACAGCTTTGAATTACTGAACAAGGTGCACAGGAACTCTTCTACCGCCATGCTGAAAAGATCTCCTCCACCGGTGGAGAAGGTTACAAAAACAAAGCCGGAGCAGCCCCCTCAGCGGCTGTCCTCCAAAATATACA
Source organism: Agapanthus africanus (assembly GCA_030015575.1). Taxonomy (NCBI): domain Eukaryota; kingdom Viridiplantae; phylum Streptophyta; class Magnoliopsida; order Asparagales; family Amaryllidaceae; genus Agapanthus; species Agapanthus africanus. Next base: position 34,135,484 of record CM057339.1, read on the forward strand.
AGGTCTGGCAACAGGTTCAAGACTCAGTGATTGATCAAGATTACTCTCGCCGAAAGAAAAGGGCAAAGGTTCAACAAGAAGAGAATCGTCCTGGCAAGCCACAAAGGACGACAACCACCTGGGTGCCCGCTGCAACGGCCCCCTCGACGTCAACTACTCAAAAGAGAAGGAAGCCAGAGAAAGCCCCTGTGACTGCGGTAAACCGTAAAAGCGCTGAATCTAAACGACCCAAGTCTGGGGGCATGATGGTACATACCGTTTATATGGCTTTCGGAAAAGAGGAGAGTCGTGCTTCCACGGGCCATCGACCGCTCACCCGATCAATAACGAGGGCTCAGGAACAGCAACAGCAGAAGCTTCAGGAGATGCTGACTGCGATGGCCGCACTCACTGGGCCAAAAGAAAATCCAGAGACCTCAGAGCAGCGTCGGGAACAAGAGACTGATACCGACTTCCTCCGAAGAATGCTCGAGAGGAAAGAAAAGGAGGCCGCAGAGCAGGCAGCCAATATAAAAAGAATGGCTCTTTTGTTCCAAGACATGGCCGGCATGATGTTACAGCCGGAGCCTCCAGCTGAAGATCCCCCGATCATTGTTGAAGATGACAGAGGAGAGACATCAAACCCTCCTCCGGCTCTTTCAACAGCCAAGGAGGAAACCATCTCTAAGGCCGCTCTGGATGATTACATTTCCCAGCAAATACGAGCTCACCAAGTGAATGAGGCGACCGGGCAGATCGTTAAAACTGGGCAACCATATCCAGGCTGGTATGACCAGATAAAGTACCCGCCGGGATATACGATCCCTAAATTTCATGTGTACAAGGGGACATGCAATCCCCACTACCATGTCGCCCAGTTCAGAGCTCTATGTGGCAACACCGGAGGTGACGATAAACTGCTACTTCGTCAGTTCGTCGGCAGCTTGTCGGAGACGGCGTTCGAATGGTACTCTGAACTTCCGAACGACTCCGTCAAAACTTTTGCGGAGATGGAGCTATTATTTACCCAACGTTTCGCAAGTGCTAGTGAACGCACCCCAATAACGGCATTGATCAATGCCAGGGTGAAGCCAGGTGAAACGTGGGTGCAGTACGCAATACGGTGGCAGAACTTGTGGTCAAAATGCGAGCAGCGCATCGAAGAAGCGCCTGCGGTAGGCATGTTCATGGGTACTCTTGACCTTCAAGCGACCATTTCCCAGTTCATGATGTTCTTCAAGCCTACTACTTTCCAGGCCTTGATTGACAAGCTGGCCCAAATGGACCAGATGGGTCATAGACCATCTCCTCCAAAGCCAGAGCCGCGAAATGAAAAAGGGAAAGGGGAAAGCGAATCTCGTCGCTAATGCTCAGCAGCAGCCTAATGGTCCAAAATCAGCCGATCGCAAAAGTGATAGACAACCATCCCTTGGAGAAAAGATGAGACGCCCTTACTCGTTCCCTCGGGATAGGACGAAGAGGTTACTCGAGCTAGCGCTACGCAACAGACTCATCAATCTGCCGGATCCAAAACGTCCGTTGCAGTCAGGCGATGTCAAAAATCCTAATTACTGCCCTTACCATCAAGCAGTAAGCCATCCAATCGAAGATTGTTTCGTTTTCAAAGGCTGGATTTAGGACCAGTACCAACAAGGCAAGTTCGCATTATCCGAAAATTGGAAGGTGAACCCACCACAACCTCACGCCCCTAAAAAGGTGGACATGCCGGGGACATCGTGCTCATTCATAAAGAAAACCCATGGACCGAAAGTCCGTAAACTAGAAACTCGCCTCAAATGCGGCAACAATGGACCGAAACGTCCCTAAACTAACGACGGACCGAAACGTCCCTAAACTAACGACGGACCGAAACGTCCTTAAACTAACGGCGGACCGAAACGTCCTTAAACTAACGGCGGACCGAAACGTCCTTAAACTAACAATGGACCACTATGTCCTAAAACTAGCTGTTGACCGGGACGTCAATAAACTACGATGGATTACAGCATCCCAAAGCTGATAAAAAAAAAGAGAAAAAAAGAATAATAATAATAATAATAAAAATGGTATGTCCATAAGCAAAATGGGCACGGATGAAAACCCGAAAGGGCTCTGTGAGTAAAAACAGCAGGGCTACCGGTGAGTTTTGTGAAAACCCTAAAGGGCGCAATCTCGTTAAAAGACACTTACAAGGTCCTCTCGACTTTGTAAGGAGAATCCACCTGCGTGAGATCCTTATGACTCACAGGGGAGCAACACACTTAGGGATCCCCACGATTCCTAAGGAGAAATTACACTTGCGAGATCCTCACGACTCGTAAGGAGAACCCTCTTATGGGACCCTCACGGCTCATAAGATTCAAAAGTCTTAAGCTACAGGGATCTGAATCTGTTCTTAAGCAGCCCCCACAACCTTCAATGTTGCCCTACAAGCAGTTCAATATCGACCCTTGTATACAATCCACGGGCACGAATAAACATTTCCCTAACAAAGTTCCATCCGTGACTAGAGATATGTCTACACGGTGAACAACCCTTATAAGTCCTCTCGACTTATAAGGAGAAAACACCCTTGTAAGATCCTTACGACTTATAAGGAAACATACACTTAGGAATCCTCACGATTCCTAAGAAAAAAAGGCACCTACGAGATCCCCACGACCCGCAGGGAGAAATACCTTTATGAGACCCTTACGGCTCATGAAGTCCAAAGCCTTAGTCGACAGGATCCTAACCTTGTTCGCTAAGCTACCTTTATTCGACATCGACATAGGCAAATGATGATTCGCTCCTGGTAATATCCCAGTTGTAGCGGTGCTGATGCCGAAATCGGTGTTTAATTCCAAGATTGCAACGAAAAGCTAACGAGCCACACATGCACATGAAATAGCTGAAATGATGAGACAACTTGCAACAAAATCAGCAAGTAAAAACGTATGCATGCAAAATAACCAAAACGATTTGGCAACTCGCAATAAAAAGTAGCGAGTAAAAATAAAACAAATAGCCAAAATGATTGGGCAATCGCGACTTTCGCGATATAAAAGCTGAAATGATAGAGCATCGCGGAAAAGAAAAAATATATAAAATAAAACTTTTTGCCCTACAGGTGACATCACGTCGATCCCTGTATACAATCCAGGAGCGCAAACAAAGAGGGAATCACACCTTTCCTCCCCAGGCTTCATCAAAAGAAGATGCCAAATCTCAACGGTTCACAGATAGCCTGGAGATCATCTCAACATTCGTCTCATTACAACAGACGCAACATCAAGAAAAACGGAGCCATGGCAAAGTCCCTAGTTCCGAATCTCAATGGACACATCTACAGCCTAGATGTCAACAACGGTGTGCCTCCTCATTCCAGCAGGATGCATATGTTACACCATGAAACGGAGCCACGGCATAGTTCCTAGTTCCAAATCTCGACGGTTCACAGACAACCTAGAGACCATTTTGATATTCGTCTCATTACAACAAACGCAACGTCAGCCAATGACCCCGTCTCGGAAATACGTCATCCAAATGACCCCGTCTCGGAAATACGTCATCTACATGACCCCGTCTCGGAAACACGTCATCCAAATGACCCCGTCTCGGAAATACGTCATCTACATGACCCCGTCTCGGAAACACGTCATCTACATGACCCCGTCTCGGTAACACGTCATCTACATGACCCCATCTCGGAAATACATCATCTACATGACCCCGTCTCGGAAACACGTCATCTACATGAACCCGTCTCGGAAACACGTCAGCCAATGACCCCGTCTCGGAAACACGTCATTTACATGACCCCGTCTCGGAAACACGTCATCTACATGACCCCGTCTCGAAAACACGTCAGCCAAAGACCCCGTCTCGGAAACACGTTATCTACATGACCCCGTCTCAGAAACACGTCATCTACATGACCCCGTCTCGGAAATACGTCAGCCAATGACCCCGTCTCGGAAACACGTCATCCACATGACCCCGTCTCGGAAATACGTCAGCCAATGATCCCGTCTCGGAAATACGTCATCCAAATGACCCCGTCTCGGAAACACGTCATCTACATGACCCCGACTCGGAAATATGTCATCCAAATGACCCCGTTGTGGAAATGCGTCATCCACATGACCCCGTCTCAGAAATACGTCATCTACATGGCCTCGTTTCGGAACTACGTCATCCACATGACCCCGTCGCGGAAATACGTCATCCACATGACCCCGTCTCAGAAATACGTCATCCAAATGACCCCGTCGCGGAAATCCGTCATCCACATGACTCCGTTTCGGAAATACGTTATCCACATGACCCCGTTTCGGAACTACGACATCCACATGACCCCGTCGCGGAAATACGTCATCCACATGACCCCGTCTCGGAAATACGTCATCCACATGACCACGTCTCGGAAACACGTCAGCCAAATGACCCCGTCGCGGAAATACGTCAGCAAATGGCCCCGTCTAGGAAATACGTCAGCCAATGACCCCGTTGCGGATAAAGTCAACCCTTCCTGGTCCTCGCAGAGCACGGCAATGACCCCGTGTGAACCATCCAGAGCGGAGCCTGGTCCTCGCAGAACACGACAGTGAACCCGTGGGAAGCATCCAAAGCAAAATTCCTGATTATGTGGAATGCGGATAATGTCAACCCTGACCCCGTGGGAAACGTCCAGAGCGGAGCCTGATCCTTGCAGAACACGGCAGTGAACCCGTGGGAAGCATCCAGAGCAACTCCTGACTCCGTGAAATGCGGATAAGGACAACTTCACCCATCACTTGCGGGTCCTCACGACTCGTAAGGGAGTAAATTCTCTTGTGAGTCCTTACGACTTTCAAGAGAAAACACACTTAGGAATCCTCACGATTCTTAAGGAGAATTTACACATACGGGATCCTCTCGACCGGTAGGGAGAAAATTCTTTATGAGACCCTCACGGCTCATAAAGTTGAAAAGTCTTAGGTGACAGATCCTAACCCTGTTTTCTAAACCATCATCACCTTACAAAGAGCACAAGATTGACAGCTCTATACTATCTACAGACCGCACTTGCTAAAATCACATGGCAAACAACACAGCAAGGAGAAGAAAGCAACAGTATAACAAAAAATGTGTATATTTTATTCATGAATTCAATTGAGTACAAGGAAAATCGTATAAAAGAATAAAAAATGGATACATGTTGTTCAAAGATTACAAGTGTTCAATCTATACAAAAGCAGCTATTGGGAGGGAGGCGCCTTCAATAGACCAGCTAGCTGCACGCACTCCTCTCAACTCTTCCTCACGATCAGCCGCCACGGCCAGCTCTGCTTCAATTTGGGCCCGTTGCTGCAAATAGGATGAGAGTTTCTGATCAACTTCCTGCTGGGCAGCCTCCTGACTCTGCGCGACCTGCTCATTAAGATTAAGCTTCTCCCTCAACACAAGCCCGTCAGAGATACATCGTTGAAGGTTTTCAAAAATGGTGTTCAGCTGGGCAGCATTAGCTACAACCTCAGCGCGCAGTTGGGCAGATTCAGCAGCAGTCGCCTCATGTTCCTTTCACTTAAGAGTTGCCTCTCATTCGAAATGGCGAAGGAACGGAACACTCTACTCAACCCATGCGGCCCGCTGGGAGTTCAAAGCCTGAATCTCAGGGGCAGGACGCATAAGCTCAAGCTCATGCAGACATGCCTCAATCTTCCTGCAATGGTTAACCGAAGACTCGACGACGCCTTCATTATGGAAGTTCACAAGCGTCGCCAGCATTGGATTAATCTCGGCAGCAAAATCTGCGGCAGATGTAGGAGCTTCCGCGTGAAGCTTTTCGACGTATTCGCTCAGCATACGCAGACTGGTCACAACACCTTTTGAGGATGGACGTCTGGAAAAGGGCCCTGCTAGCATCATAATGCGAGACTCGAGTGGGGCTGGAGTCGATGTAATTGCTGCAAAACAAATCACAATCAGATGACGGTTCAAGAAGTATAAGAGGTTCATGAACAATAGGATTTACTATACCAGCTGCAACAGGTGGCAAAGCCGGGAGGACCGGTGGCGCAACTGTTCTCTCATCTCCTCCTTCAATCTGTAGTACTGCAATCAAGGCAAAGAAGAATTAGAAATGATTTCACTGTTGGTAAAATAAAGAACATTAACTGAAGGCTGTATTCACCAGCTCCACTGGATGAAGCAATCTCCGACGGGAAGGAGAAGTGGGGGTGCAGCACCTGGTACAGGTGGTCAAAAAGGACTCCTACAAAGACGCAATAATGCAACGTCAGTACATAAATTATACAGCCTAGAGATAAGACTGATGGGTCACAAATCCATACCTTCCAGCATCTGAGACGGTGTGAGAGAAGGTAGAGAGGTAGTCACCGTCAGGGCGGTAACTGACGGTGCTGCCTCGGGTAGCGCGACATCTGCACTAGCCGCACCTGCATTAGAAACAAGATAAACCCTGTCAGGAAAGATTGAAAAAGACTGCGGAATAAAAAAAGGGGCGGCGACCTAAAATCTACCTATTGAGTCTCCAGCCGGAACCGTGACGAGGGCGTCACTTGATACAACAACGGTGTCTCCCTCCTCCATCGAGGTGGTCTCACCTCCCGTCGCCTCGTCCCCGGACTCCACGAGAGCCGTCGTCATGCTTGCGATGCCAGGAGACGGCAAAGAACCGTAGGCAGGAAGAGCGATGATCGGAGCGGTGCTCGACTCTTGAGAAAGAGCGGCCATCTCGAGCCCAGCAATTGTACCTATTTTGCTCGCCACCACCTCGGGCTCAGTAATTATAGCCGTCTCATCCACCGCCACCTCTGGCTCGGCAATGGTAGATATCTCGGGCATAACAACCGTGACTGTCTCGTCAGCCACTACCTCGAGCCCGGCAATTGCGTCCACCTCGCCTGCCGCCGTCCCGGGGTCGGCAATAGCAGCTACCTCCTCCACCGCTACCTTAGGCTCAACGTTCGCCGCCACTTCCTCGGTAAGGCTCGTCCCTGCAAGATAAGGTATATGAGAACTGATAATTCAAAACTTTGACAACGGACCTCACGGCACATTACCTGGAGTTGATTTACCATTTGCTTCCCGAGCCGCACGTGCCGCCCGTCTGTAAGCAGTAGACAAGACAACCGGAGACTCCTCTGAAGGAGTAGCAGCAGGGGTAGCGGTGCTCGAGCCCGCGCCCACGGCTAAGGCAGCACTACGCTCCCTTACCGCGCGCACTCGGCGTTTCCTTTCCGCCCGGGCCGTGAGGGCCGACCTTCTCAAGACCCCCGTCAATGGGACGTCATCATCCACGCCAGGAGCTACCTCTGGAGCCGTTACGGCGTCCGTCATCGGTTGCTTGAGTAAAGCCTATTTTGGCAACCCTGAGGGGGCCAGGACATCGATGCCTGACCCGGGAAGAACCTCCGCATCAGCTTGTGGGATCGGCATTGTGGTCCTTGCGATAAAACAAAGAAGGGGTCATATTACTCATAGGAAGCGGGAGCGGGAACATGGTGAACCAAAATGTACCGATGCCTAAGGATGCTCGAAGTCATTCCTCTTCCTCAAAGGTCTTGAGAGAAGCTGCGAGAGCTTCTTCAGTGGAAATGCCTGTTAAAGAAGGAAAAGCGTCGGTCAAAACACGATAATAGAAATACGATGCAATGGCGAAAAATACAGCTAATGATTACCTGATCGCGTGAGGATAGCCAACCCCTCTTCATGGCCGGACAATTGTTCGGAAGCTGCAATGGCAGCTGCCAGATTAGTATCATCTGGCAGCATGAATAAGCCCTCATTTGTCCCATACTCGCTCAGGCCTTCGCCGTAAGGAGCGTGAGGTTCCTGGCCAAGTACAACGTCGATAGAAAGGATCGACTTCTTTTTCTTCTTCTGAGAGCGAGCTCCGGTCGCAGCCAACACCAGCTTGCGCTTAGTGGGCGCTTCGGGACGTCGAGTTCCAATGTCTGAGCCCACGCCAGATTCAGGAGAAACTACATTTACCGTCTCCACGGGAGCACGGGGCACCGATGGTATATCCACTGTCTCTACAGGAGCACGGGGCAACCCGCGAGTAGGGCTTAGCACACGTGGAGGCACGACTGCAGCGACTTCTCTTAGCGGAGGGGGGACAGTGGTCCTCCGCTTCAAAGGGACGTTGCGATTACTGGCAGGAGGCGCACCTTTGCGATCAAGCAGCAACCGCCTTTCTTCGTTAATGACGGTGCCCATCGAATGCTGGTACCATGCCGTATACACATTAAGGATCCTCGGAACGCAACTCGGCTCACTGATAAAAAAATGAGAGCCCGTATTCAAGCGCATGAAGTGATGCAGCGCGTTCCGCATTCCCTCTTCAATGGCAGTGGGTTCTAGCAAGAAAGCCTCCAGCGGCACTCCCTGATTATAGCTCAATTGTTAGGCAAAACGATGCAGATTGTATCTCATGAAAAGCGCCGCATCATTTTGCCTAAACATTACGAAGCCCGGTCTGATAGAATATAAATGAAGGGTCTTCCGAGCTTTCAAAACTGAGGCTCCGTCTTTAAAGATATCCTGCAATGGCCGCACTGTTGTGGCGGACTCTTTTCGGTTGGTTACAACCTTATCAGTAAAGGTCATGCCGTCTCCAACCGTGTGGGGACGAAGGAGCAGACCTCTAGCATCCCGCGGTGATGGATTTACAATTGATGCGCCGACTAATTGCATAATACGAGGGAAGCTGCACCGATCATAAAATGAAGGCCTTTTGTGAATACCAAAAATGTCAAGCGCATGTAGCTCGAGCCATGACATGAAGTAGTGCATCGAGAAGTTCACGTGCTGTACTCCGGGTTCGGTAGTATCCGCCGTTTGACTAAGGCCGTAATACAAATGGGCTAAGTCAGCGACTCCGACAGCCACTTTCACCCCAATAGTCATTCGGTGAGCCGGATAAAAGACAGACGGCCTCATACGGCGAAGGTGCTTCGGGAGCGCGAACCAGCTCAACCATAGCCCAAGAAATCCTAAAAAGAATGCTTCCTCATCCATCCCAGAAACTGCAATCTCCGCAAAAGGAACAACTGGAGAGTTGGGAAGGAAGAAACTCTTCTGATCTACCTCCGTCGTTGGCAGGTTGTCCAAACCTAAGCCAAAAGGGTCGTCAAGCGTAGCAAATTTAACAGCCTCTTTCGAGAGGGCTTTTGGGTGAAGGAAGCGAGCGATGAAATCCTCGAAACTAACCCTGCGACTCCCAGATTCGAGGAAAAGACCCTCGTAGATGTCCAACACCTTGATCAAACTAGGAAATTGGTGTTGAACGGCATTCACCGGAGTAAGGCCCGTCATCACTGGCTTAGCACCGAAAACATATTCGTCTGTGGGAAGTAGCTCCTCATAATGCTCCCATATGACCGGTAAGCCAGAAACTTCTGCAAATTCCTCTAAGGGGATTGACACTTCTCGGTCCAGCGAAAGAAAGGTATGGGTAAGAATGTTCCACTGCTCCAGAAATGCCTTAACCCACCAGGTAGGAAGCGTAAGATACTGGAAAAGGGAAGCATAAACGGTGGGATACAACCCAAGCCTCAACAACTGCAATTTCTTCGCTGACAGAATGTAGCGGGCCCATTGCAGATAACCGGTCGGGTGACGAGGAATCAGACTTATGTTATATGGTTGCCCCCACGGCCGTGCCTCGCCTTGACAAATACGGCGTCCCAAGGTATCTAAAGCCATGGAAGGCTGAACGGGAATCGAAGCTATAGCGGGCTGAAGAAGGCCTTCTAAAGTCCAATTAACCATCTCCACGGCGTAGTTCACCGGGGGTGAGTTGGCGTAGTGGATCGCCATGATGGGCTCCGAGGGTACCGCGCACGAAAAGCTTTGTCGACCCCTAATAATCTGATTGTACCATGTCCCCCAGAGGTAAAGTTTCTTATGTTCTGGGTTATGATCTTTAATCAAAGCTAGGACTTCCCGGTCTACAGGCACTCCAGGAAATCCTCCCTCTGAACGGACGAACGGAAACGAAGTATCGAAAGACATGTCGCCTGCAAAGAGGGACAGAAGTCAATTGTCAGTACTATAATTTAATTCTAAATTTTGACGGTATTTTGAAAGTTGTATCACACTGCAATGCAGTGGAAAGGGGACCAAAAGGGGACCCACAAAATATAGATGACAATTCATCAATTGATAATTAATAAAACAGCCTCATCATTGGATGAGACTGTTAATTAAAAGAGAAAATCCTCAAGTGATTCTCATTGAATGAGAAATCCCTCGGGAGAAGGAGAAAATCTCCCTTTGAGAGCAAAGCTCTATGACAGAGTGACACTTGTCAAACTCTGGTCATGAAGGAATAAAATTCCTTAGAGAGCCTAGCTCTGTAATGATGATAAAGAAAAAATCCATCAAAAATTAATTAAAATTAATTTTTGAGAATTAAAAATTCTGGGATCTTCAAGATCCATGAAAAACTCTTAAGAGTTCATCATCAAAGATCAAAAGATCTACATATTATCAAAAGAGCAAAGCTCTGTTTATGGGCTGAGAAACCCCAAAATATCTCTTTAGATCTATGGGTTCATGAAAGCAAAGCTCTACTAATGAAACCCTAAATGGGTTTTCTTTAGATCAAGAATCTATGAAGAGCAAGGCTCTGTTAATGGGTAAAAACCCTAACTTATTAAAATTTATTAAAATTTTACCTAAATTTGGAAAGAGTTCTGACTCTTGAAAGTTCTTAAACAAAAGAGCAAGGCTCTGAATGAAAATTCTCAAGAAGAAGATGGAAATCATCTAAGCGACCGAAGGTCCTATTTATAGGCATTGAACCGCCTCTTCAACTTCTGAGTTGATCCAAGGGCTCAGATATTGCCACCGCTGCACTCACGTGTGCGCCACGTGAGCGCAACAGTGGGGGGGCATTTGTTTCCCCCAATCAGAGCAAAACTCTATTTTAAAATTCAAAATTTAAATTGAAGCAACGTTTCAGATCCAGCACAGCGCAGAGCGCAGTGCAACTGTGCTAGCGCAAGGTGTGCCAGCGCTGGGATTAAAAATCCCTCACCGTTAGATCAAAAGATTTACTAATAATAAATTATTAATTAATCAGAACTAAAATTCTGTTGTGGAAAGATCTTTCCAATTTTGTTAAAAAACAAGAAGATTGTCTTTTGTAAAACAGGAGCCTTAGGATCAAAGATCCAACGGTAGGAAATATCCCCAAATCAATCAGAGAAGGATCTCTCAAAACTGATTCAACAAATCAATTTGGCCTATAAAAAGGCCCCTAGACTTCAAGTCTAAAAGAGGAAGAAAATACAGAAGAAGAGAGAGAAAAACCCTCTGCAAAACTTTGAGAAAAAAGAAGAGCAAGCTTTTAGAAAAAAGAAAATTTTTCTTCATTTTCAAGGTAAAGAACTATGTTCTTGAATAACAGAGATGAAACCATCTCGTAAAAGGATGAACCATCTTCTAAAAAAAATCATAGATGTGAAAAAACACCAAGGTTTTTGATAAAAAGAAAAAGAACAAAAGATCTAATTATAAAATAATAAAAGAAGTATTTTATTTCATTCACAGATCTTTGATCTATAAAGATAGAGCCCTTTTATAAAACAAGAACTTTTGTTCTTGAATCTTGATGCAAAACCTCCCTTAAGAAAAACATAAATTTGTTTTTTGATCTTAAATCTGATCAAATGCGCTTTGGCTATTTAGAAAGTGTCTTGCACTCATGAATTGCGCTCTTGCGCTTATTGGACCGGCGCTCAGCGCCAAAAGATGCCATGTGTCATCCAAAGATACAATCTGCGCTTTGCACTTCTGAAATAACGCACTGCGCTCATGGGCTGGCGCTCAGCGCCAAGCGCGCCACGTGTCACTCACTGGCGCGCCAACAGACTAGCGCAAAGCGCTCATAAATTAAAAGCGCAATGCGCTAATGAACTAGCGCTTAGCGCTAAGCGCGACACGTGTCCTCTTCGTGTGCGCTACTTGACAGAAGCGCAATGCGCTCTTTAACTGGCGCAAAGCGCCTGGCGCGCCACGTGGCGCATTGTCAGAATACAATTTGTTCTGATCAAGACAAAAATATCAGAGCCCAATGCCTAGCATTATTAAAAGTGCTAAGCCCGAATAAAGGCTTAATAGCCAGAACAAATAAAAATGTTAAAAAATTTTAATTGGACTTAGCCCAATTCTGGCCATAAGTTCTCAACTTATATTGAATTGAGCACATCTGCTCATAAATATTCAACAGATCTTAGTCCCAAACTGGGCTATAGATCTCTCAAACAATTCACACTGGTTCGAGAGTACATTTCGTTACTACTCTGACATCTGTCGTTTTAATCCTTCAACGTCGTCAGAAAGGTGACGGGTCCCGACAACCACACATTACTACGGACTGTGGGGTCCTTAAACTCATGGACTATGATGTCCTTAACCTCGACCGTGATTTCTTAAAACTAACATCGGACTGTGGGGTCCTTAAGCCCATGGACTATGATGTCCTTAACCTCGACCGTGATGTCTTAAAACTAATATGGACTGTGGGGTCCTTAAGCCCATGGACTATGATGTCCTTAACCTCGACCGTGATGTCTTAAAACTAACATCGGACTGTGGGGTCCTTAAGCCCATAGACTATGATGTCCTTAACCTGGACTATGGGGTCCTTAAACCCACGGACTATGATATGCTTAACCTCGACGGTGATGTCTTTAAACTAACATTGGACTGTGGGGTCCTTAAACTCATGGACTATGATGTCCTTAACCTGGACTGTGGGGTCCTTAAACCCATGGACTATGATGTCCTTAACCTCGACCGTGATGTTTTTAAACTAATATCGGACTGTGGGGTCCTTACACCCATGGACTATGATGTCCTTAACCTCGACCGCGATGTCTTTAAACTAACAATGGACCGAGATGTCCTTAAACTAACAACGGACCGTAATGTCCTTAAAACTAATTATCGACCATAATGTCATTAAACTAAACAATAGAGCCCAATTGCTCTTTTGTCGGATCTAAACGATCTCGTTAAGTCGATCTTAGTCTAAAATTAGACTAACGTATCCTTAACAAACGTTTAAGTTGATCTTAGTCTCAAATGAGACTAACGTATCCTTAAACCCAACCCCCAAACCTAAATCTAAGAAAATACGGATTTGGACTAATCCACGTCCTACGGGCGACAACATAAATTAGTCTCCGTATACAATCCACGGGCAACCACAAACAAAACTAACACCCACGACACGAAGTGACCATCTGGAGAAGGAGAAAGTGGTTACCGTGAAGCGGTAGCGTAATTAACTGTAGGGGCTTGCGCGTGCAGGGAAGAGCGTCCCCACAATCAAAAACCCCTCAAGCGAGGGGGAATCTGACGAAGTCTGCTACATCGGCTGCATCCGTTTAAACCTTCGATACATGGTGCTATAAATCAACTTGGCATCTTCGGAGAGGTGGACGGATAGCATCAATTAGCATATGCCCCGAATTTCAGGCAAGACGGACCTACGCGGTCGCGTCTCTGTGATCCGGAGGGGAACAGACCCCAAGCTCTTAACCCAGAACCCCGATGCCAAGAACCGATCATCTCTCGCCTACGACCCTTTCGCCGAAACTCAACCACCACCCTAGCACCCCCATCACCTCTTCTCGTCTCCCAGCAACCTCAGAGCACCACCACCACACCCACCTCCCTCCTCTACTAATCCTGAATCACACCAGAACCCATCACCCACCTCGTCGTCACTTCGCCGCCGACCGCCTTATCCCTTCTCCTTGCCTTTGCCAAATCCACAGAACACTAGCAAACCCCAATAGCCACCTCCTCCTCTTCTTCTTCTGTTCTTCTCTTTCTTTCTTTTCTTTTCTATTTCCGATCGATCGCCGGAGTTGCGCACGTCGCCAACGATCCAGATGACCCAGCCACCGTCGTCATCTAACTTAGTCACCACGTCATGCAGCTGCTCAGCCAGGTCCAGTCCTGCGTGCGTAAGTTTTGCGTCGTGACTTTATTTCGATGTCGGAACGTGACATCCGTATCTCGACATGAGATTTGATCAAGAAAGCTCTAAACTTGCAACATGCTATTTTATTATATCAATATTTATTTGATAAAGTATAGTGCATGTGTTTTGCTATTCAGCAGAAATTACCGATTTACAGTTTTATATTATCCATCTGTATCTGTACTAATACAATTGCATGCCAGAACATCACGATATTATCATACTACTATATCAGTTTAGTATGTTATCTAGATTGCAATATACATGGTAATGGACGTATAATGGTTATTACAGATAGATACATATGAATCCTGGTATTAGTTGTGTTTACTGTGTTTCGATATTGGTTACAGTTTTACATTTGGTATCTATTTTAGTTAATATACATTACATGACATGTTAACGACGCACTACCAGACTTGTTACTTGGATCTTATTGTTAATGCCGACAATCTTGACTTGTTGTCCTAACGGACGTGACTTGTGGTCTGTATAGACAAGACCTGTACCTGCTTGATCTTGTGTTGGCATTAGATTCATATCATCAATACTTGACCTGAACACAAAACCTGGGGGAAAAGGAGAAATCAAGAATGTAACCGAAATGTAACTCAGGAAGATATTATTATTGTTTGCCTTGATTCCGGGCGTGAACGGAATAATCATTGTTTATTGTATCTGTTCCCTCATGGGAACCTGTTCCCTCATGGGAACTGAATAAAGCAGTAAAGAAATACACAAGAGGAGCATCATTTGTCCACACATGATTGGGCATCACGTGGGGACACATGACCTTCTATGAGCAAAGTTATAGGCGTTGAGATACACAACTTGAGATGGGGTCACGTGTCCATACGTGATAGGCCTTTAAACCCACTGAAAAGAATTAAAGGGTATAATAAAACAGCAAGGAAAAACCCCAACGGGGCATCACGTGCCCACACATGACCGGGGGTCACGTGCCAACACGTGATGGGTTCCTAAGCTCTCTGAACTAATAGAATTAAATTCTAATTAAATGGTCAATCAGTGGGGTCACGTGCCAACACGTGATAGACTATTAAACCTGCTGAACTAATAGAATTAAATTCTAATTAAGAGCGAATCAAAAACCCTAATTAGAAAAATATTTCTCTAGATCTTTTCAAACAAAAAAGATTGTGCTCTGTAAAGTGGAGCACCATTGGATTAAAAATCCAATGGTGATTAAAAATTACCAATTTATAGAAAGATTCTATACAAGTAAATATTTTCCTAAAATCTACCAGGAACAACAAATAAAATATCTTTTGGATTAAAAATCCAATGGTGAATAAAATTCACCGAGTGATTAAAAAAATCATGTTGGTTAGAAAATCAATCAAAATCTTTCAATGAAAGATTGACTAAACAAACTGATTCTTTTCTTTCTCCTATAAATAGGAGCCAAGAAGAGAAGAGGAAAAAGGAGGGACAACAACAGAGAGAGAAAACAAAAGAAAAGAGAATTTAATTCTCCAGAGAGAAAAGAAGGTTTCTAGAGAAAAGAAAGAAATCCTAGGTGAGGGATCATCCTATAAGCTCCCACAAAAGAAAAAGAGAATTTAATTCTTAAACTAAGAGTTTAACTTTTCTGAATAAGAACTTAGTTCTTCCTTTGGTTGAAAATCTGCAGAAGTATATCTCTCCATAAGTTGAGAATTTAATTCTCATCGGGGGGATTCTGCCATGCAGATCTAAAGCCTAAGGGATGACCTAAGTTTAGAGAATTTTATTCTTCCACAAAGCACATATGAATTTAATTCCTCCAACAAAGATAGGGTTTAACCCTTAATATAAGAACTTAGTTCTTTCTCTGGTTGAAGATCTGCAGAAGCGGATCTTCCCATAAGTTGAGAATTTAATTCTCATCGGGGAGATTCTGCCATGCAGATCCAAAACTTAGAGGGAGAATTGGGTTTAAAGAATTTAATTCTTCCAAATGCATAGGAATTTAATTCCTATAAATAAAATTTGGGTTTAACCCTACAAAAGAATTTAATTCTTAAACAAGAGACTTAGACTTTTCATGCACGTAAAAAGATCAGTACCCAACCTGATCACGTGTGTCCACGTGACTCCCCTCCTCAGTGATCAAAAGAGAATGAATGAAAATGGGTCACGTGCTCCCACGTGACCCTTGAACAAACTTCTCAAAATAAAGGCAAAACAGTTTTTGGCGCCCTCACGTGTCCCCACGTGACCCCTAACAAACGCTTTAATATCACAATCATGGATACCTATCACGTGCCCACACGTGATGGTCATAAAGGCCAAGTGTTTAACACTTACTTGCATATTCTGAGAATAAAATAAGGGAAGTCTGGCCCAACACTCAAGCGCCTCACGTGACCCCACGTGAGCGCTTCCTTTTTAGTGTTTAACATTATTTTGTGCGCTGCATCCCTAGTGTTTAACACTATTCTAAGCGCATCACGTGGGAGCACGTGATAGCTGAGTGTACTCTAGTGTTTAACACTATATCCAAGCCAATCTTAGCTTGAATTAGCCAAGTTTTCCAGAGGCAGTACCTCCTTTTTTGACTGAACCTCAAACACACTTTTGTCTTCCAAAATTGGTCATCTCATATGACATTCAAAATAATTCCCAGAGCCCTTTCAATTAATTTTGGTTCGAGGGTACATCTCTTCACACCTTTGATACATGTCGTTGTAATTCTTCAACGTCTTTAGAGAGGTGGTGGGTCCCAATGACCAATAACTATCTGGTGCATTTCTAAACCCATGTTTGCATCTGAACTTGGACCGTAATGTCCTTAAACTAAACAATAGAGATGCTCTTTTGTTGGATCTAAATGATCCTGTTAAGTAGATCTTAGTCTAAAATTAGACTAATGTATCCTTAACAAACAATTAAGTTGATCTTAATCCCAAACGAGATTAATGATCCTTAAACCCATGGACTATGATGTCCTTAACCTCGGACTGTGGGATCCTTAAACCCATGGACTATGATGTCCTTAACCTCGGACCGTGGGATCCTTAAACCCATGGACTATGATGTCCTTAACCTCGGATTGTGGGGTCCTTAAGCTCATGGACTATGATGTCCTTAATCTTGGACCGTAATGTCCTTAAACTAATTATGGACCGCAATGTCCCTAAACTAAAACAATAGAGCCGAAATGCTCTTTTGTTGGATCTAAATGATCATGTTAAGTAAATCTTAGTCTAAATGAGACTAACGTATCCTTAACAACCACTTAAGTTGATCTTAATCTCAAACGAGATTAACGATCCTTAAATCAATCCAATTACAAATCCCTCAACTGACATTGGTTCAAGGGTACATCTCATCACACCTCTGATATATGTCGTTGTAACTCATCAACGTCTTCAGAGAGGTGGCGGGTCCTGACAATCAATAAACCCAATGAAAAAAATAGAGTCCAAATACTCTTTTATTGGATCTAAACGACCCCGTTAAGTTGATCTTAGTCTAAAATTAGACTAACGTATCATTAACAAACGTTTAAGTTGATCTTAGTCTCAAATGAGACTAACGCATCCTTAAACTCCAACCCAAAACCCAAATCTAAGAAAATATGGATTTGGACTAATCCACGCCCTACGGGCGACAACATAAATTAGTCTCCGTATACAATCCACGGGCAACCAAAAACAAAACAAACACACACGACATGAAGTAACCATCTGGAGAAGGAGAAAGTTGTTGCTGCGATGCGGTAGCGTAATTAACTGTAGGGGCTTGTGCCTGAAGGGAAGAGCGTCCCCACAATAAAAAACCCCTCAAACGAGGGGGAATCTGACGAAGTCTGCTACAACGGCCGCATCCGTCTAAACCTCCGATACACGATGCCATAAATCAACTTGGCATCTTCGGAGAGGTGGACGAATAGCACCAAATAGCATCTGCTCTCAAAATTCAAGCCGGACGTCCCAACATCCCGGTCGCGTCTTTTCGGAGGAGAACGGTACCGTGGTCCTGTAGGGAATAAACGGGATATATTGTGCCATGGTCCCGTGGGGGTTTGAACGGGATATATACTGTTGAGTTACGATGAGGATTACATTAATTGATTTCAAAGACTTGTAAAATAGATAACCTAGAAGCACAGACTTTAGGATACACATCACATACATATAGTGTCACGCCCCGCTTCCCAAAAGAGCGGTAACAGCATGTGACAAGCCTGCAACGTATTTATTCTGAGAAGGTCATTTCTCGAAACAAATACGCTAAGAGTATATAAATAATATAAAATGACAAGAAAAGACATGATAATGAAAATCCAACTTTATATATTTACATTCCCAACTTACACAAGTTTCAAACTGAATACATGATGTCTGAAAACAAAGATGCATAAAAGAAAGTGCCTAAACAGGTAGCATACAGGAAGTAAAAGCTGAAAAGATAGAACTAGTAGTCGGTCTACTCCGCAAGCTAAGAGTAATCCTTTTGACTCGGCTCAATTTTCTCAATCTCTAGATTATCTGACGAACATTCCAAGGAAATAAAGAAATGGATGGAATGCCCGTCAGCGAACTTACGCTCGGTAAGTCCCCAAAAAAGTGGGATGTGAAAGTATATAAATGAATATACAAGGTGACATGTGATATAGTATGAATGGAAATAAAACATGAACAAGTATAACATGGTAATGTTAATGACAACTATGTAAGCATGGCAATATAACATGAGCATAGTAAACAGTATAGTATGACCATGGAGTGTAGGTATAGTGAACATGAAGTGAATGTAAGTGTCCTAAAAGGTCTCTGAAAGGGTAAAAACAACTAACGTGAGTTCAAGTGTGAATGTCAACCAATCTGAAGAGTATTCTCGAACACAAGGCTATCGTCCAGGGGTAAAGAATCACGGGCCCAAAATAGCGGGACTTCAATTGTTATTGAAGTATTCCAAACCCAACAGGCTATCATCCAGGGGCTTGGAAACACGGGCCCTCATTCGTGAATTCGTGATTTGTACCGTTTCAGTCCGGTACCACAGCAACATGATTTGTACCGTTTCACCCCGGTACTACAGTAACATGACTTGTATTAATGGGACTCATGAGATTCCGTTGAATTCATACTCAAACTACCCCAACACCCTGTGTTTATTAGTTTATGATTAATGTTATGAGTCTTGATCGAATCCATGAATACAAAAGGTGATGTATGATATCAAGTTTTCAAGATTTAGTTCATGTAGTCATGTCAAGTGCAAGTCATGCCAATTGTTCATGGTTCGAGTCAAGTTGGTTCTGTACATACTGAGTTCAAGTATTCATGATTGAGTCATGTCAAGATCAAGTCAATTCTAACATGTAATGATATAATCACAAGTCATATAAATAAAAATAAATAAGCAATCACAGAACATGATATGAGATAAGTATACAAGTAACGTCCAAAATAATGTTGTAAATATATGATATGTACGACTAGTTAATCAAGTCATTTGAAATCAGAATATAAAAGAAAAAATAGACTTGATTGTTATGCACACATGAGTTCCAGTTTCGCCTAAATACGACTACCGGTTTAGGAGATATACATGTTTTTGTATCGTCGCGCAAAATAGATCAGAATCTGTTCAGCACCGTCACACATTTTTAAAACGCAGTTTGAGTTAATTTCTATCAAGTTTCAGGTTACAAAAATTATTAGAAAATTGTAGGAAATTCTGAGTACTTATCCAAAATACTATGATTCGCACGATTTGGATTTCTGATGCTCTATTTATGATCGTTTTAAGATCAGCATTTAAAACAAAAATTCAGATTTCGGGACAACAATTATATGTTATATTGCAAAGCCTATATCGAGTTATTTCATGCGTTTCTAAGTAATATAATATACAGGAATTATATTTCTATCAATTATCCATCTACACATCTAAATTTTGTCACGAACGGACACCGGGAGTTCGAGTTATGTCCTATTTAAAAACAATGTGCGAATCAGGACAAATTCAGTTCAGATTCGTCGCTTAATATTGCAACGCAGTTTTCTATATTTTACGTCGATTTTCAGTAAAAACTTAAACTAAGAAAATCTATATATTTCTATGTATATGTTCAAAACATATGAAACACTTAATTTGGATCAACGATTATAAAGTTATGGTTTCTTGAAGAAGACCCTTATTGGTAGTTTTCTGGTTTTAAAAACAGTGAATACAAAACTACGTAACTCCTAAAATGTTATTCGGTTTGATATGAAATTTTTACTGTTAACTTGAGATTCTATCTTTTATTTATCTTAATTTTTCTAGGATTTCCAGATGTGAAAATTAATTTTTAAAAATTATTTTAAGGACAAAAGTTATCTAGAACCGTATTTAAAGGTGACAAAACTACTGGATTTATTTCCAGCTTCGTTTTTCTCTTTTATATAAAAAAAATTAAACAATTATAAATTAAACGGCATATGAAATATATACTTCAAATTGGATCCCCTAATGTCAATATATGGATCATGAATTTCGACAACGTCCTATACTAGGAAAGTCCTAATTTCAAGAGAGCTTATGTAAAGCTGTGTTATCACGCATCGTTTATTTATATTTAGTCCATGATATTCCTAGTTAACGTAAAAGTAAATCTATGACATGGAGGCATTTTTATTCTATAAGAAAACAATGAATAAACATAAAGATTAAGTATAAATAAACAATATTTTAAATATACATACATACATACATATATATATATATATATATGTAACAATATTCATTTATATATATATATATATATTCATTTATATATGTGTGTTTGTGTGTGTGTGTGTGTGTGTGTGTGTGTGTGTGTGTGTGTGTTTATGCACTCGATTAGGTACCACGGTCAAGAAAATGAAATCATGGAGAAGACACAATAACATAGTGAAAGAGGAGAGGGAGAAAAGGGACTTACAGGTTGTGTGAGTCGGTATAACAACCGGCTCACCGTTTAGATAAAATCCTCAACCGAGTTTTTGAAATTTGATGGAACCGGTGCTTCTCCAAGCTTAAGGGAAAAGAGATTTTATTTTGTTTTATTTTTAGAATTGATCAAAAGAAAATGGCTACGGTGGGATGAAGAAGAGCTGAAGAGAGAGATGAGAAATGATAGAAATGTGAGATGAAGAAAAGAAAAAAGAGTGACATATAAAAAAGTTTTATGGCCATCATAATTCTAATAAATTACAGCTCATAACTATTCTAATTATTTTGGGAGTTAAAAAGAAGATGAAATGAAATGTCTCATTTGTAGGTTATGAGAAGTATAAAAATTGATAAAAAATAATTGCAAGAATGGGGATTTGAATATATGACTTATAGAATAACAATAGAAAGACTTAACCAATGAGCTACAAGTTTGTTCATGCACATATTTAACAAGAATTAAATATATGTAGTATCTTAAAAAGAAATTGGACTTAGAAAAAGAAAAGAAAGAAATCAAATGGATTTGTCTTGGCTTAGGTTTGGGCTTTGAAAAATTATAAAATAGGCAAAACAGAAAGAGTGATAAAATAATATATTTAATAGAGAAAAAATATACGGGGATAACCAAAAATAAATAAATATAGTATTTTTATAAAAAAGAAGAATTATATAAAGGTATAGGAATTTTGCGGTCGTTACATGTAGCTCACTATTTATACCTGTGTTTATTATTTACATTCTTGTTTAATCATATCACCCTATCCCAATTAGTACTTGTTGGGATCAAAAATTACACCCCAAGGTCGAGGTCAATAAGTCAAAGTCAAGACCCGAAAAGAGGGTCCGGGCCCACCCCTGAATCCAAGTTAAAGTGGGCCCTTGCCCAAGCCGAGCCCGAACATGAGGAGGCCGACCTCACACCCCATGCCAAGAAGAAAATTATGTAATAAATAAGTTTGATATAATTTTCATGAATGAATGTAAAATAAATGGGCAAAAGGCCAAATTTTTGTAAAGCCTATGACTTATGTGCAAAAAGAAACAAGCACATGAGGTATGAGATGGACAAAATGCCATTTTGTAAAGCCCAAGGGGATATGTGTAAACTTGTAAGCCTATATAAGGCAGCATTATCATGAAATGAAAACAATAATTGATTCCCCTAAAAAATAAGGGTTTCTGTGCCTCCTTCTCCTTCCCCAAGATTTTAAAACTTCTTCTCTTTTCTGAATTAAATCAAAAGTTTAACCCATCCTTTCCACAAAAAAAATAGTTTTTTACCATAATACCATTGAAGGGGAACTCAGATCTTCCATTAAATCTCTAAAAGGAGAGATTTTTAAGTCTCATCCCCCTTTCCTCCAAGATCCAGTCAACAGAAAGGAGGAAGAAGGAGGCCCATCTTAAAAAAATCCCACTTTGGGAAAAATCCAAGACCCAAGAGAAGATTCAGGTCTCAAAAGAGAAGAAAGGGGTCCTCTTTGATCACCTCCGAAGATCTTAAGGGAATTCAACTCCAAGACGCAAATTCTCAAAGGAGTTTAACTCCAAATCCAGATCTTTTAGGAGTTTAACTCTAAATCCAAATCTTTTGGAGTTTAACTCTGTTGGGTGTTTTTCGTCACCCCATTGAGATGGGAATACGCGCGCGGTTGTCAGGCGCAGATTCCCCCTGTCTAGGGTAGGCTGGGGTTTATTGATTGTGGGGATCCGAATCTCCGGCAGCCGCGGACTAAGCTGCCGTTAATTACCCATCGCCTTTGGAGCGAGAGAACCTCCGATTAACAGGTTAAACTGGTCATGCGAACTCAGTGTGTAGTGTGCATGTGTTGTGTTTTAAAAGGGGTTTTGGGTATATCGGGGGCTCCGCAGAGTTTTTAGGGGGTCCCGCTACCCGGATAGCGGGCTGGGGGTCAAGGAGGCCAGCAGCCCCCTTACGGGATGCCGGGCAGCGCCCCGTTAGAAATTTTTTCTAACGGGGGAGCTGTTTTTAGTGTGGAGTATGTGTGTGTGAGTATGCATACATACATACAGACATACATACATACATACATACATACATATATATATATATATATATATATATAAAGAAAGGGCATCCAAATGATGCGTGGGGGGGGGGGGAGCGCCTCGCGTGTCTAACACACGAGCGCTGGGCGCTTAGGCGCAGGCGCTTAGGCGCAGGCGCTTAGGCGCAGGTGCACCACGTGCCCGACCCGTGGGCGCCGGACGCTTGAGCGCAGCAGCCCCCTTGCGGGATACGGGGAAGCGCCCCGTTAGAAATTTTTTCTAACGGGGGAGCTGTTTTTAGTGTGGAGTATGTGTGTGTGTGTGTGTGTGTGTGTAAAGAAAGGGCATCCAAAGGATGCGTGGGGGGCAGCTCCTCACGTGTCTAACACACGAGCGCTGGGCGCTTAGGCGCAGGCGCACCACGTGCCCGGCACGTAGGCGCAGGGGGCTCGAGCGCTAGCGCACCACGTGCCCGGCACGTGGGCGCTGGACGCTTGAGCGCTAGCGCACCAGGTGTCCGGCACGTAGGCGCTGGGCGCTTGAGCGCCAGGAGCTCGAGCGCGAGTGCACCACGTGCCCGGCACGTGAGCGCTGGGCGCTTGAGCGCTCGGGCGCCAGCGCACCACGTGCCCGGCACGTGGGTGCGGGGCGCTTGAGCGCTCGGGCGCCGAGCGCTCGGGCGCCAGGCGCTCGGACGCTTGGGCGCCGGCGAGAAAAAGGGGGCTTTTAGTCCCAGAAATAGGATTTAAAATCCCAAAAGAGGATTTAGAGTGGAGTTAAACTCCTAAGATATTTTGGAGTTGATGAAAGGGGTTCTTCTTTGGAGCCATGGATCTTCCCCAAAATGGGTTTTTCGGAGATGGGCCTCCTTCTTCCTCCTCTGTTGGCAGGATCTTGAAGATCAAGAGATGTGAGATTTTAAAAATCTCTTCTTTTTGAGATATGATGGGAGATCTAAGCTCCCCTTTGTGGGTTTTGTGGTGAAAAACTTTTCTGTTTTTGAAAAGGAAGAGTAAAACTCTTGATTTAATTCAAAAGAAAGAAGAAGGTTTTAGAACCTTGAGGAAGGAGAAAGAGGCGCATGCCCTAATTTTTGGGAAATGAAAAAGTCTATCTTTATTCATCATCATGTTGCTGTTGGTTATACTGCCCTCAAGGAAATTATCGAAGTCACAGGCGGGTGATTATGATGATTGAGAGAGGACCTATACCGATAGAACAGTCTTACTCGAGATGATAGTATGCTATCTGGTTTGTCTTTATCATCATGTATATGTTGATAAAGCCTGTAGGGTTCTTGCTTGACTACCAGCATTGTGATGGCGATCACATACGTGGGAGCTGGGGGTCTATAAGCGCATCCTTAAATGTCCCTAGTCGTTGGAGTATCGAGACTGGGCATCGATACTCCAGTGTAGACTGGTGTATACTTATCTAGACCCTGACGAGGGGCGATGGCCGGTCTTACAAGCCATTGGTGTCAGTTGTTCACCTAAGATAGTATACAGGTGCTCATTGGGTTATGAGTACACTGGACGGACTCGCCGGGAACATGCTAGATGGTATTATACCTATTGTCAGATAGCAGTTCCCTGGTGACATATGTACAGGTTAGTCTGTCGACCTGAGATCGTCATTTGTCTCGTGTGAGTTCCCACTGTGCTTTGATTACTACCCTACCACGACTCAAAGGAGTCGTGCAAACAGGTTTTAGTTGGGTACAGTCCCGAGCCACATGGAGGCAGTGAGCGGATCGTTGGGGATTCGTCTCTCCCGGTATTGGGGGTTGATGTCGCGCAGTGCACGGGTGGCCATCACTAGAAATCCTCGGCCGGGGTATATGAGATTTACCGATCCAGGATCGATAGTTTCTCAGGTACTGATGGGTTTTCATACCGACACGAATTATCGCGTTATTAGGGGTCTGACTTTATCCACCCCCCTAGACTCGATATGCGATACTCTTAGACGAACAGACCGACCGTACGGATATTGTCACTGACAGGCTCAGTAGGGATTCGGATGAGTTTGCTCGTTAGTCTTCCTTTCGCTCAATACCTGGGTAGCCGTTACGTACAGCTAGTGCCGCTGACGTGCTTGTGGTTAAACCCATTGCCAGCATATTGACGAGTCTTTAGAGTCCCACAAAGAGGGTTTTCTCGGTTCAGGCGATATGGTGTAGGTGACGTATGTTGATACATACAGGTGTCCGATTAAATATGTGCACAGACTGCACAGACTTTAATCGGACGGTTGATAATACTAGCGGCTTAGGATTAAGCCAGATTGTTAAATCAAGTTTTGATTTAATAATTTACATATGTATTTATATATATGTATTCTAGTATTATTGCTCACTATTTGTTTTCTCTCTTTGGCTATTCGTATTTTCGTACGAATACGCGTATGTGTATTTCGATAATGTACCGGGAAGCATTCCGTATTTATACGGAATGGCTTCTAGAAGGTGCCACCTCATTATTGATTTTCATTAGAAAAATCATTTGTTTAAGGTGAGGTGGAAATGGTGATATGGCATAAGCATGGGTTTTGGTCAAAGCATGGCTTTTGTGCTATGTAGAGATTGGTATGGTATTTGTTTAATGAAATTAAAAATGATATTTTTTTGTGGGCATGTGAGGGAGGGGCCGGCCACTTTTGAAGGGGGCTTTGCTCATTTTTGATTACTTCACTTGGTGCTCTCTCACTCTCATGCTCACACAAAAAATACTTAGCTAATTTTCATGCCATCTCCTTTGATCATCACCTTATCATCTTCTATGGTTGCTCCATGAGTTTTATGGATGAGAGAAAAAGTTTTAGTGACACTATCCTACACTCCCCACTCTCCACTACTAGCAATTTTTAAGAGTCGGTTGGTTCGCTTGGCGAACCTGAAGCTTGCGCCGTTTCCCTCGGGTGGATCATCGGAGATGAAGGAAGACCGGCGACTAAACTTGATCCGCATCACTTGGAGCTTGGAAATGGTTGAAGACCCGAAGGACTTGGTTCATTATGTATAACCATTATATCTCCTTTTGTTAGATTGCTAGTTTTAGGGTTAATGGTTTCGATCTTGAAAATCGGGTAATGGTAGCGCCGGGTTTTATGAAATTTTTGTTCCGCATTTGGCCACGTTTATATGGCCGGAGCGCTCCCACTCCCCAACAATGGTATCAGAGCCACCCATTAAACCCTACTAGCTAGTTTGCACAAGTTTAAAATCTCGATCGATCAAAATTTCAAAAACAATTTTCCGTATCGTCAAGTTTCTGTTGATTTCTGAAAGTGCACCAAAATTATTTCCAGAGGCCTAAAAATCCGTGCAGGCGTTTTTGTGAGTGCAGAAAAAATTTGGAGTCCTGAAGCCTCTAAAGAGCCGCGGAATCGCCGCACTAACCCCCTATTAGCGGCGGTTCCACGGCGCCATGAAATTTTTCCTGTAGCTCAGAGCATTGAATTTTGTTTTTTTTGATATATGGTTTTGGCCTAGAATCTTTTGAGTACTGGATTTGATTTTGGGGCTTTTGCGGATAAATTTAGTCGATCGAAATTTTAACCGTGTAATTTTTTAGTACTTTACATTTCTATCTGTGACTGTGAATGTCATTTGATCGGTAAACCTTGTCTAATCGCTATAGTCCTTTTAGACGGGTTTGTGAACGTGACATTCACGTTGATGTTCTGTATTGTGCTGTGATGTTGCGGAATGTCGTGGTGGATAGCTTGTGTGCAATGGTAGTGCAGTTCGGATTTATTTGTACATTTGATATTGCGGGGCGAGCGTCCGATATGTGGACTGCCGTCACTGTCTGTTTGTGTATTATTCTTTTGGGGCACGACCGGGCTGAGGTCGATGTCACCCTTGTATATTATTTTCTTTTCTGTACTAGAATTACCCCAAGGTGGGGTGCACGGATAGCCGGGTTCTAGAGGGCAACGGGCCCGCATCTCAGGGCGTTGAGACGGAGGGGGCTTCATTCTAGAATTGGCGGGCTATTCGCCGCACTCGTAGGGGGTACATGTTGACCCAATGAGAGGTGCTCAAGTTACCGGATTCCGTGAAGTGCTGGGTGGTCCATTCACTTTGCTGAAAGGGGCTGCCTCATTTCAGGTTTTGGCGGGTAACTTGCCGCGCTCGTAGGGGTCTAGGAGTTCATTGCACAGGCTATCCATACGACCAGGGGAACGTCGGGTTTCAGTTGTGGCTCTATAAAACCCGGGGCTCCCAGATTATCTGTATTGTTCTGTGATGCTTATTACTTTTATGTGATGTTGCATTTATCATGCCTGGGACGAATGTTATATATATTTATATATACTAATAGATGTTGTATATGTTTTGCACCCGCGCTAGCCCAGTCCCCGCTATGTCGTTAGTTAAGTAACCTAATGGGTGATGACGGGACCCAGTGGCGAATGCGGATGGCATATACGTACATTTTATTTTCGTTCTTTTCTGGTGTGATTAATTGATGGGACTGTGTTGATTCTTATCAATGCAAGGAAAACAAACCTATATATATATATGATGTTGTTGGAACCAATTTTAAAAACTGACATTACAGACGTACACTTTTGCTTTGCACAGTGGTATTCGGTTATGAATATCCAGCACCTCATTCGACGAGGCAAGGGCCGAGATCCCTTCATCGGGAGTGACCCCTTGAGTAAAAGTTTGCGTCAACGTAATAACTTTACTATAGTCGATTATTTTTGCTTTGCATCGTGGTATTCAGTTTGGAATATCCTGCACCTCATTCGACGAGGAAAGAGCCGATATCCCTTCACCGGGAGTGACCTCTTTAGCAAAGGTTTTCGCAGCTATATTTTTATAAAATCTATCCGGTTCCTTCAACGATATCAAGTTCATTATGTTAGAGGTTTTTCGCCAAAAGCCACTCGTAGTCCTCCGTCATTTCAGATGGGTAGCACTTAGTATTCATGCTATGTTTGTTGGGCTACGTTAAGGCATAGTGTGTGGTAGCTATTTGTTACTTTTCTGTTGCATAGATAGATGCGTTGGTTTGAGACAGTCGTACTACCTTGTTGGCCTACGTCAAGGGTATGTACGGGTGGGTTCAAATTAACCTGGACAATGACAGGTAGAACTTGACATGTGACTTATGATTTGTTGGCCTACGTCAAGGTCATAAGAGCATGGGATAAAAATCACATCGGGAGTTTCAAACATACAAGAAACTTGCCAGGCATGCGCATACTTTCTGGAGTGTGATAACTTGAGTGGCTTCCATCAAGTTATCATGCGATGATAGTTGGATCCCGATTCTCACTGATGAGTTGGTTTACTCTTCGGGTCTTCCCGACTAATTCTTCTTTCCGGTTTGGAGAAGAATTTGAGATTACAGTGGGAGGTTTCCTGATTAGATAAAGTGATTATCCATTCTGATCTAGGTTAGAGTGCACGCTGAGTGTTTCTTTTCTCTCTCTCTTTGGCATCGACCATGCCCCGATCCTAGACTATAACTCAGTAAGCAAGTTAACCGAACTTTCTTAAAAACACTGCCTTTTGGATTGTCCAAGTTGCATACATCATTGCCACTCCTTCTTTTACCCTTTGCTTTTCTCTAGAATACCTCGTATCACTATGTGTATCCACTTCCATTGGATAAATCCATCGTATGGTTATATATGAACTCGAAGGGACTTTTTCGAGGATGGATTCTGATTCTAGAGAAAAAGAATAGGACTATTCAGTTGTCTTTTCCTTTTACCTTCTCTCAGGAGGTGAGGGCTCCTAGGAGTAGGAGATTGTACACCTATTATGCTTATTGGATAGTCTTCTTCCAAACCATAGGCAGGTGCCGAAAGGTAGGGAATGAAGAAAACCAATTAGCCTAAGTGAGGTGTGCAGAAGGTAATAAGTAAAGACAAATAAAGGGTTAGAAAGAGGGCAAAGTAAAATGTGACTGCTATTCATGACCAAACCAAGTCTTTCATCGCCACTCCTAGTTCACCTCTGCATTTCTCCAGAACACTCTGTATCACTACGAACATCCAATTCTATTGGATAAATCCATCATATGGTTATATACGAACTCGAAGGAATCTTTTTCGAGGATGGATTCTGGTTCAGGAGAAATAGGAATAAGATTTATTTAGTTGTCTTTTATCATCACCTTCTCTCCGGTTGTGAGTACTCCTAGGATTAGAAGAGTACACCTATTACGCTTATTGGATAGTCTTCTTCCAAACCATAGGCTGGTGCCGAACGGTAGGGAAGGAAGAAAACCATTTAAGCCTAACAAAGGTGTACAGAATGTAATGACTAAAGACAAATAAAGGGATTTGGAGAGATGGCAATGAAATATACGGTTACAGTCATGAATCTGATAATGGAAGAGGCATTACTAGGAATATCCGGATACCCTTTCGAAACATATTCATGTTTCAATTTCACTGTGTATTGTTAATAGAAAACCGATTTCCCAATTAGACCCTTGCTCCAGGGTATGTATTTACCAGGTTTTGATTCTCACATTTGTATAGTTTTACAGATGATGAGTGGGAGTAAGTTATTGGGAATTAGGTGATCATCCTCATTATATCAGAATTCGTTGTAATTGGTGATATTTGAGGAAATCGCCTGGGTACCGTTTTCAACCTACAACGCACAGGGTTTGAGTTATTCAACTCAAAGGGCTTTATACAAAGTATTGTATGTTGTCTAGTGTCCATTAAGACAGTGGGGTTAGTACTCATACTATATTCTGTCTACTTGTGACTTCTCCAGATTTAGACACGTGTTTCGTAGAAATACAAAGTCTAAGTTTTGAGAAGTTATAGGTACAAGAATAAAGTAGAGAACCATGTGTCGCAAGTATCGGGATTTTTCAAGGTGATCGAAGATGTAGATACTTGTGTTATGGTATTCGGTTAATAGTGATGGTATTGAGAAACTTGTTTCTCTTTCAGGTTACTCATAATTGGATGCACTCCTAAGTTGAGTAATACTGATCGGCCTTTCTCCATTTAGTTGACATGCACTGGAAACAGCTGCATGATTTTGAATCTGGTTCCAATAAAATTAGTGCTTTTGTTTCTGTATGGTATATAGAATCAATTTGTATCTTAATGATGTTAAGATATAGGGAGTTGTCCGGCTGATGCTTAAAACCAAAATCGGGACAAACTCAGGGTACGTTTCAGTAATGGCCGTTTGTGGGTTATCCCGGGTTTTCACGAGGGTTAACTTTCTACCATCAGGAAGATCAATAGTGATATTGTTCTTGACTCGCCACCAGTTTTAATAAAATGGATTTTTTTAGAAAACAGTAGTGGGAGTATGGTAGAACTGGAAGTGATTTCAGAACCACAAACGATTACTAAAAATTTAATAAGAACCTAAAGATTAAATCAGGTTTGACATTCCATTGGCCACTTTGCAGATATGGTAGGTAACCTCAGGCGCCCGAGAGGTACTTTGGTATCCTCAAGGACGGTGACAGGGAGGTTCTTGTTTACCCAGACTTGACACTACTGTTGTTCCAGACTATGGGACCCGGCAGGTGGATAAGTATAGCGCCATTCTAAACTAGCTTTAGAAGTGCACGTGTATATGACTCTGCCAAAGGGTTGTCGTAGTCAGTGGGAGCAGCGGAAGCATAGTGGAAAATCATCTTGTGTCTATTTATAGACTAAAGCGGATATAGCGGAGATAGATCATCTATTTTTGATGTGACAGTCATAGGTATTTGACTTCATCAGAATAGAAGATGGATCTGTTATGAAGGTAGTAGGGTGTGTGTCCTGGTATTTAGGATGACATGCACTTTATAGGAAGTGAAATTTCTATACTACGATCGGTTATACTTTGGTTGTCACACAGTAGTTTCTCCACATAGGTTATGGGTATTATATCAGACATTCTGGTTACTAGATCTACGTTTTTTAATCTAAATTTGGGAAGTGTCCCAATCTGGGTACTTAGACAGTATTCTAAAAGTATTTTAGAATGGACGGCTCCTGGCATGGTGGTGAACTTGCAGGTGATGGAGTCACCCTCTCTAAAGGTGTCTTACAGACTAAAGGGGAGAAGGATGTGCATGATTGGCATATCACTTGCTTAG
Organism: Agapanthus africanus; assembly: GCA_030015575.1. Classification (NCBI taxonomy): domain Eukaryota; kingdom Viridiplantae; phylum Streptophyta; class Magnoliopsida; order Asparagales; family Amaryllidaceae; genus Agapanthus; species Agapanthus africanus. Next base: position 34,166,483 of record CM057339.1, read on the forward strand.
GCAATTGAGTCAATCATGACATGTAAAGTACCACACCAGATGTTGTTTTTGCACTAAATGCAATAAGTTGAGATATTAATCCAATCCTGGAGAAACGTTGGAAATCGGTTTATGAACATGAGTGGATGTTCTGGGGATTTGATAACGGCAGCCTCCTTCTGGAGACGGTTACCATTTCAGGCTTCCAAGGTGACTTGGATGACAGAGTGACTGTCAGAGTTATAGTTTTTCCGTCTAACGAGGGGCAGTAGTTTGGACAGGTGGTCCAAGCGGATACTGAGGGAGGCATGGCACATGATACTGATTAAATTCAGTTGACGATACAGTCTAAGAAGTTTGGATTTGGAGTTCATTTATGAACTAGGTCCCATCAGATATCCAGACATATTCTAAGACAGGTATTGCTCATTTCGAGAGATATTTTTCTCCGCGAAGTTGAGATATAGAGAGATACAGAAAGAAACACTGGAGCGGATCCACTCACTGAGGCTATTTCTCGAACGCATTAGTTTCACAAACAGGATTTGTGAGACTGATTAGTAGAGAAGTTGGGTGTTCGGTATCACACGGGCTGTGAGTATGCGACATCACAATAATTGGCCTTAAGTGCAAGTGGGAGATTGTTGGTTATAGTTCCCTCAAGGAAATTATCGTAGTCACAGGCAGGTGATTATGATGATTGAGAGAGGACCTATACCGATAGAACAGTCTTACTCGAGATGATAGTATGCTATCTGGTTTGTCTTTATCGTCATGTATATGTTGATAAAGCCCGTAGGGTTCTTGCTTGACTACCAGCATTGTGATGGCGATCACATACGTGGGAGCTGGGGGTCTATAAGCGCATCCTTAAATGTCCCTAGTCGTTGGAGTATCGAGACTGGGCATCGATACTCCAGTGTAGACTGGTGTATACTTATATAGACCCTGACGAGGGGCGGTGGCCGGTCTCACAAGCCATTGGTGTCAGTTGTTCACCTAAGATAGTATACAGGTGCTCATTGGGTTATGAGTACACTGGACGGACTCGCCGGGAACATGTTAAATGGTATTATACCTATTGTCAGATAGCAGTTCCCTGGTGACATGTGTACAGGTTAGTCTGTCGACCTGAGATCGTCATTTGTCTCGTGTGAGTTGCTACTGTGCTTTGATTACTACCCTACCATGGTTCAAAGGAGTCGTGCAAACAGGTTTTAGTTGGGTACAGTCCCGAGCCACATGGAGGCAGTGAGTGGATCGTCGGGGATTTGTCTCTCCCGGTATTGGGGGTTGATGTCGCGCAGTGCACGGGTGGTCATCACTAGAAATCCTCGGCCGGGGTATGTGAGATTTACCGATCCAGGATCGATAGTTTCTCAGGTAGTGATGGGTTTTCATACCGACACGAATTATCGCGTTATTAGGGGTCTAACTTTATCCACCCCCTAGACTCGATATGCGATACTCTTAGACGAACAGACCAGACTGTACGGATATTGTCACTGACAGGCTCAGTAGGGGTTCGGATGAGTTTGCTCATTAGCCTTCCTTTCGCTCAATACCTGGGTAGCCGTTACGTACAGTTAGTGCTGCTGACGTGCTTGTGGTTAAACCCACTGCCAGCATATTGACGAGTCTTTAGAGTCCCACACAGAGGGTTTTCTCGGTTCAGGCGATATGGTGTAGGTGACGTATGTTGATACATACAGGTGTCCGATTAAATATGTGCACAGACTGCACAGAATTTAATCGGATGGTTGATAATACTAGCGGCTTAGGATTAAACCAGATTGTTAAATCAAGTTTTGATTTAATAATTTACATATGTATTTATATATATGTATTCTAATATTATTGCTCACTATTTGTTTTCTCTCTTTGGCTATTCGTATTTTCGTACGAATACGCGTATGTGTATTTCGATACATGTACCGGGAAGCATTCCGTATTTATACGGAATGGCTTCTAGAAGGTGACACCTCATTATTGATTTTCATTAGAAAAATCATTTGTTTAAGGTGAGGTGGAAATGGTGACATGGCATAAGCATGGGTTTTGGTCAAAGCATGGCTTTTGTGCTATGTAGAGATTGGTATGGTATTTGTTTAATGAAATTAAAAATGATATTTTTTTGTGGGCATGTGAGGGAGGGGCCGGCCACTTTTGAAGGGGGCTTTGCTCATTTTTGATTACTTCACTTGGTGCTCTCTCACTCTCATGCTCACACAAAAAATACTTAGCTAATTTTCATGCCATCTCCTTTGATCATCACCTTATCATCTTCTATGGTTGCTCCATGAGTTTTATGGATGAGAGAAAAAGTTTTAGTGACACTATCCTACACTCCCCACTCTCCACTACTAGCAATTTTGAAGAGTCGGTTGGTTCGCTTGGCGAACCTGAAGCATGCGCCGTTTCCCTCGGGTGGATCATCGGAGATGAAGGAAGACCGGCGACCAAACTTGATCCACATCACTTGGAGCTTGGAAATGGTTGAAGACCCGAAGGACTTGGTTCATTAGGTATAACCATTCTATCTCCTTTTGTTAGATTGCTAGTTTTAGGGTTAATGGTTTCGATCTTGAAAATCGGGTAATGGTAGCGCCGGGTTTTATGAAATTTTTGTTCCGCATTTGGCCACGTTTATATGGCCGGGGTGCTCCCACTCCCCAATAGTTGCCTTATATAGGCTTACATATTTACATATAGCCCCTTGGGCTTTACAAAATGGCATTTTGCCCATCCCATGGCTCATGTGCCATTTCTTTTTGCACATAAGCCATGGGCTTTACAAAAATTTGGCTTTATGCCCATTCATGTATAAAAAATCACATCAAAATTATTTATTACATGATTTTTTATTTCAGCATGGGGAGGCCGGCCGCTTCATGTTCGGGCTCGACTCGGGCATGATCCCACTTGATCTGGGCTTGGGCCCACCTGGCTTGGGTTGACCTTGATTTTGACTTGGTCAACCGGGGTGCAAATTTTGACCCCAACAAAGTGCCCCCCATAAATAAATGCACACCACATATGTGAGTCGTGTGCATGAAATTGATGGATCTTCTTTCACGTGGAGGCGGCTTGCCTTGGTTCCTACTTTTTGGGATGCACTGCCCTTTTTACGACATGGACGGTCGACGCTTGACGCGTCTCCGAGACGGAGTGTCCGTGGTAGACGTTTCCCTGGCCCGGAGTGATCTGGTTCCCACTTTGTAGGAAGCCTGCACTGCCCTTTTTACGACATGGACGGTCGACGCTCTGGTCCGGAGCGATTTGGTTCCCGCTTTGTAGGAAGCCTGCACTGCCCTTTTTGCGACATGGACGGTCGACGCTTGACGCGTCTTCGAGACGTAGTGTCCGTTGTAGACGTTTCTATGGCCCGGAGTGATTCGGTTCCTGCTTTGTCAGAAGCCTGCACTGCCCTTTTTGCGACATGGACGGTCGACGCTCTGATCCGGAGCAATTTGGTTCCCGATTTGTGGGAAGCCTGCACTGCCCTTTTTGCAACATGGACGGTCGACGCTTGACGCGTCTCCGAGAAGGAGTGTCCGTGGTAGAATTTTCCCTGGCCCGGAGTGATCTGCTTCCTGCTTTGTAGGAAGCCTGCACTGCCCTTTTTACGACATGGACGGTCGACGCTCTGATCCGGAGCGATTTGGTTCCCGATTTGTGGGAAGCCTGCACTGGCCTTTTTGCGACATGGACGGTCGACGCTTGACGCGTCTCCGAGATGGAGTGTCCGTGGTATACGTTTCCCTGGCCCGGAGTGATCTGGTTCCTGCTTTGTAGGAAGCCTGCACTGCCATTTTTGCGACATGGACGGTAGACGCTCTGATCCGGAGCGATTTGGTTCCCGATTTTTTGGAAGCCTGCACTGCTCTTTTTGCGACATGGACGGTTGATGCTCTGATGCGTCTCCGAGACAGAGTGTCCGTGGTAGACTTTTCCCTGGCCCGAAGTGATCTGGTTCCTGCTTTGTAGGAAGCATGCACTTCCCTTTTTGCGACATGGACGGTCGACGCTTGACGCGTCTCTGAGACGGAGTGTCCGTGGTAGACTTTTCCCTGTCCCGGAGTGATCTGGTTTCTGCTTTGTAAGAAGGCTGCACTGCCCTTTTTGAGACATGGACGATCGACGCTTGACGCGTTTCCGAGACGTAGTGTCCGTAGTAGATGTTTCTCTGGCCTGGAGTGATCTGGTTCCTGCTTTGTAAGAAGCCTGCACTGCCCTTTTTGCGACATGGACGGTCGACGCTCTGATCCGGAGCGATTTGGTTCCCGATTTGTGGGAAGCCTGCACTGCCCTTTTTGCAACATGGACGGTCGACGCTTGACGCGTCTCCGAGACGAAGTGTCCGTGGTAGACTTTTCCCTGGCCCGGAGTGATCTGGTTCCTGCTTTGTAGGAAGCCTGCACTGCCCTTTTTACGACATGGACGGTCGACGCTCTGATCCGGAACGATTTGGTTCCAGCTTTGTATGAAGCCTGCACTGCCCTTTTTACGACATGGACGGTCGACGGTCTGATCCGGAGCGATTTGGTTCCCGATTTGTGGGAAGCCCGCCCTTTTTACGACATGGATGGTCGACGCTTGACGCGTCTCCGAGACGGAGTGTCCGTGGTAGACGTTTTCCTGGCCTGGAGTGATCTGGTTCCTGCTTTGTAGGAAGCCTGCACTGCCCTTTTTGCGACATGGACGGTCGACGCTCTGATCCGGAGCGATTTGGTTCCCGATTTGTGGGAAGCCTGCACTGCCCTTTTTGCGACATGGACGGTCGACGCTCTGATCCGGAGCGATTCGGTTCCCGATTTGTGGGAAGCCTGCACTGCCCTTTTTGCGACATGGACGGTCGATGCTCTGATCCGGAGAGATTTGGTTCCCGATTTGTGGGAAGCCTGCACTGCCCTTTTTACGACATGGACGGTCGACGCTTGACACGTCTCCGAGACGGAGTGTCCGTGGTAGACGTTTCCCTAGACCGGAGTGATCTGGTTCCTGCTTTGTAGGAAGCCTGCACTGCCCTTTTTGCAACATGGACGGTCGACGCTATGATCCGGAGCGATTTGGTTCCCGATTTGTGGGAAGCCTGCACTGCCCTTTTTGCGACATGGACGGTCGACGCTCTGATGCATCTCCGAGACGGAGTGTCTGTGGTAGACTTTTCCCTGGCCCGAAATGATCTGGTTCCTGCTTTGTAGGAAGCCCGCACTGCCCTTTTTGCGACATGGACGGTCGACGCTCTGATCCGGAGCGATTTGGTTCCCGATTTGTGGGAAGCCTGCACTGCCCTTTTTGCGACATGGATGGTCGACGCTCTGATCCGGAGCGATTTGGTTCCCGATTTGTGGGAAGCCTGCACTGCCCTTTTTACGACATGGACGGTCGACGCTTGACATGTCTCCGAGACGGAGTGTCCGTGGTAGACGTTACCTTGGCCCGGAGTGATCTGGTTCTTGCTTTGTAGGAAGCCTGCACTGCCCTTTTTGCGACATAGACGGTCGACGCTCTGATCCGGAGCAATTTGGTTCCCGATTTGTGGGAAGCCTGCACTGCCCTTTTTGCGACATGGACGGTCGATGCTCTGATGCGTCTCCGAGACAGAGTGTCCGAGGTAGACTTTTCCCTGGCCCGAAGTGATCTGGTTCCTCCTTTGTAGGAAGCCTGCACTGCCCTTTTTGCGACATGGACGGTCGACGCTTGACGCGTCTCCGAGACGGAGTGTCCGTGGTAGACGTTTCTCTGTCCCGGAGTGATCTGGTTTCTGCTTTGTAGGAAGCCTGCACTGCCCTTTTTGCGACATGGACGGTCGACGCTCTGATCCGGAGCGATTTGGTTCCCGATTTGTGGGAAACCTGCACTGCCCTTTTTGCGACATGGACGATCGACGCTTGGCGCGTCTCCGAGACGGAGTGTTCATGGTAGACTTTTCCCTGGCCCGGAGTAATCTGGTTCCTGCTTTGTAGGAAGCCTGCACTGCCCTTTTTCCGACATGGACGTTCGACACTCTATTTAACTTGCTCTGCTTCCTGCAGTGTCAGGGGTGAACTTGACTTGCTCCGCTTCTTGCGGTGTCGAGATTGGATTCTGACTTGCTCCGCTTTCTAGAGTGTCGGAGTTGAAGTTGACTTGTTGATTATGATTTGGGTTGACATCAGCATCGCTACACTGGAATATGGTACCAGGGGCGAATCATCATCTGCCTTTGAGAGGATTTGGGGATTTTGGTTTTTGTTTGGCATCTGCATTGCTGCACTGGAATAATGTCAGGAGCAACTCATCATTTGCCCTTGGAGGATTTGGGATTTGGTGGCTTAGGGGACAGGTTTAGATCCCTATCACCTAAGTCTTTTCAATTTTATGGGCCTTAAGGGTCCCATAAAAGCATTTTTTCCCTACGAGTCGAAAGGATCTTGTAGGTGTATTTTCTCCTTAGGAGTCGTGGGGACTCCAAAGTGTGTTGCTCTTTTGTGAGTCGTAAGGATCTCACGCGGGAATTTTCTCCTCACAAAGTCGAGAGGAATTTGCGGGTGCATTTCATCTATTTTTATGAGTTTGCGCCCTTTCGAGTTTTCACAAACTCGCCGGCAGTCCTGCTGTTTTTACTCACGGAGCCCTTTCGGGTTTTCATCCATGCCCATTTTGCTTGTGGATATACCATTTTTTTGAATCATCACCGCCGGTGGGACTTTGAATGTGGTCTCGCCGGTAGGACTTGGAAGAGATTGGGATCGTTTTACGCCCATGGATTGTATATGGTTTTGCAGGATGTATGATCCAGACCGTAGAGCCTCGGCGTCTGCATCGCTGCACTGGAATATGGTACCAGGAGCGACTCATCATTCGCCACTTAGGGTATGGGGTTTGGAATTTGGTTGGCGTCTGCATCGCTGCACTGGAATATGGTACCAGGAGCGACTCATCATTCGCCATTTGGGATTTGAGTTTGGAATTTGGTTGGCGTCTGCATCGCTGCACTGGAATATGGTACCAGGAGCGACTCATCATTCGCCGTTGCCTATTGGGAAGCGATGGCTTAGGAGACAGGTTTAGATCCCTATCACCTAAGGTTTTTCAATTTTATGGGCCGTAAGGGTTTCATAAAAGCATTTTCTCCCTACAAGTCGTAACGATCTCGTAGGTGTACTTTCTCCTTAGGAGTCGTGGGGACTCCCAAGTGTATTTTTCCTTCGTGAGTCGTAAGGATCCCACGAAGGTGTTTTCTTACGAGTCGTAAGGATCCCGTAAGGTTTGTTCTCCTCATGCATCGTGAGGACACATGAGTGGATTTCCTTTGTTCCCAGTTTAATGACTTAGGGGTCATCTGTTTCCAGTTTAACGACTTAGAGGTCATCTGTTTCCAGTTTAAAGACTTAGGGGTCTATTGTGCCCAGTTTAATGACTTAGCTGTCATTTGTTCCCAGTTTAACGACTTAGCGGTCATCTATTTCCAGTTTAAAGACTTAGAGGTCTACTGTTTCCATTTTAACGACTTAGAGGTCATCTGTTTCCAGTTTAAAAACTTAGAGGTCTATTGTGCCCAGTTTAACGACTTAGAGGTCATTGGTTCCCAGTTTAAAGAATTAGAGGTCTACTGTTTCCAGTTTAACGACTTGGAGGTCATCCGTTTTTATTTTAACGACTTGGAGGTCATATGTCTCCAGTTTAAAGACTTAGAGGTCAAATGTTTCCAGTTTAACGACTTAGAGGTCATCCGTTTATAGTTTAACGACTTAGAGGTCTACTGTTTCCAGTTTAACGACTTAGAGGTCATCTGTTTCCAGTTTAACGACTTGGTGGTCATCTTTTTCCAGTTTAACGACTTAGAGGTCATCTGTTTCCAGTTTAACAACTTAGAGGTCATCTGTCTCCAGTTTAAAGACTTAGAGGTCATCTGTCTCCAGTTTAAAGACTTAGAGGTCTACTGTTTCCAGTTTAACAACTTAGAGGTCATCTGTTTCCAGTTTAACGACTTGGTGGTCATCTTTTTTCAGTTTAACGACTTAGAGGTCATCTGTTTCCAGTTTAACAACTTAGAGGTCATCTGTTTCCAGTTTAAAGACTTAGAGGTCATCTGTCTCCAGTTTAAAGAATTAGAGGTCATCTATTTCCAGTTTAACGACTTAGAGGTCTACTGTTTCTAGATTAATGACTTAGAGGTCATCTGTTTCCAGTTTAACGACTTGGTGGTCATCTTTTTCCAGTTTAACGACTTAGAGGTCATCTTTTTCCAGTTTAACAACTTAGAGGTCATCTGTTTCCAGTTTAAAGACTTAGAGGTCATCTGTTCCCAGTTTAACGACATAGAGGTCGATTGGTTCCCAGTTTAACAACTTAGAGGTCATCTGTTTCCAGTTTAAAGACTTAGAGGTTTACTTTTTCCAGTTTAACGACTTAGAGGTCATCTGTTTCCAGTTTAAAGACTTAGAGGTCTACTGTTCCTAGTTTAACGATGTGGTGGTCATCTGTTTCCAGTTTAACGACGCGGTGGTCATCTGTTTCCAGTTTAAAGACTTAGAGGTCTACTGTTCCTAGTTTAACGACGTGGTGGTTATCTGTTTCCAGTTTAACGACTTGGAGGTCCTTTATTCACAGTTTAAAGACTTGGTGGTCTGCGGTTTCCAGTTTAACGACGTAGTAGTCATCTGTTTCCAGTTTAACGACGTGGTGGTCATCTGTTTCCAGTTTATAGACTTAGAGGTCTAATGTTTCCGGTTTAACGAATTAGAGGTCATCTGTTTCCAGTTTAACGGCTTAGAGGTCTACTGTTTCCAGTTTAACGACTTAGAGGTCATCTGTTTCCAGTTTAACGACTTGGTGGTCATCTGTTTCCAGTTTAACGACTTAGAGACCATCTGTTTCCATTTTAACGACTTAGAGGTCATCTGTTTCCAGTTTAAAGACTTAGAGGTCATCTGTCTCCAGTTTAAAGACTTAGAGGTCAAATGTTTCCAGTTTAACGACTTAGAGGTCATCTGTTTCCAGTTTAACGACTTAGAGGTCATCTGTTTCCAGTTTAACGACTTGGTGGTCATCTGTTTCCAGTTTAACGACTTAGAGGTCATCTGTTTTCAGTTTAACGACTTAGATGTCATCTTTTTCCAGTTTAACGACATAGAGGTCGATTGGTTCCCAGTTTAACGACTTACAGGTCATCTGTTTCCAGTTTAGTCTACTGTTTCCAGTTTAGTCTACTATTTCCAGTTTAAAGACTTAGAGGTCATCTGTTTCCAGTTTAAAGACTCAGAGGTCTACTGTTCCCAGTTTAACGACGTGGTGGTCATCTGTTTCCAGTTTAACAACGTGGTGGTCATCTGTTTCCAGTTTAAAGACTTAGAGGACTACTGTTCCCAGTTTAACGACATGGTGGTCATCTGTTTCCAGTTTAACGACTTGGAGGTCATTTATTCCCAGTTTAAAGACTTGGTGGTCTGCGGTTTCCAGTTTAACGACGCGGTGGTCATCTGTTTCCAGTTTAACGACGTGGTGGTCATCTGTTTCCTGTTTAAAGACTTAGAGGTCTACTGTTCCCAGTTTAACGACGTGGTGGTCAGCTTTGCTTATCCCAGCACCTTGAACTTTGATCTTGGCGGAGCTGTGTTGATGACCGTAGCTCTGTGGCTTGCTGATACATCCGAGGACTGTGAGGTTTTTCCAAGCTTGTATTGGTCCTCTGCCCAATCTTTGAAAACACAGCAGTCTTCAATGGTATGACTCACCATCCTATGGTATGGGCAGTATACGGGATTGCCGGTCATATTCATATCATGCGGCCTCTTCAGAATAGGTAATTGCAGACCATTGTTCAAGACTTCCTCGAATATATTGCGGACCTCATCCCTCCTGAAGGAGTACACCTTCTTCTTTCTCTCCATTAGAGTAGGTGCCCTTACTGATGCTGGTCCTTGAGGCCGATCAGTCTTTGGTTCGCCCTTTTCAGATAATGGCACATGTCTGAGAGGATTAGGTTCCCGAAAGGCTTCGGTCTCCATTTGTATGAAATCGGCGGTAGTAGCTTGACTGTTTGCTAACACGCCTTTAGACAGTTCTATCTCTCCCGTCTTGTATTGCCTTTCGACCCAATCTTTGAAGACGAAGCAGTCCTCAATGGCATGACCTATCACTCTGTGATAGGGGCAGTATTTGGGGTCGTTGGTCATATTCGCATTCTGCGGTCTTTTTGACTCTGGCAGTTGTAGACCGTTTCTTAGGGTGTCATTGAATATCTTGTGGACTTTGTCCCTTTTGAAGGAATAGACTTTTTCCAGCTTCTCTTTCAGAGGCGATTCCCCTTCGGTGTATGCATCGGAGGGACTGGAGGCTGATCGCGGCCGTTTTTTGCGAAGGTGCTCCGCTCTTAGGTTGAAGGGGGTATCAGTTGGCTGCCTCCGGGTACCAATCCCTGGCTCATGAACCAAAATTTGATTCTGCTGTAATTGCAATCGGGCGATTTAGGTCGCGTGATCTGCCGCGACGTTTGCCAATTCGTCGACCTTAGATTGTACCTTGGCTAACTTCTCATCCCTGTCTTGAAGCTGCCTCTGAAGCCATCGGAATAATGCTTATTCTGTAGTTCCGGTTATGACAACCGGGTCATCCTTATTGCCTGAGCTCAATTCCGCAGGAACCCCAGGCTTTTTTGGATTATCGGCCTGAGCGAGCTCTTCGTCATTTAGACCGAGTTGACGTTGGGTAGCGTCCACCGTATCATCACCCTGGCTGTGAAGCATAGGAGGGTTCGTTTCTTCATGTCCAACCATGTAGACAGTGTGGACCACATATCCAGCCGTCTCTTTATCTTTGGCGGGGTGACCCCGTTCCTCGAACCTCATTAAGTTCAGCCTAGCAGGAGCCCTTGCCCTTTTGTTGGCTCTATACCTGAGCCTTTTCTGCCTCAGCTTCTCGATTTTGAAGGCTTGGTGGGCATCTGTTATCCGGGAAGCTATTGTGAGTCGATTAGCGGGGAGCTTAGCAAATCCCTCTCCCCTTTAGTCTGAAAGACATCCTTTAGAGAGGGTGACTCCATCACTTGCAGGTACACCACCATACCAGGAGTCAACCATTCTAAAGCACTTTTAGAATAATGTCAAAGTACCCAGATTGGGACACTTCCCAAATCTAGATCTAAAACCATAGATCTAGTAACCAGAAACCCTGATATTATATCTATATCCTATGTGGAGAAACAACTTTGTGACAACCACAGTATAACCGATCGTAGTATAGGAATTTCACTTCCTATAAAGTGCATGTCATCCAAATACTAGGACATCACACCCTACTACTTTCTTACCAGATCCATCTCCTATTCTGACGAGGTCAAAGTCTATGACTGTCACATCAAAAATAGATGATCTATCTCCACTATATCTGCTTTAGTCTATAAACAAACACAAGCTACTTGTCCACTATGCTTTCGCTGCTCCTACTGACTACAACAACCCTTTGGTAGAGTAATATACACGTGAACTTCTAAAACTAGTTTAGAACGACGCTATACTCATCCTCCTATCGGGTCTCATAGTTTAGAATAGCAGCAATGGAAAGTCTGGGTAAACAAGAACCTCCCTGTCACCGTCTCTAAGAAGACCGAAGTACCTCTCGGGTACCTGAGATTACCCACCATGTCACGCCCCGCTTCCCAGTGTACGGTGAAGGGGACACGACTAGGCCGCTACGTATTTACTGTGAAGTAAATACGCTAAGCATATCTAAGCAATATAAAAGTAAATACACAAGAGACAAGATATAATAAAACAACAACTTTATTTATTCATATTCTTTTTGTACAATGCATGGAAAAGTAAATACATCTGGAAGAAAGCAATGCCTAAACAATGGCATAACAGAAACGGAAAGGTACTGAAATAAAAGTGTACAATGAGCTAAAGCTCTGGGTCTTCAACGAAATGCTCCAAGTCTTCAGCATTGGGCTCGATCTCTAACATGTCCAGGTCACCTGACGACATTCACAGAAGAAAGAAGAGAATGTCGTCAGCGAACAGATCGCTCGGTAAGTCCTAAAGATAAGGGAGAAATGGAATAGACAGAATAAGGAAGTAGCTTTTAAAGTTGTATTATATTGTTATAATGTTGCGTTAACGCTGTTATTTGTAGCTTGGTATAGAAGGATGCCAGTGTATACGAGAGGAGTCTCTATATGCTAGAGACTAGGGCAAACGGAATGTACAAGGCTCCGTCGATAGTACCACGGAACAACAGTATGGATGTAATTACGTCTTATGGTTGCTGTCTCGTGCCACTTCTAACACCTTCCGTACCAATCTACCCTTTAAACCCCGCAATATCTTGATTGTATTGTTTGTATTGTCTGGTATTGTAAATTGTATTGCAACTTGTATTGTCTTGTAATATAGATTGTATAATTGGATGACTTGCCGAAACCATGATATCAGTAAATGGATGTAACTGAAGAATCATGTAAATGGATGTAACTGGATAATCATGTAAATGAATGTATATCCATGGTTCGGTTCGGTCAAGTTGTATAGATTGATAGATTGAATATATGGATTCATGGATTCATGTTGAATTGTAGTTTGTATATTGTAGATTGTAGATTGTACTTGAATCATATTCAAGTCAGATTATTAATAAGACTCAGTCTGATTCAGACAATTAGAAAAGTAAATTGAAGTCCTGATTGTTTTGATATTATCAGTAACCGCTGCACATGGGCGGCAGGATTTGTGTCTTTTTCAAAGACGGTTACCGTATTGATAACACCATTGTTAAGTTGTCTACCTTAGATAGGCAAGCACCCACTTCTCCGGCTCCCTGAGGCTCAAGAGATTGGTCCCGCTTAAACCTATATTTACTAGGGTCCTTAGGGTAATTTATAGAACTTGAGGGGGTTTTATGTAAAAATACTTTTGTATACTTTTCAAAATACTTCCCAAGTATTTATTTATCGTCTTTAGAGTTATCATGAAGGTAGATTTTATAATTGTGATATTTCTAGTGAAAATATCCTAAATTCATAATAAAGGGTATTTATTTGTAATATTGACTTGTATGTAATTCATGGTATATTAATGTAAAGTGATTCTTGTGATTTTTGAAAAGAGTTGGAATATTTATATTATTTCAAAATAGATATTTTAATGTTACATATATATACATAATTATATAAAAATAATTTTAATATATATTTTATATTTCTAAAAATCTCATTTTCTTAAGATATCGTATTTTAAATCTCTCGAGACCGAATGCTCCTTGCGGAGGTCTGCGTCTTGCACTACTAAGCCCAGGGATGTGCGATAATCCGCACCATCCCAGTCGGGTTCCCCAAAATGGGTTGTAGCGGCGCTTTGCAAAGATTTGTGTAAAATACTAATCTTTTAGAAAACGGTTTTAATAGTAATGGTATTTATTTGAAATTTTTCGTTTTCCCGTATTCTATATTCCCAAAAAGTATTGTGCTATGTTGTATATGAGTGTTGTGAGGAGGTAGGTCATTACCTCGTGATCTACTTAAAGGTATAGCAAGTTTGTGATGTTTAAATGTCGAAAATGAAACTATATAGTATTTTAATAAAAAAGTACGGTAAAATGGAAATAGCAATTTCTTTTGATATGGAACTTGTTCAATATGATTAGTTAGTGCTTAATAGTCAATATGTAATGGTTTAACAAGATTCTATTAAAGGAAAAGTGAGATTTTAGGAAGAACCGAATCGGAAATCGTATTTGCTCCGATTCCGTCGGGTTTTAGAATTTCGTATTTTCAGAAAGAGTAGAGAAGGGGGAAGGTGGGAATTACGGGTTTAGCTTAAAGAGGAGAGGGAGAGGGAGTGTACGTAGTTTCCGGTGCGCCGTTTCGTCGCCAGGAGCTCCTATGGTGATCGTCGGAATTTCGCCGAAGCTTTCGCCCTTTTTGCTCACTTCAATTGCACACTAGAGTTCTAAGAATTTCTTGAGAGTTTGGTCATATATTTGGAGTGAGGGGGTAGTGTGTAGGGGTTGTATTTATAGAGTAAGGCTAGGGTTAGGGTAGATGAAAGGTTAAAATGAAAAAAAATGTGATAAATGTATTAAAAGTAGAGTAATTGGGGTTTTAAAAAAGCTCTGGAAATGGTCTGAGGAAAAAATTTTGCAGGTGTACAGGGGAGACCAAAAGACACATTTTTTGTATTGGGGTCGTCGCCGGAATCGGCCGACTCGACCGCGACTCGGCCGTGACTCGGCCGGCTAACTGAGTTGGCCGGTTCGCTGGCCGAGTTGGCCGATTCCGGCCGAGTTAGGCGGCCGGAATCCTCCCCCGACGGCTGGTCTATCCTCTGGTACAGTCATCAAGGTGTAGTGGTGTTTTTGTGAGATATGCACGTGTAAACTTTTGGTATTCTAAAAATTCAAAATAAAACAATATTAAAAATAATGTGGGGTATGGGGTTTGAACTCGGGTGGCTTGGTTCAGCAGTGCAAGGTATTACCAATGAGCCACAAGCTCTTTTTTGCTATTAATTAGCAAAACAAATATTTAACTTGTGCTCGGGCAAAATTACCCCTTTCTTTAAATTTTTAAAAATTTGCACAGAAAGTTGTACAAGAAATTTGGGGTTATTACATTCTACCCTCCCTAAAAAAAATTCGTCCTCGAAATTTGTAAAAGGAAAGTATAACAGATTCAAGGAATGTTTGGGGACTGAAGTACCGATATTGTATGAAAAATAACAATGCGATGCAAGGGTTTTAAAAAATGTGAAAGAGTCTTACTAGTGTTACCTTGGTCAACTGTCTTGGCTTCTATGGCTGTTAAGGTGTAAGCCTGTCGCCGTAGTACATTCCTCCTAGCTGGAGGCACGTTCCTCTGTCTTCGAGACATGTTCCTCAGTGCCTGATGGAATTGGCGAGTAGGCGGTGCAGGTGGTGGGCTGGGAGTGCAAGACGAGGTGCAGGATATGTGGTGGGTGTTTGGATAGCTGGCCCTTGCAAGTAGTTGGTGGATATGTGAGCTGAGTTGTATCTGTATGGACAGGTCTCAATTCTGTGATTGGACGCGCCACAAACTAGGCACAGGCCTTTTGCGCGCCTACAGTCCTTTCACAAGTGTCCCTTTTTATGGCAGTAGTAGCAAAATTCTGGACTCGACTGGTTATTGCTTCTTTCTGTCTCTTGGCTTCAGAAGGTTGTATAAGGTAGGCTCCTCCTGCCATCTGGGTGGCAGAGCGCTTTACATCGGTTGCTTCTGCTTCTGATTGGTTCACTAATATACCAGTCTGCTGCTGCAGTCCAACTAGGAAGCTTCGGATTTCCTCAAGCAGAACCGTTTGCTCATTGAGTGGAGCAGGGATGGCAGGTGTGGGTGGTAGTGGTGAAGGTGTGTTGTTGACATTGGTGCTTGTGTTGTTCGGAGAATCCATAACCTTGAAAGAAAAATTTAGGTTAGGACAGATTCAAAGTATATGATTCAAGGAATATGAAATTGTAAAATTCAAGGAACATGAATTATAAAGAATGTTTTAGTTGCTGGTTCTTGTGTTATATTGCTTAGGTTGTTCACGCAGAACAAAACTGCATGGTAGGGTTCCATACAGCTCTGACCTGCATGGGCCACCAACAAAACCTGTCACGTCCCGCTTCCCAGTGTATGGTGAAGGGGACTGTTCCCCCAATCAGAGCAAGGCTCTGCTTGAATTTTGAAAATTCAAATTTTGAAGCAACGCTTCAGTTCCCGTGCGCTGCGCGCAACGCGCCACGTGTCAGAAGTTGACACGGCAGCACAACGCCCAAGGCAGTACGTCCAATCAGAGCAAGGCTCTTTAAAAAAAAACATAAGCAACGTTCAACTGCGCAAGCGCACGGCTGCGCGACACGTGTCTGCGCAGTTGCGCATGCACAATTGCGCAAATGCGCGACAGCGCGACAAGCACAACTGCGCAAGCGCACGGCAGCGCGACACGTGTCTGCGCAGTTGCGCAAGCACATCTGCGCAAGCGCACGGCTGCGCGACACGTGTCCGCGCAGTTGCGCAAGCGCTGTTGCGCAAGCGCTTCACTGCGAGACACGTGTCCGCGCAGTTGCGCAAGCGCTTTTGCGCAAGCGCTTCACTGCGAGACACGTGTCCGCGCAGTTGCGCAAGCGCTTCACTGCGCGACACGTGTCTGCGCAGTTGCGCAAGCGCTTCACTGCGCGACACGTGTCACACGCTGGTGAGTTGCACAACAACAGAGTGAAAATTTAAGGATATTTTTCTATTCTTGTTTAAACAAGAAGATTTCTTCTGTAAAACAGGGGCCTTTGGATCAAAGATCCAACGGTGGGGAAAATTCCCCAAATCACTCAGAAAAGATCTTTTTAACAAATTTAACTGATTTTTAAGCACTATAAAAAGGACCCCAGACCCCATTTCAAATATAGAGAATTGGATAAAAAAAAAAAGAGAAAAAAGAGCTCTGGAGAACTTCTTGAGAACAAAAAAAAAAAGAAGAAGGTAAAAACCTTTGAAATAAGAGAAAATTCTCTTAGGAATAGATCATTGATCTAAAAGACAAGATCAGTGATCTTCAATAAATAAATAAATAAATAATAATAATAATAATAAATAGTGCCTTGCACTCGCTAGAGAACCTCTGGTTCTCTGAGATAGAAAGAAAGAAAAGATTTTTTTCTTTTCTTTGATCTAAATCTAGATCAAGAAAATAAAAAGTGCCCTGCACTCCTTTCCTTGAATCTAAAAGATTCTTGGTGCTTTGCACAAATGCAATGCATTACTTGAAGGGCCAGGCCCAAATCAAAAAGGCCTAGCAGGCCAAAATAAATTGCAAAGTAATAAAAGGGCTGAGCCCAAATAAAATTGATGCTCTGCATCATTCATAAAGAACAGAGCCCAAAACAAATTGATGCCCTGCATCTTTTCTGGGCAAAGCCCAAATAAAAATAAAAGGAAATGCAAAAGCAATGTTGGACATTTTTTACTGGACTTAGCCCAATCGTGGCCATAAGTCCTTAAATTAAATTGGCTGAGCAAAATGGCTCTCCTAAATCAATCTACATCCGGTTCGAGGGTACATCTCCGAACTCCTTTGACATCCATCGTTGTAATTCCTAACGACGTCAAAGAGGTGACGGGTCCCAACGGCCACACACCCAATATCGGACCGAAACGTCCCTAAACTAATATCGGACCGAAACGTCCCTAAACTAACATCGGACCGAAACGTCCCTAAACTAATATCGGACCGAAACGTCCCTAAAACTAATATCGGACCGAAACGTCCCTAAACTAATATCGGACCGAAACGTCTCTAAACTAATATCGGACCACCACGTCCCTAAACTGGCATAATAGAGCCCAAATGCTCTTTTATCGGATCTAAACGGTCCCGTTAAGTTGATCTTAGTCTCGAACTGGACTAACGTATCCTTAACAAACGTTTAAGTTGATCTTAGCCCCAAACACGGCTAACGTATCCTTAAATATTCAAATGGATTATAAAACTCCTAATCAACTCTGGTTCGAGGGTACATCTCCGAGCTCCTCTGATACATGTCGTTGTAATCCTTCAACGACGTCAGAGAGGTGACGAGTCCCGATGACCATACATTAAATTAATCACTACGTTGAGTTGATCTTAGTCTAAAACAGGACTAACGTATCCTTGACGAACGTTTAAGTTGATCTTAGCCGCAACGCGACTAATGCGTCCTTAAACTGAAAACACCAAACCCAAATCTAAGTAAATACGGATTTGGACTAATCCACGTCCTACGGGCGACGGCATTACTCAGTCTCCGTATACAATCCACGGGCAACCACAAACAAAATGAACACACACGACACGAAGTGAAATTCTGGAGAAGGAGAAAGTTGTTACCGCGAGACGGTAGCGTAATTAACTGCAGGGGCTTGCGCCTGCAGGGAAGAGCGTCCTCACAATCAAAAACCCCTCATCCTGAGGGGGAATCTGACGAAGTCTGCTACATCGGCCGCATCCGTCTAAACCTCCGACACACGGTGCCATAAATCAACTTGGCATCTTCGGAGAGGTAGACGGATAAAACCAAATAGCATCTGCCCCGAACATCGAGCATGGACGTCCAAGTCCAGGCCGCCGTTCGGAGGGGAACAGATTCTGGCACGCCCGGTGGGACCTCTTCCTCTTTCCACTCCACACTTCGTGCGTCGTCTTCTCGAACCAATCGCGGTTCATTAAATGGTTGTCTTCGGATTTCAAGTTACTAAGATTTGGTCTTTTACCTGGCGCAGAATTCAAGATTCAATAGCCTCTAGCTGTACCAACTGCTCGAAATGCCGCTGCAACGGACGCTCCACCTCACCAGGAGGTGTAGCATATGGGCCCCAGGCGGCTTCCTTCCTTACTCTGCCGGTAGACCAAGTGACCCAAGCCACCACCGGCTTGTTCTTCGGGACTATGATCCCACCTGCAAGCTTTTCTGCACCAATACCTGCACCGGAAGTGGGTAAAAAGTCGGTCTTCAACCGGCTCACTGTTCCGACAGCCCCTGTCAACGGGTCGCCCGCTACTAAACCGACAGCCTCCGTTTTCACCAGGCTAGGTCAGAACTATAAAGTGGCCGTCCCAAAGAGGGCAACGGCCGTTGCTTCGGAAATCGTTAAAGCGGCCTCTCCCATCAGAGAGTCAGTCTTCGCAAGATTGACGGTTCCCACTCCTCCCCCAACTGGTGAAAAGGCATCAGTCTTCGAGAGGCTGACATCGGCAGTTACCCCACACTCAAACATGGGGCAACAAGAAACCATCTCGATTTCCGAGCCAGTCCCAACGGCTCGTCGTGCGCGACGTCGCCATTGGCGACGAGTAAGGAAAGCAGGGGGCAACTCCTCCTCAGGGATAACTCCACCCGCTCCAATGGTGGAAGTCGACGCTGCTGTTCCAACTGGGAACAGCTTTGAACTACTGAGGAGAGTGCGTAAGAACTCTCCAACCGCTACCTTGAAAAGATCTCATCCACCTGCGGAGAGAGTTCCAGAAACAAAACAAGAACAGCCCCCTCAACGGCTATCCTCAAAAGTTTACAAGGTTTGGCGTGGAGTTCAAGACTCCGTGATTGACCCGGACCACTTTCATCGCCAGAAAAAGGCAAAGGTGGAAAAAGACAAAAACCGCCCCATTAAACAACAGGGGGCAACAATTGCTAGGATGCCCACTTCAACGGCTCCTTTAACCTCGATGGCCCACAAAAGAAGGAGGCCAGAGAAAGCTCCCGCGTCAGCGGCAAAGTTTAAAAGCGATGAACCTAAACGCCCCAAGTCAGGGGGCATAATTGTTCATACGGTTTATATGGCTTCTGGAAAGGAAGAAAGCCGTGCTTCTACGGGTCACCGACCGCTCACCCGATCAGTGACCAAGGCTCAGGAGCAGCAACAAAAGCTCCAGGAGATGATGACCACAATGGCTGCACTCACTGGGCCAAAAGAGAACCCTGAGGCGTCCTTAGATGAGCGCCAGGAGGAAGAGACCGACCCCGAGTTCCTTCGCCGAGTACTGGAGAAGAGGGACAAAGAGGCTGTTGAACAAGCGGCCAACATACAGCGGATGGGCCTCCTCTTCCAGGACATGATAGGGATGATGATACAATAAGATCCTCCCGCTGAAGAACCCCTAACCGTCCTTGGAGATGATAAAGGAGATACATTAAATCCGCAGCCCGCTCTATTGACAGCTAAAGAGGATATAATCTCTAAGACTGATCTGGACGAATACATAGCCCAGCAAATAAAGGTTCATCATGCAGCCGAAGCAGCCGGCCACGTCGTAAAAACGGGACGGCCATATCCAGGCTGGTATGACCAAATCAAGTACCCGCCGGGTTACACAATTCGCAAGTTTCATGTCTACAAAGGGACTGGCAATCCCCATCAGCATGTCGCCCAGTTCAGGGCGCTTTGCGGTAACACCGGCGGCAATGACAAGCTTTTGCTCCGCCAGTTTGTCGGAAGTCTATCAGATACGGCGTTCGAGTGGTACTCTGAACTCCCTAATGATTCTATTAAAACCTTCGCGGAGATGGAGCTGCTGTTTACCCAACGCTTTGCAAGTGCCAGTGAACGTACCCCGATGACGGCACTAATCAACGCCAGGGTAAAACCCGACGAGACATGGGTTCAGTACGCTATACGGTGGCGTAATCTATGGTCGAAGTGCGAGTAGCGCATAGAAGAAGCCCCTGCGGTGGGAATGTTTGTTGGAACTCTTGATCCACAAGCAACCATCTCACAGTTTATGATGTTTTTCAAGCCGACTTCCTTCCAGGCTTTGATTGACAAACTGGCGCAGATGGACCAAATGGGCCATAAACCCCCTCTCCCAAAACCGGATTCCCGAACTGACAAAGGGAAGGGAAAAGCGATCATTATCGCTAATGCTCAACAACAACCGAACGACTTGAAGCCGGTTGCTCGTCCAAACAATACGCGCCCTTACGTACCCCTCGAGGATAGGATGGGACGTCCTTATTCCTTTCCCCGCGATAAAACGAAGAGGTTATTCGAGCTGGCATTACGCAACAGACTCATAAATCTGCCAGATCCAAAACGTCCGTTGCAACCAAGTGATGTCAACGAACCTAATTACTACCCCTATCATCGAGTGCTAGGCCATCCGATTGAAGACTGCTACGTTTTCAAAAATTGGCTTGAAAACCAGTATAGACAGGGAAAATTTGCGTTATCTGACAAATGGAAGGTGAATCCCCCGCAGCCCCACACCTCTAAAGGGACGAATACGCCGGGGGCAACATGCTCTGTCATTGAAGAAACTCCGTGGGAGGTTGTATTATCATCAAAAACGAAGAGGATGCTAAATGATCTTCGGACATGTCCGGCGATCAAGTGGAAAAGCCCATTGGAACCGCAGGTCGTAGAGGAGATGTTAAAGCCACGTCCAACTCCAAAGACCAGTGATGGGGGTTCAAGCACTAGTAGCCAGTCGTCAAAGTCTTCGAAGAAAAAGAAGAAGGCCAAGAAACCGGTGAAGCCTAGCGATAGGCGCATGGACTTGCAAAAGCAAATTGACACGCTGGAAGAGTACAACCAGAAGGCGCGGACTCCCATTACGCTGCAAGAGTTCCTCAACCATGTCTTCCAAGAAGAAAATGAGGGAGGTAGTTCGTCAAATGAATATGAAGAACATGTGGCAAGTTGCCATGTGATTTCCCATTTGTCCACAACCGATGAGGAGACTCGTCGCGCTGGAAAGCTGGGGGCAGAGCCTGCACTAAAAATGCTGGAGCCGTCGGATGAAGTGATTGATGCATTCTTAAATCAGGCGTTCTTAAAGGGCAAAGCTGATCGGGATAACGAAACGGTTATATTCGAAAGGGCCAAACGCCAGCGCATTGACGAAAGAATTGCGGTACTCCCGCTAGAACAAAATACACCCACCACAGATAAAATCAAGTTCAAGATAAAGAAGAGATTCGCTAAGGCTGTGTCGATGGGTATAAAGCTACCACCCTCCGAGAAAAACATTACGGGTGAAATGGAAGACCACCCCTCCTATTGCTTGTACCATCGGTGGGTGTCGCATCCCACCGAAGAGTGCAAAGCTTTCGGTAAGTGGTGGCAAGGATATGTTACTCACCGGCAACAGTTTAAGCGGGAAAAGCGCAAAACCCGCCGAGAGCAGAACGGAATAAATAAAGTGCTTGATAAAACTAGCAGTGGTTGTTGCATGATTGACGCCGGGGAATCACAAGTACCTGTATTTGGGAGCGATTCTGATGAGGAGCTAGAGCTTGGCCCCCTCTTTAAAGAATCCACTTCGGGAAAAGAAGAAGGACCAAAGGCTTGCGAGAATATACAGCTACGCAACCGGACGTTACCCGAAAAGAATCTCGGACCCTTAAACAAGAAAGACAAAGGAAAAGAGAAGGCCTCTAAAGACATCGCCTTGGATGATCGAGTTGCGGAAAAGTTAACCGCCAAGAACCCGCCAAAGAGGAATAAAGTGGATTACAACGTTTTAGCACATCTGAGGAAACTGCCCTCGCAGCTCAGCATTCTCGATGCCCTTTTGTTATCAAAAGAGGCGAGAGATTCATTGATTAAGGCACTCCAAGACCCGGAACAATTCCAAGCATGCCTGGCCGAGGAAAAGATGAAGGATGAGTTGGAGGAAGTTCACACAGCTGATATTACTTTTGGCGATGAGGACCTTCTACTTGGGACTTGCGAACACAATCGCCCTCTCTATGTTTCGGGATACTGCCATGATATAAAGATAGGCAAAATTCTGATCGATAACGGGTCGTCTGTTAACCTACTCAACGTGCGGGTGTTGAAGGAGATCTGCATGAGCGTCCAGCACCTTGCTCGGGACAAGATTACCATATCCGGGTTCGACTCCCAATCGTCAAAGACTCTTGGATCTGTGATACTGGCGCTACGTTTCGGATTACTCGTCACGGACATTAAGTTCCACGTCATAGATGCCAAGACATGCTACAACGCTTTGCTCGGCCGACCATGGTTACACGAGTACAACATCATCCCTTCTACACAACATCAGTGTATGAAGTATTTTAAGGACGGTTTCGAGTATACCGTGACGGGAGAACTGAACCCGTTCTCTGTGAACGAGGTCCGCAAATACGAAGATGCCAAATACTTCTTGCCGGATTTCGAAGACACGGAGAAGTGTCACAAGCCGGAAAATAAAACTAACGCCACCATCCCTGTCTTCGGCAGTGATACCGAGGAAGAAGAGGAGATCGTTTATTCGGGTCCGCCCCAACATAACAAGCCAGGACCATCCACTCCTACATTGGTCTTTGGTAGTGACTCAGAGGATGAGGTCCATGTCGTATTCTCTGCTCGGCCTTCAATACGGGCTTCCGCTGATGAAGAGCGAAGTCTGCAGATAACCATGGTACCGCTTGAACATTACAAAGAACTAGATGCACTCAACACCAACAGCGTAGAAGAATTGCAGACATTTTATATCCCTCCCGGGCGGGAAGGCGAGAAGGCAATCCTATTCTACCGTTCTGAAGAAAACAAGGTGGAAAAAGAAGTTTGGCATGGCGTGGATCCCACGCTCGACAGGCTTCAGCCTATCCGTCTTCCCAGATATTATACCGAAGGTTTGAAGAAACTGCTGAAACGCCAGGGGATATCCTTCAGACAGACCGTTAGAGAGGCTAAATTCTATGACAGGGTCTGGAATGTTCCCGGGACCCAACGCAAACTGCCTAACGGGAGAATGGAAACAAAAGGGCTTGGGTACATCCGGCTAAAGAAACGAGAGCTAATAAATAGCTGTTATGTTATGTATGACTTCGATGAAGATGCGGACGCTCAATGGGAGGACGCTAATCCTAAGTCAGCAAAAGCTCCTGATGAAAAAGTGCCCGGTCCATCATTTGAAGAACAAATGGACAGGCTTATAAGGGAAGCTGATCAAAAAGTCCGAGACGACCACAATCGCGAGACGGCCATCTATGAGAAAGCCAAGACGCAACGCCTTCTCCGACAGGCCGTGAAGGATGGAAAGGCCGCTCAACCTGCTCGACGCGAAAGCAAAAACAAGTCAGAGGGCAGAAAAGACGCTCAACAATCACAAGGCAGAGCTAAGAAACCACGTATCCGAGAGTCGAGCGTTATTGACTTAGCCCTCATGAAGAAAATGAGTCGAGCATACTCTTTTCCTCGGAACAAAACAAGGAAGATATTTGAGCTTGCTCTAAAACATCAAATGCTTACATTGCCAGAGTCCAAGCACCCCGAACAAGCAGGCGAAGCCTCACACCCGGACTATTGCTCTTACCATCGAGTAGTAGGTCATCCTCTTGAAGATTGCTTCACCTTCAAGAATTGGGTCGAAGATCAATATCAGCTTGGTAAATTCGCTCTGTCCAACAACTGGAGGGTAGCACCACCACAAAAGCACGAGCCTAAGTCCACGAAAGAAGAACCAGTTCCACATTGGGATTGGCAGAAAATTCGCACCTGTCGTATGATAACGATATTAAAAGAGGAGTCCGAGAATGTGGACAGCCTTCCCTGGTGCTTCGAAAACAGCAATGATGAGGTGATCTCAGAATTTCCCCCAGCTCCAAAAGAACTGGAGGACGGCATACATACCACTGCGGATAACCTCAAGAAAATTGAGTTGGGGACGATAAACGATCCGCGACCGACATTCGTTAGCGAGCTGCTGTCCGAGGAAAAGGTGGCTGCGTTAAAGGACGTCCTTGTACAGCATAAAGATTGCTTCGCATGGAACTATTCCGAGATGCCGGGACTCGATCCAGAAGTTGCTGTGCATAGACTGGCAATATCCCCGAGTGTCAAGCCGGTCAAACAAGCGCCGAGAAGAATGCGGCTTGAGCTCGAAATAAGCATCAACGCGGAAGTCAAAAAGCCGATAGACTCCGGCTTTATCCAAGAGGTTCAATACCCTGAATGGATTGCTAATATCGTCCCAGTGATGAAGAAAAATGGTACGGTGCGCATATGCGTGGACTTTAGGGATCTCAACAAAGCCTGCCCGAAGGATGATTTCCCAGTACCAGTCACCTTACTGATGATAGACAACACGTCCACGCATGAGATTTTCTCATTCATGGACGGCTCATCAGGATATAATCAAATAAAAATGCACCCTGAAGACCAGAAACATACGGCTTTCCGGACTCATTTGGGAATATTCTGTTACAAGGTGATGCCCTTCGGTTTAAAGAACGCCGGTGCAACCTACCAAAGGGCCATGCCAAAGATTTTAGATAACCTTATACACGAAATTGTTGAGTGCTATATCGACGACCTCGTTGTTAAAAGCAAATCATATGAGGAACATCTCGAGCATCTGAAGACCGTATTTCAACGTCTTCGACAATACAACTTGAAGATGAACCCTCTGAAGTGTGCATTCGGGGTTTCCTCGGGAAAATTCCTGGGATTCGTCGTTCGACACCGAGGTATCGAGATAGATCCGTCCAAGATTAAGGCAATCATAGGAATGCCTCCGCCGAGAACTCTCAAACAGCTGCGGTCTCTCCAAGGGAAGCTCGCGTACATATGGCGATTTATAGCCAACCTCTCGGGAAAGTGCCGCCCTTACAGCCACCTGATGAAGAAGGGAACCCCGTTCGTCTGGGATCAAAAGTGCCAAAGCGCAATCGACGAGATCAAACAGTACCTGCAAAACCCTCCAGTGTTGGCTGCTCCAGTGAAGGGAAAGCCTCTCATTCTTTACACGGCCGCCCTTGAAGGTTCCTTGGGCGCATTATGGGCACAAGAGAATGACCAGGGGAAAGAAAAAGCACTTTACTATTTAAGTCGAGTGCTGCTGGGGGCAGAAAACAATTATTCCCCCATTGAAAAACACTGCCTGGCGTTGATCTTCGCAATAACAAAGCTTAGACATTACGCATTAGCGCATGAAGTCTATCTCATTTCAAAGGTAGACCCTCTCAAATATCTAATGTCAAAGGCCATATTGACAGGACGACTCGCTAAATGGGCCCTGCTCTTAATGGAATTCTCGATAGCATATCGACCACTCAAAGCAGTAAAAGGCCAGGCCATCGCTGACTTCCTTGCTGAGCACCCGATACCAGCCGACTCTCCTTTAAACTGCGATCTTCCAGACGAACATGCGTTTGACGCGATCGATGGTGATAATACCCGATGGGAGCTTTATTTTGACGGAGCATCTTCCGTGAAGAAGCGCAAACAAAGTACCCCTATAATCAAATCGGGGGTAGGACTCATCTTTATAACTCCACAAGGAGGGATAATGCGCTACGCGTTCTCCCTGACGGAACCGAGGACAAATAACGAAGCCGAATACGAAGCTCTGATAGCAGGCCTCAAGATCGCCATTGACATGGGAATTGAAAATCTCCTCATATACGGAGATTCGCAACTGGTCGTTAGTCAAGTAAACGGCGATTACCAAACATGCAAACCGGAATTAGTAAAATACGGTGAAAAGGTGCAACAACTGCTAACCCAAATTCCCTCCTA
The DNA here is from genome assembly GCA_030015575.1 of Agapanthus africanus. Taxonomy (NCBI): domain Eukaryota; kingdom Viridiplantae; phylum Streptophyta; class Magnoliopsida; order Asparagales; family Amaryllidaceae; genus Agapanthus; species Agapanthus africanus. Next base: position 34,192,440 of record CM057339.1, read on the forward strand.
TACTTTGGAGAGCATACCACGCGCGGATAACAGCAAAGCGGACGCGTTGGCCAAACTCGCTAAAGAAATGGATGACGAGAACCTCGATGACGTTAGAATCATGGTACAAAGTCGTCAGGTGCTCGCCCCCGCAGAAATACTTTCGGAATCACCCGAAGAGAAGGGAGTGACTGAACAAGCGACCTTGCAAATAAAAGAACATGAGAAGGTTGAGGATTGGAGGGAAGTCTTTATAGACTACTTCAAGTCCCACCAAATGCCCGAAGATGCGTCCGCAAGACATCAACTCATAAAACGAGCTCTGTCCTTCGCCTTCGTCAATGATACTCTATACAAGAGGTCATTCGATTCTCTGTGGCTGAGATGCTTAGGGCCAGACGAATCGGAAAGAGTCGTTCAGGAAGTTCATGACGGAATCTGCGGTTCTCACCAAGCAGGTCCAAAGATGAAGTTGAAGATCAAACGGATGGGCTATTACTGGCCCACGATGATTCAAGACTGCATCGAATATGCAAAGCAATGTCACTCATGCCAGATTCATGGGGACTTCATCCACCAGCACCCAAATCCGCTGCATCCAACGGTAGCTAGCTGGCCATTCGAAATGTGGGGGACTGATATAGTCGGCCCCATCGAGCCAGCATCATCTAAAGGACATCGTTTCATCCTAGCGATGACTGACTACTTCTCTAAGTGGGCAGAAGCAGTACCATTGAGAGAAGTGAAGACGGAGAATATCCTCCATTTCTTCAAAACGCACGTCATATATCGGTTTGGAACTCCGAGGCGGATCATCTCCGATAACGGGCCAGCCTACCGAAGTCATAAAATCAGCCGCTTCGCACAGCAGCATAACATAGACTGGAGATATTCCTCAGTCTATAATCCACGAGCTAACGGTCTCGCCGAGGCCTTCAACAAGACCTTGACGAAAATTATAAAGAAAACAGTGTCCCGAAATAAGAAAGACTGGCATGAGAGACTGTAAGAAGCTCTTTGGGCGTATCGAACCACGTTCAAGACAGCCACAAACACAACGCCATACGCGTTGGTGTTCGGTACGGAAGCAGTACTCCCTCTCGAGATAGAGTTACCCTCTCTACGAGTGGCAGTTCACCACGAGCTAACGGACGAAGAAAATGCTCACCTTCGGCTTGAGGAGCTTGACGCCCTTGATGAAACTAGGCTCATAGCACAACAAAATCTGGAAGCTTATAAAGCAAAGATGATGCGCTCATACGAAAGATTGACCCGACCAAGGACATTCCACCAAGGCGAGCTTGTGCTAGTGGTCAAAAGGCCTATGATCCCCAATCGCGCCAAGCGGGGAAAATTCGAGCCGAACTATGAAGGCCCGTACATCATAGATAAAGTTTACCAGGGTGGGGCCTATCTACTCATGGACATGCACGGTGAAAGGCCTTTCAGACCAATAAACGGTCGCTTCCTAAAAAAATACTACGCTTAATGAGCCACAGCCTAGGTCAAAGATAGATGACGACGACTATGTCCGCTCGCTATCTTCCTAGGCTCGAACTGTATAAGTAGTAGCCAGCTTCTCAACAGCGGACGGAAATGTCCTTAAACTAATAGCAGACCGAAACGTCTTTAAAACTACTACCGCAGTATCTTTAGACAGACGAGAAAAGAAAAAGGAGAGAGAAAGAAAAAAAATATATATATATATGAAAAAGAAAAAAAAACGGTATGTCCATAAGCAAAATGGGCACGGATGAAAACCCGAAAGGGCTCCGTGAGTAAAAACAGCAGGACTGCCGGCAAGTGTTCGTGAAAACCCGAAAGGGCGCGACCTTGTAAAAAAAAAGAAAGTAAAAAAAATAAAGTAAAATAAAAAAAAATAAAAATAAAATAAAATAAAATAAAAAAAAAACGGTATGTCCATAAGCAAAATGGGCACGGATGAAAACCCGAAAGGGCTCCGTGAGTAAAAACAGCAGGACTACCGGCGAGTGTTTGTGAAAACCCGAAAGGGCGCAACCTCGTTAAAAGACACTTGTAGGGTCCCCTCGACCTTGTAAGGAGAAACCACCTGTGTGAGATCCTTACGACTCACAAAGGAGCAACACACTTAGGGATCCTCACGATTCCTAAGGAGAAAATACACTTACGAGATCCTCACGACTCGTAAGGAGAACTCTCTTATTGGACCCTCACGGCTCATAAGATTTGAAAGTCTTAAGTTACAGAGACCTAAACCTGTGCTTAAGAAATCCCCACAATTTCCGATATTGCCCTACAAGAGGCTCAATACTGACCCTTGTATACAATCCACGGGAGCGAATAAACATTTCCCTAACCAAGGTCCATCCGTGACTGGGGATATACTCGCATAACCCTTGTAAATCCTCTCGATTTGCAAAGAGAAAACCCTCCTGTAGGATCCTTACGACTTACAGAGGAACAAAATACTTAGGAACCCTCACGATTCCTAGGGAGAAAATACACCTATAAGATCCTCACGACTTGTAGGGAGAAATAGCTTTGTGAGACCCTTACGGCTTATAAAGTCAAAAGCCTTAGTAGACAGGACCCTAATCCTGGTCGCTAAGCCTCCTTTGTTCGACAATGACAGAAACAAATGATGATTCGCTCCTGGAAACATCCCAGTTGTAGCGGTGCTGATGCCAAAATCAGTGTCCAATTTCAGGTTTACGGCGAAAAGCCAGTAGGCCGCACATGCATACGAAATAGCCGAAATGATGGGGCAACTTGCAATAAAAAGCAGCAAGTAAAATGTATGCATGCGAAATAGCCGAAATGATTGGGCAACTCACAATAAAAAGCAGCGAGTAAAAATAAAATAAACAGCCGAAATGGTTGGGCACCGCGAAAAATAGCCGAAATGATTGGGCGATCGCGACCTTCGCGATATAAGAGCTGAAATGATAGAGCATCGCGGAAATAAAACAAAAAAAAATAATGATGATAAAATTTTGGCCCTACAGTTAAGATCACATCGATCCCTGTATACAATCCAAGGGCGTAAACAAAGAGGGAGCCATACTCTCCAAACAAACTCCTCGACTCACGGATACAAACACTCCTTGACGAGAGCTTCCTGATCCGCGTCGACCCGCAGAGCCACCAGTGCCTCCATAGGAATCCTCGACTCGTTTCAAACCCCAAGGAAACAAATAATCCTTGGCGCTCGGGAAACAAATAATCCCTAGCAAAACTCCTCGACTCACGGATACAAACACTCCTTGACGAAAGCCTCCTGATCCGCGTCGACCCGCAGAGCCACCAGTGCCTCCGTAGGAATCCTCGACTCGTTTCAAACCCCAAGAAAACAAATAATCCTTGGCGCTTAGGAAACAAATAATCCCTAGCAAAACTCCTCGACTCACGGATACAAACACTCCTTGACGAGAGCCTCCTGATCCGCGTCGACCTGCAGAGCCACCAGCGCCTCCGCGGGAATCCTCGACTCGTTTCAAACCCCAAGGAAACAAATAATCCTTGGCGCTCGGGAAACAAATAATCCCTAGCAAATCCCTCGACTCACGGATACAAACACTCCTTGACGAGAGACTCCTGATTCGCGTCGACCCGCCGAGCCACCAGCGCCTCCGTGGGATTCCTCGACTCGTTTCAAACCCCAAGGAAACAAATAATCCTTGGCGCTCGGGAAACAAATAATCCCTGGCAAACTCCTCGACTCACGGATACAAACACTCCGTGATGAGAGCCTCTTAACTCATGTCAACTCGCAGAGCCATCACCCTCTCCGCGAGCAAATTCCCGATTCGTCTCAATTTGTAAGAAGAAGTCTCAGACAGCAAGGATTGAAAAGCTTGCTTCTTGAGCAATGGGGCCCTGCAAGTCAATCCAAAATGGTCTCTTGCATACTATTCACGGGTCTCACTCTCCGAAGTCGAATTTCGACGAGGAGGGAAACAACCGCTTACGAATTCTCTCGACTCGTAAGAGGGAAAATTCTCTTATAAGATCCCTACGACTTATAAGGGAAAACCACACTTAGGAATCCTCATGATTCCTAAGGAGAAAATCCACCTATGAGATCCTCTCGATCCGTAGGGAGAAAAGCCTCCATGAGACCCTCACGGCTCATAGAATTGAAAAGTCTTAGGCGGCAAAACTGAACCTGCGGCCTAAGCCATCGCTATTTCCTGAGGAAGTCGGAATACTCGTTTTAGACATCCATCAACCATGGTTATTAAGACAGCCTACTGACATTAAAAGAAAGAAGATGACAGAAAGAATATTCGTTCTACATTTGATCTGGCATGCGGGACGCATTCATTTATGCATGGACAGAAGACTCAGGACACGAAATAAGACAAGCTGAAATAGAAAAGGGGAGGGTTTTCATTCATACCGCTAAGAGTTTTACAAGCATAAGAATAATGAATAAGAAACATTGTTCGAATTATTACAACGGTATAACCTTGGATCCGGGGCACGGATTGAGGAAATCAAAAGTAAGGCCATCCAGAGTTCTTCTGGCCTTTCTAATTATTCTTATGCGCAGTCTTTCGCGCTCCTCGGTGTCGATATCATCAGCAAGCCCTTCCGGCCTTTGATAAGCAGCAACGATCGTCGTCTGCTGAAACACTTGATGCAGGATGTCAACGAGGTCATTCCGTCGTTTCCTCGAGATCAGCCCTGTCAGGTGCACTGAATGCACCTTGTCCTCGGCATCATCCAGGGCATTGAGTGGTAGAGCCTCGTGGAGACCCGGGAGTGCCCTCCATATTGCTCCCAGCACGACTTTCAAAAGAGCCGAACGCCGAGGCAACAGCCAACCACCGCTTGCGTTCAGACGACCCATAACTTCTGCACATTCGGCGTCTGTAAACTCCTGGTTTTGTTGACGACCCTGAGCGCGGATATCATCGTAGGTAATGAACTCGTGCAGACTGTATAGATGCACCGCCGCCATTATGCCTGGAGAAAATATTACAGGAAGATCAACAATAGAAAAGCAATAATATACATGGATGACTAAATTCCTACAGAGCAAAACTATGTTCAAAGATGAAACCCACTAGACGAGAGCTCTGCTGTTTAAGATTAATCTAAGAATCGATTTTACCTGAAGTTTTTCTAAAAAACTTTATAAAAAAAAAGAAGCAAGGCACCGGAGTTCTTAAAGGCAAGAACAAAGCTCTGAAGTCTTCGAAAATGGAAATCTGGAAGATGATAAGTATCTGGAGGGGACCAAAGGTCCTATTTATAGGCCTCAAGTGCCTCTTCGACTTCCAAGAGTTGTCACGGCAGTTCACCCTAATTGGAGCGAATTTCCGTTCGAATTCCGAGACAGGAGATGAAGCGACGCTTCGTCCTTCCCCGATCAGAGCAAAGCCCTGTCTTGAAGAAGCGACGCTTCAGCACGGAAGCGCTAGCGCAGTTGTGTTGCGCTGCGCACCATATGCCACGTGTCCGGCGCAAACGCATCAGCGCAGCACCCCAAAGCAGCGCACCCAATCAAAGCAAAGCTCTGTTTCAAGCAAAACCAAGGGAAGCAACGCTTCAGCGGCGTATGCGTCGTGCGCTGCATGACACGTGTCGGTGTAGATGTGCTAGCGCAGTTGCGCTGCACTGTGTGCTGTGCGACACGCGTCATATCCTGGAGCATTCACGCTAAACAAAAAGGTTCTGAAGAAATCTTTTCGGTTATTATCTTCTGTAAAACAGAAGCCCTTAGATCAAAGATCCGATTGTGGGGGAAATCCCGCCAAATCTTTCAGAAAAGGGATTTCTTCAACAAATTGAACTTGCTTCTTAATCTGCAAAATGAAGCCTCAGGCATCAGAGGTAGGAGAACTTGCTTCCTGAACAATGGGACCCTACAAGTCGATCTAAAATGGTCTCTTACACACTATACGCGGGACTCACTCTCTAAAATCGAGTTTCGATAAGGAGGGAAACAACCGCTTACGGGTCCTCTCGACTCGTGAGAAGGAAAAATCCTCTTATAAGATCCCTACGACTTATAAGAGAAAACCACACTTAGGAATCCTCACGATTCCTAAGGAGAAAAGCCCGCCTACGAGATTCTCTCGATCCGTAGGAAGAAAAGTCTCTACGAGACCCTCACGGCTCATAGCGTTGAAAAGTCCTAGGCGGCAGATCTGAACCTGCAGTCTAGGCCATCGTTATCTCTAGGAGAAATGAAGTTATCTGTCAATAAGGTACATTAAATATGTCGTCCTGAAAAGAGTGAAAAAGGCGAAGAAATGACACAGGACGTTACAAAAATGTGTATCTTTTATTCATGAATATTGACTGGGTACAGGATACATTGTACTAAAGAATAAAAAAAAAGATATATATACATATATTTTACAAGTACAAATGATACAAGGAGAAATTACTGGGAAGGAAGCGTCTTGCATAGATTTAGCAATTGCTCGCATACTTCCTTCCACGTCTTCTCTCGATCGGCTACCACCGCCAGCTCTGCCTCCACTTGGGCTCGCTGCTGCAAGACCGACGCAAGTTGCTCCCTGACGGCCTGATAGGCAGCTTCCCGACTTGGGATATTGCGCTCAGCTACGTCAAGCTTCCGCTTCAAGTTTAGCCCATGGGAGATACGCCCCAAGAGACCCTCGAAGATAGTCTTCACTTGGGCAGCATTTGCCTCAACCTCAGCGCGCAGATGGGCCGTTTCGTTCGAGGTCTTTTGGCATTCCCTTAGTCTTGAAGCTGCTTCTTGTTCCAAGTGGCGGAGGTGCGAAGTGCTTTGCTCGAGCCAAGTTGTGCGTTGGGTGCTCAGAACTAAAACTTCGGGAGAAGGGCGCGTCGACTCCAGCCGATTTAGACAAGCCTCGATCCCCCTGCAGTGGTTAACCCAAGATTCGACGACGCCTTCGTTATGAAAATTTACGAGCGCCGCCAACATCGGGTTAACCTCCACAGCAAAATCTACGGCAGAAGGGAGAGCGTCCATATTGAGCTCTTCAATGTACCCGCTCAGCATGCCCAAACTCATCACAGCACCCTTGGAAGATGGACGTCTCAAGAAAGGGCCTGCCGGTGAAAGGACGCGAGCCTCAAAGGGGACCGGAGCCGGAACAATAGCTGCAAAACAAAAAATGGTTAAACGATGGTTCGGAAGATGTTGAAGGGTTACCGAAAAAGGAAATTTATTATACCAGCTGCAACGGACGGTAAAGTCGGAAGGGCCGGTGGCGCGGCAAGCCTTGCATCCCCTCCTTCGATTTGTGGCACTGCAATAAAGAAAAGGAAAAGTCAGAAATTATCCCATTGCTAGAAAAAAAAGGGGGTAAATAAGGATATTATAGTGAAGGTATACTCACCGGCGCCACCAGAGGGAGAAGCGAGTTCGGATGGGAAAGAGAAGTGTGGGAGCAACACTTGATATAAATGATCGAAGAGCACTCCTGCAAAAGCACAATGGTATAACGTTAGTACAAAGCTACATTTTTGAAAGATTAATGCATGAGTCGTGAATCCATACCTTCCAACATCCGTGATGGTACAAGGGAAGGCGGGGAAGTGACCACCACCAGAGCGGTAGTCGACGGTGCTCCCTCGAGCAAAGGAGCATCGGCACTGGCCGCGCCTGCAAAGACAAGCTTGTCAGAAAAGATCGCAAGATATATAGAAAAATGGGGGAACGCTGGTGATAAAATTTTTTTTTTTACCCGACGAGCTACCAGCAGAAACTGAAGCAATCCCCTCATCCATCGACATGAGACCACCGCCCGTAGCCTCATCACCCGACTCGATGGGAACCGTTGTTGTGCTCGCGAGCCCGGGAGACGGCAAGGAACCAAACGCGGGAAGGGCTATGATCGGAGTATTACCAGATTCCTGAGAAAGAGCGGTTCGCTCCTCCTCAGGAATCGTGGCCGCCTCACCCGATACTCCCTCGGTTTCTGCGGTCACGGTTGTCTCATCCATTGGCACCGTGACGTCTCCAGCCTCAAGCACCTCGACTTCTACTGCCTTCGGCTCGACAGTCATCTCATCTGCCGCCACTTCAGACGCGGCATCAATGACCTTCTCGGCGGCGGATCCTTCAACTTCTGTTTTAGGCACCGTGGCCCCGACGACGGTGCCCACCGTCGGCTCAGGTTCGGCAGGCGCCGCTTCCGTCGTTTCCTGGGGTCCGACGGTCTCCGCCTCCCCCTCAGTCGGACTTGGTCCTGCAAGATGGAATGCATATGAGCCAATGGCTTTATAATAATTCTTACAACAAGGTTCTGAAAGAGATGCTACCTGAAGGGGATTTATTGTTTGCACTTCGGGCCGCGCGCGCCACTTGCCTATAAGCAGTAGACAGGGCGACAGGGGCCTCTCCAGAAGGAGTGTCAGCGCGAGGAATGGTACTGGGACCCGCTCCCGCGGCCAAAGCAGCTCTACGCGCCCTTGCTTCGCGTCTCAACCGCTTCCGCTCCTCCCGAGCCGTTGAGACGGATGCCACTAGAGCTTCCCTAATTGAGGTGTCCTCGTCCGTGAATAAGGAAGCCTCTAAGGTTTTCAGGGCATCCCTCGTCGTTTTGTCAAGCCGAGGCTCTTGCGGCAACTTTGACGAAGCCGGGACTTCAGTAACAGGCTCGGGAAGGATCCCCGCATCAACTGATATAACCCCTGCAAAGAAACAAAAGAAGGTTAGGTTGACCTTCAGAGAAAATGACAAACTTTCCTTATGAAAGAGAAAGGGGTGAAACATACCAGCGCCTGCTAGGGCACGCTTCTCCTCCTCCTCCTGGAAGGTTTTCAGGGAGGCAGCAATAGCCTCTTCAGTAGAGACACCTGTTGAAAATGAAGCAAATGTTAGTTAAAGATAATAATACAAGGTGCAATAAAATGACAAATGAAGCGTTTGATGATTACCGGACTCAGCGAGTTTGCTTAACATCGCTTCAAGCCTCGCCGATCGCTCCGAAGCTGCAATGGCGGCAGCCAGATTGGTGTCCGCAGGATCTACCACGAAACCCTCATTGCTGCCGTATTCACATATGGCCTCGACGGGAGGAGCCGCAGGCTTTAAGCTGAGGATCGCGTCGAGGGAAAGAGCGGACTTCTTCTTCTTCTGCTGTCCACCAACTTTAGACCCACCCGGAGCGGATTTGCGCTTGGCAGCCACTTTAGGGCGGCGAGTCCCGATATCCGCTCCTGTGCCAGACTCTGGCGATACCACTTTAACCGTCTTTGTGGGAGCACGGGGCGCCAGTGGTGCATCCACCGTAGTAGGTAATGGCAATCCACGCGGGGGGGCCAACACGCGTGGTCGGTCAGCTCCGGCATCTTTCATCGGGAGGGTGACCCGAATCCTTGGCTGCAAGGGAGCCTTGCGATCACCACCAGGAGGCGCACCCCTACGGTCAACCAGCAAGCGTTTCTCCATTAAAATAATTGGGCCCATAGCATGCGCATACCAGGCTACATACGGATGGATTATTTTAGGGGCACAGCTAGGCTCACTGATAAAAAAATAAGAGCCTGTATTGAGCCGGGTGAAATGATGCATAGCATTCCTTATTCCCCCTTGGTTGGCCGCGGGTGTTTCCAGAAAGGCTTCCATCAGGATCCCTTGATTGTAACTCGATTGTCGGGCAAATCGATGTGGGTTATATCTCATAAAGAGAGCCATCTCATTCTGGGGAAATACTAGGTAGCCCGGCCGAATGGAGTAAAGGTGAAGGATTTCCCGAGCCTTCAGTACAGAAACCCCGCCCTTAAAGTCATCACGCAGTGACACCACTGACTTAGTGGTCTCGGAGCCTATGGTGATGACCTTATCCACAAAAGAGGTCTTCGCTCCGACTAGATATGAACGCAGGAGCAGTCCTCTAGACTCCCGCGGGGGTGCAACCACAATTGAAGCCCCGACCAACCGCATGATCCTTGGGAGTCTGTATTTCTCAAAAAACGGAGGAGTCTTATGGGCACCAAACACCCCTCGCACATGCAGCTCCATCCAAGAAGTGAAGTAGTGCATCGGGAAGTTAGCAGGCTGTACCCCAGGCTCATTAGCATCCGACGCTACGCTAAGTCCATTGTAGAGGTAAGCCAGCCCGGCGATCCCTACTGATAACTGTAAACCAGCCGCCATTCGATGCGCCGGGTAAAAGACAGAGGACCGCATGAGGCGTGGGTGCATGGGAAGCGCGAAGCTGCATAGCCATAGACCCAAGAACCCTATGAAAAAAGTCTCCTCGTCCATGCCAGGAACGGCGATCTCTGAGAAAGGGACGCTGGCAGCGCCAGGGAAATAAAAATCCCGCTGGTCATTTTCCAATGAAGGTCGACGGTCCAAGCCGAAACCAAAGGGGTTAGCAAGCTGAGCGAACTTCTCGCCCTGCTCTGATAGGAACTCCGGGCGGACAAAACGAGCAATGAAATCCGTGAAACTGACGCCCCGGTCGCCCGATTCCAAATGGAGTTCCTCATAAATCTCCAACACCTTCACCAAACCCGGGTGCTGATGTTGAATGGCATTTTCCGGAGTTAAGTCAAATACAAGCTGCTTGGTGGCGAAGACATACTCGTCAGGAGGAAGCAGCTCCTCGTAGTGTTCTCCCCTCATTGGCAGACCTGAAATCTCAGCAAACTCCTCCAGAGAGATGGAGACTTCCCTATCCGCTGTCAGGAAGGTGTAGGTGGGGATATTCCATTGTTCGATGAAGGCCTTTATCCACCACGTCGGAAGAGAGGGATACTCGAAGAGCGAGACGTAGATAGCTTAGTATAAACCAATCGTCATCAGGAGAGCCCTCTTCGTCGCCAAAATGTAACGGGCCCATTGCAAATATCCGGCAAGCGGCCGCGGGATCAATCCAATGTTATAAGCCTGTCCCCAAGGGCGTGCTTCACCCTGACAGATTCGCCTCCCCAAGATATCTATAGCCGGCGGCGGCTGCACCGGAATGGCACCGATTGCAGGCTGAAGGAGGTCGTCGGCATTCCAATTTTTAACCTCCACGGCATACTCCACCGGGGGCTTGTCCGCATAAGGGATCGTAACTATGGGCTCAGAGGGCGAAGCGGAGCTGAAGCTGCGACGGCCTTGAATGATTTGGCTGTACCACCTTCCCCATAAGTGAAGTCTCTTGCACTCTGGATCATGATCTTTAGTCAAGGCGAACACCACCCGGTCCACCGGCGCATGGGGGAACCCTCCTTCTGAGCGAACAAAAGGGAAAGATAAGTCGTCAGACATGTTTCCTGTAGAAAGATAAAAATAACCGTTAGTGTTCTGACACTTGGCATTTTGAAATCTTACTCAACACTATGATGTAATGGGTAGGGGACAAAAAGAGGGACCCACAAAATCTGGATGACGGTACATCATTTAATAAGACAACCCCATCATTAGATGAGACTGTCAATTAATGAAAAGGTCCCCAAAAGAATATCCTCACTAATGGGAAATCCCTAGAGACAAGGAGAAATATTCTCTTTCAGAGCAAAGCTCTGTCACAGAGTGACATTTGTCAAACTCTGGTCTCAGGGGAACAAGATTCCTTAAAAGAGCATAGCTCTATGGTAATGGTGGAAAGATCCATCAATTTTATCTTTAGAGTTTGGGAATCTTGAAAAATCCATGAAAACTTATAAAACAAAATTTTTCTCCGTTTATCAGATCTAAAAAGATCTACATTTGATCTAAGAGCAATGCTCTGTTCATGGGTTAGAACACATGGATCAGATCTCTGTAAATCTGTAAATTTTTTGAGAGCAAGGCTCTGTTAAAGAAACCCCAAAGGGGGTTTTCCTTTAGATCAAAGATCTATAAGAGCAAGGCTCTGTTAATTAAATTTAATTTAAATTAATTTAATTTAATTAATTTTACCTAGAGTGATTCTCACAAGAGCAAGGCTCTGGAAGTTCTTAAGCAAGAGCAAGGCTCTGAAATTCAAATTCTTGAAATTGGTAAAGAATTACCAAGGACCAAGGGTCCTATTTATAGACGCCTGCGTCTCTTCACCTGATCTCAATGATCCAACGGTCGGGGTCTTTCCACCGCTGCACTCACGTGCGCGCCACGTGAGCGCAACGGTGGGGGGCATTTGTTCCCCCAATCAGAGCAAGGCTCTGCTTGAATTTTGAAAATTCAAATTTTGAAGCAATGCTTCAGTTCCCGTGCGCTGCGCGCAACGCGCCACGTGTCAGAAGTTGACACGGCAGCACAACGCCCAAGGCAGTACGTCCAATCAGAGCAAGGCTCTTTAAAAAAAAACATAAGTAACGTTCAACTGCGCAAGCGCACGGCTGCGCGACACGTGTCTGCGCAGTTGCGCAAGCGCACGGCAGCGCGACACGTGTCTGCGCAGTTGCGCAAGCAAAAATACGCAAGCGCACGGCAGCGCGACACGTGTCTGCGCAGTTGCGCAAGCACAACTGCGCAAGCGCACCGCTGCGCGACACGTGTCTGCGCAGTTGCGCAAGCGCTTCACTGCGCGACACGTGTCTGCGCAGTTGCGCAAGCGCTTCACTGCGCGACACGTGTCACACTCTGGTGAGTTGCGCAACAACAGAGTGAAGATTTAAGGATATTTTTCTGTTCTTGTTTAAACAAGAAGATTTCTTCTGTAAAACAGGGGCCTTTGGATCAAAGATCCAACGGTGGGGAAAATTCCCCAAATCACTCAGAAAAGATCTTTTTAACAAATTTAACTGATTTTTTAGCACTATAAAAAGGACCCCAGACCCCATTTCAAATATAGAGAATTGGATAAAAAAAAAAAGAGAAAAAAGAGCACTGGAGAACTTCTTGAGAACAAAAAAAAAAGAAGAAGGTAAAAACCTTTGAAATAAGAGAAAATTCTCTTAAGAATAAATCATTGATCTAAAAGACAAGATCAGTGATCTTCAATAAATAAATAAATAAATAATAATAATAATAATAAAAAATAGTGCCTTGCACTCGCTAGAGAACCTCTGGTTCTCTGAGATAGAAAGAAAGAAAAGATTTTTTTCTTTTCTTTGATCTAAATCTAAATCAAGAAAATAAAAAGTGCTCTGCACTCCTTTGCTTGAATCTAAAAGATTCTTGGTGCTTTGCATAAATGCAATGCATTACTTGAAGGGCCAGGCCCAAATCAAAAAGGCCTAGCAGGCCAAAATAAATTGCAAAGCAATAAAAGGGCTGAGCCCAAATAAAATTGATGCTCTGCATCATTCATAAAGAACAGAGCCCAAAACAAATTGATGCCCTGCATCTTTTCTGGGCAAAGCCCAAATAAAAATAAAAGGAAATGCAAAAGCAATGTTGGACATTTTTTACTGGACTTAGCCCAATCGTGGCCATAAGTCCTTAAATTAAATTGGCTGAGCAAAATGGCTCTCCTAAATCAATCTACATCCGGTTCGAGGGTACATCTCCGAACTCCTTTGACATCCATCGTTGTAATTCCTCAACGACGTCAAAGAGGTGACGGGTCCCAACGGCCACACACCCAATATCGGACCGAAACGTCCCTAAACTAATATCGGACCGAAACGTCCCTAAACTAACATCGGACCGAAACGTCCTTAAACTAATATCGGACCGAAACGTCCCTAAACTAATATCGGACCGAAACGTCCCTAAACTAATATCGGACCACCACGTCCCTAAACTTGCATAATAGAGCCCAAATGCTCTTTTATCGGATCTAAACGGTCCCGTTAAGTTGATCTTAGTCTCGAACTGGACTAACGTATCCTTAACAAACGTTTAAGTTGATCTTAGCCCCAAACACGGCTAACGTATCCTTAAATATTCAAATGGATTATAAAACTCCTAATCAACTCTGGTTCGATGGTACATCTCCGAGCTCCTCTGATACATGTCGTTGTAATCCTTCAACGACGTCAGAGAGGTGACGAGTCCCGATGACCATACATTAAATTAATCACTACGTTGAGTTGATCTTAGTCTAAAACAGGACTAACGTATCCTTGACGAACGTTTAAGTTGATCTTAGCCGCAACGCGACTAATGCGTCCTTAAACTGAAAACACCAAACCCAAATCTAAGTAAATACGGATTTGGACTAATCCACGTCCTACTGGCGACGGCATTACTCAGTCTCCGTATACAATCCACGGGCAACCACAAACAAAATGAACACACACGACACGAAATGAAATTCTGGAGAAGGAGAAAGCTGTTACCGCGAGACGGTAGCGTAATTAACTGCAGGGGCTTGCGCCTGCAGGGAAGAGCGTCCTCACAATCAAAAACCCCTCATCCTGAGGGGGAATCTGACGAAGTCTGCTACATCGGCCGTATCCGTCTAAACCTCCGACACACGGTGCCATAAATCAACTTGGCATCTTTGGAGAGGTAGACGGATAAAACCAAATAGCATCTGCCCCGAACATCGAGCATGGACGTCCAAGTCCAGGCCGCCGTTCGGAGGGGAACAGGGACACGACTAGGCCGCTACGTATTTACTGTGAAGTAAATACGCTAAGCGTATCTAAGCAATATAAAAGTAAACACACAAGAGACAAGATATAATAAAACAACAACTTTATTTATTCACATTCTTTTTGTACAATGCATGGAAAAGTAAATATATCTGGAAGAAAGCAATGCCTAAACAATGGCATAACAGAAACGGAAAGGTACTGAAATAAAAGTGTACAATGAACTAAAGCTCTGGGTCTTCAACGAAATGGTCCAAGTCTTCAGCGTTGGGCTCGATCTCTGACATGTCCAGGTCACCTGACGACATTCACAGAAGAAAGAAGAGAATGTCGTCAGCGAACAGATCGCTCGGTAAGTACTAAAGATAAGGGAGAAATGGAATAGACAGAATAAGGAAGTAGCATTTAAAGTTGTATTATATTGTTATAATGTTGTGTTAACGCTGTTGTTTGTAGCTTGGTACAGAAGGATACCAGTGTATACGAGAGGAGTCTCTATATGCTAGAGACTAGGGCAAACGGAATGTACAAGGCTTCGTCGATAATACCACGGAACAACAGCATGGATGTAATTACGTCTTATGGTTGCTGTCTCGTGCCACTTCTAACACCTTCCGTACCAATCTACCCTTTAAACCCCGCAATATCTTGATTGTATTGTTTGTATTGTCTGGTATTGTAAATTGTATTGCAACTTGTATTGTCTTGTAATATAGATTGTATAATTGGATGACTTGCCGAAACCATGATATCAGTAAATGGATGTAACTGAAGAATCATGTAAATGGATGTAACTGGATAATCATGTAAATGAATGTATATCCATGGTTCGGTTCGGTCAAGTTGTATAGATTGATAGATTGAATATATGGATTCATGGATTCATGTTGAATTGTAGTTTGTATATTGTAGATTGTAGATTGTACTTGAATCATATTCAAGTCAGATTATTAATAAGACTCAGTCTGATTCAGACAATTAGAAAAGTAAATTGAAGTCCTGATTGTTTTGATATTATTAGTAACCGCTGCACATGGGCGGCAGGATTTGTGTCTTTTTCAAAGACGGTTACAGTATTGATAACACCGTTGTTAAGTTGTCTACCTTAGATAGGCAAGCACCCACTTCTCCGGCTTCCTGAGGCTCAAGAGATTGGTCCCGCTTAAACCTATATTTACTAGGGTCCTTAGGGTAATTTATAGAACTTGAGGGGTTTTATGTAAAAATACTTTTGTATACTTTTCAAAATACTCCCCAAGTATTTATTTATCGTCTTTAGAGTTATCATGAAGGTAGATTTTATAATTGTGATATTTCTAGTGAAAATATCCTAAATTCATAATAAAGGGTATTTATTTGTAATATTGACTTGTATGTAATTCATGGTATATTAATGTAAAGTGATTCTTGTGATTTTTGAAAAGAGTTGAAATATTTATATTATTTCAAAATAGATATTTTAATATTACATATATACATAATTATATAAAAATAATTTTAATATATATTTTATATTTCTAAAAATATCATTTTCTTAAGATATCGTATTTTAAATCTCTCGAGACCGAATGCTCCTTGCGGAGGTCTGCGTCTCGCACTACTAAGCCCAGGGATGTGCGATAATCCGCACCATCCCAGTCGGGTTCCCCAAAATGGGTTGTAGCGGCGCTTTGCAAAGATTTGTGTAAAATACTAATCGTTTAGAAAACGGTTTTAATAGTAATGATATTTATTTGAAATGTTTCGTTTTCCCGTATTCTTTGTTCCAAAAAAGTATTGTGCTATCTTTCATATAAGTGTTGTGAGGAGGTAGGTCATTACCTCGTGATCTACTTAAAAGTATAGCAAGTTTGTGATGTTTAAATGTCGAAAATGAAACTATATGGTATTTTAATAAAAAAAGTACGGTAAAATGGAAATAGCAATTTCTTTTGATATGGAACTTGTTCAATATGATTAGTTAGTGTTTAATAATCAACATGTAATGGTTTAAAAAGATTGTATTAAAGGAAAAGTGGGATTTTAGGAAGAACCGAATCGGAAATCGGATTTTCTCCGATTCCGTCGGGTTTTAGAATTTCGTATTTTCAGAAAGAGTAGAGAAGTGGGAAGATGGGACTTACGGGTTTAGCTTAAAGAGGAGAGGGAGAAGGAGTGGACATAGTTTTTGGTGCGCCGTTTCGTCGCCGGGAGCTCCTAGGGTGATCGTCGGAATTTCACCGATGCTTTCGCCCTTTTTGCTCTCTTCAATTACACACTAGAGTTCTAAGAATTTTTTGAGAGTTTGCTCAGAATTTTGAAGTGAGGGGGTAGTGTGTAGGGGTTGTATTTATAGGGTAAGGCTAGGGTTAGGGTAGATGAAAGGTTAAAATGAAAAAAAATGTGATAAATATAATAAAATGTATTAAAAGTGGAGTAATTAGGGTTTTAAAAGAGCTATGGAAATGGTCTAAGGAGAAAAATTTGCAGGTGTACAGGGGAGACCAAAAGACACATTTTTTGTATTGGGGTCGTCACCGGAATCGGCTGCGACTCGGCCGTGACTCGGCCAGCTAACTGAGTCGGCCGGTTCGCCGGCCGATTTGGCCGATTTCGGCCGAGTTAGGCGGCCGGAATCCTCCCCCGACGGCTGGTCTATCCTCTGGTACAGTTACTTTTCAGGGTGTAGTGGGGTTTTTGTGAGATATGCACGTGTAAACTCTTGGTATTCTAAAAATTCAAAATAAAAAATATTAAAAATAATGTGGGGTATGGGATTTGAATTCTGGTGGCATGGTTCAGCAGTGCAAGGTATTACCAATGAACCACAAGCTCCTTCTTGCTATTAATTAGCAAAACAAATATTTAACTTGTGCTCAGGCAAAATTACCCCTTTCTTTAAATTTTGAAAATTTTGCACAGAAAGTTGTACAGGAAATTTGGGGTTGTTACACACCATATCCGCGTAGTGGCTCATGGAATGCCAAAACCAATTGAATCTTTAGGTTCAATTAAATTTTCAGTAATCGTTTGTGGTTCTGGAATCACTTCCAGTTCTACCATACTCCCACTTATGTTTTCTGAAAAGAATCCATTTTACTAAAACTGTGGCGAGTGAAGAACAATATATCTATTGATCTTCCAGATGGTAGAAAGTTAACCCTCGACATAGCCCGGGATAACCCACAAACAACCATTACTGAAACGCGCCTTGAGTTTATCTAGAGTCTGATTTTAAGCATAGGCCGGACAGCTCCATATACCTTAACATCGTTAAGATATGAACCATTCTATATACAATATAGAAACAGAGGCACTAATTTAATTGGAACCAGATTCAAATCATGCAGCTATCTCCAGTGCATGTCAATTAAGTGGAATGAGGCCAAGCAATATTACTCATCTAGGAGTGCATTCACATATGATTAACCTGAAAGAGAAGTAAGTTCTCAAAACCATTACTATCAACGGAATACCTAGCACAAGTATCTATATCTTCGATCACCTTGAAGAATCATGATACTTTGTAACATGTGGTTCTTTACTTTATTCATATACCTATAACTTCTCAAAATTTGGACCTTGTATTTCAGTGAAACACATATCTAAAAACTAAAGAAGTCACAAGTAAACAGAATATAGTACGAGTACCAATCCCTTTGTCCTAATGGACACTGAACAACATTCAATACATTGTATAAGTCCCTTGAGTTAAATAATTCATACCATGTGCGTCATAGGTTGAAAACTGTACTATAGTTAAGAAGAATTACACCGTTGTTGAATGCTCCTTACCCAATCACCAACTGCTATAGGTAAATGTCATAGACATAATTTCAAAAAGTTATATCTCACTTTATAAAATAAACGTACAGATATATCAGTTTGAAATTGGTGCATAACAACGGATATTCAAAACCAAATATTTGCCGTCAAGCAAAAACACAGGTGATTTTCTCAAATATCACCAATTACAACGAATTCAGATATAATAAGGATATAATCACCTAATTCCCAATATCTTACTCCTACTCATCATCTGTAAAACTATACAGATATGAGAATCAAGTCTGGTAAATACATACCCTGAAGTAAGAATCTAATTGGGAAATCAGTTTTCAATTAACAACGCACAGTGAAACTGAAACATGAAAATGTTTCGAAGGGGTATCCGGGTATTCCTAGTAATAACTCTTCCACTATCCAGATTCATGACTGTAACCGTATATTTCCTTGCAATCTCTCCAATCCCTTTATGTGTCTTTACTTATTACTTTCTGTACACTGCACTTAGGCTAAATTGTTTTCTTCCTTCCATACCTTTCGGCACCAGCCTATGGTTTAGAAAAAGACTGTCCAATAAGCGTAATAGGTGTACTCTCCTAGAACTAGGATCTCACTCAACCTGAGAGAAGGTAAAGGGGAAAAGACAACCTAAATAATCCTATTCAATTTCTCCTGAACCAGAGAAATGTAAAGGTGAAGTAGGAGTGGCGATGATATACGCGGTTTCGTCGTAAATGATAGCAGTCACAATTTCCTTTTGCCCTCATTTTAATCCCTTTATATGTCTTTACTTATTATCTTCTGTACACCACACTTAGACTAATTGGTTTTCTTCCTTCCTTACCCTTCGGCACCAGCCTATGGTTTGGAAGAAGACTATCCAATAAGTGTAATAGGTGTACTCTCCTAAATACCAGGAGCCCTCGCAACCGGAGAGAAGGTAAAGGGAAAATACAACTGAATAGGCCTATTCAATTTCTCCAGAACCTGAAACCATCCTCGAATCTGAAACAAGTTTCTTCGAGTTCGTATATAACTATAGATTGGTCATATCCAATAAATGTGGATCTTCGTAGTGATACAGGATGTTCTGGAGAAATGCAAAGGGTAAAAGGAGGAGTGGCAATGATATATGCAACTATGAAAATCCAAAAGCCAATGTGTTTTAAGAAGGTTCGGTTAACTTGGTTCATGAGTTTTAGTCTAGGGTCGGGCCATGGTCGCTGCCAGAGAGAGAGAGAAAAGAAACACTCAGCGTGCACTCTAATCTAGATCAGAATGGTTAATCACTTTATCTAATCAGAATGTCTTCCACAGTTTCCTCGAATTCTCCTCCAAACCCAAAAGAAGAATTAGTCGGGATCATCTAAAATCACCCGAGGAGTAAACCAACTCATCAGTGGGAATCGGGATCCAACTATCATCGCATGATAAATTGATGGAATCCACTCAAGTCGCCACACTCAAGAAGGTATGCGCATGCCTAGCAAGTTTCCTGTATGTTTGAAACTTTCAATGTGATTTTTACCCCTAGAACCCAAGTGACCTTGACGAATAATCAACAAATCAAAAGTTCCTACTCAAGTTCAACCCGTCATTATCTTGATTGCGTTAAACTCACCCTCACGACCCTTGACGAATAATCAACAAAGTCGTACGACCGTCATAACCAATCCACATGTCCATCTACAGAAAAGCATTACAGAGCTACCGCACTACGTCTCGGCGAATAGCAACGACAAACGTAACACAAATACTAAGCAATACTAATCTGAAATGATGAAGGGATACGGCTGGTTTTTGGCGAAAAACCTTTAACGTAATGAACTTGATATCGTTGAAGGAATCCAAGTGGTTTTACAAATGTATAGTGGTGCAAACTTTTGCTAAAGAGGTCACTCCCTGTGAAGAGATCTCGGCTCTTTCCTCATCGAATGAGGTGCAGGATATTCCAAACTGAATACCACGATGCAAAGCAAAAGAAAACGACTATAGTGAAGTTATTACCCTGACGCAAACTTCTACACAAGGGGTCACTCCCGATGAAGGGATCTCGGCCCTTGCCTCGTCGAATGAAGTGCAGAATATTCCAAACTGAATACCACTGTGCAAAACAAAAGAGAATGTCTGTAATGTCTGTTTTTCAAAAAACTTGGTTCCAACAACATCAAATAGGTTTGTTTTATCCTCGCATTGATCAGAATCAATGCAGTCCCATCAATTAAACATATATACCACAGAAAGGAACGAAAAATATAATTTACGTATATGCCACCCGCATTCGCCACTGGGCCCCGTCATCACCCGTTAGGTTACTTAACTAACGACAGAGCGGGGGCTGGACTAGCGCGGGTGCAAAACATATACAACATCTACTATTATATATATTAATATATATGACAATCGTCCCAGGCATGATATATTGCAACATCACAAAATCTCAGCCAAGCAACACAGAGTGGGGGATAATCCTGGAGCCTCGGGTTTCATTTGAGCCGCAAATGAGACCCGACGTTCCTTGTCGTGTGGATAGCCTGTGCAATGAGAACCTAGACCCCTACGAGCACAGCAACTTACCCGCCAATCCCAGAAGCGAGGCAACTCCAATCAAAAACATGATTAGGCCATCCAGAACTCCACGGAATCTGGTAACTTAGCACCTCTCCTTTGGTCAACCTATACCCCCTACGAGTGCGGCGAATAGCCCGCCAATTCTAGAGTGAGGCCCCCTCCGTCTCAACGCCATGAGATGCGGTCCCGTTGCCCTCTAGAATCCGGATAACCGTGCACTCCACCGTGGTGTAATCCTAGTACAGAAAAGAAAATAATATGTACAACGGTGACATCGACCTCAACCCGGTCGTACCCCAAACAAATAATATACAAACCGGCAGTGACAGCAGTTCACATGCCGGACGCTCACCCCGCAATATCAAATGCACAAATGAAACTAAATACTGTACTACCATTGAACCCAAGCTATCCACCACGACGATCCAACCACAACCACAGCACAACACAGAACATCAACGTGAATGTCAAGTTCGCAAACCCGTCTAAAAGTCATATAGCAATTAGACGAGTTGTATCACTCTAATGACATTCACGGTCACAGATAGTAATGTATGTACTGAAAACTACGACATTAGAATTCCGCACGCAATTAGCAAACTAAACCAATTTCCAAAACCATGAAAAAACAGTGAGCTAAAGTTCCAAAAACCGACCGTTTAAAGCCAATTCGGAAGTCCGAATCAAAATGAAAAGCGCCCGAACCTTCGCGGGGAGTTAGAGCACGAAATTAACTTCGAGTCAGAGGGACTAGAAAGGGTACCCCACTCCCGAGGCCACCACGAGATGGCCAGGGGGTGAGGCAGACCCGAAACTGCCCAATGTTGGGCAGTTTCGGGTCCCCACCGCCAAGACCACCTTATGGTGGTCTTGGGGAGTAGGCCCAGCCATTCGGTCCCTATCGGGGTTTCTCGAGGTGCCCGACACCAGCCCGAGACTTCTCAGTTCCAACCGTGAGCCCGCGGGGTGTGCAAATATCTCAAATTTTCAGTTTTTGGAACTGTTTTTGTTGGCAGTTTTTGCACGACAAAAATGGAGGATTTCTAATGTTGCAATGAGTTAATTAAGGTTTATGGAGTGGATTTGATAACAGGTTGGGTAGTGCAAGCGGCCCGGCCATCAAACCGTGGCTATTGCAGAACAAAAATTTTCAAAAACCGGCGCTAGAATAACCCGATAACCCAGATCGGCCCATAAGCCCTAGATAAAAAAATATGCATAGGAGCTAAACTAAAGGGTTTTGGAATGTTATACCGAATGATCCGTGTCCTTCGGTCTTTAACAAGCTTCCCAAGCTCCCAGTGGCCACCATGATCAAGTTTGGTCGCCGGTCTCCCTCCATCGAAGATGATCCACCCGAGAGTTTATGAATCGAGCTTCTACTTCAAAACCGAAGTAACTGGGATATCTAGTTTGCTAGAATTGATAGCCTAGGAGATGTAGTCTAATGAGGGATTAATTTGTCTCTAAACACCCTAGATTTCTCAACACATGAGAGGGTTAGGGTGGAGGAAAAAGAAGAAGCCATAGAAAAGAAAAGTGTGAAGCTTTTTGGCAACCAAAAAAGAGGGCAGCCAAGACTTGTGTGTGTTGTGAAAGTGTGAGTGAGTGAAAAGGAATAAAAACAACTCAAGAAATAATATCTCCACTCACAAAATATCTCACACCACTCACAACAAATATCAAGCATGAGTCATGCCTTGAACCATGCTTCAATCAATACGCATCACACTCATCCCTCCACCTCATTAACCTTTAAACTAAAAGGTTAAAACAAAATGAGGTTAGCAACTTCTAAAAACAATCTTGTAATGAATTACAAGAATACCCATCATTCGTATATACATACCCGTATCTGTATTTCGAAGAATCCGAATACAATAAAACGAAAATAATCCTACAATATAATACTATGATCCAGCTTAAACCAAAAACCACTAGTATTATCCGTGTGAATCATGATACGTGCACAAGTGCACGTATATGATCGAACTCTGCAGTAAAACCATACGACCTCTACATCGTATCGCACGAACCAAGGAAATCCTCTATGTGGGACTCTAAAGGCTCGTTAATACGCTGGCGGTGGGTTTAACCATAAGCACGTCAGCGGCACTAGCTGTACGTAACGGCTATCCAGGCATTGAGCGAAAGGGAGGCCGACGAGCAAACTCATCCTGAAACCCCTACTGAGCCTGACAGTGACAATATCCGTGCAGTCCGGTCCGTTCGTCTATGAGTATCGTATATCGAGTCTATGGGGTGGATAAAGTCAGACCCCTAACAACGTGACATTTAGTGTCGGTATGAAACCCATCACCCACTGAGAAACTACTGATCCGAATCAGTAATTCTCGACTACCTTGACCAAGGATTTCTGGTGATGGCCACCCATGTACAACGCGACATCAACCCCCAATACCGGGAGAGGCGAATCCCCTGACGATGCGCTCACTGTCTCCATGTGGCTTGGGACTATACCCAACTAAAACCTGTTTGCACGACTCGTTTGAGCCGTGGTAGGGTAGTAATCAAAGCACAGTAGGAAGTCACACGAGACAAATGATGATCTCAGGTCAATAGACTAACCTGTACATATGTCACCTGGGAACTGCTATTTGACAATAGGTATAATACCAACTAGCATGTTCCCGACGAGTCCGTCCGGTGTACTCATAACCCAATGAGCACCTATATACATCTTAGGTGAACAAGCTGATACCAATGGCTTGTGAGACCGGCCACCGCCCCTCGTCGGGGTCTCGATCAGTATACACTAGTCTACTCTGGAGTATCGATGCCCAGTTTCGAAACTCCCACGACTAGGGACATTTAAGGATGCGCTTATAGACCACCCAGCTCCTACTTATATGATCACCATCATAATGCAGGTAGTCAAGAAAGAATCATATGGGCTCTACCAACATATAATAGTGATCTGTAATGCCACTTAATGCTGTACATGATGATAAAGACAAGCCAGATAGCATACTATAATCTCGAGTAAGAATGTTCTACCGGTATAGGCCCTCCCTCAATTATCATAATCACTTGCCTGCGACTATGATAATTGCCTTGAGGGCACTATAGCCAACATACTATACCAATTTATACATAAAACTAGTCAGTAGTATTATATAAATTGTATGAAAAGTGATTATATATAAATATAAGAGCAAGAATATTATTATAAGTTATGTTTATACAATTTTGACAACAATATTATACTTTAAAGTAGTTATATAAATTATGATTTTTCAGATAAAACCTAATCCTCCCAATATAAATCGCTTTCCCAAAATAAATAAAATATACAAACCAAAACTGACCATGATTAAAAATGTCAAATTTCTACTGAACTTAATATGACAAAAAAGATTACGATACTATATGTTTGATACTTTCCTAGAATTGGTGTAGTAATCGTAACTTCTAATATAAATAAATACTTATAAACTCGTTATTGAATAAAATCATTATTAAAATAAAAAAATTGAACCTTGACAATGAAAACTTTGGGGAAAAGAAGAGGGGACTTACAAACATTGACATGCGAAAAATGCCTCGATTAGATCGAGCTAAGGGGGTGAGTCTTCCTTTCCGTTCGTTCGATTCTCTTGTCGTCGAGCATCAGATCGGAGATAATAGAAAGGACGGATGAGAAGAATCTTTAGAGTCGCGGTGTTTTTTCTTTCCTTTTGAGTTACGGCAGAAAAGAAAAAATGATAAGTGGTTAAGATTTATTAAAATTTTGTCAATCCCCTAAAATCAAAACAATAAAAAAAATAATCAAAACAAATATTTCAAACTAGTAAACAATTAAATTTTATGTTTAATTCAAAAAAAACTCTCTTCTTTTAAAATAATAAAGCAATAAATTAAAATAACAAATAAATTTATATTTTAACTAAGAGAAAAAAATTATCTTTTTTTTAAAATAATAATACAAATAACATAATTAATAACAATCATATGTTTATATTTATTAAACAGCCAATATACCACTTGTAGCATAAAACTGTCGCCTATAAAATATCCCCTAAATATGTGATTTGTGAATTTGCAACCACAAATATGCTAGTAACTACTGATTATTTTACTATATGTAAACAACAACAAAACAGTAATGAAAAATCAAATCAGAATCTGAAAGGAAAAAAAACAAAAACAAAAACAAAATAGTAATCAATAACAATTAAGACCTGCATAAACTATACAAACTAATTACTAATATTAACATATACAAATGATATTAACATAATCAATAAGCATTATAAATTCAATAAAACTTAAATAGACCATTTAGATTATTTTATATTTTATATTTTTTCTTTTGAAAAAATCAAAATCTAAAAGCAAAATTATTTTTCTTCTTTTTAGAAACAAGAATTTATAATGCAAAATAATTAAAATAAAGAAATAAATAATTTGAGGGGGCTGGACTTTGAACTTGAGACCTATGGGATGGTAATACAACGTCTCAGCAAATAGGATACAAGAAATATTCATACATATATTCAAATAGAAATGAATATACACCGAGTTTAAAAGATACTATCTTATTATAAAAAAAAGAGTACATGGATTTTACGGTCGTTACATATGATCAAGAATAAATTTTACCATGAGCAATTTTCGGTTCATAAATTTGGGGAGTATTCCGAGAATCAAGATGAGTCGTACTCGAGGTCGGGTTCTTTCTAACCAGGGGAATCTGATACAGGAGCATATGATTAAGACCTAGACCGAATAGGAGAAGCAAGAGTCGATTCGACATGAGCGGTTTTGGAAAGATTGCGAGAAAATTTTGCAGAAAATTCGGGATTTAGAAAGATTCGACAAAATATTCCTTGCAATTTAAATTCAAATTTGATTCAATTTAAATTGCTATTTATTTATATTAGATTAGATTTAATAATATCTTTTTATATCTTATTATATTTTTAGTTAAAATTTATTTCCTTTAGTTAAGAACTATTGTATTAGACGGGTTGATTTTGATTATTGAATAAAAGTTGATTGTTTGCAAAGAAAAAAACCGCAGCTTTTGTTTGTAAGGAGAATCCATCATATCTCGTCCTTGGTTATTTAGGGTTTAGATCTTGTAATTGATTTCTCTTGAAAGTGAGTAGATCGTGTTAAGCATCGAACCTCCGTAGGCTGATCCTCATCATTGTAAAAGTACAAAATGCATGTGAAACTTTATGACATCTATTGATGAATCCGGGAATGCGTGTCTTCACGGTTCTCTTTATTTGTAAATTGTGTGGGAGTTATTTTGGTTTATCATGTATTGGGCTCAATTCCAAATGTAAAAAAGGAAGCAATCTCTACTTTTTTATTTGTAACCCAACCTCTCCTCATGTCTTCCTCTTATTTTTTCAAGTGAAATTCAAAAAAGTGGAATACGCGCGAGCATCTAATGCACTTTGCATTTGTATAGAATCACTTTAAAGTGAGACGGCTCGGTCAAGCTAGGGTTCGACTTGCTAGCAGCTCATCGTCTTGCTAGGATTCGTATAGACACACTTTAAACTTTATTTTGCTAGTTGCTCATCACCATCGGCTAATGAATAACTTAAGCCAATATAAATAAGCTTGATTAGACAACAAGCTATATACGAGCTAACCCAGCTCGTTCCACATCAACATCATGTCAGCTTCGATTAGTCCATAATTGTATAGACTCATTTTTCTTTAAAATTAAATAAATAAATACAATCTAAACTAGTTTTTTCGAAATATATTTAAAGCGTAATAGACCATTTTCCATGAACTCAATGGCCCAATGGTGCCTAAATGCAACATCATAGCTCACTATACCGCTACTACAATAAGGGGCTGCCCCTACGGATAGAGTTATCCGTAGGGGCAATAAAAGGTTGCTCCTACGGATTACTCCGTAGGTCTCCATGGTTGTCCCTACGGTGCCATAAGAATTAATTTAAAAATATTAAAACATAATTTGTTATTTGGCCATACGGATCCACAAAAGAAGGACCTACGGATTAATCCGTAGGGGCATGTATATGGGTTATTGATTAAAAAAAGCACAGAAAAGTCCCCGTTCCTAAAAAATTACTCTCTCTCATCACTGATCTCCCGAGCACGCCTCTCTTCGCCACCGCCCATGCCTCGTCGCCACCGCCCTCCCGCGCGCGCCTCGTCGTCCCCGACATCACCGTCGACTTCCTCGTCGACGATTGCGTCGTCGACCATCTTCGGTCTTCTCCATCGCCGGCCTAGCTACGTACAGGTTAGTAAATTTCTGTTTTTTTTTTACTTCTAATTATTATTTTATTTCTATTTCTGTTGATTAGGGTGAGGGTTAAGTTTAGTGTTAGGGTTCAGTTTAGCTTTATGGTTAGGGTTAGGGTTGGGTTAGGGTTCGGTTCAGTCAGGGTTAGGGTTAGGGTTAGGGTTAATTAGTTGCGGTTAGGGTTAGGCTTAGGGTTAGGGTTCAGTGTATATGGTTAGGGTTAGGGTTTAGGGTTAGGGTTTGGTTCAGATTTAAGGTTAGAGGCTAGGGTTAATTTGGGTTAATTAGAGGCTAGGGTTAATTTGGGTTAATTAGTGATAATTTGAAAGGGTTGGGTGTCGATTAGGGTTAGTTAATTTGGGTAAATTAGGTTAAGTTTGGGATAATTAGGGATAATTTGTGTTAGGGTAACGATTATGGTTAATTGTGGTAAATTTGGGTTATTTAGGGTTAGGGTTTAGGGTTAGGGTTAGGGTTTATTGTGGTTAATTAGGTTAATTTGGGTTAGGGTTTAGGGTGCACTAGTTCATTCAGTAGGATACTCGATGATAACGTTAACGTACAACTTTACCGTAAACACAACAAAAATTTACCCTAAACTAAAAACTTCAAACCCTTAATAACGAAACGTAAACGTAAAACCTATTCAAGTTAAATGTTCAAGTTAAAACCAATATATTTACTCGATGATAATATGAAACTTTCATATTATCATCGATACTGATATATGAAAATCAAAGCGCGACTTAGTCCCCGTTTATCGGTTAACATACGTTCGATGTTCGTCGTGACATAGAAATATACGAAGGTTGTTAAATATCGGACGGTATAGTTCGGTACTAACAACTGTCGTATAGTCTATGTGAGGAGAAGATTCAATCGTATGATAACCGATAGATTTGTCCCATGTGGACAAGTTAGGAATGTATAAAGCAAACACCTGCATTCACTTGTATTTTCATCCGTTTCGGGTTATTTCGTCGGTACTTTTCCGCTGGTTCTCCGTGTATAAAGATAGATTAGATGTTCATTTCAACGTTATTTCACAGCTTTGAAATGATTATCTATTCTATTACAGTGTACTCGGAGAACAGCGGGGAGGTGCTGCCGAAATTTACTCGAAACGGTTGAAAGCACAAGTGAATGGGTGTCTGCTCTATACATTCTTAATGGGATAGAAGCCTTACCCCCGACAGCCGAAACACACACATACAACACGAATACACAACAAACGCACACACAGCACATACACACTAACAACCCTACACTTAAGCGAAATCATAAATTGAAACACACATATATAGAATACAACTCATACATGGGTATCCTCAAATCTAATTTTGATTATCGATAATTTATTCTTTTCAACGACAAATACACACACAAAACATATACACGGATTTTCTCCTTTGTCAATAATCATTCCGTTCTTAGATTTCTCAATATAGTCATCATAACCTACAATTTATATGTTATACAGTCTAACATGGTCCATGAGTACATCAGAGTTAAGGACTGGATGTATGCGGATTGGCAACAACGTATGCAACCTAAATTTGTCGCAGGAGTTGCTGCTTTTATTGAATTTGCACACGCACATAATAAGATCGTGATAGAGAAGATTCCCTGCCCGTGCGATAGATATGGGAATAAGTACTGGCAGAAGGTAGAATTTGCAGAGCTTCATATCTTAAATATGGTTTTACTAGACTTTATACAATTTGGCTATATCACAGGGAAGGAGAAGAAGACGGTAATGCGGCAGAAGAATGTAACAGCCCTAAATTTCCTATACAAGTTTTTACAAAAAAATTTCAAATATCCATAAAGAGGTATTTTAGCCTGAGCACAAGTTATAAGTAATTATTTTGCTTTTTAATTACAAGTTACAAGAATGTAATAACTCCATTTTTAGTGTACAAGAAATTACTTTAAATTTAATGTAGACTTGGAGTATTTACTCTTGCTGCTATCATTTTAAGTAATTAAATAGCTCCATAATTACAAGAAAGAGCTTGTGGCTCATTGGTAATACCTTGCACTGCTGAACCAAACCACTAGAGTTCAAATCCAATACCCCACATTATTTTTAATATTATTTTGTTTTGAAATTTCTAGAATACCAACAGTCAACACGTGTTTTCTCACAAAAACCCCACTACCCATGAAAACTTAAAAGTACCAGTAGCTACCCCCGGCGACCCCCCACCTCCCGAGACCCCGACTCAGGCCGGTGCCGCCGGCCGGACTCGGCCGGTCGGCCGAGTCATCTGAATGAAAAATGTGCCCCTTGGTCTTCTGAAACCCCCTGCATGCTTCATTTAGAGACATCGGTTACAGAAAGCCATTAACCTCCATTTACTCCATTTTTAATGATTTTTTTAATACATTTTTACATTTTTTTAATTAAAAACCCTACACCTTCCCTAACCCTATAAATACACCATTACCCTCTACCCTCTCATCCTAAATTTCTGAGCCCACTCTCTCAAAATTCCAAGAGAACTTGTGTATTTTGAAAACAAGCTCGAGGCGAAGCTCCGACGAAATTCCGGCGGAACTTCCGGCGAACGTCTTAGGAACTACCGACGACGACGCAACGCATCGGCGATCCCTCTAGTTCCCCCTCACTCCTTTGTATAATCTAAAACCCGTAAGTCCTATTCTAACCTCTCTCTCTCTCTTTTTCAAAAATACGAATTTACAAACCCGACGGAATCGGAATAAATCCGATTTCCCATTCGGTTTTCTATAAAATTTCACTTCTCACCAATACAATCATGCTTAAACATCCTTATCTTGATTATTAAACACTAATCAAACAAATTGAACAAGTTTCATCACATGAAATGATAGCTTTCTCAATTTATCGTATTTTTCACTTAAATACCATATTGTTTTAATCCTTCATTTAGCCCCATCAAACTTGCTATACATTTAAAGTAGATCATGAGGTAACGACATACCTCCTCACACACTCATATGCAACATAACACGATAACCTAGAATACGAGAAAATAAACATTTTCATTTAAATACAATATACTTAATAAAACTATTTTAAAAGATTTAGAGTTGATACTTTTTTAAATAAATATCTCTTATTATGAAAATACGATAAGTTGTGGACATCGGTCGTTTATCTAAACCTGACTTTGTGGTGTCTAGGCCAGGCAAGTGAGAAAGGTAACTTTAAAATGCCCGTCTCACGATGATTCGTGAGCGGATCTCTCCTTTCTTCACTTGTACTTACCTGGCCCTGATTGGCGGTGAAGAGGCGATTTGAGGCATCTAACAACTTGTCGTTTAGACCATTTAGAAATAGTCTAGTTGACTTAGAAAACCCTAGAATCTAAAATACGGAAAATTGACTTTTTTACAAATAAATACCATTTACTTTATAAAACTGTTTTCTAAAGGATTTAGTAATTTACGATCTTTGCAAAGCGCCGCTACAACCCATTTTTGGGGAACCTGTTCGGATGGTGCGGATTATCGCACATCCTCGGGCTTAGTAGTGCGAGATGCAGACATCCGCAAGGAGCATTCGGTCTCGAAAGATTTAAAGTACGACATCTTAAGAAAATGAGGTTTTTAGAATATAATAAATATATTAAAATTATTTTTGTATAAATATATGTATATTTATTATTAAAATACCTATTTTGCTATGATATAAATATTCCACTTTTTCTAAAAATCACAAGAATAAATTTTACACTAAAATACCATGAATTCCAAAATAATCAATATTACAAATAAATACCTTTATTTATGAAATTAGGATATTTTCATTAGAAATATTACAATATAAAATCCACATTCATTACAACCCTAAAAACGAATAATAAATGCTTGGGGTATATTTTGAAAAGTATATAAAAGTATTTTTACATAAAAAACCCTCAAGTTTTATAAATTACCCTAAAGACCCTAGTAAATATAGGACTTCAATTTACATTCTAATTGTCTGACTCGGATTTGAGTCTGATTTGAATATGATTCAAGTACAATCTACAATTTATAATATTCCAATTCAATATGAACACATGAATCCATAAATCCAGTTATCAATCTATACAACTTGACTGAATCAAACCATGGATATACATCGATTATCCAGTTATTCCATTTACATGATTATGCAGTTACAATCTGTTTACTGATATCATGGTTTTGGTCAGTCATCCAACTATACAATACAATACAACAATACAATCAAAATACTACGGGGTTTAAGAGGTAGATTGGTGCGGAAGGTGTTAGAAGTGGCACGAGACAGTAAGATTAAGACACCTAACCTATATTCCGTTGCTGTTGTACCGTGGACTAACTGTTCCTTGTACATTCCGTTTGCCCTGGTCTCTAGCATACTGAGACCCCTCTCGTATACACTGGCATCCTTCCGTACCAAGCTACAAACAACAGCGTAAACACAATATTCTACAATATTATACAACTTTAAAAGATACCTCTTATTTTGTCTTTTCTAATCCTCCCTTATCTTTGGGACTTACCGAGCGACCTGTTCGCTGACGACATTCTATTTCTTCCTTCTTTGAATGTCGTCAGGTAATCTGGACACAGCAGAGATCGAGCCCACCAGTGAAGACTTGGATCAGTTCCTCGAAAACCCCGAGCTCTAGACATTGTACCTTTTTCTATTCAGTATTTTTCATTTCCTGTTATGCCATTGTTTAGGCATCGCTTTTATTCCAGATGTATTTACCTTTCATGCATTGTACAAAAGAATGTTATTAAATAAAGTTGCTGTTATTTTTATATCCCTTGTCTCTTGTAATTTAACTTTATATTGCTTAGATACGCTTAGCGTATTTACTTCACAGTAAATACGTAGCGGACCAGTCCCGTCCCCTTCGCCGTATACCAGGAAGCGGGGCATGACAAAGAAGAAGGAGAAGATGGTAACGCGGCAGAAGAAGAAGGAGAAGACGGTAATGCGGCAGAAGAAGAAGACAGTAATTTCTTTCCAGGAGAAGAAATGGAGGATATGACAGAGGCTGTCCTGGGTGAATCTATTCGTACCGAAGTTGACATTCCTTCTGGTCAAGAACCGCGTGCGGATAAGTATGAAAATTTCATGAATGATGCTAGAAAACCAATTTATAAGAATGCAAAGTATTCCACCCTCTCATGGTTCGTCCAACTTTTCCAGATTAAGTGCATAAATGGATAGAGCAAAAAGTCATTCACAATGCTTCTTTCGTTCTTGAAAGATTCTATGCCCCCGGGAAATAACGTGCCCGACAGCTGGTACGGAGCCCAGAAGATGATGTCTGATTTGGGTCTGAAGTGTGAGAAGATTCAAATATGTCCTAAAAATTACGTGTTGTACCGGAAAGAGAATTCAGATTTGAAAGAGTGTCCAACATGTGGAGAAGCCAGGTATAAGCCGAAAGATTCTGATAAGAATCCCGATATACCTGTCAAGATAGCACGATACTTTCCCATAACACAGAGGCTGCAGAGGCTATTCAGGTGTAAGAAAACAGCCGAGGCAATGATTTGGCATCACCGCGCTCCTCCAAGTGAAGATGGAAAAATGAGTCATTCAAGAGATTCACCGGCATGGAAGGATTTCGATATGAGGCACGAAACATTCAATAGCGATCCTCGCAATGTCAGGCTCGGACTCGCTAGTGATGGCTTCTGCCCATTCAACTATATGGCTGGAAGCCACAGCACATAGCCCGTTGTAATGATAGTTTATAATCTGTCGTTTTGGTTGGCTATAGACCAATCATACTTTATGATGCCTTTACTTATTGACGGACCAAACTCATCGGGAAACAATATCGACGTCTATCTCCGACCTCTAATCGATGAGTTAAAATCTTTATTCGTTGATGGTGTAGAGACTTACGATGCAAATACAAATACAACCTTCATACTGCGTGTGGTTTTAATGTGGACAATTAATGACTTTCCTGCGTATGGAATGCTATCAGGTTGGTCCGTACATGGTCACAAAGCATGTCCTTATTGCCATCAATATACAACATCAAAATTCTTGAATTTTAGCAGGAAGGTTTGCTATTGCGGCCATCGACGTTTCCTGCCTCTAGACCACACCTACAGCTTAGACGTTGTTCACTTTGATAGTCATCAGGAGCTTCTTGGACCTCCAGCCTCATTGTCCGGAGAGGACGTTACTGCTCAGTGGGATGGTTACAATAATGTGAACTTCGGGATAGATCCAACAAAACAGTTCAAACCACCATTCTGGAACAATTTAAGCATTTTCTTCGAGCTTCCGTACTGGTCAACAAATTTAGTGCGTCATTGTCTGGACGTCATGCACATAAAGAAATGAGTATCCGAGCACGTACTCAACTTGCTTCTTTGTAAAGACGGAAAATCGAAAGACAACTTCAATGCTCGGATGGATCTACAGGACTGGGAAATTAGAAGTGAATTGCATCCTAAACCGATAGCGGGTAAACCAGGCATGTTTGTACTTCCCAATGCCGCGTATCATATGTCACAACCGGAGAAGAAAAGATTCCTGCAGGTGTTGCATGATTTGAAAGTTCCCACAGGTTTCTCAGGATCATTCAGCAAGAAGATAAAAATTGTGAAAGGCAAAATCGATGGGCTGAAAAGTCATGATCATCATATTATTATGGAGCACCTTCTCCCATTAGCCCTCAGGACTTCCCTTCCCGAATCGGTTGGTCTGGTAATCAATGACCTATGTTGTTTTTTCAGAGAATTATGCACTAAAACACTGGATTTTGTGACGTTGAAGAAACTAGAGAGTAATATTTCGTTGATAGTTTGCAATTTTGAGCATATTTTCTCACCGTCATTTTTCGATATCATAATACACCAGGTGGTTCATCTTGCAACTGAGGCTAAGTTAGCCGGACCGGTACAATATCGATGGATGTATCCCGTCGAGAGGTACGTTGAATTTTTCGTTTCGCGCAATTTGTAAAATTATTGTTGCCCTGTATGCCCATATTTATTTATTTAACATATTTTTCTTTAGGTACTTCTATACTCTTAAAAAGTATATATGCAATAGAAATCGACCAGAGGGTTCTATAATGTAAGGTTATCTTCTAGATGAAGCAACCACATTTTGTTCCCGCTATCTGGACGAGAACATTAAGACGAGACTTAACCGGCCTCGAAGAATTCAGGACGGGTCATATGGTAAAGCAAATTATAAGACGGTAGACACTATGTTTATCAACAAGATATACCGGTTTATCCTCCTCAATGGCGCATGTCTTGAAAAAATTAGAGAGTAAGTTTTTTTGGATTAATTGTTATATTTGTGTTTGTGTGTGTATGAAATGATATAATATTAATGTCATAATTTATTGTCGAGAACAGAATTCATTTTAACGAGCTACGTGAGAGGCATCCTGATTGGAACGATGAACAATTGGA
Source organism: Agapanthus africanus (assembly GCA_030015575.1). NCBI lineage: Eukaryota > Viridiplantae > Streptophyta > Magnoliopsida > Asparagales > Amaryllidaceae > Agapanthus > Agapanthus africanus. The sequence goes on from CM057339.1 coordinate 34,226,827, forward strand.
AAAATATCATCAGGATAATTTTTGCGATTGGGTTGTAGATCATGTAAGTTATTCGAATAACATGTTATTGCTATCAGTTTTAATCTAAACTTATATCGTTATGTATTTGTCGTAAAATTTGTTTTGTTAGATCCACGATCCGAACTTGTCTGCATCATTAGAGAGTGATTCAAGATGTTTAGCTCAGTTTCTTAGTATGGAGGTTGCATATTATAAAGGATTCGGTGTCCTTGGATACAAATTCGAAGTTAAGAACATAGAAATATCTAGAACCATTCAGAATAGTGGAATTGTGACGGTAGGATCGGATGGTGTGATTTATTATGGATACTTAAATTGTATACTTGGCATCCAATATCCCGGACGATCAGAACCGTTTTATATATTTTAGTGTACATGGTACAATACACGAACCGATACGGATAAGTGGAGAAGCAATCTCGGGACTTGGAAAAATGAATATGGGTTGACCAGTGTGAACACACTTCGATTTTACGGTCAGGAAGATCCGTTTATCTTTCCGAACCAAGCATTCCAAGTATACTACTCACAGTGTTTGAAGCATCCGGGATGGAGTGTCGTATGCCGTTGGAAACCCAGGGATGTTTACGATGTCCCAGAATTCGAGGACAGCGATGAGGATGAAGAAGAGAAAAGATTTCGAGTGCTCCGACCGTCTGTTTCGAAAGACGGGTTGTCTTCGGCTGATCATGAAGTTACGTGGGTTAGAAATGATATCGATGATGAAATCCAAGTAGATATGTCTAATACGTCCACAAAACGAAAAAGATTATCGGTAATGTTATATTATTACTTCACATTTTACGATCTATACATATATAGCATGCATATATAATGATTGTCTAATGCGTCCACGAACCGTTTTATCTAGATTTGATGACGATGACGGGAGCAGCGAGGGGCGGCAAGAGCTCCAGCCGCGGCACCGGCAGAGGCAGAGGCAGAGGCACAGGCAGAGCGGTTCTGCCATTTGGAGAGCTGCGTAGGGAGCTTCAGAGGGCCGGTCTTGCACCCCAATCGGAGACCCCTTCGTATGCCTCCTTCCGTGTGGACTTTGCCACACCTCCAGATATATTGCACGCATATTCATTTTGAATGTAATATTATAGATATCCTTGCATATTCATGTCAAAATTACTTACATTATCAATGTTTGATTGTCTAGCTGTTGGTAGTGCGTGCACATCAGGGACAGAGGCCACTCTTGAACCTCCAAGTATGTTTATATATCATATAGTGCATGTATATTGATTTAGAATGTTATATCATAAATATACATACATTCTTTTTGCTCTTAGGTACTTACATCTCGGGCTGTAGGTGGTGCCTCCACATCTCCGGCAGAGGCCACCACCGTACCTGCGGGTATGTTTATATATCATATAGTGTATACATGTTGATTTAGAATGTTATATTATTGATATACACATTCTTTTTGCAATTACTTATATAGTCAATATTTGATTGTCTAATTATAGGTGGTGCGTCCATGTCTGGTGCAGGGGTCACTCCCGTCACTTCCATACCCTCCGCTCAGTCTGCAGGTTTGTATGAATAAATATAAAATATTTATTCATTTTACATATCCTTTAAGAATAAACATGAACTTCATGTAACTTTATCGATATTTATTTTCTAGTTGGAGATGCGTCCACGTCCGGGTCACCGGTTGTTCCTCACCGGAGGAACTATCGTCCCGCTCGTGCTGCTGCCCGGGCCCAGGCTCATGCTTCTGTCGCCGGAGGTATATATCACACTTCAATTTTCGTTAAATCTTGATTTCTTAATACCACTTTGTCTTAATATTGATTGTCTTGATATTTCTTATAGATGCAGGGCATTCCCATCCCGAGAGGGAGACTTGAGGCCCGAATCAGTCCCACAGGCTGAGGCCCAACAGAGCTAGGGGGGAGGCAGCATTCCCTCTCTTCTTTACCCCTGATTATCGCTATACCGGCGATTATTCCGAGAGGTTCGGCCGGTATATGGGGATGAGAGCCGCCTCGTGAAGAAGTATCCACTTCACGTTGAGCGGGGCGACCAGCACCGGCGCTCATTTTCCCTCTTCTGGGATCAGGCTCGGGTATTAATTTATAGTTTCATTTGACTTACCCAATATATTTATTATTATTAAACACTTGCAATTTAATAACATTGTTTTTTTTGTATTTGCAGTTGAATTACGACTTTCAGCCTGTACCCGACCCTGATCATCCTGAGAGAGTGCTCGATCTTCACGCTCTGTAACATGGCCTGATGAAGAACATGCAATTAAAGGTCCGATACAATAGGAACAAGCTAAAGATCGACTTCTATTCCCTGTGGATGGCAACCCCGAGGCAGAGAGAGCGGCTCTCCTACATACTCCGGCCTTTGCGAGAGTCGACGTAGATACATGGCCTCTCTTGTGCCAATATTTCGACTCTCAGCGCAAACAGGTTTGTATTTTAAATGCAATTCAAAATAAAGAGAATAGGAAGTCGGCGAAAAGGGGTCGCCCCACTTATACAGATGGCTCGAGAAATATTACTTGCGCCATGGAGTTATCGGTAAATTACAATAGACCTACTGTGATATAATATAATATTAAGAGTTATTTTATAATATATGTAAATTTTTTGCAAATTGCAGATAGCTCAGACCCTGGCGCAGGGGGTACACCGAGCGTGTTGTTCGCGTATCTTGCCATCCACGGCACCTCGACAGATCCTTCTACGGGCGAGCTTCGATTCCCCGACACCGCTACCCAGGAGTATTGTGTAAGTGTTAATATTTATTCTAACATGTTTGAAATTTTTGTTTTGAAAAGTTCAAATTTAAATGATATACTTATATTTTAATGGTTAATATGGGTGTAGAAGCGGGTGGTGGAGCAGGCGGAGGCATCGGGGATCGATTTTACTGGACATAACGATCTGATGCTGCTGACCCCAGTTCTAGACGCCACACACGGAGGGCACCATAGAGGTTGGGAGAGAGGCCGAGGACTGGATCCTAGTAGGGCCCATATGAGGTTAGACTCTACTCCGGCGGTTACTTCCCTTACCCCCGTGAGCGACGTCTAGAACAAGATGTTTCCACCTTGAAGACCGCCGTCCAGGAGTTAAAGGAGATGATGGTATGTATACTACTTAATAGTAAAATATTATATCATATTATAAATAGTAACATATCCAATATTAGTAGCTTGAGCTTATTTGGTTGTAGACTTAACTTTGATTAATCTTAGATTGGGGTTTCTAAATAACCTGATAATGAAACTAATTCGACTAATACACAGTTCTTACTCGTTTATTACACACAAAATTGAACAGATGCGACAGGGTACTTCGGCTGCGGATCCACATGCATCTCCTTCGGCTGCGGCTCCGCAAGCCACTACCTCGGCTGCGGTTGTGCAGACCACTCCTGCAGCTCCACAGCCCGCTCAGACTCCTGCACAGTCCGCTCCTTCATTGGTCGAGTTTTTGACGACTCAGGCCTACACCGAGGAGCAGATGCGCCAAATTACGTCGATTATCAGAGGTGGAGGAGCTGGACCGAGCTAGGGTAGCTTTATTTATATTTTTGAGAATGTATATACTTATCTGATACATATTGTATAAATTTTGGACGATAATGGTTGGTGGTAGTTTATGAACGATGATTTATCCTGATATCGTATTCTGTGTTTATGAACGATGATTTATCCTGATATCGTATTCTGTGTGTCTATTTCTTTTATATATTATGCGTGAGATATTAATTATGAATATTTCTGTATATATATATGATGTATATATTATTGTGCACAAGACGGGTTAAAAACAGGAAGCTCGTTTTTTTTTTTAAAAACCTGATATTATGTACATACGGATTAATCAGTAGGGCCATCTGTTGCACCTGCGGATTAATCCGTAAGGCCACAGGTTGCCCCTACATATTTAACCGTAGAGACAAAAAATCAAGATATCTGACATTTTGCCCCTATGGATTCAGTAACAGAAGTTACACATGCCCCTACGGATACACCCGTAGGGGCTTATATGTAGACCTACAGTTAACTCTGTAGGGGCTGGATAACTGACATTTTGCCCATATGGGTTCAGTAACAGAAGTTACACGTGCTTCTACGGATTAACCCGTAGGGGCATATATGTAGACATACGGCTTAATCCGTAGGGGCGGGTATTTTATTTTATAAACCACTAAATTAAATAAATATTTTGTCCCCACGGCATATTCCGTAGGTACATAGTCCCCTACGCATGAAACCGTAGGGACAAGTTTTACTCCGTAGGGACATATTCAGGGCAAAGACTTGCACCTGCGGCGATTGCACCTACGGAGAATTTTCTAGCCCCCTACGAATATATCCGTAGGGGCAGTGCTTTGCCCCTACAGATAAAACCGTTGGGGCAACCCCTTATTGTAGTAGTGTATATATATACACCAATATCAAAACTCATAAGCAAGATCAAACTCCAGCTTATGTCTTCATTTATGAGTTGAACACCTTTAACTAATTACAGAATTAATTGAACCTCATAATAAAACACCATATATCATCCACAGGCTCAAGAAAAACTCAACCTGGACCAAAATTAACCAAACCATCGTCCTAACCATAGGGACAGCCCCTATTCGTAGTAGTGGTAATAGAATTTCCTCTTCAAAGTGATGGGTAAATTATTGTTTTTTTTTAAATTTCTTTTTTTAAGGACTAATGTGTTTTTCTGGAAATAAATAGTATTGCTATCAATATATTGTTTCATTAATTAGTTAGCAACGAAAAAAACAACATCACACATAGATAGCATAAGTCAATTATAGACTCTCTGTTATTTGTATGCATCTATTATATATGAGGATGCAGCCATAAAAAAAACATAATATAATAAAATAGTGATTACTTTCTATATATGAGATAGATATAAGGGCTTTGCCATGATTTTATGTCAACTAGAATAGAGTTTTTAAGTGCTTGAAAAAAGCTTTTGTTACAAAACGGGAAACCTTAATTAACTTTAATTGCATGCATTCTAACCTTGTGCTACAAACCTCTAGTTTAATTTCGAAACCCCTTATTTCATATCATGGCTTTCTTAATAAGTTTTCTAGATATACAATTTGACAGTAACTAATTAAGAATGTTCGTTTTGATCGGCAGGTTGTCATAAAACTTTGTAGGTGTTTCATAAAAGCATGCTACTCCATTTTGATTAAACCAAAAGAGCATGAAAAATGAGAAATGATATTTTCAAATAATATTAATAATAATTCTGGTTTCCATTAAGCTAAAAGGAAACCGTGTTTGCATGTATATGCAGAACGTGGTTTCGCTTGTAAGAATGAGGTTTCGCAAAGTTTAGACTCTGTTTACAAGAAACATACAAAACCTATAAAGTACTAATAAACGTGTCATGCGCAAAGCGCATATGTTTTTTGAATTTCCGAACCATCATTTCATATACAATATCACAAGTCAGTTTTTTTAAATTAAAAAAAAAAACTCCACGTATTCAGGGTTCACTTCATTTGTGAACTAGCAGAGTCAGTGAAAAATATTACGAAAAATTCATTTTGATATTTTTTCATGATCTACGATGAATTTAAATAAATCATATAAAAAATGTCCCAGGATATTAAAAATTTATGACAACTAAATACAGAATAATCATGACGGTTTAAGAAAGAAATTATGCTGCAATCTATATCGATATTATGCTCTATATATTTACTGTACGATTTACTTGCTTGAGAGGCTGAATTTTAGCATAACAAAATCGTAAAATACGCTGGTTTTATCGATTTCGTTTTAATTCGAAAACCACACAAAACCTAGATAGGAATGGTTCTAAGATCAATTGCAACCTCATGATTGCAATCATATGATATAACTCAATAGATGATCATCACTCTATTGAGGACTAAAATATGAAAAATACTAATATTCAGCATGATACAAAAATGGCTTATTCACCCACATGTTTGAGGGCCAAAATATGAAAAATATAAAATGGGATGGGGAGAATTGAAGATCCAAAATGCTTGAAATCAATCTTCCAGCCTTTCGTAGGGCTTTATATTATATATAATAATTGTGTGATTTGTTTTGCTTTAACATGTATTCGGCTCAATTCCAAATGCAGAAATAAAGCAATCTCTGCTATTGTAACCCCACCTCAGAAGGCCTCATGTCAGAAAAAAAATGCTTGTAATATCTGAATAGTTGCCTGTAATATCCAAACAGTTGCTTGTAATATCTAAAAGATTGCTTGTAATATCCATGTAGTTGTCTCTAATATCTAAACAAATAAAAGGCATAAAGACCTAAATGAAATAGGACGCAAAAGTTTTATTTACAAAGATTTTGAACAGTAGGCTCTTCCCATCAATTTTTAAAATATCCAAAGGGTTTCCTGAGTTGGCCGAGGGCTTTTTGACAATTTACCTATTAAGTTGAGCCAATAAAACTAAGCTTGATTAGCCGAATTCAAGCTATTCAAGCTAACCCAGCTCGCTCCTCATTAACATCATGTCAATTTCGATTAGTTCATAATTGTATATACTCAATTTTCTTTCAAAAAAGAGAGGGGGCGGGCAGGGGGGTGTGTGTGTGTGTGTTTAAACTTGTTTTTTTTTAAAAATAGAAAAAAATCTGAATCTATTTAGACCATTGTCCATGAGCTATTAGACAATTGCCCAATGGAGCCAAAATGCGACATCATAGCCCATTACACCAATGTCAATTCACATGGCACAATAGCCATGCCCGTAATTGTATTTCTACTCAAACTAATTACTTGGAATTATTTTGATTTTATTTTATTTTTTATATTCACTTGAAGCGAAAAAATAAAACAGCCAAATTCACAAACAAGATCAAAATCTAGCTTATTTATTCATTTATGAGTTGAACTCCTTTAACAAACAAGCAATTACTAAATTGCACCTAATATAATAAAACAAGACATGCCAAACATGCACTAACATCGACCGGCTCAAGAACTCAACCTGGACCAAAATTAACCAAACCATCATCTGTTCAAATACTGATTCACATAAAATACTTTTACAACCAAATGAGACTGTAATCATATGAACATAACATTATAGAATTCTTACTTATAACAGCCATAATATACGTTTGAACTAAAGATTGTATAATGCAGCGTCTTATACCAAGCCTATTTATATTAATGTGGAATACACTTACCCTTGCGCTTTATATACATGTATATGATGCAGCAACCTGTAACAAATATTGATCAAAACAGGAAACAAACATCCAACAGTTGCTAGAATAATTAGGCATCTAAAGCCACACATATGGCCCAACATTTATTTTTCCATCATCAAATTCTATTTTTGACCTGTAACCACCATCTCTGTTATAACTGAACAAATGGACAATGCCCTGAATGTTTCTTCGCTCTCATGCTCGAAGGGCCTAATCCTATAGTAAGTACAGAATCGAGAGAGGATTGTATCTTATTTACAAATTTTAGAGATTTTTTGAACCATACCTCTTGCCTCTGCTTTTTACGCAATTAAACTCCTCGATGGAGCTCTTCTTATGAGATCACGCCGGGAAAAAGAATTCTCCGGCTGCAGGCTTAATTTAACAGGGTAAACATGTATGCGTTTATCTCCCGTTGTGTCTGAAATCATTCTGCATCTACAAGCAGTCAAGGGAAATAAATTACATTTTTCTTTGTTCAACACTTCAACAGATTACTTGGCATCCTTGGAGTTAATAAATCAACGCAAAGAAAGCTAAAAATGAAGTGATAGCTGTATATTAGAAAATCCCTCTGTAGTTTACCCTGTATAGAACTTATAAGTTATAACCCCTCAAGTGATTTACTAGCGCAAACACCCCTTCTGTTCGACGAACAAAACCCTCAAGACACCCAAACCCTACTCTGAAAAATACAAACAAGTTCTAAACGATCCCTTGAGTTGTATAGAGCTGGATTTCAATATTTCAAAGGATATCGGTTGATGAGTAGAAGTTTTTTGTGCAAATAAATCATTCCAGGGGATATAAGGGTTGTATAGGGTAAAGTACGGTGGGGTCTTATTCAATTAACAATATAAAAATAGCGGATACATTCGGTCCAAGTATCCGTAACGCTTATTCTAGGTTCAGATAACAGCAAGTAATCCGCATCCATCTGCAGAAGAAAGAATAATGGTCATGAACAAGGTTTATTTTCTTCTATTTATTTATTTATTTTACTGCTTCAATTTATAAAAGATTCAGGAACTAATTGCACTTACATCAACATCAGATGGCACAATCTTTACCACGCCCCCTAAGATGTCCTGTGCGATGTAAGAACTCGAGGACATCAAGCCTTGCTCGGATGAGGTTTCATCTCTGAAATAGTTACTATTTTCCATAGACGGAGAATTTGCTTTAGGCCGCTGCGTAGAACTTGGACTCTCGAGCCTCTCTTCATGCTTGCTGTGAGAAAAAATAAGAATTAGAAGCAATAGTGGATCTCCTGACACATAGAGCATAAGTATTTTACTGCAAAATCAAATATTTAGAGTTTAGGATCGTAGTAAAAGGATTATTCAGATGACACTCCAAAAGTAAGCTACGGGTCTCAATGCAAAATATTAATTGTGAAGAACTTGTGTATAAAGAACAACAAATAGACATGCCCTTATTATAATCGAGTTTCTTGTGACCGTGGAGATGCCACCTGGAATTTTATGAGGGTGTGAACTAAGAGAAATTCTATATTGCCATTTCAAAATGATTGCACTATACTGCTAGTTGATGTTAGCTTCATATACGTTGTTATCCCCAGCTCAACAGCTTAAGCTAGCTATTGGGTAAGGTGGTTCTTGAAATGGAATCAGGGCACACCAGGTTTCAAGAGGTCTTGGGTTTAAACTTCATCGTCGTCGTCTTAAAGATATATACTTTTGTGCTCCCATTTATTCTGTCTTTACAAACAAGTTTTCATTTGAGGCTTTTCCACATGGGACTTTGCCCAATGGCCCATGTGAGAGGTAATAAGTTTTATGTTGGTTTGATGTACATTGTTATCCCACATCTCAACAACTTAAGCTTTTGGATAAAAAGGTTTTCGACGCGTAAGATGTGCATAGCTTTGAGCTATGTGGCACGGATTCAGATATGAATACAAAGTACGATACAATTCAGATTCACGGATTTGCAAGTTTCCAAAAATTTAAGATACGAGATACATTTTATCAAGTGGAATTTGCATGAGAGGCAACAATTAGAGGCATGGAGAGAAGGCCGTGGCTGGGGCTTTGCAAGGAGATGCCAGAAGCCACAACTCAGTGAGGCGGCATGAGGAAAGAAGACAGTGGTAGTACTTGTCCAAAGAGATAAGTCCTAACTTTTTTGTCCATAGTTTTTTGTTGGGATCATCAGGTTTGGGTATATTAATAAAGGATGTACGTTAGTAGATTAATTTCAAACTTCAAAAACCCAACCCAAACCGTCTCTAAAAATCAATTTAAGTGATCAAACCCGACACGCAACCCCGATCCGTGAATCATGTTGAATCATGTAGTATTTAAATTATTTTTTAATTTATTTATTATGAAAATCAAGTTTCACGCCTCCATTTCACAAATTGGAGTGAATCGAAGCGTATCCGCTCCAATTCGTAAATCAGGATCAATTAGTGATTGGTTTTCACGAATCCATGCTTCATAGGCATTGATGTTCCTGACATTTCACTGAAAGTTTAAGTAAATACCTTAATAGGTAGCAGTTGATGGGGCCCAAGGAGCTTCTCATTAGAATTTGATAATGTCGTTGTGGAAAGTCAAGACCCTGCCAAAACTATTTTTTAAAAAAACTTATCAACTCCCAACTGAATAAAACAGAAATTATGTAAAATCTCTTTTTACCCACCTCATCAGGATCTGGAACTTCAACACTAGTTCCATGCGGAGCTTTTACAGCAATAAGAGTAGAATCCTGTTAAAATAAAAACACTATACTCAGAAACCAAAAAACGAATTGACAAAAGTTTGAATTCATGTAACATACGAAATCTTGCAAATCCAAACCTGAGAGCAGGGAAGGTTATTGATATCTTCCTTGGTAACAAATAGCCGTCTAAGCAAAATTAAAAGCATTAGAGCTCGTCATAAAGAAAACTATGGATAAATTATGAGATCCAAATGCAATGAAGTTTAAATTTACTTGCGATATCTTTCATCTTCACTCATGGCCCTCAGGCTGTCCTGCATTTCTCTGCTAGACAATAAATGGTAGAAGCTAAGAACACACAGATGTTTGAGGATACAAACTTTCAAACTGGAGAAAACAAACCTTATCATTTCATCTACTTTGCATTCATCTTCATATAGTGTTTCAACTTCAGCCTGAAGATTGATGAGATGCAAAACAATTAATATTAAAAGTTGAAACCAGAGAAAGTAAACACAACACAGACTTTTCTGTAAAACATGGCCCACTTGGAAAGATAAATTAATGGGATAAATAATCATATTTGAAAATAGCAAATGACAAGGTCTGAATCTAGGAACTCCTGTAATAATCGTAAATTATTGTTGCTTCTTTAGATAACACTTCCCCAAAAGCTTGAGCTGATGGGCGGTGAGCTAAGAATCAAGCAAGCATAAGCAAACACAGGGTTGAAAACCTATGGATTCAGAAGCAAAGGTTTAAATGTAATACTATATGTGTAATTGAAGCTATTTAACATTCAGAAGGATTGTTGCAATATATGATTAGATGTTAAATTTAGCATTTGTGATGTTTTGATAATTGCATATACCTTTCAAGGAGTCTAGAAGCAACATCAACAACGAATTGATACTTCCAAGATATTTAATACCAACCAATAAGGGTGTGTGGGATTGATACACGTTAACTGGGTTATTTCTTGTAAACCCTCCTATAGTATGGCCTATTCCCCAAAAATCCTACCTGTAATTCAACCATTAGCCTCTTTTTCCTCATTTTTGTATCTCTATGATAAGATTGTATTTTTTTATCTTTGCCAGCATTGCAAACAGAAAGCAAATATAATTTTTATGTGAAAACCGTTTGTTAACCAATCTTTGGTAAATGAATTAATTGTTAAACGTTTGTTAACCAATCTTGGTAAATGAATTAATTATCCCATCAATGTAAGTGGTGTCCATTGACTAAATATATTTAAAGCAACTCCTGCAGTGCGTTATATAGAGAAGAAAGGCAGCAAAAAGAACTTTTTGAACATAAGTTTACCTTTAAATCTGCTATTTGATCATTCAACTCCTTTGGTCTTGATATATTAGTACCCCTGTTGTATATACTTGTTAGCAATCGTCAAATAGATCAGGGAAAATTAATAGGAAAGAAGCGCAATAATTACTTCCAACGGATCATATTCTTCAACTTCTTTTCAATCAACCCGACACCCTCAAGAACGTTTGTTATATCATAAATTCTCCGCTTTTGAACCTATCAATGAAACATGACAGTATGCAAAATAATTAAAAATATTTTTAGACGAAGAACAAAAAAAAAGAATCGTTTAGATGATCTCTGCAAGACAATGCAACAAAGTATAATAACACCATACATCCAAAATCTCTGCCGCTCTATTCAAATCAAGGGTTCCATCCTCAGCTTGCTGGAGTAAATTAAGAAATTTCTTTGTCAACAAGCCTGTCAATAATATTTGCTTTTGTAAACTTTCCCATGCAACAATATATTTATGAAGGGAAAATTATGTGCAGACCTTTGGCTTCACTCAGAATCTTTTCCACCCTTACATCTTCTCTATGTGATAATAATAATAATGGCCCAAAAGTTTTTCTACCATCCAATTGGTAAAAGAAAAGGACAGATGCATAATGCAATAGGATTGCTTTGAGTTAAATAACCTACTCTCTAAATTAGAAAGGTTAAAGAAACTTTTCAGATGGTTTGAATTTATATATTTGTCATGAAGAAAATGCAAAGATCGAATAAAAAGAAATTCTGAGCCAGTTAAAGGGTGCAAGCACAATTTTTTTCCCAACTAGATAACTATAACTGGATCTCTGAAGATGTTGAATCCGTAAGAGGAAAACTTACTCAGAGAACTGTCATAACGACAATTGTTCGCAGCAGAACCTGAGAGCCAAAAAAAAGCATAAACATATCCTGTTAGGGAGAGAAAATGTCTCATAAACTTGTTCCTGTTTTAAGGTTAGACAAGCAAATGTTTTTAGAAACTTTAGTTACTGAGTAGTGTGAATACTAGAACTAGAATAAGATAAACAAGCATGTGATATAACAACCATAAGCAACATGAAAGTACCATCAGCTGATTCAGGATTTTGAGGCAGAAACCCTTTGCGTTTTGAAGCCTTTGGCTTTTTAGGATTCTTATCACCTGCACCTGAAACAGGTGGGAGCATATGGCCCCCAATTGCTGCTCTATGTCCTTCTTGTCCTGCTCCAAGTATTTTACAATCTTGTGCTCCATTAGATTGCTTTCTCTGCAGAAAGGGGAAAGCAAAATGGTAAATTGGCATAACATCCAGAACACCATATGAAGAATTTAAAAAATTGACTTGAAAAATCATACACTGAGGTGGTGCAAGACCTAAAGAAGTTTTGTGCAGATATGAAAAAAGAAGAGTTCGAAAGTGGTATCAAGAAAAAAGAAGGAAAAAACAGTTTAGAAGTGGCAGCATTAGAAAAATCTAGAAAAGCATAGCTCAAATTTGTATTTCATTCATCTCATTTTTATTATGCTTGGAGAAAATCTTGATAAATATATTGAGTGGTACTCTGATATGAAGCACATTTCTCGGAATACCACCAATTATTCTCAGCGGTCACTCGGGAATAGTAAACTTCAAAAAAAAAGTCAAGGATACACCGATATAGTTCCAATGAGTAAGTGGAATATCATGTTGGCTAGGTGAGCTTGATGGAAAGAAAAGGAGAAAGAAAATGAATAGATTATACAGCTGAAATTAAGCATTGAGTCCCTAGTGTTTCCAACAGATAAACAGCAAGGATCAAAACCACTTAATAATTGGCCTATAAAGTGCATGGAGTTGTTATTCTATATTCTAACTCTATAACCTAGAAAGGTTATGGCCTTTTCACTCAAAACTATATATATAAAAAAACTCTAACCTAGATTTCGACCTCATAAACACAAAATTGGAGGATGAAGGAGAAACAAGTAAGGCGTTAACTGAGACCGACAAAAGATGGCGAGAATGAAACCATAAAACAAAAGTAGTCTCCAATCTCTTCAGTAACAGCTGCTCGCATACTTGTATTTGTATATTGACAATTCCCCAAGGATAAACTGACAAAGTCTGAGAAATTGCCTAAGCAAGTGAAATTCCTCAAATTGCACGAATAGGCCACCCTCGAGGAAAAAATGTGTTTGAAGTTTGTGCCATATCACATTTTATTTCTACGCTAATACTCACATGTTACATGGCGATGCCTGTTGACATAGTATTGTAATTTGTAAGCAACTTATACATTGAGATTATCGTTGATCTAATAATTCGTGTGCTAGAAGGGACACTTTGCAGCCCCAGGGTACTAATGTCTCAAAGGTCGAAAATCAAATATATTCAAAGAGAGATTGATGCCGATAATCAAGTGGCTGGGTACATGTGGGTTTGGTGGCCATCATTGTTTTCCAGCTAACCAAGCAGAAAGTCACAACTTCAAACAACCTAGTCCACTTATGCACGGATCGATCAAACAAGAGAATTTGTCTACTGAGTGCTTCCAGGATTTAATGCTACGTAACCTCTAGTGACAAATTACCAGCAACAAGAGGAAGAAAGAAGTTCTGGGATTAATAAGAGTCCATGATCTCTTAGGAAGATAGATGCATCCATATGTTATCAAATCCATCGATGCATACTTGAGTTACTTTTCAACACACACATTATTATACGTAATTTATCCAACAAAACTTTTGTCAACAAAACCTTGATGAGTGTTCATATATACATAAGAACATTACAAGAGACGTACAATAAACCTTGATGAGAAGGATCGACCATTGTTGGTAGGTCTCATTTGGAAAACAAAATACCAGTGCCTTGATATAAACCATTGCCGCCACAAAAATAATTCTCTTGCTTCCAAAATTCTAGATAAAGATTCAAGAAACCGGGCTGGGCCAATACAAAACTCAGCAACTTACGGTCAAATATGCTGATTTCTGCTGCAGAGAGTAAGCGAAGGTCGTAACTAGAGCATACAAGCAAATTATTTTGAGAGTAATCTCCACCAAAAGAATTCATCTTAGTGGGAATGTGGCAAGTTGTGCTCTTTGCTAGGCGCGTGACAGCTAGTTGAGCAAAATTCCCCCCTTTATTAAAGCTTTTCTATCTCTTATTCATAGTGCCCAGAAATTTAGCATGATTAACACAGATTTGATGTCAGTTCAAGCTCGACCACTTACTATAAAACTAAATTAAATCTGCGGCCCAGTTTTGAAGCTAAAGATGATCAAAATACCGATCTAACAGATCTTAATTTATTTGTAACAGCAGCAGCAGTCTGATCGCACTTCAGATACTAAATCATAAACAAAATCCATGCAACTATCAACTCAAATCACCAAATCCCAAACTGGAAAGCTAATCACAGATCTAACCATCATCGATTCAAACAAATTCAAATAAAAAACAAAGGAAAAAGAAATTCACCGAGATCCAGTCCTTATCCAAGGCAGCAGCGAATCGATCGCTCAAATGCCCGAGCGAAAGGGGCGATCGGAACTGGAGCTTCGATAAGGGGAGGCTCGATCCCTGGATCTCGGGCATCCCGATAGCGATCTCGATGGATCAAACAAAAAGGAGCGATTTTTACCTTTTTGGTTTCTAGGGTTTTGAAGCGGAGGAAGAGAGAGGGAAATTAGAGGGGTTGGGTGTGTTTTAATTTGAGGGGTTTATTTGTAAATTGTAAAATGCTGGGGATTTTGGTTTTTGGAGGCAACGTAAAAGGACTCTTTTTTTTCTTTTTTTTATTTAAGACGTCATGAAAAAGCGGGAAGGGGGTATTGATGCGGTGCGTTCGAATCCGGATGCGCCGTTGGGGGCCGCCCGACCCGTTCCTTTTGGATTAGATTCAAACTTAGGAATATTTCATTATTTCATTTAGTTGGTTGATGTATTGTATGTATGACATATTTATCAGGAAAAAAATGTTTCTGTTGCGTTTTCCATTTGCCAAACATTTGTTTATGTTATGGATTAGTTTTACAATTTTTGAAATAGAGTTGCAGCGCACGATAAATCTTCACAGCAGATTGTCGCAGGGTTTAAATAATAGCAATAGTTAAGGCATCACACAACCTAAGAAATAACAATTGTTCCGATGCGCCGCTGGAGACACTTAACTCGTTTTTTTGGATTAACTTAGAAATATTTGTTTGGTGTAAGAAAATTGTTTCTGTTGGACATAGCTTATCGATTTTTGGAAACAGCGCTGCAAAATGCTGGAAATCTTTAAATAGATAGCGGGCTTACAAGTTGCTGCGGTCTTACAATAGTTGCTATTAGGGACACCAAACAATCACTTTTTTTTTCCACCCTACATGGGATGACAAACACTCTGTGCTGATTAATTTTTTGTTCAAATGTACACAAAACATATCTAATGGCTCGAGATTGTTTGACCGGTGAAAAAAGGTTGCTTGTGACAAAAGCTACATGATTGCTTAGCATCCAGTCGGTTCGTCATAAAACCTTTAAGTAAAATATTCCTTAGATCTTAGACATATGACATATCACCAAAAACTAGTATGAACTGAACTAAAGCCAACACGGAATGACCCGTCCAGGCTCAATTTTAACAGGCTTGATTCAATCAGCGTCCTAATCGGATCCAGGTCAGGTGCTTAACGGCTCATTGCATTTTCCCCATATCCATACCCCACTCCTTCTCTTCCGAAAAGCTCAAGGAAAAAAAAACCGTATTCCCACAAAATCCCTAAGCCATGTTTGGGTTTAGGGTTAGGATAAGTGTGGTTTATTTTTAAGTGGAGTCATAGAAGATGCAAATATCCCAAACTTCCAAAATGAAGTTTACAAAATTTTGATCGGATTGAAGTTGGGATATCTAAACACCTATCTTACATCACATAGCGTTTACAACTCATAGCGTTTGGACCAGTTGGAGCTAGACTAGAGCTCTCTCACACAGCTTTTATCGATACTGTGAGAAAAATTAATGGTTTTGAACACACTAGCGGTTGTATTATAATAAGCGTAGTATGTTAGGACCATCAGTGTTGAATATATCCAAACACCTATCTTACATCGATCAATGCAAAGCCATGTGCAAATTCAAAACACTATTTAAATACAAAATTTCTTGATTTTGGTACAACAATTCCTGATGGAAGTCATTTTCGGGTCTCGCTCAGATGTTGTCTTCCGTCGATCTCCTGGTGGATTTTGGAGGTGATCTCCTGTTGCGTGTGGGTCTCAATGGGTTTTGAGGAGATTGGTGATTTGAGGAATTTAGCGCCGAGTACCTGCAAAGAAGTCCTGGGGTGGTTTGGTACCACCGAGGACCCTCCGACGATCAAGTTAGTACGAGATCCGAGCAGAGTAACGGCAAAGTGGAATCCAGAATGGCTTACTTGACCCCTCTGTGATGGGGGTTTATATAGTGGCGGCAGCACGCAACAGCAGGCGCGAGAATCTCGCCGGCAGTTACGCTCCCGACGTCACGCCTGCGTAAAGAGCGGATCGCCCATTAATGGGGATCGTGATGGCGTGGAACGTGCGATGTTGCTGGCGGAGAATCTGCGCGTGGCGAGATTTGCGGAGTGGCGAGTACGCCTGTGAGTAGTGGAGTTGGTCGGTTGGAGGGACCGAGGAAGATGGCCTTGGCTGGGGAGCTCGGAGACGAGCAAGAGGGCCGAGAAGTCTTGGTCCTGTGGCAGCTCGGGGCGAGCTGAGGAGCCGAGGAGGCCAATTTGTAAGGGGGCTCCGAGGAGGGCCAGCTTGTGCTTGCAGGTCGGGAACGGGGGTGGCCTGGTCGGACCCAGTGGGCCCCTTCTTCTGAGTTCAGGGACACGTCATCCGCCATGTGTCCTGGTAATGGAGATCGCCAATATTGAGTATCATCATTAGCCCCCACTCTTGTCCCGACTAGCTAGCGGGTCGGGTCAGGAATGGACTGCCGGACCGCCCGGGGCGAGCTCCCTCCTAAGGTTTCGTCGGGACACGTCCCCGGGCTGTCATCTGTCTTTTTTGTCAGCGAATCAGAGCGAGATCTTTGCATTTAAGGAAGGTGCGCTGGTTCGTGCATTCTGTCGCTGAAGCGACGGTCCACGTGTCAAGCGTCGGTTGGCCGACGCGACGTGCGCAGACCTGCGGCGTCTGATGGGGTGCGGTCCAGTATGGGAACGATAAGTGGAGCAATCGGAGCCGTTGGACGCGAGGAGGCGTTTTGGCGGGAGATGAAGGGCGCCGTTGGATGAGATCGTTTGCGGTGATAAGTAGAGATGGGGCCCATTCCGGGGCCCCTACTCTTTCATATTCCCTTTCTTCTAAGTCTTCGCCGCTCGGCGCTCGTCTTCTTTCTTCTACTTTTGCTTCCCGAGGACCCATCTTTTTCAGGTTAGATGTCTTCCTCGGGGGATCTGTAGATGTTGTAGGAATAGGTTCTAGGGACCCTTTAGTTGAGCCTGAGTCATCTCGGGAAGTAGGGATCGAACCCTCTTCTCGGGATCGCGCGGCAGGGGCAGCCCCCAAGGAGGAGGCGGTAGATGCTACCCCCAGTGTCTCGTGTTGGGTGAGGCATGAAGACGAGCTCGCCAATGCTCGGGCTCGCTTCCACATCCCCTCACGTTATACGCTTCGTCTGGCCAAGGAGGGAGAGAGGGCAGACCAAGTACGGGGTAGGGAGATCACCCTGTACTTAGAAGCCTTTCGGGGTGGAACGCGCCTGCCCTTCTCTCCCGAGGTCGTCGAAGCGCTGAACTTCTTCGGGTTAGCCCTTGGCCAAGTAGTGCCGAATTCATGGAGGATTCTCATCGGGTTCCTGATCCGCTTGAAGTTACAAGCGGTTCCTTTCAGCCTTTCCCTCCTCGATTCTTCTCTCGTTTTCAAAAATCATCATAGGGGTCGAGCGGGCGACCCGAGGTGGGTCTACCTCTCTTTTAGAAAGCGACAGGGGGCGCCGCCAGGACAGGGGTTGTGGCCCTGCCTTCTTCAATTCACGACTGGAAGAAGAAGTTCTTCGTTTCCCCTCCCGAAGGCGAGGACTGGCCCGTGCCTACAAAGTGGTCGAGAGAGAAATGCTTGCCGGGGAACCAGTCCAGTAACCCCGTCGCGGTGAGAGTGGCGTCGTGGGAGCCCATCCCCGTTTCGACGTGCTGCTGTCTGAGAGGGTCCTGAGTTGGGCCGGGCTCAGCCCCGTTGAGTTCGTCGGTAAGTTTAGGCTTGCTTTTTGGCTTGTATATTGCCTGTGTCGCTAACTTCTTTACATTTGGTTTTGTGTAGGACCCATGGACATGGACTCGCTCCGATCTTCCATGCGCCAGCCGAGGAAGGTTGCGAAGGCTGGGGGCATCAGCTCTTCCTGCTCAAAGCTGCCCCGGCTCCTTCTCCTCCGGTGGTCGCGTCCTGTGAGCGTTCGGGGGCGGATCCCGCCCCGGGGCCTAGCAGAGTGTCGGGCCGGAAGCGGGCTCGGATTCTGGAGGACCCGGCCTCGGAGGAGGAGATCAGCTCTCCCTCGGAGCCGCTCAAGAGGAGTTCCCGGAGATCTTCCCGGGGCCCGTCTTTGCCGATCATGGTGGAGGAAGGGGGCCTCCAGTTCGCAGTGCCTTCGGGGCTATCCATCGCGGATAGCCTGCTGCATGAAATAAAAACATCGGCCGGGGGTAGAGTCCCCGGGGGGACCTTCAGGGCTCAGCTGGCGTCCATCGCCCAGGAGTCCGTGCAGGTAAGTGTTTGGTTTTTTTTGTGAGATTCGGTGCCTCCTTCATCTTTCTAATCTCTTTCCTGTCTCTCAGGTTCTCCATCACGTTGCCCTCGCCTTACGCATGGAGGCCGAGGTGATAGCCCCGGCGATGAAGGCTGCGGGCCAGCTCGCCTCGCTGGAAGAGAGCTCCAAGCGGGAGCTGGAGGCGATGATGGCGAGGGTCGCCACCCTAGAGGGCGAGGTGGAGGCCGGGAAGCGGGAGGTCGCCCGGTACCACGAGGCCACCGTAGAGGCCGAGGCCAAGCTTGAGGATGCTCACGTGCTTGCCGGCAACCTGAAGAAGACAGTGAAAACCCTCCGGAAGGAGCTGGGGGCAGCGACCGAGTCGGAGAAATCAGCCGACCAGAGAGCGACGAAGTTGACCGACCTCTCGGCGGCGAAAGCGGTGGAGGGCTACAAGAAGTCGAAGGACTTCTATGATGACCTGGCCATTGCCACGACCCTCATCTAGCATGAGGCCCTCGACGCCGTTAAGGCCCGGATGCCGGGGTTCGCCGACGAAGAGCTCCGGGCCGAATACCCCCTTGCGGATGCCGATGAGCAGGGGAAGGAGATTCCTGACGAGGAAGTCACCGAGCACCCTGCTCTTCTCGTGGCGGATGTCGAGGGCCCCGAGGTCGCGTCTGGCCCCGAGGCCTAAAGCCCCCGTCTTCCTCTTCCTTTTATTTTGTTGCTTCTGGAATTTGGTAAGCCTCCGGGCATTTTGTAAGGCTGGGGAGCCCAAAATACCCTTTATAAAGACTTTGCCTTTTAGTATTAAAACTTTTTCTTTGGTTTCATCGGTTTGCGCTTTGTCTTCTGTTTGCGAAGAATGCTTGTAAAATATCTCTGCTTGCACTGTTGGGCTTCCATGTCAGGTCGCCATCTGTCAAGCGATCGTTCGTCGAGTTGATTTCGATCACTTTCCAGGCGTGCCAAGCGCTGCCGAGAAGGAGGCGTCTCCATGGCCTCGAAGTCGAGGGGGATCGCTCAGACTCGGATAGACTTGATGCCCCCTGTTGGGGCCTCGGATTCTTTGCATGTGACGGGCAGAGGGCTGTCCGTCTTATTTATGCCGAGCATGAATGGGAAGCTGCTCGGTTGTCCCTTAGCGAGGGCCTTTTACTTCTAGCGTTGCGAGCAACGACCACTAGCTGGGGATGGTCGAGCGAGGGTCGGGCTCGACTGCCTCTGGGAGGACTTTGGGTCCTTAGCGTTGGAGGGGCTGTAAGAAGCCCACTAAGGATGACCGGGCAGTGAAGCTGCGCGGTTGCCTCTTGGCGAGGGCTTAGATCTCTGGCGTTGTCACGCCCCGCTTCCCAAAAATACGGGAAACGAGGGATGACTAGGCCAGCCATGCTCCTACGGTCAGGGAATAATCCCGCCGTAGTCTCGGCTTCTAGCATTACATGGTAATAAGTAAACAAAGCACAGCAGTAAAGGAAATGCATCACTAAAATATTACATCAAATTTTCATTGTTCACAATTCACAAATAAACAGGAAAGAACTACTAACCGAGTTCGAAAACAAGATATCTAGGGAAAACAGAAACGAAGAAAAGATACTCCAGGCTAGATCTCCGTCAGCTCGAAAGGTAAATCTGACTCCTGCGCTGGTCCTTCCTTGAGGTTTGAGCATGCACACTCAGGTCGTCAGAGCGACGTAATAGAAATTTTTATATTAATGACTTGAAACATGCAAATACGATAATAACGGTGAAAGTAAAATGCTGATAATCGCTATGTCACTAAATGATGCAAAGTATGATCTGTGTCCCTATCAGTCTCTAGGTCATGTTTGAAATCGTATAGTTGAAAGGAGGATCATGTTTAACAGGAATCTCGTACATACCCGAGACAACGGCCCACACGCCCGGGACATAACCCTGTCAGCCGGATCACTAGATCCTACCTAATATATATATCACTGCTCGAATGATCATCCTCTAAAACACGGTCCCGCTAATATATGATGCTCTTTCCACTTCGATTTCCCCTTTTTCCCCAGGTCTACACAATTGATGATTATGATTTAGTCGTGTATAAGTATGCACCAATAGCACGGTTTTATCACTGTTTACTGTATTAATCACTGTCACAAATCATTCACTTTTCCATTGGCGTACTTGACACTCCTAAACCAATATCATTCACGCACGATAATGCAATATCCACTGAATACTAACGCGCACTAACACTATATATATGGCAATTGGGTAAGGTATGTATATCTATGCGGTTAACAAGTCATGTGTAATATGAACCAATATGCACGTCATGAGCTTACAAAAATTGCAGTAATTCATATGTTCAGAATTCAGTGAAATAATACAGATACGATAACAAGTACACTCTGTCGGAAGTTCAGCAAAATTTGTTTCAGTACAATCGGGTTTCTGGTATTCAAGTTACAGCCGTTTCAATTTAAGCGCTCGCTGCAGGAAATTCAGTTTCTGAACTGAACGTCCGCTTCGCGACACGATTTTCATCCTGTTGGGATCAGAATTTAGCGACACTGCAGTTGAATGAAATCTAGGGTTTCCAATAGGGTTTTCAACTCAATAGACGGATTCTCAATCGCATCTGTAAGTCAAAAGTTATACACTGTTCAACACTAGTATGTCAATTCTGTTTCTGTTTGGGACTGCTAGACGTCCCGTTCTTTTAAATTACAGATTAAATAGCAAACGACGATAAAATGGGATGAAATCACTTGTGTTATTTACCTAACAGATTGATCTTCAGTAAAATGCAGGGTTCCGCAACATACAAGTTCAGGAAACAAGGTAGTAAACATTACGGGGCAAAAAATAATAACCAGAGTTGCTCTGGACTGCAGTCCAGAGCCGCTCTCCGAACCAATTCTCGTCATGATTTTAGTACAGAAACAATTAAGAACTTGCATAGGGTTACAGGTCGTCGAGTCTTCTTCGACTCGAGCCCTCGAACGCATCATTTCAATATGCACACAATTAATTGTGATTTTAACAATTTTCAGGTGCGGGAATTTCCCAGTTTTTACGGGTGTAATTGGGGGTGTTCGTTTAAGTCGTTAACAATCATATTTTTCAGTGAAATTTCTACACAAAGTTCATTGCCCAACGGGCCAGAGTATGCAATCAAGTTCCGTCAAATTAAATGAAGGTTTTCATTAGGATCTTGCATCGAACAGTTATGTCGTATAAGCTATCGTGAATTGTAATCATGGAATTTATACGATTTTAGTTTGTAACGGGAATAAATTAGCATGTAACAAGTAGGGTACTTGCCTGGAGACGTTTTGGCTATGCACGGCAGTGGCAGCGGCACGAACGCGTGACGATCGGCGTGGTTTGGATTCACGGCCTCGGCTCGCGATTCGGGTTCGACGTCGGAGTTGCCCGGAGATGTCTTGCGACCACCGGAGGCGGAGTAGGGTGCTGCGGATCTCCAGGGATGTGCTGGGGTCGACGACTGTCGGCAGCGTCGCTCCGGCAATGTGCACAGTGGGCGTCGGAGCTGTGGGTTTTGGAGGGGGAGAGAGAGAGAGATAGTGGGGCTCGGGTTTGGAGTGATGATGATGCTGAGGATGTAGAGGGTCGACGAGGTGTTTCAGATGCAGTGGGGGCTCGTCGGCGTCGGGTGCAGGCGGTGGCCGTGGTCGGGTGCGAGTGGGTTGGGAGTGCAGGGGGTTCTGTGGTGGCGGTTGAAGATGGTGGAGTAGTGTGGGGGCTCTGTTGGTGGAGAGGAGTGAGCGAGGGAGGATGAATGAGGGG
Organism: Agapanthus africanus; assembly: GCA_030015575.1. Lineage (NCBI taxonomy): Eukaryota > Viridiplantae > Streptophyta > Magnoliopsida > Asparagales > Amaryllidaceae > Agapanthus > Agapanthus africanus. The sequence goes on from CM057339.1 coordinate 34,249,547, forward strand.
GTCGCAGGAGGTTCGTCGTCGTCGTCGGAGGGAGTTGAGCGAGGTGAGGGATCTCGAGACAGTCGGTTTTCTGGAGAGTGAGAGGGAGTGAGGAGTAAGGGGAGGCGAGGGTTTAAGGTTGAGGGACTCGGGGGAGTTGTGGTCGAGGTCGCGGGTCGTGGGGCAACGGCACGGCGACGTGGCCGCGTGGGTCGGCGCAAAATGTGAGCGGGAAAAAGTTTACGTTAGGGAAGAGGAGGTTAAAGAGCGGGTCGGGTCGGGTGAAGCGAGCGCGGCTGGGTTTGATGGGCTTGGATAGGAGTTAATTAAATTATTAGGGGGGAAAAAGGAGTGGGCCGGGGATTAATGTTAGTAAAAGTTTATTTGTGTTGGGCTGAGAAATATTATGGGCTGGGGGTTTAAATGAAGGAAATTATTATATTTGGTTTTAACTTTGGGTTTTGATTTTTAATTGGTTTTAGAAAAACAAATACTACAACTTACGCACTAATCTTCACACAAAATAATGATACGGGAAAAATGGGATAACATTCGGGGACCTGGGAAAAATATGGAAAGATTCTCATTGAAGGAAACGGGGATTTACAGGCGTCGTGGGTAGGCAACTACCAGCCTGGGATGACCGAGCGGGGTAGCCGCTCTGATGCCTCTTGCGGGGGCTTCGATCCCTGGCGTCATGGGTAGGGAGCTACCAGCCGAAGATGATCGAGCAGGATAGCTGCTCGGTTGCCTCTTGCGAGGGCTTTGATCCTTCAGGATGGGGACTGAGCAGGGTTACTGCCAGGTGCCTCTTGGCGAGGGCTTTGTTCTGAAGGATAGCCGAGTGAGGGATCATCGGGCTCGACTGCCTCTGGGAGGGCTTTATGATCCCTGGCGTTGCGGTAGGGAAGCTACCCGCCAGGGATAACAGAGAGATGACCGGGCAGTGAAGCTGCGCGGTTGCCTCTTGGCGAGGGCTTTGATCTCTGGTGTCGTGGGTAGGTAATTACCAACCTGGGATGACCGAGCGGGGTAGCCGCTCGGATGCCTCTTGCGAGGGCTTCGATCCCTGGCGTCATAGGTAGGGAGCTACCGGCCAAAGATGACCGAGCAGGGTAGCTGCTCGGTTGCCTCTTGCGAGGGCTTTGATCCCTCAGGACAGGGACCGAGCAGGGTTACTGCCCAGTGCCTCTTGGCGAGGACTTTGATCCATGTCGGTTGTGGTAGGAAGCTATCAGCCGGGGATAGCCGAGTAAGGACTCGACTGCCTCCGGGAGGACTTTGGTCCTTGGCGCGGGAGGGGATGTAAGAAGCCTACCAAGGACCCTTGGCCGGGCAGGGTTACTGCCCGGTGCCTCTTGGCGAGGGCTTTTGTCCTGAAGGATAGCCGAGCGAGGGATCCTCGGGCTCGACTGCCTCTGGGAGGGCTTTCTGATCCCTGGCGTTGCGGTAGGGAAGCTACCCGCCAGGGATAGTTGAGCGAGGGTCGGGCCCGACTGCCTCTGGGAGGAATTTCTGATCCCTGGCGTTGCGGTAGGGAAGCTACTCGCCAGGGATAGCCGAGCGAGGGTCGGGCTCGACTGCCTCTGGGAGGACTTTTTGATCCCTGGCATTGCGGTAGGGAAGCTACCCACCAGGGATGACCGAGCAGGGTAGCTGCTGGGTTGTCTCTTGGCGAGGGCTTTGATCCCTGGCGTTGCGAGTAGGGAAGCTACCCGCTAGGGATAACCGAGCAGGGTAGCTGCTCGGTTGATTCTTCATGAGCTTTCGCCTGACCATCCAGTTGCAGGTATGGGGAACAGGAACGGTCGCGGTGAATGTGCGCGTAGCACGCGCATCGATTGTGCGGGGAGGCGAAGCGCCAGAGTCGCGTCGTTTCGATTCCGCCAGAGGAGGCTCAATGATCGCCCAGCGGAAGAGTATCGGCCCGTGAGATCTGTGGTCATGGGACGTAGCCTGCCGGTGGTCAGCCGTGTCGACGAGGGCAGAGCCTTCTGGAGGCGGAGGAGCGGCGATCCGGGCCCCTGGCCCGGCCGTCTGGATGCGGACGAGCGCCTCCACAAGGGACTGTATTCGATCTATTCGGCTGGCGAGGGCGTTGATGATGGTCGCCGGGGGAGATTCATCCGCGCCTCCGGTGAGGGGAAGGCGGCGGCTGGTACCCGGATCTTCGGGGTGGTCGCTTGCCATGTGGATGGAGATCGGAAGGCCAACTTTGTTTTCGTGTGTTCGATTCCCACAGACGGCGCCAACTGATAGAAGTCATTTTCGGGTGTCTCTCAGATGTTGTCTTCCGTCGATCTCCTGGTGGATTTTGGAGGTGATCTCTTGTTGCTTGTGGGTCTCAATGGGTTTTGAGGAGATTGGTGATTTGAGGAATTTAGCGCCGAGTACCTGCAAGGAAGTCCCGGGATGGTTTGGTACCACCGAGGACTCTCCGACGATCAAGTTTTAAAATCGTAAAAACTGCACGTATGAAATAAACCCACACACATACATAATGGAATGGCTTATAGATTGATGATTTCAAAATGTTCTTACATATCTCATTAAATTTACACAAAAAAAAATTACTCTCAAATAGAAATTTATAATCAGATGTATAATACGTAATGAAGTTACAATTCATATCCTTGGTGGCAGATTCTTCTTATGAAACTGCAACAGACGAGACAAACTAAATTGAATTAATGCATCAATTCTTCATCTTCTTCTTCAGTTGCACGCAATATTTTGCATCCTATTTACAAATTTGACCTGATATTTCATGAATGTATGATCTTTAGCCATACTACTGCTTTATTTTCATAAATTGAATCCATCAAATGTAGCATCGATCAGCTGGCTGTAGCGAAAAATTAGAATCTGGTAGTCTGAAAACCAATTATATTTAAAAAGTTTGTAATAAACTCGAGATACATAAAATCTAAGATAAAATGGGCGAAACAGGACTCTTAAATCAATTATGGCAAAGATTAAGCTTAATTACTGGTTAATTTAACGATCTTAGATTTTAATATGTTTTGATCCATAAAATGCCAACTGTGGTTGTTTACTATGTTTTGATACATATAAACAATATATTATACTTGTGATTTTTCTGATGTGACCCTAGCTAAGAACCTTCTTAATAAGACAAAAGATATAACAAATAATTTCTAATAATCTAGAAAATCCTGAATAAGCATCCCAACAATATATCTACCTCGAACAGTGTTAATTTGAAGCTCTTAATTTGGTTTTCTTCCTCATATTAATTCCACTGAAAAGCTATATTTTTGGCTCAGGTCATTTTAAAACTATCCAGTTTCCTAATTAAAAATAGAGAATAATGGAGAAAAGAGGCCACCCTCCTATGCCGTCGAAAAAATACAACCTCTACCATTTTTTTCGACGATCGTCCCCCATCATCTTCATCGTTATCATCTAAGATGTGGGTACACCAAATTTCATGTGATTCTACAACTTTTTCACCGTTGATTTAGCAATGTAAAAAGTTCTATTGTCGGTAAACCGTTAATTTTGAACCCACTAAATCAACGGTGAAAAAGTTGTGGAATCACATGAAATTGGGTATACGCACATCTTAGATGATAACGATGATGATGATGGGTGCCGATCGTCGGAAAACATGGTGGAGTTTGTATTTTTTCCACGCCATAGAAGGAAATCCCCTCCTATGACCTCTTTCCTCCATTAATCTCTAATCTCTTAAAAATATGTATATAAAAGGGTTTCTTGCATGCAATTGCACTCAAACAGCCCAAATATCCAACTTTCCTATCTAATATTCTAACTACATATACATTTCCAACACATAATAGTTATTTTTGACACCCGTAGATCGATCTCTTGAACGTCATTAACCCATCTGTAGTATCTCACAACCCTCATCACAGAGCTGACTATATTTTCCCAGTATATCCTTCATCTCCTTGTCCTGACTATATTTTGCTTGTCACCAGTTCTTAGAATATAAAATATATTCCGTCAACCCTGATAATAAGTTCATAGTTATGATGGAGTGGAAGGAGCATTTCACATGGTATCAGAGCAATCCAGGTTTGATTCCCACGGGGAAATTAAAAATACCGATGCGTAAATACAGAGGCATATAATAATATAAAATATATTATCTCAACCCTTATCCTCAGGAGTTCTGGTGTAACGGAAGGGACATTTCACAGTTGTTGGGCATTTGAAATACGGGAATATATAATTGGTAGCGCTGCTCGCTTGATAGGTTGCCTGAATGTAACATTAAGGTTGCATGTAACCTTGGTGGCTAGCTAGGTATTCTTTAGTTACAGTGGTAGACGAATGCAAGTTGAGCTTGACAGTTTAATTAAAAAGGACAGTAAATATATATATATATATATATATATATATATATATATATATATATTAATCGTGCATTCTGTGAGGCTTCTGGTAAGTCCAACTAGGCACGATTTACAATTCTACATATATTAGATTATAAATTTAACCTAAACCCAGATGATTAACCGGCCAGAACCCAATCTGGAAGTAAAGGCTAATGGTAAACACGCGGCTAACTCGGTAACAAATGGGTAGGATTCACATTAACCCCATTTGACTGATTAAACCGTCATCTAACTATTATGTTCGGGTTATGCTTACCCAGTTAATTATCACTTATCAGGTTAAGTCAGGTCGAGTTCGGGTTACCCGACAGATTATGAAAATTACCCTATAATAATCGGGTTCTGTTCGGTTCAGCCATAAACATATCGGATCAAAGCCGCCGCCCTCCCACCAAACACTAACCGTATGACACTCCTTGATGATGCTCGGTACTGAGCACTTCCCAGATCATGACATGTGGCAGATGACGTGTCCCAAAGCATACGGGAAAGGAGCAGGAACGGTACATTGGAAGCATGCCCCGGGCCTTCGACCCGAGAATGTTCCCGACCTTCAGTGGCTTTCCCGACCACTCCTGTTCCCGCCTTACAAATAACCATTGGCTCGCCTCTGAGCCCTTCCGCACGCTGAGTTCCCTCAGCCCTCCTAGCCTGCCTCTGAGCTATCACATGAACTAAGTCTGCTCGGCCTCCTGCTCGTCTCCGAGCCTCCCGCCGAGCTTAGTTTCCTCGGTCTCATCGACCGACCCACAACATGGATCACATGCATCTCCCCCACGGCTCCGCGAATCTTGCTTAACGCGAGATATCCGCCGTCCACGATCCCGCGTTCCACGCCATCTCGTTCCCCCATTAACGAGCATATCTTGTCATTAATGGGAAATCCTGCCTTTTACGCAGACGTAACGCCAGGGGCATAACGGCCAGTGTGAATCTCACGCCCGCCAGCCCACGGCTGCCACTATATACACCCTTCTCTCAGACGACTCAGGTAAGGTAATTTGACTCCAATAGGCCGTTACTCTGCCCAAATACTTCGACTAACTTGATCGTCGGAGGGTCCTCGGTGGTACAACCACCCAGGGACTTCCTTGCAGGTAGCTCGGTTTCATCCTCAAATCAAGCCCATTGAGATCCACACGCATCAAGAGGAAACCCTTAGATCCAATCTCAGCCACTTATCACCACTCGCTGCGGATCAACGGAAGGTAACATCTGAAGGAGATCCAGAGCTCCATCAGTTGGCGCCGTCTGTGGGAAAAACTGGTTCCACTCAGCGAAAGTTCACCTTCCGATCTCGACTTCATGGCGAGCGATCACCGCGACGATTCGAGTACTAGCCACCGCCCTCCTCACAACGGGGGCGCGGACGGATCGTCTCCTCCCCCGAACACCATTCACGCCCTATCCGTGCGGATCAATAGGCTCGTATGCGTAGTGGATGTGCTTGTCCGTATCCAAACGGCTCGGCAAGCTCCCCAGGTCACCGTTCCCCCACCTCGGGATCGGGACCCCTACAGAGGGAGAGAGGGCATCGCCCATGCCGGCGCGACCGAGAACTGCCTCACTATCTCCGACGGCCACTGATCCCCTGTGGCGACCAATTCAATGACCCGCTGGGCACTTCACAGCTCCACACCAAGGTCCCTTGCTAGAGCACCCCGCCCTGAGGCCCATCACGCTCCTGTCCCTCCAGAGAAGGTGCGGTCAGCTTGCCTGCACCAGACATGACCGGCGCCCCCTCCCTCGACAGGGTCACGCGGACGGGACTCACCATGGTATCTCGAAGACGATCTCGCCAGGGGACCTAAGGAACCTCATCGAACGGAACCGGAGCCGCGGCCAGGCTCAGGTCGCCAGCAGCAGAGGCCATAAATCAGAGTATGCCGAATAATCAGGATACCAAGACCGACTCGACGCCCTCGAAAAGAAGATCGAGGGCATACATCGAGAAAATCGTCCTTCAAGCGACGGGGCTAGATATGCCGCCGACTCGCTCACGAAGCCCTTCACCAAAGAGCTACTCGCTGTCCACGTCTCCTTCCGGAACAAGCTCCCGAAGGTTTCCCTCTTCGACGGGAAGTCCAACCCGAAAGACCATTTGGACGCGTTCACAGCCGAGATGAGTTTCCAGGACAATTCCGACGATGCGCAAGGCCGTGCTTTTTCCGCCACTCTCATCCGCTCTGGACGGGACTGGTTCCGAGGACTCGCGCCACGCTCAATCTCTACATTCGATGAGCTCGCACCTATCGGTGAATTGCCTCAGTTGGTAACACTCGAGGAAGAGTGCCACCGAGCGATCCCGCCGACTTATCAAGATCAGGCCGAGATAGCATAGCGATCTTAGCTTGCCAACCGCCTCATCCTTTAGTTGTTCGGACAAGGGGTTGTGTAGCCCCAGCGACGCCCTCCAAATCGAATACATTAGCAGCTGGAGCAGGGGTGATTGCTGGGGAAGCAAGCGGCCAACATGATACTCGACACGTCGAATCACCGCCTGCAACGTCTCCTCGGAGCTCCGCTGATCATACAAATATACGTCTTCGAAGGAAATGATCTCGGAAATGGATATAGAGAATCCGTCCATTATTATGTTTCAGGGTGCAAAGCTAAGTATGGGCAACACACCCTTCTCTATTTATAACCCCAAACAGAATCCCTAAGGACCCAAATTTGTGCATGCATGGACGCGAATCCTGGGATCCACCCAAATTACTCAAATACCGCACCGTCATGTGGCGGAAATCCCTTATTTCTTGACGAACCGAAGTCGGACCGACGCGGCTCTTCGAAACGCTTCGCCACCCCCATGTGTTTCTGCCACATGCCGCCCATGACGTTCATTCTTCCCAATGTTCACACACCAGGGAAGGTCAGACAAAACCCCATAAAGCCGAGCGAGCGGCTTCCCTGCTCGGTCCATCTTTAGCGGGTAATTTCTTACCCACGTACGCCAAGGATCGAAGCCCTCATCAAGTGGCCACCGAGCAGCTTCCCTGCTCGGTCCATCCTTAGCTGGTAATCTCTTACCCAACGACGCCAAGGAACAAAGCCCTCATCAAGAGGTCACCGAGCAGCTTCCCTGCTCGGTCCATCCTTGGTTGGTAATCTCTTACCCAACGACGCCAAGGATCAAAGCCCTGAGGCCACCGAGCGGCTTTCCTGCTCGGTCCATCCTTAGCGGGTAATTTCTTACCCATGTGTTGAAGTCGAAAATTGCATCCCGGTTGACCAAGTCAAAGTCAAAGTCAACCCCAAGCCAAGTGGGTCCATGCCCAGGTCGAGTCCGAACATGAAGCGGCCGGCCCTCCCCCATGCCAAAATGAAATCATGTAATAAATAATTTTTATGTAATTTTTTATGCATGAATGTAAACAACATGGTCATAAAGCCAAATTTTTGTAAGTCCGTGGCTTATGTGCAAAAAGAAATAGCACATGAGCTATGGGATGGGCAAAATACCATTTTGTAAAAATGGGCTATATGTAATTGTGTAAGCCTATAAAAGGTAACATGATGAATAAAGAGACTTTTTCATTCCCCTAAAAAAAAAAACTAGGGTTTATGCCTCTTTCTCCTTCCTCAAGGTTCTAAAAACCTTTTTCTCTTTTTGAATTAAATCAAGACTTTAACTCTTCCTTTTCCAAAACTAAATACTTTTTCACTACAAAACCCACAAAGGGGAACTCAGATCTCCCACCAGATCTCGAAAAAGAGAGATCTTTAAAATCTCACACCTCTTGATCTTCGAGATCCGGTCAATAGAAAAAGAAGAAGGAGACCCATCTCCAAGATTCTAACTTCGGACAGATCCAAGCCTCAGAAGAAGGGCCAAAGATTCCTAGGAGTTTAACTCCTTTCTAGATCTGTTGGAGTTTAACTCCATAAATTAATTTTCTGTCAGAAGTTTAACTCCAAAAAAAAAATCCCTTGGGAGTTCAACTCCCCAACCTAAGGGCTAGGCCCCCTTCCAGCGGGTGTTTTCCCATGGTCACGTGCGCCCACGTGACCCCGGGCGCTGAGGCGCCCAATGGTCACGTGCGCCCACGTGACCCCGGGCGCTGAGGCGCCCAAAGGTCACGTGTGCGCCACGTGACCCCGGGGTGCTAAGACGCCCAACGGTCATTTGCGCCCACGTGACCCCGGGCGCTGAGGCGACCTTAGGTCACGTGTGCACCACGTGACCCCGGGCGCTGAGGGGCCCAAAGGTCACGTGTGCTCCACGTGACCCCGGGGTGCCGAGGGGCCCAATGGTCACGTGTGCGCCACGTGACCCCGGGCGCTGAGGCGCCCAACGGTCACGTGCGCCCACGTGACCCCGGGCGCTGAGGCGCCCAAACGGTCACGTGTGCCCACGTGACCCCGGGCGCTGAGGCGCCCATCGGTCACGTGTGCCCACATGACCCCGGGCGCTGAGGCGCCCATCGGTCACGTGTGCGCCACATGACCCCGGGCGCTGAGGCGCCCAACGGTCATGATTGGTAGAGTTCTTGCGTGCTTAGTTAATTACCGAAATCAAGACGGTTTCGCTTGTAGCTAGCCGGTTAAGTACGGGTCGTCCGCAGGGAGATGGGAATCTTTTTCTATGTGCTTTAACGAGTTAAGTCCAAATGTTCAGGTTTGTTTTTAGATTAACTATGTGCTAAAATGATATATAAAGAGAGCTTGTTAGGGTTAGGATTAGGTTAGTTTGAGTTAGGAGTCGCTCACTTCTTTCGTTACCACTCTTAATATTGGTGTTACGATAATCGGCAACAACGGGGATTAGCACGATTAGGAAGGAACTTGCGAGTATAAGCCAGGCTTTCCAACGCTTAAGTTCTTCCTTTTGGTGCTTGTCCGTCCGTTCTTGGCTCTTAGCCTTAACCTCCGGTTAATTCAACCACAACCGGTCTCACTAAGGAATCACCGCTATCATGTAGGATAGGGTGCCGTAGGGAGCGGATTGTGGTTCAATTAACGGGAGTCCGAATTAAGATGTTGGGCAAGAAAAGAGTGAGAGAGATTTCCTTCTCTCAAACTTTCCTTATCCTACCCTAACAAGTGAGAAAACTACTCACCCATTACAAGAAAAAGGAAAATAAAACAAAGGAGGAAGATAGAAAGAAAGAGGTTAGAAGATTACAACTAGCTAATTGAGAGCTCACTTTGGCAAGAATCAAGCTTAAGCATCATTGTTGTTTAAGGATAAAGAAAAAGAGAACAAGAAAGAAACAAACAACAAATAACAATAACTAGATTAGCAAATGAAAAATACAAGCAATTATAATTAACAAAATAACAAGACAAGCATGGTAACAAAAAGAACTCTTTTATTCATCCTTCACCCACAAAAGCTCACTACAAGTTTTTAATGGAGAAGAGATGAGAAGAGGGAGAACAACAACAACATATATCCTAAAATCTAAATACAAGAATAAGCACTCTTGGCTTTGGCAAGTTCTGGACTATTTATAGGCAGTAAACAGAAAACCTAGGGCAACATTCTGGATCATTATGAAAAGACCAAACAGCCCCTGTAATTTGATCAACTGACAAGCCAGCATGAACGCGGTTCCGCGGCCTAACCATGCTTATGCCGCGGTTCCGCGGCCATTATGGGGAGATGGGCCTTCAGGTTTGGTGATTGTCCCTGGTTTGCAGTACCCTTCAGTCTGGTATATGTTGTTTCTCAGAATTTCTTCACGATTTTTCCAGAATTTCTGTTGATCAAAAGGTGATGTGATGTGGATCTTTTGCCATGATTTTTCTTGAGCTCCGCGTAGATATGTTGGATCTTGTGTTGACTTTGAGCTTTGTGCATGAAAATGACATCGATTTGCCATTTTGTCCCTTAAACTGGTGTGCGGCAACATACGGATAGAGAGCGGAGACCCGTGTTTTATCTGTGGTTAGCAGTAATCCGGATTTTGTCGTGCTTTTCCATGAATTTCATTGTTTAGAGCTGAGAACCTGTATCCTGTAATTAACTAGCAAACACGGCTCAAGAGTACCTACCGATAAGCAATGTGATAAAAATTGGGCGGTATAAAAATGCAAAAATCTGATATGAACAGGTCACGTGTGCCTACGTGACCCCGGGGCGCTGAGGCTCCCAACGGTCACGTGTGCGCCACGTGACCCCGGCGCTGAGGCGTCCAATGGTCACGTGTGCGCACGTGACCCCGGGCACCACGCGCCCACATGCTACACATGCGTCTTTAAGACGCTTTTTTCCCCTTCTATTTTTGTACACTCCATACTAAATGTGTCTCCTCCGTTAGGAAAAAATTTCTAACGGGGTACTGCCCTGCACCCCGCAAGGAGGCTGCTAGCCCCCTTAACCCCCCAGCCCGCTATCCGGGTAGCGAGACCCCCGTAAAAACTCCGCGGAGCCCCCGATACATCCAAAACCTCCCTTTAAAACACAACACGGCATATTGAGTTCGCATGACCAGTTTAACCCGTTAATCGGAGGTTTTCTCGCTCCAAAGGCGATGGGTAATTAACGGCAGCTTAGTCCGCGGCTGTCGGAGATTCGGGTCCCCATAATCAATAAACCCCAGCCTACCCTAGGCAAAGGGAATCTGTAGTACGCCTGACAAGTGCGCGTGTATTCTCATCTCAATGGGGTGACGAAAAACACCCTACAAATTCTGGCACGCCCGGTGGGACCTTTCTCTCCTCCCATATTTCGGGTTAAACATTCATGTGAACTCAATCAATATACATATCGACTGCCTGTACTGAAATCATGCTTCTTTATGCATGTTAACAAATTTCAAATTGCAATCTCCGTTCACAGCAAAAATGTCTCCAAGGACAAGCTCAGCTCTCGACATAGCTCCCATCTCCTATACGATGAAGATGGACGCCAGGACGGTCCTTCCAGCCAATCTCGGGCGACAATGGGAAGAGCCGCCGCTACCATTCGGCTCTATCCTGTTCGTGTCAGCTAACGCCATCCCAGCTCCTCAAGCCCCGGTGGCAGACAAACCGGCCTCAAAAGGCAAGAGGCCAAATGTGGTAGTCTCGAAGGCGCCCCAACTCAAACGCAAGTCGATGTTTGAACGGCTCTGTTTGGACCCAGCTGGGGGCAAGGCCATCAACACCAACAAAGCAACAGGGCGTCTCAAGCAAGCTCCGACGATGCCCCTGACAACTGCTCAATTGGGTATCTTCTCTAAGCTCCCCGCCACTCAGCCTATGGCGGCTTCCCGAAGAGCAGAAGCCTGCCAAGCGCTCAAGGCAGAGAAAATGAGGCAGAAGCAGCTCAGATACAGAGCTAACAAAAGGGCTAGGGCTCTGTCCATGTTAAAATTTATGAGCCCGGACCGCTCCGCGAAATCAGCCGCCAAAGATAAAGAGATGGCTGGGTATGTGGTCCGCACTGTCTATATGGTCGGACATGAAGAAACGAACCCTCTTATGCTTCACAGCCAGGGTGATGATACGGTGGACGCTGCCCAACGTCAACTCGATCTAAATGATGAAGAGCCCGCTCAGGCTGATAAGCCAGAGGAGCTCGTGGTTCCTGCGGAATTGTGCTCAGGCAATAAAGATGACCCGGTGGTCATAACCGGAACTACAAAACAAGCATTATTTCGATGGCTTCAGAGGCAGCTTCCGGACAGGGATGAGAAGTTAGCCAAGGTACAGTCTAAGGTCGACAAATTAGCAAACGTCGCGGCAGATCTCGCGACCCAAGTCGCCCGATTGCAATTACAGCAGAATCAAATTTTGGTTAATGAGCCAGGGACTGATACCCGGAGGCAGCCTACTGATACCCCCTTCAACCTAAGAGCGAAGCACCTTCACGAAAAGCGGCCGCGATCAGCCTCCAGTCCCTCCGATACATACGCCGGAGGGGAATCACCTCTGAAAGAGAAGCTGGATAGAGTTTATTCCTTAAAAAGGGACAAAGTCCACAAGATATTCAAGGACGCCCTAAGAAACGGTCTACAACTGCCATAATCAAAGAGGCCGCAAGAAGCGAATATGACCGACAACCCAAAATATTGCCCCTATCACAGAGTGATAGGTCATGCCATTGAGGACTGTTTCGTCTTCAAAGATTGGGTCGAAAGGCAATACAAGACGGGAGAGATAGAACTGTCTAAAGGCGTGCTAGCAAACAGTCAAGATACGACCGCCGATTTCATACAAATGGAGACCGAAACCTTTCGGGAACCTAATCCTCCCAGACATGTGCCATTATTTGAAAAGGGCGAACTAAAGACTGATCGGCCTCAAAGACTAGCATCAGTGAGGGCACCTACTCTAATGGAGAGAAAGAAGAAGGTGTACTCCTTCAGGAGAGATGAGGTCCGCAATATATTCGAGGAAGCCTTGAACAACGGTCTGCAATTGTCTATTCCGAAGAGACCACATGAAATGAATATGGCCGGCAATCCCGTATACTGCTTATACCATAGGATGGTGAGTCATGCCATTGAAGACTGCTGTGTTTTTAAAGATTGGGCAGAGGACCAATACAAGCTTGGAAAAACCTCACAGTTCTCGGATGTATCGGCAAGCCACAGAGCTACGATCATCAATACAGCTCCGCCAAGATCAAAATTTAAGGAGCTGGGACAAACAAAGAGGACCACCACGTCGTTAAACTGGGAATGATAGACCTCTAAGTCTTTAAACTGGGAATAATGACCACCACGTCGTTAAACTGGGAACAATCGACCTCTAAGTCTTTAAACTGGGAATAATGACCACCACGTCGTTAAACTGGGAACAATCGACCTCTAAGTCGTTAAACTGGGAATGTAAAAAAAATTATATATATATAAATATGTAAATAAACAAAAAAATGTGTAAATAAAAGAAAAATAAAGAAAAGCTGAAATGATGGGGCAACTCGCAATAAAAATCAACGAGTAAAATAAAGATGAAAATAAAGCCGAAATGATAGGGCAGACGCGAATAAAAGCCGAAATGATAGGGCAATCGCGATTTTCGCGATAAGAAAAGCTGAAATGATAGAGCAATCGCGGTAAAAAACAACAAACAACAAAAACAAAACAAAAAAAGGTGAATGATGAGTCGCTCCTGGTACCATATTCCAGTGCAGCGATGCAGACTCCAACCAAAATTCAAATTCCCAAAATTCTCCCAGCCCTACGGCCCGTCCCCAAATTGACTACCGTATACAATCCACGGGCTCAAATAATTCTCATCATACCCATATCCCACCGCAATCACCAGTTACGCGGTTGGTCTCCGCCTTTGGAATTATGCTCCATTGAGAAGACCCATTCATGTGTCCTCACGATACATGAGGAGAACAAACCTTTGTGGGATCCTTACGACTCACAAAGGAAAAACACACTTGGGGGTCCTCACGACTCCTAAGGAAAAAATGCACCTACGGCATCCTTACGACTCGTAGGGAGAAAATGCCTTTATGGGACCCTTACGGCCCATAAAATTGAAAAGTCTTAGATGATAGGGATCAAAATCTGTCTCCTAAGCCATCGCTCCCCAATCCCTAAGTGGCGAATGATGAGTCGCTCCTGGTACCATATTCCAGTGCAGCGATGCAGACGCCAACCAAATTCCAAATCCCATACCCCAACGGCGAATGATGAGTCGCTCCTGATACCATATTCCAGTGCAGCGATGCAGACGCCAACAAAGTCCTGAAAATTTTTCCGGCCCTACGGTCTGGATCATACATCCTGCAGAACCGTATACAATCCACGGGCGTAAAACAATCCCAATCTCTCCCAAGTCCTACCGGTGAGACCACATTCAAAGTCCCACCAAAAATAATAAAATAAAAATAAAGTATGTCCACAAGCAAAATGGGTACGGATGAAAACCCGAAAGGGCTCCGTGAGTAAAAACAGCAGGACTGCCGGCGAGTTTGTGAAAACCCGAAAGGGCGCAAACTCATGAAAAAGAGATGAAATGCACTCGCAAAGTCCTCTCGACTTTGTGAGGAGAAAATTCCTGCGTTAGATCCTTACGACTCACAAAGGAGCAACACACTTGGGGGTCCTCACGACTCCTAAGGAGAAAATACACCTATGGGATCCTTACGACCCGTAGGGAGAAAATGCTTTGTGAGACCCTTACGGCTCACAAAATTGAAAAGTCTTAGGTGATAGGGACCTAAAACCTGTCTCCTAAGCCATCGCTTCCTGATAAGCAAGCGCAAATGATGATTCGCTCCTGGTACTATATTCTAGTGTAGCGATACTGATGCCAAGCAAAAACCAATTCCCAAATCCTCCCGAGGCAAATGATGAGTTGCTCTTAGCATTATTCCAGTGCAACAATGCAGATGCCGACAAAAAAAAAACAATCCCAAAATCCTTTCAAAGACAGATGATGATTCGCTCCTGGTACCATATTCCAGTATAGCGACGCTGATGTCAACCCAAATCACAATCAACAAGTCAACTTCAACTCTGACACCGCAGAAAGCGGAGCAAGTCAGAATCCAATCTTGACACCGCAAGAAGCGGAGCAAGTCAAGTTCACCCCTGACACTGCGGGAAGCAGAGCAAGTCAAATAGAGCGTCGACAGTCCATGTCGCAAAAAGGGCAATGCAGGCTTCCTACAAAGCAGGAACCAGATCACTCCGGGCCAGGAAAACGTCTACCACGGACACTCCATCTCGGAGACACGTCAAGCGTCGACCGTCCATGTCGCAAAAAGGGCAGTGCAGGCTTTCCAGAAATTGGGAACCAAATCGCTCCGGATCAGAGCGTCGACCGTCCATGTCGCAAAAAAGGCAGTGCAGGCTTCGTACAAAGCAGGAACCAGATCACTCCGGGCCAGGGAAAAGTCTACCATGGACACTCCGTCTCGGAAACGCGCCAAGCGTCGACCGTCCATGTCGCAAAAAGGGCAGTGCAGGCTTCCCACAAATCGGGAACCAAATCGCTCCGGATCAGAGCGTCGACCGTCCATGTCGCAAAAAGGGCAGTGCAGGCTTCCCACAAATCGGGAACCAAATCGCTCCGGATCAGAGCGTCGACCGTCTATATCGCAAAAAGGGCAGTGCAGGCTTCCCACAAATCGGGAACCAAATCGCTCCGGATCAGAGCGTCGACCGTCCATGTCGAAAAATGGCAGTGCAGGCTTCCCACAAATCGGAAACCAAATCGCTCCGGATCATAGCGTTGACCGTCCATGTCGTGAAAAGGGCAGTACAGGCTTCCTACAAAATAGGAACCAGATCACTCCGGGCTAGGGAAACGTCTACCACGGACACTCCGTCTCGGAAACGCGCTAAGTGTCGACCGTCCATGTCACAAAAAGGGCAGTGCAGGCTTCCCACAAATCGGGAACCAAATCGCTCCGGATCAGAGCGTCGTCCGTCCATGTCGCAAAAAGGGCAGTGCAGGCTTCCTACAAATCGGGAACCAAATCGCTCCGGATCAGAGCGTCGACCGTCCATGTCGCAAAAAGGGCAGTGCAGGCTTCGAACAAAGCATGAACCAGATCACTCCTTGCCAGGGAAAAGTCTACCACAGACACTCCGTCTCGGAAACGCGCCAAGCATCGACCGTCCATGTCGCAAAAAGGGCAGTGCAGGCTTCCCACAAATCGGGAACCAAATCGCTCCGGATCAGAGCGTCGACCGTCCATGTCGCAAAAAGGGCAGTGCAGGCTTCCCACAAATCGGGAACCAAATCGCTCCGGATAGGAGCGCCGACCGTCCATATCGCAAAAAGGGCAGTGCAGGCTTCCCACAAATCGGGAACCAAATCGCTCCGGATCAGAGCGTCGACCGTCCATGTCGAAAAAGGGCAGTGCAGGCTTCCCACAAATCGGAAACCAAATCGCTCCGGATCATAGCGTTGACCGTCCATGTCGTTAAAAAGGCAGTGCAGACTTCCTACAAAGCAGGAACCAGATCACACCAGGACAGGGAAACGTCTACCACGGACACTCCGTCTCGGAAATGCGCCAAGCGTCGACCGTCCATGTCGCAAAAAGGGCAGTGCAGGCTTCCCACAAATCGAGAACCAAATCGCTCCGGATCAGAGCGTTGACCGTCCATGTCGCAAAAAGGGCAGTGCAGGCTTCCCACAAATCGGGAACCAAATCGCTCCGGATCAGAGCGTCGACCGTCCATGTCGCAAAAAGGGCAGTGCAGGATTCCCACAAATCGGGAACCAAATCGCTCCGGATCAGAGCGTCGACAGTCCATGTTGCAAAAAGGGCAGTGCAGGCTTCCCACAAATCGGGAACCAAATCGCTCCGGATCAGAGCGTCGACCGTCCATGTCGCAAAAAGGGCAGTGCAGGCTTCCTACAAAGCAGGAACCAGATTACTCCGGGCCAGGGAAACGTCTACCACGGACACTCCGTCTCGGCGACGCGTCAAGTGTCGACCGTCCATGTCGTAAAAAGGGCAGTGCATCCCAAAAAGTGGGAACCAAAGCAAGTCGCCTCCACGCGAAAGAAAATCCATCAATTTCATGCACACGACTCACATATGTGGTGTGCATTTATTGATGGGGGGCACTTTGTTGAAGTCGAAAATTGCATCCCGGTTGACCAAGTCAAAGTCAAAGTCAACCCCAAGCCAAGTGGGCCCATGCCCAGGTCGAGTACGAACATGAAGCGGCCGACCCTCCCCCATGCCAAAATGAAATCATGTAATAAATAATTTTTAATTTTTTATGCCTGAATGTAAACAAAATGGGCATAAAGCCAAATTTTTGTAAGCCCGTGGCTTATGTGCAAAAAGAAATAGGACATGAGCTATGGGATGGGCCAAATGCCATTTTGTAAAGCCTAAGGGCTATATGTAAATGTGTAAGCCTATATAAGGTAACATGATGATGAATAAAGAGACTTTTTCATTCCCCTCAAAAAAAAACTAGGGTTTATGCCTCTTTCTCCTTCCTCAAGGTTCTAAAAACCTTCTTCTCTTTTTGAATTAAATCAAGACTTTAACTCTTCCTTTTCCAAAACTAAATAGTTTTTCACCACAAAACCCACAAAGGAGAACTCAGATCTTCCACCAGATCTCGAAAAAGAGAGATCTTTAAA
Source organism: Agapanthus africanus (assembly GCA_030015575.1). NCBI lineage: Eukaryota > Viridiplantae > Streptophyta > Magnoliopsida > Asparagales > Amaryllidaceae > Agapanthus > Agapanthus africanus. The sequence continues at coordinate 34,266,919 of CM057339.1, forward strand.
ATCTCACACCTCTTGATCTTCGAGATTCGGCCAATAGAAAAAGAAGAAGGAGACCCATCTCCAAGAATCTAACTTTGGACAGATCCAAGGCTCAGAAGAAGGGCCAAAGATTCCTAGGAGTTTAACTCCTTTCTAGATCTGTTGGAGTTTAACTCCATAAATTAATTTTCTGTCAGGAGTTTAACTCCAAAAAAAAAAATCCCTTGGGAGTTCAACTCCCCAATCTAAGGGCTAGGCCCCCCTCCAGCGGGTGTTTTCCCATGGTCACGTGCGCCCACATGACCCCGGGCGCTGAGGCGCCCAATGGTTACGTGCGCCCACGTGGCCCCGGGCGCTGAGGTGCCCAAAGGTCACGTGTGCGCCACGTGACCCCGGGGCGCTGAGGTGCCCAACGGTCATGTGCGCCCACGTGACCCCGGGCGCTGAGGCGACCTTATGTCACATGTGCGCCACGTGACCCCCGGTGCTGAGACGCCCAAAGGTCACATGTGCGCCACGTGACCCCGGGGTGCTGAGGCGCCCAACGGTCACGAGTGTGCCACGTGACCCCGGGCGCTGAGGCGCCCAGCGGTCACGTGCGCCCACGTGACCCCGGGCGCAGAGGTGCCCAAACGGTCACTGTTTCCCCCAATCAGAGCAAATCTCTGCTGAAATTCAAAATTCAAATTTTGAAGCAACGCTTCAAATCCTAGGCGCAACGCGCCACGTGTCAGGCGCTGATAAGTCAGCGCAGCGCCCGAGGCAGCCGCCCAATCAGAGCAAAGCTCTATTTAAAGCAAAATTAAAGGAAGCAACGTTTCAGTTGCGCAAGCACTGCGCTACGCGACACGTGTCAGCGCAGTTGCGCTGCGCGACACGTTTCAGTGCAGATGCGCTAGCGCAGTTGCGCTGCGCTGTGCGCTGCTTGACACGTGTCACATGCTGGGGCATTTGTGCCAAACAGAATTAAGATTTTAAAGAAATCTTTCTGTTCTTGTTAAAACAAGAAGATTTTCTTCTATAAAACAAAAGCCCTTGGATCAAAGATCTAACAGTGGGGAAAATTCCCCAAATCACTCAGAGAAAGATCTCTTTAACTAATTTATGGGCACTATAAAAAGGACCTTAGACCTCAATTCAAAGGCATCAACATTTTTGTGAGAAATCAAAATTTTCAAGCAGAGAGAACTCTGAAGAAATTCCAAGAAGAAAGGTAAAAAAAACCTTTATAAGAGAAGAATTTCTTCTGATAGATCATCGATCTAAGAACAAGATCAATGATGTTTAATAAAAAACAAAATAAAAATAGTGCTTTGCACTTATAAACCATTGGTTCTCTGAGATCAAGAAAGAAACAAGAAAATACTTGTTTTCTTGAATCTAAATTAGATCAAGAAATCAAACAGTGCTTTGCACTTCTTTTATGAACCATTGGTTCTGGAATCTAAAAGATTCTCAAGTTAATAGTGCTTTGCACTTGTAAATCTGCACTGTTGCGCCCTTGGGTTGGCGCAAGCCACCAGAGAGCGCCACGTGTCAGTATCTGAACCATTTGCGCTATGCGCTTTTGAAATAGAGCCTTACTCTCTGAAACTGGCGCAACTCACCACAGCGCGTCACGTGTCAGCAGCGCAAGCGCCCACTGCGCTTGCATGACACGTGTCATCACCACAAGCGCTTGCGCTCTTTGATTGGCACAAAGAGCCTGACAAATGCAATGCATTTCTTTTGCTAAAGGGCCAGGCCCAAGTCAAAAAGACCTAGCAGGCCAAAGTAAATTGCAAAGCAATAAAAGGGCAGAGCCCAAATAAAATTGATCCCCTGCATCATTTATAAATGGGCAGAGCCCAAAACAAATTGATGCTCTGCATCCTTTATGGGCAGAGCCCAAACAAAAATAAAAAGTAATGCAATGCATTATTTAAATGTGGGCAAAGCCCTAGCACAGGTCTAATAGACCAAAAATAAATAAAAGCGTTGAATATTTCTCAACTGGACTTAGCCCAATCATAGCCGTAAGTCCTCAAATTAAATCGACTGAGCACAGCTGCTCTCTCTTAAATCAATTCACGACCGGTTCGAGAATACATCTCCGAACTCCTTTGACTCCTATCGTTGTAATCCTTCAACGATGTCAGAGAGGTGACGGGTCCCGACAACCACAAATCAACACGGACTGTGGGGTCCTTAAACTCATGGACTTAAGCGTCCTTAAACTAAAACACGGATTGTGGGATCCTTAAACCCGCGGACTTATACGTACTTAAACTAAAACACGGACTGTGGGGTCCTTAAACTCACGGACTTAAGCGTCCTTAAACTACCTATGGACCACCACGTCCCTAAACTGGAATATGGACCACCACGTCCCTAAACTGGAATATGGACCGCAACGTCCTTAAACTATATATGGACCGTAACGTCCCTAAACTGGAACAATAGAGCCCCCAAATGCTCTTTTGCCGGATCCAAACGATCCCGTTAAGTTGATCTTAGTCTCAAATTAGACTAACGTATCCTTAACGAACGTTTAAGGTGATCTTAGCCTCAATAGGGCTAACGTATCCTTAAACTAAAACACCAAACCCAAATCTAAGTAAATAAGGATTTGGACTAATCCACGTCCTATGGGCGACGGCATAACTTAGTCTCCGTATACAATCCACGGGCATCCACAAACAAAACAAACACACACGACACGAAGTGAAATTCTGGAGAAGGAAAAAGTGGTTACCGCGATGCGGTAGCGTAATTAACTGTAGGGGCTTGCGCCTGCAGGGAAGAGCGTCCCCACAATCAAAAACCCCTCTACCGAGGGGGAATCTGACGAAGTCCGCTACATCGGCCGCATCAGTCTAAACCTCCGATACACGGTGCCATAAATTAACTTGGTATCTTCGGAGAGGTATACGGATAAAACCATATAGCATCTGCCCCGAACCTTAGGCTTAGACGTCCTCGCGTCTCGGCCGCCGTTCGGAGGGGAACAGATTCTGGCATGCCCGGTGGGATCTTTTCCTCTTTCCACTCCACACTTCGTGTGTCGTATTCGCGAACGAATCACGGTGTGTTAATGGTTGCCTTTGGATTTCAAGTTACTAAGATTTGGTCTTTTGCCTGGCGCAGAAAAAGAAATCAAGCATCCATGGCTTCTACTTGTTCGAAGTGCTCCAACTGCAGCTGCAGCTCGTGTCCGGCCTCAACTGAGGGCATAACCTACGGGCCCCAAGCGTCCTCTTTGTTCATCATGCCCATGGAGCAGATTACTCAAGCCACCACGGGGTTGTTTTTCGGAACCATGCTTTCGCCAACAAGCTTCAGCACCCCTGTGTCCGTACAAGAAGCTCCTAAGAAGTCGGTCTTCGATCGACTTTCAATTACTGCGGCCCCTCTCAACGGGTCGCCCAACACCAGTGCCTCGGTCTTCTCCAGATTGGGCCAAAATTCTAGCGGACCCGCAAGGAAGCTTGCAGTCTCGGAAAAGGCTATTCCAAAAAGAGTGGCCAAACCTGCTCCTGAAGTCGTCAACGCGGCTTCTCCTGCTAAGAGATCGGTCTTTACAAGATTGACCGTCCCAACTCCCACTCCTGCTCCTCAAAAGACATCAGTCTTCAATAGGATGACGCCGGCAACAGCCCCACACCTGAACAGGGGGCAAGAAGAAGCTGTTTCTGTCTCTGAAACAATACCGACGACTCGTCACGCCCGACGACGCCACTGGCGCAGGGTAAGGAAGACCGGAGGCAGCTCCCCTTCCGGGATAACTCCACCAGCTCCAACAGTGGATGTTAATGCCGCTGTTCCAACTGGGAACAGCTTTGAGTTACTGAATAGGGTACGCAGGAACTCGCCAACTGCGGTGCTCAAGAGATCTCCTACACCGGTGGAGAATACTATGGAAGCAGAAAAGCCGGAGCAGCCTCCTCAATCATTATCCTCCAAGATCTACAGGACACGGCGACGAGTCCGAGAATCTGTGATTGATCCTAATTTCTCTCGCCAACAGAAGAAGTCGAAAGGTCGGGAAGAAGAAAATCCTCCGGTCAAGCAACGAAAGGCGATGACCGCTTGGGTGCCCAAAGCAACGGCCCCCTCAACGTCTACGGCCCATAAGAGAAGAAGGCCGGAAAAAGTCCCTACGCCGATGATGAATATCAAAGGTGGTGAACCCAAACGCCCTAAGTCAGGGGGCATTGTAGTTCATACCGTCTACGTGGCGTCTGGTAAAGAGGACAGTCGCATATCTACGGGTCATCGACCGCTTACGCGATTAGTGACCAAAGCGTAGGAGCAGCAGCAGAAGCTCCAAGGGATGATGAACGCTATGGCCGCACTTACTGGGCTAAAAGAAAACCCTGAAACGTCCTCGGATGAACGCCAGGAGGAAGAAACCGACGCCGAATTCCTTCATCGAATATTGGAGAAGAAGGACAAAGAGGCTGCTGAACAAGCAGCTAACATAAAGCGTATGGGCCTCCTGTTCCAAGACATGTTGGGGATGATGATCCAACAAGATCCTCCGGCCGAAGATCCCCCGATCGTCCTTGAAGACGATAGGGGAGAGACGTCAAATCCTCCGCCAGCTCTGTCGAAGGCTAAGGAGGATACAATCTCCAAAGCTGATTTGGACGAGTACATAGCCCAACAAATACGGGTTCATCATGCGACTGAAGCAGCAGGCCAAGTCGTAAATACAGGACGACCGTATCCGGGTTGGTACGACCAGATCAAGTACCCGTCGGGCTACACAATTCCCAAGTTCCGTGTCTATAAGGGACGGGCAATCCTCACCAACATGTTGCCCAGTTCAGGGCACTCTGCGGCAACACCGGCGGTGATGACAAGCTGTTGCTTCGCCAGTTTGTTGGAAGCTTATCAGATACAGCGTTCGAGTGGTACTCTGAGCTCCCGAACGACTCTATCAAAACCTTCGCGGAGATGGAGCTGTTGTTTACTCAGCATTTTGCAAGCGCTAGTGAACGCACCCCGATGACGGCGCTGATTAACGCCAGGGTAAAGCCAGGCGAGACATGGGTCCAATATGCTATACGGTGGCGGAACTTATGGTCGAAGTGCGAGCAGCGCATTGAAGAAGCTCCCGCAGTGGGTATGTTTGTGGGAACCCTTGATCCGCAAGCAACCATCTCGCAATTTATGATGTTTTTCAAGCCGACTACCTTCCAGGTCTTGATTGACAAGCTAGCGCAAATGGATCAGATGGGCCATAAACCCCCTCTTCCAAAGACGGACTCCCGAAATGACAAAGGGAAAGGAAAAGCGATCGTTATCACTAATGCTCAACAACAACCGAGCAACTCGAAGCCGGTCGTTCATCAAAATAATATGCGCCCGTACGTAGCCCTTGAGGAGAGGCTAGGACGTTCTTACTCTTTTCCCCGAGATAAAACGAGAAGATTATTCGAGCTGGCGTTTCGCAACCGACTCATAAATCTGCCGGATCCAAAACTTCCGTCGCAACCAAATGATGTCAATGAGCCCAACTACTGCCCTTATCATCGAGTACCGGGTCATCCGATCGAAGATTGCTACGTCTTCAAAAATTGGCTTGAAGACCAATACCGACAGGGCAAGTTCGCGTTATCTAACAAGTGGAAGGTGAATCCCCCACAGCCCCACACCTCTAAGGGGACGAATATGCCTGGGGCAACATGCTCTGTCGTTGAAGAAGCTCCTTGGGAGGTTGTATTATCAGCTAAGACCGAGAGGATGCTGAACGATCTTCAGGCATGCCCAGCGATCAAGTGGAAGAACCCGTTGGAACCGCAGGTCATTGAAGGGATGTTGAAACCACGTCCAACTCCAAGGACCGATGGTGGTGGCTCAAGCACTCGCAACCAGCCGTCAAAATCTTCGAAGAAGAAGAAAAAGAAATCTAAGAAGTCTGTGAAGCCTGGCGACAAGCGCACAAACTTACAAAAACAAATTGACGCGTTGGAGGAATACAACCAGAAGGCATGGACTCCCATTACATTCCAAGAGTTCCTCAATCACGTCTTTCAAGAGGAAGATGAGGGAGAAAGTTCATCTGATGAATCTGAAGAATACGTGGCGAGCTGTCATGTGATTTCCCGTTCGTTCATGGACGATGAGGAGACTCCTTGCACTGAAAAGCTGGGGGCAGATCCTGAACCAAAAATTCTGGGGCCATCGGATGAAGTAATTGATGCATTCCTCAATGAAGCTCTCTTAAAAAGTAAAGCTGATCGGGAACGCGAGGCGGTCATATTTGAAAGGGCCAAGCGCCAGCGACTTGATGAAAGGGCTGAGACGCTCCCGCTGGAGCAAAATACATCCACTACCGACAAAAGCAAATTCAAGATGAGGAAAGGGTTTGCTAAAGCCATATCAATGGGCATGAAACTACCATCCTCCGAAGGAAACATTACTGGTGAAATAGAAATGCACCCCTCCTATTGCTTATATCATCAGAAAGTTTCGCACCCCACTCAAGAGTGCAAAGCTTTCGGTAGATGGTGGCAAGGATATGTTGCTCATCGACAACATTTTAAGAGGGAGAAACGTAAAACTCGTCGGGAGCGGAAAAATATGACCGAAGGGTTTAACAGAACTACCGGTGATTGTCGTATGGTTAACGCCGGGGGATCACAGGTGCCTACATTCGGGAGCGATTCTGATGAGGAGCTGGAGCTTGCCCCTCTCTTTAAAGAGTCCACCTCGGGAAAAGAAGAAGAGCCGAAGGTCTGCGAAAATATCCGGCTACGTAATCGCACGCTCCCCGAAAAGAATCTCGGACCCTCGAATAAAAAAGATAAGGGAAAAGAGAAGGTCCCTGAAGATATCGTCTTAGATAACCAAGTTGTGGAGGAGCTAAGTGCCAAGGACCCGCCGAAGAGAAATAAGGTAGATTACAACGTCTTAGCGCATCTGAGGAAGCTACCCTCACAGCTCAGCGTTCTTGACGCCCTTTTGTTATCAAAGGAGGCGAGAGATTCGTTAATCAAGGCACTACAGGATCCGGAGCAATTCCAAGCTTTCCTGGCCGAGGAAAAGATGAAAGATGAATTGGAGGAAGTGCACACTGCTGATGTCGCTTTTGGTGATGAAGACCTTCTCCTTGAGACGTGCGAACACAATCGCCCCCTTTATGTCTCAGGATGCTGTCACGATATAAAAATAGGCAAAATCCTGATCGACAATGGATCCTCCATTAATCTCCTCAATGTGCGGGTGTTAAAAGAAATCTGCATGAGCGTCCAGCACCTTGCTCGGGATAAGATTACCATCTCCGGGTTCGACTCCCAATCATCAAGAACTCTTGGGTCTGTGATAGTGACGCTACGCTTTGGGCTACTCGTCATGGACATTAAGTTCCACGTCATAGACGCCAAGACATGCTACAACGCTTTGCTCGGCCGACCGTGGTTACACGAGTACAACGTCATCCCTTCTACACAACATCAGTGTATGAAATACGCTAAGGATGGTCTCGAGTATATCGTGGTGGGAGAACTGAACCCGTTCTCCGTGAACGAAGTCCGCAAATATGAAGATGCCAAATACTTCTTACCGGATTTCGAAGACATGGAGAAGTGTCACAAGCCGGAGAATAAAGCTAATGCCACCATCCCTGTCTTCGGCAGTGATACCGAGAAGGAAGAGGAGATAGTTTATTCGGGTCCGTCTCGACACAACAAGCCAGAACCACCTACTCCTACGTTGATCTTTGGTAGCGACTCGGAAGATGAGGCCCATGCTGTATTACCCACTCGACCTTCAATACAAACGTCTGCTGACGAAGAACAAAGTCTACAAGTCGCCATGGTGCCGCTTAAACACCATAAAGAACTGGACGCACTTGATATTTACAATGTAGAAGAGCTGCAAACGTTCTATATCCCTCCGAGGAGAGAAAGCGAAAAAGCAATTCTATTCTACCGTTCTGAAGAAACCAGAGTGGAGAAAGAAATCTGTCATGGCGCGGATCCTACGCTTGATAGGCTTCAGCCCATCCGTCTTCCCAGATATTATACAGAAGGCTTGAAAAGGTTGCTGAAACGCCAGGGGATATCCTTCAAGCAGACCGTTCGAAAAGCCAAGTTCTATGACAAAGTCTGGAACGTTCCCGGGACTCAACGCAAACTGCCTAATGGAAGAATGGAGACAAAAGGGCTTGGATACATCCGGTCCAAGAAACAAGAGCTACTAAACGGTTGCTACGTCGTGTATGACTTCGATGAAGAAGCGGACGCTCAGTGGGAGGACGCTAATCTTGAGCCAGTGAAAGTTCCAGATGCAAAAGAGCCCAGTCCGTCGTTCGAAGAACAAATGGACAAACTTATAAGGGAAGCTGGTTGAAAAGTCCGAGACGACTATAACCGCGAAATGGTCATCTACGAGAAAGCCAAAACGCAACGCCTCCTCCAACGGGCCGTGAAAGATGAAAATGCAGCTCCTTGTCAACCTGTTATAAAGAAGGCTCGACGCAGAGGCAGAAACAAGTCGAAACGCGAAAAAGGCGCTCAAAAGCAACAAAGCGGGGCTAAGAGGCCACGCGAGCGAAAATCGAGCGGTTCCGATCTATCCCTCATAAGAAAATTGGGTCGGGCGTACTCTTTTCCTCGGGACAAGACGAAGAAAATACTTGACCTCGCTCTAAAACATCAGATGCTTACACTGCCGGAGTCTAAACACCCCGAACAAGCAGGCGAAGTCTCACACCCAGACTATTGCTTTTATCACCGAGCGGTAGGGCATCCTCTCGAAGACTGCTTCACCTTCATGAAGTGGGTTGAAGATCAGTATCAGCTTGGCAAGTTCGCTCTGTCTGACAACTGGAGAGTAGCGCCGCCATAAAAGTACGAACCCAAGGCCATGAAAGAAGAACCGGTTCCACATTGGGATTGGAAGCGAATTCGTACTTGTCACGTGATAATGATATCAAAAGAAGAGCCCGAGGACATGGATGACCTTCCCTGGTGCTTTGAAAACAGCAACGATGAGGTGATCTCAGAATTTCCACCAGCGCCAAAAGAGTTGGAAGATGGAATACATACCACTGCAGATAACCTCAAGAAAATTGAGTTAAGAACGGCGAACGATCCGCGACCGACATTCATTAGCGAGCTGCTGTCTGAAGAGAAGGTGGCTTCATTAAAAGACCTGCTTATGCAGCACAAAGATTGCTTCGCATGGAACTATTCTGAAATGCCGGGACTAGATCCAGAAATTGCTGTGCATAAATTGGCGATATCCCCGAACGTCAAGCCGTTCAAACAGGCGCCAAGAAGAATGCGGCTCGAGGTTGAAATGAATATCAATGCTGAAGTCAAAAAGCTGATCGACTCCGGCTTTATCCAGGAGGTTCAATATCCTGAATGGATCGCCAACATCGTCCCCGTGATGAAGAAAAATAGGACAGTGCGCATATGCGTGGACTTCCGGGATCTCAATAAAGCCTGCCCAAAGGACGATTTCCCAGTGCCAGTCACTGAGCTGATGATAGACAATACGTCCACTCACGAGGTTTTCTCCTTCATGGACGGCTCGTCGGGGTATAATCAGATAAAGATGCATCCCGAAGACCAGAAGCACACCGCCTTCAGGACTCCTTTGGGTATATTCTGCTACAAGGTGATGCCCTTCGGTTTAAAGAACGCCGGTGCTACCTACCAGAGGGCCATGACGAAGATCTTCGATGACCTTATACACGAAATCGTCGAATGTTATATCGATGACCTCGTGGTTAAAAGCAAATCATACGAGGAACATTTAGAGCATCTGAAGACCGTGTTCCAACGACTTCGACAATACAACTTTGAAGATGAACCCTCTCAAGTGCGCATTCGGAGTTTCCTCGGGCAAATTCCTAGGATTCATCGTCCAACACCGAGGTATTGAGATAGATCCGTCAAAGATCAAGGCGATCATGGAAATGCCTCCACCAAGGACTCTCAAACAGCTGCGGTCTCTCCAAGGGAAGCTCGCGTATATACGGCGATTTATAGCTAACCTTTCAGGCAAGTGCCGTCCTTACAGCCACCTGATGAAGAAGGGAACCCCGTTCGTCTGGGACCAAAAATGCCAAAGCGCATTAGACGAGATCAAGCAATACCTGCAGAACCCGCCAGTGCTGGCTGCTCCGGTCAAGGGAAAGCCCCTCATTCTTTATACAACCGCTCTCGAAGGTTCCTTAGGCGCACTATGGGCATAAGAGAACGATCAAGAGAAAGAAAGAGCACTCTACTACTTAAGTCGAGTTCTACTGGGGGCAGAAAGCAACTACTCCCCCATCGAAAAACACTGCCTGGCGTTAATCTTCGCGATAACAAAGCCCAGGCACTATGCGTTGGCGCATGAGGTCCGTCTCATTTCAAAGGTGGACCCTCTTAAATATTTAATGTCAATGGCCATATTAACGGGATGACTCGCTAAATGGGCCCTACTTTTGATGGAGTTCTCGATAACCTATCAGCCTCTCAAGGCAGTAAAAGGCCAGGCCATCGCTGATTTCCTCGCTGAGCATCCGATAGCCGCCGATTCTCCTCTAAATTGCGATCTTCCAGACGAACATGCGTTTGAAGCGATCGACGGTGGTGATACCCCATGGGAGCTTTATTTCGATGGAGCATCTTCCGTAAAGAAGCGCAAACAAAGTACCCCTATAATCAAATCGGGAGTAGGACTCATCTTTGTAACTCCACAGGGAGGGATAATGCGTTTTGCTTTCTCCCTAACAGAGCTGAGGACAAACAATGAAGCCGAGTATGAAGCTTTGATAGCAGGCCTCGAGATCGCCATAGACATGGGAATTGAAAACCTCCTCATATATGGAGACTCCCAACTAGTCGTTAGTCAAGTAAACGGCGACTACCAAACGTGCAAGCCAGAGTTGTTGAAGTACGGCGAAAAGGTGCAACAACTATTGACCCAAATCCCTTCCTATGTTTTGGAAAACATACCGCGCGCGGAAAACAGCAAAGCAGACGCGTTGGCCAAGCTCGCTAAAGAACTGGCTGACGAGAACCTCGATGACGTCAAAATTGTGGTACAAAGCCGTCGGGTGCTTACCCCAGCGGAAATATCTCCGGAATCATTCAAAGAAAAGGGAACGTCTGAGCAGACGACCCTGCAAATAAAAGATCGGGAAAATACCGAAGATTGGAGAGAAGTCTTTATAGATTACTTCAAATACCGTCGAACGCCCGAAGATGCATCCTCAAGACATCAGCTTATGAAACAAGCTCTGTCCTTCGCCTTCGTCAATGATACTCTCTACAAGAGGTCATTTGATTCTTTATGGTTGAGATGTCTGGGACCTGACGAAGCGAAAAGAGTCGTCCAGGAAGTTCATGACGGAATCTGCAGTTCTCATCAAGCAGGCCTAAAGATGAAGTTGAAGATCAAACGGATGGGCTACTACTGGCCCACGATGATTCTGGACTGCCTCGAATATGCGAAGTAATGCCACTCATGCCAAATCCATGGGGACTTCATCCACCAGCATCCAAATCCACTCCATCCAACAGTGGCTAGCTGGCCATTCGAAATGTGGGGGACTGACATAGTCGGCCCTATCAAACCAGCATCGTCTAGGGGACATCGTTTCATCCTGGCGACAACTGACTACTTCTCCAAATGAGCGGAGGCAGTACCGCTGAGGGAAGTGAAGACGGAGAATATCCTCCACTTTTTCAAGACGCACGTCATATATCGGTTTGGAACTCCGCGACGGATCATCTCCGATAACGGGCCAGCTTACAGAAGCCACAAGATCAGTCGCTTCGCGCAACAACACAATATAGACTGGAGATATTCCTCGGTTTATAATCCGCGAGCTAATGGTCTAGCTGAGGCCTTCAACAAAACCTTAACAAAGATCATGAAGAAAACGGTGTCCCGAAATAAGAAGGACTGGCATGAGAGGCTGCAAGAGGCTCTTTGGACATATCGAACTACGTTCAAGACGGCCACGAACGCAACGCCATATGCGTTGGTATTCGGTACAGAAGCAGTACTCCCCCTCGAAATAGAGTTACCCTCTCTACGAGTGGCAGTCCACTACGAGCTGTCGGACGAAGAAAATGCTCACCTTCGGCTTGAGGAGCTTGATGCCCTCGATGAGACCCGGCTCGTAGCGCAACAAAATCTGGAAGCCTATAAAGCAAAGATGACGCGCTCATATGAAAGATTGACCCGGTCGAGGACATTCCGCCAAGGCGAACTCGTGCTAGTGGTCAAAAGGCCTATGATCCCCAGTCGCGCCAAGCGGGGAAAATTCGAGCCAAACTATGAAGGCCCGTACATCATAGACAAGGTCTACCAAGGTGGAGCCTATCTACTCATGGATATGCACGGTGAAAGGCCTTACAGGCCAATAAATGGTCGATTCCTAAAGAAATACTACGCTTAGCGGGTTACTGGCTAGGTCAATGATAGATGACGACGACTATGTCCGCTCGCTATCTTCCTAAGCTCAAACTTTATAAGCAGTAGCCAGCCGATTCCTGGACGGACCGAAACGTCCTTAAACTAATGGCGGACCGAAATGTCCTTAAACTAATGACGGACCGAAACTTCCTTAAACTAATGACGGATCGAAACGTCTTTAAACTAATGGCAGGCCGAAACGTCCTTAAACTACTACCGCAGCATCCTTAGGCTGACGAGATGAATAAAAAAAAAGAGAAAAAGAAAATAATAATAAATATATATATATATATATATATATATATATATATATATATATATATATAAAAACGGTATGTCCATAAGCAAAATGGGCACGGATGAAAACCCGAAAGGGCTCCGTGAGTAAAAACAGCAGGATTACCGGCGAGTGTTTGCGAAAACCTGAAAGGGCGCAACCTCGTTAAAAGACACTTACAAGGTCCTCTCGACCTTGTAAGGAGAAACCACCTGCGTGAGATCCTTACGACTCACAAGGGAGCAACACATTTAGGGATCCTCACGATTCCTAAGGAGAAAATACACTTACGAGATCCTCACGACTCGTAAGGAGAACTCTCTTATGGGACCCTCACGGCTCATAAGATTTGAAAGTCTTAAGTCACAGAGACCTAAACCTGTGCTTAAGCAACCCCCACAACCTTCCAATATTGCCCTACAAGTGGCTCAATACTGACCCTTACATACAATCCACGGGCGCGAATAAACATTTCCCTAACCAAGTTTCATCCGTGATTGGGGATATATGCGCATGATGAACAACCCTTATAAGTCCTCTCGACTTACAAGGAGAAAACCCTCTTGTAGGATCCTTACGACTTACAGAGGAACATACACTTAGGAATCCTCACGATTCCTAAGGAGAAAATACACCTACACGATCCTCACGACTTGTAGAGAGAAATACCTTTGTGAGACCCTTACGGCTCATGAAGTTAAAAGCCTTAGTCGACAGGACCTTAACCCTGGTCGCTAAACCACCTTTGTTCAACATCGACAGAGGCAGATGATGATTCGCTCCTGGCAATATCCCAGTTGTAGCGGTGCTAATGCCGAAATCGATGTCTAATTTCAGGTTTACGGTGAAAAGCCGGTAGGCCGCACATGCATACGAAATAGCCGAAATGATAGGGGAACTTGCAATAAAAAGCAGCAAGTAAAAACGTATGCATACAAAATAGCCGAAATGATTGGGCAACTCGCAATAAAAAGCAGCGAGTAAGAATAAAATAAAAAGCCGAAATGATTGGGCAACTTGCAATAAAAAGCAGCGAGTAAAAATAAAATAAATAGCCGCAATGATTGGGCACCGCGAAAAATAGCCGAAATGATTGGGCAATCGCGACCTTCGCGATATAAAAGCTGAAATGATAGAGCATTGCGGAAATAAAACAAAAAAAAAGATGATAAAACTTTGGCCCTACAGCTGAGATCACATCGATCCCTGTATACAATCCAAGGGCGCAAACAAAGAGGGAACCATACTTCCCCAACAGGCTCCGCCAGAAAACGAAGCCAAATCTCGACGGTTCATCCCAACCCCGAAGAAATCAGTGTCTTCAGCAAATCCTTCGACTCAAGGAAACAAATAATCCTTGGCAAATACCTCAACTCAGGGAAACCAACATCTTTGATGAGAGCCTCCTGATTCACGTCGACTCGCAGAGCAACCAGTGTCTCCGTGGGAAATTCTCGATTCGTTTCAACACCAGAGAAACAAATAATCCTTGGCAAATACCTCAATTCAGGGAAACTAGCATCCTTGATGAGAGCCTCCTAATTGGCGTCGACTCGCAGAGAAACCAGTATCTCCGTGGAAAATTCTCGATTTGTTTCAACACCAGGGAAACAAATAATCCTTAGCAAATACCTCAATTCAGGGAAACAAACATCCTTGATGAGAGCCTCCTGATTCGCGCCGACTCGCAGAGAAACCAGTATCTCCGTGGGAAATTCTCGATTCGTTTCAACACTAGGGAAACAAATAATCCTTGGAAAATATCTCAATTCAGGGAAACAAACATCCTTGATGAGAGCCTCCTGATTCGCGTCGACTCGCAGAGAAACCAGTGTCTCCGTGGGAAATTCTCGATCTGTTTCAACACCAGGGAAACAAATAATCCTTGGCAAATACCTCAATTCAGGGAAACAAATATCCTTGATGAGAGCCTCCTGATTCGCGTCGACTCGCAGAGAAACCAGTATCTCCATGGGAAATTCTCGATCCGTTTCAACACCAAGGAAACAAATAATCCTTAGCAAATACCTCAATTCAGGGAAACAAACATCCTTGATGAGGGCCTCCTGATTCGCGTCGGCTCGCAGAGAAACCAGTGTCTCCGCAGGAAATTCCCGATTCGTCTCAACTTGCAAGATGAAGCCTCAGGCAACAGGGATTAAAAACTTGTTTTCCTGAACAATGGGACCCTGCAAGTCGGTCTAAAATGGTCTCTTGCATACTATTCACGGGTCTCACTCTCCAAAGTCGAATTTCGACAAGGAGGGAAACAACCGCTTACGGGTCCTCTCGACTCATAAGAGGGAAAAATTCTCTTATAAGATCCTTACGACTTATAAGAGAAAACGCGCTTAGGAATCCTCACGATTCCTAAAGAGAAAATACATCTACAAGATCCTCTCGATCCGTAGGGAGAAAATCTCTATAAGACCCTCACGGCTCATAAAGTTGAAAAGTCTTAGGCGGCAGATCTGAACCTGCGGTCTAAGCCATCGCTATCTCTTGGAAAAATCTAGATGCTTACTCTATTATCGATCAAATGTGTTTATCAAGACAGTATGCTGATAATAAGAGAAAAGAAAAAGCAAAGAAATAGCACAAGACATTGCAAAGAAAAATGTATATCTTTATTGAATGTAATCAAGTACAAAGTAAAGCGTACAAAAGAATAAAGAATGGATACATATTAATTTAAAGAAAAAAAATTTTTTTTTACAAGTATGGGGATACAAGGGGAATCATTGGGAAGGAAGCGTCTTGCATAGCTCTATTAATTGTTCGTGCACTTCCTTCCGCGCCTTCTCTTGATCGGCTACCATTGCCAGTTCAGCCTCCATTTGAGCCGCTGTTGCAAGAAGGATGCAAGCTGCTCCCTAACGGCCTGATGAGTAGCTTCATAGCCTAGAGTGTCACGCTCGGCAATATCAAGCTTCCGCTTCAAGTTCAGCCCATGAGAAATGCGCTCCAAGAGGCCCTCAAAGATAGCCTTCACTTGGGCAGCATTTGCCTCAACCTCAGCACGCAGATGAGCCGTCTCGCTTGAAGTCTTTTGGTACTCCCTCAGCCTTAAAGCCGCTTCTTGTTCCAAGTGGTGGACGTAAGAAGCGCTTTGCTCAATCCACGCTGCTCTGTGATTGCCTGCGGCTAAGGTCTCGGGAGCGGGAAGCATCAACTCTAGCTGGTGCAGGCGAGCCTCGATCTCCTTGCAGTGATGAACCCAAGATGCGACGATGCCCTCGTCATGGAAATTAGCAAATATCACCAGCATCGGGTTAACCTTCGTAGCAAAATCTGCAGCAGATGTAGGAGTCTCGATGTCGAGTTTCTCGATGTAGTCGCTCAACATACACAGATTGTTCACGGCACCTTTCAAGAACGGACGTCTCTGGGAAGGGCCTGCCGGTATTGTGATATGAGACTCAAAAGGCGCTGAGAGCGGAACGACAGCTGAAAAGACAAAATGCGATTAGATAACGATTCAAGAGATATGGAAAAAGTTATTGATAAGATAGTCTACTATACCAGTTGAAGCAGGTGGCAAGGCCGGAAGGGCCGGTGGCGCGACCGATCTTTCTTCTCCCCCTTCGATTTGTAGCACTGCAGCCAGGACGAGGAAAGGTTAGAAGTAATTCCATCAATGGAAAAGAAAGATATCAATGGAAATCATACTCACCAGCGCCACCAGAGGAAGAAGCGAGTTCGGATGGGAAGGAGAAGTGTGGGAGCAACACCTGATAAAGATGGTCAAAAAGCACTCCTGAAAGGTGCAACAGTATGACTTTAGTACACAAATTATACATCTGAAAAGTAAGATTAATAAGTTGCAAATCCATACCTTCCAACATCTTTGACGGTATGAGAGAGGGCTGAGAAGTGACCACCGCCAAGGCAGCAGTTGAAGGCGCTCCCTCGAGCAATGGGGCATCGGCACTGGCGGCACCTGCGTTACGAACAAATGTGAACTTGTCAAGAAGGATTGTAAGATAAAGATGACAGTAACTTAGGATTTACCTGATGAGCTGTCGGCCG
The DNA here is from genome assembly GCA_030015575.1 of Agapanthus africanus. Classification (NCBI taxonomy): domain Eukaryota; kingdom Viridiplantae; phylum Streptophyta; class Magnoliopsida; order Asparagales; family Amaryllidaceae; genus Agapanthus; species Agapanthus africanus. The sequence continues at coordinate 34,283,612 of CM057339.1, forward strand.
ATACGGAGGCGACTCCCTCCTCCATCGACATGAGGCCACCGCCCGTGGCCTCGTCACCCGACTCAATGGGGACCGTTGTCGTGCTCGCAAAACCTGGAGACGGCGGGGACCATAGGCGGGGAGGGCTATGACTGGAGCATTACCAGATTCCTGAGAAAGAGCGGTTGGCTCGTCTTCAGGAATCATGTCTACCTCACCCGTTACTCCCTCGGGCTCGGCAATCACGATTGCCTCGTCCACCGTCACCACGAGGTCGCCGGCCTCAAGCGCCTCGTCCGCCACTACCCTGGGCTTAGTTATAACAATCATTTCATCTGCCGCCACTTCAGGCTCGGCATCAATGACCTTCTCGGCTACGGATCCCTCGGCCTCCAGCTCAGGCTCCATAACCCCAGCGACGTTGCCCACCGTCGGCTCAAGTTCGGCCGGTGCCTTCCTCCCTGCTTCCTCGGGTTCGACAGTCTCTGCCTCCCCCTCGGTCGGACTTGGCCCTGCAAGATGAGATGCATAAGAACCGGCGAGTTTACAATTTTTACAAACAAAATTCTAAAAAAAATATTACCTGAGGTGGAATTCTCATTAGCCTCCTTATTGGCGCGAATCGCCTGTCTATGGGCTGTAGACAGGGCGACCGGGGACTTTTCTGAAGCGGTGTCGGCACGAGGAACGGTGCTTGGGCCCGCTCCAATGGCCAAGGCAGCCCTGCGTGCCTTTGCTTCGCGCCTCGACCGCTTCCTCTCCTCCCGGGCTGTCACGATGGACCTCTTTGACGCTTCCTTCATCAAAGCGTCGTCGTCCTCATTCAAGGATGCCTCGAGAGCCTTTAAGGAATCTCTCATCGGCTCTTCGAGACGGACCTCCTGCGGTAGCCCTGAGGAAACAGGAACATCGGCAGCTGGCAGAACATCTGCATCACTTGGCGGGAATGGCATTGAGGTTCCTGCGATAAAAAGTGGAGAGGTTAGATTCACCATAACACAAGGGAAATGAAAACTTGATGAATTGAAACTTACTAAGGCCCATGGACGCTCTAAGACGTTCCTCCTCTTGGAAAGTCTTCAGGGAAGCGGCGATGGCTTCTTCAGTGGTGATGCCTGTTGGAAGAAAAGAAGGAAAAATGTTAGTCAAAGGCAATAATAAAAAATATGGTGCAATAAAAAAATGCGACTAGTGATTACCTGATGCCGCAAGCTTAGCCAGCCATGCGTCACGCCTCGCCAACCGCTCCGAAGCTTCGAGGGCGGCCTCCAAATCTGTGTCATCCGGCATGACCAATCCTTTATTAGTTCCATATTCACTCAGGCCCTCGGCATAGGGAGCGTGGGGTTCCTGGCCGAACGCGACGTCTGCAGCGAAGAGCGACTTCTTTTTCTTTTGCCCGCCAACCCTAGCTGCACGCGGGATCGACTTACGCTTAGCAGCCACCTTGGGACGGCGGGTCCCGATGTCCGCACCCACGCCAGACTCCGGCGAGGCTACAACCACTGTCTCCACTGGAGCACAGGGCACTGGAGGTGCATTGGCAATATCGGGGAGCGGCAATCCGTGCGGAGGAATTTGCGCACGCGATGGCCCGGCTCTAACATCTTTTAGAGGGGCAACTACCGGAGTCCTAGGCACCAAAGGAGCGTTGCGGTCGCTGCCTGGAGGCGCACCCTTACGGTCGACCAGTAGTCGCCTTTCCTCCTTTATAACGGCTCCTGTTGCATGATTGTACCATTCTTTATATACGTTGAGGAGTCATGGAGCGCAAGCCAGCGCACTGATAAGAAAATGAGAACCCGTATTCAGGCGCATGAAATGATGCACCGCGTTCTCCATCCCTTCTTCAGTGGCAGCGGGTTCCAGTTGGAAAGCTTCCAAGGGTGTCCCTTGATCGTAGCCCAGTTGCTGGGCGAAACGATGCGGGTTGTATCTCATAAAAATCGCCGCACCGTTCTGCCTGAATACTAGGAAGTCCGGTCTAATAGAATATAAGTGGAGGGTCTCCCGGGCCGTCAAAACTGAGGCTCCATCCTTAAAGGAGTCTTGTAATGGTCGCACCGCAGTGGTAGACACCTTTTCAATAGTCAATACCTTGTCAATGAAGGACATCCCGGCTCCAACGGTGTGAGGGCGAAGGAGTAAACCCCTGGCGTTCCGTGGCGATGGAGTCACAATCGATGCACCAATCAGCTGTATGATGCGAGGGAAACCGCACTTGTCGAAGAACGAGGGCCTTTTGTGCATGCCGAAGACACCCGCCGTGTGTAGCTCGAGCCACGATATAAAGTAGTGCATCGGGAAGACCACGTGCTATACCCCAGGCTCATTAGCATTCGCTGCTCGACTGAGGCCATGATATAAGTGTGCCAAGCCGGCGATCCCAACGGCCACTTTTACCCCGATGGTCATCCGGTGGGCTGGGTAAAAGACAGAGGGCCGCATATGGTGAGAGTGCATTGGGATTGCAAACCAACTCAGCCATAGCCCAAGAAATCCTAAGAAAAAAGGCCTCTTCGTCCATCCCAGGGGCTGCAATTTCTAAAAAAGACATGGTCGCGAAGTCCGGAAGGAAAAAACCCTTTTGGTCTATTTCCTTCGTCGGCAGGTTATCCAAACCTAGACCGAAAAGGTCATCCAGGGTAGCAAACTTGGCAGCTTCTGATGAGAGGACGCTTAGGGGAAGGAACCGAGCGATGAAATCCTCAAAGTTAACTCCGCGACTCCCATGTTCAATGAAAAGGGCCTCATAGATGTTCAACACTTTAATCAAGCTTGGGAATCGGTGTTGAACAGCATTCTCCGGCGTGAGCCCCCTTACCAACGGCTTAACACCAAAGACATACTCGTCTGTCGGGAGCAACTCCTCATAGTGCTCTCCTATAACCGGTAAACCGGAGACTTCTGTGAACTCCTCCCGAGAAATCGACACTTCCCGATCCATTGCGAGGAAAGTGTGAGTGGGGATGTTCCACTGCTCCAAGAAGACCTTGAACCACCAGGTGGGAAGCGTGGGATACTGGAAGAGAGAGACATAAACTGCGGTATACAATCCTAATCTTATCAACTGCGACTTCTTCGTCGACAGGATATACCGAGCCCATGGCAGGTAGCCGATCGGGTGGCGGGGGATCAGATCTATGTTATATGATTGCCCCTAAGGTCGTGCCTCACCCTGACAAATACGGCGTCCCAGGATATCCAAAATCATGGGACGCTGAACCGGAATCGCATCTATGGAGGGATGTAGAAAGCCCTTCGATGTCCAATCAACCATCTCCACGGCGTACTGCACCGGGGGTGGGCTGGCGTAATGAATCGCCGTGATGGGTTCTGACGGCACTGAGCATGTGAAGCTGCGTCGACCCATAATGATCTGATTGTACCACGACCCCCAAAGGTGGAGACTCTTATACTTCGGGTCGTGGTCCCTAATCATGGCTAGAACCTCGCGATCCAAGGGCGCTTCGGGAAACCCTTCCTCCGAGCGAGCGAACGGGAACGAAGTGTCGAAAGACATAGTCACTGCAAGAAAAAAGAAATTAGCCGTTAGTGTTGTAATTCCAACGCTTGGCATTTTAAAAAAATTCATTAATTAACTAATTAAATTAAAGATTAATTAAATTAAAATTAATTAATTACACCACACAGCAGTGCAGTGGGTAGGGGACCAAATGGAGACCCACAAAATCTGGATGACAGTGCCTCATGTAATAAGACAGCCCCATCATTGGTTGAGACTGTCAATTAATGAAAAGACCCCCAAGAGAATATTCTCATCAATGGGAGATCCTTAGAGACAAGGAGAAAATCTCCTCTTTCAGAGCAAAGCTCTGTCATAGAGTGACACTTGTCAAACTCTGGTCTCAGAGGAATTGGATTCCTTAAAAGAGCATAGCTCTGTGGTAATAATGGAAAGATCCATCAGAAATTTTTAACACTTAAAAGAATTAAAATTTTTGGAATCTTGAAAAATCCATGAAAACTTATAATAAATGCTTCATTTTTCAGATCTAAAAGGTCTACATTTGATCCAAGAGCAAAACTCTGTTCATGGGTGAGAACCCATGAACAAGACCTCTGTAGATCTATAAGTTTTTGAGAGCAAAGCTCTGTTTATGAAACCCCAATGGAGATTTCTTTAGATCAAAAGATCTGTGAGAGTAAAGGTCTTTTAGCTAAGATTGATATGAATTAATGTTGAATTAATTTAATTTAATTTAATTTAAATTAATTGTACATAAAGTTTCTAACTTTGGAAATGAGCAAAGCTCTGAAGTTCTGAAGTAAGAGCAAACTCTTAAAATCAAAAATCTTGAAATGGTGAAGATTTTCTAAGGGACAGAGATCCTATTTATAGGGCGTTTGCGCCCCTTCAGCACACCCGTTGATCCAACGGTCAGAAGTTTGCCACCGCCGCACTCTCATGCGCGCCACGTGAGCGCAACGGTGGGGGAGCATTTGTTTCCCCCAATCAGAGCAAAGCTCTGTTGAAATTCAAAATTCAAATTTTGAAGCAACGCTTCAAATCCTGGACGCAACGCGCCACGTGTCAGGCGCTGATACGTCAGCGCAGCGCCCGAGACAGCGCGCCCAATCAGAGCAAAACTTTATTTAAAGCAAAATTAAAGGAAGCAACGCTTTAGTTGCGCAAGCACTGCGCTGCGCGACACGTGTCAGCGCAGATGCGCAAGCGCAGTTGCGCTGCGCTGTGCGCTGCGCGACACGTGTCAGCGCAGATGCGTCAGCGCGGTTGCGTCAGCGCAGATACGCTAGCGCAGTTGCGCTGCGCTGTGCGCTGCTTGACACGTATCACACGCTGGGGCATTTGCGCCAAATAGAATTAAGATTTTAAAGAAATCTTTTTGTTCTTGTTAAAACAAGAAAATTTTCTTCTGCAAAACAGAAGCCCTTGGATCAAAGATCTAACGGTGGGGAAAATTCCCCAAATCACTCAGAGAAAGATCTCTTTAACTAATTTATGGGCACTATAAAAAGGACCTTAGACCTCAATTCAAAGGCATCAACATTTTTGTGAGAAATCAAAATTTTCAAGCAGAGAGAACTCTGAAGAAATTCCAAGAAGAAAGGTAAAAAAAACCTTTATAAGAGAAGAATTTCTTCTGATAGATCATCGATCTAAGAACAAGATCAATGATCTTTAATAAAAAATAAAATAAAAATAGTGCTTTGCACTTATGAACCATTGGTTCTCTGAGATCAAGAAAGAAACAAGAAAATACTTGTTTTCTTGAATCTAAATTAGATCAAGAAATCAAACAGTGCTTTGCACTTCTTTTATGAACCATTGGTTCTGGAATCTAAAAGATTCTCAAGTTAATAGTGCTTTGCACTTGTAAATCTGCACTGTTGCGCTCTTGGGTTGGCGCAAACCACCAGAGAGCGCCACGTGTCAGTATCTGAACCATTTGCGCTATGCGCTTTTGAAATAGAGCCTTGCTATCTGAAACTGGCGCAACTCACCACAGCGTGCCACGTGTCAGCAGCGCAAGCGCAGCGCACTGGTGCAGCGCACTGCGCTTGCATGACACGTGTCATCACCACAAGCGCTTGCGCTCTTTGATTGGCACAAAGCGCCTGACAAATACAATGCATTTCTTTTGCTAAAGGGCTAGGCCCAAGTCAAAAAGACCTAGCAGGCCAAAGTAAATTGCAAAGCAATAAAAGGGCAGAGCCCAAATAAAATTGATCCCCTGCATCATTTATAAATGGGCAGAGCCCAAAACAAATTGATGCTCTGCATCCTTTATGGGCAGAGCCCAAACAAAAATAAAAAGTAATGCAATGCATTATTTAAATGTGGGCAAAGCCCTAGCACAGGTCTAATAGACTAAAAATAAATAAAAGCGTTGAATATTTCTCAACTGGACTTAGCCCAATCATGGCCGTAAGTCCTCAAATTAAATCGACTGAACACAGCTGCTCTCTTTTAAATCAATTCACGACCGGTTCGAGGATACATCTCCGAACTCCTTTGACTCCTATCGTTGTAATCCTTCAACGATGTCAGAGAGGTGACGGGTCCCGACAACCACATATCAACATGGACTGTGGGGTCCTTAAACTCATGGACTTAAGCATCCTTAAACTAAAACACGGATTGTGGGATCCTTAAACTCGCGGACTTATGCGTCCTTAAACTAAAACACGGACTGTGGGGTCCTTAAACTCACGGACTTAAGCGTCCTTAAACTACCTATGGACCACCACGTCCCTAAACTGGAATATGGACCACCACGTCCCTAAACTGGAATATGGACCGCAACGTCCTTAAACTACATATGGACCACTACGTCCCTAAACTGGAACAATAGAGCCCCCAAATGCTCTTTTGCCGGATCCAAACGATCCCGTTAAGTTGATCTTAGTCTCAAATTAGACTAACGTATCCTTAACGAACGTTTAAGGTGATCTTAGCCTCAATATGGCTAACGTATCCTTAAACTAAAACACCAAACCCAAATCTAAGTAAATAAGGATTTGGACTAATCCACGTCCTATGGGGGACGGCATAACTTAGTCTCCGTATACAATCCACGGGCATCCACAAACAAAACAAACACACACGACACGAAGTGAAATTCTGGAGAAGAAGAAAGCGATTACCGCGATGCGGTAGCGTAATTAACTGCAGGGGCTTGCGCCTGCAGGGAAGAGCGTCCCCACAATCAAAAACCCCTCTAGCGAGGGGGAATCTGACGAAGTCCGCTACATCGGCCTCATCCGTCTAAACCTCCGATACACGGTGCCATAAATTAACTTGGCATCTTCGGAGAGGTAGACGGATAAAACCATATAGCATCTGCCCCGAACCTCAGGCTTAGACGTCCTCGCGTCTCGGCCGCCGTTCGGAGGGGAACAGTCATGTGTGCCCATGTGACCCCGGGTGATGAGGCGCCCATCGGTCACGTGTGCCCACGTGACCCCGGGCGATAAGGCACCCATCGGTCACGTATGCGCCATATGACCCCGGGTGCTGAGGCACCCAACGGTCACGTGTGCCCACGTGACCCCGGGGCGCTGAGGCACCCAACGGTCACGTGTGCGCCACGTGACCCCGGACGCTGAGGCATCCAACGGTCACGTGTGCACACATGACCCCGGGTACCACGTGATTATTATGAAAATTTAAGTTTACCGTAATCAGAAACGGCGTCGCTTTGCAGCTAGCCGGTGAGTACGGGTCGATCCACAGAGATGGGTAAATTCTTTTTATGTGTTTTAACGAGTTGATTCAAAGTGTCGTTTTGGTTGGTTTATAAAAATCTATGAAAACTGGATCTAATTAATCTAATTAAAAGTCTTGCTAGGGTTAGGTTTAGGGGAAGTTTTGGAGATTAACGTTTTCTTCACCGCTTTCAATGCCTTCTTTTTTGGATCTATTAGATGTTACGGTAATTGTCAATAAAGTGGATCCGAATCTTTTGGGAAGATGTTTCTTCCTCTAGATTCGCATCCTTCCTTTGTTGATAATTACCCTAACCCCCATGGAAAACACGCGCAACCGGCCCTTTATACTACGGTTCATCGTTACCTCGAGGGATAGGATGCCGTAGGGAGCGGTTGTGCGCGCATGCATGGAGTTCTAACTCTTAGGTGAATGTGGTATTGAAAGGGGTGAGAGATCTCATCTCTCAACCCTTTCCCTAAGGCTAACCCTAACAAGCGAGGAGATTACTCGCTCATTAGGGGATGAGAAAACATTTAATTAAAGGAACAAAAATAAAATTACTTACTAATTCGATGGCTCCCTCCAAGCAAGAAGAACAGATCTGAATATAATTCCCAGAACTTCTGAATTTTATTGATTGAAAAGAGGCATAGGTTTTTACAGATCTAGAAATACAATTTATATGAAAACATAAAAACTAGGGTTACAGACTCTCGTAGATATGCAATTACAGATTTGACCCCTAAAAATCCCAACACCTGCACCGTCGCACCGACACGCCAAAAATCCACCGACGTGCGCTCTTTATGGCCGCGGAACCACGGCGCCAGGCTGGGTTTGGCCGCGGTTCCGCGGCCAAAGAAGGGAGTTGGGCTCTGCACATTTTGGGCTTGGTTCAGGGGTTCTTGGGATCTTTATTTTTATATGTATTTTCTCTGTTGGGCTTCTTACTCTCCTCCAGATGTTTCAGTGAATACTTGTAGTGATCTTTTAACCGTTCACTTGACATTTTGGACCTTGCACTATTCTTCATCTAGGCTTGACTAGGATCCGTCCACTTGTTGGTCAAAAGTCCTTTTTCTGTATTATCTTTCGTCTTTTTCACTGTATTTGCTCCACGATCCTGTATCCTGTAACATGCAATAAACGTGCGTCAAGAGTACCTGTTTATTTATAAAATGGATAAGAATAGGGGAATGAAAAATGCAATATTATGGTTTGAACAAATACCCCCAAACTTACCTTTTGCTCGTCCTCGAGCAAACTTATTATTTTATTCACTAAAATCCTCACCACACTTTCGCAGGGAAACGCGATTGCACTGAGCACGTGCAACAAGCCGTTAAACCTCTAGGTATCCCTAGTAGGAGGAGTGTTGTCTCCTGAGGGTTTTCAGCGGATTACACCCACAAAATCCTATCAACTCGGCCCATTGACTTTTGTTTTCTAATTAGGTTTTCTAACAAGGAATTCTATTACCTTTTGATTCGCAAATTATCCACCCATATTCGTAACACTTCCTCATCATTTAACTTAAGATTATATATGTTCTATAGACTTATTTAGCTTTCGGCATCTCTTAAGTCTTCCTTCTAGGGTTTCATCTCTACTTAGGAATTTCTATCAACTCTACTAAAGATACAAGTTCTATCTTTCATTCCTTTTTCTTATCTAAACTCTAATCACATATCCCCACGTGTGTGTATAGATCACCCCTACACTTGGAAATTCAAATCAAGCAATCGTACTCTCGTCCATTGTCCAAAGCACTTATTAATTCGTGAATTTTGAATTTCGCTTACACATCCTTCATGCGACTGTTAATACTTCTTGAGGTACCAACAACCGATTACAAGATGCGTTAGCACTTTAAAGCGTACTTCCTAGTTTTTGCAACACCCAAGGCTTTAGCAGTGACTCCCAAACCAGTTGGTCTAAGGCACTAGGTGATAAGGCACCCTTGCTAAATATTTTTCTATTTTTTTACAGCCTTAAGTAATCAAAAAAACCAGTGTCCATTTTTTTTTTCTTTATTCACTTTTTTTTCTTTTATTTTCATTGTACTAAGGACTTTAGACAAGAGCATTTCAAGGTCTCTTCTACTATTCCAAGTTTCAAGGTGCGTGATTGTGCAAATTGTAGGGTATACATTTTCAGAATCTAGACTTAAGCTAGGAACTATTTTTCAAACTTATACTCTAATAAGAACATCAATACACTTCCCTCGTTTTGACTTAGCCCAAGAAGTGAACCCAAAATTTGCCTATTTCTAAATAAACTACAAGGCATATACTTTCTACCGTTAAACTTTAAGGAATGTTATTTTTAGGGTTTTTAATTCACTAAGTCTAAGATCTAGTTGTTCCTAGCTAGTTAACCTATTTGTCAAACTCAAGTCAATTAGCCAAAATTGAATACAATATTTTTTTATAATTTTCGAAATTTTTCAATTTTTATGGGTTTCCAAATAAGTATGCAAATGCAAAAATATGTACAAATGAATGCGAAGGAAGAAAACGTACCGAGCATACCCCCAAACTTGAACTTGACAGTGTCCTCACTGTCATACTAAACTAAGAGGGTCAAAATACCGGCACTTCCCTGTTTATTTATTTACAAAATTTTTTATTGCTAAGAAAAACAAAAATATATACAAAAAGGCCCTCCCCCAAACTTCATTTAAACTATGTTAGACATTACTGCCAAACTTTGTATAGACCAACACCAACCAGTTGAAAATTTTATCATTAAAGAGTATTGGTTGGTGGAAGAATAAGTTGTAGCGATCCGCAAAGAATTGGGAAAGATAGAAGTAGTGGTAAGGGAGGTGTGGAGGTAAATATACAGGCGATGGTGATGTATCAAAACGAGAATGTAAATGATCAGCAATCAGTGGAGTGTTGGCATTCTCTTAGCTTATTAAAAGAAATGGGGGTATTTCAACTTCTGAAGGAGGTTGACTCACCACAATACCCCCAAGATGTTTCTGTGGGTCCTCTATTAACTTGGCATCATTCATCAATTGTATATGATATTCAATTATGAGGAAACTTATCTCCTCGATGTCCGCCATAGTCCAACCGAAAACTTGCCGCCTATCTTGTAAGACCATTAAGAGGGCGTTCTCTTGCTCGAGGGCTAGAGAGGCCGATATGATAATGGGAAAGGTCTCATTCTCACCTATGTAAGCAAATCTAAGGTGAGACGGCAAGGGCATGAATTCGAGTTTCGGAGGCGAAAGAATCATTTCGGAATCTACCTCGAACTCAAAGGACTCCAACACAGGTTCGAAATCACTGCAAACAACCGATTCGGATGGCTCGACTAACTCATCCAAAAATTCAAAAGCCTCATATTCGGGCTGTGAGTCGTCATCATCCGAAAAAGTAAAACATTCATAATCAATATCGGTTGTGTCAACGGTGGTAGGCTCAAGGAGGGACGCACTAGTGGCGTCAAAACTGTTTTCATCAAATAGAAATCTCTCAAGCTCGCAGTCCTCCTGCGTGATTTCGTGAATAGAGCAAACTTCTCGTGTACTAGTTTTTGGTACGGGGGGCAGACTTCCCATCTTATAAATATTGAACTCACTAGACATTTTCCCAAAGGATAGAGTCATGGAGCCATTGCGACAGTTTATTACAGCATTGGAAGTGGCCAAAAATGGTCGACCGAGAATCACCGGAATTTGGTTTCTTGGGTTAGCAACAGGTTGTGTATCCATAACGATAAAATCAACGGGGAATATGAACTCCCCGACTTTGATCAACACATCCTCTAGCTGACCCCATGGATAGGTGATTGATCGATCAGCCATTTGGAGAGTGCAACGAGTGGGTTTCAACTCTCCAACCCCTAATTGTTCGTACACGGAGTAGGGAATCAGGTTAACACTAGACCCAAGATCTAAGAGTGCTCGATTAATTTTCTTATCCCCAATTGTGATTGAAATCGTAGGACAGCCGGGGTCCTTTCGTTTTTGGGGTAAGGTTTGATGGTGGTTAATAGCATTGCTCACTGCACTAGCCACTAGCACTTTCTTGGGTACTTGAGATGCCTTTCTCTTCGAGGTGCATAAGCCCTTTAAGATTTTCGCATATGAAGGGACTTGTTGGATAGCATCCAAGAGAGGTATATTTATGCTAACCTGTTTAAATATCTCCATAATTTTCTCCACTTGTGTAGTTGGTTTATTAGGACTCAACCTGTTTGGAAATGGAGCATTTTGAAAATTCGTTGAGTCAAAAGTCTGTGGAGTAGAATGTGGAGTAGGAACGGATCCCGGTGTAGATGTGTTCATGTTGTGAGCAATGGGTCCGTTCGAGCTAGAAGAAGTAGAGCCGTGTGAAGGGTGGAGAATAGGCTCTAAAGAAAAAGGTGAAGAAGAAAGTGAAGAAAATGAAGAAGGGGAAGATGACGATGGAGAAGAAGAAGAAGAAGAAGAAGAACCACCGGCGGGGATGTCATCACTAGTTCCCACATTATTTTGCAACTCTCTTCCGGATCTCAACGTGGTCACCGCATTTACATTGTGATTGTGATATGCGTTTTGTGGGTGACCGGGATTTGGCAATGGTTGAGATGGAAGCTTTCCCTTTTCTCTCTCGCTCAACGCAGCAGTTAATTGTGCAATTTGTGCCTCAATAGATTTGATACTTTGATCGTGTGAGGCATTGTTATGCATTAAAGATTGAACATAACTTTCAAATCTTGCTGCGGATTCTGTAGATTGTTTGAGAAATGCATCTAGACTTTTCTCGAGCGAGCTAACCTTATCATCATTTGGTTGAACTAAATTGTTCGTATAAGGTTGTTGTTGGAAAGGTTGCTGGTTTTGAGTTTGTAAGGGTGCTTGTTGTTGTTGTGGAGGAGGTCTTTGAAAATTATTGTTCCCTTGGACTTGTTGATTTTGGTTCCAAGCGAAACTCGGGTGACTCCTCCACCCCTGATTGTATGTCGAAGAGTACGGATCATTTCTTTGTCGTTACTGAAATGCAACATTGACTTGATCCTGTCTTTGAATAGGTGCATTATAAGGACATTCTTCGGTTAGATGTGATGGATTAGAACAACAAGCACAAACAGTTCGTGTGGGTAGAGTAGGGGCAGGGGAAGACGATGAGATTTTGGTCTCAATGGCTTCTAGCTTTTTCATAAGTGAGGCCATCACGGCCTTTATAGCAATCGACATATCTATTTGATGTATGCCTGCCCTTGATTGACCAACAGAAGAAGATGCTGTGGTCTTGGTACTCTCCCACTGAATTGTTTGCTCACTAAGATCCTCAAGAAACTGCCATGCTTCGTCACTAGACTTGGAGAGAAAATGACCTTGACATATTGTTTCTAGCAACTGCTTCATTGCTGCGTTCAATCCCTCGTATAATGTTTGGCAAAGTTGCCAACTTTCGATCCCATGATGAGGGCATTGAACAAGTAGGTCTTTAAATCTCTCGAAGCACTTCCAAAATGGTTCGGAAGGAAGCTGTGAAAATTGTACAATCTCGTTACGGATTCTAGCAGTTTTGTGATGAGGATAGAACTTTTTCAGAAAAGCTCTCACAAACTCGTCCCAATTCCTAATGGAATGTGATGCGGTGCTATATAGCCACTTCTCGGCTAGGTCACATAAGGTGAAAGGAATGACCCTTAGCCTTATAGCGTCATCACTTAATTGGGTCGTTTTCATCATAGCGCACACATTTTGGAATTTATTAATAAAAATATACGCATCTTCCGATTCCAAACCATGAAATTTTGGCAGCATATTGATGAAATGTGGTTTTATTTCAAAGTTGTCCCCATTTGCCGGTGGGGGTGAAAGACAAGTAGGTAAAGAAGTGCGGATGGGGTAAAAGAGATCCTGGAGCGCAACTCGTGCGGGCGCTACAACAGGCGGAAGATTCGGGTTATTCGCACCTGGCGGAGGTGGAATCATTCCCGTCGATAAGGTATCGTTGTGGTTGAATCCCGACATACCTTCGAAAGAAGAATTTGAAGGTGGAGGTAAGGAAATGGAGGGAATTTCGACGAAGGGTTCGTCGAAGGGTTCGTCGGTCGGTACCAACGAGACACGGACTAATCGGGCGTTAGTATCCCTAGTCCAAAGTGACATACACCAAAGGAGTAGTGCAGTCAGAAAAAAAAGAAAAACAGAATGTGGGGGTAAGATAACGTCAATGAGAAGAAGTGGTGGAAGTGAGTTTCAAGGTTTTAGCGGCAAGTTGCAAGTTTTTGAAAAGATTTATTTTTTTTTTTATTTTTGTGTGAGTATTGCAAAAAGGTTTTTGGAAAGGAACTCGTGATAAAAATCAACCACACATGCACAATCAGGCCTAGATCTAGGGTCGCCTAGGTCTGGTAGACAGCTCCTAACTAGGGTTAGAAATAGGAACTCAAACCGCCTCTTCACGGACAAGTACGGCCAGGTAAGTGGGAAGGAACCACCACTACAGTGGGCCTAATTAATAACCACTAGCCTAGACACCGCAATGTCAGTTAGGATAAACGGTCGATGCCTATACTAGTCCTTTTCCTATTGAGCTCGATGTCCTTAGGTCTGAGTCTAGTCTTTTTTAATTAATTGTGGTCGATGCAAAATGCTTTAGGTGTTTTCTGGGGTCCTGGGAAGGGTGATGAAATCCCCACCCAATCTGAGTTTGGTCAATTAGCCCCTTAAGGTCCGGTTAAATTATGCAAAACAATAAAATTCACTTGCAATCAATTTTTAGCGCGGCGCAAAGAAACCTGCAGCAAATCTGTTATTTAGAAGGGGGAGAAAGAACTTTTAGCGCAAAGAATTCCTGCAGAAATTTTTTTACAGTGGAGATATGGAGGTTGCAGAGGGGAGGAAAAGAGAGCAAACCATATAAAAATGATGCGCTGACGTGGCCAAGGCGCGGCGGAACCGCGGCGTGGGGCCCACTTCTGCGGCGGAAACGCGGTCTCCTGGAGGGATCTGTGATTGAAAAAATTTCTGCTGTTCTGTACCTTCAGTTCCTCTATGTTCTTATATGTACTTTTTTGTTTTGCCCTCTGTAAAATTCCAGATCCGCGATTCGTCGCTATTCCTGCAAGATTCAAAAAACATACACCCTTCAAACAGATCAAAATTGATAATTTTTGTATTTTTTTTATATTTTCAGATTTTTATAATTTTTAAAATTTATATCAACCCGAAAATTCACAAAAAGAAATATTACGCCATCCCCGGCAACGGCGCCATTTGATTATTATGAAAATTTAAGTTTACCGTAATCAGAAACGGCGTCGCTTTGCAGCTAGCCGGTGAGTACGGGTCGATCCACAGAGATGGGTAAATTCCTTTTATGTGTTTTAACGAGTTGATTCAAAGTGTCGTTTTGGTTGGTTTATAAAAATCTATGAAAACTGGATCTAATTAATCTAATTAAAAGTCTTGCTAGGGTTAGGTTTAGGGGAAGTTTTGGAGATTAACGTTTTCTTCACCGCTTTCAATGCCTTCTTTTTTGGATCTATTAGATGTTACGGTAATTGTCAATAAAGTGGATCCGAATCTTTTGGGAAGATGTTTCTTCCTCTAGATTCACATCCTTCCTTTGTTGATAATTACCCTAACCCCCATGGAAAACACGCGCAACCGGCCCTTTATACTACGGTTCATCGTTACCTCGAGGGGTAGGATGCCGTAGGGAGCGGTTGTGCGCGCATGCATGGAGTTCTAACTCTTAGGTGAATGTGGCATTGAAAGGGGTGAGAGATCTCATCTCTCAACCCTTTCCCTAAGGCTAACCCTAACAAGCGAGGAGATTACTCGCTCATTAGGGGATGAGAAAACATTTAATTAAAGGAACAAAAATAAAATTACTTACTAATTCGATGGCTCCCTCCAAGCAAGAAGAACAGATCTGAATATAATTCCCAGAACTTCTGAATTTTATTGATTGAAAAGAGGCATAGGTTTTTATAGATCTGGAAATACAATTTATAGGAAAACATAAAAACTAGGGTTACAGACTCTCGTAGATATGCAATTACAGATTTGACCCCTAAAAATCCCAACACCTGCACCGTCGCACCGACACGCCAAAAATCCACCGACGTGCGCTCTTTATGGCCGCGGAACCGCGGCGCCAGGTTGGGTTTGGCCGCGGTTCCGCGGCCAAAGAAGGGAGTTGGGCTCTGCACATTTTGGGCTTGGTTCAGGGGTTCTTGGGATCTTTATTTTTATATGTATTTTCTCTGTTAGGCTTCTTACTCTCCTCCAGATGTTTCAGTGAATACTTGTAGTGATCTTTTAACCGTTCACTTGACATTTTGGACCTTGCACTATTCTTCATCTAGGCTTGACTAGGATCCGTCCACTTGTTGGTTAAAAGTCCTTTTTCTGTATTATCTTTCGTTATTTTCACTGTATTTGCTCCACGAGCCTGTATCCTGTAACATGCAATAAACGTGTGTCAAGAGTACCTGTTTATTTATAAAATGGATAAGAATAGGGGAATGAAAAATACAATATTATGGTCTGAACACCACGCGCCCACGTGCTACACACGCGTCTTTAAGACGCTTTTTTTCCCTTCTTTTTTTTGTGCCCTCCACTCTAAATGTGTCTCCTCCGTTAGAAAAAAATTCTAACGGGGCGCTGCCCCGCACCCCGTAAGGGGGCTGCTAGCCCCTTTGACCCCCAGCTCGCTATCCGGGTAGCAGGACCCCCGTAAAAACTCTGCGGGGCCCCCGAGACATGCAAAACCCCCCTTTAAAACACAACACGGCATATTGAGTTCGCATGACCAGTTTAACCCGTTAATCGGAGGTTCTCTCGCTCCAAAGGAGATGGGTAATTAACGGCAGTTTAGTCCGCGGCTGTCGGAGGTTCGGGTCCCCACAATCAATAAACCCCAGCCTACCCTAGGCAGGGGGAATCTATAGTACGCCTGACAAGCGCGTGCGTATGCCCATCTCAATAGGGTGACGAAAAACACCCTACACCACGTACGCTAACGATCGAAGCCCTCATCAAGAGGCCACCGAGCAGCCTCCCTGCTCGGTCTATCCTCGGCTTGTAATCTCTTACCCAACGACGCCATGGATCAAAGCCCTCATCAAGAGGCCACCGAGCAGCTTCCCTGCTCGGCCCATCCTTGGCTGGTAATCTCTTACCTAACGACGCCAAGGATCAAATTCCTTGTCAAGAGGCCACCGAGCAGTTTCCCTGCTCGGCCTATCCTTGGCTGGTAATCTCTTACCCAACGATGCCAATGATCAAAGCCCTCATCAAGAGGCCACCGAGCAGCTTCCCTGCTCGGCCTATCCTTGGCTGGTAATCTCTTACCCAACGATGCTAAGGATCGAAGCACTCATCAAGAAGCCACCGAGCAGCTTCCTTGCTCGGTCCATCCTTGGCTGGTAATCTCTTACCCAACGACGCCAAGGATCAAAGTCCTCATCAAGAGGCCACCGAGAAACTTCCCTGCTCAGTCCATCCTTGGCTGGTAATATCTTACCCAACGACGCCAAGAATCAAAGCCCTCATCAAGAGGCCACCGAGCAGCTTCCCTGCTTGGTCCATTCTTGGCTGGTAATATCTTACCCAACGACGCCAAGGATCTAAGCCCTCATCAAGAGGCCACCGGGCAGCTTCACTGCTCGGTCCATCCCTGGCGGGTAATCTCTAACCCAATGACGCCAAGGATCAAAGCCCTCATCAAGAGGCCACCGAGCAGCTTCCCTGCTCGGTCCATTCTTAGCTGGTAGTTCACTACCCACCGACACCAAGGATCAAAGCCCTCATCAAGAGGCTATCGAGCAGCTTCCCTGCTCGGTCCATCCTTAGCGGGTAATTTCTTACCCACGTATGCTAAGGATCAAAGCCCTCATCAAGAGGCCACCGAGCAGCTTCCCTGCTCGGTCCATCCTTGGTTGGTAATCTCTTACCCAATGACGCCAAGGATCAAAGCCCTCATCAAGAGGCCACCGAGCAGCTTCCCTGCTCGGTCCATCCTTGGCTGGTAATCTCTTACCCAACGACGCCAAGGATCAAAGCCCACATCAAGAGGCCACCGAACAGCTTTCTTGCTCGGCCTATCCTTGGCTGGTAATCTCTTACCCAACGACGCCAAGGATCAAAGCCCTCATTAAGAAGCCACCGAGCAGCTTCCCTGCTCGCTCCATCCTTGGCTAGTAATCTCTTACCCAACGATGCCAAGGACCAAATCCCTTATCAAGAGGCCACCGAGCAGCTTCCCTACTCGGTCCATCCTTAGCTGGTAGTTCACTACCCACCGATGCCAAGTATCAAAGCCCTCATCAAGAGGCCACCGAGAAACTTCCCTGCTCGGTCCATCCTTAGCGGGTAATTTCTTACCCACGTACGCTAAGGATCAAAGCCCGCATCAAGAGGCCACCGAGTAGCTTCCCTGCTCGATCCATTCTTAAAGGGTGACTTCCTACCCGTCTTTACTAAGAGATGTGGTCACCGGTCCTACTCGAGAGAACAGGCAAACCTACACCTTTCTGCTCGGAGGGGCATGCTGGCATACCTTCGACAAGCGATCCCCACCTCGACTTAGGGGCCATGGAGATGCCAACCTTGCACCGATCTTATTTAACTCGACGTGCGATCGCCAGATGAAGGACCGGTCGCCGACCTAACGTATCATGAAATTAGTACCGCGCAAATGGAGATTTTACCACAAACAAAATGAAAATAAGAATGCAATGATTCCTACAAAATGATTTCATTCACAAAGGTCAGAAGTCTTTACAGAGGTATTATGGGCTCCCCAGCCTTACAAAAACGCCCGGAGGCTTACAAAATTTCAGCGCAAAAGAAAATAAGGAGGCGAGGAGATTCAGGCCTCGGGCCCGGGGAGAACCTCGACGAGCTCCGCTTCCACCACGATAGCCGGGATGGCGGCTTGAGGGTCGGCGTCCACCGCAGAAGCCTCGACGTCGGGAGCCGGGGTGACCGACTTCTCCCCGACGCTCTTACCAGGGGCCTTTCCCCCGGCGGTGCTTCCGGGGGCATTCCCCTGCGCCTCACCTTCGAGGGGGTACTCACCCCGGAGATCGCCGTCAGAAAACTCCGGCATCATGGCCTTGACTGCGTCGAGGGCCTCATGCCAAACGAGTGCAGCGGCTTCAGCAAGGTCGGTGTAGTATTGGTCCGACTTCTTGTAGTTCTCCACCGCCTTCGCCGCTCGGAGGTCGGCACGCCTAACTCCTTCCTTCGCCGCCTCGTTCTCCCTCTTGAGGGTACTCTCCGTCTTCTTCAGGGTGGTGGCAAGCACCCTGGAATCTTCCAATTTGGCCTCGGTGGCCTTGTTGGACTCCCTCAAGACCCGGACGGCCTCTCGGCAGTTGGCGTTCTCCCGATCCCCGGCCGCCACCCGGTCTTCGAGGGCGGCGATCATCTCTTTCGCCGCTTGCAGCTCCAGCCTCGAGCTCTCCCCCCGTGAGGAGGACTCGCTCGCGATATGCATCACCGGGGCAATTTCCTCATCCTCCATGCTAACAACGATGGTGCAGTGCTGGAGGACTTGAAGAAAACAAAAGGAGGGGTTAAAAAGAAAAGGGGGGCACCCAATCTTGCGAACAAAAAGTACTGAATAAAAACCTGAGTGGGGGCGAACACTGTCACGCCCCGCTTCCCAGTATACGGGCGGAGGACGTGACGAGGCCGGGACGTATTTACTGTGAAGTAAATACGCTAAGCGTATCTAAGCAATATAAAGTAAATACACAAGAGGCAAAAGATATGAACTGAACAGCAACTTTATTTATTAACATTCTTTTGTACAATGCATGGAAAAGTAAATACATGGAATAAAGCGATGCCTAAACAATGGCATAACAGAAATGAAAAAAAAGTACTGAAATGGAAAGGTGTACAATGAACTAGAGCTCGGGTTCTTCACAGAACCGGTCCAAGTCTTCAGCAGTGGGCTCGATCTCAGACGTGTCCAGATCACCTGACGACATTCAAAGAAGAAAGAAAAAGAATGTCGTCAGCGAATAGGTCGCTCGGTAAGTCCCAAAGATAAGAGGAGAATAGACAGAGAGTAAGATAGAGAGAGAGTAGCTTTTATAGTTGTATTATATTGTTTTAGTGTTAATGATGTTGTTATCGTAAGTTCAAGGGTGAATGTCAACTAATCTCAAGAGTGTTCTCAAACCCAACAGGCTGTAATCCAGGGGTAGGGAACCACGGGCCCAAATGATATGTTAGTAGCGGGACTTCGACCGTCGCCGAAGTATTCCAAACTCAACAGGCCATAGTCCAGGAGCATGGAAACACGGGCCCTCATGCTTGCTTGCTTGTGTTAGTAGACATGGATTCATGATCTAGGGGGACTCTTAAGATTATGTTGGATTCACGAATGAACTACCCCAATACCCTGTGTAGTTATGATTGTATTGTTTGTCTTGTAAATTGTATTGATTGTATAATTGATTGACTGACCGAAACCATGATATCAGTAAACGGATGTAACCGTAGAATCATGTAAATGGAATAATTGGAGAACCATGTAAATGGAATGTATATCCATGGTTCGATTCGGTCAAGTCGTATAGATTGATAATTGGCTTCATGCATTCATGTTGAAGATTGTAGATTGTACTTGAATCATATTCAAACCAGATTAATCAGACTCAAACCCGAGTCAGACAATTAGAAGTATAAATCGAAGTCTTGATTATTTCTTAAACCTATAATTGCTAGGGTCCCTAGAGTAATTTATAAAACTTGAGGGGGTTTTATGTAAAAATATTTTTATATACTTTTCAAAATACAGCTCAAGTATTCATTATTCGTGTTTAGAGTTATAATGAATATGGATTTTATATTGTGATATTTCTAGTGAAAATATCCTAGATTCATAATTAAAGGTATTTATTTATAATATTGATTTTATTTGGAATTCATGGTATTTTAGTGTAAAATTTGTTCTTATGATTTTTAGAAAAAGGTGGAATATTTATATCATAACAAAATAGATATTTTAATGATAAATATACATATATTTATAAAAAAATAATTTTAATAAATATTTTATATTCTAGAAAATCTCATTTTCTTAAGATATCATGTTTTAAATCTTTCGAGACCGAATGCTCCTTGCGGAGGTCTGAATCTCGCACTACTAAGCCCGAGGGTGTGCGATAAACCACACCATCCCGAACGGGTTCCCCAAAATGGGTTGTAGCGGCGCTTTGCAAAGATTGTAAAATACTAAATCCTTTAGAAAACAGTTTTATAAAGTAAACGGTATTTATTCGTAAAAATGTAAATTTTCCGTATTTTAGATTCTAGAGTTTCCCAAGTCGACTAGCCTATTTCTAAATGATCTGAACGACAAGTTGTTAGATGCCTCAAATCACCTCTTCACCGCCAATTGTGGCCTGGTAAGTACAAATGAGGAAAGGAGGGATCCGCTCACAATTCACCGTGAGACGGGCCTTTTAAAGTTACCTTTCTCACTTGCCTAACCCAGACACCACAAAGTCAGGTTTAGATAAATGATCGATATCCAAAACTTATCGTGTTTTCCTAATAAGAGGTATTTATTTAAAAGTGTATCAAAACTAAAACTTTTAGAAATGATTTTATTAAGAATATGGTATTTAAATGAAAGTATTGCTTTATCGTATTCTAGATTTTTGATAATATCGTTTTAGGTTGTATATGCGTGTGTGTGGAGATAAGTCACTACCTCGTACTCTACTTTAAATGTATAGCAAAATTAAGGGGTTAAATATGAAATCGAAACATTGTGGTATTTAAGTGAAAAATACGATAAATTGGAAAGGCTATCATTTCATGTGATGAAACTTGTTCAAATTGTTTGTTAAATGTTTAATAGTCAACATAAAGATGTTTAAGCATGAATGTTTTGGTGAGAAGTGAAATTTTATAGAAAACCGAATCGGAAATCGGATTTGTTCCGATTCTGTCGGGTTTTGAAATTTCGTATTTTAGAGAAATAGAAAGAGAGATAGAATGAGACTTACGGGTTTTAGATTACACAATAGAGGGAGAGGGAACTAGGGGAATCGCCGATGTGTTGCGTCGTCGCCGGTATCTCCTAAAACGATCGCCGGAAGTTCGCCATAGATTTCGCCGGAGTTTCGCCTTGAGCTTGTTTTCAACGTACGCAAGATCTCTTGAGAATTTTAGAGAGTTGGCTCAGAAATGTGAGTGAGAGAGTAGAGGGTAGGGGTGTATTTATAGGGTAGGCTAAGGGTAGGGTGGGTGAAGGGTTTTTAAATAAAAATTTTGTAAAAATATAGAAAATTCATTAAAAATTGGAGTAATTAGGTGTTAATGGGCATTCTGGAGCCGATCCAATAAATTAGAGTATGCAGGGGGTTAGAGAAGTTGAAAAGGCAGATTTTTTGTGTTGACAATCGAGTCCGGCCGGCGGCGCCGTGCCGAGTTGGCCGATTCCGGCCGAGTTAGGCGGCCGGAATGCTCCCCCGACGGCTGGTCTATCCTCTGGTACAGTTACATTTTCAGGGTGTAGTGGGTTTTTTTCAGGGTGTAGTGCGGTTTTTGTGAGATATACACGTGTAAACTCTTGGTATTCTAAAGGTTCAAAATAAAACAATATTAAAAATAATGTGGGGTATGGGATTTGAACTTTGGTGGCTTGGTTCAGCTGTGCAAGGTATTACCAATGAGTTACAAGCTTCTTCTTGTAATTAAAGAGCTAATTAATTACTTAAAATAATCACAGCAAAAGTAAATACCCCAAGTATACATTAATTTTTAAGCAAATTTTTGTATACTAAAAATGGAGTTGTTACACTCGGTCCTTTATATAGCCCTAAAACCAGAAACCAAAGATCTCCAGAATTAGGGTTTTTTGTTGCAAATCACAACTAAAAATCCCAAATCCTGACTCGGTGAATTGGCCGCGGATCCACCGCATATTGCATGGTTTGGCCGCGGATCCGTGGTTTGTTGGTGAGATCTTGGGTGCAAATTTCTGGGGCTTTATTCTTGTGACACATGGAGATTTAGTTGATATCTGGAACTTGAAAATATTTCCTGAGTCTCTACCAGTATTGATTCTTCGATTTTCTTTAATATTTCGGCAGATTTTTGATTTCCGACATCTCAACATCTTGATCTCCTGACCTGACCCAAAGATTGCACCATATCTCAAAGAATAATGTTAGTAATATTTGGTATTTTTGAGATATTATCCTAACCAATTTGATATGATATTATATTTTAAGAATATTAATTAAGGATATTTGATATGATATATATATTTAAATTATCAAAATATTATATAAATATTATATGCATATATTTTCCTTCATAATGTTAATTATAATATTTAAATATATGAAAATAGTATTTTTACAGATAAACTCTCATATGTGTCATATTTATAATAAACACCTTTAGATATTTAAGAAAACTAAGGAAAATGTCATATCAAAAGTGCGATATTTTCGACTGAACAAATACCCCCAAACTTAATTTTGATCGTCCCGAGCAAACTTATTTATTCAAGAGAGGGAGAAAGAAAAAGAAAAACCTAAGTAGCACACTTTCGTAAGCAACACGATTGCACTGAGCACGTGCAACAAGCCGTTAAACCTCTAGGTGTCCCTAGCAGCAGGAGTGTTGTCTCCTGAGAGTTTTCAGCGGATTACACCTACAAAATCCTATAATAAAAGAAAGATAGTGAAAGTTACATACAAAGATAAGAACTATAAAAGAAAGAACTTGAAAATAAGAGTTTCCAACTATACCAGTTTTCGGTTGTTATGAGCCCTATCTTAATGGTCGTGAAAAGATATTAGAAATCACATCATACCTCAATAAAACATCGTTTTTAGTTTTCCTTCCTATCTTTCTTTCAAATATTGATCATATACCCCTACGTGTGTGTAAAAAATATCCCTACAGTTAGAGAATTCAATTCAAGCTATCATACTCTTGTCCATCTTCCTTAGTAATTTTTAGTTGGTGAATATTTTAAATGAAATTGCTCACACATCTTTCATGCGACCGTTAATACTTCTTGAGATACTAACCGACCGATTACAAAATGTGCTTGCATTATTAAGGCGTAATCTCTCGTCTTGCAACACCTAAGGCTTAGCAGCGGCTCCCAAACCAGTTGGTCTAAGGCACTAGGTGATAAAGCACCCTCGATATATTTTTTTATGCTGCCTTGGTAATTTCAAAATCAATGTTCATTTTTTTTTCCACCACTTATAATTTTTTTTCTTCATACCAAGACTTTTAGATAAGAGCATTTCAAGATATCCTCTACTATCCCAAGTTTCAAGATGTATGCAAGTGCGTATAGTAGGGTATTAACGTTCAAATATTTGGCCTTAAGAATATGGATTATTTTTCAGACTTATTTTTATCCTCAGATTAGCAATTTACTTCATCTTACTAACCCTTGGGACAATGACTCATAATTACTTATTACTAGTTTCGTTTAAGAAAACATCTACCTTTCTTACTTTTCTTAAACTATTTCTATCTTTCATATGTAAATTTTTCACTTTCAAACTTTCATGATCAAATTTTTTTTGTGCTTATATATAGTATAATACAAAGTAATGCGTGAATAAACACAAAGCTCCTCCAAACCTAGTTACAGCAGTGTCCTCACTGATGTCATCTGTTATACTTAAAAAAACTGTAGACCTTGGAGGAAAAGTTAGTAACGAGGACATAAAATAGTGAAAGTAAGATTCTTCCCCAAACTTGTTTTTTGGCTCACAATTTTATAAAAAAATTCTTTCAAGAGCCAAAATATCCTCCAAAACTTGAGTTAAATAGTATTAAGCATTTAAAATTATTGGGAGGGTTAAAGTTATTGGTCAAAGTAAAGCCTTACAAAGACCAAAAGTCAACACCAATCGTTCAATAATTTTATCGATGTAACGCACTGATTGGTGGAAAATCAGAGATTTGAAGAAGTGAGGAGATAGGAGGCGGTATGGTTTACGTCTCGGTTGATAGAGACGAAACAATAATGGTGAAGGGAAACGAGAATGTGGATGATTAGGAATGAGAAGAATGGTCACATTCTCGTATGGGATAAGAAGAAATGGTGGTAGTTCGACTTCTTCAGGTGGAGGTTGATTAATCACAAAATTCATGTCGTTTAGGAATGCGAGCTCGTCGGCGAAAATATCTTTGAAACTTTCATCGATTGTCCGATTAAACGTTTCAATGTCAATAAGTGTCGTGCCAGAATTGAACACACTTTCATCGATTGTTCGACTTCTTCAGGTGGAGTTTTCAATTGTAAGAATCTAGATCGGAAAAACATGTGTATTTCTATTTCACTGATTGTTATATATACTTGCATACATGAAATTGACCATGAGTCCATTACTTTACAGGGAAAGGATAGAAATTAGGGGCCTGATAGTTTTTAGCTAATGCAAATCTCAGAATCAGAGACTAATTGCCAAATCTAGGGAATGATTTAAGGGCATGCTGATATATATTGTATATAGCCTGCCTAATATATTTAACTGGTGTTGATATTTTGAAATTTACAGTTTCTGTGAATCCCAAAATATGAGCTTCCTTTATGCAGTTTCCAATTGAAAATTAAAAAAATGGATAATGTGCATGCGGTTGCACACAAACAGCTAAATAGCTAATGTATCCTCTATATATATCTTCGTAATTCTAGCACATAATAGTTAAAATTCATTGCTCTTCATTCAATTCCCTATAGGTCATTCTACCAAATTCGAAAGGACGCCGACTCTTCATTATTCAGCGCAAACTGGAAAGCGTGTCTATAAGTTCCAAATACGATTTTATGCCCTTGGACACGTGCGCTTGTGCATTACGGCGCATCGAATTGTTTACTCCTTAAAATACCAAAATAGTGGATGTATCCAACAGAACAGACAATAGTTAGAGTTCATTAATTACTCTTCATTTAAAACCTCAAGGCTTCGTTCAAATTCCAATCATTTATGGATGCATTATTCTCAATGTCGCCGACATTACATTACATTCCGTAGAATCTATTAGTTAGAAGAACAGCATACATGACAATCACCATCATTGCAGCAGAAACAGAATTTGAAGATTTTGCCTTTTGTCCTGCATTCTCCATCCTTGTATCCCGAGCTGGCGCAACTTGACCTGCTACCATCCGTCTTACAGAAAAACTGACCTTCCATGCTCTCAGTCATTTCTGTTAATATAAAGCATTCATATATATATATATATATATATATATATATATATTCAATTTAGAGATAATAATTTGTACATAAGGGTATAGCACACCGAAATGGATAATTTTCAAAAAAGATTATATACTATCACGAGGTTGTTATCTTAGCTATAAAAAAATTATAGGTTATACCACATAAGGAATAAATAATTTTGACAAAATAAAAAGCAGTGAATGTCATTTATGTTCAAAAAGAAGATAATTCAGGGGTACAACGCAATACTCAGAAACAGAAAAAAAGAAAAAGAAAATAAATGATTATACATAATGTTAATAAAAACTGGAATTATTGGTTGTAAAATACAGAAATGGCTAATTTTGGCCAGAAAAATCATATAATGGAGAAAAATTTTGATTTCAAAATTAAGAATGTAATTTTTTTAAATGTAAATAAATTCTATTAATAGAAAAATTGTAAAATGCTGCATAACTCGCCCATTACATTTTTCTGTATCCATTATAACATTCTTGTCATGGATGCTTTCATTGATACTAGACAAGAGAGAAGCAATTCAAAAAAAGCATCGCACTTGAATTCAAATCTAACTTCATCCTAGATTTATAATTTTTTTGGCTGAAGGGTCCAAGATTTATAATATTCAATGAACTTTTTCGTGTGATGTCCTTCCGACGATTCACTCCGGCCAAGCTGTTATACACGTCTTAGATTGATGATACTCATAAGTGGGAATTCTCCAGATCACGACACGTAGCAGATAACGTGTCTTCGACGTTACCCCACTAGATTCCTGGGGCTATGAAGCTGGAATAACTATGATGCAATGGGGACATTTCTCGGCGCCTCGCCTCCGAGGTAGCACCCGACCTTTTGGAGGCCTTCCCTAAGTACGTTTTCACTTCGCCTAACCAGCCAATGGCTTGTCTTCGAGCAATCATAAGAGCTGAGCTTCCTCACCCCCTTAGCCGTCTCGACCAGCTTAGGAACGGTAGTACAAAGCTCGAGCTTTCTCAACTTCCCCTTACCAAGCTTCCTCGCTCGTCTTCGAGCTATCTTATAGCAGAGATTTCTCAGCATCCCTGTTTGGCCGGAAGCATGGAGCACGAGCGCCCCCGTAACGGCTCCGTGTATATCGTCACGACGAGATTTCCGCCGCTCCACATCCCGCATTCCACGCTAGCGTATGTCGTCAATAATGAGCATATCCTGCCATCAACACCAATGTGATGCAGGGGCGAAACGAACAGCGAGAATCTCGCATCGGCTCGCTCCAATGCGACCCCTATATAAACTATTCCTCCAGACGATTCAGGTAACTAGAAATTGAATCCAATACGTCGCTGCTCTGCCCAATTATTCTCTGGTACTTACTTGATCGTTGGAGGGTCCTACGGTGGTCTCCCATTGATGATGCTCTATACTGAGGATCTCCTAGATCAAGACACGTGGCAGATGACGTGTCACAGAACTCAGAAGAGAGAGCCCACAAGGGGCCGACCAGGCCGCCCCTGCACCCGACCTATAAGCACAAAGCTGGCTCACCTCAGAGCCCCCTGCAAATTGGCCTCCTCGGCCTTCCAGCTCGCCTCCGAGCTACCACAGAACCAAGATACCTCGTCCCTCTCGCTCGTTCCCGAGCTCTTCCGCCGAGGCCATCTTCCTCGGTCCCTCCGACCGACCAACTCCACCACTCACAGGCGTAACCGCCGCTCCGCAAATCTCACCATGCGCGGATACTCCGCCGGCCGCATCCCACGTTCTACGCCATCATGATCCCTATTAACGGGCGATCCGCTCTTTACGCGGGCGTGACGTCGGGAGCATAACTGCAGGCGAGATTCTCGTGCCTGCTGCTGCGCGCTGCCGCCACTATATAAACCCCCATCACAGAGGGGCCAAGTAAGCCATTTTTTACTTCACTTAGCCGTTACTTTGCTTGGATCTTGTGCTAACTTGATCGTCGGAGGGTCCTCGGTGGTACCAAACCACCCTGGGACTTCCTTGCAGGTACTCGGCGTAGACTCCTCAAAACCACTAATCTCCTCAAAACCCATTGAGACCCACACGCAACAGGAGATCACCTCCAAAATCCACCGGGAGATCGATTGAAGACAACATATGACGGGGACCCGAAAAGGACCTCCATTAGTTGGCGCCGTCTGTGGGAAATTAAACTCCACAAAAAAAAAGTTGGCCTTTCGATCTCCATCCACATGGCAAGCGATCACCCTGAAGATCCAGGTACCAGTCGCCGCCTCCTCACTGGAGGCACGGATGAACCTCCTCCGGCGATCGTCATCAACGCCCTCGCCAGCTGAATAGATCGGCTACAGTCCCTCGTAGAGGCGCTCGTCTGCGTCCAAACAGCCGGGCCAGGGCCCCAGATCGCCGCTCCTCCACCTCTAGAAGGCTCTGCCCTCGCCGGCACGGCTGACCACCGGCAGGCTACGACCCTTGGCCACAGATCTCACGGGCCGATACTCCTTGAGGCCCGCTGGGCTCCCCACAGCTCCACACCAAGATCCGCCTCTAGAGTGCCTCGCCTTGAGCCTCCCCGCGACCCTTAACCCCCTAAGGAGATGTCGGTCACCTCACCTGTCCCCAGGCATGATCGACACCCCCTCCCTCGACGTAGTCACACAGAAGGGGCTCACCACGACGGCTCGAGGGCCACCTCGCTCAGGGATCTGAGGAACCTTATAGAAAGGAACCGGGGCCGCGCCCAGACGCGGATCTCCCACAGCAGAGGCCAGGGATCACAAGGCGCCGAATCCTCAGGGTACCACGGCCGACTCGACGCCCTCGAAAAGAAGATCGAGGGCATGCGCCGGGAAGGCCACCTTTCGGGCGACGGGGCTAAGTACACCGCCGACTCACTCACCAAACCGTTTACCGAGAGACTGCTCACCGTCCACGTCTCCTCGCGCAACAAGCCCCCGAAGGTCTCTCTGTTCGACGGGAAAACTGACCCGAAAGACCATTTGATGCTTTCACCGCAGGGATGAGCTTCCAGGACCATTCCGATGCCGCGCAGTGCAGAGCCTTCCCAGCCACCCTCATCCGCTCTGGTCGGGACTGGTTCAGACGGCTCGAGCCTCGCTCAATCTCGACCTTTGACGAGCTGGCTACTCAGTTCCTCGGCCGCTTTGTCGGGAACCGTTGGCAGAAGCGCACAGTCGACTACCTCTTCACAATTAAGAGCGGGGACAAAGAGACGTTCAAAGTTTACGTCACCCGTTTCTACAACGCCCTCCTCGAGGTCCCCGAGCACCGGGACGAGACCGTCATCACGGCGCTCAGATCTGGTCTTAGGCACAAAGAGTGGTTGCGCTCCTTTGTGTTGGCACAACCTAAGACCATGGCCGAGGTCAAGGCGTGGACCGAGCGTGAGGTTCAGCTGGAGTCTGAGGTGAATGCAAACCTCCGTCGAGCATACCGGTCCGACCAGAAGAAGAAGGCTCAGGAAAAGAGGTCGGAGCGTCAGCAGCCCTATCACCCGAAGTTCCAAGAGTACACCCCGCTCAACGTCTCCCTCGTAGAGTTAGTAAAGGAGGCCTAGGGTGAGGGGTTCTTCAAGTTCCCTCCAATCCCGCGTCAGGCCTCGAAGCAAACCCGGGGCCCTTACAGCGCCTTCCACCGAACGTTGGGCCACGCCACGGAGGATTGTAAGCAACTCCGGGACTACATCGAGGAGCTCATCCGATCGGGGCACCTCGCTGCCTATTTGAGGGACAAACGGCAGGCCGACCGTGAGCAGGAGCAGCGTTCCCCTCTCGCCGAGCTGCCCATCGGCCAGATCATGCTTGTTTCAGCAGATGACCAGTCCGGCACTCAGGGAGCCCCGAACCCGGCGCCGAGCACGGAGACAACAGGCCTCCGGGGAGCTCGGGCCATGCTAATAAGGTCATCTATTAGCATGTACTTTTCTTTTAGGACAATGTAAACTCTTCCTAGGGCCTGTTGTTAATTTAATAAAGATCAATGGAATATTGCGAAAGAGAAGGAAAGGTCTCATTTATTCAAAAAGGTATTTTGGGCTCCTCAGCCATACATACAAAAGAAAAAGAAAATTACAGCAGCGGGGGAAAGGGGTGCAGAGAGCACTGCTCGTGGTACTCAGTAAAGATCTCCGCCAGCCGACCTCCCGAGATCCAACCTCAGCCCTCGATTCCCACCACGCGTGTTGACCTCGAGCTTCAGTTCGTAGCACTCACGGACGAGCGCCACCGAGCGAGCCAGCCGACTCGCGGAGATCAGGCCGAAGCGCCTCAGAGACCGCTGCTTGCCCACGGCCTCGTCGTAGAGTTGCTCGGACAAGGGGTTGTAAATCCCCGGCGACGCCCTCCAGATGGAGTACATCAGCAGCTGCAGCAAGGAGGAGCACCGGGGGAGCAGCCGGCCAAAGTGGTCTTCGATGCTCCCATAGATCAACTGCACCATGTCCTCGGTGCAGTTCTGGTCGTAGAGGTATACGTCTTTGAAGTGGATGATGTCGGGGATGGTAAAGGGGAAGTCTTCCATTCTCAACGATCTGTTTGTGAAGAAAAGAAGGACCAGCGCTCCCTCAGCTTTATATGGCCCACTGCGCCCCAACGGAACTCAACAGTCGCCCGCTTTCGCCCAAAAATTTGCTGCCACGCGGCGATCATTGAGCCTTCTCTGGCGGAATCGAAACGACGCGACTCTGGCGCTTCGCCTCCCCCCATATTCAATGTGCATGCTACGCGTACGTTCGCCGCGACCGTTCCTGTTCCCCATACCTGCAACTAGATGGTCGGGCGAAATCTTATGAAAAATCAGCCGTGCGGCTACCCTGCTCGGCTATCCCTGGCCGGTGGCTTCCTCACTCTCAACATCAGGGATCAAAGCCCTCGCTAAGGGGCAACCGCGCAGCTTCCCTATCCGGTTATTCTTAGCAGGCTTCTTACAGCCCCTCCAACGCTAAGAATCAAAGCCCTCGCAAGAGGCAACCGAGCTGCTACCCTGCTCGGTCATCCCTGGCCGGTAGCTTTCCTACACGCGACGCCAGGGATCAAAGCCCTCACCGAGAGGCAACCGCGCAACTTCACTATCCGGTTATCCTTAGCAGGCCTCCTACGTCCCCTCCAACGCTAAGGATCAAAGTTCTCCGTAGAGGCAGCCGAGCGGCTTCTCTGCTCGGCTATCCCTGACCGGTAGCTTCCCTACTCACAACGTCAGGGATCAAAGCCCTCGCCAAGAGGCAACCGCGCAGCTTCACTGCCCTAGGACTTCTTTGTAGGTAGCTCGACATTCCCATCAACCAACAAATCTATTGAGATCCACACGCTCAACCATCCATAACAAATCTCAACCGTTCAGTCCCACTGGTCATGAGATCGGCGGAGGACAACATCTGAGGGAGATCCCGACCTCCATTATAGTTAGTGTATGGATGAAAAATCACGTTGATCTGAGGTGTTTTTCATGTCCAAAACCTAGTTTTAAAATCGTAAAAACTGCACGGCTGAAATAAACCCACACACATATATAATGGAATGGCTTATAGATTGATGATTTCAAAATTTTCTTACATATCTCATTAAATTTACAACAAAAAAAATTACTCTCAATAGAAATTTATAATCAGATGTATAATAGGTAATGAAGTTACAATTCATATCCTTGGTGGCAGATTCTTCTTATGAAACTGCAACAGACGAGACAAACTAAATTGAATTAATGCATCAATTCTTCATCTTCTTCTTCAGTTCCATGCAATATTTTGCATGCTATTTACAAAATCGACCTGATATTTTATGAATGTATGATCTTTAGCCATATACTACTTTATTTTCATAAATTGAATCCATCAAATGTAGCATCGATCAGCTGGCTGTAGCGAAAAATTAGAATCTGGTAGCCTGAAAACCAATTATATTAAAAAAGTTTGTAATAAACTCGAGATACATAAAATCTAAGATAAAATGGACGAAACAAGACTCTTAAATCAATTGTGGCAAAGATTAAGCTTAATTACTGGTTAATTTAACGATCTTAGATTTTATTATGTTTTGATCCTTAAAATGCCAACTGTGGTTGTTTACTATGTTTTGATACATATAAACAATATATTATGCTTGCGATTTTTCTGATGTGACCCTAACTAAGAACCTTCTTAATAAGACAAAAGATATAACAAATAATTTCTAATAATCTAGAAAATCCTGAATAAGCATCCCAACAATATATCTACCTCGAACAATGTTAATTTGAAGCTCTTAATTTGGTTTCTTCCTCATATTAATTCCACTGAAAAGCTATATTTTTGGCTCAGGTCATTTTAAAACTATCCTGTTTCCTAATTAAAAATATGTATATAAAAGGGTTTCTTGCATACAATTGCACTCAAACAGCCCAAATATCCAACTTTCCTATCTAATATTCTAACTACATATACATTTCCAACACATAATAGTTATTTTTGACACCCGTAGATCGATCTCTTGAACGTCATTAACCCATCTGTAGTATCTCACAACCCTCATAACAGAGCTGACTATATTTTCCCAGTATATCCTTCATCTCCTTGTCCTGACTATATTTTGCTTGTCACCAGTTCTTAGAATATAAAATATATTCCGTCAACCCTCATAATAATTTCATAGTTATGATGGAGTGGAAGGAGCATTTCACATGGTATCAGAGCAATCCAGTTTTGATTCCCACAGGGAAATTAAAAATACCGATGCGTAAATACAGAGGCATATAATAATATAAAATATATTATCTCAACCCTTATCCTCAGGAGTTCTGGTGTAACGGAAGGGACATTTCACAGTTGTTGGGCATTTGAAATACGGGAATATATAATTGGTAGCGCTGCTCGCTTGATAGGTTGCCTGAATGTAACATTAAGGTTGCATGTAACCTTGGTGGCTAGCTAGGTATTCTTTAGTTACAGTGGTAGACGAATGCAAGTTGAGCTTGACAGTTTAATTAAAAAGGACAGTAAATATATATATATTAATCGTGCATTCCGTGAGGCTTCTGGTAAGTCCAACTAGGCACGATTTACAATTCTACATATATTAGATTATAAATTTAACCTAAACCCAGATGATTATCCGGCCAGAACCCAATCTGGAAGTAAAGGCTAATGGTAAACACGCGCCTAACTCGGTAACAAATGGGTAGGATTCACCTTAACCCCATTTGACTGATTAAACCATCATTTAACTATTATGTTCGGGTTATGCATACCCATTTAATTATCACTTATCAGGTTAAGTCAGGTCGAGTTCGGGTTACCCGACAGATTATGAAAATTACCCTATAATAATCGGGTTCTGTTCGGTTCAGCCATAAACATATTGGATCAAAGCCGCCGCCCCCCCACCAAACACTACCCGTGTGACACTCCTTGATGATGCTCGGTACTGAGCACTCCCCAGATTATGACATGTGGCAGATGACGTATCCCAAAGCATACGGGAAAGGAGCAGGAACGATACATTGGAAGCATGCCCCGGGCCTTCGACCCGAGAATATTCCCGACCTTCAGTGGCCTTCCCGATCACTCCTGTGCCCGCCTTACAAACAACCATTGGCTCGCCTTCGAGCCCTCCCGCACGCTGAGTTCCCTCAGCCCTCCTAGCCCGCCTCCGAGCTATCACATGAACCAAGTCTGCTCGGCCTCCTGCTCGTCTCCGAGCCTCCCGCTGTGCTTAGTTTCCTCTGTCTCATCGACCGACCCACAACACGGATCACAGGCGTCTCCGCCACGGCTCCGCTAATCTCGCTTAACACGAGATATCCGCCGTCCATGATCCCGCGTTCCACGCCATCTCGTTCCCCCATTAACGAGCATATCTTGTCATTAATGGGAAATCCTTCCTTTCACGCAGACGTAACGCCAGGGGCATAACGACCAGTGTGAATCTCGCGTCCGCCAGCCCACGGCTGCCACTATATACACCCCTCTCTCAGACGACTCAGGTAAGGTAATTTGACTCCAATAGGCCGTTACTCTGCCCAAATACTTCGACTAACTTGATCGTTGGAGGGTCCTCGGTGGTACAACCACCCAGGGACTTCCTTGCAGGTAGCTCGGCTTCATCCTCAAATCAAGCCCATTGAGATCCACACGCATCAAGGGGAAACCCTTAGATCCAATCTCAGCCACTTATCGCCACTCGCTGCGGATCAATAGAAGGTAACATCTGAAGGAGATCCAGAGCTCCATCAGTTGGCGCCGTCTGTGGGAAAAACTGGTTCCACTCAGCGAAAGTTCACCTTCCGATCTCGACTTCATGGTGAGCGATCACCGCGACGATTCGAGTACTAGCCGCCGCCCTCCTCACAACGGGGGCGCGGACGGATCGTCTCCTCCCCCGAACACCATTCACGCCCTGTCCGTGCCGATCAATAGGCTCGCATGTGTAGTGGATGCGCTTGTCCGTATCCAAACGGCCCGGCAAGCTCCCCAGGTCACCATTCCCCCACCTCGGGATCGGGACCCCTATAGAGGGAGAGAGGGCACCGCCCATGCCGGCGCGATCGAGCACCGCCTCGCTATCTCCGACGGCCACAGATCCCCTGTGGCGACCAATTCAATGACCCGTTGGGCGCCTCACAGCTCCACACCAAGGTATCTTGCCAGAGCACCCCGCCCTGAGGCCCATTACGCTCCTGTCCCTCCAGAGGAGGTACGGTCAGCTTGCCTGCACCCAGACATGACCGGCGCCCCCTCCCTCGACAGGGTCACGCGGACGGGACTCACTATGGTATCTCGAAGACGATCTCGCCAGGGGACCTAAGGAACCTCATCGAATGGAACCGAAGCCGCGGCCAGGCTCAGGTCGCCATCTGCAGAGGCCATAAATCAGAGTATGCCGAATCATCAGGATACCAAGACCGACTCGACGCTCTCGAAAAGAAGATCGAGGGCATACATCGAGAAAATCGTCCTTCAAGCGACGGGGCTAGATATGCCGCCGACTCGCTCACGAAGACCTTCACCAAAGAGTTACTCGCTGTCCACGTCTCCTTCCAGAACAAGCCCCCGAAGGTCTCCCTCTTCGACGGGAAGTCCAACCCGAAAGACCATTTGGACGCGTTCACAGCCGAGATGAGTTTTCAGGACAATTCCGACGCCGCACAATGCCGTGCTTTTCCCGCCACTCTCATCCACTCTGTACGGGATTGGTTCCGAGGACTCGCGCCACGCTCAATCTCTACGTTCGATGAGCTGGCACCTATCGGTGAATTGCCTCAGTTGGTAACACTCGAGGACGAGTGCCACCGAGCGATCCCGCCGGCTCATCGAGATCAGGCCGAGATGGCATAGCGATCTTAGCTTGCCAACCGCCTCATCCTTCAGTTGTTCGGACAAGGGGTTGTGCAACCCCGGCGACGCCCTCCAAATCGAATACATTAGCAGCTGGAGCATGGGTGATTGCCGGGGAAGCAAGCGGCCGACATGATACTCCACACGCCGAACCACCGCCTGCAACGTCTCCTCGGAGCTCCACTGATCGTACAAATATACGTCTTTGAAGGAAATGATCTCGGAAATGGATAAAGAGAATCCGTCCATTATTATGTTTCAGGGTGCAAAGCTAAGTATGGGCAACACACCCTTCTCTATTTATAACCCCAAACAGAATCCCTAAGGACCCAAATTTGCGCATGCATGGATGCGAATCCTGGGATCCACCTAAATTACTCAAATATCGCACCGCCATGTGGCAGAAATACCTTATTTCTCGACGAACCGAAGTCGGACCGACGCGGCTCTTCGAAACGCTTCGCCTCCCCCATGTGTTTCTGCCACGTGCCACCCATGACGTTCATTCTTCCGGATGTTCACACACCAGGGAAGGTCAGAAAAAACCCCGTAAAGCCGAGCGAGCGGCTTCCCTGCTCGGTCCATCCTTAGCGGGTAATTTCTTACCCACGTACGCCAAGAATCAAAGCCCTCATCAAGAGGCCACCGAGCAGCTTCCCTGCTCGGTCCATTCCTGGCTGGTAATCTCTTACCCAACGACGCCAAGGATCAAAGCCCTCATCAAGAGGCCACCGAGCAGCTTCACTGCTCGGTCCATCCCTGGCGGGTAATCTCTTACCCAACGACGCTAAGGATCAAAGCCCTCATCAAGTGGCTACCGAGCGGCTTCCCTGCTCGGTCCATCCTTGGCTGGTAGTTCACTACCCACCGACACCAAGGATCAAAGCCCTCATCAAGTGTCTACTGAGCAGCTTCCCTGCTCGGTCCATCCTTAGCGGGTAATTTCTTACCCACGTACGCTAAGTATCAAAGCCCTCATCAAGAGGCCACCGAGCAGCTTCCCTGCTCGGTCCATCCTTGGAAGGTAATCTCTTACCTAACGAAGCAAAGGATCAAAGCCCTCATCAAGAGTCCACTGAGCAGCTTCCCTGCTCGGTCCATCCTTGGCTGGTAGTTCACTACCCACCGACACCAAGGATCAAAGCCCTCATCAAGAGGCTACCGAGCAGCTTCCCTGCTCGGTCCATCCTTCGCGGGTAATTTCTTACCCACGTATGCTAAGGATCAAAGCCCTCATCAAGAGGCCACCGAGCAGCTTCCCTGCTCGGTCCATCCTTGACTGGTAATCTCTTACCCAACGACGCTAAGGATCAAAGCACTCATCAAAGGGCCACCGAGCAGCTTCCCTGCTCGGTCCATCCTTGGCTGGTAATCTCTTACCCAACGACGCCAAGGATCAAAGCCCTCATCAAGAGGCCACCGAGCAGCTTTCTTGCTCGGCCCATCATTGGCTGGTAATCTCTTACCCAACGACGCCAAGGATCAAAGCCCTCATCAAGAGGCCACTGAGCAGCTTCCCTGCTCGGTCCATCCTTGGCTAGTAATCTCTTACCCAACGACGCCAAGGATCAAATCCCTCATCAAGAGGTCACCGAGCAGCTTCCCTACTCGGTCCATCCTTGGCTGGTAGTTCACTACCCACCGACGCCAAGGATCAAAGCCCTCATCAAGAGGCCACCGAGAAGCTTCCCTGCTCGTTCCATCCTTAGCGGGTAATTTCTTACCCACATACACTAAGGATCAAAGCCCGCATCAAGAGGCCACCGAGCAGCTTCCTTGCTCGATCCATTCTTAAAGGGTGACTTCCTACCCGTCTTTACTAAGAGATGTTATCACTGGTCCTACTCGAGAGAACAGGCAAACCTACACCTTTCTGCTCGGAGGGGCATGCTGGCATACCTTCGACAAGCGATCCCCAACTAGACTTAGGGCCCATGGAGATGCCGACCTTGCACCGATCTTATTTAACTCGACGTGCGATCTCCAAATGAAGGACCGGTCGCCGACCTAACGTATTATGAAATCAGTACCGCGCAAATGGAGATTTTACCACAAAAAAATGAAAATAAGTATGCAAAGATTCCTACAAAATGATTTCATTCACAAAGGTCGGAAGTCTTTACAGAGGTATTATGGGCTACCCAGCCTTACAACAACGCCCGGAGGCTTACAAAATTTCAGCGCAAAAGAAAATAAGGAGGCGAGGAGATTCAGGCCTCGGGGCCGGGGAGAACCTCGACGAGCTCCGCTTCCACCACGATAGCCGGGATGGCGGCTTGAGGGTCGGAACCCACCGCAGGAGCCTCGATGTCGGGAGCCGGGGTGACCGACTTCTCCCTGGCGCTCCTACCAGGGGCCTTTCCCCTGGCGGTGCTTCCGGGGGCATTCCCCTGCGCCTCACCCTCGAGGGGGTACTCACCCCGGAGATCGCCGTCAGAAAAATCCGGCATCAGGGCCTTGATGGTGTCGAGGGCCTCATGCCAAACGAGTGCAGCGGCTTCAGCAAGGTCGGTGTAGTATTGGTCCGACTTCTTGTAGTTCGACACCGCCTTCGCCGCTCGGAGGTCGGCACGTCTAACTCCTTCCTTCGCCTCCTCGTTCTCCCTCTTGAGGGTGCTCTCCTTCTTCTTCAGGGTGGTGGAAAGCACCCTGGCATCTTCCAACTTGGTCTCGGTGGCCTTGTTGGACTCCCTCAAGTCCCGGACGGCCTCTCGGCAGTTGGCGTTCTCCCGATCCCCGGCCGCCACCCGGTCTTCGAGGGCGGCGATCATCTCCTTCGCCGCTTGCAGCTCCAGCCTCGAGCTCTCCTCCCGCGAGGAGGACTCGCTCGCGATATGAATCACCGGGGAAATTTCCTCGTCCTCCATGCTGACAACGAGGGTGCAGTGCTGGAGGACCTGAAGAAAACAAAAGGAGGGGTTAAAAAGAAAAGGGGGGCACCCAATCTTGCGAACAAAAGTACTGAATAAAAACCCGAGTGGGGGCGAACACTGTCATGCCCCGCTTCCCAGTATACGGGCGGAGGACGTGACGAGGCCGCGGCGTATTTACTGTGAAGTAAATAAGCTAAGCGTATCTAAGCAATATAAAGTAAATACACAAGAGGCAAAAGATATGAACTGAACAGCAACTTTATTTATTAACATTCTTTTGTACAATGCATGGAAAAGTAAATACAAGGAATAAAGCGATGCCTAAACAATGGTATAACAGAAATGAAAAAAATTTACTGAAATGGAATGGTGTACAATGAACTAGAGCTCGGGGTCTTCACAGAACCGGTCCAAGTCTTCAGCAGTGGGCTCGATCTCAGACGTGTCCAGATCACCTGATGATATTCAAACAAGAAAGAAAGAGAATGTCGTCAGCGAATAGGTCGCTCGGTAAGTCCCAAAGATAAGAGGAGAATAGACAGAGAGTAAGATAGAGAGAGAGTAGCTTTTATAGTTATATTATATTGTTTTAGCGTTAATGCTATTGTTATCGTAAGTTCAAGGGTGAATGTCAACTAATCTCAAGAGTGTTCTCAAACCCAACAAGCTGTAATCCAGGGGTAGGGAACCACGGGTCCAAATGATATGTTAGTAGCGGGATTTCGACCATCGCCGAAGTATTCCAAACTCAACAGGCCATAGTCCAGGAGCATGGAAACACGGGCCCTCATGATTGCTTGGTTGTGTTAGTAGACATGAATTCATGATCTAGAAGGACTCTTGAGATTATGTTGGATTCACGAATGAACTACCCCAATACCCCGTGTAGTTATGATTGTATTGTTTGTCTTGTAAATTGTATTGATTGTATAATTGATTGACTGACCGAAACCATGATATCAGTAAACGGATGTAATCGTAGAATCATATAAATGGAATAATTGGAGAACCATGTAAATGGAATGTATATCCATGGTTCGGTTCAGTCAAGTCGTATAGATTGATAATTGGCTTCATGGATTCATGTTGAAGATTGTAGATTGTAAATTGTACTTGAATCATATTCAAGCCAGATTAATCAGACTCAAACCCGAGTTAGACAATTAAAAGTGTAAATCGAAGTCTTGATTATTTCTTAAACCTATAATTGCTAGGGTCCCTAGAGTAATTTATAAAACTTGAGGGGGTTTTATGTAAAAATACTATTATATACTTTTCAAAATACACCTCAAGTATTCATTATTTGTCTTTAGAGTTATAATGAATGTGGATTTTATATTGTGATATTTCTAGTGAAAATATCATAGATTCATAATTAAAGGTATTTTTTTATAATATTGATTTTATTTGGAATTCATGGTATTTTAGTGTAAAATTTGTTCTTGTGATTTTTAGAAAAAGGTGGAATATTTATATCATAACAAAATAGATATTTTAATGATAAATATACATATATTTATACAAAAATAATTTTAATAAATATTTTATATTCTAGAAAATCTCATTTTCTTAAGATGTCGTGTTTTAAATCTTTCGAGACCGAATGCTCCTTGCCGAGGTCTGAATCTCGCACTACTAAGCCCGAGAGTGTGCGATAAACCGCACCATCCTGAACGGGTTCCCCAAAATGGGTTGTAGCGGCGCTTTGCAAAGATTGTAAAATACTAAATCCTTTAGAAAACGGTTTTATAAAGTAAACGGTATTTATTTGTAAAAATATAAATTTTCCGTATTTTAGATTCTAGGGTTTGCCAAGTCGACTAGCCTATTTCTAAATGGTCTGAACGACAAGTTGTTAGATGTCTCAAATCGCCTCTTCACCGACAATTGTGGCCAGGTAAGTACAAATGAGGAAATGAGGGATCCGCTCACGAATCACCGTGAGACGGGCCTTTTAAAGTTACCTTCCTCACTTGCCTAGCCTAGACACCACAAAGTCAGGTTTAGATAAACGATCGATGTCCAAAACTTATCATGTTTTCCTAATAAGAGGTATTTATTTAAAAGTGTATTAAAGCTAAAACTTTTAGAAATGATTTTAATAAGAATATGGTATTTAAATGAAAGTATTGCTTTATCGTATTCTAGGTTTTTGATGATATCATTTTAGGTTGTATATGCGTGTGTGTGGAGGTAGGTCATTACCTCGTGCTCTACTTTAAATGTATAACAAAGTTAAGGGGTTAAATGTGAAATCGAAACATTGTGGTATTTAAGTGAAAAATACGATAAATTAGAAAGGCTATCATTTCATGTGATGAAACTTGTTCAAATTGTTTGTTAAATGTTTAATAGTCAACATAAAAATGTTTAAACATGAATGTATTGGTGAGAAGTGAAATTTTATAGAAAACCGAATCGGAAATCGGATTTGTTCCGATTCCGCCGGGTTTTGAAATTTCGTATTTTAGAGAAATAAAAAGAGGGATAGAATGAGACTTACGGGTTTTAGATTACACAATAGAGGGAGAGGGAACTAGGGGAATCCCCGATGTGTTGCGTCGTCGCCGGTATCTCCTAAAACGATCGCCGGATGTTCGCCGTAGATTTCGCCGGAGTTTCGCCTCGAGCTTGTTTTCAACGTACGCAAGATCTCTTGAAAATTTTAAAGAGTTGGCTCAGAAATGTGAGTGAGAGGGTAGAGGGTAGGGGGTGTATTTATAGGGTTGGCTAGGGGTAGGGTAGGTGAAGGGTTTTTAAATAAAAAATTTGTACAAATATAGAAAATTCATTAAAAATTGGAGTAATTAGGTGTTAATGGGCATTCTGGAAGCGATCCAATAAATTAGAGTATGTAGGCGGTTAGTGAAGTTGAAAAGGCAGATTTTTTGTGTTGACGACTCGGCCGTCCGGCCGAGTCCAGCCGGCGGCGCCGTGCCGAGTCGGCCGGTCCGCCGTCCGAGTCGGGCCGAGTCGGAGGTCAGGGAGGTGGGGGTTGTCTAGTGTAGCCTTTGGTATATTTAGTTTTTCAGGTTCAGTTCAGAGTTTGGAAGTTATCTCGTGTGGACTGTTGGGCTTCTATAAAATTTAATACAAAATAAATATTAAAAATAATGTGGGGTATTGGATTTAAACTCTGGTGGCTTGGTTCAGCAGTGCAAGGTATTACCAATGAGCTACAAGCTCCTTCTTGTAATTATGGAGCTATTTAATTACTTAAAGTAGTTACAGAAAATGTAAATAGCCCAAGTATACAATAATTTTTGTACACTAAAAATGGAGTTGTTACATTCTTTTAACTTGTAATTAAAAAGCAAAATAATTAATTATAACTTGTGCTCAGATTAAAATACCCCTTTATGGATTTTGAAAAAAATTGTATAGGAAAATTAGGGTTGTTACAAACACTAATCTGCACGGCCTCCTGGGCTATGGCCGCCATTTGGGCCCTGAGGGTCCCCCGAGAGATTTTGCCCCCGACCGACCTTTCCATTTCCGAGAGCAAGCTGTCGGCGACGGAAAGCCTCGAGGGTACCTCGAAGCGATGCTCCCCTTCATCCACGAAGATCGGGGAAGCTGGGGTATGGGGCACCG
This sequence comes from Agapanthus africanus, assembly GCA_030015575.1. Taxonomy (NCBI): domain Eukaryota; kingdom Viridiplantae; phylum Streptophyta; class Magnoliopsida; order Asparagales; family Amaryllidaceae; genus Agapanthus; species Agapanthus africanus. The sequence goes on from CM057339.1 coordinate 34,324,740, forward strand.
TCCTATGGTGCCTCTTGAGGAGGGGCGCGGGGACATCTTCCTCGTCTCTGGCCTTCAAGACCTGGGGCTCCTGCTCCCGAGCGTGTTTGTGGCTCTGCGCTCGGGAGGGCTCCGAAGTCCGGGGTGTGCTCGAGCGCCTGGCCGGAGCGGCCGCCGATGGAGCCGGGCTCATAGCGGGACGTGACGGGCCGGCGCCTCCGGCCATCCTCCCTTTCTTCTGTTCGACCAGGGCCGCCCGAAATTTAGCTTGGTCCATCGGTTCTGCAAAAAAAGCGAAAATACAAAGAAGGAGTTAGCAACGCCAGAAAAAGTGGAAGAATATACAAGTCTAAACAGGTCGCCTAAAACTCCTAACTTACCCGCAAACTGAGTGGGGCTGTGCCCGACCCAACTGAGGGTCTGCTCAGACTGCAACACATCGGCCCGGGGGACGGGCTCCCACTCCGACACTGCCACCGCATCGGGATCATTCGACCGCCTCACCCGCGGGCAGTTGGTCCTGTGCCACTAGATGGGCACAGGCAATTCCTTACCTTCTGGTGGCCCGACAAACAAAAACTTCTCCTTCCACTCGTGAATGGAAGAAGGTACCGCGACGACCCCCGACCCGGCCGCACCTCCCCGGTGCTTTCTAAAAGAAATGTATACCCAGCTCGGCTCGTCCTTACGACTGCCGGGGTGGTTTTTGTAGCAGAGAGAGGAAAGGAGAAGGTTCAGACTGAAAGGGATCTCCCGCAATTTCAACCGGACCAGGAACCCGAGGAGAATCCTCCAGGAGTTCGGCACTAACTGGCCCGCGGCTAACTGAAAACAATGCAACGCCGCACTCACCTCGGGAGAGAAGGGCAGGCGCATTCCGGCCCAAAAGGCCTCCAAGTACAAGGCAATCTCCTTGCCTTATACTTGATCCGCCATCTTTCCTTCCCCGGCTAAACGAAGCGAGTAGCCGGGGGGAATGTGGAAGCGAGCCCGGATTGTAGTGAGCTCATCCACATGCCTCACAAAGGAAACTACGTCGCGGACACTCCTGGCACTCGCTTTGGGGACCGTCCCCACCGCACGGCCCCGGAAAGTGCGACTAACCCTAACTTCCCGGGAAGATTCTGATCCGGACGAAGAAGAGGAAGCTGCAGACGACTCCCTAGACTCTACCCGAACTATTTCTACAGACTCCTCAGAGGAAGACATCTAACCTAATCAAGAAAATGGGTCATCCGAGAAAAGAAAGCGGGAAATCCGACCTAGAGGGAAGAGCGCCGAGCCAACACAGGAAGGGAAGAGGATATTATAGCGAAGTGTGGACCTTCGGGGGGATCCCACCTCTATTTATAGCAGTCGGCGAACACATTCAGCGACGCTGATCGTCTCCCGCCAAAATGACACTTCGCATTCAACGGCCATCAACGCTCCACCTGTCGCACGTGCATTGGGCGTGTCCCATCGGGCGCGAAAACACCGGCGGCCTGTCACGTCAGCCAACCAGCGTCGGACATGCGACCTGATGCTTCGATGAATGTACGTCCGAATCGACGCTTACTCTTTAATGCAAGATCTCTTCCCCGATCCGCTGACGTCATCAGGAAAAACACGACTAATTGCCCGGAAATCCGAGTCGACGTTGTCTTCCATTCTTTTAGACTTATCACGTGATTTATGAGAATGTAGTGGAACTGTAGAGGAATACAACGTATCAATTTTGAGGATTTGTTCGTCATAGTTTTCGAATCAGGGATCTAGCATTTATTAAGGTAGGCCTAATGTCGGGTGGACAACCAGTTGTAAGACTCTCGACCAAATGTTTTCTTGAGCTTTTCATAATAGCTATTATAGTTTGATGGGAAAAGGCTTGGATGACGATGACGGCGACGAAAGGGGGTTTCAAATAAAAAATTTAAATTAAAAGAACTTATATTCTACCTTAATGTTTTAAATCCAAAAGGTCCCTAAAACTATAAAGAAGATTTCTCAACAAATGAATAATGATTTTGTAAGACTTTTATAAAATTATGTGCAAATATTTAATAAAATGACTTTCTTATTATACCTAATTTATCATGAATGAAAATCTAATAAATGGCATTTTTTTTCATGCGTTTAATGTTATTTTCTTCATCTTTTTTGACTTGCGTGACTTGAATTCTTCTATCAGGCATGAAGGATGATTTCCTCTTGATTTGGGGTAACTTTTACATAAAACTCTTATTTATTGTCATGCATTCATTGATTCTCATCTATTTTCTTTTTCTTATTTTTATTAAGAGGGTCTCAAAATAGTGCATTGGATAAAAGAATAATATTATGTTTTTTCTTTGTTTGTTGGACATGTTTTTTTAATGTTTTTAAATGCTAGATATTCTTACCTATAAAACAATCTTGGTCTTATACTCATTCTACTTTAAAAAATTTCCCTTAGTTTCATGGTTACATGATACTAGTATTTAGCACATGCGATTTGAAAATATTTTAAGGAATCGGTTAAAAATATATATTTTGTAATTTCTATGATGTATTGAGAATTTTCTTATAATGGCTAAAAATTTGCAATAAGCTTTTTTTTTATCTTTATATCTTATCAATTTGATTATGTGCATCGCTCGCACCTGTCATAATAAGTTGACACATCATCATGGATTAGATGGTGGCCGCATATACAAGGTTTGTTTTTCCACATGCTTTCCACGCCCTTCGTTTGGCATTATAATAACACAAGTCGCGTATGCTTAAAATTTGTAGTAAGATTATATATAAAAAAAATCGAAAAGAAATTATAGGGAACATATCTCGATCAATGTGATACAATCAATCTTTAGAGATCATCATTTTTATATCATCATGACTTCTGAAACAAATAACTCTGAAAAGAAAGAAGTAAATTAGAATTGAAATCAAATTTATCATCTAAACATAAAATCTTGAAAAATACAAATTAAAAACCAGAACTGGTTGATCGTAATAAGAAATATAGGGGAAAAAGAAATAAAGAAGCGTCTATTTGGCTCCATCGCTCACTCTTCATCCTTGTTCTTCATCTTTTTCTTCTTCTTTTTTTGGGTAAATTGTCATAAAACCCAATCACTGTTTTCGGCTGTCAAAAACACCCGGGCCACGAAGCGGTAGTCAAAAACCACATGAAATTTTTTCCTACAGTATCTACATAGCAGTATGCTATATCTAACCAACTCATCACTACTACAATAATGGATTGCTCCTACGGATTTAACCGTATGGGCAAACCACTGCCCCTACGGATATAGTCGCCGGGACACGAAATTACCCCGTAGGTGCAAATTTTCGTCCAGAACTTGCCCCTACGGAGTAATAATTGCCTCTACGCCTTACTCCGTAGGGACAGTTACCCCTACGGATTACTCCGTAGGGATATAATATTTATTTAATTTATTGTTTTATAAAATAAATTACTTGCCCCTACGACATTATCCGTAGGGCCTACTAAATGCCCTTACGGATACATCCATAGGTCCGGATGAATACCCTTACGGATAAATGCGTAGGGACAAGTTTTACCCCTGTTACTGATTCCATAGGGACAAAATATCAGGTGTCCTGATATTTTGTCCCTATGGCGAACTGTATAGGGGCAAACTTTGCACCTACGTGTTAATCCGTAGGTGCAACAGATGGCCTTACGGATTAATCCGTAGGGACAAAATATCATGTTTTTCTAAAAAAAAAAGAGCTTGCTGTTTTTTCTCCGCCCTGTGCACAATAATATATATATCATATAACCAAATACAGAAATATTCATAACCAACATCTCATGCATAATATATAAAAGAAATAAACAAACAGAATATGATATAAAACTAAATCATCGTGAACAAATAAACAACCACCAATATCGTCCAAAATTTATACAATATGTATTAGATAAGTACATACATCCTCAAAAATATAAATAAAGCTACCCTAGCTCGGTCCAGATCCTCCACCTCTGATAATCGCCGTAATCTGGCGCATCTGATTCTCGGTCCAGCCCTGAGTCGTTAAAAACTCGACTGATGAAGGAGCGGACTGTGCGGGAGTCTGAGCAAACTGTGGAGCTGCAGGAGTGGTCTGCGCAACCGCAACCGAGATAGTGGCTTGAGGAGCCTCAGCCGAAGGAGATGCATGTGGAGTCGCAGCCGAAGTAGCATGTCGCATCTGTTAAATTTTGTGTGTAATAAACAAGTAAGAACGGTGTATTAGATTTTAGTCGAGTTCGTATCATTATCAGGTTATTGCGAAACCTCAATCTAAGAAAACTTAGGGACTTTAGCTTCGTTTGGGTATCTAGTTTAGAAAGCCGTAGCTTATTTTAATTAGATAGTTTTATGTAAGTATAATTAATCAAAACTAAGTCTACAACCAAATAAGCTCAGGCTACTAATATTGCATATGTTACTATCTATAATGTGATATAATATTTTCCTATTAATTAGTATACGTACCATCTCCTTCAACTCCTCGATGGTGGTCTTCAAGACGGCAACATCATGCTCTAGACGTCGCTCACGGGGGGTAGGGGAAGTAACCGCCGTAGTGGAGTCCAACCTCATATGGGCCCTACTAGGACCCAGTCCCCGGCCTCTCTCCCAACCTCCGTGGTGCCCTCCGTGTGCGGCGTCTAGGACTGGGGTCAGCGGCATTGGATTGGTCTGTCCAGTAAAATCGATCCCTGATGACTCCGCCAGCTCTACAACCCGCTCCTACACCCACATTAACCATTAAAATATAAGTATATCATTTAAATTTGAACTTTTCAAAACAAAAATTTCAAACTTGTTGGAATAAATTTTAACACTTACGCAATACTCCTGGGTAGCGGTGTCGGGGAATCAAAGCTCGCCCATGGCGAGATCTGTCGAGGTGCCGTGGACGGCAAGATACGCGGTCAGCACGCTCGGTGTACCACCCTGCGCTAGGGTCTGAGCTCTCTGCAATTCGCAAAAAAATTACATATATTATAAAATAACTCTTAATATTACATTATATCAAAATAGATTTATTGTAATTTATCGATGCCTCCATGGCACGAGTAATGTTCCTCGAGCCACCTTTATAGGTGGGGCGACCCCTCTTCGCCGACTTCCTATTCTCTTTATTTTGATCGGCCTGTTTCTACACAACACATTCAGATTTAGTTTTCTAATTAAGCAACACAAAAAATAAATTATATACTAAACAATGAATTACATTTAAATTACAAACCCGTTTGCGTTGAGAGTCGAAATATTGGCACAAGAGAGGCTATGTATCTACGTCGACTCTCGAAAAGGCCGGAGTATGTAGGAGAGCCGCTCTCTCTGTCTCGGGGGTCGCCATCTACAGGGAATAGCAGTCGATCTTCAGCTCGTTCCTATTGTATCAGACCTTTGATTGCATGTTCTTCATCAGGCCATTGTACAGAGCGTGAAGATCGAGCACTCTCTCAGGGTGATCAGGGTCGGGTACAGGCTGAAAGTTGTAATCCAACTGCAAATACAAAAAAACAATATATTTAAATTTCAAGTGTTAAATAATAATAAATATATTGGATAAGTCAAATGAAAATATATATTAATACTCGAGCCCGATCCTAGAAGAGGGCAAATGAGTGCCGGTGCTAATCGCCCCACTCAACGTGAAGTGGGTACTTCTTCACGAGACGGCTCTCATCCCCCATATACCGGCCGAACCTCTCGGCATAATTGCCGGAATAGAGATAATCGGGGGTAAAGAAGAGGGGGAATGCTGTCTCCCCTTAGCTCTGTCGGGCCTCAGCCTGTGGGACTGATTCGGCCCTCGAGTCCCCTTCTCGGGATGGGGCTTCCCTGCATCTATAAGAAATATCAAGACAATCAATATTAAGACAAAGTGGTATTAAGAAATCAATGTTTAACGAAAATTGAAGCGCGATATATACCTCCGACGACAGCAGCACGAGCCCGGGCCCGGGTAGTGATTGATCTGTATTTAAAGAAGTGTGTGTAGTAACCGCAATTAATAACGGTGTCGTGTGTAGCTAGACCGAGATGAGTACGGGTCGTTCTCAGGGATATGTGGAATCTTTTAATCTTTCTTTAGACGTGTTGATTATGAAGAGGAAGAAGAATAGATAATAGTGAAGAATAGTTATAGAATCTAGATCTACGTTAAACACGGATGTAGAATATAGATCTAGTTTAAAGACGGATGTAGATTTTATATCAGAAGAGAGCTTGTAGGGTTCGTTAGGATTAAGTAATCCTGGATGGCTAATAAAGATGACTCCTTTTATCTTTTGATAGATTTAAAACTAGATTGATAGTGATGAATGGGGATTAGGGTTTTTGGAAGAAACTAGGGTTTCCACACTATTGACCGTTGTACTTTCATTGATCTTTATTCATGTCTAGCCCTTAACAAAACAATTGTTAATCTGATCTCAAATCGCGGTCGAGACTAGCAATAAATTGGTAGCGCGCCCGATAAGGATGTTAACGATTCATTTGCTAAAGTTTGTAAACTTCATAAGATGTAAAAGAAGTTAAAATATTTTCTCTTCCATTGATCTACCCTAATCCTACGAACCCTATCAAGTGGAGAATTACTCGCGTATGATGGAGATAGAAGAACGGATAGAGATGAAATTCATAATGTAACTAAATAATTAAACTAATTAAACTAAAGATCTACCTTTATTAATTAACTTCACAAGTACAAACTTCAAGTTTAGATTACAAGAGGAAGAAGAAGTTGCTCTCGATCTCTGCCTTGTCGGATGTAGATGTTCCGTCGAATCTCACGTCGCTTTATTACGTCGAATCTTGGTCCTGTCTTGGATCACTTGTTCTTTGACGGTGATTCGCTTCTATAAAAGATTGATGATTTCTAAGTTTAGCCCTTGGTATCACTCCCCGCTTTCCAGTATACGGGCAGAGGACGCGACGAGACCGCTACGTATTTACTGTGAAGTAAATACGCTAAGCGTATCTAAGCAATTTAAAAGTAAATGCACAAGAGACAAGATATAATAAAACAACAAATTTATTTATTCACATTCTGTCTATACAATGTATGGAAATATAAATACAACTGAAATAAAGCAATGCCTAAACAACGGCATAACAGAAAAGGAAAGGTACTGAAATAAAAGTGTAAAATGAACTAAAGCTCTGGGTTTTTAACGAAATGGTCCAATTCTTCAGCGCTGGGCTCGATCTCTGACGTGTCCAGATCACCTGAGGACATTCAAAGAAGAAAGAAGAGAATGTCGTCAGCGAACAGATCGCTCGGTAAGTCCCAAAGATAAGGGAGAAATAGAATAGACAGAATAAGAAGGTAGCTTTTAAAGTTGTATTATATTATTATAATGTGGTGTTAACGCTGTTGTTTGTAGCTTGGTAGAGATGGATTCCAGTGTATACGAGAGGAGTCTCTATATGCTAGAGACTAGGGCAAACAGAATGTACAAGGAACCGTTGGGCAACAGTACAACAGCAATGGAATATAGGTTAGGTGTCTTAATCTTATTGTCTCGTGCCACTTCTAACACCTTCCATACCAATCTACACCTTAAATCCCGAGATGTCTTGTTTGTATAGTTGTATTGTCTTGTATTGTAAACTGTGTAGATTGTATATTTGGGTGACTTACCGAAACCATGATATCAGTAAATGGATGTAACTGTAGAATCATGGATATAACTGGAGAATCATGTAAATGGAAGTATATCCATGGTTCGGTTCAGTCAATATAGATTTGAATGGATTCATGTTGAATTGTAATATTGTAGATTGCAGATTGTATATTGTAGATTGTAATTGAATCATATTCAAGTCAGTTTATTAACGAGACTCAGTCTGAGTCAGACAATTAGAAAAGTAAATTGAAGTCCTGATGGTTTTGATGTTATCGGTAACTGCTGCACATGGGCGGCAGGATTTGTGTCTTTTTCAAACACGATTACCGTGTTGATAACACTGTTGTTAAGTTGTCTACCTTAAATAGGCAAGCACCCACTTCTCCAGCTCCCTGAGGCTCAAGAGATTAGTCCCGCTTAAACCTATGTTTACTAGGGTCCTTAGGGTAATTTATAGAACTTGAGGGGTTTTATATAAAAATACTTTTGTATAATTTTCAAAATACACCCCAAGTGTTTAATTACGGCTTTAGAGTTGTAAAAATTGTAGATTTTATATTTGTGACATTCCTAATGAGAATAACCTAATTTTCATAATATATATGGTATTAAATTGTAATATTGCATTTGTATGGATTTCATGGTATTTTAATGTAAAGTGATTCTTGTGATTTTTGAAAAGAGTTGGAATATTTATATTATTTCAAAATAAATATTTTAATGATACATATATACATAATTATATAAAAATAATTTTAATATATATATTTTATATTTCTAAAAATCTCATTTTCTTAAGATGTCGTATTTTAAATCTCTTGAGACCGAATGCTTCTTGCGGAGGTCTGCATCTCACACTACTAAGCCCAGGGATGTGCGATAATCTGAACCATCCCAGTCGGGTTCCCCAAAATGGGTTGTAGCGGCGCTTTGCAAAGATTTGTGTAAAATACTAATCTTTTAGAAAACAGTTTTAATAGTAATGGTATTTATTTGAAATGTTTCGTTTTCCCGTATTCTATGTTCCCGAAAGGTATTGTGCTATGTTGCATATGAGTGTTGTGAGGAGGTAGGTCATGACCTCGTGATCTACTTAAAGGTATAGCAAGTTTGTGATGTTCAAATGTCGAAAATGAAACTATATGGTATTTTAATGAAAAAGTACGGTAAAATGGAAATAACAATTTCTTTTGATATGGAACTTGTTCAAAATGATTAGTTAGTATTTTATAGTCAACATATAATGGTTTAACAAGATTGCATTAAAGGAAAAGTGAGATTTTAGGAAGAACCGAATCGGAAATCGGATTTGCTCCGATTCCGTCGTGTTTTAGAATTTCGTATTTTCAGAAAGAGTAGAGAAGAGGGAAGGTGGGACTTACGGGTTTAGCTTAAAGAGGAAAGGGAGAGGGATCGGGAGGAGGAGCCGGTGCGTCGTCTCGTCGCCGGGAACTCCTACGGTGAAGGGTTGTGGTAGTGCCCCGGCCATCGAAACGCGGCCAAAATACGGAACAAAAATTTCTGAAACCGGCGATATCGCTACCCGAATCCCGGATTGACCTTAAACCCTAAACTAGCAAACTAACTAAGAGTTAGAATCGTTATACCGAGTTGATCCGTGTCCTTCGGTCTTCATTCCAAGCTCCCAGCGGCTCCTTGATGTGGTTTGGTTGCCGGTCTTCCTTCGTCTCCAATGATCCACCCGAGGGAAACGGTGCAAGCTCCAATTTCGCCGAATGAAGCAACCGACACTCCAAAGTTGCTAGCGATGGAGAGTCGAGGTGTATGGAAGTGTCACTACATTTTTCTCTCTACCCAAAGTGTTCATGGAGCAACATAGAAGATGAAGAGAGTGAAGGAAAACAATGGCATGAACTAGAAATGGCTAAGTCCTTTTTTTGAAGCATGAGTGAGAGAAAGGGCTAATATGTAATAAAATCATCATCCAAATGAAATGATCCTCATTCCCACAAAATAGTGGCCGGCCCCCTCTCACCCTCCCATCATAAAAAATGTCTTTTCCAAATTTGCATTAAACAAATGTGCAACCATGCTTTGACCCATACCACTTACATGTCCATGACCATGCCTCCTTTTCCACCTCATTTATAAAAAAACAAATGAATTTCCATAAATGGAAAATCATATAAATGAGGTGGCATCTTCTAGAAACTATTCCGTATAAAATACGGAATACTTCCCGGTACATGTATCGAAATACATATACGCGTATTCGTACTAAAATACGAATAGCCAAGAGAGAAAATGAATAGTGAACAATAATACTAGAATACATATATATAAATACATATGTAAATTATTAAATCAAAAACCTGATTTAATAATCTGGCATAATCCTAAGCCGCTAATATTATCAACCGTCCGATTAAAGTCTGCGCCGCACATGCACACATTTAACCGGACACCTGTATGTATAAACATACCTCATGTACACCATATCGCCTGAACCGTGAAAACCCTCTGTGTGGGACTCTAAAGACTCGTCAATACGCTGGCAGTGAGTTTAACCACAAGCACGTCAGCGGCACTAGCTATACGTAATGGCTACCCAGATATTGAGCGAAAAAGAGGCCGACGAGAAAACTCATCCTGAATCCCTACTAAGCCTAACAGTGACAATATCCGTACAGTCCGGTCTGTTCGTCTAAGAGTATCGCATATCAAGTCTAGGGGGTTGGATAAAGTCAGACCCCCAACAACGCGATATTTAGTGTCGGCATGTAACCCATCACCTCCTGAGATAATATCGATCCTGGATCGGTTATTCTCGTCTACCATGGCCATGGATTTGTGGTGATGGCCACCCGTACACAACGCGACATCAACCCCCAGTACCGGGAGAGACGAATCCCCGACGATCCGATCACTGCCTCCATGTGGCTCGGGACTGTACCCAACTAAAACCTGTTTGCACGAATCCTTTGAGCCGTGGTAGGGTAGTAATCAAAGCACAGTGGGAACTCACACGAGACAAATGACGATCTCAGGTCGATAGACTAACCTGTACACATGTCACCTGGGAACTGCTATCTGACAATAGGTATAATACCAACTAGCAGGTTCCCGGCGAGTCCGTCCAGTGTACTCATAACCCAATGAGTACCTGCTTACTATCTTAGGTGAACAAACTAACACCAATGGCTTGTGAGACCTGGCCACCGCCCCTCGTCGGGGTCTCGATCAGTATACACTAGTCTACACTGGAGTATCGATGCCCGGTCTCGACACTCCTACGACTAGGGACATTTAAGGATGTGCTTATAGATCCCAGCTCCCACATATACGATCGCCATCATAATGCTGGCAGTCAAGCAAGAATCCTAAGGGCTCTATCAACACGTATATGATGATAAAGATAAACCGGATAACATACTATCATCTTGAGTATGACTGTTTTATCGGTATAGGTCCTGCCTCAATCATCATAATCATCTGTCCGCGACTATGATAATTGCCTTGAGAGCACTATAGCCAACAATCTCCCACTTGCACTTAAGGCCAATTATTGCGATGTCGCATACTCACAGCCCGTGTGATACCGAACACCCAACTTCTCTACTAATCAGTTTTGCAAAGCCCGTTTGTGAAAATGATTGCGTTCGAGAAATAGCCTCAGTGAGTGGATCCGCTCCAATGTTTCTTTCTGTATCTCTCCATATCTCAACTTCGCGGAGAAAACTATCTCCCGAAATAAGCAATACTTGTCTTAGAATTTGTCTGGATATCTGATGGGAACCAGTTCATAAAAGAACTCCAAATCCAGCAAACTACTTAGACTGTATCGTCCACTGAATTTAATCAGTTACATGCGCCATGCCTTCCACGGTATTCGCTTGGACCACCTGTCCAACATACTGTCTCTCAAAAGAGGGAAAAACTATAACTCTGACAGTCACTCTGTCATCTAGGTCACCTTGGAAGCCTGAAATGATAACCGTCTCCTGAAGGAGGTTGCCGTAATCATTTCCCTAGAACATTCACTTATGTTCAATAACTGCTTCCCAATGTTTCTCCAGGATTGGATTAATATATCTACATATTGCATCTAGTGCAAAAGCAATATCTGGTGTGGTACTTGACATTTCATGATTAACTCAACTGCCTAAACAAGTGATATGCTAATCATGCAGATCCCTCTCCCCTTTAGTCTGTAAGACACCTTTAGAGAGGGTGACTCCATCACCTGCAGGTACACCACCATGCCAGGAGTCGTCCATTCTAAAATTCCTTTAGAATAATGTCAAAGTACCCAGATTAGGATATTTCCCAAATCTAGATCTAAAACCATAGATCTAGTAACCAGAAAACCTGATATTATATCCATATTCTTTGTGAAGAAACAATTTTGTGACAACCACAGTATAACCGATTGTAGTATAGGAATATCTCTTCCTATCAAGTGCATGTCATCCAAAATACCTGGACATCACTCTCTACTACCTTCTTAGCAGATCCATCTCCTATTCTGATGGAGTCAAAGCCTATGACTGTCACATCAAAATTAGATGATCTATTTCCGCTATACCTACTTTAGTCTATAAATAGACATAAGCTACTTGCCCACTATACTTCCGCTGCTCCCACTGACTACAACAACTCTCTGGCAGAGTCATATATACGTACACTTGTAAAGCTAGTTTAGAATGACGCTATACTCATTCTCCTGCCGGGTCTTACAGTCTAGAACAGCAGCAACGGCAAGTCTGGGTAAACAAGAACCTCCCTGTCACCGTCTCTGAGAAGACCGAAGTATCTCTCGGGTGCCTGAGGTTACCCACCAAATCTGTGGAGTGGCTAATGGAATGTCGAAACTAATTGAATCCTTAGGTTCTATTAAATCTTCAGCGATCGTTTGTGGTTCTGGAATCACTTCCAGTTCTACCATACTCCCACTTTTGTTTTTCTAAAAAAGTCCATTTTACTAAAACTGTGGCGAGTCAAGAACAATATAAATATTGATCTTCCTGATGGTAGAAAGTTAACCCTCGTCAAAGCCCGGGATAACCTACAAACAGCCATTACTGAAACGTGCTTTGAGTTTATCCGGATTCTGGTTTTAAGCATCAGCCGGATAACTCCTTATACCTTAACATCATTAAGATATAAATTGATTCTGTCACGCCCCGCTTCCCAGTGTACGGCGAAGTGGACGCGACGAGGCCCGCTACGTATATACTCAGAAGTACATACGTTAAGCGTAGCTAAGCAATATAAAATAAATCACAAGAGACGAAAGATATAGAAATAACAGCAACTTTTATTAATAACATTCTTTGTACAATGCATGAAAAAGAAAATACAACTGAAATGAAAAGCGATGCCTAAACAGTGGCATAACAGAAAATGAAAATACTGGAAAGAACAAAGTACAATATCTAGAGCTTTGGGTCTTCGTGGAACCGCTCCAAATCTTCACCGGTGGGATCGATCTCAGCTTGGTCCAACACACCTGACGACATTCAAAGAAGAAAGAAATAGAATGTCGTCAGCGAACAGGTCGCTCGGTAAGTCCCAAAGATAAGGAGGAATTAGAAAGACAGTGTAAAAGTATTTTCTAAAGTATTACATTGTTGAATATTATGGAATATTGAGTTAACACTGTTGTTTGTAGCTTGGTACAGAAGGATGCCAGTGTATACGAGGGGGATCTCTATATGCTAGAGATCAGGGCAAAAGGAAAGTACAAGGAACCGTTATGCCACGGTACAACAGCAATAGGATTTAGGTTAGGTGTCTTAATCTGACCACCTCGTGCCACCTTTAACACCTTCCGTACCAATCTACCCCTTAAACCCCGTTGTGTTTTAACAGTATTATTGTATTGGAATATGTAAGTTGGGTGACTGACCAAAACCATGATATCAGTAAACATGTTGTAACTGTGTAATCAGGTAAATGGAATATCAGGATAATGGATGAATATCCATGGTTTGATTCAGTCAAAAAGAATATATTGTTAACTGGATTCAGGGATTCATGTATTCAAATTGTGTTGGAATATAAAAGAATATAGATTGACTTGAATCATATTCAAGTCAGAAATAGTCAGACTCTAACCCGAGTCAGACTAAAAGAAAGATAATTTGAAGTTCAATATTAGTTAGGGGCCTTACTGTAATTTATAAAACTTGAGGGGTTTTTATGTAAAAAGTACTTTTGTATAGTTTTCAAAATACACCTCAAGTATTTATTATTCGTCTTTATTGTTATAATGAATGTGAATTTTATTTGTGTTATTATAGTGAATATATCCTAATAAAAGTATTAATTGTTTTATCTGAAATTCATGGTATTTTAATGTAACTTCTAAACTTGTAATTTTAGAAAAATGTGGAAACTTTATCTTATGATAAAATAGGTGTTTAAAAGATAATTATATATATATTAACACATGAATAATTTTTAAATGAATGTTTTATTTTCAAAAATCTCATTTTTTCTTAAATGTCGTATTTTAAACCTTTCGAGACCGAATGCTCCTTGCGGAGGTCTGAATCTAGCACTACTAGCCTGCGGGTGCACGATGAACCGTACTATCCCTAACAGGTTCCCCAAAAGTGGGTTGTATCGGCACTTTGCTTAGGTTTTATAAACACTTCTCATTTAGGAAAACGGTTTTATAAATATAAGGTATTTATTTGCAAAAGAGTATAGTTTTCCGTATTTTAGTTGTTAGGGTTTCCTAAACCAACTAGCTTATTTCTAAGGTCTAAACGATGAGTCATTAGAAGGCTCAAATCGCCTCTTCACCGTCAATTGCGGCCAGGTAAGTGCCAGGTAAGTGGGAAGGAACCACAGACGTGGGCCTAATTAAAAACCACTAGCCTTAGACACACTTGCCTAGACACCACAAGACAGTTTAGATAAACGATCGACGTCTATGACCAATCGTGCTTTCATTTTATTAGAAGATTTTATTTAGAAATGTTTACAACTTAAAGCTTTCAATAAAGGTTATAAAGATTATGGTATTTTAGTGAAAAGTCCTGTAATTTCGTATCCTATGTTTTTTTTGATATTTATCAATTAGGGTTATATTTGTGTGTGTGTAGAGGTAGGTCATTACCTCGTGACTTATTTTAAGTTTTGATGACGTTTAGAGGTAAAACATGTTATGTTAAACTTGAAGGTATTAAAGTGCAAGAATACGGTATTAGAAAACGTTATCATTTCATGTGTGAAATCTCATTCAAATTGATTTCTACAAGTTTATTTATCAAGATAAACATATTTAGGAGTGAGGGAATTGATTAAACGAAGAAAAATAAACTTCATGGTATTTTTATGAAAAGAATACGATATTGTAAAGAAGCTATCATTTCATGTGAGAAACTTTATTTAAATTGGTTTATGGGTGATTAATAGTCAACATGAATATGTTAGGGTATTGTGGATTAGGTGACAAGTGAAATTTTGTAGAAAAACCGAATCGGAAATCGGTTTGTTCCGATTTCCGTCGGGTCTCATAAATCCGTATTTTTAAGAAATAGAAAGGTGAGAAGGATGGGACTTACGAGTTTGGACAAGCTAAGGGGGCTAAAGAAGGTGGTGATTGTCAATGCGTCGAAAACGTCGCGAAGGTTCTGATCCGGTCGCCGGAATCCGTCGTCGGTTTCGGCAGTGCTTCGCTTCTTGCTCTTTGCACCGAGTTCTCGAGAATTTGGGAGAGTGGACTTAGAGTTGTGAGGTGAAATGGTAGAGGGTAGGGTCTTTATATAGGGCTAGGCTAGGGTTAGGTTTAGGATTAAAAAATATTTAAAAAAATGTAAAATTCATTAAAAATTCATTAATTTTGGACTTAAAAGAGGTTTAATGAAAATTGTGTAACAGTACTGGAAATTTAGACCATACAGGGGGGTTGACCAAGTCAACACGAAATTTTTTCGTGTTGACGACTCGGCCGACCGGCCGAGTGCGGCCGGCGGCGCCGGCCGATTTGGCCGAGTCAGGGCCGAGTCAGGTGTCGTTGGGTAGGGTTTGGTCTGGGGGAGATTTTGGTATAGTTTATTTTTTATAAATTGCAATAAATTGTGAGTTATGGCTGTTTGACCGTTTGACTTCACAAAAATTTAAAGCAAAAAGATAATAAAAATATGTGGGGCATGGGATTCGAACTTCGGTGGCTTGGTTCAGCAGTGCAAGGTATTACCAATGAGCTACAAGCTCCTTCTTGTAATTATTGTAAGGAATTAGATACTTAAATTGTTTCCAGCAACATCAATACTCAAAGTATACACTATATTTAAAGCAAAATTTTGGTATACAAAATTGGAGTTGTTACAGATTCTATATATATCTAATATAGAAACAAAAGCACTAATCTATATTGAACCAGATTGAAAATCATGCAGCTCTCTCCAGTGCATATCAACCAAATGGAAAAAGGCCATTCAACACTACTCATCTAGGAGTGCATCCATATATGAGTAATCTGAAAGAGAAGCAAGTTCTCAAAACCATTACTATCAACGGAATACCAAATACAAGTATCTACATCTTCGACTTGCTCGAAGAATCCTGACACTTCTAATAAATGGTTCTCTACTTTATTCTTATACCTACAACTTCTCAAAATCTGAACCTTGCATTTCAACGAAATACATGTCTAGAATCAGAGAAGTTATGAGTAAACAGAATACAGTGTGAGTACCAACCCCATTGTCCTAATGGACATTGGACAATCTAAAATACTTTGTATAAGTCCCCTGAGTTCAATAACTCAGACCCTGTGCGTCGTAAGTTTGAAAAACTGTACTATGGTTAAGAAGAATTACACCGCTGTTTAATGCACCTTACCTAATCTCCAGCTGATATAGGTAAATGTCACAGACATAATATCAAAAAGTTATATCTCACTTTATAAAATAAATGTATAGATATATCAGTTTGAAATTGGTGCATAACAACGGATATTCTAAACCAAATATTTACCATCCGGCAAAATCCAGATGTTTTCCTCAAATATCACCAATTACAACGAATTCTGATATAAAGAGGATCTAATCACCTAATTCCCAATATCTTACTCCTACCCACCATCCGTAATAACATACAGATGTGAGAAACTGATCTGGTAAATACATACCCTGGAGTTATATTCCAATTGGGAAAACAGTTTGCAATTAACATTGCACAGTGAAACTGAAACATGAAAATGTTTCAAAAAGGGTAACTGGTATTCCTAGTAACGCCTCTTCCATTATCTTGAATCATGACAGTAACCATATACTATACCTGCCCTCACTGCAATCCCTTTATTATGTCTTTACTTATTATCTTCTGTACACCTTCTTTAGGCTAACTGGTTTTCTTCAATCCTTACCCTTCGGCATCAGCCTAAGGTTTGGAAGAAGACTATCCAATAAGCGTAATAGGTGTACTCTCCTAATCCTAGGAGCCCTCGCAACCTGAGAGAAGGTAATGGGAAAAGACATCTGAATAATCCTATTCAATCTCTCCAAAACCAGAATCCATCATCGAACAAGTTCCTTCGAGTTTGTATGTAACTATACGATGGATTTATCCAATGGAAGTGGATATCCGTAGTGATACGGAGTGTCCTAGAGAAATGCAAAGTGGATGTAGGAGTGGCAGGGGTATACCTGGTTTCGTCGTGAATGATAGTGATCGCAATTTCCTTTGCCATTATTCTAATGCCTTTTTATGTCTTTACTTATTATCTTCTGTACACCACAGTTAAGCTTGTTGGTTTTCTTCCATCCCTACCGTTCGGCACCTGCCTATGGTCTAGAGGAAGACTATCCAATAAGCTCAATAGATGTACCCTCTCCTAATCCTAGAAGCCCTCACAACCTGAGAGAAGGTAAAGAGAAAAGACAACCGAATAATCCTATTCAATCTCTCCAGAACCAGAATCCATCCTCGAAAAAGTTCCTTGGAGTTCGTATATAACTATATGATGGATTTATCCAATGGAAGTGGACGTTCTTAATAATACGGGGTGTTCTGGAGAAATGCAAAGGTGATATAGAAGTGGCAATGATATATGCGACACCGTGACATTTCAAAAGCCAAAGTGTTTTAAGAAGGTTCGGTCAACTTGGTTCATGAGTTTTAGTCAAAGGTCGGGTCATAGTCGCAGCCAGAGAGAGAGAGAGAAGAAACACTCAGCGTGCATTCTAACCTAGATCAGAATGGTTAATCATTTTATCTAATCTGGATGGCTCCCACTTGTTTACCCCGATCAGAGCAATGCTCTGTTCAAATTCCAAGGCGGGAAACAAAGCAACGCTTCTGTTTTCCCCCAATCAGAGCAAGGCTCTGTTTGAATTTTGAAAATTCAAATTCTGAAGCAACGCTTCAAATCCCGTGCGCTGCGCGCAACGCGCCACGTGTCAGAAGTTGATACGTCCACGCAACGCCCGAGGCAGTGCGTCCAATCAGAGCAAGGCTCTTTTAAAAAACAAAAAGTAAAAGAAAGCAACGGTTAGTTGCGCAAGCGCAGCGCTGCGCGACACGTGTCTGCGCAGTTGCGCACACACAGGTGCGCAAGCGCTGCGCTGCGCGACACGTGTCTGCGCAGTTGCGCAAGCGCAGCTGCGCAAGCGCTGCGCGACACGTGTCACGCGCTGGGGGAGTTGCGCAAAAACAAAATGGAGATTTAAAGAGATCTTTTCTTTTCTTGTTAAAACAAGAAAATTTTCTTCTGTAAAGCAGGGGCCTTTGGATCAAAGATCCAACGGTGGGGAAAATTCCCCAAATCACTCAGAAAAAGATCTCTTTTAACAAATTTAACTAATTTATGGGCACTATAAAAAGGACCCCAGACCTCAATTCAAGATAATCAATATCTTGCTAAAAAAAAAGAAGAGAACTCTTGGGAACTCCTCAAGAACATAAAAAAAAAAGAAGGTAAAAACCTTCAAAAGAAGAGAAAATTCTCTTATGAACAGATCATTGATCTAAGAATAAGATCATTGATCTTCAATAAATAAATAAATAAAAATAAAAAAAATAGTGCCTTGCACTTGTTATGAACCTTTGGTTCTCTGAAACAAGGAAAAACTTGTTTTTCTTTGATCCGAATTTAGATCAAGGGATCAAAAAGTGCTTTGCACTTCTGTTTTTTTTTAATCTAAAAACATTCTTAATACTTTGCACAAATGCAGTGCATTACTTAAAGGGCCAGGCCCAAATCAAAAAGACCAAGCAGGCCAAAATAAATTGCAAAGCAATAAAAGGGCTGAGCCCGAATGAAATTGATGCTCTGCATCATTTATAAAGGGCAGAGCCCAAAACAAATTGATGCTCTGCATCCTTTCTAGGCAAAGCCCAAATAAAAATAAAAAGAAATGCAATGCAAAAGCAAATAAAATGTTGAATATTTTCAACTGGGCTTAGCCTAATTTTGGCCGTAAGTCCTTAAATTAAATTGACTGAGCAAGATTGCTCTCTTAAATCAATTTACTTCCGGTTCGAGGGTACATCTCCGAGCTCCTTTGACACCTATCGTTGTAATCCTTCAACGACGTCAGAGAGGTGACGGGTCCCGACGACCACATATCGATATGGACTGCGGGGCTCTTAAACTCGTGGACCGAAACGTCCTTAAACTAATATTGGACCGAAACGTCCTTAAACTAATATCGGACTGAAACGTCCCTAAACTAATGTCGGACCGAAACGTCCTTAAACTAATATTGGACCGAAACGTCCTTAAACTAATATTGGACCGAGATGTCCTTAAACTAATATCGGACCGAAACGTCCTTAAACTAACGGTGGACCACTATGTCCTTAAACTGGTATTGGACCACCATGTCCCTAAACTGGCACAATAGAGCCCAAATGCTCTTTTGTCGGATCTAAACGATCCCGTTAAGTCGATCTTAGTCCCAAACTGGACTAACGTATCCTTAACAACCGTTTAAGTTGATCTTAGCCTCAAATATGGCTAACGCATCCTTAAACCTTCAAACAGACTTTAGTCCCAAATTGGACTATAAATTCCCCCAATCAACTTTGGCTCAAGGGTACATCTCTGAACTCCTCTGACATTTGTCGTTGTAATTCTTCAACGTCGTCAGAGAGGTGACGGGTCCCGACGACCATACATGCAATGGACCACTATGTCCCTAAACTGGAACAATAGAGCCCAAATGCTCTTTTGTCGGATCTAAACGATCCCGTTAAGTTGATCTTAGTCTCAAACAGGACTAACGTATCCTTGACGAACGTTTAAGTCGATCTTAGCCGCAACGCGACTAAGGCATCCTTAAACTAAAAACACCAAACCCAAATCTAAGTAAATACGGATTTGGACTAATCCACGTCCTACGGGCGACGGTATTACTCAGTCTCCGTATACAATCCACGGGCAACCACAAACAAAACAAACACACACGACACGAAGTGAAATTCTGGAGAAGGAGAAAGTTGTTACCGCAATGCGGTAGCGTAATTAACTGCAGGGGCTGCGCCTGCAGGGAAGAGCGTCCCCACAATCAAAAACCCCTCAAGCGAGGGGGAATCTGACGAAGTCTGCTACATCGACCGCATCCGTCTAAACCTCCGATACACGGTGCCATAAATCAACTTCGCATCTTCGGAGAGGTAGACAGATAAAACCATATAGCATCTGCCCCGAATCTCAGCGTCAGGACATCGCGGTCCTGTGCGCCGTATTTCGGAGGGGAACAGATTCTGGCACGCCCGGTAGGACCTCTTCCTCTTTCCACTCCACACTTCGTGTGTCGTGTTCGCGAACGAATCGCGGTTTACTGCGGTTGCCTGTGGATTCAAGGTACTAAGATTTAGTGTCTTGCTCCGTAAAGAAAACAGAAGATCAATGGCTTCAAACTGCACTGCCTACAACTGCAATTCTCGCTCGGTCCTTGCTGGAGGAGTGACTTATAGGCCCCAAGCGGCCTCCCTTTTCAAAATGCCGGTGGAGCAGGTGGCTCAAACCACCACTGGACTATTTTTTGGGACCATGCTCCCACCAATGAGCTTCAACGCCCCAATGACATTGCAAGAAGCTCCAAAAAAGTCGGTCTTCGATCGACTTACCACTGCCGCGACCCCTCTCAACAGGTCGCCCAACTCCACTGCTTCAGGTTTTAATGGATTAGGCCAGAACTCCATCGGGCCTATGAAGAAGCCTGCCATACCAGAAGACGTTATCCCGAAGCGGATAGCCATCCCAGCTCCCGTTCTTGGCCAAGTCACCAAGGTTGCTTCCCATGCTCGATAGTCCGCTTCTGACAGGTTGGCCGTCCCCGTTCAACGGACGTTGATCTTTAAAAGGCTGGTACCAGCATATTCTGACCAACACGGGGGGCATGAGGAGGTCACCCCTATAGCTGAAACAACTCCATTAGCACGATATGTTCGACGTCGCCACTGGCGCCGAGTAAAGAAGGCTGGGGGCAACTCCCCCTCTGGGATAACTCCACCAGCTCTAACGGTGGGGACCGATGCTGCTGTTCCAACCGGGAAAAGCTTTGAATTGCTAAACACGGTGCGCAGAAACTCTCCTACTGCGGTGCTGAAGCGAACTCCTTCACCTATGGAGAATACTCCAGAGAAGAAGCTAGAACAGCCCCCTCAACGGCTGTCCTCTAAAATTTACAGAGTCTGGCGACAGGTCCAGGAGTCAGTGATTGATGAAAACTATCTCCGCCAATGAAAAAAAATGAAGGTTCGGCAAGAGAAGGATTACTCCGTCAAGCCCCAAAAACCAATAGTTACCCGGGTGCCCATTACAACGGCCCCCTTAACTCCAATCACTCAGAAGAAAAGGAGGCCGCAAAAAGCCCCTGTGAACATGGCGAAGCATAAAAGCGCTGAACACAAACGCCCCAAGTCTGGGGGCATGGTGGTGCACACTGTTTATATGGCTTCTGGAAAGGAGGAAAGCCGCACTTCTACGGGCCACCGACCGCTCACCCGATCCATGACGAAAGCCCAGGAGCAACAACAAAAACTTCAGGAAATGATGACTACAATGGCTGCACTCACTGAGCCAAAAGAAAGCTCTGAAATGTCTTCGGATGAGCGTCAAGAACAAGAAACCGACGCTGACTTTTTACGCAGAGTCCTCGAAAAGAGGGACAAAGAAGCTGCAGAGCAAGCGGCTAACATAAAACAGATGGCGCTCCTCTTCCAAGATATGGTAGGGATGATGTTACAGCTGGACCCTCCTGCTGAAGATCCTCCGATCGTCCTTGAAGACTACAGGGGAGAAACGTCAAATCCTCCGCCGGCTCTGTCAACAGCCAAGGAGGAGGCAATCTCCAAAGTTGACCTAGACGAATATATAGCTCAGCAGATCCGGGTTCATCAGGCGAATGAAGCGGCTGGGCAAATTGTTAGAACCGGACGACCGTATCCGAGCTGGTATGACCAAATCAGTTACCCGCCAGGATATACGATCCCTAAATTCCACGTATATAAAGGGACAGGGAATCCGCATCAGCATGTCGCTCAATTCAGGGCCTTATGCGGCAATACTGGAGGCGATGACAAATTGTTGCTACGTCAATTCGTCGGCAGCTTAGCAGAAACAGCTTTTGAATGGTATTCGGAGCTACCTAACGACTCTGTCAAAACATTTGCAGAGATGGAACTGCTGTTTACACAAAGATTCACGAGTGCTAGTGAACGCACCCCGATAACAGCACTAATAAATGCCAGGCTAAGGCCAAGCGAAACGTGGGTTCAATACACAACACGATGGCGGAACCTATGGTCGAAATGCGAACAACGCATAGAAGAGGCACCTGCGGTAGGCATGTTTGTGGGCACTCTCAATCCGCAGGCGACCATCTCACAATTCATGATGTTCTTCAGGCCGACCACCTTCCAGGCCTTGATTGACAAATTAGCCCAAATGGACCAGATGGGCCATAGAACGTCTCCTCCAAAATCAGATTCCCGAGATGAGAAAGGAAAAGGGAAAGCGATCGTCGTCGCCAATGCTCAACAACAGTCGAGCAACTCAAAGCCGGTCGTTCGCCCAAACAACGCGCGTCCACGCCCATCCCTCGAAGAGAGGCTAGGACGTTCTTACTCGTTTCCTCAGAATAAAACGGGAAGACTGTTCGAGCTGACAGTGCGCAACAGACTCATTAATCTGCCGAGTCCAAAGCGTCTATCGTAGCTAGGCGATCTTAATAATCCCAATTATTGCCCTTACCACCAAACGGTAAGTCACCCAATTGAGGATTGTTTCGTCTTTAAGGGATGGATCGAGGATCAATACCTACAAGGCAAGTTCGCGCTGTCTGAAAGCTGGAAGGTGAACCCACCACAGCCGCATACTCCAAAGAAGACAAACACGCCGGGGGCAACTTGTCATGTGATCTCTCACTCATTGGCAGATAATAAAGAGGCTCCTTGCGCCGAGAAAACGAGGGCGGACCCTGAAACAGAAATTCCGCGGCCGTCAGACGAGTTGATCGATGCCTTCCTAAATGAAATTCGTCTGAAAGCAAAAGCCAATCAAGAGCATGAAATGGCCATACTGGAAAGAGCCAAGGCATTCCCGTCAAATCAGAAGCCATACACTGCGGGTAAAAACAAATTCAAGACGAGGAAAAGGTTCGCCAAAGCTCTGTCGGTAGGAATGAAGCTACCGCCCTCTGAAGAAAATACTCTCGCTGAGGCAGAGATGCACCCTAACTTCTGTTTATATCATCAGAAGATCATACATCCTACCGAAGACTGCGAATCCTTTAACTGTTGGTGGCAAGGGTATGTCGCTCAAAAGAAACACTTCGACGGGACAAAGTGTGAAGCTTGTGGACATCGGAAAAATGCGATATATGAGCGCAAAAGAGTCGCCGACGATTGCCATATAGCCGACTCTAAGGCATCGCAAATTATCACCTTTGGAAGCAACTCTGACGAAGAAGCTATCCCCAACTCTTCCCTCGGGGAATCTATTTCAAAAATAAAGGAATTAAGAAGCTGCGAGAACGTTCAGCCATGCAATCGCATGCTACTCGGAAAAAATCCCGACCCCGCAAACAACGGAGCGAACAAAAAGGATAAAAGAAAAGGAAAAAAGGCCCTCGTCGTCAGCGCTCAACAACAATCAGGTGACCCTAGACCGGTTGTTTGCCAAAGCAACAAGCGGCAACCCCTCCAGGAAAAGTTGAAACGTCCTTACTCGTTTCCGCAAGATAAAACAAGGGGACTGTTCGAGCTGGCAGTGTGCGACAGACTCATCAATCTGCCGGGTCCAAAACGTTCGTTGCGGCCAGGCGATGTTAATAATCCTAATTATTGCCCTTACGACCAAACAGTAGGTCACCTGATTGAAGACTGCTACGTCTTCAAAAACTGGGTTGAAGACCAATACCAACAGGGCAAGTTTGCGCTGTCTGAGAACTGGAAGGTGAGTCCGCCACAACCGCACGCTCCGAAGAAGATGGATACGCCGGGGGCATCATGATCATTCATGGAGAAGGACTCATAGACTAAAAAGTCAATAAACCAGATATTGTAGGGTTCCTGGGCACTCTCAAGAGGTCTCACAAGGCATCAACCATGCCAATTTCAAAAATTACGGTGCCGAGAAACCCTAATACGGATCGTTAACTAGAAGTCTAGGCGAAAACTAGAACTAGTAAACAACTTTACTAAGAGTAATCGGAAATACAACCTTTGTAGATCCGGTTCTCCACCTCCACGGCTCCGTGATGAAGTTCTCTCCGCTGTCCAAATGCAATCCCGGGCTCTAGCGTCGGCTTCATCGGAGAAATGGGCGGGCAAGGTCGTCGGCTTCGTGCCGAAGATGATCTACGTCGAAGCATCACAAGATCAAGCTCCCACTTCAACAAGTCATGAAACTTGTGAAGAAAACACACTCTACTACTTGGCAAGAGGTAGAGGATGAAGAAATAGGAGGTGGGTTCACTTTAGAATTGGATTTCTCACTCATATGCTCAAGTTGCCATTGTTGAAGCAAGCTTTCTTCAAGTGAAGAAGA
Source organism: Agapanthus africanus (assembly GCA_030015575.1). Lineage (NCBI taxonomy): Eukaryota > Viridiplantae > Streptophyta > Magnoliopsida > Asparagales > Amaryllidaceae > Agapanthus > Agapanthus africanus. The sequence goes on from CM057339.1 coordinate 34,349,315, forward strand.
AGAAGAAGAAGATGGATATTATTATGATAGAATAAAAAGATTAACTTGAAAAGATAATCCCATCCATTCTTATCATAATAGTTACCATGGTTAAGTGTAGAGAATGAACCAAGGTTAAGTGAATGGTTAGGTTAGGCATGAAACAAAAATGGTGGACTTTTTCAAAGCTTCATGAAGCTTCAATGTAAAACAAAGCAAGCCACCATTTCTTTTCTTTTTCCAAAATGAATGAATAAATGAATAAATAGATAATAAGTGAATAAACAAAACCCTAACCACTCTCACAACCATGGTTTAATCTTTACACAAATCCAAGTTAACATGTATCATCAAACATGATACAATCAAGTGCACAAAACTATATCGAATATATATAATGTGCACATCCGAGTGAGAAAATCCATCTTAAGTGAACCGATACTAGTTAATGCAAAGTGATATATCAAATATATAATTATATATTAAATCATTAAATCAAGACTTGATTTAACGATCCGGTTATATCGCATATAACCGACTAGTATCCTATGTATCGGCTTATCGAATCAATCCTTGATTCGATAACTAGGTTATATCGCATACAACCATTCGACACATTCATCGCGAGAATGAAATACGGTATCACATACTCGCATTATTCTCGGTTCCGCACATATCTCATATGCGCTGCTATTTCGTTTCGCTTGAGCCAGGAAACCTCTGTGTAGGACTCTAAAGACTCGTCAATACGCCGGCAGCAGGTGATGATCATATCAAACACCCACAAGCCGCAAGCGGTCTGCTAAACGTAACGGCCACCCGGGTATTGAGCGATCAGAAGATCGACGAGCAAGCCCGCTCACACTCCTGTGAATCCAACCAGTAACACTTACAGTCCGGTCTGATCGTCTGATATGTCGCATATCTCGCCTAGGGGTGGCAAACGTCAGACCCCAATAGCTCGATAAGTCGTGTCGATATGAGGTCTATAACAATTCGAGATACTACTGGTAACACTTACCAGTAAATCTCAGCAACCCTGGCCAGGGATTTCCTGTTATAGCCAATCGAACACAGCGCAACATCAACCCCCTATACCGGGAGAGACGAATCCCCTCCTATCGCTCATTGCCTCCATGTGACTCGGGACTGTACCCAAAAACCACCGTTTTGCACGCCCTCTTGGACGTGGTAAGATGGAAATCAAAGCACAGTGGGAACCACACAAGACTCTATGACGATCTCGGGTCAACAAACTACTCTGTACCAGTGTCACCAGAGAACTGCCATCTGACGTAAGGTATAATACCATCTGGGAGTTCTCGGCGAGTTCGTCCAGTGTACCCAGTCTCCACTGATCACCCGTATATCATCTCTGATGTCAAACACCAATGGATATGGGATCATCCATCGCCCATCTGTATGGGTCGAGAAGGTATACGCTAGTCTACTCTGGTATATCGATGCCCCGTCTCGATACACCCACGACTAGGGACTTTGAAGAATGTACTTATGGACTACCACGTCCCCACTAGTATGATCTGCATCATAGTCCAGGTAGTCAAGTACACATCCTAAGGGCTTTACCAACATGTAACAGAGAGACTATCAGTATACACGTTAAGGTAAAGTTCAACCAGATAGCATACTATCATGTCGAGCAAGAAAGTCCTCCCTATATATGTCCCAGCATCCACTACAATATACATCCTATGTACAGTAATGGCCTCTAGGGCATACATATAACTAACAATCTCCCACTTGCACTAGGGCCATCTGATAGCAGTAGTTGTAGTATCTCATACTCAACCATCCCATAAAAATCTCTTTCTGGGAACAGGCCTTTGTGAGTGGATCCGCTGTGTTGTCCTCTGAGTCTACTCTCCAAACCTCGATCTCCTTGGAGATCAACCATCTCCATGATCAGGTAATACTGCCTTAGAATATGTCTGGATCACTGATGGGACGGACGTTCCTTGGCATAAGCCACAACTCCATTGTCACACAATGGGAGGAACATAGTTCATCTCATGAACCAATATACACCCAAACAGCCTCTTTGGTAGCATCTTAAGTAGCGATGTATCCAGCCTTTATCGTCTAGTATGCCACGGTATCTAGCTTGGAACTCTTCCAACATACCGTCCCTTTACTGAGGGTAAAGACAATGCCTGCGACTGACATTCAGTCGTCTTTATCACCCTGGAACCCTTCCAGTGATTCTCCTCAGGATCGATTGATACTATCTCACTACATCTAGTGAGAGTCCTAACATCCAATTAGATCTATCTCATAGATCCAAAACCCAGGATTTAGGAGGTATCACTTTGATCCTATATGGAGAATCATTGTGATAAGCGGAGATTGACCGAGCGTAGCATAGGAAACTCCTTCCCTATCAAGAGTATGTCATCCACGTACTCTACGAGGATCATTACCATACTCCCTACTACCTTCTTGTATATACAAGGTTCATCTACCATTTTGATGAAGTCAAACTATTTGTCTTCCACATCAAAACAGATGTTCCAACTCCGCGATGCCTGCTTTAACCTATAAAGCATCTTGTACACGTTTCCGCTGCTCCCACTGTCTACGAAGCCCTCTGGCTGTGTACTTATAGACTCTCTCTTCTAAAACATCATTTAGAAAAGTAGTCATGACACCCAACCGCCAGATATCGTAGTCATGGTATGTAGCCGTGGCAAGTAGGATCTGGATGGACTTAAGCATAGCTACTTGAAAAGGTTTCATCATTATCCACGCCTGGTCGATGACGAAAACCTTTAACAAGTCTAGCTTTGAAAGTCTCAACTTTTCCAACTACACCAAGTAATCTTCTCAAGATATACTTGCTGCTGATGGGGATTTAACCCTTCAGATATAGCAACCAAAGTCCATACTTTATTGGTGTACATGGATTCCATCTCAGATCGCTAAGCATTCAGCCATTCTTACAGAGTCCTACTCCTGATGGCCAGCTCGAAACTAGTTGGGTCATTATCTCATGATGCAATCCTCGCTCCCACTGTCATAGAGAAACAGAAGTATCTCTCAGGTGGGTGAGAAACCCTACTAGATCGGCGGAGAGGCTGAGGTTCGTTGGTAATTATTGAATCCTTTGGTTTTATCAAATCATCTGCTGTAGTTTGTATAGCTGGAACCTTTCCAGTTCTACATTACAGACCTTGCCTCGAGCTTGTCCCGATTTTGCTTTTAGATATAGGCCGGACAACCCCAAATCTTAACTGACTTAAGACATGGGCTCTTCCCTTTCCATATCACATATGAAGTGGTAGGCAACTGATTTGATTCGAACCCTATTCAATAGGTATGCAGCTTCTCAAGTGCATAACTCCCAAAAAGGAAATAGGTAACTCAGTAGTACTCATCATAGAGCACACCTTATCATATAGGGTGTGATTGCTCCGTCCCGATATACCATCGTGCCATGGTGTATACGTGTAACGTTTTGAAAATCGTTTCGGTGAAATTTCGAAAAAACGGTAAAATAAGGGGTTTTTATGTAAAAAGTCAAAATACAAATATCTTATTATAAAAATTAAATCTAGCTATGTAATTGCTAGTATTTGGTGTTTATTGAGCCACTGGTGAAATTTCAAATTTTCTGAAAAATTAATTATTTTAATATTATTTTAAGCCGTCACTAATACATTTAATTAGAGATAATTACAAATTAGAATGGGTTAATTGTACAACTGAGAACCATGACAACTTCGAATCAAGTTTGTAACATGTCCATTCTTTCTACACTTGTCTCCATAATTCTAGATAATTCTAGGGTTGTATTAAAAAAATAATAATAACATAAAACAAATAATCAAGGTTCTTTTTACACACACCCACACATTTCCCCCTCTCTCTCTCTTCCCTACCAAAATGGCCGAGCCACCTGCAGGAAACCCCCACCCAAATTATTCACCAAAAATGAATAGAAAAAATAAAATAAAAAGGAATAAAGAATATGTAGTAAGGTATGGTGTAAAGGTAATGAGGTATGTTTTTTTGTCTTTTCTCTTGACTTGGTATGCTTACCCACACTCATTCACCCATACTCCTTGCAAATTCTGAGCCATCCTCCTGCATCATCCCCTCCCCCAAAATTCCCCTCATTTGCCATTAAAAACCCATCAATTTTTGCCTAAAAAAAATCCAAATTAAACCTCACAAACTCCAAATCTAGGTCTTACCCATTATTCCTTGGCTACTATAGTATGGATCATGGTGAAAAGTTAGCATTTTGGAGACAAGTTGGATGTGGGATCTCATGATCTTTGAGGTATAAATTTTTTGTCCCATGGTTTGATTATTGTTTAGTTGCTTAATTAAATTTATTAGGTGTTTAATTAAGGATTTATTTAAGAGTTTGGAAAATTCTAGTGAGGGTTTTATGAATTCAAGATTTGGGTTTGATCACTTGGTGCTAGTTATGATGTCTAGTTTAACATCTTAATTTATGCAAAACCTAGTTTAGTTGTTAAATAGTGTATTATTACTTTAAAATGGTTAAAATTGGATAAATTCGCAAACTAAATTTTAACGATTAATACAAAATGGTGTGATAAAAATCTAGTAAATGTTTATGTGGCCTAATTAAGATAATTAGTGAATATTGTGACCACTAGTTTTGCTAAAACATCAAGTTTTGTACCAAAACGAAAATTAAGCGCTTTCTAGGTTTCGGAAATAAATCGATTTGATTTATTTTGGGGTTTTGACTTGTTGCAATCTACTTAATATTAAAATTAGTGATTTTGAAAACACGATTGGGGTGTTTGGATTTTTCTCGATGTTTTGACGTTTGTACATCGACATCGAGGGTTGGTTTGGCTATTCTTGCATGCGTAGGCGATAGGTTTTGACCTATGCGTGATACGCGTGCCGATTTGGTTTTCGTATGCCGTCTCGATTTCGAATTGGGTTTTTAATACGATACGATGCGTTGTGATATGTAGGTACCCCCATGTGGACTTCGAGACGACAAGCAAGCGCGTGGCGACGTCGGCACCGACGAGCGAGGACCAGGTGAGTAGATTTATATCTACGGGGAGAAGTCGGGTGGATGGCGTATAGCACCCCCGCAGTCCGTGGTGATGTATACGGATGCGTATACACACAAACAATCTTTTTATGTTAATTGTGATAAATTATTGATGTTTAAATGGATATTGGTAAATGGTTACGAAACCCTAGGGTAGTGTTGCACTACACATACACACATACATACTTGCATACATTCCTATTTATATGTGCTCATGGGATTCTTTATAGTTATGTGTTCACATGGGTATGGGACTATGTGTTCACATACGGATTTGAGGATGATACTTAGGATTGAGCTGAGTCGATGAGATTTGTTTTGTGGTTGTGATATCGGTGATATGGCAGGATTCGTACTTAAGGTACGTCCTGGTGTTATAGCGGATCTTGGGGCGGCGATACAGGTGAATAGTGTTATAAATAAAATGGTCGACATGTGATCGTGATATGAGGCATGATATGCTAGGATATTGATATTAGGCCGTATCGGGCGATGTATACCCCTTGATGATGATATGCGCTGACGTTATCGGTTTGTACGAGATTGTCGATCAGTAGTCAGATCATGAGTATATTGAGGATATTAGTATTGTACTAGACATAGGTCAGTACCCTAGACTATGATCTTGGATAAAGAGGATACCAGAGGGATAGGGTGAGGAATATGATATTGACCCGTACCCAGATTTGGGGATGCCGAATGATGGATTTACGTACGAGCTATATTTTGATGATTGATCCGCACTCTTAACTTGGGATGTCTGGTTATGGATATGATATTATTGAGGCGGGATCACCGACTATACATATACAGGTATGTATATGTATCGACTTAGATGATAGGCGGTTTCCTTACCTATAGTTCAGCTTGTTAGTTCAGCCGTATAGTTTAGTGTAGTTGTTAGATTAGATTAGACTCCTACCTATTTCAAAACTAGCGGATCGTGGATATTTTAAAAGACAGGTCAAGGGATCTACGGATATTTCAAAAGACGTATCCTTTCTTAAAAAAAACCCACCGTAGCCCCTATTTTCAAAACCCCGCGATTCGTGTTATTTCAAATGGCACCATTGTTTAATATTTAGCTCCCGCTCATTTTGGTTGCTCGCTCCGCATCGCATATTTACATTGTTATTTCATATTGCATTGTTGACATTATGCTGTTAGGACACCAGCACCATTACCGATGATGCGTATGTACCACATACACTTACTTGCCGGCTCACACACATCTTCATCGGTAATTACCATGTCACGTACACCTTAGAAAATATTATTGCTTAACTTAGCTTGATAGCCAGTAGTTTGACATAATATTAGTGTACATACCTTATATGCCAGCTTAGATATTGTAGTTATTACTTGTCGCTTCATGCATACTGTTATTCATTCTCATGCTTATATTCATGGTTTTACATGCTATTGATGATTCGGATTTCCATGATATTTTCTGGATTTGGAGGGAAACCGCAAAACATATATAAACTGCTTTCTCTCTTTTTAAATAAAAATGCGGTTTTCCCATGATGTATGAGTCGTCCACCATGAGTTTGCTGATGGATTTCGAGACCCGATTCGAGGAGTTGGATGAACCGTTTCGGGTACATGGTGGACCCGGTAAGGTACCCCGGGGCAAGAAGCTCGTGGTGATGACGATGAGCCTGGCAGGGGGAGACTACCTACCGGTGATTTTACCCGACGCGTCGGATATCCGGAGGATACCGTCGTGGTCTTGAGATGGATGGTAGGGGCCGGTCTGGACTGACGGCGCCCTAGATATTGAGATTGAGAGATTGAGATTTCGAGATATTGAGGTACTGAGATTTGATGATACAGGCCGGTCCGGATAGCCGGAGCCTGAGGCTTTGAGACATTGAGATTTATGTTTTGTGTCGATGCTAGACACTGTTGATGCTGATTTCATTCATGATACCTCATTTTAAAAATACAAAGGAAATCTCACTAATTTATGAAAACAGTTTCTTCATTTACATGTATTCTGTTTTCATGCATTCATACCTCATTCATATGATACATTGCTACCTGAGGCACTGGCACGGGCACATGGAATTACACTTGGATTAGATATTTACCCTAGTCATTGTTATAGACTGCTGGTTTTATTTGAGGATTATATATATTGATCGTATGACCTAGGATTGCGTCATACATGCGATTTCTATTCGTAGATGTTTTTTATTCACGAGTTGGCAACTCACCCCCGTTGTGCCCCAGTTTTTTGCAGGTTTGCCGTACAGGTTTCTTTACGGCTTGCGGGCATAGTTTCCTTCGGGTGATTTGCTAGTAGGTGGGTTTACTTGTATCGTATCCCCCATTATTTAACTTGTATATTATTACTCTGTTGTATCTAGAGGTTCCATCAACCAAACATGTATTTATTTTGAGTTAGAGACCGGTGATGTTTTTCTTTCGACCTTAGAGTCGTGCGTTTTATTTCTGTGGTTTTCTTATGGTTTTGAGTTTTTGATCCTCGCCGTTGGCGTTGTATATTATATTACTTGTGTGGTTGTGACCGTCGATTGACGAAGAGCTAGCTCCCGCTTGGGGATGCCTTTTTATTGATTTCGTATACTATTCATGTTGTATCCCGTTTGGGGGCCAGTTTTTACAAAGGAGACTCTGCCGAAATTTTCGGGAAATATTTGATGGTTTTTTTAAAGAAACCGCATAATTCGGCTTATGCTATTAAAACTACTTGTTTTAAATTGGTTTTCCTTCACTCTACTACCTTTCTTGGTTTGGATTTCTGGGTTTTCGGCTTACTTAGATTACGTACGCCTCGAGACGTTCGTAGTTTAAGTGCCGGTCATATTCCGTACTTTCGGGACGTGACAATACGGAGGAGTAATGCTGAGAGAGAATCTCATTCTCCTTTAGAATAGTCCAAGAATTTCGTGCTCAAGTATTCTCCTCCTTGATCTTATCAAAGGACATAATACTTATACCCGTATTGGTTCTCTACTTCTAACTTATATTCTGTGAATATCTCAAAAGGTTTTGACTTGTGTTCCAACAGGAACATATGTCTGAATCAAAAGAGATCATCAGAGAATTTAATGAAGTATAAAGAACCGGTCTTGGCAAATGTAGACAGGGGACCTACATACATCAACATGTATCATCCCAAGAGTTCACTAACTCTTTGTCCGTTTCCAGTAAACGGAGCTTTGGTCATCTTATGTCTGTGACATGACTGGCAAGTTTCATAAGATGTAAATTCAAACTGATTTAAATATGCATCTAAAATGTAACTTAAGCTAGTCGGGTCGCATTGATATGACCTAGTCTACAATGCCTCAAGAAGGATTTGTTCATTTCTGAACTCATCCTCTTGTGTGTGTTCCGTATACTAAAGAACTGTAGATTTATTTAGAACATTAATGCTTTTAGATAACGTGCCTGAACCGATCAACTTTTGATATAGGAAATGTTCAAAACATTATCCAACATTACAAAATTATATCCTTTCTTTAATAATAAAGAGACTGATATGATTTTGTATATCAGGTTCGGTATTTAATAACATTCGTTCAGAATCAATGTACTGGTCATACAGGGTGACAGTGACCAACAGACTTGGCTGCAACACTTGCCCCGTTTTCTGCCTCATGAAACTTATCACCCGTTCTCAGTTCTCTACCTAGCTGTAGCCCTATATAACAGATTACATATCTAGAATCTTGATCTGGTATCACATACCCAGGACGTAGAGGATACAGAGAAACAGTTCTTTGTAACGAACACACCCGAAGATGATGCATCAGCATGCACTCTCTTCGTTTGGGCGGCACGGGAATTCTGGTAATACCCAATTTCCTGCTCTGTCTTATAACAATTATAAGTTGGAGTGGGACCAACGTTCCCCAGCTCAGTATAACAAGCGGGTTCGGTCAAAAATCCGTATTTTTATCTTGATTAAGGCGCGACATGGTCGCTACCTGGAGAGAGAGAAGAAAACACTCGGCGTATGCTCTTGCAAGATCAGATTGGTTATTATTTTATCTAATCAGGATGGCTCCCACTGCTTTTTATCAAATCTTCCTTCAAACCTTAAAAGGAAAGACTAGCCGGGATTAATTACACACTACAAGTTCGCCAATCTTTCAGCCAGGCTGGTGTCGGTACTTTGAGGGAGGTCCCCCGTGCTTTCGCACGAACCTAATTAATGTAAACCTCGTTTTCCCAGAGGCGTAACCCCGTTGACACCTTTCTAGACACCTACTTGATCGGCTAATTGTAATGTGTAAAACTCTCCCAGGAGTAACTCTTACTCGCAGTGGGTATTGGGATCCAACTATCTCATAGAAGGTATGCAATCTCATTGCAAATTTCAACACTTGAAATTCCCGATAATATTTTGCCCCTAACCTCCTATGACCTTGACAAAGGACAACAAACCATAGGCTGCTAGTCAAGTTCAACCCGTCATTTTTTGATTGAATTAAACCCACCCGCACGACCCTTGAAAAAGGCCAACAAGGTCGCACGACTACCCTAACCCAATCTACATCATATGCATAAGCAGATAAGCACCAGCCAGCTACCGCACACTACGCCTTGACAAAGGCCAACAAACGCAGCACGAATACTAACTACTACTTATCTGAAATGACGGAGGGCTACGACAGGTTTTTCTGAAAACCTATTGTGTAATGAACTTGATATCGTTGTAGAATCAAATGATTTTAAAATGGAGTGTTTTTGAGGCTTTTCTAGTTTTGCTAAAGGAGTCACTCCCGGTGAAGGGATCGTCGGTCCTTTCCTCGTCGAATGAGGTGCGGGATATATCACATATATCACTGTGCAAAGCAAAAACTCTTAAAAGCAATCAAAAGACAAACCGAGTGTGTAGCATCTGCCAGTTATTGCTAAAGGAGTCACTCCCGGTAAAGGGATCTCGGTCCTTTTCTCATCGAATAAGGTGCAGGATATATCATATATACCGCTGTGCAATGCAAGAACTGTAGCTACCTGTTTTATTTTGAAATTCAATTCTACAACATCTTAGGTTTCTTTTATTTCATTAATCATATTAATGACGTCCCATCATATAAGTACCTAAACATCACAGATAAATATGACGTACACTTATGCCATCCGCATTCGCCTCGATGTCCCCTCGTGCACCGTTAGGTTAGGTAACTAACGGCAGAGCAGGGTAGGGCTAGCGCGGGTGTAAAACATAAGTAACGTCTATATAATATATCATATATACTATATACAGTATCTATCACAGAACATCACATGATCACATCACAGATATCACAGCAGAAGAAACATATGAAATATTGGATATACTAGGACGTCCGTGTTTTCAATACGAGCCAGTATAAAACACGGATTCCACGGTCGTGATGAATAGCCAAACCCACACCCCTAGACCCCTACGAGAGCGGCAAGCAACCCTACCAATTCTGGAGTTAGGAGACCCGGACTCGACTCCTCGAGTTGGTCTCCCACTGGACTCCAGAACCCGGTTACATGTGCTCCCCTCCTTGGGTCTATCCTAGTGCGGAAAAGTAAATAATATACAAACGGTGACATCTTCCGCAACCTGGAAGTGCCCCAATAAAAGAATATTACATACAAGTTTTTACATGAATGAAAATGAAAAACACTCATCTCACATAAAAAACCCCCGGCTATTCAAACACGACGATCCAATATAACATATCCAGCAACACATAACATCACTTGTCATCAACGTAAGTAAATATGCGCATCCCAATTGTCGTTGACATATAGCAACGAAACCAGCGATATCACATATTACACTTACGGTCACAGAAAAGAAAGTGTAAAACTACAACAGTTGGAATCCGCAACCTCTTTAGACATCGCATGCCTAAACAAATGAATTTCTTAGACATTACATGCCTAACAATTATAAACCCCGCATTTTAGTCTCATCATTGAAAACACTTTTCAATATCAAGTCGGGCAATTCAACAAGATTCCCGATATCCTGATCGAATGCTCGTCGCAAACTTTAGTAGGCGGCCGCACCCCCGACGCCGTCGACGAAGTGCACCAAGGAGGAACACCGCTGCTGCGAGCACCCGAACGGATGCTTTCGGCGACAGGGTTCTCCTACAGTCACTTGGTCGGGGCTATGGAGTGAGGCTGTCTATTAAGTTTACTCGGCGAGTATCCGCGTACGCTACGTGATTGCGACGGACTTTTGATCTCATCAAAATTCCGTGGCAACCGATCATGTGAGACTAAACTGCTATGTTTATAACATTCATTCAGTTATCTCATAACAACTTGTGAATTCCAATTATTGTATCCCATTCCAGATAACTGGAAAATGTTAAACTTTCCGATCGAACATTCAAACACCCAAGTTTTCCCGATACAGCTCAACACATGAAATAAGTCTAAAAACATTCAGTTCGTGCCTCAGTACCAACGGTCCAGCCGTAGAAGGGTCAAGCCAACGCCTCACATGTGGCACGCCGTACTTCCCCAAACCCGAAGGTTCAAAGGGCAGTTCAAGACGGTCACATAATCGAGTTAAGGTTTGTTGTCTTCTAGAGGGACCATCGCGTTACTTGCACTACTTAGAACGTCGCTAAACTACGGAAAAATCCAACACTTGGAAATTTCCCGACAGGGGAAAAAGTGGGTATTTATATCCGGTCGAACTTTTTAACATATTCAAAAATTATCCGGAAAACACAAAGACAAAGTTTGATAATCCGATCGAATATACGAACTCCCAATACAATCCCAGAACACACGACTCTTAAATCAAATTAAAAATTCCCAGAAAATACAACACCATAAAAGAGGAATTACTGTGCAACAATGGTTGACTAAACCCATTAGTTGGCCGCGGAACCGCCGCAGAAGCCATGCTTCTGCCGCGGTTCCGCCGCACTATGATGGAATTATGGGTACGGGCTTCACAGTAATTCTTACAATTCCCTGCTGAATTTTCTGCATATTTTTAATTTACAAAAATCCACAAATTTGAAAAATGTACAGAGAGCATGCTATGAACTAGGGTTTTGGTTCGATCGGGTTTCAAACGTCGTCTGGACTTCGCCTAAGGCTCTAGCTAAGCTCTGATACCACTGTAGGGTTCCTGGGCACTCTCAAGAGCTCTCACAAGGCATCAACCATGCCAATTTCAAAAATTACGGTGCCGAGAAACCCTAATACGGATCGTTAACTAGAAGTCTAGGCGAAAACTAGAACTAGTAAACAACTTTACTAAGAGTAATCGGAAATACAACCTTTGTAGATCCGGTTCTCCACCTCCACGGCTCCGTGATGAAGTCCTCTCCGCTGTCCAAATGCAATCCCGGGCTCTAGCGTCGGCTTCATCGGAGAAATGGGCGGGCAAGGTTGTCGGCTTCGTGCCGAAGATGATCTACGTCGAAGCATCACAAGATCAAGCTCCCACTTCAACAAGTCATGAAACTTGTGAAGAAAACACACTCTACTACTTGGCAAGAGGTAGAGGATGAAGAAATAGGAGGTGGGTTCACTTTAGAATTGGATTTCTCACTCATATGCTCAAGTTGCCATTGTTGAAGCAAGTTTTCTTCAAGTGAAGAAGAAGAAGAAGAAGATGAATATTATTATGATAGAATAAAAAGATTAACTTGAAAAGATAATCCCATCCATTCTTATCATAATAGTTACCATGGTTAAGTGTAGAGAATAAACCAAGGTTAAGTGAATGGTTAGGTTAGGCATGAAACAAAAATGGTGGACTTTTTCAAAGCTTCATGAAGCTTCAATGTAAAACAAAGCAAGCCACCATTTCTTTTCTTTTGCCAAAATGAATGAATAAATGAATAAATAGATAATAAGTGAATAAACAAAACCCTAACCACTCTCACAACCATGGTTTAATCTTTACACAAATCCAAGTTAACATGTATCATCAAACATGATACAATCAAGTGCACAAAACTATATCGAATATATATAATGTGCACATCCGAGTGAGAAAATCCATCTTAAGTGAACCGATACTAGTTAATGCAAAGTGATATATCAAATATATAATTATACATTAAATCATTAAATCAACACTTGATTTAACGATCCGGTCATATCGCATATAACCGACTAGTATCCTATGTATCGGCTTATCGAATCAATCCTTGATTCGATAACTAGGTTATATCGCATACAACCATTCGACACATTCATCGCGAGAATGAAATACGGTATCACATACTCGCATTATTCTCGGTCCCGCACATATCTCATATGCGCTCCTATTTCGTTTCGCTTGAGCCAGGAAACCTCTGTGTAGAACTCTAAAGACTCGTCAATACGCCGGCAGCAGGTGATGATCATATCAAACACCCACAAGCCGCAAGCGGTCTGCTAAACGTAACGGCCACCCGGGTATTGAGCGATCAGAAGATCGACGAGCAAGCCCGCTCACACTCCTGTGAATCCAACCAGTAACACTTACCGTACAGTCCGGTCTGATCGTCTGATATGTCGCATATCTCGCCTAGGGGTGGCAAACGTCAGACCCCAATAGCTCAATAAGTTGTGTCGATATGAGGTCTATAACAATTCGAGATACTACTGGTAACACTTACCAGTAAATCTCAGCAACCCTGGCCAGGGATTTCCTGTTATAGCCAATCGAACACAGCGCAACATCAACCCCCTATACCGGGAGAGACGAATCCCCTCCTATCGCTCATTGCCTCCATGTGACTCGGGACTGTACCCAAAAACCACCGTTTTGCACGCCCTCTTGGACGTGGTAAGATGGAAATCAAAGCACAGTGGGAACCACACAAGACTCTATGACGATCTCGGGTCAACAGACTACTCTGTACCAGTGTCACCAGAGAACTGCCATCTGACATAAGGTATAATACCATCTGGGAGTTCTCGGCGAGTCCGTCCAGTGTACCCAGTCTCCACTGAGCACCCGTATATCATCTCTGATGTCAAACACCAATGGATATGGGATCATCCATCGCCCATCTGTATGGGTCGAGAAGGTATACGCTAGTCTACTCTGGTATATCGATGCCCCGTCTCGATACACCCACGACTAGGGACTTTGAAGGATGTACTTATGGACTACCACGTCCCCACTAGTATGATCTGCATCATAGTCCAGGTAGTCAAGTACACATCCTAAGGGCTTTACTAACATGTAACAGAGAGACTATCAGTATACACGTTAAGGTAAAGTTCAACCAGATAGCATACTATCATGTCGAGCAAGAAAGTCCTCCCTATATATGTCCCAGCATCCACTACAATATACATCTTGTGTACAGTAATGGCCTCTAGGGCATACATATAACTAACAGATATTCGCCTCAAATACGTCGACAATGGACCGAAATGTCCTTAAACTAATAGCGGACCGAGATGTCTTTAAACTAATAGCAGACCGAAACGTTTTTAAACTAATACCGCAGCATCCTTAGGCTGACGAGATAAAAAAATAAAAAATATATATATAAAATAAAAAAAAAGGTATGTCCATAAGCAAAAAGGGCATGGATGAAAACCCGAAAGGACTCCGTGAGTAAAAACAGCAGGACTACCGGCGGGTGTTCGTGAAAACCCGAAAGGGCGCGACCTCATAAAAAAAAAGAAGAAGAAGAAAATAAAAAGAATAAAAAAAAAACGGTATGTCCATAAGCAAAACGGGCACGGATGAAAACCCGAGAGGGCTCCGTGAGTAAAAACAGCAGGACTACCGGCGAGTGTTTGTGAAAACCCGAAAGGGCGCAACCTCGTTAAGAAACACTTATAGGGGCCTCTCGACCCTATAAGGAGAAACCACCCGCGTGAGATCCTTACGACTCATAAGAGAACAACACGCTTAGGAATCCCCACGATTCCTAAGGAGAAAATACACTTGCGAGATCCTCACGACTCGTGAGGAGAAGGCTCTTATGGGACCCCCACGGCTCATAGAATTTGAAAGTCTTAAGTTACAGAGACCTAAACCTGTGCTTAAGCAACCCCCACAACTTTCGTTATGGCCCTACAAGTGGTCCAATACTGGCTCTTGTATACAATCCACGGGCGCGAATAAACATTTCCCTAATAAAGTCTCATCCGTGACTAGGGATATGCTCGTACAGCAAACAACACTTGTAAGTCCTCTCGATTTACAAGGAGAAAACCCTCTTGTAGGATCCTTACGACTTACCGAGGAACATACACTTAGGAATCCTCACGACTCCTAAGGAGAAAATACACCTACAAGATCCTCACGACTTGTAGGGAGAAATACCTTTGTGAAACCCTTACGGCTCATGAAGTCAAAAGCCTTAGTCAACAGGACCTTAACCTTGTTCGCTAAGCCACCTTTGTTCGACATCGACGGAGGCAAATGATGATTCGCTCCTGGCAATATCCCAGTTGTAGCGATGCTGATGCCTAAAACGGTATCAAATTCCAAGTCCCTTCATGGAAAATGATGATTCGCTCCTGGCAATATTCCAGTTGTAGCGATGCTGATGCTGAGATTGGTGTCAGATTCCAAGTTCCACACTCGCGATAAAAAATCAGCGAGCCACACATGCATACGAAATAGCCGAAATGATGGGGCAACTTGCAATAAAAAGAAGCAAGTAAAAATGTATGCATGCAAAATAGCCGAAATGATTGGGCAACTCGCAATAAAAAGCAGCGAGTAAAAATAAAATAAATAGCCAAAATGATTGGGCACTGCGAAAAATAGCCGAAATGATTGGGCAATCACGACCTTCGCGATATAAAAGATAAAATGATAGAGCATCGCGGAAATGAAAAAAAATGAATGAATGATACTTTGGCCCTACAGGCGATAGTACAACAATCCCTGTATACGATCCAGGGGCACAAACAAAGAAGGAGGCACCCTTTCCTTCCCAATGCTCCATCAGAAAACGGAGCCAAATCTTAACGGCAATATCTACGGCCTAACAATCAAACAAACGAAGCCACGGCAAAATCCCAGCTCCACCCCGACGTTCGTTTCGATACAGCAGACGAATTGTCACCCCAGCGTTCTTCCTCTTACAGGATTCGGACGTGACAAAGCAAACAAAGCGAAGGCCAAATTCCTAGCTTCAAGGTCTTAACGGCGAGTCATATAAAGCCTGAAAGACAACTAGAGATCATCTACACCAGTGCGGAATGGTCACCACTTCGACGTTCGTCTCGACACAGCAGACGCAACAATCATCAAACAAATGGAGCCACGGCAAAATCCCTAGTTCCAAAACTCGACGGTTCATCAGCAACCTAGAGACAACCTCGACGTCCGTCTCGATACAGCAGACGAGATGTCACCCCAACGTTCGTCTCGATACAGTAGACGCAATGTCAACAACAGCGTTCCTCCGCAGTCCAGCTGGAGGCAGATGCAACGTCAACAAAAGACCTCACGGTCGAAACAAAGCGGAGTAACGGCAAAATCCCAACTCCACCTTAGCATTCATCTCGTTACAGCAGACGCAATGTCAACAACGGCGTTCCTTCGCAGTCCAGCAGGGTGTACATGCAAAGTTAACAAAAGACCCCATGGTCGAAACCAAGCGGAGTGACGGCAAAATCCCAGCTCCACCTCAGCATTCTCTTCAATACACTAGACGCAGTGTGAGCAAATGAAGCGAAGGCCAAATTCCTAGCTTCAAGGTCTTAACGGCAAGTCATATAAAGCCTGAAAGACCACCGGAGATCATCTCACATGGAGTGGTCACCTCCTCGACGTTCATTTCGATACAGCAGACGAGTTGTCACCCCAGCGTTCTTCCTCCAGCAGGGATTCGGACGTGACAAAGCAAACGAAACGAAGGCCACATTCCTAGCTTCAACGTCTTTACGGTAACTCACATAAAACCGGAAATACAATCGGAGATCATCTCGCACCAGCACAGAGTGGTCACCACCTTGACGTTCGTCTCGATACAGCAGACGAAATGTCAACCCCAGCGTTCTTCCTCCAGCAGGGATTCAGACGTGACAAAGCAAACGAAGCGAAGGCCACATTCCTAGCTTCAACGTCTTTACGGTAACTCATATAAAACCGGAAAGACAATCGGAGATCATCTCGCGCCAACATAGAGTGGTCACCACCTTGACGTTCGTCTCGATACAGCAGACGAAATGTCAACCCCAGAGTTCTTCCTCCAACAGGATTTGGACACACCAAAGCAAACGAAGCGAAGGTCACATTCCTAGCTTCGACGTCTTGACGGTAACTCATATAAAACCGGAAAGACAATCGGAGATCATCTCGCACCAGCACAGAATGGTCACCACCTCGACGTCCGTCTCAATACAGCAGACGAGATGTCACCCCAATGTTCGTCTCGACACAGCATACGCAACGTCATTAAACGAATGGAGCCACGGCAAAATCCCTAGTTCCAAACCTCGACGGTTCACCAGCAACCTAGAGACAACCTCGACGTCCGTCTCGATACAGTTGACGAGATGTCACCCCAATGTTCATCTCGACACAGCAGGCGCAACGTCATTAAACGAATGGAGCCACGGCAAAATCCCTAGTTCCAAACCTCGGCGGTTCACCAGCAACCTAGAGACAACCTCGACGTCCGTCTCGATACAGCAGATGAGATGTCACCCCAACGTTCATCTCGAAACAGCAGACGCAACGTCATCAAACAAACGGAGCCACGGCAAAATCCCTAGTTCCCACCGCAACATTCGTCCCGATACAGCAGAAGCAATGCCAGCAAACGAAGCAAAGGCCAAATTCCTAGCTTTAGGGTCTTGACGGCAACTCATATAAAGCCCGAAAGACTATCGGAGATCATCCCCACACTAGCGCGGAGTGGTTATGACTCATCGGGGCTCACCAAAATAAGCCTAACATCAAGTAAAAAGCGACATGGCAAATTCCTAACGCTTGCTCTTCCGACGGTCAAACTGCCAAGGAAGATTGCTTGAAGACATCTTGTCCAGCCCCCGAAGGGATCAGAGACACGGCAGTCGCAGGGCTACTCGAACAGCACGATTGCCTATCGAGGACTATATCAGCTTATGCGACGGTACGATAGCCAAAACCCTAAGTACCACCAACCTTAACGGGCTTCTGTCGTAAAGAGCAGAGGTTAAATGCGACGTTAAGATGTTCTTGCGAGAAACGCTCGATTCGTCTCGACTTGCGAAAAAAATTGTTGAGACGGCTCGACTCGTGAGATAAAGCCTTAGGCAGTGGGCATAAAAGAAGCCTGTTTCCTAAGCACTAGGACCCTGCAAGTTGGCCCAAAACGGTCTCTTGCATACTATCCACGGGTTCACTCTCCAACATCGAACTTCGACAAGGAGGGAAACAACCGCTTACAAGTCCTCTCGACTCGTAAGAGGGAAAAATTCTTTTGTAGGATCCTTACGACTTACAAGAGAAAACCACACTTAGGAATCCTCACGATTCCTAAGGAGAAAAATCCACCTACGAGATCCTCTCGATCCGTAGGGAGAAAAGTCTCTATGAGACCCTCACGGCTCATAGAGTTGAAAAGTCTTAGGCAGCAGATCTGAACCTGCGGCCTAAGCCCTCGCTATCTCGTGAAGAAATAAAGAAGCTTACTCTATTACCTGCTAATTGTGACGACATGCTGAGAAAGAGGAAAAGCAACAGAAAGAGCATCCGATTTACATTTGATCAAGCGTTCAAGACACATTCATTCATGCATGGGCAAAAAGACTCAGGACAAAAGATATATAATAATAAAGACAAGCTGGGATAAAAAAAAAATTCCATTAATATTGCCCGAAGTTCTTACAGTCATAAAAACAATAAACGAAAGTTACAATGGAATAACCTCAGATCCAGGGCATGAATTGAGGAATTCAAAAGCGACCCTATCTATGACTTTCTAAGCCTTGCGGACTATCCTAGTGAGCTTCCTTTCGCAAGCACAAGCGTCAGGGTCCCTCCCGATGTCTTCCACCCTCCGATAAGCAGCGAGTATGGAAGACTGTTGAAAGATCTCGTGCAAGAGGTCAATAAGACTGTCTCGCCGTCTCTTCGAGATAAAGTTCAATAGGTACACAGAGTGCACCTTGTCCTCAGCGGCATCCAACGCCCTAAGCGGCACGCCGGAACAGAATAAGGGAAGCGCTTCCCAGATAGATCCCACGATAAGTTTAAGAAGAGAGGAACGTCGGGGAAGCAGCGGACCATTGTATGCGTCGAAGCGGCTCATTATTTCAGCACACTCCTTGTTTTTGAACTCCCGATTTTGAGAGCGGCCAAGTCGGCGGATGCCCTCATGAGAGATGATCTCGTTAAGAGCATACATGTGGGCGTTCATTGTTCCTGTGAAAGAGAATCAACAAAATTATCAGAAAGACTGATTAAGCAAAACGATATAATGCACTGAGGAATAAAATGCCATCTTTAAGTTCCAAGATCCATGAAGAATTCTTAAGAGTTCTTCTATATGATTTGGGAGGAGCAAAGCTCCATTAATGAATTAAGAAAATCCAAGGAAAATCTTTCAGAGAGCAGAGCTCTATGGAACCCTAGTAGGGTCACCTTTAGTTCTCTTTAGATCCTTTTAAGACTTGTAGAGCAAAGCTCTGCTAAGTGAAACCCTAAATAGGTTTCCTTTAGATCATGGATCTATTGAGAGCGAGGCTCTATCAATGAAAATTAATTTAATTTAATTTAATCCAAATTAAAATTTTCACCTAAAAGTTTTAAGAGTTTAACTCTTAAAGTTCTTGAAAATAAAGAGCGGGGCTCTGAGTTCTGAAAGTAAAATTTTAGAGATGAGAATCATCTAAGGGACCAAAGGTCCTATTTATAGGCATCAAATGCCCTTTCAACTTCCAAAAGTTGCCGTGATGGTTGGAATTCTGCCCCCGCTGCACTCACGTTTGGGAGCCATGTAAGTGCAACGGTGGGGGGGCATTTGTTTACCCCGATCAGAGCAATGCTCTGTTCAAATTTCAAGACGGGAAACAAAGTAACGCTTCTGTTTTCCCCCAATCAGAGCAAGGCTCTGTTTGAATTTTGAAAATTCAAATTCTGAAGCAACGCTTCAAATCCCGTGCGTTGCGCGCAACGCGCCACGTGTCAGAAGTTGATACATCAACGCAACGCCCGAGGCAGTGTGTCCAATCAGAGCAAGACTCTTTTAAAAAACAAAAAGTAAAAGAAAGCAACGGTTAGTTGCGCAAGCGCTGCGCTGCGCGACACGTGTCTGCGCAGCTGCGCAAGCGCTGCGCTGCGCGACACGTGTCTGCGCAGCTGCGTAAGCGCTGCGCTGCGCGACACGTGTCTGCGCAGCTGCGCAAGCGCAGCGCTGCGCGACACGTGTCTGCGCAGCTGCGCAAGCGCAGCGCTGCGCGACACGTGTCACGCGCTGGGAGAGTTGCGCAAAAACAAAATGGAGATTTAAAGAGATCTTTTCTGTTCTTATTAAAACAAGAAAATTTTCTTCTGTAAAGCAGGGGCCTTTGGATCAAAGATCCAACGGTGGGGAAAATTCCCCAAATCACTCAGAAAAAGATCTCTTTTAACAAATTTAACTAATTTATGGGCACTATAAAAAGGACCCCAGACCTCAATTCAAGATAATCAACATCTTGCTAAAAAAGAAGAAGAGAACTCTTGGGAACTCCTCAAGAACATAAAAAAAAAGAAGGTAAAAACCTTCAAAAGAAGAGAAAATTCTCTTATGAACAGATCATTGATCTAAGAACAAGATCATTGATCTTCAATAAATAAATAAATAAATAAAAAAATAGTGTCTTGCACTTGTTATGAACCTTTGGTTCTCTGAAACAAGGAAAAACTTGTTTTTCTTTGATCCGAATTTAGATCAAGGGATCAAAAAGTGCTTTGCACTTCTGTTTTTTTGAATCTAAAAAGATTCTTAATACTTTGCACAAATGCAGTGCATTACTTAAAGGGCCAGGCCCAAATCAAAAAGACCAAACATGCCAAAATAAATTGCAAAGCAATAAAAGGGCAGAGCCCGAATGAAATTGATGCTCTGCATCATTTATAAAAGGCAGAGCCCAAAACAAATTGATGCTCTGCATCCTTTCTAGGCAAAGCCCAAATAAAAATAAAAAGAAATGCAATGCAAAAGCAAATAAAATGTCGAACATTTTCAACTGGATTTAGCCCAATTTTGGCAGTAAGTCCTTAAATTAAATTGACTGAGCAAGATTGCTCTCTTAAATCAATTTACTACCGGTTCGAGGGTACATCTCCGAGCTCCTTTGACACCTATCGTTGTAATCGTTCAACGACGTCAGAGAGGTGATGGGTCCCGACGACCATATATCGATATGGACCGCGGGGCCCTTAAACTCGTAGACCGAAACGTCCTTAAACTAATATCGGACCGAAACGTCCTTAAACTAATGTCGGACCGAAACGTCCTTAAACTAATGATGGACCGAAACGTCCTTAAACTAATATCGGACCGAAACGTCCTTAAACTAACGGTGGACCACTATGTCCTTAAACTGGTATTGGACCACGATGTCCCTAAACTGGCACAATAGAGCCCAAATGCTCTTTTGTCAGATCTAAACGATCCCGTTAAGTCGATCTTAGTCCCAAACTGGACTAACGTATCCTTAACAACCGTTTAAGTTGATCTTAGCCTCAAATATGGCTAACGCATCTTTAAACCTTCAAACAGACTTTAGTCCCAAATTGGACTATAAATTTCCCCAATCAACTTTGGCTCAAGGGTACATCTCTGAACTCCTCTGACATTTGTCGTTGTAATTCTTCAACGTCGTCAGAGAGGTGACGGGTCCCGACGACCATACATGCAATGGACCACTATGTCCCTAAACTGGAACAATAGAGCCCAAATGCTCTTTTGTCGGATCTAAACGATCCCGTTAAGTTGATCTTAGTCTCAAACAGGACTAACGTATCCTTGACGAACGTTTAAGTCGATCTTAGCCGCAACGCGACTAAGGCATCCTTAAACTAAAAACACCAAACCCAAATCTAAGTAAATACGGATTTGGACTAATCCACGTCCTACGGGCGACGGTATTACTCAGTCTCCGTATACAATCCACGGGCAACCACAAACAAAATAAACACACACGACACGAAGTGAAATTCTGGAGAAGGAGAAAATTGTTACCGCAATGCGGTAGCGTAATTAACTGCAGGGGCTTGCGCCTGCAGGGAAGAGCGTCCCCACAATCAAAAACCCCTCAAGCGAGGGGGAATCTGACGAAGTCTGCTACATCGGCCGCATCCGTCTAAACCTCCGATACACGGTGCCATAAATCAACTTGGCATCTTCGGAGAGGTAGACGGATAAAACTATATAGCATCTGCCCCGAATCTCAGCGTCAGGACATCGCGGTCCTGTGCGCCGTATTTCGGAGGGGAACACCACTGTTTCCTCAAATTCTCCTCCAAGCCCAAAAGGAGAATTAGTCGGAATCACCCGAAGAGTAATCCTACTCATCAGTGGGAATCGGGATCCAACTATCATCGCATGATAACGTGATGGAAGCCACTCAAGTCACCACACTCCAGAAGTATGCCCAAGCCTGCCAAGTTTCCTGTATGTTTGAAACTCCCGATATGATTTTTACCCCAAGAGGCTTATGACCTTGACAGAGGTCAACATATCATAAGTCGCAAGTCAAGTTCAACCCGTCATTATCCTGGATTAACTTAGACCCACCCGCACGAGCCCTTGACAGATGTCAACATGACCGTGCGACTGTCCTAAATAATCGCATATCTATGCAGCAAACAGGCATTACCCAGCTACCAAGCACTGTGCCTTGACAGAGGTCAACATACACAGCATGAATACTAAGTAATACCTGTAAGAAATGACGGAGGGCTACGACTGGTTTTTGGCGAAAAACCTTTAACGTAATGAACTTGATATCGTTGAAGGAACCGAGTGGTTTTATAAATATATATAGTGGCGAAAACTTTTGCTAAAGAGGTCACTCCCGGTGAAGGGATCTCGGCTCTTTCCTTGTCGAATGAGGTGCAGGATATTCCAAACTGAATACCACGATGCAAAGCAAAAGGAAACGACTATAGTGAAGTTATTACGTTGACGCAAACTTTTACCCAAGGGGTCACTCCCGATGAAGGGATCTCGGCCCTTGCCTCATCGAATGAGGTGCAGGATATTCCCAATCGAATACCACGATGCAAAGCAAAAGAGAACGTCTGTAATGTCAGTTTTTAAAAAACTTGGTTCCAACAACATCAAATATAGGTTTGTTTTATCCTTGCATTGATAAGAATCAACGCAGTCTCATCAATTAATCACACCAGAAAAGAACGAAAATAAAATGTACATATATGCCATCCGCATTCGCCACTGGGTCCCGTTATCACCCGTTAGGTTACATAACTAACGACAGAGCGGGGACTGGACTAGCGCGGATGCAAAACATATACAACATCTACTAGTATATATATAAATATATAACAATCGTCCCAGGCATGATATAAGCAACATCACAGAAACATCACAGAAACAATACAGAATGGTGGATAATCTGGAGCCCCGGGTTTCACTTGAGCCGCAAGTGAGACTCGACGTTCCCTGTCGTGTGGATAGCATGTGCAATGAAACCTAGACCTCTACGAGCGCGGCAAGCTACCCGCCAAAACCAGAAGCGAGGCAGCCCCCTTCAACAAAGTGAATGGGCCACCCGACACTTTACGGAATCCGGTAACTTGAGCATCCCTCCTGGGTCAACCTATACCCCCTACGAGTGCGCCAAATAGTCCGCCAATTCTAGAGTAAGGTCCCCTCCGTCCTAACGCCATGAGATGCGGACCAGTTGCCCTCTAGAACCCGGCTATTCGTGCACTCCACTGTGGGGTAATCGTAGTACAGAAAATAAAATAATATACAAGGGTGACATCGACCTCAGCCCGGTCGTGCCCCAAAAGAATAATATACATAGTGGCAGTGACGGCAGTCCACATGTCGGACGCTCGCCCCGCAATATAAAATGTACAAATAAAATGAAAACTGTACTATCATTGCACCACTGGCTATCCACCACGACGATCCAACCAACATCACAGCACATCACAGAACATAAACATGAATGTCACGTTCGCAAACCCGTCTAAAAGACATATAGCAATTAGGCGAGTTTACCGATCAAATGACATTCACGATCGCAGATAGTAATGTAAGTACTGATAAACGCACACTTAAAATATCGATCGACTAAATTCCAAATTGACCCCAATAGCAATAACAGCACTGCACAGAAAACTGGGCCAAAACAGAATATCACAAAAATCAAAATTCCAAGTCAGGGGGCTACAGGGAAAATTTTGAAGCCCGTCGCCACTAAATGGCCGTAGAAGCGCCGCCAATAGGGGATAAGTGCGGCGGTTCCGCGGCGTCTTGGAGGCTTCAGGAGCCCAAATTTTTCCTGTACCCTTAAAATCGCCTGTACGGATTTTTAAGATGCCTGAAATAAGTTTTTGTCCACTTTTGAAAATCGACAGCAGATGCAAAAATGAAATCGTGATTTTGGCAATTTCCGTCGATCGATCTTTTAAGCACGTTTAAATAAGCTAGTAAGGGGTTTAAAGGGTGACTCTGATACCATGTTGGGTCACGGCAGCGCCCTGGCCATCGAAACGCGGCCAAAATGCGGAACAAAAATTTCTGAAACCGGCGCTACCGCTACCCGAATCCCGGATCGACCTTAAACCCTAAACTAGAAAACTAACTAAGGGTTAGAATCATTATACCGAGTTGATCCGTGTCCTTCGGTCTTCATTCCAAGCTCTTAGTGGCTCCTTGATGTAGTTTGGTTGCCGGTCTTCCTTCGTCTCCGATGATCCACCCGAGAGAAACGGTGCAAGCTCCAACTTCGTCGAACGAAGTAACCGACGCTCCAAAGTTGCTAGAGATGGAGAGTCGAGGTGTATGGAAGTGTCACTACATTTTTCTCTCTACCCAAAATGCTCATGGAGCAACCATAGAAGATGAAGAGAGTGAGGGAAAACAATGGCATGAACTAGAAATGGCTAAGTCCTTTTTTTGAAGCATGAGTGAGAGAGAGGGCTAATATGTAATAAAATCATCATCCAAATGAAATGATCCTCATTCCCACAAAATAGTGGCCGGCCCCCTCTCACCCTCCCATCATAAAAAATGTCTTTTCCAAATTTGCATTAAACAAATGTGCAACCATGCTTTGACCCATGCCACTTACATGTCCATGACCATGCCTCCTTTTCCACCTCATTTATAAAAAAACAAATGAATTTCCATAAATGGAAAATCATATAAATGAGGTGGCATCTTCTAGAAGCTATTCCGTATAAAATACGGAATACTTCCCGGTACATGTATCGAAATACATATACGCGTATTCGTACCAAAATATGAATAGCCAAGAGAGAAAATGAATAGTGAACAATAATACTAAAATACATATATGTAAATACATATGTAAATTATTAAATCAAAAACCTGATTTAATAATCTGGCTTAATCCCAAGCCGCTAGTATTATCAACCGTCCGATTAAAATCTGCGCCGCACATGCACACATTTAACCGGACACCTGTATGTATCAACTTACCTCATGTACACCATATCGCCTGAACCGTGAAAACCCTCTGTATGGGACTCTAAAAACTCGTCAATACGCTGGCAGTGGGTTTAACCACAAGCACGTCAGCGGCACTAGCTGTACGTAACGGCTACTCAGGTATTGAGCGAAAGAGAGGCCGACGAGCAAACACATCCTGAACCCCTACTGAGCCTGACAGTGACAATATCCGTACAGTCCGGTCTGTTCGTCTAAGAGTATCGCATATCGAGTCTAGGGGGTTGGATAAAGTCAGACCCCCAACAACGCGATATTTAGTGTCGGCATGTAACCCATCATCTCCTGAGAAAATATCGATCCTGGATCGGTAATTCTCGTCTACCATGGCCATGGATTTGTGATGAAAGGTTTAATTGAAAAAAATGTGATAAATATAATAAAATGTATTAAAAGTGTAGTAATTGGGTTTTAAAAAGAGCTATGGAAATGGTCTAATGAAATAAATTATGCAGGTGTACAGGGGAGACCAAAAGACACATTTTTTTGTGTTGGGGTTGTCGCCGGAATCGGCCGACTCGGCCGCGACTCGGCCGGCGGCCGGAATCCTCCCCCGACGGCTGGTCTATCCTCTGGTACAGTTACATTTCAGGGTGTAGTGTAGTGGGGGTTTTTGTGAGATATGCACGTGTAAACCCTTGGTATTCTAAAGGTTCAAAATAAAACAATATTAAAAATAATGTAGGGTATGTGATTTGAACTCTGGTGGCTTGGTTCAGCAGTGCAAGGTATTACCAATGAGCTACAAGCTTCTTCTTGTATTTAAAGAGCTAATTAATTACTTAAAATATCACAGCAAAAGTAAATACCCCAAGTATACATTAATTTTTAAGCAAATTTTTGTATACTAAAAATGGAGTTGTTATACTCGGTCCTTTATATAGCCTTAAAACCAGAAACCAAACATCCCCAGAATTAGGGTTTTTTTGTTGCAAATCACAACTAAAAATCCCAAATCCTGACTCAGTGAATCGGCCGCGGATCCACCGCATATTGCATGGTTTGGCCGCGGATCTGTGGTTTGTTGGTGAGATCTTGGGTGCAAATTTCTGGGGCTTTATTCTTGTGACACATGGAGATTTAGTTGATGCCTGGAACTTGAAAATATTTCCTGAGTCTCTACCAATATTGATTCTTCGATTTTCTTTAATATTTCGGCAGATTTTTGATTTCCGACATCTCAACATCTTGATCTCCTGACCTGACCCAAAGATTGCACCATATCTCAAAGAATAATGTTAGTAATATTTGGTATTTTTGAGATATTATCCTAACCAATTTGATATGATATTATATTTTAAGAATATTAATTAAGGATATTTGATATGATATATATATTTAAATTATCAAAATATTATATAAATATTATATGCATATATTTTTCTTCATAATGTTAATTATAATATTTAAACATATGAAAATAGTATTTTTACAGATAAACTCTCATATGTGTCATATTTATAATAAACAGCTTTAGATATTTAAGAAAACTAAGGAAAATGTCATATCAAAAGTGCGATATTTTCGATTGAACAAATACCCCCAAACTTAATTTTGATCGTCCCGAGCAAACTTATTTATTCAAGAGAGGGAGAAAGAAAAAGAAAAACCTAAGTAGCACACTTTCGTAGGCAACACGATTGCACTGAGCACGTGCAACAAGCCGTTAAACCTCTAGGTGTCCCTAGCAGCAGGAGTGTTGTCTCTTGAGGGTTTTCAGCGGATTACACCTACAAAATCCTATAATAAAAGAAAGATAGTGAAAGTTACATACAAAGATAAGAACTATAAAAAAAAGAACTTGAAAATAAGAGTTTCCAACTATATCGGTTTTCGGTTGTCATGAGCCCTATCTTAATGGTCGTGAAAAGATATTAGAAATCACATCATACCTCAATAAAACATCGTTTTTAGTTTTCCTTCCTATCTTTCTTTAAAACATTGATCATATACCCCTACGTGTGTGTAAAAAATATCCCTACACTTAGAGAATTCAATTCAAGCTATCATACTTTTGTCCATCTTCCTTAGTAATTTTTAGTTGGTGAATATTTTAGATGAAATTGCTCACACATCCTTCATGCGACCGTTAATACTTCTTGAGGTACTAACCGACCGATTACAAAATGTAACGCACTGGTTGGTGGAAAATCAGAGATTTAATGAAGTGGGGAGATAGGAGGCGGTATGGTTTACGTGACGGTTGATAGAGACGAAACAATAATGGTGAACGGAAACGAGAATGTGGATGATTAGGAATGGGAAGAATGGTCGCATTCTCGTATGGGATAAGAAGAAATGGTGGTGGTTCGACTTCTTCAGGTGGAGGTTGATTAATCACAAAATCCGTATCGTTTAGGAATGCGAGCTCGTTGGCGAAAATATCTTCGAAACTTTCATCGAATGTCCGATTAAACGTTTCAATGTCAATAAGTGTCGCGCCAGAATTGAACACACTTTCATCGATTGTTCGACTTCTTCAGGTGGAGTTTTCAATTGTAAGAATCTGGATCGGAAAAACATGTGTATTTCTATTTCACTGATTGTTATATATACACTTGCATACATGAAATTGACCATGAGTCCATTACTTTACAGGGAAAGGATAGAAATTAGGGGCCTGATAGTTTTTAGCTAATGCAAATCTCAGAATCAGAGACTAATTGCCAAATCTAGGGAATGATTTAAGGGCATGCTGATATATATTGTATATAGCCTGCCTAATATATTTAACTGGTGTTGATATTTTGAAATTTACAGTTTCTGTGAATCCCAAAATATGAGCTTCCTTTATGCAGTTTCCAATTGAAAATTTAAAAAATGGATAATGTGCATGCGGTTGCACACAAACAGCTAAATAGCTAATGTATCCTCTATATATATCTTCGTAATTCTAGCACATAATAGTTAAAATTCATTGCTCTTCATTCAATTCCTCATTCTACCAAATTCGAAAGGACGCCGACTCTTCATTATTCAGCGCAAACTGGAAAGTGTGTCTATAAGTTCCAAATACGATTTTATGCCCCTGGACACGTGCGCTTGTGCATTACGGCGCATCGAATTGTTTACTCTTTAAAATACCAAAATAGTGGATGTATCCAACAGAACAGACAATAGTTAGAGTTCATTAATTACTCTTCATTTAAATTCCAATCATTTATGGATGCATTATTCTCAATGTCGCAGACATTACATTACATTCCGTAGAATCTATTAGTTAGAAGCACAGCATACATGACAATCACCATCATTGCAGCAGAAACAAAATTTGAAGATTTTGCCTTTTGTCCTGCATTCTCCATCCTTGTATCCCGAGCTGGCGCAACTTGACCTGCAACCATCCGTCTTACAGAAAAACTGACCTTCCACGCTCTCAGTCATTTCTGTTAATATAAAGCATTCATATATATATATATATATATATATATATATATATATATTCAATTTAGAGATAATAATTTGTACATGAGTTTATGGAGGCTTGTGGGATATATAAGTTTTTATCTTCTAAATTAAGAAACACCATTCTTCCAAAAATAGATTATCAACATTGAATATGAAAGCAAATTACCAGAAGCCAAAATGATTAAGAGGAGGATTGCTACACTAATTGGAGATCCCTTCTTCATCCTGCAAACACAATCGCTTAGCTTGTATGGTTGAAGTTGAATGAGATTGTAGTCCTATTTATAATATGATGCATGAGCTAGTATTCACACTTAAACCCCCCAAAATAGAATGAACCTATACCAAATTCATTAACCTACCTGAATTAAATGAATGAATTAGAAATTAATGCAATTAATTACAACCACATTAAATGAGAGAAACTAAGAAGTTTGCAACTCTTTTCTCATTGAAGATTATTTGGTTTATAGACACAAGTAATGAATAATCTAATTAAAATTATGTAGATTATAGGTGTATCTTTCATCGAGGGCTAAGATAATTCCCAGGGTATAGCACACCGAAATGGATAATTTTCAAAAAAGATTATATACTATCACGAGGTTGTTATCTTAGCTATAAAAAAATTATAGGTTATACCACATAAGGAATAAATAATTTTGACAAAATAAAAAGCAGCGAATGTCATTTATGTTCAAAAAGAAGATAATTCAGGGGTATAGCGCAATACTCAGAAACAGAAAAAAAGAAAAAGAAAATCAATGATTATACATAATGTTAATAAAAACTGGAATTATTGGTTGTAGGATACAGAAATGACTAATTTTGGCCAGAAAAATCATATAATGGAGAAAATTTTTGATTTCAAAATTAAGAATGTAATTTTTTTAAATGTAAATAAATTCTATTAATAGAAAAATTGTAAAATGCTGCATAACTCGCCCATTACATTTTTCTGTATCCATTATAACATTCTTGTCATCGATGATTTCATTGATACTAGACAAGAGAGAAGCAATTCAAAAAAAGCATCGCACTTGAATTCAAATCCAACTTCATCCTAGTTTATAATTTTTTTGGCTGAAGGGTGCAAGATTTAAATATTCAATGAACATTTTCGTGTGATGTCCTTCCAACGATCCACTCCGGCCAAGCTGTTATGCACGTTTTAGATTGATGATACTCATAAGTGAGGATTTCCCAGATCACGACACGTAGCGGATAACGTGTCTTCGACGTAAGCCCACAAGATTCATGGGGCTATGGAGCTGGAATAACTATGATGCAATGGGGATATTTCTCGGCGCCTCGCCTCCGAGGTAGCACCCGACCTTTTGGAGGCCTTCCCTAAGTACGTTTTCACTTCGCCTAACCATCAGCCAATGGCTCGTCTCCGAGCAATCATAAGAGCTGAGCTTCCTCAGCCCCTTGGCCGCCCCGACCAGCTTAGGAACGGTAGTACAAAGCTCGAGCTTTCTCAACTTCTCCTTACCAAGCTTCCTCGCTCGTCTTCAAGCTATCCTATAGCTGAGATTTCTCAGCATCCCTGTTTGGCCGGAAGCATAGAGCATGAGCGTCCCCGTAACGGCTCCGTGTATATCGTCACGACGAGATTTCCGCCGCTCCACATCCCGCATCCCACGCTAGCGTATGTCGTCAATAATGAGCGTATCCTGCCATCAACACCAATGTGATGCAGGGGCGAAACGGACAGCGAGAATCTCGCATCGGCTCGCTTCAATGCGACCCCTATATAAACTATTCCTCCAGAAGATTCAGGTAACTAGAAATTGAATCCAATACGCCGCTGCTCTGCCCAATTATTCTCCGGTACTTACTTGATCGTTGGAGGGTCTTACGGTGGTCTCCCACTGATGATGCTCTATACTGAGGATCTCCCAGATCAAGACACGTGGTAGATGACGTGTCACAGAACTTAGAAGCGAGAGCCCACAGGGGGCCGACCAGGCCGCCCCTGCACCCGACCTACAAGCACAAAGCTGGCTCA
The DNA here is from genome assembly GCA_030015575.1 of Agapanthus africanus. Lineage (NCBI taxonomy): Eukaryota > Viridiplantae > Streptophyta > Magnoliopsida > Asparagales > Amaryllidaceae > Agapanthus > Agapanthus africanus. Next base: position 34,380,369 of record CM057339.1, read on the forward strand.
CCTCAGAGCCCCCTGCAAATTGGCCTCCTCGGCCTCCCAGCTCGCCTCTGAGCTACCACAGGACCAAGATACCTCGGCCCTCTCGCTCTTTCCCGAGCTCTTCCGCTGAGGCCATCTTCCTCGGTCCCTCCGACTGACCAACTCCACCACTCACAGGCGTAACCGCCGCTCCGCAAATCTCGCCATGCGCGGATACTCCGCCGGCAACATCCCACGTTCCATGCCATCACGATCCCCATTAACGGACGACCCGCTCTTTACGCGGGCGTGACGTCGGGAGCATAACTGCCGACGAGATTCTCGCGCCTGCTGTTGCGCGCTGCCGCCACTATATAAACCCCCATCACAGAGGGGCCAAGTAAGCCATTTTTTACTCCACTTAGCCGTTACTTTGCTTGGATCTTGTGCTAACTTGATCGTCGAAGGGTCCTCGGTGGTACCAAACCACCCCGGGACTTCCTTGCAGGTACTCGGCGTAGACTCCTCAAAACCACCAATCTCCTCAAAACCAATTGAGACCCACACGCAACAGGAGATCACCTCCAAAATCCACCGGGAGATCGACTGAAGACAACATCTGACGGGGACTCGAAAAGGACCTCCATCAGTTGGCGCCGTCCGTGGGAAATTAAACTCCACAAAAAAAAGCTGGCCATCCGATCTCCATCCACATGGAAAGCGATCACCCTGAAGATCCAGGTACCAGCCACCGCCTCCCCCTTACCGGAGGCATGGATGAACCTCCTCCGGCGACTGTCATCAACGCCCTCGCCTGCCGAATAGATCGGCTACAGTCCTTCGTGGAGGTGCTCGTCCGCATCCAAACGGCCGGGCCAGGGCCCCAGATCGCCGCTCCTCCGCCTCCAGAAGGCTCTGCCTTCGCCGGCACGGCTGACCACCGGCAGGCTACAACCCTTGGCCACAGATCTCACGGGCCGATACTCCCTGAGGACCGCTGGGCGCCCCACAGCTCCGCACCAAGATCCGCCTCTAGAGCGCCTCGCCTCGAGCCTCCCCGCGACCCTTACCCCCTTGAGGAGATGTCGGTCACCTCACCTGTCCCCAGGCATGATCGACACCCCCTCCCTCGACGGGGTCGCACAGAAAGGGCTCGCCACGACGGCTCGTGGGAAATCTCGCTCAGGGATCTGAGGAACCTCATCGAAAGGAACCGGGGCCGTGCCCAGAAGCGGATCTCCCACAGCAGAGGCTAAGGATCACAAGGCGCCGAATCCTCGGGGTACCACGGCCGACTCGACGCCCTCGAAAAGAAGATCAAGGGCATGCGCTGGGAAGGTCACCTCTCGGGCGACGGGGCTAAGTACGCCGCCGACTCACTCACCAAGCCATTTACCGAGGGACTGCTTGTCGTCCACGTCTCCTCGCGCAACAAGCCCCCGAAGGTCTCTCTGTTCGACGGGAAAACCGACCCGAAAGACCATTTGGATGCTTTCACCGCAGGGATGAGCTTCCAGGACCATTCCGACGCCGCGCAGTGCAGAGCCTTCCCAGCCACCCTCATCCGCTCTGGTCGGGATTGGTTCAGAGGGCTCGAGCCTCGCTCGATCTCGACCTTTGACGAGCTGGCTACTCAGTTCCTCGGCCACTTTGTCGGGAACCGTCGGCATAAGCGCACATTCGACTACCTATTCACAATTAAGAGCGGGGACAAGGAGACGTTCAAAGCTTACGTCACCCATTTCTACAACGCCCTCCTCGAGATCCCCGAGCACCGGGACAAGACCGTCATCACGGCGCTCAGATCTGGTCTTAAGCACAAAGAGTGGTTGCGCTCCTTTGCGTTGGGACAGCTTAAGACCATGGCCGAGGTCAAGGCGTGGACCAAGCGTGAGGTTCAGCTAGAGTCCGAGGTGAATGCGAACCTCCCTCGAGCAGACCGGTCCGACCAGAAGAAGAGGGCTCGGGAAGAGAGGCCAGAGCGTCAGCAGTCCTATCACCCAAAGTTCCAGGAGTACACCCCGCTCAACGTCTCCCTCGTAGTGTTACTAGAGGAGGCCCAGGGCGAGGGGTTCTTCAAGTTCCCTCCAATCCCGCGTCAGGCCTCGAAGCGAACCCGGGGCCCTTACTGCGCCTTCCACCGGACGCTGGGCCACGCCACAGAGGATTGTAAGCAACTCTGGGACTACATCGAGGAGCTCATCCGATCGGGGCACCTCGCCGCCTATTTGAGGGACAAACGGCAGGCCGACCGTGAGCAGGAGCAGCGTCCCCCTCCCGCCGAGCTGACCATCGGCCAGATCATGCTCGTTTCGGCAGATGACCAGTCCGGCGCTCATGGAGCCCCGAACCCGGCGCCGAGCACGGAGACCAACAGGCCTCCGAGGAGCTCGGGCCATGCTAATAAGGTCATCTATTAGCATGTACTTTTCTTTTAGGGCAATGTAAACTCTTCCTAGGGTCTGTTGTTAATTTAATAAAGATCAATGGAACATTGCGAAAGAGAAGGAAAGGTCTCATTTATTCAAAAAGGTATTATGGCTCCTCAGCCATACATACAAAAGAAAAAGAAAATTACAGCAGCGGGGGAAGGGGGTGCAGAGAGCACTGCTCATGGTACTCAGTAAAGATCTCCACCAGCCGAGACCTCGCGAGATCCAACCTCAGCCCTCGATTCCCACCACGCGTGTTAACCTCGAGCCTCAGTTCGTAGCAATCACGGACGAGCGCCACCGAGCCAGCCAGCCGACTCGCAGAGATCAGGCCGAAGCGCCTCAGAGACAGCAGCATGCCTACGGCCTCGTCGTAGAGTTGCTCGGACAAGGGGTTGTAAGGCCCCGGCGATACCCTCCAGATGGAGTACATCAGCAGCTGCAACAGGGAGGAGCACAGGGGGAGCAGCCGACCGAAGTGGTCTTCGATGCTCCCATAGATCAACTGCACCGTGTTGTAACAACTCCAATTTTTGTATACATAAAATTGATTTAAATTTGAAGTATACTTGGGGTATTTAATGTTGTTGTTACCACTTTAAGTATTTATTTTCCCACAATAATTACAAGAAGGAGCTTGTAGCTCATTGGTAACACCTTGCACTGCTGAACCAAGCCACCAGAGTTCAAATCCCCTGCCCCACATTATTTTTAAATTATTTTTGTTTTAAATTCGTTGGAAGCCCAACAGTCCACAGATCATAACTCCCAAACTTTGAACTAAACCCAGAAATCTAAATATACCAATGCCTACCCCAGGAGGTTCCCCACCCACCGACCACCGGACTCGGCCGGGATTGGCTGGCGGACCGGTCGACTCGGGCCGGCGCCGCCGGTCGGACTCAGCTGGACCGCCGAGTCCCTTGAACAAAAAATGCGCCTCTTCGCTTTCCCAACTCCCCTGCACACTCCAAATTAATGGATCGGTTCCCGAGACTTAATTTTCCCCCATTTACTCCAATTTTTAATGATTTTCTATAATTTTTACAATTTGTTTTAATTAAAACCCTTTCACCTACCCTACCCTAGCCTACCCTATAAATACACCCCTACCCTCTACCCTCTCATCCCTAAACCATAAGCTCACTCTCTCAAAAATTTTCCAAGAGTTGTGTACCTTGAAAACAAGTGCGCGGGGAAACTCCGACGAAATTCCGGTGGAAATTCCGGCGACGTTTTTAGGAACAACCGGCGATGAAGCAACTCCTCGGCAATCTCTTTAGTCCCCCTTTCACTCCCTTACTTAATCGAAACCCGTAAGTCCCATTCTATCCCCCTTTCTTATTCTCTAAAATACGAAACTACAAAACCCGACGGAATCGGAACAAATCCGATTTCCGATTCGGTTTTCTATAAAATTTCACTTCTCTCCAATACATTCATGCTTAAACATCTTTATGTTGACTATTAAACATTTAACAAACAATTTGAACAAGTTTCATCACATGAAATGATAGCCTTTCCAAATTATCGTATTTTTCATTTAAATACCACAATGTTTCGATTTCACATTTAACCCCTTAACTTTTCTATACATTTAAAGTAGAGCACGAGGTAATGACCTACCTCCACACACACACACATATACAACCTAAAACGATATCATCAAAATCTTAGAATACGATAAAACAACACTTTCATTTAAATACCATATTCTTAATAAAATCAATTCTAAAAGTTTTAGTTTTGATACACTTTTAAATAAATACTTCTTATTAGGAAAACACGATAGTAGTGGACATCGATCGTTTATCTAAACCTGACTTTGTGGTGTCTAGGCTAGGCAAGTGAGCAAAAGTAACTTTAAAAGGCCCGTCTCACGATTCGTGAGCGGATCCCTCCTTTCCTCATTTGTACTTATCTGGCCACAATTGGCGGTGAAGAGGCGATTTGAAACTTCTAACGAATTGTCGTTTAGACCATTTAGAAATAGCTAGTTGACTTAGGAAAATCCTAGAATCTAAAATACGGAAAATTTACACCTTTGCAAATAAATACCTTTTACTTTATAAAACCGTTTTCTAAAGGATTAGTATTTTACAATCTTTGCAAAGCGCCGCTACAACCCATTCTTGGGGAACCCGTTCGGGATTGTGTGGTTTATCGCGCACCCTCGGGCTAGTAGTGCGAGATTCAGACCTCCGCAAGGAGCATTCGGTCTCGAAAGGTTTAAAATACGACATCTTAAGAAAATGCGATTTTTTAATATAATAAATATATTAAAATTATTTTTATATAAACATATGTATATTTATCATTTAAATATCTATTTATTATAATATAAATTTTCCACATTTTTCTAAAAATCACAAGAATAAATTTTACACTAAAATACCATGAACTTCAAATAATCAATATTACAGATAAATACCCTTATTTAAAAAACTAGGATATTTTCATTAGAAATGTCACAACATAAAATCCACCCTCATTACAACTCTAAAGACGAACTATAAATACTTGAGGTGTATTTTGAAAAAGTATATAAAAGTATTTTTACATAAAAACCCCTCAAGTTTATAAATTACCCTAAGGACCCTAGCAATTATAAGATTTCGATTCACATTTCTGATTGTCTGACTCGGGTTTGAGTCTGATTAATCTGACTTGAATATGATTCAAGTCAATCTATAATCTATAAGATTCCAATTCAATATGAACACATGAATCCATGAATACAATTATCAATTTATACAACTTGACCGAACCGAACCATGGATATATATCCCTTTTACATGATTCTCAGTATTCCATTTACTTGACTCTACGGTTACAACCGTTTCCTGATATCATGGTTTCGGTCAGTCAGTCAATCAATCTTACAATCAATACAATTTACAAGATAACAAAACAAATAAGACATCGCGGGGTTTAAGGGGTAGATTGGTACGGAAGGTGTTAAAGGTGGCACGTGGTGGTCAGATTAATACACCTAACATGAATCCAGTTGCTGTTGTACCGTGGCATAAACGGTTCCTTGTACTATACGTGGCTCTAGTCTTTGATATATAGAGACTCCTCTCGTATATACTGGCATTCTTCTGTACCAAGCTACAAACAACAGCGTTAATACGACATTACTACAAGATAATACAACTTTAAAAGATATCTTCTTATTATGTCTTTTTCTACTTTCCTCTTACCTTTGGGACTTACCGAGCGACTTGTTCGCTGACGACATTCTGTTTCTTTCTTCTTTGATGACATTTGGGGGTCCTCACGACTCCTAAGGAGAAAATGCACCTACGGCATCCTTACGATTCGTAGGGAGAAAATGCCTTTATTGGACCCTTACGGCCCATAAAATTGAAAAGCCTAAGGTGATAGGGATCTAAATTTGTCTCCTAAGCCATTGCTCCCCAATCCCCAAGTGGCGAATGATGAGTCGCTCCTGGTACCATATTCCAGTGCAGCGATGCAGATGCCAACCAAATTCCAAATCCCATACCCTAACGGCGAATGATGAGTCGCTCCTGGTACCATATTCCAGTGCAGCGATGCAGACGCCAACAAAGTCCCGAAAATTTTTCCGGCCCTTCGGTCTGGATCATACATCCTGCAAAACAGTATACAATCCACGGGCGTAAAACAATCCCAATCTCTCCCAAGTCCTACCGGTGAGACCACATTCAAAGTCCCACAAAAAATAATAAAATAAAAATAAAGTATGTCCACAAGAAAAATGAGCACGGATGAAAACCCGAAAGGGCTCCGTGAGTAAAAACAGCAGGACTGCTGGCGAGTTTGTGAAAACCCGAAAGGGCGCAAACTCGTGAAAAAAAGATGAAATGCACTCGCAAAGTCCTCTCGACTTTGTGAGGAGAAAATTCCCACGTTAGATCCTTACGACTCACAAAGGAGCAACACACTTGGGGGTCCTCACGACTCCTAAGAAGAAAATACACCTACGGGATCCTTACGACCCTAGGGAGAAAATGCTTTGTGAGACCCTTACGACTCACAAAATTGAAAAGTCTTAGGTGATAGGGACCTAAAACCTGTCTTCTAAGCCATCGCTTCCTGATAAGCAAGCGCAAATGATGATTCGCTCCTGGTACCATATTCCAGTGTAGCGATACTGATGCCAAGCAAAAACCAATTCCCAAATCCTCCCGAGGCAAATGATGAGTTGCTCCTGGCATTATTCCAGTGCAGCAATGCATATGCTGACAAAAAAAAAAACAATCCCAAAATCCTCTCAAAGACAGATGATGATTCGCTCCTGGTACCATATTCCAGTATAGCGACGCTGATGTCAACCCAAATCACAATCAACAATTCAACTTCAACTCTGACACCGCAGAAAGCGGAGCAAGTCAGAATCCAATCTTGACACCGCAAGAACCGGAGCAAGTCAAGTTCACCCTTGACACTGCGGGAAGCAGAGCAAGTCAAATAGAGTATCGACTGTCCATGTCGCAAAAAAGGCAGTGCAGGCATCCTATAAAGCAGGAACCAGATCACTACGGGCCAGGAAAACGTCTACCACGGACACTCCGTCTTGGAGACGCATCAAGCGTCGACCGTCCATGTCGCAAAAAGGGCAGTGCAGGCTTCCCACAAATTGGGAACCAAATCACTCCGGATCAGAGCGTCGACCGTCCATGTCGCAAAAAGGGCAGTGCAGGCTTCCTACAAAGCAGGAACCAGATCACTCCGGGCCAGGGAAAAGTCTACCACGGACACTCCGTCTCGGAAACGCGCTAAGCGTCGACCGTCCATGTCGCAAAAAGGGCAGTGCAGGCTTCCCACAAATTGGGAACCAAATCGCTCCGGATCAGAGCGTCGACCGTCCATGTCGCAAAAAGGGCAATGCAGGCTTCCTACTAATCGGGAACCAAATCGCTCCGGATCAGAGCGTCGACCGTCCATGTCGCAAAAAGGGCAGTGCAGGCTTCCCATAAATCGGCAACCAAATCGCTCCGGATCAGAGCGTTGACCGTCCATGTCGAAAAAAGGGCAGTGCAGGCTTCCCACAAATCGGGAACCAAATCGTTCCGGATCATAGCGTTGACCGTCCATGTCGCGAAAAGGGCAGTGCAGGCTTCCTACAAAGCAGGAACCAGATCACTCCGGGCCAGGGAAATGTCTACCACGGACACTCCTTCTCGGAAACGCGCCAAGCGTCGACCGTCCATATCGCAAAAAGGGCAGTGCAGGCTTCCCACAAATCGGGAACCAAATCGCTCCGGATCAGAGCATCGACCGTCCATGTCGCAAAAAGGACAGTGCAGGCTTCCAACAAATCGGGAACCAAATCGCTCCGGATCAGAGCGTCGACCGTCCATGTCGCAAAAAGGGCAGTGCAGGCTTCCCACGAATCGGGAACCAAATCGCTCCGGATCAGAGCGTCGACAGTCCATGTCGCAAAAAGGGCAGTGCAGGCTTCCCATAAATCGGGAACCAAATCGCTCCAGATCAGAGCGTCGACCGTCCATGTCGCAAAAAGGGCAGTGTAGGCTTCCTACAAAGCAAGAACCAGATCACTCCGGGCCCGGGAAATATCTACCACGGACACTCCGTTTCGGCGACGCGTTAAGCGTCGACCGTCCATGTCGTAAAAAAGGCAGTGCATCCCAAAAAGTGGGAACCAAAGCAAGTCGCCTCCACGCGAAAGAAAATCCATCAATTTCATGCACACGACTCACATATGTGGTGTGCATTTATTGATGGGGGCACTTTGTTGAAGTCGAAAATGGCATCCCGGTTGACCAAGTCAAAGTCAAAGTCAACCCCAAGCCAAGTGGGCCCATGCCCAGGTTGAGTACGAACATGAAGCGGCCAACCCTCCCCCATGTCAAAATGAAATCATATAATAAATAATTTTTATGTAATTTTTTATGCATGAATGTAAACAAAATGGGCATAAAGCCAAATTTTTGTAAGCCCGTGGCTTATGTGCAAAAAGAAATAGCACATGAGCTATGGGATGGGCAAAATGCTATTTTGTAAAGCCTAAGGGGCTATATGTAAATGTGTAAGCCTATATAAGGTAACATGATGATGAATAAAGAGACTTTTTCATTCCCCTAAAAAAAAACTAGGGTTTATGCCTCTTTCTCCTTCCTCAAGGTTCTAAAAACCTTCTTCTCTTTTTGAATTAAATCAAGACTTTAACTCTTCCTTTTCCAAAACTAAATAGTTTTTCACCACAAAAACCACAAAGGGGAACTCAGATCTCCCACCAGATCTCAAAAAAGAGAGATCTTTAAAATCTCACACCTCTTGATCTTCGAGATCCGGCCAATAGAAAAAGAAGAAGAAGACCCATCTCCAAGAATCTAACTTTGGACAGATCCAAGGCTCAGAAGAAGGGCCAAAGATTCCTAAGAGTTTAACTCCTTTCTAGATCCGTTGGAGTTTAACTCCATAAATTAATTTTCTGTCAGGAGTTTAACTCCAAAAAAAATCCCTTGGGAGTTCAACTCCCCAACCTAAGGGCTAGGCCCCCTCTCCAGCGGGTGTTTTCCCATGGTCACGTGCGCCCACGTGACCCCGGGCGCTGAGGCGCCCAATGGTCACGTGGGCACGTGACCCTAGGCGCTGAGGCGCCCAAAGGTCACGTGTGCGCCATACGACCCGTGGGCGCTGAGGCGCCCAACGGTCATGTGTGCCTACGTGACCCCGGGCGCTGAGGCGACCTTAGGTCACGTGTGTGCCACGTGACCCCGGGCGCTGAGGCGCCCAAAGGTCACGTGTGTGTCACGTGACCCCGGGGTGCTGAGGCGCCCAACGGTCACGTGTGCGCCTCGTGACCCTGGGCGCTGAGGTGCCCAACGGTCACGTGCGCCCACGTGACCCCGGGCGCTGAGGTGCCCAAACGGTCACGTGACCCCGGGCGCTGAGGCGCCCATCGGTCACGTGTGCACCACGTGACCCCGGGCGCTGAGGCACCCATCGGTCACGTGTGCGTCACGTGACCCCGGGCGCTGAGGCGTCCAACAGTCACTTGTGCACACATGACCCCGGGCACCACACACCCACGTGCTACGCACGCATCTTTAAGACGCTTTTATTTCCCTTCTTTTTTTGTGCACTCCACACTAAAGGTGTCTCCTCTATTGGAAAAAAATTTCTAACGGGACGCTGCCCCGCATCCCGCAAGGGGGCTGCTAGCCCCCTTGACCCCCAGCCCGCTATCCGGGTAGTGGGACCCCCGTAAAAACTCTGCGGGGCCCCCGATACATCCAAAACCCCCCTTTAAAACACAACACGGCATATTGTGTTCGCATGACCAGTTTAACCCGTTAATCGGAGGTTCTCTCGCTCCAAAGGCGATGGGTAATTAACGGCAGTTTAGTCCGCGACTGTCGGAGATTCGGGTCCCCACAATCAATAAACCCAAGCCTACCCTAGGCAGGGGGAATCTGTAGTACGCATGACAAGCGCGCGTATTCCCATCTCAATGGGGTGACGAAAAACACCCTACACCACGTACGCTAACGATCGAAGCCCTCATCAAGAGGCCACCGAGCAGCTTCCCTGCTCGGTCAATCCTTGGCTGGTAATCTCTTACCCAACGACGCCAAGGATCAAAGCCCTCATCAAGAAGCCACCGAGCCGCTTCCCTTCTCGGCCCATCCTTGGCTGGTAATCTCTTACCTAACGACGCCAAGGATCAAATTCCTTGTCAAGAGGCCACCGAGCAGTTTTCCTGCTCGGCCCATCCTTGGTTGGTAATCTCTTACCCAACGGCGCCAAGGATCAAAGCCCTCATCAAGAGGCCACCGAGCAGCTTTCCTGCTCGGCCTATTCTTAGCTGGTAATCTCTTACCCAACGATGCAAAGGATCAAAGCCCTCATCAAGAGGCCACCGAGCAGCTTCCTTGCTCGGCCCATCCTTGGCTGGTAATCTCTTACCCAACGACGCCAAGGATCAAAGTCCCCATCAAGAGGCCACCGAGCAACTTCCCTGCTTGGTCCATCCATGGCTGGTAATATCTTACCCAACGACGCCAAGAATCAAAGCCCACATCAAGAGGCCACCGAGCAGCTTCCCTGCTCGGTCCATTCTTAGCTGGTAATCTCTTACCCAACGACGCCAAGGATCAAAGCCCTCATCAAGAGGCCATCGAGCAGCTTCACTGCTCGGTCCATCCCTGGCAGGTAATCTCTTACCCAACGACGCTAAGGATCAAAGCCCTCATCAAGAGGCCACCGAGCAGCTTCCCTACTTGGTCCATCCTTGGCTGGTAGTTCACTACCCACCGACACCAAGGATCAAAGCCTTCATCAAGAGGCTACCGAGCAGCTTCCCTGCTCGGTCCATCCTTAGCGGGTAATTTCTTACCCACGTACGCTAAGGTTCAAAGCCCTCATCAAGAGTCCACCGAGCAGCTTCCCTGCTCGGTCCATCCTTGGCTGGTAATCTCTTACCCAACGACGCCAAGGATCAAAGCCCTTATCAAGAGGCCACCGAGCAGCTTCCCTGCTCGGTCCATCCTTGGCTGGTAATCTCTTACCCAACGACGCCATGGATCAAAGCCCTCATCAAGAGGCCACCGAGCAGCTTTCTTGCTTGGCCCATCCTTGGCTGGTAATCTCTTACCCAACGACGCCAAGGATCAAAGCCCTCATCAAGAGGCCACCGAGCAGCTTCCCTGCTCGGTCCATCCTTGGCTAGTAATCTCTTACCCAACGACGCCAAGGATCAAATCTCTTATCAAGAGGCCACCGAGCAGCTTCCCTACTCGGTCCATCCTTGGCTGGTAGTTCACTACCCACCGATGCCAAGTATCAAAGCCCTCATCAAGAGGCCACCGAGAAGCTTCCCTACTCGGTCATCCTTAGCAGGTAATTTCTTACCCACGTACACTAAGGATCAAAGCCCGCATCAAGAGGCCACCGAGCAGCTTCCCTGCTCGATCCATTCTTAAAGGGTGACTTCCTACCCGTCTTTACTAAGAGATGTGGTCACTGGTCCTACTCGAGAGAACAGGCAAACCTACACCTTTCTGCTCGGATGGGCATGCTGGCATACCTTCGACAAGCGATCCCCACCTCGACTTAGGGGCCATGAAGATGCCGACCTTGCACCGATCTTATTTAGCTCGACGTGCGATCGCCAGATGAAGGACCGGTCGCCGACCTAACGTATCATGAAATCAGTACCGCGCAAATGGAGATTTTACCACAAACAAAATGAAAATATGTATGCAATGATTCCTACAAAATGATTTCATTCACAAAGGTCGGAAGTCTTTACAGAGGTATTATGGGCTCCCCAGCCTTACAAAAACGCCCGGAGGCTTACAAAATTTCAGCGCAAAAGAAAATAAGGAGGCGAGGAGATTCAGGCCTCAGGGCCGGGGAGAACCTCGACGAGCTCCGCTTCCACCACGATAGCCGGGATGGTGGCTTGAGGGTCGTCGCTCACCGCAGGAGCCTCGACGTCGGGAGCCGGGGTGACCGACTTCTCCCCGGCGCTCCCACCAGGGGCCTTTCCCCCGGCGGTGCTTCCGGGGGCATTCCCCTACGCCTCACCCTCGAGGGGTTACTCACCCCGGAGATCGCCGTCAGAAAACTCCGGCATCAGGGCCTTGTCGGCGTCGAGGGCCTCATGCCAAACGAGTGCAGCGGCTTCAGCAAGGTCGGTGTAGTATTGGTCCGACTTCTTGTAGTTCTCCACCGCCTTCGCCGCTCGGAGGTCGGCACGCCTAACTCCGTACTTCGCCGCCTCGTTCTCCCTCTTGAGGGTGCTCTCCGTCTTCTTCAGGGTGGTGGCAAGCACCCTGGCATCTTCCAACTTGTCCTCGGTGGCCTTGTTGGACTCCCTCAAGACCCGGACGGCCTCTCGGCAGTTGGCGTTCTCCCGATCCCCGGCCTCCACCCGGTCTTCGAAGGCGGCGATCATCTCCTTCGCCGCTTGCAGCTCCAGCCTCGAGCTCTCCTCCCGCGAGGAGGACTCGCTCGCGATATGAATCACCGGGGCAATTTCCTCGTCCTCCATGCTAACAAAGAGGGTGCAGTGCTGGAAGACCTGAAGAAAACAAAAGGAGGGGTTAAAAAGAAAAGGGGGGCACCGAATCTTGCGAACAAAAAGTACTGAATAAAAACCCGAGTGGGGGCGAACACTGTCACGCCCCGCTTCCCAGTATACGGGCGGAGGACGTGACGAGGCCGTGGCGTATTTACTGTGAAGTAAATACGCTAAGCGTATCTAAGCAATATAAAGTAAATACACAAGAGGCAAAAGATATGAATTGAACAGCAACTTTATTTATTAACATTCTTTTGTACAATGCATAGAAAAGTAAATACATGGAATAAAGCGATGCCTAAACAATGGCATAACAGAAATGAAAAAAGTACTGAAATGGAAAGGTGTACAATGAACTAGAGCTCGGGGTCTTCACAGAACCGGTCCAAGTCTTCAGCAGTGGGCTCGATCTCAGACGTGTCCATATCACCCGACGACATTCAAAGAAGAAAGAAAGAGAATGTCGTCAGCGAATAGGTCGCTCGGTAAGTCCCAAAGATAAGAGGAGAATAGACAGAGAGTAAGATAGAGAGAGTAGCTTTTATAGTTGTATTATATTGTTTTAGTGTTAATGCTGTTCTTATCGTAAGTTCAAGGGTGAATGTCAACTAATCTCAAGAGTGTTCTCAAACCCAACAGGCTGTAATCCAGGGGTAGGGAACCACGGGCCCAAATGATATGTTAGTAGCGGGACTTCTATCGTCGCCGAAGTATTCCAAACTCAACAGGCCATAGTCCAGGAGCATAGAAACACGGGCCCTCATGATTGCTTGCTTGTGTTAGTAGACATGGATTCATGATCTAGGGGGACTCTTGAGATTATGTTGGATTCACGAATGAACTACCCCAATACCCCGTGTAGTTATGATTGTATTGTTTGTCTTATAAATTGTATTGATGGTATAATTGATTGACTGACCGAAACCATGATATCAGTAAATGGATGTAACCGTAGAATCATGTAAATGGAATAATTGGAGAACCATGTAAATGGAATGTATATCCATGATTCGGTTCAGTCAAGTCGTATAGATTGATAATTGGCTTCATGGATTCATGTTGAAGATTGTAGATTGTAGATTGTACTTGAATCATATTCAAGCCAGATTAATCAGACTCAAATCCGAGTCAGACAATTAGAAGTGTAAATCGAAGTCTTGATTATTTCTTAAACCTATAATTGCTAGGGTCCCTAGAGTAATTTATAAAAATTGAGGGGGTATTATGTAAAAATATTTTTATATACTTTTCAAAATACACCTCAAGTATTCATTATTCGTCTTTAGAGTTATAATGAATATGGATTTTATATTGTGATATTTCTAGTGAAAATATCCCAGATTCATAATTAAAGGTATTTATTTATAATATTGATTTTATTTGGAATTCATGGTATTTTAGTGTAAAATTTGTTCTTGTGATTTTTAGATAAAAGTGGAATATTTATATCATAACAAAATAGATATTTTAATGATAAATATACATTTATTTATACAAAAATAATTTTAATAAATATTTTATATTCTAGAAAATCTCATTTTCTTAAGATATCGTGTTTTAAATCTTTCGAGACCGAATGCTCCTTGCGGAGGTCTGAATCTCGCACTACTAAGCCCGAGGGTGTGCGATAAACCGCACCATCCCGAACGGGTTCTCCAAAATGGGTTGTAGCGGTGCTATGCAAAGATTGTAAAATACTAAATCTTTTAGAAAACGGTTTTATAAAGTAAACGGTATTTATTTGTAAAAATTTTCCGTATTTTAGATTCTAGGGTTTCCCAAGTCGACTAGCCTATTTCTAAATGGTCTGAACGACAAGTTGTTAGATGCCTCAAATCGCCTCTTCACCGCCAATTGTGGCCAGGTAAGTACAAATGAGGAAAGGAGGGATCCGCTCACGAATCACCGTGAGACGGGCCTTTTAAAGTTACCTTTCTCACTTGCCTAGCCTAGACACCACAAAGTCAGGTTTAGATAAACGATCGATATCCAAAACTTATCGTGTTTTCCTAATAAGAGGTATTTATTTAAAAGTGTATCAAAACTAAAACTTTTAGAAATGATTTTATTAAGAATATGGTATTTAAATGAAAGTATTGCTTTATCGTATTCTAGGTTTTTGATGATATCGTTTTAGGTTGTATATGCGTGTGTGTGGGGGTAGGTCATTATCTCGTGCTCTACTTTAAATGTACAGCAAAGTTAAGGGGTTAAATGTGAAATCGAAACATCGTGGTATTTAAGTGAAAAATACGATAAATTGGAAAGGCTATCATTTCATGTGATGAAACTTGTTCAAATTGTTTGTTAAATTTTTAATAATCAACATAAAGATGTTTAAGCATGAATGTATTGGTGAGAAGTGAAATTTTATAGAAAACCGAATCGGAAATCGGATTTGTTCCGATTCCGTCAGGTTTTGAAATTTCGTATTTTAGAGAAATAGAAAGAGGGATATGGGGCTTACGGGTTTTAGATTACACAATAGAGGGAGAGGGAACTAGGGGAATCGCCGATGTGTTGCGTCGTCGCCGGTATCTCCTAAAACGATCGCCGGAAGTTCGTCGTAGATTTCGCCGGAGCTTCGTCTCGAGCTTGTTTTCAATGTACGCAAGATCTCTTGAGAATTTTAGAGAGTTGGCTCAGAAATGTGAGTGAGAGGGTAGAGGGTAGGGGTGTATTTATAGGGTAGGCTAGGGGTAGGATAGGTGAATGGTTTTTAAATAAAAAATTTATAAAAATAAAGAAAATTCATTAAAAATTGGTGTGATTAGGTGTTAATGGGCATTCTGGAACCGATCCAATAAATTAGAGTATGCAGGGAGTTAGAGAAGTTGAAAAGGCAGATTTTTTGCGTTGACGACTCGGACGTCCGGCCGAGTCCGGCCGGCGGCGCCGTGCCGAGTCGGCCCGTCCGCCGTCCGAGTCGGAGGTCAGAGAGGTGGGGGGTCGTCTGGTGTAGCCTTTGGTATATTTAGTTTTTCAGGTTCAGTTCAAAATTTGGAAGTTATCTCGTGTGGACTGTTGGGCTTCTATAAAATTTAAAACAAAATAAATATTAAAAATAATGTGGGGTATGGGATTTGAACTCTGGTTTGATTCAGTAGTGTAAGGTATTACCAATGAGCTACATGCTCCTTCTTGTAATTATGGAGCTATTTAATTACTTAAAGTAGTTACAGAAAATGTAAATACCCCAAGTATACATTAATTTTGTACACTAAAAATGGAGTTGTTACATTCTTTTAACTTGTAATTAAAAAGCAAAATAATTACTTATAACTTGTGCTCAGATTAAAAAACACCTTTATGGATTTTGAAAAAAATATTTGAAAAAATTTGTATAGAAAAATTAGGGTTGTTACATTCTACCCTCCTTATAAAAATTTCGTCCTCGAAATTTGTAAAAGTTAAGTGTAACAGATTCAAGGAAAGTTTGGTGATAGTGTGTGAATAATAACAAAGTGATACAAAGATATGAAAAAGGTTGAAAAGAATTACCAGGGTTATCCTAACCAACCGTATCAGCTTCTACGGCCGCCAAATTGTAAGTTTGGCGACTCGGCATGTTTCTTCGTGCAAGCTGGTACAATGCTGATTGTCGAGGTAAAGGTGGTTCACGTGGAGGTGGTGCAGGAAGAGTTAACCGGGCAGGTGGGGCTTGGAAAGCTGGTCTAGCTGCGGAATTCGGATTAGTTCGGTTGTGTGGACAAGTTCCTATGGTATGTGAGGGTGATCCACATATCAGGCAAAGACCGTTTGCTCGTCGGCAAACTTCCATCAGATGTCCAGCTCTCTTGCAGTAGGTACAAAAGGCTGGGCTGGGCCTGTTGATTGGTACTCCTAGTCGCCTTGGTACAAATGGTGGTCCTGATGCGGCTTCTCCTGCCATCTGGTTGGCAGGGCGCTTAACTCCTGCAGACTGAGGTCTGCCTTTCGCATTTATCACTGCCTCATAACTGCAGGCAGCTTCCAGAGCATCTTCATGCGTCAGAAATTTCCCTGTGGCTAGTGCAGCCTGGATTTCCATGTCCAAACCTTGTTGAAATCGACGGGCTCTGATCTCATCCGTCGGTACCAGGTGTGCCGCAAATCTTTTACGGTCTTGTGTTAGCTGTGTAGTATGTGATATTAAAATTAGAAATACTGTGACATATCTTACCGATTGAGCATAGTGAACTCAGCTTCATACTCATCTACTGACTTGTCCCACATCGAATCTTGTTGTAGATGAATGAACTGCTGTTCCATGGCAAATCTGGCAGTCACAGGGAAGTACTTCGCGTTGAACTTATCGCGAAAAGTCTTCCATTCAATGGGCTGATCAAGACGGCTTTCTTTCGCCTTCCACCAGTTCCGTACATTGTCCGTGAGGTGTAATTTTGCCACACGAACCCAAGATATATATGTCACTTGTTCTGCTGCCAGATCATCCTCGATACTCTGAGCCCATTCCTCTGCTTCCAGTGGGCTCCCCTTTCCTGAGAACTGTTTGGGATGTAAAGCTCTGAATTGTTTCACCCCAGGTGCTTCAGCCTCGGGACGGTTCAAGAGTTGTTGCTGTCCCTCTAGGAGGCTGCGGATTACCTCAAGCAGGACCGTTTGCTCGTCGAGTGGAGCAGGAACGGCATGTGTGAGTGGTAGTGGTGGACGTGTGTTATTGACATTGGTGCTGGTGTTGTTTGGTGAATCCATAACCTTGAATGAAAAAGTTAGGTTATGACAGATTCAAAGTATATAATTCAAAGAATAAGAAATGATGGGATTCAAGGAACATGATTGTAAAGAATGTTTTAGTTACTGGTTCTTGTGTTTTATATTGCTTAGGGTTCTATACAGCTCGGACCTGCATGGGCCACCAACAAAACCTGTCACGCCCCGCTTCCCAGTATACGGGCGGAGGACGTGACGAGGCCGCGACGTATTTACTGTGAAGTAAATACGCTAAGCGTATCTAAGCAATATAAAGTAAATACACAAGAAGCAAAAGATATGAACTGAACAACAACTTTATTTGTTAATATTCTTTTGTACAATGCATGGAAAAGTAAATATATGGAATAAAGCGATGCCTAAACAATGGCATAACAGAAATGAAAAAAAGTACTGAAATGGAAAGGTGTACAATGAACTAGAGCTCGGGGTCTTCACAGAACCGGTCCAAGTCTTCAGTAGTGGGCTCGATCTCAGACGTGTCCAGATCACCTGACGACATTCAAAGAAGAAAGAAAGAGAATGTCGTCAGCGAATAGGTCGCTCGGTAAGTCCCAAAGATAAGAGGAGAATAGACAGAGAGTAAGATAGAGAGAGTAGCTTTTATAGTTTTATTATATTGTTTTAGTGTTAATACTGTTGTTATCGTAAGTTCAAGGGTGAATGTCAACTAATCTCAAGAGTGTTCTCAAACCTAACAGGCTGTAATTCAGGGGTAGGGAACCACGGGCTCAAATGATATGTTAGTAGTGGGACTTCGACCGTCGCCGAAGTATTCCAAACTCAACAGGCCATAGTCCAGGAGCATGGAAACACGGGCCCTCATGATTGCTTGCTTGTGTTAGTAGACATGGATTCATGATCTAGGGGGACTCTTGAGATTATGTTGGATTCACGAATGAACTACCCCAATACCCCGTGTAGTTATGATTGTATTGTTTGTCTTGTAAATTGTATTGATTGTATAATTGATTGACTGACCGAAATCATGATATCAGTAAACGGATGTAACCGTAGAATCACGTAAATGGAATAATTGGAGAACCATGTAAATGGAATGTATATCCATGGTTCGGTTCAGTCAAGTCGTATAGATTGATAATTGGCTTCATGGATTCATGTTGAAGATTGTAAATTGTAGATTGTACTTGAATCATAATCAAGACAGATTAATCAGACTCAAACCCGAGTCAGACAATTAGAAGTGTAAATCGAAGTCTTGATTATTTCTTAAACCTATAATTGCTAGAGTCCCTAGAGTAATTTATAAAACTTGAGGGGGTTTTATGTAAAAATACTTTTATATACTTTTCAAAATACATCTCAAGTATTCATTATTTGTCTTTAGAGTTATAATGAATATGGATTTTATATTGTGATATTTCTAGTGAAAATATCCTAGATTCATAATTAAAGGTATTTATTTATAATATTGATTTTATTTGGAATTCATGGTATTTTAGTGTAAAATTTATTCTTGTGATTTTTAGAAAAAGGTAGAATATTTATATCATAACAAAATAGATATTTTAATGATAAATATACATATATTTATACAAAAATAATTTAATAAATATTTTATATTCTAGAAAATCTCATTTTCGTAAGATGTCGTGTTTTAAATCTTTCGAGACCGAATGCTCCTTGCGGAGGTCTGAATCTCGCACTACTAAGCCCGAGGGTGTACGATAAACCGCACCATCCTGAACGAGTTCCCCAAAATGGGTTGTAGCGGCGCTTTGTAAAGATTGTAAAATACTAAATCCTTTATAAAACGGTTTTATAAAGTAAACGGTATTTATTTGTAAAAATGTAAATTTTCCATATTTTAGATTCTAGGGTTTCCCAAGTCGACTAGCCTATTTCTAAATGGTCTGAACGACAAGTTGTTAGATGCCTCAAATCGCCTCTTCATCGCCAATTGTGGCCAGATAAGTACAAATAAGGAAAGGAGGGATCCGCTCACGAATCACCGTGAGACGGGCCTTTTAAAGTTACCTTTCTCACTTGCCTAGCCTAGACACCACAAAGTCAGGTTTAGATAAACGATCGATATCCACAACTTATCGTGTTTTCCTAATAAGAGGTATTTATTTAAAAGTGTACCAAAGCTAAAACTTTTAGAAATGATTTTATTAAGAATATGGTATTTAAATGAAAGTATTGCTTTATCGTATTCTAGGTTTTTGATGATATCGTTTTAGGTTGTATATGCGTGTGTGTGGAGATAGGTCACTACCTCGTGCTCTACTTTAAATATATAGTAAAGTTAAGGGGTTAAATGTGAAATCGAAACATTGTGGTATTTAAGTGAAAAATACGATAAATTGGAAAGGCTATCATTTCATGTGATGAAACTTGTTCAAATTGTTTGTTAAATGTTTAATAGTCAACATAAAGATGTTTAAGCATGAATGTATTGGTGAGAAATGAAATTTTATAGAAAACCGAATCGGAAATCGGATTTTTTCCGATTCCGTCGGGTTTTGAAATTTCGTATTTTAGAGAAATAGAAAGAGAGATAGAATGGGAATTACGGGTTTTAGATTACACAATAGAGGGAGAGGGAACTAGGAGAATCGCCGATATGTTGCGTCGTCGCCGGTATCTCCTAAAACGATCGCCGGAAGTTCGCCGTAGATTTCGCCGGAGCTTCGCCTCGAGCTTGTTTTCAACGTACGCAAGATCTCTTGTGAATTTTAGAGAGTTGGCTCAGAAATGTGAGTGAGAGGGTAGAGGGTAGGGGGTGTATTTATAGGGTAGGCTAGGGGTAGGGTAGGTGAAGTGTTTTTAAATAAAAAATTTGTAAAAATATAGAAAATTCATTAAAAATTGGTGGAATTAGGTGTTATTGGGCATTATGGAACCGATCCAATAAATTAGAGTATGCAGAGGGTTAGAGAAGTTGAAAAGGCAGATTTTTTGTGTTGACGGCTCAGCCGTCCGGCCGAGTCCGGCCGGCGGCGCCGTGCCGAGTCGGCCGGTCCGCCGTCCGAGTCGGAGGTCAGGGAGGTGGGGGGTCGTCTGATGTAGCCTTTGGTATATTTAGTTTTCAGGTTCAGTTCAAAGTTTGGAAGTTATCTCGTGTGGACTGTTGGGCTTCTATAAAATTTAAGACAAAATAAATATTAAAAATAATGTGGGGTATGGGATTTGAACTCTGGTGGCTTGGTTCAGCTTTGCAACGTATTACCAATGAGCTACAAGCTCTTTCTTGTAATTATGGAGCTATTTAATTACTTAAAATAGTTACAGAAAATATAAATACCCCAAGTATACATTAATTTTTGTACATTAAAAATGGAGTTGTTACATTTTTTTAACTTGTAATTAAAAAGCAAAATAATTACTTATAACTTGTGCTCAGATTAAAATATCCCTTTATGGATTTTGAAAAAAATATTTGAAAAAATTTGTATAGGAAAATTAGGGTTGTTACAAACACTGACCTGCACGGCCTCCTGAGCTATGGCCGCCATTTGAGCCCTGAGGGTCCCTCGAGGGATTTTGCCCCCGGCCGACCTTTCCATTTCCGAGAGCAAGCTGTCGGCGACGGAAAGCCTCAAGGGTACCTCGAAGCGATGCTCCTCTTCATCCACGAAGATCGGGGAAGCTGGGTTACGGGGTACCGTCCTATGGTGCCTCTTGAGGAGGGGCACGGGGACATCTTCCCCGTCTCTGGCCTTCAAGACTCGGGGCTCCTGCTCCCGAGCGTGTTTGCGGCTCTGCCTCGGGAGGGCTCTGAAGTCCGGGGTGTGCTCGAGCGCCTGGCCGGAGCGGCCGCCGATGGAGCAGGGCTCATAGCGGGACGTGACGGGCCGGCGCCTCCGGCCTTCCTCCCTTTCTTCTGTTCGACCAGGGCCGCCCGAAATTTAGCTCGGTCCATCGGTTCTGCAAAAAACGCGAAAATACAAAGAAGGAGTTAGCAACGCCAGAAAAAGTGGAAGAATACACAAGTCTAAACAGGTCGCCTAAAACTCCTAACTTACCCGTAAACTGAGTGGGGCTGTGCCCGACCCAACTGAGGGTCTGCTCAGACAGCAACACATCGGCCCGGGGGACGGGCTCCCACTCCGACACCGCCACTGCATCGGGATCATTCGACCTCCTCACTCGCGGGCAGTTTGTTCTGTGCCACTAGATGGGCACAGGACAATCCTCACCTTCGGGTGGCCCGACAAAAAAAAACTTCTCCTTCCACTCGTGAATGGAAGAAGGTTCCGCGACGACCCCCGACCCGGCCACACCTCCCCGGTGCTTTCTAAAAGAAATGTATACCCAGCTCGGCTCGTCCTTACGAGTGCCGGGGTGGTTTTTGTAGCAGAGAGAGGAAAGGAGAAGGTTCAGACTGAAAGGGATCTCCCGCAATTTCAACCGGACCAGGAACCCGAGGAGAATCCTCCAGGAGTTCGGCACTAACTGGCTCGGGGCTAACTGAAAACAATGCAATGCCGCACTCACCTCGGGAGAGAAGGGCAGGCGCATTCCGTCCCAAAAGGCCTCCAAGTACAAGGCAATCTCCTTGCCTTATACCTGATCCGCTATCTTTCCCTCCCCGGCTAAACGAAGCGAGTAGCCGGGGGGAATGTGGAAGCGAGCCCGGATTGTGGTGAGCTCATCCACATGCCTCACAAGGGAAACTACGTCGCGGACACTCCTGGCACTCTCTTTGGGGACCGTCCCCGCCGCACGACCCCGGAAAGTGCGACTAACCCTAACTTCCCGGGAAGATTCCAACCCGGACGAAGAAGAGGAAGCTGCAAATGACTACCTAGACTCTACCCGAACTATTTCTACAGACTCCTCAGAGAAAGACATCTAAGCTAATCAAGAAAAGGGGTCCTCCGAGGAAAGAACGCGGGAAATCCGACCTAGAGGGAAAAGCGCCGAGCCAACACACGAAGGGAAGAGGATATTATAGCGAAGTGTGGACCCTCGGGGGGATCCCACCTCTATTTATAGCAGTCGGCGAACACATTCAGCGATGCTGATCGACTCCCGCCAAAATGACACTTCGCATTCAACGGCCATCAACGCTCCACCTGTCGCACGTGCATTGGGCATGTCCCATCGGGCGCGAAAACATCGGCGGCCTGTCACGTCAGCCAACCAGTGTCGGACATGCGACTTGATGCTTCGATGAACGTACGCCCGAATCGACGCTTACTCTTTAATGCAAGATCTTTTCCCCGATCCGCTGACGTCATCAGAAAAAACACGACTAATTGCCCGGAAATGCGAGTCGACGTTGTCTTCCATTCTTTTAGACTTATCACGTGATTTAAGAGAATGTAGTGGAACTGTAGAGGAATACAACGTATCAATTTTGAGGATTTGTTCGTCATAGTTTTCGAATCAGGGATCTAGCATTTATTAAGGTAGGCCTAATGTCGGGTGGACAACCAGTTGTAAGACTCTCGATCAAATGTTTTCTTGAGCTTTTCATAATAGCTATTATAGTTTGATGGGAAAAGGCTTGGATGATGATGACGGCGACGAAGGGGGGTTTCAAATAAAAAATTTAAATTAAAAGAACTTATATTCTACCTTAATGTTTTAAATCCAAAAGGTCCCTAAAACTATAAAGAAGATTTCTCAACAAATGAATAATGATTTTGTAAGACTTTTATAAAATTATGTGCAAATATTTAATAAAAAGACTTTCTTATTATACATAATTTATCATGAATGAAAATCTAATAAATGGCATTTTTTTCATGCGTTTAATGCTATTTTCTTCATCTTTTTTAACTTGCGTGACTTGAATTCTTCTATCAGGCATGAAGGATGATTTCCTCTTGATTTGGGGTAACTTTTACTTAAAACTCTTATTTATTGTCATGCATTCATCGATTCTCACCTATTGTCTTGTTCTTATTTTTATTAAGAGGGTCTCAAAATAGTGCATTGGATAAAAGAATAATATTATGTTTTTTCTTTGTTTGTTGGACATATATTTTTTTAATGTTTTTAAATGCTAGATATTCTGACCTATAAAACAATCTTGGTCTTATACTTATTCTACTTAAAAAAATTTCCCTTAGTTTCATGGTTATATGATACTAGTATTTAGCACATGCGATTTGAAAATATTTTAAGGAATCGGCTAAAAATATATATTTTATAATTTCTATGATGTATTGAGAATTTTCTTATAATGGCTAAAAATTTGCAATAAGCTTTTTTTAATCTTTATATCTTATCAATTTGATTATGTGCATTGCTCGCACCTGTCATAATAAGTTGACACATCATCATGGATTAGATGGTGGCCGCATATACAAGGTTTGTTTTTCCACATGCTTTCTACGCCCTTCGTTTGGCATTATAATAACACAAGTCGCGTATGCTTATAATTTGTAGTAAGATTATATATAAAAAAAATCGAAAAGAAATTATAGGGAACATATCTCGATCAATGTGATATAATCAATATTTAGAGATCATCATTTTTATATCATCATGACTTCTGAAACAAATAACTCTGAAAAGAAAGAAGTAAATTAGAATTGAAATCAAATTTATCATCTAAACATAAAATCTTGAAAAATACAAATTAAAAACCAGAACTGGTTGATCGTAATAAGAAATATAGGGGAAAAAGAAATAAAGAAGCGTCTATTTGGCTCCATCGCTTACTCTTCATCCTTGTTCATCTTTTTCTTCTTCTTTTTTTGGGTAAATTGTCATAAAACCCAATCACTGTTTTCGGCTGTCAAAACCCCCCGGGCCACGAAGTGGTAGTCAAAAACCACATGAAATTTTTTCCTACAGTACCTACATAGCAGTATGCTATATCTAACCAACTCATCACTACTACAATAATGGATTGCTCCTACGGATTTATCTGTATGGGCAAACCACTGCCCCTACGGATATAGTCGTAGGGACATGAAATTACCCCGTAGGTGCAAAGGCCGCAGGTGCAAGTTTTCGTCCTGAACATGCCACTACGGAGTAATAATTGCCTCTACGCCTTACTCCGTAGGGACAGTTACCCCTACGGATTACTCCGTAGGGATATAATATTTATTTAATTTATTATTTTATAAAATAAATTACTTGCCCCTACGGATTCATCCGTAGGTCCGGATGAATACCCCTACAGATAAATGCGTAGGGATAAGTTTTACCCCCTGTTACTGAGTCCATAGAGACAAAATATCAGGTGTCCTGATATTTTGTCCCTACGGCGAACTGTGTAGGGGCAAACTTTGCACCTACGAGTTAATCCGTAGGTGCAACAGATGGCCCTGCGGATTAATCTGTAGGGACAAAATATCATGTGTTTTTTAAAAAAATGAGCTTCCTGTTTTTGCTCCGCCCTGTGCACAATAATATATACATCATATAACCAAATGCAGAAATATTCATAACCAACATCTCATGCATAATATATAAAAGAAATAAACAAACAGAATATGATATCAAACTAAATCATCGTGAACAAACAAACAACCACCAATATCGTCCAAAATTTATACAATATGTATTAGATAAGTACATACATCCTCAAAAATATAAATAAAGCTACCCTAGCTCGGTCCAGCTCCTCCACCTCTGATAATCGCCGTAATATGGCGCATCTGATTCTCGGTCCAGGCCTGAGTCGTCAAAAACTCGACTGATGAAGGAGCGGATTGTGCGGGAGTCTGAGTGGGCTGTGGAGCTGGAGGAGTGGTCTGCGCAACCGCAGCCGGGGTAGTGGCTTGAGGAGCCGCAGCTGAAGGAGATGCATGTAGAGCCGCAGCCGAAGTAGCATGTCGCATCTGTTAAATTTTGTGTGTAATAAACGAATAAGAACGGTGTATTAGATTTTAGTCGAGTTCGTATCATTATCAGGTTATTGCGAAACCTCAATCTAAGAAAACTTAGGGACTTAGGCCTCGTTTGGGTATCTAGTTTGGAAAGTCATAGTTTATTTTAATTAGATAGTTTTATATAAGTATGATTAATCAAAACTAAGTCTAGAACCAAATAAGCTCAGGCTACTAATATTGCATATGTTACTATCTATAATGTGATATAATATTTTCCTATTAATTAGTATACGTATCATCTCCTTCAACTCCTCGACGGTGGTCTTCAAGACGGCAACATCATGCTCTAGACGCGCTCACGGGGTAGGGGAAGTAACCGCCGGAGTGGAGTCCAACCTCATATGGGCCCTGCTAGGACCCAGTCTCCGGCCTCTCTCCCAACCTCCTTGGTGCCCTCCGTGTGCGGCGTCTAGGACTGGGGTTAGCGGCATCAGATTGGTCTGTCCAGTAAAATCGATCCCTGATGACTCCGCCAGCTTTACCACCCGCTCCTACACCCACATTAACCATTAAAATATAAGTATATCATTTAAATTTGAACTTTTCAAAACAAAAATTTCAAACTTGTTGGAATAAATATTAACACTTACGCAATACTCCTGGGTAGCGGTGTCGGGGAATCAAAGCTCGCCCATGGCGAGATCTGTCGAGGTACCGTGGACGGCAAGATACGCGGTCAGCACGCTCGGTGTACCACCCTGCGCTAGGGTCTGAGCTCTCTGCAATTCGCAAAAAATTTACATATATTATAAAATAACTCTTAATATTACATTATATCAAAATAGATCTATTGTAATTTACCGATGCCTCCATGGCACGAGTAATGTTCCTCGAACTACCTGTATAGGTGGGGCGACCCCTCTTCGCCGACTTCCTATTCTCTTTACTTTGATCGGCCTGTTTCTGCACAACACATTCAGATTTAGTTTTCTAATTAAGCAACACAAAAAAATAAATTATATACTAAACAATGAATTACAATTAAATTACAAACCCGTTTGCGTTGGAAGTCGAAATATTGGTACAAGAGAGGCTATGTATTTACGTCGACTCTCGAAAAGGTCGGAGTATGTAGGAGAGCCGCTCTCTCTGCCTCGGGGGTCGCCATCTACAGGGAATAACAGTCGATCTTCAGCTCGTTCCTATTGTATCAGACCTTTGATTGCATGTTCTTCATCAGGCCATTGTACAGAGCGTGAAGATCGAGCACTCTCTCAGGGTGATCAGGGTCGGGTACAGGCTGAAAGTCGTAATCCAACTGCAAATACAAAAAAACAATATATTTAAATTTCAAGTGTTAAATAATAATAAATATATTGGATAAGTCAAATGAAAATATATATTAATACCCGAGTCTGATCCCAGAAGAGGGCAAATGAGTGCTGGTGCCGATCGCCCCACTCAACGTGAAGTGGATACTTCTTCACGAGACGGCTCTCATCCCCCATATACTGGCCGAACCTCTCGGCATAATCGCTGGAATAGCGATAATCGGGGATAAAGAAGAGGGGGAATGTTGTCTCCCCTTAGCTCTGTCGGGCCTCAGCCTGTGGGACTGATTCGGTCCTCGAGTCCCCCTCTCGAGATGGGGCTGCCCTGCATCTACAAGAAATATCAAGACAATCAATATTAAGACAAAGTGGTATTAAGAAATCAATGTTTAACGAAAATTGAAGTGCGATATATACCTCCGACGACAGCAGCACGAGCCTGGGCCCGGGTAGTGATTGATCTGTATTTAAAGAAGTGTGTGTAGTAACCGCAATCAATAACGGTGTCGCGTGTAGTTAGACCGAGATGAGTACGGGTCGTCCTCAGGGATATGTGGAATCTTTTAATCTTTCTTTAGACGTATTGATTATGAAGAGGAAGAAGAATAGATAATAGTGAAAAATAGTTATAGAATCTAGATCTACGTTAAACACGGATGTAGAATATAGATCTAGTTTAAAGACGGATGTAGATTTTATATCAGAAGAGAGCTTGTAGGGTTCAGTAGGATTAAGTAATCCTGGATGACTAATAAAGATGACTCCTTTTATCTTTTGATAGATTTAAAACTAGATTGATAGTGATAAATGGGGATTAGGATTCTTGGAAGAAACTAGGGTTTCCACACTATTGACCCTTGTACTTTCATTGATCTTTATTCATGTCTAGCCCTTAACAAAACAATTGTTAATCTGATCTCAAATCGCGGTCGAGACTAGCAATAAATTAGTAGTGAGCCCGATAAGGATGTTAACAATTCATTTGCTAAAGTTTGTAAACTTCATAAGACGTAAAAGAAGTTAAAATATTTTCTCATCCATTGATCTACCCTAATCCTACGAACCCTTTCAAGCGGAGAATTACTCGCGTATGATGGAGATAGAAGAACGGATAGAGATGAAATTCGTAATGTAACTAAATAATTAAACTAATTAAACTAAAGATCTACCTTTATTAATCAACTTCACAAGTACAAACTTCAAGTTTAGATTACAAGTGGAAGAAGAAGTTGCTCTCGATCTCTGCCTTGTCGGATGTAGATGTTCTGTCGAATCTCACGTCGCTTTATCACGTCGAATCTTGGTCCTGTCTTGGATCACTTGTTCTTTGACGGTGATTAGCTTGTGTAAAAGATTGATGATTTCTAAGTTTAGCCCTAGGTATCACGCCCCGCTTTCCAGTATACGGGCAGAGGACGCGACGAGACCGCTACGTATTTACTGTGAAGTAAATACGCTAAGCGTATCTAAGCAATATAAAAGTAAATGCACAAGAAACAAGATATAATAAAACACCAACTTTATTTATTCACATTCTTTCTGTACAATGCATGGAAATATAAATACAACTGAAATAAAGCAATGCCTAAATAATGGCATAACAGAAAAGGAAAGGTACTGAAATAAAAGTGTACAATGAACTAAAGCTCTGGGTCTTCAACAAAATGGTCCAAGTCTTCAGCGCTGGGTTCGATCTCTGACGTATCCAGATCACCTGACGACATTCAAAGAAGAAAGAAGAGAATGTCTTCAGCAAACTGATTGCTCGGTAAGTCCCAAAGATAAGGGAGAAATAGAATAGACAGAATAAAAAGGTAGCTTTTAAAGTTGTATTATATTGTTATAATGTGGTGTTAACGCTGTTGTTTGTAGCTTGGTACAGAAGGATGCTAGTGTATACGAGAAGAGTCTCTATATGCTAGAGACTAGGGCAAACGGAATGTACAAGGAACCGTTGGGCCATAGTACAACAGCAATGGAATATAGGTTAGGTGTCTTAATCTTGCTGTCTCGTGCCACTTCTAATACCTTCCGTACCAATCTACACCTTAAACCCCGAGATGTCTTGTTTGTATAGTTGTATTATCTTGTATTGTAAACTGCATAGATTGTATAATTAGATGACTTATCGAAACCATGATATCAGTAAATGGATGTAACTGTAGAATCATGGATAAAACTGGAGAATCATGTAAATGGAAGTATATCCATGGTTCGGTTCAGTCAATATAGATTTGAATGGATTCATGTTGAATTGTAATATTGTAAATTGCAGATTGTATATTGTAGATTGTACATTGTAATTGAATCATATTCAAGTCAGTTTATTAATGAGACCCAGTCTGAGTCATACAATTAGAAAAGTAAATTGAAGTCCTGATGGTTTTGATGTTATCGGTAACTGCTGCATATGGGCGGCAGGATTTGTGTTTTTTTTCAAAGACGATTACCGTGTTGATAACACTGTTGTTAAGTTGTCTACCTTAAATAGGCAAGCACCCACTTCTCCGGCTCCCTGAGGCTCAAGAGATTTGTCCCGCTTAAACCTATGTTTACTAGGGTCCTTAGGATAATTTATAGAACTTGAGGGGTTTTATATAAAAATACTTTTGTATAATTTTCAAAATACACCCCAAGTGTTTAATTACGGCTTTAGAGTTGTAAAAATTGTAGATTTTATATTTGTGACATTCCTAGTGAGAATAACCTAATTTTCATAATATATGGTATTAAATTGTAATATTGCATTTGTATGGACTTCATGGTATTTTAATGTAAAGTGATTCTTGTGATTTTTGAAAAGAGTTGGAATATTTATATTATTTCAAAATAGATATTTTAATGATACATATATACATAATTATATAAAAATAATTTTACTATATATATTTTATATTTCTTAAAATCTCATTTTCTTAAGATGTCGTATTTTAAATCTCTCGAGACCGAATGCTTCTTGCGGAGGTCTGCATTTCGCACTACTAAGCCCAGAGATGTGCGATAATCCGCACCATCCCAGTCGGGTTCCCCAAAATGGGTTGTAGCGGCGCTTTGCAAAGATTTGTGTAAAATACTAATCTTTTAGAAAACGATTTTAATAGTAATGGTATTTATTTGAAATGTTTTGTTTTCCCGTATTCTATGTTCCCGAAAGATATTATGCTATGTTGCATATGAGTGTTGTGAGGAGGTAGGTCATTACCTCATGATCTACTTAAAAGTATAGCAAGTTTGTGATGTTCAAATGTCGAAAATGAAACTATATGGCATTTTAATGAAAATGTACGGTAAAATGGAAATAGCAATTTCTTTTGATATGGAACTTGTTCAAAATGATTAGTTAGTGTATAATAGTCAACATGTAATGGTTTAACAAGATTACATTAAAGGAAAAGTGAGATTTTAGGAAGAACCGAATCGGAAATCGGATTTGCTTCGATTCCGTCGGGTTTTAGAATTTGGTATTTTCAGAAAGAGTAGAGAAGGGGGAAGGTGGGACTTACGGGTTTAGCTTAAAGAGGAAAGGGAGAGGGATCGGGAGGAGGAGCCGGTGCGTCGTCTCGTCGTCGGGAACTCCTACGGTGAAGGGTTGCGGCAGCGCCCCGACCATCGAAACGCGGCCAAAATGCGGAACAAAAATTTCTGAATTTGGCGCTACCGCTACCCGAATCCCGGATCGACCTTAAACCCTAAACTAGAAAACTAACTAAGAGTTAGAATCGTTATACCGAGTTGATCCATGTGTTTCGGTCTTCATTCCAAGCTCCTAGCGGCTCCTTGATGTGGTTTGGTTGCCGGTCTTTCTTCGTCTCCGATGATCCACCCGAGGGAAACGGTGCAAGCTCCAATTTCGTCGAACGAAGCAACCGACGCTCCAAAGTTGTTAGCGATGGAGAGTCGAGATGTATGGAAGTGTCACTACATTTTTCTCTCTACCCAAAATGCTCATGGAGCAACCATAGAAGAAGAAGAGAGTGAGGGAAAACAATGGCATGAACTAGAAATAGCTAAGTCCTTTTTTTGAAGCATGAGTGAGAGAGAGGGCTAATATGTAATAAAATCATCATCCAAATTAAATGATCCTCATTCCCACAAAATAGTGGCCGGCTCCCTCTCACCCTCCTATCATAAAAAATGTTTTTTCCAAATTTGCATTAAACAAATGTGCAACCATGCTTTGACCCATGCCACTTACATGTCCATGACCATGCTTCCTTTTCCACCTCATTTATAAAAAAACAAATGAATTTCCATAAATGGAAAATCATATAAATGAGGTGGTATCTTCTAGAAGCTATTCCGTATAAAATACGGAATACTTCCCGGTACATGTATCAAAATACATATACGCGTATTCGTACCAAAATACGAATAGCCAAGAGAGAAAATGAATAGTGAAAAATAATACTAGAATACATATATATAAATACATATGTAAATTATTAAATCAAAAACCTGATTTAATAATCTGGCTTAATCCTAAGCCGCTAGTATTATCAACCGTCCGATTAAAATCTGCACCGCACATGCACACATTTAACCGGACACCTGTATGTATAAACATACCTCATGTACACCATATCGCCTGAACCGTGAAAACCCTCTATGTGGGACTCTAAAGACTCATCAATACGCTGGCAGTGGGTTTAACCACAAGCACGTCAGCGGCACTAGCCGTACGTAACGGCTATCCAGGTATTGAGCGAAAGGGAGGCCGACGAGCAAACTCATCCTGAACCCCTACTGAGCCTGACAGTGACAATATCCGTACAGTCCGGTCTGTTCGTCTAAGAGTATCGCATATCGAGTCTAGGGGGTTGGATAAAGCCAGACCCCCAACAACGCGATATTTAGTGTCGGCATGTAACCCATCACCTCCTGAGAAAATATCGATCCTGGATCGGTAATTCTCGTTTACCATGGCTATGGATTTGTGGTGATGGCCACCCGTACACAACGCGACATCAACCCCCAATACCGGGAGAGACGAATCCCCGAGGATCCGATCACTGCCTCTATGTGGCTCAGGACTGTACCCAGCTAAAACCTGTTTGCACGACTCCTTTGAGTCGTGGTAGGGTAGTAATCAAAGCACAGTGGGAACTCACACGAGACAAATGACAATCTCAGGTCGACAGACTAACCTGTACACATGTCACCTGGGAACTGCTATCTGACTATAGGTATAATACCAACTAGCAGGTTCCCGGCGAGTCCGTCCAGTGTACTCATAACCCAATGAGCACCTGCATACTATCTTAGGTGAACAAATTAACACCAATGGCTTGTGAGACCTGGCCACCGCCCCTCGTCGGGGTCTCGATCAATATACACTAGTCTGCACTGGAGTATCGATGCCCGGTCTCGATACGCCTAAGACTAGGGACATTTAAGGATGTACTTATAGACCCCAGCTCCCATATATACGATCACCATCATAATGCTGGCAGTCAAGCAAGAATCCTATTGGCTCTATCAACGTGATGATAAAGACAAACCAGATAGCATACTATCATCTTGAGTAAGACTGTTTTATCGGTATAGGTCCTGCCTCAATCATCATAATTATCTGTCCGCGACTATGATAATTGCCTTGATGGCACTATAGCCAACAATCTCCCACTTGCACTTAAGGCCAATTATTGCGATGTCGCATACTCACAGCCCGTGTGATAACGAACACCCAACTTCTCTACTAATCAGTTTCGCAAAGCCCGTTTGCGAAAATGATTGCGTTCGAGAAATAGCCTCGGTGAGTGGATCCGCTCTAATGTTTCTTTCTGTATCTCTCCATATCTCAACTTCGCGGAGAAAACTATCTCCCGAAATGAGCAACACTTGTCTTAGAATTTGTCTGGATATCTGATGGGACCCAGTTCACAAAAGAACTCCAAATCCAGCAAACTACTTAGACTGTATCGTCCACTGAATTTAATCAGTTAGATACGCCATGCCTTCCACAATATCCGCTTGGACTACCTGTCCAACATACTGTCCCTCAAAAGAGAGAAAAACTATAACTCTGACAGTCACTCTGTCATCCAGGTCACTTTGGAAGCCTGAAATGATAACCGTCTCTTGAAGGAGGCTGCCGTGATCATTTCCCTAGAACATTCACTTATGTTCAATAACTGCTTCCCAATGTTTCTCCAGGATTGGATTAATATATCTGTATACTGCATCCAGTGCAAAAGCAATATCTGGTGTGGTACTTGACATTTCATGATTAACTCGATTGCCTAAGCAAGTGATATGCTAATCATACAGATCCCTCTCCCCTTTAGTCTGTAAGACACCTTTAGAGAGGCTGACTCCATCACCTGCAGGTACACCACCATGCCAGGAGTCGTCCATTCTAAAATTCCTTTAGAATAATGTCAAAGTACCCAGATTGGGATATTTCCCAAATCTAGATCTAAAACCATAGATCTAGTAACCAGAAAACCTGATATTATATCCATATCCTTTGTGGAGAAACAATTTTGTGACAACCACAGTATAACCGATTGTAGTATAGGAATATCTCTTCCTATCAAGTGCATGCCATCCAAAATACCTAGACATCACTCTTTACTACCTTCTTAGCAGATCCATCTCCTATTCTGATGAAGTCAAAGCCTATGACCGTCACATCAAAATTAGATGATCTATTTCCGCTATACCTGCTTTAGTCTATAAATAGACATAAGCTACTTGCCCACTATGCTTCCGCTGCTCCCACTGACTACAACAACCCTCTGGCAGAGTCATATATACGTACATTTCTAAAACTAGTTTAGAACGACGCTATACGCATCCTCCTGCCGGGTCTTACAGTCTAGAACAGAAGCGATGGTAAGTCTGGGTAAACAAGAACCTCCCTGTCACCGTCTCCGAGAAGACCGAAGTACTTCTCGGGTGCCTGAGGTTACCCACCAAATCTGCGGAGTGGCTAATGGAATGTCGAAACTAATTGAATTCTTAGGTTCTATTAAATCTTCAGTGATCGTTTGTGGTTCTGGAATCACTTCCAGTTCTACCATACTCCCACTTTTGTTTTTCTGAAAAAGTCCATTTTACTAAAACTGTGGCGAGTCAAGAACAATATAAATATTGATCTTCCTGATGGTAGAAAGTTAACCCTCGTCAAAACCCGGGATAACCCTGATTGATTCGAAAGAGTGTGTTTGTAGAATAACCGCAATCAGAACGGTGTCGCACGTAGCTAGACCGAGGTGAGTACGGGTCGTCCTCAGGGAAACGTGAAACCTTTTACTCTTACTTTAGATGTGTTGAAAGAGAGAGGAGGGATAAAGAATGTTGATGAATGGTTTCTAGATCTACGTTAAGCACTAATGCAAAAATATAGATCTAGATTATTTTATGGATGTAAGTTAATATAATAAGGGGGCTTGTAGGGTTCGTTAGGATTTAGTAGTTATGGACGAGTAATTAAAAGTTACCCTTTTTATCCTTTAATAGATTTAAAACTAGAATGACGGTGATGCGTGTAGATTAGGTGTAACACCCGAGCCCAATACTACTATTTTCAGTTACTGTTTGAGCATAATGTGGTACTCATTTCATTTGTCTTGCTTGTTTGTGGCTTACTGTAAATTTTTACCCGGAAAAGTCATTTCTGCATATAACAGTTTTGGCATCTAAAATAAAATTAAAAATATTCATCTTGGCCTACTTGACACCCCTAACCCTGTTGTAGCGTCCGTGCATCGTGTTCTCGTCCCGTTCAGTGAAACGGGTGAGTTTGGATGGCTACGCGCGCGTACATGTGTCCATTTTGGGGGTATGCTTTTTAATCAGAAAACACTTAATTTTAAAATTTGGAACCCGCTTAAAATCCTATTATTTCAATTTCAAATTTTTGGACCCGACCCGGGCGCGATTTGGAAATGTTTTACTTTGCGCCAAAATCCCAAATTTTATATATTTTTAAACCATCGCATATTTAAATATTTTTAACCAATCTAATGTTTTATAACCGTATAAATATTTTTTTAGATTTCTAAAATCCTTCAAACTAATTTCCCCTCAACAAATCAGCCAATCACTTTCACCCATTTATTTTCCGTGTGCCCTTCATATCTCTCTCTCTCTCTCTCTCCCTCACCGTCTCTATCTTTCTTTCTCTCTCTCTCTCTATCCCCATAATCTCTCTCTCTCTCTCCTCCTTTCTTTCTTTTTAAACTTTTCCCTCCTCTCGTTTTCTTTTCTCACGAGAACCGAACCCATCTCCCACTCGAGCCCTAAGCCACCGCCGCTTTCACCCTTCACCACCGCAGCCCACGCCGGCACCACCGTCACCTGCGCCTGCACCTCCTCACCTCACCAAGCCCCTCTTCCTCCTTTCCCCGCGTTCCCAGCCACCTGCTCACCAGACCCGCGACCACCTGCAACCACCTGCACACTGTCGGACCGCCGTCTGTCACCGCCGACGACCCCGTCCTCTTGCCCCCGACCTCGCACACTCCTCGGTAAGTTTCACCTCCCCTCCTCTCTTCATTTCTCCTTTTCTCTGATCTGTAGAAATTTTCTTGATCTGCTGACCCCTCGCCGCGGTCACTGTAGGCCACCGCCGGAGCCGTCGACCTTGTCGTCATTCTCGTGTCTCCTCTCTGTAACCACAGAGCAGCCCTTGTAAGCCTCCTCTTCTTCTTCTTTATTCCTTTCTTGTTGCAAAGTTCTTGACATTCACTGTTCTCATTCTCGCAGGAATCCGGCGATGCCGACGACGTGATCCGACGTTCCAGCGAGGTACCCCGATCCGCGTGGTTCCATTGTTCGTTGTTTGGGTTCAATCCGTGAACCGTGCGCCCGTCGCAAGTTTCCCCGCCGACGTTACGTTCCGTTTTCCCAGTTCACGACCCGTCGAGGCAAGTACCCCTTGCTACATGCTATACAATATTTACATATGTATTTTGACACCCTAAACTTGTAAATTTAACTTGGTACGATCCTTTCTCATTTTGGGTACAATATTGCATTATATCATTTTGCCGTTAAACTTGGAACCTACAGTTGCAAATTGAACCTAATAACCATATTTACCTGTTTAATCACATTTCTTAATGTTAACATAGCTTGTGGCATTTATCCCTGTAGTTCTGTTCCTTTCGGACACTTGTATGCATTTAACCTGAAATAGCTGTACTGAACCGTTACATAGATCATTGCACCTCTAAGGGTTGTTAAACCTGTTAACATGACTAAACGGCTATATTGGTCTTACTGCACTCTTGTAATCATCTCTGTAACAAATTGATATCTGTATTGCAAATTGAATGAAACTGCTTATTACTTAATTCATCGCTTATCTCATGTTGTTAATACCCATGTTTGATTATATATCTGATTGTGAGCACATCCACGATATTGTTTACATCTTGACCTGACATTGCCGCACATATATATATTGATATACCTGATATGGTACCGTACACTGTTGACTTGACCTGATATACCATGACCTGACCCGTTACCTGATCTTGTGTCTAATGCCAACAAACCTGACATGTAGTCCTCATGGACCGTTCCTGTTGTCTATCCAGACAAACCTGCTTTTACCTGATCCTGTGTTGGCATTAGTTCTTGATTACTGAATACCTGACTTGACATACATAACTTGGGGGTATGAGGAAATCAAAGGTGAAACCTGACTTCTAACTCAACAGTTCGATACCTGTTCTGATCAGTCTTACGGGCTAGGCCAGCCCCGGAGTGATGATGCTGACATCACTCGCCCATCCTGCTACCTGTTACTGCCTAGCGGCACGTCTCGGATTCAGCCCCGAGAGTCTTGACCGTGGTCTCGGGCATGCACGGGATACTATTGAGTTACATCGATGATTCATCAATTTGGTTTCAAAGACTCTAGAATAGAAAACCTGATAGAACAGTTTAGTTACCCACTGCACACTACCCTGCACTGCTTGATTCACATTATTACTACTCTCGTTTTACTCATGTTTATATTACATTGCCTGCTACACTGTTCATATTATATTACTTGATGACATGACGCGCTGACGTCTGGGTTTTGCATGGCCCAGATTCCGTACCGCTGTTGCAGTCCGAGTATGAGTACTTCAGCCAGCAGGCTGAGCTGTGAGTTCTGTAGTAGTTAGTTTTATTTCCTGCATTTATTTCCTGATGTGAGCCCGTATTATGGGACATACATTTCAGTTATTTGTATTGGATCATTTGCTTCCGCATTTATTATTTATTGACTCCTGTTATTCTGGATTTTGGACATGTTTTAGATAGTTTTATCTTGTTCTTGATATCTCTACAGCCGTAATGTAACTGTGGATGGATACTTCCTACCCACAGGTAGCATGGTTGGTTATGTCACGTGCCCAATCTAGCGTACTCTGGGAAGTGGGGCATGACATTGTTCTTTTAGTATCAGAGCCATAAGTTAGTTGGGTTGGTTCTTTTGTAGTTGGGTATTGTACCCAATACACGAATCAGAATACCCGTGTTTAGGAAACATGTCCTGCCACTTTGCCGTTTACCATTCTTGAATCACATTCTTCCTGATTATATCTTTTACGATATGCAAACTTTCTTTGCATATCGACTCGAAAAACCTGATTCCTTGTTATCTCTAGGACTTAGGCGACTTGGGTGGAGTTAAGTAATTGTGGCTATGATACCGCGGCATAGTTACAATGCGGTACTCTATTTAAGTATCTTGGAGTTCTAGCCTTGATCTATATATTGAATCTATCATCATGCTAATGTTGGGTGTTTTGATTTCAGGAATATGACAGATAAGAATTTGAAGACGTACCAGAGGCGTGTGGACGAAGCCGCCATGCTTGGAGTGATAAGGGGAATGTTGGAGAATCACAAGAGGCAGACTGAGCTAATCCAGCAGTAAGCAGACTCGTTTCAGGAAGGTTTGCAGATCGTTCAGCAGTCTGTAAACAACGTTGGAGCTAAACCAGTTGACCGAGTAGGGACCGCGGCAGATTTCAGGCGTTTGGGTCCGTCTACATTTACTGGTTTGGAGGAGCCGTTGCCAGCCGAGCAGTGGCTAGTTGACACGGAGAATTTGCTGATTGCGGCACAGATTCCAGATGACAAAAGAGTGGATGTGGTACGCATTCAGTTTGTGGATTACGCTCGAGAATGGTGGCTTGTTGAGGAGACCCGCTTACCCAAGCCGATCAAGTGAGCGGATTTTTCTAAGAGTTTCCTGGAGAAGTTCTTCCCGCAGACTGCATGGGAGGAAATGGAAGAGAAATTTATTGGGCTAAGGTAGAATGGAGCACCCGTGGATGTGCATGCAGCAGAATGGACGAGACTCAGCAGATTCGCTGGACCTTTAGTTGCCAACGATGCAGATAGGGCATGAAGGTTCATGCGCAGTTTGGATGTGGACATCCAGAGGCAGATTGTCTCCATGGGTTTGACCACTTTCTCACAGGTTCTTACGGCAGCTCGGGAACAGCAGAGTTTATCTGGGATGAAAGGGAGCTTGCAGCAGACAGTAGTTGCGGCAAGGAAGCCCGCATTTGTACCTAACCGAGCTCATGGTCGCAAGGGTATTCCAGTGGACCGTCGTGGTGTAGCACCCATGATGAAGCCTGTGATCGTTGATCGAAGAAAGAGCGTGATTTGTGACTACTGCCGTTTACCTGGGCACATGAAGAAGGAATGTCGAAGGAGGCTGGGACTTTGTTTGGTTTGTGGAGCGGCTGATCACGCAGTTGGTGCTTGTCCGGCGAAGCTTCGTACTAGGGATGATATTCAGAAGCCTCCGCAGAAACCGTTCCAAGGGCAGAAACAGCTGACTCAAGGACCTAATCAGGCTCGAGCTTTTACTTTGACAGCTGAGGAAGCCAAGGCGTCAGGAGAAGTCGTTTCAGGTATTCTACTCGTTCATGGTTTTCCCGCATTGGCATTATTTGATTCTGGTGCATCCCATTGTTTTATG
The DNA here is from genome assembly GCA_030015575.1 of Agapanthus africanus. Classification (NCBI taxonomy): domain Eukaryota; kingdom Viridiplantae; phylum Streptophyta; class Magnoliopsida; order Asparagales; family Amaryllidaceae; genus Agapanthus; species Agapanthus africanus. The sequence goes on from CM057339.1 coordinate 34,418,540, forward strand.
TCATCCAAGTTTATAACTACACACTCGATTGCCTGCACGACCCTGTCTAGTTTCTGGGACATACATACTGGGAATGGGAAAATCATATCCAGTAGGGAATGTAAAGATTGTACAGTTGTTGTGTGCGGACGGGAGCTTTTTGCAGATTTCTTGGTGATTGATACGGGCAGCTACGAAGTTGTCTTGGGAATGGATTTTCTTGGCACTTTCCACGCTCACATTGACTGTAGGGAAAAGAAAGTAATTTTCCAGATTTCTGGACATCCTGAGTTTACCTTCGCTGGAGGAAGCAGTTCTGTCGGGCCAGTCGAGTTTAGGGCTAGGCCGACAAACAATACTCTTGCAGCAATGGAAGTTGATAAGGGTGAAGAGCCGGCGGTTGTTCGCGATTTTATGGACGTGTTTGAAGATATATCAGGTTTACCGCCGAAGCGAGACGTGGAGTTCGCAATTGATCTTATTCCTGGTGCAGCGCCGGTATCCAAAGCATACTATCCAATGGCACCAGTAGAGTTGGAAGAAGTCAAGAAACAGGTTGCTGAATTGCTTGAGAAGGGTTGGATTCAAAGCAGTAACTCGCCTTGGGGAGCTCCAGTTCTTCTAGTAAAGAAGAAGGATGGCACAAGAAGGATGTGCATCGACTATCGAGAATTAAACCGGGTGACTATTAAGAACAAGTACCCGATCCCTCGCATTGGAGAACTTTTTGAGCAGCTTAATGGCGCGAGGGTATTCTCGAAGCTGGATTTGCGATCCGGATATCATTAGGTTCGAGTGAAAGCAGAAGATATTTGCAAGACGGCGTTCCGAACTCGGTATGGACATTACGAATACTTAGTGATGCCCTTCGGAGTAACGAATGCGCCGGCAGTATTCATGGACTTGATGAACCGAATCTTTTCACCGTTCTTGGATCAGTTCATTGTGGTATTCATTGACGATATTCTGGTTTACTCGAAGAGTTTTGAGGAGCATGCTGAGCATTTGAAGATCGCACTGCAGACGTTGAGACAGGAGAAATTGTATGCGAAGATGAGTAAGTGCGAGTTTTGGCTGGAGGAAGTAAAGTTTTTGGGGCATGTTGTGTCTGGCGATGGAATTGCCGTCGATCCAGAAAAGATTGCAGCAGTTCGAGATTGGCCGATTCCAAAAAATGTTGCGGAGATAAGAAGCTTTCTTGGACTCGCCGGATACTACAGAAGATTTGTGGAGAACTTTACTCGTCTGGCGGAGCCGTTAACCAAGCTTACGCGCAAGGAGGTACCTTTTGTATGGACGGATACGTGTGCGTTAGCTTTCGAGACGTTGAAGTAGAAATTGATAACCGCCCCTATTCTGACCGTGCCAGACAATTCCGGAGGATTGGTGATTCACAGCGACGCATCTGGGAAAGGATTGGGATGTGTTTTGATGCAGCATGGTAAGGTTGTAGCGTACGCATCGAGACAATTGAAGACCCATGAGAAGAATTATCCAACTCATGACTTGGAGCTTGCGGCTGTGATTTTCGCTTTGAAGATTTGGAGACACTACCTTTTGGGCGAAAGAGTCGAAGTTTTTACAGATCATAAGAGCTTGAAGTATGTGTTCACACAGAAGGAGCTTAACATGAGGCAGCGTAGATGGTTGGAGCTGATGGCTGACTACAATCTTGATCTTAAGTACCATCCGGGGAAGGTTAATGTTGTGCCGGATGCGCTTAGTCGGTTACCAGCAATTCAGGTGTTAACTACGCAGAAGGAGATCGTCGCAGATTTTCGAAGATTTGACTTGGAGGTTGTGCTACCGCGTTCTACGGGACAGTTGATGCAGCTGCAAGTGCGTTCGTCATTGATCGAGAATATTAAAGCAGCACAATCGCAGGATCCTAGACTGCAGAAGTTTCGAGGACAGGTTGAAGCCGGACTACGAACAGATTTATTGATCCACGAAGATGGTTCGTTGAGGTATGGTAACCGTTTGTGTGTGCCAAAGGGGAATATTCGTGAAAAGCTTATGAAGGAGGCACACAGTTTAGCTTATTCTGTACATCCAGGAGGCACAAAGATTTACCGAGATATTCGACAACATTTCTGGTGGGAAGGCATGAAACGGGAGATTGCTCGCTTTGTGGCTAAGTGCTTGGTGTGTCAGCAAGTTAAGGCTGAACATCAAAGGGTTGCTGGTTTATTGCAACCACTTCCGATTCCTCAATGGAAGTGGGAACATATAACCATGGATTTCGTGACGGCTTTTCCGCGGAGTCTAAAAGGCAACAATGCAGTATGGGTAATTGTTGATCGATTGACCAAGGCAGCTCACTTTATTCCTTTCCAGGTTGGTCAATCAACAGAGACCTTGGCAGAGCGGTACATGCAGGAGATTGTAAGATTGCATGGAGTACCGGTGAGCATCGTGTCCGATCGTGACACTCGGTTCTTATCACACTTTTGGCGGAGTTTACAGGAAAGTTTGGGGGCTCGATTGAAGTTTAGCACAGCTTATCATCCTCAAACTGATGGTCAGTTGGAGAGAACGATCCAAACTCTTGAGGATATGTTGAGAGCCTGCATGTTGGACTTCAAGGGTTCATGGGAGGATCATCTACATTTGGTGGAGTTTTAGTACAACAACAGTTTTCAGGCAACTATCCAGATGGCTCCATTTGAAGCTTTGTATGGCCGTAAGTGCCGTTCACCTGTTTGTTGGGACGATGTCGGTGAACGAAGGTTGTTGGGACCAGATTTGGTTGTGCAGACAGTTGAGAAGGTTAACACTATCAGAAATCATATGAAGGCAGCTCAAGACAGACAGAAGAGTTGGGCTGACACGTCAAGAAGACCTCTAGAGTTCGCCGTGGGTGATTTGGTATTCTTGAAGATATCGCCGACTAGAGGGGTGATTCGTTTTGGGAGTCGAGGAAAGCTTATTCCTCGATTCGTTGGACCCTTTGAGATCTTGGAGCGTGTTCGTGAGGTAGCATACCGTTTGGCGTTACCGCAGTCCTTGGCAAATGTGCACGATGTGTTTCACGTATCTCAACTACGAAGGTATGTTCGAGATGAAACGCACGTATTGGATCATTCGGAGCTAACAGTACTGGAAGACTTGACTTTTGAGGAGCGACCGGTTGAAATCGTGGATCGAGGGGAAGAGGTTCTTAAGAACAAGGTTATCCCCCTTGTGCTTGTTTCTTGGGGTAATCGATCGCATGGAGAGTCCACTTGGGAATGAGAAGGTGAAATCCGGTAGAAGTTTCCTCACATTTTCTTGTAGTTTCTGTATTTGTATTCTTGGAATTTCGAGGACGAAATTCTTTTTGTAGTTGGGTATAATGTAACACCCGAGCCTAATACTACTATTTTCAGTTACTGTTTGAGCATAATGTGGTACTCATTTCATTTGTCTTGCTTGTTTGTGGCTTACTGTAAAATTTTACCCGGAAAAGTCATTTCTGCATATAACAATTTTGGCATCTAAAATAAAATTAAAAATATTCATCTTGGCCTACTTGACACCCCTAACCCCGTTGTAGCGTCCGTGCATCGTGTTCTCGTCCCGTTCAGTGAAACGGGCGAGTTTGGATGGTTACGCGCGCGTACATGTGTCCGTTTTGGGGTATGCTTTTTAATCAGAAAACACTTAATTTTAAAATTTGGAACCCGCTTAAAATCCTATTATTTCAATTTCAAATTTTTGGACCCTACCCGGGCGCGATTTGGAAATGTTTTACTTTGCGCCAAAATCCCAAATTTTATATATTTTTAAACCATCGCATATTTAAATATTTTTAACCAATCTAATGGTTTATAACCGTATAAATATTTTTTTAGATTTCTAAAATCCTTCAAACTAATTTCCCCTCAACAAATCAGCCAATCACTTTCACCCATTTATTTTCCGTGTGCCCTTCATATCTCTCTCTCTCTCTCCCTCACCGTCTCTATCTCTCTTTCTCTCTCTCTCTCCCCCTCATATCTCTGTCTCTCTCTTTCTCTATCTCTCTTTCTCTATCTCTCTTTCTCTCTCTATCCCCATAATCTCTCTCTCTCTCCTCCTTTCTTTTTAAACTTTTCCCTCCTCTCTTTTTCTTTTCTCACGAGAACCGAAACCATCTCCCCCTCGAGCCCTAAGCCACCGCCGCCTTCACCCTTCACCACCGCAGCCCATGCCGGCACCACCGTCGCCTGCGCCCGCACCTCCTCACCTCACCAAGCCCCTCTTCCTCCTTTCCCCGCGTTCCCAGCCACCTGCTCACCAGACCCGCGACCACCTGCAACCCCTTGCACACCGTCGGACCGCCGTCTGTCGCCGCCGACGACCCCGTCCTCTTGCCCCCGACCTCGCACACTCCTCGGTAAGTTTCACCTCCCCTCCTCTCTTCATTTCTCCTTTTCTCTGATCTGTAGAAATTTTCTTGATCTGCTGACCCCTCGCCGCGGTCACTGTAGGCCACCGCCGGAGCCGTCGACCTCGTTGTCGTTCTCGTGTCTTCTCTGTGTAACCACAGAGCAGCCCTTGTAAGCCTCCTATTCTTCTTCTTTATTCCTTTCTTGTTGCAAAGTTCTTGACATTCACTATTCTCATTCTCGCCGGAATCCGGCGATGCTGACGACGTGATCCGACGTTCCAGTAAGGTACCCCGATCCGCGTGGTTCCATTGTTCGTTGTTTGGGTTCAATCCGTGAACCGTGCGCCCGTCGCAAGTTTCCCCGCCGACGTTACGTTCCGTTTTCCCGGTTCACGACTCGTCGAGGCAAGTACCCCTTACTACATGCTATACAATATTTACATATGTATTTTGACACCCTAAACTTGTAAATTTAACTTGGTACGATCCTTTCTCATTTTGGGTACAATATTGCATTATATCATTTTGCCGTTAAACTTGGAACCTACAGTTGAAAATTGAACCTAATAACCATATTTATCTGTTTAATCACATTTCTTAATGTCAGCATAGCTTGTGGCATTTATCCCTGTAGTTCTGTTCCTTTCGGACACTTGTATGCATTTAACCTGAAATAGCTGTACTGAACCGTTACATAGATCATTGCACCTCTAAGGGTTGTTAAACCTGTTAACATGACTAAACGGCTATATTGGTCTTACTGCACTCTTGTAATCATCTCTGTAACAAATTGATATCTGTATTGCAAATTGAATGAAACTGCTTATTACTTAATTCATCGCTTATCTCATGTTGTTAATACCCATGTTTGATTATATATCTGATTGTGAGCACACCCACAATATTGTTTACATCTTGACCAGACATTGCCGCACATATATATATTGATATACCTGACATGGTACCGTACACTGTTGACTTGACCGGATGTACCATGACCTGACCCGTTATCTGGTCTTGTGTCTAATGCCAACAAACCTGATATGTAGTCCTCATGGACCGTTCCTGTTGTCTATCCAGACAAACCTGCTTTTACCTGATCCTGTGTTGGCATTAGTTCTTGATTACTGAATACCTGACTTGACATACATAACTTGGGGGTATGGGGAAATCAAAGGTGAAACCTGACTTGTAACTCAACAGTTCGATACCTGTTCTGATCAGTCTTACGGGCTAGGCCAGCCCCGGAGTGATGATGCTGACATCACTCGCCCATCCTGCTACCTGTTACTGCCTAGCGGCACGTCTCGGATTCAGCCCCGAGAGTCTTGACCGTGGTCTCGGGCATGCACGGGATACTATTGAGTTACATCGATGATTCATCAATTTGGTTTCAAAGACTCTAGAATAGAAAACCTGATAGAACAGTTTAGTTACCCACTGCACACTACCCTGCACTGCTTGATTCACATTATTACTACTCTCGTTTTATTCATGTTTATATTACATTGCCTGCTACACTGTTCATATTATATTACTTGATGACATGACGCGCTGACGTCTGGGTTTTGCATGGCCCAGATTCCGTACCGCTGTTGCAGTCCGAGTAGGAGTACTTCAGCCAGCAGGCTGAGCTGTGAGTTCTGTAGTAGTTAGTTTTATTTCCTGCATTTATTTCCTGATGTGAGCCCGTATTATGGGACATACATTTCAGTTATTTGTATTGGATCATTTGCTTCCGCATTTATTATTTATTGACTCCTGTTATTCTGGATTTTGGACATGTTTTAGATAGTTTTATCTTGTTCTTGATAAAGTTCATAAACTTTATAGGACTTAAAAAGGGTTTAGGGATGTTCATCATCCATTAGCCTACCCTAATCCTACGAACCCTAACAAGCGGAGAATTACTCGCGCATGTTGGGAGAAAAAGAGATGGAGAGAAAATGCATAATTAAACTACAAAGAAATAGAATAAAAAAAACAAAGCTACCTTTATTAATCAAAAATATTCATTACACTTTGATTCCTTAGAAAATGATTACAAAGACTAGTTTGCTTCTCGATCTCTTTCAAGGAGGTAGACGAACAATTGATGATCAGTCTGGATGCGTGAGCCATCTTGGACTTCGTGATCGCGTCGACTTGATGAATTTTCCAAGAGGTTCTCGGTCCCTATTTATAGTCCAAAGCCAGGAACCTTTGCTTCCAAATTAGGGAAATAGCTGTAAAGATTCACCCAAAATTTGCGCAGCCTCTATCTCCACAATCCTGCTGCGGATCTGCGGCCCAAGGGGGGTATGGCCGCAGATCCGCGGCCATTTAATCTCGTCCCTTCATCAAACTTCAAGGGCTCTGTCCTTGTGACATTTGGCGATCCTTGGAACCTTTGTATCATGGAAATCTTCTCGTGGTTGCTTCCAGACTTGGTCTCCAAGTTTTGCTTTCTTAATTAGGCAAGTTTTCTTTAACAACTTGATTTCCTTGATTTTAGTCTTGAAAAATTCTGCACAACTTGGAAAAATTCTGCACAACAACTCAAATAATATTTAGTAGATTTCGTTCTACTAGGATTTGGTCAATGATATTATTTGCATACATTTTCCTACCAAATGCTAATTTTAATATATCAACACATGGAAAATATTATTTTTACAGATAAACCCTCATATGTATGATATATTATAATAAAGACCTTTTTTTAATATGAAAATGGTAGGAAAAATGTAATAACAAATGTGCAGTTTTATCAACTGAACGAACCTACAAACAGCCATTACTGAAACGTGCCTTGAGTTTATCCGGATTCTGGTTTTAAGCATCAGCCGGACAACTCCCTATACCTTTACATCATTAAGATATAAATTGATTCTATATATATCTAATATAGAAACAAAAGCACTAATCTAATTTGAACCAGATTCAAAATCATGCAGCTGTCTCCAGTGCATATCAACCAAATGGAAAAAAGGCCATTTAACATTACTCATCTAGGAGTGCATCCATATATGAGTAACCTGAAAGAGAAGCAAGTTCTCAAAACCATTACTATCAACGGAATACCAAACACAAGTATCTACATCTTCGACTTCCTCGAAGAATCCTGATACTTCTAATAAATGGTTCTCTACTTTATTCTTATACCTACAACTTCTCAAAATCTGACCTTGCATTTCAACGAAATAAATGTCTAGAATCAGAGAAGTTATGAGTAAACAGAATACAGTGCGAGTACCAACCCCATTATCCTAATGGACACTGGACAATATACAATACTTTGTATAAGTCCCCTGAGTTCAATAACTCAAACCCTGTGCATCGTAAGTTTGAAAAACTGTACTATGGTTAAGAAGAATTACACCGCTGTTTAATGCACCTTACCTAATCTCCAGCTGATATAGGTAAATGTCACAGACATAATATCAAAAAGTTATATCTCACTTTATAAAATAAATATACAGATATATCAGTTTGAAATTGGTGCATAACAACGGATATTCAAAACCAAATATTTATCATCCGGCAAAATCCAGATGATTTCCTCAAATATCACCAATTACAACGAATTCTGATATAAAGAGGATCTAATCACCTAATTCCCAATATCTTACTCCCACTCACCATCCGTAATAACATACAGATGTGAGAAACTGATCTGGTAAATACATACCCTGGAGTTAGATTCCAATCGGGAAAACAGTTTGCAATTAACATTGCACAGTGAAACTGAAACATGAAAATATTTCAAAAAGGGTAACTGGTATTCCTAGTAACGCCTCTTCCATTATCCTGAATCATGACAGTAACCATATACTATACCTGCCCTCACTGCAATCCCTTTATTATGTCTTTACTTATTACCTTATGTACACCTTCTTTAGGCTAACTGGTTTTCTTCTTTCCTTACCCTTCGGCACCAGCCTAATGTTTGGAAGAAGACTATCCAATAAGCGTAATAGGTGTACTCTCCTAATCCTAGGAGCCCTCGCAACCTGAGAGAAGGTAATGGGAAAAGTCATCCGAATAATCTTATTCAATCTCTCCAGAACCAGAATCCATCCTCGAAAAACTTCCTTCGAGTTCGTATGTAACTATACGATGGATTTATCTAATGGAAGTGGATATCCGTAGTGATACGGAGTGTCCTAGAGAAATGCAAAGTGGATGTAGGAGTGGCATGGGTATACCTGGTTTCGTCATGAATGACGGTGATCGCAATTTCCTTTGCCATTATTCTAATCCCTTTATATATCTTTACTTATTACCTTCTGTACACCACAGTTAAGCTTGTTGGTTTTCTTCCATCCCTACCGTTCGGCACCTGCCTATAGTCTGGAGGAAGACTATCCAATAAGATCAATAGGTGTACCCTCTCCTAATCCTAGGAGCCCTCACAACCTGAGAGAAGGTAAAGAGAAAAGACAACCGAATAATCCTATTCAATCTCTCCAAAACCAGAATCTATCCTCGAAAAAGTTCCTTCGAGTTCGTATATAACCATACGATGGATTTATCCTATGGAAGTGGATGTTCGTAATAATACGGGGTGTTCTGGAGAAATGCAAAGGTGATATAGAAGTGGCAATGATATATGCGACACCGTGACATTTCAAAAGCCAAAGTATTTTAAGAAGGTTCGGTTAACTTGGTTCATGAGTTTTAGTCAAAGGTCGGGTCATAGTCGCAGCCAGAGAGAGAGAGAGAAGAAACACTCAGCGTGCACTCTAACCTAGATCAGAATGGTTAATCGTTTTATCTAAATCTGGATGGCTCCCACTGTTTCCTCGAATTCTCCTCCAAACCCAAAAGGAGAATTAGTCAGAATCACCGGAAGAGTAATCCTACTCATCAGTGGGAATCGGGATCCAACTATCATCGCATGATAACGTGATGGAAGCCACTCAAGTCACCACACTCCAGAAGGTATGCGCAAGCCTGACAAGTTTCCTGTATGTTTGAAACTCCCGATATGATTTTTACCCCAAGCGGCTTATGACCTTGACAGAGGTCAACATATCATAAGTCGCAAGTCAAGTTCAACCCGTCATTGTCCTGGATTAACTTAGACCCACCCGCACGAGCCCTTGACAGAGGTCAACATGACTGTGCGACTGTCCTAAATAATCGCATATCTGTGCAGCAAACAGGCATTACCCAGCTACCGAGCACTGTGCCTTGACAGAGGTCAACATACACAGCATGAATACTAAGTAATACCTGTAAGAAATGACGGAGGGCTCCGACTAGTTTTTGGCGAAAAACATTTAACGTAATGAACTTGATATCGTTGAAGGAACCTAGTGGTTTTATAAATATATATAGTGGCGAAAACTTTTGCTAAAGAGGTCACTCCCGATGAAGGGATCTCGGCTCTTTCCTCATCGAATGAGGTGCAGGATATTCTAAACTGAATACCACGATGTAAAGCAAAAGAAAACGACTATAGTGAAGTTATTACGTTGACGCAAACTTTTACCCAAAGGGTCACTCCCGATGAAGGGATCTCGGCCCTTGTCTCGTCGAATGAGGTGCAGGATATTCCCAATCGAATACCACGATGCAAAGCAAAAGAGAACGTCTGTAATGTCAGTTTTTAAAAAACTTGGTTCCAACAACATCAAATATAGGTTTGTTTTATCTTTGCATTGATAAGAATCAACGCAGTCTCATCAATTAATCACACCAGAAAAAAACGAAAATAAAATGTACGTATATGCCATTCGCATTCGCCACTGGGTCCCGTCATCACCCGTTAGGTTACTTAACTAACGACAGAGCAGGGACTGGACTAGCGCGGGTGCAAAACATATACAACATCTACTAGTATATATATAAATATATAACAATCGTCCCAGGCATGATATAAGCAACATCACAGAAACATCACAGAAACAACACAGAATGGTGGATAATCTGGAGCCCCGGTTTTCACTTGAGCCGCAAGTGAGACCCGACGTTTCCTGTCGTGTGGATAGCCTGTGCAATGAAGCCTAGACCCCTACGAGCGCGGCAAGCTACCCGCCAAAACCAGAAGCGAGGCAGCCCCTTCAACAAAGTGAATGGGTCACCCGGCACTTCACGAAATCCGGTAACTTGAGCACTCCTCCTGGGTTAACCTATACCCTCTATGAGTGCGGCGAATAGCCCGCCGATTCTAGAGTAAGGTCCCCTCCATCCCAACGCCATGAGATGCGGACCAGTTGCCCTCTAGAATCTGGCTATTCGTGCACTCCACCGCGGGGTAATCCAAGTACAGAAAATAAAATAATATACATAGGTGATATCGACCTCAGCCCGGTCATGCCCCAAAAGAATAATATACAAACTGGCAGTGACGGCAGTCCACATGTCGGACGCTCACCCCGCAATATCAAATGTACAAATAAAATGAAAACTGTACTATCATTGCACCACTGGCTATCCACCACGAAGATCCAACCAACATCACATCACATCACAGAACATAAACGTGAATGTCACGTTCGCAAACCCGTCTAAAAGACATATAGCAATTAGACGAGTTTACCGATCAAATGATATTCACGATCGCAGATAGTAATGTAAGTACTGATAAACGCACACTTAAAATATCGATCGACTAAATTCCAAATTGACCCCAATAGCAATAACAGCACTGCACAGAAAACTGGGCCAAAACAGAATATCACAAAAATCACAATTCCAAGTCAGGGGGATACAGGAAAAATTTTGAAGCCCGTCGCCACTAAATGGCCGCGGAAGCGCCGCTAATAGGGGGTAAGTGCGGCGGTTCCGCGGCGTCTTGGAGGCTTCAGGAGCCCAAATTTTTCCTGTATCCTTAAAATCGCCTGCACGGATTTTTAAGATGCCTGAAATAATTTTTTGACCACTTTTGAAAATCGACAGCAGATGCAAAAATGAAATCGTGATTTTGGCAATTTCCATCGATCGATCTTTTAAGCACGTTTAAATAAGCTAGTAAGGGGTTTAAAGGGTGACTCTGATACCATGTTGGGTCACGGCAGCGCCCTGGCCATCGAAACGCGGCCAAAATGCGGAACAAAAATTTCTGAAACCGGCGCTACCACTACCCGAATCCCGGATCGACCTTAAACCCTAAACTAGCAAACTAACTAAGAGTTAGAATCGTTATATCGAGTTGATCCGTATCCTTCGGTCTTCATTCTAAGCTCCTAGCGGCTCCTTGAAATGGTTTGGTTGCCGGTCTTCCTTCATCTCCGATGATCCACCCGAGGGAAACGGTGCAAGCTCCAACTTCGTCGAACGAAGCAACCGACGCTTCGAAGTTGCTAGCGATGGAGAGCCGAGGTGTATGGAATTGTCACTATATTTTTCTCTCTACCCAAAATGCTCATGGAGCAACCATAGAAGATGAAGAGAATGAGGGAAAACAATGGCATGAACTAGAAATGGCTAAGTCCTTTTTTTGAAGCATGAGTGAGAGAGAGGGCTAATATGTAATAAAATCATCATCCAAATGAAATGATCCTCATTCCCACAAAATAGTGGCCGGCCCCCTCTCACCCTCCCATCATAAAAAATGTCTTTTCCAAATTTGCATTAAACAAATGTGCAACCATGCTTTGACCCATGCCATTTACATGTCCATGACCATGCCTCCTTTTCCACCTCATTTATAAAAAAACAAATGAATTTCCATAAATGGAAAATTATATAAATGAGGTGGCATCTTCTAGAAGCTATTCCGTATAAAATACGGAATACTTCCCGGTACATGTATCGAAATACATATACGCGTATTCATACCAAAATACGAATAGCCAAGAGAGAAAATGAATAGTGAAAAATAATACTAGAATACATATATATAAATACATATGTAAATTATTAAATCAAAAACCTGATTTAATAATCTGGCTTAATCCCAAGCCTCTAGTATTATCAACCGTCCGTTTAAAGTCTGCGCCTGTTCACACCATAATTTTGTATTATTATATTCCCCATTCTTGTTCTTTTTATAAATAAACAGGTGCTTTTGACGCATGTCTGCTACATATTACAGGTTACAGGTTCTTGGAGCGAAAACAGTGAAAAGACAAAAGACGACACAAAAAAGAGACCTTGACCAACAAATAGAAGGATCTTAATCAAGCCTACACAAAAGATCAGTACAAGGCAACGCAAGGTCCAAGATTACAAAGCAAACGGTTAAAAGTCCACTTCAATTGTTCACTGGAGATCTGGAAGAAATAGAGAAGCCAAATTGAATAAAGATCCAAAGAAATAAAAAGCCCAAGAAGCCCAGAATCAGTTCCAAAATTTCCAGACATAAAATTTTACCAAAGCTTGGAAGTCTACTTTGACTAGGTCTTCCTAAGGATATTTTGGTAAATGTAGACATGCGAATCAATTGTAACCTAGGGTTTCTATCTCCTATAAATAGAAACCCAAATCATTGTATTCTTTTTATGCCTCTCTTCATTAATAAATTTCAGCATTCTTTTGGAGAGCATCATTTTTTGTAAGTTCTTTATTTTCTGCCCTAGGTTAATTTTCTATTCTTACCCTAGATAAATTTAATTCCTTGCCCTAGTTAATCTTTTATTTTCTGCCCTAGATAAATGTATTTTAATTCCCTAATGAGTGAGTAGTCTCCTCGCTTGTTAGGGTTAGATCTGGGGAAGGTTTGAGAGACAAAGATCTCTCATCCCCTTTCTTGCCCGTCATATATTTTCATAGAACTCCATGCATACCTTCTTATTCCGCTCCCTACGGCATTCTATCTCTCGAGGTAGCGGTGATACCGTAGTCTAAAGGCCCGGATATTAAGGTTTTCCATGGAGGTTAGGGTAAAGATTTCTAAAGGAAGGACAAGGATCGAGAGGAAGAACAATCTTCCCAATCATCCTAATCCCTTTTATTAATATTTACCATAACACCTAATTAGATCTTCATATGGGTATAGAAAGCGGTGACATTTATAGACTTTCCAAACTTAACCTAGGCCTAACCCAAGAAAGACTTAGATATAGATTAATTTAGTTTTTAGATTTAATAAATCAATCCGAACACCCATCGGAATTAACTCGTTAGAGTGAATAGGAAATTCACAACATCCCCATGGACCGACCCGTACTCACCGGCTAGCTGCATGCGACGCCGTTCTTGATTGCGGTTAATAGATAGTTTTTGAGATCAATCAAATGGCGCCGTTGCCGGGGATGGCGTGTTATTTCCTTTTTGCAATTTCGGGTTAATCTAAATTTAAAAAATCATAAAAATCTAAAAAAATCCAAAGAAAAATATAAAAATATATCATCTGTTATTTTTGGAAAGGGTATCTTTGTGTGAATTTTGCAGGATCTATGCACAAATTCGGATCTGGAAACCTACAGAAAGCGAAACAGCAAATAGACGATCCTATCAACAGAAGATTGCAACAACAGAGGAACAGAAAAAAATTTAGAGGACCGAGTCAACAAGTCAACCGCGCGATCTGGTGCAGCAGCAGCCAAAAAAAAAAAAAAAGCGCCGGCGGCTCTTTCCGGCCGCGGAACCGCCGCGGGACATCCCTTCTGGCCGCGGAACCGCCGCGGCCTGGTCGACATCTGGAGCAAAAAAAAAAAGCAGTAGAAGCGCAGTTAAAAAAAAAAAACTGTAAGTCTTCGAATCTCCTCCTCTGCAAATCTCTGATAGATCTTCTGCAAAATCTCCTGCAGGATTCTTTGCGCTTAAAAATCTTCCCCCTTCCAAATAACAAATCTTGTGCAGGATTCTTTGCGCGCGCTTAAAATAATAATTGATTGCAAGTGATCTTTTCTGATTTGTATATCCTTAATCTTTTTGCTAAAAATATCTTTCCAAATAAAGAGCAAGCGGAAAAAGGAAAATTTTAATTAGAAAACTTGCAAACCTTGAAATTCACAAAAAAGATTTGATTGCAAGTGATTTACTGTTTTGCATATTTTTAATCGGATTTTAAGGGGCTTTTGACCAATTCAAATTGGGTGGGGATTTCATCACCCTTCTCAGGACCCCAGAAATCACATAAGGCATATGTATTGACCATCTATTAATTAAAAAATACTAGACTCAGCCCTAAGGATTTCGAGCTCAATAGGACAGAGGACTAGTTATAGGCATCGACCGTTTATCCTAACCTGACTTTGCGGTGTCTAGGAAAGTGTGTCAAAGGCTAGTGGTTTTTAATTAGGCCCACAGTGTGGTTCCTTCCCACTTACCTGGCACTTACCTGGCCGCAATTGGCGGTGAAGAGGCGGTTTGAGGTCCTATTTCTAACCCTTTGGAACAGTTAGGAGCTGTCTAGCTGACCTAGGTGACCTTAGATCTAGGTCTGATTGTGCATTTCTGGTTGATTACATTTGTGTCTAAGCCCTTTATCGAATTTTTTTTTCTGCAAACAGTCTCGAATAAAGAGAAAAAGGAAAAAAGGAAAATCTTTTATAAACAACTTGTAAATTTTTGCCGCTAAGAAATCCTTGCACCACCTACCTCTTTCTCTTCTTTTTCTTCTATCATGGGTTCCCCACATCATAAATCACTTGCCGAACTTTGGTATCCCGAACCTAATTTTGCATCGTACGTCAATTTGTTCAGTCAATTTAAAGACGATCCTTCCTTGCCTAAAAAATCTTTGAAAGATCAAATAGAGGCATCTAGGAGAAACAGTTTGACTTTTCAACCCACTTTGTGTCAACCAAGTCAACCTTTACCACCTTCACATGTTGATACTACTTTTCCAAGTCCTGCTGTAACTTCTAAACCAATGTCCATTGCTGAGCATATTGCTCAATCTTGCAGTCGATCTTTCACCCCTCTCCACTCATCTAGTTCTAGGGATCCACACGACTTGTCAC
Source organism: Agapanthus africanus (assembly GCA_030015575.1). NCBI lineage: Eukaryota > Viridiplantae > Streptophyta > Magnoliopsida > Asparagales > Amaryllidaceae > Agapanthus > Agapanthus africanus. The sequence goes on from CM057339.1 coordinate 34,433,708, forward strand.
CTTTTTATCCAGATGTTGACCCTACCTCTGTCCTACCACCCACTTCCTACAAGTCCTACCCGACTTTACCACCTTCACTAGACACTGTTTCTACACAGCCTGTTGGGAGTTTTGCATATCCATACCATTTTGAATCTTTTACCAAAACCCCCTCACCACCTAAGTCTAGTTTGGAAGAGTCATTAGAGGCATATATTGCAGCAACAAATAAAATGACTAGGAATGTGGAAACGTCCGTGGCCGCCCTTATGCAACCTAGTGAACCGGTAGCTAGTTTCTCGCTAGCTCAAAATTTTTTAATGTATAAGGAGGCGGTTGGACAGAGTGAGAATGTGAGACGATTTTCAAATCAAACCTACCCTTACCCAGTTGAAGCCTACAACTCCTGTTTTCCATCGATTGCCCTAAATAGTTCACCTGTTGAAAATAAAAATGAGTTGTGTGATTTTATAGTGCTTGATTTGCCAAATTGTGAAGAAGCCCTTTCGAGTGAAACCGCACCTAATCCGTTTGACCTTTACACCTCCACTCTAGAACCTGACTTGATAAATATCCATACTTTTGATGAGGTGTCTAAAGAAATTGATTTTCACTTGATTGAGGATATAGACGCCGGGAATATTTCGGATGATGAACCTGTCGATTTGATTGAAATTTTATGTTCAAATCATCATTCCGAGTTATTAGATGTCTCTCCCGAACTTCATATGCGTCTGGATATTGATGATAATGGCATGGATGAGTTGAATTTTGAGGAGAATTATAAGGATAGTATTGATGAGAGTTTTGAGGATCTTATCGAGGTTGAACCATTTTTATTTGATATGTCTGATTTTCCAATTCATCCTCCTGAACCTTTGACTGTTATATCACCCTCCCTCCTTTCCATCGTTCCGACCCCGCTTGAAGACTGTGAGCTTGAAAATTTTTCCTTTGAATCTGACACAGTTCTCACAGACGATAACACTTATGAGTGTTTCACTTTTTCGGACGATATTGATGACTCACCGCCCGAGTTTGAGTCCTTTACATTTTCAGATGAGTTAGTTGAACCATCAGACTCGGTTGCTTACAGTAGTTTCGAACCATTAATGGAATCTTTCAAGTTCGAGACAGTTTACTACGGTGAGAATGATACTATCCCTGATTCCCTTCCTTTCGTCATTCCTATTGTTCCGACCGTACAAGAGACTGTTATGCTTTCATCTCCAATACCAAGTTCAGCATACCCATGTTTTCTTGCGAATCTTGAGGGATTTGACCCCATTTCTCGACAGGTTGATAGGTTAGCGCAATCACTTTTAACACATCGGTCATCACATATTGCGCTAATTTATTCACTCGATTTACACCCTCAAGTTCGTGCTACACTTCCTTCTCCTTTCCGCCATTCTTCTTCCCCACCGAGACCATATTCTACCCTTCTTCCCACACGGTCTCGTGTGTTTCTCATTTCTTTTCTTTCCACTCCATTATTTCACCAACTCGACCATTACCACGATAAGATTTTTGAATGGTTGGTGCTAACCTTTGGCTTGTGTAAGGCCAAGCTTAAGTTTGGGAGGAACCTTGTTGTATATATGTATATATATATATATTTTTTTTCTATAACAAAATAAAAAAAAAATCAAAACATTAAAAAAATATTTTAAAAAAATTGTAAATAAATAAACAGGGAAGTGCCGACATTTTAACCCTCTTGGTTTAGTATGACAGTGAGGACACTGTCAAGTTCAAGTTTGGGGGTATGCTCGGTACGTCTTCTTCCTTCGCATTCATTTGTACATATTTTTACATTTGCATACTTATTTGAAAACCCATAAAAATTGAAAAATTTCGAAAATTATAAAAATTAATGTATTCAATTTTGGCTAATTGACTTGAGTTTGACAGATAGGTTAACTGGCTAGGAACAACTAGATCTTAGACTTAGTGAATTAAAAACCCTCAAAATAACATTCCTTAAAGTTTAACGGTAGAAAGTATATGCCTTGTAGTTTATTTAGAAATAGGCAAATTTTGGGTTCACTTCTTGGGCTAAGTCGAAACAAGGGAAGAGTATTGATGTTCTTATTAGAGTATAAGTTTGAAAAATAGTTCCTACCTTAAGTCTAGATTCTGAAAATGTATACCCTACAATTTGCACAATCACGCACCTTGAAACTTGGAATAATAGAAGAGACCTTGAAATGCTCTTGTCTAAAGTCCTTAGTACAATGAAAATAAAAGAAAAAAAATAACAAGTGTGAATAAAGAATAAAAAAAATGGATACTGGTTTTTGTGATTACTTAAGGCTGCAAAAATAGAAAAAATATTTAGCGAGGGTGCTTCATCACCTAGTGCCTTAGACCAACTGGTTTGGGAGTCACTGCTAAAAGCCTTGGGTGTTGCAAGACTAGAAAGTATGCTTTAAAGTGCAAACACATCTTGTAATCGGTTGTTGGTACCTTAAGAAGTATTAACGGTCGCATGAAGGATGTGTAAGCAAAATTCATTTAAAAATTCACCAATTAATAAGTACTTTGGACAACGAACAAGAGTATGATTGCTTGATTTGAATTTCCAAGTGTAGGGATGATATTTACACACACGTAGGGGTATGTGATTGGGATTTAGATAAGAGAGAGGAATGAAGAATAGAACTTGTATCTTTAGTAGAGTTGATAAAAATTCCTAAGTGGAGATGGAACCCTAGAAGGAAAACTTAAGAAATGCCGAAAGCTAAGTAAGTCTACAGAATATATATAATCTTAAGTTAAATGATGAGGAAGTGTGAAGAATGTGGGTGGATAATTTACGAGTCGACGATAATAGAATTCCTTGTTAGAAAACCTAATTGGAGAAACAAAAGTTAATGGGCCGAATTGATAGGATTTTGTGGGTAGTATCCGCTGAAAACCCTCAGGAGACAACACTCCTCCTACTATGGACACCTAGAGGTTTAACGGCTTGTTGCACGAGCTCAGTGCAATCGCGTTTCCCTACGAAAGTGTGGTTAGGTTTTTGTCAAGAATAAAAAATAAGTTTGCTCGAGGACGAGCAAAAGATAAGTTTGGGGGTATTTGTTCACACCATAATTTTGTATTATTATATTCTCCATTCTTGTTCTTTTTATAAATAAACAGGTGCTTTTGACGCATGTCTGGTACATATTACAGGTTACAGGTTCTTGGAGCGAAAACAGTGAAAAGACAAAAGACGACACAAAAAAGGGACTTTGACCAACAAATAGAAGGATCTTAATCAAGCCTACATAAAAGATCAGTACAAGGCAACGCAAGGTCCAAGATTACAAAGCAAACGGTTAAAAGTCCACTTCAATTGTTCACTGGAGATCTGGAAGAAATAGAGAAGCCAAATTGAATAAAGATCCAAAGAAATAAAAAGCCCAAGAAGCCCAGAATCAGTTCCAAAATTTCCAGACATAAAATTTTACCAAAGTTTGGAAGTCTACTTTGACTAGGTCTTCCTAAGGATATTTTGGTAAATGTAGACATGCGAATCAATTGTAACCTAGGGTTTCTATCTCTTATAAATAGAAGCCCAAATCATTGTATTCTTTTCATGCCTCCCTTCATTAATAAATTTCAGCATTCTTTTGGAGAGCATCATTTTTTGTAAGTTCTTTATTTTCTGCCCTAGGTTAATTTTCTATTCTTGCCCTAGATAAATTTAATTCCTTGCCCTAGTTAATCTTTTATTCTCTGCCCTAGATAAATGTATTTTAATTCCCTAATGAGTGAGTAGTCTCCTCGTTTGTTAGGGTTAGATCTGGGGAAGGTTTGAGAGACAAAGATCTCTCATCCCCTTTCTTGCCCGTCATATATTTTCATAGAACTCCATGCATACCTTCTTATTCTGCTCCCTATGGCATTCTATCCCTCGAGGTAGTGGTGATACCGTAGTCTAAAGGCCCGGATTTTAAGGTTTTCCATGGAGGTTAGGGTAAAGATTTCTAAAGGAAGGACAACGATCTAGAGGAAGAACAATCTTCCCAATCATCCTAATCCCTTTTATTAATATTTACCATAACACCTAATTAGATCTTCATATGGGTATAGAAAGCGGTGAGATTTATAGACTTTCCAAACTTAACCTAGGCCTAACCCTAGCAAGACTTAGATATAGATTAATTTAGTTTTTAGATTTAATAAATCAATCCGAACACCCATCGGAATTAACTCGTTAGAGTGAATAGGAAATTCACAACATCCCTGTGGACCGACCTGTACTCACCGGCTAGCTGCATGCGACGCCGATCTTGATTGCGGTTAATAGATAGTTTTTGAGATCAATCAGCGCCGCACATGCACACATTTAACCGGACAGCTATATGTATCAACATACCTCATGTACACCATATCGCCTGAACCGTGAAAACCCTCTGTGTGGGACTCTAAAGACTCGTTAATACGCTGGCAGTGGGTTTAACCACAAGCACGTCAGCGGCACTAGCTGTACGTAACGGTTACCCAGGTATTGAGCGAAAGGGAGGCCAACGAGCAAACTCATCCTGAACCCCTACTGAGCCTGACAGTGACAATATCCGTACAGTCCGGTCTGTTCGTCTAAGAGTATCGCATATCGAGTCTAGTGGGTTGGATAAAATCAGACCTCCAACAACGCGATATTTAGTGTCGGCATGTAACCCATCACCTCCTGAGAAAATATCGATCCTGGATCGGTAATCCTCGTCTACCATGGCCATGGATTTGTGGTGATGGCCACCCGTACACAACGCGGCATCAACCCCCAATACCGGAAGAGACGAATCCCCGACGATCCGATCACTGCCTCCATGTGGCTCGGGACTGTACTTAACTAAAACCTGTTTACATGACTCCTTTGAGTCGTGGTAGGGTAGTAATCAAAGCACCGTGGGAACTCACACGAGACAAATGACGATCTCAGGTCGACAGACTAACCTGTACACATGTCACCTAGGAACTGCTATCTAACAATAGGTACAATACCAACTAGCAGGTTCCCGGCGAGTCCGTCCAGTTTACTCATAACCCAATGAGCACCTGCATACTATCTTAGGTGAACAAACTAACACCAATGGCTTGTGAGACCTGGCCACCGCTTCTCGTCGGGATCTCGATCAGTATACACTAGTCTACACTGGAGTATCGATGCCCGGTCTTGATACTCCTATGATTAGGGACATTTAAGGATGTGCTTATAGACCCCAGCTCCCACATATACGATCGCCATCATAATATTGGCAGTCAAGCAAGAATCCTATGGGCTCTATCAACACGTATATGATGATAAAAACAAACCAGATAGCATACTATCATCTTGAGTAAGACTGTTTTATCGGTATAGGTTCTGCCTCAATCATCATAATCATCTGTCCACGACTATGAAATTGCTTTGAGGGCACTATAGCCAACATAGGGTTGTCGCCGGGAAATTCGCCGGAGTTTCACCTCTTTGTTCACTTCAAATGCACACTAGGGTTTCTAGGAATTTCTTGAGAGTTTGCTCAGAATTTTGGGGTGAGGGGGTAGTGTTTAGGGGTTGTATTTATGGGTTAGGCTAAGGTTAGGGTAGATGAAATGTTTAATTGAAAAAAATGTGATAAATGTAATAAAATGTATTAAAAATGGAGTAATTAGGTTTTAAAAAGAGCTATGGAAATGGTCTGAGGAAATAAATTATGCAGGTGTACAGGGGAGACCAAAAGACACTTTTTTTGTGTTGGGGTCGTCGCCGGAATCGGCCGACTCGGCCATGACTCGGCCGGCGGCCTGAGTCTGCCGGTTTGCTGATTCCGGCCGAGTTAGGCGGCCGGAATCCTCCCCCGACAGCTGGTCTATCTTCTGGTATAGTTACATTTCAGGGTGTAGTGGGGGTTTTTGTGAGATATGCACGTGTAAACCCTTGGTATTCTAAAGGTTCAAAATAAAACAATATTAAAAATAATGTAGGGTATGGGATTTGAACTCTAGTGGCTTGGTTCAGCAGTGCAAGGTATTACCAATGAGCTACAAGCTTCTTCTTGTAATTAAAGAGCTAATTAATTACTTAAAATAATCAGAGCAAAAGTAAATACCCCAAGTATATATTAATTTTTAAGCAGATTTTTGTATACTAAAAATGGAGTTGTTACACTCGGTCCTTTATATAGCCCCAAAACTAGAAACCAAAGATCCCCAGAATTAGGGTTTTTTGTTGCAAATCACAACTAAAAATCCCAAATCCTGACTCAGTGAATCGGCCGCGGATCCGCCGCATATTGCATGGTTTGCCGCGGATCCGTGGTTTGTTGGTGAGATCTTGGGTATAAATTTCTGGGGCTTTATTCTTGGGACACATGGAGATTTAGTTGATGCCTGGAAATTGAAAATATTTCTTGAGTCTCTGCTAGTATTGATTCTTCAATTTTCTTTAATATTTCGGCAGATTTTTGATTTCCGACATCTCAACATCTCGATCTCCTGACCTGAGCCAAAGATTGCACCATATTTCAAAGAATAATGTTAGTAATATTTGGTATTTTTGAGATATTATCCTAACCAATTTGATATGATATTATATTTTAAGAATATTGATTAAGGATATTTGATATAATATGCATATTTAAATTATCAAAATATTATATAAATATTATATGTATATATTTTCCTTCATAATGTTAATTATAATATTTAAACATATGAAAATAGTATTTTTACAGATAAACTCTCATATGTGTCATATTTATAATAAACACTTTTAGATATTTAAGAAAAATAAGGAAAATGTCATATCAAAAGTGCGATATTTTCGACTGAACAAATACCCCCAAACTTAACTTTGATCGTCCCGAGCAAACTTATTTATTCAAGAGAGGGAGAAAGAAAAAGAAAAACCTAAGTAGCACACTTTCGTAAGCAACACGATTGCACTGAGCACGTGCAGCAAGCCGTTAAACCTCTAGGTGTCCCTAGCAGCAGGAGTGTTGTCTCCTGAGGGTTTTCAGCGGATTACACCTACAAAATCCTATAATAAAAGAAAGATAGTGAAAGTTACATACAAAGATAAGAACTATAAAAAAAAGAACTTGAAAATAAGAGTTTCCAACTATACCAGTTTTTCGGTTGTCATGAGCCCTATCTTAATGGTCGTGAAAAGATATTAGAAATCACATCATACCTCAATAAAACATCGTCTTTAGTTTTCCTCCCTATCTTTCTTCCAAACATTGATCATATACCCCTACATGTGTGTAAAAGATATCCCTACACTTAGAGAATTCAATTCAAGCTATCATACTCTTATCCATCTTCCTTAGTAATTTTTAGTTGGTGAATATTTTAGATGAAATTGCTCACACATTCTTCATGCGACCGTTAATACTTCTTGAGGTACTAACCGACCGATTACAAAATGTGCTTGCATTATTAAGGCGTAATCTCTCGTCTTGCAACACCTAAGGCTTAGCAGTGGCTTCCAAACCAGTTGGTCTAAGGCACTAGGTGATAAAGCACCCTCGATATATTTTTTTTATGCTGCCTTGGTAATTTCAAAACCAGTGTTCATTTTTTTTCCACCACTTATAATTTTTTTTCTTCATACCAAGACTTTTAGACAAGAGCATTTCAAGGTATCCTCTACTATCCTAAGTTTCAAGATGTATGCAAGTGCGTATAGTAGGGTATCAACGTTCAAATTTTTGGCCTTAAGAATATGGATTATTTTTCATACTTGTTTTTATCCTTAGATTAGCAATTTACTTCATCTTACTAACCCTTGGGACAACGACTTATAACTACTTATTACTAGTTTCGTTTAAGAAAATATCCAGCTTTCTTGCTTTTCTTAAATTATTTCTATCTTTCATATGTAAATTTTTCACTTTCAAACTTTCATGATCAAAAAATTTTTGTGCTTATATATAGTATAATACAAAGTAATGCGTGAATAAGCACAAACCTTCCCCAAACCTGGTTACAACAGTGTCCTCACTGATATCATCTGTTATGCTTAAAAAACTGTAGACCTTGGAGAAAAAGTTAGTAACGGGGACATAAAATAGTGAAAGTAAGATTCTCCCCCAAACTTATTTTTTGGTTCACAATTTTATAAAAAAATCTTTCAAGAGCCAAAATATCCTCCAAAACTTGAGTTAAATAGTATTAAGCATTTAAAATTATTGGGAGGGTTAAAATTATTGGTCAAGGTAAAGCCTTACAAAGACCAAAAGTCAACACCAATCGTTCAATAATTTTATCGATGTAACGTACTGGTTGGTGGAAAATCAGAGATTTAAAGAAGTGAGGAGATAGGAGGCGGTATGGTTTACGTCTCGGTTGATAGAGACGAAACAATAATGGTGAACGGAAACGAGAATGTGGATGATTAGGAATGGGAAGAATGGTCGCATTCTCGTATGGGATAAGAAGAAATGGTGGTGATTCGACTTCTTCAGGTGGAGGTTGATTAATCACAAAATCCGTGTCGTTTAGGAATGCGAGCTCGTTGGCGAAAATATCTTCGAAACTTTCATCGAATATCCGATTAAACGTTTCAATGTCAATAAGTGTCGCGCCAGAATTGAACACACTTTCATCGATTGTTCGACTTCTTCAGGTGGAGTTTTCAATTGTAAGAATCTGGATCGGAAAAACATGTGTATTTCTATTTCACTGATTGTTATATATACACTTGCATACATGAAATTGACCATGAGTCCATTACTTTACAGGGAAAGGATAGAAATTAGGGGCCTGATAGTTTTTAGCTAATGCAAATCTCAGAATCAGAGACTAATTGCCAAATCTAGGGAATGATTTAAGGGCATGCTGATATATATTGTATATAGCCTGCCTAATATATTTAACTGGTGTTGATATTTTGAAATTTACAGTTTCTGTGAATCCCAAAATATGAGCTTCCTTTATGCAGTTTCCAATTGAAAATTTAAAAAATAGATAATGTGCATGCGGTTGCACACAAACAGCTAAATAGCTAATGTATCCTCTATATATACCTTCGTAATTCTAGCACATAATAGTTAAAATTCATTGCTCTTCATTCAATTCCTCATTCTACCAAATTCGAAAGGACGCCGATTCTTCATTATTCAGCGCAAACTGGAAAGTGTGTCTATAAGTTCCAAATACGATTTTATGCCCCTGGACACGTGCGCTTGTGCATTACGGCGCATCGAATTGTTTACTCTTTAAAATACCAAAATAGTGGATGTATCCAACAGAACAGACAATAGTTAGAGTTCATTAATTACTCTTCATTTAAATTCCAATCATTTATGGATGCATTATTCTCAATGTCGCCGACATTACATTACATTCCGTAGAATCTATTAGTTAGAAGCACAGCATACATGACAATCACCATCATTGCAGCAGAAACAAAATTTGAAGATTTTGCCTTTTGTCCTGCATTCTCCATCCTTGTATCCCGAGCTGGCGCAACTTGACCTGCAACCATCCGTCTTACAGAAAAACTGACCTTCCACGCTCTCAGTCATTTCTGTTAATATAAAGCATTCATATATATATATATATATATATATATATATATATATATATATATATATTCAATTTAGAGATAATAATTTGTACATGAGTTTATGGAGGCTTGTGGGATATATAAGTTTTTATCTTCTAAATTAAGAAACACCATTCTTCCAAAAATAGATTATCAACATTGAATATGAAAGCAAATTACCAGAAGCCAAAATGATTAAGAGGAGGATTGCTACACTAATTTGAGATCCCTTCTTCATCCTGCAAACACAATCGCTTAGCTTGTATGGTTGAAGTTGAATGAGATTGTAGTCCTATTTATAATATGATGCATGAGCTAGTATTCACACTTAAACCCCTCAAAATAGAATGAACCTATACCAAATTCATTAACCTACCTGAATTAAATGAATGAATTAGAAATTAATGCAATTAATTACAACCACATTAAATGAGCGAAACTAAGAAGTTTGCAACTCTTTTCTCATTGAAGATTATTTGGTTTATAGACACAAGTAATGAATAATCTAATTAAAATTATGTAGATTATAGGTGTATCTTTCATCGAGGGCTAAGATAATTCCCAGGGTATAGCACACCGAAATGGATAATTTTCAAAAAAGATTATATACTATCACGAGGTTGTTATCTTAGCTATAAAAAAATTATAGGTTATACCACATAAGGAATAAATAATTTTGACAAAATAAAAAGCAGTGAATGTCATTTATGTTCAAAAAGAAGATAATTCAGGGGTATAGCGCAATGCTCAGAAACAGAAAAAAAGAAAAAGAAAATCAATGATTATACATAATGTAAATAAAAACTGGAATTATTGGTTGTAGGATATAGAAATGACTAATTTTGGCCAGAAAAATCATATAATGGAGAAAAATTTTGATTTCAAAATTAAGAATGTAATTTTTTTAAATGTAAATAAATTCTATTAATAGAAAAATTGTAAAATGCTGCATAACTCGCCCATTACATTTTTCTGTATCCATTATAACATTCTTGTCATCGATGATTTCATTGATACTAGACAAGAGAGAAGCAATTCAAAAAAAGCATCGCACTTGAATTCAAATCCAACTTCATCCTAGTTTATAATTTTTTTGGCTGAAGGGTCCAAGATTTAAATATTCAATGAACTTTTTCGTGTGATATCCTTCTGACGATCCACTCCGGTCAAGCTGTTATACACGTCTTAGATTGATGATGCTCATAAGTGGGGATTCCCCAGAACGTAGCAGATAACGTGTCTTCGACGTTAGCCCACTAGATTCCTGGGGCTATGAAGCTGGAATAGCTATGATGCAATGGGGACATTTCTCGGCGCCTCGCCTCCGAGGTAGCACCCGACATTTTGGAGGCCTTCCTTAAGTACGTTTTCACTTCGCCTAACCATCAGCCAATGGCTCGTCTTCGAGCAATCATAAGAGCTGAGCTTCCTCGCTCATCTTCGAGCTATCCTATAACCGAGATTTCTCAGCATCCCTGTTTGGCCGGAAGCATGGAGCATGAGCGTCCCTGTAACGGCTCCGTGTATATCATCACGACGAGATTTCCGCCGCTCCACATCCCGCATCCCACGCTAGCGTATGTCGTCAATAATGAGCGTATCCTGCCATCAACACCAATGTGATGCAGGGACGAAACGGACAGCGAGAATCTCGCATCGGCTCGCTCCAATGCGACCCCTATATAAACTATTCCTCCAGAAGATTCAGGTAACTAGAAATTGAATCCAATACGCCGCTGCTCTGCCCAATTATTCTCCGGTTCTTACTTGATCGTTGGAGGGTCCTACGGTGGTCTCCCACTGATGATGCTCTATACTGAGGATCTCCTAGATCAAGACACATGGCAGATGACGTGTCACAGAACTCAGAAGAGAGAGCCCACAGGGGGCCGACCAGGCCGCCCCTGCACCCGACCTACAAGCACAAAGCTGGCTCACCTCAGAGCCCCTTGCAAATTGGCCTCCTCGAACTCCCAGCTCGCCTCCGAGCTCCCACAGGACCAAGATACCTCGGCCCTCTCGCTCTTTCCCGAGCTCTTCCGCCGAGGCCATCTTCCTCGGTCCCTCCGACTGACCAACTCCACCACTCACAGGCGTAACCGCCGCTCCGCAAATCTCGCTATGCGCGGATACTCCGCCGGCAGCATCCCACGTTCCATGCCATCACGATCCCCATTAACGGGCGACCCGCTCTTTACGCGGGTGTGACGTCGGGAGCATAACTGTGTTGGAGATAGTGCCCTCAGAGTCGATTATTGGATCACAGGCACGTGATTGCGATGATTGAGGGAGGGCCTATCCCGGTAAGACAGTCTTACTCGAGATGATAGTATGCTATCTGGTTATCATGCGATGATAGTTGGATCCCGATTCCCACTGATGAGTTGGTTTACTCCTCGGGTGATCCCGACTAATTCTTCTTTCAGGTTTGGAGGAGAATTTGACGGTACAGTGGGAGGTTTCCAGATTAGATAAAGTGATAACCATTCTGATCTAGGTTAGAGTGCACGCTGAGTGTTTCTTTTCTCTCTCTCTTTGGCAGCGACCTTTGACCCGACCCTGGACTATGACTCAGTGACCAAGTTGACCGAACCTTCTTAACACTGGCTTTTGGATTGTCAGAGTTGCAGACCTCGTTGCCACTCCTACTTTTACCCTTTTCTCCAGGACACCACGTATTACTACGAACGTCCACTTCCATTGGACAAAGCCATCGTATGGTTAGATACGAACTCGAAGGAATTCGAGGATGGTTTCCGGTTCTGGAGAAAACGCATAGGATTATTCAGTTGTCTTTTCCTTTTTGCCTTCTCTCAAGTTACGAGTACTCCTTAGTTTAGGAGATAGTACACCTATTACGCAAATTGGATAGTCTTCTTCCAAACTTTAGGCTGGTGCCGAACAGTGGGGAATGAAGAAAACCAATTAGCATAACGATGGTGTGCAGAAGGTATTAAGATTAAGACAAAGCAAGGGATTAGTAAGAGGGCAAAGTAAATTGCGACTGCTATTCACGACCAAACCGAGTATTTTTTCGCCAATCCTAAATCACCTTTGTATTTCTCCAGGACACTCCGTATCACTACGAAGATCCCAAGTTTTTGGATACTCCATCGTATGGTTATATACGAACTCGAAAGGAACTTGTTCCAGTTCGGGGATGGATTCTGGTCCAGGAGAAATAGGAATACGGTTTATTCGGTTGTCTTTTCTCTTCACCTTCTCTCGCATTGCGAGTGCTCCTAGGATTAGGACAGTACACCCATTATGCTTATTGGATAGTCTTCTTCCAAACCATAGGCTGGTGCCGAACGGTAGGGAAGGAAGAAAACCATTTGGCCTAAGGGGTGTGCCGAAGGTAATGACTAAAGACATATAAAGGGATTTGGAGAGGTGGCAAAGAATTATACGGTTATAGTTGTGAATCTGGATAATGGTAGAGGCATTACTAGGAATACCAGGATACCCCATCGAAACATTTTAATGTTTCAGTTCAACTGTGTGCTGTTAAAAGAAAACTGATTTCCCGATTGGACACTTGCTCCAGGGTATGTATTTACCAGGTTTGATTCTCACATCTGTATGGTTTTACAGATGGTGAGTGGGAGTAAGTTATTGGGAATAGGGTAATCATCCTCATTATATCGGGATTCGTTGTAATCGGTGATATTTGAGGAGATCATCTGGGCTGTTTGCCGGTCGGCAAATATTTGGTTTTGAATATCCGCTTTTATGCACCAATTTCAAATTGATATATCTGTACGTCTATTTTCATAGAGTGAGATATACCTTTCTGAAATTATGTCTACGACATTTACCTATATCAGTGGATGGTTAGGTAGGGAGCATTAAACAGCGGTGTAATTCTTCTTAACCATAAGTACAGTTTTCAACCTACGACACACAGTGAAAGAGTTGTTAGACTCAGCGGACTTATACAGAGTATTGTATGTTGTCCAGTGTCCATTAGGACAGAGGGGTTGGTCCTCATACTATATTATGTTTACCTTTAACTTCTCTAGTTCTTAGACATGTGTTTCGTAGAAACACAGGGTCTGAGTTTAGAGGAGTTATAGGTATTTGAATAGAGTAGAGAACCAGGTGTAGCAAGTATCGGGATTCTTCAAAGTGATCGAAGATGTAGATACTTGTGTATGGTATTCAGTTGATAGTAATGACAAAGAGAAATTGCTTCTCTTACAGGTTACTCATAATTGGAAGCATTCCTAAGTTGAGTAACGCTGATCGGCCTCTCTCCATTTAGTTGACATGCACTGAAGATAGCTGCATGATTTGAATCTGGTTCAATTAAATCAGTGCCTCTGGTTCTATATTGGATATAGTACAGTTCATATCTTAACATTGTTAAGGTACGGGGAGTTGTCCGGCTTATGATTAAAACCAGACTCTGGATAACTCAAGGCACGTTTCTGTAATGGCTGTTTGTGGATTGACCCAGGCTATGACGAGGGTTGACTTTCTACCATCTGGGAGATCAATAGTAATATTGTTCTAGACTCGCCACAGTTTTAATTAAAATGGATTTTTCAGAAAACAGTAGTGGGAGTATGGTAGAACTGGAAGTGATTCCAGAACCGCAAACGATTACTGAAGATTTGATGAGAAACCTAAAGATTCAATCTGGTTTGACATTCCATTGGCCACTCCACAGATACGGTGGGTAACTTCAGGCACCCGAGAGGTACTCCGGTAGCCTCAAGGACGGTGACAGGGAAGTTCTTGTTTACCCACACTTGCCATTGTTGTTGTTCCAGGCTGCGAGACCCGGCAGGAGGATGCGTATAGCGTCGTTCTAAACTAGCTTTAGAAGTGCGCATCTATATGACTCTGCCAGAGGGTTGTCGTAGTCAGTGGGAGCAGCGGAAGCATTGGTGGACATCAGGCTTATGTCTATTTATAGACTAAAGCAGATGTAGCGGAGATAGATCATCTATTTCTGATGCGACAGTCATAGGTTTGACTTCATCAGAATAGGGGATGGATCTGTTAAGAAGGTAGTAGGGTGTGATGTCCTGGTTTTGGATGACATACACAGAGTAGGAAAGGAAATTCCTATACTACGATCGGTTATATTTTGGTCGTCACACAGTGTTTTCTCCACATGGGACTTGGACATTATATCAGACATACTGGTTACTAGATCTATGGTTTTAGATCTAGATTTGGGTGGTTTCCCAATCAGGGTACTTTGACAGCATTCTAAGAGTATTTAGAATGGACGACTCCTGGCATGGTAGTGTACCTGTAGGTAATGGAGTCACCCTCTCTAAAGGTGTCTTATAAACTAAAGTAGAGAGGGATGTGCATGATTGGCAGATCACTTGCTCAGGCAATTGAGTCAATCATGAGTTGTCAAGTACCACACCAGATGTTGTTCTTGCACGAGATGCAATAAGTTGATATTGATCCAATCCTGGAAAAACAGTCGGAAGCAGTTTTAGAACATAAGTGGATGTTCTAGGGATATGATAACGACAGCCTCATTTGGGAGACAGTTATCATTCCAGGCTTCTAAGGTGACATGGACGACAAGCAGGTTGTCAGAGTTATAGTTTTTCCTTCTGACGAGGGGCAGTATTCTGGACAGGTGATCCAAGGCAGATACTGAGGGAGGTATGGCACAGGATACTGATTAAGTTCAGTTCACGATACAGTCTAAGAAGTTTGGATTTGGAGTTCATTTATGAGCTCGGTCCCATCGGACATCCAGACACTCTAAGACAGGTATTGCTCATTTCGGGAGATGGCTTTCTCCGCGAACTTGAGATATAGAGAGACATAGAAAGAAACATCTAGGCGGATCCACTCACTGAGGCTATTCCTCGAACGCAAGAGTTTCGCAAACAGGCTTTATGAGACTGACTAGTAGAGGAGTTGGGTGTTCGGTATCACACGGGCCGTGAGTATGCGACATCGCAATAATTAGCCTTGAGTGCAAGTGGGAGATTGTTGGAGATAGTGCCCTCAGAGTCGATTATTGGATCACAGGCACGTGATTGCGATGATTGAGGGAGGGCCTATCCCGGTAAGACAGTCTTACTCGAGATGATAGTATGCTATCTGGTTTACCTTTATCATCGTGTACTGCTTTAGGTGACCTGACAGGTCGCTATTGCACGTTGATAGAGCCCCTAGGATTCTTGCTTGACCGCCAGCAGTATGAGGGCGATCATATAAGTGAGAGCTGGAGTCTATAAGCACATCCTTAAAAGGTCCCTAGTCGTGGGAGTTTCTAGACAGGGCATCGATTCTCCAGAGTAGACTAGTGTATACAGTCGAGACCCCGACGAGGGGCGGTGGCCGGTCTCACAAGCCACTGGTGTCAGTTGGTTCACCTAAGATGTATACAGGTGCTCATTGGGTTATGAGTACACCGGACAGGACTCGCCGGGAACATGCTAGTTGGTCTTATACCTCATGTCAGATAGCAGTTCCCAGGTGACATGTGTACAGGTTAGTTCATCGACCTGGGGATCGTCATTTGTCTCGTGTGAGTTCCCACTGTGCTTTGATTACTACCCTACCACGGCTCAAAGGAGTCATGCAAACAGGTTTTAGTTGGGTACAGTCCCGAGCCACATGGAGGCAGTGAGCGGATCTTCAGGGGTTCGTCTCTCCCGGTATTGGGGGTGAGGTCGCGCTGTGTCTAGGAGAGCCATTACACGAAGTGTCACGCCCCGCTTCCCAAAATACGGAATACGAGGGGTAGACAAGGCCAGCCATGCTCCTACGGTCAAGGAAAAGTCCTGCCGTAGTCACACTTCGGCTTCTAGTTTATCATGGTAAACAGTAAACGATGCGCAGGGAATGAGAAATGCAGTAACTGAAAGATACAATAATGTAAACTGACCTGAAGTGGAACAAACGAATGTAACTAGGAACGGCAAGTCAGGAAGTCTGTGATGCACTGGTCCAGGCTAAATCGTCTTCTCACACTGAGCATGCATACTCAGGTCGTCAGAGCGACACAATAGCAATATAATGTATATAATCAAGTAACAGTTCTAACAATGGTGAAGGATATGAATAACAGTAAATCAATAACAGCATGAATATAAATGAGCAGAGATAAATGCAACGGAGCAGTAAAACAGTATAACGATGTGGCATGTATGTCAACACAGTATATCAGGAATGTAAATGACAGTAACCCTATCAGTCTCTAAGTCTCACTGCACAGGTCAATAAGCCTATCGTCAGTCCAAGTGTGAGAGTCAACCACTCGCGAGTGTCCTCCACCCAAGGGTAGAACCCAAGGGCAAGGGACCACGGGCCCAACATGTAACGAATGTATCACGGTGATATAGCACATACCCTGTAAATCTCCATATAACTCCCTAAATATATAAGCCGGCATGGGACTCCCGAGATTCTATTGAATTCACACTTGAACTACCCCACACCCCGAGGTCTACATCAAACGCTAACCATAACCCTAAATACTAATCGATCCGTGACAAGTCTGCGCGAGAACTGGAGGCAGGACCTCCATCAAGCACGTCCCGACTAATACCTAAGATAAATGGCAGTGTCGGATGCCTTATCTGTGACATCCGTGCAAGCGCTTCCATAAGTGTCCCATACCACTTATAGTCACACGTACACGCATCCCACAGACGTCGACAATGCAATAGAATAAAAGGGACACTGATTGTGCACAAGTACATATCACTTTCACTTAATCACGAATACACGAACACTGACGTACTTGCCACAATCAACACTAAAATCTAATACTGGGTAAATACACGATATCACTAGGTTATCACTACAACGATATAGGTATGATATGATGCATGAACAGTATAAGAAGCACAACTAAGGTATCATAAAAAACAGCAGTCTATCACTTGCACGATTTATCATGAAACATATGTATATAATTTAGCGAAATGATAAACAGGTAGTATTTAATATGTTCAGTTATCTATCCTTAGAATTTTGTTTCAGGTCAAACGGGTTTCAGGATCATTAGTTATAACTGTTTCATTTTAAGCGCACGCGGCTGGAAATCCAATTTCAGAATCAGGAATCCATTTCGCAACGCATTTTAACCCCAGTTGGGATCATAATTTAGCGACGCTACAGTTGAAAGAATTCTAGGGTTTTCAGTAAAGTTTTCAACGCAACAAACGGATCTTCAATCGCGTCTGTACGTTAGGAGTTACAATCTATTTAACACTAATATGTCAGTTCTGATTTTGTTGGGACTGTTATGCGTCCCGATCTTCTAAATTACAGTTTAAATATCAAACGGTAACGAAACAGAATGAAACTGATTGTGTTGTCTAGCTAACAGAGTTACCTACAATAAGCAGCGGAGTTCCGCAACCTACGAGTTAAGGAAATCCTATGGTATCCATTACGGGACAGCAAGCACAATTTGAGTCGCTCTGGACTGCAGTCCAGAGTCGCACTCCGATACAATTATCATCACGATTTAGGTACAGGAATGTCTGGAAACTAGCATAGGGTTAAAGTTCGTCGAGTTAGCTTCGATTTAAGCCCTCGAAAGCACCATTCTAATGTGTATATGATTTATGATGAATTTAACTATTTTCAGGTGCAACAGAATTACAGTTTTACGATTAAACTTGGGGGTAGTTGTTTTAGTCGTTAACTATCAAATTATCCAACGAAAATCACACACTATGTTCACAGCCCTACGGGCCAACCTACACCATCGAGTTCCGTCGAATTTGTTAATGTTTTCCTAAGGGAACAAGTATCGAACAGTTACAACACATAATTCTAATTAATCTTGCAACTTTAATATTTATGTAATTAACATTTGTATCATAGGTAGATAGCATGTAAGCAAGTAAAAACTTGCCTGGAGACCTGTCGACAAAGGTACGGTAGCGGCAGCGGCACGATCGCGACACACGCGCGGCTCGGCACAGCACAGTTCAGCCCTTTGGAATCAGACAATTGTATCCACTCCAGTTACTCTCCGTGCGACCGCCTGAGTTGCTTTTGGTGTCGATTTGCGAGAGGGAGAGAGAAATTTCTGAGGACAGGGGGATCTTACAGAACTAGACAGAGTTAGAGAGAGAGTAAGAGGGAGAGAGAGAGAGAGTTGTAGAGTGAAAGAGATATAGAGATTAGAGAGTGTAGGGTTAAACAGAGAGAGTGTTATAGAGTGGAAGAGAGAGATAGGCGCAGGGAGAGAGAGAGAGGGGGCTGCAGCGAGAGGGAGTTGGAGAGAGAGAAAGAGAGAGAGTTGGAGAGAGAAAGAGAGAGAGGTGTGCAGTGAGATGTAGAGAGTGTGAGGGGGAATGCAGAGAGAGAGAGAGGAGAAGAGCAGAGCAGATTGGCAATGAGAGAATGAGGAGGAGAGAGAGAGAGGAGAGACGAGCAGAGATCACAGAGGAGCAGAGAGAGAGAGAGAGAGAGAGAGAGAGAGAGAGAGGAGAAAACAGGGTGAGGGAGAGAGAGAAAACAGGGTGAGGGAGAGAGAGTGAGAAAGAGAGAGAGTGATGAGAGTGGAGGAGTGATGAGAAGAAGGGGTCGGTGACGAGGGCCCGACGAGATGGTCGGCGAAGGGGCGTGGGTGTGGGCTCGAGAGTGGGATGCCGTCGTCGTCGAGGGAAAAGGGATGCAGGGGGTGTTCGTGATGGAGGGGGTGCTCGGGTGGTCGGTTGCTGGTGATCGAGGGAGGAGAATGGAGGTGAGACGGCGCCGGCGGTTTCTGGTGAGGAGGAAGGAGGCGGGTCCCAGAACGAGAGAGGAGGAATGAGCACGAGGGAGAGAGCGATGAGGGAATTGGAAAAGTGAGGGTGTGAGCGAGGTGGAAGGAGTTAAGGGAGATGAGAGGAGCGCGTCGTGGGTGGTAACGCTCGCGCGAGCGAGTGCGGAGGAGACGGCGAAGAACTGGGATCGCGCGCGGTGAAAGGAAAAGAGCCGTTGGGGATTTAAGGAGATATACAGTAATGGGGAGGTCGGGTCGGGTTGAGGCGAAGTGGGCGCGGGTGCGAAGCTGAGGCGGCTGCTGGGAAGAGGAGTGGGCCGGGCCAATGAATTTAAAAGGAAAATAAATGGGAAAATATATAGAGTGGGCTGGGGAAGCTGATGGGCCGGCAGGAAAATCAAATAAATAAAAATGAAGGGGAGAATGGGGCCGGGCTCGTGAGCTCGTGGGCTGCAGGGATTAAAGGATTTGGCTGAGGGAATTTAAAACGAATTAAACAAGGTGAGGGCTGGGCTGAGATGCTTAAAATTTGTTTAAGGTTTAAATTAAGGAACAATGGGCTTAGAATTTGGACTGTGGAATTATTTAGGGATATAATAATTTAAGATTTGGGTTAGGATTTGGGCTTATATTTAAAATATAAGGGGTAGGGAGAAATAATAGGGTTTGGGTTTTCTTAAAAGAATTTTTAGTTAAAGAATGGCTTGGTTGAGAGGATATGAAAGAATTAGGGTTTTTAACTAACTAAAATAATATTAAATATAAACTAACAAACTTGTAAGTGATGATTTATAAAAAAAAAATACGGCATAGGCGTATAAAAAGGAAACCGGGTATTACATCATACCACCCTTACAAAAATTTCGTCCTCGAAATTTAAAACTAAACGATAAGTTGTAAAATCAAAACGAAAGCTACCATATCATAAAATAATTCATAATGGTTTATTTAAAACAGGTGGATGAAATTTGTGAAGATGTATATATGAATATACGGGAACATCATACAACAGAAAGGATTTAAATAAGTATACGGTGGGAGCAACTATAAGGAGGAACTATAAGTACACGAGAATATAGATAACAATAACGAACGGAGATAAGCAATGCATGTTCACTAAAATCGAAACCCGAATGTGTGCACATCTAAGTATTTAAAAATAGCAACCAGAGGTAATAAATATAAGGCTCAACCACACATATTAGTAATCATAAGCGAAAAACCCGAAAGTAAAGTAACGACAATAAAGCAGTAAAAAATTTGTCGGTAGGTTAAAACAGTTTAGGGTAAGGTATCGAAAATAGGTTTAAAATAATTTAGGAAACTTGTATAGTGAAAGTAGGGGACATGGAACAAAATATGCGCGGTATAAGGGTTGCGCTACTGAAAATACGAATACTAATAGTGTACTTGAATTACATAAAACAGAGTAATCGATAACACACACTCTTTGATAGATTTAAAATAATGAAAACTAAATTTTGGATAATAATGTCTCTAAATATTTTTTTTTGGGTAATAGAGAAATCACCAATATGTATAGGCTAGCTAGGGTAAGGGTTTCAAGGAAATGTGGGTTATTCAAAGGTTGGAATGTGGCGGTTTTTAGGCTGAAGATCAAGGAGATTGGGATTGGATCCGCATAGGATGTAAGGGCGGACAACAATGACTACAAGGGAAGAAGTATGGGTATGATAGCGGTCGGTACAACATATGAATCAAAATTTGAAGGGCTAGTGAACTCGGAAGTTTCACAAGAACCGTTCTCCTCCCAGAAGGATCTCAAACGGGGCACAGAGGAGGGATAAGGATGGCTCATTCCGAGGATCAAGGGGCCGTACTTTCTAATCAAAACGGGATGGAAACTAAACAATGGGTAGGGATGGACAGTCAGGGATCCCGGCAGAAAAGTAAATGGATGCGGGCAATAAACAAGTATCAGGCGAACCAATAATCAAAAGTTTATGAATTCAGAAGATTTATTTCATTCAAGAAAAATTTGAAACAAGACATTCTCAAAGACGAAAAGTGGCCCTAAACTATACACAGATTATTCGGCCAAAAGACAATATCAAAAGAAATCCCATCAGTCGCGGTGGCGGAGATTCAGCAGGTTGCGGTAGGCTCGCGCGCTCAGGTAGGGGCGTCCATTTCCATAGCGCCTCGCAGGTATCGCTAAAGGAAGTTCTTCCGTGGCAGGGTCTTGATCTTCTGGTCCTTCATCCTTGGATAGAACTTCTTCATCGAGGTCTGATTCCATGTGATTCTCTCCTTCTGGGTTCTCTTCCAATGGGTCTTCCTCCACTGGATTTTCTTCTATTGGATCTCCCTCGGGATCTTCCTCTATCAGGTTCTCTTCAGGATCTACTTCTTTTTCATCAGAATCGGCTATCATGCCAAACTCTGGGGCGGCTGCTCCTTCGTCCTCTGAATCATTGTTTCCGAAGTTGACCTGTGGACCATCGACCTCATCATCGGAACTTGTCAATGTGTAATCTAAGGAAACGCATGACCGTGCATCCTCGTCTAGATGCGGCGCTGCTCCAGGATGGGCCATGGCCTGAAAGAGAAATCATGATTAGACAGTGGAATATATCAAGGAAAACTCGGGGTACGCAATATAGGAAAAATATGCGGTTGCAGGAACTGAAAGATTCGAATGAAAATACTGTGATAAGGAATAGAATGTGACATAGAGAAAGCATGAGAATAATACATATATTATGATTCAAATTTCATTGCATTCAACTAAAAGTTCAAAGGATACAGGATTTCAAGCAGAAAGAAATATTCATAAAGGATGACAACATTATTATTACTGAAAGTAGATAACATGAAAATTATTCTTCGACTACTATAACATTGCATTCTCGTCGCGTGAGTTGAATCTTGCGTCTGATCCGCCTTATCGTCGAAGTCTGAACTACGCAGCAATCCTCACTTGACAAGAGTGGGGAGTGTGGACGAGTTTCCTCCTTGTAGTTCTTTCCTTTCTGGGCAACCGTTGATGAGATGTTCGTCGGAACCGCATATCAGACATTTCCCTTGGGCACGGCGACAATCCCTCTGAAGGTGTCCTGGTCTCTTACAATATCCACAGCAAAGGTTCTTCTGATGCTTCTGTCGCGGGGAAACAAACTGGCGTTTCATCTTCTTCTCCTTTTCTCGTCCAATAGAGATCCTTTTATGATAGGAGACTCCCGCTGGTGCCTGATTCACCTGTCTTCTCAGTCCTTCAGCTAATAAGTCGTTTGTTCGCTCCTGGGCTTCCTTTAAACCTTGCAGTACACTCAGAATCTCAACAGTCTGATTCCGGGGAGCGGATAAAGATGAAGAGTCATTGGAAGACATGATCCTGAAATAACAATTTTGAGGATGATATAAGTCACAAGATTACGAATCAAAATGGATAGGACGAAGATTCAAAAATATCAGAGATGCTGAATTTATTATAAATGGAGAATCAACTGTATGACTTTAAGTCACCTAAACAGAATACGGTAGTGCAATTGCAACCACGTAATCTTGCCAGGTCACCCGAAACCATAGCGAGTGGATAGCTGAACGCACGATGTGAATATGGATCAAGAATGACAGTTTACAACCTAGACCGAAAGATGTCTTAGATTGCCAAAACTGTACACAGAAAACTGCAATCTCAATTGATGCAAAACCTGGCTCTGATACCAACTAAACCATGTCACGCCCCGCTTCCCAAAATACGGAATACGAGGGGTAGACAAGGCCAGCCATGCTCCTACGGTCAAGGAAAAGTCCTGCCGTAGTCACACTTCGGCTTCTAGTTTATCATGGTAAACAGTAAACGATGCGCAGGGAATGAGAAATGCAGTAACTGAAAGATACAATAATGTAAACTGACCTGAAGTGGAACAAACGAATGTAACTAGGAACGGCAAGTCAGGAAGTCTGTGATGCACTGGTCCAGGCTAAATCGTCTTCTCACACTGAGCATGCATACTCAGGTCGTCAGAGCGACACAATAGCAATATAATGTATATAATCAAGTAACAGTTCTAACAGTGGTGAAGGATATGAATAACAGTAAATCAATAACAGCATGAATATAAATGAGCAGAGATAAATGCAACGGAGCAGTAAAACAGTATAACGATGTGGCATGTATGTCAACACAGTATATCAGGAATGTAAATGACAGTAACCCTATCAGTCTCTAAGTCTCACTGCACAGGTCAATAAGCCTATCGTCAGTCCAAGTGTGAGAGTCAACCACTCGCGAGTGTCCTCCACCCAAGGGTAGAACCCAAGGGCAAGGGACCACGGGCCGAACATGTAACGAATGTATCACGGTGATATAGCACATACCCTGTAAATCTCCATATAACTCCCTAAATATATAAGCCGGCATGGGACTCCCGAGATTCTATTGAATTCACACTTGAACTACCCCACACCCCGAGGTCTACATCAAACGCTAACCATAACCCTAAATACTAATCGATCCGTGACAAGTCTGCGCGAGAACTGGAGGCAGGACCTCCATCAAGCACGTCCCGACTAATACCTAAGATAAATGGCAGTGTCGGATGCCTTATCTGTGACATCCGTGCAAGCGCTTCCATAAGTGTCCCATACCACTTATAGTCACACGTACACGCATCCCACAGACGTCGACAATGCAATAGAATAAAAGGGACACTGATTGTGCACAAGTACATATCACTTTCACTTAATCACGAATACACGAACACTGACGTACTTGCCACAATCAACACTAAAATCTAACACTGGGTAAATACACGATATCACTAGGTTATCACTACAACGATATAGGTATGATATGATGCATGAACAGTATAAGAAGCACAACTAAGGTATCATAAAAAACAGCAGTCTATCACTTGCACGATTTATCATGAAACATATGTATATAATTTAGCGAAATGATAAACAGGTAGTATTTAATATGTTCAGTTATCTATCCTTAGAATTTTGTTTCAGGTCAAACGGGTTTCAGGATCATTAGTTATAACTGTTTCATTTTAAGCGCACGCGGCTGGAAATCCAATTTCAGAATCAGGAATCCATTTCGCAACGCATTTTAACCCCAGTTGGGATCATAATTTAGCGACGCTACAGTTGAAAGAATTCTAGGGTTTTCAGTAAAGTTTTCAACGCAACAAACGGATCTTCAATCGCGTCTGTACGTTAGGAGTTACAATCTATTTAACACTAATATGTCAGTTCTGATTTTGTTGGGACTGTTATGCGTCCCGATCTTCTAAATTACAGTTTAAATATCAAACGGTAACGAAACAGAATGAAACTGATTGTGTTGTCTAGCTAACAGAGTTACCTACAATAAGCAGCGGATTTCCGCAACCTACGAGTTAAGGAAATCCTATGGTATCCATTACGGGACAGCAAGCACAATTTGAGTCGCTCTGGACTGCAGTCCAGAGTCGCACTCCGATACAATTATCATCACGATTTAGGTACAGGAATGTCTGGAAACTAGCATAGGGTTAAAGTTCGTCGAGTTAGCTTCGATTTAAGCCCTCGAACGCACCATTCTAATGTGTATATGATTTATGATGAATTTAACTATTTTCAGGTGCAACAGAATTACAGTTTTACGATTAAACTTGAGGGTAGTTGTTTTAGTCGTTAACTATCAAATTATCCAACGAAAATCACACACTATGTTCACAGCCCTACGGGCCAACCTACACCATCGAGTTCCGTCGAATTTGTTAATGTTTTCCTAAGGGAACAAGTATCGAACAGTTACAACACATAATTCTAATTAATCTTGCAACTTTAATATTTATGTAATTAACATTTGTATCATAGGTAGATAGCATGTAAGCAAGTAAAAACTTGCCTGGAGACCTGTCGACAAAGGTACGGTAGCGGCAGCGGCACGATCGCGACACACGCGCGGCTCGGCACAGCACAGTTCAGCCCTTTGGAATCAGACAATTGTATCCACTCCAGTTACTCTCCGTGCGACCGCCTGAGTTGCTTTTGGTGTCGATTTGCGAGAGGGAGAGAGAAATTTCTGAGGACAGGGGGATCTTACAGAACTAGACAGAGTTAGAGAGAGAGTAAGAGGGAGAGAGAGAGAGAGTTGTAGAGTGAAAGAGATATAGAGATTAGAGAGTGTAGGGTTAAACAGAGAGAGTGTTATAGAGTGGAAGAGAGAGATAGGCGCAGGGAGAGAGAGAGAGGGGGCTGCAGCGAGAGGGAGTTGGAGAGAGAGAAAGAGAGAGAGTTGGAGAGAGAAAGAGAGAGAGGTGTGCAGTGAGATGTAGAGAGTGTGAGGGGGAATGCAGAGAGAGAGAGAGGAGAAGAGCAGAGCAGATTGGCAATGAGAGAATGAGGAGGAGAGAGAGAGGAGAGACGAGCAGAGATCACAGAGGAGCAGAGAGAGAGAGAGAGAGAGAGGAGAAAACAGGGTGAGGGAGAGAGAGAAAACAGGGTGAGGGAGAGAGAGTGAGAAAGAGAGAGAGTGACGAGAGTGGAGGAGTGATGAGAAGAAAGGGTCGGTGACGAGGGCCCGACGAGATGGTCGGCGAAGGGGCGTGGGTGTGGGCTCGAGAGTGGGATGCCGTCGTCGTCGAGGGAAAAGGGATGCAGGGGGTGTTCGTGATGGAGGGGGTGCTCGGGTGGTCGGTTGCTGGTGATCGAGGGAGGAGAATGGAGGTGAGACGGCGTCGGCGGTTTCTGGTGAGGAGGAAGGAGGCGGGTCCCAGAACGAGAGAGGAGGAATGAGCACGAGGGAGAGAGCGATGAGGGAATTGGAAAAGTGAGGGTGTGAGCGAGGTGGAAGGAGTTAAGGGAGATGAGAGGAGCGCGTCGTGGGTGGTAACGCTCGCGCGAGCGAGTGCGGAGGAGACGGCGAAGAACTGGGATCGCGCGCGGTGAAAGGAAAAGAGCCGTTGGGGATTTAAGGAGATATACAGTAATGGGGAGGTCGGGTCGGGTTGAGGCGAAGCGGGCGCGGGTGCGAAGCTGAGGCGGCTGCTGGGAAGAGGAGTGGGCCGGGCCAATGAATTTAAAAGGAAAATAAATGGGAAAATATATAAAGTGGGCTGGGGAAGCTGATGGGCCGGCAGGAAAATCAAATAAATAAAAATGAAGGGGAGAATGGGGCCGGGCTCGTGAGCTCGTGGGCTGCAGGGATTAAAGGATTTGGCTGAGGGAATTTAAAACGAATTAAACAAGGTGAGGGCTGGGCTGAGATGCTTAAAATTTGTTTAAGGTTTAAATTAAGGAACAATGGGCTTAGAATTTGGACTGTGGAATTATTTAGGGATATAAGAATTTAAGATTTGGGTTAGGATTTGGGCTTATATTTAAAATATAAGGGGTAGGGAGAAATAATAGGGTTTGGGTTTTCTTAAAAGAATTTTTAGTTAAAGAATGGCTTGGTTGAGAGGATATGAAAGAATTAGGGTTTTTAACTAACTAAAATAATATTAAATATAAACTAACAAACTTGTAAGTGATGATTTATAAAAAAAAAATACGGCATAGGCGTATAAAAAGGAAACCGGGTATTACACGAAGTCCTTGGCCAAGGCAGGAGATTTACTGGTAGGTATTCCAGTAGTATCTCAGGGTGTTCTGGGCTACACTCCGACACGACTTGTACCGCTTTTGGGGGTCTGACTTTTACCAACCCCCTAGGCCCGCCATGCGATGCTCATAGACGAACGGACCGGACTGTACGGATATTGTCTCTGACAGGCTCAGTAGGGTGTCAGGATGAGTTCGCTCATCGACGTCCCTTTTGGTCAATAGCTGGTGGCCCGTCACGTATTGGCTAATACCTCTGACGTGCTAGTGGTTAAATCCACAGCCATAGTATTGACGAGTCTTTAGAGTCAACCACATAGACAGTTACTCAAGTTTCGGGCGAAACGCTGTAGAGGCCGTATGGAGATATGGCAGGGTCCGATCAGATACGTGCGGTATTGCACGGATCAGAATCGGACGGTTTGTACTAGTGGCCGTATGGATATATGGCAGGGTTCGATCCGATACGTGCGGTATTGCACGGATTAGGATCGAACGGATATTACTAGCCGGCTTTGGTTTAAGCCGGTCCTAGTTTAGTACAGTGTAGATTTTGTCTCATTGCATTTGTATCCGGTCGGAATACAGATGCGGGTGTGTATGCACAGTATTGGGGTTTTCCTGTAATTTATTACGGGACCAGTTTTCTGGAGTTGCCAGTTTGCATTCCGTTCCGGCCGGTTTTCCTTTGTTCTTTCCCGGCCGGACTTTTCCGATGGAGGGGGTTATTTGCAATTGTGCAAATAACATTTGAGGAGGGGGTTTCTTGCACTTGTATTCATTATGATAAGCATCTTTTCTTTTGCACCATCACTTGCATTAATTGTGATTTGAGAGGGTATGGTTTGGATGTAAGTTTGTGATGATAATGTTTTGTTTAAGGTCACCTCTTGCTTTATCCTACAATCACCTCCCTTCATGCTACATATTCTTTTTCCTCCACCATTCTTAAAAGATGATGGCCGGCCACTTTTGTGCAAGGATGAGAGAAATTTCCATTTTGTTGTAGCACATATTTCATCATCTCATCCTTCTAGTTTTGGAAAAATGAAAGCACCATTTTTCCATAACCTTATTCCTCCATCAAGGCAACTACAAACCCCAAATGAGACAAGCATCATCTACACTACATTCTACAGCAAATCTTAGGCGCGTCGGCTAGCCAACTTCGCGCCCGAGTTGCCTCGGGATTGAGGTGGGAGCCCTTAAAAGATACAGACGATGTGGTGCCCTTCCGGCAAGGATGCGACGACCGGAGTTTCCGCGGGAGATCGGGATGATGACGAGAAGACCGGAGGACTCGGATCACTCGGTATATCTCTCACCCTTTCTCTTGTTAGCTAGTATCGGTTAATGGTTTCGATCCGGGTATATTGTCCGCGGTAGCGCCAGTTTAAAAGATAAGAAAATTTTGTTTCCGCATTTGGCCGTCGGATTGACGACCGGGGCGCCGCCGTGCACTTACAGTGGTATCAGAGCCACGCCATTAACCTTGTCTAGCTTGTTCTAATGTGTTTTACATTTCCGATCGACCAAAATTCCAAAACTTGCATTTTTGTTCACATCAGTTTTCTGTTGAAATTTTTTGGTCTTGAAAAATTTTTCAGGTTGTCTCAGAATGATGTGCATGGAGTTCTAAGACTGCTGTAAAAATTCGACGCAGTGACTCAATCACCGAAGCGCGGAACCGCGGCCAAACCCCCCTTGGGCCGCGGTTCCGCCGCACATTGGTGTCGTCACTGTATCATATTTTTCCAGTGGGCTTCTGGGCTTATTTTAGGGGTTTTGGAATATTTTAATTGGGCCCAGAATTTCTGTGAGTGCTACAGTATTGCTTGGGGGCCCACTTGTTAATTTTTGATCGATCGGATATTTTAAACACACTATTTCACAGTATTTATATTATATCTGCGACCGTGAATGTCACTCGATCTGTAAATCCGGTCTAACTGCTATAGCCCGGTTAGACGGATTTGCGAACGTGACTTTCACGTTGATGTTTTGTGTTTTTGCTGTGATGTTGCGGATCGGTCGTGGGGGTAGCCTGGATGCAATGCTAGTACAGTTTTGTTGTATTATGTACATTTGATATTGCGGGGCGAGCGTCCGACATGTGGACTGCCGTCACTGCCTGTTTGTATTTTTTTTTTGGGGCACGACCTGGTTGCGGTCGATGTACCCATTGTATGTATATTTTACTTTCTGTACTAGGATTGCCCCGCGGAGGGGTGCACGGATAGCCGGGTTCTAGAGGGCAACAAGCCCGCATTTCATGGCATTGGGACGGAGGGGGCTTCACTCCAGGATTGGCGGGCTATTCGCCGCACTCATAGGGGGTACAGGTTGACCCAGGAGGGGTGCCCAAGTTACCGGATTCCGTGAAGTGCTGGGTGGTCCATTCACGTTGTTGAAGGGGGCTGCCTCGCTTCAGGTTTTGGCGGGTGACTTGCCGCGCCCGTAGGGGTCTAGGTTTTCATTGCACAGGCTATCCACACGACCAGGGGAACGTCGGGTTTCAGCAGCGGCTCTGTGAAACCCGGGGCTTCCAGATATCTGTATTGTTCTGTGATGCTGCATATTTCTGTGATGTTGCATTTTATCACTCCTTGAGCGAAATATAATATATTGGTATATATATTAGTAGATGTTGTATATGTTTTACATCCGCGCTAGTCCAGTCCCCGCTCTGTCGTTAGTTAGCTAACCTAACGGGTAATGACGGGACCCAGTGGCGAATGCGGATGGCATATACGTACATCAGTATATTTTCGTTCTTTATGGTGTGATTAATTGATGGGACTGCGTTGATTCAGATCAATGCAAGCTAAACAAACCTATTCTGATGTTGTTGGAACACTTTTTCAAAAAGCTGTTATTGCAAGGACGTTCACTTTTGTTTTGCATCGTGGTATTCATTTGGAATATCCTGCTCCTCAGTCGACGAGGCAAGGGCCGAGATCCCTTCACCGGGAGTGACCCCTTGGACAGAAGTTTGCGTCAGGGCATTAACTTCACTATAGCCGATTACTTTTGCTTTGCATCGTGGTATTCATTTGGAATATCCTGCACCCCATTCTATGGGGAAAGAGCCGAGATCCCTTCACCGGGAGTGACCTCTTTAGTAAAGGTTTTCGCCACTATATTTTCTAAAAAGCTATCCGTTCCTTCAACGATATCAAGTTCATTACGTTAAAGGTTTTCGCCAGAAATCATTCGTAGCCCTCCGTCGTTTCAGACAGGTAGCACGTAGTATTCATGCTATGTTTGTTGACCTTCGTCAAGGCATAGTGCATGGTAGCTGCTTGTTGCTTTTCTGCTGCATAGATAGATGTGTTGGTTTGGGACAGTCATATAGCCTTGTTGACCTTCGTCAAGGGCTTGTACGGGTGGGTTCAAATTAACCTGGACAATGACGGGTGGAACTTGACATGTGACTTATGATTTGTTGACCTTCGTCAAGGTCATAAGAGCATGGGGCAGAAATCACATCGGGAGTTTCAAAAGAACTGAAACTTGCCAGATATGCGTATACCTTCTGGAGTGTGGTGACTTGAGTGGATTCCGTCAAGTTATCATGCGATGATAGTTGGATCCCGATTCCCACTGATGAGTTGGTTTACTCCTCGGGTGATCCCGACTAATTCTTCTTTTAGGTTTGGAGGAGAATTTGACGGTACAGTGGGAGGTTTCCAGATTAGATAAAGTGATAACCATTCTGATCTAGGTTAGAGTGCACGCTGAGTGTTTCTTTTCTCTCTCTCTTTGGCAGCGACCTTTGACCCGACCCTGGACTATGACTCAGTGACTAAGTTGACCGAACCTTCTTAACACTGGCTTTTGGATTGTCAGAGTTGCAGAACTCGTTGCCACTCCTACTTTTACCCTTTTCTCCAGGACACCCCGTATTACTACGAACGTCCACTTCCATTGGACAAAGCCATCGTATGGTTAGATACGAACTCGAAGGAATTCGAGGATGGTTTCCGGTTCTAGAGAAAACGGATAGGATTATTCAGTTGTCTTTTCCTTTTTGCCTTCTCTCAAGTTACGAGTACTCCTTAGTTTAGGAGATAGTACACCTATTACGCAAATTGGATAGTCTTCTTCCAAACTTTAGGCTGGTGCCGAACAGTGGGGAATGAAGAAAACCAATTAGCATAACGATGGTGTGCAGAAGGTATTAAGATTAAGACAAAGCAAGGGATTAGTAAGAGGGCAAAGTAAATTGCGACTGCTATTCACGACCAAACCGAGTATTTCTTCGCCAATCCTAAATCACCTTTGTATTTCTCCAGGACACTCCGTATCACTACGAAGATCCCAAGTTTTTGGATACTCCATCGTATGGTTATATACGAACTCGAAAGGAACTTGTTCCAGTTCGGGGATGGATTCTGGTCCAGGAGAAATAGGAATACGGTTTATTCGGTTGTCTTTTCTCTTCACCTTCTCTCGCATTGCGAGTGCTCCTAAGATTAGGACAGTACACCCATTATGCTTATTGGATAGTCTTCTTCCAAACCATAGGCTGGTGCCGAACGGTAGGGAAGGAAGAAAACCATTTGGCCTAAGGGGTGTGCAGAAGGTAATGACTAAAGACATATAAAGGGATTTGGAGAGGTGGCAAAGAATTATACGGTTATAGTTGTGAATCTGGATAATGGTAGAGGCATTACTAGGAATACCAGGATACCCCATCGAAACATTTTAATGTTTCAGTTCAACTGTGTGCTGTTAAAAGAAAACTGATTTCCCGATTGGACACTTGCTCCAGGGTATGTATTTACCAGGTTTGATTCTCACATCTGTATGGTTTTACAGATGGTGAGTGGGAGTAAGTTATTGGGAATAGGGTAATCATCCTCATTATATCGGGATTCGTTGTAATCGGTGATATTTGAGGAGATCATCTGGGCTGTTTGCCGGTCGGCAAATATTTGGTTTTGAATATCCGCTTTTATGCACCAATTTCAAATTGATATATCTGTACGTCTATTTTCATAGAGTGAGATATACCTTTCTGAAATTATGTCTACGACATTTACCTATATCAGTGGATGGTTAGGTAGGGAGCATTAAACAGCGGTGTAATTCTTCTTAACCATAAGTACAGTTTTCAACCTACGACACACAGTGAAAGAGTTGTTAGACTCAGCGGACTTATACAGAGTATTGTATGTTGTCCAGTGTCCATTAGGACAGAGGGGTTGGTCCTCATACTATATTCTGTTTACTTTTAACTTCTCTAGTTCTTAGACATGTGTTTCGTAGAAACACAGGGTCTGAGTTTAGAGGAGTTATAGGTATTTGAATAGAGTAGAGAACCAGGTGTAGCAAGTATCGGGATTCTTCAAAGTGATCGAAGATGTAGATACTTGTGTATGGTATTCAGTTGATAGTAATAACAAAGAGAAATTGCTTCTCTTACAGGTTACTCATAATTGGAAGCATTCCTAAGTTGAGTAACGCTGATCGGCCTCTCTCCATTTAGTTGACATGCACTGGAGATAGCTGCATGATTTGAATCTGGTTCAATTAAATCAGTGCCTCTGGTTCTATATTGGATATAGTACAGTTCATATCTTAACATTGTTAAGGTACGGGGAGTTGTCCGGCTTATGATTAAAACCAGACTCTGGATAACTCAAGGCACGTTTCTGTAATGGCTGTTTGTGGGTTGACCCAGGCTATGACGAGGGTTGACTTTCTACCATCTGGGAGATCAATAGTAATATTGTTCTAGACTCGCCACAGTTTTAATTAAAATGGATTTTTCAGAAAACAGTAGTGGGAGTATGGTAGAACTGGAAGTGATTCCAGAACCGCAAACGATTACTGAAGATTTGATGAGAAACCTAAAGATTCAATCTGGTTTGACATTTCATTGGCCACTCCACAGATACGGTGGGTAACTTCAGGCACCCGAGAGGTACTCCGGTAGCCTCAAGGACGGTGACAGGGAAGTTCTTGTTTACCCACACTTGCCATTGTTGTTGTTCCAGGCTGCGAGACCCGGCAGGAGGATGCGTATAGCGTCGTTCTAAACTAGCTTTAGAAGTGCACATCTATATGACTCTGCCAGAGGGTTGTCGTAGTCAGTGGGAGCAGCGGAAGCATTGGTGGACATCAGGCTTATGTCTATTTATAGACTAAAGCAGATGTAGCGGAGATAGATCATCTATTTCTGATGCGACAGTCATAGGTTTGACTTCATCAGAATAGGGGATGGATCTGTTAAGAAGGTAGTAGGGTGTGATGTCCTGGTTTTGGATGACATACACAGAGTAGGAAAAGAAATTCCTATACTACGATCGGTTATATTTTGGTCGTCACACAGTGTTTTCTCCACATGGGACTTGGACATTATATCAGACATACTGGTTACTAGATCTATGGTTTTAGATCTAGATTTGGGTGGTTTCCCAATCAGGGTACTTTGACAGCATTCTAAGAGTATTTAGAATGGACGACTCCTGGCATGGTAGTGTACCTGTAGGTAATGGAGTCACCCTCTCTAAAGGTGTCTTATAAACTAAAGTAGAGAGGGATGTGCATGATTGGCAGATCACTTGCTTAGGCAATTGAGTCAATCATGAGTTGTCAAGTACCACACCAGATGTTGTTCTTGCACGAGATGCAATAAGTTGATATTGATCCAATCCTGGAAAAACAGTCAGAAGCAGTTTTAGAACATAAGTGGATGTTCTAGGGATATGATAACGACAGCCTCATTTGGGAGACAGTTATCATTCCAGGCTTCTAAGGTGACATGGACGACAAGGAGGTTGTCAGAGTTATAGTTTTTCCTTCTGACGAGGGGCAGTATTCTGGACAGGTGATCCAAGGCAGATACTGAGGGAGGTATGGCGCAGGATACTGATTAAGTTCAGTTCACGATACAGTCTAAGAAGTTTGGATTTGGAGTTCATTTATGAGCTCTGTCCCATCAGACATCCAGACACTCTAAGACAGGTATTGCTCATTTCGGGAGATGGCTTTCTCCGCGAACTTGAGATATAGAGAGACATAGAAAGAAACATCTAGGCGGATCCACTCACTGAGGCTATTCCTCGAACGCAAGAGTTTCGCAAACAGGCTTTATGAGACTGACTAGTAGAGGAGTTAGGTGTTCGGTATCACACGGGCTGTGAGTATGCGACATCGCAATAATTAGCCTTGAGTGCAAGTGGGAGATTGTTGGAGATAGTGCCCTCAGAGTCGATTATTGGATCACAGGCATGTGATTGCGATGATTGAGGGAGGGCCTATCCCTGTAAGACAGTCTTACTCGAGATGATAGTATGCTATCTGGTTTACCTTTATCATCGTGTACTGCTTTAGGTGACCTGACAGGTCGCTATTGCACGTTGATAGAGCCCCTAGGATTCTTGCTTGACCGCCAGCAGTATGAGGGCGATCATATAAGTGAGAGCTGGAGTCTATAAGCACACCTTTAAAAGGTCCCTAGTCGTAGGAGTTTCGAGACAGGGCATCGATTCTCCAGAGTAGACTAGTGTATACAGTCGAGACCCCGACGAGGGGCGGTGTCCGGTCTCACAAGCCACTGGTGTCAGTTGGTTCACCTAAGATGTATACAGGTGCTCATTGGGTTATGAGTACACCGGACAGGACTCGCCGGGAACATGCTAGTTGGTCTTATACCTCATGTCAGATAGCAGTTCCCAGGTGACATGTGTACAGGTTAGTTCATCGACCTGGGGATCGTCATTTGTCTCGTGTGAGTTCCCACTGTGCTTTGATTACTACCCTACCACGGCTCAAAGGAGTCGTGCAAACAGGTTTTAGTTGGGTACAGTCCCGAGCCACATGGAGGCAGTGAGCGGATCTTCAGGGGTTCGTCTCTCCCGGTATTGGGGGTGAGGTCGCGCTGTGTCTAGGAG
This sequence comes from Agapanthus africanus, assembly GCA_030015575.1. Taxonomy (NCBI): domain Eukaryota; kingdom Viridiplantae; phylum Streptophyta; class Magnoliopsida; order Asparagales; family Amaryllidaceae; genus Agapanthus; species Agapanthus africanus. The sequence goes on from CM057339.1 coordinate 34,468,383, forward strand.
AGCCATTACACGAAGTCCTTGGCCAAGGCAGGAGATTTACTGGTAGGTATTCCAGTAGTATCTCAGGGTGTTCTGGGCTACACTCCGACACGACTTGTACCGCTTTTGGGGGTCTGACTTTTACCAACCCCCTAGGCCCGCCATGCGATGCTCATAGACGAACGGACCGGACTGTACGGATATTGTCACTGACAGGCTCAGTAGGGTGTCAGGATGAGTTCGCTCATCGACGTCCCTTTTGGTCAATAGCTGGTGGCCCGTCACGTATTGGCTAATACCTCTGACGTGCTAGTGGTTAAATCCACAGCCATAGTATTGACGAGTCTTTAGAGTCAACCACATAGACAGTTACTCAAGTTTCGGGCGAAACGCTGTAGAGGCCGTATGGAGATATGGCAGGGTCCGATCAGATACGTGCGGTATTGCACGGATCAGGATCGGACGGTTTGTACTAGTGGCCGTATGGATATATGGCAGGGTTCGATCCGATACGTGCGGTATTGCACGGATTAGGATCGAACGGATATTACTAGCCGGCTTTGGTTTAAGCCGGTCCTAGTTTAGTACAGTGTAGATTTTGTCTCATTGCATTTGTATCCGGTCGGAATACAGATGCGGGTGTGTATGCACAGTATTGGGGTTTTCCTGTAATTTATTACGGGACCAGTTTTCTGGAGTTGCCAGTTTGCATTCCGTTCCGGCCGGTTTTCCTTTGTTCTTTCCCGGCCGGACTTTTCCGATGGAGGGGGTTATTTGCAATTGTGCAAATAACATTTGAGGAGGGGGTTTCTTGCACTTGTATTCATTATGATAAGCATCTTTTCTTTTGCACCATCACTTGCATTAATTGTGATTTGAGAGGGTATGGTTTGGATGTAAGTTTGTGATGATAATGTTTTGTTTAAGGTCACCTCTTGCTTTATCCTACAATCACCTCCCTTCATGCTACATATTCTTTTTCCTCCACCATTCTTAAAAGATGATGGCCGGCCACTTTTGTGCAAGGATGAGAGAAATTTCCATTTTGTTGTAGCACATATTTCATCATCTCATCCTTCTAGTTTTGGAAAAATGAAAGCACCATTTTTCCATAACCTTATTCCTCCATCAAGGCAACTACAAACCCCAAATGAGACAAGCATCATCTACACTACATTCTACAGCAAATCTTGGGCGCGTCGGCTAGCCAACTTCACGCCCGAGTTGCCTCAGGATTGAGGTGGGAGCCCGTAAAAGATACAGACGATGTGGTGCCCTTCCGGCAAGGATGCGACGACCGGAGTTTCCGCGGGAGATCGGGATGATGACGAGAAGACCGGAGGACTCGGATCACTCGGTATATCTCTCACCCTTTCTCTTGTTAGCTAGTATCGGTTAATGGTTTCGATCCGGGTATATTGTCCGCGGTAGCGCCAGTTTAAAAGATAAGAAAATTTTGTTTCCGCATTTGGCCGTCGGATTGACGACCGGGGCGCCGCCGTGCACTTACAAACTGCCGGCGAGATTCTCGCACCTGCTGCTGCGCGCTGCCGCCACTATATAAACCCCCATTACAGAGGGGCCAAGTAAGCCATTTTTTACTCCACTTAGCCGTTACTTTGCTTGGATCTTGTGCTAACTTGATCGTCGAAAGGTCCTCGGTGGTACCAAACCACCCCGGGACTTCCTTGCAGGTACTCGGCGTAGACTCCTCAAAACCACCAATCTCCTCAAAACCCATTGAGATTCACACGCAACAGGAGATCACCTCCAAAATACACCGGGAGATCGACTGAAGACAACATCTGACGGGGACTCGAAAAGGACCTCCATCAGTTGGCGCCGTCCGTGGGAAATTAAACTCCACAAAAAAAAAGCTGGCCATCCGATCTCCATCCACATGGAAAGCGATCACCCTGAAGATCTAGGTACCAGCCGCCGCCTCCCTCTCACCGGAGGCACGGATGAACCTCCTCCGGCGACTGTCATCAACGCCCTCGCCTGCCGAATAGATCGGCTACAGTCCCTCGTGGAGGCGCTCGCCCGCGTCCAAACGGCCGGGCCAGGGCCCTAGATCGCCGCTCCTCCGCCTCCAGAAGGCTTTGCCCTCACCGGCACGGCTGACTACCGGCAGGCTACAACCCTTGGCCACAGATCTCACGGGCCGATACTCCCTGAGGCCTGCTGGGCGCCCCACAGCTCCACACCAAGATCCGCCTCTAGAGCGCCTCGCTTCGAGCCTCCCCGCGACCCTTACCCCCCTGAGGAGATGTCGGTCACCTCACCTGTCCCCAGGCATGATAGACACCCCCTCCCTCGACGGGGTCGCACAGAAGGGGCTCGCCACGACGGCTCGAGGGCCACCTCGCTCAGGGATCTGAGGAACCTCATCGAGAGGAACCGGGGCCGCGCCCAGACGCGGATCTCCCACAGCAGAGGCTAGGGATCACAAGGCGCCGAATCCTCGGGGTACCACGGCCGACTCGACGCCCTCGAAAAGAAGATCGAGGGCATGCGCCGGGAAGGTCACCTCTCGGGCGACGGGGCTAAGTACGCCGCCGACTCACTCACCAAGCCATTTACCGAGGGACTGCTCGTCGTCCACGTCTCCTCGCGCAACAAGCCCCCGAAGGTCTCTCTGTTCGACGGGAAAACCGACCCGAAAGACCATTTGGATGCTTTCACCGCAGGGATGAGCTTCCAGGACCATTCCGACGCCGCGCAGTGTAGAGCCTTCCCAGCCACCCTCATCCGCTCTGGTCGGGATTGGTTCAGAGGGCTCGAGCCTCGCTCGATCTCGACCTCTGACGAGCTGGCTACTCAGTTCCTCGGCCACTTTGTCCGGAACCGTCGGCAAAAGCGCACATTCGACTACCTATTCACAATTAAGAGCGGGGACAAGGAGACGTTCAAAGCTTACGTCACCCGTTTCTACAACGCCCTCCTCGAGGTCCCCGAGCACCGGGACGAGACCGTCATCACGGCGCTCAGATCTGGTCTTAGGCACAAAGAGTGGTTGCGCTCCTTTGCGTTGGCACAGCCTAAGACCATGGCCGAGGTCAAGGCGTGGACCGAGCGCGAGGTTCAGCTAGAGTCCGAAGTGAATGCGAACCTCCCTCGAGCAGACCGGTCCGACCAGAAGAAGAGGGCTCGGGAAGAGAGGCCGGAGCGTCAGCAGCCCTATCACCCAAAGTTCCAGGAGTACACCCCGCTCAACGTCTCCCTCGTAGTGTTACTAGAGGAGGCCCAGGGCGAAGGGTTCTTGAAGTTCCCTCCAATCCCACGTCAGGCCTCGAAGCGAACCCGGGGCCCTTACTGCGCCTTCCACCGGACGCTGGGCCACGCCACAGAGGATTGTAAGCAACTCCAGGACTACATCGAGGAGCTCATCTGATCGGGGCACCTCGCCGCCTATTTGAGGGACAAACGGCAGGCCGACCGCGAGCAGGAGCAGCGTCCCCCTCCCGCCGAGTTGACCATCGGCCAGATCATGCTCGTTTCGGCAGATGACCAGTCCGGCGCTCAGGGAGCCCCGAACCCGGCGCCGAGCACGGAGACCAATAAACCTCCGGGGAGCCCGGGCCACGCTAATAAGGTCATCTATTAGCATGTACTTTTCTTTTAGGGCAATGTAAACTCTTCCTAGGGTCTGTTGTTAATTTAATAAAGATCAATGGAATATTGCAAAAGAGTAGGAAATGTCTTATTTATTCAAAAAGGTATTATGGCTCCTCAGCCATACATATAAAAGAAAAAGAAAATTACAGCAGCGGGGGAAGGGGGTGCAGAGAGCACTGCTCATGGTACTCAATAAAGATCTTCGCCAGCCGAGACCTCGCGAGATCCAACCTCAGCCCTCGATTCCCACCACGCGTGTTAACCTCGAGCCTCAGTTCGTAGCAATCACGGACGAGCGCCACCGAGCGAGCCAGCCGACTCGCAGAGATCAGGCCGAAGCGCCTCAGAGACCGCAGCATGCCTACGGCCTCGTCGTAGAGTTGCTCGGACAAGGGGTTGTAAGGCCCCGGCGATACCCTCCAGATAGAGTACATCAGCAGCTGCAGCAGGGAGGAGCGCCGGGGGAGCAGCCGACCGAAGTGGACTTCGATGCTCCCATAGATCAACTGCACCGTGTTGTAACAACTCCAATTTTTGTATACATAAAATTGATTTAAATTTGAAGTATACTTGGGGTATTTAATGTTGCTGTTACCACTTTAAGTATTTATTTTCCCACAATAATTACAAGAAGGAGCTTGTAGCTCATTGGTAACACCTTGCACTGCTGAACCAAGCCACCAGAGTTCAAATCCCCTGCCCCACATTATTTTTAAATTATTTTTCTTTTAAATTCCTTGGAATCCCAACAGTCCATAGACCATAACTCCCAAACTTTGAACTAAACCCAGAAATCTAAATATACCAATGCCTACCCTACGAGATTACCCACCCACCGACCACCGGATTCGGCCGGGATTAGCCGGCGGATCGGCCGACTCGGGCCAGCGCGCCGGCCGGACTCGGTCGGACCGCCGAGTCCCCTGAACAAAAAATGCGCCTCTTCGCCTTCCCAACTCCCCTGCACACTCCAAATTAATGGATCGGTTCCCGAGACTTAATTATCCTCCATTTACTCTAATTTTTAATGATTTTCTATAATTTTTTTAATTAAAACCTTTTCACCTACCCTACCCTAGCCTACCCTATAAATACACCCCCTACCCTCCACCCTCTCATCCCAAAACCCTAAGCTCACTCTCTCAAAAATTTTCCAAGAGTTGTGTACCTTGTAAACAAGTGCGCGGCGAAACTCCGACGAAATTCCGGCAGAAATTCCGGCGACGTTTTTAGGAACAACCAGCGACGAAGCAACTCCTCGGCAATCTCTTTAGTCCCCCTTTCACTCCCTTGCTTAATCGAAACCCGTAAGTCCCATTCTATCCCCCTTTCTTATTCTCTAAAATACGAAACTACAAAACCCGACGGAATCAGAACAAATCCGATTTCCGATTCGGTTTTCTATAACATTTCACTTCTCTCCAATACATTCATGCTTAAACATCTTTATGTTGACTATTAAACATTTAACAAACAATTTGAACAAGTTTCATCATATGAAATGATAGCCTTTCCAAATTATCGTATTTTTCACTTAAATACCACAATATTTCGATTTCACATTTAACCCCTTAACTTTTCTATACATTTAAAGTAGAGCACGAGGTAATGACCTACCTCCACACACACACATATACAACCTAAAACGATATCATCAAAATCTTAGAATACGATAAAACAACACTTTCATTTAAATACCATATTCTTAATAAAATCAATTCTAAAAGTTTTAGCTTTGATACACTTTTAAATAAATACTTCTTATTAGGAAAACACGATGAGTTGTGGACATCGATCGTTTATCTAAACCTGACTTTGTGGTGTCTAGGCTAGGCAAGTGAGCAAAGGTAACTTTAAAAGGCCCGTCTCACGATTCGTGAGCGGATCCCTCCTTTCCTCATTTGTACTTATCTGGCCACAGTTGGCGGTGAAGAGGCGATTTGAGACTTCTAACGACTTGTCGTTTAGACCATTTAGAAATAGCTAGTTGACTTAGGAAAACCCTAGAATCTAAAATACGGAAAATTTACACCTTTGCAAATAAATACCTTTTACTTTATAAAACCGTTTTCTAAAGGATTAGTATTTTACAATCTTTGCAAAGCGCCGCTACAACCCATTCTTGGGGAACCCGTTCGGGATTGTGCGGTTTATCGCGCACCATCGGGCTAGTAGTGCGAGATTCAGACCTCCGCAAGGAGCATTCGGTCTCAAAAGGTTTAAAATACGACATCTTAAGAAAATGAGATTTTATAATATAATAAATATATTAAAATTATTTTTGTATAAACATATGTATATTTATCATTTAAATATCTATTTTATTATAATATAAATTTTCCACATTTTTCTAAAAATCACAAGAATAAATTTTACACTATAATACCGTGAACTTCAAATAATCAATATTACAGATAAATACCCTTATTTATAAAATTAGGATATTTTCACTAGAAATGTCACAACATAAAATCCACCCTCATTACAACTCTAAAGACGAACGATAAATACTTGATGTGTATTTTGAAAAAGTATATAAAAGTATTTTTACATAAACCCCCCTCAAGTTTATAAATTACCCTAAGGACCCTAGCAATTATAAGACTTCGATTCACATTTCTGATTGTCTGACTCGGGTTTGAGTCTGATTAATCTGACTTGAATATGATTCAAGTCAATCTATAATCTATAAGATTCCAATTCAATATGAACACATGAATCCATGAATACAATTATCAATTTATACAACTTGACTGAACCGAACCATGGATATATATCCCTTTTACATGATTCTCAGTATTCCATTTACATGACTCTACGGTTACAACCGTTTCCTGATATCATGGTTTCGGTCAGTCAGTCAATCAATCTTACAATCAATACAATTTACAAGATAACAATACAAATAAGACATCGCGGGGTTTAAGGGGTAGATTGGTACGGAAGGTGTTAAAGGTGGCACGGGGTGGTCAGATTAATACACCTAACATGAATCCAGTTGCTGTTGTACCGTGGCATAAACGGTTCCTTGTACTATACGTGGCTCTAGTCTTTGGCATATAGAGACTCCTCTCGTATACACTGGTATTCTTCTGTACCAAACTACAAACAACAGCGTTAATACAACATTACTACAAGATAATACAACTTTAAAAGATATTTTCTTCTATGTCTTTTTCTGCTTTCCTCTTACCTTTGGGACTTACCGAGCGACTTGTTCGCTGACGACATTCTATTTCTTTCTTCTTTGACGACATTTGGGGGTCCTCACGACTCCTAAGGAGAAAATGCACCTACGGCATCCTTACGACTCGTAGGGAGAAAATGCCTTTATTGGACCCTTACGGCCCATAAAATTGAAAAGCCTTAGGTGATAGGGATCTAAATCTGTCTCCTAAGCCATCGCTCCCCAATCCCCAAGTGGCGAATGATGAGTCGCTCCTGATACCATATTCCAGCGCAGCGATACAGACGCCAACCAAATTCCAAATCCCATACCCTAACGGCGAATGATGAGTCGCTCCTGGTACCATATTCCAGTGCAGCGATGCAGACGCCAACAAAGTCCCGAAATTTTTTCCGGCCCTACGGTCTGGATCATACATCCTGCAAAACCGTATACAATCCACGGGCGTAAAACAATCCCAATCTCTCCCAAGTCCTACCGGTGAGACCACATTCAAAGTCCCACAAAAAATAATAAAATAAAAATAAAGTATGTCCACAAGAAAAATGGGCACGGATGAAAACCCGAAAGGGCTCCGTGAGTAAAAACAGCAGGACTGCCGGCGAGTTTGTGAAAACCCGAAAGGGCGCAAACTCGTGAAAAAAAGATGAAATGCACTTGCAAAGTCCTCTCGATTTTGTGAGGAGAAAATTCCCACGTTAGATCCTTACGACTCACAAAGGAGCAACACACTTGGGGGTCCTCACGACTCCTAAGGAGAAAATACACCTACGGGATCCTTACGACCCTAGGGAGAAAATGCTTTGTGAGACCCTTACGACTCACAAAATTGAAAAGTCTTAGGTGATAGGGACCTAAAACCTGTCTCTTAAGCCATCGCTTCCTGATAAGCAAGCGCAAATGATGATTCGCTCCTGGTACCATATTCCAGTGTAGCGATACTGATGCCAAGCAAAAACCAATTCCCAAATCCTCCCGAGGCAAATGATGAGTTGCTCCTAGCATTATTCCAGTGCAGCAATGCATATGCCGACAAAAAAAAATTCCCAAAATCCTCTCAAAGACAGATGATGATTCGCTCCTGGTACCATATTCCAGTATAGTGATGCTGATGTCAACCCAAATCACAATCAACAAGTCAACTTCAACTCTGACATCGCAGAAAGCGGAGCAAGTCAGAATCCAATTTCGACACCGCAAGAAGCGGAGCAAGTCAAGTTCACCCCTGACACTGCGGGAAGCAGAGCAAGTCAAATAGAGCGTCGACCGTCCATGTCGCAAAAAGGGCAGTGCAGGCATCCTACAAAGCAGGAACCAGATCACTCCGGGCCAGGAAAACGTCTACCACGGACACTCCGTCTCGGAGACGCATCAAGCGTCGACCGTCCATGTCGCAAAAAGGGCAGTGCAGGCTTCCCACAAATTGGGAACCAAATCACTCTGGATTAGAGCGTCGACTGACCATGTCGCAAAAAGGGCAGTGCAGGCTTCCTACACAGCAGGAACCAGATCACTCCGGGCTAGGGAAATGTCTACCACGGACACTCCGTCTCGGAAACGCGCCAAGCGTCGACCATCCATGTCGCAAAAAGGGCAGTGCAGGCTTCCCACAAATTGGGAACCAAATCGCTCCGGATCAGAGCGTCGATCGTTCATGTCGCAAAAAGGGCAATGCAGGCTTCCCACAAATCGGGAACCAAATCGCTCCGGATCAGAGCGTCGACCGTCCATGTCGCAAAAAGGGCAGTGCAGGCTTCCCATAAATCGGGAACCAAATCGCTCCGGATCAGGGCGTCGACCGTCCATGTCGAAAAAAGGGCAGTGCAGGCTTCCCACAAATCGGGAACCAAATCGTTCCGGATCATAGCGTTGACCGTCCATGTCGCGAAAAGGGCAGTGCAGGCTTCCTACAAAGCAGGAACCAGATCACTCCGGGCCAGGGAAATGTCTACCACGGACACTCCATCACGGAAACGCGCCAAGCGTCGACCGTCCATGTCGCAAAAAGGGCAGTGCAGGCTTCCCACAAATCAGGAACCAAATCGCTCCGGATCAGAGCGTCGACCGTCCATGTCGCAAAAAGGGCAGTGTAGGCTTCCCACAAATCGGGAACCAAATCGCTCCGGATCAGAGCGTCGACCGTCTATGTCGCAAAAAGGGCAGTGCAGGCTTCCCACAAATCGGGAACCAAATCGCTCCGGATCAGAGCTTCGACAGTCCATGTCGTAAAAAGGGCAGTGCAGGCTTCCCATAAATCGGGAACCAAATCGCTCCGGATCAGAGCGTCGACCGTCCATGTCGCAAAAAGGACAGTGCAGGCTTCCTACAAAGCAGGAACCGGATCACTCCGGGCCCGAGAAATGTCTACCACGGACACTCCGTCTCGGCGACGCGTCTAGCGTCGACCGTCCATGTCGTAAAAAGGGCAGTGCATCCCAAAAAATGGGAACCAAAGTAAGTCGCCTCCACGCGAAAGAAAATCCATCAATTTCATGCACACGACTCACATATGTGGTGTGCATTTATTGATGGGGGGCACTTTGTTGAAGTCGAAAATTGCATCCCGGTTGACCAAGTCAAAGTCAAAGTCAACCCCAAGCCAAGTGGGCCCATGCCCAGGTCGAGTACAAAGATGAAGCGGCCGACCCTCCCCCATGTCAAAATGAAATCATATAATAAATAATTTTTATGTAATTTTTTATGCATGAATGTAAACAAAATGGGCATAAAGCCAAATTTTTGTAAGCCCGTGGCTTATGTGCAAAAAGAAATAGCACATGAGCTATAGGATGGGCAAAATGCCATTTTGTAAAGCCTAAGGGGCTATATGTAAATGTGTAAGCCTATATAAGGTAACATGATGATGAATAAAGAGACTTTTTCATTCCCCTCAAAAAAAAACTAGGGTTTATACCTCTTTCTCCTTCCTCAAGTTTCTAAAAACCTTCTTCTCTTTTTGAATTAAATCAAGACTTTAACTCTTCCTTTTCCAAAACTAAATAGTTTTTCACCACAAAAACCACAAAGGGGAACTCAGATCTCCCACCAGATCTCAAAAAAGAGAGATCTTTAAAATCTCACACCTCTTGATCTTCGAGATACGGCCAATAGAAAAAGAAGAAGAAGACCCATATCTAAGAATCTAACTTTGGACAGATCCAAGGCTCAGAAGAAAGGCCAAAGATTCCTAGGAGTTTGACTCCTTTCTAGATCCGTTGGAGTTTAACTCCATAAATTAATTTTCTGTCAGGAGTTTTAACTCTAAAAAAAAATCCCTTGGGAGTTCAACTCCCCAACCTAAGGGCTAGGCCCCCCCTCCAGCGGGTGTTTTCCCATGGTCACGTGCGCCCACGTGACCCCGGGCGCTGAGGCGCCCAATGGTCACGTGCGCCCATATGACCCCGGGGCTGAGGTGCCCAAAGGTCACGTGTGCGCCACGTGACCCAGGGCGCTGAGGCGCCCAAAGTTCACGTGTGCGCCACATGACCTGTGGGCGCTGAGGCGCCCAACGGTCATGTGCGCCTACGTGACCCCGGACGCTGAGGCGACCTTAGGTCACGTGTGCACCACGTGACCCCGGGCGCCGAGGCGCCCAAAGGTCACGTGTGCGCCACGTGACCCCGGGGTGCGGAAGCACCCAACGGTCACGTATGCGCCTCGTGACCCCGGGCGCTGAGGTGTCCAACGGTCACGTGCGCCCACGTGACCCCGGGCGCTGAGGTGCCCAAACGGTCACGTGTGCCCACGTGACCCCGGGCGCTGAGGTGCCCATCGGTCACGTGTGCGTCACGTGACCCCGGGCGCTGAGGCGTCCAACGGTCACGTGTGCACACATGACCCCGGGCACCACGCGCCCACGTGCTACGCACGCATCATTAAGACGCTTTTATTTCCCTTCTTTTTTTGTGCACTCCATACTAAATGTGTCTCCTCCGTTGGAAAAAATTTTCTAACGGGGCGCTGCCCCGCATCCCGCAAGAGGGCTGCTAGCCCCCTTGACCCCCAGCCCGCTATACGGGTAGCGGGACCCCCGTAAAAACTCTGCGGGGCCCCCGATACATCCAAACCCCTCTTTAAAACACAACACGGCATATTGTGTTCGCATGACCAGTTTAACCCGTTAATCGGAGATTCTCTCGCTCCAAAGGCGATGGGTAATTAACGGCAGTTTAGTCCGCGGCTGTCGGAGATTCGGGTCCTCACAATCAATAAACCCCAGCTTACCCTAGGCAGGGGGAATCTGTAGTTTGCCTGACAAGCGCACGCGTATTCCCATCTCAATGGGGTGACGAAAAACACCCTACACCACGTACGCTAACGATCGAAGCCCTCATCAAGAGGCCACCGAGAAGCTTCCCTGCTCGGTCTATCCTTGGCTGGTAATCTCTTACCCAACGACGCCAAGGATCAAAGCCCTCATCAAGAGGCCACCGAGCAGCTTCCCTGCTCGGCCCATCCTTGGCTGGTAATCTCTTACCTAACGACGCCAAGGATCAAATTCCTTGTCAAGAGGCCACAGAGCAGTTTCCCTACTCGGCCCATCCTTGGCTGGTAATCTCTTACCCAACGACGCCAAGGATCAAAGCCCTCATCAAGAGGCCACCGAGCAGCTTCCCTGCTCGGCCTATTCTTAGCTGGTAATCTCTTACCCAACGATGCTAAGGATCAAAGCCCTCATCAAGAGGCCACCGAGCAGCTTCCTTGCTCGGCCCATCCTTGGCTGGTAATCTCTTACCAGACGACGCCAAGGATCAAAGTCCCCATCAAGAGGCCACCGAGCAACTTCCCTGCTCGGTCCATCCTTGGCTGGTAATATCTTACCCAACGACGCCAAGAATCAAAGCCCACATCAAGAGGCCACCGAGCAGCTTCCCTGCTCGGTCCATTCTTGGCTGGTAATCTCTTACCCAACGACGCCAAGGATCAAAGCCCTCATCAAGAGGCCACCGAGCAGATTCACTGCTCGGTCCATCCCTGGCGGGTAATCTCTTACCCAACGACGCTAAGGATCAAAGCCCTCATCAAGAGGCCACCGAGCAACTTCCCTGCTTGGTCCATCCTTGGCTGGTAGTTCACTACCTACCGACACCAAGGATCAAAGCCCTCATTAAGAGGCTACCGAGTAGCTTCCCTGCTCGGTCCATCCTTAGCGGGTAATTTCTTACCCACGTACGCTAAGGTTCAAAGCCCTCATCAAGAGTCCACCGAGCAGCTTCCCTGCTCAGTCCATCCTTGGCTGGTAATCTCTTACCTAACGACGCCAAGGATCAAAGCCCTCATCAAGAGGCCACCGAGCAGCTTCCCTGTTCGGTCCATCCTTGGCTGGTAATCTCTTACCCAACGACGCCAAAGATCAAAGCCCTCATCAAGAGGCCACCGAGCAGCTTTCTTGCTCGGCCCATCCTTGGCTGGTAATCTCTTACCCAACGACGCCAAGGATCAAAGCCCTCATCAAGAGGCCACCGAGCAGCTTCCCTGCTCGGTCCATCCTTGGCCAGTAATCTCTTACCCAACGACGCCAAGGATCAAATCCCCTATCAAGAGGCCACCGAGCAGCTTCCCTACTCGGTCCATCCTTGGCTGGTAGTTCACTACCCACCGACGCCAAGTATCAAAGCTCTCATCAAGAGGCCACCGAGAAGCTTCCCTACTCGGTCCATCCTTAGCGGGTAATTTCTTACCCACGTACACTAAGGATCAAAGCCCGCATCAAGAGGCCACCGAGCAGCTTCCCTGCTCGATCCATTCTTAAAGGGTGACTTCCTACCCGTCTTTACTAAGAGATGTGGTCACCGGTCCTACTCGAGAGAACAGGCAAACCTACACCTTTCTGCTCGGAGGGGCATGCTGGCATACCTTCGACAAGCGATCCCCACCTCGACTTAGGGACCATGGAGATGCCGACCTTGCACTGATCTTATTTACCTCGACGTGCGATCGCCAGATGAAGGACCGGTCGCCGACCTACCGTATCATGAAATCAGTACCGCGCAAATGGAGATTTTACCACAAACAAAATGAAAATATGTATGCAATGATTCCTACAAAATGATTTTATTCACAAAGGTCGAAAGTCTTTACAGAGGTATTATGGGCTCCCCAGCCTTACAAAAACGCCCGGGGGCTTACAAAATTTCAGCGCAAAAGAAAATAAGGAGGCAAGGAGATTCAGGCCTCGGGGCCGGGGAGAACCTCGACGAGCTCCGCTTCTATCGGCACCCACCGCAGGAGCCTCGACGTCGGGAGCCAGGGTGACCGACTTCTCCCCGGCACTCCTACCAGGGGCCTTTCCCCCGGCGGTGCTTCCGGGGGCATTCCCCTGCGCCTCACCCTCGAGGGGTTACTCACCCCGGAGATCGCCGTCAGAAAACTCCGGCATCAGGGCCTTGTCGGTGTCGAGGGCCTCATGCCAAACGAGTGCAGCGGCTTCAGCAAGGTCGGTGTAGTATTGGTCCGACTTCTTGTAGTTCTCCACGGCCTTCGCCGCTCGGAGGTCGGCATGCCTAACTCCTTCCTTCGCCGCCTCGTTCTCCCTCTTGAGGGTGCTCTCCGTCTTCTTTAGGGTGGTGGAAAGCACCCTGGCATCTTCCAACTTGGCCTCGGTGGCCTTGTTGGACTCCCTCAAGACCCGGACGGCCTCTCGGCAGTTGACGTTCTCCCGATCCCCGGCCGCCACCCGGTCTTCGAAGGCGGCGATCATCTCCTTCGTCGCTTGCAGCTCCAGCCTCGAGCTCTCCTCCCGCGAGGAGGACTCGCTCGCGATATGAATCACCGGGGCAATTTCCTCATCCTCCATAGTAACAACGAGGGTGCAGTGCTGGAAGACCTGAAGAAAACAAAAGGAGGGGTTAAAAAGAAAAGGGGGGCACCCAATCTTGCGAACAAAAAGTACTGAATAAAAACCCGAGTAAGGGCGAACACTGTCACGCCCGCTTCCCAGTATACGGGCGGAGGACGTAACGAGGCCGTGGCGTATTTACTGTGAAGTAAATACGCTAAGCATATCTAAGCAATATAAAGTAAATACACAAGAGGCAAAAGATATGAATTGAACAGCAACTTTATTTATTAACATTCTTTTGTACAATGCATAGAAAAGTAAATACATGGAATAAAGCGATGCCTAAACAATGGCATAACAGAAATGAAAAAAGTACTGAAATGGAAAGGTGTACAATGAACTAGAGCTCGGGGTCTTCACAGAACCGGTCCAAGTCTTCAGCAGTGGGCTCGATCTCAGATGTGTCCAGATCACTTGACGACATTCAAAGAAGAAAGAAAGAGAATGTCGTCAGCGAATAGGTCGCTCGGTAAGTCCCAAAGATAAGAAAAGAATAGACAGAGAGTAAGATAGAGAGAGAGTAGCTTTTATAGTTGTATTATATTATTTTAGTGTTAATGCTGTTGTTATCGTAAGTTCAATGGTGAATGTCAACTAATCTCAAGAGTGTTCTCAAACCCAACAGGCTGTAATCCAGGGGTAGGGAACCACGGGCCCAAATGATATGTTAGTAGCGGGACTTCTACCATCGCCGAAGTATTCCAAACTCAACAGGCCATAGTCCAGGAGCATGGAAAAACGGGCCCTCATGATTGCTTGCTTGTGTTAGTAGACATGGATTCATGATCTAGGGGGACTCTTGAGATTATGTTGGATTCACGAATGAACTACCCCAATACCCCGTGTAGTTATGATTGTATTGTTTGTCTTGTAAATTATATTGATTGCATAATTGATTGACTGACCGAAACCATGATATCAGAAAACGGATGTAACCGTAGAATCATGTAAATGGAATAATTGGAGAACCATGTAAATGGAATGTATATCCATGATTCGGTTCAGTCAAGTCGTATAGATTGATAAGTGGCTTCATGGATTCATGTTGAAGATTGTAGATTGTATATTGTACTTGAATCATATTCAAGCCAGATTAATCAGACTCAAATCCGAGTCAGACAATTAGAAGTGTAAATCGAAGTCTTGATTATTTCTTAAACCTATAATTGCTAGGGTCCCTAGAGTAATTTATAAAAATTGAGGGGGTTTTATGTAAAAATATTTTTATATACTTTTCAAAATACACCTCAAGTATTCATTATTTGTCTTTAGAGTTATAATGAATATGGATTTTATATTGTGATATTTCCAGTGAAAATATCCCAGATTCATAATTAAAGGTATTTATTTATAATATTGATTTTATTTGGAATTCATGGTATTTTAGTGTAAAATTTGTTCTTGTGATTTTTAGATAAAAGTGGAATATTTATATCATAACAAAATAGATATTTTAATGATAAATATACATTTATTTATTCAAAAATAATTTTAATAAATATTTTATATTCTAGAAAATCTCATTTTCTTAAGATGTCGTGTTTTAAATCTTTCGAGACCGAATGCTCCTTGCGGAGGTCTGAATCTCGCACTACTAAGCCCGAGGGTGTGCGATAAACCGCACCATCCCGAACGGGTTCTCCAAAATGGGTTGTAGCGGTGCTATGCAAAGATTGTAAAATACTAAATCCTTTAGAAAACGGTTTTATAAAATAAACGGTATTTATTTGTAAAAATGTAAATTTTCCGTATTTTAGATTCTAGGATTTCCCGTCGACTAGCCTATTTCTAAATGGTCTGAACGACAAGTTGTTAGATGCCTCAAATCGCCTCTTCACCGCCAATTATGGCCAGGTAAGTACAAATGAGGAAAGGAGGGATCCGCTCACGAATCACCATGAGACGGGCCTTTTAAAATTACCTTTCTCACTTGCCTAACCTAGACACCACAAAGTCAGGTTTAGATAAACGATCGATATCCAAAACTTATCGTGTTTTCCTAATAAGAGGTATTTATTTAAAAGTGTATCAAAACTAAAACTTTTAGAAATGATTTTATTAAGAATATGGTATTTAAATGAAAGTATTGCTTTATCGTATTCTAGGTTTTTGATGATATCGTTTTAGGTTGTATATGCGTGTGTGTGGAGGTAGGCCATTATCTCGTGCTCTACTTTAAATGTATAGCAAAGTTAAGGGGTTAAATGTGAAATCGAAATATTGTGGTATTTAAGTGAAAAATACGATAAATTGGAAAGGCTATCATTTCATGTGATGAAACTTGTTCAAATTGTTTGTTAAATTTTTAATAGTCAACATAAAAATGTTTAAGCATGAATGTATTGGTGAGAAGTGAAATTTTATAGAAAACCGAATCGGAAATCGGATTTGTTCCGATTCCGTCAGGTTTTGAAATTTCGTATTTTAGAGAAATAGCAAGAGGGATATGGGGCTTACGGGTTTTAGATTACACAATAGAGGGAGAGGGAACTAGGGGAATCGCCGATGTGTTGCGTCGTCGCCGGTATCTCCTAAAACGATCGCCGGAAGTTCGCCGTAGATTTCGTCGGAGCTTCACCTCGAGCTTGTTTTCAACTTTCGCAAGATCTCTTGAGAATTTTAGAGAGTTGGCTCAGAAATGTGAGTGAGAGGGTAGAGGGTAGGGGGTGTATTTATAGGGTAGGCTAGGGGTAGGATAGGTGAAGGGTTTTTAAATAAAAAATTTGTAAAAATATAGAAAATTCATTAAAAATTGGTGTAATTAGGTGTTAATGGGCATTCTGGAACCGATCCAATAAATTAGAGTATGCAGGGGGTTAGAGAAGTTGGAAAGGCAGATTTTTTGTGTTGACGACTCGGACGTCCGGCCGAGTCCGGCCGGCGGCGCCGTGCCGAGTCGGACGGTCCGCCGTCCGAGTCGAAGGTCAGGGAGGTGGTGGGTCGTCTGGTGTAGCCTTTGGTATATTTATTTTTTCAGGTTCAGTTCAAAGTTTGGAAGTTATCTTGTGTGGACTGTTGGGCTTCTATAAAATTTATAACAAAATAAATATTAAAAATAATGTGGGGTATGGGATTTGAACTCTGGTTTGGTTCAGTAGTGCAAGGTATTACCAATGAGCTACAAGCTCCTTCTTATAATTATGGAGCTATTTAATTACTTAAAGTAGTTACAGAAAATGTAAATAGCCCAAGTATACATTAATTTTGTACACTAAAAATGGAGTTGTTACATTCTTTTAACTTGTAATTAAAAAGCTAAATAATTACTTATAGCTTGTGCTCAGATTAAAAAACCCCTTTATGGATTTTGAAAAAAATATTTGAAAAAATTTGTATAGAAAAATTATGGTTGTTACATTCTACCCTTCTTATAAAAATTTCGTCCTCGAAATTTTTAAAAGGAAAGTGTAACAGATTCAAGGAAATTTTGGTGATAGTGTGTGAATAATAACAAAGTGATATAAAGATATGAAAAAGGTTGAAAAGAATTACCAGGGTTATCCTAACCAACCGTATCAGCTTCTACGGCCGTCAAATTGTAAACTTGGCGTCTCGGCTTGTTTCTTCGTGCAAGCTGGTACAATGCTGATTGTCGAGGTAAAGGTGGTTCACGTGGAGGTGGTGCAGGAAGAGTTAACCGGGCAGGTGGGGCTTGGAAAGCTGGTCTATCTGCGGAATTAGGATTAGTTCGGTTGTATGGACAAGTTCTTATGGTATGTGAGGGTGATCCACATATCAGGCAAAGACCGTTTGCTCGTCGGCAAACTTCCATCAGATGTCCAGCTCTCTTGCAGTAGGTACAAAAGGATGGGCTGGGCCTGTTGATTGGTACTCCGAGTCTCCTTGGTACAAATGGTGGTCCTGATGCGGCTTCTCCTGCCATCTGGTTGGCAGGGCGCTTAACTCCTGCAGACTGAGGTCTGCCTTTCGCCTTTATCATTGCCTCATAACTGCGGGCAGCTTCTAGAGCATCTTCATGAGTCAGAAATTTTCCTGTGGCTAGTGCAGCCTGGATTTCCGTGTCCAAATCTTGTTGAAATCGACGGACTCTGATCTCATCCGTCGGTACCAGGTGTGCCATAAATCTTTTACGGTCTTGTGTTAGCTGCGTAGTATGTGATATTAAAATTGGAAATACTGTGACATATCTTACCGACTGAGCATAGTGAACTCAGCGTCATACTCATCTACTGACTTGTCCCACATCGAATCTTATTGTAGATGAATGAACTGCTGTTTCATGGCAAATCTGGCAGTCACAGGGAAGTACTTCGCGTTGAACTTATCGCGTAAAGTCTTCCATTCAATGGGCTGATCAAGACGGCTTTCTTTCGCCTTCCACCAGTTCCGTACATTGTCCGTGAGCTGTAATTTTGCCACACGAACCCAAGATATATATGTCACTTGTTCTGCTACCAGATCATCCTCGATACTCTGAGCCCATTCCTCAGCTTCCAGTGGGCTCCCCTTTCCTGAGAACTGTTTGGGATGTAAAGCTCTGAATTGCTTCACCCCAGGTGTTTCAGCCTCGGGACGGTTCAAGAGTTGTTGCTGTCCCTCTAGGAGGCTGCGGATTACCTCAAGCAGGACCGTTTGCTCGTCGAGTGGAGCAGGTACGGCATGTGTGAGTGGTAGTGGTGGACGTGTGTTGTTGACATTGGTGCTGGTGTTGTTTGGTGAATCCATAACCTTGAATGAAAAGGTTAGGTTAGGACAGATTCAAAGTATATAATTCAAAGAATAAGAAATGATGGGATTCAAGGAACATGATTGTAAAGAATGTTTTAGTTGCTGGTTCTTGTGTTTTATATTGCTTAGGGTTCCATACAGCTCGGACCTGCATGGGCCACCAACAAAACCTGTCACGCCCCGCTTCCCAGTATACGGGCGGAGGCCGTGACGAGGCCGTGACGTATTTACTGTGAAGTAAATACGCTAAGCGTATCTAAGCAATATAAAGTAAATACACAAGAAGCAAAAGATATGAACTAAACAACAACTTTATTTATTAATATTCTTTTGTACAATGCATGGAAAAGTAAATACATGGAATAAAGCGATGCCTAAACAATGGCATAACAGAAATGAAAAAAAGTACTGAAATGGAAAGGTGTACAATGAACTAGAGCTCGGGGTCTTCACAGAACCGGTCCAAGTCTTCAGCAGTGGGCTCGATCTCAGACGTCTCCAGATCACCTGACGACATTCAAAGAAGAAAAAAAGAGAATGTCGTCAGCGAATAGGTCGCTCGGTAAGTCCCAAAGATAAAAGGAGAATAGATAGAGTGTAAGATAGAGAGAGAGTAGCTTTTATAGTTGTATTTTATTGTTTTAGTGTTAATGCTGTTGTTATTGTAAGTTCAAGGGTGAATGTCAACTAATCTCAAGAGTGTTCTCAAACCCAACAGGCTGTAATCCAGGGGTAGGGAACCACGGGCCCAAATGATATGTTAGTAGCGGGATTTCTACCGTCGCCGAAGTATTCCAAACTCAACAGGCCATAGTCCAGGAGCATGGAAACACGGGCCCTCATGATTGCTTGCTTGTGTTAGTAGACATGGATTCATGATCTATGGGGACTCTTGAGATTATGTTGGATTCACGAATGAACTACCCCAATACCCCGTGTAGTTATGATTGTATTGTTTGTCTTGTAAATTATATTGATTGTATAATTGATTGACTAACCGAAACCATGATATCAGAAAACGGATGTAACCGTAGAATCATGTAAATGGAATAATTGGAGAACCATATAAATGGAATGTATATCCATGATTCGGTTCAGTCAAGTCGTATAGATTGATAATTGGATTCATGGATTCATGTTGAAGATTGTAGATTGTAAATTGTACTTGAATCATATTCAAGCCAGATTAATCGGACTCAAATCCGAGTCAGACAATTAGAAGTGTAAATCGAAGTCTTGATTATTTCTTAAACCTATAATTGCTAGGGTCCCTAGAGTAATTTATAAAAATTGAGGGGGTTTTATGTAAAAATATTTTTATATACTTTTCAAAATACACCTCAAGTATTCATTATTTGTCTTTAGAGTTATAATGAATATGGATTTTATATTGTGATATTTCCAGTGAAAATATCCCAGATTCATAATTAAAGGTATTTATTTATAATATTGATTTTATTTGGAATTCATGGTATTTTAGTGTAAAATTTGTTCTTGTGATTTTTAGATAAAAGTAGAATATTTATATCATAACAAAATAGATATTTTAATGATAAATATACATTTATTTATTCAAAAATAATTTTAATAAATATTTTATATTCTAGAAAATCTCATTTTCTTAAGATTTCGTGTTTTAAATCTTTCGAGACCGAATGCTCCTTGCGGAGGTCTGAATCTCGCACTACTAAGCCCGAGGGTGTGCGATAAACCGCACCATCCCGAACGGGTTCTCCAAAATGGGTTGTAGCGGTGCTATGCAAAGATTGTAAAATACTAAATCCTTTAGAAAACGGTTTTATAAAATAAACGGTATTTATTTGTAAAAATGTAAATTTTCCGTATTTTAGATTCTAGGATTTCCCGTCGACTAGCCTATTTCTAAATGGTCTGAACGACAAGTTGTTAGATGCTTCAAATCGTCTCTTCACTGCCAATTATGGCCAGGTAAGTACAAATGAGGAAAGGAGGGATCCGCTCACGAATCACCATGAGACGGGCCTTTTAAAATTACCTTTCTCACTTGCCTAACCTAGACACCACAAAGTCAGGTTTAGATAAACGATCGATATCCAAAACTTATCGTGTTTTCCTAATAAGAGGTATTTATTTAAAAGTGTATCAAAACTAAAACTTTTAGAAATGATTTTATTAAGAATATGGTATTTAAATGAAAGTATTGCTTTATCGTATTCTAGGATTTTGATGATATCGTTTTAGGTTGTATATGCGTGTGTGTGGAGGTAGGCCATTATCTCGTGCTCTACTTTAAATGTATAGCAAAGTTAAGGGGTTAAATGTGAAATCGAAATATTGTGGTATTTAAGTGAAAAATACGATAAATTGGAAAGACTATCATTTCATGTGATGAAACTTGTTCAAATTGTTTGTTAAATTTTTAATAGTCAACATAAAAATGTTTAAGCATGAATGTATTGGTGAGAAGTGAAATTTTATAGAAAACCGAATCGGAAATCGGATTTGTTCCGATTCCGTCAGGTTTTGAAATTTCGTATTTTAGAGAAATAGCAAAAGGGATATGGGGCTTACGGGTTTTAGATTACACAATAGAGGGAGAAGGAACTAGGGGAATCGCCGATGTGTTGCGTCGTCGCCGGTATCTCCTAAAACGATCGCCGGAAGTTCGCCGTAGATTTCGTCGGAGCTTCACCTCGAGCTTGTTTTCAACTTTCGCAAGATCTCTTGAGAATTTTAGAGAGTTGGCTCAGAAATGTGAGTGAGAGGGTAGAGGGTAGGAGGTGTATTTATAGGGTAGGCTAGGGGTAGGATAGGTGAAGGGTTTTTAAATAAAAAATTTGTAAAAATATAGAAAATTCATTAAAAATTGGTGTAATTAGGTGTTAATGGGCATTCTGGAACCGATCCAATAAATTAGAGTATGCAGGGGGTTAGAGAAGTTGGAAAGGCAGATTTTTTGTGTTGACGACTCGGACGTCCGGCCGAGTCCGGCCGGCGGCGCCGTGCCGAGTCGGCCGGTCCGCCGTCCGAGTCGGAGGTCAGGGAGGTGGTGGGTCGTCTGGTGTAGCCTTTGGTATATTTATTTTTTCAGGTTCAGTTCAAAGTTTGGAAGTTATCTTGTGTGGACTGTTGGGCTTCTATAAAATTTATAACAAAATAAATATTAAAAATAATGTGGGGTATGGGATTTGAACTCTGGTTTGGTTCAGTAGTGCAAGGTATTACCAATGAGCTACAAGCTCCTTCTTATAATTATGGAGCTATTTAATTACTTAAAGTAGTTACAGAAAATGTAAATAGCCCAAGTATACATTAATTTTGTACACTAAAAATGGAGTTGTTACATTCTTTTAACTTGTAATTAAAAAGCTAAATAATTACTTATAGCTTGTGCTCAGATTAAAAAACCCCTTTATGGATTTTGAAAAAAATATTTGAAAAAATTTGTATAGAAAAATTATGGTTGTTACATTCTACCCTTCTTATAAAAATTTCGTCCTCGAAATTTTTAAAAGGAAAGTGTAACAGATTCAAGGAAAGTTTGGTGATAGTGTGTGAATAATAACAAAGTGATATAAAGATATGAAAAAGGTTGAAAAGAATTACCAGGGTTATCCTAACCAACCGTATCAGCTTCTACGGCCGTCAAATTGTAAACTTGGCGTCTCGGCTTGTTTCTTCGTGCAAGCTGGTACAATGCTGATTGTCGAGGTAAAGGTGGTTCACGTGGAGGTGGTGCAGGAAGAGTTAACCGGGCAGGTGGGGCTTGGAAAGCTGGTCTATCTGCGGAATTAGGATTAGTTCGGTTGTATGGACAAGTTCTTATGGTATGTGAGGGTGATCCACATATCAGGCAAAGACCGTTTGCTCGTCGGCAAACTTCCATCAGATGTCCAGCTCTCTTGCAGTAGGTACAAAAGGATGGGCTGGGCCTGTTGATTGGTACTCCGAGTCTCCTTGGTACAAATGGTGGTCCTGATGCGGCTTCTCCTGCCATCTGGTTGGCAGGGCGCTTAACTCCTGCAGACTGAGGTCTGCCTTTCGCCTTTATCATTGCCTCATAACTGCGGGCAGCTTCCAGAGCATCTTCATGAGTCAGAAATTTTCCTGTGGCTAGTGCAGCCTGGATTTCCGTGTCCAAATCTTGTTGAAATCGACGGACTCTGATCTCATCCGTCGGTACCAGGTGTGCCATAAATCTTTTACGGTCTTGTGTTAGCTGCGTAGTATGTGATATTAAAATTGGAAATACTGTGACATATCTTACCGACTGAGCATAGTGAACTCAGCGTCATACTCATCTACTGACTTGTCCCACATCGAATCTTATTGTAGATGAATGAACTGCTGTTTCATGGCAAATCTGGCAGTCACAGGGAAGTACTTCGCGTTGAACTTATCGCGTAAAGTCTTCCATTCAATGGGCTGATCAAGACGGCTTTCTTTCGCCTTCCACCAGTTCCGTACATTGTCCGTGAGCTGTAATTTTGCCACACGAACCCAAGATATATATGTCACTTGTTCTGCTACCAGATCATCCTCGATACTCTGAGCCCATTCCTCAGCTTCCAGTGGGCTCCCCTTTCCTGAGAACTGTTTGGGATGTAAAGCTCTGAATTGCTTCACCCCAGGTGTTTCAGCCTCGGGACGGTTCAAGAGTTGTTGCTGTCCCTCTAGGAGGCTGCGGATTACCTCAAGCAGGACCGTTTGCTCGTCGAGTGGAGCAGGTACGGCATGTGTGAGTGGTAGTGGTGGACGTGTGTTGTTGACATTGGTGCTGGTGTTGTTTGGTGAATCCATAACCTTGAATGAAAAGGTTAGGTTAGGACAGATTCAAAGTATATAATTCAAAGAATAAGAAATGATGGGATTCAAGGAACATGATTGTAAAGAATGTTTTAGTTGCTGGTTCTTGTGTTTTATATTGCTTAGGGTTCCATACAGCTCGGACCTGCATGGGCCACCAACAAAACCTGTCACGCCCCGCTTCCCAGTATACGGGCGGAGGCCGTGACGAGGCCGTGACGTATTTACTGTGAAGTAAATACGCTAAGCGTATCTAAGCAATATAAAGTAAATACACAAGAAGCAAAAGATATGAACTAAACAACAACTTTATTTATTAATATTCTTTTGTACAATGCATGGAAAAGTAAATACATGGAATAAAGCGATGCCTAAACAATGGCATAACAGAAATGAAAAAAAGTACTGAAATGGAAAGGTGTACAATGAACTAGAGCTCGGGGTCTTCACAGAACCGGTCCAAGTCTTCAGCAGTGGGCTCGATCTCAGACGTCTCCAGATCACCTGACGACATTCAAAGAAGAAAAAAAGAGAATGTCGTCAGCGAATAGGTCGCTCGGTAAGTCCCAAAGATAAAAGGAGAATAGATAGAGTGTAAGATAGAGAGAGAGTAGCTTTTATAGTTGTATTTTATTGTTTTAGTGTTAATGCTGTTGTTATTGTAAGTTCAAGGGTGAATGTCAACTAATCTCAAGAGTGTTCTCAAACCCAACAGGCTGTAATCCAGGGGTAGGGAACCACGGGCCCAAATGATATGTTAGTAGCGGGATTTCTACCGTCGCCGAAGTATTCCAAACTCAACAGGCCATAGTCCAGGAGCATGGAAACACGGGCCCTCATGATTGCTTGCTTGTGTTAGTAGACATGGATTCATGATCTATGGGGACTCTTGAGATTATGTTGGATTCACGAATGAACTACCCCAATACCCCGTGTAGTTATGATTGTATTGTTTGTCTTGTAAATTATATTGATTGTATAATTGATTGACTAACCGAAACCATGATATCAGAAAACGGATGTAACCGTAGAATCATGTAAATGGAATAATTGGAGAACCATATAAATGGAATGTATATCCATGATTCGGTTCAGTCAAGTCGTATAGATTGATAATTGGCTTCATGGATTCATGTTGAAGATTGTAGATTGTAAATTGTACTTGAACCATATTCAAGCCAGATTAATCGGACTCAAATCCGAGTCAGACAATTAGAAGTGTAAATCGAAGTCTTGATTATTTCTTAAACCTATAATTGCTAGGGTCCCTAGAGTAATTTATAAAAATTGAGGGGGTTTTATGTAAAAATACTTTTATATACTTTTCAAAATACACCTTAAGTATTCATTATTTGTCTTTAGAGTTATTATGAATATGGATTTTATATTGTGATATTTCTAGTGAAAATATCCCAGATTCATAATTAAAGGTATTTATTTATAATATTGATTTTATTTGGAATTCATGGTATTTTAGTGTAAAATTTGTTCTTGTGATTTTTAGATAAAAGTGGAATATTTATATCATAACAAAATAGATATTTTAATAATAAATATACATTTATTTATACAAAAATAATTTTAATAAATATTTTATATTCTAGAAAATCTCATTTTCTTAAGATGTCGTGTTTTAAATCTTTCGAGACCGAATGCTCCTAGCGGAGGTCTGAATCTCGCACTACTAAGCCCGAGGGTGTGCGATAAACCGCACTATCCCGAACGGGTTCTCCAAAATGGGTTGTAGCGGTGCTATGCAAAGATTGTAAAATACTAAATCCTTTAGAAAACGGTTCTATAAAGTAAACGGTATTTATTTGTAAAAATGTAAATTTTCCGTATTTTAGATTCTAGGGTTTCCCAAGTCGACTAGCCTATTTCTAAATGGTCTGAACGACAAGTTGTTAGATGTCTCAAATCGCCTCTTCACCGCCAATTGTGGCCAGATAAGTACAAATGAGGAAAGGAGGGATCCACTCACGAATCACCGTGAGACGGGCCTTTTAAAATTACCTTTCTCACTTGCCTAGCCTAGACACCACAAAGTCAGGTTTAGATAAACGATCGATATCCAAAACTTATCGTGTTTTCCTAATAAGAGGTATTTATTTAAAAGTGTATCAAAACTAAAACTTTTAGAAATGATTTTATTAAGAATATGGTATTTAAATGAAAGTATTGCTTTATCGTATTCTAGGTTTTTGATGATATCGTTTTAGGTTGTATATGCGTGTGTGTGGAGGTAGGTCATTATCTCGTGCTCTATTTTAAATGTATAGCAAAGTTAAGGGGTTAAATGTGAAATCGAAATATTGTGGTATTTAAGTGAAAAATACGATAAATTGGAAAGGCTATCATTTCATGTGATGAAACTTGTTCAAATTGTTTGTTAAATTTTTAATAGTCAACATAAAGATATTTAAGCATGAATGTATTGGTGAGAAGTGAAATTTTATAGAAAACCGAATCGGAAATCGGATTTGTTCCGATTCCATCAGGTTTTGAAATTTCGTATTTTAGAGAAATAGCAAGAGGGATATGGGGCTTATGGGTTTTAGATTACACAATAGAGGGAGAGGGAACTAGGGGAATCGCCGATGTGTTGCGTCGTCGCCGGTATCTCCTAAATCGATCGCCGGAAGTTCGCCGTAGATTTTGTCGGAGCTTCACCTCGAGCTTGTTTTCAACTTTCGCAAGATCTCTTGAGAATTTTAGAGAGTTGGCTCAGAAATGTGAGTGAGAGGGTAGAGGGTAGGGGGTGTATTTATAGGGTAGGCTAGGGGTAGGATAGGTGAATGGTTTTTAAATAAAAAATTTGTAAAAATATAGAAAATTCATTAAAAATTGGTGTAATTAGGTGTTAATGGGCATTCTGGAACCGATCCAATAAATTAGAGTATGCAGGGGGTTAGAGAAGTTGGAAAGGCAGATTTTTTGTGGTGACGACTCGGACGTCCGGCCGAGTCCGGCCGGCGGCGCCGTGTCGAGTCGGCCGGTCCGCCGTCCGAGTCGGAGGTCAGGGAGGTGGTGGGTCGTCTGGTGTAGCCTTTGGTATATTTATTTTTTCAGGTTCAGTTCAAAGTTTGGAAGTTATCTCGTGTGGACTGTTGGGCTTCTATAAAATTTAAAACAAAATAAATATTAAAAATAATGTGGGGTATGGGATTTGAACTCTGGTTTGGTTCAGTAGTGTAAGGTATTACCAATGAGCTACAAGCTCCTTCTTATAATTATGGAGCTATTTAATTACTTAAAGTAGTTACAGAAAATGTAAATAGCCCAAGTATACATTAATTTTGTACACTAAAAATGGAGTTGTTACATTCTTTTAACTTGTAATTAAAAAGCTAAATAATTACTTATAACTTGTGCTCAGATTAAAAAACCCCTTTATGGATTTTGAAAAAAATATTTGAAAAAATTTGTATAGAAAAATTATGGTTGTTACATTCTACCCTTCTTATAAAAATTTCGTCCTCGAAATTTGTAAAAGGAAAGTGTAACAGATTTAAGGAAAGTTTGGTGATAGTGTGTGAATAATAACAAAGTGATACAAAGATATGAAAAAGGTTGAAAAGAATTACCAGGGTTATCCTAACCAACCGTATCAGCTTCTACGGCCGCCAAATTGTAAACTTGGCGTCTCGGCATGTTTCTTCGTGCAAGCTGGTACAATGCTGATTGTCGAGGTAAAGGTGGTTCACGTGGAGGTGGTGCAGGAAGAGTTAACCGGGCAGGTGGGGCTTGGAAAGCTGGTCTAGCTGCGGAATTAGGATTAGTTCGGTTGTGTGGACAAGTTCCTATGGTATGTGAGGGTGATCCACATATCAGGCAAAGACCGTTTGCTCATCGGCAAACTTCCATCAGATGTCCAGCTCTCTTGCAGTAGGTACAAAAGGCTGGGCTGGGCCTGTTGATTGGTACTCTGAGTCTCCTTGGTACAAATGGTGGTCCTGATGCGGCTTCTCCTGCCATCTGGTTGGCAGGGCGCTTAACTCCTGCAGACTGAGGTCTGCCTTTCGCTTTTATCATTGCCTCATAACTGTGGGCAGCTTCCAGAGCATCTTCATGAGTCAGAAATTTCCCTGTGGCTAGTGTAGCCTGGATTTCCGTGTCCAAATCTTGTTGAAATCGACGGGCTCTGATCTCATCCGTCGGTACCAGGTGTGCCATAAATCTTTTACGGTCTTGTGTTAGCTGTGTAGTATGTGATATTAAAATTGGAAATACTGTGACATATCTTACCGACTGAGCATAGTGAACTCAGCGTCATACTCATCTACTGACTTGTCCCACATCGAATCTTGTTGTAGATGAATGAACTGCTGTTTCATGGCAAATCTGGCAGTCACAGGGAAGTACTTCGTGTTGAACTTATCGCGAAAAGTCTTCCATTCAATGGGCTGATCAAGACGGCTTTCTTTCGCCTTCCACCAGTTCCGTACATTGTCCGTGAGCTGTAATTTTGCCACACGAACCCAAGATATATATGTCACTTGTTCTGCTACCAGATCATCCTCGATACTCTGAGCCCATTCCTCAGCTTCCAGTGGGCTCCCCTTTCCTGAGAACTGTTTGGGATGTAAAGCTCTGAATTGCTTCACCCCAGGTGTTTCAGCCTCGGGACGGTTCAAGAGTTGTTGCTGTCCCTCTAGGAGACTGCGGATTACCTCAAGCAGGACCGTTTGCTCGTCGAGTGGAGCAGGTACGGCATGTGTGAGTGGTAGTGGTGGACGTGTGTTGTTGACATTGGTGCTGGTGTTGTTTGGTGAATCCATAACCTTGAATGAAAAGGTTAGGTTAGGACAGATTCAAAGTATATAATTCAAAGAATAAGAAATGATGGGATTCAAGGAACATGATTGTAAAGAATGTTTTAGTTGCTGGTTCTTGTGTTTTATATTGCTTAGGGTTCCATACAGCTCGGACCTGCATAGGCCACCAACAAAACCTGTCACGCCCCGCTTCCCAGTATACGGGCGGAGGCCGTGACGAGGCCGTGACGTATTTACTGTGAAGTAAATACGCTAAGCGTATCTAAGCAATATAAAGTAAATACACAAGAAGCAAAAGATATGAACTGAACAACAACTTTATTTATTAATATTCTTTTGTACAATGCATGGAAAAGTAAATACATGGAATAAAGCGATGCCTAAACAATGGCATAACAGAAATGAAAAAAAGTACTGAAATGGAAAGGTGTACAATGAACTAGAGCTCGGGGTCTTCACAGAACCGGTCCAAGTCTTCAGCAGTGGGCTCGATCTCAGACGTGTCCAGATCACCTGACGATATTCAAAGAAGAAAGAAAGAGAATGTCGTCAGCGTATAGGTCGCTCGGTAAGTCCCAAAGATAAGAGGAGAATAGATAGAGAGTAAGATAGAGAGAGAGTAGCTTTTATAGTTGTATTATAGTGTTTTAGTGTTAATACTGTTGTTATCGTAAGTTCAAGGGTGAATATCAACTAATTTCAAGAGTGTTCTCAAACCTAACAGGCTGTAATTCAGGGGTAGGGAACCACGGGCCCAAATGATATGTTAGTAGCGGGACTTCGACCGTCGCCGAAGTATTCCAAACTCAACAGGCCATAGTCCAGGAGCATGGAAACACGGGCCCTCATGATTGCTTGCTTGTGTTAGTAGACATGGATTCATGATCTATGGGGACTCTTGAGATTATGTTGGATTCACGAATGAACTACCCCAATACCCCGTGTAGTTATGATTGTATTGTGTCTTGTAAATTGTATTGATTGTATAATTGATTGACTGACCGAAATCATGATATCTGTAAACGGATGTAACCGGAGAATCATGTAAATGGAATAATTGGAGAACCATGTAAATGGAATGTATATCCATGGTTCGGTTCGGTCAAGTATTTTAGATTCTAGGGTTTCCCAAGTCGACTAGCTTATTTCTAAATGGTCTGAACGACAAGTTGTTAGATGCCTCAAATCGCCTCTTCACCGCCAATTGTGGCCAGGTAAGTACAAATGAGGAAAGGAGGGATCCGCTCACGAATCACCATGAGACGGGCCTTTTAAACTTACCTTTCTCACTTGCCTTGCATAGACACCACAAAGTCAGGTTTAGATAAACGATCGATATCCACAACTTATCGTGTTTTCCTAATAAGAGGTATTTATTTAAAAGTGTACCAAAGCTAAAACTTTTAGAAATGATTTTATTAAGAATATGGTATTTAAATGAAAGTATTGCTTTATCATATTCTAGGTTTTTGATGATATCGTTTTAGGTTGTATATGCGTGTGTGTGGAGATAGGTTATTACCTCGTGCTCTACTTTAAATGTATAGCAAAATTAAGGGGTTAAATTTGAAATCGAAACATTGTGGTATTTAAGTGAAAAATACGACAAATTGGAAAGGCTATCATTTCATGTGATGAAACTTGTTCAAATTGTTTGTTAAATGTTTAATAGTCAACATAAAGATATTTAAGCATGAATGTATTGGTGAGAAGTGAAATTTTATAGAAAACCGAATCGGAAATCGGATTTGTTCCGATTCCGACGGGTTTTGAAATTTCGTATTTTAGAGAAATAGAAAGAGAGATAGAATGGAACTTACGGGTTTTAGATTACACATTAGAGGGAGAGGGAACTAGGAGAATCGCCGATGTGTTGCATCGTCGCCGGTATCTCCTAAAACGATCGCCGGAAGTTCGCCGTAGATTTCGCCGGAGCTTCGCCTCGAACTTGTTTTCAACGTACGCAAGATCTCTTGAGAATTTTAGAGAGTTGGCTCAGAAATGTGAGTGAGAGGGTAGAGGGTAGGGGGTGTATTTATAGGGTAGGCTAGCGGTAGGGTAGGTGAAGGGTTTTTAAATAAAAAATTTGTAAAAATATAGAAAATTCATTAAAAATTGGTGTAATTAGGTGTTAATGGGCATTCTGGAACCGATCCAATAAATTAGAGTATGCAGAGGGTTAGAGAAGTTGAAAAGGCAGATTTTTTGTGTTGACGGCTCGGACGTCCGGCCGAGTCCGGCCGGCGGCGCCGTGCCGAGTCGGCCGGTCCGCCGTCCGAGTCGGAGGTCAGGGAGGTGGGGGGTCGTCTGGTGTAGCCTTTGGTATATTTAGTTTTTCAGATTCAGTTCAAAGTTATCTCGTGTGGACTGTTGGGCTTCTATAAAATTTAAAACAAAATAAATATTAAAAATAATGTGGGGTATGGGATTTGAACTCTGGTGGCTTGGTTCAGCAGTGCAACGTATTACCAATGAGCTACAAGGTCCTTCTTGTAATTATGGAGCTATTTAATTACTTAAAGTAATTACAGAAAATATAAATACCCCAAGTATACATTAATTTTTGTACACTAAAAATGGAGTTGTTACATTTTTTTAACTTATAATTAAAAAGCAAAATAATTACTTATAATTTATGCTCAGATTGAAATATCCCTTTATGGATTTTGAAAAAAATATTTGAAAAAATTTGTATAGGAAAATTAGGGTTGTTACAAACATTGACCTGCACGGCCTCCTGGGCTATGGCCGCCATTTAGGCCCTGAGGGTCCCCCGAGGGATTTTTCCCCCGGCCGACCTTTCCATTTCCGAGGGCAAGCTGTCGGCGACGGAAAGCCTCAAGGGTACCTCGAAGCGATGCTCCTCTTCATCCACGAAGATCGGGGAAGCCGGGTTACAGGGTACCGTCCTATGGTGCCTCTTGAGGAGGGGCACGGGGACATCTTCCCCGTTTCTGGCCTTCAAGACCCGGGGCTCCTGCTCCCGAGCGTGTTTACGGCTCTGCGCTCGGGAGGGCTCTGAAATCCGGGGTGTGCTCGAGCGCCTGGCCGGAGCGGCCGCCGATGGAGCCGGGCTCATAGCGGGACGTGATGGGCCGGCGTCTCCGGCCTTCCTCCTTTTCTTCTGTTCGACCAGGGCCACCCGAAATTTAGCTCGGTCCATCGGTTCTGCAAAAAAAGCGAAAATACAAAGAAGGAGTTAGCAACGCCAGAAAAAGTGGAAGAATACACAAGTCTAAACAGGTCGCCTAAAACTCCTAACTTACCCGCAAATTGAGTGGGGCTGTGCCCGACCCAACTGAGGGTCTGCTCAGACAGCAACACATCGGCCCGGGGGACGGGCTCCCACTCCGACACCGCCACTGCATCGGGATCATTCGACCTCCTCACCCGCGGGCAGTTTGTCCTGTGCCACTAGATGGGCACAGGCCAATCCTCACCTTCCGGTGGCCCGACAAAAAAAAACTTCTCCTTCCACTCGTGAATGGAAGAAGGTACCACGACGACCCCCGACCCGGCCGCACCTTCCCGGTGCTTTCTAAAAGAAATGTATACCCAGCTCGGCTCGTCCTTGTGAGTGCCGGGGTGGTTTTTGTAGCAGAGAGAAGAAAAGAGAAGGTTCAGACTGAAAGGGATCTCCCGCAATTTCAACCGGACCAGGAACCCGAGGAGAATCCTCCAGGAGTTCGGCACTAACTGGCCCGGGGCTAAATGAAAACAATGCAATGCCGCACTCACCTCGGAAGAGAAGGGCAGGCGCATTCCGTCCCGAAAGGCCTCCAAGTACAAGGCAATCTCCTTGCCTTATACCTGATCCGCTATCTTTCCCTCCCCGGCTAAACGAAGCGAGTAGCCGGGGGGAATGTGGAAGCGAGCCCGGATTGTGGTGAGCTCATCCACATGCCTCACAAGGGAAACTACGTCGCGCACACTCCTGGCACTCGCTTTGGGGACCGTCCCTGCCGCACGACCCCGGAAAGTGCGACTAACCCTAACTTCCCGGGAAGATTTCGACCCGGACGAAGAAGAGGAAGCTGCAGACGACTACCTAGACTCTACCCGAACTATTTCTACAGACTTCTCATAGGAAGACATCTAACCTAATCAAGAAAAGGGGTCCTCCGAGGAAAGAACGCGGGAAATCCGACCTAGAGGGAAAAGCGCCGAGCCAACACACGAAAGGAAGAGGATATTATAGCGAAGTGTGGACCCTCGGGGGGATCCCACCTCTATTTATAGCAGTCGGCGAACACATTCAGCGACGCTGATCGTCTCCCGCCAAAATGACACTTCGTATTCAACGGCCATCAACGCTCCACCTGTCGCACGTGCATTGGGCGTGTCCCATCGGGCGCGAAAACACCGGCGGCCTGTCACGTCAGCCAACCAGCGTCGGACATGCGACCTGATGCTTCGATGAACGTATGCCCGAATCAACGCTTACTCTTTAATGCAAGATCTTTTCCCTGATCCGCTGACGTCATCAGAAAAAACACGACTAATTGCCCGGAAATCCGAGTCGACGTTGTCTTCCATTCTTTTAGACTAATCACGTGATTTAAGAGAATGTAGTGGAACTGTAGAGGAATACAACGTATCAATTTTGAGGATTTGTTCGTCATAGTTTTCGAATCAGGGATCTAGCATTTATTAAGGTAGGCCTAATGTCGGGTGGACAACCAGTTGTAAGACTCTCGATCAAATGTTTTCTTGAGCTTTTCATAATAGCTATTATAGTTTGATGGGAAAAGGCTTGGATGACGATGACGGCGATGAAGGGGGGCCTAATGGCATTTTTTTCATGCGTTTAATGCTATTTTCTTCATCTTTTTTGACTTGCGTGACTTGAATTCTTCTATGAGGCATGAAGGATGATTTCCTCTTGATTTGGGGTAACTTTTACTTAAAACTCTTATTTATTGTCATGCATTCATCGATTCTCACCTATTTTCTTGTTCTTATTTTTATTAAGAGGGTCTCAAAATAGTGCATTGGATAAAAGAATAATATTATGTTTTTTCTTTGTTTGTTGGACATATATTTTTTTTAATGTTTTTAAATGCTAGATATTCTGACCTATAAAACAATCTTGGTCTTATACTCATTCTACTTTAAAAAATTTCCCTTAGTTTCATGGTTATATTATGCTAGTATTTAGCACATGCGATTTGAAAATATTTTAAGGAATTGGCTAAAAATATATATTTTATAATTTCTATGATGTATTGAGAATTTTCTTATAATGGCTAAAAATTTGCAATAAGCTTTTTTTTATCTTTATATCTTATCAATTTGATTATGTGCATCGCTCGCACCTGTCATAATAAGTTGACACATCATCATGGATTAGATGGTGGCCGCATATACAAGGTTTGTTTTTCCACATGCTTTCCACGCCCTTCGTTTGGCATTATAATAGCATAAGTCGCGTATGCTTATAATTTGTAGTAAGATTATATATAAAAAAAATCGAAAAGAAATTATAGGGAACATATCTCGATCAATGTGATATAATCAATATTTTGAGATCATCATTTTTATATCATCATGACTTCTGAAACAAATAACTCTGAAAAGAAAGAAGTAAATTAGAATTGAAATCAAATTTATCATCCGAACATAAACTCTTGAAAAGTACAAATTAAAAACCAGAACTGGTTGATTGTAATAAGAAATATAGGGGAAAAAGAAATAAAGAAGTGTCTATTTGGCTCCATCGCTTACTCTTCATCCTTGTTCTTCATCTTTTTCTTCTTCTTTTTTTGGGTAAATTGTCATAAAACCCAATCACTGTTTTCGGCTGTCAAAACCCCCCGGGCCACGAAGCGGTAGTCAAAAACCACATGAAATTTTTTCCTACAGTATCTACATAGCAGTATGCTATATCTAACCAACTCATTACTACTACAATAATGGATTGCTCCTACGGATTTAGCTGTATGGGCAAACTACTGCCCCTACGGATATAGTCGTAGGGACACGAAATTACCCCGTAGGTGCAAAGGCCGCAGGTGCAAGTTTTCGTCCTGAACATGCCACTACGGAGTAATAATTGCCTCTACGCCTTACTCCGTAGGGACAGTTACCCCTACGGATTACTCCGTAGGGATATAATATTTATTTAATTTATTGTTTTATAAAATAAATTACTTGCCCCTACGGATACATCCGTAGGTCCGGATGAATACCCTTACGGATAAATGCGTGGGGACAAGTTTTACCCCCTGTTACTGAGTCCATAGAGACAAAATATCAGGTGTCCTGATATTTTGTCCCTACGGCGAACTGTGTAGGGGCAAACTTTGCACCTACGAGTTAATCCGTAGGTGCAACAGATGGCCCTGCGGATTAAT
The DNA here is from genome assembly GCA_030015575.1 of Agapanthus africanus. Lineage (NCBI taxonomy): Eukaryota > Viridiplantae > Streptophyta > Magnoliopsida > Asparagales > Amaryllidaceae > Agapanthus > Agapanthus africanus. The sequence goes on from CM057339.1 coordinate 34,502,610, forward strand.
CTGTAGGGACAAAATATCATGTTTTTAAAAAAAAAAAAGAGCTTCCTGTTTTTTCTCCGCCCTGTGCACAATAATATATACATCATATAACCAAATGCAGAAATATTCATAACCAACATCTCATGCATAATATATAAAAGAAATAAACAAACAGAATATGATATCAAACTAAATCATCGTGAACAAACAAACAACCACCAATATCGTCCAAAATTTATACAATATGTATTAAATAAGTACATACATCCTCAAAAATATAAATAAAGCTACCCTAGCTCGGTCCAGCTCCTCCACCTCTGATAATCGGCGTAATATGGCGCATCTGATTCTCGGTCCAGCCCTGAGTCGTCAAAAACTCGACTGATGAAGGAGCGGACTGTGCGGGAGTCTGAGTGGACTGTGGAGCTGCAGGAGTGGTCTGCGCAACCGCAGCCGAGATAGTGGCTTGAGGAGCCGCAGCTGAAGGAGATGCATGTGGAGCCGCAGCCGAAGTAGCATGTCGCATCTGTTAAATTTTGTGTGTAATAAACGAATAAGAACGGTGTATTAGATTTTAGTCGAGTTCGTATCATTATCAGGTTATTGCGAAACCTCAATCTAAGAAAACTTAGGGACTTAGGCCTCGTTTGGGTATCTAGTTTGGAAAGTCGTAGTTTATTTTAATTAGATAGTTTTATGTAAGTATGATTAATCAAAACTAAGTCTACAACCAAATAAGCTCAGGCTACTAATATTGCATATGTTACTATCTATAATGTGATATAATATTTTCCTATTAATTAGTATACGTGCCATCTCCTTCAACTCCTCGACGGTGGTCTTCAAGACGGCAACATCATGCTCTAGACGCGCTCACGGGGGTTGGGGAAGTAACCGCCGGAGTGGAGTCCAACCTCATATGGGCCCTGCTAGGACCCAGTCTCCGGCCTCTCTCCCAACCTCCGTGGTGCTCTCCGTGTGCGGCGTCTAGGACTGGGGTCGGCGGTATCAGATTGATCTGTCCAGTAAAATTGATCCCTGATGACTCCGCCAGCTCTACCACCCGCTCCTACACCTACATTAACCATTAAAATATAAGTATATCATTTAAATTTGAACTTTTCAAAACAAAAATTTCAAACTTGTTGGAATAAATATTAACACTTACGCAATACTCCTGGGTAGCGGTGTCGGGGAATCAAAGCTCGCCCATGGCGAGATCTGTCGAGGTGCCGTGGACGGCAAGATACGCGGTCAGCACGCTCGGTGTACCACCCTGCGGTACGGTCTGAGCTCTCTGCAATTCGCAAAAAATTTACATATATTATAAAATAACTCTTAATATTACATTATATTAAAATAGATCTATTGTAATTTACCGATGCCTCCATGGCACGAGTAATGTTCCTCGAACTACCTGTATAGGTGGGGCGACCCCTCTTCGCCGACTTCCTATTCTCTTTACTTTGATCGGCCTGTTTCTGCACAACACATTCAGATTTAGTTTTCTAATTAAGCAACACAAAAAAAATAAATTATATACTAAACAATGAATCATATTTAAATTACAAACCCGTTTGCGTTGAGAGTCGAAATATTGGCATAAGAGAGGCTATGTATTTACGTCGACTCTCGAAAAGGCCGGAGTATGTAGGAGAGCCGCTCTCTCTGCCTCGGGGGTCGCCATCTACAGGGAATAACAGTCGATCTTCAGCTCGTTCCTATTGTATCAGACCTTTGATTGCATGTTCTTCATCAGGCCATTGTACAGAGCGTGAAGATCGAGCACTCTCTCAGAGTGATCAGGGTCGGGTACAGGCTGAAATTCGTAATCCAACTGCAAATACAAAAAAACAATATATTTAAATTTCAAGTGTTAAATAATAATAAATATATTGGATAAGTCAAATGAAAATATATATTAATACCCGAGTCTGATCCCAGAAGAGGGCAAATGAGTGCCGGTGCTGATCGCCCCACTCAACGTGAAGTGGATACTTCTTCACGAGACGGCTCTCATCCCCCATATACCGGCCGAACCTCTCGGCATAATCGCTGGAATAGCGATAATCGGGGGTAAAGAAGAGGGGGAATGCTGTCTCCCCTTAGCTCTGTCGGGCCTCAGCATGTGGGACTGCTTCGACCCTCGAGTCCCCCTCTCGGGATGGGGCTGCCCTGCATCTACAAGAAATATCAAGACAATCATTATTAAAACAAAGTGGTATTAAGAAATCAATGTTTAACGAAAATTGAAGTGCGATATATACCTCCGACGACAGCAGCACGAGCCTGGGCCCGGGTAGTGATTGATCTGTATTTAAAGAAGTGTGCGTAGTAACCGCAATCAATAACGGTGTCGCGTGTAGCTAGACCGATATGAGTACGGGTCATCCTCAGGGATATGTGGAATCTTTTAATCTTTCTTTAGACGTATTGATTATGAAGAGGAAGAAGAATAGATAATAGTGAAAAATAGTTATAGAATCTAGATCTACGTTAAACACTGATGTAGAATATAGATCTAGTTTAAAGACGGATGTAGATTTTATATCAGAAGAGAGCTTGTAGGGTTCGTTAGGATTAAGTAATCCTGGATGACTAATAAAGATGACTCTTTTTATCTTTTGATAGATTTAAAACTAAATTGATAGTGATAAATGGGGATTAGGATTCTTGGAAGAAACTAGGATTTCCACACTATTGACCCTTGTACTTTCATTGATTTTTATTCATGTCTAGCCCTTAACAAAACAATTGTTAATCTGATCTCAAATCGCGGTCGAGACTAGCAATAAATTAGTAGTGCGCCCGATAAGGATGTTAACAATTCATTTGCTAAAGTTTGTAAACTTCATAAGACGTAAAAGAAGTTAAAATATTTTCTCATCCATTGATCTACCCTAATCCTACGAACCCTATCAAGCGGAGAATTACTCGCGTATGATGGAGATAGAAGAACGGATAGAGATGAAATTCGTAATGTAACTAAATAATTAAACTAATTAAACTAAAGATCTATCTTTATTAATCAACTTCACAAGTACAAACTTCAAGTTTAGATTACAAGTGGAAGAAGAAGTCGCTCTTGATCTCTGCCTTGTCGGATGTAGATGTTCCGTCGAATCTCACGTCGCTTTATCACGTCGAATCTTGGTCTTGTCTTGGATCACTTGTTCTTTGACGGTGATTAGCTTGTGTAAAAGATTGATGATTTCTAAGTTTAGCCCTAGGTATCACGCCCCGCTTTCCAGTATACGGGCAGAGGACGCGACGAGACCGCTACGTATTTACTGTGAAGTAAATACGCTAAGCGTATCTAAGCAATATAAAAGTAAATGCACAAGAAACAAGATATAATAAAACAACAACTTTATTTATTCACATTCTTTCTGTACAATGTATGGAAATATAAATACAACTGAAATAAAGCAATGCCTAAACAATGGCATAACAGAAAAGGAAAGGTACTGAAATAAAAGTGTACAATGAACTAAAGCTCTGGGTCTTCAACAAAATGGTCCAAGTCTTCAGCGCTGGGCTCGATCTCTGACGTATCCTGATCACCTGACGACATTTAAAGAAGAAAGAAGAGAATGTCGTCAGCGAACAGATTGCTCGGTAAGTCCCAAAGATAAGGGAGAAATAGAATAGACAGAATAAGAAGGTAGCTTTTAAAGTTGTATTATATTGTTATAATGTGGTGTTAACGCTGTTGTTTGTAGCTTGGTACAGAAGGATGCCAGTGTATACGAGAAGAGTCTCTATATGCTAGAGACTAGGGCAAACGGAATGTACAAGGAACCGTTGGGCCACAGTACAACAGCAATGGAATATAGGTTAGGTGTCTTAATCTTGCTGTCTCGTGCCACTTCTAATACCTTCCGTACCAATCTACACCTTAAACCCCGAGATGTCTTGTTTGTATAGTTGTATTGTCTTGTATTGTAAACTGTATAGATTGTATAATTGGATGACTTACCGAAACCATGATATCAGTAAATGGATGTAACTGTAGAATCATGGATAAAACTGGAGAATCATGTAAATGGAAGTATATCCATGGTTCGGTTCAGTCAATATAGATTTGAATGGATTCATGTTGAATTGTAATATTGTAGATTGCAGATTGTATATTGTAGATTGTAGATTGTAATTGAATCATATTCAAGTCAGTTTATTAATGAGACCCAGTCTGAATCATACAATTAGAAAAGTAAATTGAAGTCCTGATGGTTTTGATGTTATCGGTAACCGCTGCACATGGGCGGCAGGATTTGTGTCTTTTTCAAAGACGATTACCGTGTTGATAACACTGTTGTTAAGTTGTCTACCTTAAATAGGCAAGCACCCACTTCTCTGGCTCCCTGAGGCTCAAGAGATTAGTACCGCTTAAACCTATGTTTACTAGGGTCCTTAGGATAATTTATAGAACTTGAGGGGTTTTATATAAAAATACTTTTGTATAATTTTCAAAATACACCCCAAGTGTTTAATTACGGCTTTAGAGTTGTAAAAATTGTAGATTTTATATTTGTGACATTCCTAGTGAGAATAACCTAATTTTCATAATATATGGTATTAAATTGTAATATTGCATTTGTATGGACTTCATGGTATTTTAATGTAAAGTGATTCTTGTGATTTTTAAAAAGAGTTGGAATATTTATATTATTTCAAAATAGATATTTTAATGATACATATATACATAATTATATAAAAATAATTTTATTATATATATTTTATATTTCTAAAAATCTCATTTTCTTAAGATGTTGTATTTTAAATCTCTCGAGACCGAATGCTTCTTGCGGAGGTCTGCATCTCGCACTACTAAGCCCAGAGATATGCGATAATCTGCACCATCCCAGTCGGGTTCTCCAAAATGGGTTGTAGCGGCGTTTTGCAAAGATTTGTGTAAAATACTAATCTTTTAGAAAACGATTTTAATAGTAATTGTATTTATTTGAAATGTTTTGTTTTCCCGTATTCTATGTTTCCGAAAGGTATTGTGCTATATTGCATATGAGTGTTGTGAGGAGGTAGGTCATTACCTCATGATCTACTTAAAAGTATAGCAAGTTTGTGATGTTCAAAGGTCGAAAATGAAACTATATGGTATTTTAATGAAAAAGTACGGTAAAATGGAAATAGCAATTTCTTTTAATATGGAACTTGTTCAAAATGATTAGTTAGTGTTTAATAGTCAACATGTAATGGTTTAACAAGATTGCATTAAAGGAAAAGTGAGATTTTAGGAAGAACCGAATCGGAAATCGGATTTGCTCTGATTCCGTCGGGTTTTAGAATTTCGTATTTTCAGAAAGAGTAGAGAAGGGGGAAGGTGGGACTTACGGGTTTAGCTTAAAGAGGAAAGGGAGAGGGATCGGGAGGAGGAGCCGGTGCGTCGTCTCGTCGCCGGGAACTCCTACGGTGAAGGGTTGCGGCAACGTCCCGACCATCGAAACGCGGCCAAAATGCGGAACAAAAATTTCTGAATTTGGCGCTACCACTACCCGAATCCCGGATCGACCTTAAACCCTAAACTAGCAAACTAACTAAGAGTTAGAATCGTTATACCGAGTTGATCCATGTCTTTCGGTCTTCATTCCAAGCTTCTAGCGGCTCCTTGATGTGGTTTGGTTGCCGGTCTTCCTTCGTCTCCGATGATCCACCCGAGGGAAACGGTGCAAGTTCCAATTTCGTTGAACGAAGCAACCGACGCTCCAAAGTTGCTAGCGATGGAGAGTCGAGGTGTATGGAAGTGTCACTACATTTTTCTCTCTATCCAAAATGCTCATGGAGCAACCATAGAAGATGAAGAGAGTGAGGGAAAACAATGGCATGAACTAGAAATGGCTAAGTCCTTTGAAGCAAGAGTGAGAGAGAGGGCTAATATGTAATAAAATCATCATCCAAATGAAATGATCCTCATTCCCACAAAATAGTGGCCGGCTCCCTCTCACCCTCCCATCATAAAAAATGTCTTTTCCAAATTTGCATTAAACAAATGTGCAACCATGCTTTGACCCATGCCACTTACATGTCCATGACCATGCTTCCTTTTCCACCTCATTTATAAAAAAACAAATGAATTTTCATAAATGGAAAATCATATAAATGAGGTGGCATCTTCTACAAGGTATTCCGTATAAAATACGGAATACTTCCCGGTACATGTATCAAAATACATATACGCGTATTCGTACCAAAATACGAATAGCCAAGAGAGAAAATGAATAGTGAAAAATAATATTAGAATACATATATATAAATACATATGTAAATTATTAAATCAAAAACCTGATTTAATAATCTGGCTTAATCCTAAGCCGCTAGTATTATCAACCGTCCGATTAAAGTCTGCGCCGCACATGTACACATTTAACCGGACACCTGTATGTATAAACATACCTCATGTACACCATATCGCTGAACCGTGAAAACCCTCTATGTGGGACTCTAAAGAATCGTCAATACGCTTGCAGTGGGTTTAACCACAAGCACGTCAGTGGCACTAGCCGTACGTAACGGCTATCCAGGTATTGAGCGAAAGGGAGGCCGACGAGCAAACTCATCCTGAACCCTTACTGAGCCTGACAGTGACAATATCCGTACAGTCCGGTCTGTTCGTCTAAGAGTATCGCATATCGAGTCTAGGGGGTTGGATAAAGTCAGACCCCCAACAACGCGATATTTAGTGTCGGCATGTAACCCATCACCTCCTGAGATAATATCGATCCTGGATCGGTAATTCTCGTCTACCATGGCCATGGATTTGTGGTGATGGCCACCCGTACACAACGCGACATCAACCGCCAATACCGGGAGAGACGAATCCCCGACGATCCGATCACTGTCTCCATGTGGCTCGGGACTGTACCTAACTAAAACCTGTTTGCACGACTCCTTTGAGCCGTGGTAGGGTAGTAATCAAAGCACAGTGGGAACTCACACGAGACAAATGATGATCTCAGGTCGACAGACTAACCTGTACACATGTCACCTGGGAACTGCTATCTGACAATAGGTATAATACCAACTAGCAGGTTCCCGGCGAGTCCGTCCAGTGTACTCATAACCCAATGAGCACCTGCATATTATCTTAGGTGAACAAACTAACACCAATGGCTTGTGAGGCCTGGCCACCGCCCCTCGTCGGGGTCTCTATCAGTATACACAAGTCTACACTGGAGTATCGATGCCCGGTCTCGATACTCCTAAGACTAGGGACATTTAAGGATGTGCTTATAGACCCCAGCTACCACATATACGATCGCCATCATAATGCTGGCAGTCAAGCAAGAATCCTATGGGCTCTATCAACGTGATGATAAAGACAAACCAGATAGCATACTATCATCTTGAGTAAGACTGTTTTATCGGTATAGGTCCTGCCTCAATCATCATAATCATCTGTCCGCGACTATGATAATTGCCTTGAGGGCACTATAGCCAACAATCTCCCACTTGCACTTAAGGCCAATTATTGCGATGTCGCATACTCACAGCCCGTGTGATACCGAACACCCAACTTCTCTACTAATCAGTTTCGCAAAGCCCGTTTGCGAAAATGATTGCGTTCGAGAAATAGCCTCAGTGAGTGGATCCGCTCTAATGTTTCTTTCTGTATCTCTCCATATCTCAACTTCGCGGAGAAAACTATCTTCCGAAATGAGCAATACTTGTCTTAGAATTTGTCTGGATATCTGATGGGATCCAGTTCACAATAGAACTCCAAATCCAGTAAACTTCTTAGACTGTATCGTCCACTGAATTTAATCAGTTAGATACGCCATGCCTTCCACAGTATCCGCTTGGACTACCTGTCCAACATACTGTCCCTCAAAAGAGAGAAAAACTATAACTCTGACAGTCACTCTGTCATCCAGGTCACTTTGGAAGCGTGAAATGATAACCGTCTCTTGAAGGAGGCTGCCGTAATCATTTCCCTAGAACATTCACTTATGTTCAATAACTGCTTCCCAATGTTTCTCCAGGATTGGATTAATATATCTGCATATTGCATCTAGTGCAAAAGCAATATCTGGTGTGGTACTTGACATTTCATGATTAACTCAATTGCCTAAGCAAGTGATATGTTAATCATGCAGATCCCTCTTCCCTTTAGTCCGTAAAACACCTTTAGAGAGGCTGACTCCATCACCTGCAGGTACACCACCATGCCAGGAGTCGTCTATTCTAAAATTCCTTTAGAATAATGTCAAAGTACCCAGATTGGGATATTTCCCAAATCTAGATCTAAAACCATAGATCTAGTAACCAGAAAACCTGATATTATATCCATATCTTTTGTGGAGAAACAATTTTGTGACAACCACAGTATAACCGATTGTAGTATAGGAATATCTCTTCCTATCAAGTGCATGTCATCCAAAATACCTGGACATCACTCTCTACTACCTTCTTAGCAGATCCATCTCCTATTCTGATGAAGTCAAGGCCTATGACTGTCACATCAAAATTAGATGATCTATTTCCGCTATATCCGCTTTAGTCTATAAATAGACATAAGCTACTTGCCCACTATGCTTCCGCTGCTCCCACTGACTACAACAACCCTCTGGCAGAGTCATATATACGTATACTTCTAAAGCTAGTTTAGAACGACGCTATACTCATCCTCCTGCCGGGTCTTACAGTCTAGAACAGAAGCAATGGTAAGTCTGGGTAAACAAGAACCTCCCTGTCACCGTTTCTGAGAAGACCGAAGTACCTCTCGGGTGCCTGAGGTTACCCACCAAATCTGCGGAGTGGCTAATGGAATGTCGAAACTAATTGAATCCTTAGGTTCTATTAAATCTTCAGTGATCGTTTGTGGTTCTAGAATCACTTCCAGTTCTACCATACTCCCACTTTTGTTTTTCTGAAAAAGTCCATTTTACTAAAACTGTGGCGAGTCAAGAACAATATAAATATTGATCTTCCTGATGGTAGAAAGTTAACCCTTGTCAAAACCCGGGATAACCCTGATTGATTCGAAAGAGAGTGTTTGTAGAATAACCGCAATCAGAACGGTGTCGCGCGTAGCTAGACCGAGGTGAGTACGGGTCGTCCTCAGGAAAACGTGGAACCTTTTACTCTTAATTTAGATGTGTTGAAAGAGAGAGGAGGGATAAAGAATGTTGATGAATGGTTTCTAGATCTACGTTAAGCACTAATGCAAAAATATAGATCTAGATTATTTTATGGATGTAAGTTAATATAATAAGGGGCTTGTAGGGTTCGTTAGGATTTAGTAGTTATGGACGAGTAATTAAAAGTTACCCTTTTTATCCTTTAATAGATTTAAAACTAGAACGACGGTGATGCGTGTAGATTAGGGTTTCTGGAGGGAAAAGGAATCCCACGAACAAAGAATTGTTAGCAAAGAATTGTTGGAACCTTTGTAGCCTTTACCAAAATAATCGTTTATCTAATTTCTAATCGCGGCCGGGACTAACAAAGAATTGTTAGCGCGCCCGATTAGGATGTTAATGATTCTTTTGATAAAGTTCATAAACTTTATAGGACTTAAAAATGGTTTAGGGATGTTCATCATCCATTAGCCTACCCTAATCCTACGAACCCTAACAAGCGGAGAATTACTCGCGCATGTTGGGAGAAAAAGAGATGGAGAGAAAATGCATAATTAAACTACGAAGAAATAGAATAAGAAAAAGAAAGCTACCTTTATTAATCAAAAATATTCATTACACTTTGATTCCTTAGAAAATGATTACAAAGACTAGTTTGCTTCTCGATCTCTTCCAAGGAGGTAGACGAACAGTTGATGATCAGTCTGGATGCGTGAGCCGTCTTGGACTTCGTGATCGCGTCGACTTGATGAATTTTCCAAGAGGCTCTCGGTCCCTATTTATAGTCCAAAGCCAGAAACCTTTGCTTCCAAATTAGGGAAATAACTGTAAAGATTCACCCAAAATTTGCGCAGCCTCTATCTTCACAATCCTGCTGCGGATCCGTGGCTCAAGGGGGGGTATGGCCGCAGATCCGCGGCCATTTAATCTCGTCCCTTCATCAAACTTCAGGGGCTCTGTCCTTGTGACATTTGGCGATCCTTGGAACCTTTATATCATGGAAATCTTCTCGTGGTTGCTGCCAGACTTGGTCTCCAAGTTTTGCTTTCTTAATTAGGCAAGTTTTCTTTAACAACTTGATTTCCTTGATTTTAGTCTTGAAAAATTCTGCACAACTTGGAAAAATTCTGCACAACAACTCAAATAATATTTAGTAGATTTTGTTCTACTAGGATTTGGTCAATGATATTATTTGCATACATTTTCCTACCAAATGCTAATTATAATATATCAACACATGGAAAATATTATTTTTACAGATAAACCCTCATATGTATGATATATTATAATAAAGACCTTTTTTTAATATGAAAATGGTAGGAAAAATGTAATAACAAATGTGCAGTTTTATCAACTCAACAAACCCACAAACAGCCATTACTGAAACGTGCCTTAAGTTTATCCGGATTCTGGTTTTAAGCATCAGCCGGACAACTCCCTATACCTTAACATCATTAAGATATAAATTGATCCTATATATATCTAATATAGAAACAAAAGCACTAATCTAATTTGAACCAGATTCAAAATCATGCAGCTGTCTCCAGTGCATATCAAGCAAATGGAAAAAGGCCATTCAACACTACTCATCTAGGAGTGCATCCATACATGAGTAACCTGAAAGAGAAACAAGTTCTCAAAACCATTACTATCAACGGAATACCAAACACAAGTATCTACATCTTCGACTTCCTCGAAGAATCCTGATACTTCTAATAAATGGTTCTCTACTTTATTCTTATACCTACAACTTCTCAAAATCTGACCTTGAATTTCAACGAAATAAATATCTAGAATCAGAGAAGTTATGAGTAAACAGAATACAATGCGAGTACCAACCCCATTGTCCTAATGGACACTGGACAATATACAATACTTTGTATAAGTCCCCTGAGTTCAATAACTCAAACCCTGTGCGTCGTATGTTTGAAAAACTGTACTATGGTTAAGAAGAATTACACCGCTGTTTAATGCACCTTACCTAATCTCCAGCTGATATAGGTAAATGTCACAGACATAATATCAAAAAGTTATATCTCACTTTATAAAATAAATGTACAGATATATCAGTTTGAAATTGGTGCATAACAACGGATATTCAAAACCAAATATTTGTCATCCGGCAAAATCCAGATGATTTCCTCAAATATCACCAATTACAACGAATTCTGATATAAAGAGGATCTAATCACCTAATTCCCAATATTTTACTCCCACTCACCATCCGTAATAACATACAGATGTGAGAAACTGATCTGGTAAATATATACTCTGGAGTTAGATTCCAATCGGGAAAACAGTTTGCAATTAACATTGCACAGTGAAACTGAAACATGAAAATATTTCAAAAAGGGTAACTGGTATTCCTAGTAACGCCTATTCCATTATCCTGAATCATGACAGTAACCATATACTATACATGCCCTCACTGCAATCCCTTTATTATGTCTTTACTTATTACCTTAAGTACACCTTCTTTAGGCTAACTGGTTTTCTTCTTTCCTTACCCTTCGGCACCAGCCTAAGGTTTGGAAGAAGACTGTCCAATAAGCGTAATAGGTGTACTCTCCTAATCCTAGGAGCCCTCGCAAGCTGAGAGAAGGTAATGGGAAAAGACATCCGAATAATCCTATTCAATCTCTCCAGAACCAGAATCCATCCTCCAAAAGGTTCCTTCGATTTCGTATGTAACTATACGATGGATTTATCCAATGGAAGTGGATATCCGTAGTGATACAGAGTGTCCTAGAGAAATGCAAAGTGGATGTAGGAGTGGCATGGGTATACCTTGTTTCGTCGTGAATGATGGTGATCGCAATTTCCTTTGCCATTATTCTAATCCCTTTATATGTCTTTACTTATTACCTTCTGTACACCACAGTTAAGCTTGTTGGTTTTCTTCCATCCCTACCGTTCGGCACCTGCCTATGGTCTGGAGGAAGACTATCCAATAAGCTCAATAGGTGTACCCTCTCCTAATCCTAGGAGCCCTCACAACCTGAGAGAAGGTAAAGAGAAAAGACAACCGAATAATCATATTCAATCTCTCCAAAACCAGAATCTATCCTCGAAAAAGTTCCTTCGAGTTCGTATATAACCATACGATGGATTTATCCAATGGAAGTGGATGTTCGTAATAATACGGGATGTTCTGGAGAAATGCAAAGGTGATATAGAAGTGGCAATGATATATGCGACACTGTGACATTTCAAAAGCCAAAGTGTTTTAAGAAGATTCGGTCAACTTGGTTCATAAGTTTTAGTCAAAGGTCGGGTCATAGTCGCAGCCAGAGAGAGAGAGAAGAAACACTCAGCGTGCATTCTAACCTAGATCAGAATGGTTAATCATTTTATCTAATCTGGATGGCTCCCACTGTTTCCTCGAGTTCTCCTCCAAACCCAAAAGGAGAATTAGTCGGAATCACCGGAAGAGTAATCCTACTCAGCAGTGGGAATCGGGATCCAACTATCATCGCATGATAACGTGATGGAAGCCACTCATGTCACCACACTCCAGAAGGTATGCGCAAGCCTGGCAAGTTTCCTGTATGTTTGAAACTCCCGATATGATTTTTACCCCAAGCGGCTTATGACCTTGACAGAGGTCAACATATCATAAGTCGCAAGTCAAGTTCAACCCGTCATTGTCCTGGATTAATTTAGACCCACCCGCACGAGCCCTTGACAGAGGTCAACATGACTGTGCGACTGTCCTAAATAATCGCATATCTATGCAGCAAACAGGCATTACCCAGCTACCAAGTACTGTGCCTTGACAGAGGTCAACATACACAGCATGAATACTAAGTAATACCTGTAAGAAATGACGGGGGGCTACGACTAGTTTTTGGCGAAAAACCTTTAACGTAATGAACTTGATATCGTTGAAGGAACCGAGTGGTTTTATAAATATATATAGTGGCGAAAACTTTTGCTAAAGAGGTCACTCCCGGTGAAGGGATCTCGGCTCTTTCCTCATCGAATGAGGTACAGGATATTCCAAACTGAATACCACGATGTAAAGCAAAAGGAAACGACTATAGTGAAGTTATTACGTTGACGCAAACTTTTACCCAAGGGGTCACTCCCGATGATGGGATCTCGGCCCTTGCCTCGTCGAATGAGGTGTAGGATATTCCCAATCGAATACCACGATGCAAAGCAAAAGAGAATGTCTGTAATGTCAGTTTTTAAAAAACTTGGTTCCAACAACATCAAGTATAGGTTTGTTTTATCCTTGCATTGATAAGAATCAACGCAGTCTCATCAATTAATCACACCAGAAAAAAACGAAAATAAAATGTACGTATATGCCATTCGCATTCACCTCTGGGTCCCGTCATCACCCGTTAGGTTACTTAACTAACGACAGAGCAGGGACTGGACTAGCGCGGGTGCAAAACATATACAACATCTACTAGTATATATATAAATATATAACAATCGTCCCAGGTATGATATAAGCAACATCACAGAAACATCACAGAAACAACACAGAATGGTGGATAATCTGGAGCCCTGGTTTTCACTTGAGCCGCAAGTGAGACCCGACGTTTCCTGTCGTGTGGATAGCCTGTGCAATGAAACCTAGACCCCTACGAGCGCGGCAAGCTACCCGCCAAAACCAGAAGCGAGGCAGCCCCTTCAACAAAGTGAATGGGCCACCCGGCACTTCACGAAATCCGGTAACTTGAGCACTCCTCCTGGGTCAACCTATACCCTCTATGAGTGCGGCGAATAGCCCGCCAATTCTAGAGTAAGGTCCCCTCCGTCCCAACGCCATGAGATGCGGACCAGTTGCCCTCTAGAATCCGGCTATTCGTGCACTCCACCGCGGGGTAATCCAAGTACAGAAAATAAAATAATATACATGGGTGACATCGACCTCAGCCCGGTCATGCCCCAAAAGAATAATATACAAACTGGCAGTGACGGCAGTCCACATGTCGGATGCTCACCCCGCAATATCAAATGTACAAATAAAATGAAAACTGTACTATCATTGCACCACTGGCTATTCACCATGAAGATCCAACCAATATCACAGAACATAAACGTGAATGTCACGTTCGCAAACCCGTCTAAAAGACATATAGCAATTAGACGAGTTTACCGATCAAATGACATTCACGATCGCAAATAGTAATGTAAGTACTGATAAACGCACACTTAAAATATCGATCGACTAAATTCCAAATTGACCCCAATAGCAATAACAGCACTGCACAGAAAACTAGGCCAAAACAGAATATCACAAAAATCATAATTCCAAGTCTGGGGGATACAGGAAAAATTTTGAAGCCCGTCGCCACTAAATGGCCGCGGAAGCGCCGCTAATAGGGGGTAAGTGCGGCGGTTCCGCGGCGTCTTGGAGGCTTCAGGAGCCCAAATTTTTCCTGTATCCTTAAAATCGCCTGCACGGATTTTTAAGACGCCTGAAATAATTTTTTGACCACTTTTGAAAATCGACAGCAGATGCAAAAATGAAATCGTGATTTTGGCAATTTCCGTCGATCGATCTTTTAAGCACGTTTAAATAAGCTAGTAAGGGGTTTAAAAGGTGACTCTGATACCATGTTGGGTCACGGCAGCGCCCCGGCCATCGAAACGCGGCCAAAATGCGGAACAAAAATTTCTGAAACCGGAGCTACCGCTACCCGAATCCCGGATCGACCTTAAACCCTAAACTAGCAAACTAACTAAGAGTTAGAATCGTTATACCGAGTTGATCCGTGTCCTTCGGTCTTCATTCCAAGCTCCTAGCGGCTTCTTGATGTGGTTTGATTGCCGGTCTTCCCTCATCTCCGATGATCCACCCGAGGGAAACGGTGCAAGCTCCAACTTCGTCGAACGAAGCAACCGACGCTCCAAAGTTGCTAGAGATGGAGAGTCGAGGTGTATGGAAGTGTCACTATATTTTTCTCTCTACCCAAAATGCTCATGGAGCAACCATAGAAGATGAAGAGAGTGAGGGAAAACAATGGCATGAAGTAGAAATGGCAAAGTCCTTTTTTTGAAGCATGAGTGAGAGAGAGGGCTAATATGTAATAAAATCATCATCCAAATGAAATGATCCTCATTCCCACAAAATAGTGGCCGGCCCTCTCTCACCCTCCAATCATAAAAAATGTCTTTTCCAAATTTGCATTAAACAAATGTGCAACCATGCTTTGACCCATGCCATTTACATGTCCATGACCATGCCTCCTTTTCCACCTCATTTATAAAAAAACAAATGAATTTCCATAAATGGAAAATCATATAAATGAGGTGGCATCTTCTAGAAGCTATTCCGTATAAAATACGGAATACTTCCCGGTACATGTATCGAAATACATATACGCGTATTCATACCAAAATACGAATAGCCAAGAGAGAAAATGAATAGTGAACAATAATACTAGAATATATATATAATTACATATGTAAATTATTAAATCAAAAACCTGATTTAATAATCTGGCTTAATCCCAAGCCTCTAGTATTATCAACCGTCCGTTTAAAGTCTGCGCCGCACATGCACACATTTAACCGGACACCTGTATGTATCAACATACCTCATGTACACCATATCGCCTGAACCGTGAAAACCCTCTGTGTGGGACTCTAAAGACTCGTTAATACGCTGGCAGTGGGTTTAACCACAAGCACGTCAGCGGCACTAGCTGTACGTAACGGCTACCCAGGTATTGAGCGAAAGGGAGGACGGCGAGCAAACTTATCCTGAACCCCTACTGAGCCTGACAGTGACAATATCCGTACAGTCCGGTCTGTTCGTCTAAGAGTATCGCATATCGAGTCTAGGGGGTTGGATAAAATCAGACCCCCAACAACGCGATATTTAGTGTCGGCATGTAACCCATCACCTCCTGAGAAAATATCGATCCTGGATCGGTAATCCTCGTCTACCATGGCCATGGATTTGTGGTGATGGCCACCTGTACACAACGCGACATTAACCCCCAATACCGGGAGAGACGAATCCCCGACGATCCGATCACTGCCTCCATGTGGCTCGGGACTGTACCTAACTAAAACCTGTTTGCACGACTCCTTTGAGTCGTGGTAGGGTAGTAATCAAAGCACCGTGGGAACTCACACGAGACAAATGACGATCTCAGGTCGACAGACTAACCTGTACACATGTCACCTGGGAACTGCTATCTGACAATAGGTACAATACCAACTAGCAGGTTCCCGGCGAGTTCGTCCAGTTTACTCATAACCAAATGAGCACCTACATACTATCTTAAGCGGCCAGAATCCTCCCCCGACGGCTGGTCTATCTTCTGGTATAGTTACTTTTCAGGGTGTAGTGGGGTTTTTGTGAGATATGCACGTGTAAACCCTTGGTATTCTAAAGGTTCAAAATAAAACAATATTAAAAATAATGTGGGGTATGGGATTTGAACTCTAGTGGCTTGGTTCAGCAGTGCAAGGTATTACCAATGAGCTACAATCTTCTTCTTGTAATTAAAGAGCTAATTAATTACTTAAATAATCATAGCAAAAGTAAATACCCCAAGTATATATTAATTTTTAAGCAAATTTTTGTATACTAAAAATGGAGTTGTTACACTCGGTCCTTTATATAGCCCCAAAACCAGAAACCAAAGATCCCCAGAATTAGGGTTTTTTGTTGCAAATCACAACTAAAAATCCCAAATCCCGACTCAGTGAATCAGCCGCGGATCCGCCGCATATTGCATGGTTTGGCCGCGGATCCGTGGATTGTTGGTGAGATCTTGGGTACAAATTTCTGGGGCTTTATTCTTGTGACACATGGAGATTTAGTTGATGCCTGGAACTTGAAAATATTTCTTGAGTCTCTGCTAGTATTGATTCTTCGATTTTCTTTAATATTTCGGCAGATTTTTGATTTCCGACATCTCAACATCTCGATCTCCTGACCTGAGCCAAAGATTGCACCATATTTCAAAGAATAATGTTAGTAATATTTGATATTTTTGAGATATTATCCTAACCAATTTGATATGATATTATATTTTAAGAATGTTGATTAAGGATATTTGATATAATATGCATATTTAAATTATCAAAATATTATATAAATATTATATGCATATATTTTCCTTCATAATGTTAATTATAATATTTAAACATATGAAAATAGTATTTTTGTAGATAAACTCTCATATGTGTCATATTTATAATAAACACCTTTAGATATTTAAGAAAAATAAGGAAAATGTCATATCAAAAGTGCGATATTTTCGACTGAACAAATACCCCCAAACTTAATTTTGATCGTCCGGAGCAAACTTATTTATTCAAGAGAGAGAGAAAGAAAAAGAAAAACCTAAGTAGCACACTTTCGTAGGCAACACGATTGCACTGAGCACGTGCAACAAGCCGTTAAACCTCTAGGTGTCCCTAGCAGCAGGAGTGTTGTCTCCTGAGGGTTTTCAGCGGATTACACCTACAAAATCCTATAATAAAAGAAAGATAGTGAAAGTTACATACAAAGATAAGAACTATAAAAGAAAGAACTTGAAAATAAGAGTTTCCAACTATACCAGTTTTTCGGTTGTCATGAGCCCTATCTTAATGGTCGTGAAAAGATATTAGAAATCACATCATACCTCAATAAAACACCGTCTTTAGTTTTCCTCCCTATCTTTCTTCCAAACATTGATCATATACCCCTACATGTGTGTAAAAAATATCCCTACACTTAGATAATTCAATTCAAGCTATCATACTCTTGTCCATCTTCCTTAGTAATTTTTAGTTGGTGAATATTTTAGATGAAATTGCCCACACAGCCTTCATGCGACCGTTAATACTTCTTGAGGTACTAACCGACCGATTACAAAATGTGCTTGCATTATTAAAGCGTAATCTCTCGTCTTGCAACACCTAAGGCTTAGCAGTGGCTCCCAAACCAGTTGGTCTAAGGCACTAGGTGATAAAGCACTCTCGATATATTTTTTTTATGCTGCCTTGGTAATTTCAAAACCAGTGTTCATTTTTTTTCCACCACTTATAATTTTTTTTCTTCATACCAAGACTTTTAGACAAGAGCATTTCAAGGTATCCTCTACTATCCCAAGTTTCAAGATGTATGCAAGTGTGTATAGTAGGGTATCAACGTTCAAATATTTGGCTTTAAGAATATGGATTATTTTTCAGACTTATTTTTATCCTCAGATTAGCAATTTACTTCATCTTACTAACCCTTGGGACAACGACTCATAACTACTTATTACTAGTTTCGTTTAAGAAAACATCCAGCTTTCTTGCTTTTCTTAAATTATTTCTATTTTTCATATGTAAATTTTTCACTTTCAAACTTTCATGATCAAAATTTTTTTGTGCTTATATATAGTATAATACAAAGTAATGCGTGAATAAGCACAAACCTCCCCCAAACCTGGTTACAGCAGCGTCCTCACTGATATCATCTGTTATGCTTAAAAAACTGTAGACCTTGGAGGAAAAGTTAGCAACGGAACATAAAATAGTGAAAGTAAGATTCTCCCCAAACTTATTTTTTGGTTCGCAATTTTATAAAAAATTCTTTCAAGAGCCAAAGTATCCTCCAAAACTTGAGTTAAATAGTATTAAGCATTTAAAATTATTGGGAGGGTTAAAATTATTGTTCAAAGTAAAGCCTTACAAAGACCAAAATTCAACACCAATCGTTCAATAATTTTATCGATGTAACGTACTGGTTGGTGGAAAATCAGAGATTTGAAGAAGTGAGGAGATAGGAGGCGGTATGGTTTACGTCTCGGTTGATAGAGACGAAACAATAATGGTGAAGGGAAACGAGAATGTGGATGATTAGGAATGGGAAGAATGGCCGCATTCTCGTATGGGATAAGAAGAAATGGTGGTGGTTCGACTTCTTCAGGTGGAGGTTGATTAATCACAAAGTCCGTGTCGTTTAGGAATGCGAGTTCGTCGGCGAAAATATCTTTGAAACTTTCATCGAATGTCCGATTAAACGTTTCAATGTCAATAAGTGTCGTGCCAGAATTGAACACACTTTCATCGATTGTTCGACTTCTTCAGGTGGAGTTTTCAATTGTAAGAATCTGGATCGGAAAAACATGTGTATTTCTATTTCACTGATTGTTATATATACACTTGCATACATGAAATTGACCATGAGTCCATTACTTTACAGGGAAAGGATAGAAATTAGGGGCCTGATAGTTTTTAGCTAATGCAAATCTCAGAATCAGAGACGAATTGCCAAATCTAGGGAATGATTCAAGGGCATGCTGATATATATTGTATATAGCCTGCCTAATATATTTAACTGGTGTTGATATTTTGAAATTTACAGTTTCTGTGAATCCCAAAATATGAGCTTCCTTTATGCGGTTTCCAATTGAAAATTTAAAAAATGGATAATGTGCATGCGGTTGCACACAAACAGCTAAATAGCTAATGTATCCTCTATATATATCTTCATAATTCTAGCACATAATAGTTAAAATTCATTGCTCTTCATTCAATTCCCTATATGTCATTCTACCAAATTCGAAAGGACGCCGACTCTTCATTATTCAGCGCAAACTGGAAAGCGTGTCTATAAGTTCCAAATACGATTTTATGCCCTTGGACACGGGCGCTTGTGCATTACGGCGCATTGAATTGTTTACTTTTTAAAATACCAAAATAGTGGATGTATCCAACAGAACAGACAATAGTTAGAGTTCATTAATTACTCTTCATTTAAATTCCAATCATTTATGGATGCATTATTCTCAATGTCGCCGACATTACATTACATTCCGTAGAATCTATTAGTTAGAAGCACAGCATACATGACAATCACCATCATTGCAGCAGAAACAGAATTTGAAGATTTTGCCTTTTGTCCTGCATTCTCCATCCTTGTATCCCGAGCTGGTGCAACTTGACCTGCAACCATCCGTCTTACAGAAAAACTGACCTTCCACGCTCTCAGTCATTTCTGTTAATATAAAGCATTCATATATATATATATATATATATATATATATATATATATATATATATATATATTCAATTTAGAGATAATAATTTGTACATAAGTTTATGGAGGCTTGTGGGATATATAAGTTTTTATCTTACAAATTAAGAAACACCATTCTTCCAAAAATAGATTATCAACATTGAATATGAAAGCAAATTACCAGAAGCCAAAATGATTAAGAGGAGGATTGCTACACTAATTGGAGATCCCTTCTTCATCCTGCAAACACAATCCCTTGAATTCAAATAGAATGAACCTATACCAAATTCATTAACCTACCTGAATTAAATGAATGAATTAGAAATTAATGCAATTAATTACAACCGCATTAAATGAGCGAAACTAAGAAGTTTGCAACTCTTTTCTCATTGAAGATTATTTGGTTTATAGACACAAGTAATGAATAATCTAATTAAAATTATGTAGATTATAGGTGTATCTTTCATCGAGGGCTAAGATAATTCCCAGGGTATAGCACACCGAAATGGATAATTTTCAAAAAAGATTATATACTATCACGAGGTTGTTATCTTAGCTATAAAAAAATTTTAGGTTATACCACATAAGGAATAAATAATTTTGACAAAATAAAAAGCAGTGAATGTCATTTATGTTCAAAAAGAAGATAATTCAGGGGTACAGCGCAATACTCAGAAACAGAAAAAAAGAAAAAGAAAATCAATGATTATACATAATGTTAATAAAAACTGGAATTATTGGTTGTAGAATACAGAAATGGCTAATTTTGGCCAGAAAAATCATATAATGGAGAAAAATTTTGATTTCAAAATTAAGAATGTAATTTTTTTAAATGTAAATAAATTCTATTAATAGAAAAATTGTAAAATGCTGCATAACTCGCCCATTACATTTTTCTGTATCCATTATAACATTCTTGTCATGGATGCTTTCATTGATACTAGACAAGAGAGAAGCAATTCAAAAAAAGCATCACACTTGAATTCAAATCTAACTTCATCCTAGATTTATAATTTTTTTGGCTGAAGGGTCCAAGATTTATAATATTCAATGAACTTTTTCGTGTGATGTCCTTCCGACGATTCACTCCGGCCAAGCTGTTATACACGTCTTAGATTGATGATACTCATAAGTGGGAATTTCCCAGATCACGACACGTAGCAGATAACGTGTCTTCGACGTTAGCCCGCTGGATTCCTGGGGCTATGAAGCTAGAATAACTATGATGCAATGGGGACATTTCTCGGCGCCTCGCCTCCGAGGTAGCACCCGACCTTTTGGAGGCCTTCCCTAAGTACGTTTTCACTTCGCCTAACCAGCCAATGGCTTGTCTTCGAGCAATCATAAGAGCTGAGCTTCCTCACCCCCTTGGCCGTCCCGACCAGCTTAGGAACGGTAGTACAAAGCTCGAGCTTTCTCAACTTCCCCTTACCAAGCTTCCTCGCTCGTCTTCGAGCTGTCTTATAGCTGAGATTTCTCAGCATCCCTGTTTGGCCGGAAGCATGGAGCACGAGCGCCCCCGTAACGGCTCCGTGTATATCGTCACGACGAGATTTCCGCCGCTCCACATCCCGCATCCCACGCTAGCGTATGTCGTCAATAATGAGCGTATCCTGCCATCAACACCAATGTGATGCAGGGGCGAAACGAACAGCGAGAATCTCGCATCGGCTTGCTCCAATGTGACCCCTATATAAACTATTCCTCTAGAAGATTCAGGTAACTAGAAATTGAATCCAATACGCCGCTGCTCTGCCCAATTATTCTCTGGTACTTACTTGATCGTTGGAGGGTCCTACGGTGGTCTCCCATTGATGATGCTCTATACTGAGGATCTCCTAGATCAAGACACGTGGCAGATGACGTGTCACAGAACTCAGAAGAGAGAGCCCACAAGGGGCCGACCAGGCCGCCCCTGCACCCGACCTATAAGCACAAAGCCGGCTCACCTCAGAGCCCCCTGCAAATTGGCCTCCTCGGCCTTCCAGCTCGCCTCCGAGCTACCACAGAACCAAGATACCTCATCCCTCTCGCTCGTTCCCGAGCTCTTCCGCCGAGGCCATCTTCCTCGGTCCCTCCGACCGACCAACTCCACCACTCACAGGCGTAACCGCCGCTCCGCAAATCTCACCATGCGCGGATACTCCGCCGGCCGCATCCCACGTTCTACGCCATCATGATCCCTATTAACGGGCGATCCGCTCTTTACGCGGGCGTGACGTCGGGAGCATAACTGCCGGCGAGATTCTCGCGCCTGCTGCTGCGCGCTACCGCCACTATATAAACCCCCATCACAGAGGGGCCAAGTAAGCCATTTTTTACTTCACTTAGCCGTTACTTTGCTTGGATCTTATGCTAACTTGATCGTCGGAGGGTCCTCGGTGGTACCAAACCACCCTGGGACTTCCTTGCAGGTACTCGGCGTAGACTCCTCAAAACCACCAATTTCCTCAAAACCCATTGAGACCCACACGCAACAGGAGATCACCTCCAAAATCCACCGGGAGATCGATTGAAGACAACATCTGACGGGGACCCGAAAAGGACCTCCATTAGTTGGCGCCGTCTGTGGGAAATTAAACTCCACAAAAAAAAGTTGGCCTTTCGATCTCCATCCACATGGCAAGCGATCACCCTGAAGATCCAGGTACCGGCCGCCGCCTCCTCACTGGAGGCACGGATGAACCTCCTCCGGTGACCGTCATCAACGCCCTCGCCAGCCGAATAGATCGGCTACAGTCCCTCGTAGAGGCGCTCGTCTGTGTCCAAACAGCCGGGCCAGGGCCCCAGATCGCCGCTCCTCCACCTCCAGAAGGCTCTGCCCTCGCCGGCACGGCTGACCACCAGCAGGCTACGACCCTTGGCCACAAATCTCACGGGCCGATACTCCTTGAGGCCCGCTGGGCTCTCCACAGCTCCATACCAAGATCCGCCTCTAGAGCGCCTCGCCTCGAGCCTCCCCGCGACCCTTAACCCCCTAAGGAGATGTCGGTCATCTCACCTGTCCCCAGGCATGATCGACACCCCCTCCCTCGACGTGGTCACACAGAAGGGGCTCACCACGACGGCTCGAGGGCCACCTCGCTCAGGGATCTGAGGAACCTTATCGAGAGGAACCGGGGCCGCGCCCAAACGCGGATCTCCCACAGCAGAGGCCAGGGATCACAAGGCGCCGAATCCTCGGGGTACCACGGCCGACTCGACGCCCTCGAAAAGAAGATTGAGGGCATGCGCCGGGAAGGCCACCTCTCGGGCGACGGGGCTAAGTACACCGCCGACTCACTCACCAAACCGTTTACCGAGAGACTGCTCACCGTCCACGTCTCCTCGCTCAACAAGCCCCCGAAGGTCTCTCTGTTCGACGGGAAAACTGACCCGAAAGACCATTTGATGCTTTCACCGCAGGGATGAGCTTCCAGGACCATTCCGATGCCGCGCAGTGCAGAGCCTTCCCAGCCACCCTCATCCGCTTTGGTCGGGACTGGTTCAGAGGGCTCGAGCCTCGCTCGATCTCGACCTTTGACGAGCTGGCTACTCAGTTTCTCGGCCACTTTGTCGGGAACCGTCGGCAGAAGCGCACAGTCGACTACCTCTTCACAATTAAGAGCGGGGACAAGAAGACGTTCAAAGTTTACGTCACCCGTTTCTACAACGCCTTCCTCGAGGTCCCCGAGCACCGGGACGAGATCGTCATCACGGCGCTCAGATCTGGTCTTAGGCACAAAGAGTGGTTGCGCTTCTTTGCGTTGGCACAACCTAAGACCATGGCCGAGGTCAAGGCGTGGACCGAGCGCAAGGTTCAGCTGGAGTCTGAGGTGAATGCAAACCTCCCTCGAGCAGACCGGTCCGACCAGAAGAAGAGGGCTCAGGAAAAGAGGTCGGAGCGTCAGCAGCCCTATCACCCGAAGTTCCAAGAGTACACCCCGCTCAACGTCTCCCTCGTAGAGTTAGTAAAGGAGGCCCAGGGTGAGGGGTTCTTCAAGTTCCCTCCAATCCCGCGTCAGGCCTCGAAGCAAACCCGGGGCCCTCACTGCGCCTTCCACCGAACGTTGGGCCACGCCACGGAGGATTGTAACCAACTCCGGGACTACATCGAGGAGCTCATCCGATCGGGGCACCTCGCTGCCTATTTGAGGGACAAACGGCAGGCCGACCGCGAGCAGGAGCAGCGTTCCCCTCCCGCCGAGCTGCCCATCGGTCAGATCATGCTTGTTTCGGCAGATGACCAGTCCGGCACTCAGGGAGCCCCGAACCCGGCGCCGAGCACGGAGACTAACAGGCCTCCGGGGAGCTCGGGCCACGCTAATAAGGTCATCTATTAGCATGTACTTTTCTTTTAGGGCAATGTAAACTCTTCCTAGGGTCTGTTGTTAATTTAATAAAGATCAATGGAATATTGCGAAAGAGAAGGAAATGTCTCATTTATTCAAAAAGGTATTTTGGGCTCCTCAACCATACATACAAAAGAAAAAGAAAATTACAACAGCGGGGGAAAGGGGTGCAGAGAGCACTGCTCATGGTACTCAGTAAAGATCTCCGCCAGCCGAGACCTCCCGAGATCCAACCTCAGCCCTCGATTCCCACCACGCGTGTTGACCTCGAGCTTCAGTTCGTAGCACTCATGGACGAGCGCCACCAAGCGAGCCAGCCGACTCGCGGAGATCAGGCCGAAGCGCCTCAGAGACCGCAGCTTGCCCACGGCCTCGTCGTAGAGTTGCTCGGACAAGGGGTTGTAAATCCCCGGCGACGCCCTCCAGATGGAGTACATCAGCAGCTGCAGCAAGGAGGAGCACCGGGGGAGCAGCCGGCCAAAGTGGTCTTCGATGCTCCCATAGATCAACTGCACCATGTCCTCGGTGCAGTTCTGGTCGTAGAGGTATACGTCTTCGAAGTGGATGGTAAAGGGGAAGTCTTCCATTCTCAACGATCTGTTTGTGAAGAAAAGAAGGACCAGCGCTCCCTCAGCTTTATATGGCCCACTGCGTCCCAACGAAACTCAACAGTCGCCCGCTTTCGCTCAAAAATTCGCTGCCACGCGGCGATCATTGAGCCTTCTCTGGCGGAATCGAAACGACGCGACTCTGGCGCTTCGCCTCCCCTCATATTCAATGTGCATGCTACGCGTACGTTCGCCGCGACCGTTCCTGTTCCCCATACCTGCAACTAGATGGTCGGGCGAAATCTCATGAAAAATTAGCCGTGCGGCTACCCTGCTCGGCTATCCCTGGCTGGTGGCTTCCCTACTCGCAACATCAGGGATCAAAGCCCTCGCTAAGGGGCAACCGCGCAGCTTCCCTATCCGGTTATTCTTAGCAGGCTTCTTACAGCCCCTCCAACGCTAAGAATCAAAGCCCTTGTAAGAGGCAACCGAGCGTCTACCCTGCTCGGTCATCCCTGGCCGGTAGCTTTCCTACACGCGACGCCAGGGATCAAAGCCCTCACCGAGAGGCAACCGCACAACTTCACTATCCGGTTATTCTTAGCAGGCCTCCTACGTCCCCTCCAACGCTAAGGATCAAAGTCCTCCGTAGAGGCAGCCGAGCGGCTTCTCTGCTCGGCTATCCCTGGCCGGTAGCTTCTCTACTCACAACGTCAGGGATCAAAGCCCTCGCCAAGAGGCAACCGCGCAGCTTCACTGCCCTAGGACTTCTTTGTAGGTAGCTCGACATCCCCATCAACCAACAAATCTATTGAGATTCACACGCTCAACCATCCATAACAAATCTCAACCGTTCAGTCCCACTGGCTATGAGATCGGCGGAGGACAACATCTGAGGGAGATCCCGACCTCCATTATAGATAGTGTATGGATGAAAAATCACGTTGATCTGAGGTGTTTTTCATGTCCAAAACCTAGTTTTAAAATCGTAAAAACTGCACGGCTGAAATAAACCCACACACATATATAATGGAATGGCTTATATTGATGATTTCAAAATGTTCTTACATATCTCATTAAATTTACAACAAAAAAAATTACTCTCAATAGAAATTTATAATCAGATGTATAATAGGTAATGAAGTTACAATTCATATCCTCGGTGGCAGATTCTTCTTATGAAACTGCAACAGACGAGACAAACTAAATTGAATTAATGCATCAATTCTTCATCTTCTTCTTCAGTTCCACGCAATATTTTGCATGCTATTTACAAAATCGACCTGATATTTCATGAATGTATGATCTTTAGCCATACTACTACTTTATTTTCATAAATTGAATCCATCAAATGTAGCATCGATCAGCTGGCTGTAGCGAAAAATTAGAATCCGGTAGCCCAAAAACCAATTATATTAAAATGGTTTGTAATAAACTCGAGATACATAAAATCTAAGATAAAATGGGCGAAACAAGACTCTTAAATCAATTATGGCAAAGATTAAGCTTAATTACTGGTTAATTTAACGATCTTAGATTTTATTATGTTTTGATCCTTAAAATGCCAACTGTGGTTGTTTACTATGTTTTGATCCATATAAACAATATTTATGCTTGTGATTTTTCTGATGTGACCCTAGCTAAGAACCTTCTTAATAAGACAAAAGATATAACAAATAATTTCTAATAATCTAGAAAATCCTGAATAAGCATCCCAACAATATATCTACCTCCAACAGTGTTAATTTGAAGCTCTTAATTTGGTTTTCTTCCTCTTATTAATTCCACTGAAAAGCTATATTTTCGGTTCAGGTCATTTTAAAACTATCCAGTTTCCTAATTAAAAATACGTAAATAAAAGGGTTTCTTGCATGCAATTGCACTCAAACAGCCCAAATATCCAATCTTTCCTATCTAATATTCTAACTACATATACATTTCCAACACATAATAGTTATTTTTGACACCCGTAGATCGATCTCTTGAACGTCATTAACCCATCTGTAGTATCTCACAACCCTCATCACAGAACTGACTATATTTTCCCAGTATATCCTTCATCTCCTTGTCCTGACTATATTTTGCTTGTCATCACAGAGATGTTGTTCTTAGAATATAAAATATATTCCGTCAACCCTCATAATAAGTTCATAGTTATGATGGAGTGGAAGGAGCATTTCACATGGTATCAGAGCAACCCATGTTTGATTCCCACAGGAAAATTAAAAATACCGATGCGTAAATACAGAGACATATAAGAATATAAAATATATCCTCTCAACCCTTGTCCTCAGGAGTTCTGGTGTAACGGAAGGGACATTTCACAGTTGTTGGGCATTGATGAAATACGGGAATATATAATTGGTAGCGCTGCTGGCTTGATAGGTTGCCTGAATGTAACATTAAGGTTGCATGTAACCTTGGTGGCTAGCTAGGTATTCTTTAGTTACAGTGGTAGACGAATGCAAGTTGAGCTTGACAGTTTAATTAAAAAGGACTGTGTGTGTGTGTATCTCTATCCTGCATTCTGTGAGGCTTCTCGTAAGCCCAATTAGGCACGATTTAAAATTCTACATATATTAGATTATAAATTTAACTTAAACCCAGACGATTATCCGGCCAGAACCCAATCTGGAAGTAAAGGCTAATGGTAAACACGCGCCTAACTCAGTAACAAATGGGTACGATTCACATTAACCCCAGTTGACTGATTAAACCATAATTTAACTATTATGTTCGGGTTATGCTTACCCAGTTAATTATCACTTATCAGGTTAAGTCAGGTCGAGTTCGGGTTACCCGACAGATTATGAAAATTACCCTATAATAATCGGGTTCTGTTCGGTTCAGCCAGAAACATATTGGATCAAAGCCCCCCTACCGAAACACTACCCGTGTGACACTCCTTGATGATGCTCGGTACTGAGCACTCCCCAGATCATGACACGTGGAAGATGACGTGTCTCAAGGCTTACGGGAAAAGAGCAGGAACGGTACATTGGAAGCATGCCCCGGGCCTTCGACCCGAGAATATTCCCGACCTTCAGTGGCCTTCCCGACCACTCCTGTGCCCGCCTTACAAACAACCATTGGCTCGCCTCCGAGCCCTCTCACACGCTGAGTTTCCTCAGCCCTCCTAGCTCACCTCTAAGCTATCACATGAACGAAGCCTGCTCGGCCTCCCACTCGTCTCCGAACCACCCTCCGTGCTTAGTTTCCTCGGTCTTATCGACCGACCCACAGCACGGATCACAGGCGTCTCCGCCATGGCTCTGCGAATCTCGTTTGATGCGAGATATCCGCCATCCACAATCCCACGTTCCACGCCATCTCGTTTCCCCATTAACGAGCATATCTCGTCATTAATAGGAAATCCCGCCTTTCACGCAAGCGTAACACTAGGGGCGTAATGGCCGGTGTGAATCTCGTGCCCGCTAGCCAACGACCGCCACTATATAAACCCCTCTCTCAGACGACTCAGGTAAGGCAATTTGACCCCTATAGGTCGTTACTCTGCCCAAATACTTCGACTAACTTGATCGTCGGAGGGTCCTCGGTAGTACAACCATCCAGGGACTTCCTTGCAGGTACCTCGGCTTCATCCTCAAATCAAGCCCATCGAGATCCACACGCATCAAGGGGATACCCTCAGATCCAATCTAAGCCACTCATCACCGCTCGCTGCGGATCAACGGAAGGTAACATCTGAAGGAGATCCAGAGCTCCATCAGTTGGCGCCGTCTGTGGAAAAAACCAGTTCTACTCAGCGAAAGTTCATCTTCTGATCTCGACTTCATGGCGAGCGATCACCACGATGATTCGAGTACTAGCCGCCGCCCTCCTCACAACGGGGGCGCGGATGGATCGTCTCCTCCCACGAACACCATTCACGCCCTGTCTGTGCGGATCAATAGGCTCGCGTCCGTCGTGGATGCGCTTGACCGTGTTCAAACGACTGGGCAAGCTCCCCAGGTCACCGTTCCCCTACCTCAGGACCGGGACCCCTACAGAGGGAGAGAGGGCACCGCCCATGCCGGCGCGACCGAGCACCGCCTCGCTATCTCCGGCGGCCACAGATCCCCTGTGGCGACCAATTCAATGACCTGTTGGGCGCCTCACAGCTCCACACCAAGGTCTCTTGCCAGAGCATCCCGCCCTGAGGCCCATTGCGCTCCTGTCCCTCCCGAGGAGGTGTCGGTCAGCTTGCCTGCACCCAGGCATGACCGGTGCCCCTTACCTCTATAGGGTCGCATGGACGAGACTCACCACGATAGCTCGAAGATGACCTCGCCAGGGGACCTAAGGAACCTCATCGAACGGAACCGGAGCCGCGGCCAGGCTCAGGTCGCCAACAGTAGAGGCCATAAATCAGAGTGTGCCAAATCATCGGGATACCACGAACGACTCGACGCCCTCGAAAAGAAGATCGAGGGCATACATCGGGAAAATCGTCCTTCAAGCGACGGGGCTAGATATGTCGCCGACTCGCTCATGAAGCCCATCACCAAAGAGCTACTCGCTGTCCACGTCTCCTCCCGGAACAAGCCCCCGAAGGTCTCCCTCTTCGACGGGAAGTCCGACCCGAAAGACCATTTGGACGCGTTCACAGCCGAGATGAGTTTCCAGGACAATTCTGACGCTGCGCAATGCCGTGCTTTTCCCGCCACTCTCATCTGTTGTGGACGAGACTGGTTCCGAGGACTGGCACCTATCGGTGAGCTGGCACCTATCGGTGAGATGCCTCAGTTGGTAACACTCAAGGACGAGTGCCACTGAGCGATCCCGCCGACTCATCGAGATCAGGCCGAGACGGCATAGCGATCTTAGCTTGCCAACCGCCTCATCCTTCAGTTGTTCGGACAAGGGGTTGTGCAGCCCCGGCGACACCCTCCAAATCGAATACATTAGCAGCTGGAGCAGGGGTGATCGCAGGGGAAGCAAGCGGCCTACATGATACTCCACACGCCGAACCACTGCCTGCAACGTCTCCTCGGAGCTCCGCTGATCGTACAAATATACGTCTTCGAAGGAAATGATCTCGGAAATGGAGAAAGGGAATCCGTCCATTATTATGTTTCGGGGTGAAAAACTAAGTATGGGCAACACACCCTTCTCTATTTATAACCCCAAACAGAATCCCTAAGGACCCAAATTTGCTCGCGCATGGGCGCGAATCCTGGGATCCACCCAAATTACTCTAATACCGCACCGCCACGTGTTAGTTGTATGTATGCCCTAGAGGCCATTATTGTACATATGATGTATATTATAGTGGATACTTGGACATATATAGAGAGAACTTTCTTACTCAACATGATAGTATGCTATCTGGTTGCTCTTTATCTTAACAAGTATACTTGTCTCTTGATACTGTCTCATGGTTACATGTTGGTAAAGCCCTTAGGATGTGTACTTGACTATCAGGATTATGATGCAAATCATACTAGTGGGGCTACGGTAGTCCATAAGTTCATCCTTTAATATTCCTAGTCGTGGGTGTATCGAGATAGGGCATCGATATACCAGAGTAGACTAGCGTATACGCTTCTCGACCCATGAGATGGGCGATGGATGATCCCATATCCATTGGTGTTTGACATCAGAGATTGTATACGGGTGCTCAGTGGAGACTGGGTACACTGGACGGACTCACCGAAAACTCCTAGATGGTATTATACCTGACGTCAGATAGCAGTTCTCTGGTGACACTGGTATATGTTAGTCTGTAGACCCGAGATCGTCATAGTGTCTTGTGTGATTCCCACTGTGCTTTGATTTCCACCTTACCACGTTCAAGAGGACATGCAAAACGGTTGTTTTTGGGTACAGTCCCGAGTCACATGGAGGCAATGAGCGATAGGAGGGGATTTCGTCTCTCCCGGTATTAGGGGTAGATGTCGTGCTATGCTCGATTGGCTATAACTGGAAGTCCCTGGCCAGGGATTATTTAGAGATTTACTGGTAAGTGTTATCAGTAGTTTCTCGACCCGTTATGAGCCTCATTTCGGCATGACTTATCGAGTTATTGGGGTCTGACGTTTACCACCCTTAGACTTGATATGCGACATTTTAGACCAAGAGACCAGACTGTACGGTAGTGTTACTGACAGGCTTTACAAGAGCTAGAGCGGGCTTGCTTGTTGATCTTCTGATCGCTCAATACCCAGGTAGCCGTTACGTCCAGCTAGTACCGCTGACCGCTTGTAGGTGCTTGATATGATCATCATCTACTGCCGGCGTATTGACGAGTCTTTAGAGTCCTACACAGAGGTTTTACTGGCTCAAGCAAAACGAAGTAGGAGCGCGTATGTGATATGTGCGGGACCGAGATTAATACGAGTATGTGATACCGTATTTTATTCTCGCGATTTATTTGTATCGGTCGGTTGTATGTGATATAGCCGGGTTATCGAATCAAGTGTTGATTCGATAAGTTGATACATAAAATATTAGTCGGTTATATGAGATATAGCCGGATTATTAAATCAATGGTTGATTTGATAATTTAGTGTATAATTGTATATGTGATATACTAGTTTACATTGACTAATATTAGCTCACTTAAGCATTTATTTTTCTCACATGTGCACACTTAATATATATGTGATATATATTAATTGTGTTTCATTTATGTGTCATGGTTGATGATACATGCAATATGGGTGTATGATACTTACACCATGATAAAGATAATGTAGGGTTTATTTATTTTAATTCAATTATTAGTTGGAAATTTGTCACATGGCATTAAGCTTCATGAAGCTTTGAGATCCATTGACTTAGTCCACTAGTTTTGTCTTACACTAGATATTTGTTAACCCAACCATTATCTAAATTCATGGTTAAGTCTCTATATGAGTAATATTAGATATTTTCTTACCCATTGTTGCCATTCACTCTCACAACATTATCTCTCTTCATTTTCTTCTTCAAGCTTAAGAGCTCTCTAGCTTTTGAGCAAGTGAGAAATATTAGTGAGAAAATCAATTCTAAAGTGAGCAAAAATCCTACTTCATCATCCTCTACTAGATTAGCACTTTAGTATAGCGTGTTAGTTTCACTAATCTCTCATTAGTGAAGTAGTAACTTGGGTTAGTGTCTCCTCGACGTAGATCATCTTCGCCCTCGAAGACTTCAAGTAAGTTCGTTCCTTTCTTCTTGTGAAGCCATGCTAGAGTCCGGAAGATCACTACTTGGAGCGAAGGGACTACTACATGGAGTTATTGAAGTGAAGGACCGGTCTACAAAGGTTGTATTCCTAGTTCACTTAGTTGTAAAGTAGTTTACAATTTGTTTCGTGTGATTCTCTAGTTAAAGATTCTAATTTAGGGTTCTTTAAAACGGCAAAAATTTGAAAATGGCATGGACGATGCCTCCCGAAACCTTCCTGTCGTTTATAGGAACCCTACAGTGGTATCAGAGCCTACCTAGAGAATTAGACGGATTATGTAGGATTACGAAACCGAAACAACTCCGAAACTTGAAACAAGATTACCCAGTTTTTGTTGATTTTTTAAAGTCGTCAATTTTTTTTTAAACAACTGCAGAGTGTTGCACAAGATGTAACATGAGCACTGAACCAAGACGAACCAATTTGGCCTATTTTTGGCCAGCCAGACATGCCCAATTTCCGAGCTAGCCGGCCCAAACAATGATTCTGGGGTTCATCTTGGTTTGGTGCTTCAGGCTCTGGGTTTTGGTGTTTTAGGTGTTTGTTTTTGCTAAATTTTTATGTGATGTTAACTTTCTGCAAAGGCAACTCGGAGTGTTTCATAGTCGTAATTCTAATATTTTTTTCGGGTTATTTTAGACGGTGTTAAAAAGTTCAATCGGATATCAAATACCCACTTTAACCCTTTCCGGAAAATTTTCCAAGTGTTGGATTTTTCCTTAGTTTAAAACTTTTAGAAAATCATGCAAGCGATACTGTGGGCCCTCTAGAAGAACGAAACCTTAACTCGATTATGTGACCGTCAGAACATCCACTAAACCCTAGGGTTTGTGGTAGTTCAGCGGTGCCACATGTGAGGCATTGGTTGACCCTTCTACGGCTGGTTTATAGGAGTTGTGGCATGTACTGAGTGTTTTTAAACTACGCTCAAGTGTTGAGATTTTTGGGAAATTTTGGGTGTTTGTTGATTCGATCGGAATGTTTAATATCGTCTAGCTATTTGTGGAATGTGATACAATATGTGGAATTCATATAGTTAGGCATGAAATCCAAAGTATGTGATATTTTGGGTTTATGATGTCTAAGGTTATTATGGATTCCAAATGTTGTAATTTGACATTTTTTCTGCGACCGTAAGTGTAATATGTGGTGTATCGCCGGTTTCGTTGCTATATGTCAACGACAATTGGAGTACGCATAATTACTTACGTTGATAACATATGATATTATGTGTTGCTGTGATATGTTATATTGGATCGTCGTGTTTTGAATAGCCGGGGTTTTATGTGAGATGAGAGTTTTTATTTTCATTCATGTAAAATTCATTATATGTAATATTCTTTTATTGTGGCACTTCCGGATTGAGGATTATGTCACCATTGTTGTATATTATTTACTTTTCCGTATTAGGATAGACCCAAGGAGGGAAGCACAACTAACCGTGTTCTAGAGTCTAGTGGGAGACCAACTCGAGGAGTCGAGTTCGGATCTCCTAACCCTAGAATTGGTAGGGTTACTTGCCGCTCTCGTAGGGTCTATGGATGTGGGTTTGGCTATTCATCGCGACCGTAGAATCCGTGTTTTATACAGGCTCAAAATAAAACACGGACCTCCTAATATATCCAATATTTCATATGTTTCTTCTGCTGCTCTGTGATGTGATCACTGTGGATTCTGAGACGAATGGCTATATATTATATATGAGATATATAATAGACATTACTTATGTTTTACACCTGCGCTAGTCCCGTCCCGCTATGCCGTTAGTTAAGTAACCTAACGGTGTATAACGAGACACTGTGACGAATGCGGATGGCATAAGCGTACATTGTATTTTCGTTTCATTTTTTGTGATGCTTAGAAAGCATAAATGATAGGACTTCATTAATGAGATTAATGAAAGAAAAAATACCTAAAAGATGTTGTAGAATCAAATTTTCAAAAAAGGTAGCTCTAGTTTTTGCTTTGCATAGCGGTATTCCTTATAGAATATCCAGCACCTTATTCGATAAGGAAAGAGCCGAGATTCCTTCACCGGGAGTGACCTCTTTAGCGAAACTAGCAGATACTACAACTCACTCGGTTTTGTTTTTGATTGCTTTTTCTAGTCTTGTTTTGCATAGCGGTATTTATGAAATATCCTGCACCTTATTCGATAAGGAAAGAGCCGAGATCCCTTCACCGGGAGTGACCTCTTTAGCAAAACTGGTAAAAGCCTAAAAAACACTCCTTTTCAAAAATCACACGATTCTACAACGATATCAAGTTCATTACGCTCATGGATTTCTTAAAAACCTGCGTAGCCCTCCGTCATTTCAGATAAGTACTATTTCAGTATTCATGCTATGGTAGTTTGGCCTGCGTCAAGGCGTAGTGTACGGTAGCTGATTAGTACTTATCTGTAGCATGAGATGCGATTGGATTAGGGTATTCGTACGGCGTTGTTTTGCCTGCGTCAAGGGTCGTACGGGTGGGTTTAATTCAATCAGGAAATGACGGGTTGAACTTGACTAGCAGACTATGGGTTGTTTGGCCTGCATCAAGGTCATAGCACGCTAGGGGCAAAAGTATTATTGGGAATTTCAAGTGTTGAAATTTGCAATGAGATTGCATACTTTCTATAAGATAGTTGGATCCTGATACCCACTGCGAGTAAGAGTTACTCCTGAGAGAGTCTTACACTTTATAATTAGCCGATCAAGTAGGTGTCTAGAAAGGTGTCAACGGGGCTATGCCTATGGGAAAACGAGGTTTACTTTAATTAGGTCCGTGCGAAAGCACGGGGAACCTCCTTCAAAGTACCGGCACTGGCCTGGCTGAAAGATTGGCGAACTTGTAGGGTGTAATTAATCCCGGCTAGTCTTTCTTTTTAGGGTTTGAAGGAAGATATGATAAAAACAGTGGGAGCCATCCTGATTAGATAAAATAATAACCAATCTGATCCTGCAAGAGCATACACTAAAGTGTTTTCTTCTCTCTCTCTCCAGGTAGCGACCATGTCACGTCTTAATCAAGATAATAATATGGATGTATTGACCGAACCCGTTTGTTATACTAAAGTGGGGAACGTTAGTTCCGTTCTTTCTTATAATTGTTATAAGATTGAGCAGGAAATAGGGGAATATCCAAATTCCCACGCCACCCAAACGAAGAATAAGCATGTTGATGCATCTTCTTCGGGTGTGTTAGTCATCGAGAACTGTTTCTCAGTTCACTCTACGTCCTGGGTATTAGATACCGGATCGGGATCTCACATATGTAATATGTTACATGGGCTAAGGAAAGGTAGAGAACTGGGAATGGGTGATCATTCCGTAAGAGTAGGGAATGATGCAAATGTTGCAGCCAAAACAGTTGGCGAATATCACCTTGTATTACCAAATGGTAATACATTGATTCTGAACGAATGCTATTACATTCCGACTCTGATATGCAATTTTATATCAGTTTCTTTATTAAGTAAAGAAGAATATAATTTTGTAGTACAGGATAATGTTATGAACATTTTCCTGAATCAAAAGTTGATTGAATCAGGCTCGTTAAATAATGACATATACATTCTAAATCAAACCACTGTTCTTAATGTACAAAACACACATAAGAGGAAGAGTTCAGAAATGAACGAATCCTTCTTGTAGCATTGTAGACTAGGTCATATCAATGCGACACGACTAGCTAAGTTGCATAAGGATGGATATTTGAATCCGTTCGAATTTTCATCTTATGACACTTGCCAGTCATGTCTCACAGGAAAAATGACCAAAACTCCATTTAGTGGACACGGAGAAAGAGTTACCGAACTCTTGGGACTGATACATATTGATGTATGCGGTCCCATGTCTACACATGCTAGGAATGGTTTCTTGTACTTCATTACATTCACTGACGATCTCTCAAGATTCGGGCATGTGATCCTGATGAAACACAAGTCTGAAGCTTTTGAGAAATTCAAGGAATATAAATCCGAAGTCGAGAACCAAACGGGTAAAACTATTAAAATCCTACGATCAGATCTAGGAGGAGAATACTTGAGCACGAAATTACGTGACTATCTAAAAGAGAATGGGATTCTCTCTCAGCCTACTCCTCCGTATACACCACATCACAACGGTGTATCGGAGCAGAGGAATCGCATCCTATTAGATATGGTGCGCTCTATGATGAGTATTGCTGAGTTACCTATTTCCTTTTGGGGTTATGCACTGGAGACAGCTGCAGACCTATTGAATATGGTTCCCACCAAATCTGTGCCAACCACTCCATATGAGATATGGAAAGGAAAGAGACCATATTTTAATTATGTTAAAATATGGGGTTGTCCGGCATATGTGAATACACAAAATCCGGACAAGCTCGAGACAAGGTCGGTTCTGTGTAAGTTTATAGGATATCCCAAACATTTGCGAGAGTATATCTTCTACCATTCCGAGAAACAAAAAGTGTTTGTTTCTCAACATGCCACCTTTTTAGAAAAGGGTTTTCTTTTGAAACAAATTAGTGGCAAGGAGGTAGAACTGGAAGAAATTCCAGCTATACAAACTACAATAGAAGATTTGGTAGAACCAGAGGATTTGATAGTTCCCAACGAACCTCGGCCTCTCCACCAATCTAGTAGGGTTCCTCATCCACATGAGAGATACTACGGTTTTCTCATTGATGGTGGGAGCGAGGATTGCATCATGGAAGATGATGACCCAACTAGTTTCGAGCAGGCCATCACGAGTGGGGACTCTGTGAAGTGGCTGGATGCAGTGCGATCTGAGATAGAATCCATATACACCAACAAAGTATGGAATTTGGAAGTTGCTCCTGAAGGGGTAAAACCCATTGTGAGCAAATAGATCTTTAAGAAGAAACTTGGTGTAGATGGAAAAGTTGAGACTTTCAAAGCTAGACTTGTTGCAAAGGGTTTTCGTCAACGACCAGATGTGGATTATGACGAAACCTATTCTCCAGTGGCTATGCTTAAGTCCATCCGGATCCTACTTGCCATTGCTGCATACCATGACTACGAAATCTGGCAAATGGATATTAAGACCGCCTTTTTAAATGGTGATTTAGAGGAGTGCGTGTACATGACTCAGCCTGAGGGCTTCGTAGACAGAGGGAGCAGCGGAAAGGTGTGCAAGCTGCTTAAATCCATCTACGAGTTAAAACAGGTATCGCGGAGTTGGAACATCTGTTTTGATGTCGTAGTCAAAATTTTGACTTCGTCAAAAACATAGATGAACCTTGTATATACAAGAAGGTGGCAGAGAGTAAGGTTGTCTTCCTCGTATAGTACGTGGATGACATACTCTAGATAGGAAATGATATTCCTATGCTGCAATCGGTCAAGCTCTTCTTATCACAAAGATTCTCAATGAAAGATCTAGGTGATGCCTCCTACATCTTGGGGATTAAGATCCATAGAGATAGATCTAAACGGATACTGGGATTGTCCCAATCCAGATACATTGACACTATACTAAAGAGATTTAGTATGGAAGAATCCAAGTGTGAGTTTTTACCCACGATCTCAGAACCCACCCTCTCTAAAAAGATGTCTCCCAAGACTGATTTGGAGAGAGCTCGCATGCAAGGGATACCCTATGCTTCGGCAGTAGGCTCTATCATGTACGCAATACTATGTACTAAACCCGATGTAGCATACTCACTAAGTATAGTGAGTAGGTATCAAGAAGATCCAGGAGAGAGTTACTGGACAGCTGTGAAGAGCATTCTCAAGTACTTGAGAAGGACTAAAGAGATGCTCTTGGTGTACGGTAATGGAGAACTTCAAGTGGAGTCCTTTACCTATTCGAGCTTCCAGTGTGATAAGGACGACTCTAAGTCGGTCTCGGGATTTGTCTTTACTCTTAATGGAAGGGTGATTTGTTGGAAGAGTTCCAAACAGGAAACCGTGGCAGACTCGACGATGGAGGCTGAATACATCGCGGCCAATGATGCTTCCAAAGAGGCTGTCGGGATGAAGAAGTTCATAACTGAACTTGGAATGGTTCCATCCATTGAGTATCCAATACCTTTGTATTGTGATAACAATAGAGCGGTGGCTTTGGCCAAGAAATCCAGGTCCCATCAGCGATCCAGGCATATTCTGAGGCGGTATCAACTGATCCGGGAGATAGTAGATCGCCGGGAGATCGAGGTCGGGAGAGTTGACACGAAGAACAACACAGCGGATCCACTTACAAAGGCCATTCCCTAAATATAGTTCGAGAGACTCTTCGGGATGTTGGGTATGCGATACTACAACAGCTGGCCCTAGTGCAAGTGGAAGATTGATAGTTGTATGTATGCCCTAGAGGCCATTATTGTACATATGATATATATTATAGTGGATGCTTGGACATATATAAAGAGGACTTTCTTGCACGACATGATAGTATGCTATCTGGTTGCTCTTTATCTTAATATGTATACTTATCTCTTGATACTGTCTCATGGTTACATGTTGGTAAAGCCCTTAGGATGTGTACTTGACTACCAGGATTATCATGCAGATCATACTAGTGGGGCTATGGTAGTTCATAGTTCATCCTTTAATGTTCCTAGTCGTGGGTGTATCGAGATAGGGCATCGATATACCAGAGTAGACTAGCGTATACGCTTCTCGACCCATGAGATGGGCGATAGATGATCCCATATCCATTGGTGTTTGACATTAGAGATGGTATACGTGTGCTCAGTGAAGACTGGATACACTGGACGGACTCGCCGAGAACTCCTAAATGGTATTATACCTGACGTCAGATAGCAGTTCTTTGGTGACACTGGTATAGGTTAGTCTGTAGACTCGAGATCGTCATAGAGTCTTGTGTGATTCCCACTGTGCTTTGATTTCCACCTTACCACGTTCAAGATGACGTGCAAAACGGTGGTTTTTGGGTACAGTCCCGAGTCACATGGAGGCAATGAGCGATAGGAGGGGATTTCATCTCTCCCGGTATTAGGGATAGATGTCGTGTTGTGCTCGATTAGCTATAACTGGAAGTCCCTGGCAAGGGATGATTTAGAGATTTATTGGTAAGTGTTATAAGTAGTTTCTCGACCCGTTATGAGCCTCGTATCGGCTTGACTTATCGAGTTATTGGGATCTGACGTTTACCACCCCTAGACTTGATATGCGACATCTTAGACGAAGAGACCGGACTGTACGGTAGTGTTACTGACAGGCTTTATAGGAGCTAGAATGGGCTTGCTTGTTGATCTTCTGATCGCTCAATACCCGGGTAGCCATTACGTCCAGCTAGTACCGCTGACGGCTTGTGGGTGCTTGATATGATCATCACCTACTGTCGGCGTATTGACGAGTCTTTAGAGTCCTACACAGAGATTTTATTGGCTCAGGCAAAACGAAGTAGGAGCACATATGTGATATGTGCGGGACCGAGATTAATACGAGTATGTGATACCGTATTTTATTCTCGCGATTTATTTGTATCGGTCTTTTGTATGTGATATAGCCAGGTTATCGAATCAAGTGTTGATTCGATAAGTTGATACATAAAATATTAGCCGGTTATATGAGATATAGCCAGATTATTAAATCAATGGTTGATTTGATAATTTAGTGTATAATTGTATATGTGATATACTAGTTTATATTAACTAATATTAGCTCACTTAAGCATTTATTTTTCTCACATGTGCACACTTAATATATATGTGATATATATTAATTGTGTTTCATTTATGTGTCATGGTTGACGATACATGCAGCATGGGTGTATGAGACTTACACTATGATAAAGATAATGTAGGGTTTATTTTTTTATTGTAATTCAATTATTAGTTGGAAATTTGTCACATGGAATGAAACTTCATGAAGCTTTGAGATCCATTGATTTAGTCCACTAGTTTTGTCTTACACTAGATATTTGTTAACCCAACCATTATCTAAATTCATGGTTAAGTCCCTACATGAGTAATATTAGATATTTTCTTACCCATGGTTGCCATTCACTCTCACAAAATTATCTCTCGTCATCTTCTTCTTCAAGCTCAAGAGCTCTCTAGCTTTTGAGCAAGTGAAAAATATTAGTGAGAAAATCAATTCTAAAGTGAGCAAAAATCCTACTTCATCATTCTCTACTAGATTAGCACTTTAGTATAGGGTGTTAGTTTCACTAATCTCTCATTAGTGAAGTAGTAGCTTGGGTTATTGTCTGCTCGACGTAGATCATCTTCGGCCTTGAATACTTCAAGCAGGTTCGTTCTTTTCTTCTTGTGAAGCCATGCTAGAGTCTGGAAGATCACTACTTGGAGCGAAGGGACCACTACACGGAGGTATTGAAGTGAAGGACCGGTCTACAAAGGTTGTATTTGTAGGGTTTCTATGAACGACAGCAAGGTTTCGGGAGGTATCGTCCATACCATTTTTGAAATTTTGCCGTTTTAAAGAACCCTAAACTAGAATCGTTAAATAGAGAATCATACGAAACGAAATGTTAACTACTTTACATCTAAGTGAACTAGAAATACAACCTTTGTAGATCGGTCATTCACTTCAATAGCTCCTTTTAGTAGTCTCTTCGCTGCGATGAAGTGATCTTGCGGACTCTTGAATGGCTCCATGAGAAGAAAGCAACGATCTTGCTTGAAGTCTTCGAGCCCGAAGATGATCTACGTCGAGGAGACACTAACCCAATCTACCCTCTTCACTAATATGAGATTAGTGAAGCTAACACTCTATACTAAAGTGCTAATCTAGTAGAGGATGATGAAGTAGGATTTTTGCTCATTTTAGAATTACTTTTCTCACTTAATTTTTAGCTTCTCTCAAAACCTAGGGAGCTCTCTTGAGCTTTGAGGAAGAAGAAGCAAATAATAGATGTGAGAGAGAGTGGAAACCATAGGTGAGAAAATATCTAATATATCTCATGTAGAGACTTAAGCATGAGTTTAGATAATGGTTAGATTAATAAATATCTAGTGTAAGACAAAACTATTGGACTAAATCAATGGGTCTTAAAGCTTCATGAAGCTTCATGCCATGTGACAAATTTCCAACTAATAAATGAATTACAATAAATAAATAAATTCTACATTATCTTTATCATGGTGTAAGTCTCATACACCCATGTTGCATGTATCATCAACCATGACACATAAATAATAACACAATTAATATATATCACATATATATTAAATGTGCACATGTGAGAAAAATAAATGTTCAAGTGAGCTAATATTAGTTAATGTAAATTAATATATATCAAATATATAATTATACATTAAATCATTAAATCAACACTTGATTTAATAATCCGGTTATATCTCATATGACCGACTAATATTGTTTGTATCATTATATCGAATCAACACTTGATTCGATAACCCGGCTATCTCTCATATAACCGTCCGATACTGTATCGACTTATCGAATCAACATTTGATTGAATAACCCGGCTATATCACATATAACCGGCCGATACAGTATCGACTTATCGAATCAACATTTGATTCGATAACCCGGCTATATCACATATAACCGATCGATACTTTATATCGCGAGAATAGAATACGGTATCACATACTCGTATTAATCTTGATCCCGCACATATCACATATGTGCTCCTACTTCGTTTTGCCTGAGCCAGTGAAACCTCTCTGTAGAACTCTAAAGACTCGTCAATATGCCGGCAGTAGGTGATAATCACATCAAGCACCCACAAACCGTCAGCGGTACTAGCTGGACGTAATGGCTACCCGGGTATTGAACGATCAGAAGATCAGCAAGCAAGCCCGCTCTAACTCCTGCAAAAGCCTGACAGTAACATTACCATACAGTCCGGTCTCTTCGTCTGATATGTCGCATATCCAGTATAGGGGTGGTAAACGTTAGACCCCAATAACCGATAAGTCGTGCCGATATGAGGCTCATAACTGGTCGAGAAACTACTGATAACACTTATCAGTAAATCTCCGTAGTAGCCCTTCCAGGGACTTCCTGTTTTGACCAATCGAGCACAGCGCAATATCAACCCCCAATACCGGGAGAGACGAATCCCCTCCTATTGCTCATTGCCTCTATGTGATTCGGGACTGTCCCTAAAAGCCACCGTTTTGCACGTTCTCATGAACGCGGTAAGGTGGAAATCAAAGCACAGTGGGAATCACACAAGACTCTATCACAATCTCGGATCTACAGACTAACCTGTACCAGTGTCACCAGAGAACTGCTATCTGACGATAGATATAATACCAACTAGGAGTTCTCGGCGAGTCCGTTCAGTGTACCCAGTCTCCACTGAGCACCCGTATACCATCTTTGATGTCAAACACCAATGGATGTAGGATCATCCATCGCCCATCATATGGGTCAATATGCGTATACGCTAGTCTATTCCGGAATATCGATGCCCTGTCTCGATACACCCTCGACTAGAAACAGTTTTAGGGTATACTTGTGGACTACCTTTGGCCCCCACTATTATAATCTCCATCATAGTCCTGCTAGTCAAGTACACAACCTAAGGGCTCTATCAACATGTGAGAGCAAAACAGCATCACA
The DNA here is from genome assembly GCA_030015575.1 of Agapanthus africanus. Classification (NCBI taxonomy): domain Eukaryota; kingdom Viridiplantae; phylum Streptophyta; class Magnoliopsida; order Asparagales; family Amaryllidaceae; genus Agapanthus; species Agapanthus africanus. The sequence goes on from CM057339.1 coordinate 34,545,219, forward strand.
TATACAAGTCAACATATTAAGATAAAGAGCAACCAGATAGCATACTATCATGTCGAGCAAGAAAGTCCTCTCTCTATATATCCAAGCATCCACTATAATATACATCGCATGTACAATAATGGCCTCTAGGGCATACATATAACTAACAGTATTCCTAATTCACTTAGTTGTAAAGTAGTTTACAATTTGTTTCGTATGATTCTCTAGTTAAAGATTCTAGTTTAGGGTTCTTTAAAACGGTAAAAATTTGAAAATGGCATGGACGATACCTCCCGAAACCTTGTTGTCATTCATAGGAACCCTAGGCGGAAATCCCTTATTTCTCGACGAACCGAAGTCGGACCGACGCGGCTCTTCGAAACGCTTCGCCTCCCCTATGCGTTTCTGCCACATGCCGCCCGCGACGGTCACTCTTCCCGATGTTCACACACCAGGGAAGGTCGGACAAAACCCCGCAAAGCCGAGCGGCTTCCCTGCTCGGTCCATCCTTAGCGGATAATTTCTTACCCACGTATGCTAAGGATTGAAGCCCTCATCAAGAGGCCACCGAGAAGCTTCCTTACTCGGTCCATCCTTGGCTGGTAATCTCTTACCCAACGACGCCGAGGATCAAAGCCCTCATCAAGAGGCCACCGAGAAGCTTCCTTACTCGGTCCATCCTTGGCTGGTAATCTCTTACCCAACGACGCCAAGGATCAAAGCCCTCATCAAGAGGCCACCGAGCGGCTTCCCTGCTCAGTCCATCCTTAGCGGGTGATTTCTTACCCACGTACGCTAAGGATCGAAGCCCTCGTCAAGAGGCCACCGAGCAGCTTTCCTGCTCGGTACATCCTTGGCTGGTAAACTCTTACCAAACGACGCCAAGGATCAAAGCCCTCATCAAGAGGCCACCGAGAAGCTTCCCTGCTCGGTCCATCCTTGGTTGGTAATCTCTTACCCAACGATGCCAAGGATCAAAGCCCTCATCAAGAGGCCACCGAGCAGCTTCCCTGCTCAGTCCATCCTTTGCTGGTAATCTCTTACCCAACGATGCCAAAGATCAAAGCCCTCATCAAGAGGCCACCGAGCAGCTTCCCTGCTCGGCCTATCCTTGGCTGGTAATCTCTTACCCAACGACGCCAAGGATCAAATCCCTCATCAAGAGGCCATCGAGCAGCTTCCCTGCTCGGCCCATCCTTGGCTGGTAATATCTTACCCAACGACACCAAGGATCAAAGCCCTCATCAAGAGGACACCGAGCAGCTTCCCCGCTCAGTCCATCCTTGGCTGGTAATCTCTTACACAATGACGCCAAGGATCAAATCCCTCATCAAGAGGCCACCGAGCAGCATCACTGCTCAGTCCATCCTTGGCTGGTAATCTTTTACCTAACGACGCCAAGGATCAAAGCCCTCATCAAGAGGCCACAGAGCAGCTTCCCTTCTCGGTCCATCCTTGGCTGGTAATCTCTTACCCAACGACGCTAAGGATCAAAGCCCTCATCAAGAGGCCACCGAGCAGCTTCACTGCTTGGTCCATCCTTGGCTGGTAATCTCTTACCCAATGACGCCAAGGATCAAAGCCCTCATCAAGAGGCTACAGAGCAGCTTCCCTGCTCGGTCCATCCTTAGCGGGTAATTTCTTAACCACGTACGCTAAGGATCGAAGCCCTCATCAAGAGGCCATCGAGCAACTTCCCTGCTCGGCCATCCTTGGCTGGTAATCTCTTACCCAACGACGCCAAGGATCAAAGCCCTCATCAAGAGGCCACCAAGAAGCTTCCCTGCTCGGTCCATCCTTGGCTGGTAATCTCTTACCCAACGACGCCAAGGATCAAAGCCCACATCAAGTGGCCACCGAGCAGCTTTTCTGCTTGGCCCATCCTTGGCTGGTAATCTCTTACCCAACGACGCCAAGGATCAAAGCCCTCATCAAGAGGCCACCGAGTAGGTTCCCTGCTCGGCCCATCCTTGGCTGGTAATCTCTTACCCAACGACGCCAAGGATCAAAGCCCCCATCAAGAGGCCACCAAGAAGCTTCCCTGCTCAGCCCATCCTTGGCTGGTAATCTCTTACCCAACGACGCCAAGAATCAAAGCCTTTATCAAGAGGCCACCGAGCAGCTTCCCTGCTCGGCCCATCCTTAGATGGTAATCTCTTACCCAACGACTCCAAGGATCAAAGCCCTCATCAAGAGGTCACCGAGCAGCTTCCCTGCTCGGTCCATTCTTGGCTAGTAGTTTACTACCCACCGACGCCAAGGATCAAAGCCCTCATCAAGAGGCCACCGAGAAGCTTCCATGCTCGGTCCATCCTTAGCGGGTAATTTCTTACCCACGGACGCTAAAGATCAAAGCCAGTATCAAGAGGCCACCGAGCAGCTTCCCTGCTCGATCCATTCTTAAAGGGTGACTTCCTACCCATCTTTACTAACAGATGTGGTCACCGGTCCTACTCGAGAGAACAGGAAAACCTACACCTTTCTGCTCGAAGGGGCACGCCGGCATACCATTGACAAGCAATCCCCACGTCGACTTCGAGGCCATGAAGATGCCGACCTTGCACCGATCTTATTTAACTCGACATGCGATCGCCAGATGAAGGACCGGTCGCCGACCTAACGCATCGTGAAAGAAGTACCGCGCAAATGGAGATTTTACCACAAAGAAAATGAAAATATGTACGCAAAGATTCCTACAAAATGATTTCATTCACAAAGGTCAGATGTCTTTACAGAGGTATTTTGGGCTCCCCAGCCTTACAAAAATGCCCGGAGGCTTACAAAATTTCAGCGCAAAAGAAAATAAGGAGGCGAGGAGATTTAGGCCTCGGGACCGGGGAGAACCTCGACGAGCTACGCTTCCACCACGATAGCCGGGATGGCGTCTTGAGAGTTGGTGCCCACCGCAGGAGCCTCGACGTCGGGAGCCGGGGTGACCGACTTCTTCCCGGCGCTCCCACCAGGGGCCTTTCCCCCGGCGGCGCATCTGGGGGCATTCCCCTTCGCCTCACCCTCAAGGGGGTACTTACGCCGGAGATCGCTGTCAGGAAACTCCGGCATCAGGGCTTTGACGGCGTCGAGGGCCTCATACCAAACGAGGGCAACAGCTTCAGCGAGGTCAGTGTAGTACTGATCCGACTTCTTGTAGTTCTCTACCGCCTTCGCCGGTCGGAGGTCGGTACGCCTAACTCCTTCCTTCGCCGCCTTGTTCTCCCTCTTGAGGGTGCCCGCCGTCTTCTTCAGGGTGGTGGCAAGCACCCTGGTATCTTCTAACTTGTCCTCGGTGGCCTTGTTGGACTCCCTCAAGACCCGGACGGCTTCTCGGCAGTTGGCGTTCTCCCGATCCCCGGCCGCCTCCCGGTTTTCGAGGGCAGCAATCTTCTCCTTCGCTGCTTGCAGCTCCAACCTCGAGCTCTCCTCCCACGTGGAGGACTCGCCCGCGATCTGCATCACCGGGGCAATTTCCCCGTCTTCCATGCTGACAATGAGGGCGCAGTGCTGGAGGATCTGAAGAAAACAAAAGGAGGGGTTAAAAAGAAAAGGGGGCACCCAATCTTGCGAGCAAAAAGTACTGAATAAAAACCCGAGTGGGGGGCGAATACTGACCTGCACGGCCTTCTGGGCTATGGCCGCCATTTGGGCCCTGAGGGTCCCCCGAGGGATTTTGCCCACGGCCGACCTTTCCATTTCCGAGAGCAAGCTATCGGCGATGGAAAGCTCCGAGGGCACCTCAAAGCGAAGCTCCCTTTCATCCACGAAGATCGGGGAAGCCGGGGTACCAGGCACCGTCCTATAGCGTCTCTTGAGGAGGGGCACGGGGACATCTTCCTCGTATTCGACCTCCAAGACCCGGGGCTCCTGCTCCCGAGCATGTTTGCGGCTCTGCGCTCGGGAGGGCTCTGAAGTCCAGGGCGTGCTCGAGCGCCTGGCCGGAGCGACCGCCGATAGAGCCGGGCTCGTACCGGGACGTGATGGGCTGGCGCCTCCGGCCTTCCACCCTTTCTTCTGTTCGACCAGGGCTGCCCGAAATTTAGCTCGCTCCATCGGTTCTGCAAAAAAAGCGAAAATACAAAGAAGGGGGTAGCAACGCCAGAAAATGTGGAAGAATACACAAGTCTAAACAGGTCGCCTAAAACTCCTAACTTGCCCGCAAACTGAGTGGGGCTAAGCCCGGCCCAACTGAGGGTCTGCTCAGACAGCAACACGTCAGCCTGGAGGACGGGCTCCCACTCCGACACCGCCACCGCATCGGGATCATTCGACCGCCTCACCCGCGGGCAGTTGGCCCTGTGCCATTGGATGGGCACAGGCCAATCCTCACCCTCGGGTGGCCCGACAAACAAAAATTTCTCCTTCCACTCGTGAATAGAAGAAGGTACTGCGATGACCCCCGACCCGGCCGCACCTCCCCGGTGCTTTCTAAAAGAAATGTATACCCAGCTCAGCTCGTCCTTGCAAGAGCCAGGGTGGTTTTTGTAGCAGAGAGAGGAAAGGAGATGGTTCAGACTGAAAGGGATCTTCCGCAATTTCAACCGGACCAGGAACCCGAGGAGAATCCTCCAGGAGTTCGGCACTAACTGGCCCGGAGCTAACTGAAAACAATGCAACGCCGCACTCACCTCGGGAGAGAAGGGCAAGCGCATTCCGGCCCAAAAGGCCTTCAAGTACAAGGCAATCTCCTTGCCTTGTACCTGATCCGCCCTCTCTCCCTCCCCGGCCAAACAAAGCGAGTAGCCGGGGGGATTGTGGAAGCGAGCCCGGATTGTAGTGAGCTCATCCACATGCCTCACAAGGGAAACTACGTCGTGGAGACTCCTGGCACCCACTTTGGGGACCGTCCCCACCGCACGACCCCGGGAAGCGCGGCTAACCCTAACTTCCCGTGCAGATTCCGACCCGGACGAAGAAGAGGAAGCTGCAGAAGACTCCCTAGAATCTACCCGAACTATTTCTACAGACTCCTCAGAGGAAGACATCTAACCTGATCAAGAGAAGGGGTCCTCCGAGGAAAGAACGCAGGAAATCCGACCTAGAGGGAAGAGCGCCGAGCTAACACACGAAGGGAAGAGGATATTATAGTGAAATGTGGACCCTTGGGGGGATCCCACCTTTATTTATAGCAGTCGGCGAACACATCCAGCGGCGCCGATCGTCTCCCACCAAAATGACACTTCGCATTCAACGGCCATCAACGCTCCACCTGTCGCCCGCGCATTGGGCGTGTCCCGTCGGGCGTGAAAACACCGGTGGCCCGTCATGTCAGCCAACCAGCGTCGGACACGCGACCTGACTCTCCGATGAACATACGCCCGAATCGACGCTTACTCTTTAATGCAAGATCTCTTCCCTGATCCGCTGACGTCATCAGAAAAAACATGATTAACTGCCCAGGAATCCGAGTCGACGCTGTCTTCAAATAAGAACTTAGCCCGGCTGACCGATTAGACCACTCTTGACCCGACCCATAAATAGGTCAGGACGAGAGTGGGGGGCTAATGATGATGCTCGGTACTGAGCACTCCCCAAATCATGACACATGGCGGATGACGTGTCTCAAGGCTTACGGGAAAGGAGCAGGAATCGTATATTGGAAGCATGCCCCGGGCCTTCGACCCGAGGATGTTCCCGACCTTCAGTGGTCTTCTCGACCACTCCTGTGCCCGCCTTACAAACAACCATTGACTCGTTTCCGAGCCCTCCCGCACGCTGAGTTCCCTCAGCCCTCTTAGCTCGCCTTCGAGCTATCACATGAACCAAGCTTGCTCGGTCTCCCGTCCGTCTTCGAGCCTCCCGTCGAGCTTAGTTTCCTCGGTCTCATCGACCGACCCACAGCACGGATCACATGCGTCTCCGCCACGGCTCCGTGAATCTTTCCTGACGCGAGATATCCGCCGCCCACGATCCCGCGTTCCACGCCATCTCGTTCCCCCATTAACAAGCATATCTCGTCCTCCCATTAACGAGCATATCTAGTCATTAATGGGAAATCCTGCCTTTCACGTAGGCGCCAGGGGCGTAACGGCCGATGTGAATCTCGCGCCCGCCAGCCCACGGCCGCCATATAAACTCCTCTCTCAGACGACTCAGGTAAGGCAATTTGACCCCAATAGGCCGTTACTCTGCCCAAATATTTCGACTAACTTGATCGTCGGAGGGTTCTCGGTGGTTAAACCACCCAGGGACTTCCTTACAGGTAGCTCGGCTTCATCCTCAAATCAAACTCATTGAGGTCTACACGCATCAAGGGGAAACCCTCAGATCCAATCTCAGCCACTCATCACCACTCGCCGCGGATCAACGGAAGGTAACATCTGAAGGAGAACCAGAGCTCCATCACTCCTGATTCTACGTAAATTGTTGTTAGATTATAATTAATTTGTTTTGGTACCTTGAATGCTATATATGCTTGCTAATGAAATGCTATATGTATAGGTCCTTCCATCTCGTACTCATCCACATCTGCAAATAAAAGGATTTGGTGGATACATTTTGAGCAGGACTAAGATCTCCGACGCCGAAGCTTTCAATGGCAAATAGAAATCAAATGCTCGATCATCGACTTTGATTTCTATATTATCTCTGTAATTTCTGAAAACCACGATGTAGAAAAAGAAGAAGAAATAGTGGAGACAGCAATGCAACCACCCTAACATCGATGCAATTTGATAGAAACATTTTTAATTTTGGCCTTCTTTTTTCAAAATTACGCAACACCAGAAGCTCACTTCTAATATGAGTGATTTATAAAAACATCCTGAACTTTTCCATATTGCTCGCCTACAAATCCGCTCCTTTTTGGTTTTCCTTAGATGTATGTTATATGTAGCTTATAATAGCATGTAATTTAATGCCGATGATGAATTTTGTAATTGGAGAACGTATTCTTTCATGAGCAAGAAAGCTTTGATTATGTCCTGGTTGTGATTAATCTTGCTGTTTGTTCGATGTGTTCAGCTCCAAAATCATGCGATTTCAAGATTTCTGTTGCAACTTGACATAATTGCGGAAACTTTGCAACTAACTCGGGTTTTTTCGGAGTTTTGAAGGGGTTCTTGCCAATCTGCCTTGGGCTTCCAAATTTGAAAGCAGACTTGTACAAATTTTTAGCTTATAATAGCATGTAGTTTTTGAATCAGGGATCTAGCATTTATTAAGGTAGGCCTAATGTCGGGTGGACAACTAGTTGTAAGACTCTCGATCAAATGTTTTCTTAAGCTTTTCATAAAAGCTATTATAGTTTGATGGGAAAAGGCTTGGACGACGATGACGACGATGAAGTGGGGTTTCAAAAAAAATTTTAAATTAAAAAATCTTATATTCTACCTTAATGTTTTAAATCCAAAATGTCCCTAAAACTATAAATAAGATTTCTCAACAAATGAATAATGATTTTATACGACTTTTATAAAATTATGTCCAAATATTTAATAAAAAGACTTTCTTATTATACCTAATTTATCATGAATGAAAATCTAATAAATAGCATTTTTTTCATGCGTTTAATGCTATTTTCTTTATCTTTTTTGACTTGCGTGACTTGAATTCTTCTATCAAGATGATTTCCTCTTTGATTTGGGGTTAACTTTTACATAAAACTCTTATTTATTGTCATGCATTCATTGATTCTCACCTATTTTCCTGTTCTTATTTTTATTATGAGGGTCTCAAAATAGTGCATTGGATAAAAGAATAATAGTATGTTTTTTCTTTGTTTGTGGGACATATGTTTTTTTTAATGTTTTTAAATGCTAGATATTATGACCTATAAAACAATCTTGGTCTTATACTCATTCTATTATAATAAATTTCCCTTAATTTCATAGTTATATGATACTGGTATTTAGCACATGCGATTTGAAAATATTTTAAGGAATCGGTTAAAAATATAGATTTTATAATTTCTATGATGTATCGAGAATTTTCTTATAATAGCTAAAAATTTGCAATAAGCTTTTTTAATCTTTATATCTTATCGATTTGATTATGTGCATCGCTCGCACCTGTCATAATAAGTTGACACGTCATCATGCGTTAGATGGTGGGCGCATATAAAATGTTTGTTTTTCCACATGCTTTCCACGCCCCTCGTTTGGCATTATAATAACACAAGTCGGGTATGCTTATAATCTGTAGTAAGATTATATATAAAAAAAATCGAAAAGAAATTAAAGGGAACATATCTCGATCAATGTGATATAATCAATCTTTAGAGATCATCATTTTTATATCATCATAATTTCTGAAACAAATAACTCTGAAAAGAAAGAAGTAAATTAGAATTGAAATCAAATTTATCATCTAAACATAAAATCTTGAAAAATACAAAATAAAAAACAGAACTCGTTGATCATAATAAGAAATATAGGGGAAAAAGACATAAAGAAGCGTTTATTTGGCTCCATCGCTTGCTCTTCATCCTTGTTCTTCATCTTTTTCTTCTTCTTTTTTTGGGTAAATTGTCAAAAAACCTAATCACTGTTTTCGGCTGTCAAAAACCCCCGGGCCATGAAGCGGTAGTCAAAAACCACATAAATTTTTTTCCTACAGTATCTACATAGGAGTATGCAATATCTAACCAACTCATCACTACTACAATAATGGGTTGCTCCTACGGATTTAGCCGTAGAGGCAAACCACTACCCTTACGGATATGGCCGTAGGGACACGAAATTATCCCGTAGGTGCAAAGGTCGCGGGTGCAAGTTTTCACCCTGAACATGCCTCTACGGAGTAATAATTGCCCCTACGCCTTACTCCGTAGGGACAGTTATCCCTACGGATTACTTCGTAGGGACATAATATTTATTTAATTTATTGTTTTATAAAATAAATTACTTGCCCCTACGGCATTATCCATAAGGCCTACTAAATACCCCTACGGATACATCCGTAGGTCCGGATGAATGCCCCTACAGATAAATGCGTAGGGACAAGTTTTACCTCCTGTTACTGAGTCCATAGGGGCAAAATATCAGGTGTCCTGATATTTTGTCCCTACGGCGAACTGTGTAGGGGCAAACTTTACACCTATGGGTTGATCCGTAGGTGCAACAGATGGCCCTATGGATTAATCCGTAGGGACAAAATATCAGGATTTTTTATATAAAAAAATGGCTTCCTGTTTTTTCCCCGCTTTGTGCACAATAATATATACATCATATAACCAAATACTGAAATATTCATAACTAACATCTCACGCATAATATATAAAAGAAATAAACAAACAGATACGATATCAAACTAAATCATCTTGAACAAACAAACAACCACCAATATCGTCCAAAATTTATACAATATGTATCAGATAAGTATATACATCCTCAAAAATATAAATAAAGCTACCCTACCTCGGTCCAGCTCCTCCACCTCTGATAATCGCCGTAATCCGGCGCATCTGATCCTCGGTGCCGCCCTGAGTCTTCAAAAACTCGACTAATGAAGGAGCGGACTGTGTGGGGGTCTGAGCGGGCTGTGGAGCTGCAGGAGTGGTCTGTGCAACCGCAGCCGAGGTAGTGGCTTGCGAAGCCGCAGCCGAAAGAGATACATGTGGAGCCGCAGTCGAAGTAGCCTGTCGCATCTGTTAAATTTTGTGTGTAATAAACGTGTAAGAACGATTTATTAGATTTTAGTCGAGTTCGTATCATTATCAGGTTATTGCGAAACCCTAATCTAAGAATACTTAGAGACTTGGGGCTCGTTTGGGTATCTAGTTTGGAAAGCCGCAGTTTATTTTAATTAGATAGTTTTATGTAAATATGATTAATCAAAGTTAAGTCTACAACCAAATAAGCTCAGACTACTAATATTGCATATGTTACTATCTATAATGTGATATAATATTTTCCTATTAAGTAGTATACGTACCATCTCCTTCAACTCCTCGACCGTGGTCTTCAAGACGGCAACATCAGGCTCTAGACGTCGCTCACGGGGGGTAGGGGAAGTAACCGCCGGAGTGGAGTCTAACCTCATATGGGCCCTGCTAGGACCCAGTCCCCGGCTTATCTCCCAACCTCCGTGGTGCCCTCCGTGTGCGGCGTCTAGGACTGGGGTCAGCGGCATCGGATCGGTCTGTCCAGTAAAATCGATCCCCGATGACTCCGTTTGCTCTACCACCCGCTCCTACACCCACATTAACCATTAAAATATAAGTATATCATTTAAATTTGAACTTCTCAAAACAAAAATTTCAAACTTGTTGGAATAAATATTAACACTTACGCAATACTCCTGGGTAGCGGTGTCGGGGAATCGAAGCTTGCCCCTGGCGGGATCTGTCGAGGTGCCATGGACGGCAAAATACGCGGTCAGCACGCTCGGTGTACCACCCTGCGCCAGGGTCTGAGCTCTCTGCAATTCGCCAAAAAATTACATATATTATAAAATAACTCTTAATATTACATTATATCAAAATAGATCTATTGTAATTTACTGATGCCTCCATGGCACGAGTAATGTTTCTCGAGCCACCTGTATAGGTGGGGCGACCCCTCTTCGCCGACTTCCTATTCTCTTTATTTTGATCGATCTGTTTCTGCACAATACATTCAGATTTAGTTTTCTAATTAAGCAACACAAAAAAATAAATTATATACTAAATAATGAATTACATTTAAATTAAAAATATGTTTGCACTGAGAGTCGAAATTTTGGCACAAAAGAGGCCATGTATCAACGTCGACTCTCGCAAAGGCCGGAGTATGTAGGAGAGCCGCTCTCTTTGCCTCAGGGGTCGCCATCCACAGGGAATAGCAGTCGATCTTCAGCTCGTTCCTATTGTAGTAGACCTTTGATTGCATGTTCTTCATCAGGCCATTGTACAGAGCGTGAAGATCGAGCACTCTCTCAGGGTGATCAGGGTCGGGTACAGGCTGAAAGTCGTAATCCAAATGCAAATACAAAAAAAAATATTTAAATTGCAAGTGTTAAATAATAATAAATATATTGGATAAGTTAAATGAAAATATATATTAATATCCGAGCCTGATCCCAGAAGAGGGCAAATGAGTGCCGGTGCTGATTGCCCCACTCAACGTGAAGTGAATTCTTCTTCACGAGGCGGCTCTCATCCCCCATATACCGGCCGAACCTCTCGGCATAATCTCCGGTATAGAGATAATTGGGGGTAAAGAAGAGGGGGAATGCTGTCTCCCCTTAGCTCTGTCGGGCCTCAGCCTGTGGGACTGATTTGGCCCTCGAGTCCCCCTCTCAGGATATGACTGCCTTGCATCTACAAGAAATGTCAAGACAATCAATATTAAGACAAAGTGGTATTAAGAAATCAAGGTTTAACGAAAATTGAAGTGCGATATATACCTCCGGCGACAGCAGCACGAGCCTGGGCCCGGGTAGCAGCACGTGCGGGACGATAGTTCCTCCGGTGAGGAACAGCTGATCTGGATGTGGACGCATCCCCTCCAAGTAGAAAATAAACAATGACGCTAAATTTCCATGAAGTTCATGTTTATTCTTAGAGGATATGTAAAATGAATAAATATTTTATATTTATTCATACTAACCTGCAGACTGAGCGGAGGGTATGGAAGTGGCGGGAGTGGCCCCTGCGCCAGAAGTGGATGCACCATCTATAATTAGACAATTAAAAATAGATTATATAAGTAATTGAAAAAAGAATGTGTAGATAAATAATATAACATTCTAAATCAATATGCATGCACTATAGGATATATAAACATACCCGCGGGTGCGGTGGTGGCCTCTGCCCGAGATGTGGAGGCACCACCTACAACTAGAAAATAAAAAAATGATTATCTAAATAAGAGCAAAAAGAATGTGTGTATATTTATGATATAACATTCTAAATCAATATGCATGAATTATAGGATATATAAACATACCTGGAGGTGTGGGAGCAGCCTCTGTCTCTGATGTGGACGCACCACCAATAGCTAGACAATCAAACATTGACTATATAAGCATCTTTGAATTAAATATGCGTGTATATCTGTAATATTACATTCAAAATGAATATGCGTAAAATATACCTGGAGGTGTGGCAAACTCCACACGGAAGGAGTCATCCGAAGGGGTCTCCGATCGGGGTGAACGACCGGCCCTTTGAAGCTCCTTACGCAGCTTTCCGGGTGGCAGAACCGCTCTGTCTCTGCCTCTGCCGCGGCTGGTGCTCCTGCCGCCCTTCGCTGCTCCGGTCATCGTCATCAAATCCAGACAAGAGTATAATCATTACATATGCATGCTATATATGTATCGATCGTAAAAATGTGAAGTAATACTATAACATTACTGATAACCTTTTTCGTTTCGTGGACGCATTAGACATATCTACTTTGATTTCATTATCGATATCATTTCTAACCCACGTAACTTCACGATCAGCCGAAGACAACCCGTCTTTTGAAACAGACGGTCGAAGCACTCTAAGTATTCTCTCTTCTTCGTCCTCATCGTTGTCCTCCATACGATCCTCAAATTCTGGGACATCGTAAACATCCCTGGGTTTCCAACGGTATAGACACTCCTGTTAGTTATATGTATGCCCTAGAGGCCATTATTGTACATATGATGTATATTATAGTGGATGCTTGGATATATATAGAGAGGACTTTCTTGCTCGATATGATAGTATGCTATCTGATTGCTCTTTATCTTAATATGTATGCTTGTCTCTTGATACTGTCTTATAGTTACATATTGGTAAAGCCCTTAGGATGTATACTTGACTACCAGGATTATGATGCAGATCATACTAGTGGGGCCATGGTAGTCCATAAGTTCATCCTTTAATGTTCCTAGTCGTGAGTGTATCGAGACGGGGCATCGATATACCATAGTAGACTAGCGTATACGCTTTTCGACCCATGAGATAGGCGATGGATGATCCCATATCCATTGATGTTTGACATCAGAGATGGTATACGGGTGCTCAGTGGAGACTGGGTACACTGGACGGACTCGCCGAGAACTCCTAGATGGTATACCTGACGTCAGATAGCAGTTCTTTGGTGACACTGGTACAGGTTAGTCTGTAGACCCGAGATCGTCATAGAGTCTTGTGTGATTCCCATTGTGCTTTGATTTCCACCTTACCATATTCAAGAGGACGTGCAAAACGGTGGTTTTTGGGTATTGTCCCGAGTCAAATAGAGGCAATGAGCGATAGGAGGGGATTTCTTCTCTCCCGGTATTGGGGGTAGATGTCGTGCTGCGCTCGATTGGCTATAACTGGAAGTCCCTGGCCAGGGCTGATTCGGAGATCTACTGGTAAGTGTTATCAATAGTTTCTCGACCCGTTATGAGCCTCGTATCGGCATGACTTATCGAGTTATTGGGGTCTGACGTTTACCACCCCTAGACGATATATGCGACATTTTAAATGAAGAGACCGGACTGTACAGTAGTGTTACTGATTGGACTCACAGGAGTATGAGCAGGCTTGCTTGTTGATCTTCTGATCACTCAATACCCGGGTAGCCGTTACGTTTAGCTGACCACTTGCGGCTTGTGGGTGTTTGATATGATCATCACCTGCTGCCGGCATATTGACGAGTCTTTAGAGTCCTACACAGAGGTTTCTTTGTTAGTTATATGTATGCCCTAGAGGCCATTACTGTACATACGATGTATATTGTAATGGATGCTTGGACATATATAGGGAGGACTTTCTTGCTCGATATAATAGTATGCTATCTGGTTGTACTTTATCTTAACATGTACTCTGATTGTCTCTATGTTACATGTTGATAAAGCCCTTAAGATATGTACTCGACTACTGGGACTATGATGAGATCATACTAGTGGGGCCACGGTAGTCGACGAGTACATCCTATAACTGTTCCTAGTTGAGAGTGTATCGAGACAGGGCATCGATACACCAGAGTAGACTAGCGTATACGCATCTTGACCCATATGATGGGCGATGGATGATCCTATATCCATCGGTGTTTGACATCAAGGATGGTGTACGGGTGCTCAGTAGAGACTGGGTACACTGGACGGACTCGCCGAGAACTCCCAAATGGTATTATACCTCACGTCAGATGGCAGTTCTCCGGTAACACTGGTACAGAGTAGTCTGTTGACCCGAGATCGTCAAAGAGTCTTGAGTGATTCCCACTGTGCTTTGATTTCCATCATACCACGTCCAAGAGGACGTGCAAAAAGGTGGCTTTTGGGTACAGTCCCGAATCACATGGAGGCAATGAGCGATAGGAGGGGATTCGTCTCTCCCGGTATAGGGAGTTGATGTTGTGCTATGTTCGATTGGCTATAACTGGAAATCTCTGGCCAGGGTTGCAGAGATTTACTGGTAAGTGTTATCAGTAGTTTCTCAAACTGTTATAGATCTCATATCGACACGACTTATCGAGCTACTAGGGTCTGACGTTTACCACCCCTTGGCGAGATATGCGGCATATCAGACGTCGAGACCGGACTGTACAGGAGTGTTACTGATTGGATTCACCGGAGAGAGTACAGGCTTGCTTGTTGATCTTCTGAGCGTTCAATACCTGGGTAACTATTACGTTTAGCTGACCGCTTGCAGCTTGTGGGTGTTTGATATGATCATCACCTACTGCCGGCGTATTGACGATTATTTAGAGTCCTATACAGAGGTTTCTTGACTCAGGCAAAACGGAGTAGGGGAACATATGTGATATGTGCGGGACCGAGGATAATGCGGTATGTGATACCGTATTGGATTCTCACGATATGAGATATCGGCCGGGTATATGTGATATAGCCGGGTCATCGTATTAGTCGGTTATATGCGATATAGCCGGATTGTCGGATCAAGTGTTGATTCGATAATTTAATATTTAATAATATATATGATATATTAAATTACATTAACTAATATTAGCTCACTAAAAGATTCTTTTTCTCACTCGGGTAATACATTGATATATATGCGATATATGTTAATTGTATTATTTTATTTTGTTATAATAAATATTATATATATGATATATAATATTGTAACATGATATGATAACTAATGCAACATGATTAGTGGAGATTAAACAAGATTAGGGTTTGATTTGGGTTAATGCTTTCTAGAAGTTTCTAGAAGGTTTTTATTTTATCGTGGAAAAGATATTTACAAATGACTCATCTTTAATCTAACCCAAACCCTACATCCTTGGTTAATTCTCTACAAACGTTTAGCAACCATGGTTGCATTATTGATCATTATCTTCTTTCATTGTTCATCACAAAAGGATTCTATCATCTTCTTCCTTGAGTTCCTTCATGGAAAAGCTTTCTAGTTTTTTCTAAGTGATGATTATGTGTGAGAAAAAGATTATAAATGAGAGCTAAAATCCTACTTCATCATCCTCATCTACCCTTGCCCTTTAGATCAGTGTGTTCACTTCATTTAGTGAGTGTTAGCTTGTGTTACTGAAACTTCAAGGTAGATCATCTTTGTTATCGAAGATCGGAAGCAAGCTTGTATCTTTCTCTTCGTGGAGCCTCTTGAGAGTTCGGAACATGATGATCGCAGCGAGGGGACCTCAACACGGAGCTTAAGAAGTGAAGACCAGATCTACAAAGGTTGTAATCTCTCTCACTTAGTGTTAAACTGTTTAACATGCTTGTTTTCGCCTAATCTCTAGTTTAAAGATCCGGTTTTGGGTTGTTCGGCACGGCTAAATTTTAAATCGGGCATGGTTGATACCTCGTAGACCCTTGTGCGTGTGCTTAGAAACCCTACAGTGGTATCAGAGCCAAGCTAGAGCTTTAGGCGAAGTTTAAAGTCCGATCGAACCCCGAAACCCCGACACGAACCCTTCTCTGGATATTTTTTAAAACTGTTGTTTTTTCCTAATTAAAAATGCTCAGAAAAACAAGTAGGAAAAACTAAGAATTACTGTGAAGTACGGCCCACTAATTCGCTCATTTGGCCGTGGAACAGCCGCCAAACCCTTGGTTTGGCCGAGGTTCCGCGGCCACAATTTTGAATTAGTCCCTGGAATTTCATATATTTATTTTTAGGTCCTTTCTTGTCATTGTTTTCTGGGGAATTTTTTAATTCCACTCATGTTTTGAGTTTTCTGGGTTGTATTGGGGACTCGTTGATTCGATCGGATAATTTAATTTGTTTAGTTTGTCCGGGTAATTTTTAGAATGTGTTAAAAAGTTCGAACGGATATCAATAACTCACTTTTTCCCCTGCCGGAAAATTTCCAAGTGTTGGATTTTTTCGTAGTTTAGGAACGTTTTAAGTCATGCAAGTAACGCGGTGGACCCTCTAGAAGACAACAAACCTTAACTCGATTATGTGACCGTCTTGAACTGCCTCTAAACCTTAGGGTTTTTGGCAGTACGGCGTGCCACATGTGAGGCGTTGGCTTGACCCTTCTACGGCTGGACCATTGGTACTGTGACATGTGATGGATGTTCTTAAACTAATTTCAAGTGTTGAGAACTATTTAGGAAAACTTGGATGTTTGATTATTCGATCAGAAAGTTTATATTGTCTATTTATCTGGAATGTGATACAATATTTAGAATCCACAGGTATTTATGAGATAACTAATTTGAATGTTATAAATCTAACAGTTCAGTCTCAAATGATCGGTTGCCACGGGATTTTTATGTGATCAAAAGTCCGTCGCAATCACGTAGCGTACGCGGATACTCGCCGGGTAAACTTAACAGACAGCCACGCCCCATAGCCCCGACCAAGTGATTGTAGGAGAACCCCGTCGCCAAAAGCATCCGTTCGAGTGCTCGCGGCAGCGGTGTTCCGCCTTAGTGCACTTCGTCGACGGCATCCGGGGGTGCGGCCGTCTACTAAAGTTTGCGGCGAGCATTCGATCAGGTTGTCGGGAATCTTGTTGAATTGCCCGACTTGATATTGAAAAGAGTTTTCGATAAAGAGACTGAAATGCGGGGTTTATAATGGTTAGGCATGCGATATCTAAGAAGGTTGCGGATTCCAACTGTTGTAGTTTTACACTTTCTTTTCTGTGACCGTAAGCGTAGTATATGGTGTATCGCCGGTTTCGTTGCTATACATCAACGACAATCGGGATACGCATACTTGCTTATGTTGATGATATGAGATATTATGTGTTGCTGTGATATGTTATATTGAATCGTCGCGTTCTGAATAGCCGGGGGTTTTATGTGAGATGAGAGTTTTTCTTTTTCATTCATGTAAAATTCATTTGTATGTAATATTCTTTTATTGGGGTACTTCCGGGCTGAGGATGATGTCACTATTGTATATTGTTTACTTTTCCGCATTAGGTAGACCCAAGACGGGGAGCACAAGTAACCGGGTTCTAGGATCCAGTGGGAGACCATCTTGAGGAGTCGAGACTGGGTCTCCTAACCCTAGAATTGGCAGTGTTGCTTGCCGCTCTCGTAGGGGTCTAGGGATGTGGGTTTGGCTATTCACCGCGACCGTGGAATCCGTGTATTATACAGGCTCATACTAAAACACGGACGTCCTAGTATATCCAATATTTCATATATGTTCTTCTACTGCAATGTTCTGTGATGAGATCATATTACTGCCTGAGACGAATGTTTATATTATATATATGAGATATATGTTATATTGCAGATTTCTTTTCAAATGTGATGCTTGTGAAGCATAATAAAATGGGACTTCATTAATGAGATTAATGAAACTAAAAAGAAACCTAAAGATATTGTAGAAACTTGTTTAAAAACTGGTAGCTCTAGTTCTTGCTTTGCATAGCGGTGTTCCTTGTAGAACATCCAGCACCTTATTCGATAAGGAAAGAGCCGAGATCCCTTCACCGGGAGTGACCTCTTTAGTGAAACTAGCAGATGCTACAAACTCGGTTTGTCTTTTGATTGCTTCTATAGTTCTTGCTTTGCCAACGATATTTGTGAAATATCCTGCACCTTATTCGATAAGGAAAGGGCCGACGATCCCTTCACCGGGAGTGACCCCTTTAACAAAACTAGAAAAGCCTCAAAAACATTCCATTTAAAATCACTCGATTCTACAACGATATCAAGTTCATTACACAAAGGGTTTTTTTAAAAACCTGTCGTAGCCCTCCGTCATTTCAGATAAGTAATAGTTAGTATACGTGCTGCATTTGTTGACCTTGTCGAGGCGTAGTGTGCGGTAGCTGGTTACTGCTTATCTGTATAAGCATATGATGCGATTGGATCATAGTAGTCATGCGACTTTGTTGACCTTGTCAAGGGTCGTGCGGGTGGGTTTAATTCATATCAGGAAATGACGGACTGAACTTGACTTGCGATCTATGGTTTGTTGACCTTGTCAAGGTCATAGATCGCTCGGGGCAAAATATTATTGGGAATTTCAAGTGTTGAAATTTGCAATGAGATTGCATACCTTCTATGAGATAGTTGGATCCAGATACCCGCTGCGAGTAAGAGTTACTCCTGGGAAAGTTTTACGCATTACAATTAGCCGATCAAGTAGGTGCCTAGAAAGGTGTTAACGGGGTTATACCTCTGGGAAAACGAGGTTTACTTTAATTAGGTCCGTGCGAAAGCACGGGGAATCTCCCTCAAAGTACCGGCACTGGCCTGGCTGAAAGATTGGCGAACTTGTATAGTGTAATTAATCCCGGCTACTCTTTCCTTTTAGGGTTTGAAGGAAGATTTGACTAAAACAGTGGGAGACATCCTGATTAGATAAATTGATAACCAATCTAATCTTGTAAAACCGCAAGCTGAGTGTTTTCTTCTCTCTCTCTCTCCAGGTAGCGACCATATCACGCCTTAATCAAGATAATAATACGGATGTATTGACTGAACCAGCTTGTTATACTGAGCTGGGGAACGTTGGTCCCGCTCCAACTTATAATTGTTATAAGACAGAGCAGGAAATTGGGGAATACCAGATTTCCCGTGCCGCCCAAACGAAGAAAGTGCATGTTGATGCATCATCTTCGGGTGTGTTCATTACAGAGAATTGTTTCTCAGTATCCTTTACGTCCTGGGTATGAGATACCGGATCAGGATCCCGCATATGTAATCTGTTACATGGGCTACAGATAGGTAGAGAACTGAGAACGGGTGATAAGTTTCATGAGATAGAAAACGGTGCAAGTGTTGCAGCCAAGTCTGTTGGTCACTATCACCCTGTATTACCAGAATACATTGATTCTGAACGAATGTTATTAGATACCGAACCTGATATACAATATCATATCAGTCTCTTTATTAGTAAAGAAAGGATATAATTTTGTATTGTTGGATAATGTTTTGAACATTTTCTATATCAAGAGTTGATCGGTTCAGGCACGTTATCTAAAAGCATAGATGTTCTAAATCAAACCACAGTTCTTAACGTACAGAACACACACAAGAAGAAGAGTTCAGAAATGAATAAATCCTTCTTGAGGCATTGTAGACTAGGTCATATCAATGTGATCCGACTGGCTGAAGTTACATATAGATGCATATTTAAATTAGTTTAAATTTATATCTTGTGAAACTTGTCGGTCATGTCACAAAGATACGATGACCATAGCTCTGTTTATTGGAAACAAAGAAAGAGTTAGTGAACTCTTGGGATTGATACATGATGATGTATGATGGTCCCCTGTCTACATATGCCAAGACTAGTTCTTCGTACTTCATTACATTCTCTGATGATCTCTCAAGATTCGGACATATGTTCCTGTTGAAACACAAGTCTGAACCTTTTGAGATATTCATAGAATATAAGTAAGAAGTAGAGAACCAAAAAATGGGTATAAGTATTATGTCCTTTGATGAGATCAAGGAGGAGAATACTTATGCACGGAATTCCTGGACTATTCTAAAGGAGAATGAGATTCTCTCTCAGCATTACTCCTCCGTATACACCATAGCACGATGGTATATCGGGGCGGAGCAATAGCACCCTATATGATATGATGTGCTCTATGATGAGTACTACTGAGTTTCCTATTTTCTTTTGGGAGTTATGCACTTGAGAAGCTGCATACCTATTGAATAGGGTTCAAATCAAATCAGTTGCCTACCACTTCATATGTGATATGGAAAGGGAAGAGCCCATATCTTAAGTTTGTTAAGATTTGGGGTTGTCCGGCCTATGTCTAAAAAGCAAAATCCGGAAAAACTCGAGGCAAAGTCAGATCTGTGGAAGTTTGTTAGATATCCCAAGCATACACAAGGGAATATTTTCTACCTAACCGAAGAACAAAAGATGTTTTGTTTCTCAGCATGCCACCTTTGTGAAAGGGAATTTCTTGTGAAGAAATTAGTGGTCATGAGGTAGAACTGGAAGGAGTTCCAGCTATACAAACTACAGCAGATGATTTGGTAGAACCAAAGGATTCAATAGTTTCCAACGAACCTCAGCCTCTCCGTCGATCTAGTAGGGTTCCTCACCCACCTGAGAGATACTTCGGTTTCTCTATGACAGTGGGAGCGAGAATTACATCATGAGATGATGACCCAACTAGTTTCGAGCTGGCCATCAGGAGTGAGACTCTGTAAGAATGGCTGGATGCTTATCGATCTGAGATGGAATCCTTATACACCAACAAAGTATGGACTTTGGTTGCTCTATCTGAAGGGTTAAATCCCCATCAGGAGCAAGTATATCTTGAGAAGATTACTAGGTGTACATGGAAAAGTTGAGACTTTCAAAGCTATGCTTAAGTCCATCCAGATCCTACTTGCCACGGCTACATACCATGACTACGATATCTGGCGGTTGGGTGTCATGACTGCTTTTCTAAATGTTGATTTAGAAGAGAGCGTCTATAAGTACACAGCCAGAGGGCTTCGTAGACAGTGGGAGCAGCGGAAACGTGTGCAAGATGTTTTATGTGATAAAGCAGGCATCACGGAGTTGGAACGTCTGTTTTGATGTGGTAGTCAAAGAGTTTGACTTCATCAAAATGGTAGATGAACCTTGTATATACAAAAAGGTAGTAGAGAGTATGGTGGTGATCCTCGTAGAGTACGTGGATGACATACTCTTGATAGGGAAGGAGTTTCCTATACTACGCTCGGTCAATCTCCGCTTATCACAAGGATTCTCCATATAGGATCAAAGTGATACCTCCTAAATCCTGGGTTTTGGATCTATGAGATAGTTCTAATTGGATGTTAGGATACTCACTAGTTGTAACGAGATGGTATCAATCGATCCTGGGGAGAATCACTGGAAGGGTTCCAGGGTGATAAGGACGACTGAATGTCAGTCGCAGGCATTGTCTTTACCCTCAGTGGAGGGACGGTATGTTGGAAGAGTTCCAAACTAGATACCGTGACATACTAGACGATTAAAGGAAAGATACATCGTTACCAAGGATGCTACCAAAGAGGCGGTCTAGATATATATAGGCTCATGAGATGAACTGCGTTCCTACCATTGTGTGACAATGGAGTTGTGGCTTATGCCAAGGAACTACCGTCACATCAGAAATCCAGATATAATTCTTAGGCAGTATCACCTGATCATGGAGATGGTTGATCTCCAGGGAGATCGAGGTTAGGAGAGTAGACACAGAGAACAACAGCGCGGATCCACTCACAAAGGCCTTTTTCCCAGTAGAGACTTTTATGGGATGGTTGAGTATGAGATACTTCAACCACAGCTAATTATTGGGTATGTGATACCACAACAGATGGCCCTAGTGCAAGTGAGAGATTGTTAGTTATATGTATGCCCTAGAGGCCATTACTGTACATACGATGTATATTGTAATGAATGCTTGGACATATATAGGGAGGACTTTCTTGCTCGATATGATAGTATGCTATCTGGTTTTACTTTATCTTAACATGTACTCTGATTATCTCTATGTTACATGTTGATAAAGCCCTTAGGATATGTACTCGACCACTGGGACTATGATGAGATCATACTAGTGGGGCCACGGTAGTCGACGAGTACATCCTATAACTGTTCCTAGTTGAGGGTGTATCGAGACAGGGTATCGATACACCAGAGTAGACTAGCGTATACGCATCTTGACCCATATGATGGGCGATGGATGATCCCATATCCATCAGTGTTTAACATCAAAGATGGTGTACGGGTGCTCAGTAGAGACTGGGTACACTAGACGGACTCGCCGAGAACTCCCAGATGGTATTATACCTTACGTCAGATGACAGTTCTCCGGTGACACTGGTACAGAGTAGTCTGTTGACCCGAGATCGTCATAGAGTCTTGTGTGATTCCCACTGTGCTTTGATTTCCATCATACTACGTCCAAGTGGGCATGCAAAAAGGTGGCTTTTGGGTACAGTCCCGAATCACATGGAGGCAATGAGCGATAGGAGGGGATTCGTCTCTCCCGGTATAGGGAGTTGATGTTGTGCTGTGTTCGATTGGCTATAACTGAAAATCCCTGGCCAGGATTGCTGAGATTTACTGGTAAGTGTTATCAGTAGTTTCTCGAACTGTTATAGACCTCATATTGACACGACTTATCGAGCTACTGGGGTCTGACGTTTACCACCCCTAGGCGAGATATGCGACATATCAGACGACGAGACCGGACTGTACGGGAGTGTTACTGATTAGATTCACGGGAGAGAGTACAGGCTTGCTTGTTGATCTTCTGAGCGTTCAATACCTGGGTAGCTGTTATGTTTAGCTGACCGCTTGCAGCTTGTGGGCGTTTGATATGATCGTCACCTACTGCCGGCGTATTGACGATTATTTAGAGTCCTACACAGAGGTTTCTTGACTCAGGCAAAACGGAGTAGGGGCACATATGTGATATGTGCAGGACCGAGGATAATGCGGTATGTGATACCGTATTGGATTCTCACGATATGAGATATCGGCCGGGTATATGTGATATAACCGGGTCATCGTATTAGTCGGTTATATGCGATATAGCCGGATTGTCGGATCAAGTGTTGATTTGATAATTTAATGTATAATAATATATATGATATATTAAATTATATTAACTAATATTAGCTCACTAAAAGATTCTTTTTCTCAATCGGGTAATACATTGATATATATGCGATATATGTTAATTGTATTATTTTATTTTGTTACAATAAATATTATATATGTGATATATAATATTGTAACATGATATGATAACTAATGCAACATGATTAGTGGAGATTAAACAAGATTAGGGTTTGATTTGGATTAATGCTTTCTAGAAGTTTCTAGAAGGTTTTTATTTTGTCATGGAAAAGATATTTACAAATGACTCATCTTTAACCTAACCCAAACCCTACATCCTTGGTTAATTCTCTACAAAGGTTTAGCAACCATGGTTGCATTATTGATCATTATCTTCTATCATTGTTCATCACAAAAGGATTCTATCATCTTCTTCCTTGAGTTCCTTCATGGAAAAAGTTTCTAGTTTTTTCTAAGTGATGATTATGTGTGAGAAAAAGATTATAAATAAGAGCTAAAATCCTACTTCATCATCCTCATCTACCCTTGCCCTTTAGATCAGTGTGTTCACTTCATTTAGTGAGTGTTAGCTTGTGTTACTGAAACTTCAAGGTAGATCATCTTTGTTATCGAAGATCGGAAGTAAGCTTGCATCTTTCTCTTCGTGGAGCCTCTCGAGAGTTCGGAACATGATGATCGCAGGGAAGGGACCTCAACACGGAGCTTAAGAAGTGAAGGACCGGATCTACAAAGGTTGTAATCCCTCTCACTTAGTATTAAAGTGTTTAACATGCTTGTTTTCGCCTAATCTCTAGTTTAAAATCCGGCTTTGGGTTGTTAGGCACGGCTAAATTTTAAATCGGGCATGGTTGATGCCTCGTAGACCCTTGTGCGTGTGCCTAGCAACCCTACATTCCTAACTCAAGCAAAATGAAGTAGGAGCACATATGTGATATGTGTGGGAACGAGAATAATACGAGTATGTGATACCTTATTCTATTCTCGCTATTTATTTGTATCGGTCGGCTATATATGATATAGCCGGGTTATCGAATCAAGTGTTGATTCGATAAGTTTATACATATAATATTAGTCGGTTATATGAGATATAACCGGATTATTAAATCAAGTGTTGATTTGATAATTTAGTGTATAATTGTATATTTGATATACTAGTTTACATTAACTAATATTAGCTCACCTAAATGTTTCTTTTCTCACTTGTGTGCATAAGTATATATGAGATATATATTAATGTACATTTTTTTTTGTCATGCTTGATGATACACACTACATAGGTGTATGAGACTTACACCATACTTATGATAATTGTGAGGTTTAAATATTTAAAGTAAATCTAAATTAATTGGAAATTAGTCACATGTATGAAGCTTGTAGAAGCTTGTGAATGCATTGACTTAGTCCACTAATTTTGTTTTAATTAAGATATTTATTAATCTAACCATTATCACTTAGCCATGGTTATGTCTCTACATGAGTTAGTATATGATACAAACTCACCCATGGTTGATTTTTTCACTCTCACAAGATTATCTCTCTCCATCTTTTTCTTCAAGCTCAAGAGCTCTCTAGCTTTTGTGCAAGTGAGAAATAATAGTGAGAAAATTAATTCTAAAGTGAGCAAAAATCCTACTTCATCGTCCTCTACTAGATTAGCCATTTAGTTTAGGGTGTTAGCTTCACTAATCCCACATTAGTGAAGAAGTAGCTTGGGTTAGTGTCTCCTCAACATAGATCATCTTCGGTTTCGAAGACTACAAGCAAGCTCGTTCCTTTCTTCTTATGAAGCCATGCTAGAGTTCAGAAGATCACTACTTGGAGCAAAGCGACTACTATACGGAGCTATTGAAGTGAATGACTGGTCTACAATGGTTGTATTCTTAGTTCACTTAGTTGTAAAGTAGTTTACACTATGTTTCGTATGATTCTCTAGTTAAAGATTCTAGTTTAGGGTTCTTTAGAACAGCAAAAATCTGAAAACGGCATGGACGATGCCTCCCGAAACCTTGCTGTCATGCTAAGGAACCCTACAGTGGTATTAGAGACAAGCTAGAGCATTATTTATTGTCTCGATGAAGTTAGAAGTCCGATCGAACCCCGAAAACCCAATTTTGGACCCCTCTCTGGAAATTTTTTAAAAAGTTGGATTTTTTCATGTTAAAAATACTCTAAAAATCGTGCAGTTAATTCTATGGACCCACCTGAAGAACGAGTCCCTAACTCGTCTAAGTGACCGTGGAACCGCAGCCAAAATATGGTTTTAGCGGCGGTTCCGCGGCGCCACTTGAGAGGCTTGGGACGGGCCTTCAGCTGCTGGAACATGGGCACTATGGTATAGTTTTGGGTATTTCTAACATCGCTCAAGTGTTGAGCTTTTTGGGAAATTTTCGGTGTTTGTTGATTCGATCGGAAAGTTTAACATTGTCTAGCTATTTGTGAAATGTGATACAATATATGGAATTCATACAGTTAGACATAAAATCCGAAGTATGTGATATTTCGGGTTTATGATGTCTAAGGTGATTGTGGATTCCAAATGTTATAGTTTGATATTTTCTTTTCTGCGACCGTAAGTGTAATATGTGGTGTATTGCCGGTTTCGTTGCTATATGTCAACGACAATTGGAATACGCATATTTACTTACGTTGATGACATGTTATGTTATGTGTTGCTGTGATGTCTTATATTGGATCGTCGTGTTTTGAATAGCCGAGGGTTTTATGTGAGATGAGAGTTTTTATTTTTATTCATGTAAAATTCATTGTATGTAATATTCTTTTATTGGGGCACTTTCGGGTTAAGGATGAGTCACCGAAGTTGTATATTATTTACTTTTCCGCATTAGTATAGACCTAAGGTGGGGAGCACAAGTAACCGAGTTCTAGGGTCCAGTAGGAGGCCATCTCGAGGAGTCGACACCGGGTCTCCTAACTCTAGAATTGGTAGGGTTGCTTGCTGCTCTCGTAGGGGTCTAGGGATGTGGGTTTGTCTATTCATCGCGAACGTGGAATCCGTGTTATATCCAATATTTCATATGTTATCTTCTACTGCTGATATTCTGTGATGTGATCACTTTATATACTTGAGACGATTGCTTCATTATTATATATACGATATGTAATAAACGTTACTTATGTTTTGCACCCACGCTAGTCCCGTCCCGCTATGCCGTTAGTTAAGTAACCTAACGGTGCATAACGGGACACTGTGGCGAATGCGGATGACATAAGCGTATGTTGTATTTTTGTTTCTTCTGTGATGCTTAGAAAGCATAAATGATGAGACTTCATTAATGAGATTAATGAAAGAAAAAGAAACCTAAAAGATGTTGTAGAATCAAATTTTAAAAAAAAAGGTATCTCTAGTTTTTGCTTTGCATAGCGGTATTCCTTGTAGAATATCCAACACCTTATTCGATGAGGAAAGAGCCGAGATCCCTTCAATGGGAGTGACCTCTTTAGCAAAGCTAGCAGATGCTACAACACATTCGGTTTTGTTTTTGATTACTTTTTGTAGTTTTTGCTTTACATGGTGGTATTTGTAAAATATCCTGCACCTTATTCGATAAGGAAAGAGCCGAGATCTCTCCACCGGGAGTGACCTCTTTAGCAAAACTAGTGAAACCCTAAAAACACTTCTTTTCAAAAATCACTTGTTTCTACAACGATATCAAGTTCATTACGCAAAAGGTTTTCTTAAAAACCTGTCGTAGCCCTCCGTCATTTCAGATAAGCACTAGTTAGTATTTGTGTTACGTTTGTCGGCCTTCATCAAGGCATAGTGTGCGGTAGCTGGTTAGTACTTATCTGCTTATAGCATGTGATGCGATTGGATTAAGGCAGTCGTGCGACTTTGTTGGGCTTCGTCAAGGGTCGTGCTGGTGGGTTTAATTCAATCAAGAAATGTACGGGTTGAACTTGACTAGTGGCCTATGGTTTGTTGGCCTTCGTTAAGATCATAGGTTGCTAGGGGCAAAATATTATCGGAAATTTCAAGTGTTGAAATTTGCAATGAGATTACATACCTTCTATAAGATAGTTGGATCCCGATACCCACTGCGAGTAAGAGTTACTCCTGAGAGAGTCTTGCACTTTACAATTAGCCGATCAAGTAGGTGTTTAGAAAGGTGTCAATGGGGTTATGCCTCTAGAAAAACGAGGTTTATTTTAATTAGGTCCATGCGAAAGCACGGGGGACCTCTCTCAAAGTACCGACACTGTCCTGGCTGAAAGATTGGCGAACTTGTAGGGTGGAATTAATCCCGGCTAGTCTTTCCTTTTAGGGTTTGAAGGAAGATTTGATAAAAACAGTGGGAGCCATCCTGATTAGATAAAATAATAACCAATCTGATCCTGCAAAAGCATACGTTAAAGTATTTTCTTCTCTCTCTCTCTCCAGATAGCGACCATGTCACGTTTTAATCAAGATAATAATATGGATGTATTGACCGAACCCGCTTGTTATACTGGACTGGGGAAGGTTGGTTTCGTTCTTTCTTATAATTGTTATAAGATTGAGCAGGAAAAGGGAAATATCCGGATTCCAACGCCACCCAAACGAAGAATAAGCATGTTGATGCATCTTCTTCGGGTGTGTTAATTATCGAGAACTATTTCTCAGTTCACTCTATGCCCTGGGTATTAGATACCGGATCGGGATCCTAAATATGTAATATGTTGCATGGGCTAAGGAAAGATAGAGAACTGGGAGAGGGTGATCATTCCGTAAGAGTAGGGAATGGAGCAAATGTTACAGCCAAAGCAGTTGGCGAATATCATCTTGTATTGCCAAATGGTAATATATTGATTCTGAATGAATGCTATTACATACTGATTTGTTATGGGATTTTACACGCGCGCTTGCGCTTCGAAAGATGAATCAAAAATATTTTACCGCAATCAAGAACGGCGTCGCTTGGTAGCTAGCCGGTGAGTACGGGTCGGTCCACAGGGATTTTGTGTATTCTCAGTTTGTTCTAACGAGTTAATTCCAAACGGTGTTGGATCGATTATTACTAAAAACTAAGTTGATCTAGACTAGGATTAAAACCTTGCTAGGGTTAGGTTTAGATTAAGTTTGGAAAGTCAATATTCCTCACCGCTTTCTATACCCTAATTAAGATCTATTAGGTGTTATGGTAATAATTAATAAAGTGGATTAGTACCATCGGGAAGAAACTAGGTTTCTTCCTCTAGGTTCTTGTCCTTCCTTTCTTAATTCTTATCCTAACCTTCATGGAAAACATATACAACCGGTCTTTTATACTACGGTATCACCGCTACCTCGTGGGATAGGGTGCCTAGGGAGCGGTGTGTTAAGTATGCATGGAGTCCTATAAAAATATGTGATGGGCAAGAAAGGGGTGAGAGATTTTCATCTCTCAAACCTCTCATATTCCTAACCCTAACAAGTGAGGAACTACTCACTCGTTAGGGAATTGAAAAACATGTTCTAAACTAATTAACTAGGGCAGATAATAAAAGTTATACTAGGGCAGATAATAAAATTAACTAGGGCAATGAAAAGAAAACTTACTCTAATTTTTATTTGATGCTCTCTTCCAACTTTTATAGGAATTGAATTCTGAATTTTGAAAAAAAAAATGAGGCACAAGAAGAGGCATACCTCAAAAAGAGGTTTAGGGTTTCTATTTATAGATCATAGAAACCCTAGGGTTACATTCGATTCACATCTGCAATTACAATTTTACCCCTAAGAAACCTAGTCAACGCACCACCACGCCATCAGAATTTTCCACTGACCCGGGCTCAACATGGCCGCGGAACCGCAGCCAAGTGCCATGTTTGGCCGCGGATCCGCGGCCATAAAGGGAGCTTGTTGGTTGATTTCTTCTGGGCTGCTCCTGATTGCATTTTTCTTCTTGTTTCTTCACTTGGTTTCTCAGATTGTCTTCTAATTTTCTTCCAGATTTTCATAGTGAATAATGTCGTGGACTTTACCGCTTGCTTCGTGTCGAAGTCTTGAACCTTGCGCTGCCTTTGTTCTTGTGAAATTGTCCATTGATCTTCGTTTATTCTCCAAACTTTAGGCTTGATCAAGATTCTTCCATTTGTTGGTCGTAGTCTCACTTTTATATCGTCTTTTCATCATTTCACTGTTTTTATTCCGAGAACCTGTAACCTACAACTATGTAGCAGACATGGATCAAAAGCACCTGTTTATTTATAAAATGAATAAGAATGGGGAATATAATAATGCAAAATTATGATCTGAACAAATAACCCTAAACATATCTTTTGCTCGTCCTCGAGGAAACCTAGTTTTATTCTCGAAAAAGACCTACCCTCACTTTCGCAGGGAAACGCGATTGCACTGAGCTCGTGCAACAAGCCGTTAAATCTCTATGTGTCCCTAGTAGGAGGAGTTTGTCTCCTGAGGGTTTTCAGCGGATACTACCCATAAAATCCTATCAATTCGGTCTATTGACTTTTATTCTCCAATTAGGTTTTCTAATTAAGAACTCTATTATCTTCGACTCAGAAATTATCCACCCATATTTTTTACGCTTCCTTTTTATTTAACTTAAGATTATATATATTCTTGTGAGTTTACTTAGCTTTCAGTATCTTTTAAGTTTTCCTTCTAGGGTTCTATCTCAACTTAGGAATTTTTATCATTTCTATTAAAAATATAAGTCCTATTCTTCATTCCTATCTCTTATCTAAACCCCAATTACATACCCCTACGTGTGTGTATATAACACCCCTACATTTGGAAGTTCAAATCAAGCTATCATACTCTTGTCCGTCGTCCAAAACACTTCTTAATTAGTGAATTTTTAGATGAAATTTGCTCACACATCCTTCATGCGACCGTTAATACTTCTTGAGGTACCAACAACCGATTACAAAACGTGTTTGCACATTAAAGTGTAATTCCTAATTTTGTAACACCTAAGGGTTTAGCAGTGACTCCCAAACCAGTTGGTCTAAGGCACTAGGTGATGAAGCACCCTCGCTAAATATTTTTCTATTTTTGCAGCCTTAAGTAATTACACAAACCAGTGTTCATTTTTTTTTCTTTATTCACACTTGTATTTTATTTTATTTTTCTTCGTACTAAGAACTTTAGACAAGAGCATTTAAAGGTCTCTTCTACCATTCCAAGTTTCAAGGTTCGTGTTTGTGCAGTTTGTAGGGTATATATTTTCAGAATTTAGACTTAAGCTTAGTAATTATTTTTCAGACTTATACTTTAATAAAAATATCAATACGCTTCCCTTATTTTGACTTAGCCCAAGAAGTGAACTCAAAATTTGCCTATTTCTAAATAAACTACAAAGGCATATACTTTCTACCGTTAAATTTTAAGAAAGGTTTTTTTACGGTTTTTAATTTACTAAGTCTAAGATCTAGTTGTTCCTAACTAGTTAACATTTTTGTCAAACTTAAGTCAATTATGGCCAAAATTGAATATTTTAATTTTTATAATTTTTGAAATTTTTGAAATTTTTATGGGTTTTAAAATAAGTATGCAAATGCAAAAATATACACATGAATACGAAAGAAGAAGGCTTACCGAGCACACCCCCAAACTTAAACTTGACAGTGTTCTCACTGTCAGGCTACACCAAGAGGGTCAAAAATGTCGGCATTCCCCTATTTATTTATTTATAAAAAAAAAATTATTGTTAAAAGAAAAACCAAAAAATATATATATACAACAAGGTTCCCCCCAAACTTAAGTGTGACAGTGTTTCCACTATTTAAGCGTTAAAGTTCAAAGTTAGGGAGGAGAAAAATCAAACTATACAAGGTCTTACACAGACCAAAGGTTAGCACTAACCATTCAAAAATTCTATCATGATAATGGTAGAGTTGGTGAAAGAATGGAGTGTATAGAAAAGAAATGAGAAGCGCACAAGACCGTGTGGAGATAGAATCGGTATACGGTCTCGGTGGAGAAGCAGAATGGCGGAAGAGAGAAAGAAGTGTAGTACGAACTTGAGGGTGTACATTTAGTGAATAAATTAACACAATTTGTGATGACCGATGTGTTAAAAGCGATTGTGCTAATCTATCAACCTGTCGAGAAATGGGGTCAAATCCCTCAAGATTCGCAAGAAAACATGGATACGTTGAACTTGGTACACCATCCATTGAAAATGGATGCGCGACGGATTCTTGCACGGTCGAAACGATGGAAAGGACGAAGGGGAGTGATTTAGGGATAGTCTTATTCTCACCTAAGTAATCTGTCTCGAATTCGAAGGATTTCATCAATGGTTTGAAATGACTGTAAGCAACCGAGTCTGATGGTTCAACTAACTCATCTGAAAATTCAAAGGACTCAAACTCGGGCGGCGAGTCTTCAAAATCGTCCGAAAAAGTGAAACACTCATAATCGATATCAGTTGTGAGAAGAGTGTCAGATTCAAGGAGGAACGCACTAGTGGCGTCAAAACTGCTGTGATCGAACAAAAATTTTTCAAGCTCACAGTCCTCCGGCATGATCTTTTGCGTGGTCGGAACGATGGAAAAGTGGGGGGGTGATTTACGAAGTATAACAGTTAAAGGTTTAGGAGGATGAATTGGAAAATTCGACACATCAAACAAAACTGGTTCATCCTCAATACTATCTTCAATATTCCCCTCAATACTATCCTCATAATTCTCCTTAAAAGTTATCTTATCCATGCAATTATCATCAAAATCAAGACGCATATGAAGTTCGGGAGAAACATTTAATGACTCGGGATGATGAATTGGAGAGAAAATTTCAGTCAAATCTACGGGTTCATCATCCAAAATATTCCCGGCGTTAATATCCTCAATCAAGTGAAAATCAATTTTTTCAGACACCTCATCAAAAGCATGGATATTTATCAATTCAGGTTCTAGATTGGAGGTGTAAAGTTCAAAAGGATTAGGTGTGGTTTCACTCGAAAGGGACCCTTCACAATCTGGCAAATCAAGCACTACAAGTCGCACAACTCATTACACATTTTATTTTCAACTGGTGAATTATTTGGGACACTTGTTTGAAAACTGGAGTTGTGGAATTCAATTGGTAATGGGTAGGTTTGATTTGGAAGGGTGTACTGCTCACTTTCTCCACTCAAATTCTCACTTTGTCCAACCGCCTCATCATACATTGGAATTTTTGGAGCTAGTTGAAAACTAGCTACCGGTTCAGTAGGTTGCATAAGGGCGGCAATGGACGCATCCAAATTCCTCATCTGTTTGTTTGTCGCTAAAATATAAGCTTTCAATGACTTTTCCAGACTAGACATGGGTTGTGAAGGGGTTTCAGTAAAAGATTCAAAATTGTTTGGATTCTGGAAACTCCAAAATGGCTGTGTAGAAGCAATGTCTAGTGAGGGTGCGAAAGTCAGGTAGGACTGGTAGGAATTGGATGGTTGGACAGGAGTAGGATCAACATTTGGATAAAAAGATGAATGGACTTGTTGATCCTAAGAAATAGATGTGTTGAAAGGAGTGAAAGATCGGTTACAAGATTGTTCAATATGTTCAGCAATAGACATGGGATTCGGAGTTACAATAGGACTTAAAAAAGGAGTATCAACGTACGAAGGTGGTGAAGGTTGAAACGGTTGATACACAGTGGATTGCGGAGTCCAACTGTTTCTCCTAGATATTTCTATTCGATCTTTCAAAGAAATTTTGGGCATGGAGGGGTCGTCCGTCATTCGACCAAAACAATTCGCGTAGGAAGCAAAGTTTGGTTCAGGGTACCAAAGTTCTGCAAGGGTTTTGTGAGGTGGGGTACCCATGATGTAAAAAGGAGAAGAAAAGGAAGGTGGGTGCATGTGGGGTGCAATGGATATCCTAGCGACAAAATTGGCAAGTCTTTATAAAAAAAATTCCGTTTTGTGTTTTTTTTATATTTAAGGAGCTTTTTGCAAAAAGATTTTCAATAAAAGGTTTAGACACACGTTCAAGCAATCACAAAATGCACAATCAAGTCTAGATTTAAGGTCACTTAGGTCAGTTAGACAGCTCCTAACTGTTCCAAAGGGCAAGAAGTAGGACCTCTAACCACCTCTTCACCACCAATTGTGGCCAGGTAAGCACAAGTAGAGAAAGGAGGGATCCGCTCACGAATCACCGTGAGACGGGCCTTTTAAAATTACCTTTCACTACCTGTCTAGCCTAGGCACCACAAAGTCAGGTTAGGATCAACGGTAGATGCCTACAACTATTCCTTTGTCCTATTGAGCGCGAAGTCCTTAGGGCTGAGTCTAATCTTTTTTAATTAACTTGATGGTTAATGCAATATGCCTTATGTAATTTTTGGGGTCTTCGGAAGGGTAATGAAATCCCCACCCAATCTAGATTGGTGTTCAAGCCCCTTAAAGTCAATTTAAAATATGCAAAATAGTAAACCCAATCACTTGCAAACAATTTTTTTTAAGCGCGGTGCAAAGAATCCTACACAAGATCAATTATTGGAAGGGGGAGAAATTTTTTTTGGCGCAAAGAATCCTGCAGGAAAATTTTACAAAGGAGATATCAGGGGGTTCAGAGGAGGAGAAAGGAAGCTTACAGAGGAGATTCCACACGCTGAAGTCACAACTTTGCGGCGGAAACGCGGCCAAAGGGCCCTATCTGCGGCGGAAACGCAGTGGAACCTGCGGTTCAAGTCCCGAGAAATTTTCTGCTCCTCTGTTATTATTTTCCTCTATTGTTCAGATCTGCCGTTTTCTGTTTTGTTCTCTGGATTTTTCCAGATCTAAATTCGTTCGTCGATCCTGCAAAATTCAAACGAAAATACCCTTCACAAAATAACAAGATGATAAATTTTTTATATATATATTTTTATTTTTCATTTTTTATGATTTTTCAATTTTATATTAACCCGAAATTGCAAAAAGAAAATAACAACGCCATCCCCGGCAACAGCGTCATTTGATTTGTTATGGGATTTTATACGCTTGCTTGTGCTTCAAAAGATGAATTAAAAATATTTTACCGCAATCAAGAACGGCGTTGTTTGGTAGCTAGCCGGTGAGTACGGGTCGGTCCACAGGGATTTTGTGTATTCTCAGTTTGTTCTAACGAGTTAATTCCAAACAGTGTTGGATCGATTATTACTAAAAACTAAGTTGATCTAGACTTGGATTAAAACCTTGCTAAGATTAGGTTTAGATTAACTTTGGAAAGTCAATATTCCTCACCGCTTTCTATGCCCTAATTAAGATCTATTAGGTGTTATGGTAATAATTAATAAAGTGGATTAGTACCATCGGGAAAAAACTAGGTTTCTTTCTCTAGGTTCTTGTCCTTCCTTTCTTAATTCTTACCCTAACTTCCATGGAAAACATATACAACCGGTCTTTTATACTACGGTATCACCGCTATCTCGTGGGATAGGGTACCGTAGGGAGCAGTGTGTTATGTATGCATGGAGTCCTATAAAAACGTGTGATGAGCAAGATAGGGGTGAGAGATTTTCATCTCTCAAATTTCTCCTATTCCTAACCCTAACAAGTGAGGAACTACTCACTCATTAGGGAATTGAAAAACATGTTCTAAACTAATTAATTAGGGCAGATAATAAAAGTTATACTAGAGCAGATAATAAAATTAACTAGGGCAATGAAAAGAAAACTTACTCTAATTTTTATTTGATGCTCTCTTCCAATTTTTACAGGAATTGAATTCTGAATTTTGATAAAAAAAAATGAGGCACAAGAAGAGGCATACCTCAAAAAGAGGTTTAGGATTTATATTTATAGATCATAGAAACCCTAGGGTTACATTCGATTCACATCTGCATTTACAATTTTACCCCTAAGAAACCTAGTCAACGCACCGCCACGCCGTCAGAATTTTCCACCGACCCGGGCTCAACATGGGTTTAAGGATATGTTAGTCTCATTTGAGACTAAGATCAACTTAAACGTATGTTAAGGATACGTTAGTCTAATTTCAGACTAAGATCAACTTAACGGGATCGTTTAGATCCAACAAGAGAGCATTTGACCTCTATTATTTAGTTTAGAGACATTGCGGTCGATTACCAGTTTAAGGACATGGTGGTCCAATGTTAGTTTAAAGACATCTCGGTCAAAGGTTAGTTTAAAGAAATCGCGGTCAATTACCTGTAACCTGCAACTATGTAGCAGACATGGATCAAAAGCACCTGTTTATTTGTAAAATGAATAAGAATGGGGAATATAATAATGCAAAATTATGGTATGAACAAATACCCCCAAACTTATCTTTTGCTCGTCTTCGAGAAAAACTAGTTTTATTATCGAAAAAGACCTACCCTCACTTTCGCAGGGAAACGCGATTGCACTGAGCTCGTGCAACAAGCCGTTAAACCTCTAGGTGTCCCTAGTAGGAGGAGTGTTTTCTCCTGAGGGTTTTCAGCGAATACTACCCACAAAATCCTATCAATTTGGCATATTGACTTTTATTCTCCAATTAGGTTTTCTAACAAGAAACTCTATTATCTTCGACTCAGAAATTATCCACCCGTATTTTTCACGCTTCCTTATCATTTAACTTAAGATAGTATATGTTCTGTAAATTCACTTAGCTTTTAGCATCTTTTGAATTTTCCTTCTAAGGTTCCATCTCAACTTAGGAATTTTTATCATCTCTATTAAAGATATAAGTCATATTCTTCATTCATATCTCTTATCTAAACCCCAATCACATACCCCTACGTGTGTATATATAACACCCCTACACTTGGAAGTTCAAATCAAGCTATCATACTCTTTTCCGTCGTCCAAAGCACTTCTTAATTGGTGAATTTTTAGATGAAATTTGCTCACACATCCTTCATGCTACCGTTAATATTTCTTGAGCTACCAACAACCGATTACAAAATGTGTTTGCACATTAAAGCATAATTCCTAGTCTTGTAACACCTAAGGCTTTAGCAGCGACTCCCAAACCAGTTGGTCTAAAGCACTAGGTGATGAAGCACCCTCGCTGAATATTTTTCTATTTTTGCAGCCTTAAGTAATTACAAAAACCAGTGTTCATTTTTTTCTTTATTCACACTTGTATTTTATTTTATTTTTCTTCGTACTAAGGACTTTAGACAAGAGTATTTCAAGGTCTCTTCTACTATTCCAAGTTTCAAGGTTCGTGTTTGTGCAGTTTGTAGGGTATATATTTTCAGAATTTAGACTTAAGCTTAGGAATTATTTTTCAGACTTATACTTTAATAAAAATATCAACACCCTTCCCTTATTTTGACTTAGCCCAAGAAATAAACTCAAAATTTGCCTATTTCTAAATAAATTATAAAGACATATACTTTCTACCGTTAAATTTTAAGAAAAGTTATTTTTAGGGTTTTTAATTTACTAAGTCTAGGATCTAGTTGTTCCTAACTAGTTAACCTTTTTGTCAAACTCTAGTCAATTATGGCCAAAATTGAATGTTTTAATTTTTATAATTTTTCAAAATTTTCAATTTTTATGGGTTTTAAAATAAGTATGCAAATGCAAAAATATACACATGAATGCGAAGGAAGAAAACTTACCGAGCACACCCCCAAACGTAAACTTGACAGTGTCCTCACTGTCAGGCTACACCAAGAGGGTCAAAAATGTCGGCACTCCCCTGTTTATTTATTTAAAAAAAATATTTTTTTATTGTTAAAAGAAAAACAAAAAATATATATACAAAAAGGTTTCCCCCAAACTTAAGTGAGACAGTGTTTCCACTGTTTTAAGCGTTAAAGTTCAGAATTAGGGAGGAGAAAAATCAAACTATACAAGGCCTTACACAGGCCAAAGGTTACACGCGCCAACGGCGCCATTTGATTTGTTAAAGATTTTACACGCGCGCTTGCGCTTCGAAAGATGAATCAAAGAATATTTATAACCGCAATCAAGAACGGCGTCGCTTGGTAGCTAGCCGGTGAGTACGGGTCGGTCCACATGGATGTTGTGTCTTTTCTAATTTGCTCTAACGAGTTAATTCCGAACGGTGTGGATAGATTATCACTAAAAAACTAAACTGATTTAAACTAGGATTAGAATCTTGCTAGAGTTAGGTTTAGGTTAAGTTTGGAAATTGAAAATTTCCTTACCGCTTTCAATGCGCTAATTTAGATCTATTTAGGTGTTATGGTAATAATTAATAAAGAGGATTGGTACCATCAGAAAGAAACGATGTTTCTTCCTCTAGGTTCTTGTCCTTCCTTTCTTAATTCTTACCCTAACCTCCATAGAAAACATATGCAACCGGTCGTTTATACTACGGTATCACCGTTACCTCATGGGGTAAGATGCCGTAGGGAACGGTGTGTGTATGTATGCATGGAGTCCTATGAATTATATGTGATGGGCAAGAAAGGGGTGAGAGATTTTTATCTCTCAAGCCTTCCATATTCCTAACTCTAACAAGTGAGGAATTACTCACTCATTAGGGAATTGATAAACATTTTCTAACTATCTAACTAGGACAGATAATAAAATTATACCAAGGCAGAATGAAAATTAACTAGGGTAATGAAATAAAAACCTTACTTTATTTGATGGCTCTCTCCAAACATTTACACCGAATTTAGAATTCTGAATAGATGAAATAAAAAGAGGCATAAGAAGAGGCATACCTCAAAAAGAGGTTTAGAGTTTCTATTTATAGATCATAGAAACCCTAGGGTTACATTTGATTCACATCTGCATTTACAATTTTACCCCTAAGAAACCTAGTCAACGCACCGCCACGCCGTCAGAATTTTCCACCGACCCGAGCTCAACATAGCCGCGGAACCGCGGCCAAGTGCCATGTTTGGCCGCAGATCCGCGCCCATAAAGGGAGCTTGTTGGTTGATTTCTTTTGGGCTGCTCCTGGTTGCATTTTTCTTCTTGTTTCTTTACTTGGTTTCTCAGATTGTCTTCTAGTTTTCTTCCAGATTTCCACAGTAAATAATGTCGTGGACTTTACCGCTTCTTTCGTGTTGAAGTCTTGAACCTTACGCTGCCTTTGTTCTTGTGAAATTGTCCATTAATCTTCGTTTATTCTCCAAACTGTAGGCTTGATCAAAATTCTTCCATTTGTTGGTCGTAGTCTCACTTTTGTATCATCTTTTCATCATTTCACTGTTTTTATTCCGAGAACCTGTAACCTGCAACTATGTAGCAGACATGGATCAAAAGCACCTGTTTATTTGTAAAATGAATAAGAATGGGGAATATAATAATGCAAAATTATGATCTGAACATATACCGACCCTGATATGCAATCTTATATCAGTTTCTTTATCAAGTAAAGAAGAATATAATTTTTTAGTACAGGATAATATTACGAACATCTTCCTGGATCAAAAGTTGATTGGATCAGACTCGTTAAATAATGACATATATGTTCTAGATCAAACCACGATTCTTAATGTACAAAACACACACAAGAGGAAGAGTTCAGAAATAAACGAATCCTTCTTGTGGTATTGTAGACTAGGTCATATCAATGCGACACGACTAGCTAAGTTAGATAAGGATGGATATTTGAATCCGTTCGAATTTTCATCTTATGAAACTTACCAGTCTTGTCTCAAACGTAAAATGACTAAAACTCCGTTTAGTGGACACGGAGAAAGAGTTACGGAACTCTTGGGACTGATACATGTGATGTATGCGGTCCCATGTCTATACATACCAGGAATGGTTCCTCGGACTTCATTACATTCACTGACGATCTCTCAAGATACAGACATGTGTTCCTGATGAAACGCAAGTCTGAAGCTTTTGAGAAATTCAAAGAATATAAGCACGAAGTAGAGAACCAAACGGGTAAAAGTATTAAAATCCTTCGATCAGATCAGAGAGGAGAATACTTGAGCACGGAATTCCGTGACTATCTAAAAGAGAATGGGATTCTCTCTCAGCTTACTCCTCCGTATACACCACAGCACAACGGTGTGTCGGAACGGAGGAATCGCACCCTATTGGATATGGTGCGCTCTATGATAAGCACCGTTGAGTTACCTATTTCCTTTTAGGGGTATGCGCTTGAAACAGCCATACACCTATTGAATATGGTCCTTACCAAATCTGTGCCTACCACTCCATATGAGATATGGAAGGGGAAGAGACCGTGTCTTAATTATATTAAGATATGGGGTTGTCCGGCTTATGTTAAAACGCAAAATCCGGATAAGCTCGAGGCAAGGTACGTCTTGTGTAAGTTTGTTGGATATCCCAAAAATTCACGTGGGTATATCTTCTACCGTTCCGAGGAAAAAAACGTGTTTGTTTCTCGCAATGCCACCTTTTAGAAAATGAATTTCTTGCAAAGGAAATTAGTGGCGAGGAGGTAGAACTAGAAGAAGTTCCAGCAATACAAACTACGACAGAAGATTTGGTAGAACCAGAGGATTCAATAGCTCCCAACAAACCTCAGCCTCTCCACCGATCTAGTAGGGTTCCTTATCCACCTGAGAGATACTGCGGTTTTCTCGTTGATGGTGGGAGCGAGGATTGCATCATGGAAGATGATGACCCAACTAGCTTCGAGTAGGCCATCACGAGTGGGGACTCGGTGAAGTGGCTGGATGCAATGCGATCTGAGATGGAATCCATATACACTAACAAAGTATGGACTTTGGAAGTTGCTCTTGAAGGGGTAAAACCCATTAGGAGCAAATGGATCTTTAAGAAGAAATTTGGTGTAGATGGAAAAGTTGAGACTTTCAAAGTTAGATTTGTTGCAAAAGGTTTTCGTCAACGACCAAGTGTGGATTATAATGAAACATTTTCTCCAGTGGCTATGCTTAATTCCATCCGGATCCTGCTTGCCATTGTTGCATACTATGACTACGAAATCTGGAAAATGGATGTTAAGACCGCATTTCTAAATGGTGATTTGGAAGAGTGCGTATACATGACTCAGCCAGAGGGCTTCGTAGACAGTGGGAGCAGCAGAAAGGTGTGCAAGCTGCTTAAATCCATCTTCGGGTTAAAACAGGCATCGAGGAGTTGGAACATCTGTTTTGATGTCGTTGTCAAAGAGTCTGGCTTTGTAAAAAATATAGATGAACCTTGTATATACAAGAAGGCAGCAGAGAGTAAGGTTGTCTTCCTCGTTTTGTACGTGGATGACATACTTTTGATAGGAAATGATATTCCTATGCTGCACTCGGTCAAGATCTTCTTATCACAAAGATTCTTAATGAAAGATATAGGTGATGCCTCCTACATCTTAGGGATTAAGATCTATAGAGATAGATCTAAACGGATATTGGGATTGTCCCAATTCAGGTATATTGACACCATACTAAAGAGGTTTAGTATGGAAGAATCCAAGCGTGGGAATTTACCCACGATCTCAAGACTCACTCTCTCCAAAGAGATGTCTCCCAAGACTGATTTGGAGAGAGCTCGCATGCAAGGAATACCCTATGCTTCGGCAGTAGGCTCTATCATGTACGCGATGCAATGTACCAGACCCGATATAGCATACTCACTAAGTGTAGTGAGTAGGTATCAAGCAGATCCTGGAGAGAGTCACTGGACAGCTGTGAAGAACATTCTCAAGTACTTGAGAAGGACTAAAGAGATGTTCTTGGTGTATGGTAATGGAGAACATCAAGTGGAGTCCTTTACCGATTCGAGCTTCCAGAGTGATATGGACGGCTCTAAGTCGGTCTCGGGATTTGTCTTTACCCTCAATGGAGGGACGGTTTGCTGGAAGAGTTCCAAGCAAGAAACTGTGGCAGACTCGACGATGGAGGCTGAATACATCGCAGCCAACGATGCTGCCAAAGAGGCTGTCTGGATGAAGAAGTTCATAACTGAACTTGGAGTGGTTCCATCCATTGAGTATCCAATACCTTTGTATTGTGATAACAATGGAGCGGTGGCTTTGGCCAGGGAACCCAGGTCCCATCAGAGATCCAGACATATTCTAAGGCGGTATCACCTGATCCGGGAGATAGTTGATCGCCGGGAGATCGAGGTCAGGAGAGTTGACACGAAGAACAACACAGCGGATCCACTCACGAAGGCCATTCCCCAGATACAGTTCGAGAGACTCTTCGGGATGTTGGGTATGCGATACTACAACAGCTGGCCCTAGTGCAAGTGGGAGATTGTTAGTTATATGTATGTCCTAGAGGCCATTATTGTACATATGATGTATATTATAGTGGATGCTTGGACATATATAGAGAGGGCTTTCTTGCTCGACATGATAGTATGCTATCTGGTTGCTCTTTATCTTAACATGTATACTTGTCTCTTGATACTGTCTCATAGTTACATGTTGGTAAAGCCCTTAGGATGTATACTTGACTACCAGGATTATGATACAGATCATACTAGTGGGGCCATGGTAGTCTATAAGTTCATCATTTAATATTCCTAGTCGTAGGTGTATCGAGACAGGGCATCAATATATCAGAGTAGACTAGCATATACGCTTCTCGACCTATGAGATGGGCGATGGATGATCCCATATCTATTGATGTTTGACATCAGAGATGGTATACGGGTGCTCAGTGGAGACTGGGTACGCTGGACGGACTCGCCGAGAACTCCTAGATGGTATTATACCTGACGTCAGAGCAGTTCTCTGGTGACACTGGTACAGGTTAGTCTGTAGACCCAAGATCGTCATAGAGTCTTGTGTGATTCCCACTGTGCTTTGATTTCCACCTTACCACGTTCAAGAGGACGTGCAAAACGGTGGTTTTTGGGTACAGTCCCGAGTCACATGGAGGCAATGAGCGATAGGAGGGGATTTCGTCTCTCCCGATATTGGGGGTAGATATCGTGCTGTGCTCGATTGGCTATAACTGGAAGTCCCTGGCCAGAGCTGATTTGGAGATCTACTGGTAAGTGTTATGAGTAGTTTCTCGACCCATTATGAGTCTCGTATCGGCATGACTTATCGAGTTATTGGGGTCTGGCGTTTACCACTCCTAGACGAGATATGCGACATTTTAGACGAAGAGACCGGACTGTACGGTAGTGTTACTGATTGGATTCGCAGGAGTATGAGCAGGCTTGCTTGTTGATCTTTTGATCGCTCAATACCCGGATGGCCGTTACGTTTAGCTGACCGCTTGCAGCTTATGGGTGTTTGATATGATCATCACCTGCTGCCGGCGTATTGACGAGTCTTTACAGTCCTACACAGAGGTTTCCTGGCTCAAACGAAAGGAAGTAGGAGCACATATGCGATATGTGTGGGACCGAGAATAATACGAGTATGTGATACCATATTCTATTCTCGCGATTTATTTGTATCGGTCGGTTATATATGATATAGCCGGGTTATCGAATCAAGTGTTGATTCGATAAGTTGATACATATAATATTAGTCGGTTATATGAGATATATCCGGATTATTAAATCAAGTGTTGATTTGATAATTTAGTGTATAATTGTATATTTGATATACTAGTTTACATTAACTAATATTAGCTCACCTAAATGTTTCTTTTCTCACCTGTGTGCATAAGTATATATGAGATATATATTAATGTACATTTTTTTTTGTCATGCTTGATGATACACACTACATAGGTGTATGAGACTTACACCATACTTATGATAATTGTGAGGTTTAAATATTTAAAGTAAATCTAAATTAGTTGGAAATTAGTCACATGCATGAAGCTTGTAGAAGCTTGTGGATGCATTGACTTAGTCCATTAATTTTGTTTTACTTAAAATATTTATTAACCTAACCATTATCACTTAGCTATGGTTATGTCTCTACATGAGTTAGTATATGATAAAAACTCACCCATGGTTGATTTTTTCACTCTCATAAGATTATCTCTCCCCATCATCTTCTTCAAGCTCAAGAGCTCTCTAGCTTTTCTGCAAATGAGAAATAATAGTGAGAAAATTAATTCTAAAGTAAGAAAAAATCCTACTTCATCATCCTCTACTAAAAAATCCTACTTCATCATTCTCTACTAGATTAACCATTTAGTTTAGGGTGTTAACTTCACTAATCCCACATTAGTGAAGAGGTAGCTTGGGTTAATGTCTACTCGACGTAGATCATTGATTGGAACTTGTTTTCTTCCGAAACGATCGTGAAGTTGTTATAAAATGTAAAATGATCACAACCAAAGAATTTATACCGCAATCAATTAACGGTGTCGAAATAGTTTCGTTAATGAATACGGATCGTCCATTGAGATGTGTGTACTTGTTCGATCTTGTTTTAGTTGAATCGAAAAGAAAATATAAAAGAAAATGATTCAAGATTAATGAGATTTAATTTCAAGAAACATCAAGAAAATAGATCTAGAATCAAGAAGATGTCTAAATCAATTTAGTTATCAAGATTATGTAGAATAGCTTGTATGAATCGATCAAATTAGTAGCTATGATGAATACTAATGATTACGAATCTTATCTATTGATGAATTATAGCTAGATCGATGATGATGAATGAAGATTAGGGATCTATTGAAGAAACTAGGGTTTCTCCTTCACTATCCCTTGTCTTTTCGTTGATCATCATTCAATTCTAGCCTCTAGCAAAGAAAATCATCAATCATTAGATCCCTAATCTGCAACGAAATAATCAAGAACATGATCTCGCTCTAAATTAGGTCATCAATCTTTTTACTAAAGTTTGCAATCCTCATAAGATTTAAGACTAGTATTATGATTTCATCATCATTAGATCTACCGATTCTTCCGATTCCGTTACAAGCGGAGGTTTCACTCACACATCATGAAAATTAAAGAATCACAAACGAGAAATTTCATAATGCAAGAATGTAATGAAAATGAGAATTAACAATTTATCACCTTCATTA
The DNA here is from genome assembly GCA_030015575.1 of Agapanthus africanus. NCBI lineage: Eukaryota > Viridiplantae > Streptophyta > Magnoliopsida > Asparagales > Amaryllidaceae > Agapanthus > Agapanthus africanus. The sequence continues at coordinate 34,588,790 of CM057339.1, forward strand.
AATCTTCTTCAAATTACGCCTCTCAATTTGAGGTTACAAGACTAGCTCTCGATCGCTCTTTAGAAAGGGAATTTGTCATAGATCTTTACGAGGCTCGATCGCCGTGAGTCGTGGATCGGATGCGGATCTCTTGCTCTTGATGACAACCAGCGTTGCGATGAAGGATCGTTGATTGCTCGCTTGATTTGCTTCTCAACGGATCTTGATTTTGCTTTGGATTTGATCTCAAGTTGTGCCACTCAACTTGAATTTGAATTGTATTGTGGCTCAATTGTGTGACAATTAACAACTAATGAACAACCCCCAAAATTGAGATCTAGATCCCATTTTATAGCCTCAAATTAATCTTCTCTCATAAGCTTGGTTGTTATGCAGAGCCTTCTCGAAGAAGCTAGGCCGTTACAGAGCGTCTTCTGGAAGCTGGGCCGTTACAGAGAATATTCTGGAGAATTTTCGAACGCCGATGAGCTAAGTCGGCCGCGGATCCGTGGCGGATAGGCCTGGATCGGCCGCGGTTCCGCGACCGTTTGAAGAGATCCCTGGATCATTTCTTCTGGGTTATCTTTGTGTTGGTCATAGGGTTTTCTTCTGATGTCTGGAATCTTATAATTATTTCTTGGTTGCTGCCAGATTTCAAGTCTTTGACTTGCTGCGTTTTATCGGCACTTTTGCAATTCCGGTTCGTTGACCTGAAGAATTTTCTGCACACAATCTCGATAAAATGTGTTGAGATATACAATATCATGCGTGTAGTAATAACACACAATTCCCCTCCAGAGTGTCGATTATAACTGTAACACATGGTATTTGGTATTTTCCAGATGAATTTGTAATCCGTGTTATATTTACAATAAACACCCTTAGATGATTAGAAAGAGTAGGGAAATTGATGTGTTAAGAATGTAATATTTTCGACTGATCATATTCCCCCAAACTTAATTTTGGTCGTCTTGAGCAAACATCTTTTATTTAAGAGAAGGAGAAAATATAAGAAAAAGAAAAACTAACTAGCACACTTTCGTAGGCAACACGATTGCACTGAGCACGTGCAACAAGCTTTTAAACATCTAGGTGTCCCTAGTAGGAGGAGTGTTGTCTCCTGAGGGTTTTCAGCGGATTGCACCCACAAAATTCTATAATAAAAGGAAGACTGTGAAATTTACATGTAAAGATAAGAATTGTAAAAGAAAGACTTTGAAAATTAGAGTTTCCAACTACACTAGCTTTTCTGTTGTCATGAGCCTTATCTTAATAGTCATGAAAAGATGTTAGAAATCACATCATCTCTCAATAAAACATCGTCTTTATTCTTTATTCCTACCTTTCTTCTAAATACCGATCATATAGCCCTACGTATGTGTATGAAACATCCCTACACTCGGAGAATTCAATTCAAGCTATCATACTCTTGTCCATCTACCTCAGTACTTTTTAGTCGGTGAATATTTAGATGGATTTGCTCACACATTTTTCATGCGACCGATAATACTTCTTGAGGTACTAACCGACTAATTACTCATGTGCTTGCTGATTAGGCGTAATTAGTATTTTTCTCGTCTTGCAACACCTAAGGCTTAGTAGTGACTCCCAAACCAGTTGGTCTAAGGCACTAGGTGATGAAGCACCCTCGCTAAATTTTTTTATTGCTGCCTTGGTGTTTACAAAACCAGTGTTCATTTTTCTACACCATTTATCTTTTATACTTCATTTATAATTTCCTTCATACTTTGGCTTTTAGATAAGAGCATTTCAGGATATCTTCTACTATCCCGAGTTTCAAGACGTGTGTAAGTGCGTATGGTAGGATATCAACATTCAAATGTTTGGCTTCCAGAATAGAAACTATTTTTCAGACTTATTTTTATCCTCAGATTAGTGACTTCTTCATCTTACAAACCCTTAAGACAACGGCTCATAACTACTTATTACTAGTTTCGTTTAAGAAAACTTCTAATTTTCTTGGTTTTCTTAAATATTTTCAATGTTATAAATGTAATTTTTCACTTTCTAATCTTTTATTATAAAAGAATTTTTTGAAATTTTTTTAAAATGTTGTGCTTATGCAAAGTGTGATGCAAAATGATGCGTAAATAGCACAAACCTTCCCCAAACTTGTTTACAACAGTGTCCTCACTGTTGTTATCTGTTAAATCTCAGAAACCTGTAAACTTAGGTGGAAAAATTTATTAACGAGGACATGAAATATGATCGTGAAAATCTTCCCCCAAACTTATTTTTGGCTCACCATTTTGTGTATAGATATTTTCAAGAGCCAAAATTATACCTCCCCCCCAAACTTGAGTTAAACAATGTTAAGCCTTTTTAAAATCAGAAGGGGGGTAAACTTATTGGTCAGTGCAAAGCCTTACAAAAACCGAAAGTCAACACCAACCATTCGAAAATTTTATCGATGAAGCACACCGGTTGGTGGAAGAACATGTTATATAGAGCTAGAAAGAAATGGGGAAAAGATAAGCGGTGTGAAAGAATGGGTTTGCGTCTCAATTTAGAGAGACGACACAGTGATTGTGATGGATTACTCGCATTCTTGTTATCGTCAAGCAGAAAGGGTGGAGGTTCAATTTCTTTGTTTTGGGGTTGATTCCTCACAACTCCCGTGTTTTCTAGAAATGCGAGTTCATCAGCGAAAATTTCCTCAAACCTTTCATCAATACCCTGAAGAATAATCTCATTAGAAAGAAAACGGGGTGATCCTCAGACTCCATAAAAGGTTCAAAATTAGCGTTGGAAGTTGACCTGGACAGCTCGATGGAAGAGTCCGTATGTGTATAATATAAAGCTGGGTCAAATAACAACATATTAAGAGAGTCGATATCAGTATCATGAAGCTGTTCAAATTCGCTGCTGTCGACATCCATTAATTCGACAGAACATACTTGAGCAGAAGGTTCGGAGGGTACACTTCCCAACTTGTAAATGTTCAGCTCAATTGACATCTTCCCGAAGGATAGGGTCATAGAGCAATTTCGACAGTTGATTATAGCATTGGAGGTGTCCAAAAAGGGTCGACCGAGAATCACCGGAATTTGGTTCCGTGGGTTCGCTACAGGTTGTGTATCTAAAACAATAAAGTCCACAGGAAATATAAATTCTCCGACTTTTATCAACACATCCTCAAGCGCACCCCTAGGTTTGGTGATAGATCTATCGGCCATCTGGAGAGTGCAGTGCGATGGTTTCAACTCTCCGATACCTAATTGCTCGTATACAGTGTATGGAAGCAGGTTAACACTAGCGCCTAGATAGAGTAGAGCACGGTTGATATTTTACCTCCAATAGAAATAGAAATTATAGGACAACTAGGTCCGTACGTTTCTTCGGTACTTGCTGGGTAAAAGTAGTGTTTACATTACTCGACATGAAAACCTTTTTTGGCACTTGAGTCTTCCTCTTCCTAGTGCATAAGTCCTTAAGAATTTTCGCATAAGACGGGACTTGTTGTATAGAATCTAGGAGAGGGATGTTGATGTTGAGCTGTTTAAACATTTCCATAATTTTCTCCATATGTGGACTCGATTTGTTTCCCTTAACCGATTAGGATAAGGAGCTTTAGAAATAAGAGCTGGGTCCAATATTGGAGAATATGGTGTGAGTGGAACAGATCCCAGAATAGGAGTGGGGATCGTCTTTGGTGGACTAAAAGAAGTGGGCTGAGGGTTCGAGCTTTGAGGAAAACGAAGAATAGGCTCGCAAGAAGGTGGTGAGATAGACGAAATAGGATAAGAAGGTGGTGAACTAGACGAAGTAGGATAAGAAGTAGAAGCCGGGGTATTCTTGTCTGAATCCTCAATATCAATCTGTTCACCGACATGATTATCTAGCACTCTTTCAGATCTCAACGTTGTAATAGCATTCACATGATGTGAATAGCCAGGATTAGGAAGGGGTTGAGCTGGAAGTTTCCCTTTCTCTCTAGCATTCATTTCGGCATTTAATCGTGCAATTTGTACTTCCATCGATTTAATACTCTCAAAGTGGGAGGCGGAGCTCTTCTTTATATCATCGATAGAAGACCGTATATCAGCCGACACTTGGATGAAATGTCTCATGAATAAATCCAAGGTTCGTTCGAGTGAAAAAGAGTTATCGGTACCGGCCAATTGCAAAGAATTATCATACGGTGCAGAAGTGTTGACCGGATTTTGAAAATTTTGTGATTGATAGAGGTGCTGACTCAGTTGCGGTGGTTGCTGTTGTTGTAGAGAGACCCTTTGAAAGTTGTTTTGGTTTGGAACCGTGTTTTGAGTTTGGTGTTGGTTCCAAGCAAAATTATGGTGATTCCTCCAACCCTGATTATATGTGGAAGAATACGGATCGTTTCTAGGTCTTTGCTAAAAGCAGCATTAGTGTGCTCTTGACCTTGAAATATAGAATTCAATGGACATTCTTCCGTCAGATGTGTTAGTGTATATGCCCTAGAGGCCATTACTGTATCATACTAGTTTGTATATTACTTAATGGAAGCTTGGGATATTCACCTTGTATATACAATCTTGCTCAAAATAGTAGTATGCTACTTGGTTTGTTTCTACTTCAATGTGTACATGTGTTTATTTTATTATATCACCTATACGCATTAGTGGAGCCCTTAGGATCTTTGCTTGATTACCAGCGTTGTGATGGCAGTCACACTAGTGGGGGCTGGGTAATCTATAAGCACATCCTTATGCAGGTCCCTAGTCGCAGGACTATCGAGACAGGGCATCGATACTCCGGAGTAGACTAGCGTATGCGCTTCTCATCCCAGTGTGGGAGATGGTCTGTCCCACAGCCATCAGTACGTCGTAGTGGAGATAGTATGCGGGTGCTCGTTGGGTTACGAGTACACTGGACAAGACTCGTCGGGAACTGACCGGTTGGTATTATACCTATCGTCAGTTATCAGTTCTCAGGTGACATGAGTACAGCTTAGTCCGCTGACTTGACACTGTCACTTCGCCTCGAGTGTGTTCCCACTGTACTTTGATTACTACCCTACCACGGCTCAAAGGATTCGTGCAAACAGGTAGTAGTTGGGTGCAGTCCCGAAGCACTTGGAGGCAGTGACGGTTAGACAGGATTCGTCTCTCCCGGTATTGGGGGTTGACATCGCGTTGTGTCTAGGAGAGCCATTACACGAGTAGTCCCTGGCCAGGGCAAGCGAGATATACTGGTAGGCTTCCAGTGTTATCTCAGGGTGTTTTGGGCTTCACTCCGACACGACTTGTACCGCTATTAGGGGACTGACGTTTACCGCCCCCTAGGTCCGTCATGCGATGTATCAGACGAACAGACCGGACTGTACGGAGACTGTCACATTCAGGCTCAGCAGGAGTTCAGATGGGTTTCACCTCGTCAGTCTTCTTGTCGGCATCTACCTGGGGACCGTTACGCACAGCTAGTGCCGCTTGCGGTCTGTGGTTAAACCCACTGCCAGCGTAGTGTTGAGTCTTTAGAGTTCCACACAGAAAGCTATTCGCCTTTAGGCAAAAGAGTAGAGGTCGCATGGTTTTGCGACAGGTCGCATGGTTTTGCGACAGGGTTCGGTCACATCCGTGCACTTGTGCACGTTTAGTGTCCGGACAGTTAACACTAGCGGGCTTTGGTTTAAACCAGATCCTAGTGTACGTTTTGGGATTGGTTTTATCCAATATGTATTCATGTTCCTCGGAACGCGGATGCGGGTGTGTATGCACAGTTGACGGAGAGACAGAGGCAGAGGATTCTCATTAGGGTTGTTGACCATTGACTATTGACTTTTTGCTCAACCCTAATGAGAATATGATATGTAATTAACAATAATATTAATTAAGTATTATAGTGACATGGTTGTTGAGGGGTTGACTTGTTGACTTTGTTGACCGGTTGACTAGGTTGGACTAGTTGACCATCATGATGACAATGGCTATCATTTCATGGCAAAGACTTTTGCTTGCTTGTTCTCCTGTGCAAAATGAGTGTATGAAATGATATGGCTATTGTAGCTTAAACCATCACTAATACTTGATTGCTATTATTGGTTTTGATGGTTTTGGATTATGAGAGCCAAGAGAGAAAAGTCTTGCTCATTCTTTCATTTCCTTTCTCTCTCTTGTGTTCTTGAGCTCTCATCTTCTTCCTCTTGATCTCCCTCTCTTTAGTTTATGGTTCACTTGTCTCATGTGTTGAGAACCAAGAACCATAGAGAAAATCCCAACACACTCTTCTCTACTCACTCTAGTTCATAAGGTTTAGCAAACCGAGTGAACTAGTTTCTTCAAAGTTCGAAGAAGAAGCCAAAGGTAGAAGCTTTCAGGTGGATCGATCTTCGGCGCAAGGAGACGACGGGGTGAAGCCGATCCGTACACCATCGAGGTTTGAAGACGAAGGAGTTCAAGAAAGAAAGGTATAACCCCCTAACCGAGTAGTTAACAACTCCTAGTTAGGTTGTTAGTTAGATGTTTAACAAAGATCCGGTTTTGAGTCCATGTTACCGCCTCTAGAAAATTGTTTTTCATCAAATTCTGCATGCCCGAAAGTACCGAGAGAGGTAGCATGGACTTACAAGATGTGATGGATCAGAACAACATCCACAGACAGTTTTGGGGAGTGTCATTTGATTTAGAGAGGCTAATAAAAATTTGTGTTCCATAGCTTCAAGCTTCTTTAGCATTGCTGCCATTTCAGCTCTAACTCCTATGGAAACATCAAGTTGATGAATATGACCCCTAGACGATGGTTAACTTACACTCTTCCACTGTAAAGGTTTTTCAGCGAAATCTTCTAAAAATTTCCAAGCTTCACCATCGTCTTTAGACATGAAGTTTCCTTGACATATGGATTCAAGCACCTGTTTTGTTGTAGTATTAATGCCCTCATATATGATTCTGCACAGATCCCATCGATGGATTTCGTGATGAGGACATTGAACTAACAGATCCTTGAAGCGTTCAAAACACTTCGAAAATGATTCATTGGGAAGATGGGTAAATTGATTTATTTCGCTACGGACTCGAGCAGTCTTATGATTAGGGTAGAATTTCTTTAGGAAAGCTATGACGAATTCATCCCAGTTTGCAATAGAGTGTGCGGTTGTGTTATAAAGTCACTTCTTGGCTAAATCACACAAAGTGAACGGGAGAAGACATAGACGCATAGCATCCACAGAAAACTGTGAAGTACCTATCATAGCGCATACGTTTTCAAATTTTGTAATAAAAACGTATGCGTCTTCACACTCGAGACCGTGATATTTAAGATTGATGTATTGAAGCTTGATTTCAAAATTGTCCCCATTGGCTGGTAGAATGGAAAGACAGGTAGGAAGAGGACCTAGAATATGGTAGCATCTCTGTTGGAGAGAGATGCGGGATGGGGTCTGCGCACTTACGGGTAGTGGCAGAGTAGTGTTAAAGAAGTTCGATGGAGATCCGTCCATCGAAGTGGATGTGGTAGTGGGTGAAGAAAAAGAAGATGTAGAAATACCAACTTCGGAGTCGATAGGAGGAACGCAGACCAGACGGGCACTAGAATCCCGTGTCCAGCCGAGCATGCACTAAATGGCTTAGCACAAGTGGCAGCGTTGTGATAATTAGAGAAAAGTTGGATTGGTGTTTGTTTTTGAAAAAGACGGATTTTTGAAAAATCACACAAAATGCACAAGCAACCCTAAATCTAATGGTCACTTAGGTTAAGTCACTAGACCGCTCCTAGGCTTCCAGAAGACAAATCGCAGGATAGATCCTCTACTGTCTCTTTATCCCTTCTGTGGCCAGGTAAGTGCCAGGTAAGTGGGAGGTTTTCCGACTACGTAAATAGCGGGCCTAATTAATTAACCGCTTGCCTTAGACACACTTGCCTTAGACACCACATAAGAAATGCGGATAAGCAATAGATTACCCACGATCTCCTTCTGTCCTAATTGAGCGCGACGGTCCTTAAAGTCTTGTCTAGATATTTTTTAGTTAATGAAGGTGATGCGGATGCTAGTTTTGTGATTTTTGGGGCTTAGGAAGGGTAATGAAATCCCTACCTAATCTGAATTTGGTCTTTGCCTCTTAATTTCCGTATTAAAATATGCAAACAACCAATATTAAAACACGCAACAAATTAGCGGCGCTGCGAATTTTTGCAAAGAATCCTGCAGAAAATGATTATTGTACAAGAGGAGGGAAGAGATAAGAAAGTCAGAAGTATACCTGAGAAAACTGGAGAACTGAAGCATCAAGAATGCCGCAGTTCCGCCGTGAAATCGTGCTTATGGCCGCGGTTCCGCGGTCTTGTTGCAAGATCTGTGAAATTTTTTTTCTAGCTGCTCCTGTTACTTCACTGGACCTCCTGAGATGATCTGAATATTTTTCCCTTTGCTTCAATGATTCCAGATTCCCTTACAAAATTCACAACTAATCGTTAAGCGCTTGATGCGATTTTGATCTAAAAATTCTGATGGAATAATAAAAATTTTCAACTCAAATTGCAAAAACGAACAAATTAGCACACATCCCCGGCAACGACGCCATTTGATTGAAACTTGTTTTCTTCCGAAATGATCGTGAAGTTGTTATAAAATGTAAAATGATCACAACCAAAGAATTTATACCGCAATCAATTAACGGTGTCGAAATAGTTTCGTTAATGAATACTGATTGTCCACTGAGATGTGTGTACTTGTTCGATCTTGTTTTAGTTGAGTCGAAAAGAAAATATAAAAGAAAATTATTCATGATTAATGAGATTTAATTTCAAGAAATATCAAGAAAATAGATCTAGAATCAAGAAGATGTCCAAATCAATTTAGTTATCAAGATTATGTAGAATAGCTTGTAGGAATCGATCAAATTAGTAGCTATGATGAATATAATGATTACGAATCTTATCTATTGATGAATTGTAGCTAGATCGATGACGGTGAATGAAGATTAGGGATCTATTGAAGAAACTAGGATTTCTCCTTCACTATCCCTTGTCTTTTCATTGATCATCATTCAATTCTAGCCTCTAGCAAAGAAAATCATCAATCATTAGATCCCTAATTTGCAACAAAATAATCAAAAACATGATCTCGCTCCAAATTAGGTCATCAATGATTCTTTTTACTAAAGTTTGCAATCTCATAAGACTTAAGACTAGTATTATGATTTCATCATCATTAGATCTACCGATTCTCCCGATTCCGTTACAAGCTGAGATTTCACTCACACATCATGAAAATTAAAGAATCACAAACGAGAAATTTCATAATGCAAGAATGTAATAAAAATGAGAATTAACAATTTATCACCTTCATTAAATCTTCTTCAAATTACACCTCTCAATTTGAGGTTACAAGACTAGCTCTCAATCGCTCTTTAGAAAGGGAATTTGTCGTAGATCTTTGCGAGGCTCGATCGCCGTGAGTCGTGGATCGGATGCGGATCTCTTGCTCTTGATGACAACCGGCGTTGCGATGAAGGATCGTTGATTGCTCGCTTGATTTTCTTCTCAATGGATCTTGATTTTGCTTTGGATTTGGATCTCAAGTTATGTCACTCAACTTGAATATTAATTGTATTGTGGCTCATTTGTGTAACAATTAACAACTAATGAACAACCCCCAAACTTGAGATCTAGATCCCCTTTTATAGCCTCAAATTAATCTTCTCTTATAAGCTTGGTTGTTATGCAGAGCCTTCTCGAAGAAGCTAGGCCGTTACAAAGTGTCTTCTGGAAGCTAGGCCATTGCAGAGAATATTCTGGAGAATTTTCGAACGCCGATGAGATAAGTCGGCCGCGGTTCCGCGGCCGTTTGAAGAGATCCCTGGATCATTTCTTTTGGGTTATCTTTGTGTTGGTCATAGGGTTTTCTTCTGATGTCTGGAATCTTATAATTATTTCTTGGTTGCTGCCAGATTTCAAGTCTTTGACTTGCTGCGTTTTATCGACACTTTTGCAATTCCGGTTCGTTGACCTGAAGAATTTTCTACACGCAATCTCGATAAAATGTGTTAAGATATACAATATCATGCGTGTAGTAATAAACACATAATTCCCCTCCAGAGTGTCGATTATAACTATAAAACATGGTATTTGGTATTTTCCAGATGAATTTATAATCCATGTTATATTTACAATAAACACCCTTAGATGATTAGAAAGAGTAGGGAAATTGATGTGTTAAGAATGCAATATTTTCAACTGATCAATCATCTTCGGCCTCGAAGACTACAAGCAAACTCGTTCCTTTCTTCTTGTGAAGCCATGCCAGAGTCCGGAAGATCACTACTTAGAGCAAAGGGACTACTACACGGAGCTATTGAAGTGAAGGACAGGTCTACAACGGTTGTATTCCTAGTTCACTTAGTTGTAAAGTAGTTTACACTTTGTTTCGTATGATTCTCTTGTTAAAGATTCTAGTTTAGGGTTCTTTAGAACGGCAAAAATCTGAAAACGACATGGACGATGCTTCCCGAAATCTTGCTGTCATGCTAAGGAACCTTACAACTCCATCACGGATGCTTCAAGCACTGTGAGTAGTATACTTGGAATACTTGGTTTGGAAAGATATATGGATCGTCCTGACCGTAAAATTGAAGTGTGTTCACACTAGTCAATCCATATTCATCTTTCCAAGTCCCAAGATTGTTTCTCCACTTATCCGTATCGGTTCGTGTATCGTACCAATTACATTGAAATATATAAAACGGTTCTGATCGTCCGGGATATTGGATGTCAAGTATGCAATTTAAGTATCCATAATAAATCACACCATCCGATCCTACCGTCGTAATCCCATTATTCTGAGTGGTTCGAGATATTTCTATGACCTTAACTTCAAATTTGTATCCAAGGACACCGAATCTTTTATAATATGCAACCTCCATACTAGGAAACTGAGCTAAACATCTTGAATCACTCTTTAATGATGCAGACAAGTTCGGATCGTGGATCTGACAAAACAAATTTTACGACAAATACATAACGATATAAGTTTAGATTAAGACTGGTAGCAATAACATATTATTCGAACAACTTACATGATCTACAACCCAATAGCAAAAATTATCCTGATGATATTTTTCCAATCATTCATCATTCCAATCAGGATGCCCCTCACGTATCTCATTAAAATGATTTCTGTTTTCAATAATAAATTATGACATTAATATTATATCGTTTCATACACACACTGTTGGAGATAGTGCCCTCAGAGTCAATTATTGGATCACAGGCACGTGATTGCAATGATTGAGTGGGGACCTATACCGGTAGGACAGTCTTACTCAAGATGATAGTATGCTATCTGGTTTATCTTTATCATCGTGTACTGTTTTAGGTGACCTTACAGGTCACTATTGCGCGTTGATAGAGCCCTTAGGATTATTGCTTGACGGCCAGCAGTATGATGGCGATTATATACGTGGGAGCTGGGGTCTATAAGCACATCCTTAAAAGGTCCCTAGTCGTGGGAGTTTTCGAGACAGGGCATCGATACTCCAGAGTAGACTAGTGTATACAGTCGAGACCCCGACGAGGGGCGGCGGCCGGTCTCACAAGCCACTGGTGTCAGTTGGTTCACCTAAGATGTATACAGGTGCTTATTGGGTTATGAGTACACCGAACAGGACTCGCCGGGAACATGCTAGTTGGTCTTATACCAGACGTCAGATAGCAGTTCCCTGGTGACATATGTATAGGTTAGTTCATCGACCTGAGATCGTCATTTGTCTCGTGTGAGTTCCCACTGTACTTTGATTACTACCCTACCACGGCTCAAAGGAGTCGTGCAAACAGGTTTTAGTTGGGTACAGTCCTGAGCCACATGGAGGCAGTGAGCAGATCTGCAGGGGTTCGTCTCTCCCGGTATTGGGGGTAAGGTCGCGCTGTGTCTAGGAGAGCCATTACACAAAGCCCTCGGCCGAGGCAGGAGATTTACTGGTAGGTATTCCAGTAGTATCTCAGGGTGTTCTGGGCTACACTCCGACACAACTTGTACCGCTTTTGGGGGTCTGACTTTTACCAACCCCCTAGGCCCGCCATGCGATACTCATAGACGAACGGACCGGACTGTACGGATATTGTCACTGACAGGCTCAGTAGGGTGTCAGCATGAGTTCGCTCACAGACGTCCCTTTTGGTCAATAGCTGGTAGCCCGTTACGTATGGCTAATATCTCTGACGTGCTAGTGGTTAAATCCACAGCAAAAAGTATTGACGAGTCTTTAGAATCCCCCACAGACAGTTACTCAAGTTTCGGGCGAAACGTTGTAGAGGCCGTATGGAGATATGGCAGGGTTCGATCAGATACGTATGGTATTGCACGGATCATGATCGGACGGATAATACTAGCGGGTTTTGGTTTAAGCCGGATCCTAGTATTGTACAGTGTAGATTTTGTCTCTTTGCATTTGTATTCGGTCGGAATACAAATACGGGTATGTATATACAGTCACGGGGTTTTCCTGTAATTTATTACGGGATTAGTTTTTTGAAGTTGCCAGTTTGTATTCCGTTTCGGCCAGTTTTCCTTTGTTCCTTCCTGGCCGGATTTTTCTGATGGAGGGGCTAATTTGCAAATGTGCAAATTAGCAATTGTAGAGGGGTTTATTTGTAAATGGAGGATTATGATATTTCAAGCATCTTTGTTTTTTCTTTCATGATGGTTTTGCATTAATAGTGATGGGATTTGATTTGGAAATGGGTGTGACAAATATACCTCTTTATCATCAAACCTTTTCTTATGCTCACCCATTCACCTAGCTTGTGCTCACCTTCCTTGGATTTTTCCTCCCTCATATTTTTGGCCGGCCACACATTTGGTGTGAGAGGCAATTTCATTTTTGGTGTTGATTTCATTTGGCTTGCTAAAAAATTACATTGCTCATCTCCAAAGTTCTTTCTCTTCTCCATCAAAAATGGCAACTTCATAAACCCTTGAGGCAAACCGATTCTACACTTAGTCTACAGCATTCTTGGGTACGTCGGCTTGCCAACTTCGTGCCCGAGTTGCCTCGGTCCAGAGGTGGGAGCCCATAAAAGAACCCGGCGGTGTGGTGCCCGTTCCGACGAGAAGATGAAGACCAGAGATTCTGCAAGGAGATCGGGATGGAGGCCGAAGACCGAAGGACACGGATCGCTCGGTATAGCATTCTATCCTTTCTCTTGTTTGCTAGGTATAGGTTAATGGTTCGATCTGGGTTTTTAGGATGCGGTAGTGCCGGTTTAAAGTTAAGAAAATTTTTTGTTTTCGCATTTTGGCCTCGGATAGACAGCTGGGGCACTACCGTAGTCCTACATGGTATCAGAGCCACGCCATTAACATAGTCTAGCTTGCTCTAACGTGTTTACAAGTTCGATCGAACGGATTTTCCAAAAACCGCGTTTTCATGTCACAGTTTCTGTCGAATTTTTGCAGTGGTCAAAAAATTATTTGGTACATTGTAAAAACACGTGTAAGGTTTTTTATGCATTCTGTGAAAATTTGGTCGGCTGATATTACTGTAGCGTGGCGGATCAGCGGATCCGCCGCCGAATTGTGGCCTTACTGCACCAAATTTCTACAGTGGGTTTCTGACATGGAAATAGGGTTTCTGGTATATTCTTTTTGGGCCCATATTTATCTTGAGTGCTACAGTTGTGCTTGGGGCCCACTTCGGAAAATTTAGTCGATCGAAAATCTTAAATATGTTAGTTCACAGTATTTACATTATATCTGCGACCGTGAATGTCATTTGATCGGTAAATCTTGTCTAACTGCTATAGCCCTTTTAGACGGATTTGCGAACGTGACATTCACGTTGATGTTCTGTGTTGTGCTGTGAGGTTGCGGATTTATCGTGGGGATAGCCTGGATGCAATGTTAGTACAGTTTGGTTGTATATGTATATTTGATATTATGGGGCGAGCGTCCGACATGTGGACTGTCGTCACTGCCTGTTTGTATATTATTCTTTTGGGGCACGACCGGGCTGAGGTCGATGTACCCATTGTATGTATATTTTACTTTCTGTACTAGGATTACCCCGCGGTGGGGTGCACGGATAGCCGGGTTCTAGAGGGCAACGGGCCCGCATCTCATGGCTTTGAGACGGAGGGGGCTTCACTCTAGAATTGGCGGGCTATTCACCGCACTCGTAGGGGGTACAGGTTGACCTAAGGAGGGGTGCTCAAGTTACCGGATTTCGTGAAGTGCTGGGTGGTCCATTCACGTCGTTGAAGGGAGTTGCCTCGCTTCAGGTTTTGGCGGGTAACTTGCCGCGCCTGTAGGGGTCTATGATTTCATTGCACAGGCTATCCACACGACCAGGGGAACGTCGGGTTTCAGCAGTGGCTCTATGAAACCCGGGGCTTCCAGATTATCTGTATTGTTTTGTGATGCTTATTACATTTCTGTGATGTTGCATTTTATCACGTCATTGAGCGAATATTATATATTGATATATATACTAGTAGATGTTGTATATATTTTGCATCGCGCTAGTCCAGTCCCCGCTCTGTCGTTAGTTAAGTAACCTAACGGGTGATGACGGGACCCAGTGGCGAATGCGGATGGCATATACGTACATCATTATTTTCGTTCTTTATTGGTGTGATCAATTGATGGGACTGCATTGATTCGGATCAATGCAAGTTAAACAAACCTATTCTGATGTTGTTGGAACAATTTTCAAAAAGCTGTTATTGCAAGGACGTTCTCTTTTGTTTTGCACAGTGGTATTCGGTTATGAATATCCAGCACCTCAGTCGACGAGGCAAGAGCCGAGATCCCTTCACCGGGAGTGACCCCTTGGATAGAAGTTTGCGTCAGGGTAATAACTTCACTATAGCCGATTACTTTTGCTTTGCATCGTGGTATTCAGTTGGAATATCCTGCACCTCATTCTACGGGGAAAGAGCCGAGATCCCTTCACCGGGAGTGACCTCTTTAGCAAAGGTTTTCGCCACTATATTTTTATAAAAAACTATGCGGTTCCTTCAACGATATCAAGTTCATTACGTTAAAAGGTTTTTTGCCAAAAACCATTCGTAGCCCTCCGTCGTTTCTTACAGGTATTACTTAGTATTCATGCTGTGTATGTTGACCTCTATCAAGGCACAGTGCTTGGTAGCTGGGTAATGCTTGTTTGTTGCATAAATGGGATTATTTAGGACAGTCGCACGGTCATTTTGACCTCTGTCAAGGGCACGTGCGGGTGGGTCTAAATTAATCAAGGACAATGACGGGTTGAACTTGACTTGCGACTTATGATATGTTGACCTCTGTCAAGGTCATAAGCCGCTTGGGGTAAAAATCACATCGCGAGTTTCTAAAGAAACTGAAACTTGCCAGGCATGCACATACCTTCTGGAGTGTGATAACGTGAGTGGATTCCATCACGTTATCATGCAGTGATAGTTGGATCCCGATTCCCACTGATGAGTTGGTTTACTCCTTGGGTGATCCCGACTAATTCTTCTTTCAGGTTTGGAGGAGAATTTGAGGATACAGTGGGAGGTTTCCTGATTAGATAGAATGATAACCATTCTGATCTAGGTTAGAGTGCACACTAAGTGTTTCTTTTCTCTCTCTCTTTGGCAGCGACCATGGCCCGGCCTTTGACTATGACTCAGTGATCAAGTTGACTGAACCTTCTTAAACACTGGCTTTTGGATTGTCAGAGTAGCAAACCTTATTGTCACTCCTACTTTTACCCTTTTCTCCAGAACACCCCGTATTACTACGAACGTCCACTTCCATTGGATAAAACCATCGTATGGTTATATACGAACTCGAAAGAATTTATTTGAGAATGGTTTCTGGTTCTGGAGAAAACGAATAGGACTATTCAGTTGTCTTTTCCTTTTACCTTCTCTCAGGTTGCGAGTGCTCCTTGGTTTAGGACAGTACACCTATTACGCTAATTGTATAGTCTTCATCGAAACCATAGGCAGGTGCCGAATGGTAGGGAATGAAGAAAACCATTTAGCCTAAAAGGTGTACAGAAGGTATTAAGTAAAGACAAATAAAGGGATTAGTAAGAGGGCAAAGTAAACTGCGACTGCTATTCACAACCAAACCAAGTATTTCATTACCACTCCCATTTCACCTTTGTATTTCTCCAGAACACTCCATATCACTACGAAGATCCACAGTTATTTGGATACTCCATCGTATGGTTATATATGAACTCGAAAGGAACTTGTTCCAGTTCGGGGATGGATTCTGGTTCGGGAGAAATAGGAATAAGGTTTATTCGGTTGTCTTTTATCTTCACCTTCTCTCGCATTGCGAGTGCTCCTAGGATTAGGACAGTACATCCATTATGCTTATTGGATAGTCTTCTTCCAAACCATAGGCTGGTGTCGAGCGGTAGGGAAGGAAGAAAACCATTTGGTCTAAAGGGGTGTACAGAAGGTAATGACTGAAGACATATAAAGGGATTTGGAGAGATGGCAAAAAAATATACGGTTACAGTTGTGAATCTGGATAATGGAAGAGGCATTACTAGGAATACCCAGATACCCCTTCGAAACATTTACATGTTTCAGTTTCACTGTGTATTGTTAAAAGAAAACCGATTTCCTAATTAGCCCTTGCTCCAGGGTATGTATTTACCAGCTTTGATTCTCACAACTGTATGGTTTTACAGATGATGAGTGGGAGTAAGTTATTGGGAATTGGGTGATTATACTCATTATATCGGGATTCGTTGTAATTGGTGATATTTGAGGAAATCGCCTGGGTTGTTTACCGGACGGCAAATATTTGGTTTTGAATATCCGTTGTTATGCACCAATTTCAAATTGATATATCTGTACGTCTATTTTTATAGAGTGAGATATACCTTTTTGAAATTATGTCCATGACATTTACCTATATCAGTGGATGGTTAGGTAAGGAGCATTAAACAGCGGTGTAATTCTTCTTAACCATAAGTACAGTTTTCAACCTACGACACACAGGGAATGAATCATTAGACTCAAAGGACTTATACAGAGTATTGTATGTTGTCCAGTGTCCATTAGGACAGAGGGGTTGGTACTCGTACTAGATTCTGTTTACTTGTGACTTCTCTGGGTCTTAGACATGTGTTTCGTAGAAACACAAGGTCCAAGTTTTGAGAAGTTATAGGTATAAGAATAGAGTAGAGAACCAGGCGTTGCAAGTATCAAGATTCTTCAAGGTGATCAAAGATGTAGATACTTGTGTATGGTATTCAGTTGATAGTAATGATTAAGAGAACTTGCTTCTCTTTCAGGTTACTCATAATTGGAAGCACTCCTAAGTTGAGTAACGCTGATCGGCCTCCGTCCATTTAGTTGACATGCACTGGAGACAGCTGCATGATTTGAATCTGGTTTCAATTAAATCAGTGCCTCCGTTTATGTATTGGCTATAGAACAGTTCATATCTTAACGATGTTAAGGTACGGGGAGTTTTCCGGCTTATGCTTAAAACCAGACTCTGGATAACTCCAGTCACGTTTCTGTAATGGCTGTTTGTGGGTTGACCCGGGCTATGACGAGGGTTGACTTTCTACCATCTGGAAGATCAATAGCGATATTGTTCTAGACTCGCCACAGTTTTAATAAAAATGGATTTTTTCAGAAAACAGTAGTGGGAGTATGGTAGAACTGAAAGTGATTCCAGAACCGCAAACGATTACTGAAAATTTGATAAGAACCTAAACATTCAATCTGATTTGACATTCCATTAGCCACTCCGCAGATATGGTGGGTAGCCTCAGGCGCTCGAGAGGTACTTCGGTAGCCTCAAGGACGGTGACGGGAAGGTTCTTGTTTACCCAGACTTGCCATTGCTGTTGTTCCAGACTGTGAAACCCGGCAGGAGGATGAGTATAGCGTCGTTCTGAACTGGCTTTAGAAGTGCACGTGTATATGACTCTGCCAGAGGGTTGTCGTAGTCAGTGGGAGCAGCGGAAGCATAGTGGACTAGTAGCTTATGTCTATTTATAGACTAAAGCAGATATAGCGGAGATAGATCATCTATTTCTGATGTGACAGTCATAGGTTTGATTTCATCAGAATAGGGGATGGATCTGTTAAGAAGGTAGTAGGGTGTGATGTCCTGGTATTTGGATGACATACACAGAGTAGGAAGTGAAATTTCTATACTATGGTCGGTTATACTTTGGTTGTCACACAGTGGTTTCTCCACATAGGATATTAATCCAGTCATGGAGAAACGATCGGAAGCAGTTTTAGAACATAAGTGGATGTTCTAGGGATATGATAACGGCATCCTCCTTCGAGAGACAGTTATCACTCCAGGCTTCCAAGGTGACCTGGATGACAGAGTGTCTGTCAGAGTTATAGTTTTCCCTCTGACGAGGGGCAATATTTTGGACAGGTGGTCCAAGCGGATACTGAGGGAGGCATAGCGCAGGATACTGATTAAATTCAGTTGACGATACAGTCTAAGAAGTTTAGATTTGGAGTTCATTTATGAACTAGGTCCCATCAGATATCCAGACACATTCTAAGACAGGTATTGCTCATTTCGGGAGATGGCTTTCTCCGCGAACTTGAGATAAAGAGAGACATAGAAAGAAACATCTGAGCGGATCCACTCACTGAGGCTATTCCTCGGACGCATTAGTTTCGCAAACGGGTTTTGTGAGACTGATTAGTAGAGAAGTTGGGTGTTCGGTATCACACGAGCTGTGAGTATACGACATCGCAATAATTAGCCTTGAGTGCAAGTGGGAGATTGTTGGAGATAGTGCCCTCAGAGTCAATTATTGGATCACAGGCACGTGATTGCAATAATTGAGTGAGGACCTATACCGGTAGGACAGTCTTACTCAAGATAATAGTATGCTATCTGGTTTATCTTTATCATCGTGTACTGTTTTAGGTGACCTTACAGGTCACTATTGCGCGTTGATAGAGCTCTTAGGATTATTGCTTGACGGCCAGCAGTATGATGGCGATCATATACGTGGGAGCTGGGGTCTATAAGCACATCCTTAAAAGGTCCCTAGTCATGGGAGTTTTCGAGACAGGGCATCGATACTCCAGAGTAGACTAGTGTATACAGTCGAGACCCCGACGAGGGGCGGTGGCCGGTCTCACAAGCCACTGGTGTCAGTTGGTTAACCTAAGATGTATACAGGTGCTCATTGGGTTATGAGTACACCGGACAGGACTCGCCGGGAACATGCTGGTTGGTCTTATACCGGACGTCAGATAGCAGTTCCCTGGTGACATGTGTACAGGTTAGTTCATCGACCTGAGATCGTCATTTGTCTCGTGTGAGTTCCCACTGTACTTTGATTACTACCCTACCACGGCTCAAAGGAGTCATGCAAACAGGTTTTAGTTGCGTACAGTCCCGAGCCACATGGAGGCAGTGAGCAGATCTGCAGGGGTTCGTCTCTCCCGGTATTGGGGGTGAGATCGCGCTGTGTCTAGAAGAGCCATTACACAAAGCCCTCGGCCGAGGCAAGAGATTTACTGGTAGGTATTCCAGTAGTATCTCAGGGTGTTCTGGGCTACACTCCGACACGACTTGTACCGCTTTTGGGGGTCTGACTTTTACCAACCCCCTAGGCCCGCCATGCGATACTCATAGACGAACGGACCGGACTGTACGGATATTGTCACTGACAGGCTCAGTAGGGTGTCGGTATGAGTTCGCTCACAGACGTCCCTTTTGGTCAATACCTGGTAGCCCGTTACGTATGGCTAATACCTCTGACGTGCTAGTGGTTAAATCCACAGCCAAAAGTATTGACGAGTCTTTAGAGTCCCCCACAGACAATTACTCAAGTTTCGGGCGAAATGCTGTAGAGGCCGTATGGAGATATGGCAGGGTTCGATCAGATACATGCGGTATTGCACGGATCATGATCGGACGGATAATACTAGCGGGTTTTGGTTTAAGCCGGATCCTAGTATTGTACAGTGTAGATTTTGTCTCTTTGCATTTGTATTCGGTCGGAATACAAATGCGGGTATGTATATACAGTCACGGAGTTTTCCTGTAATTTATTACGGGATCAGTTTTTTGAAGTTGCCAGTTTGTATTCCGTTTCGGCCAGTTTTCCTTTGTTCCTTCCTAGCCGGATTTTTCTGATGGAGGGGCTAATTTGCAAATGTGCAAATTAGCAATTGTGGAGGGGTTTATTTGTAAATGGAGGATTATGATATTTCAAGCATCTTTGTTTTTTCTTTCATGATGGTTTTGCATTAATAGTGATGGGATTTGATTTGGAAATGTGTGTGACAAATATACTTCTTTATCATCAAACCTTTTCTTATGCTCACCCATTCACCTAGCTTGTGCTCACCTTCCTTGGATTTTTCCTCCCTCATATTTTTAGCCGGCCACACATTTGGTGTGAGAGGCAATTTCATTTTTGGTGTTTATTTCATTTGGCTTGCTAAAAAATTACATTGCTCATCTCCAAAGTTCTTTCTCTTCTCCATCAAAAATGGCAACTTCATAAACCCTTGAAGCAAACCGATTCTACACTTAGTCTACAGCATTCTTGAGTACGTCGGCTTGCCAACTTCGTGCCCGAGTTGCCTCGGTCCAGAGGTGGGAGCCCGTAAAAGAACCCGGCGGTGTGGTGCCCGTTCCGACGAGAAGATGAAGATCGGAGATTCCGCGAGGAGATCGGGATGGAAGCCGAAGACCGAAGGACACGGATCGCTCGGTATAGCATTCTATCCTTTCTCTTGTTTGCTAGGTATAGGTTAATGGTTCGATCCGGGTTTTTAGGATGCGGTAGTGTCGGTTTAAAGTTAAAAAAAATTTCGTTTCTGCATTTTGGCCTCGGATAAACGGCCGGGGCGCTACCGTTGTCCTACACACACAAACACAAATATAGCAATTGATCCAAAAAACTTACTCTCTAATTTCTTCAAGATATGCACTATTAAGGAGGATAAACTGATATATCTTGTTGATAAATATAGTGTCTACTCTCTTATAATCTGCTTTACCATATGGCCGGTCCTGAATTCTCCGAGGCCGGTTGTCACGCCCCGCTTCCCAAAATACGGAATACGAGGGGTTGACAAGGCCAGCCATGCTCCTACGGTCGAGAAAACATCCTGCCGTAGTCATATTTCGGCTTCTAGCTTTACATGGTAATCAGTAATCAATGCACAGGTAATAAGAAATGTAGTCACTAAATCAAAACAGATATAAAACTAACCAGATATAGTCCAAGGAAAGATAGCGCTGACGTCGCTGATCTAGATGTCCGCAATATCCTCAAGGTACGACAGGTGCTAATCCGAGCTAAGTCCACTTCTCCCTCTGAGCATGCATACTCAGGTCGTCAGAGCGACACTGTCACGCCCCGCTTCCTGGTATATGGCGAAGGGGACGGGACGGGGCCGCTACGTATTTACTATGAAGTAAATACGTTAAGCGTATCTAAGCAATATAAAAGTAAAGCACAAGAGACAAGATATAATTAAAAATAGCAACTTTATTTATTCACATTCTTTCTGTACAATGCATGGAAAGTAAATACAACTGATAAAAAACAATGCCTAAACAATGGCATAACAGAAATGAAAAAGTACTGAATGGAAAGTGTACAATGAACTAGAGCTCGGGGTCTTCACTGAACTGGTCCAAGTCTTCAGCAAAGGGCTCGATCTCAGGAATGTCCAGATCACCTGACGACATTCAAAGAAGAAAGAAAGAGAATGTCGTCAGCGAACAAATCGCTCGGTAAGTCCCAAAAATAAGGGAGAAGTAGGATAGACAGAATAAGAAGGTTACTTTTAATGTTGTATTATATTGTTATAGTGTTGTGTTAACGCTGTTGTTTGTAGTTTGGTACAGAAGATGCCAGTGTATACGAGAGGAGTCCCACTTACACCGGAGACTTTGGTAACCCGTAGTATAAGGCTCTGTCGATAATACCACGGAACAACGGCATGGATGTAAGTACGTCTTAAGTGACCACCTCGTGCCACCTTTAACATATTCCGTACCAGTCTACCCCTTAAACCCCGTGTTATTTTGATTGTATTGTTGTATTGTATTGTAAACTGTATAGATTGTATGTTCGGATGACTGACCGAAACCATGATATCAGTAAACGGATGTAACTGGAGAATCATGTATGTAACTGTAGAATCATGGATGTAAGTGTATAATCATGTAAATGGAATGTATATCTATGGTTCGGTTCAGTCAAGTTGATAGATTGAATATCTGGAATAATGGATTCATGTTGAATTGTAATATTGTAGATTGTAGATTGTTGCTTGTACTTGAATCATATTCAAGTCAGATTATAAAGAGACTCAATCTGAGTCAGACAATTAGAAAAGTAAATTGAAGTCCTGATTGTTTTGATGTTATCGGTAACCGCTGCACATAAGCGGCAGGATTTGTGTCTTTTTCAAAGACGATTACCGTATTGATAACACCATTGTTAATTGTCTACCTTAAATAGGCAAGCACCCACTTCTCCGGCTCCCTGAGGCTCAAGAGATTGGTCCCGCTTAAACCTATGTTTACTAAGGTCCTTAGGGTAATTTATAGAACTTGAAGGGGTTTTATGTAAAAATACTTTTATATACTTTTCAAAATACACCCCAAGTTTTTATTAATCGTCTTTAAAGTTGTAATAATTGTAGATTTTATACTTGTGACAATTCTAATGAGAATAACCTAACTTTCATAATATATGGTATTAAAGTGTAATATTAAACTTGTATGGAATTCATGGTATTTTAATGTAAAATAAATCTTGTGATTTTTAGAAAAAAAGGTGGAATATTTATATTATTACAAAATAGATATTTTAAGGATATATATACATATATTTATACAAAAATAATTTTAATATATATTTTATATTCTAAAAATCTCATTTTCTTAAGATATCGTATTTTAAATCTTTCGAGACCGAATGCTTCTTGCGGATGTCTGAATCTCGCACTACTAAGCCCAAGGATGTGGGATAATCCGCACCATCCCGAACGGATTCCCCAAATGGGTTGTAGCGGCGCTTTGCAAAGATTTGTATAAATACTAAATCCTTTAGAAAACGGTTTTATTAAGTAAATGGTATTTATTTGTAATGATGTCGTTTTCCCGTATTCTATATTCCCAAGGGTATTGTGCTATGTTTCATATGAGTGTGTGAGGAGGTAGGTCATTATCTCGTGATCTACTTAAAGGTATAGCAAGTTTTGTGATATTAAATGTAGAATTGAAACCATGTGGTATTTAAATGAAAAATACGGTAAAATGAATTAGTAATTATTTTTTATATGAAACTTGATCAATATGATTGATTAGTGTTTAATAGTCAACATGAAATTGTTTAAGCATAATTGTATTAAAGAAAAGTGAAGTTTTATAAAGAAATCGAATCGGAAATCGGATTTGTTCCGATTCCGTCGAGTTTTGTAATTCCGTATTTCTAGAATAGAATAGAGAAGATAGAATGGGGACTTACGGGTTTAGGATAATCAGGAGAGGGAGAAGGATCGAGATGAGTCGCCGGTGCGTCGTTTCGTCGCCGGGAGCTCTTAGAGTCGTCGTCGGAATTTCAGCCGGAGAATTCGCCGAAGCTTCGCCTTTCGCTCACTTCGATTGCACACAAGGTTTCTAGTGAATTCTTGAGAGTTGGCTCAGAGTTTTTAGGTGAGGGGGTAGTGTGTAGGGTTGGTATTTATAGGGTTAGGGTAGGTGGAGAGTTTAAATTAAAAAATATAAAAATACATTAAAAATTCATTAAAAATAGAGTAAATGGGGTTTAATTGTGTCTCTGGAACTGATCTGGGAATTTAAACTATGCAGGAGGGTAGAGAATGCCAAGAGCCATAACTCTTCAGTTGACAACTCGGCCAAATCGGCAACTCCGGCCGGCGGAGGCGGGCCGAGTCGGCCGGTCCGCCGGTCGAGTTGGCCGATCCGGGCCAAGTTCGATGGTCGGAGGATGCCTCGTCGTTTAGTGATCTCACTGGTACATTTACTTTTTCTAGGGTAGTGGGATTTTTAGGAGTTAACACGTGTTGACTGTTGGTATTCTAAAAAAATTCAAAACAAATTAATATTAAAAATAATGTGGGGTATGGGATTTGAACTCTGGTGGTTTGGTTCAGCAGTGCAAGGTATTACCAATGAGCCACAAGCTCCTTCTTGTAATTAAATTGCTAATTAATTACTTATCTTGTACTCAGGCAATAAATACCCCTTTATGGATTTTGAATTTTTTTTGTAAAAACTTGTATTGGAAATTTGGGGTTGTTACAGACACAATAGCAATATATATAAATGCAAGAGTAAACACGTGTAATGATGATGACCATGAAACAGTAAGCATGAGTGATAACATGAGCATGAAGTAACCAGTACAAGTAAACAGTAAAGCAGGTATATCGAATCAGTAATCAATGCATGTCCATGTCACTAAACCTACCAGTCTTTAAGTCTCACTGTCCAGGTCGCTAAACCTATCGTCAGTCCAAGTGTGAGAGTCAACCACACAAGAGTATCCCAAACCCAAGGGTAGGGCCCCAGGGGCAAGGGAACACGGGCCCGAATCATGCACGATAATAATCAGTAACACCATCCATACAACTCCCAAATCACGGTATATGCCGGCAATGGGACTCCCGAGATTCCGTTGAACTCACACTCAAACTACCCCACACCCCGTGGTCTATATCAAATACTAACTATGAATCTAAATACTAGTCGGTCCATGACAAGTCTACGCGAGAACTGGAGACAGGATCTCCATCAAGCATGTCTCGACTGGTGCCCGAGATAAATGGACAGTGTTTGACGCCTTACCTATGACACTAATATAAGTGCTTCCATAACCGTTACATACCAGTTATAGTTATACTTACATATGCCCCATAGGCGTCGACAATGCAATAAATTAACTGAGTCCGTTGATTGTGTACAAGTATGTGTCACTTCACTTATTCATCCACGTTTTAACACTAACGTACTTGCCACAATCAAATCACTAATATCTATCATTGGGTAATGTACACGATCACTAGGTTATCAATGCTAATGAACACTATTTACACGAGTATAACAATCATGCACATGGTGGGGATATAGTAAATGTACCGCTAACAACATATAAACAACCGGTGTCGGTTGGACTAGGAAAATCATATAAAATCACGTGCATAATTAAGCAAAACGATATAAAGGGAGTAGGCAGTATATTTAATCGTCTATACATAAAAATTTGTTTCGTGTCCATCGGGTTTCAGGTTTGCTAGTTATGGTCACTTCATTTTAAGTGTTCACTGCTGGAAATCCACTTCCTGAACTGGAAGTCCGTTTCGTAACACGTTGTACTCCCAATTGGGATCATAATTAGGCAATGCTACAGTTAAATAGTATGTATATTTTTCTATTATGTTTCCAACGTATCAAACGGATTATCAATGGCAGTTTTGCATTAGAAGTTGTGCCCTGTCTAGTGTAGCCATGCAAGAGGAGTCACTGCCAAAACTGCAGAACACCTAGGTACGTTAAAATGCAAATTAAATATCAAATGACAGTGAAACAGCACGGGAATAGATTCAGGTGTTAGCTAACTAAATTATCTACGCGACCATATGGGGCTCCGCGTAATAATATTTTCACACAGAAACATGGAAGCATTTCCAATCAAGTATTGACGGCCAGTGCTACTCTGGACTGCAGTCCAGAGCCGCACTCCTAACCAGTTTCCGTCACCTTTTTAGAATAGCAACAGATTATAAATCATGTGGGGTCTAGGTCGTCGAGTCGGCTTCGATATGAGCCCTCGAACGCAACATTCCAGTGTGTAACCAATTAATTATGATTTTCACAAAATCCAGGTACGAAAATTTTCAGGTTCGATGGGTCTAAATAGGGATGACATTTCATGGTGTTAAAATCCGTATTTTCAAGCCCAAATCTTAACACAGTATTCGTTATCACTCGGGCCAACTGTTATGTTCAATTTCCGTCATTATAAGTGGGGTTTTCAGATTATGGTTTGCATCGAATACTTATAATAATATTGAATCGCAATCGAAATGATTATATATAATAGCATGAAGCAAGTATTTAAACTTGCCTGATGACGTATCGACGACGATACGGCAGCGACACGGCAACAGCGGTGATCTAAGGCAACGGCAATGGCAATGACGCGATCACGACGCATACACGGCAAATGTTTAGCCTCGTTGGAGCTTGATCTTGGGCTTGATGGCTCGATGGTTGCGACGGGCGTGCGCTGGCATTGCGAAGGCTACAGCTTTGATGACGATGATGGACACAGAGACTGAAGCCACGGCTTTTACGGCGACGACGTCGGCTTGAATAGCAGCGATTGACGATAGATGCAAGTGCTCGATGAAATGACTAGTGCTTGGTTTGAAGCTTGGGCTAGCTTGATGGGGTTCTGTGGAGGTGGTGGGGGATCTGAAGTTCCGGCAATGGCTGAAGACGCCGAGAGCTCAAGCGGAAGCTAGGAGTTGCGACTGCAGTGAGGGGTGTCTGTGGCGAGTTGGGCGCTGGAGACAGTGATGGGTGCAGGAGTTTGCAATGGGGTTATTGCGGGGAGATGGGTTCTTGTCGGGGAAGAAGAAGGAGGTGTAGGCGAGTGCGGAGTGATAACGATGAGGGGTCGAGCTCCGGCGAGGGTGCAGGCGAGGTGCAGGGATGAGGGCATTGGGTTTGGGTGTTGGGTCTTTGCGGTTGGTAGCGTGGAGGGGGGAGAGGGAAGTGAGGCGATGGTCGAGGAGGGGAGGAGGCGAAGTGAGGAGGCCGACGACGTGGGTTAGGCGGTGGGGTAGCGATGACGGCGAGGAGGCGAGGCGATGGGTGCGGGCATAAGTTGCGAGCGTCGGGTGATGGCGGTGGTGCTCGATGGTGGGTGTAGCGAAGCTGGGCTAGCGTTGCAGTTCGTCGGCGAGGTCTGCAGGGGTCGGTTTGGGTTGCGGTGGGTCTCGTTGTCGCGGAGGAAGGGTTGCAGCCGGTGGCTTGGAGAAAGCGATGGCTGCGGGTGATGGGTTGTGAGGTCGACGGCGTGGGGCAACGGCGATGGGGTGCGGGTTCTTGGGTTCTTGGGTTCATTGCGAGGTCGGTAGCGTGGAGGAGAGGGAGGTGAGCGGGGAGAGCTCAGGGCAGGTGATGGAGGGAGGCTGCCGGCGGCGGTAGGGTGAGCCGACGGGGTTGGTGATGGAGGCGAGCGCAGGGTTCTCGTAGGGGATGAGGAGGGAGAAGCGGGGAGAAGAGAGAGAGGGAGAAGAGAAAGAGAGGGATCGAGAGGAGAGAGAGAGTGATAATAGAGAGAGAGAAAGACGTGGGGTGATAAGAGAGAGAGAGAGAGACGTTGGGTAGGGAGAGAGAGAGAAAACGTGGGTGATAAGAATTTTAAAGAACATAGAGAGAGAGAGTAACGGGAATATAATTTATAAGGTATTTAATGAGATTTATTTGTATAAGATTTGTGTTTAAATGGGGATATATTTATTTTGAAATTTGAGAAGGTATCTGTTGGGAAAAAGAAGTGAAGGACCATTGGGCTTGTTGGGCTTGGGCTCAAGAAAAATTTAGAAAGAAAAATGAGTGAGGTTAAAGATGGACTTGGGCTTTGAGTTAGGTTTGTTTAGTGAAAACCATTTGGGTAAAAGTATAGGTTAGGGTTTTAAAATAAATATAAATATAAATAAACAAATTTTGTAAGCAACACTTTATATAAATACAGATATTGGCGTACAAAAGGAACTGGGTATTACACCGATTAAGCTTCGTCTCAATGTTCTCGTCCAGATAGCAGGAACAAAATGGGGTTGCTTCATCTAGAAGATAACCTTGCATGATAGAACCCTCTAGTCGATTTCTATTGCGTATATACTTTTTTAGAGTATATAGGTACCTAAAGAAAAATATGTTAAATAAATAAATACGGGCATATAGGACAACAATAATTTTACAAATTACGTGAAACGAAAAATTCCACGTACCTTTCGACGGGATACATCCATCGATATTGTACCGGTCCGGCTAACTTATCCTTGGTTGCAAGATGAACCGTCAGGTGTATTATGATATCGAAGAATGACGGTGGAAAAATACGCTCAAGCTTGCAAAGTATCAACGAAATAGAATTTTCTAGATTCTCCAGCTTCACAACATTCAGGGTTTTAGCACACAATTCTCTAAAAAAGCAACAAAGGTCATTGATTACTAGACCAACCGATTAGGGAAGGGAAGTCTTGAGGGCTAATGGGAGAATGTGCTCCATAATAACATGGTGATCGTGACTTTTCAGCCCATCGATCTTGCATTTCACAATTTTTATTTTCTTGCTAAATGATCATGAGAAGCTTGTGGGAACTTTCAAATCATGCAACACCTGCAGGAATCTTTTCTTTTCCGATTGTGACATATGATACGCGGCATTGAGAAGTACAAACTTGCCTGGTTTACCTGCTATCGGTTTAGGATGCAATTCACTTCTAATTTCCCAGTCCTGAAGATCCATCCGAGCACGGAGGTTGTCTTTCGATTTTCCGTCTCTATAAAGAAGCAAGTTGAGTACGTGCTCGGATACTCCCTTCTCTATGTGCATGACGCCCAGATAATGGCGCACTAAATTTATTGACCAGTACAGAAGCTTGAAGAAGATGCTTAACTTGTTCCAGTAGGGTGGTTTGACATGTTTTGCCAGATCTATCCCGAAAGTCACATTATTGTAACTATCCTACTGAGCAGTCACGTCCTCTCCGGACAATGAGGCTAGAGGCCCATGAAGCTCCTGATGACCATCAAAATGATCAGCGTCTAACCTGTATGGATGGTCTAGTGGCAGGGAACGCCGATGACCGTAATAACAAACATTCCTGCTAAAATTCAAGATTTTCGATATTGTATATTGATGGCAATAAGGGCATGCTTTGTGACCATGTACGGACCAACCTGATAGCATTTCATACGCAGGAAAGTCATTAATTATCCACATTAAAGCCGCACGCAGTGTGAAGGTTGCATCTGTGTTTGTATCGTAAGTTTTTACACCATTAATGAATAAAGATTTTAACTTATTGATCAGACGTTGGAGATAGACGTCGATATTGTTACCCGGTGAGTTTGATCCGTCGATAAGAAGAGGCATCATAAAGTAGGATTGATCCATAACCAACCAAGGCGACATATTATAAACTATCATTACAGCGGGCAATGTGCTGTGGTTTCCTGCCATATAGTTGAATGGGCAGAAGCCATCACTAGCGAGTCCGAGCCTGACATTGCGAGGATCACTACTGAATATTTCGTGCCTCCTATCGAAATCCTTCCATGCCGGTAAATCTCATGGATGACTCATTTTTCCATCTTCACTTGGAGAAGCACGGTGATGCTAAATCATTGCCTCAGCTGTTTTCTTGCACCTGAATAGCCTCTGCAGCCTCTGTGTTATGGAAAAGTATCGTACTATCTTGACAGGTATATCAGGCTTCTTATCAGAATCTTTCATTTTATATCTGGCATCTCCGCATATTGGACACTCTTTCAAATCTGAATTCTCTTTCCGGTACAACACGCAATTTTTGGGACATGCTTGAATCTTCTCACACTTCAGACCCAAATCAGATATCATCTTCTAGGCTTCGTACCAGCTGTCGGATACGTTATTTCCCGGGGGCATAGAATCTTTCAAAAACTTCAGAAGCATCGTGAATGAATTGTTGCTCCATCCATTTAGGCACTTAATCTGGAAAAGTTGGACGAACCATGATTGGGTGGAATACTTTGCATTCTCATAAATTGGTCTTCTACCATCATTCATGAACTTCTCATACTTATCCACAAACAGTCCTTGGCCGGAAGAAATATCATCTTCGGTCGCAATTCTATCACCTAGGGCAGCGTCTATCATATCCTCCATTTCTTCTCTTGAAAAGAAGTTATCGTGTTCTTCTTCTGTCGCATTACCGTCTTCTCTTTCTTCTTCTGCCGCATTACCGTCTTCTTTTTGTACTTCCCCGTGATATAGCCAAGTTGTATAAACTCTTGTAAAACCATGTTTAACGATATGAAGCTCTACGAATTCTACCTTCTGCCAGTACTTATTCCCATTTCTATCGCACGGGCAGAGAATCTTCTCTAACACGATCTTATTATGTGCGCGTGCAAATTCAATGAAAGCAACAACTCCTGCGACAAACTCAGGTTACATACGTTGTTGTCAATCCACGTATATTCAATCCTTAACTCTGATGTACTCATGGGCCATGTTAGACTGTATAACATATAAATTGTAGGTTATGATGACTATATTGAGAAATCTAAGAACGGGATAGTTACTGACAAAGAAGAAAATCCGTAGATACAAGTTTGTCGTTGAAAAGAATAATTATCTATAAACAAAATTAGATTTGAAGATACCCAAGTATGAATTGTATTATGTGTATCTGTGTTTCAATTTATGATTTCGCTTAAATTTAGGGTTGTTAGTGTGTATGTGTTTTGTGTAGGGTTGAAAAGAATAAATCATCATTTTTTTGAATAACTAAGTTCTTTATATAGGGTTAAACCCTAATTTTTAGAGGAATTAAATACCCATATGTTCATGTTATTTCTTTATAATTTAGTTTTTTCCCTTAAGTTTTGAATCTGCAGAACAAAATCTCCCCGATGAGAATTAAATTCGCAAGTTGTGGGGAGATTTGCTTCTGCAAATCTCAACCAGAGGAAGAACTAAGTTCTTATATGAAGGGTTAAGTTTATGGTAAAATTTCGCGTTTACGTTATTATCGGGTATCCTACTGAAAGAACTAGTGCTCCCTAAACCCTAACCCTAATTTTTGGAGGAATTAAATTCTCGTATGTTCCTGTTATTTCTTTTTAACTTAGTTTTTTTCCCCTAAGTTTTGAATCTGCAGAACAAAATCTCCCCGATGAGAATTAAATTCCCAACTTATGGGGAGATTTGCTCCTGCAAATCTCAATCAGAGGAAGAACTAAGTTCTTATATGAAGGGTTAAGTTTACGGTAAAGTAGTGCGTTTACGTTATCATCGAGTATCCTACTGAAGGAACTAGTGCACTCTAAACCCTAACCCTAATTTTTGGAGGAATTAAATTCCCAAATGTTCCTTTTATTTCTTTTAACTTAGTTCTTTTCCCCTAAGTTTTGAATCTATAGAAAAAAATCTCCCCGATGAGAATTAAATTCTCAACTTGTAGGGAGATTTACTTCTGCAAATCTCAACCAGAGCAAGAACTAAGTTCTTATATGAAAGGTTAAGTTTACGGTAAATTTGTGCGTTTACGTTATCATCGAGTATTCTACTGAAGGAACTAGTGCACCTTAAACCCTAATCCTAATTTTTGGAGGAATTAAATTCCCATATGTTCATGTTATTTCTTTATAACTTAGTTATTTTTCCCTAAGTTTTGAATCTGCAGAACAAAATCTCCTCGATGAGAATTAAATTCTCTAACTTGTGGGGAGATTTGTTTCTGCAAATCTCAACCAGAGGAAAATTTAAGTTTTTATATGAAGGGTTAAGTTTACGGTAAAATTGTACGTTTACGTTATCATCGAGTATCCTACTGAAGGAACTAGTGCATTCTAAACCTTAACTCTAATTAAACCAAATTATCCCTAATTAACCCAAAATTAAACCCTAATTATCACCCTAACTCAAATTATCCCTAATTATCCCTAATTATCCCAAAATTAACCTAATTAATCCAAATTAACCTAATTAACCCATATTAACCCTAATCATCACCTTAACCCAAATAAACCCTAATCAACACCCTAACATAAATACACTCTATTTTACCTAATTAACCTTAGCCCAAATCCTAACCCAAATCAACCTAACTCTAATCATCACCTAAACCTCAACCCAAATTAACTCTAGCCCAAACCATACCAACCCAATTTTACCTAATTAACCCTAAACCGAAACCTAACCCTAAACCGAACCCTAACCCTAAACCGAACCCTAACCCTAGCCCAAACCCTAGACCGAACCCTAACTGTAAGCCCTACTAGTAACCCTAAAATCAACAATAACACAAATAAAAGCATAATTATAAGTTAAAAATTGAAATTAACTCACCTTAGGCCGGCGATTCTACTGTCGACGAGGTGGAGGAGGTCGGAGATTCTACTGTCGACGAGACACAGTCGACGACGCGAACGATGGTGTACCGGTGAAGAGGAAGTCGACGATGATGTACCGACGAAGAGGAGGCATGTGCGGGTGTAGTGGCGAGGAGGCGCGCACGGGAGATCGGTGATGAGAGGGAGTTGGGAATTTCTGGGGACGATGAGGAAATTTCTGGGCTTTATTTTTTTTTATAAATAACCCATTGATGTCCCTACGGATTAATCCGTAGGGCCTTTTTTTGCAGTTCCGTAGAGCCAAATAAAAGATTACATTTTAATATTTTAAAATTAATCCATAGGGCACTGTAGAGACAACTATCTGGCCTTAAGGATTTATCCGTAGGGACAATAAAAAGTAACCCCTACGGATTCCTGTAGCCGTAGGGGAAACCCCTTTTTGTAGTAGTGCATAAAAACTATTTAGATATTGCAAGAAACAGTTTAGATATCACATTCAACTGCTTTAATATCGCTAACTATTGCTTAAATATCGCAGGAAACTAGATATCACATGTTTGGGATTTTTTGATTACTAAAAATCTTTTTAGGAGATTTTGAGTACATTTTCAAGACCGGGGGTTTTTGACAACGGAAAAATGTGCTTGGTTTTTTTTTCTTTTGAGAATTTACCCTCTCTTTTTTTATGTAAACAATAAGCTAACCTTGTTTTAATCCGTGAACTAGGTTAATTTTAATTCAAGAACTAAAAGGTAGTTTTTATTAGATAAGTAATTATTATCAAATCATTTTATATCTTTTTATATGATTTTGCTTCTTTTTCTTCTTCTTCTTTTTTTTTTTACTGTAAACACAATAAGCTAAGGGTGATGGTTGTTTTAATCCATGATCTAAGTTAGTTTTAATTCATGGACTAAAAGGTAGTTTTTATTAGATAATAGTTATTATTATGGAATAATTTTATATCTTTTGTGTGTTTTTGCTTCTTTTTTTTGTTGATTTATATTTTAGACATTTTTCTATAAGAATGACATGTGGTATTCAATGAACATTTGTTAGTCCAAATCAAAATTTAAATCGGGGACTCCCAAAGAATTGTAGTTATAATAGTAAAGATTTAGGTTTTTTTATATAGGTCCCCTAAAATATTGGTATTTTGAAAAGTATCCCCTAAAACTTTATATTTTTAAATACACCCTAAAAACTTTTCTGTTAACTAAAAATACCATTTTTCTTAAGTTAATTAGGATTAATAGTTGGATTAGAACTAATATGATAAATTATGAGATAAATTTTTTTTATATACCAACAAAATCCTCATCTCTTTTCATTCACATACAAAACCCATCTCTCTTCCTTTCCTTCTCCCCCTCACCCCTCATACAAAACCCATTTTACCCTCTTTCTGATTTTTCAGTGCAAAACCCATATTTTCTTCTTCAATCCTCCACAACCTTATTGAAAAATCTCCCTCTTTCCCCAAAACATAATCCATTATACTCTCTTTTCAATTCTTTAAGGGTTATTTGCGAAAATGCATCCATAAACTATCACGTTTTATGCATTTGATACCATTGACTTTAATAATTAGAGATTGCCACCACGAACTTTTTTTTGATATAACTACCACATGACATTAAAAATTATGCATGAATAGACCGTTATATCCTTCGATTTCAAAAAAGAAAAAAACAGAAAAAGCAAATGAAATTAAAAAAAACCTCAGGCCAACTCCTCCTCCGACATCCGCAACCCTCCCCTCTTCCCTCCGCCGCAACCACCACCACCGACTCCCATCATCATCATATCATCATCAACATATTCTTCTTCCTCTTCTTCCTCTTCATCACTATCGTCATCACCATTTCTTCATTACCTTCATCATTACCACCACCTTCACCACCATCCCCGGCCCTTCCCCCGACCTCCTCCCCCTTATCAACTCCATGTTCTCTTTTTCAATTTTATGCCTAGAAATATAAAAAAAAATCCACCATACCTCTTCTTTAACTCTCTTCCTTCAACCCATAAAGCATTGTAATTTCCTCATTAATGATGTTCAGTTGTATAATTCTTGGCACATCTCATCATCAGTGTTGCTTGCAATTCATGCACATGGATGGAGGTTCAAGAACACAAACCCCTGATTCAAATAAAATTACTTGAATCAAAATACACTATAATTACTTACTCTTCATTGACATGAACAAGGTACTTTGCTGGAGAATCTCCACGTTGTAGTTGAACCATGATGTGCTCGATGAAATGCCATATAGAAGGCACTGCTGAGGATGATGATAATTTCCATATCCAACAAGGTCTGAAATTATGCCCTACTCCGTCCTTTCCGCCGCCTCCTTACCGTCACCAACGATCGGACTCATCTACACTGTTGCGGCCTCTAGTTGTGCCACACAAAATAAAGCTTGATTTTGGTTTTTTCCCCTTTCTTTTAACCGGTTATTATACTACCGATTCATGATCTACACCAAATTCCTTTATTCAACGATTTAGGTGATATGTGTCTGTTAATTCTGGCAATTTTGATCATGGTGATGATGGAATTTTGTAAAAAATTATTCATCTGACTTTATAATTAGCTTGTACTGAAGAAAGATTATATATACGTGACTTCTTCTTCCTCTTCTTCATCTTCATCACCATCATCACCACCTTCACCATCATAATCCTTTTGAATAAAGATGAGAGCTTTATAAGATTTGTTCTCCTCCTCATCTTCATCTTCATCTTCATCTTCTTCAATGTCTTCTTCTTCTTCAAATTTGGGTTTTTTTTAAAGGAAAAGGAGATCGATTTGCTAGGGCCTGGAGATTTGTTGAGGGAGGGAGGGAGGGCTTCGAGGGAAGGCGCTGGAGGGAGGGCTACGATCTGAGGAGTCG
The DNA here is from genome assembly GCA_030015575.1 of Agapanthus africanus. Lineage (NCBI taxonomy): Eukaryota > Viridiplantae > Streptophyta > Magnoliopsida > Asparagales > Amaryllidaceae > Agapanthus > Agapanthus africanus. The sequence goes on from CM057339.1 coordinate 34,623,716, forward strand.
TCGATCTGAGGTATGGAGAAAGAAATAGAGTTTTTTTTTCTTTTCGATTTGGGTTTGGGGGGTGGGGGCGAGAAATAAAGTGAGTTTTTTTTTTAATTTCATTTTCTTTTCTATTTTTTCTTCTTTGAAGAAGAAAGAAAAGAAGAATAAGGAAGAGCAGACAAAAAAGGAAAGACAGTACAAAATTGCAAAAAAAGGAAAGACTGTAACGTTTTAAAAATAATTAAATAAATAATTAAATGAATAAAATTGTTTAAGTGAATTTTTTGAATTTCGGTAAAGTAAAATGTATTTTTCGTAAAACTAAACCGTAATTGTTTTTCATTATAATTTCAAAAATACCTATTTTAATTATGTAATTACTAGTAAATGGTGTTTATTTAGCCACTTATAAATTTTTAGTTTAATTAAATATTTTTCCTAAATTAATTATTTTAAATATTAACATAAGCTTTATTTTTACACTAAATTAGTGTAAATTACAAATTTGAATGATTTTAATTTGTAAAAATGAACCATGTCATATTAGAATTTAGTATGTATCATGCAAAATTTATTTGCAAATTTTTCCATTTTTCTAGAGCTTTCTTGAGTTGCTATAGTAAAGAAATAAAAGAAAATAAAGAAATTCATGAATAGACAATTTGAGGTGATATTTGGGGGAAACTTCTACACAATTTTTTCACTCTCTTCTTTCTCTCCCTCACCTCCAAATAATGGCCGGCCTCACCCCATGGCAGCCCCCCCCATTTCCACTTCATTTTTTGTTCAAAATTCATCAAAAATCCATCAAAAATTCAACAAAAAATGCACAAAATCCTATTTATTTCCTACCCTTTTATTCTTGCTCATTTTTACATGGATTTTGGAGTGGGAAAGCATGCATTTTGGAGGCTCATTTTCATGTTGGGAATTTAGGTTGTGGAGGTATAAATCCTTTTCTTTTGATTTATTTCTATTAGATGTTTCTTTTAAACATAATTAGATTTAATATAGTAATTCTAGTTGCAAATTTTAAAATTCAAGTTAGGGTTTGTAAATTCAAGTGGTGGTTTTTATTAATTTTTTAGGGTTATAATAACTAGTTTACCATTTTTAGAAGTGGAAATTCTTGCATGGTTGATATATTGCAAATTGTTATCCAAATTTCTTAAAGTAAACCATTTTTAATAAACTAGATTTCTATTTATGGTATATATGGGTGAGATAAAATTCTAATTAATGTTTTTATCATTATGTTATGGTTTTAATAGGGATATTAACATGTTAGTGGAATGCAAAACCTAATCTAGTTATTAGTTTCAATTGTTAGTTAATAAAGTGTGATAAATATGCTAATTATGCTAGTTTTTGCAAACTAGATTTTGGAAATTCCTAAATAAATTAGATTAAAAATATAATTATGGTTTCATTATATCATTATCATCATGAATTATAGTTTAATACATTAATTCATGCACAACCATGTTTTGTGGTGGAATTGTGGTATTTTGCTTATAAGATGTTGGAAATTTCTAAAAGTTGCAAACTAGAAATTCCAAATCCATGTATATTTGTGTAATAAAAATATAATAATGGTTTGTATAGTCTAGTTATGCTATTTAATGAGTTTTATGACGATTGATTTCATTTAAATGTCAAGTTTTGAAGAAAAACGGTAAATTGGCATTTTCGGGTTTTACGAAATCGGGCGATTTGATGGATTTTAGGGTTTCGATGGATTTAATCATGTTTTATAATATAAGTAATGAGTTTTAAAACTACGAGTTATTTGTTGATGTTTATCTCGATCCATCGGAGTTTGTACGCCGATATCGAGCGATATTTGGTTCTTTTGCGTGAACGGGACGTAGGTTTTAACCTATGCTGGTTCCTTGCGTCATTTTGACTTTTGTATGTGATTCAGTTTACGATACTATTTATATGTTTGCGTTTAGGTACCCTCACGTAGACTGCGGGCGATGAAGAGGAGGATGGCGACACCGTCTTCGGCAGACATGGACCAGGTGAGTAGATGTATATCTACGGGGGGAAGTCGGGTGGATGGCGTTTAGCACCCCCGCAACGTAGAATAGGAATAGTACTTATTGTCATTAGAAAACCAGATGTGACCCTAGATTCTTAATGAGTAGGACCCTAGTAATGACCCTAAGCTGGACTAGACTGATTTAGGAAAACCATACCAGAGGATGAATACCTTGGAAGAGGTTCGTAGGTTTCAGATAGAAACACACACACGCACACACTGAAACTCGACATGGTGTATACGTGTATGTGTATATATATATAGGACTAGGTATAGGTATATATATATATACAACACGTATATGGGATTCATTGATGTGATATGATATCCGAGGTATGATGAAACAGTATAACTGGGCTTGATGCCGTGATCCTTGGCTATACAGTCGTATTAAGTGTTAGCGGATCATTAGAGAATGATATAATGAACATGTATACATAAATTATAATGGGTGGTGATGATATTGAGGTACATGGGACTCTAAAATAGTACCCGGACTGTAACTTGTGACTGATCACGATATGATATATGTATGACTTGATTACGACATCATATAGGTGTGACCTGACGTCGATATCATATAGGTGTGACTTGATGACGATATGATATCAGTATGACTTAATCACAATATGATACATATGACATGATATCTCTGAGGATAAACTAATGATGCATATTATGATGGCAATGATATATGATTGATGTATGCGATTACAGTTTAGCACCTTGATCATGAGATGTGTTGATGATGATATTATACGAATGATGAAACACCTAGGAGATACTTGACCCGTACCCCGATATTGGAATTCCGTACGATGGATTTTACCGTACGAGGCATAGATATGATGATTGATCCGCACTCTTGATTCGAGGAAGCCGTACTACGTACGTGACGCTACTGAGGCTGGATCGCCGACTATTAGAAATATTGATTCAGACCTTAGGTAGACTCTTGTTTCTTATTGACTGGTTTCTTAGGTTTAGTTCCTTAGGAGGTTAGATGGACACTAGTTTAGGTTTGATTCATATAGTGGTAGCTGTACTCGTATATCGCAGAGGAGTGGATAATGCACATCTGTCTTTACATTCATACTGTAATCATCATGATGCATGTTCTTACATATGTTGCTATAATCAGTATAAACCATACCTGTTAGGACACCAGCACCATTACCGATGATGCGCATATTCCACGCACACTTATTTGCCGGCTCACACACATCATCATCGGTAATTGCTATGTCACGTACACTTTAGATCATATTGTCTTTTATGGATAGAATCAGTTAACAACTAGACCGATATAATATTGTGATTATTCTCTGATGTTAGTATAGACATGATATTTATTACTTAGACATTCATGCATTCATATTTTCATATTATCATGCAGTATTATGGGCATATGCCGACACTTATCATTTACTTACTCATGATTTTGAGATTTGGATTTCAATGAGATTTCTGGATTTTGGGGAAAACCGCAAGATTATATAAAAAAAACATCTCTCTCTCCTCCTCCTCTCTTTTTAAAATATAAGATGCGGTTTTCTCTTGATGTATGTGTCGTTCACCATGAGATTTCATGTTTTCTGATGGATTTTGAGACCCGATTCGAGGAGTGGATGAACCGTTTCGGGTACATGGTGGGCCCGGTATGGTACCCCGGGGCAAGAAGATCGAGTTGTAGACGATGAGCCTGGCAGGGGAAGGCTACCTACCGGTGATGTCTGGCGCGGCGGATATCCGGAGGATACCGACCGTTGTCATGAGATTTGATGATATGGGCCGATCCGGACTGACGGAGCCCGAGGTATTGAGACTATGAGACTTGAGGTTTACATGTTTGTGTCGATGCTTGACACGGATTTTTATGAATTTCATTGTAGAGATTTCAGATTCCTATACACATTTTACTATGATAACAGCTAAAGATTTCTTATACAGATATTTCTGGATTTCAGGATTGATTATTTTATATTCATGATGCATGCATATCCATTCATATGACATAGTATTATATGAGGCACTGACACGAGCACGGAGTATCTGCATTTACACATAGTTTTACGCTGCTATTACTAGATGATTGGGATATAATAGTGTAATATTATGACCTACGATAGCGTCATGCATTCGATTTCTTTTCGTAGATGTCTTCTACTCACGAGTTGGCAACTCACCCCCATTGTGCCAAATTTTATTACAGGTTCGATGTACAGGTTTCCCTGGCAGTTGCTGGCACATCATTTCATTCAGGGTGATTTGCACGGTAGGTTGGTTCACTTGTATCTGAACCACCATTGTATTTTTATTCATTCATTTGTATCTAGTAAGCTCCATCAACCAAACTTGTATTACTTGATAAGTTTATTGGACCAGTCTTTTATTTCGACCTTAGAGTCGCGCATGTATTATTCTGATCTGGTGGTTTGTTTTCTTTGAGTTTTGAGCCTCGCCCTTTGGCGTTGTATATTATTGTGCTTGTTGCGGTTGTTTCCGCCTATTGGCGTTGAGCTAGCTCCCGTTTGGGGATGCTTTTTATTGTTTATGTATATTATACTCGTTGTACCCGTTTGGGGCCAGTTTTTACAGAGGAAACTCTGCCGAAATTTTTGGAAAAATTTGCTGATGCATTTAAACTTGTTTTCTTCATGTTTTGTTTTACTTCTTCTTCTTTTATGTGGTTTAGATTTCTGGGCTTCGGCTTACTTAGATTACGTGGCGCCTCTAGACGCTTCGTAATCTAAGTGCCGGTCACGTTCCGTACTTTCGGGTCGTGACAAAGTTGGTATCAGAGCGCTAGGTTTAACCTTGTATAAGTCTAGGTGACCCTTAGTTGATGGAGTAGGCGATTAGGTAGAGTAACGTACCGTGGGTATGGTCCGCGGCATACTTACGATACGCTACTCTGCTTAAGGAGCCTTAGGATGTATATTTGTTTGCACCGTATTTTATTCGTTCCTTTGATCTATCTTCGTCGATGTCGGATGGTAGTTTCTGTTACCACGGGCACACTGGCAGAGGGAGCTGCGGCTCGAATGCGATAACCATTAGAGTATTGGTTATTCTTGAGGATTGAAGCATCGTTTAGCGTGCGGATGAAGGGTATTCACATACCGTCCGGATGAAATTAAAGGGTTCGAACGATTATCAGAAAACCATTTTCCCAAGTTTAAGGTATTCGGAAGAACATGCAGGTATTTCGATGGACCCTCTAGAAGAATGAAACCCTAACTCAACATAATGACCACGAGAACGCCCTTGAACCTTAGGGTTTACGGCAGTTCCGCGGTGCCATTAGTGAGGCTTGGGTTTGCCCTTCTACGGCTGGATCATCGATACTGGGGTATGTATCGGATATTTTTAAACTGTACTTGAGTGTTGAGCTCTCGGGGAATTATGGAATTTTGATGGATCGATCGAAAATTTTAATTTAGTCCGGATATCAAGTGAAGGGATCGACTACGTGGGAGACTTTAAATATGAGTATTGCCGTTAGTAGCGCAGTCAGCATAGCTACGAAGGGACGAGTTCGAAGCAATCGACATCAGAGGAAAGAGGCGCACATTGACGATATTGTTTATGATTGTGATTTAGTGATTTGAATTTCATATTTCCGTTGGTTGGATTTTGGTAATTTGAGGATTTTGTTATACGATTGGTATTTCTTATGTGTACCTTCATTACATTCTATTTGTGTTTCATATATCAGTTGTATTGATGTTATTCAGTACATACCCAGTACACTTGAATTGGTTTTAATACATTTTGAGATTTTGATTTGATTTCGTGCATGTAAATCCCCGTTCTCCATCTATAAAATTTTCCTGTATTTTCCAAATCCCGTTTGTCCCCTGATTGTTCCTCGTATTTTCGTTGGTAATTGGTTACTCGAGATTCAAGATTAGCTTAATCAAAACCCTAGAATTATTTTTCCAATTAAAACCCCAGCCCAATTGGAAATCCTCATTTAAAATTTAGAACTTAAATTCATTACCTCAGCCCATTTCCTTTACCAAGCCCACACATTTTTTTAAATAAATTCCTTATAAATCCCCAGCCCATCCCTTTAAATTTCTCCAATTCATTTCCTTAGCTTCCCTCAGCCTACAAACCTTTAAAATAAAATCCCTAAATTGAGCCCGGCCCTTTCCCACTCTCAACACTCAGCCCATTTCAGTTTTTAAAAGAATTATTTTTTTTTAACGGGCCCGGCCCAGCTCAGCAGCCCGCTTCCCCATCACCTTACCCGACCCGACTCCACTCCTATTCATCTTCTCTTTCTTTCCCTCTAACGGTAACCTCCCCTGTTCACGCGCGCGATCCCATTTCCTCGCCGCGCCTCGCGCCCACGCTCACGCCCCGCTCCTGCCGTTACAACCACGACGCACACACCTCCTCGTCTCCATTAGATCCTTCACACTCGCTTCTCCCCTCATTTTCCCAAATCTATACCTCATTTCTCTCCCTCACAAAAAAAAACTCACCGAGCATAAAATTTTCCTCACTTCGCCGCCGGCGATGCCCCTCGACAACCCTCAGCGATCCCTCAATCCTCCTCCACCAATCTTCTCCCTCTAAGGCTTCACACTTCATCAACCCAAACCCTTCCATCAATCCAACCTCTGCACACAAAAACCCATTACCCGCCGAGCTCGAGTCACCCCTGCACGCCTCCTCGACGCCGACGACCCCCACCACGTCGTCGACCTCCACCTCCTCAGCATCATCACCCTCACCACAATCCCCAAGCCCCACTGCTTAATCTCTCCCTCTCTCCAAAAACCCACACAGAACCTATTATTGTTCCTAGCACCTCACTGTGCACGTCGCCGAAGCGACCATCGCCGACATCGTCGACCCCAGCAAGTCCCAGGCCAACCACAGAGCACCACCTCCGCAACCAGCAAGCACTTGACGGCTCCGGGGAACTCCGACGTCAAACCCGTGTCGCGAGCCAAGCTCGCGCAATTCGTTTTGCGGCGTACATCGCGCGTTCGTGACACCGTTGCTGCCGTGCGACCCCGAGACATTTTCCAGGCAAGTGTTTACTTGCTTCATGCTAAAATAACAGTGGTACAAACCTAAATAATCTAGTTTATGAATTTACCGATTCCCGATACGTATTGTGACCTAAGTGTTCGATGCTAGTCTCTAATGATTACAATAGTTTATTTTGACGGAAACTGATATTTTCTGTTGGCCCATTTGATGATAAATACCGTGTATGAATCTCGCTGGAAAATACGATTGATAGTGACAAAAATTGATACCCCAAATATGCCGTTAAAACTAATATTTTTCTCGTATCTGAAAATGAATAAAATCACCGTAAATTACATACAAACTAGAATGATGCGTTTGAGGGCTTAAAACGAAGCCGACTCGACGAAATTTAACCCTATGTAAAATTTCAATGATTTCCGTTCTGTAACCGTGATGATAATTAGATCGAAATGCGACTCTGGACTGCAGTCCAGAGCGTTTCTGATTATTGTGTACTGTCCCAATACCTGTTTCACTGTGTTTCTTGAAGTTGAATGTTATGGAACTCTACAGTATATTAAAGATAATTCTGTTAGCTAAACAAAACAAGTAGTTTCATTCCGTTTCATCGCCGTTTGATATTTTAAACTGTATTTAAAAGGGCAGAACGTATAACTGTCCAGAACAGATTCAGAAATGACACACTGAGATTAAACTATATATAACTCTCAACGTACAGATGCGATTGAGGATCCATCTATTGCGTTGAATACTCTATTGAAAACCCTAGATTTCATTCAACTGTAACATCGCTAAATTCTGAGCCCAACTGGGTGCAATTCGTGTCGCGAAACGGACGTTCAGTTCTGAAACTGAATTTCCAGCCGCGAGCACTTAAAATGAAACAGCTATATCTGGAAAAACCGGAATCCCGATTGAACTGAAAAAATTTTTGATGAATTGCTGACTGAGTGTTCTATTTATCTTACTTTTATCATTTTGCTGAATTCTTAACGTATTAATTTATGCAATTTATGTAAGTTAATGACATGCATGTCGATTTCATAACATACAGAGTTTATTGGTAGCATACATACATATATCATACCCTTGCCATATACTCAGTGTTAGTGCGTGTGGACATTGCATTATCATGCGTGATGGATGTTGGTTTAGGAGTGACGGGTACACCAATGGAAAGTGAATATTCGTGACAGTGATTGATACAGTGAACAGTGATAAAACCGTGCCATTGGTATACTCGTGCACGACTAGACCAAGATCATAAATAGTGTAAACCTGGGGAAAAAGGGAAAATCAAAGTGGAAAGAGTATCGTATTTAGCGGGACCGTGTTTTAGAGGATGATCATTCGAACAGTGATACTGATACATGTAGGGTAGGATCTAGCGATCCGGCTGACAGGGTTATGTCCCGGATATGTGAGCCGTTGTCTCGGGTATGTACGAGACTCCTGTTAAACATGATCCTCCTTCCACTATGCGATTTCAAACATGACCTAGAGACCAATAGGGACACATAACATATTCTGCATCATATAGTGACATAGTGATTACTTGCAATGTTCTTACTTCAGTATTACCTCATACACCTGTTTCATCTTATTACAATAATATTGTTATTGTGTCGCTCTGATGACCTGAGTATGCATGCTCAGATTCCGCGGGAGGACCAGCACAGGAGACGGATCTACCCTTCGAGTTCACGGAGATATAGTTTGGTGTACCTTCTTCATTTACTGCTTTCCATAAAAGTGATCGTGAGATTGAACTTGGTTAGTAATTGTTCTTGTTATCTGTAATTTGTGAACAGTGGAATTTTAATGTAATAAATTAGTGATGTGATTTCTTTACTACTGTGCTTTATTTACTGATTACCATGTAATGCTAGAAGCCGAAGTGTGACTACGGCGGGATGATTCCTTGACCGTAGGAGCATGGCTGGCCTAGTCATCCCTCGTTTTCCGTATTTTGGGAAGCGGGGCGTGACAGTGCATATGGGTTACGCATGATTTTAACATATGTTTCGACCTAGTTTTCATGCATTTTTGTACTGTGACTTCGATTTTGATATTCGATGTATGTTTTCATGCACCATGTGCACCTGATTAGGATTCTTGCGCATACTTGGCGCACTTGATGCGATTTTGTGCACACCAGATGCACTAAATCGGAGTTTTGTGCAGATTAGATGCACCTGATTTTGAGTCGTGCACGCCCGTTGCACTTGACAGATATTTTTGGTGCACACCTGTTGCACTTAGTTTTGTTTTTGTGTATATTCATGGTTTTTGTATTTGGTTTCGATTTCAGTGCGCACCGGACGCATATGATATTTTATTGATGTGATTGGGATTGATTTCAGTTTGAGCAGTGTTTTTTTTTATAATCATTACTATTTGATTTAGTAACCAGGCGGGACGTGTATGTTAAATAAAAGATATATATATATATATATATATATATATATATATATATATATATATATATATATATATATAGTTATTTTTTTTAATAAACGTCCGCTACTTATGCCGTGACGCATGCATCACACGGCGATTTTCAAAAAAAGGGGTTTTTGCATATTTCTTTATCCAGATATTTGGACGGTTTTACTATGATGCGCACTATATATATAAGTTATAGATTTATGTATATTATGTTGGTTGTCATATTGGGTTTTGATATTTTATTCTCGCCATAACTCCGATGATTGCGTTATGCTTGACGGAGTTGAGTTTTGTTATGTATTGATGATTTCGGAGCCACGTCGATTTGAGTGTTTTGCTAAATGTTTTAGTATTTGGAGAGGGAGTTTTAATTTAAATTCGGGGACCGAATTTCTTAAAGGGGGGAAGATTGTAACGTTTTAAAAATAATTAAATAAATAATTAAATGAATAAAATTGTTTAAGTGAATTTTTTGAATTTCAGTAAAGTAAAATGTATTTTTCGTAAAACTAAACCGTGATTGTTTTTCATTATAATTTCAAAAATACCTATTTTAATTATGTAATTACTATTAAATGGTGTTTATTTAGCCACTTATAAATTTTTAGTTTAATTAAATATTTTTCCTAAATTAATTATTTTAAATATTAATATAAGCTTTATTTTTACACTAAATTAGTGTAAATTACAAATTTGAATGATTTTAATTTGTAAAAATGAACCATGGCATATTAGAATTTAGTGTGTATCATGCAAAATTTATTTGCAAATTTTTCCATTTTTCTAGAGCTTTCTTGAGTTGCTATAGTAAAGAAATAAAAGAAAATAAAGAAATTCATGAATAGACAATTTGAGGTGATATTTGGGGGAAACTTCTACACAATTTTTTCACTCTCTTCTTTCTCTCCCTCACCTCCAAATAATGGCCGGCCTCACCCCATGGCAGCCCCCCCCCCATTTCCACTTCATTTTTTGTTCAAAATTCATCAAAAATCCATCAAAAATTCAACAAAAAATGCACAAAATCCTATTTATTTCCTACCCTTTTATTCTTGCTCATTTTTACATGGATTTTGGAGCGGGAAAGCATGCATTTTGGAGGCTCATTTTCATGTTGGGAATTTAGGTTGTGGAGGTATAAATCCTTTTCTTTTGATTTATTTCTATTAGATGTTTCTTTTAAACATAATTAGATTTAATATAGTAATTCTTGTTGCAAATTTTAAAATTCAAGTTAGGGTTTGTAAATTCAAGTGGCGGATTTTATTAATTAATTAGGGTTATAATAACTAGTTTACCATTTTTAGAAGTGGAAATTCTTGCATGGTTGATATATTGCAAATTGTTATCCAAATTTCTTAAAGTAAACCATTTGTAATAAACTAGATTTCTATTTATGGTATATATGGGTGAGATAAAATTCTAATTAATATTTTTATCATTATGTTATGGTTTTAATAGGGATATTAACATGTTAGTGGAATGCAAAACCTAATCTAGTTATTAGTTTCAATTGTTAGTTAATAAAGTGTGATAAATATGCTAATTATGCTAGTTTTTGCAAACTAGATTTTGGAAATTCCTAAATAAATTAGATTAAAAATATAATTATGGTTTCATTATATCATTATCATCATGAATTGTAGTTTAATACATTAATTCATGCACAACCATGTTTTGTGGTGGAATTATGGTATTTTGCATATAAGATGTTGGAAATTTCTAAAAGTTGCAAACTAGAAATTCCAAATCCATGTATATTTGTGTAATAAAAATATAATAATGGTTTGTATAGTCTAGTTATGCTATTTAATGAGTTTTATGATGATTGATTTCATTTAAATATCAAGTTTTGAAGAAAAACGGTAAATTGGCATTTTCGGGTTTTACGAAATCGGGCGATTTGATGGATTTTAGGGTTTCGATGGATTTAATCATGTTTTATAATATAAGTAATGAGTTTTAAAACTACGAGTTATTTGTTGATGTTTATCTCGATCCATCGGAGTTTGTATGCCGATATCGAGCGATATTTGGTTCTTTTCGTGAACGGGACGTAGGTTTTAACCTATGCTGGTTCCTTGCGTCGTTTTGACTTTTGTATGTGATTCAGTTTACGATACTATTTATATGTTTGCGTTTAGGTACCCTCACGTGGACTGCGGGCGATGAAGAGGAGGATGGCGACACCGACTTCGGCAGACATGGACCAGATGAGTAGATGTATATTTACGGGGGGAAGTCGGGTGGATGGCGTTTAGCACCCCCGCAACATAGAATAAAAATAGTACTTATTGTCATTAGAAAACCAGATGTGACCCTAGATTCTTAATGAGTAGGACCCTAGTAATGACCCTAGGCTGGACTAGACTGATTTAGGAAAACCATACCAGAGGATGAATACCTTGGAAGAGGTTCGTATGTTTCAGATAGAAACACACACACGCACACACTGAAACTCGACATGGTGTATACGTGTATGTGTATATATATATAGGACTAGGTATAGGTATATATATATATATATATATATATATATATATATACAACACGTATATGGGATTCATTGATGTGATATGATATCCGAGGTATGATGAAACAGTATAACTGGGCTTAATGCCGTGATCCTTGGCTATACAGTCGTATTAAGTGTTAGCGGATTATTAGAGAATGAGATAATGAACATGTATAGATAAATTATAATGGGTGGTGATGATATTGAGGTACATGGGACTCTAAAATAGTACCCGGACTGTAACTTGTGACTGATCACGATATGATATATGTATGACTTGATTACGACATCATATAGGTGTGACCTGACGTCGATATCATATAGGTGTGACTTGATGACGATATGATATCAGTATGACTTAATCACAATATGATACATATGACATGATATCTCTAAGGATAAACTAATGATGCATATTATGATGGCAATGATATATGATTGATGTATGCGATTACAGTTTAGCACCTTGATCATGAGATGTGTTGATGATGACATTATACGAATGATGAAACACCTAGGAGATACTTGACCCGTACCCCGATATTGGAATGCCGTACGATAGATTTTACCGTACGAGGCATAGATATGATGATTGATCCGCACTCTTGATTCGAGAAAGCCGTACTACGTACGTGACGCTACTGAGGCTGGATCGCCGACTATTAGAAATATTGATTCAGACCTTAGGTAGACTCTTGTTTCTTATTGACTGGTTTCTTAGGTTTAGTTTCTTAGGAGGTTAGATGGACACTAGTTTAGGTTTGATTCATATAGTGGTAGCTGTACTCGTATATCGCAGAGGAGTGGATAATGCACATCTGTCTTTACATTCATACTGTAATCATCATGATGCATGTTCTTACATATGTTGCTATAATCAGTATAAACCATACCTGTTAGGACACCAGCACCATTACCGATGATGCGCATATTCCACGCACACTTATTTGCCGGCTCACACACATCATCATCGGTAATTGCTATGTCACGTACATTTTAGATCATATTGTCTTTTATGGATAGAATCAGTTAACAACTAGACCGATATAATATTGTGATTATTCTCTGATGTTAGTATAGACATGATATTTATTACTTAGACATTCATGCATTCATATTTTCATGTTATCATGCAGTATTATGGGCATATGCCGACACTTATCATTTACTTACTCATGATTTTGAGATTTGGATTTCTATGAGATTTCTGGATTTTGGGGAAAACCGCAAGAATATATAAAAAAAACTTCTCTCTCTCCTCCTCTTCTCTTTTTAAAATATAAGATGCGGTTTTCTCGTGATGTATGTGTCGTCCACCATGAGATTTCATGTTTTCTGATGGATTTCGAGACCCGATTCGAGGAGTGGATGAACCGTCTCGGGTACATGGTGGGCCCGGTATGGTACCCCGGGGCAAGAAGATCGAGTTGTAGACGATGAGCCTGGCAGGGGAAGGCTACCTATCGGTGATGTCTGGCGCGGCGGGTATCCGGAGGATACCGACCGTTGTCTTGAGATTTGATGATATGGGCCGATCCGGACTGACGGAGCCCGAGGTATTGAGACTATGAGACTTGAGGTTTACATGTTTGTGTCGATGCTTGACACGGATTTCCATGAATTTCATTGTTGAGATTTCAGATTCCTATACACATTTTACTATGATAACAGCTAAAGATTTCTTATACAGATATTTCTGGATTTCAGGATTGATTATTTTATATTCATGATGCATACATATCCATTCATATGACATAGTATTATATGAGGCACTGATACGAGCACGGAGTATCTGCATTTACACGTAGTTTTACCCTGCTATTACTAGATGATTGGGATATAATAGTGTAATATTATGATCTAGGATAGCGTCGTGCATTCGATTTCTTTTCGTGGATGTCTTCTACTCATGAGTTGGCAACTCACCCCCGTTGTGCCAAATTTTATTACAGGTTCGATGTACAGGTTTCCCTGACAGTTGCTGGCACATCATTTCATTCAGGGTGATTTGCACGGTAGGTTGGTTCACTTGTATCTGAACCACCATTGTATTTTTATTCATTCATTTGTATCTAGTAAGCTCCATCAACTAAACTTGTATTACTTGATAAGTTTATTGGACCAGTCTTTTATTTCGACCTTAGAGTCGCGCATGTATTATTCTGATCTGGTGGTTTGTTTTCTTTGAGTTTTGAGCCTCGCCTTTTGGCGTTGTATATTATTGTGCTTGTTGTGGTTGTTTCCGCCTGTTGGCGTTGAGCTAGCTCCCGTTTGGAGATACTTTTTATTGTTTATGTATATTATACTCGTTGTACCCGTTTGGGGTCAGTTTTTACAGAGGAGACTCTGCCGAAATTTTTGGAAAAATTTGCTGATACATTTAAACTTGTTTTCTTCATGTTTTCTTTTACTTCTTCTTCTTTTATGTGGTTTAGATTTCTGGGCTTCGGCTTACTTAGGTTACGTGGCGCCTCTAGACGCTTCGTAATCTAAGTGCCGGTCACATTCCGTACTTTCGGGTCGTGACAAAGACGCTACCAAAAGAGCAGTTAAAAATAACGTTCACGTTTCCATGGTAGTAAGTTGCAGCCGGAGATACTAGTTCATGGTAGCAATTTGCTATAAAATTAGTTCATGATATCAAACGCACAAAACGTGATAGCTCACGGTACATTTTTGCAATTTACCCATTTTTTAATGCAAAATCCATATTTTCACTTTCAATACTCCAACATAACTTTCTTTCTCTTTTTCCAATGCAAATGTAAAATCATTAAAAGAACAAAATTATCGTTTTAGCTTCTCAATGAAGATTTCTAATGTTTGTTAGGGATGATAATTATGCTTGGGATAAAAGGCTCAGTTTTTGTTGTTTAGGGACGATAATTATGTATAAGGGCCAATTTAGTTTAATTACGAGCTTTAGGGGTGTATTTAAAAATATGAAGTTTGTAGGTGGTGTTTTTCAAAATAACAATGTTTTAGGGGCTATAAAAAAACCCTAGTATTTAACACGTATGATGCACGTTTGTATATTTTGACATGGAAAAATATTTGTGAAGAATTTTAAAGAATTAGCTAAAATAATATAGGTTTTAAATGTTCTCGCAGGACTTTATTTTTTTAAAATTTAATAAGTTATCTATTTTTCAAAAATCTTATTATCTTAGCTAAAATTATTTAAGATATTTCTCAAACTAAAAAATTTAAATGATCTAAAATAAAGAACCAACAAATCTCTTTATTTTTATATCTTAGTAATTTAATTATGTGCATGGCAAGTGCCATATTAATTGGACATGTAGGACCGTAAAACTCACTAGGATAAAGCTAAGCACTTAGTTATCCTTCTAGAAAGCGGTCGAGCTTGATCTATCTCACATCAATAACCCGACCCCTTTTCAGGGAATAATGAAGCTTTATAGGGTCTTTTTTGTCCAGATGCAGGTAGTCCGCAACATCTTCATCATTCTAGGCTAGAAAAGCAAGAGAGAAAAGAGACAGCCTTTAAGAATCAAGTTACTTCCAATCAAAACACCGGACGATAAGAAGTGCACAGACCAAGCGTCTTTCTGTCGAAACCATCCAATTGTTGGCCATCAATTGAGAATTGACTGTGATTACCCACTAAATTTGGTCACCATGAAAGGAAAGTTGTCCAACTTAAGTTCATTCTCTGAAAGCTGGAAACTTACTCTAGTACGCAGCTTGCAACTTCTTTGATACATTTGCTGCCAAATCGGATAAGCAAAAGCGTACAGGTCGAAGGGATTGAAATTTGAAAAAAAAATCGAAAGTGTACCCTGGAATCGATTGTTATAATCAATAGGTGGATAAGCGGTATATGAGAACGAGATCTTTACATATTCAAGAGAGAGGGTTTCCCGGAGCGGCCTTTGGCTTTCCCTTTGGGCAATGGTTTTACCTCTTTTTGATGTCGATTCATCCACACTTCCATTCCTTGCAGAGAAAAGCCAACTTCTTACTGGCTGGGAGCTGTATGAGCGGTAACATGTTTGTAAACTCACTCGCTATAAATAAAGGCTCGTTGCTTGAATGTCGGTAAATTAGAATGTTGTTTTTTCATGTACCTCTTACAACTCTCATTTGGCATTATAACAGCAGATAATAAGTAAAATTTTGCACGTGCGATGCACGCAATATTTAAGGATGCTTGCTTTGTTGTTTAATTAGGTGCAATTAAAATTTTGAATATTAATTTATGTCAGATGTAGATACTAACAATGAATTGGAGTAAAATTATAATTATCGGACACATTAACATTTGATTAGGTGGCACTAAACTAGACTTTAATTTCTTAGCAAATACTCAGCCTCTGTATGTCTGTCTTTAACATTAAAATAGGAGTGATAATATATCATGAGAATACAGAATCTTAGACGCCACGGGATGAAATTTCTTCTTATGACATCGAAAAAGGTCAACACTCCAACAATTTTTTCGGCGATTGACATCCACCATATTCATTTTCATCATGCAAGATGAGGATAGACCAAATTTGATGCGAGTCCGATACCCTTTCAACGTTGATTTTGTGATATAAAATTGGTTAAATTGCAAGTAAATACTTAAGGTTTCACGAGTTTGACAGATAAATACCCATCTTTGACGCTAACGGTTTGATGGCTAAGTACAGCAGATACACAATTACCATTATGCCCTCTTTATATTATTCAAATAAGTTTAAAATAACCTAAAATAATTCTCACTCTCTCTTCCTCTTCTTCTCTCTCATGGGACATCTTCCCCTTTCTCTCCTGCGATCAGTTCTGAGAAAAACCCTAATTACTTCTCAGATCTAAAGGAAGTCGAAGTCGAATTCGTATTTTGAGGGAGATCGAACGTGTTAGGGTGTGCGAATTGATTCTTTGGTGAGAGCTAAGAAATTAGAGGATTTTCATCATTTTCAGCTGTAAGAGGATGTATCCCTTTATTTGAAAAAAGTTGAAACCATTGATTTGATTAAAATTCTGGGCAAGAATTTATTTTTGGTTTCATCAGTTACAAAAATTAGGACATGAATGATTGGATTGAAAACGGAGCATAATGGGTTTGATGGTTTGGGTGGAGGGTTAAGGAATTAGGGCTTAATATGGTTCATTTCTAGACATTTTTTGGTTCTGAATCTTTTTTTATAATACGTTAAATGACTTATGTAATCTGCAATTTGTTTTCCTTGTGGAATTTGACTCTACACTTCAAAATTATATTGATTTACTTGGGGACAATGCATTGATCTGTTCTTGTAGCAATTGGTGATGAAAGTCCATTTTTATTGTTGAATCCAAGCAAAGTTTAATCTTGTGATAATTATATTAATCATTACAAGAGTCTTCTAAGCTTCAATCGATAAACATCTTCCTTTGATATGACATTGCATATTACAGTCATAAAGATTCAGATGGCATTCCTGCTGATAGATGTTCACTCTTCTTCCCTGCTTTAGCAAGAGTATTAACAAAGGTGATATGATCTATCTTCCAAACAGATTCAAATATATCTTTCTCATTTTTCCAAGTTAACACTGACTAACTATTCCCTAATTCGGTTTATAGTTTTGGCAACAAGCCTAAGATTTATACCATATGCACATGCAGGCCATGGATGAGAACTTGCAGGCACAGAAAAAAGCTGAGGCTATGTGAAGATGCCGGACTTAGACGAAGCCAGATGTTTTATACAGGGGATAAAAGTGTTAGAAATATTGGTATTTCAAAACCAAATGTATGTCTTTTAATTTATTTATGTATATGGTTCAAATCTCATGCTCATCCATATTCTTTAATTAAAAAAAAATATATTTTATGCATATATATTGCTTGATTTTGAGATGGTCAAATGAGGCTATTGACTGGGTCAAAGTCCTTGTATGATGCTCTTTATGGCAATTTAATTGGCTTAATTACTTTTTCCTTGACTCCTTTTAATTACAATAAACTTTTCATTTATTTTCAGAACCTTTTATATTCCTATAACATATATCTTCTCTTCTCAATATATGGAAAAAAAGCCAAGCCTTAAAATTGTAACACAGAGAAGATAATTTTTCTTCTTTTTTCTTCCTTATTTTATTTTCCATGAAATCTATTTCTCTCTCTGTTAAAATTGTGATAGCATAGATGTAGTTTCGAAGCTGTTCATAAGTCACAGTAATCCAATGCACGATTACCTGAGAATCCTGGGGAGTAGAGCGTTGGGAGCTTGTGCATCCGTTCAAGTTCACCGAGAGAGACGCGAAACTACTTTTAAGGACATAGCATTCTTTGTTCTCCTCGGTCCTGATTACCGCTGAAAACCGGAGACGGACTGAGTTGGAACGTCTTGCCTAAATTTGAGAGCAGATGCATGGATCGATCCATTCACCTCTCCGAAAACACTAAGCGATTATAGCGTTGTATATCGAAGGTTTGAATAGATGCGACCGATATAACTTGACTTCAGATTCTCTCTCAGGATGAGTGGTTTATTGATTGTAAGGAAGAATTTTTCCTACAGGCGCAAGCCCCTGTAGTTAATTAAGTTGTCGCGAACGATAACAACTTTCTACACTCCAGGTTGTTTTCTTCATGTGTCGTGTCTTTTGGTTTTTATTTGATTTGTCCTTGGATTGTATACGGAGACTAATTTGGTCGTCGTCCGTAGGACACGGATTAGTCCAAATCCGTATATATATATTTCATTATTTGGCCAAACATTTCTTGATTATGCCCTTATTGGTATCCTGGTTTGCTAATAAGGATGAACATAGGTTCCATTCTCATAATGTGAGGTCCATTAGTTCATAAGATTTGGGGTTCGAAACTTGAGTTCCAGCATAAGCTTTGACTGGGGACACATAGTCTCATTTGAGAACTAGGTCAACCTAGATGGTTTGAGAACATAGGCTCTTGACACTTAGTCTCATTTGAGAGCTAGATCAACTTAGGTGGCTTGAGAATTTTATTCTTACAGATCTTTGGATCATCAAGGGAGCTTAAGCTTCAAACACTTAGCTAATTTGTTAAGTCTTAGTTCTGATTGGCACTTATGGGCACTTGGTGCTGGCGCTGCTCTAGCGCACGTGCATTTCACGTGACGCTGGAGCTACCATCTTTAGTTTTGCGTATGGCACTGGCTCACGTAACTTGCACATGCGCTCATGCGTTGCCCTGCGCTCGGTGGGACATAGCATTGGATTTGGATCTGGCACTGACGCCGACGCTGCTCTAGCGCACGTGGCGCAACACAATGAACTTGGTGCTCCTGTGCACATGCATTATAGAGAGCAACCTTGGCACTGGTGCCAGCACATGTGTATTGCACGTAGCGCAGCGCGATATTGAAAGTTTAAGCTCTGGTGCACGTGTATTGCACATAGCGCAGCACACGTCATAGAGCTTAAGTTTTGTCTTCTTCCCTAGGAAAGTTAACCTTTCAAAATTCAGATTTTTATAAAGCTTAAGCTTCTGTAGTGATGATCTTTTCATCATAAAGTTCATAAAGATCAACTTTTATGATCTTGGGTTCCATTTGTTTTCCTTTATGGTCGTGGTCTTGAAGACGAGGGGTGTTCTTGATGGGGATTTGGATCTCATGAAGCTAAAACTTCGATTTTTGTTTGATCTTGATGGTCTTTTCGTCTCATGGTGGGGGGATACCAAAGTTCTTCCTCAAAGATATCAAATCTTGAGATCAAACCCCTCATGAGAGCTTAAGCTCTCGGCTAGAGATGATTTAGATCACGGATCTTTGATCCAAAGGAAGAACCTTGGGTTCTTAAGAAGCTTAAGCTTCATGGATAAAGTAAGAAAGCAAAGGGAGAATTTTCTTCTTCTCGAAGACAAATTTCTTCTTGGCTTGATGGAGCCAGTGATCTCCTTGTGAACATTTTGGGGGTCTCTCTGTGTGTGTATAGCTGTATGAATCTGATGGATGTCTATGGAAGATTAATCTCCCCCTCTACTCCACTTTGTAGGAGTAGTTGGGAAATTTGGAGAGAATCTCTCCTATGACCTCTTTCCTCCATTATTCTCTTTTTATGTATTGACAATAACAAAAGTCACTATTTTTATGTGGAAAAAGGTATTGGAATGTAAAACATATTGTGGCTTATTAACAAAATTTATGGTTGCTTCTTATGTCTAGAACATGTGGAGGCATATTATGATTGTGGAGCACCAGTTAAAGTCAAAGTCATGAGATTTGTGGCTCTATTTAAATGTTTGATGAGACCTCATCAAACCGAAAAGGTTTTTTGGAAATAAAAACGCATATGTACTAAATGGGTTTATTTCAATTTCTTATATGGGTTTATCAAACAAAGGTGGAATTATTGATTATGTTGATTAAACCTTTTTTTGAATTAAATGTTGATTAGATTTGTTGGTAAATTTTGAATCGAATATGTTTCTTTTTGATATATATATTTATTTTATATTTAGTATTGTTTGAGTTTCTAATTTCATAATGTTTCTTTTTGGTATATATATTTCTTTTGTATTTAGTGTTGTTTGAGTTTCTAATTTCATATTAAAAGGAGAATATTAAGTTTTCTTTTATTAATATTTTGGTAGTGAACTATGCCTAGCTTTTGAGGTCATATAAAAATTATGAAATATTTTTAAATGCTATTATTTAATTGTTCATATGAAAAGTAGAAGATTATGGTTAAATCTTTTATGAAGAGCTCTTGTGAATATTGGATAGATAATGCGTCTAAATTTGATTTCTCGGAGGGAGTATTGGGGGCCAATAGCATCTGATTGTATGCTATTGGACATAGAGAAAAATAATAATAAATTTGGTGCACCTATTGTGATCATGCGTTTAATATTTACAACTTCTAATAGCTTAACACTTTTATGATCATATTGTGTAGAGAATGTTTATAGATTTTTAGACTATGATTACATATTATATTTCTACATTAGTCACTAGTAAAATAAGGGGTTGCCCCTACGGATATTGACATACGTAGGGGCAATTTAAGTTTGTCCCTACGGATTAATCCGTAGGGCTAAAAGGTTGCCCCTACGGGCATAGACGTCCAAGAATAAAAATATTAATTCTTAATTTGGTGTTTGCCCCTACGGAGCCGCAAACAAAGGACCTACGAGTATATCCGTAGGGGCAAGTAAATATCGATTTAACAAAATCCCAGATCGATCGCCTACGCTCGCTCACTTTCTCTCTCTCTCGATAGCGCGCGAAAAAATTCCCCAATTCGCCACGCCGTCGTCGCCAACGTCATTCTCGTCGTCGCCACCGTCGGTTTCGTCGCCACCTCAGCTCTCGTCGCCACCGCGGTTCAGGTCGTCGCCCCAGCCCCAGCGCAGCAGCGGTTCAGGTGAGTAAATTTTTGGATTACTTCGGGCTTAGGGTTCAGGTGAGGTAAATTAAAGATTTTTGGGATTATTTTGGGCTTAGGGTTCATGGCACGCGAGTTGGGGTTGGGCAGGGGTCGCGGTCGCAGTCGGGGTCGGGGTCGGGGTAGGGTTAGGGTTGGTGTTCGGCTGCTGTAGGTGGGGCTGGGGTTAGGGTTTGCCTTAGGGTTGGTGTTGGGGTTTAGCTGGCCGCACTGGGTTTAGGGTTAGGTTGGGGCTGGGCTGGGGTGGGGCTGGGGCTGGGGACGAGGGCTGGGGCTGGGTTGGGGTTAAGTGGTGGGGAGTTGGAAAATTATTCTAGTATGTATCCTTACACTCTAGTTAGTATAGCAAGATGCCCAGATGTGTTCTTGTGTACTGCTGTGTAAACCATTCTTTCACCAACTAATTCGTAGCAAAACTGGCTTTGGTGTTGTCAATTGATGTAGCCTTGAAAACTGGCTTTGGTGCTGGCTTTGGTGTTGTCAATTGATGTAGCCTTGAAAACATTGTTATATCATCCGATCACATTTCTTTCTTGTAGATGTTGTTTGGATATTGGATGCATTGTTCATATTTGATATGTAAAAATAAAAAAATAAAAAATTGTAGTCAGATTCATATTGAAAATGGATGTTAAGTGTTCTTTGGGCTCATATCGAATATGTTGGATGATTAGTGTCCTTGGGCACATGGATTCTCAAAGTCTTAAGGTTGATTCATGAATTTATGTGTCTTTTTTGTTTGTTTTGTACCAAATGAAAATGAAAGATGATGGTTTACGAGTTTCTTATTCTTTTGTTTGGTTGTGCCCAAATTGTGGACATGGATTTTTTTGCAAATCCTTACTTTTTTCGACGGAATGGAAAGGGCTCCAAATATCCTAGTTGCATCAATCAATCCTAAAATCAAGTTTGCAAACCAAATACAAAACTGGCAAGTTTTTATGGATTTGATATTCCAAAAATCCAACTCCAATCCAAATCCACTGAGGGGTTGTTTGTTTCATGGAATTAGAGCGTAAGTATGGAGGGGACAATTACTGTAATAATACCAATGTCATGTTTTTTCTTGTGGTGTTTTTCTTGTTCCTTCAGTATGAAGTTTATGTTTGTTTCCTTGACATGAAACCATGACTTGAGTGCATTTACATCATCACACATCATCCACTACTACAATATGGTGTTGCCCCTACGGATGATGAAATCCGTAGGGGCAGATTTTTCTTGCCCCTACGGACTAAGCCGTAGGGCCAAATGGTTGTCCCTACGGTGCCCGACATTTTAATTTAAAAATATTAAGTCTTAATTTGTTGTTTGGCCCTACGGAGCCGCAAACCAATAACCTACGGTTATGTCCGTAGGGGCATCTAAATGGGAATTTAATAAAAAAAAGGCACAGAAATGCCCTACGCCTCGATCTCGATCTTTCCCTCTCGTTCCCAAAATTTTCTCTCGTTCCCGCGTCTCCAATTTTCTCTTCGTCGCCACCGCGCGCCCTCCGTTCTCAGCCCGCCACCGCCTTCCGTTCTCGGCCCACCACCGCCCTCGTTCTTCCTCGTCGCCGATTGCGTGCGTCGTCAACCGCCAAGCGTCTCCGTCGTCTCCTCCACTGTCTACAGGTAAGTAAATCTCCAATTAAACATAATTGTGATGATGTTAGGGCTAGTGTTCAGGGTTCGGGTAGGGATCAGGGTTAAGGTTAGGCATCGGGTTCAGTTTATGTTAGGGTTAGGGTTAGGGTTAGGGTTGGGGATCGGCTGGGGCTGGGGCTGGGGTTGGGGTTGGGGTTTAGCTGGGGCTGGGGTTAGGGTTAGGTTGGGGCTGGGGTTGGGGTTGGGGTGGTTGGGGTTGGGGTTTAGCTGGGTCTGGGGTTAGGGTTAGGTTGGGGCTGGGGTTGGGGTTGGGGTTGGGGTGGGGCTGGGCTGGGCTGGGGCTGGGGTTAGGATTAGGTTGGGGTCGGGGTTTGCTGAATTTGGCAAACCTGAGAAGAATTTCCAGCAATTTTAGCCTGGTTTGATTACTATAATTATTGTTGATCGAGAAAATCGTGGGTCCTTCTACATCAAGGAATATCAGTCGCATGGCAGGATTTAGTCCGGTTTTGGCCTAACCGCATTTATGAATTTGTCTTTTAGATATTTTCCTGAGTGTCACATCGTTCTCACCCAAGTTTGTAAGCCATGTTCATTATTCTTTCAATTCTTTTAACTTGAATATGCCAGTTATTGTTCCGTTTACTATAAAGTTGCAACAAAGAGTCTCTGTTAGCACTTCCATGCACCCTTTACATGTTTTTATCATATCCACTCCTATCTATCCAGAAAGTCAACATCTTCTGGTATTTGTTTTCAAAAAGAAAAGATAAGAGAGGAAAAGATATTTGTCCTTCTCATATTTGAGCCATACTTTTGATTTTCTTGCAGATTCTGGGTTGATTTTCTGTGATAATTCATAAACATAGTAATATTTGTAATGTTTCTTCTTGTTAGTCTAGCTTTCCTCTTATGAATGCCAACACTGTTTTTGCCCTCCTTTTCTTCGTGGCACATGATATCTTGCACCTCTCCTCTCGAAAACTTATTTTCTCCTTTCCTAATCTATCCGAGGCTTAGCATAATCTAGTTGCGATAAACAATTCCATCTTCTGCTACTATGGTGGCACTGAGAAACTTCCATTTAGAAATGACAACACGTATTTTGTGGAAGTACTGTACAGAAGTAAAACCACAACGGGCACGACAAATTTGTTGACCAGGTTCCGATTACTGTGTGAAAGTTGTTCGGATGAAATTCTAATTCTGGTGGAATTGAAACCGATAACCGGTTCATATGGTGATTTAGGCTGCTTCAGTGATATTTGTGCCTACATTGATGCCTCAAGCAACGAATCAAATGATGTGGATCACAAACTAATTAAATAAATTTTGAATACCAATCTGGACTGGGATTTGAATACCAATCCTAGTTTGCTACATTTTTTTATATATAGTAGATGGTGATACTTCTTTAAGTAAAAACAACCCTACACTTAAGCGAAATCATAAATCGAAACACACATATATAGAATACAACTCACATTCCTTGTTCTCTGTTTCAGCATCAATCTTCTGATATGAACTAATGATGGCTTTCACATAGGCTTTTCCCTTTAGAGACTTCTTAGTGTCCAATGGAAAGCATACATCAGATTTGTGCAGGTCGGGTTCTTCTATGACTTTCAAGAGTCTCAACTGATTCTGTAAATTACACCCTAGTTGGGTGATACTTTTACCACTTCTCACTGCAGGTGCGCTCTCGATATTCAAAATGGATATTAGAGAGCGCACCTGCAGTGAGAAGTGGTAAAAGTATCACCCAGCTAGGGTGTAATTTACAGAATCAGCTGAGACTCTTGAAAGTCATACAAGAACCCGACCTGCACAAATCTGATGTATGCTTTCCATTGGACACTAAGAAGTCTCTAAAGGGAAAAGCCTATGTGAAAGCCATCATTAGTTCATATCAGAAGATTGATGCTGAAACAGAGAACGAGGAATGCCATTTTTTTCTTCTTCTGCCACATTACTGTCTTCTCCTTCTGCCACATTACTGTCTTCTCCTTCTTATTATGTGCGCGTGCAAATTCAATGACTATATTGAGAATATGGATTAATAGTGGGTAGGAAAAGTATTTCTCAAATGGCTTTTGCGTCTTAAAACCATAAACTACTAAGTAATGGCATACATAATTTTTTTAGTATAAAGGTTGTTATTTTAAGTTTTCCCTTATAGAGATATGATCTAACTGCATCTATAAACTATAAGTGTGCAGAAAATTATGATAAGAAACCATAAGAAAGGGTCGTAGCCATGCATAACCTTGAATCTACATACCAAATCATGCAAAAGCATGCACTTATTGTCACCTTGCCTTGGAATATAAAATATCTTGGAAGACTATAAGCGAGTATTTAAATCTTGATAGCTTTTGACTTCAACATATATTTTTCTTAAGTACCATGAAATATACTTCCTCCGTATAAACCGTTTTCAGGAAGATGGATTAATAATGACAAATTATCCATTGTGGCTCACTAGGTTAGCATTTTCTCTTCTATTGACCATCTTACTAATCTGCTTGGTAAATTTATTCGAAACCGGCTGCGAATCATTAAAAGACATGCATAAGAAAGAAAGCTAAAATACAGATATATAGCATACCGATACATCGAAACTTCATAGTTGCGATGGCAATCCAGAGATATTTATTTCTACACACGTGGTGCGCGTGCGAATGCGTCAGGCATCATGGACAAATATTTCAGAACATGGAAAGTATTATTCGTATAAAGTAATTAAAACTTTTAAACATCTTGGGTAGATATTTTCTTAGTTGATGCAATCATATCATGAGGACTAAATTTAAGCTATTATACATATGCATATGTATTTTTCTAACCTAATATATCTCACACACACACACACACACACACAGAGAGAACACCAGTTTGGTAGAGAAATCAGCTAGCAGGACCCTGAAGAAATAGAGTCCATAGCATTGCTCATCATCATCATCCGTGATCCCTTTGATGCCTTATTATCAAAGGGATCATGGATGATGATGATGAGCAATGCTATGGACTCCATTTCTTCAGGATCCTGCTACCTGATTTCTCTACTTACCTGGTGTTCTCTCTCTCTCTCTCTCTGTGTGTGTGTGTGATATATTATGTTAGAAAAATACATATGCATATGTATAATAGCTTAAATTTAGTCCTCATGATATGATTGCATCAACTAAGAAAATATCTACCCAAGGTGTTTAAAAGTTTTAATTACTTCATACGAATAATACTTTCCATGTTCTGAAATATTTATCCATGATGCCTTACGCATTCGCACGCGCACCACGTGTGTAGAAATAAATATCTCTGGATTGCCATCGCAACTATGAAGTTTCGATGTATCGGTATGCTATATATCTGTATTTTAACTTTCTTTCTTATGCATGTCTTTTAATGATTCGCAGCCGGTTCCGAATAAATTTACCAAGCAGATTAGTAAGATGGTCAATAGAAGAGAAAATGCTAACCTAGTGAGCCACAATGGATAATTTGTCATTATTAATCCATCTTCCTGAAAACGGTTTATACAGAGGAAGTATATTTCATGGTACTTGAGAAAAATATATGTTGAAGTCAAAAGCTATCAAGATTTAAATGCTCGCTTATAGTCTTCCAAGATATTTTATATTCCAAGGCAAGGTGACAATAAGTACATGCTTTTGCATGATTTGGTATGTAGATTCAAGGTTATGCATGGCTACGACCCTTTCTTATACTTTCTTATCATAATTTTCTGCACACTTATAGTTTATAGATGCAGTTAGATCATATCTCTATAAGGGAAAACTTAAAATAACAACCTTTATACTAAAAAAATTATGTATGCCATTACTTAGTAGTTTATGGTTTTAAGACGCAAAAGCCATTTGAGAAATACTTTTCCTACCCACTATTAATCCATATTCTCAATATAGTCATTGAATTTGCACGCGCACATAATAAGAAGGAGAAGACAGTAATGTGGCAGAAGGAGAAGACAGTAATGTGGCAGAAGAAGAAAAAATGACATTCCTCGTTCTCTGTTTCAGCATCAATCTTCTGATATAAACTAATGATGGCTTTCACATAGGCTTTTCCCTTTAGAGACTTCTTAGTGTCCAATGGAAAGCATACATCAGATTTGTGCAGGTCGGGTTCTTCTATGACTTTCAAGAGTCTCAGCTGATTCTGTAAATTACACCCTAGTTGGGTGATACTTTTACCACTTCTCACTGCAGGTGCGCTCTCTAATATCCATTTTGAATGTAATATTATAGATATCCATGCCTGTTTATGTCAAAATTACTTATATTGTCAATGTTTGATTGTCTAGTTGTTGGTGATGCGTCCATATCAGGGACAGAGGCCACTTCCGTTCCTCCAGGTATGTTTATATATTATATAGGGCATGTATATTGATTTAGAATGCTATATCATAAATATACACACATTCCTTTTGCTCTTAGTCGTCCAACTCATTATCATGGGCTGCTTGATGAGATTAGATTTGCGCCTGATGATCTACAAGAGCTTGTTCACTCCCTGTCATATGTGTAAGCAGCGCTATATGCGAGTTTACCTTGTTAGTATGTATGTACTGAAATTAATTAATATTATTCAAATTTTGATACATGCAGATACCAGAGGAGCACATCTTCTATCTCTGTAGGTAAGGCTTTGAATTTGTTGATTTTGGTATTTCTTGTCAATTTTATAGACCAGTATGTGCTAAATATAATGTTCTGACAGTTGCTAGGGGGAAGGCAGCATTCCAGGCTGCTAACCCCAGTCCTGGACGCCGCACAATGACGTCACCACGGAGGTTGGGAGAGAGGCCGAGGACTGGGCTCTAGCAGGGCCCATATGAGGTTGGACTCCACCCCGGCGGTTACTTCCTCCGTCTCCAGTGAGCGACGTATCCAGCAGGAACTGGAGAGCTTGAAGGCCACCGTTCAGGAGTTGAATGAGATGCTGGTATGTATACTACTTAATAGTAAAATATAATGTCATATTATAGATATCAACATATCCAATATCAGTACATAGCCTGAGCTTATTTGGTTATAGACTTATGTTTTATTAATCATACATGTACATATCTAATTAAAATAAACTACAGTTTTCCAAACTAGATATCCAAATGGGGTTTCGAAATAACTCGATAATGATAAGAATTCGAATGTGGGTGTAGGAGCTGGTGGTTGAGCAGGCCCAGGCCTCGGGGATCGATTTTACTGGACAGAACGATCCGAGGCTGCTGACCCCAGTTCTGGACGCCGCACACGGAGGGCACCACGGAGGTTGGGAGAGGCCGGGGATTGGACCCTAGCAGGGCCCATATGAGGTTGGACTCCACCCCGGCGGTTACTTCCTCCGTCTCCAGTGACCGGCATGTCCATCATGAACTGGATAGCTTGAGGGCCAGCGTTCAGGAGTTGAAGGAGATGCTGGTATGTATACTACTTTATAGTAAAATATCATTTCATATTATATACATATCAACATATCCATAATTAGTACGTAGCTTGAGCTTATTTGGTTTTAGACTTAAGTTTGATTAATCATACATACATATGTAATTGAAATAAACAACGCTTTTCCAAACTAGATATCCAAACAGGGTTTCGAAATAACTTAATAATGATACGAATTCGAATAATAAACAGTTCTTGCACGCTTCTTACACACGTTATATCCAGACGCGACAGGGTAGATCGTCCGAGCCTCCACACGCATCTCCTTCGGCTGCGGCTCCGTAAGCCACTACATCGGCTGCGGTTCCGCAGACAGCTCCTGTAGCTCCACCGCCCACTTAGACTCCCGCAGCCGCGGCTCCGCAAGCGACTACCTCGACGGCGGCTGCGCAGACCACATCGCCGGCTCCACATGCCGCTCAGACTCCCGCTCGCGACGAATTGCGGAGTTTATTGACCGAGGAGCAGGCGCGCGTTATTCTATCGTTATTCAGAGGTGGAGCTGGACCGAGCTAGGGTAGATTTTTGGTTCTTTTTTTTTTTGAAACATGTATTTATTTATATCATACACATTGTACTACATTTTGAAACGATATTGATATTGGTTTGTATTTATATCATATTCAGTTTTTGTGTTTCTTTTGTATATTATATATATGCGTGAGATGTGATTATGAATACTGCAATATATGATTTGATTGATGTATATATTATTGTGCACAGGGCGGGAAAAAATCAAGCAGCCCATTTTTAAAAAAAAAATACAGACAATATGTACCTACGGATTAATCCGTAGGCACACATGTTACCCCTACGGATATGTCCGTAGGGGCAAAATATCAGCAGTAACTGATATTCCCCCAGATCACAGTTGCAGGGGGTTGGGAAAGCCCCTACGAATATATCCGTAGGGGCAACTGACTCTCCCCTACGGCGTTATCCGTAGGGGCAAAATATCAGGAATTCTGAATTTGTGCCCCTACGGAAACGTACCTACGCATATATCCGTAGGGGTTAGTACATGCCCCTACGGATATATCTGTAGGTCCAAGTAATTTATTAAAATAAACCGTAAATTATATAAAATCTTATACCCTACGGCGTTATCCGTAGGGGCAAAAGGACCTACACATATATCCGTAGGGGCAACAATTTGACCGTAGGGGCAAGTTCAGGGCCTCAACTTGCACCTGCGGCCTTTGTACCTACGGGGTATTTTTTCGCCCCTACGTATATATCCGTAGGGGCAGTTGGTTGCCCCTACGGATAAATCCGTAGGGGCAACCCTTCTTTGTAGTAGTGAGTACTTGTTTATATTTAATAAGAACAAATTTGTGATATGTTTTGTCTAATTATTTTAAAAATATTAGTTGGTTGATATACCTACCGAAGTCATTGTTTTGAATTTTGTTCTTCGATTCTAAATTGTCATTGATATTAAAAACCAACTATTGGTCAGTGGTGCTCTTTGAGAATGGTATTTTTTGGATACGCTATTGATTATATATATATAGAGAGAGAGTTTATCGTGGATATTTTTCTTATTAAAAGATTATGTTTCAATATGATCTTAGATCTGGATGGGAGAAAATTTATGGGTGAATATTAGATCACTCCTATTGGTGGTGTGATCGTTTGAAGCGCATCCAAGTATTGTGTAGCCCAGTTTCTTATTGGTCAGGGATTCCTTTCTCTTTTTCTTTTCTTCTCTTGGAGTATCCATAACAAATTGACTGCAAAACTCACCTAATTCTTTTTTGCCAGTCAATTTATGGTCTTTTAATTTATTTTTTAACTTTATATCATTACATAAAATCAATCCTTCTTGTACACAGGTGTTTATTAAACGACTATACATGTACATGTTATAGGGTATAACCCATCGTGCTGTATCAGAGTTATGATTGGCTAATTAATTTTTCTTTCCAGAGTTATGAATATTTAGTTTATAAGTTATGATGTTTTCTAAGCCATGTAGACTTAAGTGTTCTTTATAGATTTCTTCTTTTAAATTTCAAGGTTGGATGTAGCTGATTATAGCTCTTTCAACACCCTTCGGGGAGAAATTAGCGGGATTGAAGAGTGTAGCCCTTCACAGGATAAGCTTTTCTTCTGAAAACCAAGAAGAATAAAAAAATAAATATTTACTTATAGATTATTTTATTAGGTAGTTACTCATGGAACAACACTAAAGTCGTGTAGGGAATTCCATTTTAGCCAGGGATTGACGTTTATATGGTAACCCGTAAAACGTTGACAGCCATATGAGTAAAAATCTATTTTAATAATTTTTGAGTATAACTCAACTGAATATTTTTAAAGATTATATGTAATAGAAAAATTTCATCGCTTCTAAAGTAATTTATTCAAAACTCTGGGTAGAAAACTTTATGTCTTCTTCAACATCTTCTGCAATATCTACTAAGTTAGCTCGTAATAAGAGCAAACATGTTAAAAACTCTAATTTGATAGAGTATCCCTCAGATGAGGAACAACTGAACAGGTGGAAAATTCCTAATGTTCCACCTAAAGAGCTTTATAATATCGGGACGTTTGATTTCTCGTCCAGATTTTCTATTAAAAGTATGGAAAAAAAACTCTTTCTGTGGATAGTACAGAACAAACGATTCAACTCCTTTATGAAAAGGATGTATTTAGATTTGAGAAGTATTATAAGTACCTTCACGTATGACTTATTCAATTGGATTTTAAGTCTCTTACCTTATAAGGTTTAAATACTTCCATTTTAACTTCCCTTAGAGACGCGAGATGTCTCAATTGGATACCTTCCCTAAAGGGAATTATGTAGACTAGTCTGTGTCATGGACCAGTCTACTTTGATATTTACCCTAATTTAATATTGTCTTTAACTGACCCTAATATTCTTGAGGGAGTTACTTTAAATTTAAAGACAAATGGTTACAATTTTATGAGGGGATCGGAGACTATCTCTATAGTTTACAGAATTCATTTTGAAGTCCTAACTACCATGACACCTAAAGTTAAGGCTAAAATCGAATGCGGTAAAACCACTTTAATTGAGACAAATCTACTGTCTTCTGGTATCACCACCAACCAAGTTATAAAATGGGAAGAAATAGATTTCCCTGAATCATGGGTTTCAACTTCCACGGTTCCTCCTAAACCGATCATTGATACCGAGGTCGATCAAATAATACAGACCGACGACGGAGGTATTGAGATTAAATTTGGTTCGAATAATATTACTAAGATATCCGGTAATCCTAATATAGCTAGTACTTCTTCTATTTATAATGGTAGAAGATCGTTTTCCTAGACCCAACTCTTCTTATAAGCCAGATAGAGAAGTCAGAGGTATTAATATTTCTGAGATGAATATTTCTCATTTTATTTATGAGAAAGATAATAAAACCTCTCCTAGCTCATCAGAGATGAGCTTTTACATATAAGTTTTTATGGATCTTACACCAAATAATTCGATAAAAATATTCCTTAATAAGGAATTTATGAAAAGGAAACACACTGCCTTTAGAAATTGGTTTGCAGAGTCCTTTTATAAAGAACAACGATATTTTTATAAAGATCAGTTTTATAAACATCTTGAAAAAACCAATGTCTTATATATTTTGTTAATTGGTTTTTAGAATACTCTCTTAAAGAACAGGACAACAAGATTAATATTCTTGAAGAACATTATAAACAATGGTCTATTATAAATGATAAGTCTATTAGATCCATATATCCTCCGGCTGAACCTCTTAGGTTGTCATGCATATCTACTTCTAATTTAGAAACAATAGCTTTTATGAAGCCCTTAGTTGATAATAGAATAGAGAATATGCTTAAAGAACTTCAGAAGGTTTTTAACCAAAATAATTTTACGAATATTCATATCCAAATTATTGGTCAACAATTAAGCATGGTAGAATCTATTCTAGATAGCCTGATTAATAAACTACAGGCACTTGCCATAATAGAAACCCCTACTATAGTTAAACCAGCTAGTAATAATAACTATGTTCCTATTAAGTTATCTGCAGATATTTTAGGCTTTAAATTATCCAAAGATAAAAACATATCTTCAGATATTATAACCGCCTTAGAAAATAAGTTTAGTAATGTTAGACTTAATACCCTTAATGGCGAACCTTCTGAAATATCAAAAGATGAATGTGATATTGAGAGTAATATCTCTGAACCTCTGATTAATACTTCTGAGATTTACAATTTTTTTAACGAAGAAAATATTAATGTTATCAAATATCCAAAAAGAGTTCTTAATAAACATTATTATAAAAAACCTACTCTTTTGGATGTTCTTTATGAGAAGAATGAAGCGGTTATAACAAAATTTTTTTTCCGGGAAAGACATTTATGAATGGAATATTGATGGATTAGTAGAGAAGCAAATCCATGATACTTTGCATCGAGTGATAATTTATGCCACGGTTACTAAACAGCAGGGTAATACCAATACTGATGGAGCCGGATTTATTTCATGTGGCTTCACAGGCATCTTAAAATGATGGTGGGATAATTGTTTTATACCCACTCAAAAGGTTGAGATTTTTAGCACAGTTAAATTTGAAAATAATAACCAAGTTTCTGACGCAGTTTATATTTTGATACTTTCAATTCTCAATCATTTTACAGGAGATGTAAGTAATCAAACTGAGAATGTTAGAACTTTATTACAAAATCTGAGATGCCCAACTTTAATTCATTTTAGATGGTATAAAGATACTTTTCTTAGCAGAACTATGCAGCTAGAAGATGCAAATAATTCGCACTGAAAGGCCAAATTTATAGACGGCTTACCTAATTTATTTGCTGAAAAAGTTCGTAAAAATTTACGAAATCAACACGATGGGGTTATACCCTATAACATGTATATATATGGTCGTTTAATAAACACCTGTGTACAAGAAGGTTTGAATTTATATAATGATATAAAGTTAAAAAAATAAATTAAAAGACCATAAATTGACTGGCAGAAAAGAATTAGGCAAGTTTTGCGGTCAATTTGCTATGGATACTCCAAGAGAAGAAAAGAAAAAGAGAAAGGAATCGCTTTCCACTCTTTTTTATAAAAGGAAATGAAGGTACCATCATCCAAAAAACCCTAAAAGAGATGGGGAGGAAAAATATGGAAAAAGGCCTATTCATAAGAGGCGATTTGAAAAGTCTAAATCAAAGACTTCTGCCACTTGTTATAAGTGTGGAAAGATTGATCATTTTGCCAACAAATTCTATACAAAAAAGAAGATCAATCAGATCGAAAATAAAGAGTTAAGAAAATCTTTATATAAAATTATGATTAACTCATCTTAATCATCTGAATCTGAAATATTAGACTCCGCATCTTATTCTAGGAGTAGTGACGAGCCAAGTTGATTCATTGAATGTTCCAATAAATATTGTAATAACAACAAAAATGAAAATTATTGGAAATCTATTGTTGATATGAATGGCCTAGATATTAATGTTATCAGTAAAGATAATAGAATGACTATTCTAAAAATAATAGAAGATAATAATATTCAACCAGAATTAAAATCTAAGTTGGTTGAAATTCTTCTAAGAGAAGAAAATGAGAAATCTCCTATACCAGAGAATGTTTATAGACTTTCTGAAGTTTTCAAAAGACTACAACAAAGAGAAGAAAAGCCGGTAACTCTTTCAGCTTTACAAAATGAGGTTAATAACCTCAATATTGAAATTAAAGAATTAAAAACTCAAAATAGAGATATTTTATCTAGACTCTCTTCTATTGAGAGTAAAACCTTCATAAAAGGTGATTCTTCATATAAAGAAGAAACGTCTGATGAAGAAAGAGAAATATTTGAATCTGAAGAACCTGTGAAAAATATCTCAGATCAATTCATACTTAGGATTTTGGTTATACCTAATTTAATTGCTCTTATAGACAGTGGTGCAGACTTAAATTACATCAAAGAAGAAATTATTCCCATCGAGTACCGAGAGAGAACTACTTAAATTTTGAGTACAACAAATAATAGTACTCTGACTACACCATATAAGGTGTCAAATGTTAATATATGTAATGAAGATATTTGTCTTCCTTCTCCTTTTATCATAGTTAAGGAGATAACACAACATATTATATTAGGAACGCCGTTTCTCAGTAAAATAATGCTTATTGAGAAAATAGATTCTCAAGGTATTTATACCAATTATAAAGGTAAAAGGGTTATATTTCAGTTTATAACTGATCCTATGGTAAAAATCTTTAATGAGGTAAATGACATTTACCTAAAAGAAAATCAACTCAATTTTATCAAGGAAGAAATATCTTCAATACAGATAAATAAATAGTTAAGTTCAATCCCAGTTAAAGTAAGGATTGAAACACTTAAAAAGGAGTTTATAAATCAAACTTGTAGTGATCTTCCCAATGCATTTTGGGACAGAAAAAATATTTCGTTTCTCTTCCATATATAGAAAAGTTCAATGAGGATAATATTCCTACTAAGGCAAGACCATACCAAATGAATCAAGAATATCTTGAATTTTATAAAAAGGAGATTGAGAATCTCTTAGATAAAAAAACTCATAAGAAAATCTTCCTCTCAATGGAGCTGTACAACATTCTATGTTAATAATACTGCTGAACAAGAAAGAGAAGTTCCTCATCTGGTGATCAATTATAAGCCATTTAATAAAGTGCTTAAATGGATATGATATTCTCTCCCTAATAAAAGGGATTTGCTTAATAGAATTAGCAAAGTTAAGATCTTTTTAAAATTTGATCTTAAATCGGGGTATTGGAAAATTTAGATTAATGAATCTAATAAATATAAACGGCCTTTACCGATCCTTTTGGGCATTTTGAATGGAACGTTATACCGTCCAGATTAAAAAATGCGCCATCAGAGTTTCAAAATATTATGAACTCTATATTTAACCCTTATATAGAATTTATACTTTTTTATATTGACGATGTTTTAGTATATTCTAATAATACAGATCAGCATTGTAAACATTTTAATATTTTTAAACATCTTATTATAAAGAACGAGTTAGTTAAATCTGTCCCAAAGATGAAACTTTTTCAGACTGTTATAAGATTTTTGGGACATAACATTGATAATGGTACCATTATACCAATTGAGAGAAGTATTGAATTTGCTTCCAAATTTCCAGATAATATTCTGGATATAAAGCAACTACAAAGGTTTTTAGGTGCTTTAAATTATGTGGCAGATTATTATAAAAATCTAGCCTTTGATGCAGCCATTTTATACAATAGGCTCAAGGAAAATCCTTCTTCGTGGACAGCCGATCATATAAAAACTGTGCAGAAAATCAAACAAATGGTTAAAAACCTATCCTGTCTTCATATTGCTAATACTACATGGCAAAAGATTGTGGAGACTGATACCTCTAATATTGGATATGGAGGTATCTTAAAGCAAGTAGATCTTAGTAATAACAAGAAAATACTTATTAGATTTACTTCTGGAAAATGGAATCTAGCTTAGTTGAATTATTCAACTATCAAGAAAGAAATATCATTAAATGTATATAAAAATTTTAAGATGATTGTTAAATCAGAAATTCTTGCTTAGAATTGATTGTGGTGTTGCTAAAACTGTTATACAGAAAGATATTAAAAATTTAGCATCAAAGCAAATTTTTGTTAGATGGCAAGCTGAGTTAGCAGTTTTTGATTTTGATATTGAATAT
The DNA here is from genome assembly GCA_030015575.1 of Agapanthus africanus. NCBI lineage: Eukaryota > Viridiplantae > Streptophyta > Magnoliopsida > Asparagales > Amaryllidaceae > Agapanthus > Agapanthus africanus. Next base: position 34,659,829 of record CM057339.1, read on the forward strand.
ACTAAAGGCACTAACAATTGTTTTCCTGATTTCTTGACCAGAGAATTCTTGCAGGACTTTCATGCAGAGTCCATTGAGGAGTCCAGGCCCAGACAGGGACTGTGGAAGGGGAATGAATAATAATTCCTCCAACTCCCTTATGCAAATTGGCTGAAAATACAGAAGCCAAAACAGTAAGATTCGAAATCGAATCAGAGGCGTCATACGCCTAAACAGAATAGAGAACGCCAGATAAAAGGGCGAAAAGTGTTAATAACACTCAAGAGAGCTATATTAGCCTCAAAGAATCTTCCAGTTCAGAAAATATTTCTGGAAAAGCTCAGTCATTCAAAAGAGTTTTTGAAGGAGGACCTGAAGATGATTACTTTCAGGAAAAAAAACCCTCAGAAACAATCATTTGTTTAGAAGGGGATGATATTCCCCAAATGCATGATCCTTGGTCTCTAAAAGAAAAATATATCGAGACCAGCTCGTATGCTTTTCAAGCGGGAAAGACCCGACAAGTCTACGAAGCCCTGTTAACGGTTTCCAGTTTAATGGAAATTAAGTATTATTACCCAAATGGGAAAGAGAGAGGAGATATTATATTTTTTTCTAAAACCATTATTAAAAAGGTTTATAAACCACAAGAATGGGCTCTGTATCCCAATAGAGCCAGATCTTTCAAAATTGGAGATAAGCGCTACGATTGCAACTACTGGGATTATATCCAAGCATTCAAAAAAAATCTTTACTATGAAAACCCAGGAAGAAAGCATATTTGGTTTATTATGATAAAACCTGATATTATAAAATCAGGAATTCCGAACTGATTTATCTAGTGGTGGCAACAGATTGGAGCAGAATTAAAAATTTTGCCTGAACAAATTTTTAATCTATTTATCCCATGAATGGAATCTCATCTAAGGTTCCATAATATGGAAGACACCTCTATAAAAGAAGGAGAAAGTACGTTATACTACTTTATTGAAAATGAAGTTCTCTACATTTTAAGATGGACTCTGAAAGCAAAATTTAATGAGGGTAATATCCCAGTTCTATCGAGAAGATTTCTAATAAAATAGTGGACACGAATTAAAGAAGAACAAAAATAACCGAAATCAAAGCGACTATTAAAAATAATAACAAAAGTCTTGATAAAAAGATTAATGAAGAACTGACCACAGAAAATGCTTTACAGAAGTTAAAAACTTCATTCCAGAGAAAATATCCTAATATCTCTGAAGAAAAAATGATGAAGAAATGCCTTGAACATATGAAAAGGCAATTTGAACAGACGTTTGACAATTCAAACACAATTTCTCTGACATCACTAAAATTCACTAGATTTGTGAAAATGAAAGACATTGACAATATTGACATCGCAACTGGCCAAGCCCAAGATCCAAAAGAGAACATAAAAACAGCGGATCAACTATGGGATGAATTAATGGGCTCACTATTGAGCCAAGAAAATAAAGGAAAGAGGATAATAAAATAACCTATAGGCCCAGAAAAAAATTAGAAAATCTCTCACCAAACAGAACGACTGCACCATACCAGCACATGGTTTTCCAGCACACGATTTTGGTGGTGGGACCCACACTGCATATATCAGTGGAAAAAGACAAAAGTTGCATATCAACTATCTTCAATAAAGGTTATCTCTTTCATAAAGATGTCGGCAAGGGACATCTCACTCTTCCACTGCGAGAGGATAAGGGACACCTCACCGTTCCACTCCAGAAAAAGAATTCCTCCTTTTCTATAAATAAGGGGACCCACCCCTATTGTAAGGGCATCGAAGTTTAGTCCGTTTCTTTCTTCCTCTCTTCAACTCTTATAATCCCAAGTTTGTTATATGTTTAAGTTTAATAAAAGGCTTGTTTGATATAAGATGCCGACATCAAGGGTAAGAATCAAGTAAGTTCTTGCTTGCATTAAATTGTGCTTCTTATTATATAAATTGTGTTGTTAATGGTATCAAAGCCATAGTAGAAACCCCTACCATAGTTAAGCCAGCTAGTAATACTAGCCATGTTCCTATTAAGCCATATGCAGATATTTTGGGATATAAATTATCCAAAGATAAAAACATATCTTCAGATATTATAACAGCCTTAAAAAAAGTTTAGTAATGCTAGACTTAATATCCTTGATGGTGAACCTTCTGAAATATCAGAAAATGAATGTGATATTGAGAGCAATATCTCTGAACCTCAGATTAATACTTTTGAGATTTACAATGATTTTAACAAAGAAAATATTAATATTATCAAATATCTAAAAAAAGGTTCTTGATAAATATTATTATAAAAGATCTACTTCTTTGGATGTTCTTTATGAGGAGAATGAAGCAGTTATAACAAATTTTTTTTTCCGGGAAAGCCATTTATGAATGGAATATTGATGGATTAGCAAATAAGCAAATCCATGATAGTTTGCATCGAATGATGATGTATGCCACGGTAACTAAACAGCGGGGTAATACCGATACTGATGTAGCCAGATTTATTTCATGTGGCTTCACAGGTATCTTAAAAGGATGGTGGGATAATTGTCTTATACCCACTCAAAAGTTTGAGAATTTTAGGGCAGTTAAACTTGAAAATAATAACCAAGTTTCTGACACAGTTTATACTTTGATACTTACAATTCTCTATCATTTTACAGGAGATGTAAGTAATCAAGCTGAGAAAGTCATAACTTTATTACAAAATTTGATATGCCCAAGTTTAACTCATTTCAGATGGTATAAAGATATTTTCTTCAGTAGAGTTATGCAGTTAAAAGATGCAAATAATTCGCACTGGAAGGCCAAATTTATATACGGCTTACCTAATTTATTTGCTGAAAAAGATCGTTTTTAGATCTAACTCCTTTTATAAGTCAGATAGAGAAATTAGAGCTGTTAATATTTCTGAGATGAATGTTTCTCATCCTATTTATGAGAAGGATAATAAAATCTCTCCTACCTCATCGGAGATGAGCTTTCACATATAAGTTTTTATAGATCTTACACCAAATAGTTCGATCAGAATGTTCCTTAATAAGGAATTTATGAAAAAGAAGCACATTTCCTTTAGAAATTGGTCTGCAAAGTTCTTTTCTGAAGAACAATCTTTTCTAAAGAACAACAATATTTTTTATAAAGATCAGTTTTATAAACATCTTGAAAAGAACCAATGTCATATATTTTGTTAATTGGTTTTTAGAATACTTTCTTAAAGAACAAGACAATAAGATTAATATTCTTGAAGAATAAATCTCTTTAGGTGGAATATTAGGAATTGTCCACATGTTCAGTTGTTCATCATCGAAGGGATATTCTATCAAATTAGAGTTTTTAACACGTTTGCTCTTATTACGAGCTAACTTAGTAGATATTGCAGAAGATGTTGAAGAAGACACAAAGCTTTCTACCCAGAATTTTGAATAAATTACTTTAGAAGAGATGAAAATTTTCTATTACATGTAATCTTTAAAGATATTCAGTTGAGTTATATATATAATATAATATATAATTGTTAATAATATATATATGGAAAAAATCTTTTATTATTATTATACTACTACAACTATATACATATTATTTTATGAATGTTAAAACATGGCCAAAAATATAAAGAAAGGTATTAATGTCCAATATATATATATATATATATATATATAAAATTTGTATTATTATCGTAACTATATTATTACTATTATTAGGTTTAAATTATCCAAAGATAAAAATATATCTTCAGATATTTTAACAGGCTTAGAAAATAAGTTTAGTAATGTTAGATTTAATATCCTTGATGGTGAACCTTCTGAAATATCATAAGATAAATTTGATATTGAGAGTAATATCTCTGAATCTCATATTAATACTTATGAGATTTACAATACTTTTAACGAAGAAAATATTAATGTTATCAAATATCCAAAAAGGATTCTTGATAAACATTATTATAAAAGACTTACTCCTTTTGATGTTTTTTATGAGGAGAATGAAGTAGTTATAACAATTTTTTTCTTTCAGGAAAACCATTTATGAATGGAATATTGATGGATTAACAGATAAGCAAATCCATGCTACTTTTTATCGAATGATGATGTATGCCACAGTTATTAAACAGCAGGGTAATACCGATGCTGATGCAGCCGAATTTATTTCATGTGGCTTCACAGATATCTTAAAAGTATGGTGGGATAATTGTCTTATACCCACTCAAAAGGTTGAGATTTTTAGCGCAGTTAAACTTGAAAATAATAACCAAGTTTCTGACGCAGTTTATACTTTGATACTTACAATTCTCAATCATTTTACAGGAGATGTAAGTAATCAGGCTGAGAAAATCAGAACTTTATTACAAAATCTGAGATGCCCAACTTATTTAGTTGACTTATACTGAACTCTTTTCTGAAAAGGATGTATTTAGATTTGAAAAGTATTATAAGCATCTTCACATAGAACTTATTCAAGTGGCTTTTAAGTCTCTGACCTTATAAGGTTTGAATGCTTCCATTTTAATTTCCTTTAGAGAAGCGAGATGTCTCGATTGCATACTTTTCCTAATGAGAATTATACAGACTAGTCCGTGTTATGAACCGGTCTATTTTGATGTTTACCCTAATTTAATTGTCTTAACTGGCCTTAATATTCTTGAGGCAGTTACTTTATATATAACAAGTTTAATGAAGAAAATTTATTTGTGATAAATTTTAATTTTGTATATCTATATTGAGACGAGTGTTTCATTGCAGTATTTGTTTGGAAGTATTCTATTCCTTGAAAAAATCATAAAATGATTATGGAAAAATAAAATTGTTTATTTTGAAAATAACAAAATTTTGTATTGTTCTCATTGAAGATCCTTGAAATAAAATATAGTTGTAGATTTTTTTATGACTATTATAGTGAGGCTAAGTATATTTTTCATCTTGCGATTCGATCTGTATTGGGATACTTATGCAAGATGATCTATATTTTAAAACATCTTTGTTGAGATATTTGATATATCTAATTATGTTCTATTTTTTATATGAGAATAATGGAGGAAAGATGCCATAGGAGGAAATTTCCTTCTATGGCGTCGAAAATATACACTCTCTCATTTTTTCCGCCAATCGGCACCCACCATTTTCATCGTTATTATCTAAGATGTGGGTACACCAAATTTCATGTGATTCTATAACCTTTTCACCGTTGATTTAGGAATGTAAAAAGTTCCATTGGCGGTAAACCGTTAATTTTGAATCCACTAAATCAACGGTGAAAAGGTTGTAGAATCACATGAAATTTGGCGTACCCACATCTTAGATGATAACGATGAAGATGGTGGGTGCCGATCGTCGGAAAAAATAAGGGAGGATGTATTTTTTCGACACCATAGGAGGAAATTCCCTCCTATGGCCTCATTCTCCATTATTCTCTTTTTATATATTGACAATAATAGAAGTCACTATTTTTATGTGGAAAAAGGTATTTCAATATAAAACATATTGTGGATTATTAACAAAATTTATGGCTTCTTCTTATGTCTGGAACATGTGGAAGCATATTATGATTGTGGAGCACTAGCTAAAGTCATGAGATTTGTGGCTCTATTTAAATGTTTGATGAGACCTCATCAAACCGAAAATGTTTTTTGGAAATAAAAACTTATATGTACTAAATGGGTTTATTTCAATTTCTTATATGAGTTTATCAAACAAAGGTGGAATTATTGATTATGTTGATTAAACCTTTTTTGAATTAAATGTTGATTAGATTTGTTGGTAAATTTTGAAATGAATATGTTTCTTTTTGTATATATATTTCTTTTATATTTAGTATTGTTTGAGTTTCTAATTTCATATGTATATGTTTCTTTTTGGTATATATCTTCATTTGGTATTTAATGTTGTTTGAATTTCTAATTTCATATTAAAAGGAGAATATTAAGTTTTCTTTTATTAATATTTTGGAAGTGAACTATGCTAGCTTTTGAGGTCATATAAAAATTTTGAAATATTTTTAAATGCTATTATTTAATTGTTCATATGAAAAGTAGAAGATTATGGTTAAATTTTTTATGATGAGCTCTTGTGAATATTGGATAGATAATGCGTTTAAATTTGATTTGGGAGTATTTGGGGCCAATTGGATCTGATTGTATGCCATTGGACATTGAGAAAAATAATAATAAATTTGGTGCACCTAGTATGATCATGAGTTTAATATTTATGACTTCTAATCATAGTCACAAATTCGCCGTTCGGGAATTATTCGGCAAGATCGAAAATTCGGATTCGGAAAACTATTCGGAAAAATCAGCAGGTATTCGGAAAAGATTCAGTAAGTATTCGGGAAATGTTCGGGAAGGATTTCGAGCAAAAAATTAATATATGAGGCACTGGGTTTTGATATTGCGAATTATTCGCTGTTTATTTGAATTATTCGTGAATAATTCGTGAATTATTCGAAGCGTTCGCTGGTGGCGATTAAATCGAGAATTAATCGGCCAATCAAAAATTCATGAATAATTCACGAATTCTCTGAATTATTCGCGAATTATGTGACTATACTTCTAATAGCTTAATACTTTTATGATCATATTGTGTAGAGAATGTTTACAGATTTTTGGACTGTGATTACATATTATATTTCTACATTAGTACTTGTTTATATTTAACAAGAACAAATTTGTGATATATTTTGTCTAATTATTTCAATTTCTTATATGGGTTTATCGAACAAAGGTGGAATTATTGATTATGTTGATTAAACCTTTTTTGAATTAAATGTTGATTAGATTTGTTGGTAAATTTTGAAACGAATAAGTTTCTTTTTGGTATATATATTTCTTTTATATTTAGTATTGTTTGAGTTTCTAATTTCATATGTATATGTTTCTTTTTGGTATATATCTTTCTTTTGTATTTAGTGTTGTTTGATTTTCTAATTTCATATGTATATGTTTCTTTTTGGTATATATCTTTCTTTTGTATTTAGTGTTGTTTGAGTTTCTAATTTCATATTAAAAGGAGAATATTAAGTTTTTTTTTATTAATATTTTGGAAGTGAACTATGCTCGCTTTTGAGGTCATATAAAAATTTTGAAATATTTTTAAATGCTATTATTTAATTGTTCATATGAAAAGTAGAAGATTATGGTTAAATTTTTTATGATGAGCTCTTGTGAATATTGGATAGATAATGCGTCTAAATTTGATTTCTCGAAGGGAGTATTTGGGGCCAATAGCATCTGATTGTATGCTATTGGACATAGAGAAAAATAATAATAAATTTGGTGCATCTAGTATGATCATGAGTTTAATATTTACGACTTCTAATAGCTTAACACTTTTATGATTATATTGTGTAGAGAATGTTTACAGATTTTTAGACCATGATTACGTATTATATTTCTACATTAGTACTTGTTTATATTTAACAAGAACAAATTTGTGATATATTTTTTCTAATTATTTTAAAAATATTAGTAGGTTGATATACCTACTGAAGTCATTGTTTTGAATTTTGTTCTTCGATTCTAAATTGTCATTTATATTAAAAACCATCTATTGGTCAGTGGTGCTCTTTGAGAATGGTATTTTTTTTGGATACGCTATTGATTATATATATATATATATATATTTTATTTTGGATATTTTCTTATTAAAAGATTATGTTTCAATATGATCTTTCATCTGGATGAGAGAAAATTTATGAGTGAATATGAGATCACTCTTATTGGTGGTGTGATCGTTTTAAGTGCATCCAAGTATTGTGTAGCCCAGTTTCTTAGAAAGTTTGAGTTTAGTACCTTGAAAATTTTTATGACGAGACAAAAGATTTCAATTATTGAGAGATCTGTTTAATTCGTGTCTATACATTATGGTTAGCCAAGTGTTGAGAAAATAACTTGCGTGTGTTTTTATGAAAGAGTTGAAGTTATGTTTAAATATGGCGTACACGATCTATTCTTGTTTTAAAATTTAGTAACCGCAAGTGTACGGTTCGTTGTTAGCGAGTCGGTAAGTACGGGTCGATTCACGGAGAGACGGTGATTAAGAGTTGTTAATGCGAGTTCAAAGAAAAGAATTGTGTCACGCCCCGTTTCCCAAGATACTAAAATTTCGGGACGTAACTCGGCCAGCCATATTACCTACGGTAAGGAAACATTCTTCCATAGTCATATTAAGGCTATCAATCAGTAATCAAGAACAAGAAAATAAACATTTATCTCTAAACATATCCAATAGCCATGATAAACAATAACAGTAGCTGTAGCGGAAGCAATACGATCCAAAGAATAAAGAAACAATAACTGATAGTTGTCCCTCATGAGCTCACAATGATAATTCCAACAAGTTCAAAACTAGAAAGAAACTAAACCACAACTGACAACTAGATCAGTGGAAAGCCCCTCATTGATCAGCAAGCTTCTTGAAGGACTCCCGGTTCTCTTGTGCTAAAGTCAAAGGATCTGGGCCATGCAAAATCCCGACGTCAGTGCATCATAAAAATCATAATAATAATATGAGTGATAGGTGTTATAGTATGCCATATGTAAGAGGTCATGAGTATAAAAAACAAGCAATATTGGTAACATGTGATGTAACAAGTAAGATATCAGTATCAATCATATCATGTGGATCCTAAGCTCTACGTTAAGTAATCTATCCTACGTGTATTTGAAACCAATTAATGGAATCCTCAATGTAACTCCTCAGTATTTCGTGCGTTTCCGGGACCACAGTCATGATTCTCGGAGCTGAATCCGAGACGTGCCATTAGGCAGTAAAACAATATCATGTATAGATGAATGATGTCAGCATCATCATTCCGGAGCCCAAAATCCGTATCGACTGATCAGTCTCTGATAAGTAGTGAACTATTAAGTTACAGGTCGGGTTTCATTCTTGATTTCCTCTTTCCCCCGGGTTTCATGCTCATGTCAGGTATAGAAATAATATTTACCTAATGTCAACACAGGAGCAAGCAGGTACAAGATACGTCCATCAGGACAACATGAATACGTCCATCAGGACAAAATGTCAAGTTAATCAAGTCAAGTCAGGATTGTTGGAATTGGTAAATATTACGACAAATATATACCGGCATGATAACGGTAACGGTAACAGGATGACAGGTTACAAGCATGTCAAGTCTGGTGTACTAAAATAGGTGAAGTGTTTATATCACAATAACATCGCATAAACAAGTCATGATGAATTACAGAAAATATAGATGTAACAATTATCTAAATGTGATACACAACTCTTTACTTATTGGTATTCGGTACCGAAGTCACATTACCGCTAGAAATCGAAGTTCCTTCACTCCGTATCGATATTCAACATGAGTTAACCTCTAAATAGAATGCACGACTTCTTCTCGACGAATTAGACGCCTCAGACGAGACTCGTTTGATGGCACATCAAAATCTAGAGGTCTATAGAGCACGAATGTCACAAGCCTATAACAAAATGGCGCAAAAGTGTTCATTGCGAAAGAATGAGCTGGTGCTTGTATTACGCCGACATATTATCCCAAACCGTGCTAAATATGGGAAATTTGAGCCTAACTATAAGAGCCCATGTATTATTGAAAAGGTCTTCTAAGGTGGAGCCTACCAACTAATTGATATGAATGGGGAAAGGACAATGCCTCCCAACAATGGTCGATTTTTGAAGAAATATCATGCTTGAGGGACCCCCAAGTCTCTAAACTGGATATGCAAAATTTCTGCCAATGGACCACTACATCTCCAAACTGAAACATGTCCGAAATGATTTTAAACTAATATATATATATATATATATATATATATATATATATATATATATATGAAATTTCTACCCATTGGACCACTACGTCCCTAAAATGGAATATGTATATATGAAATTTTTGTCCATTCGACCACTACGTCCCTAAACTGGAACATGTCCGAAATAACTTTAAACTAATATATATATATATATATATATATATATATATATATATATATATATATATATATATATATATGAAATTCTGTCCATTGGACATCCAAGTCCCTAAAACTGGATTGGACCCCCAAGTCCCTAAACTGGAATGATAAGAATCTTGCCTATTAGACCCTCACGTCCCTAAACTAGATCTTCAAAATTTCTGCCAATCGACCTCTACGTCCCTAAACTGGAAGCAAACAGACCCCTAAGTCCCTAAACTGGAGGCCAATGGACCACAATGTCCCTAAACTGGAATTTTACCCTATAGAAGATGGACTAAACGCCTTCTATATACTATCTATGGGTAACCCATGATCCAATGTCACCAGATTGCCCTAAGGCATAAACACATCAAGTGTGTCATGAATGATCCAAATTCTACCAAAAGAGTACAAAGTTCTACTGTGGCGTGCAAAAGAACGTTCTTGATCTTGTCAAAACGATCAATAAAATCAAATTAAACTCTCACTCGGCAGTGCTTCCAAGCTCAAAGGTCCTACTGATTAAAGTCTTAATGATGACTTTGAGCTTGTAAATTAAAAAAAATCAAATTAAAGTCCTAATGATGACTTACACCTGTGACTTACAGTCACATTTCGTAAGTTATAAAATTCCATCGATGGCCGGCACCGGTGATGTTCCCACCATGACATAGAAGTCAACATCCTATGAGATCCTCTCGACTCGCTAGGAAAACTACATAATGAGATCCCCACGACTCATTAGAGAATTAACCCTCATGAAATCCTCTCGATTCATGAGAAAACAAAAACCCAAAAGTCCCACTGGACACCACCTACACAACATGACACTGAAGTCAATCAATGACAAAGCCTTATCAAAGGCTCTAAAAAATATCTATCAATGAAAAAAATATGCCAAAATGTTGGTTCCCAAAGAGTAGTCCAAAGCTGATTCTCATATACAATCCAAGGACATAAACAATATCAATACTACATGCTGTCTACAAATATGTCTATCACGTTGCGTTCCAATGTTGAAGACACCAAATTTCGGATTCAAAAGCCACAATGGCTAGATCCATCTCCTAATACGTCTGTCGCATCGTGTTCCGATGTGGAAGAACCCAAGCTTATGATTCACTAAGTCAAAAAGACCGAATCAGACATATAAACTCATCGAGCTGCATTCCAGCGTAAATGATATAAAGCAAGTGATTTAACAAGCCACAAAGGCCGAATCAGAAATATGCTTTTCATATTGCATCCCAATATCGGCAAGTACACTATTATCACTAGTTTCGAAGATCCTGAGGATAAAGTGATCGACTCGTAAGCATCCATGAAGGGGGAGTTGTTTCCCATAGTTTAATACGTCACAAAGACCAGACTATGGATCCAAAGGATGGTGTGTTTGCCTCATTGTGTATCAATGCTGGAAAACTAAAACCAACTGGGTTCTTAAGATCCTGAGAGTAAGGCGATTTTCTTATAAGCATACAAGAAGGTGGAGTCAATTCCCATAATCTAACAAGTCAAAAAGAAGAAGAAGACTGAGTTTTGGACTCACAGGATATTATATCTTTCGTGTTGCATTCCAACGTCGGCAGGTATACTGTTCAAAATCCCGAGGGTAAAGCGATCGACTTATAAGTATCCTAAACGGTGGGGTCGATTCCTATGATCCATAAATATAGACCTAAGAGATAAAAGGATGAGGGTGTACGAAACTACACCATCAAATCTTTAACTGTGGTATGAAAACCAATATCGTGTTATAGAAATCAAAAAGTGTGGTACAGAAACCAAAAGCGTGTTATGAAAACCCTGAGGTATGGAAACCAATGCTGTGGTATAAAAACTGAAAAACGTGGTATAAAAACCAAAAAAACGTGGTATGGAAACCAATATCATGGTATAGAAACCAAAAAGCATGGTATAGAAACCAATACCGTGATACATAAACCAAAAGCGTGGTATGGAAACCCTATGGTATGGAAACCAATATTTCTAATTGAAGAAACATATGGCATGGAAGCCATCTTTCGTTGCCAAAAAAACCATGACTTGCGGAGAATGCAACACACCAGACATAAAATTCAATGGGAACACTGATCTTCCCACGTCTTTAGGACACATGCAAAGAACAGTGGAGACATTTTTTGACCTCTATAAAAATACCAAGCCGATCTAAGCTAACTATTTTATTGAGTGGGCCCACTCTAGATGAGACTGCTTGTCATGACCCGGAAATGACACGTGACCGGCACTTGAATCACGTGAAGTCTATAGGACCCCGCCGTAAGCTAAGTAAGCTAAAAACCAGGAATCTAAACCTTTTAAAGTAAATAGTGGAGGTGAAGTGTTGAAAAAGGGTTATTTACGAAATCAAGTTCTGCTTTTTAAAGTATAAATAAAGTTTATTTGAAAATGCAAGTAAGTTGTAGACTAAAGTTTGAACATTTTCGTCATTTAAAATTTGGCAGCACCTCCTTCGTAAATTTTGATAAAACTGATACATATACATAAATATAATATCTGCATCCCCAATCAGGAGCTATCTCATCGCCTAAATGGCGGAATCACACCACGCAGTATATACAACGCCAAATGCGAAGATCAACACAAGAATAAAACCAAAAGAAATACTAAAAACAACAACTCAACAATATCCAAATCGACATATAAAAGAATAGCATACAAGTCTCGTCTCTAAGTCCCAAAAGAATATACAAGTCTGGTCGATAGAGTTTTTAACTAGATTACAATTGAATATAAATATACAAGTGCCAGTTACGATCTGTAATGTAACCGATCTACCAAGCAATCACCCAAAAGAAGAAACGTGCCAGCAAGCCGCTACTAATCCGAACGGTCGGTCCTGGAAGAAAACTATGACACAACGAAGGTGAGTTTCCAACTCGTGAGTAGAAGACATCATCAGGTAGAAATCGAATGCATAACGATCTACCTAGATCATACTGTATAATAATATCATACTATAAGATAACTAATGTGAACGTGTATATATATAATATCATGTCGGTATCAATATGTGGAAATATTCCATCCATATCATGTATGTATCATCCAAAGAGTGTCCATCAACGACACTTGAAATCCTCATGAAAACAACTGAGTGTCCAGAATCGACACTCGAAATCCTCATAAATCTCGTGTCCAACATCGACACTCGAAATCCTCATATCTCAAGCGCCGTCTCTCGAATCGGACCTCTCTCAAGCGTCGTCTCATTGGATCGGTCCTCATATCCATCTGAATCATATAACTCCAGTCGATATCTTCTGGATATCCGCCGGGTTTCTATACTGTTATCGGTAGGTATCACTCCCAGCCAGGCTCAACTCCTTTCTATACGATCTTTTTGCCTCTTGGTACCGTACCGGGTCTACCATGTATCCGCAATCGGTTCCTCTCCCTCCTTCGATTCGGATAGTACTTATATCTCAGAACCCAGAAAATTCATGGTGGACGCCAAAATATCATATCAAGAGAAAAAAACATTTTTAAAACATTCACAAGTTTTATAAAATCGTATCTGCGGTTTCTCAAATCTCAGAAATCCCATGAAAACACTATCTCATAAGAACATGTCAATAATGGAACAACATGTAGAGGCACAATATAATGCATGCTGATGTGAATTGAGCAGCAATCTAAGGTACCGGCAGGAATATAGCATGTATGAAATAGCATAGCAAGTGCGTTCATATAAGCGTGTTCGTATAAGCAATGTAAAGAAGTACAATATCCAGAACAGTACGTGGTGCTGGGTACTAAACAGTAATCTATAATACTAAGGGGGTATAGTGTGATACGGGTGACATCGCAAGTCCTATATGTGTACGTGGCATGGCAATTACCGATGATGTGTAAGTGTAACATGCGAGTATGTGCAAGTTCAACATGAAATCGTCAGTAATGGTGTGCGTGCCCTAGCAAATGAAGTTAATTAGAGTTAAAGTTATAAACGTGGTATATATCATAATAAATCGAAACGCGAGCGTATACAGAATAAGGAAATCGTAAAGTGAACAAGTGTTAAAGTATCCAATTACGTATAAGTCATACTGTTATAGTTTAAAATAGCACAAAACGTTGTTTTGGATATAAGGGACCATGATGTTTTTGAAATAAATATCATTTGAAAATTCATAGCACACCCTTGAAGCTATTATTTAAAAGTACGTAACGATTCGTTAGCTTTTAAAGTACATATGGCTTGAAACGTCTCATAATTTCCATTTTGAAATATTAACAAGATTCCTCGAGTTGAAATGAATATTGGCTCTAATCGACAAAATATCCTCAACATATCATGAACGAAATCTCCCTCGTACGATATCACCCAATCAAGCAGTACGGACCTATAGTCGCGTACGCAAACTCATATCATATCATACCTTATTATGTATACTTATATCGTAACTATACTCATGTCATATATATACTTATATCATATAAAGTGTGTGTGTGTGTGTGTGTGTGTGTTTGTGTGTGTGTGTGTGTGTATTTACATATGTAGATATAGCTCAATGGCTAAGGAATAGATACCAGGTATAAAATCTTCTACTAAGTATACTAATATACTCATATGGTTAGACTAGGTATATGATTCTAGGGTATATAATATCCTAACTACTACGGTTGCAGGGGTGCTATACGCCATTGATCCTACTTCCCCCGTAGATATACATCTACTCACCTAAACGCCTTGTCCTAGTCAAAGCCGACGGATGCCTTGCCCTTCTTCGTCATCTCGGAAGTTCCTATGATCATACTTACAATCGAAACCATATCGAATCGCATAAAAATCCATATCAAAACCGATACGACGAGCGAAGCACACATAGGTTAGAACCTATGGTTAACGCGTGCTAAATCCAATAAAATACTCCTGACATCGACGTACGAACGTCGAACGACCAAGTCACAACATAGAAATCCAAAAACCAAGTTTCAAAAATCGGAAAACGTCGCCAAAACCAAGTCAAAATGCTCTCAGATTTTTACTCAGGGAATCTAAGGAAAATTAGCATATAAAGTGAGCTAAGTTATCAAGTGTGTGAGCTACATAACAAATCCCACACCCTAACTCATCATCATGGCCGCAAATTGCGGCAAAAAGGTTAAATATGCTGTTTGGGTTTTGAATTGGCAGCTCGGGCTTCTACAGTGGTTTTTTACTAGTCCTAACATCTCACAGTATCTTCTAAATATTTTTCAGAGATTCCTAATTGCTCTAGATTCTATTTGAACATCATAAACTCAAGAAAACCGACATTTGAAATTCTTAAATCATGTTTTTAAAACTTGAAACACTTTAAAACCAATGATACTCGCACTAAAACACCCCCATTTATCACTAATTAGGTTATAATAGCCAACTAACCCACTACTACACTACCACTACAAGTTGTATCCACTAAAAACTAATTTTGAAAACTCAAGACTAGAAAATATAAACCTTTATCTCTAAATACTTGTGTGTCATGGCAAGTGTACTAAAAATATGGTTAAAGGGAGAAATTTACCACATGATAGGGATTAGGAAAGTTCCAAGTTTGCAAATGGCCTCAAAGTGGAGACTTGATCACCACATCAAGTGTAGGATGAGAATGTGAACATTTTTAATGAAAGCTTCAAGGTGTTTTGAGGGGATTTGTGTGGATGTTGGAGGTTTGGAGTTGATGGTTGAGTAGGTGGAGAAGGAGAAGGAGAGGAGGAAGAAGAAGAGATGATGAAATGATATAAAGAAATGAATGGGTGGTAGCCTAACCATAACCCCCCTCTATCTCTCTTGCCCATACTTCATTTTAAAATGTAACTACTCTCATGTCTCCCTCTCTCTTATTTTCTTTTCTTTAAAAAAACCATCACAAAACACAATGAAAGAAAGAATAAAAAGAAAAGCTTAATATACACTCACTTATTAACATGTCATGCACACTAATCATGGTTTAACAAATAAAGCTTGGTTTAGTGTAGTAACTCGTAAAACACTAATTAATTCTAACATTAAACTTGTATGGATATAATTAAATGTTAATTTATGAAAAGCCCAATTAAATAAATACTTTCATAAATAATAATTCATTTTAAACTCCAATTATTTTCTAAAATAGAGGTATATAATTATACCAATATATGAAAACTCAAATCTATACTCGGTATAATATCCGTAAAACTCATTATATTATTATTTAAATTTTAAAATAATATTTTCCATTTTCTGAAATGTTACACTGGTTTTGGTTTGGATGACGACGCTTATGTTCGCTCTCCAAACTTGCAGTCTCAGTAAGAGTACACCCACTTAACGAAGTTACCTGAGCCATAAAAAGGGTTCAAAGTCCTAAGAAATCAAGCTAAAAGGGGTCTCCGACATGAAAGTCCCCGTATGCCAAAAGGTGGGTATCCGCTATACTCATAGGGGTTCTCGAAATGAAGTCTCCGCCATACTCATAGGGGTCCCCGACATGAGGCCTCCGCCATATTCTGGGAGGTTCCCGCCATGCTAAAAGGAGGTCCCCGTTATGCCAAAAGGAGGCCCCCCACCGTCAGGGAGGTCCCCGATACATCCCAAAAGAGGGCTCCCCGACAGAGGGTCCCTGCCATTCTCAAGGGGGTCCCCTGTTTCCCCCAATTAGAGCAAAACTCTGTTTGAAATTTAAATTTCAAAATTAAAGCAACGCTTTAGATGCAGCGCACCACGTGCAAAACACGTGTGCGCTAGCACTGGGTGCGCTGCGCTTTAAGCAGCGCACCACGTGCAAAGCACGTGTGCGCTAGCACTGGGTGCGCTGCGCTCTAAGCAGCGCACCATGTGTAAGACATGGATGCGCTAGCGCTAAGTGCGTTGCACTCTGAGCAGCGCACCACGTGTAAAGCACGGGTGCGCTAGCGCTGGAATTAAAAAACTCCCCACCGTTAGATCAAAAGATCTAATAATAATGATAAATCATTAATTAATCAGAATTAAATTCTGTTTAGAAAGATTTCCCAATCTTATTAATAACAAGAAGACTACCTTCTGTAAATCAGAAGCCCTTGGATCAAAGATCAAACGATGGGAAATTCTCCAAATCAATCAGAGAAAGATCTTTTTAACTGATTCAACAAATCAGCTTGCCCTATATAAAGGCCCCAAGACTTCAAGTCTGATATAGAGAAACCCCCCCATAAACTTTGAAAAAACTCAAAGAAAAAGAGCAAGCTCTTGCAAGAAGATTTTTCTTCAAGGTAAGAAGGAAGGATGATGAACACAGAGATGAAGTCATCTCATGATTAAGAAAGAAAAATTCATTTCTTTAAAAAGATCATAGATCTACAAGACAAAAAGTCTTTCACAAAAGAGATCAAAAGATCTCATCATAAAATAAAAGAAGAACATAATTTTTCTCACAGATCATGGATCTATAAAGGCAAAGCCTTTCATCAACATAAGAGTTTGGAAATCTCTCCTGCAAGATAAGAACTGTTGTTCTTAAATCTTGAGACAAAGTCTCTTTTAAAGGAACATAAATTTGTTTCCCAGATCATAAAATTGATCAGATGCATTTTGCGCTCTTGAACTGCGCTTTGCGCTCATGAACTGCGCTTCTGCACTCTCTAGACTGGCGCTCAGCGCCAAATGCGCCACGTGTCAATCACGTATGCGCCAATTGACAACTCGCGCTTTGCGCTTCTGAAATAGCGCACTGCGCTCATGGGCTGGCGCTCAGCACCAAGCGCACCACGTGTCATTCATGTGTGCGCCACTGAATTAATAGCGCAATGCGCTCATATATTAGCGCAATGCGCTCATCATCTGGCGATCAGCGCCAAGCGCGCCACGTGTCACACACGTGTGCGCTACTCAGCAAAAGCGCACTGCGTTTTTTGACTGGCGTAAAGCGCTAAGCGCACCACGTGTCCCTCACGTGAGCACTGACAGAACATAAATTGTTCTTTAATAAGCCCAGAGCTATAATGAATGCTCAGCATTCAATAAAAGACAAAACATTGTCAAGATATAAATCAATGCTCAGCATTGTTAAAAGGGCCAAGCCCAAATAAAGGCTCAACAGCCTAAAATAAAATGTTTTATTGGACTTAGCCCAAGATTGGCCATAAGTTCTCAACTCATATTAATTGAGCTCATATGCTCACGAATATGTTAACAGATCTTAGCCCCAAATTGGACTATAGATCTTTCAACTAACTCACATCGGTTCAAGGGTACATCTCTTTACTCCTCTGATGTTTGTCGTTGTAATTCTTCAACGTCTTCAGAGAGGTGACGGGTCCAGACAACTAAACATTCTACGGACTGTGAGGTCCCTAAACTCACGGACTATGATGTCCTTAACCTAGACTGTGAGGTCTTTAAACTCATGGATTATGATGTCCTTAACCTTGACCGAGATGTCTTTAAACTAACATTGGACCGAGATGTCCTTAAACTAACATTGGACCACCATGTCCTTAAACTGGTAATCGATCGCAATGTCCCTAAACTAAATAATAGAGTCCAAATGCTCTCTTATTGGATCTAAACGATCCCGTTAAGTTGATCTTAGTCTAAAATTAGACCAACGTATCCTTAACAAACGTTTAAGTTGATCTTAGTCTCAAATGAGACTAACATATCCTTAAACCCAACCCCAAAACCCAAATCTAAGAAAATACGGATTTGGACTAATCCACGTCCTACGGGCGATAACATAAATTAGTCTCCGTATACAATCCACGGGCAACCAAAAACAAAACAAACACACACGATACGAAGTGACCATCTGGAGAAGGAGAAAGTGGTTACCGCTATGCGGTAACGTAATTAACTGCAGGGGCTTGCGCCTGCAGGGAAGAGCGTCCCCATAATAAAAAAAACCCTTAAATGAGGGGGAATCTGACGAAGTCTGCTACATCGGCCGCATCCATTTAAACCTTCGATACATGGTGCCATAAATCAACTTGGCATCTTCGGAGAGGTGGACGGATAGCTCCAATTAGCATCTGCCCCCAAAATTCAGGCCTGACGTCCCAACATCCCGGTCGCGTCTTTTCGGCGGTGAACATCCCCGATGTTGGGGAGGTCCTCGCTGAACGTGGAGAATTGGTTATAACTGCGCCCCCACATCCCCATGTCGTGTCCCGTGTTCATGGCCACGTTTGTAACTGCTACAGAGGCTATAAATACCTTCACCATGCATCTAAGAGAGGGTTAATCACTACAAATCACCAAGAATCAATGTTAATCATTAAAAAGCACAAGAATACTTGAAAAATCAAGTTTTCGAGGAGAAGAAGAGGAGAAGAAGACTTAACTCATGTAAGTATAGAGTAATGAAACTCCTCTTCTCTGCAAATTCCCTCTGCCTCGCTGATTCACTCTTTAATTGCTATAAAACTTGGGAGTCGATGGATGCTCGATAAGAGTTATCCCAAAATACAAGTTACATAGCCATATTTTGAACAATTTGAGGACTTGAAGATCAACTTCTTTCATAATGATTTTAAAATTATGGATGCTTGCAAAATTTATCCTTTTTGGATGCTCTTCGGAGTAATCCCTATGTACATGGATTCTCTTTGGAGCTATCCTCCGTGTGATTGTCCTATAATGGACTCCACAGGCATATACATAGAAAAATGCACCAAATGTATGCATATGCATACTAGACATAACTCATATGACAAGGACTTAGCTAACCCGTTGATAAAGTGGTCAACTGCGGGCGCCCCCTATAAATCAATTTCGGCGATCACTGTAAGTAGACGCTCATGCTCGTGCCGCTAACTAGAGACCAAGACGGAATACAGAACAAAAATTTTCTTGTCGAAAATGATCCACTTCTTATGCTCTTAGAAACTCCGGGAACGAGCTTTGATGCTGGTCTTCCTTGTCGAAAATGATCCACCCGAGAAAACCCTAACCTAGGCTCTAGCTTCGCACTAAAATAACAAGTGAAGCAACTAGTGAACAAGACTTGCTAGGAATTGGTTACTGAAGATGTAGTAGTGGCTAATCTCTAATTGTTTCTCTTTTCTTTTTTCCTTTCTCAACATTTTATAAACTCAAGAGGAGGAAGAAAAAGCTAAGAAGCATGCATGGCTACTAAAAAAACTTTTCTTTTTCGTTTTGAGTGGAATTGTAACTCATAAGATGAGTCACAAGCGCACACTTTTCTTAAGAGATCAAGAAGAAATGAGAAAGAAAAAGAGGCCACCTGATTTGTCTAAAATATTGCACATTTGTATGAATATTTTCCCTATTATTATTAATAAATAAAAGGTGTTAATTGTAAATAAAATACATATGTGGGTTTATTTGTAAAAAGATTATTATTATATATTTCTTCATTTATAATTAATATAATTAGGGAAAATATATGTATATAATATTTAAATGAAATATTAGTAATTAAAATATGTATATCATATCAAATATTCCTAATCAATATTATTAAAATATTGTATTATGTAAATGGTTGGAATAATATCTCAAAAATACCAAATGCGAATAACAATTTGATTTGAGATATTGTGCAGGTATTAGCTCAGGTCTGAAATCTAAGAAGGAGATCCAAGTCAAACGGGATATTGAAACCGAATCTTCCAAATTTTAGAAGCAAATCGAAGAATCTAGCAATGGCAAAGACTCAGAGCAATATTTTCAGAATCTATATATCAAGAGGATCTCCAAATATCAAGAAGAAAAGCCAGAAAAAATCCCAAGTTTCAAACCCACCAGAGGGCGGCGGATCCACGGTCAACAAGGGGTATATGCGGCGGTTCCACGGTTTCTTAGAGGCCGTAGGATCTAGAATTGTGGGGACATGATCGTAATATTAACTACTCCCATATGGAATTTAGGGTTTGAACTTTCAGGGGCTATATAAAGGACCGAGGGCTGTGCATTCAAAGGCATCCAATTCAAGATCCCAAATAAAACGTTCAAGAAAGAGATCTATGAGCAAAACTTGGGTTGTTGTAATCTACCTTTTTAAGAAGAAAGTTTTAATGCAATAGTTGATTAATAAAGGTAGTTTTTATTTTAATTCTTTTTGCATTTACTTTACGCATTAATTTTCCGCATTACTTTTCTGCACTTTTAATTATAGTTTCATTCATCTTCAACCTTTCTTCGCTACTAACCATGAGCGGGTAATTTCTTTCTTGTTAGGGTTTGTACGATACGGTAGAATAATAGATGAAATATCTTTTAACTTCTTTTGACATTTTAATGTTTATAAATTTTAGCAAAATAAAAATTAACTATCTTATCGGGCGCACTATCAATTTATTGACAGTCGCGACCACGATTTAAGATTAGTTAAACACTTATTTTGTTAAGGGCTTGAGATTAATAGAGATCAATGGAAGGACAGGGGGCAGTAGTGGGAAACCCTAATTCCCTCCAAGAACCGCTAATCCACATTCATCGCTATCTCTCTAGGTTTTAAACTATTAAAAGATTAAAAGAGAAATTTCTAAAAATTCATCTATTAAATACTAAGTCTTATAAACCCTACAAGCTTTTCTATTCTAAAATTTTATATCCATCTTAATAAAAATGACAACAGCCCATTCTCTCTTTTATCAACTCGTCTAAAGCAAGAAAAAAATTCACGTTTCCCTGTGGACGACCCGTACTCATCGCGGATAACTATTTGCGACACCGTCTTAATTATGGTTATTTACAAAACGTTTACACACTTCTTCACATGAACAATCACCACCACACATGTACATACACATATACACACATACATTAATACATGTATATGCTACAAATACATACACCCGTATTCGTGTCAAAATACATACATCCGTGTTCGTATAAAATACGAATACCCGTATTTGTATCAAGATATAAATACACGTATTTATATAAATACCCGTATTCGTATAAATACCATATTCTGTCAAAATACGAATACCAAAAAAAGAGATACTAAAAAGAGATATTTAATACTAGCTCACATCCATCCAAATATGATAATCTGGTTATCTTTCAAATCGGCTAGTATTAAAAAATGTCTGATTAAAAGTACGTGTATAAAAAACACGTATTTAATCGAACCTAAGTACGTATCAAAATACGTACACTAAATCGTTTCGCCTGAGCTGGGAAACCCTCTGTATAGGACTCTAAAGATTCAAAAATAAGCTGGTAGTGTGTTTAACCACAAGCACGTCAGCGGTACTAGTTGTACGTAACGGCTGCCTATGTATTGAACGAAAGGAAGGTCGACATGCAAACTCATCTGTATCCCTACTGAGCCTAAAAGTGACAATCTACGTAAATTCCGGTCTCTTCGTCTGAGAGTATCGCATACTGGGTCTAAAGGGTGGAAAACGTCAGACCCCTAAGAATCCAATAAGTCGTGTCGATGTGGCTCAAAACAATCCCGACAAACTACTGATCTCACAATCAGTAAATCACAACTGCCTTGACCAAGGTCTTATGGTGACGACCAATCGAACACTACGCGACATCGACTCCCTATATCGGGAAAGATGAATCCCTTTAAATCGCTCATTGCCCCCAAGTGCTTCGGGAGTGTACCCAACTAAAACCTGTTTGCACGACTCTTTAAAGCCGTGAGATCTGCTATCTGATGATAGGTATATTACCATCTAGAAGTTCTTGGTGAGTCCATCCAGTGTAACTCGTAACTTAATTAGCACATGTATACTATCTTTGGTGTCGTACACCAATGGATGTGTGACATGTCACCTTCCCTCATAGGAATAAGAAATGTATACACCATTCTACTCCGGAATATCGATGCCATGTTTCTAAACTCCAACTACTAGGGGCAATTTAAGGATGTGCTTATAGACTAACTATACCCCACGAGTATGATCGCCATCACAACTCTTGTAGTTAAGTAAAGATCTTACGGGCTTTACCAACATGTATTCGAGATACGTAATATAAAGAGAACATATACATATGTTGAGGTAAAGATAAACCAGATAGTATACTATCATATCGACCAAGACTGTCCTGTACATATACATCCCAAGCATCCATATATAATATACAATCCTGTACTATACAATAATAGACTCTAGGGCATATTCATCCAACAATCTCCCACTTGCACTGAGGCCATGTATTGGCGTATCGAAGACTAATCATCTCCAATAGCTGCTCGGGCTGAGTCTGAGGAAGTGCTTTTGTCAGTGGGTCCGCTGTGTTGTCCTTTGTGTCTACTCTTCTGACCTCGATCTCCCGGCGATCAACGATCTCCCTGATCAGGTGATACTGCCTCAAGATGTGTCTGGATTTTTGAAGGTACCGTGGTTCCTTCGCTAATGCTATAGCCCTATTGTTATCACGATACAAAGGTATTGGATCAACAATAGACGAAACCACCTCAAGTTCTTGAATGACCTTTCTCATCCAGACAACCTCTTATGCGGCATCGTTGGCAGCAATGTATTCAGTCTCCATCGTCGAGTCTGCTACGATATCCTGTTTGGAACTCTTCCAACAGACCGTCCTTCCATTGAGGGTAAACACATAACCCGAGACAGACTTGCTATCCTCTTTATTGCTTTGGAAGCTTGAATCGGTTAAGTACTCTATCTGGAGGTCTCCATTACCATACACTAAGAATATATCTTTAGTCCTTCTAAGATACTTAAGAATGTTCTTCACAGCTGTTCAATACTTCTCCCATGGGCTTGACTGATACCGGCTTATTACGCTAAGTGCATAAGCTATACCTAGTATGGTACATAACATCTCATACATTATAGAACCTACCGCCGAAACGTAGGGTATAATGTTCATGCGAGCCCTCTCTTCATCAGTCTTGGGAGACACCTCTTTGGAGAGGGTGATTCTGTGACAAGCCGGTAAATTACCGCGCTTGGAATTTTCCATACTATACTTCTTTAGTATGGTGTTAATGTACCCGGACTGTGAAAGTCCCAACATCTTCTTAGATTTATCACGATAGATCTTGATCCGCAGAATGTAGGAGGCACCACCCAGGTCTTTCATGGAGAACTGATGAGACAAGAACTGCTAGACCGACTGCAACATAGGAATGCTATTTTCTATCAGGAGAATATCATCAACGTATAAAACAAGGAACATGACTGTTCTTCCTACAATCTTCTTATATATACAAGGCTCATCAATATTTTTGATGAAGTCAAATTCTTTGATTGTTTCATCAAAACAGATGTTCCAGCTCCACGATGCCTGTTTTAATCCATAAATAGATTTAAGAAACTTGCACACCTTCCCGCTGCTCCCACTGTCTATGAAGCCCTTTGCCTGATCCATATAGACACACTCTTCTAAAGCGTCATTTAGAAAAGCGGTCTTTACGTCCATCTGCCAGATCTCATAGTCATGGAAGGCAACAATGGCAAGTCGGATCCGAATAGATTTGAGCATAGCTACTGGAGAAAAGGTTTCTTCATAGTCCACACCTAGTCTTTGATGAAAACCTTTTGCAATAAGTCTAGCCTTATAGGTTTCCACCTGTCCATCTGCACCAATCTTCTTCTTGAAGATCCATTTATAGCCGATGGGTTTTACCCCTGGTAGTGCAATTTCCAAAGTCTAGACTTTGTTGGTGTACATGGACTCCATTTCGGATCATATAGCATCCATCCATTTCATAGAGTCTCTACTGAAAATGACCTACTCAAATCTAGTAGGATCATCTTCTTCCAAAATGCAATCCTCTCGATTCTCATCTATGAGAAAACGGTAGTATCTCTCAGGCGGATGAGAAATCCTACTAAATCTGCGGAGTGGCCGGGGTTTGTCTGGGACTATTGAATCCTAAGGTTCAACCAAGTCTTCAGTAGTAGTTTGTGCTTCTGGAATTTCTTCCAATTCTACCGTGCTCCCATTAATTTCTTTTTACAAAAAATTCGCTTTCTAAAAAGACAACATGGCAAGCGACAAACACCTTCTGTTCTTCGGTGTGGTAGACAAGATATCGTTTTGAATTCTTGAGGTATCCCACAAACTTGCACATCCTGATCGCGCCTCGAGTTTATCTGGGTTCTGCTTTTTAACAAAAGTAGGACATCCCCATATCTTAATGTAATTAAGATATGGTCTGTTTATCGCCGAAGACCTAACTGAGATGCGGAGGACGTCTAGCCTGAATTTGGGGGTAGATGCTATTTGGACATATCCATCCACTTCTCCGAAAATACCAAGTTAATTTATGGCACCATATATCGGAGGTTTGGATAGATGTGACTGAGGTAGCAGACTTTATCAGATTCCCCCTCATTTGTGAGAGGTTTTTGATTGTGCAGACGATCTTCCCTACAGACGTAAGGCTCTACAGTTAATTATGTTATCGCGTTGTTATTGATCATTAAAAAGTGTTTTGTAAAGTAACCGAAATCAAGACGGTGTCGCTAGTAGCTAGCCGCGATGAGTACTGGTCGTCCACAGGGAAACGTGAACTCTTTTCTTGCTTTAGACGAGTTGATTAAAGAATGGTGATTGTTTGTCGTTACGGATATAGAATTTATGAAGAAAAGGTTCGTAGGGTTCATAGGACTTAGTAGTAATGGATGAATAATTAAAAATGACTCATTTTATTTTTTAATAGTTTAAAACTAGATCGATAGTGATGAATGTAGATTATGGTTCTTGGAAGAAACTAGGGTTTCCCCACTACTAACCCTTGTCCTTGCATTGATCTCTATTCATATCTAGCCCTTAACAAAACAAGTGTTAAACCAATCTCAAATCGTGGTCGAGCCTATCAATAAATTGATAGCGCGCCCGATAAGGAAGTTAACATTTATTTTGCTAAAATTTATAAACTTTAAAATGTATAAAAGAAATTAAAAGATTTTCTCATCCATTGTTCTACCCTATCCTACGAACCCTAGCAAGCTAGGAATTACTCGCTCATGGTTAAGTTAGAAGAGAGGATGAAGAAGAATGAAAACATGATTAAGATGCAGAAATGTAAGTGTAGAAAGTAAGTGCGGAAATTAATTGCAAGAAGAATAATAAAAACACTAGCTTTATTAATCAACTATCGCATTTACCATTCTCCTTAGAAAGTAGAATACAAGAACCTTAGTTTGCTCTAAATCTCTTTCTTGTAGGAGATAGATGAATAGATGATGATCACTCGGATACGTGGACCTCTTGGATCTCTTAATCTCATCGGTGATGATTTTGAATGTGAAGCTCTCGGTCTCTTATATAGTCACTAAACCAGAAACCCTAGATGTGAATATATACTGTTAAGATCTATACTATAAAATATCACATCCTAAGGTCACCAAACCGCCGCGGATCTGCCGTAAATATCACACTTTGGCCGCCCTTCCGCCGCAACCTAGTGGAATCAGGACCTTGGATTTCTTCTGGTCTCTTGTGTTGCCATGTGGAGATCCTCTTGATGTCTATTTTCTGAGAATAATGCTCTGAGTCTCTGCCGTTGCTAAGTCTTACGATTTTCTTCCATATTCTGGCAGATTTGATTTCGACATCCCGATTTAATTCGGATCTCTTCGATTCCAGTCTTGAGCTAAAATCTGCACAATATCCCAAGTCATAGTGTTAATAGTATTTGGTGTTTTTGAGATATTATCCTAACCATTTTATATGATATTAAATCTTAAGAATATTGATTAGAAATATTTGATATGATATGCATATTTTAATTACTGAGATTTCATTTAAATATTATATGCATATAATTTCCCTCATTATGTTAATTATAATGTAGAAACATATGATAATAAAATTTTACAAATAAACCCACATATGTTCTATATTTACAATAAATACATTTTAGTACTTAACAATAGTAGGGAAAACGTTCATTCAAATGTGCAATATTTTAGACTAATCACGTTGCGATAACCACTTTCTCCTGCTCCGGTAGTTCACTTCGTGTCGTGTGTTATTTTGTTTATTTTGGTTGCCCGTGGATTGTATACGGAGACTATTTTATGTTGTCGCCCATAGGGTGTGGCTTAGTCCAAATTCGTATATTTTAGATTTGGATCAAGCATTTGCTTGACGGGGTTTGAACTTAAGTTTTATGTTTCATTAGTTCAAAGAATTTTATATTTTATTCAAGGACCGTTAATCTGTTTTTAGATTAACGTCAACTTAAACATATGAGCATTTGGGTTCAATTTATTTTCATTAAGGATACGTTAGTCTTATTTTGAGACTAAGATCAACTTAGAAATATTTTAAGGATCATTATATTTAGTTAAGATCCAACAACAGAGCATTTGGGCTCAACTGCAAGAAAAAATCCTTCAGAGAGACTTAGCCAATTTGGCCCCAGTCTTAAGCTTTTTCCTTTTATTCAGAAGTACTAAGCACTTATTTGTTGCCTTGGTGCTCATGTGGGAAGCACATGAGGCGCTCAGATATGGGCACTGCCCAATCAGTGCTAAGCATTTAGTCATTTTGACTATATATATATAGCGCTCACGAGGCGCCGAGTCTATATTTTGGGTGCTCATGTAGGACTCACGTGAGGCGCCGTGCTCTTTTCTTTGTTGAGCCCTCACGTGGGAAGCACGTGAGGCGCCGCGCATTCTGTTTTGGCGCTCACGTGTGAAACATGTGAGATGCTGAATCTTTTGTTATAGAGATTTTAATCTCTGTTAATATTTTCTGAAGAAGTTTTAACTTCCGTTAATAGCATTTTGATCATTAATGATCACCAAGATCTCTGTTTTGAAGATCTGGGATCGGTTTTATTGGAGAACTAAGTTCTTCTGTTCTTTTTTATAAGAGCTAAGAACCCGGAATTTGAGATTAGCCCCAGCGGGAGCTGGTACAAACCGCTTCATGGCCGATCAGATATTTGATTAAAGAAGTTTTGACTGACCCGCCTCAAATTATCAGAATAGCGCAGCGGAAGAGTGGTGGGTTAATAACCCACAAGTCTTAGAATAAACTTGCAAATTCATGATGAAGGAAACTGTTTTTTGAAAGGTGAAGTTCGTAAACAAGTTGCAGATTAAGCGCCGATAGCAGTTCGGGATTTCATGGATGTATTCAAGAACATCTCGAGTTTACCACCAAAACGAGATGTGGAGTTCGTGATTGATCTTATTCGTGGAGCAGCGCCGATTTCAAGGGATTATTATCCAATGACGCCGGTGGAACTGGAAGTGGTAAAGAAACAAGTTGCCGAATTACTGGAGATGTGTTGACAGCGGTTCACCATGGGAAGCTCCAGTTTTTCTAGTCAAGAAGAAGGATGGCACGCGGAGGATGTGCATTGAATATTGAGAATTAAATCGGGTGTCTATTGAGAATAAGTACCCAATCTCTCGCATCGACGAACTATTCGATCAACTCTATGGTGCGAGAGTATTCTCAAAGTTGGATTTGCGATCTGGGTATCATCAAGTTCGGGTGAAAGAAGAAGAAATTTGTAAGACAACGTTCCGAACTCGATATGGGCATTATGAGTATTTAGTGATGCGCCATTTGGAGTTACTAACGAACCGGCGATATTTATGGACTTGATGAACTGAATCTTTTCACCATTTCTAGATCAGTTCGTGGTGGTATTCATTGATGATATTCTGGTCTATCCGAGGAGCAAAAAAGAGCATGAAGAACACTTGAGAATCGCACTGTAGACGTTGAGTTAAGAAAAGTTATTGGCTCGAAGAAGTGAAGTTCTTGGGTTATGTGGTATCCGGAGATGGAATTGCAGTTGACCCCGAAAAGATTGCAGCTATTCACGATTGGCCGATTCCAAAGAGTGTGGGGGAGATTAGAAGTTTTCTTGGGCTTGCTGGATATTATAGAAGGTTTGTGGAGAACTTCGGTCAAATAGCAGAACCATTGACCAAGATAACATGGAAGTAAGTATCGTTTGTGTGGACCGAGAAGTGTGCGTCAGCTTTTGAAGCGCTGAAACAGAGATTGACCACCGCACCTATTCTGACAGTGCCAGATGGTTCCGGAGGACTAGTTATTCATAGCGACGCATCTGCGAAAAGGTTGGGATGTGTTTTGATGCAGCATGGGAACGTCATAGCCTATGCGTCGAGACAATTGAAGACTCACGAGTAGAACTGCCAAACTCATGACTTAGAGCTAGCAACAGTGATCTTCGTGCTAAAGATTTGGAGATGCTACTTATTGGGCAAAAGAGTTGAAGGATTTACGGATCACAAGAGCCTAAAGTACGTGTTCACACAGAAGGAGCTCAACAGGAGGTAGTGCAGATGGTTAGAGTTGATGGCTGACTATGATCTTGACATAAAATATTATCCGGAAAAAAGTTAATATAGTACCGGACGCTTTAAGTCGGTTGCCAGCGATACGGATGTTGACTGCACAGAAGGAGTTTATAACTAATCTTCAAAGGTTGGAGTTAGAGATTGTACTACCATATTCTTCTGGACAGTTGATGTAGTTGCAAGTACAGTCATCCTTGATCGATAACATTAAGGCAGCACAGTCGCACGATCCAAGATTGTAGAAGTTTCGAGGAAAAGTGGAAGCGGGACTTCGAACAGATCTTTTGATTCATGAAAATGGCTCGTTAAGATATGGAAATCGTTTATGTGTACCTAAAGGAGATGTTCGTGAAGAAGTCATGAAAGAGGCACATAGTTATGCATATTCAGTACATCCGGAAGTCACGAAGTTGTATAGAGATTTGCGACAACATTTTTGGTAGGAAAGCATGAAAGGAGAGATTGCTCACTACGTATCGAGGTGCTTGGTGTGTCAGCAAGTCAAGGCTGAACATCAAAGAGTAGCTGGTTTGTTGCAACCACTTTCGATTTCTCAATGGAAGTGGGACATATAACCATGGATTTCGTGACATCCTTACCACGGAGTCCAAAGGGCAATAACAAAGTTTTGGTGATTGTCGATTGATTGACCAAGGAAACTCATTTCATACCATTTTGAGTTGGCCAGTCGACGAAGGCTTTGGCAGAGCAGTACATGCAGGAGATTGTGAAATTGCATGGAGTACCCGTAAGTATTGTTTCTGATCATGATACCCGGTTCCTATCACACTTTTGGAGGAGTATACAGGAAAGTTTGGGAACTCGCTTGAAGTTTAGTGTCACGCCCTACTTCCCAATAGACGGAAACGGTGATGTGGCAATCCCACGGTATATTTATCCAGAGAAGGCCATTCCCTAAATAAATATACTAAGCGTATTGAAACAATAATACACAATGCAAGAATAAATTGAGACTGTACATTTTTTCAACAAATATCTTTATTTACATTCAAATTCAAATATGTACAAGTACAAGAGTTTATGCTGGAAAGTAAATACAATAAGGAAAATGCCTAAACAAGTGGCATACATAAACTGAAGGAAAAAAGAAGCTGAGCTAGACCTGAGTAGCGATCTGGTTGTAGTCCTCCTCTGTGGCTTCAACCTCCTCCGTCTCGACCGTATCTGACGAATATTCTAAGAGAAGAAAAGTGATTGGAATGCCCTTCAGCAAACTAGCACTCGGTAAGTCCCAAAAATAGGTAAGAGTAAAGAAAATGACAAGAGAAGAATATTTATGACGAATAAGAGTATATAGTCATGGGTAAATATATATTATGGGTCTCTAGATAGTCACTATATTAAAGTTAAGTTCCATGTGTGAATGTCAACACAGCCGTAGAAGTATTCATGAGCTTAAGAGTGGGGTCCCAGGAGCAAGGAAACACGGGCCTATTTCTTGTGTTAGCATCGGGGCTCTAGGCCATAGATGAGTCAACACGACTGATATTCAAGTAAAATAAAAAAGAGGTTAATACGGGACTCCTGAAGCTCTATTGGATTCACACAAGAAACTATCCCAAACACCCCATATATAATATATATAACTGGCTAATATACTTGATTGATTTGATTGATTGATTGACATGTCTTGACCAAAACTTTAGATTGCAAAAGGTGTAGATTGTATTTGTGTGAGTCAAGTAATGTACGAGTCATGACGATTGCAATCTAAGTTCAAGTAAAGTTGGTTCGAATAGATTGGATTCGAGTTTAGATTCGAGTTAGATTAGAGTTCGAGTTAAGTTTAGATTTGAGTTCTTTTCTTTTCATATGAATTGATGTAAATTGTTAAAATATTATGTTCGGGAGAAATCGGCAACTGTTGCACATGGACGGCAGGATTTGTGTTTTTTTCCAAGACAATTGCCATTGATAACTTCATTAATTTGTCTAACCTGAATAGGCAAACACTCACTTTCTCTGGCTCCCTGGGGTTCAAGAGAATTGATCCCGCTTAAACCTGTATTTATCTAAAGTCCTTAAAATATTGTTTGCATATCTCGAGGTGGTTTTATGAAAACTACTTTAATATAGCTTGAAAATAAATCTCGAGGGTGATTTATAACATTTAGGGTTTTTCATGAACATGTATTTTAATTGTTGTGGGTTTTGGTGATACAACCTAGCTTTTTTTGAAAATTTATGGTATTTTTATGAAAACTAATTCTTTTGGAAATTTGGTGATATTTTATTAACAAATTTCAATCTTTCATTTTAAAAATATAGTTTCTTAATTTGTTTTTATTGAAAATACGGATTTCATAATTTTATATAATTTATCCAAAAATTAGTTTTTTATTAGAAAAGTCGCGTTTCTTAAAAACTATATTTTTTTATTCCTTTCGAGACCGAATACTCCTTGAGGAGTTCTGCATCTCGCTCTACTATCCCAAGGATGTGCGATAATCCACACTATTCATTAGCGGGTCCCCTAACGAGAGTTGTAGAGGCGTAATTGTCAAAAATTTCGAAATACCGATTTAAAGAAACCCATTTTGAAACGATGTGGTATTTTAATTAAAAAGTTCTTTTACTTTGAATTACCCTTATGCTTAGAATACCGTGCTATAAAACCATAGTGTGCGTGTGGGGTAGGTCATTACCCCGTGAAGGTTCTAGGGTTTGGGTATATTAGATATCGAAAAGAGGTTACACTAAAGTTCATGGTATTTTAATGAAAAAAAGTTCCTTATATGTTTGTTTCATATGAAAATTTGTTACAACTAAAAACTAATTGATGTGAATAAGGTTAGGATTAGTGTAGCATGTTAGTTTGATCTCGTTTGCTTATCACATGGTTTACAAATGTTAAAAAGAAAACAATATCGGAGATAACTTCTCTTTTGTCGGTTTGTTTTAAAAATAAGTTTTGAGATAGAAAGAGAGGGATGAAGGTACTTACAGTTTTTAGAAGGTTAAGAAGAGGTTGAAGAAGCTCCGATGGGTCGTGGTTTCGTCGGAGATGCTTCGGTAGTTGAGTTTGGCTCGCTACTCCACTTTAGGGGCTTAACTCCACTTGGCACTTAGAGAGTTTTGAGAGGATTTTTGTTAGAATTTCGTAACGGTGAAGAGTTAATGCATTGGGTGGTAATTATAGTGAAGAATTAGGGTTTGCGAATTAAAATTTTGGATTAAAATGAATTAAAAGGATGTTAAATAGTGAAATGAAGGGCCTCTGTTTGATTGCAGGGAAATCAAACAGTGCAGAGGAGTTAAGGAGAGTCGAAGAGGTGTGTGTGCAAAGCACGGAGCCAATTGGGCTCATCTTGACCGTCGGCGCCGGCCAGATGAGGAGAATAGGCGGTCGGATCTTGAGATTTTGCATCGAGATTCATGCTACATGGGTATATCTGTGTTTACTCCATTTTGTGCATGTTTGATTTTTCT
This sequence comes from Agapanthus africanus, assembly GCA_030015575.1. NCBI lineage: Eukaryota > Viridiplantae > Streptophyta > Magnoliopsida > Asparagales > Amaryllidaceae > Agapanthus > Agapanthus africanus. The sequence continues at coordinate 34,692,426 of CM057339.1, forward strand.
GAAACTTTTGATTTCCCCGTGTATTGCACGTGCAACTCTTGGACTTCCAAAAATTAAAAAAGACAAATCAGAAAAAATAATTGTGTCTGATGGGAATCGAACACACAGGCTACATCACAGCAGTGCAGTGGCTTTACCAAGGAGCTACAAGTTGTTTCTTACTTTTATTAAACAAATCTAACTTTTAACTCTTACACATGCTGTAATACCCTTTTCTGTACAATAACAAGAAATTTCTATATATTGATTTCAGAGTCGTTACATTCTACCCTCCTTATAAAAATTTCTTCCTCGAAATTTACAATTACATAGGGACTAATTTTCAAATAGGTAAGGGTATTGTATACGCATATCCTCTTCTCTTTTCCAAGTTGATTCTCCTGGCGAATCCTTTCTCCACATCACTCGGAGCAAGTTTACTTCCTTGTTCCGCAATGTCTTCACCTTTCAGTCCACAATATTAACTGGTTGTTGCTCGCAGATTAAGTCAGTTTGTACTATGAGCTATGAGTGATTAGGTATGTGGCGGGGGTCGCTCACATATCGTCATAGTTGGGATATGTAGAACACATTGTGCACTCCTTCTAATGAGGGTGGTGGTGCTAAACGGTATGCCACTTCTCCAACTCGTTCGAGTATGTCGAACGGTTCTATGTATCTTGGACTTAACTTACCCTTCTTGCCAAAACGTATCACTCATCTATTTGGAGAGATTTTCAAGAATACATGTTCTCCGGGTTGAAACTCCAAGTGTCGACACTTTGCATCTGCCTAATGTTTTTGTCGGTCTTGGGCTATGTGCATCCTTTCCCTGATCGTGTAAATCACGTCCACAGTTGCCACGATCATCTCTGGTCCAAGGAGTTCACGATCTCCAACATCGTCCCTACTCAGCGGGGAACGACATTTCCGTCCGTAGAGTGCTGCGAATGGTGCCATCCCAAATGCTTGCCTGATAGTTGTTGTTGTATGAAAACTCCACAAGGTGTAGGCGATCTTCCCACGAATCTCCGAAGTCTAACATACAGGCTCTTAGCATGTCTTCTAGAATCTGAATTCTTCGCTTAGACTGTCCTTCTGTTTGTGGATGATACGCCGTGCTGAAATTCAGACTCTTTCCCAGGCTAGCGTGCAGACTCTGCCAAAATTATGATCGGAATCTTGTATCACGATCGGAGACGATGCAAACAGGTACTCCATACAATCTCACGATCTCCTGCATGAGTTTATGGGTATTAAATATGGTACATCTTGAAGGGTTAATTCTTACTTTAGATTTATGCCCACCTCCATGTACTTCTTTGCTAACGTCTCGGTTGACTGGCCAACTCGAAATGGAATAAAGTGAGCGCCTTGGTGAGTCGATCCATAATAACCCATATTGCGTCGTTACCCTTCGTGCTGCGAGGAAGGGCAGTCACGAAGTCCATGATAATGTGTTGCTATTTCTATTCTGGGATTGGTAACGGCTGAAGCAGACTAGCAGTTCTATGATCTTCAGCCTTCACTTGTTGACACACCAAACACTTGGCTACGCTCCTTGCTACTTCTCGCTTCATTTCATGCCACCAGTAGTGTTGTCGTAAATCCTTGTACATTTTCGTGCCACTGGGGTGTACAGAATAAGGAGAGCTGTGCGCTTCTTTCATCAACTCTTCTGGAACAGGTTTGATTGGCACGCATAAACGACTTCTATATCGCAAGGATCCATCTTCGTGGATGATGAAGTCAGTTCGAAGTCCACTTTCTACTTGTTCTCGGATCTTTTGTATCTTGGCATCATTTGCTTAAGCTGTCTTGATCTGATTGACAAGAGTGGATAAGTTCATTAAATATGAAGTGTTACCTGACATAACTACTTCAATCTCCAATCCATGCAATTCTTGTTGTAGTCTCCACTGAGCGGTGGGGTTCATTGCTAAAGGCTGGCGACTAAGAGCATCAGGAACAACGCTCACCTTCTCAGGATGATATTGTAGGTTGATATCGAAGTCCGCCATGATTTCTAGCCATCTTCTCTACCACATGTTGAGTTCCTTCTGAGTAAATACATACTTACTTCAGACTTTTTTGGTCAGTGTATATATCCACTCATTCTCCCAACAGATAGTGGCGCCAAATCTTGAGTGCGAAAATGACGGCTACCAATTCTAGATCATGTGTTGGATAGTTGCGTTCATGTACCTTTAACTGTGTTGATGCAAAACACCCACAACTTTTTCGTGCAGGTGTAGAACACATCCTAATCCTTTACTGGACGCATCATAATGTACAATGAATCCGCCAGATTGATCCGGTATTACAAGAATAGGTGCAGAGGTTAACCTCGACTTGAGTTCTACAAAAGCCTTTTCACATGCTTCTGACCACACGAATGCTTCATCTTTACGTGTGAGCTTGGTCAGGGGTGCTGCGATCTTTGATAATTTTTCGATGAATCGTCGGTAGTAACCTGCTAATCCCAAGAAACTTCTTATATCTTTCATCGTTTTTAGTGTCAGCCACTCGCTGACAGTTGACACCTTTTCTAGATCCACAGAGATTCCATCTCCTGAAACGATATGTTCGAGAAATCCGACTTGATCTAGCCAAAATTCATACTTGATGTACTTAGCGTGGAGTTGATGTTGTCGTAATGTCTCCAAGACAATCCGTAAGTGCTCGGCGTGTTCTTTCCGATTCTTTGAATACACCAGGATGTCGTCGATGAAGATGACAACAAACCTGTCTAGGTACTCTTGGAAAACTTGGTTCATCAGCTTCATAAAGATGGCAGGTGCATTGGCCACTCCAAATGGCATTACGAGATATTCATAATGACCATAACGAGTCCTAAACGTTGTCTTCGGAATGTCGGACTCTTTGACCTTCACCCGTGTAACACCCTAGTTCATTTATACCAGTTCTATTTTGGGTATTTCTTTATTTATGGCTATTTCTTGATTTATTATTTTTTGGGTGTGAATAGTGTAATTGATATCCGTGTTTGCATTCGACCCGACCCGCTTGCTTGAAACTCGTCTTGATTCTTATTTATGATTTATCTCTGCTAGTTATGAGAATCCGTGCATTTTCATGTTGTATACCCTGTTCATCTGTATTATATCTGGCATCTGCATTTTTTTAATATAACATATAAAGTCAAATAAAATATTTTAAAAATATTTAGCATGGCTTGCATGATACCCCTAACCCAGTGGTGGCATCCGTGTATCGTGTTCCCGTCCCGTTCTGTGAAACGGACTCGTTTGGATAACTCCGTGCACGCTACGTGTATCCGTTCTTGGGGGTATGCATTTTCGTTATCCGGATATCCTATTTTGGTTTTGGTTTATACGTATAGTATCCGTATTTTCAAACCGTAATTTTAGACCCGACCCGGGCATGTTTTGGACTATTTTTGTATTAGCCAAAATCTCAAAATTTAACTAATATTTTATTCTTACTGTTTTAACTATTAAAAATCATATTCGTATATCTTTTTTTGTTTTAAATTTTCTTTAAAGATTTTTTCCTGTTACTTACTTTCACCGGCCTCTCTCTCTCTCTCGTGACTTTCTCTCTCTTCCTCCTCTGCATATATATTTAATTTTCTTTAACCCTATTTTTATTTTTTACCCACGTTCTCTTCTGCGTCTTCTTCTTCTCTTCATTTTTCCGCTACCAACGCCAGGGGCTTACTCCTTCGCCCTCACACCGTTGGAGCCGGTATGTCCTTTGTCGATAAGGTATTGACCATTGGAAAGGTGTCTACCACTGTGACGCGGCCATTACAAGATGTCTTTAAAGATGGAGCCTCAGTTTTGACGGCTTGGGAGACCCTTCACTTATATTCCATTAGACCGGGTTTCTTAGTCTTTAGGCAGAATGGTGTGGCAATTTTTATGAGGTATAACCCGCATCGTTTTGCCCAACAACTGGGCTACGATCAAGGGGTCCCCTTGGAAGCCTTCTTGCTGGAACCCACTGCCACTGAAGAAGGGATAGAGAACGCACTGCACCATTTCATGCGCCTGAATACGAGCTCTCATTTCTTTATCAATGCGCCGGCTTATGCTCCGAGACTCCTCAATGTGTACAAAGACTGGTACAATCATGCAACAGGAGCAGTTATAAAGGAGGAAAGGCGACTGTTGGTCGATCGTAAGGGTGTGCCTCCAGGTACCGATCGCAACGCTCCTTTGGTCTCAAAGACCCCAGTAGTTGCCCTTTTAAAAGAGGTCAGAACCGGACCATCGCGTGCGCGAAGCCCTCCACGTGACTCGTCGCTCCCTGATGTCGCAGATGCACCTGTAGCGCCCCGTGCTCTGGTGGAGACAGTGGTTGTACCCTCGCCGGAGTCTGGCGTGGGTGCGGACATCGGGACCCGTCGTCCCAAAGTGGCTGCTAAACGGAAGTCGATCCCCCGTGAGCCTAGGGTTAGAGGGCAAAAGAAAAAGAAGTCGCTCTTCGCTGCGGACGTCGTGTTCGGTCAGGAACCCCATGCTCCCTATGCCGAGGGCCTGATCGAATACGGGACGAACGAAGGACTAGTGATGCCGCCGCCGGACGATACAGACTTGGAAGCCGCTCTCGAAACTTCGGCGTGGTTGGCAAAGCGTGACGCGTGGCTGGCCAAGCTTGCGCAATCAGGTAACTATTAGTCGCCTTTTCTTTATTGCAACATATCCTCTTCATTGCCTTTGACTGACGCTTTTCTTTATTTCCTTTCGACAGGCATCACTGATGAAGAAGCCATCGCCGCTTCTTTGAAGACTTTCCAGGAGGAGGAACGTCTTAGAGCGTCTATGGGCCTTAGTAAGTTTTAATACATCAAGTTTCCATCTCCCTTGTGTTATGGTTGATCTAACATTTCTCTTTTTATTGCAGAAACCTCAATGCCGTTCCCACCAAGCGACGCAGATGTTTTACCAGCTGCCGATGTTCCCGCTTCCTCTGGGCCACCGCAGGAGGTTCGTCTTGAAGAGCCGATGAAGGATGCCTTAAAGGCTCTTGAGGCATCCCTGAACGAGGATGACGACGCCTTGAAGGAGGCGTCACTAAGGTCCATCGCGACAGCTCGGGAAGAGAGGAAGCGGCAAAGGCGTGAGGCGAAGGCGTGCCGGGCTGCCTTGGCTGCGGGAGCGGGCCCCAGCACCGTCCCTCGCGCTGATACTCCATCCGAAGAGGCCCCTGTCGCCCTATCCACTGCCCGCAGAGAGGTGGCGCGCACAGTTCGGAGCGCAAACGGTAAATCCGCTTCAGGTAATATTTCTCTCAGAGTTTTTATTATAAGGGTTTTTAATGTCATTGGTCCTTATATCCCTCATCTTGCAGGGCCGAGTCCGATCGAGGGGGAGGCGGAAACCGTTGATCCCAAAGAAGCAGAGGAGGCGGTACCTACCGAACTCGAGCCGACGGTGGGCAACGTCGTTGTGGCTTTGGAGCCTGAGGCGGAGGTCGAGGGGCCTGCCGCCGAGAAGGTCATTGATGCTGAACCTGAAGTGGTGGCAGATGATATGATCATTATAAATGAGTCCAGGGTGGCGGCGAATGAAGCGCTCGAGGCCGGCGATCCTCCGGCGATGGTGGACGATACAACCGCCACTACTGAACCTGAGAAAGTGGTGGGTGAGGCGGCCATGATTCCCGAGGACGAGCCAACCGCTCCTTCTCTGGAATCTGGCAATACTCCAGTCATAGCCCTCCCCATCTATGGTCTTCCGCCGTCTCCAGGTCTCGCGAGCACCGCAACGGTCCCCATCGAGTCGGGCGATGTGGACGATACAACCGCCACTACTGAACCTGAGAAAGTGGTGGGTGAGGCGGCCATGATTCCCGAGGACGAGCCAACCGCTCCTTCTCTGGAATCTGGCAATACTCCAGTCATAGCCCTCCCCATCTATGGTCTTCCGCCGTCTCCAGGTCTCGCGAGCACCGCAACGGTCCCCATCGAGTCGGGCGATGAGGTCACGGGCGGTGGTCTCATGTCGATAGAGGAGGGAGTCGCCTCTGTTTCAGCCGGGAGCTCCTCAGGTAAACCCCGAGTTGCTGCTTTTCTTTACTTTACTATCTTTTCTGACAAGTTCACCTTTTCGTAACGCAGGTGCAGCCAGTGCCGATGCCCCACTGCTCGAGGGAACGCTTTCAACGACTGCCTTGGCGGTGGTCACCTCTCAACCCTCTCTCATACCCTCGAAGATGTTGGAAGATATGTGTTTGCGATTTATTAATCTTATCTTCCAGATGTATAATTTGTGTACTAAAGTCACATTGTTGTATCTTCCAGGAGTACTTTTTAATCATCTCTATCAAGTGTTGCTCCCACACTTCTCCTTCCCATCTGAATTCGCCTCTCCCTCTGGTGGCGCTGGTGAGTACCGTTCCCGATTGGTAGCTTTGTCTTTTCAGTGGTAGAATTATTTCTAACTCTCTCTTGTTCTGACTGCAGTGCTGCAAATCGAAGGGGGAGCAGAAAGATCGGCTGCGCCACCAGCCCTTCCGGCCTTGCCACCTGTCTCCACCGGTATAGTAAACTATCTTATCAATGACTTCCTTCATATCTATTGAATCATCATCTAATCGCATTTCGTCTTTTTCCAGCTGTCGTTTCAGTCTCGGTGCCTTTTGAGTCTCGCATTACAATACCGGGCGGCCCTTCCCAGCGACGTCCGTCCTCAAAAGGTGCCGCGAATAGTTTGCGCATGTTGAGCGACTACATCGAGGAACTCGACATCGAGGCTCCTGTATCTGCTGAGGACTTCGCCACGACGGTTAACCCGATGTTGGCGATATTTGCCACCTTCCATGACGAGGGCATTGTCGCCTCTTGGGTTAACTATTGTCGGGAGATCGAGGCTCGCCTTCATCAGCTGGAGTCAATGCGTCTGTCCCCCGAGACTTTGGCCTTGAGCACTCAACGGGGAGCATGGCTCGAGCAAAGCGCTTCTCATTTCCGTCATCTGGAACAAGAAGTGGCTTTGAGGCTGAAGGAGTGCCAAGATTCTTCAAGCAGAATTGCTCGCTTGCGTGCCGAAGTTGAGGCGAACGCCGCTGAGGTAAAGACCGTCTTCGAGGGTCTTCTGGAGCGCATATCGAATGGGCTCAGACTAAAGCGGGCACTTGATGTCGCCGAGCATGACACTCCAGGCCGTGAAGCTGCTCATCAAGCCGTCAGGGATCAGCTTGCATCCGTCGCACAGCAACGGGCCCAGGTGGAGGCGGAGTTGGCAGTGGTATCCAATCGGGAAAAGGCATGGAAGGAAGTGTACGAACAACTGATAGAGCTACTTAAGACGCTTCCTTCCCAATAGCTGCCTTTGTATCAATGTATTTGTAAAAAATTTCTTTTCTGAGTAACATGTATCCGTTCTTTGCTCTTTTGTATGATTCACCATGTATTTGATTGAGGTCAATGAATAAAGATACACACTTTCTTTTGCAATATCTTGTATGCTCTTTTGTTTTCTGCCTTTACATCATGATGTTGTCGATGAACCTGATTGGCAGACAACTTAATTTTTCCAAAAGATAGCGATGGCTTAGGCCGCAGGTTCAGATCTGCCGCCTAAGACTTTTCAATTCTATGAGCCGTGAGGGTCTCATAGAGATTTTTCTCCCTATGGATCGAGAGGATCTCATAGGTGGATTTTCTCCTTAGGAATCGTGAGGATTCCTAAGTGTGGTTTTCTCTTATAAGTCGTAAGGATCCTATAAGAGAATTTTCCCTCTTACGAGTTGAGAGGATTCGTAAGCGGTTGTTTCCCTCCTTGTCGAAAATCGACTTCGGAGAGTGAGACCCGTGAATAGTATGCAAGAGACCATTTTGGATTGACTTGCAGGGCCCCATTGCTCAAGAAGCAAGCTTTTCAATCCTTACTGCCTGAGACCTCATCTTGCAAATTAAGAAGTAAGTTCAATTTGTTGAAGAAATCCCTTTTCTGAAAGATTTGGCGGGATTTCCCCCACCGTCGGATCTTTGATCCAAGGGCTTCTGTTTTACAGAAGATAATCTTCTTGTTTTAACAATAACAGAAAAGATTTCTTCAGAACCTTAATTTTTGTTTAGCGCAAATGCTCCAGGGTATGATGCGTGTCGCACAGCGCACAGTGCAGCGCAACTGCGCTAGCGCATCTGCGCCGACGCGTGTCACGCAGCGCACGGCGCATACGCCGCTGAAGCGTTGCTTCCTTTAGTTTTGCTTGAAATAGAGCTTTGATTTGACTGGGTGCGCTGTTTTGGGCGTTGCGCTGATGCGTCTGCGTCAGACACGTGGCGTATTGTGCAGCGCAAATAATCTGAAGCGTCGCTTCATTAAATTAATTTTCAAGACAGAGCTTTGCTCTGATTGGGGGAAGACGAAGCGTTGCTTCATCTCCCGCCTCGGAATTTGAACAGAAGTTCGCTCCGATTAGGGCAAACTGCCGTGACAACTCTTGGAAGTCGAAGAGGCACTTGATGCCTATAAATAGGACCTTTCGTCCCCCCCAGATATTTATCATCTTTCAGATTTCTATTTTCGAAGACCTCAGAGCTTTGTTCTTGCCTTCAAGAATTCCGGTGCCTTGCTCCTCCCTTTTTTTTTCAAAGTTTTTAGGAAAACTTTAGGTAAAATCGATTCTTAGATTAATCTTAACCAGCAGAGCTTTCATCCAGGGGACTTTATCCTTGAACATAGTTTCGCTCTCTAGGAATTTAGTCCTCTATGTATATTATTTCTTTTTTATTGCTGATCTTCCTGTAATATTTCCTCCAGGCATAATGGCGGCGGTGCATCTATACAGTTTGCACGAGTTTATTACCTACGACGATATCCGCGCTCAGGGTCGTCAACAAAACCAGGAATTTACAGACGCCGAATGTGCAGAAGTCATAGGTCGTCTGAACGCAAGCGGTGGTTGGCTGTTGCCTCGTCGTTCGGCCCTTTTGAAAGTCGTGTTGGGAGCCATATGGAGAGCACTTCCGGGTCTTCATGAGGCCTTACCGCTCAACGCGCTGGATGATGCCGAAGACAAGGTGCATTCAGTGTACCTGACAGGGCTGATTTCAAAGAAACGACGGAACAGCCTTATTGACATCCTACACCAAGTCTTCCAGCAGACGACGATAGTTGCTGCTTATCAAAGGCCAGGAGGGCTCGCCGATGATCTCGATACAGAGGAGCGAGAAAGACTGCGCATAAGAATAATTAGAAAGGCCAGAAGAACTCTGGATGGCCTTACTTTTGACTTCCTCAATCCGTGCCCCGGATCTGAGGTTATACCGTTGTAATAATTTGAATAATGTTTCTTCTGCTTGTAAAAGAAATTTTTTTAGCAGTATGAATGGAAACCCTTCCCTTTTCTATTTCAGCTTGTCTTATTTCTCGTCCTGAGTCTTCTGCCCATGCATAAATGAATGCGTCACGCACACCAGATCAAATGTAGACCGGATATTCTTTCTGTCATCTTTCTCTTTTTTTTTTATTGTCAGCAGGCTGTCTTAATAACCATGGTTGATGGATGTCCAAAACGAGTATTCCGACTTCCTTAGGAAATAGCGATGGCTTAGGCCGCAGGTTCTAGTCTGCTGCCTAAGATTTTTCAACTCCATGAGCCGTGAGGGTCTCATAGAGGCTTTTCTCCCTACGGATCGAGAGGATCTCGTAAGTGGTTTTTCTCCTTAGGAATCGTGGGGATTCCTAAGTGTGGTTTCCTCTTATAAGTCGTAAGGATCCTATAAGAGAATTTTCCCTCTTACGAGTCGAGAGGACTCGCAAGCGGTTGTTTCCCTCCTCATCGAAATTCGACTTTGGAGAGTGAGACCCGTGAATAGTATACAAGAGACCATTTTGGATTGACTTGCAGGGTCCCATTGTTCAAGAAGCAAGTTTTTTAGTCCTTGCTGCCTGAGGCTTCATTTGCATGTTGAGACGAATCGGGAATTTCCCGCGGAGATACTAGTTTCTCTGCGAGCCGACGCGAATCAGGAGGCTCTCGTCAAGGAGTGTTTGTATCCGTGAGTCGAGGAGTTTGCTAGGGATTATTTGTTTCCCAAGCGCCAAGGATTATTTGTTTCCTTGGGGTTTGAAACGAGTCGAGAGTTCCCACGGGGGCACTGGTGGCTCTGCGGGTCGACGCGGATCAGGAGGCTCTCGTCAAGGAGTGTTTGTATCCGTGAGTCGAGGAGTTTGCTAGGGATTATTTGTTTCCCAAGCGCCAAGGATTATTTGTTTCCTTGGGGTTTGAAACGAGTCGAGAATTCCCACGGGGGCACTGGTGGCTCTGCGGGTCGACGCGGATCAGGAGGCTCTCGTCAAGGAGTGTTTGTATCCGTGAGTCGAGGAGTTTGCTAGGGATTATTTGTTTCCCAAGCGCCAAGGATTATTTGTTTCCTTGGGGTTTGAAACGAGTCGAGGGTTCCCACGGGGGCTCTGGTGGCTCTGCGGGTCGACGCGGATCAGGAAGCTCTCGTCAAGGAGTGTTTGTATCCGTGAGTCGAGGAGTTTGCTAGGGATTATTTGTTTCCCAAGCGCCAAGGATTATTTGTTTTCTTGGGGTTTGAAACGAGTCGAGGGTTCCCACGGGGGCTCTGGTGGCTCTGCGGGTCGACGCGGATCAGGAAGCTCTCGTCAAGGAGTGTTTGTATCCGTGAGTCGAGGAATTTGCTGGGAGGGTATGGTTCCCTCTTTGTTTATGCCCTTGGATTGTATACAGGGATCGATGTGATCTTAACTGTAGGGCAAAAAGTTTCATTCTTTCATTTTTTTTTATTCTTTCCGCGATGCTCTATCATTTCAGCTTTTATATCGCGAAGGTCGCGATTGCCCAATCATTTCGGCTATTTTTCGCGGTGCCCAATCATTTCGGCTGTTTATTTTATTTCCACTCGCTGCTTTTTATTGCGAGTTGCCCAATCATTTCGGCTATTTCGCATGCATACATTTTACTTGCTGCTTTTTATTGCAAGTTGCCCTATCATTTCGGCTATTTCGTATGCATGTGCGGCTTACTGGCTTTTCGCCGTAAACCTGAACTTGGACACTGATTTTGGCATCAGCACCGCTACAACTGGGATGTTGCCAGGAGCGAATCATCATTTGCCTCTGTCATTGTCGAACAAAGGAGGCTTAGCGACCAGGGTTAGGGTCCTGTCGACTAAGTCTTTTGACTTTAAGAGCCGTAAGGGTCTCACAAAGCTATTTCTCCCTACAAGTCGTGAGGATCTTATAGGTGTATTTTCTCCTTAGGAATCGTGAAGGTTCCTAAGTGTTTTGTTCCTCTGTAAGTCGTAAGGATCCTACAGGAGGGTTTTCTCTTTGTAAATCGAGAGGATTTACAAGGGTTAAGCGAACATATCCCCAGTCACGGATGGACCTTGGTTAGGGAAATGTTTATTCGCGCCCGTGGATTGTATACAAGGGTCAGTATTGAGCCACTTGTAGGGCAATATCGAAAGTTGTGGGGGTTGCTTAAGCACAGGTTTAGATCTCTGTAACTTAAGACTTTCAAATCTTACGAGCCGTGAGGGTCCCATAAGAGCGTTCTCCTTACGAGTCGTGAGGATCTCGCAAGTGTATTTTCTCCTTAGGAATCGTGGGGACTCCTAAGTGTGTTGTTCCCTTGTGAATCGTAAGGATCTCACGCGGGTGGTTTCTCCTTATAGGGTCGAGAGGACCCTACGAGGTTGCGCCCTTTCGGGTTTTCACAAACACTCGCCGGTAGTCCTGCTGTTTTTACTCACGGAGCCCTTTTGGGTTTTCATCCGTGCCCATTTTGCTTATGGACGTACCGCTTTTATTTTCTTTTTTTTTATTTTCTTTTTCCTTCTTTTTTTTTACGAGGTCGCGCCCTTTCGGGTTTTCACGAACACTCGCCGGTAACCCTGCTGTTTTTTACTCACGGAGCCCTTTCGGGTTTTCATCCGTGCCCCTTTTTGCTTATGGACATACCGTTTTTATTTTATTTTATTTTTATATGTTTTTTTTATCTCGTCAGCCTAAAGATGCTGCGGTAGTAGTTTAAAGACGTTTCGGTCTGCTATTATTTTAAGGACATTTCGGTCCGCTGTTAGTTTAAGGACATTTCGGTCCGCTGTTAGTTTAAGGACATTTCGGTCCGCTGTTAGTTTAAGGACATTTCGGTCCGCTGTTAGTTTAAGGACATTTCGGTCCGACATTGGGAAGTTGGCTACTGCTTATAAAACTTGAGCTTAGGAAGATAGCGAGCGGACATGGTCGTCGTCATCTATCATTGACCTAGGCTGTGGCTCATTAAGCGTAGTATTTCTTCAGGAAGCGACCGTTTATCGGCCTGAAAGGCCTTTCACCGTGCATGTCCATGAGTAGATAGGCCCCACCCTGGTAAACTTTATCTATGATGTACGGGCCTTCATAGTTCGGCTCGAATTTTCCCCGCTTGGCGCGATTGGGGATCATAGGCCTTTTGACCACTAGCACGAGTTCGCCTTGGTGGAATGTCCTCGGTCGGGTCAATCTTTCGTATGAGCGCGTCATCTTTTCTTTATAAGCTTCCAGATTTTGTTGTGCTATGAGCCTAGTTTCATCAAGGGCGTCAAGCTCCTCAAGCCGAAGGTGAGCATTTTCTTCGTCCGTTAGCTCGTGGTGAACTGCCACTCGTAGATAGGGTAACTCTATCTCGAGAGGGAGTACTGCTTCCGTACCGAACACCAACGCGTATGGCGTTGTGTTTGTGGCTGTCTTGAACGTGGTTCGATACGCCCAAAGAGCTTCCTGCAGTCTTTCGTGCCAATCTTTCTTATTACGGGACACCGTTTTCTTTATGATTTTTGTCAATGTCTTGTTGAAGGCTTCAGCTAGTCCATTAGCTCACGGATTATAAACCGAAGAATATCTCCAGTCTATATTATTCTGTTGCGCGAAGCGACTGATCTTGTGGCTTCTGTAAGCTGGCCCGTTATCGGAGATGATCCGTCGCGGAGTTCCAAACCGATATATGACATGCGTCTTGAAGAAGTGGAGGACATTCTCCGTCTTCACTTCTCTCAACGGTATTGCTTCTGCCCATTTGGAGAAGTAGTCAGTCGTCGCCAGGATGAAACGGTGTCCTCTAGACGATGCTGGTTCGATGGGGCCGACTATGTCAGTTCCCCACATTTCGAATGGCCAGTTAGCCACTGTTGGATGTAATGGATTCGGATGCTGGTGGATGAAATCCCCATGAATTTGACATGAGTGGCATTGCTTCGCATATTCGATGCAATCTTGAATCATCGTGGGCCAGTAGTAGCCCATCCGTTTGATCTTCAACCTCATCTTTGGGCCCGCTTGGTGAGAACCGCAGAGTCCGTCGTGAACTTCCTGGACGACCCTTCTCGCTTCGTCAGGTCCTAGGCATCTCAGCAACAGAGAATCAAATGACCTCTTGTATAGAGTATCATTGACGAAGGCGAAAGATAGAGCTCGTTTCATGAGCTGATGTCTTGTGGACGCTTCTTCGGGCATTCGGTGGGATTTGAAGTAGTCTATAAAGACCTCCCTCCAATCCTTAACCTTCTCATGGTCTTTTATTTGTAAGGTCGCTTGTTCAGTCACTCTCTTTTCTTCGGGCGATCCCGGAGGTATTTCTGCGGGGGCGAGCACCCGACGACTTTGTACCATGATTCTAACCTCATCGAGGTTCTCGTCAGCCAGTTCTTTAGCAAGCTTAGCTAACGCGTCCGCTTTGCTTTTTTCTACGCGTGGTATACTTTCCAAAGTATAGGAGGGAATTTGGGTCAGCAGTTGTTGCACCTTTTCCCCGTATTTTACCAATTCCGGTTTGCATGTTTGGTAATCGCCGTTCACTTGACTGACGACTAGCTGGGAGTCCCCATATATGAGGAGGCTTTCAATTCCCATGTCAATGGCGATCTCGAGACCTGCTATCAAAGCTTCATATTCAGCTTCATTATTCGTTCTCGGTTCTGTCAAGGAGAAAGCGAAGCGCATTATTCCTCCTTGTGGGGTCACGAAGATAAGGCCTACTCCCGATTTGATCATTGGCGTACTTTGTTTGTTCTTTTTCATGGAAGATGCTCCATCTAAATAAAGCTCCCAACGGGTATCACTACTGTCGACTGTGTCAAACGCATGTTTGTCTGGCAAATCGCACTTTAGGGGAGAATCGGCAGGTATCGGGTGCTCAGCAAGGAAGTCGGCGATGGCCTAGCCTTTCACTGCCTTGAGAGGTCGGTACGTTATCGAGAACTCCATTAAGAGCAGGGCCCATTTAGCGAGTCGTCCCGTCAATATGGCCTTTGACATTAGGTATTTAAGAGGGTCCACCTTCGAAATGAGGCGGACCTCATGCGCCAACGCATAATGCCTGAGCTTCGTTATCGCGAAGATCAACGCCAGGCAGTGTTTTTCAATGGGGGAGTAGTTGCTTTCTGCCCCCAGTAGAACTCGACTTAAGTAGTAGAGTGCTCTTTCTTTCCCTTGATCGTTCTCTTGTGCCCATAATGCGCCTAAAGAACCTTCGAGGGCGGCTGTATAAAGAATGAGAGGCTTTCCCTTAACCGGAGCGGCCAACACTGGAGGGTTTTGCAGGTACTGTTTAATCTCGTCTAGTGCGCTTTGGCACTTTTGATCCCAGACGAACGGGGTTCCCTTCTTCATCAGGTGGCTGTAAGGACGGCACTTTCCTGAGAGGTTGGCTATAAATCGCCGTATGTACGCGAGCTTCCCTTGGAGAGACCGCAGCTGTTTGAGAGTTCTCGGCGGAGGCATTTCCATGATTGCCTTGATCTTGGACGGATCTATTTCGATATCCCGGTGTCGAACAATGAATCCCAGGAATTTTCCTGAGGAAACTCCGAATGCACACTTCAGAGGGTTCATCTTCAAGTTGTATTGTCGAAGACGTTGAAATACGGTCTTCAGATGCTCGAGATGTTCCTCATATGATTTGCTTTTAACAACGAGATCGTCGATATAGCATTCAACGATTTCGTGTATAAGGTCATCGAAAATCTTCGTCATGGCCCTTTGGTAGGTTGCACCGGCGTTCTTTAAACCGAAGGGCATCACCTTGTAACAGAATATTCCCAAAGGAGTCCGAAAAGCCGTATGTTTCTGGTCTTCAGGATGCATTTTTATTTGATTATATCCTGATGAGCCGTCCATGAATGAGAAAATCTCATGCGTGGACGTATTGTCTATCATCAGTTTGGTGACTGGTACTGGGAAATCATCCTTCGGGCAGGCTTTGTTGAGATCCCGAAAGTCCACGCATATGCGCACCGTACCATTTTTCTTCATCACTGGGACGATATTAGCAATCCATTCAGGGTATTGAACCTCCTGGATAAAGCCGGAGTCTATCAACTTTTTGACTTCAGCGTTGATGCTCATCTCGAGCTCAAGCCGCATTCTTCTCGGCGCTTGTTTGACTGGCTTGACACTCGGGGATATTGCCAGTCTATGTACAGCAACTTCTGGATCAAGTCCCGGCATCTCGGAATAGTTCCATGCGAAGCAATCTTTATGCTGTACAAGGACGTCCTTTAACGCAGCCACCTTTTCTTCAGACAGCAGCTCGCTGACGAATGTCGGTCGCGGATCGTTTATCGTCCCCAACTCAATTTTCTTGAGGTTATCTGCAGTGGTATGTATGCCGTCCTCCAGTTCTTTCGGAGCTGGGGGAAATTCTGAGATCACCTCATCATTGCTGTTTTCGAGGCACCAGGGAAGGCTGTCCATGTTCTCGGATTCTTCTTGTAGTATTGTTATCATGTGACAGGTACGAATTCGCTTCCAATCCCAATGTGGAACTGGTCTTTCTTTCGTGGCCTTAGGCTCGTGCTTTTGTGGTGGTGCTACCCTCCAGTTGTTGGACAGAGCGAATTTACCAAGATGATATTGATCTTCGACCCAATTCTTGAAGGTGAAGCAATCTTCAAGAGGATGACCTAATACTCGATGGTAAGAGCAATAGTCCGGGTGTGAGGCTTCGCCTGCTTGTTCAGGGTGTTTAGACTCCGGCAGCGCGAGCATCTGATGTTTTAGAGCAAGCTCAAATATCCTCCTTGTCTTATCCCGAGGAAAAGAGTATGCTCGACTCATTTTCTTCATGAGGGATAGATCAATAACGCTCGACTCCCATTTGCGTGGCTTCTTAGCCCTGCTTTGTTGTTGTTGAGTGCCTTTCTGGCCTTTCGACTTATTTCTGCTTTTGAGCTGAGCCTTCTTTATAACAGGTTGACAAGGAGCGGCATTTTCATCCTTTACAGCCTGTTGGAGAAGGCGTTGCGTCTTGGCTTTCCCGTAGATGGCCGTCTCACGGTTGTGATCACCTCGGACTTTTTGACCAGCTTTCTTTATAAGTCTGTCCATTTGTTCCTCGAACGACGGACTGGGCTCTCTTGCATCTGGAACCTTCACTGGCTTAGGATTAGCGTCCTCCCATTGAGCATCCGCTTCTTCATCAAGGTCATACACGACGTAGCAGCCGGGTAGTAACTCTCGTTTCTTTGACCGGATGTATCCAAGCCCTCTCGTTTCCATTCTCCCATTAGGCAGTTTGCGTTGAGTCCCGGGAACATTCCAGACCCTGTCATAGAATTTGGCCTCTCTAACGGTCTGTTTGAAGGATATCCCCTGGCGTTTCAGCAGCTTCTTCAAACCTTCTGTATAATATCTGGGAAGACGGATAGGCTGAAGCCTGTCGAGCGTGGGATCCGCGCCATGCCAGACTTCTTTTTCCACCTTGTTTTCTTCAGAACGGTAGAATAAGATTGCCTTCTCGTTTTCTCGCCTGGGAGGGATATAGAATGTCTGCAGCTCTTCCACACTGTAGATATTAAGTGCGTCCAGTTCTTTATGATGTTTAGGCGGCACCATGGCGACTTGCAGACTTTGCTCTTCGTCAGTGGAAGCTTGTATTGAAGGTCGAGCAGAGAATACGACATGGACCTCATCCTCCGAATCACTACCAAAGACCAATGTAGGAGTGGACGGTCCTGGCTTGTTATGTTGGGGCGGACCCGAATAAACGATCTCCTCTTCCTCCTCGGTATCACTGCCGAAGACAGGGATGGTGGCGTTAGTTTTATTTTCCGGCTTGTGACACTTCTCCGTGTCTTCGAAATCCGGCAAGAAGTATTTGGCATCTTCGTATTTGCGGACCTCGTTCACAGAGAACGGGTTCAGTTCTTCCGTCACGGTATACTCGAAACCATCCTTAAAATACTTCATACACTGATAGTGTGTAGAAGGGATGATGTTGTACTCGTGTAACCATGGTCGGCCGAGCAAAGCGTTGTAGCATGTCTTGGCATCTATGACGTGGAACTTAATGTCCGTGATGAGTAGTCCGAAGCGTAGCGTCAGTATCACGGATCCAAGAGTCTTTGACGATTGGGAGTCGAACCCGGATATGGTGATCTTGTCCCGAGCAAGGTGCTGGATGCTCATGCAGATTTCCTTCAACACCCGCACGTTGAGTAGGTTAACAGACGACCCGTTATCGATCAGGATTTTGCCTATCTTTATATCATGGCAGTATCCCGAAATATAGAGAGGGCGATTGTGTTCGCAAGTCCCAAGTAGAAGGTCTTCATCGCCGAAAGTAACATCAGCCGTGTGTACTTCCTCTAACTCATCCTTCATCTTTTCCTTGGCCAGGCATGCTTGGAATTGTTCCGGGTCTTGGAGTGCCTTAATCAACGAATCTCTCGCCTCTTTTGATAGCAAAAGGGCGTCAAGAATGCTGAGCTGTGAGGGCAGCTTCCTCAGATGTGCTAAGACGTTGTAATCCACCTTATTCTTCTTTGGTGGGTTCTTAGCGGTTAACTCTTCCGCAACTTGGTCATCGAGAGTAATATCCTCAGAGACCTTTTCTTTCCCTTTATCTTTTCTGTTCAAGGGTCCGAGGTTCTTTTCAGGCAACGTCCGATTCCGCAGCCGGATATTTTCGCAGACCATCGGTTCTTCTTCTTTTCCTGAAGCGGACTCTTTAAAGAGAGGGGCAAGTTCTAGCTCTTCATCAGAATCACTCCCGAATATAGGCACTTGTGATCCACCGGTGTTAACCATGCGACAATCGCCAGCAGTTCTTTTAAGCCCTTCGGTCGTATTTCTCTGCTCCCGACGAGTTTTACGTTTTTCGCGCTTAAAGCGTTGTCGATGAGCAACGTATCCTTGCCACCATCTATTGAAAGCTTTGCACTCTTGAGTGGGGTGCGAAATCCTCTGATGATATAAGCAATACGAGGGGTGCGTTTCCACTTCACCGGCGATGTTTCCTTCAGAGGATGGTAGCTTCATGCCCATTGACATGGCTTTAGCGAACTTTTTCCTCATCCTGAGTTGGCTTTTGTCGGTAGTGGAGGTGTTTTGCTCCAGCGGGATCGTCTCAGCTCCTTCATCAAGTCGCTGGCGCTTGGCCCTTTCAAATAGAGCCGCCTCGTGCTCCCGATCAGCTTTACTTTTCAACCGAGCTTCATTAAGGAGTGCGTCAATTACTTCATCTGATGGCCCCAAAACTTTTGGTTCAGGATCTGCCCCCAGCTTTTCGGTGCAAGGAATCTCTTCATCATTCGTGATCGAATGGGAAATCATATGACAGTTTGCCACATATTCCTCGGATTCATCTGATGAACTTTCTCCCTCATCCTCTTCTTGAAAGACATGGCTGAGGAACTCTTGGAATGTAATGGGGGTTCGTGCCCTCTGATTGTATTCCTCCAGCGCGTCAATTTGCTTCTGTAAGTCCGTGCGCTTGTCGCCAGGCTTCACGGGCTTCTTAGATTTCTTCTTCTTCTTTTTCGAAGATTTTGACGGCTGGTTATGAGTGTTTGGGCCACTTCCACCAATCTTTTGAATCGGACGAGGTTTTAGCATTCCCTCCATAATTTGTGGCTCCAATGGGTTCTTCCACTTGACCGCTGGACATGTCTGAAGATCGTTTAGCATCCTCTTTGTCTTGGCTGATAATACGACCTCCCAAGGAGCTTCTTCGATGACGGAGCATGTTGCCCCTGACGTATTCGTCCCCTTAGAGGTGTGGGGCTGCGGGGGATTCACCTTCCATTTGTCAGATAACGCGAACTTGCCCTGTCGGTATTGGTTTTCAAGCCAATTCTTGAAAACGTAGCAATCTTCGATCGGGTGGCCTAATACTCGATGATAAGGACAGTTGTTGGGCTCGTTGACGTCACTTGGTTGCAACGGACGTTTTGGATCCGGCAGATTTATGAGTCTGTTGCGCAACGCCAGCTCGAATAACCTCCTCGTTTTATCGCGGGGGAAGGAATAAGGACGTCCCATCCTATCCTCAAGGGGTACGTACGGGCGCGTATTGTTTGGACGAGCAACCGGCTTCGAGTCGTTCGGTTGTTGTTGAGCATTAGCGACAACGATCGCTTTTCCCTTTCCTTTGTCATTTCGGGAATCCGGCTTTGGGAGAGGGGGTTTATGGCCCATCTGGTCCATCTGCGCTAGTTTGTCAATCAAAGCCTGGAAGGTAGTCGGCTTGAAGAACATCATAAACTGTGAGATGGTTGTTTGTGGATCAAGGGTTCCAACAAACATTCCCACCGCAGGGGCTTCTTCTATGCGCTGCTCACACTTCGACCATAGATTACGCCACCGTATAGCGTACTGAACCCATGTCTCGCCAGGTTTTACCCTAGCGTTAATCAGTGCCGTCATCGGGGTACGTTCACTGGCACTTGCAAAGCGTTGAGTAAACAGCAGCTCCATTTCCGCGAAGGTTTTAATAGAATCATTAGGGAGTTCAGAGTACCACTCGAACGCCGTATCTGATAGACTTCCAACGAATTGGCAGAGCAAAAGCTTGTCATCGCCGCCGGTGTTACCGCAAAGCGCCCTGAACTGGGCAACATGCTGATGGGGATTGCCGGTCCCCTTGTTGACATGGAACTTGGGAATTGTGTAACCCGGTGGGTACTTGATTTGGTCATACCAGCCTGGATATGGCCGCCCCGTTTTTACGACGTGGCCGGCTGCTTCGGCCGCATGATGAACCCTTATTTGCTGGGCTATGTATTCGTCCAGATCAGTTTTAGAGATTGTATCCTCTTTAGCCGTTGATAGAATGGGCTGAGGATTCGATGTCTCTCCCCTATCGTCTCCAAGGACGATCAGAGGTTCTTCATTCGGGGGATCTTGTTGTATCATCATCCCTATCATGTCCTGGAAGAGGAGGCCCATACGCTGTATGTTGGCCGCTTGTTCAGCAGCCTCTTTGTCCTTCTTTTCCAATATTCGGCGAGAGAACTCGGCGTCGGTCTCTTCGTCTCGGCGCTCATCTAAGGACGCTTCAGGGTTTTCTTTTGGCTCTGTAAGCACGGCCATAGCATTCATCATCTCCTGGAGCTTTTGTTGCTGCTCCTGAGCCTTGGTCACTGATCGGGTGAGCGGTCGGTGACCCGTAGAAGTGCGGCTTTCCTCCTTTCCAGAAGCCATATAAACCGTATGAACTGTTATGCCCCCTGACTTGGGGCGTTTAGGTTCACCGCTTTTAGACTTTGCCATTGACGCGGGGGTTTTCTCTGGCCTCCTCCTTTTGTGGGCCGTTGAGGTTGAAGAAAACATTGTAGGGGGCACCCTAGCAGCTGCTGTCCCCTGCTGTTTAATGGGACAATCCTTGTCTTTTTCCACCTTCGCCTTTTTCTGGCGACGAAAGCGACCTGGGTCAATTCCAGAGTCTTGAACCCTTCGCCAAACTTTATAAATCCTTGAAGACAGCCGTTGAGGGGGTTGTTCTTGTTTTGTTTCCGGAGCCCTCTCCGTAGGCGGAGGAGATCTTTTCAGTGTAGCGGTTGGAGAATTCTTCCGCACCCTCCTCAGCAGTTCAAATCTGTTCCCAGTTGGAACAGCTGCGTTGACCTCCACCATCGGAGCAGGTGGAGTTAGCCCCGAGGGGGAATTGCCCCTGCTTTCCTCACTCGTTGCTAATGGCGACGTCGCGCACGGCGAGCCGTTGGGACTGGCTCGGAAATTGAGATGGTTTCTTTTTGCCCCCTGTTTGAGTGTGGGGTGACTGCTGATGTCAGCCTATCGAAGACTGATGCCTTTTGACCAGCAAGGGCAGGAATGGGAATCGTCAATCTTGCGAAGACCGACTCTCTGATGGGAGAAGCCGCTTTAACAACTTCCTGAGCAGCGGCCGTTGCCCTCTTTGGGACGGCCACTCTATGATTCTGATCCAGTCTGGCGAAAACGGAGGCTGTTGGTTTCGTAACGGGCGACTCGTTGACAGGGGCCGTCGTAGCAGTGAGCCGGTCGAAGACCGACTTTTTGTTTGCCTCCGGTGCATGTATCGGCATAGAGAAGCTTGTCGGTGGGATCATGGTCCCGAAGAATAACCCAGTGGTGGCTTGGGCCACCTGGTCCACTGGCAGAGTGAGGAAAGAGGCCGCTTGGGGCCCATATGCTACACCTCTAGGTGAGGTGGAGCGTCCGTTGCAGTGGCACTTCGAGCAGTTGGTGCAGTTAGAGGCCATTGAATCTTGAATTCTACGCCAAATAAAAGACCAAATCTTAGTAGCTTGAAATCCGAAGACAACCATTTAACAAACCGCGATTGGTTCGCGAAGACGACACACGAAGTGTGGAGTGGAAAGAGGAAGAGGTCCCACCGGGTGTGCCAGAATCTGTTCCCCTCCGAAAGACGGCGCACAGGACTGCGATGTCCTGACGCTGAGATTCGGGACAGATGCTATTTGGTTTTATCCGTCCACCTCTCCGAAGATGCCAAGTTGATTTATGGCACCATGTATCGGAGGTTTAGACGGATGCGGCTGATGTAGCAGACTTCGTCAGATTCCCCCTCGCTTGAGGGGTTTTTGATTGTGGGGACGCTCTTCCCTGCAGGCGCAAGCCCCTGCAGTTAATTACGCTACCGCATCGCGGTAACAACTTTCTCCTTCTCCAGAATTTCACTTCGTATCGTGTGTGTTTGTTTTGTTTGTGGTTGCCCGTGGATTGTATACGGAGACTGAGTAATGCCGTCGCCCGTAGGACGTGGATTAGTCCAAATCCGTTTTTATTTAGATTTGGGTTTGGTGTTTTTTAGTTTAAGGATGCGTTAGTCGCGTTGCGGCTAAGATCAACTTAAACGTTCGCCAAGGATACGTTAGTCCTATTTTGGACTAAGATCGACTTGAACGGGATCGTTTAGATCCGAAAGAAGAGCAATTGGCTCTATTGTTCCAGTTTAGAGACGTGGTGGTCCATGTTCTAGTTTAGGGACGTGGTGGTCCATCATTAGTTTAGGGACGTCTCGGTCCGATATTAGTTTAGGGACGTCTCGGTCCGATGTTAGTTTAGGGACGTCTCGGTCCGATGTTAGTTTAGGGACGTCTCGGTCCGATATTAGTTTAGGGACGTCTCGGTCCACGAGTTTAAGGACCCCGCAGTCCATATGGGTGTGTGGTCGTTGGGACCCGTCACCTCTTTGACGTCGTTGAGGAATTACAACGATGGATATCAAAGGAGTTCGGAGATGTACCCTCGAACCGGATGTGGATTGGTTTAGGAGAGCCATTCTGCTCAGTTAATTTAATTTAAGGACTTATGGCCAAAATTGGGCTAAGTCCAGCTTCAATATATTTTTTTGTCTTCGGCCTGCTCTAGGGCTTTACCCCCTTTTAGTAATGCACTGCATTATTCTTGTTTTGATTGGGCTCAGACCTTTATAAATGATGCAGAGCATCTATTTTGTTTGGGCTCTGCCCTTTTTAAAATGCATAGCATATTTGATTGAGCCTGTTAGGCCTTTTAATTGGGCTCTGTCCCTTTTCTTTATGATGCAGCGCATCTGTTTTAGTTTGGGCTCTGCCCTTTTCAAAGTAATGCATTGCATTTTATTAGGCCTGTTAGGCCTTCTTTAATTGGGCTTGGCCCCTTTTGTAAGCAATACAGTGCATTCGTCAGGCGCTTTGCGCTAAGTAATGAGCGCAAGCTCATATGATGATGACACGTGTCATGCTCTGGTGAGCGCAAGCGCAACAGCGCAGTGCGCTGCGCTGTTGCGCTGCTGACACGTGGCGCGCTCTCAGCGAGTTGCGCCAATTCCAAAGCAAACCTCTATCTTAAGAGCGCGTAGCGCAGGTTGTTCTACAGCTAACACGTGGCGCTCTCTCAAGAGCGCAACAGCGCAGTTTGGAAGTGCAAAGCACTATTTTTTTTATCTTTGATCAAATTAGAATCAAAGAAAAATAAATTTTTCTTTCATTTCAAGAACCAGAGGTTCATAAAAGTGCAAAGCACTATTTTTTATTTATTTTTTTCTGTTTTAAAGAACCAGTGGTTCAAAAGAAGTGCAAAGCACTATTTATTATATGAAGATCATTGATCTTGTTTTTAGATCAATGATCTATTAGAGGAAATTTCTTCTCGCTTATAAAGGTTTTTTTTTACCTCTTCTTGAAATTTTTCTCAGAGTTCTCTCTGTTTGAAGCTCTTGATTTTTCAAGAAAAATGTTGATGCCTTTGAATTGAGGCCTAGGGTCCTTTTTATAGTGCCCATAAGTTTGTTGAATTAGTTAAAGAGATTTTTCTCAGAGTGATTTGGGGAATTTTCCCCACCGTTGGATCTTTGATCCAAGGGCTTCTGTTTTACAGAAGAAAATCTTCTTGTTTTGACAAGAACAGAAAGATTTCTTTAAAAATCTTTAATTCTGTTTGGCGCAGATGCCTCAGCGCATGACACGTGTCGCGCGGCGCAGAGCGCAGCGCAACTGCGCTAGCGCATCTGCGCTGACATGTGTCGCGCGGCGCAGAGCGCAGCGCAACTGCGCTAGCGCATCTGCGCTGACACGTGTCGCGCGGCGCAGAGCGCAGCGCAACTGAAGCGTTGCTTCATAAAAATAGAGCTTTGCTCTGATTGGGCGCACCTTCTTGGACGCTGCGCTGACGTATTAGCGCCTGACACGTGGCGCGTTGCGCCCGAGACTTGAAGAGTTGCTTCAAAATTTTGAATTTTGAATTTGAACAGAGCTTTGCTCTGATTGGACGAAACAGGGTTCTTCTTCTTCCTCCTCCGTTAGCTGGATCTTGAAGATCAAGAGATGTGAGATCTCAAAATCTCTCTTTTTTGAGATCTGATGACAGATCCAAGTTCCCCTTTATGGGTTTCGCGGTGAAAAACTATTTCGTTTTGGAAAAGGAAGAGTAAAACTCTTGATTTAATTCAGAAGAAAGAAGAAGGTTTGAGACCTTCAGAAAAGGGAAAGAGATACAAACCCTAGGTTTTTGAGAGAATGAAAGTGTGTATATTTTATTCATCATCATTTTGCATTATGTAGGCTTATATATTTACATATAGCCCCTTGGGCTTTGCAAAATGGCGTTTTGCTCATCCCATGGCTCATGTGCTATTTCATTTTTGCACATAAGCCATGGGCTTACAAAATATTGGCTTTATGCCCATTTTGCATACATTCATGTATAAAAAATTACATAACAATTATTTATTACATGATTTTGTTGTTAGCATGGGGAGGCTGGCCGTAGGCTCGACCTGGACTTGGGCCCACCTAGCTTGGGGGTTGACCTTGACTTTGACTCGGTCAACCGGGGTGTAAATTTTTACCCCAACATGTACAATAACAAGAAATTTATATACAATGATTTCAGAGTCGTTACATTTAGCATGATCTATCATCCTCAGACAGATGGTAAGTATGAAAGAACGATCTAAACTCTTGAAAATATCACCGGCTAGAGGAGTAATCCGATTTGGTAGTCGAGGCAAGCTTAGTCCTCGATTCGTAGGGCCTTTCGATTTCATTGAGCGTGTAGGTGAGGTAGCTTATCGATTGGCTTTACCACCATCCTTGGCGGGTGTTCATGACGTGTTTCATGTATCTCAACTTCGCAAGTATGTTCGAGATGAGATGCACGTCCTAGATCACTTGGAACTGACTGTAAGAGAAGATTTAACTTATGAAAAGCGACCAATGGCTACTGTGGATCGACAAGAAAGGTTCTCAAGAATAAAGTAATCCCACTAGTACTCGTTTTGTAGGGAAATCATTTGCACGGAGAATCTACTTTGGAACGTGAAGACGAGATTCGACAAAAGTTTCCTCATCTCTTTTCTTAGATCTGTATCTTCTTGTCTTTTCCTGTTCCATGAATTTCGAGGACGAAATTATTTTGTACTTGGGTATAATGTAACAACCTAATACGTTTATATAATAAAATTTGGTATTTTATGTCTTTCTTTATAATTCTTTTATTCTTGTGGCCATTGGGTTCCGAATGATGTAATTAGTAGCTGTGGTTATTATCCGACCCGACCCGAATGTTTGAAACCCAATATGACGCGAGGTTATATCAAATATTTAGTAGTACAGTGTATCCATGTGAATCGAGTGTTAAATATATACATAATATATTTTAAGTTTTACATATCTCTTTATAATACAATATAAAAACAAATAATATTCTTTTCCTATCTAGTCTTGCATGGAAAATTACCCCATATCAGGTGGTTGCACTCATATATCATGTTCATATCCTAAGAGTTAGACAAACAAATAATTTAAGATTTCTACGTATATTTACATAGATTTTATTGGGGGTATATGTATTTAATTATAGACATTTGTATTATGGTTAAAATTCTTACGTATATTCTTTATATTTATAAACTATATTTTTAAAGGAATACGGGTAATATTTGTAGTGATTTGATATTATCTATTTACCATAATATTATATATATATATATATATATATATATATTATAAATACCCCCTCTCTCCCCCCTCTCTCCTCTCTGTCTCTCTCTCTCTTTCTCTCTCTTCCATCTCTCTCTGTCTCTTTTTCTCTCTATTTCTCTCTCTCCCCGTCTTCTCTGTTTCTCTCTCTCTCTTCCACCCCCGCCTCTTTTTCCCTCTCTCTCCCTCCCCGTCTTCTTTGTCTCTCTCTCTCCCCATCTTTCTCTGCCTCTCTCTCTCTCTCTCCTCGTCTTAATCTCTCTCTCTCTAATATATTTTCCTAACTAAACCCCCACATTTATATTTATACATCCCTTTCATCTTTTTTGAACCTAGAAACCTCCATTATAAAAAATCCCCGTCTCCTCCAAGCCCTTCTCCTTCGACTCAAGAAGCCACCATCGTCTTCAAAGTCTTCAAGCCTCGACACCTTCACTAATACCTCACCACCGATTCTTCAAACCGGAGCCAAGTCTAGGCCGAAGTTAAGCCGTGATCTTATAGCGTGTCGTTTCTGTGATTGACGTCAAGCTAAGTATTTACTACTTGCTTTTACATGCTAGTATGACGACAATTACGTCGTAATATTATTTATCGATAATGATTAAGTTGGTACATGTTAGAGTAGTTTAAATAAATTTAAAATATATAATGAACCATATTCACATATACTAATAAGTTTAATGATACCGTTTGACTAAACTCAATTAGCTTTATAATTGTTGTAATTTAATCTATATCGCTTGACTATATTAACTGGTTGCACATTATATAGTAGATAATGATTGCTTCATATATGCAAATATTTAGTTAGGTCCACTAAAATAAAATAAATATGAACTTACATTTAAACTTAACTTAATATGTACAAATAATACTTTCTAGAAAATGCGTACCATCACTTATGCTGATTATGATGCCTAATATTACATACGATTAATATTACATATATTTGACATTAATGTAATTATATATTGTTATATAACCTGTTTTATTAATTATTTCAAATTAAAATTATGTCCAAACTGTTCTAGAAATAGTTAGTACTGTTCTATTGAAATATCAAAATTACAGTTTAGAGATATGATGTGAATTGTACGCCTTATAGTAACCCTATTTTATTTTGAAGAAAGTTTTAAACTTGAAACATGCTACTTTATTTATATTTATATGATTAATGATAGTATACGTGTTTTATTATTCAGCAAATATTATCGATTTACAGTTTTATATTATCAGTCTGTATCCGTACCGATAATGGTTTATTTAGTTGCATGTCGGATCATCACAATATTATTATAATACTATATCAGTTCCGTATTTGATCTAGATCGCCATATACCTGGTAATAGATGTACAACGGTTATTACAGATAGATACATATGCATTCTGGTATTAGTTGTGTTTACCGTGTTTCGATATTGGGTACAATTTTACATTTGGTGTCTATTTTGGTTAAAATATATTGCATGACATGTTCACGACCCATTACCAGACTTGTTACTTGGTTCTTTTACTAATGCCGAAAATCCTGACTTGTTGTCCTGATGGACGCGACTTGTTGTCTATATAGACAAGACATGTACCTGCTTGATCCTGTGTTAGCATTAGATTTAAATCATCAATACCCGACTTGAATACAAAACCTGGGGGAAAAGGGGAAATCAATAATGAAACCTGAGTTGTAACTCAACAGTTCGATACTTCTAGATACTGATAAGTCTATACGGGTTTGGTCGTCCCCGGAATGATGCAGCTGACATCATTCGTCTGTACATGATACATGTTTTACTGCTTAGCAGCACGTCTCGGATTCAACCCCGAGAGACTTAGCCGTGGCCCCAGGCACGCACGGGATACTATTAAGTTACATCAACGATTTCATTAATTGATTTCAAAGACTTGTAGAATAAATTACCTAGAAGCACAGACTTTAGGATACATATACCATACTTATAGCTCACCGTTTTGCACCCGTGTTCATTATTTATACCCATGATTAATCATAGCATCTTATTTTGGTTATTACTATTATTTTGATATTTATGACGCACTGACATCTGGGTTTTGCATGGCCTAGATACTTGACATAGCATGTGAGTATTCGACTGGATCGCCGATCAGTGAGGACCAACTCATTGATATAGCTCTTTGTGGGTTAGTTATTCCTTGGATCTTTATTGCTTCCACTATCTTTCCAGTTATTGTTCTTGTGGCTATTGGACATGTGATAGATAGATTTAGTAGTTTACTATTCTTGATATCTGATTAACAACCATAATGTGACTATGGAAGGATCTTTCCTTGCCATAGGTAGCATGTTTGGTTTTGTCACGTACCGTATTTACGTATTTGGGAAGCGGGGCGTGGAAGTGGTAGGCACTGATTTAATCTGAACTCTATTCAATAAATATGCAGCTGATTCAAGTGCATATCCCCAAAATGAAAAAGGTAACTCAGCATTACTCATCATGGAGCAAATCATATCCAATAGGGTATAGTTCCTCCGCTCCGATACACCGTTGTGTTGTGGTGTATATGGAGGAGTAAGTTGAGAGAGACTACCATTCTCTTTTAAGTAGTCGAGGAATTTCGTGCGTAAGTACTCCCCTCCTCTATCCGATCAGAGAATCTTGATACTTTTTCTAGTCTGGTTCTCTACTTCGTTTTTGTATTCTTTGAATTTCTCAAAAGTTTCAGATTTATGTTTCAAAAGATACACATATCCGAACCTAAAGAGATCATCAGCGAATGTGATGAAGTATGAGAACCCACCCCTAGCATGTATAGACATTGACCACACACATCACTGTGTATGAGTCCCAGGAGCTCTGTAGCTCTTTCTCCATGTCCGGTGAACGGGGATTTGGTCATATTTCCTTTAAGACAAGACTGGTAAGTTTTATAAGATGTAAATTCAAACGGATCCAAATATCCATCTTTATGCAGCTTAGCTAGTCTTGTCTCATTAATATGACCAAGTCTACAATGCCACAAGTAGGTTTCGTTCATATCTGAACTCTTCCTCTTGCGTGTGTTTTGTACATTAAGAACTTTGTTTTGATTAAGAACATAGATACTATTACACAGTGTACCTTCTGCAACCAATACCTGATTAAAGTAAATGTTCATGATATTTCTATTTAGAACAAATTTATATCCATCTTTATTAAGTAAAGAAACTGCTATGATGATGCAAAGTATGGAAAGTACATAGTAGCAATTGTTCAAAATTATAGTCTTGCCACTTGGCAATACTACGTGATATTCACCGACGACAGCAGTATCAACTTGTGCTCCGTTCCCAACTCTGAGAGACATATCATCAGGTCCAACCATTCTACTTTTTCTCAGTCCCTTCAATAAATTATAGATATGAGATCTCGATATGGTATCTAGTACCCAGGAGGTAGGATTGACCGAAAAACAGTTCTCAATAATAAGAACACCTGAATGAGACGCAATTGTATGCTTCTTCTTCACCAGGATCATTAAGGAATTCATGTAATCCTCTTTCCCTTGCTCATGCTTGTGACATTTTTCACAAGTCAGAACCGAACCGACGTTCCCCCGCCCTGAATAAGAATTCGTGTTGGCCAATTCATACAAATTATTATCTTGATAAAGGCGTGACATTGTAGCTGCAATTAGGAGAGAGAAAAGAAACACTCAGAGTATACTCTTGCAAGTTTAGATTGGTTATTATTTTATCTAAACAGGATGGCTCCCACAGTTTTCTCGAATTCTCCTTCAAACCTTAAAAAGAGAACTAGTCGGGGTCATGTATGCTCCACAAGTTCGTTAACCGTTCATCCAGACAAGTGTTGGTACTCCGAGAGAGTCTTCCCGTGCTTTCGCATGAACCTAATTAAATAATCCCGTTTCCGCAGAGGCATAACCCTATTAACACCTTTCGAGACATCTAATAGGTTAGCTAGTTGTGAAGTGAAAATCTCTCGGGAGTAATCCTACTCATCAGTGGGATCGGGACCCAATTATCATCGTATGATAACCTTGATGGAAGCCACTCTAGTCACTACACTCCAGAAGGTATGAAACATTAGTAAGTTTTCTGTATATTTGAAACTCCCGATGTGGTTTTTGCCCCTGTGCGCTTATGACCTTGACTTTGGCCAATAAATCATAACACGCAAGTCAAGTTCTACCCGTCATTATCCAGATTAATTTAGACCCTCTCGTATATACACATGATTTTGGCCAACAAGGTAGTACGACCATCCTAAATCAATGCATCTAACTATACTACAGATAAGCGACATATAGCTACCATTCACAATACCTTGACTTTGGCCAACAAACACCGCATGAATACTATGTGCTATTTATCCGAAATAACGGAGGGCTACGGTTGGTTTTTGGAAAAAAACCGTGAACATATTGAACTTGATATCGTCAAAGGAATCTAGTAATTTTGAAATGAGTGGTTCAAACTCAATTTTGAAAACTTTTGGTTTTGTGAAAAACCGAGTAGTTTTGAAAAGAATCGAGTGGTTTTGAAATTTGATTCCAACAACATCTTTTAGGTTTATTTTCTTACATTAATTAGAATTAATGTAATCCTATCAATTAAGCCTATGCATCACAGAAAACAACCAAAATAAAATATACATATATGCCATCTGTATTCGCCACTGGGTCCAGGGACATCACCGTAAGGTTACTTAACTTACGGCAGTGCATGGGCAGGGCTAGCGCGGGTGCAAAACATATACAATATTTATATATATCATCATAGGCGGGTAATAAATATCACAAGCATGCGATAATCAAAATGAAATAGTGGATAAACTGTAAGCCGATGTCGCTCACCCCGCGGGTTCGCGGGGAGGCGGAATTTTCAAAAAACGATTAAAACGAACTACGCAACACCGGCTAACTCCAGGATCTATCCTAAAACCTTAACTAACTAAACTAACTAGGAGATTTAGCTACTTGGTAAGAGTGTTATACCTCCTAGAACCGGTCCTTCGGGTCTTCTTATCCTTCTCTCCTTGGCTCCTCGGTGAACGGATGAAGGTTGCATGATCGACCTCCTCGTGTCAAAGATGATCCACCCGAGAGTTTGTGCTTCAAGCTCCAACCTCTAAACCGAGGTAACTAGGGTACTTGGTTCGCTAATCCAAGTAGCCTAGGTGATGTAGAGAATGTCTAATGGATTGTATTATCTCACTAAACCCTTTGTTTCACAACACATGTGAGTGTAAGGGTTTACTAGAGGAAGAAGGAGATGGAACTTGGGGAGAAAAGTGAGAGAGCAAAAAAGAACAAAGAGTGAAAATGGCTAAGTGTAGAGAATGGCTAATATCTCATCTCACTTATTGAACCATAGAGATTTTTCACAATATAAAAATCTCCCATGCTTCAATAGTGATCCCAAACCAATATAATAATCCATGAGCCATTCCTCTCACCATGCCAAGTATGTCTCCTCCAATTCCACCTCATTAATCCATTTACCAAAAATGGATAATACCAAATAATGAGGTGTCTCCTTCTAGAAGCATTCTTGAGAAAATTATAAGAATAACCCTCACCGTATATACATACCCGTATCCGTATTCCGAAAAATACTAATACACCAAGACGATAACAATCCAATAATACAATAGTAGGATTCGGCTTAAACCAAAGCCCACTAGTATTATCCGTCTGAACATTATCCGTGTACAAGTACACGTATGTGATCGTAGCCCTGCCGTAAAACCATACAGCCTCTACATCTTTTTCCCGAAGCAAGGAAACCATCTGTGTGGGGCTCTAAAGACTCGACAGTACGCTGGCAGTGGGTTTGACCACAAGCACGTCAGCGGTACTAGCTGCACGTAATGGCTATCGAGGTATCTGTCGATAAGAAGGTCGATGAGCAAACTCATCCGAACTCCTACTGAGCCTGTTTGTAACAATCTCTGTACAGTCCGGTCTGTTTGTCTAAGATACTCGCATATCGGGCCTAGGGGGATGGTAAACGTTAGACCCCTAACAGCCCAATAAGTCATGCCGGAGGAGATCCCAATACACCCTGAGAAACTACTGGAGTGCCTACCAGTATTTCTCGACTGCCCTGTCCAGGGACTTTGTGTAATGGCTTTCCGAACACCGCGCGATATCAACCCCCAATACCGGGAGAGACGAATCCTATCTGACCGCTACTGCCTCTAAGTGCTTTGGGATTACACCCAAATACTACCTATTTGCACGGCTCCTTCGAGCCGTGGTAGGGTAATAATCAAAGTGCAGTGGGAACACACTCGAGACGAAGTAGTGATGGAAATTCGACGGACTAACCCGCACTCATGTCATCTGGAAACTGCTTCCTGACGATAGGTATAATACCAACCAGCAGTTCCCATTGAGTCCTGTCTAGTGTAACTCATAACTTAATGAGTACATGTATACTATCTCCAGTACGACGTACTAATGGCTGTGGGACAGACCATCTCCCCTGCTAGGATAAGAAGCGTATACACTACTCTACTCTGGAGTATTGTAACAACCCTAACTTTCTGTAAGAATTTTTTTTCAAAATTCAGAAAGAGAAACCTAAGCCTGAGCACGAGTTATAAGTTTGTTTTGCTTTTGAACAGCAAGAAGGAGCTTGTAGCTCATTGGTAAGACCTTGCACTGCTGAGACATAGCACCCGAGTTCAAATCCTATTAGCCACACATTCTTTTTATTTTAATTTCTTTTAATATTTTAGAAGCCCAAGGGTCTACACGTGCACAACACGTAAACTGAAAAGACACTGATTAATCAAACATGTGCACGAGAGTAAACAAAGCGACACAAACACGTGGCCTAAACCCCAACCCCATCCGCCGGTATTGAGCCGGCGAAATGCCCCAAAAACCCGGTACCACCGGTCTAGACCGTAGGTAAAGCCCCCAAACTTTGACCCCTGCACCTCTTCAGCTACCCCACTCTTCTCATACTGTTTGTTTTCCCTGAATTTTTCCAGAGAACATTGAATCACCCATTTAATCCAATTTTAATGCAAATTTTAAATGCATTCTTTAACACACCAACCCTAATTTTCCCTATAAATACCACACCACATTTCACACATTCTCACTGACAATTCCTTGCCAAAACTCTCAAAAACTTTCAAGTCCTTTTTGTGTACAAGTGGAGTTAGCGAAGGGCGAAGCTCCGACGAAATTCCGAGGAGATTCCGGTGACGAAACGACATCCCGACGCTTCCTTATTCTTCCCATATCTCTATTCTTCCTAAATATCCAGTAAGTCCCCTCTCCCCCTCTATTCTTCTTCTTTAAAAACTTTCATTTTGAAAACCCGACAGAAGCGGAGTTAATCCGACTTCCGATTCAGTTTTTCTTTAAAAATACTATTTTTTCTTAAATAAGAAAATACCAAACTTTATATCATGTTCAATAAATATTAACAAACATATTAAACAAGTTTCATATCAAAAGAATTCATATTGCAATTTTTTTCGCAGTTTTACAGTAAAATACCACATACTTTAGTTTCCGACATGAACAACATATTACCTTTAGATAATTCACGAGGAAATGACCTAACTCATCACAACACACATCTCTATCATAGCATGATGAAGTTTTGGGAATTTATTCTTGGGATAAAAAGACTTTGCAAATAAATACCATCAACTTATAAAAAGATTTTCTTTAAAAAGATGTATTAAATATTTCCATGCAATTGTGCCTCTACAACCTACTTTTGGGGACCTCGTTCGGGATGATGCGGATTATCTCACATCCTCGGGCCTAGTAGAGCGAGATTCAGACCTCTGAAAGGTGCATTCGATCTCGATGGAATTTTTATACATTTTTTCTTTAGAAAATGAGATTTCTACAAGAAAATAAATAAATTATTTTCGTTAAATATATATACATCTATTATCAAAATATCTATTTTAATTATATAAATATTCCAAGTTTTCTAAATCAAAGGAATCACTATTACATGAAAATACCATCCAAATACAAAACAATTCCAATATTTCAAGAAAATACCATATACTATGAAAATTAGGTTCTACTCACTAGAAATTTCACTTTTATAAAATATACATATATGAAAACCCTAAAGACGATAATTAAATGGTTGAGGTGTATTTTGAAAATTATATTAAACTATTTTTATATAAAACCCCATCAAGTTATACTAAATTACAATAAGGACCCTAGTAAACATAGGTTTAAGCGGGACCAGTCTCTTGAGCCTCAGAGAGACGGAGATATGGGTGCTTGCCTATCTAAGGTAGACAATATAACAACAGTGTTATCAATACGGTAATTGTCTTGGAAAAAGACACAAATCCTGCCGTCCATGTGCAGCAGTTACCGATAACTCCAAAACAATCGGGACTTCAATTCTGTTTAAAGGTCTGACTCGGTTCGAGTCACTGACAAATATGCAATCAATCTAACTTGAATATGATTTAAGTATAAACTACAATACAATATGAATCAATGAATCCGTCTATTCAATCTACATCAATTTATATTGACTGAACCGAACCATGGATACACTCCGTCTACATGAATCTCCATTTACATCCATTCCATTTACTGATATCATGGTTTCGGCAAGTCTTCCATTTACTACAAGACAAGATAATACCATCAGTACAATCAATACAATCAACATAACAAGACATTATGGGGTTTATAAAGGGGTAGACCAGTACGGAACATGTTAATGGTGGCATGAGGTGGTCACTTAAGACGTAATTACATCCATGTCATTTTTCCGTGGTATTTTCGATGGAGCCTTGTACTACGTGTTACCAAAGTCTACGATGTAAGTTGGAATCCTCTCGTATACACTGGCATCTTCTGTACCAAGTTACAAATAGCAGTGTTAACAGTATAATACAACTTTAAAAGTTACATTCTCCTTCTGTCTATACCTATTCTTTGGGACTTACCGAGCGATTGTTCGCTGACGACATTCCTTCTCTTCTTTCTTTGGAATGTTGTCAGGTGGATCGGACCTTCTGGAGACAGAGCCTAGCAGCGAGGACTTGGATCAGATAGCCTTCGACCCAGAGCTCTAGATTACTTGTACATATGTTCATTTCATTTCATGCCATTGTTTAGGCATTGCTTTCCATCCATGTATTTACATTTCAGTTGTACTGTAAAAGAATGTTAAATAAATAAAGTTGTTGTTCATTTATATTCATATCTCTTGTGTACTTTACTTTATATTTCTTAGATACGCTTAGCGTATTTACTTCTGAGTAAATACGCCGCGTGACCCGTCGCGTCCTCTGCCCGTACAACGGGAAGCGGGGCGTAACAAGTATCGATGCCTGATTGATCTATTTAAAGAGTAGTGCTCTAAAGTAACCGCAATCAGGACGGTGTTGCTAGTAGCTAGCCGCAATGAGTACGGGTCGTCCACAGAGAAATGTGAACCTTTTTATTTCTTTAGACGAGTTGATTGAAAGATGGGTTGATTAGTTATAGTTACGGATATACTACGGATGTAAAATTTATGAAGAAGGGGCTTGTAGGGTTCATATGACTTAGTAGTAATGGATGATTAATTAAAAATAACTCTTTTTATCTTTTAATAGTTTAAAACTAGATTGATAGTGATGAATGTGGATTAGGGTTCTTTTGGAAGAAACTGGGGTTTCCCCACTCTTAACCCCTGTCCTTGCATTGATCTCTATCCATGTCTAGCCCCTAACAAAACAAGTGTTAATCTAATCTCAAATCGTGGTCGAGACTATCAATAAATTGGTAACGCGCCCGATAAGGATGTTAACATTTATTTTGCTAAAGTTTATAGACTTTAAAATGTATAAAAAAAGTTAAAATGTTTTATCATTCATTGATCTACTCTAGCTTACGAACCCTTACAAGCTAGGAATTACTCATGCATGGTTAGAGAAGAAGAGATGAAGAATGAGATCATAATGTAAGATGCAGAAAGTAAGCGTAGAAAGTAAGTGCAAAAATTAATTGCGAAAAGACTAATAAAAACTCTACCTTTATTGATCAACTATTGTATACAACTCCTGTACAAAGTAGATTACAAAGAACCTTAGTTTTGCTCTCGCTCTCTCTTGTTTGAGGGTATGACTAGCTGATGATCTTCTGGATTCATGGATCGCTATGGACCTCTTGATCACTTCGGATCGATCTTGAATGTGAAGCTCTCGATCCTTTAAATAGCCCTAGAAGCAGAAACCTTAGATCCTATGTGTGATGATTTGTTGTTGCGATCTCACTGAAAAATTCCTAAATTCAACGGCCACAAATGGGCCGCGATCCGCCGCACATATGGCAGTTTGGCCGCAATTAGGCGGCATAGTAGTAAGATCATGCTTTGAAAATTCATCTTTCGTTTGATGTTGACACGTGGAGATCATTGTGATGTCTGGATTCTTCAAATCTTTCTCTCAGTCTCTGCTTTTTATGATTTGATTCAACTTTATCGGCAGATTTTATTCCTGACATCTTGGATCTCTCGATCTTCAGACCTGAGCTCATATCTGCACAATATCTCAATTTATAGTATTAGTAATATTTGTTATTATTGAGATATTATCCTAATCATTTTATATGATATTATATGTTAAGAATATTGATTAGAGATATTTGATATGATATGCATATTTTAATTACTAAAATTTCATATAAATATAATATACATGTATTTCCCCTCATTATATTAATTATAATTTAGAAACAAATGATAATAAACTATTTACACATAAGCCCTCATATGGTCCATAATTACAAAAACACCTTTTAGAACTTAACAATAGTGGGGAAAATAATCATACCAAAGTGCAATATTTTAGACTAATCAATGTCCCGTCTCGTTAATCATACGACTAGGAACCTGTATAAGGATGTGCTTATAGACTACCCAGCCCCCACTAGTGTGAATGCCATCACAACGCTGGTAGTCAAGCAAAGATCCTAAGGGCTCTATCAATATGTATAAACGATATGCTAAAAAAAACACATGCACATATTGAGGTAGAATCAAACTAGGTAGCATACTACCATTTTGAGCAAGATTGTTATTATAACTGTGAATATCCCAAGCTTCCAATATGTAATATACAATCCAGTATGATACAATAATGGCCTTTAGGGCATGTATCACTAACAATCTCCCACTTGCACTAAGTCCATGTATTGGCATATCGCAGATCTATCATCTCGATTAGCCGCTCGAACTGTGTCTGGGGGATGGCCTTTGTGAGTGGATCTGCAGTGTTGTTTTCTGTCTCTACTCTCTGCACCTCGATCTCCCGGCGATCAATAATCTCCCTGATCAGGTGGAACCGCCTCAAGATGTGTCTGGACTTCTAATGGGACCTTGGTTCCATCGCCAAAGTTATAACGCCATTGTTATCACATACAACGGTACTGGATCAACAATGGATGGAACCACCTGAATCTCTGTTACGAACTTCTTGATCCAGACTGCTTCCTTCACGGCGTCACATGCAGCGATATACTCCGCTTCTATCGTCGAGTCAGCAACAGTGTCCAGTTTGGAGCTCTTCCAACAGACAACCCCTCCATTGAGGGTAACGACATAACCCGACATGGACCTGGAGTCATCCTCGTCACTCTGGAAGCTGGAGTCGGTGAAGTCCTTGATCTGGAGGTCTTCTCTGCCGTACACCAAGAACATCTCCTTAGTCCTTTTCAGGTACTTGAGAATGTTCTTCACTGTTATCCAGTGCTTCTCCCCTAGGTTCGACTGATACCTGCTTACAACGCTCAGGGCGTAAGCTACATCTGGTCTAGTACACAATATCGTATACATTATAGAGCCTACCGCAGAAGCGTACGGTATAATAGACATGCAATCCCTTTCCAAATCAGTCTTGGGAGACATCTCTTAGGAGATGGTGATTCCGTGACAAGCCGGTAGATTACCGCGCTTTGAATCTTCCATACTGAATCTTTTCAGTATGGTGCCGATGTACCTTGACTGTGAAAGTCCCAATATTCGTTTAGATCTATCACGATAGATCTGGATCCCCAGAATGTAGGAGGCATCATCCAGGTCCTTCATGGAGAACCTTTGTGACAAGAATCTCTTAATTGATTGTAGCATAGGAATGTCATTTCCTATCAAGAGAATGTCATCCACGTACAAGACGAGAAATACCACATTCTCGCTACAATTTTACTATAAATGCATAGTTCATCTGGATTTTTGATAAAGTCAAATTTCTTGACCGTCTCATCAAAACAGATGTTCCAACTCCGTGATACTCGGTTTAATCCATAAATGGATTTAAGCAACATGCACACCTTTCCGCTGCTCCCACTCTGAATGAAACCCTCCGGCTGATCCATATAGATGCACTGTTCCAAATTTCCATTTAGAAAATCGGTCTTTACGTCTATCTTCCAAATCTCATAATCGTGGAAGGCAGCAATGGCAAGAAGGATCCGAATGGAATTGAGTATAGCCAATAGAGAAAAGGTTTCATCATAGTCCAAATCAGGTCTTTGACGAAAACCTTCTGCAACAAGTCTAGCCTTGTAGGTTTCAACCTGTCCATCTACACCAATCTTCTTTCTGAAGATCCATTTGCAGCCTACGGGTTATACCCCTTCTGGAGCAATGTCCAAAGTCCATACTTTGTTGGTGTACATAGACTCCATTTCCGTCCACATTGCAACCCGCCATTTTACCGAGTCTCTGCTCTGAATGGCTTGCTGTAAACTAGTTGGCTCGTCATCGTCGATGATACAATCCTCTCTATCCTTGTCTATGAGAAAATCGTAGTATCTCTCGGGTGGATGAGACTGCCTACTAGTCCTGTGGAGTGGCGTGGGGATGTCCAGTTCTTTCAAAACTTCTGGTTCCACCATTCTTTCAGTAATAGCTTGTGGTTCTGGAATTTCTTCCAGTTCTATTGCTCTCCTACTTATTTCTTTTTCTAAAAACTGAGTTTCCAAAAAGTGAGCATGCCAAGAAACAAAGACCTTTTGTTTCTCCGCGTAATAGAAAAGATACCCCCTGGAGTTCTTTAAGTATCCCACGATCTCGTGTTCATATGCGCACTTATTTAAAGACGAATTCTGGCCATGTGTGCACCTGTTTTTTCATTAATAGGTGCGCACCTGAGTCACTTGGCCGTTGTTATAGATGCGCATTTAATGCCTTCACATGTTTTAGTGGTAGCGACCACGTGTCAAGCTGCGACATTTCAAATTTGCCTCGAGATTCGTAGGGATACGAACCGTCTTTTAAACCCTATAAATAGGGGCCATCTCCTTCATTGAATTGCACCATTCATTTTCTCTCTTTTAGAACTGCACTCTTTCTGAAGCTTTTGCTTCCTGTTAGAAGCCCTTATTTCTTTATTCACTTGGTAAGTGTGTATGCACACATCTGCCTTTGCGCGCTTAACTTATCTTGAGCTTTTGCACCCTTTGGGCTGCACACTTGACTTAATTTAAGATAACCTTCAAACATGTGACTTAAGTTTATCTTTAAACAACCAATTTTATATTCCCTCCCTTTATAGGATTTCTCAAATTTGCGGACTGGCGCATTTCAGGTTTCTTTTCTTTTAGGTACCATGGCTGGTCATTTGTATGACGTCAGGAGGATTGTTTCTCATGATGATGTTTACTGGTATGACCCCGGCTATTCCACAACTCAACGCAAGGTCGTACTCCATCGTTTGGAAGATCACTGCAAGCGGTTGCTCCCATGTCGGTCTTCTCTTCTGCAGCTGCTCTTTCATGCGATCTGGAGGGCTACACCTGGGCTTTTTAAGGTGATGCCGCAATGTGCACTGGATCAGGCTGAGGATAAAGTACATTCGGTCTATCTAATGGGCTTAATTTCCAAGAACCAGAGGGATCGTTCTGTAGATTTCTTTCATCAGATCTACCAGCAAAAGGCGATCATATCCTCTCGTGCTAGAGCTGATGATGTTGGTGACAACCTTGGTGCTCGTGTTCGTGAACGAAACCGCAAGGAGAGGGAGGTTGCTGCTTGGTAGGCCTTACAAAATCTTGTTTTTGATTTTCATAACTAATGTGATAGTGATGATCTCTTCCCCTTGCTGTAACTATTGAATGAGTTAGGATTTGTATTTTCCTTTTATCTTGCGAAGCTCATATCGGGCTTGTAGTTTGTAATCCGTCTTTCAAAATATTAACGAAGAGCGACCTTTTCCTTTTATATCCGCACATCTTTTTGTTTGTGCTGAATTGGCTTAGCTTAGTTTATTTACTCGTTTTAGAGTTTAGCTTTAGGCTTATATGTACGCACATGTTTTGCACATGCATATGACATTTAGTGGTTTTGCCAAGTGCGCATGGTAAGAATGCACACATGTCACTGCTTATGTTATGCATCACGTTTATAAGTGCGTACATCACCAAAGTCGTCATCACACGTTTATAAGTGCGTACATCACCAAAGTCGTCATCCTTTTAAGTGTGCACTAGATATTGATGCGCACTAAAATAGGTGTGAACAACATTGCCTTGATATTTCCATTGCAGAAGCTCAAAAACTACATGTTGGAGCACACTATCCATCTAATTTCGCGAGTGGATCCGCTGAAGCAGATCTTAGGAAAATTGGTACTCTTCGGCCGACTAGCAAAATGGGCGATGTTCTTAACACAGTTCGACATTGCCTACGTCCCCCAAAAGGTAGTTAAGGGTTAAGCACTTGCAGAATTTATGGCCGCTCATGCACCACCAGGAGAAAAATTCATTAGCGACGATCTCCCCGATAAGAAAGTCATGACAATATTTACTTCCCCTTCATGGACCATGTATTTCGACGGAGTAAGACGATGAAATGGTGCGGGGGATGAAGTAGTATTCGTAACTCCAAATGGGGAAGCTTTACCTTATTCATTCATATTGACATAAAAATTATCAAACAATGAAGCTGAGTATGAAGCTTTCATCATCGGACTCGAATTGGCACTCGAATTACACATCGATCCTCTATTGGCCTACGGCG
Source organism: Agapanthus africanus (assembly GCA_030015575.1). Classification (NCBI taxonomy): domain Eukaryota; kingdom Viridiplantae; phylum Streptophyta; class Magnoliopsida; order Asparagales; family Amaryllidaceae; genus Agapanthus; species Agapanthus africanus. The sequence continues at coordinate 34,733,087 of CM057339.1, forward strand.
AATCACAACTAGTCATCAATTAGTTGAATGGATACTACATTGTCAAAAAGGAAGAATTTATCCCCTACGTCCTCAAGGCACGAGAATTGAAGCAACGGTTCCAAGAAATAAAGATTGAGCATGTTCCTCGCTCTTACAATACCAAGCCGACGCTCTAGCAAGTCTCACAGCCTTTCTCGCTGCACCTCCATATGTAATTCTCAATATAAAAGTTAAGAATTGCGGGATATTGCCCTTTACACTTACGAAGGATTCTCCATCAGAATTTATAACATCAGCAGTTATCTCCGCTTACTTTGAACATGACGAAGATTGGAGAGGCCTTTCCTCGATTATATCAATCACGGGATTCTTCCTGTAAGCCATCAAGAAAAACAACAACTAAGGAGGCACGCTATACATTACATATGTATCGAAGGAATTCTTTTCAGAAGATCATTCGACAGTCTCCTTCTCCGATGTTCATCTCTGAATGAAGCAAAAACCGCTCTAGAAGAAGTACATGCTGGTGTATGTGGCGCTCATCGGTCTGGTCAAAAAATCTATCAACAACTCAAGCATCTTGGGTATTTTTAGCCCACTATGTTATAACACGCAGTGCAGTTCTCTAAACTGTTTCACGTCTGCTAAATTCATGCAAATTTTATACATCAACCTCCGGATCCCCTTCATATGAGCAATGTATCCTGGCCGTTCGACGCATGGAGGATGAATATCATAGGCCATATTCAACCACTTTCATCTTCGAGTCACACTTACATTTTAGCAGCCACTAATTATTTCTTTAAGTGGGCCGAAGCTATTCCTTTAAAAGAAGTTCGAGACATACATGTTACTCATTTCATTCGCACTCACTTGATTTACCGCTTCGGTATAACAACAAATATAATCTCCGAAAACATAACTCGATTCAAGAATTGAGAATTGGAACGAATTTGCACAAAGTTCCACATCAAACATTATTTCTCATCAACCTACAATGCGGCAGCCAATGGTCTCGCAGAAGCTTTCAACAAGAACTTCTGCAAATTACTAAAAAAGACAGTCGCCCGAAACAAGCGAGAATGGCACGAGAAGTTACTAGAAAGCCTTTGGGCTTATCGCACCACCATTCGTACGCCAACAGGGGGTACTCATTATGTCTTGATCTTTGGCGGCGAAGCGGTTTTACCATTGGAGATTCAAGTTTCATCATATCGAGTGGCGGTTCATGAAGGACTCACTAATGATCAAATCACGATCTCTCGATTAGAAGAGTTAGATCAATTGGAGAAAAAACGTCTCCATGCAAAACAAGCACTTGAAATGTATCAAGCAAGAATTTCCAGAGCCTTCGACAAAAAAGTTAATCTCCGATCTTTCATGATAGGGGATTTAATACTAGCCTTAGTACGCCCTATTGTCGTCACCCGCAAAACTCGAAGCAAGTTTGAACCAAAATGGAAAATACCTTTTATTATACAAGAGGTTTATTCTAGCAGGTCTTACAAAATTGTTTCACTAAATATGGAATATTCACCTCCTCCAACTAATGCCAAATTTCTGAAGAAATACTACGCCTAAATGGCTTCACTAACATACTCCAAGCTCTAGGAGTCTAAACTGTGTGTCTAAACGTCTCCAAAAATAGGGGCTTATAGTTATTTCGTTGACTTCACTAACTTCGCTGACTTCACCGATATCATCAACTAATGGCCATCTTTACGCCACTCTCTAAATATGGCTATCGTCATGCCATTTCAAGGAGAATCTATACCCTTTTACATTCTCTGCAAGACGGGAGCATCATATTTCTTAGCAAGACAAAGACGCACTCCTTACATGTGTTACTCTACTTCGGCTTCGACAACAAGAGTCTCTCAACGCCATTCTAAATGGAGTTCATTACAGTTACGCTCGGTCTCACCTGCATAAACAAATTGCGCATGCAAGTCCAGACGTAGGGGCTATTTGTAAACATCAGAAAATGTTCAAGATTAAAATCGTCGACCACTACTTCTTCACCAGGCTCTTACTACCGGTTATTTATCACAACACTCGAGTATCAAACGCTTAAGTTTCAAAAAAGGTTCAAGATTATCAAATCGTTGATCGCTGCTTCTACACTGGTTTTTATCCCCGGCAATCAACTTTCATACGGGTTTACTATCCTACTGGAAATTTCTAATTTTGGGTTCTTTTGACAGGCACCTTTCTACAGTCTAGCATGCCATGCTTTTGTTAGACATTCGGGGAACACACCATGCCTCTGTTCAATCCTCGAAAAGTATGCTTGACACCTATGCTTGGTTCCTTGTCATCAAATACGCTTGAAGCCTCTATTTGGTTCTAATACTCGATCTGTATACGAGTACGCTATGCCTCTACTCGGTTTGTATACGAGTACGCACTACATTGCCTTTCCAATTACATTTGCTCGGTTTCAAACGAGCCCCGTATTACAACTGCGCCTGCTTGTTCAGTGTATGAGCACGTGCTACATTGCCCCAGTTCGGTTTGAGACGAAAACATGATTCAGCAACAACAAACACAAATCAATTCTCAGTAAGAAGCAATACACATTTAGGTTCACCCCAAATGTCCGTTCAAGACAACAAATATCAGCAGCAAGCTTTCGAAGTCCTGAATCAATAAAAGTGCGCCTTAGCGAGCTTGTGCATAACAGATGCGCCTCAAGCGAGCCCGTGAACATCCAAATATGTTCAAACGCCCTCAAACACCCTTGAAAGTAGAAAAACCGAGTTCAGAACTCAAAAAAAAATCCAGGAAATCCCAAACAGACATCCGTGATGTTAAACCAACGTCTTCACAGACGTCTGTAGGCGTGCGCGAAGCGCGCGTCCAGGCTCGGGTTTTGACCAAAAATGTGAGTTTGCACTTGTTTTGTTGGTTTTTGGGTGTACAAACTTTAGAAGGGATTTTACTATTGATTTTGATTCAAAAATTCTCATTTGAATTCAAATTTCCCTCCCATTGTTTTGGAGGGAATAGTTATGGGGGTTTAAATTTTCGCTTCGTTTTTATTTACAATTGTGCCATCCACTTAGCGTTGTTGGGGTAAAAATTTACACCCTGGTTGACCAAGTCAAGATCAAAGTCAACCCCAAGCCAAGTGGGCCCAAACCCCTGGTCAAGTGGGCCAATGCCCGGGTCGAGCCCGAACATGAAGTGGCCGGCCTCCCCCCATGCCAAAATAAAACTTTTGTAATAAATAATTTTGTTGTATTTCTTTTATTTTATGAATAAATGTAAGAAAAATGGGCATAAAGCCAAATTTTTGTAAAGCCCATGGCTTATGTGCAAAAAGAAATGGCACATGAGCCATGGGATGGGGAAAATGTCATTTTGTAAAGCCCAAGGGGTTATATGTAAAGTGTATAGCCTATAAAGGCAAAGATAATGAAAATATCTGAACAAATTTTTCTCTCTCCTCAAAAGAATCCAGATCTGTGATCTTTCTCCTTCCTCAAGGTTCTAAAACCTTCTTCTTTCTTTTGAATTAAATCAAGAGTTTACTCTTCTTTTCCCAAAACTAAATAGTTTTCCACCACAAAACCCACAAAGGGGAGCTTAGATCTCCCATCATATCTCAAAAAGAAGAGATTTTTTTTTAAATCTCACCTCTCTTTATCTTCAAGATCCTGCCAACAGAGGAGGAAGAAAGAGGCTCATCTCCGAAAACCCCATTTTTGGGAAGACCCAGGGCTCCAAAGAAGAACCCATCAACTCCAAAACATCTTAGGAGTTTAACTCTACTCTAAATCCTCTTTTGGAATTTTAAATCCTATTTCTGGGACTAAAAGCACCCTTTTTCTCGCCGACACCCGAACGCTCAAGCGTCCAGCGCCCACGTGCGGGGCACGTGGTGCGCTAGCGCTCAAGTGCCCAGCACCCACGTGCCGGGCATGTGGTGCGCTAGCGATCGAGCGCCTTGCGCTCAAAGCGCCCAGCGCCCACGTGCCGGACACGTGGTGTGCTAGCGCTCGAGCGCCTGGCGCCCACGTGCCAGGCACGTGGTACGCTAGCGCTCGAGCACCTTGCGCTCAAGCACCCAGCGCCCACGTGCCGGGCACGTGGTGCCCACGTACCGGGCACATGGTGTGCCAGCGCCCAGCGCTCGCGTGTTAGACACGCGTGGGCGCTGGCCCCCACGCATCCTTTGGATACCCTTTCCCTTATATATATATATATATGTATGTATGTATGTATGTATGTATGTAAACACACACACACACACACATACTCTAGAACATTGTCCTTCTCAAAAAAATTTGGGCCGGGGCGCTGCCCCGCATCCCGCAAGGGGGCTGCTAGCCCCCTTGACCCCCAGCCCGCTATCCGGATAGCGGGACCCCTGTAAAAACTCTGCGGGGCCCCCGATACATCCAAAACCCCTTCAAAACACGACATTGCATATTGAGTTCGCATGACCAGTTTAACCCGTTAATCGGAGGTTCTCTCGTTCCAAAAGCGAGGGGTAATTAACGGCAGCTTAGTCCGCGGCTGCCGGAGATTCGGATTCCCATAATCATTAAACCCCGGCCTACCCTAGGCAGGGGGAATCTGTAGTGCGCCTGAAAAGCGACGCGTATTCCCATCTTAATGGGGTGACAAAAAACACCCTACAGATTCTGGCACGCCCGGTGGGACCAATCTCTCCCCCATATCTCGGGTGAAGCGTTCATGCGAACTCATTTAACATATATGCCGATGTTTGTACTGAAATAATGTTTTTTCCGTGCAGCAATCAACTTTCAACAACGATGTCTTCTAAGACGAATTCAGCTTCCGACACGACCCCAATCCCGTACGTGGTCAAGGTCGATGCTCGTGTTGTTCTCCCCGCAAGCCTCGGTCGACAGTGGGAGGAACTGCCCCGCCAATTTGGTTCTGTCGTCATCTACCCTGCCGGAAGCACTCATCTGGCAGAAATCCCGGCGAAACAGGTGGCCAAGCCGGTCTCAAGGGGCAAGAGGCCGAATTTTGTGATCGCTAAGGCATCTCAACCGAAACTTAAGACGGTGTCTGAACGACTCTCTGGCGCTCCAGCGGGGGGCAAGACTTCCGGTACAAAGGGCAACATCAAACGTTGCGGACGAGCTCAGGCGATGACTCCATCAAATGCATGATCAGGCGTCTCCTCTGGCCTCTCTATCAATCGATCTACAGCATCTTCCTGAAGGGCCGAAGTCTGCCAAGTGCTTAAAACAGAAATTTAAGGCAGAAGCGGCTCAGGTATCGAGCCAACAAGAGGGCCAGGAATCCGGCCAGGTGGAATCTTGTGAGGTTCCAAGAGCAGGGTCATCCCGCGACGACGGCTGAGTCGGCCGTAAGAATCAGCAATTCCTTCGAACCTCTGATGTGGGTTCAGAAAAATGCCATGACCGCCAGAATCAAGATGACAGCGGTCCGAACAATGCTACAAAGAGACTTGTCCCGGCCGCAACAGAAAAGGTATGACACTATCTCTTCAAGAGTCTATCAGGCGCTCTGTGCCGAGCGAAAGCAGTGGGGCAAATCCAGAAAAGAAGCGCCACCACCATTCAAGAATCCGGTCAGGCCAGCCGCCTTCAACCGACTGCCCGCTACCGAAACAGGGGAGTCGAGACAGCGATCTGTGAAATCAGCCGCCGATAATAAAAAGACTGTTGGATATATTATCCATACGGTCTATATGGCGGGCGGGCGCCCCAGTGACAACCTTCGCAGCAAAAGCAAGGATGGGGCCACCACATCCCAAGCCCAATCTGGCTTGAATGTAGTTGTCGCTTCCCAAGAACAGCCACCTCCGCTGGATGAAGAAAACCCTCTCGATAAGGATGATAGGCAGAAAGAACCCTCGGTCCATGCAGAGTCAAGCTCGGACAGCGAGGAAGAGTCGACTTTCTACCCCAGGACGCGGAGCAAGAGCTGCTTCAAGAGCTTCGAAAACAGCTCAGGAGCAAAGATAAAGAGATGACCAAGCTCTATTCGAAAATTGACGACCTAACGAACGTGGTGATGCAGCTTACGGCTCAAATTGCTTGAGCGCATCCCAATCAAGCACAAGTCGCTACTCATGAGCCGGATGATGACAATCCGAAGCGGCCGATGCCTGTCCCTTTGGGTCCAAGATTCGTCGAGCCGCAGGAAAGCCGTCCACATTCCGCTTCTGGGGACGCCTTGGCCCCAGATAACACTATCCCGGTAACACAAGATCGGATAATGGATTTGGTCACCAACAAGGTTAAAAGATTGGTGGCCGAAGCTGAAGCTCGGAAAGAAATTGGCAGTAGTGGGCGGCCATACCCCGCACAGTACGATCTGATCGAGTTCCAGAGCGGCTATGTCATTCGTAAGTTCGGAAGATTTGACGGGACGGGAAATGCAAATCAGCACGTCTCCCACTTTAAAGCATCGTGCAGAAATACAGGGGGCAATGATACGCTCCTTCTTCGTCAGTTTGTCAACAGCCTGACCGGTGTCGCTTTTGACTGGTACGCAAGCATACCAGACGGGTCCGTCATTACCTTTGCCCAAATGGAGTCTCTGTTTCGGCAAAGGTTCATGAGTGTCAGTAATAAAATCTCCATTGATGACCTTGTGAGGACCAAACCAGGGAAGAATGAAAGCAACACCGACTTTATCGCCCGATGGCGTAATCTCACAGTCAAGTGCGAACCGCCGCTGGAACAGGACCAGTCCGTCAGCCTTCTCGTTAGGAACCTCAGTAATTGGATGGTCCCAATTTTGTGTACAGCAGGCCTCAAGACGTTTCAAGAGCTAACCAAGAAAGTCCAAATGCTGGAACGCTCAAAGAAAGAGTCTACCCCGGACTCTCAGAGAGACAAGACTTGGAAAAGCAAGCGGGACGACAACCGTAGAAGTGGGAATCCCAGCAGTACCAATATCTTCAATGCGTCCGACAATGAAGAAAAGCAAAGGGCGGGCGAATCCAAAACCAACCGGTCTAGAAAGCCGGTGGTGGGAGGAGAAGGGCCTTCCGTAGAGGAGAAAAAGAACAAGGTTTACTCTTTCAGGAGGGACAAGGTCCGAAAGATATTTAAAGCTGCCTTGAACAACGGTCTACAATTGCCAGAGTCGAAAAGACCTCAAGAAACAAAAATGACCGATAATCCCCTGTATTGCCCGTACCACCGAGTAGTGAGCCATGCGATCGAGGATTGCTATATTTTCAAAGACTGGGTCGAGAAGCAGTACAAGGATGGAGAGATTGAGCTGTCCAAAAGCGTGTTGGTGAACAATCAAGTTACAACCACCAACTTTATACAGACAGAAACTGAAGCCTCTGGGAGCAGACAGCCGAACCCACTGCCCTGAGAAATGAAACCGACTCACCGCAGCCTCCTTGAAGTAAGCATGTATCTAACAAGAAGAAGAAGATGCTAAAGCTACTTCAGAAAGAGCCTAGGACGGAATGGGAAGGGCGGAAGAAGCCTACCATTCCAGCTGCCAATACGGTTCCATCAGGCTCAAAATCCAAGAAGCTCAAGAAGAAGAAAAGTGCAGTTCGGCGCGAAAAAGAGTCTGCAGGGAGATCGACCATTCAAAAATATATCGATTCTCTCGAAGACTGTGAACAGAAGGAAAGAACTCTGATTCAATTGAAGGAGTTTGTCACGCCCCGCTTCCCAGTGTACGGCGAAGTGGACGCGACGAGGTCCGCTACGTATGTACTCAGAAGTACATACGCTAAGCGTAGCTAAGCAATATAAAATAATCACAAGAGACAAATGATATTGAAATAACAACAACTTTTATTAATAACATTTTTTGTATAATGCATGAAAAGAAAATACAACTGGAATGAAAAGCAATGCCTAAACAGTGGCATAACAGAAAATGAAATAAACTGAAAAGAACAAGGTACAGTATCTAGAGCTCTGGGTCTTTCTGGAACTGCTCCAAATCTTCACCGGTGGGCTCGATCTCAGCTTGGTCCAACGCACCTGACGATATTCAAAGAAGAAAGAATAGAATGTCGTCAGCGAACAGATCGCTCGGTAAGTCCCAAAGAATAAGGAGAATGAGAATGACAGAGTAACAGTATATATTTTCTAAAGTGTTAAATTGTCGGATATTATGAAACATTGTGTAACGCTGTTGTTTGTAGCTTGGTACAGAAGGATGCCAGTGTATACGAGGGGATCTCTATATGCTAGAGATCAGGGCAAAAGGAAACTACAAGGAACCGTTATGCCACGGTACAACAGCAATAGGATTCAGGTTAGGTGTCTTAATCTGACCACCTCGTGCCACCTTTAACACCTTCCGTACCAATCTACCCCTTAAACCCCGTAGTGTTTTAACAGTATTGTAGTATTGGAATATGTAAGTTGGGTGACTGACCAAAACCATGATATCAGTAAACATGATGTAACTGTATAATCAGCTAAATGGAATATCAGGATAATGGATGAATATCCATAGTTTGATTCAGTCACAAGGAATATATTGTTAACTGGATTCAGGGTTTCATGTACTCAAATTGTTTTGGAGTATAAAAGAATATAGGTTGACTTGAATCATATTCGAGTCAGGAATAGTCAGACTCTAACCCGAGTCAGACTAAACGAAAGATAATTTGAAGTCCAATATTAGTTAGGGGCCTTTTTGTAATTTGTAAAACTTGAGGGGGTTTTCTGTAAAAAGTACTTTTGTATAGTTTTCAAAATACACCTCAAGTATTTAATAATCGTCTTTATTGTTATAATGAATGTGTATTTTATTTGTGTTATTCTAGTGAATATATCCTAATAAAAGTATTAATTGTTTTATTTGAAATTCATGGTATTTTAACGTAACTTTTAATCTTTTAATTTTAGGAAAAAGTGGAAACTTTAGATTATGATAAAATAGGTGTTTAAATGTTAATTATATATATATTAACACATGAATAATTTTATATAAATATTTTATTTATAGAAAGTCTCATTTAAATATCGTATTTTAAACCTTTCGAGACCGAATGCTCCTTGCGGAGGTCTGAATCTCGCACTACTAGCCTGCGAGTGCACGATGAACCGTACTATCCCTAACAGGTTCCCCAAAAGTGGGTTGTAGCGACACTTTGCTTAGGTTTTATAAACACTTCTCATTTAGGAAAACGGTTTTATAAATATAAGGTATTTATTTGCAAAAGAGTTTAGTTTTTCGTATTTTAGTTGTTAGGGTTTTCTAAGCCAACTAGCCTACTTCTAAGGTCTAAACGATGAGTCATTAGAAGCCTTAAATCGCCTCTTCACCATCAATTGCGGCCAGGTAAGTGCCAGGTAAGTGGGAAGGAACCACAGTCGTGGGCCTAATTAAAAACCACTAGCCTTAGACACACTTGCCTAGGCACCACAAGACAGTTTAGATAAACGATCGATGTCCATGACCAATCGTGCTTTCATTTTATTAAAAGATTTTATTTAGAAATGTTTACAACTTAAAGCTTTAAATAAAGATTATAAAGATTAGGGTATTTTAGTGAAAAGTCCTGTAATTTCGTATTCTGTGTTTTGATATTTATCAATTAGGGTTATATTGAGTGTGTGTGGAGGTAGGTCATTACCTCGTGACTTATTTTAAGTTTTGGTGAAGTTTAAAGGTAAAAATACTATTTTAAACTTAAAGGTATTATAGCGCAAGAATACGGTATTCGAAAATGTTATCATTTTATGTGTGAAATTTCATTCAAATTGAGTTCTACAAGTTTTGTGACAAGGATAAACATATTTAGGAGTGAGGTAATTGATTAAACTAAGAAAAATGAACTTCATGGTATTTTTATGAAAAGAATACGGTTTTGCAAAGAAGCTATCATTTCATGTGAAAAAGTTTGATTAAATTGGTTTATGGGTGATTAATAGTCAACATGAATATGGGTAGATAATATGTATTAGGTGACAAGTGGAAATTTATAGAAAAACCGAATCGGAAATCGGTTTGTCCGATTTCCGTCGGATTCCAAAAAGTCGTATTTTTACACTTATAGAAAAGAGAGAGAGAAGAGGTGGGACTTACGGTTTGGACAAGCTAAGGAAGCTAAGGGATGTGGTGGTTGTCGATTCGTCGAAAACGTCGCGAAGGTTCTGATCCGGTCGCCGGAATCTGTTGTCGATTTCGGCAGCGCTTCGCTTCTCACTCTTCGTACCGAGTTCTCGAGAATTTGAGAGAATAGACTTAGAGTGGTGAGGTGAAATGGTAGAGGGTAGGGGTCTTTATATAGGGCTAGGCTAGGGTTAGGGTTTGGATTAAAAAATATTAAAAGAAAATATAAAAAACATTAAAAATTCATTAAAAATCATTAAACCTAGGAGTAAAAGGGATTTATTGGCCAAATCAAAACCGATCCAGGTATAATAAGTGTGCAAGAGGGTTGACCAAGTCAAGAGCCAACTTTCTCAGTTGGTGACTCGGCCGTCCGGCCAAGTCCGGCCGGCGGCGCCGGACCGAGTCGGCCGAGTCGCCGGCCGGCGGCGCCGAGTCGGGCCGAGTCAAGGGTCCAATGGCCGGGGGTTTTCCTGAGGAACAACTTGGTATTTTTACTTTTTGTTGTCCAGTACATATTTTGGGAGTTATGGCCTTTTTACCGTTGATTTCCAAAAAAATATAAAACAAAATAAATACAAAAATAATGTGGGGCATGGGATTTGAACTCCGGTGGCTTGGTTCAGCAGTGCAAGATATTACCAATGAGCTACAAGCTCTTTCTTGTAATTATTGTGGTTTTTATTTACTTAAACTGATAGCAGCAAGAATAAATACTCCAAGTATACATTAAATTTTAAAGTAATTTCTTGTACACTAAAAATGGAGTTATTTCATTCTTGTAGCTTGTAATTAAAAACAAAAATAATTACCTAAATCTTGTGCTCAGGCTAAAATACCCCTTTGTGGATTTTTAAAAAAAATATTTTGAAAAAAATTGTATAGGAAAAAGTGTATAAAAATTAGGGTTGTTACATTCTACCCTCCTTATAAAAATTTCGTCCTCGAAATTTGTAAAAGGAAAGTGTAACAGTGCAAAGAAGTTTGGTGGCAGAACTATTGGTAGTGTATGAAAATATTTAGAAGGAAGAAATATTGCAAAATGTTTTGATCAAAGTGAGGGAGTTACCTGGGTTACCTTGGTTCTTAGTCTCAGGTTCTAAGGTTGTTAAGGTGGAGGCTTGACGTTTCGACATATTTTTCTGAGTAAGCCGGTACATCGATGCCTGACTAGGTAGGGATGGTCCATGTGGAGGTGGTGCTGGAAGTGCAAGACTAGGTGCAGGGGTCTGGATAGCTGGCTGCTTCGGGTAGATAGTGGGTATGTTGGCTGAGTTGCGTCTATAGGGACAGTCTCCAATTCTATGATCGGATGCGCCGCAAATTAGGCACAGGCCTTTTGCGCGCCTACTGTCCTTCCACAAATGTCCCTTTCTATGGCAGTAATGGCAAATTTCTTCAGTCCTCCTGGGTTCAAACAATGGCCTGGAAGAGGCTCCACCTGCCATCTGGTTGGCAGGGCACTTGACTCCTGCAGACTGAGGTCTGCCCCTCTCTTTTATTACTGCCTCATAACTGCGGGCAGCTTCTAGAGCTTTCTCAAGAGTCAAGAACTTTCCTGTGGCTAGAGCAGCCTTAATCTCTGTGTCCAAACCTTGCTGAAAGCGACGGCCTTTGATCTCGTCCGTCGGTATCAGGTGTGCCGCGAATCTGTTTAAAGATTGTGTTAGCTATGTAATATGTGATAATTAAAATGGAACTATTATGACATATCTTACCGGCTCAACATGGTGAACTCAGCATCGTATTCATCTACCGATTTGTCCCACATTGATCCTTGCTGTAGATGAATAAACTGCTGCTCCATTGCAAACCTGGCAGTCACAGGGAAATATTTCGCGTCGAACTTCTCGCGAAATGTCTTCCATTCAATCGGCTGTGCTAGACGGCTTTCTTCCGCCTTCCACCAATTGCGAGCATTATCCGTGAGCTGTAGTTTTGCTACACGGACCCAAGAGTTGTCTGGCACTTGAGCTGCTGCCAGATCGACTTCGATGCTTTGTGCCCATTCTTCCGCTTCAAGAGGGCTTCCTTTACCAGAGAACTGCTTTGGGTGCAAAGCCCTGAATTGCTTTACTCCCGGTGCATCGGTCTCAGGACGGTTCAAAAGTTGTTGCTGTCCCTCGAGAAGACTGCGGATTGCCTCAAATAGTATCGTTTGCTCAGTGGGTGGTGCAGGAATAGCGGGTGTAAGAGGTAGTGCTGAAGGGGTGTTTTTGACGTTGGTGCTGGTGTTGTTCGGGGAATCCATAACCCTGAAGAAGAATTTGGGTTAGGACAGATTGATAGAATTCAAGGAATAGAAATTGTAAGATTCAAGGAACATGAATTGTAAAGAATGTTTTAGTTGCTGGTTCTTGTGTTATATTGCTTAGGTTGTTCACACGGACCAGAACTGCATGACAGGGATTCATACAGCTCTGACCTGCATGGGCCACCAATAAAACCTGTCACGCCCCGCTTCCCAGTGTACGGCGAAGTGGACGCGACGAGGTCTGCTACGTATGTACACAGAAGTACATACGCTAAGCGTAGCTAAACAATATAAAATAATCACAAGAGACAAATGATATTGAAATAACAGCAACTTTTATTAATAACATTCTTTGTACAATGCATGAAAAGAAAATACAACTGGAATGAAAAGCGATGCCTAAACAGTGGCATAACAGAAAATGAAATAAACTGAAAAGAACAAGGTACAGTATCTAGAGCTCTGGATCTTCCTGGAACTGCTCCAAATCTTCACCGGTGGGCTCGATCTCAGCTTGGTCCAACGCACCTGACGACATTCAAAGAAGAAAGAATAGAATGTCGTCAGCGAACAGATCGCTCGGTAAGTCCCAAAGAATAAGGAGAATGAGAATGACAGAGTAACAGTATATATTTTCTAAAGTGTTAAATTGTCGGATATTATGAAACATTGTGTAACGCTGTTGTTTGTAGCTTGGTACAGAAGGATGCCAGTGTATACGAGGGGGGTCTCTATATGCTAGAGATCAGGGCAAAAGGAAAGTACAAGGAACCGTTATGCCACGGTACAACAACAATAGGATTCAGGTTAGGTGTCTTAATCTGACCACCTCGTGCCACCTTTAACACCTTCCGTACCAATCTACCCCTTAAACCCCGTAGTGTTTTAACAGTATTATAGTATTGGAATATGTAAGTTGGGTGACTGACCAAAACCATGATATCAGTAAACATGATGTAACTGTGTAATCAGGTAAATGGAATATAAGGATAATGGATGAATATCCATGGTTTGATTCAATCACAAGGAATATATTGTTAACTGGATTCAGGGTTTCATGTACTCAAATTGTGTTGGAGTATAAAAGAATATAGGTTGACTTGAATCATATTCGAGTCAGGAATAGTCAGACTCTAACCCGAGTAAGACTAAAAGAAAGATAATTTGAAGTCCAATATTAGTTAGGGGCCTTTTTCTAATTTGTAAAACTTGAGGGGTTTTTCTATAAAAAGTACTTTTGTATAGTTTTTAAAATACACCTCAAGTATTTAATAATCGTCTTTATTGTTATAATGAATGTGTATTTTATTTGTGTTATTCTAGTGAATATATCCTAATAAAAGTATTAATTGTTTTATTTGAAATTCATGGTATTTTAACGTAACTTTTAATCTTTTAATTTTAGGAAAAAGTGGAAACTTTAGATTATGATAAAATAGGTGTTTAAATGTTAATTATATATATATTAACACATGAATAATTTTATATAAATATTTTATTTAGAGAAAGTCTCATTTAAATATCGTATTTTAAACCTTTCGAGACCGAATGCTCCTTGCGGAGGTCTGAATCTCACACTACTAGCCTGCGAGTGCATGATGAACCGTACTATCCCTAACAGGTTCCCCAAAAGTGGGTTGTAGCGACACTTTGCTTAGGTTTTATAAACACTTCTCATTTAGGAAAACGGTTTTATAAATATAAGGTATTTATTTGCAAAAGAGTTTAGTTTTCCGTATTTTAGTTGTTACGGTTTCCTAAGCCAACTAGCATACTTCTAAGGTCTAAACGATGAGTCATTAGAAGCCTCAAATCGCCTCTTCACCGTCAATTGCGGCCAGGTAAGTGCCAGGTAAGTGGGAAGGAACCACAGTCGTGGGCCTAATTAAAAACCACTAGCCTTAGACACACTTGCCTAGGCACCACAAGACAGTTTAGATAAACGATCGATGTCCATGACCAATCGTGCTTTCATTTTATTAAAAGATTTTATTTAGAAATGTTTACAACTTAAAGCTTTAAATAAAGATTATAAAGATTAGGGTATTTTATTGAAAAGTCCTGTAATTTCGTATTCTGTGTTTTGATATTTATCAATTAGGGTTATATTGAGTGTGTGTGGAGGTAGGTCATTATCTCGTGACTTATTTTAAGTTTTGGTGAAGTTTAAAGGTAAAACATGCTATGTTAAACTTAAAGGTATTATAGCGCAAGAATACGGTATTCGAAAACGTTATCATTTTATGTGTGAAATTTCATTCAAATTGAGTTCTACAAGTTTTGTGATCAAGATAAACATATTTAGGAGTGAGGTAATTGATTAAACTAAGAAAAGTGAACTTCATGGTATTTTTATGAAAAGAATACGGTTTTGCAAAGAAGCTATCATTTCATGTGAAAAAGTTTGATTAAATTGGTTTATGGGTGATTAATAGTCAACATGAATATGGGTAGATAATATGTATTAGGTGACAAGTGGAAATTTATAGAAAAACCAAATCGGAAATCGGTTTGTCCGATTTCCGTCGGGTTCCAAAAAGTCGTATTTTTACACTTATAGAAAAGAGAGAGAGAAGAGGTGGGATTTACGGTTTGGACAAGCTAAGGAAGCTAAGGGATGTGGTGGTTGTCGATTCGTCGAAAACGTCGCGAAGGTTCTGATCCGGTCGCCGGAATCTGTTGTCGATTTCGACAGCGCTTCGCTTCTCGCTCTTCGTACCGAGTTCTCGAGAATTTGAGAGAGTAGACTTAGAGTGATGAGGTGAAATGGTAGAGGGTAGGGGTCTTTATATAGGGCTAGGCTAGGGTTAGGGTTTGGATTAAAAAATATTAAAAGAAAATATAAAAAACATTAAAAATTCATTAAAAATCATTAAACCTAGGAGTAAAAGGGATTTATTGGCCAAATCAAAACCGATCCAGGTATAATAAGTGTGCAAGAGGGTTGACCAAGTCAAGAGCCAACTTTCTCAGTTGGTGACTCGGCCGTCCGGCCAAGTCCGGCCGGCGGCGCCGGACCGAGTCGGCCGAGTCGCCGGCCGGCGGCGCCGAGTCGGGCCGAGTCAAGGGTCCAATGGCCGGGGGTTTTCCTGAGGAACAACTTGGTATTTTTACTTTTTATTGTCCAGTACATATTTTGGGAGTTATGGCCTTTTTACCGATGACTTCCAAAAAAATATAAAACAAAATAAATACAAAAATAATGTGGGGCATGGGATTTGAACTCCGGTGGCTTGGTTCAGCAGTGCAAGGTATTACCAATGAGCTACAAGCTCTTTCTTGTAATTATTATGGTTTTTAATTACTTAAACTGATAGCAGCAAGAATAAATACTCCAAGTATACATTAAATTTTAAAGTAATTTCTTGTACACTAAAAATGGAGTTATTTCATTCTTGTAGCTTGTAATTAAAAACAAAAATAATTACCTAAATCTTGTGCTCAGGCTAAAATACCCCTTTGTGGATTTTTTAAAAAAAATATTTTGAAAAAAATTGTATAGGAAAAAGTGTATAAAAATTAGGGTTGTGACAGAGTTCCTCCCTATAGAAGCGACCGAAATTCTGGAGGAGTTAGAAGAAGACTGCAATGAAGAGATCACTATAGTGACATGCTACGCCATCCATATTGGCAGCGACTCCGAGGAGGAGCTTTGTTTTCCCGAAGAGGACGAGGAGCTCGCCACAAGGTCCAACCAAATCCAGCTCAGAAGCGGCAGGGCTCTGCCGCCAAATCAGGGCAACGCCCCAAAAGGAAAGGAAAAACAGGTGGCTAATGAGGAAGATGGCAGAGGACCGGCTAATGAAAACTCAAGTCCTTCCTCGGTGGACTATAATGTCTTGGCTCATCTTCGGAAACTCCCGTCTCTCCTGAGCATCTACGATGCCTTGGTCCTATCTAAGGAGCTTAGAGATGTTCTCATCCACGCTCTATAAAACCCCGAGCGGTATCAGGCTCGCTTTGCAGAAATTAATATGAAATAAGCCCAGTACGCTTTGCATGCCGCCACAGTCACGTTTAAGGACGAAGAATTGCTACTGGGAACGGCTGAGCATAATCGGACACTTTACGTGACCGGGTACAGCGACGGAGATCAGATTAATCGCATATTGATTGATCCTGCTAAAAGATATTTGCACGACTCTTAAATCCGTTGGGTCCTCAGTGAACATCATGAACTTGTGAACTCTGAAGAGTTTGTCAATGGACGTCCGATACCTGTCAAGAGAAAGGATTGTCATTCAAGGCTTCAATCAAAACTGCCAGCAAGTTCTGGAGGCTATAGCTTTGCCAATCAAATTTGGGGATCTGCAAACTGAAGCTAACATATACGTGATCGATGCCGACACGTCTTATAAAATTCTCCTGGGATGGCCGTGGCTCCATGATTACGGCATCGTTCCGTCAACTCTCCATTAATGCATGAAGTATACTAAAAATGGCGAAGAAAAACGCATTGACGGAGACATCCAGCCGTTCGGTGTGCATGAAGTCCGATATGAAGATTCTCGGTACTTTGTGAACCTCTAAAGCGCTGGGCCACAGCTAACCAAAGACAGAACAGCCTCGAAACTCAAAAGCAAGTCTGAGCCGGCTGTCACTTTCAAAAGCAGAAACGCCCAAGTGCGCCCGCGTTTCGGTAGTGACACTGAGGAGTCCGAGGCTGGAAGTCCGTCCTTCCGTAAAACACGCCCTCGTTTCGGTAGCGATACGGACGAATATGATACTGAAGGCCCATCTAGCAGCAAAGTTCACCCTCATCTTGTGTCACGCCCCGCTTCCCGGTGTACGGCGAAGTGGACGCGACACGGTCCGCTACGTATATACTTAGAAGTACATACGCTAAGCGTATCTAAGCAATATAAAGTAAATCACAAGAGACAAGAGATATAGAAATAACAACAACTTTATTAATAACATTCTTTTGTACAATGCATGAAGAGTAAATACAACTGAAATGAAAAGCGATGCCTAAACAATGGCATAACAGGAAATGAAAATACTGAGTAGAACAAGGTACAATGTCTAGAGCTCAGGGTCTTCGTGAAACTGCTCCAAGTCTTCACCGGTGGGCTCGATCTCTGCTGGGTCCAAAGTACCTGATGACATTCAAAGAAGAACGAAACAGAATGTCGTCAGCGAACAGGTCGCTCAGTAAGTCCCAAAGATAAGGAAGAATTAGAAAGACAGCATAAGAGTATTTTCTAAAATATTATGTTGTAGAATATTATGGAATATTGTGTTAACGCTGTTTTTTGTAGCTTGGTACAGAAAGATACCAGTGTATACGAGAGGGGTCTCTATATGCTAGAGACCAGGGCAAACGGAATGTACAAGGAACCGTTAAGCCACGGTACAACAGCAACGGAATATGGTTAGGTGTCTTAATCTGACCACCTCGTGCCACCTTTAATACCTTCCGTACCAATCTACCCCTTAAACCCCGTAGTGTTTTGATAGTATTGTTGTATTGTATTGTGTAAGTTGGATGACCGACCAAAACCATGATATCAGTAAACAGATTGTAATTGCATAATCAGGTAAATGGAATAACGGAATAATGGATGTATATCCATGGTTTGATTCAGTCAAGTTGTATAGATTGTTAACTGGATTCTGGTATTCATGTGTTCATATTGAGTTGGAATATTAAGGAATATAGATTGACTTGAATCATATTCAAGTCAGAAATAATCAGACTCAAACCCGAGTCAGACTAAAAGAAATGTAAAACGAAGTTCTATATTTGTTAGGGTCATTATTGTAATTTATAAAACTTGAGAGGGTTTTATGTAAAAATACTTTTGTATAGTTTTCAAGATACACCCCAAGCATTTATTATTCGTCTTTATAGTTATAATGAGTGTAAATTTTATTTGTGTTATTTCTAGTGATAATATCCTAATTACATAAATAAAGGTATTAATTTGTAATATTGAAATTCATGGTATTATAATGTAACTTTTAATCTTGTAATTTTTAGAAAAAGGTGGAAACTTTATCTTATAATAAAATAGGTGTTTAAATGATAAATAAATATATGTTTATACAATAATAATTTTCAATAAATATTTTAAATTTCCAAAATCTCAATTTTCTTAAATGTCGTATTTTTAACCTTTCGAGACCGAATGCTCCTTGCGGAAGTCTGAATCTCGCACTACTAAGCCCGAGGGTGCACGATAAACCGTACAATCCCTAACGAGTTCCCCAAAGGTGGGTTGTAGTGGCGCTTTGCAAAGATTTAATAAATACTAATCATTTAGAAAACGGTTTTATAAAGATAAGGTATTTATTTGTAAAAGGGTGTAAATTTCCGTATTTTAGATTCTAGGGTTTCCTAAGCCAACTAGCCTATTTCTAAATGGTCCAAACGACACGTCATTAGAAGCCTCAAATCGCCTCTTCACCGCCAATTGTGGTCAGGTAAGTACAAGTGAGGAAGGAGGGATCCGCTCACGAATCGTGAGACGGGCCTTTTAAAGTTACCTAAGCTCACTTGCCTAGCCTAGACACCACAAAGTCAGGTTTAGATAAACGATCGATGTCCATGACATATCGTATTTTCCTATTAAGAGATTTTGTTTTAAAATTGTATACAACTTAGAACTTTCAGAAAAGGGTTATAAAGAAAATGGTATTTTAATGAAAAGTCTTGTATTATCGTATTCTACGTTTTCAAGGTGGCGTGTTATGATTACATATGAGTGTGTGTAGAGGTATGTCATTATCTCGTGATCTACTTTAAGATATAGTGATGTTTAGGGGTTAAACATGATAAACTAAACATAGGGGTATTTAAGTGCGAAAATACGGTATTCTGCAAAAGTTATCATTTTATGTGAGAAAATTTATCCAAATTGATTTTTAAGTGATTAGTAGTCAACATGAATATGTTTAAGCATTATGGAATTAATGACAAGTGAGTTTTGATAGAAAACCGAATCGGAAATCGGTTTGTTCCGATTTCCGTCGGGTTTTAAAAAGTCGTATTTTTCTTAAAAGAAAAGAAAGATAGAAAGAGGGGGACTTACGGGTTTGGATAAGCTAGAGAGTGCTAGGAAGGTAGTGGGTTGTCGGTGCGTCGAAACGTCGTAAAGGGTCCTAGTACGATCGCCGGAATTCGTCGTCGATTTCGGCAGCGCTTCTTCTTTCGCTCTTTTTCTAACGTACCGAGTTCTCTTGAAATTTATAGAGAGTGGACTTAGGAATGTAGGGTGAAAGGGTAGAGGGTAGGGGTGTTTATATAGGGCTAGGCTAGGGTTAGGGTTTTAATCAAAAAATATAAAAATATATTTAAAAAACATTAAAAATCATTAAATTTTGGAATAAAAGTGATTTATTGAAAATCTGGTAACCGATCAAAGAAAATAAAGTATGCAGGGGGGATGACCAGGTCAACACGGAGAAATTCCGTGTTGACGACTCGGCCGTCCGGCCGAGTCGGGCCGAGTCGGGGTACCTCTCGGTGGGGAAACTCATGGGGGGAATTTTGGTGTATTTAGTTTTTTATGTTCAATATAAATTTTGTGAGTTATGGCTGTTTAACTGTTGACTTTCCAAAAAAATTAAAACAAAATAATTTAAAAAATAATGTGGGGCATGGGATTTGAACTCTGGTGGCTTGGTTCAGCAGTGCAAGGTATTACCAATGAGCTACAAGCTCCTTCTTGTAATTATGGAGTGAAATAAATACTTAAAGAGATATCAGCCGCAATAAATACTCCAAGTATACATTGAATTTAAATCAATTCTTTGTACATTAAAAATGGAGTTGTTACAGTCTACCCTCCTTACAAAAATTTCGTCCTCGAAATTTACAACTTTTATTTGAGGACTAGTTTACAAAGAGGTGTGGATATCTAGTACGCATTTCATCCTCCCTTTCCTAAGTGGACTCTCCTGGAGTGTCTTTCCTCCACATCACTCGAACTAAGTTAACTTCCTTGTTCCGAGGAGTCTTCACTTTCCTGTCCAGGATTTCCACAGGCTGTTGCTCACAAGACAAGTCGGGCTGTATAGTGAGCTCGGAATGATCGAGAACATGGCTGGGGTCACTCACATACTTTCCGAGTTGGGATATGTGGAACACATTATGCACTCCTTCCAATGAGGGTGGAAGCGCTAAGCGGTATGCCACTTCGCCGACTCGTTCGAGTATGTCGAACGGTCCAATATATCTCGGACTCAACTTACCCCGTCTTCCAAATCGGATCACTCCACGGTTCGGAGATATTTTCAGGAATACGTGATCTCCTGGCTAGAACTCCAAGTGTCGTCTCTTTGCATCAGCCCAGTGCTTCTGTCGATCTTGGGCTATGCGCATCCTTTCCCTGATAGTACGGACCACATCAACAGTCGCTACTAACATCTCCGGTCCAAGAAGTTCCCTATCTCCGATGTCGTCCCAACTTAATGGCGATCGACACTTCCTTCCATACAATACTGCAAAAGGTGCCATTCCTATGCTTGCTTGGTAGCTGTTGTTGTACGAAAACTCCACAAGATGTAGGTGATCTTCCCACGATCCTTTGAAGTCTAACATACATGCTCTGAGCATATCCTCTAAGATCTGAATAGTTCATTCCGACTGACCATCTGTTTGTGGATGATAAGCCGTGCTGAAGTTCAGACTTGTTTACAAGCTCGCTTGCAGACTCTGCCAAAATTGCGATCGGAACCTGGTGTCACGATCGGAGACAATACAGATCGGTACTCCATGGAGTCTCACAATTTCCTGTATGAGTTCATGGGTATCAGAGATAGTACATTATGAAGAGTTTTAAATCTAAATTAGATTATTACCTCCATGTACTTCTTAGCTAGTGTCTCAGTTGATTGGCCAACTCGAAATGGGATGAAGTGAGCCGACTTTGTGAGTCGATCCACAATGACCCAGATGGCATTGTTACCCTTTGTGCTGTGAGGAAGAGCAGTCACAAAGTCCATCGTGATGTGTTTCCACTTCCATTCTGAGATTGGTAACGGTTGAAGTAATCCAGCAGTCCTGTGATGTTCAGCCTTTACTTGCTGACACACCAAGCATTTTGCGACCTTCTGGCTACTTCACGCTTCATTCCATGCCACCAATAATTCTGACGTAGATCTTTGTACATTTTGGTACCTCCAGGATGTACTGAGTAGGGAGAGTTGTGAGCTTCTTTCATTAACTCTTCCCGAACAGGACCTTTTGGTACACACAATCTGCTGCCGTATCTCAAAGATCTGTCTTCATGGATGATGAAGTCTGTTCTGAGTCCATTCTCCACTTGTTCTCTGATCTTTTGCAACTTAACATCACTTGCTTGAGCTGCTTTGATCTGGTTGACAATGATTGATTGAACTTGTAAATTCATCAAACTTGAAGCATTACCTGGCATGACTACTTCAATCTCCATCTGATGCAAGTCTTGTTGAAGCTTCCACTGAGCGGTGAGATTCATTACTAATGGTTGGCGACTAAGAGCATCAGGTACTACATTCACCTTCCCTGGGTGATATTGTAAGTTGATGTCAAAGTCCGCCATGAGTTCTAACCATCTTCTCTGCCGCATATTCAACTCCTTCTGATTAAACACATACCTTAAGCTCTTATGATCTGTGTAGATGTTCACTCGTTCACCAAGTAGGTAATGACGCCAAATCTTGAGAGCAAAGATGACGGTTGCCAACTCCAAATCATGCGTCGGATAATTGCGCTCATGAAGCTTCAGCTGTCTTGAAGCATAAGCTACAACCTTACCGTGCTGATGTAGAACACATCCTAATCCCTTACCGGATGCATCGCAATGCACTTCGAATCCTCCAGATTGATCCGGTATGACGAGAATAGGTGCTGATGTCAACCTTGACTTGAGTTCTACGAAAGCTTGTTCGCATGCTTCTGACCACACAAATTCTTCATCTTTACGTGTGAGCTTGGTCAGGGGCGTTGCTATCTTCGAAAAGCCTTCAATAAACCTTCTGTAATATCCAGCTAAACCCAAGAAACTTCGAATATCCTTCACTGACTTTGGTGTAGGCCATTCGCTAACTGCCGAAACTTTCGCTGGATCTACAGAGATTCCTTCTCCTGATACGATATGTCCAAGAAAACCAACTTGATTTAGCCAAAACTCGCACTTGCTGTACTTGGCATAAAGCTGATGTTGTCGAAGAGTTTCTAGGATAATTCGTAGATGTTCTGCATGTTCTTTCCGACTTTTAGAATACACCAGGATGTCGTCGATGAATATGACAACAAACCTGTCTAAGTACTCCCGGAAAACTTGATTCATAAGGTTCATGAATATTGCGGGTGCGTTGGTCACTCCGAATGGCATCACTAGAAATTCGTAATGTCCATAGCGAGTTCTGAAAGCTGTTTTATGAATATCAGCTTCCTTGACCTTTACTTGATGATAACCTGAACGAAGATCTAATTTAGAGAAAACACAAGATCCACTTAGCTGATCGAATAAATCATCAATGCGCGGGAGTGGATACTTGTTCTTTATAGTGACTTCGTTCAAGGCTCTGTAATCGATGCACATTCTGTATGAACCTTCCTTCTTCTTCACAAGTAGTACAGGTGATCCCCAACTTGAAGTGCTGGGAAGAATCCATCCTTTCGCCAGTAATTTATCCAACTGTGTTCGGACTTCCTTCAAACCTTCCGGACTTAAACGATAGGGTGCTTTGATCACCGGTTGTGCTCCTGGTACTAAATCAATACTGAATTCAAGAGCTCGATCGGGAGGCAAACCTAATATATCGTCAGGAAATACATCGTCGAACTCTCGAACCACATCTGGTCTTGATTCTTCCTCCGCTTGAGCTGCTGCAACTACTGCTTCTCTTGGCTTCGCTTTGTAGGTACTTGGCTCCAGTGTACGGTCTCCGCTTTTGAAATAGAAGACCGGATGGTCTGGGATCTCGAATACTACTCTCTTTTGACGACAGTCGATGGTAGCATAAAAAGTTCCAAGCCAATCCATTCCTAGAACCACATCGAAGTTCGGTATGTCCAGTACTTTGAAGTCAGCATAAAACTCTCGACTGCAGACGACGGCTGGACACATGCTGTATCCCATAGTTGCCTTTAGAACGCCATTTCCTGAACTAACATTCCAGCTGGATACAACCGGTGAGACTGGAATCGCATGGGTTCGGACAAACCGTTGCGACATAAAGCAGTGTGATGCTCCAGTATCAAACAGTGAAAGTGCAGGGATTGAGGATACTAAGATCGTACCTAAGGTATGTGGGATTTGTTTTAGGTATAGGAAATATGTAATTAAGTAGTAGAATAGAAAAAGCAAAGTTTGAAAAGAAAAGTTTACCAGTGATGACTTGACCAGTGGCCTCAGCTTCTTCCACGGACATCGTGAAAGCCTGTCGCCTTGGTACATTCCTCCTGGCCTGAGGAGCATTCCTCGGAACGTTCCTTTGAGCTTGATGGAACTGACGAGGAGGTGGTGCAGCTTGTGGTCCTCTGGGTGGTGCAGGGAGTGCAGGTCTGGGAGCAGGTGCCTGAAGAGCTGGTCGCTGAGGATAAGTAATTGCTGGCCTGGGTGCAGTAACTGGGTTCTGTCTTTGGGGACAAGACCCAATATCGTGAGTAGCTGAGCCGCAGACTAAGCAAAGGCGGTTGGCTCGACGGCAGTCCTTCATCATATGTCCAGTTCTCTTGCAGTAGGTGCAAAAGGCTGGGCTAGGACGATGGGTTGGTACACCGGGTCGCCTTGGCACGAAAGGTGGTCTGGACGAGGCTCCACCTGCCATCTGGTTGGTAGGGCGTTTGACTCCTCTAGACTGATGTTTGCCCCTTGTTTTTATCACTGCCTCATAACTGCGGGCAGCTTCTAGAGCATCCTCATGAGTCAAAAACTTTCCCGTGGCTAGAGCAGCCTGAATCTCTGTGTCCAGTCCTTGTTGAAAGCGACGGGCTCAGATATCGTCCGTCGGTATCAAGTGTGCCGCGAATCTGTTTAAAGGTTGTGTTAGCTGTGTAGTATGTGATATTTAAAAATTGAACTATTGTGACATATCTTACCGGCTTAACATGGTGAATTCAGCGTCGTATTCATCTACTGATTTGTCCCACATTGAACCCTGTTGTAGATGAATAAACTGCTGCTCCATTGCAAACCTGGCAGTCACAGGGAAGTATTTCGCGTCGAACTTCTCGCGAAAAGTCTTCCATTCAATCGGCTGTACCTGACGGCTTTCTTCTGCCTTCCACCAGTTGCAAGCATTATCCGTGAGCTGTAGCTTCGCCACACGGACCCAAGTGATGTCTGGCACTTGAGCTGCTGCCAGATCGTCTTCAATGCTTTGTGCCCATTCTTCCGCTTCAAGAGGGCTTCCTTTTCCAGAGAACTGCTTGGGGTGTAAAGCCCTGAATTGCTTTACCCCTGGTGCATCGGTCTCAGGACGGTTCAGAAGTTGGCCCTCGAGAAGGCTGCGGATCGCTTCAAGTGGCACTGTTTGCTCGGTGGGTGGTGCAGGAACAGCTGGTGCAAGAGGTAGTGCTGTAGGTGTGCTGTTGACGTTGGTGCTGGTGTTGTTCGGGGAATCCATAACCTTGAAGAAAAAATTTGGGTTAGGACAGATTCAAATACATGAAATGATAAGATTCAAGGAATAGAAATTTGCAAGATTCAAGGAACATGAATTGTAAAGAATGTTTAAGTTGCTGGTTCTTGTGTTATATTGCTTAGGTTGTTTACGCAGACCAGAACTGCATGATAGGGATTCATACAGCTCAGACCTGCATGGGCCACCAACAAAACCTGTCACGTCCCGCTTCCCGGTGTACGGCGAAGTGGACGTGACGAGGTCCGCTACGTATATACTTAGAAGTACATACGCTAAGCGTATCTAAGAAATATAAAGTAAATCACAAGAGACAATAGATATAGAAATAACAACTTTATTAATAACATTCTTTTGTACAAAATGCATGAAAAGTAAATACAACTGAAATGAAAAGCGATGCCTAAACAATGGCATAACAGGGAATGAAAATACTTAGTAGAACAAGGTACAATGTCTAGAGCTCAGGGTCTTCGTGAAACTGCTCCAAGTCTTCACCGATGGGCTCGATCTCTGCTGGGTCCAAAGTACCTGACGACATTCAAAGAAGAAGGAAACAGAATGTCGTCAGCGAACAGGTCGCTCGGTAAGTCCCAAAAATAAGGAAGAATTAGAAAGACAGCATAAGAGTATTTTCTAAAGTATTATGTTGTAGAATATTATGGAATATTGTGTTAACGCTGTTGTTTGTTGCTTGGTACAGAAGGATACCAGTGTATACGAGAGGAGTCTCTATATGTTAGAGACCAGGGCAAACGGAATGTACAAGGAACCGTTAAGCCACGGTACAACAGCAACGGAATATGGTTAGTTGTCTTAATCTGACCATCTCATACCACCTTTAACACCTTCCGTACCAATCTACCCCTTAAACCCCGTAGTGTTTTGATAGTATTGTTGTATTGTATTGTGTAAGTTGGATGACCGACCAAAACCATGATATCAGTAAACAGATTGTAATTGCATAATCAGGTAAATGGAATAACGGAATAATGGATGTATATCCATGGTTTGATTCAGTCAAGTTGTATAGATTGTTAACTGGATTCTGGTATTCATGTGTTCATATTGAGTTGGAATATTAAGGAATATAGATTGACTTGAATCATATTCAAGTCAGAAATAATCAGATTCAAACCCGAGTCAGACTAAAAGAAATGTAAAACGAAGTTCTATATTTGTTAGGGTCATTATTGTAATTTATAAAACTTGAGAGGGTTTTATGTAAAAATACTTTTGTATAGTTTTCAAGATACACCCCAAGCATTTATTATTCGTCTTTATAGTTATAATGAGTGTAAATTTTATTTGTGTTATTTCTAGTGATAATATCCTAATTACATAAATAAAGGTATTAATTTGTAATATTGAAATTCATGGTATTATAATGTAACTTTTAATCTTGTAATTTTTAGGAAAAGGTGGAAACTTTATCTTATAATAAAATAGGTGTTTAAATCATAAATATACATGTGTTTATACAATAATAATTTTCAATAAATATTTTAAATTTCCAAAATCTCATTTTTCTTAAATGTCGTATTTTTAACCTTTCGAGACCGAATGCTCCTTGCGGAGGTCTGAATCTCGCACTACTAAGCCCGAGGATGCACGATAAACCGTACAACCCCTAACGAGTTCCCCAAAGATGGGTTGTAGTGGCGCTTTGCAAAGATTTAATAAATACTAATCATTTAGAAAACGGTTTTATAAAGATAAGGTATTTATTTGTAAAAGGGTGTAAATTTCCGTATTTTAGATTCTATGGTTTCCTAAGCCAACTAGCCTATTTCTAAATGGTCCAAACGACATGTCATTAGAAGCCTCAAATCGTCTCTTCACCGCCAATTGTGGCCACGTAAGTACAAGTGAGGAAGGAGGGATCCGCTCACGAATCGTGAGACGGGCCTTTTAAAGTTACCTAAGCTCACTTGCCTAGCCTAGACACCACAAAGTCAGGTTTAGATAAACGATCGATGTCCATGACATATCGTATTTTCCTATTAAGAGATTTTGTTTTAAAATTGTATACAACTTAGAACTTTCAGAAAAGGGTTATAAAGAAAATGGTATTTTAATGAAAAGTCTTGTATTATCGTATTCTACGTTTTCAAGGTGGCGTGTTATGATTACATATGATTGTGTGTGGAGGTAGGTCATTACTTCATGATCTACTTTAAGATATAGTGAAGTTCAGGGGTTAAACATGATAAACTAAACATAGGGGTATTTAAGTGCGAAAATACGGTATTCTGCAAAAGTTATCATTTCATGTGAGAAAGTTTATCCAAATTGATTTTTAAGTGATTAGTAGTCAACATGAATATGTTTAATTATTATGGAATTAATGACAAGTGAGTTTTGATAGAAAACCGAATCGGAAATCGGTTTGTTCCGATTTCCGTCGGGTTTTAAAAAGTCGTATTTTTCTTAAAAGAAAAGAAAGATAGAAAGAGGGGGACTTACGGGTTTGGAAAAGCTAGAGAGTGCTAGGAAGGTAGTCGGTTGTCGGTGCGTCGAAACGTCGTGAAGGGTCCTAGTACGATCGCCGGAATTCGTCGTCGATTTCGGCAGCGCTTCGCCTTTCGCTCTTTTTCTAACGTACCGAGTTCTCTTGAAATTTTTAGAGAGTGGACTTAGGAATGTAGGGTGAAAGGGTAGAGGGTTGGGTTGTTTATATAGGGCTAGGCTAGGGTTAGGGTTTTAATTAAAAAATATACAAATATATAAAAAAACATTAAAAATCATTAAATTTTGGAATAAAAGTGATTTATTGAAAATCTGGTAACCGATCAAAGAAAATAAAGTATGCAGGGGGGATGACCAGGTCAACACGGAGAAATTCCGTGTTGACGACTCGGCCGTCCGGCTGAGTCCGGCCGGCGGCGCCGGCCGAGTAGGCCGGTCCGCCGGCCGACTCGGCCGAGTCGGGCCGAGTCGGGGTACCTCTGGGTGGGGAAACTCATAGGGGGAATTTTGGTGTATTTAGTTTTTTATGTTCTGTATAAATTTTGTGAGTTATGGCTCTTTGACTGTTGACTTTCCAAAAAAATTAAAACAAAATAATTTAAAAAATAATGTGGGGCATGGGATTTGAACTCTGGTGGCCTTGTTCAGCAGTGCAAGGTATTACCAATGAGCTACAAGTTCCTTCTTGTAATTATGGAGTGAAATAAATACTTAAAGAGATATCAACCGCAATAAATACTCCAAGTATACATTGAATTTAAATCAATTCTTTGTACATTAAAAATGGAGTTGTTACATCTTGGCAGCGACACTGAAGAGTCGGAGGAAGAGGACCTGCCTTGCAACAGCTGTGCAGATTGGACCCCCATTTAACAAGCGAAATTACGAGAGACCTTCGAAATTGCAGAAAGGTCCCTGGCGATCACAAGGGTGCTGGAGTAGATGTGTAAAGAGATCGATGTATTGTCAGTCTCCACCGTGGACCAGCTGAAAACTTTCTACGTTCCCGGAAGGAAAGGTGGACAGAAGGGCATCCTGTTTTATGGGTCAAACCCCGTTGTGCACCCGGACGATTTGTCTGTCGCGTGCCTTCCCTATGAGAGAGGCATAAGAGTTGTCCTCAATCCCAGATACTATGCATCCGAGATGCGGGAATATTACAAAAGGTGCAGATGCCGGTTATATCAAACGGAGTCCGAAACAAAGTTTTATGAAGGATTATGGCATCCGCCCCAGGTCTGAGCACTCATCGATGGACGAATTCCAGATAGACGGGGCATATGCTTCATTCAACCTGATTCTAAGGCATGCTACATGATCCATATTGGAGAAGCCAGCGAAGAGTCAAATGATGAATACGAGCTAGCCGAGCCAGAAGAAGCTCCTTAAGAGCTCGAAGATGGCGGACAAGCAACCTTTGACGAGCTAGCCGAGATTGACTTAGGAACGCCCGATAATCCAAGGCCGACCTACATCAACTCACTCTTGTCAGAGGAAATGAAAGAGCAGATAATCGCCCTGCTGCACGAGTTTGTCGACTGCTTCGCATGGACGTACAAAGAAATGCCTGGCCTTTCCCCTGAAGTGGTCGTGCATAAGCTGGCTATATCTCCTGATGCTAAGCCAGTCAAACAAGCTCCTCGAAGAATGAGAAGGGAACTGGAAGAAAAGGTCATCGAGGAAACCAAGAAGCTCATCGATGTCGGCTTCATCAGGGAAGAGAAATATGCGGACTGGATCGCATGCATAGTCCCAATGAAGAAGAAAAATGGGCAGATCCGAGTTTGTGTCGATTTCAGGGACCTCAACAAGGCATGTCCTAAAGATGACTTCCCGCTACCGGTCATGGAAATGATTTTCGATGACACCTCAAATTACGAGCTGTTCACCTTTATGGATGGCTCGTATGGATATAATCAGATTAAGATGTCGCCTGAGGATGAGAAACACACAGCATTTCGAACTCCGATCGGAATACACTGCTACAAAGTGATGCCATTCGAACTGAAGAACGTAGGTGCTACATACCAAAGGGCAATGACTAATATCTTTGATGACCTAATTCATAAAGTCATCGAATGTTATGTTGATGATCTGGTCGTCAAGACTAAAGCTAAGGCCGATCACATCCAAGATCTTAGGACCGTTCTCACCAGACTGAGGGAGTACGATCTGAAAATGAATCCTCTGAAGTGCGCTTTTGGCGTGTCATCGGGAAAATTCCTGGGCTTCATAGTCCGACATCGAGGGATCGAAGTTGACCCATCAAAGATAAAGGCCATCATGGAGATGCACCCCTCCGAAGAGTCTGACGCAGCTAAGATCTTTTCAAGGCAAGCTTGCTTATATACGAAGGTTTATCTCAAATTTATCGGGGAGATGTAGGACCTTCTCAAAGCTCATGAAGAAAGGAGCTCCTTTTTTCTGGGATGCCGAATGTCAAGAAGCGTTCGAAAGCATCAAACAGAACTTGTTGCAGCCTCCAGTGCTGGCCGCTCCCATTCCAAATAAACCGCTGATCCTCTATACTGCCGCGCTAGATGAGTCACTCGGTGCGCTCCTTGTCCAGAACAACGAGGAGGGAAAAGAGAATGCCCTCTACTACCTCAGTCGAACTTTAGTCGGGGCGGAACACAACTATTCCCCGATCAAAAAGCAATGCCTGGCTCTGATGTTCGCTGTGAAGAAACTGAGGCACTATCTGCTCGCTCATCGGGTTATGCTGATCTCTAAGGTCGACCCGCTCAAACACTTGATGACCAAAGTAAGCCTAGCCGGCAGAATGACAAGATGGGTTGTCATGCTACTTGAGTTTGACATAGTTTATACTCCTCAGAAAGCAGTAAAAGGGCAAGCTCTTGCGGAATTTCTCGCCGCTCATCCCATACCAGAAGGGTCACCACTCAATTGCGAGTTACCCGACGAACAAGTGCTGCACCTCGAGAATGACGAGCCATGTTGGGAGCTCTACTTCGATGGGGCCTCATCGATAAGGACCTCCAGTAAATCAAGCGTCCCGGAGATAAAAGCAGGGATAAGATTGGTGTTCATCACGCCATCGATGGGAACCCTGCGACAGTCTTTTGCTCTCACCGAGCCTCGAACAAACAATGATGCTGAGTATGAAGCTCTGATAGCTGGTCTGGAGCTCGTCATAGAAATGGAAATCCTTCGGCTACGGGTTTACGGTGACTCCCAGCTTGTCGTCAACCAAGTAAGCGGCGATTATAAGATATACAAACCCGAGTTAGCTCAGTACAGGAGCCGAGTGGTGGAACTCATGAAACGGTTCACTCACATTGAACTAATGAGAGTCCCTAAAGCGTTGAATGGAAAGGCTGACGTACTCGCTCGCTTAGCTAAGGAGCTGGCTGATCCTGACATGGACGAAATTCTGATCACAGTCAGGAGCCGGCAAATTGTACCCCCGGTCTCTCTACGAGAAGAGAAAAGCGCGGAACAGAAGAGCAGTCCTACCGAAGAAGCTTCAATCATCCAAGACGAGCCCGATTGGAGAGAACCCTTCATAGAGTACCTCCGATACGACAAGCTTCCCGAAGGAAAATCTGCAAGGATTCAGCTGAAGAAGAGAGATCTCCGATACATGTTTGTAAATGACACGTTATACCGCAGGTCATATGACCAACTCTGGCTCAGGTGTCTGTCGTTGGCCGAAGCCCGAAAGGTCATGAAAGAAGTTCACTCGGGCGTTTGCGGTGCTCACCAATCTGGCCCCAAGACGCGACTTCAAATTAAACGGCTTGGGTATTACTGGCCCACCATGATACGGGATTGCGGAGAGCATGCAAAGAAATGTTATATCTGCCAAATTCACGGTGATTTCATTCACAAGCATCCCAATCCGTTGCATCCTACGGTGGCGTCGTGACCCTTCGAAGTCTGGGGCACCGACGTTGTTGGCTTAATTGATCCTTCGTCATCCAGAGGCCACCGGTTCATAGTGGCCGCAACTGACTGTTTCTCCAGATGGGCTGAAGCTGTCCCGCTAAAAGAAGTCAAGACAGAAGATATTCTGACGTTCTTCCAGCATAATATTCTATACCGCTTCGGTACACCAAGAAGAATCATATCTGACAACGGGCCTTCTTTCAAGAGCTTCAAAGTTGCAAGGTTCGCTACTCAACACAAGATAGACTGGAGATATTCCTCCATCTATAATCCAAGGGCCAATGGGCTGGCCGAAGCCTTCAATAAAACTCTGTGCAAGCTCCTGAAGAAAAATGCTTCAGCCAACAAGAGAGACTGGAATCTCAAATTTCATGAGGCGTTGTGGGCATATCGTACCATGCACTGTACTCCAACTCAGTCGACTCCATACTCATTGCTCTTCGGAGTGGAGGCGGTCCTCCCCCTCGAAGTCGAAGTTCCAAGTTTAAGAATGGCCGTTCAGCATGAGTTGACGGAGGAGGAAAACGTGCTCCTTCGGCTAGAAGAGCTTGACGCCCTCGAAGAAAAGAGGCTCGCGGTGCAGCAAAATATGGAGCTATACCGAGCCCAAATGTCACGGGCCTATAACAAGATAACCCATCTCCGCGCTTTCAAGAAAGGTGAATTGGTGTTGGTCCTCAAAAGACCGATCATCCCCAATCGACATGCCAAGGGAAAATTCGAGCCAAACTGAGAAGGACCATACGTCATCGAGAAAGTGTTCGACGGAGGATCCTACCAACTAATAAGTGCCGAGGGAGAAAGGCCCATGCCACCCATCAATGGCCGATATCTCAAGAAATACTATGCGTGAATGCTCCAAGTAGCAGGCGAATTGAGCACACCAGCCCTACTGTCTGGATCATACATCCTGCAAAACCGTATACAATCCACGGGCGTAAACGACCCCTAAAAACAAAAAAACGGTATGTCCACAAGCAAAACGGGTGCGGATGAAAACCCGAAAGGGCTCCGTGAGTAAAAACAGCAGGACTGCCGGCGAGTTTGTGAAAACCCGAAAGAGCACAAACTCGTGAAAAGAGATAAAATACACTCGCAAAGTCCTCTCGACCTTGTGAGGAGAAAATCCCTGCGTGAGATCCTTACGACTCATAAAGGAGCAACACACTTAGGAATCCTCACAATTCCTAAGGAGAACATACACCTGCGAGATCCTCTCGACTCGTAGGGAGAAAATGCTTTTATGAGACCTTTACGGCTGATAAATTGAAAATCCTTAGGTGATAGGGATCTAAACCTGTCTCCTGAGCCATCGCTCCCCAACGGGCAACGGCAAATGATGAGTCGCTCCTGGCATTTCGCTTCAGTGTTAGCGGTGCTGATGCCGACCAAAAACCCAAATCCCAAGTCCTCCCGAGGAAAATAATGAGTCGCTCCTGGCATTTCGCTTCAGTGTTAGCGGTGCTGATGCCGACCAAAAACCCAAATCCCAAGTCCTCCCGAGACAAATGATGAGTTGCTCCTGGCATTATTCCAGTGCAGTAATATTGATGCCAAACAAGATCCAAATTCCAAGTCCCCAAACGGCGAATGATGAGTCGCTCCTGGTACCATATTCCAGTGCAGCGATACAGACGCCAACCAAAATCCAACTTCTCAAAATTCTCCCGGCCTTACGGTTAGTCCCCAAATTGACTACCGT
Organism: Agapanthus africanus; assembly: GCA_030015575.1. Lineage (NCBI taxonomy): Eukaryota > Viridiplantae > Streptophyta > Magnoliopsida > Asparagales > Amaryllidaceae > Agapanthus > Agapanthus africanus. The sequence continues at coordinate 34,766,032 of CM057339.1, forward strand.
ATACAATCCACGGGCTCAAATAATTCTCATCATACCCATACCCCACCGCAATCATCAGTCCAGCGGCCGGTCTCCGCCCTTGGACTTATGCTCCATTTGGGAATACCCACTCATGTGTCCTTACGATACATGAGGAGAACAAACTTACGGGATCCTCACGACTCGTAAGAAAACACCTTCGTGGGATCCTTACGACCCACGAAGGAAAAACACACTTAGGAGTCCCCACGACTCCTAAGGAGAAAGTACACCTACGAGATCCTTTCGACTCGTAGGGAGAAAATGCTTTTATGGGACCCTTACGGCTTATAAAATTGAAAAGCCTTAGGTGATAGGGACCTAAACCTGTCTTCTAAGCCATCGCTCCCCAATAGGAAAAGGCAAATGATGAATTGCTCCTGGCACATGTGCTTCAGTATTAGCAGCGCTGATGTCTACCCTAATCCCAAAATTCCAAACTGCAATCCAATAGACCCCTAAGTCTTTAAACTGGGAACAGATGACCTCTAAGTCGTTAAACTGGGAACAGATGACCTCTAAGTCGTTAAACTGGGAACAGATGACCCCTAAGTCGTTAAACTGGGATGAGGGAGATCCCCTCATGGCAAATGATGATTCTCTCCTGGTACCATATGCCGGTGTAAGCGGTGCTGATGCCGAACCAAAAACCAACCCCTAAATCCTCTCATGGCAAATGATGATTCGCTCCTGGTACCATATTCTAGTGTAGCGATGCTGATGTCAACCCAAATCACATCAAATCAGCAAGTCAACTTCAACCCCGACACCGTAAGAGGCGGAGCAAGTTAAATCAAGCACCGACCATCCAAGTCGCTAAAAGGGCAGCACCGACCGTCCACGTCGCTAAAATGGCAGAATCGACCGTCCAAGTCACAAAAAGGGCAGCACCGACCGTCCACGTCGCTGAAAGGGCAGAACCGGCCGTCGAAGTCGCAAAAATGGCAGAACCGATCGTCCAAGTCGCTAAAATGGCAGCACCGACCGTCCAAGTCGCTAAAAGGGAAACACCGACCGTCCAAGTCGCAAAAATGGTAGAACCGACCGTCCATGTCGCTAAAATGGCAGCACCGACCGTCAAAGTCGTGAAAATGGCAGCATCGACCGTCCACGTCGCTAAAATGGCAGAATCGACCATCCAAGTCGTGAAAATGGCAGCACCGACCGTCCAAGTCGCTAAAAGGACAGCATCGACCATCCGAGTCATGAAAATGGCAGCATCGGCCGTCCAAGTCGCTAAAAGGGCAGTATCGACCGTCCAAGTCGCAAAAAGGGCAGCACCGACCGTCCAAGTCTCAAAAAGGGCAGTATCGACCGTCCATGTCGTAAAAAGGGCAGTGCATGCTTCCTACAAAGCAGGAACCAGATCACTCCGGGCCAGGGAAACGTCTATCATGGACACTCCGTCTCGGAGAATTGTCAAGCAACGACCGTCCATGTCGTAAAAAGGGCAGTGTCAGCTTCCCAAAAAGCGGGAACCAAATCAAGTCACCTCCAAGTAAAAGAAGATCCATCAATTTCATGCACACGACCCACATATGTGGTGTGCATTTATTGATAGGGGGCAATTTGTTGGGGTAAAAATTTACACCCTGGTTGACCAAGTCAAGATCAAAGTCAACCCCAAGCCAAGTGGGCCCAAACCCCGGGTCAAGTGGGCCAATGCCCGGGCCGATCCCGAACATGAAGCGGCCGGCCTCCCCCCATGCCAAAATAAAAGTTTTGTAATAAATAATTTTGTTGTATTTCTTTTATTTTATGAATAAATGTAAGAAAAATGGACATAAAGCCAAATTTTTGTAAAGCCTATGGCTTATGTGCAAAAAGAAATGGCACATGAGCCATGAGATAGGAAAAATGCCAGTTTGTAAAGCCCAAGGGGCTATATGTAAAGTGTATAGCCTATAAAGGCAAAGATAATGAAAATATCTGAACAACTTTTTCTCTCTCCTCAAAAGAATCCAGATTTGTGATCTTTCTCCTTCCTCAAGGTTCTAAAACCTTCTTCTTTCTTTTGAATTAAATCAAGAGTTTACTCTTCTTTTCCCAAAACTAAATAGTTTTCCACCACAAAACCCACAAAGGGGAGCTTAGATATCCCATCAGATCTCAAAAAGAAGAGATTTTTTTTTTAAATCTCACCTCTCTTTATCTTCAAGATCCTGCCAACAGAGGAGGAAGAAGGGGGCCCATCTCCGAAAACCCCATTTTTGGGAAGACCCAGGGCTCCAAAGAAGAACCCATCAACTCCAAAACATCTTAGGAGTTTAACTCCACTCTAAATCCTCTTTTGGGATTTTAAATCCTATTTCTGGGACTAAAAGCCCCATTTTCCTCACCGGCGCCAAAGCGCCCAGCGCCTACATGCCCGGCACGTGGTGCGCTAGCGCTCGAGCGCACTGCGCTCCAGCGCACACGTGCCGAGCACGTGTGCGCCAACGTGCCTAGCGCTCAAGCGCCCTGCGCCCACGTGCCGGGCACATGGTGCGCCAGCGCCCAGCGCTCGCGTGTTAGACACGCGTGGGCGCTGGCCCCCACGCATCCTATAGATGCCCTTTCCCTTATATATATATATATATATATATATATATATATATATATATATGTATGTATATATGTATGTATGTATGTATGTATATATGTATATACATACACACACACACACACACATACTCTAGAACCCCCGTAAAAACTCTGCGGGGCCCCCGATACATCCAAAACCCCTTCTAAACACGACACTGCACATTGAGTTCGCATGACCAGTTTAACCCGTTAATCGGAGGTTCTCTCGCTCCAAAGGCGAGGGGTAATTAACGGCAGCTTAGTCCGCGGCTGCCGGAGATTAGAATCCCTACAATCATTAAACACCGGCCTACCCTAGGCAGGAAGAATCTGTAGTACGCTTGACAAGTGACGCATATTCCCTTCTCAATGGGGTGACAAAAAACACCCTACAAGCGTATAAGAGATGATGGAATTCCTCTCATTCGAGGATAGAATTGGACAATTCTTCATTTCTCTATTGAAGAGACTTCACTTTTTCCTTCTCTTCTCTCCTAATACATACTTGTATTGTTCTTTCCGTTCCTTACAAAAAGGTAAGGACTCAGGATTATTCCCGACGATCAGATACTTCTATTTTTTGCAATTTTGTAATTTTGGTCATGTAATCAAGGGAACAGATAATGAATTTTTCTTTTTATTAGTGATAAAACCTCTTCAATTGTTATATTTACTTATGTTTTGTATGTTTCTCTTAATCGGGGGTAATCTTTATAGATGTAATTAAAAAAACAACACGTAAACACTATTTACGTATTGTTTAGGAAGTGCGCAGCCCAACCTTCATATTTCTTTCAATGTCAAAGAATACGGATCTATGCAATTCTACCAAACGCCTTACTCTATTATAGAGATTGGCTAACTATCTTATACAACACTACTAAAAACCCTACTCTATTATAGAGATTAGCTAATTAACTTATATAAATCTACTAAAGGCCCTACTCTATTATATAGATTGGCTAATTATCTTATGCAACCTTACTAAAATCCTTACTCAATTATAGAGATTGGTTAATTATCTATCATAACTCAACTTTGTTGGATAACACCCTTAAAGATTGGTATCATATTGCATATCTACTATTATCGCTCTACTCTATTATGTAGATTAGCACTAACACTTTGATTTTCATGAAAATATCTTAGAAATTCATATTTTTTATTCAAAAGTCAGTAATATGTATTTTCCATTCAGTACCACCTACTACAAACAAAATTAAAAAAAGGGTGAGTTGAAAATACGGAATCTTCGACCATAAACGAATAATTTTTTCGTAAAACATTCCCTGCACCCTATAGAACCAATGTCGGACATCCACTATAGGTCCCTGCACTTTCTATCAAAGCCATTTTGACATTTGTCGTATGCAAACTATATGCATTGCCCTATGGCAGGGTTATATTATGTTAACCTACCTTATAAAATCCACGGGCATCCATCGTGATATAGAAGTCAAAAAATATATTACTTGCACCTAAAACCAAAATTTCGTTTGGCCTAAATTTAGCCATCGTATGCTATTCACGGGTTACCATCGTGACATAAAAGCCAACTTATGACACAGAAGTCGAATACAGCCACATCCCAAAACTGCCTTACGGCAGGCTATGTTATATTAGTCTCCCGTATACTATCCACGGGCTACCATTCGTGACATAGAAGTCAATATATGGCATTGAAGTCAACAACATCCAAAACCAAACTATGCCCTATGGCATGTAAAATAGCTTGGGATATACAATCCACGGGCATCCATCGTTACACAGAAATCAATAAACATACTATTTATAAACTCAAATATGTCCTATGAATAAGCTTAAAATTAGTTTCCGTATATTATCCACGAGCATCCATCATGACATAAAAGTCAACAATATACCTTCCTTATGACAATGTCACATCTGTCACCTAAAACTCAAAGTGTCCTATGAAAAGTAAAATAACTTTTTATATACAATCCATGGGCTACCATCATGACATAGAAGTCAACAATATCACAAATATACCCCCAACACCCGGCTGCCCTATGACAAATAAAATAACTTGTCATACACTATCCATGGGCTATAATTCATGACATAAAAGTCAACATGTGACATTGAAATCAACTACCCCACACTGCCCTATGGCAAGTAAAATAACCTGTCATACACTATCCATGGGAAATTATCGTGTCATAGAAGTCAGCTACATATGACATTGGACCCCCAAGTCCCTAAACTGGATCTGATGGATCTCTACATCTTTAAACTGTAAAACTCTGCAAAAATCCCCAAAATAAACCACTACGTCCCTAAAGTGGAATATGTTTGAGATGACATTAAACTAATACCCATGTCCGAGATAACTTTAAACTAATATATATACCTAAATCCCAAATTTGCCCTATGGCAGGTAAAATATCTTGTTATATATGATCCATGGGAATCCATCATGACACATAAATCAACAAATATATTATTCATCCCACTTAGCGTGCAAATAAAATAACTTGTCATACACTATCCACTTACGACCTTTCGTGCCATAAAAGTCCACATGTGACATTGAAGCCAACCATATTTGTCCCACCTGGCGTATATCATCTATGTGCTTCTCGTACAAGTACATACTATATGTTCTCCTATAGCTGCTTTACGATCTGAATAATAAATTCTATAAAACCGAATACAATTCATGGGCATAAATAGCAGTTCGAGTACATGTTTTCCTAAAGATGGAGACAGATGTAAATTGAGATGTATAATGTTGTATATGATGATTATGAAATACATATTCTAATTGATGTCTTCATATACTTTTTTTGTTGAATATATATATGCATTTCATTGTCATTTAGTGTTACTCTTGCGTTTAAAAGCACTTAGAAATAAACAACTTGGAGAAAATTCTCTCTGTTTAATATTAAGGGGTAATTAATTACATAAGCTTGCGCATGTAGGAAATCTAGTCCGTACAATCAAAAAACTCTTTCCGAAGGGTGAATCTGAGAACTCACGATATATCGGTCGTATCCGCTTGAACCCTTACGCATATTGCGTCGTAGCAATACGTTGCGCTGAGGAGCCAAGCGGATCTGTAATGATCTGACCCCTTAAAACCCTGGGCCGGATTTTTTTGGCAGCGAACACAGACATCATTGCAACAATAACTAATGATGCTCATAAGTGGGAACTCCACAGATCATGACACGTGGCAGATGACGTGTCCCGAGGCACACGGAAACAGGGCAAGAAACATACATTGGAGGCGTCCCCCGGGCTATCGTCCTGCTGCCTGGACCCGACCTCCGAGGATTCCATGAATATTTTTATGCTCGGCATGTAAATGACCATTGGATCGTCTCCGAGCCCTCCTACATGGCGAGCTCCTCGGCCCTTCGCCTCCGAGCTATCACAGAACCAAACTAGCTTTGACTCCCGCCCTCTTTTAGGCCTCTCGCCGAGCTAGGCCTCCTCGGTTCTATCGAGCGACCTAAAATGCAGATCACTGGCGCCTCCGCCACGGCTCCGCGAATCTCGCTAGACGCGAGATATCCGCCGCCCCACGATCCCACGTTCCACGCCATCGCATCCCCCATTAACGAGTGTATCTTGTTATTAATGGAGGATCCCTCCATTCATGCAGGCGTAACGCCAGGGGTGTAACGGCCGGTGAGGATCTCGTGCCAGCTAGCCCATGGCAACCGCTATATAAACCCTCTCTCAGACGACTCAGGTAACGCAATTTTACTCCAATAGGCCGCTACTCTGCCCAAATACATTGGCTAACTTGATCGTCGGAGGGTCCACGGTGGCACAACTACCCCGGGACTTCTTTGTAGGTAGCTCATCCTCATTCCAAATCAAGCCCACTGAGATCCACACGCACCAGAAGGCAACTCTCAAACCCAATCTCAGCCGTTCATCGACGCTCCTGACAGATCGATGGAGGAAAACATCTGAAGGAGATCCTGACCTCCATCAGTTGGCACCGTATGTGGGAATCCGTAATTCCACTTATCGAAAGTTGATCTTCCGATCTCAAACTCATGGCGAGTGATCACCGCGACGATCCAAGCACCAGTCGCCGCCCTCCCCACAACGGAGGCACGGACGGATCCTCACCTCCCCCTAACGCCGTTCACGTCCTGTTTGCACGGATCGACAGGCTTGCATCCATCATGGATGCCCTTGTCCGCATCCAAACAGTGGGACAAGACCCCCAGGTCACCGTTCTCCCACTTCGGGATCGCGACCTCTACAGAGGGGGAGATGACACTGCCCATGCTGGCACCACTGAACAGCGTCCCGCTATCTCCGGCGGCCATAAGTCCCCCGCGGCAACCAATTCAATGCCCCGCTGTGTAACGCTTTGAAAATCGTTTCGGTAAAATTTCGAAAAATCGGTAAAATAAGGGGGTTTTCTGTAAAAAGTCAAAATGCAAATATCTTATTATAAAAATTAAATATACATATTCTAGCTATGTAATTTCTATTATTTGGTGTTTATTGAGCCGCTGGTGAAATTTCAAATTTTCTGAAAAAAATATTATTTTATTATTATTTAAGCCGTCACTAATACATTTAATTAGGGAAAATTACAAATTGGAATGAGTTGAAACAAATTTTGTGCATCATAAAACATTAAATAAAATTTTATCATGTGGTTTTTGGAACGAAATCATTTGGCAAAACGGTTTAGAAATTATTGAAGAAAAAAGGCTTTTTTTAGCGTAAATGGATGTTTGGGGTATTGTATTTATCATTTTTCATCACCCCATACCCGTACCCACACCCACACACCCCCATTCACTTATCCCCTTGAAGAATTCAGCAGCCCCCTCTTTTGTCCCCACTTGGATTTCAAGGAAAAGAAATGAAAGGAAAGAAAAGGAAATGAATGAAATTAGATAATAAGATATGGGCTTAGTTGACTTTGACCATTCCATTGACCCACACCATACATTCTCTCTCTCCCCATCCCCATATCAGCCGAAACCTACAGCCCCTCTCAACAGCAGCCCTTCCCCCTTACTTCTTGCTCCTTCTTGTTCAAAGAAAACCCCAAATTTCCATTAAAATCCAAAGAAAAACACTCAAAATCAAACCGAAATCAAAATCCACCTCCTACCCATTTTCCCTTGGCTACCATAGCATGGATCTAGGGATTTAGATTTCAATTTTGGAGGCTAAGTGTGCTTGGGGGATCTTCAAATTAATTGGGTATAAATTCTAACCTTTTTGCTTAATGTGTTGTTAATTGTTTTAAGTTAGCTTAATTAAGTGTTAATGGAGAGTTGTAAATTCTAGGAAAAAGGGTTTGGATCAAGTTAGGGTTTGAATTCAATATGGTTGTTGTCACTTGTTTATGTTTGCAAGGTGTAGTTTGGCATGAGAAGACATGGAAAACCTAATTTAGTTAATAATTACAAATTGTTACTTGCAAAATGTCCATGCTTAAGCTTTTTAACAAACTAGTTTTTGGAAACTATGAATATAATTGGGATTAAAATCCAATTAGGGTTTCTATCGTTAGAGTATGGTTTTAATGAGTAGGTTAACTTGAAATTTAATGAAAAAGCTAAACTTGTAACTAGTTTGCTAATTTCTAGTTTAAAATTGTTAAAGGTGGTTAATATTGCAAACTAGGTTTTTATTTTTAATTCAAAATATGAGATTAAAAATATGGTTAGGGTTTTTATCATATTATTAACTTTATTAAGTGTAGTTTAACACTTTAGTTCATAGGAATCCAACCTAAATTGTAGTTTGTGCATTTTGCTATGAAATTGTTAAAAAGGGTATTTTGTAAACTAGAATATTAGGGTTTTTGGAATTTAATGAGATTAAATTCCGGAAATTGTTTCTATGACTTATTTAAGATATTTAATAAATATATTGGCCGCTACATTCATTTAAACATCCTGTTTTGTACAAAAACGACGAATTGTGCTTGCTAGATTTTCGGAAAAGTGACTTTTTAAGTAAAGTTGGGGTTTTTGTGAGTTTTAACCTAGTTTATATTAAAATTAGTGTTCGTGAATGTGCAAATGAGTGTGATTGGATTTTTCTCGATTGTTTGACGTCTGTACATCGACATCGAGGGTTGGTTTGACTATTCTTGCATGCGTAGGCGATAGGTTTGGATCTATGCGTGATACGCGTGCCGATTTGATTTTCGTATGCCGTTTCGATTTCGAATTTAGTTTTAATGCGATACGGTGCGTTATGATATGTAGGTACCCCATGTGAACTTCAAGACGACAAGCAAGCGCGTGGCGACGTCGGCACCGGCGAACGAGGACCAGGTGAGTAGATTTATATCTACGGGGAGAAGTCGGGTGGATGGCGTATAGCATCCCCTCAGTCCGTGGTGATGTATACGGATGCGTATACACACCAACAATTTATGATATGTTGTTAGGATTTATTATTGATGATTTTAGATGGATATTGGTGTTGGATTGGTGCATGGTTACGAAACCTTAGGTAGTGGTTGCACCACACACACACACACACCCATATTTGCATACATTCTTCTTTCATATGTGCGTACATGGGATTATATATTGATGTGTATATTTACACATGGGTATGGGACTATGTGTTTATATACTGGATTTGAGGATAGTAATTGGGATTTGAGATGAGTCGATGATATTGGGCTTGAGGCCAGAAGATCCGTGATGTGTTTTGGTTCGTATTGAGATACGACATGATGTTTTAGCGGGTCTTTTGACGTAGTGATTCTTACATGCATGCATACATAGATGGTATCAATATGGTACTAGACGTAGATCAGTACCCCGATCATGATATTTGATAAAGAGGATACCCGGTGAATAGTATGATGAATGTGATATTGACCCGTACCCAGATTGGGATGCCGTACGACGGATTTACGTACGAGCTATATTGATGATTGATCCGCACTCTTGACTTGGGATGCCTGATTATAGATAGGGTATCGGATGTGATATTATTGAGGCGGGATCACCGACTATACATATACAGGTATGTATATGTATCGACTCAGATGATAGGCGGTTTCCCTTACCTGTAGTTCAGCTTGTTAGTTCAGCCGTATAGTTTAGTGTAGTTGTTAGATTAGATTAGACTTCGTACCTATTTCAAAAACCAACGAATCGTGGGCATTCTTAAAGACAGCCCAAGGGATCCTACGGATATTTCAAAAGACGTATCTTTTCATAAAAACACCGTAGCCCCCTATTTTCAAAACCCATGATTCGTGTTATTTCAAAAGGCACCATTTGTAGGACTTATATTAGATTAATGCAGATTGTTATAGTTGCATCTAGTTTTTAGCTCCCGCTCATTTTTGTGGTCCGCTTCGCATCGCATGCTTATTTTTATGTTTCATACTCCATTAGTGATATCATGCTGTTAGGGCACCAGCACCATTACCGATGATCCGTATGTACCACGTACACTTAATTGCCGGCTCACACACATCTTCATCGGTAATTGCCATGTCACGTACACCTTAGAAAATATTATTGCTTAACTTAGCTAGATAGCTAGTAGTTTGACATAATATTAGTGTACTTACCTTATATGCCAGCTTAGATATTGTAGTTATTACTTGTCACTTCATGCATACTGTTATTCATCGTTATACCGCATTCATGGATTCTCATGCATATATTCACTATTTTACGTGTTATTGAGGTTTTGGATTCGGATTTCCATGAGATTTTCTGGATTTGGAGGAAAACCGCAAAAACATAAATAAACCTTTTCTCTCTTTTAAAATAAAAAGTGCGGTTTTCCTATGATGTATGAGTCGTCCACCATGAGTTTGCTGATGGATTTCGAGACCCGATTCGAGGAGTGGAGGAACCGTTTCGGGTACATGGTGGACCCGGTATGGTACCCCGGGACAAGAGGAATGTGGTGTTGACGTTGAGCCTGGCTGGGGAGCACTACCTACCGGTGATATTACCCGACGCGTCGGATATCCGGAGGATACCGTCGTGGTCTTGAGATGGATGGTAGGGGCCGGTCTGGACTGACGGCGCCCTAGATATTAAGATTGAGACATTGATATTTCGAGACATTGAGATTTATGTTTTGTGTCGATGCTAGACACTGTTGATACTGATTTCATTTATGATACCTCAGTTTAAAAATACAAAGGAAATCTCACTAATTTATGAAAACAGTTCTTCATTTACATGTATTCTGTTTTCATGCATTCATACCTCGTTCATATAATATATTGCTACCTGAGGCACTGACACGGGCACATGAGATTACACTCGGGTTAGATATTTACCCTAGCCTTGTTATAGGCTACGTGTTATTCATATTTTTGAGGATATATTATGATCATTGACCTAGGATTGCGTTATTTATGCGATTTCTGTGCGCAGATGTTTTTCTATTCACGAGTTGGCAACTCACCCCCGTTGTGCCCCAGTTTCTTGCAGGTTTGCCGTACAGGTTTCTTTACGGCTTTGCGGGCTCAGTTTCATTCGGGTGACTTGCTAGTAGGTGGGTTTTTCTTGTATCGTACCCATCATATTACCTTGTATAATATTATTCCGTTGTATCTAGTAAATTCCATCAACCAAACATGTATTTATTTTTGAGATAGAGACCAGTGATGTTATTCTTTCGACCTTAGAGTCGCGCGTTATATTTCTGGTGGTTTTGAGTTTCCTTTTGAGTTTTGATCCTCGCCGTGGGCGTGGTATATTATATTGCTTGTGTGGTTGTGACCGTCGATTGACGAAGAGCTAGCTCCCGCTTGGGGATGCCTATTTTCTTGATTTCGTATACTATTCATGTTGTATCCCGTTTGGGGGCCAGTATTTACAAAGGAGACTCTGCCGAAATTTTCAGTAAATTTTTGATGTTTTAAAAACCGCATAATTCGGCTTATGCTATTGAAATTACTTGCTTTAAGTTGGTTTTTCCTGCACTCTACTACTTTTCTTGGTTTGGATTTCTGGGTTTTCGGTTTACTTAGATTACGTACGTCTCGAGACGTTCGTAGTTTAGGTGCCGGTCATGTTCCGTACTTTCGGGCCGTGACACGCTGGGCGCCTCACAACTCCACGCCGAGGTCTCGTGAAAGAGCCTCCTGCCATGAGGCCCATTGCGCCCCTGTCCCTCCCGAGGAGGTGTCGGTCAGCTCACCTGCTCCCAGGCATGGCCGGCACCCTCTCCCTCGAAGGGGTCACGCAGACGGCACTCACCGCGGTAACTCGAGAACGACTTCGCCAGGGGACCTGAGGAACCCTGTCACGCCCCACTTCCTAGAGTGTGCTAAGATCGGCATGTGACAGAGCCAACCATGCTACCTGTGGCTAGGAAACATCCCTCCACATTCACATTACGGCTGTCTATAGATATCAAGAACAGGAAAATAAAATAAACTATCTAGTACATGTCCATGAGCCAGAAATAACAAGTCAAGAAATAATATGCGGAAGCAATAAGATCAAGTAACAATAACAATCTGGAAAGTACGTCCCAAAACACGGGCTCACATCAGGAATGAAAGTAGGAAAATAAAAATAAACTAATTATCAACTAACATGGTCTTCACTGCTCGGCTTGTTGGTCAAAATACTCCTGAACTGCCTGCGACAGAGATAGAGGATCTGGGCCATGCAAAACCCAGACGTCAGTGCGTCATGATATCAACCAATAATAAATGAACAGGATACACTAGATATGCAGGCATGAATCATAAACAGTAACATGAATGTAATAAGTAAACAAGGATATAGAACAGTGAAGTGTATCAATATATGTGACGTGCAGTGATCAGTCTAAACTGTGCTACTAGGTTATCTATTCTAAAGTTTGTTTGAAATCAATTAATGTAATCCTCCATATAACTCAAAGATATGTCCCGTTATCCCCCGGGACCACGGATCAGGTAGTGGGAGTCATGAATGACTCTGTCCCGTTATCCCCCGGGACCACGGATCAAGTAAGAACCACGAATGATTCTGTCCCGTTATCCCCCGGGACCACGGATCAAGTAATACCCTTGTAAGCTACACTTTAGTTTACAATTTTGATTTCCCCATACCCACAAGGTTATGTGTTCAAGTCAGGTATTGATAAATCTGGAGCTAATGCCAATACAGGATCAAGCAGGTACAGGTTTGTCTAAATAGACAACAGGATATGTCCGTAGGGACAACAGGTCAAGATTGTCGGCATTAGTAACAAGATCATATATCAGGTCAAGCAGTGGTATATCAGGTCAAGACAAGTAGTGCACAGGTATCAAGCGGATGCTCATAATAAAACTGTAGTGGTACGGATGCATGATAAAAGCATGGATGCACAAATATTTATCAGGGGTTACATCATGACTATGTAGGATGCACATTATCAAGCATGGGGTACTAATATAACAATAATATGAAACAATGTGACCTGGCATGCAAATTGATATATAATTAATGGTATGGATACACAAATAAATATGGATGCATAACTAACTATTAGGGATTGCAACTATAGCTCCATTACTATATAGAATGCACATTATCTAGTATGGGATGTTAATATAACAATAACATGAATGAATATGATCTATAGATGCAGTTATATATATTTTAAATGATATGGATGCAAACGGGTATCCGAAAACAGTAAAACTGTAAAATGGATGCATAATGTGATAAACGGGTAACATTTTACTCTTATGTGTCACACCCCGCTTCCCAGAGTACGCTAAAATAGGCACGTGATATAGCCAGCCATGCTGCCTGTGGATAGGAAAAATCCTTCCACAGTCACATTACGGCTGTAGAAATATCAAGAACATGAAAGTAAACTAAACTATCTAGTACATGTCCATAAGCCAGAATAAATGAGTCAAGAAATAATATAATATGCGGAAGCAAAAGATCCAATAAATAAAACACGTGGAAAGTAAAACTGGATACCAACAGGATCCTCACCGCTCGGTCTAACAGCGGCAGTACTCCTGATCAGTCTGCAACAAAGGTAGAGGATCTGGGCCATGCAAAACCCAGACGTCAGTGCGTCATAATATCAAGCAATAAAATAAACAGGGGTAGCAAGGCATGCAGGTATGTGTATGAACAGTAAAACAGGTATAACAGTAATATAAATGAGGACAGTGAGGGTAATGTGTAGTGAGTAATCTGTACTTGTCTATTGGATTAACTACTCTCAAGTCTTTGAAATCAATTTGATGAATCATCGATGTAACTCAATAGTATCCCGTGCGTGCCCGGAATCACGGTCTATGACTCTCGGGCTGAATCTGAGATGTGCCGCAAGGCAGTAAAAGGGTAGTAGGTAATGACGAGTGATGTCAGCAGCATCACCCCGGGGCTGGCCTAGCCCGTAAGACTGATCAGAAAAGGTATCGAACTGTCGAGTTACAAGTCAGGTTTCATCATTGATTTCACCATACCCCCAATTTATATATGTTCAAGTCAGGTATTAAATAATCTGGAGCTAATGCCAACACAGGATCAGGCAGGTACATGTTTGTCTGGATAGACAACAGGAAATGTCCGTAGGGACAACAGGTCAGATTTGTTGGCATTAGTAACAAGATCAAGTAACAGAGAAATCCATGGTACCTCAAGTCAAGTCAAGTAATATATATGTATCATGTCATGTCAAGAAGTACACGGTATCACGTCGTGTCAAGTAGTAGGTGTATCAAGTCATGTCAAGGGTGCACCACATGTCACGTGGGTGCTCATAATCAAACTATAATAAGCATGGGTACACAGAAACAAGTATCGAGTACTAATGAAATGAACTAGCATGAATGGTATGCACATAGATAGAATGACAACGACATGGATGCACGTTATCGATTAGGGTTACATTTAATAGTTCTAAAAATAATTAGATTACACTTTATTAAACATGGGGTATTAAAACAACAATATTGGGTTATTAATAAGATCTGTAAATGCAGCTATATGTATTCTATTCGATATGGATGCGGATGGATATCATATAACCTTTAAATGATAAACTAGTTAATGCACGATGTTCAATTAAACAATGTGAATGGTTATATTCAATCTGATCCAGTATACTATAGTATGATATGTGACAAGATAGGTTTGCATATGTTAGATATGAAATGATAAGAATGGATGCATACGGTCATTGTAACACTGTGAAACAAGTACTTTAGATGCACGGTTTGAAATTCAAATATTATATTCATTAAAATAGATGCATAAAATATAATGTAGCATGTAGCAAGATAAACTTGCCTCGATGGATCAAGAAACGGCTATGTACGGTACGTCCGATGTCGGCAAAATGTCGCAACGCACACACGGCACACGGAACGGGTCCAAGCAACGCAAGAGGGTGATCACGCAGTCAAGGTACGTCATCTGGATCATCGGCGTCGTCACTGCTCCGGCTAACGCAAAAAATACAGATTTCAAGATCATTAAAGAAAAGAAAAGAAAGAAGATGAAGAAGAAGGGAGAAGGAGAGGCTTACTATGGTTGTGCACAGAAGCGAAAACAGAGAGGTTGATGAGTTGCGGAGGCGACGCGGTCGGAGTTCCGGCGATCACCGGAAAAAAAACAATAATGTAAAAAGAAAAAAAGAAGAGGTTGTAGGAGAAGAATAAGAATAAGGAGAAGAGGGGGAGTGGGTGGATGGTTGGTGTTGTGATGTGTCGGGTCTGTTGGATCGAAGGTTGCAGAAGGTGGTGATGGCGAGGGATCGCCGGCGGCGGGGGGTGCAGGTAAGGGTTCTTGACGTTGGTGGTTTCAGGATCGGAAAAAGGAGAGGAGGAAGGGAAAGAGAAGAGGAGAGGAGGAAGGGAAAGAGAAGAGGAGAGGAAGGAGAAGGCAGAGGTGGAGGCGAGTTGACGAGGGACGGCCGACGAGATGGTCGGTAGCAGCGAAGGCAGAGGCGAGGATAGGTGCAGGAAACGTAAACGAAGGTGGAGGTGAAGGAGAAGAGAGGAGAGGGATGGAGACGAGGTGGAGGTGATGATGAGGGTGAGGAGGCGGCAATGAGGTGATGAAGGTGATGGGGTACGGTCGTCGACGGTGAGGCAGGCGAAGCGGCGGGAACGCGGCTAGGTTAGGGTTAGGGTTATAGTGGGTTGTGGGGCTCGGGAGGAGAGAGAGATGAGAAGGTTGGAGGCGAGGGTGTTGGCTACGAGGGGCTACGGAGAGGGTAGAGGCGAGGCGAGGTGGTCGGGGGTTGCAGGCATAGGTTCGAGCGCGGGAAAAAAGGAAAAAAATGAAAAGGAGAAGAAGAAGAAGATGGGGACGTGGGCAGTAAAAATATATGGTTAAAGAAAAAATAATTAAAAAAGAGGAGAGAGAGAAAGAGAGAGAGTCACGAGAGAGAGAGAGAGCCAGGAGAGAGAAAAAGGGATCAGTTGGTTTAAGAAAAATATATTCTGTTTAAAATATAATGATTAATATATGATAGTATATATATATAATTATAGTTTAGAAATATATTAATATAATATTAGTACGTTTTGAGATTTTGGCAAATACAAATTTACTCCAAAACACGCCCGGGTCGGGTCTAAAAATTCAGATTTAAAATATGAAAAATATATGCGACTTCCAAATTTCAAAATGAATACTCTGGTAACGAAAATGCATACCCCCAAGAACGGATGCATGTACGTGCGCGTACCCATCCAAACACGTCCGTTTCACTGAACGGGACGAGAACAAGATGCGCGGATGCTACCACGGGGTTAGAGGTATCAAGCAAGCCATGTTATACAAATTTAAAATATTTTACGTGACCTAAAATATTATATGGTAAAAGATGCAATGCCAGATAAAATGCCAGTGAGTACTAAACATGAAAATGCACAATCTACGTAACAGGTCAGGGTAACCCATAACTATAAATCAACAGGTTCAAGCAAGCGAGTCGGGTCGAATGCAAAGTAAAATGTAAAATACCATTCGCACCCAAAACACGATAAATCAAGAAAATACCGCAGATAAGGAAATACGGGAACTGGAATTGGTATAAATGAACTAGGTTGTTACATTATGGATGCACCATACTATACCTAGCATATAGCAAGATGATTTAGCATGCGAATAAATATGTAAATACTGATATGAATGCATACGGATGTCATATAATCGTAAAATAATAAACTGGTAAATACGGGATGCACAACTAAATAATATGAAATGGAAATATTCAATTGGATGCAGTATATTGTAGTATAATATGTAACAAGATAAGTTTGTATGCACTAAATAGGAAATAGATTGTACGGACGCATACGGATATCCGAAAACGGTAAAACATGCCGAAATGATAATGTGGATGCATAACTAATCATTATGGAGTGTTATTATTCAAATGGATATAGAATATAGTAATATAGCATGTAGCAAGATTAACTTGCCTCGATGGATCAAGCGACGGATACGCACGGCACGTCCGACGTCGGTAAAACGTCGCAGCGCACGCACGGCACGCGGGACGGGTCCAAGTAAGGCAAGAGGGTGATCACTCAGGCAAGCTACGTTCACTGGATCGCCTGGATCGGCAGCGGCGATACGACTCCGGCGATGTCTGGAAAAATCAAGATTCAAGAAAAGAAAAAGAAGAAGAGGAAGAAGAAGAAGAAGAAGAAGAAGAGAGGGGATTGTAAGGAGAGGGGGCAGTGACGCGACTCGAGAAGGCTACAGTAACCGCGAAAGGAGAGACAGAGAGAGAGACAGAAAAAGAAAGAGAGAGGAGGGAGAAAAAGGGGTTGTTAGTTTGTTAGGAAATTAGTTTAGATTTAAATTTTAAAAAAATCTTTTATTAGTTAACTAAATTTTAATTTGTATCAGTTTATAAAATTAATATTATATAAATAAAATTTGATATTCTGGTAAATACAAACATAGTCCAAAATATGTTCGGGTCGGGTCTAAAATTCAGTTTTAAAATACGAAAAATATACATGTCGACCAAAATTAAAGTTGGATATCCGGGTAACGAAAATGCATACCCCCACGGACGGATGCACGTAGCGTGCATGTAGCTATCCAAACGAGTCCGTATCACTGAACGGGACGAGAACAAGATACGCGGATGCCACGATAGGGTTAGGGGTAGCAGGCAGGCTATGCAATGTATTTTTAAAATATTTTACTTGACTTTAAATGTTATATTAAAGAAATGCAGATGCCAGATATAATGTCAGTATGCAATATGTATAATATGAAAGTGCACAGATCCACGTAACAAGCCAGAATAAATCATAAACAGGAATCAAGACGGGTTTCTAGCAAGCGGGTCAGGTCGGATGCAAATACAGATGTCAAATACACTATTCGCGCCCAAAACACAATAAATCAGGAAAATACCATAAATAAAGAAATACTTGAATTAGAACTGGTATAAATGAACTAGGGTGTTACATTATACCCAACTACAAAAAGAATTTCGTCCTCGAAATTCCCAATACAAGAAAAGATAAACAAACATGAAACTACAGGAAGAGATCTGGAAACTTCTGTCGAATCTCGTCTTTTCGTTCCCAAGTCGATTCTCCGGGCGATCGATTCCCCTATGAAACAAGTACGAGAGGGATAACCTTGTTCTTAAGGACATTTTCTCTTCGATCAACAATCGACATCGGTCGTTCCTCAAAGGTCAAATCCTCTCTTACAGTCAGCTCCGAATGATCCAGCACGCGTGTTTCATCTCGAACATACTTACGGAGTTGAGATACATGAAACACATCATGAACATTCGCCAAAGATGATGGTAACGCCAATCGATAAGCCACTTCTCCAACACGCTCCATGATCTCGAAAGGCCCCACAAATCGAGGACTAAGCTTGTCTCGACTCCCAAAACGAATTACTCCTCTAGTAGGTGATATCTTCAAGAATACCAGATCACCAACAGCTAACTCTAGAGGTCTTCTCGATGTGTCGGCCCAACTCTTCTGCCGATCCTGTGCTGCCTTCATGTGATTTCGGATAGTATTAACTTTCTCCACGGTTTGCACGATCAAATCCGGTCCCAACACTCTTCGTTCTCTGACATCGTCCAAACAAACGGGTGAACGACACTTGCGACCATACAACGCTTCGAATGGAGCCATCTGAATAGTCTCCTGAAAACAGTTATTGTAAGAAAACTCCACCAAGTGTAGATGATCCTCTCATGAATCCTTGAAGTCTAACATGCAAGCTCTCAACATGTTTTCAAGAGTTTGGATCGTTCTCTCCGACTGGCTATCTGTCTGGGGATGATAAGTTGTGCTAAAATTCAATCGCGTCCCCAAACTTTCCTGTAAACTCCTCCACAAGTGCGATAAGAATCGGGTGTCACGGTCGGACACGATGCTCACAGGTACTCCATGAAATCTCACAATCTCCTGCATGTACCGTTCTGCCAACGCTTCCATTGATTGACCAACTCGAAATGGTATGAAATGAGCTGCCTTGGTCAATCGATCAACAATCACCCAAACTGCATTATTGCCTTTTGGACTCCGCGGTAAAGCTGTCACAAAATCTATGGTTATATGTTCCCACTTCCATTAAGGAATCAGAAGTGGTTGCAATAAACCAGCTACCTTTTGATGTTCAGCCTTGACTTGCTGACACACCAAGCACTTCGCTACAAAGCGAGCAATCTCCCTTTTCATGCCTTCCCACCAGAAATGCTGTCGTAGATCACGGTACATCTTCGTGCCTCCTGGATGTACGGAATATGCGGAACTGTGTGCTTTCTTCATAACTTCTTCATGAATGTCTCCTTTCGGCACACACAAACGGCTACCATATCGCAACGAACCATCTTCATGAATCAACAAGTCCGTTCGAAGTCCTGCTTCAACCTGTTCTCGAAACTTCTGCAATCTTGGATCCTGTGACTGCGCTGCTTTAATATTATCGATCAACGATGACTGTACCTGCAGTTGCATCAACTGTCCCGAAGAATGCGGTAGTACGATATCCAGCTCGAATCTCCGTAAGTCTTCGATAAGCTTCTTCTGTGCAGTCAACGTCCGAATTGCTGGCAACCGACTAAGCGCATCCGGCACCACATTAAATTTCCCTGGATGGTACTTAAGATTAAGATCGTAGTCATCCATCAGCTCTAACTATCTACGCTGCCTCATGTAAAGCTCTTTCTGTGTGAACACATACTTTAGGCTTTTGTGATCGGTGAATACTTCGACCCTTTCGCCCAATAAATAGTGTCTAAATCTTCAAAGCGAAAATCACAGCTGCTAGCTCAAAATCATGAGTTGGGTAATTCTTCTCATGGGTCTTCAACTGCCGCGATGCATAAACTATAACTTTCCCATGCTGCATCAAAACACATCCCAAACCTTTCCCAGATGCGTCGCTGTAATTACCAATCCTCCTGAACTGTCTGGCACGGTCAAAATAGGAGCGGTTATCAATCTCTGCTTCAACGCCTTTAAATCTGACGCACATTTATCCGTCCATACGAACGGTACTTCCTTTCGCGTAAGCTTGGTCAAAGGCTCAGCCAAACGAGCAAAATTCCCCACGAATCTTCTGTAGTATCCTGCAAGTCCAAGGAAACTTCTGATCTCTGCTACGTTCTTCGGAATCGGCCAATCTTGAACTGCTACAATCTTCTCGGGATCAACGGCGATTCCATCTCCGGATACGACATGCCCCAAAAACTTCACTTCTTCAAGCCAAAACTCGCACTTGCTCATCTTTGCATGCAATCTTTCTTGCCTCAATGTCTGCAATGCGATCTTCAAGTGTTCTGCATGCTCTTCTAGGCTCTTCGAGTAGACCAGAAAACACCACTATAAACCGGTCCAAGAACGGTGAAAAGATTCGGTTCATTAAGTCCATAAATATCGTCGGTGCATTCGTGACTCCAAATGGCATCACTAAATACTCGTAATGTCCATACCGAGTTCGGAACGCAGTCTTGCAAATATCTTCTGATTTAACTTGAACCTGATGATATCCGGATCGCAAATCCAGTTTCGAGAATACCCTCGCACCACTAAGTTGCTTGAAAAATTCACCAATGCGAGGGATTGGGTACTTGTTCTTAATAGTCACCCGGTTTAATTCTCGATAATCG
This sequence comes from Agapanthus africanus, assembly GCA_030015575.1. Classification (NCBI taxonomy): domain Eukaryota; kingdom Viridiplantae; phylum Streptophyta; class Magnoliopsida; order Asparagales; family Amaryllidaceae; genus Agapanthus; species Agapanthus africanus. Next base: position 34,786,678 of record CM057339.1, read on the forward strand.
ATGCACATCCTCCTTATGCCATCTTTCTTCTTGACTAGAAGAATTGGAGCTCCCTAAGGTGAATTGTTGCTGCAAATCCAACTCCTCTCAAGCAATTCGGTAACCTGCTTCTTGATTTCTTCCAACTCCACTGGTGCCACCGGATAGTACGCCTTTGAGATTGGCGCTGCACTAGGAACAAGATCGATTGCGAACTCCACATCTCGTTTTGGCGGTAAATCCGAGATGTCCTCGAATACGTTCATGAACTCTCGAACTACAGCTGGTGCTTCCTCTTTATCAATTTCCATTGACGAAAGAACTTTGTTTGTCGGCTTAGCCCTAAACTCGACTGGCCCGACAGAACTGCTTCCTTCAGCGAAAACAAACTCCGGATGTCTGGGAATCTGGAAAATCACTTTCTTTGCCTTACAATCAATGTGAGTGTGGAAAGTGCCGAGAAAATCCATTCCCAAAACAACTTCATAACTGCCGGTATCGATCACCAAGAAATATGCAAAACATGAACTGGTAAGCAATGAAACTGAGAGAACCAAGGTAATAAAAAGACCATAAAATAAGGAAATGAATCAAGACTAGAATTCCAAGTTACTTAAATAGAGTACCGCATTGTAACCATACTGCAGTTCATAGTTACAATCACATAACTCTGTTCAAGTCGCCAAAATTTTAGTATCAGAATCAAAAGAATAGGACGAGAGAAACAATAAGGAACCAAAAGGATTCAAGCCGAGATGCGAAGTTGTTTGCATATCGTCAAGACCAGGGTCAAGAGAAAGATATGATTCAAGAATCACGATAACAATGTGGCAGGACATGTTCCTAATTACAAGTATTCTGATTCGTGTATTGGGGCCAATACACAACTACAGAAGAATCAAACCTGATTAACCTAAATCCTATGGCTCTCATACCAAACAAACTCTGTCACGTCCCGCTTCCCAGAGTGCGCTAAGATCGGCACGTGAAAGAGCCAGCCATGCTACCTGTGGCTAGGAAATATCCCTCCACAGTCACATTACGGCTGTCTATAAATATCAAGAACAGGAAAATAAAATAAACTATCTAGTACATGTCATGAGCCAGAAATAACAAGTCAAGAAATAATATGCGGAAGCAATAAATTCAGGTAACAATAACAATCTGGAAAGTAAGTCCCAAAATACGGGCTCACATCAGGAATGAAAGTACGAAAATAAAACTAAACTAATTAGCAACTAACATGATCTTCACTGCTCGGCTTGTTGGTCAAAATACTCCTGAACTGCCCACGATAGAGATAGCGGATCTGGGCCATGCAAAACCCAGACGTCGGTGCGTCATGATATCAACCAATAATAAATGAACAGGATACAATAGATATGCAGGCATGAATCATAAACAGTGACATGAATGTAATAAGTAAACACGGATATAGAACAGTGAAGTGTATCAATATATGTGACGTGCAGTGATCAGTCTAAACTGTGCTACTAGGTTATCTATTCTAAAGTTTGTTTGAAATAAATTAATGTAATCCTCCATGTAACTCAAAGGATATGTCCCGTTATCCCCCGGGACCACGGATCAGGTAGTGGGAGTCATGAATGACTCTGTCCCATTATCCCCCGGGACCACGGATCAAGTAAGAATCACGAATGATTCTGTCCCGTTATCCCCCGGGACCACGGATCAAGTAATACCCTTTTAAGCTACACTTCAGTTACACTTTTGATTTCCCCATGCCCCCAGTGTTATGTGTTCAAGTCAGGTATTGATAAATCTGGAGCTAATGCCAACACAGGATCAAGCAGGTACATGTTTGTCTAAATAGACAACAGGATATGTCCGTAGGGACAACAGGTCAAGATTGTCGGCATTAGTAACAAGATCAGGTATCAAGTCAAGCAGTGGTATATCAGGTCAAGACAGGTAGTGTACAGGTATCAAGCGGATGCTCATAATAAAACTGTAGCAGTACGGATGCACGATAAAAGTATGGATGCACAAATATTTATCAGGGGTTACATCATGACTATGTAGGATGCATATTATCAAGCATGGGGTACTAAAATAACAATAATATGAAACAATGTGACCAGGCATGCAAATTGATATATAATTAATGGTATGGATACACAAATAAATATGGATGCATAACTAACTATTAGGGATTGCAACTATAGCTCTATTACTATGTAGGATGCACATTATCTAACATGGGGTGTTAATATAATAATAACATGAATGAATATGATCTATAGATGCAGTTATATATATTTTAAATGATATGGATGCAAACGGGTATCCGAAAACAGTAAAACTGTAAAATGGATGCATAATATGATAAACAGGTAACATTTTACTCATATGGATGCACCATACTATACCTAGCATGTAGCAAGATGATTTAGCATGCAAATAAATATGTAAATACTAATATGGATGCATACGGATGTCATATAACCGTAAAATGATAAACTGCTAAATACGGGATGCACAACTAAATAATATGAAATGGAAATATTCAATTGGATGCAGTATATTGTAGTAAAGTATGTAACAAGAAAAGTTTGTATGCACTAAATAAGAAATAGATTGTACGGACGCATACGGATGTCTGAAAACGGTAAAACATGCCGAAATGATAATGTGGATGCATAACTATGTTAGTTATATGTATGCCCTAGAGGCCATTACTATACATAGGATGTATATTGTAGTGGATGCTTGGACATATATAGAGAGGACTTTCTTGCTCGACATGATAGTATGCTATCTAGTTGCTCTTTACCTTAACGTGTATACTGATTGTCTCTCTGTTACATGTTGGTAAAGCCCTTAGGATGTGTACTTGACTACCTGGACTATGATGCAGATCATACTAATGGGGACATGGTAGTCTATAAGTACATCCTTCAAGGTCCCTAGTCGTGGGTGTATCGAGACGGGGCATCGATATACCAGTGTAGACTAGCGTATACCTTCTCGACCCATATAGATGGGCGATGGATGATCCCATATCCATTGGTGTTTGACATCAGAGATGATATACGGGTGCTCAGTGGAGACTGGGTACACTGGACGGACTCGCCGAGAACTCCCAGATGGTATTATACCTTACGTCAGATGGCAGTTCTCTGGTGACACTGGTACAGAGTAGTCTGTTGACCCGAGATCGTCATAAAGTCTTGTGTGGTTCCCACTGTGCTTTGATTTCCACCTTACCACGTCCAAGAGGGCATGCAAAACGGTGGTTTTTGGGTACAGTCCCGAGTCATATGGAGGCAATGAGCGATAGCAGGGGATTCGTCTCTCCCGGTATAGGGAGTTGATGTTGCGCGGTGTTCGATTGGCTATAACCGGAAATCCCTGGCCAGGGTTGCTGAGATTTACTGGTAAGTGTTATCAGTAGTTTCTCGAACTGTTATAGACCTCATATCGACACGACTTATCGAGCTATTGGGGTCTGACGTTTACCACCCCTAGGCAAGATATGCGACATATCAGACGAAGAGACCGGACTGTACGGTAAGTGTTACTGGTTGGATTCACAGGAGTATGAGCGGGCTTGCTCGTCGATCTTCTGATCGTTCAATACCCGGGTGGCCGTTACGTTTAGCAGACCGCTTGCGGCTTGTGGGTGTTTGATATGATCATCACCTGCTGCCGGCGTATTGACGAGTCTTTAGAGTCCTACACAGAGGTTTCCTGGCTCAAGCGAAACGAAATAGGAGTGCATATGAGATATGTGTGGGACCGAGAATAATGCGTGCATGTGATACCGTATTCTATTCTCGCGATGAATGTATCGATTGGTTGTATGCGATATAACCTAGTTATCGAATCAAGTATTGATTCGATAAGCCGATACATTGGATATTAGTCGGTTATATGCGATATGACCGAATCGTTAAATCAAGTGTTGATTTAATGATTTAATGCATAATTATATATTTGATATATTACTTTGCATTAACTAGTATCGGTTCACATTAAATGGATTTTCTCACTCGGATGTGCACATTGTATATGTGATATATTTTTTGTGCACTTGTTTGTATCATGTTTGATGATGCATGCTCACTTGGGTTTGTGTAAAGAATTATACCATGGTTAAGTTAATGATTAGGGTTTTGTTTATATTTGATTTACTTATTTATTTATTTCTTTTCATTTATATTTGGAAAAGAAATGAAATGGTGGCTCATTTTGGACTTTCTTTTGAAGCTTCATGAAGCTTTGAATGGTTTGACCATTTTGTCTCTTTTCTTAACCCTAACCATTCACTTGAACCATAGTTGATTCTCTACACTAGTTATCTTGACCATGGTTGATATTATGATAAGTATTCTTTTTCTTTCCTAGTTTAATTAACTTATCATAATATCTCTTTTTCATCTTCTTCATCTTCAACATGAAGAAAACCTAGCTACCATCAATGGCAACTAGTGAAAATGAGTGAGAAATCCAATTCTAAAGTGAACCCACTTCCTATTTCTTCATCCTCTACCTCTTACCAAGTAGTATAGGGTGTTTTCTTCACAAGTTTCTTGACTTGGTGAAGTTGGAGCTTGATCTTGTGATGCCTCGACGTAGATCATCTTCGGCATCGTAGTCGATGACCTAGCCCGCCCATTTCTCCGATGAAGCGAACGCTAGAGCCCGGGATTTGATTTGGACAGCAAGGGGACTTCATCACGGAGCTATGGAGGTGGAGCACCGGATCTACAAAGGTTGTATTTCCGTTCTTTTAGTTAAGTTGTTAACTAGTTTCATTGTTTCGCCTAAAATTCTAGTTAACGATCCGTATTAGGGTTTCTCGGCACTTGTAAAATTAGAAATTGGCATGGTTGATGCCTTGTAAGACCTCCTTAGTGTGCCTAGGAATCCCTACAAACTAATCATTATGGAGTGTTATTATTCAAATGAATATAGAATATAGTAATATAGCATGTAGCAAGATTAACTTGCCTCGATGGATCACGCGACGGATACGCACGGTACGTCCGACGTCGGTAAGACGTCGCAGCGCACGCACGGCACGCGGGACAGGTCCAAGTAAGGCAAGAGGGTGATACGCAGGCAAGGTACGTTCACTGGATCTCCTGGATCGGCAGCGGCTATACGACTCCGAAAAAGACTGGAAAAATCAAGATTCAAGAAAAGAAAAAGGAAAAGAAGAAGAAGAAGAGAGGGGATTGTAAGGAGAGAGGGCGGTGACGCGACTCTAGAAGGCTACAGTAACCGCGAGAGGAGAGAGAGAGAGACAGAAAAAGAAAGAGAGAGGAGAGAGAAAAAGGGGTTGTTAGTTTGTTAGGAAATTAGTTTAGATTTAAATTTAAAAAAATCTTTTATTAGTTAACTAAATTTTAATTTGTATCAGTTTATAAAATTAATATTATATAAATAAAATTTGATATTCTGGTAAATACAAATATAGTCCAAAAAATGCCCAGGTCGGGTCTAAAATTTAGTTTTAAAATACGAAAAATATACATGTCGACCAAAATTAAAGTTGGATATCCGGGTAACGAAAATGCTTACCCCCACGGACGGATGCACGTAGCGTGCATGTAGCCATCCAAACGAGTCCGTATCACTGAACGGGACGAGAACAAGATGCGCGGATGCCACGATAGGGTTAGGGGTAGCAGGCAGGCCATGCAATGTATTTTTAAAATATTTTACTTGACTTTAAATGTTATATTAAAGAAATGCAGATGCCAGATATAATGTCAGTATGCAATATGTATAATATGAAAGTGCACGGATCCACGTAACAAGCCAGGATAAATCATAAACAGGAATCAAGACGGGTTTCTAGCAAGCGGGTCAGGTCGGATGCAAATACAGATGTCAAATACACTATTCGCGCCCAAAACACAATAAATCAGGAAAATACCATAAATAAAGAAATACTCGAATTAGAACTGGTATAAATGAACTAGGGTGTTACAAACCTCATAGAACGGAATCGGAGTCGCAGTCAGGCCCATGCCGCCAGCGGGAGGGGCCATAACTCCGAATAGGTCGAATCCTCGGGGTACCACGACCGTCTCGACGCCCTCGAAAAGAAAATCGAGGGTATACATCTGGAGGATCGTCCTTTAAACGAGGGGGCCAGGTATGCTGCCGACTCTCTTATGAAGCCCTTCACTGAAGAGCTGCTCGCTGTATGCGTCTCGTCCAGAAACAACCCTCCAAAGGTGGCCCTGTTTGACGGGAAGTCCGACCCGAAAGACCTCCTGGACACGTTCACGGCGGGCATGAGCTTCCAGGACAACTCTGGCGCCGCCCAATGCCGGGCGTTCCCCGCCACTCTCATTCGCGCCGGACGAGACTGGTTCCGAGGACTCACGCCACGCTCCATCTCTACCTTTGATGAGCTGGCCGCCCAGTTCCTCGGGCATTTCGTCAGGATCAGATGGCAGAAGCGGACCGTCGATTAGCTCTTCACTATAAAGAGCGGGGACAAAGAATCCTTCAAAGGATACGTCGCTCACTTCTACAAAGCTCTTTTTGAGGTTCCCGAGCATCGGGACGAAACCGTCATCACGGCCCTTAGGTCGGGTCTTAGGCACAAGGAGTGGCTCCGCTCCTTTGCATTGGCGCAACCTAAGCCCATGGCCGAGGTAAAGGCTTGGACCGAGCGAGAAATCCAACTCGAGTCCGAGGTGAACGCGAACCTACCTCAGGGCGACCAAGCCAACCAAAAGAAGAGGGGTAGAGAAGAGAAGAAGAAGGTTGATCGGCCAAAGCCATACTCCCCGAAGTTCTTGGAGTATACTCCGCTCAACATCTCTCAGACTGAGCTGTTGGAAGAGGCGAAGGGCGAGCGATTCTTCAAGCTCCCCCCGGCCACCAATAGAGTGGCCAAACGGACTCGAGGCCCTTACTGCGCCTTCCATAGGTCGCAGGAACACCCCACCGAGAACTGTAAACAGCTCTGCGATTATATCGAGGAGTTGAACTGCTCGGGGCACCTGGCAAAGTACTTGCGGGAAAAGCAATAAGCAGACTGGGAGCAAGAGAACCATCCCCCTACCGGCGAATTGAAGATCGGCCAAATCATGGTCGTATCAACGGGGGGTGCACCTGGAGCTGGCGAGATTCGCCACCTCCTGCCGGTCGAGGGAATTAACGGCCAACCCCGGAAGAAAAGCAAAGCCGCCGAGCCCATCACCTTCACCGACGAAGACCTCCACGAGATATCCTTGCCTCAAAACGACCCCTTCGTGATTACAGTACGGGTCCACCGCTACGAGGTTCAAAGGATACTGGTCGACTCGGGAAGCTCGGCGGACATCCTTTTCTATGACTGCTTCTTACATAGGGGGCTCGGCCCGACGGACCTGAGGCAACCGCCCATATTCTGTCGAGGTTTACTAACCACTCCATCCCAGCAGAGGGAGTAGTTACCCTCCTCCTTAACATCGGAGAGGCAGGCCGTACGAGAACCGTACCAGTGGAGTTCATCGTCGCTATAATTCCATCGACCTACAATATCCTCCTGGGATGCCCGACGCTAAACTCCCTTCGGGCCTAAATCTCGACCTACCACCTCGCGATCAATTTTCAACTGGAACAAGGGGGAATAAGCCGGGCCTATGGGAACCAGAAAATCGCAAATATTTGCTTCACAGCGACATCCACCTCTGAGGAGCGAAGCAACGGCCTTGAAAGCGCGAGTGATTTACAGGGGTCCTTGGATACCCGTGACGAACAAAAAGAGATCCGAAGAGCTCCAGTGGAGGCGCTGACAGAGGCCCCCCTCATTGAGGGGAACAATGAACGAACCGTCTAGATCAGGTCACTCTTAACTGGAGCCCAGCATGAAGACTTGATCCACTTTCTCCGAGGAAACTCGGACGTGTTCGCTTGGGCGCCCGCCGACATGCTCAGGATCGACCCCAAATTAATCTCACATAAGCTCGGGGTCGACCCGACGGTCCGACCCATCAGGTAGAAGAAACGAAGCTTCGTTCTGATCAAACAAAAGGCAATTGAGGACAAAATCGGCAGGTTGCTTGCACCCAACTTCATTCGAAACGCGGCCTACTCAGAATGGCTGACGAATGTGGTCATGGTTAAAAAGGCAAGCGGGAAGTGGCGCATGTGTGTCGAATTCACAGATCTCAACAAGGCCTGCCCGAAAGACAACTATCCCCCCTTAGATAGATCAGCTTGTCGACATCTCGACAGGCCACGAATTGCTTAGCTTCATGGATGCATTCTCCGGCTACAACTAGATCCGTATGAAACCGGCAGAAGAAGAGCTTACTGCATTCACAACGGACCGGGGGGGTATACTGCTATAAAGTGATGCCCTTCGGCCTCAAAAACGCTGGAGCTACAAACCAGTGCCTGGTCAACAGGATGTTCAAACCACAGATCGGGAGTAACACAGAGGTTTACGTCGATGACATGCTCGTCAAGTCGACCTCGTCGGACGAGCATGCCAAAGATCTTGGCAAGACTTTCTACATCCTCCGCAAGTACAAAATGAAGCTCAATCCCGCCAAGTGCGCGTTCGGGGTCACTAGTGGAAAATTCCTTGGGTTTACGGTTACCCACCGAGGAATTGAAGCTAACCCAGAGAAGATCAGCTCCATCCTCAACATGGCCGTGCCGAAGAGCAACGTCAAAATCACGCGACTCACGGAGAGAGTGGCTGCTTTGAGTCACTTCATGTCGAGGTCCAAAGAAAAGTGCATCCCATTCTTCAAAGCCCTGAGAAAGATCCCAAGGTTTGAATGGTCGGAAGAGTGTCAGATCGCTTTCGAGCAACTAAAAGTGCACCTGGAAACTCCCCCACTGCTCACCCGACCTGTTGATGGAGACGACCTATCACTGTATTTAGCGGTGTCCGATCAGGCTGTAGGCTCGGTGCTCGTACGAGAAGTCGAAGGAGTCCAGAAGACGGTCTACCACGTAAGCCACATCTTTAAGGACGCGGAAACAAAGTACCCGGCCATAGAAAAGATTGTCTTGGCGCTTATCATAGCCTCAAGGAAACTACGACACTACTTCCAGGCACACACCATTCTCGTCCTCACCGAGCATCCCCAAGGGGCTATCCTCGCCTCACCTGAGTCATCTGGTCGTCTAGAGAAATGGAGGCGGGAGTTATCTCAATTCGACATCAAATACCGCCCGAGACAGGCTATCAAAACAAAAGTCTTGGCAGACTTTATTGTTGAATGCACTATCCCCAATAAGGAGGCAGTGTCGGCGCTAGTCCCCGGGCCCCAACCCTCGATCGAGGAGGGGCCTGACTCCGTCCCCGATTGGGTCCTTTACGTCGATGGATCCTCTACCGAGGAGGGGAGCGGTGACGGCCTTATCATTCGAGACCCGAACGAAGCAGAGATGGAGTACTCCTTGAAGCTCGGGTTCAGAGCTTCAAACAATGCCACAGAGTATGAGGCCTTGCTAGTTGGACTACGAATCACCTCCGGAATGGGGCTGAAGACGATCCGAATTCACAGCGACTCTGCCTTAGTTGTAGGCTAAGTGACCGGACGTTTCGAAGCCCGAGAGCCTCTAATGGTGAGATATTTAGCCGAGGTAAAAAGGCTACGAAAAGACTTCGACGAAGTTCAAGTGGAGCATATTCCTCGGCACCTAAACGCCCAGGCCGACGCTCTGAGCAAGCTAGCCTTCTCCTATACGGCTAACAATAAGAGGAATATCCTCTTCGAGGTCTTACCACGGCCCAGCATGGAAGACAGGGAGACAGCACTTCAAGTTTACGCTGCTCAGGAGGAAGGCCGGGATTGGAGGAAGCCCCTCGTAGAGTTCTTGAAGGAGGGTACACTCCTAGAAGATCGAGGGGAAGCACGCCGTCTTCAAGCCAAAGCTCGCCATTTCGTCTAGAGCAATGGAAACCTCTACAAGAAGTCCTTCACGCAGCCTCTGCTTCGGTGCGTCGACCCACCATGAAGCCGAATATGTCCTGCGTAACATACACGAAGGGGTCGGTAGAGCGCATCAAGGGGACCTCACCTTAGTCCAGAAAACGCTGCTCCAAGGGTACTATTGGCCGACCATTCATCAGGACGCTCAGAAGCTCGTCAGGATATGCAAGAGCTGTCAACTCCATGGTAGCATACCCCGCCTTTCGGCTACCGAGCTAACGGTCCTGACATCCCTATGGCCATTTGCCCAGTGGGGAATGGACATAGTAGACTAACTCCCAACTGGTACGAGCGGGCACAAATACATCCTCGTCGCGGTGGAATACTTTATGAAGTGGATCGAGACCGTCCCCATCAGAAAACCGGATGCCCCCACGACCATCAAATTCCTGTAGAATAATATAATATCCCGGTTCAGGATCCCGAGGTGTATCGTTACCGACCATGGGACGAACTTCGAAAATGACAAAGTCAAGGGATTCTACAACGAATACCACGTACTCATGAAGTTCGTTGCGGTCGCGCATTCTCAATGCAACGGGCAGGCCGAGGTCGCTAACCGAGATGTAATCCGAGGTATTCGAACTCGTCTGGAAGGAAGGCAAGGCAGTTGGGTAGACGAACTACCCTGGGTTTTATGGGCTTTATGCACATCGAAGAAGACCCCCACTGGAGAGACCCCCATCAGCCTCTGCTACGACATTGAGGCAATGGTCCCAACAGAGATCGGACTGCCCAGTTACAGAGTCGAGCACTTCGATGATGAAGCTAATACCTCGGCATTCCGAACTAATTTAGACATCTTGCTAGAGAAGCGGGACCGGGCACAGATCAAAGCCGCCACTTACCAACAGCAAACTTCTCGCTACCATAACGCACGAGTCAAGCATCGCACCTTCAAGCCGGGGGATCTGGTCCTAAGGCGGAACAAGTTCGTAGACCAAGGCAAGTTGCCCAAGTTTTCCCCGAAGTGGGACGGACCATTCCGCGTCTCTGAGGTATTACCCAGAGGGGCCTATCGCTTGCAAGACGCGGCGGGTCGTAAGTTTCTGCGACCTTTCAACGCCGTAAAGCTCAAGTTGTACAAGTGAATTTAAAAATTGTATCTGTGAATATATGTTTCTTCTTTACTAAAGCGATGCAAATTTTTCTAAGTATTTTGAATTTGAAGAAACTTCTCCTATGTGTTTCCCTCTTCCTCGGTTCAATGGTCACGGGTTTCGTTTTATGAACATACTCAAACACGCAAGGAAGAAGAAAAGGAAACAATAGTACGTCGTAAAAGGAGAATTTTATTTATCATGGGTATTATGGGTTCCTCAGCCTTACACAAAAGTTAAAATTACAACAGAGGGGTAGGTTATCGAGAAGGCACTGCTGATGGTACTCCGTGGAGATCTCTGCCAGCCGAGCTCTAGCCTCTTCATACCGCTCCTTTTGATGCTGCCTATGTACCCGGGATGCCACGGAAGCACCGGAACTTCCATCCGACGGGCAAGAGTCCACGACCTACCTCCAAAAGAAGGGCCGCCGATCGATTATGCCTGATCTTCGAGATGAGGCCGAGGAGATAGAGCATGTGCAGCTTATCGAGCGCCCCATCCTGCAGTTCCTCGGAGAGGGGGTTGTACAGCCCCGGGGACCTCCTCCAAATTGCATACATCAGCAATTGGAGGAGGGACGACCGACGAGGAAGTAGACGGCCGAAATGGAAGTAGACCGGCTAGGCCTTCCACCCCCACCCCCCCGGTATGTCTCCTCGGAGAGAGAATGGTTGTACAAATAGACGTCATTAGGAGTGACGATCTCTTCAATCGAGTAGATGTGCCCGACCATCTCAGAAAAGCAACGCAGAAAGAAACCCACGCTCCTTTTCTATTTATAGCCTCAACAGAATCCCCAGGGGCCGAAATTTACGCGCACATGGGCGCAAAATTTGGGATATTTTCAGCTTTTCCAATACAGGACTGCCATGTGGCGGGCATCCCATGTCTCACGGCCAACCAAAGTCGGAACGACGCGGATCTTGGAATGCCTCTCCTATGCGTTTCAGCCACGTGTCGCCCGCGATGGTCACTCTTCCAGATTTTCACACGTCGGGGGAGATCGAACGGCGCCTCGCAAAACCGAGCAGCTTGCCTGCTCGGCTCATCCCTGGCTGGTAGTTTACTACCCACCGACGCCAAGGATCAAAAGCCCTCATCAAGAGGCCACCGAGCAGCTTCCCTGCTCGGTCCATCCTTAGCGGGTAGCTACTACCCATTCATGCTAAGGATCAAAAGCCCTCATTAAGAGGCCACCGAGCAGCTTCCCTGCTCAGTCCATCCTTAGCGGGTAGCTACTACCCATCTATGCTAAGGATTCGATCCCTCATCAAGAGGCCACCAAGAAGCTTCCCTGCTCGGTCAATCCCTGGAGGGTAGCTCCTACCCATCCATGCCAAGGATCAAAAGCCCTCATCAAGAGGCCACCGAGCAGCTTCCCTGCTCTGTCCATCCATAGCGGGTAGCTACTACCCATCTATACTAAAGATCGAAGCCCTCATCAAGACGCCACCGAGCAGCTTTCCTGCTCGGTCCATCTCTGGCTGGTAGTTTACTACCCACCGAAGCCAAGGATCAAAAGCCCTCATTAAGAGGCTACCGAGCAGCTTCCCTGCTGGGTCCATCCCTGGCTGGTAGTTTACTATCCACCAGCGTCAAGGATCAAAAGCCCTCATCAAGAGGCTACCGAGCAGCTTCCCTGCTCGGTCCATCCTTAGCGGGTAGCTACTACCTATTTATGCTAAGGATCGAAGCCCTCATCAAGAGGCCACCGAGCAGCTTCCCTGCTCGGTCAATCCCTGGCGGGTATCTCCTACCCACCGATGCCAAGGATCAAAAGCCCTCATCAAGAGGCCACCGAGCAGCTCCCCTTCTCGGTCTATCCATGGCTGGTAGTTCACTACCTACCGACGCCAAGGATCAAAAGCCCTCCTCAAGAGGCCACAGAGCAGCTTCCATGTTTGGTTAATCCTTAGCGGGTAACTTCTTACCCATCTACGCTAAAGATCGAAGCCCTCTTCAAGAGGCCACCGAGCAGCTTCCCTGCTCGGTCCATCCTTAGCGGGTAACTTCCTACCCATCTACACTAAGGGTCTGAGGCCCTCATGGAACCGCCGAACAGCTTTATTTCTCGGCCGGCACTGACCAATTCAAACCTGGCTATTATCTAACTTACTCAAAGAGAAGTGGTCGCCGGTCCAACTCAAAGGAATGGGCAAATCTATACCTTTCTACTCGAAGGAGCCAACCGACATATCTTAAGTAAACGATCGCCACCTTGACTCCGGGGGCGGGAGGGGACCGACCTTCCTGCACTTGGGACGAGGAAAACACTCGACGGGCGATCGGCATCTAAGAGACTGGTCATCGACCTACGGATTGACTCTTGGGACGAGAAAAACACTAACAAGCTCATGTCAACGAGCACAAGAAAACATTGCCGCGAAGAAAAATTAAAAGCATCTTTATTCATGATCTGAAAGTCTTTACAAATCTTTACAAGGTACTATGGGCTCCCCAGCCTTACAAAAATTGCCTGAAGGCTTACAAATTCAAAAAACAAAAGAAGAAGGCAGGAAGGCTCAGGCTTTGGGACCGGGGAGAATCTCGATCTGCTCTGCGCCAGTGTCGGGAGCCGGGGTGACGGCTTTAGGGTTGGCGCTCCCACCAGGAGCTTCGGCTCTAAGAGCCGGGATGACTGCCTTTGGGTCGACACTCCCACCGGGAGCCTTATCTCCGGCACTTCTACCGGCGGCCTCTCCCCCGGCGGCACTTTCGGCGGCCTCCCCTGGCGGCTCATCCTCGGAGAGGGGGTACTCAATCCGAAGCTCGCCATCGGCGAACCCAGGCATCAACACCTTAATGGCCGATGCGTCGGTAAGGTCGGCGTAGAACTGGTCCGACGTCTTGTATCTTTCCACCTACCTTACAGCCCGGAGGTCGGCGATCTTCACTGTTTCCTTCGCCGTCTCGGTTTCTCTCTTGCAGGCGTTAAGCGACTTCTTCATCATGGAGTTTAGCACCTTGGCCTCCTCCAACTTAGCCTGGATGGCCTTGTTGGATTCCTTCAGAAGGCGAATAGACTCCTTGCATTTGGAGTTCACCACATCCTCGGCGGCCACCCGGGTTTCGAGGGCGGCGATCCTCTCCTTTGCCTGCCGCAGATCGTCCTCCCGCTAGGAAGACTCGCCCGCCTTCTGCATCGTCGGGGAAATCTCCTCGTGCTCCATATTGAAGATGAGGCCGCAGTGCTGGAGGACCTAAGGAATAAAAGAAGGGATTAAAAAGCATCCGATCCGAAAAAAAAAGCGCTTGAAGAAAACCTCAACGGAAAGCAGATACTGACCTGTACAGCCTCCTGAGTAATGGCGGCAACTTGGGCATTGAGGGTCCCCCGGGGAATTTTTCCCCCGGCCGATCGTTCTATCTCCGAAAGCAAGCTATCGGCAACAGAAAGCCCTGAGGGCACCTCGAAACAGACATCCCCCTCCTGCACGAAGATCGGGGAGGACGGAGATCGAGATACCGTCCTCTTGTGCCTCTTGAGGGGGACCTCAGGGGGGTCGGTCTCATCCTCCACCTCCCTCGCCTGGGGCTCCGGTTCCCGAGCATGCTTGTCGCTCTCCCCATGGCTGGTTTCCGAGGACCGGGGCGTGGTGGAAGGTCTAGATGGTGCGGCTGCCTTCGAGGCCGGGCTCGAACCGGGGCGGGAAGAGCTAGCGCCCCTGGTCTTCCTCCCCTTCTTAACGACTATGGAGGCCAGGAATTTAGATCGGTCCATCGGTTCTGCAAAAAGGAAAATACAAAGAGGGGGTTAGTGACGCCAGAAAGAGCAGAAGAAAAATATGCAAGTCTGGACGGATTGGCTAAGTTCCTAACTTACCCACGAATCGAGAGGAGCTGAGCCCGGCCCAACTGAAGGCCTGCTCAGAAAGAAAAACATCGGCCCGTTGGATCGGCTCCCACATCGACATCGCCCTCGCCTCGGGTGAGGACGGCCGCTTCACCCGCGAGCAGTCGGCTCTGTGCCACTGTACAGGCACATGCTAATTCTCGCCCTCGGGTGGCCCGACGAATACGAACTTCTCCTTCCATTCGTGAATGGAAGAAGGAACTACTACGACCCCCGACCCAGCCGCTCCTCCCCTGTGTTTTCTAAAGGAAACGTACACCCAACTCGGCTCGTCCTTACGGGTGCCGGGATGATTTTTATAACAAAGAGAGGAGAGGAGAAGGGTCAAGCTGAAGGGGATTTCATCAAGTCTCAACCGGACTAGGAACCCGAGGAGAATTCTCCATGAGTTCGGCACTAGCTGGTCCGGGGCTAGTTGAAAGCAACGTAGCGCCCCGCATACCTCGAGGGGAAAGGGCAGACGCATTCCAGCCCAAAATGCGTCCAAGTACAAGGCAATCTCCTTACCCTGCACCTGATCCGCCCTCTCGTCCTTCCTATCCAAACGAAGCGAATATCTAGGGGGAATGTAGAAACGAGCCCGGATCGTAGTGAGCTTGTCCACATTCCTTAGGAGGGAGGGCGCATCGTGAGCGTTCCCGATGCGCGCTTTGGGAACCCTTCCCTTCGCTTGACCACGAGCGGCGCGGGTAACCCTAACTCTACGGGGGGAATCCGACTTGGATGGGGCAGAGGAGGAAGCAGAAGAAGACTCCCTAGACTCTACCCTAACTATCTCAACACACTTCTCAGAGGAAGACATCTAATCTGATTCAAAGAAGGAGTCCTCCAAGGAAAGAGCACAAGAGATCCGACCTAAAGGAAAGAGCGTCGAGCTATCTCTTGCAGTAATAGAGAAATGATGGTGAAAGTGTGGACCGTGGGGGGATCCCACCTCTATTTATAGTACTTTAGCAACGCATCCAATGGCTCAGATAGTTTCCCGCCAAAACAACACTTCGTGCCCGCCAGCCGTCGATGCTCCATGTGTCGCACGACCATTGGAAACATCCTTTCGAGCGCAAAAGACAACGACGACCCATCACGTCCGCCTACCAGCATCAGACACGTGGCCTGCGCCTCAACAAACGTACGATCGAATCGGCGCTCTCTCTTTAATGCACGATCTCTTCTCTGATCCGCTGACGTCATCAAAGGATACGCCTAACCGCCTCGGAAATCCATGCTTACGAGGTCCTTAACTATGAGCTGAGCCCGGGAGACCGATCAGACCACTCTCAATCTGACCCATAAATAGGTTGGGACGAGAGTGAGGGGCTAATGATGATGCTCATAAGTGAAAACTTCGCAGATCATGATACATGGCAGATGACGTGTCCCGAGACATACGGAAATAGGGCAAGAACCACACATTGGAGGCGTCCCCCGGGCTATCGTCCCGCTGCCTGAACCCGACCTCCGAGAATTCCCTGAACATTCCTATGCTCGCCATATAAATGACCATTAGCTCGTCTCCGAGCCCTCCTACACGCCGAGCTGCTCGGCCCTTCGCCTCCGAGCTATCATAGAACCGAACTAGCTCGGCATCCCGTCCTCTTTTAGGCCTCTCGCCGAGCTAGGCCTCTTCGGTTCTATCGAGCGACCTAAAACGCAAATCACTGGCGCCTCCGCCACGGCTCCGCGAATCTCGCCAGACGCGAGATATCCGCCACCCCATGATACCGCGTTCCCTGTCGTCGCATCCCACATTAATGAGCGTATCTCGTCATTAATGGAGGATCCTGCCATTCACGTAGGCGTAACGTCAGGGGTGTAACAGCCAGCGAGGATCTCGCGCCAGCTAGCCCATGACGACCGCTATATAAACCCCTTTCTCAGACGACTCAGGTAACGCAATTTTACTCCAATAGGCCGCTACTCTGCCCAAATATCTCGGCTAACTTGATCATCGGAGAGTCCACGGTGGCACAACCATCCCGGGACTTCTTTGCAGGTTGCTCGGCATTATTCCAAATCAAGCCCACTGAGATCCATACGCACCAGGAGGCAACTCTCAAACCCAATCCCAGCCGTTCATCGACGCTCGCGACAGATTGACGGAGGACAACATCTGAAGGAGATCCTGAACTCCATCAATAACACTCTTTGAAGATTATGGCTTTTCTCTCACGTACATTTCCCATCCTTAAATTCCTTGCTGATGCATTTATCTCTGCAAAAATTGTCCCAACATGCAAGTGAGGGTAAACCCTGCACACTCATTATCATTTCAGAAAGCATATATGAAACATTCATATATGTTAATATATGAACAAGTAGATCAAAATTTTCATAAGGGTTGAGAGAACGATATTATCTGATTAATATAATAATAGAATCGAGGAAATTAAATAGATTGACATTTGATGAGAGAACCTGTTACCAGAAGCCAAAATGATTAACATGAGGAAGGCTATGGTAATTGGAAATCCCTTATTCTTCATCCTTCAAAATATGATTCAAATATGATGGCTTAGTAATTAGATTGTATGTTCAAATTCCAATGGAGCTAGTCCTATTTATAATAGAAGATGGAAAGGGTAATTTTGGACTTTTTTTCCTCATATGTTAGTAATTAATCGGCTTGGTTGTTTATTCATGCATCCATGTTTTTTTAAAAAAAATTAAAAATTGGCAAGTTTTCCTCTGAATTATCATTTATTTCATGGAATTAATTTTCTTTATTTTTTTTATAGGTGTCTTAAATTATATCTTATGGAGTATCATGCATGAATGATGATTTCCTCTTATTTTGGGTAAGCCTTAATTAAAATTTTACTCGTTTTCATGCATTTATGCACATCTATTTTCTTGCATAATTGATGTTTTCCTCTTATGTTTGGCGGTTTCCATATGAATTCGGATTGTCTCCAATTAATGGAGAGGTCAATTTTTTAATATTAGCCGTCAAATTACTTGGACAGTGGAGATGCATATGATGTATCAATCAAAGATATTAGAAGATACCAACCAAATTTATTTTATTCATTGTGAGCGTTATTTTATAGTAAACCCCATTCTTTTTGTTTTCTGAGAGAGATACATGTATCTATTACAAACACTGTGCAAAAATAATTAAATTAAATGATTATTTTAAATTAAATTATTATTTATGAAATAGTTTCGTTAAATTTTCATTTAATGAAACATTTGGGCTTTTGCCTTTGTTCTGATTTAAAAAAATTATATATGTAAGGATTATGAGGACTTTATTTTTTGTGAAACGGATCAAGGATCCCTGTAAACCCTCTATATATTTAATAATCACTTTGGATCATATTTCTTTTCAAATAATATTTTCTAATCATACTCGGCTCTAAAATTTACATGGCAGAAAGCATTCCTTTTATTTAGCTATTTTATTCAAATGCAATTATTAGGAGAAAAAATGCCCAAGCAATTTTTAACATGAACACGAAAGAATCTTGACTTTTTAATATAACCAGCAGGGACCTCTGCACAAGCGCAGGAAGTTTGCGGTTTCGAAAAATATCTTTCTGCAACATAGTACTTTATTTGCGAAGACTATATTAGAAAAATAAGAAGTAAATTCCTATAGAAGTAATCGACAATTTGATCTTTATATATTATAAATGTAGTCAGACGATTACAATGTTATCTCATTTGATGGTATTGAAATACTTCTGAACTTGTTATGTCTCCGAACTTTATCTAATTTTAACCTGATCAAATCCATTCCATTATGCTTTCAAAATTTCAAAATTAAATTTAATCGAATCCATTTTATCACTCTCTCGAAAATGTAATTAAATTTTAACCGACCAAACAATTTTGTTGTCCTCTCGAAATCTAAATGCATCCCACTTTATTACACTGCCATAGCAATCAGATGAATGAAGATTGAACCTTAATAAGGGGGCTAAATAAAATCCAAAACGAAATGAGGTCTAAATTAACTTTTGCATCCACGGCCGATCCTCCTAGACCATATAGTGGGCCCATGGTCATATGGTTTAAAAATCATGTCAACTAATCGAATATGCTCTCGTTATCGGGATGAATATGCTCGTTTTCTAACTATATCATTCCCGTTATATGACCGAATCCATCCCGTTACCCGTTTGAAATTCTAAATCTGAAACGAAATGAGAGGTCTAAATTAACTTTTGCATCCGCTACATAGATATCCTCCTAGACCTTATATGTTGCCCATGGTCATATGGTTTAAAATTCATGTCAACTAATTGAATATCCTGGTTATCTAATTATATCCTTTCCACTATGTGACCGAATTCATCCCGTTACCCGTTTGAAATTCTAAATCGAAAACCAAATGAGGGGTCAACATTAACATTTGCATCCACTATATAGGGATCCTTCTTGACCATATATGTGGGTACATAGCCATATGATTTAAAAATCGCGTTCCTTCGTGACCATATATATGGGCCCATGGCCATATGATTTAAATACCATGTCAACTAATTGCTTGTTATCTGGATTAATGTGCTCGTTTTCTAACTATATCCTTTCTGTTATCTAACCGAACCCATCTCGTTACCCGTTTGAAATTCTAAATCCAAATCTTATTACAACAGAAACATATGTTCGGATGTGGATGATTTTTACCACAGACAGCCTTTCAAAAAAAGCAAGACGATAGAATTTAAGACACTTAATGAAGGTTAGCCTTTATCAACATAGATGATGGGTGTTACTAAATTTTTGCATTCCAAGTTGAGTCATGTGAGGCAAAATAGAATTAAGACCCAAGGAGCGAGCGAATTTGAAAACGATTGAGGGCGGTATTGAAGGGCTAAAAGTGAACATAAAAGCAAGTTAGGATCACATATAAATTTTGCATGCCATAAAATGCCAAAATAGAGCTTGGAAATATGAAACCTGTGTGTGTGAGGGGGTAACAGAGGAAAGATACCATTTGAGGGAATTTTCTCTTATAGCGTCGAAAATACACACTCTTCATGACTTTTTTTCGACGATCGGCACCCATCATCATTATCTTTATTATTTAAGAAGTGAATACACCAAATTTCATGTGATTCCATCACTTTTTCAACGTTGATTTAGTAGATGCAAAATTAACGGTTTACTGGCAATAAAACTTTTTACATTGCTAATTCAACAGTAAAAAAGTCATGGAATCACATGAAATTTAGTATATCCACATCTTACATGATAAAGATGATGATGGTGGATTCCGATTGTCAGAAAAATCGAGGAAGATATAGATTTTTGACTCCACCTAACAAAGCCTCTTTTCTTTCATAATTCTCTCCCCATCTGTGTCTCTATATATATATAAATAAAAGAAATGATAAACTTAACATATTTGGTTAGAAACATTTGGTGGGACCTCTTAATATTTGGTGAGTCCAAATATAATGTGAGGAATCATATTAATGATATATTTTAGGATAAATTGTCAAAAGCCCCCAGCCCACTAACGAGTTGTTTAACACCCCTGTAAATTTCAAAATTATTAGGAAGGACCTACTGTTCAAATCTTTATGAAAAAACCCTTGGACTTTATTTCATTTAGGTCTTGTATTCCATCAACTGCTTATATATTACATACAACTGGTATACATGGGGTTTTGATTGAGCCAGGGGGTTTTTAACAAGAGAAAAGCCCATGGGTTTTTACATAAGTTTGAAGGAGGCTGAGGGCCTTTTGACAATTTACCCTATATTTTAATACCTTTTAAATAGATATTGGGCCTCCTCTCCATATTGTCCAAAATGGACGGCTAATATTTAAGAATTATCCTCCCCGACATCTCAAGAGTTTCCAAACTTGATTCGGATATGAGACAAATTCGATACTTCTGGTTTTAACCTATGGAAAATATTTTTTCTATCCATTTTTTAATTTCTATCCGAAAGATAAATGAAGGGCTCTACTATATGACACCAATATATGTTGTGAGTCCCGCTATTTATCTCTATAAATATAATTCCAAAAATCCATCTCCTAATGACAAGAAAAATCCACCTGCACACACACACACAAACAAAACATACATGCATCTTCGAAATTGAAGTTGAAATTGAAATTGAAATTATACTAGTAACTCCTTCAATATTTATTATTTTATAAATGTTTAACTCCGTGTTCACTTATCAATCACATGTATCCGACATGCTTAAAATTGAATTATAACAATAAGTAAAAGCTCCTTTTCTCCTTTTTAAATCCTTGAGGGCGGCGCTTGAGAAGACAAAAGCGAGCCCAAATATCGTTGATTTGTTTGGGAACTCACAAAATGACAAAGGCCCATGCGATAGGCCCCACATCTCTTGGGGCCCACATTGAAGTTTTAGGGCACTCTAAAAGGCTAACCCTAAACCCTAACCCTAACCCTAGCCTTCCATTTTCCCGGCTGTTTTGTAGCAGACCTGCAGGGCCCACCACTGATTGATTTGAGAAGCTCACCTCAATCTCAATGTGAAAGATCACAAAGGACTTTGCTGACATGATGCGAGATCTCCAAGTGCAATCATTTGAGGTGCCCAAAATTTTTCTCAGCTTTCAAAGCGAGAAAAATGTTGTATGTACACATATGTGGTCTAATTCTTAAAGGCTGCATGGCTCAGCAGCACAATTTCATTCCCTAGGTTATATGTATGTGATTCCCTCTTGGGCTATGGGAATTGGTGCACACTTTTTGTGGGGATTGTACATAGATTTCCATTGGTGAGAAGAGTAGATTCTTTTTTATATTGATTTTATATAGAGAGAAGGAACTTACTTTTTCTTTCAATCTGTATGTAAAGTGGATTGGAAGGGAAAAAGGTGAAAAAAGGGATATTCTAACCATCTTCACTCTTTTCTTAATAAGCAATGGTAGTTTTTTGCAAAGCCTCTCATGTTATCACATTTCCGGCATCATTTCTCAATCATCTTCATAGCCTTTCTTTCTATCTGATTTGCTTTGTTAAGTGTGACTAACCTTTTAACAACTCTGTAAGTCGTAGCTTTTTTAAGATGGCCACTAGTTTTAGGGTGTGTGTGTGTGTGTGTATATATATATATATATATATATCATGTTCATGTCAAGCTGAAATATCATCTATTTTTTGGCTAGAGTTTTCATACTGTCCACCGATTATATATTCAGCTATAAGAGTTACTATTACTTATCTATAAAACTCGATTCTTGTACCATGAACGATAGTTATTTGTTCTTGAATTGTGAAATTTGTTTTAAGAGAGAATGCTAGAGCTAATTTTTGTATGAGAAGAGATATCATGCAGTATATATTGGCATAAGTACGCTTAGTCATGTTTTCTTCTACCAACTATATATCAGATTTATTTTGTTCGTTGCATGTCTTGAACTTGTGCATAAACTGTTGTTAGAGTTGGTTCGTATTCAAGAGTCGATAATGAAGAGCAAAACGGTTCGTTTCAGAGTTGATGAAGTCCGAGTTCTGCTAGAATTTGGTTTCGGTAAAGATTCGTTTTGGAAATTAATTAGGAAAATTTGGAAAATTATTTGAAGAGTTGTTGGAAAATCTATAAGAGACCTTTGATGAGCTTAATTAGGAAAGTTTGTTCGAGAGTTATTTGAAGATTTGTTATAGTTTGTTTTGTAGATTTGATGAGATTCTAATTGGAGTAAAAATTCTATTATTTCATGCTATAAATTGAGAAGGGTCTCATCAGATAAAAGGGACCAAACATGAGAAAGAAAAAGAGAAAGTGGAGACGAAGGCAAAGGAGAAGGAAGAGAGATTCACCAGAAGAGTAATCTTTGTGTTTGTACGAAGAGACGAAGGCAAAGGCGAAGGGTAGTCATCCATAGATGAAAGGTGAAGAGATTTATCAAGAATAGTTTTTGTATTTGTATGAGCGTTGAGATACGAGCGAGATGAGAGATAATATAAACTGTACAGGTATCTTGATCATTAATAAAGAGATTCTCATGTTTGCCCCGTGAATATAGGTCGTTGGTCGAACCATGTTAAATATTGGTGTTGCGTTTTCTTATTTTTGCTCGTCTCCTACAGTGAAAACCCTAACAACTGTTATAATTTTTATTTCCTGCCAAGGTTGCAAACATTGGTTTGAGACATGTGATCTGGAATAACTAAGGACAAATTGGATTAGGAAAAAAAACTTTATATATATATATATATATATATATATATATATATATATATATATATATATATATATATATATGTTAATGGAGGAAAGGTGCCATAGGAGGGAATTTACTCCTATGGCGTCGGAAATATGCATTCTACATGATTTTTTTCGACGATCGGAATGCATCTCGTCCATCTTTATTATCTAAGATGTGGATACACCAAATTTCATATGATTATACAATTTTTTCACCGTTGATTTAGTTGGTGGAAAATTAATGGTTTACCGACAATAGAACTTTTTACATTGATAATTCAACGGTGAAAAAGAGGTGGAATCACATGAAATTTGGTGTATGCATATCTTAGATGATAACGATGAATGATAGGTGCCGATCGTCGGAAAAAATGATGAGGTTGTATTTTTTCGACTCCACAGGAGGGAATTCCCTCCTATAGCCTCTTCTCCATTATTCTCATATATGTATAGAGAGAGAGGTTAATGGAAGAAAGATACCATATGAGGAAAGATACAAAAATGATGAGGTTGTACACCCTCCCACCCACCATCTTTATCGTTATCATCTAAAATGTGGGCACACCAAATTTCATACGATTCTACAATCTTTTCACCGTTGATTTAGTGGGTTCAAAATTAACGGTTTACCAACAATAGAACTTTTTGCATTCTAAATCAACGATGAAAAGGTTGTAGAATCACATGAAATTTGGTGTACCCACATCTTAGATGATAACGATGAAAATGGTGGGTGCCAATGGGCGGAAAAAATGAGAGAGGATGTATTTTAATTCCCTTCGCATCTTTCCTCCATTATTCTCATATATATATATATATATATATATATATATCACTTTAAAAATCAAAAGATAAATCTTTCAATATGCTCACTAGTTTAGTCCTCATGTGACCCAAGCTTAACCCACCAGCTACTGTTGGAGTCAAAAACTGCCACCTCTCGAGGTTATAACATCAGAACCCAGTACCAAAGCAACAGAGATATATATGCGCCTACAGAGCACATGACTAGAATAATTAATTAAAGCTATACGTATATTTCAAATGACAACACAAACAATAACATACTAGTTAACTAAAAAACCCAGGCACAAACTAGCTGCTAGTACTAATGCCACTAACAAACTAGTACACTTACTGCTGCTTACTACACTGTTAGAAAATAGAGATAACACCACAACCGACATGACAAAGCTTGAAGGTCAGGTCACATTGAGCCTTGGTTTGCATAGTAGTAGGAGTTGAGGGTGAGCTCAAGGTAACCATTTGGTTGTGTGCAATACTCAGGACTGTCGCTTGAAAATGAGTGATGAAGAGTCACACCAAATTTGTCTTCTTCATCTTCTTCATCTTGTTGTTGTTGTTGTTGTTGATCCTCTCCATCTTCCTCTTGAGAGTGAGTGGGAAAGAGGGGGAGAGTTTCGATTTCTCGAGCTGCGGGCATCAACGGCGGCTCTTCTTCTTTGATGTAGTGATAAACCCATGGCATTGCTGGCTCTATCCCTACATAGCCTATGTTGCTATCCATTAGTTGGCCATCCTGCATACACAAAGCTTTGATTTAATTATGCATATGTCAAGGATGAAATTGAAATATAAAACATACAGCGGCAGCGGCAGCGGCAGAATACATGACAATTATATTATTAAATTCATGTCTCTTCATATTCCTTTTTTTCTAGATTTGTTATTAATATTTTGAAAGAAACAGTTTGTGACTGCATCAAGAATCACATTTTCACTGACATTAGTGCAACCAGAATATATATTTATATGCCAGTGAAAGTATGCAGTAAATAATAATTGTTTTCTGCCTCAGTAGTTAGTGCATCAAGTATATATATTGTGTCCCTGCAAAATACAAAATACAACCGCATGTTCTCTGACATTATAAATCGGACTATAGGATAAAAAATTATAAAAATAAAAATAATGAAAATGGCTTACACTGATGCTTCTCTCCATGAACACAGGGGAACCACCAAAACCATTGCCTCCCATTTGCCCAACATCATAAAACCCAGTAGAAGTACCAAACCCTGCATGATCTCAAAATCAAACATGTGACACAAAATTAGGTTCCATAAAAGTAGATTCATACAATGCCAAAGCAAATCATGTAAATAAATAATAGTAAAAACAAGAAAAATGCAAATTTTCTTTTATAGAAAAATGGATAGGGTCAAAAAGTCCTGCATGCATTAATTAAACATAGTGCATATCCTCACAATAATCTTAACTGAAAAATGATGCATATGTTAGAAAATTGAGCAAATTAACAAACCAAACTCATCATGCCAAAAGAAAAAGGATTTATAGAAAGAAGAAGAAAAAAGTGAGAAGAGAGACCATGATAATGGCCAATGGTAGTGGTGTTGAGCTTGTCATTGTAGCTATGATCATTGTTGGTGATGGTTGAGGAGTTGGACAAATTGTGATCCATGGTGAGCTTCTTCTTCTGCCTCTCTCTTGCCTTGTGGTTTTGGAACCAATAGAAGACATTCTTGCCTTCAATCTTGCCATATTGCCTAAGCCTAGCAGAGATCCTTTGGATTTGTTCAGCAGTTGGGGACCTTACACCATTGTTGTAGTAAAGATCCCTCAAGATCCTGATTTGGTCAGCAGTTGGTATCCACCTTGTGCTTGATTGCCTACAAAGGTGAGAATCCATTGATTGATGAGAGTTCTAGCGAGTGAGAAACAGAAGTGAAGTGAATTGGTGAGAGGTTGAAGAGAAGAGAGTTAGGGTGATGAGGTATTTGAAGAGGTTTGTAGAGAGAGAGAGAGAGAGAGAGAATCAAGGGGATATCTTTCAGAGAGGGACTGAAGTTGACAGATATGAGGTTAAAAAAGGGGAGGGGACAAAAGAGGGTGTAGAAAGCTAGGCTTCAGAAGGGAATTGTTTTGCTTGGGTGAAAAGGCATGCAATCCCATAATCATTACATCTGAAATAGTTCAGAAGTTGAGAGAGAGAGAGAGAGAGAGAGAGAGAGAGAGAGTTTAGAAAATGCAGGGGGTTGAAGTTTCTTGATACGATAAAAAAAGAGATAGCTTCGAAACCTTTCAGACAGCTAAACATGTGTGTTCATGTATCAAAAGGGATGACTAATAGAACAACTCAGATGATAGTTAGATATGTATATGTTCACGTTTCAGAAAGATCGTAGTGTGTAATAAGAGATAGCTCTAGACATGCATATATGATCAGGTGTTAAAAGGACATGTGTCATAAAAATAGAGAGATGACTCATACCATAGCTCGGAGGACAGCTAAACATGTTTATGTTCGAGTCTCCAATCTCATGTATCGTTAGACCACTTCTTGTTGCGAGCTATATTTCGTACTAGCTATCTTTTGGGCAATAAGATAATCAAATCTTTGATTCATGGTCTTCAGCTCAT
The DNA here is from genome assembly GCA_030015575.1 of Agapanthus africanus. Taxonomy (NCBI): domain Eukaryota; kingdom Viridiplantae; phylum Streptophyta; class Magnoliopsida; order Asparagales; family Amaryllidaceae; genus Agapanthus; species Agapanthus africanus. The sequence continues at coordinate 34,813,084 of CM057339.1, forward strand.
GAGAATTTTCAAGATACAAAAGACATCACTAAGCGTCTAAATAAACCCGGGTATATGATGCGTAATAAGCATGTTAAAACCCCGAATTCATATTTGATTGTTTCAAGTTTCTTTTTTGGACTTGAGCATTAGATGATTTTAACCAAATCTTGAATGTCACTTTGATGGTATCTCTTATATGTTAATAATTGTGGAGAATACTTCAGATTTGACGTCTGTAGAAGAAGAAGGCAGACGTCTGGACGTGCACACGAGAGCATATCAGAAATACAAAGCAACGATAGACGTCTGAAAGCCGGCAAGGCAGATGTCCGCAGAAGAACTAAGCTAAACAACAGAGTGTGGCCAGACGTCTGACCAACTATGGTTTAGATGTCTGGATAAGCTTAAAGCCCATTCCAGAGCAGCGGCAAACGTCTGGAGGCAAAAGACCAGACATTTACCCAAGACGCTGAAGAGATACAGAGTCGACGTAGACGTCTACCCAAGTGTGGGTCAGACGTCTATCGTCGTGATTACTGCTGCGAATCCTATTTTACCAAATTATGATTTATCTTTATTTTGGGTAGGATTAAGCTTTGCCTATAAATAGAGACCTCTCATATAATATTTGTACTGCCAAAAAAGAGAGACTATTGTATTGAGAGGGTGACGGCTTAGATCAAGAGAGATTTAAGAGAAATCTTCTAGGATTTGCTCATGGTATACATGATTTAAGATTATAGTATACATTGCATGCAGATTCTGCTCTGCCGGAAACTAGTCATACTGTGGGTGAATCTCGTTAACAAACCTCTCGCCTCTTGTTTGATTCTTATTTATTTATTCTTGCATTGTTATTAATTTTTTTCGTTCTTAATTACGTGGTTTTTATTGCGCGATTTGATTTGTCACGAGCACTGTTCCATGGATTGAGACCCCCCTCACCCAACAACTGGTATCAGAGCTTAGGACTTGATACCAAAAACTGATATTAGAGCGAGATTAGGGAAGTTAGGGTTCTTCGATTCTACGATTTAGGTTAATGGTGGGTAACGACACTTGTGACCTCTTCCCCATTTTCTTAGATCATCGTTTTAAAGGCTTTGGTTCATATTGAAGGAGAAGTTGGATTTGCTGCGACATAGACGAAAGATGGCGACGGATAGGATAAGAATCGAAAAATTCAATAACCACAATTATGGTTAGTGGCGCATACAGATGGAGGACTACCTATACCAAAAGAATCTGTATCTTCTGTTGCTAGGCGAAAAGCCTGAGAAGATGACCGATGAGACGTGAAATCTTTTGGATAGGAAAGCCCTGGCGACGATAAAACTATCGTTGACTCCACAGGTGGCCTTTAACGTCTCGAAGGAGAAGAAAACCATGATGCTAATGACGATGTTAGCGAAGTTGTATGAGATACCTTCAACATCAAACTAGATATACTTGATGAAGAAGTTTTTCAATATGAAGATGGCAGAAAGTTGTTCGGTGACAGAACACTTAAACGAATTCAACAGCGTGACGAACCAACTCGAATCAGTTTCAATTTCGTTTGAAAATGAGGTTCGTGCCCTTTTATTTTTATGTCCATTGCCAGAGAGTTGGGAGAACCACGTAATGGCTATTAGGAACTCGATCTCAGGGATTCTCATATTTAATGATGCGGTGAGTTGTATATTAAGTGATAAGATGCGAAGAGAGGCTCTGAGTGGGAGTTCGGGAACATCTGCACTTTCAGTGAAGAATCGCGGAAGGATGATGGAAAAGGAAAAGGGGAAGAATGGAAAGTCTAAAAGCCAAGAAAATCTTAAGGAAAAAGCCAAGACGTCTGTTGGAATTGCGGAAATAAAGGCCACAGGAAAAGTGAATGCAGACTTCGAAAGAAAGGCTCAAATGAGAAGGCAGATGAAAAGGAAGCAAATGTGGTGTCTACACAAGAATAAGAGAAACAAGGGTTTTGTCTATCAGCGAATGAGAGCACAAATGCGGATACTTGGTTTCTAGATTCGGGGGCATCCTTTCATTGCACTTTAGGCCGGTATCACTTCAGCAAGTATGTTCAAGATGATCTTGGACATGTGACGATAGGAAAAGGTCAGCCATGTAAGATCATTGGCAAAAGGATGATCATAATACAACCATCAGGAGGAGATCAAATCAAGCTAAAAAACGCAAGACATATTCCAGATTTGAAGAAAAACCTAATTTTCACAAGTCAGCTAGACAACGAGGGATACATTACGGTATTTGGGGATTCTCAGTTGAAAATTTCCAAAGGATTGTTGGTGGTTGCAAGAGGCAAGTTGAGCAGTTCATTGTACTCTTTTAGTGAGAGTAGTGAAGGTTCAGTTGCATTAGCGACGCGTTCGAAGATAGATTCGGAGACTTCGTTGTGGCACAAACGATAGGAGCACCCCAGGAAGAAGAACATGAAAATTCTTCAGGATAGGGGGCTTCTTTCATGGATGAAAAGGTGGAGTTGGGGTTTTGTAAGAGTTGCATTTGCGAGAAGCAAAGTGCACTCAGATTTCAAATTGAAGGCGTTGCTAAGAAGACCAAGATGTAGAGATGGTGCATACGGATGTATGGGGTCTGGCCTCAGTGGAATTTTATGGAGTAAATCGGTACTTCGTAATGTTCATCGATGATGCAAGCCGAAAGGCATGGGTGTATGCGATGAAGAAGAAGTCCTATGTGTTTAATATTTTCAAACACTGGATTGCGCAGGTTGAGCACCAAGCGGGGACTAAAATCAAATTCCTTAAGTCCGATAATGGAGGAGAATATTGCACACAGGAATTCGAGGCGTTTTGCTCGCAAAAGGATATTTGTTGGTTGAAAACGGTATCGGGAACACCACAGCAGAATGGCATTGCTGAAAGGATGAACATGACGGTCTTAGAATGGTGCGGAGCATGAACTTAGATGCGGATGTGCTAAAATTCTTATGGGCAGCAGCTATCGATGCTACTGTGTATCTGATCAACAGAAACCCGGTGAGTGCGCTCGATGGAGGTATTCCAGAAGAAATTTGTTCAGGTAAACCTGTTAATTACTCACACCTAAAAGTATTTAGTTGTATTGTGTATTCTTTAATTGATAAGGCAGAAAGGAGCAAACTTAACTCCAAATATAGCAAGTGTGCTTTCATTGGATATGGTGGAAACGAGTTCGGATATCGGCTGTGGGATTATACAAGCAAGAAGGTAATACGAAGCCGGAACATCGTCTTTGATGAGCAACACTTATACAAAGAAGAAAAGAAAGCCAAAAATGGTGTAATACATGAGTTCGTCGAGTTAGATGGAACTCAAGAGAGTAATCAGGTATCCATAGGTGGAGATTAGAATTTGGAAGAGACTGCAGTGCAGGATCAGATTCAAGAACAGATTGGTGACCAAGTTCAGCAACCAGATATAACAGTACCGAGGAGATCTACACAAGATAGGAGGTTACCTGATAGACTTGTTACCGGTTTCATTTTGTAAACAGATTCGGGAAAGCCCGAATCCCTTGCAGAAGCCAAAATCGACGGTGCTAGCAACCAGTGGGAGCAAGATATGAACGAGGAGATAGATTCCTTGAAGAAGAACCGTACGTGGGATCTAGTGAAGCTACCCAAGGGTCGTAAAGCGTTGCTAAATAAGTGAGTGTACAGAATAAAAAATGATCCTAATGGCGAGAAGCGGTACAAGGCTCGCTTGGTAGTCAAAGGATATATGCAAAAGCAATAAATTGACTATCAAGACATTTTTTCCCCAGTGGTGAAGATGACATCTATTCGGGTAATTCTCAGTATCGTTGCGGTGGAAGATTTTGCACTTAGAGCAGCTGGACGTGAAAATGGCGTTTCTTCATGCAGATTTAGAGGAGGAAATCTATATAATGCATCCTCCAGGATAGGAGATGAAGAGGAAAGAGAATATGGTGTGTAGATTGCGAAAGAGATTGTACGGCCTCAAGCAAGCTCTAAGGTACTAGTATTTCAAGTTTGATCAGTTTATGTTGGAGACAGAATTTGTACGGTGTGAGTCAGATCACTGGGTCTATATTCATACTTTTGAAGATGAAGACTACATCATTCTTTTATTTTATGTGGATGAAATATTAGTAGCAGGTCCGAATTTCAAGAAAATTCAATGTCTGAAGAAGATGAGGGCTGAAAAATTCTCCATGCAGCCAAGCAAATCTTAGGCATGAAGATCGTGAGAGACTAAAAACAACGAAAGTTGTGGTTATCACAAACGGACTATATCTAGAAGATTTTGAAGCGGTTCAATATGAACAAGTCAAATCCGGTTAGTACACTTTTAGCGAAACACTTCAAATTCAGTAAGAAGTTATGCCCGACAACTTAAAAGTAGAAAGATAAGATGGAAAGAGTGCCTTATGCATATGCAGTGGGGAGTTTGATATATGCAATGGTGAGTACGGGACCAGATATTGCACATGCAGTGGGAGTTGTGAACAGGTACATGAGAAACCCGGGAAAGGAACATTGGAATGCAGTGAAGTGTATTTTGAGGTATCTAAGGGGTACGTAAAGTCATTGCTTATGTTTCGGGGTGACTTTTAAAAGTGCAAGGTTACGTTGATGCGGACTACTTAGGTGATCGATGTTGGGGTAAAAATTTACACTCCGGTTGACCAAGTCAAAATCAAAGTCAACCCCAAGCCAAGTGGGACCAAGCCCAGGTCAAGTGGGCCAATGCCCGGGTCGAGCCTGAACATGAAGCGGCCGGCCTCCCCCATGCCAAATAAAAATTTTGTAATAAATATTTTGGTGTATTTCTTTTATTTTATTTTATGAATAAATGTAAGAAAATGGGCATAAAGCCAAATTTTTGTAAAGCTCATGGCTTATGTGCAAAAAGAAATAGCACATGAGACATGGGATGGGAAAAATGCCATTTTGTAAAGCCCAAGGGGCTATATGTAAAGTGTGTAGTCTATAAAGGCAAAGATAATGTAAATATCTCACAACTTTTTCTCTCTCCAAAAAGAATCAAGATCTGTGATCTTCTCCTTCCTTAAGGTTCTAAAACCTTCTTCTTTCTTTTGAATTAAATCAAAAGTTTTACTCTTCCTTTCCCAAAACTAAATAGTTTTTCACCACAAAACCCACAAAGGGGAGCTTGGATCTTCCATTTTTAAAATCACCCCCCTTTTCATCCAAGATCCAGCCAACCGAGGGGAAGAAGAAGGAGACCCATCTCCCAAAAATCCCACTTTAGGAAGATCCAGATCTTAGGAGTTTAACTTCACTCTAAATCCTCTTTCGGGAGTTTAAATCCAATTTCTGGGGCTAAAAGCCCCTTTTTCTCGCCGGCGCCCAAGCGCCCAGCGCCCACGTGCCAGGCACGTGAAGCGCTAGCACTCGAGCGCCTTGCGCTCGAGCGCCCAGTACCCACGTGCCGGGCACGTGATGCGCTAGCGCTTGAGCGCCTTGCGTTCAAGCGCCCGAGCGTCTAGCGCTCAAGCGCCCACGTGCCGGGCACGTGATGCGCTAGCGTTCGAGCGTCCAGCGCTCATGTGCCGGGCACGTGATGCGCGGGCGCCTAAGCGCACAGCGCCCAGCGCTCGCGTGCCTGGTACGTAGGGCGTTGGCCCACGCATCCTTTGGATGCCCTTTCCTTTTTTTCTATATATATACATGTATATATATACACACACGCATGCACATACTCCACGACACTGTCCCTGTTAGAAAAAAATTTCTAACGGGGCGCTGCCTCGCATCCCGCAACGGGGCTACTAGCCCCTTTGACCCCCAGCCCGCTATCCGGGTAGCGGCACCCCCGTAAAAAACTCTGCGGGGCCCTCGATATATCCAAAACCCCTTCAAAACACAACACTACACATTAAGTTCGCATGACCTGTTTGACCCGTCAATCGGAGGTTCTCTCGCTCCAAAGACGAGGGGTAATTAACGGCAGCTTAGTCCGCAGCTGCCGGAGATTCGGATCCCCACGATCAATAAAACCCCGCCTACTTTAGGCAGGGGGAATCTGTAGTACGCCTGACAAGCGCGCGCTTATTCCCATCTCAATGGGGTAACGAAAAACACCCTACAGATTCTGGCATGCCCGGTGGGACTTTTCTCTCCTTCCATATTTCGGGTTAAACGTTCATGCGAACTCAATCAATATACATATCAATTGCCTGTACTGAAATAATGTTTTTTTTCCGTGCAGCAATCAACTTTCAACGACAATGTTTCCCAAGATGAATTCAGCTTCCGACGCGACCCCGATCCCGTATGTGGTCAAGGTCAATGCTCGTGTGGTTCTTCCCACAAGCCTCAGTCGACAGTGGGAGGAACTGCCCTGCCAGTTTGGCACCGTCATCATCTACCCTGCCGGAAGCGCTCATCTGGAAGAAATCCCAGCAAAATAGGTGGCCAAACCGGTCTCAAGGGGCAAGAGGCCGAATGTTGTGATCGCCAAGGCACCACAACCGAAACTTAAGACGGTGTCTAAACGACTCTCTGGTGCTCCAGCTGGGGGCAAGACTTCTGGTACAAAGGGCAATATCAAACGTTGCGAGCAGGATCAGGCGATGACTCCAACTACCTGATCGGGCGTCTCCTCTGGCCTTTCTATCAATCGGTCTACGACGTCTTCCCGAAGAGCCGAAGTCTGCCGAGTGCTTAAGACAGAAAAGTTAAGGCAGAAGCGGCTCAGCTATCGAGCCAACAAAAGGGCCAAAGCTCCGGCCGGGTGGAATCGTATGAGATTCCAAGAGCAAAGTCATCCTGCAACGACAACTGAATCGGCCGTAAAAATCAGCAATTCCTTCGAACCTCTGAAGTGGGTTCAGAAAAATGCCATGATCGCCAGGATCAAGAAGACAGCGGTCCGAACGTTGCTACAAAGAGACGTGTCCCGGCTCCAACAGAAAAAATGTGACACTGTCTCTTCAAGAGTCTATCAGGCGCTCTGTGCCGCACGAAAATAGCGGGGCAAAACCAAAAAGGAAGCATCAGCACCATTCAAGAATCCGGCCAGGCCAGCCGCCTTCAGTCGACTGCTCGTTACCAAAACAGGAGGGTCAAGACAGCGATCTGAGAAATCAGTCGCCGATAATAAAAGGACGGCTGGATATGTTATCCATACGGTCTATATGGCAGGCGGGCGCTCCAGCGAAAACCTTCGTAGCAAAAGCAAGGATGGGGCCACCATATCCCAAGCCCAATCTGGCTTGAATGTGGTTGCCTCTTCCCAAGAACAGCCGCCTCCGTTGGATGATAAAAACCCTCTCGATGAGGACGATAGGCAGAAGGACCCTTCGGTCCAGGCAGAGTCAAGCTCGGACAGCGAGGAAGAGCCGACTTTCCTCCTTAGAACCGCGGAGCAAGAGCTGCTTCAAGAGCTTCGAAAACAGCTCAAGAGCAAAGATAAAGAGATGGTCAAGCTCTATTCAAAAATTGATGACCTAACGAACGTTGTGATGCAGCTTACGGCTCAAATTGCTCGAGCGCCTCCCAATCAAGCACAAGTTGCTACTAATGAGCCGTATGATGACAATCCGAAGCGGCCGATGCCTGTCCCTTTGGGTCCAAGATTCGTTGAACCGCATGAAAGCCGGCCGCATTCCGCTTCTGTGGACGCCTTGGCCCCAGATAACACCATCCCGCTAACACAAGATCGGATAATGGATTTGGTCACCGGCAAGGTTAAACCATTGGTGGCCGAAGCTGAAGCTCAGAAAGAAATTGGCAGTAGTAGGCGGCCATATCCTGCACAGTACGATCTGATCGAGTTCCCGAGCGGCTACGTCATTCCTAAGTTCGGAAGATTTGACGGAACGGGAAATGCAAATCAGCACGTCGCCCACTTCAAAGCATCGTGCGGAAATACAGGGGGCAATGATGTGCTCCTTCTTCGTCAGTTTGTCAACAGCCTGACCGGCGTCGCTTTTGACTGGTACGCGAGTATACCAGACGTGTCCGTCATTACCTTTGCCCAAATGGAGTCTCTGTTTCAGCAAAGGTTTATGAGTGTCAGTGATAAAATCTCCATTGCCGACCTTGTGAGGACCAAGCCGGGAAAGAATGAAAGCAACACCGACTTTATCGCCCGATAGCGTAATCCCACAGTCAAGTGCGAACCGCCGCTGGAGCAGGACCAGTCCGTCAGCCTTCTCTTTGGGAACCTCAGCAATTGGATGGTCCCATTCTTGTGTACAGCAGGCGTCAAGACGTTTCAAGAGCTAACCAAGAAAGTCCAAATGCTGGAACGCTCTAAGCAAGAGTCCACCCCGGACTCTCAGAGAGACAAGACTTGGAAAAGAAAGCGGGACAACAACTGTAGAAGCGGGAGTTCCAGCAGTACCAATGTCTTTAATACGTCCGACAATGAAGACAAGCGAAGGGCGGGCGAATCCAAAACCAACCGGTCTCGAAAGCCAGTGCTGGGAGGAGAAAGACCTTCCCTAGAGGAGAAAAAGAACAAGGTTTACTCTTTCAGAAGGGACAAGGTCCGGAAGATATTTAAAGATGCCTTGAACAACGGTCTATAATTGCCAGAGTCGAAAACACCTCAAGAAGCAAAAATGACCAACAATACCCTGTATTGCCCGTACCACCGAGTAGTGAGCCATGCGATCGAGGATTGCTATATCTTCAAAGACTGGGTCGAGAAGCAATACAAGGCTGGAGAGATCGAGCTGTCCAAAAGTGTGTTGGTGAACAATCAAGTTGCAACCACCAACTTTATACAGACAAAAGCTGAAGCCTTCTGGGAGCAGACAGCCGAACCCACTGCCTTAACAAACGAAACTGACTCACCGCAGCCACCGTGGAGTATGCACATATATAATAAGACGAAGAAGATGATAAAGCTACTTCGGAAAGAGCCCAGGACGGAATGGGAAGGGCAGAAGAAGCCTACCTTTCCAGCTGCTAATGCGGCTTTATCAGACTCAAAATCCAAAAAGCTCAAAAAGAAGAAAAGTGCAGCTCGGTGCGAAAAGGAGTCTGCAGGGAGATCGACCATTCAAAAATATATCGATTCGCTCGAAGAATATGAACAGAAAGAAAGAACTCTGATTCAATTGAAGGAGTTCCTCCCTGTACAAGCGGCTGAAATTCTGGAGGAGTTAGAAGAAGACTCCAATGAAGAGATCCCAGTAGTGACCTGCTTCGCCATCCATCTTGGCAGCGACTCTGAGGAGGAGCTCTGTTTTCCCGAAGAGGACGAGGAGCTCACCACAAAGGCCAACCAAATCCAGCTTAGAAGCGGCATAGCTCTACCGCTAAATCAGGGAAACGCCCCAAAAGGAAAGGAAAAACAGGTGGCTAATGAGGATGATGGTAGAGAGCTGGCTAATGAAAACTCAAGTCCTTTCTCAGTAGACTACAATGTCTTGGCTCATCTCCGAAATCTCCCGTCTCTCCTGAGCATCTATGATGCCTTGGTCCTTTCTAAGGAGCTTAGAGATGTTCTCATTCATGCTCTACAAAACTCCGAGCGGTATCAGGCTCGCTTTGCGGAAATTAATATGAAAGAAGCTCAGTACACTTTGCAAGCCGCCGCAGTCACATTTAAGGATGAAGACTTGCTACTGGGAACGACTGAGTATAATCGGCCGCTTTACGTGACCGGGTACAGCGACGGAGATCGGATTAATCGCATATTGATTGATCCGGGGTCCTCAGTGAACATCATAAATTTGCGGACGCTGAAGAGTTTGTCAATGGACGTCCGACACCTGTCAAGGGAAAGGATTGTCATTCAAGACATCAATCAAAACTGCCAGCAAGTTCTGGGGTCTATAGCTTTGCCAATCAAATTTGGGGATCTACAAACTGAAGGTAAGATATACGTGATCGACACTGACACGTCTTATAAAATTCTCTTGGGACGGCCGTGGCTCCACGATTACGGCATCGTTCCATCAACTCTCCATCAATGCATGAAGTATACTAAAAATGGCGAAGAAAGACGCATTGACTGGGACATCCAGCCGTTCGGTGTGCATGAAGTCCGATATGAAAATTCTCGGTACTTTGTGAACCTCCAAAGTGCTGAGCCACAGCTGACCAAAGACAGAACAACCCCGAAACTCAAAAGCAAGTCTGAGTCGGCTGTCACTTTCAAAAGCAGAAACTCCCATGTGCGTCCGCATTTCGGCAGTAACACTGATGAGTCCGACGCTGGAAGTCCATCCTTTCGTAAAACTCGCCCTCATTTCGGTAGCGATACGGACGAATCTGATACTGAAGGCCCATCCGATGGCAAAATTCGCACTCGTTTAGGCAGTGGCACTAAAGAGTCGGAGGAAGAGGTCCCGTCTTGCAGCAGCTGTGCAGACTGGACCCCCATGCGGCAAGCGAAACTACGAGAATCCTTCAAAATTGCAGAAGGGTCCCTGACCATCACAAAGGTGCCGGAACGGATGTGCAAAGAGCTCGATACAATGTCAGTCTCTACCGTAGACCAGCTGAAAACTTTCTACGTTTCCGGAAGGAAAAGCGGACAGAAGGGCATCCTGTCTTATGGGTCAAACCCCGTTGTGCACCCGGACAATTTGTCTGTCGCGTGCCTTCCCTATGGGAGAGGCATAAGAGTCGTCCTCAATCCCAGATACTATGCACCCGAGATGCGGGAATATTTCAAAAGGTGCGGATACTGGTTATATCAAATGAAGTCCGAAGCAAAGTTTTATGAAGGGCTATGGCATCCGCCCCAGGTCCGAGCACTCATCGATGGACAAATTCCAGATAGGCGGGGCATAGGCTTCATTCAACCTGATTCCAAAGCATGCTACATAATCCACGTTGGTGAAGCCAGCGAAAGATCAAATGATGATGACGAAATAGCCGAGCCAGAAGAAGCTCCTCAAGAGCTCGAAGATGGCGGACAAGTAACCTTCGACGAGCTAGACGAGATTGACTTAGGAACGCCCGATAATCCAAGGCCGACCTACATCAGCTCACTCTTGTCAGAGGAAATGAAAGCGCAGATAATCGCCCTGCTGCACGAGTTCGTCGACAGCTTCGCGTGGACGTATAAAGAAATGCCTGGACTTTCCCCTGAAGTGGCCGTGCATAAACCGGCTATATCTCCTGATGCTAAGCCAGTCAAACAAGCTCCTCAAAGAATGAGAAGGGAACTAGAAGAAAATGTCATCGAGGAAACCAAGAAGCTCATCGATGCTGGCTTCATCAGGGAAGAGAAATATGCGGACTGGATCACATGCATAGTCCCAGTGAAGAAGAAAAATGGGCAGATCCGAGTTTATTTCGATTTCAGGGATCTCAACAAGGCATATCCTAAAGACGACTTTCCGCTACCGGTCATGAAAATGATGGTCGATGACACATCAAATTACGAGCTTTTCACCTTTATGTATGGCTCGTCTGGGTATAATCAGATCAAGATGTCGCCTGAGGATGAGAAGCACACATAATTTCGAACCCCGATCGGAATATACTGCTACAAAGTGATGCCGTTCGAACTGAAGAACGCAGGTGCTACATATCAAAGGGTAATGACCAATATCTTTGATGACCCAATTCATAAAGTCGTCGAATGTTATGTTGATGATCTGGTCGTCAAGACTAAAGCCAAGGCCGATCACATCCAAGATCTTAGGACCGTTCTCACCAGACTGAGAGAGTACGATCTGAAAATGAATCCTCTGAAGTGTGCTTTTGGCGTGTCAACGGGAAAATTCCTGGGCTTCATAGTCCGACATCGAGGGATTGAAGTTGACCCATCCAAGATAAAGGCCATCATGGAGATGCCCCCTCCGAAGAATCTAACGCAGCTAAGATCTTTTCAAGGCAAGCTTGCTTATATACGAAGGTTTATCTCAAATTTATCGGGGAGATGTAGGCCCTTCTCAAAGCTCATGAAGAAAGGAGCTCTTTTTGTCTGGGATGCCGAATGTCAAGAAGCGTTTGAAGGCATCAAACAGTACTTATTGCACCCTCCAATGCTGGCCGCTCCCATTCCAAATAAACCGCTGATTCTCTATACTGCCGCGCTAGATGAATCACTCGGTGCGCTCCTTGCCCAGAACAACGAGGAGGGAAAGGAAAATGCCCTCTACTACCTCAGTCAAACTCTAGTCGGGGCGGAACACAAATATTCCCCGATCGAAAAGCAATGCCTGGCTCTGATATTCACGGTGAAGAAGCTGAGGCACTATCTGCTCGCTTATCGGGTTATGCTGATCTCCAAGGTCGACCCTCTCAAACACTTAATGACCAAGGCAAGCCTAACCTGCAGAATGGCAAGATGGGCTGTCATACTACTTGAGTTTGACATAGTTTATACTCCTCAGAAAGCAATAAAAGGGCAAGCCCTCGCCGATTTCCTCGCTGCTCATCCTATACCAGAAGGGTCACCGCTTAATTGCTAGCTACCCGACGAACAAGTGCTGCACCTCGAGGAAGATGAGCCATGTTGGGAGCTCTACTTCGATTGAGCCTCATCAATGAGGACCCCCAGCAAATCAAGCGTCCCGGAGATAAAAGCAGGGATAGGATTGGTATTCATCACGCTATCAATGGGAACCCTACGACGTTCTTTTGCTCTCACCGAGCCTCACACAAACAATGAAGCTGAGTATGAATGTCTGATAGCTGGTCTGGAGCTTGCCATAGAAATGGAAATCCTTCAGCTACGGGTTTACGGTAACTCCCAGTTTGTCTTCAACCAAGTAAGCGGCGACTATAAAATATACAAACCCGAGTTAGCTCGGTACAGAAGCCGAGTGGTGGAACTCATGAAAAGATTCACTCACATTGAACTAATGAGAGTCCCTAGAGCGTTGAACGGAAAAGCCGACATACTCGCTCGCCCAGCTAAAGAGCTAGCTGATCCTGACATGGACGAAATTCTAATCACAGTCAGAAGCCGGAAAATTCTGCCTCCAGTCTCTTTGCGTGAAGAAGAAAGCGCAGAATAAGAGAACAATCCTGCCAAAGAAGCTTCGGTCATCCAAGACGAGCCCGATTGGAGAGAACCCTTCATAGAGTACCTCCGATACGACAAGCTGCCCGAAGGAAAATCTACGAGAATTCAGCTGAAGAAGAGAGCTCTCCGATACGTGTTTGTAAATGACACGCTATACCGCAGGTCATATGACCAACTCTGGCTCAGATTTCTGTCATCGGCCGAAGCCCAGAAAGTCATGAAAGAAGTTCACTCGGGCGTTTGCGGTGCTCACCGGTCCGGCCCCAAGATGCGGCTTAAAATTAAACGGCTTAGGTATTACTGGCCCACCATGATATGGGATTGCGGAGAGCATGCAAAGAAATGTCATATCTGCCAAATTCACGATGATTTCATTCACAAGCATCCCAATTTGTTGCATCCTACGGTGGCGTCGTGGCCCTTCGAAGTCTGGGGCACCGACATTGTTGGCCCAATTGATCCTCCGTCATCCAAAGGCCACGGGTTCATATTGGCCGCAACTGACTATTTCTCTAGATGGGCTGAAGCTATCCCGCTAAAAAAAGTCAAGACGGAAAATATTCTGACGTTCTTTCAGCAAAATATTCTATACCGCTTCGGTACACCAAGAAGAATCATTTCTGACAACGGGTCTTCTTTCAAGAGCTTCAAAGTCTCAAGGTTCGCTACTCAACACAAGATAGACTAGAGATATTCCTCCATCTATAATCCAAGAGCCAATGGGCTAGCCGAAGGCTTCAATAAGACTCTATGCAAGCTCCTGAGGAAAAATGCATCAGCCAACAAGATAGACTGGAATCTCAAACATCACGGGGCGTTGTGGGCATATCGTACCACGCACCGTACTCCAACTCAGTCCACTCCATACTCATTGCTCTTCGGAGTGGAGGCGGTCCTCCCCCTCGAAGTTGAATTTCCAAGCTTAAGAATGGCTATTCAGCACGAGTTGACGGAGGAGGAAAACGTGCTCCTTCGACTTGAAGAACTCGACGCCCTCGAAGAAAAGAGGCTCACGGTACAGCAAAAGCTGGAGCTGTACTGAGCCCAAATGTCACGGGCCTATGACAAGATGACTCGTCTCCGTGCTTTCAAGAAAGGCGAATTGGTGTTGGTCCTCAAAAGACCGATCATCCCCAATCGACATGCCAAGGGAAAATTCGAGCCAAACTGGGAAGGACCATACGTCATCGAGAAAGTGTTCGACGGAGGATCCTACCAACTAATAAGTGCCGAGGGAGAAAGGCCCATGCCACCCATCAATGGCCGATATCTCAAGAAATAGTACGCGTGAATGCTCCAAGTCGCAGGCGAATTGAGCACACCAGCCCTACGGTCTAGATCATACATCCTGTAAAACCGTATACAATCCACGGGCGTAAACGACCCCTATCTCTTCCAAGTCCTGCCGGTGAGACCACTTTTAAAGTCCCACGAGCGGGAAAAACAAAAAAACAAAAATAACAAAAAAAAACGGTATGTCCACAAGCAAAACGGGCACGGATGAAAATCCGAAAGGGCTCCGTGAGTAAAAACAGCAGGACTGCCGGCGAGTTTGTGAAAACCTGAAAGGGAGCAAACTCGTGAAAAGAGATAAAATACACTCGCAAAATCCTCTCAACCTTGTGAGGAGAAAATCCCTGCATGAGATCCTTACGACTCACAAAGGAGCAACACACTTAGGGATCCCTACGATTCCTAAGGAGAACATACACCTGCGAGATCCTCTCGACTCGTAGGGAGAAAACGCTTTTATGAGACCCTTACGACTCATAAAATTGAAAAGACTTAGGTGACAGGGACCTAAACCTGTCTCCTAACACTCCCCAACGGGAAATGGCAAATGATGAGTCGCTCCTGACGTTACGCTTCAATGTTTGCGGTGCTGATACCGACCCAAAAACCAAATCCCAAGTCCTCCCGGGGCAAATGATGAGTTGCTCCTGGTATTATTCCAATGCAGCAATGCTGATGCCAAACAAGATCCAAATTCTAAGTCCCCAAACGGCGAATGATGAGTCGCTCCTGATATCACATTCCAGTGCAGCGATGCAGACGCCAACCAAAATTCAATCTCCAAAAATCCTCCATGCCCTACGGTTGGTCCCCAAGTTGACTACCGTATACAATCCATGGACTCAAATAATTCTCATCATACCCATGCCCCACCATAGCCACCAGTTACGCGGCTGGTCTCCGCCCTTGGAATTATGCTCCATTTGGGAAGACCCACTCATGTGTCCTCACGATACATGAGGAGAACAAACTTACAAGATCCTCTCGACTCGTAAGAAAACACCTTCGTGGGATCTTTATGACTCACAAAGGAAAAACACACTTGGGGGTCCCCACGACTCCTAAGGAGAAAGTACACCTACGAGATCCTCTCGACTCGTAGGGAGAAAATGCTTTTATGGAACCCTTACGGCTCGTAAAATTGAAAAGCCTTAGGTGATGGGGACCTAAACCTGTCTCCTATGCCATCACTCCCCAACAGGGAGATGCAAATGATGAGTTCCTCCTGGCATTATTCCAGTGCAGCAATACAGATGCTGACCCCTACCCAAACCAAATCAATCCAATGGACCCCTAAGTCTTTAAACTAGGAACAGATGACCTCTAAGTCGTTAAACTGGGAACTGATGACCCCTAAGTCATTAAACTGGGAATGAGGGAAATCTCCTCATGGCAGATGATGATTCGCTCCTAGTACCATATTCCAGTGCAGCGATGCTGATGCTAAACCAAAACCAAAATCCCCAAATCCTGTCATGACAGATGATGATTCGCTCCTGGTACCATATTCCAGTGTAGCGGTGCTGATGTCAACCCAAATCACATCAAATCAGCAAAACAACCAATGACATCCCTGGCAGAATCAAACTCCACCTCGGAAACAGGTCAAATCCCGATACCGCAAGAAGCGGAGCAAGTCAAATCAAGCACCGACCGTCCAAGTCGAAAAAAGGATAGCACTGACCGTCCAAGTCGCAAAAAGGGCAGCATCGACCGTCCACGTCGCTAAAAGGGCAGCACCGACCATCCAAGTCGCAAAAAGGGCAGCACCGACCGTCCAAGTCGCAAAAAGGGCAGAACTGACCGTCCAAGTCGCAAAAAGGGCAGCATCGACCATCCACGTCGCTAAAAGGGCAGAACCGACCTTCCAAGTTGCAAAAAGGGCAGAACCGACCGTCCACGTCGCTAAAATGGCGGCACCGACCTTCCACGTCGCAAAAAGTGCAGCATCGACCGTCCACGTCGCTAAAAGGGAAACAACGACCGTCCAAGTCGCAAAAAGGGCAGAACCGACCGTCCACGTCGCTAAAATGGCAGCACCGACCGCCCACGTCTCAAAAAGGGCAACACCGACCGTCCACGTCGCAAAAAGGGCAGCATCGACCTCCACATCGTCAAAACGGAGTCGACCTCCACGCGAAAGAAGATCCATCAATTTCATGCACACAACCCACATATGTGGTGTGCATTTATAGATGAGGGGCAATTTTTTGGGGTAAAAATTTACACCCCGGTTTACCAAGTTAAAATCAAAGTCAACCCCAAACCAAGTGGGACCAAGCCCAGGTCAAGTGGGCCAATGCCTGGGTCGAGCCCGAACATGAAGCGGCCGGCCTCCCCCATGCCAAATAAAAATTTTGTAATAAAAATTTTGGTGTATTTATTTTATTTTATTTAATGAATAAATGTAAGAAAATGGCATAAAGCCAAATTTTTGTAAAGCCCATGGCTTATGTGCAAAAAGAAATAGCACATGAGACAAGGGATGGGCAAAATGCCATTTTGTAAAGCCCAATGGGCTATATGTAAAGTGTGTAGCCTATAAAGGCAAAAATAATGAAAATATCTCACAACCTTTTCTCTCTCCTAAAAGAATCAAGATCTGTGATCTTCGCCTTCCTCAAGGTTCTAAAACCATCTTCTTTCTTTTGAATTAAATCACGAGTTTTACTCTTCCTTTTCCAAAACTAAATAATTTTTCACCACAAAACCCATAAGGGGAGCTTGGATCTTCCATCAGATCTTAAAAATGAGAGATTTTTAAAATCACCCCCCTTTTCATCCAAGATCCGGCCAACCGAGGGGAAGAAGAAGGAGACTCGTCTCCCAAAAATCCCGCTTTGGGAAGATCCAGAGCTCAAGGGAGAAGCCCCTTTCATCATCTCCAAAAACATCTTAGGAGTTTAACTCCACTATAAATCCTCTTTCGGGAATTTAAACCCTATTTCTGGGGCTAAAAGCCCCTTTTCCTCGCCGGCGCCCAATCGCCCGAGCGCCTAGCACCCAAGCGCTCAAGCGCCCAGCGCCCACGTGCCGGGCATGTGATGCGCTCGCGCTTGAGCGCCTTGCGTTCAAGCGCCCAGCGCCCACGTGCCGGGCACGTGGTGCGCTAGCGCTCGAGCGCCCACGTACTGGGCACGTGGTGCTCTCGCGCTCGAACGCCTTGCGCTCAAGCGCCCAGCGCCCACGTGCCGGGCACGTGGTGCGCTAGCGCTCGAGCGCCTTGCGCTCAAGCCCCCAGCGCCCACGTGCCGGGCACGTGGTGCGCTCGCGCTCGAGCGCCCAATGCTCGCGTGCCTGGCACGTGGGGCGCTGGCCCACGCATCCTTTAGATGCCCTTTCCTTTTTATATATATATATACATGTACACACACACACACACACACACACACATATACTCCACGACACTGTCCCTATTAGAAAAAAAATTCTAATGGGGCGCTGCCCCGCACCCCGCAAGGGGGCTGCTAGCCCTATTTACCCCCATCCCGCTATCCGGGTAGTGGGACCCCCGTAAAAAACTCTGCGGGGCCCACGATATATCCAAAACCCCTTTCAAAACACAACACTGCACATTGAGTTCGCATGACCTGTTTCACCCGTCATTCGGAGGTTCCCTCGCTCCAAAGGTGAGGGGTAATTAACGGCAGCTTAGTCCGCGACTGCCGGAGATTCGGATCCCCACGATCAATAAAACCCCGCCTACTTTAGGCAGGGGGAATCTGTAGTACGCCTGAAAAGCGCTCGCGTGTTTCTATCTCAATGGGGTGACGAAAAACACCCTATAATCGAGATAGAGGGAATAGCACAATAGGGTACGTATTTACGGTTGGGGGAACACCAGTGTGTTGGGTCTCTCAATTGCAAAAGGTGGTGTCATTGTCAACGACGGAGATCGAATACGTGGCGATCACGGAATCCAGTAAGAAAATGATATGGTTGTAAAGGCTACTTGAAAAATTAGGGAAGAAATAAGACTTCAATATCTTGTGGAGTGATAGCCAAAGTGCGATACATTTGGCAAATAACTGTCACGTCCCGCTTCCCAGTAGACGGAAACGGTGACATGGCAAGCCCGCGACATATTTATCCAGAGAAGGTCATTCCCTAAATAAATATACTAAGCGCATTGAAAACAATAATACACAATATAAGAATAAATGGAGACTGTAAAATTTTTCAACAAATATCTTTATTTACATTCAACTTCCAATATTTACAAATACAAGAGTTTATGCTGGAAAGTAAATATAATAAGGAAAATGCCTAAACAAGTGGCATACATAAACTGGAGAAAAAGTGAAGCTGAGCTAGCCCTGAGTAGAGATCTGGTTTTAGTCCTACTCTGTGGCTTCAAGCTCCTCAGTCTCGACCGTATCTGACGAACATTCCAAGAGAAGAAAAGTGGGTGGAATGCCCGTCAGCGAACTAACGCTTGGTAAGTCCCAAAGATAGGTAAGAGTAAAGAAAATGACAAGTGTAGAATATATATATGACGAGTGAGAGTATATGATCATGGGTAAATATATACTATAGATCTCTAGATGGTCACTATGTTAACGTTAAGTTCCAAGTGTGAATGTCAACGCAGCCGTAGAAGTATTCACGGGCTCAAGAATGGGCCCCAGAAGAAAGAAAACACGGGGCTATTTCATGTGTTAGCATCGGGGCTCTATGTTGTGGATGAGTCAACCCACTGATATTTGAGTAAAATAAAAAAAGAGGTTAATAAAGGACTCCTAAAGCTCCGTTGGAGTCACACAAGAAACTATCCCAAGCACCCCGAGTATAATGTATTAACTGGTTAATATACTTAATTGATTTGATTGATTGATTGACATGTCTTGATCGAAACCCTAGATTGCAAAAGGTTTAGATTGTATTCGAGTGAGTCGAATAATGTGCGAGTCCCGACAATCGCAATCCGGGTTCGAGTCAAGTTGGTTCGAGTGGATTGGATTCGAGTACATATTCGAGTTTAGATTCGAGTTAGGTTAGAGTTAGAGTTTTTATTCGAGATCAAGTTTAGATTTGAGTTTGGATTTAAGTTCGTGTCTTTTCATGTGAATTGATGTAAATTATTAAAACCTTATGTTCAGGAGAAATCGGCAACTGCTGCACATGGACGACAGAATTTGTGTCTTTTTCTAAGACAATTGCCATTGATAACTCCGTTAAGTTGTCTAACCTGAATAGGCAAGCACTCACTTTCTCTGGCTCCCTATGGCTCAAGAGAATTGATCATGCTTAAACCTATATTAATCTAAAGTGCTTAGTATTGTTTGCATATTTCGAGGGGGTTTTATGAAAAATACTTTAATATAGTTTAAAAATAAAACTCGAGGGTTATTTATAACATTTAGGGTTTTCATGAACATGTATTTTAATTGTTGTGGTGTTTTGATGATAAAACCTAGCTTTTTGAAAGTTTATGGTATTTTTATAAAAACTAGCTCTTTTGGAAACTTAGTGGTATTTTATTAAAAATTCTAATATTTCTATTAAAAATATAGTTTCTTAATTTGTTTTTATTGAAAATACGGATTTATGATTTTTATATAATTTTTCAAAAATTAGTTTTGTTTAAAAAAGTCGCGTTTCTTAAAAACTGTATTTTTATTTCCTTTCGAGACCGAATACTCTGTGAGGAGTTCTGCATCTCGCTATACTTTCCCAAGGATGTGCGATAATCCACACCATCCATTAGCGCGTCCCCTAACGAGAGTTGTAAAGGCGTAATTGCCAAGAATTTCAAAATACCGATTTAAAGAAATCCGTTTTTGTAAAAATGTGGTATTTTAATGAAAAAGTTCTTCTTTAAAATTAACTATAGCTCTAGAATACTGTGCTATGGAACAATAGTGTGCGTGTGGGGTAGGTCGTTACCCCGTGATGTTTTTCTAAAGGTATTTAAACTAATTATCAATGATAGGGTGATACTAAAGTTCATGGTATTTTACTGAAAAAGTTCATTATATGTCCGTTTCATAGAAATTTTTTGTTAAATTAAAAACTAAAACATGTGAAATTATGTTAAGATTAAAGTAGCATGTTAGTTTGTTTTAATTTGCTTAACACGTGCCTTACAAATGAAAAAAGAATATGATATCGGAGATAACTCCTCTTTTGTCGATTTGTTTAAAAAAAAATTGAGATAGAAAAGAATG
The DNA here is from genome assembly GCA_030015575.1 of Agapanthus africanus. Lineage (NCBI taxonomy): Eukaryota > Viridiplantae > Streptophyta > Magnoliopsida > Asparagales > Amaryllidaceae > Agapanthus > Agapanthus africanus. Next base: position 34,833,458 of record CM057339.1, read on the forward strand.
GAGATGAAAGGACTTACAAGCTTAGATCATTAACAAGAACGAGGGGAAGCCTTCGGGTGTCATGGTTTCATCGGAGGTGCTCTGGTCGTCGAGATTGGCTTGCTACTCTACTTGGGGGGCTTAACTCCTCTTGGCACTTAGAGAGTTTGAGAGAATTTTTGCTTGAAATTTCAGAATGATGAAGATCTAAGGAATGGAGTGGTATTTATAGTGGAGAATTAGAATTTAGGAATTAAAAATGTGGATTAAAATGCATTAAAAAGGTGTTAAATGGTGAATTGAAGAGTCTCTATTTGATTGCAGAAAAATCAAACAGTGCAGGAGAGTTAAGGGGAGCTGAAGGGACAAGCGTGGAAAGCACGGGGTGATTTGGAGCACTTTGGACCGACGGGGCCGGCCAAATCAAGGAAACCGGCGGTCGGATTTTGTCGATCTGTCTTGAGATTTGTGCCACGTGTCAAGTTGGGTGTGTACACCTCATTGATCCTGTTTGATTTTTCTGAAACTTTTCATTTCTCCGTATATTGCATGTGCAACTCTTGAGCTTCCAATAATTAAAAAGAAAAATAAAAAAATAATTGGGTCTGAGGAGATTCGAACGCACATGCTATGTCACAGCAGTGTAAAAGTTTTACCAGTGAGTTACAAGTTGATTTTTAATTTTATTTAACAAAAATAATTTTAACTCTTACACGTGTTGAAATACCCTTTACTGTGAAATACAAGAAATTTCTGTACAGTGATTTCAGAATTGTTACATTCTACCCTTCTTACAAAAAATTTCGTTCTCGAAATTTACAATTATATAAGGACTAATTTTCAAAAAAGGTAAGGGTAACGTATACACATATCTTTTTCTCTTTCCCAAGTTGATTCTCCTGGCGAATCCTTTCTCTACATCAATCGGACCAAGTTTACTTCCTTGTTTCGTAATGTTTTCACGTTTTGGTCCAGGATCTCAACTGGTCGTTACTCGCAGATTAGATCAATTTGTACTGTGAGCTCTGAGTGATCAAGTATGTGGTTGGGGTCGCTCACATATCGTCGTAGTTAGGATATATGGAACACATTGTGCATTCCTTCCAATGAGGGTGGTAATGCTAAACGGTATGCCACTTCTCCAACTCGTTCGAATATGTCGAATAGTCTTATGTATCTTGGACTTAACTTACCCCTCTTTCCAAAACGTATCACTCCTCTGTTTAAAGAGATCTTCAAGAATACATGTTCTCTGGGTTGAAACTCCAAGTGTCGACGCTTTGCATATGCCCAATATTTCTGTCGGTCTTGTGCTAATCGCATCCTTTCCCTGATCGTGTGAACTATGTCCACAGTTGCCATGATTATCTATGGTCCAAGAAGTTCATGATCTCCAACGTCGTCCCAACTCAGTGGAAAACGACACTTCCGTCCATAGTGTGCTGCAAATTGTGTCATCCTAATGCTTGCCTGATAGCTGTTGTTGTAGGAAAACTCTACAAGGTGTAGGTGATCTTCTCACGATCCTCCAAAGCCTAACACATAGGCTCTTAGCATGTCTTTCAGAATCTGAATTGTTCACTCGGACTGTCCGTCTGTTTGTGGATGCTACGCCGTACTGAAATTCAGACTCGTTCCTAGGCTAGCTTGCAGACTCTACAAAAACTATGATCGGAATCTTGTATCACGGTCGGAAACGATGCAAACAGGTACTCCATGTAATCTCACGATCTCCTGCATGAGTTTATAGGTATAAAATATGGTACATCTTGAAGGTTTAAATACTACTTTAGATTTATACTCACCTCCATGTACTTCTTTACTAACGTCTCGGTTGACTGGCCAACTCTGAATGGAATAAAGTGAGCCGACTTGGTGATTCGATCCACAATAACCCAAATCGCATCGTTACCCTTCGTGCTACGAGGGAGAGCAGTCACGAAGTCTATGGTAATGTGCTACCATTTCCATTCTGGGATTAGTAACGGCTGAAGTAGACCAGCGATTCTGTGATGTTCAGGCTTCACTTGCTGACACACCAAATACTTGGCTACGCTCCTTGCTACTTTACGCTTCATTCCATGCCACCAATAGTGTTGTCGTAGATCCTTGTATATCTTCGTGCTATCGGGGTGTACAGAATAAGGAGAGCTGTGAATTTCTTTCATCAACTCTTCTCGAATAGGTCTGATTGCCACGCATAAACGACTTCCATATCTCAAGGATCCATTTTCGTGGATGATGAAGTCAGTCCGTAGTCCACTTTCTACTTGTTCTCGGATCCTTTGTAGCTTGGCATTATTTGCTTGAGCTGCCTTGATCTGATTGAAAAGTGTGGACTGGACTTGTAAATTCATCAAATATGAAGCGTTACATGGTATAACTACTTCAATCTCCAATCCATGCAATTCTTGCTGTAGTCTCCACTGAGATGTGAGGTTCATTGCTAATGGCTGGCGACTAAGGGTATCGGGAACTACGTTCACCTTTCTAGGATGATACTATAGATTGATGTCGAAGTCCGACATGAGTTCTAACCATCTTCTCTGCCGCATATTGAGTTCTTTCTGAGTAAATACATACTTAAGACTTTTGTGGTCAGTGTATATATCCACTCGTTCTCCCAACAGATAGTGGCGCAAAATCTTGAGTGCGAAGATGACAGCTGCCAATTCTAGATCACGTGTTGGATAGTTGCGTTCATGTAGCTTTAACTGTCTTGATGAAAAAACCACAACTTTTCCATGCTGGTATAGAACACATACTAATCCTTTACCGGACGCATCATAATGCACGACGAATCCGCCAGATTGATATGGTATTACAAGAATAGGTGCAGAGGTTAATCTCGACTTGAGTTCTACAAAAGCCTTTTCACATACTTCTGACCACATGAATGCTTCTTCTTTACGTGTGAGCTTGGTCAGGGGTGCTTCGATCTTTGAGAATCCTTCGATGAATCGTCGGTAGTATCCTACTAAGCCCAAGAAATTTCGTATATTTTTCACCGTCTTTAATGTTTGTCACTCGCTGAAAGCTAACACTTTAGCTGGATCCACAGAGATTCCTTCGCCCGAAACAATATATCCGAGAAATCCGACTTGATCCAGCCAAAATTCACACTTGCTGTACTTGGCGTAGAGCTGATGTTTTCGCAATATCTCTAGGACAATCCGTAAGTGCTTGGTGTGCTCTTTCCAATTCTGTGAATACACCGGGATGTCGTCGATGAAGACGACAACAAACCTGTCTAGATACTCTCGGAAAACTTGCTTCATCAGGTTCATAAAGATAACAGGTATATTGGTCACTCCAAATGGCATTACGAGATATTCATAATGACCATAACGAGTTCTAAACGCTGTCTTCGAAATGTCAGACTTTTTGACCTTCACCTGATGGTAACCCGAACGAAGATCTAACTTTAAAATGACATAAGACCCACTTAACTGATCAAAAAGTTCATCGATGCGCTATAGTGGATACTTTTTCTTAATTTTCACTTCGTTCAGAGCTCAATAATCCACACACATCCTGTAGGAACCTTCCTTCTTCTTCACCAGTAGCACCGGAGATCCCCAACTCGAAGTACTGGGACGAATCCAACCTTTCTTCAGGAGTTTGTCCAACTGAATGCGGATCTCCTTCAATCTCTCCGGAATTAATCGGTACGGAGCTTTTATTACTGGTTGTGCGCCGGGTTGTAAATCGATACTGAATTCAAAAGATCGATCGAGAGGCAAACCTGATATATCTTCTGGAAATACATTCTCGAACTCTCGAACTACCTTTGGATTCGATTCTTCCGCTTGCAAGGCTGCAATCTCTGCCATCTTTAGTTTTGCTCAGTAGATGCTAGGCTCTAAGGTTCGGTCTCCATTCTTGAAATAGAACACTAGGTGATCTGGTATTTCGAACACTACCCTCCTTTGGCGACAGTCGATTGTAGCGAAGAAAGTTCCCAGCCAGTCCATTCCTAAGACTATGTCGAAGTTTGGTATGTCTAGCACCTTGAAGTCCGCATAAAATTCTCGATTGCAGACGACTACTGGATATAGATCGTATCTTAAAGTTACTTTTAGAATGTCGTTCTCTGAACTAACGTTCCAACTGGATATGAGCGGTTTAACTGGGATCATATGAGTTCGGAAGAACCGTTGCGACATAAAGTAATATGATGGCCCAGTGTCAAAGAGCGCTAGAGCAGGTAGTGAGGCTACTAAAATTGTACCTATGTCGTGTGGGATAGGTTTAGGTATAACAGATATAAGATGACTATGAATTGAAAGGATTTGAAAGAGAATACGGAAGGGATTTACCAGTGATAACCTGACCCGTAGCTCCGGCCTCTTCGACCCACATGATGAATGCTTGGTGTCGCGGCACTTTCCTCTGTGCCTACTTAAACACTCGGCATTGGGGTTGAGGGGTCTGGATGCGGGGAGCTAGAGCTGGTAGAGATAACCGGGTAGGAGGAGCTTGGATCGCCAGTATAGCTGGAGGGTTGTTGGGTACTCGGTTTTGTGGGCATGCTCCAATGGCGTGAGTGGGAGACCCACAGATCAGCCACAAGTTGTTCGCCCTATGACAATTCATCAAAAAATGCCATGTTCTTTTGCAGTAGATGCAAAAGTCTGGCCTGCTGTTGGCGAATGAACCTACTGACCTCCGAGATGGTCCATTAAAATCTGGCCTGGAAGAGGCCCCTCCTGTGATCTGGTGCACAGGGCTTTTCACACCGGCAATCTGCGGCCTGCCCTTTTTCTTCACAACTGCCTCATAGCGTCGGGCAGCCTTCAAAACAAGTTCATGGGTTAGGAAATCCCCTATAGTGAGTGTGTCATGTCCCGCTTCCCATGATACGGCGAAGTAGACGTGACAGGCACGCGACGTATTTACTCAGAAGTAAACACGTTGAGCGTAAATAAGCAATATAAATAAATGCATAAGTATAACAAGATATGTAATATGAACAACAACTTTTTATTAACTTTCATTTTTTACATTACAACTGATTTGAAAAGAAAATGTACAATGATAGAAAGGAATGCCTAAACAATGGCATATGAACTGAAATAAGTACAAGTAAAAGCTAGAAGTCTGGCTGCTTTATGAACTGGTCCAAGTCGTGCTGGCTGGGCTCAGTCTCCTGAGGGTCCGGTCCTCCTGACGAACATTCTAAAGGAAAAAATAGAAGGAATGTCGTCAGCGAAATAGCGCTCGGTAAGTCCCAAAAGTAAGAGTAGAATAGAATAGAACAGAACAAGTAGAGAGTATATGATTGGTAATTTGTACAGGTATATATTTGTTATACTAACGTAGTTGTTTGTAGCTTGGTACAGAAGGTATCGGTGTATACGAGAGGAGTTCAACTTTCTCCGTGGACTCTGGTAACCATGTTGGGGTAAAAATTTACACCCCGGTTGACCAAATCAAAATCAAAGTCAACCCCAAACCAAGTGGGCCCAGTCCCAGGTCAAGTGGGCCCATGCTCGAGTCGAGCCCGAACATGAAGCGGCCGGCCTTCCCCATGCCAAAATAAAAATTTTGTAATAAATATTTTTGGTGTATTTTTTTTATGAATAAATGTAAGAAAAATAGGCATAAAGCCAAATTTTTGTAAAACCCATGGCTCATGTGCAAAAGAAATGAGCACATGAAACATGAGATGGGCAAAATACCATTTTGTAAAGCCCAAGAAGCTATATGTAAAGTTTGTAACCTATAAAGGCAAAGATAATGAAAATATCTCAACAACTTTTTCTCTCTCTCAAAATCTAGGGTTTTTGTGCCTTCTTCTCCTTCTTCAAGGTTCTAAATTTCCTTCCCCTTTTCAATTAAATCAAGAGTTTTACTCTTCATTTTCCAAAATTAAATAGTTTTTCACCACAAAACACACAAAGGGGAGCTCAGATCTTCTATTAGATCTCAAAAATGGGAGATTTTTTTAAATCTCACCCCCTTTCTCTAAGATCCGGCCAACCAAGAGGAAGAAGAAGGAGACCCATCTCCAAAAATCCCATTTTGGGAAGATCCAGGACCAAAGGGGAGAGATACAAAGGGTTCCCCTTTGATCATTTCTAAAGATTTCTAAGAGTTTAACTCCATTCAAGATCTGTTGGAGTTCAACTCCATAAATTAATCTCTTTTTAGAAGTTTAACTCCAGAAGTCAAATTGGGAGCATGGCTCCCAGTGCAGGGACAAAGTCCCTTTTCCTGCTGACGTCCAGCGCCCGCGTGCCAAGCACGTAGGGCGCCCAGTGCCCACGTGCCAAGCGCGTGAGGCGCCAGCGCCCGCGTGCCAAGCGCGTGAGGCGCCAGCGCCCGCGTGCCAAGCGCGTGAGGCGCTGGCATCCACGCATCCTTTGGACGCTATTCTTCCCTTTATTTTATATACACACACACTCCACAACACTTTTCCCGTAAAACTCTTCAGGAACCTCGATATATCCAAAACCTCTTAAGACACACATACGCACAGTGCACATTGAGTTCGCATGACCTGTTTGACCCGTCAATCGGAGGTTCTCTCGCTCCAAAGGCGAGGGGTAATTAACGGCAGCTTAGTCCGCGGCTGCCGGAGATTCGGATCCTTACAATCAATAAACCCCAGCCTACCCTAGGCAGGAGGAATCTATAGTACGCCTGAAAAGCGCGCGCGTATTCCCATCTCAATAGGATGATAAAAAACACCCTACAAACCCGTAGTACAAGGCCCGTCAAAAGCCACGGGACAACGGCACAGGATATTCAGTCAGGTGTCTTTTAGTGACCATCTCGGTCCACTTCTAATACATTCCGTACCAGTCTACCCCGTTAAATCCCGTAATGTATATTGTATTGATTGTAGTTATTAGACTTATCGAGACCATGGATACAAGTTATTCATGTAATCAGGTTCAGGATGTATCAAGTAGCCAGGTAGTCAAGTCAAGATATAGCCATGTTTGCATGTTGATATTGTTCTGGTATTCAGGTTCAGATTCAAGTATTCATGTTTGAATTGGATTCAGATTATACTTAGACTCAGATTGAGTCAGACACTTTAAAACAAATTTAGATCCTGAATTATATTCGGGTGTTATCGATAACTGCTGCACATGGACGACAGGATTTGTGTTTTTTCCAAGACAATTACCATTGATAACTCCGTTAAGTTTTTCTACCTTAAATAGCCAAGCACTCACTTTCTACGGCTCCTTGAGGCTCAAGAAAATTGATCCCGCTTAAATCTATACTTACTAAGGTTCTTAATGTAATTTTATATAACTCAGGGGGGTTTTATGAAAAATATTTTATATACTTTCAAAATAAAGCTCGAGTAATTATTTATGTTCTTTAGGGTTTTCATGGATGTGAATTTTAAAGAGTGAGGTATATTAGTGAATATTTACATAGCTTGAATAGTTCAAGGTATTTTAGTGTAAAACTTGTCTTGTATTGATACTTGATGGTATTTTAGTGAAACTTATCATTCTTTTATTTTTAGAAAAAACATGGAATTTTATTATAACTTGAAAATATGTGGTTTGATAATATTTATATAATATTAAAAATTAATTTTATTATTAATTAGATAATCTCGTTTTTCTTAAAAATCGTATTAAAAATCTTTCGAGACCGAATACTCCGTGAGGAGGTCTGCATCATGCTCTACTAGCCTGAGAATGTGCGATAATCCGCACCATCCAATAGCGGGTTCCCCAAAATGGGTTAAAGAGGCATAATCGCAAAGAATTTAATAATATAATTAAAAAGAAAACCGGGTTTTTATAGTCGATGGTATTTTAATGAAATATTGTATTTACCACAAAAATATGTTTCCAAGAGTATCGTTCTATATAAACATGTGTGTATGTGAGGGGTAGGTCATTACCCCGTGAAGTTTTCTAGAGGTATGATTAAGCAAACTAATAAAATATGGTAAATACAAAGTTCATGGTATTTAAATGTAAAACTCAATTTAAAGTAATTTAACAAGATTATTTAGGGTGAAAGTTGTTTCTAATTATTAGTTTTATGGTTATAAACATATGTTAAGAATATGGATGAGTAATGATTATGAAAAAGTGTGATTTCAAGGTTTTAGAGTCAAAAGTCGGTGTTAACTCCACTTACCGACATATTTTGAAAAGGAGAACTTTTTATGTAGAAAGAGAAGAATGAGATGTGACTTACTAGCTAGAAAGGTAAGAAAGAGGTAGAAGAAGATAGCTTGATCGTTGCGAAACTTGCTCGATTCCTCGTCGGAAGTTGGTCTTGGGCTAACTCCACTTCTACTCCACTTGTACTTAGAAAAATTTGATAATTTTGGCTAGAGATTTCAGAATGAGGAAAGGTTAGGGTATGGGGTTGTATTTATAGTGTGAAATTAGGATTTTGGAATTGAAAGAATGAATTAAAATGCATTTAAATTGAATTTAAAGGTGAAACTGACTTCTTTGTTTTAATTCAGAGTAAAAAAAAGTGCAGGGGTAATAGGGGTAGGCCAAGGGTTTTGTGTGCAAAACACGGAGGCTTTTCACCTACGGATGACCGTCGGCACTGGCCCATGGAGTGATTTCGCCGGTCCAATGGTGAGGGGTGTCGTTGGATTCTCGACATGTGTCCATCTCTCTGTTTATAATATTATGCACATGTTTGTTTTTCCTGACTTTTCATTTCTATGTGCAGTACACGTGTAAACTTTTGGGCCTCCAAAAAGTTTAAAAGAAAATCAGAAAAAATAATATGTGTCTGAGGGGATTCGAACAAAGGGGCTACGTCACAGCAGTGCAAGGTTTTACCAATGAGCTACAAGTTGTTTCTTACCGTTCTTAAACAAAAATAACTTATAAATTGTACTCAGGCTTGCAAACTCTATTCTGTACATTAATTTAAAAATTTTCGTACAGTAAAATCAGAGTCGTTACATTCTATCCTCCTTATAAAAATTTCGTCCTCAAAATTTATGGAAGGAAGTTGGAAAAAAATTGATTACAGTAGTGGGAAGAACTACTTATACTTTACCGAAAGTGCATGAAAAATGTTTGAAAGAACGTAAGAATGCAAATGTTGAAAAAGATGGAAGGAAGATTACCGGTGTTACCTTGACTTATAGCTTCGGCTTCTACGACCGCTAAAGTGAAAGCCTGACGCCGGGGTACATTCCTTCTAGCTGGAGGCACATTCCTCTGTCCTTGGGGCATATTTCTCTGCCCTTGAGGTATGTTCCTCAGTGCCTGTTGGAATTAAAGAGGAGGCTGTGCAGGAGGTCCACGTGGAGGTGGAGCAGGGAGAGCAAGACGAGGTGCAGGAACCTGAATAGCTGGCCGCGGCGGAAAGGTGGTTGCTGGTCTGGGGGCTGGAGCTAGGTTGAGTCTATGAGGACATGCTCCAATGGCATGAGTAAAAGCGCCACAAACTAAGCACATGCCGCTTGCACACTTGCAATCCTTTACCAGGTGTCCATTCCTCTTGCAGTAGAAACAAAAACCTGGACTGAGCTGGTTAAATGGTACTTCCGGTCTCCTGGGTGCAAAAGTTGGCATGGAAGTGGCTCCTCCTGCCATCTGAGTGGCAGGGCGCTTTACACCGGCAGTCTAAGGTCTGCCCTTCTTCTTCACCACTGCCTCATAACGTCGGGCAGCATTCAGTGCAAGATCATGGGTTGGGAAATCCCCTGTAGCCAGTGCAGCTTGGATTTCCGGGTCCAACCCTTACTGAAATCTTCGTGCCCTAATATCAGCAGTCGGGATCAGGTGTGCCGTGAACCTTCTAAGCATGGTAAACTCAGTATCGTATTTATCCACAGATTTGTTCTATATTGAATCTTGTTGTAAGTGGATGAACTGTTGTTCCATGTCGAAACGGGAAGTTTCAGGGAAGTATTTTGCGTTGAATATATCGCGAAATGTCCTCCATTCAATTGGTTGGGCGAGTCGGCTTTCTTCAGCATTCCACCAGACTGTGGCGTTATCTGTTAGTTGCAGCTTCACAACTCTCACCCAAGCAATCTCTGGCACTTGTGTTGCTGCCAGATCATCCTCTATAGACTGAGCTCATTCCTCTGCCTCTAGTGGGCTCTCTTTCCCAGAAAAGTGCTTCGGGTGCAATGCCCGGAATTGCTTGACTCCGGGTGTTTCGACCTCTGGGCGGTGCATCAGTATAGCAGTCTGCTGCTGCCAACCCTCCAAGAGGCTCTTGATTGCCTCAAGCAGTACCGTCTGCTCATTGATGGGAGCGGTAACAGTAGGCGGTGGTGGTAGGGTAGGAGGTGGAGTGTTTCCATTCACGTTGGTGCTGGTGTTATTGGGAGAATCCATGATCTTGATAGAAAAAGAAAGGTTAGAATAGATTCAAAGAATTTGAAATATAAAAAATGTATAGTTGTTGATTCTTATAATTATTGTGATATATATTGCTTAGGATTTCATGCAGAATTGACCTTCATGGGCCGCCAACAAAACCTGTCACGCCCCGCTTCCCAGAATACAGGGAAGTAGACGTGACGGGTTTAGGGTTATTCGGCACGGCTACAATTTTAAACGGGCATGGTTGATGCATTGTAGAACCTTATTAGAGTGTCTAATAAAAATCTAAAGTAAAACAAAGTGAGTGGACTTTGTCAAAGCATTCACAAGCTTCTACAAGCTTCATGCTTGTGACAAAAGCTCCACTAAATTGTAATTACCTTATATAATTATTAACCACCATTTAAAATAGAATGGTGTATGTCTTGCACACCCATGTATGATGTATCATCAACCATGATACAAAAAGAAAACACATTTTAATATATATCACATATATATTAAAGTTGTGCACATGTGAGAAAAATCCTTAAGTGAACAAGTGTTAGTTAATGTAAACTAGTATATCTAATATACAATTATACACTAAATTATTAAATCAACACTTGACTTAATAATCCGGTCATATCTCATATAACCAACTAACATCCATTGTATCGACTTATCGAATCAACACTTGATTCGATAACCCGGCTATATCATATATAACCGACCGATACAAAAAGTCGCGAGAATAGAATACAGTATCACATACACGCATTATTCTCGGTCCCGCACATATCACATACGTGCTCCTATTTCGTTTTTCCTGAGCTAGTAAAACCTCTATGTAGGACTTTAAAGACTCGTCAATACGCCGGCAGTAGGTGATGATCACATCAAGCACCCACAAGCCGTCAGCGGTACTAGCTGGACGTAACGGCCACCCGGGTATTGAGCGATCAGAAGATCAGCAAGCAAGCCCGCTCCAACTCCTGTAAAAGCCTGCCGGTAACACTTCCCGTACAGTCCGGTCTCCTCGTCTGATATGTCGCATATCAAGTCTAGGGGTGGTAAACGTCAGACCCCAATAACCGATAAGTCGTGCCGATGTGAGGCTCATAACGGGTCGAGAAACTACTGGTAACACTTACCAGTAAATCTCTAAATTAGCCCTGGCCAGGGACTTCCCTGTTATGGCCAATCGAGCACAGCGCAATATCAACCCCCAATACCGGGAGAGACGAAACCCCTCCTATCGCTCATTGCCTCCATGTGACTCGGGACTGTACCCAAAAACCACCGTTTTGCACGCCCTCTTGGACGTGGTAAGGTGGAAATCAAAGCACAGTGGGAATCACACAAGACTCTATGACGATCTCGGGTCTACAGACTAACCTGCACAAGTGTCACCAGAGAACTGCCATCTGACGTGAGGTATAATACCATCTGGGAGTTCTCGGCGAGTCCGTCCAGTGTACCCAGTCTCCACTGAGCACCCGTATACCATCTCTGATGTCAAACACCAATGGATATGGGATCATCCATCGCCCATCTCATGGGTCGAGAAGCGTATACGCTAGTCTACTCTGGTATATCGATGCCCTGTCTCGATACACCTACGACTAGGAACATTAAAGGATGTACTTATGGACTACTCTATCCCCATTAGTATGATCTGCATCATAGTCCAGGTAGTCAAGTACACATCTTAAGGGCTTTACCAACATGTAACCATAAGACAGTATCAAGAGACAAGTATACATGTTAAGATAAAGAGCAACCAGATAGCATACTATCATATCGAGCAAGAAAGTCCTCTCTATATATGTCCAAGCATCCAATATAATATACATCATCTGTACAATACTGGCCTCTAGGGCATACATACAACTAACAACGGGAACGCGACGTATTTATTGACGTTGAGCGTAAATAAGCAATATAAATAAATGCACAAGTATAACAAGAGATGTAATATGAACATCAAATTTTTATTAAGTTTCATTCTTTACATTGCAACTGATTTGAAAAGAAAATGTACAATGATAGAAAGGAATGCCTAAACAGTGGCATATGAACTGAAATAAGTACAAGTAAAAGCTAGAAATCTGGCTGATTTATAAACTGGTCCAAGTCGTCCTGGCTGGGCTCGGTCTCCTGAGGGTCCGATCCTCCTGACGAACATTCCAAAGAAAAAAATAGAAGGAATGTCGTCTGCGAACTAGCGCTCGGTAAGTCCCAAAAGTAAGAGTAGAATAGAATAGAATATGACAAGTATAGAGTATATGACTGGTAATTTGTACAGGTATATGTTTGTTATACTAACGTAGTTGTTTGTAGCTTGGTACAGAAGGTATCAATGTATACGAGAGGAGTCCAACTTGCTCCGTGAACTATGGTAACCCGCAGTACAAGACCACGTCAAAACCCACGGGACAACGACACATGATAACATGTGTCTTTTAGTGACCATCTCGTTCTACTTCTAATACATTCCGTACCGGTCTAGCCCGTTAAATCCCGTAATGTATATTGTATTGATTGTAGTTATCAGACTTTCCAAGACCATGGATACAAGTTGTTCATGTAATCAGGTTCAGGATGTATCAAGTAGTCGGGTAGTCAAGTCAAGATATAGCCATGGTTCGGTCAAGTCAAGTCATGTTTGCATGTTGATATTGTTCTGGTATTCAGGTTCAGGTTCAAGTATTCATATTTGGTATATAGATTCATGTTTGAATTGGATTCAGATTAGAATTAGACTCAGATTGAGTCAGACACTTTAAAACGGATTTGGATTCTGAATTATATTCGGGTGTTATCGATAACTGTTGTACATGGATGGAAGGATCTGTGTTTTTTTCCAAGAAAATTATCATTGATAATTCTGTTAAGTTTTTCTACCTTAAATAGCCAAGCACTCACTTTCTCCGACTCCTTGAGGCTTTAAAGAATTGATCCCTGATTGGTATGAAAAAGTGTGTTTGTAGAATAACCGCAATCAATAACGGTGTCGCGTGTGGCTAGACCGAGATGAGTACGAGTCGTCTTCAGGGAAACGTTGAATCTTTTAATCTTACTTTATGTGTGTTGATTAGGAAAGCAGGAAGAATAATGAATAGTGAAGAATGGTTGTAGATTCTAGATCTATGTCAAACACGGATGTATGATATAGATCTAGATTAACTACGGATGTAGGTTTTATATTAGAAGGGGGCTTGTAGGGTTCGTTGAGATTTAGTAGTCATGGATGATTAATTAAAGATTACTCCTTTTATCCTTTAATAGATTTAAAACTAGATCGACAGTGATGCATGTAGATTAGGGTTTCTGGAGGGAAAAGGGTCCCCATTCTTAACCCCTATCTTGACATGGGTCTCCGTTCATGTCTAGCCTTTTACCAAAACAATTGTTAATCTAATCTCTAATCGTGGTCGTGAATATCAATAAATTGATAGCACGCCCGATTAGGATGTTAACTATTCTTTTGATAAAGTTTATAAACTTTATAGGACGTAAAAGAAGTTAAAGGATTTTAATCGTCCATAGATCTACCCTGATCCTACGAACCCTATCAAGCGGAGAATTACTCGTGCATGATGGAGATAAAAGAACGGATAGAGATCATGATGTAAATAAAGAAAATAAAATGCAATAAGAATAAAACAACTACCTTTATTAATCAACTTAATCAATTACACTTTGTTCCTTTAGAAAATGATTATAAAACCCTAGTTTGCTTCTCGATCTCTTCTTAAAGAGGTAGATGAACAGCTGATGATCAACCTGGAATCTTGAATCGTCTTGAACTTCGTGATCTCGTCGGTTTGATGATTTTTCCGAGACTCTCGGTCCTTTAAATAGTCTCAAAACCCGAATCCATAGTTTCCTAATAGGGTAACTAGTTGTTAGGATCCTACAGGTAAAAATCCCAAATCTCAACTCCTCAATATTGCGGCGGAACCACCGCAATATGCTCATTTTAGTCGCGCTTTAGCCACGCTTTGGTGGGATCTTTGACTCAAATTTCTAGAGATTCATTCAGTTGTCATGTGGTGATCTTTTGAATATCTGGAGTTTGGAAATCTTCTCTAAGTCACTGCCAGAATTGACTTCTTCGATTCACTTGAATATTTCGGCAGATTTGATCTCGCCAACTCAGATTTCCTTGATTTCAGTCCTGATATAATTTCTGCACAATATCTCAATGAATAATGTTAGTAGAATTTATTTTTATTGAGATATTATCCTAACCATTTGATATGATATTAGAGTTTAAGAGAATTGGTTAATGATATTTGATAAGGTAAGCATATCTAAATGGACTAAATATGATATAGATATTGTATGCTTACATTTTCCTTCATAATGTTAATTATAATATATAAACATATGAAAATAGTATTTTTACAGATAAACCCCCATATGTGTCATATTTATAATAAACACCTTTTATTATATAAAAATAGTAAGGAAAATGTCATATCAAATGCACGATATTTTCGAGATCCCGCTTAAACCTATACTTACTAAAGTCCTTAATGTAATTTTATATAACTCGAAGGGGTTTTATGAAAAATATTTTATATACTTTCAAAATAAAACTCGAGCAATTATTTATGTTCTTTAGAGTTTTCAGGGATGCGAATTTTAAAGAGTGGGGTATATTAGTGAATATTTACATAGCTTGAATAGTTCAAGGTATTTTAGTGTAAGACTTGTCTTGTATTGATACTTGATGGTATTTTAGTGAAACTTGTTATTCTTTTATTTTTAGAAAAAACATGGAATTTTATTATAACTTGAAAATATGTGGTTTGATAATACATATATAATATTAAAAATTAATTTTATTATTAATTAGAAAATCTCGTTTTTCTTAAAAATCGTATTAAAAATCTTTCGAGACCGAATGCTCCGTGAGGAGGTCTGCATCTCGCTCTACTATCCCGAGGATGTGCGATAATCCGCACCATCCAATAGCGGGTTCCCCAAAATGAGTTGTAGAGGCATAATCGCAAAGAATTTAATAATACAATTAAAAAGAAAACCAGGTTTTTATAGTCGATGGTATTTTAATGAAATATTGTATTTGCCACAAAAATATGTTTCCAAAAGTATCGTGCTATGTAAACATGTGTGTATGTGAGGGGCATGTCATTACCCCGTGAAGTTTTCTAGAGATATGATTAAGCAAAGTAATAAAATATGGTACATACAAAGTTCATGGTATTTAAATGTAAAACTCAATTCAAAGTTATTTAACATAATGATTTAGGATGAAAGTTGTTTCTAATTATTAGTTTTATGGTTATTGTCACGCCCCGCTTCCCAGAGTACGCTAATATGGGCACGTGACATAGCCAACCATGCTATCTGCGGATAGGAAAAATCATTCCACAGTCACATTACGGCTGTAGAGATATCAAGAACAAAATAAAACTAACTATCTAGTACATGTCCATAAGCCAGAGTAAAAGAGTCATGAAATAACAATATGCAGAAGCTAAAGGATACAATAAATGAAACACCTGGAGTGAAACTACATACCGACAGGAACCTCACCGCTCGCCTAACAGCGGCAAAACTCCTAATCAATCTGCAGTAAGGTAGAAGAATCTGGGCCATGCAAAACCCAGACGTCAGCGCGTCATATCAACAAGTAATATAATATGAACAGTGTAGCAGGCAATGCAATATAAACATGAATAAAACAAGTGTAACAATAATATAAGTCAGAGCAGTGCAGGGTAGTGTGTTGTGGGTAAACTAAACTGTTCTATCAGGTTTTCTGTTCTAAGTCTTTGAAACCAAATTGATGAATCATCGATGTAACTCAATAGTATCCCGTGCATGCCCAGGACCACGGTCTAAGACTCTCGAGCTGAAACCGAGACGTGCCGCTAGGCAGTAAAAGGAGCAGGTACAGGCGAGTGATGTCAGCATCATCACTCCAGGGCTGGCCTAGCCCGTAAGACTGATCAGAACAGGTATCGAACTGTTGAGTTACAAGTCAGGTTTCACCTTTGATTTTCCCATACCCCCAAGTTATGTATGTCAAGTCAGGTATTCAGTAATCAAGAACTAATGCCAACACAGGATCAGGTAAAAAGCAGGTTTGTCTGGATAGACAATAGGAACGGTCCTTGAGGACTACATGTCAGGTTTGTTGGCATTAGACACAAGATCAGGTAACGGGTCAGGTCATGGTACATCAGGTCAAGTCAAGCAGTGTACGGTACCATGTCGGGTCAATCAATATGCGTGTAGCAAGTCAAGTCAAGATGTAAACAATGTCATAGGTGTGCTCACAATTAGTTATATAATCAAGCATGGTTATCATCAATATGATATAAGCAATGAATTAAGCAATAGGCAGATCTACTAAATTTGCAGTACAGCTATCAGTTGTGTCACAGAGATGATTTCAATGTTATGCGAATGCAGGATGACAATTATGGCCTTTTAATCATGTTAACAAGTTTAAGAACTTGAGAGGTGCAATGATTTATATATACAGGTTTAATACAGCTATTACAGGTTAAAATGCACACGGGTGTCCAAATGGAACAAAACTATAGAGATAGTTGCCATAAGCTATGTCAATATTAAAATGTGATTAAACAGGTAAATGTGGTTGTTAGGTTCAATTGCAGACTGTAGGTTCCAAGTCTAAGGATAAAATGATATATAACAATATTGTACATGAATATGAGAAATGATCGTACCAAGTTAAATTTATCGGTTTAGGGTGTCATTAATATATATGTAAATATTGTTTAGCATGTAGCAAGGGGTACTTGCCTCGACGGGTCGCGGATCGAAAAACGGAACGATAAATATTGGCGGGGAAACTCGCGACGAGCGCACAGTTCACGGAATGAACCCAAACAACGAACAATGGAACCACACGGGTCGGGGTACCTCTGATGATCCGTGGGACGGGTGGTGACGGTCGACCTCATCGACGGAGCTCCGGCGGTGGCCTACGACGGCAGCGACAGAACCTGCCAATCCTTCCCGAAACCATTGTTGAAGTGGTCCATCAGATAGAGTTGATTTCATACTGTCCCCATATGTAATATGAGAATCTGAAACAAGAGCTCTTAGGTGTTCAGCCGCATTCCTGCATGCCCCAGAATTTTCTGCCGACCTCAACTGCACCATTAGAGACAGCCAATGGTGAAGGCACTTGACATAGGATAGCCAAAGCAGTACCTTTGCTGTCTGATAATTGCTTTTCCCGGCCCTTTGACTTTGCTTCCGCCATAGCTATTTCACCGGCAAGCACCGAATGTATTATTAGATTCCCATTTATCTCAACATGCTTCCCATTTCTCGGTACATAA
Source organism: Agapanthus africanus (assembly GCA_030015575.1). Classification (NCBI taxonomy): domain Eukaryota; kingdom Viridiplantae; phylum Streptophyta; class Magnoliopsida; order Asparagales; family Amaryllidaceae; genus Agapanthus; species Agapanthus africanus. The sequence goes on from CM057339.1 coordinate 34,851,060, forward strand.
AGAAATGCCGGTGGACTCTCACTAGAGTCATTGACACCGCAATGATTACTCCCCATTTTTCCACTACACAGTCCAGATTCCTGAGTATTATTTAAACTACGACTGCGACCATTACCATTAACACTCAAAACTATACCATTACCCTTCTCCCTGCTTCCTCCAAATCCAAAATTCATCACACCTGCAAACAACATCATAACAAGCAGCACCCCAAAAAGGCTCACGCTTGCAATCTTCTTCGTCCTGCTCTTCTTATTCTCAGGCTTCTTCACCTTGGGAGAAGCCGCAGACTGCTGAGGCTTCAACCTCGGTATGGGGAGATAAGGAACCGGAGCCCCACTAGACCTCATAGGATAAGGAACCCATGGGAAATGATACAGAGGCGGCGGCAGATAAACAAGACTACCATTAACATTGTTGTCGTTGCCGTTTCCACTGCTCCCATTCAATTGTTGCTGCAATCTCGCATTCTCAGCCATGTAAAAAGAGATCTTTCCATTCAAATTGGCAATGGTAGAGATCATAGCCTTTACCTTTTCCACTAGCTCCTCGACATAATGCTTCTTCCACTGCCGCGACAGCTGGGCGCTCTCTCTGTTCCTCATCAGCCTCGCCTTCCGCTTCTCGCCCTCTTCTGCTGCCACACTAATCGTGCGGGACGAGTTCACTTCATCGGATCGTCTCTTGCGATTCACAGAGCTAGGGTTAGGGCTAGGGTTTCCAATTCTATCATTCTCATCGTCCATTTTCCTCTTGAGCTGTTGATGCGTGTTGACTCCCGAAACGAACGAGGAGTTGCCAGATTCAGGCGATCCCCGATTGGAATTCGAATCGGTGATAAGGTTTGAATCGGAATTGGGATTAAAATGGGGATTTGGGGATGATCCATTTGGATTCTCTTCAGATTGAGGAAGAAAGAGATCATTGATAGAGAAATCGAGATCGACGTCGATATCGTCGAGATTGGGATCGGAACCGAAGCACTCAGACATGGGGAAATCGCCATCGGGGAGGAGATTGGGATCGGAGAAGGAAAGATCGGATGGATCGAATTGAGGGGGGGAAAGGAGGTTAGGGAAAAGATTTTAATTAACAGATTTAGTATAGAAAAATCTTATAAGTTTAAGAAAATATATTCAATGGTTTGAATATTAGAATTTTGGGATTTTGGCGTAAAATAAAACATTTCCAAATCGTGCCCGGGTCGGGTCCAAAAATTCGAAATTGAAATAATAGAATTTTAAGCGGAATCCAAAATTTAAAATGAAGTGTTTTATGATCAAAAAGCATACCCCCAAAACGGACACACGTACGTGCACGTAACCACCCAAACTCGCCCGTTTCACTGAACGGGACGAGAACACGACGCACGGTCGCTACCACAAGGCTAGGGGTGTCAAGTAGGCCAAGATGAATATTTTTAATTTTATTTCAGATGCCAAAATTTGTTATATGCAGAAATGAACTGACGGGGTAAAATTACAATAAGTAACAATCAAGCAAGGTAAATGAAATAAAGGTCACACTCCATTCATAAAGTAACAGAAATTAGTAGCATTGGGCTCGGGTGTTACATTATACCCAACTACAAAAAGAATTTCGTCCTCGAAATTCCAAGAATACAAAGACAGATAACTATAAGAAAAGGTGAGGAAACTTATGCCGTATTTCATCTTCTCGTTCCCAAGTGGACTCTCCATGCGAGCGATTACGCCAAGAAACAAGCACAAGAGGGATCACCTTGTTCTTAAGAACCTTTTCCCTTCGATCCACAATTTCAGTCGGTCGCTCCTCAAAAGTCAAGGCTTCTCGTACTGTTAGCTCTGAATGATCCAATACATGCGTTTCGTCTCGAACATACCTACGGAGTTGAGATACGTGAAACACATCGTGCACATTTGCCAAGGACCGCAGTAACGCCAAACGATACGCTACCTCACCAACACGTTCCAAGATCTCAAAGGGTCCAACGAATCGAGGACCAAGCTTTTCTCGACTTCCAAAACGAATCACCCCTCTAGTTGGTGATATCATCAAGAATACCAAATCACCCACGGCGAACTCTAGAGGTCTTCTTGACGTGTCTGCCCAACTCTTCTGTCGGTCTTGTGCTGCTTTCATATGATTTCTGATAGTGTTAACCTTCTCAACTGTCTGCACAACCAAATCTGGTCCCAACAATCTTCGTTCACCGACATCATCCCAACAAACAGGTGAACGACACTTATGACCATACAAAGATTCAAACGGAGCCATCTGGATAGTTGCCTGAAAACTGTTGTTGTAAGAAAACTCCACCAAATGTAGATGATCCTCCCAAGAGCCCTTGAAGTCCAACATGCATGCCCTCAACATATCTTCAAGAGTTTGGATCGTTCTCTCCGACTGACCATCAGTTTGAGGATGATAAGCCGTGCTAAACTTCAATCGAGTCCCCAAACTTTCCTGTAGACTCCGCCAAAAGTGTGATAAGAACCGAGTGTCCCGATCGGACACGATGCTCACCGGTACTCCATGCAATCTTACAATCTCTTGCATGTACCGCTCTGCCAAAGTCTCTGTTGATTGACCAACCCGAAAAGGAATAAAGTGAGCTGCCTTGGTCAGTCGATCAACAATCACCCATACTGCATTGTTGCCTTTTGGACTCCACGGTAAAGCCGTCACGAAATCCATGGTTATATGTTCCCACTTCCACCGAGGAATCGGAAGTGGTTGCAATAAACCAGCAACCCTTTGATGTTCAGCCTTAACTTGCTGACACACCAAGCACTTTACCACAAAGCGAGCAATCACCCGCTTCATGCCTTCCCACCAGAAATGCTGTCGAATATCTCGGTACATCTTTGTACCTCCTGGATGTACAGAATAAGCTGAACTGTGTGCCTCTTTCATAAGCTCTTCACAAATGTCTCCCTTTGGCATACACAAACGGCTACCATACCTCAACGAACCATCTTCGTGGATCAATAAATCTGTTCGCAGTCCGGCTTCAATCTGTCCTCGAAACCTTTGCAGTTTAAGATCCTGCGATTGTGCTGCTTTAATATTCTCGATCAACGATGACTGTACTTGCAGCTGCATCAACTGTCCCGTAGAACACGATAGCACAACCTCCAAGTCAAATCTTCGAAAATCTTCAACGAGCTCCCTCTGCGTAATTAACATCTGAATTGCTGGTAACCGACTAAGCACATCCGGCACGACGTTAACCTTCCCCGGATGGTACTTAAGATCAAGATCGTAGTCAGCCATCAGCTCCAACCCTCTACGTTGCCTCATATTAAGCTTCTTCTGTGTGAACACATACTTCAAGCTCTTGTGATCAGTAAAAACTTCGACCCTTTCGCCCAATAGGTAGTGTCTCCAAATCTTCAAAGCGAAAATCACAGCCGCAAGCTCCAAGTCATGAGTTGGGTAATTCTTCTCCTGGGTCTTTAACTGTCTCGATGCGTACGCTACAACCTTACCATGCTGCATCAAAACACATCACAATCCTTTCCCAGACGCGTCGCTGTGAATCACCAATCCTCCGGAATTGTCTGGCACGGTCAAAATAGGGGCGGTTATCAACTTCTGCTTCAACGTCTCAAAAGCTAACGCGCATTTGTTCGTCCACACAAACGGTACCTCCTTGCGCGTAAGCTTGGTCAACGGCTCTGCCAGACGAGCAAAGTTCTCCACAAATCTCCTGTAATATCCGGCGAGTCCAAGAAAACTTCTTATCTCCGCAACATTCTTTGGAATCGGCCAATCTCGAACTGCTGCATTTTTTTCTGGATCGACGGCAATTCCATTGCCAGACACAACATGCTCCAAAAACTTTACTTCCACCAGCCAAAACTTGCACTTACTCATCTTCGCATACAAATTCTCTTGTCTCAACGTTTGCAGTGCGATCTTCAAATGCTCAGCATGCTCCTCAAAACTCTTCGGGTAAACCAGAATATCGTCGATGAATACCACAATAAACTGGTCCAAGAACGGTAAAAGATTCGGTTCATCAAGTCCATGAATACTGCAGGCGCGTTCGTTACTCCGAAGGGCATCACTAAGTACTCGTAATGTCCATACCGAGTTCGGAACGCCGTCTTGCAAATATCTTCTGCTTTCACTCGGACCTGATGATATCCGGATCGCAAATCCAGCTTCGAGAATACCCTCGCGCCACTAAGCTGCTCGAAAAGTTCGCCAATGCGAGGGATTGGGTACTTGTTCTTAATAGTCACCCGGTTTAATTCTCGATAGTCGATGCACATCCTTCTTGTGCCATCCTTCTTCTTTACTAGAAGAACTGGAGCTCCCCAAGGCGAGTTACTGCTCCGGATCCAACCCTTTTCAAGCAATTCAGCAACCTGTTTCTTGACTTCTTCCAACTCTACTGGTGCCATTGGATAATACGCTTTGGATACTGGCGCTGCACCAGGAATAAGATCAATTGCGAACTCCACGTCTCGCTTCGGCGGTAATCCCGATATATCTTCAAACACGTCCATAAAATCAAGAACAACAGCCGGCTCTTCACTTTCATTACTTCCATTGATGCAAGAATATTGTTCGTCGGCCTAGCCCTAAACTTGACTGGCCCGACAGAACTGCTTCCTTACCGCAACTGCTGTCTGCTGCAAACTCCCCATCATCCCAGATAAACTCTGCTGCTCTCGGGCTGCCGCAAATACTTGCGAGAAAGTGGTCAAACCCAGGGAGACAATCTGCCTCTGGATGTCCACGTCCAAGCTGCGCATGAACCTCCGTGCCCTGTCTGCATCGTTGGCAACTAAAGGTCCAGCGAATCTGCTGAGTCTCGTCCATTCTGCTTTAGCCCGATGAATTTCTCTTCCATTCCCTCCCGTGTCGTCCGCGGGAAGAACTTCTCCAGGAAACTCTTTGAAAAATCCGCCCACTTGATCGTCTTGGGCAAACGGTTCTCTTCCACAAGCCACCATTCACGGGCGTAGTCTACTAACTGAATGCATACCACGTCTACTCTTTTCTCATCTGGAATCTGTGCCGCAATAAGTAAGTTCTCCGTATCAACCAGCCACTGCTCCGCTGGCAACGGCTCCTCCAAACCAGTAAATACAGACGGACCCAAACGCCTGAAATTTGCTACGGTCCCTACTCGATCAACTGGTTTAGCTTCAACATTGTTCACGGACTGTTGAACGATCTGCAAACCTTCCTGAAACGATTCCACTTGCTGCTGGATCAGCTCGGTCTGTTTCTTTTGATTCTCCAGCATTCCCCTTATCACTCTACGCATGGCGGCTTTGTCCATACGTCCTTGGTACGTCTTCAAATTCTTACCGGCCATATTCCTGAACTCAAAACACCCAATATTAGCATGATGATAGATTCAAAATGTAGATCAAGGCTAGAACTCCAAGTTACTTAAATAGAGTACCGCATTGTAACTATGCCGCGGTATCATAGCCACAATTACTTAACTCCACCCAAGTCACCTAAGTCTTAGAGATAACAAGGAATCAGGTTTTCGAGTCGATATGCAAAGAAAGTTTGCACATCATAAAAGATATAATCAGGAAGAATGTGATTCAAGAATGGTAAACGGCAAGGTGGCAGGACATGTTTCCTAAACACGGGTATTCTGATTCGTGTATTGGGTACAATACCCAACTACAAAAGAATCAACCCGACTAACCTATGGCTCTGATACCAAAAGAACCATGTCACGCCCCGCTTCCCAGAGTACGCTAATATGGGCATGTGACATAGCCAACCATGCTACCTGCGGATTGGAAAAATCCTTCCACAGTCACATTACGGCTGTAGAGATATCAAGAACAAAATAAAACTAACTATCTAGTACATGTCCATAAGCCAGAGTAAAAGAGTCATGAAATAACAATATGCGGAAGCTAAAGGATACAATAAATGAAACACCTGGAGTGAAACTACATACCGACAGGAACCTCACCGCTCGCCTAACAGCGGAAAAACTCTTAATCAATCTGCAGCAAGGTAGAAGAATCTGGGCCATGCAAAACCCAGACGTCAGCGCGTTATATCAACAAGTAATATAATATGAACAGTGTAGCAGGCAATGCAATATAAACATGAATAAAACAAGGGTAACAATAATATAAGTCAGAGCAGTGCAGGGTAGTGTGCTGTGGGTAAACTAAACTGTTCTATCAGATTTTCTGTTCTAAGTCTTTGAAACCAAATTGATGAATCATCGATGTAACTCAATAGTATCCCGTGCATGCCCGGGACCACGGTCTAAGACTCTCGGGCTGAAACCGAGACGTGCCGCTAGGCAGTAAAAGGTAGCAGGTACAGGCGAGTGATGTCAGCATCATCACTCCGGGGCTGGCCTAACCCGTAAGACTGATCAGAACAGGTATCGAACTGTTGAGTTACAAGTCAGGTTTCACCTTTGATTTCCCCATACCCCCAAGTTATGTATGTCAAGTCAGGTATTCAGTAATCAAGAACTAATGCCAACACAGAATCAAGTAAAAAGCAGGTTTGTCTGGATAGACAACAGGAACGGTCCTTGAGGACTACATGTCAGCTTTGTTGGCATTAAACACAAGATCAGGTAACGGGTCAGGTCATGGTACATCAGGTCAAGTCAAGCAGTGTACGGTACCATGTCGGGTCAATCAATATGCGTATAGCAAGTCAAGTCAAGATGTAAACAATGTCATAAGTGTGCTCACAATTAGTTATATAATCAAGCATGGTTATCATCAACATGATATAAGCAATGAATTAAGTAATAGGCAAATTTACTCAATTTGCAGTACGGCTATCAGTTGTGTCACAGAGATGATTTCAATGTTATGCGAATGCAAGATGACAATTATGGCCTTTTAATCATGTTAACAAGTTTAAGAACTTGAGAGGTGCAATGATTTATATATACAGGTTCAATACAGCTATTACAGGTTAAAATGCACACGGGTGTCCAAATGGAACAAAACTATAGAGATAGTTTCCATAAGCTATGTCAATATTAAAATGTGATTAAACAGATAAATGTGGTTGTTAGGTTCAATTGCAGACTATAGGTTCCAAGTCTAAGGATAAAATGATATATAACAATATTGTACATGAATATGAGAAATGATCGTACCAAGTTAAATTTATCGGTTTAGGGTGTCATTAATATATATGTAAATATTGTTTAGCATGTAGCAAGAGGTACTTGCCTCGACGGGTCGCGGATCGGAAAACGGAATGATAAATGTCGGCGGGGAAACTCACGACGGGCGCACGGTTCACGGAATGAACCCAAACAACGAACAATGGAACCACACGGGTCGGGGTACCTCGGATGATCCGTGGGATGGGTGGTGACGGTCGACCTCATCGACGGAGCTCCGGTGATGGCCTACGACGGCAGCGACAGAACCTGCCAATCCTTCCTGAAACCATTGTTGAAGTGGTCCATCAGATAGAGTTGATTTCATACTATCCCCATATGTAATATGAGAATCTGAAACAAGAGCTCTTAGGTGTTCAGCCGCATTCCTGCATGCCCCAGAATTGTCTGCCGACCTCAACTGTACCATTATAGACAGCCAATGGTGAAGGCACTTGACATGGGATAGCCAAAGTAGTACCTTTGCTGTCTGATAATTGCTTTTCCCGGCCCTTTGACTTTGCTTCCGCCATAGCTATTTCACCGGCAAGCACCGAATGTATTATTAGATTCCCATTTATCTCAACATGCTTCCCATTTCTCGGTACATAAAGAAATGCCGGTAGACTCTCACTAGAGTCATTGACACCACAATGATTACTCCCCATTTTTCCACTACACAGTCCAGATTCCTGAGTATTATTTAAACTACGACTGCGACCATTACCATTAACACTCAAAACTATACCATTACCCTTCTCCCTGCTTCATCCAAATCCAAAATTCATCACACCTGCAAACAACATCGTAACAAGCAGCACCCCAAAAAGGCTCACGCTTGCAATCTTCTTCGTCCTGCTCTTCTTATTCTCAGGCTTCTTCACCTTGGGAGAAGCCGCAGGCTGCTGAGGCTTCAACCTCGGTATGGGGAGATAAGGAACCGGAGCCCCACTAGACCTCATAGGATAAGGAACCCATGGGAAATGATACGGAGGCGGCGGCAGATAAACAAGACTACCTTTAACATTGTTGTCGTTGCCGTTTCCACTGCTCCCATTCAATTGTTGCTGCAATCTCGCATTCTCAGCCATGTAAAAAGAGATCTTTCCATTCAAATTGGCAATGGTAGAGCTCATAGCCTTTACCTTTTCCACCAGCTCCTCGACATAATGCTTCTTCCACTGCCGCGACAGCTGGGCGCTCTCTCTGTTCCTCATCAACCTCGCCTTCCGCTTCTCGCCCTCTTCTGCTGCCACACTAATCGTGCGGGACGAGTTCACTTCATCGGATCGTCTCTTGCGATTCACAGAGCTAGGGTTAGGGCTAGGGTTTCCAATTCTATCATTCTCATCGTCCATTTTCCTCTTGAGCTGTTGATGCGTGTTGACTCCCGAAACGAACGAGGAGTTGCCAGATTCAGGCGATCCCCGATTGGAATTCGAATCGGTGATAAGGTTTGAATCGGAATTGGGATTAAAATGGGGATTTGGGGATGATCCATTTGGATTCTCTTCAGATTGAGAAAGAAAGAGATTATTGATAGAGAAATTGAGATCGACGTCGATATCGTCGAGATTGGGATCGGAACCGAAGCACTCAGACATGGGGAAATCGCCATCGGGGAGGAGATTGGGATTGGAGAAGGAAAGATCGGATGGATCGAATTGAGGGGGGAAAAGGAGGTTAGGGAAACGATTTTAATTAACAGATTTAGTATAGAAAAATCTTATAAGTTTAAGAAAATATATTCGATGGTTTGAATATTAGAATTTTGGGATTTTGGCGTAAAATAAAACATTTCCAAATCGCGCCCGGGTCGGGTCCAAAAATTCGAAATTGAAATAATAGAATTTTAAGCGGAATCCAAAATTTAAAATGAAGTGTTTTATGATAAAAAAGCATACCCCCAAAACGGACACACGTACGTGCACGTAGCCACCCAAACTCGCCCGTTTCACTGAACGGGACGAGAACACGACGCACAGTCGCTACCACAAGGCTAGGGGTGTCAAGTAGGCCAAGATGAATATTTTTAATTTTATTTTAGATACCAAAATTTTTTATATGCAGAAATGAACTGACGGGGTAAAATTACAATAAGTAACAATCAAGCAAGGTAAATGAAATAAAGGTCACACTCCATTCATAAAGTAACAGAAATTAGTAGCATTGGGCTCGGGTGTTATAGTTATAAACATATGTTAAGAATTTGGATGAGCAATGATTAAGAAAAAATGTGATTTCAAGGTTTTAGAATCAAAATTCGGTGTTAACTCCACTTACCGACATATTTTGAAAAAGAGAACTTTTTTATGTAGAAAGAGAAGAATGAGGTCGGACTTACTAGCTAGAAAGGTTGGAAAGATGTAGAAGAAGATAGCTTGATCGTTGCGGCGTCGCCGGAACTTGCTCGATTTCTCGCCGGGAGTTGGTCTTGGGCTAACTCCACTTCTACTCCACTTATACTTAGAAAATTTTGATAATTTTGGCTAGAGATTTCAGAATGAGGAAGGTCTAGGATATGGGGTTGTATTTATAGTGTGGAATTAGGGTTTTGGTGAATTAAAATGCATTTAAAAGTGAAATTGAATTCTCTATTTTAATTCAGAGTAAATAAACAGTGCAGGGGTAATGCGGGTAGGCCAAAGGTTTTGTATGCAAAAAACGGGGGCTTTTCACCTATGGATGACCGTCGGCGCCGGCCCATGGAGCGATCTCGCCGGTCCAATGGTGAGGGGGTGCCGTTCGATTCTCTCCACGTGTCCATCTCTCTGTTTATAATATTATGCACACATTTGTTTTTCCTGACTTTTCATTTCTATGTACAGTGCACGTGCAAACTTTTGGACTTCCAAGAAGTTTAAAAGAAAAATCAGAAAAAATAATATGTGTCTGAGGGGATTCGAACACAGGGGCTACGTCACAGCAGTGCAAGGCTTTACCAATGAGCTGCAAGTTGTTTCTTGTTGTTCTTAAATAGAAATAACTTATAAATTGTACTCAGGCTTGCAAACTCTATTCTGTACATTAGTTTAAAAAATTTCGTACAGTAAAATCAAAGTCGTTACATAGTGCAGCTTGGATTTCAGGGTCCAACTCTTGCTGAAATTGTCGTGTCCGGATCTCAGCAGCAGGAATAAGACTTGTAGCGAAACTGTTATGACCTTGTGTTAGCAGTGTTTTAAGTGAGCTAATTGAGTTTGAGACTATATCTTACTAGCTGAGTATGGTAAACTCAGCATCATATTCATCCACCAACTTGACCCATATCGAGCCCTGCTGTAGATGGATGAACTGCTGCTCCATGTCAAAGCGGGCAATCTCTGGAAAGTACTTAGTATCGAAGAGGTCTCATAATGTTCTCCATTCTATCGGTTGTGCGAGACGGCTCTCTTCAGCCTTCCACCAAACTATGGCGTTATTAGTCAGTTGCAACTTAGCAACTCTCACCCAAGCAATATCTGGCAGTTGAGCTGCTGCTAGGTCATCCTCGATCACTTGAGCCCATTCTTCTGCCTCAAGTGTGCTCTCCTTACCCGAGAAGTTCTTTGGGTGCAATGCCCGAAACTGCTTAACTCCGGATGCTTTGGCTTTGGGGCGGTGCATGAGGATAGCAGTCTGCTGCTGCTGACTCTCCAATAGGCTCTTGATAGCCTCAAGCAGTACCATTTTCTCATTGATAGGAGCTACAACGGTAGGTGGCGGCGGTAGTGTAGGCGGTGGAGTATTGCCGTTGACGTTTGTGCTGGTATTGTTCGGAGAGTCCATCACCTTGATATAAAAGATAGGTTATGATAGATTCAAGGAATTTGAAATGAAAGGAATGTAAATGTTTGTTGAATTTATTAATTCCTATGGTATATTGTTTACGACTTCATGCAGAACTGACCTACATGGGCCACCAATAAAACCTGTCACAGCCCGCTTCCCAATAGACGGAAACGGTGACGTGGCAAGCCCATGGCATATTTATCCAGAGAAGGTCATTACCTAAATAAATATTCTAAGCGTATTGAAAACAATAATACACAATGTAAGAATAAATGGAGAATGTAAATTTTTTCAACAAATATCTTTATTTACATTCAACTTCCAATATTTACAAATATAAGAGTTTATGCTGGAAAGTAAATACAATAAGGAAAATGTCTAAACAAGTAGCATACATAAACTGGGTAAAAAGTGAAGCTGAGCTAGCCCTGAGTAGAGATCTGGTTGTAGTCCTACTCTGTGGCTTCAACCTCTTCCGTATCGACCGTATCTGACGACCATTCCAAAAGAAGAAAAGTGGGTGGAATGCCCGTCAGTGAACTAACGCTCGGTAAGTCCCAAAGATACGTAAGAGTAAAGAAAATGACAAGTGTAGAATATATATATGACGAGTAAGAGTATATGATCATGGGTAAATATATACTATAGGTCTCTAGATGGTAACTATGTTAACGTTAAGTTCCAAGTGTGAATGTCAACGCAGCCATAGAAGTATTCACGAACTCAAGAGTGGGACCCCAGGAGCAAGGAAACACGGAACATTTCATGTTTTAGTATCGGGGCTCTAGGCTGTGGATGAGTCAACCCGACTGATATTCGAGTAAAATAAAAAAAAAGAGGTTAATATGGGACTTCTGAAACTCTGTTAGATTCACACAAGAAACTATCCCAAGCACTCCGAGTATAATATATTAACTGGTTAATATACTTAATTTATTTGATTGATTTATTAACATGTCTTTATCGAAACTCTAGATTGCAAAAGGTGTAGATTGTATTCGAGTGAGTCGAGTAATGTGCGAGTCCTGACAATTGCAATCTGGGTTCGAGTCATGTTGGTTCGAGTAGATTGGATTCGAGTAAATATTCGAGCTTAGATTTGAGTTAGATTAGAGTTTGAGTTCAAGTTTAGATTTGAGTTCGTGTTTTTTCATGTGAATTGATGTAAATTGTAAAAATCTTATGTTCGGGAGAAATCGACAACTGTTGCACATGGACGGCATGATTTGTGTCTTTTTTCAAGAAAATTGACATTGATAACTCCGTTAAATTGTCTAACCTGAATTGGTAAGCACTCACATTCTCCGGCATCCTGGGGCTCAAGAGAATTGATCCCGCTTAAACCTATATTAATCTAGAGTGCTTAGTATTGTTTGCATATCTTGAGGGGGTTTTATGAAAAATACTTTAATATAGTTTAAAAATAAATCTCGAGGGTGATTTATAACATTTAGGGTTTCCATGAACATATATTTTAATTGATGTGGTGTTTTGATGATAAAACCTAGTTTTTTGAAAGTTTATGGTATTTTTATGAAAACTAGCTCTTTTGGAAACTTGGTGGTATTTTATTAAAAATTCTAATTTTTCTTTTAAAAATATAGTTTCTTAATTTGTTTTTATTTAAAATACGAATTTATGATTTTTATATAATTTTTCAAAAATTAGTTTTGTTTAGAAAAGTCGCGTTTCTTATAAACTGTATTATTATTTCTTTTAGAGATCGAATACTCCGTGAGGAGTTCTGCATCTCGCTCTACTGTCCCAAGAATGTGCGATAATCCGCACCATCTATTAGCGGGTCCCCTAACAAGAGTTGTAGAGACGTAATTGCCAAGAATTTTGAAATACCGATTTAAAGAAACCCGTTTTTTGTAAATGCGTGGTATTTTAATGAAAAAGTTCTTCTTTAAAATTAACTATAGCTATAGAATACTGTGGTATGGAACCATAGTGTGCGTGTGGGGTAGGTCGTTACCCCGTGAAGGTTTTCTAAAGGTATTTAAACTAATTATTGATGATAGGGTGATACTAAAGTTCTTGGTACTTTACTGAAAAAGTTCATTATATGTTCGTTTCATATGAAAATTTTGTTAAATTAAAAAATAAAAGATGTGAAATTATGTTAAAATTATGGTAGCATGTTAGTTTGTTTTAATTTGCTTAACACATGCCTTACAAATGTAAAAAGAATATGATATCGGATATAACTCCACTTTTGTCGATTTGTTTAAAAAAAGTTTTAAGATGGAAAAGAATGGAGATGAAGGGACTTACAAGCTTAGATCATTAACAAGAACGAGGGGAAGCCTTCGGGTGTCGTGGTCGCGTCGGAGGTGCTCCGGTCGTCGAGATTGGCTTGCTACTCCACTTGGGGGGCTTAACTTCACTTGGCACTTAGAGAGTTTGAGAGAATTTGTGCTCGAAATTTCATAATAGTGAAAAGCTAAGGCATGGAGTGGTATTTATAGTGGAGAATTAGAATTTTGGAATTAAATGTAGATTAAAATGCATTAAAATGGTGTTAAATAGTGATTGAAGGGTCTTTATTTGATTGAAGGAAAATTAAACAGTGCAGGGGAGTTAAGGAGAGCTGAAGGGACAAGTGTGCAAAGCACAGGGTGATTTGGAGCACTTTAGACCGTCGGGGCCGGCCAAATCAAGGAAACGGGCGGTCGGATTTTGTCAATCTGTCTCGAGATTTGTGCCACGTGTCAAGTTGGGTGTGTACACCTCATTGCGCCTGTTTGATTTTTCTGAAACTTTTCATTTCTCCGTGTATTGCACATGCAACTCTTGGGATTCCAATAATTAAAAAGAAAAATCAAAAAATAATTGGGTATGAGGGGATTCAAACGCACAAGCTATGTCACAGCAGTGTAGAGGCTTTACCAGTGAGCTACAAGTTGCTTCTTGCTTTTATTTAACAAAAATAACTTTTAACTCTTACACAAGCTGAAATACCCTTTTCTGTGAAATACAAGAAATTTATGTACATTAATTTCAGGGTCATTACAATAACGCGGCTTATCACTCAAGGACGAAATACATCAATGTGCGGTACCATTTTATTCGCATAGCTATGGAATATGGCAAGTTGACATTATAAAAGATCGCGAGAGAAACGAATTTGGCAGATATGTTCACCAAAATCGTAGACAGAGACATGCTGGATCTCTATTGCAGGTTGCCGAACCTCGAATATAGCGAGTTGACAATGCAAAAGATCGTGAGAGAAAAGAATCCGGCATATATGTTCACCAAGGTCGTAGACAGAGGCAAACTGGATCTCTATTGCAGGTTACTGAACCTCTCCATGAAAATCTAATGAGGAGAGAGTAGAGCGGAATCATGTAAAGTCTACTAGCGTTGGGAATGAAGGCTAAAATATCTCCAAGTAGGAGATTGTTGATAATTGTGGAGAATATTTCAGGTCAGATGTCTTCAGAAGAAGAAGGCAGACGTTTGGACGTGCACACGAGAGCATGTCAGAAATACAGAGCAACCGTAGACGTCTGAAGGCAAGCAAGGCTGACGTCTGCAGAAGAACTAAGCTAAACAATAGAGTGTGGCCAGACGTCTGACCAAGTGTGGTTCAGACGTCTGGGTAAGCTTTCCAGACACTACTATAATAATAGGCTGCCCCTACGGCTATAGGAATCCGTAGGGTCGACTTTTTATTGCCCATACGGAATAATCCGTAGGGCCATCCGGTTTCCCATACGGTGGCCTACGGATTAATTTAAAAATATTAAAATGTAATCTTTTATTTGGCCCTACGAAGCCGCAAAAGAAAACCCTACGGATTAATCCGTAGGGGCAAGTAAGGGTTATTTATAAAAAAATAAAGTCCAGAAATTTCTCACCCCCAATTTTTCCCACCAACTTCCCCACGCGTTGTCACTTCCGTCTCGTCACCCGCCGGACCCACTTCTCGTCGCCAAAACTTCCCGCCGTCGTCGTCACCTCAGTCTCCGCCACCATCTCGTCGTGATCCTCCACCTCAGTCTCGCCACAGTCTCGCCAAAATTTCCCGCTCGTCGCCATCTCGCCGCCACCACCTCGTCGAGCTACATCCCCGGCCTCCTCCATCTCATCGAGCTCCATCCGCCGGCAAAACTACAAGTGAGGTGAGTTTTTTTCCATTTTGAAGTATTAATTATTCTTAATTTTTGTGTTATTGTTGATTTTAGGGTTAGGGTTAGTTAATTGGGGGTTAATTAGGGTTGGGGTGTGGGTAATGGTTAATTAGATAGGTTAAGGTTAGGGTTAGGGTTCGGTTTGGGGTTAGGGTTAAGGTTAGGGTTCGGTTTAGGGTTATGGTTAGGTTTCGGTTTAGGGTTAGGGTGAGGGTGAGGGTTAATTAGGTAGGGTTAGGGTTAGGTTTAGTTAGGGTTAATTCGGTAAAATAGGGTTGGTGATGATTAAGGTTATAGTTAATTGGATTAATTAGGCTTAATTTTGGTTTGGGCTAGAGTTAATTTGGGTTGGGGTTGGGGTGATGATTAGGATTAGGTTGATTTGGATTAGGGTTTGGGCTAGGTTAATTTGGGTTAATTAGGTAAAATAGAGTGTATTTGTATTACGGTCTTGATTAGGGTTTATTTTGGTTGATTTTGGGTTGATTAGGGTTTATTTGGGTTAGGGTGATGATTAGGGTTAATTATGTTAATTTGGGTTAATTAGGTTAATTAGGGATAATTTGAGTTAGGGTGATGATTAGGCTTTAATTTTGGGTTAATTAGGGATAATTTTGGGTTAATTAGGATTAGGGTTTAGAGTGCACTAGTTCCTTCAGTAGAATATTCGATGATAACATAAACGCACAACTTTACCGTAAACTTAACCCTTCATATAAGAACTTAGTTCTTCTTCTGGTTGAGATTTGCAGAAGCAAATCTCCCCACAAGTTGATAATTTAATTCTCATCGGGGAGATTTTGTTCTGCAGATTCAAAACTTAGGGGAAAAGAACTAATTTAAAAAGAAATAATATGGACATATGGGAATTTAATTCCTCCAAAAATTAGGGTTAGGGTTTATGGTGCACTAGTTCCTTCAGTAGGATACTCAATAATAACGTAAACACACAACTTTACCGTAAACTTAACCCTTCATATAAGAACTTAGTTCTTCCTCTGGTTGAGATTTGCAGAAGCAAATCTCCCCACAAGTTGAAAATTTAATTCTTATCGGGGAGATTTTGTTCTGCAAATTCAAAACTTAGGGAAAAAGAACTAAGTTAAAAATAAATAACAGGAACATATGGGAATTTAATTCCTCCAAAAATTAGGGTTAAGGTTTAGGGTGGACTAGTTCCTTCAGTAGAATACTCGATGATAACGTAAACGCACAACTTTCCCGTAAAATTAACCATTCATATAAGAACTTAGTTTTTCCTCTGGTTGAGATTTGCAGAAGCAAATCTCCCAACAAGTTGAGAATTTAATTCTCATCCGGGAGATTTTGTTCTGCAGATTCAAAAATTAGGGGGAAAGAACAAAGTTAAAATGAAACAATAGGAACATACGGGAATTTAATTCCTCCAAAAATTAGAGTTAGGGTTTAGAGTGCACTAGTTCCTTCAGTAGGATGCTCGATGATAACGTAAAAGCGCAAATTTACCGTAAACTTAACCCTTCATATAAGAACTTAGTTCTTCCTCTGGTTGAGATTTGCAGAAGCAAATCTCCCCACAAGTTGAGAATTTAATTCTCATCGGGGTGATTTTGTTCTGCAGATTCAAAACTTAGGGGAAAAGAACAATGTTAAAAAGAAATAACAGAAACATATGGGAATTTAATTCCTCCAAAAATTAGGGTTAAGGTTTAGGGTGCACTAGTTTTTTTAGTAGGATACTCGATGATAACGTAAACGCACAACTTTACCGTAAACTTGACCATTCATATAAGAACTTAGTTCTTCCTCTGGTTGAGATTTGCAGAAGCAAATCTCAACACAAGTTGAGAATTTAATTCTCATCGGGGAGATTTTGTTCTGCAGATTCAAAATTTAGGGGAAAAAAACTAAGTTAAAAAGAAATAACAAGAACATATAAGAATTTAATTCCTCCAAAAATTAGGGTTAGGTTTTAGGGTGCACTAGTTCCTTCAGTAGGATACTCGATGATAACGTAAATGCACAACTTTACTGTAAACTTAACTCTTCATATAAAAACTTAGTTTTTCCTCTGGTTATGATTTGCAGAAGTAAATCTCCCCACATGTTGAGAATTTAATTCTCATCGGGAAGATTTTGTTCTGCAAATTCAAAATTTATGGGAAAATAACCAACTTAAAAAGAAATAACAGGAACATATCGGAATTTAATTCCTCCAAAAATTAGAATTAGGGTTTAGGGTGAAGTAGTTTCTTCTGTAGAATACTCGATGATAATATAAACGCACAACATTACCGTAAACTTAACCCTTCATATAAGAACTTAGTTCTTCCTCTGGTTGAGACTTGCAGAAGCAAATCTCCCCACAATTTGAGAATTTAATTCTCATCGGGAAGATTTTGTTCTGCAGATTCAAAACTTAGGGGAAAAGAACTAACTTAAAAAGAAATAACAGGAACATATCGGAATTTAATTCCTCCAAAAATTAGGGTTAGGGTTTAGGGTGCACTAGTTCCTTTAGTAGGATACTCGATGATAACGTAAACGCACAACTTTACCATAAACTTAACTCTTCATATAAGAACTTAGTTCTTCCTCTGGTTGAGATTTGCAAAAGCAAATCTCTCCACAAGTTGAGAATTTAATTCTTATCGTGGAGATTTTGTTCTGAAGATTCAAAACTTAGGGAAAAAGAACTAACTTAAAAAGAAATAATTGGAACATATGTGAATTTAATTCCTCCAAAAATTAGGGTTAGGGTTCAAGGTGCACTAGTTCTTTCAGTAGGATACTCGATGATAACGTTAAAGCACAGTTTTACCATAAACTTAACCCTTCATATAAGAACTTAGTTCTTCCTCTGGTTGAAATTTGCAGAAGCAAATCTCTCCATAAGTTGAGAATTTAATTCTCATCGGGATGATTTTGTTCTGCAGATTCAAAACTTAGGGGAAAAGAACTAACTTAAAAAGAAATAATAGGAACATGTGGGAATTTAATTCCTCCAAAAATTAGAGTTAGGTTTTAGGGTGCACTAGTTCCTTCAGTAGAATACTCGATGATAACGTAAACATACAACTTTACTGTAAACTTAACCCTTTATATAAGAACTTAGTTCTTCCTCTGGTTGAGATTTGCAAAAGCAAATCTCCCCACAAGTTGAGAATTTAATTCTCATCGGGAAAATTTTGTTCTGCAGATTCAAAACTTAGGAGAAAAGAATTAACTTAAAAAGAAATAACAGGAACATATGTGAATTTAATTCCTCCAAAAATTAGGGTTTAACCCAATATAAAGAACTTAGTTCTTCAAAAAAATGATGATGATCTAAGATCCTCAAAACCGAAATCTTGATGATCATCAATGTCTAAAAATGTCATTAACAGGAGATCAATATCTCTAAGAAAACACAAGAATAGCTTGGTGACTCGTTATTGCTTAGCACTATTTTGAAGCCTCACGTGTTTCCCACGTGTGTGCTTCAAACGAACAAAAAGAAATAACAGGAACATATGGGAATTTAATTCCTCCAAAAATTAGGGTTTAACCCTATATAAAGAACTTAGTTATTCAAAAAAATAATGATTTATTCTTTTCAACCCTACACAAAGCACATACATACTAACAACCCTAAACTTAAGCGAAATCATAAATTGAAACACAGATACACAGAATACAACTCATACCTAGGTATCTTCAAATCTAACTTTGTTTATCGATAATTTATTCTTTTCAACGACAAACTTGTATCTACGGATTTTCTTCTTTGTCAGTAACTCTTGTCTAGATTTGATGATGACGACCGGAGCAGCGAGGGGCGCCAGGAGCACCACCCGCGGCAGAGGCAGAGGAAGAGCGGTTCTGCCGCCCGGAGAGCTGCGTAGGAAGCTTCAGAGGGCCGATTTTGCACCCCAATCGGAGACCCCTTCGGATGACTCCTTCCGTGTGGACTTTGCCACACCTCCAGGTATATTGCACGCATATTCATTTTGAATGTAATATTATAGATATACACGCATATTTATTTCAAAATTGCTTATATAGTCAATGTTTGATTGTCTAGCTGTTGGTGGTGCGTCCACATCAGAGCAGAGGCCACTCCTGCACCTCCAGGTATGTTTATATATCCTATAGTTCATGCATATTGATTTAGAATGTTATATCATAAATATACACACATTCTTTTTGCTCTTACTTAGATAATTATTTTTTTATTGTCTAGCTGTAGGTGGTGCCTCCACATCTCGGGCAGAGGCCACCACCGCACTTGCGGGTATACTTATATATCCTATAGTTCATGAATATTGATTTAGAATGTTATATTATTGATCTACATATTCTTTTTGCAATTACTTATATAATCTATTTTTAATTGTCTAATTATAGGTGGCGCGTCCACATCTGGCGCAGGGGGCCACTCCCGCCACTTCTGTACCCTCCGCTTAGTCTGCATGTTAGTACGAATAAATATAAAATATTTATTCATTTTATATATCCTCTAAGAATAAAAATGAATTTCATGGAAATTTAGCGTCAATGTTTATTTTCTAGTTGGAGGGGATGCGTCCACATCCGGGTCACCGGCTGTTCCTCACCGGAGGAACTATCGTCCCACTCATGCTGCTGTCTAGGCCCAGGCTCGTGCTGCTGTCGCCGGGGGTATATATCACACTTCAATTTTAGTTAAACCTTGATTTTTTAATACCACTTTGTCTTAATATTGATTGTCTTGATATTTCTTGTAGATGCAGGGCAGCCCCATCCCGAGAAGGGGACTCGAAGGCCGAATCAGTCCCACAGGCTGAGGCCAGACAGAGCAAGGGGGATGCAGCATTTCCCCTCTTCTTTACTCCCGATTATCTCTATACCGACGATTATGCCGAGAGGTTCGGCCGGTATATAGGGGATGAGAGCCTCCTCGTGAAGAAGTATCCACTTCACGTTGAGTGGGGCGATCAACACCGGCGCTCATTTGCCCTCTTCTGGGATCAAGCTCGGGTATTAATATATATTTTTATTTGACTTATCCAATATATTTATTATTATTTAACACTTGCAATTTAAATACATTGTTTTTTTGTATTTGCAGTTGGATTACGACTTTCAGCCTGTATCCGACCCTGATCACCCTGAGAGAGTACTCGATCTTCATGCTCTGTACAATGGCCTGATGAAGAACATGCAACCAAAGGTCCGATACAATAGGAACGAGCTGAAGATCGACTGCTATTCCCTGTGGATGGCGACCCCCGAGACAGAGAGAGTGGCTCTCCTACATACTCTGGTCTTTGCGAGAGTCGATGTAGATACATGGCATCTCTTGTGCTAATATTTCGACTCTCAGCGCAAACAGGTTTGTAATTTAAATGTAATTCATTGTTTAGTATATAATTTATTTTTTTGTGTTGCTTAATTAGAAAACTAAATCTGAATGTGTTGTGCAGAAACAAGCCGATCAAAATAAAGAGAATAGGAAGTCGGCGAAGAGGGGTCGCCCCACCTATACAGGTGGCTCAAGGAACATTACGCGTGCCATGGAGGCATCGGTAAATTACAATAGATCTATTTTGATATAATGTAATATTAAGAGTTATTTTATAATATATGTAAATTTTTTGCGAATTGCAGATAGCTCAGACCCTGGCGCAGGGTGGTACACCGAGCGTGCTGACCGCGTATCTTGCCGTCCACGGCATATCGACAGATCCCGCCACGGGCGAGCTTCGATTCCCCGACACCGCTATTCAGGAGTATTGCGTAAGTGTTAATATTTATTCCAACAAGATTGAAAATTTTGTTTTGAAAAGTTCAAATTTAAATGATATACTTATATTTTTATAGTTAATGTGGGTGTAGGAGCGGGTGATGAAGCAGGCGGAGTCATAGGGGATCGAATTTACTGGACAGATCGATCCGATGCTGCTGACCCCAGTCCTAGACGCCGCACACGGAGGGCACCACGGAGGTTGGGAGAGAGGCCGGAGACTAGTTCCTAGTAGGGCCCATATGAGGTTGGACTCCACTCTGGCGGTTACTTCCCCTACGTGAGCGATATCTAGAGCATGATGTTGCCGCCTTGAAGACCACCATTGAGGAGTTGAAGGAGATGGTACATATACTACTTAATAAGAAAATATTATATCACATTATAGATAGTAACATATGCAATATTAGTAGCCTGAGCTTATTCGGTTGTAAACTTAGCTTTGATTAATCATACTTATATAGAACTATCTAATTAAAATAAACTGCGGCTTTCCAAACTAGATATCCAAACGAGGCCTAAGTCCCTAAGTATTCTTAGATTGTGGTTTCGCAATAACCTGATAATGATACGAACTCGACTAAAATCTAATACACCGTTCTTACTCGTTTATTACACACAAAATTTAATAGATGCGACAGGCTATTTCGGCTGCGGCTCCACATGCATCTCCTTCGGCCGCGGCTCCGCAAGCCACTATCTCGGCTGCGGTTGCGTAGACCACTCCTGCAGCTCCACTGCCCGCTCAGACACCCGCACAGTCCGCTTCTTCATTAGTCGAGTTTTTGATGACTCAGGGTTGCACCGAGAATCAGATAAGCTAGATTACGGCGATTATCAGAGATGGAAGAACTGGACCGAGCTAGGATAGCTTTATTTATATTTTTGAAGATTTATGTACTTATCTGATACATATTGTATAAATTTTGGACGATATTGGTGGTTGTTTGTTTGTTCACGAAGAAGTCTTGCGCTATTTACCAGGTGATTTAGTTTGATATCGTATTCTGTTTGTTTATTTCTTTTATATATTATGCGTAAGATATTGGTTATGAATATTTCTGTATTTGGTTATATGATGTATATATTATTGTGCACAGGACGGGAAAAAAACAATAAGCCCTTTTTTTTATAAAAAAAACCCTGATATTTTGTTTCTACGGATTAATCCATAAGGCTCTCTGTTGCACCTACGGATTAATCCGTATGTGCAATGTTTGCCCCTACACAGTTAGCCGTAGGGACAAAGTATCAGGATACCTGATATTTTTCCCTATGGACTCAGTAACAGGGGTAAAACTTGTCCCTGCGGATTAATCCGTAAAGACATTTATCAGGCCCTACGGATAAATCCGTAGGAGCATTTATCAGGCCCTACGAATAAATCCGTAGGGGCATTTAGTAGGCACTACGGATAATGCCGTAGGGGTAAGTAATTTATTTTATAAAACAATAAATTAAATAAATATTATGTCCCTACGGAGTAATCCGTTAGGGGTAACTGTCCCTACGGAGTAAGGCGTAGGGGCAATTATTACTCCGTAGGGGCATGTTCAGGGTGAAGACTTGCACCTGCGGCCTTTACACCTACGGGTTAATTTTGTGCCCCTACGAATATATCCGTAGGGGCAACCCATTATTGTAGTAGTGAGAGCAGCGGCAGACGTCTTGTGACAAAAGACCAGATGTCTGCCCAAGACGCTGAAGAGATACAGAGTCAAGGCAGACGTCTGTCGTCGTGATAATTGCTGTGAATCCTATTTTACCAAATTATGATTTATCTTTATTTTGGGTAGGATTAGGATTTGCCTATAAATAGGGATCTCTCATATAATGTTTGTACTGCCAAAAAAGAGAGATTATTGTATTGAGAGGGTGATAGTTTAGATCTAGAGAGATTTGAGAGAAATCTTCTAAGATTTGCTCGTGGCGTACTTGATTCAAAATTATAGTAGACATTGCAGATTCCGCTCTGCTGGGGACTAGCCATACGATGGGTGAACTCCGTTAACAAATTCATCGTCTCTTGTTTGATTCTTATTTATTTATTCTCGCATCGTTATTAATTTTTCTTTCGTTGTTAATTGCGTGGTTGTTGTTATTGCGTGATTTGGTTTGTTAGGAGTATTGTTCCGTGGATCAATTTCCCCTCACCCAACATTATATGCGTGGATTTATTTAATTATAGCAGAAACTCTTCCTTGACCTATCAATGCAACGAGATTTTGACCAACAACAGGACAGACTTATTTTTTAGAATCAATCGTGGCAGAAATGTTTAACCAACCAACTTGTGCATCGGAAAGAAAAACTTCACTGCTAAACTATTTGGAGATGGAGAGAGAAGGAAATGGTCGGGAAGAACAACTTTTGAGGGAATGAGTGGTAAGGAGATGCACGATTGATAGAACAGATAGAGAGATGGCTATAAATCTCACATTTGCTTGGTACTGCTTTCTTGTTATTTGAGTGAGAGAGAGAGAGAGAGAGAGGAGAGAGAGAGATCCCAGTAGTGTCTCCTCGGGAACTATTATTATCATTGGCTCTTTGACTAGTGACTCTCGTTAGCACTGTTTACGCCGTACAATTTATAATTATTTTCTCTTTCCTAATATTTATGCATTTCTCTTTCCTGATATTAATGTGCTAATAAGGAACTTAACTTAGTGAGAGGACTAGTTTGTTTTTTTGTTGTCTTATTATATTATTGTAGGAGTAATATTTTTGACATTCTCTTGGGATGCGGAAAATGATTGTTCTTATTAATTGCCTGTGATCAAAAAGGTATTTTTCTCATGTTATGAAAGAGGATGGGAGTAATTTGAATGAAATTTACAGATAGAGATTACAATTACAAGTTCAAGAATTAATTTAATTAGTGTATCAGAAATAGAGTAGGCATGTTCGTGTAAATCACATTTATCACAATGCTTTTTATGTTGGCTACACTGCAAATTTTACACCAGCATGCATGTCGAACTATATATGCACAATAGAATCTGTAAACTTCAAAGATGTTGTAATTCAGAACTCTTGATCTTTTGTTTGTATATGTGCAGTCGCAAAATTAGTATTTCTTTTGAAATAACAAGTTTAATTTCTTGAAATCACAAAATCTCATCTAGGCTTTATCTATTACTAGAATTTTGCACGTGTGTTGCACATGTATGTTATTAGTAATATTTTATAGGCATTGTGGATCCTATCCATGCAAGTTGCAGTTGTATTCCTCTCAAAAAAAATATTTTTGGGTGGTGGTTGGGAGTGGCGGGGGAGCTTTTGATTTGGATCATTTTAGAGGATGAATAGATTTTCTCAATTTTTGGAATTTTTCTCTGTAATAAATGAGACAACGACACATGCCCTCAATGAGTTTTAGTTATAATACTAACACATTTTTTACCCGTGCGATGCATGTAGATGTATTGTTGATAATGTATTATTTAAATAAATGTTTCGTGATTTAAATATTTTGGTTTATAAATAAAGTTCTAGAGATTCTTAGGGAATTGAAAGATAGCACGTTATGTTGGTGCATGAATGTGTATGCATGAACGTGTAGAGAAGGAAAGCTTGGAGTTTGGATATTAATATACATATAAATAGGTTAATGACTTATAATAAATAGATTGGGCTTAATTCGTTTATCAGAAAGAAGAGACTATAAATTGATAGCATGAGCTACATTCTTATATTAGCATTATACTAGCAAGAGGTGTGTGTGTTGGATATAGCTAGGTGACCTGAAGGCAATTATTGTTATTGTATATGACCTATATGAATAGAACATTCTTACTCGACATGATAGTATGCTATTTTGTTTGTCTTTATCATCATGTGTATATATTTTACTTGTTATTACGTATCGCTAATACACATTGATACAGCTCATAGGATCTTTGCTTGACTACCAGGATTATAATAGAG
Source organism: Agapanthus africanus (assembly GCA_030015575.1). Taxonomy (NCBI): domain Eukaryota; kingdom Viridiplantae; phylum Streptophyta; class Magnoliopsida; order Asparagales; family Amaryllidaceae; genus Agapanthus; species Agapanthus africanus. Next base: position 34,875,751 of record CM057339.1, read on the forward strand.
ATCATACTAGTGAGGTCTGAGTAGTCCATAGGCACATCCTTAAAAGTTCCTATCCATGGGAGTATCGAGACAGGACATCGATACTCTAGAGTAGACTAGTGTATATATTTCTTGGTCCCGACGGGGCGATGGCTGATCCCGACGGGGCGATAGTGTTTGACACCGAGATTGTATACATGTACTCATTGGAGAATGAATACACTGAACGGACTCGCCGAGAACACCTAGATGGTATCCATGTCAAATAGCAGTTCTCTGGTAATGATAGTATAGGGTAGTCGCTTGACTTTAGACCGATATAGTTTCTTATGTGTGTTCATACTATACTTTGATTACCACCCTACAACGGATTTAAGATTCATGCAAATATCTTTTAGTTGGGTATAGTCCTAAACCACATGGAAGCAGTGAGTGGTCAAAAGGATGCGTCTCTTCCGGTATAGAGAGTTGATATCATGATGTGCAGGACATATCTATAACCAGAAATCTCTGACCATGGTGGATGAGATAAACTGGTAAGTGTTATCAGTTGTATATCAGATGGTTATGAGTTCGATATCTGCATGACTTATTGGGCTATTGGGGGTCTGACAGATTCCACCCCAAGGCCCGTTATACGATACTCTTTGACGAAGAGATCGAACTATATGGTATTCGTCACTGATAGGCTCTGTCAGGTATGGATGAGCTTGCTTGTCTGTAACGACCCTGAAATTCCTGTACACTCTTATTATTCATTATTAATAAAAGGCTGTATTTCTGTTCTGGTTTCGAATTATAAGTAATTTTTAATAAATAATATTCAATAAACAACTTGTAGTTCATTGGTTATGTCTCTGCAATGATGTCCCATAGTCCGTGTGTTCGAATCATTATAGTGAAATTATTTTATTTTAATTTCTTTTTGTCATTTTCGAATCCTGAAAGTTTTGCGAGCGATACACGGAGTTTCGAGACTTTATAAACGAAATGATACATGTTTTTAGACCGATCACGTCGACCCGAACCTGGAGTTTAAAGCTCGAACCCATCTATTGAAATCGAACTAACTGGGGCGGCCCCAATTATGCTTCAGGCGGCCTGGCTACAACCAAACGTGCTCAACCCGTGAGCACGTGTCTCTTGAGTTTGCGTCTGTTTGTTTCAATACCCCCAAACAATCCAATTACACCAAGAACTACCCCATCTCTTCATTTTCCCCATTAAATTTCTTTTTAATGCTCATTAAACATTTTTTACACCTTTCTTACTTGTCTCTCTCCTATAAAAAAAACCCAAGGTTGTCCAAACTATTTCCCCTCTGAAATTATTCTGAAAATCCTTCAAAATACCTTGAAGATCTTTTCCAAGCTCTCGGACGTCGAAGCTCCACCCACACGAACCCTATTCCACTTGTAAACGGCGATACGATTGTTATACCGTATCACACCATGTGTAAGTCCTATCCCCTTCTCAATCCCTTTTCTTCTCCTTCTCTCTCTCTCTCTCTCTGTGTGCCGGCTTCCCTCTACAAAACCGTGTTCCCGTCTCGTCGTGTTTCCCCAATTAGATAGATTTTTATATGCGTGGTTTGTTGTTGCATATGAATTGTTAAAATTAATTATTATTCTTGTTCAAGCCAATAACCACATATTATCTACCAAGTTAATCACAACTCATACTGTAATGACTTTAAATTTACTGTACGAAAATTTTCAATTTAATATACAGAAAAGAGTTTACAAGTCTGAGTACAAGTTATAAGTTAATTTTTGTTTAAGAACAGCAAGAAACAACTTGTAGCTCACTGGTAAAGTCTTGCACTGCTGTGACGTAGCTCCTGTGTTCGAATCTCATCAGACATATTATTTTTTCTGATTTTCTTTTTAAAATTTTTGGAAGCCCAAAGTTTACATATGCAATGCACACAAAAACGAAAAGATAGAGAAATCAAACATGTGCACAATGAATTAAATACTGAGAGGAATACGTGGCAAGAATCCACCAGCCTCACCCCTCAAAATGACTGGCGGAAACTCCCCCATGGCCGGTACCAACGGTCGACCTGTGGCTAATAAGGCCCGGGCTTTGCACACACGACCCTTCCCCTACCCCTAACTCTCCTACATCTGCAATCAAATAGAGACCTTTCAATTTCCAATTTATCATCATTTTAATGCATTTTAATTCCCTATTTTAATTCCAAAACCCTAATTCCATACTATAAATACTATCCCATGCCCTAGCCCATCATCATTCTGAAAATTATAGCCAAAACTCCCAAAATTTTCTAAGTACAAGAGGAGTAGAAGAGGACTTAGTAAGCGATCAAGTTCCGGTGAGGATCGAAGCAAACTCCGGCGATTCCGCGACGCCACGACGACAACCCTCCCTTCTTCTACCTTCTCTTAACTTGACTAGCTAGTAAGTCCCTCCCAATTACTCTTCTTCTTCCTTAAAAGTTCATTTTCAAAATATATGTCGGAAGTGGAGTTAATACCGACATATTGTTCTAAACCCTAAAATGTTCACTTTTTCTTACATATTTTTCATCCATATTCCTACACCATACTTGTTAACATAAAACCAATGCTTAGAACCAATTTTTAATCAAAAATATTATGCAAAATAACTTTAACTCAACATTTACATTAAAATACCATGAAATTTATATATATCATCTTTTAATGTTTTGCTTAAACATACCTTTAGGAAAAATCACGAGGTAACGACCAACCTCTCACATACACACATGGTTTCATAGCACGATATACCCTTGTATGAATATTAGTTATGAACACAAGATTACATTGAAATACCATTTACTATAAAAACGGTTTTCTTTGAAATTGTATTTTAGAATTTCTTTGCAAATAAGCTTCTACAACCTTTTCTAGAAAATCCGCTATTGGATGGTGAGGATTATCGCACATTTTTTGGCTAGTAGAGCGAGATGCAGACCTCCTCACGGAGCATTCGGTCTCGAAAGATTTTTAATGCGGTTTTTAAGAAAAACGCATATTTCTACTTAAATAAAAATTAATTTTTTTATAATTATATAAATATTACAAATCCATATATTTTTAAAATATAATAACCTTATATTTTTTTCAAATAAAAGAATTATAAGTTTCATCAAAATACCAACAAAAGTCAAGGTTTACAATAAAATATCATGAACTTTCTAAGCTAAGCTATTATCACTAAAATACCTCAAATCCCTAAAATTCATATCCATGGAAAACCTAAATACTATAAATAATTTCTCGAACTTATTTTGAAACTATATATTAAAAATATTTTTCATAAAACCCCATCGAGTTATATAAAACTATATTTAAGAATTTTAGCAAATATAGGTTTAAGCGGGATCAATTCTCTTGAGCCCAAGGGAGCTGGAGAAAGTGAGTGCTTGCCTATTTAAGGTAGAGAACTTAACGGTGTTATCAATAGTAATTGTCTTGGAAGAAGACATAAATCCTGATGTCCATGTGCAGCAGTTACTGATAACTCCCGAACATAATTCAGGATCTAAATCAGTTATAAGTGTCTGACTCTTGTCCGAGTCTCAAGAATCCAAACTCAAACCAGAATCCAATTCAAATATGAATCCAAACTCTAACATGTATACTTGAATATGAACCTGAATATCAAACCAGAATACAAGACTTGACTTGACCGAACCATGGCTATAACTTGACATGACTATAAGATTATATCCTGAACCTGACTACTTGAACAACTTGTATCTATGGTTTTGGCAAGACTTGTAATATAATCTATACAATACATTACGGGGTTAACGGAGTAGATTGGTACGGAATGTATAGCGTGGCACGAGATGATCACTAAAAGACGCCTACATGAACTCTCGTACCGTTGTCCCGTGGGTTTTGACGGGGCCTTATACTATATGTTACCATAGTCCAAAGAGTAAGATGGACTTCTCTCGTATATATAAATACCTTCTGTAGCAAGCTACAAACAACAACGTTAGAATAGCAATCTTATACATGTACATCTTACCAGTTCAATTCTCATTACTTGCTATATTCATTTCTTTCTTTTGGGACTTACCGAGCGCTAGTTCGCTGACGACATTCATGTCTATTTCTCTCTTTGGAATGTTCATCAAGAGGACCGGACTCTCATAAGATCGAGCCGAACCAGGAGGACTTGGATCAGTTCATTGCCCAGCAGGACTTCTAGTTCATCTTGTACTTATTTCAGTTTATATGCTACTGTTTAAGCATTGCTTTTATATCATTGTATCTTTCCTTTTCAAAGCAGTTGTAATGTAAAGATGAATGTTAATAAAAGTTGTTGTTCATTTTATATCTCTTGTCAATTTTTGTGCATTTTATACATATATTGCTTAATTACGCTTAACGTATTTATTTCGTAGTAAATACAATGCAGGTTTGCCACATCACCACTTCCGTACACTGGGAAGAGGGTCCTGACAGGTTTTGTTGGCGGCCTATGCAGGTCAGTTCTGCATGAAGTCTTAACCAATATATTATAAGAATTATAAGAATCGGCAACTATACATTCTTTACATTTCAAATTTTTTCAATCTATCCTAACCTTTCTTTTTCTATCAAGGTCATGAATTCTCCCAATAACACCAGCACGAGCGTCAATGGTAACACTCCACCGTCCACACTACCACCATCACCTACCGTTGCAGCTCCCATCAAAGAGCAAACGGTACTACTTGAGGCAATCAAAGGCCTCTTAGAGGGTCAGCAGCAGCAGACTACTATCCTCATGCACCGTCCTGAGGTCGAGACACCCAGAGTCAAACAATTCCGGGCACTGCACCCGAAACATTTCTCTGGAAAAGAGAGCCCACTGGAGGCAGAAGAATGGGCTCAGTCTATCGAAAATTTCCTGACAGCCGCACAAGTGCCAGAGATTGCTTGGGTAAGAGTTGTGAAACTGCAACTAACAGACAACGCCAGAGTCTGGTGGAAGGCTGAAGAAAGCCGACTCGTCCAACCGATTGGATGAAAGACGTTTCGCGATATGTTCGACACGAAATACTTCTCTGAGACAGCCCGTTTCAACATGGAACAGCAATCATCCACTTACAACAAGGCTCGATGTGGAGCAAGTCCGTGGATGAATATGATTCTGAGTTTACCATGCTTAGCAGGTAAGATATTGTCTCAATATTAAATTTCTTGATATCACTTATTACACTGCTAATACAAGACCGTAACAGATTCGCGGCACACCTGATTCCGACTGCTGAAATCCGGGCAAGACGATTTTCAGCAAGGGTTGGACCCGAAAATCCAAGTTGCACTTGCTACAGGGGATTTCCCAACCCATAATCTCGCTTTGAAGGCTACCCGACGCTATGAAGCAGTGGTGAAGAAGAAAGACAGACTTCAGACTGCCGATGTGAAATGCTCTGCCACACAAATGACAGGAGGAGCCTCTTTCAGACCAACTTTTGCATCCAGGAGAACGAGAGTAACATTTAACCGGCCCAGTCCAGACTTTTGCTTCTATTGCAAGAGGAATAGACACCTGGCGAAAGACTGCAGGCGTGCAAATGGCATGTGTTTAGTTTGTGGCGCGTCTACTCACGCCATTGGAGCTTTTCCATATCATCACAACCCAGCTCCACCACCAAGACCCGCAATCACAGTTCCGCAGCGATCAACTATTCAGGCTCCTGCACCTCATCTAGCTCTACTTGCTCCACTTCCACGTCGACCTCCTGCACAGCCTCCTCGTCAATTTCCTCACGCACAGAGGAACATGCCTCAAGGGCAAAGAAACATGCCCCAGGGACAGAGGAATATGCCTCCAGTAAGGAAGAATGTATCCCGACGTCAGGCTTTCACCATGAAAGTTGAGGAAGCCGAGGCTACTGGCCAAGTTATCACTGGTAATTCCCAATTCTTTCATCTTTTCAATACTTGTATATCTCTATATTTTTCCCTGTATTTAAACCAATCTCACACAACTTAGGTACTATACTAATAGCCACCCTTCCTGCACTAGCACTGTTTGACACTGGAGCGTCACACTGCTTCATGTTGCAACGAATTGTGAGAACACATGCGATTCCCGTAAAGCCACTCATTTCAAAATGGAATGTCAGTTCCGGGAATGGAGTATTGAAGGCAACTATGGGATTTGATCAGTGTCCAGTTGTAGTTTGCGGACGAGAATTATACGCGAATTTCAAAGTACCGGATATCCCAAACTTCGATGTTGTGATATAATGGACTGGCTGGGAGTTTTTTATGCTACGATTGACCTCCGTCAAAGGAGGGTAATATTTGAGATACCAGATTACCCAGTCTTTTACTTCAAGAGTGGGGATAGAACTTTGGAGCCAGGAATCTTCCGTGCCAAGCCAAAGAATGCAGAAGTGTTTAATCTACCAGCGGAAGAAAAAAAGCCAGAGGTAGTTCGAGAGTTCAAGGATGTGTTTCCTGAAGATATAACTGGTTTGCCTCTCGATCGAGTTCTTGAATTCAGCATTGACTTACTACCTGGTGCACAACCGGTAATCAAAGCTCCGTATCGGTTAAGTCCAAAAGGATTGAAGAAAATTCATACTCAGTTGGACGAACTTCTGAAGAAAAGTTGGATTCCTCTCAGTACTTCAATTTGGGGATCTCCAGTTTTGCTTGTGAAGAAGAAAAAAGGTTCATACAGAATGTGTGTAGATTACCGAGCTCTGAACGAAGTGACAATAAAGAAAAAGTATCCACTACCGCGCATCAATGATCTTTTCGATCAGCTAAGTGGGTCTTTTGTATTTTCAAATCTAGATCTTCGTTCGAGTTATCATCAGGTGAAGGTCAAAGAGTCCGACATTCTGAAGACGGCATTCAGAACTCGCTATGGTCATCTCGTAATGCCATTTGGAGTGACCAATGCACCTGCTATATTCATGAATCTGATGAACCAAGTTTTCCGAGAGTACTTAGACAGGTTCGTTGTTATTTTCATCGACGACATCCTGGTGTATTCAAAGAATCAGAAAGAACACGCCGAGCATTTACGGATTTTCCGGGAGACATTGCGACAACATCATCTCTATGCCAAGTATAGCAAGTGTGAATTTTGGCTAGATCAAGTCGGATTTCTCGGACATATCATTTCGGGCGAAGGAATATCAGTAGATCCAGCTAAGGTGTCAACTGTCAGCGGATGGCCGACACCAAAGACGGTGAAAGATATTCGAAGTTTCTTAGGATTAGCAGGATACTACCGAAAATTCATTGAAGGTTTTTCGAAGATTTCAGCACCCCTGACCAAGCTGACATGTAAAGATGAAGTATTTGTGTGGTCAGAAGCATGTGAACAAGTTTTTGTAGAACTCAATACAAGATTAACTTCAGCTCCTATCCTTATAATACCGGATCAATCTGGAGGTTTTGTTGTATATTGTGATGCGTCCGATAAGGAATTAGGATGTGTTCTACACCGGCATGGAAAACTTGTAGCCTTTGCATCAAGACAGCTGAAAGTTCATGAGCGCAACTATCCAACACATGATCTGGAGTTGGAAGCCGTTATCTTTGCACTTAAGATTTAGCGCTACTATCTTCTGGGAGAACGAGTGGATATATACACTAACTATAAGAGTCTGAAGTATATATTTACTCAGAAGGAGTTGAACATGCGGCAGAGAAGATGACTAGAACTCATGGCGGATTTCGACATCAATCTACAATATCATCCTGGGAAGGTGGATGTAGTTCCTGATGCACTTAGCCGCCAGCCATTAGCAATGAATCTCACCGCTCAGTGGAAGCTGCAGAAGAAATTGCACGGATTGGCAATCGAAGTAGTTATGCCAGATAATGCTTCGTATTTGATGAACTTACAAGTCCATTCTACTTTTGTCAATCAGATCAAAGCAACTCAAGAAAATGAAACCAAGCTACAAAAGATCAGAGAACAAGTAGAAAGTGGACTTCGAACAGCTTCATCATCTACGAAAATGGATCCTTGAGGTATGGAAGTAGATTATGTGTACCAAACGGCCTAGTTCGAGAAGAGTTGATTAAAGAAGCTCACAGCTATCCTTACTCTGTACACCATGGTGGTACAAAAATGTACAAGGATCTACGACAACACCACTGGTGGCATGGAATAAAGCGTGAAGTAGCCAGAAGCGTAACCAGGTGTTTGGTGTGTCAGCAAGTAAAGGCTGAACATCACAGAACTGCTGGTCTATTTCAGCCGTTACCAATCCCAGAATGGAAATGGCAGCACATTACCATGAACTTCGTAGCTGCCCTTACCTATAGCACGAAGGGTAACGATACATTATGGGTTATTGTGGATCGATTCACCAAGTCGGCTCACTTTATTCCCTTTCGAGTTGGCCAATCTACCAAGACGTTAGTAAAGAAGTACATGGAGGTAAGCAAAAATCTAAAGTAAGATTTAAAATTTCAAAGTGTACTATATTTTATACCCATGAACTCATGCAAGAGATCGTGAGATTACATGGAGTACTGGTTTGCATCGTCTCTGATCATGATACCAGATTCCAATCACAGTTTTAGCAGAGTCTGCAAGTTAGCCTGGGAACGAGTCCGAACTTTAGCACGGCTTACCATCCAGAAACGGACAGACAGTCCGAGTGAACAATTCAGATTCTGGAGGACATGCTAAGAGCTTGTATGTTAGACTTCGGAGGTTCGCGGGAAAATCACCTACATCTTGTGGAGTTTTCATACAACAACAGCTATCAGGCGAGCATTAGAATGGCACCATTTGCAGCTCTCTATGGAAGAAAATGTCGTTCACCACTAAGTTGGGACGACGTTAGAGATCGTGAACCCCTAGGATCATAGATGATCGTGGAAACTGTGGGCGTAGTTCGCACGATCAGGAAAAGAATGCGTATAGCCCAAGACAGACAGAAGCATTAGGCAAATGCAAAGCGGCAACATCTGAAATTCCAACCTGGAGATCATGTTTTCTTAAAGATCTCTCCAAACAGAGGAGTGATCTGCTTTGGCAAAAGGGGTATGCTCAGTCCCAGATACATAGGACCGTTCGACATTCTCGAACGAGTCGGAGAAGTAGCATACCGTTTGATACTACTACCCTTATTGGAAGGAGTGCACAACGCATTCCACATATCCCACCTACGAAGATATGTGAGCGACCCCAGCCACATCCTTGATCACTCCGAACTCACTGTACAGACGGACCTAACTTGTGAGTAACAACCCGTAGAGATCCAGAACCGAAAGATGAAGAACTGAGGAACAAGGAAGTGAATTTGGTCTAAGTGATGTGGAGAAATGATTCGCCAGGAGAATCAATGTGGGAACCAGAAAATGACATGCGTACAAACTACCCTAACTTATTTGTAAACCAGTCCTTATGTAAATGTAAATTTCGAGAACAAAATTTTTATTAGGAGGGTAGAATGTAACGACTCTAAATTTACTGTACGAAAATTTTCAATTTAATGTACATAAAGGAGTTTACAAGCCTGAGTACAAGTTATAAGTTTATTTTTTTTAAGAACAGCAAGAAACAATTTGTAGCTCACTGATAAAGTCTTGTACTGCTGTGACGTAGCCCCTGTGTTCGAATCCCATCAGACACATTATTTTTTCTGATTTTCTTTTTAAAATTTTTGGAAGCCTAAAAGATTACAGGTGCAATGCACAAAAAAATGAAAATACAGAGAAATCAAGCATGTGCACAATGAATTAAATACTGAGAGGAACACGTGGCAAGAATCCACCGGCCTTACCCCTCAAAACGACTGGCGGAAATTCCCTCATGGCCCGTACCGATGGTCGGTTTGTGACCAATAAGGCCCGGGCTTTGCACACACGACCCTTCCACTAACCCTAACTCACCTGCACTATTTGATTGCTCTGCAATCAAACAGAGACCCTTCAATTCCCCAATTATCATCATTTTAATTCACCATTTTAATTCCAAAACCCTAATTCCACATTATAAATACCACCACATACACTAGCCCTTCATCATTCTGAAAATTATAACCAAAACTCTCAAAATTTTCTAAGTACAAGAGAAGTAGAAGAGAAGTTAGCAAGCGATCAAGTTCCGGCCGGGATCGAAGCAAATTCCGGCAATTCCGCGACGCCGCGACGACAACTCTCCCTTCTTCTACCTTCTCTTAACCTAACTAGCTAGTAAGTCCCTCCCAATTCCTCTTCTTCTTCTTTAAAAGTTCATTTTCAAAATATATGTCGGAAGTGGAGTTAATACCGACATCTTCTTCTAAACCTTATAAAGTTCACTTTTTCTTACATATTTTTCATTCATATTCCTACACCATACTTGTTATCATAAAACCAATATTTAGTACCAATTTTTAATCAAGAATATCATGCAAAATAACTTTAACTCAACATTTACATTAAAATACCATAAAATTTGTATATATCATCTTTTAATGTTTTACTTAAACACACCTTTAGGAAAATTCACGAGGTAATGACCTACCTCTCACATACACACATGGTTTCATAGCACAATATACCCTTGTATGAATCTTAGTTACGAACACAAGATTACATTAAAATACCATTTACTATAAAAAACGGTTTTCTTTGGAATTGTAGTTTAGAATTCCTTTGCAAATAAGGCTCTACAACCCTTTTTAGGGGACCTGCTATTGGATGGTGTGGATTATCGTATATCTTTGGGCTAGTAGAGCGAGATGCAGACCTCCTCAAGGAGTATCGGTCGAAAGGTGTAACACCCGAGCCTAATACTACTGATTTCAGTTACCGTTTGAACGTAGTGTGACACTCATTTCATTTATCTTGCTTGATTGTTATTTACTGTAAATTTTACCCGGCAAATTCATTTCTGCATATAACAATTTTTGGCATCTAAAATAAAATTAAAATATTCATCTTGGCCTACTCGACACCCCTAACCTTGTTGTAGCGTCCGTGCATCGTGTTCTCGTCCCGTTCAGTGAAACGGGCGAGTTTGGATGGCTATGTGCACGTACGTGTGTCCGTTTTGGGGTATGCTTTTGGATCATAAAACACTTCATTTTAAATTTTGGATCCCGCTTAAAATTCTATTATTTCAATTTCAAATTTTTGGACCCGACCCGGGCGCGATTTGGAAATGTTTTACTTTACGCCAAAATCCCAAATTTTAATATATTTAAACCATCGAATATTTTCTTAACTATATAGTTTTACTGTTCACGCAAATCTTTAAATCCTTTTAAAATTTTTCCTAACATCTAAATCTTTCTCAATTTTAATCCCTCAGCCAATCACCTCCCTCCTATCCCGCAGGCCCCACACCGTCTCTCTTTCTCTCTCCCTCCCTCACCGTCTCTCTCTATCTCTCTCCTCTCTCTTCTCTCTCTCTCGCTTTCTCTCTCTTCCTTATATATCTCTCTCTCTCTCTCGTATTTAAATCTTTTTCCCTCCTCCTTCTCTTTCTTTTTCCACGCAAACCCGAACCCATCGCAGCCCTAGCCGCCTCGTCCCCTTTCGGCGCCGCAGCCCCCACGCCGGCACCATCGTCACCAGCATCCTCGTCTCCTCGCCCTCGACCGATCCACTACATCTCCTTCCTCCTTCATCAACCCCGTGCTCCCTGCACCAGCGCCGCACCCCTGCAAGTGTCCGCGCCGCCCCTGGTCGTCGCCGATGACCACCAGACCACCCTTGAACGCCCTGTAAGCACTTTCTCCTTCTCATTCTTTATTTTTCTTCTGTACTTGCTTCCTGGATATTTACTGTTATGGGTTCTTGAAAGGTGCTACTGTTCACCGCCGGAGCACCGTCGTCGCAACCGACGATCTCGACCCCTTTACTGATCATCGTGAGCACCCCTTCTCAGATCCTACTTCCTTTCTTCTCTGTTTTTCTCTTCTCTTCTTGTTTACATGTCTTGATAATTTACTGTTCATTCCTCGGCCGGAATCCGACGATGCCGACGACGTGACCCGACGTTCCAGCGATGTACCCCGACCCGTGTGGTTCCATTGTTCGTCGTTTGGGTTCATTCTGTGAACCGTGCGCCCGTCGCGAGTTTCCCCGCCGACATTCTACGTTCCGTTTTCCCGATTCGCGACCCGTCGAGGCAAGTACCCCTTGCTACATGCTAAACAATATTTACATATATATTATGACACCCTAAACCTGTAAATTTAACTTTGGTACGATCATTTCTCATTTTCATGTACAATATTGTTATATATCATTTTATCTTTAAACTTGGAACCTACAGTTTGCAATTGAACCTAATAACCACATTTACCTGTTTAAACACATTTTTAATATTGACATAGCTTATGGCTTTTATCTCTATAGTTTTCTTCCATTCGGACACTCGTATGCATTTTAACCCGTAATAGCTGTATTGAACCTTTATATAAATCACTGCACCTCTAAAGTTCTTAAAATTGTTAACATGATTAAACGGCCATAATTGTCATACTGCATTCGCATAACATTGAAATCATCTCTGTGACACAACTGATAACTATACTGCACATTGAGTAAATCTGCCTATTGCTTAATTCATTGCTTATATCATGTTGATGATAACCATGCTTGCTTGTATAACTGATTGTGAGTACACCCATGATATTGTTTACATCTTGACCTGACTTGCTACATGTATATTGATCTACCCGACACGGTACCGTATACTGTTTGACTTGACCTGATGTACCATGACTTGACCCGTTACCTGATCTTGTGTCTAATGCCAACAAACCTGACATATAGTCCTCATGGACCGTTCCTGTTGTCTATCCAGACAAACCTGTTTACCCGATCCTGTGTTGGCATTAGTTTCTTGATTTCGGGATACCTGACTTGACTTACACATATAACTTGGGGGTATGGGGAAATCAAAGGTGAAACCTGACTTGTAACTCAACAGTTCACTACCCGTACTGATCAGTTTTAGAGGCCAGGCCCGCCTCGTGACGATGCTGCTGACATCGTTGGTCTTCATCCTTTCCCTTGTAGTGCCTAGCGGCACGTCTCGGTTTCAGCCCGAGAGTCTTAGACCGTGGTCCCGGGCATGCATGGGATACTATTGAGGTACATCGATGATTCATCAATTTGGTTTCAAAGACTTTAGAACAGAGAACCTGATAGAACAATCCAGTTTACCCACTGCACACTACCCTGTACTGCTCTGATTCATATTATTGTTACCCTTGCTTTATTCATGGTTATATTCGCATTACCTGTTTATTATGTTATTACTTGATGACATGACGCGCTGACGTCTGGGTTTTGCATGGCCCAGATTCCGTACCGCTGTTGCAGTCCGAGCAGGAGTACTTCAGCCAGCGGCTGAGCTGTGAGGTGTCAGTATTAGTTAGTTTTCTTTCCTGCATTTCATTCCTGATGTGAGCCCGCATTATGGGATATACATTCCAGTTATTTTGTATTGGATCTTTCGCTTCCGCATTTATTTATTATTGACTCATGTTATCTTGGATTATGGACATGTTTTAGATAGTTTTATTTTGTTCTTGATATCTCTACAACCGTAATGTGACTGTGGATGGATACTTCCTACCCACAGGTAGTATGGTTGGCTATGTCATGTGCCCTTTTTAGCGTACTCTGGGAAGCGGGGCGTGACAAAAGGTTTTTAATACTGTTTTTAAGAAAAACGCAATTTTCTACTTAAATAAAAATTAATTTTTATAATTATATAAATATTAAAAATCCAAATATATTCAAAATATAATAAGCTTATATTTTTTCAAATGAAAGAATTACAAGTTTCATTAAAATACCAACAAAAGTCAAGCTTTACAATAAAATACCATGAACTTTCTAAGCTAAGCTATTATCACTAAAATACCTCAAATCTCTAAAATTCACATCCATGGAAACCCTAAATAATATAAATAATTTCTCGAGCTTATTTTGAAACTATATATTAAAAATATTTTTATAAAACACCCTCGGGTTATATAAAACTATATTTAAGGACTTTAGTAAATATAGATTTAAGCGGGATCAATTCTCTTGAGCCTCAGGGAGCCGGAGAAAGTGAGTGCTTACCAATTTAAGGTAGAAAACTTAACGTTATTATCAATGGTAATTGTCTTGGAAAAAGACACAAATCCTGCCGTCTATGTGCAGCAGTTACCGATAACTCCCGAACATAATTCAGGATCTAAATCAGTTATAGGTGTCTGACTCAGGTCTGAGTCTAAATCAAACTTGAATCCAAACTCAAACCAGAATCCAATTCAAACATGAATCCAAACTCTAACATGTATACTTGAATATGAACCTGAATACAAGACTTAACTTGACCGAACCATGGCTATAACATGACATGACTACAATATTCTATCCTGAACTTGACTACTTGAACTACTTGTATCCATGGTTTTGGCAAGATTTGTAATATAATCTATACAATACATTACGGGGTTAACGGGGTAGATTGGTACGGAATGTAGAGCGTGGCAAGAGATGATCACTAGAAGACACCTACATGAACTCTCATGCCGTTGTCCCGTGGGTTTTGACGGGGCCTTGTACTATATGTTACCATAGTCCACACGGTTGTTTACCCCAATCAGAGCAAAGCTCTGTTCAAATTCCGATGCGGGAGATGAAGCAACGCTTCATCTTTCCCCAATCAGAGCGAAGCTCTGCTTTGAAAATTTAAACTTTAATAAATGAAGCAACGCTTCAAATTCTTTGCGCTGCGTGCAACGCGTCACGTGTCAGGCGCAGATGCATCAGCGCATCGCCCAAGAAGGCGCGCCCAATCAGAGCAAAGCTCTATTTTAAGCAAAATTAAAAGAAGCAACGCTTCAGTTGCGCAAGCACTGCGCTGCGCGACACGTGTCAGCGCAGATGCGCTGCGCTTTGCGCTGCGCGACACGTGTCAGCGCAGATGCGTTTGCGCCAAACAGAATAAAGATTTTAAGAAATCTTTCTGTTCTTGTTAAAACAAGAAGATTTTCTTCTGTAAAACAGAAGCCCTTGGATCAAAGATCCAACGGTGGGGAAAATTCCCCAAATCACTCAGAAAAAGATCTCTTTAACAAATTTAACTAATTTATGGGCACTATAAAAAGGACCCTAGGCCTCAATTCAAAGGCATCAACATTTTCTAAAAAAAATAAGGGAAAGAGAACTCTGAAGAATTCCTCAAGAACAAAAAGGTAAAAACCTTTAGAAAAAAGAGAAAGTTCTCTCATGAACAGATCATAGATCTAAAAACAAGATCAATGATCTTTAATAAAAAAAATAATAATAAAATAGTGCTTTGCACTTTTATGAACCTTTGGTTCTTTGAGATAAGAAAAACAAGAAAAACTTATCTTTTCTTTGATCTAAATTAAATCAAGAAATCAAATAGTGCTTTGCATTTCTGTTCTTGAATCTAAAAGATTCTTAGTGCTTCGCACTTCCAAACTGCGCTGTTGCGCTCTTGGGAAAGCGCCACGTGTCAGCTACAGAACAACTTGCGCTACGCGCTCTTGAAATAGAGTTTTGCTCTCTGGAATTAGCGCAACTCACCAGAGCGCGCCACGTGTCAGCAGCGCAACAGCGCAGCGCATTAACGCAGCGCAGCGCATTAACGCAGCGCATTAACGCAGCGCACTGCGCTGTTGCGCTTGCGCTCACCAGAGCATGACACGTGTCCTCACCACAAGCGCTTGCGCTCAGTGATTGGCGCAAAGCGCCTGACAAATGCAATGCATTTCTTTTACTGAAGGGCCAGGCCCAAATCAGAGGGGCCTAGTAGGCCAAATTAAATTGCAATACAATGAAAAGGGGCAGAGCCCAAACAATATTGATACTCTGCATCATTTATAAAAGGGCAGAGCCCAAACAAAAATTGAAAATGCAATAAACAGGGCAGAGCCCAAACAAGACTGATGCTCTGCATCATCTATAAATGGGCACAGCCCTGAAAAAATAAATAATGCTATGCATTATTAAAAAGAGGCCAAGCCCTAGCACAAGCCTATTAGGCCAAAAACAAATAAAAATGTTGAACATTTTCAACTGGACTTAGCCCAATTCTGGCCGTAAGTCCTTAAATTAAATTGAACTGAGCACAAATGCTCTCTCAAATCAATTTACCTCCGGTTCGAGAGTACATCTCTGAACTCCTCTGACACCTATCGTTGTAATCCTTTAACGACGTCAGAGAGGTGACGGGTCCCGACGACCACACATCGATACGGACTGCGGGGTCCTTAAACTCATGGACCGAAACGTCTTTAAATTAACATTGGACCGAAACATCCTTAAACTAATGATGGACCACTACGTCCTTAAACTGGCGATGGACCGAAACGTCCTTAAACTAATGTTGGACCGAAACGTCCTTAAACTAATAGCGGACCACCACGTCCCTAAACTGGAATATAGACCACCACGTCCCTAAACTGGAATGCGGACCACCATGTCCCTAAACTGGAATATGGAGCGCAATGTCCCTAAACTACCCATGGACCACTACGTCCCTAAATTGGAACAATAGAGCCTCCAAATGCTCTTTTGCCGGATCTAAACGATCCCGTTTAAGTTGATCTTAGCCCCCAAACACGGCTAACGTATCCTTAAACATTCAAACGGACTATAAAACTCCAAATCAACCTTGGTTCAAGGGTACATCTCTGAACTGTTCTGACATCTACCGTTGTAATCCTTCAACGACGTTAGAGAGGTGACGAGTCCCGATGGCCAGATATTAAATGGATTATCACGTTAAGTTGATCTTAGTATCAAACAGGACTATCGTATCCTTAACGAACGTTTAAGTTGATCTTAGCCGCAACGCGGCTAACGTATCCTTAAACTAAAAACACCAAACCCAAATCTAAGTAAATACAGATTTGGACTAATCCACGTCCTACGGGCGACGGCATTACTCAGTCTCCGTATATAATCCACGGGCAACCACAAACAAAACAAACACACGCGACACGAAGTGAAATTCTGGAGAAGGAGAAAGTTGCTACCGCAATGCGGTAGCGTAATTAACTGCAGGGGCTTGCGCCTGCAGGGAAGAGCGTCCCCACAATCAAAAACCCCTCAAGCGAGGGGGAATCTGACGAAGTCTGCTATATCGGCCGCATCCGTCTAAACCTCCGATACACGGTGCCATAAATCAACTTGACATTTTCGGAGAGGTGGACGGATAAAACCAAATAGCATCTGCTTCGAATCTCAGCGTCAGGACATCGCAGCCTTATGCGCCGTCTTTCGGAGGGGAACAGATTCTGGCACGCCCGGTGGGACTTTTTCCTCTTTCCACTCCACACTTCATGTGTCGTCTTCGCGAACCAATCGCGGTTTGTTAACGGTTGCCTTTGAATTTCAAGTTACTAAGATTTAGTCTTTTTCCTGGCGCAGAACTCAAGATTCAATGGCATTTAACTGCACCAACTGCTCGAAATGCCACTGCAACGGACGCTCCACCTCACCAGGAGGTGTAGTATATGGGCCCCAAGCGGCTTCCTTCCTCGCTCTGCCGGTAGACCAGGTGACCCAAGCCACTACTAGCCTGTTCTTCGGGACCATTATCCCACCTACAAGCTTCTCTGCGCCAATACCTGCACCAGAAGTGAACAAGAAGTCGGTCTTCGACCGGCTCACTGCTACGACGACCCCTGTCAACGGGTCGTCCACTACCGAACCGACAGCCTCTGTTTTCACCAGGCTAAATCAGAACTCTAAATTGGCTGTCCCAAGGAAGGCAATAACCGCTGCTCCAGAAGTCGTCAAGGCGACTTCCCCTGTCAAAAAGTCAGTCTTTTCAAGACTGACGATTCCTGCTCCTGCCCCTGCCCGAGGATCTGTCTTCGACAGGTTAAATATCATCCCTCAAAGGACAACCTCAGTCTTTAAGAGGTTAACACTAGCCGCGCCTCATTCAGACAGGGGGCAAAAAGAAGCAACCTCTATCTCCGAGCCAGTCCCAACGGCTCGTCGTGCTCGACGTCGCCACTGGCAACAAGTAAGGAAGGCAGGGGGCAACTCCCCCTCAGGGCTAACTCCACCGGCTCCAGTGGTGGAAGTCAACGTTGCTGTTACAACTGGGAACAGCTTTGAACTGCTGAGGAGGATACGTAAGAACTCTCCAGCCGCTACACTAAAAAGATCCCCTCCACCTGCGGAGAGAGCTCCAGAAACGAAGCAAGAACAGCCCCCTCAACGGCTGTCCTAAAAAATATACAAGGTTTTGCGAAGGGTTCAAGACTCCGTGATCGACCCAGATCACTCTCGTCAACAAAAGAAGGCGAAAGTGCAAAAAGAAAAAGACCGTCCTATTAAACAGCAGGGGACAACAATCGCTAGGGTGCCCACTACAACGGCCCCTTCAACTTCAACAGCCCACAAAAGAAGAAGGCCGGAGAAAACCCTCGTGCCGGCGACAAATATCAAAGGTGGTGAACCCAAACGCCCTAAGTCACGGGGCAAGATAGTTCATACAGTTTATGTGGCATCGGGAAAGGAGGATAGCCGCATATCAACAGGTCATAGACCTCACACGAGGTCAGTGACCAAGGTTCAGGAGCAGCAGCAGAAGCTCCAAGAAATGATGAACGCTATGGCCGTACTTACAGGACCAAAAGAAAACCTTGAAACGTCCTCGGATGAACGCCAAGAGGAAGAAACCGACACCGAATTCCTTCGTCGGATATTGGAGAAGAAGGACAAAGAGGCTGCTGAACAAGCAGCCAACATACAGTGTATGGGCCTCCTCTTCCAAGACATGATAGGGATGATGATTCAACAAGATCCTCCGGCCGAAGAGCCCCCGATCGTCCTTGGAGATGATAGGGGAGAGACATCAAATCCTCCACCAGCTCTGTCGACGGCTAAAGAGGATGCAATCTCCAAAGCTGATTTTGACGAGTACATCGCCCAACAAATACGGGTTCATCACACGACCGAAGCAGCTGGCCAGGTCATAAAAACAGGACGGCCATATCCAAGTTGGTACGATCAAATCAAGTACCCACCCGGTTACACAATTCCCAAGTTCCATGTCTACAAGGGGTCGGGCAATCCTCACCAGCATGTTGCCCAGTTCAGGGCACTCTGCGGCAACACCGGTGGTGATGACAAGCTTTTACTTCGCCAGTTTGTTGAAAGTTTATCGGATACGACGTTCGAGTGGTACTCTGAGCTCCCGAACAACTCTATCAAAACCTTCGCGGAAATGGAGCTGTTGTTTACTCAGCGTTTTGCAAGCACCAGTGAACGTACCCCAATGACGGCACTGATTAACGCCAGGGTAAAACCAGGAGAGACGTGGGTTCAGTACGCTATACGATGGCGGAACTTATGGTCGAAGTGCGAGCAGCGCATTGAAGAAGCTCCCGCGGTGGGTATGTTTGTAGGAACCCTTGATCCACAAACAACCATCTCGCAATTTATGATGTTTTTCAAGCCGACTACCTTCCAGGCCTTGATTGACAAGCTAGCACAGATGGATCAGATGGGCCATAAACCCCCTCTTCCAAAGCCGGACTCCCGAAATGACAAAGGAAAAGGAAAAGCGATCGTCGTCGCTAATGCTCAACAACAACCGAGCAACTCGAAGTCGGTCGTGCGTCAAAATAATATGCGCCCGTACGTAGACCTTGAGGAGAGACTAGAGCGTCCTTACTCGTTTCCCCGCGATAAAACGAGAAGGTTATTCAAGCTGGCATTACGCAACAGACTCATAAATCTGCCGGATCCAAAACGTCCGTTGCAACCAAGTGACGTCAACGAGCCCAACTACTGTCCTTATCATCGAGTACTAGGCCATCCGATCGAAGATTGCTACGTTTTCAAAAATTGGCTTGAAAAACAGTACCGACAGGGCAAGTTCGCGTTATCTGACAAGTGGAAGGTGAATCCCCCGCAGCCCCACACCTTTAAGGGACGAATACGCCGGGGGCAACATGCTCCGTCGTTGAAGAAGCTCTTTGGGAGGTTGTATTATCAGCCAAGACAAAGAGGATGCTGAACGACCTTCAGACATGTCCAGCGATTAGGTGGAAGAACCCGTTGGAACCGCAGGTCATTGAGGGGATGTTGAAGCCACGTCCAACTCCAAAGACCGATGGTGGTGGCTCAAGCACTCGCAACCAGCCGTCAAAATCCTCGAAGAAGAAGAAAAAGAAGTCAAAGAAGCCCGTGAAGCCTGGCGATAAGCGTACGGACTTGCAAAAACAAATTGACGCGCTGGAGGAATACAACCAGAAGGCACGGACTCCCATTACATTCCAAGAATTCCTCAATCACGTCTTTCAAGAGGAAGATGAGGGAGAAAGTTCATCTGATGATTCTGAGGAATGCGTGGCGAGCTGTCATGTAATTTCCCACTCGTTCATAGACGATGAGGAGACTTCTTGTACTGAAACGCTGGGGGCAGATCCCGAACCAAAAATTCTAGAGCCATCGGATGATGTAATCGATGCATTCCTCAATGAAGCTCTCTTAAAAAGCAAAGTTGATCGGGAGCGCGAGGAGGTTATATTCGAAAGGGCCAAACGCCAGCGCCTTGACGAAAGAATTGAGATACTCCCGCTGGAGCGAAGTACACCCACTGCGGACAAAAGAAAATTCAAGATGAGGAAAAGGTTTGCTAAGGCCATATCAATGGGCATGAAGCTACCATCCTCCGAAGGAAAAATTACTGGTGAAATGGAAATGCACCCCTCCTATTGCTTGTATCATTGGAAGACTTCGCATCCCACTGAAGATTGCAAAGCTTTCGATAGATGGTGGCAAGGATATGTTGCTCATCGACAACACTTTAAGCGAGAGAAATGCAAAATTCGTCGGGAGCAAAGAAATACGACCGAAGGGCTTAAAAGAACTGCTGGCGATTGTTGCATGGTTAACACCGGTGGATCACAAGTGCCTACATTCGGGAGTGATTCTGATGAAGAGCTAGAACTTGCCCCTCTCTTTAAAGAGTCCGCTTCGGGAAAAGAAGAAGAACCGAAGGTCTGCGAGAATATCCGGCTGCGGAATCGGACGCTGCCTGAAAAGAACCTCGGACCCTTAAACAGAAAAGATAAAGGGAAAGAAAAGATCTCTGACGATATCGTCTTAGATAACCAAGTGGTGGAAGAGATAGCCGCCAAGGACCCGCCAAAGAAGAATAAGGTAGATTATAACGTCTTAGCACATCTGAGGAAGCTGCCCTCACAGCTCAGCATTCTTGACGCTCTTTTGCTATCAAAAGAGGCGAAAGATTCGTTAATTAAGGCACTCCAAGATCCGGAACAATTCCAAGCATGCCTGGCCGAGGAAAAGATGAAGGATGAATTGGAGGAAGTGCACACGGCCGATGTCACTTTCGGCGACGAGGACCTTCTCCTTGGGACGTGCGAGCACAATCTCCCCCTCTACGTCTCGGGATACTGCCATGATATAAAGATAGGCAAAATCCTGATCGATAACGGGTCGTCCGTTAACCTACTCAATGTACGGGTCTTAAAAGAAATCTGCATGAGCGTCCAGCACCTTGCTCGGGATAAGATCACCATCTCTGGGTTCGACTCCCCATCGTCAAAGACTCTTGGATCTGTGATACTGACGCTACGCTTCGGGCTACTCGTCACAGACATTAAGTTCCATGTCATAGACGCCAAGACATGCTACAACGTTCTGCTCGGCCGACCATGGTTACACGAGTACAACATCATCCCTTCTACACAACATCAGTGTATGAAGTATTTTAAGGATGGTTTCGAGTATACAGTGACGGGAGAATTGAATCCGTTTTCCTAAACGAAGTTCGCAAATATGAAGATGCCAAATACTTCTTACCGAGTTTCGAAGACACGGAAAGGTGTCACAAGCCGGAGAATAAAACTAACGCTACCATCCCTGTCTTCGGCAGTGATACCGAGGAGGAAGAGGAGAGAGTTTATTCGGGTCCGCCCCAACACAACAGGCCAGGACCGTCCGCTCCTACGTTGATCTTTGGTAGCGACTCGGAAGATGAGATCCATGCTGTATTCTCTGCTCGACCTTCAATACGAAAGTTCGCTGACGAAGAACAAAGTCTACAAGTCGCCATGGTGCCGCTTAAACGCCATAAAGAACTGGATGCGCTTAATATTTACAATGTAGAAGAGTTGCAAACGTTCTATATCCCTCCCAGGCAAGAAGGAGAGAAGGCAATTCTATTCTACCGCTCTGAAGAAAACAAAGTGGAGAAAGAAATATGGCACAGGGCAGATCCTACGCCGGACAGACTTCAACCCATCCGTCTACCCAGATATTATACAGAAGGCTTGAAGAGGCTGTTGAAGCGCCAAGGGATACCCTTCAAACAGACCGTTAGAAAGGCCAAATTCTATGACAGGGTCTGGAACGTCCCTGGAACTCAGCATAAGCTGCCTAATGGGAGAATGGAGACAATTGGGCTCGGATACATTCGTTCCAAGAAACGAGAGCTGTTCCGCGACTGTTACGTCGTGCATGACTTCAATGAAGAAGCAGATGCACAACGGGAGGACACCAATCCTGAACCAGTAAAAGTTCCTGATGCAAAAGTGCCCAGTCCGTCGTTTGAAGAACAAATGGACAAGCTTATAAGGGAAGCAGGTCAAAAAGTCCGGGACGACCATAACCGTGAAATGGCCATCTACGAGAAAGCCAGAACGCAACGCCTCCTTCAACAGGCCGTGAAAGATGAAAATGCCGCTCCTTGTCAACCCGTTATAAAGAAGGCTCGGCGCAAAAGCAGAAATAAGTCGAAAGGCCAAAAATGCGCTCAACAGCAACAAAGCAGGGCTAAGAAGCCACGCAAACGGGAGTCGAGCGTTATTGATCTATCCCTCATGAAGAAAATGAGTCGAGCATACTCGTTTCCTCGGGACAAGACGAAGAAGATACTTGATTTTGCTCTAAAATATCAAATGCTTACACTGCCGGAGTCCAAAAACCCCGAACAAGCAGGCGAAGTCTCTCACCCGGACTATTGCCCTTATCACCGAGTGATAGGGCACCCTCTCGAGGACTGCTTCACCTTCAAGAATTGGGTTGAAGATCAGTATCAGCTTGGCAAGTTCGCTCTGTCTGATAACTGGAGGGTAGCACCGCCATAAAAGCACGAGCCCAAGGCCACGAAAGAAAAACCGGTTCCACATTGGGATTGGAAGCGAATTCGCACCTGTCACATGATTACAATATTAAAAGAAGAGCTCGAGGACGTGGATGACCTTCCCTGGTGCTTCGAAAACAGCAACGACGAGGTAATCTCAGAATTTCCACCAGCGCCAAAAAAACTGGAGGATGGCATACATACTACTGCAGATAACCTCAAGAAGATTGAGTTGGGATCGGCAGACGATCCGCGACCGACATTCATCAGCGAGCTGCTATCTGAAGAAAGGGTGGCTGCGTTAAAGGACGTGCTTCTACAACATAGGGATTGCTTCGCGTGGAACTATTCCGAAATGCCGGGACTAGATCCAGAAATTGCTGTATACAGATTGGCGATATCTCCGGACATCAAGCCAGTCAAACAGGCGCCGAGGAGAATGCGGCTCGAGCTTGAGACGAGCATCAACGCCGAGGTCAAAAAGTTAATCGACTCTGGCTTCATCCAGGAAGTTCAATACCCTGAATGGATCACCAACATCGTCCCGGTGATGAAGAAAAATGGGACAGTGCGCATATGCGTAGACTTCCGGGATCTTAATAAAGCTTACCCGAAGGATGATTTTCCAGTGCCAATCACCGAACTGATGATAGACAATACGTCTACTCACGAGGTTTTCTCCTTCATGGATGGCTCGTCAGGGTATAATCAGATAAAAATGCATCCCGAAGACCAGAAGCACACAGCCTTCAGGACCCTCTTGGGAATATTCTGTTATAAAGTGATGCCCTTCAGATTATAGAACGCCGGTGCCACTTACCAAAGGGCCATGACGAAGATCTTTGATGACCTTATACATGAAATCGTCGAGTGCTATATCGAAGACCTCGTAGTTAAGAGCAAATCATACGAAGAACATCTCGAGCATCTAAAGACTGTATTTCAACGCCCTCGACAATACAACTTGAAGATGAACCCTCTTAAGTGTGCATTCGGAGTTTCCTCGGGCAAATTCTTAGGATTCATCGTCCGACATCGGGGTATCGAAATAGATCCGTCCAAGATCAAGGCGATCATGGAAATGCCTCCGCCAAGGACTCTCAAACAGTTGCGGTCTCTCCAAGGAAAGCTCGCATATATTCGGCGATTTATAGCCAACCTCTCTGGCAAGTGCCGCCGTTACAGTCACCTGATGAAGAAGGGAACTCCATTCGTCTGGGATCAAAAATGCCAGGGCGCACTGGACGAAATTAAACAGTACCTACAGAACCCGCCGGTGTTGGCTGCTCCGGTCAAGGGAAAACCCCTCATTCTTTATACAACCGCCCTCGAAGGTTCCTTAGGCACATTATGTGCTCAAGAGAACGATCAAGGAAAAGAAAGAGCACTTTACTACTTAAGTCGAGTTCTACTGGGGGTAGAAAGCAACTACTCTCCCATTGAAAAACACTGCCTGGCGTTGATCTTCGCGATAACAAAGCTCAGGCATTATGCGTTGGCGCACGAAGTCCGTCTCATTCAAAGGTGGACCCCCTTAAATACTTGATGTCGAAGGCCATGTTGACAGGACGACTCGCTAAATGGGCCCTGCTCTTGATGGAGTTCTCGATAACATATCAACCTCTCAAGGCAGTGAAAGGCCAGGCCATCGCCGACTTCCTCGCTGAGCACCCGATACCTGCCGATTCTCTTCTGAATTGCGATTTGCCAGACGAACATGCGTTTGACGCGATCGACGGTGGTGATACCCAATAGGAACTTTATTTTGATGGAGTATCTTCCATGAAAAAACGCAAACAAAGTACCCCTATAATCAAATCGGGGGTAGGCCTCATCTTCGTGACTCCACAAGGAGGGATAATGCGCTTCGCTTTCTCCTTAACAGAGCCGAGGACGAATAACGAAGCCGAATATGAAGCCTTGATAGCAGGTCTTCAGATCGCCATCGACATGGGAATTGAAAACCTCCTCATATACGGAGATTCTCAACTGGTCGTTAGTCAAGTAAACGGCGACTACCAAACGTGCAAACCGGAGTTGGTGAAGTACGGGGAAAAGGTGCAACAACTGTTGACCCAAATTCCCTCCTATACTTTGGAGAACATACCGCGCGCGGAAAACAGCAAAGCAGACGCGTTGGCCAAACTTGCTAAAGAGCTGGCTGACGAGAACCTCGATGACGTCAGAATCATGGTACAAAGCCGTCGGGTGCTTGCCCCAGCAGAAATATCTCCGGAATCATCCGAAGAAAAAGGAGCGAGCGAGCAGACGACCCTGCAAGTAAAAGATTGGGAAAATACCGAGGATTGGAGAGAAGTCTTCATAGACTACTTTAAATCCTACCGAATGCCTGAAGAAGCGTCCACAAGACATCAGCTCACGAAACGAGCTCTGTCTTTTGCTTTCGTCAACGATACTCTGTACAAAAGGTCGTTTAATTCTCTATGGCTAAGATGTCTCAGACCTGACGAAGCGAAAAGAGTCGTTCAGGAAGTTCATGACGGACTCTGCGGTTCTCACCAAGCGGGCCCAAAGATGAAGTTGAAGATCAAACGGATGGGCTACTACTGGCCCACGATGATTCAAGATTGCCTCGAATATGCGAAGCAATGTCACTCATGCCAAATCCATAGGGACTTCATCCACCGACATCCAAATCCATTGCATCCAACGGTGGTTAGCTATCCGTTTGAAATGTGGGGAACTGACATAGTCGGCCCCATCGAACCAGCATCGTATAGGGGACATCGTTTCATCCTGGCGACGACTGACTACTTCTCTAAATGGGCAGAAGCAGTACCGTTAAGAGAAGTTAAGACAAAGAATATCCTCCATTTCTTTAAGACGCATGTTATATATCGATTTGGAACTCCGCGACGGATCATCTCCGATAACGGGCCAGCCTACAGAAGTCACAAGATCAGCCGCTTTGCGCAACAACATAATATAGACTGGAGGTATTCCTCGGTTTATAATCCGCGAGCCAACGGTCTCGCCGAGGCCTTCAATAAGACCTTGACGAAAATCATAAAGAAAACGGTGTCCCGAAATAAGAAAGACTGGCACGAGAGACTGCAAGAGGCTCTTTGGGCGTATCGAACTACGTTCAAGACGGCCACGAACACAACGCCGTACGCGTTGGTATTCGGTACAGAAGCAGTACTCCCTCTCGAGATAGAATTACCCTCTCTACGAGTGGCAGTCCACTACGAGCTAACGGACGAAGAAAACGCCCACCTTCGGCTTAAGGAGCTTGACGCCCTTGATGAAGCCCGGTTCATAGCACAGCAAAATCTAGAAGCTTATAAAGCAAAGATGACGCGCTCATATGAAAGATTAACCCGACCAAGGACGTTCCACCAAGGCGAACTTGTGCTAATGGTCAAAAGGCCTATGATTCCCAATCGCACCAAGCGAGGAAAATTCGAACCAAACTATGAAGGCCCATACATCATAGATAAGGTCTACCAGGGTGGGGCCTATCTACTCATGGACATGCACGGTGAAAGGCCTTTCAGGCCAATAAACGGTCGCTTCCTAAAGAAGTACTATGCTTAATGAGCCACAGCCTAGGTCAATGGTAGATGACGACGACTATGTCCACTCGCTATCTTCCTAAGCTCAAACTCTATCAGCAGTAGCCAGCCTTCTCAAAGACGGACCGAAATGTCCTTAAACTAATAGCAGACCGAAACGTCTTTAAACTACTACCGCAACATCTTTTAGGCTGACGAGATATAAAAAAAACATATAAAAATAAAATAAATAAAAACGGTATGTCCATAAGCAAGAAGGGCACGGATGAAAACCCGAAAGGGCTCCGTGAGTAAAAACAGCAGGGCTACCGGCGAGTGTTCGTGAAAACCCGAAAGGGCGCGACCTCGTAAAAAGAAAAAAGAGAAAAAAATAAAAAGAATAAAAAAATGGTATGTTCATAAGCAAAAAAAGGCACGGATGAAAACCCGAAAGGGCTCCGTGAGTAAAAACAGCAGGGCTACCGGTGAGTGTTTGTGAAAACCTGAAAAGGCGCAATCTCGTTAAAGGACACTTATAGGGTCCTCTCGACCTTGTAAGGAGAAACCACCCGCGTGAGATCCTTACGACTCACAAGGGAGCAACACACTTAAGGATCCCCACGATTCCTAAGGAGAAAATACACTTGCGAGATCCTCACGACTTGTAAGGAGAACTCTCTTATGGGACCCTCACGGCCCATAAGGTTTGAAAGTCTTAAGCTACAGAGAACCTAAACCTGTGCTTAAGCAACTCCCAGAACTCCCGATATTGCCCTACAAGTGGTTCAATACTGACCCTTGTATACAATCAACGGGCGCGAATAAACATTTCCCTAATCAAGTCTCATCCGAGACTGGGGATATGTTCGCATGATGAACAACCCTTATAAGTCCTCTCGACTTACAAGGAGAAAACCCTCTTGTAGGATCCTTACGACTTACAGAGGAACATACACTTAGGAATCCTCACGATTCCTAAGGAGAAAATACACCTACAAGATCCTCACGACTTGTAGGGAGAAATACCTTTATGAGACCCTTACGGCTCATGAAGTTAAAAGCCTTAGACGACAGGACCCTAACCCTGGTCGCTAAGCCACCTTTGTTCAACATCGACAGAGGCAGATGATGATTCTCTCCTGACAATATTCCAGTTGTAGCGGTGCTGATACCGAAATCGGTGTTTAATTTCAGGTTTACGGAGAAAGCCAGTAGGCCGCTCGTGCATATGAAATAGCCGAAATGATGGGGCAACTTGCAATAAAAGCAGCAAGTAAAAATGTATGCATGCGAAATAGCCGAAATGATGGGGCAACTCGCAATAAAAAGCAGCGAGTAAAAATAAAATAAACAGCCGAAATGATTGGGCAACTCGCAATAAAAAGCAGCGAGTAAAAATGAAATAAACAGCCGAAATGATTGGGCACCGCGAAAAATAGCCGAAATGATTGGGCAATCGCGACCTTCGCGATATAAAAGCTGAAATGATAGAGCATCGCGGAAATAAAAAAAAAAGGAAGATGATAAAACTTTGGCCCTACAGTTAAGATCACATCGATCCCTGTATACAATCCAAGGGCGTAAACAAACAAGAGGGAACCATACTTTCCAAACAGGCTCCGCCAGAAGACGAGGCCAAATCTCGACGGTTCAGTCCAACTTAGAAGAAACCAGTGCCTTCAGCAAATTCCTCGACTCACGGATACAAACACTCCTTAACGAGAGTCTCCTGATCCGCGTCGACTCGCAGAGCCACCAGTGCCTCCGTGGGAAATTCTCGACTCGTTTCAAACCCCAAGGAAACAAATAATCTTTGGCGATTGGGAAACAAATATTCCCTAGCAAATTCCTCGACTCACGGATACAAACACTCCTTGACGAGAGCCTCCTGATCCGCATCGACTCGCAGAGCCACCAGCGCCTCCGTGGGAAATCCTCGACTCGTTTCAAACCCCAAGGAAACAAATAATCCTTAGCGCTAGGAAAACAAATAATCCTTAGCAAATTCCTCGACTCACGGATACAAACACTCCTTGATGAGAGCCTCCTGATCCGCGTCGACTCGCAGAGCCACCAGTGCCTCCGTGGGAAATTCTCGACTCGTTTCAAACCCCAAGGAAACAAATAATCCTTGGCGCTTGGGAAACAAATAATCCCTAGCAAATTCCTCGACTCACGGATACAAACACTCCTTGACGAGAGCCTCCTGATCCGCGTCGACTCGCAGAGCCACCAGTGCCTCCGTGGGAAATTCTCGACTCGTTTCAAACCCCAAGGAAACAAATAATCCTTGGCGCTTGGGAAACAAATAATCCCTAGCAAATTCCTCGACTCACGGATACAAACACTCCTTGACGAGAGCCTCCTGATCCGCGTCGACTCGCAGAGCCACCAGTTCCTCCGTGGGAAATTCTCGACTCGTTTCAAACCCCAAGGAAACAAATAATCCTTGGCGCTTGGGAAACAAATAATCCCTAGCAAATTCCTCGACTCACGGATACAAACACTCCTTGACGAGAGCCTCCTGATTCGCGTCGGCTCGCAGAGAAACCAGTGTCGCCGCGGGAAAAATCCCGATTCGTCTCAAATTGCAAGATGAAGCCTCAGGCAGCAGGGATTAAAAAACTTGCTTCCTGAACAATGGGACCCTGCAAATCGATCTAGACGGTCTCTTGCATACTATTCACGGGTCTCACTCTTCAAAGTCGAATTTTGACTAGGAGGGAAACAACCGCTTACGGGTCCTCTCGACTTGTAAAAGGGAAAAATTCTCTTATAGGATCCTTACGACTTATAAGAGAAAACCACACTTAGGAATCCTCACGATTCCTAAGGAGAAAAACCCACCTACGAGATCCTCTCGATCCGTAGGGAGAAAAGTCTCTATGAGACCCTCACGGCTCATAGAGTTGAAAAGTCTTAGGCAGCAGATCTGAACCTGCGGCCTAAGCCATCGCTGTTTCTTGAGAGGGTCGGGATACTCGCTCTAATCATCCGTCAACCATGGTTATTAAGACAGCCTGCTAACAATAAAAGAAAGAAGAAAATGACAGAAAGAACATCCGATTTACATTTGACCAAGCGTTCGAGACACACTCATTTATACATGGGCAGAGGACTTAGGACGAGAAATAAGACAAGCTGAAATAAAAAAAAAGGTGTTTCCATTCATGTTGCTAAAATTCTTACAATCATAAAAGCAATGAATAAGAAACATTATTCAAATTATTACAACGGTATAACCTCAGATCCGGGGCACGGATTGAGGAATTCAAAAGTAAGGCCATCCAGAGTTCTTCTGGCCTTTCTAATTATTCTTATGCGCAGCCTCTCACGCTCCTGTGTGTCAAGATCCTCAGCAAGCCCTCCCGGCCTTCGATAAGCAGCAACTATCGTCGTCTGCTGGAAGATTTGATGTAGGATGTCAATGAGGCTGTCCCGCAGTTTCTTCGAGATCAGCCCCGTCAGGTACACTGAGTGCACCTTGTCTTCGGTATCATCTAGCGCGTTGAGCGGTAGGGCCTCGTGAAGACCCGGAAGTGCTGTCCAAATTGCTCCCAGCACGACTTTCAAGAGAGCCGAACGATGAGGAAGCAGCCAATCACCGCTTGCGTTCAGACGACCCATGACCTCTGCACATTGAGCGTCTGTAAACTCCTGATTTTGTTGACGACCCTGTGCGCGGATATCGTCATAGGTGATGAACTCGTGCAAACTGTATAGACGCACCGCCATTATGCCTGGAGGAAATACCACAGGAAGATTAGCGATAGAAGAAAAATAATATGCACTGAGGGCTAAATTCCTCGAGAGCAAAGCTCTGTTCAGGGATTAAAACCCATGAACAAAAGCTCTGCAGATCTATAAGTTTTTGAGAGTTATGAAACCCCAATGGGGATCTCTTTAGATCAAAAGATCTGTGAGAGCAAAGTTCTTTGGTTGAGATTAATTTAAATTAATTTGATTTACATTAATTTTACCTAAAGTTTCTAACTTTGAAAATGAGCAAAGCTCTGCTGGTGAAACCCCGAAGGGACTTTCTTTAGATCAGAAGATCTATGAGAGCAAAGCTCTATTGGTTAAGATTAATTAAAATTAATTTAATCTAAGAATCAATTTTACCTAAAGTTTTTCTAAAAACTTTGGAAAGGAGAGCAAGGCTCTGGAGTTCTTGAAGGCAAGAGCAAAACTCTGAAGTTTTTTGAAAATAAAAATCTGAAAGATGATAAACATCTGTGGGGGACCAAAGGTCCTATTTATAGGCATCAAGTGCCTCTTCAACTTCAAAAAGTTGCCACGGCGGTTGGAATTCCGCCACCGTTGCACTCACGTTTGGGGCCACGTAAGCGCAACGGTGGGGGGGCATTTGTTTACCCCAATCAGAGCAAAACTCTGTTCAAATTCCGAGGTAGGAGATGAAGCAACACTTCATCTTCCCCCAATCAGAGCGAAGCTCTGCTTTGAAAATTTAAACTTTAATAAATGAAGCAACGCTTTAAATTCTTTACGCTGCGTGCAACGCGCCACGTGTCAGGCGCAGATGCATCAGCGCAGCGTCCAAGAAGGCGCGCCCAATCAGAGCAAAGCTCTATTTTAAGCAAAATTAAAGGAAGCAACGCTTCAGTTGCGCAAGCACTGCGCTGCGCGACATGTGTCAGCGCAGATGCGCTAGCGCAGTTGCGCTGCACTTTACGCTGCGCGACACGTGTCAGCGCAGTTGTGCTGCGCTGTGCGCTGTGCGACACGTGTCAGCGCAGATGCGTTTGCGCCAAACAGAATAAAGATTTTAAGAAATCTTTCTGTTCTTGTTAAAACAAGAAGATTTTCTTCTGTAAAACAGAAGCCCTTGGATCAAAGATCCAACGGTGGGGAAAATTCCCCAAATCACTCAGAAAAAGATCTCTTTAACAAATTTAACTAATTTATGAGCACTATAAAAAGGACCCTAGGCCTCAATTCAAAGGCATCAACATTTTCTAAAAAAAAAGAAGAAGGGAAAGAGAACTCTGAAGAATTCCTCAAGAACAAAAAGGTAAAAACCTTTAGAAAAAAGAGAAAGTTCTCTCATGAACAGATCATAGATCTAAAAACAAGATCAATGATCTTTAATAAAAAAAATAATAATAAAATAGTGCTTTGCACTTTTATGAACCTTTGGTTCTTTGAGATAAGAAAAACAAGAAAAACTTATCTTTTCTTTGATCTAAATTAGATCAAGAAATCAAATAGTGCTTTGCATTTCTGTTCTTGAATCTAAAAGATTCTTAGTGCTTTGCACTTCCAAACTGCGCTGTTGCGCTCTTGGGAGAGCGGCACGTGTCAGCTACAGAACAACTTGCGCTACGCGCTCTTGAAATAGAGTTTTGCTCTCTGGAATTGGCGCAACTCACCAGAGCGCGCCACGTGTCAGCAGCGCAACAGCGCAGCGCACTGCGCTGTTGCGCTTGCGCTCACCAGAGCATGACACGTGTCCTCACCACAAGCGCTTGCGCTCAGTGATTGGCGCAAAGCGCCTGACAAATGCAATGCATTTCTTTTTACTGAAGGGCCAGGCCCAAATCAGAGGGGCCTAGTAGGCCAAATTAAATTGCAATACAATGAAAAGGGGCAGAGCCCAAACAATATTGATGCTCTGCATCATTTATAAAAGGGCAGAGCCTAAACAAAAATTGAAAATGCAATAAACAGGGCAGAGCCCAAACAAGACTGATGCTCTGAATCATCTATAAATGGACACAGCCTTGACAAAATAAATAATGCTATGCATTATTAAAAAGAGGCCAAGCCCTAGCACAGGCCTATTAGGCCAAAAACAAATAAAAATGTTGAACATTTTCAACTGGACTTAGCCCAATTCTGGCCGTAAGTCCTTAAATTAAATTGAACTGAGAACAAATGCTCTCTCAAATCAATTTACCTCCAGTTCGAGGGTACATCTCTGAACTCCTCTGACACCCATCGTTGTAATCCTTCAACGATGTGAGAGAGGTGATGGGTCCCGACGACCACACATCGATACGGACTGCGAGGTCCTTAAACTCGTAGACCGAAACGTCCTTAAACTAACATTGGACCGAAACGTCCTTAAACTAATGATGGACCACTACGTCCTTAAACTGGCGATGGACCGAAACGTCCTTAAACTAATGTTGGACCGAAACGTCCTTAAACTAATAGCGGACCACCATGTACCTAAACTGGAATATAGACCACCACGTCCCTAAACTGGAATGCGGACCACCACGTCCCTAAACTGGAATGCGGACCACCATGTCCCTAAACTGGAATATGGACCGCAATGTCCCTAAACTACCTATGGATCACTACGTCTCTAAATTGGAACAATAGAGCCTCCAAATGCTCTTTTGCCGGATCTAAACGATCCCGTTTAAGTTGATCTTAGCCCCCAAACACGGCTAACATATCCTTAAACATTCAAACGGACTATAAAACTCCAAATCAACCTTGGTTCAGGGGTACATCTCTGAACTCCTCTGACATCTGCCGTTGTAATCCTTCAACGACGTTAGAGAGGTGACGAGTCCCGATGGCCAGATATTAAATGGATTATCACGTTAAGTTGATCTTAGTATCAAACAGGACTATCGTATCCTTAACGAACGTTTAAGTTGATCTTAGCCGCAACCCGGCTAACGTATCCTTAAACTAAAAACACCAAACCCAAATCTAAGTAAATGCGGATTTGGACTAATCCGCATCCTACGGGCGACGGCATTACTCAGTCTCTGTATACAATCCACGGGCAACCACAAACAAAATAAACACACACGACACGAAGTGAAATTCTAGAGAAGGAGAAAGTTGCTACCGCGATGCGGTAGCGTAATTAACTGTAGGGGCTTGCGCCTGCAGGGAAGAGCGTCCCCACAATCAAAAACCCCTCAAGCGAGGGGGAATCTGACGAAGTCTGCTATATCGGCCGCATCCGTCTAAACCTCCGATACACGGTGCCATAAATCAACTTGGCATCTTCGGAGAGGTGGACGGATAAAACCAAATAGCATCTGCCTCGAATCTCAGCGTCAGGACATCGCAGTCTTGTGCGCCGTCTTTCGGAGGGGAACAACGGTAAGATGCACTTCTCTCGTATACATAAATATCTTCTCTACCAAACTACAAACAACTACGTTAGAATAGCAATCTTATACCTGTATATCTTACCAGTTCAATTCTCATTGCTTGCTATATTCCTTTCTTTTTTTTGGGACTTACCGAGCGCTAGTTCGCTGACGAAATTCATGTCTATTTCTCTCTTTGGAATGTTCGTCAGAAGGACCGGACTCTCAGGAGATCGAGCCGAACCAGGAGGACTTGGATCAGTTCACTGCCCAGCAGGACTTCTAGTTCGTTTTGTACTTTTTTCAGTTTGTATGCCACTGTTTAGGCATTACTTTTATATTATTGTATCTTTCCTATTCAAAGCAGTTGTAATGTAAAGATGAATGTTAATAAAATTAGTTGTTCATTTTATATCTCTTGTCAATTCTTGTGCATTTTATACATATATTGCTTAATTATGCTTAACGTATTTATTTCTTAGTAAATACGTTGCAAGCTTGCCATGTCACCACTTCCGTACATTGGGAAGCGGGGCGTGACAGGTTTTGTTGGCGGCCCATGCAGGTTAGTTCTACATGATGTCTTAACCTATATATCACAAGAATTATAAGAATCGGCAACTATACATTCTTTACATTTCAAATTCCTTCAATCTATCCTAACCTATCTTTTTCTATCAAGGTCATGGATTCTCCCAACAACACCAGCACGAACGTCAACGGTAACACTCCACCACCCACACTACCACCACCACCTACCATTGCAGGTCCCATCAACGAGCAAACGGTACTGTTTAAGGCAATCAAGAGTCTCTTAGAGGGTCAGCAGCAGAAAACTGCTATCCTCATGCACCGTCTAGAAGTCGAGGCACCCGGAGTCAAACAATTCCGGACACTGCACCCGAAACATTTCTCTGGAAAAGAGAGCCCACTGGAGGCAGAAGAACGGGCTTAGTCTATCGAAAATGACCTGGCAGCCGCACAAGTTCCAGAGATTGCTTGGGTAAGAGTTGCGAAACTGCAAATAACAGACAACGCCAGAGTCTGGTGGAAGGCTGAAGAAAGCTGACTCGCCCAACCGATTGAATGAAAGACGTTTCGCGATATTTTCGACACAAAATACTTACCTGAGACTGCCCGTATCAAGATAGAACAACAGTTCATCCACTTACAACAATGCTCGATGTGGAGCAAGTCCGTGGATGAATACGATACAGAGTTTACCATATTTAGCAGATAAGATATTGTTTCAATATTCAATTTCCTACTATCACTTATTACACTGCTAACACCGTAACAGGTTCGCGGCACACCTAATTCCGACTGCTGAGATTCAGGCAAGACGATTTCAGTAAGGGTTGGACCAGGAAATCCAAGCTGCACTTGCTACAGCGGATTTCTCAACCCATGATCTTGCTTTGAAGGTTGCCCGACGCTATGAGGTGATTGTAGAGATTTTTTGCGTACGTGCGTTATGAAATCAAAGAATTAACCGCAATCAAGAACGGTGTCGCTTGGTAGCTAGCCGGTTGAGTACGGGTCGGTCCACAGGGAAAACGTGTATTTTCTAATTGTTCTAACGGGTCAATTCCTATTTGTGGTAGGTTTTGATTTTCTATAAAAACTGAGGTTGAAATTGATTTGGATTAAAACCTTGCTAGGGTTAGAATTAGGTTAGTTTGGAAAGTCAATTATTCTCACCGCTTTCTTTGCCCTAATTAAGAACTTTAGGTATTAAGGTAATAGTTAACAAAGGGGATTAGCATGACCGGGAAGAAACTAGGTTTCTTCCTTTTGGTTCTTGTCCGTCCTTTCTTAATTCTTAGCCCTAACCTCTATGGAAAACAAACACAACCGGTCTTAACTAGGGAATCACCACTACCTCGTGGGATAGGGTGCCATAGTGAGCGGTGTGTGTTTCTATTGCATAGAGCCCTTATTTTAAAATATTGAACAGGCAAGAAAGGGGTGAGAGATTTTCATCTCTCAAACCTTCCCTAAACCTAACCCTAACGAGTGAGGAACTACTCACTCATTAAGGAATTAACAAATGAATTCATTTTTTTATTTTTCTTTTAATAACCTAATTAACGTGCGGAAAATAACTACGGCAGATAAAAAATTGCAGAGAAATAAAATTGCAGATAATAAGAAATTCAAGATAAAAAAAACTTACTTTTTATTGATGCACTCTTTGACAATTACAAGGAATGAAAATTTTAAACTAGAGAAATAAAAAGAGGCATGCTCCAAAAAAAGCTGTAGGCTTCCTATTTATAGATAATAGAAACTCTAGGGTTTAAATCTGATCCATATCTAAAATTACAAAACTACCCTGAGAAAACCGGGTCAATGCACCGACTCCACCGACATGCACCGACACGTGCGATGCACGGCCGTGGATCCGCGGCCATAAGCCTGGTTTGGCCGCGGTTCCGCGGCCGTTTGATGGGGTCTCTGTCTCAAATCTTCAAGGCTGCTTCATGTTGCATTTTACTTCTGGTTTCTTCACTTGGTTTTTCAGAATATCTTCTATTTTCTTCCAGATTTACACAGTGCAGAATGTTGTGGAATTTTACCGTTCGCTTCGTGTTGAAATCATGAATCTTGTGCTGCCTTCGTGCTTTATGAAATCGGACTGTTCATTGATCTTCATTTGTTCCTTAAACTGTACGCGACATCATAAAGATTCTTCTATTTGTTGGTCGTAGTCTCACTTTTGTAGCGTTTTTTTTAATCATTTTCACTGTATTATTCCGATAACCTATAACCTGCAACTATTTAACAGACATGGATTAAAAGCACCTATTTATTTGCAATATGATTAAGAATGGGGAATATAATAATGCAAAATTCTGATATGAACAAATCCCCCCAAACTTATCTTTTGCTCGTCCCGAGCAAAACTAGTTTATTCTCGAAAAAACCTAACCTCACCTTCGCAGGGAAATGCGATTGCACTGAGCTCGTGCAATAAGCCGTTAAACCTCTAGGTGTCCCTAGTAGAAGGAGTGTTGTCTCCTGAGGGTTTTCAACGGACACTACCCACAAACTTTGATCAATTTGGCTTATTGACTTTCATTTTTCAATTCGGTGTTCTAGCAAGAAATTCTATTATCTTTAACTCAGAAATTATCAACCCGTATTTTTCACACTCACTTATCATTTAACTTAAGATTGTATATGTTCTGTAAATTTTTTTAGCTTTCAGCATCTTTTGAATTTTCCTTCTAAGGTTCCTTCTCAACTTAGGAATTTTTATAATCTATACTAAAGATATAAGTCCTATTTTTCATTCCTATCTCTCATCCAAACCCCAATCATATACCCCTACGTGTGTGTATGTATCACCCCTACAATTGGAAATTCGATTCAAGCTATTATACTCTTGTCCATCGTCCAAAGTACTTTTAGTTGGTGAATTTTTAGATGAAATTGCTCACACATCCTTCATGCGACCGTTAATATTTCTTGAGGTACTAACAACCGATTACAAAATGTGTTTGCGCATTAAGGCGTAATTCCTCGTCTTGTAATATCTAAGGCTTTAGCAGTGACTCCCAAACCAGTTGGTCTAAGGCACTAGGTGATAAAGCACCCTCGATATTTATTTTTTATTTTATGCAGCCTTAAGTAATTACAAAACCAGTATTCATTTTTTTATATCTCTTTATTCACACTTATACTTTTATTTAGTTTTTTTCTCATACTAAGGAATTTAGACAAGAGCAATTCAAGGTATCCTCTACTATCCCAAATTTCAAGGTGCGTGTATGTGCAAGTTGTAGGGTATATATTTTCAGAATTTAGACTAAAGGTTCGGAATTATTTTTCAGACTTACACTTCAATAAAAATTTCAATACTCTTCTCTTATTTTGACTTAGCCCAAGAACTGAACTCAAAATTTGCCTATTTCTAAATAAACTACAAGGACGTATATTTTCTACAGTTAAACTTTAAGAAAAGTTATTTTTAGGGTTTTTAATTTATTAATTTTAGGATCTAGTTTTTCCTAACTAGTCGACCGTCATGTTAAACTCAAGTCAAATATGGCCAAAATTGAACCTGTCAATTTTTATAATTTTTTTAAAAATTTTTATGGGTTTTAAAATAAGTATGCAAATGTAAAAATATACATATGAATGCGAAGAAAGAAATCTTACCGAGCACACCCCCAAACTTAAACTTGACAGTGTCATCACCGTCAGGCTACACCAAGAGGGTCAAAATTGTCGGCACTCCCCATTTTTTTTATATTTTTATTTTTATTATTAACAGAAAAAGAAAACAAAATATATATACACAAAAAAGTTCCCCCCAAACTTTAGTGAAACAGTGTTTCCACTGTTGAAGCATTAAAGTTCAGAGTTAGGGAGGGGAAAAACACAGTATCAAGCTATACAGGGCCTTACACAGCCCAAAGGTTAGCACCAACCATTCAAAAATTTTATCGTTATAATGGTGTGGTTGGTGAAAGAATGGAGTGTAGAGAAAAGAAATGAGAAACACACGAGACCGTGTGGAGATAGAAACAGTATACGGTCTCGGTGGAGGAGAAGAATGGCGGAAGGGGAAAAAAATGGTGTACGAACTTGAAGGTGAAAATGAATTGAATAAATTAGTACCATCTGTAATGATCAATGTGTAAAAAGCGATTGTGCTAATCTATCAACCTGTCGAGAAATGGGATCAAATCCCTCAAGATTCGTGAGGAAACATGGGTACGTTGAACTTGGTAAACCAGACATTGAAAATGAAAGTGATACGGTTTCTTGCGTGGTCGGAATGATGGAAAGGATGAAGGGGAGTGATTTAGGAAGGGTAACAGTTAAAGGTTCAGGAGGGTGTACACAGTCGGTGGAAGGGATATGATGAATTGGAGAATCCGACTCATCAAACAAAACTGGTTCATACTCAATACTATCCTCATAATTCCCCTCAAAAGCTATCTCATCCATGCAATTATCATCAAAATCCAGACGCATATGAAGTTCGGGAAAAACAGTTAATGACTCGGGATGATGAATTGGAGAGAGAAACTCATCCAAATCTGTGGGTTCATCATCCGAAATATTCCCAGCGTCAATATTCTCGATCAAGTGAAAATTAAATTTTTCAGACACCTCATCAAAAGCATAGATATCAATTAATTCAGGTTCTAGAGTGGAGGTGTAGAGTTCAAAAGGATTGGGTGTGGGTTCACTCAAAAGGGACCCTTCACAATCAGGTAAATCAAACACACCAAAGTTGCACAACTCATTAGACGTTTTATCTTTAACTGGTGAATGTTTTGGAACACTTGATAGACATTCAAAACCGGAGTTATGGATTTCAATTGGGGATGGGTAGGTTTGATTTGGAAGTGTGTACAGCTTACTCTCACCACTCAAATTCTCAATCTGTCCAACCGCCTCATCATACATTGGAAAATTTGGAGCTAATTGGAAACTAGCTACCGGGTCAGTAGGTTGTATAAGGGCGGCCATGGACGCATTCAAATCCTTAATCTGTTGTCTTGACGCTACCATAAAATCTTCCAACGACTGTTCCAGACTAGACATGGGTTGTGAAGGGGTTTCAGTAAAATATTCAAAGTTGTTTGGATACTGGAAATTCTCAATTGGTTGTGTAGAAGCAATGTCTAGGGAAGGTATGAAAGTCAGGTAGGACTGGTAGGAATTGAATGGTTGGACAGGAGTAGGATCAACATTTAGATAAAAAGATGAATTGACTTGTTGATCCCAAGAACCGGAAGTGTTGAAAGGAGTGAAAGATCGGTTACGAGATTGTTCAATATGTTCAGCAATTGACATGGGTTTCAGAGTTACAACAGGACTCGAAAAAGGAGTATCAACATAAGAAAGTAGTGAAGGTTGAAACGGTTGATATAAAGTGGATTGCGGAGTCCAACTGTTTCTCCAAGACGCGTCTATTCGATCTTTCAAAGAAATTTTAGGCATGGAGGGGTCGTCCGAAATTCGACCAAAACAATGCGTGTAGGAAGTAATGTCTGGTTGAGGGTACCAGAGTTCGGCAAGAGTTTTGTGAGGTGGGGTACCCATGATGTGAGAAAGGAGAAGAAAAAGAATGTGATGATTTTTTTATTTTTTTATTTTTTATTTTTTATTTTATTTTTGTTTAAAAGAAATTGTTTGTTTTTGGAGTTTTGAAATTTTTGAAAGTGTTTTTTTTAGAAAGAGATTTTGCAAAAATTTGTACGGACTACGGCACAATTTCAAACAATCACAATTTATACATGCACAATTAAGCCTAGAGCTAGGATCTCCTAATTCAACTAGACTGCTCCTAACTGTTCCAAAGGGCAAGTTGTGAGATCCTCAAATCGCCTCTTTACCGCCAATTGTGGCCAGGTAAGCACAAATAAAGAAAGGAGGGATCCGCTCACGAATCACCGTGAGACGGGCCTTTTTAAATTACCTTTCCTACTTGTCTAGCCTAGGCACCACAAAGTCAGGTTTAGATAAACGACCGATACCTACAACCTTTCCTTTGTCCTAATGAGCACGACAGTCCTTATTGGTTGAATCTAATATTTTTTAATTAACTCGAGGGTTGGTGCAAATGCTTTTTGTGATTTTTGGGGTCCTAGGAAGGGTAATGAAATCTCCACCCAATCTGGATTGGTGTTATAGCCCCTTAGATTCCGTATTAATTATGCAAAGCAGTTAACACACCAAAAAATCTAAAACACTTGCAAATTTTTTTTTTATTTGGCAGCGCAAAGAATCCTGCTCAAAAACAATTTATTGGAAAGCGAGAAGAATTTTGCGCAAAGAACCCTGCAGGAAAAATTATCAGTGGAGCTCATGGTAGGAGAGGGGACAAAAATACTTACAGAAAATTTTGGAGTGCTGACGTCAGCAGTTGACCGCGGTTCCGCGGTCAAACGCTTGAATCCGCCGCGGTTCCGCGGTTGTTAAGTTGGTTTGGATCTCCAAAATTTTTCTGTTATCGGTTGTAGTTCTCCTCTGTCTGTTCAGATTTTCTGTTTGTTGATTTGTTTACTGGCTTTTTCCAGATCTGAATCAGTCCATCTTCTTTTCCTGCGCAGTTCACACAATACCTCTAAAAAAGAACAAGATGAATTTTTTTATTTTTCAGTTTTTATGATTTTTTTCAATTTTTAACTAACCCGAAATTACAAAAAGAAAATAACTACCGTTATCCCCGGCAACGGCGCCATTTGATTGTAGAGATTTTTTTGCGTACGTGCGTTTTGAAATCAAAGAATTAACCGCAATCAAGAACGGTGTCGCCTGGTAGCTAACCGGTTGAGTACGGGTCGGTCCACAGGGAAAACGTGTATTTTCTAGTTGTTCTAACGAGTCAATTCCTATAGGTGGTAGGTTTTGATTTTCTATAAAAACCGAGGTTGAAATTGATTTGGATTAAAAGCTTGCTAGGGTTGGGATTAGGTTAGTTTGAAAAGTCAATTATTCTCACCGCTTTCTTTGTCCTAATTAAGAACTTTAGGTGTTAAGGTAATAGTTAACAAAGGGGATTAGCACGACCGGAAAGAAACTAGGTTTCTTCCTTTTGGTTCTTGTCCGTCCTTTCTTAATTCTTAGCCCTAACCTCTATGGAAAACAAACACAACCGGTCTTAACTAGGGAATCACCACTACCTTGTAGGATAGGGTGCCATAGTGAGCGGTGTGTGTTTCTATTGCATAGAGCCCTTATTTTAAAATATTGAACAGGCAAGAAAGGGGTGAGAGATTTTCATCTCTCAAACATTCCCTAAACCTAACCCTAACGAGTGAGGAACTACTCACTCATTAAGGAATTAACAAATGAATTCATTTTTTTTATTTTTCTTTTAATAACCTAATTAACGTGCGGAAAATAACTACGGCAGATAAAAAATTGCAGAGAAATAAAATTGCAGATAATAAGAAATTCAAGATAAAAAACTTACTTTTTATTGATGCACTCTTTGACAATTACAAGGAATGGAAATTTTAAACTAGAGAAATAAAAAGATGCATGCTCCAAAAAGAGCTGTAGGCTTTCTATTTATAGATAATAGAAACCCTAGGGTTTACATCTGATCCATATCTAAAATTACAAACCTACCCTGAGAAAACCGGGTTAATGCACCGACTCCACCGACACGCACCGACACGTGTGATGCACGGCCATGGATCCGCGGCCATAAGCCTGGTTTGGCCGCGGTTCCGCGGCCGTTTGATGGGGTCTCTGTCTCAAATCTTCAAGGCTGCTTCATGTTGCATTTTACTTCTGGTTTCTTCACTTGGTTTCTCAGAATATCTTCTATTTTTTTCCAGATTTCCACAGTGCAGAATGTTGTGGATTTTTACCGTTCGCATCGTGTTGAAATCTTGAATCTTGTGCTGCCTTCGTGCTTTATGAAATCGGACTGTTCATTGATCTTCATTTGTTTCTTAAACTTTACGCGGCATCATAATGATTCTTCTATTTGTTAGTCGTAGTCTCACTTTTGTAGCGTTTTTTTTTTTTATCATTTTTCACTGTATTGTTCCGAGAACCTGTAACCTGCAACTATTTAATAGACATGGATCAAAAGCACCTATTTATTTGCAATATGATTAAGAATGGGGAATATAATAATGCAAAATTCTGATATGAAGATGAGGCGGTGGTGAAGAAGAAGGACAGACCTCAGACTGCCGGTGTGAAACGCCCTGCCACACAAATGACAGGAGGAGCCTCTTTCAGACCAACTTTTGCACCCAGGAGAATGAGAGTAACATTTAACCGGCCCAGTCCAGACTTTTGCTTCTACTGCAAGAGGAATAGACACCTGGCGAAAAACTTCAGGCGTGCAAATGGCCTATGTTTAGTTTGTGGCGCGTCCACTCACGCCGTTAGAGCTTGTCCATATCATCTCGACCCAGCTCCAGCACAAAGACCCGCGATCACAGTTCCGCAGCGGCCAACTATTCAGGCTCCTGCACCTCGTCTAGCTCTAATTGCTCCACCTCCATGTCGACCTCCTGCACAGCTTCCGTCAATTCCATCAGGCACAGAGGAACATGCCTCTAGGGAAGAGAAACATGCCCCAGGGACAGAGGAATATACCTCCAGCAAGGAGGAATGTACCCCGACGTCAGGCTTTCACCATGACAGTTGAGGAAGCCGAGGCTACTGGCCAAATTATCACTGATAATTTCCAATTCTTTCATCTTTTCAATCCTTGTATATCTCTATATTTTTTCCTGTATCTAAACTAACCTCACACAACTTAGGTACTATACTAGTAGCCACCCTTCCTGCACTAGCATTGTTCGACACTGGAGCGTTACACTGCTTCATGTCGCAATGAATTGTGAGAACACATGCAATTCCCGTGAAGCCACTCATTTCAAGCTGGAATGTCAGTTCCGGGAATGGAGTATTGAAGGAAACTATGGGATTTGATCAGTTGTACTTTGTGGACGAGAATTCTACGCAAATTTCAAAGTACTGGATATCCCGAATTTCGATGTTGTGTTGGGAATGGACTGGCTAGGAGTTTTTTATGCTACGATTGACTGCCGTCAAAGGATGGTAGTATTTGAGATACCAGATCACCCGGTCTTTTACTTCAAGAGTGGAGATAGAACTTTGGAGCCAGGAATCTTCCGTGCCAAGCCAAAGAATGCAGAAGTGTTTACTCTACTGGCGGAAGAAGAAAAGCCAGAGGTAGTTCGAGAGTTTGAAGATATGTTTCCTGAAGATATAACTGGTTTGCCTCCCGATCGAGTTCTTGAATTCAGCATTGACTTATTACCTGGTGCACAATGGGTAATCAAAACTCCGTACCGATTAAGTCCAGAAGAATTGAAGGAGATCCGTACTCAGTTGGACGAACTTCTGAAGAAAACTTGGATTCGTCTTAGTAGTTCAAGTTGGGGATCTCCAGTTTTGCTTGTGAAGAAGAAAGAAGATTCATACAGAATGTGTATAGATTACCGAGCTCTGAATAAAGTAGC
This sequence comes from Agapanthus africanus, assembly GCA_030015575.1. Classification (NCBI taxonomy): domain Eukaryota; kingdom Viridiplantae; phylum Streptophyta; class Magnoliopsida; order Asparagales; family Amaryllidaceae; genus Agapanthus; species Agapanthus africanus. The sequence continues at coordinate 34,919,374 of CM057339.1, forward strand.
GATAAAGAACAAGTATCCACTACCGCGCATCGATGATCTTTTCGACCAGCTAAATGGGTCTTGTGTATTTTCAAAACCAGATCTTCGTTCGAGTTATCATCAGGTGAAGGTCAAAGAGTTTGACATTCCGAAGACGACATTTAGGACTCACTATGGTCAGTACAAATATCTCGTGATGCCATTTGGACTAACCAATGGACCTGCTATATTTATGAATCTGATGAACCAAGTTTTCCGAGAGTATTTAGACAGGTTCGTTGTTATTTTCATCAATGACATCCTGGTGTATTCAAAGAATCAAAAAGAACACACCGAGCATTTACAGATTGTCCTGGAGATATTGTGAAAACATCAGCTCTATGCCAAGTACAACAAGTATGAATTTTGGCTAGATCAAGTCGGATTTCTCGGACATATCGTTTCGGACAAAGGAATCTCAGTAGATCTAGCTAAGATGTCAGCTGTCAGCGGATGGCCGACACCAAAGACGGTGAAAGATATTCAAAGTTTCTTGGAATTAGCAGGATACTACCGAAGATTCATTGAAGGTTTCTCGAAGATTGCAGCACCCCTGACCAAGCTCACACGTAAAGATGAAGCATTCGTGTGGTCAAAAGCATGTGAACAAGCTTTTGTAGAACTCAAGACAATATTAACTTCAGCTCCTATCCTTATAATACCGGATCAATCTAGAGGTTCCGTCGTACATTGTGATGCATCCGGTAAGGAATTAGGATGTGTTCTACACCGGCATGGAAAAGTTGTAGCCTTTGCATCAAGACAGCTGAAAGTTCATGAGCGCAACTATCCAACGCATAATCTGGAGTTGGCAGCCGTTATCTTTGCACTTAAGATTTGGCGCCACTATCTTCTGGGAGAACGAGTGGATATATACACTGACCACAAGAGTCTGAAGTATATATTTATTCAGAAGGAGTTGAACATGCAGCCGAGAAGATGACTAGAACTCATGGCGGACTTCGACATCAACCTACAATATCATCCTGGGAAGGTGAATGTAGTTCCTGATGCACTTAGCCGCCATCCATTAGCAATGAATCTCACCGTTCAGTGGAAGCTACAGCAAGAATTGCACGGATTGGCAATCGAAGTAGTTATGCCAGATAACGCTTCGTATTTGATGAACTTACAAGTCCATTCTACTCTTGTCAATCAGATCAAAGCAGCTCAAGAAAATGATACCAAGCTACAAAAGATCAGAGAACAAGTAGAAAGTGGACTTCGAATAGACTTCATCATCCACGAAAATGGATCCTTGAGATATGGAAGTAGATTGTGTGTACCAAACGGCCCAGTTCAAGAAGAGTTAATGAAAGAAGCTCACAGCTCTCCTTACTCTATACACCCCGGTGGTATAAAATGGTACAAGGATCTACGGCAACACTACTGGTGGCATGGAATAAAGCGCGAAGTAGCCAGAAGCGTAGCCAAGTGTTTGGTGTTTCAGCAAGTAAAGGCTGAACATCACAGAACTGCTGGTCTACTTCGTCCATCACCAATCCCAGAATGAAAATGGCAACACATTACCATGAACTTCATGGCTGCCCTTCCTTACAGCATGAAGGGTAACGATACAGTATGGGTTATTATAGATCGACTCACCAAGTCGGCTCATTTTATTCCCTTTCGAGTTGGCCAATCTACCGAGACGTTAGCAAAGAAGTACATGGCGGTAAGCATAAATCTAAAATAAGATTTAAACTTTCAAAGTGTACTATATTTGATACCTATAAACTCATGCAGGAGATCGTGTGATTACATGGAGTACCGGTTTGCATCGTCTCTGATCGTAATACCAGATTCCAATCACAGTTTTGGAAGAGTCTACAAGCTAGCCTGGGAATGAGTCTGAACTTCAGCACGGCTGACCATCCACAAACGGACAGACAGTCCAAGCGAACAATTCAGATTCTGGAGGACATGCTAAGAGCTTGTATATTAGACTTCGGAGGTTCGCGGGAAAATCACCTACATCTTGTGGAGTTTTCATAAAACAACAGCTATCAGGCAAGCATTGGAATGGCACCATTTGTATCTCTCTACGGAAGAAAGTGTCGTTCACCACTAAGTTAGGATGACGTTGGAGATCGTGAACTCCTAGGACCATAGATGATCGTGGCAACTGTGTACGTAATTCGCACGATCAGGGAATGAATGTGCATAGCCCAAGACAGACATAAGCATTGGGCAGATGCAAAGCGACGACATTTGGAGTTCCAACCTGGAGATCATGTTTTCTTAAAGATCTCTCCAAACAGAGGAGTGATCCGCTTTGGTAAGAGGGGTATGCTCAGTCCCAGATACATAGGACCGTTCGGCATTCTCGAACGAGTCGGAGAAATGGCATACCATTTGGTACTACCACCCTCATTGGAAGGGGTGCACAATATGTTTCACATATCCCAGCTATGAAGATATGTGAGCGACCCCAGCCACATCTTTGATCACTCTAAACTCACTGTACAGACGGGCCTAACTTGTGATTAACAACCCGTTGAGATCCTGGACCGAAAGGTGAAAACACTGAGGAACAAGGAAGTGAATTTGGTCCGAGTGATGTGGAGAAAATATTCTCCAGGAGAATCAATGTGGGAACGAGAAGATGACATGCGTGCAAGATACCCTTAGTTATTTGTAAACTAGTCCTTATGTAAATGTAAATTTCGAGGACAAAATTTTTATTAGGAGGGTAGAATGTAACGACTCTAAATTTACTATACGAAAATTTACAATTTAACGTACAGAAAGAAGTTTACAAGCCTGAGTACAAATTATAAGTTAATTTTTGTTTAAGAAAAGCAAGAAATAATTTGTAGCTCACTGGTAAAACCTTGCACTGTTGTGACGTAGCCCTTGTGTTCGAATCCCATCAAACACAATATTTTTTCTGATTTTCTTTTTAAACTTTTTGGAAGCCCAAAAGTTTACAAATGCAATGCATACAAAAACGAAAAGACAGAGAAATCAAACATGTGCATAATGAATTAAATACTGAGAGGAACACGTGGCAAGAATCCACCGGTCTCACCCCTCATAACGACCGGCGGAAATTCCCCCATGGCCAGTACCGACGGTCGGCCTATGGCCAATAAGGCCTGGGCTTTGCATACACGACCCTTCCCCTACCCCTAACTCCCTTGCACTGTTTGATTGCTCTGCAGTCAAACAGAGACCCTTCAATTCTCCATTGATCATCATTTTAATGCATTTTAATTCACCATTTTAATTCCAAAACCCTAATTTCACACTATAAATACAACCCCATACCCTGGCCCTTCATCATTCTGAAAATTATAGCCAAAACTCTCAAAATTTTCTAAGTACAAGAGGAGTAGAAGAGGAGTTAGCAAGCGATCAAGTTCCAGTCTAGTAGAGCGAGATTATCGCATATCTTTGGGCTAGTAGAGTGAGATGCAGATCTTCTCAAGGAGCATTTGGTCTCGAATGGTTTTTAATACAGTTTTTAAGAAAAATGCAATTTTCTACTTAAATAAAAATTATTTTTTTTATAATTATATAAATATTACAAATCCATATATTTTCAAAATATAATAAGCTTATATTTTTTCAAATGAAAGAATTACAAGTTTCATCAAAACAAAAGTCAAGCTTTACAATAAAATACCATGAACTTTCTAAGCTAAGTTATTATCACTAAAATACCTCAAATCTCTAAAATTCACATCCATGCAAACCCTAAATAATATAAATAATTTCTCGAGGTTATTTTGTAACTATATATTAAAAATATTTTTCATGAAACATCCTCGAGTTATATAAAATTATATTTATGGACTTTAGTAAATATAAATTTAAGCAGGATCAATTCTCTTGAGCCCCAGGGAGCCGGAGAAAGTGAGTGCTTGCCAATTTAAGGTAGAAAACTTAAAAGTGTTATTAATGGTAATTGTCTTGGAAAAAGACACAAATCCCGCCGTCCATGTGCAGCAGTTACCGATACTCCCGAACATAACTCAGGATCTAAATCAGTTATAAGTGTCTGACTCAAGTCTGAGTCTAAATTAAACTTGAATTCAAACTCAAACCAGAATCCAATTCAAATATGAATCCAAATTCTAATATGTATACTTGAATATGAACCTGAATATCAAACCTAAATACAAGACTTGACTTGACCGAACCATGGCTATAACTTGACATGAGTACAAGATTATATCCTGAACCTGACTACTTGAACAACTTATATCCATGGTTTTGGCAAGACTTGTAATATAATCTATACAATACATTACGGGGTTAACGCACTAGTAAAATAAGGGGTTGCCCCTACGGATAACAACATCCGTAAGGGCAGATAAAGTTTGGCCCTACGGATTAATCCGTAGGGCCAAACGGTTGCCCCTACGGTCCTTCCATATTTACTTAAAAATTATTAAATCTTAAAGTGTTGTTTGCCCCTACGGAGCCTCAAACCAAGCACCTACGGTTATATCCGTAGGGGCATCTAAATAGGGATTTAAGTGATCGATCCCTACGCTGATTATTTCTTATTCCCTTTATCGATCACAGTTGTGCGCGAACCCAAATCCCCAAACCCTCGACGTTCCTGCCGATCGTCGTTCTCGTCGTCGCCAGCGTCGTCGTCGCCAGCGTCGACCGAATCGTCGTCGCCACCGCCTGCTTTTTCCTCATCTCCGTTCATCGTCGCCATCGCCTGCTTCTTCAACCCACGGCCGATTCGTTGTCGCCACCGCCTGCACAGGTTAGGAAATCTTAATTAAACAAATTTTTGATTGTTTTAGGTCTATGGTTCATGGTTTGGATAGGCATCGGTTGGGGTTAGCGTTAGGGTTAGGGGTGGGGCTGGGGGGCTGCTGTTACGGTTGGGGTTGGGGTTCGGCAGGGGGTAGCGGTTGGGGTTGGGGTCGTGTGTCCCTAAGCACTTCTTGATTGGGCTGGGGCTGGGGATGCGGGCTGGGGCTGGGGCTGGGGCTCGGGCTGGGGCTCGGGCTAGGGTTGGGGCTGGGGCTCGGACTGCAGCTAGGGCTGTGGTTGGGGTTGGGGCTCGGGCTTGGGCTGCGGTTAGCGTTAGGGCTGGGGCTGGGGCTGGGGCTGGAGCTCGGTCTGCAGTTGGGGTTGGGGTTCAGCAAGGGGTTGCTGTTGGGGTTGGGGTTGGGGTTAGGGTTAGGGTTAGGGTTAGGGTTGGGGTTGGGGTTTTGGATTTCAGGATCTAAGCTTTTTTCTTTGAATTGTTTTGTTTTGTTGCTGGTTCTTAGGTGAAGGGTGAATTTAGGGTTAGGTATTAGCTATCTGGTTGGTCTTGGAACGCAATTTTGAAGATCAAATATTTACATTATAATTTGATCAGGTTTGAATTGTTGGGTTCTTGTCGTTTGTGTTGCAATGTTAGTATTTTCTAATGTTGTCTAATGAGATTGGAGGGTTTTGATATGCTCTACGATATGCATTTCTAACGATTTTTCCTGCAGTCTGATACCAAGAACAACAAGTAACGAATAATAGAAAGGATGAGTCGTTTATTTAGGAAAAAGCAGAAAATGTTTTTTCTGACACCGTGTACCCAATTTTCCCACACACACCCCTTCACACATGAAGGTTGGCAGAAGATGTTTTTCTGGTAACATCTTCAGCATCATCGAGACTTAATTGCATTTGAAAGGAGGATATATATTCTTTCAACTTAAATTTATATTATATTCATCTTGTTTATTGATTTCTTTTCTATGTTGCAGGTATGTATCTCAATCTCAAGTCTAATGCATCTTAGTTCTTTAATGCTCAATTCTCAAAGGAGCTTAGTTCTCTATAGGAGCTTAGTTCTCCAAGATAGGAGCATGCTCCTCCCCATAATGCGCATATGCGCAAGCGCCACGTTCACAACGTGCAACGCACGTGTGCCCGCCATGCGCGCACCATGTGCAATGCACGTGCGCACCACATGAGAATATTTAATAATATTAAAAGGAGCTTAGTTCTACATAGGAGCTTAGTTCTCCAAGATAGGAGCATGCTCCTCCCCATAATGCGCATACGCACAAGCGCCATGTGCGCTACATGCAACGCACGTTTGCCCGCCATGCGCGCACCACGTGCAATGCACGTGTGCACCACATGAGAATATTCAATAATATTAAAAGGAGTTTAGTTCTCCAAGTTAGGAGCCTGCTCCTCCCCATAATGCGCATATGCGCAAGCGCCATGTACGCTACGTGCAACGCACGTATGCCCGCTATGCGCGCACCACGTGCAATGCACGTGCGCACTATATGAGAACATTTAATAATATTAAAAGGAGATACGTTCTCCGTAGGAGCTTAAGTCTAATGCATATACACGGATTTTTTCCTTTGTCAGTAACTATCCCGTTCTTATATTTCTCAATATAGTAAGCATAACCTACAATTTATATGTTATACAGTCTAACATGGCCCATGAGTACATCAGAGCTAAGGACTGGATGTATGTGGATTGGAAACAACGTATGCAACCTAAGTTTGTCGTAGGAGTTGCTGCTTTCCTTGAATTTGCACGCGCACATAATAAGATCATAATAGAGAAGATTCTCTGTCCGTGCGATAGATATGGTAATAAGTACTGGCAGAAGGTGGAATTGGCAGAGCTTCATATTGTAAAACATGGGTTTACTAGACTTTATACAACTTGGAAATATCACGGAGAAGGAGAAGAATGCAGTACTGCGGTAGAAGAAGTAGAACACGATAATGCAGCAGGAGAAGAAGAATTCGGTAATGCGGCAGAAGGAGAAGGCGGTAATTTATTTCCATCAGAAGAAATGGAGGATATGGTAGAGGCTGCCCTAGGTGAATCTATTCGTACCGAAGATGACATTCCTTCCGGTCAAGGACCTCGTGTGGATAAATATGAAAATTTCATGAATGATGCTAGAAAACCAATTTATGAGAATGCGAAGTATTCCACCCTCTCATGGTTCGTCCAACTTTTCCAGATTAAGTGTCTAAATGGATGGAGAAACAAGTCATTCACAATGCTTCTTTCGTTCTTGAAAGATTCTATGCCTCCGGGAAATAATGTGCCCGACAGCTGGTACGAAGCCCAGAAGATGATGTCTGATTTGGGTCTAAAATGCGAGAAGATTCAAGCATGTCCTAAAAATTGCGTGTTGTACCGGAAAGAGAATTCAGATTTGAAAGAGTGTCCAACATGCGGAGAGGTCAGGTATAAGCCGAAAGATTCTGATAAGAAGTCTGATATACCTATGAAGATAGCACGATACTTTCTCATAACACAGAGGCTACAGAAGCTATTCAGGTGCAAGAAAACAGCCGAGGCAATGATTTGGCATCACCGTGCTCCTCCAAGTGAAGATGGAAAAATGAGCCATCCAAGAGATTCACCGGCATGGAAGGATTTCGATAGGAGACACGCAATATTCAGTAGCGATCCTCGCAATGTCCGGCTCGGACTGGCTACTGATGGCTTCTGCCCATTCAACTATATGGCTGGAAGTCACAGCACATGGCCCGTTGTAATGATAATTTATAATCTGTCGCCTTGGTTGGCTATGGACCAATCATAATTTATGATGTCTCTTCTTATCGACAGACCAAACTCACCGGGGAACAATATCGACGTCTATCTCCGACCTCTGATCGAGGAGTTGAAATCTTTGTTCGTTGATGGTGTAGAGACATATGATGCAAACACAAAGACAACTTTCATACTGCGTGCGGCTTTAATGTGGACAATTAATAACTTTCCTGCGTATGGAATGCTATCAGGTTGGTCCGTACATGGTCACAAAGCATGTCCTCATTGCCATGAACACACAACATCGAAATTCTTGAATTTTAGCAGGAAGGTTTGTTATTGCGGCCATCGACGTTTCCTGCCTCCAGACCACCCCTATAGGTTAGACACGGTTCACTTTGATGGTCATCAGGAGCTTCTTGGACCTCCATCCCCATTGTCCGAAGAGGACGTGGCTGCTAAATGGGATGGTTACAATAACTTGACCTTCGGGATGGATCCGACGAAAAAGGTCAAACCACCATATTGGAACAAGTTAAGCATTTTCTTCGAGCTTCTGTACTGGTCTACAAATTCAGTGCGTCATTGTCTGGACGTCATGCATATAGAGAAGGGAGTATCAGAGCACATACTTAACTTGCTTCTTTGTAAAGACGGTAAATCTAAAGACAACATGAATGCTCGGATGGATCTACAAGAGTGGGGAATAAGAAGTGAATTGCACCCTAGACCGGTAGCGGGTAAACCGGGCAAGTTTGTACTTCCCAATGCCGCTTATCATATGTCACAACCAGAGAAGAAAAGATTCCTGCAGGTGTTGGATGATTTGAAAGTCCCCACAGGTTTCTCAGGATCATTCAGCAAGAAAATAAAAATTGTGAAGGGCAAGATCGATGGGATGAAAAGTCATGATCACCATGTTATCTTGGAGCACCTTCTTCCCTTAGCCCTCAGGACTTCTCTCCCCGACTCGGTTGATCTAGTAATCAACGACCTATGTTGTTTTTTCAGGGAGTTGTGTGCTAAAACACTGGAGGTTGTGACACTGGATAAACTAGAAAATTCTATTGCGTTGATACTTTGCAAGTTTGAGCGTATTTTCCCACCGTCATTCTTCGATATCATAATACACTTGACGGTTCATCTTGCAACTGAGGCGAAATTAGCCGGACCGGTACAATATTGATGGATGTATCTCGTCGAGAGGTACGTGTAATTTTTCGTTTCGCGCAATTTAAAATTTATTGCTGTCATGTATGCCCGTATTTATTTATTCAACATATTTTCATTAAGTACCTCTACACTCTTAAGAAGTATATACGCAATAAAAATCGACCAGAGGGTTCTATCATGCAAGGTTATCTTCTTGATGAAGCAACCACATTTTGTTCCCGCTATCTGGACGAGAACATTGAGACAAGGCTTAACCAACCACGAAGAATTCAAGACGGACCATATGGTAAAGCCGAGTATAAGAGGGTAGACACTATGTTTATCAACAAGATATACCGGTTTATCTTGCTTAATTGCGAATGTCTTGAACAAATTAGAGAGTAAGTTTTTTTGGATTAATTGTTATATCTGTGTTTGTGTGTGTATGAAATGATATAATATTAATGTCACCATTATTTATCGAAAACAGAATTCATTTTAACGAGGTACGTGAGGGGCATCCTGATTGGAATGAAGAACAATTGGAAAAATATCATCAGGATAATTTTTGTGATTGGGTCACAGATCATGTAAGTTATTCGAATAACATTTTATTGCTAGCAGTTTTAATCTAAACTTGTATCGTTATGTATTTGTCGTAAAATTTGTTTTGTTAGATCCACGATCCGAACTTGTCTGCATCATTTGAGAGTGATTCAAGATGTTTAGCTCAATTTCCTAGTACGGAGGTTGCATATTACAAAGGATTTGGTGTCCTTGGATACAAATTCGAAGTTAAGGAATTAGAAACATCTAGAACCACTCAGAATAGTGGGATTGCGATGGTAGGATCGGACGGTGTGATTTATTATGGGTACTTAAATTGTATACTCGGCATCCACTATCCCGGACGATCAGAACCCTTTTATATATTTTAGTGTACTTGGTACGATACGCTAACCGATACGGATAGGTGGAGAAGCAATCTTGGAACTTGGAAAGATGAATATGGATTGACCAGTGTGAACACACTTCGATTTTACTGTCAGGAAGATCCTTTTATCTTTCCGAACCAAGCGTTCCAAGTATACTACTCACAATGTTTGAAGCATCCGGGGTGGAGTGTTGTTTGCCGATGGAAACCCAGAGATGTCTACGATGTCCCAGAATACGAGGACAGCGATGAGGACGAAGAAGAGAGAAGGCTTAAAGTGCTCCGACCGTCTGTTTTGAAGGACGGGTTGTCTTCGACCGATCATGAAGTTACGTGGGTTAGAAATGACATCGACGATGAAATCCAAGTAGATATGTATAATGCGCCCACGAAACGAAAAAGGTTATCAGTAATGTTATATTATTACTTCACATTTTATGCTCTATACATATATAGTCAATACCTTTAATGATTGTCTAATGCGTCCACGAACCGTTTATCTAGATTTGATGACGATGTCGGGAGCAGTGAGGGGCGGCAGGAGCTCCAGCCGCGGTAGAGGCAGAGGCAGAGCGGTTCTGCCTCCCGGAGAGCTCCGTAGGGAGCTTCAGAGGGCTGGTCTTGCACCTAGATCGGAGACCCCTTCGGATGCCTTCTTCCGTATGGATTTTGCCATACATCCAGGTATACTGCACGCATATCCATTTTGAATATAATATTACAGATATTCATGCCTGTTTTTGTCAAAATTACTTATATTGTCAATGTTTGATTGTCTAGTTATTGGTGATGCGTCCACGTCTGGGACAGAGGCCACTCCCGCTCCTCCAGGTATGTTTATATATCATATAGTGCATGTATATTGATTTAGAATGCTATATCATAAATATACACACATTCCTTTTGCTCTTACTTAGCAATTTTTATTATTGTCTAGCTGTAGGTGGTGACACCACTACACCTGCGGATATGTTTATATATCGTATAGTGCATGCATATTGATTTAGAACGTTATATTATTGATCTACACATTCTTTTTGCAATTACTTATATAATCTATTTTTAATTGTCTAATTATAGGTGGTGCGTCCATATCTTCCGCAGGGGCCACTCCTGCCGCTTCCATACCATCCGCATCGTCTGCAGATTAGTATGAATAAATATAAAATATTTATTACATATGCTCCATAGAATAAATATGAACTTCATGGAAATTTAGCGTCAATGTTTATTTTCTAGTTGCAGGGGATGCGTCCGCATCTGGGACCCCGGTTGTTCCTCACCGGAGGAACTATCGTCCCGCTCGTGCCGCTGCCCGGGCCCAGGCTCGTGCGATAGTCACCGGAGGTATATATCACACTTCAATTTTCTCTTAAGCTTGATTTCTTAATACAACTTTGTCTTAATATTGATTGTCTTGATATTTTGTGCAGACGCAGGGCCTCCCCATCCCCATAGGGGGACTCGAGGCCCGAATCAGTCCCATAGGCTGAGGCCTGACAGAGCAAGGGGGAGGCACCATTCCCCCTCCTTTTTACCCTTGACTATCGCTATACCGGTTCTCATGCCGAGAGGTTCGGCCGGTATATGGGGGATGAGAGCCGGCTCGTGAAGAACTATCCATTTCACGTTGAGTGGGGTGAGCAGCACCGGCGCTCATTCGCCTTCTTTTTTGATCAGGCTCGGGTACGTATTAACGGCCTATTTTCATTTGATTTATCCAATATATTTATTATTAACACTTGCAATCTAATAACAATGTTTTTTTTGTATTTTCAGTTGGATTACGATTTTCAGCCTGTAGCCGACCCTGATCACCCTGGGAGGGTGCTCGACCTTCATGCTCTGTACAATGGCCTGATGAAGAACATGCAGACCAAGGTCCGATACAACAGGAATGAGCTGAAGGCCGACTGCTATTCCCTGTGGATGGCGACCCCCGAGGCAGAGAGAGCAGCCTTCCTATCTACTCCGGCGTTTGCGAGAGTCGACGTAGAGACATGGCCTCTATTGTGCGATTATTTCGACTCCCAACGCAAACAGGTATGTATTTTAAATGTAATGCATTGTTTATGATATAATTTATTTCTTTGTGTTCCTTAATTAGAAAACTAAATGTTAATGCGTTGTGCAGAAATAGGCCGCTCAGAATACAGAGAACAGGAAGTCGGCGAAGAGGGGTCGCCCCACTTACACAGGTGGCTCGAGAAATATTACTCGAACCATGGAGTTATCGGTAAATTACAATAGACCGACCTTTCTGAAATTCTGCAATATTAAGAGTTATTTTCTAATATTTCTAATATTAAGAGTTATTTTCTAATATTGCAGACAGCTCGGACCGTGGCGCAAGGTGGTACACCGAGCGTGCTGTCCGCATATCTTGCCGTCCACGGCACCTCGACAGATCCCGCCACGGGCGAGCTTTGATATCCCGACGTCGCTACCCAGGAGTATTGCGTAAGTGTTAAATATTTATTCTACCCATATTTGATATTATAGTTTTGGAAGCTTCAAGTTTAAATTTTATACTTATACTTTACTGCTTAATGTGGGTGTAGGAGCGGGTGGTTGAGCAGGCCGACGCCTCAGGGATCGATTTTACCGGACAGAATGATCCGAGGCTGCTGACCCCAGTTCTGGATGCCGCACACCGAGGGCACCACGGAGGTTGGGAGAGAGGCCGGGGACTGGGTCCTAGCAGGGCCCATATGAGGTTGGACTCCACCCCGGCGGTTACTTCCTCCGTCTCCAGTGAGCGACGTGTCCAGCAGGAACCGGAGAGCTTGAGGGCCACCATTGAGGAGTTGAAGGAGATGCTGGTATGTATACTACTTTATAGTAAAATATCATGTCATATGATACATATCAATATATCCATAATTAGTACGTAGCTTGAGCTTATTTGGTTTTAGAGTTAGGTTTGATTAATGATACATACATATGTAATTAAAATAAACAACGGTTATCCAAACTAGATATCCAAATGGGATTTCGAAATAACTTGATAATGATACGAATTCGAGTAATACACAGTTCTTACACGCTTCTTACACACGTTAGGTCCAGACGCGACAGGGTACATGTCATGCATCTCCTTCGGCTGCGGCTCCGCAAGCCACTACATCGGCTGCGGTTCCGCAGACAGCTCCTATAGCTCCAGCGCCCGCTCAGACTCCCGCAGCTACGGCTCCGCAAGCGACTCCCTCGACGGCGGCTGCGCAGACTACATCGCCAGCTCCACAGGATGCTCAGACTCCCGCTCGCGCCGAATTGCAAAGTTTATTGACCGAGGAGCAGGCGCGCGTTATTCTATCATTATTCAGAGGTGGAGATGGACCGAGCTAGGGTAGCTTTTTGGTTCTTATTTTTTGAATATTGGTTTATATTGATATTGATATTGGTTTATTTTTTGAATATTGGTTTATATTGATATTGATATTGGTTTATTTACATATTGTACTATATTTTTAAACGATATTGATATTGATATTGGTTTATATTTATATCATATTTAGTATTTGGGTTTCTTTTGTATATTATATGCGTGAGATGTGATTATGAATACTGCGATATATGTTGTGTGATGATTAATATTATATTTTACTGATATATATATTATTATGCACAGGGCGAGAAAAAATAAGGCAGCCCCTTTTTAAAAAAAACAGATAATGTGTACCTACGGATTAATCCGTAGGTACACATGCTGCCCCTACAGATTAAGCCGTAGGGGCAAAATATCAGCAGTAACAGATATTTCCCCCTAATCTCAGTGTCGGGGGGTTGGGCTTGTCCCTACGGATATATCCGTAGGGGCAAACAAAGACACCTACGGATATGTACCTACGCATATATCCGTAGGGGATACTTCTTGGCCCTACGGATATATCCGTAGGTACAGTTAATATAATTAAAATAACCGTAAATAAAATAACTTTTTTTCCCCTACACCCCAATCCGTAGGTGCAAATGTACCTACACAGAATTCCGTAGGGGTAAGTTTTTGTCCGTAGGGGCAAGTGTAGGGCTTCGACCTGCACCTACGGCGTTTGCACCTACAGATGAATTTTTTGCCCCTACGGATATATCCGTAGGGGCAACCCTTATTCGTAGTAGTGATGGGATAGATTGGTACAGAATGTATAGCGTGGCACGAGATGATCACTAAAAGACACATATATGAACTCTCGTGCTGTTGTTCTATGGGTTTTGACGGGGCCTTATACTACATGTTACCATAGTCCACGGGGTAAGATGGACTTCTCTCGTATACATAAATACCTTCTGTACCAAGCTACAAACAACTACGTTAGAATAGAAATCTTATAGCTGTACATCTTACCAGTTCAATTATCATTACTTGCTATATTCCTTTCTTTCTTTTGGGACTTACCGAGCGCTAGTTCGCTGATGACATTCATGTCTATTTCTCTCTTTGGAATGTTCGTCAGGAGGACCGGACTCTCCGAAGATCTAGCCAAGACTGAAGGACTTGGATCAGTTCACTGCGCAGCAGGACTTCTAGTTCATCTTGTACTTATTTTAGTTTGTATACCACTATTTAGGCATTGCTTTTATATCATTGTATCTTTCCTTTTCTAAGCATTTGTAATATAAAGATGAATGTTAATAAAAGTTGCTGTTCATTTTATATCTCTTGTAAATTCTTATGCATTTTATACATATATTGTTTAATTACGCTTAACGTATTTATTTCTTAGTAAGTGCGTTGCAGGCTTACCACGTCACCACTTCCATACACTGGGAAGCGGGGCGTGACACATACATATTATATATTTAGAAAACACACATATTTGACCCTACTAAATGAATATAAACCAATACATATGAATTGAACATAAATTGCTACTCTTGATTGTGTATAGATTTCCTTTGTTATTGTTCAAAACATGCATATGGATTGTTAAAAACATTATTCGTCGATTATATACAGGGTAATGATCTATCCCATATTCACGTTCAGATCCTATGCCACAAAATAAAACCGATTATTAATTTTCTAAAGTTAGTTATAATTAAATACCAAAATGTTTTCAAACGTTAACCTTTTTATAAACTACCACTAACTTTTCCAAATTAGACTTTTACCCTTGTCTTTTAGAAAGGTTAATTCTTATATTATAATACCCTAAATTTCCAAAAGTTAGGATTTTCATTAAAATACCTTAAATTTCCAAAGGTATATTTTTATCAAAACAATCTCGACATTTTAAAATATATTATTTTACATAAAAAAAACCCTTGAGAATTTAATGGCCTATTTTATATAAATACCATGAAGTTTCTAAATGCCATATTTTCACATAAATATCTTAGGATTTCTAAGATTGGTATATGTTATGTATTTAGGTAGCAGATGGGTTTAAGTGGCTTATTCTTTCTTGAGCCTCGAGGAGCCGGAGATAATGAGTGCTTCCACTTACCTATCTCCCTATTTAAACATAGTTAGTTGTACCATCTCAAGTCGTGTCGAACCGGCTCAAGAACTTTTGAGCTGTCTCTTGTAACCAGAAAACTTATAGAACAGAACGGACTTGTGAGCCGGCTCAATCAGACTTGAGCTAGCTAAAACTAATTCAACATTTGACATGTATTTTAATTTGATATATATCGATATTGCTTGATTTACTATACTATACATGTAACCTCTCATGCTGTGTGACTGCTTATTCATTGCATGTACATGACTTGCTTGATGAAACCTATTGCATGCTTGACTCGACTTATTTCGATTCATGAATATGTAATGAATTGACATGAATACTTGAACTTGACATGAATACCTGAACTCGACTCGAAACTTGAACTTGTACTCTTCTTATGTATTCATAGATTTGGGCAAGACTTGTGATATTAAATATAAATTAAAATATGCTGAGATAAGGGGTAGTTTGGTAAAGAATGTATGTCGTGGTACGAGAGTACACCAAAAATTACCTAGCATGAATCTCATGTGCTGTTGTCCCTTGGGATTTGACGGGACCTTGAACGAAACGTACCGTTGGTCCGTAGAAATTGACGGACTACTCTCGTATACATACATATCTTCACTATCGAACTACAACAAGCACGTTAAAATAGAATAACCATGCTTATAAAAATTGTCATTCTCATGATATATTGCTATGCTCATATTTAATTGACACCCTTACCTGTTTGATACTATATTAGATTCATATCCTACTTACATGCATGTCCTTTATCACTTTTATTCATATCCTTTTTCGGGACTTACCGAGCGCAAGTTTGCTGACGAGCATTCCACCATGTTTCTTCTTTCCGAGAAATGTTCGTCAAATGGCTTAGGGAATGAGGAGATCGAGCCGAGTCAAGAATATTACTCTCATCTTTCACCGCAAGCCGACTACTATAATGTGATTACCTGCCTGATGATGTATATGTATGTATGTGTGATATTTACTGCATGACTGTAATGTGATTACCTGCCTGATGATGTGTGTGTGTAAGTGTTTCTATAAGTTTTGAATCCATTCTAACCCTACGTCTGCACTGCCATAAGTTAAGTAATCTTACAGTGAAGACCTGATGCCCCGTGGCGAATGCAAATAGCATATAAAACACTCTATTTTTGTTTTCGCTATCATGATTTCTGTGATGGTAGGACATTAGATAATAAGTGTTATTATCTAAATGATGGGACTGCGTTAATATGATTAATGCAAAGAAAACAAACATAAACTACGAACCAATCAGTTTTTCAAAAACTACTCGTTTTCAAAATCACTCGGTTCCTTCAACGATATCAAGTTCATTGCGTTAAAGGTTTTCTTCAAAACCAGCCGTAACTCTCTGTCATTTCAGAAAGTAGAGTACTTAGTATTCGTACTGTGTTTGTTGGCTCAGTCAAGACGTAGTGTACGATAGCTAAGTGATACTTTCTGCTTGCATGTGATGCGATTAGTTAAGACAATCGCATAACCTTATTGGCACAGTCAAGGGTTTGTGCGGGTGGATCTAAATTAGTCACGAAATGAAGGGTTGAATTTGACTAGCGACTTATGATTTGTTGGCCCGATCAAGGTCATAAGTCGTTAGGGATAAAAACCATATCGGGAGTTTCAAATGTTGAAACTTGCAAGATGATAGCATACTTTCTATGTGATAGTTGGATCCCGATTC
This sequence comes from Agapanthus africanus, assembly GCA_030015575.1. NCBI lineage: Eukaryota > Viridiplantae > Streptophyta > Magnoliopsida > Asparagales > Amaryllidaceae > Agapanthus > Agapanthus africanus. The sequence continues at coordinate 34,936,136 of CM057339.1, forward strand.
CCACTGAATGTAATAGTTACTCCAAGGAGATTTTCACTTCACAATTAACTAACCTATTAGGTGTTTAGAAATGTGTTTACGGGATTAAGTTTTTAAGGAAATGGGGTTATTTAATTGGGTCCATGCAATAGCACGAGAGACCTCCTTCGAAGTATTTACACTGACCTGCCCGACCGGTTAACGAACTTATAGGGTGTACATGATCCCGTATTGTCTTTTAAGGTTTGAAGGAGGATTCGAAGAAACAGTGGAAGTCATCCTAATTAGATAAATTAGTAAACCAATTTAATCTTAAAAGAGTGCACGTTGAGTGTTTCTTTTCTCTCTTTACTGGCAGCGACCATGACTGATATCACGCCCATACCCCAGAATACGAGTATTAGTGGACCCACAACGAAAAAAGGGTAGAGTACACAACGGGCAGCTAAAATAATAATCTAAAAAATACAACTAACACAGGTGAATAGCTGTATAGATCCGAACATCAAATATCACATGCTCAGAAACAATAAGATGGAATTGATAAACATAAAAGATACAAGATACCAAAATTCAAATGGACCAGATGGATACCTGGAAATCTATCTTTGATTAACTCTGATGAAAACATAATATGTACTTCCGAACATCAGTTGTCTGATCTTCGATATCAGAACATGCAAGCTCAGGGTCGTCAGAAAGAGACCTAGCAAGTGGTAAAATGAAGGAACCCGTGCACAGGTGTGTGTATACAGAAATATGGTGTATAATAAAAATGTATATGGATGTCAGGATGAATTGGGACATAGCTAGGGGAATATTGTGGAAATGGACGGTAAGGTACTCATATCTTGGGGTATCTCATGACTAGCTGGCATGCCCATGTCAGGTATAATCAGTATTCAGTAATCAATATCCAGTATTCAGTATCCAGGAAATCGGTATTCGGCAATCAATATCCAGTATTCAGTATCCAGGAAATCAATATTCAGTAATCAGTATTCAGTAATCAGTATTCTATAAATAGTATCCAGTAAATAGTATCAATGGGCGTAGCGTGGATATTATCCAAGAGTACGAATATTCTTACTTTACATTCACCAATAAACCACTAGTCAAGTCAACAGAAGATCATGTCGATAACAAATATCAATATGTACTAATAAACTGATATCGAGTCATGAACATGTAATATGAAAGCACACCTTCCAAGTACTATTATGTATCCAGTAATAGTCTAAGTGTTTCATGATTCACTAACAATGAATGTTAATTAATAATATTGATTTTTAGTGTCAATGTAACGTGAATATGAACGGACTCGCATATACTCCGGTACTGTCCTATACCAGGACCTAAATATTATTGGTCGCTCATGTTAAGCTTAAGAATTTCATTATTTAGTTTGATATTTAGGTTTTTATTGTTTTATTTAATTTATGAACCCAGTACTGTCCCATATCAGCACCCGAGTATACATAGTAGCTCACGTCAAGTTTTAAGTAGCTTATTCTTATGTTTGTGAAAGTCCCTGATAACCAACGTATAACAATGGAAAGCGTCATGTGCATACCCGGGACCACAGCCCATGACCCCTAGAGCTGAACCCAGGATGCACCGTTAGGCGCAACTGGAATAGGAATAGGTATTACAGCTCGGAAAAAAATTTAAAAAACATTTCCATGGAGTATTAAAACAGTATCAGAATGGTAGCAAGCTACCCGGACCACCATGGCTTGCCCTAACAAACTGTAATAATAACTGGAAATGATGGTAGTTCGGCTACTACCCAGACCCCCATGGTTGGGTCCTAACATGTGTACCATAAATAAAACATTCCAAAACTATTAACTGCGTCTACCAAGACCTTTCCCCATCCTCCGGTTGTATCTTTTTTATTAATGGAATTATATAAGTTAAAATGTGATTTTATATCAATGTCAATATCAGGAAATGTATTAGGAATTGTATCAATATTCATGTAAACTTGTCAGGAACATGTGAATATATAAACGATTATATCAAATAAACAATGGTAAATGTGTCATGTCATATATTGTTATTTCAGAAGGTTGTAATATGTCATGAAACTGATTAATGTAATAGATATGCCGTGTAAACTTGTCACGTCATAAAACAGTAAATATAGTAACATATCATGGAAAATCTGTGAATATTAATTTCCAGGAATTGTATCATTGTTCAGGTAACTGCAGCAAATCATGTAACACGTAAATATATAAATCATATCAAATCAAGATGGTGGCAAGTCGGATATAAATATCATGTACATGTCTCTGGGTGTACAACAGTCACTAGATATGATACGAATGCAATCAAATATACTATGCATAAAATATAGTCAGCTGGTGTCATTCAGTTTATAAAATTCACAGTAATTTATACGTGCAAAATCAGGCAAAACAATATAAAAATCATCAAAAGTAGACTTATTTATCTAAATAGTAAAATTGATTACAACTCAATCGGATTACTGGTTAGGGAGATGTGATCATCTTAAAACAGAAGTTTACTGTTGGAATTCCAGTTTCAGAACTGGAAGCGTAATTTAAAATGCACTTCGCCATTAGTTATGTTCTGACTTTGGCATCGCTACAGTTCAATAAATATAGTTTTATCAGTTAAGTTTTCAACGAAAAAGACAGACCATTAATAGACATTATATACAGAGAGTTATGTTCTATTTAAATTCCATACATAAAATTTGTCACTACAAAAATCAGCCGGACATGTCGAAAACTAAAAATACTTTTAAAATAACAAACGGTATTTAAATTACATGAAACCAACACTGTCACGTCCCGCTTCTCGGTAGAAGGAAACGGTGACGTGGTAAGCCCGCGGTATATTTATCCAGAGAAGGTCATTCCTTAAATAAATATATTAAACGTATTGAAAACAATAATACACAATGTAAGAATAAATGGAGACTGTAAAATATTTCAACAAACATTTTTATTTACATTCAAATTCAAATATGTACAAGTAAATGAGTTATGCTGAAAAGTAAATACAATAAGGAAAATGCTTAAACAAGTGGTATACATCAACTGAAGAAAAGTGAAGCTGATCTAGTTCTGAGTAGCTATCTGGTCGTAATCCTTCTCAGTAACGTCCACTTCCTCTGTCTCGATCGTATCTGACGAACATTCCAAGAAAATAAAGGTGGGTGGAATGCCCTTCAGCGAACTTGCGCTCGGTAAGTCCCAAGGATAAGTAAGAGTAAAAAAAATGACAAGTGTAGAATATATATGACGAGCAAGAGTATAAGTTCCTGGGTAAGTATATACTATAGGTCTTTATATAGTCACTATGTTAACGTTAAGTTCCAAGTGTGAATGTCAACGCAACCGTAGAAGTATTCACGAGCTCAAAAGTGGGGCCCCAGGAGCAAGAAAACACAGGTCTATTTCATGTGTTAGTATCGGGGCTCTAGGCTGTGGATGAGTCAACCCGACTGATATTCGAGTAAAATAAAAAAGAGGTTAATACGGGTCTCCTGAAACTCTGTTGGATTCACACAAGAAACTATCCCAAACACCCCGAGTATAATATATTATAAATGGTTAATATACTTAATTGTTTTAATCAATTAATTAACATGTCTTGATCGAAACCATAGATTGCAATAGGTATAAAATGTAGGCGAGTGAGTCGAGTAATATGCGAGTCATGACAATTGCAATCTTGGTTCGAGTCAAGTTGGTTCGAGTGGTTTGGGTTCGAGTGCATATTCAAGTTTAGATTCGAGTTAGGTTAGAGTTCGAGTTTGTATTCGAGTTCGAGTTCAAGTTTAGATTCTAATTTGGATTCGAGTTCATGTCCTTTTCATAAGAATTGATTTAAATCGTTAAAAATCTTATGTTCAGGAGAAATCGGCAACTGTTGCACATGTATGGAAGAATTTGTGTCTTTTTCCAAAAAAAATTGTCATTGATATCTCTGTTAAGTTGTCTAACCTGAATAGGCAAGCACTCACTTTCTCCGGCCACCTGGGGCTCAAGAGAATTGATCCCGCTTAAACTATATTAATCTAGAGTCCTTAGTGTTGTTTGCATATCTCAAGGTTTTTTTTTAAAAATACTTTAATATAGTTTAAAAATAAATCTCGAGAGTGATTTATAATATTTAAAGTTTTCATGAAACATGTATTTTAATTGTTTTGGTGTTTTGGTGATAAAACCTAGCTTTTTGAAAGTTTATGGTATTTTTATAAAAGCTAGCTCTTTTGGAAACTTAGTGGTATTTTATTAAAAATTCTAATCTTTTATTTTAAAAATATAGTTTCTTAATATGTTGAATTCATTTTTTTTTATATAATTTCCAAAATTTAACATTTATTTAGAAAAGCCGTATTTCTTAAAAACAATATTTTTATTTTCTTTCGAGACCGAATACTCCGTGAGAAGTTCTGCATCTCGCTCTGCTGTTCCAAGGATATGCAATAATCCGCACCATCTATTAGCGAATCCCCTAATAAGGGTTGTAGAGGCGTAATTGCCAAGAATTTTGAAATACCGATAAAAAAACCTGTTTTATAAAGATGTGGTGTTTTAATGAAAAATTTATTTTTTAAATTAGTTCTGTATTTACACTAATACAAATAGGGGTTGCCCTTACGGATAAATCCATAGGGGCAACCAACTGCCCCTACGGCTATATTCGTAGGGACACAAAATTACGCCGTAGGTGCACACGCCGCTGGTGCAAGTCTTAGCCTCAAACATGCCCCTACGAAATAATCATTGCCCCTACGGTTTAATATATAGGTCCATCAATCCCTACGGATCAAACCGTAGGGACAAAATATTTATTTAATTTATCGGTTAAAAAATAAAATAGTTGCCCCTCCGGATAACTCCGTAGGGACAAATACATGCCCCTATGGCTTAATGCGTAGGTCCAGATGTGTAGGGGCAAAATATCAGGTATCCTGATATTTTGTCCCTACGGGTAAATGTGTAGGCATAAAACTAAGAGCCCTACGGATTACTCCGTAGGGACAAGCCTAACCCTTGTTACTGAGTCCATAGAGACAAAATATCAGGTATCCTGATATTTTGTCCCTATGGATAAATGTGTACGGGCAAAGTGTGTCCCTACAGATTAAAAGGTAGGGGCAATATGTATCCCTACGGATTAATCCGTAGGGACATATTATCAGGGTTTTTTTAAAAAGGGGCAGCCTGTTTTTTTCTCGCCCTATGCACAATAATATATACATCATATATGAAAGTAATCAACAAGCAGAATATATACCGCAATATTCATAATCAACATCTCAAGCATAATATATAAAAGAAATCAACAAGCAGAATACGATATCAATCTAAATCAATATGAACACGCAAACACCACCAATATCGTCCAAAATATATAAAATATGTATTATATAAGTAAATACATGTTTAAAATATAAATATAAAAAAGCTACCCTAGCTCGGTCCAGCTCCACCTCTGATAATCGCCGTAATCTGGCGCACCTGCTCCTCGGATAAACCCTGAGTCAACAACTCGAGAAATTCGGACGGTGCGGGAGTCTGAGCGGGCCGTGGAGCTGTAGGAGTGGTCTGCGCAACCGCAGCCGAGGTAGTGGCTTGCGGAGCCGCAGCTGCGGGAGTCTGAGAGGGTTGTGGAGCTGTAGGAGTGGTCTGCGCAACCGCAGTCGAGGTAGTGGCTTGCGGAGCCACAGCCGAAGGAGATGCATGTGGAGCCTCAGCCGAAGTACCCTGTCGCGTCTGTTTAGTTTTGCATGTAAGTAAAAACTGTGTATTAGTCGAATTCGTATCATTATCAGTTTATTGCCAAACCCCAATCTATGAATACTTAGGAACTTAGGGCTTGTTTGGATATCTAGTTTGGAAAACCGTAGTTTATTTTAATTAGACAGTTCTATGTATGTATGATTAATCAAAGCGAAGTCTACAACCAAATAAGCTCAGGCTACGTACTAATATTGGATATGTTGCTATCTATAATATGATATAATATTTTACTATTAAGTAGTATATATACCATCATCTCCTTCAACTCCTGGACGGTGGCCTTCAAGGTGTCAAGTTCTTGCTTTAGACGTCGCTTGTTAGTGTATATGCCCTAGGGGCCATTATTGTATCATACTTGTATGTATATTACTTAATGGAAGGTTGGGATATTCACAGTTGTATATACAGTCTTGCTAAAAATGGTACTATGCTACTTGGTTTGTATCTACTTTAATATGTGCATATGTTTCTTGTAACGTATCACTTATACATATTAGTAAGGCCCATAGGATCTTTGCTTGATTACCATCGTTGTGCTGGCAGTCACGCTAGTGGGAGCTGGGTAGTCTGTAAGCAACATCCTATACAGGTCCCTGGTCATTGGATTATCGAGATAGGGCATCGATATTCCGGAGTAGACTAAGTGTATACGCTTCTCATCCCAGTTGGGGAGATGGTCTGTCCCACAGCCATCAGTACGTCGTACTGGAGATAGTATACAGGTGCTCGTTAGGTTACGGGTACACCGGACAGGACTCGCAGGGGAACTGATTAGTTGGTATTATACCCGTCGTCAGTTAATAGTTCCCAGATGACATGAGTACAGCATAGTCCGCAGACTTGACACTGCTACTTCGCCTCGAGTGTGTCCCACTCTTCTTAAATTGCCACCCTACCACGGCTCAAAGGAGTCATGCAAACAGGTAGCAGTTGGGTGCAGTCCTGAGCACTTGGAGGCAGTAGTGGTTAGATAGGATTCGTCTCTCCCGGTATTGGGAGATGATATCGTGCTGTGTCAGAGAGCCATTACGCAAAGTCCCTGGCCAGGGCAAGCGAGATATACTGGTAGGTTCCGGTAGCTTCTCAGGGTGTAATGGGCTTCGCTCCAACACGACTTATACAGCTATTAGGGGACTGACGCTTGCCGCCCCCTAGGCTTGATATGCGATAGTCTTAGACGAATAGACTGGACTGTACGGAGATTGTCACATCAGGCCCAGTGGGAGTTCGGATGATTTTCCTCATCGGCCTTCTTATCGACATCTATCTGGGGACCGTTACGTACAGCTAGTGCCGCTTGCGGTCTGTGGTTAAACCCACTGCCAGTGTAGTGCCGAGTCTTTAGAGTCCCACACAGAGAGTTTCCCTGCTCCAGGCGAAACGATATAGAGGTCGTATGGTTTTACGACAAGGGTTCGGACGCATACGTGTGTTTACGCACGTACGACTTTTCGGACAGTTTTTACTAGCCGGCTTTGGTTTAAGCCAGATTCTAGTATCGGGTTATTGGATTTATACAGTCTAAAGTTTTTCCATGTTTTCACGGATTGGAGGGGCGTTCTCGTAATTTTCCGGGAAGCTTCTAGAAGAGTGGTGACTAAGGGGTTAAGGTGGCATGAGCATTAATTGCACAATGACTCATTTGCGTGATTCATCTTTTGCATTAAATGATTCATTAATGAGTTAATGAGTCATATGATGAATCACACAAGGTGAATGCATCAACCATGATGATTAATCGTTTATATTATTTATTTGATTAATTGTTATGGTTGTTATATTCTAGTGAGTTCATTTTTCTTCTCATTCTCATCTTCACCTTCTCTCTCCTCAAGCTCACTCTCTCTTCAAACCCTAACCCTAGCCTCTCATGTGTTGAGATCAAGGGTTAGCTAGACTAATACATCTATAACCTCACTCTATATCCCCTAGGTAGCTTAGATTAGCACTTTAAGCAACCTAGTTATCTCAAATTTGAGATTAAGCTTGGCGTAGGAGCTTTCGGGTGGATCGTCTTTGATTCGAGGAGGCCGTTGAAGTGCCGATGTTCCAAGGAGCCTACGAGGAATGGAGGACAGCGATGAAAACCCGAAGGACATGTAACGTGAGGTATAACTTCGAATCCGAGTAGTTAAACCTCTAGTTGATAGTTAGCAATGGTTTAGATAACGATTCATGCGCTCAAGTCCGTGTTACGAAACTTTGATAATCGTTTTTCATATATTCCGCTTCCCCGCAAGTTCATGGGGTGCGTGACATGGACTTACAGTGGTATTAGAGCCAACTAAACCATTACTAGCTTGTTAGCAACTGATTAGAAGTTCGATCGACGGAAAACACGAAAACAAAAACCGAAAACCCTAAATTTCTGTTAATTTTAAAAGTGTCTGAAAAATAATTTGACATACCTTAAAATTCACGGCAGGGAATTATAAGAATACTGGGAAAATACGATGACCCAACTCGACTTGACGACCGCGGAACCGCGGCCAAAGTGTGCTTTTGGCCGCGGATCCGAGGCCGAGTCAACTCCGAGTTGACTCGGATTTTCACAGTAATTCATATTTTAGTGTTTTTTGTTTTCCTGTATGTTCTGTTTTTACCCAGGTTACTTCAGTGCAGGTTTGCTTTTGGGGTAGACACGGAATATGGTAATCGATCGATATTTTAAGATATTTGCTAATTGGGTTTTTATTTGTAATGTTTAATGTGTTCGTAAACCTCCCCTAACTGCTAGTATGTCGGTTGGCAGGGGGTTGCACATTTCTGAAATGTTTACTGTTTGTGTATATGAACTGTGTTGGACTGTTGTGATGATTAGCCGGGGTTTGAGATGTGTTTAATATTCATTCATTCAATGTACATGTAATTTGATGTAATATTCTTTTGTGGGGCACATCCAGGTTGCGGTTGTAGCCACCGTTGTATTATTTCTTTTTACTGTTTTTGCTTCTAGGATAGACCCAAGATGGGGTACACAAACTACCAGGTACGTCAAAGTGTTTAGTGGCTTACTCACGTTGTTGAGGGAGACCGCTTCACTTCGGGTACTTGACGGGTAGTTTGCCGTACCCGTAGGGGTCTAGGGTGGGGTAATGGCTATTCATCACAACTGTGTAATCCGTCTTTTATTGCAGACTCAAAGCAAATGCGGATTGCTAGTAAATCCAATAAAGTTCATCTGTGATCTGGAATGCTTATTATTGCGTCTGACGAATGTACAATATCTACATATGATAGCTATTAGACGTCACTTATGTTTTACACCCGCGCTAGTCCAGTCCCCGCTCTGTCGTTAGTTAAGTAACCTAACGGGTGATGACGGGACCCAGTGGCGAATGCGAATGGCATAAGAGGACGTGGTATTTTCGTTGTTTTCTGCAATGATAAGATTAATGATGGGACGCATTATAATAATGCAAAGAAAATAAACCAAAGTTAAATCGTTGGAACAAATTTAAAAGAAACCACTCGGTTATTTTAAAAGAGAAGAATTTTTTAATTGCGGAGCTTTAACCACTCCTTTTAAAAAAGCTATCAGGTTCCTTCGATTATATCAAGTTCACTACGTTCACGGTTTTACCAAAACCATTCGTAGCCCTCCGTCATTTCTTATGGATGGTCAGTAGTATTCAAGCTATGTTTGTTGGCTTTCGTCAAGGCATAGTGTTTGGTAGCTGCTGGGGTATTCATTTGTTGCATAGATAGATGTGTTGGTTTGGGACAGTCGTATTACCTTGTTGGCTTTCGTCAAAGGTATGTACGGGTGGGTTCAAATTAACAAAGACAATGATGGGCAGAACTTGACATGTGACTTATGATTTGTTGGCTTTCGTCAAGGTCATAAGAGCATGGGGCAAAAATCCACATCGGGAATTTCTAAAGAAACTGAAATTTGCAGAGAGATGCATACCATTTTGGAGTTTGATGAATGTTGGCAGGATTCCTTCAACATTATCATACGATGATATTTTGGATCCCGATCCTACTGTGAGTACAAGCTACTTATCAGGAGATTCGTCACTTAACGATCAATGCTATAAACCAAGTAGGTGCCTAGAAAGGTGTCAGCGGGGCTACACCCCCAGAGAAAAGAGGTTATTTAATTAAGGAATTTCGCGAAAGCGTTGGAAAACCTCCCTCTAAGTATCGACACTGGCCTGGCTGAACGGTTAAGTAAGTATTGTACGGTGAGAATTGTCCTGACTAATTCTTCTTTTATGGTTTGAGGAAGGATTCGAGAAATAGTGGGAGCCATCCTGTTTAGATAAACTTAAAACCAATCTATAACTTGCAACAGCATCATGCTAAAATGTTTTCTTCTCTCTCTCTTAATTGTAGCGACCTTGTGACCACACATAGGTTACATCTAGATAACAAATTGACTGAATCTGACTTATATGACTGGCAAAGATCTGTCCAGATGTCCATTGGCTATGACAAGCTGGACCACCCTATTACTACTCAAGATCCCGCCGTCCCAGGTCCAGTTTCCACTGTCGCGGATATGGATATCCGTCAGACAAGGGAAAAAGATAAAGCGAAAGCTAAGTGCTTCATGTTAACTTCAGTTGATGGTGTATACTAGAAGCAGCACGAGAAGACGGACTTAGTTTCCATCTTTCTCCGTAATAAAGATTTATATGGAGAGCAATCTCATATCACTAGATATGAAACCTCGAACGAATTAATTCAAGCGAGGTTGGCTGACGGGTCATCTGTAAGGGACAACGTCCTTACAATGACTAGCTGTATTGATGAGCTCCAGGACCTGGAGATCGCGTTGGGAAACGAGTCAAATACTGACTTGATTCTACAGTCTCTGCCTCCTACCCTGAAGGAAACCAGGGAAGGAGAAGGAAAGAGAAAGGCAAAAGTTTCAGGACTGGATATAGTAAAAGAGGGACGTTCCTATTGTTACAAGAATGACATTGGCAGAATGATTGCAGGGCTTTAGAAGCCAGTAACCAGGATACGAAGCATGTTGTGGCTTCAGCCTCAAGTGTGTTTGTTATTGAGAACTGTATGTCAGTTATCCCTACTTCCTGGGTATTGGATACCGGGTCAGGAACTCACATCTGTAATTCATTACAGGCTCTGAGAAATCGTAGGGTTATCGGGATAGGTGATATGACCCTCACGGTTGCTAACGGAATGAGCATGAACGCTGAATCCGTAGGGGAATATCATCTTGGACTGACAACTGGGTAGATATTGATTCTGCGTAACTGTTTTTATGTACCAGGTACGACTTGTAATATCATATTTGTACCCTTACTTTCTAAGGAAGGATATGATTTTACTTTTGCAAGAGATGTAGTTCACATCCACCTAAATCAAGTTATGATTGGGTCAGGTACATTAGAAAACGGAATATACGTATTAAATCAAGCTCAGATTTTCAGTGTCCAGAACACTCTTAAAAGAAAGTCTCCGGAAATAAATCAGGCTTTCTTATGGCATTGTAGACTAGGTCATATCAATGAGAGAAGGTTAACTAAGTTACATAGAGAAGGATATTTGAATCCGTTCGAATATCAAACATATGCAACTTGTCAATCCTGTCTCAAAGGAAAGATGACAAAGACTCCGTTCTCTGGACACGGAGTACGAGCAAGCGAGCTCTTAGGACTCATACACAGTGACGTGTGCGGTCCAATGTCTACACATGCGCGAGGTGGTCATTCCTACTTCATTACTTTTACGGATGATTTCTCTAGGTATGGATATGTCTTCTTAATGAAGCATAAATCCGAGGCCTTTGAGAAATTCCAAGAATACAGGAATGAAGTGGAAAAACAAACAGGCAAGAGTATAAAGACACTGAGATCTGATCGAGGTGGTGAATACTTAAGTGCCGAGTTCCTGGGTTACTTAAAAGAGAATGGAATTCTCTCTCAGCTTACTCCTCCATACACACCACAACACAATGGTGTATCAGAAAGGAGAAATCGAACCCTATTGGATATGGTTCGTTCCATGACGAGTAACGCTGAGTTACCGCGATCATTCTGAGGATATGCACTAGAATCAACTGCATATCTTTTGAACAAGGTTCCAACCAAAATTGTGCCTACCACACCATATCAGATGTGGAGTGGGAAGAAACCCTGTCTTCAATACCTGAAGGCATAGGGATGTCCAGCTTTTGTAAAAAAGCAGCATGCGGACAAGCTCGAGGCACGCTCAGTACAGTGCAAGTTTGTGGGATATCCAAAGAACTCCATGGGATATTGTTTCTATTACGCAGAGAAACAAAAGGTTTTTGTTTCTCGTTATGCCCACTTCTTAGAAGCTGAATTTTTAGAAAATCAAAAGAGTGGGAGCGCAGTAGAACTGGAAGAAATTCCAGAACCACAAGCTATTACTGAAAGCTTGGAACAACCAGAAGGTGCAGGAGAACAGGACATCCCGACGCCACTCCGCAGGAGTAGTAGGCAATCTCATCCGCCCGAGAGATACTACGGTTTTCTCATAGACGGGGATAGAGAGGATTGCACTATTGACTATGATGAGCCTACTAGCTTCCAGCAAGCCATTCAGAGCGGTGACTTAGTAAAATGGCTGGATGCAATGCGGACCGAAATGGAGTCCATGTACACTAACAGAGTATGGACTTTGGACATTGCTCCAGATGGGGTAAAACCCGTAGGATGCAAATGGATCTTCAAAAAGAAGATTGGTGTAGATAGACAGGTTGAAACCTATAAAGCTAGACTTGTTGCAAAGGGTTTCCGTCAAAGACCTGGTTTAGACTATGACGAAACCTTTTCTCCAGTGGCTATGCTCAAATCCATTAGGGTCCTTCTTGCTATTGCTGCCTTCCACGATTATGAAATCTGGCAGATGGACGTAAAGACGGCCTTTCTAAATGGAAATTTGGAAGAGAGCGTCTATATGGATCAGCCAGAGGGATTCATTCAGAGTGGGAACAGCGGTAAAGTATGCAAGTTTCTTAAATCCATTTATGGACTAAAGCAGGCATCACGGAGTTGGAACATCTGTTTTGATGATACTGTCAAAGAATTCGACTTTATCAAAAATCCAGATGAACCATGCATATACAGTAAGATTGTAGGGAGAGCTGTAGTATTCCTCGTCTTGTACGTGGATGACATTCTCCTAATAGGAAGATATTCCTATGTTACAGTCAGTCAAAAGATTCTTGTCATATAAATTCTCTATGAAAGACCTGGGTGATGCCACCTACATTCTGGGGATCCGGATCTATCGTGATAGATCAAAAAGGATGTTGGGACTTTCGCAGTCCAGGTACATAGACACCATAGTAAAAAGATTCAGTATGGATGATTCTAAACGCGGTAACCTACCGGCTTGTCACGGAATTACCCTCTCCAAAGAGATGTCTCCCAAGACTGATTTGGAAAGGGATCGCATGCCAATTATACCCTACGCTTCTGCGGTAGGCTCTATAATGTATGCGATGTTATGTACCAGACCAGATGTAGCATACGCATTAAGCGTTGTAAGCCGGTATCAGGCAAACTCAGGGGAGAAGCCCTGGATAGCCGTGAAGAACATTCTCAAGTACCTGAGGAGGACTAAGGAGATGTTCTTAGTGTATGGCGGAAAAGACCTCCAGATGGAGGCCTTTACCGACTCCGGCTTCCAGAGTGACAAAGATGACTCTAAATCCATGTCGGATAATGTCTTTACCCTCAATGGAGGGGCGGTCTGTTGGAAGAGTTCCAAGCAGGAGATCGTTGCTGACTCAACGATGGAAGCGGAGTACATAGCTGCTTGCGATGCCGCAAAAGAAGCTGTCTGGATGAAGAAGTTCCTCACAGAACTTCAGGTGGTTCCTACCAGTGTTGGTCCAATACCTCTGTATTGTGACAATAATGGCGCTATAGCTTTAGCGAAGGAACCCAGGTCCCATCAGAAGTCCAGACACATCTTAAGGCGGTATCACCTGATCAGGGAGATCGTAGATCGCCGGGAGATCGAGGTGAAGAGAGTAGAGACGGAGAATAACATTGCCGATCCATTCACAAAGGCCCTTCCTCAGACGCGGTTCGAGAGGCTATTCGAGATGATAGGTCTGCGATATGCCAGCTCATGGCCCTAGTGCAAGTTGGAGATTGTTAGTGTATATGCCCTAGGGGCCATTATTGTATCATACTTGTATGTATATTACTTAATGGAAGCTTGGGATATTCACAGTTGTATATACAGTCTTGCTAAAAATGGCAGTATGCTACTTGGTTTGTATCTACTTTAATATGTGCATATGTTTCTTGTAACGTATCACTTATACATATTAGTAGAGCCCATAGGATCTTTGCTTGATTACCATCGTTGTGATGGCAGCCACACTAGTGGGAGCTGGGTAGTCTGTAAGCAACATCCTATACAGGTCCCTGGTCGTTGGATTATCGAGATAGGGCATCGATATTCCGGAGTAGACTAAGTGTATACGCTTCTCATCCCAGTTGGGGAGATGGTCTGTCCTACAGCCATCAGTACGTCGTACTGGAGATAGTATACAGGTGCTCGTTAGGTTATGGGTACACCGGACAGGACTCGCAGGGGAACTGATTGGTTGGTATTATACCCGTCGTCAGTTAACAGTTCCCAGATGACATGAGTACAGCATAGTCCGCAGACTTGACACTGCTACTTCGCCTCGAGTGTGTCCCACTGTTCTTAGATTGCTACCCTACCACGGCTCAAAGGAGTCGTGCAACAGGTAGCAGTTGGGTGCAGTCCCGAGCACTTGGAGGCAGTAGTGGTTAGATAGGATTCGTCTCTCCCGGTATCGGGAGATGATATCGCGCTGTGTCAGAGAGCCATTACGCAAAGTCCCTGGCCAGGGCAAGCGAGATATACTGGTAGGTTCCAGTAGCTTCTCAGGGTGTAATGGGCTTCGCTCCGACATGACTTATACAGCTATTAGGGGACTGACGCTTGCCGCCCCCTAGGCTTGATATGCGATAGTCTTAGACGAACTGACTGGACTGTACGGAGATTGTCACATCAGGCTCAGTGGGAGTTCGGATGATTTTCCTCGTCGGCCTTCTTATCGACATCTACCTGGGGACCGTTACGTACAGCTAGTGCCGCTTGCGGTCTGTGGTTAAACCAACTGCCAACGTAGTGCCGAGTCTTTAGAATCCCACACAGAGAGTTTCCCTGCTCCAGGCGAAACGATATAGAGGTCGTATGGTTTTACGACAAGGGTTCGGACGCATACGTGTGTTTACGCACGTACGACTTTTCGGACAGTTTTTACTAGCCGGCTTTGGTTTAAGCCAGATTCTAGTATCGGGTTATTGGATTTATACAGTCTAAAGTTTTTCCGTGTTTTCACGGATTGGAGGGGCGTTCTCGTAATTTTCCGGAAAGCTTCTAGAAGAGTGGTGACTAAGGGGTTAAGGTGGCATGAGCATTAATTGCTTAATGACTCATTTGTGTGATTCATCTTTTGCATTAAATGATTCATTAATGAGTTAATGAGTCATATGATGAATCACACAAGGTGAATGCATCAACCATGATGATTAATCATTTATATTATTTATTTGATTAATTGTTATGGTTGTTATATTCTAGTGAGTTCATTTTTCTTCTCATTCTCATCTTCACCTTCTCTCTCCTCAAGCTCACTCTCTCTCTTCAAACCCTAACCCTAGCCTCTCATGTGTTGAGATCAAGGGTTAGCTAGACTAATACATCCATAACCTCACTCTATATCCCCTAGGTAGTTTAGATTAGCACTTTAAGCAACCTAGTTATCTCAAGTTTGAGATTAAGCTTGGCGTAGGAGCTTTCGGGTGGATCGTCTTTGATTCGAGGAGGCCGTTGAGGTGCCGATGTTCCAAGGAGCCTACGATGAGTGGAGGACAGCGATGAAGACCCGAAGGACATGTAACGTGAGGTATAACTTCGAATCCGAGTATTTAAACCTCTAGTTGATAGTTAGCAATGGTTTAGATAACGATTCATGCGCTCAAGTCCGTGTTACGAAACTTTGATAATCGTTTTTCATATATTCCGCCTCCCCGCAAGTTCGTGGGGTGCGTGACATGGACTTACATCGCTCACGGGAGATAGAGGAAATAACCGTCGGAGTGGAAACCAACCTCATATGGGCCCTGCTAGGATCCAGTCCCCGGCCTCTCTCCTAACCTCCGTGGTGCCCTCCGTGTGCGGCGTCTAGGACTGGGGTCAGCAACATCGGATCGTTCTGACCAATAAAATCGATCCCCGATGCCTCCGCCTACTCAACCACCCGCTCCTATACCCACATTAACCAGTAAAATATAAGTATATCATTTAAATTTGAACTTTTCAAAACAAAAATTTCAAATAGGGGTTGAATAAATATTAACACTTACGCAATACTCCTGGGTAGCGGTGTTGGGGTATCGAAGCTCGCCCGTGGCGGGATCTGTCGAGGTGCCGTAGACGTCAAAATACGCGGACAGCATGCTCGGTGTACCACCCTGCGCCAGGGTCTGAGCTCTCTGCAATTCATAAAAAATTTACATATATTAGAAAATAACACTTAATATTACATTATATCACAGTAGCTCTATTGTAATTTACCGATAACTCCATGGCACGAGTAATATATCTCGAGCCACCTGTATAAGTGGGGCGATCCCTCTTCGCCGACTTCCTATTCTCTTTATTTTGATCGGCCTGTTTCTACACAGCACGTTCAGATTTAGTTTTCTAATTAAGAAACACAAAAAAATAAATTATATACTAAACAATGAATTACATTTAAAATACATACCTGTTTGCGCTGAGAGTCGAAATATTGGCACAATAGAGGCCATGTATCTATGTCGACCCTCACAAAGGCCGAAGTATGTAGGAGGGCCGCTCTCTCTGCCTCGGGGGTCGCCATCCACAGGGAATAGCAGTCGATCTTCAGCTCGTTCCTATTGTATCGGACCTTCGATTTCATGTTCTTCATCAGGCCATGCTACAGAGCATAAAGATCGAGCACCCTCCCAGGGTGATCAGGGTCGGGTACAGGCTAAAAATCGTAATCCAACTGCAAATACAAAAAAACAATGTTATTAAATTGCAAGTGTTAATAATAAATATATTGGATAAATCAAATGAAATATATATTAATTCTCGAGCCTGATCCCAGAAGAAGGCGGATGAGCGCCGGTGCTGGTCGCCCCACTCAACGTGAAGTGGATACTTCTTCACAAGGAGGCTCTCATCCTCCATATACCGGCCGAATCTCTCGGCATAATCACCGGTATAGCGATAATCACGGGTAAAGAAGAGGTGGAATGCTGCCTCCCCCTAGCTCTGTCGGGCCTCAGCCTGTGGGACTGATTCGAGCCTCGAGTCCCCCTCTCGGGATGGGGATGCCCTGCGTCTACAAGAAATATCAAGACAATCAATATTAAGACAAAGTGGTATTAAGAAATCAAGGTTCAACGAAAATTGAAGTGTGATATATACCTCCGGCGACAGAAGCACGAGCTTGGGCCTGGGCAGCAGCACGAGCGGGACGATAGTTCCTCCGGTGAGGAACAGCCGGTGACCCGGACATGGACGCATCCCCTCCAACTAGAAAATAAATATCGATAAAATTACATGAAGTTCATGTTTATTCTTAAAGGATATGTAAAATGAATAAATATTTTATACTTATTCATACAAAGCTGCAGACTGAGTGGAGGGTATGGAAGTGTCAGGAGTACCCCCTGCACCAGACGTGGACGCACCACCTATAATTAGACAATCAAACATTAACTATATAAGTAATTGCAAAAAGAATGCGTATATCAATAATATAACATTCTAAATCATGTATATACTATAGGATATATAAACATATCCGCAGGTGCAGTGGTGGGCTCTGCCCCTGATGTAAGTATGTAAGAGCAAAAAGAATGTATGTATATTTATGATATAGCATTCTAAATCAATATACATGCACTATATGATATATAAACATACCTGGAGGTACGGGAGTGGCCTCTGTCCCTGATGTGGACGCACTAACTGCTAGACAATCAAACATTGACTATGTAAGTAATTTTGACGTGAATATACATTTATATCTATAATATTACACTCAAAATGAATATGCGTGCAATATACCTGGAGGTGCGGGAGCGGCCTCTGTCCCTGATGTGGACGCACCACCAACAACTAGACAATCAAATATTGACTATGTAAATAATTTTGACATGAATATGCATGTATATCTATAATATTATATTCAAAATGAATATGCGTGCAATATACCTGGAGGTGTGGTAAAGTCCACACGGAAGGAGGCATCCGAAGGGGTCTCCGATCGAGGTGCAAGATCGGCCCTCTGAAGCTCCCTACGCAGCTCTCCGGGCGGCAGAACCGCTCTGCCTCTGCCTCTGCCGGTGCCACGACTGGAGCTCCTGCCGCCCCTCGCTGCTCCCATCGTCGTCATCAAATCTAGATAAAACGGTTCGTGGACGCATTAGACAATCATTACATATGCATGCTATATATGTATAGATCGTAAAATGTGAAGTAATAATATAACGTTACTGATAACCTTTTTCATTTCGTGGAAGCATTAGACATATCTATTTGGATTTCATCATCCATATCATTTCTAACCCACGTAATTTCATGATCAGCCGAAGACAACCCGTCTTTTGAAACAGACTGTCGGAGCACTCTAAATCTTCTCTCTTCTTCATCCTCATCGCTGTTATCGAATTCTGGGACATCGTAAACATCCCTGAGTTTTCAACGGTATACGACACTCCACCCCGGATGCTTCAAACACTGTGAATGGTATACTTGGAACGCTTGGTTCGGAAAGATAAACGGATCTTTCTGACCGTAAAATCGAAGTGTGTTCACACTGGTCAATTCATATTCATCTTTCCAAGTGCCGAGATTGCTTCTCCACTTATCCGTATCGGTTCGTGTATCGTACCAAGTACACTGAAATATATAAAAGGGTTCTGATCGTCCGGGATATTGGATGCCGAGTATACAATTTAAGTATCCATAATAAATCACACCATCTGATCCTACCATCGCAATCCCACTATTCTGAGTGTTTCTAGATGTTTCTATGTCCTTAACTTCGAATTTGTATCCAAGGACACCGAATCCTTTATAATATGCAACCTCCATACTAGGAAACTGAGCTAAATATCTTGAATCACTCTCTAATGATGGTTCGAGAAATACACAATGCGGTAAGGATAGAAAGACAAGAGCTAGTGGTTTAGCTTCGGATCGTGGATCTAACAAAACAAATTTTATGACAAATACATAACGATATAAGTTTATATTAAAACTGATAGCAATAACAAGTTATTTGAATAACTTACATGATCTGCAACCCAATCGCAAAAATTATCCTAATGATATTTTTCTAATCGTTCATCGTTCCAATCAGGATGCCCCTTACGTACCTCGTTAAAATAAATTTTGTTCTCGACAATAAATTATGACATTAATATTATATCATTTCATACGCACACAAACACAAATATAACAATTAATCCAAAAAAAACTTACTCTCTAATTTTTTCAAGGCATTTGCTATTCAGGAGGATAAACAGGTATATCTTGTTGATAAATATAGTGTCTACCCTCTTATAATCGGCTTTACCATATGGCCCGTCCTGAATTCTTTGAGGCCGGTTAAGTCTCATCTCAATGTTCTCGTCCAGATAGCGGGAACAAAATGTAGTTGCTTCATCTAGAAGATAACCTTGCATGATACAATCCTCTGGTCGATTTCTATGGCGTATATACTTTTTAAGAGTGTAGAGATACCTAAACAAAAATATGTTAAATAAATAAATACGGGCATACAGGACAACAATAATTTTACAAATTGCGCGAAACGAAAATTCCACGTACCTCTCGACGGGATACATCCATCGATATTGTACTGGTCCGGCTAACTTAGCCTCAGTTGCAAGATGAACCGTCAGGTGTATTATGATATCGAAGAATGACGGTGGGAAAATACGCTCAAACTTGCAAAGTATCAACGCAATAAAATTTTCTAGTTTCTCCAGCGACACAGCATCCAGTGTTTTAGCGTATAATTCTCTGAAAAACAACATAGGTCATTGATTACTAGACCTACCGATTCGGGGAAAGAAGTCCTGAGGGATAATGGGAGAAGGTGCTCCATAATAACATGGTGATCATGACTTTTCAGCCCATCGATCTTGCCTTTCACAATTTTTATCTTCTTGCTGAATGATCCTAAGAAACATGTGGGAACTTTCAAATCATGCAACACCTGCAGTAATCTTTTCTTCTCCGGTTGTGACATATGATAAGCGTCATTGGGAAGTACAAACTTGCCTGGTTTACCCGCTACCAGTTTAGGATGCAATCCACTTCTAATTTTCCAGTCCTGTAGATCCATCCGGGTATTGAGTTTGTCTTTCGATTTCCCGTCTTTACAAAGAAGCAAGTTGAGTACGTGCTCGGATACTCCTTCTCTATGTGCATGACGTCCAGACAATAACGCACTAAAGTTGTTGACCAGTACGGAAACTCGAAGAAAATGCTTAACTTGTTCCAGAATGGTGGTTTGACCTGTTTTGTCGGATCCATCCCGAAGGTCACATTATTGTAACCATCCCATTGAGCAGTCACGTCCTCTCCAGACAATGGGGCTGGAGGTCTAAGAAATTCCTGATGACCATCAAAGCGAACAGCGTCTAACCTGTAGGGGTGGTCTAGAGGCAGGAACCGTCGATGGCCGCAATAACAAACCTTCCTGCTAAAATTCAAGAATTTCGATGTTGTATGTTGATGGCAATGAGGACATGCTTTGTGACCATGTATAGACCAACCTGATAGCATTCCATACGCAGGAAAGTCATTAATTTTCCACATTAAAGCCGCACGCAGTATGAAGGTTTTATTTGTGTTTGCATCATAAGTCTCTACACCATCAATGAATAAATATTTTAACTCCTCGATCAGAGGTCGGAGATAAACGTCGATATTGTTTCCCTGTGAGTTTGGTCCGTCGATAAGAAAAGGCATTATAAAGTATGATTGGTCCATAGCCAACCAAGGTG
This sequence comes from Agapanthus africanus, assembly GCA_030015575.1. NCBI lineage: Eukaryota > Viridiplantae > Streptophyta > Magnoliopsida > Asparagales > Amaryllidaceae > Agapanthus > Agapanthus africanus. The sequence continues at coordinate 34,956,948 of CM057339.1, forward strand.
ACGGATTATAAACTATCATTACAACAGGCCATGTGCTGTGGCTTCCAGTCATATAGTTGAATGGGCAGAAACAATCACTTGCTAGTCCGAGCCTGATATTGCGAGGATCACTACTGAATATTGCGTGCTTCCTATCGAAATCCTTCCATGCCTGTGAATATCTTGGATGACTCATTTTTCCATCTTCACTTGGAGGAGCACGGTGATGCCAAATCATTGCCTCGGCTGTTTTCTTGCACCTGAATAGCCTCTGCAGTCTCTGTGTTATGGGAAAGTATCGTGCTATCTTGACAGATATATCGGGCTTCTTATCAGAATCTTTCGTCTTATACCTGACCTCTCCGCATGTTGGACACTCTTTCAAATCTGAATTCTCTTTCCGCTACAACACGTAATTTTTAGGACATACTTGAATCTGCTCACACTTGAGACCCAAATCAGACATCATCTTCTAGGCTCCGTACCAGTTATCGGGCACGTTATTTTCCAGGGGCATAGAATCTTTCAAGAACGAAAGAAGCATTGTGAATGACTTGTTACTCCATCCATTTAGACACTTAATCTGGAAAATTTGGACGAACCATGAGAGGGTGGAATACTTTGCATTCTCATAAATTGGTTTTCTAGTATCATTCATGAAATTTTCATACTTATCCTCAAGTGGTCCTTGACCGGAAGGAATGTCATCTTCGATACGAATAGATTCACCTAGATCAGCCTCTGCCATATCCTCCATTTTTTCTGATGGAAAGAAATTACCGTCTTCTTCTTCTACCGCATTACCGTCTTCTTCTTCTTCTCCTACTGCATTATCGTCTTCTCCTTCTTCTTCTGCCGCATTACGGTGTTCTTCTCCTTCCCCGTGATATAGCCAAGTTGTATAAAGTCTAGTAAAACCATGTTTAACGATATGAAGCTCTGCAAATTCTACCTTCTGCCAGTACTTATTCCCACATTTATCGCACGAGCAGAGAATCTTCTCTATCACGATCTTATTATGTGCGCGTGCAAATTCAATAAAAGCAGCAACTCCTGCGACAAACTTAGGTTGCATACGTTGTTGCCAATCTACATACATCCAATTCTTAACTCTGACGTACTCATGGGCCATGTTAGACTGTATAACATATAAATTGTAGGTTATGATAACTATATTGAGAAATCTAAGAACGGGATGGTTACTGACAAAGGAGAAAATCCGTGTATATGCTTTGTGTGTGCGTTTGTCGTTGAAAAGAATAAATTATCGATAATCAAAATTAGATTTGAGGATACCCATATATGAGTTGTATTCTATATATGTGTGTTTCAATTTATGATTTCGCTTAAGTGTAGGGTTGTTAGTGTATATATGTTGTGTGTACATTTGTTGTGTATTCGTGTTGTATGTGTGTGTTTCGGCTGTCGGGGGTAAGGCTTCTATCCCATTAAGAATGTATAGAGCAGACACCCATTCGCTTGTGCTTTCAACCATTTCGAAAAAATTTCGGCAGCACCTCCCCGTTGTTCTCCGAGTACACTGTAATAGAATAGATAATCATTTCAAAGCTGTGAAATAACGTTGAAATGAACATCTAATCTATCTTTGTACATGGAGAACCAGCGGAAAAGTACCAACAAAATAACTCGAAATGGATGAAAACACAAGTGAATGCAGGTGTTTGCTTTATACATTCCTAACTTGTCCACACAAGACAAATCTATCGGTTATCATACGATTGAATCTTCTCGTCACATAGACTACACGACGGTTGTTAGTACCGAGCTATACCGTCCGATATTTAAAAACTTTCGTATAGTTCTATGTCACGACAAATATCGAACGTATGTTAACCGATAGACGGGGACTAAGTGGCGCTTTGAGTTTCATATATGAGTATCGATGAGAATATGAAAGTTTCATATTATCATCGAGTATCATATATTGGTTTTAACTTGAACATTTAACATGTATAGGTTTTATGTTTACATTTCGTTATTAAGGGTTCGAAATTTCAAGTTTAGGGAAAAATTTTCTTGCGTTTACGGTAAAGTTGCACGTTTACGCTATCATCGACTATCCTACTGCAATGAACTAGTGCACCCTAAACCCTAACCCTAAATAACCCAAATTAACCTAATTAACCATAATCTCTGCCATTAGATCAACTCAGAAGTTGAAACGGCTCTCTAGGCCTATAAATAGGACCCTTGGCCCTTTGATATGATCTCTGTTCATCTTCTTACTTTTTTCTGAGAATTATTTCTCCTTCAGAGCATGGCTCTTTGTCTTAAGAATTTTCTTAGGGACAAAACTCTGTCAAAAATTTAGGTAAAAATTAAATCTTTCTAGGGTTTCACCCATTAACAGAGATTTGCTCTTTTCAAATCATATAGATTTTTAGGGTTTCTTAATAGAGCTTTGCTTAGATCTAAAGAGATCTTTCTTAGGGTTTCTTAACCCACTAACAGAGTTTTGCTCTTTTCAAATCATATGGATTTGTGTAATCTTTCATGAAAACTCTTAGAATTTGTTCATAGATCTTGAAGATCTCGGAATTTTTGATTCATTAAAAAGCTTTGCTTTAAATTTTCTGATGGGTTATTCCATCATTTTACAGAGCACGGCTCTTCAAGATTTTTAAGGAATTTTATTCCTTTCATCATCAGAGTTGACAAATGTCACTCTGTTGTAGAGCACTGCTCTCAATGGGAGATTTACTCCTTGGTCCGAGGGCCCTCATTAAATGAGAATTTTTTGAGGATTTCCTCATTTAATGACAGTCTCATCAAATGATGAGATTGTTTTATTAATAACGAGTTATCATTTAGATTATGTGGGTCCCCCCGGGTTCCTTTCCACCGCATTGCAGTGCGGTACAAATTTAAAGTACCCAGTGCCGGAACTTGACTTGTAGCATTGACGGCTAATTTTGTTCTATTTCGCACAGGTACCATGTCTTTCGATACTTCGTTTCCCTTTGTCCGTTCAGAGGGCGGATTCCCTACAGCGCCGGTGGATAAGGAAGTCTTCGTATTGATAAAAGATCATGACCCAGAGCACAAGAATCTTCATCTATGGGGAATGTGGTACAACCAGATTATCAGGGGCCGACGGAGCTTTTCATGCGCGACACCTTCGGAGCCTATCTCAGAGATCTCTTACGCCGACCCACCTCTAGTGAACTACACTGTAGAGGAGGTCAATTGGACTTCAGATGGTCTCCTTCAGCCTTCTTTGGCTGCTATACCCGTACAGCCTCCAATGGCATTGGATATCTTGGGGCGACGTATATGTCAAGATGAGTCGCGCCCTTGGGGATAGCCTTATAACATAGGATTAGCTCCCCGTTACCCAGCCGGATATTTGCAGTAGGCCCGGTACATTTTGTCCGCCAAGAGGTTGCAGTTGCTAAGGCTCGGGTTGTATCCCGTGATTTATGTTTCTCTCTTTCAGTACTCCATGCCTCCTATATGGTGGGTAAAAGCATTTTTGGAACAATAGAACGTTCCAACTCATACCTTTCTTTTGTTGGATCGGGAAGTCTCAATCTCTATAGAGGAGTTCACGGAGATCTCTGGCTTGCCCGTTTGAGGGGAGCATTATGAGGAACTACTTCCTCATGATGAGTACGTCTTTGCGGCCAGGTCGGTGATGATGGGCCTTACCCCGGAAAATTCCATTTAACATCAATCTCCAAGTTTGATTAAGGTGTTGAATATCTTTGAGGGCTTATTTCTTGAATCTGGGAGTCGTGGGGTTAATTTCACAAACTTCATCGCTTGTTTTCTCTGCCCGGAAGTCCTGTCGAAGGAAGCTACGAAATTTGCCAAACTCGACGATCCTTTTGGCTTAGGCTTGGGAAACCTGCCAACGGCGGAGGCGGATCAGAATAGTTTCTTTCTCCCCGATACCCCGTTCGTCTCTTTTGCAGAGCTTGCAGCTCCTGGGATTGACGAAGAAGCGTTCTTTTTGGGGTTTCTCGGGCTTTGGCTAAGCTGGTTTGCGCTTCCGATGCACCCTCGCCGTATGAGGCCGTCCGTCTTCTACCCATCTCACCGAATGGTTATTGGGGTGAAAGTGGCCGTCGGGGTTGCTGGGTTAGCTCATTTATATCACGGTCTCAGCCTAGTGGCAGATACTACCCAACCGAGGGTGCATCCCGTAAACTTCTCGATGCATTATTTCACCTTGTGGCTCGAGTTGCATGTGCTTGGCGCCTTTGGAGTTCACAAAAAGCCCCCTTTTATGAAAGATATAACTTTCCTCGCTTGCTGCGGCTAGTTGACGCTTCCATTTTGGAACCGACTCCGCGAGAGGCTCGGGGCTTAATCCTTCGCCCGCGCACCGTCAGGGATGGCATAACCTTCGTTGATAAGGTCTTAAATATCGGTAAAGAATCCGCAAAGACGATGCAGCCGCTGCGGGACACCTTTTAAGACGGCGCCTCTACCTTGAAAGCTCGGGAGATTCTTCATCTATATTCAATCAGGCCGAGCTTTCTGGTGTTTAGGCAGAATGATGCGGCGTTGTTTATAAGATATAACCTGCATCGTTTCACCTAATAATCTGGCTATAATCAGGGTGTTCCGCTCGAGGCCTTTCTAGCTGAGCTGATTGCCACAGAAGAAAGCATCCGCAACGCGCTGCACCATTTCATGAGGCTCAACACCGAGTCTAACTTCTTTATCAGTGAGCCAGGCTACATCCCGAAGGTGTTGAACGTGTATGTGGCGTGGTACCAGCACGCGATGGGTGCCGTCATTAGGGAGGAAAAGAAGTTGTTGCTTGATCGTAAGGATGCAGCCCCTGCTGGTAATCCAGCTATTCCTTTGAAGCAACGGACCGTCGTTCGTCCTCCTTTGAGAGAAGTTGTTGCGGTTGTGGTACCACTTGAGATGCCCGAGCTGCCGCTACCCTGTGCTCCCATCGAAGTGGCAGCTGTGGCATCTCCTGAGTCCAGCGTGGGTACAGAAATTGGGACTCGTCGCCCAAAGTTGCCTGCCAAGCGCAAGCTTGTGTTATCGGCTACCGGCGCTCATCAGAAGAAGAAGAAGTCTATACTTTCTGCGGACGTTGTATTTGGCCAAGAGCCCCATGCTCCTTACAGCGAGGGCTTGAGCGAATACGGGACCAATGAAGACTTATTCATGGCGCCGGATGATACCGACCTCGAGGCTGCTATTGCAGCTTCCGAGCGATTAGCTAGCCACAAAGCAGGACTGGTCACCCTCGCACAATCAGGTAGACTTCAGTCGTATCTTTTCGCTATCACATTTTTATTATCATGCTTTGACTGACACTTCTTCTTCAACAGGAATCTCCATTGAAGAAGCTCTCGTGGCTTCTCTCAAGACTTTTGAAGAGGAGGAAAGGCTTCGTGCTTCCTTGGGCATTGGTACATTTTGGCTCACTGTGCCTCCATTCCCGTTTTTATGGGTAAACCAACTCTTCTTTTCCATCTTATTGCAGGAACTATCTTGACTCAGGTTATCCCAAGTGCAGCGCTAATTGAGAGTGGTGACACGGCGACGCTTCCAAGGCCGGCTGCCGAAGTCCCAGCTTCCCTAGTATCGCCAAAAAAGCCTTTACTTAAGAAACCGATGACGGACGCCATAACGGCTTCAGAGGTAACTCCTGGCTCGGACAATGACATCTCCTTGTCAGGGGTCTTAAGAAGATCGGTTCTCACGGCCCAGGTAGAAAGGAAGCGCAGGAGGCATGCACCAAGAGAACATAACGCCTCCTTAGCTGTAGGTGCAGGCTCGAGTGCTGCTTCCCCTGTCCCTGCTTCTTCAGAGGGTGCTCCGGTCACCCTGTCTACCACTCATAGACAGGCGGCACGCGCGGCTCGGGAAGCAATTGAAAAGCCGACCCAAGGTAACGTAACACTGGGTCCTTTTATTAGAGTTTAATTTTCAAATTCTCATATATCATATCCTGCAGGACCGAGTCCAGGTGAGGAGGTGGCAGGCGAGATGACGGCAACTACCGAGCCCGAAGCGGCTACTCTTTCTCAGGAGTCCGGGACTACTCCAATTGCCGCTCTTTCCACCTGTGGTTCCCTGCCATCGTCTGGCATTGCGAGTGTCACGACGACCCTCGTGGAATCAGGGGACGAAGCCACGGACGGCGAAACCATCCCCCCAAATGAGATCGAAGAAGTCGTGATGCTTGGCGATGCTTCCGTCACCATTTTGGCTGATGACCTGTCTGGTAGGTCTTGGGTCGCTGCATTCTTTTCTTTTTGCAATCCCTTCTAATGACATTTTGTTCCTTTCAAATGTAGGTGTGGTGAGTGCTGAGGTTGCGACACCTAAAGAAGCACCACCAGTGTTGTTTTGACGGTCGCTGCCCTTTCATCTCCTCTTATATCCTCTCAAATGCTAGAAGGTATGGGTTTGCGATTAATTTAAATGAGGGACAGCTTCTTTCGTGTACTGACTATGTATCATCGTAACCTTGCAGAAGTTCTCTTCGATCATCTGTATCAAGTGTTGAACCCGCACTTCTCCTTCCAGTCAGAAGTTAGTCTGCCTGCTGGTGCCGGTGAGTATCTTCTCTAACCGACGTCTTTTCTTTTCTTTAATGGGTGACCCTGCCGTTGTAACTTTAAATTGATTACAGCGCTACAAATTGAAGGAAGGGACAAGAGTATTGTCGCGCCACCAGTACTCCCAGCTCTGCCACCTGCCGTAACCAGTATAGCAGCCTTCATTGCTCTTGCATCTTCCTTGTCTCTTAAGCCAATATCTGACTATAATTTATTTTGCAGCAATCGTGCCGACTCTAGCTCCCCTTCAATCTCACATCTTAATGCCGTCATGGACCTTTTCCAGACGTCCATCTTCCAAGGGCGCCGTGACCAGCCTGCGCATGTTAAGTGAGTACATCGAGGAGCTTGACGCGGAGGCCCCTGCATTTGCTAAAGATCTTGCTGCCGAGGTTAATCCCATGCTGGCGACGCTCGTGAACTTCCATAGCGAAGGCATCGTTGAGTCTTGGGCTAATCACTGCAGGAAGATTGAGGCCTGCCTGCATGAGATTGAGCTTAGACGTCCTGTTCCAGAGGTGTTGGCTTTGAACTCCCAGCGAGCTGCATGGGTTGAGCATTGCGTTCCGTTCCTTCGCTATTTCGAACGAGAGGCAACCTTTAAGTGAAAAGAACGTGAGGCGACTTCCGCTGAATCTGTTCAACTGCGCGCTGAAGTCGCAGCAAATGCTGCCCAGCTGAACTCTATCTTTGAAAACCTTCAACGATGTATCTCTAACGGGCTGGTGCTGAGAAAGAAGCTTGATCTTAGTGAGCAAGTTGCGCAGAGTCAGGAGGCTGCTCAGCAGAAAATTGATCAGAAACTTTCATCTTGTCTACAGTAACGGGCCCAAATTGAAGCAGAGCTGGCCGCAGCGGCTGATCGTAAGAAGGAGTTGAGAGAAGTGCGCGAGCAGCTAGCTGATTTATTGAAGACGCCTCCCTCTCAGTAGCTGTTTTTGTATAGATTGAACACTTGTAATCTTTGAATAACATGTATCCATTTTTATTCTTTTATATGATTCGTCTTGTACTCAATTGAATTCATGAATAAAAGATACACATTTTTTTGTTCTATTGTTGCTTTCTACTCTTTGCTGTGTTGTTGCCATGTGATTTTAGCAAGTGCGGCCTGTAGATAGTATGTAGCTGTCCATCTTGGACTCTTTGCAGGGTGGTGATGGCTTAGAAAACAGGGTTAGGATCTGTCACCTAAGACTTTTCAATTTTATGAGTCATGAGGGTCTCATAAAGATCTTTCTCCCTACGAGTCGTGAGAATCTCGTAGGTGTATTTTCTCCTTAGAAATCGTTAGGATTTCTAAGTGTGTTTTCTCTTGAGAGTCATAAGAATCTCATAAGAGAATTTTCTCCCTTACAAGTCGAAAGGACTCATAAGTGATTGTTTCCCTCCTTGCCGATGTTTGACTTCGGAAAATATGGCCCGTAGATAGTCTATCTTGACCTCCCTGCAGGGCAATGATGGCTTAGGAGACAGGGTTAGGATCTGCAACCTAAGACTTTTCAACTTTATGAGCCGTGAGGGTCTCATAAAGATTTTTCTCCCTACGAGTCGTGAGGATCTCATAAAGATTTTTCTCCTTACGAGTCGTGAGGATCTCATAAAGATTTTTCTCCCTACGAGTCGAGAGGATCTCATAGGTGTATTTTCTTCTTAGGAATCGTGAGGGTTCCTAAGTGTGTTTTTCTCTTGAGAGTCGTAAGGATCTCACAAGAGAATTTTCTTCCTTACAAGTCGAGAGGACTCGTAAGTGATTAATGAGTTGACCTGCCCCCGAATCAAAGCGTTGCTCTGACGGAGAGGTCAAGGGTTGACTTTAGCCATACGGGGTCAGGCTTGACTTGGCCGTACGGGGTCAGGATTGACTTTTAGCCATACGAGATCAGGATTGACTATGGCCGTACGGGGTCAGGATTGACTTTGGCCGTACGGGATCACGGATTGACTTTGGCCGTACGGGGTTAGGGGTTGACTTTAGTCATACGGGGTCAGGATTGACTTTGGCCAACGGGGTCAGGGGTTGACTTTATCCATACGGGTCAGGATTGACTTTTGTCGTACGGAGTCAGGGGTTGACTTTAGCCATACGGGGTCAGAATTGACTTTGGTCGTACGGGTCAAGGGGTTGACTTTAGCTATACGGGGTCAGGATTGACTTTAGCCATACGGGGTCAGGATTGACTTTGGCCGTACGGGGTCAGGGGTTGAGTTTAGCCATACGGGGTCAAGATTGACTTTAGCCGTACGGGATCAGGGTTGACTTTAGCCATACGGGGTCAGGATTGATTTTGGCCGTACGGGGTCAGGGGTTGACTTTAGCCATATGGGGCCAGGATTGACTTTGGTCGTACGGGGTCAGGGATTGACTTTGGTCGTACGGGGTCAGGGATTGACTTTGGCCGTACGGGATCAGGGGTTGACTTTGGCCGTACGGGGTCGGGGTTGACTTTGGCCGTACGGGGTCAGGGGTTGACTTTGGCCATACGGGGTCAGGGGTTGACTTTAGCCGTACGGGGTCAGGATTGAATTTAGCCATATGGGGTCAGGATTGACTTTAGCCGTACGGGGTCAGGGGTTGACTCTCGATTGTCTGTGCACCGCCGAGTCCTGGAACTGGAAACTTTGCCGCGGCTCTACTTTGCTGACTTTGCGCCTGTTGTAACAAGACGAATGTCGAGGTAGTCTCTAGGTTATCTATGAACCGTCGAGATCTGGAACTAAGGACTCTGTCGTGACTCTGAAATTGATTATCGCGTTTGAATCCTGCTGGAATGAGGAGGATAACAGTTCTCTGGTGACACTTATACAGGTTAGTCTGTAGACCCGGGATCATCATAGTGTCTTGTGTGGTTCCCACTGTGCTTTGATTTCCTTCCTACCATAGCACACATGAGTCGTGTAAACAGGTAGTTTTTAGGTCCACATGGAGGCAGTGAGCGATAGGAAGGGTTTCGTTTCTCCCGGTATTGGGAGTTGATGTTGTGCTATGCGCGATTGGCTATAACAGCAAGTCCCGAGCCAGGACTGATGAGATTTACTGATAAGTGTTATCAGTAGTTTCTCGAAATATTATAGGCCACACATCGGCATGATTTATCGAGTTATTGGGGTCTGACGATTCCGCCCCCAGACTCGATATGCAATATATCAGACGAAGAGACCGGACTGTACTGTAAGTGTTGCTTATAGGCTCTACGGAAGTTTGGACAAGTTTGCTTGTTGATCTTCTATTCGTACAATACCTGGGTAGCCGTTATATCTATCTAGTAACGCTAACGGCTTGTGGGTATTTGATGTGAGCATTACCTACTGCTGGCGTATTGACGAGTCTTTAGAATCCCACATAAAGGTTTCCTAGCTCAAGCGAAATGAAGTAGGGCATGTATAGAAATATGTGCGAGAGCTTGATTTAATACGTGTATATGATACCGTATTCTAATCTAGAATTTTTTATATTAGTCGGGTTATATATGATATAAACGGATTATTGAATCAAGTGTTGATTTAATAATTTGATATATATTTATATTATATATATATTAACTAATATAATGCTCACTTTAAATTATTTTTTACTCTTTATATGTTATTTATATTTGATATAAATAAAATATAAATTTATTGTATCATGGTTGATGATACATAGAATATGGATGTGTGAGAATCACATTAGAGATCAAGATGAGAAGATAATGATTTAGATATATGAATTAAAGAAAAGAATAATGGGTCATTTACTTTGGATGCTTGTAGAATACTTGAGAAGCCATGACTTATCTTCTTTCTTTGTTTTATTCATACATATTCATCATTATTCTTGAGCTCATCTTATCCTCAAGGTTGATTCTCTCAAGTCTAAGTTCATCTTCTTCATCTCCTCTCCTTTTTTCTAGTTTGAGAAAAAGAAGAGAGAAAAAGAAAAGAAAGATTTTTTAGTGAGCAAAATCACTATTTCATCAACCTACACTACTCTAGCAAATTAGTATAGATTGTTCTCTTCACTAATTCATAGATTAGTGAGGTGTGAGCTTCAGTGTGAGAAGCTTCGAAGTGGATCATTTTCGATAACGAAGACTTAGAGCAATCTCGTTCCATCCTTCAAATGGAATTAAAGAAGAGTTCTAGAACCACTACTCGAAGCATTTGAAGTGAAGGACTAGACTACAAAGGTTGTAGTTTCTCTTCACTTAGTTTAGAAGTTAGTTTGCTAACTTTGAAACCCTAATTCTCTAGTTCGATTTTTTTTAGTATACTTAGCCCTTTAGATTTTTTTAAATTGCATATTTGATATTCATAGAAAACTAGTAGAGGCGCTAAGACATACTTTCATGGTATCATAGCCAAACTAGAGGATTAGGCGAAGTCTAGACGATATTAAAGTGTTCGATCGTCGTTTTAACTCTTAATAATTCTAGTTTCTGTCCGATTTTTAAAACTTCAATATTTTCCAGATTTAAAATGCTCAGAAAATTGTGCAGGCTATCCTAAGGAGGCACAAGAAATACGAGCTTCTAATTCCTCCAATTGGCCGCGGAACCGCCGTCTAGACCATGTCTTGGCCACGGTCTGCCGCGCACTTGTGGAGTTAGAACTCCAGTTTTCTCATGCTGCTTCATTTTCTCATTTTGGATTTTCTAGATATTTTTAATGAAGCTCAAGTGGTTGAGCACTCTGTGAATTGTTGTTGTTTGAAATATCGATCGAAATATTAACATCGTCTATATTGTTTTAGTTATGTGATACAATTTTTGGAATCCACATTGATTAGTTTTGCGAAAACTAGTTATCGATTTATAAATTTCGCATTTTAGTCTCATATGATGGATTACTATGGAATTTGGATTTGGATCAAAACTCCGTCGTAATCTCGTATCGTACGCGAATACTCGCCGGGTGACACTAGTAGACAGTCACGCCCTTTTGCCCCGACCAAGTGACTATAGGAGAATCCCATGGCCAAGAGTATCCACTCGGGTGCTCGCGGCTAAGGTGTTCCGCCCAAGTCCAGTTCGTTGGCGGCCTCGGGGATGCAGCCATCCACTAAACTTTCTAACGAGCTTTCGTTCTTTTAATCAGGAATCTTGTTGAATTACCGGGCATAATTTTTGAAAAGGGTCTTCAATTCGAGACTTAAATGTAAGGTTTATAGCATTAGGCATGAAATTCGGAATATATGATAATCCGGGTTTATGATCTCTATAGATGCGGATTCTAATTATTATAGTTTTTATTTTTTTTTCTGCGACCGTAAGTGTAATATGTGGCAGTATCTCTGATCTCGTTGCTATACGACAACGATATTAGGGATACGCATATTTACTTACGTTGATGACATGTGATATTATTGTGTTGATATCGATATATTATATTGGATCGTCGTGATTGAATAGCTGGGGGTTTTATGTGAGATAAGAGTTTTTCAATTTTCATTCATATAAATAATTGTATGTAATATTCTTTTATTGGGACACTTCCGAATTGAGGTTGTTGTAAATCCCCGTTCCCTTCAAAAGAATCTTTCTATATTCTCCTAGTCCCTGAATGTTTTCCTTTTTCCTCGTAATTTTGTAGGAAACTGGTTGCTAGGTTTTTAGTATTTAAATTTTTCTAAACCTTTAACATCAAAAGCCCAAAACAAACAAAATTAATTAAACAAATTTCAAAGAAAACCCCAGCCCAAACAAAATTTTCAATTAAATTAAAACCCAGCCAGCCCAACAGAACAAAAAATAAATACCAAGTAATTAAATCCCCAGCCAACAGCTAGCCCAGCCCAAGAAAATAATTAATTCCCGGCCCATGCCTCTCCAAACACGCGCCCGAACGACCCGACCCGACCCGTTAGCTTCCCTCTTCCCCACTTCGTTCCATTTCTTTCCCGCTCGTTTTCCCACCAAGCTCCCCACGTCGCCAACGTCCCCGCCTCGTCGCAACCACGTTTCCACGCTCGCCGACCCGCGATCGCGCGCGCCCGCGCACCCTCCTCAAGCCCCGCCTCGTCTCTAACTCTCTCCCTCCTGGCTCTCGATCTCTTTTTCTTCCCTCCTCCTCCCCTCTCTTCAAACTCCCAGCTTCACTCCCTTACACCCCGCCGCCGCCGCCGACGACTACGATCACCTCGTCATCCTCCCTCGCTCCTCTCTTCAGAACTCGAGCCCTACTTCACCTCCCCTTACCTACACGACCGAACCCCTCCTCACCATCTTCAACCCACCGCAGAGCCCCCTACACACCATCTCGCCGACGATCACCCGCTCCCATTGCGCCGCCGGCCACCTCGTCGACTCCTCTTCATCCTCAGTATCACCTTCTCCAAAACCCGAGCCCCTCCACAACTCTCACTCACCTCAACAGAGCATCACCCCCTCACTACAACTCGCCACCGCTGCACTCATCGCCGGAGCTGCCTCCGCCGACCACCGCAGACCCCAGGAGATCCACAGCACCCCACTCCACCTCCAGTGATCACGAGCCATCCCCCGGGCAACCCCGACGATGAACCCAAACTCGAGCCGAGGCCGTGAACCCAAACCGTACCGTTCGTTGCGCGTTCGTGCCGTTGCCGCTGCCGTGCTCGTCAACGCGTCTCCAGGCAAGTACCCTACTTACTACATGCTAGATTATTCCGTTACAATTCTAAATCCTATTAATTCCATGTTTACAATTCGTGAAAATTTATATGACATAAGTGTTTGATGCAAAACCCGAATGAAAACCTTCCATTAAACTGACGGAACTTGATCATATAAGCTGGCCCGTGTGGCAATGAACATTGTGTTAAAATTTGACTGAAAAATATAATCGTTACTGACTTGAACGATCATCCCCGATTACACCCGTTAAAACTAAAAATTTCCCGCGTCTGAAACTTGTAAAAATCATAATTAATTTTTGAAAAATTGGAATGATGCGTTCAAGGGCTCAAATCGAAGCTGAATCGACGAAATGGAACCCCATAAAAGTTTTACATTGTTTTTATACTGAAAAGATGATGGAAACTAGTTTGGAGAGCGGCTCTGGACTGCAGTCCAGAGCAGCTCTGGACTGCAGTCCAGAGCAGCTCTGGACTGCAGTCCAGAGCAGCTCTGGCTGTTGATTTCTATCTCGTAATGCTTACCCCTTTGCTGTTTGAACTTGTATATTGCGGAACCCTATACTCTAGTGAATATGAAACAGTTATCTAAATAATGAAAATGGTTTCACCCCTTTTTACCATCGTTTACTATTTAAACTGTAATTTAAACGAACAGGACGTATAACAGTCCCAAACAGAAACAGAACTGATACCCTATTGTTGAACCGTGCATAAATCCTGGTGTAGAGGCACGATTGAGAATACATCTAGTGCGTTGGAAACCCTATTAGAAAACCTAAATTTCGTTCAACTATAGCGTCGCTAAATTCTGATCCCAACAGGGTGAAAATTGTGTCGCGAAACAGACGTTCAGTTCAGAAACTGAATTTCCTGCAGCGAGCACTTAAAATGAAACGGCTGTAACTGGCAAACCTGACATCCGATTGCACTAAAATAAATTTTTTTGAACTTCTAACTGAGTTTACTTGTTATCGTCTTTGTATCGTTTTACTGAATTTTGAACGTATGATTTACTGTAATTTTTATAAGTTCATAAGGTGCATAATAGTTCATATTACACATGATTTGTTAACTGTATAAATGCACATATCTTACCCGATTGCCATACACAGTGTTAGTGCGCGTTATTATTCAGTGTACAATGCATTATCGTGCATGAATGGTATTGGTTTAGGAGTGTCAAGTACGCCAATGAAAAAGTGAACGATTCGTGACAGTGAATAATACAGTGAACAGTGATAAAACCGTGTTATTGGTGTATAAGTGTACACGACTAGACTATACCCATAAATAGTGTAAACCTGGGGGAAAAGGGAAAATCGAAGTGGAAAGAGTATCGTATTTAGCGAGGACGGTGATTTAGAGAATGATCATTCGAACAGCGACTCTTATATATATTAGGTTGGGCCTAGCGGTCCGGCTGACAGGGTTATATCCCGGGCGATAGCGGGCCGTAGTCTCGGGTATGTACGAGACCCTCGTTAAACATGATCCTCCTTTCCACGACTCGATTTCAAATATAACTTAGAGACTGATAGAGACACAGATCATACTTTGCATCGGTTAGTGACATAGTGATTACCTGCATTTTACTTCCACTGTTATTACCTTATTTGTCTATTTCATGTCACTATTATAATATTGCTATTACGTCGCTCTGGCGACCTGAGTATGCATGCTCAGACCTCGAGGAAGAACCAGCGTAGGAGTCAGACTTGCCCTTCGAGCTTGCGGAGATTTAGTCGGGAGTACCTCCTTCACTTTTTCTGCTTTCCCTAAAGAGACCTTGTATTCGAACTTGGTTAGTAGTTCTTTTCTTGTTTTATTGTAAATTGTGAACAATGAAAGTTGATTTAATAATTTAGTGATGTATTTCCTTTACTTCTGTGTTTTGTTTACTGATTACCATGTAATGTTAGAAGCCGAAGTGTGACTACGGTGGGATTATTCCTTGACCGTAGGAGCATGGCTGGCCTAGTCATCCCTCGTTTTCCATATTTTGGGAAGCGGAGCGTGACATGGTTTTGTTGGTATCAGAGCCATATTTAGTAGTAAGGGATAACATTAACTACACCTTATTACGTTATTTTCGCTTCACTATTCCTGACTTTCATCCTTGTATCTAATCATATCCTTTTAAATATCTTCCAGCGATATGACGTCCCCGAACGACCACTCCTCGGACTTAAGTTCTCAGGATCGCACGGAGAGGATACTTAGTGCACTGACCTCTCTCGCAGAAGCTCAGGAGTGAAAGACGGGCCTACTCACCGAGGGACTCAGGGCTATTACCGCTGTAGGGGGACCCTCCGCCCTCATTACCGCCCACGAGGGCACTGCTCCACCAGCTTTTTCTGCCAGGGCTGGCACCGTATCAGATTTCTGGAGGTTACATCCAGCTGCATTTACGGGCCTAGCCGAACCACTCGAGGCCGAGCAATGGCTAGTTAATATGGAGAACCTACTGACAGCCACCAGGGTACTAGAGGAAGATAAAGTGAATGTGATAAAAATCCAGTTGGAAGACGAAGCCCGTACTTGGTGGTCAGTTGAAGAAAGCAGACTAGAAAGGCCAATCGAATGGAGCGAGTGCTTCTTGGACCACTATTTCTCTTCCACCGCCAAGGCAGAGATGGAAGAAAGATTCGTCCTACTGAAGCAGAATGGTCGTCCCGTGGACGTATATGCGGCATAGTTCAACCGTCTGAGCCGATTTGCTCCGTACATGGTCGCTTCAGAGGCCACCAGGGCCAGGTGCTTCTTATAGGGACTCGATTTCGAGCTGCAGCAGTTGATCGCGTCACTCGAGTTGCAAACTTTTGCACAGGTACTCAACGCGGCGCGAATTCAGGAGAAACTGATCAACAAATTCAGGAAGCCCCCAGTTATTCCAGCACACACCCACGCGCCTTCTCGAGGAGTCATACCAGTTCACAGGCCTGGAACGACACAGATGAAGCGTCCATTCGTGCCCAGCATCGCCTCCAGAGCAAGAACGTAGTTTGCGGCTACAGCAAAAGAGATGGGCACACCCAGAAAGATTGTCGCCGTGCCAAGGGACAGTGTTTGATTTGCGGATCCAGTCAGCACAGAGTTAGCGGTTGCCCCGAGCGATCAGAGTTACAGGGAGAGTCTGGACCGCAGCAGCAGAGACCACAGGAGCAGAGGCAACCCTACACAGGCCGCGGTCAGGGACGGGCTTTCACCTTGACCGCCGAGCAGGCAGAGGCTTCAGGCGAAGTTGTCACAGGTATTCTACTCTTACATTCCAAGCCAGCTAGAGTACTATTTAATTCTAGAGCATCGCACTGTTTCCTATCTACGCATTTCGTTGATACACACTCCATACCACATGAACCATTAACCAAGGGCTGGGAAATACATACGGGTAATGGTGTTATAGTGTCTAGTCGAGAATGTAGATCATGTCCTGTCGTAGTGTGTGGCAGGGAATTCTATGCGAATTTCCTTTTGATCAGAACAGGCAGCTATGACGCAATTCTCGGGATGGATTGGATGAGTACCTTCCATGCAGTTATTGATTGCCGAGCAAGGAATGTGATCTTCCGCATTCCCAATCACCCAGAGTTTATTTTCGAAGACGGGAGCGAATCTTTGGAGCCAGCCAAGTATAGAGCCAAGCCAAAAGAGTTGACAGCTATGGAGATTGATGAGAGCCCAACCCCAGAGATTTTTCGGGACTTTCTGGATGTGTTCCCTGAAGATTTACCAGGTCTACCACCTCCACGCATCTTGGAATTCTCGATCGATTTGACCCCAGGTACAGCACCAGTTTCCAAGGCCCCGTACAGAATGGCACCGGTTGAGTTGGCAGAATTGAAGAAGCAAATTGAAGAACTCCTGGAGAAGGGATTTATCCGGCCAAGTGTTTCACTGTGGGGTGCACCAGTTCTGTTGGTGAAGAAGAAAGATGGATCGCAGCGGATGTGTACAGACTATCGAGAGCTGAACAAAGTCACAATAAAGAACAAATACCCAATTCCGCACATCGACGACTTATTCGATCAGTTAAGTAGGGCCAAGGTATTTTTGAAGTTGGATCTCCATTCTGGCTATCATCATATCAGAGTAGCAGCCGAGGATATATGCAAGACGGCTTTCAGGACCCGATACGGACATTATGAGTTCCTTGTGATGCCGTTCGGTGTTACCAATGCTCCAGCGATATTTATGGATTTGATGAACAGGGTGTTTGCAAAGTATTTGGACACATTTGTCGTTGTATTTATCGACGATATACTGGTCTACTCGAAGATCTGGGAGGAACACGTCGAGCATTTGCGCACGGTTCTACAAATTCTTCGGGAAGAGAAGCTGTACGCGAAATTGAGCAAGTGTGAATTCTGGCTCGACAAGGTTCAGTTCTTGGGACACATTGTTTCGGGCGAAGGCATCTCGGTGGACCCGGCAAAGATAGAATCTGTCAGAAATTGGCCAACACCGAAGTCAGTGGCCGAGATCAGAAACTTTCTGGGACTGGCAGAATATTATCGGCGATTCGTCCAAGACTTTTCAAGGATCGCTGAACCGTTGACGAGGCTGACACGGAAGGATGTACCGTTTGTTTGGACAGAGGAGTGTACCCGTGCATTTGAGAAACTGAAGCAGAAGTTAACCACGGTGCCTATTCTTACAGTACCATATGATTCCGGTGGTTTGGTGATACATAGTGATGCCTCAGGGAAGGGCTTAGGCTGTGCTCTGATGCAGCACTGTCGGGTGGTTGCTTACGCCTCTCGACAGCTGAGAAAACACGAAAGGAACTATCCTACGCATGACTTGGAGTTAGCTGCAGTGGTTTTTGCGTTGAAGATTTAGAGGCACTGTCTGTTGGGCGAGAAGGTGGAGGTGTACACGGACCACAAAAGTCTGAAGTACATCTTCACTCAGAAAGAACTAAACATGAGGCAGCGCCGATGGCTAGAACTGATGGCGGATTACAACTTGGACCTTCAGTATCACCCGGGAAAAGTAAATGTTGTACCAGATACTCTCAGTCGCAAGCCAGCGGTCATGATATTGACCAGTCAGAGGAGCATCATTGAGGATTTCCAGAGACTCGAGCTTGAAGTCGTTACACCGAGCGCAATCAGTCAATTTTGGCAACTACAGGTGCAGTCTTCCCTTGTGGATCGCATCAAGGCTACACAAGCGGATGATCCTCTATTGCAAAAGTTCAGAGCCCAAGTAGAAGCCGGGCTGAGAACGGACTTAATCATACATGAAGACGGTTCTCTGAGATTCGGTAGCAGGCTCTGCGTACACAAGGGGAATGTTCGAGAAGAGCTACTGGCTGAGGCACATAGTTCAGCTTATTCTGTGCATCCGGGAGGTACGAAGATGTATCGAGTCCTAAAGCAGCATTTTTGGTGGAACGGGATGAAGTGAGAAATTGCACGGTTCGTATCCAGGTGCTTGGTATGCCAGCAGGTGAAGGCGGAACATCGGAGGACAGCAGGACTGTTACAACCGCTTCCGATACCAGAATGAAAGTGGGAGCACATTACTATGGATTTCATGACGGCCTTACCACGGAGCCCTAGGGACAACAACGCCATTTGGGTTATCGTCTACCGCCTCACGAAAGCTGCACACTTCTTACCATTCCGAGTGGGACAGTCAGCAGAGTCAGTGGCAGAGAGATACATGCAGGAGATAGTGCAACTTTACGGAGTTCCGGTCAGCATTGTGTCAGATTGAGACACCAGATTTGTTTCGCACTTTTGGAGGAGCTTATAGGAGAGTTTGGGTACCCGCCTCAAGTTCAGTACAGCTTATCACCCGCAGACGGACGGACAATCCGAGTGTAAGATTCAGACGCTCGAGGATATGCTGAGAGCTTGCATGATGGACTTCCAGGGTTCCTGGGAAGATCATCTGCATCTAGTCGAGTTTTCTTATAACAACAGTTATCAGGCTAGCATCCAGATGGCTCCTTTCGAAGCACTTTACAGGCGGAAGTGTCGATCCCCAGTTTGTTGGGATGATGTGGGAGAACGAAGATTACTGGGTCCCAAGCTCATTGTTCAGACAGCCGACAAGGTCCAAATGATCAGGCAGCGTATTAAGACGGCTCAGGATCGACAGAAGAGTTGGGCGGATACCAGCAGGAGAGCGCTAGAATTTGAAGTCGGAGATCACGTATTCCTGAATATTTCCCCTACCCGCGGAGTTATCAGGTTTGGAGGTCGGGGAAAACTCAGTCCCCGTTTCATCGGACCTTTTGAGGTGCTAGAGCGAGTAGGAGAGGTGGCCTATCGACTTGCCTTACCTACATCGCTAGCTGGTGTGCATAATACCTTCCACGTGTCTCAGTTGCGGCGTTATGTTCGGGATAAGAGCCATGTTTTGGACTATTCGGAGTTAGCTTTGGGTACCGACCTATCCTACGAGGAGCAGCCCACCACCATTCTCGACCGCAGAAAGAAAGTGCTGAAGAATAAGGTCATTCCGTTGGTCTGAGGGTCTTGGGGCGGTCGTTCCCCAGGAGAATCTACCTGGGAGTGTGAGGAAGATATCCGTGCATGTTTTCCACATCTCTTTATTTAGTACTGTTGTTTTGTTGTCTCCTTTTTAAATTTCGAGGACGAAATTTTTGTAAGGGGGGTATAATGTAAATCCCCGTTCCCTTCAATAGAATCTTTCTATATTTTCCTAGTCCCTGAATGTTTTCCTTTTTCCTCATAATTTTGTAGGAAACTGGTTGCTAGGTTTTTAGTATTTAAATTTTTCTAAACCTTTAACATCAAAGCCCAAAACAAACAAAATTAATTAAACAAATTCCAAAGAAAACCCCAGCCCAAACAAAATTTTCAATTAAATTAAAACCCAGCCAGCCCAACAGAACAAAAAATAAATACCAAGTAATTAAATCCCCAGCCAACAGCTAGCCCAGCCCAAGAAAATAATTAATTCCCGGCCCATGCCTCTCCAAACACGCGCCTGAACGACCCGACCCACCCCGTTAGCTTCCCTCTTCCCCACTTCGTTCCATTCTTTCCCGCTCTTTTTCCCACCAAGCTCCCCACGTCGCCAACGTCCCCGCCTCATCGCGACCACGTTTCCACGCTCGCCGACCCACGATCGCGCGCGCCCGCGCACCCTCCTTAAGGCCCACCTCGTCTCTAACTCTCTCCCTCCTGGCTCTCGATCTCTTTTTCTTCCCTCCTCCTCTCCTCTCTCCAAACTCCCAGCTTCACTCCCTTACACCCCGCCGCCGACGACGACGACTACGATCACCTCGTCATCCTCCCTCGCTCCTCTCTTCAGAACTCGAGCCCCACTTCACCTCCCCTTGCCTACACGACCGAACCCCTCCTCACCATCTTCAACCCACCGCAGAGCCCCCTGCACACCATCTCGCCGACGATCACCCGCTCCCATCATGCCGCCGGCCACCTCGTCGACTCCTCTGCATCCTCAGCATCACCTCCTCCAAAACCCAAGCCCCTCCACAACTCTCACTCACCTCAACAGAGCATCACCCCCTCACTGCAACTCGCCACCGCTGCACCCATCGCCGGGGCTACCTCCGCCGACCACCGCAGACCCCAGCACACTCCTAGGAGATCCACAGCACCCCACTCCGCCTCCAGTGATCACGAGCCATCCCCCAGGCAACCCCGACGACGAACCCAAACTCGAGCCGAGGCCGTGAACCCAAACCGTGTCGTTCGTTGCGCGTTCATACCGTTGCCGCTGTCGTGCATCGTCAACGCGTCTCCAGGCAAGTACCCTACTTGCTACATGCTAGATTATTCCGTTACAATTCTAAATCCTATTAATTCCATGTTTACAATTCGTGAAAATTTATATGACATAAGTGTTTAATGCAAAACCCGAACGAAAACCTTCCATTAAACTGACAGAACTTGATCATATAAGCTGGCCCGTGTGGCAATGAACATTGGGTTAAAATTTGACTGAAAAATATAATCGTTACTGACTTGAATGATCATCCCCGATTATACCCGTTAAAACTGAAAATTTCCCGTGTCTGAAACTTGTAAAAATAATAATTAATTGTTGAAAAATTGGAATGATACGTTCGAGGGCTCAAATCGAAGCCGACTCGACGACCTAGAACTCCATAAAATTTTTACATTGTTTTTATCTGAAAAGATGACGGAAACTAGTTCGGAGAGCGACTCTGGATTGCAGTCCAGAGCAGCTCTGGCTGTTGATTTCTATCTCGTAATGCTTACCCCATTGCTGTTTGAACTTTTATATTGTGGAACCCTATACTCTAGTGAAGATGAAACATTTATCTAAATAATGAAAGTGGTTTCACCCCTTTTTACCATCTTTTACTATTTAAACTGTAATTTAAACGAACAGGACGTATAGCAGTCCTAAACAGAAACAGAACTGGTACCCTATTGTTGAACCGTGCATAACACCTGGTGTAGAGGAGAGATTGAGAATCCGTCTGGTGCGTTGGAAACCCTATTGGAAAACATAAATTTTATTCAACTATAGCATCGCTAAATTCTGATCCCAACAGGGTGAAAATTGTGTTGCGAAACGGACGTTCAGTTCAGAAACTGAATTTCCTGCAGCGAGCACTTAAAATGAAACGGCTGTAACTGGCAAACCCGACATCCGATTGCACTAAAATAAATTTTAATGAACTTCTGACTGAGTTTACTTGTTACCGTCTTTGTATCATTTCACTGAATTTTGAACGTATGATTTACTTCAATTTTTATAAGTTCATTAGGTGCATAATAGTTCATATTACACATGACTTGTTAACTGTATAAATGCACATATCTTACCCGATTGCCATACACATAATTTTAGTGCGCGTTATTATTCAGTATACAATGCATTATCGTGCGTGAATGGTATTGGTTTAGGAGTGTCAAGTACGCCAATGAAAAAGTGAACGATTCGTGACAGTGAATAATACAGTGAACAGTGATAAAACCGTGTTATTGGTGTATACTTGTACACGACTAGACTATACCCATAAATAGTGTAAACCTGGGAAAAAAGGGAAATCGAAGTGGAAAGAGCATCGTATTTAGCGAGGACAGTGATTTAGAGAATGATCATTCGAACAGCGACTCTTATATATATTAGGCTGGGCCTAGCGGTCCGGCTGACAGGGTTATATCCCGGGCGATGGTGGGCCATAGTCTCGGATATGTACGAGACCCTCGTTAAACATGATCCTCCTTTCCACGACTCGGTTTCAAAGATGACTTATAGACTGATAGGGACACAGATCATACTTTGCATCGGTTAGTGACATAGTGATTACCTGCATTTTACTTCCACTGTTATTATCTTATTTGTCTGTTTCATGTCACTATTATAATATTGCTATTACGTCGCTCTGACGAGCTGAGTATGCATGCTCAGATCTCGAGAAAGAACCAGCGCAGGAGTCGGACTTGCCCTTCGAGCTTGCGGATATTTAGTCGGGAGTACCTCCTTCACTTTTTATGCTTTCCCTAAAGAGACCTTATATTCGAACTTGGTTAGTGGTTCTTTTCTTGTTTTATTGTAAATTGTGAACAATGAAAGTTGATATAATAATTTAGTGATATATTTCCTTTACTTCTGTGCTTTTTTTACTGATTACCATGTAATGCTAGAATCCGAAGTGTGACTACGGCGGGATTATTCCTTGACCGCAGGAGCATGGCTGGCCTAGTCATCCCTCGTTTTCCGTATTTTGGGAAGCGGGGCATGACAGTTGTTGTCTCCATTCGATATGTATTATTTATTGTTCCGCATTAGGATAGACCCAAGATGGAGAGCATAAGTAACCGGGTTCTAGAGTTCAGTAGGAGTCCATCTCGAGGAGTCGAGACTGGCCGCCTAACTTTAGAATTGGAAGGATTGCTTGCCGCTCTCGTAGGGGTCTAGGGGTATGGGCTTGGCTATTCATCATGACTGTGGAATCCGTATTTTTCGTTAATGCCTTAATCTAAAACGTGGACCTCCTGGTATATCATATATTTCATATATCTGCTTCAGCTGTTCTGTGATGTGATGTGATCATATAACTGCATGAGACGGATGCTTCTTATATATATATTTGTAGACACTATATATATTTTGCATCCGCGCTAGTCCTGACCCTGCCCTACCGTAAGTTAAATAACCTAATGGTGAAGACCCGGGTCCCTGTAGCGAATGCGGATGGTATATATGTGTGTTTTATTTTCGTTTCTTCTGTGATATTTAGGAAACATAATTAATGAGAATTCGTTAATAAGATTAATGAAATGAAAATAAATCTAAAAGATATTGTAGAATCACTTTTTCAAAAAAGTAGCTCTAGCTCTTACTTTGCATAGTGGTATTCCATTATGAATATCCAGCACCTCATTCGATGAGAAAAGAGCCTAAATCCCTTCACCGAGAATGACCTCTTTAGCAAAAACTAGTATATACTACAACCCACTCGGTTTGTTTTGAAAAACTACTCGATTTTTAAAATGGAGCTTAAACCACTCTTTTTCAAATCACTAGTATCTACAACGATATCAAGTTCATTACGTTAAAGGTTTTCTTCAAAACTAGTCGTAACCCTCCGTCATTTTAGATAGGTAATGTTTAGTATTCATACTACGTTTTTCGACCTTTGCCGAGGCGTAGTGTTCGGTAACTAATTAGTGCTTTTCTGCCTCATGTTGATGCGATCGGTAGGGACAGTCACACAACCTTATTGATCTCCATCAAGGGTTTGTGTGGGTGGGTTTGAATCGATCAAGAAATGACAGGTTGAACTTGACTAGCGGCCTATGGTTTGTTGACCTCAGTTAAGATCATAGGTCGTTAGGGAGTACAATGATTATCGGGGATTTCAAGTGTTGCAATTTGCAATGAGATTGCATACCTTCTATGTGATAGTTGGATCCCGATACCCACTGCGAGTAAGCGTTACCCCTGAGAGAGTTTTCTACTTTACAATTAGCTAATCTAGTAGATGTCCAGAAAGGTGTTAACGAGGTTATGCCCCTGCGGAAACGATATTATTTAATTAGTTTCGTGCGAAAGCACGATGTCACGCCCCGCTTCCCAATAAACAGAAATGGTGACGTGGCAAGCCCGCAACGTATTTACTATGAAAATAAATACGTTAAGCGTAATTAAGCAATATAACAATGAAGAAGAATGACAAGAGTAATAAAATGAAACAGCAACTTTATTTACATTCAACTTTACATACAACTGTCTGAAAGTAAAAGATATAATAATAAAAGCAAATGCCTAGACAATGGCATACTGAAAATAAGTGTAGGAAGAACTAGTAGTCAGGCTGAGCTGCGAGCTGGTCCAAGTCCTTCTGGCTCGGCTTTACGTCTTCAGAGTCCGGTCCTCCCGACGAATATTCCAAAGAAAGAAAACAGAGAGGAATTTCATCAGCGAACTAGTGCTCGGTAAGTCCCAAAAGAAAAAAGAGAAGATAGTATATAAATTGAAATGAATAGATAAAGTTGTATATGATCGTTCACTGGTATAAGATAGTTGTTCTAACGTGCTTATTTGTAATTTGATAAGGAAGGTATTCATGTATATGAGAGGAGTCCATCTTACCCCGTGGACTATGGTAACATGTAGTACAAGGCCCCATCATAACCCACAGGACAACGACACATGAATTCATGTAGGTGCCTTTTAAAGTGACCTCTCGTGTCACGATATACATTCCGTACCAATCTACCCCTTTATCCCCGCGTATTATATTGTATAGATTAGGATTACAAGTCTTGGACAAATCCATGGATATAAAATGTTCTAGTTCATGTTCAGGATGTAATCATGTGTTCAGGTAGTCATCTCGAGTTCATGTCACGTTATAACCATGGTTCGGTCAAGTCGAGTCAAGTATACAATTTTGAGTTTGATGTTTGAATTTGAGTATTTAAGTTCATGATCAAGTATTCAAGTTCGTTTTTTACTTCTTTTTTGGAATTCTGGTTTGAGTTTGGACTCAGATTGAGTCAAACATTTATGAACGGATTTAACTCTTGACTTTCTTAGATTCGGGAGTAATCGGCAACTGCTGCACATGGACGGTAGGATTTGTGTCTTTTTCCAAGAAAATTGACATTGATAACTCCGTTAAGTTGTCTTACCTGAATAGGTAAGCACTCACTTTCTCCGGCTCTCTGGGGCTCAAAAGAATTGATCCCGCTTAAACTTATTATTGATTTAGAGTCCTTAATTATTGTTTGTATATCTCGATGGGGTTTTATGAAAAATATATATTAATATTGTTTTAAAAATAACCTCGAGGGTGATTTACAAGATTTAGGATTTTCATGGGCATGTATTTTAATTATTGGGTATTTTAATGATAAAAACTTAGTTTTTAAAAGTTTATGGTATTTTATTGAAAACTACCCATTTTTGGTAACTTGATGATATTTTATTAAAAGTTTAATCTTTCATTTTAGAAAATATAGTTTCATAATATATTGAAAATACGGATTTATAATTTTTATATAATTTTCAAAAATTAGTTTTATTTAGAAAAGTCGCATTTCTTAAAAACCGCATTTTATTTCCTTTCAAGATCGAATAATCCGTGAGAAGTTCTGCATCTCGTTCTACTATCCTAAAGATGTGTGATAATATGCACCATCCATTAGCGGGTCTCCTAACAAGGATTGTAGAGACGTATTTGCCAAGAATTACAAAATACAGCTTTTAAAAGAAACCCGTTTTTGAAAACATGTGGTATTTTATTGTAAATTTATTCTTTGAACCAACCATACATATATGTAGATATCGTGATATGAAACCAAAGTATGCGTGTGGGGTAGGTCGTTACCCCGTGAAGTTTTCCTAAACCTATTGTTTAAACAATTATCGAACAGAGGTTTATACTAAAGTTTAAGGTATTTTAATGAAAAAGCCCATTTATGTTTGTTTCACATGAAAATTTTGATTAAACTCGGAGCTAAAAGATTGTAATTAAAGTTATAAGTAGGTTGGTAAAATTACTGTGACTTATGTATAAAGGAAAAGGGAGTTCTAAGTTTTTAAAATAAATGTATCGGAAGTAACTCCACTTTACCGATATACGTTTAGGGAAATGAAATGAGATAAAAAGAAAAGTAGAAGAGAGGTACTTACAGCTTGGTAATATCTAGAAGAGAGTAAGCAAGAAGGGAGGGGGCTTCGTGGCATCATGGGAACTCCGAAACGGCTTCGATCTTCGATGGAAGGAGCTTGGTTGCTAACTCCACTTGACTCCACATGCCCTTAGGAACTTTTGAAGTGATTTTATTAGAAATTTTTAGAATATAGGAGAGCTAGGGCATGGGGTGATATTTATAGTGGAGAATTAGGATTTGAGAATTAAAATTTTGGACTAAAAAGCATTAAAAAGGGGTTAAATGGTGAATTAAAGGGCCTCTGTTTGATTACTAAAAAATCAAACAGTGCAGGGGAGTTAAAGGGAGCTGAAGGGACAAGTGTGCAAAGTACGGAGCCATTTAGGCTCATCCTGACCGTCGGCGCCGGCCCTTTTGGATAAACGGGCGGTCAGATTTCAAACTTTTGCCTCGAGATTCATGCCACGTGGGTATTTGGGTGTGTACACCTCATTGCGCCTGTTTGAATTTTCTGAAACCTTTTCATTTCTCTATGTATTGCACGTGCAACTCTTAAGCTTCCAAAATTTAAAAAGAAAAAATCTAACATTAATTGGGTCTGATTAGAATCGAATGCACGGGCTATGTCACAACAGTGTAGAGGCTTTACCAGTGAGCTACAAGTTGCTTTTTGCGTTTATTTAACAAAAATAACTTTTAACTATTACACAGTCTGTAATACTCTTTTCTGTACAATAACAAGAAAATTCTGTACAGTGATTCCAGAGTCGTTACATTCTACCCTTCTTATAAAAATTTCGTTCTCGAAATTTACAATTACATAGGGACTAATTTTCAAAAAGGTAAGGGTGTCGTGTACGCATATCATCTTCTCTTTTCCAAGTTGATTCTCCTGACGAATCCTTTCTCCACATCACTCGGACCAAGTTTACCTCCTTATTTCATAATTTTTTCACCTTTCGGTCCAGAATCTTAACTGGTTGTTGCTCGCAGATTAGGTCGGTTTGTACTGTGGGCTTTGAATGATCAAGTATGTGGATGGGGTTGCTCACATTTCGTCGTAGCTGGGATATGTGGAACACGTTATGCACTCTTTCCAATGAGAATGTTAGTGCTAAACGGTATGCCACTTCTCCAACTCGTTCAAGTATGTCGAATGGTTCTATGTATCTTGGACTTAATTTACCCCTTTTGCCAAATCGTATCACTCCTCTGTTTGGAAAGATATTCAGGAATACATGGTCTTCAGGTTGGAACTCCAAATGTTGGCGTTTTGCATCTGCCTAATACTTCTGTCAGTCTTGGGCTATGCGCATCCTTTCCCTGATCGTGTGAACCATGTCCACAGTTGCCATGATCATCTCAGGTCCAAGAAGTTCACGATCTGCAACGTCATCCCAACTTAGCAATGAACGACACTTCCGTTCGTAGAGTGCTGCTAATAGTGTCATTCCAATACTTGCCTGATAGTTGTTGTTGTATGAAA
The DNA here is from genome assembly GCA_030015575.1 of Agapanthus africanus. Lineage (NCBI taxonomy): Eukaryota > Viridiplantae > Streptophyta > Magnoliopsida > Asparagales > Amaryllidaceae > Agapanthus > Agapanthus africanus. The sequence goes on from CM057339.1 coordinate 34,984,662, forward strand.
ACTCCACAAGATGTAGGCGATCTTCCCACAAACCTCCGAAGTCTAACATACAGGCTCATAGCATGTCTTCCAGAATCTGAATTGTTCGCTAGGACTGTACGCCCGTTTGTTGATGATACACCGTGCTGAAATTCAGACTCATTCCCAGACTAGCTTGCAGACTCTGCCAAAATTGTGATCGGGATCTTGTATCACGATCGGAGACGATGCAAACAGGTACTCCATGTAATCTCACGATCTCCTACATGAGTTCATGGGTGTCAGATATGGTACCTCTTGAAGGTTTAAATCTTACTTTAGATTTATACTCACCTCCATATACTTCTTTGCTAACGTCTCGGTTGACTGGCCAACTCGAAATGGAATAAAGTGAGCTGGCTTAGTGAGTCGATCCACAATAAACCAAATTGCGTCTTTACCCTTCGTGCTGCGAGGAAGAGCAGTCATAAAGTCTATGGTAATGTGCTGCCATTTCCATTCTGGGATTGGTAACGGCTGAAGTAGACCAGCAGTTCTGTGATATTCAGCCTTGACTTGCTGACATACTAGACACTTTGCTACGCTTCTAGCTACTTCGCGCTTCATTCTATACCACCAGCAGTGTTGCCATAGATCCTTGTATATCTTTGTACCACCGGGGTGTACCGAATACGGAGAGCTGTGAGCTTCTTTCATCAACTCTTCTCGAATAGGTCCGACTGGTACGCATAAACGACATCCATATCGTAAAGATCCATCTTCGCGGATGATGAAGTCAGTTCAAAGTCCATTTTCTACTTGTTCTCGGATCTTTTGTAGCTTGGCATCATTTTCTTGAGCTGCCTTGATCTGATTTACATCAGTGGATTGGACTTGTAAGTTCATCAAATATGAAGTGTTACCTGGCACAACTATTTCAATCTCCAATCCGTGCAATTCTTGTTGTAGTATCCACTGAGTGATGAGGTTCATTGCTAATGGCCGGCGACTAAGTGCATCAGGAACTATATTCACCCTCCTAGGATGATACTGTAGGTTGATGTCAAAATCCACCATGAGTTCTATCCATCTTCTCTGCCGCATGTTGAGTTCCTTCTAAGTAAATACATAATTCAGACTTTTATGGTCAGCGTATATATCCACTCGTTCTTCCAAAAGATAGTAGCGCCAAATCTTGGGTGCGAAGATGATGGCTGCCAATTCCAGATCATGTGTTGGATAGTTATGCTTGTGAAGCTTTAGTCGTCTTGATGCAAAAACCACAACTTTTCCATACTGGTGTAGAACACATCCTAATCCTTTACTGGACACATCACAATGCACGACGAATCCTCCAGTTTGATTCGAATTACGAGGATAAGAGCAAAGGTTAATCTTGTCTTGAGTTCTACAAAAGCCTTTTTACATGCTTCTGACCAAACGATTGCTTCGACTTTACGTGTGAGCTTGGTCAGAGGTGCTACGATCTTTGAAAAGCCTTCAATGAATCGTCGGTAGTATCCTGCTAATCGCAAGAAACTTTTTATATCTTTCACCGTCTTTGCTGTCGGCCACTCGCTGAAAACTGACACTTTAGCTGGATTTACAGAGATTCCTTCGCCTGAAACAATATGTCCGAGAAATCCAAAGTGATCTGGCCAAAACTCACACTTGCTATACTTGGCGTAGAGCTGTTGTTGTCGTAATGTCTCTAGGACAATGCGTAAGTGCTAGGCATGTTCCTCCCAATTCTTTGAATACACCAGGATGTCGTCGATGAAGACGACAACAAACTTGTCTAAGTTTTCTCGGAAAACTTGGTTCATCAGGTTCATCAATATGGTAGGTGCATTGGTCACTCCAAATGGCATTACAAGATATTCATAATGACCATAACGGGTCCTAAACGCCGTTTTCGGAATGTCGGACTCTTTGACCTTCACCTGATGATAACCCGAACGAAGATCTAGCTTTGAAAATACACAAGACCCACTTAACTAATCGAAAAGGTCATCGATGCGCAGTAGTAGATACTTGTTCTTAATTGTAATTTCGTTCAGAGCTCGATAATCCACATACATCCTGTAGGAACCTTCTTTCTTCTTCACTAGTAACATCGGAGATCCCCAAGTTGGAGTGTTGGATCGGATCCAACCTTTCTTCAGAAGTTTGTCCAACTGAATACGGATCTCCTTCGATCCCTCCGGACTTAACCGGTATGGAGGTTTGATTACAGGTTGCGCCCCAGGTTGAAAATCAATACTAAACTCAAGAGCTCGACGGGAGGCAAACCTGATATTTCTTCAGGGAACACATCCTTGAAATCTCGAACTACTTCGGGATTTTCTTCTTCCGTGGGTAGAGAGAACACTTCTGCATTTTTCGGTTTAGCACGGTAGCTTCCTGTCTCCAAGATTCTATCTCCACTTTTGAAATAGAAGACTGGGTGATCTAGTATCTCAAATACTACCCTCCTTTGATGGCAGTCAATAGTAGCATAGAATACTCCCAGCCAATCCATTCCTAAAACAACATCGAAATTTGGTATTTCTAGTACTTTGAAATTTTTGTAGAATCCTTGACCGCAAACTACGACTAGGCACCGATCATATCCCAAACTTGCTTTCAAGACTCCATTCCCGGAACTGACATTCCAGCTTGAAATGGGTGGCTTCAGTGGAATCGCATGCGCTTTCACGAATCGTTGTGACATGGAGCAGTGTGAAGCTCCAGTGTCGAAAAGTGCAAACGCAGGAAGGGAGGCTATTAGTATAGTACCTAAATTGTGTGAGATCGTGTTTAGATATAGGAAAAGTATGACGATACATAAGGATTGAAAGATTGAAAGGATGGGGGATTTTACCCATGTGACTTGTTCTGTGGCTTCGGCCTGCTCGACCGCTATTGTAAAAGCCTGTCGTCTCAGTACATTCCTCCTTGCCGGAGGCACATTCCTCTGCCCTTGAGGCACGTTTCTCTGTGCCTAGTGGAATGACGATGAGGCTGTGCAGGTGGTCCACGTGGAGCTGGTGCAGGAAGAGCTAGGCGAGGTACAGGTGCCTGAATGGCTGGCCTCTGCGGGGCTGTAATTGCGGGTCTGGGTGCTAGTGCTATATTAATACGATATGGGCATGCTCCTACAGCGTGAATAGATGCACCACAAATCAAACACAGGCTATTTGCACGCCTGCAGTCCTTCACTAAGTGTCCAGTTCTCTTGTAGTAGAAATAGAAATCTGGATTGGACCGGTTAAATGATCCTCCTAACCTCTTGGGCGCAAAAGCCGGCCTAGAAGAGGCTCCTCTGTTATCTGAGTAGCAGGGTGTTTGATTCCGGCTGTTTGGGGCTTTCCCTTCTTCTTGACCACAACTTCGTAACGACGTGCTGCCTTCAGGACGAGTTCATGAGTTGGGTAGTCACCTGTGGCTAATGCCGTCTGAATCTCCGGGTCTAAACCCTGTTGGAATCGTCTAGCCCGAATCTCATCGGTCAGGATCAAGTGTGCCACGAACCTGATCAGATGATGATGTCAGGATAGTGATGTGTCTTACGGAACAGAATTTGATACGAATTCTTTACCTGCTAAACATGATGAATTCGACATCATATTCATCCACTGATTTTACCCACATAGAGCCTTGTTGTAGGTGGATAAACTGTTGTTCCATCTCAAAACGGGCAGTCTCGGGGAAGAACTTCGCATCGAACAGATCATGGAACGTCTTCCACTCTATGGGTTGTGTGAGACGGCTTTCCTCAGCTTTTCATCAGACTCTTGCATTGTCGGTGAGCTAGAGCTTGGCCAACTAACCCAAGCTATGTCTGGTACCTGTGCTGCGGCAAGATCGTCCTCTATACTCTGGGCCCATTCTTCAGCCTCAAGAGGACTTTCTTTCCCTGAAAAGTTCCTGGGATGCAACGCACGGAATTGCTTTACCAGGTGCTTCGGCCTCCGGGTGGTTCATGAAAATAGTAGTCTGCTGCTGCTGGCCCTCCAGAAGAATTTTGAGGGCTTCTAAAAGTACCGTTTGTTCATTAATCGGAGCAGCAATGGTAGGGGGAGATGGTAAGGTAGGTGGTGGTGTGTTGCTATTGACATTGGTACTGGTGTTGTTGGGAGAATCCATCATCTTGATAGAAAAGGAAAGGTTGGGATAGATTCAAGAAATTTGAAATGTAAGGAATGTATAGTTGCTGATTCTTATAATTCTTGTGATATATTGCTTAAGATTTCATGTAAAACTGACATGCATCGGCCGCCAACAAAACCTGTCACGCCTCGCTTCCAATAGACGGAAACGGTGACGTAGCAAGCCCGTAACATATTTACTATAAAAATAAATACGTCAAGCGTAATTAAGCAATATAACAATGAACAAGAATGACAAGACTAATAAAATGAAAAGGCAACTTTATTTACATTCAACTTTACAAACAACTATCTGAAAGTAAAAGATACAATAATAAAAGCTAAACAATGGAATACTAAAAGTAAGTGCAGGAAGAACTAGTAGTCAGGCTGGGCTGCAAGCTGGCCCAAATCCTCCTGGCTCGTCTCTATGTCTTCAGACTCCGGTCCTCCTGACGAACATTCCAAAAAAAGAAAACAGAGAGGAATTTCATCAGCGAACTAGCGCTCGGTAAGTCCTAAAAGAAGAAAGAGAAGATAGTATGTAATGTGAAATGAACAGGTAAAGTTGTATATGGTCATTCACTGGAATAAAATAGTTGTTCTAACATGGTTATTTGTAGTTTGATAAGGAAGGTATTCATGTATACGAGAGGAGTCCATCTTACCCCATAGACTATGGTAACATGTAGTACAAGGCCCCGTCAATGGCACATGAATTCATGTAGATGACTTTTAAAGTGACATCTCGTGCCACGATATACATTTCGTACCAATCTACCCTTTTATCCCCGCGTATTATATTGTATAGATTAAGATTACAGGTCTTGGTCAAATCCATGGATATAAAATGTTTCGGTTCATGTTCAGGATATAATCATGTGTTCAGGTAGTCATGTCGAGTTCATGTCACGTTATAACCATGGTTCGGTCAAGTCGACCCGAGTATACAATTTTGAGTTTGATATTTTAATTCGAGTATTCAAGTTCATGATCAAGTATACAAGTTCATGTTTGATTTTTTTTTGGAATTCTGGTTTGAATTTGGACTCAGATTGAGTCGGACACTTGTGAACGGATTTAACTCTTGACTTTCTTAGGTTCGGGAGTAATCGGCAACTGCTGCACATGCACGGCAGGATTTGTGTCTTTTTCCAAGACAACTACCATTGATAACTCTGTTAAGTTGTCTAATCTGAATAGGTAAACACTCACTTTCTCTGGCTTTTTGGAGCTTAAAAGAATTGATCCCACTTAAATCTATTGTTAATCTAGAGTCCTTAATTATTGTTTGTATATCTCGAGGAGGTTTTATGAAAAATATATATTAATATTATTTTAAAAATAATCTCGAGGGTGATTTACAAGTTTTAGGGTTTTCATGGGCATGTGTTTTAATTATTGGGTATTTTAATGATAAAAACTTAGCTTTTAAAAGTTTATGGTATTTTATTGAAAACTACCCCTTTTTAGTAACTTGATAATTTTTTATTAGAAGTTTAGTTTTTCATTTTAGAAAATATAGTTTCACAATATATTGAAAATAGAGATTTTTAATTTTTATATAATTTTCAAAAATTAGTTTTATTTAGAAAAGTCACATTTCTTAAAAACCATATTTTATTTCCTTTCAAGATCGAATACTCCGTGAGGAGTTCTGCATCTCGCTCTACTATCCCAAGAATGTGCGATAATCCGCACCATCCATTAGCGGATCCCCTAACGAGGGTTGTAGAGGCGTATTTGCCTAGAATTACAAAATACAGTTTTTAAAAGAAACCCCTTTTTGAAAAGATGTGGTATTTTATTGGAAAAGTTATTCTTTGAACCAACCATACATATATGTAGATATCGTGCAATGAAACCAAAGTGTGCGTGTGGGGTAGGTCGTTACCCCGTAAAGTTTTCCTAAAGGTATTGTTTAAACAATTATCGAAAATAGATTTATACTAAAGTTCAAGGTAATTTAATGAAAAAGTTCGTTTATATTTGTTTCACATGAAAATTTTGGTTAAATTCGGAGCTAAAAGATTGTAATTAAAGTTACAAGTAGGGTTTTAAAATTAGTGTGACTTATGTATAAAGGAAAAGGGAATTCTAAGTTTTTAAAAGAAATGTATCGAAAGTAACTCCACTTTACCGATATACGTTTAGGGAAATGAAATGAGATGAAAATTAAAGGTGATGAGAGGGATTTACAGCTTGGTAATATCTAGAAGAGAGTAAGGAAGAAGGGAGGGGGCTTCGTGGCGTCGCGGGAGCTCCGGAATGGCTTCGATCTTCGATAGAAGGAGCTTGGTTGCTAACTTCACTTGACTCTACTTGCTCTTAGGAACTTTTGAGATGATTTTGCTAAAAAATTTTAGAATAGAGGGGAGATAGGGCATGGGGTGATATTTATAGTGGAGATTTAGGGTTTGGGAATTAAAATTTTGGATTAAAAAGTATTAAAAATGTGTTAAATAGTTAATTGAAGGGTCTCTATTTGATTGTAGGAAAATCAAACAGTGAAAGGGAATTAAGGGGAGCTGAAAGGATAAGTGTGCAAAGCACGGAGCCATTTGGGCTCATCCTGACCATCGGTGCCAGCCCTTTTGGGGAACGGGCGGTCGGATCTCGAGCTCTTGCCTCGAGATTCATGCCACGTGGGTATTTGGGTGTGTATATCTCATTGCGCCTGTTTGATTTTTCAAAAAATTTTCATTTCTCCGTTTATTGCAAGAGCAACTCTTGGGCTTCCCAAAATTAAAAAGAAAAAATCTAAAAATAATTGGGTCTGATGGGAATCGAACGCACAGGCTATGTCATGGCGGTGTAGAGGCTTTACCAGTGAGCTACAAGTTGCTTCTTGCTTTTATTTAACAAAAATAACTTTTAACTCTTACACGGTCTGCAATACTCTTTTCTGTACAAGAAAATTTTGTGCAGTGATTCCAGAGTCGTTACACACAGGGAGACCCTCTCAGAGTACAAATACCAGCCTGGCTGATCGATTAACGAACTTTTAGGGTGTAATTAATCCCGGCTAATCTTACATTTTTAAGTTTTAAGGAAGATTTGATAAAAACAGTAGAAGCCATCTGTTAACCACCGGAAGACGCGACCGGGACGTTTGGACGTCCGGCCTGAATTCTGGGAGCAGATGCTATTTGGGTTTTATCCGTCCACCTCTCCAAAGATGCCAAGTTGATTTATGGCACCGTATATTGGAGGTTTAGACGGATGCGGTCGTTGTAGCAAACTTCATCAGATTCCCCTCGTTTGCGAGGGGCTTTTGATTGTGGGGATGCTCTTCCTTGCAGACGCAAACCCCTACAGTTAATTACGCCACCGTGTTGCGGTAAGCACTTTCTCCTTCTCCAGATGGTCACTTCGTATCGTGTGTGTTTGTTTTGTTTTTGGTTGCCCGTGAATTGTATACGGAGACTAATTTATGTTGTCGCTTGTAGGGCGTAGATTAGTCCAAATCCGTATTTTCTTAAATTTGGGTGTGGGTTGGTTTAAGGACCGTTAGTATTATTTTAGACTAAGGTCAACTCAAACGTCTGTTGAGAATACGTTAGTCTAATTTTAGACTAAAATCTACTCAACAGGATTTTAGGATCATTTAGATCCAACGAAAAAGTATTTGGACTCTATCGTTTTAGTTTAGGGACGTTGCGGTCCATAAGTTTAAGAACATCATAGTCCATGGAGTTTAAAGACATCATAGTCTGTGGGGTTTAGTTTAGGAACGTTGCAGTCCATAAGTTTAAGAACATCATAGTCCATGGAATGTCTGGTTAACGGGACCCGCCACCTCTCTGAAGACGTTGAAGAATTACAACGACACGTATCAGAGGAATGAATAGATGTACCCTTGAACCAATGTTGGTTGGGAGATCTATAGTCAGGTTTGGGACCAAGACCAATTAAAAAGATTATGAGCACATGGGCTCAGTTGATCTGAATTAGGGATTTGTAGCCAACTTGGGCTCAGCCCACTTAGTTTTGAATAAAATGTTGAACATTTATTTGGGCTCAGTCCCTTTTTTATTTAACAATGCTGAGCATTGATTTGGGTTCTAACATCCCTTTTTCTTTTGCCTTTTACTGAGTGTTGAACATTTTTTATGGCGCTGGGCTTTATTTAAAGAACACATTGTGTTGCCTCAGCGCATGCGTGAGGAGCACGTGGTGTGCTTAGCGCTGAGCGCCAGACCTGGAGCGCTTAGGCCCTTCTTATGAAATAGCGTCCACGTGAGGAGCACGTGGTGCGCTTGGCGCTGAGCGCCAGACTTAGAGCACTGAAGCGCTTCTTTTGAAATAGCGCACACGTGAGGAGTACGTGTTGCGCTTGGCGCTGAACGCCAAACTTGGAGCGCTGAAGCGCTTCTTTTGAAATAGCGCACGCATGAAGAGCACGTGGTGCGCTTGGCGCTGAGCACCAAACTTGGAGCGCTGAAGCGCTTCTTATGAAATAGCGCACACGTGAGGAGCACGTGGTGCGCTTGGCGCCAGACTTGTAGCGCTGAAGCGCTTCTTTGGCAGTTCTGGTCAGTTCTGTACTCTGAGAATTAAATTCTCATTTATAAGAGACTTTGTCTCATGGATCTAAGAACTAAGTTCTTCTTTTTATAAAGAGATGTAATGATCTCTTCTGTTTTTATGAAAGACTTTGTCTTATAGATCTGTGATCTAGAAAAAGAACCAAGTTCTTATTTTTTATCAAGAGATGCTATGATCTCTCTTCTTTTTATTTACCTTGAAGAAGATTCTTCTTCTTAGAGCTTACTCTTCTCTTTTTCTTTTCTGAAAACTTAAAGTTTATGGGGGGTTTTCTCTCCCTAAGACCTGAAGTCTTGGGTCCTTTATATAGGAGAGGCTGATTTGTTGAATCAGTTAGGGAAATCTCTCATTGAAAGATTTCTAATTGATTCGGGGAATATTCCCCACCGTTAGATCTTTGATCCAAGAGCTTCTGTTTTACAGAAGACAGTCTTCTTGTTTTTAACAAGATTGGGAAAATATTTTTCCATACAGAACTTATTCTGTAACTTGGTGATTTTTAATCACCATTGGATTTTTGATCCAACAGTGCTCTAATTTACAAAGCACAATCTTTCTTCTTTGGAAAGATTTGAGGAGTACTTCCTCAACAGAATTTTATTCTGTAATTTGATGATTTATTCATCTCAGTTGGATCTTTGATTCAATGGTGAAGAACATTTAGTTCTAGCGCTTGGCGCTCTCGTGCTTTGCACGTGAGGCGCTGCCTCAGAGTCTTTGACTCTTAGCGCTGGCGCCCCTGGCGCGAGCGCTCTCGTGCTTTGCACATGAGGCGTTGTCTCAGAGTCTTTGACTCTTAGCGCTAGCGCCCCTGGTGCGAGCGCTCTCGTGCTTTGCACGTGAGGCGCTGCCTCAGAGTCTTTGACTCTTAGCCCTGACGCTCTTGGCGCTAGCACTCTCAAGCTTTGCACGTAAGGCGCTATCTCAGAGTCGTTGACTCTTAGCGCTGGCGCTCTTGGCGCCAGCGCTCTCGTGCTTTGCACTTGAGGCGCCGCCTCAATTTAAATTTCAAATTTTGAACAGAGCTTTGCTCTGATTGGGGGAAACAAATGCCCCCCCACCGTTGCGCTCACGTGGTTTACACGTGAGTGCAGCGGTGGCAGCCTTTCCATCGTTAGATCAACTTGGAAGTTGGATCGACTTCCCCTGCCTATAAATAGGGCCTTTGGCCCTTTGAGATGACCTCTGTTCATCTTCTTGTTTTTTTATTCTTGAGAATTTTATTCTCTCTTCAGCGCTACGCTCTCTGCCTTAAGAACTCTCTTAGAGTCGGAACCCTGTCAAAAGTTTAGGTAAATATCAAATCTTTGAAGGGATTGCTTCATAATCTAGGGTTTCACCCATTAACAGAGCTTTGCTCTTCTCAAATCATATAGATTTTTAGGGTTTCTCAACAGAGTTTTGCTCTTCTTATATCATAAATCTAAAGAGATCATTTTTTAGGGTTTCTTAACCCATTAATGAAAAAATCTTAGAGTTTATTTTGCAGATCTTAAAGATCTCAGAGTTTTTAACTCAGTAAAGCTTTGCTTTTTCAAGGTTTTGATGGATGATTCCATCGTCTTCACAGAGCATAGCTCTTAAAAATTTTTAAGGAATTCCATCGTCTTCACAGAACATAGCTCTTAAAAATTTTTAAGGAATTTTATTCCTCTCATGATTAGAGCTGACAGATGTCACTCTGTCTGCAGAGCGTTGCTCTCAAGAGAGTTTAACTCCTTGGCCCGAGGGGCCTCTCATTAAATGAGAATCCTTTTAGGATTTCTTATTTAATGAGTGACTGTATCATCAATGATGAGCCATCTTGATTTTGTGGGTCCCCTTTGGTCCCTTTCCACTGTATTGCAGTGCGGTACGAATTTAAAGTACCAAGTGCCAGAACTTAAACTGTAGCATTGATGGCTAACTCTTATTCTTTTTCGCGCAGGTACTATGTCTTTCGACACTTCTTTCCCGTTTGTTCGTTCGGAAAGCGGATTCCCTGAAGCACCTGTAGATAGGGAAGTCTTCGCGTTGATTAAAGATCGCGACCCGGAGCAAAAGAATCTTCATTTATGGGAGTCGTGGTACAATCAAATCATCCGGGGTCGACACAGCTTTTCTTGTGCGGTGCCTTTGGAACCCATTTCGGGGATCTCCTATGCCGACTCACCCCCAGTGAACTATGCCGTAGAGGAGGTCAACTGGACTTCGGAGGGTTGCCTTCAGCCCTCTATAGCCGCGATACCCGTATAGCCGCCGATGGCTTTAGATACTCTAGGGCGGTGTATATGTTAAGGTGAGTTGCGCCCTTGGGAACAGATGTATATGATTGGATTGACTTCTCGCCATCCAGCCGGGTACTTGCAATGGGCCCAGTACATTTTGTCGACCAAGAAATCGCAGCTGCTGAAGCTCGAGTTGTTGTAAGTCCACGGTAGCGTCCCGGCCGTCTAACAGACGCCAAATGCGGAACAAAAACTTTTTACAACTGGCGCTATCGCGTACTATAACCCGGATCTGCCATTAAAGCTAAACTAACAAACTATAAAGTGGGTAGAAGAGTTATACCGAACGATCCGAGTCCTTCGGTCTTCAACCATCATGCCACACTTTGTTGCGGCTGCTCCGATCTCCTGAATCTCCAGTCTTCTCGTACAGGTGGCACCACGTCGACGGATATTTAAACGGGCTCCCGCTTCTGAACCGAGGCAACTCGGTCGTCAAGTTTGCTAAAAGAGATGACCAAGATATTGTAGAGAATGAGTAGAACACTTTATCTCGTTATGTCCAAAGCTATGGACGAACGGTTAATGAAGTTGCCTTTTGGAATCGGGTGAAATGAGAAATGAGGCTTATCTAATTTCCATGAGTCCAAAACAATATCTTTTTTCAATCAACAACCATAACCACCACCAAGTGAATGGCCGGCCACTTATAGAAGAGGTGGGGGTGAGTGTAGGATCTAGGAGGTGACCACAAGAATAATTGAGATGATGATTCACCTTAACACCTTGTATGAACACATTAATGAACAAATAAATCATCAAGCCTAGTCACCATCCTAGTCATCAAAGCATTTAATGAACAAATGAGTCATGAAGCCTAGTCACCATCCTAGTCATCATCTAGAAGCTTCCACACTCATCTCAAGAAATGATAAATCCGCATTTAACCGAATGTTAAATACGGCTGATAGAAAACTGGAAACTGGCAACTTCCAAAAGTGATCCTGAAACGAATTTCAGGATAACCTCGTATCAGTATAAACATGCCCGCATTTGTATTACGACCGAATAAAAATGCAACTGAGACAAAGATATTATATCTACACAGTATAATACTGGGTTCCGGCTTACACCAAAGCCTACCAGTATTATCTGCCCGAAAAATGACACGTGCGAAAATGCACGTGCATTTTCCGAACCCTTCCATAAAACCATACGGCCTCTACAACGTTTCGTCCGAACTTGGGAAACTGTCTGTGGGGGACTCTAATGACTCATCAACACACTGGCACTGGGTATAACCACTAGCACGTCAGAGGTACAAGCTGTATGTAACGGTTGCCTATGTATTGATTGGAAGGGAAGCTAACAAGCGAACCCATCCATAAACCCTACTGAGCCTGACAGTGACAATATCCGTACAGTCCGGTCCGTTCGTCTAAAGAGTATCGCATATCGAGTCTAGGGGGTGGATAAAGTCAGACCCCTAATAACGCGATAAATCGTGTCGGCATGAAGCCCATCACCATCTGAGAAACTACTGATCCAAATCAGTAATTCTCCACTACCTCGGCTGAGGATTTCTAGTGATGGCCACCCGTGCACTGTGCGACATCAACCCCCAATACCGGGAGAGACGAATCCCCGACGATCCGCTCACTGCCTCCATGTGGCTCGGGACTGTACCCAACTAAAACCTGTTTGCACGTCTCCTTTGAGCGTGGTCGGGTAGTAATCTAAGCACAGTGGGAACTCACACGAGACAAATGACGATCTCAGGTCGACAAACTAACCTGTACACATGTTACCAGGGAACTGCTATCTGACGATATGTATAATACCAACTAGCATGTTCCCGGCGAGTCCTGTCCAGTGTACTCACAACTCAATGAGCACCTGTATACATCTTAGGTGAACCAACTGACACCAATGGCTTGTGAGACCGGTCACCGCCCCTCGTCGGGGTCTCGACTGTATACACTAGTCTACTTTGGAGTATCGATGCCCTGTCTCGAAACTCCCACGACTAGGGACACTTTAAGGATGTGCTTACAGACCCCAGTTCCCACGTATATGATCGCCATCATACTGCTGGCAGTCAAACAAGAATCCTATGGGCTCTATCAACATGCAATAGCGAACTAAAGCATATAAACGATGATAAAGTCAAACCAGATAGCATACTATCATCTCGAGCAAGACTGTCATATCGGTATAGGTCCTGCCTCAATCATTGCAATCACGTACCTGCTATCCAATAATTGACTTTGAGGGCACTATCTCCAACAGTTGTACCCCGCGATTTATGCGTTTCTCTTCCAGTATTTTACACCCCTGTATGGTGGGTCAAAGCTTTCCTGGAACAATGGAACGTTCCGACTCATACCTTTCTTCTAGCAGATCTGGAAGTCTCAATCTCTTTGGAGGAATTTGCGGAGATCTCCGGCTTGCCTATCAGGGGAGAGCATTATGAGGAGCTACTTCCTCTTGACGAGTACATCTTTGCCGCCAAGTCAGTGGTGATGGGCCTTACCCCGGAGAATGCCATTCAACATCAATGCCTAAGTCTGATTAAAGTGTTGAATATTTATGAAAGTCTATTTCTCGAATCCGGAAGCCACGGGGTTAACTTCACAGATTTCATCACCCGTTTTCTCCGCTCAGAAGTCTTGTCGAAGGAAGCCGCGAAATTCGCTAAACTCGACGATCCTTTTGGCTTTGGTTTGGACAACCAGCCGGCAGCGGAGGCGGATCAGAGGAATTTCTTTCTCCCTGACACCCCAGTCGTCTCTTTCGCAAAGCTCGCAGCTTCCAACATCGACGAAGAGGCGTTCTTTTTGTGGTTCCTTAAGCTATGGCTAAGCTGGTTTGTGCTCCCAATGCACCCTCGACATAAAAGGCCGTCTGTTTTCTACCCAGCTTACCGAATGGCTATTGGGATGCGAATGGCCATCGGGGTCGCTGGGCTGGCTCACCTATATCATGGCCTCAGCTTGGCGCCTGACACCACTCAGCCGGGGATGTAGCCCGTAAACTTCTCGCTGCACTATTTCACTTCATGGCTCGAGCTGCACGTACTCAGCGCTTTAGGAGTCCACAAGCAGCCCCGTTTCTATGAAAGTTATAATTTTCCTCGAGTTATGCGGCCAGTTGACGCTTCCACCTTGGAACCGACTCAGCGAGAGGCTCAGGGCATGGTTCTTCACCCGCGTATGGTCGGGGATAGAATGACCTTCGTCGATAAGGTCTTAACCATTGGTAAAGAATCCGCAACGGTGCAGCCTCTGCGTGACACTTTTAAAGATGGGGCTTCTACTTTGAAAGCTTGGGAGATTCTTCATTTATATTCGATCAGGGCAGGCTTTCTAGTGTTTAGGCAGAACAATTCGGCATTGTTCATGAGATACAACCCGCATCGTTTCACCCAGCAATCAAGCTATAATCAGGGCATCCAGCTCGAGGCCTTCCTAGCTAAGCCAGTTGCCACAAAAAAGGGCATCCACAACGCGCTACACCATTTCATACGGCTCAACACCGGGTCTAGCTTCTTTATCAGTGAGCCGAGCTGCGTCCCGAAGGTATTGAACGTATACGTGGCGTGGTATCAACACGCGATGGGTGCTGTTATCAGGGAGGAAAAACGATTATTGCTTGATCGTAAGGGCGATGTCCCAGCTGGTAATCCAACCGTTCCTTTGAAGCGACGGACCATCGTTCGTCCTTTCTTGAGAGAGGCTACTACGGTGGTGGTCTCGCTCGCTTTTCCTGATAAGCCTCTACCCCGTATTCCTACAGAAGCGGCAGCTATAGCATCCCCGGATTCTGGGGTAGGTTCGGAGATTGGGACTCGTCGCCCAAAATTTCCCGCTAAGCGCAAGCTCGTGTTATCGGCTGCCGGTACTCGCTCGCAGAAGAAGTCGATGTTTTCTGTCGACGTCGTACTCGACCAGGAGCCCCGTGCTCCCTATAGCGAGGGCATGAGTGAGTACGGGACCAATGAGGGTCTATTTATCGAGCCTGCGGATGATACTGATCTTCAAGCAGCCCTTGTGGGTTCTGAGCGACTGGCTCGCGATGAAGAAGCACTGATCACGATCCCACAGTCAGGTAGACTTCAATCGTATCTTTCAGCGGTTATCTTTTTTTTATTATGTTTTTACTGACGCTTTCTTCTTCAACAGGTATCTCTGCCGAAGAGGTTCTTGCGGCTTCTCTCAAAACATTTGAAGAGGAAGAAAGGCTCCGTGATTTTTTGGGCCTTGGTATACTTCGGCTCATTATGCCTTCATTCCCTTTTTCTTCATTCATGGCTTGACCCTTCTTTTTCATCTTATTGCAGGGACTACCTGGATTCAGGTTATCCCGAGTGTAGTGCCGATCCCGAGCGGTGATGCGGCGACACTTCCAGAGCCGGCTACTGAGGTCCTAGCTCCCCCAATATTGCCTCAAGAGGCTTCGCTTAAGCAGCCGATGACGGACGCTGTAATAGCTCCAGAGGCAGCTCGTTCGGACGATGACGTCCCTTTGACGGAGGTCTTGAGGAGATCACTTCTCACTGCCAAGGCCGACAAAAAGCATAGAAATCATGTGGCGAGGGAACATGATATCAGCTTGGCTGTGGGTGCAGATTCAAGCACCACCACATCTGTCGCTATTCCTCTAGAGGATCCTTCAGCTGCCCTGTCTACCGCTCATAGACAGGTCGTGCGCACGGCTCGGGAGGCAACTGATAATCCATTGCCAGGTAATGTAATGCCCGGTCTTTTCATTTTTACTCGATCCGCAAATTCTGATATACCCTATCTTGCAGGGCCAAGTATTGGCGATGAGGTGGTAGGTGAGAAGACGGCGACCACAGAGCCCGAAGTGGCTACTCTCTCTCAGGAGTCTGGGACTGCCCAAACCGTCGCTTTTTCTCCTTGTGGCTCCCTGATATTGGCAGGCATCTCAAGCGTAATGACGGCCCTTGACGAATCAGGGGACGAGGCCACGGGCGCAGAAACTATTCCAGTGGAGGAGAGCAAAGAAGCCACTGCGCCTAGTGATGCTCTCGTCGTTGCGCCTAGTAATCCAAACGTTCCGAGATCTTGGGTCACTATTTTCTTTTTATCTTTCGATCCCGTTCAGCCCCATCTGATGACGTTTTGTTCATTTTGAGTGTAGGTGCACTGAATGTGGAGATTGCGCCATATGAAGCGCCTCTAGTCGCCGCCGTGACGGCTGTTGTTCCGTTGCCTTCTCTCATGTCGTCTGGAGTGCTGGAAGGTATATGTTTGAGACTTATCAGTTTCATTGTGGGTAATATACTCTTTGTGCTGACATCGTATTGTTACAACCGTGCAGGAGTCCTTTTTGACCATCTGTATCAGGTGCTGAATCCACATTTCTCCTTCCAGTCAGAAGTCTTCCTGCCTGCCGGTGTCGGTGAGTATAGTTTTTTTACCGACATACTTTCCTTTCTTTTATGGGCAACCATGTCGTTACTAATTCTTCTTTGAATTGATTGCAGCGTTACAGATTGGAGGAGGGGACGAGAGAATAGTCGCGCCTCCGGTACTCCCAACTTTGCCACCTGTCGCAGCTGGTATAATAGACTCCATTGCTCGTGCATTTTCTTTATCTCTTGAGCTGACATCTGACTATGATTTGTTTTTCAGCAATCGCACCGACTCCAGCTCCTTTTGAGTCTTGAATTCCAATGCCGGCAGGGCCCTTTTTTAAACGCCCATCTTCCAGGGGTGCTGCGAATAACCTGCGAATGTTAAGCGAGTTCGTCGAGGATCTTGACGCCGAGGCTTTCGCATCTGTTGCAGATTTTGCTGCTGAGGTTAATCTCATGTTGGCGATGCTCGTGAACTTCCACAGCAAGGGCATCTTCGAGTCTTGGGTTAACTACTGTAGGAAGATCGAGGCCTGTCTGTATGAGATTGAGCTCAGGCGTCCCGCTCCGGAAGTGTTGGCTTTAAACTCCCAGCGGGCTGCATGGGTTGAGCAGAGCGCTCCCTTTCTCCGCCATTTCGAACAAGAGGCGAACTTGAGGCAGAAAGAACGCGAGGAGGTTTCAGGCGAATCTGCCCGGCTGCGCGCCCAGGTTGACACGAATGCTGCACAGCTGAAAGCTATCTTTAAGGGCCTCCTACAATGTATTTCTGACGGGCTAACGCTGAGGCAGAAGCTCGACCTCACTGAGCAGGATGCGCAGAGTTATGAAGCCGCTCAGCAGGAGATCGATGAGAAGGTTCCATCCTGTTTGCAGCAACGGGCTCGAATTGAAGCAGAGTTGGCTGCGGTGGCTAATGATGAGAAGGAGTTGAGAGGAGTGAGCGAGCGGCTTGCTGACATACTGAAGACGCATCCTTCTTAATAGCCACCTTTGTATCGACTGCAAATTTGTAATTTATGAATAATATGCCCTTATTCATTTTTTTATTCTTTTATATAATGTATCTTGTATTCAATTGAATTAATGAATAAAAAACACATTTTTTTCTATCTGGTACTATCTCCTTCTTTTCTTTGTTGTATCATTGGCATGTTATTTTAGTAAGTGTAGCTTGTAGATAACAACTCATCTTGAACTCTTCGTAGAGTAGCGATAGCTTAGGAAACAGGTTCAGATCTGCCGCCTAAGACTTTTCAACTTTACGAGCTGTGAGGGTCTCATAAAGATTTTTATCCCTACAAGTCGAGAGGATCTCGTAGGTGTATTTCCTCCTCAGGAATCGTGAGGATCTCATTGGTGTGTTTTCTCTTGAGAGTCGTAAGGATCTTACAAGAGAATTTTCTCTCTTACAAGTCGAGAGGACTCGTAAGTGGCTGTTTCCCTCCTCTTCGATGTTCGACTTCGGAGAGTGTGGCTCATAGATAGTCCATCTTGACCTCCTTGCAGAGTAGTGATGGCTTAGGAGACAAGGTTAGGATCTGCCACCTAAGACTTTTCAACTTTATGAGCCATAAGGGTCTCATAAAGACTTTTCTCCCTACGAGTCGAGAGGATCCCGTAGGTGTCTTTTCTTCTTAGGAGTCGTGAGGACCCCTAAGTGCGTTTTCTCTTGAGAGTCATGAGGATCTTACAAAAGAATTTTCTTTATGCGCAGGGACACTAATTTCCCCGGGGTCGAGACGAATCGTGAGATTCCCGCAAAGACACTGATTTCCTTGCGGGTCGACGCGAATCGAGAGGTTCTCGCCAAGGACGCTGATTTCCCTGAATCGAGAGGTCTTACCAAGGACACTGATTTCCCTGGGGTCGAGATGAATCGAGAGATTCCTGCAAAGACACTGATTTCCTTGCAGGTCAACGCGAATCGAGAGGTTCTGGCCAAGGACGCTGATTTCCCTGAATCGAGAAGTCTTGCCAGGGACACTGATTTCCCTGGGGTCGAGACGAATCGAGTGATTCCTGCAAAGACACTGAATTCCTTGCGGGTCGACGCGAATCGAAAGGTTCTCGCCAAGGAAGCTGATTTCCCCGAATCGAGAGGCTTAGCCAAGGACACTGATTTCCCTGTGGTCGAGACGAATCGAGAGATTCCTATAAAGATACTGATTTTCTTGCAGGTCGATGCGAATCGAGAGGCTCTCGCTAAGGACGCTGATTTTCCTGAATCGAGAGGTTTTTGCCAAGGACATTGATTTCCCTGGGGTCGAGACAAATCGAGAAATTCCTGCAAAGACACTGATTTCCTTGTGGGTCGACGCAAATCGAGAGGTTCTCGCTAAGGACGCTAATTTCCCTGAATCGAGAGGTTTTTCGAAGGACACTGATTTCCCTGGGGTCGAGACGAATCGAGAGATTCCTGCAAAGACACTGATTTCCTTACGGGTCTATGCGAATCGAGAGGTTCTCACTAAGGACGCTGATTTTCTTGAATCGGGAGATTTTTGCCAAGGACACCGATTTCCCTGGGGTCGAGACGAATCGAGAGATTCCTTCAAAGACACTGATTTCCCTGTGGGTCAACGCGAATCAAGAGGTTCTTGCCAAGGAGGCTGATTTCCCTGAATCAAGAGGTTTTTGTCAAGGACACTGCTTTCCCTAGGGTCAAGACTAATCGAGAGATTCCTGCAAAGACACTAATTTCCTTGCGGGTCGACGCGAATCGGGAGGTTTTTGGCTGACTTGTTTCCGAGAGAGAGTGTTAATCCGGCGGGGAGGTCATTAGTTCCGAGACGGAGCGTTGATCCGATGGGAAGGTCATTGGTTGACTTGTTTTAGAGACAGAGTATTGATCCGGCGGGGAAGTCATTGGTTGACTTGTTTTCAAGACGGAGTGTTGATCCAGCAGGGAGGTCATTGGTTGACTCTAGGTTGTCTGTGGACCGTAGAATTTTGGAACTAGGGACTTTGTCGTGGCTCCGCTTTGTTGACGTCGCGTCTGAATCCTGCTGGAATGAGGAGGAATGCCGTTGTTGTTCTTCTGGGATACAGATGTTGCCATCGAGATTTAACTCTCCCTTTGACAAGGTCTGGTAGGGAAATGTGGTCCCCTTTTTGTTTATGCCCATGGATTGTATACAGGGGTTAGTATGGACTCACCTGTAGGGCAGAAGTTTCATTCTTTCATTTTTTTTCCGCGATGCTCTATCATTTCAGCTTTTTATATAGCGAAAGTCGTGATTGCCCAAACATTTCGGCTATTTTTCATAGTGCCCAATCATTTCGGCTATTTTTCCTTTTACTCGCTGCTTTTTATTGCGAGTTGCCCAATCATTTCGACTATTTTTGTATGCATATATTTTACTTGCTAATTTTTATTGCGAGTTTCCCAAACATTTCGGCTATTTCATATGCTTTTTTTTCGAGTATGGAACTCAAGATCTGATACCAATCTTAGCATCAGTATCGCTGCGACTGGAATATTGCCAAGAGCGAATCATCATTTGCCGTGAAAGAAATTAGAATTTGATACTGATGTAGGCATCAGCATCGCTACAACTGGGATATTGCCAAGAACGAATCATCATTTTCCTTTATCGACTTAAACAAAGCTGGCTTAGCAAACAGGGTTAGGATCCTATCGACAAAGGCTTTTGCCTTTATGAGCCGTAAGGATCTCATGAAGGTGTTTCTCCCTACGGGTCGTGAGGATCTCGTAGGTGCGTTTTCTCCTTAGAAATCGTGAGGATTCCTAATTGTGTGTTCTCTTATAAGTCATAAGGATCTTACAAGAGTGTTTTCTCCTTATAAGTCGAGAGGACTTACAAGTGTCGTTCACCACATGAGGACATCTCATGCCATTGGTGGGACTTGATGGGGGAGACGTTTATTTATGCCCGTGGATCATATATAGGGGTCAATATGGACTCACTTGTAGGGCAGTATGGGAGATGTGATGGCTTAAGAACAGGTTCAGATCCCTGTAGCTTAAGGCTTTTGAATCTTATAAGCCGTGATGGTCTCATAAGAGGCTTCTCCTTACGAGTCGTGAGGATCTCGTAAGTGTAATTTCTCCTTAGGAATTATGGGGATCCCTAAGTGTGTTGCTCCTTTGTGATTCGTAAGGATCTCACGCAAGTGTTTTCTCCTTACAAGGTCGAAAGGACCTCGCAAGTGTGCACGAATTTTTTTACGAGCCTGCGCCCTCTCAGGTTTTCACAAACTCGCCGGTAGCCCTGCTGTTTTTACTCATGGAGCCATTTTAGGTTTTCATCCGTGCCCATTTTTCTCATGGACGTACCTTTTTTTTACGAGTCTGCGTCCTTTCGGGTTTTCACAAACATCACCAGCAGCCTTGCTGTTTTTACTCACGGAGCCCTTTCGGATTTTCATCCATGCCCATTTTGCTTATGGACGTACCATTTTTTTGGGTCAGCCCTAGAATGCTGCGGTTTGTAGTAGTTTAAGGACGTTTCGGTCCGTCATTAGTTTAAGGACGTTTCGGTCCATTGTTCATCCTGTATGCACGTGTATTTTTCACGTGACGGGATACATAATGATAAAGTGGGATACACCCATTTAAGGTGTGATTTAGTTTGGTTGGGGTGTTTTGTGATCCATCCCTACCGCGACTTCTTCCACTTGATGTCGACGCCTGGATTTTTCGAGTATGGTCATTTTGCGTTCTCGATCAACTTTGCTCTTCTGACGGGCTTCGTTTAGCAGCACGTCAATCAGCTCATCGGACGGTTCCAAGGATTTTGGTGCCGATTCTGCC
Source organism: Agapanthus africanus (assembly GCA_030015575.1). Lineage (NCBI taxonomy): Eukaryota > Viridiplantae > Streptophyta > Magnoliopsida > Asparagales > Amaryllidaceae > Agapanthus > Agapanthus africanus. The sequence continues at coordinate 35,005,662 of CM057339.1, forward strand.
CCCAGTTTCTCTGCATCAGGAGCTTCTTTATCATCTATTGACGAGTGAGAGATCATGTGACAACTTGCCACGTAATCTTCGGGTTCTTCTAATGCGTCGTCTCCCTCGTCATTGTCATTGCCTCTATTCTCAAGGATATGGTTGAGAAACTCATGGAGTGTGACTGGGGTCCGCGCCTTCTGGTTGTATTCCTCCAACGCGTCAATATGCTTTTGTTGGTCTGTGCGCTTGTCATCATGCTGTGCGGGCTTCTTTATCTTCTTCTTCTTCTTCGAAGACTTTGACGACTGGACCTGGGTTTTTGCCCATTGCTACCCATTCTCGGTGTCGGGCGCGGTTTTAGCATTCGCTCAATGATATCGGGCTCTAGCAGGCTTTTCCACTTGATTGCGGAGCATGCTTGAAGATCCTTCAGCATTCTTTTCGTTTTTGCCGAAAGAACTACTTCCCATGGAGCTTCCTCTATGAATGAGCATGATGCCCCTGGCGTGTCTACCCTTTTAGGAGTATGCTGTTGTGGCGGATTTACCTTCAATTTTCGAATAGCGCAAACTTGCCTTATTGGTACTGGTCTTCAACCCAGTTTTTGAAGACGTAGCAATCTTCGATCGGATGGCCTAATATTCGATGGTAGGGGCAGTAATTAAGATTGTTGACGTCGTTCGGTTGCAGTGGGTTTCTCAAATCCGGTAGAGTGATGAGCCCGTTGCACATTGCCAGTTCGAACAATCTCCTTGTTTTATCCCTGGAAAACGAGTAAGGACGTCTCAACTTCTCATCGAGAGATTGCCGCTTGTTACTTTGGCGAACAACCGGTCTCGGGCCACTCGGTTGCTGTTGAGCATTAGCGACGAAGATAGCTTTCCCTTTACCCCTTTCGTTTCAAAGCTCCGTTTTCGACGAGGACAGCTTATGGCCAATCTGGTCCATTTGGGCCAGCTTGTCAATCAAAACCTGGAAAGTGGTCAGCTTGAGGAACATCATAAACTGGGATATGGTCACCTGTGGATCGAGGGTTCCCACAAACATGCTCACGGTAGGAGCTTCCTCTATGCGTTGTTTGCATCTCGACCACAGGTTCCGCCACCGAATGGCTATTGAACCCAGGTTTCTCCTGGCTTCACCCTGGCATTGATCAATATTGTGATTAGGGTGCATTCGCTGGTGCTTGCGAAACGCTGAGTGAATAGTAACTCCATCTCCATTAATGTTTTGACGGAGTCGTTTGGAAGCTCCGAATACCATTTGAAGGCCGTCTCTGCCAAGCTGTCGACGAATTGGCGAAGCAGCAGCTTATCGTCACCGCCAGTATTGCCGCAGAGAACCCTGAACTGGGCGACATGCTGATGGGGATTGCCGGTCCCCTTATATACGTGAAATTTGGGGATCGTGTATCCTGGCGGGTACTTAATTTGATCGTACCAGCCCGGGTAGGGTCGTCCAGTTCTGACGACTTGGTCGGTTGCTTCATTCTCCTGATGAGCTCGTATCTGTTGAGCTAAATAGTCGTCAAGGGCGGCTTTGGAGATGGTCTCTTCCTTGGCTGTTGATAGAGCCGGAAGAGGGTTTGATGTCTCCCCTCTGTCGTCTTCAAGAATTATTGGAGGGTCTTCGGCTAGAGGATCCGGCTGTATCATCATCTCGACCATAACTTGAAATAGAAGCATCATTTGCTTTATGTTGGCCGCTTGTTCCGCGGCCTCTTTGTCTTTCTTCTCGAGCATTCTTTGGAGGAACTCAGCGTAGGTTTCCTGTTCCTGGCGCTGCTCCGACGACGTCTCCGGGCTTTCTTTCGGCCAAGTGAGCACGGCCATCTTCGTTAGCATTTCCTGGAGCTTTTGCTGTTGCTCCTGGGCTTTTATCACAGATTGGGTGAGTGGTCGATGACCCGTGGAGATGCGGCTATCCTCTTTCCCGGAAGTCATGTAGATGTTGTGCACTACCATGCCCCCAGACTTGGGATATTTGGATTCAGCACCCTTGAGATTTGTTGCAGACACAGGGATTTTCTCCGGCCTTCTCCTTTTATGAGCGATCGAAGTTGAGGGGGTTGCTGCAGTAGGCACCTGAGAAGACGATACTTTCCGTGGCATGGCAGATGGATGGTCCTCTTCCTGTTGAGTCTTCATCTTCTTCTGCCGGCGGGAGTAGTCCTTGTCGATCTCGGAATCCTGGACTCTCTGCCAGACCTTGTGGATTTTGGAAGACAGCCGCTGAAGAGGCTGCTCTGGCTCTGCTTCTGTAACATTTTCAGCAGGTGGAGGAGACCCTTTTAACACAGCAGTTGGAGAGTTTTTGCGCACCTTTTTAAGCGGCTCAAAGCTGTTCCCAGTTGAAACAGCAGCATCGACTTCCACCGTTGGAGCTGGCGGAGTCAGTCCAGAAGGGGAACTGCCCCCCGCTTCCCTTACTCGACGCCAGTGGCGACGTCGAGCATTTCTCGCAGACGGTACTGGCTCAGTTATGGGGGTGGCCTCATCATGCCTTCTGTTCTGGTGACGGGTTGTTGTTGGTGCTAGCTTATTGAAGACTGACGTCTGCTGAGAAGAAACGTCCAATCTGTCAAAGACGGACCTTTGGGCAGGGGAAGCAGCCTTGGTGAATTTGCCTGAAGCGGGAGCCAGAACGGTCAGTCTTGCAAAGACTGATTCTTTAGCAGGAGAAGCCGCTTTGTCGATTTCCTCTACTTGAGCCGGAATGGCTATCCGTTTCGGGATAACCCCTTCAGGTATTGTGGGTTTCTTCACGGGCCCATTGGAGCTTTAGCCCAATCTGTTAAAGACCGAAGTGTTGGATTTGAGTGATCCGTTGAGAGGGGCCGCGGTAATTGCAAGCCAATCAAAAACTGACTTTTTTGAAGCTTCTTGCGATGGCACTGGGGCGTTGAAGCTCATTGGTGGGAGCATGGTCCCAAAGAACAGTCCAGTGGTGGCCTGAGTCGCCTGTTCCACTGGCATGGCGAAGATGGAGGCCGCTTGGGGCCCATAAGTCACTCCTCAGGCGAGGACGGAGTGGGAGTTGTTATTGTAGCTGGTGCAGTTGGAAGCCATTTTCTCTGCATGGGAGCAAGACACCAAATCTTAGTTTCTCAAATTCAGGGGCAACCACATTAAACCGCGATTCGTTCGCGAACACGACACACGAAGTGTGGAGTGGAAAGAGGAAAAGGTCCCATTGGGCGTGCCAGAATCTGTTCATCGCCCAAAGACGCGACCGGGACGTTTGGACGTCCGGCCTGAATTCTGGGGGCAGATGCTATTTGGGTTTTATCCGTCCACCTCTCCGAAGATACCAAGTTAAGTTATGGCACCGTGTATCGGAGGTTTAGACGGATGCGGCCGTTGTAACAGACTTCGTCAGATTCCTCCTCATTTGCGAGGGGTTTTTTGATTTTGGGGACGCTCTTCCCTGTAGTCGCAAGCCCCTACAGTTAACTACACTACCGCGTAGCGATAACCACTTTCTTCATCTCCAGATGGTTTCGTGTCGTGTGTGTTTGTTTTGTTTTTGGTTGCCCATGGATTGTATTCGGAGACTAATTTATGTTGTCGCCCATAGGGCGTGGATTAGTCCAAATCCGTATTTTCTTAGATTTGGGTGTGGATTGATTTAAGGACCGTTAGTCTTATTTTAGACTAAGGTCAACTCAAACGTCTGTTGAGGATACGTTAGTCTAATTTTATATTAAGATCTACTCAACAGCATTTTGGGATCATTTAGATCCAATGAAAAAGTATTTGGACTCTATCGTTTTAGTTTAAGGACGTTGCGGTCCATAAGTTTAAGGACATCATAGTCCATGGAGTTTAAAGACATCATAGTCTGTGGGGTTTAGTTTAGGGACGTTACGGTCCATAAGTTTAAGGATATCATAGTCCATGGAATGTCTGGTTGTTGGGACCCGCCACCTCTCTGAAGACATTGAAGAATTATAACGACACATATCAGAAGAATGAAGAGATGTACCCTTGAACCAATGTTGGTTGGGAGATCTATAGTCAGATTTGGGACCAAGACCAATTAAAAAGATTATGAGCACATGGGCTCAGTTGATCTGAATTAGGGATTTGTAGCCAACTTTGGCTCAGCCCACTTAGTTTTGAATAAAATGTTGAACATTTATTTGGGCTCAGTCCCTTTTTTATTTAATAATGCTGAGCATTGATTTGGGTTCTAACACCCCTTTTTCTTTTGTTTTTTACTGAGTGTTGAACGCTTTTTATGGCGCTGGGCTTTATTTAAAGAACACTTTGTGTTCTCTCAGTGCACACATGAGGAGCACGTAGTGCGCTTGGCGCTGAGTGCCAGACCTGGAGCGCTTAGACACTTCTTGTGAAATAGTGCACACGTGAGGAGCACGTGGTGCGCTTGGCGCTGAGCGCCAGACCTGGAGTGTTGAAGCGCTTCTTTTGAAATAACGCATGCATGAGGAGCACGTCATGCATTTGGCGCTGAGCGCCAGACTTGGAGCGCTGAAGCGCTTCTTTTGAAATAGTGCACATATGAGGAGCACGTGATGCGCTTGACGCTGAGCGCTAGACTTGGAGCGCTGAAGCGCTTCTTATGAAATAGCACACACGTAAGGAGTACGTGGTGCGCTTGGCGCTGAGCGCCACACTTGGAGCGCTGAAGCGCTTCTTTTGAAATAGCGCACACGTGAGGAGCACGTGGTGTGCTTGGCACTGAGCGCCAGACTTGTAGTGCTGAAGCGCTTCTTTGGCAGTTCTGGTCAGTTCTGTGCTCTGAGAATTAAATTCTCGTTTATAAGAGACTTTATCTCATGGATCTAAGAACTAAGTTCTTCTTTTTATGAAGAGATACTATGATCTCTTCTGTTTTTGTGAAAGACTCTGTCTTATAGATCTGTGATCTAGAAAAAGAACTAAGTTCTTATTTTTTATTTACCTTGAAGAAAGTTCTTCTTCTTTTTATTTACCTTGAAGAAAGTTCTTCTTCTTAGAGTTTGCTATTCTCTTTTTCTTTTCTGAAAACTTGAAGTTTATGGGGGGTTTTTTCTCTCCCTAAGACTTGAAGTCTTGGGTCCTTTATATAGGGGAGGCTGATTTGTTGAATCAGTTAGAGAAATCTCTCATTGAAAGATTTCTGATTGATTTGGGGAATGTTTCCCACCGTTGGATTTTTTATCCAAGCGCTTCTGTTTTACAGAAGACAATCTTCTTGTTTTTAATAAGATTAGGAAAATATTTTCCCATACAAAACTTATTCTGTATCTTAGTGATTTTTAATCACCATTGGATCTTTGATCCAACGGTGTTCTGATTTACAAAGCACAATCTTTCTTGTTTGGAAAGATTTAAGGAGTATTTCCTCAACAGAATTTTATTCTGTAATTTGATGATTTATTCATCTCAGTTGGATCTTTGATCCAATGGTGGAGAGCATTTAGTTCTAGTGCTTGGCGCTCTCGTGCTTTGCACGTGAGGTGCTGCCTCAGAGATTTTGACTCTTAGCGCTGGCGCTCCTGGCGCGAGCGCTCTCGTGCTTTGCACGTGAGGCGCTGTCTCAGAGTCTTTGACTCTTAGCACTGGCGCTCCTGGCGCGAGCGCTCTCGTGCTTTGCACGTGAGGTGCAGCCTCAGAGTTTTTGACTCTTAGCGCTGGCGCTCTTGGCGTGAGCGCTCTCGTGCTTTGCATGTGAGGCGCTGCCTCAGAGTTTTTGACTCTTAACACTGGCGCTCTTGGCGCTAGCGCTCTCGTGCTTTGCACGTGAGGCGCTGCCTCAGAGTCTTTGACTCTTAGCACTGGCGCTCTTGGCGTTAGCGCTCTCGTGCTTTGCACGTGAGGCCCTGCCTTAATTTAAATTTCAAATTTTGAACAGAGTTTTGCTCTGATTGGGGGAAACACCATCCTAATTAGATAAGATAATAACCAATCTAATTTTCCAAGAGCGCACGCTAAAGTGTTTTCTTCTCTTTCTCTCCAGGTAGTGACCATGTCACGCCTTAATAAAAATAATAATATGGATGTATTGACCGAACCCGCTTATTATACTGGACTGGGGAACGTTGGTTTCGCCCTATCTTATGACAACTGTCATAAGTCTGGGTAAGGGATAGAGGAAAGCAAGGATTTCCACGCAACCCGAATGAAGAAAGAGCATTTTGATGCATCTTCTTCGGGTGTGTTAGTCATTAAGAACTGTTTCTCAGTCTGCTCTACGTCCTGAGTATTAAATACCATATCAGAATCACACATTTGTAATATGTTATAAGGGTTAAAGAAAAGTAGAGAACTGGGAAAGGATGATATGTCTCACAGAGTAGGGAATGGAACAATTGTTGCTGCCAAAACTGTCGGCGAATATCACCTAGTATTGCCAAATAGTAATACATTGATTTTGAACGACTGTTATCTCGTACCATCGATGATGTGCAATATAATATCCATATCTTTATTAGATAAAGATAGATATAACTTTACATTAGAGAAAATGTTATGAACATTTTCCTAAATCAAGTGTTGATTGGGTTTGGTACGTTGTATAATGGTTTATATATTCTAAATCAAAATACAGTTTTAAATATTCAAACACTCACAAAAGGAAAAGTTCAGAAATGAACGAAAGCTTATTGTGGCACTGTAGATTTGGTCATATCAATGCGACCAGATTAGCTAAGTTGCATAAATATGGATATTTGAATCCGTTCGAATTTACATCTTATGAAACTTGTCAGTCATGTCTCAAATGAAAGATGACCAAAACTCCATTTACGGGACACGGAGCAAGAGCTACTAAACTCTTGGGACTGATATATAGTGATGTATGCGGTCCTATGTCTACACATGCCAGGAATGGTTTCTCGTACTTCATTACATTCACCGATGATCTCTCTAGATTCGGACATGTGTTCTTATTGAAACACAAGTCTGAAGCCTTTGAGAAATTCAAGGAATATAAGAGCGAAGTAGAGAACCAGACGGATAAAAATATCATAATCCTTCGATCAGATCGAGGAGGGGAATACTTAATCATGGAATTCCAAGATTATCTAAAAGAGAATGAGATTCTCTCTCAGCTTACTCCTCCATATACACCACAGCACAATGGTGTAACGGAGCGGAGGAATCGCACCCTATTAGATATGGTGCGCTCTATAATGAGTATTACTGAGTTACCTATTTCCTTCTGAGGATTTGCACTTGAAACAGCTGCTTATATATTGAATAGGGTTCGTACCAAGTCTGCGCCTACCACTCCATATGTGATATGGGAGGGGAAGAGACATTGTCTTAATTTTATTAAGATATGGGGTTGTCCGGTTTATTTTAAAAAGCAAAATCTGGAAAAACTTAAGGCAAGATCTGTTTTATGTAAGTTTGTTGGATATCTCAAATATTCGTGATGGCATATCTTCTACCACACCGAGGAACAGAAGGTGTTTGTTGCTCAGCACGCTACTTTTTTGGAAAAGGAATTTCTTACAAAATAAATTAGTGGGAGCACGGTAGAGCTGGAAGAAGTTCTAGATATACAAACTACAGCTGATAATTTGGTAGAACCGAAGAATTCAATAGTCACCGACGAACCTTAGTCACTCCACAGATCTGACAGGGTTTCTCATCCACCTGAGAAATACTACGGTTTTCTCATAGACGGTGAGAGCGAGGATTGCATCATGGAAAATGATGACCCGACTAGTTTTGAGCAGGCCATCACAAGTGGGGACTCTGTGAAATGGCTGGATGCTATGCGATCTGAGATAGAATCCATATATACCAACAAAGTATGGACTTTGGAGGTTGCTCTTAAAGGGGTAAAACTCATTGGGAGCAAGTGGATCTTTAAGAAGATGATTGGTGTAGATGGAAAGGTTGGGACCTTCAAAGCTAAACTTGTAGCAAAAGATTTTCGTCAACGATCAGATGTCGACTATGATGAGACATTTTCTCCAGCGACTAGAATAAAGTCCATCAGGATCCTACTTGCCATTGCCGCATACCATGAATATGAAATCTAGCCGATGGACGTCAAGATCGCTTTTCTAAATGGTGATTTAGAAGAGAGCTTGTGTATGATACAGCCAGAGGGCTTCGTAGACAGTGGGAGCAGTGGAAAGGTGTGTAAGTTGCTTAAATCATTTTACGGATTAAAGTAGGCGTCGTGGATTTGGAACATCTATTTTGATGTTGCATTCAAAGAGTTTGACTTCATAAAAAACGTAGATGAACCATGTATATATAAAAAGGTTATAGAGAGTAATGTCGTATTTCTCATATTGTACGTGGATGACATACTCTTGATAGGAAATGATGTTCTTATGCTGCACTTGGTCAAACTCTTCCTATCATAAAAGTTCTCCATGAAAGATCTGGGTGATGTCTCCTATATCCTGGGGATAAAGATCTATAGAGATAAATCTAAAAGGATGTTGGAATTGTCCCAATCCAGGTACATAGACACCATTCTAAAGAGGTTTAGTATGGAAGATTCTAAGCGTAGTAATTTACCCGCTTGTTCAGGAATCACTCTCTCCAAAGGGATGTCTCCCAAGAATGATTTAGAGAGGGCTCACATGAACGTGATACCCTATATTTCTACAGTTGGGTCTATCATGTACGCGATGTTATACACCAGACCGGATGTAGCTTACGCACTTAGTGTGGTAAGTAGGTATCAATCAGACCCAAGAGAGAAGTATTGGATAGCTGTGAAGAACATTCTTAAGTACTCGTGAAGGACTAAAGAGATGTTCTTGGTGTATGGTAACGGAGAACTCCAAGTAGAGTCCTTTACCGATTCGAGCTTTCAGAGTGATAAGGATGAAAACAAGTATGTCTCGGGTTTCGTCTTCACCCTCAACGGAAGGGTGGTATGTTGGAAAAGTTCCAAGCAAGATACCGTTGCAGACTCGACAATGGAATCTGAATATATCGCTGCTAATGATGCTGCCAAAGAAGCTGTCTAGATGAAGAAGTTCATTATTGAATTTGGTGTGGTTCCATCCATTGTAGATCCAATACCTTTGTATTATGATAACAATGGAGCTGTGGTTTTGGCCAAGAAACCCCGGTCCTATCATCTGATCGGAGAGATAGTTGATCGCTGCGTGTCACGATCCACCCCTAAACACAGACAGTATTGTCCGCTCTAGTCGAAATCGCACAGTTTTTTCCCTTTGAATGAACCAGACTCAAGAAAGGGCTACTTCCCAGGAGGCCACCCATCTCAGAATTTCCCTAGCTCGAGCATGCTTAACTACGGAGTTCTTCAAACTCCGGAGTTCCGATTCATCCAAAAGGCGCTTCCGTGTTCTAGGAGTGGTTTCATTCCAGTTATAGTTCTGATCATGCCCCTTTCAGAATGGAATTCGATAATCCCCATTATTCTACAGTAGGTCCTTGTATGTATCCGTATCATTTACATCCCCACCACGATACCGGATAACACCTCACTTCTCACGGGATAGGTGGTGTTCATCCCTAACTCCACCTGGGGTATTACACCGCGAGATCGAGATCAGGAGAATAGATACGAAGGACAATACGGCTAATCCACTAACGAAGGCCCTTTCCCAGACACAGTTCGAGAGACTTTTTAAGATGTTAGGTATGCGATACAACAACAACTAGCCTTATTGCAAGTGGAAGATTGTTAGGAATATGTATGCCCTAGAGACCATTATTGTGTAATATAGTCGATGCTTGGACATATATATAGGACTTTCTTGCTCAACATGATAGTGTGCTATCTGGTTGCTCTTTATCTTAACATGTGCACTTGTTTTAGTTTACTATCTCATTGATACATGTTGATAAAGCCCTTAGGATGTTGGCTTGACTACCAGGACTTTGATGTAGATCATATTAGTGGGGCTTGAGTAGTACATAAGCACATCCATAACAGTTTCTAATCGAGGGAGTATCGAAACAGGGCATTTATATTCCATAGTAGATGAATGTGTACATTTCTTGACCGTGTATGGGGCGATGGTTGATCAAATAACCATTGGTGTTTGACATCAAAGATTGTACACAGGTGCTCATTGGAGAATGAGTATATCAAACAGGACTCGCAGAGAACTCGTAGATGGTACCATACCTATCGTCAGATAGCAGTTCTCTGGTGACACTTGTACAGATTAGTCTGTAGACCCAAGATTTTCATAGTGTCTTGTGTGGTTCCCACCATGCTTTGACTTCCTCCCTACCACGGCTCAAATGAGTCATGCAATCAGGTGGTTTTTGGGTACAGTTCCGAGTCACATGGAGGCAGTGAGCGATAGGAGGGGTTTCGTCTCTCCCGGTATTAGGAGTTGATGTTGTGCTATGCGCAATTGGCTTTAACAGCAAGCCCCTGGCCAGGGCTGATGAGATTTACTGATAAATTTTATCATTAGTTTCTTGAAAATTTATAGGCCACACATCGACATGACTTATCGAGTTATTGGGGTCTGATGATTCCACCCCCCAGACTCGGTATGCAAAATATCATATGAAGAGACCAGACTGTACGGTAAGTGCTGTTTGTAGGCTCTACGGGAGTTTGGACAAGTTTGCTTGTTGATCTTCTATTCGTACAATACATGGGTAGCCGTTACGTCCAGCTAGTACCGTTAACGGCTTATGGGTATCTGATGTGATCATTACCTACTGCTGGCGTATTGACGAGTCTTCAGAATCCCACATAGAAGTTTCCCAGCTCAAACGAAACGAAGTAGGACATGTATACAGATATGTGCGGGAGCTGGATTGAATACGTGTATATGATACCATATTCTAATCTAGCATTTTTTATATTAGTCGGGTTGTATATGATATAAACGGATTATTGAATCAAGTGTTGATTTAATAATTTGATATATTTATATATCTGATATATATATATATGTATATAAACTAATATAATACTCACTTTAAATTATTTTCTACTCTTTATATGTTATTTATATTTGATATAAACAACATATAAATTTATTGTATCATGGTTGATGATACATAGAATATGGATGTGTGAGAATCACATTAGAGATCAAGATGAGAAGATAATGATTTAGATATATGAATTAAAGAAAAAAAAATAATGAGTAATTTTCTTTGGATGCTTGGAGAAGACTTGAGAATCCATGATTCATCTTCTTTCTTTGTTTTATTTATACATTTTCATCATTATTCTTGAGCTCATCTTATCTTCAAGGTTGATTCTCTCAAGTCTATGTTCATTGTCTTCATCTCCTCTCCTTTTTTCTAGTTTGAGAAAAAGAAAAGAGAAAAAGAAAAGAAAGATTTTTTTAGTGAGCAAAATCCCTACTTCCTCAACCTACACTATTCTAGCAAATTAGTTTAGATTGTTCTCTTCACTAATAAGTGAGGTGTGAGCTTGAGTATGAGAAGTTTCGAGGTGGATCATTTTCGACAACGAAGACTTCGAGCATACCCGTTCCATCCTTCAAGTGGAGTCAAAGAAGAGTTCTAGGACTACTACTCGGAGCTTTTGAAGTGAAGGACTGGACTACAAAGGTTGTAGTTTCTCTTCACTTAGTTTAGAAGTTGTTTGCTAACTTTGAAACCCTATTCTCTAGTTCGATTCTTATTTAGTATACTTAGCCCTCTAGATTTTTTAAAATTGCATATTTGATGTTCATAGAAAACTAGTAGAGGTGCTAAGTCATACTTTCAGAGCTTTATCATTATATATTAGCGACACGTAATAACGAGTAAAACGTATACACACAATGATAAAGACAAATCAGATAGCATACTATCATCTCGAGCAAGACCGTTCTACCTGTATAAGTCCTGCTTCAATTATCATAATCGCCTACCTGTAATTACAGCAATTGCTTTGAGGGCATTATAGCCAACAATTACTTCTCTTGAAGCTAATGTGGCAATTCGTAAACCCGTATCCATTACAGAACATATTGAACATGTCCATAGCTAACAATTCGACCAATTCCAACCCTATTCAACTTTTGCACCTTATCTAGACATTATTTCTGAACATCAATTAGAAATTCCCATGGTTCAAAAGGAATCCTTCGTTGAAACTTCTTCACAAAACATATCTAGTCTTAAAACAGAGTTGGAATTGAGTAGTGAGAAAGAACCAGAGATCCCTACTAATCAAACCAAAACCAATTCTTTTGATCTCAACACCTTTCATTCTGAAATCCAACCGAATAAATTTGATGATGTCGGGACCCGGTTCTTGCTCACGGAGCAAAGTGCCACACGGAACAAAGTGCCACGCCAAGTGTCGTGTTTAAGTGGGCGAGGGCCACCTCTTGAATCCGTGGGGGCCACCTCTTGAGTCCGTGGGACCCACTGTAGAACAATGGGGACTCTTCGGAATACATTCCGAAAGAGGGCAGATCTGTACTATAAATGGAATGATACCACTCTTCAATACAGAGGCGCCTTTTAAGTGAACCGGAACTACAGGAGCTTGAGAACTCCGTAGTTAAGCGTGCTCGGACCAGGGAAGTCTTGGGATGGGTGACCTCCTGGGAAGTAGCCCCTGATCGGGTCCGGTTCGCTCTAAAGGGAAAAATCGTGCGGTTTCGGCCAAAGCGGACAATACTATCTGTATTGGGGGTAGGGCATGACAAAATGGTATCAGAGCTGGTCCCTCAATAGTAGGTCTGTGGTTCGAGGACGAACCATTGTTCAAAGGTGGGGAGAATGTCGGGACCCGGTTCTTGCTCACGGAGCAAAGTGCCACACGGAACAAAGTGCCACGCCAAGTGTCGTGTTTAAGTGGGCGGGGGCCACCTCTTGAATCCGTGGGGGCCACCTCTTGAGTCCGTAGGACCCAGTGTAGAACAATGGGGACTCTTCGAAATACATTTCGAAAGAGAGCAGATCTGTACTATAAATGGAATGATACCACTCTTCAAAACAGAGGCGCCTTTTAAGTGAACCGGAACTACAGGAGCTTGAGAACTCCGTAGTTAAACGTGCTCGGACCAGGGAAGTCTTGGGATGGGTGACCTCCTGGGAAGTGGCCCCTGGTCGGGTCCGGTTCGCTCTAAAGGGAAAAACCATGCGGTTTCGGCTAAAGCGGACAATACTATCTGTATTGGGGGTAGGGCATGACAGATGATCAACTTCTTGATAATATAATTGATGAGGTGCTCGAAAATAACATATTTGACTTGCCCAATCATGATTGTGAAAGAGAGCCATATACGATTCCAAATCAAACTGAACTTTATCCGACTAATCTTGACATCTCAAGTCTTGAAATTCCATCGAGTGAGCCTAGTGATCCATCGATTGAAGATAATATAATTGATGAAATATTTAAGAACTATTCATTTGATTTGACTAATGGTGGTAGTGAGATCAGTGTTGAGAATATCTTTGAGGATGAGCTCACGATGTTAGATGAGTTGGATTCCCCGACTCATCATGTCTCTTCCATTGATGTGAGCATCTTCATAAACCTTTATCCAATACTATTCTTACCACCAATCTATCCGATATGTAAGATGATATTCAGCTTTCATCTCCCACATCTAGATCAACAATGCGCGTCACTCAAGTTCGTTTACCTATTTCATTACACACTTTCTTTTGTTCTTCTTCTCATCTTCTTTCACTTCCACCGAGATTTGATAAACCACACTCCGATACTTCTAACTCTATGATTCTTGAAAAACCACTATTTGATTTATATTCTTTAGGATTGAGGTAGACGAGCTTTCCGAGTCTCCTACCTCTACAATTCCTGATGAATCGAGTGCTTTGAATCCTGGTGCGCAACATGTTGAATTTGAAACTTTCAACCTTCCCGGTGATTTTGACTATTCCACTGATATGGATATTGATTCTTTTCCTTTCTATAAGGTGATAAACACTAGGGACATCGATGACAGTTTCGAAGATATTTTCACCAAAGAACTCGCGGATGTTGTGATGAATCATGCTCCACGGGAAATTCGTGCGCCTCCATTTGCGGCAGAAGAAGTTGAACCTCCTCTTCCTCTTATCACATAAGAGAATGCGATTATTCCATGCACTCTGTATCTTTCACATTCTCATTTCCATTCATACTCACTTTTTCGTCTTAAAACGTTTCAGCCCACACGATCACTCTCCAATTTATTACTCCAGTCACTAATGACATGTTTTTAGCCTTGATCTTTGCTATAAGAATCTTGATGAAGAGAGATAGATTTTGTGGCTTCCATTTTGCAAAATTGGTAGTTAAATATATGCATGGTGTGTACTTGACCAGACATATAACCCTTTCCGTTAGAATTAGTGTTGAGGGGTTTTTACCGCCGAAATACCAGACCGAGACGTTGGGACGTCTAGCCTGAATTTGGGGGCAGATGCTATTTGGACTTATCTACCCACCTCTCCGAAAATACCAAGTTGATTTATGGCACCGTATATTGGAGGTTTGGATAGACGCGGCCGTTGTAGTAGATTTCATCAGATTCCCCCTCATTTGTGAAGGGTTTTGATTGTGGGGACGTTTTTCCTGCAAGCGCAAGCTCCTGTAGTTAATTACGTTACTGTGTTGCGATAACAACTTTCTCCTGCTCCGGTGATTCACTTCGTGTCGTGTTGTGTTTGTGTTATTTTAGGTTGCCCGTGGATTGTATACGGAGAGTAATTTATGTCATCGTTCGTAGGGCGCGGATTAGTTCAAATCCGTATATTTTTAGATTTGGGGTTTATGTCAAGAATTTTGCTTGATGGGGTCCACGTTGGTAGCTTGGTTTGCCAACGGGAATGAACTTATGACGCAAATCTCATATAAATGAGGTCCATTGGTTCATGTAATATTTAGGTTTGATCTAAGAATCGTTAATCATATTTGATACTAAGATCAACTTAGAAACAAATGAGCATACGGGCTCAATTATTTTAGTTTAGGAACATCACGGTCCAACATTCCCTGTTTGGGACGAATGTTAGTTTAAGGACATTTCGGTCCATCATTCATCTTGTGCGCACATGTATTTATTACGTGGCGGAGTGAATGATGGTGACATAGAATGCGCCCAATTTGGAGTGCGATCCGATTTGAGATGTGCATGTAAATTTGGAAGTGCATCAATATGGGATATATCAATCCCTATCTTGATGAAATTTTACATCAAGTGGGGACGAGAAAAAAGTTGTTAGTTTTCGGGACCCGCTACCTCTTTGAAGACATTGAGAAATTACAACGACATATATCAGAGGTGTGGTAGGAAATACTCTTAAACCAAATTCCGTATTTAAGGGACAAGATCATGGTGGTCCTAAGAATCGTTAATCATATTTGAGACTAAGATTACCATAGGAGGTATGGGATGAAGATCAGTTTGGATATCACAAACATAAGCTTAGCCAATTTGGGCTAAGATTGGGTTTTGGGTTTTGAACTTTGGTTTTAGTTCAAAAATGTTTTGTTTGGTTTAAGGACCGTTAATCTAATTTGAGATTAAGATCAACTTAAACATTTGAGCATTTAGGCTCAATTTATTTTTAACTAAGGATACGTTAGTCTTATTTAAGACTAAGATCAACTTAGCAACATTTAAGGATCATCAAATTTTATTTGAGATCCAACAATATAGCATTTGGGCTCAGTTGCAATTGACTCCAGAGGGACTTAACCAATTTGGGCTTGGTCTGCTCAGTCTTCCTTTTATTGCAAAATTGCTAAGAACTTGTTTGGAGCTCTGGCATTCACATGTGTATCACGTGAGGCGCTCAGACATGGACGCTGCCCAATAAGTGCCAAACACTTGGCCGTTTTGGCTGTATATGAAGTGCTAAGGACTTTTGTATGGCGCCCACGTGAGGAGCATGTGAGGTGCTGGGCGCTTCCCAATAAGTGCTAAGCACTCAGCCATTCTGGCTATATGTGAAGTGCTAAGCACTTTGTATCGTGCCCACATAAGGAGCACATAAGGCGCTAGCCTTCTGTTGGGGAGGGATCTTTTTGGCGCTCACGTGTTTTTCACGTGAAGCGCTATGTAACTTAGCCTTGAGTGCTCACATACTTTTCACATGAGATGCTAAGTTCTTTTTTCTCTTAGAGATTAAATCTCTATTAATGGTATTAATGATCACCAAGATCTTTATTTTAAGAATATGGGATCGAGTTTATTTGAGAATTATATCACCCTTGAGATTTATTTTTAATCTATATTAAAATATTTTACATAAGACCCCTTCGAGATATACAAAACAATATTTTAAGGACTCTAGTAAATATAGATTTAAGCGGGATTAATTCTCTTGAGCCCCAGGGAGCCGGAGAAAGTGAGTGCTTGCCTATTTAGGTTAGAAAACTTAACGGAGTTATCAATGGCAATTGTCTTGGAAAAAGACACAAATCATGCCGTCCATGTGCAGCAATTGTCGATTACTCCCGAACCTAAGAAATTCAAGAGTTAAATCCGTTCACAAGTGTCTGACTCAATCTGAATCCAAACTCAAACCTGAATCCAAAATCAAACACGAACTTGAAAACTTGATCATGAACCTGAATATATAAATTCAAACATCAAATTCAAACTTGTATACTTGACTTGATTTGACTGAACCATTGTTATAACGTGACATGAACTTGACATGACTACTTGAACACATGATTAGATTCTGAACTTGAACCTGAACATTTTTATATCCATAGTTTCGGCCAAGACCTGTAATCTTAATCTATACAATACAATACGTGGGGATAAAGGGGTAGATTGGTACGGAACGTATATCGTGACACGAGAGGTCACTTAAAAGACACCTACATGAGTTCATGTGCCGTTATCCCATGGGTTATGACAGGGCCTTGTATTATAGGTTACCATAGTCCACGGGGTAAGATGGACTCCTCTCGTATACATGAATACCTTTTTTTATCAAACTACAAATAACCACGTTAGAATAACTATTTTATACCGGTGAACAATCATATACAACTTTACCTGTTCATTTCACATTACATACTATCTTCTATTTCTTCTTTTGGGACTTACCGAGTGCTAGTTTGCTGACGACATTCCATTCTGTTTCTTTCTTTGGGATGTTCATCAGGAGGACCGGACTCTGAGGAGATAGAGCCGAGGTAGGAGAACTTGGACCAGCTTACATCTTAGCCTAACTACTAGTTCTTCCTGTACTTATTTTCTGTATGCCATTGTTTAGGCATTTGCCTTATTTATTGTATATTTTCTTTTCAAACAGTTGTATGTAAAGTAGAATGTAAATAAGTTGCTATTTCATTTTATTACTCTTGTCATTCTTAATCATAATTATATTTCTTAATTACATTTAACGTATTTATTTCATAGTAAATACGTTGTGGGCTTGTCACGTCACCGTTTCCGTTTATTAGGAAGTGGGGCGTGACAGGTTTTGTTGGCGGCCTTGCATGTCAGTTATGTATGAAGTCTTAAGTAATATATCATAAGAATTATAAGAATTGGCAACTATACATTCCTTACATTTCAAATTCCTTGAATCTATCCTGACCTTCCTTTTTCTATCAAGGTAATGAATTCTCCCAATAACACCAACACCAATGTCAATGACAACACACCACCACCTACTTTACCACATTCCCCTACCGTTGTTGCTCCAATCAATGAACATACGGTGCTTCTAGAAACCATCAAAAGCCTTCTGGAGGGCCAGCAGCAGTAAATTACTATTCTCATGAACCGCCCGGAAGCTGAAACACCTGGAGTAAAACAATTTCGTGCATTGCATCCCAGCAAATTTTCAGGGAAAAAGAGTCCTCTTGAGACTGAAGAATAGGCCCAGAGTATAGTGGACGACCTTGCTGCAGCACAGGTACCAGACATAGCTTGGGTTCATGTGGCCAAGCTCCAGCTCACCGACAATGCAAGAGTCTGGTGGAAAGCTGAGGAAAGCCGTCTCACTCAACCTATAGAGTGAAAAACGTTCTGCGATCTGTTCGACATGAAGTTCTTCCCCGAGGTTGCCCGTTTCGAGATAGAACAACAGTTCATCCACCTACAACAAAACTCCATGTGGGTAAAATCGGTGGATGAATATGATGCCGAATTCATCATGCTTAGTAGGTAAAGAATTCGTATCAAATTCTATTCTGTAAAACACATCACTGTCCTGACATTAACATCTTATCAGGTTCGTGGCACACTTGATCCCGACCGATGAGATTCGGGCTAGACGATTCCAATAGGGCTTAAACCCGGAGATTCAGGCGGCTACAGGCGACTACCCAACTCATGAACTCGCCCTGAAGGCAGCACATCGTTACGAATCTATGGTCAAGAAAATGGGTAAGCCCCAAACAGCCGGAATCAAACGCCCTGCTACACAGGTGACAGGAGGAGCCTCTTCTAGGCCGACTTTTGCACCCAGGAGGCCTGGAGGATCATTTAACCGGTCAAGTCTAGATTTTTGTTTCTACTGTAAGAGAACCGGATACTTGGCGAAGGACTGCAGGCATGCAAATGGACTGTGTTTGATTTATGGCGCATCTACTCATGCGATAGGAGCATGCCCATATCGTTTTAACACAGCATCGGCAACCAGACCCGCAATCACAGCCCCGCAGAGGCCAGCCATTCAGGCTCCTACACCCCGCCTAGCTCTTTCTGCACCAGCTCCACGTAGACCACCTGCACAATCTCATTGTCAATTCCATCAGGCACAGAGAAACGCGCCCCAAAGACATAGGAATGTGTCTCCGGCAAAGAGGAATGTACCAAGATGACAAGCTTTTACAATGACGGTCGAGGAGGCCGAAGCCACAAAATAAGTCATCACTGGTAATTCCCCCATCCTTTCAACCTTTCAATCCTTGTGTATCACTATACTTTTCCTATTTCTAAACCTAAGATCACACAACTTAGGTACTATACTACTAGCCACCCTTCCTGCACTCGCACTTTTCGACACTGGAATTTCATACTGCCTCATGTCACAACGATTTGTGAGAACGCATGCGATTCCCATGAAGCCACTCATTTCAAAATGAAATGTCAGTTCCAAGAATGGAGTCTTAAAGGCAACTTTGGGGTATGATCAGTGTCCAGTTGTAGTTTGCGGTCGAGAATTTTACGCAAATTTCAAAGTACTGGACATCCTAAATTTCGACGCTGTGTTGGGGATGGATTGGCTGGGAGAATTCTATGCTACTACTGACTGCCGTTAATGGAGGGTAGTATTTGAGATACCAGATCACCTAGTCTTCTATTTCAAAAGTGGAGATAGAACGTTAGAGCCAGGAAGCTACCGTGCGTCGTGCTAAACCAAAGAATGCAGAAGTGTTTTCTCTACCGGCGGAAGAATAAAAGCCCGAAGTAGTTCAAGAGTTCGAGAATGTGTTCCCTGAAGACATATCAGGTTTACCTCCCGATCGAGCTCTTGAGTTTAGTATTGATTTACAACTTAGTGCACAACCTGTAATCAAAGCTCCGTACCAATTAAGTCCGGAAGGATTGAAGGAGATCCGCATTCAGTTGGACGGACTGCTGAAGAAAGGTTGGATCCGACCTAGTATTTCGAGCTGGGGATCTCCGTTACTATTGGTGAAGAAGAAAGAAGGATCCTACAGGATTTGTGGTTTATCGAGCTCTGAACGAAGTGACCATTAAGAACAAGTATTTACTACCATGTATCGATGACCTTTTCGATCAGTTAAGTAGGTCTTATGTCTTTTCAAAACTAGATTTTCGTTCGGGTTATCATCAGGTGGAGGTCAAAGAGCTCGACATTTCGAAGACGGCGTTTAGGACTCGTTATGGTCATTATGAATATCTCGTAATACCATTTGGAGTGACCAATGCACCTGCCATCTTTGTGAACCTGATAAACCAAGTTTTCCGAGAGTATTTAGACAGGTTCGTTGTCATTTTCATCGACGACATCCTGGTGTATTCAAAGAATCAAAAAGAACACGCCGAGCATTTACGGATTGTCCTGAAGACATTACGACAACATCAGCTCTATGCTAAATACAGCAAGTGTGAATTTTAGATAGACCAGGTCGGATTTCTCGGACATATCGTTTCAGGCGAAGGAATCTCAATAGATCCAGCTAAGGTGTCAGCTGTCAGTGAGTGGCTGACACCAAAGACGATGAAAGATATACGAAGTTTCTTGGGATTAGAAGCATACTACTGACGATTCATTGAAGGCTTCTCAAATATTGCAACACCCCTGACTAAGCTCACACGTAAAGACGAAGTATTCATGTAGTCAGAAACATGTGAAAAGGCTTTTGTAGAACTCAAGTCAAGATTAACCTCTGTACCAATTCTTGTAATACCGTATCAATCTGGCGGATTCGTAGTGCATTGTGATGCGTCCGGTAAAGAATTAGGATGTTTTCTACACCAGCATGGAAAATTTGTGGCTTTTGCATCAAGACAGTTAAGGTCCATGAACGCAACTATCCAACACATGATCTTGAATTGGCAGCCGTCATCTTTGCACTTAAGATTTAGCGCCGCTATCTCTTGGAAGAACGAGTGGATATATACACTGACCACTAGAGTCTAAAGTATGTATTTACTCAGAAGGAACTAAACATGCGGCAAATAAGATAGCTAGAACTCATGGCGGACTTCGACATCAAGCTACACTATTATCCTAGAAAGGTGAACGTAGTTTCCGGTGCCCTTAGTCGCCAGCCATTAGCAATGAACCTCACCACTCAGTGGAAGCTACAGCAAGAACTTCATGGATTGGAGATCGAAATAGTTGTGCCAGGTAACGTTTTATCTTTGATGAACTTACAAGTCCAGTCCACTCTTGTCAATCAGATCAAGGCAGCTCAAGCAAATGATACCAAGCTACAAAAGATTCGAGAACAAGTAGAAAGTGGATTTCGAACTGATTTCATCATCCACAAAGATGAATCCTTGCAATATGGAAGTCGTTTATATGTGTCAATCGTCCCTGTTCGAGAAGAGTTGATGAAAGAAGCTTACAGCTCTCCGTATTCGGTACACCCCGGTGGTACAAAGATATACAAGGATCTACGGCAACACTACTGGTGGCATGGAATGAAGTGCGAAGTAGCTAGAAGCATAGCAAAGTGTTTGGTATGTCAGCAAGTGAAAGCTGAACATCACATAACTGCTGGTCTATTTCAGCCATTACCAATCCCAGAATGGAAATGGCAGCACATTACCATGGACTTCGTGGCTGCTCTCCCTCGCAACACGAAAGGTAACGACGCAATTTGGGTTATTGTGGATTGACTCACCAAATCGGCTCACTTTATTCCATTTCGAATTGGCCAGTCGACCGAGACGTTAGCAAAGAAGTACATGGAGGTGAGTATAAATCTAAAGTAAGATTTAAACCTCCAAGATGTACCATTTTTTATACCCATAAACTCATGCAGGAGATCGTGAGATTATATGGAGTACCTGTTTGCATCGTCTCCGACCGTGAAAGATTTCGATCACAGTTTTGGCAGAGTCTGCAAGCTAGTCTGGGAACGAGTCTGAATTTCAGCACGGTTTATCATCCACAAAAAGATGGACAGTCTGAGCGATATAACTTTAATGGCGTATGCTCTCAGGGAGAGAATTTTATACCATAGCACGTTGCCATATGACATGCGCTGGGACCGTGCACATAAGGAGGTTCAGGAATGGATCCCATCTCCCTCATTATATGAGCCTTTATGACAACCTCCTTCACGGAAGGATGGGAAGTCAATATACCCTTAATGACACTTGGCTATCTGGGTAGGCATGCTATGAGTGTCTGCTATTTTGGCTGTTGTTTCCTACTACGATGACAATATACCGCACATACAGGACAGTGTCTGGAAAGCGGGTAAATAGCAAACCTAACTATTCAGAGCCGGAGGAAGATCGATTGGAACGTCTCTTGATCGTATCGTATGGCCAGCTCTTATTAACGCCGAGAGCGAGGTTTAAGAGTGCGATGAATCGAGGGAAGACCTAAGTGTTTAAGTACACTTCTGAGAGGGATCGACGGTACTTGGGCAGAAATTTCTGATCGAATCTGGGGTATGAAATTTCGCGAGCCTAACATATATCCGGTTTATATTGTTTTCCTTTTAGATAGATCCTTGTGTCGATCCTGATAGATCTGACTGCAATACTACCCGCTTGCATGTTCTCAACGCTCCACGCCGCACCAACATATATGGGTATGAAAAAATGACAGAAAATGAGATTCTCAGGAAGACAATTGACTCAGAGAGTCAATGGTTTAGGGAACCAACTCAAGGAGCTATAGACGGCGTCACCTTGATGGCGCGAGTGGGAGTATGTTGGCTATTGGGCTTCACCCGGCCCAATATCCGCCCCTTCTAATAGTCCATATATATATATATATATATATATATATATATATATATATATATATATAGAGAGAGAGAGAGAGAGAGAGAGGAAAGATGCCATATGAGGGAATTTCCTCCTATGCCGTCGATAAAGTACGACCTCCCGCATTTTTTCCGACGATCGGCACCCATCATCTTCATCGTTATTATCTAAGATGTGGGTACACCAAATTTAATATGATTCTACAACATTTTCACCGTCGATTTAGTGAGTTCAAAATTAACGGTTTACCGACAACATAACTTTTTACATTGCTAAATCAACGATGAAAAAGTTGTAGAATCACACGAAATTTGGCGTACCCACATCTTAGATGATAACGATGAAGATGATGGATTCCGATCGTCGGAAAACACGATGGAGGTCGTACTTTTTCGACACCATAGGAGGAAATTCCCTCCTATGGCCTCTTTCCTCCATTATTCTCATATATATATATATATATATATATATATATATATATATATATATATGTGTGTGTGTGTGTGTGTGTGTGTGTGTGTGAATTATATATATATATATATATATATATATATATATATATATATAAGGGTAAATTAAATAAGAGATTAGTTAATAATAACCTAGAGGGATCTAAGATAGAGAAAGATCCAACTTGTGAGCCGTCGTCTTCTTCCATCATCTTTGTTTTAGTATGGTTGGTTAGCGGGGTGATTACGTAGGGGATTCTCGCTCGATTAGAGCGCGGTTTCCTTCCGGCCGTTGTTGGAGACGAGAGAATCAGGATTAAGAACGTGACGTGGACAAGGATAACAATCCCATCATCGGATCAGGTATTCCGGTAAAACCCCTGCATAGATATATATATAATTATTTCCGCTGTCATGATTGTGTCATATTTATGTATCTATGCATCTTTTTGCTACATATATAAATAGGTTAATGACTCCCATGAAGAATAGATTGCAAGCATTTCTTTGGTTTCTTAAATTCTTTTATTTGGAAGAATAGACCGATGATGTGAGCTGCATTCTTGGCATTAACATCATAATAATAGCAAAAGATGAGAGAGAGAGAGAGAGAGAGGGAGAGAGGGGAGAGAGATTTCCATATTTAAAAAAAGTTGGCCAATTATAAAGGTAAAAATATCATATCAAAAGATTATTATCTTGTATTTGTGTAGCCACATAAATAACACATTCGATACACATAAGTTGCCCAAGATCATACTAGGGATTCCATATGGTCCCATGTTGAACGGTTGTGCAGCCCTATTAATTTTGGAGGCTTAAACCGAGCTTTCATTTAATTTCTCAGGTACACATGAGCTCTAATCATTAGAATGCCCGTCATTTTCTCAAGGTCTAAACAAAACCCTTTTGACTATCAATATTTCAAAATTAAAATTTTTTGAAGCATGAAATAATAGCAAACCATATATCCCTCAAAAGAATATACTAGACTAAGGGATATATGCCAAGCCAAGGGTAAATATTTTTCATATAGTCTAGTTTTAGACCTAATTTGACAAAACAATACTTGTATGTGTCTTTTGTTAGTTTAAGTTAAGATGTAACGAGTATTTTGTATGCATATACAAACCATAATTATTGCGATTGAGATTCTCCTAACTTCAGTGACCGCGAGGTAACAATATGGTTTTCATTTGAAAGTAAAAGAAGATATACAGTTGTGGTTTCACGAACTTCGAAACAATCTAATTCGAACCTTGATTTGAATAACACCAGGGTCTCCTAAACTCTGGCCGGGAATAACTCTATGCAAGAAGTCAAAATCATCCCAATCGGTCGTCATGGTTTCGGAACAATCCAATTCAGCTTAACATAGACCAAGATTGTGTTAATATCTCTTCACTGATTAAAATTCTTGCAGATGATATGAATTCATATACCATATGTACAAGCTCTAAAACTCAAGGCAGATCAAATTAAATTTGATACTTGATCAGGTGGTTTTCCATTGAAAGTTCTCTTTATCCACAAGAAATTAACCTTGGGGTTGGCGGTGGTGGGGGGGGGGGGGTGATTCTTGCATGACTAATGTGGGGCCCACACTAGTTCTACCCAGGTTCTAGCCACCAAGACCTTGATAACTAAAGAGTAGACTGAAGGCCATATGGCTCAAAAGCAAAGACCTGACTTAATTAGCCCAAAATGGCTATAGCAACCCCACATGTGTCACTCTTCAGGTTTTCTATTCAAATGGGAAAACTCATCATGTGGTCTTTTATGTAAGACCTCCTTGCCTCAATGGAGTTTCTTTTCAGAATTCACATATGTGGCATTAATAGATGCAGAAGAAAGGAAATGTTGATAGAGATCTTTCATTTTCATACAGGAGAGTGTGGAAATTAGATAAGATCAATCTTATTCACATGAGAGAAATGATATAGTACTATATGTAGTAGAAGATTATCTTGGAAAAACTATCTTTTAATTTGTTTTTGAAAAGACTAGGACCTTGGAACCCACACTTTCTTTTACTTGTGGTCTCAGGGGATTCAAAAATGGGAATGTGAATTAGGGTCTGAAAATGTTTTTTCTTTGCCTTCCGGAATTTTCATTCCGTCTTTTGTTTGCATGGAATCATCTCTCTTGGAATTGCATGTTTTGTAATTTCGTGTTTGGTTGCTCCAACACCCCTTTACGATTTATGATACAAATTCATCAAATGGCAAATAAATTGACGGTGGAAAAAAATGAAAATTACCAAATCCAAATTTATCTCCAATTTAAAATGATCCTATATTATTTTAATGTTTTAATCACCATCAAATTATATTGTTCGATAGAAGTGAGTGGAGACAGAGGATTCATGTGCTGGACCCGGCGTGATTCTCATGTTGGTTCATGTAGCCTACCCCATATGCTTGGGATAAAAGGCTCAGTTGTTGTTGTTGAATCACCATCAAATTAAAAAAGAAAACTAATTTTGAAGAGTCAAAGATTTTAAAACTGAACCATAATTAAACCTAAAAAAATAAAATTCCAAATAACTTCAATGATAGAGATGATTCGGGCAATTGAGAATGGATCGAGATAACACACTATCCAATACTAGTGTTTTTGCACGTGTGTTGCACGTAATTATAGATTTTTTTGATAAATTTCTTTATTAATTTAACAGCATGCGTCACTTGTAAAATAATAATGACATAACAATTTAATTGCGTGCATCACACTTGTAAAATAATCATGACGTAGTAATTAATTATGTGCATTGCACGTAAAACAATGGATTTTTTTTGTTTGATTTCTCTGAATATATAAGAACCCACATTACCTCTTCCCTATAATGGTAAAGATTTAGAGTTTTTGCTGTAGCGCCATTGAATTTTTTAAAATGTCATAAACCCCACCGAACAGCTGATTGTTGTCTGAAGATGAGTTTTGTCAACTTTTTTATGATACGAATTGATCAAATAACACATAATATAATGTAGTACATAGTCTAAATAGCCTCAAAATAAACTGAATACGGCACTTTTTCACAAAATATCCTCCATTTCTTTTTCTCTTTTCCTTTTTTTATTACCTTTCAAAGAAGGTCCATGTTATTCTTAAGGTTGAATGTTGTTGCATCGAAAATAGTGAAAGTTCAGTTGTGCTTTATAAAATTTTATTCTTAAAATTATATTATTGCTATAGGATTCTTGCTATAATTTTTTTTTAAAGAAACAATGGATAGAGTCAATATAATTAATTCTAGCCAAATAAACTATTAATTGAAGATATGAAATAAGGAGAATTAAAAAAAATTATTAAAAAATTAAACATGTGCATGCTAGGAGTTGAACCTTTAGCCTTCTAAGATTGATCGAACATCTTTTAACATTAGGACTGGAAATTTCTATTAATCTGGTCATAATGATTATATTTTTTTTTCTCTTTTTTTCTTTTATCCATTTTGTTTAGAATATAGGCTGGTTCAAAAGAGACCTTCAGAATATCATAGTCATGTTTCCCTACTAAAAGGTATTTTTATATATGTAGGTTATCGTTTATGATAAATTCTCATGTTCCCCACATCCGTACGTAAACGTGTTTCGCTAGGGTTTTTCTAAAAGTTATAAGGAACCACTCGATATTATTTTATTATGGCAATTTCATGAAGTATTTTTGGCCAAAGCAATTTCATAAAGTTGTTTGTGAAACTTTTTAGTAGGAGATCTTCTTGGATCCTTGTATCATTCAAATTTTCTTGGCTATTATAGAAAAATTAATGACTTTTCTCAGCATGCATGTCATCTTCAAACTCAAATCCCATAGGGGAAATTAAATAAACAATCTCTCAAACTTTAAAAAAGAAGACATATATTCATCATTTATTAATACTATGTATATCTTTCACCTCTCTTTATCTCACTGGAAACATAACAGAGCTAGCCACCTTCATCATGAGATTTTATTTCCCTATCATGCAATCTCTCTCTCTCTCTCTCTCTCTCTCTCTCTCAAAACACAAAAGAGATGTGACCCTAACTCTAACTAATACCCCCTCTCATATATAGCTACTAGCTTTAGGATTGGGGGTACACAAACACAACCTTTTCTATGGGGGTAATCATCTAGTTCTATTTCTACATCACAAACAGATCCAAAAAGATTTGTACAAAGATATCATAGAAGATTATGTTTTGTTTCTCTCTCTCTCTCTCTCTCTCTCAACCTTTTTATTGACTGCTCTACATGCACTTTCAATACACAGTACTGTCCCATCTTTCTCCTCTTTCCCTCAAAGGCTATATTTTGCATAAAACCCCACTCACTCTTTCTCGACTAGTCGAAAATCACCCTCAACTTGAAAAACATTGTATTTTGCTCTCTGTTTAAAGACCATTAACCTTTTCCGCTTCTATTAATTTTGTAATCCTAAATATCTCTAGGTCAAAATACTAATTACAACCAGCTAATGAGATAATTAATGACCAAAAAATGACAATTTCAGAGGCATTAATTTGGAATATAAGAAATGCCTTGTTCAAATATAGGAGAAAACTTTCACATGCTTTCTTTTTGTTTTCTTCGTCAAAGTTTTCCCTTTGCATGCTGGTGCTTGAACAATTAATTCTTGGGAAAGAGATGTGCACTGCATGCTGAAGAGTAGCAGTGTTTGCTGCATGAAGTGAGCTGAGACTCAAGAATCCTTGTCACTGATTGTGTACTGCTGCTCTTCATAACTCACACATGATGATTATTTTCTATTTTAATTTCTTAGGGTGAGGACCACACATACAACATGATCTTTATAGCTCATATATATAATGTACAAGACCCAGTTCATATATTATGGCATCTGATGTGTACTTCCTCTGAATCTATCAGTGCTTAGAAAATATAGCACTAGCTTCACTAAAACTATACACTTGTGTATGAACAAATAACTTTTTGAACCTTTTCGTGATATTACCTGCAGTTTCGATTGTTGCAAGGCATCATAGTTCTGAGTAAGGGACCTACTAATGATGCCGGCATTCAGGGGTGTAAATGAGCCGAACTTGAACGAGCTGTGTCATCTACAGCTGGGGCTTGTTTATTTTCAGCTTGGCCTAAGTTCCGCTAGAGTATGTTTCGAGCTAAACTTGTCCAGCTCAAATTCGGTTAGGCTTCCTTACCTCGGCTCGAGTTTGGCTCGTTAGCGACTTGATTACAAATGAACCGAGCTCGTAAACGAACAAACACTACAGTAAAATGGGTGTAATTTCGACGGAAATTTTTTTAAGATTTATTTCAACGGCATAATCCCGTCTAAATAATCTAAAAAATTTGAAATTTTGTTGACTTCGGTCAACAGTTATTTTGACGGCTAAATACCATCGAAATATAATTAATTGAAATCAACAAAATTTTACCGTGATCACATTTCCCTTCGTTTTTCCTATTTTTCCATTTCCTCCCCCCCCCCCCTTTCCCCATTTTCGACCAATTTCTTTTCCCCTTCTGCACCTCCAATCGATCTGGCCTCCCGCCTCCAATTTGGCCCGCCTTCGAGCACCCGCCTCCGAGCACCATGGATCTTCCACCTCCACCCTCTTCCGATCCCCTCCGAGTCCCTCCAAACATCCTTCACCACTTCGCTTCCAGCCGCCCTCTCCGAGCCCTGGCCTCCGATCTACCGCCTCCGAGCCGACACCCAGCCTCCGACGTCAAATCGGTGATTAGGTTTTTTAATTTAGTTAATTTGTTAATTTTTTGTTAAATTTAATTAATTTTAGGATTAGTTTTAGGATTAATTTTAGGATTAGGGTCAGGTTAATTTTAGGGTTAGGATTAAGGGTAACTATAGGGTTAGAGTTAATATTTTGTTAATTTTAGTTAATTTTAGGGTTAGGGTTAGGGTTAATTTTTGGGTTAGGTTAGGGTTAATTTTATGGTTAAGGTTTGGGTTAGGGTTAGGGTTATATTATGGTTAATTTAGTTAATTTGTTGTTAAGTTTGGTTAACTGGGTTAGACTTAGGTTGTTAATTTCAGTTAATTATAATTAGGAGAATATATATATGTGTGTGTGTGTGTGTGTGTGTGTGTGTTGTTGTTGTTGTTGTTGTTTATAGAGAAGGGAAATACTAAGCTGAATAGTTGTAATAAATTTTTTTGTGATTGTAGGGTTGACGTCAACGTGATTGCCCATGTTTCTTCGCATTCTACATACGTGATACACAACTCTATCCCTTTTGTGTAATACTCATTTTATGGATGCGTGTTTGTTTTAATGAATCCAGAAACTTCGTTAATAATATCAATTGTTTGAGAACTTACCATTTAATTAAACTGAAAATTCCAAAACCTTAAACAAAATAGTTAAATAACCGACGATAATAAAATGATAACCATCAAAACCAATCTAATTAAGGGCATGATACTCGACGATGAAAAGAATTAAACCGATACATATCATCATCGAGTATCTCGCATTGAAAAAATATCGCAACTTAGAACCCGTCTATCAGTTATATGCGTACGGTTATTTCCGTGACATAAAACTACGCGTGCGTTGTCAATCTCGAATGTTAATCATTCTCGTTAACAACCATCTCGTAATTTATGCGACGAGAATACTAGTCATACTATAACCAATAGATTTGTCCCATTTTGGACAAGTTAAGAATGTACAACGTATACACTTCTCTGCATACTTATACTTTTCATTTGTTTCGAGATGAGTTTCATCAGTAGCTTTCCACTTATTCTCCGTGTACAAATATAGTTGAGATGATCATCTCAATACTGATTGTATTGAGATGTTTATCTCTTTTTTTGCAGTGTACTCGGAAAACAGCGGGGAGGTGCTACCGTAATTTTCTCGAAGCGAATGAAAATATAAGTCCAGAGGATGTATGCATTATACATTCTTAATGGGATAGAAACCTTACCCCCGACAGCTGTTACCCATTGACATCCAAGATAGAAGCGTTAGTATTATTTTTAGCCATGATAAATCACTCAAATATATTTCCGAGACACTGTAATCATTATCTTCTTTGTTTATAACCATCTCGCTCTTAGCTTTCTCACTGTGGGTTAAAATTGTTAATATCGTGTATGATTTTAAAATGTTTGTTATGATATAATAATTAATTGTGAGCTGTATTAGGTTTTACGTATCAGACAAAAATGGATAAGACTTGGATAAATAAGAACAAGTTTGACTCTGAATTTAAAATCGGTGTAGAAGTGTTTATGCAATTCTCGTCAAGAGTGTGTGGTAGTCGGATCCCCTGTCCCTGTAGAAAATGTTGTAATGGTAGAAGTGATAGTCGAGGGGTGGTTCGACTATACATACTTGCTAACGGATTCTGTGAAAGTTGCAGTATCTGGGACTTGCATGAAGAGGTTGTAGACTGTAAAATCGGTGCACATCGTCTGTTACCGCCACCTATGAGAACCTTATCAACCACCGGTTTAAATGATATGGTGGATGAGTTATATGATGGCATGAATAATAATACCTTTACAGATGATGTGGTTCCAGATTTCGAATCTGCTAGTTTTTTTAAGTATATGGAGGATGCTAAGAAACCTCTTTATAAGGGTGCGACAATGAAGAAATTGGATTGGATGGTTCGCACGTTTCATCTTAAATGCAAAAGTTTATGGAACAACAAGTCGGTCGATGACTTTCTAAAGATAGAGAAGGAGTCTTACCTGAATTCTGATCTCCTTACAAATTTTCAAGAAATGAAGAAGATTATTGCCGACATCGGTTTCAGTTATCAAAAAATCGATGCATGTCTAAATGACTGCATGTTATTCACGACAGATGATGACAGAACTTAAATAAGTGTAGAACTTGTGGGGATCGAGGTGGGTATTACCTAAAAGGCCGCCGAGGGATGAGGAGTCAATTTTGAAAATTCCTGTGAAGGAGTTGCGCTTTTTTTCTATTAAGAAAAGACTACAGAAATTATTTCTGTCGTCTAAAACCGCCGAACATATGACATGGTTGTTCCCCTAATAATTAAACATAATAACAAGAGCTAAGCTTTATTAATTCCAATGAGGCAACGCCTCACGTGCTCTCCACGAGAACGCCGGCGCCGGCGGCAGTCTTATAAGATTGAATTCTATAGTGGCGTCGCACGTGAAGTTCATGTGAGCGCCAATGCGCAAAGCACAAGAGCGCCTGTCATATATAAGAATTAAATTCTTAAGTAGCGCCCACGTGTATAATATGTGAGTGCCGGCGTCCAAAGTAAAGCAGGTAGAATTAAATTCTACATGAGAATTATTTCTCTAAAAATTGGGATATTCTCCATTAAACAGAGTCGTTGGATTAAAGATCCAGTGGTGATGATAAATTATCAAATGATAGAATTAAATTTTATTAGGAGAAAATATCTCCCTAGTCTTTCTAAGTAAGAAAGATATTCTCGGTTGGATCAAACATCCAATAATAGAATTAAACTCTATTTTGAGAATATATTTCCCCAATCTTTCTAAACAAAAAAAAGATTGTTCTCTGTAAAACAGAGAGCTCTTGGATTAAAATCCAATAGTGATTAAAAATCACCTTTGACAAAATAAAATTCTGTATATGGGAAATATTTCTCCAATCTTGTTAAAAACAAGAAAATATATTCTGTGAAAGAGAAATCACTGGATCAAAAATCCAACGGTGAATAAAATCCCCCGAACAAATTTTGAGTCCAATTAAATCAATTGGTATCTCTCAAATGAGAGATTTTCTTAAACTAATTAACAATTTGTCTCTCCTATATAAAAGATCTAAGACTTCAAGTTTCAGATAGAGAATCGCCCCTATAAATTTTCCACAAGAACCGAGAATTTAATTCTCCTGAAAAAAGAAGAAGATTCTCGCTCTCTCAAATTCGAGGTAAAAAAAGATTAAAAATATCTCCTTTGCCTAGCGCAAGCAAAACACAAGGACTTAATTTTTTCTCTGAATCTGAGATCCGTAAGTCAAATCTTCTACAAGTTGAGAATTTAATTCTCATCGAAAAGATTTTGTCCTTCAGACTCAAAATTTAGGGGAAAGAACTAGATAAAAAGAAAATACAGAAAAGAAACATGTCTCAAGAATTTAATTCCTCTGAAAACAGGATTTAACTCTAAAAAGAAACTTAGTTCTTATAAAAGAAAAAACATAAGAACTTAGTTCTTAAAGAAAACTTCATCCCAGATCTTCAAAACAAAGATCTTGGTGATCATTAATGGTCAAAATGCCATTAATAGAGATTCGATCTCTAAAAAAGAAAAGGAACTCAGCATCTCACGTGAAAAACATGTGAGCGCCCAAAAGATTCCCAAAACAAAGGATTTAGCGCCTCACGTGCTTCCCACGTGGGCACTCAAAACAGAAGGCCAGCGTCTCCCGTGAAAGACACGTGAGCACTGAGTAAAAGTGCTTAGCACTTCATATTCAGCCAAAAAGACTGAGTACTTAGCACCAATTGGACAACGCCTACATCCTAGCAACGCACATAATTCTCACGTGAGCGCCATACAAAAGTGCTTAACACTAAATATATATATATATATATATATATATATATATATATATATATATATTCAGTCAAAATAACTAAAGTGCTTAGCACTTATTGGACAGAGCCCATGACTGAGTGCTTCACATGATACACATGTGAGCGCCAAACCTCTAAACAAGTGCTTATCACTTCTGCATAAAAGGAAAAGGGCTGAGAAAACATAATCCAAATAAGTGCTTAGTGTTCATATCAGAAAATTGCATTCTAATACCGTTCATTCATTATCTAATTGTTGTATTTATCGGTATTATTGACCAGTGTCTGCTCAGTATTACAGATTACAGGTATCCATGACAAAATACTGGAAATGCATCCAACAGCGCGGATATATCACTTGAGGGAAGACACTGCGACCAGAAACGCTAACCGACCGATACTTCAGGAGTTCCTTTATGCAACAAGTTGTGTACACATTTTTTTCTAAATGGTCCAACACAACAAGTGTGTACACAAGACTTTTAAGCACATGTGGATATGATTTTATATGCAATCAAGGATATGATTCTATATGCAATCAAGGATATGATTCTATATGCAATCAAGGATATGATTTTATATGCAATCATCAAGGATATGATTCTATATGCAATCAAGGATATGATTTTATATGCAATCATCAAGGATATGATTTTATATGAAATCAAGGATATGATTTTATTTGCATATGATATTATATGCATTCAAGACTAAAAAGCATGTGTTCAAATCAAAGGCAATCAAACAAATCAGCATGAGCCATAATGGGGCAGATATGAATATTTCTTTCTGAGCCTATAAATAGAGACCAGAGGGAAGAGGAAAGGGTAGCTTTTTCTTTAGTTCTATCTTAGAATTCTTGTAATTTTTCTTTTCATTCTTGAGCTCTTGCCCCTTTGTCTTGACCTTGCAACTTCTCATTTAGAACCTGCAAACTTAAGGCTTAGGTTCTTGACTTCAAGATCTCTTGTAACAAGTTTGTTCTTCAATAAAAGTTCGTATTTTTATTACATGTCTTGTTCCACTTTACATGATTTCAATTGTGAAATTCATGCCTTGCTTTGATCTTGCAACCTCTTAAGTGAGCTTGCAACCTTAAAGCTTGGTATTTGGATCTCACACGTTGCCGGGGATTGAACACTGGGAGATAAAACGCTTGAACTCATCGGTTCTCTTTTCCTCTTTATTTCATTGCATGTTTTTATGTATCTTCTCTTTTCTTTCTTGTTAATTTGTAAATATGTGTGAGTAATCTTTTCACTTGTTAAGGGTGTAATATGTTAGATCGTATTCGAAGATTTTCTTTGTCCAAACTTTAAAACCTAAAACTTGCCTATTGAAACTTCGTGCAAATCACCCGCAACTCCGCTCACTAGGCATCCTATCCTACCCCGATAGTGATGATTCCTAATCATGACCGGATTGCCCGTGGTTTGCCGAAGGCTAAAATCAAGAGATAACAACGGAAGGACAAGGGACAAGGAAAACGGATTTAGCGAAATACCGAAAATACCGTATTTCAAGTTCCCTAATCCGCGTTGTTACCTATTGCTTTAGTATCAATACCAAGTCGGGGCTATAAGGAATTGGCAAACATCACCTTCATACAATCTAACTTATTACTACCCTTAACAAGCCCTTTTTATTCATATCTTTGTTACGACAATTAGTTAACCAAAAAATCAAAACACGGAATTAACTCGTTAAAACAAGCAATAAGAACTTACCATCTCCCTGCGGACGACCCGTATTCATCGCGGCTCGCTACAAGCGACACCGTTTTGATTGCGGTAATTTCAGAATTCTTTTTAAACACGACACAGTTAGAGCGTGACAATCAAATGGCGCCGTTGCCGGGGAGACGGTAACGCTTTTTATACTTGTAGTTTCGGGTTAAATTTGTGCATATTCTGTATAAAACTAACTTCTAACACATTCAAACAAATAACCATTCTTTTTGAAACCAACCACAAACACAAATAAAATTCTTTTCTTCTCTGGATTTGAATTCTGCTAACACTCTGATTTTCTTAATTATTTGTGTTCAGAATTGTGGTTGTTAATATTGCTTTTTGGCTCAAATATCCGTATTTTTCCAACATATGCAGATTTGACGGATTTTGAGCAGCGATCATACGGAACAAAGGGCCATTTTCAAGTGCAAAGGAGGGTGAACACTCAGTGCCAAAGATCCGGGTAGTTAGACCCACGCAAGCGAACCATTCGACCACTCGGAGGCAATATCAACACGAGTTTCTGAAACTCGTGCTTTTTGGTACGTATTTTTCTAAACTTCCCCTCTCAAACCCGACGCTCCAATATTCTTGTCTTTGCAGGATTCTTAGCAAAAATCGCCGCAAAAAGCCAAAAAAAAAAAAACTAACCGTATTTGTTGCAGCGCCGCATTAAAAGTAAAAAACGACAACTGATTGCTTGAAAACAAAACTTGGTTGAATTTTGCGTATTGCATCATTTAATACGGACTTAAGGGGCTCTAACACCAATCCAGATTGGGTGGGGATTTCATCACCCTTCCCAGGACCCCAAAAATCACTAAAGCATATGCATTGTCCATTGTAAATTAAAAAATACTAGACTTCAGCCCTAAGGACTTCGCGCTCATTAGGAGAAGATAAACTGTGTTTAGAACCTCGCTTAACGGTATATTGTTTACGGGGTGTCTAGGAAAGTGTTAAAGGCGCAACCGCCGAAAGAGAAAGGGTTACTTAATTAAGGAACTTCGCGAAAGCGTTGGACAACCTCCCCTTATCTCTGCACTTACCTGGCCTTGTGATCAGTGTATTTTTAAGCCCGTTTCTCGACACTGTTTAACTTCGACAATCAAGTTCAGGAGCAGGTCTAGTAGACCTAGGTTACCCTAGATCTAGGTGTGATTGTGCATATCTTGTTTGTGATTGCTTAAGCCGTATATCCGTACATATTTCTGTAAATCTCCTTCTAAAAAAAAAAAAAGGAAAAATCAAAAACTTTTATAAAAAAAAAACTTGCCCTTTGTCGCCAAATCCATTTTTCACCCATCGCCTTTCTCCATTGACGTTTTCTTACCCTCACCTTCTCCGCTTTGACTATACTAAACTCGTTTAGTGTATGTTCGCTTGGACTCGGGACACTAACGCCTGTCTAGTCCGCGTTACGTTAGTCGCTACCGACTACGCGATCGACTCCGAAGTCGATACTCCTTCCACTCCTCTTTCACCCCTACCTTTGCCGGCCAACTCCGACGTTGACCGGAATTCTGTTCATACTTCTTCACCTTCACCTTCGCTTTTACCAACCTCTTCTTCCCCGATGTCGGGATTCAATCCGAACATCTCTTTGACCACCCCTGGATTGGCTCCACCTCCTACGGAGACCAATATCCCACCACCTCCGCCTGTTGTAGCGCCGCAGCGAATCGCGCTCCAGGATCGTTTCTACCCCACCCGTTCTGCACTTCCCACCTGCCTTTCTCTTCCTCCGGCCAATGGGGACAACTTTGAAATTAAGCCCCATTTCATCAACATGCTTCCACGTTTTCATGGGCTTGAATCTGAAGATGCCTATATCTTCATCAACAAATTTCAAAACGTCTGTGCCATGATGAAAACCACCCAGCTGTCGGACGATGCTATACGTCTACGGGTCATTCCGTTCACTCTATGCGATCTCGCTGAAAAATGGCTGTATAGCACCGCTTCCCATTCCATAACCAGTTGGGATGAGTTTGTTAAAGCGTTTCTCAAAAAGTTTTATCCAAATCACAAAACTGCAAGGATTCGCAATGAAATCAATCAATTCTCCCAGCTTCCTTCTGAACCCTTCTGGAAGTGCTTTGACCGGTACAAAGACCTTCTTGTTCAGTGTCCTCACCACGGTATAGAGAAATGGCAACTTTGCCAAACCTTATACGAGGGCCTGAACCCAGCAACGAAGCGGTTGTTGGAAACCATCTGTCAGGGCCACTTCCTATCCAAATCTGACGAGGAAGCATGGCAATTCTTTGACGACCTTGCGGAGCAAACGCTACAGTGGGAGAGCACGAGACCGAAGACTTCTTCTTCTTCTACCTCCACTTCTACCGGTCAGTCTAGGGTAGGAATTCATCAACTTGACGTCTCTATTGCAATGAAAGCTGAAATGGCTGCAATAACTAGAAAGCTTGAAGCGATAGAGAGCAAATTTTCTTCTCCTGCTCCTAGCCCTGTTCTTCCACTTCGTACCATCTGCGCTTGTTGTTCCGATCCCTCTCATTTAACCGAAGAGTGTCCTTACAATTCTCCATCTCAAGGACAGGATCAGGTTAATGCTGCATTTCAGCAAAGACCAAGGAATGATCCGTACTCTTCCACGTACAATCCCGGTTGGAGGAACCACCCCAATTTCGCCTGGAATCAGAATCAGAATCAATTCCAAGGCAACCACTTCCAAAGGCCCCCTCCACCGCAACAACAAGCGCAACAACAAACTCAACATCAATATCAGCAGCCCTTCCAACCCCAGCCTTTCCAAAACCAGACGAACAACTTTGCACCCAACAACTCTTTTCCACCAAACAACTTTGTTCCGTCAAACAACGATAAGGTTTCCTCGCTCGAGCGAAGTCTGGAGGCGTTTGTTAAACAATCGACTCAATCCATCGCCAACATCCAGTCTTCGATTCAATCTTTAGTGCAACACACTGCCGCACACGAGCAAAGCATCAAGACCATCGAGGCCCAGATTGCACGGCTGAACGCGGCCTTAAGCGAGCGAGAGAAGGGGAAGCTCCCGTCCCAGCCACTTCCAAATCCCGGTCACCCACATAATGCACATGTTGCTCTTGAACAACAAAACCATAATGTGAGTGCCGTGACTACACTGAGATCGGGGAGGATGCTGCAAAACAACATTGGCACACGGATCAACGATGACACCCCGGCCGCTTCTTCTTCTTCTTCTTCTTCTCCTTCTTCTTCTTCATCTTCTGAGCCTATTCTCCGTTCTTCACAAGGCTCTCCTTCCTCTTCTTCTATGAACGGACCCACTTCTCACTCCACGAAAACACCTATTCTGGGATCCGGTCCAACTCCACAATCTCCTCCTCCAGCATTAGACTCAACCAATTTTCAAAATGTTCCATTTCCAAACCGGTTGAGATCTAATAAACAAAATCCTCAAATGGAGAAGATTCTGGAGTTATTTAAGCAAGTTAACATTAACATTCCTCTTTTAGATGCTGTCCAACAAGTCCCGTCTTACGCGAAAATCTTAAAGGACTTGTGCACGAAAAAGAGGAAATCTCAGGTACCCAAGAAAGTTTTCTTGGCTAGTGCTGTGAGTGATGCCCTTACCCAATCTTTACCACAAAAATGGAAGGACCCTGGCTGTCCTACGATTTCAATTACCATTGGGGATAAGAACATCAACCGCGCACTATTAGATCTTGGTGCCAGTGTTAACTTGCTTCCGTATTCAGTATATGAGCAATTAGGCGTCGGAGAGCTGAAACCCACGCACTGCACTCTCCAAATGGCCGACCGATCGATCACCCATCCTAGGGGTAAGCTAGAGGATGTGTTGATAAGAGTCGGGGACTTCATATTCCCCGTTGACTTCATTGTATTAGATACACAGCCTGTAGCTAACCCCCGGAATCAAATTCCGGTGATACTCGGTCGCCCATTTCTCGCAACCTCAAATGCTGTGATCAATTGTCGCAATGGTTCGATGAACCTCTCTTTTGGAAATATGACGATTGAACTCAACATTTTTAGGTTGGGGAATCAGCCCGCCGAACCTAATGCTCATATACTGGATGTCTGCTCGATCCAGGAGATCACCCCGGAAGAGTGTGAATTCAAGGAGTTTCTGTTTGAACGCGATAACCTTGACGCCACTAGTGCGTTTCTCTTCGAACCTGCTGCTGCTTCCGCGCCCGACTACGACTACGAGTGTTTTACGTTCTCACACGATCTTAGCCGCTCACAACCCGAGTTTGAATCTTTTGACTTTCCGGATGAGTTACCTGAACCATCCAACTCGGTAGCTTACGCTCGTTTTGAACCTTTGATGGAATCCTTTGAGTTCGAGACCTTTTCTCCAATCCAGCCTTCAATCATTTCACCTCCAATTCCCGAACTCAAGCCTTTGCCGTCTCACCTTAAGTACGCTTACTTAGGTGAGAACGAGACCCTCCCGGTTATCATTTCGGCTTCTCTTGCTCCCGAGCAAGAGAAAGCCCTTCTTTCGGTCTTACACGGCAATAGGCAAGCTTTTGGCTGGTCCATGGCGGACATCAAGGGGATTAGTCCCCTGATCGTTGAGCATCATATTCATCTGATGGATGATGCCAAACCAGCCCGGGATCCACAAAGACGTCTCAATCCAGTCATGAAGGAAGCTGTGAAGAAGGAGATCGTCAAATGTCTGGATAGTGGTATCATTTACCCTATCTCCGATAGCCAGTGGGTTAGCCCCATTCATGTTGTCCCCAAGAAGTCGGGCATCACGGTCATAACCAACGAGGCGAACGAGTTAATCCCTACTCGCACCCAAACTGGGTGGCGAGTATGCATTGATTACCGAAAACTCAACGCCGCAACGCGGAAAGACCACTTTCCGCTACCTTTTATTGACCAGATGCTCGAACGATTGGCCGGACATGAGTACTATTGCTTTCTTGATGGCTACTCTGGCTATAATCAAATTCCCATCGCCGAAAAAGACCAGGACAAGACTACTTTCACTTGTCCTTTCGGCACGTTTGCATATCGTCGCATGCCCTTTGGGTTATGCAATGCGCCCGCTACCTTCCAGCGGTGTATAATGGGAATATTCTCAGACATGGTGGAGAAATTCTTGGAGA
Organism: Agapanthus africanus; assembly: GCA_030015575.1. Classification (NCBI taxonomy): domain Eukaryota; kingdom Viridiplantae; phylum Streptophyta; class Magnoliopsida; order Asparagales; family Amaryllidaceae; genus Agapanthus; species Agapanthus africanus. The sequence goes on from CM057339.1 coordinate 35,044,750, forward strand.
TCTTCATGGACGACTTCTCCATCTTTGGCGATTCCTTTGACGAGTGTCTGCTGCATCTCGACGCTGTCCTTACCAGATGTAAGGACAAGAATCTCACTTTGAACTGGGAGAAATGCCACTTCATGGTGCGCGAAGGTATTGTCTTAGGACATATCATCTCGCAGAAAGGCATTGAGGTAGACAAAGCAAAGATTGAGGTCATTTCCAATCTTCCTCCTCCCCGATGCGTCCGAGATATCCGAGCCTTCCTTGGCCACGCCGGTTTCTATAGACGGTTTATCAAGGACTTTAGCAAGATTGCTAGGCCCTTGACTCTTCTACTGGCCAAGGACACGCCATTCGACTTCAGCCCGAGCTGTGTGGCTGCTTTTGAATCATTGAAACACTCACTCACTTCTGCTCCCGTTCTCTCTTTCCCTGACTGGACGCACCCATTCGAGATTATGTGCGATGCATCCGACTCTGCCATCGGTGCTGTCCTTGGACAACACATCAACAAGATGCCGCACGTAATCTATTACGCTAGTCGAACCCTGAACGACGCCCAACTCAATTATACAACAACTGAGAAGGAATTCTTGGCTGTTGTATTTGCTTTAGAGAAGTTCAGGCCCTACCTCATCGGCTCTCCAGTCATTGTTTACACTGATCATTCTGCTCTGCGCCATCTTTTTGCGAAGAAAGATGCCAAATCTCGGCTTATACGTTGGATCCTCTTGCTTCAAGAGTTTGACCTTGTCATTAAGGACAAACGAGGATGTGAAAACGTCGTTGCCGACCATCTCTCACGACTTCCTTCTTCGCCGTCGCTTCAAATCCCGATCAATGACGTTTTCCCGGATGAACAACTCTTGACAATATCTCGCGAACCTTGGTTCGCAGATATTGTGAACTATTTGGCCACAGGGTTACTACCAACCGAATGGTCAAGTCAGGACAGACTTCGCTTTTTATCCCAAGTAAAACATTTTTATTGAGACGAACCCTATCTGTTCAAGTACTGTCCTGACCAGATTATTCGTAGGTGTGTCCCTGATGAGGAATTCAAGAGTGTGCTGTCATTTTGCCACGATCAAGCGTGTGGCGGGCATTTTGGCCCCAGAAAGACAGCTGAGAAGATCTTGCAATGTGGTTTCTACTGGCCACAACTCTTCAAAGACGCTCATGACTATTGCAAGACTTGCTCCCGGTGCCAACATATGGGCCGGATATCCCGGAGAAACGAGATGCCGCTCCAACCAATCTTGGTTGTGGAGATTTTCGATGTGTGGGGGATAGATTTCATGGGGCCGTTTCCCAGCTCTTTCGGGAACTTGTACATCCTTCTAGATGTTGATTACGTCTCTAAGTGGGTCGAGGCTGTGCCCAGCCGGACTAACGACAACAAGGTTGTCGTTAGGTTCCTTAAAGAAAACATTTTCTCCCGTTTTGGGCACCCCCGAGAGATCATTAGCGACAATGGAAGTCATTTCTGCAATAAGACTTTCGAGGCCTTAATGCGGAAGTATTCCATTAATCATAAGCTATCCACGCCCTATCACCCCCAAACCTGTGGTCAAGCCGAAGTCTCAAATCGGCAGATCAAGCAGATACTGGAGAAGACGGTTTCCAAGAACCGTAAGGATTGGTCGCTGAAACTAACTGATGCCCTTTGGGCTTTTCGCACTGCTTATAAGACCGACCTTGGCATGTCTCCCTATCGGCTTGTATACGGAAAAGCTTGCCACCTCCCTGTCGAAATAGAGCATCGCGCATTTTGGGCGATAAAAGAGCTGAATCTATCTCTCGAAGATGCGGGCAGCCATCGGAAGCCGCAACTGAACGAACTGAGCGAGCTTAGGGATGAGGCTTACGATAACGCGGTTGTCGTTAAGAATAGAACGAAGGTGTTTCACGATAAACACCTTTTGCGCAAAACCTTCGTACCTGGTCAGCAGGTACTGCTTTACGACACCAGACTTCATTTCCATCCAGGAAAGCTCCGATCTCGCTGGAAAGGGCCGTATTTTGTGCGGAATGTGTATCCGCAGGGCGCTGTGGATTTGGAAAATCCAAAGGACGGTTCATTTTTCAAAGTGAACGGACACCGACTAAAACCGTACCTTAGCGCCGAACCAACAGAGGAGCTCCTATTCTTACAGGAGCCGGTTTACCCTGCCTGATCTTCCTCTGCCCACCTCCAAACTTCGGTTATCCAGCCAAGAACAGTGGACACTGTTCCAAATAAGTTTGGGGGTATGTATAAAGCCTTTTGTATATATTTGTGAATATTCTTTTCCATTCTTTTTCTTTTTCTTTTCTTTACAAACAAAAACAAATAAAAATTGTGTATCGCTAACCGACAATTTTTGACCCTTCAAATGATCTCTTCATGCAATGACAGTGAGGACACTGTTCATTTTAAGTTTGGGGGTACGCTCGGTACGCATTTCTTACCTTCGCATTCATATGTATATTTTGCATCTGCATGTTAAAATCCATAAAATCCATAAAAATCTGAAAATTTTCTAAAAACATAAAAACTTTTCTGTCAAGTTAGCTAGTGGGAGGACTCTGATTCAACATTTCGACGGTTTTGTTTGATAAAATAAGAATAACTAAATCTTATGTTTAGATTTTGAAAACCTGAAAAATAACTCTCCTTTGAAGTTAACTATAGCTGATATACGTCTTTACATCACACTACACGTGTCGTGAGTTTTTGGGAATTAGATGATAAGTCATTTATGTCGAAAAACTTTTAAATGGATCAATGATTTTCTGAGGATCAAATAGGTTTGTTCTGAAATAAGTAGTGTCAAGAATAGTTTATGAAGTAAAGCGAATATGAAGGAATGTTATTGATGCCGTAATTGGAACTAAGTCTGAAAAATAACCTATCTGAAACTTGATTGGAATGATTACACACCAAACCCACTAAACACGTCTTTTATCCAAAAAATAATTGAACTGCCGGTTATATCTCCGTTCGTATTAAATCATCTGATTTTCACGCCAAACTGTCTTTTGTTTTTGGACCTGGGTAACTTGAGTAATTAAGTCCGCCGGGGTGTTTCTACACCTAATGCCCTAAAACCAACTGGTGTGGGTGCATTGGCCCAAAGCTCGCTAAGAAGCCTAGAAAGTCCAGATTAAAACAAAGTCAAGCAAGTGTTCTCTCCGAGTTAAAATTCCTAACGGTTCTTTGTGTGAGAATAATCTTGATAAAAGACAGGCTTTTTTTTAAAAAATTTAGCGGAGATATGAAGGTTTTATTCTATGATAAAGACTATTGCACGATTCACAGAGGTGTGTATGAAATGAAAACAAGGAAAGGGTGGAGTGAAAAATAAGATCTAGTTTCCTGTTAAGGAAGATAGAAATTCTGAAGTTGAAACTTTTTACTGGAAAACGAAGCTTGAAAAAAATTGCTTAACTCTTTATAAAACTTATGTGATCCTTTTAAAAATTTTATCCGGGCTTAATTGTGTGATATGATGACTTTATTCGACCTTTCGGGAACTTAACGACACTATTTGCACTGCATGTGAAGACATATAAAAGCTGTAGTTAAACAAGAAGCGAGGTGTGAAAAATAAAGGGTCGATAGTCTAGACCTAGGATAATAGAATTGTTATTTTCTGAAACAAAACTTTAGGGTTTGAATCTTAGTTATTTTACAAAACTAGCTTGACCGGATTTTGTGGGTAGTATCCGCTGAAAACCCTCAGGAGACAACACTCCTCCTACTAGGGACACCTAGAGGTTTAACGGCTTGTTGCACTTGCTCAGTGCAATCGCGTTCCCTGCGAAAGTGAGGTTAGGAAATTTTTTGTGAATAAATTGGTTTTGCTCGGGACGAGCAATAGATAAGTTTGGGGGTATTTGTTCATATCAGAAAATTGCATTCTAATACCGTTCATTCATTATCTAATTGTTGTATTTATCGGTATTATTGACCAGTGTCTGCTCAGTATTACAGATTACAGGTATCCATGACAAAATACTGGAAATGCATCCAACAGCGCGGATATATCACTTGAGGGAAGACACTGCGACCAGAAACGCTAACCGACCGATACTTCAGGAGTTCCTTTATGCAACAAGTTGTGTACACATTTTTTTCTAAATTGTCCAACACAACAAGTGTGTACACAAGACTTTTAAGCACATGTGGATATGATTTTATATGCAATCAAGGATATGATTCTATATGCAATCAAGGATATGATTCTATATGCAATCATCAAGGATATGATTCTATATGCAATCAATATGCAATCAAGGATATGATTTTATATGCAATCATCAAGGATATGATTTTATATGAAATCAAGGATATGATTTTATATGCATATGATATTATATGCATTCAAGACTAAAAAGCATGTGTTCAAATCAAAGGCAATCAAACAAATCAGCATGAGCCATAATGGGGCAGATATGAATATTTCTTTCTGAGCCTATAAATAGAGACCAGAGGGAAGAGGAAAGGATAGCTTTTTCTTTAGTTCTATCTTAGAATTCTTGTAATTTTTCTTTTCATTCTTGAGCTCTTGCCCCTTTGTCTTGACCTTGCAACTTCTCATTTAGAACCTGCAAACTTAAGGCTTAGGTTCTTGACTTCAAGATCTCTTGTAACAAGTTTGTTCTTCAATAAAAGTTCGTATTTTTATTACATGTCTTGTTCCACTTTACATGATTTCAATTGTGAAATTCATGCCTTGCTTTGATCTTGCAACCTCTTAAGTGAGCTTGCAACCTTAAAGCTTGGTATTTGGATCTCACACGTTGCCGGGGATTGAACACTGGGAGATAAAACGCTTGAACTCATCGGTTCTCTTTTCCTCTTTATTTCATTGCATGTTTTTATGTATCTTCTCTTTTCTTTCTTGTTAATTTGTAAATATGTGTGAGTAATCTTTTCACTTGTTAAGGGTGTAATATGTTAGATCGTATTCGAAGATTTTCTTTGTCCAAACTTTAAAACCTAAAACTTGCCTATTGAAACTTCGTGCAAATCACCCGCAACTCCGCTCACTAGGCATCCTATCCTACCCCGATAGTGATGATTCCTAATCATGACCGGATTGCCCGTGGTTTGCCGAAGGCTAAAATCAAGAGATAACAACGGAAGGACAAGGGACAAGGAAAACGGATTTAGCGAAATACCGCAAATACCGTATTTCAAGTTCCCTAATCCGCGTTGTTACCTATTGCTTTAGTATCAATACCAAGTCGGGGCTATAAGGAATTGGCAAACATCACCTTCATACAATCTAACTTATTACTACCCTTAACAAGCCCTTTTTATTCATATCTTTGTTACGACAATTAGTTAACCAACAAATCAAAACACGGAATTAACTCGTTAAAACAAGCAATAAGAACTTACCATCTCCCTGCGGACGACCCGTATTCATCGCGGCTCGTTACAAGCGACACCGTTTTGATTGCGGTAATTTCAGAATTCTTTTTAAACACGACACAGTTAGAGCGTGACAATCACTTAGCACTTTTAAATTAAAAGAAAAAAGAAGAAAAGACTGAGCAGACCAACCCCAAATTGGCTAAAAGTCTCTCTGAAGTTTCTTGCAGCTGAGCCCAAATACTCTGTTGTTGGTTCTTAACAAAATTTAATGATCCTGAAAATATAGCTAAGTTAATCTTAGTCTCAAATAGGAGTAACATATGCTTAGTTAAAAATAAATTGAGCCCAAACGCTCATATGTTTAAGCTGATCTTAATTTCAAATTAGATTAACGGTCCTTAAACCAAACAAAATATTTTTGAACTAAAGAAAAATATAACTTAAGTTTAAAACTCAAACCCAAATATCAAATATACGGATTTGGACCGATCCGCGCCCTACGGGCGACGACATAAATTAGTCTCCGTATACAATCCACGAGCAACCAAAATAAACAAAAATATACACGACACGAAGTAAACTACTGAAGAAGGAGAAAGCGGTTATCGATAACGTAACTAACTGCAGGGACTTGCTCCTGCAAGGAAAAGTGTCCCCACAATCAAAAAACCCTCACAAATGAGAGGAAATCTGATGAAATCTGCTACAACTATCGCATTTGTTCAAACCTTCGATATACGGTGCCATAAATCAACTTGGTATTTTCGGAGAGGTGGATGGATATATGTCCAAATAGCATATGCCCCTAAATTCAGGCAAGACGATCTATCCCGGTTCGTCTCTATTTTTTGCGGTAAACAGTGGCATGCAGATGGTCGCGGGAAGGATGGAGTCTTATAGCATCCTGCTGATGGTGAAGAGTGGCAAAAATTTGACGCTCAATTTCTCGCATTCGCTGTGGAAGCTCATAATGTGAGACTTGGATTATCGGCTGATGGATTAGAACCGTTTAAAGGAGGTGTATCTCACAGTATATGGCACATTACACTAGTAGTTTATAACCTCCCGCCGTAGATGAGTATGAAACAATCTCACATCCAAATGCCTCCGTTGATCCCTGGAAGCAACTCTCCTGATATTGATATCAATATTTATTTGAAGCCGTTGATCGATGAGTTGAATGAGTTGTAGGAGACCGGCATCGTTGCTTATGATGTCCACAGAAAGGAGAGATTCACACTACGCGCGGCGTTGCTTTAGACAATAAACGATTTCCTGGCATATGCCATGTTGTCGGGATGGAGTACGAAAGGCCATCGTGCTTGCCCCTGTAGTTAAGAGAACGCCGTCTGTGAAACGTCAGTAAATCGGATTTTCTGTTACACCGGATATTGTCGTTGGTTAGATGTTGATCATCCTTATCGACGCAATGGAATGAAGCTCAATGGTGAGCAGAAGAATCGGCCTCCGCCTCCTAAGCCAAATGGGATAAAGGCGTTTGTGAACGTAGAGCTCATCAATATTGTTTTTGGTAAGAAACATAAGCATACTATTCCGAATGAGATATCAAATAACTGGAGAAAGAGATATATATTTTACGATTTGCCGTATTGGCGTTTTCTTAATCTTCGCCATAACTTGGACGTCATGCACATCAAGAAGAATGTCTGTCAGCTCTTACTGGGTACCCTGTTGAATACCAACTTCAAGAACAGAAATACATTAGCGATACGACAATGGTTTGCTATAAAGAATTTGCGGCCAGAATTTCATCCAACTCTGAAAGAGAATGGTAAATGGGCTATTCCACCAGCAAAGCACACGATGTCCTATTATGAGAAGTTAAGTTTCCTTAAGCTACTTAAACAAGTAAGGGTACCGGATGCATATTCTGCGAACATTAGTAAATGCGTAAACTTGAAAAAGAAAACTCTCGTCGGGCTGAAAAATCACGACTGTCATGTGATCATGCAGCAATTGCTTCCCATTGCTGTTAAGGCGTTACAAGATAACGACATTGTATCAGTTATGACTGATTTGTGTCATTTCTTCAGAAAGTTATGTTCCAAAGATTACTCGGCAAGCGATTTTAGAACTCTGGAGAATAAAATACCTCCCATATTTTGTACAATGGATATGTTGTTTCCGCTTTCTATTTTCACCGTAATGTTATATCTCACGGTTCACCTTGCTCAAGAGGCATGTTTAGGTGGTTCCGTGAATTATCGGTGGATGTATCCATTCGAGAGATAAAACTTATATAACAACTCTTTATTGTTCATAATAAATCGAATATTTATAATAAAACGAATTAAATTTGTTTGCATCCGTCGGGTTCATGTACAAAATAAAACGGTACATCCGTAACAGGAGTCGGCCTGAAGGGTCGATCGCTAAAGGGTTTCTCACGGAGGAATGTATGACGTTCTGTTATATGTACCTAAAGAGTGTTGAGACTGCATTTAATAGGCCGAGACATAATGAGAACATGGTTGACAATAGACCTGTAATATCCGTCTTCCGGGCCCAAGGAAAGGAACTAGGTAAAGTGAAGTCGGGTCACACTGTATCTGAGCTGCTCGACATGATTCATCATTACGTTTTATTTAACTGTTCAAATGTGAACAGTTTTATCGGGTAAGTATTTATTACTTTTTTCTTAACATAATTATAGAATATTTTCAAGTCAAAATTAAATGTTTATTTACGATATATACAGCGTTTGGAATGCTCAATACCGTCCACCTACTAAACAAACTCGGTAATGGGATATCGATAAGGAGCAACATAAATACTTTCCCGCTTGGTTGAAAGCACGTGTAAGTTGTAAACTATAAAAACTAAACTACAACTCATGTTGATATATATATATATATATATATATGTATGTATGTATGTATGTATGTATGTATGTATGTATACACATAACTTAATCCATTTTACTCTAATAAGTTGAAGAAATCCCAATGATAGACATATTTCAGAAGATATAAAAGCGCTTGCGTATGGTCCAGATGAACAAGCTGAGTACCTCTCCAGTTACGTTATTAACGGATTTAGATTTCACACCCAAAAAAGAGATCAAAATAAAAAATTTCAGAATTGCAACATCTTTGTCACATCCACCGTTACTGGATATTTATCTTCTAGAGATTCAAATCCAACCACGGGAAAATTGGATTATTACAGGGTACTTAAAAAAATAATTCAGGGGTGTTATCATGAACAGACGATTGTCATGTTCAAGTGTCTGTGGTACGATATCCATCATGAACATACTGGGTTCAAAGTTGAAAATGGCCTACTTTTACTCAATTCATTGAAACTCGCTTTTGGTGAAGAGCCTTATATTCTCTCCGGCCAAGCCCGTCAATGTTTTTATTTCGCAGACCCTAGGGATGCTCAGTGGGATGTTGTTGTGACGAATCCACGAGACTATTATAACATGGGTGAAAGTGATGTAAGCGAGATTAGTTGTCCTACGATCTCGGTTATACAAGATGATGCTATTCCTATCGAATTCAACAACGGTTTATCAAGACTTTAAATATCTTGATAGATTAACTCTTTCTTGTATGATACTCATAATTTAAGTAATGTGAAAGTTACAATTTATTGCATCTTTCTTTCCGCATATTATTTCATACATTTTATCTTTTTCCGCATATTATTTCCGCATATTATCTCCTACAGTTTTGAATTCTAACGTAGAGGGATTTTCAAGTTAATTTATATTATTTCCGTATTTCATTTTTTTCCCTGCATATTATTTCCACCATTTATTACTCATGTATGATATTCTTTTCAGCAATAATTTTCACTATTATTTTTTTATCTAATATATTAAACTATATTCCATGAAGTTATTTTAGATATGTCAGGTTCTGATAGCAGGACCGATCATTCTACCGGGGACGAGGGGCAGTCCTCTTAGAATAAGAAACAGGCTGGGAGAGGACCCACACAGGCCAGTGATATATGGAGGAGAATGCCATATACTCCTGGCAAATCGATTGTATCCTTGCGTTCACAAGGGACGTTGTGACATGAGCCAGTAAAGAAGTGAAAAAAATGATGTCGTCGATAGTGAACAGTGAGGACCGAATGCAATTTGTTGAAGAACGAAGATGACGAATGGGAGGTCCTAGATTGGGACAATGAAGCGTTAGGGCTAAAGAAACAAGTCACTATATGGAAGATGATGGTTAGATTTATTTATACAATTCAATACTGCACCTTTTTTGTATACACAAATGTACACACACATACGCGTATATCACAAACACACACACACATATACATACACATTTACTAAATTACTATAAAATACCCATACAATGATGAATTGTCCTGTTTCGTAGGCTCGGTTCGAGTTCCAGTGGGTTGGCGTAGAGGGCCCCCAGGAGGTTTACGATGAACGCGTAGTTTATGATAAGATGTGTAGTCATATGGCGAAGACTTGAAGAGACCATAAGAACAAAATCTTTAGAAAGCTTGAAAACTGGGCTTCACCAAATGAGATGTATTCGATTAAACTAGATCTAGATTGGTCCGACGAATACTGGCATGTCTTGGTCGATCATTTCTTGTCCGGAGAGTTTAATGTATGTCTTTAACGATATCTTTTTACTATTTTATATCAACTCGGTAAACAATATTTGATGTAACTGCAGGAGAAGAGCGAGCAAGAAAAAGCATCTTGCACTCAGTTGCACGATATTTATAGGGGTAGGAGAAAGAGTTCCCAGCAGGTTGCCATCGAACACGTAAGTATCGTATTTGATATTAATGTAAGTCGATGTCGTGCACCCCGCGGGTTCGTATGGAGGCGGAATTTTCAAAAAGAATTTATACAAAGCTCACAACATCGACTAAACTCCAGGATCTATTCGAAAACCTTAACTAACAATAAACTTTGGAGGTTTAACTACTATGATAGTTGGTTATACCTCCGTGATCAAGTCCTTCGGGGTCTTCCTTGCCTCCTCTCCATGGCTCCTCGAAGAAAGGATCGAGCTTGCGATGTCGGCCTCCTCGTGTCAAAAATGATCCACCCGAGAATATGTGCTTCAAGCTCCTACTTCTAAACCGAAGTAACTGGGGTACTTAGATCGCTAAACTAAGTAGCCTAGGTGATGTAGAGAATGTCTAATGGATTGTATTATCTCACTAAACCCTATGGCTCACAACACATGTGAAGGTTAGGGTTTTTGAGGAGGAGGAAGAACGAGATGAAAATCAAAAGAGAGAATGAGAAGAAGCAAACGAACTAAGGTTACAAAGTGAGAAGAATGGATCATATCACATACACTCATTGAAGCATGGAATAAATCACAATATTAAATCCTCACCATACTTCAATAGTAATGCCAAACAAATAAAATAATCCTTGAACCATCCCTCACACCATGCTAAAAAATGTCTCCTCCATTTCCACCTCATTAATCCATTTAAGAAAATGGATAATACCAAATAATGAGGCGTCTCCTTCTAGAAGTATTCTTGAGAAAATTACAAGAATCCCCTCACCGTATATACATACATGTATTCGTATTCCGAAAAATACGAATACAGTGAGATGATAACAATCCAATAATACAATACTAGAATCCGGCTTAAACCAAAGCTCACTAGTATTATCCGCCCAGACATAATCCGTGCACAAGTACACGTATGTGATCGAACCCTGCTGTAAAACCATACAGTCTCTACATCGTTTCTCCCGAAGTAGGGAAACACTCTGTGTGGGACTCTAAAGACTCGACAGTACACTGGCAGTGGGTTTAACCACAAGAACGTTAGCGGTACTAGCTGCACGTAACGGCTACCCAGGTATCTGTCGATAAGAAGGCCGATGAGCGAACTCATCCAAACTCCTACTGAGCCTATCTGTGACAATCTCCATACAGTCCGATCTGTTCGTATGAGATACTCCCATATCGTGCTTAGGGGGATGGTAAATGTCAGATCCCTAATAGCGCAATAAGTCGTGTCGGGACAGAGTTTAAAATACCCTGAGAAACTACTGGAGTACCTACCAGTAAATCTCGCTTGCCCTGGTCAGGGACTTTGTGTAATAGCTTCCCGAACACAGCGCGATATCAACCCCTAATACCGGAAGAGACGTATCCTATCTAACAGCTACTGCCTCCAAGTGCTTGGGGACTGCACCCAACTACTACCTATTTGCACGACTCCTTTGAGCCGTAGTAGGGTAGTAATCAAAGTATAGTGGGAACACACTCGAGGAGAAATATGATGTCAAGTCAATGGACTAAGCTGTACTCATGTCACCTGGGAACTGCTACCTGACGATAGATATAATACCAACCAGCAGTTCCCGATGAGTTCTGTCCAGTGTACCTCATAACTTAATAAGCACCTGCATACTATCTCCAGTACGATGTACTAATGGCTGTGGGACAGACCATCTTCCGTGCTGGGATGAGAAGCGTATACACTAGTCTACTCTGGAGTATCGATACCCCGTCTCGATAATCCTACGACTAGGGATCTGTATAAGGATGTGCTTATAGGCTACCCAGCCTCCACTAGTGTGACTGCTATCACGATACTGGTAGTTAAGCAAAGATCCTAAAGGCTCTACCAATATGTATAAGCGATATGCTAAAAGAAACACATACACATATTGAGGTAGAATCAAACCAAATAGCATACTACCATTTTGAGCAAGACTGTTATCATAACTGTGAATATCCCAATCCTCCAATATGTAATATACAATCCAGTATGATAAAATAATAGCCTCTAAGGCATATCTCACTAACAATCTCCCACTTGAACTAAGACCATGTATTGGCATATCGCAGATCTATCATCTCGATTACCCTCTCGAACTGTGTCTGAGAGCACTAGTAAAATAGGGGGTTGCCCCTACGGATATTGAAATCCGTAGGGGCAGATTTAACTAGGCCCTACGGATTAATTCGTAGGGCTAAAAGGTTGCCCCTACGGGCCCAGACGTCCAAGAATAAAAATATTAATTCTTAATTTGGTGTTTGCCCCTACGGAGCCGCAAACAAAGGACCTACGGGAAAATCCGTAGGGGCAACTAAATATCGATTTAATAAAGGCATAGATCGATCGCCTACGCTCACTTTCTTCCTCTCTCTCTCGATCGCGCGGGAAAAAAATCCCCAAATCGCCACGCCGTTCTCGTCATCGCCACCGCCGTTCTCCTCGCCACCGCCGTTCTCATCGCCACCGCCGTTCTCGTCGCCACCACCGTTCTCGTCGTCGCCACCGCCGTTCAGGTCGTCGCCACCGCCGTTCAGGTGAGTAAATCTTCAGGTAAATTAAAGAATTTTTTGATTATTTTGGGCTTAAGGTTCATGGCTGGGTCTGGGGTTGCGCGCGCGAGTTGGGGTTCGGCAGGGGTCGCGGTCGGGGTCGGGGTCGGGGTTGGGGTTAGGGTTAGGGTTGGGGTTCGGCTACTGCTGGGGCTGGGGCTAGGGTTAGGGTTTGCTTTAGGGTTGGTGTTGGGGTTTAGCTGGCCGCGCTGGGGTTAGGGTTAGGTTGGGGCGGGGCTGGGCTGAGGCTGGGGCTGGGGCTGGGGCTGGGGCTAGGGTTAGGTTGGGGTTAGGGTTAGGTGGATTGATGACAACAAAATACCATAATTTATAACTATATTACTCATCTAATGTGTATGGCATGTGAAAGCTATGTTGGAGATAGTGCCCTCAGAGTCAATTATTGGATCACAGGCACGTGATTGCAATGATTGAGGGAGGACCTATCCCGGTAGGACAGTCTTACTCGAGATGATAGTTTGCTATCTGGTTTACCTTTATCAGCGTGTACTGCTTCAGGTGACCTTACAGGTCGCTATTACACGCTGATAGAGCCCCTAGGATTCTTGCTTGACTGCCAGCAGTATGAGGGCGATCATATACGTGAGAGCTGGTGGTCTATAAGCACATCCTTAAAAGGTCCCTAGTCGTGGGAGTTTCGAGACAGGGCATCGATTCTCCAGAGTAGACTAGTGTATACAGTCGAGACCCCGACGAGGGGCGGTGGCCGGTCTCACAAGCCACTGGTGTCAGTTGGTTCACCTAAGATGTATACAAGTGCTCATTTGGTTATGAGTACACCGGACAGGACTCGCCGGGAACCTGCTAGTTGGGATTATACCATACGTCAGATAGCAGTTCCCAGGTGACATGTGTACAGGTTAGTTCATCGACCTGAGATCGTCATTTGTCTCGTGTGAGTTCCCACTGTGCTTTGATTACTACCCTACCACGGCTCAAAGGAGTCGTGCAAACAGGTTTTAGTTGGGTACAGTCCCGATCCACATGGAGGCAGTGAGCGGATCTGCAGGGGTTCGTCTCTCCCGGTATTGGGGGTGAGGTCGCGCTGTGTCTAGGAGAGCCATTACACAAAGCCCTCGGCCGAGGCAGGAGATTTACTGGTAGGTATTCCAGTAGTATCTCAGGGTGTTCTGGGCTTCACTCCGACACGACTTGTACCGCCTTTGGGGGTCTGACTTTTACCAACTCCCTAGGCCCGCCATGCGATACTCATAGACGAACGGACCGGACTGTACGGATATTGTCACTGACAGGCTCAGTGGGGTGTCAGGATGAGTTCGCTCATCGACGTCCCTTTTGGTCAATAGCTGGTGGCCCGTCACGTATCGGCTTATACCTCTGACGTGCTAGTGGTTAAATCCACAACCATTGTATTGACGAGTTTTTAGAGTCCACCACACATTCAGTTACTCAGCTTTCGGGCGAAACGCTGTAGAGGCCGTATGGAGATATGGCAGGGTCCGATCAGATACGTGCGGTATTGCACGGATCAGGATCAGACGGTTTGTACTAGTGGCCGTACGGATATATGGCAGGGTTCGATCAGATACGTGCGGTATTGCACGGATCAGGATCGGACGGATATTACTAGCCGGCTTTGGTTTAAGCCGGATCCTAGTTTAGTACAGTGTAGATTTTGTCTCATTGCATTTATATCCGGTCGGAATACAGATGCGGGTGTGTATGCACAGTATCGGGGTTTTCCTGTAATTTATTACGGGACCAGTTTTCTGGAGTTGCCAGTTTGCATTCCGTTCCGGCCGGTTTTCCTTTGTTCTTTCCCGGCCGGACTTTTCCGATGGAGGGGGTTATTTGCAAGTTTGCAAATAATATTTTGTGGAGGGCTTTCTTGCTTATTGGTGGCATCATGATAGTTTTTCATGATGAGATTCTTTTTCCTTCTTATCACTTGCTTTATGTTGATTAGAATTGATTTGATTTTGTGATGATGGTTTTGGGTGTGGTCACCTCTTGCCTTTTACTACACTCACCTCCCTTTGTATTATGTTTGATTCTCTCCACCATTTCCATGTGAGATGGGCCGGCCACATCTAGGAGAGGGGAGAAAAATGAGAGAGTTCATTTTTTTTTAAGTGAGAAATTCTTCATCTCATCTTCTTCTTGCTAGAAAATTGAAAGCACCAATTTTCTTTACCTCTTCCTCCATCCATCAATGGCAACTACATAAACTCCAAGAGACAAAGTTTCTACACTACATTCTACAGCAAATCTTGGGCATGTCGACTTGCCGGCTTCATGCCCGAGTTGCCTCGGTATTGAGGCGGGAGCCCGTAAAAGACGCAGGCGATGTGGTGCCCTTCTGGCGAGGAGGCGACGATATGGAGACAGGACTTTCCGCGGGAGATCGGGACGATGGCGAGAAGACCGGAGGACTCGGATCACTCAGTATATCTCTCGCCCTTTCTCTTGATAGCTAGTATCGGTTAATGGTTACGATCCGGGTATATTGTCCGCGGTAGCGCCAGTTTAAAGTTAAGAAAAATTTTGATTCCGCATTTTGGCCTCGGATAGACGGCCGGGGCGCTGCCGTGGCGCAACATGGTATCAGAGACACGCCATTAACCTTGCCTAACTTGTTCTAGTGTGTTTTACATTTCCGATCGAACAAAATCCCAAAAAACCTCATTTCGTGTGCATCAATTTTCTGTCGATTTTTTCCGGGCTCTAAAAATTTTTCAGGTTGTAAAAAACTAATGTACTGGAAATTCTAAGACTACTGGAAAAATTCGACACAGTCAGTCGATCACTCAAGCGCGGAACCGCGGCCAAACCCCCCCTTGGGCCGCGGTTCCGCCGCGCATTGGTGTCTTCACTGTATCATATTTTTCCAGTGGGCTTCTGGGCTGATTTTAGGGGTTTTGGAATATTAAAATTGGGCCCAGAATTTCTGTGAGTGCTACAGTATTGCTTGGGGGCCCACTTGTTAATTTTTGATCGATCGGATATTTTTAAACACATTATTTCACAGTATTTATATTGACCGTGAATGTCACTCGATCGGTAAATCCTGTCTAACTGCTATAGCCCGGTTAGACGGATTTGCGAACGTGATTTTCACGTTGATGTTCTGTGTTTATGCTGTGATGTTGCGGATTGGTCGTGGGGGATAGCCTGGATGCAATGCTAGTACAGTTTTGTTTTATATGTACATTTGATATTGCGGGGCGAGCGTCCGACATGTGGACTTCCGTCACTGCCTGTTTGTATTATTCTTTTGGGGCACGACCTGGTTGCGGTCGATGTACCCGTTGTATGTATATTTTACTTTCTGTACTACGATTACCCAGCGGAGGGGTGCACGGATAGCCGGGTTCTAGAGGGCAACGGGCCCGCATCTCATGGCATTGAGACGGAGGGGGCTTCACTCTAGGATTGGCGGGCTATTCGCCGCACTCGTAGGGGGTACAGGTTGACCCAGGAGGGGTGCCCAAGTTACCGGATTCCGTGAAGTGCTGGGTGGTCCATTCACGGAGCTGAAGGGGGCTGCCTCGCTTCAGGTTTTGGCAGGTGACTTGCCGCGCCCGTAGGGGTCTAGGATTTCATTGCACAGGCTATCCACACGACCAGGGGAACGTCGGGTTTCAGCAGCGGCTCTGTGAAACCCGGGGCTTCCAGATATCTGTATTGTTCTGTGATGCTGTACATTTCTGTGATGTTGCATTTTATCACGCCTTGAGCGAATATAATATATTGGTATATATATTAGTAGATGTTGTATATATTTTGCATCCGCGCTAGTCCAGTCCCCGCTCTGTCGTTAGTTAGCTAACCTAACGGGTAATGACGGGACCCAGTGGCGAATGCGGATGGCATATACGTACATCAGTATATTTTCGTTCTTTGTGGTGTGATCAATTGATGGGACTGCGTTGATTCGGATCAATGCAAGATAAACAAACCTATTCTGATGTTGTTGGAACACTTTTTCAAAAAGCTGTTATTGCAAGGACGTTCACTTTTGTTTTGCATCGTGGTATTCATTTGGAATATCCTGCTCCTCAGTCGACGAGGCAAGGGCCGAGATCCCTTCACCGGGAGTGACCCCTTGGACAGAAGTTTTGCGTCAGGGCATTAACTTCACTATAGCCGATTACTTTTGCTTTGCATCGTGGTATTCAGTTGGAATATCCTGCACCTCATTCTACGGGGAAAGAGCCGAGATCCCTTCACCGGGAGTGACCTCTTTAGTAAAGGTTTTCGTCACTATATTTTCTAAAAAGTTATCCAGTTCCTTCAACGATATCAAGTTCATTACGTTAAAGGTTTTTCGCCAAAAACCAGTCGTAGCCCTCCATCATTTCAGATTAGTATTACTTAGTATTCGTGCTGCGTTTATCGTGCGTTGCCGAGGCGTAGTGTTCGGTAGCTATGTAGTGCTTTTCTGTCACATGGATAAGTGGATTGGTTAGGACAGTCGTACGGTCTTGTTGGCATTGTCAAGGACTCGTACGGGTGGGTTTAACGCAATCAAGATAATGACGGGTATAACTTGACTAGGACTCTTTGATTTGTTGGCATTGTCAAGGTCACTTGGGTCCTAGGGGTAAAAACCTACATCGGGAGTTTCAAAAGAACTGAAACTTGCCAGGCATGCGCATACCTTCTGGAGTATGGTGACGTGAGTGGATTCCGTCATGTTATCATGCGATGATAGTTGGATCGCGATTCCCACCGATGAGTTGGTTTACTCTTCGGGTGACCCCGACTAATTCTTCTTTTAGGTTTGGGGAAGAATTTGAGGTTACAGTGGGAGGTTTCCAGATTAGATAAAGTGATAACCATTCTGATCTAGGTTAGAGTGCACGCTGAGTGTTTCTTTTCTCTCTCTCTTTGGCAGCGACCATTGACCCGACCCTAAGACTATGACTCAGTGACCAAGTTGACCGAACCTTCTTAACACAGGCTTTTGGATTGTCAGAGTTGCAAACCTCATTGCCACTCCTACTTTTACCCTTTTCTCCAGGACACCCCGTATTACTACGAACGTCCACTTCCATTGGAAAAAACCATCGTATGGTTATATACGAACTCGAAGGACTTCGAGGATGGTTTCTGGTTCTGGAGAAAACGAATAGGATTATTCAGTTGTCTTTTCTTTTCACCTTCTCTCATTGCGAGTACTCCTTGGTTTAGGAGATAGTACACCTATTATGCAAATTGGATAGTCTTCTTCCAAACCTTAGGCTGGTGCCGAACGGTGGGGAATGAAGAAAACCAATTAGCATAACGATGGTGTGCAGAAGGTATTAAGTTAAGACAAAGAAAGGGATTAGTAAGAGGGCAAAGTAAATTGCGACTGCTATTCACGACCAAACCGAGTATTTCTTCGCCAATCCTAAATCACCTTTGTATTTCTCCAGGACACTCCGTATCACTACGAAGATCCTAAGTTTTTGGATACTCCATCGTATGGTTATATACGAACTCGAAAGGAACTTGTTCCAGTTCGGGGATGGATTCTGGTCCAGGAGAAATAGGAATACGGTTTATTCGGTTGTCTTTTCTCTTCACCTTCTCTCGCATTGCGAGTGCTCCTAGGATTAGGACAGTACACCCATTATGCTTTTTGGATAGTCTTCTTCCAAACCATAGGCTGGTGCCGAACGGTAGGGAAGGAAGAAAACCATTTGGCCTAAAGGGGTGTACAGAAGGTAATGACTAAAGACATATAAAGGGATTTGGAGAGGTGGCAAAGAATTATACGGTTACAGTTGTGAATCTGGATAATGGATAAGGCATTACTAGGAATACCAGGATACCCCATCGAAACATTTCAATGTTTCAGTTCAACTGTGTACTGTTAAAAGAAAACTGATTTCCCGATAAGACACTTGCTCCAGGGTATGTATTTACCAGGTTGGATTCTCACATCTGTATGGTTTTACAGATGATGAGTGGGAGTAAGTTATTGGGAATTAGGTGACCATCCTCATTATATCGGGATTCGTTGTAATTGGTGATATTTGAGGAAGCCACCTGGGTTGTTTGCCGGTCGGCAAATATTTGGTTTTGAATATCCGTTATTATGCACCAATTTCAAATTGATATATCTGTACGTCTATTTTTATAGAGTGAGATGTACCCTTTTTGAAATTATGTCTATGACATTTACCTATATCAGTGGATGGTTAGGTAAGGAGCATTAAACAGCGGTGTAATTCTTCTTAACCATAAGTACAGTTTTCAACCTACGACACACAGTGAAAGAGTTATTAGACTCAGCGGACTTATACAGAGTATTGTATATTGTCCAGTGTCCATTAGGACAGAGGGGTTGGTCCTCATACTATATTCTGTTTACTTTTAACTTCTCTAGTTCTTAGACATGTGTTTCGTAGAAACACAGGGTCTAAGTTTTGAGGAGTTATAGGTATTTGAATAGAGTAGAGTACCAGGTGTAGCAAGTATCGGGATTCTTCAAAGTGATCGAAGATGTAGATACTTCTGTATGGTATTCAGTTGATAGGAATGAGAAGTTGCTTCTCTTTCAGGTTACTCACAATTGGAAGCATTCCTAAGTTGAGTAACGCTGATCGGCCTCCTTCCATTTAGTTGACATGCACTGGAGATAGCTGCATGATTTGAATCTGGTTCATTTAAATCAGTACCTCTGGTTCTATATTGGATATAGAACAGTTCATATCTTAACGATGTTAAGGTACGGGGAGTTGTCCGGCTTATGATTAAAACCAGACACTGGACAACTCAAGGCACGTTTCTGTAATGGCTGTTTGTGGGTTGACCCAGGCTATGACGAGGGTTGACTTTCTACCATCTGGAAGATCAATAGTGATATTGTTCTTAACTCGCCACATTTTAAAAGGAAATGGTTATTTTTCAGAAAACAGTAGTGGGAGTATGGTAGAACTGGAAGCGATTCCAGAACCGCAAACGATTACTGAAGATTTGATAAGGAACCTAAAGATTCAATCTGATTTGACATTCCATTGGCCACTCCGCAGATAAGGTGGGTAACTTCAGGCACCCGAGAGGTACTCCGGTAGCCTCAAGGACGGTGACAGGAAAGTTCTTGTTTACCCACACTTGCCATTGTTGTTGTTCCAGGCTGCGAGACCCGGCAGGAGGATGAGTATAGCGTCGTTCTAAACTAGCTTTAGAAGTGCACGTCTATATGACTCTGCCAGAGGGTTGTCGTAGTCAGTGGGAGCAGCAGAAGCATTGGTGGACATCAGGCTTATGTCTATAGACTAAAGCAGATATAGCGGAGATAGATCATCTATTTCTGATGTGACAGTCATAGGTTTGACGTCATCAGAATAGGGGATGGATCTGTTAAGAAGGTAGTAGGGTGTGATGTCCTGGTTTTGGATGACATACACAGAGTAGGAAAGGAAACTCCTATAATACGATCGGTTATACTTTGGTTGTCATACAGTGGTTTCTCCACACAGGACTTGGATATTATATCAGACATTCTGGTTACTAGATCTATGGTTTTAGATCTAGATTTGGGTGGTTTCCTAATCTGGGTACCTTGACAGCATTCTATGAGTATTTAGAATGGACGACTCCTGGCACGGTAGTACACCTGCAGGTGATGGAGTCACCCTCTCTAAAGGTGTCTTACAGACTAAAGGGGAGAGGGATACGCATGATTGACAGATCACTTGCTTAGGCAATTGAGTCCATCATGAGATGTCAAGCACCACACCAGATGTTGTTCTTGCAGTAGGTGCAATAAGTTGATATTAATCCAATCCTGGAGAAACAGTCGGAAGCAGTTTTAGAACATAAATTGATGTTCTAGGGAATTGATAACGGCAGCCTCTTTTAGGAGACGGTTATCATTCCAGGCTTCCAAGGTGACATGGATGGCAGAGTGGCTGTCAGAGTTATAGTTTCTCCTTCTGACGAGGGGCAGTATTTTGGACAGGTGGTGCAAGGAAATACTGAGGGAGGCATGGCGCTGGATACTGATTAAGTTCAGTTATCGATACAGTCTAAGAAGTTTGGATTTGGAGTTCATTTATGAGCTAGGTCCCATCAGATATCCAGACATGCTCTAAGACAGGTATTGCTTATTTCGGGAGATGGCTTTCTCTGCGAACTTGAGATATAGAGAGACATAGAAAGAAACTTCACAGCGGATCCACTCACTGAGGCTATTCCTCGAACGCAATAGTTTCGCAAACGAGCTTTGTGAGACTGACTAGTAGAGGAGTTGGGTGTTCGGTATCACACGGGCTGTGAGTACGCGACATCGCAATAATTAGCCTTGAGTGCAAGTGGGAGATTGTTGGAGATAGTGCCCTCAGAGTCAATTATTGGATCACAGGCACGTGATTGCAATGATTGAGGGAGGACCTATCCCAGTAGGACAGTCTTACTCGAGATGATAGTTTGCTATCTGGTTTACCTTTATCAGCGTGTACTGCTTCAGGTGACCTTACAGGTCGCTATTACACGCTGATAGAGCCCCTAGGATTCTTGCTTGACTGCCAGCAGTATGAGGGCGATCATATACGTGAGAGCTGGTGGTCTATAAGCACATCCTTAAAAGGTCCCTAGTCGTGGGAGTTTCGAGACAGGGCATCGATTCTCCAGAGTAGACTAGTGTATACAGTCGAGACCCCGACGAGGGGCGGTGGCCGGTCTCACAAGCCACTGGTGTCAGTTGGTTCACCTAAGATGTATACAGGTGCTCATTGGGTTATGAGTACACCGGACAGGACTCGCCGGGAACCTGCTAGTTGGGATTATACCATACGTCAGATAGCAGTTCCCAGGTGATATGTGTACAGGTTAGTTCATCGACCTGAGATCGTCATTTGTCTCGTGTGAGTTCCCACTGTGCTTTGATTACTACCCTACCACGGCTCAAAGGAGTCGTGCAAACAGGTTTTAGTTGGGTACAGTCCCGAGCCACATGGAGGCAGTGAGCGGATCTGCAGGGGTTCGTCTCTCTCGGTATTGGGGGTGAGGTTGCGCTGTGTCTAGGAGAGCCATTACACAAAGCCCTCGGCCGAGGCAAGAGATTTACTGGTAGGTATTCCAGTAGTATCTCAGGGTGTTCTGGGCTTCACTCCGACACGACTTGTACCGCCTTTGGGGGTCTGACTTTTACCAACCCCCTAGGCCCGCCATGCGATGCTCATAGACGAACGGACCGGACTGTATGGATATTGTCACTGACAGGCTCAGTGGGGTGTCAGGATGAGTTCGCTCATCGACGTCCCTTTTGGTCAATAGCTGGTGGCCCGTCACGTATCGGCTTATACCTCTGACGTGCTAGTGGTTAAATCCACAACCATTGTATTGACGAGTCTTTAGAGTCCACCACACATTCAGTTACTCAGCTTTCGGGCGAAACGCTGTAGAGGCCGTATGGAGATATGGCAGGGTCCGATCAGATACGTGCGGTATTGCACGGATCAGGATCAGACGGTTTGTACTAGTGGCCGTACGGATATATGGCAGGGTTCGATCAGATACGTGCGGTATTGCACGGATCAGGATCGGACGGATATTACTAGCCGGCTTTGGTTTAAGCCGGATCCTAGTTTAGTACAGTGTAGATTTTGTCTCATTGCATTTATATCCGGTCGGAATACAGATGCGGGTGTGTATGCACAGTATCGGGGTTTTCCTGTAATTTATTACGGGACCAGTTTTCTGGAGTTGCCAGTTTGCATTCCGTTCCGGCCGGTTTTCCTTTGTTCTTTCCCGGCCGGACTTTTCCGATGGAGGGGGTTATTTGCAAGTTTGCAAATAATATTTTGTGGAGGGCTTTCTTGCTTATTGGTGGCATCATGATAGTTTTTCATGATGAGATTCTTTTTCCTTCTTATCACTTGCTTTATGTTGATTAGAATTGATTTGATTTTGTGATGATGGTTTTGGGTGTGGTCACCTCTTGCCTTTTACTACACTCACCTCCCTTTGTATTATGTTTGATTCTCTCCACCATTTCCATATGAGATGGGCCGGCCACATCTAGGAGAGGGGAGAAAAATGAGAGAGTTCATTTTTTTTTAAGTGGGGAATTCTTCATCTCATCTTCTTCTTGCTAGAAAATTGAAAGCACCAATTTTCTTTACCTCTTCCTCCATCCATCAATGGCAACTACATAAACTCCAAGAGACAAAGTTTCTACACTACATTCTACAGCAAATCTTGGACATGTCGACTTGCCGGCTTCATGCCCGAGTTGCCTCGGTATTGAGGCGGGAGCCCGTAAAAGACGCAGGCGATGTGGTGCCCTTCTGGCGAGGAGGCGACGATATGGAGACAGGACTTTCCGCGGGAGATCGGGACGATGGCGAGAAGACCGGAGGACTCGGATCACTCGGTATATCTCTCGCCCTTTCTCTTGATAGCTAGTATCGGTTAATGGTTACGATCCGGGTATATTGTCCGCGGTAGCGCCAGTTTAAAGTTAAGAAAAATTTTGATTCCGCATTTTGGCCTCGGATAGACGGCCGGGGCGCTGCCGTGGCGCAACAAGCTAGATGAAGGTCGAGGCAAGCACAACAAATTTGTTGGATGGGACAATATCAATAGGAGCTCAATGCTATTTGGAAAAATAATAATTCAAAGACATAGTGGAGTTTCCGATTGGTGGCATGGACTAGTTTGATGTATGTAGTTGGTTTGATTTATGAAAAAATGGGGAGACAACATGCATGTATGCATATAGGTAACATCTGCCAATATGCCATATCCAGACCGCAATCTATTTTTGCCTATTGGCTAATATGAAAATATCGGCCCGCGTATATGACATAATCAAAGTTGTTAAATCTTGATACGGTTTGTGTTTCGTTTTTTTATTTATCAGTTCTATCAATGTTGCGTATAACGCTTTATGATATCAGTATCCTACATTTGTAGTTTTAATTGTTGATTGTTATAGATGAATACCATTGCAATAATAGTTTTTGGTTGATGAATGCTATTGCAATGTAGGATGATCAGTTCTATCAATCTTGATCTCAATGGTTTAAAATCATGTTACACATACAACACGAATGCACAACAAACGCATAATTAGAGAGCGATTCGAGATATTCAGGTTAAAACCAATATATGATACTCGATGATAATATGAAACCTTCATATTCCCATCGATACTCATATATGAAACTAAAAGCGCCACTTAGTCCCCGTCTATCGGTTAACATACGTGCGATGCTCATCGTGACCTAGAACTATACGAGAGTTGTTAAATATCGGACAGTATAGCTCGATACTAACAACCGTCGTATAGTCTACGCGACGAGAAAATTCAATCGTATGGTAACCCATAGATTTGTCCCGTATGGACAAGTTAAGAATGTATAAAGCAAACGCCTTCATTCACTTGTGTTTTCATCCGTTTCGAGATATTTCGTCGGTACCTTTCCGCTGGTTCTCCGTGTACAAAGATAGATTAGATGTTCATTTCAACGTTGTTTCACAGCTTTGAAATGATTATCTATTCTATTACAGTGTACTCGGAGAACAGCGGGGAGGTGCTGCCGAAATTTACTCGAAACGGTTGAAAGCACAAGTGATGGGCGTTCGCTCTATACATTCTTAATGGGATAGAAGCCTACCCCCGACAGCCGGAACACACACATACAATAAGAATACACAACAAACGCATAATTAGAGAGCGATTCGAGATGTTCGGGTTAAAACCAATATATGATAATATGAAACCTTCATATTCCCATCGATACTCATATATGAAACTAAAAGCACCACTTAGTCCCCGTCTATCGGTTAACATACGTGCGATGCTCGTCGTGATCTAGAACTATACGAAGGTTGTTAAATATCGGACAGTCTAGCTCGATACTAACAACCGTCGTCTAGTCTACGCGACGAGAAAATTCAATCGTATGGTAACCCATAGATTTGTCCCGTGTGGACAAGTTAAGAATGTATAAAGCAAACGCCTTCATTCACTTGTGTTTTCATACGTTTCGAGATATTTCGTCGGTACCTTTCCGCTGGTTCTCCGTGTACAAAGATAGATTAGATGTTCATTTCAACGTTGTTTCACAGCTTTGAAATGATTATCTATTCTATTACAGTGTACTCGGAGAACAGCGGGGAGGTGCTGCCGAAATTTACTCGAAATGGTTGAAAGCACAAGTGATGGGCGTTCGCTCTATACATTCTTAATGGGATAGAAGCCTACCCCCGACAGCCGGAACACACACATACAAACGCATAATTAGAGAGCGATTCGAGATGTTCGGGTTAAAACCAATATATGATAATATAAAACCTTCATATTCCCATCGATACTCATATATGAAACTAAAAGCGCCACTTAGTCCCCGTCTATCGGTTAACATACGTGCGATACTCGTCGTGACCTAGAACTATACGAAGGTTGTTAAATATCGGACAGTATAGCTCGATACTAACAACCGTCGTATAGTCTACGCGACGAGAAAATTCAATCGTATGGTAACCCATAGATTTGTCCCGTGTGGACAAGTTAAGAATGTATAAAGCAAACGCCTTCATTCACTTGTGTTTTCATCCGTTTCGAGATATTTCGTCGGTACCTTTCCGCTGGTTCTCCGTGTACAAAGATAGATTAGATGTTCATTTCAACGTTGTTTCACAGCTTTGAAATGATTATCTATTCTATTACAGTGTACTCGGAGAACAGCGGGGAGGTGCTGCCGAAATTTACTCGAAACGGTTGAAAGCACAAGTGATGGGCGTTCGCTCTATACATTCTTAATGGGATAGAAGCCTACCCCCGACAGCCGGAACACACACATACAAACGCATAATTAGAGAGCGATTCGAGATGTTCAGGTTAAAACCAATATATGATAATATGAAACCTTCATATTCCCATCGATACTCATATATGAAACTAAAAGCGCTACTTAGTCCCCGTCTATCGGTTAACATACGTGCGATAATTTATTCTTTTCAACGACAAACGCACACACAAAGCATATACACGGATTTTCTCCTTTGTCAGTAACTATCCCGTTCTTATATTTCTCAATATAGTCAGCATAACCTACAATTTATATGTTATTCAGTCTAACATGGCCCATGAGTACGTCAGAGTTAAGGACTGGATGTATGTGGATTGGAAACAACGTATGCAACCTAAATTTGTCGCAGGAGTTGCTGCTTTCCTTGAATTTGCACGCGCACATAATAAGATCATAATAGAGAAGATTCTCTGTCCGTGCGATAGATGTGATAATCAGTACTGGCAGAAGGTAGAATTGGCAGAGCTTCATATTGTAAAACATGGGTTTACTAGACTTTATTCAACTTGGAAATATCACGGGGAAGGAGAAGAATGCAGTACTGCGGTAGAAGAAGAAGGAGAACACGATAATGCGGCAGGAGAAGAAGAAGAATTCGGTAATACGGCAGGAGACGGAAATTTATTTCCATCAGAAGAAATGGAGGATATGGTAGAGGCTGCCCTAGGTGAATCTATTCGTACCGAAGATGACATTCCTTCCGGTCAAGGACCGCGTGCGGATAAATATGAAAATTTCATGAATGATGCTAGGAAACCAATTTATGAGAATGCGAAGTATTCCACCCTCTCATGGTTCGTCCAACTTTTCCAGATTAAGTGCCTAAATGGATGGAGCAACAAGTCATTCACAATGCTTCTTTCGTTCTTGAAAGATTCTATGCCTCCGGGAAATAATATGCCCAAAAGCTGGTACGAAGCCCAGAAGATGATGTCTGATTTGGGTCTAAAGTGCGAGAAGATTCAAGCATGTCCTAAAAATTGCGTGTTGTATTGGAAAGAGAATTCAGATTTGAAAGAGTGTCCAACATGCGGAGAGGCCAGATATAAGCCGAAAGATTCTGATAAGAAGCCTGATATACCTGTGAAGATAGCACGATACTTTCCCATAACACAGAGGCTACAGAGGCTGTTCAGGTGCAAGAAAACTGCCAAGGCAATGATTTGGCATCACCGTGCTCGTCCAAGCGAAAATGGAAAAATGAGTCATCCAAGAGATTCACCAGCATGGAAGGATTTCGATAGGAGGCACGCAATATTCAGTAGTGATCCTCGCAATGTCCGGCTCGGACTGGCTACCGATGGCTTCTGCCCATTCAACTATATGGCTGGAAGTCACAGTACATGGCCCGTTGTAATGATAATTTATAATCTGTCGCCTTGGTTGGCTATGGACCAATCATACTTTATGATGCCTCTTCTTATCGATGGACCAAACTCACCGGGGAACAATATCGACGTCTATCTCCGACCTCTGATCGAGGAGCTGAAAATTTTGTTCATTGATGGTGTAGAGACATATGATTCAAACACAAATACAACCTTCATACTGCGTGCGGCTTTAATGTGGACAATTAATGACTTTCCTGCGTATGGAATGCTATCAGGTTGGTCCGTACATGGTCATAAAGCATGTCCTCATTGCCATGAACACACAACATCAAAATTTTTGAATTTTAGCAGGAAGGTTTGTTATTGCGGCCATCGACGTTTTCTGCCTCCAGACCACCCCTATAGGTTAGACACGGTTCACTTTGATGGTCATCAGGAGCTTCTTGGACCTCCATCCCCATTGTCCGGAGAGGACGTGACTGCTAAATGGGATGGTTACAATAACGTGACCTTTGGGATGGATCTGACGAAACATGTCAAACCACAATATGGGAACAAGTTAAGCATTTTCCTCGAGCTTCCGTACTGGTCTACAAATTCAGTGTGTCATTGTCTGGACGTCATGCATATAGAGAAGGGAGTATCAGAGCACATACTTAACTTGCTTCTGTGTAAAGACGGGAAATCGAAAGACAACATAAATGCTCGGATGGATCTACAAGAGTGGGGAATAAGAAGTGAACTGCACCCTAAACCGGTAGCGGGTAAACCGGGCAAGTTTGTACTTCCCAATGCCGCTTATCATATGTCACAACCGGAGAAGAAAAGATTCCTGCAGGTGTTGCATGATTTGAAAGTCCCCACAGGTTTCTCAAGATCATTCAGCAAGAAAATAAAAATTGTGAAGGGCAAGATCGATGGGCTGAAAAGTCATGATCACCATGTTATCGTGGAGCACCTTCTTCCATTAGCCCTCAGGACTTCTCTCCCCGACTCGGTTGGTCTAGTAATCAACGACCTATGTTGTTTTTTCAGGGAGTTGTGTGCTAAAACACTGGAGGTTGCGACGCTGGATAAACTAGAAAATTCTATTGCGTTGATAGTTTGCAAGTTTGAGCGTATTTTCCCACCGTCATTTTTCGATATCATAATACACTTGACGGTTCATCTTGCAACTAAGGACATAGAAACATCTAGAACCACTCAGAATAGTGGGATTGCGACGGTAGGATCGGACGGTGTGATTTACTATGGGTACTTAAATTTTATACTCGGCATCCACTATCCCGGACGATCAGAACCCTTTTATATATTCCAGTGTACTTAGTACGATCCGCGAACCGATACGGACAGGTGGAGAAGCGGTCTTGGGACTTGGAAAGATGAATATGGATTGACCAGTGTGAACACACTTCGATTTTATGGTCAGGATGATCCGTTTATCTTTCCGAACCAAGCGTTCCAAGTATACTACGCACAGTGTTTGAAGCATCCGGGGTGGAGTGTTGTATGCCGATGGAAACCCAGAGATGTCTACGATGTCCCAGAATACGAGGACAGCGATGAGGACAAAGAAGAGAGAAGGCTTAAAGTGCTCCGACCGTCTGTTTCGAAGGACGGGTTGTCTTCGACCGATCATGAAGTTACGTGGGTTAGAAATGACATCGACGATGAAATCCAAGTAGATATGTATGATGCGCCCACAAAACGAAAAAGGTTATCAGTAATGTTATATTATTACTTCACATTTTACGCTTTATACATATATAGTCAATACTTTTAATGATTGTCTAATGCGTTCACGAACCGTTTATCTAGATTTGATGACGATGTAGGGAGCAGCGAGGGGCGGCAGGAGCTCCAGCCGCGGCAGAGGCAGAGGCAGAGCGGTTCTGCCGCCCGGAGAGCTCCGTAGGGAGCTTCAGAGGGCCGGTCTTGCACCTAGATCGGAGACCCCTTCGGATGCCTCCTTCCGTGTGGATTTTGCCACATCTCAAGGTATACTGCACGCATATCCATTTTGAATGTAATATTATAGATATTCATGCCTGTTTATGTCAAAATTACTTATACTGTCAATGTTTGATTGTCTAGTTGTTGGTGATGCGTCCACATCTGGGACAGAGGCCACCCCCGCTCCTCCTGGTATGTTTATATATCATTTAGTGTATGTATATTGATTTAGAATGCTATATCATAAATACACACATTCCTTTTGCTCTTACTTAGCAATTTTTATTATTGCCTAGCTGTAGGTGGTGACACCACCGCACCTGCGGGTATGTTTATATATCCTATAGTGCATGTATATTGATTTAGAACGTTATATTATTGATCTACACATTCCTTTTGCAATTACTTATATAATCTATTTTTAATTGTCTAATTATAGGTGGTGCGTCCACATCTTCCGCAGGGGCCACACCTGCCACTTCCATACCCTCCGCATCGTCTGCAGGTTAATATGAATAAATTTAAAATATTTATTCATTTTACATATGCTCTATAGAATAAATATGAACTTCATGGAAATTTAGCGTCGATGTTTATTTTCTAGTTGGAGGGGATGCGTCCGCATCCGGGACCCCGGTTGTTCCTCACCGGAGGAACTATCGTCCCGCTCGTGCTGCTGCCCGGGCCCAGGCTCGTGCGATAGTCACCGGAGGTATATATCACACTTGAATTTTCGTTTAACCTTGATTTCTTAATACAACTTTGTCTTATTATTGATTGTCTTGATATTTCATGCAGACGCAGGGCCTCCCCATCCCCAGAGGGGGACTCGAGCCCCGAATCAGTCCCATAGGCTGAGGCCTGGCAGAGCTAGGGAGGAGGCAGCATTCCCCCTTTTTTTACCCTTGACTATCGCTATACCGGTCCTCATGACGAGAGGTTCGGCCGGTATTTGGGGGACGAGAGCCGGCTCGTGTAGAACTATCCACTTCACGTTGAGTGGGGCGAGCAGCACCAGCGCTCATTCGCCCTCTTCTTTGATCAGGCTCGGGTATGTATTAATATATATTTTCATTTGATCTATCCAATATATTTATTATTAACACTTGCAATCTAATAACAATGTTTTTTTGTATTTTCAGTTGGATTACGATTTTCAGCCTGTAGCCGACCCTGATCACCCGGGGAGGGTGCTCGACCTTCATGCTCTGTATAATGGCCTGATTAAGAACATGCAGGCCAAGGTCCGATACAACAGGAATGAGCTGAAGGCCGACTGCTACTCCCTATGGATGGCGACCCCCGAGGCAGAGAGAGCGGCCCTCCTATCTACTCCGGCGTTTGCGAGAGTCGACGTAGAGACATGGCCTCTATTGTGCGCTTATTTCGACTCCCAACGCAAACAGGTATGTATTTTAAATGCAATTCATTATTTATGATATAATTTATTTCTTTGTGTTTCTTAATTAGAAAACTAAATGTTAATGCGTTGTGCAGAAACAGGCCGCTCAGAATACAGAGAACAGGAAGTCGGCGAAGAGGGGTCGCCCCACTTACACAGGTGGCTCGAGGAACATTACTCGAGCCATGGAGTTATCGGTAAATTACAATAGACCGACCTTTGTGATATTCTGCAATATTAAGAGTTATTTTCTAATATTTCTAATATTAAGAGTTACTTTCTAATATTGCAGACATCTCGGACCGTGGCGTGAGGTGGTACACCGAGCGTGCTGTCCGCATATCTTGCCGTCCACGGCACCTCGACAGATCCCGCCACGGGCGAGCTTCGATATCCTGACGTCGCTACCCAAGAGTACTGCGTAAGTGTTAATATTTTTCTACCCAAATTTGAAATTTTAGTTTTGGAAGGTTCAAGTTTAAATCTTATACTTACACTTTACTGCTTAATGTGGGTGTAGGAGCGGGTGGTTGAGCAGGCCCAGGCCTCGGGGATCGATTTTACCGGACAGAGCGATCCGAGGCTGCTGACCCCAGTTCTGGACGCCGCACTCGGAGGGCACCACGGAGGTTGGGAGAGAGGCCGGGGACTGGGCCCTAGCAGGGCCCATATAAGGTTGGACTCCACCCCGGCGGTTACTTCCTCCGTCTCCAGTGACCGACGTGTCCATCAGGAACTGGAGAGCTTGAGGGCCACCGTTCAGGAGTTGAAGGAGATGCTGGTATGTATACTGCTTTATAGTAAAATATCATGTCATATTATATAGATATCAACATATCCATAATTAGTACGTAGCTTGAGCTTATTTAGTTTTAGACTTAAGTTTGATTAATCATACATACAGATGTAATTAAAATAAACAACAAACTAGATATCCAAACGGGGTTTCGAAATAACTTAATAATGATACGAATTCGAATAATACACAGTTCTTACACGCTTATTACACACGTTAGGTCCAGACGCGACAGGGTATATCGGCCGAGCCTCCACATGCATCTCCTTCGGCTGCGGCTCCGCAAGCCACTACATCGGCTGCGGTTCCGCAGACAGCTCCTGTAGCTCCACTGCCCACTCAGACTCCCGCAGCCGCGGCTCCGCAAGCGACTACCTCGACGGCGGCTGCGCAGACCACATCGCCAGCTCCACATGCCGCTCAGACTCCCGCTCGCTACGAATTGCAGAGTTTATTGACCGAGGAGCAGGCGCGCGTTAGTCTATCGTTATTCAGAAGTGGAGCTGGACCGAACTAAGATAGCTTTTTGGATCTTATTTTTTGAAACATGTATTTATTTATATCATACACATTGTACTACATTTTGAAACGATATTGATATTGGTTTGTATTTATATCATATTCAG
This sequence comes from Agapanthus africanus, assembly GCA_030015575.1. Lineage (NCBI taxonomy): Eukaryota > Viridiplantae > Streptophyta > Magnoliopsida > Asparagales > Amaryllidaceae > Agapanthus > Agapanthus africanus. Next base: position 35,076,312 of record CM057339.1, read on the forward strand.
TTTTTGGGTTTCTTTTGTATATTATATATATGCGTGAGATGTGATTATGAATACTGCAATATATGATTTGATTGATGTATATATTATTGTGCACAGGGCGGGAAAAAATCAAGCAGCCCATTTTTTAAAAAACAATACAGACAATATGTACCTACGGATTAATCCGTAGGTACACATGTTGCCCCTACGGCTATATCCGTAAGGGCACAATATCAGCAGTAACTGATATTTCCCCCCTGATCTCAGTGCCAGGGGGTTGGGAGTGCCCCTACGGACATATCCGTAGGGGCCAATGCCTATCCCCTACGGAGTTATCCATAGGGGCTAAATATCAGGAATCCTGATATTTTGCCCCTATGGAAAAGTACCTACGCATATATCCGTAGGGGGTAGTACATGGACCTACGGTTATATCCGTAGGTACATGTAATATATTCAAAAAAAACCGTAAATAATATAAAATCTTATACCCTACGGATTTATCCGTAGGGGCAAAAGGACCTACACATAAATCCGTAGGGGCAAGAATTTGCCCGTAGGGGCAAGTTCAGGGCCTCAACTTGCACCTGCGGCCTTTGCACTTACGGGGTATTTTTTCGCCCCTACGGATATATCCGTAGGGGCAGTGGGTTGCCCCTACGGATAAATCCGTAGGGGCAACCCTTATTTGTAGTAGTGGAGATGGCCTTTATGAGTGGATCAGCAGTGTTGTTCTCCGTAACTACTCTCCGCACCTCGATCTCCTGGTGATCTACGATCTCCCTGATCAGGTGGTACCGCCTCAAGATGTGTTTGGACTTCTGATGGGATTTTGGTTCCTTCGCTAAAACTATAGCCCCGTTGTTGTCATAATACAGAGGTATTGGATCAACAATAGACTGAACGACCTGAAGTTCTGTCATGAACTTCTTGATCCAGACTTCTTCTTTCGCGGTGTCACATGCAGCGATATACTCCGCTTCCATAGTCAAGTCAGCAACGGTGTCCTACTTGGAGCTCTTCCAACTGACCGTCCCTCCATTGAGGGTAAAGACATAACCGGACATGGACTTGGAGTCATCCTTGTCAATCTGGAAGCTGAAGTCGGCGAAGGCCTTGACCTGGAGGTCTTCTCTGCCATACACCAAGAACATCTCCTTAGTCCTTCTCATGTACTTGAGAATGTTCTTTACTGCTGTCCAGTGCTTCTCTTCTGGGTTTGACTGATACCTGCTAACAACGCTTAATGCGTAAGCTACATCTGGTCAGGTACACAACATCGCATACATTATAGAGCCTACCGCCGAAGCGTAGGGTATAATAGACATGCGATCCCTTTCCAAATCGGTCTTACGAGACATCTCATTAGAGAGGGTGATTCCGTGACAAGCCGGTAAATTACCGCGCTTTGAATCTTAATCTTTTCAGTATGGTGTCGATGTACCTTGACTGTGAAAGTCTAAATATCCTCTTAGATCTATTTCGATAGATCTGAATCTCCAGAATGTAGGAGGCATCACCCAAGTCCTTCATGGAGAACCTTTGTGACAAGAATTCTTTGACTGATTGTAGCGTAGGAATGCCATTTCCTATCAAGAGAATATCATCCACGTACAAGACGAGGAATACCACACTTCTCGCTACAATTTTACTATAGATATATGGTTCATCTAGATTTTTGATGAAGTCGGATTCTTTGACCGTCTCATCAAAACAGATGTTCCAACTCCGCGATGCCTGCTTTAATCCATAAATGGACTTAATCAAGTTGCACACTCTTCCGCTGCTCCCACTCTCTATGAAACCCTCCGGCTGATCCATATACACATACTCTTCCAAATTTCCATTCAGAAAAGCGGTCTTTACGTCCATCTGCCAAATTTCATAATCATAGAAGGCGGCAATGGTAAGAAGGATCCGAATGGATTTGAGTATAGCCACTGGAGAAAAGGTTTCATCATAGTCCAAATCAGGTCTTTGACGGAAACCTTTTGCAACAAGTCTAACCTTATAGGTTTTAATCTGTCCATCTACACCAATCTTCTTTCTGAAGATCCATTTGCAGCCTATGGGTTTTACCCCTTCCGGAGCAATGTCCAAAGTCCATATTTTGTTGGTGTACATGGACTCCATTTTGGTCCGCATTGCATCCAGCCATTTTACCTAGTCTCTGCTCTGAATGGCTTGCTAGAAACTAGTTGGCTCATCATCGTCGATGATGCAATCCTCTCTATCCCCATCTATGAGAAAACCATAGTATCTCTTGGACGGATGAGACTGCCTACTATTCCTGCGGAGTGGCGTGGGGATGTCCGGTTCTTTTGAAACTTCAGGTTCTACCATACTTTAGTAATAGTTTGTGGTTCTGGAATTTCTTCCAGTTCTATTGCGCTCCCACTTATCTATTTTTCTAAAAATTGAGTTTCTAAAAAGTGGGCATGCCGAGAAACAAAGACATTTTGTTTCTTTGCGTAATAGAAAAGATCCCCCCCTGGAGTTCTTTAGATATCCCATAAACTTATACAGTACTGAGCGTGCCTCGAGCTTCTCCGCATGCTGCTTTTTTACAAAAGCTGGGCATTCCCATATCTTAAGTTACTGAAAATAGGGTTTCTTCCCACTCCACATCTGATATGGTGTGGTAGGCACAGTCTTGGTAGGAATCTTGTTCAAAAGATATGCAGCTGATTCTAGTGCATAGCCTCAGAAGGATCGCGGCAACTCAGTGTTACTCATCATGGAACGTACCATATCCAATAGTGTTCTGTTCCGCCTTTCCGGTATACCGTTGTTTTGAGGTGTGTATGGAGGAGTAAGCTGAGAGGGAATTTTATTCTCTTTTAAGTAATCCAGGAATTCGGCACTTAAATATTCACCATCTCGATCAGATCTAAGTGTCTTAATAGTTTTGCCGGTTTGTTTTCCACTTCATTATTATATTCCCGGAATTTCTCAAAAGCCTCGGATTTATATTTCATCAAGAATACATGTCCATATCTTGATAAATCATCCGTAAAAGTAATGAAATAGGAATAACCACTTTTTGCATGTGTAGACATTGGACCACACACGTTGCTATGTATGAGTCCCAAGAGCTTGCTCGCTCTTTCTCTGTGTCCAGTGAACGGGGTCTCTGTCATCTTTCCTTTGAGACATGATTGACAAGTTGAATAGCAATGATATTCGAACGGATCCAAATATCCCTCTTTATGTAACTTCATCAATCGTGTTTCATTGATGTGATCCAGTCTACAATACCATAAGAAAACCTGATTTAATTCTGGAGATTTTCTTTTAAATGTGTTCTGGACGTTGAAAATCTGAGCTTGATTTAATACGTATATACCATTATCTAGTGTACTTGACCCAATCAAAACTTGATTTAGGTGGATATTTACAACATTGCTTACAAATGTGAAATCATAACTTTCTTTAGAATGTAAAGATACAGAGATGATATTATATGTCAGACTACATACATACAAACAGTTACGTAAAATCAAAATCTGCCCACTTGTTAATCTTAGATGATATTCCCCTACGGATACAGCATCCATGCTCATTCCGTTAGCAATCTTGAGAGTCATATCACCTGCCTTGATAACTCTACGGTTTCTCAAAGCCTGTAATGAATTACAGATATGAGATCCTGATCTGGTATTTAGTATCCAGGAAGTAGAGTTAATTGACAGACAGTTTTCAATCATGAACACACCCAAAACCGAAGCCACAACTTGCTTCGAATCCTGGTTTCTGGCTTTCCAAACCCTGTAGTCCTTCTGACAGTACGCTTTCCCGTGACAACAGAAACATCCTTCCTTCCCTATTGTTAGCCCCGAAACTTTTGTCATGTCCTTTCCCTCTACCTCAACGCTCCTCAATATATTGAGAAGTCCTGGAAGTGTAATTTCCTTCTGTTGAATTTTGAAATTCAAGATAAACTGGACGTAGGTTAAGGGGAGCGACTGTAGAATCAAGTTAGTACATAACTCGTTCTCCAACGTGGTCCCATGGTCCATGAGCTATTCTGTAACAACCCTAATTTTCCTATACAAATTTTTTCAAAATATTTTTTTAAAATCCATAAAGGGGTATTTTAGCCTGAGCACAACTTATAAGTAATTATTTTGCTTTTTAATTACAAGTTAAAAGAATGTAACAACTCCATTTTTAGTGTACAAAAATTTGCTTTAAAATTAATCTATACTTAGGGTATTTACATTTACTGTTATTACTTTAAGTAATTAATTAGCTCCATAATTACAAGAAGGAGCTTGTAGCTCATTGGTAATACCTTACACTGCTGAACCAAACCACCAGAGTTCAAATCTCATACCCCGCATTATTTTTAATATTGATTTTTTTTAAAACCTTTAGAATACCAAGAGTTTACACGTGCATATCTCACAAAAACCCCACTACACCTAAAGATGTAACATTTCCAGGAGTTAGATCAACCGTCGGGGGGGATCCCGGCCGCCTGACTCAGCCGGGAATCGGCCAAATCGGCCTTGACTCGTCCGACTCAGTCCTCCGGCCGAGTCACGGCCGAGTCGGCCGATTCCGGCGACGGCCCCAACATGAAAGTTGTGTCTTTTCACATTCCCTATGCACCTGCAAAATTTCAGCCTCAGACCATTTCCAGAACTCTTTAAAACCCCAATTATTCCACTTTTAATACATTTTATCACATTTTTATTTTAAACATTTCATCTACTCTAACCCTATAAATACGAACCCTACACACTACCCTCTCACCCCAAAATCCTGAGCCCACACTCTCAAAAATTTTCTAAAGATCATGTACTTTGAAAACAAGCTCAAGGCGAAGCTCCGACAAAATTCCGGCGGAACTTCCGGCGATCATCTTAGGAACTATCGGCGACGATGCAACACCGACGATCCCTCTAGTTCCCTCTCACTCTCTTGAGTAATCTAAAACTCGTAAGTCCCTTTTCTATCTCTCTTTTCCATTCTCAAAATATGAAATTACAAAACCCGACGGAATCGGAACAAATCCGATTTCCGATTCGGTTTTCTATAAAATTCCACTTCTCACTAATACAATCATACCTAAACTTTCTCATGTTGACTATTAAACACTAATCAAACAATTTGATCAAGTTTCGTCACATGAAATGATAGCTTTTTCAATTTATCGTATTTTTCACTTAAATACCACATTATTTCAATCCTTCATTTAACCCCATCAAACTTGCTATACATTTAAAGTAGATCACGAGGTAATGGCCTACCTCCTCACACACTCATATGCAACACCCCCAAGAACCTAGAATACGAGAAAATAAAATTTTTCATTTAAATACCATAAATTTAATAAAACCATTTCTAAAGATTTAGTTTTGATACACTTTTTAAAGAATTACCACTTATTATGAAAATATGATAAGTTGTGAACATCGGTCGTTTATCTAAACCTGACTTTGTGGTGTCTAGTCTAGGCAAGTGAGAAAGGTAACTTTAAAAGGCCTGACTCACGGTGATTCGTGAGCGGATCCCTCATTTCCTCACTTGTACTTACCTGGCCACAATTGGCGGTGAAGAGGCGATTTGAGATATCTCACAACTTGTCGTCTGGACCAGTTAGGAATGGACTAGTTGACTTAGGAGAATCTAGAACATATAATACGGAAAATGTACACCTTTACAAATAAATACCATTTACTTCATAAAACCGTTTTCTAAACGATTTAGTATTTACAATCTTTGCAAAGCGCCGCTACAACCCACTTTGGGGAACCCGTTCGGGATGGTGCGGTTTATCGCACATTCTCGGGCTTAGTAGTGCGAGATTCAGACCTCCGCAAGGAGCATTCGGTCTCGAAAGATTTAAAATACGACATCTTAAGAAAATGAGATTTTTAAGAATATAAAATATTTATTAAAATTATTTTTGTATAAATATATGTATATTTATCATTAAAATACCTATTTTATTATGATATAAATATTCCACATTTTTCTAAAAATCACAAGACTAAATTTTACACTAAAATAGTATGAATTCCAAATAAATCAACTTTACAAATAAATACCTTTATTTATGAAATTAGAATATTTTCATTAGAAATATCACAATATAAAATCCGCCTTCATTACAACTCTAAAGACGAATAACGAATACTTGAGGTGTATTTTAAAAAGTATATAAAAGTATTTTTACATAAAACCCCCTCAAGTTTTATAAATTTCTCTAAGGACCCTAGTAAATTATAGGTAAGAATTAATCAAGACTTCGATTTACATTTCTAATTGTCTGACTCGGGTTTGAGTCTGATTATATTTGACTTGAATATGATTCAAGTACAATCTATAATTTTCAATATTACAATTCAACATGAATCCATGAATCCAATTATCAATCTATACAACTTGACTGAACCGAACCATGGATATACATTCCATTTACATGGTTCTCCAGTTATTCCATTTACATGATTCTACGGTTACATCCGTTTACTGATATCATGGTTTCGGTCAGTCTTTCAATTATACATTCAATACAATTTACAGTACAAAACAATACAAATAAAACACTACGGGGTTTAAGGGGTAGATTGGTACGGAAGGTGTTAAAGGTGGCACGAGACGATAAGATTAAGACACCTAACATGAATCCAATTGCCGTTGTTCCGGGTTGTAACACCCGAGCTCAATAATACTATTTCTGTTACTGGTTGAGTGTTTGACATTGCTCATTTCATTTATGTTGCCTGTTTGGGTCTAACTGTAAAATTTTAACCGGCTAAGTCATTTTTGCATGTAACAAATTTTAACACCTAAAGTAAAATTAAAAACATCCATATTGGCCTACTCGTCACCCCTAGCCGCGTGGTAGCGTCCGCGCGTCGAGTTTTCTTTCCGTTCGGTGAAACGGGCGAGTTTGGACGGCTACGCGCGCGTGCAAGTGTCCGACTTGGGGGCATGCTTTTTGATCATAAAACATCTAATTTTAAAATTTGGAACCCGCTTAAAATCCTATTATTTAAATTTCAAATTTTTGGGCGCAACCCGGGCGCGATTTGGAAATGTTTCATTTAGCGCCAAAATCCCAATTTAATTAAATATTCTAAAACTATAATAATATATTCCTAACTCTATTCTGTTACTCACACAACTATTTAATCTTTTAAATCTTTTCCTAAATTTTACGCTCAGCCAATCACGAGGGACTTTAACCCTCGTGGGCCCGCCTCCTTCTCTCTCTCTGTCTCTTATCTCTCTCTCTCTCTCTTCCTCTAATCTCTCTCTCTCTCTCTCTCTATCCCTATATATATTATTCCCTAACCTCCTTCGTTTTCACGAGAACCTCATCCGAGAACCCTAGCCGCCACCGTGCCCGTCGCAGCCGCAGCGCCCGCGCCGACGATACCACCACCATCACCCTTGCCTCCTCAACCTCGACCGCACCTCCTTCCTCCTTTCTCCCTTCCTTCCAGCGCCTGCAGGTGGCCACCGCACGCCCTCGCACTCGCCCGCGCCACCTCGTCGGCGTTCCTCCATCGCCGGCGATCCTAGCCTCACCCCACCACCTTCACCAGCTCATTTCCTCCCTCGCCCTTGCACCAACACCCTGCGCACGTCTACGCAGCCCCGACCACCTGCTCACCCCGCCTGCACATCCCCTGCACACCGTCGGACCGCCGCCTGTCGCCGCCGACGACCCCGTTCCCGTGTCCCCGACCTCGCAGGCACACCCCTCGGTGAGATCACCTTCTTCCTCTCTCCCTTTCTGGTTCCTTGCCGCTGTTAACAAGATTCGTGGTTGGCAGTCCTCCTCTACGTTCACTGTTCCTCGCCGGCGCCCCATCGTCGTCGACCCCGTCGCGGTTGCCATCCTTGCTATCCCAGTAAGCTTCTCCTTACCTCTCCCCTTCCTTTTTCCCTTCGCTGGTTGCTTTTTGTCCGTGCGTAGTTTGCTAACCGTTGTCGCTGTTTTGACATTTCGCCGGAATCCGGCCGTGCCGACGACTTGACCCGACATTCCAACAAGGTACTCCGGTCCGCGTGGTCCCGCTGTTCATTGTTTGAATTCGATCCGTGACCCGTGCGTCCGTCGCGTGTTTTCCGCCGACGTTACGTCCGGTTCGCAAACCGTCGAGGCAAGTATTACTTGCTACATGCTATGTTATACAAATTAAATGTGTTTGACTCATTAAACTTGCAAAACTTAACTAAGTAGAGCTATTTTATTATTTGGACGCATTATGACATATATCATGATACTGTAACCTAAAATCACATTTGCCACTTTAACCCTAATAACGAAATTACCAGTTAATCATTTTTACTGTTTAAGGGACGATAGTCGTACACATGTAGCTCTATTACTTTCTGTTATTGATATTGCGCTAGCTTGTGATTATTGCACCGCAAGAGTGCTCAAACCTGTTAATATGATAATACGACTGCACGATATTAATGCACCATTGTGATTAAATGAACTGTTATTGTTGTTTACTTTATTTCCTGCTGTTATTCCTTGTTCGATGTTATACCTGTTGTGAGCACACCCTGGATTGTGTTACATATTGACCTGACCTTGCTACACATGACATATACATATACCGATGCACCGGACATGGTACCCTTTACTATCGACTCAACCTGTTGTACCATGACCTGACCTGTTACCTGATCTCATGCCTAATGCCAACAAACCTGACTTGGGGTCCTCATGGACCATTCCTGTTGTCTATCCAGACAAACCTGACCTGTTACCTGATCCTGTGTTGGCATTAGTCCTTGATTCCTGAATACCTGACTTCACACATATGACCTGGGGGTATGGGGAAATCAAACGGGTAATCTAAAGTGTAACTTAAAAGGGTATTACTTGATCCGTGGTCCCGGGGGGTAACGGGACAGAGCCATTCGTGACTCTTACATTCCTGATCCGTGGTCCCGGGGGGCAACGGGACAGAACCATTATTGGTTCCCATTTTCCTGATCCGTGGTCCCGGGGGGTAACGGGACATATCCTTTGAGTTACATGGAGGATTACTCGAATTGATTTCAAAGACTTTAGAATAGAAACCCGATAGAACAGTTTAGTTACTCACTGCACACTACCCTGCACTGCTTGTTACATACTACTGCTTATTTCATGTTTATTTCTGCACTGCTTATTACCATGTTCATATTATATTATTGGTTGACATGACGCGCTGACGTCTGGGTTTTGCATGGCCCAGATTCTTTACCACTATCGCCGACCGAGCAGGAGTACTTCAGCCAGCAGGCTGATTTGTGAGTTCTGTAGTGATTAGTTTATTTCTTGCAGTTTATTTCCAGATGTGAGCCCGCATTATAGGACGTACTTTTCTATTATTGTATTGGATCATTTGCTTCCGCACTTATTTATCATTGACTCTTGTTATTCTGGATTTGGACATGCGTTAGATAGTTTATTTATCTTGTTCTTGATATCTCTACAGCCGTAATGTGACTGTGGATGGATACTTCCTACCCACAGGTAGCATGGTTGGCTATGTCACGTGCCCAATCTTGCGTACTCTGGAAAGCGGGGCGTGACACGGGTTGTATAACGGAACCTTGTACTTCCATTTACCCTGGTCTCTAGCATACTGAGACCCTTCTCGTATACACTGGCATTCTTCTGTACCAAGTTACAAACAACAGTGTTAATACAACATTACAATAATATAATACAACATTAAAATCTACTCTCTCTCTCTCTCTCTCTTTCTTCTTTTCTACTTCTCCCTTATCTTTGGGACTTACTGAGCGATCTGTTCGCTGATGACATTCTATTTCTTTCTTCTTTGAATGTCGTCAGGTGGTTTGGACCCGACAGAGATTGAGCCATCTGCAGAAGACTTGGATCAGCTTGCTGAAGAACCAGAGCTCTAGTTTCATTGTACATTTTCCATTCGGTACTTTTTATTTCCTGTCATGCCATTGTTTAGGCATCATTTTTATTTCAGTTGTATTTCCTTTTCATGCATTGTACAAAAGAATGTTAATAAATAAAAGTTGTTATTTTTATTATACCTTGTCTCTTGTGTATTTTCTTTTATATTGCTTAGTTACGCTTAGCGTATTTGCTTCTGAGTAAATATGTAGCGGGCCAGTCGCGTCCCTTTCGCCGTAGAATGGGAAGCGGGGCGTGACATATTCAATATAGCTAATTATCGTAAGGACGTGGTCCCCTACAGATGACCCGATAGCTAATCTCGCCTGAAACAATATCTTCGAGGTCTCATATCTTTCGATATGAGATTGCTCTCCATGTAAAACTTTGGTATGGAGGAAAATGAAAGCTAGGTCCATCTTCTCGTGCTGCCTCTGGTGTTTACTATCCATTGAGGCTAACATAAGGCACTTGGCTCTCGCAAAATCCTTTTCCCATGTCTTACGGATATCAACATCCGCGACGATGGAATCTGGACCTGGGACGGCGGGGGCTTTGGTAGTAAGGAGGTAGTCCAGTTTGTCATGGGTAATTTCCATCTGGACATTCCTTATCCAATTATTATAGTTTGGCCAAGTCAATTTATTATCTAGTAACCTAAGTCCGGTCATAGTGGTCGCCGTAATTAGGAGAGAGAAAAGAAACACTTAGCATGATGCTCTTGCAAGTTTAGATCGGTTATTAGTTTATCTAAACATGATGGCTCCCACTTTTTCCTCGAATCCTTCTTCAAACCATAAAAAAAGAATTAGTCAGGATTAATCACACTTTACAATTCTTGCTTAACCTTTCGGCCAGGCTAGTGTTAGTACTTCAAGGGAGCTTTTCCAACGCTTTCGCGAAATTCCTTAATTACATACATCTTTTCCCTGGAGGCATAGCCCCGCTAACACCGTTCTAGACACCTACTTAATTTATAGTATTGATTGTTTAGTGAAAAGTCTCCCGAAGAGTAATCCTACTCATCGGTGGGATCGGGATCCAACTATTATTGTGTGATGACTTAGATGGAATCCACTCTAGTCACCACACTCCAGAAGGTATGCTCAAACTGCAAGTTTCTTTTATATTTGAAACTCTCGATGTGGATTTTTGCCCCATGCTCTTATGACCTGACGAAGGCCAACATATGATAAGTCACATATCAAGTTCTACCCGTCATTATTCAGGTTAATTTGAACCCACCCGTACATACCCTTGACGAAGGCCAACATAGTAGTACGACTGTTCCAAACCAATGCATTTATCTATGCAACAGATGAATATCCAGCAGCTACCAATCACTATGCCTTGGCGAAGGTCAAAATACATAGCTTGAATACTACTGAATACCCATCTGAAATGAAGGAGGGTTACGAATGGTTTTAGCGAAACCGTGAACGTAATAAACTTGATATAGTCGAAGTAACCATGATAGCTTTTTAAAAGGAGTAGTTTAGGCTCCGTTTTTAAATTTTGCTTTTTGAAGAAAACCGAGTGGTTTTGAAACAGTTCTAACGATTAAGCTTTGGTTTTTTTGGCTTGCATTAATCAATGTTAATGTGGTCCCATCATTTAATCCTACTATTGCAGAAAAGAAATGAAAATACAACGTACGCTTATACCATCCACATTCGCCACGGGGCCCCGTCATGCACTGTTAGGTTACTTAACTACCGGCAGAGCAGGGGCTGGACTAGCGCGGGGGATGGACTAGCGCGGGTGCAAAACATAAGCAACGTTTACTATATATCATATATATATATACACATTCGTCTCACGCAATAGTAGGCATTCCAGATCACAGATGAATATATTGGATATACTAGGAATTCCACGTTTCGTTTAAACCTATAACGAAAGACGGACTCCACGGTCGTCATGAATAGCCAAACCCCACCCCAGACCCCTACGGGTGTGGCAAACTACTCGCCAAATTCCCGAAGTGAAGCAACCTCCATCAGTAAAACGAGTAGGCCACTCAGCATTTCAAGAACCCGGTAGTTTGTGCACCCCATCTTGGGTCTATCCTAAAAGCAAAAATAGTAAAATAAATAATACAACGGTGGCTACAAGCTCAACCCGGATGTGTCTCGCAAAATAATATTACATCGCTTTTACAAATTACATGAATGAAAGAAAAGAAAACACTCTTCTCACATCCCCCGGCAATTCATCTATGACGATCCAATACTCCATATACACAAACCAATATAGCATCATAGATATGTGCAACCCCTACTAATCGACGTATAGCGATTAGCGGACGTTTCGAAACACATATATAAACTGAAAACTAGTAAACGATGTTAAAACCGCGACTTTAAAATACTCCGTATTACCACAACAGAAAGATAACAGTATAAGCAATTTTGGCAAAAACAAACAACACCTGAAACCCTAGATCTAAGTAACAAGAACACCAAACAAAATCCGGTTTTTTGAAGGGTTTGACCGGCCAAGTTGAGGTGGAATTGTCTCGTTTTTTTTTGTGTTCATCTCACAACTAAAGAAGCAATCTGCAATTGTTTAAAAAAAATTTAGAGGCTTTGAAAATTTTGACAGAAACTTGGATCCTTTGTTTCGTGTTTCGGAGTTATTTCGGTTTCGTAGTTTTACACTTCATCTAAACTGTTAGTTAAGGTTTAGTAGATTCTGATGCCACTGTAAGTCGATGCCGCGCACCCTGCGGGTTCGCGAGGAGGCGGAATTTTCAAAAACGATTTATACAAAACTCGCAATATCGACTAAACTCCGGGATCTATTCAAAAACCTTAACTAACAATAAACTTTGGAGGTTTAACTACTATGATAGTTGGTTATACCTCCGTGACCAAGTCCTTCGGGTCTTCTTTGCCTCCTCTCCATGGCTCCTCGAAGAAAGGATCGAGCTTGCGACGTCGGCCTCCTCGTGTCAAAGATGATCCACCCGAGAATATGTGCTTCAAGCTCCTACTTCTAAACCGAAATAACTAGGGTACTTAGATCGCTAAGCTAAGTAGCCTAGGTGATGTAGAGAATATCTAATGGATTGTATTATCTCACTAAACCCTATGGCTCACAACACATGTGAAGGTTGGGGATTTTGAGGAGGAGGAAGAAGGAGATGAAAATCAAGAGAGAGAATGAGAAGCAGCAAATGAACTAAGGTTGCAAAGTGAGAAGAATGGCTCATATCACATACACTCATTGAAGCATGGAATAAATCACAATATTAAATCCTCACCATACTTCAATAGTAATGGCAAACAAATAAAATAATCCTTGAGACATCCCTCACACCACGCTACAAAATGTCTCCTCCATTTCCACCTCATTAATCCATTTAAGAAAATGGATAATACCAAATAATGAGGTGTTTCCTTCTAGAAGCATTCTTGAGAAAATTATAAGAATACCCTTCACCGTATATATATATACCCATATTCGTATTCCGAAAAATACGAATACAATGAGATGATAACAATCCAATAATACAATACTAGAATCCGGCTTAAACCAAATCCCACTAGTATTATCCGCCCGAACATCATCCGTGCACAAATACACGTATATGATCGAACACTGCTGTAAAACCATACAGTCTCTACATCGTTTCTCCCGAAACAGGGAAACCCTCTGTGTGGGACTCTAAAAATTCGACAGTACGCTGGCAGTGGGTTTAACCACAAGAACGTCAGCGGTACTAGCTGCACGTAACGGCTATCCAGATATCTGTCGATAAGAAGGCCGATAAGCAAACTCATCCGAACTCCTACTGAGCCTTTCTATGACAATCTCCGTACAGTCCGATCTGTTCGTCTGAGATACTCGCATATCGTGTCTAGGGGGATGGTAAACGTCAGCGCAATAATTCGTGCCAGGACAGAGTCCAAAACACCCTGAGAAATTACTGGAGTACCTACCAGTAAATCTCGCTTGCCCTAACCAGAGACTTTGTGTAATGGCTTTCCGAACATAGCGTGGTATCAACCCCCAATACCGGGAGAATTGACACTTACAACTGCCGACCTGGCAAAGAAAAGAATTGACTCAATCTGATCATTCAAATAAATAAGACGCTACTCATATCTAACCGCTACTGTCTCCAAGTGCTTCGGAACTGCACCCAACTACTACTTGTTTGCATGAATCCTTTAAGCCGTGGTAAGGTAGTAATCAAAGTACAGTGGGAACACACTCGATGCGAAGTGCAATGTCAAGTCAACGGACTAAGCTGTACTCATGTCACCTGGGAACTGCTACCTGACGATAGGTATAATACCAACCAGCACTTCTCGACGAGTCCTGTCCAGTGTAACTCATAACCTAATGAGCACCTGCATACTATCTTCAGTACGAAATACTAATGGTTGTGGAACAGACCATCTCTCCTGCTGGGATGATGTCACGCCCCGCTTCCCAGAGTACGCAAAATTGGGCACGTGACATAGCCAACCATGCTACCTGTGGGTAGGACGCATCCGTCCACAGTCACATTACGGTTGTAGAGATATCAAGAACAGTAAAATAAACTAAACTAATACATGTCCAAATCCATAATAACAAGAATCAATAAACAATAAGTGCGGAAGCTAATGATCCAATACAATGAATAAACAGTACGTCCCATAATGCGGGCTCACATCTGGAAATGAACAGAAATAAATAAACTAAACCCTAAGGACTCACTGTTCAGCCTGCTGGCTGAAGTACTCCTGCTCGGTCGTCGATAAAGGTACGGAATCTGGGCCATGCAAAACCCAGACGTCAGCGCGTCATGATATCAAGTATATAGTATAAACATGGTAATAAACAATGCAAGTACGAACATGAATAAAGCAGTAACAAGGAATAACAAGCAGGGTAATGTGCACTGGTGTCCAAACTGTCATATCAGGTTTTCTACTCTATAGTCTTTGAAATCAATTGATGAATCGTCGATGTAACCCAATAGTATCCCGTACATACCCGGGACCACGGCCACAATATTCTCGGCGGCAGCCGAGACATGCCGTAAGGCACAGAATAGGAAGGTGTACACTCGGTATTACCCCGTACATACCCGGGATCACGGCCACAATATTCTCGGCTGAAACCGAGACATGCCGTTAGGCACAGAAAGGAAAGTATTAGTATCCCGTACATACCCGGGACCACGGCCACAATATTCTCGGCGGCAGCCGAGACATGCCGTAAGGCACAGAATAGGAAGGTATTAGTATCCCGTACATACCCGGGACCACGGCCACAATATTCTCGGCGGCAGCCGAGACATGCCGTAAGGCACAGAATAGGAAGGTGTACACTCGGTATTACCCCGTACATACCCGGGATCACGGCCACAATATTCTCGGCTGAAACCGAGACATACCGTTAGGCACAGAAAGGAATGTGTACACTCGAACGGTAGTGAACTGTCGAGTTACAAGTCAGGTTCATCTTTGATTTCCCCATACCCCCAAGCTATGTATGTCAGGTCAGGTATTCAGTAGTCAAGGACTAATGCCAACACAAAGTCAAGTAAAAGTAGGTCTGTCTGGATCGACAGCAGGAATGGTTAGGTTGTCGGCATTAGGCATGAAATCATGAAACAGGTCATGTCATGGTACAGCAGGATGAGTCGGTAGGTATGTATATGTCAGGTGTAGCAGGGTCAGGTCAATATGTCGTGCAATCGGGTAAGTGCTCACAACAGGTAAACAATCAATAATGAACAGCAGCAGGAAACAGTAATTAACCACAATATTCCATATAACCACAGTGATGTTTGTATTCTCTTATTAACAGGTTCAATCATCTTAGGGTGCAATCGCCACAAGGTGAAGCGGTATCCACAATTATAAATTAAGGAAACTACATGAAATTATACTAAATGTAATAATTGTCTCATGAATGATTTAACAGTTTAAGCGGATATGATTCAGTCGTTTTATTTAGTTGAAATGTGGGTTGATGTGGGTTAATTAATTACGATGGAACTGTTGTAACGATTCCATTATAAAGATAATGCAATAATATGATATCAATTGCCATCATTAAGTTGTGGTATTAAAATAGTGTGAATTCAATTGCGTGGCAAGACTAGATCTCGCACGCTAGCATGTTCAAGCAAGTATTCAGATACTTGCCTCGACGGTCTGCAAACTGGAACACGGATGCGATGTCGGCAGAAAGCACGATATGACAGCACGGGCCACGGATCAGGTCCCAACAGAGAACAACGGGATCACACGGACCAGGGGGCTTCGCTGGAGCGTCGGGGTTCGCCAAGACGGCACGGTCGGATTCCGGCAAAACGCGACAACAAGTTAGAAACAGACAAAAGATTCAATGCGATCAGCGGGGGGGTTTATACTGCACAAAGGAAAGATAGGGATGCTCACCGAGAGATACCAGGGACGGCCATGAAGGGCTCGACGGCGATGGGACGCCGGCGAGGCAACGGCGGCGGCGGCTGCAAGGGCTGAAGGCCTCGGGTGTGCGGGAGAGGGTGCTGTGGCGAGCTGGAGGAAAGGTTGGTCGGCTCTGGTGGTCGAGGGGGAGAAGTAGGTGGCCCTGGTGACGACGGCGAGGTCGCCGGCGCGTTCTCCGGTGAACAGCGGGGTAGGCGATGGGTGAAGGCTCGGGTTGGTGGTCCGGCGAGGAGAGGAAGGGAGGTGATGACGAGGTCGCGACGAGGAGGAGGGGAGAAGGATCTTGGTGTCGGCGGCGGTGAGGGACGGCGGCGACGGCGCACCCTGCGCGCTGGTGTGGCGTCGGGGTTGTGCTACAGGCCCGGGAAGATGGAGGAGAGGAGGAAGGAAGGGTAGGGGGTGAGGCTAGGTTGAGGGTGCTAACGGCGACGGCGAGGTCGCGGTGGCGATGGTGGGCTGCGCGAGTACGAGGGCTAGGGTTAGGGTTTGTTGGGTTTCTCGCGATGAAGAGGAGTTGGGGAGAGGCGGCTGTTGCATGGTTTATATATAGAGAGGAAGAGAGAGAGAGGGATTGGAGAGAGAAAGGGAGAGATTGAGGGAAGAGAGAGAGAGAGATGAGGAAAAGGAGGCGGGGCCCACGAGCTCAAATAGGAGCTCGTGATTGGCTGTAGATTAGGCAGAGGAAAATATTTGAGATGATTTGAGGGAATTAAACTGTTAAGGAATATATATTCGTATATTATTATAGTTTTAGATATTAAATTGAAACGGGCCCTTTTTGGCGCGAAATGAAATATTTCCAAATCGCGCCCGGGTTGCGCCCAAATGTTCCAAATTCAAATTATAGGATTTTAAGCGGGTTCCAAATTTTGAAAATAGGTGTTTAGTGATTAAAATGCATGCCCCCAAGTCGGACACTTGCACGCGCGCGTAGCCGCCCAAACTTGCCCGTTTAGCCAAACGGAACGGAATCTCGACACGCGGACGTTACCACGCGACTAGTGGCGACGAGTAGGCCAACATGGACATTTTAAATTTCATTTTAGGAGTTAAAATTTGTTATGTGCCAAAATGACTTAACCGGTTAAAATTTAGCAATAAACACCAGAAAACAGAATAATTGAAAAGAGCCATAACTAACCCTCAACTAGTAATATAAATAGTATTACTGGGCTCGGGTGTTACAGATGAGAAGCGTATACACTAGTATACTCTGGAGTATCGATGCCCCGTCTCGATAATCTTACGACTAAGGACCTATATAAGGATGTGCTTATAGACTACCCAGCCCCCCTAGTGTGACCGTCATCATAACGCTAGTAGTCAAGCAAGGATCCTAAGAGCTCTACCAATATGTATAAGCGATATGCTAAAAGAAACACATGCACATATTGAGGTAGAATCAAACCAAGTAGCATACTACCATTTTGAGCAAGACTGTTATTATAACTGTGAATATCTCAAGCTTCCTATATGTAATATATAATTCAGTATGATACAATAATGGTCTCTAGGGCATATCTCACTAATAATTAATATGTTAAATTATCTTAGAAACTTATGTATGAACTTTCTAAATGTTATATGCAGAAAGAAAGTCATGGTGGAAAGTCTTTTGATTGTATCGAAATCTACCGGGCTCAATTTGTATGGGACAACGGCGCGCCTGCATCGATTAAGACACATAAGATATATGGAAGAATCTACATATGCCGAGCTTCTTAATTATTTCAGAATAATTATTGTGTAGCTTTTAGAATGGCAGTAATACATTTCTTCTACAAACAGGCGGCGATGGCGGCTGAGAGAGATCGGTTGATCCAGGCGATGGAGGCGGAGCAAGAACACCCGGTTGATGACGCGCGGAGAACATTCATCGTAAATAAGGCTTCCACGGCGTTTAGGCCGGATCGTCACGGAAGAGTACAGTGCGTGTCCTCCAAAATCACTCCGCGTCAGTATAACACTCCTTTCCAGCCAACCGGGCATCCACCTCCTAGGTTTTAGCCGGCAGACGAATCGCCTTCGGAGATGTCGATACAGACCAGGGCTTCTGGGACTAGGACCCCTGTGTTTCATGGATCGCCCTAGGAGCGAACGCCGGAATCCGGCAATTCCTCACATCGATCAACTGCCGCTTCTGCTCCAACTGCTGCTCCTGCTCCCGCTGCCGATCTATTTGCTGGCTGGACTCTCGAGCAGAGGCTTAATCTTATCGACGCGTACGTCCAGACTGGGAGGCCCATACATCCGATAAGTTTGATAACCCTTACATATATACACACATACGCACATATCACACACACAATCATACATACACGCACAAGCATACACACACACACACATGCATACATGCGCACATATCATATATCACATGTCACATACACACACACATGCATACATACGCACATATCACATACACACATGCATATACACACACATACACGCACAATCATACATACACACACACATACACACGCATGCATACATACGCACATCACATACACACATGCATACATATCACATGTCACATGCACACAGTCACACACACACACATGCATACATACGCACATATCACATACGCACATATCACATACACATGTGCATACATACACGCGCGCGCGCACATGGATACATACACAGACGCAAACAGGCGCGCTCGCGCACACAAGCATACACACAAACAAACAAACACGCGCGTGCGCGGACAAGCATACACACACACACAAACAAGTGCGCACGCACACACATTTGATTAATATAAAATATCTATATTAATTCATGTATTTTAAACTTTTAATCGCAGGGGCTTTACCCATGAAATCCATGAGCGCCTCCTTCGTGATCGACTCTCCCTTCCCGTGTTCGTACTCCGTTGATTTTCCATTTCCCATTTTTGTAAATTTATGATGTTAAGATTGTAAAGGAACGCGTAGTATGTATTGTAATCGTATTTCGATAATCGATATTTGAATGGAATGGAATTTTTATTAGAATTGTTATTTGAATGGAATGGAATCGACATTAAATTAAAATTGATTGGATTGGAGATTTCCTTGGCTCTTTTTAAAAAAATTTACTGTAATCCACTCTATTTCGACGGAACCGGTCCGTCGAAATAGACTTATTTCGACGGCAATTTCCCGTCGAATAGAGAAAAGGATTTTAAAATGATTCCTGAAACAATTTTTTTAACTTAAAAAACTAATATATTTTGACAGAAATTACCCGTCAAGAAAAAAACTATTTCGACAGTAATTAGCCGTCGAAATCAAGAGGAAAAAATTTAAACATTGTAGATATTTATTGATTATCAGATTAGGTATTGGGTATGAGTTTATTGAATATATGCTAATTTGGATTTACTATTTATGTATCATGAATATTACTTTAAGGTATATGAAATATAGTATAACATATAAACCACCCAAACTCGAGACATAACTGAATGAGCCAGGGTCGGCTTGAGTTTCGCACTTTAGCTAAACGAGCCTAATTTCTTAAAGATCACGTTCGATTCATTTATTAATGAACCGAACTTGACTGAGCTCTTACCAACTGAAGCCGAAAAGAACCCAAGCTAGCTCGGTTCAATTACCACCTCTGACCGCATTTAATACCTTAGCAACTATTTTTGAAAAACATTCATTTTAAATGATTAAGCGAATGCAAAAGAAATCATATAAGCCCTGGCTGAAACTTATTTAGTTAAATGCTGATAGAAAAGGAATAATAGAATATATATCAATCAAATACTGATAGAAAAGGAATAATAGATTATATATCAATCAATTGCTGATCATATACTAACTTCATATTTCGTTCACCATATATCAATCATTTGTTCATAATGCTGATAGAAAAGGAATAATAGAATATATATGGTTAGCTTTATATTATCACTTACATTTAAAAACAGACAAAACTGTATATACAAAAGGGTGTCTAACAAAGGAAAACAGCAGCCGCACGTAACCACAATATAAACTTCGGAATTATTCTCATTTAAATCTATATACTCGAGCATTATAATTTACATTCCAGTTTAATTTACAGTATCTGAGAATGAATTGCTTCCCAAAATCTGTAAAATGAACAAAATACACACAAAAAAGAAAGGGGGGAATGAAATCTCAACACCTTGTATAATAATGTACAATGGCGAAGATGATGATTATGTATACAGCTTGGCTTCTTCATGCCTGTCTATCTTTGTGTATTGATTTAATTAATGGCCGCTTTCATATTTACAGTTGAGGATTCCGAACGCCGGACGGACTCGGAATGGTGTGAGAGCTCATGCTTGCGGTTCTTAGGAGCCGTCGAAATTCTGATAAGCTTATTTTTCCATCTTTGTCGATGTCGGCTTCCTCTAACAAGGGGTCGATTGAGCCCTTCAACCCAGTGTGCTGCATAGTACAGAATAACTCGGTTAGAAAGTATATTCGGCTAGTTCCGATGTTTCGATTATTTATACGAATTTCATTGGTAAGATGCAATTATTAACCAAAAAATATTAACCAGGTCATCATGATTGATTTAAGATTATACATGCGCGCATGTGTGTGATGATGTGGTGAGATAACATATCTAGGTGAG
Organism: Agapanthus africanus; assembly: GCA_030015575.1. Lineage (NCBI taxonomy): Eukaryota > Viridiplantae > Streptophyta > Magnoliopsida > Asparagales > Amaryllidaceae > Agapanthus > Agapanthus africanus. The sequence goes on from CM057339.1 coordinate 35,097,219, forward strand.
AAGATGACAAACAATTAGGGTCCATCGGACTTGAAACAAGAGGTAATTTAAATCACCGTAGAGTTTTCTTTTTTTTTTTGATCAGTCGATTCTAAATAGATGGCAATTATTATAAATTTAATATTCCATCCCTTTAATAATTTAATATTACATTCCTTTAAATACCCATTGAATCTGATGAATGCGTTTCTAGTCCGTTCATTGTCCCTATTAATCCAATAGACGACAACAATTGTGCCGCGTCTTCTCACTTGCATATGTTAACTCACTGGAACATTACACTATATGTTTGTGTGCGTGCGCGTGATCATGCACGCATGTGTCTGCAAAAACATATACATCGGTCGTTCATAGATAGATACATGCATGCATATGTATATCATATGCATATGTATGTGTGTGATATACATATGCATGCATAAACATATACATGAGTGATTTAGCGTATCATAAATTATTTTTTAAGTAACATTTTCCTGTAAATTATATATAACCTTTTGAGGTGGATAATATATTGGCAGTATTGTGTGTGCACGTGGTGAGCAATTGCTGATGTTATTACTTTATAAAGGATTTGGAGTCAAATATTCACAACTCAGAGCTAGAGATGGGCCATTCAAACAGAAATCCCCTCTCTTCAAGTTTATCTACATAATTTAAAGTGCCTAAAAGTGAAATTTTAAATGAGAGATTCGCCTTAGGGTTATTTAGATTGACAATATAGAATGTTTCAACCCACCAAAACACTAAATGTCATGTGTAGCAGTTTAATGTGTTTAGATTATAATCTTTTCAGATTCTCGATTTATGTCTCAAACCAAACAATAATACTAAGCAACAAGGTATTATTGGCCATCCATATTGTGTTATACTTGATCCATGCACGAGAAAACTCAACCCCGATCAGCTTTGTTATTGTCCATCATTCTAAGTACAATATACATGGCTGCAAAAGTGCTCAAAGGTAACGGCGATTTGGTCACGGTTTAAACCATGACCAATTTTGAGTAACGGTCTTAAACAAATTGGTCACGGTTTGAACCGTGACCAATTGCATTATGTGGCGGCCCCCAATTCCCTTGGCACGGTAAAACCCTCCCTCATCCCAAATATTCCTTCGATCCCCAATTAATCGCTCTGCCCCTAAATTTCCCTGCCCCTGCCCCTAAAATTTCCATCCACCTCTAATTTTCTCCCGCCGCGTGCCTCCCTCCTCGTCCTAGCCGCCGTCGAAGCTTCGTTGTCGAGACCGTCCCCCTCAAAGACTCACCCTTGATCGAAGCCCTCGCTCGCCCTTGATCGAAGCCCTCGCCGCCAGATCGCCCTAGGCCGATATCGAGCTCGCCGCCAGCTCGTTGAAGCGCGCCTCTCTCTGCTCGCCGCCGATCGAATCCCTCAACAGGTAAGTTTAATTTCATAATTTTGGGTAATTTTAAATTTTTTGCTCCCAAAAATTAAACTTTGGGTTTGTTGTTCTTGTTTCTGCTGCTGTTGTGAATAGGTTAGGGTTTAGGTTTGGGTTGGGGGTTAAGGGGCCGGGTTTAGCTAGGGCTAGGGTTTGGGTTTAGGCAAGGGTTGGGGGTTAGGGGCGGGTTAGCTAGGGCTAGGGTTTGGGCTAAGGACAAAGGTTAGGGTTAAGGGTAGCTAGGGTTAGTGTTAGGGTTAGGGATAGGGTTAGGTACAAGGGTTCGGGTTCGGGAAAATAGGGTATTTTAGTGAAAAACAACAATAGTTGTTGGTAATTTAGTGAATAACAACAATAGTTGAGGGTGCTTTAATGAAATTTGTTGTAATTTAGTTAATTTATGAATATAAATCGTGTAGTTAAATTTTTAAGGTGATTTAGTGAAAAACAACAATATTTAAGGGTATTTTAGTGAAATTCTTAGTAATTTAGTTAATTTAAGCTAGTTTAGTGAAAAACCAAGAATAGACACGCACAAGTGCGCGCACAAGCATACATGCACGCGCGCATACACACACATAGACACACACATATACAAACATATACAAACCTTGATTCATCAGCATTCTTCTCTATATTGAACTCTTTTCAAATCACATCAAACCTAAATCCAAAATCTTAAACTCGATTAAGAAAACCCTTAAGTTTAAAGAACTTTACGCTAAAGTAAATTTCGAAACCTTAAAATTGAAACGTAAATCCAAATTAAATCTAAAGTAAGTGTGTGACATTCAATGATAATATGAAATTTTCATATTCTCATTGATAATTAATCATATATGAAAATGAAAACGTGATTTAGTTCCCGTCTATCGGTTAACATACGTTTGGTTCGTCGTGATATAAAACTACACGAAAATTGTTAAGCATCGGAGTTATCGTTCGGTTTCTAACAACCTTCGCGTAGTTTATGTGATGAGAATTAATATTCGATCGTATGATAACCGATAGATTTGTCCCGTAGGAATGTATAAAGCAGACACCTGCATTCACTTGTGTTTTTAATTCATTTCGGGATATTTCGTCGGTACTTTTCCGCTGGTTCTCTGTGTACAACAATAAATTAGATGCTCATTTCAATAGTGTTTCACAGTATTGAGACAATTATCCGTTCTATTAGTATACTCGGAGAACAGCGGAGAGGTGCTGCCAAAATTTTCTCGAACGGATGAAAGCACAAGTGAATGGGTGTATACTTTATACATTCTTAATGGGATAAGTGCCTTATCCTTACAGCTGTTCCCTCGACATCCAAAAAAAACATTTAATATTATCATCTTTCTTGAAAGAAAAATCCAACTCTCGAACTTTGAAATTAGAAGGAGAAAGTTCTCAACAAGAGTTTGAGGAGAGCTCAATCCAATAACAATTGAAACCAAACTTAACGAAGTCGTCAATTAAACTTAACACTAACGCTTCTTATTATCCATCTATCTCGTATTTATCACAAAATCTTAATTCCACGACTCTTGTCTATAGGAACCTTGCTACGTTCCATTTTCTTCCAATATGGCATTCACGTACCTCCACGACAAGAGTTGGATGTTCGTCGACATTTTCTCGAGAGCCATTAATTTTTTCCTTAACGGTGTTTACTTTTTCACCGATTTTGCCTACGTACGTTTTAAGATACCGAAAGAGCACGAAATCTATTGTCCTTGTTATAAGTGTATGAACACGCAATTGTAGAAGAAGTCGGATGTTGAGTTACACATCATGAAAAACGGTTTCGTTAAAGATTACACAAAGTGGGATATTCACGGAGAAAAGGACGATGGAGGGCCAATGCAAGAGACGGAAAACGAATTCATTAAAGCGGAAACGAAGAGTGGAAAGAGATAGTAGAAGAGAAGAAATGACAGTTTGAAGAAGACGAAGCCGTCAAAGACGATGATACTGTGTTCACGCCGGTGGATGACATGAATGAGCTTATAAATGCCGCTGGACTTCCTTATGATACGGAAAGCACTGGATCCGCATTATTGGAGAAGTACAAGGCATCCTCGAGAATCCCTCTATATCCAAAATTACAAAGGATTTTCAATACTATCTTTTTTCATACGTCTCTTCCAGATCAAGTGCAAGAACATATGGAGTGACCAGTCTTTCACCGATCTCCTAGTATTGCTGAAGAAAGCTTTTCCCGACAGAAATGAAATGCCACCGAGCTGGTACGAGACGCAAAAGATAATCACAAATATCAGCCTAAAATATGAGAAGATACATGCATGCGAGAATGACTACGTTTTGTTCCAGAAAGAACACGCCACACTCAAAAGCTGCCCAGTATACGGGAAAAGCCGATTCAAGCCTAAGAAAGACTCGTGTTCGAGTGATATGCCCGTGAAGTTTCTTCGTTATTTTCCGTTAATACCGAGGCTGCAATGGTTATTTATGTGTGAGAAGACGGCGTCCAAAATGCAGTGGCACCATAAAGTGCCTCGTGAAGAGGGAAAAATGAGCCAGCCTAAAGATTTGATATCGTGAAAAGTTTTAGATGAAAAACATCTTTCATTCAGCACAGACCCTCATAACGTGAGGCTGGGGATTGCGAGCGATGGTTTCAGTCCATTTGGGATGGTTCGCGGCGGGCGTACTCCCAGTACTTGGCCCGTTGTGGTGACTATATACAACCTGCTGCCATGGAGGGCTATGACGCGGTCTTATTTTATGTTGGCGCTTTTAATCGACAATCTCTCGTTTGCTGAGAAAAATACCGATGTGTACCTTAACCCTTGATCGATGAGTTAAAACTGTTGTAGGAACCTGGTGTGAACGTATGACGCAGATGGTAAACAATTTTTCAGATGCGTGCTGCTTTATTATGGACGATTAATGATTTTCATGCCTACGGCATGTTGTCGGAGTGGACAACTCAAGGTAAGCTTGCTTGTCCTGATTGTCATATTCATACGAGCAGTGTACACTTGAAGTTTAGCAGGAAAGAGTCGTTTATGGGTCACTGACGATTCTTGCCTATAACTCACAGATTCAGAAGGAATAAAGGAATGTTCAATGGTAAGAAGGAGACCGGTATGCCGTCTGAATCATTGTCCGGTAATGACATACTGCAACAATGGAGAAGTTATCAGAATATCACGTTCGGAAAGAAACAGAACAAAGATGCAATGACATGCTATCTGGCTGGAAGAAGCTTAGTGGTTTATTTCAGCTTCCGTACTGGTCCGATCTACCGCTGCGCCAAAATTTAGATGCCATGCATATCGAGAAGGGCGTCTCCGAGCACATCATCATTCTTCTGCTGTGTAAGAATGGAAAAACGAAGGACAATCTCAACGCCCGTCATGATTTGACGAATTTGGATGGTTTGTCCATTAGAAAAGAACTGCAATCTCGACCCGTGGCTGGTAAATCGGGTTATTATGAGATCCCACCGGCAATCTACAACATGAACAAAGAGAAGTGGTGGTTCTTGCGTATGTTAAAAAAATTGAAAGTCTCCAACGGTTTATCATCAAATATTTCCAAGCATGTGCAACTAGAAAACGGAAATATCGTAGGACTCAAGAACCACGATTACCACATATTGATGCGGTATCCTCTTCCTTTATATCTCAGAGCATCGGTAAAACCAGAAGTTAGTCTCGTGCTTAACGACTTTTGCACATATTTCCGCCAATTGTGTTCCAAAAACATGGACGTCAATAAGATAGCAGAGCTCGAAAAAAACATTCCTTTGATCCTCTACAAGCTCGAAACTATCTTTCCACCTTCCTTTTTTGACATTATTGTTCACTTGTCTGTCCATCTGGCGAGATCAGGATTAGCGGTCTGGTCCATTACTGTTAGATGTATCCAATCGAGAGGTATTATTGACGTTTATTATTCATCATTTAAATTGCAAAGAATTGTCATGAATTATTAATTTATTTCATTTTCAACAGATATCTGTTAACTTAAAAAACTATATCCGCAACAAGTATTGTCCTGAAGGTTCGATTGCTCAAGGTTATCTTCTGGAAGAAATCACGTCTTTCTGTGCTCGTTTTCTGAACGACGATGTCAGGACGAAGCTGAACAAACCGCAGAGTGTTCCTGACAGTCCAATTAGAGCAGGAAAGTTAAAGAACATGTCTTACGATCTCGCGGCCAGTGTACATGCGTACATCTTGATAAACAGCGATTGTTTTGCTAAATATGTAGAGTAAGTGTTTATTATTTCATCGTTTTAAACGTTCGAAGTTAAATTTAATCTAATTAATATAACTGTATATTAACGAACAAAACGGACAAAGATATACTCACGAAATCGAATCCTACGACGTCGTCGAATGATAGGATCGAAGAACAGAGACGCACTTTCGCCGCTTGATCTATAAAAGTGAACGAACAATTGAATCGTGGAGAACACGTTGATAGAGAAGTCCACAACCTTTTAAATGGTCCAACGTTGCAGCTAAGTTTTAAAACGGGTACGGGGTATCCGGATATAAATTTAAGGTAGAAAGTACGGAACGTATTAGGGCTACGCAAAATAGCGGCATCGCAACCGTCGACGATGATGGAAATCCGTACTACAGTGTTCTTGAGGAAGTTATAGCGGTCTCATACCAGCATACGACTGTCCCATTTTATATATTCCAATACATATAGTACAATACCAAGACTGACCGGAGTATGAAGGTCGATCAATACGGACTGACTTTGGTAAACACTAAACGGATGTTACCAAAATACGACAGCTTTATCTTCCCATAATGACAACACAAATATATTATTCTCGAGACTTGCAGAAGGTTGGCTGGGATTTTGTTTGTCGTTGGAAACCGAGAGTTTATTATAACGTGCCAACGTTAAATGGCTCTGAAGATGAGAACGACGGTGAAATTCTCGCGATAACACGTCTCAGTCCATCTATTGAATGTACCAAGGATCCAAACTATTCTGCGCAGCCCATCCATACGTTTGTAAGAAGTGAGGCCAATTGATTGTCACGGATCAAGATTTTGAGAATCCACCTAAGATTTTGAGAATCTTCAGACAATATACCATATAAACGTGTTAGGTAATGAAGTTAAATTGAATGTTCTAAATTGTATAATGATTATAAGTAATGAAATAACGTTTATATATATGTGTGTGTGTGCATGATTTGATCATGGGTGCAGGCAAAGGCACTAAACGCCACAAGAGACAGCGTCTACAATACATTCTGAGTCGATCCATACCCGCCGACGAGACTATCCCAGGACCCTCAGCAAGATAGAAGCCGCAGCAGCAGCAGCTATCCCTAGCAGCGCTCCCCTATTACCACCACATCACCCCCAATATCCCCCTACTCACGCCGCATCAGCCCCGACTGTCCCCCTATCTTTACTAGCGCTCCTCCTATTACCGCCACATCACCCCCCATAGCCCCCTACTCACACCGCATCATCCCTGACTGTCCTCCAATCCTTACTAGCGCTCCCCATACTACCGTCAAATCACCTGCCGCGTCGCAGCCTCTCCTACCCCTACTAGTGCATCAGCGGGTCCTCAAACCCCGTCACTCCTGTGCATAGAGCGTAGTTTACTCATTTAAAATTTGATACATCATTACAATATAAGTGGATATTGAATCATCTAACAGTTTATTGTTTGCATATCCGTATTCTACTCACGGGATGGCGTCTGGCGCCGGTTCTAGCGCCACGCCAAGGACGACAGGTATAATCGTTATTTCTTAAAGTTTTTAAATAACGATTGTAATTTAAATTTGTCAAATTCTATATTCATATTCTAAATATTATAATATTGTGTCTGTATATCTATTTTTCACAGGCTCGAGCAGTGTTAGGACGAAGGGTCCTACCGAGCCCGACTGCTGTAAGCCGCGAGCGGATACTGGGCCATGGGATCTGATCTTTGACGCGACAGGTGTGCCTGTTGGAGAGCACACGACCCAGTGGGGGATTATGTTGGGCAGGAGGTCCGTACTTATTACAAGTACCCGCTCCATATTCGGTAGAACAAAGCCCAGACTGAGCGTGCTACGCGGTTTTTTGGGTCGAAGGAGGTCTGGGTTTCGTATGGCTCGGTTCCTCTACGTTTATCGCAGGCAGATCAAGAATATTTTAGCTATCAAGCCGAGCAATGAGGAGCGAGCTATTTAGTTTTAGACTCTTAGTTTGTTTATTTCCACAGTGTTATTTCTTTTGATGTGTGCCCATATTAGGACAGGATTCAGATATTGGTTATTGGATTTTGATTCGTTTCCGCTTATGCAGTTTCTTGATTTTATTTACTATGGCAAATGGACAAGTACTAGATAGATTATATATTTTATGTTCTTGATATCCTATAGACAGCCGTAATGTGACTGTGGAGGGATGATTCCTAACCACAGGTAGTATGGTTAGCTCTGTCACGTGACGTAGTTTATGTATCTTGGGAAGCGGGACGTGGCAGGGTTTGTTTGGTATCAAAGCTTTTGAAAATTTGGAGACACTACTTATTAGGCGGAAGGGTAGAATTACCGATCACAAAAGCCTAAAGTATGTGTTCACACAGAAAGAGCTCAACGTGAGGCAGCGTAGATGGTTAGAGCTGATGGCTGACTATGATCTTGATCTAAAATACCATCCGAGAAAAGTTAATGTAGTGCCGGATGCTCTAAGTCAGTTTGCCAGCAATACGGATGTTGACTGCACAGAAGGAGATTATCGTTGACCTTCAGAGATTCAAATACCCTTTCACACATTTAAATTTCAATCGTCGTTGTATACATATACATATAATTATTTGTTTAATATATTTCAATTTCAGACCAGGAAGAATTACAGATTCGTTGGCGAGCCCGACGAGGATAGCGTGTACAGGCCATTTGATATAGATCGCGCCCCTGCTCACTTCCTAGGCCAGTATCAAGCGATCAAGAGACTATCGACAATGGAAAATAAAGAGTGAAGTTTACTTTCCCTGGGCTGTGGCGACCGAGGATCAGCAGATGCACTTGATGGAGGTCATAGCGCTGGAGCTCCCGAGAGAGAATTGGCCGCTTCTTGTCGCCTATTTTGAGCGTGATGATATGCAGATATCAATTTAATTTTTAAGATTTTAACAATATAACATGAAATCATATTCTAAAATATATTATAATCTTTATTTTTGCAAGACGATGTCGGTTCGAAATAAGCAGAACCGGAACGGCGTGCGAAAACGCATTATCCCGATCCAAGGGAAGCGCTCGCAAGCCAAATACTCGATGGCACTTGGTGAGTATTTCAACGCTTAATTCCATATGTTTTCTATATCGTTAATTAATTATTAAACTAAATCCTAATTTCATCGCAGAGAAAGAAAGACCCCGCTAACTACAATGAAGCCAAGGGGTAGGTCGCGTTACACACGGGCACATACATGGTAAGTTTCATATAATCAAGTTGATTACGTATTTTAAGTTAGCACATGTGTATATATACACACATATATATATACATATATTCTATACAGACCCGGTTCCAGGAGCAGACGGATGCCTTGAGACTTAGTCCCGACAACTCGATCACCGCCATTGTCCCTATCCTGGATTTGATATCCGGCGGGATCACGCTAGGTATGAACGCGGGGTTGGTCCCGAGGCCCATCGATTTTTTCATAGACGTTCGATCGCGCATGAGTAAGCCGTGACCCAGACGCGAGCGGATGCGGTAGCTGCGTCGCAAGAGATCCATCGGCTCCGCGAGCATGTGAAGCAGCAGCATCAGACGCGGCAGGAGACGCGGCAGGAGCTTCAGGAGACACGGCAGGAGTTTTAGGAGCTTAGGGCGGAGATCGAAGACATGAGGCAGTCGCACGCCGATTCCGTCCAGCAGGCCATACGGAATGGGTTGAGTACATTCTTTAGGCCACGGGACGATGGAAGTGGATCGTCGTCCCAACAGCGTTAGTTCTATTTTTGATGTGCTGACACATACAATAGGACTTTAGTGGAGTATTGATCATATTGGACGATTTTTTGACACATACATTTTTTGATTTGTTGATTAATGGAGTATTGACCATATTGATTGTATGTATGTTTTTTGTTTATATTTGCATGCGACTCGGAGCTTATTACTTTGATTATCGTATATTGCGTGAAATTTGAATATATTGCGTGAATGATAATTATATATTGATACTTGTGAATGGAAATTATATATTACTGGTTGTGATTGAAATTAACGCGCGTGGGGCGCGGAAAATTTAATTATTTAAAAAATTAACTTGTCACGGTTGTAACCATGATTAAAAACAGTTGGTCACGTTTACAACCGTGAATAAAAAGCTACTCCAGATACTAATATCTAGTGCAGGTCTGTTATGGGTCACGGCTACAAGTTTTGTTCACGGTTGTAACCGTGCCCCAGAACTGGTTTTGTTCACGGTTAAAACTGTGAACAAAAACCCGGGGCTCACCAACTAACTGATTGTTTAACTTTTCACGCTAAGAAACGTTCACGGTTACAACCGTGAATGTTTCTTATTTTGTTCACGATCAGAACCGTGACCCAATATTTGCTTACGCGGGTTTGAGTCACGGTTCTCTCACGGTTTAAACCATGACTAAAAGTCCTTTTGTTCACGGTTTAAACCGTGAACAAATCCCTACCCTGTAGTAGTGATATTATTTGAATAGAATGGACGTGAAATTTGAATTCATCTAACTCGCTTGAACGGAAAGGATTTGCTTATTTAAGAATTTTTTTATAAAAAAAAAAGCAGCAGAGAGGTTATATATATATATATGGGGGTGATCCATTGCAAACCGGCCCGCGTTTTTTAAAAACGGGAACTCATAATCTACGGCATATTTTAACGATCTGATCCGTTCAAGTTGATCACCCTACCCTTAAATATATGTGTATGAAAAATCAAGGGATTTAAATACCACTAACCTATGCATCGGGATGACGTTTATATTGCATTATCGAAAGACGTTCATTATTGCACCCATCGATGCATAAGCAAGAGATCTTTAAATCTCTTGATTTTTCACATATATATTTGAAGGTAAGGTGATTAACTTGGACGGATCGTTAAAAATTTTCCTAGACCGAGAGTTCTCGTTTTTAAAAAAAACACGGGCTAGTTTGCAATGGATCACTCCCATATATATATATATATATATATATATATATATATATATATATATATAGAGAGAGAGAGAGAGAGAGATTAATGGAGGAACGAGGCCATAGGAGGGGATTTCCTCCTATGGCGTGGAAAAATACAACCTCCACCATTTTTTCCGACGATCGGCACCCATCATCATCATCGTTCTCATCTAAGATGTGCGTACACCAAGTTTCATGTGATTCCATAACTTTTTCACCGTTAATTTAGTGGGTTCAAAATTAACGGTTTACCAACAATAGAACTTTTTACATTGCTAAATCAACGGTGAAAAAGTTGTAGAATCACATGAAATTTGGTGTACCCACATCTTAGATGATAACGATGAAGATGATGGGGGCCGATCGTCGAAAAAATTGGTGGAGGTTGTATTTTTTCCACGCCATAGGAGGAAATTTCCTCCTATGGCCTCTTTTCTCCATTATTCTCATACACACACATACACACACATATATATAATGAAGGAAAGGTGCCTTAAAAAGGAGCTTCCTCCAGTGGTGCTGAAAAAATATACCCCATCATTTTTTCCGACGATTGGCATCCATCATCTTCATCATTATCATTTAAGATGTGGGTACACCAAATTTCATGTGATTCTACAACTTTTTCACCGTTGATTTAGAAGGTTCAAAATTAACGCTTTACCGACAACAGAACTTTTTACATTGCTAAATCAACGGTGAAAAAGTTGTAGAATGACATGAAATTTGGTGTATCCACATCTTATATGATAAAGATGAAGATGATGGGGGACGATCGTCGGAAAAAATGGAAGGTATATATTTTCGACGCCATGGAAAGAAATTCCCTCCTAAGGCCTCTTTCCTCCATTATTCTCATATATATATCTATGTATATATATATATATATATATATATATATATATATATATATATATATCACTTTTTCACCGTTGATCTAGCGGATGCAAAATTAATGATTTACTGACAATAGAACTTTTTGCATTTCTAATTCAACGGTGAAAAATGGTGGAACCACATAAAATTTAGTGTATCCACATCTTAGATGATAAGGAGGAGGATCAATAGGCCCCTAACGAAAAAGTCTCATACGGCCTCTTTTCTCATTATTCTCTATATATAGAGAGAGTGTGATCTATTGCAAACCGGTCCGCGTTTTTTAAAAACGGGAACTCTCGATCCACGACATATTTGAACGATCCAAACCGTTCAAGTTGATCATACTCGAAGGTCGAGTGATCAACTTGAACGGTTTGGATCGTTCAAATATGTCGTGGATCGAGAGTTCCCGTTTTTAAAAATCATGGACCGATTTGCAATAGATCACTCCCCACACACATGAGAATAATAGAGGAAAGAGGCCCTAGGAGGGTTTTTCGTCAGGTAGACAAAATTTATAAAAAAAAGCAGCAGAGAGGTTATATATATATATATATATATATATATATATATATGAGTGCTCTATTGCAAACCGGTCCGCGTTTTTTTAAAACGGGAACTCTCGATCTACGACATATTTTAATGATCCGATCCGTCTACTCTCAAATGTGTGATATGAAAAATTAAAGGATTTAAAGACCTCTACTAAATTCATCGGATGAAGTTTATGTCGCATTATCGAAAGACGTTCATTTTTTACCCATTCGATGCATTAGTTAGAGATCTTCAAATCCTATGATATTTCATAGGCATACATTTGAGGGTAAGGTGATCAACTTGAACGGATCAAATCGTTAAAATATGTCGTACACCAAGAGTTCTCATTTTTGAAAAACACTAACAGTTTGCAATAGAGCGCTCACACACATATATATAGAGAATAATGAAGAAAAGAGACCCTATAAGGTTTTTTCGTTATGTGGCATCAAAAATCTATATCTTCCACGATTTTTTCGACGATCGACACCCATCGTCATCATTTTTATCATGTGATGTGGATACACCAAATTTTATGTGATTCTACCACTTTTTCACCGTTGATTTAGCAATGTAAAAAGTTCTATTATTGGTAAACCGTTAATTTTGCACCCACTAAATCAACGGTGAAAAAATGGTAGAATCATATAAAATTTGGTGTATTCACATCTTAGATGATAAAGACGATGATAGGTGCCGATCATCGAAAAAAATCATAAATGGTCTACTTTTTCGACGCCACCGGAGGAAATTCCCTCTTATGGCACCTTTCCTCTATGGTGTGTGTATACTATGGAGGAAAGGTGGCGCCGAAAAATGTCTATCGTCTACCTTTTGTTTCGACAATCAGCACTCAACATCCTTACCTTCATTGTCCACGATGTAGTTTCACCAAATTTCATGTGATTCTAACATTTTTTCACCGTTGACTTAAAAGGTGCAAAATTAACAGTTTTCTGATAATAGAGCATATTTAAAATTTTCACATCACTAGATCAACGGTGAAAATGTCTTCAAATCATGTAAAATTTGGTGTATCTACATCTTCGATGATAAGGATCATGATAGTGCCGATCGTCGAAAAAATCGGTGGAGGGTATACTTTTTTTGGCGCCATAGGAGGGTTTCCCTCCTAGAGCCTCTCTCTCTCTCTCTCTCTCTCTCTATATATATATATATATATATATATAGTGGCCAAGCTAATAGTACTCATCATAAATCAGAAGTAAAATTCTAATAGTACAGACATGGAAAGTGTGGGAAATGGTTCTACAGTTACATATGGATAACACTCGAAGTTTTAAAAAAAAGGTAATACCATTCGAAGTTCTTCAGGCGTGATATATCCATCTCTATCCACATCAAATTTGTCAAAGGCAGCTTGGGAACGTGAATTCCAAATTTCATTGTTGTGTATCTCCAACTGACGTACATGTAAGGTTGCAGCAACGAATTCAGAGAAATCCACCAGTCCATCCGTGTTACTGTCAATCTGTCATAAATAATTATAATTAAGCATTAAAAATTCAAAACCATTATTAAGACACCACAATGAAATCATGTGTAATCATCGCAGTACATAAATCCGCAACATAGAGAAACACCTTAGCACTCCTCAACAAAATAAAAAAATAAAAATAAATATATACATATAAGAACTTAGCTCTTGTAGTATATGCATTTATAAATGCTCCATTGTTCTTTTTAAATGGTAATACAAAAAAAATCTATAAACACAAGCTATAAGATGAGCATATGGAGTATTGTCTTGCATAGAATTCCTATGAAATTGAAAGGGAGAAATCTATGGGATGGCTATAAGACCAGCATTGCTTTATGGATTGAATAGTTTGGCATTTAATAACATGTATGTGATGGGTGAGCGACAATATTCTAGAAAATTAAACTAAGGGTGGCTTTATTGAGGAAGAGCCAATTGAGATGATTTGCATATATGCAACAGAGATCAATCAATGGCCACAAGCAACAATGTTGAGGTGCCTGTTCATGGAGCAACGAGGGCCATAGGTAAGCCTAAATATACATAGTAGGTGGTTAAATATATATGAGAAAACAGGGCCTGCAGTGACACTGCAGGTCCCGACTGCAGTGACACTGCAGGCCCCGACTGCAGTGCCCACTCACAGCCCCGGGTGGCCCCCGGCAATTTTGCACTTAGGTCCCTAGGCCCCTCCCAGTGCTGGGAGTGTCAGGACCCATTTCCTCTAAAGATATTGTAGGTATCAATTTAATCAAGGAGATGGCACTCAACAGAGCTAAATGAAAGAAAAGAATCCATATATCTGACCCCAAAAGTTGAGGATAAAGGCTTTATATAGGCATGCAAGAATAAAGATCAGGTACATTCCACCCCCACTACTGTCATGTAAGTATTATCATTTGATGGGTAAGTATGAATTTTGTAACTCATGTTCAAGTCTGAGATTTCATTTTACATGCAACACGTTATTTCTCAATATTGTAGGTGACGAAACTGCAATTTTGTACATACTGGCAGTAATATTGATCTTCTATGAAACACATGCATGATACATAAAAGAAACAGGATCTAAAGTACAATTTCTTACAGCTTGAAGTATCTCTAGAACACGTGGCTCTCTCATTCTCCAAGGAATATCTTTTGCAAGAGCCTGAGAAAAGCCAGTAATTTCAAATTATTACGCAGTGCATGCAATAAATCAATTGCTAAACGAAAATATTAAACAAAATAATAAATGAGGGTGTCAAAAAAGCTTATGCTCGTAAATCTATCTGATTAAAACCCCAAGAGATGGCATTACAATGAGAATGAGTTGATGACACAAGATATACAGAATCTGCACAGTTAAAGTTATATCCAAATCATAATTTTTTTTTCTTAACGAGATTTGATACTCCAAACCTCTAGATCTAACAAAACTTTGCTGACCACTAAATTTTTGAATATTCTGCAAATTGCAACAATTGAAACAGCAAATGCTTAATGTATAAAGCTCACCTGTCTCATTTCTTCTAGACTGATCGAACCATTCTTATCAACATCGATTGCATCAAATTGGTCACGGAGATCAGCCAACTCATCCTCATTTAGTGTACTTGCTAGTGCCTGAACAAGCCAATGGACATAAATGATAGAGTTTCGAGACGTGAGGGGGAAAATAGAAAGAAAGAGAAAGGAGAAAGACAAATACCCTTAGTGCAAATTGCTTCAAACGGCTATACTTGACAAATTGTCGCATGTTGGATAGAACCGATATATCTACTGGGATATCCAATGCATTTCCGCCTTCTCTCACCCATGGGTGTGCTGTAAAATAACAACCATACAAAAATGTCCCTTAGCTTCTTAATAATCTGGTCATGTACGAATTAGTGTATTTACAAAGAAATTGGCATTCAAGACTCTTAATGTCCGGGCCACAGAGACACTGCATTACAACCCAAAGGTATGGTGATGATTTACATTCTGGAGGAAAATTTTACATACTCTCAACTCATCCCTGCAGGTAGTGCCTTTTTCTTAGGCCGAAATCTGGACTTTTGGCCAACGTTGGTTTTTCCTCTTTTTAAATTAAATATGCGGTTTTAAATACTTTATAATGCGGTACTTATATCCGTCACACTGCACCGAAACTCCAAACTTGTGGTCAGGGTTGAGAAGTACTTTGAAAACTTCAACAATAACTAGGTTGGACACTACATATTTTGTACACACTCAAAAAGATGCTTTAATATTGCGTCACTTATGCCCAAGAATTATTATAGAGTAGAAACTTCATACATACACAAAGCTTGAGCAGCAGTCAATCTAGTGCAAGGATCTTTAACTAACAACTTTTGCACAAAGTCTTTGGCACTGCTACTTAAGCTTGGCCAGGGCTTTCGTCGGAAGTCTGGTTTGTTCCTTAAGACCTGCAACTCCGAAAAATGAAAATATAATCAAATGTCCTCCTGATGCTAGATAAAAATTATCAAGTGGAATTTATTTTTTTTTAAATATCACTCAAATCAATCGCAGTACAAAATTGTGAGACCTTGTTTGCTATAATAAAACATTAACCCAAGTGTCATTATTGCAGATATGCGTTAAAACTTGGAAGTATATTTCGTTGTTTGATTCAAATGCAATTCCAACTACATGTTTTAGAAAACATTTATTTGGTGGTTTTAGCTGCGGCGGAATGATTCAGTCCTTTTTCATTGTGTTTCAGATCACATATTTTGTTGGTGATGGAGTTTTTCTTGTTCTTGATGATGATAGAGTTTTTCTTGTTAATTTTCCTTGAGTTCTTTGCCATCAGATATTGTAGATAGTTTAAATTTAAGTTTAAGTATTCGAATCAAACGAGCCTGATTTGTTCTCAGGATCATAGATAGTTCAATTTAAATTTTTGTTAGCCATTGGCCCGATCCGGCCCAATATCCACCCATATAAGTGGGCACCCTATATATTCATATATAGGAGGCTAGGGTTTATATGATATATGAGAAATGAGATATATGATAATGCATAGAGAGTTTTTCTAAAGAGAAAAACTAGAGTGTTGTCCCCTCCTTCATCCTCCTCTACTTTGGGTTGGCTTACGGGATGATCAAGTGGGAGATTCTCACTTTCTACTAAAGTGTAATTTCCCTTCGGCCATTATTTGGAGGCGATAAAGATCAGATCTTCTACGTGACATGGGCAAGAAACGATCCAACCAATCGAATCAGGTATATCGTAAACCTTTAGGATGGATATATATATATATATATTTCCGTTGTGCAAAATTGCTTGTTATGTATATACGTCACCTAAAGTGTACATTGGTATCAAAGTCATTCATCCCACGTTCGTAGAATTATAGATCTGTGATATTTAAAATATTTGCAACTCAAAAGTTGCGTTTCTTTTATCTAAATCTAGATTAATTTTTTTTTAAGACAGATCTATGATATTAGGGTTATCGTTTGATAGATCTTTTAAGATCTGTCTATTTTGCATCATTATGTGTCGTCATAGATTAGATCTAACTTTTTATTACGCTTTGATGCAGTCTTTTTTGTTCGTTGATGTGAAATAACCCATGGAACAAAAGTGAGATAAGTTTTTTGTAAAGATTGGATGTTTTGTGTGAAAAGAAAATTTTAATTTTTTTCTCTTTTGGGGAGCATTAATGGCGGCACGGTCGCATTTTTCTCTAAAGCCTAACCCTATTTTTTTATGAAAGAAAACTTATGGAATATTTTTTTGGAGTTTAGTTGAACCAATTTTTTTTTTTTTTTTGGTTGGACCAAAAAGATTT
Organism: Agapanthus africanus; assembly: GCA_030015575.1. Classification (NCBI taxonomy): domain Eukaryota; kingdom Viridiplantae; phylum Streptophyta; class Magnoliopsida; order Asparagales; family Amaryllidaceae; genus Agapanthus; species Agapanthus africanus. The sequence continues at coordinate 35,114,486 of CM057339.1, forward strand.
TGGGATATTGGTTTGGAACCAAATATTTTTTTGGGATTTTAGTTTGGAACCAAATATTTTTTTGGATTTTTGGTTTGGGACTAAAAACATCTTTCTTGGTATTTTGGTTGGACACCAAAATTTTTTTGATTGTGGTAGTGGGTCAAATATTTTTTTAAAAAAATAATTTCTAAAAATTTTATATTTTCGAATTTTTTTAAAAAAATTATAAAACTAAGCCGGGCTCGATGGCTCGAGCTGGGCCGTGAGTCGAATTTTAAAAAAAAATCCCAGAAAATTCATTAAAAATCCATAAAAATCCCAGAAAATTCAGAAAAAATCCAGAAAAACAAGAAAAATATTTTTAGTTATCTTATTTTTGGGGAATTTCACACTGAAGTTTTGGATTAGTTAAGGCTTTTACTGTTAACTTTGAGAGTGTTATTTTTTCGAAAATTTTGTTTGCTCACCAAATGTTTCAAATTTTTTACTTGCATAAAATCTTGGAGATTTACTGGGTAGTTGTTCCAGTGGGAGCGCCTGGGACGCGTATTAATTTCACGAATAAAACAAAAACCCTAATAAAACGGACAAGATTAGATAGGGTGGTTTAAATGAAAATGAAATTTGTTAGATTGATTGTTGCATTTTGTGTTGTGCATGTCATATTATATATACAAAAATACATACTGCATTAATCTGACAAATTTAAAGTAAGAGATTTTGAAAGGAGACAGGAGTATCGATTCAACTACCCAATCTACTCTGTTTCTAGGAAATATGTGATCCGTTTCTCTATCATTTTAACAAAATTTTATACTTTTGAAGAATGTGGTTGGAGCCATAGGCCTTCTTCTCTTTCTTCGGAGTGTAGGTTTATTATTTTTGTTAAGATGGATTGAAAACGAGGCGTTTTTTGGAAAATAACGGCACTCCATTATATGTCATAGTCTTAACGCATTCATAATAAAGTCAAGATATCATCAGTCTCACCAGGAGTGAGATGATAGATGATAATAATATAATAAAATAGAAACATTAGTTTAATATTATATGAACCAAACTGAAAGACTTGGACGGTAGTGACGAGGTGGCAGCGATATTGCAGGGCTACATGACGCAGCACCATTGAAGTGGCAGCGATGTAGTGGGGATACACGACGCAGCACCATCGAGATGCAGCAATTTTCGGAGGATTGGCGAATCTAGGATCGCTATATGTGTTGGACGTGATGAAGAGCGATATCATTAGTGATCATATGTTTTACTGCCGAGCACTCACGGTTTATATTGAGGGGTAGTTACAGAGTATTTACGCCCCAAGAGATAAGTTGTGCGATGATTAAGGGTAATCTATACGGCGTGGCAACGTCACATTATTTCTTAGTTTGGCCTTATTTCCATATAAGGAGTCGAATCACGTAATATGGATACACTTAAGAGTTATATCTACATTGCTCCGGGATCTAAAGAGTGCTGCTACAGTTAGACTGTAGAGCGACAGCAGTAGACGGCTACATGTTTTCTACTCGATATATATATGAAACAGTTAGTTATGCGGAAAACAAATATGTTGACGTTTGTTAGTATATTTGAGTAACTGGGACTTAAAATTTAATCGCCAAGGGCAAAAGAACCAAGAACGCCGCTAATATGTTGACAAAATCAATAGTGCGCAAGGGCGGGTGTCCTAACGAAAGAAGAGTTCAATCAAGCTACAAAAACATGAATAACGCGCCAACTTAAGTGATCTGACATGTAAAAATGTGCTGGAAATAATGGATATAATAAGTCCAGCGTTTAACTGTGGGAATTTGAGTCGCTCCACTCGTCAGGGTACTAAGTGAATATAGGTCTTCTGCTTGGAACAGAAAAGTTTGTGGAAGCAAATCATATGCCGAGAACATATGAGTTAATTCTGCATCGGGAATGCAGATAACTATCCAAAAATCATCTTCCCATCAGTTACAGTTTCAATCTCAGCTTAAGATATTTAAATAGCTTAGCGGGACAATCTGTCTAATGAGTTTCTTATGGTTTTGAGCATTGACCCCTATAAATGTCATGAGTGGCATGATAGATTAGGTCAACAGATAGATGGGATGACTTAACCATCTGGGATGGATGAGATAGCATTTGAGCCAAAATAAAATCTACTTGTGAGAGTTGCCTTAGAGGCAAAACTACCAGAGAAAATCATTTGGATATCCATTGCAGATAATTCACTCCAATAGATACGGACCAATAAATATGAAGACACGGTGTTGTAAAAAACGGATTACTCGTCCGATTACATGGTCGAGTACCCGTACTCGGTCCCCCAAACGAGTGGGGAATCAATTACTCGGTGAATTATTTGGACATAGTGATTATTCCCTCTAAACAGACATTAATCGGTCCATTAAGCGTTAATTGGCCTGATTATATATTCCAAGGCCTTGCTCATATAAGATCATGCCTAAAACTCATTAAACCCAAAGTTGGCATGTTATTATATTAATTAACTTATCACATGTTAACCCAAAACTTATAAACTCACATTCACAACTCAAACCCACAATCTTCTAGTTTAGTCCGGACGATTTAACATTACGTCAAGGGTATATTTGTTTGCTATATCTCTATATTATTTGTAAATACTATATATTTATATAATTATATTAAAATATTAATGGCCGCATAATCTTTGTAAAACGATTAATCACCAAGTAATCCGATTATACGCTACCCGTTGGCCGAACGAATAAAAAACGAGTACATGTTTTACTACATTGAAGACACGTAGTTGAGTTTCCTAATTCAACACTTTCATTAATAATTACTCGATAGACTACTAATCTCAGATGGAACTGAAGTGTTGATTTGTATCAAACGTCGTGTCAGTGAAGTGAAGAGTTAGTACATGCAAACAGGGTTCCCAGGTGGACAAATCATAAAAATTAGCAATAAATTAATACTTATCTAAACAAAAGACCTTTCATCTGCCCATCTTTCTCACCCTTCACCGGCACTCAGCCTCTCCGCTCAGTCCGCCCCATCTCTTCCTCGTCGTCGTAAGTTCACCAGCGCTCCTCGTCGCCATGAGGAGTTTGCCGGCATTAATAGCTTCTCTCACATTGCTTATATTTGGAATCTATGGATTTTTAGCTCGTAAATTAGGACATATTGTTCCAACTTATGATTTATTCAAAATTTCAGCACAAATTCTTTTTTAAAATACTTCAAAATAGGTCGATTTGCCCATTATATTCAATTTTCTTCAATATTGAAAAAGATTTATTCTAATTGGTCATTTTCCCCTTATGTTCAATTTATTTTTGCTTTGATATGTGTTTGCTTTAATTCTCGTATTTACCCAATTAAGTCAGATTTGCTTCAATTTTATGCATGTTTCAGGGTTTTCTTGCAGCCATGTATCTTTGTAGACGCAAGTTTGAAGCAATGCTAGATGATTGTTGATTTTGAAAATGTTTTGAATCATTTGGCACAAACAGTATTTGGTTCAATTGCACCTATATTAGGCTATATTGAGTTATACATTTGTTGGCATTAGGCTAAGTCAAGCCGGCCCAATCGCCCGTCCAATCAAGCGGATGGGTCAGCTGACCAGACCCGTTATGAGTAGCCGAGCACAAGTCGAGCTCGAGCTCCATAATAGGATCAACCTAATAGGTGGTCAAACCCTATTCAGGGTTCGGTCCCGATGCAATCTTAGTCATCAGTCGTCCGTTTTGTCCCTCTACCTCTACACACACACACACACACAATAGGTCTAAGGTTTGCAACTATGGATAGACACAGATTGATGGAGAGAAATCCATGAGAGTATGCAACCTATGGAGAACTAGGTTTCATAGTTTCTTGGCCGTCTTCCTCAAACTCTCTAGCAACCGCGGTGGATTAGGGGGATTTTCAATATGCTGGGATTGTTCCCCACATGGCCATCTAAAGAAGACGAGAATATGCGCATGAAGAACGAATCAACAATCCAACGATTTCAGGTGTTCTACTACCCTGCAAAGGTACGCATATCTTAGAATTTGTAGGCCACTAATTGTTTATATGCTTTGTAACGACCACAAAATCTTGGTACTTTCCTTGTATTTTCCCTTCTTCAAGAAATGCTATTTTCTTCGAAACACTTGTAAATATATTTATTTCCGTTTAAATTATATACATGGTCCATTCTTATATATCTTGGTTATAACACAGCATTGTTATTCTATTGGTTAAGGTTTGAACTCCGACTGAAATATTTTAGTTTTTATTTTAATTCCCTAAGTTTTAAAACCAATATCATATTTTTATATAACCAAATATTTTAAAGAGAAAAGATTTTTTTTCTAATTAAAAATAAAATTTATTTGTTTATTTTAGTTTGTTGTTTTGATAAGCTTGTTTTGATTGTTTTCTTTTGTGGGATTTTGGGGGATTGATAGAATTTAATAAATCCTAACCCCTCAACTTTATTCGAATATTAGGTTTTATGTGGGTATATACATTCCAACATTTTATACTTGCAGTTGTTTATATAGTGCATAAATTACTTTAGTACTAGCATTCCATGCGTATACATTCAATTAAAAGTTGGGTTTTAGTAAGATACAAGTTCCAAGATAATAATTGTAATACATATAGTTGTAGTATGATTAGATTTGAATTTAGTGTTATATCATATGAAATTGTACACGTAATTAGTATATTTAATATATATTATATTCATAAGTAAAACTTGTTTAGAGTTTTTATCTTGTTTTCAATCATTTGTGTATAGTTATTATCAGTTTAATATTATACATTTTTAAGCTTTTAGTGTTATATACATTTTATACAAATTTAGACATTTGTTATTTTATATTATATTTGTTTTTATATTTGTTACAGTTTTATGGGAATAAATCTATTATACAAAACATTTTATATATTAGTTACAATTTTATTTGGTTAGTGTTTTACAAAAAAATCTAATAATGTGTTTTATTGGTCTTCAAGAAAAAAAGGCTACACCTCCTTCAAGTCTAATATTTTTTAATAAAACAAACCAAATATTTTAGTCTTGTTTTTATTTTTGTTTTTTTAAAACAAATATCGAGATGGTTGTCAAATCTCATTATTCTTGTTCAGATTTTATTTCCAATATCCGATATTGTGATTTAATATATTCATTGACGATTTGAAATTTAAAGAAATTCTAGATCTTTTAAATAACCAGAAACCTTTTCTTTCTGTCTGTCATATATTATAAAAACATCGTAAGTCCAAAATTCTTCTTCTCTGCCCTCTTTATTATCTCCGTTCAGAAGCCTGATGACGAGAGAATCGAATGATGGGAGAAAAAGACCCATCCTCTCATCTCGATCTAATCGAGATATTTTTCGCCTGTTAAGAAACGATCCTAAATCGTCCCTTTATAGTAAGTCTCATTTTCTATTATTTTAGTTTGAATTTACTGTTTATTTTTTTGGCATATAAAGGATGTTGCTGAAATCTTGTGATAGTGTTGGCATGATTTTAGAAAATTGTTTTCTTATGATATGGTTATGATACTATTTTGGTTACTTTTATATTATTTTAAAATTTATATGTTTTTTGAATACTAATGTTTCTTTTTCATTGTACTATGCTTAAGCATCAACACATTAATAGCTAAAACACATTTTATGTTATGGAAAGAATTTTCAGTTTTCGTTTGTTTTATTATACTATTAAAATAAATTTATCAGTTTCTAAATGCATGGTACGTGTTTCATTTCATATCATTATGTATTCAAATATACTTTACTACTAGTTTTTCACATATAATATGTTTTTCCGTATAGCTCACACATACATGGTAGCAAGTTAGTCAATATTGTATACCGTAGTATAGTGAAGTTTGTATACTGTAGTATAGTGAAGTTTATATCATGATATAGATGGGAATATTTAACGAATATTTATATAGAGGTTTTTTTATTAAATTAAGTGGGCAAACTCTCGAGTGAAATATGGATAGTAATAGTCAATATATATATAAAAATAGTTTTATAGATAAGTTAGTTATGAGTTACAACATTAGTAGGTATAGTTTATGTAGTTACATTTTAAAACCTCAAACCAAATCTTGACATCAATTTATATGTGTTTTGTTAACAGTTACAGTTTTTAGTTCACATTGTAACCTTATGTTTCGCTATATATATATATACTGTATAGTACATAGATTAGTAGTAGTTATTTTAAATATTCACGGTCTTTATAATATTCAAAATAATTAACATTATTTACAGTTTTAGTTGTGTATGGTTGTTATCAATCTTTTGGGTCAGCACATTTTCACACGCAGTTATAAAGCATGTTTTAATATTTTTCCGTATATGGGGTATTAACTTTATTTGTGGTTTCGTAATGATCCAGTGACTGCTCTGTCGTAATTACCTAACTTATGAGCGATGACGTCTCCCCGTGGTCAGTACGAAATTCATAATTTAGGTTAAATCGGTTTGTTATATCGTTTTTCTTTATGTATGAAATCTGAATTTCTGGAACTGTTGAAACAGATTACACTTGCATTAGAATAGACATGACTATTAACTCTGGATTCCAATTTGAGTAAACTCAAGTTGCTGGAACATCTACAGAGAGCTAGCTACATTTTATTTCTAGGTTAATTTACCCGAAAAGTTATAGAAATTTATAAAAATAGAATCCTAATAAAATATGACGAATCTGGACTGCGGCAGAAACTATCTGCACGGTTGTAGTAAATAGTCATAACTCTCTACTCGTTTATCGAAATCGGGATTTTCTTGTTGCAAATCATTCATGACACGCAAGCGCTAAATTTTCCGTCTAATAGAGAAAATCAGAATCTAGACCAAAACCTACAAAAAATGTAAGATACTACCAGTGTACGTATTCTGGAATCTGCACCGGCCTGCTCTGCGCATTGTTACAGAAACCTGTGTAACTCTGTCATCGGGGACCGATCGAGGCAAACTCATTCTAGTTATTTACACGATGCTCTGAACTATAAATTATTCCTTATGTAAGATCCCTTAATTCTAAAATAAACCCATAGATTTCTGCATGCAAACTTATGATTATTTCTGGTCTTAAACTGATCTATTATCACACGATTGTTACATATATATAGAGACTTAGAATTATATCTAGGACTTGATATGTATTCTCAGGAGTCTCATGACCGACTCATGAATGGGCCCGTGTTTCCTGGCCCCTGGATGATAGCCTTAGGTCTGTGAATACTCTAACGATAGTTGGAGTCTCATTACTCATGAGTGGGCACGTGTTTTCTTACCTTTGGATGAAAGCCTTAGGTCTGTGAATATTCCTTATAGTTGATACCCACACTCAATGGCAACTCAGGAGTCCTATTACTAACTCGTGAATGGGCCCGTGTTTTCTGGCCCCTAAATGATAGTCTTAGGTATGAATACTCCGGCGGTGGTTGGAGTCCCATTACTCATGAGTGGACCCGTGTTTTCTTGTCCCTGGATGACAGCCTTGGGTTTGTAAATACTCCTGTATTGGATTATACTATCTTAACCTGAACCTGACATGAACCACTTGAATATCACGAATCTAATGAATCTCGTGAATATGACATGTACACTATTTATTGGATATATATATACATGGGGATGAAGTAGCTCGAAAATGGGGGTATTATATATATATATATATATATATATATATACAAGGAAACACGGGCCTATTGCATTATATATATATATATATATATATATATATATATATATCACGAATCTCATGAATCTCATGAATATATTGAATCTCGTGTTGTTCCGTGGCATTACAGAATATCCTGGTTACATAATAAAACTCCCACAATCGAGCTTATACTTATAGTTACTAGCACTGAAATATCGAATATCGTGATACTGTAGTAACATTGCACTGATTAACACATGCTACTTATTTGACATGCACACTACCATTTACTGTTCACAGTTATTCTCATGCCTATTATTATGTATACCATGTTTCGTGTCAAATATCGTTTAATGATTATAGTAATACACTATAATTTAACTAGTATACCAAAAATAATTCTACACTACATTCTTATTAGTATGACATGATATTTTACTAAACTAATTTATTATCAAATAATTTTAAAATAAAATATACCTTATATATTTTTATAATCATGAATCGATGTACCTTGTTACCTTTTGATGATGTTAATAATCCTATACATGTTGCTATTCCTAAATTACAAAACTTTATTATTACTATTTTATATAAATTAAGTAAATATTATTATTGTATTACATTTTTTCCAACTGATTAAAACCATGTACTAAACCTATTAGATTATAAACATTAATAACTAAATTAATTATAGCCAAAATATCAATGTTTCGTTGTAAATACTATTAACATAGAAAAATATTGTATTCTAATAAAATAGAGACTTACCGAGATTTAGTTCGCTGACGTTATTCCTGTTTTCATATTTTCTTTCTTTGGGAATGTCGTCAGACGACTTTGATGCAGATGACGAGGCTAGGTACGAGGTGGTACCAACCGAGAAGGACAGTCAATATTTTTCAAGTCAGGCCGAGCTCTAGTTTTCCTTTTCAGTAAGCATGTCTTTTGTTCAAGGCTATCTTACATTCCTAGTTTCTTGAATTTTCGAACTGTGTTCGGTTATCGTTTTTGGGACTATTATAAATATTGTTGGATATTTTATAAGTTTTAAAATTCCTGTACTCTAATTTCCTTTACTGCTTATATAAACGCTTAGCGTATTCATGTCGAGAAAAATTGCTTCTCGATATAAATACGTTGCGAACTTGTCGCACTCGTTTCTCGTTTTTTGGAAAGCGGGACGTCACTAATACCCTAAAGCAGTGCGGTCTTCGGACATCATGATGATCTGCTCTGTCCACACTCAGTGCGGTCTGTTGCGGATACATGGTGATCTAAGTGTGGAGTCGCTTCAGAACAATAGGATCGGGTCTCTGAAGTACATTCCGAAAGAGGACCGAACTGTATTATAAATATAATGATGACACCCTCAATTACAGAGACACCTTTTAAGTGAACCGGCACTGCAGGAGCTTGAGAACTCCGTAGTTAACCTTGCTCGGGCCAGGGAAATTCTGAGATGGGTGGCCTCCTGGGAAGTGTCCCCTGGTCGGGTCCGGTTTGCTCTAAAGGACAAAACCATGCGGTTTCGGTCAGAGCGGAAATACTATCTGTACTAGGGTGTGGGGCATGATATTTATAGTGGCCCATGCAGGTCCCTCAGTAGTAGGTATGTGGTTCAAGGACGATCCATTGTTCTTAGATGGGAATATAATACCCCAGAGCAGTGCGGTCTTCGGACATCATGGTGATCTGCTCCGTCCACACTTAGTGCGGTCTGTTGCGAACACATGGTGATCCGAGTGTGGAACCGCTTCAGAACAATGGGATCAGATCCCTGAAGCACGTTCCGAAAGAGAACCGAACTGCATTATAAATGTAATGATTTCACCATCAATTACAGAGGTGTGTTTTAAGTGAACCGGCACTACAGAAGTTTAAGAACTCCGTAGCTAAGCATGCTCGGGCCAGGGAAATTCTAAGATGGGTGACTTCCTGGGAAGTGGCCCCTGGTCGGATCCGGTTTGCTCCGAAGGACAAAACCATGCAGTTTCAGCTAGAGCGGACAATACTATCTGTACTGAGAGCGAACAATACATTTCGAAAGATGACCGAACTGCATTATAAATGTAATGATGCCACCCTCAATTACAGAGGTGCCTTTTAAGTGAACCGGCACTACAGAAGCTTGAGAACTCCGTAGTTAAGCATGCTCGGGCCAGGGAAATTCTAGGATAGGCGACCTCCTAAGAAGTGGCCCCTGGTCGGGTCCGATTTGCTCCGAAGGACAAAACCGTGCGGTTTCGGCCAGAGCGGACAATACTATCTGTACTAGGGCGTAGGGCGTGACATGCTTCGCTGTTATTTGAGATTCTCTTGCAGATTCGAATCTGTATGAATCGATCGGCGATCTAAGAATCGTTTCACCACAGTCTTACATTGGTATAAAAGCTATTAGGGCTGTCTAATCCGTTTTACCAAGGTTTTGAATCAGGTTTAAGTTAACATCTGTTCATAAAAATTATATTTTTTATTAGAGTTGTTCTTATGAAAACCTTTAAGCTTTTTAAATCTTGAAAATTATAATTTTATTAAATCTATAGAAAGCGCATGATAAAACGCGATGTTTCAAGTAGATCGATCTCATAAGACTAATTTAAGGATTAAAGCTAATTTGGGAAAATATAATTCTTAACGATGAAATAGATTTTGCATATGAGGATGGGGCCGTGATGAAGTAGCATCAGCGGCGGCCATCATGTTTGCAATCGCGCCGTTGCAAAAAGACGATGACGGAGATGAACATGACAACCCTAACCCTAATTTTGAATTTAAAATTATTTAAAATTTTCCAAATTAATGGATTTTTCTGGAAAAAATTAAATTCCAAGAGATTTTTAAAGAAAAGATATTCTTAAATTTTTAAGAGATTTAATAACATTTGTTAAATCTTATATTTAATTTAAAAAATTCAGAATATTTGATGCTGGCAATTCGAGGCGTGTGCAGCCTCGAACCCCACACGCGGGGGGTGGAGCCTCTGAGCCAGTGTGGTTCGGCTCGGACATGAGCCAGCCCGGGTGGCTCCACACGGCGCGCCAGAGCTGAGCCGGCTCGGCCAGGCTCGGCTCGAGCTTAAGCCGGCTTGTCCAGACGCGGTCCAGCTCGAGCATGAGCCGAAGTGTGTGGGCCTAGACCCAATAAGGCCTTGGGCCTCATTTTAGGGCCTAAGCTATTTTTATATGTTTTTCTGATTTTAAAATTATTTTTAAATTGAGAAAATTCAGAAAAACTACAAAAAAAATCCAGAATATTATTTTGAAAATTCAGAAATTATTTTGGGGATTTTGGGACATATTTTGGCTAGTGTGAGACAAATAAAATTAATTTGTGACGCCGAAATAATATTTATTTTTAATCCTAAACAACCTAGGGTTGTATGTGATAGTCAGTTTCAGTAGGAACACACACGTGTGGGTCGATTGGAAAAAAATAACTAACGCTTTAAATTTGGAATTTATGGTAGTTTATCAAGATAGTGAAATAATTAGAGTTAGGTGTCCTAACACTAAAGATTTTAAGTGGGAGATTTCAGGTGAAGTAATGGATGTAACTACCCATTTTTAACTTATTTTTGAAATCGAGATTCCATGACTTTAACGGATATCTATAGAACATTTTTACTTTTATATCTTAAGAAATTTGGTTCTAGAATCGCCTAACTTCTATTTCCTGATTTGTGTAAATAGATTTGTTGCTATTCTTTCGTTAATTGATGGAATTAATTATTGTTACTATGATTACAAACTAGAAATGCTTAGAATCTTAATAAATCTATAAAATGTCTAAGTAGATAGATTTGTCGATAGTGTTTCATGGGCAAGTTTAAGGACTTGATGACAAGATGGCGGCGTTTCATGATGCAACACCGCGCTGAGATGCAGCAGCCGTGGGAGGGTTGATGTATCAAAGGTCGTTCTACTGAACGAAGTCATTAGTAGTCGTAGTATCTCTTTTCTTGATTGATAAACTAACGCGGTATACGAGTGTGATAGGCATATGGTTATCTACGCACCAAACGACTGCGTAATATGTGAAGCGAGTTTCGGATCACGTATTTTGTTGGTGATGGAGTTCTTGTTCTTGATGGTGATAGAGTTTTCCGTGTTAATTTTCTTTAAGTTCTTTGCGATCAGAGATCGTAGATAGTTTAATTTTAAGTTTAAGTATTCGAATCAAACGAGCTTGATTTGTTCTCAGGATCATAGATAGTTCAATTTAGAGCCCTGTCAGATTTGAGCATGGCTCCAAGTTTCCAACTGCAATCTAACACCAATAACATATGCAGCAATGCTAATAAAATTATTTGGATTCATAGCTTAGCTTACCTTTGTTATCGTGTGTAATACAGAAAAGAAATGACTGTATCTCTGCGAATCATATTCAGCCTTTTGGAAAATGTGAATTTCAACCCCCATCGTGTTCCAAATCCGAAACCGGAACTCTCCTACCGCTGCTAGTTAGGTGGCATGCCAGGCACGACCACATGCACGCACACATATATATACCTTAAAGTATAAAGGATATTACCTCCTTAAATATCCCATCCTCGGTTTTATCCCAAAATGGACGCCTTCCACATAGCAAAATATATGTGATCACACCTATGCTCCATACATCCGATTCGGGCCCAGACTTGCGCTTTAATACTTCTGGAGCTACATAATATGCACTGCCAACAATGTCATGAAATTTCTTCCCTGCGTTTAAACCATTTTAAATGTAAATCCAAAGCATCACAAATCAAGAAGACGAAATTGAGGCCTAAAGTGTCACTTAGGTTGCACGCTTTAGTGGAGGTAGCCTGATATGTCAATACCTCATTGGATATTATATATTAAATAAAGTGATGAAGCAAAACGTGTATCCACTATTTACTATGAGAGAGAAAGATGCCATGTCACTCTAAATAATAGGTATCAACCGATAAAATGTTGCCACATCATTAGGGTTAAGTAGTACTTCAGGCCCCGTATACTCAATCAAGAAAGTAATAAATGTGAATCAAATACAAAATGTTTGGTATATGTTTGCACAAACCTGGCTTTATAAAATCTGATAGGCCGAAATCAGTTGCCTTAAGAGGTGAATCTTCTTTCATTGATTTAAAAAGAAAGTTCTGCAAAGGGAAAATATAGTGTTTATATAGTTTAATTTCTCTTAAAACACCAAACTTCAATATTTTCTGGATTTAAATTATGGAATTAATTATAGTTATTAATACTTGCCTCAGGCTTCATGTCACGGTGTACTAAACCATGCAAATGGCACTCAGCTGCAACTTTAAGCATTTGCCGAACGACTATTGCAGCATCTTTCTCGGTATAACGGCTATCCTTTCTGAGAAAGAAATTTATCAGGATTAATATTTGGTTTTCTGAACTAATTCATGGAAGAGTTATGCCATTAATAAAGCGAAATTCAAAAGGTATGTTTAATATCCATGATTGGACAAAATATGGAAAATTTGCAATGCATGCCATAAGAAAAGGCGATCTTACTTGGCTAGTATGCGGTCCAACAATTCACCACCCTCACATAACCTAGGCACATACAAAAAGAAAAAGAATTAAGTTGTCATGCAGAAAAATATTTGCATTTATTTCCAAAGCTCATATTGAGAAACCAATAACCAAAATGAACTTGTAAACTGATAAACATGCTACAAGTTGTTTTGAAGGGTGTGTGAAGTTGAGATGAAGATGTTGAGATTATTTTTCCCCGTATAAAGTTCACTGGTCATTTCCTCGAGAAGAGCTTATAGTAGCAACTTTAGAAAGATTACTAAGAATTTGCATGTATATCATATAGTTAGCTATGAGGATTTGGCTTTGCTCTGCCACATGTATATACATGTTCTAATTCAAACGGAAATTCTACCCTTCGTATAGTAAGTAAACAAAACTGACTTCGACATCGCCTAGAAATATATATTGTTCATTTCCATCCTGAGCTTATTCCACAAATGGATCGCCTAGAAATATATATTGTCCATTTTAATCCTGAGCTTATTCCACCAATTGGATAAGATTCTATTGTCGAAATGAACAATATAGTAGATATCGGACAGTCATAAAACAAATGGAATAAAAAAGCATATAATAGAACTACATTTTAGTTTTAAGGAAAATTTTTGGTGCAAATAGCTACTATAAGACACCAAAACAAGGAAACTATAGTTCTGCATAATTTACAAATATCTTCAAACTAATCATAGACACACGCTTAAAAATTATGATCTTACTCTTCATCAAATCAATATTAAGCCGACCTGCTATTCTATTACCAACGGAGAATCATCAAATAGAACAATAATGCAAAGGTAAATGCAATCAGGTACAGATGCATATAACAAAGCTGTTGAAATATGATGATCCAAAGCAAAAAACTTACTCCATAACTATATAGACATAAGAATCATCTTCGAAAGCATTATGGAAGTGTACAACATTTTCATGGCCTTTCAGGGCTTTCAGAATCTTCACTTCTCGCTTGACATCCTCAACTGCAATAGGAAGGACCATCTGTAACAAATGAAAAATCCTCGAGTGGATTAATGACAAAATTTTGGTTTGTGGAATATTTGCCACATTTGCTAATTCAAGATTGAAATTTTGATACATATGTTAGATCAAAATTGCTATCGGCCAAATTTAATATAAATACCCAAGGTTTCAGCAGTTTGACAGATAAATACCTATGTATTTTTGAGTAGCACATAAATACCCAACATTTTGCTCTGTTAACACTTAACTACCTACCTTAAGCAAACCGTCAGAATATTCCTTTTTTGATCCCCCACGTGCATTGTACGTGATATTTCTTGACCATTTTCCCTTCTTCAAAGATTTCTCTCACAGAGAGAGAGAGAGAGAGAGGGAGGAGAAGGGTGAGGACGGCGGTGGTCAAGGCGGAGAGCAACGGGCGAAAGGCGGTGGGCGACTGTGAGAGGAGGCCATGGCCATGGAGCTTGAGAAAAGATTTCACAAAAAGAGAGGGGGTGTGAGGGCGGCGGTGGTCGAGGCAGGGAACGACAGTGGTCGAGACGGGAGAGGCGGAGAGAGGAAGCAATGGCCATGGGGCTTGAGAAAAGATTTCTCAAAAAGAGAAAGCGGAGAGTGGGGGTGGTTGTGGTCGAGGCAGGGAGCGGCGGAAAAGGGAGGCCATGACCATGGGGCTTGAGAAAAGATTTCTCAAAGAGAGAGGGGGGTGAGGGCAGCGGTGGTCGAGACGAGGGACGGCAGTGGTCAAGGCAGGGAGCTGCGAAGAGAGGAGGCTATGGCCATGGAGCTTGAGAAAGATTTCTCAAAAAGAGACGGGGAGAGAGTGAGAGTGATTTTTTTATTTTTTTTTATTTTTGACCAGTCAAACTGTGGAGGATATAATGGTAATTTCCCATTACCATTAACTACGTTAGCCATCAAACCAGTAATGTCAAAGATTGGTATTTATGTGCAACTCGCAGAAACATGGGTATTTATCGGTCAAACGGGTGAAACAACGGGTATTTACTTGCAATTTAGCTATTGTTATATTGGCACTCGTCAAAATATGCTACTCTACTCTTTTCGGTGCTTGTCATGTATCTTTATATAACTTATCTTCTAGAAAGTGTTTTTGCCCTCAACCAACATACAAGAATTCAGCACTATCAAGACCAATATTTTATAATATACACAGGGAAACCTGCAACGTCGTAATACACACATTCATTCTAAAGGGTCATACGAATATTATAACATTCCATGAAATTACGCAACATTTTTTTAGTATATGTGTAGAAATTTCAATAAAATAGGGGGGAATAGATGATAATATGTCGACTGAAAGAAAATGAATGAATTAAGCCTTTATTAAGTGGAAACTTGAGTAGCATGCTTTGGATATTATGTAGGTTGTATGTATGATATGAGTCTGAAAATATGACCGTGTACTGCCAAAAACATTTAAACAGCTAATTGATCTTTTAATCCTTATTTTACAACACAAGAGACCTGCAGTTTGGGTGAAAAGGTAATAGCAAGAAAGAAAACCCAGAACCGTCTTTGCCGGATCCCGATCAATCTTTAGCACTAATCAATCAATATCCTTCAAAATTTTGCTCCAAAACTCTAATAGAGCAAAACGTACAGTTTTGCTTTCTTAAAAGGTGTTCTCCTTTCCTACATATATACTTTACTCCCCTGCTTCACATGAGTTTTCTTATCTTGCTGTCCTAATTGTGACTTATTTGCGCAAATACCCCTTAGGGTTTTCAAAATTTTAGTGTCGTCTATTGTTTCTCTAAGCAATTCATGTTATTAGAAAATGATTCTCTAATTTAATTCTAGAAATTTTTATGTTGTTTTGAGAGAGAAAATTGAGTGTTCTCTTAGGGTTTGGATTGACGAGCAGAGCGACTGCGCTAACCGGCCACTTGAGAGGGTATAATTGCCAAGCATGGTAAATTGCAGCGTGGTTTATATACCTAACCCTAAAAAAAGTTGAGGTTTGGTAATTCGTCTATAGCTAACAAGTCCTTCCAAATACAACAATAATCAAAAAGAAGTGCATCTGATCAGGCCATCTGGGTCAGACTTGATCCAATTCCCATTCACACGCATCAACCTAATACATGCACTTTGAAATAGTATCTATACTATTAATATATGCTAAAAAGATTGGGCATCCCTCAAAAAATATGAACCATATCCTATAGAAAACTACTCTAGTTAAATCCTTCCATAAATGTATTGTCCGTCTTTTTGTAAAATCTTTGTATTCATGCTAAAAACATATCAATACATTACATGGTTCGTTGCATTGCCCATCCAAGTGAACCAACTCTTTCTAAGCTTTTGCCCATAAATCTCTCCCCAAAACCTTGTTTAGCACCTCCCTAGTGGACGAGCTGGGGTCTTATTGATGGATATGTTATTGATCCCTGTGATAGATTATTTTTTTGATGGGTGAGTTGGGATCCGATCGATCTTGATCCCTAAGGCAATGCTAGCAAAGTCTAAGAAACTGGCTAAGTGTCTGGAGGATGATCTCATCCCAACCAACCCATAAAAAAAATGATACAAAAAAGATGGATCAAATGACATCGGGCAATAATTAACTTATTGGTTAACTTTTTTTTGCCTCTATCGCTCAAACAATCTGTTCTATAAATATGTAAAGTTTCTTTTTTATTTGTATCTTTATCTTTAGTACTTACTCATTGTAATTCATAGGTCACTAAGGGAACTGAGTTAAAATTGTTATTGTATTCACTCTCAAAGTTTCTTTGGGACCACAAACCTTATTTAGAACCAACCACCCAATATCCTGCAATAATTGATTTAAAATTCTAATATAGCAGTGTACAATTTTTCTTTCTTAAATGGTGTTCACGTTTCCTACATATATACCTTACTGCCTTGCTTCACATAAGTTATGGCGCTTTGGCCATAATGTCTTACACTAAAGAACATTATACCTTGGTTTTGCAAAAATTATAATTTACAAGTATGTGGTCCTAGTCAATAGCACATCCCCAATTCTCCTTTTAGCTAGTCAGATTGCTTAATTGCACTAGTAAATCCAATACTCCTCTATTTGTCATTTAAAACAAGAAACATTGGTAAAATTACTATATAGAGCACGATTCATGCACTAGTGTCATGATCCTAATAATAGTGGTCCTATGCATCTATTGACTTAGGTTAATTATCCATTCATTGTTCAGAAGATGGTCCTCGATTGAGCATTCCATTCTTCGGTTCTAATTGTTTTTGTTTGTAAGGTCTTCAGCTCTAAATGGTTAACAAATTAGATTCCAAATAAGTGGTTAACAAAAGTGTATTGGCTGTACTCATTTTTTTCATGCCTAGCATGGCAAAGAGTAACCTACAAGATGTAATCTGTAATGATCATGATAACAAATAGCCAGTAGAAAAATCTTTTAATGAGGAAACTATTATTGCTTTGTAAAAAGTAATATGAAAGGTGGCATTTTAGTGGCCAACAGAACAGCACCAGCGTGTCATCTAAAGGTGCAAGAAAAACAATCCTCTGCAACAAAGTTATGTAACCTCACCAAGACTTGCAACTTTTGTCAACCTCAACTTATTAGATTGCTCATCTTTAAGTTCATAGCTATGACATGAGACCAAAAACTAGTGCATTGGCATGTTATTTTTAAAAATGTTAGATAACTTTTACAAAAGAACGGTGATCATTCTTTTTCTCTGGCAATAAAATTTATAAAAAAAAAAGTTTTCTAAAGCTTGAAGATTAGATACAACAGAAGGTATGAACTATAGAAATTCAGATATTAATCATAAAAGGAAAATAGAACGAGAGAGGCTTGTATATATATTCTTAAAAACCATATTTGAGCAGACAAAGATAAGATAAAAAAAATTGGGATTAATTTTTAGTCAGGTCTCTTGAGGTGTTTCATATTCTATAAGAGGTTATTCTTTTCATAATTAAGGCTAAATTATAGTTCAAGGTCCCATTGCTCCGCATGAGTTCTAACACTCATACCCATAAATAGGTTCCTAAAGCTAATTCATGCACTATTGTTGTGGTCCTCATAAATAAGTTCCAATCTATTTTTTTATGCTTAGAGCAGGGTCCTTAATGTTCTTATATGCAAAGTTCTCCAGCTCTAATTGATTCACAAATTATCTGCAGTAATAGTGATTTTAAAGAGTGTATGGCTATAAATTTTATGCTTAACATAACAAAAAGTAACATCGATCGCCTCAAGTGATTATACATAAAACCCCATGGAGTACCATATCCCCATTAATTAATAGAATCCAGAATGACATGTAGAGCAAGTGTCATGATAACTTACATTCATGTGCTCAAATGGTAGTGATCGTGTTGAAGAGCTACCTTTAGAGGAATCTTTTAATCAGTAAAGTATTATACTGAGTAATATGAAAGGCGGCATTTCAATCGCCAATAAAATAGCGTCCCTTGGCATCAAAGAGCAAGAAAAAGAATTCTTCCAGGGAAAGTTAACTAATCTAAACAAGACTTATAGCCTTTGGCATCCTTGTCTTATTAGATTAAACAAATCTTCAATTCTTCATGATTATGACGGAAATTTCTAGGGAAACATTGGTATTACTTTAAGCAATGTTGCACCTGCATATCTAACATTTTAATAGCTAAGGTGTTCGTTCTTCTTATTATTATTATTCTTCAAATTATTATTATTAGACTTCTAAACTATAACTACCTTAAGATTCAGCTTTCAATATACATCTGGCCCAAAGGTTATGAACTGTAGAAATTCAGAGTCAAATGCATTACTCATAATGAGAAAAGAACGGGAAAAAACATTGAAATTGTCTATAATTCTTAATAGGGTCTATCATTGGTTTCAACTTCCATGAAGAATTAATTCCATTTATAGAATAAAGCCTAAATTATAGTTCATAAACCAATTAAATCCATCACACCTGCTAAAATTTCATCTATTACCAATACACCCAAATCCAATCGCCAATTCAAAAAATCGATATTGCCTCATCCCATCAGTAATAACCAATTTGCAAAATGCATATCCCCCAAGGTTCAATTTTGCACACCAATTCCAACAATTCAATAAGAACCCATACACAAAATCCCAAAAAGATCAAATCTTTACCTTATTCTTGTCGATTCGCTTCACCGCGACTCGATCTCCAGTGGCTTTATCTGTGGCAACAAACGTGTACCCAAATTGCCCATGACCCAACAATTTCCCAATCGAGTACTTGCTCTCGAAATCTTTGTCGTACCCAAAATCAGTCTTTTTCCCACAAGGCACAAACCCAGAGGGTCTCTTGTTTTGATTCTCTCTTGGCCTTTGTTGTTGCTCTTTTTGTTGTTGTTGAGATTGAGGGGGGTTCGAAATGTTTTTGCTGTTGGTGCTGGTGGTGGTATCCGATTCATTGCCATTGTTGGGGTTTGAGAAGCAGATGCCCATGATCTTCTCCTTGGTTTGATGATGTGGGATCTTGTGAGAGAATCATCAATTTAATGGGTTTTTTTAGAGAGAGAAAGAGGGAGGAAGAAGAACGGAAAGAGACTTTTGATTGGTTTTTGTTTGAGCAGGGCCGAAGGTAAGAAAAACCAATCACCTTCTCCCTCTCTATTTCTCACTTTTAACTTTTTTGTATTTTATATTTTGCATCTTTTTATAAAATAAAATTGGTTTTTGATTTTTCAATCTCAAAAAATGAGTTAGGATTTACGCAAAGGGAAGGAGCATTGGAGAAGAAAATGGAGATGGTCGAGTTTTTCCCTTTCCTTTTTTTCTTTTTGGAAAAATGATCTAACTCTCAGATTTTGATAAGCAATAGATTTAAATTTCTGGCCTAAAAAAAATTGTGAAAAACTCCATAAACTTAAAGGTTCTTGTATATTAGTCGCTACAGTACATTTACTATTTTTTATGCCAATACTCACCTTTCAGGTAAACTATTGCATTTACCTTTTAAAGTGTTACATATCTCTTTTAAAGCACTACATTTGTCTTTTAAAGTGCTGCATTTATATTGAAATAGGTCAAATGTAATACATATAGTAGTTTTACTAAAAAAATGTAACGGTTTCATATGAAATATAGTATTTTAAGCCAAATGCTATAGCATAAATGTAGTATTTTAAAAGATAAATATATTGGTTTTCATATCAAACATAGTTTTTGTTTAACATAAATATAGTATTTTGAAAGATAACTATAGCAGTTTAAATGGTATATGCAGTAGTTTACTTAAATAGACAGTGTTGGCATGAAATAATGTTAAATATACTATAGGGGCTAAAACACATAAAACTTTAGATTTAGGGAGTTTTTTGACAAGCTGTTTTTTGGCATGAAATAATGTTAAATCTATTGTTTTTAAAAGCCAGGAAGCTCGACGCATTTCCCTTTTTATTTTGTTTCTAGCTTTTTCCTTATCTTTTTTTCTTTTTTTGCGCTTCCAAAGCTTTATCTGTTAATTTGTTGGATTCTCTTTTGTCCCCGTTTTTGTTCTTTAATTCTATTTTTAGACAACTATTGCAGCTGGCGAGGTAAGGTTTTTTTGTTGTAATAATTACAGATAATGCATCATAACCATCTAAATTAGGCCTGGTTGTTGTTCTAACATATAATTAGAACCGGAGGTGGGTTAGAAAACATGCAGCCGACTCTGTTAGTGGAAAACAGTAAATAAAATGACTAGTATTAATGCGATTACAATCAAACCGACATTTTAATGCAATAGCTGGTAGGGACGTAAACGAATCGGATATAAGCGTTACCATATTTGTAAATGACAATCCTAAACAAATTCGAATACGGATGCAGACAGTTACCGAAAATAAAAGTTAGTATCTATATTTGGTAAAAGTCGAATACGGATATGGATACTTTATAAATACTGAAAACATATATACTAAATAAAGCCAAAAATTACAATTTTCTATATCCTTATTCAATGTCTATATTAAAGGATGCGGATACAGACTCGGCTAGTCATCAGAAATAAAAACCACTATCCGTATTTGATAATGATCAGATACAGGTAGGAAGTCGGCTCGAATTATCCGTGTTCATTCTACATCCCTGATTGCTAGAGCTACTTACAAGAATGGAAGCAACCATACAAACGAATCACGGCTTCTCTTCGTTAAGGCGTGGTCTTTTCTAATAAAACCGCATGCAAAATTCGCTAAATTCTTTGTTGATTATGATATCATAGGTTGCCTTTTCTTCTCTTTTTTTTTCCCCTTTTGCAATATGATGTTTGTTCATGGCTCTATTCGAAAAAAAAGGGCCATGTGAAGAGAAAAGAGGTTTGAGTCAAAATGACTCAAATAGTCTCCCACACGGAGAGTTGGAGCTGACCCCTCTCTTCCTCCATGTATTTTGGGCCGGCGCACGCTATCAATTGACGCGTCATGGCAGCACTGTTCTCTCGTTATTTCCAGGAGAAAGGTTATATATTACAACCATTTCGCACTGCGATACTCGTTCTATTAATAAAATATGTAATACTTGTATAAATCTGAATTCATCGTTCTATTAATAAAATATGTAATACTTGTATAAATCTGAATGAACTATACAGCTTTATCCTATTTAGAGTCTCAAAAAAAATTCTTGAGCTCATGGATGTATATAAAATGGGAGGCTTTTGGTTTAAAATTATTTTGAATGTTAATAAGTGAAGAAAACATTCATTTTAGCAACTTGGATCAAGAGTATTCTAGAAAATATTATAATATGTTATTTACCATATTTAAGTAAAAGAAGGTAGTTTTAAGTAAATGAAATCAGAAGTTGAAAAATGATAAGATTAAAATAAATTATAGATTTTTTTTTTTAAGTTTGTATTATATAGATTGAATTTGGAATTCAAACTAATTTCTAGAAACTTATTTTTGTCTTAAGTTTTAGAGAACATGGAGTGAATTTGAAATTTAAATAAATAAAACATTTAATTATTTTTGTCTTTTTCTTTGATGGTGTGGAGGCTCTAAGATTTGAGAAATTTTCTCCCTTTTTTCTTTATTTTTTCAAAAAAATGGAGTAGGCGGACTCTAACAATGCCATTTGCATTATGGATTAGTATAGGTTATTTTCATGCCATTTAAGAATAAAATATTAATGAAAACGGATTAACAATCTATAGACAGGGAAGCGAAGTGCACATGTGTTAAGCTTAGAGTGGTTTTGTTTATCGAGCAAGGTTTCCTGCTTGGCGTGTGTTTGAAAAGAAAGCAATACAGCATACGTACTCAAACAAATAAAGTTAGAAAGTGTCCTCATTTTCCAATTTCGCTTCTACACTTTACTGCTACCCAACATCCATGTAAGCTCCGCAGTATATAATATCGCATACAAAAACTCCACTTGTTGATATCTCAATCTCAACATTTTGCGCTGATTAGGTCCATTTATGAGCTATCAGTACCCCTTGATCAAAGAGTAGAAAATGCTATTGATTATTGTTGTTGTGGTGGTGGTGGTTGAGGAATAGTGCTAGCTAATCAAAGGCAACAAGCATGTTTAGTGTAAACCTAATTTCTGAAATCATGCATATATATATTTTGGAGTCTTGCTTGTGAACGTAGAGTGTGCTAAGAAAGAGAATAGTAAAGGCCCAGTGTATATAGCTATCAAAGAAACACCATGTGGAAATAATTTGAAGCAAATGACCCTTGACCTTGACCCAATCAATATTTAGGCTTCTCTCATGCATCTTCCTCAAAATCAAGTCGGCATAGGGCCCACTTATTTGCTTTTTTAAATGCATCTTAACCAACGGCATACGCCAAGCTTCACTCAAGTTAGAAACAGTAGACCAACATCATAACTTTGTTCTCCAGTACATATGATAACTGGATCAATCTTCATGAGTCATGCAAGTGGCGTACCATATCATTGAGAAATGGTCGTAGAAGGATCAAATTGTATCCGAGGAAAAGAGGATACAAAAAAGCAATAAGAGAACCGCACAGACCAATCAATCGTATCGTATTCTTGAAGTAGTAATACTTCCTAGTACAAGACACAGAACATAGTAAAACCTTTTTGCAGTTGAACAAGAAGTTAAGTGGGGATGTGAGAGAGAGTCTTTGGTCGAGTCCACTCGTACGCATGCATATCCGAAAAAATAAATAAGAAAATATTCCAGTGCCTTGAACAAATAATCAGTAAGCAAACAGTCTTTCTTTATTTGCTGGATGTAGTGATTTCCAAGCAAGCAAACTTCAGTAATCAGAATTTCTGCATATAATAAATTTAGCACCAAAACCAAAAAAAAAATTCAAAATCAAAATCATGAGTTCACCATATCTTTACTCCAAACATAGCAACAACAAGATTAAAATACAAGCCATCAATTTCCTCGTTGCTTCCCTCTGATGCAATCACATTAACAAATGATTGGGACACTGCATAATAGTTAATACATTAATAATCACCCACATGATCCACTGATCAATACAAAATGATTTCCTCGATTAAGCGGAAGAAACCTTCTGCTTCGTTTTCCTTCTTTTCTTGGACAAACTGGAGTTATCCTCTGAAACGTTCTCACTGACTTTTCGCATCTTAGACCCATTAAGTTGATTTTGGTAGATCTCCGTTGCTTCGTCTCGAGGAAGCAAGCCCCACTCGAGCATCCTGCATGCAGTTATGATCACTCAAATAATGGCAATATGCTTCTAATAAATTCCAAAGGTTAATTTCCACCCTAAACTTTGAAGTAATTCCGTAAACTGCCTCAAAGTTTTTATTACAGCAAACTCTCTTAAATATTGCTTTAAGGTAGCTTACAGAAAAATGCTAATACTTATGGATAGTTTTAGTGTCATTTAGTCAATTCCATGATGAAAAACGATGCATCTCATAATATTACCATGACAAACTATTTTGTGTAGTTAAATATTGTGTTAAATAGAGTTGAATCATAGCACCAAACAAATGATTCCAAGTCTAGTCTCCTAAAACACCGTTTCTATCGAAAAGATAATAGGTCTGATGCAGACCTAACATGGATTTTTGTTGATATATAGGACTTGGACACAAGCTTATCCATCATCGATACATCTCATAGGCCAAATTACGGTAATATGCAACGAGTTTTCCACATTTTATGATGATAATATATATTTTATACATTGCAAAACTATGAACTTGGTCTGCAAACGAATAACATAAGCTTTTGGCATTTCCAAATTTAATAGTCGAATATGGTATTAATGTGAAAAGCTGAAAGTTTGTAGTATTTATTTGAAAGTTATAAAAATATGGTATTTATTGAAAGTCTCTGAAAACTAATGTATTCATTTAAATTCGGAGAGTTAAGCAAAGCACCTCACCTGCCATGTCTTCTGTGTGCGCATAAAAATGATATAATATAACGATATGCACATAACCTTGTTGTGGTTAAGTATAACACTAAAGTCAAATTTGGACTCAAACTAGCAACTTGATCACCTCAGCATGTAAGCTGGAATTTTCAGCCATCAAAACGAACCATTCAATGAATAGCTTGACCAGCCAGGCCCAGGCAACAATTTTAAATTTTTGTAGGGTGGTCAAGTCCCAGTGTCCAACCAAAATTTCATCCTTTTAATTTCATACCACGCGTATAAGGTTTTGGTCAGCTAATGGTGATAATTACTTGTTTTTCCCATTTAAACGTGTATTGATGAATTCCTATATGAAATGCTCCACTTGAAATTTCCTTCTCTTCAACATTAAATGTTTAGCTATGTTTTATAAGCAATACGCATGTAAGTTAATAAATACTTTAATATGGTAAGACTAGACCTATGAATTTCCCAAGTCGACACACACACACACATGCAGACATATTATCATTGAATTTCTAGCAAATATGTATAGGTTTATATTCTTGCTAAACACCTAATGAATGGTTAGCAAATAGCAAGGATTAAAAAGTAAATAAATAATATGCCCGAGCCAACATGTATTGATCATATTAGATCGGATGCTTCGATTAAATAGTACCCAAAACTTAATAAAAATGATTGAAATTCTACCACAGCAAATCATTGATAAAGACATGTTATAAGAAGTTTGACATGATTGAAGAACAAATCCTAACAGCTATGTAGCCTAACAGCTATGTAGCCTTTAACTTCATATTGGGATTTGTGCAAACAATAATGCCATTATTGGCAAATGAAAGCTTTTCTACTTTTCTTTATAATTGTTAATTCCATTATACGTTTTTTTAAAAAGAATTATGTTCGGTTTTAGCATAATAACATAGTGAACCATGTGCAAGCAAGACTGGAAAAGCGAAGATAGATTTCATTTGGATGATTTATAGTCTATGATGCGCTTTTAACCCTCATGATGCACAAGTGAGCTATGGAACTTTAATTCTTAATATTTGATACTAATGCTTGTGAAAATAAATCCACAAGCACCAAGATGCAGAACCATGCCACGTCACTATGATAACTTACTGCAATGTGATTTAATATTAGTCAGAGTAGCTCATTCGCTACAGTTCTGTTCTACCCATATTGAACTGATTCATCATATAGTTTTATACTACTGTCAATTTTCAAATCTTCAATAGAATTATTTAGTTGATATCATCATTGCTGAATCAACAATTCAAAACACACATGAGAATCTTCAAGTACACTTAATTAGGATAAATATGATAAAAGGGTAAATTTTATAAAGCGCCATCAAATATCCAGGATAATTGAGATAACACCATTGAACTTTTAAAATGTTGTTTACCCCCGTTGGAAGGTATTTTTGCCAGGGTATTTTCATTTTTAAAAAATGCCATATTTAGTTGATTTTGGGGCTATTCAGTCCACATACAAGGTCTTTGGAGTTCTTCAGTCCACTCGTACATCAAACAAGTTAACGAAACTAACAAATTCATACAGCATTACCAATTGAAGGGAGGTTCATGGCATTCTTAATGTTCATGGTGTTATCTCAAAAACCTTGAAAATTCGACGATGCTTAAAATTTACCCCTTGATTAAAATAGCATGAATTATCACATTTTTTCATATGAATACCACAAAATTTACAAATTACACATAAATATCATTAACTTAAGCCAGCTGGAAGCAGTGCACTTTTAGATTTGATATCATAAATTATGTGAGATAAGGTATACTGCCAGTGCCATCTACTATGAAATTTCATCCAAAATCACCAGTTAAACAACACTTTATATATTATATGTGGAAAGCATAGGGTGAAAGCATAGACTAAAACATTCTACATGAATAAATTCTTCTTCTCATACGAAGTCCATCATTTATATCATAAGTTAACTTCCAAGAAAATTCAATCTGACCATGCATGTTAGGCTCCAAAGTAATAATAGATATGACAGACAAATTACAAAGAGCTAGAAATCTATATGGCAATACCATCACCATGACCTTTTCCAATCAAAAAAGAAGTTCAACTTATAGCTGGATGTATAGACATAGAATCGGTTTCTTTTGACTGAATTTTGATTCCATTTCTCTGGATAACATTTCAAATCTTTTACCACCGCCTAGAACTATCCAGCACGACTATGGATAACTTTTACCATACATGGACTAGATCACCGAAGCGAAATGCTGTCCTATATTGCTCTAAAAACACATGCACGAAATAGAAATTTCATCAGTAACAGGTTAATTTCGCTGTTGTTAGAATGCCCTGGTGATAACATTGATAACCCAAACTTATTCTCTAAGTTGACGCAAAAGCAGTGACTTGAAGGACCACACTACACACTGAAATAGATAAATTTTCAAATCCAGTGTTTGTCAAAACCTAATTTAGCTGAACCATAATGTTAAAGATTGGCACAAGGTTCACCTTCAACACTAAAAGCTTCAGTACTAACAAGAGGACTGAAAAAAATTCAAATATTAAAATCAAATCTAGTAAAAGCACTACATCTACTAGTGAATCAAGAGCAAAAATATTAAAACAATAATCCTGCCAGCGTCTCAAGTAAAAAAATAAATAAATAAAGATGCACAAGGATATGCCTTTGTCTACAATGCACAAAGGAGACGATCATTGATGAATACGATAAATTTCCGATAATAAGTGACACGGATCGTTATAATCATGTAAGCGTTTTGTCGTCAAAATGGGGCTGGCTATGGAGCATTAGGCTTCAAGAAAGATCTTATTGAAGTTCTCATGACTAAGGACACTATAAACATGATAGAAGACTTGTCCGAATCCCAAATATAGGCTAGGAAATAAGCCTATAACATAATTTTGCTATAAGCAATTATCAAGAGTTGAATCATGAATGTAAAATTATTAGAAATCATACTAAAATAAAAACAACCCAAGAAAAATAATTTTTAAAAACTGAAACTGCTCACCATGTAGAAGCCAATTCACTCCCGGGCAGCTGCTGGTACAATGTCTCAAAGAATATCCTTAATGGGTCTCTCTGCAATCAAACAAAAGAGCAAATTAGACAAAAACCCATCATCAAAATGCAAGCTTTTACAAGAAAAACAAGAAGAAATCTTTACTTCATGAGGCCGATCATGCTTTTGTCCTGGCAAATACCCAGCCTCATTCTCTTCTTTCTCTTCCCCTTCATTATCCTTTGCAATCTTCTCCTTCTTCATTTTTTTCTGATTCACATGAAATAAAAATGCCCGCATATATAAAAAAATTGAGAAAAAAGTAACAATCAAAAGAACCAAACAAAGAAGAAACCTTTGTGGAGTTGTCGATTGGATTCTTCTTGTGTTTCTTCTTCTCCTTTGAATGAGATGGAAAAGGGGTGTTTTCATCATCTTCTTCTTCCTCGGTCTTTCTCTTTGCCTTCAACTTTTGGGGCATCATTGATAGAATTGTTGATAAAATAAAGTTGGGTTCCAACCTCAATTCTATTTATCGGTTGGGTTAGCATCCAAGCCCATTACATTATTAGCGGATAAAGGCCCAAGATTCTATATTTTTGCGGTAATTTACACTAAAATACCCTCGGCTATCACTGTTTTTCACTAAAATACCTTATGCGATTTTAATACCCTGACAGATGGTTGTGTTTTACCATTTTGATCCCTGCCACATCAAATATCCTTTACATGCGGTAGGAGAGGAATAAGAAAAAATGAGGCAGTAAGAGTCAACTTCGGTGGAAATGACGGTTGAGGAGAACATAGTGAGATGGAGAAGGAAAAAAGTTGTAACACCCTAGTTCATTTATACCATATTCTATTTGATTATTTTCTTTATTTTGTGGCTATTTCTTGATTTTATTTGCTTTGGGTGCGGATAGTGTATTTGGTATCTGTGGTTAGTATCCGACCCGACCCGCATGCTTGAAACCCGTCTTGGTTTTTTATTACAACATATCCTTACTAGTACTAAGAATACGTGCACACATATGTTCTATATACATGTATCTTATATCTAGTATTACATATTTTTAAATAATACAATTATAGCCAAATATAATATTTTTAATACTTAGCATGGACTGCATCATACCCATACCCTATGGTTGCATCCGTATATTGTGTTTTTGTCCCGTTTAGTGAAACGGACTCGTTTGGTTCGCTACATGCATTTACGTGTATCCGCTCCTGAGGGTATGCATTTTCTCTAACCGGATATTGTATTATGGTTTTGGTTGATACGTAAATTATCCGTATTTTAAAACTAGATTTTTAGACACAATCCGAATATTTTTCGGAGTATTTTTGAATTAGCTATAAAACCTATAATATATATTATAATATATTTTTAAAAGCTAAAAACCTCAGATATCTCTCTCTATGTATATATACAGACTTAGATAGAGAGAATAATGGAGGAAAGAGGCCAGAGAGAGAGAGAGAGAGATTCCTCCTATGACGTCGAAAAATTACGCCCTCCATTGTCAAGTTTTCCAACGATCGGAATCTATCATCTTCATCGTCAAGTTTTCCGACGATCGGAATCTATCATCTTCATCGTCATCATCTAAGATATGGATACACCAAATTTCATGTGATTCTACAACTTTTTCACCGTTGATTTAGCAATATAAAAAGTTCTATTGTCGGTAAACCGTTAATTTTGAACCCACTAATTCAACGGTGGAAAAAGTTGTAGAATCGCATGAAATTTGGTGTACCCACATCTTAGATGATGACGATGAAGATGATGCATTCCGATCGTCGGAAAACGCGATGGAGGGGGTGTCTTTTCGATGCCATAGGAGAAAATTCCCTCCTATGGCCTCTTTCCTCCATTATTCTCATATATTATATACTATAATTTTAAGAACCTAATCTATTCTAAACTCAGCCTCTCTCTCTCTCATGTTTCCCGCCTCCACGAGAACCAACGACACCCTAACCCTAGCCTCGTCGCTGACGACCTCCCTCACCATCTCCTCACCTTCGTCGACCTCACCTCCACCTCCTACACTTCCTCCTTCACCCCGTCGCAACTCAACCAGACGAACCCATCACCCGAGCACCCATGCCGAACCCAGCCACCACCTTCGCCCTCGTCCCCTTGCCACCATCGCCTTTCTCCCCTCGACATCACCACCGCGTCCTCATCTCCATCACTTCACCCTCATCTTCCTTATCTCCTCTCCCGCAACCCAAAGAACCCTGCACACCCGAAACCCCACGACAACCCTCTCATCGCCGACCTCCTCAATCTCCTCGCCACCTCCCTCTCTTCCCCCGACCTCCTGACACCACCACCACCACCATCAACTCCAATCCCCGACGAGAACCTATCCCCCGAGCAACCCTGCATGCCGCGACCACAGCCCACACCTATCGCCGGCACCCCTCATCGCCGGCACCCCTCATCGTCGGCACCTCGCCTCCTCTGTCCCAAACCCAGAGCCAAGCTAGAGCAACCCCAGACCACACCCTCTTCTTCTTCTCTTTCTTTTCTTGATTCTTGCTTTTCCGGTGATCGCTGGAGTCACACACGACGCCGACGATCCGGACGATCCAGCCGTCGTCCTCATCCAGCGTGGTAACATTCTTGAGTATCCTGGTTCAGTTCTGTATGCGTGTATGCACATCGCGACGTTTACCCGACGTCGAACGCGGTGTACGCATCCCGCCGTGAGATCCGATCAGACAAGTTTATCTTGCTATATGCTATGCTGCTATATTTATATCCATATGAATAAAAATATTACATGTACTTTAATTGTGCATCCTATGTTACAGTTTTACCGTTTTACGATACCTGTACGTATCCGTACTGATATTTGCATATCTAATTACATGCCGGAACACCGTGATATCATTTCACTATTATATTATCATGACATGTTATCTAGCTTGCATCATAAGTAGTTATAAATATATATAGGTTATTACAGATAGACACATATGCATCATAACATCGGCACTATTTACCGTGATCCCGATATCGTTTACCGTTTCACTTTTGGTATCCACTTGATACATACACACCACATGACATGCTCTGATGCACTACTTGACTTGATACCTTGATCTTGTTACTAATGCTGACAATCCTGACTTGTTGTCCTGACGGACGTAACATGTTGTCTATATAAACAAAACATGCAACTGCTTGATCCTGTGTTGGCATTGGTTCCATATTCTCAATTCCTGACTTGAACACGTAACCTTGGGGGTAGGGGAAATCAATAGTGAAACCTGACTTGTAATTCGACAGTTCGATACTAATACTGATCAGTCTTTATAGGCTAGGCCAGCCCCAGGATGATGCTGCTAACATCATTCATCTGTACATGTTACCTGTTTACTGCCTAGCGGCACATCTCGGATTCAGCCCGAGAATCTTGACCGTGATCCCGGGCATGCATGAGATACTATTGAGTTACATTGACGATTCCATTAAATTGATTTCAAAAACTTTAGAGTAGATAACCCAGTAGCACAGTTTAGATTACTCACCGCACTTCACAGACATATACACACCGCACTGTTTATATTCATGTTGTTGATTTATATTCATACTTGTATATCCGGTTACATCCTGATTCTTATTATTGTTTGATATTATGACGTACTGACGTCTGGGTTTTGCATGGCCCAGTTCCTCTATCTCTATCGCAGGCTGAACAGGAGTATTTTAGCCGTCAAGCCGAATAGTGAGGATTGTGTTTAGTTTAGTTATTTTCCGCAATGTTTATTTATTGATGTGATCCCATATTGGGACGTATTTCCAGATGTTGTTATTTATTGGATTTATCATTTCCGCTTATATATTTTTTTTACTCTTTTATTCTGGCAAATAAACATGTATTAGATAGATTTTATTTTTTACTGCTCTTGATATCCTATAAACAGCCGTAATGTGACTGTGGAGAGATGTTTTCTAACCATAGGTAGCATGGTTGGCTCTGTCACGTACCATAGTTAGCACACTTTGGGAAGCGGGGTGTGACAGGGTTTGTTTGGTATCAGAGCCATAGAATTTAGTTTAACCGGGTTTGGTTCTTTTGTAGTTGGGTATTAAACCCAATAAACTAACCAGAAAACCCGTAATTAGGAACATGTCCTGCCACATTGTTGTCGTGATTCTTGAATCTTATCTTTCTCTTAACCCTTTTATCTTAACGATATGGAAATGACTTTGTATCTCCGCTTAGGAATGCTCCTTATTCCTTATTGGCTGTCCCCTCCTATTCTTTCAATTCTGATACTAGGATTTGGGCGACTTGAATGGAGTTATGTGATTGTAGCTATGAACCACGACATAGTTACAATACGGTACTCTATTTAAGTAAGTTGGAGTCCTATTTTGATTCCTTTTCTTGATTTATGGTCGTTATATTACCTTATTTCTCTCGGTTGCATTGCTTACCAGTTTATGTTTTATCGCAAGCTTGAATCTAACAACCACGTTATATATTTCCTCCCGTCCCGTAAGAACCAATCCGTTTATATTTCGAAGCACAAGGAGAAGTGCAGGAAAGGCTTTTGGGTGCAGCAGTACCGACTGCTTCAAAACCGTTCAGATGCAGAATGTTTTGAGGAGTTCTGATGAACCCGCCGCAGATTATCAGAGTAGCGCAGCGGAAAAGTGGCTGGACAATAACCCACAGGTCTTAGAACCAATTTGTAAATTCATGATGAAGAGAACCATTTACTAAAAGGTGAATTTCGTAAACAAGTTGCAGATGAAGCACCGATAGCAGTTCGAGATTTTATGGATGCGTTCGAAGACATCTCGGGTTTACCGCCGAAACGAGATGTGGAGTTTGCGATTGATCTTTTTCCTGGAGCAGCGCCGATTTCAAAGGCATATTATCCGATGGCACCAGTGGAGTTAGAAGAAGTCAAGAAACATGTTGCCGAATTATTAGAGAAGGATTGGATTCGCATCAGCAATTCACCCTAGGGAGCTCCAGTTCTTCTAGTCAAGAAGAAAGATGGCACATGGAGAATGTGCATCGATTATCGAGAATTAAACCGGGTGAATATTAAGAACAAGTACCCGATCCCTCGCATTGGCGAATTATTCGATCAACTCAGTGGCGTGAGGGTATTCTCGAAGCTGGATTTGCGATCCGGATATCATCAAGTTCGAGTAAAATCAGAAGATATTTGCAAGACAGTATTCCGAACTCGATATGGGTATTACGAGTACTTAGTGATGCCATTCGGAGTCATGAACGCACCGGCGATATTTATGGACTTGATGAACCGAATCTTTTCACCGTTTTTGGACCAGTTTATAGTAGTGTTTATCAATGATATTTTGGTATATTTGAGGAGCCAAGAAGAGCATGCAGAACATTTGAAGATCGCACTACAAACGTTGAGGCAAGGAAGATTATATGCGAAGATGAGAAAGTGCGAGTTTTGGCTTGAAGAAATAAAGTTTTTGGGGCATGTCGTATCCGGAGATGGAATTGCTGAAAAGATTGCAGCAGTTCATGATTAGCCGATTCCGAAGAACGTAGCGGAGATCAGAAGTTTTCTTGGACTTACCAGATATTATAGAAGGTTCATGGAGAATTTCGCTCGTTTAGCTGAACCATTGACCAAGCTAATACGAAAGGAGGTACCGTTCGTATGGACGGATAGATGTGCGTCATCTTTTGAGGCGTTGAAGTAAAGATTGACCACCGCTTCTATCTTGACAGTGCTAGACAGTTCTAGAGGGTTGGTTATTCACAACGACGCATCTAGGAAAGGCTTGAGATGTGTTCTGATGCAGCATGGGAAGGTTATAGCCTATGCATCGAGACAATTGAAGACACATAATAAGAACTATCCGACTCATGATTTAGAGCTAGCAGCAGTGATTTTCGCTTTGAAGATTTGGAGACACTACTTATTGGACGAAAGAGTAGAAGTATTTACCGATCACAAGAGCCTAAAGTACGTGCTCACGCAGAAAGAGCTAAATATGAGGCAGCGCAGATGGTTAGAGCTGATGACTGACTATGATCTTGATCTCAAATACCATCCGGGAAAGTTAATGTAGTGCCGGATGCGCTAAGTCGGTTGCCAGCAATACAGATATTGATTGCACAGAAAGAGATTATCGATGATTTTCAGAGATTCTAGTTGGAGATCGTACTACTGCATTCTTCGGGACAGTTGATGCAGCAGCAAGTAAAATTGTCCTTGATCGTTAGTATTAAAGCAGCGCAGTCGCACGATCCAAGATTTCAGAAGTTTCGAGAACAGGTAGAAGCGGGACTTCGAACGGACTTGTTAATTCATGAAGATCGTTCGTTACGATATGGGAGCCATTTATGTGCGCCTAAAGGAGATATTCGTGAAGAAGTTTTGAAGGAAGATCATAGTTCCGCGTATTCCGTACATCCGGGAGACACGAAGATGTACCGAGATCTACGACAGTATTTCTGATGGGAAGGCATGAAAAAGGGAGATTGCTCGCTATGTAGCGAAGTGCTTGGTGTGTCAGCAAGTTAAGGCTGAACATTAAAGAGTAGCTGGTTTATTGCTGTTAGGGATATGTATGCCCTAGAGGCCATTATTATACATTGATGTATATTATAGTGGATGCTTGGACATATATATAGAGTACTTTCTTGCTCGAGATGATAGTATGCTATATGGTTACCTTTATCTTAACATGTTCACTGGTATTATTATTCTGTCTCTCATATACATGTTGATAAAGACCTTAGGGTGTATGCTTGACTACCAGGACTATGATACAGATCATACTACTGGGAGCTGGGTAGTCTACAAGCACATCCTTTAATTGTTCCTAGTTGAGAGTATATCGAGACAGGACATCGATACACCAAAGTAGACTAGTGTGTACGTTTCTTGACACTGTATAGGAGCGATGGTTGATCTCATATCCATTGGTGTTTGACATCAAAGATTGTACACAGGTGCTCATTAGAGAATGGGTACACTGAACAGGACTCGCCGAGAACTCCTAGTTGATATTATACCTATCGTCAGATAGCAGTTCTCAGGTGACACTGGTACAGGTTTGTCTGTAGACTCGAGATCGTCCTAGAGTCTTGTGTGGCTCCCATTGTGCTTTGATTTCCTCCCTACCACGGCTCAAAGGAGTCATGCAAACAGGTGGATTTTAGGTACAGTCCCGAGTCACATGGAGGCAATGAGCGATAGGAGGGGTTTCGTTTCTCCCGGCATTGGAAGTTGATGTTGCGCTATGCTCGATTGGCTATAACAGTAAGTCCCTGGCCAGGGCTGTTGATGAAATTTACTGGTAAGTGTTATCAGTAGTTTTTTGAACCGTTATGAGTCATATATCGGCATGACTTATCAAGTTACTGGGGTCTGACGTTACCACCCCTAAACTCTATATGCGACATATCAGACGAAGAGACTGGACTGTGCGGTAAGTGTTACCTATAAGCTTCACGGGAGTTTGGACAAGCATGCTTGTTGATCTTCTATTCGCTCAATACCTAGGTAGCCGTTACGTCCAGCTAGTACCGCTGACGGCTTGTGGGTGAATGATGTGATCATTACCTACTGCTGGCATATTGACAGTCTTTAAAGTCCCACACAGATGTTTCATACTTCAGGGGAAACGAAATAGGGCACATATGCTGATATGTGCGGGGGCCTGATTAAATACGAGTATGTGATACCGTATTGTAATCCGGCAGTTATTTGATATCGGTTAGGTTATATGTGATATAACCAGATTATTGAATCAAGTGTTGATTCGATAATACGATATACAGATAAATGATATTAGTCGGTTATATATGATATAACCGGATTATTAAATCAAGTGTTGATTTAATAATATGATATATATTTATATTTGATATAATTATATATCAACTAATATTATTAGCTCACTAATTATTTTCTTCACAATATATATATATATATATATATATATATATATATATATATATGATACACACACACACACATTATATGAAGCATGGTTGATTTTCTATTTTATGGAAAATAGAAAAATGAGATGGAAAGTTGAGGAATGGGGTATAGCATGGTTTTGGCATTTGTTTATTCATTTGCCTTTACTATTGAAGCATGGGAGCATTTTTTATTGTGAGAACATGCATGCTACAATAAGTGAAGGAAAATGAAGAAAGCCATTCAAGACTTGTGTTTTTCTTGAGTTGAGCTCATATGCTCTCTAGCTCTCTCCTCATTCTTCACCTCTACCTCCAAGCTCAAACCTTCACATGAGTTGTGAATTCTTGAGCTTGTGAGAACCCTAGTGAGCTAAACAAAACCCCTACTTCTCCATCCTACACTTGATTGGCGATCAAGTGTAGCGTGTTTCCTTCACTAAAGAGTTTAGTGAAGAACTAGTTTCGATTGGCGGACTTCGGGTGGATCATTTTCGGCACGAAGGTCATCGAAGGAAGTTCGTTCAACCTTCAAGTGGAGCCTAGTAGAGTCGCGTGGACAACAATCCAGAGCTTTAGAAGAGAAGGATACAGTCTACAAAGGTTGTAGCATTTTTCTCTTAGCTAGTTTTTGTGATATTATCATTGTTAACCCTAATATTCTAGTTAGATCTTGGTAAGTGTTCATTAGCATCATGAATTTTTGAAAATTGCATGTGTGATGCCCGTTTTAACCCCATCGCGGTGCTAGTAAACACTTTCATAGTATCAGAGCCAAGCTAGAACATTAGGGAAGGTCTTTACGATGTTAAAGTGTTCGATTGAATTTTCGAGACCCAGATTTTGCAAGTTTCTGTCGATTTTTCAAAAGTTGGAATTTTTTTGATTAAAAATATGCAGAAAAATATGCAGGCTTTATAATGGATCCCCAAGAAAATTCAAGCCCTAACTCCTCCAAAACGCCACGGAACCGCGGCCCAAGCCCATGTTTGGCCGCTGTTCTGCCGCAATTTTGGGAAGTTCAGGGATTATTTTTCTTGTGTTGATCCATTGTTATATTTGGCACTTCTGGATGTTTTTAACGATGCTCAAGTTGTTGAGCTCTCTGGAATTTGTGGGTGTTTGAGAAATCGATCGAAATGTTTAACGTCATATAGATGATGATATGTGACACAATATTTGGAATCCACTAAAATTAGTTTTGTGAAAACTAGTTAGTATATTGTAAATCTAGTCGTTTAGTCTCGTTTGATCGATTGCCACGGAATTTTGATTCGGATCAAAACTCCGTCGCAATCGCGTATAGTACGCGATCACTAAGTCGGGAATCTTGTTGAATTATTCGACAGCTTATTGAAAAGAGTTTTCAATTTGAGACTAAAATGCAAGGTTTATAAGTTAGGCATGAAATCCGGAATATGAGATATTCCGGGTTTATGATGTCTAAGAATATGCGGATTCTAATTATTGTAGTTTTTCATTTCTTTTCTACGACCGTAAGTGTAATATGTGGGGTATCCCGATCTCGTTGCTATATGTCAACGACTTTCGGGATACGCATATTTACTTACGTTAATAATATGTGATATTATGTGTTGCTATGATATATTTTATTAGATCGTCGTGATTGAATAGCCGGGGGATTTTGCGTGAGATGAGAGTTTTTTTATTTTCATTCATGTAAAATCTGTATGTAATATTCTTTTATTGGGACACTTCCGGGTTGAGGATGATGTCACCATTGGTGTATATTATTTACTTTTCCGCATTAGGATAGACCCAAGGTGAGGAGCACAAGTAACCGGGTTCTAGACTCCAGTGGGAGACCATATCGAGGAGTTGAGACCGGGTCTCCTAACTCTAGAATTGGCAGGGTTACTTTCCGCTCTTGTAGGGGTCTAGGGATATGGGTTTGGCTATTCATCACGACCGTGGAATCCATGTTTTTCATTATTGGCTTAATTTAAAATACGGATCTTATAGTATATCCAATATTTCATATGTTGATTTCTGCTGCTTGGTTCTGTGATGTGATCATATAACTGCGTGAGACGAATGCTTTATATATATGATATATAATAAACGTTGCTTATGTTTTGCACCCGCTCTAGTCCAGCCCCCGCTCTGCAGTTAGTTAAGTAACCTAACGGTGAATGACGGGGCCCCGTGGCGAATGCGGATGGCATAAGCGTACATTCTATTTTCGTTTCATTTTCTGTGATGTTTAGGAAACATTAAATGATGGGACTTCATTAATGAGATTAATGAAAAGAAAAGAAACCTAAAAATATTGTAGAATCAAAAGTTTTTTAAAAGGTAGCTGTAGTTCTTGCTTTGCATAGTGGTATTCCTTGATGAATATCCAGCACCTCATTCGATGAGGAAAGAGCCGAGATCCCTTCACCGAGAGTGAGCTCTTTAGCAAAACTAGCAAATGCTATAACCCACTCGGTTTATCATCATAGCTTTTGTAGTTCTTGCTTTGCATAGTGGTATTCATTGATGGATATCCATCACCTCATTCGATGAGGAAAGAGCCGAGATCCCTTCACCGGGAGTGACCTCTTTAGCAAAAGCTAGTAAAAACTATTCAGTTTGTTTTTGAAAACTACTTGATTTTAAAAGCGGAGCTTAAACCACCCCTTTTCAAAATCGCTAGATTCTACAACGATATCAAGTACATTACACTAAAGATTTTGTTAAAAACCAACGTAGCCCTCTGTTATTTCAGATAAGTGCTATTTAGTATTCGTACTGCATTTGTTGACCTTGTCAAGACGCAGTGTGCGGTAGATGATTAGTACTTATCTGCCGCATGTGATGCGATTAGATTAGAGTAGTCATGCGGCCTTGTTGATCTTGTCAAGGGTCATGCATGTGGGTTTAATTCAATCAAGAAATGAACAGGTTGAACTTGACTTGCGGTTTATAGTTTGTTGACCTTGTCAAGGTCATAAATCGCATGGGGTAAAAACAATATTGGGAATTTCAAGTGTTGGAATTTGCAATGAGATTGCATACCTTTTATATGATAGTTGGATCCCGATACCCACTCCTGAGAGAGTTACTCCTGAGAGAGTTTTCCACTTTACAATTAGCCGATCCATTAGGTGTCTAAGAAAGGTGTTAACGGGGTGATACCCCTGTGGAAACGAGGTTATTTAATTAGTTCCATGCGAAACTATGGGGAGACTCCCTCGGAGTACCAATACCTGCCTAGCCGAACGATTGACGAACTTGTAGGTGTAATTAATCCCGGCTAATCTTACCTTTTAGGGTTTGAAGGAATATTTGATAAAAACAGTGGGAGCCATCCTGATTCGATAAAATAATAATTAATCTAATCTTATAAAGAGCGCACGCAAAATGATTATCTTTCTCCCTCTTCTGGTAGCGACCAATGACACGCCTTAATCAAGATAATATTATGGATGTATTGACCGAACCCACTTATTATACTGGGCAAGGTTCCGCTCTGTCTTATGATTGTCATAAGTCTGAGTAAGGAATAGGAGAATATCCGGATTCCCACGCCTCCCAAATGAAGAATAAGTATGTCGATGCACCGTCTTCGGGTGTGTTCGTTACCAAGAACTGTTTCTCAGTTAACTCTATGTCATGGGTATTGGATACCGGATCAGGATCCCACGTATGTAATTTGTTACATGAGCTAAAGAGAGGTAGAGAACTGGAAAATGGTGATATGTCTCTAGCAGTAGGGAATGGTGCAATTGTTGCAGCCAAAGTAGTTGGCGAATATCACCTTGTATTACCAAGTGGTAACACAATAATTCTGAGCGACTATTATTTCGTACCAAAAATATTGTGAATACTTTCCTAAATCAAGTGTTGATTAGGTATATTACGTTGTATAACAGTATGTACGTTCTAAATCACAATACTGTTCTGAGTATACAGAACACACACAAGAGGAACAGTTCAGAAATGAACGAAGTCTTCTAGTGGCATTATAGACTAAGTCATATCAATGCGACACGACTGGCTAAGTTGCATAAGGATGGATATTTGAATCCGTTCGAAATTACATCTTATAAAACTTGCCAGTCATTTCTCAAAGGCAAGATGAACAAATCTCCGTTTACTGGACATGGAGAAAGAGCTACTAAACTCTTGGGACAGATACATAGTGATGTATGCGGTCCTATGTCTACACATGCCAGGAATGGTTTCTCGTATTTTATTATATTCACCGATGATCTCTCAAGATACGGACATGTATTCCTGTTGAAACATAAATCTAAATTTTTTGAGAAATTCAAGGAATATAAGTACGAAGTTGAGAACCAGACAGGTAAAAGTATTAAAATCCTTCGATATGATCGGGGAGAAGAATACCTGAGCACGGAATTCAGAGACTATTTAAAAGAGAATAGGATTCTCTCTCAGCTTACTCCTCCGTATACACCACAACACAATAGAGTTTTGGAGCGGAGGAATCGCACCCTATTAGATATGGTGCGCTCTATGATGATTAATGCTGAGTTACCCATTTCCTTTTGGGGTTATGCGCTTGAAACAGCCGCACGCCTATTGAATATGATTCCTACCAAATCTATACCTACCACTCCATATGAAATATGGAAAGGGAAGAGACCATGTCTTAATTTTATTAAGATATGAGGTTGTCCGGCTTGTGTTAAAACGCAAAATCCGGACAAGCTCGAGGCAAGGTCAGTTCTGTGCAAGTTTGTAGGATATCCAAAAAAATCGCGAGGGTATATCTTCTACCACACCGAGAAACAAAAGGTGTTTGTTTCTCGACATGCCACATTTTTAGAAAAGTAATTTTTTGTGAAAGAAATTAGTGGCAATGAGGTAGAACTGGAAGAAGTTCCAGCTGCACAAACTATACGATTTGATGGAACCAGAGGATTCAATAGTCCCCGATAAACCTCAGCCACTCCGCAGATCTAGTAGGGTTTCTCATCCACCTAAGAGATACTACGGTTTTCTCGTAGACGGTGGGAGCGAGGATTGCATCATGAAAGATGATGACTCAACTAGTTTCGAGCAGGCCATCACAAGTGGAGACTCTGTGAAATGGCTGGATGCTATGCGATCTGAGATGGAATTCATATACACCAACAAAGTATGGACTTTGGAAGTTGCTCCTGAAGGGGTAAAACCTATCAGGAGTAATTGGATTTTTAAGAAGAAAATTGGTGTAGATGGAAAAGTTGAGACTTTCAAAGCTAGACTTGTAGTAAAAGGTTTTCGTCAATGACCAGGTGTCGACTATGATGAAACATTTTCTCCAGTGGCTATACTTAAGTCCATCAGGATCCTACTTGCCATTGCTGCATACCATGACTACGAAATCTGGCAAATGGACGTCAAGACCGCTTTTCTAAATGGTGATTTAGAAGAGAGCGTGTACATGACACAGCCATAGGGCTTCGTAGATAGTGGGAGCAGCAAAAGCGTGTGCAAGCTACTTAAATCAATCTACGGATTAAAGCAGTCATCGCGGAGCTGGAACATCTATTTCGATGAAGCTATTAAAGAGTTTGACTTCATCAAAAACGTAGATGAACCTTATATATACAAGAAGATTGTAGAGAGTAAGGTTGTTTTCCTCGTATTGTACGTGGATGACATACTCTTGATAGGAAATGATAGTCCTATGCTACACTCGGTCAAGCTCTTTTTATCATATAAGTTCTCTATGAAAGATCTTGGTGATGCCTCCTACATCCTTGGGATTAAGATCTATAGAGATAGATCTAAACGGATATTGAGATTGTCCCTATTCAGGTATATAGACACCCTACTAAAGAGATTTAGTATGGAAGATTCTAAACGTGGTAATTTACCCACTTTCTCAGGAATCACTCTTTCCAAAGAGATGTCTCCCAAGACTGATTTAGAGAGGGCTCGCATGCAAGGGATACCCTATACTTCGGCAGTTGGATCAATCATGTATGCAATGTTATGTACCAGACCGGATGCGGCTTACTCACTAGGTGTAGTGAGTAGGTATCAATTAGATCTTGGAAAAACCCACTGGACGGCTGTGAAGAACATTCTTAAGTACTTGAGAAAGACTAAAAAAATGTTCTTGGTGTATGGTAACGGTGAACTCCAAGAGGATTCATTTATCGATTCGAACTTCCAGAGTGATAAGGACGATAATAAGTCGGTTTCGGGTTTTGTTTTTACCCTCAATGGAGGGGCGGTATGTTGGAAGAGTTCCAAGCAAGATACCGTAGCAGACTCAACGATGGAGGATGAATACATCGCTGCCAACGATGCTGCCAAAGAAGCTGTCTGGATGAAAAAGTTCATAGCTGAACTTGGTGTGGTTTCATCCATTGAACATCCAATACCCATGTATTGTGATAATAATAGAGCTATGGGTTTGGCCAAGGAACCCCGGTCCCATTAGAGATTCAGACATATTTTTAGGCAGTATCACCTGATTCGGGAGATAGTTGATCGCC
This sequence comes from Agapanthus africanus, assembly GCA_030015575.1. Taxonomy (NCBI): domain Eukaryota; kingdom Viridiplantae; phylum Streptophyta; class Magnoliopsida; order Asparagales; family Amaryllidaceae; genus Agapanthus; species Agapanthus africanus. Next base: position 35,156,402 of record CM057339.1, read on the forward strand.
GGGAGATCGAGGTCAGGAGGGTTGACACGAAGGACAATGTAGCGGATCCACTTACAAAGGCCCTCCCCCAGACGCAATTCGAGAGACTATTTAGGATGTTGGGAATGAGATACTACAACAACTGGCCTTAGTGCAAGTGGGAGATTGTTAGGGATGTGTATGCCCTAGAGGCCATTATTGTACATTGATGTATATTATAGTGGATGCTTGGATATATATTTAGAGGACTTTCTTCTTAAACATGATAGTATGCTATATGGTTACCTTTATCTTAACATGTTCACTGGTATTATTATACTGTCTCTCATATACATGTTGATAAAGCCCATAGAGTGTAGGCTTGACTACCAGGACTATGATGCGGATCATACTACTGGGAGCTGGATAGTTTACAAGTAGATCCTTTAATTGTTCCTAGTCGAGGGTATATCGAGACAGGGCATCGATACACCAGAGTAAACTAGTGTGTACGTTTCTTGACCCTGTATGGGGGCGATGGTTGATCCTATATCCATTGGTGTTTGACATCAAAGATTGTACATAGGTGCTCATTAAAGAATGGGTATGTTTACCGTCGAAAGCTGGGAAGACAAACGTCTTGCCAGAATTTGGAGCAGATGCTATTTGGTTTTATCCGTCCACCTCTCCGAAGATACCAAGTTGATTTATGGCACCGTGTGTCGGAGGTTTGGACGGACGCGGCCGTTGTAGCAGATTTCGTCAGATTCCCCCTCGTTTGCAAGGTTTTTTTTATTGTGTAGACGCTCTTCCCTGCAGGCGCAAGCCCCTGCAGTTAATTACGTTACCGCGTCGCGGTAACCACTTTTTTTTGCTCCAGAATGTCACTTCGTGTCATGTGTGTTTATTTTATATTTTGGTTGCCCGTGGATTGTATACGGAGACTAATTTATATTGTCGCCCGTAAGGCGTGGATTAGTCCAAATCCGTATCTTCTTAAATTTGGGTTTGGTTTGATTTAAGGATCGTTAATCTCATTTGGGATTAAGATCAACTTAAATGTTTGGTGAGGATACGTTAGTCTAATTTTAGGCTAAGATCTACTCAACAGGATTTTTGGGATCATTTAGACCCAACAAAAGAGAATTTGGGCTCTATTGTCTTAGTTTAAGGACATTGCGGTCCAAGGAGTTGTTGGTTTTCGGGACCCACCACCTCTCTGAAGACGTTGAAGAATTACAACGACATATATCAGATGTGTGGGGAGATGTACCCTGGAACCAATGAATATTCGTCAGAAGCTCGGTAGTCTTGTTTGGGACTAAGACCACTCTGGAAAATAAAGAGCCCATGTGCTCGGTTGATTAGGAGTTTGTCCAAACTTGGGCTTAGCCCGGTCATTTTATTTTTGAATAAAGCGTTAAACACTTGCTTGGGCTTGGTCCCCTTTCTGTGCAAACGATGCCCAGCATCCATATGGGTTCTGACGCACAAACTTTATCTTGCTTTTCCCTTTTTTTTTGTTTTTTATGGAGTGTTAAACACTCTTTATGGCACCCACATATGGAGCACGTGAGGCGCTTGGTGCCAAGCGCCAGGCGTTGGACACTGGTTTATGAGTGCAGAGCACTTTATGCTGAATGGCGCCCACGTGAGGGGCACGTGAGGCGCTTGACGCTGAGCGCCAACCACTAAGTGCTAAGCACTCTTTATTAAGCGGTGCCCACATGAGGGGCACGTGAGGCGCTTGGCGCTGAGCGCCAACCACTGAGTGCTAAGCACTCTTTATTGAGTAGCGCCCACGTGAAGGGCACGCGAGGCACTTGGCGCTGATTTTTATTCGTGTATTATGTTCTGAAGAGTTCAATTCTCTGTTCTTCTCTGGATTTTCGATCCCCAAGAAAAAATTCTTCTCCATGAGAATTAAATTCTCATTTGTGGGAGACTTGTCTCATGGATCTCAGATTCAGGAAAAGAACTATGTTCTTTTATGAGGGTTAAACCCTTAGATATGCAGATGAGATAATCTGATCTCTATTACTTTTATTTACCTTGAAAAAAGTTCTTCTTATTTCTTCTCTCTTAAAGCTTTTTTTGCTTGCTTTTCTTTTTGAACTTGAAGTTTATGGGGGGTTCCGCTGTACAAGACTTGAAGTCTTGGGGCCTTTATATAGTGGAGGCAAGTTTGTTGATTTAGTTAAAGAAATCTCTCATCGAGAGATTCTTAATTGATTTGGGGATTTTATCCACCGTTGGATCTTTGATCCAAGGACTTCTGTTTTACAGAAGATATTTGTCTTGTTTTTAACAAGATTGGGAAAATATTTTCCCATACAGAGCTTATTATGTACCTTGGTGATTTTTAATCCGACGGTGCTCTATTTACAGAGAATAATATTTCTCATTTAGAAAGATTTGAGAAATATTTTCTCAACAGAATTTAATTCTGTATTTTGATGATTTATCATCTCCGTTGGATCTTTGATCCAATGGCAGAGAACTTTTAGTTCTGGCACCGGCGCCCTTATGCAAGGCACGTGAGGCGCTGCCTCAAAGTTTTTAACTCTTGGCGTTGGCGTCCTCGTGCAAGGCACGTGAGGCGCTGCCTCTTTCAAATTTTTAACAAAGCTTTGCTCTTTTATTGGGAGGAAACAAATGCCCCCCACCGTTGCGCTCACGTGGCTTACATGTGAGTGCAGCGATGGAAGCTTTTCCACCATTGGATCTTCTTGGAAGTTGAATTGTTTTCCTATGCCTATAAGTAGGGCTTTTGGCCCTTGAGATGACTGCTGTTCATTTTCTCTTGTTCTTCTTTTTTTTCCTGAGAATTTAATTCTCCTTTCAGAGCTTAGATCTCTGCCCAAAGAAATCTCTTTTTAGTGTTAGAACTTTGCCCAAAATTTTGGTAAGGATTATAATCGAACCCCTTAACAGAGCTTTGCTCTTCTGAGATCGTAGATCTTAAGATGTATTTTAGGGTTTCATTAACCCGTTAATTAGAACACCGTTCATCTTTCATGAAGAACTCTTAAGAGTTTGTTTTTCAGATCTTAAAGATCTTGGGATTTTACTCTGTAAAAAGTTTTGCTTTTGAGGGTTTTGATAGATTATACCATTGTTTTTACAGAGTATAGCTCTTTAGAAAAAATTTTGGGGAATTTTATTCCCTTCTTAATTAAAGTTGACAGATGTGACATCTATTTGTAGAGCACAGCTCTCGAGAGAGTTTAACTCCTTGGCCCAATGAGATTTCTCATTAAATGAGAATCCTCTTAGGATTCCATCCTTAATGAGTGACTGCCCATCAATGATGGGCCGTCACCTTGATTTTGTGGGCCCCCTTTGTCTCTTTCTTCTGCATTACAGTACGGTAAATTTTTTTAAATACCAAGTATCAGAACTCGGAATATAGCGTTGACAACTAATCCTTCGTCTCTTTTCGTGCAGGTACTATGGCTCTCGACTCTTCCTTCCATTTTGTACGTTCTGAGAGCGCCTTTGCTGACGCGTCCGTGGATCGGGAAGTCTTTGCGCTCATTAAAGATCACGACCCGGAGCAGAAATCTCTTCATCTATGGGGGTCGTGGTACAATCAGATTATTCAGGGTTGGCGCAGTTTTTCTTGTGCAGTACCCTTAGAGCCCATTTCAGCAATTCACTACGCCGACTCGCCTCAAGTGAATTACGCTGTAGAGGAGGTCAACTGGATCTCGGAGGGTTGCCTTCAGCCTTCTATGGCCTCAATACCCGTACAGCCACCGATGGCTTTGGATATCTTGGGACGACACATATGTCAAGGCGAGTCGCGCCCTTGGGGACAAGTATACATGATTGGTTTGACTCCTCGCCATTCAGCCGGATACCTGCAGTGGGCTCGATACATCCTATCGGCCAAGAAGTCACTTTTGCTGAAGCTCGGGTTGTACCCCGCAATTTATGCGTCTCTTTTCCAGTATCCCGCGTCCCATGTATGGTGGGTCAAGGCTTTCCTGGAGCAATGGAACATCCCTACTCACACATTTCTTCTATCGGATCAGAAAGTTTCAATCTCCTTGGAGGAGTTTGCGGAAATCTTCGGCTTACCCGTCAGAGGGGAACATTACGGGGAGATACTTCCCCCTGATGAGTACATCTTCGCCACCAAATCAGTGGTGATTGGTCTTATTCTGGAGAATGATGTTCAACACCAATTCTCGAGCTTGATCAAGGTGTTGAACATTTATGAGAGCCTATTTATGGAGTCTGGAGGGCACGGAGTCAGCTTCATAGATTTCATCGCCCGCTTCCTTCTCCCAGCAGTTTTGTCGAAACAAGTCGCGAAATTCACCAAGCTTGATGACCCATTCGGTTTTGGTTTGGATAACCAGCCGATGGCAGAAGCGGATTTAAGAAATTTCTTTATTCCAGACACCCCCGTCATCCCTTTTGCAAAACTTGCTGCTCCAGACGTCGATGAAAAGACGTTGTTTCTGGGATTCATTGGCTTGTGGTTGAGCTGGTTTGTGCTTCCGATGCGCCTTCGCTACATGAGGCCGTCTGTCTTTTATCCAGCCCACCGCATGGTTGCAGGAACGCGCGTCGCCGTTTGGATTGCAGGGCTAGCTCATTTATATCACGGCCCGCGTTTAGCAGCGGATACTACTCAGCCAGGGGTAAAACCTGTACATCTTCCGTTGCAGTACTTCACGTCCTAGGTCGAGATGCATGTGCTTGGTGCTTTTGGAGTCCACAAACGGCCCCGCTTCTACGACAGCTATAACTTTCCCCGGGTCATGTTTCTAGTTGACGCTTCCGCATTAGATCCGTTGCAGCGAGAGGCTCGACGTCTGGTCCTTCGCCCGCGCATGGTCGAGGACAGCATGACCTTTGTCGACAGAGTCATAACCATAGGCAAGGAATCCACCAAGGCGGTGCAACCGCTGCTTGATACTTTCAAAGATGGGGCTTCCACGTTGAAGGCTCGGGAGATCCTGCACTTATATTCTATTAGGCCGGGCTTTCTGGTGTTCAGGAAAAACACCTCGGCACTGTTCATGAGGTATAACCCGCACCATTTCGCTCAACAATCGGGTTACAATCAGGGTGTTCCCCTTGAGGCATTCTTAGCCGAGCCGGCCGCTACTGAAGAGGGTATCCATAGCACACTGCACCACTTTATGCGGCTAAACATAGGGTCCAACTTTCTTATCAGCGAACCGAGCTGCGTGCCAAAAGCTTCAAACGCCTACGTGGCGTGGTACCAGCATGCGACTGGTGCTGTTATCAGGGAAGAGAGGCGGCTATTACTTGATCATAAGGATGTTGTCCCAGCTGGTTACCCAGCAGTCCCTTTGAAGCGACGGACTGTCGTTCGTCCTTCCTTAAGAGAAGTCGCTACGGTTGTGGTCCCGTGTGCCTTCCCTGAGAAGCCTCCATCCCATGTTCCCATAGAGGTGGTAGCTGTAGCGTCCCCGGAATCCGGCGTTGCTACAGAAATTGGGACCCGTTGCCCAAAAATTCCCATCAAGCGCAAGCTCTTGTCGTCGGCCACTGGTGTCCGCTCGTAGAAAAAGAAGAAGTCACTATTTTCTGTTGATGTCATATTTAGCCAAGAGCCACACGCTCCCTACAGCAAGGGTTTGTGCAAATATGGGACCAATGAGGGTTTATTCGACACGCCTGCAGATGATACTGATCTACAGGCTACTCTCGCGGCTTCCGAGCGACTGGCTCGAGAGGAAGCGGCGCTGATTACTATCGCGAAGTCATGTATACTTCAGTTATGTTCTTCTGCGGCTATCTCTTTTCTTTTTATTAGGCTTCTATTGACGCTTTCTTCTTCAACAGGTATTTCCGCCGAAGAGACACTCGCGGCTTCCCTCAGGACATTCGAGGAGGAAGAGAGGCTCCGCGCTGCTTTGGGTCTTGGTATAAGATGCTTCATTAATCATTACACCTTTATTCTTTTTATTCATGCTCTGACCACCTCTTTTGCTTTATTACAGGGACTACCTCGACTCAGGTTATTCTAAGTGCAGTGCTGATCCCGAGTAGCGATTCGGCAAAACTTCTAGAACCAGCTATTGTGGCCCCGACTCTCCTAAAGTCACCGCAGGAGGCTTTGCTGAAGCAGCCAATGATGGATGCCATAACGGCTCCTGAGGCAGAGCCCGGTTCGGACGAGACGTCCCCTTGTCAGAGGTCTTGAGAAGGTCATCTCTCACTGCCCAGACCGAAAGGAAACGCAGGAAGCACGAGGCGAGGGAATGCGATGCCGTTTTTGCCGTAAGTGCAGGCTCAAGTAACATTCCGCTTACTGAGACTCCTTTGGTGGATGTTTCCTCTGCTCTATCTACCGCCCGTAGACAGGTTGCACGCGCAGCTCAGGAAGAAACTGAAAAGCTGCTTCAAGGTAACGTAACGCCCAGCCTTTTATTAAAACTCGGTCCTCAAATTCTGACATACGCACTCTCTGCAGGGCCAAGTCCTGACGATGGGATGGCAGTTGAAACGCTGGCAATTACAGAACCCGAAGTGGCCACCCTTTCTCGAGAATCTGGGACTTTCCAGACCGCTGCCCTTTCTCCTTGTGGCTGTTTGGTATCTGCAGGCGTTGCAAGCGTTACGACGGCCCTTATCGAGTCAGGGGACGAGGCTATGGGCGCAAAATCTATTCCTCCGAGAGAGAGTGAAGAAGCCGTTACACCTGATGACGCCTCCGTCGCGGTTTTGGTCCATGACCTATAAGGTAGTCTTTGGGTCACTGTTTTTTTAGTTTCTCAATCCTGTTCAGCCTTTCTGATGATATTTTGTTTGTCTTAAGTATAGGTGCGGTGAACCCTGAAGCTGTGCTGTCTGAAGAAGTACCGCCGGTCGCTGCTCTGACGGTCGCCGTCCCCTCGCCTTCTTCTGTGCCCCCTCAAATATTAGAAAGTATGGGTTTTTGAATTACTTGTTCCACTGTGGGTACCATTCTCCTTGTATTAACAGCACATCGTCGCAACTCTGCAGGAGTCCTTTTCGACCACTTATACCAAGTGTTGAACTCGCATTTCTCCTTTTAGTCGGAAGTCATTCCACCTTCTGGTATTGGTTAGTATATTCTTCAGCTAATGTCTTCCCCCTTCTTTTACGAATAGACATATTGTTGCTAATTCTTCTTCATATTGATCATAGTGTCACGGGTCAGAGGAGGAGACGGGAGAATAGCCGTGCCTCCGGTACTCTCCGTCCTGCCGCCTGTCACAGCCGGTATAATAGACTTTATCCTTCATGTGTTTTCTTTATCTCCCGAGTTGATATTTGACTGTAACTCATTTTGCAGCAATTGCACCTGCTCCGACTCCTTTTGATTCTCGTATTTCAATGCCCGCAGGGCCCTTCGCTAAACGCATATCTTCCAGGGGCGCTGCAAATAGCCGGCGAATGTTATGCGAATTCATCGAAGATCTTAATGACGCGGCCCTTACTTCTGCTACGGATTTTGCTGTTGAGGTTAATCCAATGTTGGCGACACTCATGAACTTCCATGATGGATATCTCGTCGGCTCTTGGGTCGCTTACTGCAGAAAGGTCGAGATTTGCTTGCACGAGATTGAGCTCTCGTCGGCTCTTGGGTCGCTTACTGCAGAAAGGTCGAGATTTGCTTGCACGAGATTGAGCTCAAGCGTCCCGCTCCTGAAGTATTAGCTTCGAACTCCCAGCGGGCTATGTGGGTCGAGCATAGTGTTTCTTTCATTCGCCATTTTGAACAAGAGACGACCCTGAGATGAAAGGAACATGAGGTGACTTCCAGCGAATCTGTCCGACTGTGTGCCCAGATTGAAACGAATGCTGCACAGCTAAAAGTTATTTTTGACAATCTCCAGAGATGTATTTTGGATGGGCTGACGCTGAGGCAGACACTTGAATTTACCGAACGGGTCATTCAGGATTGCGAAACTGCCATGCTAGAAACCAATGAAAAGCTTTCTTCCTGTTTGCGATAACGGGCTCAAGTTGAAGCGGAGTTGGCCGCGGCGGCTGTTCACGAGAAAGGATTGAGAGGAGCGCACGAGCGGCTTGATGATTTGTTGAAGACGCCTCTTTCTCAATAACCGTCTTTGTACCCCTCTTTTTTTTGTATTGACTGTAAACTTGGGATTTATGAATAACACGCATTCATTTTGATTCCTTTGTGAAATGTATCCTGTATTCACTTGCACTCATGAATAAAAGACATATTTTATTTCATATTGGCGTGTCCCTTTGGCAAATGTGGCCCGTAGATAGTCTATCTCGATCTCCTTGTAGGGCAGCGATGGCTTAGGAAATAGGTTCAGATCTGCCGCCTAAGACTTTTCAACTTTATGAGCCGTGAGGGTCTCATAAAGACTTTTCTCCCTACGAGTCGTGAGGATCCCGTAGGTGTGTTTTCTCTTTAGGAGTTGTGAGGACTTCTAAGTGCGTTTTCTCTTAAGAGTCGTAAGGATCTCACAAGAGAATTTTCCCCCTTACAAGTCGAGATGACTTGTAAGTAGTTATTTCCCTCCTCATCGATATTTGATTTTGGAGAGTGTGGCCCGTGGATAGTATGCAATAGTCCATCTTGGACCGACTTGCAGGGCCCCAGTGCTTAGGAGACAGGTTGAAATCCCCATTGCCTAAGGCTTTTTCTCTACGAGTCGAGACGAGTCGAGAAGTTCTCACAGGAACATTATTTTCCCCACGAGTCGAGACGATTCGAGAAGTTCTCGCAAGGATGTCCTAACGTCACAGTAAACTCCTGCTAATAGAAGTCCGTTAGGGTCTGTGGTACTAGGATTTTTTACCCGTCATACTGTCGCGTTGCCGATGTGTTCCCCGATATGCAATCTTGCTGTTCGAGTAGCCCCGCGACTATCGTGTCTCTGATCCCTTGGGGGGCTGGACAAGACGTATTCAAGTAATCTTCCAGGTGATATTACCGTCGGAAGAGCAAGCGTTATGGATATTCCATGCCGCTTTTTACTTGAGGTTAGGCTCAGTTTGGGGAGCCCCGATGAGTCACGACCACTCCGTGCTGGTGTGGGATGATCTCTGATAGTCTTTCAGGTCTCATTTGAGTTTCCGTCAAGACCCTGAAGCGAGGGATTTTCCTTGGCTTTGTTTGTTGACATTGTGTCTGCAATATTGCGACGAATGTCGAGCTTGTCTCTGGGTTGTCTGTGAACCGTCGAGATTTGGAACTAGGGGACTTTGACATGACTCCGTTTGTTGATGTCGCGTCTGCATCCTGCTGGAGGGAGGAAGAACGTTGTTGTTGATCTCTAGGCTGAAGATGTTGCCGTCGAGATCTGGCTCTCCTTCTGGTGGAGCCTGGTGGGAAAATGTGGTTTCCTTTTTCGTTTGTGCCTATGGATTGTGTACAGGGGTCGATGTTGACTCACCCGCAGGGCAGAAGTTTCATCATCATTTTTTTGTTTCTTTCCGCGATACTCTATCATTTCAGCTTTTTATATCGTCATGATTGCCCAATCATTTCGGCTATTTTATCGCGGCACCCAATCATTTCGGCTGTTTTTCTTTTTACTCGCTGCATTTTATTGCGAGTTGCCCAAACATTTCGGCTATTTTATATGCATATATTTTGCTCGCTGGTTTTTATATTTCGAGTTGCCCCATCATTTCGGCTATTTCATATGCATTTTTTTTGCTCATTGATTTTCGTTGAGAGTGTGGAACTTGAGATCTGATACTAATCTTAGCATCAGCATCGCTGCGACTGGAATGTTGCCAGAAGCGAATCATCATTTGCCTTGAGAGGACTTGGAATTTGCTACCAATTTAGGCATCAGCAGCGCAATGACTGGAATGATGCCAGGAGTGAATCATCATTTGCCTTTTCCGATTTGAACAAAGGTGGTTTAGTAAACAGGGTTAGGATCCTGCCGACTAAGGCTTTTGACCTCATGAGCCGTAGGGGTCTCATAAAGGTATTTCTCTCTACAAGTCGTGAGGATATCGTAGGTGCATTTTCTCCTTAAGATTCGTGAGGATTCCTAAGTGATATTTTCTCTTGTGAATCATAAGGTTCTCACAAGAGTGTTTTCTTCTTGCAGGTCGAGAGGACCTACAAGTGTTGTTCACGGAATGGGAAAATTTCGCGCCATGGGTGGAACTGGGCGAGGGAACGTTTATTTATGCCCGTGGATTGTATACAAAGGATCAATGTTGACTGCGTGTAGGGCAACTTGGGAAATGTGATGGCTTAAGAACAGGTTCAGATTCCTGTAACTTAAGGCTTTCGAATCCCATGAGCCGTCAGGGTCTCATGGGGGATTCTCCATATGAGTCATGAGGATCTTGTAGGTGCAATTTCTCCTTAGGAATCGTGGGGATCCCTAAGTGTGTCGCTCCCTTTTGTGAGTCGTAAGGATCTCACGCAAGTATTTTCTCTTTATAAGGTCGAGAGGACCTTGCAAGTGTGCATGAATTTTTTTACGAGTCTGCGCCCTTGCGTGTTTTCACAAACTCGCCGACAGTCCTACTGTTTTTATTCACGAAGCCCTTTCGGGTTTTCATCCGTGTCCATTTCGCTTGTGGACGTACTGTTTTTTTTCCGATCACGGTGGGACTTCGCCACTGGGGTAGCTGTATAGCCAGCGGGATTTGAGTTGCAGTCTTTGCCGCCGGGACCTGTGGACTTGAATTCCACTATCGCCGTGTTTTAGGCGACGTATTTAGTTTAAGGACATTACGGTCCATTGTTAGTTTAGGGACATCTCGGTCCATAGATTCGAGGTGAAGTTTTGCCGGATACTACTTACGGAGTGCTGACTCAAGGAAGATAGCGAGCAGACACAAGCGTCGTCATCTATCGTTAACCTGAGTTGTGACTTGTCAGGGGTAGTATTTCTTAAGGAAGCGGCCGTTTATTGGCCGGAAGGGTCTTTCGCCATGCATATCCATGAGCAAATAGGCACCACCTTGATAAACCTTATCTATGACGTATGGGCCCTCATAATTCGGCTCGAATTTCCCCCGTTTGGCACGATAGGGGATCATAGGTCTTTTGACAACTAGCACGAGTTCGCCTTGGCGGAATGCTCTCATCCTAGTTAGTCTTTCATATGAGCGCGTCATCCTTGCTTTGTAAGCTTCTATGTTTTGTTGCGCCATGAGACGAGTTTCATCGAGGGCTTCGAGCTCCTCAAGCCGAAGGTGGGCATTTTCTTCTTCCGTCAGCTCATGTCGGACCGCCACTCATAAAGAAGGTAGTTCTATCTTCAAGGGGAGAACCGCTTCCGTTCCGAATACCAACGCGAATGGCGTGGTATTCACGGCTGTTTTGAACGTGGTTCGATAAGCCTAGAGAGCTTCATGCAATCTCTCATGCCAGTCCTTTATGTTTCTGGACACCGTCTTCTGTATGATCTTCGTCAAGGTTTTGTTGAAAGCCTCATCTAGACCATTAGCTCTGGGATTATAGGCTGAAGAGTATCTCCAATTTATATTATGTTGCTGTGCGAAGTGGCTGATCTTATGGCTTCTGTAGGCCAGCCCATTATCCGATATGATCCGTCGCGGAGTGCCGAACCGGTAAATGACATGTGTCCCGAAGAAATGGAGGATGTTCTCCGTCTTCACCTCTCTTAGCAGTACTGCTTCGGCACATTTATAGAAGTAATCGGTTGTCGCCAATATGAACCGATGTCCCTTGGATGATGTTGGTTCGATAGGCCCGATTATATCGGTTCCCCACATCTCGAACGGCCAGCTTGCCAGTGTTGGGTATAGAGGATTCGGATGTTGGTGGATGAAATACCCATGAATTTGGCACGAGTGACACTGCTTCGCATATTCTAGGCAGTCTTGAATTATCGTAGGCCAATAGTAACCCATCCTTTTGATCTTCAGCTTCATCCTTGGCCCGGCTTGATGGGAGCCACAGAGTCCGTCATGAGTTTCTTGGACGACCCTTTTTGCTTCTTCTGGTCCTAGGTACCTTAGCCACAAACTGTCGAACGATCTCTTATATAGAGTATCATTGACGAAGGCGAAAGACAGAGCTCGTTTCATGAGTTGATGTCTCGAAGATGCGTTCTCGGGTGTTCGATGGGATTTGAAGTAGTCTATGAAGACTTCTCTCCAATCCTTAGCTTTTTCTTCGCCCTCTATTCGGAAGGCCGCTTGTTCAGTCGCTTTCTTTCTTTCAGATGACTCCGGAGATATTTCTGCTGGTGCGAAAATCCGGCGGCTTTGCACTATTATCCTGACGTCATCAATGTTTTCGTCAGCTAGTTCCTTAGCAAGCTTGGCTAATGTGTCTGCCTTGCTATTTTCCGCCCATGGTATGCTTTCCAGGATGTAGGATGGAATTCGAGTTAGCAGTTGCTGCACCCTTTCGCCATATTTTACCAACTCTGGCTTGCACGTCTGATAGTTGTCATTTACTTGGCTAACGACCAGCTGGGAGTATCTATATATGAGAAGGTTTTCGATTCCCATGTCAATAGCGATCTCAAGACCCACTATCAATGCTTCATATTCCGCTTCGTTGTTTGTTCTTGGTTTCGTTAAGGACAGGGCGAAACGCATTATCCCTCTTGTGGAGTCACGAGGATAAGGCCCACCCCAGCTTTGATTATGTTTTGTTTTTGCTTTCGCTTCTTCATGGAAGATACTTCATTAAAGTAGAGTTCCTATTGGACATTATTTTCCCCCGTCTTCCTTTCGATTCCATCGAACGCGTGTTCATCCGGCAACTCGCAATTTAAGGGAGAATCGACTGGTATTAGATGTTCAACAAGAAAGTCGGCAATAACCTGGCCTTTTACTGCATTGAGGGGCCGATATATTATCGAGAACTCTATCAAGAGGAGGGATAATTTGTCAAGCATTCCTGTTAGTATGGCTCTTGATATCAAATATTTAAGAGGATCCACTTTTGATATGAGATGGACCTCATGTGCTAAGGCATAGTGCCTGAGCTTCGTTATCGCGAAGAATAGTGCCAGGCAAAGCTTTTCAATGGGGGAGTAGTTGTTTTCTGCCCCCAGAAGGACTCAACTTAAATAGTAGAGAGCTCTCCCCCTTCCTTGGTCGTTCTCCTGTGCCCATAGCGCACCTAAAGAACCTTCAAGGGCTGTTGTGTACAGGATAAGGGGTTTTCTCTTAACCGGAGCGGTCAGTACTGGCGGATTCTGCAGATATTACTTGATTTCGTCTAGTGCACTTTGGCATTTACGATCCCAAATGAACGGGGTCCCTTTCTTCATTAAATGGCTGTAGGGACGGCAATTGCCGGAGAGGTTAGCTATGAACCGTCGGATATACGCAAGCTTCCCTTGGAGAGACCGCGGTTGTTTGAAAGTTCTTGGTGAAGGCATTTCTATAATCGCCTTGATCTTTGATGGGTCTATTTCGATGCCCCGATGTCATACGATGAATCCCAGGAATTTGCCTGAGGAGACTCCAAACGCGCATTTTAGAGGGTTCATCTTCAGATTATATTTCCGAAGACACTGGAACACTATTTTTAAATGCTCCCAGTGCTCCTCGTAAGATTTGGTTTTCACCACAAGGTTGTCAATATAGCATTCGACAATTTCATGTATGAGGTCATCGAAGATCTTCGTCATGGCCTTTTGGTAGGTAGTGCCAGCATTCTTCAAGCCGAAGGGCACCACCTTATAGCAGAATATGCCTAGCGAAGTCCGGAAGGCGATGTGCTTTTAGTCTTCAGGATGCATTTTTATTTGATTATACCCTGAAGATCCATCTATGAAGGAGAAGACTTCATGAGTGAACATGTTATCTATCATCAGCTCGGTAACCGGTACTAGGAAGTCATCCTTCGGGCAAGTTTTGTTGAGATCCCGGAAGTCCACGCAAATGCGTATTGTCCCATTTTTCTTCATCACTGGGACAATGTTGGCGATCCAGTCGGGGTATTGAACTTCTTGGATGAAGACAGAGTCAATTAGCTTCTTGACTTCGGCATTGATGCTCATCTCGAGTTCGAGCCGCATTCTTCTGGGCACCTGTTTGACTGGCTTGACGTCCGGCGATATAGCCAGTTTATGCACAGCTATTTATGGATCTAGTTCTGACATCTCAGAATAGTTCTATGCGAAGCAGTCTTTATACTGTATAAGCACGTCTTTTAGTGTAGTCATCTGCTCTTCGGACAGCAGCTCACTGACGAACGTTGGCTTTGGTTCATTCGTCATCCCCAAGTTGATTTTCTTCAGATTGTCTGATGTGGTGTGTATCCCGTTCTCCAGCTCTTTTGGCGCCGGTGGAAATTCTGAGATCACCTCATCCTCATCTTCATTTGAAAAGCACTGGGAGAGGTTGTCCACATTCACATGCTCTCCCTCCTTTGAGAACGTTATCATGTGGCAGGAACGAGCTCGTTTCCAAGCTCAATTTTGATCCGGACTTTCCTTCGCAGTGTAGGTTTTTCTTGGCTCATGGTTTCATGGTGGGGCTACCCTCCAATTGTCGGACAGGGCGAACCTGTCTTGCTGATACTGGTCTTCGACCCAGTCTTTGAAGGTGAAGCAATCTTCAAGAGGATGTCCTATTGCTCGGTGGTAGGAGCAATAAGCCGGATGATAGACCTCGTTTATTTGTTCAGGGTGCCGAGACTCCGGGAGCCTCATCATTTAGTGCTTCATGAAAAGGTTAAATATCTTCCTTGTCTTGTCTTGGGGGAAAGAATATTCCTGACCCATCTTTTTCATCAGCAATGAATTCCAGCGGACCTTTTCTCGATTGCGCGCCTTCTTGGATCCACTCCGCTGTTTTTGGATGTCATTCCCGTTCTTCACCCTGTTGTTGCTTCTATGTCGGGCTTTTTTCTTGCCACGAGAGTGCACAGCGGGCTGGGGGTGAAGGGCATCGTCATCCTCCGTAGTCTGCTGAATGTAACGTTGCATTCTGGCTTTCTCATAATGGCCATTTCGCAGCTGTGGTCATCCCGAACCTTTTGACCTGCTTCCCTTATTAGCTTGTCGATATGTTCTTCGAATGACGGACTTGGTATTCTTACGGCTGGATTTCACTCAGGTTCAATACCAGCGCTATCTGGACGGGCATTCCCTTCTCCATCGGAGTCGTTTATAATATGGCATCCATAGAATCGCTCCCATTTCTTGGGATGGACGTATCCAAGCCCAGTCGTCTACATCCTCCCATTGGGCATCATTCGCCGAGTCCGGGGAACGTCCCAAATCTTGTTATAGAACTGGGCTTGTCGAGCTGTCTGTTTGAAGGGTACGCCTTGGTATCTTAATAGCCTTTTCAGTCTCTCTGCGTAGTATCTGGAAAGACGGATTGGTTGAAGCCTGTCGAGCATAGGTTCGGCGCCATGCCAGACTTCTCTTTCCACTTTGGTCTCCGTGAATTGGTAGAAGAGGATCGCCTTCTCATCTCTCCGTCTAGGAGGGACGTAGAAAGTCTATAGCTCTTGCACGATGTATGTATCAAGTGCATCGAGTTCTTTATAATGCTGCTACGGAACCATGGTAATTTGTAAACTTTGATCAGCTCCAGTGAAGGTTTGCATTGATGTACGAACAGAGAATACTGTGTTGACTTCATTTTCAGAGTCGCTGCCAAAGACCAAAATAGGAGTAGATGGTCCTGGCCTGCTGCCTTGGGGTTGCCCCGAGAAGACTATCTCTTCATCCTCCTCGGTATCGCTCCCAAAGATCGAGATGGTGGCGATGGCTTTCTGTTTATTCTCCGATATACGATATCTTTTCGTGTCTTCGAAGTCTGGTTGGAAGTACTTAGCGTCTTCATACTTGCGGACTTCATTTACGGAGAATGGGTTTAACTCCCCTGTAACTGTGTACTCGAGGCCGTCTTTGAAGCACTTCATACACTGATGTTGTGTAGAAGGGATGATGTTGTATTTATGCAACCAAGGCCTACCGAACAAAGCATTGTAGCAAGTCTTAGCGTCGATGACGTGGAATTTGATGTCAGTGATGAGCATCCTGAAGCATAATGTCAATATTATGGATCCAAGCGTCCGTGATGACTGCGAGTCAAATCCGGAGATAGTAATTTTGTCACGCGCTAGGTGTTGAACGTTCATGCAAATATCCTTCAACACTCTCACATTAAGAAGGTTGACGGAGGACCCGTTGTCAATCAGGATCTTTCCTATCTTGATGTCATGGCAATACCCAGTGACATACAGGGGACGGTTGTGCTCACACGTTCCGAGGAGGAGATCTTCATCGCCGAATGTGATGTCAACTGTGTGAACTTCTTCCAGCTCGTTTTTCATCTTTTCTTCTGCAAGGAACGCTTGAAACTGATCAGGCTCTTGTAACGCCTTGATCAGGGAATCTTGTGCCTCTTTAGACAGGAGAAGGGCATCCAAAATGCTTAATTGCGAGGGTATCTTCCTCAGGTGTGCCAGGACATTGTAATCCACCTTGTTTTTCTTAGACGGGTCCTTGGCTGTGAGCTCTTCGATGACTCTATCATCGAGGGCAATCTTCTCAGGGACTTTTTCCTTCCCCTTGTCTCTTTTTCTCGAACCTTTGTTTGAGAGTCCGAGATTCTTTTCAGGAAACGTACGGTTATGCAGCTGAATGTTCTCACAGTTCTTCGTCTCTTCTTCTTTTCCGGAGGTGGATTCCTTGAAGAGAGGGCTAAGGGCTATTTCTTTGTCAGAGTCTCTCCTGAAGGTAAGAACTTGAGATTTTCCTTCTGTCAAAATGGCATCAACCATATGACGGTTACCGGCTGTTCCTTTATGCTCATCCATCGTGCTTCTCTGTTCCCGATGAGCTTTGCGCTTTATCCGCTTGAAGTGTTGTCGGTGGGCAACGTATCCTTGCCACCACTTCTTGAAAGCATTGCACTCTTCGGTAGGGTGTGTGACCCTCCGATGGTACAAGCAGTAGTTTGGATGTACATCCGCTTCGTCGGGGCACATATTCCCGGAAGTATTTTCTTTAAAAGGTGGTAGTTTCATTCCCATTAACAAAGCTTTGGCGAACTGCTTCCTTATCTCGATTCTGCTCTTGCTGGTGGCAGGGGCTCTTCGATCCGATTGAGGTACTTTATGGCTTCTCATTACCGGAGCATCTTCAGCCTGACGCCGACGCTTGGCCTTTCCGTATATGGCCGCTTCACGTTCTCGGTCAGCTTTGCTCTTTTGAAGGGCTTCGTTTAGCAGCCTGTCAATCAAGTCGTCTGACAGCTCTAAGGATTTTGACGCCGGTCCTGCCCCCAGCTTCTCTATGTTATTTTCTAACACTGAGGGTGCTTCTTTGCCTTTCACTGACAAATGAGAGATCATGTGGCAACTTGTCACATAATCCTCGGGTTCTTCTGATGAGTTGTCTCCCTCGTCATTGTCACTGTTTCCGTTCTCAAGTATGTGGTTGAGAAACTCTTTTAGTGTGATTGGGGTCCGCGCCTTCTGGCTGTATTCCTCTAGCGAGTCAATGTAGTTCTGCAGGTCTGTGCGCTTGTCTTCAAGCTGCACGGGCTTCTTGGTCTTCTTCTTTTTCTTTGAAGACTTTGAAGGCCTGACCTGGGTATTTTGCCTATCGCTACCAACTTTCGGTGTTGGGGGCAGTTTCAGCATCCCGTCAATGATGTCGGGCTCCAACGGGCTTTTCCACCTGATTGCCGGGCATGCATTAAGATCCTTCAGCATTCTTTTAGTTTTAGCCGAAAGGACAATTTCCCATGGAGCTTCTTCTACAAATGAGCATGATTCCCCCAGTGTGTCCACCTTTTTAGGAGCGTGTTGCTGCGGCGGGTTTACCTTCAAGTTTTCGGATAGCTCGAATTTGCCTTGTTGGTACTGGTCCTCAACCCAGTTTTTGAAGACGTAACAATCTTCGATTGGGTGGCCCATTACTCTGTGGTAGGGATAATAGTTGGGACTGTTGACGTCACCAGGCTGCAGTGGGCGTCTCGAATCCGGCAGAGTGATGAGCCTGTTACGCACCGCCAGTTCGAACAGTCTCCTCGTTTTATCTCGGGGAAACGAGTAAGGACGTCTCAACTTCTCTTCGACAGATCGTGATTTGTTGCTTTGGTGAGCAACTGGTCTCGGGTCACTCGGTTGTTGTTGAGCATTGGCAACGAAGATCGCTTTCCCTTTGCCCCTTTCATTCCGAGGATCCGTTTTCGAAGAGGACGGCTTATGGCCCATCTGGTCCATTTAGGCCAGCTTGTCGATCAAGGCTTGGAAGGTGGTCGGCTTGAAGAACATCATAAATTGGGATATAGTTGCCTGAGGATCAAGGGTCCCTACGAACATGCCCACGACAGGAGCTTCTTCTATGAGTTGTTCGCATTTTGACCATACGTTCCGCCACCGAATTGCGTATTGAACCCAGGTTTCTCCTGGCTTCACCCTGGCATTGATTAATGCCGTAATTGGGGTGCGTTCGCTTGCGCTTGAAAAACGTTGCGTGAACAGTAGCTCCATTTCTGTAAATGTTTTGATGGAGTCATTCGGAAGCTCTGAGTACCATTCAAATGCTGTCTCCGCCAAGCTGCCGACGAACTGGCGAAGCAGCAGTTTGTCGTCGCCTCCAGTATTGCCGCATAGAGCTCTGAACTGAGTGACGTGCTGATGGGTATTGCCTGTCCCCTTATACATGTGGAATTTAGGGACCGTATATCCTGGCGGGTACTTGATTTAATCGTACCAGCCTGGATAAGGTCGCCTAGCTCTGACGACTTGGCCAGCCGCTTCGCTTGCCTGATGAGCTCGTATTTATTGAGCTATGTAGTCGTCAAGGGAAGCTTTGGAGATCGTATCTTCCCTGGCTATTGATAGAGCCGAAAGAGGGTTTAATGTCTCCCCTCTGTCGTCTTCAATGATTATTGGCGGATCTTCGGTTGGAAGGTCTGACTGGATCATCATCCTAACCATGTCTTGGAATAGGAGCGCCATCTGCTTTATATTAGCAGCTTGTTCCGCGGCCTCCTTATCATTCCTTTCCAGAACCCTTCGCAAGAACTTCGTATCAGTCTCCTGCTCCCGGTGCTGTTCAGACGATGCTTCCGGACTTTCTTTTTGCCCAGTGAGTGCTAACATCATCATTAGCATTTTTAAGAGTTTTTGCTGCTGCTCTTGAGCTTTTGTCACAGACTGTGTGAGTTGTCAATGACCCGTGGAAATACGACTTTCATTTTTCCCAAAAGCCATGTACACCGTGTGTACTACCATACCCCCAGACTTGGGGTGTTTGGGTCCACTGCCTTCGAAATTTACCGCAAGCATGGGGATCTTGGAGGACAACCGCTGAGGAGGCTGTTCCGGTTTTGCCTGTGTTGTGTTTTCAACAGGCGGAGGAGACTTCTTTAGTACAGCGGTCGGAGAGTTCTTTCGCACCCTCCTGAGCGGTTCAAAGCTATTCCCAGTTGGAACAGCAGCGCCAATTTCCACAATTGGAGCTGGTGGAGTAAGTCCGGAGGGAGAGTTGCCCCCAGCTTTCCTCACTCGACGCCAGTGGCGATGTCGAGCATGTCTTGCGGACGGGATCACCTCAGTTGTAGAAGCGACCTCATTATGCCCCTTGCTTTGACGAGAGGCTGCTGTTGGTGCCAGCCTGTCGAAGACTGACGTCCGTTGAGAGGGAACATATAACCTGTCGAAGATTGACTTTCGGGTAGGGGAAGCACTTGTAACGACCTCACCTGCAGCAGGAGTTAGGAGGACTGTCCTTTTAGGGATAGCCTTCTCAGGTATTGAGAGCCTTTTTATGGGCCCACTTGAGCTTAGGCTCAGCCTGTCGAAGACTGAGGCGCTGGAATTGGACGACCCGTTGAGAGGGGCCACGGTAATTGCAAGCCAATCGAAGAACGATTTCTTCGAAGCTTCTTTTGATGGCACTGGGGCACTGAAGCTTGCTGGCGGGATCATGGTCCAAAAAAACTGTCTAGTGGTGGCCTGAGTCACCTGTTCCACCGGCATTGCAAAGATGGAGGCCGCTTGGGGCCCATAAGTCACTCCTTCGGCGGGGACTGAGTAGAAGTTACTGTTGCAGTTGTTGCAGCTGGAAGCCATCGACGTTATCTTTCTACACAAGAACAAGACACTAAATCTTAGTACCTTAAATCCAAGGGCAACCATATTAAACCGCGATTTGTTCACGAACACGACACACGAAGTGTGGAGTGGAAAGAAGAAAAGGTCCCACCGGGCGTGCCAGAATCTGTTTACCGCCGAAAGCCGGGAAGACAAACGTCTTGCCTGAATTTGGGGGCAGATACTATTTGGTTTTATCCGTCCATCTCTTCAAAGATGCCAAGTTGATTTATGGCACCGTGTATCGGAGGTTTGGACGGACGCGGCCGTTGTATCAGATTTTGTCAGATTCCCCCTCGTTTGCGAGGTTTTTTTTTTATTGTAGAGACGCTCTTCCCTACAGGCGCAAGCCCCTGCAGTTAATTACGTTACCGCGTCGCGGTAACCACTTTCTCCTGCTCCAGAAGGTCACTTCATGCCGTGTGTGTTTATTTTATTTTTTGGTTGCCCGTGGATTGTATACGGAGACTAATTTATGTTGTCGCCCGTAGGGCGTGGATTAGTCCAAATCCGTATCTTCTTAGATTTGGGTTTGATTTGATTTAAGGATCCTTAATCTCATTTGGGATTAAGATCAACTTAAATGTTTGTTGAGGATACGTCAGTCTAATTTTAGGCTAAGATCTACTCAACAGGATTTTTGGATCATTCAGACCCAACAAAAGGGCATTTGGGCTCTATTGTCTTAGTTTAAGTACGTTGCGGTCCATAGCTAGTTTAAGAACGTTGCGGTCCAAGGAGTTGTTGGTTGTTGGGAACCACCACCTCTCTGTAGACGTTGAAGAATTACAACGACATATATCAGAGGTGTGGGGAGATGTACCCTAGAACTAATGAATATTCGTTAGAAGCTCGGTAGTCTTGTTTGGGACTAAGACCACTCTGGAAAATAAAGAGCTCATGTGCTCGGTTGATTAAGAGTTTGTCCAAATTTGGGCTTAGCCTAGTCATTTCATTTTTGAATAAAGTGTTAAAAACTTGCTTGGGCTTGGTCCCCTTTCTGTGCCAACGATGCTGAGCATCCATATGGGTTCTGATGCCCACACTTTATCTTGTTTTTCCCTTTTTTTATTTTTTATGGAGTGTTAAACACTCTTTATGGCACCCACGTGTGGAGCATGTGAGACGCTTGGTGCCAGGCGCCAGGCGTTGGACACTGGTTTATGAGTGCAGAGCACTTTATACTGAATGGCGCCCACGTGAGGGGCATGTGAGGCGCTTGACGCTGAGCGCCAACCACTGAGTGCTAAGCACTCTTTATTAAGCGGCGCCCACATGAGGCGCTTGGCGCTGAGCGCCAACCACTGAGTGCTTATCACTATTTATTGAACAGCGCCCATGTGAGGGGCACGTGAGGCGTTTGGCGCTGATTTTTCTTCGTGTATTATGTTTTGAAGAGTTAAATTCTCTGTTCTTCTCTGGATCTTCGATCCCCAAGAACAAATTCTTCCCCATGAGAATTAAATTCTCATTTGTGGGAGGCTTGTCTCATGGATCTCAGATCCAGGGAAAGAACTATGTTCTTTTATGAGGGTTAAACCCTTAGATATGCAGATGAGATAATCTGAACTCTATTACTTTTATTTACCTTGAAGAAAGTTCTTCTTTCTTCTCTCTTAAATCTTTTTTTTGCTTGCTTTTCTTTTCGAACTTGAAGTTTATTGGGGGGTTCCGCTGTACAAGACTTGAAGCCTTGGGGCCTTTATATAATGGATGCATGTTTGTTGATTTAGTTAAAAAAATCTCCCATTGAGAGATCCTTAATTGATTTGGGGATTTATCCACCGTTGGATCTTTGATCCAAGAACTTCTGTTTTACAGAAAATATTTTTCTTGTTTTTAACAAGATTGAGGAAATATTTTCCCATACAGAGCTCTGTTTGCAGAGAATGATCTTTCTTGTTTAGAAAGATTTGAGGAATATTTCCTCAACAGAATTTAATTCTGTATTTTAATGATTTATCATCTCCGTTGGATCTTTGATCCAATGGCAGAGAACTTTTAGTTCTAGCGCCGGCGCCCTCGTGCAAGGCACGTGAGGCGCTGCCTCAGAGTTTTTAACTCTTGGCGCTGGCACCCTCGTGCAAGGCACGTGAGGCGCTGCCTCAGAGTTTTTAACTCTTGGCGTTGGCGCCCTCGTGCAAGGCCCGTGACGCGCTGTCTCAGAGTTTTTAACTCTTGGCTAGCGCACTCGTGCAAGGCACGTGATGCGCCGCCTCTTTCAAATTTTGAACAATGCTTTGCTCTTTTATTGGGGAGGAAAAAGGGTACACCGAATAGGACTGGTCGAGAACTCCTAGTTGGTATTATACTAATCGTCAGATAGCAGTTCTCAGATGACACTGGTACAGGTTAGTCTGTAGACCCAAGATCGTCATAGAGTCTTGTGTGGCTCCCATTGTGCTTTGATTTTCTCCCTACCGCGGCTCAAAGGAGTCGTGCAAACAGGTGGATTTTGGGTACAGTTCCGAGTCACATAGAGGCAATGAGCGATAGGAGGGGTTTCGTCTCTCCCGGTATTAGGAGTTGATGTTGTGCTATACTCGATTGGCTATAACAGTAAGTCCCTGGCCAAGGCTGTTGATGAGATTTACTGGTAAGTGTTATCGGTAGTTTCTCGAACCGTTATGAGCCATACATCGGCATGACTTATCAAGTTACTGGCATATCAGACGAAGAGACTGGACTGTACGGTAAGTGTTACCTATAGGCTTCATGGGAGTCTGGACAAGCTTGCTTATTGATCTTCTATTCGCTCAATATCTGGGTAGCCGTTACGTCCAGCTAGTACCGCTGAAGGTTTGTGGGTGACTGATGTGATCATCTCCTACTGCTGGCGTATTGACGAGTGTTTAGAGTCCCACACAGATGTTTCATACTTCTGGCGAAACGAAATAGGGCACATATGCTGATATGTGCGGGGGCCTGATTAAATACGAGTATGTGATACCGTATTGTAATCTGGCAATTATTTGATATCGGTTAGATTATATATGATATAACCGGATTATTAAATCAAGTGTTGATTCGATAATGCGATATACAGATAAATGATATTAGTCGGTTATATGTGATATAACCGGATTATTAAATCAAGTGTTTATTTAATAATATGATATATATTTATATTTGATATAATTATATATTAACTAATATTATTAGCTCACTAATTATTTTCTTCATAACACACACACACACATACATATTATATGAAGCATGGTTGATTTTCTATTTTTTGGAAAATAGAAAAATGAGGTGGAAAGTTGAGGAATGGGGTATAATATGGCTTTGGCATTTGTTTATTCATTTGCTTTTACTATTGAAGCATGGGAGCATTTTTTATTGTGAGAAAATGCATGCTTCAATAAGTGAAGGCAAATGAAGAAAGCCATTCAAGACTTGTGTTTTTCTTGAGTTGAGCTCATATGCTCTCGAGCTCTCTCCTCATTCTTCACCTCCACCTCCAAGCTCAAACCCTCACATGAGTTGTGAATCTTTGAGCTTGTGAGAACCATAGTGAGCTAAACAAAATCCCTACATCACCATCCTACACTTGATTAGCGATCAAGTGTAGCGTGTTTCCATCACTAAAGAGTTTAGCGAAGAGGTAGCTTGGATTGGCGGATTTCGGGTAGATCATCTTCGGCACGAAGGTCATCAGAGAAAGTTCGTTCAACCTTCAAGTGGAGCCTAGTGGAGTCGCATGGACTAAAACCTGGAGCTTTAGAAGAGAAGGACACGGTCTACAAAGGTTGTAGCATTATTCTCTTAGCTAGTTTTTGTGATATCTGTTTACCGCCGAAACGGAGACGACCCGGGATGGATCGTCTTTCCTGAATTTGGGGGCAGATTCTATTTGGGTTTATCCATCCACCTCTCCAAAGATACCAAGTTGATTTATGGCACCGTGTATCGGATATTTGGACGGATGTGGCCATTGTAGCAGATTTCGTCAGATTCCCCCTCATTGTGAAGGGTTTTTGATTGTGGGGACGCTCTTCCCTGCAGGCGCAAGCCCCTGCAGTAAATTACGTTACCGAATCACAATAACCACTTTTTCCTACTTTGGAAGTTCATTTCGTATTGTGTGTGTTTGTTTTATTTTTGGTTGCCCGTGGATTGTATACGGAGACTAATTTATGTTGTCGTCCGTAGGGCGTGGATTAGTCCAAATCCGTATATTCTTAGATTTGGGTTTGGGTTGATTTTAAGGATTGTTAATCTCGTTTGAGATTAAGATCAACTTAAATATTTGTTGAGAATATGTTAGTCTAATTTTAGACTAAGATCTACTCAACAAGATTTTGGGATCCTTCAGACCCAACAAAAGAGCATTTGGGCTCTATTGCTTTAGTTTAAAGACGTTTCGGTCCGTTGGTAGTTTAAGGACGTTTCGGTCCATAGCTGGTTTAAGGACGCTGCGGTTCGTTGTCGCCATTTTGGGAAGTGCATCCAAAAGCAGTTGGTTGTCGGTACCCACCATCTCTCTGAAGACGTTGAGAAATTACGACGACATGTATCAGAGTTGTAGAGAGATGTACCCTTAAACCAAATTCCAGATTGAGGGGAGAGATCATGATGGACCATCCAAGAATCATTAGTCATTTTTGGGAGACTAAGATTAACTTAGGAGATGTGGGATGGACATTGTTCTGGTCAATTAGTTTGGGAAGTCATGAGCATAGAGGCTCGGTCTATTTGGAAATCCCAGATGTTTTAATCTCAGGAAGACTTAGCTGATTTGGGGCTGAAGTTGGTTTCTTATAGTGTTAAACACTAATATATGCTCGATGCTCACGTGCTCCCACGTGAGATTTTAAAGCAGTGTTAAACACTGAAATTTGGGGCGCTCACGTGTGGCACGTGAGGCGCCTGAAAATTGGCGCTGTACACTTGGGTCCAAATCCCCGTATGTATATAAGTGTTAAACACTTAATTTTTGTGGCTCTCACGTGTGGGCACGTGAGGCGCCCCAGAGTTAGGCACTGCCTCTTTGGGTTTATTCTCTTTTCCTTTTATAAGTGCTAAGCACTTAGCTCATATAATGCTCACGTGCGAACACGTGAGGTGATTAAACTGTGAGCGTTGTTTTTGGATTTTCCCCCTTTTCCATATGAATATTAAGCAACTGTTTGGGGGTCACGTGAGAACACGTGATTCGATCTCAGTCATTCCTTTTTGTTTATCGGAGGTGCTCACGTGGGGACACGTGAGCATTCGTTATAGCGTTGAACGCTAATGGATCACCAGTGTTTTCTTTTATATGCATAGAGATTTTGATCTAAGTTTTGAGAATTTCAGGTCCCTTATTTTATAAGAATTAAATTATTTTACAGGGTTAAACCCTAGTTTTGTCAGAGGAATTAAATTCCTATATAATTTTGGAAGAATTAATTTTTTGAACTTAGTTCTTTCCCCTAAGTTTTGAATCTGCATAACAGAATCTTCCCGATGAGAATTAAATTCTCAACTTTTGTGGAGATCTGCTTCTGCAGACCTTAACCAGAGGAAGAACTAAGTTCTTGTATGAAGGGTTAAACGCTTAAAGAAGAGATTAGATAATCTCTATACTTTCTTCTTACCTAAGATTTTTTTGTTTAAGAAGGGGATCTTCTTCGTCTAGAGAATTGAATTTTCTTTTTCTCGTTTTCTTTTGTTTCTCAAAGCTTATGGGGGGACTCTCCATGTTCTCTCCTCCTTTTCTCGCTCCTATTTATATGAGAAGAACAAGAATCAATTTGTTAAGAGAATCTCTCATTGAGAGATCAAGATTGATTCCATGATCTTTTAGATCAATCAGTGAACTTTATTCACCGTTAGATTTTTTAATCCAAAGTCTCTCTGTGTGACAGAGAAGATTTCTTGTTTGTTTAACATGATTATGAATATCTTGTTAGTTTTAACAAGATTAGAATTTTATTATATCATATCTTTTTAGTTTAACAAGATTAGAAATATATTTTCTTAATATAGAATTTAATTCTATCATATGAATATCTCGTTAGCTTAACATAGAATTTTATTTTTATCATATGAATATCCTTTTAGTTTAACAAGATTAGGAAAATATTTTCCTATGATAGAATTTTATTCTATCAGATGATCACGTTGGATATTTGATCCAAAGGTTCTCTGTTTAACAAAGAAGACCTTTCTACTTTGAGGAAGATCAGGAAAATATTTTCCAAATAGAATTTAATTCTAGAATTTGATAGGAGCATTTTAAATTGGGGCTCTCACATGCTTTGCATGTTAGTAGTAAGAGAACTCACGTGTTTAACACGTGATCCTTAGTGTGGGTTTTAGCTAGTTTATTTTCAGCGCTCATATGCTTTACATATGAGCGCTCACGTGTTTAGCACGTGAGGCCTGTTTGACCATTAATTATTTTATTTATCTTATTTTCAGCACCTATATGCTTTACATATGAGCGTTCACGTGTCTAGCACGTGAGGCCTGTTTGGCCATTAGTTATTTATGTTCAGCGCTCATATACTTTGCATATAAGCGCTCACGTGTTTACACTTGAGGCCTGTTTGGCTATTAGTTGTTTGTTTTCAGCGCTCATATGCTTTGCATATGAGCGCCCATGTGTTTAACACGTGAAGCCAAATTTTGAGGACGCCCCCCCCACTTTTTTATAAGGGAACAAGTAGCTTTTAGCCAAAAAATTTGGCGGGAACAATATCATCATAGTTAATCCTAATATTCTAGTTAGATCTTGGTAAGTGTTCATTAGCACCATGAATTTTTGAAAATTGCATGTGTGATGCCCGTTTTAACCCCATTTCGATGCTGGCAAACACTTTCAATTGCAACCACTTTCGATTCCTCAGTGAAAGTGGGAACATATAACCATGGATTTCATGATTGCTTTACCGCGGAGTCCGATTGACCAAGGCAGCTCATGTCATACTGTAAATCCCCAGTTTCGTATATATAATTTCCTGTATATTTTTTAGATTTTCTCTTTTTATTTATACTTTTTCTATTTTATTTAAATTAAATTCCTAAACTCTAAACCCAACCCAAACCCAAATCCTAATTTCTACCCGGCCCAACCCATGCCCAACTCGACCCGCTTTCCCCCTCTCCTTCTTCCTCACTCCCTCTCTTTTTCCCACCACTTTCCCCCTCAACGGCTCCTCGCCCCGCTTCTCGCGCCCGCGACGATCGTACCCACGCCCGCTCCTCGCGCCCGCGACGACCGCACCCACGCCCGCTCCTCGCGCCCATTATCCCCACGACCCGCGCTCATCCGAGACCCGTTTCCCCAACGGGCACTTCCTCCAACAACTCTCTCCCTCAACTCCTCTTTTCTCGCGCTGCCTTCACGAGACGCGGCCACGTCCTCGGCCAAAATGGCTCGACTCCACTCACCAAAACCCCGATCGCTCGCTCCCTCTCTCTCTACTTCACTCACATCCTCCTTCATCTCGCCAACGCCTGCAACCCCGAACCCATACCCACAACACCGACCCTCCACATCTCGCAACCTCTTTCCCCTCGCCGACGAGCCTCCCCTGCCTCTCCTCGTCCCCTTTACCTCAACCCAGCACCACCGTCGGCCACCTACTCCTATCCCCATCGCGGCCCAACTCCCCAGCTCCACCATCACCGAGGCCTTCTACCTCCATCACCCACTGCTACAGTCGACGGAGCTCCATTGCCCTCCGACCATCATGAACTTCTCCCTTGTTCACCCTCCTCAAGCACCAACCCTAAGCCACTGCACCGATCACCTCGCCGACGAACCCATCTTCATCGCCCCCATCGACTCCACTGCACACCCGAGCCCTCGTCTTCGTCATCCACCATCGTTGGCTTCACCACCTCCAAGCCGCAATCTCCGAGCACCCCAACACAGAGCCCCTGCACCCACTGCCTCCAGCCGCCACCCGAGCTCGCTGTCGTCGCCGCTGCCTGTGCTGTACCGTGCTTGTGGTCGTGCCTCCGCCGTGTTCGTATCCATGCGATCGTCGTCGCTGTGCCGTCGTAATAGGCAAGTGAACCTCCTTCACTTATTCAAATCATGCTATGTACATATATAGTTTAATAAATATAATCTAATAATTTAATTGGTAAAATGTATGATGAGTGCATGTAAAAGTAGATAGCATTCACATACATGCATCGAGTGCTCGATGCGATTAACCTATCCAAGACTCTATTAAAAATCCCCTAATTTTATTATTAGAAGTTTCGATTGCTGTTAACGAATGACGTATAAGAAATTGGGATCAAATAGTTAAGGCATCGAATATAAAATGACATCCCAATTGGTTACGTCAAATCTGAAAATCACCGTACATATCACGTTGTAAAATTAGTAGTTAATTAAATATAAATCTAATCATGGTGTTCTAGGGCTCGTATCGAACCTAACTAGATAATCTATAACCCTATGTAATTAGTTATTGAATATTGCAATTTCATGACACTGAAAAATGAAGGGAAATACGGCTCTGGACTGCAGTCCGGGACGGCATTCTACGGGGGAAACTTGAATTTAAGCACCTGTACATACCTGCGTAAAACTGAAAATACATGGATCCCTATATGGTCGCATAGATAAATTAATTATCTAACACTTGAATCTGGTCCCGTGCATTTTTACTATCGTTTGATATTTAAATCGTATTTTAGAGTGTCGTTGTGTTCTGCAGTTTCTGCAGTAATATTCCTTACACCGTCACATTAAACTGAATATAACTTCTAATATAGAGATGCTATTGATAATACGTTTGATGCGTTAGAAGCTTAACTGACAGAACTATATTTTATTCAATTAGGGCAATATCTGAATCTGAACATAATCACTGGTAAAATGCACGCGAAGTTGGGCTTCCAGTTCTGAAACTGGAATTCCAGAAATCGAACGCTGCATTAAAATGATGATAATTCCCTAACTTGAATCCGATTGACATGAAATAAATTTTACTATTTAGATAATCAAGTGTACTTCGTACTCCTTTTATATTATTTTGATCGATTCCATACGTATGATTTATCGTAAATTTTACAAGTTATATGGTATTGGTCGTCATTGAAATAGTGAATACCTATTCAGTGTATTTCTGCATATTTTCATGTTTGCTTTATACCTGCTGCTTAGTGATCATTCACGTTGAAACCTAGTGACTGATTTTCATTGTCAATATAGTAGTGTTAGTGATTGCGTTGTGGCAAATACGACAGTGATATTGATAAGTGGAAAAGTAACTGAAAGTGACAGCGATACGTATTTGTTCACAACCTTTCTGATACCTGAATGCATACTATAACCTGGGGAATGGGGAAATCAAGATGGAATTGAACTCGTATTTAGAGAAGTACAATGATTTAGAGGATGAACATTCGCTATTAGTGACACACACACACACACACACACACACACACATTAGGTCATGGGCCTAGCGGCACGGCTGACAGGGTTATGTCCCGGACACAGTGGACCGCAGTCTCGGGCATGCACGAGACCCTTGTTAAATACGAGCATCCTTTTCACAATTGATTTCATTGACTTAGTGACCGATAAGTAGTGACATGCATATGGCCTAGTTTATTGAATGATACCTACATGGCACCATTCATATTCAGTCAATGTTTATTTTACTCATGCTCTGCGTACTCCTCATACTTAATAATATTGCATGCCCATTATATGTGTGTGTGTACTCCTCATACTTAATAATATTGCATGCCCATTGTGTGTGTGTGTGTGTGTGTGTGTGTATCGTCCTGACGACCTGAGTGTGCATGCTCAGAGGACGAAGTGGATCCAGCCCAGGAGCAGGACCTATCCTTCGAGATTGCGGAGATCTAGATTGCATCACCAACACTATTTCCTTTAATTTCAGCACTTGTTTTATTGGTTAGTTGTTTATTCTGTAAAATAAATGTACCTCGAACTCTTTTAAATTGCAATGTAATAAAGTTATGAACTGTGATTTTCCTTTACTCGAGTACTGATTACTGACTACCATGTAATACTAGAAGCCGAAGTGTGATTACGGCGGGATTATTCCCTGACCGTAGGAGCATGGCTGGCCTAGTCACCCCTTATATTCCGTATTTTGGGAAGCGGGGCGTGACACATACCGTTTCGAGTTGGTCAGTTGACGGAAGCATTAGCAGAGTGGTACATGCAGGAGATTGTGAAATTGCATGGAGTACCTGTGAGCATCGTTTCTGATCGTGATACCCGATTCCTATCACAATTTTGGAGGAGTTTACAGAAAAGTTTGGGGACTCAATTGAAATTTAGCACCGCTTATCATTCTCAAACAGATGGCCAGTCAGAATGAACGATCCAAACTCTTGAAAATATGTTGAGAGCTTGCATGTTGGACTTCGAGGGTCCATGGAAGGATCATCTACACTTGGTAGAGTTTTCTTATAATAACAGCTTTCAGGCGACTATTCAGATGGCTCCATTCGAAGCATTATATAGTTGTAAGTGTCGCTCACCCGTCTGTTGGGACGATATTGGAGAACGGAGATTATTGGGACCAGATCTTATCGTGCAAACCGTAAAGAAAGTTAATACAATCCGAAATCACATGAAAGCAGCGCAAGATCGGCAGATACCAAATACACTATCTCTCTAGTACTTGTTTCATGGGGGAATCATTCGCACGGAGAATCAACTTGGGAACAAGAAAACGAGATTCGACAAAAGTTTCCACACTTATTCTCTTAGATTCATGTTTGCTTGTCTTTTCTTGTTCCGGAAAATTCGAGGACGAAATTCTTTTGTAGTTGGGTATAATATAACACCCTAGTTCATTTATACCATATTCTATTTGATTATTTTCTTTATCATGTGGCTATTTATTGATTTTATTTGCTTTGGGTGCGGATAGTGTATTTGGTATCTGCGGTTAGTATCCGACCCGACCCGCATACTTGAAACCCGTCTTAGTTCTTGATTACGACATGTCCTTACTAGTTTAAGGATCCGTTCACACATATGTTCTGTATACATGTATCTTATATCTAGTATTGCATATATTTTTAAATAATACAATTATAACTAAATATAATATTTTTAATACTTAACATAGCCTGCATCATACCCCATACCCTATGGTTGCATCCGTATACTGTGTTCTTGTCCCGTTTAGTGAAACAGACTCGTTTGGATCGCTACGGGCATTTACGTGTATCCGCTCTTGGGGGTATGCATTTTCTCTAACCGGACATTGCATTATGGTTTTGGTTGATACGTATATTATCCGTATTTTAAAACTAGAGTTTTAGAAACAATCCGGGTATTTTTCGAAGTATTTTTATATTAGATATAAAACCTATAATATATATTATAATATATTTTTAAAACCTAAAAACTAAACTTCAGATTATTTATACAGTTAATATATATTTATATAACTAATCTAATATTATTTTTTCCTATCCTCAGATCTCTCTCTCATCCGTATCTCTCTCTCTCCTCTCTCTCTCTCTCTATATATATATTTTTATATATTATAATTTTAAAAACCTAATCTATTCTAAACTCAGCCTCTCTCTCTCTCCCTCACATCTCTCACGTTTCCCGCCTCCACGAGAACCCACGACACCCTAACCCTAGCCTCGTCACCGACGACATCCCTCGTCATCTCCTCACCCTCCTCGACCTCACCTCTACCTCCTCCACTTCTTCCTTCACCCCGCGCAACTCAACCCGATGAACCCATCACCCGAGCACCCATGCCGAACCCAGCCACCACCTTCGCCTTAGTCCCCTTGGCGTCGCCACCTTCGTCCTTGTACCCTCGACGTCACCACCACGTCCTCATATCCATCACCTCACCCTCATCTTCCTCATCTCCTCTCCCGCAACCCTAAAAACCCTGCACACCTGAAACCTCACGACAACACCCTCACCGCCAACCTCCTCAATCTCCTCGCCTGAACTCCTCACCACCTCTCTCTCTTCCCCCGACCTCCTGACACCACCACCACCATCATCAACTCCAACCCCTAACGAGAACCCACCCCCTAAGCAACCCACACGCCGCGACCGCAACCCACACCCATCGTCGACACCCATCGTCGTCGGAGACCTCGTCACCATCTTCTCGCCTTCTCTGTCCCAAACCCAGAGCCAAGCCAGAGCAACCCCAGATCACACCCTCTTCTTCTTATTCTTCTACTTCTTCTCTTTCTTTTCTTGATTTTTGCTTTTCCGGTGATCGTCGGAGCCGCGCACGTCGCCGACGATCCGGACGATCCAGTCGTCGTCCTCATCTAGCGTAGTCACGTTCTTGAGTAGCCTGGTTCGGTTCTGTACGCGCGTGTGTGCGTCACGACATTTACCCGACGTCGAACGCGGCGTACGCGGCGTACGCACCCTGCCGTGAGATCCGATCAGGCAAGTTTATCTTGCTACATGCTATGCTGCTATATTTATATCCACATAAATAAAATTATTACATGTAGTTTAATTGTGCATCCCGTATTAGAGTTTTACCGTTTTACAATACCCGTACGTATCCGTACTGATATTTGCATAACTAATTACATGCCGGAACACCCT
The DNA here is from genome assembly GCA_030015575.1 of Agapanthus africanus. Taxonomy (NCBI): domain Eukaryota; kingdom Viridiplantae; phylum Streptophyta; class Magnoliopsida; order Asparagales; family Amaryllidaceae; genus Agapanthus; species Agapanthus africanus. Next base: position 35,188,921 of record CM057339.1, read on the forward strand.
GATATCATTTCACTATTATATTATCATGACATGTTATCTAGCTTGCATCATAGATAGTCATGGATATTGATTGGTAGGGATTCTGCGTGTTCAAGTTTTAGTTTAATACCGCAATCAAGACGGTTTCGCTTGTAGCTAGCCGGTTGAGTACGGGTCGTCCGCAGGGAGATGGGAGTCTTTTTCTATGTGTTTTAACGTGTTAAGTCCGAGAGTTCAGATTTGTTTGTGATTATCTAAGTGTTAAGTTGATGTTTTAAAGAGAGCTTGTTAGGGTTAGGATTAGGTTAGTTTGAGTTAGGAGTCTCCACATCTTTCGTTGCCCCTCTTAATATCGGTGTTACGGTAATCGGCAACAACGGGGATTAGCACGACTAGGAAGGAACTTGCGAGTATAAGCTAGGCTTTCCAACGCATAAGTTCTTCCTTTTGGTGCTTGTCCGTCCGTTCTTGGCTCTTAGCCATAACCTCCGGTTAATTCAACCACAACCGGTCTCACTACGGAATCACCGCTATCATGTAGGATAGGGTGCCGTAAGGAGCGGATTGTGGTTCAATTAACGGGAGTCGATTTAAGCTGTTGGGTAAGGAAAGAGTGAGAGAGATTTCCTTCTCTCAAACTTCCCTTATCCTACCCTAACAAGTATGAACTACTCACACATCATGATACGGAAAAATAAAACAAAATAAAAGAGGAAGATAGAAAGAAGGAGATTAGAAGAATACGACTAGCTATTTGCGACCTCACCTTGGCGAGGATCGAGCGTAAGCATCATTGTCGTATTAAGGATAAAGAAAAAGAGAGAAGAAAGAAACAACAAGAAATAACAACAACTAGTTAACAAATTAAAATTACAACAATTATAAAAAAAGCAAGACAAGCATGATAATAAAATGATCTTCTTTATTCACCATTCTTCACCCACCAAGCTCATTACAAGTTTTAATGGAGAAGAGATGAGAGGAGAAAGAAGAAACACTACTAAACCTTACAAAAGAGAATACAAGAATTGAACACCTTCCCTTCACAAAGTTCTGGGGTATTTATAGGCTGAAGACTGAAAACCTAGGGCAGAATTCTGTACCCATGTAAAAAGACAAAACTACCCCCAAAAGACCATCTCCTTTGGCGCCAGAACGGCCGCGGAACCGCGGCCTAGACCCCCCTTTGGCCGCGGTTCTGCGGCCATATAGATGAATTGGGCTGTCTTCTTTTTTTGTGCTTCCCTGGTTTTTCATGTACTTTATTCTGGTATATGTATTTTCTCCAATTGTCTTTACGATTTTTCCAGAATTTCTGTTGAGGGAAAGGTGGACTTTTTGTGGATGTTTTTGTCATGATTGCCTTGAGCTCCGCGTAGATTTCTTGGATCTTGTGCTGCCATAGAGCCTTGTGCATGAAAACGACATTGATTTGACATTTTGTCTTCCTAAACTGGTATCTGGCAACATACGGATAAAGAGCGGAGACCGTGTTTTCTCAGTGGTTGGCAGGAACCCAGATTTTGTCGTGTTTTCCATGAATTTCACCGTTTTAGAACCGAGAACCTGTATCCTGCAATTGACTAGCAAACATGGCTCAAGAGTATCTACCGATATGCAATGTGACAAAAATTGGGCGGTATGAAAATGCAAAAATCTGATATGAACAAAATACCCCCAAACTTATCATTTGCTCGTCCCGAGCAAAGCCAATTTATTCACAAAAAATTTTCTAACCTCACTTTTGCAGGGAACGCGATTGCACTGAGCATGTGCAACAAGCCGTTAAACCTCTAGGTGTCCCTAGTAGGAGGAGTGTTGTCTCCTGAGGGTTTTCAGCGGATACTGCCCACAAAATCCGGTCAAGCTAGTTTTGTAAAATAACTAAGATTCAAACCCCTAAAGTTTTGTTTCAGAAAATAACAATTCTATGATCTTAAGCCTAGACTATCGAACCTTTATTTTTCACACCTCGCTTCTTATTTAACTACAGATTTTATATGTCTTTACGTGCAGTGCAAATAGTGTCGTTAAGTTCCTGAAAGGTCGAATCATGTCGCACAATAAAGCCCAGATAACAATTTTAAAAGGATCACATAAGTTTTATAAAGAGTTAAGAATTTTTCAAGTTTCGTTTTCCAGTAAGGTTTCAACTTCAGAATTTCTATCTTCCTTAACAGGAAACTAAGTCGTATTTTTCACTCCACCTTTTTCTTGTTTTCATTTCATACACACCTCCGTGAACGTGCAATAGTCTTTATCATAGAATAAAACCTTCATATCTCCGTTAAATTTTTTTATAAAAGCCTGTCTTTAATCAAGATTATTCTCATACAAAGAACCGTTAGGAATTTTAACTCGGAGAGAACACTTGCTTGACTTTGTTTTAATCTGGACTTTCTAGGCTTCTTAGCGAGTTTTGGGCCAATGCACCCAAACCAGTTGGTTTTAGGGCATTAGGTGTAGAAACACCCCAGCGGACTTAATTACTCAAGTTACCTAGGTCCAAAAACAAAAGACAGTTTGGCGTGAAAATCAGATGATTTAATACGAACGGAGATATAACCGGCAGTTCAATTATTTTTTTTGGATAAAAGACGTGTTTAGTGGGTTCGGTGTGTAATCATTCCAATCAAGTTTCAGATGGGTTATTTTTCAGACTTAGTTCCAATTACGGCATCAATAACATTCCTTCATATTCGCTTTACTTCATAAACTATTCTTGACATTACTTATTTCAGAACAAACCTATTTGATCCTCAGAAAATCATCTATCTGTTTAAAAGTTTTTAAACATAACAGACTTGTCATCTAATTCCCAAAAACTCACGACACGTGTAGTGTGATGTAAAGACGTATATCAGCTATAGTTAACTTCAAAAGAGAGTTATCTTTCAGGTTTTCAGAATCTAAACATAAGATTTAGTTATTCCTATTTTTTCAAACAAAAACCGTCGAAATGTTTAATCAGAGTTCTTCGACAAGCTAACTTGACAAAAAAGTTTTTATATTTTTTAGAAAATTTTCAGATTTTTATGGATTTTATGGATTTTAATATGCAGATGCAAAATATACACATGAATGCGAAGGTAAGAAATGCGTACCGAGCGTACCCCCAAACTTAAACCGGACAGTGTCCTCACTGTCGTTGCATGAAGAGATCATTTGAGGGGTCAAAATTGTCGGTTAGCGATACACAATTTTTTTGTTTTTGTTTTTAAAGAAAAAGAAAAAGAATATACACAAATATATACAAAATGGTTTGTACATACCCCCAAACTTATTTGGAACAGTGTCCACTGTTCTTGGCTGGATAACCGAAGTTTGGAGGTAGGCAGAGAAAGATCATTCAGGGTAAACCGGCTCCTGTAAGAACAGGAGCTCCTCTGTTGGTTCGACGCTAAGGTACGGTTTGCATCGGTGTCCGTTCACTTTGAAAAATGAACCGTCCTTTGGATTTTTCAAATCCACAGCGCCCTGCAGATACACATTCCGCACAAAATACGGTCCTTTCCAGCGAGATCTGAGCTTTCCAGGATGGAAGTGAAGTCGGGTGTCGTAAAGCAGTACCTGCTGGCCAGGTACGAAGGTTTTGCGCAAAAGGTGTTTATCGTGAAACACCTTCGTTCGGTTCTTAACGACAACCGCGTTATCGTAAGCCTCATCCCTAAGCTCGCTCAGTTCGTTCAACTGCAGCTTCCGATGGCTGCCCGCATCCTCGAGAGACAGATTCAGCTCCTTTATCGCCCAAAATGCGCGATGCTCTATTTCGACAGGTAGGTGGCAGGCTTTTCCGTACACAAGCCGATAGGGAGACATGCCAAGGTCGGTCTTATAAGCGGTTCGAAAGGCCCAAAGGGCATCAGTGAGTTTCAGCGACCAATCCTTACGGTTCTTGGAAACCGTCTTCTCCAGTATCTGCTTGATTTGCCGATTTGAAACTTCGGCCTGCCCGCAGGTTTGGGGGTGGTAGGGCGTCGAGAGTTTATGATTAATGGAATACTTCCGCATCAAGCCCTCGAAAGTCTTGTTGCAGAAATGACTTCCATTGTCGCTAATGATCGCTCGGGGGTGCCCAAACCGGGAGAAAATATTTTCTTTAAGGAACCTAACGACAACCTTGTTGTTGTTAGTCCGGCTGGGCACAGCCTCGACCCATTTAGAGACGTAATCAACAGCGAGAAGGATGTACAAGTTCCCAAAAGAGCTGGGAAACGGCCCCATGAAATCTATCCCCCAAACATCGAAAATCTCCACAACCAAGATCGGTTGGAGCGGCATCTCGTTCCTCCGGGATATCCGGCCCATGTGTTGGCACCGGGAGCAAGTCTTGCAATAGTCATGAGCGTCTTTGAAGAGTTGTGGCCAGTAGAAACCACATTGCAAGATCTTCTCAGCTGTCTTTCTGGGCCTGAAATGCCCGCCACACGCTTGATCGTGGCAAAATGACAGCACACTCTTGAATTCCTCGTCAGGGACACATCGACGAATAATCTGGTCGGGACAGTACTTGAACAAGTAGGGTTCGTCCCAGTAAAAGTGTTTTACTTGGGATAAGAAGCGAAGTCTGTCCTGACTTGACCATTCGGTTGGTAGTAATCCCGTGGACAAATAGTTCACAATATCTGCGAACCAGGGTTCGCACGATACTGTCAAGAGCTGTTCATCCGGGAAAACGTCGTTGATCGGAATTGGAAGCAAAGGCGAAGAAGGAAGTCGTGAGAGATGGTCGGCAACTACGTTTTCACATCCTCGTTTGTCCTTAATGACAAGGTCAAACTCTTGAAGCAAGAGTATCCAACGTATTAACCGAGATTTTGCATCTTTCTTCGCAAAAAGATGGCGCAGAGCTGAATGGTCTGTGTAGACAATGACTGGAGAGCCGATGAGGTAGGGCCTGAACTTTTCTAAAGCAAATACAACAGCTAAGAATTCCTTCTCAGTTGTTGTATAATTGAGTTGGGCGTCGTTCAGAGTTCTGCTCGCATAATAGATTACGTGCGGCATCTTGTTGATGTGTTGTCCAAGGACAGCACCAATGGCAAAGTCGGATGCATCGCACATAATCTCGAATGGGTGCGTCCAGTCAGGTGAAGAAAGAACGGGAGCAGAAGTGAGTGACCGTTTCAATGACTCGAATGCAGTCACACAGCTCGAGTTGAAGTCGAATGGCGTGTCCTTGGCCAGCAAAAGAGTCAAGGGCCTAGCAATCTTGCTAAAGTCCTTGATGAACCGTCTATAGAAACCGGCATGGCCAAGGAAGGCTCGGATATCTCTGACGCATCGGGGAGGAGGCAGATTGGAGATGACCTCAATCTTTGCTTTGTCAACCTCTATGCCATTTTGCGAGATGATATGTCCTAAGACAATACCTTCGCGCACCATGAAGTGGCATTTCTCCCAGTTCAAAGTGAGATTCTTGTCGTTACATCGGGTAAGGACAGCGTCAAGATGCAGCAAACACTCGTTGAAGGAATCGCCGAAGATGGAGAAGTCATCCATGAAAATCTCCAGAAATTTTTCCACCATGTCTGAGAAAATTCCCATCATACACCGCTGGAAGGTAGCGGGCGCATTGCATAACCCAAAGGGCATGCGACGATATGCAAACGTGCCGAAAGGACAAGTGAAAGTGGTCTTGTCCTGGTCTTTTTCGGCGATGGGAATTTGATTATAGCCGGAGTAGCCATCAAGAAAGCAGTAGTACTCGTGTCCGGCCAATCGTTCAAGCATCTGGTCAATGAAAGGTAGCGGAAAGTGGTCTTTCCGCGTTGCGACGTTGAGTTTTCTGTAATCAATGCATACTCGCCACCCAGTTTGGGTGCGAGTAGGGATTAACTCGTTCACCTCGTTGGTTATGACCGTGATGCCCGACTTCTTGGGGACAACGTGGATGGGGCTAACCCACTGGCTATCAGAGATAGGGTAAATGATACCACTATCTAGACATTTTACGATCTCCTTCTTCACAGCCTCTTTCATGACTGGATTGAGACGTCTTTGTGGATCCCGGGCTGGTTTGGCATCATCCATCAAATGAATGTGATGCTCAACGATCAGGAGACTAATCCCCTTGATGTCCGCCATGGACCAGCCAAAAGCTTGCCTGTTGCTGTGCAAGATCGCGAGAAGGGCTTTCTCTTGCTCTGGAGCTAGAGAAGCCGAGATGATGACAGGGGGGGTCTCGTTCTCACCTAAGTAAGCGTACTTAAGGTGAGACGGCAAAGGCTTGAGTTCGAGCGTTGGAGGAGAAACGATGGAAGGCAAGATTGGTGCAAAGGTCTCGAACTCAAAGGACTCCAGCAAAGGTTCAGAACGAGTGTAGGCAACCGAGTTGGATGGTTCAGGTAACTCATCCGGAAAGTCGAAGGATTCAAACTCGGGTTGTGCGCGGCTAAGATCGTTCGAGAACGTGAAACACTCGTAGTCGTTGTCGTGCGCAGAAACAGCAGCAGGTTCGAAGAGAAATGCACTAGTGGCGTCAAGATTATCGTGATCAAACAGAAACTCCTCGAATTCACACTCTTCTGGGGTGATCTCCTGGATCGAGCAGACGTCCAGTATATGAGCATTAGGTTCGGCGGGCTGATTCCCCAACCTAAAAATGTTGAGTTCAATCGTCATATTTCCAAAAGAGAGGTTCATCGAACCATTGCGACAATTGATCACAGCATTTGAGGTTGCGAGAAATGGGCGACCGAGTATCACCGGAATTTGATTCCGGGGGTTAGCTACAGGCTGTGTATCTAAGACAATGAAGTCAACGGGGAATATGAAGTCCCCGGCTTTTATTAACGCATCCTCTAGCTCACCCCTAGGATGGGTGATCGATCGGTCGGCCATTGGAGAGTGCAGTGCGTGGGTTTCAGCTCTCCGACGCCTAATTGCTCGTATACTGAATAGGGAAGCAGGTTAACACTAGCACCAAGATCTAATAGTGCGCGGTTGATGTTCTTATCCCCAATAGTAATTTAAATCGTAGGACAGCCAGGGTCCTTCCGTTTTTGTGGTAAAGATTGGGTAAGGGCATCACTCACAGCACTAGCCAAGAAAACTTTCTTGGGTACCTGAGACTTTCTCTTTTTTGTGCACAAGTCCTTTAAGATTTTCGCGTAGGACGGGACTTGTTGGACAGCATCTAAAAGAGAAATGTTAATGTTAACCTGCTTAAATAACTCCAGAATCTTCTCCATTTGAGGATTTTGTTTATTAGACCTCAACCGGTTTGGAAATGGAACATTTTGAAAATTGGTTGAGTCTAATGCTGGAGGAGGAGATTGTGGAGTTGGAACGGATCCCAGAATAGGTGTCTTCGTGGAGTGAGAAGTGGGTCCGTTCAGAGCAGAAGAAGAGGGAGGGGAGCCTTGTGAAGAACGGCGAATAGGCTCAGAAGACGAAGAAGAAGAAGAAGAAGAAGAAGAAGAAGAAGAAGAAGAAGAAGCGGCCGGGGTGTCATCGTTGATCCGTTTGCCAATGTTGTTTTGCAGCATCCTCCCCGATCTCAGTGTGGTCACGGCACTCACATTATGGTTTTGTTGTTCAAGAGCAACATGTGCATTATGTGGGTGACCGGGATTTGGAAGTGGCTGGGACGGGAGCTTCCCCTTTTCTCGCTCGCTTAAGGCCGCGTTCAGCTGTGCAATCTGGGCCTCGATGGTCTTGATGCTTTGCCCGTGTGCGGCAGTGTGTTGCACTAAAGATTGAATGGAAGACTGGATGTTGGCGGTGGATTGAGTCGATTGTTTAACAAACGCCTCCAGACTTCGTTCGAGCGAGGAAACCTTATCGTTGTTTGACGGAACAAAGTTGTTTGGTGGAAAAGAATTGTTGGGTGCAAAGTTGTTCGTCGGATTTTGGAAAGGTTGGGGCTGGAAGGGCTGCTGATATTGATGTTGAGTTTGTTGTTGCGCTTGTTGTTGCGGCGGAGGGGCCCTTTGGAAATTGTTGCCCTGGAATTGATTCTGATTCTGATTCCAGGCGAAATTGGGGTGGTTCCTCCAACCGGGATTGTAAGTGGAAGAGTATGGATCATTCATCGGTCTTTGCTGGAAGGCAGCATTAACCTGATCCTGTCCTTGCGAGGGTGGATTGTAAGGACACTCTTCGGTTAAGTGGGAAGGATCGGAACAACAAGCGCAAATGGTACGAAGGGGGAGAACAGGGGCAGGAGCAGGAGCAGAAAATTTGCTCTCTATCGCTTCAAGCTTTCTTGTTATTGCAGCCATTTCAGCTTTCATCGCAATAGAGACATCAAGTTGGTGGATTCCTACCCTAGACTGACCGGTAGAAGTGGAGGTAGAAGAAGAAGTCGGTCTGGTGCTCTCCCATTGTAGCGTTTGCTCCGCAAGGTCGTCAAAGAATTGCCACGCTTCCTCGTCAGATTTGGATAGGAAGTGGCCCTGACAGATGGTTTCCAACAACTGCTTCGTTGCTGGGTTCAGGCCCTCGTATAAGGTTTGGCAGAGTTGCCATTTCTCTATACCGTGGTGGGGACACTGAACAAGAAGGTCTTTGTATCGGTCAAAGCACTTCCAGAAGGGTTCAGAAGGAAGCTGGGAGAATTGGTTGATTTCATTTCGAATCCTTGCGGTTTTATGATTCGGATAGAATTTTTTCAGAAACGCTTTAACAAACTCGTCCCAGCTGGTTATGGAATGGGACGCGGTGCTATACAGCCATTTTTCCGCAAGATCGCATAAAGTGAACGGAATGACTCGTAGACGTATAGCATCGTCCGATAGCTGGGTGGTTTTCATCATGGCACAGACGTTTTGAAATTTATTGATGAAGATATAGGCATCTTCAGATTCAAGCCCATGAAAACGTGGAAGCATGTTGATGAAGTGGGGCTTAATTTCAAAGTTGTCCCCATTGGCCGGAGGAAGAGAAAGGCAGGTGGGAAGTGCAGAACGGGTGGGATAGAAACGATCCTGGAGCGCGATTCGCTGCGGCGCTACAACAGGCGGTGGTGGTGGAATATTGGTCTCCGTAGGGGGTGGAGCCAATCCAGGGGTGGTCAAAGAGATGTTCGGATTAAATCCCGACATCGCGGAAGAAGAGGTTGGTGAAGGTGAAGGCGAGGATGTATGAACAGAATTCCGGTCAACGTCGGAGTTGGCCGGCAAAGGAAGGGGTGAAAGAGGAGTGGATGGAGTATCGACTTCGGAGTTGATCGCGTAGTCGATAGCGACTAACGTAACGCGGACTAGACGGGCGCTAGTGTCCCGAGTCCAAGCGGACATACACTAAACGAATTTAGTACAGTCAAAGCGGAGAAGGTGAGGGTAAGAAAACGTCAATGGAGAAAGGTGATGGGTGGTGGGTGAAAAATGGATTTGGCGACAAAGGGCAAGTTTTTATAAAAGTTTTTGATTTTTTTTTCTTTTTTTTTTGTTTTTAGAAAGAGATTTACAGAAATATGTACGGAAATACGGCTTAAGTAATTACAAACAAGATATGCACAATCACACCTAGATCTAGGGTAACCTAGGTCTACTAGACCTGCTCCTGAACTTGATTGTCGAAGTTAAACAGTGTCGAGAAACGGGCTTAAAAATACACTGATCACGAGGCCAGGTAAGTGCAGAGATAAGGGGAGGTTGTCCAACGGTTTCGCGAAGTTCCTTAATTAAATAACCCTTTCTCTTTCTGCGGTTGCGCCTTTAACACTTTCCTAGACACCCCGTAAACAATATACCGTTAAGCTAGGTTCTAAACACGGTTTATCTTCTCCTAATGAGCGCGAAGTCCTTAGGGCTGAAGTCTAGTATTTTTTAATTTACAATGGACAATGCATATGCTTTTGTGATTTTTGGGGTCCTGGGAAGAGTGATGAAATCCCCACCCAATCTGAATTGGTTTCAAGCCCCTTAAGTCCGTATTAAAGAATGCAAAGCGGTAACAAATCAACTGCAAACAAATTTTTTTATTTGCGGCGCAAAGAATCCTGCACAAGAACAGTTTATTGGAAGGGGGAGAAGAATTTGCGTAAAGAAATCTGCAGAAAACACAATTTATTGGAGTCCAGAGGAGTGGAGAAGGAGAGAGAGACTTACAGAGAGATTTTGGAAGCCTGAGGCCACCAAGTGGCCGCGGATCCGCGGCCTAAGCCTCCTTATGCCGCGGTTCCGCGGCGGTTCTGGGGAAGTGGGGCTCTGAAATTTTTGGGTGTCCTCTGTTGGGTGTCCTCTGCTTGTTTGGATGTGCTGAAGTTTTATTTGCTCACTGTACCTGCTCCAGATCTTGACAGTAGACCGTTAACTTCGTTTTGTTCGTCGCGGTGTAGCCGCGAAATGTGGGTCTATCTTTACACGTCTTTGGCACTGTACTTGAACTCCGTATTTTCAACGTCTTGGCCACTGAACTCGAACCTTGTATTTTCCTGCACACTTGCATAAAAGCTAATCAAAAAAATAACAAGATGGTTTTTTACAATGTATATTTTTTTTTTTTTGGTTATATTCACAAGTTAACCCGAAATTACACAAGGAAATAAACTACCGTCTCCCCGGCAACGGCGCCATTTGATTGGTAGGGATTCTGCATGTTCAAGTTTTAGTTTAATACCGCAATAAAGACGGTTTCGCTTGTAGCTAGCCGGTTGAGTACGGGTCGTCCGTAGGGAGATGGGAGTCTTTTTCTATGTGTTTTAACGAGTTAAGTCCGAGAGTTCAGATTTGTTTGTGATTATCTAAGTGTTAATTTGATGTTTTAAAGAGAGCTTGTTAGGGTTAGGATTAGGTTAGTTTGAGTTAGGAGTCTCCACATCTTTCGTTGCCCCTCTTAATATCGGTGTTACGGTAATCGGCAACAACGGGGATTAGCACGACTAGGAAGGAACTTGCGAGTATAAACTAGGCTTTCCAACGCATAAGTTCTTCCTTTTGGTGCTTGTCCGTCCGTTCTTGGCTCTTAGCCATAACCTCCGGTTAATTCAACCACAACCGGTCTCACTACGGAATCACCGCTATCATGTAGGATAGGGTGCCGTAAGGAGCGGATTGTGGTTCAATTAACGGGAGTCGATTTAAGCTGTTGGGCAAGGAAAGAGTGAGAGAGATTTCCTTCTCTCAAACTTCCCTTATCCTACCCTAACAAGTATGAACTACTCACACATCATGATACGGAAAAATAAAACAAAACAAAAGAGGAAGATAGAAAGAAGGAGATTAGAAGAATACGACTAGCTATTTGCGACCTCACCTTGGCGAGGATCGAGCGTAAGCATCATTGTCGTATTAAGGATAAAGAAAAAGAGAGAAGAAAGAAACAACAAGAAATAACAACAACTAGTTAACAAATTAAAATTACAACAATTATAAAAAAAGCAAGACAAGCATGATAATAAAATGATCTTCTTTATTCACCATTCTTCACTCACCAAGCTCATTACAAGTTTTAATGGAGAAGAGATGAGAGGAGAAAGAAGAAACACTACTAAACCTTACAAAAGAGAATACAAGAATTGAACACCTTCCCTTCACAAAGTTCTGGGGTATTTATAGGCTGAAGACTGAAAACCTAGGGCAGAATTCTGTACCCATGTAAAAAGACAAAACTACCCCCAAAAGACCATCTCCTTTGGCGCCAGAACGGCCGCGGAACCGCGGCCTAGACCCCCCTTTGGCCGCGGTTCCGCGGCCATATAGATGAATTGGGCTGTCTTCTTTTTTTGTGCTTCCCTGGTTTTTCATGTACTTTATTCTGGTATATGTATTTTCTCCAATTGTCTTTACGATTTTTCCAGAATTTCTGTTGAGGGAAAGGTGGACTTTTTGTGGATGTTTTTGTCATGATTGCCTCGAGCTCCGCGTAGATTTCTTGGATCTTGTGCTGCCATAGAGCCTTGTGCATGAAAACGACATTGATTTGATATTTTGTCTTCCTAAACTGGTATCTGGCAACATACGGATAAAGAGCGGAGACCGTGTTTTCTCAGTGGTTGGCAGGAACCCGGATTTTGTCGTGTTTTCCATAAATTTCACCGTTTTAGAACCGAGAACCTGTATCCTGCAATTGACTAGCAAACACGGCTCAAGAGTATCTACCGATATGCAATGTGACAAAAATTGGGCGATATGAAAATGCAAAAATCTGATATGAACAGATATATATAGGTTATTACAGATAAACACATATGCATCCTGACATCAGCACTATTTACCGTGATCCCGATATCGTTTACCGTTTCACTTTTGGTATCCACTTAATACATACACATGACATGACATGCCCTGATGCACTACTTGACTTGATACCTTGATCTTTTTACTAATGCTAACAATCCTGACTTATTGTCTTGACGGACGTAATCTGTTGTCTACATAGACAAAATCTGTACCCGCTTGATCCTGTGTTGGCATTAGTTCCTTATTCTTTATACCTGACTTGAACACATAACTTTGGGGGTAAGGGGAAATTAATAATGAAACCTGACTTGTAACTCGACAGTTCGATACTTATACTGATCAGTCTTTACGGGCTAGGCCAGCCCCAGGATGCTGCTGCTGACATCATTCATCTGTACATGTTATCTGTTTACTGTCTAGCGGCACCTCTAGGATTCAGCCCGAGAATTTTGACCGTGGTCCCAGGCATGTACGGGATACTATTGAGTTATATCGACGATTCCATTAAATTGATTTCAAAAACTTTAGAGTAGATAACCCAGTAGCACAGTTTAGATTGCTCATCGCACTTCATAGACATATACATATCTCACTGTTTATATTCATGTTGTTGATTTATATTCACGCCTGTATATCTGGTTACATCCAGGTTCTTATTATTGTTTGATATTATGATGCACTGACGTCTGGGTTTTGCATGGCCCGGTTTCTCTATCTCTATCGCAGGCTGAACATGAGTATTATAGCCGTCAAGCCGAGTAGTGAGGATTGTGTTTAGTTGTGTTTAGTTTAGTTATTTTCCGCAGCTTTTATTTCTTGATGTGAACCTATATTCGGACGTATTTCCAGATGTTGTTATTTATTGGATTTATCGTTTCCGCTTATATATTTTCTTGACTCTTTTATTCTGGCAAATGGACATGTATTAGATAGATTTTATTTTTTACTGTTCTTGATATTCTATAGACAGCCGTAACGTGACTGTGGAGGGATATTTTCTAACTAGAAAGAGCATGGTTGGCTCTGTCACGTGCCGTGGTTAGCGCACTCTGGGAAGCGGGGTATGGTAAAAGGTGGCGAGGGAGAAGAGGTAGAAGCAATGGAGGAGATGGATGGGAAGGGAGGAAAGGAAGGGGTAGTGAAGGAGGCGGAGGAGTTAGATAAGAGTAGGTTGAGCATGAAAACAAAGAGCATTGTGAATTAATCACTTAATTGGGGTATTTTTGTCTTGTAAAAGGTGATCACTGATGAATTTCTGGCTCGAAGAAATGTAGGCTGAGATAGTTTAGCGAAAAAGTCGACCGCAATTAAGATATTTTGTGGTAACTAAGTTCATTTAAGGTATCTTAGTTAAAAAATACAGCTTCAGTTGAAAGTGCTTTTGTGTAATGTACCCTAAAAAAAACTTAACTCCATATTTTAGATCCATATATAAATACTTAAGCGGGAAAAAATATCTATACAATTTTATATGTACTTATTATGCCACCTCGCAAAGGCCTCGTTGATCACATATGAAATTATATATAACATAAAAAAAAATACACTATCTCTACTCAAAGTTTTACTTGTTTATTTCTTATCAATTAGAAATTTAAATTATTTAAGAATTTAATGTTGTTTTAATCAGTGTATGCCACTCTAATGGATGTTTTGTGCCTTGGCACCTTTCCTTTCCTTTTTTAGGCTTCCATTTATTTTACCCTGATTGGCATTTATACCCGTTCAAGTAATTTATTGGTATAAACACCCCCTCCCTCATCGTTGAAACCCTAAAAAAGGCTTTTATTCAACTCTGAGGAACAAAAACAAATTCTATAAAGCAAAACCAGACAATCATTTGACTTCATTAGAATTGATTTTGAGCATTCTTTAAGCTTTGATTGATGAGCACAAGGGGTATTTGTGCCAATAAATTACTTCAGGATATAAATGTCACTCAGGATTAACTACAACGTTTTGTATTATTAACCCAATTTTTTAAAGAACTTTTGACTCCACTTGCTAAAAACTGACGATTTATTCATGATAAATCAATTTCGCAAACAAAAATACTTTTTCTAATGCAATTTGTCTACTCAAAAGTTACACAAGAGACTAATACCATGAACCTACCTGTTTGACACTGTTACTAAGATGACGTGGGTGATACCATGATGACTTTTGGATGAACCTTCGGTTATACAAATTGGTGTAGGAAAGTAAACCTCTTTCACAAATACTCAAGCGGCTCAAATGGGATGTGTCACTCACTCCAACCTCAGCCAAGCATGACACATACACCCAAACCAAACACCCACTCACCAAAAACAAGACACGTGTCTCACTACCCCGGCCCCCCGCGCGCATATATATATATATATATATATATATATATATGAAAGCCAAATCAAAACCTTCAAGGTGCACATCAACAAACAAGATGAGTGATCCCATCCCCATACAAAGGAGGCAATGGTGGGGTGGAGGTGGAGCTCATGGCCAGCCCATGCCTTCCCTCTCCCTCCCTCCGCCTCGCCTCGTCGTCTTCTTCGCCATCGTGGTCCTGTTTCTCTATCTGCAGTCTCAGCATGCCGGCGTGGCGAAAGTGCAGGCTCAGCGTGCCGATATCGGGCTGCATCTGCTGACGCTAGGCCTTCCCGTGGTGCTGTTGCTCGTGGTCCGGTATGCGATGATGCCGAGAAGGGCGGCGGCGGTGGAGGGTGAGGTGGAGTCCTGGAGCGCGATGTTGTGGATGGGGTTCTTGGTGGCCGCCGTTCTTTTTATGGTGCTTCATCAACCTTGGTACAAAATATGACAGCTAGCTAAGAGTGTACACCTTCTGATAGAAGTTATTATATATGTACAGTGTACCGAGAGCAATACATACAGACACAGAGAGAGAGATCGATAAAGATAGAATTATTTCGACAGCCTCGGTATTGTTTTTTCAATTACACGTATATGTTATATATGTATTTAGTACTCATGAATATTTATTGTTATTTTTAATTACTGGCTATCGATATTTTTGGTTTTTAGCCTTTTGATTTGATATACTAGCTAGATATATATTTATGATGATGTTCCTGGCATACTTAGTTAAAGTTATTTGAAAAAAGTATAATTTTATGACAAACAGATTTTTTGGGGAAAAAATAGAATTAGCAGAAAAAAACAGAATATATATATATATATATATATATATATATATATATATATATATATATAAAGGAATTTTAAGTTTCATAGAACAAGCCAAAAAAGGAGTTATCGGAGTGGATGTGAGGGATTGCTTATTGTGGTGGTGATATCCTTTATCAATCTTTGTTGAGTATAGCGTGTTTATTTCAGATATTATATCTGTTGGAAGTAGTATTTATTTCAAAACTTTATTAGAGTATTTATTTTACAACCCAATTCCCTGCTTTGCTAGCTTTGTGTTGATAATTGTTTATCATAAATTATATATTTTTGGGGCTTATGATTGTTTGCAAATCGTGGCCCCGTTTGGTGGTGTATTAGGTATAGGATTCTTTTGTCTTGGCCTTCTAAATTCATTTAATGTTGCTTGACGGTAATTATTCTCCACTTGTATTTTGCACCTCTGCGTTTATATTCATTTTAATTTGATTGTCTTCTCCATTGTCATAGGTTTTTTGATCAAATATTGACTCCATAAATATTTTTATCGGTGTTGTAGAAAGCTTTATAATGGAGACTTTGACTCTATTTGTTTGAATTTAAATTTGAAAAGTTGATAAGGCTCAAGGGAGATTGTCATTATTACTAATTTATTTTATTATAATGATATGGCATTCTCCAATCCATCAATACAGAAACACACAGCCTAATTTGATAATTATTACCCGTCGAATTAGGCCTATTTCGACGGGACCTTCTAAATTGTGACGGAAGATCCACGTCGCGTTTAATTTCGTCGTTGTATACCTACGCGTCGAGTTAGATTTTTTTAATTCGACGCGAGTTACTTGTCGAATTAGAACTCACATCGACTTGCCTACGCGTCGAGTTAGACTTTTCTAATTCGACACGAGTTACCTGTCGAACTAGAACTCACATCGACTTGATTTTATACATATAGAATATTATTAAATAATATAATGATAATTTTTAAAATATAATTCGACGGGTATTTGGATGTAAGATTATTTCATACTCATCCGCGGCGGGAGGTTATAAACTACCAGTGTAACAGGCCATATGCTGTGAGATGCATCTCTTTTAAACAGTTTCAATCCATCAGCCGATAATTCAAGTCTCACATTATAAGCTTCCGCAGCGAATGCTGGAAATTGTATGTCAAATCTTTACCACTCCTCGCCATCAGCGGGATGCCGTAAGACTCAATTCTTTTTGTGACCATTTGCATATCATATCATACTTTCGGCGGCTTTAGATGACAGAAATAATCTTTGAATTCTTTTCTTAATAGAAAATGAGCGCAACGTCTTCACCGGAATTTTAGGAATTGACTCTTCGGCTCTCGGGGACTTTTTAGTTAAGATCTGCCTCGATTCCCCACAAATTCAATACTTATTTAAGTTCTTGTCATCATCAGTTGTGAATAAATGACAATTATTTGGACATATATCGATTTTTTGATAACTGAAACCGATGTCGGCAATTTTTCTTCTCCATATCTTGAAAATTGGCAGGAAGATCAAAATTCGGGTAACCCTACTTCTCTATCTTTAGAAAATTATTGACTGACTTATTGCTCCATAAACTTTTGCAATAAAGATGAAACATGCGAACCATCCAATCCAACTTTGTCATTGTCGCACCCTCATAAAGAGATTTCTTAACATATTCCATATACTTAAAAAACTTCGCAGATAGTAATCAGGAACCGCATAATCTGAAGCGGTATTATCGTGCATGCCATCATACAGCTCGTCCATTATAGTGGTTGTTGGAGTTCTCATAGAAGGGGTAGCAGGCGGCAACTGACGATATGCAGGTATTCTGTAGTTTACGACCTCTCCATGCAAGTGCCAGATAGTATAATCTTGAACGAATCCGTTAGCAAGTATATGCATATATACGAACCACTTCTCGACTATCCCTTTTACGGTGATAACACCTCCTACAGGGACAAGTACTATGACTACCATCCATTCTCGACGAGAATTGCATGAACTCTTCAACACCATTACAGAATTCAACTCCAAACTTGTTCTCATTTATCCAAGTCTTATCCATTCTTGTCCAGTACGTAAAACCTAAGATAGTTTATGATTATTTATTATATCAGAATAAACATTTTCAAATAGTTCACGATATTAACGGTTCTATACTGGATGTCGAAGGTAATGGCTGTCGGGAGTAAGGGTTCTATCTCGTTAAAAATGTATAACGCATACACACTCTGCACTTGTGCTTTTATTCGCTTCGAGAAAATCTCGGCAGCAGCTCCCCGCTGTTCTCCGAGTACACTTCAATAAAAAGAGATAAATATCTCAATACTATCAGTATTGAAATGCTCATCTCAGCTATATTTATTGTAACGACTCTGAAATCTCTGTACATAATTATTTGTTTAAATATATAGAAAATGGTATTTCAGGCTGTGTAGGAGTTATAAATTATTTTCTGTTCAATAAAAGCAAAAGGCAACTTGTAGCTTACTGGTAAAGCCTCTACACTGTTGTGACATAGCCGGTGCGTTCGATTCCTATCAGTCCCAATTATTTTTTAAAAATTTTCTTTTTAATTTTTCGAAAGCCCAAGAGTTGAACGTGCAATTCACGGAGAAAAGATAAGTTTCGGAAAAATAAAAAATGCGCAAAGAGGAGTAAATACCAAACTTGACACGTGGCACGAATCTCGAGGCAATCCATTGAAATCCGACCGCCCGTTTCATTATTACCGCCGCCGACGGTTCGATATGTTCCAAATCGCTCCGTGTTTTGCACACAAGTCCCTTCAGCTTCCCTCAACTCCCCTGCATTGTTTGATTTTTCTGAAATCAAATAGAGACTCTTCAAATTCCTAATTAACAATCTATTTTAATTCATTTTTATTTCACACCCTCTCTCATTTTTATCCTATAAATACCATCACATGCCCTAACTTTCATCTATTCTGAAAATTTCCTCAAAATTCTCTAAGTTCAAGAAAGGTTAAGACTATTCAAGTGGAGTTAAGCAAGCAAAAAAGAGCAGCGATCAAATTCCGACGATCGGAATATCTCCGACGAGACCAAGACCCCCTCTCTCTTTCTTACCCTCTTCCTAGCACTACTCAACCGGTAAGTCCCTTCCCCATCTCTTTCTTTTCAACTAAAATCGCATCCTTAAAACATATCGGTCAAGTGGAGTTAGAACCGATATTGGTTTCTTTTCAAACCTTTTTACCTACTTGATAAGCAAAATAAATTACAACAACACTAAAAACCACTCTTAATCTTATTCACATCATTTAGCTTTTTAGCGTAATGAAAATTTCCATATGAAATACTCATATAATGAACATTTTCTTTAAAATACCATGAACTTTAGTATAACCGTTATTTCGATAACTAGTATACCTACCTGTAGAACTTTCACGGGGTAACGACCTACCCCACACGCACATTATGAGTTCATAGCACGATATTCAAAGTATATGATTAATTCGAAGAATAAGTTTTTTCATTAAAATATCATAGTTTTATAAAAGGGTTTTCTTTTAATCGATTTTTTGAATCTTTGGCAATTATGACTCTACAGCCCTTGTTATATGACCCGCTAATGAATGGTGCAGATTATCGTACATTCTTAGGATAGTAGAGCGAGATGCGGAACTCTTCACGGAGTATTCGGTCTTGAAAGGAAATAAAAATACGGTTTTTAAGAAATATGAATTTTCTAAACAAAACTAAATTTTGGAAAATTATATAAAACCATGAATCCGTATTTTCAATAAAAACATATTATGAAACTATATTTTTAAAATGAGAGATTAGAATTTTTATTAAAATACCATCAAGTTTCCAAAAGAGCTAGTTTTCATAAAAAAATACCATAAACTTTTAAAAGCTAGGTTTTTATCACTAAAATATCATAACAATTAAAATACATGTTCATGAAAATCCTAAATATTACAAATCACCCTCGAGCTTTATTTTTAAACTATATTAAAGTATTTTTCATAAACCCCCCTCGAGATATGCAAACAATATTTAAGAACTCTAGATTAATATAGGTTTAAGCGGTATCATTTCTTTTGAGCCCCAGAGAGTTGGAGAAAGTGAGTACTTGCCTATTCAGGTTAGACAAATTTAACGGGGTTATCAATGGCAATTGTCTTGAAAAAAGACACAAATGCTGCCGTTCATGTGCAGCAGTTGCCAATTACTTCCGAACTTAAGAATTTCAAGAACTAAATCCTTTCATAAGATTCTGACTCCAACTTGAATTCAAACTCAAACCAGAATTCAAATATCAAACTCAAATTTAAATACTTGACACGAATTGACCGAACCATGGTTATAACTTGATATGAAGTTGACATGAATATCTGAATACATAATTACATATCAACATGAACCTATATATTTTATATCTATGGATTCGGCCAAGACCTATAATCTTAATCTATACAATACAATACGCACGGATAAAGGGGTAAATTGTTACGGAACGTATATCGTGGCACGAGAGATGTCACGCCCCGCTTCCCAGTAGACAGAAACGGTGACGTGGCAGGCCGCAACGTATTTACTAAGAAATAAATACGTTAAGCGTAATTAAGCAATATATAAAAATGTACAAGAATGACAAGAGTAATAAAATAAACAACAATTTTATTTACATACATCTTTATATACAACTGTTTAAAAATGAAAAGATACAATGATAATAAGCAGCGCCTAAACAATGGCATACATGAAAGTAAGTACAAGAAATTAGAAGTTAGATTGTGCCGCAAGCTGGTCCAATTCCTCTTGGCTAGGCTCGATCTCCTGAGAGTCCGGTACCCTTGACGAACATTCTAAAGAAGAAACAGAAAGGATTGTCGTCAGCGAACTAGTGCTCGGTAAGTCCCAAAGAAGAAAGAAAATATAACAAGTAATGTGAAAAGAACGGGTAAGTTATGTATGATTGATTACCGGTATATGATGGTTATTATAACGTGGTTGTTTATAGTTTGATACAGAAGGTATTCATGTATATGAGAGAAATCCATCTTATCCCGTGGGCTATGGTAACATGTAGTACAAGGCCCCGTCATAACCCATAGGACTACGGCACGTGAATTCATGCAGGTGTCTTTTAAGTGGCCTTTCGTATCACGATATACGTTCCGTATCAATCTACCCCTTTATCTCCACGTAATGTACTGTATCAATTATATTTACAAGCCTTGCTGAAACCATGGATACAAATTGTTCAAATATTCATGTTTAGGATGTAGTCAAGTATTTAAGTAGTCAAGTCGAGTTATAAACATGGTTCGGTCAAGTTAAGTATACATGTTTGATATTGATATTTGGATTTAAGTATTCATATTCTTGATCAAGTATTCATGTTTGATTTTGGAGTCAGATTTGAATTAGACTCAGATTGAGTCAGACACTTGTACTGATTTAGCTCTTGAATTAGGTTCGGGAGGCATCGGTAACTGCTGCACATGGACAGCAGCATTTGTGTTTTTTCCCAAGACAATTACCATTGATAACTCCGTTAAGTTTTTTACCTTAATTAGGCAAGCACTCACTTTCTCCGGCTCTCTGGGGCTCAAGAGAATTGATCCCGCTTAAACCTATATTTACTAAAATCCTTAAATATTGTTTTATATATCTCGAGAGGGTTTTATGAAAAAATATTTTTGATATAGTTTAAAAGTAAACCTCGAGGGTAATTAGTATTATTTGAGATTGTCATGAGCATAGATTTTAAGTATTGGGGTATTTTAGTGATAAATACTTAGTTTTGGAAAGTTCATGGTATTTTATTGAAAAACTTATCCTTTTGGTATCTTGACGGTATTTTATTGACATTTGTTAATTTTTTCATTTTTTGAAAAATATAGATTTATTATATTTTGAAAATATGGATTTATAATTTTATATAATTTTACTTTTAAAAATAATTTTATTTTATTTAGAAAATTCGTATTTCTTAAAAACCGTATTTAAATCCTTTCGAGATCGAATATTCCGTGAGAAGGTCTGCATCTTCCTCTACTAGCTCAAGAATGTGTGATAATCCGCACTATCCCTTAGCGGGTCCCCTAAAGAGGTTTGTAGATGCATAATTGCAAAGAATATGAAACACTGCTTTAAAAAAATCCGGTTTACAAATATGTGGTATTTTATTGTAAAGTTTCTTCGTAACAAATATTCATACAATGAGTATCGTGCTATAAAACCAAGTGTGCGTGTGGGGTAGGTCGTTACCCCGTGAAGTTTTCCTAAGATATTGTTAAGCAATTTTGTCGAAAAGATGTGATAACAAAATTCAAGATATTTTAATGTAAAAATTCAAATATGGTTGTTTTACATGAGATTCTTGGATACAATTTATTCTAAATATTTATATTTAAGATTACAAGTATTGTGTAAAAACTCGGTTGATCAAAGAATAAAGGAGAAGGAGTTTCTAGGATTTAGAAAAAAATATATCGGTATTAACTCCACTTACCGATATAAGTTTAAAAATGGAATTTCAATAAAGAAAAAGAGAGATTGTGAGGGACTTACAGTTTAGAAATTTCAAGGAGAGGTTGAAGAAGAGGGGATGAGCTTCATGGCGTCGCGAAAGCGCCGGAATTGGTTTCGATTTTCGCCGGAACCAACTTGCTCGCTAACTCCACTTTACTTCACTTGCACTAGGAACTTTTTAGAGAGTTTTGGTTAGAATTTTCAGAATGGTGCTGAGCCAAGGTAGAGAGTGGTATTTATAGTGTAGAATTAGGGTTTGGGAATTAAAAGTGTGGATTAAAATTATTAAAATTGTGATAAATTGTGAATTGAAAGGTATCTGTTTGATTGCAAAGAAATCAAACAGTGCAGAGGAGTTAAGGGGTAGGTGAATAGACAAGTGTGCATGGCACGGGGCTATTTGGCTACCATCCACCCATCCCCGCCGGCCCCAAGCCTAATTCTACCGGTCGATTTGTGCCATCCGGCATCGAGATTTGTGCCATCTGATCATCTCTTTGTTTACTCCATTTTCCACATGTTTGATTTTTCTGAACTTTTCATTTCCCCGTGTATTGTACGTGCAATCTTTTGGGCTTCCAAAAAGTTACAAAAATTTAGAAAAAAAATCGTGTCTGATGGGAATCGAACACAGCGGCTACATCACAGCGGTACAAAGGCTTTACCGGTGAGGTACAACTTGTTTCTTACTGTTATTTAACAAAAGTAACTTATAGCTCAAACTCAGGCTGTAAAACTCATTTCTTGTATATTAACAGAAAATTTCCGCACAAAAATTTTAGAGTCGTTATAAGAGGTCACTTTAAAAGACACATACATGAATTCATGTGCTGTTGTCCCGTGGGTTATGACGGGGCCTTATACTACGTGTTACCATAGTTCACGGGGTAAGATAGACCCCTCTCGTATACATCAATATCTTCTATATCAAACTACAAATAACCATGTTAGAATAGTTATCTTATACCGGTAAATAAATATACTTAGATACTCTCTTATATAATCGTGCATGTTCACTTTATATACTATCTTTTTTAACTTCTTTAACTTACGGGCACTAGTTCATTGACGATATTCCTCTATATTCTTTCTTTGGAATGGTCGTCAGGAGGACCAGATTCGGAGGAGATAGAGTCGGGCCCGGATGATTTGGATCTGTTCGCTTCTCAGCCTGATTTTTAGTTCCTTCTTGTATTTACTTCCAGTATGCCATTGTTGAGGCATTTGTTTTATCATTGTATCTTTTTATTATAAACAGATGTATGTAAATTTGAATGTAAATAAAGTTACCGATTCATTTTATTACTCTTTTTATTCTTACACATTATTATATTGCTTAAATACGCTTAACATATTTTCATAGTAAATACGTTGCGGGCTTGCCACGTCACTGTTTCCGTCTACTGGGAAGCGGGGCGTGACAGATTTTGTTGGTGACCCATGCAGGTCAGTTCTGCATGAAGTCTTAAGAAATATATTATAAGAATTATAAGAATCAGCAACCATACATTCCTTGCATTTCAAATTTCTTGAATCTATCATAATCTTTGCTTTCTATCAAGGTGATGGATTCTCCCAACAACACAATCACCAACGTCAATGGCAACACACCACCGCCTACTTTACCACCTTCCTTTACCGCCGCTGCTCCAATTAATGAACAGATGGTCCTTCTAGAAGCCATCAAAAGTCTTCTGGAGGGCCAGCAGCAGCAGACTTCTATTCTTATGAACCGCCCCGAATCTGAAGCATCTAGAGTAAAGCAATTTTTTTCATTGCATCCAAGGAACTTTTCAGGGAAAGAGAGTCCTCTTGAGGCTGAAGAATGGGTCCAAAGAATCGAGGATGGCCTTGTAGCATTGCAGGTACCAGACATAACTTGGGTTCATGTGGCCAAACTCCAACTCACTGACAACGCAGGAGTCTGGTGGAAAGACAAGGAAAGCTGTCTCAAACAAACAATAGAGTGGAAAACGTTCCGCGATCTGTTTGATACGAAGTTTTCCCCGAGACTGCTCACTTTGAGATGGAACAACAGTTCATCCACTTACAACAAGGCTCTATTTGGGTAAAATCAGTGGATGAATATGATGCCCGAATTCATCATACTTAGCAGGTGAAGAATTCGAATCAAATTCCGTTCCGTAAAACACATCACTATCCTGACATCAACATCATATCAGGTTCACGGCACACTTGATCCCGACCGATAGGATTTGGGCTAGACGATTCCGACAGGGCTTAGACCCAGAGATTCAGAAGGCTTTAGCCACAAGCGACTATCCAACTCATGAACTCGCACTGAAGGCATCACGTCATTATGAAGCTGTGGTCAAGAAGATGGGTAAGCCCAAAACAATAAGAATCAAACGCCCTACTACCTAGATGACAGGAAGAGTCTCTTCGAGGCCGACTTTTGCATCCAAGAGGCCAGGAGGATCATTTAACCAGTCCGGTCCAGATTTCTGTTTCTACTGCAAGAGAACTGGATACTTGGCGAAAGACTGCAGGCGTGCAAATGGCCTGTGTTTGATTTGTGGCACATCCACTCACGCTATAGGAGCATGCCCATATCGTATTAACACAGCACCAGCACTCAGACCCGCAATTACAGCTCTGCAGAGGCCAGCCATTCAGGCACCTGCACCCCGTCTAGCTCTTCCTGCACCAGCTCTACGTAGACCACCATCGACGTCAATTCCACCGGACATAGAGAAACTTGTCTCAAGGGTAGAGGAATGTGCCTCCGGTGAAGAGGAATATACCGAGACGACATGCTTTTATAATGACGGTCAAGGATGCCAAATCCACATGACAAGTCATCACCGGTAAATTCTCCCATCCTTTCAACCTTTCAATTCTTGTGCATCGTTATACTATCGCTATATCTAAACACAACCTCACACCACTTAGGTACTATACTAGTAGCCACCCTTCTTGCTCTTGCATTTTTCGACACTGGAGCTTTACACTGCTTCATGTCACAATGATTCGTGAGAACGCACACGATTCTCGTGAAGCCACTCATTTCAAGTTGGAATGTCAGTTCTGGGAATAGAGTTTTTGTCACGTCCCGCTTCCCGGTGTACGGATAAGAAGACGTGACTAGGCCCGCGACGTATTTATTCAAAAGTAAACACGTTAAGCATAAATAAGCAATATAATATAAATGTACACAAGAAAGACATGAGATGTAAATGAACATCAAATTTTTATTTATTAAACATTCTTTACAATACAACTAAAAGGTAAATATAATGTGGAAAGCAATGCCTAAACAATGGCATGAACTGAAAGTAAAAGTATATACAAGTGTCTAGAGCTCGGGGTCCTCGATGAACTGCTCCAAGTCTTCTGAGCTGGGCTCGATCTCCACAGAGTTGGGTCCTCCTGACAACATTCTAAAAAAAGAATAGAAAGGGAATGTCATCAGCGAATAATCGCTCGGTAAGTCCTAAAGAGAGAGAAATAGAATAGACAGATAAGAGAGAATAAACCTGTATAATGTATGTTTGTTATACTAACGTAGTTGTTTATAGCCTGGTACAGAATATGCCAGTGTATACGAGAGGAGTCTAACTATTCCGTGGACTAAGGTATACGAATCACAACGAACCGTTAAGCCACGGAACAACAACAACGGATATTCAGGTTAGGTGTATTAAAGTGACCATCATCGTGCCACTTTTAACACATTCCGTACTAATCTACCCTATTAAAAACCCCGTAATGTTTATTGTGTTGTTTTATAGATGTAAGACTTGCTGAAATAATGATATCAATTGCTCATGTAAACGGATAAGGATGTAAACGGATAGTCACGTAATCAAGTCAATGTATATCCATGGTTCGGTCAGTTCAAGTCATGTTGATATAGATGGTATTCTGGTATTCATGTTCAAGTTCCAGTATATATGGATTTATGTTGTATTGGAGTTATATTTGGATTGTATTCATGTGTGGATTGTTTTCAGGTTAGACTGAGACTCCGTCTGAGTCAGACACTTAAATAGAATTTGATTTCTGAATTAAGTTTTGGAGTTATCGGTAACTGCTGCACATGGACGGCAAGATTTGTGACTTTTTCCAATCCAATTATCATTGATAACCCCGTTTTAGTTTTCTACCTTAAATAGGAAAGCACCCACTTTCTCCGGCTCCGTGAGGCTCAAGAGAATTGGTCCCGCTTAAACCTATATTTACTAGGGTCCTTATTGTAAATTAATAAATTTAAGGGGGTTTTATGAAAAATATTTTTGATATAATTTAAAAATAAAACTCAAGTATTTATTAGTTGTATTTAGGGTTTTCATGGATATAATTTTTAAAAGTGAAGTATTCTAATGATTATAAAGCTAGATTGAATAGTACATGGTATTTTAGTGTAAATTGAAATTGTATGGATTTGTGATGGTAGATTCATGAAATTTGTGATTCCTTTGTTTAGAAAACGTGGAATTTATTATACATATTTAAAATAGATATTCAGATAATATATATATATAATTATTAAAAATAGAACTTATTTATTAAATATAAAATCATATTATTCTTAAAAATTGTATTAAAAATTCTATCGAGATCGGATGCTCCATGAGAAGGTCTGCATCTCACTCTACTGGTACCGAGGATATGCGATAACCCGCACCATCTAAATCGGGTTCCCTAAAATGGGTTGTAGAGCCTTAATTGCATGGAATTTAATTAAAACAATTTTAAAGAATACGGTTTTATTGGTTTAAGGTATTTTATTGTAAAATTGTATTTATCCCACAAAATAGTGTTCCAAAAGCTATCGTGCTATATCATGATGAGTGTTGTGATGAGGTAGGTCATTACCTCGTGAGTTTTCTAAAGGTAATATGAGCAAATATGATGAAAGATGTCGAATAGAAAGTTTGTGGTATTTAACTGTAAAAGTGAAATAAAATTTGCATAGCATGGTATTTTAAATTGAAACGTGTTCTCGATGTTGGTTTATGGTTGCTAAACAAGATGTAACAATATGGGTGTTTGGTTATTAAGAGAAGTTCTATTTTCAACAAAATTAAAACCGGAAGTCGGAATAACTCCACTTCTGACGAGTTTTGAAAAGAGATCTTTTTGGAATAGGAAGAGAGAAGAGGAGAGGGGACTTACTGGACAAAAAGAGAGAGGAGAGGTATGGGAAAAAGATGGAAGTTTCGTGGAGTCGCGGTGTCCCCGGATTTGTCCCGAATCGTCGCCGGAAGATGACCTTGGGCTAACTCCACTTGTACAACTAATTTGACTTGGAAAAATTTGAGAGTTTTGATGATAGATTTCAGAATGGAGAGGGTTAGGGTGTGGGGTGATATTTATAGGATAAAATTAGGATTTAGGAAATTAAAAATGAGAATTAAAATGCATTAAACATTGAATTAATGGGTGGTTTTAATCCTCTGTTAATTTGCAGGAAATTCAAACAGTACTGAGGTTAAGAGGGAAGCCAAGAGACTAGGGTTCAAGAATTGGAGGCATTCCTGACGGTTTGGACCGACGACGCTGGCCCAATGCGCAATCTCGCCGGCCATTCTAGGCGTGTGGGGCTCTAGATTCTTACCACATGTCAGGGTCGTTTCATATATCTCAGTGCACATGTTTATTTAATCTGACCTTTTATTTTTATGTGTATTGCACGTGTAAACTTTTGGGCTTCCAAAAAGTTTAAAAGAAAAATCATTAAAAATAATATGTGGCTGAAAGGATTTGAACACAGGAGCTACGTCACAGCAGTACAAGGCTTTACCAATGAGCTACAAGTTGTTTCTTACTGTTTTAAAACAAAATTAAATATTTATAGCATACTCAGAGTTGCAAATACTCCATTTAGTATTTTAAATTTAAACAAATTTCTGTACATTAAAAACGGAGTCGTTACATTCTACCATCCTTACAAAAATTTCGTCCTCAAAATTTACAAATATTTAAGGACTAATTTATAAATAAGAAAGGGTATCTTGCACGCATGTCATTTTCTCTTTCCCATGTTGATTCTCCTGGTGAATCTTTTCTCCACATCACTCGAACCAAGTTTACTTCCTTGTTCCGAAGTGACTTCACTTTTCTGTCCAGGATTTCAACTGGTTGTTGCTCACAAGATAAATTTGTCTGTACAATGAGCTCGGAGTGATCAAGGATATGGCTGGGGTAGCTCACATATCTTCAGAGTTGGGATATGTGGAACACATTGTGCACTCCTTCTAATGAGGGTGGAAGTTCCAAACGATATGCCACTTCTCCGACTCGTTCGAGTATATCGAACGGTCCAATATATCTCGGACTTAGCTTACCTCTCTTTCCAAAATGAATCACTCCACGGGTTGGAGAGATCTTTAGAAAGACACGATCGCCTGGTTGGAACTCCAAGTGTCGGCGCTTTGCATCAGCCCAATATTTCTGTCGGTCTTTGGCTATGCGCATTCGTTCCCTGATAGTGCGAACTACATCTATAGTCACCACTATCATCTCAGGTCCAAAGAGTTCCCTATCTCCTATGTCATCACAATTTAATGGTCAACGAGACTTCCTTCCATAGAGCGCTGCAAACGGTGCCATTCCAATACTTGCTTGATAGCAGTTGTTGTATGAAAACTCCACAAGATGTAGGTGATCTTCTCAAGATCTTCCGAAGTCTAGCATACAAGCTCTTAGCATATCTTCAAAGATCTGAATCGTTCGTTCGGACTATCCATCTGTTTGTGGATGGTAAGCCGTGATAAAGTTCAGACTCGTTCCCAAGCTAGCTTGCAAACTGCCAAAACTGCGATCGGAATCTGGTGTCACGATCGGAGACAATGCAAACTGGTACTCCATGTAATCTTACGATCTCTTGCATGAGTTCATGGGTATCAGAGATAGTACACATTGAAGAGTTAAATCTTACTTAGATTCAAAGTATATAGGCGCTGAAAATAAAACAATTAATGGCCAAACAAGCCTCACGTGTAAAACATATGAGCGCTCATATGCAAAGCGTATGAGCGCTGAATAAAACAATTAAGGGCCAAACAGGCATCACGTGTTAAACACGTGAGCGCTCATATGCAAAGTGTATGAGCGCTGAATAAAATAAACTTAAAGGGCCAAACAGACCTCACGTGTAAAACATGTGAGCGCTCATATGCAAAGCATATAAACGCTGAACATAAATCATCAATGGCCAAACATGCCTCACGTGTTAAACACATGAGTTCTCTTACCTCTCACATGCAAAGCATGTGAGCGCCCAAATTTAAAATGCTCCTATCAAATTATAGAATTAAATTCTATTTTGAGAAATATTTTCCTGATCTTTCTCAAACTAAAAAGATCTTCTCTGTTAAACAGAGAACTTTTGGATCAAAGATCCAAAGGTGATCATCTGGTAGAATAAAGTTCAATCATAGGAAAATATTTTCCTAATCTTTTTAAATTAACAAGATATTCATATGATCAGAATACTATATTAGAATAAAATTCTAATCTTATTAAACTAACGAGATATCTATATGATAGAATTAAATTCTATATTAAGAAAATATATTGCTGATCTTGTTAAACTAAAATGATATGATAGAATAAAATTCTAATCTTGTTAAAACTAACAAGATATTCATAATCTCGTTAAACAAACAAGAAATATTCTCTGTTAAACAGAGAGCTTTTGGATTAAAAATCCAACGGTGAATAAAATTCACCGATTGATCTAAAAGATCATGAAATCAATCATGATTTTTCAATGAGGGACTCCCTTAACAAATTGATTCTTTTTCTTCTCATATAAATAAGAAGCAAGGAGAGGAGAAGAGAGACACGCAGAGGGAGATGGGAAGAAAAATAGAGAGAGAATTTAATTCTCTAAAGAAGAGGAACCCCTCCCAAAAGCTCCCACAAAAAGAGAATTTAATTCTCAAACCAAGAGTTTAACTCTTCTCAAAGAACTTAGTTCTTCCTCTGGTTAAGATCTGCAGAAGCAGATCTCCCCACAAGTTGAGAGTTTAATTCTCATCGGGGAGATTCTGTCATGCAGATTCAAAACCTAAGGGAAAGAACTAAATTCAAAAGAGTTTAACTCTTACAAAACATATGGGAATTTAATTCCTCTGAAACTAGGGTTTAACCCTTTAAAAAGAATTTAATCTCTGCAAAGAACAAAAGGAGAACTTGATTTCACAGAACCATAGAAGAACAGCCTGGTGATTCATTAGCGTTCAACTCTACATAACAAAGCCCACGTGTTTCCACGTGAGCACCTCTGATGAACAAAAAGAATGACTGAAACTGAATCACGTGCTCCCACGTGACCCTTTAAAGCGAGCACTCAGTAATTACATGAAAAAGGAATAAACCCAAAGACAATTTCAATTTTAGGGCACCTCACGTGTTCCCACGTGACCCCCAAACAGTTGTATATAAAAAGGAGGGAAATTCCAAAGTCAGCGCACACATTTTGAAGGTGCCTCACGTGTCCGCATGTGACCGTTTGATGAACCAAGTGCTTAGCACTTATAAATGAAAAAGTAATAAAATCCAGAGAACAGTTCCCATCTCGGGCGCCTCACGTGCTCACATGTGAGCCAAGTGCTCAGCACTTTTATATATAAAAGAAGGAATAAACTCAACGAACAGCGCCCACTTTGGGGATCCTCACGTGTTCACACGTGAGCGCCTCCAAAGACCAGTGTTTAACACTGATTTAATGCTTAGCACTGTGGGGTAACTAGGGGAAATCAACCTTAACCCAAATTAGCCAAGTCTCCTAAGACCAAGGCCTTTTTGGTCACCAATCAATCGAGTCCCCATGGTCAGGTCTCCCCAAACCAATCCTAGTCCCAAAGATGACTAATGTTCTCCTAACAGATGGTATCTAAAATGACGTTCATCCCACATCTCCCATCGATCTGGAATTTGGTTCAAGGGTACATCTCTTCACACCTCTGATACATGTCGTTGTAATTCTTCAACGTCTCCAGAGAGGCGGAGGGTACCAATAACCAATAACTCTTGGCGTACCCCCAAACCGATGAGCCAAAACTCTATGGACTATGATGTCCTTAAACCCAATGGACTGCAACGTCCCTAAATTAAACTCTATGAACTATGGTGTCCTTAAACTCCATGGACTATGATATCCTTAAAACCAATGGACCACAACGTCCTTAAACTAAACTCTATGGACTATGATGCCCTTAAACATGGACCGCAATGTCCTTAAACTAGCTATGGACCGCAATGTCCTTAAACTAGCTATGGACCGCAATGTCCTTAAACCTCTCTCTCACCGCCAAATGGTGATCTATGGACCGCAATGTTCTTAAACTAATAATGGACCGCAACGTCCTTAAACTAATGTGGACCATAACGTCCTTAAACTAAACCCTCACCTCAAAAATGGTGATCTGTGGACCGCAACGTCCCTAAACTAATAATGGACTGCAACGTCTTTAAACTAAAATAATAGAGCCCAAAGGCTCTTTCGTTGGATCTAAATGATCCTAAAACATTGTTAAGTAGATCTTAGTCTAAAATTAGACCAACGTATCCTTAACAAATATTTAGGTTGATCTTAATCTCAAACGTGGTTAACGATCCTTAAATCAAATCAAACCCAAATCTAAGAAAATACGGATTTAGACTAATCCACGCCCTACGGGCGACAACATAAATTAGTCTCCGTATACAATCCACGGGCAACCTAAAACAAAACAAACACACACGACATGAAGTGAACATCTGGAGCAGGAGAAAGTGGTTATCGCTACGCGGTAATGTAATTAACTGCAGAGGCTTGCGCCTGTAGGGAATAGTGTCCCCACAATCAAAAAACCCCTCGCTAACGAGGTGGAATCTGACGAAGTCTGCTACAACGGCCGCATCTGTCCAAACCTCCGTTATACAGTGCCATAAATCAATTTGGCATCTTCGGAGAGGTGGACAGATAAAACCAAATAGCATCTGCCCCCAAAATTCAGGCCAGACGTCCCAACGTCCCGGTTGCGTCTTTCGACGGTGAACAAAGTGCAATCAAAAAGTCCAAGGTGATGTGTTGCCACTTCCATTCTGGAATAGGTAACGGTTGAAGTAAACCAGTAGTCCTGTGATGTTCAACTTTTACTTGCTGACACACCAAGCATTTGGCTACGTTTCTGGCTACTTCATGCTTCATTCCATGCTACCAGTAATGTTGCTGCAGATCTTTATATATCTTTATACCACCAGGGTGTACTGAGTATGGGGAGCTGTGAGCTTTTTTCATCAACTCTTCCCGAATAGGACCTTTTGGTACACACAATCTGCATCCGTATCTCAAAGATCCGTCATCATGGGTGATGAAGTCTGTTCTAAGTCCACTTTCTACTTGTTCTCTGATCTTTTGCAACTTGGCATCATTTGACTGATGATTGTAGACTGAACTTGTAAGTTCATCAAACTTGAAGCGTTATCTGGCATGATCACTTCTATCTCCATTTGATGCAAATCTTGTTGTAGCTTCCGCTGTGCGATGAGATTCATTGATAGTAGTTGGCGACTAAGTGCATCAGATACTACATTCATCTTCCCTGGATGATATTGTAGGTTGATATCAAAATCCGTCATAAGTTCTAACCATCTTCTCTGCCGCATATTCAGCTCTTTCTGAGCAAACACATACTTTATACTTTTGTGGTCTGTGTATATATCTACCCGTACCCCAAGAAGATAATGACTCCAAATCTTCAGTGCAAATATAACAGCTGCCAACTCTAAATCTTGCGTTGGATAATTGCGCTCATGAATCTTCAACTGTCTTGATGCATAAGCTACAACTTTACCGTGCTGGTGTAGAACACATCCTAATCTCTTACCGGATACATCGCAATGCACTACGAAACCTCCAGATTAGTCCGGTATTACGAGAATAGGCGCCGTTGTCAATCTTGACTTGAGTTCTAAGAAAACTTGTTCGCATGCTTCTGACCACATGAATTCTTCATCTTTACGTGTGAGCTTGGTCAGGGGTGTTGCAATCTTCTAAAATTCTTCAATAAATCTTCGGTAGTATCCCGCTAATCCCAAGAAACTTCGAATGTCCTACACTGTCTTTGGTGTTGGCCATTCGCTTACTGCGGATACTTTAACTGGATCCATAGAGATTCCTTCACCTGAAACGATATGTCCGAGAAATCCGACTTGTTCTAGCCAAAACTCGCACTTGCTATACTTGGCATAGAGTTGATGCTATCGCAAAGTCTCCAGGATAATTCGTAAATGTTCAGCATGCTCTTTTCGATTCTTAGAATACACCAGGATGTCGTCGATGAATATGACAACGAACCTATCTAGGTACTCTCGAAAAACTTGATTCATTAGATTCATGAATATGGCTGGTGCATTGGTCACTCCAAATGGCATCATAAGAAACTCATAATGTCCATAGCGAGTCCTGAATGTCGTTTTCGGAATATCAGACTCTTTGACCTTTATCTGATGATAACCCGAATGAAGATCTAACTTTGAGAAAACACAAGACCCACTTAGCAGATCGAATAGATCGTCGATTCACGGTAGTGGATACTTGTTCTTTATCGTGACTTCGTTCAAACCTCTATAATCAATGCACATTCTGTATGAACCTTCCTTCTTCTTCACAAGCAACACTGAAAACCCCCAACTTGAAGTACTGGGATGAATCCATCCTTTCTGCAGAAGTTCATCCAGCTGAGTACGGACCTCCTTCAAACCTTCTGGACTTAATCGGTATGGTGCTTTGATCACCGGTTGTGCTCCAGGTACTAAATCAATTCCAAATTCAAGAGCTCGATCAGGAGACAAACCTGATATGTCTTCAGGAAATACATCATCGAACTCTTGAACTACCTCTGGCTTATCTTTTCCCGCCTTTAGAGTTGAAATCACTGCTTTCTTTGATTTTGCTTTGTATGTGCTAGGCTCCAGGGTACGGTCTCCACTCTTAAAATAAAAGACTAGATTCTCTGGAATCTCGAACACTACCCTCCTTTGATGACAGTCGATGGTAGTATAGAAAGTTCCTAGCCAATCCATACCCAAAACTACATCGAAGTTCGGTATGTCCAGCACCTTGAAGTCAGCATAAAATTCTCCGCTGCAGACGACCACTGGACACAGGTCGTATCCCATTGTTGCCTTTAGAACGCCGTTCTCTGAACTGACATTCCAGCTGGATACGAGCGGTTTGACTGGAATCACATGAATTCGAACGAACCGTTGCGACATAAAACAATGAGATGCTCCAGTATCGAAGAGTGCTAGTGCAGGGAGTGAGACTACTAAGATTGTACCTAAGTTGTGTGGAATATGTTTAAGTAAAGGATAAGATATTTGATATGTATAAGGATTGAAAGAAAGTTTGAAAGAAAAGAGTTACCAGTGATGACTTGGCTAGTGGCTTCAGCTTCTTCCATAGTCATTGTGAAAGCCTGTCGTCTCGGTACATTCCTTCTTACTGGAGGATAATTCCTCTGTCCGTTCCTCTGTCTTTGAGGTAGGTTCTTTTGAGCTTGATGGAACTGACGAGGAGGAGGTGCAGTAGGTTCACGAGGAGGTGGAGCTGGGAGAGCAAGACGTGGTGCAGGTGTCTGGATAGCCGGTCACTGCGGATAGGTGATTGCCGGTCTGGTTGCAGGATTTGGATTGAGTCTACGAGGACAGGATCTAATATCAAGTGTCGATGAGCTACAGACTAAGCAAAGGCGATTAGCACGTCTGCAGTCATTTGCCCCATGTGTCCATTCCTCATACAGTAGGTGCAAAAGTCTGAACTGGGCCGGTTGAAAGGTACTCTCGGTCTTCTGGGTATAAAAGGTAGCCTGGAAGAGGCTCCTCCTGCTTTTTGAGTAGCATGGCACTTCATACCGGTAGATTTAGTTCTGCCCTTCTTCTTTACCACTGCCTCATATCGACGGGCAGCCTTCAGAGCTAAGTTGTGGGGTTGGGAAATCCTCTGTAGCTAGAGCAGTTTGGATTTTGTGGTCCAACCCCTGCTGAAACCTTCTGGCCCTGATCTCAGCAGTCGGTATGAAATGTGTCACGAACCTGCTCAACATAGTGAACTCAGCATCAAACCCATCCACCGATTTGCTCCACATAGAGCCTTATTGTAGGTGGATGAATTGCTGCTCCATGTCAAATCGGACAGTCTCGGGGAAATATTTCATGTCGAACATGTCACGAAAAGTCTTCCATTCGATCGGCTGAGTAAGACGGCTTTCTTCCGCCTTCCACGATACTCGGGCGTTATCCGTAAGTTGCAGCTTCGCAACCCTTACCCAAGCAAAGTCTGGCACTTGTGCTGCTGCCAGATCGTCCTCAATGGATTGAGCCCATTCTTCAGCTTCCATAGGGCTCTCTTTCCCCCCAAAAAGATTAGGATGCAGTGCCCGGAATTGCTTCACTTCAGGTGCCTCAGCTTCTTGGCGGTTCATTAGGATAGCAGTCTGCTGCCGCTGTCCCTCCAAAAGGCTCTTTATTGCCTCGAGCAGTACCGTCTGCTCTTTGATCGGAGCTACAACGGTAGGCATAAGTAGAAGAGGTGGTGGTGTGGTCTTGCCGTTCACGTTGGTGCTAGTATTGTTCGGAGAATTCATAACCTTGAAAGAAAAATAGGATTAGGATAGATTCAAGGAATATGAAATATTAAGAATGTTTAGTTGCTGAGTCTTATAATTCTTGTGTTATATTACTTAGGTTTCCATACAGAACTGACCTTCATAGGCCGCCAACAAAACCTATCACGTCCCGCTTCCCGGTGTACGGATAAGGAGACGTGACTAGGCCCGCGACGTATTTACTCAGAAGTAAACACATTAAGTATAAATAAGCAATATAATATAAATATACACAAGAAAGACATGAGATATAAATGAACATCAACTTTTTATTTATTAAACATTCTTTACAATACAACTGAAAAGTAAATACAATATGGAAAGCAATGCCTAAATAATGGCATGAACTAAAAGTAAAAGTATATAAAAGTGACTAGAGCTCGGGGTCCTCGATGAACTGCTCTAAGTCTTCTGAGCTGGGCTTGATCTCCA
Source organism: Agapanthus africanus (assembly GCA_030015575.1). Lineage (NCBI taxonomy): Eukaryota > Viridiplantae > Streptophyta > Magnoliopsida > Asparagales > Amaryllidaceae > Agapanthus > Agapanthus africanus. Next base: position 35,224,734 of record CM057339.1, read on the forward strand.
GAGAGTCGGGTCCTCCTGACAACATTCCAAAGAAAGAATAGAAAAGGAATGTCGTCAGCGAACAATCACTCGGTAAGTCCCAAAAAGATAGAAATAGAATAGACAGATAAGAGAGAATATGACCGTATAATGTAAGTTTGTTATACTAACGTAGTTGTTTGTAGCTTGGTACAGAATATACCAGTGTATACGAGAGGAGTCCAACTATTCCGTGGACTAAGGTATACGGAGCACAAGAAACTGTTAAGCCACGGAACAACAATAACGGATATTCAGATTAGGTGTATTAAAGTGACCATCATCGTGCCACTTTTAACACATTCCGTACCAATCAACCCCATTAAAAATCATGGTAAATTAAATACAAATCAAAACCTGATGTTCTAGGGTTCTTATCGAAGGCGACTCGATAAGTTAGAACCCTCTATAGTTTAACCTTCAATGCTAATAGGCCACTGTAACTAGAATTGACTGGGAATGCGGTTTTGGACTGCAGTCCGGGGCAGCATTCCTTGAGGATATCTGAATTTAAGCGCCTGCTTGTCTCTACATAAAACTGAAAATGCGCGGAGTCTTATATAGTCGCGTAGATAATTTAACTAGCTAACATATGGATCTTGTCTCGTTCAGTTTCACAGTCTTTTAATATTTTGTTTGTATTTTAGATTGTCAATGTGTTCTGCAGTTTCTGCAGTGACATTTCTTTCACCTTCACACTAAACAGGGCATATATTCTAGTACAGAAAGTCTATGATGGATCCTCTTGATGAGTCAGAAACACAGATATAACTAGGTTTTATTCAACTGGGGTAATACCTGAATCTAAACACAATCCCTAATAAACCGCACGCGAAGTTGGACTTCCAGTTCTGCAACTGGAATTCCAGCAATTGATCGCTAATTTGAAATGATGATAAGTCTCTAACCTGAATTTCTATTTACATGAAACTAATTTTACCGCTTAGATAATCAAGTATACTTCGTACGTCATTTGTATTGTTTTGGTCGATTCTATACGTGTGATTTATGATGAATTTTGCAATTCATATGACCTTGGCTGTCATAACTTAGTGAATATCTGTTTAGTGCATTTTTACCTTATTTTGTGTTTGCTTTATACCTTCGGCATAGTGATCATTTACATTGAGACCTAGCGACTGATTTGCATTGTCGATATATAAGTGTTAGTGATTGGGTTGAAGCAAGTACGATAGTGAACCAGTGATTGAAAGTGACATTGATAAGTGGAAGCGTGATTGAAAGTGAAAGGGATACATATTTGTTCACAACCTATCTAATACCTGAACACACTATAACCTGGGGAATGGGGAGATCATGGGGGAGTCAAACTCGTATTTAGTGAGGTACAGTGATTTAGAGGATGATCATTCGATATTAGTGATACACACACACACACATACATATATATACATACATACATACATTAGGTCGTGGGCCTAGCGGCACGGCTGCAGGGTTATGTCCCGGGCAGCAATGGACCGTAGTCTCGGGCATGCACGAGACCCTTGTTAAATATGAGCATCCTTTCCACCAATTGATTTCATTGACTTAGTGACTGATAAGTAGTGACATACACATTACCTGGTTTACTGACATGATACATATAGCATTGTGCATATTCAAATGATATCCATTATTCTCATGTTTCTGTACTTCATCGCACCTTTCATGTTTCATGACATTGTACCCATTATATATATTTATTTCTATATGTGTCGCCCTGACGACCTAAGTGTTCATTCTCAGAGGACGAAGTAGACCTAGTCAAGATGCAGGACCTGCCATTCGAGATTACAGAGGTCTAGACCGCAACATCTGCGCCGCCCTTTTGCTATAACCACATTGTATGTTGGTTAGTTATTTCCTTATGCAAAATAAATGTATCTCGAACTCTTTTATTGTAATGTAATAAAGTTGTGAACTGTGATTTTCTTTACTCTAGTACTGTTTACTGACTACCATGTAATGCTAGAAGCCGAAGTGTGACTATGGCGGGATTATTCCCTGACCGTAGAAGCATGGCTGGCCTTGTCACCCCTCGCATTCCGTATTTTGGGAAGCAGGGCGTGACATGGTTTTGTTGGTATCAGAGCCAGGTTTGGATGAAATTACAGTTCTGTCGAGAGATGCCTAGTTTGAGTTACACCATTGACGTGTGCTTTGTTACATTTCTTTTCACCTTCTAATCCTCGTCGAATCACCGTGTAGCCCTTGTTTGAATCTGATTTCTTTTGATCATCTTTCAAGAATATGGACTCCTTAGGCAACTCCTCAGGTGCCTGTTCCCACGATCGTACTGAGAAGATCCTCAGCACACTGACGACCCTAGCCCAGGCTCAAGAGAGAAAGACCGATCTCCTGACCTAGGGATCGAAGGAGGTACATGAGACCACAATTACCGCTCTGGAAAGATCTACGGCTGTTTCTGCCGCCCCCGAGGGCGCCCTCGTACCGACTACACAGGCTAGGATTGGTACTGTTTCGGACTTTAGGAGGCTTCATCCAGTGGTTTTCACGGGATCAGCAATTCCACTCGAGGCCGAGCAATGGCTCATCAAAGTGTAGAACCTTTTAACGGCTGATCGAGTTCCTAACGATGATAGAGTGAACGTGGTGATGATTCAGCTGGAGGACGAGGCTCACATGTGGTGGTCCGAAGAGGAAACCCGGCTAGAGAAACCTATCGGATGGGACACGTTCTCCGAGTGATTTCTAGATCACTATTTCCCGGCCACTGCCAAGGATGAAATGGAGGAGAAATTTATCATATTGAAGCAACATGGACGCTCAGTGGATGTCTACGCCGCAGGGTTTAACCGTCCGAGTCACTTCGCACCGTATATGGTAGCCACCGAAGCCGCCAGGGCAAGATGGTTTCAGCAGGGGCTCGATATTGAACTACAACAGCTTATCGCGTCTTTTGATCTACCGACCTTCGCTCAGGTGTTGAACGCTGCCCGAGTACAGGAAAGATTGGCAGAGAAGGCTAAGGGCCAACGATCGGTGGATAGGAGACTCCACGTAGTTCCAGCACGGGCTACCTTTTCCCCTATGGAGCGATCTCAGTTCACAGGCTGGGTGTTATGTAGATGAAGCATACTTTCTCACCTCAGCAGCCGCAACGGAGGTCCTTGTTTTGCGATTATTACCAAAGGCCAGGGCATATGTAGAGAGATTGTCGTAGAGCCAAGAGACAATGTCTGCTTTGCGGATCTAGCAAGCACAGGGTCAGCGGATGTCCCTAGAGATCTGAGCTACAGGGAGGGTTCGAGCAATATCAACCGTCGTACGACACTTCAGCTCAGAGGGGTCTACCTCTGGTATCCTAGCAGCGGTTATTCGATCAGAGGCATACTGGTACGAGTTGGAATTAGGGGCGGGCTTTCACCCTGTCCGCTGAGCAAGCAGAGACTTCTAGAGAAGTAGTTATAGGTACCCTCCTTGTTTATTCTGTACCAGCTATAATTCTTTTTGATTCGGTTACTTCATACTGCTTTATTTCTACGCGGTTTATTGACACACACTCTATACCTCACGAGCCGTTGACCAAGGGTTGGGAGATACATATGGGTAACGGAATTATTGTGTCCCACCAAGAGTGTAGGTTATACCCTATGGTGGTTTATGCCAGAGAATTTTATGCAAACTTCCTTTTGATTGGGACTGGTAGCTACGATGCTATTTTGGGAATGGATTGGTTGAGCATGTTTCATGCTGTTATCAACTGCTGGGCTAGAAGTGTGACTTTCCGCATTCCTAATAACCCGGAATTCGTGTTCGTGGGCGGCAGCGAGTCTTTGGAACTAGCTAAGTTTCGAGCAAAACCGAAGACCTTGATAGCTATGGAAATAGACGATGAGCCAGCACCGGAGGTGGTTCGTGAGTTCCTTGATGTGTTCCATGAAGATCTACCTGGTTTACCCCGCCTCGCGTTTTGGGCTTCTCGATTGACCTGATTCCAGGGACGGTGCTGTTGGAGTCAAAATTTGCACCCCAGTTGACCATGTCAAAGTCAAGGTCAACCCCAAGTAAGTGGGCCCAAGCCTAATCAAGTAGGCCCATGCCCAAGTCGAACCCCGCGGCCGGCTTTCCCCATGCCGAAATAAAAAATCATGTAATAAATAATTTTGATGCAATTTTTTATGCATGAATGTAAGAAAATGGGTATGAAGCCAAATTTTTGTAAAACCCATGGCTCATGTGCAAAAGAAAAGAGCACATGAGGTATGGGATGGGCAAAATTCCATTTTGTAAAGCCCAAGGGGCTATATGTAAATGTGTAGGCCTATATATGGTAACATGATGATGAATAAAAGATATAACAATTCATTCTCCTCAAAAATTAGGGTCTGTGCCTCCTCCTCATTCCTCAAGGTTCTAAAACCTTATTCCCCTTTTGAATTAAATCAAGAGTTTTACTCTTCTTTTTTCAAAAATAAATAGTTTTTCACCACAAAATCCACAAAGGGGAGCTCAGATCTTCCATTAGATCTCAAAAAGGAGAGATTTTTAAATCTCACCCTCTCTTGTTCTCCAAGATCCGGCCGACAGAAGAGGAGGAAGGAGATCCATCTCCAAAGATCCTATTTTGGGAAAGATCCAAGGCTCATGGGAGAAGAAAGGGGTCCCCTTGAGCATTTACAATGATTTCTTAGAGTTTAACTCCACAAATCAAAACTTCAGGGAGTTTAACTCCATAAAAAAAGTATTTCTTTCTAGGAGTTCAACTCCATAAGTCAAATCGGGAGCACAGTTCCCAGTGCAGGGATCAAATCCCTTTTCTTGCTGACGCCTAGCGCCCGTGTGGCAAGCACATGGGGCGCTGGCGCCCAGCACCCGGGTGCGATGCATGTGGGGCGCCGGCCCCCGGCGCCCCCGTGCCAAGCACGTGGGGCGCCGGTGCAGGGTTCCTAGGCACTCTAGTGAGGTCTCCCAAGCCATCAACCATGGCAAATTCAAAAATTATGGTGCCTACAAACCCTAAACTACGGATCGATAACTAGATTTCTAGGCGAACAAGAACTAGTTAACAGTTAACTAAGGGAATACGGAAATACAACCTTTGTAGATCCGGTCCTCCACCTCCACGGCTCCGCAACGAGGTCGTCTCCGCTGTCCAAATCAAATCCGAGCTCTAGAGTCGGCTTCGTCGGAGAATGGGCAAGCTAGGTCGTCGATGTCCATGCCGAAGATGATCTACGTCGAAGCATCGCAAGATCAAGCTCTCACTTCACCAAGCCCTAAAACTTGTGAAGAAAACACACTCTACTACTTGGCAAGAGGTAGAGGATGAAGAAATAGGAAGTGGGTTAACTTTAGAATTGGATTTCTCACTCAAATCATCAATCCACCATTGATGTCCTCAAGCTTCTTCACTTGAAGCAAGGAAGAAGAAGAAGGAAAATGATATGATAAGTTAAAAGAAAAATGAAAAGAAAATGAATTCTTATCATAATTTTAACTAGAGTTAAGTGTAGAGAATGAATCATGGTTAGTGGGAATGGTTAGGGTTAAGGATGAGATAAGTATGGTTGACTTGAACAAAGCTTCATGAAGCTTCAACTAAAGAACAAAATTAGCCACCATTCTTTTCTCTTTTCTTTTATTCATTTATCAAAAATAAAAAGGATAATTAAATAAGATAAATGAATAATAAATAATAAACCCTAACCATTTTATTAACCAAGGTTTAATCTTTACACTTGAACCCTAGCATGACATGTATCATCAAACATGATACAATCAAGTGCACAAAAGTATATCGCATATACAATGCGCCTAACCGAGTGAGAAAATCCATCTTAAGTAAACCGATACTAGTTGATGCAAAGTAATATATCAAATATATAAATATGCATTAAATCATTAAATCAACACTTGATTCAATGACCCGGTTATGTCGCACACAACCGACTAGTATACAATATATCGGCTTATCGAATCAACGCTTGAATCGATAACGAGGTTATATCGCATACAACCATTCGATATATTTATCGCGAGAATAGAATACGGTATCACATACACGCATTATTCTCGGTCCCGCACATATCTCATATGCGCTCCTATTTCGTTTCGCTTGAGCCAGGAAACCTCTGTGTAGGACTTTAAAGACTCGTCAATACGCCGGCAGCGGATGATGATCATATCAAACATCCACAAGCCGCAAGCGGTCTGCTAAACGTAACGGCCACCCGGGTATTGAGCGATCTGAAGATCGACGAGCAAGCCCGCTCACACTCCAGTGAATCCGACCAGTAACACTACCGTACAGTCCGGTCTGATCGTCTGATATGTCGCATATCTCGCCTAGGGGTGGTAAACGTCAGACCCCAATAGCTCAATAAGTCGTGTCGATATGAGGTCTATAACTGTTCGAGAAACTACTGGTAACACTTACTAGTAAATCTCAGCAACCCTGGCCAGGGATTTCCTGTTATAGCCAATCGAACACAGCACAACATCAACTCCCTATACCGGGAGAGACGAATCCCCTCCTATCGCTCATTGCCTCCATGTGACTCGGGACTGTACCCAAAAACCACCGTTTTGCACGCCCTCTTGGACGTGGTAAGATGGAAATCAAAGCACAGTGGGAACCACACAAGACTCTATGACGATCTCGGGTCAACAGACTACTCTGTACCAGTGTCACCAGAGAACTGCCATCTGACGTGAGGTATAATACCATCTGGGAGTTCTCGGCGAGTCCGTCCAGTGTACCCAGTCTCTACTGAGCACCCGTATATCATCTCTGATGTCAAACACCGATGGATATGGGATCATCCATCGCCCATCTATATGGGTCGAGAAGGTACACGCTAGTCTACTCTGGTATATCGATGCCCCGTCTCGATACACCCACGACTAGGGACTTTGAAGGATGTACTTATGGACTACCATGTCCCCACTAGTATGATCCGCATCATAGTCCAGGTAGTCAAGTACAGATCCTAAGGGCTTTACCAACATGTAACAGAGAAACAATCAGTATACACGTTAAGGTAAAGTTCAACCAGATAGCATACTATCATGTCGAGCAAGAAAGTCCTCCCTATATATATCCCAGCATCCACTACAATATACATCCTATGTACAGTAATGGCCTCTAGGGCATACATATAACTAACAATCTCCCACTTGCACTAGGGCCATCTGTAGCAGTGGTTTGAAGTATCTCATACTGAACCATCCCATAAAAGTCTCTCTCTGGGAACAGGCCTTTGTGAGTGGATCCGCTGTGTTGTCCTCTGAGTCTTCTCTCCAAACCTCGATCACCCTGGAGATCAACCATCTCCATGATCAAGTGATACTGCCTTAGAATATGTCTGGATTACTGATGGGACCGGCGTTCCTTGGCATAAGCCACAACTCCATTGTCTCACAATGGTAGGAACATAGTTCATCTCATGAACCAATATACACCCAAACAGCTTCTAGGGTAGCATCTTAAGTAGCGATGTATCGTGCCTTTATCGTCTAGTGTGTCACGGTATCTAGCTTGGAACTCTTCCAACATACCGTCCCTTTACTGAGGGTAAAGACAATGCCTGTGACTGACATTCAGTCTTCTTTATCACCCTGGAACACTTCCAGTGATTCTCCTCAGGATCGATTGACACCATCTCACTACATCTAGTGAGTATCCTAACATCCATTTAGATCTATCTCATAGATCCAAAACCCAGGATTTAGTAGGTATCATTTTGATCCTATATGGAGAATCATAGTGATAAGCGGAGATTGATCGAGCGTAGCATAGGAAACTTCTTTCTTATCAAGAGTATGTCATCCACGTACTCTACGAGGATCGTCACCATACTCCCTACTACCTTTTTGTTTATACAAGGTTCATCTACCATTTTGATGATGTCAAACTCTTTGACTAATTCATCAAAACAGATGTTCCAACTCCGCGATGCCTGCTTTATCCTATAAAGCATCTTGCACACGTTTCTGCTGCTCCCACTGTCTACGAAGCCCTCCGGCTGTGTACTTATAGACGCACTCTTCTAAAACTTTATTTAGAAAAGCAGTCATGACACCCAACCACCAGATATCGTAGTCATGGTATGTAGCCGTGGTAAGTAGGATCTGGATGGACTTAAGCATAGTCACTTGAAAAGGTTTCATCATTATCCACGCCTGGTCGATGACGAAAAGCTTTAACAAGTCTAGCTTTGAAAGTCTCAACTTTTCCATCTACACCAAGTAATCTTCTCAAGATATACTTGCTCCTGATGGGGATTTAACCCTTCAGATATAGCAACCAAAGTCCATACTTTGTTGGCGTATAAGGATTCCATCTCAGATCGCTAAGCATCCAGCCATTCTTACGGAGTCTTACTCTCGATGGCCAGCTCGAAACTAGTTGGGTCATCATCTCATGATGCAATCCTCGCTCCCACTGTCATAGAGAAAACAAAGTAACTCTCAGGTGGGTGAGGAACCCTACTAGATCGGCGGAGAGGCTGAGCTTCGTTGGTATCTACTGAATACTTTGGTTCTATCAAATCATCAGCTGTAGTTTGTATAGCTAGAACCTTTCCAGTTCTACATTACAGTCCTTGCCTCGAGCTTGTCCGGATTTTGTTTTTAGACATAGGCCAGACAACCCCAAATCTTAACTAGCTTAAGACATGGGCTCTTCCCTTTCCATATCACATATGAAGTGGTAGGCAACTGATTTGATTCGAACCCTATTCAATAGGTATGCAGCTTCTCAAGCGCATATTTCCCAAAAAGGAAATAGGTAACTCAGTAGTACTCATCATAGAGCACACCTTATCACATAGGGTGTTATTGCTCCACCCCGATATACCATCGTGCCATGGTGTATACAGAGGAGTAATGCTGAGAGAGAATCTCATTCTCCTTTAGAATAGTCCAGTATTTCCGTGCTCAAGTATTCTCCTCCTTGATCTCATCATAGGACATAATACTTATACCCGTATTCTGGTTCTCTACTTCTCGCTTATATTCTGTGAATATCTCAAAAGGTTCGGACTTGTGTTTCAACAGGAACATATGTCTGAATCTTGAGAGATTATCAGAGAATGTAATGAAGTTTAAAGAACCAGTCCTGGCATGTGTAGACAGGGGACCTAACATACATCAACATGTATCATCCCAAGAGTTCACTAACTCTTTCTCTGTTTCTTAGTAAACAGGGCTATGGTCATCTTATTTTTGTGACATGATTGGCGAGTTGCACAAGATGTAAATTCAAACTGATTTAAATATGCATCTATATGTAACTCTAGCTAGTCGGGTCACATTGATCTGACCTAGTCTACAATGCCTCAAGAAGAATTCGTTCATTTCTGAACTCTTCCTCTTGTGTGTGTTCCGTATACTTAGATCTGTAGTTTGATTTAGAACATCAATGCTTTTAGATAACGTGCCTGAACCGATCAACTTTTGATATAGGAAATGTTCAAAACATTATCCAACAATACAAAATTTTATCCTTTCTTTACTAATAAAGAGACTGATATGATTTTGTATATCAGGTTCGGTATCTAACAACATTCGTTCAGAATCAATGTATCGGTAATACAGGGTGACAGTGACCGACAGACTTGGCTGCAACTCTTGCCCCGTTTTCTGCCTCATGAAACTTATCACCCGTTCTCAGTTCTCTACCTTGCTGTAGCCCTATGTAACTGATTACATATCTGGGATCCTGATCTGGTATCACATACCCAGGACGTAAAGGACACTGAGAAACAGTTCTATATAATGAACACACCCGAAGATGATGCATCATCATGCACTCTCCTCGTTTGGGCGGCACGGGAAATCTGGTATTCCCCAATTTCCTGCTCTGTCTTATAACATTTATAAGTTGGAGCGGGACCAACGTTCCCCAGCTCAGTATAACAAGCGGGTTCGGTCAATAATCCGTATTATTATCTTGATTAAGGCGTGATATGGTCGCTACCTGGAGAGAGAGAGAAGAAAACACTCAGCGTGCGCTCTGTCAAGAATAGATTGGTTTTTATTTTATCTAATCAGGATGGCTCCCACTGCTTTTTATCAAATCTTCCTTCAAACCCTAAAAGGAAAGACTAGCCGGGATTAATTACACACTACAAGTTCGCCAATCTTTCAGCCAGGCCAGTGTCGGTACTTTGAGGGAGGTCCCCCGTGCTTTCGCACGAACCTAATTAATGTAAACCTCGTTTTCCCAGAGGCGTAACCTCGTTAACACCTTTCTAGACACCTACTTGATCGGCTAATTGTAATGTATAAAACTCTCCCAGGAGTAACCCTTACTCGCAGCGGGTATCGGGATCCAACTATCTCATAGAAGGTATGCAATCTCATTGCAAATTTCAACACTTGAAATTCCCGATAATATTTTGCCCCTAGCTCGCTATGACCTTGACGCATGCCAAACAACCCATAGTCTGCTAGTCAAGTTCAACCCGTCATTTCCTGATTGAATTAAACCCACCCGCACGACCCTTGACGCATGCCAAACAACGCCGTACGAATACCCTAATCCAATCGCATCATATGCTGGCAGATAAGCACTAGTTAGCTACCGTACACTACGCCTTGACGCATGCCAAACAACCGCAGCACGAATACTAACTAGTACTTATCTGAAATGACGGAGGGCTACGACAGGTTTTTCTGAAAACCTATTGCGTAATGAACTTGATATCGTTGTAGGATCGAATGGTTTTAAAATGGAGTGCTTTTGAGGCCTTTCCAGTTTTGCTAAAGGAGTCACTCCCGGTGAAGGGATCGTCGGTCCTTTCCTCGTCGAATGAGGTGCGGGATATATCACATATATCGCTGTGCAAAGCAAAAACACTTAAAAGCAATCAAAAGACAAACCGAGTGTGTAGCATCTGCCAGTTATTGCTAAAGGAGTCACTCCCGGTGAAGGGATCTCGGTCCTTTCCTCGTCGGATGAGGTGCAGGATATATCACATATACCGCTGTGCAAAGCAAGAACTGTAGCTACCTGTTTTATTTTGAAATTCGATTCTACAACATCTTAGGTTTCTTTTATTTCATTAATCACATTAATGAAGTCCCATCATTTATGTACCTAATCATCACAGATAAATACGACGTACACTTATGCCATCCGCATTCGCCTCGATGTCCCCTCGTGCACCGTTAGGTTAGGTAACTAACGACAGAGCGGGGCAGGGCTAGCGCGGGTGTAAAACATAAGTAACGTCTATATAATATATCATATATACTATATACTATATCCATCACAGAAACATCACATGATCACATCACAGATATCGCAGCAGAAGAAATATATGAAATATTGGATATACTAGGACGTCCGTGTTTTCAATACGAGCCAGTATAAAACACGGATTCCACGGTCGTGATGAATAGCCAAACCCACACCCCTAGACCCCTACGAGAGCGGCAAGCAACCCTACCAATTCTGGAGTTAGGAGACCCGACCTCGACTCCTCGAGTTGGTCTCCCACTGGACTCCAGAACCCGGTTACTTGTGCCCTCCTCCTTGGGTCTATCCTAGTGCAGAAAAGTAAATAATATACAAGAGGTGACAACTTCCGCAACCTGGAAGCGCCCCAATAAAAGAATATTACATACAAGTTTTTACATGAATGAAAATGAAAAACACTCATCTCACATAAAAACCCCCGGCTATTCAAACAGGACGATCCAATATAACATATCCAGCAACACATAACATCACATGTCATCAACGTAAGTAAATATGTCCATCCCAATTGTCATTGACATATAGCAACGAAACCGGCGATATCACATATTACACTTACGGTCACAGAAAAGAAAGTGTAAAACTACAACAGTTGGAATCCGCAACCTCCTCAGACATCGCATGCCTGACCAAATGAATTACTTAGACATCGCATGCCTAACAATTATAAACCCCGCATTTTAGTCTCAAAATCGAAAACTCTTTTCAATATCAAGTCGGGCAATTCAACAAGATTCCCGACATCCTGATCGAATGCTCGTCGCAAACTTCAGTAGACGGCCGCACCCCTGATACCGTCGACGAAGTGCACCAAGGCGGAACACCGCTACCGCGAGCACCCGGACGGATGCTTTCGGCGACGGGGTTCTCCTACAGTCACTTGGTCAGGGCTATGGAGTGAGGCTGTCTATTAAGTTTACCCGGCGAGTATCCGCGTACGCTACGTGATTGCGACGGACTTTTGATCACATCAAAATTCCGTGGCAACCGATCAAGTGAGACTAAATTGCTACGTTTATAACATTCATTCAGTTATCACATAACTTTTGTGAATTCCAATTATTGTATCACATTCCAGATAAACAGAAAATGTTAAACTTTTCGATCGAACAATCGAACACCCAAGTTTTCCCGAAACTGATCAACACATGAAACAAGTATAACAACATTCCGTTCATGCCTCAGTACCAACGGTCCAGCCGTAGAAGGGTCAAGCCAACGCCTCACATGTGGCACGCCGTACTGCCCCAAACCCGAAGGTTCAAAGGGCAGTTCAAGACGGTCACATAATCGAGTTAAGGTTTGTGTCTTCTAGAGGGACCATCGGGTTACTTGCACTACTTAGAACGTCATTAAACTACGGAAAAATCCAATACTTGGAAATTTCCCGACAGGGGAAAAATTGGGTATTTATATCCGGTCGAACTTTTTAACATATTCAAAAAATTATCCGGAACGACACATAGACAAAGTTTGACAATCCGATCGAATATATGAACTCCCAATACAACCCAAAATACTCAACTCTTTATTTCAGATTAAAAATTCCCAGGAAAACCAGCACTGAAAAATAGGAGTTACTGTGCAAAATTGAGTGCCTAATAAGACAAAACTGCGGCGGAAGGGCCGCATTAGCACGCTAATGCCGCGGTTCCGCCGCACTTTAGAAAGATCATTAGGTAATTTTTGCATCGTAATTCTTAGATTTACCTGCTGATTTTTCTGCATATTTTTAATTTGCAAAAATCCACATTTTACAAAAAAGTACAGAGAGCAATTTGGAAATCGGATTTCGGTTCAATCGGACTTCAAACTCCGTCTACGCTTCGCCTAAGGCTCTAGCTAGGCTCTGATACCACTGCAGGGTTCCTAGGCACTCTAGTGAGGTCTCCCAAGCCATCAACCATGGCAAATTCAAAAATTATGGTGCCTACAAACCCTAAACTACGGATCGATAACTAGATTTCTAGGCGAACAAGAACTAGTTAACAGTTAACTAAGGGAATACGGAAATACAACCTTTGTAGATCCGGTCCTCCACCTCCACGGCTCCGCAACGAGGTCGTCTCCGCTGTCCAAATCAAATCCGGGCTCTAGAGTCGGCTTCGTCGGAGAATGGGCAAGCTAGGTCGTCGATGTCCATGCCGAAGATGATCTACGTCGAAGCATCGCAAGATCAAGCTCTCACTTCACCAAGCCCTAAAACTTGTGAAGAAAACACACTCTACTACTTGGCAAGAGGTAGAGGATGAAGAAATAGGAAGTGGGTTAACTTTAGAATTGGATTTCTCACTCAAATCATCAATCCACCATTGATGTCCTCAAGCTTCTTCACTTGAAGCAAGGAAGAAGAAGAAGGAAAATGATATGATAAGTTAAAAGAAAAATGAAAAGAAAATGAATTCTTATCATAATTTTAACTAGAGTTAAGTGTAGAGAATGAATCATGGTTAGTGGGAATGGTTAGGGTTAAGGATGAGATAAGTATGGTTGACTTGAACAAAGCTTCATGAAGCTTCAACTAAAGAACAAAATTAGCCACCATTCTTTTCTCTTTTCTTTTATTCATTTATCAAAAATAAAAAGGATAATTAAATAAGATAAATGAATAATAAATAATAAACCCTAACCATTTTATTAACCAAGGTTTAATCTTTACACTTGAACCCTAGCATGACATGTATCATCAAACATGATACAATCAAGTGCACAAAAGTATATCGCATATACAATGCGCCTAACCGAGTGAGAAAATCCATCTTAAGTAAACCGATACTAGTTGATGCAAAGTAATATATCAAATATATAAATATGCATTAAATCATTAAATCAACACTTGATTCAATGACCCGGTTATGTCGCACACAACCGACTAGTATACAATATATCGGCTTATCGAATCAACGCTTGAATCGATAACGAGGTTATATCGCATACAACCATTCGATATATTTATCGCGAGAATAGAATACGGTATCACATACACGCATTATTCTCGGTCCCGCACATATCTCATATGCGCTCCTATTTCGTTTCGCTTGAGCCAGGAAACCTCTGTGTAGGACTTTAAAGACTCGTCAATACGCCGGCAGCGGATGATGATCATATCAAACATCCACAAGCCGCAAGCGGTCTGCTAAACGTAACGGCCACCCGGGTATTGAGCGATCTGAAGATCGACGAGCAAGCCCGCTCACACTCCAGTGAATCCGACCAGTAACACTACCGTACAGTCCGGTCTGATCGTCTGATATGTCGCATATCTCGCCTAGGGGTGGTAAACGTCAGACCCCAATAGCTCAATAAGTCGTGTCGATATGAGGTCTATAACTGTTCGAGAAACTACTGGTAACACTTACTAGTAAATCTCAGCAACCCTGGCCAGGGATTTCCTGTTATAGCCAATCGAACACAGCACAACATCAACTCCCTATACCGGGAGAGACGAATCCCCTCCTATCGCTCATTGCCTCCATGTGACTCGGGACTGTACCCAAAAACCACCGTTTTGCACGCCCTCTTGGACGTGGTAAGATGGAAATCAAAGCACAGTGGGAACCACACAAGACTCTATGACGATCTCGGGTCAACAGACTACTCTGTACCAGTGTCACCAGAGAACTGCCATCTGACGTGAGGTATAATACCATCTGGGAGTTCTCGGCGAGTCCGTCCAGTGTACCCAGTCTCTACTGAGCACCCGTATATCATCTCTGATGTCAAACACCGATGGATATGGGATCATCCATCGCCCATCTATATGGGTCGAGAAGGTACACGCTAGTCTACTCTGGTATATCGATGCCCCGTCTCGATACACCCACGACTAGGGACTTTGAAGGATGTACTTATGGACTACCATGTCCCCACTAGTATGATCCGCATCATAGTCCAGGTAGTCAAGTACAGATCCTAAGGGCTTTACCAACATGTAACAGAGAAACAATCAGTATACACGTTAAGGTAAAGTTCAACCAGATAGCATACTATCATGTCGAGCAAGAAAGTCCTCCCTATATATATCCCAGCATCCACTACAATATACATCCTATGTACAGTAATGGCCTCTAGGGCATACATATAACTAACAGCCGGCGCCCAGCGCCCGCGTGCCAAGCACGTGGGGCGCCGGCGCCCAGCGCCCGCGTGCCATGCACGTGAGGCGCCGGCACCCAGCGCCTAGCGCCCAGCATGCCAGCGCCCATGTGCCAAGCACGTGAGGCGCCAGCGCCCAGCGCCTGCATGCCACGCAAGTAAGGCGCTGGCCCCTACGCGTCCTTTGGATGCTTTTTTCCCTTTTTATATATATGTGTGTGTGTGTGTGTGTATATATATATATATACATACATACAGATACACACAAACACTCCAAGACACTGTCCCTGTTAGAAAAAATTTCTAACGGGTCGCTGTCCCGCACCCCGCAAGGAGGCTGCTAGCCCCTTGACCCTCAGCCCGCTATCCGGGTAGCGGGCCCCCCCGTTAAAACTCTACGGGTCCCCCGATATATCCAAAACACCTTCTAAACGCAACACTGCACATTGAGTTCGCATAACCTGTCAATCGGAGGTTCTCTCGCTCCAAAAGCGAGGGGTAATTAACGGCAGCTTAGTCCGCGGCTGCGGGAGATTAGGATCCCTACAATCAATAACCCCCAGCCTACCCATGGCAGGGGGAATCTGTAATGCGCCTGACAAGCGCGCGCGTATTCCCATCTCAATGGGGTGATGAAAAACACCCTACAGATTTTGGCACGCCCGATAGGACCTATCTTTCCTCCCATATTTCGGGTTAAACGTTCATGCAAACTCAATCAACATATACATTGATTGCCTGTACTGAAATCATGCTTCTTTGTGCAGGTTAACAATTTCCAATTGCAATCTTCGGACGTGGCAAAAATGTCTCCAAGGACAAGCTCGGCTCTCGACACAGCTCCCATCTCCTACACGATGAAGATGGACGCTAGGACGGTCCTCCCAGCCAGTCTTGGGTGACAGTGGGAGGAGCCGCTTCTATAGTTCGGCTTTATTCTATTCATGCCAGCTAGCACCATCTCAGCTTCTCAAACTCCAGTAACAGACATACTGGCCCCGAAAGGCAGGAGGCCAAATGTGGTGATCTCGAGGGCACCACTACCCAAATGCGAGTCGGTGTTTGAACGACTTTCCTTGGCGCCAGCTGGGGGCAAGGCCATCAACACCAACAAAGCAACACGGCATCTCGGGCAAGCTTCACCGATGCCCCTGACAACTGCTCAATTGGGTATCTTCTTTAAGCTCTTCTTTAATCGGCTCATGATGGCTTCCTGGATGACGGATGCCCGCCAAGCCCTCAAAATCGAGAAGCTAAGACAGAAAAGGCTTAGATATAAGCCAACAAAAGGGCTGGGACTCATGCTAGGCTGAACTTCATGAGGTTCCAAGAACAGGGTTACCCCGCCAAAGACAAAGAGACGGCTGGATATGTGTTCCACACTGTCTACATGGTGGGCACGCGCCGCAAGAGCAAGGATGCGGCCACTACATCTCAAATCCAATCTGGCATCAATGTGGTTGCCGCTTTCCAAGACCAGCTTCCTCTAGAAGGTAATGAAAACCCTTCCAGTGAGGCTGATAAGCAGAGAGATCCCTCGGTTCATGAGGAGACGGGCTCGGAAAGCGAAGACGAGCCAATCTTCCATCCTAAGAACGCAAAGCAGCAACTTCTCCAAGTGCTCCAAAAACAGCTTGGAAGTTAAGACAAGGAGATGGCCAAACTTTACTCCAAAATTGATAACTTAACGGATGTCTTCTTGCAGCTCACGGCCCGACTTGCCTCTCAGCCGCCCAATCAAGCACAGGGCTCTGCTTATGAATCGGGAAATGGTGTCCCAAGGCAGCCGATGCCTATTCCCTCAAATCCAAAGGTGGACGGACCGCGCGAAAGCCAGTCGCATCTTATCTCGGCAAATGTCTTTGCTACCGATGACAGTAGCCCGCTAACTCAAGATCAAATCATGGATTTGGTTGCCAACAAAGTCAAAATATTGGTAACCGAAGCTGAAGCGCAAAAAGATGTTAGCAGTAGCAGGAGACCATATCCTGCTCAGTATGATCTGGTATAATTTCCTAGCGGTTATGTCATCCCTAAATTCGGACGATTTGATGGGACAGGAAATGCGAATCAGCATATCGCCCACTTTAAATCCTCATGCGGGAATATTGGGGGCAATGATGCGCTTCTCCTCCGCCAGTTCGTTAATAGCTTGACCGATGTTGCTTTCGACCGGTACGCGAGCATACCATATGGCTCCGTCACAACTTTCGTCCCAATGGAGTTTCTGTTTCGGCAGAGGTTCATGAGCTTCAGCGATAAGATCACCATTGTCGATCTCGTAAGGACCAAGCCAAAGAACAACGAAAGCAACATAGATTTTATAACCCGATGGCGCAATCTCTCAGTCAAACGTGAACCGCCGATAGAGCATGACCAATCTGTCAGTCTCCTCGTCGGAAATCTCAACAATTGGATAGCCTCGCTTCTATGCACCGTGGGTCTCAAAACATTCCAAGAGCTGACCAGGGAAGTTCAAATGTTGGAACGCTCAAAGCAAGAGTCCTCCTCTGACTCCCAAAATAACAATAGGTCCTAGAGAAACCGAAAGGACGAAAATCGTAAAGACAGAAATTCCAACAATACTGAATCTGTCAACACTTCGGCTAACCGAAATAAGCGAGGGATGAGCGGGCCAAATGCCAACCAGCCTCGGAAACCGGTGTTTGTAGAGGGAGGAGAATCTCCACTGAAAGAGAAACTGGATAAGGTCTATTCCTATAAAAGGCACAAAGTCCACAAGATATTCAAGGACACCCTAAGAAACGGTCTACAACTGCCAGAATCAAAGAGACCGCAAGAAGTGAACATGACCGACGACCCTAAATATTGCCCCTATCACAGAGTGATAGGTCATGCCATTGAGGACTGCTTCGTCTTCAAAAATTGGGTCGAAAAGCAATACAAGGCAGGAGAGTTTGAACTGTCTAAAAATGTGTTAACAAACAGTCAAGCTGCGACCGCCAATTTCATACAAACGGAGACCGAAGACCTTCATGAAACTGATTATCTCAGATATCTGCCTTTCTCTGAAAACAGATGACCACCACGTCGTTAAACTGGGAACAGTCGACCGTCCAAGTCGCAAAAAGGGCGGAATCGACCGTCCACGTCGCTAAAAGGGCAGCACCGACTGTCCAAGTGGCTAAAAGGGAAGCACCGACCGTCCACGTCATTAAAATAGCAGAATCGACCATCCATGTCGAAAAAAGGGCAGTGCTGGCTTCACACAAAGCGGGAACCAAATCACTCCATACCGGGAAAACGTCTACCATGGACACTCCATCTCGGAGACGCGCCAGGCGTCGACCGTCCATGTCGTAAAAAGGACAGTGCATGCTTCCTACAAAGCGGGAACCAAATCACTCCGTGCCGGGGAAACGTCTACCATGGACACTCCGTCTCGGAGACGCGTCAAGCATCGACCGTCCATGTCGTAAAAAGGGCAGTGCAGGCTTCCTACAAAGCGGAAACCAAATCACTCCGTGCCGGGGAAACGTCTACTACGGACACTGTAACAACTCCAATTTTTGTATACATAAATTTGATTTAAATTTGAAGTATACTTGGAGTATTTAATGTTGCTGATATCACTTTAAGTATCTATTTTCCCACAATAATTACAAGAAGGAGCTTGTAGCTTATTGGTAATACATTGCACTGCTGAACCAAGCCACTAGAGTTCGAATCCCATGCCCCATATTATTTTTAGATTATTTTTCTTTTAAAATTCTTGGAAGCCCAACAGTCCACAGGCCATAACTCCCAAAAGATGAACTGAACCCTAAAATGTGAGTATACCGGAGCCTACATCAGGCGAACCCACGCCCGACGGCACACCGACTCGGCCCGACTCGAGCCGGCGCTGCCGGCCGGACACGGCCGGACGACCGAGTCGTCTAAACGAAAGATCTGCCTTTTCGTCTTCTAAACTCCCCTGTTTACTCCATTTTAATGGATCGGTTCCCGAATGTTTAATACACCCTATTTAATACAAATTTTAATGATTTTTCTTTAATTTTTATAATTTTTTAAAATAAAAACCTTTCACCTACCCTACCCTAGCCTACCCTATAAATAGACACCCCTACCCCCTACCCTCTCATTCCAAAACACTAGGTTTACTCTATCGAAATTTTCACAAGAAGGGTGTGCTTTGAAACCGAGTTCACGGCGAAGCGCTGACGGAATTCCGGCGACGTTTTTTTGAAACAACCGGAGACGAAACAATGCCTCGGCCACTCCCCTGGTTCCCCTATACTCTTTAGTATAGATCGAAACCCGTAAGTCCCGTTCTTTTCTTCTTTCTACTTCTAAAAAATACGGAATTACGAAACCCGACGGAAATCGGAACAAACCGATTTCCGATTCGGTTTTTCTATAAAATCTCACTTGTCACCAATTTCATAATACCTAAACTCATCCATGTTGACTATTAATCACATAACAATTAATTTGGACAAAGTTTCTTACATGAAATGATAACTTTTGCAATATCGTATTCTTTTTCACATTAATACCATAATGTTTATTTTTCTTCTTCTAATCAATTCAATCATTCCTAAACACCTTCATTTTGACCACTAAACTTGTAAAAATCAATTTGAATAAGTTTTCACACATGAAATGATAACCTTTTCAATTTACCGTATTTCCACTTTAATACCATGAAGTTTCAATTTCACATTTAACCCCTTAACCTTAATATACATTTAAAATAGAGCACGAGATAATGACCTACCTCCACACACACGCAAATACAACCCTAAAATGATATCATCAAAACTTAGAATACGATAAAACGAAATTTTCATTAAAATACCATAATCTTCATAAAACCATTCTTAAAGGTTTTAGATTGTTACACTTTTAAGTAAATATTTCTTACTAGGAAAATACGATAAGTTGTGGACATCGATCGTTTATCTAAACTGACTTTGTGGTGTCTAGGCTAGACAAGTGAGCTTGGGTAACTTTAAAGGCCCGCCTCACGATTCGTGAGCGGATCCCTCCCTCCTCACTTGTACATACCTGGCCACAATTGGCGGTGAAGAGGCGATTTGAGGCTTCTAACGACTTGTCGTTTAGACTTTTAGAAATAGGCTAGGCGGCTTAGGAAACCCTAGAATCTAAAATACGGAAAATTACACTTTATAAGTAAATACCTTTTACTTTATAAAAACCGTTTTCTAAATGATTAGTATTTTATAATATTTGCAAAGCGCCGCTACAACCCATCTTTGGGGAACTCGTTCGGGATCGTGCGGTTTATCGCGCACCCTCGGGCTAGTAGTGCGAGATTCAGACCTCCGCAAGGAGCATTCGGTCTCGAAAGGTTTAAAATACGACATCTTAAGAAAATGAGATTTTTGAAATATAAAATATCTATTAAAATTATTTTTGTATAAACATATGTATATTTATCTTTTAAATACCTATTTATTATAATATAAAATTTTCACCTTTTTCTAAAAATCACAAAAGAATAAAGGTTACACTAAAATACCATGAACTTCAAGTAATCAATATTACAGATAAATACCATTATTTATGAAACTAGGATATTTTCATTAGAAATGTCACAATATAAAATCTACAACTCTAAAGACGAGTAATAAATACTTGAGGTGCATTTTGAAAAGTATATAAAAGTATTTTTACATGAAACCCTCTCAAGTTTATAAATTACCCTAAGGACCCTCGCAGTTATAAGACTTTGCTTCACATTTCTGATTGTCTGACTCGGGTTTGAGTCTGATTAATCTGACTTGAATATGATTCAAGTCAATCTATAATCTACAAGTTTCCAATTCAATATGAACACATGAATCCATGAATACAATTACTAGTTTATACAATCTGGCTGAACCGAACCATGGATATATTCCTTCTACATGATTCCCAGTATTCCAGTTACATGACTTTACGGTTATAACCGTTTCCTGATATCATGGTTTCGGTCAGTCAGTCAATCAATCATGCAACCAACACAATTTACAAGATAACAATACAAACAAGATATCATGGGGTTTAAGGGGTAGATTGGTACGGAAGGTGTTAAAGGTGGCACGAGGTGGCCAGATTTAACACACCTAACTTGAATCCAATTGCTGTTGTACCGTGGCATAAATGGTACCTTGTACTATACGTGCCCTTAGTCTCTGGCATATAGAGACTCCCCTAGTATACACTAGCATCCTTCTGTACCAAGCTACAAACAACAGCGTTGACATAACATTACAACAATAGTTTACACTTTAAAATGTACCTTCTTATTCTGTCTTTTTCTACTTCCCTATTACCTTTGGGACTTACCGAGCGATTTGTTCGCTGACGACATTCTGTTTCTCTCTTCTTTGAATGTCGTCAGGTGAATTGGACCCGGCAGAAGTTGAGCCCTCGCAAGGAGACTTAGAGCAATTTACTGAAGACCCTGCACTGTAGTTTCATTGTACACTTTTCTTTTCAGTACTTTTCATTTCCTGTTATGCCACTGTTTAGGCATCTTTTTATTTCAGTTGTATTTCCTTTCATGCATTGTACAAAGAATGTTAATAAATAAAAGTTGATGTTCTTTTTATTTCTTGTCTCTTGTGTACTTATTTTATATTGCTTAGATATGCTTAGCGTATGTACTTCTGAGTATATACGTAGCGGATCTCGTCGCACCCACTTCGCCGTACACTGGGAAGCGGGGCGTGACAGGTTTTGTTGGTGGCCCATGCAGGTCAGAGCTGTATGAATCCCTATCATGCAGTTCTGGTCTGCGTGAACAACCTAAGCAATATAACACAAGAACCCGCAACTAAAACATTCTTTACAATTCATATTCCTTGAATCTTGCCATTTCATATTCATTGAACCTTATCATTTCATGTACTTGAATCTGTCATAACCCACAATTTTCTTCAGGGTTATGAATTCTCCGAACAACACCAACACCAACGTCAACAACACACCCTCAGCACTACCTCTCACACCGGCTGTTACTGCGCCGCCTACCGAGCAAACAGTGCTACTTGAAGCAATCCGCAGCCTTATCGAGGGACAGCAACAACTCTTGAACCGTCCCATGACTGATGCTCCTGGAGTGAAGCAATTCAGGGCTTTACATCCGAAGCAGTTCTCAGGAAAGGGGAGCCCACCGGAAGCTGAGGAATGGGCTCAAAGTATCGAGGATGATCTGGCCACAGCACAAGTGCCAGACGTCGCTTGGGTCCGTGTAGCGAAACTACAACTCATGGACAACGCTCGCAACTAGTGGAAGGCGGAAGAAAGCCGTCTTGCGCAGCCTATTGAATGGAAAACGTTTCGCGAGAAGTTCGACGCGAAATACTTTCCTGTGACTGCCAGGTTTGCCATAGAGCAGCAGTTCATTCATCTACAGCAAGGATCAATGTGGGACAAATCGGTAGATGAATACGACGCTGAATTCACCATGTTGAGCCGGTAAGATATGTCGCAATAGTTCAGTTTTAAATATCACATACCACACAGCTAACACTATCCTTGAACAGGTTCGCGGCACATTTGATACCGACGGACGATATCAGAGCCCGTCGTTTCCAACAAGGACTGGACACGGAGATTCAGGCTGTTTTAGCCACAGGAAAATTTTTGACTCATGAGGATGCTCTAGAAGCTGCCCGCAGTTACGAGGCAGTGATAAAAGTAAGGGGCATACCTCAGTCTACAGGAGTCAAGCGCCCTGCTGTAACAACTCAAATTTTGTATACCAAAAATTTGCTTTAAATATAGTGTATACTGGGAGTATTAATGTTGCTGGAAACAATTTAAGTATCTAATTCCTTACAATAATTACAAGAAGGAGCTTGTAGCTCATTGGTAATACCTTGCACTGCTGAACCAAGCCACCGGAGTTCAAATCCCATGCCCCACATTATTTTTGTATTTATTTTGTTTTATTTTTTTTTGGAAGTCAACGGTAAAAAGGCCATAACTCCCAAAATATGTACTGGATGTGTTCTCCATCAGCACGGTAAGGTTGTGGCTTATGCTTCAAGACAACTGAAGACTCATGAGCGCAATTATCCGACGCATGATCTGGAGTTGGCAGCCGTTAATTTTGCTCTCAAGATTTGGCGCCACTACTTACTTGGTGAACGAGTGAACATCTACACAGATCACAAGAGTCTGAAGTATGTGTTTACTCAGAAGGAGTTGAATATGCGGCAGAGAAGATGGTTAGAACTCATGACGGACTTTGACATCAACTTGCAATATCATCCAGGAAAGGTGAACGTAGTACCTGATGCTCTTAGTCGCCAACCATTAGCAATGAATCTCACCGCTCAGTGGAAGCTTCAGCAAGACCTACATCAGATGGAGATCGAACTAGTCATGCCAGGTGATGTTTCAAATATGATGAGTCTGCAAGTTCAATCAAATATTGTCAATCAGATCAAAGCAGCTCAAGCCAGCGATGCTAAGTTGCAAAAGATTAGAGAACAAGTGGAGAATGGACTCAGAACAGATTTCATCATTCATGAAGACGGATCTTTGAGATACGGCAGCAGATTGTGTGTACCAAAGGGTCCTGTTCGGGAAGAGTTAATGAAAGAAGCTCACAGCTCTCCCTATTCAGTACATCCTGGAGGTACCAAAATGTACAAAGATCTACGTCAGAATTATTGGTGGCATGGAATGAAGCGTGAAGTAGCCAGGAGTGTCGCAAAATGTTTGGTGTGTCAGCAGGTAAAGGCTGAACATCACAGGACAGCTGGACTACTTCAACCGTTACCAATTCCAGAATGGAAGTTGCAGCACATCACGATGGACTTTGTAACTGCTCTTCCTCGTAGCATAAAGGGTAACGATGCGATTTGGGTCATTATGGATCGACTCACAAAGTTGGCTCACTTCATCCCATTTCGAGTTGGCCAATCAACTGAGATATTAGCGAAGAAGTACATGGAGGTAATAATCTAATTTAAGATTTAAACTCTTCATACTGTACTATCTTTGATACCCATGAACTCATACAGGAAATTATGAGACTTCATGGAGTACCGGTCTGCATTGTCTCCGATCGTGACACCAGGTTCCGATCGCAATTTTGGCAAAGTCTGCAAGCTAGCTTGGGAACAAGTCTGAACTTCAGCACGGCTTATCATCCTCAAACAGATGGTCAGTCGGAACGAACTATTCAGATCTTGGAGGATATGCTCAGAGCATGTATGCTCGACTTCAAGGGATCGTGGGAAGATCACCTGCATCTTGTGGAGTTCGCGTACAATAACAGCTACCAAGCAAGTATAGGAATGGCACCTTTTGCAGCTTTATATGGAAGGAAGTGCCGATCGCCATTAAGTTGGGACGACATCGGAGAGAGAGAACTCCTTGGACCAGAGATGATAGTAGCGACCGTTGATGTGGTTCGTACTATCAGGGAAAGAATGCGCATAGCCCAAGATAGACAGAAACATTGGGCTGATGCGAAGAGACGACACTTGGAGTTCCAGCCAGGAGATCATGTATTTCTGAAAATCTCTCCGAACCGCGGAGTGATTAGATTTGGAAGACGGGGAAAGTTGAGTCCGAGATACATTGGACCGTTCGATATACTCTAACGAGTCGGTGAAGTGGCATATCGTTTAGCGCTTCCACCCTCACTGGAAGGAGTGCATAACGTGTTCCACATATCTCAACTCAGAAGGTATGTGAGTGACCCCAGCCATGTACTTGATCATTCTGAACTCACGATACAGCCCGATTTGTTTTGTGAGCAGCAACATGTGGAGATCCTGGACAGAAAAGTGAAGACACTTCGGAACAAAGAAGTTAATTTGGTCCGGGTAATGTGGAGGAAAGACACTCCAGGAGAATCCACGTGGGAAAGGGAGGATGAGATGCGTGCAAGATATCCGCACCTTTTTGTATACTAGTCCTTAAATAAAAGTTGTAAATTTCGAGGACGAAATTTTTGTAAGGAGGGTAGATTGTAACAACTCCAATTTTGTATACCAAAAATTTGCTTTAAATATAGTGTATACTGGGAGTATTAATGTTGCTGGAAACAATTTAAGTATTTAATTCCTTACAATAATTACAAGAAGGAGCATGTAGCTCATTGGTAATACCTTGCACTGCTGAACCAAGCCACCGGAGTTCAAATCCCATGCCCCACATTATTTTTGTATTTATTTTGTTTTATTTTTTTTTGGAAGTCAACGGTAAAAAGGACATAACTCCCAAAATATGTACTGGACAACAAAAAGTAAAAATACCAAGTTGTTCCTCAGGAAAACCCCCGGCCATTGGACCCTTGACTGGGCCCGACTCGGCGCCGCCGGCCGGCGACTCGGCCGACTCGGTCCGGCGCCGCCGGCCGGACTTGGCCGGACGGCCGAGTCACCAACTGAGAAAAGTTGGCTCTTGACTTGGTCAACCCTCTTGCATACTTATTATACCTGGATCGGTTTTGATTTGGCCAATAAATCCCTTTTACTCCTAGGTTTAATGATTTTTAATGAATTTTTAATGTTTTTTATATTTTCTTTTAATATTTTTTATCCTAACCCTAACCCTAGCCTAGCCCTATATAAACACCCCTACCCTCTACCATTTTACCCTACAACTCTAAGTCCACTCTCTCAAATTCTCGAGAACTCGGTACGAAGAGCGAGAAGTGAAGCGCTGCCGAAATCGACGACGGATTCCGGCGACCGGATCAGAACCTTCACGACGCTTTCGACGAATCGGCAACCATCACATCCCTTAGCTTCATTAGCTTGTCCAAACCGTAAGTCCCACCTCTTCTATCTCTCTTTTCTATAAATGTAAAAGTACGACTTTTTGGAACCCGACGGAAATCGGACAAACCGATTTCCGATTCGGCTTTTCTATAAATTTCCACTTGTCACCTAATACATAATATCTACCCATATTCATGTTGACTATTAATCACCCATAAACCAATTTAAACAAACTTTTTCACATGAAATGATAGCTTCTTTGTAAAACCGTATTCTTTTTATAAAAATACCATGAAGTTCATTTTTCTTAGTTTAATAAATTCTCTCACTCCTAAATAGGTTTATCTTGATCACTAAACTTGTAGAACCCAATTTGAATGAAATTTCACACATAAAATGATAACGTTTTCGAATACCGTATTCTTGCGCTATAATACCTTTAAGTTTAACATAGCATGTTTTACCTTTAAACTTCATTAAACCTTAAAATAAGTCACGAGGTAATGACCTACCTCTACACATACTCAATATAACCCTAATTGATAAATATCAAAACACAAAATACGAAATTACAGGAATTTTCACTAAAATACCCTAATCTTTATAATCTTTATTGAAAGCTTTAAGTTGTAAACATTTATAAATAAAATCTTTTAATAAAATGAAAGCACGATTGGTCATGGATATCGATCGTTTATCTAAACTGTCTTGTGGTGACTAGGCAAGTGTGTCTAAGGCTAGTGGTTTTTAATTAGGCCCACGACTGTGATTCCTTCCCACTTACCTGGCACTTACCTGGCCACAATTGACGGTGAAGAGGCGATTTGAGCCTTCTAATGACTCATCGTTTAGACCTTAGAAGTAGGCTAGTTGGCTTAGGCAACTCTAACAACTAAAATACGGAAAACTATACTTTTTGCAAATAAATACCTTATATTTATAAAACCGTTTTCCCAAATGAAAAGTATTTGTTAAACCTAAGCAAAGCGCCGCTACAACCCACTTTTGGGGAACCTGTTAGGGATAGTACGGTTCATCGTGCACCCGCAAGTTAGTAGTGCGAGATTCAGACCTCCGCAAGGAGCATTCGGTCTCGAAAGGTTTAAATACGACATTTAAGAAAAATGAGATTTTTGAAAATAAAATATTCATTTAAAAATTATCCAAGTGTTTATATATATAATTATCATTTAAACACATATTTTATTATAATATAAAGTTTCCACATTTTCCTAAAAAAATTACAAGATTAAAATTTACATTAAAATACCATGAATTTCAGATAAAACAATTAATACTTTTATTAGGATATATTCACTAGAATAACACAAATAAAATTCACATTCATTATAACAATAAAGACGATTATTAAATACTTGAGGTGTATTTCGCAAACTATACAAAAGTACTTTTTACAGAAAACCCCCTCAAGTTTTACAAATTACAATAAGGCCCCTAACTAATATTGAATTTCAAATTATTTTTCTTTTAGTCTGACTCGGGTTAGAGTCTGACTATTCCTGACTAGAATATGATTCAAGTCAATCTATATTCTTTATATTCCAATACAATTTGAATACATGAAACCCTGAATCCAGTTAACAGTATATTCTTTTTGACTGAATCAAACCATGGATATTCATCCATTATCCTGATATTCCATTTTCCTGATTACACAGTTACAACATGTTTACTGATATCATGGTTTTGGTGAGTCACTCAATTTATATATTCCAATACTACAATACTGTTAAAACACTACGGGGTTTAAGGGATAGATTGGTACGGAAGGTGTTAAAGGTGGCACGAGGTGGTCAGATTAAGACACCTAACCTGAATCCTATTGCTGTTGTACCGTGGCATAACGGTTCCTTGTACTTTCCTTTTGCCCTGATCTCTAGCATATAGAGATCCCTCTCGTATACACTGGCATCCTTCTGTACCAAGCTACAAACAACAGCGTTAAACAATGTTCCATAATATTCAACAATATAATACTTTAGAAAATACTGTTACTCTGTCATTCTCATTCTTCTTATTCTTTGGGACTTACCAGCGACCTGTTCGCTGACGACATTCTATTTCTTTCTTCTTTGAATGTCGTCAGGTGCGTTGGACCAAGCTGAGATCGAGCCCACCGGTGAAGATTTGGAGCAGTTCCAAGAAGACCCAGAGCTCTAGATAATTGTACCTTGTTCTTCCCAGTATTTTTCATTTCTGTTATGCCACTGTTTAGGCATTGCTTTTTCATTCCAGTTGTATTTTCATTTCATGAATTGTACAAAGAATGTTATTAATAAAAGTTGCTGTTATTTCAATATCATTTGTCTCTTATGATTATTTTATATTGCTTAGCTACGCTTAGCGTATGTACTTCTGAGTACATACGTAGCGGACCTCATCGCGTCCACTTCGCCGTACACTGGGAAGCGGGGCGTGACACCTGCTAACCAGATGGCAGGTGGAGCCTCGTCCAGACCACATTTTGTGCCAAGACGTCCTGGAGCACCAATCAACAGACCCAGCCCAGCCTTTTGTAACTACTGCAAGAGAAATGGGCATCTGGCTAGAGATTGCCGACGTGCGAACAACCTTTGCTTGATCTGCGGCTCAGCTGCTCATGGTATTGGGGCTTGTCCTCATAAACAAAACTCAGTTGCTGCACCCAGGCCAGCAAACAATTATCCACAGCGTCCATCCATCCAAGCCCCTGCTCCAAGACTTGCACTGCCTGCACCACCCAGAGGACCGCAAGCTGCACCACCTCCTCGACAGTTCCATCAAGCTCAAAGGAACGTTCCGAGGAATGCTCCTCAGGCCAGGAGGAATGTGCCAAACCGCCAGGCTTTCATGATGTCCGTGGAAGAAGCTGAGGCCACTGGCCAAGTCATTACTGGTAAACTTCCTTCTCAAACTTATCTTTTAGTCCTGTTTACCTACACACTTTCCCTATACCTAAAACATCTTCCATATACCTTAGGTACAATCCTAGTATCTTCACTACCTGCACTTGCACTGTTTGATACTGGAGCATCCCACTGCTTTATGTCGCAACGGTTTGTCCGAACCCATGTGATTCCAGTCTCGCCGCTTGTATCTAGCTGGAATGTCAGTTCCGGAAATGGCGTTCTAAAGGCAACTATGGGATACAGCTTGTGTCCAGTCGTCGTCTGCAGTCGAGAGTTTTATGCTGACTTCAAAGTACTGGACATACCGAACTTCGATGTGGTTCTAGGAATGGATTGGCTTGGAACCTTTTATGCTACCATCGACTGTCGTCAAAGGAGGGTAGTATTCGAGATTCCAGACCATCCGATTTTCTATCTCAAGAGCGGAGATCGTACCCTGGAGCCAGGTACCTACAAAGCGAAGCCAAGGGAATCAATAGTTGCGGCAGCTCAAGCGGAAGAATTAAGACCAGAGGTAGTTCGAGAGTTCGACGATGTATTTCCTGACAATATATCAGGTTTGCCTCCCGATCGAGCCCTTGAATTCA
Organism: Agapanthus africanus; assembly: GCA_030015575.1. Classification (NCBI taxonomy): domain Eukaryota; kingdom Viridiplantae; phylum Streptophyta; class Magnoliopsida; order Asparagales; family Amaryllidaceae; genus Agapanthus; species Agapanthus africanus. Next base: position 35,254,288 of record CM057339.1, read on the forward strand.
GTATTGTTTTAGTACCAGGAGCACAACCGGTGATCATAGCACCGTATAGACTAAGTCCGGAAGGTTTGAAGGAAGTTCGAACACAGTTGGACGAATTATTGGCAAAAGGATGGATTCGTCCCAGCACTTCAAGTTGGGGAGCACCTGTGCTACTGGTAAAGAAGAAGGAAGGTTCATACAGAATGTGCATCGATTATAGGGCCTTGAACGAAGTCACTATAAAGAACAAGTATCCACTCCCGTGCATCGATGATTTATTCGATCAGCTAAGTGGATCTTGTGTTTTCTCTAAATTAGATCTTCGTTCAGGTTATCATCAGGTGAAGGTCAAGGAAGCTGATATTCACAAAACAGCTTTCAGAACTCGCTATGGACATTACGAATTTCTAGTGATGCCATTTGGAGTGACCAATGCACCAGCAATATTCATGAACCTAATGAACCAAGTTTTTCGGGAGTATTTAGAAAGGTTTGTTGTCATCTTCGTCGACGACATCCTGGTATATTCTAAGAATCGGAAAGAGCATACAGAGCATCTACGAATTATCCTGGAAACTCTTCGACAACATAAGCTTTATGCCAAGTATAGCAAGTGCGAGTTTTGGCTAAATCCAGTTGGTTTTCTTGGACATATCGTATCAGGAGAAGGAATTTCTGTGGATCCAGCCAAAGTTTCAGCAGTTAGCGAATGGCCTACACCAAAGTCAGTGAAGGACATTCGGAGTTTCTTGGGTTTAGCTGGATATTACAGAAGGTTCATTGAAGGATTCTCAAAGATAGCAACACCCCTGACCAAGCTCACACGAAAAGATGAAGAATTTGTGTGGTCAGAAGCATGCGAACAAGCTTTCGTAGAACTCAAGTCAAGATTGACATCTGCACCTATTCTCGTAATACCGGATCAATCTGGAGGATTCGAAGTGCATTGTGATGCATCCGGTAAGGGATTAGGATGTGTTCTACATCAGCATGGTAAGGTTGTGGCTTATACTTCAAGACAACTAAAGACTCATGAGCGCAATTATCCGACGCATGATCTGGAGTTGGCAGCCGTCATCTTTGCTCTTAAGATTTGGCGCCACTACTTACTTGGTGAACGAGTGAACATCTACACAGATCATAAAAGTCTAAAGTATGTGTTTACTCAGAAGGAGTTGAATATGCGGAAGAGAAGATGGTTAGAACTCATGGCGGACTTTGACATCAACTTGCAATATCACCCAGGGAAGGTGAACGTAGTACCTGATGCTCTTAGTCGCCAACCCTTATCGATGATTCTCACCGCTCAGTGGAAGCTTCAGCAAGATTTACATCAGATGGAGATTGAAGTAGTCATGCCAGGTAATGCTTCAAGTTTGATGAATCTACAAATTCAATCAACCATTGTCAATCAGATCAAAGCAGCTCAAGCAAGTGATGCTAAGTTGCAAAAGATCAGAGAACAAGTGGAGAATGGACTCAGAACAGACTTCATCATCCATGAAGACGGATCTTTGAGATACGGCAGCAGATTGTGTGTACCAAAAGGTCCTGTTCGGGAAGAGTTAATGAAAAAAGCTCACAGCTCTCCCTACTCAGTACATCCTGGAGGTACCAAAATTTACAAAGATCTACGTCAGAATTATTGGTGGCATGGAATGAAATGAAGTAGCCAGAAGCGTCGCAAAATGTTTGGTGTGTCAGCAAGTAAAGGCTGAACATCACAGGACAGCTGGACTACTTCAACCGTTACCAATCCCAGAATGTAAGTGGCATCACATCAGGATGGACTTTGTGACTGCTCTTCCTCGCAGCACAAAGGGTAACGATGCGATATGGGTCATTGTGGATCGACTCACAAAGTCGGCTCACTTCATCCTATTTCGAGTTGGCCAATCAACTGAGACACTAGCAAAGAAGTACATGGAGGTAATAATCTAATTAAGATTTAAACACTTCATAATATACCATCTCTGATACCCATGAACTCATACAGGAAATTGTGAGACTTCATGGAGTACCGGTCTGCATCGTCTCCGATCGTGACACCAGGTTCCGATCACAATTTTGGCAGAGTCTGCAAGCTAGCTTGGGAACAAGTCTGAACTTCAGCACGGCTTATCATCCACAAACAGATGGTCATTCGGAACGAACTATTCAGAACTTGGAGGAAATGCTCAGAGCATCTATGTTAGACTTTAAAGGATCGCGGGAAGATCACCTGCAACTTGTGGAGTTCGCGTACAATAACAGCTACCAAGCCAGCATAGGAATGACACCTTTTGCAGTATTATATGGGAGGAAGTGTCGATCACCATTAAGTTGGGACGACATCGGAGATAGGGAACTTCTTGGACCAGAGATGATAGTATCGACCGTTGATGTGGTTCGTACTATCAGGGAAAGAATGCGCATAGCCCAAGATCGACAGAAACACTGGGCTGATGCAAAGAGACGACACTTGGAGTTCCAGCCAGGAGACCATGTATTCTTGAAGATATTTCCGAACCGTGGAGTGATCCGATTTGGAAGACGGGGTAAATTGAGTCCGAGATACATTGGACCGTTTGACATACTCGAACGAGTCGGTGAAGTGGCATACCGCTTAGCGCTTCCACCCTCATTGGAAGGAGTGCATAACGTGTTCCACATATCCCAACTCAGAAAGTATGTGAGTGACCCCAGCCATGTACTTGATCATTCCGAGCTCACTATACAGCCCGACTTATCTTGTGAGCAACAACCTGTGGAGATCCTGGACAGGAAAGTGAAGACACTTCGGAACAAGGAAGTTAACTTGGTCCGGGTAATGTGGAGGAAAGACACTCCAGGAGAATCCACGTGGGGAAAGGGAAAATATAATGCGTGCAAGATATCCTCACCTTTTTGTAAACTAGTTCTCAAATAAAAGTTGTAAATTTCGAGAACGAAATTTTTGTAAGGAGGGTGGATTGTAACAACTCCAATTTTTGTATACATAAATTTGATTTAAATTTGAAGTATACTTGGAGTATTTAATGTTGCTGATATCACTTTAAGTATCTATTTTCCCACAATAATTACAAGAAGGAGCTTGTAGCTCATTGGTAATACCTTGCACTGCTGAACCAAGCCACCAGAGTTCGAATCCCATGCCCCACATTATTTTTAGATTATTTTTCTTTTAAAATTCTTGGAAGCCCAACAGTCCACAGGCCATAACTCCCAAAAGATGAACTGAACCCTAAAATGTGAGTATACCAGAGCCTACATCAGGCGAACCCACGCCCGACGGCACCCCGACTCGGCCCGACTCGGCTGCGTCGGCCGGCGGACAGGCCGACTCGGGCCGGCGCTGCCGACCGGACTCGGCCGGGTGGCCGAGTCGTCTAAACGAAAGATCTGCCTTTTCGTCTTCTAAACTCCCCTATTTACTCCATTTTAATGGATTGGTTCCCGAATGTTTAATACACCCTATTTAATACAAATTTTAATGATTTTTCTTTAATTTTTAGAATTTTTTAAAATAAAAACCTTTCACCAACCCTACCCTAGCCTACCCTATAAATAGACACCCCTACCCCCTACCCTCTCATTCCAAAACACTAGGTTTACTCTCTCAAAATTTTCACAAGAAGGGTGTGCTTTGAAACCGAGTTCACGGCGAAGCGCTGAAGGAATTCCGGCGACGTTTTTCTGAAACAACCGGCGATGAAACAACGCCTCGGCCACTCCCCTAGTTCCCCTATACTCTTTAGTATAGATCGAAACCCGTAAGTCCTGTTCTTTTCTTCTTTCTACTTCTCAAAAATACGGAATTACGAAACCCGACGGAAATCGGAACAAACCGATTTCCGATTCGGTTTTTCTATAAAATCTCACTTGTCACCAATTCCATAATGCCTAAACTCATCTATGTTGACTATTAATCACATAACAATTAATTTGGACAAAGTTTCTCACATGAAATGATAACTTTTGCAATATCATATTCTTTTTCACATTAATACCATAATGTTTATTTTTCTTCTTCTAATCAATTCAATCATTCCTAAACACCTTCATCTTGACCACTAAACTTGTAAAATCAATTTGAATAAGTTTTCACACATGAAATGATAACCTTTTCAATTTACCGTATTTCCACTTTAATACCATGAAGTTTAAATTTCACATTTAACCCTTAACCTTAATATACATTTAAAATAGAGCACGAGGTAATGACCTACCTCCACACACACGCAAATACAACCCTAAAATGATATCATCAAAACTTAGAATACGATAAAACGAAATTTTCATTAAAATACCATAATCTTCATAAAACCATTCTTAAAGGTTTTAGATTGTTACACTTTTAAGTAAATATTTCTTACTTGGAAAATACGATAAGTTGTGGACATCGATCGTTTATCTAAACTGACTTTGTGGTGTCTAGGCTAGACAAGTGAGCTTGGGTAACTTTAAAAGGCCCGCCTCACGATTCGTGAGCGGATCCCTCCCTCCTCACTTGTACTTACCTGGCCACAATTGGCGGTGAAGAGGCGATTTGAGGCTTCTAACGACTTGTCGTTTAGACTTTTAGAAATAGGCTAGGCGGCTTAGGAAACCCTAGAATCTAAAATACGGAAAATTACACTTTTCAAGTAAATACCTTTTACTTTATAAAAACCGTTTTCTAAATGATTAATATTTTATAATCTTTGTAAAGCGCCGCTACAACCCATGTTTGGGGAACCCGTTCGGGATCGTGTGGTTTATCGCGCACCCTCGGGCTAGTAGTGCGAGATTCAGACCTCCGCAAGGAGCATTCGGTCTCGAAAGGTTTAAAATACGACATTTTAAGAAAATGAGATTTTTGAAATATAAAATATCTATTAAAATTATTTTTGTATAAACATATGTATATTTATCTTTTAAATACCTATTTTATTATAATATAAATTTTCCACCTTTTTTTAAAAATCACAAAAGAATAAAGGTTTACCATGAACTTCAAGTAATCAATATTACAGATAAATACCATTATTTATGAAACTAGGATATTTTCATTAGAAATGTCACAATATAAAATCTACAACTCTAAAGACGAGTAATAAATACTTTAGGTGTATTTTGAAAAGTATATAAAAGTATTTTTACATTAAACCCCCTCAAGTTTATAAATTACCCTAAGGACCCTCGCAGTTATAAGACTTCGCTTCACATTTCTGATTGTCTGACTCGGATTTGAGTCTGATTAATCTGACTTGAATATGATTCAAGTCAATCTATAATCTACAAGTTTCCAATTCAATATGAATACATGAATCCATGAATACAATTACTAGTTTATACAATCTGGCTGAACCGAACCATGGATATATTCCTTCTTCATGATTCCCAGTATTCCAGTTACATGAATTTACGGTTATAACCGTTTCCTGATATCATGGTTTCGGTCAGTCAGTCAATCAATCATGCAACCAACACAATTTACAAGATAACAATACAAACAAGACATCGCAAGGTTTAAGGGGTAGATTGGTACGGAAGGTGTTAAAGGTGGCACGAGGTTGTCAGATTTAACACACCTAACCTAAATCCAATTGCTGTTGTACCGTGGCATAAACGGTACCTTGTAATATACGTGCCCTTAGTCTCTGGCATATAGAGACTCCCCTCGTATACACTGGTATCCTTCTGTACCAAGCTACAAACAACAGCGTTGACATAATATTACAACAATAGTTTACACTTTAAAATGTACCTTCTTATTCTGTCTTTTTCTACTTCCCTCTTACCTTTGGGACTTACCAAGCGATTTGTTCGCTGACGATATTCTGTTTCTCTCTTCTTTGAATGTTGTCAGCTGAATTGGACCCGGCAGAAGTTGAGCCCTCGCAAGGAGACTTGGAGCAATTTACTGAAGACCCTACACTGTAGTTTCTTTGTACACTTTTCTTTTCAGTACTTTTCATTTCTTGTTATGCCACTGTTTAGGCATCTTTTTATTTCAGTTGTATTTCCTTTCATGCATTGTACAAAGAATGTTAATAAATAAAAGTTGCTGTTCTTTTTATTTCTTGTCTCTTGTGTACTTATTTTATATTGCTTAGATACGCTTAGCGTATGTACTTCTGAGTATATACGTAGCGGACCTCGTCGCGCCCACTTCGCCGTACACTGGGAAGCGGGGCGTGACAGACACTCCGTCTCGGAGACGCGTCAAGCGTCGTCCGTCCATGTCGTAAAAAGGGCAGTGCAGGCTTCCTACAAAGCGGGAATCAAATCACTCCGTGCCGGGGAAACGTCTACTACCAACACTCCGTCTCGAAGACGCGTCAAGCGTCGACCGTCCATATCATAAAAAGGGCAGTGCAGGCTTCCTACAAAGCGGGAACCAAATCACTCCGTGCCGGGGAAACTTCTACTACGGACACTCCGTCTCGGAGACTTGTCAAGCGTCGACCGTTCAGGTCGTAAAAAGGGTAGTGTATCCAAAAAAGTGGGAACCAAAGCAAGTCGCCTCCACGCGAAAGAAGATCCATCAATTTCATGCACACGACCCACATATGTGGTGTGCATTCATTGATGGGGGGCACTTTGATGGAGTCAAAATTTGCATCCCAGTTGACCAAGTCAAAGTTAAGGTCAACCCCAAGTAAGCGGGCCCAAACCCAAGCAAGTAGGCCCATGCCCAAGTCGAGCCCCGCGGACGGCTTCCTCCATGCCGAAATAAAAAATCATGTAATAAATAATTTTGATGTAATTTTTTATGCATGAATGTAAGAAAATGGGCATGAAGCTAATTTTTTGTAAAACCCATGCTTCATGTGCAAAAGAAAAGAGCACATGAGGCAGGGGATGGGCAAAATTCCATTTCGTAAAGCCCAAGGGCTATATGTAAAAATGTAAGCCTATATAAGACAACATGATGATGAATAAAAGATATAACAATTCATTCTCCCCAAAAATTAGGGTTTGTGCCTCCTTCTCCTTCCTCAAGGTTCTAAAACCTTCTTCCCCTTTTGAATTAAATCAAGAGTTTTACTCTTCTTTTTCCCAAAAAAAATAGTTTTTCACCACAAAATCCACAAAGGGGAGCTCAGATCTTCCATTAGATCTCAAAAAGGGGAGATTTTTAAATCACACCCTCTCTTGTTCTCCAAGATCCGGCCGACAGAAGAGGAGGAAGGAGACCCATCTCCAGAGATCCCATTTTGGGAAAGATCCAAGGCTCAGGGGAGAAGAAAGGGGTCCCCTTGAGCATTTAAAAGGATTTCTTGGAGTTTAACTCCATAAATCAAAGCTTCTGGGAGTTTAAATCCATAAAAAAGTCTTTCTTTCTAGGAGTTCAACTCCATAAGTCAAATCGGGAGCACAGCTCCCTGTGCAGGGACCAAGTCCTTTTTCTTGCTGACGCCTAGCGTCCGCGTGCCAAGAACGTGGGGCGCTGGAGCCCAACGCCCGCGTGCCAAGCACGTGGGGCGCTGGGCGCTAGCGCCCGCATGCCCCCAGCACGCTAGCGCCCATGTGCCAAGCACGTGAGGCCCCAGCGCCCAGCGCCTGCATGCCACGCAGGTGAGGCGCTGGACCCCACGCGTCCTTTGGACCCTTTTTTCCCTATTTATATATATGTATATATATATATATACAGATACACACACACTCCACGACACTGTCCCTGTTAAAAAAAATTTCTAATGGGGCGCTGCCCCGCACCCCGCAAGAGGACTGCTAGCCCCCTTGACCCCCAGCCCGCTATCCGGGTAGCGGGACCCCCTTAAAAACTCTGCGGGCCCCCCCGATATATACAAAACCCCTTCAAAACGCAACACTGCACATTGAGTTCGCATGACCTGTTTGACCCGTCAATCGGATGTTCTCTCGCTCCAAAAGTGAGCGGTAATTAACAGCAGCTTAGTCCACGGCTGCTGGAGATTCGGATTCCCATAATCAATTACCCCCAGCCTACCCAAGGCATAAGGAATCTGTAATGCGCCTGATAAGCGCACGCGTATTCCCATCTCAACGGGATGACGAAAAACATCTTCCAGGCACCAGTTTCCAAGGCTCCCTACAGGATGGCGCCAGTGGAGTTGGCAGAATTAAAGAAGCAAATAGAAGATCTTTTGGACAAGGGATTTATCCATCCAAGCGTTTCTCTGTGGGGCGCTCCGGTGTTACTGGTGAAGAAGAAAGACAATATCTTGCACATGTGCTTTGACTACCGGGAGTTGAATCGGGTGATGTTCACACCATAATATTGCATTATTATATTCCCCATTCTTATTCGTTTTATAAATAAACAGGTACTTTTGATGCTTGTCTGCTACATATTACAGGTTACAGGTTCTTGGATCTAAAACAGTGAAAAAGGAAAAAGACGACGTAAAAGTGGAACTACAACCAACAAATAGAAGGATCTTGATCAAGCCTACATAAAAGATAAAGTTCACAAAGTACAAGGCAATGCAAGGTCCAAGATCGCGAAGTGAACGGTTAAAATCCACCATAATTATTCACTGGAAAATCTGGAGGAGAACCAGAAGCTATTTTGAAGAAATAACCAAAGAAACAGGAAGCCCAAGAATACCTGAAGCAGCCCACAAAGACTCAGCATGTGATCTCACAATTGGGCCGCGGAACCGCGGCCCAAACCTGCCTGCGGCCGCGGTTCCGCGGCCGTCTAAAGCCCGTACTCGAAGAAATTTTTACCAAAATATTCCGCAGCAGTATAGAGCCCATATCTGAATAAATTTTTACCAAAGCTTGGAGTCTACTCTTACTAGGTCTTCCTAGGGATATTTTGGTAAATGTAGACATGCGAATCAATTGTAACCTAGGGTTTCCTATCCTCTATAAATAGGAACTCTAAATCATTGTAAAGGCTATGCCTCTTTTTATCAATAAAACTTAGAAATTTTTTGGAAAGCATCAATGCCTCTTTTCAATTCATGAATTCAGATCCGACAAGTCTTGTGTTGATATTTGGAGAGAGCCATCTGTAAAGTAAGTAGGTAATTTCAATTCTTGTCCTAGGTAATTTTTCATTCTCTGCCCTAGATTAAATTTAATTCCTTGCCCTAGTTAGATAGTTAGATCATTAATTCAATTGCCCTAGATTAATTTAGTTTTTAGATTTAATTAATCCATTCACACCGTTCGAAATTAACTCGTAAGAGCGATAAGGAAATTCACAATATCCCTGTGGACCGACCCGTTCTCACCGGCTAGCTGCAAAGCGACGCGTTTCTTGATTGCGGTTATAGATAGTTTTTGAGATCAATCAAATGGCACCGTTGCCGGGGATGGCGTGTTATTTCCTTTTTGCAATTTCGGGTTAATATAAAATTAAAAAAAATCATAAAAATCTGAAAAATCACAAAAAATATAAAAATATATCATCTGTTAGTTTTGGAAAGGGTATCTTTGTGTGAATTTTGCAGGATTTACAAGCAACTTCGGATCTGGAAATTTCCAGAAAGCGAAAAAGAAAACAAAATATCAAAACAGAAGGGGACTTCAAAATCAGAGCAGCAGAATTTTTCCAGAGACCCGAGCCCTCCATCGCGCCGCGCTTCCGCCGCTCAAACCTACCTCAGATCGCTGAACCGCGGCCGTCTGGTCCAATCAGAAGTTCAGAAAATTTCTTGGGACCCGCGCCGACTACCTGGCCGCGGAATCGCGGTGGGACCCCCCCTTTGGCCGCGGAAAGGCTGCATGTTGGTGTCCTCAGCTCGTCAAAATTGCTCTGTAAGCCCGTCTGTTCTTGCTCTGGAAATCTAGATATATCTTTTCTGAAAAATTCCTGCAGAATTCTGTGCGCTTTAAAAATCTTTTCCCTTCCAAATAACAAGTCTTGTGCAGGATTTTTGCGCCTCGCTTAACATAGAAATTGATTGCAAGTAATATTTTCTGTTTGCACATCTTTTCTCGAAAATCTTTTTGCAAAAGAGAAATTTCCAAATATAGAGCAAACGGAAAAAGGAATTTTTTTTAACAACTTGCACATTTTTGCCGCTAAGAAATCCTTGCACCACCCAACCTTCTTTCTTTTCCCCTTTCTTCTAACATGGGTACCCCACATCATAAATCTCTTGCCGAACTTTGGTATCCTGAACCTAACTTTGCTTCATACGTCAATTGTTTCGGTCAATTTAAAGAAAATCCTTCCATGCCAAAAATATCTTTGAAAGATCAAATAGAAGCGTCTAGGAGAAACAGTTTGACGTTGCAACCAACTTTGTGTCAACCTTATCAACCTTCACCTCCTTCATACGTTGACACCACTTTTCCAAGTCCTGCTGTAACTCCTAAATCGATGTCCCTTGCTGAGCATATTGCTCAATCTCGTAGCCGATCTTTCACCCCTCTCCACACATCTAGTTCTAGGGGTCAACAAGTCCATTCACCTTTTTATCCAACTGTTGACCCTACTCCTGTCCAACCATCCAATTCCTACCAGTCCTACCCGACTTTCCCACCTTCACTAGACACTGTTTCTACACAGCCATTAGGGAGTTTCACGTATCCAAACAATTTTGAATCTTTTACCGAAACCCCTTCACAACCCATGTCTAGTTTGGAACAGTCGTTGGAGGCTTATATCGCAGCAACAAACAAAATGATTAGGAATGTGGATGCGTCCATTGCCGCCCTTAAACAACCTAGTGAACCAGTAGCTAGTTTCCCGCTAGCTCCAAATTTTTCAATGTATGAGGAGGCGGTTGGACAGAGTGAGAATGTGAGAGGATTTCCAAATCAAACCTACCCTTACCCAATTGAAGCCCACAACTTCGGTTTTCCATCGATTGTCCCAAATGATTCACAAGTTGAAAATAAAACATCTAACGAGTTGTGTGACTTTGTAGTGCTTGATTTGCCAGATTGTGAAGAATCCCTTTCGAGTGAAACCACACCTAATCCTTTTGAACTTTACACCTCCACTCTAGAACCTAAATTGATAAATATCCATGCTTTTGATGAGGTGTCAGAAAAATTTGATTTTCACTTGATTGAGGATATAGACGCCGGGAATATTTTGGATGATGAACCCGTAGATTTGCTTGAAATTTTATGTCCAATTCATCATCCCGAATCATTAAATGTTTCTCCCGAACTTCATATGCGTCTTGATTTTGATGATAATGGCATGGATAGGCTAAATTTTGAGGAGAATATTGAGGAAATTATTGAGGATGAACCAGTTTTATTTGATGAGTCGGATTTCCCAATTCATCATGTCCCTTCCACCGATTGTGTACACCCTCCTGAATCTTTAACTGATACCCTTCCTCACCCACTTCCCTCTGTCATCGTTCCGACCGTGCGAGAGACCGTTACGCTTTCATCTCCAATACCAAGTTCGACGTACCCATATTTGCTCACGAATCTTGAGGGATTTAATCTCATTTTTCTGCGGGTTGATAGATTAGCACAATCGCTTTTTACACATCGGTCATTACAAATTGTGCTAATTTATACGCTCCATCCCCACCCTTAAATTCGTATTCCCACTTTCTTTGGTTCTTCTAATCTTCCTTTCATGATACCGAGTGTTGATGAATCACAATCCGATATTTTGAGTTCGGTAATTTTCAATTGGACCTTCGATGAAAGTTTCGAAGATATTTTCGCCGACGAACTCGCATTCTTAAACGATACAGATTTTGTGATTAATCAACCTCCACTCGAAGAAGTAGAACCACTACCATTTCTTTTTCCCTTCCGCCCTCCTCCTCCACCGAGACCGCATATCGCTTCTACCTCCACACGGTCTCGTGTGCTTCTCATTTCTTTTCTTTCCACTCCATTCTTTCACCAACTTTACCATTATCACGATAGAATTTTTGAATGGTTGGTGCTAACATTTGGCTTGTGTAAGGCCTTGCTTAAGTTTGGGGGGAACCTTGTTGTATATATAGTTTGTTTTTCTTTTAATAATAAAAAAAACAAAAAAAAATTTAAATAAATAAACAGGGGAGTGCCAAAATTTTGACCCTCTTGGTGTGGCATGACATTGAGGACACTATCAAGTTTAAGTTTGGGGGTATGCTCGGTATGCCTTCTTCTTTCGCATTCATGTGTATATTTTTGCATTTGCATGCTTATTTTAAAAACCATAAAAATTGAAAATTTTTAAAAATTATAAAAATCAATGTATTCAATTTTGGCCTTAATTGACTTGAGTTTGACAAAAAGGTTAACTAGCTAGGAACAACTAGATCCTAGACTTAGTAAATTAAAAACCCTAAAAATAACCTTCCTTAAAGTTTAACGGTAGAAAGTATATGTCTTTATAGTTTATTTAGAAATGGGCAAATTTTGGGTTCACTTTTTGGGCTAAGTCAAAACAAAGGAAGAGTATTGATGTTTTTATTAGAGTATAAGTTTGAAAAATAGTTCCTAGCTTAAGTCTAGATTCTGAAAATGTATACCCTACAAATTGCACAAACACGCACCTTGAAGCTTGAAATAGTAGAAGAGACCTTGAAATGCTCTTGTCTAAAGTCCTTAGTACGAAGAAAAAAAATACAAGTGTGAATAAAAAAAAATGAACACTGGTTTTTGTGATTACTTAAGACTGCAAAAATAGAAAAATATTTAGCGAGGGTGCTTCATCACCTAGTGCCTTAGACCAACTGGTTTGGGAGTCACTGCTAAAAAGCCTTGGGTGTTACAAGACTAGGAAGTACGCTATAAAGTGCAAACACATCTTGTAATCGGTTGTTGGTACCTCAAGAAGTATTAACGGTCGCATGAAGGATGTGTGAGCGAAATTCATCTAAAAATTCACCAATTAAGAAGTGCTTTGGACAACGGACAAGAGTATGATTGCTTGATTTGAATTTCCAAGTGTAGGGGTGATTTATACACACACGTAGAGGTATGTGATTGGGATTTAGATAAGAGATAGGAATGAAGAATATGACTTATATCTTTAATAGAGATGATAAAAATTCCTAAGTTGAGATAGAACCCTAGAAGGAAAACTTAAGAGATGCCGAAAGCTAAATAGGTCTGCAGAACATATACAATCTTAAGTTAAATGATAAGGAAACGTGAAGAATACGGGTGGATGATTTACGAGTCAAAGATAATAGAATTCCTTGTTAGAAAACCTAACTGGAGAATAAAAGTTAATAGGGCAAATTGACAGGATTTTGTGGGTAGTATCCGCTGAAAACCCTCAGGAGACAACACTCCTCCTACTAGGGACACCTAGAGGTTTAACGGCTTGTTGCACGAGCTTAGTGCAATCGCGTTTCCCTGCGAAAGTGAGGTTAGGTTTTTGTTAAGAATAAAACTAAGTTTGCTCGAGGACGAGCAAAAGATAAGTTTGGGGGTATTTGTTCACACCATAATATTGCATTATTATATTCCCCATTTTTATTCGTTTTATAAATAAACAGGTACTTTTGACACATGTCTGCTACATATTACAGGTTACAGGTTCTTGGATCTAAAACGGTGAAAAAGGTAAAAGACGACGTAAAATTGGAACTACAACCAACAAATAAAAGGATCTTGATCAAGTCTACATAAAAGATAAAGTTCACAAAGTACAAGGCAATGCAAGGTCCAAGATCGCGAAGTGAACGTTATAGTCCACCACAATTATTCACTGGAAAATTTGGAGGAGAACCAGAAGCTATTTTGAAGAAATAACCAAAGAAACAGGAAGCCCAAAAATACCTGAAGCAGCCCACAAAGACTTAGCATGTGATCTCACAATTGGGCCGCGGAACCGCGGCCCAAACCTGCCTGCAGCCGCGGTTCCGCGGCCGTCTAAAGCCCGTACTCGAAGAAATTTTTACCAAAATATTTCGCGGCAGTATAGAGCCCATATCTGAATAAATTTTTACCAAAGCTTGGAGTCTACTCTTACTAGGTCTTCCTAGGGATATTTTGGTAAACGTAGACATGCGAATCAATTGTAACCTAGAGTTTCTTATCCTCTATAAATAGGAACTCTAAATCATTGTAAAGGCTATGCCTCCCTATGCCTCTTTTTATCAATAAAACTTAGAAATCTTTTGGAGAGCATCGATGGCTCTTTTCAATTCATGAATTCAGATCTGACAAGTCTTGTGTTGATGTTTGGAGAGAGCCATCTGTAAAGTAAGTAGGTAATTTCAATTCTTGCCCTAGGTAATTTTTCATTCTCTGTCCTAGATTAAATTTAATTCCTTGCCCTAGTTAGATAGTTAGATCTTTAATTCAATTGCCCTAGATTAATTTAGTTTTTAGATTTAATTAATCCATTCACACCATTCGGAATTAACTCGTAAGAGCGATTAGGAAATTGACAACATCCCTGTGGACCGACCCGTACTCACCGGCTAGCTGCAAAGCGACGCCGTTCTTGATTGCGGTTATAGATAGTTTTTGAGATCAATCAGGTGACCGTGAAAAATAAGTATCCCATCCCCCGCATCAACGACTTATTCGATCATCTTAGTGGTGCTCGGGTATTTTCTAAACTAACCTTCAGTCAGGGTATCACCAAATCAGGGTTAAGGCAAAGGATGTATGCAAGACGACCTTCCGAACCCGATATGGCCACTATGAGTTTCTTGTGATGCCGTTCAGTGTTACCAATACACCGGCCATATTTATGGACTTGATGAACAGGGTTTTCTCCAAGTACTTGGATCGGTTTGTTGTTGTATTCATCAACGATATTCTCATCTATTCGAGAAGTCGAGAGGAGAACGTCGAGCACTTACGAATTGTATTGAAGGTTCTATGGGAGGAGAAGCTCTATGCTAAGCTAAGCAAGTGCGAGTTTTGGCTCGACATGGTGCAATTTCTGGGGCATGTCGTTTCGAATACGGCATTTCAGTGGATCCGACGAAAATCGAATCTATCAAAGACTAGCCGGCACCAAAATCAGTTGCTGAGATAAGAACCTTCTTGGGATTGGTTGGGTATTATCGGTGGTTTGTCCAAGATTTCGCCAGAGTAGCGGAACCCTTGACGAAGCTTACATGGAAGGAGGTGCCGTATGTTTGGTCGGAGGAATGCACCCAGGCGTTCGAGCTGTTGAAACTGAAGTTGACCACGACCCTAATCCTGACTGTGCCAGACAGCTCGGGTAGCTTGGTTGTTCATAATGATGCGTTAGGAAAAGATTTGGGTTGTGTATTAATGCAACACGGTCGAGTGGTGACTTATGCCTCTCGTCAGCTGAAAACTCACAAGAAGAACTACCCCACGCATGACCTGGAGTTAGCAGCCGTTGCGTTCGCTTTAAAGATTTGGAAGCATTACCTACTAGGCGAAAGAGTGGAAGTGTATACTGATCACAAAAGTTTGAAATATGTGTTCACTCAGAAGGAACTGAATATGAAACAACGCAGGTGGTTGGACTTGATGGCAGACTACGATATTGATCTATAGTATAACCCAGGGAAGGTGAACGTCGTTCCTGATGCTCTCAGTCGCAGGCCGTCAGCCACGTTGCTGACTTGTCAGAAAGGGATTCTCGATGACCTTCAGAGACTCGAGTTGGAGGTAGTTACATCGGGTATACCCGGACAGCTCTGGCAGTTACAACTTCAGTCATCACTTATAGATCGCATTAAAGCCGCACAGGCTGGGGACTCTCAGTTGTAGAAGTTCAGAGGGTTGGTCGACGCTGGGGATGGATTTGCAGATTCACGAAGATGGTTCTTTGAGATTTGGCAGCCGGCTGTGTGTTCTAAAGGGGGGTATGCGAGATGAAGTTCTAACTGAGGCACATAGTTCCGCTTACTCGGTACACCCAGGTGGCACCAAGATGTACAGAGATCTGAGGCAGCACTTCTGGTGGGACGGAATGAAGAGGGAGATTGCTCGCTTTGCCTCCAAGTGTTTGGTATGCCAACAAGTGAAAGCCGAGCATCAGAGAATAGCTGGGTTGTTGCAACCACTTCCAGTGCCAGAGTGGAAATGGGAGCACATTACCATGGATTTTATGACGACACTTCCTCGAAGTCCAAAAGGTAACAATGCTGTCTGGCTTATTGTTGATCGTCTCACGAAGGCAGCACATTTTATACCTTTCTGAGTCAGACAATCGACGGAGTCACTTGCAGAGAGATATATGCAAGAGATTGTGAGACTGCACGGGGTGCCCGTTAGTATCGTTTCTGATCGAGACACCAGGTTCATTTCCCATTTCTGGAAGAGCCTGCAGGAGAGTTTGGGCATGCGTCTCAAGTTCAGCATGGCCTATCATCCGCAGATGGACAGGCAATCCGAGCATACTATCCAGACGCACGAGGATATGCTGAGGATATGCATGCTTAATTTTCAGGGTTTTTCGGAGGATCACCTCCATCTGGTAGAGTTTTCGTATAACAACAGCTACCAAGCTAACATCCAGATGGCACCGTTCGAGGCTCTGTATGGACGGAAGTGTCGGTCCCCCTTTTGTTGGGATGAGTGGGTGAACGAAGGTTGTTGGTCCCTGAGCTTATAGTGTAGACAGTGAAGAAAGTTCAGACGATCAGGCAACGTATCACTGGAATAACTTGTCCTGTAACTTAAATAGACAGAAAGAAGATACTTGCCCCGACAGGCGGTTCAGGACCGACAGAAGAGTTGGGCAGATGCCAGCAGAAGGTCGTTGGAGTTTAGTATTGGTGACCATGTATTTATGAAGATATCATCCACTCGGGGAGTGATCAAGTTTGGTAGTCGCAGAAAACTCAGTCCCCAATTCATCGGACCTTTTGAGCTGCTAGAGCGAGTAGGAGAGGTGGCTTATCGATTTGCCTTGACTCCATCGCTAGCTGGTATGCACAATACTTTTCATGTTTCTCAGTTGAGACACTACGTTCGGGATAACAGCCATATCCTGGACCATTCAGAGTTAACGTTGGGCATCGATCTGTCATACGAGAAGCAGCCTACCACCATTCTCGATCGTCGGGAAAAAGTGCTAAAGAATAAAGTCATTCTCTTAGTTCGAGTTTCTTAGGGTCGTTCTCCAGGAGAGTCTACCGGGAACATAAGGAGGACATCCGTCCACGTTTTCCGCACCTATTTGAGTAGTAGTTGTTTTGTTCCGTTGTTTTCATTCCTTAATTTCGAGGACGAAAACTTTTGTAAGGGGGGTATGATGTAAATCCCCAACTCCACGTATATATTTTCCCGTATTTTTCCAGAATTTTCCTATTATTTTTTCACATTTTTTTTATTTTTTTATTTTTGTTTTATTTTTTTAATTTTCCTACCCAAACCCTAAACTACCCAAGCCCATTTTCGTAACCTAACCCGACCCGACCCCTACCTAATCCGACCCGACTCCCCCACACTTCTTCTTCTTCTTCTTCTTCTCCTTCTTTTCTTTTCCCTCCTTCATCCCTCATGTCTTCACCTTCTACGCAACCGCCGCCTCGCGACCCACGCTCGCCCACTCTCTCGCCTCGTCGCCAACAAACTCCGAGATCACCTCCTTCGAACCCCTATCCCTCGTTCTCTTTCCCCAACGACTTCCCTCCCCTCTCGCCCTCGCTGCGAGACCCGTTCACCCACGACCCAACCCTCGATCCTAACCCCTCCATGATCGCCTCCCTCGAATCCTCCCTCGTAATCCCTCGCCACCAAGCTACCTTCCCCTATTCAAAACTACCTCTATCTCATTCTCCCTCTCTCTCTCTCTCTCTTTCTCACTCCACAAACCGAGTCCCGCCCACTGCACCCTCACCATTGACCTCGTCGCCAACGATCTCCCCTGCAACCTCGTCTCCTTCACCTCCCTACAACCGGCAACCTCCGTCTCCTTCATTCCTCCCTCTCTCAACCCACAACTGAGAATCGAACACCCATAACCGCCGTTGCCATCATCCACAACTGCCGCTGACAAGCTCCTCAACATCACCTCAACCACCAACACCATCGCCTCCATCTTCATCATCACCAACCTCGAGCACACCCAAGCCTTCCTCCTCTGCAAACTCCACCGAGCTCCACGCCTAAGCCACTGCAACCATTGACAGAGCGCCATCGCCGCTACCAACAAGCTCCAACCGGCCATCGTCATATCCATCACCACTGCAGCCATCCTGTCACAAATCGTCGAGGCTTAGCTCAAGCCCACGTCGAGGCCGCGCCACGAGCTCAAGATATATAGCCAAGCCCAATCTTGTAGCTGCTGTTATGTTGCTGCTGCTATGCGTATCGTGCATGCGATCGCCGTCGTCAAATTTGAAATTTTATCGTGCACGCGACCTTATTAAAATCATGGTAAATTAAATACAAATCAAAACCTGATGTTCTAGGGTTCTTATCGAAGCCTACTCGATAAGTTAGAACCCTATATAGTTTACCCTTCAATGCTGATAGGCCACTGTAACAAGAATTGACTGGGAATGCGGCTCTGGACTGCAGTCCGGGGCAGCGTTCCTTGAGGATACCTGAATTTAAGCGCCTACACGTCCCTACCTTAAAACTGAAAATGAGCAGAGTCCTATATAGTCGCGTAGATAATTTAGTTATATAACATATGGATCTTGTCTCGTTCAGTTTCACAGTCGTTTGATATTTTGTTTGTAGTTTAGAATGTCGACGTGTTCTGCAGTTTCTGTAGTGACATTTCTTTCACCTTCACACTAAACATGCCATATCTTCTAGTACAGAAAGGTTATGATGGATCTTCTTGATGCGTCAGAAACCTAACAGATAGAACTAGATTTTATTGAACTAGATTAACACACGAATCTAAACACAATCCCTATTAAACGCGCGTAAAGTTGGACTTCCAGTTCTGAAACTGGAATTCCAGCAATTGATCTCTAATTTGAAACGATGATAAGTCCTTAACCTGAATTCCTATTGACATGAAACTAATTTTACCGCTTAGATAATCAAGTATAATTCGTATGCCATTTGTATTGTTTTGGTCGATTCTATACGTGTGATTTATGATGAATTTTTCAATTCATATGGCGTTGGCTGTCATAACTTAGTGAATATCTGTTCAGTGCATTTCTACCTTATTTTGTGTTTGCTTTATATCTTCTGCATAGTGATCGTTTACATTGAGACCTAGCGACTGATTTGCATTGTCAATATATAAGTTTTAGTGATTGGATTGTGGCAAGTACGATAGTGTACCAGTGATTGAAAGTGATATTGATGAGTGGATGCGTGATTGAAAGTGAAAGCGATACGTATTTTTTCACAACCTATCTAATACCTGAACACACACTATAACCTGGAGAATGGGGAAATCAAGGTGGAATCTAACTCGTATTTAGCGAGGTATAGTGACTTAGAGGATGATCATTCGATATTAGTGATATATATATACATACATTGGGTCGTGGGCCTAGCGGCACGGCTGCAGGTTTATTTCCTGGGCAACAGGGACCGTAGTCTCGGGCATGCATGAGACCCTTGTTAAACATGAGAATCCTTTCCACCAATTGATTTCATTGACTTAGTGACTGATAAGTAGTGACATACACATTGCCTGGTTTACTGACATGATACATATATCGCACTGTGCATATTCAAATGATATCCGTTATTTTCATGTTTCTGTATTTCATCGCACCTTTCATGTTTCATGACATTGTACCCATTATATATATTTATTGATATATGTGTCGTCCTGACGATCTGAGTGTGCATGCTCATAGGATGAAGTAGACCCAGTCAAGAAGCATGACCTGCCATTTGAGATCGCGGAGGTATAGACCGCAACATTAGCACCGCCCTTTTGCTATAAGCACATTGTATTTCGTTGGTTATTTATTTCCTTATGAAAAATAAATGTATCTCGAACTCTTTTATTGTAATGTAATAAAGTTGTGAACTATGATTTGCTTTACTCTAATACTGTTTACTAAATACCATTTAATGCTAGAAGCCGAAGTGTGACTATGCCGGGATTATTCCCTGACCGTAGGAGCATGGCTGGCCTAGTCACCCCTCGTATTCCGTAATTTGGGAAGCGGGGCGTGACATGGTTATTGTGGATCGACTCACCAAGTCGGCTCACTTTATTCCATTCAGAATTGGCCAGCCAACTGAGATGTTAGTAAGAAAGTACATGGAGGTGGGTAAAAATCTAAAGTAAGATTTATACTTTCAAGTTGTACCATGCTTGATACCCATAAACTCACGCAGAAAATTATGAGATTACATGGGGTACCTGTCTGCATCGTCTCCGATCATGATATAAGATTCCGATCACAGTTTTAGCAGAGTCTGCAAGCTAGCCTGGGGATGAGTCTGAATTTCAGCATGGCGTATCATTCACATACGGACGGATAGTCCGAGCGAACAATTCAGATTCTGGAGGACATGCTGAGAGCCTGTATGTTAGACTTCGGAGGTTCATAGGAAGATCACCTACACCTAGTGGAGTTTTCATATAACAACAGCTATCGGGCCAGTATTAGGATGGTACCATTCGCAGCACTCTACGGACGGAAATGTCTTTCCCGCTGAGTTGGGACGACGTCGGAGATCATGAACTCCTTAGACTAGAGATGATCGTCGCAACTGTGGATATGGTTCGCACGATCAGGGAAAGGATGCGCATAGCCCAAGACCGACGGAAACATTGGGTAGATACAAAGCGTCGACATCTGGAGTTTCAACCCGGAGATCATGTATTATTGAAGATCTCTCCAAATAGAGGAGTGATCTGTTTTGGCAAGAGGGGTAAATTAACACCAAGATATATAGGACCGTTCGATATACTCGAACGAGTTGGAGAAGTTGCATACTATTTAGCACTACCACCCTCATTGGAAGAATTGCACAATGTGTTCAACATATCCCAACTACGACGACATGTGAGCGACCCCAACCATATACTTGACCATTAAGAGCTTACGGTACAAACTGATCTAACCTGCGAGTAACAACCAGTTGAGATCTGGACCGAAAGGTGAAGACATTACAGAACAAGGAGGTGAACTTGGTCCAAATTATGTGGAGAAATGATTCGCCAGGAGAATCAACTTGGGAAAGAGAAGAAAATATGTGTGCACGATACCCTTACCTTTTTGAAAATTAGTCTCTATGAAAATGGAAATTTCGAGAACGAAATTTTTATAAGGAGGGCAGAATGTAACGACTCTGAAATTCCTATACATAATTATTTGTTTAAATGTATAGAAAAGGGTATTTCAGCCTGTGTGGGGGTTATAAGTTATTTTTTGCTCAATAAAAGAAAGAAGTAATTTGTAGCTCACTGGTAAAGTCTCAACACTGCTGTGACATAGCCTGTGCGTTTGATTCCAATCAGTCCTAATTATTTTTAAAGATTTTTCTTTTTAATTTTTCGGAAGCCTAAGAGTTGCATGTGCAATTCACGAAGAAACGAAAAGTTTCAGAAAAATAAAACAGGCGCAAAAAGGAATAAACACCAAACTTGACACGTAGCACGAATCTCGAGGCAATCCATCGAGATCCGACCGCCCGTTTCCCTTCTATGGCCGCCACCAACGGTCCGATATGCTCCAAATCGGTCCGTGTTTTGCACACGTCCCTTCAGCTCCCCTCAGCTCCCCTGCACTGTTTGATTTTCCTGCTATCAAATAGAGACTCTTCAAATTCTTAATTAACACCATTAAATCCATTTTAATTCATTTTTATTTCACTCACTCTCTCTCATTTTTACCTTATAAATACCACCCCATGCCCCAACTCTTCTCTATTCTGAAAATTTCCTCAAAATTTTCTAAGTTCAAGAAGGGTTAAGACTATTCAAGTGGAGTTAAGCAGGCCAAAGGGAGTAGCGATCAAATTCCGACGACCGAAATATCTCCGATGAGACCAAGAACCCCTCTCTTTTTCTTACCCTCTTCCTAACACTACTCAACCGGTAAGTCCCTTCCCTCTCTCTTTCTTTTCAAGTAAAATCGCATTCTTAAAACATATCGGTCAAGTGGAGTTAGAACCGATATTGCTTTCTTTCCAAACTTTTTCACCCACTTGATAAGCAAAATAAATCACAACACTATAAAACCACTCTTAATCTTATTCACATCATTTAGATTTTTAGCGTATAAGTTTTTCATTAAAATACCATAGTTTTATTGAAGGTTTTTCTTTTAATCGATTTTTTTGAATCCTTGGCAATTACGCCTCTACAACCCTTGTTAGGAGACCTGCTAATGGATGGTGCAGACTATCATATATCCTTGGGATAGTAGAGCGGGATGCAGAACTCCTCACGGGGTATTTGGTCTCAAAAGAAAATAAAAATACGATTTTTAAGAAATACGATTTTCTTAAACAAAAATAAACTTTGGAAAATTATATAAAACTATAAATCCGTATTTTCAATAAAAACATATTATGAAACTATATTTTTAAAATGAAAAATTAGAATTTTTAATAAAATACAATCAAGTTTCCAAAAGAGCTAGTTTTCATAAAAAAAATATCATAAACTTTTAAAAGCTTTATCACTAAAATACCATAACAATTAAAATACATGTTCAATCCTAAATATTACAAATCACCCTCGAGATTTATTTTTAAACTATATTAATATATTTTTCATAAAATCCCCTCGAGATATGCAAACAATATTTAAAGACTCTAAATTAATTTAGGTTTAAGCAGTATCATTTCTCTTGAGCCCCAGGGAGTAGGAGAAAGTGAGTGCTCGCCTATTCAGGTTAGACAAATTTAAAGGAGTTATCAATAACAACTGTCTTGGAAAAAGACACAAATACTGTCGTCCATGTGCAGCAGTTGCCGATTACTTCCGAACTTAAGAATTTCATGAACTAAATCCTTTCATAAGATTCTGACCCCAACCTGAATTCAAACTCAAACTTGAATACTTGACTCGATTTGACCGAACCATGGTTATAACTTGATATGAACTTGACATGAATACCTAAACACATGATTACATCTTGAACATGAACCTGTAATTTTACATCCATGGATTCGGCCAAGATCTATAATCTTAATGTATAAAATAAAATACGCGGGGATAAAGGAGTAGACTGGTACGGAACGTATATCATGGCACGGGAGGTCGCTTTAAAATACACCTACATGAATTCATGTGTCGTTGTCCCGTGGGTTATGACAGAGCCATATATTACATGTTACCATACTCCACGGGGTAAGATGGATTCCTCTCGTATACATGAATATCTTCTTTATCAAACTACAAATAACCACGTTAGAATAACTATCTTATACCGGTAAATAAACATACTTAGATACTCTCTTATATAATCATACCTGTTCACTTTATATACTATCTTCTTTAACTTCTTTGGGGACTTACCGAGCGCTAATTCGCCGACGACATTCTTTTATGTTCTTTCTTTGGAATGTTTGTCAGGAGGACCAGATACGGAGGAGATAGAGCCGAGCCCGGAAGACTTGGACCAATTCGCGATTTTTAGCCCCTGCTTGTATTTACTTTCAGTATGCCATTGTTTAGGCATTTTTTTTTATCATTATATCTTTTTATTACAAACAGATGTATGTAAATTTGAATGTAAATAAAGTTATTATTTCATTTTATTACTCTTTTTATTTTTACACATTGTTATATTGCTTAATTACGCTTAACGTATTTTCATAGTAAAAACGTTGCGGGCTTACCACGTCACTGTTTCAGTCTACTGGGAAGCGGAGCGTGACATTTATACAAGGATAACCAGCGGAAAGGTACTGACAAAACTCATTTCGAAATGAATGAAAGAATAAGTATGCAGGGAAGTGTATACATTATACATTCTTAACTTGTCCAAAACGGGACAAATCTATCGATTATAGTGCAACTAGTATTCTCGTCGCATAAACTACGAGATGGTTGTCAACGAAAAACGATTAACATTTGAGGTTGATAACCCACGCGTAGTTTTATATCACGAAGATAACCGTATGCATATAACTAGTATACGGGTTCTAAGGCGCGATATTTTATTAATATGAGATGCTCGATAACAATATGTATTGGTTTACTTTTTGTTATCGTTGAGTATCATGCAATTAATTAGATTAGTTTTGATAATTATCGTTGGTTTAATTAATATTTAATTGGTGACTTAATCTAGGTTTAGTATATAGTTAAGAATTAAAAGGTGTAGGCGGTGTACCGGATATCGACGTATATCGAGATTTCTACAAAAATTTTGCAATTATTTTTTCTTGACATTTCTACACAAATTTTCTAATATAACGAAATTAAATAAAATTACACAACAAATAAATTTTGAAAATTGAATTTAATAAAATTAACTCACCTAATCCGTCCCCAATTTCACGTCGAAGTAGATCCGATGGACGATGTCAGCGGCAGAGGGAAGCTCAAATGTAGTGGATGGAGGAGAGAATGCTCGGTGGAAGAGGAGGAAGAGGAGGGAGTGCTCGTGAAAGGGTGGAGAAGGGGTGATCGGCTCGGGTTCGGGATTGACGAGGAAGAGAGGAGATCGACGTTGATGATGAGGATGAGACGGCGAGGAGGTCGACGAGGAGGCGGTGGTGGCGAGACGGTGGGGATCGAATTAAGAGAACGGTGAGAAGGAGGAGGCGGCGGTGATGGCGACGATGAAGATGGAGAGATGGCGCTAGACTAGGCAGCGGCGGCGATGAAGAGACGGCGGAGGAGACGACGTTGACGATTTTTTCTGAGGCGATGGTGAGGAGGAGGGAAAGTTGGGGATTTTTTGGTGTAGAGAAGAAATTTTTTGAGGGGGGCAAAGGGCTGTTATCGAGATAGAGTCGTTGATTTTAGTCAACACCTATTTACTCTCATCGAAATAGATGCTGACCAAAGTCAATGAATTTTCAAATATGGACAGCGTAATTCTACGGGAGTTCAACGTCGATGCTGGGCTCCTGTCGAAAAAAGGCCTCAGTTTCTTGTAATGCATAATAAATGTCAACTTTTTCTCTCCTATATTTTTCTTGTATTCTTATACAAGATGGCATATGGGTGAGCAACAAAAGAGTTGTCATTATAACAATAGAGATTAATCAAGCATGTGGGGATAATGTTTTCATGACAATGAATTTCAATGCTTGCTCAAATAATATTCATTCACTGTCATGTTTAATTGGGCTCAAATTTATTTCATTCATTCTGGTCTATAAATTGTGCGGGGCATGTATCCCTGTGGTGGGCAATTTGAGTTTGTGGGAGGAGACCCCGGATCAAACCCGAGATCTTCCATTTAGTGTTTCGAAGTGGGACACACAAGACTGGTGGGCTTTGTTGCGGTCATTCTATTCCATAAATTGTATAATTAATTCCTTTAACAAGCATCTTTTATATCTCCTCAAACCAGAGAAAGATTTATGTCTCGATTTGCTTGCTTCTCGAAGACCAACCCTCAAAACTAAAGGGAGAAAATACAAAAAAGAAACTCCAGATTCTTTTCTCTGTTCTTCCTTTTTCTCTTCATAAAATTACAGAAATCCATTTCTCCATTACACTGAATACCGGAGCCATCGTTCAAACTTCAAAGTTGTTCGTAAGTCGCCGTAATCAAATGCATGATTACTTGCGGCGACCGTTGAAGAATCCTGAGGAGAAGCACACGCGTGAATCACCGAGAAGGGCGTGAATATACTTTAAGGGCAGTGCTATTCAAGCATGGCTCGGTCTTTCTATATCGAAAATCCTGATAATTTTTTCTTTTATCCTTTATGAAATTTCTATTTTGAAGATTAAGATTTGATTAAATTAGTTTAATTAATTTAGTAGTATCCTATTTGATTTTTCCAACAATATATAGGGTGGTAGGCTAGGCAATACAATCGAACTATAATATTCAGAATGTAATGACGCGTCTTTAAGTCACTTCGGCGTCCCTTCTTGAGAACCCGACACTTAGATATGATCCAAGTAATGGCGTGATATGGATCGAATGACACGTGCACTCCATCCTCGCCGGTGACGTCAATGAATCTGTAATGTCCCCCGTCCTGAAATTAATTTTTTTTAACTAACTAAATAAATATATATAACGATGATTGAAATTTCAATGTATAAAAAGGTACGTGATACCGTGGCGTTCGCAAAAAAACTGCCGAACTAACTCGGTCTCTCGCTGGGTCCATCTCTGATGGAGCGGGAACTTATAGTAAGTACGGATCTCCGCTTCCATGTAGTCCTCCCACTTGATCGAGTAATCACCAACAGGCACACCCTAATTGTTCCACTCCAGTGTCCATGGACTAATGCCTGCGACTGACCTAGAGCAGGTGGGTGTAGTAGGACCCCTCCTCCTAACACTGGTGGAGCCTACAAAAAAAATAGATATACATAAACAATATTATAATATTCAGAATGTGTATATAAAATTTAAAAATTTTAAATTATAATCGTTAGTTAAAAGCTTTAGGCAATAATGATTATACCTGTCGTTCCTGGGGTGGCGCTAGAACCGGCGACAGATGTTAGCCCGCCAGTACTACGCGGACCTGCAGACAATAAAATGTTAGATGATTCGATAGAATAATTTTAATAGATAACTAAAAAATCAATAAATAACTAAAAAATCAATAGATAACTATATACCATGTGCAGGAGGAGTGACTGGGGTAGGAGGATCTACTACCCCGCTAATAGGGGTAGGTTGTGGGTCCTGTGGCGCTGCGGCTGCTGGGGGTGCTGGAGGTCCTGTGGCGCTGGTAGGAGCGGCGCTGGTCGGGCCTACTGCAGCTGTCGGGGCGCTACTATAGGAGGCATGGGTAGGGATAGGCGCTGCTGCTGCAGCTGCTGCTACTGAGCTCCTGCCAATCTGGTCTAGATATTTTTTCTTATGACGTTTGGAGCCTGAGCCACAGCCTTCCATCAGACCCTACATATTTATCCAAATATTAAAAATTTACTTATAATCATTATACAATTTAAAACATTTAGTTTAATTTTATTACCTAGCATGTTTTTTCGGTGCATTAGCTGAAGATTTGTTAGGTGGATTATTGAAATCTTGATCTGTGATGATCAATTGGCCGATATCACGTCTTACTAACGTATTGGACGGCGCAGAATAGTTTGGATTATTGGTATGTTGAATAAAAGGACTAATACCTGTTATCGCCTCTTCCTCGTCACTCTTATCTTTAGAGCAAGTCAACGTCAGCACATTATAATAATTTCTTGGTTTCCAATGACAAACAACACTCCAGTCAATCTTCTTCAAGTCCCGAGAATAATATATTTGCGTTGTCATTGAGAGAAAGATAAAGCTATCGTATTCGTAGGTTGTCCGTTTGGTGTTTACCAAAGTGAGTTTGTGTTCATTGACCTTCATACCCCGTTCAAACTTGGTATTGTATCATCTGCATTGGAATATAAAAAAAGGGATAGCCTTATACATGTATGAGACTGCTATAAGCTGCTCAAGAACACCGTAGTAGGAATTTCCTCTGTCTTCGGAGGTTGCGACACCGTTATTTTGCATAGCTCTAATACGTTTCGTTCTTTCGATCTCAAATTTGTAATCGGAAATCTCGTACCCGTTGTAAAACATAGCTGCAATCGATAGAACGATTAAAAGGTCCTGAACCTCTCTATGAATCTGCTCTTCACGATTCATTTGTCCGTCGACTTCTTCTCTACACCAAGCGACGAAAGTGCGCCTATGTTCTTCTTCGATTCTATCATCCAACCATGTCCTAGAATTCGATCTCTTGAGTATAGTTCTGTGCACTCTGTTCGTTAATTTACAGTTATATCAGTTATATTATATTTAATTTCAAACGGTTTACATGGATGAAATTAGAAAAACTTACTCCGCATATTTAGCAAAACATTCGTTGTTTAGCAAGATGAACACATATAAACCGCCAATGAGATCGTAATACATGTTTTTTAGCCTTCTTTCTCTAATTGGACCATCAGGAACATGCGGCGGTTTGTGTTTAGCTTCTTCCTGATACGCTGTTCAGGAAACGAGTACGGAAAGACGTGCCTTCTTCTAAATGATCATCTTCCACAATCGAACCTTCAAGACGATACTTGTTGCAAATATAGTTTTTTAAAGTTAATTGATATATGTTGAAAATAATAGATATTAATAATTCACGATAATTTTTTCAATTTAAATGATTAATAATAAACATTTTCATACCTTTCGCTGGGATACCGTCGGGACCCGGTTCTTACTCACGGAACAAAGTGCCACGCCAAATGTCATGCCAAGGGGGCAGGGGCCACCTCTTAAATTCATGGAGGCCACCTCTTGAATCCGTGGGACCCACTGTAGAACAATGGGGAATAATACATTCCGAAAGAGTGCAGATCCGGAACTATAAATGAAATGATACCACTCTTAAATACAGATGCGCCTTTTAAATAAACCGGCACTACAGAAGCTTGAGAACTCTGTAGTTAAGCATGCTCGGGCCAAGAAAGTCTTGGGACGGGTAACCTTGTGGGAAGTGGCCCCTAGTCGGGTCCGGTTCACTCCGAAGGACAAAACCGTGCGGTTTCTGCCAGAGCGGACAATACCGTCTGTATTGGGGATGGGTCGTGACAGATACATCCAACGGTAAAACACCGAACCGCCAATCTTGATCTCGGTTGCCAAATGGACGGACATATGAACAATAATGTCGAAAAAGGAAGGTAGAAATTTCAGGCTTGTAGAGGATCAAAAGAATATCTTTTTTGAGCTCTGCTATCGTATTGACGTCCACTTTTTTGGAACACAATTTAAGAAAATACGTGTAAAATTCATTAAGAACGAGCTCAACTTCAGATTTTACCAATGCTCTGAAAAATAAAGGAAGAAAATGTTGCATCAATATGTGGTATTCATGGCTCTTGAGTCCTATGATTTTTCGTTTTTCTTTTTGTACCTGTTTGGAAATGTTTGATAAGAAACATCGGGAACTTTCAATTCTTTCAACACCGGGAGAAACGCCGCTTCTCCTCTTTGTCCAGATTATAGATTTCTGGTGGGATCTTGTATAACCCAGTTTACCAGCCACAGGCCGAGAATGAAATTCATCTTTAATGGGCAAACCATCCAAATCCATCAAATCATGATGGGCGTTGATATTGTCCTTTGTTTTTCCATCCTTATATAGTAGAAAATTGATGACGTGTTTAGAGACACCCTTCTCGATATGCATAACATCTAAATTGTGGCGCAGTGGTAGATCGGACCAGTACGGAAGTTGAAATAAACCATTTAGTTTCTTCCAACCGGTTGAGCATGGCATTGCATCTTTGTTTTGTTTCTTTCTGAATATGACATTCTAATAATCTCTCCATTGTTGCAATATGTCGTTACAGGACAATGGTTTAGGAGGCCTACCAATCTCCGTCTTGCAGTTGAAAAATTCTTTATTCTTTCTGAATCTGTGAGTTTTAGGTAAGAAATGTCGGTGACCCATAAACCACTGTTTCCCGCTAAACTTCGAGCGTACGACACTCCTATGAATATGACAACAAGGATATGCAAACTTATTTTGAGTTGTCCACCCTAACAGTATGCCGTAAGCAGGAAAATCATTAATAGTCCACAACAAAGCAGCCTGCATCTGAAAAAAGTGTTTACCATCGGTATCATAGGTTCTCACGTAATGTTCCCACAACAACTTTAATTCATCGATCAAGGGTTTCAGGTACACGTCGATATTTTTCCAAGGAGATGAGGAACCGTTGATTAAAAACATCAACTTAAAATAAGATCGCGTCATAGCCCACCATGATGGCAGGTTGTATATAGTCACTACAACGGGCCAAATATTGTGAGTATGCCTACCGCGAACCATCCCAAATGGACTGAAACTGTTGCTCGCAATTGCCAGCCTCACGTTATAAGTGTCTGCGCTAAATGAAGAATGTTTTTCATTATAACTTTCCACGACATCGAATCTTTAGAATGACTTATTTTTCCCTCTTAACGAGGCGCTTTATAGTGCCACTGCATTTCGAATGCCATTTCCTCACGCATATATAACCGTTGTAGCGTCGGTATTAATGGAAAATGAAGAATCACCACGGGCACAACACTCGACTGAGAGTCTTTCTTAGGCCTGAATCGGCTGGTCCCGCACACGGCGCAATTTCTGAGTGTGGCGTGTTCATTCCAGAACAAAACGCAATCATTCTCACATGCATGCATATTATGATACTTTAGGCCAATGTTTATGATTATCTTTTTTGCCTCGTACCACCTCGGCAGCACTTTATTTCTGTTGGGAAAAACTTCCTTCAGCAATTCTAGGAGATCGATGAAATACTGGTCACCCCATCTATTCTTGTACTTGATCTGGAAGAGACGTACGAAAAAGGACAGTTTTGAAAACCCTTTTTAATTTGAATATAGCGGGATTTTAGAGTCAGCCTTGCACTTCTCCAATAACGAGAGTCCGGTACTTTCCGTGTCATAAGGAAGTCCAGCGGCATTTATAAGCTCATCCATATCATTGATCAGCGTGAATTCGGCATCATCGTCTTCGACGGCTTCATCTTTTTCAAACTGTCATTCCTCTTCCTCCTCTTTTACAATCATTTACCACTCTGCGGTTTCTGTTTTGATGAATGTGTTTCCATCTCTTGTACTGGCCAAATCTCATCTTCCATTAGAACGAATTCTTTTTCTCCATGAAATTCCCACTTAGTGTAATTTCTAATGAAACTATTTTTCAAGATATGTAACTCAATATCCGACTTCTTGAGTAATCGCATGTTCATACACTTAGAGTAAGGATAATAGATTTTGTGCTCTTTCGGTAACCTAAGACGTGTGTAGGCAAAATCGGTGAAAAAGTAAACACCATTAAGGAAAAATTCATTAGCTCTCGAGGGAACGTCGACTTACATCCAACTCTTGTCGTGGAGGTACGGGAATGCCATATTGGAACATTCCGGACGAAATAAGGTTCCTATAGACAAAACTCATCGGATTAAGATTTCTTGACAGATATGCGATAGACAGGATACTAAAAAAATTAAGTTTTAATTGACGAATTGGTTAATTTAATTGACGACTTGGTTAATTTAAGTTTCAATTGACGATTTAGCTATAAAGATTATCAGGGACCGAGAGAAAATGCTCATAGTTAGAGAGTTGGATTCTTCTTTCAAGAAAGATGATAATGATATTAAATGTTCTATCTCAACACACGCACACTACACATTAAGTTCGTATGGCAAGTTTTACCCGTCAATCGGAGGTTCTCTCGCTCCAAAAGCGAAGGGTAATTAACGGCAGTTTAGTCCGCGGCTGCCGGATATTCGGATCCTTACAATCAATAAACCCCAACCCACCCTACACAGGGGGAATCTATAATATGCCTGAAAAGAGACGCGTAATTCTATCTTAATGGGTTGACGAAAAACACTCTACACCCATCAATGAATGCACGCTGCGTATATAGGCGGTGTGCATAAAATTGATGGATATTTTTTCGGGAAGAGCTTAATTACGAGGTGCAGAGCATAATTCCGAAGGCGCGGAGCATCATTCCAGGAGCGGAGCATGATTCCTTGGTGGAGCATAATTCCGGGATAGGGCATAATTCCAAGGTGGAGCATAGTTCCGAGATGCGGAGTATCATTCCAGGAGCATAATCCAGGGGCGGAGCATCATTCCGAGGACCATAATTCCAGGGTCGGAGTATCATTCCGAGTCGCAGAGCATAATTCCAAGAGAATCATTCCAAAGTGTAGCATCAATCCAGGGCCGGAGCATCATTCTGAGGGGCGAAGCATACTTCCAGGAGCATCATTCCAAGGTGGGGGTTGATATATTTTGAGAAGAAGTATGGTTCCAATGCAGAGATTGATTCTAGGATGAAGCATAATTCCAACGCAGGGTATATTCTAAGATGAACCATGGTTCTGTCGCAGAGGTATATTCTGAACGAAGCATAGTTCCGATGCAGAGATTGATGCCAGGACGAAACATGATTCTGACACTAGAGCAGATATTCCGAAACGAAGCGTGATTTCGAAATGGGGTACATATTCTGAGACGAAGTATGATTCCGACGCAGAGATTGATTCCAAGGCGAAGCATAATTCCGACAAGGAAGATAAATACTCCGAGGCGAAGTATGATTCCGACATGGGGCATATATTCTGAGATAGAGCATTATTCTGATGCAGATGTTGATTCCAAGGCGAAGCGTAATTCCGGCAGGGAAGGCAGATACTTCGAGATGAAGCACTATTCCGACGCGGGGCATATATTCTGAGACAGCATGAATCCGACACAGAGATTGTTGGTTGACTTGATTCCGAAACGGTGCTTGATTCCGACGGAGAGGTTGTTGGTTGACTTGATTCCAAGGCGAAGGTCGTTGATTGACTTGTTGATTTAATTTGTTTTGGGCGTTTCTTATCCGTTCAGCGGGACTTTTGATCTTAGAAGCGCTGTTGGATGGGGCTTGGAAATTGGGTTTTTGTTTAGGCATTAGCATCGCTTCACCGGAATATAGTACCAAGAGTGAATCATCATTTGCCTATGGGGAATTTGGAATTTTGGTTTTGGTTTAGCATCAATATCGCTACACCAGAATATGTTACCAGGAGCGACTCATCATTTGTCTTTGTTCGTTGGGGAGCGTTAGCTTAAGAGGCAGGTTTAGGTCCCTGTCACCTAAAACTTTTCGATTTTATGAGCTGTAAGGGTCCCATAAAGGTATTTCTCCCTACAAGTCAAAAGGATCTCATGGGTGTATTTTTCTCCTTAGGAGTCGTGAGGACCCCAGGTGTTCTTTTCTCTTGTGAGACGTAAGGATCCCACGAAAGTGTATTTTTCTTATGAGCCGAGAAGATCTCGCAAGTGCCGTTTTCCTCATGTATTGTGAGGATGCATGAGTGGGTTTTCTCATATGGAGCATAATTCTAAGGGCCGAGACCGGGACACAGGGCTTATGATGGCGGTGGGACATGGGTATGATTTAGCTCATTTATGCCCGTTGATTGTATACGGCGCACGCGAAGCGTTGGACCCGTAGGGTTGAAAGAATTTAGGGAATTTGTATTTTGGTTTTTTTGTTGATATCGGCATCGCTAACACTGAAGCATGTTTTTAGAAGCGAATCATCATCTGTCTTCGTCTGCTCCTAGTTTAATGACTTAGGATTCATCATTGTTAGGAATTGAATTAGGACTTAAAGGTTTGGAAGTTTAAATTTGAATTTTGTCTGGATTTTAGTTAGGATTTGCATTGAGTTGGATTTGAAGTTGAAGATTGGATTTTGGAATTGGAATTTGGATTGGCGTCTGCATCGCTACACAGGAATATGGTACCAGGAGGGACTCATCATTCGCCGTTTGGGCATTTAGGGATTTGAAATTTTTGTTAACGTTAGCATTGCTATACTGGGATATGGTACCAGGAGCGACTCATCATTCGCCCATTTTTGAACGAGTTTGCGGCTTTACAGATTTTTACAAGCTCGCGGGTAGTCTCGCTATTTTTACTCACGAAGCCTTTTCAGGTTTTCATTCGTTCCCCTTTCGCTTGTGGATTAACCATTTTTTTTAACAACTTAGAGGTCAATTATTCCCAGTTTAACGATTTAGGGGTTGATGTTGCATTTATTCTTTATTTGGCCTTATTGGTGCCTTTATCATCATCCGGATTGAGCCGGGATTGGACAGCGGCAACCATATCTTTATCATGGTTGTGAAGCGTAGGAGGAATTTGTTTACTTCCGAGACCCACTATGTATACCGTATAGATTATGTATCCGTCCGTTACATCCTCGTTGGTGATGCCATTTGCTGGGTGATTGGTCGTGAAAAATGTATCTGTGTATTGTAAATTACCGCAATCAATAACGGTGTCGCAATAACTAGCCGCTAGTGAGTATGGATCGTCCACAAAGAAACGGTGAACTGCTTTTCTTGTTTTAGACGGGTTGATAGAAGAAAGATAGAGTTTTGATCGTTTATTACTAAGAAAGTTAAATATTTTATAAGAAAAGGGTTTGTAGGCTTTATAGGACTTAGTAGTTAATGGATATAAGTTTAAAAATAATTCTTTTAATCTTTTAATTGTTTAATATTAGAGAGATAGCGATGAATGTGGATTAGGGTTCTTGGAGGAAATTAGGGTTTCCCTCTACTACCCTTTGTCCTTCCATTGATCTCTATTTATCTCAAGCCCTTAACAAAACAAGTATAAACGAATCTCAAATCGTGGTCATGACTATCATTAATTGATAGCGCGTCTGATAAGAGTGTTAACATTTATTTTGCTAAAATTTATAAAAATTAAAGCATCAAAAGAAGTTGAGGAATTTTTCCATCCATTATTCTACTCTATCCTACAAACCCTAGCAAGCAAGAATTTACTCGTTCTTGGATATTAGCAAAGTAGAAGAGGGGTGGAAGATGACGGAACCCATAATTAAAATTAAAAATACAGAAAGTAAGTGCAGAAAGTAAATGCAGAAAGTAAATGGGACAAAATTAAAAGAAAGAACTACCTTTATTGATTAAATATTGCATTACAAAATTTCTTACTGTAAAAAGGTAGGTTACAAAACCTTAGTTTGCTAGCTAGATCTCTCTCTTGACTTGAAATTATGAATTGAATATTGAATGTTTTATTTGATAGATGGCTCTCGGTCCTTTATATAGTCTCTAGAATTAGAAACCCTAGATGTCATATTAAAATATGTGAAATTACGACCAAGACCTGAAATTTCAGATCCTAACGTTGCCATCAGACTGCGCTTCCGCCGCCTATACCCTAGTTTGACCGCAGATCCGCTGCCCCTTTGTGGGTTTGTGACATCGGATTTCTCGTGGCTTCTTCTCTCGATATATGGAGATTTTTCTCATAAAAAGATTCTGAAAATGTATCTCTTAGTCTCTTCCGTTGTGACATTCTTCATTTTGCTCCTAATATTCGGTAGATTTTGTTTGACACTTCGATTTGTTGTGGATCTACTACTCATAGTTCAGACCTGAGATAATCTTATTATAATACATGCACAATATCTCAAATCATCTTGTTAGTAGTACTTGCTTTATTTGAGATATTATTCCAACCAATTAAATGATATGATATCTTAAGAATATTGGTTATGAATATTTGATATGTTATGCATATTTTAATTAATAATCTCATGAATATTTTATTTAAATATGATATGCATATATTTCCCGAATTATATTAATTATAAATTAAGAAACATATGATAATAATGTTTTTACAAATAAACCCCATATGTTCTTTATTTACAATTAACACTTTTTAGTAGTTAATAATAATAAGGAAAATGTCCATACAAATGTGCAATAAATTTGACTGATCACTGGGATTTTAGATTGTTGCCGTGGTCCATTCCTTTCAGAAAATGAAAAATGACCGAGAATAGCCGGTTCGACTGGGGTCTTGGATATAGCTGGTACACTCTGCTTGAGTTTATTTTACTATGTATGGCGGGATTGGCTTTAGTTGCGGGGTAGCTACGTTTTTGGAACCTGAAAAACACCCATTTAGCAGGAACCTTTGCCCTCTTATTGGCTTTATCTCTGAGCCATTTCTGCTTCAACTCTTCGATTTTAAAGGCTTGGCAGGCATCTGCTTTCTTGACGGCCGTTTTGGGCTGACCGATAGTCAAGAGAAGACATTCTCATTTGCGGTCGTCATGGGCCATGACTGGGCTGGCCGAGGGCGTCTTGTTTACCCCCAAGAGTTGACGGCTTTGCTCCCAGATAGGGAGATTGAAAGCCACTCGAACATCGATTTGTGTTTTGGTTCTGGCTCCCTTACGGTTATGATGTTTGGCCTTTTCCCTTTTAGGGCTGGCTTGTTGATTTAGCTCATTGGAGCTTTCGCGGTAGGAGCGCTGACGGAGACTGAAGAGAATATGATGGACTCAAATTGGATTCGATATCCTGCATGAGGCTTGATGAGAGACTCACTTTGGCGGTAGCCTTTATTGTGTATGCGACGGTAGTCGCGTTGGAAGCTGAGCTTGTTTTCCCGGAAATTTAACATAAATTAGTTTAAAGTTATTTCGGACGTAAGCAATAGTTTAGAGTCATTTAAGACATAAGTAGTAGTTTAGAGTCATTTCGAACGTGATCTTGAAAGCTTGAGAAATTGTAGTTTAATGTCATTTAGGACGTGAGCTTGAAAGCTTGAGAAATTGTAGTTTAATGTCATTTCGGACGTAACTTGAAAACTTGAGAGATTTTAGTTTAATGTCATCTCGGACACAAATTTATAGAGCCGGTTTTTTTTGCCGCGATTGCTCTACCATTTCAACTTTTCTTATCGCGAAAGTCATGATTGCCATATCATTTCGGCTATTTATTCGCGGTTGCCCCATCTTTTCGGCTATTTATTTATTTATACAATTTTTACACTCTCAGATTAACGACTTGGGGGTCGAGCTTAGTTTAACATCATTTCGGACGCCACTTAAAAATTTGAGAAATTTTAGTTTAATGTCATTTCGGACACCACTTGATGGAGCATGCATGTGAAGCGGTTCTGTTGCTGGAGACATCGTCGTTGAATTTAGGATTGCGGTTGAAAGTTTTTAACCCTGCATGAAAGAGCATGATTTCAGTAAAGATGATCAAAATATACATTAATTGAGTTAGCATGAACGCTCGACCCGAAATATGGGATGAGAGAAAAGATCCCACCGGACCTGCCAGAATTTGTTGAGTATTTTTCGTTACCCTATTGAGATAGGAATGCGCGCGCTTGTTAGGCGTATATATATTCTCCCGACCTAGGATAGGGTGGGGTTTATTGATTGTGTGGACCCAAATCTTCGGCAGCCGTGGACTATACTGCCGTTAATTACCCCTTGCTCTGACTCGAGGGAATCTCCGATTAGCGGGTCATGCGGTTATGCGAACTCGATTTTAGTGCATTAAAATACGGAAGCAAGTGTATGCTTGTTTCGCCATATTTTTTTAAAGAAAAATTTTTAAACCATCATTTTCATTTCGAGACACATTATTATTATTTTGGAGAGGGGAAAACTTAAAACAAACACTTATTTTATAAAAAGGAAAACTTTTGTTTTTTTAAAAGAAATATTTATCTTTTTTTTCTTTCTTTTTTTTACAAAAAAAGGGGGTTGTCCTCTTCACAACGTGAGGGTGAGGGGGCTGCCCCCTCACGTGAAAGGGTTGGGGCTGTTCCAGGAGCCAAGGAAGGTTTCCACGGGGCGACAGCATCGCACGCGCGGTGACGCTGGAGTGGAAAAGGGGGCTTCGCCCCGGCTATGGATTTGGAGTTGGACTCCCTTAAAAATAATTTGGAGTTAAACTCCTAAAAGAGATTTTTATTTGGAGTTAAACTCCTAAACATTTTATTTTAGATTCAGAGGAGTTAAACTCCTAAAACTTTTATTTTGGATTTGGAGGAATTAAACTCCTAAAACATTTATTTTTGAATTTGGAGGAGTTAAACTCCTAAAACATTTATTTTGGATTTGGAGGAATTAAACGCCTAAAACATTTATTTTTGAATTTGGAGGAGTTAAACTCCTAAAACATTTATTTTGGGGTTGAATTCCCAAAAAGATTTTTATTCGGAGTTAAACTCCCAAACGATTTAATGTGGTGTTAAACTCCCAAGAGAAAATAATTTTATTTTTCTTTCTTTCTTGGAGATTTGGACTCCAAAGATCTTCTTCCTCTCTCTTTTGAGAAGAAACCTAAATGGGTTCTCTTGAAACTCCAAGATTTGGGTCTTGAGTCTTAAATGATGAAAAGAGATGTCTTATCTTTTTTTGATGGAGTCTTGGAAGATGTGTTTCCCTTCTTCTTCCTTTCTCAAATTGGATCCTGAGGAGGAAGAAGAAGATGACAAAAATATTCCCTTTTGAAATTTTAATGGGAGGATCACTCTCTTTTCAATGGATTTATGGTTAAGTTATAATTAGTTTTGAGAAAGGAAAAGATAAACTCTTGCTTTAATTCAAAAAGAGAAAGAAGAAGAAAGAGGCACAAAACCCTAGGTTTTATTTGGGGGAATTGATTATACTTCATTTCTTCATAATGTTGCATTATATAAGCTTAAAAATTTACACATAACTCATTGGGCTTTACAAAATGACATTTTTCCCATCCCATGTCCATGTACTTATTTCTTTTTGCACATGCGTTATGAGTTTTGCATAAATTTGGCTTTATACCTCATTTTCCTTACATTTATTTATAAAAATCACATTAAAATTATTTATTACATAATTTTATTTTTGGCATTGGGGGCGGCCTCTTCTTATTTGGGCTCGACTTGGGCATGAGTTCACTTGTTCGCGGTTTGACTTTGGTTTTGGTTTTTGGTCAATGGGGTTTAAATTTTAACCCCAACACTATCGATTATGAAACCATTGAATTCAGAAATAAAACAGGAAACGTGGTCTTAGGCGTTATGCAAGCATGTGTTCAAGTCCTGCCTAATCCTAATAACTGGATTGGGAGATATAGCCATTTTTGTATCGCTGTGCAGAACAAATCAGAATTTGTCCAGCACCTTCGCATATTTTAAAAGTGTTGTTTGTGATATGTTCTGTCAGTTTTCAGGTCTCGAAAAACATTATGAAATTATAGGTATTTCAGTCTAGTTATCTAAACAACTTGAGTTTGCGCAATTTAGATCTCTGAAACTATAGTTACGATTATTTTAGTCCAAGGGTTTAAAACAGGTTTTTCATTTTCTGGACAGCAAGGATAGGGTGTCTTGTAGAGCATATATCGGGTCGATATACACATTTACGAGTCGTGGGTTATAAAGGAAAGTTGTAGGTCTGCAAATTTTACATCCATGCATCTAAGATTCGTTAAAACCCGATTTTGGTAGATTGAGTTATGTCATTTTGGAAAACAGTATACAAATCAGGACGGATTCTGTCCAGATTCGACACATGATTTAAAAAGATATAGTTGGGTTAATTCCATCGGTTTTTAAAAAAATATTAAAACTAATAAAATCTATATATTTCGATATAGTTTTCCAAAACACTTTATTTTGCTCAAATCGGACCTCGAAAGACAGAGTTATGGATCTTTGAAGGAGGCCGTTAAAAACAGTTTTCTGGTTTATGAAAAATAGTTTGTAAAAACGACGTAAATCCTAAACGGTTGTTTGGTTCGGCTTGAAATTTTTACAGTGCGTATAGAAAAATATATGCTATCTGAAAACATTTTCTTGAATTTTTTTGAAAGTCGAGATTAATTTTCTAAAAGTTTATTTTGAAGGTAAAGGTATTATTATAGTTGTATTTGTGAAAGAAAAAAGTAGTGGTATTTCGTAGCAGTTTCATTTTCCTTTTTAAAACAAAACAACAGACAATTATAAAAAAAACGAAACAAGAAACACTTTAAGTTGGATCTCCTAATGTCAATATATGGATCATGAATTTCGACAAAGTCCTATACAAGAGAACTTATTTGTAGTTATATTATCGCGCATCGTTTATTTCTATTCGGTACATGGTGTTCCTAATTAAGGAAAAATTAAATCTATGACATGAAGGCATGTTATTCTATAACGAAAACAGTGAATAAACATAAAGATTAACCATAGACAAACAATATGTTTAAACAAAGCATATGTAACTATATCCAAATAAACCCATACATCTGAATTTATATTCTCGATTAGAGACTACAGCGTGACAAGGGCAGTGAATTCATGGATGAGACACAACAAGAGAGGGGAGAGATAGGGACTTACAAGATATTGCAATACGACGTAACAACCGTATCGCCAATGCGATAGAAGCCTCAACTGAGACTTTGAAGGTTGAGAGAACGACGATACTCTTCAAAATATTTTTTGAGAGCCAGGGCTTGATGAGGAAGAAGAAATGAGGAAGAGAACCATATTATGAGTGGTTATGATCATATTAAATCTTTATAACCATTTCACTTTATTATGTTATTCATTTTTTGGGTTTTTAAAAAAAAGAAATTGAAAGGTCATTTGTAGGTTATGAGAGAGTTTTAAAAAAACGATAAAAAATAATTGCAAGATCAAGGTTTCGAACATGTAGCCAATAGGACAACAGTGCAATGACTTAACCAATGAGCTACAAGATTACTCTAGTACATATTTAATAAGAATTAAATATATGCCAGTGTTCTAAAGGATGCGTTATTTTATTAAAGGAAGAGCATACAAAGCTATAAGGATTTTGGGGTCGGTACACAAGGAGAGTTACCGAACCAACAACACAATCTTCTATAGCAATGGTGTCCATCGGGCTCAAGCAAATCCGCAGGTGGCGATCGTGATCAAATAATATCAAATCAAGAGAGTGAATCCGTCATGCCTAAAGGACACGCGGATTTTCGATACCCTCGATATCCAAACTGACCACTTGCCTGTAATTTCTAACCACTTACCTGTAATATCTAAACACTTGCCTGTAACTTCTAACCGATTGCCTGTAACTTCTAACCATTTATCTGTAATATCTAATAAATTTCCTGTAATCTCTAACCACTTGCCTGTAACATCTATGAAGGTTTCCTATAACATCTAAACAGTTGCCTGTAATTTCTAAGTATTTGCATGTAACTTCTAATATCAATAAAAATATATCAACAATTTTTGACATCTAAGCAGAATTACATCATTAACAAAAATACATCAACATCGACTATAAAAAACCAATAAAATCAACAAAAAGATCATTCATAACACAGCCTCGGCCAACATCGGCTATATAAAACCAGTAACGTCAATAAAAATATCATTCATAACGCAGTATCGGCCAACATCGGCGATATTAAAGTATATACATCAACAATTTTTGGCATTCATTAGACAATACCCTTCATTGGCCAACATCAGCGAATTAAAACCAGTAACATATAAGCAATTTGTCATCATTCATTAAACAAGTAATAATATCGGCAAATATCGGCCAAATAAAAATAGATGAATACATATACTAATAACAAAGACATTAAATTTCGGCCAAACAAAAACTGAAGCAATATCAAGAAACTTCTTCCTCGTTCGTCGATAGAATTTGTGCCGCAGGTATCGGCTTCCACTGCAGTGAACATTTTCCTTACATGGCATCCGCTATCTCCAGCCCTCAATCAATGTCTTCATGAATAAGTAGAAGAACACGCCGCAATAAAAAATGTTAAACAACACAGTTAACAAAAACATATTTTTATAACTCCTAACATTCAAGAGATAAAATAAGGCTCAAAAAGTAGAAGAAGCTAAATAACGGAAATATTACTTATGAATTCTTTTGTATCGGGTAAGGGACACCTGTAAAGTGAAATGCATTTAGGCCCCCATGATGGTCAAATTTCTTTGCCCCAAAATTGAGTAGGTACTGCAAATATAGCCTAACCCCTTCCTCCCAATGGGGGTGCAAGTGAAGAATAATGCCACAATCCCTTTTCGGCGAAGTCTAACGAGCAACGTCTAATGAGAGTTATGACATATCGGGGTCATAATACAAGTAGAGGGGGAATGACATGCATCATCAACGTATATATTCTATCCACTGCTATTCATGTACACCTTTCCGGAGTCTTCAGGATCAATAATCATGCTCTGCCATAAGTATTTAACTTTTTAATAAATTGATGGATGTAATCAGGAGAACCGAATAAGATGAGTAAGCATTACCATTATCCACGGCCAGAAGAAGGCAAATGGATGTACTTCTGCTTGAGGGACTAAGGGCTTCATCAAGTTATCTGCCAGCTTTACAAATGAGTCCATCACCTATAAACAGTTTACATATTTATAAGTTGCAAGTAGCATCTAAACGGTTGCCTGTAATTTCTAATAAGTTGCATGTAACTTTTAGTGAGTTTCCTATAATTTCTAATAATTTACATGTAATTTTTACTAAGTTATCTGTAATATATATTAACTTGATTATAACATCTACTAAGTTTCCTGTAGCATCTACTGAGTTGCATGTAACATCAACAACAGTTGCCTGTAATATCTAAGCAGTTTCCTGTAACTTCTAATAAGTTTCATGTAACTTCTAATAAGTTTCCTGTAATATCTAACCAATTATAAAAGTTTCTTCTGATATCTAGCGGTTGGAAAACAAACAGTATATCCCACCTGCTGCCCAATTAACAAATCGAATAGTTCGAAGTGGGCAATCAAAGCGTGGTTCGTACGGTTAGCCTTCGAAGAAGCACGTGCCTTCAAAAAGACGTCAATGGCATCCCTATGTACCTTATCGAGGTCATCGATGTGTAGTATTACAGGATAAGTGATAAATGTCCAATCCCCGTATACCCTAGCGTAGATGCCTGCACACAATAAAAATAGTTTAAGTTAAGCACTAATTGACGATTGTACACAACAATCAGAAAATTTCCACGCATAAGAATTATAATTTACATGGATAGTACTCATACATAATATTACAAGAAATAATCAATGCATTACAATCATATTATAACTGTTTCCCATCTGGAGAGTTTGGATCATCAACCTTTTTTGGGCGTATCTCCCCGTAATAGCCCAAAGGCTTATGCATCATGGTCAATGCCTCGGCCTCAGTGTGCTCACGTGCCTTGTCGACATTGCAGGCGGAGCTGGAAATATCAATCACGGGTTTGGACTCCGCTGGCTTCATCTTCCTTTGTCTCCTCGGGATATATGTTTTCGTAATCTTCGCAGTCACGCACTCGTCCACATTTAGAAACCTTGACAGTTTTTGGCCCTGCCTATTTTTCACACGTCTCTCGATACTTTTGGTGGTGGACTTATGGGCGACTACTTTCCTCCTCCTTACCGGTTCTGGGGTGACCGTGGGAGATTGCAACATAGAATCAGCATTATCGGCAATAAGCTCCTCAACTGGAGCACAAACGTTCCCTTCAATAGAAGCAGCCGCAATTGCTTCCCTCCATAATCGAGCAATCGCCGAGGTTACAACTAATGCCAAACTGTCATCGAAATCGTCATCTTCAAAACCACCATCAGACCCGCCAATTTCATCCTCGTCCTCACTAGTATTCTCTTCTTCTTCTCCTTCCTCTTCCTATTCTTCTTTTCCTTTTTCTTCTCCTTCTTCTTCTACTTTGGCCACGACCTTGCCCTTCTATAGCCCAGCACCATCAATCTCTTTGTACCCCAACTTACATAGTATACTATGTAGACAAACAATCTCGGCTTCCGCTGCCTCCATAGCCGCTTTCTTCTTCAAGTACGTCGCTTGCGCTTTAGAGGACATGTATAACGACTGCATTCTTGAATCCTATCTTCTTGAATCCCTTTTTGTTTCCCCGATGATCGTGTCTCGACGCATCGGAAACGGATGTGTAAGCTTCTCATATTCATCTCGGTCTTTCTTGTAACCATCTTGTTTCTTTGTTCGGTTACATCATCCTTCTTAAGTAATTTCGAGAACGAAATTATTTTCTAAGGTGAATAGGATGTAACGACCCTAAATCCCATGTACCGTCCTTTTTAGTTTAATTAATAAAAGATGCTGTAATTCAGTTCTGATTTTGAGTTATAAGTAATTCCTGTGAAATAAATGTAAGAAACTCCTTGTAGCTCACTGGTGAAGACTCTACGCTGTTGTTCCATAGCCCGTGTGTTCGAATCCTATCAGCCCCAATTATTTTAATATTTTTTCTTTTTAACGTTTTGG
This sequence comes from Agapanthus africanus, assembly GCA_030015575.1. Classification (NCBI taxonomy): domain Eukaryota; kingdom Viridiplantae; phylum Streptophyta; class Magnoliopsida; order Asparagales; family Amaryllidaceae; genus Agapanthus; species Agapanthus africanus. The sequence continues at coordinate 35,297,767 of CM057339.1, forward strand.
AAGCTTAAGAGTCTGCACGAGTATTACATGTGGTTATGAAACGTTTTAACAGAAAAGATATATATAATTAGCATAATTAAACCCAACCCGAGCAATGACCCAAGACCCAAACCCAGATTTCGTGGTCGAGGAGGTTCGGGCGGCCCAAAGGGCGATTCGAGCGGTCAGAACAAGCCCAAACGGGCCCCTCCTGGGTCGGTGCAACCTTCGAATATCCGCCTTTTTCGTTTTCATACCCTAAAACTTCCCCAGTCACCCAGAGAGCTGCCACCCCTTCATTTTCCCACTTAATTCTCTTCTAATGTGTTTAACTCTCATTTTAATTCATTATTCTTCATTACATTTCTTCTATAAATACCCACGGCTGCCCAACTCATTCATCCTCTGAAAATTTCTGAAGAAGCTCCTTTAAAATACTTTGATAATTCTTCCAAACTTTTTCTCCTTTTCCGTTGCTACACAATTCGCCAAAGGACTTCGAAAGATCCCTCTCGCCGATTCTCTTCACCTAAGTGATGATTCTGTTCAAGCTGAGCATTCCTAACTTCTCCTTGCCATCATCAACCATATCGTCGCTACGCACCATTGTCGCCGTCGTTAACGACAACCGAAACCGCATCAATAAATCGAACATCACACCATCACTATATCTCCTTTGTAAAAATGTGACTCGGTTGTTAGACCGATTCACACCGTAAGTAACTCCTTCCCTCCTTCATCTCCTTTAAACTTCTTCTTCTCCTATTGAATCAAACCCATATCTTGTCATTATATTTTTTCCCACCAAAATAATATTCTTTAAATATATATACTCGCTATAAAAAATTTTAAAAAAACAAAAAAAAAACATAAACTTCTTTCATGAAGACTTATTAATTCAATTTGATATCTAACACCCCTCATGTTTCTAACCGTCATCTGTCTAATTTTGCGTTAACTTATAACTCACACTTTGTTTAGAATCATATTCATGCAAAGCTATTACATATATTGGTTTCATGTAACTTCTAATATTTTAACATGAAATTGTAAATATTTTTCAGTGATAACGCACGGGGTAATGACCTACCCCACTCACGCACACTTGGAAATATAACACGATCTCATAATCTTTAACGTTTTCTAAAAGAATCGAATTACACTAAAATAGCTTCCTGTAAAATAAGATGTTTTATCCTTTGCAAATAATCCTCTACAACTCTCATTAGGGAATCTGTTTGTGGATAAGTGCGGATTATCGCACATCCTTGGTATAGTAGAGTAAGATGCAGAACTCCTCAGAGAATTCGGTCTCGAAAGGAATAAAACACGGTTTTAAAGAAAATACGAAATTTTACTATAAAGTAAACAAATTTAAAATAATTTAATTCATATATTCGTTTTTCCAAAGAAAGAAATTTTGTGAAAATTATAGCTTATACATACTCGAAAATGAAAAGATAAAAGTTTCAAGAAAGTACCCTCAAATTTCAATAAGATATTTTTTTCATTAAAATACCATAAATTTTATTCCAACTAGTTTTTATCACTAAAATACCATTCAATTTAAAATACATTTTTATTAAAACCTCGAATTTCTAAGATTAACATGTTTTTATCAAAAACACCCTCAAAGTTTAATTTTAAAACAATAATAAAACATTTTACATAAAACACCCTTGAGAAATGCAAACATGCAAATACACATAATAAATAATTTGAATAAATATTTAAGGACCTTAGATTAATCATGGGTTAAGCGGTATCAAATCTCTTGAGCCTCGGAGAGCCGAAGAAAGTGAGTGCTTGTCTATCCAGGTTAGATAACATTATAAATTAAAGAAATTATCAATGGTAATCGTCTTGGAAAAATACACAAATCATGTCGTTCATGTGCAGCGATAGCCCGATTATTCCCAAACTTAATATTTCCAATGGATAAATCTTTTAAAAAGATATAATTAGAAATTGAACTCGAATCATAAATTGACTTGAATTCTAATCTAACTTGAACTCGAATTTAAACTTAAACTTGACTTAAACCTAACCCTGAACTTGACTTGAACACGAATTTGAACCTGATCTATCTACTTGAAAACTTGACATGTATGCATGTACTCAACAAGTATATCTGAAACCAACTTGACTCGAACCATGAATACAAATGATATTACTTACACTTGACATGACTACATGAGCTCAATCTTGATATCACCTTTTGTATACGTGGACTCGATCAAGGATTGTAACCTTAATCATAAATTAAATATACACGGGGTGTTGGGATAGTTTAAGTGTGAATCCAATAGAATCATATGAGTCCCCCAAGATCATGAATCCATATCTACTGACACAAGCAATCTATCATGAAGGCCCGTATTTCCTTGCTCCTGAATTATAGCTTATTGAATTTGGAATACTTCAACACTAAGTTGAAGCCCGCTACTAACACTTGATTCGGGCCCGTGATTTCTTGCCTCTGAATTACAATCTGTTGAGTTCGAGAACACTCTTAATATTGGTTGACATTCACACTTGAGTTGACGTTAAGTTAGATTACCTTTGTAGAGACCTCTTATGACACTTGCATTCATTTCATGTTCACTACACTTACACTACACAGCCATGCTACATTTGGTTACTAGGCTCATATTATATTACCATGCTTATATAGTTTCTTTTATATTGTCTGTTATATTACAACTATCATGCCATATTAATTATATGATTAACCACCAAATTATTTTGGCTATCCTTCTATTTGGTCATTATAATTTTATACTTCCTATCTTTTCTTGGGGACTTACCGAGCTTAAGTTTGCTGACGGACATCCACCCATCTTTTTCTTTCTTTTGGATGTTCGTCAGGTGGTCTAGAGACTGAAGAGATAGAAACGACTACAGAAGATTATGACCAGCTAGCTTCACATGCCGATTTCTACTTTTCTTTTCAACTCTAGTTTCTGTATGCCACATTTTTAGGCATTTCATTTTATTGTACTTTGTTTTCAGTTATCTTGTATCCCAACTATGTGAGAATTATGAATGTAAATAAAGTTGTTGAAACTTCAATCTCATGTTAATTTCTTTTCATTTTTATATTGATCATTTAGCTTAGCGTGTTTATTTTGAAAATGACTATTTCCCCCCAATAAAAGAGCAAAACTCTGTTCAAAATTTGAAAGAGGCAACACCTCACGTGCCTTACACGAGGGCGCCAGCGCCAAGAGTTAAAAACTCCGAGGCAGCGCCTCACGTGCCCCGCACGAGGGCGCCGGCGCCAGAACTAAAATTTCTCTATCATTGGATCAAAAATCCAATGGGGATGACAAATCATCAAAATACAGAATTAAATTCTGTTGAGAAAATATTCCTCAAATCTTTCTAAACGAGAAACATTATTCTCTGTAAAACAGATTACCGTTGGGTTAAAAATCCAATGGTGATTAAAAAATTACCAAGCCATGGAATAAGCTCTGTATGGGAAAATATTTCCCTAATCTTGTTAAAAACAAGAAAAATATCTTCTGTAAAACAGAAGTCCTTGGATCAAAGATCCAACAGTGGATAAAATCCCCAAATCAATTAAGGATCTCTCAATGAGAGATTTCTTCAACTAAATCAACAGACCTGCTTCTACTATATAAAGGACTCAAGACTTCAAGTCTTGTAGACGGAGGAACCCCCCATAAATTTTAAGTCCAAAAAAAAGAAGAGCAAGCAAAAAAAAAAGCTTTAAGAGAGAAGAAAGAAGAAGAACTTTTTTCGTGGTAAATAAAAGTAGTAGAGATCAGAGCATCTCATCTGCATATCTAAGGGTTTAACCCTCATAAAAAAACATAGTTCTTTCCCTGGATTTGAGATCCATGAGACAAGTCTCTCACAAATGAGAATTTAATTCTCATGGGGATGAATTTGTTCTTGGGGATCGAAGATACAAAGAAGAACAGAGAATTGAACTCTTCAGAACATAATACACGAAGAAAAATCAGCGCCAAGCGCCTCACGTGCCCCTCACGTGGGCGTTGCTTAATAAAGAGTGATTAACACTCAGTGGTTGGTGCTCAGCATCAAGCGCTCCACGTGCCCCTCACGTGGGCGCTATTCAGCATAAAGTGCTTTGCACTCAACAACCAGCCTTCAACGCTTGGCGCCTAGCACCAAGCGCCTCACGTGCTCCACACGTGAGTGCCATAAAGAGTGTTTAACACTCCATAAAAAACAAAAAAGGGGAAAAGCAAGATAAATTGTGGGTGTCAGAACCCATATGGATGCTCAGTATTGTTGGCACAGAAAGGGGACCAAGCCCAAGCAAGTGTTTAACACTTTATTCAAAAACGAAATGACTGGGCTGAGCCCAAGTTTGGCCAAACTCCTAATCAACCGAGCTCATGTGCTCTTTATTTTCCAGAGTAGTCTGAGTCCCAAAAAAGACTACCGAGCTTCTGACGAATATTCATTGGCTGCAGGGTACATCTCCCCACACCTCTGATATATATCGTTGTAATTCTTCAACGTCTTCAGAGAGGTGGCGGGTCCCGAAAACCAACAACTCCTTGGACCGCAATGTCCTTACACTAGTTATGGACCGCAACGTCCTTAAACTAAGACAATAGAGCCCAAATGCTCTTTTGTTGGGTCTGAATGATCCCAAAAATCCTGTTGAGTAGATCTTAGTCTAAAATTAGACTAACGTATCCTCAACAAACATTTAAATTGATCTTAATCCCAAATGAGATCAACGATTCTTAAATCGAACCAAACCCAAATCTAAGAAGATACGGATTCGGACTAATCCACGCCCTACGGGCGACAACACAAATTAGTCTCCGTAAACAATCCACGGGCAATCAAAAATAAAAAAAAATACACATGACACTAAGTGACCTTCTAGAGCAGGAGAAAGTGGTTACCGCGATGCGGTAGCGTAATTAACTGTAGGGGCTTGCGCCTGCAGAGAAGAGCGTTCCCACAATCAAAAAACCCTCACAAACGAGGGGGACTATGATAAAGTCCGCTACAACGGCCGCATTCGTCCAAACCTTCGATGCACGGTACCATAAATCAACTTGTCATCTTCGGAGTGGTGGATGGATAAATCCAAATAGCATCTGCCCCCAAATTCAGGCAATACGTTTGTCTTCCCCGTTTTCGGCGTTGAACAGATTCTGGCACACCCGGTGGGACCTTTTCCTCTTTCCACTCCACACTTCGTGTGTCGTGTTCGCAAAAAAATCGCGGTTTAATATGGTTGCCCTTGGATTCAAGGTACTAAGACTTGGTGTCTTGCTCCATGCAGAAAAGGAGATAACATCGATGGCCTCCAGCTGCAACAGCAAGTTCCACTCCGTCCCCGCCGAAGGAGTGACTTATGGGCCCCAAGCAGCCTCCATCTTTGCAATGCCGGTGGGACAGGTGACTCAGGCCACCACTGGACTGTTTTTTGGGACTATGATCCCACCAGCAAGCTTCAGTGCTCCAGTGCCATCACAAGAAGCTCTGAAGAAGTCGGTTTTTGATTGACTTGCAACCACCACGGCCCCTCTCAACGAGTCGTTCAAGTCTGCCACCTCGGTCTTTGACAAACTGAGCCAAAGATCCAGTAGGCCCGCAAAGAGGCTCGTAATACCTGAAGGGGTTATCCCGAAGCGGATAGCCATTCCAATTCCGGCAGATGAAGTCGTCAAAGGGGATTCTCCTGCTAAAAGATCGGTCTTTGCAAGATTGGCCATACCAACTTCTGCTTCTGGATAAGTCACCAAGACCGCTTCCCCTATCAAAAAGTCAGCCTTCGAAAAATTGACCGTCCCCTCTCAACGGACGTCAGTCTTTGACAGGCTGACACCAACAGCAGCCTCTCATCAGAGCAGGGGGCATGACAAAGTGGCTTCAACGACAGAGGTAGTCCCGTCTGCAAGACATGCTCGGCGTCGCTACTGGCGCCAAGTGAGGAAAGCTGGGGGCAGTTCCCCCTCTGGACTTATCCCACCAGGTCCAATGGTGGAAATTGATACTGCTGTTCCAACGGGGAACAGTTTCGATCCGCTCAAGAGGGTGCGAAAGAACTCTCCAACCGCTGTACTGAATGAGCCGCCTCCACATGTTGAAAACATGGTACAGGCGAAGCCGGAACAGCCCCCTCAGCGGATGTCCTCCCGAATCCACAGAGTCTGGTGGAAAGTTCAGGATTCTGTAATCAACAAGGACTATTCTCGTTGACCGGAGAAAATGAAGGTTCGACAAGAGGGAAGTAGTCCCTATAGCATGCAGCGAGGGACTTCTCTGGCACCTGTTGTAATAGCTCTTTTGACTTCGGCCTCCCACAAAAAGAGAAGGCCTGAGAATCTCCCACCACCGGCGGCAAATATCAAAGGCAGTGGACCCAAACGCCCTAAGTCTGGGGGCATGGTAGTACACACGGTGTACATGGCTTCCAGGAAAGAGGAAAGCCATACTTCCATGGGTTATCGGCCACTTACACGATCGGTGACAAAAGCTCAGGAGCAACAACAAAAGCTCCAGGAGATATTGAAAAGGATGGCCGCACTCACTAGGCAAGAAAGAAAGCTCGGAAGTATCGTCGGAACAACGCCAGGAACAAGAGACCGACACCGAATTCCTATGAAGGGTGCTTGAAAAGAAAGATAAAGAGGCCACGGAACGAGCGGCTAATATAAAACAAATAGCACTCCTATTCCAAGACATGATGGGGATGATGATCCAACCGAAGACCCTCCAATAATTATTGAAGACGACCGAGGGGAGACATCAAACCCTCTTTCGGCTCTATCAGCAGCCAGGGAGGATACGATCTCCAAAGCTGCCCTTGACGACTACATAGCTCAACAAATACGAGCTCATCAGGCAAGCGAAGCAGCGGGCCAAGTCGTTAGAACTGGACGACCTTATCCAGACTGATACGATCAAATCAAGTACCCTCCAGGATCTACGATCCCTAAATTCCATGTGTATAAGGGGACGGGCAATCCCCATCAGTACGTCGCTCAGTTCAGAACTCTATGCGGCAATACTGGAGGCGATGAAAAACTACTGCTTCGCCAGTTCGTCGACAGCTTGGCAGAGACAGCATTTGAATGGTACTCAGAGCTTCCGAATGACTCCATCAAAACATTTACAGAAATGGTGCTACTGTTCATGCAACGGTTCGCAAGCGCAAGCAAGCACACCCCGATAATGGCATTAATCAATGCTAGAGTGAAGCCAGGAGAGACCTGGGTTCAATACGCAATTCGATGGCGGAACCTATGGTTGAAATGCGAACAACGCATAGAAGAAGCTCCTGTCGTGGGTATGTTCGTCGGGACCCTTGATCCTCAGGCGACTATATCCCAATTTATGATGTTCTTCAATTCGACCACCTTCTAGGCCCCGATTTACAAGGTGGCCCAAATGGACCAAATGGACCATAGGTCGACCTCTTCAAAAACGGATCTCCGGAATGAAAAGGGAAAAGGGAAAGCGACCTTCATTGCCAATGCTCAACAACAACCGAGTGACTCGAAACCGGTTGCTCGCCAAAGCAACAAACCACGATCCCTCAAAGAGAAGTTGAGACGTCCTTACTCGTTTCCCTGGGATAAAACGAGGAGACTGCTCGAATTGGCAGTGCGCAACAGGCTCATCACTCTGTCGGATCTGAGACGCTCACTGTAGCCTGATAACGTCAACAGTCCTAACTACTACCCCTACCATAGGGTAATGGGCCATCCAATTGAAGATTGCTACATCTTCATAAACTGGGTTGAGGACCAGTACCAACTAGGCAAGTTCGCGTTGTCCGAAAACTGGAAGGTAAACCCACCACAGTAGCACACTCCTAAAAAGGTGGACACGCCGGGGGCATCATGCTCATTTATAAAAGAAGCACCGTGGGAAATTGTTCTTTCGGCTAAAACTAAAAGAATGCTGAAAGATCTTCAAGCATGCCCGGTAATCAGGTGGAAAAGCCCGTTGGAGCCCGAGATCATTGAGGGGATATTGAAACCGCGTCCAACGCCAAAAGTTGGTAACGATGGGCAAAACCTTCAGGCCAAGCCTTCGAAGCCTTCGAAGAAAAAGAAGAAGACCAAGAAGCCCGCGCAGCTCGACAACAATCGTACAGATCTGCAAAGGTAAATCAACGCATTGGAGGAATACAACCAAAAAGCACGGACGCCAATCACAGTGGAAGAATTCCTCAAGCATATTCATGAGAACGGAGACAGTGACATTGATGAAGGAGACGACTCGTCAGAAGAACCCGAGAATTATGTGGCGAGTTGCCACATGATCTCTCACTCGTTGGTAAATGGCAAAGAAGCTCCTGACGTAGAAAAACTGGGAGCAGATCCAGAACCAAAATCCTTAGAACCGTCAGATGACCTGATCGACAAGCTGCTGAACGAAGCCCTCCAAAGGAGCAAAGCTGACCGAGAACGTGAAATAGCCATATACGAAAAGGCCAAGCGTCGGCGTCAAGCTGTAGAAGCTTTGGTAATGAGAAGTCATAAAGTACCCCAACCGGATCAAAGCACACCTGCCACCAGCAAGAGCAGAATCAAGGTAGGGAAGCAGTTCGCCAAAGCTCTGTTAATGGGAATGAAGCTGCCACTTTTCGAAGAAAATACTCCCGGGAGTACGTCCCTTGACGAAGCAGACATACATCCGAACTACTGCTTGTACCATCGGAGGTCACACACCCTACCGAAGAGTGCAATGCCTTCAAGAAGTGGTGGCAGGGATACGTTGTCCACCGACAACACCTCAAGTGGATGAAGCGCAAAGATCGTCGGGAACAGAGAAGCATGATAGTCGAGCATAAAGGAATAGCTGGTAACTGTCATATGGTTGATGCCATCCCAAAAAAAAGGGAAATCTCAAGTTCTTACTTTCGGGAGCGATTCGGACGAAGAAATGGCCCTCGGCCCTCTCTTCAAGGAATCCACTTCTGGAAAAGAAGAAGAGGTGAAGAAATGCGAGAACATTCAGCTGCGTAATCGTACGTTGCCTGAAAAGAATCTTGGACCCTCAAACAAAGGTTCGGATAAGAGAGACAAGGGGAAGGAAAAATTCCCTGAGAAAATTGCCCTCGATGACGGAGTCGTCAAAGAGCTTGTAGCCAAAGACCCACCAAAGAAAAACAAAGTGGATTACAATGTCCTGGCACACCTGAGGAAGATACCCTCACAACTGAGCATACTGGACGCTCTCCTCTTGTCCAAAGAGGCACGAGATTCTCTAATCAAGACACTACAAAAGCCTGATCAGTTCCAAGCTTTCCTTACGGAAGAAAAGATGAAGGACGAGCTGGCAGAGGTTCATAGAGCTGACATCACATTCGGCGATGAAGATTTCCTCCTCGGAACGTATGAGCACAACCGTCCCCTGTATGTCGTTGGGTATTGCCACGACATCAAGATAAGAAAGATCATGTTTGACAACGGGTCCTCCGTCAACCTTCTTAATGTGAGAGTATTGAAGGAGATTTGCATGAACGTTCAACACCTGGCTCGGGACAAAATTACTAACTTCGGGTTCGACTCGCAGTCATCACGGACACTTGGATCTATAATATTGACATTACGTTTCGGGATGCTCGTCACTGACATCAAGTTTCACATCATCGACGCTAAGACTTGCTACAATGCTTTGCTCGGTAGGCCTTGGTTACATGAATACATCATCCCTTCTACACAACATCAGTGTATGAAGTATTTCAAAGACGGCCTCAAGTGCAAAGTTACAGGGGAGCTAAACCCATTCTCCGTAAATGAAGTCCACAAGTATGAAGACGCTAAGTACTTCCTACCAGATTTCGAAGACACGGAAAGATATCGTAAATCGGAGAATAAAAAGAAAGTCGTCGCCACCATCCCAATCTCTGGGAGCGATACCGAAGATGATGAAGAGATGGTCTTCTCGGAGAAATCCCAAGGCAGCGGGTCTGGACCGTCTACTCCTATTTTGGTCTTCGGCAACGACTCTGAAGATGAAGTCAACACAGTATTCTCTGTTCGTCCATCAATACAAACCTTCATTGGAGATGATCAGAGCTTGCAAATCACCATGGTTCCACAGCACCATTACAGAGAACTTGATGCGCGGCGTGCAAGAGCTGCAGATCTTCTACGTTCCTCCTAGGCGAAAAGGTGATCCTCTTCTACCAATCTACGGAGACTAAGATAGAAAAAGAAGTCTGACATGGTGCCAATTTTGCGCTTGATAGGCTCCAACCAATCCGTCTGCCCAAATAGCGTTGTTAAGATGCCGGTGCGTACCATTCAAACAGACCGCTTGACAAGCCCAGTTCTACAACAAAATTGGGACATTCCCGGAACTCAGCAAAAGATACCAAACGGAAGGATGGAAACGATGGGGCTTGGGTACGTTCAGTCTAAGAAACGGGAGCGATTTCATGGTTTCCATGTCATAAATAACTCCGGTAGAGAAGCGAATCCATTTCCAGATAGCGTTGATGTCGAACCAGAGCGAGATCCCGCCGTGAGAATACTAAGCCCATCATTCAAAAAGCAGATTGACAAGCTAATAAGGGAAGCGGGTCAAAAGGTTCGGGATGACCACAGCCGCGAAATGACCATTTATGAGAAAGCCAGGATGCAGCGTCTCATTCAGCAGCCTATGGAAAAAGAAGACTATGACGCCTTTCACCCTCAGCCTGCTATGCGCTCTCGTGGTAAAGGAAAAGTCCGATGTAGAAGCTATAACAAGATCAAGAACGGGAACGGCGTTCAAAGACAGCGAAACGGATCCAAGAAGCCACGCGATTGAGAAAAAGTCAGCTGGAATCCGTCTTTTATGAAAACGATGGGTAGAGAATACTCTTTCCCTTAAGACAAGACAAGAAAAATATTCAACCTTGTCATGAAGCATCAAATGATGACACTCCCGGAGTCTCGGCACCCTGATCAAATAAAACGAGATCCATGATCCGGCTTATTGCTTCTACCATCGAGCAATATGACATCCTTTTGAAGATTGCTTCACCTTCAAAGACTGGGTCGAAGACCAGTATCAACAAGGCAGGTTCGCTCTATCCGACAGTTGGAGGGTAGCCCCGCTATGAAAGCATGAGCCAAGAGTAACCTACACTGCGAGAGAAAGTCCAGATCAATATCGAGCTTGGAAACGAACTCGTACCTGTCACGTGATAACATTCTCAAAGGAGGAGGAGCAAGAGAATATTGACTGCCTCTCCCACTGCTTCGCAGACGAGGATGAGGGTGAGGGTGAGGTAATTTTAGAATTGTCACCGGCGCCAAAAGTGTTGGAAGATGGGATACGCACCACAGCGGACAACCTGAAAAAAATCGACTTGGGGACAGAAAGCGAGCCAAGGCCAACGTTCGTCGGTGATCTGCTGTGTGAAAAACAGGTGGCCACACTAAAAGACATGCTTACGCAATATAAAGACTGCTTCACATTGAATTATTCCGAGATGCCGCGACTAGATCCAGAAAATAGCAGTGCATAAATTGGCTATATCACTGGACATTAAGCCAGTCAAGCAGGTATCAAGAAGAATGCGGCTCAAACTTGAAATGAGTATCAACGCCGAGGTCAAGAAACTAATTGACTCTGGCTTCATCCAAGAAGTTCAATACCCTGACTGGATCGCCAATATCGTTCCGGTGATGAAGAAAAATGGGGCAGTACGCATCTGTGTGGACTTTCGGGACCTCAATAAAGCTTGTCCAAAGGATGACTTTCCCGTACCGGTTACCGAGCTGATGATCGATAACACGTCCACTCACGAGGTCTTCTCCTTCATGGATGGATCTTCAGGGTACAATCAAATAAAAATGCATGCTGAAGACCAAAAGCACACCGCCTTCCGGACTCCGCTAGGCATATTCTGCTATAAGGCGATGTCCTTCGGCTTGAAGAATGCTGGCGCTAGCTACCAGAAGGCCATGATGAAGATCTTTGATGACCTCATACACGAGATTGTCGAATGTTACATTGACAACCTCATGGTGAAAAGAAAATCTTACGGGGATCACTGGGAGCATTTGAAGGTAGTGTTCCAGCGTCTTCGGAAATATAATCTGAAGATGAACTCTCTGAAATGCGCGTTTGGAGTCTCCTCAGGCAAATTCCTGGGATTCATCGTACAACATCGGGGCATTGAAATAGATCCGTCAAAGATCAAGGCAATTATAGAAATGCCTTCATAAAGAACTCTCAAGCAATTGCGGTCTCTCTAAGGAAAGCTCGCATATATACGGCGGTTCATAGCCAACCTCTCCAGAAAGTGTCATCCCTACAGTCACCTGATAAAGAAGGGGGCCCCGTTTGTTTGGGATCGTAAATGCCAAAGTGCACTGGACGAAATCAAGCAATATCTGCAGAACCCGCCAGTACTGACTGCTCCGGTCAAGGGAAATCCCATCATCCTGTACACAACAGCCCTTGAAGGTTCTTTAGGCGCTATGGGCACACGAGAATGACCAGGGGAAGGAGAGAGCTCTCTATTATTTGAGTCGAGTCATTCTGGGAGCAGAAAACAACTACCCTCCCCATTGAAAAGTATTGCCTGGCACTGATCTTCGCGATAACGAAGCTCAGGCACTATGCCTTGGCACATGATGTCCATCTCATATCATAGGTGGATCCTCTCAAATATTTGATGTCAAGAGACATACTAACAGGAAGGGTTGCCAAATGGGCCCTCCTCTTGATGGAGTTCTCGATAATATATCGACCCCTCAAGGCAGTAAAAAGCCAGGCTATTGCCGACTTTCTTGCTGAACATCCAATACCAGCCGACTCTCCCTTCAATTGCGAATTGCCGGATGAACACGCGTTCGAAGCAATCGAAGGGAAGACGGAGGAAAATAATGTTCAATAGGAACTTTACTTCGATAGAGCGTTCTCCATGAATAAGCGAAAGCACAACACCCCCATAATCAAAGCTGGGGTGGCCTTATCTTTGTGACTCCACAAGGAGGGATAATGTGTTTCGCCCTTTCCTTAACAGAGCCAAGAACAAACAATGAAGCGGAATATGAAGCTTTGATAGCGGGTCTTGAGATCGTTATTGACATGGGGATCGAAAACCTCCTCATATATGGAGACTCCCAGCTGGTCGTTAGCCAAGTAAATGGCGACAACCAGACGTGCAAGCCAGAGTTGGTGAAATATGGTGAAAGAGTGCAACAATTGCTGATACAAATTCCCTCCTACATCCTGGAAAGCGTACCGTGCGGAAAATAGCAAGGCGGATGCATTGTCCAAACTCGCTAAAAAAATGGCTGACGAAAACCTTGATAACGTAAGGATCATTGTGCAAAGCCGCCGGATTCTTGTACTAGCAGAGATATCTCCGAAGTTGCCTGAAAAAGAGGAAGCAACCAAACAAGCGGCCTTTCAAGTAGAAGACGAAGAAAAAGCTAGGGATTGGAGAGAAGTCTTCATAGACTACTTCAAATCTCATCAAACGCCCGAAGATGCCTTGTCAAGATATCAACTCATGAAGCGGGCCCTGTCCTTCTCCTTCGTCAATGATACTCTATATAAGAGATCGTTCGACTGTCTGTGGCTGAGATGCCTGGGACCAGAAGAAGCAAAAAGGGTCATCCAAGAAACTCACGAAGGACTCTGTGGTTCTCATCAGGCCGGGCCAAAAATGAAGCGGAAGATCAAAAGAATGGGTTACTATTAGCCCATAATGATTCGGGACTGCCTTGAATATGCGAAGCAGTGTCACTCGTGCCAAATTCATGGGGACTTCATCCACCAGTATCCAAATCCGCTACACCCGACATTGGCTAGTTGGCCGTTCGAAATGTGGGGGACCGATATAATCGGGCCCATAGAGCCAGCATCACCCAGGGGACATCGGTTCAGATTGGCAACGACCGATTACTTCTCCAAGTCGGCAGAAGCAGTACCGCTAAGAGAAGTGAAGACGGAGAACATCCTCCATTTCTTCAGGACACATGTCATCTACCGGTTCGGCACCCCGCGACGAATCATCTCGGATAATGGGCCAGCCTACAGGAGCCATAAGATCAACCGCTTCATATAGCAGCATAATATAGATTAGAGATACTCTTCAGTCTATAATCCCGGAGCTAACGGTCTAGCTGAGGCTTTCAACAAGACCCTGACGAAGATCATGAAGAAAACGGTGTCCAGAAATAAAAGGGACTGGCATGAGAGACTGCATGAAACTCTTTGGGCATATCGAACCACATTCAAAACGGACATGAATACAACACCATTCACGATGGTATTCGGCACGGAAGCGGTACTTCCCTTGGAGATAGAGCTACCCTCTCTGCGAGTAGCAGTTCGATACGAGCCGACGGATGAAGAAAATGCCTATCTTCGGCTTGAGGAGCTCGATGCCCTCGATGAAACTCGTCTCATGGCGCAGCAAAACCTGGAAGCTTACAAAGCAAGGATGACGCGTTCATACGAAAGACTGACTAGGCCGAGAACATTCCGCCAAGGCGAACTCGTACTAATTGTCAAAACACCTATGATCCCCAACCGTGCAAAGCGGGGAAAATTCGAGCCGAACTACGAGGGTCCGTATATCATAGACAAGGTCTACCAAGGTAGGGCCTACATACTCATCAATATGCATGACGAAAGACCCTTCCGGCCAATAAACGGCCGGTTCCTTAAGAAATACCACGCTTGACAGTCACGGCTCAGGTTAATGATAGATGACGACGCCTATGTCCGCTCGCTATCTTCCTGAATCAAAACTCTAAAAGTAGTATTCAACAGTACTTTTTCCCAAACACAGAGATCTACGGACCGGGAAGTCCCTAAACTAACAATGGACCGAGATGTCCTTAAACTAACAGTGGACCGAGATGTCCTTAAACTAACATTGGACTGAAATGTCCCTAAACTAGTACTCTCCACCTCAAACATGGCGATATCTTTTCCTGGGATCTGCATTGCTATCAAAGTTCCCACGGAGTAAAAAAATGGTACATCCACAAGCGAAATGGGCACGGGCTCCGTGAGTAAGAACAGCAGGGCTACCGACGAGTTTGTGAAAACCTGAAAGGGCGCACTCTTGTTAAAATAAAGACACCCGCAAGGTCCTCTCGACCTTGTGAGGAGAAGACACCTGCGTGAGATCCTTACGACTCACAAAGGAGCAACACACTTAGGGATCCCCATGATTCCTAAGGAGAAATCACACTTACGAGATCCTCACGACTCGTAAGGAGAATCCCCCGTATGAGACCCTCACGGCTCATAGAATTCAAAAGCCTTAAGATATAGGGACCTGAACTTGTTCTTAAGCCACCACACTCCCCAAGTTGCCCTATAAGCGGTCCAATAGTGACCCTTGTATACAATCCACGGGCACAAACAAACGTTCCCTCACCAAATCCCACCAATGACGAGGAGTGTCCTCATGTAGTGAACGGCACTTACAAGTCTTCTCGACTTGTAAGGAGAAAACACTCTTGTAAGATCCTTACGGCTTACAAGAGAAAATATCACTTAGGAGTCCTGATTTGTGTGTGATTTTAACGATCAAAAATAATATTACCGCAATCAAGAACGGCGTCGCTTGGTAGCTAGCCGGTGAATACGGGTCGGTCCACAGGGATGATGTGAATTTTCTAATTGTTCTAACGAGCTAATTCCAAATGGTGTTTGGATCTTTATCACTAAAACTAATCTGATTTAGACTAGGGTTTAGGAAACTTGCTAGGGTTAGATTTAGGTTAAGTTTGGTAAAATAAAATTTCCCACCTCTTTCAATGCCCTAAATTAGATCTTTTAGGTGTCATGGTAATTATTAATAGAGGGGATTAGGACGATCGGGACGAAACGATGTTTCTTCCTCTTGGCCCTTGTCCGTCCTTTATTAATCCTTACCCTAACCTCCATGGAAGACATGCATATCCGGTCTTTTATACTACGGTATCACCGTTACCTCGTGGGTAGGGTGCCGTAGGGAGAAGAATATGTATGTATGCATAGAGTCCTAATTATTAACAAGTGATTGGGTAAGAAAGGGGTGAGAGATTTGCATCTCTCAAACCCTTCCCTATTCCTAACCCTAACAAGTGAGGAAACTACTCGCTCATTGAGGGATCTACAAAAGTCATAATTTTTATTTTGGTTTTCGTTTTAAGAGATTAATTAACTACTGCAGTTTAATAAAAATTCTAATCTAGATTTAAAACTAAGGCAAAGAATAGATCTATCTAGGGCAGAAATTAAAACTAAGAACTAGGGGAGAAAATAAAAACTACTTACAAATTGATGCTCTCCAAAACTTCAAAAGAATTCTGAATTTTATTAATGAAAAGAGGCTTGACCTGATACAAGTATTTGGGTCTCTATTTATAGGACATAGAAAACCCTAGGTTTACAATCACCGCATGTATGCTTTTACAAAAATACCCCTAGGAAGACTATTCAACGCGCCGTCAGACATTTTGGAAATTTTTCGCCACTACGGGCTATACCCGGCCGCAGAACCACGGCCATAGGCCAGGTTTGGCCGCGGTTCCTCGGCCAAATAGGAGGCTTGTGGGTTGTACTTTCCTGTGCTGGTTCTGGTCTTGTTTGTCTTTCTATTTCTTTGGTTGGTTCTTCAGAATATCTTCCATTTTTCTTCCAGATCTCTACAGTGAGTAATGTAGTGGACTTTTACTATTTGCTTCGTGTCGAAGTCTTGCACCTTGCGCTGCCTTGTTCTTTGTGAACTGATTTTCGTGTAGGCTTGATCAAGATTCTTCTATTTGTTGGTCGTAGTCTCACTTTTGTATTGTCTTTTATCTTTTTCACTGTTTTTGTTCCGAGAACCTGTAACCTATAACTAAGTAGCAGACATGGGTCATAAGCACCTGTTTATTTGTAAACTGAATAAGAATGGGGAATAAAATAATGCAAAATTATGGTATGAACAAATACCCCCAAACTTATCTTTTGCTCGTCCTCGAGCAAACCTAGTTTTATTCTCAACAAAATCCTAACCTCACTTTCGCAGGGAAACGCGATTGCGCTGAGCTCGTGCAACAAGCCGTTAAACCTCTAGGTGTCCCTAGTAGGAGGAGTGTTGTCTTCTGAGGGTTTTCAGTGGATACTACCCACAAAATCCTATCAATTCGGCACATTAAATTTTATTCTCCAATTAGGTTTTCCAATAAGGAAGTCTATTATCTTCGACTCATAAATTATCCACCCTTATTATTCACGCTTCCTTATCATTTAACTTAAGATTATATATATTCTGTAGACTTACTTAGCTTTTGGCATCTTTTAAGCTTTCCTTCTAGGGTTCTATCTCAACTTAGGAATTTTTATCATCTCTATTAAAGATATAAGTCCTATTCTTCATTCCTATCTCTTATCTAAATCCCAATCACATACCCCTACGTGTGTGTATATATCACCCCTACATTTGGAAATTCAAATCAAGCAATCATACTCTTGTCTGTTGTCCAAAGCACTTCTTAATTGGTGAATTTTAGATGAATTTTGCTCACACATTCTTCATGCGATTGTTAATAGTTCTTGAGGTACCAACAACCGATTACAAAATGTGTATGCACATTAAAGTGTAATTCCTAGTCTTGTAACACCTAAGGGTTTAGCAGTGACTCCCCAACCAGTTGGTCTAAGGCACTAGGTGATGAAGCACCCTCGCTAAATATTTTTCTATTTTTGCAGCCTTAAGTAATTACAAAAACCAGTGTTCGTTTTTTTCTTTATTCACACTTGTATATTTTTTATTTTATTTCCCTTTATACTGAGGACTTTAGATAAGAGCATTTCAAGGTCTCTCCTACTATTCCAAGTTTCAAGGTTCGTGTTTGTGCAATTCGTAGGGTATATATTTTCAGAATTTAGACTTAAGCTTAGGAATTATTTTTCAAACTTATACTTTAAAAAAAATATCAATACTTTTCCCTTGTTTTAACTTAGCCCAAGAAGTGAACTCAAAATTTGCCTATTTCTAAATAAACTACAAAGATATATACTTTCTACCGTTAAATTTTAAGAAAGGTTATTTTTAGGGTTTTTAATTTACTAAGTCTAAGATCTAGTTGTTCCTAACTAGTTGACCTATTTGTCAAACTTAAGTCAAATATGACCAAAATTGAATACTTTAATTTTTATAATTTTTGAAATTTTTAATTTTTATGGGTTTTTCTTTTTCTATATTTTTTTATTTTTCAAATTTGTCAATTTTTATGATTTTTATATAAGGATGCAAATGCAAAAATATACATATGAATGCGAAGGAAGAAAACTTACCGAGCATACCCCCAAACTTAAACTGGACAGTGTCCTCACTGTCAGGCTGCACCATGTGGGTCGAAAATGTCGGCAATTTCCTGTTATTTTTTTATATTTATATTTACAAATGATACACACCCCCAAACTTATTTGAAATAAAGTTTTGGAAAAATGATCAAAAATTTGGGGGTAAAATGGAGGAAAATTAATCGGTGTAAATCGGCTCCTGCAAAAACAAGAGCTCCTCCGATGTGTCCGTAGTGAGGAACGGTTTCAATCGATGTCCATTTACTTTGAATAAAGTACCGTCCTCCGGATTTTCAAGATCTACCGCACCGTGCGGATATACGGTGCGTACTAAAAATGGCCATTTCCACCAAGATCTAAGCTTGCCGGGGTGAAAGTGTAACCGAGTGTCATAGAGTAAAACCTGTTGACCAGGTTTAAACGTTTTGCGCATAAGGTGTTTGTCATGGAACACCTTAGTTCGGTTTTTAACAATGACAGCATTATCATAAGCCTCATCCCGCGGCTCTTCTAGTTCGTTTAATTGCAGCTTTCGATTGCTGCCTGCATCTCCCATTGATAAATTCAACTCCTTGATCGCCCAAAATGCCTTGTGCTCGATCTCAAGTGGGAGGTGGCAAGCCTTCCCATAAACAAGCCGGTATGGAGACATACCAAGATCGATCTTGTATGCAGTACAGAAAGCCCATAGTGCATCGATCAGTTTGTGTAACCAATCTTTACGGTTTTTAGAAACTGCTTTCTCCAAGATTTGCTTAATTTGCCGATTCGAAACCTCTGCTTGCCCACATGTTTGGGGATGGTATAGCGTTGACAGCTTGTGTGTAATGGAATATTTGCATATTAAGGACTCAAAAGTCTAATTGCAGAAGTGAGATCCATTATCATTTATAATTGCTCGAGGGTGCCCAAACCGAGAAAAGATGTGTTCTTTAAGAAATCGAACGACAACCTTGTTATCGTTCGTTCGACTAGGCACAGCCTCGACCCATTTTGACACATAGTCAACAGCCAAAAGGATATACACATTCCCAAAGGAATTGGGAAATGGTCCCATGAAGTCTATTCCCCAAACATCAAAAATATCCACAACCAAAATTGGTTGGAGCGGCATTTCGTTTCTCTGCGATATCCGGCCCAAGTGTTGGCACCGGGAGCATGTCTTGCAGTATTCATATGCATCCTTAAAGAGTCGTGGCCAATAGAAACCACACTGCAAGATTTTCTCGGCTGTCTTCTTTGGGCCAAAGTGCCCGCCACACGCTTGATCGTGGCAAAAAGACAACACACTCTTAAACTCATTTTCAGGTACACACCGACGAATGATTTGGTCGAAACAGTATTTAAAAAGATACGGCTCATCCCAGTAAAAATGTTTTACTTGGGACAAGAATCGGAGTTTATCCTGTTTCGACCAATCTTTAGGTATCAAGCCGGTGGCCAAGTAGTTTACTATATCAGCGAACCAAGGTTCGCATGACAGGCTTAAGAGTTGCTCATCGGGAAAAACATCTTTGATTGGAATTTCAAGTGTAGGCGAAGAAGGAAGGCATGAAAGGTGATCGGCCACTACGTTTTCACATCCTCTTTTGTCCCTTATGGCAAGGTCAAACTCTTGTAGCAAGAGGGCCCAACGTATTAGCCTCGATTTAGCATCCTTCTTCGCAAAAAGGTGGCGAAGAGCTGAATGGTCCGTATACGCAATAACTGGAAAGCCGATTAAATAAGGCCGGAATTTTTCAAGTGCAAACACAACGGCTAAAAATTCTTTTTCTGTTGTTGTGTAGTTCAGTTGGGCCTCATTTAGTGTACGGCTAGCGTAATAAATTACGTGCGGTATCTTATTAATGTGCTGTTCAAGGACAACACCAATGGCAAAATCTGATGCGTCGCACATAATTTCAAAAGGGTGCGTCCAGTCTGGAGATGAAAGAATGGGCGCAGAAATGAGAGAGTGTTTCAATGACTCGAACGCTTCCATGCAAGTTGAGTCAAAATCAAATGTTGTGTTCTTGGCCAATAAGAGAGTCAAGGGTCTAGCAATTTTGCTAAAATCCTTGATAAACCGTCTATAAAAACCGGCATGGCCAAGAAAAGCTCGGATGTCTTTGACGCATTTAGGAGGAGGAAGATTGGAAATGACTTCAATTTTGGCTTTATCAGCCTCTATGCCGTTTTGCGAGATGACATGTCCTAAAACAATGCCTTCTCGTACCATAAAGTGGCACTTCTCCCAATTTAAAGTGAGGTTCTTATCCCTACAGCGGGTAAGAACTGCGTCAAGGTGTAGCAAACACTCGTCGAAGGAGTCACCAAAAATGAAGAAATCATCCATAAAGATCTCCAAAAACTTTTCAACCATGTCTGAAAAGATCCCCATCATACACCGCTAAATGTAGCGGGTGCATTGCATAACCCAAAAGGCATGCGACGATAAGCAAAAGTACCAAAGGGACAAGTAAATGTGGTCTTGTCTTGATCCTCTTTGGTGATGGGGACTTGGTTATAGCCGGAATAGCCATCCAAAAAGCAATAGAACTCGTGCACAGCCAATCGTTCTAGCATTTGGTCAATGAAAGGTAAAGGAAAGTGGTCTTTCCTTGTCGCGGCATTGAGTTTTCTATAGTCGATGCAAACTCGCCACCCAGTTTGGGTGCGAGTGGGTATTAACTCATTTGCCTCATTGGTTATGACCGTAATGCCCGATTTCTTTGGCACAACATGAATGGGGCTAACCCACTGGCTATCCGAGATAGGGTAGATGATACCACTATCAAGACATTTAACAATCTCCTTCTTGACAGCCTCTTTCATTATGGGGTTGAGGCGTCTTTGTGGATCCCTTACCGGCTTGGCATCACCATCAAGTGTATATGATGTTCAACTATGAGGGGACTAATCCCCTTGATGTCCGCCATAGACCAGCCAAAAGCTTGCCGATTATTTTGTAAGACCATTAAAAGGGCCTTCTCTTGCTCGAGAGCTAGAGAGGCCGATATGATAACGGGAAGGGTCTCATTCTCACCTAGATAAGCATATTTAAGGTGCGACGGCAAAAGCTTTAGTTCGAGTTTAGGAGGTGAAACAATTGATGGTAACAATGGTGTAACAGTTTCAAACTCGAAGGATTCCATCAACGGTTCAAATCGAGTGTACGCAATCGAGTCGGATGGTTCAACTAACTCATCCGAAAAAGCAAAAGACTCAAACTCGGATGGTGAGTCTTCAAAATCGTCTACAAAGGTGAAACACTCATAATCGTTGTCCGGCGTGAAAGCTGTGTCGGATTCTAGGAGAAACGCACTAGAGGCGTCAACACTGCTGTGATCGAATATAAAATTTTCGAACTCACAGTCCTCCTCCGCGATCTCATTGATCGAGCAAACATCAAGTATGCTAGAATTAGGCTCGGAAGGCTGATTTCCCAACTTAAAAATGTTGAGTTCAATTTTCATATTGCCAAAAGATAGATTCATTGAACCATTACGACAATTGATCACCGCATTAGAAGTCGCAAGGAATGGTCGACCAAGTATCACCGGAATTTGACTCTGGGGGTTATCTACAGGTTGTGTATCCATAACAATAAAGTCAACGGGGAAAATGAAATCCCCTACTCTAATTAACACATCCTCCAACTCTCCCCTAGGGTGGGTGATGGATCGGTCGGCCATTTGGAGAGTACAATGAGTGGGCTTAAGCTCTTCAACGCCTAATTGCTCATACACCGAATTGGGTAGCAAATTGACACTAGCACCAAGATCTAATAGTGCTCTATTGATATTCTTGTCCCTAATTGTTATCGAAATAGTAGGACAACCGGGGTCCTTGTGCTTTTGGGGTAAAGATTGGACAAGAGCATCGCTAACAGCACTAGCCACGAAAACTTTCTTTGGTACTTGTGACTTCCTCTTCTTGGTGCATAGGTCCTTTAAGATTTTTGCGTATAAAGGAACTTGTTGGATTGCATCCAAGAGAGGAATATTTATGCTAACCTGTTTGAACAACTCTACAATCTTCTCCATCTGTGGAGTTGGTTTATTGGATCTCAACCTGTTTGGAAAAGGAACATTTTGAAAATTTGTTGAGTCCAATTTTTGTGGATCAGATTGTGGAGTTGGAACGGATCCCCGTGTAGATGTGTTCGTGTTGTGAGAAGTGGGTCCATTCGAAGTAGAAGAAGTAGAGCCTTGTGAAGAATGAAGAATAGGCTCTAACGAAGAAGATGAAGGTGAAGAAGAAGAAGATGAAGAAGAACCACCGGCAGGGGTGTCATTATTAATACCCACGTTATTCTGCAACACTTTTCCGGATCTCAACGTGGTCACAGCATTTACGTTATGATGTTGCTGTTCGTATGCAGCATGTGCGTGACCGGGATTTGGCAATGGTTGAGATGGAAGCTTTCCCTTTTCTCGCTCGCTCAACGCAGCATTGAGTTGTACAATTTGTGCCTCAATAGATTTGATGCTTTGATCATGTGAGGCACTGTTTTGCACCAAAGATTGAATAGAAGTCTCCAACCTTCCTGCGGATTGTGTAGATTGCTTTAGGAACGGATCTAGAATTCTTTCTAGCAAGTTAACCTTATCATTATTAGGTTGAACAAAGTTGTTTTGAGGGTAAGAGTTGTTGGGCACAAAATTGTTCATTTGATTAGGGTAAGGTTGCGGTTGGAAAGGTTGCTGGAATTGAGTTTGTGGAGGTGCTTGTTGTTGTGGAGGAGGGGGCCTTTGAAAGTTGTTGTTTCCTTGGAATTGTTGATTTTGATTCCAAGCGAAATTTGGGTGACTCCTCCAACCCGGATTGTATGTCGAAGAGTATGGATCATTTCTTTGTCGTTGCCGAAAGGCAGCATTGACTTGATCATGTCCTTGAACAGATGGATTGTAAGGACACTCTTCGGTGAGATGTGATGGATCCGAACAACAAGCACAAACAGTTCGTGGGGGCACAACGGGGGCAGGAGAAGACGATGAGATTTTGGTCTCAATTGCTTCTAGCTTTTTCGTAAGTGCGGCCATCTCGGCCTTCATAGCAATCGACATATCTAATTGATGTATGCCTGCTCTAGACTGACCAATTGAAGAAGATGAGGTGGTCTTGGTGCTTTCCCACTGAAGTGTTTGTTCAGCAAGATCATCGAGAAACTGCCACGCTTCCTCACTAGATTTGGTTAGAAAGTGATCTTGACAAATGGTTTCTAGCAACTGCTTCGTTGCCGGGTTCAATCCCTCGTATAATGTTTGGCAAAGTTGCCAATTTTCGATCCCATGGTGAGGGCATTGAACAACTTATCTTTGAATCTTTCAAAACACTTCCAAAATGGTTCGGAAGGAAGCTGGGAAAATTATATAATCTCATTGCGAATTCTCGCAGTCTTGTGATGAGGATAAAACTTTTTAAGAAAAGCTTTAACAAACTCTTCCCAATTCTTAATTGAATGTGATGCTGTGTTGTATAACCACTTCTCGGCTAAGTCACATAAGGTGAAACGAATGACCCTTAGCCTTATAGCATCATCACTTAATTGGGTTGTTTTCATCATTGCGCAAACGTTTTGGAATTTGTTGATAAAGATATAGGCATCTTCGGATTCCAATCTATGAAATTTTGGCAACATATTGAGGAAGTGGGGTTTGATCTCAAAATTGTCCCCATTTGCCAGTGGGAGAGAAAGACAAGTAGGTAAGGCGGTGCGGATCGGGTAGAAAAGATCCTGGAGAGCGATTCGTTGGAGCGCTTCAACAGGCGGGTTATTCGGGTTATTCGCACCTAACGGAGGTGGAATCAGTCCTGTGGGTAAGGTGTTGTTAGGATTATATCCCGACATACCTTCGGAAGAAGAATTTGAAGGTGAAGGTAAGGAAGTGGAAAGAATTTCGACTTCGGAGTCGAAAGCTTCATCGGTCGGTACCAACGAAGTACGGACTAATCGGGCGCTAGTGTCCCTAGTCCAACCGGACATACACTAAAGAGGTAGTGTAGTCAAAAAGGTGAAAAACAGAATGTGGGGGTAAGAAAACGTCAAATGAAAGTGGTGTAAGTGGGGTGCAAGGATTTCTTTAGCACAAGTTCCAAGTTTTTGTAAATTTTTTTTTTAATCTTTTTTATGTGGAGCTTTTTGCAAAAAGATTTTCGATAAAAGGCTTTGACACAAATGCAATCAACCACAAATGCACAATCAGGCCTAGATCTAGGGTCACCTAGGTCAGCTAGACAGCTCCTAACTGTTCCAAAGGGCTAGAAATAGGACTTCAAACCGCCAATTGCGGCCAGGTAAGTGCCAGATGAGTGGGAGGCTCTCCACTACAAGTAGTGGCCCTAATTAAGTAACCACTCTCCTTAGACACACTTGCCTAGACACCGCAAAATCAGGTTAGGATCAACGGCCGATGCCTACAACTAGTCCTCTGTCCTATTGAGCGTGACGTCCTTAGGGCTGAGTCTAGTATTTTTTTAATTAAATAATGGTCAATGCATATGCCTTATGTGATTTCTGGGGTCCTGGGAAGGGTGATGAAATCCCCACCCAATCTGAATTGGTCTCAAGCCCCTTAAAGTCCGATTAAAAATATGCAAAATAGTAAACAACCACTTGCAATCAAATTTTTTTTTAGCGCGGAGCAAAGAATCCTGCACAAGATCAATTATTGGAAGGGGGGAGAGATTTTTTTAGCGCAAAGAATCCTGCAGGCAAATTTACAGAGGAGATATTTTAGGTTGCAGAGGAGAGATAAAGGGAACAAACAGTGGGATTTCCTCATGCTGACGTCAGCACAATGCGGCGGATCCGCGGTCGGAAGGCACCTAGCACGGCGGAAACGCGGTCGTTTGAGCGGTTCAAGTTCCGAGAAAAATTCTGATCCTCTGTTCTGATCTCCCTCTGTTGTTCAGATCTGCCATTTTCTGTTTTGATCTCTGGAGTTTTCCAGATCCGAACTCGTTCGTCGTTCCTGCAAAAATTCACACGAAAAACCCTTCAAACAATAAAAGATGATAAAATTTTTATAATTTTTATTTTTTCAGTTTTTTTTATTTTTATATTTTATATTAACCCGAAATTGCAAAAAGGAAATATTACGCCATCCCCGGCAACGGCACCATTTGATTTGTGTGTGATTTTAACGATCAAAAATAATATTACCGCAATCAAGAACGGTGCCGCTTGGTAACTAGCCGGTGAATACGGGTCGGTCCATAGGGATGATGTGAATTTCCTAATTGTTCTAACGAGCTAATTCCAAATGGTGTTTGGATCTTTATCACTAAAACTAATCTGATTTAGACTAGGATTTAGGAAACTTGCTAGGGTTAGGTTTAGGTTAAGTTTGGTAAAATAAAATTTCCCACCTTTTTCAATGCCCTAAATTAGATCTTTTTAGGTGTCATGGTAATTATTAATAGAGGGGATTAGGAAGATCGGGAAGAAACGATGTTTCTTCCTCTTGGCCCTTGTCCGTCCTTTATTAATCCTTACCCTGACCTCCATGGAAGACATGCATATATGGTCTTTTATACTACGGTATCACCGTTACCTCGTGGGTAGGGTGCCGTAGGAAGAAGAATATGTATGTATGCATAGAGTCCTAATTATTAACAAGTGATTGGGTAAGAAAGGGGTGAGAGATTTGCATCTCTCAAACCCTTCCCTATTCCTAATCCTAACAAGCGAGGAAACTACTCGCTCATTGAGAGATCTACAAAAGTCATAATTTTTATTTTGGTTTTCGTTTTAAGAGATTAATTAACTACTGCAGTTTAATAAAATTTCTAATATAGATTTAAAACTAAGGCAAAGAATAGATCTATCTAGGGCAGAAATTAAAACTAAGAACTAGGGCAGAAAATAAAAACTACTTACAAATTGATGCTCTCCAAAACTTCAAAAGAATTCTGAATTTTATTAATGAAAAGAGACATGACCTAATACAAGTATTTGGGTCTCTATTTAGAGGACATAGAAAACCCTAGGTTTACAATCACCGCATGTATGCTTTCACAAAAATACCCCTAGGAAGACTATTCAATGCGCCGCCAGACATTTTGGAAATTTTTCGCCACTACGGGCTATTCCCGGCCGCGGAACCGCGGCCATAGGCCAGGTTTGGCCGCGGTTCCTCGGCCAAATAGGAGGCTTGTGGGTTGTACTTTCCTATGCTGGTTCTGGTCTTGATTGTCTTCCTATTTTATTGGTTGGTTCTTTAGAATATCTTCCATTTCTCTTCCAGATCTTTACAGTGAGTAATGTAGTGGACTTTTACTATTTGCTTCGTACCGAAGTCTTGCACCTTGCGCTGCCTTGTTCTTTGTGAACTGATCTTCGTGTAGGCTTGATCAAGATTCTTCTATTTGGTTGTCGTAGTCTCACTTTTGTATTGTCTTTTATCTTTTTCACTGTTTTTGTTCCGAGAACCTGTAACCTGTAACTATGTAGCAGACATGGGTCAAAAGCACCTGTTTATTTGTAAACTGAATAAGAATGGGGAATAAAATAATGCAAAATTATGGTATGAACAAGTCCTCACGACTTCTAGGGAGAAAATACACCTATGAGATCCTCACGACTCGTAGGGAGAAACACCTTTATGAGATCCTTACGGCTCATAAAGCCAAAAAGCCTTCGTCGGCAGGACCTTAACCCTGTTTGCTCAGCCACCTTTGTTCAAATCAACAAAGACAAATGATGATTCGCTCCTGAAAATATCCCAGTTGTAGCGATGCTGATGCCTAAATCGGTATCAAATTCCATGTCCTTTCACGGCAAATGATGATTCGCTCCTGACAATATCCCAGTTGTAGCGATGTTGATACCTAAATCGGTATTAAATTCTAAGTCTTTTCACGGCAAATGATGATTCGCTCCTGGCAATATCCCAGTTGTAGCGATACTGATGCCTAAATCGGTATCAAATTCTAAGTCCTTTCATGGCAAATGATGATTCGCTCCCGGCAATATCCCAGTCGTAGCGATGCTGATGCCAAAATTGGTGTAAGATCTTGAGTTCCATAAACACAATAAAAATCAGCGAGCAAAAAATGCATATGAAATAGCCGAAATGATGGGGCAACTCGCAATATAAAAATCAGCGAGCAAAATATATGCATATAAAAATAGCCAAAATGTTTGAACAACTCGTAATAAAAAACAACGAGTAAAAAGAAAAACAGCCAAAATGATTGGGCACCGCAAAAAATAGCCGAAATGATTGGGCAATCGCGACTTTCGCGATATAAAAAGCTGAAATGATAGAGCATCGTGGAAAGAAACCAAAAAATGAAACTTATGCCCTGCAGGTGAGTCCGCATCAACCCCTGTATACAATCCATGGGCACAAACGAACAAGGGAACCACATTTCCAACCAAACTCCATCAGAAGGAGAGCCAGATCTCGACGGCAATATCTACAGCCTAGAGATCAACACCGGCGTTTCTCCTCACTCTAGCAGGATGAAAATGCAACGTCAACAACCGACCCAGAGTCAAAACAACAGAGCCATAGCAAAGTCCCTAGTTCCAAGACTCGACGGTTCACAGACAACCTAGAGACAACCTCGACATTCGTCGTAATATTACAGACACAATGTCAACGAACGAAGAAAAGGAAGATCCCTAGCTTCAGGGTCTTGACGGCAACATCTATAGCCTAGAGATCAACAACGGCGTTTCTCCTCACTCCAGCAGGATGCAGATACGACGTCAACAACCGACCCCAGGGTTAAAACAACGGAGCCATGGCAAAGTCCCTAGTTCCAAGACTCAACGGTTCACAGACAGCCTAGAGGCAATCTCGACATTCGTCGCAATATTGCAGACACAATGTCAACAAACGAAGTAAAGAAAGATCCCTTGCTTCAGGGTCTTGACGACACCTCAAATGAGACCTGAAAGACTATCGGAGATCATCCCAAACCAGCGCGGAGTGGTCATGACTCATCGGGACTCCCAAACTGAGCCTAACCTCAGTAAAAAGAGGCATGGAATATCCCTGACGCTTGCTCTTCCGACGGTAATATCATCTGGAAGGTTACTTGAAGACGCCTTGTCCAGCCTCCGAAGGGATTAGAGACACGACAGTCGCGGGGCTACTCGAACAGCAAGATTGCGTATCGGAGAATACATCGGCCAACGCGACGGTACGACCGACAAAACCCTAGTACCACAGACCCTAACGGACTTCTATCAGCAGAGGTTAACTATGACGTTAGGCCATCCTTGTGAGAACTTCTCGATTCATCTCGACTTGTAGGGAAAATAATGCTCCTGGGAGAACTTCTCGACTCGTCTCAACTCGTAGGGAAAAAACCTTAGGCGATGGGGATATCAACCTGTTTCCTAAGCACTAGGGCCCTGCAAGTAAGTCTAAGATGGACTGTTGTGTACTATCTACGGACCACACTCTCCAAAGTCGAATATTGACAAGGAGGAAAAAAACCACTTACGAGTCCTCTCGACTTGTAAGGGGAAAATTCTCTTCTGAGATCCTTACGACTGTTAAGAGAAAACACACTTAGGAGTCCTCACGACTCCTGAGGAGAAAATAAACCTACGAGATCCTCACGACTCGTAAGGAGAAAAGTCTTTATGAGACCCTCACGGCTCATAAAGTTGAAAAGTCTTAGACGGCAGACCTGAACCTGTTTCCTAAGCCATCGCTGCTCTGCAAGGAGGTCAAGACGGACTATCAATGGGCCATATTTTCCAGAGTTACATGCCAATATGAAATAAAATGTGTCTTTTATTCATGAATTCAAGTGAATACAAGATACATTTCATAAAGGAATCAAAATGAATACATGTTATTCATAAATCGCAAGTTTACAGTCAGTACTAAAAAAATAAAAATAATAAAAAAAGGGGTACAATGACGGTTATTAAGGAGGAGGCGTCTTCAGCAAATCGGCAAGCCGCTCGTGCGCTCCTCTCAATCCTTTCTCATGGTCAGCTACCGCGGCCAATTCCGCTTCAACCTGAGTCCGTTTCCACAAACAAGATGAAAGCTTTTCATCAGTTTCTAGCAGGGAATCTTCGTAGTCCTGCACGACCCATTCTGTGAGGTCGACTGGCCGCCTCAGCGTCAGCCCATCCAAGATACATCGTTGGAGGTTGTCGAAAACAGCTTTTAATTGCGCAGCATTCGCTTCAATCTGGGCACGCAATCGGACAGATTCGCTGGAAGCCACCTCGTGTTCCTTTCGTCTCAGGGTCGTCTCTTATTCAAAATGGCAAAGGAAAGGAACACTATGCTCGACCCATGCAGCCCTTTGGGAGTTCGAAGCCAACACCTCAGAAGCGAGACGCTTGAGCTCAATCTCGCGCAGGCAAGTCTCGATCTTTCTGCAATAATCAACCCAAGAGCTGACGAGATCTTCATCGTGGAAATTCACGAGTGACGCCAGCATCGGATTGACTTCAACGGCAAAATCCGCAGCAGAACTAAGGGCCTCAGTATCGAGATCTTCGATAAATTCGCTCAACATTCGCCGGATATTTGCGGCTCTCCTGGAAGATATGCGTTTAGCGAAGGGCCCTGCGGGCATTGGAATGCGAGACTCGAAAGGAGCTGGAGCCTATGAAATTGTTGTAAAATGAATTACGGTCAAATATCGACTCGGGAGATAAAGAAAATACACGAGGGATGGAGTCTATTATACCAGCTGCGACAGGCGGCAGGATGGGGAGTACCGGAGGCACGGCTATTCTCTCGTCTCATCCTCCAACCCGTGACGCTATGATCAATATAAAAAAGACTTAGCAACAATATGTCTATCCATAACAGAAAGGGGGCAGACATTAACTAAAGAATATACTAACCGTCACCAGTAGGTGGAGCGACTTTCGACTGAAAAGAGAAATGCGGGTTCAACACCTGGTATGGATGGTCGAAAAGGAATCATGCAAAGTTGCGACAGTATACTATCAATACAAGGATGATAGTACCCATAGTGAAACAAATAAGTCAAAAACCCACACCTTCCAATGTTTGAGGGGGCACAGAAAAAGGCGAGGGGACAGCGACCGTCAGAGCAGCGACCTGCGACATTTCTTCAGACAGCACAGCCTCAGGGTTTATCGCGCCTATACTTAAGACAAACAAAATATCATTAAAAGGACTGAACAGGATTGAAAAACTGTAAAATAGTGACCCAGCGACTACCTGATAGATCATGGACCAAAACCATGACGGAGGCATCACCAGGCGTAACGGCTTCTTCACACTCTCTCGGAGGAATAGATTCCGCGCCCATAGCTTCATACTCTGACTCGACGAGGGCCGTCGTAACGCTTGTGACGCCCGCCGATACCAAGGAGCCACAGGGAGAAAGAGCAGCGGTCTGGACAGTCCCAGATTCACGAGAACGTGTAGCCACTTCGGGCTCTGTAATCGCCAGCGTTTCGTCTGCCATCCCATCGCCAAGGCTTGGCCCTGCAGAAAATTTTATGTCAGAATTCGAGGATCAAGTTCTAATAAAAGACTGGACGTTACGTTACCTTGAAGCAGCTTTTCAGTTCCTTCCCGAACTGTGCGTGCAACCTGTCTATGAGCAGTAGACATGGCAGAGGGATCATCCGCCGAAGGAATATCAACAGGTGGAATATTGCTTGAGCCTGCACCTATGGCCAAAGCGGCATCACGCTCCTTCGCTGCTTACTTCCAGCGCTTCCTTTCGGTCTGAGCCGTGAGAAATGATCTCCTAAAAACTTCCGACAAGGGGACGTCGTCATCCGAACCAAGCTCTGCCTCCGAAGCCGCTACAGCGACCATCATCGGCTGCTTTAGCAAAGCCTCCGGCGGTGACTTTGGGAGGGCCATGGCCACGGTGGCTGGCTCTAAAAGTTTTGCTGCATCGCCACTCAGGATCTGCACTGCACTTGGAATAGCCTGAGTTGAGGTAGTCCCTAAAATAAGGTGAAAGAGAGGGTCAGAGCACGAATAAAAAGAATAAAGGTGTAATGAAGCAACTGATACTAAGACCCAAAGAAGCGCGGAGCCTCTCTTCCTCATCGAATATCTTGATGGAAGTCGCGAGAGCTTCTTCGGCAGAAATACTTGTTGAAGAAGAGAGCGTTAATGAAAGCATAATAATAAGAAAGGGATAGACGCAGAAGAATACAACTGAGGTATACCTGACTTTGCGATGGTGATCTACGCCGCTTCCTCGGGAGCCAGTCGCTCGGAAGCCGCGAGGGCGGCCTGAAGATCAGTATCGGTCACAGGTGTGTTGAACAAACCCTCGTTGGTACCGTATTCGCACAAGACCTCGTTGTAGGGAGCATGTGGCTCCTGGCCAAATATGACGTCGGCGGAAAATAGCGACTTCTTCCTTTTCTGCAAGCGGACACCGGCGGCCGACGACAAGATTTTGCGCTTAACAGGCATTTTCGGACGGCGGGCTCTAATTTTAGTACCAACACCAGGTTCCGAAGACGCCACGGCTACCACAGTTACGGGAACACTGGACCGAGGCTTCTAAGGGAAGGCGCGCGGGACCACAACCGTAGTGACTTCTCTTAAGGAAGGACGAACGGCGGTCCGTCTCTTTAAAGGAACTACTGGATTACCAGCTGGGACAGCATACTTATGATCAAGTAATAGCCGCCTCTCTTCCCGGATAACAGCACCCGTCGCTTGCTGATACCACGCCACGTAAGCGTTCGAAGCTTTTGGCACGTAGCTCGGTTCGCTGATGAGAAAATTGGACACTGTATTCAGCCGCATAAAGTGGTGCAGTGCGCAGCGAATACCCTCTTCTGTAGCGGACGGATCGGCTAAGATCGCCTGAAGGGGAACACCCTGATTGCAACCCGACTGTTGAGCGAAACGGTGCGAATTATACCTCGTGAACAGTGCCGAGGTGTTTTTACTGAACACTAAAAAACCTGGCCTAATTGAATACAAGACTTCTGGGTAAAGAAAGCGAGCGATGAAATCTGTGAAGCTGACTCCATGCCCCCCAGACTCTCATAAATGTTCAACACCTTAATTAGGCTCGGGAATCGATGTTGAACGGAATTCTCCTGGGTGAGACCTATTACCACTGATTTGGTGGCAAAAATGTACTCATCAGGGGGAAGTATCTTCTCGTAATGTTCCCCTCTGACGGGTAGGCTCGAAATTTCTGCGAACTCCTCCAAGGAAATTAAAACTTCCCGATCAGATAGAAGAAAGGTATGAGTCGAGATGTTCCATTACTCCAGAAAAGCCTTGACCCACCATACATGCGAAGCGGGATATTGAAAAAGCGACGCATAAATTGCAGGATACAACCCGAGCATTAGCAGCAGCGACTTCTTGGCCGACAGGATGTATCGAACCCACTGCAGGTATCCAGCTGAATGGCGAGGAGTCAAACCTATCATGTATACTTGTCCCTAAGGGAGTGACTTGCTTTGACATATGCGTCGCCCCAAAATATCCAAAGCTATCGACGGCTGTACGGGTAGTGAGGCCATAGAAGGCTGAAGGCGACCCTCCAAGGTCCAGTTGACCTCTTCTACAGTGTAATTCATTTGAGGCAAGTCACCGTAGTGAATTGCTGAAATGGGCTCTGAGGGCACTGCACAAGAAAAACTGCGCCGACCCTGGATAATCTGATTGTACCACGACCCCATAGATGAAGAGATTTCTGCTCCGGATCATGATCTTTAATGAGCGCGAAGACTTCCCGATCAACGGGTGCGTTAGCAAAGGCGCTCTAAGAACGTACAAAAGGGAAGGAAGAGTCGAGAGGCATAGTACCTGCACGAAAAGAGACGAGGTATTAGTTGTCAACGCTATATTCCGAATTCTGACACTTGGTACTTAAAAAAGTTTATACCGCGTTGCAATGCTGAAGAAAGGGACAAAGGGGGACCCACAAAATCAAGGTGACGGCCCATCATTGATGGGCAGTCACTCATTAAGGATGGAATCCTAAGTGAATTCTCATTTAATGAGAAATCTCATTGGGCTAAGGAGTCAAACTCCCTCGAGAGCTAAGCTCTGTAAACAGATTCCACATCTGTCAACTTTAATTAAGAGGGAATAAAATTCCCCAAAAAATTTCTAAAGAGCTATGCTCTGTAAAAACAATGGTATCATCTACCAAAACCCTCAAAAGCAAAGCTTTTTACAGGGTAAAATCCCAAGATCTTTAAGATCTGCAAAACAAACTCTTAAGAGTTTTTCATGAAAGATGAACAGTGTTCTAATTAATGGGTTAAACAAACCCTAAAATACATCTTAAGATCTGCGATCTCAGAAGAGCAAAGATCTGTTAAGGGGTTCGATTATAATCCTTACCAAATTTTTGGGCAGAGTTCTAACTCTAAAAGAGAATTCTTTGGGCATAGATCTAAGCTCTGAAAAGAGAATTAAATTCTCAGAAAAAAATAAGAACAAGAGAAAATGAACAACAGTCATCTCAAGGGCCAAAGGCCCTACTTATAGATGCAGGAAGTCGGTCCAACTTCTAAGAAGATCCAACGGTGGTGTTTCCTGATTTAAAATCAGGAAGCTTCTGTGAAAAGCTTCAGAAGAGGGTCACGTGCTTACACGTGACTAGCGGTCACGTGTTCGCACGTGACACCTGAACGCATCATTCAAGCAAGTTCAGTCTCCTGACTAAGTCGAAGAAAAGGGGGCTTCAGGAAGGGTCACGTGCTCCCACGTGATCAAGGTCACGTGTCGGCACGTGACATTTAAATTCAAGCAGCAAAGGCGCACATTGGTTCCCTGATCAAGTCAAGGAAAAGAGCTTCAGAAAAGGTCACGTGCTCTCACGTGACCAGAGTCATGTGTTGACACGTAACGTTCAAGACAGCAGACCCGTTCTCCCGTTGAACCAAAGAAAGAGAGTTCAAACAAGGGTCACGTGCTCACACGTGACCAGGGGGTCACGTGGTAGCACGTGATGTTTAAGCAGTAATCAGAAGACGCAGCGCAGAAGGCTCATTCCAAAGGGGGTCACGTGTCTACACGTGACCATGGATCACGTGGTCACACGTGACCGGCTTTCAAAGCCCATATTTTTTTAACGACAGAATTAAATTCTGAAGGAAATTCGAATCTTTCCAAAGGAAAGTAATTATTTGGGACCAATCAAATTAAAGATTCAGAGATGATTAAATATCATCTATCTATGGAAAATCTCGGGTTTGGAAAGATTTCCCCCTTAAATCTAACCAAAATAACAAGGGAGAATCTCTGGATTTAAGATCCAATGGTGAATAAAATTCACCTAATAATCCAAAGGCCCAAAATGAATGATGGACGCAAATCAAATCTCTCAATGAAGATTCGTCAAAAACTGATTGATTCGGCTGCTTCTCCTATAAATAGGAGCCAAAAGACACAGAGAAATATATACATACGGAGAGAAGAAAAGAGAAAAGGAGAAGAGCTTTGATACTTGAAAAAGACTCAGATCTTCTGCAAAAAACCCTAGGTAAGAAAGGGAAAGCCTTTTGGAAAGAAAAAGAATTTAATTCTCAACAGAGTTTAACTCTGAGGCATAAAACGAGAGAGCATATCTCCTCCCTCTTTGATAGAGGATCTGCAAAGTGCACATCTCCCCTTAAGGTTGAGAATTTAATTCTCAATGGGTCGAGATCCTGCCATGCAGATCCAAAACATAGAGAAGGAATGCAAGTATGAGAATTTAATTCTCACAGAACTATAGGAATTTAATAAAGTTAGGGTTCGACCCTGTATATGGGAATTTAATTCCTTCAAAACAAAAAGAAACAGGGTTGAACCCTAATCAAGAACATAGTTTTGTCGAAACAGTGGGAATTTAATTCCTTTAATCATAATCCTCAGAAAAGGGGAGTTTAATTCCTTAAAAGCTTTTAGGGTTTAACCCTATTCGGTTCTTCGCATAAACAAGGAATTTAATTCCCACAGAAAACTCAGATTTAAACTCTGTTCCAGAATAAAGCCTTCAAAAGGAATAGGAATTTAATTCCTCTGAAATTAAAGTTCGAGGAATTTAATTCCTGAAAGAGGAGCAACAGATCCTCCAAAAAACAGCATTGAGGCAGGGTCACGTGTCACCACGTGACCCCCCCCCCAAAAAGCCCTACAGAAAGCCCCTTTGAGGCAGCACCCCACGTGACACACGTGACTTTCAGCAGGAGCCTTAACACATAGGCATTTGAATGCCCGTCACGTGCTAACACGTGACCGCTATCAAAGACACAGTAATTTCGGCAGAATCATTGAAGGGAAGGCACTCTCACGTGGGGCCACGTGACCGTTCTTGCTGTAGTGTTTGACACTAAGTTAAAACTCTCGAATCCAGTATTGAAGTGCTATCGGGCCTTAGTGTTCAACACTAATTAAAGAATTTTGTTCGTAGTGTTCATTATTATTGTTTTAATATTCGGACACTAAATTAAGATTATCCCCATTGCCAGTGTTTAACACTGAGCTGTTTTAGTGCTTATGATCATTTTCAAGGCCTTGTTGCTGGTGTTTAACACCAATTATTCTTCTAGTGTTAAACACTAACTTGTCAACTCATTCCCAGTGTTCAACACTGATTGCTTTGAAGTGTTTAACACTAGTCTATAGCCCAATTGGCTAAAGGGATGGAGGCAAAGCTTCTCCCTCGATGGACTCACAAAGGAATCAATATTCCAGACATGATGGGACTTAGCCCAAGCTGGCCATAAGTCCTCAATTCGTGACTAATTAACATGATTAATCAGTCCTGACCCTCAAATTGGGCCAGGGCTGCTCAAGCCACTCCGGTTCTAGGGTACATCTCTTCACATCCTTTGATACTTGGCATTGTAATCCCTCAATGTCTTCAAAGAGGTGACGGGTCCCGACGACCACCCATGATATGGACTGTGGGGTCCTTAAACTCATACAAATTCCTGGTCACGTGGAATACGGATAATGTCACTCTTTGACCCCGTGGGAAACGTCCAGAGCGGATCCTGGTCCTCGCAGAGCACGGCAGTGAACCCGTGTGAAGCATCCAGAGCGGAGCCTGGTCCTCGCTAAGCACGGCAGTGAACCCGTGTGAAGCATCCAGAGCACATACCGGACTGTGGGGTCCTTAAACCCATGGACTACGACGTCCTTAACCTTGACCGAGATGTCTTAAAACTAACAACGGACCGCAATGTCCTTAAACTACCCACGGACCGCAATGTCCTTAAACTACCCATGGACCGCAATGTCCTTAAACTACCCACGGACCGCGATGTCCCTAAAACTAGACAATAGAGCCCTTTCTTATGCTCTTTTGTTGACCTAAACGGCCCCGTCTAAGTTGATCTTAGCCTTGGAGATGGTTAACGCGTCCTTAGACCCTCAAACATACTGGACTACGAATCCCCCGAATTAACTCCGGCTCAAGGGTACATCTCTGAACTCCTCTGGCATCTGTCGTTGTAATCCTTCAACGTCGTCAGAGAGGTGATGGGTCCCGACAGCCATACAGACGATGGACCACTATGTCCCTAAACTGGAACATTAGAGTCCAAACACTCTTTTGTCGGATCTAAACGATCCCGTTAAGTTGATCTTAGTCACAAAGGTAGACTAACGTATCCTTAACAAACGTTTGAGTTGATCTTAGCCTCGAGTAGGGCTGACGTATCCTCAAACCAACCCCCCCAAAACCCAAATTTAAGATAATGCGGATTTGGACTAGTCCACGCCCTACGGGCGACGACATAACTCAGTCTCCGTAAACAATCGGGCAACAACACAACACGGACAATAAAACCAACAGGAAAAAGGACACGAAGACATCTGAGAAGGAGAAAGTTGTTACCGCAATGCGGTAGCGTAATTAACTGCAGGGGCTTGCGCCTGCAGGGAAGAGCGTCCCCACAATCAAAAAACCCCTCAACGAGGGGGAATCTGACGAAGTCTGCTACATCGGTCGCATCCGTTTAAACCTTCGATATATGGTTGCCATAAATCAACTTGGCATCTTCGGAGAGATGGACGGATAGCACCAATTGCATCTGCCCCGAACCTAACGCCTCAGACGTCCCGACGTCCGGCCGCCGTTCGGAGGGGAACAGATTCTGGCACGCCCGGTGGGACCTTTTCCTCTTTCCACTCCACACTTCGTGTGTCGTGATTCGCGAACCAAACGCGGTTCGCTAATAGTTGCCCTCGGGTTTCAAGGTACTGAGAATTGGCATCTTGCTTATTTGCAGAAAACAAAGGATCGATGGCTTCCACCCCTGCGAAATCCTCCAACTGCTCAGACGGCAATTGCAGCCGACGCTCTGCCTCGCCAGGAGGTATAGCCTATGGACCCCAAGCTGCTTCGCTATTCACAATGCCAGTGGAACAGGTCACTCGCGCCACCACAGGATTGTTCTTTGGGACTATGATCCCGCCGACAAACTTTACCGCTCCAGTGCTGACAAAGGAAACTCTCGGGAAGTCAGTCTTTGATCGTCTTACCCCTGCCGCGGCTCCTCTCAACGAGTCGCCCAACGTCGATGCCTCGGTCTTCTCTAGACTGGGCCAGGAATCCTGCGAGCTCATCACGGGGCCTACAATCTCAGAGAAGGCTGCTTTTAAGAAGATGGCCGTTCCCGTTCCCGAAATCGCCAAGGCAACCTCTCCAGCCAAAAAGTCAGTCTTTACAAGATTGACGGCTCCGGCCTTTGCTCCCGCTTCCCAGAGGACATCGGTCTTCGATAGGCTAACGCCAACAACAACCCCCCATCCACACAGGGGGCAAGAAGGAACCATTCTTACTGCTGACCCAACGCCACCCGCTCGACGCACTCGACGTCGCCATTGGCGCCGAGTAAGGAAGGCTGGGGGCAACTCTCCCTCCGGGCTGACTCCAGCGGCCCCGGTGGCGGAGGTCAATGCTGCTGTTTCAACTCGGAACAGCTTTGAAATGCTAAATAAGGTGCGAAGGAATTCCCCCACGGCAGTACTGAAGAGGTCTCCTCCCTCATTGAAAAAGGTTGAGGAAACAAAACCCGAACAGCCCCGATCTCCTCAACGGCTGTCTTCCAAAATCTATAAGGCTTGGCGGCAGGCCCGAGACTCGATCATCGATCCAAACTTCTCCAGCCAGCACAAGAAGCTGAAAATCCAACCTGAAGCCAGTCACCAAGCTAAGCCCCAAAAAGCCGGTGATCAACTGACTCACAAAAGGAGGAGGCCAAAGTGGACCTCACAGCAAGTAGCGACGACTGAAAGCACTAAACCCAGACGCCCTGAGTCTGGGGGCATGGTGGTGCACACTGTCTACATGGCTTTTGGGAAAGAGGAAAGCCGCACTTCCACGGGCCACCGACCCCTAACCCGATCCGTGACGAAAGCCCAGGAGCAGCAACAAAAGCTTCAAGAAATGATGAATGCTATGGCCGCGCTCACCGGACCAAAAGAAAACCCAGAAACGTCCTCAGACGCACGCCGGGAGGAAGAAACAGACGCTGAATTCCTTCGCCGGACACTGGAGAGAAGGGACAAAGAGGCTG
This sequence comes from Agapanthus africanus, assembly GCA_030015575.1. Lineage (NCBI taxonomy): Eukaryota > Viridiplantae > Streptophyta > Magnoliopsida > Asparagales > Amaryllidaceae > Agapanthus > Agapanthus africanus. The sequence goes on from CM057339.1 coordinate 35,336,474, forward strand.
CTGAACAAGCATCCAACATACAACGGATGGGCCTTCTCTTTCAAGACGTGATAGGAATGATGATCCAGCAGGACTCACCCGCCGAAGATTCCCCGATCGTTCTTGAAGACGACCGAGGAGAAACGTCAAATCCACCACCAGCCCTTTCAATGGCCAAGGAGGAGGCAATCTCTAAGGCTGACTTAGCTGACTACATAGCCCAGCAAATCCGAGTTCATCATGCGACTGAGGCAGCTGGTCAAGTCGTGAAAACGGGGCGGCCGTATCCGAGCTGGTACGATCAAATCAAATACCCGCAAGGCTATACGATACCAAAATTCCATGTGTATAAAGGGACCGGCAATCCCCATCAACATGTTGCCCAGTTCCGGGCCCTCTGCGGTAACACCGGCGGTGACGATAAATTGTTGCTTCGCCAGTTCGTGGGCAGCTTATCAGAAACAGCGTTCGAATGGTATTCAGAACTCCCGAACGATTCCATTAAAACGTTCGCTGAAATGGAGTTGTTGTTCACTCAGCGATTTGCAAGTGCCAGCGAACGCACTCCAATAACCGCACTTATTAACGCCAGGGTAAAGCCGGGCGAAACCTGGGTCCAGTACGCTATACGCTGGCGGAACTTGTGGTCGAGATGTGAGCAACGCATCGAGGAAGCACCTGCGGTGGGCATGTTCGTGGGAACCCTAGACCCCCACGCAACTATCTCCCAGTTCATGATGTTCTTTAAGCCAACCACATTCCAGGCTTTAATCGACAAGTTGGCTCAGATGGACCAGATGGGTCATAGACCATCTCCCCCGAAATCGGAACCGCGGAATGACAAGGGTAAAGGAAGGGCAACCTTCGTCGCGAACGCCCAACAGCAACCTAACGTCCCGAAATCGGCGGATCAACTGGAGGAAAGACGCCGGTACTATAATGAGAAAATGAAGCGTCCCTACTCGTTCCCGCGAGACAAGACGAAGCGGTTATTCGAGCTGGCGATACGCAACAGGCTTATAAACCTACCAAATCCAAGACGACCGCCGCAACCCACCGAGGTGAATGACTCTAACTACTGCCCTTACCATCAAACGGTAGGCCATCCGATTGAAGATTGCTTCGTCTTCAAAGGATGGATTGAAGACCAATACCTCCAGGGGAAGTTTGTACTGTCCGAAAAGTGGAAGGTGAACCCACCACAGCCGCATGCTCCTAGGAAAGCGGATACACCGGGGGCAACATGTTCTTTTATTGAAGAAGCTCCATGGGAGGTCGTGCTATCAACTAAAACCAAAAGAATGCTGAAAGACCTTCATGCGTGCCCTGCGATCGAATGGAAGGACCCTCTTGAACCTCAAATTATCAAAGGAATGTTGAAGCCCCGCCCAATTATAAAGACTAACGATAAGAGCCCAAATACTCACGTCCAACCGTCAGAATCTTCGAAGAAAAAGAAGAAGAAATCCAAGAAGTCCGTGAAGCTTGGAAACGAGCACACGAACTTACAGAAGCAAATCGACGCGCTGGAAGAATACAATCAAAAGGCGCGAACTCCTGTCACACTGCAAGAGTTCCTCAACCATATCTTTCAAGAGGAAGATGAGGGAGAGAGCTCGTCGGATGAATCCGAAGGATATGTGGCGAGTTGTAACGTAATCTCCCACTCGTTTACCGATGATGGGAAAACTCCCGGCACTAAGAAGATGGAGGCAGAGCCTGTACCAGAGCGTCCATGGCCAACAGACGAAATGATCGACGCTTTTCTAGACGAGATTCGTCTAAAATGTAAAGCGGACCAGGAGCGTGAAATGACCACGTCGGAAAGAGCCAAATGCGGGCGACTGAACGGAAGAGTTGAACTACCTCCGCCAGAGCGAAAAGTATCCGAGGTAGACAAGAAGATATTCAAGACGAAAAAAAAGGTTTGCCAAAGCCATGTCAATGGGGATGAAGCCACCGCCCTCGGAAGGAAACACACACGATGGGGTAGAGACGCACCCTGACTATTGCACATATCATCGGAAAATCTCACATCCCACGGAGGAGTGCGACGCCTTTAAGATATGGTGGCAAGGATATGTTGTTCGTCAGCAACATTTTAAGCGCATGAAACGCAAGATCCGTCGGGAGCGAAGAAGCACTGTCAATGGGCACAACATAACGACTGGCAACTGTTGCATGGTTAACGCCAGGGAGTCACAAGTTCTCACCTTTGGGAGCGACTCTGATGAAGAAATGGCTCTGGGCCCTCTCTTTAAAGAATCTTTCTCGGGGAAGGAGGAGGAATCGGAGATCTGCGAGAACATCCAGCTGCGCAATCGCACGCTCCCAGAAAAGAATCTCGGGCCCGTCGGCCGAAAAGATAAGGGAAAGGAAAAGGTCATTGAAGATATCACTCTAGATGACCAGGTCATAAAAGAGCTAACTACCAAAAACCCTCCCAAAAAGGGTAAGGTAGACTATAACATCCTCGCGCACCTAAGGAAGCTACCTTCTCAGCTTAGCATTCTTGATGCCCTCCTATTATCGAAAGAAGCGCGAGACTCACTAATTAAGACGTTACAAGAACCCGAGCAATTCCAAGCCTTCCTCGCCACTGAAAGGATGAAGGATGAACTGGAGGAAGTGCATACGGCCGATGTCACTTTCGGTGATAAAGACCTCCTTCTCGGGACGTGCGACCACAACCGCCCCCTATATGTCTCTGGATACTGCCATGACATCAAGATAGGCAAGATCCTGGTGGATAATGGATCCTCCGTTAACCTCCTTAATGTTCGGGTGTTGAAGGAAATCTGCATGAGTGTGCAACACCTCGCTCGTGACAAAATTACTATCTCCGGTTTCGACTCTCAATCGTCACGGACTCTCGGATCTGTAATACTGACGTTACGCTTCGGACTTCTCGTCACAGACATCAAATTCCATGTCATTGACGCCAAGACCTGCTACAACGCCTTGCTCGGTCGTCCTTGGCTACACGAGTACAACATCATCCCTTCTACGCAACATCAGTGTATGAAGTACTTCAAGGATGGTTTCGAGTACACCGTAACAGGCGAGTTGAACCCGTTTTCTGTAAACGAAGTTCGCAAATACGAAGACGCGAAATACTTTTTGCCAGATTTCGAAGATACAGAAAGGTGTCGCGACCCATAGGACAAAGCCGCCGCCACCATTCCCGTTTTTGGGAGCGATACTGAAGAAGAGGAAGAAATAGTGTATACAGGGCCATCCCAACGCAACAACCTGGGGGCGCCCACCCCCATACCGGTCTTCGGGAGTGATTCGGAGGACGAGGTTAACGCCGTATTCTCCAGTCGGCTGTCAATACAGGCACCCCTTTGCGAGGACCATAGTCTGCAAATCACCATGGTACCGCAAGAACACTATAAGGATCTCGACGCGCTTCAAGCTCACAGCGTGCAAGACCTGCAAACATTTTACGTCCCTCCCAGGCGAAGGGGTGAGAAGGTGATCCTATTCTACCAATCCTCAGAGTCGAAGGTGGAGAAAGAGATCTGGCACGGCGCGGATGTTATACTTGACAGGCTCCAACCCATCCGTCTGCCTAGATACTATACAAATGGATTGAAGAAGTTATTGAAGCGCCAAGGAGTACCTTTAAGACAGACGGTGCGGCAGGCTCGGTTCTATAACAGGATTTGGGATGTCCCCGGGACTCAGCGCAAATTGCCCAATGGGAAAATGGAAACACTTGGGCTTGGGTACGCGAGAACCGGAAAACGAGGGCGAACCCACAGCAGCTACGCTATATTTACCTTTGATGAAGAAGAGGACGCCCTGTCAGGAGAGGCCGACCCCTCATCAAAACTAGACCCCGCGATCGAAGCGCCAAGTCCGTCGTTTGAAGAGCGAATGGGCAAGCCTATCAGGAAGGTGGGTCAGAAAGCTCGGGAAGACCACAACCGCGAAATGGCCATCTACGAGAAGGCCAGGACGCAACGTCTATCTCAACGTGCTACAAAAGACAAACACGCTTATCCTCGTCAATCCGTTGTACGAAAGGCCCGACGCAGAGACGGAAATAAATCAAGAAGCGGCTCGGGCTTGTCCCTCATGAAGAAGATGAGTCGAGCGTACTCCTTCCCCCGAGACAAGACGGAGAGGCTGCTCAACCTCGCTATAAAACATCAAATGATCACGCTTCCAGAGTCTAGACATCCTGAGCAAGCTAGCAAGGTCTCTTATCCGAGTTATTGCTCTTATCACCGAGCCATAGGACATCCTACCGAAGACTGCTTCACCTTTAAGAACTGGGTCGAGGACCAGTACCGACGGGGCAGATTCGCTTTATCCGACGGTTGGAAAGTGACGCCGCCGCAAAAGCACGAGCCCAAAACCACAAGAGCAGAACCGGATCCGCCTCAGTCTTGGGAGCGAGTTCGCACCTGTTATATGATTACGATATTAAAAGAAGAGCCCGAGAACGAAGATGACCTTCCCCGGTGCTTCGAGAACAGCGATGATGAGTTGATCTCAGAATTCCCGCCCGCTCCGAAAGAACTGGAAGACGGTATACATACTACCGCAGATAACCTCAAGAAGATCGAGCTGGGATCGGCAGACGACCCGCGGCCGACATTTGTCAGCGAGCTGTTATCCGAGGAAAAGGTGGCCGCGTTAAAGAACGTGCTCCTACGGCATAAAGACTGCTTCGCGTGGAACTACTCCAAGATGCCAGGATTGGATCCGGAGATTGCGGTGCATAGATTAGCAATATCCCCGGATATCAAGCCAGTCAAGCAGGCGCCAAGGAGGATGCGACTTGAACTGGAGATGAGCATCAACGCCGAAGTCAAGAAGTTGATCGATTCCGGATTTATCCAAGAAGTCCAATACCCCGACTGGATCGCCAATATCGTCCCGGTAATGAAGAAGAATGGAACGGTGCGCATATGCGTGGATTTCAGGGATCTCAATAAAGCATGCCCAAAGGACGATTTCCCGGTGCCGGTAACCGAGCTAATGATAGATAACACATCCACTCACGAGGTCTTCTCCTTTATGGATGGTTCATCAGGATACAATCAGATAAAGATGCATCCCGAAGACCAGAAGCACACCGCTTTCCGGACTCCTTTGGGCATATTCTGCTACAAGGTTATGCCCTTTGGTCTAAAGAACGCTGGCGCCACCTATCAAAGGGCCATGACAAAAATCTTCGACGATCTCATACACGACATCGTCGAATGCTATATCGATGACCTCGTAGTGAAGAGCATGTCATACGAAGAGCATTTAAAGCATCTCGAAACCGTATTTCAACGCCTTCGGCAATATAATTTAAAAATGAATCCCCTCAAATGCGCGTTTGGAGTCTCCTCGGGCAAATTTCTGGGATTCATCGTTCGACACAGAGGTATTGAAATAGATCCGTCAAAGATTAAAGCGATCATGGAAATGCCTCCGCCAAAAACCCTCAAGCAGTTGCGGTCTCTCCAAGGGAAGCCCGCATACATCCGGCGGTTTATCGCTAATCTTTCGGGCAAATGCCGTCCTTACAGCCACCTGATGAAAAAGGGAACCCCGTTCGTTTGGAATCACAAATGTCAAGGTGCACTAGACGAGATCAAACAATACTTGCAAAATCCGCCGGTGTTGGCTGCCCCAGTGAAAGGAAAGCCTCTCATTCTTTACACGGCCGCCCTTGAAGGTTCTTTGGGCGCATTATGGGCACAGGAGAATGATCAGGGGAAAGAAAGAGCACTTTACTACTTAAGTCGAGTGCTGCTGGGGGCAGAAAGCAATTACTCGCCCATCGAAAAACATTGCTTGGCATTAATCTTTGCAATAACGAAGCTCAGGCACTATGCGTTGGCACATGAAGTCCGCCTCATTTCGAAGGTGGACCCCCTTAAATACCTGATGTCAAAGGCTATATTGACGGGAAGACTCGCTAAATGGGCCTTGCTCTTGATGGAGTTCTCGATAACATATCAATCCCTCAAGGCAGTGAAGGGCCAGGCCATTGCCGACTTCCTCGCCGAGCACCCGATACCGACCAACTCTCCTCTGAACTGTGATTTGCCGGATGAGCATGCATTTGATGCAATTGGCGGTGGAAGCACACGATGGGAACTCTATTTTGATGGAGCGTCCTCCATAAAGAAACAGAAACAGGGTAGCCCGATCATCAAATCGGGGATAGGCCTTATCTTTGCAACTCCACAAGGAGGAATAATGCGCTTCGCCTTCTCCTTAACGGAGTCAAGGACAAACAATGAAGCCGAATACGAAGCTCTGATAGCAGGCCTCGAAATCGCCATCAACATGGGAATTGAAGACCTCCTCATATACGGAGATTCTCAGCTGGTCATTAGCCAAGTAAATGGTGACTACCAAACGTGCAAACCAGAATTGGTGAAATACGGCGAAAAGGTGCAACAACTGTTGGCCCAGATCCCCTTCTATATTCTAGAGAACATACCGCGCGCAGAGAACAGCAAAGCAGACGCATTGGCCAAACTCGCTAAAGAACTGGCCGACGAGAACCTCGATGACGTCAGAATCATAGTACAAAGCCGTCGAGTGCTCGCCCCGGCAGAAATACCTCCGGAATTATATAAAGAAAAGGGAGCGATTGAGCAAGCGACCCTACAAATAAAAGACCGTGAGAAGGCTGAGGACTGGAGGGAAGTCTTCATAGACTACTTTAAGTCCCACCGAATGCCCGAAGAAGCGTCCTCAAGACATCAGCTTATGAAACGAGCTCTATCCTTCGCTTTCGTCAACGATACCCTGTACAAGAGATCGTTTGATTTTCTATGGCTGAGATGCTTGGGACCTGACGAAGCAGAAAGAGTCGTTCAAGAAGTTCACGACGGGCTTTGCGGTTCTCATCAAGCGGGCCCAAAGATGAAGTTAAAAATTAAACGGATGGGTTACTACTGGCCCACGATGATCCAGGACTGCCTCGAGTATGCGAAGCAATGCCACTCATGCCAGATCCATGGAGACTTCATCCACCAACATCCGAATCCACTACACCCAACGGTGGCCAGCTGGCCATTCGAGATGTGGGGGACTGACATAGTCGGCCCCATTGAGCCAGCATCATCCCGGGGACACCGCTTTATCCTGGCGACAACTGATTACTTCTCCAAATGGGCAGAAGAAGTACCACTGAAGGAAGTGAAGACGGAGAATATCCTCCATTTCGTCAAGACGCAAGTCATCTATCGGTTCGGAACTCCACGACGGATTATCTCCGATAATGGGCCGGCCTACCGAAGCCATAAGATTAGCCGCTTCGCACAGCAGCACAATATAGACTGGAGATATTCTTCAGTTTACAACCCACGAGCTAACGGTCTAGCCGAGGCTTTCAATAAGACCTTGACGAAGATCATAAAAAAGACCGTCTCCAGGAATAAGAGGGACTGGCACGAAAGGCTGCAAGAAGCTCTTTGGGCTTATCGAACTACATTCAAGACGGCCACGAACACAACACCGTACGCGTTGGTATTTGGGACGGAAGCAGTTCTCCCCCTTGAGATAGAGTTACCCTCTCTACGAGTAGCAGTCCACCACGAGCTGACGAACGAAGAAAATGCTCACCTTCGGCTTGAGGAGCTTGACGCCCTCGATGAAACCCGGCTCATAGCGCAACAACATCTAGAAGCCTACAAAGCAAAGATGACGCGCTCTTACGAAAGATTGACCAGGCCGAGGACATTCCGCCCAGGCGAACTCGTACTAGTGGTCAAAAGACCTATGATCCCCAATCGCGCCAAGCGGGGAAAATTTGAGCCAAACTATGAAGGCCCGTACATCATAGACAAGGTCTACCAGGGTGGAGCCTACCTACTCATGGACATGCACGGTGAAAGGCCTTTCAGGCCAGTAAACGGCCGCTTCTTGAAGAAATACCATGCTTAATAAGCTGCAGCCTAGGTCAATGATGGATGACGACGACTATGTCCGCTCGCTATCTTCCTAAGCTCAGACTTTACAAGCAGCAGCCGGCCTTCCTATATCGACGGACCGAAACGTCCTTAAACTATCGTCGGACCGAAACGTCCTTAAACTATCGTCGGACCGAAACGTCCTTAAACTAACAGCGGACCGAAACGTCCTTAAACTATCGACGGACCGAAACGTCCCTAAACTACCACCGCAACGTCCTTAGGTTGACGAGATGGATAAATAAAAAAAAATGAAAAAAAAAAACAAAAAAAAAACGGTATGTCCATAAGCAAAATGGGCACGGATGAAAACCCGAAAAGGGCTCCGTGAGTAAAAACAGCAGGGCTGCCGGCAAGTGTTCGTGAAAACCCGAAAGGGCGCGACCTTGTAAAAAAAAAAGAGAAGAGTAAAAATGATATAAATAAAAAAAACGGTATGTCCATAAGCAAAATGGGCACGGATGAAAACCCGAAAGGGCTCCGTGAGTAAAAACAGCAGGACTACCGGCGAGTGTTTGTGAAAACCCGAAAGGGCGCAACCTCGTTAAAGGACACTTACAGAGTCCTCTCGACCCTGTAAGGAGAAACCACCTGCGTGAGATCCTTACGACTCACAAAGGAGCAGCACACTTAGGGATCCTCACGATTCCTGAGGAGAAAATACACTTACGAGATCCTCACGACTCGTAAGGAGAATTCTCTTATGGGACCCTCACGGCTCATGAGATTTGAAAGTCTTAAGTTACAGAAACCTGAACCTGTTCTTAAGCAAATCCCCCACAACCTCCGATATTGCCCTATAAGAGGCTCAATACTGACCCTTGTATACAATCCACGGGCGCGAATAAACATTTCCCCAACAAAGTCCAACCCTTATAGGTCCTCTCGACCCATAATGAGAAAGTCCTCTTGTAGGATCCTTACGACTTACAGAGGAACATACACTTAGGAATCCTCACGATCCCTAAGGAGAAAATACACCTGCAAGAACCTCACGACTTGTAGGGAGAAATACCTTTGTGAGACCCTTACGGCTCATGAAGTCAAAAGCCTTAGTCGACAGGACCTTAACCCTGTTTGCTAAGCCACCTTTGTTCAACATCGATAGAGGCAAATGATGATTCGCTCCTGGCAACATCCCAGTTGCAGCGATGCTGATGCCGAAATCGGTGTCCAAAATCCGAGCTTGCGGCGAAAAAGCTAGCAAGCCACACATGCCTACGAAATAGCCGAAATGATGGGGCAACTTGCAATAAAAAGCAGCAAGTAAAAATGTATGCATGAAAAATAGCCGAAATGATGGGGCAACTCGCAATAAAAAAGCAGTGAGTAAAAATAAAACAAATAGCCGAAATGATTGGGCACCGCGAAAAATAGCCGAAATGATTGGGCAATCGCGACCTTCGCGATATAAAAAGCTGAAATGATAGAGCATCGCGGAAAGAATAAAAGAAATGATGGAAAAATGAAACCTTTTTGCCCTACAGGTGATACTACAACAATCCCTGTATACAATCCAGGGGCGCAAACAAAGAAGGGATCATACTCCTCCCCCCAGGTTTCATCATGAGAGGAAGCCAAATCTCGACGGTTCACAAACAACCTGGAGATCGTCTCGTAACGACGGACACAACTTCAAGCTAAACGAAACAGCGGCAACTCCCAGTTCCATGGCTCGGCGGTGTACATATCGCCAACAGTCAAACCTCCATTCCGTGAAATGCGGATACAATCGATAAAATTCCTGGTTACATGGAACGCGGATAATGTCACTCTTTGACCCCGCGGAAAACGTCCAGAGCGGATCCTGGTCCTCGCAGAGCATGGCAGTGAACCCGTGCGAAGCATCCAGAGCGGAGCCTAGTCCTCGCCTAACGCGGCAGTGAACCCGTGTGAAGCATCTAGTGCAAACTTCCTGGTTACGTGGAACGCGGATAACGTCACTCTTTGACCCCGTGGAAAACGTCCAGAGCGGATCCTGGTCCTCGCAGAGCATGGCAGTGAACCCGTGCGAAGCATCCAGAGCGGAGCCTAGTCCTCGCCTAACGCGGCAGTGAACCCGTGTGAAGCATCTAGTGCAAACTTCCTGGTTACGTGGAACGCGGATAACGTCACTCTTTTACCCCGTGGAAAACGTCCAGAGCGGATCCTGGTCCTCGCAGAGCATGGCAGTGAACCCGTGCGAAGCATCCAGAGCGGAGCCTAGTCCTCGCCTAACGCGGCAGTGAACCCGTGTGAAGCATCTAGTGCAAACTTCCTGGTTACGTGGAACGCGGATAACGTCACTCTTTGACCCCGTGGAAAACGTCCAGAGCGGATCCTGGTCCTCGCAGAGCATGGCAGTGAACCCGTGCGAAGCATCCAGAGCGGAGCCTAGTCCTCGCCTAACGCGGCAGTGAACCCGTGTGAAGCATCTAGTGCAAAATTCCTGGTTACGTGGAACGCGGATAACGTCACTCTTTGACCCCGTGGAAAACGTCCAGAGCGGATCCTGGTCCTCGCAGAGCATGGCAGTGAACCCGTGCGAAGCATCCAGAGCGGAGCCTAGTCCTCGCCTAACGCGGCAGTGAACCCGTGTGAAGCATCTAGTGCAAACTTCCTGGTTACGTGGAACGCGGATAACGTCACTCTTTGACCACGTGGAAAACGTCCAGAGCGGATCCTGGTCCTCGCAGAGCATGGCAGTGAACCCGTGCGAAGCATCCAGAGCGGAGCCTAGTCCTCGCCTAACGCGGCAGTGAACCCGTGTGAAGCATCTAGTGCAAATTAAAACTTCCCGATCAGATAGAAGAAAGGTATGAGTCGAGATGTTCCATTACTCCAGAAAAGCCTTGACCCACCATACATGCGAAGCGGGATATTGAAAAAGCGACGCATAAATTGCAGGATACAACCCGAGCATTAGCAGCAGCGACTTCTTGGCCGACAGGATGTATCGAACCCACTGCAGGTATCCAGCTGAATGGCGAGGAGTCAAACCTATCATGTATACTTGTCCCTAAGGGAGTGACTTGCTTTGACATATGCGTCGCCCCAAAATATCCAAAGCTATCGACGGCTGTACGGGTAGTGAGGCCATAGAAGGCTGAAGGCGACCCTCCAAGGTCCAGTTGACCTCCTCTACAGTGTAATTCATTTGAGGCAAGTCACCGTAGTGAATTGCTGAAATGGGCTCTGAGGGCACTGCACAAGAAAAACTGCGCCGACCCTGGATAATCTGATTGTACCACGACCCCATAGATGAAGAGATTTCTGCTCCGGATCATGATCTTTAATGAGCGCGAAGACTTCCCGATCAACGGGTGCGTTAGCAAAGGCGCTCTAAGAACGTACAAAAGGGAAGGAAGAGTCGAGAGGCATAGTACCTGCACGAAAAGAGACGAGGTATTAGTTGTCAACGCTATATTCCGAATTCTGACACTTGGTACTTAAAAAAGTTTATACCGCGTTGCAATGCTGAAGAAAGGGACAAAGGGGGACCCACAAAATCAAGGTGACGGCCCATCATTGATGGGCAGTCACTCATTAAGGATGGAATCCTAAGTGAATTCTCATTTAATGAGAAATCTCATTGGGCTAAGGAGTCAAACTCCCTCGAGAGCTAAGCTCTGTAAACAGATTCCACATCTGTCAACTTTAATTAAGAGGGAATAAAATTCCCCAAAAAATTTCTAAAGAGCTATGCTCTGTAAAAACAATGGTATCATCTACCAAAACCCTCAAAAGCAAAGCTTTTTACAGGGTAAAATCCCAAGATCTTTAAGATCTGCAAAACAAACTCTTAAGAGTTTTTCATGAAAGATGAACAGTGTTCTAATTAATGGGTTAAACAAACCCTAAAATACATCTTAAGATCTGCGATCTCAGAAGAGCAAAGATCTGTTAAGGGGTTCGATTATAATCCTTACCAAATTTTTGGGCAGAGTTCTAACTCTAAAAGAGAATTCTTTGGGCATAGATCTAAGCTCTGAAAAGAGAATTAAATTCTCAGAAAAAAATAAGAACAAGAGAAAATGAACAACAGTCATCTCAAGGGCCAAAGGCCCTACTTATAGATGCAGGAAGTCGGTCCAACTTCTAAGAAGATCCAACGGTGGTGTTTCCTGATTTAAAATCAGGAAGCTTCTGTGAAAAGCTTCAGAAGAGGGTCACGTGCTTACACGTGACTAGCGGTCACGTGTTCGCACGTGACACCTGAACGCATCATTCAAGCAAGTTCAGTCTCCTGACTAAGTCGAAGAAAAGGGGGCTTCAGGAAGGGTCACGTGCTCCCACGTGATCAAGGTCACGTGTCGGCACGTGACATTTAAATTCAAGCAGCAAAGGCGCACATTGGTTCCCTGATCAAGTCAAGGAAAAGAGCTTCAGAAAAGGTCACGTGCTCTCACGTGACCAGAGTCATGTGTTGACACGTAACGTTCAAGACAGCAGACCCGTTCTCCCGTTGAACCAAAGAAAGAGAGTTCAAACAAGGGTCACGTGCTCACACGTGACCAGGGGGTCACGTGGTAGCACGTGATGTTTAAGCAGTAATCAGAAGACGCAGCGCAGAAGGCTCATTCCAAAGGGGGTCACGTGTCTACACGTGACCATGGATCACGTGGTCACACGTGACCGGCTTTCAAAGCCCATATTTTTTTAACGACAGAATTAAATTCTGAAGGAAATTCGAATCTTTCCAAAGGAAAGTAATTATTTGGGACCAATCAAATTAAAGATTCAGAGATGATTAAATATCATCTATCTATGGAAAATCTCGGGTTTGGAAAGATTTCCCCCTTAAATCTAACCAAAATAACAAGGGAGAATCTCTGGATTTAAGATCCAATGGTGAATAAAATTCACCTAATAATCCAAAGGCCCAAAATGAATGATGGACGCAAATCAAATCTCTCAATGAAGATTCGTCAAAAACTGATTGATTCGGCTGCTTCTCCTATAAATAGGAGCCAAAAGACACAGAGAAATATATACATACGGAGAGAAGAAAAGAGAAAAGGAGAAGAGCTTTGATACTTGAAAAAGACTCAGATCTTCTGCAAAAAACCCTAGGTAAGAAAGGGAAAGCCTTTTGGAAAGAAAAAGAATTTAATTCTCAACAGAGTTTAACTCTGAGGCATAAAACGAGAGAGCATATCTCCTCCCTCTTTGATAGAGGATCTGCAAAGTGCACATCTCCCCTTAAGGTTGAGAATTTAATTCTCAATGGGTCGAGATCCTGCCATGCAGATCCAAAACATAGAGAAGGAATGCAAGTATGAGAATTTAATTCTCACAGAACTATAGGAATTTAATTCCTCCAAAATAAAGTTAGGGTTCGACCCTGTATTATGGGAATTTAATTCCTTCAAAACAAAAAGAAACAGGGTTGAACCCTAATCAAGAACATAGTTTTGTCGAAACAGTGGGAATTTAATTCCTTTAATCATAATCCTCAGAAAAGGGGAGTTTAATTCCTTAAAAGCTTTTAGGGTTTAACCCTATTCGGTTCTTCGCATAAACAAGGAATTTAATTCCCACAGAAAACTCAGATTTAAACTCTGTTCCAGAATATAAGCCTTCAAAAGGAAATAGGAATTTAATTCCTCTGAAATTAAAAGTTCGAGGAATTTAATTCCTGAAAGAGGAGCAACAGATCCTCCAAAAAACAGCATTGAGGCAGGGTCACGTGTCACCACGTGACCCCCCCCCCAAAAGCCCTACAGAAAGCCCCTTTGAGGCAGCACCCCACGTGACACACGTGACTTTCAGCAGGAGCCTTAACACATAGGCATTTGAATGCCCGTCACGTGCTAACACGTGACGCTATCAAAGACACAGTAATTTCGGCAGAATCATTGAAGGGAAGGCACTCTCACGTGGGGCCACGTGACCGTTCTTGCTGTAGTGTTTGACACTAAGTTAAAACTCTCGAATCCAGTATTGAAGTGCTATCGGGCCTTAGTGTTCAACACTAATTAAAGAATTTTGTTCGTAGTGTTCAATATTAATTGTTTTAATATTCGGCACTAATTTAAGATCCCCATTGCCAGTGTTTAACACTGAGCTGTTTTAGTGCTTATGATCATTTCAAGGCCTTGTTGCTGGTGTTTAACACCAATTATTCTTCTAGTGTTAAACACTAACTTGTCAAACTCATTCCCAGTGTTCAACACTGATTGCTTTGAAGTGTTTAACACTAGTCTATAGCCCAATTGGCTAAAGGGATGGAGGCAAAGCTTCTCCCTCGATGGACTCACAAGGAATCAATATTCCAGACATGATGGGACTTAGCCCAAGCTGGCCATAAGTCCTCAATTCGTGACTAATTAACATGATTAATCAGTCCTGACCTCAAATTGGGCCAGGGGCTGCTCAAGCCACTCCGGTTCTAGGGTACATCTCTTCACTCCTTTGATACTTGGCATTGTAATCCCTCAATGTCTTCAAAGAGGTGACGGGTCCCGACGACCACCCATGATATGGACTGTGGGGTCCTTAAACTCATACAAATTCCTGGTCACGTGGAATACGGATAATGTCACTCTTTGACCCCGTGGGAAACGTCCAGAGCGGATCCTGGTCCTCGCAGAGCACGGCAGTGAACCCGTGTGAAGCATCCAGAGCGGAGCCTGGTCCTCGCTAAGCACGGCAGTGAACCCGTGTGAAGCATCCAGAGCACATACCGGACTGTGGGGTCCTTAAACCCATGGACTACGACGTCCTTAACCTTGACCGAGATGTCTTAAAACTAACAACGGACCGCAATGTCCTTAAACTACCCACGGACCGCAATGTCCTTAAACTACCCACGGACCGCAATGTCCTTAAACTATCCATGGACCGCAATGTCCTTAAACTACCCACGGACCGCGATGTCCCTAAAACTAGAACAATAGAGCCCTTTCTTATGCTCTTTTGTTGGACCTAAACGGCCCCGTCTAAGTTGATCTTAGCCTTGGAGATGGTTAACGCGTCCTTAGACCCTCAAACATACTGGACTACGAATCCCCCGAATTAACTCCGGCTCAAGGGTACATCTCTGAACTCCTCTGGCATCTGTCGTTGTAATCCTTCAACGTCGTCAGAGAGGTGATGGGTCCCGACAGCCATACAGACGATGGACCACTATGTCCCTAAACTGGAACATTAGAGTCCAAACACTCTTTTGTCGGATCTAAACGATCCCGTTAAGTTGATCTTAGTCACAAAGTTAGACTAACGTATCCTTAACAAACGTTTGAGTTGATCTTCGCCTCGAGTAGGGCTGACGTATCCTCAAACCAACCCCCCCAAACCCAAATTTAAGATAATGCGGATTTGGACTAGTCCACGCCCTACGGGCGACGACATAACTCAGTCTCCGTAAACAATCCACGGGCAATAAAACAAACACCCACGACACGAAGTGACCATCTGGAGAAGGAGAAAGTTGTTACCGCAATGCGGTAGCGTAATTAACTGCAGGGGCTTGCGCCTGCAGGGAAGAGCGTCCCCACAATCAAAAAACCCCTCAAACGAGGGGGAATCTGACGAAGTCTGCTACATCGGTCGCATCCGTTTAAACCTTCGATATATGGTGCCATAAATCAACTTGGCATCTTCGGAGAGATGGACGGATAGCACCAATTAGCATCTGCCCCGAACCTAACGCCTCAGACGTCCCGACGTCCCGGCCGCCGTTCGGAGGGGAACAGGTGGAAAAGCAGCCACCGCTGCATTCACGTGTAAGCCACGTGAGCGCAACGGTAGGAGGGTATTTGTTTCCCCCCCAATAAAAGAGCAAAGCTCTGTTTAAAATTTGAAATAGGCAGTGCCTCACGTGCCTTGCACGAGGGCGCCAGCGCCAAGAGTTAAAAACTCCGAGGCAGCGCCTCACATGCCCCGCACGAGGGCGCCGGCACCAGAACTAAAAGTTCTCTGCCATTAGATCAAAGATCCAGCGGGGATGACAAATCATCAAAATTCAGAATTAAATTCTGTTGAGCAAATATTCCTCAAATCTTTCTAAACGAGAAAGATTATTCTCTGTAAAACAGAGTACCGTTGGATTAAAAATCCAATGGTGATTAGAAAAATCACCAAGCCATGGAATAAGCTCTGTATGGGAAAATATTTCCCCAATCTTGTTAAAAACAAGAAAAATATCTTCTGTAAAACAGAAGTACTTGGATCAAAGATCCAACTGTCGATAAAATCCCCAAATCAATTAAGCATCTCTCAATGAGAGATTTCTTCAATTAAATCAACAGACTTGCCTCTACTATATAAAGGACCCAAGACTTCAAGTCTTGTAGACGGAGGAACCCCCCCTAAACTTTAAGTTCAAAAAAAAAGTAAAGCAAGCAAAAAAAAGAATGCTTTAAGAGAGAAGAAAGAAGAAGAACTTTCTTCAAGGAAAATAAAAGTAGTAGAGATTAGAGTATTTCATCTGCATATCTAACGGTTTAACCCTCATAAAAGTACATAGTTCTTTTCCTGAATTTGAGATCCATGAGACAAGTCTCCCACAAATGAGAATTTAATTCTCATGGGGATGAATTTGTTCTTGGGGATCGAAGATCCAGAGAAGAACAGAGAATTGAAGTCTTTAGAATATAATACACGAAGAAAAATTAGCGCCAAGCGCCTCACGTGGGCGCTGCTCAATAAAGAGTGCTTAGCGCTCAGCGGCTGGCGCTCAGCGTCAAGCGCCCCACGTACCACTCACGTGGGCGCTATTCAATATAAAGTGCTCTGCACTCCACAACCAGTCTCCAACGCCTGGCGCCTAGAACCAAGCGCCTCACGTTCTTCACACCTGGACGCCATAAAGAGTGTTTAATACTCCATAAAAAACAAAAAAAGGGAAAAGAAAGATAAAGTGTGGGCGTCAGAACCCATATGGATGCTCAACATTGTTGGCACAGAAAGGGGACCAAGCCCAAGCAAGTGTTTAACACTTTATTCAAAAGTGAAATGACTGGGCTGAGCCCAAGTTTGACCAAACTCCTAATCAACCAAGCCCATGGGCTTTTTATTTCCAGAGTGGTCTTAGTCTCAAACAAGACTACAGAGCTTCTGACGAATATTCATTGGTTACAGGGTGCATCTCCCTACACCTCTGATATATGTCGTTGTCATTCTTCAATGTCTTCAGAGAAGTGGCGAGTCCTGACAATCAACAACTCCTTGGACCGCAACGTTCTTAAACTAGCTATGGACCGCAACGTCCTTAAACTAAGACAATAGAGCCCAAATGCTCTTTTCTTGGGTCTGAATGATCCTAAAAATCCTGTTGAGTAGATCTTAATCTAAAATTAGACTAGCGTATTCTCAACAAACATTTAAGTTGATCTTAATCCCAAATGAGATTAACGATCCTTAAATCAAACCAAACCCAAATCTAAGAAGATACGGATTCAGACTAATCTACGCCCTACGGGCGACAACACAAATTAGTCTCTGTATACAATCCATGGGAAACCAAAAATAAAACAAACACACACGACACTAAGTGACCTTCTGGAGTAGGAGAAAGTGGTTACCGCCATGCGGTAGCATAATTAACTGCAGGGGCTTGCGCCTGCAGAGAATAGCGTCCCCAAAATCAAAAACCCTCGCAAACGAAGGAGAATCTGACGAAGTCCGCTACAACGGCCGCATCCGTCCAAACCTTCGTTGCACGGTACCATAAATCAACTTGGCATATTCGGAGAAGTGGGCGGATAAATCCAAATAGCATCAGCCCCCAAATTCAGGCAAGACGTTTGTCTTCCCCGTTTTCGGCGGTGAACAATGACCTTCTCGAAATAAATACGCCACGGGCCACGTCACGTACCTGCTCACGTTTTTCGGAAAGCGGGGCGTGACGACATGCCTTTAACCTTTTCCGTCTGCGTAGGCTTCTAAGAAATTTGTTTCTCCAACATTTGCATCAATGAAGACCATAATAGATTATTTAACACTGTTTAGATGTTACATGCAACTATTTATATGTTACATGCAAATTCTTATATGTTACAGGCAAATTTTTAGATGTCACAGGCAAGTGGTTAGAAATTATAGGCAAGCGCTTAAAAGTTACAGGCAAATTCATTAGATGTTACAGGCAAGTGGTTAGATATTATAGGCAACTTATTAGAAGTTATAGGCAAGTGGTTATATATTACAGGAAAGTGTTTAGAAGTTACATGTAACAGCTTACAAGTTACATGCAACTGCTTTGAAATACAATGCAGGTGCTTAGATGTTACAGGCAACTTTTTAATATACGTGAATGTGTGTGTATGAATGTGTGTGTGTCTGTGTGTGTATCTGTATATTTACATACATAGGGATTTGCAAGCATTCATACATACAAAAAACATACACATACATGTCTACACACACACAAGATACTTTCTGAATGTATATAAAGAATATACAACTTTGCAATTGGTACATCATCATCTTCACGGCACTTCTCTTGCACACCGCTTGTGCCGCCTAGAAATTCAGAAGCCCTCATTCTTTTCGAAGGAATAGAACCGGAGGAATGTTTTGATGGATCCACGTCCTCCTTCGCCATAAAAGAGGACCTCTTCCTCTTCAAAACCTTCTACAATCCCAACTTCTTCAATGAGCTAATAAATTCCCATCCATATATGACCGGTTTGTTGGGTAGCGCGTTTATTGGTTCCCTCAAACCCGCCACGCAATAAAACCATAGCTGTAAACAAATATACATCACGTTCACATTATTAATATTAAATAGTCAAAACACATCTACCAACAATATATAATAATATGATTTATGTAGTTTATACTTTGCTTACAAATATAATGCAATCTATATAGTAGTTTGCATATAATTACGGCAAGAAAGATCTGACACCCAGGAAACTGTGCAGTGTCGCTCTGCGAAGAAAGCTTATTCACGACACCCACCATTATCAAGTCGTAAACTGCTTCAGCCCAGTTCACATTCGGCACTACCGATAGCTCGACATACGGAAAACCGCCTCTATGGACGATGGGGGAAGTGACGGGCAACTAAAATAACGAGATCTGATAAAAAATATGCAAAGACATGAAATCATCCATCACTGTGGAAAATATATCCTTCACAGTCTTCTCGAAAGCAGTCTCCAAATATGTGATCATAGCCCTTTCACCCTTCTCTATATTAAAGTACTTCGTTCTCTAGATATCAAAGGAATCTAAATTCCCCGTGTCCTTAAGGCA
This sequence comes from Agapanthus africanus, assembly GCA_030015575.1. Classification (NCBI taxonomy): domain Eukaryota; kingdom Viridiplantae; phylum Streptophyta; class Magnoliopsida; order Asparagales; family Amaryllidaceae; genus Agapanthus; species Agapanthus africanus. Next base: position 35,355,568 of record CM057339.1, read on the forward strand.
TGATGGATTCGCTCTCTTGATTTGATATTCTTTGATCATGATCTCCACCTGCAGATTTACTTGGGCCTGCCGAACACCCATGGTACAGAAGATTGTATTGTTGGTTTGATAACTCTCCTTGCAAGCATCTGCACTTTAAGGAGGCTCACAACTTCTTCTGTTGTTGCTTTTCTATTTCCCTGTGACAAAAAAGGTGTAGAAATCATTAGGACATGCAGTGTAGTATTTTATTCTATATAATACAAAGAAAATAACCCAAAGGGGCGATTTGAACTTACCAGTCTGACGGCCGGGGAAATATTTTATCTCTAACCCTGTACGTTGTGGTGATTAAGACGCATGATGCAGTTTTTTTTTAAAATATGGTTTTTTTATAATAAAAATGATTTTTTATGCATGGAGATCTAGATCTAAATGCTAACGGAGAATAAAAAAGAATTGGAAGATAAAGGTTGTGTTCGAAAGGGTCTTCGTGTTGCGCCTCCTCTGGATCCCGCCAGAACTTCACCACCTACTTGTGTTGAGAGCGTTGGAATCGTTCTCTGAGTTTTGAAATTAGCTTTAGGTTATTGAATTTCGGGATGAGAAGAAATGAAGGCTCTAGGGCTCTAGTTATAACATTTGGGGTCAAATAACAGAAAATCTGGTTGTTTTGGACTGTTTTGGCCGTATAGGTCTCCATGCGTTGGGTCCTAACATGCATAAAGAGAAGGAACGAAATTGTCATCGAAAATTGTTAAGAAATTGCTGATAAAAGGGCAACGGTTCTCCATGCGTGTGGTCACCCAACGCATGGTGAACTACGGCTTTTTGAAAATTAGTTTTAAAACGAGAAAAAATTGAATTTGTTTGGATTTATTGTTGTAGTTCTCCATGCGTGTGGTCACCTAACGCATGGTGAACTACAGTTTTTAAAATTCGTTTTAAAATCAATAAAAACTATTTTATTGTTCAGATTTATTTTTGTAGTTCTCCGTACTTGTTGTAATACAACGCATGGTAAACTGTAGATTTGAAAATTTTGTTTTTATTGCATTTCAACAATTTTATTGTTGTAAAACAGTAAAATATTATTCCAACTCACCATACGTTGGATAAGGACATTTATGGTGGGCTATACAGATGATTTTGCTTCTAGAAATATTTTTAAATCGTTTAAAAATACTTTTAGGGATTGAAATTGTAGTAGTTCTCCATGCGTGTGGTAACCCAACACATGGTGAATAGTTGCTTGGATTTTTCATAAAATACCCTAAAATATTCCTTAAAATTCCAGAAAAATATTTAAAATAAGTTTTCACTCTTTTTCTCTGAAATTGGGTTTTTGGCACTCAAAACAATTTAAAAGCCAGAATCACTAAGTTTCCCATACTACTATATAGTATGAGAAACAACCCGATTTGGTCGAGTTTGGCGTATCAACACGTTCGAAGCTGGGTGATGTAACGTTTAGATAGGACTTCTTCACCGGAATTGGGTAAACCGGTGTGCTGGATAATCCAATCTATAGTAAATTTGTGAGAGCCGCCTCCAAAAGAGAACTCCCCGTTCGCTCGATCGTAGGATCGATAAGCCTACATATAGTAGGCCTATCTTCAACCAAAGTTGGCATCTTCAAATAATGGTGGAACGGAGTTTTGTTTAGCTTCCGTTTGTGTACCGTGTGAATGTGTGGCTTCAACTTGTCCATGAAGCTATTATAGCGAGTGATGTCAACATATGTCTAAATGGCAGGTGTATCTCCATACTTTCTTTTGTTGAAAAACAAATTTTAATATTAAAACATATCTATCAGTTCTTTAAAATGAAAACTACAAACAACTGATTAGAAGTTACAGTCTAGTGGTTAAAAATTACATGCAACTGGTTAGATATCGCGGGCAACTTTTATAGAAGTTACAGGCAATTGCTTGGATATTACAGGCAAATGCTCATTTTCATGCATCATCCTAGCACTTGACTATATCATCAAATAATTTGCATGTATTATCTTAATAACAACAAATGAAAATAAGCACTTAACATCTATAAAGTTGCATGTAACATCTGCTAAAGTGGTCTGCAACATCTAAACAGTTTCTTACATGTTACAATTCACTGTAATATCAAATCATTTTAATGTATAAGCAACAAGTAGCTTGATCATGATGAGAATTAAATTTAACAATATACATCTATAGATTTTACAGGCAATTGATTAGAAGTTACAGACCCAAAATTCAAAATCGACGATATACACAGTTTTTAAGAGAAGAACCAAGTTCGAAATACAATGCAAGATAATCAAAAATGGTCTCAATTATACCTTTTCCCTTCCTCGACAACTATCGATTTAGCTGACGTTTTCTTCAATTTTGGAGCCACTGATTTCGCCACAGACGGAATGACCCCCTCCTTCTTCTTCGATTTAGGAGTCATTGAGCAGCATCTGATTGTGATGAAGTGCTTCTCGTGATGAGAGCGATGGGATGGCTCTGGGTGGAAAAGGAGAAGGCATCGACGGGCCGGTGAAGAGGTTAATTGACGACGAAGGCAGCGACTACGATATTAGGATTATGGTTTTCGACGACGGGCCGGTGAAGAGGTTAATTGACGACGAAAGCAGCGACTACGATATTAGGATTAGGGTTTTCGACGACGAGAGACAAGTTGGGACGGTGAGTCGGGCCGGCGACTTGGGGATGCGGGGTTGTGCTGTCGAGACGGTGGCGACGAAAGGGAAGACATCGAAGACGATGGCGATGGCGATGAAGAAGTTTCTGAGATCGAGTGAGAGAGAGAGAGAGAAAGTGAGAAATTTTGGACGGAGGATATTGAAGAAGGGTATTTTTGTTAATCTACAAATTTCTAATACCCAGGCCTGTCTTGGTATTAGGCCAAGGGGCGTTTTGACAAAGTTTTTAAAAACTAGGCCCCCTCTCCTTATTTCAAAAATACGGGGGACTTTAACCCTTTCTTGGATTCGGCCGGTTTTTTTTCAAAATTTACCCAAAATAAAATTATCTATTAATCTTTTCACCTTTAACTCTGTTATCTTTAAATTTCATTTGACTCAACTTAACTATCATACATCGTCAACTTAGATTTTCTTTTATCTTTCTTATAAATTTCAGTATCTAATCCTAAAATATATAACACCATAGTCTAGTAGAAATCTAACCTCTCAATTTCAAACCACATTTAGTAGACATCTTTTTCAAATAAATACTATTTGATAGCTTTTGGATAAATCTAATACTATTATGAATCATACATATGAAATTAAGGATTTAAAATTTAGAAATGTTACTTATTTTTATGACCTCTATTAATTTCCTTAAAACGGTGTATGTTCTAAAACTAATTTTATATTTTATAATAATATAATTTATTAGAAATAAGATCATAATAATAATTGTTATTAATAAATTAATATTTCATATAGCTTAACGTTATACACTATATGCGTTTTTCGCTCCTCGGCAATGAAACGATATATTGTCCGTTAGTGTAGCGATATTTTCAAAGCTTAAATTGATAAATCTACCCAAAAAAATTGTGTATGGACAGAATTATTCCCAACTACAACATACTCTAATTATATTGTCGGTTTAATTTACTAAAATACCCTATTAATAACTTAAAAAATACTTCTTTCTAGCATCCATCAATGACATATTATTACATTTTTTGTGGATAAATTAATTCATTTTTTAACTTATCGAAATTTCAATTTGTTTTCAAATGCTAGGAATATTTTTGATAGATCGTAATGTTCTGGTGGGAATATTTTGCTCTAATATCCATCAGTATCGCCATCTTCCAAAAGGCAGAGTAAGATTTCGTTTTTACAAAATAGTTTTAACAGACTATTTAAACATAATAGAATATATCCAAGTGATGCAACTTTAATCCAAAAACTTGGCAGAATAGGTAACAAACTACTACCAAAAATTGACTTATAACATGCCTATGTGAATATGCCTTTGTTTTGCAAATCGATTTTGCCAATTTTACCAACTATTACAAATCAATACTTGTTCATTGATATAGATATAGATATAGATATAGATATAGATATAGACACACACACACACACAATCAAAGGACTTAAAAATCGAGAGGAAGAGAACGGGTCGAGTGAGGTTGGAGGAGGAGAGGTCGAGGCGACATTGCGAAGGGTGCGGGGTCGCAATCGCAGGATGAGGGCTTTGGGGAGATGAGAAGGTCTTTTAATATTAATTCATCGGTGTAGTCAAAAGCATTTTTTAAGGTATTAATTCATCGGCTGGTAGTAGAGAGAATATCAATGAAGGTATTTTAGTAAATTAAAACAAAATTATAATTAAATGCTGTTGTAATTGGGGTAATTTTGATTGTGGTTTTATAAATTTAAGGTATGCATTAAAACCTAACATGCAAATATCATCTATTAGTCAAATAGCCCGACCCAAATGGCCCAAGCCCAATACAAACTTCCATGACTCCATCAATCATATCCAGGTGCAAATGGATATAAGACAAACCCTAAAAATAATTATATGTAACACGCACGATCCAACCCTTCAGCATTTTTTTAAAACTTTATTGATCTTTTTTTAATGAAAAGTTGAACCTCGCAATAGAATATTACTAAGAAAAAAGTCTAATTACCTTGGTTCAGATAAAAACTAAATACAAGATGATATTGAAAATTCCAAAACTCATTCCCAGAGTGAAGTAGCTCCTTGTTTTCCATTGCTTCTCCTTTTACTTTTTGTTGATTTTTTATTTATTTAAACCTAGATGGCCCGATGCCATCTTATATATAGTTTCGGCCACTGGATAAGAATATAAGAGTATGTAGTTGCGAAAATATATGAAAATAATTTTTTTCTATTCTAACACCTTTGAGAAACAAAAATGAGAATCTCATAGTATCTTGTTGAGGCATACAATACGCTAAGAGTAAGCTATGTACGTAGACAAGATGCATTAAAACAAAGGGGCGTTTTTGAGTATACCAAGAAAAAATACCACCGTAACCAATATTTGAAGCATCAGTCTCAACAATCATGAAAGCATTAGGATGAGGAATATTAATGTAAGGTAAAGAATGAATAGTTCTTTTGATTTGTTTAACAATATCTGTATGAATTGAAGTCCAAGGTGGAGGATTTGTTTGAAGTCGTTGAAATAAATGTGCACAAATTTGTCTCATTTTTGGAATAAAATCAGAAATATAATTTAAACAACCTAAAAATCTTTGGAGTTGAGTTTTGTCTTTAATTTCATCAGGAAATTTATCAGCAAAATCAATACTTCGATTTATAGGAATAATAGTACCTTGATTTATGAAATGTCCAAGAAAACGAATATTTTTTTGAAATAATTTCATTTTTGTGGCTGAAAGAACTAAGCCATTTTTCTTTATAGTATATAAGAAAGTTTTTAAATGTTTAAAATGTTGATCAATGTTTTCAGAGAAAACTAATACATCATCAATATAAACAATCATAAACTTTGAATATGGATTCAGAATGTCATTCATTATCCTTTGGAATTCTGAAGGGGCGTTTTTGAGTCCAAAAGGCATTACATTCCATTCGTAATGGCCAAAGGGTACAGTAAAGGCGGTTTTGTATCTGTCTTTTTCAGCAACTTGAATTTGCCAAAAGCCAGATTTCATGTCAAACTTTGAAATGATTTTTGCAATACTTAAACGTTTTAATAAATCTCTTTTATTTGGAATAGGGTAACGAATCCATTGAAGAACTTTGTTGAGAGGTTTATAATTAATAACAAGCCTGGGGACACCACGTTCCTTTTCTGCTTGATTCATGACATAAAATGCTGCACAGCTCCAAGGTGATTTGGATGGCCGTATCAGCTCTTTATCTAAAAGTGTTTGAATTTCTTTTTTACAAACTTCTAATAGATCATGATTCATTTGAATGGGTCTTGCCTTTGTAGGAATATTTATTTCTAAAAATTCCTTTTCATATGGTAATTCAACGATGTGCTTTTTTCTTTCCCAAAAAGCATTAGGAAGATCTGCACAGACTTCTTTTTTGAATAGATCTTCTAACTGTTGAATTTCTTGTTTTGTGTTGGGTAATTGTAAGTGCTCTTCAATTTGAGCATAAGACAAATCTTCTTTAAGAAAATTTATCTTATTCTGCTTCCTTTGAATAAGGTTGATATGTTGATAAATGGAGTTATTTTGCAAAGCATTTAACTCCTTTTGTCGAACAGGAATCAAGAATCTGAAATGTATAGTATTACCCATAATGTTAGTGCTGATACCTTTGTTATCAACAACAAAAGGGTAAATTTGAGTAAGGAATGGAGTGCCTAAGATAATATCAGTGTTGAGATTTTCTACTACAATAAACTGATGTTTAAAGCAGTAGTTTTGATTACATATTTCGGTCTTTGTCAACTTTCCTTTGATCCGAAAAGGAGAGTTGTTGGCTGCTATTAGAACTTCATTAGTAAAACTATAATATTTTGTTGGTATTAAACCATCTCTGATGCAGCTTTGATCTGCACCACTGTCTAACATTGCAACAAAGGTTTGTTTGAAGTTTCCTATAGAAATAGTTAGATGAACTAACCACTTTTGGAATTTGAATTTCTCAATCGTAGAAATGAATTGAGAAGTAGAAGGTTGAGTAGAAGTAATATTTATTTCCTGTGGAGGAATAATGCTTCTTCTTCTTCTTTTTCTTCTAGATAAGTTTCTTTTCCTTTGGAAAGTCTAGATTGAATAATTGCAATATGAGCTTCTAAAGAGAGATTTTTCATCTCTATATTGTTAGTAGTCTGTCTTAAAGACTTGACTTCTTCCTTTAGAATATGAATCTCTGTTTGCAATTCTCTGGTAGAGATGGACTTAATACCAGAGGTTTGATTCATAGGATATTTTTCAAAAACTTTTGATATACTGAAAGGTTGAATGATATTAAACTTCTCATCTTCTTGTAGAATTAAAGATTTTAATCTTTCGAAAAGTTCTTTTTGTTTGATAGGATCAGGTAATTGTTGAATCATGTCAAAGATAAATTCTTTTGTATCAGAATCTATCTTCTTATTATCAGTAGAAGACTTAATCATATTAATTTGTTTACAGTGACAGTCATCTTGACTTTCACTAGAGGAATCATAATTGCCATTATCATCATCAGTAATATGATTGATTTCAGAATAGATTTGCAATCTGTCTTTTAATTTGTTTCTGATATCTTCTTCAATATCAGAAATGCCATCAATGATTTCATTTATCTTTCCTTTTCTTCGACATTTGCTAGCAATATGACCTTTCTTGCCACATTTAAAGCACTTGAAATCACTTGAGTTCTTTTTTCTATTAAATCTCCTGAATTTCTTTGGGGAAAAGGAATCATCTTTATATTCCTTTTTCTTAGAATATCTTTTTTGTGAAAAAGATTTTTGAAGGAATTTTTTCTTTCTTTCAGTGGAAGGAGCACTGATTCCAGTAATTCCAAAAGCTTGACAGAAAGATCCCATTTCTTTTCTCTTACTGCCATATTTAGCTTGGAATTTAAGCTCTTGACAAGCTGCAAGGGCTTCTTTTTTGACAAAAGCAAAAAGTTGACCGAAGGTCATTGAAGAGAAATCAATTTGTTCTGTTCCCATTTCCTTTTGTAAATTAGTCATAATTCTTTGGGAAAATAGAGTTGGTAAACCAGTAATGAATTTTTCTTTCCAGAATGGTGCAGTACTGTCTGTTCGTTTAAGAACATGAGTCAAAAACATGTCTTTGTACCACCTGAAGTCACTAAGTGTTGGACACCTAATGTTAGTAAGAAATATCTTTGAAGAAGCTAATTCTTCCTGAGGATTTCCTACAAAGTGCATAGCTATGGTAACTATAAGGAAATCACTTGAATCGTTTTGGGTAGTAATTTTTCCTTGGGCATTTTCTACGTCTATAGTATGCTCAAGAATCGCTGTTTTGTCTTGCAAAGTCAAAGCATTGTCCCACCAATACTTTAACTGTCCAGTAAAACCAGTTATGAATAAACTTGCAATATCTTGTTCAGAACATCTTTTCATTTTGTATGCCAATTTGGCCATACCCATTTCTTGTAATGTGTTGAGTATTTCATACTCACTCTTTCCATCAATATTCCATTCATAAATGGAATTTCCATCATAATCTTTCGTATGGAATTTTGCTCTTTCTTCATACATAATGTCAGGAGGAGTAGGTCGTGGATAGTAGTCTTTAGTTCTACTACTGTTCCAATTTCTACGAGGTCTATTGAAATTTGGTTTCTTTTCTCTTTCAATTTTATTAATATCCTGATCAGAGTTAATCTGTAAGATATCGTTTTCTAGATTATTGATTTGTTGAACTTCAGAGTTGTCAGAGGACTCGGACTCTAATGAGGAATCTGATTCTTCTTTATCTTCTATAGAATCAATATTGTTGATTTTTGAAGGGCCAGGAAGGTTCTTGTTAATTGAATCAAGTGTTTGATTTAATTTAGATAATAATGATTCGTTTTCAAACGTGAGCTTATTTTCTAAGGCTCTAGGAATACTTCTTGGCTGAAAATGTGGTAAAGAAGTACTGTGAGGGAACGTTGAACTTGTTGGTTTTGAAATGGCCTTAATGTCAGTAGATAAGGAATCTATTTGTGTTGAAATCGTGTGTAAAACTTGATTGGAGTAGTTATTCTGTTGATATAATTTCTTGACATCATCCAAATTAACTTGATCATTTCCTCTAGGGTCAGTGCTTTCACGACCCTTTTTGAAAGGTGTAGCTATGACTTCTCCTTCTTTGGAATGGAGTTTCAAGGTCTGTAAGGAAGGAGTGATAGCAGTAATAATAGTGCCATCTTGAAGTTGTCATTTCTTGTACAAACTTGTTTGTACATTAATAGCAGATTTTTTGAATGGTTCAGAAATTTCATTTTTTGTAAAATAAAATTCTAACCAGTTTTCAAAATGAAAGGGAGCATGATATTTTTGAATATCTTTTATCCATTGAAGTCGAATTTTAGCTTGACAGTATGCATCAAGCTTAGAATACCATATGTAATATTCAGATTCTTCTTTGAAATCGTTTTCAAGTTCTTCGATATCAATCTTAACACCAAGTTTAGTGATAACATTAATACCGTGGAATTCTCCATGCATCTGACTGGAATTAGGAGAATTATTAGGAGAAAAATTGAGTTCATTTGAAATGTCAGGAATAGGTGTTTGATTGTGAATCCTTATTGAAGGATCTTCTTGAGTAGAAGGAGTTTCTACTATGAAAGATCTAGATTCTCTAAATGAATTTCTAGGAATAGAGTAGGGTCTGATGGATCTTCTATTTTCATTGAGTGAGTTGAAACGGATCAGGACTGTACCATCTTGTTCTTCAACTATCTCTTGAATTTCTGTTCTCTCGAGATTTCTTGGTCTCTGAGGAACATCTATTTGAAAGGCTTCTGGAATGGTAATTTCATTCCATTTCAGGCGTTTAGGAACAAAGGTCTTTGAATAGTCAGCATCAATTTGTAATAGTATTGTCTCATCAGTAAAGTTATTAACTAATTTGCATTTGGGATTAATAGCAGAACTCATTAATCGAAAGTAAATGCGATGAATAATTACAAATTGTTCTGCAAGTTTTTCAAATCCGGCTCCTTGCAGATGAACATCAAGAATTAAGGAATTCATAATTAAAGGATCAGTTAATGAAACGGGAAAATTAGGAATACAATTAAAATAAATAGGACCATTACAAATATTAGTCTGAATCATACTTAAAATTGACGATCTGTATTTTCGTAGACGTTTATCACGTAAAGCCATGTAAACAGGAATGTCTATGCCAATATGAGCAAGTGGTTTGACTGCTGCTTGAATCATACCAAAATGAATATAACGAAATCCTTTTTCTAAATATTTTCGTATAGAAACATGAGATAAAAGAGGAATCGATTGAAACTTATTTTGAATGTTTAAAGTCTCTTCATGAATTTTTACGCTAAAAGCGCTTTTGAAATCAAAAGTACCAATTTTATAAATATTTTCAATATTTTCATTAGGAATAGTCCAGTTTGAAAAGTCCTCATTAATCATCTCTTCTTTGCTTTGTATTATGTGTCCTGAATTACTTCCGGAACCAGAGAAAATTTTTACCAACTATTACAAATCAATACTTGTTCATTGATATAGATATAGATATAGATATAGATATAGACACACACACACACACAATCAAAGGACTTAAAAATCGAGAGGAAGAGAACGGGTCGAGTGAGGTTGGAGGAGGAGAGGTCGAGGCGACGTTGCGAAGGGTGCGGGGTCGCAATCGCAGGATGAGGGCTTTGGGGAGATGAGAAGGTCTTTTAATATTAATTCATCGGTGTAGTCAAAAGCATTTTTTAAGGTATTAATTCATCGGCTGGTAGTAGAGAGAATATCAATGAGGGTATTTTAGTAAATTAAAACAAAATTATAATTAAATGCTGTTGTAATTGGGGTAATTTTGATTGTGGTTTTATAAATTTAAGGTATGCATTAAAACCTAACATGCAATATCATCTATTAGTCAAATAGCCCGACCCAAATGGCCCAAGCCCAATACAAACTTCCATGACTCCATCAATCATATCCAGGTGCAAATGGATATAAGACAAACCCTAAAAATAATTATATGTAACACGCACGATCCAACCCTTCAGCAGTTTTTAAAAACTTTATTGATCTTTTTTTAATGAAAAGTTGAACCTCGCAATAGAATATTACTAAGAAAAAAGTCTAATTACCTTGGTTCAGATAAAAACTAAATACAAGATGATATTGAAAATTCCAAAACTCATTCCCAGAGTGAAGTAGCTCCTTGTTTTCCATTGCTTCTCCTTTTACTTTTTGTTGATTTTTTATTTATTTAAACCTAGATGGCCCGATGCCATCTTATATATAGTTTCGGCCACTGGATAAGAATATAAGAGTATGTAGTTGCGAAAATATATGAAAATAATTTTTTTCTATTCCAACACCTTTGAGAAACAAAAATGAGAATCTCATAGTATCTTGTTGAGGCATACAATGCGCTAAGAGTAAGCTATGCACGTAGACAAGATGCATTAATCGAGAGAGAGGGTGAATCAGAGGACCGAAGATATTTTTGAATTTCGAGGCCTTGATGTGCTGTTTGGGTATAGGGTTATATGAACTAGAGTTTATTTTTAAGTGGAGGTACGTAGAGGGGATGAAAACCGTGGTTTGCAAGTATCAAACTCCAATTTCCAAATAAACAATGGTTATGTTTGTAGAGATATAGTTGGAAAAAAGGAGTTTACTAAACTTATATTATATTGGAGTTTAGATATATATCAGTAGTTACCTCAATTTTGGAATTGATATAACCGTGGTTATCTAAACTCCAAAATGGATACCAAACATGACAAAATTAGCATTATGGTGTTGAGTTTTGCTGACTTTATAAATCTCCAGTTTAGAAAATTTAATGATCCATTCCCAAACAAGACCTGATATGCCGATGTATTATATGCATCAATGGAATTGAGGTAGGATTATAGAGCTGTACATGTTTTCTTAAGATGAAGCATTTTGTTTAAGGTGTTATTTGTTGTTAAAACTTGTCATGGAATACTAATCATATTCTCTCTTTCTCTGTGTCTCTCTCTATGAGAATAATTTAGGAAAGAGGTCATAGGACGGTAGCATCGAAAAAATATACCCTCCACCATTTTTTCCGACGATCAGCACCCATCATCTTCATCCTTATCATCTAAGACGTGGATACATCAAATTTCATGCGATTCAACAGCTTTTTCACCGTTGATTCATGGATGTAAAATTGACGGTTTACCGACAATAGAACCTTTTACATTGCTAATTCAACAGTGAAAATGTGGTAGAATCACATGAAATTTGGTGTATTCGCATTCTATACGATAATGATGAAGATGGCGTGTGCCGTTGGATAAAATCGTAGAGGATGTATTTTTTTGATGCCATAGGAGGAAATTCCTTTTTATATGGCATCTTTCCTCCACATTCTCTCTCTCTCTCTCTCTTTCTATATATATATATATATAACCCACTATTAGTATTTATCCATGTTATTATATATATAACCCTCTATATGTTATATTCTACTCGCTAGCTTAATATCTATGTATTTAGACATATTATTCGGCATAATCCACTAGTTAAATACCTTGAATTAAATTATCTGCTAATTTAATGCTTTAGTGTTGATGATATGCTTGTCTATGCATCTGCTCACTGAGCTTCTTGGAGATTTTTATTGCAAAAGCTGACGACGTTTCTCAATGCTGATTTGGTTGGAACATTTGCTATAATTTCTGTAAAGGACACCCATTATCTACAATATTTATCTAGTTCCCATTAGGTATGAGGTCTTAGGTTCTAATCTTTCTGAATTTTCGATTAAATAATTGGAGCAATTTTTATTTACGGGCCGCTGAAAAAGAAATACCGAAAAATAAAATGTTGGCCTCGAATTTGTTTCTACACCTTTTTTTAAAAGGAATTTTATATATTCTAGAAATGTAAATGTAGCCTCATGCATGAGCACTCCTCACTTGGCTACATCACCTATTAAATTAAATGATCCAAAGTTAGGTTAATTTGGATTTTTGTTAGACTGGTGAGGGGACGTTTGATACTAAAATAAGTGAAAATAGGGCATGGCTCCTCTCTATTTTCCAAGGTTGGTACAACAAGTTCCACCCTATTTAGAGTAGTAGGTAATAGCTCTAGGCTTTTGTTTTCTACAATGGTTGGCAGCAACCCAACAAGTGCTTCTCAAAAGAAACTCAAAATACATGCAAAGTTACAATTTTAATTATTCATGAGCTTAAAAGGCTATTCCATTGAGTATGAACACCGTATGTTGCTCATTTTAATTAATATATTCATCTCTATTGGCCTACATCCGATATAAGAAAATCGAAGCAAAATAAAGACTTATCTGATAACGAATATATCGATTGCGAATACAAACAACGATTGATACTAGCAGTGGTGTTTCTATTGCTTAAGCTACCACTATTTTGGATTAAAAATCAATTGTGATCAGATTCATAATGTTTGTCTTAGAATTATGAGAAATTAATATTATAATTATTGAAATAAAAAAGAGAGAAAAGTCACTTTGTCTTTTTCCTCCTCATTCCTGAAAGGGTTGTTTGTTTTATCGGGATAGAAATTGGTTTTAGGAACTTTGGGGACAACACACGATTTTATGTAGAGTGAAAAGTCTCAAATTATCATTTAGTAGGAATTGGAATTGCATAATTCCCATTTCCAATTCCAAGTTCAAATCCATGGAATTGCCAATTCTCATTTCCAACTCATCAAATTAATTCTTTTTCCCTCACAGCTCCCAAAACCAATTTACACTTTTTCTCAAAACAACCAAAAAATGCAATACAACGTATTTTATTTTTTACCGACATAATTCCTATGAACGAAAAAATGAAAATTCCAAGCAAACAAGAAAAACGAGAATTTGTACGCTAATTCCCATATTCTGATCCCACGAGCCAAACGGCCTGTACCACAAACAAATAATGGACAATAAGCATATTTGAGTGCAACAAGCAATGAATAATACCATGTAAAAAACCCTACAACACTCTCAAAAATTAAATTTAGAGGCACACGAAATAGAAATATTAAATAGATGTACAACTTAAAAAGCATCCAAACAACCCTAAGACAATGCAAGACACCATCCCTACGAGTGATGCGTTCAGTTAAATAACTATTGAACACACTAAGAAGCCATATGAAGAAGTGTTTTCTTCTACTAATCATCTCCCAATAGGAATGAATAGTAAGAGAGAGAGCGTTGATGAGAGAGAGAGAGAGAGAGAGAGAGACAAAAGGGGCCATCAGTGAAAGGAAGCAGTGGTTGCACCCCAATACCCCAACAAAACTGTGTTGTGTTCCCATAAAGCAAGGCATCTTTTCCATTCCCTTATTATGTCATGCCTATCTCATCCTCTCTCTCTCTCTCTCTCTCTCTCTCTCTCTCTCTCTTCTATGGGGAATCTATGAACATAACTTTGTCCTTGGACTATAGTAGAGCTCATTGCCATGACTTTGATTTCATTAATTTAAACTCATATATAGCCTCTTAGAAGTCAACTTTTTATTTTTCAAAATTCAACCTCTTTTATGATTTCCTAACATAAATCGGTAGAAATTGGTATAGATCAGTAAGCAAGACATGGTCACACATTTATTTTGGCAACATAACTTAAGTCCTATGGATTTTAGAGACAAATTTTGAAGCTGGATAAAAAGTCAATCACTCATGTTACCTTTCCCTGCTTTGCAATCATATGATTTTAATAGGGTTGTAATCCACCATTACGGATTTGCTATGGTCAAGAGCCCCAGCTCGATGAGTCTGGATCCTCCCATTAAAACCCTGTATCAAGCCATTCCTCCTATTTCCCCCTCATTTTCATTGCGGTGTCATAGTTACAACCATGATGAGATTTCTTTTCTCATGAATTATTATGAATAAAATTATGGTAATTCAAATGGGGTTGAAGGACCAAAATAACCTCGTTATAAAAGAGAAGAGCTTAGGGGATCTACTCAACTCCCCTAAGCAATTTTCTACGCAACAGAGAACGGGTGGGGACCACTTAGATAGGTGGGTTCATCATTCTTTAGTCACGCTGTGTAGTAAGTTGTTTAAAGAGAGTTGCTTTGGAACTCTTTTCTCAAAAGAGAAACATGGTGAAGACATAAGACAGTCTGCATATGTTGCGAATAAGACAATCACAAAGCACAAACCAAAACGATAAAGAGAAGAGAACAAATCACATACAAGATAAAAATATGGATACTAACCATAAAACAAATAGGCGAAAACGAAATTTTATTAATTATCAAATTCGAGGAGTATAAATCGTTAGTGAATACAAATCCCTCTTAAAACCCTAGCTCTCTCAAAATAACAATAGATTCTCAACAAATAATCAAATTGCTGTCTGCAAAGGCTTCAATCTAGGCTTGCTACAAACTTTCTTATTTATAACATACAAAAGAAATTCCCTAAAAGCCAATTTCCTAACTTAGGAAATCTGCGTCCGACCAGACGACAGACGTCTGCCCCAGAGATAGACAGGCGTCTGTCAGAGCATATCCCAAAACTTCAACTCTCTGTCCAGACTTACAGACGTCCACTACAGAGAGGCGGAAGTCTGTCAGGTATTTACCGAAACTCCAAAAAAATGACAGAGCGAGGCAGACGTCTGGTACAGATGTCTAGCCTGAAGATAACTGCAAATCTTCTTTTCGTGATGACACTGAATCAATAGGAAAATCTTTAGGGATGAATGTATGGCATACATAACAAATCTCCACATTGTCTCGCATTCCACAAAACTCCTCCATCAAAATAATAACTGCTCCACCTTCACCACAAAACCCCTCAAGAGCTCAAAGAGTGCTACACACTCCAATTAAGTTTAAGCAATGCTTAAACTTAACAATTAAAAGAGACTTCACCAACATGTTAGCCGGATTGTCCGTTGTGCCTATCTTCTTCACAATAATTTCTTCTTTCTCAACGATCTCCTGCACGAACCAATATGTCACATCAATGTGTTTTGTCATATCATGATACATCTAATTTTTCATCAAATGAATAGCGCTTTGGCTATCACAGTAGACTATTATGGTATATTTTGGAATACCAAGTTCCGAAAATAGCCCCTTCAACTAGATCGCCTCCTTAACGGCACCAATAACGGCCATATACTCCGCCTTCGTCATAGACAATGCTACCGTAGGTTGCAAAGAAGCACGCCGGCTGATGGCATATCCTTTCAAGGAGAACACATAACCAGTGATCAATCTGCTTCTGTCTAGATCAGCCGTATAATCAGAATCGCTGAATCCAACCAAATTGCCGTCGTTCCTTCCAAACACCAAGCCGACGTCAACCATATCTCGAAGGTATCGTAATATCCATTTCACCATCTGCCAATGGGTTTTGCCAGGAGATACCATATAGCGACTAACAACATTAACGACGTGTGAAATATCGGGTCGTGTACAAACCATGACATACTTAACGCTGCCCATCACACTCGCATATGAAACATTCGACATATATCTAATCTCATTCTCTGTTTGCGGTGATGAATGAGATAAAATTTTAAAATGAGCTGCCAACAGAATACTTACAGATTTAGTATCTGCCGTACCGAAATGCTCCAAAACTTTCTCAACATATCATTGTTGAGACAAGTATAGTTTTCCTCTTTTGTGATCTCACCTGATCTCCATACCAAGTATTTTCTTGACCGCTCCCAAATCCTTAGTCTCAAACTTTCCTTTCAACTATTCCTTCAAAATCTGAATATCAACCATATATTTTGCTGCTATCAACATATTATCAATATAGAGTAGCAAATATATAAAAGAACTATTATCGAGCTTCTTCGAATATACACAACTGTCGCACATGCTTCTCGTAAACCCAACTTGTTTCATAAAAGAGTCGAACTTTTTATACCACTGTCTAGATGATTGCTTCAAATCGTAGAGAGAATTCTCTAGCAAGCAAACGCAGTCTTCTTTTCCTTCAACTTCAAAACCTTCGGGCTGTTGCATGTAGATTTTCTCCACCAAAATATCGTGCAAGAATGCGGTCTTCATATCGAGCTGCTCAAGCTCTATAACGACCCCAAAATTTTATTTATTTATTCTTAGTATTTTCTGTATATTTTGTCTTCTATTAAATATATTATTTTATTATTTCATCTATTTTTCCCAAACCATTTCTTTAAACTAAATATTAACCTATTTCAAATTAAACACAAGACCTAACCCAGCTCATAACCCAAATCCAATATCAATTTCATTTTCTTTTATAAAACTATAAGCCCAAAAGCCCACTTTTTTTAAAGCAACAGTATATATTTAATTCTTATTAAATATGTGCATGAAAAATCTTGTAGCCCATTGGTTAAGTCCTTATAATATTATTCCATAGGCTACAAATCTTGGGTGTTGCAATTATTTTTATTTATTTTTTAAACCCTCTCGTAATTTACAAATGAGACCTTTCATTTCATCTTGCTTTTAACTCTCAAAATGAATGCATATAATAATTAGTATGGTTATGGATATGAATTATTATAATGACCATATTAATATTCTTTTATATGTTCTCTCTTTCATTGTTCATCCTCCTTTAAAAAATTATTTTAAATCTTCATCCCTAGAGCTCTCAATGATTCGGCATCAAAATATTGTACCATTCAGAAACTTCGAAAGTGTCATTTTACTTTTCTTTTCTTTACTCTTAAAATCTTCATAGAGAATACTTTTAGAAACTAATGTGATCCTTGTCTTGATTACTCGAGCATAGGTCACCTAAGCTTATTTTTGCAGCTAGAAATTGAATCGGTAGGTCGGTTGTTATACCGACTCACACAACCCGTAAGTCCCTTCTCTCTTTCTCTACCTCCATCTCTTTCTCTTTATTTTTCTTTTGTCATATTTTCATGAAACGCTTCCCTTATTATATCATAGTTCCTGAATGAATAAAAATATTGTTATATTTATAAATATTGGAAACACACCAAAACACACACATAAAGTTATATAATTTCGATTATACTTGTGATTGTCTCTTATTCAAATTATGTTGTCGTCTAATTGTATTATAACTTTGCTCCAAGTCTTGCATATAGATTTACCCTAATTAAGAATACAATAAACCTAGAGGAAAATGATATGTCATGATATACATTCATATATAAGTTATTAGGAAAATATGTATTGTATCAGTTTTGTCGCTATTAGCAATTCATATGTTAAGATTGCATAGATCAATTAGGATACATCATTTGTCGCTGTATTTTAAATCACTTTATTTAAATATTGTAAAAGAAAATGAAATTATAAATAAATATCATGGTTTCCTCATTCTTACATATGACATATTAACACCTTTACATTTAAAATATTTTTTAGAAATTAAATTTTACTTCTAGAAATTTCAATAAATTTATGTATGATAGAATATATTTTTGCATACATACTGTAAAATTTTAGATCGAATCACTTAACGGTTTAGGAATTATATCGTTTTTATTTACTGTTTGTAAAAACAGAAAACTACATTTATCTAATTTGTAAGACACATAAATTTGTCTATCGATATCCAAATTGAGAAAACTCAAGTGTTTTGGACATATATATCAAAAGATCTAGATTTCCTTAGTTTTAAGTTTTTAGTGAAAACTGACGTAAAATATAGAAAACTGCGTTACAATATTTAGTGATGGATCTGGACAGAATCTGTCCTGATTCGCACACTGTTTTTAAATAGGACATAACTCGAACTCCCGATATCCATTCATGACAAAATTTAGATGTGTAGATGCAAAATTGATACAGATATAATTTCTTGTATATTATATTACTTAGAAACGCATGAAACAAGCCAATATAAGGTTTGCAATATAACATATAGTTGCTGTCCAGAAATCTAAATTTCTGTTTTAAACGCGGATGCTAAAATGATCATAACTAGAGGTTCAGAAATTTAAATCGCGCGAACCTTAGTTTTTTGGATATGTACACCAAAAGACCTATAATTTTCTAATAATCTTCGTAATATGAAACCTGAAGAAAATTGAACCAAACTATATTTTTAAAATGTGTGACGGTGCTGAACAGATTCTGATCTGTTTTGTGCGATGATACGAAAACATCTATATCTCCCAAATCGGGAGTCGTATTTAGGCGAGACTGGAACTCACTGTTCCCTCATGAAAACTGAATAATAAATATAAAAGCAATAAGAAAAGTCCCCAGACGGAGCATTACGTGCCTACACGTAATAAGGCACTGCGCTTGATAAAGCAAGGCTGAAATTGAGGCTAAAACTGAGCCTCACGTGCAGACACGTGACCTTCTATATACAAGGTATATAGGCGCCTTCTTAAAACAAACAATTGGCCAAAAAAGGTCACGTGGTAGCACGTGACGCCATTTGATGGACTTAGCTTCGTGGGGTCAGGTGCTACACATGATAGGCTCCTATGACTTCTGAACCAATAGAATTAAATTCTAAATAAAAGGGATTAAAGCCCTATTTGGAAAATATTTCCTTGAATATTTCTAAATAAGAAATATTGCGCTCTGTAAAGCAGAGCACCGTTGGATTAAAAATCCAATGGTGATTAAAAATCACTAACTTACAGAAGAAGATTCTGTATAGGGAAATATTTTCCTAATTTTGTGAGAAATATCTTCTGTAAAACAGAAGTCCTTGGATTAAAAATCCAACGGTGAATAAAATTCACCGATTGATCTAAAAGATCATTTTGGTTGATTATAAAATCAATCAAAATCTCTCAATAAGAGATTTTCTGAACAAATTGATTCTTTTCTTTCTCCTATAAATAGGAGCCCAGAGACACAAAAAAAGAGATATACAGAAAAGTGAAAAAAGAGGAAAAACCCCTCGCAAGTTTGAAACAAAGAGAATTTAATTCTCCAGAGAGAAAAAGAGAAAAAAAGAAACTCTAGATAAGAGAAGAAACGGAACACAGAGAAGATCTCATCTCCTTTTCACCTCCATAAGAGTTTAACTCTTCTGAAAAGAACTTAGTTATTCCTTTGGATGAGATTTGCAGAAGCAGATCTCCCCACAAGTTGAGAATTTAATTCTCATCCGGGAGATCCTTCCATGCAGATCCAAAACGTAGGAGAAGATTTAAGTTCAGAGAATTTAATTCTTCCAAAAATTATATAGGAATTTAATTCCTCTGACAAAACAAGGGTTTAACTCTTCATATAAGAACTTAGTTCTTCCTTATGGTGAAAGATCTGCAGAAGTAGATCTCCTCACAAGTTGAGAATTTAATTCTCATCGAGGAGATTCTGCCGTACAGATCCCAAAGCTAAGAGAAAAACTAAGACCTAAGAATTTAATTCTTACAAAACATTAGGTTTGAAAGTCTCGAAACTGAGAATCTCAATGAACGTAAAAGGATTGGCATCTAATATGATAACGACCGATCACGTGCTCCCACGTGAGCATCCTTGATGAATAAAAGAGGACAACTGAGACTGGCTCATGTGACCCCCCAAGTAGTACTTGGCACTTATAGAAAGGGGGTAAATCAAAAGGTAGTTTCCACTTGGGGCGCCTCACGTGATCCCACGTGACCCAATAGCGCTTAGCGCTCAGAAAAGAATAAGGGAGTAAACCCAAAGAAGCAGCGCTTCAATTTTTTTAATGTTTAACACTACTTCAAGCGCCTCACGTGAGCGCCTCCAATTTTCAGTGTTTAACACTATTTCAAGCACCTCACGTGGGAGCACGTGAGCGCTGAGCCTTTCGTAGTGTTTAACACTACGAAAGGCCAATGTTAGCCAAACTCAGACCAAATTTCCCGAGAAGCGTCAATTGAGCTCCTCATGCTCAGGATCTCCAAATCCGAACTCAGTCCCAGAGATAGCTAATGAGCTTCCAACAGATGGAATCTAAAATGATGTTCGTTCCATTCCCCCTTAGTCGGGATATTGGTTAGAGAGTATTTCTCTCCATACCTCTGATACATGTCGTTGTAATTCTTCAACGTTTTCAGAGAGATGGAGGGTCCCAATAACCAATAACTTTTGGCACATCCACAAACCGCCAAACCAAAATCCCATAGACTATGATGTCTTTAAACTATGGACTGTGAGGTCCTTAAACTCATGGACTATGATGTCCTTAAACCCAATAGACCATAACGTCCTTAAACTAAAACCCATAGACTATGATGTCTTTAAACTATGGACTGTGAGGTCCTTAAACTCATGGACTATGATGTACTTAAAACCCAATGGACCGTAACGTCCCTAAACTAAACCCCATAGACTATGATGTCTTTAAACTATGGACTGTGAGGTCCTTAAACTCATGGACTATGGTGTTCTTAAACCCAACGGACCGCAATGTCCTTATAAACTAAAGAAATTCCTATTGAGTGGATCTTAGTCTAAAATTAGGCCAACGTATCCTCAACAAACGTCTAAGTTGATCTTAATCTAAAATAAGATTAACGATCCTTAAACCAACCCAAACCCAAATCTAAGAAAATACGGATTTGGACTAATCCACGCCCTACGGGTGACAACATAAATTAGTCTCCGTATACAATCCACGGGCAACCAACAATAAAACAAACACACACGACACGAAGTGATCATCTGGAGAAGGAGAAAGTGGTTACCGCGATGCGGTACCATAATTAACTGCAGGGGCTTGCGCCTGCAGGGAAGAGCGTCCCCACAATCAAAAAACCCTCGTAAACGAGGGGGAATCTGACGAAGTCTGCTATAACGGCCGCATCCGTCTAAACTTCCGATACACGTTGCCATAAATCAACTTGGTATCTTTAGAGAGGTGAATGGATAAAACCAAATAGCATATGCCCCCAAAGTTCAGGATGGACGTTCCAACGTCCCAGTCGCGTCTTTCGGCGGAGAACACTCATGTGTGCATAACACTTAAGTCTATTTTTTTTATTTATATTCTGATTTTGATTGACTTGATTAACTAGTCGTACATATCACATATTTACAACATTGTTTTTTGACGTTACTTGTATACTTATCTCATATCATGTTGTGTGATTGTTTATTTATTTTTATCTATATGACTTGTGATTAAACCATTACATGCTAGAATTGACTTGATCTTGAACTTAAACATTTAACTTGACTCGACCCAGAATTGCAACTGACATGACTCGCATTCTACTTGACTTACTCGACCTTATTCTTCACCTTTTATAATCTATGGTTTCGATCAAGAAATATTATAATCAATCAATCAAATCAACTAAATTCGATACAACAGTTATAATCTATTATATTCGGGGTGTTTGAGATAGTTTCTTGTGTGAATCCAACGGAGCTTCAGGAGTCCCGTATTAATCGATTTTTTCATTTACTCGAATTTCAGTCGGGTCGACTCCTCCACAGATTGGAGTCCCGATACTAACACATGAAATGGGCCCATGTTTCCTTACTCCGGTGGCCTCACTCTTGAGCTCATGAATATTTTTACAGTTGCGTTGACATTCACACTTGGAACTTAACGTTAACATAGTGACTATATAGATACCCATAGGACATATACCCATGCTCAGTTCCACATACTTTTTACTTATCATTACATTACTTCGTGTTCACTATTCCTACACTACATGGCCAAGTTATACTTGTTTGCCATGCTGATATAGTTGACATACACATTACCTATCATGACTCGAATGTGGCACGTGATCGGCACTTAAATCACGTGACATCTAAAAATGTCGACGCGGTCCAAGTAAACCGAAACCCGGAATCTAAACCCTTTTTGAAAATATTGGAGGTGAGATTTAAAATAGTCATCAGATGGGATCAGTTTAACATAAACATTTATGTTTAACTAAGTATATTTGAAAAAAAAGCATTTATGACGTTTTGAAATTCAAAAGCACCTCCTTTATAAATTTTGAATAAAATCATATACAACATAATAATAAAAACAACATCCCAACGGGAGCTAGCTTCCATGCCCAAACGGTGGACCAACCAAGCAAACGATATATGATGCCCAACGGCGAAGAAAAAGAAAAGCGAAACAAACCAACAAGTATAAAAAGAGTCGACTCCAATGAGTGCGACGCCCACAACACACAAACTCTAAGTCTCGCTTCTAAATCCATAATATATAAGTTCTAAGTCGATAGAGTTTTACTAGATAGAAGAATATATAAATATACAAGTGTGGGTACGAACAACAGTAGCCCACTTACCAAAGCAATCACCGAGAAGAAGGATGTGCCGAAATCCGCCGATAATCCGAGTGGTAGAACCTGCAAGAAACTATGGCACAACGGGAGTGAGTTGTCAACTCAGAAAATAAAAGTACATCATAAGGTAGAAATCGAAATGTATAACGATACCTAGGTCATAAGTATAATTTTATCATATCTCATACCAATATATATATGATATGCATAAGTATCATAAATGCCATACTATCCATTATGTGATCCCAAAGTAGAACATATCATATGCAAATGACCTGTATATAGGTATAAGTCCAAAGGTAGCCGAAAATATATATTTAAAACATTTTCTTTAAAATAGCCGCGGGATACATATGTCACGGCATAAAATCAGACGTGATAGTATGAAATATAATAGATATCTTAATTAAGATATACGTCTTGTTGTTGTAGCATACACGTCTGTGCTTGTACAGTATGGCAATCATTATTATTTATGAAAGTGTTCTATAAGTGTATAAAGTAGAAAGTAATTCTACCCATATCCGTATTATATAATAAATTCAGATTTACTGGATATAGGGAATCAATATGCCTCGTATCGGCATTACATACGCATCACATAGTATATCGGTCTTACAGTGGTATGGCAGTACTAATGAGGTGTAGTGTACATAAGCATTTATGCACGTGCAACATAGTACTCATTAGTAGTTGTGCGGTATTCTATCAGTATGTTCGCATACGGAAACGTATATCGCAAACATGTAAAGTAAATCTATGCGTTTAAGCGTAAATATTAAATATAACTACTTGGTATGAGCTATACCGTTATTTTTGAAAATGAAACAAAACGTTGGTTTTGAAATAAGGAAGCTGTCTTAAGTTAAAAATAGATATTCATTTGGAAATTAGTATCGCATCCTTGTCATTTATCAATTAAAAGTGAAACGAATCGTTAGTTTTTAAAAGAGTATAGCTCACTCGAATATAACCTTCTAAATTAGAATAATTCAATATTACACAAATCTATAAGAAACTTAGCCGTAATCGGCACACTATTCACATTATCACAAGTACGGTATGATCTCTCGTACAATATCCACGTTATCTCAAAATCTATATCGTACGGATCTATCGTCACGCACGTATCACCAAAACCATGTATAAAACTATATGCACATGAAAACATGCTAGATGAGAAAACTTGATGATGTGCACAAGTTGATGAAGGGATTCTCTCAATTCTCTCTTGGTATGAAAATACTAAGAATTTTTTTTTGTGTGGAAAGCATGAAAAAACCTATGATTTCAGTTGAGACTTTGTATATATTGTTTGAAAAAAAGAATAGGATGAGGATGTATGTAGAGAAAGAAGGAGGTGTCAACCATGAAGAGTGAGGTGGAGTAATGTAAGGTGGTGGTGTAAAGTGAGAAGGAGGAGGTGGAGAGATGTGAGCATGGGTGAGGGTATACAAGAGGTGAGGATTTAGTCTATGTTATAATATAACTAACCATATAAAAGAATTACAACAATTAAAAACCCTACATGTTACAAAAGAAATGAAATACATATTATAACACTTAAGTACTGTTATCTTAATATCTAATCTCATGTCATGTTAAAATAATTAAAATATCATTTTTATGATATCACACCCTTTTCTTCATATTTACCAAAATAATTTCATTTTTTTCGAATATAATTTTAATACCCAAATTCATATGCGATATCATTTTTGTAAACTCATTATCTCCATATTTAAAATTATAAATTAATATTTATAATTTTCCAAAATATTACAATATTCCCCCTTTAAAGAATTTCGGTCCCCGAATTTAAATTAAACCCCCATCTTAAAACATTTTTCTCAATCTAATCAACTAAATTCAAAACAATTTGCCGGGATCCAAAACTTTAAAACATATAGTCCGCTTAATATAACGGAACTCCGAAATCCCACACGAGCTGAGACGTAAAATAACGCAACCGTGTGCATGAAAATTCAAAAAAATATATAAAACTCACATAACTGTAACTCTAGCGGTTGCTATGAGAATTACACCAATAATGATGCTAAATTCCAATTACGAAAACCATTATATATGTCAAGTATACATTCCTTGCCACAGTCGTCGTGCAATATCGGGGCACACGACCAAGCAAAAATATAGAAATCAAATCTATAATATATCCTATCAAGTGCAAAGCATGAAAACGAAATCAACCCTAACGGTTTTTTTTGCACGAAAATTCAAACCACATGCCACGGGTGTGTATGAAAACAAAATTAGCGCTAAATGCAACAGGTGTGCACGAAACAATATCCACTGCATCAACTGTGCATGGAGCAAATATCAAGTGCATCTAAAGTGCACAAAATCAATCTTAAGTGTATCAAGGTGCACAAAAAAAATCTCATGTGCATCTGGGTGCACAAAATAAATCTCAAGTGCATCGGAGTGCATAAAACAAATCTCAAGTGGATCAGAGTGCACAAAATAAATCTCAAGTGCATCTGAGTGCACAAAATAAATCTCAAGTGCATCTGGGTGCACAAAATCAACATCAAGTGCATCAGGTGCACAAAATATTAAAACATGTAACTGGTGTGTACAAAATCATACCTAGTATACCTTGAGTGTGTGTGTTTTTGTGTGTGTGTGCGTGTGTGTGTAATCTCTTAATTATGTGCAACTGATATGTACAAAAATATCATTCTAGTATATATGGTGTGCACAACACTCCAATCGAGTGCAGTTACCCCGTACGAAAATCTCAAACAAGTGCACCTAGTGTGCACAAAATATCAATCAAAGTGCAAGTGCACCGAAACCTTAAACAAGTGCACCTGGTGTACACAAAACGTTTGTGTGACCCTTAAATCCTCAAAATACATATGTCAAAATAACGGACGTCGAGTTGTCCCTTCTTCAATGTTGAAAAACAAAATTTTTTGATCATAAAAACGCAAATCGAAACAAATGACATCGAAGTATATCTTCTTCAATATTGAAAGGTGTTTATACACCCGGAACTGGCATAGCAAGGATTACCACTTGCCTTCTGCCATAGTCTAGCATTCTCGGTCTCTGAATTCTTGTCCTTTCTGTGGATTACTAACGCTATAGCCTCTTATACCCTCGACCGGTCAGGAGCAACTATGCAATCAGTCTCATGTTGATACTTCTCAAGACACTTCCTTGCCAAGCATTCCAGTTCTCGAAAGTGTGGTTGTACACGCCTCTGTATACATCAATCTCCAATATCGAAGGGGAAGAACCACTGCGCTTTGAAGCTTCGCACCAATCTCCTGTTCCATTATTCTCCAATATCGATCAAATAAGAAGCGTATCACGATAGTCACGCGAATGGCAAATCTTCTTCATGATCAAGCCCGGAGTCTTATAAAACTCAAAATATGAATCCGACATCTCTGACACTCCATGGAAGAATCTGGTTAGGCTCACCTTCGCGAACTTGTCCCAATTCGTTGGACAATACGATCTCTCTCGAGCGATTTACATCAGGTCTGAGCAGAACCCATCAAAAAAAATAATCAACTTCACCGATCTTGCATCGGAGCGCCACAACGGATTAAATATCCTAGCCACCACTCATCTGAATGACTACGAATCCTCTGATCCATCTATACTCGTAAACATCAGCCACCTTTAACTTCATGAATTCTGGAAGCAACACCTCGACAATCTCAGCAACGATTGGTACCACTGTCTGAACAGTAGGTAACACCACGATCTTCGGAGTAGTTTAAACATCAAGCCTCCAAGCCTGGCTAGTCTCCAGAAATGACCCGACCCTCTAGTGCGGATCCCAAAAAAACTCGCTTCAACATTAGAAACCCGATCATATAAGGATAAACAACATGTCCCTATGTCACTGGAATGCCACCCTGGTCGGTCCTCGTCCCAGACAAGTCTGTCCTGACCAAATCTCTAACCGCATTCCTCTTAGCTCACGTAGACATGGTGACCGGAACAATCAATATGTATCGATGAGGATAGATCAACGGAACGATTAGAAGAAAAGATCTCAAAAAGTATATCCTAATGTAATTTAGGCGGAGTATCATATCGTAAATATGCCGCAGAACATATGTACGGTACATCACTCTATTTAGTACCTACTCTATCAACCAAGGTCATCCAATATAACGAAAGTTCGCGTATAGGACCCCCAAAGTCAAGTCTAATTCCTATAAGGTCAAGCCTAGGTAACAAAATTGTATGCCTAGACTCGAACAAAGGTTAAACCAAACGCTCTGATACAAACTTTGTCACGACCCGAATGTGGCACGTGACTGACACATAAATCACGTGACATCTAAAGACGTCAACGCGGTCCAAATAACCCGAAATCCAGAATCTAAACCTTTTTTGAAAATATTGAAGGTGAGATTTAAAATAGTCATCATATGGGATCGGTTTAAAATAAACATTTAAATTTAACTAAGTATATTTGAAGAAAAAAACATCTATGACGTTTTGAAATTCAACAGCACCTCCTTTGTAAATTTTGAATAAAACCAGATACAACATAATAATAAAAACAGCATCCCAACGGGAGCTAGCTTCCACTCCCAAACGGTAGAGCAACCAAGCAAACTATATATGACGACCCAACGGCGAAGGAAAAAAAAAGCGAAACAAACCAACAAGTATAAAAAGATTCGACTTCAACGAATGCGACGCCCACAACACACAAACTCTAAGTCTCGCATCTAAGTTCATAATATACAAGTTCTAAGTCGATGGAGTGCTACTAGATACAAGAATATATAAATATACAAGTGTGGGTACGAACAACAGTAGCCCACCTACCAAATCAGTCACCGAGAAGAAGGGTGTGCCGAAATCCGCCGATAATCCGAGCGGTAGAACCTGAAAGAAACTGTGGCACAACAGGGGTGAGTTGCCAACTCAGTGAATAAAAGTACATCACAAGGTAGAAATCGAAATGTACAATGATACATAGGTCATAAGTATAATATTATCATATCTCGTACTAATATATATATATATGATATGCATAAGTATCATAAATGCAATACTATCCATCATGTGATCCCAAAGTAGAGCATATCATATGCAAATGACATGTATTTAGGTATAAGCCCAAAGGTAATCGAAAATATATATGTAAAACCTCTTCTTTAAAATAGCCGCGGGATACATATGTCAAGGCATAAAAGCAGACGTGATAGTATGAAATATAATAGGTATCTTAATTAAGATATACGTCTTCCTGTTTTAGTAAAGAGTGATAAGAGGTTTACGGTTTAAAAGATCCTTATATCATTCTAGACATTTCAAAGTAATGAGACTATAGCTCGTTTTCGAAATCCTTTTTATATGCAACAACCGGTAAAAAGGGTATTCAGGTACTGTCCTCCGGATCAGTCCTGGTCGGCTACAAAAATACACCACTCTAATTGTATACCTTGTATGATAGCAACATATCAATATATGGATGTCCAGCATCGACACCCGAAATCAGAAATCCTTCGTGTCCATCACCGACACGCAAATCCTCAAATCTCTCGTGTCTATCACCGACACGTAAATGCAGATATCGTCGACACCATCTCAATAGATGATCGCCCCTCGATATCCCTGGCCCCGGTCAGTATCCCCTGGATATCCTTTGTGCGCACATCTAGCTTCGGCCAGTATCCCCTGGATATCTGCCGTGTTCATATCCATCTCCGGTATCGAGTGTCCTTGCTAGGCTCCCCGCCTCTAATGCGGCTTTCCTGTCCCTCAGTCTCGACCGGATCCATAATGTATCCGTCTGTTTACCCCTCCACTCAGCCTGGATAAGTAACAAGTCCATAACAGTATATCTCCCCCACTCGGTTCGGAATAAAAACAATCATAAAACATCAAGCTCATGGTGGACGTCAACTTATCGTATCCAGAAAGATCAAGTAAAGAATACAAATACATATATAACAGCGTCCCCATACCACTGATATATATCATCAAAAGTAAAACATCATGAAAACTCATAAGAATCGAATACGAATATCTATAGTATTGGTATTTGCAAAACTCAACAGATAATAAAGGTACAGTATGTAAATAAAGTCATGTATACAACAACCGTAACAGTTCTACTGCGTCATGACAATACTAATGATGTATAGTGTAGCATACGTGTATGTGCTCGTACAGCATGGCAATCATTAGTATTTGTGCAAGTGTTCTATAAGTGTATAAAGCGGAAAGTAATTCTACCCATATCCGTATTACATAATAAAATCAGATTTTCTGGATATAGGGAATCAATATGCCTCGTATCGGCATTACATACGCATCACATAGTATATCGGTCCTACTGTGGCATGGCAGTACTAATGAGGTGTAGTGTACATAAGCATCTGTGCGCGTGCAACATAGTACTCATTGGTAGTTGTGCGGTGTTCTATCAGTGTGTTCGTATAACGGAAACATATATCGCAAACATGTAAAGTAAATCTATGCGTTTAAGCATAAATATTAAATATAACTACTTGCTATGAGCTATACCGTTATTTTTGGAAATGGAACGAAACGTTGGTTTTTAAATAAGGAAGCTGCCTTAAGTTAAAAATAGATATTCATTTGGAAATTAGTATCGCATCCTTGTCATTTATCAATTAAAAGATAAACGAATCGTTAGTTTTTAAAAGAGTATAGCTCACTCGAATATAACCATCTAAATTATAATAATTCAATATTACACAAATCTATAAGAAACTTGGCCGTAATCGTCACACTATCCACATTTTCACAAGTACGGCATGATCCCTCATACAATATTCACATTATCTCAAAAATCATATCGTATGGATTTATCGTCATGCACGTATCACCAAAACCATGTATAAAACTATATGCACATGAAAACATGCTAGATGAGAAATAATATTAAAACTCTTAACTAAATTATCAATAACAACTAACTAGATAGCATAACTATCCTAGTAAATGGTTGCGGGGGTGCTATACGCCATCCACCCGACTTCCCCCGTAGATGTAAATCTACTCACCAATTTGTCGAGCTCGTTGAATCCACGATTGTTATGTCCGTTATCTCCATCTCGGAAAGCTTCGCGATTGTACCTATAATCGTCGTTAAATCATATCGATATAAATATCATATCAAAAACCAAAACAACGAGTTAAGCACCGTAGGTTAGAACCTATTACTTACTTACTTCATAAACGACAAGATATCCTTGTTATTAACGTACGAACGTCAACAATTCAGTGATGGCACAGAAATACGAAAAACCGTATCAAAATGTCGGAAACTTTAACAAAACCCTTACTAGAATACTCCCAGATTTCACTATATGAATATTGGGACAAATCAAACAATACTGTAGATCATTAAATAACCAAATACACTTACAGAACAAAATACAATGCAAAATCCCATAAGGGGCCTTGCGACCCCGGTCAAAAAGTGATTCTCGCCGGATTAATTAAGGAGTTTGGGGCACAGGTTTTAGGTATAGTCTCTTAGTGGTCTCATAATACTATGGTCTTGTTAGTTTTTCTATTGCTTACATCTAGTGGTTCCAGATTCAATTTTAGTATGATAAATATCACAAAAATCTAGTTTCTAACACTGCACACTAAAAACAGATATGTGAACAGAATAGAAGTTGAAAAGAATATGAGATATACCTATGGAGATGATTCACAAGGGAACACCAGCTCAAAAAGTGTGTGTGGGAGGATCTATGGTTTGTAGTGGTTTAAGCTTGATGATGTGCACAAGTTGATGAAGGGATCCTCTCAATTCTCTCTTACTATAAAAATACTTAGATTTTTTTGTGTTGAAAGTATGAAGAAACCTATGGTTAGAGTTGAGACTTTGCATATATTGTTAGAAGAAAAGAATAGGATGAGGATGTGTATAGAGAAAGGAGGAGGTGTCAACCATGAATAGTGAGGTGGTGTAATGTAAGGTGGTGGTGTAAAGTGAGAAGGAGAAGGTGGAGGGATGTGAGCATGGGTGAGGGTGTGCTAGAGGTGAGGGTTTAGTTTAGGTTATAATATAACTAACCATATAAAAGAATTATAACAATTAAAAACCCTACATGTTACAAAAGAAATGAAATACATAGTATAACACTTAAGTACCATTATCTTAATATCTAATCTCATGTCATGTTAAAATAATTAAAATATCATTTTTATAATATCACACCCTTTTTTCATATTTACCAAAATAATTTCATTTTTTTCGGATATAATTCCGATACCCAAATTCATATGCGATATCATTTTTGTAAACTCATTATCTCCATATTTAAAATTATAAATTAATATTTATAATTTTCCAAAATGTTACATTACCATGCATACTACTATACTTGTTTACATGTTCATGATTTATATCTATGCTATACCATATATCTCATTACACATTACATTTCATTTATATATATATATATATATATCACACCATCCTTTTGGGGACTTATCGAGCGTTAGTTCGCTGACGGGAATTCCACCCATTTTTCTTTCTTTCTTGGAATGTTCGTCACGTGGTATTGGGATAGAGAAGATAGAAGCGGTCGAAAATGAGTACAACCAGTTTGCATCACAACCGGACGTCTAGTTTCATTCATTTTTTCATTTCATTTCAGCTTATTTATGAATGCCTCCTTATTAAGGCTTATCATGATATCGTATCTTGATTCATATATTTTGTCAATTGTGAATCTTGAATGTAATAAATCAAAATTGGATTTCATTCTTTTGTTTATTTTTATTACTTTATACTTCTTATAACCGCTTAGCGTATTTATTTGGAGGAATGACTTTCTCAGAATAAATACGCCGCGGGCCTCGTCATGTGCCGTTAACACTCTTTTGGGAAGCGGGACATGACAAGGTTTGTTGGTGGCCCATGCAGGTCAGTTCTGCATGAATATCGTAAGCAATATAATACAAGAATTATAAAATCCAATTATTACATTCAATTTTTTTTCGAATTCTACCCCATTCCTTGAATCCATCTTGAACTCCACCTTCGGCTTCCTTGAAGACCGACTCTCGACTTTTGAAATTTTAACTCTTGTTCACCCTTTCTACTTATATCTCATAGGCATATTAGCTCAATCGGTTAGAGTATCGATCGACGGAGCTCGAGGACATCATCCTTAGCTTTCCAATACCTTATTTCAACGTACTTCTTATGGGAATTTCGGGGAAGAAATTCTTTTAAGGAGGGTAATCTGTAACGACTGCAACATGATTTCATCTCTTTGAATCCTTTTCTTGTTTTCCCTGATAATTGTGTCTCGACGTAAAGGAAACGAAACTGCGAACCATTCATTTTCGGTTGATCTTATTTTTTTAATCTTCTAAATTTCTTATTGTTTTCTTCCATTGACTCTGATAGTAGAATTTGAGTGATTTAAATGGAATTATGTGATTGTAACTATGAACTGCAGTATAGCTATAATGCGGTACTCTGCTTGAGTGACTTGGAGTTCTGCCATTGATTTAGCTATGTTCTACTGCCTATCTTTATTCTTGATTATCGGATTCTATTTTCTTTGTTAACTTATATCCTTCCCTGACTTGTAAATTTGATTTTTCATCTTTATCTTTGAATCATTCTTGTATTCAATCCCTAATTACTTTTCGTCTATTCGAGTGCTTGCTTGCGGATTTCTTGTAATCTACTCTTGAATCATCCTAACAGCATTTTCTCATCTTCCTGATTGTCTTATAGCGAATTATTTAGAGTACCGACTGATGGAGCGCAACAACGAAACGCGGCGATATCATCCTAATTTTATTTCCTTACTCTGTTGCAGCATCTTTCTTGAGTAATTTCGAGAAAGAAATTATTTTTAAGGAGGGTGGAATGTAATGACCCCAATATTACTATACCTTCGTGTTTTCTTTATTTAGTAAAATACTGTATTTATTTATTCTTAGTATTTTCTGTATATTTTGTCGTCTATTAAATATATTATTTTATTATTCCATCTATTTTTCCCAAACCAATATTTTAAACTAAATTTTAACCTATTTCAAATTAAACATAAGACCTAACCCGGCTCATAACCCAAATCCAATTTCAATTTCATTTTCTTTTATAAAACTATGAGCCCAAAAGCTCACTTTCTTTTTAAGCAACAACATATATTTAATTCTATTTAAATATGTACATGAACAATCTTGTAACTTATTGGTTAAGTCATTGCATTATTATTCCATAGGCTACAAGTTTGAATCTCAGGTGTTGCAAGTATTTTTATTTATTTTTTAAACCCCCTTATAACTTACAATTGAGACCTTTCATTTCATCTTCCTTTTAACTCTCAAAATGAATGCGTATAATAATTAGTATAGTTATGGTTATGAATTATTATAATAATCATATTAATATTGTTTTATATGTTCTCTCCTTCATTATTCATCCTCCTTTAAAAAATTATTTCAAATCTTCATCTTTAGACCTCTCAAAGATTCGGCATCAAAGTATTGTACCATTCACAAATTTCGTAGGTGTCGTTTTACTTTTCTTTTCTTTTTCCTCTCAAAATCTTCATAGAGAATACTTTTAGAAACTAACTTGATTCTTGTCTTGGTTGCTCGAGCATAGGTCACTTAGACTTATTTTTGCCGCTAGAAATCGAATCGGTGAGCCGGTTGTTATACAACCCGTAAGTCTTTTTTCTCTTTCTCTACCTCCATCTCTTTCACTTATCTTTCTCTTGTCATATTACCATGAACCGCTTCCCTTATCATATTATAGTCTTTAAATGAATAAAAATATTGTTACATATATAAATATTGGAAGCACACCAAAACACACACATATAGTTATATAATTTCGATTATACTTGTGATTGCCTCTTATTCAAGTTACGTTATCGTCTAATTGTATTATAGCTTTCCTCCATATCTTGCATATAGATTTACCCTAATTAAGAATACAATAAAGCTAGAGGAAAAATGATATGGCATGATATACATTCATATATAAGTTATTAGAAAAATAAGTACTGTATAAGTTTATGTTAAGATTGCGGAGATCAATTAGGATACATCGTTTGTCGCTATATTTTAAATTACTTTATTTAAATATTGTAAAAAAAATGAAGTTATAAATAAATACCATGATTTGCTCATTCTCACATGACATATCAATATCTTTAACTTTAAAATATTTTTTAGAAATTAATTTTTATTTCTAGAAATTTAAAAAAAATTGATAGAATATATTTTTTGCACACGTTGTAAATTTTTTAGATCGAATCGGTTAATGGTTTAAGAATTATATCATTTTATTCACTGTTCGTAAAAACAGAAAACTGTATTTATCGGTCAAATTTTAGGACTCATAATTTGGTCTATCGATATCCAAATTGAGAAAACTCAAGTGTATTGAATATCTACATCGAAAGATATAGATTTTCTTAGTTTAAGTTTTTACTGAAAACCGACGTAAAATATAGAAAACTGCATTACAATATTTAGTGACGGATCCTGATTGGCACACTGTTTTTAAATAGGACATAATTCGAACTCGCGATATCGATTCGTGACAAAATTTTGATGTGTAAATGCAAAATTGATATAGCTATAATTTCTTGTATATTATATTACTTAGAAACGCATAAAACAAGCCGATATAGACTTTGTAATATAACAAATAGTTGTTGTCCAGAAATCTGAATTTTTTTTTTAAACGCTGATATTAAAGTGATCATAACTAGAGTTTCAGAAATCCAAATCATGCTAACCTTAGTCATTTGGATATGTACACCAAAAGGCCTACAATTTTCTAATAATCTTCGTAACATGAAACCTGAAAGAAATTGACCCAAACTATATTTTAAAAAAATGTGACGGTGCTAAACAGATTCTGATCTGTTTTGCGTGAAGATACGAAAACATCTATATCATACAAACTGGTAGTCGTATTTATGCGAGACTGGAACTCATGGGTGCATAAAACTTAAGACTATGTTTTCGTTTATATTCTGACTTCAATTGACTTGATTAACTAGTCGAACATATCACATATTTACAACATTGTTTTTGAGATTACTTGTATACTTATCTCATATTATGTTCTGTGATTGCTTATTTATTTTTATCTATATGACTTGTGATTAAACCATTACATGCTAGAATTGATTTTATCTTGAACTTGAACACTTAACTTGACTCGACCCAGAATTGCAACTAACATGACTCGCATTCTACTTGACTTACTTGACTTTATTCTTCACTTTTTGCAATCTATGGTTTCGATTAAGACATGTTATAATCAACCAATCAAATCAACTAAAGTCGATACAACAATTATAATTTATTATAGCCGAGGTATTTGGGATATTTTCTTGTGTGAATTGATTGTTAGAGATGATTTTATGTGTTTAATTTACCGCAATCAAGACGGTGTCGCTTGGTAGCTAGCCGGTTGAGTACGGGTCGATCCACAGGGAGATGGTGTCCTTTTCTTTAAGTTCTAACGAGTTAAGTCCTAACTTTGGTAGGTTTGGTTTTAAGATCTAGAAATGAGAATAAATTGATATAAAGGCTTGCTAGGGTTAGGAATAGATTAGTTCGAAATAGGGATTCTTCTCACTTCTTTCAATGCCCTAGTTAAGAATATAGGTATTAGGGTAATAGTCAACAACGGGGATTAACACGACTAGGAAGAAACTAAGTTTCTTCATTTTAGTCCTTATCCGTCCGTTCTTGGCTCTTAGCCCTAACCTCCAATTAATTCAACCACAACCGGTCTAACTAGGGAATCACCGCTATCATGTAGGATAGGGTGCCGTAGTGAGCGGATTATAGTTGATTTAAAGAGAGTCTTTAATTAAAATTATTTGGGCAAAGAAAGGAGTGAGAGAGATTTCCTTCTCTCAAACCTTCCCTCTCCTATCCCTAACAAGTGAGGAATTACTCACTCATTAGGAAGATAACAATAAAATTCATTTTTTAATAGATGAACTAAATTGCAGATAATAAAAGAACAGAAAAAAATGCAGAAATTAAAATTCAGATAAAAAGAATGCAAGATAAAAAAAAATAAAACTTGCTTTATTGATGACCTCTCAACAATGCATTATAATTGTAATTGAAATTTAGATCTAAGAATTAAAAAGAGTAAAAACTAAAGAGAGGCATCCTAAGAAAGGCACCCTAAAAGAGGCACCCCTAATTTGGCTTTGAGCTCTCCTATTTATAGATAGGAAAAACCCTAGGTTACATTCTGATCCACACATAAATTTACAAAACTACCCTAAGAAAGCCGGGTCAAAACATCGACACCCACCGACACGTGCACCGACACGTGCACCATACGTTCGCGGTTCCGCAGCAAAAAGGCCTGTTTGGCCGATCTTGGTCTCAATCTTTCAGGGTTGCTTCATGTTGCTTTTACCTTCTGTTTTCTTCACTTGGTTTCTCAGAATCTCTTCTATTTTCTTCCAGATTTCTAACAGTGCAGAATGACGTGGACTTTTGCTTTGAGCTTCGCATTGAAGTCTTAAATCTTGTGCTGCCCTTGTGCTTTGTGCATTGAACTGTCTAATGATTTTCATTTGTTTCTTGAACTGGTAGGTGGCATCATACGGATTCATCTATTGCTGGTCGTAGTCTCACATTTATAGCGACTTTTCATGAATTTCACTGTAACGATCTGAGAACATGTAACCTGCAACTATTTAGCAGAAATGGATCAAAAGCGCCTATTTATAAGTAATGTGATTAAGAATGGGCGATATAATAATGCAAAATTCTGATATGAACAAATACCCCCAAACTTATGTTTTGCTCGTCCCGAGCAAAGCCAATTTTATTCTCAAAAATTCCTAACCTCACTTTCGCAGGGAACGCGATTGCACTGAACTCGTGCAACAAGCCGTTAAACCTCTAGGTGTTCCTAGTAGGAGGAGTATTGTCTCCTTAGGGTTTTCAGCGGATACTACCCACAAAATCCAATCAATTAGGCCATTGACTCTAATTCTTCAATTCAGTATTCTAGTAAGAAACTCTATTATCGTTAACTTAGAAATCATCAACCCGTATTTTTCATGCTTTCTTTTCATTTAACTTAAGATCATATACGTTTTGCAAGTTTATAAAGCTTTTAGCATTTCCTAAGTTTTCCTTCTAAGGTGCAATCTTAACTCAGGAATTTTTATCATCTCTACTGAAGATATAAGCCCTATTTTTTATTCCTATCCCTCCTCCAAACTCCAATCATATAACCCTACGTGTGTGTAATTATCACCCCTACACTTGGAAATTCAATTCAAGCTATCATACTCTTGTCCATCATCCAAAATACTTTTAGTTGGTGAATTTTAGATGAAATTGCTCACACATCCTTCATGCGACCGTTAATACTTCTTGAGGTACTAAACGACCGATTACAAAATGTGCCTGCGCATTTAGGCGTAATTCCTCGTCTTACAATACCTAAGGCTTAGCAGTGACTCCCAAACCAGTTGGTCTAAGGCACTAGGTGATAAAGCATCCTCGCTATATTTTTTATTTATGTTGCCTTAAGTGATTACAAAACCAGTTTTCATTTTTTATCTCTTTATTCACCACTTATACTTTTATTTTATTTTTCTTCATACTAAGGATTTTAGACAAGAGCATTTCAAGGTATCCTCTACTATCCCAAATTTCAAGATGCGTGTAAGTGCATATAATAGGGTATATACTTTCAGAATTTGGACTTAAGGTTCATAATTATTTTTCAGACTTATATTTCAAATAGAGCTTTCAATACTCTTCCCTTATTTCGATTAGCCCAAGAACCAAACTCAAAATTTGCCTATTTCTAAATAAACTACAAGAACGTATATTTTCTACAGTTAAACTTTAAGAAAGGTTATTTTTAAGGTTTTTAATTCACTAAGTTTAGAATCTAGTTTTTCCTACTAATCAACCGTCATGTTAAACTTAAGTCAAATATGGCCAAAATTTAACTTTTCAATTTTTTTAATTTTTAAAATTTTTCAATTTGTATGGATTTTAAAATAAGAATGCAAATGCAAAAAATATACACATGAATGCGAAGGAAGAAAGCTTACCGAGCACACCCCCAAACTTAAACTTGACAGTGCCTCACTGTCAGGCTACACCAAGAGGGTCAAAATTGTCGGCACTCCCCTATTTTTTTTTATTATTAACAGAAAAAGAAAACAAAATATATATACACAAAAAGGTCCCCCCGAAAGTTAAGTGAAACAGTGTTTCCAGTGTTTAAGCGTTAAAGTTCAGAGTTAAGGGGAGAAAAATACAGTATCAAGCTATACAAGGTCTTACACGGGCCAAAGGTGAGCACCAACCATTCAAATATTCTATCTTTGTAGTGTGTTGGTTGGTGAAAGAACATGTTGTATAGAGTCGGGAAGAAATGGGGTAAAGATAAGTGTACTATCCAATGGCACCAGTGGAGTTGGAAGAAGTCAAGAAGCAGGTTGCTGAATTACTTGAGAAGGGTTGGATTCGCAGCAGTAACTCACCTTGGGGAGCTCTAGTTCTTCTAGTCAAGAAGAAAGATGGCACAAGGAGGATGTGCATCGATTATCGAGAATTAAACCGGGTGACTATTAAGAACAAGTACCCGATCTCTCGCATTGGTGAATTGTTCGAGCAGCTTAGTGGCGCAAGGGTATTCTCGAAGCTGGATTTGCGATCCGGATATCATCAGGTCCGAATTAAATCAGAAGATATTTGCAAGACTGCATTCCGAACTCGGTATGGACATTACGAGTATTTAGTGATGCCCTTCGGAGTAACGAATGCACCGGCGATATTTATGGACTTGATGAACCGAATCTTTTCACCATTCTTGGACCAGTTTATAGTGGTGTTCATTGATGATATTCTGGTCTACTCAAAAAGTATTGAAGAGCATGCAGAACACTTGAAGATCGTACTACAGACATTGAGGCAAGAAAGGTTGTATGCAAAGATGAGCAAGTGCGAGTTTTGGCATGAAGAAGTGAAGTTTTTGGGGCATGTCGTGTCCGAAGATGGAATCGCCCTTGATCCCGAAAAGATTGCAGTAGTTCGAGATTGGCCAATTCCGAAGAACGTTGCAGAGATCAGAAGCTTTCTTGGACTTGCCAGATATTACAGAAGGTTCGTGGATAATTTTGCTCGTTTGGCTAAGCCTTTGACCAAGCTTACGCGCAAGGAAGTACCATTTGTGTGGAAGGATAAGTGTGCGTCAGCTTTTGAGGCGTTGAAGCAGAGATTGATAACCGCTCCTATTTTGACTGTGCCAGACAGTTCCGGAGGATTGGTGATTCACGGCGACGCATCTGGGAAAGGATTGGGATGTGTTTTGATGCAGCATAAGAAGGTTATAGCTTACGCATCGAGACAGTTGAAGACCAATGAGAAGAATTACACAACTCATGACTTGGAGCTAGCAGCTGTGATTTTCGCTTTGAAGATTTGGAGACGCTACTTATTGGGCGAAATGGTCGAAGTATTCACCGATCACAAAAGCCTGAAGTATGTGTTCACACAGAAGGAGCTTAATATGAGGCAGCATAGATAGTTCGAGCTGATGACTGACTACGATCTTGATCATAAGTACCATCCGGGGAAATTTAATGTTGTGTCGGATGCGCTTAGTCGGTTGCCAGCAATTCGGATGTTGACTGCATAAAAGGAACTTATTGAAGACTTTCGGAGATTCGATTTGGAGATCGTGCTACCGCATTCTTCGGGACAGTTGATGCAGCTGCAAGTACAATCGTCGTTGATCGAGAATATTAAAGTAGCGCAGTTACAGGACCCTAGATTGCAAAAGTTTCGAGAACAGGTTGATGTTGGACTTCGAACGGACTTATTGATTCATGAAGATGGTTCGTTGCGATATGGTAGTCGTTTGTATGTGCCAAAGGGGGATATTCGCGAAGAAGTTATGAAGGAGGTGCACAGTTCCGCATATTCCGTACATCCAGGAGGCACGAAGATGTACTGAGATTTACAACAGCATTTCTGGTGGGAAGGCATGAAACGGGAGATTGCTCGCTTTGAAGCGAAGTGCTTGGTGTGTCAGCAAGTTAAGGCTGAACATTAAAGGGTTGCTAGTTTATTGCAACCACATCCGATCCCTCAATCGAAGTGAGAACATATAACCATGGATTTCATGACGGTTTTACCGCGGAGTCCAAAGGGCAACAATGCAGTTTGGGTAATTTTCGATCGATTGACCAAGACAGCTCATTTCATACCATTTCGAGTTGGTCAGTCAACGAAAACGTTAACAGAACGGTACATGCAGAAGATTGTAAGATTGCATGGAGTACCGGTGAGTATCGTGTCCGATCGTGACACCCGTTTCTTATCACACTTCTGGAGAAGTTTACAGGAAAGTTTGGGGACTCGATTGAAATTTAACACAGCTTATCAACCTCAGACAGATGGCCAGTCGGAGAGAACGATCCAAACTCTTGAAGACATGTTGAGAGCTTGCATGTTAGACTTTAAGGGTTCATGGGAGGATCAACTATACTTGGTGGACTTTTCGTACAATAACAGTTTTCAGGCGACTATTCAGATGGCTCCATTTGAAGCATTATATGGTTGCAAGTGTCGTTCACCTGTTTGTTGGGACGATGTTGGAGAACGAAAATTGTTGGGACCGAATTTGATCGTGCAAACAGTGGAGAAAGTTAACACTATCCGGAATCATATGAAGGCAGCACAAGATCGGCAGAAGAGTTGGGCTGATACATCGAGAAGACCTCTAGAGTTCGCTGTTGGTGATTTGGTATTCTTGAAGATATCACCGACTAGAGGGGTGATTCGTTTCGGAAGTCGAGACAAGCTTAGTCCTCGATTCGTTGGGCTTTTCAAGATTTTGGAGCGTGTTGGAGAAGTGGCGTATCGATTGGCTTTACCGCAATCTTTGGCTAATGTTCATAACGTGTTTCATGTATCTCAACTCCGTAAGTATGTTCGAGATGAAACACACGTGCTGGATCATTCGGAGCTGACTGTACGAGAAGATTTAATGTTTGAGGAACGACCGATGTCGATTGTGGATCGAAGAGAAAAGGTTCTTAAGAACAAGGTTATCCCTCTCGTACTTGTTTCTTGGGGAAATCGCTCGGATGGAGAATCAACTTGGGAACGAGAAGATGAAGTCCGGCAGAAGTTTCCACATTTGTTCTTGTAGTTCCTTGATTGTTTATCCTTTCTTGTTCTTTGAATTTCGAGGACGAAATTCTTTTGTAGTTGTGTATAATGTAACAACCTAGTTCATTTATACCAATTCCAGTTCCCGTATTTACTTATCTGTGGTGTTTCCTTGATTTATCGTGTTTTGGGTACGAATGGTATTTTACATGTTACTTTGCATTCGACCCGACCCGCTTGCTTGAACCTGTTTGATTCATATTTATGAATTACCCTGACTTGTTTCGTAGACTGTGCATTTTCATGTCTAGTACATACTGGCATTTTATCTGGCACTGCATCTTTTACCGTATAACATTTTAAGTCACTGAAAATATTTTAAAATTACATAACATGGCTTACAAGATACCCCTAACCCCGTGGTATCATTCGCGCATCTTGTTCTCGTCCCGTTCAGTGAAACGGACGTGTTTGGATAGCTACGCGTACGTACGTGCATCCGTTCTTGGGGGTATGCATTTTCGTTAGCTGAACATTCGTTTTGAATTTTGAAAGTCGCATATATTTTTCATATTTTAAATCTGAAATTTTAGACCCGACCCGGGCGTGTTTTAGAATATTTTTGTATCCCGCCAAAATTCAAATTAATTAATTTATTTAATCGACAGCTTAAATTTTTGTAACTAACTAAAATATTTTTAAAACTACAAATCTTTTTAAATTTTAAATCTTAAACCCTAATTCCTAATTAAACAGCTAACTCCAGCTCTTTCTCTCTCGCTGGCTCGTGGCCCCCACTCTCTCTCTTTCTTTTTCATTTTCTCTTTCTCTTTTCTCTCTCTTCTCTCTTTCTTTCTCTCTCTCCCGCTAACTTCCAATTTTATTTCTCCTAACTGTCCATCCCTCTCTCTCCTCTCGATCTCGCTTTCTCTCTCCTCTTTCTCAGATTCTCTCTCTCTCTCGTCTCGCTTTATTTATCTCTCTCTCTCCCTATATATTATATAATCCTTCCTTCCTATCTCTCATTTTTTAGACCCGCAAGACCCAGCAAACCCTAGCCCGTCGCCTCCCTCGCGCTCGCCTCGCCGTCGACCTCTCCTTCTCTCCACCACCTCGTCTTCATCCTCCCCTCGTTATTACCTTCCTCCGCCATTTTCTTCTCTCTCCGAGCCCCTGCACACACAAGAAAAACAGAACCCGAGCACCCCTGCACACCGCTCTATCGCCGGCGAGATCGCTGCAGTCGATCTCATCGTCGCCCCCTCGTTCCCTGATCACGGTGCACCCCAGTAAGCCTCTTCCTTCCTTCTCTTTTCCCTTTTCTTTCTTTCTTTCTTCTTTTCTTTCTTTCTTTCCTTAAAGATTGGTCTCCGTTTGCTTAGTTCGCCGGAGACGGGCGTGACGCCGACGATTCTGACGATCTAGCGAACGCACCTGACTTGTGTGATCACCCTTGTGCGTTTCTTGGACCCGTGGCGTGTGCCGTATGTGCGTCGCGACATTTCACCGACGTCGGACGTACCATACGCATCTGTTTCTTGATCCGTCTAGACAAGTTAATCTTGCTACATGCTATATAACTCATTTTATACCTATTTAAATAAATACCATACATGTAGTTTAAATCTAGTACCCCATGTTTAGTTTTATAACGTTTCGATGTTCCGTTTGCATCCGTTTATATCATTTCAGATCTAGGTCATGAAAACTAATTTTGTTACATACTAGATTACAATATACTGCATCCATATCAATATTTATATCGCACAGTGCTTAGTTGTACATCCCACATTACCATTTTACAGTTTTACTGATTTCGGACACCCGTTTGCATCCATCTCATTTAAAATATATATAATTGCATCCATAGATCACATTAATACATAACATTGTAATATTGACACCTCATGTTTAATAAAGTGCATTCTATTTAGTATTGGAACTATAAATGTAACCCTAATCGATATTTGTGCATCCATATCTTTGAATTTATATCTATTGGCATACCACATCACATTATTCCATTTTATTGTTATATTAGTACTCCATACTTGTTTTTGTGTACCCATACTTATTACAGTTTGATTATGAGCACCCACTTGATACTTGTGCACCACCTGACATGACTTGATACATTACTACTTGACACGACTTGATACATGTGCACTACTTGACATGATTTGATCCATGTACACTACCTGACATGACCTGATGTGCCACAGCTTGACACATTACCTGATCTTGTTACTAATGCCGACAATCTTGACCTGTTGTCCCTACGGACATATCCTGTTGTTTATACAGACAAACCTGTACCTGCTTAATCCTGTGTTGGCATTAGCTCCAGATTTACCAATACCTGACTTGAACACATAACCTTGGGGGTATGGGGAAATCAAAAGTGTAAACTAAAGTGTAGCTTATAAGGGTATTACTTGATCCGTGGTCCCGGGGGATAACGTGGCAGAATCAATCGTGATTCTTACTTGATCCGTGGTCCTGGGGGATAACGGGACAGAGCCATTCATGACTCCCACTACCCGATCCGTGGTCCCGGGGGATAACGGGACATATCCTTTGAGTTATATGGAGGATTACTCTAATTAATTTCAATAACTTTAGAGTAGATAACCCTATAGCACAGTTTAGACTTTTCACTGCACTTCACCTGTATATATCCTGTTCACTGATCTATATTCATGTTGCTGTTTATTCCTGATAACTGGTTACTGTTTATACTTCATGCCTGCATATTTCATTTCATCCTGCTTGCTTAGAATTATTGATATTATGACACACTGACGTCTGGGTTTTGCATGGCCCAGATCCCTTGTCCTTATCGCAGGCTGTCCAGGAGTACTTTGATCAACAGGCCGAGCGGTGATGACCTGTTATTAGTTTAGTTTAGTTTCCTTTCAGTATTTTCATTCCTGATGTGAGCCCGCATTATGGGACGTACATTCCAGTTTATTATTGTATTGGATCTTTTTGCTTCCGCATTATTTTATTCTTGACTCGTTTTTCTGGCTCATGGACATGTATTAGATAGTTATTATTATTGTTCTTGATATCTCTATAGCCGTAATGTGACTGTGGAGGGATATTTCCTATCCACAGGTAGCACGGTTGGCTCTGTCACGTGCATATCTTAGCGTACTCTGGAAAGAGGGGCGTGACAGGGTTTGTTTGGTATCAGAGCCATAGGATCTAGGTTAATCGGGTTTGATTCTTTTTGTAGTTGGGTATTGGACTCAATACACGAATCAGAATACTTATGATTAGGAACATGTCATGCCACTTTGCCATCTTACCATTTTTGAATCTTAACTTCCTCCTGATTCTACCTTGACGATATGCAAACATCTTTGCATCTCGACTTGAAACTTGGTTTCCTATTGTTTATCTCTAGAACTTAGGCGACTTGGGTGAAGTTATGTGATTGTAACTATGTACCGCGGTATGGTTACAATGCGGTACTCTATTTAAGTAACTTAGGGTTCTAGTCTTGATTCATATCCTTGATCTATATTTTGAATCTGTTATCATACTAACCCTTTCGGTGTTTTGGTTTCAGGAACATGGCAGGCAGAAATCTGAAAACGTACCAGAGGCGTGTTGATGAAGCCGCTTTGCTTGGAGTAATTCGTAGGATGCTGGAGAACCAGAAACAGCAGACCGAGCTGAACCAGCAGCAAGC
The DNA here is from genome assembly GCA_030015575.1 of Agapanthus africanus. Classification (NCBI taxonomy): domain Eukaryota; kingdom Viridiplantae; phylum Streptophyta; class Magnoliopsida; order Asparagales; family Amaryllidaceae; genus Agapanthus; species Agapanthus africanus. The sequence goes on from CM057339.1 coordinate 35,400,229, forward strand.
CGAAGCTTTTTAGGAAGGTTTGCGGACCGTCTAGCAGTCCGTAAACAATGTTGTGGCCAGACCAGCTGATCGTGTGGGTACCGTGGCGGATTTCAGGAGACTTGGTCCATCCGTCTTTACTGGCCTGGAAGAGCCATTGCCAGCGGAGCAGTGACTGGTTCATACGGAGAATTTGCTCGTTGCGGCACAGATTCTAGAAGACAAGAGAGTGGATGTGGTACGCATCCAGTTGGTGGATTATGCCCATGAATGGTGGCTTGTGGAAGAGACCCGCTTACCCAAGCTGATCAGTTGGGCGGATTTTTCGAAGAGTTTTTTGGAGAAGTTCTTCCCGCAGACTGCACGGGAGGAAATGGAAGAAAAGTTTATTAGTTTGAAGCAGAACGGCGCACCTATGGATGTACATGCAGCTGAGTGGACACGGCTCAGTAGATTCGCTGGACCTTTGGTGGCCAAAGAAGCTGATAGGGCACGAAGGTTTATGCACAGTTTGGATGTGGACATCCAGAGGAAAATTATATCCCTGGGTTTGACCACTTTCTCACAAGTACTTACAGCAGCCCGAGAGCAGCAGAGCTTATCTATGAAGACTGAGGGTACGCAGCAGCATGAAGTTACAGTGCGGAAGCCGGCATTTGCACCGAATCGAGCGCATGTACGAAGAGGTATTCCGGTGAACTAACGTGGCGTAACACATACGAAGAAGCCCGTCATGCATAAGCAGAAGGGAAGAATGTTTTGTGAGTTCTGTCATCTACCAGGGCACCTACAGAAGGATTGTCGAAGGAAGCTGGGACTCTGTTTAGTTTGTGGATCGGCGGATCATACTATCAACGCTTGTCCGTCGAAGTTTCGGTTGAAGGATGATGTTCAGAGGCCACCGCAGAAGCAATTTCAGGGGCAAAAGCAGTTGACTCAAGGACCCAAACAAGCTCAAGCATTTACCTTGACGGCTGAAGAAGCTAAGGCTTCAGAGGAAGTTGTTTATGGTATCCTACTTGTTCATGGTTTTCCCGCATTAGAGTTATTCGATTCTGGTGCATCCCATTGTTTTATGTCGTCCAAGTTTATTGCTACACACTCGATTGCTTGCACGACCCTGTCTAGTTGTTGGGACATACACACTGGGAATGTGAAGATCATAGCTAGTAGAGAATGTAAGGATTGTTCTGTTGTTGTTTGCGGACGAGAGCTGTTTGCAGATTTCTTGGTGATTGATACCGGCAGTTATGAAGTTGTCTTGGGAATGGATTTTCTCGGCACTTTCCAGGCTCACATTGATTGTAGGGCGAAGAAAGTGATTTTCTAGATTTCTGGACATCCAGAGTTTATCTTTACGGGAGGAAGCAGTTCTGTCAGGCCAGTCGAGTTTAGGGCTAGGCCGACAAATAGTGTTCTTTCGTCTATGGAAGTTGATAAGGAAGAAGCGCCAGCGGTAGTTCGAGAATTCATGGACGTGTTCGAAGACATCTCGGGTTTACCATCAAAACGAGATGTGGAGTTCGCAATCGATCTTATTCCTGGTGCAACGCCAATTTCTAAAGCGTACAATCCAATAGCACCAGTGGAGTTGGAAGAAGTCAAGAAGTAGGTTGCTGAATTACTTGAGAAGGGTTGGATTCGCAGCAGTAACTCACCTTGGGGATCTCCAGTTCTTCTAGTCAAGAAGAAAGATGGCACAAGGAGGATGTGCATCGATTATCGAGAATTAAACCGGGTGACTATTAAGAACAAGTACCCGATCTCTCGCATTGGTGAATTGTTCGAGCAGCTTAGTGGCGCAAGGGTATTCTCGAAGCTGGATTTGCGATCCGGATATCATCAGGTCCGAGTTAAATCAGAAGATATTTGCAAGACTGCGTTCCGAACTCGGTATGGACATTACGAGTATTTAGTGATGCCCTTCGGAGTAACGAATGCACCAGCGATATTTATGGACTTGATGAACCAAATCTTTTCACCATTCTTGGACCAGTTTATAGTGGTGTTCATTGATGATATTCTGGTCTACTCAAAGAGTATTGAAGAGCATGCAGAACACTTGAAGATCGCACTGCAGACATTGAGGCAAGAAAGGTTGTATGCAAAGATGAGCAAATGCGAGTTTTGGCTTGAAAAAGTGAAGTTTTTAGGGCATGTCATGTCCGGAGATGGAATCACCGTTGATCCCGAAAAGATTGCAGCAATTCGAGATTGGCCGATTCCAAAGAACGTTGCAGAGATCAGAAACTTTCTTGGACTTGCCGGATATTACAGAAGGTTCGTGGAGAATTTTGCTCGTTTGGCTGAGCCTTTGACCAAGCTTACGCGCAAGGAAGTACCATTTGTGTGGACGGATAAGTGTGCGTCAGCTTTTAAGGCGTTGAAGTAGAGATTGATAACCGCTCCTATTTTGACCGTGCCAGACAGTTCCGGAGGATTGGTGATTCACAGCGACGCATCTGGGAAAGGATTGGGATATGTTTTGATGCAGCATGGGAAGGTTATAGCTTACGCATCGAGACAGTTGAAGACTCATGAGAAGAATTACCCAACTCATGACTTGGAGCTAGCAGCTGTGATTTTCGCTTTGAAGATTTGGAGACACTACTTATTGGGCGAAAGGGTCGAAATATTCACCGATCACAAAAGCCTGAAGTATGTGTTCACACAGAAGGAGCTTAATATGAGACAGCGTAGATGGTTGGAGCTGATGGCTGACTACGATCTTGATCTTAAGTACCATCCGGGGAAAGTTAATGTTGTGCCGGATGCGCTTAGTCGGTTGCCAGCAATTCGGATGTTGACTGCACAAAAGGAACTTATTGAAGACTTTCGGAGATTCGATTTGGAGATCGTGCTACCGTATTCTTCGGGACAGTTGATGCAGCTGCAAGTACAGTCGTCGTTGATCGAGAATATTAAAGCAGCGCAGTTACAGGACCTTATATTGCAAAAGTTTCGAGAACAGGTTGAAACTGGACTTCGAACGGACTTATTGATTCATGAAGATGGTTCGTTGCGATATGGTAGTCGTTTGTGTGTGCCAAAGGGGGATATTGGCGAAGAAGTTATGAAGGAGGCGCACAGTTCCGCATATTCCGTACATCCAGGAGGCACGAAAATGTACCGAGATTTACGACAGCATTTCTGGTGGGAAGGCATGAAACGGGAGATTGCCGGCTTTGTAGCGAAGTGCTTGGTGTGTCAGCAAATTAAGGCTGAACATCAAAGGGTTGCTGGTTTATTGCAACCACTTCCGATTCCTTAATCGAAGTAGGAACATATAACCATTGATTTCGTGACGGCTTTACCGCGGAGTCCAAAGGGCAACAATGCAGTTTGGGTGATTGTTGATCGATTGACCAAGGCAGCTCATTTCATACCATTTCGAGTTGTCCAGTCAACGGAAACGTTAGCAGAACGGTACATGCAGGAGATTGTAAGATTGCATGGAGTACCGGTGAGCATCGTGTCCGATCGTGACACCCGTTTCTTATCACACTTCTGGAGGAGCTTACAGGAAAGTTTGGGGACTCGATTGAAGTTTAGAACAGCTTATCATCCTCAGACAGATGGCCAGTCAGAGAGAACGATCCAAACTCTTGAAAACATGTTGAGAGCTTGCATGTTAGACTTCAAGGGTTCATGAGAGGATCATCTACACTTGGTGGTGTTTTCGTACAACAACAGTTTTCAGGCGACTATTCAGATGGCTCCATTCGAAGCATTATATGGTCGCAAGTGTCATTCACCTGTTTGTTGGGACGATGTTGGAGAACGAAGATTGTTGGGACCGGATTTGATCGTGCAAACAGTGGAGAAAGTTAACACTATCCGGAATCATATGAAGGCAGCACAAGATCGGCAGAAGAGTTTGGCTGATACATCGAGAAGACCTCTAGAGTTCGTTGTTGGTGATTTAGTATTCTTGAAGATATCACCGACTAGAGGGGTGATTCGTTTCGGAAGTCGAGGCAAGCTTAGTCCTCGATTCGTTGGGCCTTTCAAGATTTTGGAGCGTGTTGGAGAAGTGGCGTATCGATTGGCTTTACCGCAATCTTTGGCGAATGATCATGACGTGTTTCTTGTATCTCAACTCCGTAAGTATGTTCGAGATGAAACACACGTGCTGGATCATTCGGAGCTGACTGTACGAGAAGATTTAACCTTTGAGGAACGACCGATGTCGATTGTGGATCGAAGAGAGAAGGTTCTTAAGAACAAGGTTATCCCTCTCGTACTTGTTTCTTAGGGAAATCGCTCGCATGGGGAATCAACTTGGGAACGAGAAGATGAAGTCCGGCAGAAGTTTCCACATTTATTCTTGTAGTCTCTTGACTGTTTATCCTTTCTTGTTCTTTAAATTTCGAGGATGAAATTCTTTTGTAATTGGGTATAATGTAACAACCTAGTTCTTTTATACCACTACCAGTTCCCGTATTTACTTATCTGTGGTATTTCCTTGATTTATCGTGTTTAGGGTGTGAATGGTATTTTACATTTTACTTTGTATTCGACCTAACCTGCTTGCTTGAACCTGTTTGATTCATATTTATGAATTACCCTGACTTGTTTCGTAGACTGTGCATTTTCATGTTTAGTACATACTGGCATTTTATCTGGCACTGCATATTTTACCATATAACATTTTAAATCACAGAAAATATTTTAAAATTACATAACATGGCTTGCATGATACCCCTAACCCTTTGGTAGCATCCGCGCATCTTGTTCTCGTCCCGTTCAGTGAAACGGACGTGTTTGGATGGCTACACGCACGTACGTACATCCGTTTTTGGGGGTATGCATTTTCGTTACCTGAACATTCGTTTTGAATTTTGAAAGTCGCATTTATTTTTCATATTTTAAATCTGAAATTTTAGACCCGACCCGGGCGTATTTTAGAATATTTTTGTATCCCGCCAAAATTCAAATTAATTAATTTATTTAATCGACAGCTTAAATTTTTGTAACTAACTAAAATATTTTTAAAACTACAAATCTTTTTAAATTTTAAATCTTAAATCCTAATTCCTAATTAAACAGCTCACTCCAGCTCTCTCTCTCTCGCTGGCTCGTGGCCCCCACTCCCTCTCTCTTTCTTTTTCTCTTTCTCTTTTCTCTCTCTTCTCTCTTTCTTTCTCTCTTTCTCACTCCCCCGCTAACTTCCAATTTTATTTCTCCTAACTGTTCATCCCTCTCTCTCTCTCCTCTCGATCTCGCTTTCTCTCTCCTCTCTCTCAGATTCTCTCTCTCTCCCCTCTAGCTTTATTTATCTCTCTCCCCCCTATATATTATATAATCCTTCCTTCCTCTTTCTCATTTTTTAGACCCGCGAGACCCAGCAAACCCTAGCCGTCGCCTCCCTCGCGCTCGCCTCGTCGTCAACCTCTCCTTCTCTCCACCACCTCATCTTCATCCTCCCCTCGTCCTCACCTTCCTCCGCCACTTTCTTCTCTCTCCGAGCCCTTGCACACACAAGAAAAACAGAACCCGAGCACCCCTGCACACCGCTCCATTGCCGGTGAGATCGCTGCAGTCGATCTCATCGTCGCCCCCTCGTTCCCTGATCACGGTGCACCCCAGTAAGCCTCTTCCTTCCGTCTCCTTTCCCTTTTCTTTCTTTCTTTCTTCTTTTCTTTCTTTCTTTCCTTAAAGATTGGTCTCTGTTTGCTTAGTTCGCCGGAGACAGGCGTGACGCCGATGATCCTGACGATCCAGCGAACGTACCTGACTTGTGTGATCACCCTTGTGCGTTTCTTGGACCCGTTGCGTGTGCCGTACGTGCGTCGCGACATTTCACCGACGTCGGACGTACCGTACACATCCGTTTCTTGATCCGTCTAGGCAAGTTAATCTTGCTACATGCTATATAACTCATTTCTTACCTATTTAAATAAATACCATACCTGTAGTTTAAATCTAGTACCCCATGTTTAGTTTTATAACGTTTCGATGTTCCGTTTGCATCCGTTTATATCATTTCAGATCTAGGTCATGAAAACTAATCTTGTTACATACTAGATTACAATATACTGCATCCATATCAATATTTATATCGCATATTGCTTAGTTGTACATCCCACATTACCATTTTACAGTTTTACTGATTTCGGATACCCGTTTGCATCCATCTTATTTAAAATATATAGATCACATTAATACATAACATTGTAATATTGACACCCCATGTTTAATAAAGTGCATTCTAATTAATATTGGAACTATAAATGTAACCCTAATCAATAATTGTGCATTCATATCTTTGAATTTATATCTATTGGCATACCACATCACATTATTCCATTTTATTGTTATATTAGTACGCCATACTTGTTTTTGTGTACCTATACTTATTACAGTTTGATTATGAGCACCCACTTGATACTTGTGCACCACCTGACATGACTTGATCTACTGCTATTTGACACGACTTGATACATGTGCACTACTTGACATGATTTGATCCATGTACACTACCTGACATGACCTGATATGCCACAGCTTGACACATTACCTGATCTTGTTACTAATACCGACAATCTTGACCTGTTGTCCCTACGGACATATCCTGTTGTTTATACAGACAAACCTGTACCTGCTTGATCCTGTGTTGGCATTAGCTCCAGGTTTACCAATACCTGACTTAAACACATAACCTTGGGGGTATGGGGAAATTAAAAGTGTAAACTAAAGTGTAGCTTACAAGGGTATTACTTGATCCGTGGTCCCGGGGGATAACGGGACAGAATCATTCGTGATTCTTACTTGATCCGTGGTCCCGGGGGATAACGGGACAGAGTCATTCATGACTCCCACTATCTGATCCGTGGTCCCGGGGGGTAACGGGACATATCCTTTGAGTTACATGGAGAATTACTCTAATTGATTTCAATAACTTTAGAGTAGATGTAATGTAACACCCTAGTTCATTTATACCAGTTCTAGTTCATGTATTTCTTTATTTATGGTGTTTCTTGGTTTACTCTGTTTTGGATGCGAATAATATTTTGACATCTGTTTTTGCATCCGACCCGACCCGCTTGCTTGAAACCTGTCCTGATTCATGTCTATGATTTATCCTAACTTGTTACATAGACTCGTGAACTTCCATATTTACATACTGCATACTGGTATTTTTATCTGGCATTTACATTTTACAATATAACATTTTAAGTCACATAAAATATTTTAAAAATATATTGCATGGCCTGCATGATACCCTTAGCCCCGTAGTAGCATCCGCGCATCTTGTTCTCGTCCCATTCAGTAAAACGGACTTGTTTGGATGGCTACGCGCACGTGCGTGCATCCGTTCTTGGGGGTATGCATTTTTCGTTATCCGGACATTCATTTTTTATTTTGGTCGACATGAATATTTTTCGTATTTTAAAACTGAATTTTAGACCCGACCCGGGCATGTTTTGGACTATATTTTTATTTACCAGAATATCAAATTTTATTTATATAATATTAATTTTATAAACTGATACAAATTAAAATTTAGTTAACTAATAAAAGATTTTTAAAATTTAAATCTAAACTAATTTCCTAACAAACTAACAACCCCTTTCTCTCTCTCTCTCCTCTGCATATATATATTTATATATATTTTATTTATTTATTTTTTCTTTCCTTATTTAATACACAGCCTCTTCTTCTTACTTCTTTTTCTTCTTTCTTCTTTCTTTTTCTTGATCTTGTTTCTTGATTCCGGTGATCACCGCTGGAGCCGTGCTCGTCGCTGACGATCCGAGTGATTCAGTGAACGTACCTTGCCTATGTGATCACCCTCTTGCCTTGCTTGGACCCGTCCCGCGTGCCGCGTGTGCATTGCGATGATTTACCGACGTCGGACGTGCCGTACGTATCCGTCGCGTGATTCGATCGAGGCAAGTTTATCTTGCTACATGCTATATTACTGTATTTACATCTATTTGAATAAATATAGCACCTGTATTTTAAATCAAGCATCCCATGTTTCATATTACAGCCTTTCGACGTTCCGTTTACATTTGTATAGTGCATTTCAGATCTAGGGCATGCAAACCAATCTTAATTACATGCTACATTACTTTAGACTCATCTATTTTAACAAATGGAATACCAGTATTTAAAATCATGCACCCCATGTTTAGTTTTATAACTTTTCGATATTCTGTTTGCATCCATTCATATCATTTCAGATCTAGGTCATGAAAACTTATCTTGTTACATACTATACTATCATATACTGCATCAAATTGAATAGTTACATTTCATATTGCTTGGTTATATGTTCCGCACTTGTTAGTTTATCATTTTACGATTATGTGATACTCGTTTGCATCCATATCATTTAAAATATATATCGTCGTAATATTTCTTATTATTATCTTTAATTAGTTTATAATCTGCATTTTATAATGTTATACATTTGAAAATATTATAGTTTACACATGAAACGTCGTTGCAAAGCGGATACGACAAATCTGAAATTTACTGTACACCTTACCTTATAAAATTCATTATAAATCATAGAAAAATTATTAGCATACGTTCTTTAGTTCGTTACGAAGCTAACTAAGAATACTATAACTTTATGAAATATTTACTTGCAAAATAAATTGTTTAAATAACGTAAAATGCAAATGAAAATATCTCTAAACTGCTGTCCAGGAAAATTCCAGCAGCAAACTTTCAATTTCGAATGTTTCATAGCTTTTGTAGGGACAACCTGAGATGCTTATACTTATAAAAATGAAAACCTTATTGAATTATCTTCATTTTGGTATAAGACACGTCCCTTTTGGAGAACGTTTGTTATTTTTTAAGCTATTTTACAAATCAGGGTGACGCTGAATTTCTGAACGGAACTTTCTTGTGCATGGTCAATCAATACCACTTTTATAGTTATTAATCGGTTTGAATATGTTATCCATGTTAATATTATTATATCAATATCTATTTAATAAATAATAGTGCTTGAGTTTTAATATTCAACAAATTTTACCGATTTACAGTTTTATAGTATCCGTCTGTATCCGTACGGTTTATTACATATCTAGTTGCACGCCGAGACCATATTATTTCATTTTACTGTTACATTAGTTTCCCATACTTGATCTTGTGCATCCTACATAGTCATGATATAATCCCTGATAAATATTTGTGCATCCATGCTTTATTTGTGCACCCGGACCTGTTAAAGTTTTATTATGAGCATCCGTTTGATACCTGTACACTACTTGACATGACCTGATACATTACTACTGACATGACTTGATACATGTACACCACCTGACATGACCTGATGTACCATAGCTTGACTTGATACCTGATCTTGTTACTAATACCGACAATCTTGACCTGTTGTCCCTACGGACATTTCCTGTTGTCTATACAGACAAACCTGTACTTGCTTGACCCTGTGTTGGCATTAGCTACAGATTTATCAATACCTGACTTGAACACATAACTTGGGGGTATGGGGAAATCAATGATGAAACCTGACTTGTAACTCGATAGTTCGATGCCTTTACTGATCAGTCTTACGGGCTAGGCCAGCCCCGGGATGATGATGCTGACATCATTCGTCATTACATACTACCTTTTACTGCCTTGCGGCACGTCTCGGATTCAGCCCGAGAGTCTTTGACCGTGGTCCCGGGCATGCACGAGATACTATTGAGTTACATCGATGATTCATCAAATTGATTTCAAAGACTTGAGAATGTTAACCCAGTAGACCAGTTTAGATTACTCACTGCACATCACCTGTACCTTACCCTTCACTGTCATTATTTATGTTACTGTTTTACCGTTCATACTCGTACCTGTATGTCTTGCTACCCCTGATTATATTATTATTGATGTTATGACGCACTGACGTCTGGGTTTTGCATGGCCCAGATCCTCTACCTTTGTTGCAGGCTGATCAGGAGTACTTCCGCTGTTAGGCCGAGCAGTGTGGATCCAGCTGGTATCCATTTTACTTCCCAGGTGTTTTGTTTATTGGATCTATTGCTTCCGCATATTATTATTCTTAACTCGTTTATTTTGGCATATGGACATGTGTTAGATAGTTTATTATTGTTCTTGATATCTCTAAAGCCGTAATATGACTGTGGAGGGATATTTCCTATCCACAGGTAGCATGGTTGGCTCTATCACGTGCCGATCTTAGCGCACTCTGGGAAGCGGGGCGTGACAGTAGATAACCTTATAACATAGTTTAGACTTTTCACTGCACTTCACCTGTATATATCCTGTTCACTGATCTATATTCATGTTGCTGTTTATTCCTGATAACTGGTTACTGTTTATACTTCATGCTTGCATATTTCATTTCATCCTGCTTGCTTAGAATTATTGATATTATGACGCACTGACGTCTGGGTTTTGCATGGCCCAGATCCCTTGTCCTTATCGCAGGCTGTCCAGGAGTACTTTGATCAACAGGCCGAGCGGTGACGACCTGTTATTAGTTTAGTTTAGTTTCCTTTCAGTATATTCATTCCTGATGTGAGCCCGCATTATGGGACGTGTATTCCAGTTTATTATTGTATTGGATCTTTTTGCTTCCGCATTATTTTATTCTTGACTCGTTATTCTGGCTCATGGACATGTATTAGATAGTTATTATTATTGTTCTTGATATCTCTACAGCCGTAATGTGACTGTGGAGGGATATTTCTTATCCACAGGTAGCATGGTTGGCTCTGTCACGTGCCTATCTTAGCGTACTCTGGGAAGTGGGGCGTGACACTTTCTCTGTCGGTCATGAGTGAGAAAATACTCTTCATCATAGGACTGCTCATCATGAGCTTCTTCATACGATGGTGAAGGAGAGATCTCCTGCGAAGCCGAGCTATCACCGACCTCAATATCAACTCTTGGCTCATCCTTATTCGAATCATCTTCAACATAGCAGATTCATCAAAAGTAACATTTCTGCTAATCATAAATTTATGCGACTTTGGATCCAAACACCACAATTTATAACCCTTCACGCCGATAGCATAACCAAGAAATATGCATTTTTTGCTTGAGAATCCATCTTGCCTTCACAGCAATGTGCATAAGCGGGGCAACCAAACACCTTAAGTGTCGAATAATCGGCGTGTTTTCCCGACCATACCTGCTCCGGTGTCTTACAACCTAGCAATATATGAGATGACCGATTCACAATATAACACGCCGTATTTACCTCTTCTGGCCAAAACACCTTTCCGAGCCCTGCGTTGGACAACATGCACCGCGCTTTCTCTAAATGAGTCCGGTTCATCTTCTTCGTAACTCCTTTCTGCTGTGGTATGTAGACAACGGTATGATGTCGAACCATCACTGCATTTTTGCAGAAATTGTTGAAATCTCCACCGTAAAATTCTAACCTGTTGTTCGTCCCCAGTCTTTTGATCTGATTCTCAAGCAACGTCTTCCATTGCTTGAATATAGTAAACACATCACTTTTATGCTTTAAGAAGTACACCCAAACCTTACTGGAAAGATTATCAATGAATGTAAGCAGATACTTGGCACCGCTTCCTTTAGAAGCAACCGAAGAGAGTCCCTAAATATCTAAATGAGCATAATCTAAAGTACTTATCGTGTTGTGCACCGCCAAACTGAAACTAACGCACTTTTGCTTTCCAAAGACGCAATGTTCACAAAAATCCAGTTTCTTCGCACTCTTCTCACCAAGTAGACCCTGCTTCGACAACTAATCCAAATCTCTCTCACTCATATGCTCGAGTCTCATGTGCCACAATCTTGTAGTTTCCGAATCAGTCATAGATTTGGATGATGAAATCTGTGCCAATCCGGAAGTCGTCGAACCCAGCAATGAATACAAGAACCCTTTCTTCGAGCCCTTCATCACAGCGAGAGCACATTTGGTTATGTAACGACTCTAATTTCACTGTACGAAATTTTTTAAAATTAATGTACAGAATAGAGTTTGCTAACCTGAGTACAAGTTATAAATTACATTTGCTTAAGAACAGCAAGAAACAACTTGTAGCTCACTGGTAAAGCCTTGCACTGCTGTGAGGTAACCCTTGTGTTCGAATCCTATCAGCCACATATATTTTCTGAATTTTTATTTTAAACTTTTTGGAAGCCCAAAAGTTTACACGTGCAATACATGTAAGAAATGAAAAGACAGAAAAATAATCATGTGCACAATGTTGTATGAACAACCGAGGACACGTGGCACCAATCCAAGCCCCCACCCCTTCAACTCGACCGGCGAGATTAGCCTTCTGGCCGGCACCACCGGGCCTCCCGTAGGGGATAGACTCCGTGTCTTGCATACTACACCCCATGGACTCCCCCACTACCCCTGTTCTGTTTGTTTTTCCTGCATTTATCCAGAGATTTTAAATTCACCCTTTAATCCTATTTTTAATGCATTTTTAATTCACTCTTCAATTCCAAAAACCTAATTTCATCCTATAAATACAACCCCATACCCTAGCCCTCTTCATTCTGAAATCTCTTGTCAAAAATTCTCAAAATTTTCTAAGTCAAAGAAGAGTACTAGTGGAGTTAGCCCTAGTTCCATTTTCGGCGAGGATTCGAGGCACTTCCGGGGACCGTACGACTTCACGAAGCTACTAATTTCTTCCTATACCTCTCTTCTAATTTTCTAGCAAGTGAGACCCATCTCTCTTCTCCTCTTCCTAGATTAAAATGATCTCTTTTCAAAATATATCGGTAAATGGAGTTATACCGGCTTTTGTTTCTAAAACTTTGAAAACTATAATTTTTTCGTAAGAATCACTCATCAATATCATTATACCTTGCTTGTTAGTTATTAACTAATGTTTTGAAACAAGTTTCACTTTAAAACTCCATATAGAACAACTTTATTTAAGCTTTTACAGTTAAATACCATGAAGTTTACATATGACATCCTTTAATACTTTTGCTTAGCATACCTTTAGAAAACCTCACGAGATAATGACCTACCTCTCATATACACACATCTTGACATAGCACGATTCTCTTGAAACCAATATCTTGTGACAAAATACGACTTTTCAATAAAACACCTTGAACTATATAAAAATTCATTTTCTTGTAAATAGTATTTTAAATTCCTTGCGATTATACCTCTACAACCCATTTCGGAGAACCCGCTATTGGATGGTGCGGATTATCGCACATCCACGGGCTAGTAGGGCAAGATGCAAATCTCCTCACGGAGCATACGATCTTGATGGAATTTTAATACAATTTTTAAGAAAAACGAGAATATCTATTTAATAATAAAACTTATTTTTAATAAATTATATAAATATTAGCAAACCACATATTTTTAAGATATTATTAAATTCCATGTTTTCTAAACAAAATAAAAGTATTACAAGTTTCATGAAAATACCATCAAAAATCAATACAAGTCAAACTTTACACTAAAATATCTCGAACTATTCAAGCTATGAATATTTTCACTAATACACCTCATTCTCTAAAATGCACCTTCATGACAATTCTATATAACATAAATAAATACTTGAGATTTATTTTGATAGTATAAAAAAATATTTTTTCATAAAAACCACTCAAGTTATATTAAATTACATTAAAGACCCTAGTATATATAAGTTTAAGCGAGATCAATTCTCTTGAGCCTCATTGAGCCGGAGAAAGTGGGTGCTTGCCTATTTAAGGTAGAAAACTAAAACGGGGTTACCAATGGTAATTGTCTTAAAAAAATACACAAATCCTGCTGTAACAACTCCAATTTCAATGTACAGAAAATCATTTAAAAGTTAATATAAAAATGGAGTATTTGTAATCTTGTGTACGCTATAAGTATTTGATTTGCTTTTGAACAGCAAAAATACACTTGTAGCACATTGGTAAAGCCTTGCACTGCTGTGACGTAGCAGAATAAACACGTGGCCAAAGATCCAAGCCCCACCACCAGACTTCGACCTGCGAGATCAATAAAAAGACTGGTACCGCCGGGCTTAACCGTAGGTACTGCTCTGAAATTTTTTGCCTAGCACCTCTTGGCCTACCCTACTTCTCTCATTCTGTTTATTTTCTCTGCACATTTTCCAGAGAATTAAAATTGAGCATTACTCCATGATTTAATGTATTATAATTCTCTAATTCATACCCTAAATTCTAATCCTACCCTATAAATACAACCCTACCCTTTGACACTCCTCATTATGAAATCAAATGCCAAAACTCTCCAAAATTCTCAAGTTCAAGAAGTTGTGCAAGTGGAGTTAGCAAGAGGCGGAGTTCCGACGAAATTTCAAGGAGATTCCGGCGACGAAACGACACCCCGACACTTTCCTAGTCTTCCCCCTTCTCCCCTCTAACCTTGTAGCCAGCAAGTCCCCTATTTCGCTCTCTTTTTCTATTTTAAAAACTTTCATTTTTAAAACTCAACGAAAGCAGAGTTAATCCGACTTTCGTTTCGTTTTTCTTTAAAAATTCTAATTTTTCTTAAACCATCTAATACCATTCTCTTATATAAGATTTAAAAAACATTAACAAACACATTAAAATAAGTTTCATCTCAAAAGAATCTTTTATGCAACTTTTATCGTATTTTTACGGTAAAATACCATATACTTTATATTTCGCCGTAATTCCCATATTTCCTTGTATTACTTTTAGAAAACACACCAGGTAATGACCTTCCTCATCACAACACACATAGTGGACATAGCATGATTCATGTTTTGACAATATTTTTGGGAATATTACGACTTACACTAAAATACCTTAAACTATTACAAAACCGTTTTCTTTAAGAAAAGTATTATCTAATTCCTTGCAATTATGCCTCTACAACCCATTTTGGGGAACCCCGATCAAAATGGTGCGGATTATCGCACGTTCTCGGGCCTAGTAGAGCGAGATGCAGACCTCCACAAGGAGCATTCGATTTCGATGGAATTCTTAATGCTATTTTTAAGAAAATGAGATTTCTAGAAAATAAATAAAATTTATTTTTAATAAATATATAAATATATATATGACTATTATCAAAAGATCTATTGTAAATATATTATACCAATATTCTAAGTTTTCTAAATCAAAAGAATCGCCATTACATGAAACTACCATCCAAATACAAAACAATTCCAATATTTCAATAAAATACTATATACAATGAAAACTGGGTTCTACTCACTAGAAATTTCACTTTTACAAAATATACATCTATGAAAACCCTAAAGATGATAATTAAATACTTGAGGTGTATTTTGAATATGTATCAAAACTAATTATATATAAAAACCCCTCAAGTTATACTAAATTACAATAAGGACCCTACTAAATATTGGATTAAGCGGGACCAATTCTCTTGAGCCTTAGGGAGCCAGAGAAAGTGGATGCTTGCTTATCTAAGGTAGACAATCTAACAAACGGTGTTATAAATACGGTAATTGTCTTGGAAAAAGACACAAATCCTGCCGTCCACGTGCAGCAGTTACCGATAACATCAAAACTAATTCAGGACTTCAATTTCTTTTCAAAGTGTCTGACTCAGACCGAGTCTCAATCTAATCAATCTGACTTGAATATGATTCAAGTATAAACTACAATACAACATGAATCCATGAATCCGTCTATTCAATCTATATCTATTTATATTGACCGGACCGAACTATGGATATACTCCGTTTATATGACTATCCATTTATATCTATTCTGTTACTGATATCATGGTTTCGGCAAGTCATCCATCTATATAACAAAATAATACAATCAATACAAAATACATCGCGGGGTTTTTAATGGGGTAGATTGGTACGGAATGTGTTAGAAGTGGCACGAGACTGTAATCTTAATACACCTAACCTGAATATCCATTGCCATTGTACCGTGGCTGAATGGTTCTTGTGCTCCGTATACCTTAGTCTCTGGAATAGTGGGACTCCTCTCGTATACACTGGCATATTCTGTACTGTTCATACCAGAATATTGCATTTTAATACCACTCATTCATTATCTATTTTTTGTATATATCGGTACTATTAACCAGTGTCTGCTCAGTAATTACAGATTACAGGTATCCGTAACAAAATACTGGAAATACATTTAAAATCACGGATATATCATTTTTAAGCCGACACTGCAACCGGAACTGGAAACCAACCGATATTCCAAGAGTTTCTTTGTGCAACATGCTTGTGTACACACTTTTTATCTAAATAGACCAACACAATACAAATGTGTACACAAGACTTTTTAGCATGTGTGAACACAACTCTTGGAGCATGGACCATGGTGGGGGCAGCCATGATGCATGGCACAAGTGGGCACATGGTGGCACAAGTGGGCATGAGAAGTGATGTGCATTAAATGTGCATTCAATGCAAAAGATTGCGTGTTGATGTGATTCATAGCTACAAATTTCCCTCCAAGCCCTGAGTGCAACACAGAACTTTTTAGACCAAGCAAACAACATCAGAGTGATGTGGGGGACAACACAAGCCAACACAACAAAAACGATACCCAGAGCTCGGATTTGGACCGAGCATGACACCCTTGTGGCCGGCCAAACAGTGCCAGAATGCTTCCAGACTTCTGTGGGCCCTCCCTTGCCGCCACATCATCATGTTTTTATTGTTTGTTTATTTTTTTTTTCTGCCTATAAAAGCAGGCAGTGGGCAAGGGGTCAAGGGTCCAAGTTTTGTTAAACATTTCATACACTTTGTAACTCTTTTTGTTTTCTTTTTGGTTCTCTTATACATAGCTTAGTTTTCCCTTGAGTTCATGGTCTTCTCTTAATCTTGCAACCTCTTTAGTGAGCTTGCAAGTTTAAGATTTAGCTATTGATTTCAAGGTTTTATCTTGGACATAATAAAGATATCATTTTTCACTCTTGGGTTCTTAGTCCATCTCTCTTTATTCTTACCTTGCTCTTTTTTTACTTGCTTTACATTCTTGCAATTTTCATTCTTTCCTTTACTTACTTGCACTTTAAATTCCATGCACTTACTTACTTGTAATGTTTTCTTTTCTTTTCTTTGTTCTTTTCTTTGCTTTTTCTTTTTGTGATGTTGTTAATATGGTATTGTTAATATGATGTTTGTGAATATGTGTTGTTAAAGAATAGATAACGATATTGTAAGTTAATGTTCCGTTTCTCATTTCCTTTTCCCGTATTTTCCATTGAACTCCGTCCAAACGTTACGCAAGCACCCCGTTAGGCACCCTACTCTACCAAGGTAACGGTGATTCCTAACCGTGACCAGTTGCATTCGGTTTGGCCGGAGGCGAAAGCAAAAGATAAGAATGAACGGACAAGGATCAATAAGCCGGATTCCACGAATACCGTGCTTAAATATCCTAATCCACGTTATTGCCGATTGCTCTAATTTCATTGGTTGAGTTCGGCTCAAAGGACTTGAATACGGAATCCATTAACTTACATTATCCTATCGTTTCCTATCAAATTTAACTTTGCATATAACATATAGGATAGATACAGAACTTTTTGCCCACGCGCATTAAATCGTTACGACAAGAACCTAAAACGCTCCGTCTTCCTGCGGATCGACCCGTGCTCACCGCGGTTGGCTGCAAAGCGACACCGTCCTGATCACGGTTAAACTTTAGAACTTAAAACTTGACACGCCGAAAGCGTGCTGATCATGTACCAAGCTACAAACAACTACGTTAACATTATAATCAAACATTACTTGTCAATTCTCTTTTCTTTCTATTCTATCTCTACTCATTTTTGGGACTTACCGAGCGATTGTTCGCTGACGACATTCCTTTTCTTCTTTCTTTAGAATGTTATCAGGTGTTTCGGACGCATTAGAGACCGAGCCCAGTACTGAGAATTTGGAGCAGTTTGCTATCGATCCAGAGCTATAGGCACTTGTACACACTTTTCATTTCAGTTATGCCATTGTTTAGGCATTGCTTTCTATTCATGTATTTACATTCCAGTTGTACCTGTAAAAGAATGTTTAATAAATAAAGTTGTTGTTCATTTATATTCCTGTCTCTTGTGTACATTTACTTTATATTTCTTAAATACGTTTAGCGTGTTTACTTCTGACTAAATACGTAACGGGTCTCGCCGCGCCCCTTGCCGTACACCGTGAAGCGGGGCGTGACAGGTTTTGTTAGCGACCCATGCAGGTCAGCTCTGTATGGACATGCAGATCAGCTCTGCATGGACATACGGGTCAATTCTGCATGAAGTCCTAAGCAATATAACACAAGAATCAGCAACTAAAAACATTTTTTACGTTTCATATTCCTTGAATATTACAATTTCATATATTTTGAATCTATCCTAACCCTATTTTTCTTTCAAGGTTATAGATTCTCCAAACAACACCAGCACCAACTTCAATAACACACCACCACCTCTACCGCTTACGCCTACCGTCGTTGCTCCGATCAATGAGCAGACGGTACTACTTGAGGCAATCCGCGGTCTTCTGGAGGGACAGCAGCAGCAGACTGCTATTTTGATGAACTGACCAGAAGCGGAAGCACCCGAGGTAAAGCAATTTCGGACTTTGCACCCCCAAGAAATTCTCGAGAAAAGAGAGCCCTCTGGAAACTGAGCAATAGGCTCAGAGTATTGAGGATGACTTGGCAGCGGCATAAGTGCCAGAGATCGTTTGGGTTCGAGTTGCGAAGCTGCAGCTCTGTCACGCCCCGCTTCCCAGAGTACGCTAAGCTAGGCACGTGGCATAGCCAACCATGCTACCTGTGGATAGGAAAAATCCCTCCACAGTCACATTACGGCTGTAGAGATATCAAGAACAGGAAGTAAACTAAACTATCTAGTACATGTCCATGAGCCAGAATGAATGAGTCAGGAAATAATAATATGCGGAAGCAAAAGATACAATAATGAAACTTGGAAAGTAAGATTACATACCGATAGGAACTTCACCGCTCAGTCTAACGGCGGCAATACTCCTGATCAGTCTGCAACAAAGGTGGAAGAATCTGGGCCATGCAAAACCCAGACGTCAGCGCGTCATAACATCAAGCAGTAATAATGTAGCAAGACATGCAAATATAATCATAAATTGTAAAGCAGGTGTAACAGCAATATAAATCAAGGCAGTGAAAGGCAGTGTACAGTGAGTAATCTAAACTGGTCTATTGGGTTGAATAGTCTCGAGCCTTTGAAATCAATTTGATGAATCATCGATGTAACTCAATAGTATCCCGTGCATTCCCGGGACCACGATCTAAGACTCTCGGGCTGAAACCGAGACGTGTCGCTAGGCACTAAAAGGAAAAGGGTAAAGACGAACGATGTCAGCAGCATCGTCCCGAGGCGGGCCTAGCCTCTAAAACTGATCAGTATAAGCAAGCAACTGTCAAGTTACAAGTAAGGTTTCATCATTGATTTCCCCATACCCCCAAGTTATAAGTGTTGAAGTCATGTATTCAAATAATCTTGAGCTAATGCCAACACAGGATCAAGCAGGTACATGTTTTTCTGGATAGACAACAAGAACGGTCCGCAAGGACAACAGGTCAGGCTTGTTGGCATTAGACACAAGATCAGATAATAGGTAAGACCATGGTACATCAGGTCAAGCCATGTAATATATAAAGGTGTCATGTCATGTCAAGTGTGTACGGTACCATGTCGTGTCAAGTAGTAGGTATAGCAAGTCATGTCAGGATGTACAAGATATCATGTGAGTGCTTATAAATCAACCTAGCATAATCATGGGCACACAGAAAAAACATGTGTACTAATAGAATCAACAGCTGGAACTTGTAACGTGGAATGCAATCAGGTACAAAGTAAAGTATGTAGATGCACAGTTATCAGTTTGGGTTTAAAGGATAGTTTCAACATTACATGAGTACAGTATAACACATAAGGATAGTAAAATCATGATAATATGTACTAAGTAATCTAGAGATGCAAAATCAGGTTAAATGTGTGCAAATAGTCGTCTGACCGGGTATAAAATATAAACTACAGGTTTAATGCGCACTCAGATGGATATATAGTAATTTAAATAGCCTATAGTAATTTAAATAGCATGTAGCAAGTTTTCACTTGCCTCGGGGATCCACAGATATACGTCACGCAGCAAGAATGCGATAAACCACGGAAAATCTCCTTTGGGGTATTTCGTCGAACACTTTGCGCGCATACACGAACATTGACGGAATGGAGATCTGGATCAAAGCTAGTACTTGCATTATCTTTATTTGCTGAAGGAGCAAGAAGCGGGCGGTATCGGTAAAAGCCATCTAAGAAAAACAGAAGAAGCCTAGCAATGGGGATGGGGTATCTTGGGAAGGACGTGATGGCTGAAGAGAGGAGACCACGACTTTGAGAGGCAGTTTACACAAAAATTTCGATTAAGATATCTTCCGGGATTGAACATTGCGATTCTGGATTAAGAGAATGGTGGTGCAAGTTTTGATGGACTCCAAGGTCAAATTGGCATAAAATGAACAAAAATATATAATGATTATACTGAGGGTTAAAAGGCCAGGCATGGGGTTTTCCAGCGGTGGGGTGTTGCGGCTAGATGGGTGTTGGTGAAGAGGGTGAGGGAAATGGTGCAGTCGAGGTGATGGGTTTTCAGGTGACGACGATGAGATGCGGGTCGATGGGTAATGGTTTGGTCGCTGGAGTAATTGGTTGTTGTTGGGCTCACGAAGGAGTTGAAGTCGAGGGTTTGCTGGTGGTGGCGAGATCTGCGACGAGGAAGGCGGATGTAAGGAGAAGAAAATGGAGGAGGTAGAGATTTGATGGGTCCTCAGTCGAGGTGCAGATCGAAGGAGGAGGTTCTCGGTGAGGGTGAAGGCTTTGGAGTCGAGGTCGATGGTTTACGGTTAACTCGAAGATGACGAGATGGTAGAGGCAATGATGAGAGTGCTACGAGATGGGTGAAAGGAGGTGGCAACGATGGTGTTGAATTGAGGAGAACGAGCACGAAGAGAAAGAAGAAGGCGACGGTGATCTCGTGTCAAGGTCTCGGGCGAGGATGTTGGTGGTCGGAGGCTGTCACTGGTGAGGGTCTCGGTGGGTTCTTGGTTGAAGGGTGAAGGCGACGAGGGTAAAAGGTTGCAGGGGCAAGGGTTCTGGGGCGATGAAGAAGAGGAGAAAGAAGGCGAGGTCGAAGAGATGGAGGATGAAGGCGTCGAGGATGAACGGAGAGAGGGTCCTTGGTGTTAGCCGAGGAAGGAGGAGTAGGAGACGGTGAAGACGAGGCACCTGCGGTGGAAACGAGGTCGAGGGGAGATCGAGATGGTGGCGGCGAGGGGCGAGCGACGGCGACGAGGCTAAGGTTACACTCGTGGGCGCTGGGTTAACAAAGAAGAAGAAGACGAGAATGAAAGAGGGAGGTGACGGTAGCAGCGCGGGAGGTGACACGACTCCGTTCACCGCGAGAGGAGAGAGGGAGAGATCGCGAGAGGAGAGAGATAGAGAGAGAGGAGAAAGAAAGTTGGAGCGTAGTGGGGGAGAGAGGAAGAGAGAAGAGAGAGAAAGAGAAAAAGCGAGAGAGAAAGAGCGAGAGAGACAAAGCTCACGGGGCCCAGTACAAAAGAAAAGGGGTTTTGATTGGCCCAGAGGAAAAAGATATGGGGAGGGTTTTTAGGAAAATTTAAAAAGATTTTTCTGTTAAAGAAATATTCTTTATTATTGGTATAGGAAACTTAAGCTGAAGTAATCTTAGGCTGTATAAAAAATATAACCGAATTTAAGAAATTTAAAAATAATTAGAATTTGGCGGGATACAAAATAATTCAGAAATGCGCCCGTGTCGGGTCCAAAATTTTGGATTTGAAATATGAAAATTTTATGCAAGGTCCAAGATTTAAAATGAAAGATTATGTAACAGAAGTGCATACCCACAAGAACGGACGCACGTACGTGCGTGCAGCCATCCAAACACGTCCGTTTCACTAAACGGAACGAGAACAAGATATGCGGATGCTACCACGGGGTTAGGGGTATCAAGCAAGCCATGAAATTTAATTTTAAAATATTTTACGTGACTTAAAATTTTATAAGATAAAACATGCGATGTCAGATGAAATGCCAATATGCAGTTTATACTAAATGCACGTGTCAAAGCAACGAGTCAAGGTAACCTATAACTATAAATCAAACAAGTTCAAGCAAGCGGGTCGGGTCGAATGCAATGTAAAATGTAAACTACCATTCGCATCCAAATACGATAAATCAAGAATAAACCATAGATAAGTAAATACGGAAACTTGGATTGGTATAAATGAACTCGAGTGTTACAAGCTCACTGACAATGCACGAGTTTGGTGTAAGGCGGAAGAAAGCCATCTTGACCAAGCTATCGAATGGAGGACTTCTCGCGACATGTTCAATGCGAAATACTTTCCAGAGACTGCTCGATTTGATATGGAGCAGCCGTTCATTCACCTACAACAGGGTTCTATGTGGACCAAGTCTGTGGATGAATATGACGCTGAGTTTACCATGCTCAGTAGGTAAGATATGTCTCAATGTTCGATTTTCTAATATCACATACTACACAGCTAACACAAGACCTTAACAGGTTCGCAGCACATTTGATACCAACTGCTGAGATCAGATCCAGGCGGTTTCAGCAAGGGTTAGATTCGGAAATCCAAGCTGCCTTAGCTACAAGGGATTTCCCAACCCATGAGATGGCCATGAAAGCTGCCCGCCGATATGAGGCAGTGGTGAAGATGAGGGGCAGACCTCAATCTGCCGGAATGAAGCGCCCTGCCACTCAGATGACAGGAGGATCCTCTTCAAGGCCACAATTAGTGCCCAGGAGACCGAGAGTACCGAACAACCAGCCCAACCCAGCCTTTTGTACCTACTTCAGGAGAGATGGACATTTGGCGAAAGACCGCCGGCGTGCAAATTGCCTTTGCTTAGTCTGCGACTCAGCTACTCATGACATTGGGTCTTTTCCTCGTAGACATAACCCAAATACTGCACCCAGACCAGCAATTACTTATCAGCAGCGATCAGCCATCCAGGCACCTGCTCCAAGACTAGCTCTCCCTACTCCACCTCCTTGTGGACCGACTGCACCTCCTCTTCGTCAGTTCCATCAAGCTCAACGGAACGTACCTCAAGTACAAAGGAACGGACAGAGGAATGCTCCTCCAGCAAGGAGGAATGTACCGAGGCGACATGCTTTCATAATGACTGTGGAAGAGGCTGAAGCCACCGGCCAAGTCATTACTGGTAACACTTTCCATTCAAACATTCCTTCAGTCTATATACATATCTATATATCTTTTCCTTATACCTAAGACCTATCCCACATAAGTTAGGTACAATCTTAGTAGCCTCACTTCCTGCACTAGCACTCTTCGATACTGGAGCATCTCATTGCTTTATGTTGCAACAGTTCGTTCGAACTCATGCGATTCCGGTCAAACCTCTCGTATCCAGCTAGAATGTCGGTTCAAGAAACGTCGTTCTAAAGGCAATAATGGGATACGACCTGTATCCAGTGGTCGTCTGCAGCAGAGAATTCTATGCTGACTTCAACGTGTTGGACATACCGAATTTCGATGTCGTTTTGGGTATGGATTGGCTCGGAACTTTTTACGCTACTATCGACTGTCGTCAAAGGAGGGTAGTGTTCGAGATTCCAGATCATCCGGTCTTTTATTTCAAAAGTAGAGACCGAACCCTGGAGCCAAGCACATACAAGGCAAAACCGAAGAAGGCAGTGATTGCACCACTTCAAGCAAAGGAAGGATTGAAGCCAGAGATAGTTCGAGAGTTCGATGAAGTATTTCCTGAAGACATATCAGGTTTGCCTCCCGATCGTGCTCTTGAATTCAGCATTGATTTAGTACTTGGAGCACAACCGGTGATCAAATCACCGTATCGGTTAAGTCCTGAAGGTTTGAAGGAAGTTCGTACTCAGTTGGAAGAATTATTGACGAAAGGATAGATTCGTCCCAACACTTCAAGTTGGGGATCACCAGCTCTACTTGTGAAGAAAAAGGAAGGTTCATATCGAATGTGCATTGATTATTGACTCTGAATGATGTAACTATAAAGAACAAGTATCCACTCCCGCGCATCGACGATCTGTTCGATCAGCTAAGTGGATCTTGCGTTTTCACCAAGTTAGATCTTCGTTCGGGTTATCATCAGGTGAAGGTCAAAGAATCTGATATCCATAAAACGGCATTCGGAACTTGCTATGGACATTACGAATTTCTTGTGATGCTATTTGGAGTAACCAACGCACCAGCTATATTCATGAACCTAATGAATCAAGTTTTCCGAGAGTACGTAGACCGATTTGTTGTCATTTTCATCGATGACATCCTGGTGTATTCTAAGAGTCGGAAAGAATATGCCGAGCACCTACGAATTGTCCTGGAGACTTTACGACAGCATCAACTCTACTCCAAATACAGCAAGTGCGAGTTTTGGCTAGATCAAGTCGATTTTCTCGGACATATTGTATCAGGTGATGGGATCTCTGTAGATCCAGCTAAACTATCAGCAGTAAGCGAATGGTTGACACCGAAGTCAGTGAAGGACATTCGAAGTTTCTTGGGGTTAGCAGGATATTACAGAAGGTTTATTGAAAGTTTTTCGAAGATTGTAACACCCCTGACTAAGCTCACACGTAAAGATGAAGAATTCGAGTAGTCAGAAGCATGCGACGAGCTTTCGTAGAACTCAAGTCAAGATTGACATCAGCACCTATTATCGTCATACCGGACCAATCTGGAAGTTTCGAAGTGCATTGCAATGCATCCGGTAAGGGATTAGGATGTGTTCTACATCAGTACGGTAAAGTGCTAGCTTATGCTTCAAAACGGCTGAAGATTCATGAGCCCAACTATCTAACGCATGATTTGGAGTTGGCGGCCGTTTTCTTTGCTCTTAAGATTTGACGTCATTATCTTCTTGGTGAACGAGTGGATATATCCACGGACTACAAGTGTCTAAAATATGTGTTTACTCAGAAAGAGTTGAATATGCGGCAGAGAAGATGGTTAGAACTAATGGCAGATTTCGACATCAACCTACAATATCATCCAGGGAAGGTGAATGTAGTACCAGATGCCCTTAGTCGGCAACCATTAGCATTGAATCTCACCATACAGTGGAAGTTTCAACAAGACTTGTATCAAATGGAGATTGAAGTAGTCATGCCAGGTAACGCTTCAAGTTTGATGAACTTACAAGTTCAATCTACCATTGTCAATCAGATCAAAGCAGCTCAAGCAAGTGATACTAAGTTGCAAAAGATCATAGAACAAGTAGAAAGTGGACTTCGAACAGACTTCATCATCCATGAAGACGGATCTTTGAGATACGGCAGTAGAATGTGTGTACTAAAAGGTTTTGTGTGAGAAGAATTGATGAAAGAAGCTCACAGCACTCCTTATTCAGTACACCCTGGAGGTACCAAGATGTACAAAGACCTGTTTCCAAATTACTGGTGGCATGGAATGAAGCGTGAAGTAGCCAGAAGCGTCGCTAAATGTTTGGTGTGTCAGCAAGTAAAAGCTGAACATCACAAGACTGCTGGTTTACTTCAACCGTTACCTATCCCAGAATGGAAGTGGCAACACATCACAATGGATTTCGTGACTGCACTTCCTCGCAGCATGAAAGATAACGATGCGGTATGGATTATTGTGGATCGACTCACAAAGTCGGCTCACTTCATCCTATTTCGAGTTGGCCAATCTATTGAGACACTAGTAAAGAAGTATATGGAGGTAATAATCTAAGTAAGATTTAAACTCTTCAAATATGTATTATCTCTGATACCCATGAACTCATGCAGGAAATTGTGAGATTACGTGGAGTACCGGTCTGCATTGTCTCCAATCGTGACACCAGATTCCGATCGCAGTTTTAGCAGAGTCTGCAAGCTAGCTTAGGAATAAGTCTGAACATCAACACAGTTTATCATACACAAACAGATGGTCAGTCTGAGCGAACAATTCAGATCTTAGAAGATATGCTAAGAGCATGTATGCAAGACTTCGGAGGATCGTGGGAAGATCACCTACATCTTATGGAGTTTTCATACAATAACAACTACTAAGCAAGTATAAGAATGACATCTTTTGCTGCTTTATATGGAAAGAAGTGTCGATCGCCATTAAGTTGGGACGACATCGGAGATAGAGAACTCCTTGGACCTGAGATAATAGTAGCAACAGTCGATGTAGTTCGCACTATCAAGGAAAGAATGCGTATAGCCCAAGATCGACAGAAGCACTGGGCTGATGCAAAACTCCGTCACTTGGAGTTCCAACCGGGCGAACATGTATTTTTGAAGATATCTCCGAACCGTGGAGTGATTCGTTTTGGAAGACGGGGTAAGCTCAGTCCGAGGTATATTGTACCGTTCGACATACTCGAACGAGTCGGTGAAGTAGCATATCGCTTGGCACTTTCACTTTCATTGGAAAGAGTGCACAATGTGTTCCACATATCCCAACTCAGAAGGTATGTGAGTGATCCCAGCCATATTCTTGATCACTCTGAGCTCACTGTACAGCCAGATTTATCCTGTGAGCAACAACATGTTGAAATTGTGGATAGAAAGGTGAAGTCACTTCAGAACAAGGAAGTCAACATGGTTCGAGTGATGTGGAGAAAAAATTCACTAGAAGAATCAACATGGGAACGTGAGGACGACATGCGTGCAAGATACCCTCATTTATTTATAAACTAGTCCTTAAAATAAATTGTAAATTTTGATAACAAAAATTTTGTAAGGAGGGTAGACTGTAACAACTCCAATTTCAATGTGCAGAAAATTGTTTAAAAGTTAATATACAAATGGAGTATTTGCAATCCTGTGTACACTATAAGTATTTGATTTGCTTTTGAACGACAAAAAAACACTTGTAGCACATTGGTAAAGCCTTACACTGCTGTGTCGTAACCCCTGTGATCGAATTCCCCCAGCCACATTATCTTTTTATTTAATTTTTCTTTTAATCTTTTAAAAGTCCAAGGGTTTGCACGTGCACTACACGTAAAATGATAAGTTACAGAATAAACAAACATGTGCACTGAAGAAAACCAAGTGACACCAACACGTGGCCAAAGATCCAAGCCCCACCACCGGACTTCGACCAGCGAGATCAATAAAAAGACTGGTACCGCCGGGCTTAACCGTATGTACTGCTTTGAGATTTTTTGCCTAGCACCTCTTGGCCTACCCACTTCTCTTATTCTGTTTATTTTCTCTGCACATTTTCCAGAGAATTAAAATTGAGCATTACTCCATGATTTAATGCATTATAATTCTCTAATTCATACCCTAAATTCTAATCCTATCCTATAAATACAACCCTACCCTTTGGCACTCCTCATTATGAAATCAAGTGCCAAAACTCTCCAAAATTCCCAAGTTCAAGAAGTTGTGCAAGTGGAGTTAGCAAGAGGCGGGGTTCCGACGAAATTTCAAGAAGATTCCTATGACGAAACGACGGCCCGACACTTTCCTAGTCTTCCCCCTTCTCCCCTCTAACCTTGTAGCCAGCAAGTCCCCTATTTCCCTCTCTTTTTCTATTCTAAAAAAATTCATTTTTAAAACTCAACGAAAGCGGAGTTAATCCGACTTTCGTTTCGTTTTTCTTTAAAAATTCAAATTTTTATTAAACCATCTAATACCATACTCTCATATAAGGTTTAATAAACATTAAAAAAACATATTAAAATAAGTTCTATCACAAAAGAATCTTTTATGCAACTTTTATCGTATTTTTACGGTAAAATACCATATACTTTACACGTCACCATAATTCTCATATTTCCTTGTATTATCTTTAGAAAACTTTTTTGCACGACTCCTTTGAGCCGTGGTAGGGTAGTAATCAAAGTGTAGGGTATTTTTCGTCCCCCCATTGAGATGGGAATATGCGTTGCTTGTCAGGTGTAACAACCCTAAACTTTCTGTATAACTTTTTTCAAAATACAGAAAGGGGTATTTTTACTTGAGCACAAGATATAAGTTTGTTTTGCTTTTTAATAGCAAGCAAGAGCTTGTAGCTCATTGGTAAGACTTTGCACTGCTGAACCAAGCCACCAGAGTTCAAATCCCACACCCCACATTATTTTTAATATTGTTTTATTTTGAATTTTTAGAATACCAAGGGTGTACACGTGCATAACTCACAAAAACCCCACTACACATGGAAAACTAACTGTACCAGGGGACGAGTGAACCGACCAGGAGCTCTCCGGCCACCTGACTCGGCCGGACTTGGCTGAATCGACCGGCAGATCGGCCGACTCGGGCCGCCTCCGCCAGCCGGACTCGGCCAGACCTTCGAGTCATCAACATCAATATTTTGTCTTTTCAGCTCCCCTACACCCCTGTATAGTTTAAATCCTCAGACCAGTACCTGAACTCTTTAAAACCCTATTTACTCCATTTTAATACATTTTATCACATTTTATTATATTTTTCAATTAAACTTTTCACCTACCCTAAACCTCGCCTTACCCTGTAAATACAACCCCTACACACACACCTCACTCTAAAATTCTGATCAAAACTCTCAAGAAAATTCCTAGAAGTTTAGTGTGCATTTGAAGTGAGCAAGGGGCGAAACTTCGGCCATCTTCCGACGACAACCATACGAGCTCCCAGCGACGAAACGACACAACGACGAAGTCTACCGTTCCCTCTTCCTCTCCTCTAACATCTAAAACCGTAAGTCTCACCTCCCTCTCTCCTTTGCTACTCTAAAAATATCTTTTAATAAAACCCGACGGAATCGGAGTCAAACCGATTTCCGATTCGGTTTCTTTATAAAAATCCCACTTTTCTTAAACACAACCCTATTAAACCATTACATGTTGACTATTAATCATTAATAAACATGTTAAACAAGTTTCATGACAATCTATATCATTTTGTAACTTTTATTGCTCTTTTTCAATAAAATACCATGTAGTTTCATTTTGACATTAAATCATCACAATCTTGGTATACCTTTAAGTTAGATCACGAGGTAATGACCTATCTCCTCACAACACTCATATGCAAAATAGCACAATACTTTCGGGAACCTAGAATACGGGAAAACGAAACATTTCAAATAAATACTATTTACTAATAAAACCATTTTTTACAAGATTTAGTATTTTACACGAATCTTTGCAAAGCGCCGCTACAACCCATTTTGAGGAACCTGACTGGGATGGTGCATATTATCACACATCTCTGGGCTTAGTAGTGCGAGATGTAGACCTCCGCAAGGAGCATTCGATCTCGAGAGATTTAAAATACGAAAATCTTAAGAAAATGATATTTCTATAAATATAATATATATATTAAAATTTATTTTTATAAATATATATATATATATATATATATATGTAATATCCAAAATACTTATTTTTGTTATAATACAAATACTTCAACTTTTCCAAAATCACAAGAATCACTTTACATTAAAATACCATGAAATCCATACAAGTTCAATGTTACAATTAAATACTATGTATTATGAAAAATAGGTTATTCTCACTAGAAATGTCACGTATATAAAATCTACATTTA
Organism: Agapanthus africanus; assembly: GCA_030015575.1. Classification (NCBI taxonomy): domain Eukaryota; kingdom Viridiplantae; phylum Streptophyta; class Magnoliopsida; order Asparagales; family Amaryllidaceae; genus Agapanthus; species Agapanthus africanus. The sequence goes on from CM057339.1 coordinate 35,429,709, forward strand.
TTACAACTTTAAAGACGATAATTAAATACTTGGGGTGTATTTTGAAAATTATACAAAAGTATTTTACATAAAACCCCCTCAAGTTCTATAAATTACCCTTAGGACCCTAGTAAATATAGGTTTAAGCGGGACCAATCTCTTGAGCCTAGGGGGGCCGGAGAAGTGGGTGCTTGCCTATTTAAGCTAGACAACTTAACAACGGTGTTATCAACACGGTAATCGTCTTTGAAAAAGACACAAATCCTGTCGCCCATGTGCAGCGGTTACCGATAAAATCAAAACAATCAGGACTTCAATTTCTTTTCTAATTGTTCTGACTCAGACCGAGTCTCTTCTTAATAATCTGACTTGAATATGATTCAAGTATCCAAACTAAAATTCAAAATTTATCCATGAATCCATATATTCAAACTATACAATCTATACAACTTGACTGAATCGAACCATGGATATACTTCCATTTACATGATTCTCCAGTTACATCCATTTACTGATATCATGGTTTCAACAAGTCATCTATACAATTCAATTTTCAAGATAATACAATACCATCAGTATAATCATTACTATCAATACAATAAATACACGGGGTATTGGGGTAGTTCATGCGTAAATCCAACAGAATCTCAAGAGTCCCCCTAGATCATGAATCCATGTCTACTGACACAAGCAAGAAATCATGAGGGCCCGTGTTTCCATACTCCTGGGTTGTGGCCTGTTGAGTTTGGAATATTTCGACGACGGTCGAAGTCCCGCTACTAACATTTGATTCGGGCCCGTGGTTCCCTACCCCTGGATTGGAGCCTGTTGGGTTTGAGAACACTCTTGAGATTGGTTGACATTCACCCTTAAACTTACGTTAACAACATCATTAACACTAAATACAACAATATAACAAAATAACACAACTTGAAAAGCTATACTCTCTCCATCTCTGCCTATTCTACTTCTTCCTTATCTTTGGGACTTACCGAGCAATTGTTCGCTGACGCCATTCCTTCTCTTTCTTCTTTGGAATGTTGTCAGGTGATCTGGACACTCAGGAGATCGAGCCTACCAGCGAGAACTTGGATCAGCTTGCTTACGACCCAGAGCTTTAGCTTCATTGTACACATTTCATTTCAGTACTTTCCTTTTCTGTTATGCCATTGTTTAGGCATTGCTTTCAATCAGTTGTATTTATTGTTCCATGCATGTACAAAAGAATGTTAATAAATAAAGTGATGTTCCATTACATTTGTCTCTTGTGTATATTATTTTATATTGCTTAGATATGCTTAGCGTATTTACTTCAGAGTAGATACGTAGCGGCCTCATCACGTCCCCTTCGCCGTACACCGGGAAGCGGGGCGTGACAGGTTTTGTTGGCGGCCCATGCAGGTCAAAACTGTATGGACACTACCATGCAGTTCTGTTCTACGTGAATAACCTAAGAAATATAACACAAGAACCAGCAACTAAAAAATTCTTTACAGTTCATGCTCCTTTAATCTTATCATTTCATATTCTTTGAATCATATACTTTGAATCTGTCCTAACCTAAATTTTTCATTCAAGGTTATGGATTCCCCAAACAACACCAGCACCAAATTCAACAACACTCCACCTCCACTACCAATCACACCTGCCGTTCCTGCTCCACCCAACGAGCAAACGGTTCTGCTTGAGGCAATCCGCAGCCTCCTCGAGGGACAGCAGCAGCAGACTGCTCTTTTAATGAACCGTCCCGAGGCAGAAGCGCCTGGAGTGAAACAATTCCGGGCTTTGCACCCCAAACAGTTCTCAGGAAGGGAGAGCCCACTGGATACTGAGGAATGGGCTCAGAGTATAGAAGATGATCTGGCGGCGGCACAAGTGCCAGAAATAGCTTGGGTTCGTGTTGCAAAATTACAGCTCATGGACAATGCACGGAACTGGTGGAAGGCGGAAGAAAACCGTCTTGAACAACCCATCGAATGGAAGACTTTCCGCGACATGTTCGACGCAAAGTACTTCCCTAAGACTGCCAGGTTCGACATGGAACAACAGTTCATCCATCTGCAACAAAGTTCGATGTGGACCAAGTCAGTAGATGAGTATGACGCTGAGTTCACCATGCTCAGTCGGTAAGATATGTCTCAATATTCGATTTTATATCACATACTACACAGCTAACACAAGACCGTAACAGGTTTGCGGCCCATCTCATACCGACTATTGAGATCAGAGTTAGAATTTCAGAAAGGGTTGGACCCAGAAATCCAAGCTGCATTAGCTACAGGGGATTTCACAACCCATGATATAGCTTTGAAAGCTGCCCGAAGATATGAGGCAGTAGTGAAGAAGAAGGGCGGACCTCAAACTGCCGGAGTGAAGCGCCCTGCCAACCAGATGGCAGGAGAAGTCGCATCAGGACCAACATTTGTACCAAGAAGACCGGGAGTACCAATCAACAGGCCCAGCCCAGCCTTTTGTACCTACTGCAAGAAAGCTGGACATCTGATGGAAGTTTGGCGACGAGCAAACGGTCTTTGCCTGATATATGGATCATCCTCACATATCATTGGAACTTGCCCACACAACCGAACTAATCCTAATTCCGCAGCTAGACCAGCTATCCAAGCTCCACCTACTCGGTTAACTCTTTCTGCACCACCTCCACGTGGACCACCTTTACCTCGAAAATCAGCAATATACCAGCATGCACGAAGAAACGTGCCGAGACACCAGGCTTACAATTTGGCGGCCGTAGAAGCTGAGACGGTTGGCCAAGATAACCCTAGTAATTCTCTTCAACCTTTTCAAACCCTTATATCACTTTGTTATTTTTCATACATAATCAGAACTTCAGTCACCAAACTTTCTTTGAATCTATTACACTTTCTTCATACAAATTTTGAGGACGAAATTCTTATAAGAAGGATAGAATGTAACAACTCTAAACTTTCTATACAACTTTCTGTACAATTTTTTTCAAAATACAGAAAGGGGTATTTTTGCCTGATCACAATATACAAGTTTGTTTTGCTTTTTAATAGCAAGCAAGAGCCTGTAGCTCATTGGTAAGTCTTTGCACTGCTGAACCAAGCCACCAGAGTTCAAATCCCACATCCCACATTATTTTTAATATTGTTTTATTTTGAATTTTTAGAATACCAAGGGTTTACACATAAATAACTCACAAAAACCTCACTGCACATGGAAAACTAACTGTACCAGGGGACTAGTGAACCGACCAGGAGCTCTCCGGCCATCTGACTCGGCCGGACTCGGCTGAATCGGCCGGCGGACCGGCCGACTCGGCCCGCCTCCGCCGGCCGGACTCGGCCGGACCTCCGAGTCATCAACACCAATGTTTTGTCTTTTCAGCTCCCCTACACCCCTGTATGGTTTAAATCCTCAGACCAGTACCTGAACTCTTTAAAATCCCTATTTACTCCATTTTAATACATTTTATCACATTTTATTACATTTTTTTCAATTAAACCTTTCACCTACCCTAACCCTAGCCTTACCCTATAAATACAACCCCTACACACACACTCCTCACTCTAAAATTCTGATAAAAACTCTCAAGAAAATTCCTAGAAGTTTAGTGTGCATTTGAAGTGAGCAAAGGGGCGAAACTCCGGCCATCTTCCGACGACAACCATAGGAGCTCCCGGCGACGAAACGACACACCATCGAAGTCTACCGTTCCCTCTTCCTCTCCTCTAACGTCTAAAACCGTAAGTCTCACCTCCCTCTCTCCTTTGCTACTCTAAAAACATTTTTTAATAAAACCCGACGGAATCGGAGTCAAACCAATTTCTGATTCGGTTTCTTTCTAATAATCCTACTTTCTTAAACACAACCCTATTAAACCATTACATGTTGACTATTAATCATTAACAAACATGTTAAACAAGTTTCATGACAATCTATATCATTTTGTAACTTTTATTGCTCTTTTTCAGTAAAATACCATGTAGTTTCATTTTGCTATTAAATCATCACAATCTTACTATACCTTTAAGTTAGATCACGAGGTAATGACCTACCTCCTCACAACACTCATATGCAAAATAGCACAATACTTTCGGGAACCTAGAATACGGGAAAACGAAACATTTCAAATAAATACCATTTACTAATAAAACCATTTTTTACAAGATTTAGTATTTTACACGAATCTTTGCAAAACGCCGCTACAACCAATTTTGGGGAACCCGACTGGGATGGTGCGGATTATCGCACATTTCTGGGCTTAGTAGTGCGAGATGCAGACCTCCGCAAGGAACATTCGATCTCGAGAGATTTAAAATACGAAAATTTTAAGAAAATGAGATTTCTAGAAATATAATATATATATTAAAATTTATTTTTATAAATATATATATATATAAGTAATATCAAAAATGCCTATTTTTGTTATAATATAAATACTTCAACTTTTCCAAAATCACAAGAATCACTTTACATTAAAATACCATGAAATCCATACAAGTTCAATGTTAAAATTAAATACCATATATTATGAAAAATGGGTTATTCTCACTAGAAATGTCACGTATATAAAATCTACATTTATTACAACTCTAAAGATGATAATTAAATACTTGGGGTGTATTTTGAAAATTATACAAAAGTATTTTACATAAAACCCCCTCAAGTTCTATAAATCACCCTAAGGACCCTTGTAAATATAGGTTTAAGCGGGACCAATCTCTTGAGCCTCGGGGGGCCGTAGAAGTGGTTGCTTTCCTATTTAAACTAAACAACTTAACAACGGTGTTATCAACACGGTAATCGTCTTTGAAAAAGACACAAATCCTGCCTCCCATGTGCAGCGGTTAACGATAAAATCAAAACAATCAGGACTTCAATTTCTTTTCTAATTGTTCTGACTCGGACTGAGTCCCTTCTTAATAATCTGACTTGAATATGATTCAAGTATCCAAACTACAATTCAACATGAATCCATATATTCAAACTATACAATCTATACAACTTGACTGAACCGAACCATGGATATACTTCCATTTACATGATTCTCCAGTTATATCCATTTACATGATTCTTCAGTTATATCCATTTATTGATATCATGGTTTCGGCAAGTCATCTATACAATTCAATTTTCAAGATAATACAATACCATCAGTACAATCATTACTATCAATACAATAAATACACGGGGTATTGAGGTAGTTCATGCGTAAATCCAACAGAATCTCAAGAGTCCCCCTAGATCATGAATTCATGTCTACTAACACAAGCAAGAAATCATAAGGGCCCGTGTTTCCATACTCCTGGATTGTGGCCTGTTGAGTTTGGAATACATCGACGACGGTCGAAGTCCCGCTACTAACATTTGATTCGGGCCCGGGGTTTCCTACCCCTGGATTGGAGCCTGTTGGGTTTGAAAACACTCTTGAGATTGGTTGACATTCACCCTTAAACATACGTTAAAAAAATCATTAACACTAAATACAACAATATAACAAAATAACACAACTTGAAAAGCTATACTCTCTCCCTCTCTGCCTATTCTACTTCTCCCTTATCTTTGGGACTTACCGAGCGATTGTTCGCTGACGCCATTCCTTATCCTTTTTCTTTGGAATGTTGTCAGGTGATCTGGACACTCAGGAGATTGAGCCTACCAGCGAGGACTGGGATCGGCTTGCTTACGACCCAGAGCTTTAGCTTCATTATACACATTTCATTTCAGTGTTTTCCTTTTCTGTTATGCCATTGTTTAGGCATTGCTTTCAATCAGTTGTATTTACTGTTCCATGCATTGTACAAAAGAATATTAATAAATAAAGTTGTTGTTTCATTACATTTGTCTCTTATGTATATTCTTTTATATTGCTTAGATACGCTTAGCGTATTTACTTCAGAGTAGATATGTAGCGGTCTCGTCACGTCCCTTTCGCCGTATTTACTTCAAGGTTCGGACATGTGTTTCAACAGGAACATGGGTCTGAATCTCGAAAGATTATCAGAGAATGTAATGAAGTAAAAAGAACCAGTCTTGGTATTTGTAGACAGGGGACCTTACATACATCAACATGTATCATCCCAAGAGTTCACTAACTCTTTCTCTGTTTCCAATAAACAGAGCTATGGTCATCTTATCTTTGTGACATGACTGGCGAGTTTTACAAGATGTAAATTCAAACTAATTTAAATATGCATCTTTATGTAACTCTAGCTAGTCGGGTCACATTGATCTGACCTAGTCTACAATGCCTCAAGAAGAATTCGTTCATTTCTGAACTCTTCCTCTTGTGCGTGTTCCATATAGTAAGAACTGTAGTTTGATTTAGAACATCAATGCTTTTAGATAACGTGCCTGAACCGATCAACTTTTGATATAGGAAATGTTCAAAACATTATCCAACAATACAAAATTTTATCCTTTCTTTACTAATAAAGAGACTGATATGATTTTGTATATCAGGTTCGGTATCTAACAACATTCGTTCAGAATCAATGTATCGGTAATACAGGGTGACAGTGACCAACAGACTTGGCTGCAACATTTGCCCCGTTTTCTGCCTCATGAAACTTATCACCCGTTCTCAGTTCTCTACCTTTCTGTAGCCCTATGTAACAGATTACATATCTGGGATCCTGATCCGGTATCATATACCCAGGACGTAAAGGATACAGAGAAACAGTTCTTTATAATGAACACACCCGAAGATGATGCATCAGCATGCACTCTCTTCGTTTGGGGGGCACGGGAATTCTGGTAATCCCCAATTTCCTGCTCTGTCTTATAACAATTATAAGTTGGAGCGGGACCAACGTTCCCCAGCTCAGTATAACAAGCGGGTTCAGTCAATAATCCGTTTTATTATCTTGATTAAGGCGTGATATGGTCGCTACCTGGAGAGAGAGAGAAGAAAACACTCAGCGTGCGCTCTGTCAAGAATAGATTGGTTATTATTTTATCTAATCAGGATGGCTCCCACTGCTTTTTATCAAATATTCCTTCAAACCCTAAAAGGAAAGACTAGCCGGGATTAATTACACACTACAAGTTCGCCAATCTTTCAGCCAGGCCAGTGTCGGTACTTTGAGGGAGGTCCCCCGTGCTTTCGCACGAACCTAATTAATGTATAAAACTCTCCCAGGAGTAACTCTTACTCGCAGCGGGTATCGGGATCCAACTATCTCATAGAAGGTATGCAATCTCATTGCAAATTTCAACACTTGAAATTCCCGATAATATTTTGCCCCATGCGATCTATGACCTTGACTGAGTCAACAAACCATAGACCGCAAGTAAAGTTCAACCCGTCATTTCTCGATTGAATTAAACCCACCCGCACGACCCTTGACTGAGTCAACAAGGCCGCACGACTACCCTAATCCAATCGCATCATATGCTTTGCAGATAAGCAATAATTAGCTACCGCACACTACGCCTTGACTGAGTCAACAAACGCAGCACGAATACTAACTATTACCTATCTGAAATGACGGAGGGCTACGACAGGTTTTTAAGAAAACCTTTTGCGTAATGAACTTTATATCGTTGTAGAATCAAATGATTTTAAAAATGGAATGCTTTTGAGGCTTTTCTAGTTTTGCTAAAGGAGTCACTCCCGGTGAAGGGATCGTCGGTCCTTTCCTCGTCGAATGAGGTGCGGGATATATCATATATATCACTGTGCAAAGCAAAAACTCTTAAAAGCAATCAAAATACAAACCGAGTGTGTAGCATCTGCCAGTTATTGCTAAAGGAGTCACTCCCGGTGAAGGGATCTCGGTCCTTTCCTCATCGAATAAGGTGCAGGATATATCACATATACCGCTGTGCAAAGCAAGAACTGTAGCTACCTGTTTTATTTTGAAATTCAATTCTACAACATCTTAGGTTTCTTTTATTTCATTAATCACATTAATGAAGTCCCATCATTTAAGTACCTAAACATCACAGATAAATACGACGTACACTTATGCCATCTGCATTCGCCTCGATGTCCCCTCGTGCACCGTTAGGTTAGGTAACTAACGGCAGAGCGGGGCAGGGCTAGCGTGGGTGTAAAACATAAGTAACGTCTATATAATATATCATATATACTATATAAAGTATCTATCACAGAACATCTCATGATCACAGATATCGCAGCAGAAGAATCATATGAAATATTGGATATACTAGGACGTCCGTGTTTTCAATACGAGCCAGTATAAAACACGGATTCCACGGTCGTGATGAATAGCCAAACCCACACCCCTAGACCCCTACGAGAGCGGCAAGCAACCCTACCAATTCTGGAGTTAGGAGACCCGGACTCGACTCCTCGAGTTGGTCTCCCACTGGACTCCAGAACCCGGTTACTTGTGCCCTCCTCCTTGGGTCTATCCTAGTGCGGAAAAGTAAATAATATACAACAGGTGACAACTCCCGCAACCTGGAAGCGCCCCAATAAAAGAATATTACATACAAGTTTTTACATGAATGAAAATGAAAAACACTCATCTCACATAAAAAACCCCCGGCTATTCAATCACGACGATCCAATATAACATATCCAGCAACACATAACATCACATGTCATCAACGTAAGTAAATATGCGCATCCCAATTGTCGTTGACATATAGCAACGAAACCGGCGATATCACATATTACACTTACGGTCACAGAAAAGAAAGTGTAAAACTACAACAGTTGGAATCCGCAACCACCTCAGACATCGCATGCCTGACCAAATGAATTACTTAGACATCGCATGCCTAACAATTATAAACCCCGCATTTTAGTCTCAAAATCGAAAACTCTTTTCAATATCAAGTCGGGCAATTCAACAAGATTCCCGACATCCTGATCGAATGCTCGTCGCAAACTTCAGTAGACGGCTGCACCCCCGATACCGTCGACGAAGTGCACCAAGGCGGAACACCGCTACCGCGAGCACCCGGAGGGATGCTTTCGGCGACGGGGTTCTCCTACAGTCACTTGGTCGGGGCTATGGAGTGAGGCTGTCTATTAAGTTTACCCGGCGAGTATCCGCGTACGCTACGTGATTGCGACGGACTTTTGATCACATCAAAATTCCGTGGCAACCGATCAAGTGAGACTAAATTGCTACGTTTATAACATTCATTCAGTTATCATATAACTTATTGTGAATTCCAATTATTGTATCCCATTCCAGATAAATAGAAAATGTTAAATCGAACAATCGAACACCCAAGTTTTCCCGATACAGATCAACACATGAAACTAGTCTAACAACATTCAGTTCGTACCTCAGTACCAACGGTCCAGCCGTAGAAGGGTCAAGCCAACGCCTCACATGTGGCACGCCGTACTGCCCCAAACCCGAAGGTTCAAAGGGCAGTTCAAGACGGTCACATAATCGAGTTAAGGTTTGTGTCTTCTAGAGGGACCATCGCGTTACTTGCACTACTTAGAACGTCGTCAAACTACGGAAAAATCCAACACTTGGAAATTTCCCGACAGGGGAAAAGTTGGGTATTTATATCCGGTCGAACTTTTTAACATATCCTAAAATTTATCCGGAACGACACATAGACAAAGTTTGACAATCCGATCGAATGTATGAACTCCCAATACAACCCAAAATACTCAACTCTTGATTTCAGATTAAAAATTCCCAGGAAAACCAGCACTGAAAAATAGGAGTTACTGTGCAAAATTGAGTGCCTAATAAGACAAAACGGCGGCGGAAGGGCCGCATTAGCACGCTAATGCCGCGGTTCCGCCGCACTTTTGAGGGATCATTAGGTAATTTTTGCATCGTAATTCTTAGATTTACCTGCGGATTTTTCTGCATATTTTTAATTCTCAAAAATCCACGAATTTCAAAAATGTACAGAGAGCATTCTAAGGTTTGGGTTTCGGTTCGATCGGACTTCAAACTCCGTCTACGCTTCGCCTAAGGCTCTAGCTAGGCTCTGATACCACTGTAGGGTTCCTAGGCACTCTAGTGAGGTCTCCCAAGCCATCAACCATGGCAATTTCGAATTTTACGGTGCCTACAAACCCTAAAGTACGGATCGTTTGCTAGATATCTAGGCGAACAAGAACTAGTTAACAGTTAACTAAATAAAATACGGAAATACAACCTTTGTAGATCCGGTGCTCCACCTCCATAGCTCCGCAACGAGGTCCTCTCCGCTGTCCAAATCAAATCCGGGCTCTAGGATCGGCTTCGTCGGAGAATGGGCAAGCTAGGTCGTCGATGTCCATGCCGAAGATGATCTACGTCGAGGCATCGATGAATCAAGCTCCACCTTCACCAAACCCTAAAATCTTGTGAAGGAAACACACTCTACTACTTGGCAAGAGGTAGAGGATGAAGAAATAGGAATTGGGTTAACTTTAGAATTGGATTTCTCACTCATATCCAACAATCACCATTGATGGACTTTGCTTTTCTTCACTTGAAGAATGAAGAAGAAGAAGAAAGATATTATGATAAGTTATTAGAAAATGAAAAGAAAATGAATTCTTATCATAATTCTAACCATGGTCAAGTGTAGAGAATGAATCATGGTTAGTGTGAATGGTTAGGGTTAAGGATGAGATAAGTATGGTTGACTTTATCAAAGCTTCATGAAGCTTCAACTAAACTCCAAATCTAGCAACCATTCTTTTCTCTTTTCTTTTTATTTTCCAAAGTGAATAAACAAATAAATAAATGAATAAATAAGTAATGGAAAATAAAACCCTAATCATTCTTTTAACCATGGTTTATTCTTTGCACTTAACCAAGTAAACTTGTATCATCAAACATGATACAATCAAGTGCACAAAATCATATCGCATATGTAATGTGCACACCCGAGCGAGAAAATCCATCTTAAGTAAACCGATACTAGTTGATGCAAAGCAATATATCAAATATATAAATATGCATTAAATCATTAAATCAACACTTGATTCAATGATCCGGTCATGCGCACATAACCGACTGGTATCAAATATATCGGCTTATCGAATCAACGCTTGAATCGATAACTAGGTTATATCGCATACAACCATTCGATATATTTATCGCGAGAATAGAATACGGTATCACATACACGCATTATTCTCGGTCCCGCACATATCTCATATGCGCTCCTATTTCGTTTCGCTTGAACCAGGAAACCTCTGTGTAGGACTCTAAAGACTCGTCAATACGCCGGCAGCGGATGATGATCATATCAAACATCCACAAGCCGCAAGCGGTCTGCCAAACGTAACGGCCACCCGGGTATTGAGCGATCTGAAGATCGACGAGCAAGCCCGCTCACACTCCAGTGAATCCGACCAGTAACACTACCGTACAGTCCGGTCTGATCGTCTGATCTGTCGCATATCTCGCCTAGGGGTGGTATACGTCAGACCCCAATAGCTCGATAAGTCGTGTCGATATGAGGTCTATAACTGTTCGAGAAACTACTGGTAACACTTACCAGTAAATCTCAGCAACCCTGGCCAGGGATTTCCTGTTATAGCCAATCGAACACAGCGCAACATCAACTCCCTATACCGGGAGAGACGAATCCCCTCCTATCGCTCATTGCCTCCGTGTGACTCGGGACTGTACCCAAAAACCACCGTTTTGCACGCCCTCTTGGACGTGGTAAGATGGAAATCAAAGCACAGTGGGAACCACACAAGACTCTATGACGATCTCGGGTCAACAGACTACTATGTACCAGTGTCACCAGAGAACTGCCATCTGACGTGAGGTATAATACCATCTGGGAGTTCTCGGCGAGTCCGTCCAGTGTACCCAGTCTCTACTGAGCACCCGTATATCATCTCTGATGTCAAACACCGATGGATATGGGATCATCCATCGCCCATCTGTTTGGGTCAAGAAGGTATACGCTAGTCTACTCTGGTATATCGATGCCCCGTCTCGATACACCCACGACTAGGGACTGTGAAGGATGTACTTATGGACTACCAAGTCCCCACTAGTATGATCCACATCATAGTCCAGGTAGTCAAGTACAGATCCTAAGGGCTTTACCAACATGTAACAGAGAGACAATCAGTATACACGTTAAGGTAAAGAGCAACTAGATAGCATACTATCATGTCGAGCAAGAAAGTCCTCCCTATATATGTCCCAGCATCCACTACAATATACATCCTATGTACAGTAATGGCCTCTAGGGCATACATACAACTAACACGAACTCAGTGTGCATGTGTTATATTTTGAAAGGGGGTTTTGGATATATTAGGGGTCTCGCAGAGTTTATAGGGGTCCCGCTACCCGGATAGCGGGCTGGGGGTCAAGGGGGCTAGCAGCCCCCTTGCGGGATGCGGGGCAGCGTCCCATTAGAAATTTTTTCTAATGGGAGAGCTATTTTTAGTGTGGAGTGTATATAAAATGAGGGGGGAAATGGCGTTCAAATGACGCGTGAGCGCTAGCGCTAGCGCCTCACGTGCCTTGCACGCAGGTAGTGGGCGCTAGCGCTGTGCGCTTGGGCGCGAGCGCCTTACGTGCCCGGTACGTGGGCGCAGGGGGTTTGGGTGTGAGCGCCTCACGTGCCCGGCGCGTGGGCGCTGGGCGCTTGGACGCCGGCTTAAAGAAAGGGCTTTTAGTCCCGGAAAAAGGAGTTAAACTCCGAAAGAGATTTTTTTATTTATGGAGTTAAAACTCCGAAAGATGTTGAATGGAGTTAAACTTCTTTATTAAAAAAGTTTTGTTTATGAAGTTAAACTTCAATAGATCTTGAATGGAGTTAAACTCCTAGAAATCTTTGGAAATGTTCAAATGGGACCCCTTTTTTCTTCCCTTTGGCCTTGGATCTTCTTTTAGGCCTTGGATCTTCCTAAGATGGGATTTTTGGAGATGGGTCTCCTTCTTCCTCCTCTTTATTAGCTGGATCTTGACGAAAATGGATGTGAGACTTAAAAATCTCTCCTTTTAGAGATTTGATGGGAGTTTGAGTTCCCCTTCAAGGGTTTTATGATGAAAAACTATTTATTTTTGGGAAAGAAAGAGTTGAAATCTTGGTTTAATTCATAAAAGGGGAAGAATGTTTAGAACCTTCAGAAAGGAGAAGGAGGCACAAACCCTAGCTTTTTTAGAGAGAGAAAAGTTGTTGAGATATTTTCATCATCTTTGCCTTTATAGGCTACACACTTTACATATAGCCCCTTGGGTTTTACCAAATGGCATTTTGCCCATCCCATGCCTCATGTGCTCATTTCTTTTGCACATAAGCCATGGTTTTTGCAAATATTTGGCTTTATGCCCATTTTTCTTACATTTATTCATAAAAAATACACCAAAATTATATATTACAATTTTTTTATTTTGGCATGGGGAAGGCCGGCCGCTTCATGTTCGGGCTCGACTCGGGCATGGGCACACTTGACCTGGGCTTGGGCCCACTTGGCTTCGAGTTGACTTTGGTTTTGACTTGGTCAACCGGGGTGTAAATTTTGACCCCAACACAAAGCACAGTGGGAATTCACACAAGACAATTGACGATCTCAGGTCAACAGACTAACCTGTACTTAAGTCACCTGGGAACTGCTATCCGACAATATGTATAATACCAACTAGTATATTCCCGGCGAGTCCTTCCAGTGTACTCATAACCCAATGAGCACATGCATACTATCTTAAATGACTAACTGACACTAATGGCTTGTGAGACCGGCCACCGCCCATCGTCAGGGTCTCGAAAAGTATACACTACTCTACTCCGGAGTATCGATACCCAGTCCCGATACTCCCTCGACCATGGGCATTTAAGGATGTACTTATAGACCACCCAGCTCCCACATATATGATCGCCATTATAATGCTGGTAGTCAAGCAAGAATCATATGGGTTCTATCAATATGTAATAGTGATCTGTAATACCACATTATGCATGCACATGATGATAGAGACAAATCAGATAGCATACTATCATTTTGAGTAAGACCGTTCTACCTGATTGTTTCGAAAGAGTGTGTTTGTAGTTTAACCGCAATCAATAACGGTGTCGCGTATAGCTAGACCGAGATGAGTACGGGTCGTCCTCTGGGAAACGTGGAACCTTTTACTTTTACTTTAAATGTGTTGAGAAAGAGCGGAGGGATAAAGAATTTTATAGAATGGTTTCTAGATCTACGTTAAACAAGAATGTAAAATATAGATCTAGATTATTTTAAAGATGTAGTTAATATAATAAGAAGGCTTGTAGGGTTCGTTAGGATTTAGTAGTTATGGACGATTAATTAAAACTTACCCTTTTTATCCATTAATAGATTTAGAACTAGAACGACGGTGATGCGTGTAGATTAGGGTTTCCGGAGGGAAAAGGAATCCCACCCTTAACCCTTATCTCGACACGGAACTCCGTTCATTATCTAGCCTTTACCAAAACAATTATTAATCTAATCTCTAATCGCGGTCGGAACTAGCAAAGAATTTGCTAGCGCGCCCGATTAGGATGTTAATGATTCTTTTGATAAAGTTCCTAAACTTTATAGGACTTAAAAAGGGTTTAATTATTTTCATCGTCCATTAGCCTACCCTAATCCTACGAACCCTAACAAGCGGAGAATTACTCGCGCATGTTGGGAGAAGAAGATGAAAAGACAGAGAGGGAAAACATAATGTAAAATGCAAAGACAATTAAATAAAATAACTACCTTTATTAATTGACTTGAACAAACTACACTTTAATCCGTAGAAAATGATTACAAATTAGTTGCTTCTCGATCTTTCCTAAGGAGGTAGTCGAACAGTCGATGATCAGCCTGGATGCGTGAGCGTCTGGAGCTTCGTGATCTCTTTGGCTTGATGCCTTTTCCAAGAGGCCCTCGGTGCCCTTTTATAGTGCAAAGCCAGAATCTTTTAGTTGGAAACTTGGTAAAATTCAGCAGAGATTTACTCCACAAAATTTTAGCACACAATCTCTCTAGATTGCCGCGGATCCGCGGCCAACAGGGGGGTTTGGCCGCGGTTCCGCGGCCAATGGTGAGGATCTCTTCACCAGTTTTCTTGGACTCTCTGATTTTGACATTTGGCAATCCTAGGCATCTTTAGAATTCAGAAATCTTCTCTCGTTTGCTTCCAGACTTGGTCTCCAAGTTTTGCTTCTTAATTTGGTAAGTTTTCTTCAACAAATTGATTTGT
The DNA here is from genome assembly GCA_030015575.1 of Agapanthus africanus. Classification (NCBI taxonomy): domain Eukaryota; kingdom Viridiplantae; phylum Streptophyta; class Magnoliopsida; order Asparagales; family Amaryllidaceae; genus Agapanthus; species Agapanthus africanus. Next base: position 35,444,798 of record CM057339.1, read on the forward strand.
TTGATAAATTCTTCATAACAACTTGGAAATATTCTGCACAACAACTCAAATAAGATTTTAGTAGACTTTGTTCTACTAGGATTAGGTCAATAATATTTACATACATTTTCCTACCAAATGATAATTAAAATATATTAACACATGGAAAATAATGTTTTTACACATAAACCCTCATATGTATAATATATTATAATAAAGTCCTTTTTTAATATGAAAATGGTAGGAAAAATGTAATACAAATGTGCAGTTTTATCAACTGAACAAATACCCCCAAACTTATCTTTGATCGTCCCGAGCAAACTAGTTTATTTAAGAGGAGAAAAAGAAAGGAGAAAACTAAGCACACTTTCGTAGGCAGACACGATTGCACTGAGCACGTGCAACAAGCCGTTAAACCTCTAGGTGTCCCTAGTAGGAGGAGTGTTGTCCCCTGAGGGTTTTCAGCGGATTACACCCACAAAATCCAATAACAAAAGAAAGATGGTGAAATTTACATATAAAGATAAGAACCATAAAAGAAAGGCCTTGAAAAGAAGAGTTTCCAACTATACTAGCTTTTCAGTTGTCATGAGCCCTATCTTAATAGTCATGAAAAAATGTTGGAAATCACATCATCCCTCAATAAAATATCGTCTTTATTCTTCATTCCTACCTTTCATCCAAACATTGATCATATAACCCCACGTGTGTGTAAAGAACATCCCTACACTCGGAGAATTCAATTCAAGCTATCATACTCTTGTCCATCTACCTCAGTACTTTTTATTTTGATGAATATTTAGATTTGCTCACACATTTTCATGCGACCGTTAATACTTCTTGAGGTACTAACCAACCGATTACTTATGTGCTTGCTGATTAGGTGATAATATTTTCCTCGTCTTGCACCACCTAAGGCTTAGCAGTGACTCCCAGACCAGTTGGCCTTAGGGCACTAGGTGAAGAGGCACCCTCGCTATATTTTTTTTTATTGCTGCCTTGGCGATAACAAAACCAGTGTTCATTTTTTTCTTTTCACCATTTTTATATTTTCTTCATTTTTTTTATTTCCTTCATACTTTGGCTTTTAGACAAGAGCATTTCAAGGTATCCTCTACTATCCCGAGTTTCAAGACGTGTGTAAATGCATATAGTAGGGTATCAACATTCAAATATTTGGCTTCCAGAATAAAAACTATTTTTCAGACTTATTTTTATCCTCAGATTAGTAACTTCCTTCATTTTACTAACCCTTGGGACAACAGCTCATAACTACTTATTACTAGTTCGTGTAAGAAAACTTCTAATTTTCTTGGTTTTCTTAAACTATTCCTATCTTTTGGATGTAATTTTTCACTTTCTACTCTTTTGTTATATAAAAAATTTTAATACCCGGAGTCAAAGATAATTTAGTGAATACAAAGCTCCCCCCCAAACCTGTTTTCAGCAGTGTCCTCACTGATGTAGCCTTTTGAGAACAAGGACCTGTATACTAAGGGAGAGATACAAGGGGTAAAATAATAGTGAAATGAAAAATTCCCCCAAACTTATTCTTTGACACGCACAGATATTCAATCAAATCATTTTTTTTACTCACCTCCATTCTTAAAATGTGAAAAAGTTATCAAAACATGGAGGTGAGGCGGAGGAATTTTAGTTTTGATAAAGCGGCTCCTGTAAAAACAGGAGCTCCTCCGCGAGGTCAGCAAAAAAATACGGTTTTAATCTATGCCCATTCACTTTAAAAATCGAACCGTTTTTCAAATTTTCGACTTCAACTGCCCCGTGCGGGTATACATACCGCACCACAAAAGGTCCTTTCCAACGAGATTTAAGCTTACCCGGGTGAAGATGGAGACGGGAATCGTACAGAAGGACTTGTTGCCCCGATGTGAAGGTTTTTCTAGAAAGATTTTTATCGTGGAATACTTTAGTCCTCTTCTTTACTATCACCGCATTATCGTAAGTTTCATCGCGGAGTTCGCTTAGCTCATTCAATTGCAGCTTCCGATAGCTGCCTGCATGATCAAGATCAAAATTAAGCTCTTTAATAGCCCACATTGCCTTATGTTCAATCTTGACAGGGAGTTGGCATGCCTTCCCAAACACAAGACGGTATGGAGACATACCAAGATCGGTCTTATAAGCGGTGCGGAATGCCCAAAGAGCATCCGTCAATTTGGTTGACCAATCCTTACGGTTTTTCGAAACCGTCTTCTCCAATATCTGTTTGATCTGCCTATTTGAGATCTCAGCCTGCCCGCTTGTTTGGGGGTGATAGGGCGTAGAAAGCTTGTGAGTGATTGAATATTTCCGCATCAAGGCCTCGAAAGACCTATTGCAGAAATGTGTCCCGTTGTCGCTAATGATAGCGCGAGGGTGTCCGAATCGCGAAAAGATATTTTCTTTAAGAAACTTAATGACAACTTTGTTGTCATTAGTGCGACACGGTACAGCTTCCACCCACTTCGAGACATAATCAACCGCTAACAAGATATATAGATTCCCAAAGGAGTTGGGAAAATGGCCCATAAAATCAATACCCCAAACATCAAATATTTCCACAACCAATATAGGTTGGAGCAGCATCTCATTCCTTCGTGAAATCCGACCCAAATGCTGACATCGCGGACAAGTTTTGCAATGTTCAAATGCATCTTTAAATAATGTTGACCAATAAAAGCCACATTGCAAAACTTTCTCCGCCGTTTTTCGAGGTCCAAAGTGACCGCCGCAGGCCTGATCATGACAAAATGATAACACGCTCTTGAATTCATCGTTAGGGACACACCTGCGAATGATTTGATCGGAACAATACTTGAATAGATATGGTTCATCCCAGTAAAAATATTTTACTTGGGATAAGTTTGTCTTATTTCGACCAATCGATAGGTATAAGTCCCGTCGCAAGATAGTTCACGATATCCACAAACCAAGGTTCGTAGGATACATTCAAGAGCTGTTCGTCGGGAAATGAGTCATTTATCGGCACGGTCACAGTTGGCGGAGAAGTGATGCATGAAAGATGGTCGGCTACAACGTTTTCACATCCACTCTTGTCTTTGATGACAAGATCAAATTCTTGTAACAATAGGATCCAACGTATTAGCCTGGCCTTCGCATCCTTCTTCGATAAAAGATGTCGTAGGGCGGAGTGATCTGTGTAAACCACAATAGACGAGCCAATCAAGTAGGGCCTGAATTTCTCTAATGCAAATACAACTGCCAAGAGTTCTTTCTCGGTAGTTGTGTAATTTATTTGTGCATCATTCAAGGTCCTACTTGCATAGTAAATTACATGTGGCATCTTATCAATGTGCTGTCCTAAGACCGCACCAATAGCAAAATCTGATGCATCACACATAAGCTCGAACGGGTGGTTCCAATCCGGAGATGATAAAACAGGAGCTGTAGTGAGTGATTCTTTAAGTGATTCAAAAGCAGCCTCACAATCCGAATCGAAGTGAAAAGTAGTGTCCTTGGCCAATAGAAGGGTTAAGGGTCTAGCAATTTTGCTAAAGTCCTTAATAAATCTCCTATAAAATCCAGCATGACCAAGGAAGGATCGTATATCTTTGACGCAATTGGGACGAGGGAGGTTTCGAATGACATCTATTTTAGCTCTGTCAACCTCAATGCCTTTATGTGAAATTATATGTCCAAGTACAATACCTTCTTGGACCATAAAATGGCATTTTTCCCAATTCAAAGTCAAGTTCTTATCCTTACAGCGGGTAAGAACAGCGTCAAGATTACGAAGGCAGTCCTCAAAGGAGTCCCCAAAAATGGAGAAATCGTCCATAAAAATTTCTAGAAAATTTTCCACCATATCTGAAAATATCCACATCATGCACCGCTGAAATGTAGCGGGAGCATTGCATAACCCAAAGGGCATGCGTCTATAAGCAAAAGTTCCGAAAGGACAAGTAAAAGTGGTTTTATCTTGATCCTTTTCAGCGATGGGGACCTGGTTATAACTAGAGTATCCGTCCAAGAAACAGTAGTATTCGTGTCCCGCTAATCGTTCTAACATCTGGTCAATAAAAGGTAGAGGGAAGTGATCTTTCCTCATCGAGGCATTGAGTTTCCTGTAATCGATATATACGCGCCACCCAGTTTGGGTGCGTGTTTGGATTAACTCATTAGCCTCGTTAGTGATGACCGTGATGCCAGACTTTTTAGGGACCACATGAATTGGACTTACCCATTGACTATCAGATATGGGGTAAATTATTCCACTATCAAGGCATTTGACGATTTCTTTCTTTACCGCCTCCTTCATAACGGGATTTAACCGTCTTTGTGGGTCTCGGGTTGGTTTGGCTTCATCCATCAGATGTATGTAATGTTCAACAATTAAGAGACTAATCCATTTGATGTCAGCCATAGTCCAACCAAATGCTTCCCGATTCGATCTCAACACTGCCAAAAGTGCATTCTCTTGCTCTAAGGCTAGAGAAGCGGAAATAATCACTGGCAAAGTCTCATTCTCTCCTAAATATGCATATTTAAGATGAGAAGGTAGCGGTTTGAGATCAAGAATTGGCGGAGAGACTATAGAAGGTGGGGTAAGCGAATGATATTTGGACTCCTGAAGAGGTTCAAAACTTGCATAAGATATTGACTCGGAAAGTGCTGCTGACTTTTGCAACGAGTCAACGGGTTCAACCTCAAGGTCGGACTCATTGAACATATCCTCACTGTAAAGTGGTGCAAGATCAAACGATGTCTCATTAATGTTGTCGAGAACATCAAAGCAAAGCTCCTCATCCATGCAGCTTTCGATAGCTATCTCGTGGATGGAACAAACATCCAGCAAATGAGCAGAAGGTTCTTGTTGGGGTAAAAATTTACACCCCGGTTGATCAAGTCAAAATCAAAGTCAACCCCAAGCCAAGTGGGCCCAAGCCCAGATCCAGTGGGCACACGCCCGGGTCGAGCCCGAACATGAAGCGGCCGGCCTCCCACCGCGCCAAGATAAAAATTTTGTAATAAACAATTTTGTTGTATTTCTTTTATTTTTATTTTATGGACAAATGTAAGAAAAATAGGCATAAAACCAATTTTTTGTAAAGCCCATGGTTTATGTGCAAAAAGAAATGGCACATGAGCCATGGGATAGGCAAAATGCCATTTTGTGAAGCCCAAGGGGCTATGTGTAAAGTGTATGGCCTATAAAGGCAAAGATAATGAAATATCTAAATAACTTTTCTCTCTCCAAAAAAAGGTTTCAGATCTGAGATCTTTCTCCTTCTTCAAGGTTCCAAAACCTTCTTCTTTCTCTTGAATTAAATCAAGAGTTCTACTCTCCTTTTTATAAAACAAATTAGTTTTTCACCACAAAACCCATCAAGGGGAACTCAGATCTTCCAATAGATCTCAAAAAGGAGTGATTTTTAAAATCCCATATCTCTTGATCATTAAGATCCAGCTAACAGAGGAGGAAGAAGAAGAACCCCTCCCATTAACCCCAAAAAAAAAACACATTCAGGAGTCCAACTCCATTCTAATTTCTCTTCCGGGAGTTTCTGGGGTTAAAAGCCCTCTTTTCCTCCCCGGCGCGCTAGCGCTCGAGCGCCAAGCACCTACGTGCCGACACGTGGCGCGTTTGCGCTCCAGCGCAGTGCGCCCGAGCGCAAACCGCCCACGTGCCGACACGTGGCGCGCTTGCGCTCAAGCGCACTGCGCCCGAGTGCAAAGCGCCCACGTGCCGACATGTGGCGCGCTTGCGCTCATGCGCACTGCGCCCGAGCGCAAAGCGCCCACGTGCCGACACGTGGCGCGCGCGCTTGCGCTCCTGCGCACTGCGCCCGAGCGCAAAGCGCCCACGTGCCGACACGTGGGGCGCTTGCGCTCAAGCGCACTGCGCCCGAGCGCAAAGCACCCACGTGCCGACACGTGGCGCCCGCGCTTGCGCTCCAGCGTCTTGCGCCCAAGCGCAAAGCGCCCACGTGCCGACACGTGGCGCGCTTGCGCCTGAGCGCACAGCACCTAAGCGCACAGCGCTCAAGGCGCTGGCCCCCACGCATCCTTTGGATGTCTTTTCCCCCTTTTTTTTGTTTATATATACATGTATATATATACATATGTATACATATGTACACATACACATACTCCGCAACATTCTCCCCCTCCAAAAAATTTTTGGGCCCGGGCGCTGCCCCGAACCCCGCAAGGGGGCTGCTAGCCCCCTTGACCCCCAGCCCGCTATCCGGGTAGCGGGACCCCCGTAAAAACTCTGCGTGGCTCCCGATATATCCAAAACCCCCTTTCAAAACAAAACACACATACACTGCACATTGAGTTCGCATGACCGGTTTAACCCGTTAATCGGAGGTTCCCTCGCCCCAAAGGCGAGGGGTAATTAACGGCAGCTTAGTCTGCGGCTGCCGGAGATTCGGATCCCCACAATCATTAAACCCCGGCCTACCCTAGGCAGGAGGAATCTGTAGTACGCCTGAAAAGCGTGCGCGTATTCCCATCTCAATGGGGTGACGAAAAACACCCTACAGATTCTGGCATGCCCGGTGGGACCAATCTCTCCTCCCATATTTCGGGTTAAACGTTCATGCGAACCCAATCAATATACATATCGATTGCCTATACTGAAATGATGTTCTTTTTTTCCGTGCAGCAATCAACCTTCGACGACAATGTCTCCCCAGACGAATTCAGCTTCCAACGTGACCCCGATTCCGTACGTGGTCAAGATCAACGCTCGTGTGGTTCTCCCTGCAAGCCTCAGTCGACAGTGGGAGGAACCGCCCCGCCAGTTTGGCTCCGTCGTCATCTACCCTGCCGGAAGCGCTCATCTGGCGGAAATCCCGGCGGAACAGGTGGCCAAGCCAGTCCCAAGGGGCAAGAGGCCGAATGTTGTGATTGCTAAGGCATCACAACCGAAACTTAAGATGGTGTCTGAACGACTCCCTGTTGCTCCAGCTGGGGGCAAGACTTCCGGTGCGAAGGGCAACATCAAACGTCGCGGACGAACTCAGGCGGTGACTCCAACAAATGCACAATCGAGCGTATCTCCAAGGCCCTCCATCGCCCGGTCTGCGGCATCTTCCCAAAGAGCCGAAGTCTGCCAGGTGCTTAGAACAGAAAAGTTAAGGCAGAAGCGGCTCAGGTATCGAGCCAACAAGAGGGCCAAGGCTTTGGCCAAATGGAATCATGCGAAGTTCCAAGTGCAGGGTTGCCCCGCGACGACGGCTGAGTCGGACGTAAGAATCAGCAATTCTTTCGAGCCTCTGAAGTGGGTTCAGAAAAATGCCATGACCGCCAGAATCAAGAAGACAGCGGTCCGAACAGTGCCACAAAGAGACGTGTCCCAACAGAAGAAGTATGACACTGTCTCTTCAAGAGTCTATCAAGCACTCTGTGCCGCACGAAAGCAGCGGGGCAAATCCAGAAAAGAAGCGCCAGCACCATTCAAGAACCTGGTTAGGCCAGTCGCCTTCAATCGACTACCAGCTACCGAAGCAAAGGGGTCAAGACAGCGATCCATGAAATCAGCCGCCAATGATAGAAAGACGGCCGGATATATCATCCATACGGTCTATATGGCGGGTGGTCGCCCGAGCGATAACCTTCGCAGCAAAAGCAAGGATGGGGCCACCACATCCCAAGCCCAATCTAGCCTGAAGTGGTTACCGCCGCCCAAGAACAGCCGCCCCCGCTGGATGAAGAAAACCCTCTCGATGAGGATGATAGGCAGAAAGACCCCTCGGTCCATGCAGAGTCAAGCTCGGACAGCGAGGAAGAGCCGACTTTCCGCCCCAGGACCGCGGAGCAAGAGCTGCTTCAAGAGCTTCGAAAACAGCTCAGGAGCAAAGATAAAGAGATGGCCAAGCTCTATTCGAAGTTAGACGACTTAACGAACGTGGTGATGCAGCTTACGGCTCAAATTGCTCGAGCGCCTCCCAATCAAGCACAAGCCGCTACTAATCAGCCGGGTGATGACAATCTGAGGCAGCCAATGCCTGTTCCTTTGGGTCCAAGACTGGTCGAGCCGCATGAAAGCCGGCCACACTCCGCTTCTGGGGATGTGATTGAATGAGATTTAGCGTGCTTGCGCTTTCTAAAAGATAGATCAAAAATATTTGTAACCGCAATCAAGAACGGCGTCGCTTTGCAGCTAGCCGGTGAGTACGGGTCGGTCCACAGGGATGTTGTGAATTTTCTAATCGCGCTAACGAGTTAATTCCGAAGGGTGTTCGGATTGATTATTAAATCTAAAAATTGAAGTTGTATGATACTAGGATTAGAAACTTGCTAGGATTAGGTTTAGGGAAAATTTGGTAAACAAAGATCTACATCTTTTTCCATTGCCTTTAATTAAAGATATCATATTAGTGTTATGGTAAATCTTAACAAAGGGGATTAGGATGATTGGGAAGATTGATTCTTCCTCTAGATCCTTGTCCTTCCTTTCTTAATCTTTACCCTAACCTCCATGGAAAACCTTAAAATCCGGGCCTTTAGACTACGGAATCACCGTTACCTCGAGGGTAGAGTGCCGTAGGGAGCGGAATAAGAAGGTATGCATGGAGTTCTAATTTTCATAAAAGATTGGCAAAGAAAAGAGATGAGAGATCTTCATCTCTCAAATCCTTCCCTATTCCTAACCCTAACAAGCGAGGAAACTACTCGCTCATTGAAGGGATGAAGAAATACATGATTTTATTAAAGAGAAGAAACATCTATTGCAAGTTAATAAAATTCTTAAACTAAATTAAACTAAGGCAAGAAAATAATTTACCTACAAAAAATGATGCTCTCCAAAAGAATGCTGAAATTTATTAATGAAGGGAGGCATAAGAAAATACAAGGCTTTAGGTTCTATTTATAGGACATAGAAACCCTACGTTTACAATTGCTCCGCATGTCTACAATTACAAATATACCCCCAAGAAATCTTTCCATAGCCTTCAGAGCAATCTCCCAAAATTTCTTTCCATGACTGCTTCAAACGGCCGCGGAACCGCGGCCTTGGTGGGCTTTGGGCCGCGGTTCCGCGGCCCAATAGTGTGGTCACTTGATGAATTTTTCTGGGTTTCTTGGTATTTCTCTGGGCTTCCTGGTTCTTTATTCATATTATCATTTGGGCTTCTACAGTGACACCAGATCTTCAGCGAACACTTTGCAATGGATCTTTTAACCGTCTTTCTTGCAAATTTGGATCTTTTGTTGTCTTGTTTATGGTGAACCGTTCTTTTGCTGGGCTTTACTAAGATCCTCCTAATTGTTGGTCAAAAGTCCTTCTTTTGTGTCGTCTTTTGTGTTTTTCACTGTTTTTGCTCTAAGAACCTGTAACCTGTAACATGTAGCAGACATGGGTCAAAAGCACCTGTTTTTATTCTTAAATGCATAAGAATGGGGAATACGAAATGCAATATTATGTTATAAACAGGATGCCTTGGCCCTAGATAGCACTATCCCGCTAACACAGGATCGGATAATGGATTTGGTCACCAGCAAGGTTAAAACATTGGTGGCCGAAGCTGAAGCTCAGAAAGAAATCGGCAGTAGTGGGCGGCCATATCCCGCGCAGTACGATCTGATTGAGTTCCCAAGCGGCTACGTCATTCCTAAGTTCGGAAGATTTGATGGAACGGGGAATGCAAATCAGCACGTCGCCCACTTCAAAGCATCGTGCGGAAATACAGGGGGCAATGATGCGCTCCTTCTTCGTCAGTTTGTCAATAGCCAGACCGGCGTCGCCTTCGATTAGTATGCGAGTATACCGGACGAGTCCGTCATTACCTTTGCCCAAATGGAGTCCCTGTTTCGGCAAAAGTTCATGAGCGTCAGTGATAAAATCTCCATTGCTGACTTTGTGAGGACCAAGCCGGGGAAGAATGAAAGCAACACTGACTTTATCGCCCGATGGCGTAATCTCACGGTCAAGTGCGAACCGCCGCTGGAGCAGGACCAGTCCGTCAGCCTTCTCATTGGGAACCTCAGCAATTGGATGGTCCTATTCTTGTGTACAGCGGGCCTCAAGACATTTCAGGAGCTAACCAAGAAAGTCCAAATGCTGGAACGCTCGAAGCAAGAGTCCCCGCCGAACTCTCAGAGAGACAAAACTTGGAAAAGCAAGAGGGACGACAGCCGTAGAAGCGGGAGTTCCAGCAGTACCAATGTCTTCAATGCGTCCGACAATGAAGAAAAGCGAAGGGCGGGCGAATCCAAAACCAACCGGTCTCGAAAGCCATTGCTGGGAGGAGATGGGCCTTCCCTAGAGGAGAAGAAGAACAAGGTTTACTCTTTCAGAAGGGACAAGGTCCGTAAGATATTTAAAGATGCCTTGAACAACGGCCTACAATTGCCGGAGTCGAAAAGACCCCAAGAAGCAAAAATGACCGACAATCCCCTGTATTGCCCGTACCACCGAGTAGTGAGCCATGCGATCGAGGATTGCTATATCTTCAAAGACTGGGTCGAGAAGCAGTACAAGGCTGGAGAGATCGAGCTGTCCAAAAGTGTGTTGGTGAACAATCAAGTTGCAATCACCAACTTTATACAGACAGAAGTTGAAGCCTTCTTGGAGCAGACAGCCGAACCCGCTGCCCCGAGAAATGAGACGGACTCATCGCGGTCTTCGTGGAGTACGCACATATCTAACAAGATGAAGAAGATGATAAAGCTACTTCGGAAAGAGCCCAGGACAGAATGGGAAGGGCAGAAGAAGCCTACCAGTCCAGCTGCCAATGCGGCTCTATCACGCTCAAAATCCAAGAAACTCAAGAAGAAGAAAAGTGCGGCTCGGTGCGAAAAGGAGTCTGCAGGGAGATCGACCATTCAAAAATATATCGATTCCCTTGAAGAATATGAACAAAAGGAAAGAACATTGATTCAATTGAAGGAGTTCTTCCCTGTACAAGCGGGTGAAATTCTGGAGGAGTTGGAAGAAAACTCCAATGAAGGGATCCCAGTGGTGACCTGCTACGCCATCCATCTTGGCAGCGACTCCGAGGATGAGCTCTGTTTTCCCGAAGAAGACGAGGAGCTCACCACAAAGGCCAATCAAATCCAGCTCAGAAGCGGCAGGGCTCTACCGCAAAATCAGGGCAACACCCCAAAAGGGAAGGAAAAACAAGTCGCTAATGAAGAAGATGGCAGAGAACCGGCTGATGAAAACATAAGTCCTTCCACAGTGGACTATAATGTCTTGGCACATCTTCGAAAGCTTCCGTCTCTCCTGAGCATCTACGACGCCTTGGTCCTATCTAAGGAGCTTAGAGATGTTCTCATTCACGCTCTACAAAACTCCGAACGGTATCAGGCTCACTTTGCGGAAATTAACATGAAAGAAGCCCAGCACGCTTTGCATGCCACCGCGGTCACATTTAAGGATGAAGACTTGCTACTGGGAACGACTGAGCATAATCGGCCGCTTTACGTGACTGGGTACAGCGACGGAGATCGGATTAATCGCATATTGATTGATCCGGGGTCTTCAGTGAACATCATGAACTTGAGGACGCTGAAGAGTTTGTCAATGGACGTCCGACACTTGTCAAGGGAAAGGATTGTCATTCAAGGCTTCAACCAAAATTGCCAGCAAGTTCTGGGGTCCATAGCTCTGCCAATCAAATTCGGGGATCTGCAAACTGAAGCTAAGATATACGTGATCGACGCCGACACGTCTTATAAGATTCTCTTGGGGGCGGCCGTGGCTCCACGATTATGGCATCATTCCGTCAACTCTCCATCAATGCATGAAGTATACTAAAAATGGCGAAGAAAGACGCATTGACGGAGACATCCAGCCGCTCGGTGTGCATGAAGTCCGATATGAAGATTCTCGGTACTTTATGAACCACCAAAATGCTAAGCCACAACTGACTGAAGATAAAGCGGCCCTAAGACTCAAAGGCAAATCTGAGCCGACTGTCACTTTCAAAAGCAAAAACGTCCAAGTACGCCCGCATTTCGGTAGTGACACTGATGAGTCCGATGCTGGAAGTCCGTCTTTCCGTAAAACTCTCCCTCATTTCGGTAGCGATACGGACGAATCTGATGCTGAAGGCCCATCTAGCAGCAAAGTCCGCCCTCATCTTGGCAGTGACACTGAAGAGTCAGAAGAAGAGGACCTGCCGTGCAACAGCTGTGCAGATTGGCCCCCCATGCAGCAAGCGAAACTACGAGAGACGTTCGAAGTCGCAGAAGGGTCCCTGGCCATCATAAGGGTGCTGGAACGGATGTGCAAAGAGCTCGACGCATTGTCGGTCTCTACCGTGGACCGGCTGAAAATTTTCTACGTGCCCGGGAGGAAAAATGGACAGAAGGGCATCCTGTTTTACAGGTCAAACCCCGTTGTGCACCCGGACGATCTTTCTGTCACGTGCCTTCCCTATGAGAGAGGCATAAAAGCCGTCCTCAATCCCAGATACTATGCGCCCGAGATGCGGGAATACTTTAAGAAGTGCGGATGCCGGTTATATCAAACGGAGTCCGAAGCAAAGTTTTACGAGGGGCTATGGTATTCGCCCCAGGTCCGAGCACTCATCGATGGACGAATTCCAGACAGACGGGGAATAGGTTACATTCAACCTGATTCCAGAGCGTGCTACATGATCCATATTGGTGAAGCTGGCGAAAGATCAAATGATGATGATGAGATAGCCGAGCCAGAAGAAGCTCCTCAAGAGCTTGAAGATGGCGGACAAGCAACCTTTGACGAGCTAACCGAGATTGACTTAGGAACGCCCGATAATCCAAGGCCGACCTACATCAGATCGCTCTTGTCAGAGGAAATGAAAGCGCAGATAATTGCCCTGCTGCATGAGTTCGTCGACTGCTTCGCGTGGACATACAAAGATATGCCCGGCCTTTCCCCTAAAGTGGCCGTACATAAGTTGGCTATATCTCCTGATGCTAAGCCAATCAAACAAGCTCCTCGAAGAATGAGAAGGGAACTAGAAGAAAAGGTCATCGAGGAAACTAAGAAGCTCATCGATGCCGGCTTCATCAGGGAAGAGAAATATGCGGACTGGATCGCATGCATAGTCCCAGTGAAGAAGAAAAATGGGCAGATCCGAGTTTGTGTCGATTTCAGGGACCTCAACTGGGCATGTCCTAAAGATGACTTCCCGCTACCGGTCATGGAAATGATGGTCGATGACACCTCAAATTACGAGCTGTTCACCTTTATGGATGGCTCGTCTGGATATAATCAGATCAAGATGTCGCCTGAGGATGAGAAGCACACAGCATTTCGAACCCCGATCGGAATATATTGCTACAAGGTAATGCCATTCGGACTGAAGAACGCAGGTGCTACATATCAAAGGGCAATGACTAATATCTTTGATGACCTAATCTATAAAGTCGTCGAATGCTATGTTGATGATCTGGTCGTCAAGACTAAAGCCAAGGCCGATCATATCCAAGATCTTAGGACCGTTCTCACCAGACTGAGGGAATATGACCTAAAGATAAATCCTCTGAAATGCGCTTTTGGCGTGTCGTCGGGAAAATTCCTGGGCTTCATAGTCCGACATCGAGGGATCGAAGTTGACCCATCAAAGATAAAGGCCATCATGGAGATGCCCCCTCCGAAGAGTCTGACGCAGCTAAGATCTTTTCAAGGCAAGCTCGCGTATATACAGAGGTTTATCTCAAATTTATCGGGAAGATGTAGGCCCTTCTCAAAGCTCATGAAGAAAGGAGCTCCTTTTATCTGGGATGCCGAATGTCAAGCAGCGTTCGAAAGCATCAAACAATACTTGTTGCACCCTCCAGTGCTGGCCGCTCCCATTCCAAATAAACCGCTGGTACTCTACACTGCCGTGCTAGATGAGTCACTCGGTGCACTCCTTGCCCAGAATAACGAGGAGGAAAAAGAAAATGCCCTCTACTACCTCAGTCGAACTCTAGTCGGGGCGGAACACAACTACTCCCCAATTGAAAAGCAATGCCTGGGTCTAATATTTGCTGTGAAGAAGCTGAGGCACTATTTGCTCGCTCATCGGGTTATGCTGATCTCCAAGGTCGACCCGCTCAAACACTTGATGACCAAAGCAAGCCTAGCAGGCAGAATGGCAAGATGGGCTGTCATGCTACTTGAGTTTGACATAGTTTATACCCCTCAGAAAGCAGTAAAAGGGAAAGCTCTTGCAGACTTTCTCGCTGCTCATCCCATACCAGAATGGTCGCCACTAAATTGTGAGTTACCCGACGAACAAGTGCTACACCTCGAGGAAGATGAGCCATGTTGGGAGCTCTACTTCGATGGGGCCTCATCGATAAGAACCTCTAGTAAATCAAGCCTCCCGGAGATAAAAGCAGGGATAGGATTGGTGTTCATCACGCCATCAATGGGAACCTTACGGCGTTCTTTTGCTCTCACCGAGCCTCGCACAAACAATGAGGCCGAGTATGAAGCTCTGATAGCTGGTTTGGAGCTCGCCATAGAAATGGAAATCCTTCGGCTACGGGTTTACGGCGACTCCCAGCTTGTCGTCAACCAAGTAAGCGGCGACTATAAGATATACAAACCCGAGTTAGCTCGGTACAGAGGTCGGGTGGTGGAACTCATGAAACGGTTCACTCATATTGAACTAATGAGAGTCCCTGGAGCGTTGAACGGAAAAGCCGACATACTCGCTCGCCTAGCCAAGGAGCTGGCTGATCCTGACATGGACGAAATTCTGATCACAGTCAGGAGCCGACAAATTCTACCCCCAGTCTCTCTACGAGAAGAGGAAAGCGCGGAACAGAAGAGCAGTCCTGCCGAAGAAGCTTCGGTCATCCAAAACGAGCCCGATTGGAGAGAACCCTTCATAGAGTACCTCCGATACGACAAGCTGCCCGAAGAAAAATCTGCGAGGATTCAGCTGAAGAAAAGAGCTCTCCGATAAGTGTTTGTAAATGATACGCTATACCGCAGGTCATATGACCAACTATGGCTCAGGTGTCTGTCATTGGCCGAAGCCCAAAAGGTCATGAAAGATGTTCACTCGGGCATTTGCGGTGCTCACCAATCTGGCCCCAAGATGCGACTTCAAATCAAACGGCTTGGGTATTACTGGCCCACCATGATACGGGATTGCAGAGAACATGCAAAGAAATGTCAGATCTGCCAAATCCATGGTGATTTCATTCACAAGCATCCCAATCCGCTGCATCCTACGGTGGCGTCGTGGCCCTTCGAAGTCTGGGGCACCGACATTGTTGGCCCAATTGATCCTCCGTCATCTAAAGGCCACCGGTTCATACTGGCCGCGACAGACTACTTCTCCAGATGGGCTGAAGCTGTCCCGCTAAAAGAAGTCAAGACAAAAGATATTCTGACATTCTTCCAGCATAATATTCTATACCGTTTCGGTACACCAAGAAGAATCATTTCCGACAATGGGCCTTCTTTCAAGAGCTTCAATGTCTCAAGGTTCGCTACCCAGCACAAGATAGACTGGAGATATTCCTCCATCTATAATCCAAGAGCCAATGGGCTAGCCGAAGCCTTCAATAAGACTCTATGCAAGCTCCTGAGGAAAAATGCTTCAGCCAACAAGAGAGACTAGAATCTCAAACTTCACAAGGCGTTGTGGGCATATCGTACCACACACCGTACTCCAACTCAGTCCACTCCATACTCATTGCTCTTCGGAGTGGAGGCGGTCCTCCCCCTCGAAGTTGAAGTTCCAAGCTTAAGAATGGCCGTCCAACATGAGTTGACGGAGGAAGAAAACGTGCTCCTTCGACTTGAAGAACTCGATGCCCTCGAAGAAAAGAGGCTCGCGGTGCAGCAAAATCTGGAGCTATACCGAGCCCAAATGTCACAGGCCTATGACAAGATAACCCGTCTCCGCGCTTTCAAGAAAGGTGAATTGGTGTTGGTCCTCAAAAGACCAATTATCCCCAATCGACATGCCAAGGGAAAATTCGAGCCAAACTGGGAAGGACCATATGTCATCGAGAAAGTGTTCGACGGAGGATCCTACCAACTAATAACTGCCGAGGGAGAAAGGCCCATGCCACCCATCAATGGCCGATATCTCAAGAAATACTACACGTAAATGCTTCAAGTCGCAGGCGAATTGAGCACATCAGCCCTACGGTCTGGATCATACATCCTGCAAAACCGTATACAATCCATGGGCGTAAATGGCCTCTATCTCTCCCAAATCCTGCCGGTGAGACTACTTTTAAAGTCCTACCAGCGGCAAAAAAAAAGAAGAAGAAAAAAAAATAAAAATAAAAATAAAAGAAATAAAAAATAAACGGTATATCCACAAGCAAAACGGGCACGGATGAAAACCCGAAAGGGCTCCGTGAGTAAAAACAGCAGGACCACCGGCGAGTCTGTGAAAACCCGAAAGGGCGCAAACTCGTGAAAAGAGATGAAATAAACTCGCAAAGTCCTCTCGACTTTGTGAGGAGAAAACCCCTGCGTGAGATCCTTACGACTCACAAAGGAGCAACACACTTAGAAATCCTCACGATTCCTAAGGAGAAAATACACCTGCGGGATCCTTACGACTCGTAGGGAGAAAATGCTTTTATGGGACCCTCACGGCCCATAAAATTGAAAAGCCTCAGGTGATAGGGACCCAAACCTGTGTCCTAAGCCATCGTTCCCCAACGGGAAACGGCAAATGATGAGTCGCTCCTGGCATTTCGCTTCAGTGTTAGCGGTGCTGATGCCGACCAAAAACCCAAATCCCAAGTCCTCCCAAGGCAAATGATGAGTTGCTCCTGGCATTATTCCAGTGCAGCAATGCTGATGCCAAACAAGATCCAAATTCCAAGTCCCCAACCCCAAAATGGCGAATGATGAGTCGCTCCTGGCATTATTCCAGTGTAGCGATGCAGACGCCAACCAAATTCCAAATCCCATACCCCAACGGTGAATGATGAGTCGCTCCTGGTACCATATTCCAGTGTAGCGATGCAGACGCCAACCGAATTCCAAATCCCATACCCCAACGGCGAATGATGAGTCGCTCCTGGTACCATATTCCAGTGTAGCGATGCAGACGCCAACCAAATTCCAAATCCCATACCCCAACGGCGAATGATGAGTCGCTCCTGGTACCACATTCCAGTCCAGCGATGCAGACGCCAACAAAGCCCTGAAATTTTTCCGGCCCTACGGTCTGGATCATACATCCTGCAAAACCGTATACAATCCACGGGCGTAAAACAATCCCAACCTCTCCCAAGTCCTACCGGTGAGACCACATTCAAAGTCCCCAAAAAAATCCCAAATCCTCTCGGGGCAAATGATGAGTTGCTTCTGGCATTATACCAGTGCAGCAATGCAGATGCCAAACAAAAACCAAAATCCCAAAATCCTCTAAATGACAGATGATGATTCGCTCCTGGTACCATATTCCAGTATAGCAATGCTGATGTCAACCTAAATCAAAATCAACAAGTCAACTTTCACTCCGACACCGCAAAAAGCGTAGCAAGTCAGAATCCAATCTCGACACCGCAAGAAGCGGAGTAAGTCAAGTCTACCCCTGACACTGCAAGAAGCAGAGCAAGTCAAATCAAGCACCGACCGTCCAAGTCGGTAAAAGGGTAGCATCGACCGTCCAAGTCGCAAAAAGGGCAGCATCGACCGTCCACGTCGCAAAAAGGGCAGAACCGACCGTCCAAGTCGTTAAAAGGGCAGCACCGACCGTCCAATTCGCTAAAAGGGCAGCATCGACCGTCCAAGTCGCAAAAAGGGTAGCATCGACCGTCCACGTCGCAAAAAGGGCAGAACCGACCGTCCAAGTCGTTAAAAGGGCAGCATCGACCGTCCAAGTCGCAAAAAGGGCAGCATCGACCGTCCATGTCGCAAAAAGGGCAGAACCGACCGTCCACGTCGCTAAAAGGGCAGCACCGACCGTCCAAGTCGCTAAAAGGGCAGCATCGACCGTCCAAGTCGCAAAAAGGGCAGAACCGACCGTCCACGTCGCTAAAAGGGCAGCACCGACCATCCAAGTCGCTAAAAGGGCAGCATCGACCGTCCAAGTCGCAAAAAGGGCAGTATCGACCGTCCAAGTCGCAAAAAGGGCAGAACCGACCGTCCACGTCGCTAAAAGGGCAGCATCGACCGTCCAAGTCGCAAAAAGGGCAGCATCGACCGTCCAAGTCCCAAAAAGGGCCGCATCGACCGTCCATGTCGTAAAAAGGGCAGTGCCAGTTTCCCGAAAGGTGGGAACCGAATCAAGTCGCCTCCACGTGAAAGAAGATCCATCAATTTCATGCACACGACCCACATATATGGTGTGCATTTATTGATGGGGGGCAATTTGTTGGGGTAAAAATTTACACCCCGGTTGACCAAGTCAAAATCAAAGTCAACCCCAAGCCAAGTGGGCCCAAGCCCAGATGCAGTGGGCACACGCCCGGGTCGAGCCCGAACATGAAGCAGCCGGCCTCCCACCGCGCCAAGATAAAAATTTTGTAATAAACAATTTTGTTGTATTTCTTTTATTTTTATTTTATGGACAAATGTAAGAAAAATAGGCATAAAGCCAATTTTTTGTAAAGCCCATGGTTTATGTGCAAAAAGAAATGGCACATGAGCCATGGGATAGGCAAAATACCATTTTGTGAAGCCCAAGGGGCTATGTGTAAAGTGTATGGCCTATAAAGGCAAAGATAATGAAATATCTAAATAACTTTTCTCTCCCCAAAAAAAGGTTTCAGATCTGAGATCTTTCTCCTTCTTCAAGCTTCCAAAACCTTCTTCTTTCTCTTGAATTAAATCAAGAGTTCTACTCTCCTTTTTATAAAACAAATTAGTTTTTCACCACAAAACCCATCAAGGGGAACTCAGATCTTCCAATAGATCTCAAAAAGGAGTGATTTTTAAAATCCCATATCTCTTGATCATCAAGATCCAGCTAACAGAGGAGGAATAAGAAGAACCCCTCCCATTAACCCAAAAAAAAAACACATTCAGGAGTCCAACTCCTTTCTAATTTCTCTTCCGGGAGTTTCTGGGGTTAAAAGCTCTCTTTTCCTCGCCGGCGCGCTAGCGCTCTAGCGCAAAGCACCTACGTGCCGACACGTGGCGCGTTTGCGCTCCAGCGCACTGCGCAAGAGCGCAAAGCGCCCACGTGCCGACACGTGGCGCGCGCGCTTGCGCTCCTGCGCACTGCGCCCGAGCGCAAAGCGCCCACGTGCCGACACGTGGCGCGCTTGCGCTCAAGCGCACTGCGCCCGAGCGCAAAGCGCCCACGTGCCGACACGTGGCGCGCGCGCTTGTGCTCCAGCACCTTGCGCCCAAGCGCAAAGTGCCCACGTGCCGACACGTGGCGCGCTTGCGCCTGAGCGCACAGCACCTAAGCGTACAACGCTCAAGGCGCTGGCCCCCACGCATCCTTTGGATGTCTTTTCCCCCTTTTTTTTGTTTATATATACATGTATATATATACATATGTATACATACACATACTCCGCAACATTCTCCCCCTCCAAAAAATTTTTGGGCCGGGGCGCTGCCCCGAACCCCGCAAGAGGGCTGCTAGCCCCTTGACCCCCAGCCCGCTATCCGGATAGCGGGACCCCCGTAAACACTCTGCATGGCTCCCGATATATCCAAAACCCCCTTTCAAAACAAAACACACGTACACTGCACATTGAGTTCGCATGACCGGTTTAACCCGTTAATCGGAGGTTCCCTCGCCCCAAAGGCGAGGGGTAATTAACGGCAGCTTAGTCCGCGGCTGCCGGAGATTCGGATCCCCACAATCATTAAACCCCGGCCTACCCTAGGCAGGGGGAATCTGTAGTACGCCTGAGAAGCGTGCACGTATTCCCATCTCAATGGGGTGACGAAAAACACCCTACAGTTCTGATGGCTGACTTCCTAGCTTGTAAATATTAAGCTCAATTGTCATTTTCCCGAAGGATAAGTTCATAGAACCGTTACGACAATTAATTATAGCGTTAGAAGTTGCTAGGAAGGGTCGACCAAGTATCACCGGGATTTGATTGCGTGGGTTTGCTACAGGTTGTGTATCTAAAACAATAAAGTCCACGGGAAATATGAATTCCCCGACTTTAATTAACACATCCTCTAGTTCGCCCCGAGGTTTGGTGATAGATCGGTCTGCCATTTGGAGAGTACAATGGGCGGGTTTTAACTCTCCAATTCCTAACTGCTCGTATACTGAATAAGGAAGCAAGTTGACGCTAGCGCCTAGATCGAGTAAAGCACGATTTATATTTTTACCCCCAATAGAAATAGAGATTGTACGACAGCCGGGGTCCTTACGTTTCTTTGGTATTTGTTGGGTAAAAGCTGTGCTAACATTACTCGTCATGAAAACATTTTTAGGCACTTGAGTCTTTCTCTTCCTAGTGCACAAGTCTTAAAGGATTCTTGCATAAGATGGGACTCGTTGAATAGCATCTAGGAGAGGAATATTCACGCTCACTTGCTTAAACATTTCCACAATCTTTTCCATTTGCGGGTTAGGTCGGTTGGACCTTAATCGGTTTGGAAATGGAGCTCGATCAATAAGTTTTGGGTCCAACGTTTGTAGAGAAGACTGTGGCGACGGATTCGATCCCAAAATTGGAGTGGGCATCGACTTAGATAGATTTGGCGAAATGTTTGAGCCTTGAGGAAAACGGAGAATAGGCTCGGATGAAGGTGGAAGACTAGACGAGTTAGGGGAAGAAGAAGAAGAAGAAGGGGTATCAAATGTGTCACTATCATCAAATTGCTCACCCACTTGGTTGTTCAGCACTCTTCCCGATCTCAACGTAGTGACGGCATTCACATTATGACTTTGTGAATGGCCAGGATTCGGTAGGGGTTGAGATGGGAGTTTCCCTTTCTCTCTCGCACTTATTGCGGCGTTTAATTGTGCGATTTGGTTTTCTATTGATTTGATACTCTCACCATGGGAGGAGGAGTTTTTCGTTAGGGCATCAATAGAAGACCTCATCTCAGCCGAATTTTGCATGGATTGTTTCATGAACATATCCAAAGTTTGTGCAAGTGAGTTGTCAATACCGGCCACTTGTGGTGTAGAAATGTTGGCCGGATTTTGGAAATTCTGTGACTGAAAGGGGGGCTGATTCTGTGGTTGTGGTTGCTGTGGAGGAGGTCTTTGATAATTGCTTTGTTGGTTTTGATTCCAAGAAAAATTAGGATGATTCCTCCATCCTTGATTGTATGTGGAAGAATAAGGGTCATTTCTAGGTCGCTGTTGAAAAGCAGCATTAGCTTGAAACGATGTATTCATAGGACATTCTTCCGTTAAGTGTGAAGGATCCGAACAGCAACCACAGACAGTCTTGGGAAGTGTGACCTGATTTAGGGAGACTGATGAAAGTTTGTTCTCAATAGAATCGAGTTTCTTCTGCATCGCTGTCATTTTGGCTTTTACTGCGATAGAAACATCGAGCTGGTGAATACCTCCCTTAGTTAAAGGTGGTCTTACGCTTTCCCACTGCAACGTGTGTTCAGCAAAATCTTCCAGATATTTCCATGCTTCACCGTCATCTTTAGACATGAAATTGCATTGACACATTGTTTCAGGCATCTGCTTTGTCGCTGGATTAATGCCCTCATATATAATCCGACATAAATCCCATCTTTGTATTCCGTGATGGGGGCATTGGACAAGCAGATCCTTGAAACGTTTAAAGCACTTCCAAAATGGTTTATTGGGAAGCTGGGTGAACTGGTTGATCTCGCTCCTAATGTGGGCAGTCTTATGGTTTGGGTAAAACTTCTTAAGAAATGCTACGACGAATTCATCCCAATTAGTGATAGAGTGTGCGGTAGTATTGTAAAGCCATTTTTCTGCCAAGTCGCACAGTGTGAATGGGAGAAGACGTAAGCGCATAGCATCTAAAGTCAATTATGAAGTACCCATCATTGCGCATACGTTTTCGAATTTGGTGATGAAAACGTACGCGTCTTCCGACTCAAGCCCATGAAATTTGGGCAGCAGGTTGATGTAGTGGGGTTTAATTTCGAAATTATCCCCATTAGGTGGTGGAAGAGATAGACAAGTAGGAAGGGGACCATGAATAGGATAGCATCTCTCTTGGAGAGAGATGCGCGGTGGATTCTGCGCACCTACGGGCGGTGGCAGCGTGGTGTTATATTCTGATGGAGTGCCGTCCATCTCGGTTGATGTGGTGTGTGGTGGGGGAAAAGAAGATGAAGAAGTACCGACTTCGGTGTCGATAGAAGGAACACGGACAAGACGGGAACTAGGATCCCGTGTCCAGCCGAGCATGCACTAAGCGGGTTTAGTGCAAGTGGCAGCGTGTGTGTGATTTTAAAATTGGTTTGTTTTGAAAAAGTGGGACTCAAGACAAATCTCCCTAAGATGCACAAGCAACCCTAGAACTAAGGTCACCTAGGTCCAGTCTCTAGACCGCTCCTAGACTTCCAAAGGACAAGCCGCAGGATCAATCCTCTACCGCCTCCGTACTACCCTTGTAGCCAGATAAGTGCCAGGTAAGTGGGAAGGAACCACATTGTGGGCCTAATTAAAAACCACTAGCCTTTGTCACACTTGCCTAGGCACTACAAAAGTAATGCGGATAAACGATAGATTACCCACGACCTTCCTCTGTCCTTATTGAGCGCGACAGTCCTTAGAGTCTGGTCTAGATATTTTTTAAATTAATGAAGGGTTGATCTATATGTTCGGTTTGTGATTTGAGAGGCTTAGGAAGGGTGATGAAATCCCCACCTAATCTTGATTCGGTCTTTACCCCTTAAAATCCGTATTAAATATGCAAAACAAAACCAATCACAAAACGTTTGCAAAAAGATTTTTGAGCGGCGCAATTTTGCAAAGAATCCTGCAGAAAATAGATTTTATTGGATTTGAGGAGAGAGAGAAGGAGTTGAGAAAGATACCAGAGAAGATTAATTCCCTAATTCCTCCAAATTGCCGCGATTCCGTCGCAGAAGTGGTGCTTTTGCCGCGGTTCCGCCGCGTGGCAGAAGGAACAGTTGATGAAATTTTTTGTATAGCCTTCTGTGCTCCTCTGGATCTCTAAAAATGTCTCTGTTTCCTGTTCTCCTTAATTCTGTGACTCCAGATCTCCTTACAAAAATTCACGCACAAATCGTTAAATATGCAATTTGCAGTTTTGTTTTAATAATGATATGGCTCGTCTGAGAATTCAACACAAATAGTAAAAATAAAAAAATTACGCACGTATCCCCGGCAACGGCGCCATTTGATTGTTTCGAAAGAGTGTGTTTGTAGTTTAACCGCAATCAATAACGGTGTCGCGTATAGCTAGACCGAGATGAGTACGGGTCGTCCTCTGGAAAACGTAGAACCTTTTACTTTTACTTTAGATGTGTTGAGAAAGAGCGGAGGGATAAAGAATTTTATAGAATGGTTTCTAGATCTACGTTAAACAAGAATGTAAAATATAGATCTAGATTATTTTAAAGATGTAGTTAATATAATAAGAAGGCTTGTAGGGTTCGTTAGGATTTAGTAGTTATAGACGATTAATTAAAAGTTACCCTTTTTATCCATTAATAGATTTAGAACTAGAACGACGGTGATGCGTGTAGATTAGGGTTTCCGGAAGGAAAAGGAATCCCACTATTAACCCTTATCTCGACACGGAACTCCATTCATTATCTAGCCTTTACCAAAACAATTATTAATCTAATCTCTAATCGCGGTCGGAACTAGCAAAGAATTTGCTAGCGCTCCCGATTAGGATGTTAATAATTCTTTTGATAAAGTTCCTAAACTTTATAGGACTTAAAAAGGGTTTAATTATTTTCATCGTCCATTAGCCTACCCTAATCCTACGAACCCTAACAAGCGGAGAATTACTCGCGCATGTTGGGAGAAGAAGATAAAAAGACAGAGAGGGAAAACATAATGTAAAATGCAAAGACAATTAAATAAAATAACTACCTTTATTAATCGACTTGAACAAACTACACTTTAATCCGTAGAAAATGATTACAAACTAGTTGCTTCTCGATCTTTCCTAAGGAGGTAGTCGAACAGTCGATGATCAGCCTGGATGCGTGAGCGTCTGGAGCTTCGTGATCTCTTTGGCTTGATGCCTTTTCCAAGAGGCCCTCGGTGCCCTTTTATAGTGCAAAGCCAGAATCTTTTAGTTGGAAACTTGGTAAAATTCAGCAGAGATTTACTCCACAAAATTTTAGCACACAATCTCTCTAGATTGCCGCGGATCCGCGGCCAACAGGGGGGTTTGTCCGCGGTTCCGCGGCCAATGGTGAGGATCTCTTCACCAGTTTTCTTGGGCTCTCTGATTTTGACATTTGGCAATCCTAGGCATCTTTAGAATTCAGAAATCTTCTCTCGATTGCTTCCAGACTTGGTCTCCAAGTTTTGCTTCTTAATTTGGCAAGTTTTCTTCAACAAATTGATTTGTTTAATAAATTCTTCATAACAATTTGGAAATATTCTGCACAACAACTCAAATAAGATTTTAGTAGGTTTTGTTCTACTAGGATTAGGTCAATAATATTTGCATACATTTTCCTACCAAATGATAATTAAAATATATTAACACATGGAAAATAATGTTTTTACACATAAACCCTCATATGTATAATATATTATAATAAAGTCCTTTTTTAATATGAAAATGGTAGGAAAAATGTAATACAAATGTGCAGTTTTATCAACTGAACACTACCCGTATAGGCCCTCCCTCAATCATCACAATCGCGTGCCTGCGATTACAATAATTGACTTGAGGGCACTATAACCAACAAATATAACTCCTCCAACTTATTCCACAAATCAGCCGCCGTCTTCTCCACCAAATTTTTTTTTTAGAATTTCGTTTGTCAGACACAAGTGGATAGCAGTGAAGGTCTTCTCATCCATCTCCTCCCAAACTTCTTGCGTTATAGTGGAAGGCTTCTTCTCCTTCCGATGAATCGCCTTCTTCAAATTTTTAAGTCAAAACGGCAACCATATGGCCTTGTCACAAACAAAAACTCATATTCCCATCGAACTTCTTAATATCGAACTTCTTGATTGTCGGAGACATGATATGAGATCAAAATACCTTGAGTGCTAATGAACCCTAAATTTTAAAATCACGATCTAAGAATGTGGTGAAGAGGACATAATTGTCGTTACCCACCGTTGATATAGATTGCAAAATCAAAGACCTAATGGTTCAACAAAAAATCCCATAACTGCTCAATAATAGTGCTGATACCGGTTTATTGCGAATAAGGCAATCACAAAACACAAACCAAAATGATAAAGAGAAGAGAACAAATCACAGACAAGATAGAAATATGAATACTAATCACAAAACATATAGACGAAGGCAAAACTTTATTAATTATCAAATTCGGGGGAGTACAAATCAATGGAGAATACAAATCTCTCTCAAAACTCTAGCTCTCTCAAAATAATAATGGGTTCTCACCAAATAATCATATTGTTGTCTCCAAAGGCTTCAATTTAGGGTTGCTGCAAATTTTCTTATTTATAGCATACAAAAGATATTCCCTAAAATCTAATTTTCTAACTTAGAAATCCGCCCCTGGCCCAACGACAGATGTCTGCCTCAGAGATGGACAGACGTTTGTCAGAGCATATCCCGAAACTTTAACTCTTTGTCAAGTCTTACAGACGTACAGAGATGCAGACGTCTGTCAGGATATTTACCGAAACTCTAGAAAAATGACATAACGAGGCAGGCGTCTTTACCAGATGTCTGGTACAAACATCTGACATGAAGATAACAACAAATTTTCGCTTCGTGATAACGCCGGATCAATAGGAAAATCTTTAGGGATGAATGTGAAGCAAACATAGCAGTATATAACTTATATTTCGATTTTTTGGGATTAAAGCTAACTAGGGACAAACCATTTACTATAACTTAATGAACTTAAGGTGCCTAAAGTTTAGTCGAGTAATTATTTTTGGAGAGTAACGGAGGAAAGAGACCATAGAGGGAATTTCCTCCTATGGCGTCGAAAAAATATGCTCTCCATCGTGTTTTCCGACGATCGGAATCCATCATCTAAATCGTTATCATCTAAGTTGTGGGTACGCCAAATTTCATGTGATTCTACAACCTTTTCACTGTTGATTTAGCAATGTAAAAAGTTCTATTGTCGTTAAACCGTTAATTTTAAACCCACTAATTCAATGGTGAAAAGGTTGTAGAATCACATGAAATGGTGTATCCATGTCTTAGATGATAACGATGAAGGTGATGGGTGCCGATTGTCGGAAAACAAGATAGAGATTATATTTTTTCGGCGTCATAGGAGGTAATTCTCTCCTATGGCATCTTTCCTCCATTATTCTCTTATTTTAGGGAATATTATCTTTTGATTAATGCACAGGGTTCTCAATCCTCATAAAGCGATGCCACAAGATGCTTGCTCGGTTAACATGCAAACCTAGTCATACGGTATAGCATAACTTTTTGCACGTAAAGTAAGAATATAAGTATAAGATTACATGAAGCTAGTTAGCTAGGTATGCTTTTTGGTTGATAGATTTGACATCACAAATCCTCTTTTTGAGGGCAAAGTCCTTCATCTTTTATTTTATTGTATATTTATCTTGTTTATTCGTCTCTTTAATCTATTAATTTTGTTTTGTGTTGTATCAACGCCTAAATAGAAATTTAGCTCGTCTCTTTTAATAGAATCTCATCATAGATCATTTTAAAAGAAGGCCGTCAGAGAAAACAAGAGTTCCAATTTGAACAGACAGAAAATATAGAGATTGATGTCCGACATGTTCTGCTTAGTTGCATCAAAAGACGTTGCATCAACTTCACCTGCATTATATGCTTTTTCATGCCAGTAAGCAGACGGACAGAAACGAAGAAGATCTCGTAAAACTATTTACAAAAAAGGAATTACAACCAAAATTCTCATTCCAAAATCTCTCCAAACCTTCAACATTCTTCACCCATTGAATTGAAGTTGGAAAATAAATTAATTTCAAATGTTTTAAAGTTCCAAAACATCATTGATAAGGTACATAAGCACACCACCACTGCTCAATTCCTCAATTGTTCACACTCATGCTGGCCATTAGAAATTTGCCAAAAAGTCCCCAAATTTTTTTCCTAATTGCAATTCAATCCTAGAGCACAAGTATGAATTGATTGTGGGGCTATACCTACAAATGAAAGGAAGCACGCGTGATCTTCGATTTCGGCGCCGCATCAGGACCGTCCAATTGCATCTGCACGGATATTCACGGACACACGTCACGACAAAAAGGGCACGGGTTCCAAATAAATTGGGATGATGGAAAAAAATGAAATAATAAAGAAAAGGAAAAAGAAAAGGGACAGGACGTGAGTCAAAGGCCCACTTACTTTCTATCCTTGATTTTGGAATGTTTTTTTCTGCTTCCGTTTTACTAGGCTTTGATTTGGCAGTTGGCTTAACGCCATTATTTTATTTTTCTCTTCTTTTTCCCTGGTTAAAAAGAGTGATGAAGATTAAGGGACCGTTTGATTGAAAAGCTATTTTGGAGCTAAAATAATCATTTTTGAAGAAAAAATGTCATACATGCCCTATGCCCAAAAGCTCTTTTATAGCTAAAGAAAAAGAAAATCTTCTTCTTTCAGAAACTAAAAAATGAAGATTTTAGAGAAAAAAACTCTTGCTGGTTTTTTTTATTCCTATCTTCTTCTCATCATCATCCCAGACCGACCCTTACACTTGATTTTTCTCATTATCATCTTCCCATTTCGAAGCTTTAGACGATCGAGTGTCACGACTCAAATGTGGCACGTGACCGGCACTTAAATCACGTGACATCTAAAGACATCGACGCGGTTCAAATAACCCAAAACCCGGAATCTAAACCTGATACAACATAACAACATAGCATCCCGACGGGAGCTAGTCTCCACGTCCAAACAATGGAGCAACCAACAATCTATAACAGAAGTCGACTCTAAAGAGTGCGACATCACCACGCATGATATCTAAGTCTCGCTTCTAAGTCCATAATATATCATTTCTAAGTTTATAGAGTTTCCGCTAGATACAAGAATATATGAATAATCAAGAGTGAGTAGGATATAATAATAACTCACTAACCCATCAATCCCCAAAAGAATATGTGCCCAAGCCGCTGATAATCCAAGCGGTAAAACCTGCAAGAAACTGTGGCACAACGGGGATGAGTTGCCAACTCAGTGAATAAAAATACATCTAAAAGTAGAAATCGAAATGCATGACGATACCTAGGTCATAAGTATAGTCCTATCATAACCAGTACCAATATACTATATGATCTGCATATGTGCAATACTAACTATCAAATAATCCCAAGTAAAATATCTCAATGTCATATGAGTCAAAATCATGAATCTATAGTTCGTATTTGAATCCTTTTTTGTATGTGAATGTCTATATCAATATATGCAGGTACTATCCTCCGGATCAGTTCTGCTTGAATCCACTAATAATATCTAAATGTGTACCTCATGATAATGATCAGATCAATATATACCAGTATATATAGATGTCCAGCATCGACATCGAAATCCGAAATCTCTCGTGTCCATCATTGACACATAATTACAGATATCGTCGACACCACCTCAATAGATGATCGCCACCCAATATTCTGGCTACGATCAATATCCCCTGCATATCCGCCGTGCGCAATCGAACCCCGGCCAGTATCCTCTGGATATCTGCCGTGCTCATTTATCTATCTCCGGAATCGAGTATCCTCGTTACGCTCTCCCGCCTCAATGCGGCTATCCTGCCTCTCGGTCTCGATCCGGGTCCACCATATATCCGACTGTATATCTCCACCACTCAGTCCGGATATTTCACAAATCCGGAACCGTATACCTACCCCACCCAGTCCGGAATCAAAATCAGGAAACACAAAATTCATGGTGGACGTTTAACTCATCATATCAAAATATCAAGTAAGAAATAAGAATACTTGTATAGATTATATTGATGATATATTATATATATATATATATATATATATATATATATATATATATAACAGTGTCCCATACCACCGATATATATCATCAGGAGTAAAATATCCAGAAAATCCATAAGAATCAAATACAGCATTTATAGTACTAATATTCGTAATTTACAACAGGAATACAGAAGACTACGTAATTACATCACATAATTATAGATTTCAATTATACTGTGTCATGGTACTACTAACGATGTGTAGTGTAGCATACGCATCGGTACTCGTGCAACATGGCAATCATTAGTATTTGTGCAAGTGTTCTACGTGTAACATCCTATTTATTTTAATACATATATAACAACACGGTTCTATAGTGATATGGCAGTACCAATGAGGTGTAGTGTAACATATATTCACGTGCTTGTGCAATATACTACTCATTGGTATTTGTGCGGTGTTCTATCAGAGTGTGCGTAACGTAGAAACGTATAATATGGATAATATAATACAAACATGTAGAGTAATCTAAACGTAACTATTGTAATAACTTACTATGAGCTATACCATTATCTTTGGTATTGATCGAAACGTTAAGTTTAAAATAAGGAAGCTGCCCTAGATTTAAAAATAGATATCCGTTTTAGAAACTGGCATGCATCCGTGTATTTTATTTAAAAGACAACGAATCGTAATAATATAGCTCACACATGTATTACATACTAAAACAGAATATAAGCTAACTCTACGAGTCAAAAGATAAATTGGCCGTATTCGGCACACAAAGTTCATCATTTCCAATTCGTATAAATCCTTATATTATATCTCATCATATCACTGTATATGTGTCATCTCAAGTCTATCGTGTTCCTCGTACAAATCATCAAACCATATCCATATTGTATCACTGTATCTCATCTATAACTATGCATAAAACTGTATGAAATTGAAGGACATGCTAGATGCGATACTATATAAATATCTTGAATAAATACTAAACTAACTAGATATCATAATACTATTTGTAAGGTTGCGGGGGTGGTATACGCCATCCACCCGACTTCCCCAGTAAATATAAATCTACTCACCAACTTGAGAACTCGCTGAATCCACGATGCTATATCGCCCACTTCGTCTCGAAATTCTCGAATCGTACCTATAGTCGTATTTAAATCGCATAGATATAAATATCATATCGAAAATCAAAACAACCAGTTAAACACCCGTAGGTTAGAACCTACAGCATACTTAACTCAAAAACGACCATATAATTCTGTCGTTAACGTATAAAAATTAACGGTTCAACTGCAACATCAAAATACGAAAACTTCGTATCATAAATATCTGAATTTTAAGATAACCATTTTTAAAACATTTACAGATTCCTCTGTATGAATATTTAGGCAAAACAAACAATACAGAGACTTATAAAATACCAAAACAAAGTTGCAGGAGATAAACCAACACCAAACTCTCAAGGGGGGCCGGCGTCGCCGGAATTTTTTAAGGTGGTCGCCGGATTTTGTGGTGAGTTTGGGGCTCTGATTTTAAGTGTAGTTTACTAGTTTGCTCATTATACTTTTGGGTCTTGCTAGTATTTTAAGTGATTATACTTATTAGCTCCAGATTCACTTTCTGTAGTTAAATTACCACAACCACTAAACATGATACGTGTCGTACATATAGTTTCATTTTTAAACTGATATTAGCTCACAGGTCTAACCTACTGAAAAACTAACTTGTTTAAACAATACTAATTATCCTAGTATAGATATATGGAGTTACCCTAAAATTTCCAACACCCAATTCCCTATAAAAACAGGCGAGATCGGAATTTTGCTAAGGGTCGCCGGCCAAAATCCGAGGTAGTGGGCTCGTATTCTCATGGTTTATTCTTGGTCTAGTATATAAGATTTTGTAGTTGTTTGATTAGTTTATTTATCAATTAAACTACAGCAGATTCAAACAGAGGCTAATCTTAGCAAAATACGATATCCAATTTCAGACAAAACTGAATTGAACAGAACTGAATAATTTGAAGGAAGAGGAAGATATACCTACAGCAAGATCATTGGAAAAACTTCCTTTAAGATGCACAAGCTCAAGGTCCTAGCTAGAGGGTGATGGTGAAGCCTTAACACTTGTTCTTCTTCTCTTCTCTCTTTTCTTATTTTCTTTGTGTTTTCTTAAGTTTTTCTTTTCCTTTTCTTCTCTTTAAAGTTTTTGATCTTGTGAACTAAACAAAAAGGGGGTGAGATAAAGAAAAGAGTGAGGATTTATTGTAGAGAAAGGAGGAGGTGGCATGGAGGAAGGAGGTTGTGTCACTTGAAGAAGCATGAGTGATTCATACAAGGATGAGGTGTTGGATTTAAAGAAGGAGGTGTAAAGGAAATGAAGGAGGAGATGTCAACTTATAATTAAGGGTGAAATGAGGTGTTTTGTGTGAGTGTTAACACATAATGATATATGCCAACCATAATAAAATATAACAATAAGTAAAAACCTTCATATCATAATTTAATTTCATATAACATAAAGGATATGAAATGATAAATCTATTACTTAATTATTATTAGCTTAATAACAAATACAATGTCATGATAAAATAATTAAAATATCACTTTCTTGATATCACCCACTTTGTTCATATTTATCAAAATAATTATATTTTTTGAATATGATTCCGATACTCAATTTTATAAGCGATATCATTTCAGTGAAAATACCAATTTCATTATTTTATAATAAATTTTATAATTAACTCTTCTTTATTTTCCAAAATGTTACAGTCTCTCCCCGTTAAAGAAATTCGGTCCCCGAATTTAAATTAAATCTCTTTCATAAACATTTTCTTAATCCAATCAGTTTTTTTTTTCAAAACATTTTCCCAGGTCAAATTTTTAAAACATAAAATTTGTTCGATATAACAACACTCTAAAGTCCCATTTGAGCCAAAATGCATCACAACACAACCGTGTGCGTGAAAATTCAAAACATATAATCTTTCATAACTGTAACTCTAGCGGTTGCTATGAGAATTAATCCAGTTATGACAAAATTTTTGCCAATTACGAAAACTGTTGTGTATCTTAAGTGTAATATAAGTGTACACGACCAAGCGAAAAACTCTTTTATAAAAATTTAAATCTATAACATGTCCTATCAAGTGCATAGCACGAAAACAAAATTAACTCCAATGGGTTTGCACGTAAGTCTCAAACCACACTTCACGGTGTACACGAAACAAAACAACGATAAGTGCAACAGGCATGCACGAAACGATATCCACTGCATCTACTGTGCATGGATCCGAAAAGGTACGGAACGTGACTGACACTTAAATTACGAACATATCAAGGCGTGCGTATTCTAAGTAAGCCAAAACCCAGAAATCAAAACCAAATAAGCAGTAGAGTGAAGGAAAACCAATTTATTAAAAGTGATTTAATCAAATAAGTCACATCAAGTTTTTTAAAAGCAACATCCATTTTCCGAAAATTTCGGCAGAGTCTCCTTTGTAAATGCTGGCCCCCAAACGGGTACAAAACAAGAATATATCAATAACATGAAATAAGGCATCCCCTAGCGGGAGCTAGCTCTTCGCCCTAAGGCGGTCATAAATCCTACGCAATATAAATCAGTAATGTGCAAAATAAGCAAAAGAAAGCACAACTAATAAGCAACATGTCGGTTCAAGTGAGCGCGACCCAAAGAAATAATATACACGCCCACAAATTTCACTGTCTCGCCTCTAAGTCAATAAACAACAATACTCGTAGATGATACAGTAGATGGAGTACACTAGATACAATGAATGTACAAGGTGGAAGACAAAATAAACATATAACCACCTACGAGCAAAAATCCTCAAATCCACGCAAAAAGAGGAAGTGCATCAGTCGGTACAGTGCTGACGGATCGGACCTGCAAAAAGTCTGTGGCACAGCGGGGGTGAGTTGCCAACTCGTGAGTAATATGTATCATCTATAAAGACTATCGTAAGCATGTCGCAAAGTGTCACAATTCTACAATATTGATATAGTATGAAGTAGTAGCATGTGTGCGCTATGAGTGCAATGTAACACAAGATCTGAATATGTTGATATGAGGAAATCATTATTTTCATCTTAGGAAAATTTCTGTGAAATATCATATGAAATCAACAGAAATCCGTGCCCAGTATCGGCACCTTAAATACATATCTCAGTGTCCCAAAGTATCTGTATCCAATATCCCGGCCCCAGCTGTCCGACTGGTCCATCTCAAAATATCAATATCTCAACATCTCATGGCCACGGTCGGTATCCTCTGGATATCCGACGTGCCAACAATCACCGGTAGGAAGTCCGCCCCTGCCAGGCTCATCGTCTACTACTCGAACTTCTTGCCCCGGGATCCTTACCGGGCCCACAATGTACCCGAGACGGTTCATCCAACTCCTCGAAACGGGTCTCGAAAACCAACAGAAAACTCATGGTGGACGACACATGTATCATGTCACGAGAAAAACCGCAATTTTCAATGTTTAAAAATAATATCAGGTTTATAAAATCCTTGCGGTTTTCCCCCAAAATCTCATAAATCTCAAATACTGAAATCCTCCAGAAGAAAGTACCATGAGTATACATGTCAATGATGATGAATGCATATGGTATCAACAGTGCGACTGCAATATATGACATAAAGACTATGAATGACCGAATGATGTAATGAGGTACGTGCATATGACAAGCGATTCTACATGTTCATCTTGAGGAATTTAGTATATTAGTGCTGGTTTATACGTTTTACATGGTGAAATTATTCTAAATTCCGGTTTAAACAAGTTATCTAGTATTTGTGGCATGGCAATTACCAAGGCGTGTGTGTTCGCATGAATAGTGCTCGTGCAGTATAAACCCCTGGTAATGGTGCAAGTGTCCTATGAAATGAAGTTGCATAATTATAAATATAATGAATTAAACAAGACAATTATTTCTTGTGTCGCATATTTCATTTAATGGTTTCAATGGTTTTTATACGATGAAATTAGCACAATATGGATATACAGGTCATGCAGTGTCGTAAAATAGGTAACTAGAACTACATGCAACAGACTGGTATTTCTAGAAATTCTAAATTATCGGGCACCTCGCGCCATCCAAACGATTCTCCCCGTAGATGTATATATCTACTCACCGGAAATCCCCAGCTAGCTATGTCCAATCACCGCTTTCCCTTTTCGTGCCGCGTCCGAAGTCTCCGCGACCGATCCTGGAATTTGCACAATACAGTTACATATCATGAAACGAAGCAAATCACCAAACGAAAAGATCAACGTTCACAAGCTAGGCACAACGTGCACTAGGTGCGCGGAACACACACAAAAAACACTAAAGCCTTAACTAAAATTGTCGTTTCGGACCAACCGCCAAAACTAAAACCCGATTAAACCAAAATCCGCAATCACACATCCTAAATGTCGTAGGAGATGCCAATAATATCATCAAGATATCACAAATAAATCACCACAATACTTTATAAAAACCTAGTAAGCACAAAACTTGCAAATTTGGTGCAAACATCGTCGCTTTACGACAAAAAGACAACCATCAAGAAAAATCACCCAAGTTAAACTATTGATAGCCATTACACTAATTTCCAACACATTAGCAATGCTTCAAATCCTATTTTCCATAAACAACCCTTTCTTGATTTTTTTATAATTAGCGATTCCAATCCAAACCATACATGAAAAACACTAAATTAACATCAATTAAAACCCACTTAAGCAAATTAACCTCTTAGATTAGGTTAGCAAACAACTAGATAGCAAAATAAATTTAATTAACCTAATAATGGTGTATTGAAACCCTAGTTCAACTCAAGCCATTATCTTTAAAAACCTAGAATGAAATTAGCACTAAAATTTAACACTAAAACAATTTAATTAAAGGAATTTAACCATAAGTAATCAAATGGGTCAAGATTATACCTCACTTTCCTAGGGATCTAGCAGGAGAATTTGTTTCCAAAGATGGCCTCCGAGTATTCAAGATCCATGCAAGAATGGCTAAGGAGAAAGGAAGAAGGAAATGGCTTGAAATTGTGAGGTAAAAATTGAATTTTTGAAGCAATTTGTGATGTTTTTTGAAGGAAAAAGAGGGGAAATTTGGGGGGACAGCAGCAGAAATTTTGCTCGGCTAGTGGAGGAGAATGGGGAGGGGTGTGTGTGTGGTCGTGGAATTTTATCCAAAGTCAAAGCCATCCATGCCTCAATATAACCTATGCCTAAATTAATGTATTATATTCACTTCATAATGTACTAAACAAATGAGTTGAAGAAAAAATTAGAGAGGGGAGAAATTTCTGCAGGTGTGGGCAGACCAAGGGAGTGAGGAATGAGTGTGAGAGATTTCAAAAAAAATTCCATGCAAAAAGACCCCTCACAATATCATATTTGCAAGTTTTAGTTCAATTTATTTAAATATTAATTTTCCTTTAATTATAAACCATTAGAACTTGGAAATAACATACTAAAATTTATATTACTCACTAGATTTTAGTTGTCCTGGTTCTAAAGCAAGTAATTACCCCATTCAAATTTGTATTTATCGCTAATTTAATATGTTTTTAACAGGTTAAAATAATATTAAAAATAATAAAATAGGGGAAAAAATTTTAAATGACCAAAAAATTATAAGTAACTCATTAGCTACTAAAAACTAGCAATTACCTATCCAAATTAGGTATAATTAGGCCTATACAGCAAAATAATAATATTGACGATTTACGGAAAAAATACTAAATATTTACCGATTTTCGGGAAAACACCAAAACGACTTTTCAAGGCGTTACAAAAAGTATACAAAATAATACCAAGTGCATCAGGGTGCATTATTATATCTCAAGTGTATCGAGGTGCACAAAACTAAAATCAAGTGCATTAGAGTGCACAAAATCAAAACGTGCAACTGATGTGCACGAAATCAACCCAAGTAAACCTAGGATATATATATAAATTCTTAACCATGTGCATCTGATGTGCACGGAAAATCAGTGTAGTGCATCCGATGCACACAACACTCCAATCGAGGGCAGTCACCTCGCACTAAAATCTCAACAAGTGCACATAAGTCAAATGAAATTACTGTACATAAAAATCCCATCAAGTGCACCTGGTGTGCACAAAACATAAATTGATCCTCAAATCCTTAAAATACATATATCAAAATCACGGACGTCGAATTGTCCTTTCTCCAACGTTTGAAAATGAAAGTTTTAGATATAAAAAAAACGTAAATCGAACTCAAAGGATATCGAAGCATATTCTCTTTAATGTCGGAAGATGTTTATACCACCGGAATTGGCATAGCAAGAATTACAGCTTGCCGTCTGCCACGTTCTAACGTTCTCTGTCTCTGAATTCAGGTTTTTCTTGCGGATCACTAATACCATAGCTTAGTTACACGATTACCCGGTGAGGAGTAACAACACCACTCGTCTTATTGTGGATACATCCCATCACACCTTCTTGACCCATAGTCCAGTCCTTTGTAACACAATATGTTGATAACGGAAATCTCTGTCCTCTGCGTGTTTTAACACTAATTCTAGTCCAATCTTATTTATTATAAGCTCCTAAAAAAGAATCCATCAAGTCTTCTACTAAAATCATTTATCCAACCTACAGGGACTAGTACTCATTACTAAATCCATTTTTTTTCTTTGATAATCACTGTCATTCCTTTTTAATTTCCTCCTGAAAATGTAGTCGTATGCGTCATCAATTCTTCAACATCTACTTTGTAGAACAACTGTCCACTGAAACTTCGTACCAATCTCTTGTCCTATAAATTCCCTATATCCACCACTTAAGGAGCGTATCTGCATCGTCAAGCGAATTTGCAAGTCATACTTAGTTATGACCCACTCGGAGTCTTACAATCTCAGAAACACGAATCCGTCATCTTTTATACTCAGTAGAAGAACCTAGCTGATCCCAACTTCAAAACCCCGTCTTAATTTGTCGGAAGAAAACTTACTGCACGATTTCTTTCTCGAACGACTTGCATCTGGTCTGAGCAACTCCATCGAAAGAAGTACCTCAATTTCACCGATCTCGTATCGAAGCGCCACAGTGGATTAAAAATCCTAACCATCCCACACCTGAACGGCTATGAATCCTGCTGATCCATCTACACATGTAACCTCGTCAACCTTTAGCTTCATGAACTCTGGAAATAACATCTCGACAATCTGAACAAGGATTAGTACCGTTGTCTGAACAATACACAACACCATGATCTTCGGAGAGGGGAAAACATCACGTCTCAAGTTTGCCTGAGCTCTAACAATGACTCTACCATCTGGTGCGGATCCCGAAGAAACTCGCTCCACCATTAGAACTCGATCAAATATAAATAAATGACGTGTCTCTATATCATCGAAAAGTCACCCCGGTCAGTCCTTGTCCCAGACAAGTTTGCTCTGACCGCATCTCTAACTGTAGCCCTCTCGGCCCTTATAAACATGGTGATCGAAACAATCAATCATGCACCGACGAAGATAGATCAACGGAAAGTATAGAAGGAAGATCTCAAAATATAAATCCTAAGGTAACATCATATCGTAAATATGCCGCGGAACATATGTATAGTATGTCACTCTACTTAGTACTTACTCCATCAACAAAGGTCATCATATATAACAAAAGTTCGGGTATAAGACCCCCAAAGTTAAGTCTAAGTCCTATAAGGTCAAGCCCAGATAACAAAATATATTCCCAGACATCCATATAGTCAACCTAGACTCGAACAAAGGTTAAACCAAACGCTCTGATACCAACTTTGTCATGACCCAAATGTGGCACGTGACCGGCACTTAAATCACGTGACATCTAAAGATATCGACTCGGTTCAAGTAAGCCAAAACCCGGAATCTAAACCCGATACAACATAACAACATAGCATCCCAACGGGAGCTAGTCTCCACGTCCAAACAATGGAGCAACCAACAATCTATAACGGAAGTCGACTCTAAAGAGTGCGACATCACCACACATGAACTCTAAATCTCGCTTTTAAGTCCATAATATATCATTTCTAAGTTGATGGAGTTTCCGCTAGATACAAGAATATATGAATAATCAAGAATGAGTAGGATACAATAATAACTCACTTACCCATCAATCCCCAAAAGAATGTGCCTAAGCCGCTGATAATCCAAACGGTAAAACCTGCAAGAAACTGTGGCACAACGGGGATGAGTTGCCAACTCAGTGAATAAAAATACATCTAAAGGTAGAAATCGAAATGCATGACAATACATAGGTCATAAGTATAGTCCTATCATAATCAGTACCAATATACTATATGATCTGCATATGTGCAATACTAACTATCATGCAATCCCAAGTAAAATATCTCAATGTCATATGAGTAAAAATCATGAATCTATAGTTCATATTTGAATCCCTTTTGTTATATGAATGTCTATACCAATATATGCAGGTACTGTCCTCCGGATCAGTCCTGCTTGAATCCACTAATAATATCTAAATGTGTACCTCATGATAATGATCAGATCAATATATACAAATATATATAGATGTCCAGTATCGACATCGAAATCCAAAATCTCTTGTGTCCATCATCGACACATAATTACAGATATCGTCGACACTACCTCAATAGATGATCGCCACCCAATATCCTGGCCACGATCAGTATCCCCAGGATATCCGCCGTGCCCAATCGAACCCCGGCCAGTATCCCCTGGATATCTGCCGTGCTCATTTCTCTATCTCCGGAATCGAGTATCCTCGTTAAGCTCCCCCGCCTCAATGCGGCTATCCTACCCCTCGGTCTCGATCCGGGTCCACCATGTATCCGACTGTATATCTCCACCACTCAGTCCAGATATTTCATAAATCCGGAACCGTATAGCTACCCCACCCGGTCTGGAATCAAAATCAGGAAACTCAAAACTCATGGTGGACGTTTAACTCATCATATCAAAATATCAAGTAAGAAATAAGAATATTTGCATAAATTATATTGATAATATATTATATATATACATATATAACAGTGTCACATACCACTGATATATATCATCAGGAGTAAAATATCAAGAAAATCCATAAGAATCAAATACAGCATTTATAGTACTAATATTCGTAATTTACAACAGGAATACAGAAGACTACGTAATTACATCACATAATTATAGATTTCAATTATACCGTGTCATGGTACTACTAATGATGTGTAGTGTAGCATATGCATTGGTGCTCGTGCAATATGGCAATCATTAGTATTTGTGCAAGTGTTCTACGTGTAACATCCTATTTATTTTAATACATATATAACAGTACGGTTCTATAGTGACATGGCAGTACCAATAAGGTGTAGTGTAACATATATTCACATGCTTGTGCAGCATAGTACTCATTGGTATTTGTGCAGTGTTCTATCAGAGTGTGCGTAACGCAGAAACGTACAATATGGATAATATAATGCAAACATGTAAAGTAATCTAAACATAACTATTGTAATAACTTACGATGAGCTATACCATTATCTTTAGAATTGATCGAAACGTTAAGTTTAAAATAAGAAAGCTGCCCTAAATTTAAAAATAGATATCCGTTTTAGAAACGGGCATGCATCCGTATATTTTATTTAAAGACAAGGAATCGTAATAATATAGCTCACACAGGTATTACATCCTAAAACAGAATATAACCTAACTTTACGAGTCAAAAGATAAATTGGCCGTATTCGGCACACAAAGTTCATCATTTCCAATTCGTATAAATCCTTATATTATATCTCATCATATCACTGTATATGTGTCATCTCAAGTCTATCGTGATCTCTCGTACAAATCATCAAACCATATCCATATTGTATCACTGTATCTCATCTATAACTATGCGTAAAACTGTATGAAATTGAAAGACATGCTAGATACGATACTATATAAATATCTTGAATAAATACTAAACTAACTAGATATCATAATACTATTTGTAAGGTTGCGGGGGTGCTATACGCCATCCACCTGACTTCCCCAGTAGATGTAAATCTACTCACCAACTTGAGAACTCGCTGAATCCACGCTGCTACATCGCCCACTCCGTCTCGAAATTCTCGAATCGTACCTATAGTCGTATTTAAATCGCATAGATGTAAATATCATATCGGAAATCAAAACAACCAGTTAAACACCCGTAGGTTAGAACCTACATCATACTTAACTCAAAAACGACCATATAATTCTGTCGTTAACGTATA
This sequence comes from Agapanthus africanus, assembly GCA_030015575.1. Lineage (NCBI taxonomy): Eukaryota > Viridiplantae > Streptophyta > Magnoliopsida > Asparagales > Amaryllidaceae > Agapanthus > Agapanthus africanus. Next base: position 35,484,939 of record CM057339.1, read on the forward strand.
AGCGTTAACGGTTCAACTGCAACATCAAAATACGAAAACTTCGTATCATAAATATCTGAATTTTGAGATAACCATTTTAAAAACATTTCCAGATTCCTCTGTATGAATATTTAGGCAAAACAAAAAATACAGAGATTTATAAAATACCAAAACAAAGTTGGAGGAGATAAACCAACACCAAACTCTTAAAGGGGGCCGGCGTCGCCGGAATTTTTTAAGGCGGTCGCCGGATTTTGTGGTGAGTTTGGGGCTCTGGTTTTAAGTGTAGTCTTCTAGCTTGCTCATTATACTTTTGGGTCTTGCTAGTATTTTAAGTGATTATACTTATTAGCTCCAGATTCACTTTCTGTAGTTAAATTACCACAATCACTAAACATGATACGTGTCGTACATATAGTTTCATTTTTAAACTGATATTAGCTCACAGATCTAACCCACTGAAAAACTAACTTGTTTAAACAATACCAATTATCCTAGTATAGATATATGGAGTTACCCTAAAATTTCCAACACCCAATTCCCTATAAAAATCGGCGAGATCGGAATTTTGCTAAGGGTCGCCTGCCAAAATCCGAGGTAGTGGGCTCGTATTCCCATGGTTTATTCTAGGTCTAGTATATAAGATTTTGTAGTTGTTTGATTAGTTTATTTATCAATTAAACTACATCAGATTCAAACAGAGACTAATCTTAGCAAAATACGATATCCAATTTCAGACAAAACTGAATTGAACAGAACTGAATAATTTGAAGGAAGAGGAAGATATACCTACAGCAAGATCATTGGAAAAACTTTCTCTAAGATGCACAAGCTCAAGGTCCTAACTAGAGGGTGATGGTGAAGCCTTAGCACTTGTTCTTCTTCTCTTCTTATTTTCTTTATGTTTTCTTAAGTTTTTCTTTTCCTTTCCTTCTCTTTAAAGTTTCTGATCTTATTAATTGAACAGAAAGGGGGTGAGATAAAGAAAAGAGTGAGGGTTTATTGTAGAGAAAGAAGGAGGTGGCATGGTGGATGGAGGTTGTGTCACTTGAAGAAGCATGAGTGATTCATGCAAGGATGAGGTGTTGGATTTGAAGAAGGAGCTGTAAAGAAAATGAAGGAGGAGGTGTCAACTTATAATTAAGGGTGAAATTAGGTGTTTTGTGTGAGTGTTAACACATAATGATATATGCCAACCATAATAAAATATAACAATAAGTAAGAACCTTCATATCATAATTTAATTTCATATAACATAAAGGATATGAAATGATAAATCTATTACTTAATTATTATTAGCTTAATAACAAATACAATGTCATGATAAAATAATTAAAATATCACTTTCTTGATATCACCCACTTTGTTCATATTTATCAAAATAATTATATCTTTCGGAATCCGATACTCAATTGCATAAGCGATATCATTTCCGTGAAAATACCAATTTCATTATTTTATAATAAATTTTATAATTAACTCTTCTTTATTTTCCAAAATATTATATCGAGACCCCAAAATCGAAACCCTAAAAGATGACGAAAAACTCTAGGCGATCGAGCCCCCGAGCTCGACGCGATCATTGAGAGGTTGATCGACGAGATCCAAATTTTAAACTTCATGCATCATCCGTCGAAAGTCTCTCTACTTTGATGAAGAATCCATAAATCGAGAGGACAAATCTCAAATATCTTTCTGCAGATATTTTTGTGCAGATCTTTTCATCTTTGTGAATCTCTTGAAAGTAAATTGTAAATTAAAAAATGATGTTTTCTTCCACCGATTTCTCTCAAATATTAAAAAAATGATGTCTTTTATGGCCATTTAAACACCCAACAACACTTCTGCAACTCCTAACAGTTTTTTAAACCAAACATCTTTTCAAATCAAAAAGCACATTTTACAACAACACTTTTGCTTAAAGAGCTTTCTTCAACAGTACTTTTGCTAAAATCTCTTTTTACAATAGCCCAACCAAACAAACCCTAATTACCTAAAATCTCCCTTAACATGTATACGAGTATAATACTTCCGGGCAGGAATAATAAAAAGATGGAAAATTTCGAGCATCTTTCGGACGGCGTAGAGGAGAATGTATTCTTTTTTCTTTATCTCTCATGACCGGACATATATAGCTGCTACATGGTAGCATTTTTTTTGTATAGCACTCAAACAACCGTATTAGCGCAAACATCGTTTTTGTTTAACGAGTAAAACACTAAATAACACTCGAATATTATTTTAACCAACATAAGAAAAAGGTTTTCGAAGTCTGATTAAAGATGGAGAAGACCCCGGTCGATATAATGGAGATATATCATATACGGAGTGGTTCGCCGAAGATTAATCGTGCAGAAGAAACGGATGCTATATGGGGTCATTTAGGATTAGAAAGCATGTCACAAATCGCCCCAAGAGGGATCAGCATTCAATTTGAATATATCTTGTATTGCAAATGTGGTGTTCTTGCGGTTTGTGATGTTTTTGGGCAATTTTTATCATACTAGTTTCGTTAAACTTTCTACTTAATGAAAAAAATTTGTATTAACTTCGTTTTAGGCCCCCAAAAAAAGAAATAAAAAAGCATTACGGTTGAAAATTGACAATCATTTTATAGCATGATTTGCTCGGAGAGAGTGTATTGAAGTAGAAAAATGCTTAACCAACCTTGCTTGAAATCTACCACAATCTAAAGAAGAGATAAAAATCTTAGGTCCACTTGTTTGACACTAATATCTAGGTGTTGTGGGTCCCATCATGTTGTCTTTTGAATGGATTGTGGTAGGATTTGATTCCCGGTAGGTAAAATATTATTCATTGAAGTATGAAGACAAAAAATATATTCTTTGACATATTAGTGTAATTCAAAATTATTATTTGAAAACTGATAGCTTATTATATTCTTAGTATCACTTAGACAACAGGAATAAGCATCATATGGCTAAAATGACAAAAAAAAAGAAGAAAAAAGAACAATATATATTTGATTGGTTCAATTTAGGTAAAGAACTTCTATTAAGAATGTGATTTCAAAGTCTTAAACGGACTAATCAAACTCGATGGACATATGACCTTGTTTCAAATCTTATATATGTCGGGACCAGGAATTCTATGATAAGATTTTTTTAATGAAACCGTGGGAAAGACCCGAGCTAATTTATAGAAGAAAAATATTTAATGGGCTAGGCCCAGTACAAGAGTAGCTCATAAGAGGGTAAAAACGAGAGGGAGAGGGTTACAAAATATCTCGAGGAGGGTAGATGAAAGGATAAGATCAACATAGATCTCAAACTCTTTCCTCTCTCAAATTAGGGCAAAATTCTTTTCAAATCTTAAATTCTTTCATCATCACTCAAATTAGAACAGATCCTTCATCTCTTCGCTGCAATCGACAAAGACGAACTCGAGAGAGCACAGAAAGGTCTAGCCTTAATAAGATTTGGAGCTTCTATGGTACATCAAAGATTGGGTACAAGCGTCTCAGAAAGTTGAGCTTCATAAGAAAGAAAGTCAGTAATCTTATTATTCTTTCTGTAAGTATGTGAGGTATCAGCATCAACTCATCTTACAGTGAAATTTATTGCCTGAACAATATATTTATGTTCCAAGGTGTGATCTTTTCATCTTTGATACATTCTACTTGACGCGGGTTGGATCGCATCAAGATGTTACCTTCAGTTGATCTTCTGATGGCGGCGATGGACGGCTGAGATTGGATCTGGAGGCTGGCTCTTGAATCGTGTGGATCTCAATGGGTTTGAGGTTGTTGTTGCCGAGCTACCTGCAAGAAAGTCCCGGGGTGGTTGTACCACCAAGGAACCTCCGACGGTCAAGTTAGAGAGGAAATCCGAGCAGAGTAACGGCTTAGTGAATGGAAAATGACTTACTTGAACCGTCTGAAGGAGGGGTTTAAATAGTGGTGGCAGTAGGCAGGCGAGCGCGAGAATCACGCCGGCCGTTACGCTCCCGACGGCACGCCCGCGTGATAAGCGGGATCTCCCATTAATGGCGAGACAAGCTCTTTAATGTGGGATCGTGATGGCGTGGAATGTGGGACGCGGCCGGCGGATATCTCATGCGTGGCGAGACTCGCGGGATGGCGGTTGCGCCTTCGAGTGGTGCAGTTGGTCGATCGATGAGACCGAGGAAGATGAGCTCGGCAGGAAATCTCGGGAACGAACGGGAGGCCGAGCTATCTTTGTTCTGCTAGAGCTCGAAGGCGAGCTGAGAGGGCCGAGGTGGCCAAATGTGCAGGAGGCTCGGAGGTGGGCTGAGAGAGCCGAGGAGGCCAGTTGTGCAGGGGGGTCGGAGACGAGCCAAAGATTGTCTGTAGGACGGGCATAGGAGCGACCTGGTCGGCCACTGTGGGTCCTTTCTTGCATGCTCTAGGACACGCCATCTGCCACGTGTCATGATCCGGGAGATCACCAATATCGAGCCTCATCATTAGCCCCCCACTTTCGTCCCGGCCAGCTGACGGGTCGGTCGAGAGTGGTCAGCTGGGTCATCCGAGGTGAACTCCTTTTCGAAGATATCTGGCGTACTCCCAAGCAATCTATCATATTCTCTTGGTGGCGTCGGCGGATCAGGGACTAGATCTCGCATTAAAGAGGATGTGTCGGAGGATGCGTCGGATCGTGCGTACGATCACCGAAGCGATAGCCCACGTGTCGGGTGCTGGTTGGTTGATGCGACGGGCCGCAGGTTTCCTACGCCCGATGGGTGCAGCCAATGCGCGCATGACAGGTGGAGCGATGGTGGCCATTGAGTGCGAAGAGTCGTTTTGGCGGGAGACGACTGTCGCCGTTGGATGTGTTACGCCGGCTGATATAAATAGAGGTGGGGTCCACATGAGGGTTCATTCCTCTTCATAATTTCCTTGTCTTTGGTCTTGTTAGCTCGGCACTCTCTTTGTTAAGTCGGATCTCTGCGTTTCCCCTTCCGAGGACCCATCCTCTTAATCAGGTTAGATGTCTTCTTCTGAAGAGTCCGTAGAAATAGATCAGGTAGAGTCTAGGAAGCCCCCTATAGATTCTTCCTTTTCTTTCTTTTGCTTCTTCTCCTTCTAAGTCGAGCTTGCCTCTCCCTTTGGCAGGGCAAATGGATCGATTCAGGACTCCTGGTGCCCTTGGTTCTCTGTCCCGGAGGGGGGCCGGCGGTGCGGCCGTGCCTTTGGCTGACCCAGTCCCCGCACCAAATGCGCCGCCGGCGGCGGGGTCATCTGCCTCGTCATGAGCTCCTGATGATTGCCCTGGCGGCGGCCAAAGGCGTCCACGGGTTCCCGAGTCCCGGACGAGGGATGCAGGAGAGGACGAAGAAAGGGTTCCTCTTAAGAGGAAGAGGACGGTCTTTCACACGCCACCGATGGAGATTCCTGAAAGGATTCCTGTGCAGGAGGGGGACGTCCGTTTCGTAGCCCTGACCGGGCTTTCCGTTGCTGCTAGCCTGCTTGCTGGTATGGAAGAGTCGGCCGGGGGCAAGATTCTACGGGGGACCCTGAGAGCCCAAATGGAGGCTATAGCTCAGGAGGCGGTGCAGGTATGTATTCCCTCATGTGTTATTTCGAGCGCCCTCTCTTCAGTTCGAGTGTTTCTAAGTCTTTTTCCTGTTTTTCGCCAGGTCCTTCAGCACTGCGCCCTCGTTACTCGCATGGAGACCGAGGGGGCTATCCATGCTACGAGGCCGGCGGGAGAGTCTTCTTCGGAGGCCGAGGATATGTGACTTGAGCTGCGTCTGAAGAGGGAGAGGATGGCCGTCCTTGAAGCCCAATCGGCCGCCGCGGAGCTCGTTGTCTCAAAGTACCGAGAGTCCTATCACCGCCTAAATGAGTCCCACCGAGTCATCGAGGCGAAGTTGGTGGAACTGGCCGATCACTTTGCAGCCATGAAGAGGGCGATGGATTCCAGTAGGTGGGATGCCGAGGCGGCGCTTCAGGTGGCGGAGGTTGCCGAGATTCGGGCTAGGAAGGCGGTGACTGATTACAAGGGGTCAGACCAGTTTTACGTCGACCTCGGCGAGGTCTCCGCTATTGCATGGAACAAAGCTCTTGATGCCGTTAAGGATCAGTTTCCAGAGTTTGCCGACGGTGAGCTCCGTGCTCGGGTCCCACTTTCGGTGGTCATTCCTCCGGCCGATGGTGATGAGGGAGGTGAGGTCTAGGCGGGGCTTGCGGCCCGAACTTTTTGGCTTTTCCTCTTCTCTCTTTTTGTAAGCCTCCGGGTAATTTGATAAGGCTGGGGAGCCCACAATACCCTTGTAAAGACTTTTCGCTTTGTGAATAAAGACTTTTTGCAGTAGTATTTTGCACGCGTATTTTCCCTTGTTGGTAAACGCTTGTATTTGCACGGTACTGCCTTCGTGTTAGGCCTGTTTTTCCTCTAGCGATCACACGTCGAGTTGAATATGTTCACTTGCCAAGTGTGCAAAGACCGGTGGGGAGACGGTATCTCCATGGCCCCGAAGTCGAGATTGGGATTGCTTAGACGTGGATGGCCTCATGGCGAGGGCTCGGGCCGTGGCGTCGGCGGTTAGTAACACCAGCTATAGATGATCGAGCATGGTAGATGCTCGGTTGTCTCTTGTCGAGGGCTTTGATCCCTGGTATTGTGGGGTTGGGAACTACCAGCCAGGGATAGCCGAGCAGGATAGCCGCTCTGCTGCCTCCTTGTGAGAGCTTTGATCCCTGACGTCATGGGGTAGGGAACTACCAGCCAGGGATAGCCGAGCAGGATAGCCGCTCGGCCGCCTCTTGATGAGGGCTTCGATCCCTTGCGTCGTGGGGTAGGGAACTACCAGCCAGGGATAGCCGAGCAGGATAGCCGCTCGGCTGCCTCTTGGTGAGGGCTTTGATCCCTGGTGCTGTGGGTAAGGAGCTACCAGCCAGGGATAGCCGAGCAGGGTAGCCGCTCGGCCGCCTCTTGATGAGGGTTTCGATCGCTGGCATCATGGGGTAGGGAACTACCAGCCAGGGATAGCTGAGCAGGGTAGCCGCTCGTCTGCTTCTTGGTGAGGGCTCTGATCCCCAGCGCTGTGGGTAAGGAGCCACCAGCCAGGGATAACTGAGCAAGGGCGGGCCCGGTTGCCTCTTGATGAGGGTTTTGATCCCTGGCGTCGTGGGGTAGGGAACTACCAGCCAGGGATAGCCGAGCAGGGTAGCCGCTCAGCTGCCTCTTGGTGAGGGCTTTGATCCCTGGTGTTGTGAGTAAGGAGCTAGCAGCAAGGGATAACCGAGCAAGGGCGGGCCCGGTTGCCTCTTGATGAGGGCTTTGATCCCTGGCGTCGTGGGGTAGGGAATAACCAGCCAGGGATAGCCGAGCAGGGTAGCCGCTCGGCTGCCTCTTGGTGAGGGCTTTGATCCCTGGTGCTGTGGGTACGGAGCTACCAGCCAGGGATAACTGAGCAAGGGCGGGCCCGGTTACCTCTTGATGAGGGATTTTAATTCTTAGCGTGGAAGGGGCCGTAAGAGGCCTATTAAGGACGGGCCGAGCAGGGTTACTGCCCGGTGCTTCTTGGCGAGGGCTTTGAGCTTTAAGGATAGGCAGAGCAGGGTTACTGCCCGGTGCCTCTTGGCGAGGGCTTTGATCCCTGGCGTTTTGGGGTAAGGAGCTACCAGCCAGGGATAACCGAGCAAGGGCGGGCCTGGTTGTCTCTTGATGAGGGCTTTTGATCCTTAGCGCGGGAGGGGCTGTAAGAGGCCTACTAAGGACGGGCCGAGCAGGGTTACTGCCCGGTGCCTCTTGGCGAGGGTTTTGATCCTTAAGGACGGGCCGAACAGGGTTACTGCCCGGTGCCTCTTGGCGAGAGCTTTGATCCCTGGTGTCGTGGGGTAGGGAACTACCAGCCAGGGATAGCCGAGCAAGATAGCGGCTCGGCTGCCTCTTGATGAGGGCTTCGATCCCTGGCGTTGTGGGTAAGGAGTTACCAGCCTGGGATAGCCGAGCAGGGTAGCCGCTCGACTGCCTCTTGGTGAGGGCTTTGATCCCTGGCGTTGAGGGTAAGGAGTTACCAGCCAAGGATGACCGAGCAGGGCAGCTGCTAGGTCGCCTCTTGATGAGGGCTTTGATCCCGGGTGTTGTGAGTAAGGAGTTACTAGCCAGGGATGACCGAGCAGGGTAGCCGCTCAGCCGCCTCTTGATGAGGCCTTCGATCCTTAGCGCTGGAAGGCCCGTAAGAGGTGGCTAAGGATGGACTAAGCAGTGAAGCTGCTCGGTTGCCTCTTGGTGATAGCTTTGATCCCTGGCGTCGTGGGGTAGGGAACTACCAGCCAGGGATAGCCGAGCAGGGTAGCCGCTCGGTTGCTATTCATACCAGAATATTGCATTTTAATACCGCTCATTCATTATCTATTTTTTTATATATCGGTACTATTAACCAGTCTCTGCTCAGTAATACAGATTACAGGTATCCGTGACAAAATACTGGAGTTACACTTAAAATCACGGATAAATCATTTGTGAGACGACACTGCAACTAGAACTGAAAAACGACCGATATCCCAAGAGTTATTTTGCAACAAATAAAGTGTACGCACTTTTGGTCCAACACATAGCATGTGTGAACACAAGTCTTGGAGCATGGACCATGATGGGGGCTGCCCAAGGCTAGGCACAAGTGGGCATGAGTGTGATGTCCATAAAATGTGCATTGAATGCTAAAGATTGTGTGTTGACTTAAAGCTACAATGTTTCCCTCCAAATCCTGAGTGCATCCAAAGCCTTTACTAAGAAAACAAACAGCACCAGAGTGATATATGAGAGCACACAAGACCACACACCAAATATGAGCCAGAGAGCTCGGATTTGGGCCGAGCACATGCCCCTTGTGGCCGGCCAAACAGTGCACAAATGCCCCCAGTTTCTCACAGTCCCTCCCTTCTTGCCACGTCAGCTAATTTTTATTGTTTGTTTAATTTTCTTTTGAGCCTATAAATACAAAACCAGTGAGTAAGGGAGAGGGGTCCAAGTTTTGTTAAACATTTCATACACTTTGTAACTCTTTTTGTTTTCTTTTTGGTTCTCTTATACATAGCTTAGCTTTCCCTTGAGTTCATGGTCTTCTCTTGATCTTGCAACCTTTTAGTGAGCTTGCAAGTTTAAGATTTGGCTATTGATCTCAAGCTTGTATCTTGGACATAATAAAGATATCATTTTGCACTCTTAGGTTCTTAGTCTCTCTCTCTTTATTCTTACCTTGCTCTTTTATATTCATGCTTTACTTTCTTGCAATTTTAATTCATGCCCTTTACTTACTTGCACTTTAAATTCCATGCACTTTCTTTCTTGTAATGCCTTTTCTTTTCTTTGTTCTTTTCTTTGCCTTCTCTTTTTGTGATGGTTTGTTAATATGGTGTTGTTAATATGATGTTTGTGAATATGTGTTGTTAGGAATAGATAACGATTTTGTATGTTAAGGTTTCTTTGCTCATTTCCTTTACCCGTATTTTCCATTGAACTCCGTCCAAACGTTACGCAAGCGCTCCGTTAGGCACCTTACCCTACCAAGGTATCGGTGATTCCTAACCGCGACTTGTTGCGTTCGGTTTGGCCGGAAGCGAAAGCAAGAGACAAGAACGGAAGGACAAGGGTCAATAAGCCGGATTCCACGAATACCGTGCTTAAATACCCTAATCCACGTTGTTACCGATTGCTCTAATTTCATTGGTTGAGTTCGGCTCAAAGGACTTGAATACGGAATCCATTAACTTACATTATCCTATCATTTCCTAACATGTTTAACTTTACATATAACACATAGGATAGATATGAACATTCCGCCCACGCGCATTAACTCATCAAAATAAGAACTTAAAACGCTCCGTCTCTCTGTGGATCGACCCATGCTCATCGCGGCTAGCTGCAAAGCGACACCGTCTTGATCACGGTTAAACTTTAGAACTTTAAAATTCGACATGCCAAAAGCGTACGATCAGCTGCCTCTTGGTGAGGGCTTCGATCCCTGGCGTTATGGGTAAGGAGTTACAAGCCTGGGATGACCGAGTAGGGTAGCTGCTCGGTCGCCTTTTGATGAGGGCTTTGATCCCTGGCGTTGCGGGTAAGGAGTTACCAGCCAGGGATGACCGAGCAGGGTAGCCGCTCGGCCGTCTCTTGATGAGGGCTTCGATCCTTAACGCTGGAAGGCCCGTAAGAGGTGGCTAAGGATGGACCGAGCAGTGAAGCTGCTCGGTTGCTTCTTGGTGAGGGCTTTGATCCCTGGCGTTGAGGGTAAGGAGTTACCAGCCAGGGATAGCCGAGCAGGGAAGCTGCTCGGCCGCCTCTTGGTGAGGGCTTTGATCCCTGGCATCATGGGTAAGGAGTTACCATCCAGGGATAGCCGAGCAGGATAGCCGCTCGACTACCTCTTGGTGAGGGCTTTGATCTCTGGCGTTGAGGGTAAAGAATTACCAGCCAGGGATGACCGAGCAGGGTAGCTGCTCGGTCGCCTCTTGATGAGGGCTTTGACCCCTGGCATTGTGGGTAAGGAGTTACCAGCCAGGATGACCGAGCAGGGTAGCCGCTCGGCCGCCTCTTGATGAGGGCTTCGATCCTTAGCGTTGGAAGGCCCGTAAGAGGTGGCTAAGGATGCACCGAGCAGTGAAACTGCTAGGTTGCCTCTTGGTGAGGGCTTTGATCCCTGGCGTTGAGGGTAAGGAGTTACCAGCCAGGAATAGCCGAGCAGGGTAGTTGCTCGGCCGCCTCTTGGTGAGGTCTTTGATCCCTGGCGCCGTAGGTAAGGAGTTACCAGCCAGGTATGACCGAGCAGGGTAGCCACTCGGCCGCCTGTTGATGAGGGCTTCGATCCTTAGCGCTGGAAGGCCCGTAAGAGGTGGCTAAGGATGGACCGAGCAGTGAAGCTGCTCGGTTGCCTCTTGGTGAGGGCTTTGATCCCTGGCATTGAGGGTAAGGAGTTACCAGCTAGGGATAGCCGAACAGGGTAGCTGCTCGGCGGCCTCTTGGTGAGGTCTTTGATCCCTGGCGTCATGGGGTAGGAAACTACCAGCCAGGGATATCCGAGCAGGGTAGCCGCTCGGCGGCCTCTTGATGAGGGCTTCGATCCTTGGCGTTGTGGGTAAAGAGTTACCAGCCAGGGATAGCCGAGCAGGGTAGCCGCTCGACTGCCTCTTGGTGAGGGCTTTGATCCCCGGCGTTGAGGGTAAGGAGTTACCAGCCAGGGATGACCGAGCAGGGCAGCTGCTCGCCCGCCTCCTCACGAGGTTCTGTCCGACCTTCCCGGTGTAAGTATGGGGAATAGGGACGGTCACGGGAAACACGTGTATCGAACGCGTTGTTCCCCTCTGAAAGACGCGGCGGAGACGCGGCGTGCGTCTTGCCTGAAATTCGGGGCAGATGCTAATTGGTGCTATCCGTCCACCTCTCCGAAGATGCCAAGTTGATTTATGGCACCATGTATCGAAGGTTTAAACGGATGCGGCCGATGTAGCAGACTTCGTCAGATTCCCCCTCATTTGAGGGGGTTTTGATTGTGGGGACGCTCTTCCCTGCAGGCGCAAGCCCCTGCAGTTAATTACGCTGCCGCATCGCGGTAACAACTTTCTCCTTCTCCAGATGGTCACTTCGTGTCGTGGGTGTTTGTTTTGTGTTCGGTTGCCCATGGATTGTATACGGAGACTAAGTTATGTCGTCACCAGTAGAGCGTGGACTAGTTCAAATCCGTATCTTTCTTAGATTTGGGTTTGGGGGGTTGGGTTTAAGGATACGTTAGCCTCATTTGAGACTAAGATCAACTTAAACGTTTGTTAAGGATACGTTAGTCTAAATTTAGACTAAGATCAACTTAACGGGACCATTTAGATCCGACAAGAGAGCAATTGGGCTCTATTGTTTAGTTTAGTGACATTGCGGTCGATAATTAGTTTAAGGACATTACGGTCCATTGTTAGTTTAAAGACATCGCGGTCGAGGTTAAGGACATCATAGTCCGTGGATTTAAGGACTCTACAGTCCGATGTTAGTTTTAAGACGTCACGGTCGAGGTTAAGGACATCATAGTCCATGAGTTTAAGGACCTCATAGTCCGATGTTAGTTTTAAGACGTCACGGTCGAGGTTAAGGACATCATAGTCTATGAGTTTAAGGACCTCACAGTCCGATGTTAGTTTTAAGACGTCACGGTCGAAGTTAAGGACATCATAGTCCGTGGGTTTAAGGACTCCACAGTCCAATGTTAGTTTTAAGACATCACGGTCGAGGTTAAAGACATCATAGTCCGTGGGTTTAAGGACTCCACAGTCCAATGTTAGTTTTAAGACATCACGGTCGAGATTAAGGACATCATAGTCCATGAGTTTAAGGACCCCACAGTCCATAGTAATGTGTGGTTGTTGGGACCCGTCACCTCTCTGACGACGTTGAAGGATTACAACGACAGATATCAGAGGAGTAACGAGATGTACCCTCGAACCAAGGTGAGTTGGTTGAAAGAGCAGATGTGCTCAATTCAAGATAAGTTGAGGACTTATGGCCAGAATTGGGCTAAGTCAAGTTAAAAAATGTTTAACATTTTTAATTGCTCTGGCTATTAAGCCTTTATTTGGGCTCAGCCCTTTCAATAATGATAGGCATTGGGCTCTGACATTTTTTATCTTATATTGAATGCATAGCATTCATCAGAAACAAAGCTTGTTCTGACAGTGCGCCACGTGGCGCGCCAGGCGCTTTGCGCCAATCAAAGAGCGCACTGCGCTTCTGTCGGGTAGTGCACACGAAGAGGACACGTGTCGCGCTAAGCGCTAGTTTGTTAGCGCATTACGCTTTTAATTTATGAGCGCATTGTGCTAGTCTGTTGGCGCACCAGTAAGTGACACGTGGCGCGCTTGGCGCTGAGCGCCGGCCCATGAGCGCAGAGCTCTGTTTCAAAAGCGCAAAGCGCAAGTAGTGTTTATGGTTGACACGTGGCATGTTTTGGCGCTGAGCGCCGATCCAAGGAGTGCAAGAGCGCAGTTCATAAGTGCAAATCACTTTTTAATAGCGCAAAGCGTATCTGATCAATTTTAAGATCAAAGAACAAATTTATGTTCTTCAAAGGAGGCTTTGCCTCAAGATCCAAGAACAAAAGTTCTTGTTTTTTTTATAAAAGGCTCTGCCTTTATAGATCAAAAGATCTGTAAATGAAGTAAAAATACTTCTTTTATTATTTTATGATTAGATCTTTTGATCTTTTCCTTTTTATTAAAGACCTTGGTCTTTTTTCAGATCTATGATCTTTTTTAGAAGATGGTTCTTTTTTTTACGAGATGGTTTTCATCTCTATTATTCAAGAACATAGTTCTTTTTACCTTGAAGATGAAGAAAAACCTTCTTTTTTCTAAGAGCTTTCTCTTCTTTTGCAGAGGGTTTCTCTCTCTCGTTTTCTCTATATATTTTAGACTTGAAGTCTAGGGTCCTTTATTTAGGGCCAAACGATTTGTTAAATCAGTTTTAAGAGATCTTTCTCTGATTGATTTGGAAATATCTCCCACCGTTGGATCTTTGATCCTAGGGCTTCTGTTTTACAGAAAATAATCTTCTTGTTTTAATAAGATTGAAAAATCTTTTCAAAACAGAATTTTAGTTCTGATTAATTAATAATTTATTATTAGTAGATTTTTTGATCTGACGGTGGGGAATTTTTAATTCCAGCGCTGGCGCACCTTGCGCTAGCACATCTACGCTCAACACGTGGCGCGCAGCGTAGAGCATAGCGCAACTACGCTAGCGCGCCCGTGTTTGACACGTGGCACACAGCGCTGGATCTGAAGCATTGCTTCAATTTAAATTTTGAATTAAAACAGAGTTTTGCTCTGATTGGGTGCGCTGCCTAGGACGCAGCGCTCCTGGCGCTGGCGTGTCTGCTTTTGACACGTGGCGCGCAGCGCACAGAATCCGAAGCGTTGCTTCATTTCAAATCTTGGAATTTGAACAGAGCTTTACTCTGATTGGGGAAACACGCGTGGGGGAGGTGAAGCGCCGGAGCCGCGTCGTTTCGATTTCGCCAAGAAAGGCTCAAGGTTTGCCGCGTGGCGGCACAGTTGTGGGTGAAATGGGCGCCTTTTGGATTCTCGAGGGCGCAGCAGGCTATAAAGCGGAGGGAGCGTTGATCACTCCTTTCTTCACATTCAAAACGTAAGAATGAAGGACTTCCCTTTCACGATCCCCGACATCGTAGATTTCGAGAATGTGTACCTCTATGACCAGTACTGCACCGAGGACACGGTGTAGCTAGTGATTGGCCGCATTGAGGATCATTTCGGCCGACTGCTTCCCCGGTGCTCCCCCTGCTCCAGCTGTTGATGTACTCCATCTGGAGGGCGTCGCCAGGGCTCTACGACTCCTTGTCCGAACAGCTGAGGGACGAGGCGGTCGATAAGCTAAGGTCTTTACGGCGCTTTGGCCTGATCTCCGCGGGTCGGCTGGATCGCTCGGTGGAACTCATTCTTGAGTGCTATCAATTGAGGCACCACGCCAACATTTATGGGCGGCATCAGAGGCAAAGGGCTGAAGCGGCGAGGGCTCGGTTGGTGGAAATATGCTTGGAGTACCACGAGCAGTGTTTCCTGCACCCCCTTCCTCCGCTATTTTAATTTTTCCTTTTTTGTAAGACTGAGGAGCCCTTAGCACCTTTTTGAATGAATAAACTCTTCTTTTTGCAATGCTTTATTGATCTTTTCTTATTATATAAACAGAAAGATCTTGAGAAGTTTACATTGCCTTAGTAAAAGAAGTACAAGCTAGTAGATGTTCTTTCCATTGGCTCGGTTTGAGCTCCTCGGATGTCTGTTGGCCTCTGCGTACGGCGTGGGGTGCTGAGCCTCATAAGTATCCGACGTACCCCCCACCGACATGACCATGATTTGGCCGATTGTTAACTCTCCGGGAGGGGGACGTTGCTCCTGCTCACGGTCAGCTTGCCACTTTTCCCGCGAGTACGCTGCAAGGTGTCCCGAACGGATGAGCTCCTTGATGTAGTCTCGGAGCTACTTACAGCTCTCCGTGGAGTGGCCTAGCGATCTATGAAAACTGCAGTAGGGGACCCGAGTACGCTTTGCCGCCATGTGTGAGATCGGGGGGAGCTTGAAGAACCCCTCGTCCTTGGCCTCCTCAAGCAGTACCGTCTAGGAGACGTTGAGCAGGGTGTACTCCTGAAATCTCGGGGAGTAGGGCTTTGGCCGCTCAAGTCTCTTTCTCTCTTCCCTCGCTCTTTTCTTCTGGTCAGTTTGCTCTGCCCCGGGGAGATTTTCGTTCACCTCGGACTCGAGCTGGATTTCGCGCTCGGTCCAGGCCTTTACGTCGGCCATGGTCTTAGGTTGCGCTAATGCAAAGGAGCGTAACCACTCCTTATGCCTAAGACTAGATCTCAGGAGGGCTGTGATGACTGTCTCGTCCCGATGTTCAGGGACCTCGAGAAGGGCATTGTAGAAGCGGGTGACGTACGCTTTGAACGTTTCTTTGTCCCCGCTCTGGATCGTGAATAGATGGTCGACGGTCCGTTTCTGCCATCTATTCCCGACGAAATGGCCGAGGAATTGGATGGCCAGCTCTTCGAAAGTTGAAATCGAGCATGGCGCGAGTCCTCAGAACCAGTCTCGTCCGGAGCGGATGAGAGTGGCCGGGAAAGCTAGGCATTGGGTGGCGTCAGAGTTGTCTTGGAAGCTCATCCCTGCGTGAACGCGTCCAGATGGTCCTTCAGGTTTGACTTCCCGTCGAAGGGCGAGACCTTGGGGGGCTTGTTCCGGGAGGAGACATAGACGGTGAGAAGCTCCTCGATAAAGGGATTTGTGAGGGAGTCGGCGGCGTATTTATCCCCGTCGCTCGAGTGGAGACCTTCTCGATGCATGCCCTCGATCTTCTTTCCGAGAGCGTCGAGCCGGCCATGGAAACCTGACGATTCGGCACATTCCGATCTTTATACCCTGCAGTTAGAGACCTGTGTCTGGCCGCGGCCCTGGTTCCTCTCGATGAGGTTCCTCAGGTCCCCTGGTGAGGTAGTCTTCGAGCTACCGTGACGAGTCACATATGTGCGACCCCGTCGAGGGAGGGGGTGTTGGTCATGCCTGGGAGCAGGCGAATTGACCGACATCTCCTCGGGAGGGACAGGAGAATGCAGGGGCTCGGGGCGAGGCACTCGGGCGACAGACCTCGGTGTTGAACTGCTGGGTGCCCATCGGGTCATAGAATATGTTGGCCCGAGAGATCGGCGGCGGCGGGAGGTAGCGAGGCGGTGGTCGGTAGTGCCGACACGAGCAGAGTCTTCTCTCCCTCTGTAGGGGTCCTGTTCCTGAGGTGGGGGAGCGGCGACTTGGGGAGCTTGCCCCGCCGTTTGGACACGGACGAGCGCGTCCACGATGGACGCAAGTCGATCTATCCGGGCTGCTAGGACGTTGATGGCGTTCGGAGGAGGAGATTCATCCGCGCCTCCGTTGTGGGGGGAGGTGGCGGCTAGTGCTTGGATCGTCGTGGTGACCGCTCGCCATTAGGTTGAGATTGGAAGATGAACTTTTATTTTTGTGGAATCAAGGAGTTCCCACAGACGGCGCCAGCTAACGCGGGTTGGATCACGTCAAGATGTTACCTTCCGTTTGTAGGGTGTTTTTCGTCACCCCATTGAGATGGGAATACGCACGCGCTTGTTAGGCGCATTACAGATTCCCCCTGCCTAGGGTAGGCTGGGATTTATTGATTGTGGGGATCCGGATCTCCGGCAGCCGTGGACTAAGCTGCCGTTAATTACCCCTCGCATTTGGAGCGAGAGAATCGCTGATTGATGGGTTAATTATTCATGCAAACTCAATGTGCAATGTATGTGTGTTGTGTTTTAAAAGGGGGTTATGGATATATCGGAGTCCCCGCAGAGTTTCATGGGAGTCCCGCTATCCGGATAACGGGCTAGGGGTCAAGGAGGCTAGCAGCCCCCTTGCGGGATGCGGGGCAGCGCCCCGGCCCAAATTTTTTTTGAGAAGAATAGTGTTGTACAGTATGTGTGTGTGTATATGTATATATACACACATATATATAAGGGAAAAGGGCATCCAAAGGATACGTGGGAGAAAGCGCTCGGGCGCTAGCGCTTTGAGCGTGGGGCGCTAGCGCTTTGGACGCTAGCGCCATACGTGCCAGGCACGTGGGCGTTCGGGCGCTAGCTCTTTGGCCGCTCGCGCAAGAGCGCCAGAGCGCTAGCGTTCTGAGTGCTAGCGCCCCACGTGTCAGACACGTGGGCACTCAGGCGCTAGCGCTTTGGGCGCTAGTGCAATAGCGCCCTATGTGTCGGACACGTGGGCGCTTAGGTGCTAGCGCTTTGGGCTCTAGCACAAGAGCGCTACGTAAGAGCGCTAGCGCTTTGGGCGCTACGCAAGAATGCTAGCGCTAGCGCTTTGAGCGTTAGTGCCCTACGTGTCGGACACGTGGGCGCTCGGGCGCTAGCGTAAGAGCGCAAGAGCGCTAGCGTCCCATGTGTCGGGCACGTGGGCGCTCGGGTGCTAGCGCTATGAGAACAAGGGCGCTAGCGCTTTGAGCGTTAGGGAGACAAAAGGGACTTGTACTCCCAGAAAGGAACACTTATTATTTATTTTTATTTTTGTGTGTGTGTGTGTGTGTGTGTGTGTGTGTATATATGAGGAGTTAAACTCATATATATGAGGAGTTAAACTCTTAGGCTATTTTGAAACCGATGAAGGGGGGCTTCTCCCCTCGAGCCCTGGAGCTTCCCCAAAGTGGGGTTCCTGGAGATGGGTCTTCTTCTTCTTCCTTTGTCGGCCGGATCTTGAAGATCAAGGAGTATGAGATTTTAAAAATCTCTTCTTTTTGAGATCTGATGGTAGATCTGAGTTCCCCTTTGTGGGTTTTGTGGCGAAAAACTACTTAGTTTTATAAAAGGAAGAGTAAAACTCTTGATTTAATTCAAAAGAAAGAAGAAGGTTTTAGAACCTTGAGGAAGAAGAAAGAGGTAAAGGCCCTAATTTTGGGGAATGAAAAAAATTTATCTTTATTCATCATCATGTTGCTTTATATAGGCTTACATATTTACATATAGCCCTTTGGGCTTTACAAAATGGCATTTTGCCCATCCCATGGCTCATGTGCCATTTATTTTTGCACATAAGCCATGGGTTTACAAAAATTTGGCTTTATGCCCATTTTGTTTACATTCATGCATAAAAAAATTACATAAAAATTATTTATTACATGATTTCATTTTGGCATGGGGGGAAGGCCGGTCGTTTCATGTTCGGACTCGACCTGGCCATGGGCCCACTTGGCTTGGGATTGACATTGACTTTGACTTGGTCAACCGGGGTGCAATTTTCGACTTCAACAAAGTGCCCTCCCATCAATAAATGCACACCACATATGTGAGTCGTGTGCATGAAATTGATGGATCTTCTTTCGCGTGGAGGCGACTTGCTTTGGTTCCCACTTTTTGGGATGCACTGCCCTTTTTACGACTTGGACGGTCGACGCTTGACGCGTCTCCGAGACGAAGTGTCTGTGGAAGACGTTTCCCTGGCCCAAAGTGATCTAGTTCCCGCTTTATAAGAAGCCTGCACTGCCATTTTTGCGACATGGACGGTCGACGCTTGACGCGTCTCCGATGCGGAGTGTCCGTGGTAGACGTTTCCCTGGTCCGGAGTGATCTGGTTGCTACTTTGTAGGAAGCCTGCACTGCCCTTTTTGTGACATGGACGGTCGACGCTCTGATCCGGAGCGATTTGGTTCCTGATTTGTGGGAAGCCTGCATTGCCCTTTTTGCGACATGGACGGTCGACGCTTGACGCGTCTCCGAGGCGGAGTGTCCGTGGTAGACGTTTCCCTGGCTCGGAGTGATCTGGTTCCTACTTTGTAGGAAGCCTGTACTGCCCTTTTGCGACATAAATGGTCGACGCTCTGATCCGGAGCGATTTGGTTCCCGATTTATGGGAAGCCTGCACTGCCCTTTTTGCGACATGGACAGTCGACGCTTGACGCGTCTCCGAGGCGGAGTGTCCTTGGTAGACATTTCCCTGGCCCGGAGTGATCTGGTTCTTGCTTTGTAGGAAGCCTTGTTTCCCCCAATCAGAGCAAAGCTTTATTTTGAAATTCAAAATTCAAAAATTGAAGCAACGCTTCAGGTCCAACGCTAGGCGCGTTGCGCGCTACGTGTCAAACACGGATGCGCTAGCGCCAGGTGCGCTGCGCCAGCGCCAGGTGCGCTGCGCCCTAGGCAGTGCACCATGTGTGCGCTAGCGCTAGGCACGCTGCGCGCCATGTGTCAGACACGGATGCGCTAGCACAGGCTGCGCTGCGCTCTGGGCAGCACACCACGTGTCAAACGTAGGTGCGCTAGCGCAAGGTACGCTGCGCTCTGAGCAGCGCACCACATGCAAAGCACGGGTACGCCAGCGCTGGAATTCTAAAATTCCCCACCGTTAGATCAAAAGATCTAATAATAATGATAAATCATTAATTAATCAAAATTAAAATTCTGTTATGGAAAGATTTTCCAATCTTGTTAAAAACAAGAAAATTGCCTTCTGTAAAACAGAAGCCCTAGGATCAAAGATCTAACGGTGGGAAATATCCCCAAATCAATTAGAGAAAGATCTCTTTAACTGATTTAACAAATCAACTTGCCCTATATAAAGGCCCCAAGATTTCAAGTCTAATATAGAGAAACCCACCTATAAACTTTGAGAAATTCAAAGAAAAAAGAGCAAGCTTTTGAAAGAAGATTATTTCTTCAAGGTAAAGATCATGAATGATGAACACAGAGATGAAATCATCTCATAAAAAGAAGAATTATCTTCTTAAAATATCATAGATCTACAAAGACCAAGGTCTTTCATAAAAGAGATCAAAAGATCTCATCACATAATAAAGAAGAATATATTCTTCACACAGATCATTGATCTATAAAGGCAAGCCCTTTCAAAAATAAGAACTGTTGTTCTTAAATCTTGAGACAAAGTCTCTTCTAAAAGAACATAAATTTGTTCCCAGATCATAAAATTGATCAATTGCGCTTTGTGCTCATGAAATGGGCCTTGCACTCTTGAACTGCGCTTCTGCGCTCTCTGGACCGGCGCTCTGCTCCAAAATGCGCCACGTGTCAACTACGTATACAACTTGCGCTTTGCGCTTCTGAAATAGCGCACTGTGCTCATGGGCTGACGCTCAGCGCCAAGCGCGCCACGTGTCACTCACGTGTGCGCCTCTAAATTAATAGCGCAATGCGCTCATGGACTAGCGCTTAGCACTCATAAATTGGCACACTGCGCTCATCATCTGGCGCCTAGCGCAGGACATGACACGTGTCCCTTACATGCGCGCCACGTGGCAGAAGCGCACTGCACTTTTTGATCAGCGCAAAGCGCCTAGCGCACCATAGGTTGCGCTGACATAACACAAATTGTTCTTTAATGAGCCAGAGCTCTGCTGAATGCTTTGCATTCAATATAAGACAAATGAAAAGATTTTTTTTTGCCAAGATCTAATGCTCAGCATTATTAAAAGGGCCAAGCCCAAATAAAGGCTCAATAGCCAGAATAAAATATTAAACATTTATTGGACTTAGCCCAATATTGGCCATAAGTCCTCAACTTATATTTAATTGAGCCTATCTACTCATGAATATTTAACAGATCTTAGTCCCAAATTGAACTATAGATCTTTCAACCAACTCACACCGGTTCGAGGGTACATTTCTTTACTCCTCTGATATTTGTCGTTGTAATCCTTCAACGTCTTCAGAGAGGTGACGGGTCCCGACAACAATACATTTCATAGACTATGTCGTCTTTAAACCGGAATGTGGGGTCTTTAAACTCACGGACTACGATGTCCTTAACCTGGACCGTGGGGTCCTTAAGCCCATGGACTATGATGTTCTTAACCTTGGACTGTGGGGTCCTTAAACTCACGGATTACGATGTCCTTAACCTGGACTGTGGGGTCCTTAAGCCCATAGTCTATGATGTCCTTAACCTTGGACTGTAGGGTCCTTAAACTCATGGACTACGATGTCCTTAACCTGGACTGTAGGGTCCTTAAGCCTATGGACTATGATGTCTTTAACCTTGGACTGTGGGGTCCTTAAACTCATGGACTATGATGTCCTTAACCTTGGACCACCATGTCCTTAAACTGGTAATCGACCGCAACGTCCCTAAACTAAACAACAGAGGCCAAACGCTTTCTTTTTGGATCTAAATGATCCTGTTAAGTTGATCTTAGTCTAGAAATTAGACTAACGTATCCTTAACTAACGTTTAAGTTGATCTTAGTCTCAAATGAGGCTAACGTATCCTTAAACCCAACCCCAAACCCAAATCTAAGAAAAATACAGATTTGGACTAATCTACGCCCTACGGGCGACAACATAAATTAGTCTCCGTATACAATCCACGGGCAACCAAAAATAAAACAAACACACACGACACGAAGTGATCATCTGGAGAAGGAGAAAGTTGTTACCGCGATGCGGTAGCGTAATTTACTGCAGGGGCTTGCGCCTGCAGGGAAGAGCGTCCCCACAATAAAAAAAACCCTCATCATGAGGGAGAATCTGATGAAGTATGCTACATCGGCCGCATCCTTTTAAATCTTCGATACATACTGTCATAAATCAACTTGGCATCTTCGGAGAGGTGGACGGATAACACCAATTAGCATCTGCCGTGAAATTCAGGCAAGACGGACCTGTGCGTCTTCGCCCACGTCTTTCGGCAGGGAACAGATTCTGGCACGCCCGGTGGGACCTTTTCCTCTTTCCACTCCACACTTCGTGTGTCGCATTCGCGAACGAATTGCGGTTTGATATGCTTGTCCTTGGGTTCGAGGTACTAAGATTTGGTGTCTTGCTGGGTGCAGAAAACAGTGGCGTCTATTTGCACGAAGTGTTCCAGCTGCAATTGCAACTCGCGTTCCGCCTCATCTGGAGGCATAGCTTACGGGCCCTATGCGGCCTTCCTGTTCACAATGCCGATAGAGCAGGTGACGCAGGCTACCACCGGTTTGTTCTTCGGGACCATGCTCCTATCAGTGAACATTAACATCCCGCTGCCGCAAGAAGTGCAAAAGAAGTCGGTCTTTGATCGGCTCACTACTACCACGGCCCCTCTCAACGGGTCGTCCGATGTCAAGCCAACAGCATCAGTCTTCGATAGACTGAGCCTGAACTCCGATGGGCCTGTCAAGAAGCCCACGATACCTGAAGCGGCCATCCCAAAGCGGATAGCCATTCCTGCTCTTGATGTCACTAAAGAAGCTTCTCCCGTCTAGGGATCGGTCTTTACGAGGCAGGCTACTCCGGCTCCCGTCCCTGCTCAAAGGTCTGTCTTCGACAGATTGGATACTGCTGCTCGACGAACGTCGGTCTTCAAGAGGCTGGTACCAGCAACGCCTTACCAGAACAGAGGGCATGACGAAGTCACCCCTCAAGCTGAAATAATCCCAACGGTTCGACACGCTCGACGTCGCCACTGGCGCCGAGTAAGAAAGGCTGGGGGCAACTCCCCCTCTGGGTTAACTCCACCAGCCTCAACGGTGGAGATCGATGCTGCTGTTCCAACAAGGAACAGCTTTGAATTGCTGAACAAGGTGCGCAGGAACTCTCCTACCGCCGTACTGAAAAGATCTTCCCTGCCCATAGAGAATGTTACAAAAACGAAGCCGGAGCAGCCCCCTCAGCGTCTGTCCTCCAAAATTTACAAAGTCTGGCGACGGGTTCAGGACTCAGTAATTGATCAAGATTACTCTCGCCGGCAAAAAAAGGTGAAGGTTCAGCAGGAAGAAAACCGTCCTGTCAAACCACAAAAGACGACAACTGTTTCCTGATTTAAAATCAGGAAAGCTTACGAAGGAGGCATCACGTGCTAGCACATGACCAGCAGTCACGTGTTGGCACGTGACATTTGAAAGCAGCGGACTCATTCTCTGATTAAATCAAGAAAAATGCTCCAAACGAGGGTCACGTGCTCACACGTGACCAGGGGTCACGTGGTGGCATGTGACGGCTAAGCAGCGGCCAGAAGACAGAGCGCAAAAAGAAGAAGAAAGCTCGTTCCAGGGGGTCACGTGCCTACACGTGACCAAGGGTCACGTGCCTACACGTGACCAAGGGTCACGTGGCCACACGTGACCGGCTTTCAAAGCCTATCTATTTAACAGAATTAAATTCTGAACAGCATTCAAATCTTTCCAAAGGAAAATGATTATTTGGAACCGATTGGACTAAAGATTTAAAGGTGATTAAATATCATCTATTTGTGGAAAAATCCTGAACTTGGAAAGATTTCCCCTTGAAATCTAACCGAAATAACAAAGGAAAATCTCTGGATTTAAAATCCAATGGTGAATAGAATTCACCTAATAATCCAAAAGACCAGATGAATGATGAATGCAAATCAAATCTCTCAATGAAAGATTCACCAAAACTAATTGATTCTGCTCCTTCTCCTATAAATAGGAGTCAAAGGAGAGGGTTTGGGAGACACAGAGGGATAGACAGAAAAAGAGAGATAGAAAAAGAGAAATATAGAGCCTTGAGACTCTGGAAGAATTTGATCTTCTGCAGAAGAAAATCCTAGGTAAGAAAGGGAAGGTCCTTAAAAGAGAATTTAATTCTCAAAAGAGTTTAACTCTTAAAAAGAAGAACATAGTTCTCTCTTTAGTGGAGGATCTGCAAAGTGCACATCTCCCTTTGAATTGAGAATTTAATTCTCATTGGGTTGAGATCCTGCCATGCAGATCCAAAGCATAGAGAGGGAATGGAAGTTTGAGAATTTAATTCTCACAAAATATAGGAATTTAATTCCTTTAAGATAAAATTAGGGTTTGACCCTATGTTATAGGAATTTAATTCCTCTAAAGTTTATTGTTAGGGTTCAACCCTGCGAAGAATTTAATTCTTAAAGAGATTAACAGATCTTTTAAAAAAAAATACAAAGAGGCAGGGTTACGTGCAACCACGTGACCCCGAAAAGATCCACAGAGAAGGGCCTTTGAGGCAATGCCTCACGTGACCCACGTGACCCTTGGCAGAAGCTTTAACATACAAGCATTTAAATGCCCATCACGTGATGGCACGTGATGCTCCAAAATATGCAATATCCTCAGCAGAACAAATGAAGGGAGGGCGCCCTCGCTTGCTACCACGTGACCCCTCTTGCCTCAGGGTTTAACACTAAATTGGAACCTCTGAATCCAGTGTTTAACACTGTTTGGCCTTAGTGTTCAACAGTAATTAAAGAACTTTATTTGCAGTTTTTAAACACTGAATTTCTTAGTGTTTAACACTAAATTAAACCCTGTTAACAGAGCTTAACATTAACTACCTTAGCGTTCAACACTAAATTAAAATCTCTGTCACCAGTGTTTAACACTGGTTATTCTTAGTGTTTAACACTAATTTGAGATCTCTGTTGCTAGTGTTTGACACTGATTTGCTCTAGTGTTTAACACTAATTTGAACCCTCTGTTGCTGGTGTTTAACACCAACTGTCTTTTAGTGTTAAAACACTAACTTGCTCCCAGTGTTCAACACTGCTGATCTTTAGTGTTTAACACTAACTTTAGCCCAATTGGCTAAATGGCCAGAGGCAAAGCCTCTCCTTCAATGGACCAATAGGAAGCCAATATTCCAAACATGTTTGGACTTAGCCCAAGATGGCAATAAGTCCTCAATTCAAACTTAACTAGGCTGATGGGCTCATAACATAATTAATTGGTCCTGGTCCCAAGCTGGACCAAAGACTGTTTAATCTACCTTGGTTTAAGGGTACATCTCTTCACTCCTTTGATACTTGGCGTTGTAATCCCTCGACGTCTTCAAAGAGGTGACGGGTCCCGATGACCACACATTGATACGGACTGTGGGGTCCTTAAACTCATGGACTATGAGGTCCTTAACCTTGACCGGAATGTCTTAAAACTAACAACGGACTATGACGTCCTTAACCTTGACCGAGATGTCTTAAAACTAACAATGAACTGTGGGGTCCTTAAACCAATAGACTATGACGTCCTTAACCTTGACCGAGATGTCTTAAAACTAACAACGGACTGTGGGGTCCTTAAACCCATGGACTATGACGTCCTTAACCTTGACCGAGATGTCTTAAAACTAACCTTAGACTGTGGAGTCCTTAAATCCATGGACTATGACGTCCTTGACCTTGACCGCAACGTCTTAAAACTAACATCGGACCGCAATGTCCTTAAACTACCTATTGATCGCAACGTCACTAAACTAAACAACAGGGCTCCCTTAATTGCTCTATTGTTGGATCTAAACGATCCCGTTAAGTCGATCTTAGTCTAAAAACTAGACTAACGTGTCCTTAACAAATGTTTAAGTCGATCTTAGTCTCAAACGAGGCTAACGTATCCTTAAACCCAAACCCCCAAACCCAAATCTAAGATAATACGGATTTGTACTAGTCCACGCCCTACGGGCGACGACATAACTCAGTCTCCGTATACAATCCACGGGCAACTAAACACAAAACAAACACACACGACACAAAGTGACCATTTGGAGAAGGAGAAAGTGGTTAACGCAGTGCGGTAGCATAATTAACTGCAGGGGCTTGCGCCTGCAGGGAAGAGCGTCCCCACAATCAAAAACCCCTCAAGCGAGGGGGAATATGACGAAGTCTGCTACCTCGGACGCATCCGTTTAAACCTTCGATATACGGTGCCATAAATCAACTTGGCATTTTCGGAGAAGTAGACGGATAGCACCAATTAGTATCTGCCCCGAATCTCAGGCAAGACGTCCGCCGTCGGCCGCCGTTCGGAGGGGAACAGATTCTGGCACGCCCGGTGGGACCTTTTCCTCTTTCCACTCCACACTTCGTGTGTCGTGTTCGCGAACCAAACACGGTTTGCTAATAGTTGCCCTGGGGTTTCAAGGTACTAAGATTCGGCGTCTTGCTTATTGCAGAAAGCAAAGAATCAATGGCTTCCACTTGTGCGACATGCTCCAACTGCAATTGCAACCAACGCTCTGCCTCGCAAGGAGGTATAGCCTAGGGACCCCAAGCTGCTTCGCTGTTCACAATCCCCGTGGAACAGGTCACTCAAGCCACCACAGGGTTGTTTTTTGGGACCATGCTCCCGCCAACAAGCTTCACCGCTCCTGTGCTAACAACGGAAGCTCCCAAGAAGTCGGTCTTTGATCGGCTTGCCCCTGCTGCGGCCCCTCTCAACGGGTCGCCCAACACCAGCGCCTCGGTCTTCTCCAGACTAGGCCAGAGCTCCTGTGAAACCGCAATGAGGCCTGCAATCCTAGAGAAGGCTGCTCCTGAGAAAATAACCAGTCCTGCTCCTGAAGTCGTCAAGGCGGCTTCCCCTGCCAAAAAGTCGGTCTTTACAAAATTGACTGTTCCAGCTCCCGCTCCTGCTACCCAAAGGACATCAGTCTTTAACAGGCTAACACCAGCAGTGACCCCCCACATACACAGGGGGCAAGATGAGGCTATCGCCATCACCGAGCCGATGCCATCAGCATGACACGCTCGATGTCGTTACTGGCACCGAGTGAGAAAGGCCGGAGGCAACTCCCCTTCTGGGCTAAATCCTCCAGCCCCGACGACAGAAGTTAATGCTGCTGTTCCAACTGGGAACAGCTTTGAGATGCTAAATAAGATGCGTAGGAATTCTCCTACCGCGGTGCTAAAGAGGTCTCCCCCTCCGCTGAAAAGGGCTATAGAAGTGAAGCCAGAACAGCTCCAATCTCCTTAACGGCTGTCCTCCCGAATCTATAAAGTCTGGCGGCAGACCCGAGACTCGGTGATCGATCCAAATTTCTCCCACCAGCACAAGAAGCTGAAAATCCAAAAGGAAGTCAGTCGCCAGGCTAAGCCACGAAAACCTGTCTGGGTGCCCACCTCAACGGCCCCTTCAATTTCCACTGCTCATAAAAAGAGGAAGCCAGAGAAGATCCCCCAGCCTGCAATGAGAGCTAAAGGCACTAAGCCCAGACGCCCTAAGTCTAGGGGCATGATGGTCCATACCGTATACATGGCGTCAGGAAAGGAAGACAGCCGTGCGTCTACAGGTCATAGGCCGCTTACACGGTCAGTGACCAAGGCGCAGGAGCAGCAACAGAAGCTCCAAGAGATGATGAATGCTATGGCCGCACTTACCGGGCCAAAAGAAAACCCAGAAACGTCCTCGGATGAACGCCAGGAGGAAGAAACCGACGCCGAATTCCTTCGCCGAATATTGGAGAAGAAGGACAAAGCGGCTGCTGAACAAGCAGCCAACATACAGCGTATGGGCCTTCTCTTCCAAGATATGATAGGGATGATGATACAATAAGATCCTCCGGCTGAAGAGACCCCGATCGTCCTCGGAGACGATAGGGGAGAGACATCAAATCCCCCGCCGGCTTTGTCAACGGCTAAAGAGGATAAAATCTCTAAAACTGATTTGGACGAGTACATAGCCCAGCAAATACGGGTTCATCATGCGACTGAAGCAGCCGGTCAGGTCGTAAAAACAGGGCGGCCATATCCAAGCTGATACGACCAAATCAAGAACCCGCCGGGTTACACGATTCCCAAGTTCCATGTTTAAAAGGGAACGGGCAATCCTCACCAGCATGTTGCCCAGTTCAGGGCACTCTGCGGCAACACCGGCGGTGATGACAAGATTTTGCTTCGCCAGTTTGTTAGAAGTTTATCAGATACGGCGTTCGAGTGGTACTCTGAGCTCCCGAACGACTCTATCAAGACCTTCGCAGAGATGGAATTATTGTTTACCCAACGCTTCGTGAGTGCCAGCGAGCGTACCCCGATAACGGCATTGATCAATGCCAGGGTAAAGCCGGGCGAAACATGGGTCCAATATGCTATACGGTGGCGTAATTTATGGTCAAAATGTGAGCAGCGTATAGAAGAAGCTCCTGCGGTAGGAATGTTTGTGGGAACTCTAGACCCTCATGCAACTATCTCCCAGTTCATGATGTTCTTTAAGCCGACCACGTTTCAGGCATTGATCGACAAGTTGGCCCAGATGGACCAGATGGGTCACAGACCGTCTCCCCCGAAGCCAGAACCCTGGAATGACAAGGGTAAAGGGAAGGCAACCTTCGTTGCGAATGCTCAGCAGCAGCCCAGTAACCCAAAGCTGGCGGATCAGCTGGAAGAAAGACGACGGTATTATAATGAGAAGATGAAGCGTCCCTACTCGTTCCCACGGGACAAGACGAAACGGTTATTCGAGCTGGCAGTACGCAACAGGCTTATAAACTTGCCGAATCCAAGGCGACCGCCACAACCCACTGAGGTGAATAACCCTAACTATTGCCCTTACCATCAAACGGTAAGCCATCCGATTGAGAATTGCTTCGTTTTCAAAGGATGGATTGAAGATCAATACCTCAAGGGAAAGTTTGTGCTGTCCGAAAAATGGAAGGTGAACCCGCCACAGCCGCATGCTCCTAAGAAAGCAGATACACCGGGGGCAACCTGTTCCTTTATTGAAGAAGCTCCATGGGAGGTCATGCTATCAGTTAAAACCAAAAGGATGCCGAGTGACCTTCATGCGTGCCCGGCGGTCGAGTGGAAGAACCCGCTTGAACCTCAAATTATCGAAGGGATGCTGAAGCCATGTCCAACTATAAAAATCAGTGGTTATAGCCCAAGTACTCACACCCAACCGTCAAAATCTTCGATGAAAAAGAAGAAGTCCAGGAAGTCCGTGAAGCCTGGAGACAAGCGCACGGATTTGCAGAAACAGATTGATGCGCTGGAGGAGTACAATCAAAAGGCGCGGAATCCCGTCACACTGCAAGAGTTCTTTAACCACGTCTTTCAGGAGAAAGATGATGGAGAAAACTCGTCAGATGAATTCGAGGGATATGTGGCAAGTTGTCATATGATTTCCCACTCGGAAGATGAGGAAACTCCTGGCACTGAGAAACTGGGGGCACAGCCTGAGCCAGAACTTATACGGCCAACAGATGAAATGATCAACGCCTTTCTAGACGAGATTCGTTTGAAAAGTAAAGCCGATCAGGAGCGTGAGAGGGCCGCATTGGAAGGAGCCAAACGCAAGCGACCGAACGAAAGAGTCGAAACACTTCCGCCAGATCAAAAGATATCCGATGCGAATAAAAACATGTTCAACAAGAGAAAAAGGTTTGCCAAAGCCATGTCGATGGGGATGAAGCTACCACCCTCGCAAGAGAACACGTTCGATGAGGCGGAGAGGCACCCAAATTATTGCTCATACCACCGGAAAATTTTGCACCCTACGGAGGAGTGCGACGCTTTCAGAGTATGGTGGCAGGGATATGTTGCTCACCGGCAACATTTTAAGCGCATGAAACACAAAGCTCGTCAGGAGAAAAAAGGTACGGCCGAAGGACACAAAAGAACCACCGGAAATTGTTACATGGTCGACACCGGAGGGTCACAAGTTCTCACCTTTGGGAGCGACTCTGATGAGGAAATGGCTTTGAGCCCTCTCTTTAAAGAATCCGTTTTAGGGAAATAAGAAGAATCGGAAGCCTGCGAAAACATTCAGCTGCGCAATCGCACGCTCCCGGAAAAGAATCTCGGACCCGCAAATAGAAAAGATAAGGGAAAGGAAAAGGTAACTGAAGATATCACCTTAGATGACCAAGTCATGAAAGAGTTGGCTGCCAAAGATCCTCCCAGGAAGGGTAAGATGGACTACAACATCCTGGCGCACCTAAGGAAGCTACCTTCTCAGCTCAGCATTCTCGACGCCCTCCTATTATCAAAAGAAGCGCGAGATTCATTAATCAAGGCGTTGCAAGAACCCGAGCAATTCCAAGCCTTCCTCGCCGCGGAAAGGATGAAGGATGAACTGGAAGAAGTGCACACGGCCGACGTCACTTTCGGTGATGAAGACCTTCTCCTCGGGACGTGCGACCACAACCGTCCCCTATATGTCTCTGGATACTGCCATGATATCAAGATAGGCAAGATCCTGGTGGATAATGGATCCTCCGTCAATCTCCTTAATGTTCGGGTGTTGAAGGAAATCTGCATGAGTGTGCAACACCTCGCTCGTGACAAAATTGCCATCTCCGGTTTCGACTCCCAGTCGTCGCGGACTCTCGGATCCGTGATATTAACATTACGCTTTGGACTACTCGTCACGGACATCAAATTTCACGTCATTGATGCCAAGACCTGCTACAACGCCTTGCTCGGTCGTCCTTGGTTACATGAATACAACATCATCCCTTCTACACAGCATCAGTGTATGAAGTACTTCAAGGATGGCTTCGAATATACCGTAACAGGCGAGCTGAACCCATTTTCCGTGAACGAAGTCCGCAAATACGAAGATGCGAAGTACTTTTTGCCAGACTTCGAGGATACAGAAAAGTGTCACAAGCCGGAGAACAAAGCCGCCGCCATCATCCCTGTTTTCGGGAGCGATACCGAAGAAGAAGAAGAGATAGTCTACGCTGGTCCGTCCCGACGCAACAACCTGGGACCGTCCGCCCTCATGTTGATCTTCGGAAGTGACTCGGAAGATGAAGTTAATGCCGTGTTCTCTAGTCGGCCGTCAATACAAGAATCCTCTGGCGATGATCAGAGTTTGCAAATCACCATGGTGCCGCAGGAACACTACAAGGATCTCGACACACTTCAAGCTTACAATGTGCAGGACCTGCAGACGTGTTACGTCCCTCCCAGGCGAACGGGTGAGAAGGTGATCCTATTCTATCGGTCCTCGGAAACGAGAGTAGAGAAAGAGATCTGGCATGGCGCGGATTCTACACTCGACAGACTCCAACCCATCAGTTTGCCCAGATATTACACAAAAGGACTAAAGAGCCTATTGAAGCGCCAAGGGGTACCCTTAAAACAGACTGTTCGACAAGCTCGATTCTACAACAGGATTTGGGATGTCCCTGGAACTCAGTACAAATTGCCCAACGGGAGAATGGAGACACTTGGGCTAGGATATGTGAGATCCGGGAAACGGGAGCGAGTCCACGGTAGCTACGGCATATATAACTTCGATGAGGAGGAGGACGCCCTGTCAAGCAATGCCAACCCCTCATCAAAACTGGATCCCGCAAGCGAATTGCCGAGTCCGTCGTTTAAAAAACGAATGGACAAGCTTATCAGGAAAGTGGGTCAAAAAGCTCGGGAAAATCACAACCGCGAGATGGCCATCTACGAGAAGGCCAGGACGCAACGTCTGTTTCAACAGGCTGCAAAAGACAAGGGTACTCCTCCCTGTCAACCCGTTGTACAAAAGGCCCGACGCAGAGGCAGAAGTAAGTCAAGAGGCGGAAAAAGGAGTCGACAACAGCGACGCAGGATTAGAGAGTCGTGTGATCAGGCATTGCGCGGTCCGGATTTGTCCCTCATGAAGAAGATGAGTCGAGCGTATTCCTTCCCTTGAGCTCGCCATAAAATATCAAATGATCGCACTTCCGGAGTCTAAGCACCCTGAGCAAGTTAACGAGGTTTCTCATTCGGGCTATTGCTCTTATCACCGAGCCATAGGACACCCTATTGAAGACTGCTTCACGTTCAAGAACTGGGTCGAAGACCAGTACCAGCAAGGCAGATTTGCTTTATCCAGCAGCTGGAGGGTAACGCCACCACAAAAGCACGAACCCAAAGCCGCAAGAGCAGAGCCAGATCCACATCGGTCTTGGAAGCGGATTCGCACTTGTCACATGATTACAATTTTAAAAGAAGAGCCCGAGAATATGGATGACCTTCCCTGGTGCTTTGAAAACAGCAACGACGAGGTGATCTCAGAATTTCCACCAGCTCCGAAGGAACTGGAAGATGGCATACATACGACTGCAGATAACTTCAAGAAGATTGAGTTGGGATCGGAAGACGATCCTCGACCAACATTCGTCAGCGAGCTGCTATCTGAGGAAAGGGTGGCGGCGCTAAAAGACGTGCTTCTACAACATAGAGATTGCTTCGCGTGGAACTATTTCGAGATGCCAGGATTAGATCCAGAGATTGCGGTACATAAATTAGCAATATCACCGGATATCAAGCCAGTCAAACAGGCGTCGAGACGGATGCGGCTCGAGCTTGAAATGAGCATTAACGCCGAAGTCAAGAAACTAATCGATTCCGGGTTTATCCAGGAGGTACAGTATCCTAATTGGGTCGCCAACATCGTCCCGGTGATGAAGAAGAATGGGACAGTACGCATATGTGTGGACTTCCGAGATCTCAATAAAGCCTGCCCGAAGGACGATTTCCCAGTGCCGGTCACCGAACTGATGATAGACAATACGTCCACTCATGAGGTTTTCTCCTTTATGGACGGTTCATCAGGGTACAATCAGATAAAGATGCATCCGGACGACCAGAAGCACACCGCTTTCCGGACTCCTTTGGGTATATTCTGCTACAAAGTTATGCCCTTCGGTCTAAAGAACGCCGGTGCTACCTATCAAAGGGCCATGACAAAGATCTTTGATGATCTCATACATGAAATCGTCGAGTGCTATATCGATGACCTCGTAGTGAAGAGCATGTCATACGAAGAGCATTTAGAGCATCTGAAGACCGTGTTTCAACGCCTTCGGCAATATAATTTGAAGATGAATCCCCTCAAATGCGCGTTCGGAGTCTCCTCGGGTAAATTCCTGGGATTCATCATCCGACACCGAGGTATTGAAATAGATCCATCCAAGATCAAGGCGATCATGGAAATTCCACCCCCAAGGACTCTCAAACAGCTGCGGTCTCTCCAGGGGAAGCTCGCGTATAACCGGCGGTTTATCGCCAACCTGTCAGGCAAGTGCCGTCCTTACAGTCACCTGATGAAGAAGGGAACCCCGTTCGTCTGGGACCAAAAGTGCCAGAGCGCGCTAGATGAAATCAAGCAGTACCTGCAGAACCCGCCGGTGTTAGCTGCTCCAGTCAAGGGAAAGCCCTTATTCTTTATACAACAGCCCTTGAGGATTTCTTGGGCGCATTATGGGCGCAAGAGAATGACCAGGGGAAAGAAAGAGCACTCTACTACTTAAGTCGAGTTCTTCTGGGGGCAGAAAGCAACTATTCTCCCATTGAAAAACACTGCCCGGCATTGATCTTTGCGATAACAAAGCTCAGGCACTACGCATTGGCACATGAAGTCCGTCTCATTTCGAAGGTGGACCCTCTTAAATATTTAATGTCGAAGGCCATATTGACGGGGAGACTCGCTAAATGGGCCTTGCTCTTGTTGGAGTTTTCAATAACCTGTCGGCCTTTCAAGGCAGTGAAAGGCCAAGCCATCGCCGACTTCCTTGCTGAGCACCCGGTACCAGCCGGTTCACCTCTAAACTGCGATTTGCCGGACGAACATGCGTTTGACGCGATCGACGGTGGTGATACCCGATGGGAACTTTATTTCAATGGAGCTTCCTCCGTAAAGAAGCGGAAACAAAGTGCCCCAATGATCAAATCAGGGGTAGGCCTCATCTTCGTAACTCCACAAGGAGGGATAATGCGCTTTGCTTTCTCCTTAACAGAACCGAGGACGAACAATGAAGCCGAATACGAAGCTTTGATAGCAGGCCTCGAGATCGCCATTGACATGGGAATTGAAAACCTCCTCATATACGGGGATTCTCAACTGGTCGTTAGTTAAGTAAACAACAACTACCAAACGTGTAAACCGGAGTTGGTAAGGTACGGTGAAAAGGTGCAACAACTGTTGACCCAGATTCCCTCCCATACTTTGGAAAGCATACCACGCGCGGAAAATAGCAAAGCGGACGCGTTAGCTAAGCTTGCTAAAGAACTGGCTGACGAGAACCTCGATGACGTCAGAATCGTGGTACAAAGCCGTCGAGTGCTCGCCCTAGTAGAAATATCTCTGGAATCTTCCGAAGAAAAGGGAGCGACTGAGCAGGCGACCTTACAAATAAAAGAACGAGAAAAGGTTGAGGATTGGAGAGAAGTCTTTATAGACTACTTTAAGTCCCACCGGATGCCCGAAGAAGCGTCCTCAAGACATCAGCTCATGAAACGAGCTCTATCTTTCGCTCTCGTCAATGATACTCTATACAAGAGGTCATTTGACTCTCTGTGGATGAGATGCTTAGGACCTGACGAAGCAGAAAGAGTCGTTCAGGAAGTTCACGACGGAATATGTGGTTCTCACCAAGCGGGCCCAAAGATGAAGCTAAAGATCAAACGGATGGGCTAATACTGGCCCACGATGATTCAGGATTGCCTCGAATATGTGAAGCAATGTCACTCATGCCAAATCCACGGGGATTTCATCCACCAGCATCCGAATCCACTATATTCAACGGTGGCCAGCTGGCCGTTCGAGATGTGGGGAACTGACATAGTCGGTCCCATCGAATCAGCATCGTCTAGAGGACATCGTTTCATCCTGGCAACGACTGATTACTTCTCCAAATGGGCGGAAGCAGTACCGTTGAGGGAAGTGAAGACGGAGAATATCCTCCACTTTTTCAAAACGCACGTCATTTATCGGTTTGGAACTCCACGGCGGATTATCTCCGATAACGGGCCAGCCTACAGAAGCCATAAGATTAGCCGCTTCGCGCAACAGCATAATATAGACTGGAGATACTCCTCAGTTTATAATCCACGAGCTAACGGTCTGGCCGAGGCCTTCAATAAGACCTTGACAAAGATCATTAAAAAGACGGTGTCCAGAAATAAGAAGGACTGGCACGAGAGACTGCAAGAGGCTCTTTGGGCATATCGAACTACGTTCAAGACGGCCACGAACACGACGCCATACGCATTGGTATTCGGTACGGAAGCAGTACTCCCCCTTGAGATAGGCTACCTTCTCTACGAGTGGCAGTCCACCACGAGTTGACAGACGAAGAAAATGCTCGCCTTCGGCTTGAGGAGCTCGATGCCCTCGATGAAACCCGGCTCATAGCGTAACAAAATCTGGAAGCTTATAAAGCAAAGATGACGCGCTCGTATGAAAGATCGACCAGGCCGAGGACATTCCACCAAGGCGAACTTGTGTTAGTGGTCAAAAGGCCTATGATCCCCAATCGCGCCAAGCGAGAAAAATTCGAGCCGAACTACGAAGGCCCGTACATCATAGACAAGGTCTATCAGGGTGGAGCCTATCTACTCATGGATATGCACAGTGAAAGGCCTTTCAGGCCGATAAACGGCCGCTTCCTAAAGAAATACTACCCTTAATGAGCTACAGCCTAGGTCAATGATAGATGACGACGACTATATCCGCTCGCTATCTTCCTAAGCTCAAGCTCTATAAGTAGTAGCCGGCCCTCTCAATGACGGACCGAAACGTCCTTAAACTAACGACGGACCGAAATGTCCTTAAAACTACTACCGCAGCATCCTTAGGCTGACGAGATAAATAAAAAATAAAAATAAAAATAAAAATAAAAAAAGATATGTCCATAAGCAAAAATGGCACGGATGAAAACCCGAAAGGGCACCGTGAATAAAAACAGCAGGGCTACCGGCGAGTATTCATGAAAATTCGAAAGGGCGCGACCTCATAAAAAAATAAATAAATAAAAAATAATAAAATAAAAAAAAACGGTATGTCCATAAGAAAGAAGGGCACGAATGAAAACCCGAAAGGGCTCCGTGAGTAAAAACAGCAAGGCTACCGGCGAGTGTTTGTGAAAACCCGAAAAGGCGCAACCTAGTTAAAGGACACTTGCAGGGTCCTCACGACCTTGTAAGGAGAAACCTCCCGCGTGAGATCCTTACGACTCACAAGGGAGAAATACACTTAGGGATCCCCATGATTCCTAAGGAGAAAATACACTTGCGAGATCCTCACGACTCATAAGGAGAACTCTTTTATGGGACCTTCACGGCTCATAAGACTTGAAAGTCTTAAGTCACAGAGATTTAAACCTGTGCTTAAGCAAAATCCCCCACAACCCTCGACAATGCCCTACAAGTGGTCCAATATTGGCCCTTGAATACAATCCACGGGCGCGAATAAACATTTCCCCAGCAAATTCCTACCCGTGACTAGGGGTATGTCCATATGGTGAACAACCCTTATAAGTCCTCTCGGCTTATAAGGAGAAAACCCGCTTTTAGGATCCTTACGACTTACAGAGGAACATACACTTAGGAATCCTCACGACTCCTAGGGAGAAAATACACCTACAAGATCCTCACGACTTGTAGGGAGAAATACCTTTGTGAGACCCTTACGGCTCATGAAGTCAAAAGCCTTAGTCGACAGGACCCTAACCCTGTTTGCTAAGCCACCTTTGTTCAACATCGACAGAGGCAGATGATGATTTTTTCCTGGCCATATCCCAGTTGTAGCGGTGCTGATGCCGAAATTGGTGTCTAATTTCAGGTTTATGGCGAAAAGCCAGTAGGCCGCACATGCATGAAAAATAGCCGAAATGATGGGGCAACTCGCAATAAAAAGCAGCGAGTAAAAATGAAATAAATAGCCGAAATGATTGGGCACCGCGAAAAATAGCCGAAATGATAGGGCATTCGCGACCTTCGCGATATAAAAGCTGAAATGATAGAGCATCGCGGAAAAAGAAATAAAAAAAGTTTTAATTTATGCCCTACAGGTGATGTTCCATCACTCCCTGTATACAATCCAAGGGCGTAAACAAAGAAGTGATCACATGTCCCCCAGGTTTCATCAAAGAAAGGAGTCAAAACTCGACGGGCCGCAAGCGACCTAGAGATCATCCTAACACTCGTCGCGTAACAACGGACACAACTTCAAACAAAGCGGAACAGCGGCAACCCCCCCCCCAGTTCCATGGCCCGGCGGTACACATATCACCAACAATCAAACCTCTATTCCGTGAAATGCGGATACAATCAGCAAAATTCTTGGTTACGTGGAACGCGGATAACGTCACTTTTTGACCCCATGGAAAACGTCCAGAGCGGATCCTGGTCCTCGCAGAGCACGGCAGTGAACCCGTGTGAAGCATCCAGAGCGGAGCCTAGTCCTCGCCGAACACGGCAATGAA
Source organism: Agapanthus africanus (assembly GCA_030015575.1). Classification (NCBI taxonomy): domain Eukaryota; kingdom Viridiplantae; phylum Streptophyta; class Magnoliopsida; order Asparagales; family Amaryllidaceae; genus Agapanthus; species Agapanthus africanus. The sequence continues at coordinate 35,521,839 of CM057339.1, forward strand.
CCCGTGGGAAGCATCTAGTGCAAAATTCGTGGTTACGTGGAACGCGGATAACGTCACTCTTTGACCCCGTAGAAAGCGTCCAGAGCGGATCCTGGTCCTCGCAGAGCACGGCAGTGAACCCGTGTGAAGCATCCAGAGCGGAGCCTAGTCCTCGCCGAACACGGCAGTGAACCCGTGGGAAGCATCTAGTGCGAAATTCCTGGTTACGTGGAACGCGGATAACGTCACTCTTTGACCCCGTGGAAAGCGCCCAGAGCGGATCCTGGTCCTCGCAGAGCACGGCAGTAAACCCGTGTGAAGCATCCAGAGCGGAGCCTAGTCCTCGCCGAACACGGCAGTGAACCCGTGTGAAGCATCTAGCGCAAAATTCCTGGTTACGTGGAACGCGGATAACGTCACTCTTTGACCCGTGGAAAACGTCCAGAGCGGATCCTGGTCCTTGCAGAGCACGGCAGTGAACCCATGTGAAGCATCCAGAGCGGAGTCTAGTCCTCGCCGAACACGGCAGTGAACCTGTGGGAAGTATCTAGTGCAAAATTCCTGGTTACGTGGAACGCGGATAACGTCACTCTTTGACCCAGTGGAAAACGTCCAGAGCGGATCCTGGTCCTCGCAGAGCACGGCAGTGAACCCGTGTGAAGCATCCAGAGCGGAGCCTAGTCCTCGCCGAACACGGCAGTGAACCCGTGTGAAGCATCTAGTGCAAAATTCCTGGTTACGTGGAAAGCGGATAACGTCACTCTTTGATCCCGTGGAAAGCGTCCAGAGCGGATCCTGGTCCTCGCAGAGCACGGCAGTGAACCCATGTGAAGCATCCAGAGCGGAGCCTAGTCCTCTCCGAGCACGGCAGTGAACCCGTGTGAAGCATCTAGTGCAAAATTCCTGGTTACGTGGAACGTGGATAACGTCACTCTTTGACCCCGCGGAAAACGCCCAGAGCGGAGCCTGGTCCTCGCCAAGCACGGCAGTGAACCCGTGTGAGGCATCCAGAGCAAACACCGGACTGTGGAGTCCTTAAAATACACGGACTATGAGGTCCTTAACCTTGACCGTGATGTCTTAAAACTAACAATCAACCAACCTGATTCTATATTGGTGCCACCTCGGTTTAGGGGTACATCTCTTCACTCCTTTGATACCTGGCGTTGTAATTCCTCAACGTCTTCAAAGAGGTGACGGGTCCCTGCAACCAAACATCGGACTGTGGAGTCCTTAAATCCTCGGACTATAACGTCCTTAACCTTGACCGTGATGTCTTAAAACTAACATCAGACTGTGGAGTCCTTAAATCCACGGACTATGACGTCCTTAACCTTGACCGTGATGTCTTAAAACTAACATCGGACTGTGGAGTCCTTAAATCCACAGACTATGGCGTCCTTAACCTTGACCGTGATGTCTTAAAACTAATATCGGACTGTGGAGTCCTTAAATCCACGGATTATGAGGTCCTTAACCATGACCGTGACGTCTTTAAACTATGATACCTTGAGCAACCCCTGACCCCGTGAAACACGGATAAGGGCGACCACATCCAGCACTTGCAGGTCCTCACGACCTGCAAGGAAGAAAACTCTCTTGTGAGATCCTTATGACTCTCAAGGGAAAAACCCGCTTAGGAATCCCCACGATTCTTAAGAAGGACTTACACCTATGGGATCCTCTCGACCTGTAGGGAGAAAAACTCTTTATGAGACCCTCGTGGCTCATAAAGCGCAAAAGTCTTAGGAAGCAGATCTTAACCCTGAATCCTAAGCCATCGCTGCCCTGCAAGGAGATCAAGATAAATTGTCCGCAAACGCATTCAATGAAAAGAGACACGCCATTGAGAAGAAAGTGTATCTTTTATTCATAAGCCAAAATGGATACAAAGTACAATTAATGAAGCAACAAAAAGAAGATACTCTCATCCATGAGTATGTACAAAAAAAAGGGAAAAGATACAAGTCTTCAAGCCGGCGGGCGATGTAGCAATTTTACCAGCTCATCGTTTTGTTGCTGAGCCACGGCTTCATGATGCAGGATCTCCAGAAGACGAGCCTCCGCCTGAGCTTGCTGGGCCTGTGTCACGACCCGAAAGTACGGAACGTGACCGACACTTAGATTACGAAGCGTCTAGAGGCGCAACGTAACCTAAGTAAGCCGAATCCCAGAAATCTAAACCATAAAAATAAGAAGAAGTAAAGGAAAACATGTAGAAAACAAGTTTAAAAGCAACATCCAATTTTCTGAAAAATTTCGGCAGAGTCTCCTTTGTAAAAACTGGCCCCAAACGGGTACAAACAAGAATAATATATATACAAATAATAAAAAGCATCCCCAAACAGGAGCTAGCTCTACGCCAACAGGCGGAAACAACCACACCAAGCACGATAATATACAACGCCAAAGGGCGAGGCTCAAAACTCAAAAGAAAACAAATCCACCAGATACCACAATAATACAAGCGCAACTCTAAGGTCACAATAAATAACTGGTCCAGTAAACCTATCAAGTAATACAAGTTTGGTTGATGGAGCTTACTAGATACAAATGAAATAATTAAAAGTACAACGGCGGTCCAGATACAAGTGAACCAACCTACCGTGCAAATCACCCTGAATGAAATGATGTGCCAGCAAGCTGCCAAGGAAACCTGTACATCGAACCTGTAATAAAATTTGGCACAACGGGGGTGAGTTGCCAACTCGTGAGTAGAAGATATCTGCGAAAAGAAATTGAATGCAAGATACTATCCTAGGTCATAACAATATACCAATATCTCACTAATCATCTAGTAGTGCAGGGTAATAAACTATGTGTAATTGCAAATACTCTGTGGTCGTGTCAGTACCTCAAAGAGTAATATGTCATGTGAATGAGTATGCATGCACCATGAATGTAAAATAACCAATCCCGAAATCTAGATATATCTGTATAAGAAATCTTTAGCTTTTATCATGGTAAAATTTGTATAGAAATCTGAAATATCAACGATGAAATTCATGGAAATCCGTGTCAAGCATCGACATAAAACATGTAGATCTCAAGTCTCAATACCTCATAGTCTCAATATCTCGGGCTTCGTCAGTCCGGATCGGCCCATATCATCAAATCTCACGACAACGGTCGGTATCCTCCAGATATCTGCCGCGCCAGATATCTGCCGCGCCAGACATCACCGGTAGGTAGTCTTCCCCTGCTAGGCTCATCGTCTACAACTCGATCTTCTTGCCCCGGGGTACCATACCGGGCCCACCATGTACCCGAGACGGTTCATCCACTCCTCGAATCGGGTCTCGAAATCCAACCGAAAACATGAAATCTCATGGTGGACAACACATACATCACGAGAAAACCGCAACTTATATTTTAAAAAGAGAGGAGGAGAGAGAGAAGTTTTTATATATATTATTGCGGTTTTCCCTAAAATCCAGAAATCTCATAGAAATCCAAAATCCCAAAATCATGAGTAAGTAAATGATAAGTGTCGGCATAAGCCCCACAATACTGCATGATAACATGAAAATGCGAATGCATGAAATGTCTAAGTAATAAATGCCATGTCTAGACTAACACCTGAGAATAATCGCAATATTATATCGGTCTAGCTTTTAGCTGATTCTATCAATAAAAGATAATATGTTCTAAAGTGTACGTGACATAGCAATTACCGATGATGAAGTGTGTGAGCCGGCAAATAAGTGTACGCGGAATATGCGCATCATCGGTAATGGTGCTGGTGTCCTAACAGGCAGAGTTTTATACTGATGAAGGAAACATATGTATGAACATGCAACGTGATGATTACGAACTGAAAATAAAGGTCACATGAATACTAACCACTCATTTGGAATATACATATCTAACTACATCTATATGACTCGAGCCCAAACTGGTATCTATTTAACCCCCTAAGAACTGAACCAAAGAAACTAGTCGATAAGAAATAAGAATCCACCTGAGGTCTGAGTCCATATCTCTAATAGTCGGCGATCCAGCCTCAATAGCGTCACGTACGTAGTATGAATTTCTCAAATCAAGAGTGCGGATCAATCATCACATCTATGCCTCGTACGGTAAAATCCATCGTACGGCATTCTAATATCGGGGTACGGGTCAAGTATCACCTACGTATCTCATCATTCATTTAATATCATTGTCAAATAATGTCATGATCAAAGGTACTGTACTGTAATCGCATACATCCCAATATCATTAATCATATATCATTGCCAGCATAAATATACATCGCCAATTTATCCTCAGAAATATCATGTCACACATATCATATCGTAATCAAGTCACACCAATATGATATCGTAATCAAGTCACGCATATATCATATCGTGATTTCAGTCACAGGTTATAGTTCGGGTTCTAATTTAGAATCTCATGTACCTCAATATCATCACCACCCATTATTGTTTATGTACACCTATTCATTATCTCATTTCTAATGATCTGCTAACATCATAACACGACTGTATAGCCAAGAATCACGGCATCAAGCCCAGTTATATTGTTTCATCCCCATGAACCATATCACATCCTTGTATCACATATACATGTTGTGTATATATATATATACCAACACCTAGTCCTATATATATACACATACACGTATACACCACGTCGAGTTTCTGTGTGTGCGTGTGTGTATCTACCTGAAACCTACGAATCTCCTCCAAGATATTCATCCTCTGGTAAGGTCTTTCTAAATCAATCTAGTCCAACCTAAGGTCATTACTAGGGTCCTACTCACCAAGATTCTAAGGTCACGTCTGACTTCCTAATGACAATAAGTAATATTCCTATTCTACGTTTGCGGGGGTGCTAAACGCCATCCACCGGACTTCCCCCGTAGATATGCATCTACTCACCTGGTCCTTGTCTGCCGAAAACGATGTCGCCCTCCTCTTCTTCCTCGTCCGAAGTCCACGTGAGGGGTACCTATATGCAAACACATATAATATCGTAAACTGAATCACGGACAAAACCAAAACGACACACAAAATGCGCATAGGTTAAAACCTATGACCCGCTCATGCAAAAGAACCAAATGTCGCTCGATATCGGCGTACAAACGCCGATTGATCGAGGTAAAACATCAACAAACAACTCGTAGTATCAAAACTCATTATTTATAATATAAAATATGGTTTAAATCATCGAAAACTTAAAATCGATCAAATCGTCCGATTTCGTAAAAACCTAGAAAACGTCAATTTACCATTTTACTTCAAAACTTGACGTTTAAATGAAATTAATGGTCATAATACTCATTAAATAGCATAACTATATCATATAAACCATTACTATATTTTTAACACTCTAATTTGTATTAAATCGAAATTCTAGTTTGCAAACTTACCCGATTTCGATACTTTTAAGAAAAATTTTACAATTCCACAATTCCACTTGATTTTGCACATTTCAAATTGTTAAACCCCTCCTTGAAAAATTAAGGATGTGCTAAAACCCTAGCTTTATTTTTAATCCCTCATTTTAAATAAATTTTCAAAATCTAGTTTAATAAAAATAGCAATATTGTGACAATTTTAAAGTGAAAGCTAGAAATTCGTAATTAGATTATGCTTCACACTCAATTTACATATTAATCTACACATTAACACCACAATCTAATAATAAAAACCCTCATTATAATTTTATCTAACCTAATTATATGTTTTGTAAAAATCTAGTTTGCAAAAAGAACCTAATTCAAACAATTTAAATGCAACAACTAGCAATTTTGCTACTAGATTAGGTTTAACATTTCCTAATATATTAAACTACAAATTTAGATCAATACCCAAGAATGAAAATCCTAATTAGATCATCAACACCTCTCTTGAAAATCATAAGCAAACAATTTAAACCAAATTCCATACTTAAACTACTAAATCTAGCAAATTTAAACTACAATTAAACACTAGATTAGGATTATACCTCACAAGTGATGATTCCTAGCTTGCACTAGTCTCCAAGACACCTCCTTTATCCACTTTTTAAACAAATTAGGGTTTGAGAGAAAGTAGAATAGGATTTAGGTTAGAAATTGTAAGGAAAAGTGTGTAATTTTTGTGGATTTTATTGATTTTTGCAAGGATTTTTGAAGAAGGAAAGTGGGGAAAAGTTAGGGGCTGTAGGAGGGGGGTCTCGGCCTGGTTGTTGAAGGGAATGAGATGAAAGAATTGTGTGGAAATTTCCATATAAAAATATCATCTAAGGTCAATTAATGCTTTCACATCAAAACATTTCAAAAAAAAACCTTTTTCTTTCCATTTTTCAACCCCCTTTTACCATAAACTATTAAACTTGAAATGTTTTGCTAAAATTTTTGTTACACTTAATTTTAGTTTATAATGGTTCCTAATTATGTAATTTACCCAATTAATTTTGTATTTATCACTAACTAAATGTATTTTTAAAAGCTTAAAATAATATTAAAAATAATTAATTAAGGAAATTTTTTTAATTAACTATAAAATTTTAAGTGGCATTTTAGTGACCAATTTATAGTAATATATTATCTAAATTTTATATAATTAGGTCTATAATGAAAAATACCTATTTTGACTTTTTACGGAAAAGGCTGCTAATTTAGTCGATTACCGAAAAACTGCCTAAACGATTTTCGAAGCGTTACAGTCTGATACGAAGCAAGCCGAGCTTCAAGGTCTTTCTCGGTGGCTTTATAGGCCTCGACCCTTTCACGAGTGAACGTGGCAGCTTTATCGAGAACCACCACCTCTTTTATGGACTCCTGAAGCACCCGCCAGAGTTCGTATGCTTTGTTGGCTTTGGCTGTGAGGCTGGCCTGAAGCTCGCTCAGCGCCTTAGAAGCCAACTCCCTCTCCGAGAATTTACGGCCGAGCCTTTTCTCGCACGACGTCATGTTTGCAGCGCACCATGCTATCAACCCCTATAACTCCGCCTTTGCAGCCACAGCTTCCGAGGAAAGGTGGGAACATTCAAGGGCGTGCAAACAAGCCTCCACCTTTCTACAGAACTCCACCCAGACCCGCACCACCTCCTCACTATGATAGGTGGCAAGAAAAGGGAGAGAGCCGTTAGCTTTGGCGGCAAACGCTTCGGCTGTAGTCGCGCTACCAGCACGGAGCTCCTCAATAAAAGATGAGAGGGAGACAAGGCTTAGTTGGGCCAAGCGCTCTGAAGCCCGCAAAGCATAAGGGCCGGGCGACATCACGATGTGCGATTCCAACGCCATGGAGACTGGCAGGGCTGTTCAAATTTGAAAGATGTCAATAAAATCCTTAAGCACAGAACGAATGGGATTATAATAAAATGTCGCTTACCGACAGTCATACAAGTAGGAGCTGAAGGTTCCCCTGGCCCTTCAACGACCTCGACCTCGTCGTCAGCTTCCAAAACTATAAGAGACATCAACGTCATTTCGCAAAATGGTAACAATGCCATGGTAAAAAAAATGATGACGAATGACGCTAACCTTGCCCAGAGGAAAGGACAATACGCTGAGGGGAGATCGCCTGTGGAGCCGCCATCTCCAACAAACGCTGAAATGACTGTTGAGGCGACAGATCAGCGATAGTGGCCGCCAAATCGCGCAGTTCTGGGAAAGATAAAAGAGTTCAGACCATGGAAGGGTTGCTAATCTAAAATGCAGAGGGTTACCTTCAACACTTCTCCCGTTTTGAGTCGGGGGGATAGCGGCTTCGACAGCCTCTGCCAGAACCGCGGGCCCTAACAAATGGAGGGTAGTCCCGACTACCCCCATCTCAGCCTCTGGGCCGCCTTCGGGAAGAGCCGTTGGAACGGTAACCTCCAAAGGAGCCTCCCCCAAAGGGGCAAGCATTCCCTGATCAAGAACAGCCGCTGGAGGCTCTACTGTAAGAGGAGCAGCCTCATCAGCCCCCTCCACATCGAGCAATGCTTCGTCGGGGATTTTGGCAGGCATTAGTTTCAATGAGCCCGTAGGGAGCTCCCCCAGCGTCGAAGATTCTGCACAATTCAGATAAGGATAAGGATACATATGTACAGGCATAAATAATCAGAAAAACTACAGAAAAGAACCACAACGTACCGATGCGCAAGGAAGCCTTCAGTATGGCTTCTTCAAGCCGCTGCTCCTTCTCAAGGAGACGTGCTCGCCGGGGCTCAAGGGTAGACTCATGACCGCCGATCCACAAAGAAAGTGCGTCCGCTGCGTCTTCTGAAACGGCCTGCTTCAAGGCCCTTTCCCCCCCATTCCTCCAAAGGACCGATAAACCGCCGCCGAATCCACGAGGGGTCTTCATAAAAGATTACAGCAGGATAGGGCTTCTTCGGAACCCTGGCATTATGAGACTTGTCTTTGGAGCGCCGTATGGCCTCGGCCAACTGTGCGGCCTCCTCATCAGCCGAACTCGGGAAAAGAAGTCCAGCGTCTGACTCTTGCAAGGCCAATGGTTCGTCTTCAAGAATAGGCTCAGACTCCACCAAAGAATCGAGAAAATTGGTGGTCACTTTCTTCCGCCGCTTGGACCCAGAGCTGGCCGCCGAGGATGACCGCTTCCTCCCTCGCGGAGCCTTAGGGCGGCGCCGACCCACATCGCCCTCGACACCCTCATCCCTATTACCCTCGCCCGGTGCCACGACCGAGGATGACACTGCCATTGTCGATGCCACGGGGGGCGGTGCTGCCACAGGCGGTGGTGCTACTACTGGGGCCCTTCTACCCCGCGATCGGGAACCCAGGGGCATACCAGCCGTTGGAGTAAGGTCTACCTCTGATTCTCCTGGGATGAGCGCAGTGCCGGTATCCCTTAGAGGGAAGCGGACTGGAGCCCTCGGTCGCAGCTTAGCTCCTGGAACCAGAGGAGGGGCGTCGTGACCAAGAAGCACCCTCCTTTCCTCAAGAATAATTGGGTTTATCCGATGAAGATACCAACCTGTAAACGCGCCCACGCACCGAGGCATGTACTCAGCTTCAGGGACCATGAAGTGGGAGCCGGTGTTTAGCCTCATGAATTGAAGAGCGGCATCACGAACGGCATCGAGCGAAGGGATCGGGGAAACTATAAAAGCCTCGAAAGGAACACCCTGGTCGTATCCAAGCTGTCGGGCGAATCGATGCGGATTGTACCGCATGAAAAGAGCTGCACTGTCCTGGCGAAACACCAAGTAGCCCGGTCTAATAGTATACAAGTGCGCGGCCTCCCGAGGCTTCAAAGAAGGTGCGTTGTCTTTTGACAGGTCCCAGAGTTGTTGAACTGGACCTGAGAGAGTAGACAAGACCCGATCATTAAAAACCATCCCGCCAGCGGCAGCGTAAGGAGAAATCAGCACCCGAATAGCCCCAAATTGGGTCAGGTCGGCGGCAGAAGCATCCACTAATCGCATAAGTCGCGGGAAGGGGTAGGCATCGTAAAATGTGGGCCTCTGATGCATAGCGAAAGCCCCCAACACGTGCATTTCAATCCAAGATGTGAAGTAATGGAGCGAAAAATTCACCACGTCTACGCCAGGGCTGGAAGTGTTAGCCGCAGCGTCCAACCCGTGGTAAAGATGCGCCAGCGCCGGGATGCCAATAGCCAACCGCGTCCCCTCAACGATACGATGAGCCGGGTAGATAACCGAGGCTCTCATGAAGCGGCGATGCATGGGAATAACAAACCAACTAAGCCAAACACTGACAAACCCCATGAAGAATGTTTCCTCATCCATACCGGGTGCTGCAATGGACTTAAAAGTCATCGGCGACATGATGGGAATATAGTATTGTGGCAGGTCCGATTCAGTGGTCGGTAGCTTCTTCGGACCAAACCCAAAGGGGTCTTTGATGTTAGCAAAGTTCGGAGCAGTCTTCGATACGACGTCCTCACGAAGGAAGCGGGCAATAAAGCTTTTAAAAGTAACACCCTGCTCCTCAGACTCAGTGAACAATCGATCAAAAATACCTAACGCCTTGATCAAGCTGGGGCGCTTGTGACGAATGGCGTTCTCAGCAGACAAGCCGTCTACCGGTGCAGACTCGGGCTCAAAGACATACTCGTCTCGAGGCAACAACTCCTCGTACAGTGCACCTCTAATTGGCAATCCCGAGATTTCATAAAATTCCGCCAGAGAAATCGAGACCTCGCGATCTCCTAGAATAAAAGTGTTGGTGGGAAGATTCCATTGATTCAAGAACGCCCTAACCCACCAAACATGAGGGGACTGATAATAAAAGAGCGACGCGTATATTGCCTGGTAAAGCCCGACCTTCTGCAGCCGTGCATGATGGGTGGCAAGGATATAGCGTGCCCAGAGGAGATAGCCCGTGGGGTGTCGAGGAGTGAGCCCTATCTTGTAAATCTGTCCCCATGGGTGGGCCTCGCCCTGACAAATGCGACGTCCCAGAATATCTATAGCAGGGGCCGGATGGTGAGGGATACCTGTGGTTGAAGGCTCAAGTCGTCCAGTTGGAGTCCAGTTGGGCATCTCCACAGCAAAAACCGTTCTCGGAGGGTTCATCGGTAAGAATGGGAAAGTGGGCTCTGTCGTACTGCGCAAAGGAAACTCCGGCGACCCTGGATAATATGACTGTACCAAGATCCCCATTGAAGTAAGCTGGTGCAGTTCGGGTCATGAGCCCGGATCATCGCCATCGCTTCCTCATCAGATGGTGACTGAGGAAAAGCAGCCTCCAAGCGAGTGAAGGGAAAGCATGGAACAGAAGCCATCGCACCTGAAATCCAATAAAAGAAGACTGTCAAAAACAAAGCTAGCAATATATATACATGCATGAACATGAAGACTAGCTGAAGAAAGCAACAGCAGACTCTTTTATGGGGCTATTGGCTACAGAACAACATGGGCCCCACAGAATCAGGATGACAGCTCATTAATAATGAGACCAAGCAGTTATAATAAAACAGAGGGAATATCCTTATTAAATAAAGAATGGGTTTCAAGTAACCCTACACATCCCCCCTAGAGGACAAATCTGTCTCGGGCTCTACAACAGATCCAACAGGATCAAAGGAATTAAATTCCCACAGAAGACATCATTACAAAGTTCCTGTTTCATTAATTACAGAATGACAACCTAGGGTAAGGAGACCCTAAGGAGCCTCCATGGGAAGAAACCGAGTTCTTCACAGGAATTAAATTCCTTATTAAGAAAAGGGAATTAAATTCCCAAAAGCCTTTTTCTGTGAACGGAGTTAAACTCCATGGATCATCAAATGAACCCTAAGAAATCTACTGTTGGAGGTTAAGTGGTTTCGTATTTTGGTTAAGAAACTCGAAGAAAAATGGGTTCTTTGTTAAAAAAGGGTAAAAACCCTTGTTTTGGATTTAAAATCCAGAGGAATGTGAGAGTTCATCGTTCATTCGAGAGCATTACCTAAAGAGAAAAGTCTTTTCGAACAGAGTTAAACTCTGAGGGTGGGTTCAAGGCAGAGAACTGAGCTCTGGGAAAAGAGAATTAAATTCTCAAAAGAAGAAAGTTTGCAAGGAGGAAGATGAGCAAAGTGGAGGCTCTTCTGAAGGGACATGGGCATTTATAGGATGTGATGGAGACGCTTCATCTCCCCAAATCCCTAGAGGAATCCAACGGTCACAAAAAGTGACAGCGTTGCACTCACGTGCAAACATGTGAGAACAACGCTGTGGGGGTATTTGTTTCCTGATTTAAAATCAGGAAAGCTTACGAAGGAGGCATCAAGTGCCAGCACGTGACCAGCAGTCACGTGTTGGCACGTGACATTTGAAAGCAGCGGACTCATTCTCTGATTAAATCAAGAAAAAGGCTCCAGACGAGGGTCACGTGCTCACACGTGACCAGGGGTCACGTGGTGGCACGTGACGGCTAAGCAGCGGCCAGAAGACAGAGCGCAAAAAGAAGAAGAAAGCTCGTTCCAGGAGGTTACGTACTTACACGTGACCAAGGGTCACGTGCCTACACGTGACAGGCTTTCAAAGCCTATCTATTTAACAGAATTAAATTCTGAACAGCATTCAAATCTTTCCAAACGAAAATGATTATTTGGAACCGATTGGACTAAAGATTTAAAGGTGATTAAATATCATCTATTTGTGGAAAAATCCTGAACTTGGAAAGATTTCCCCTTAAAACCTAACCGAAATAACAAAGGAAAATTTCTGGATTTAAAATCCAATGGTGAATAGAATTCACCTAATAATCCAAAGGACCAGATGAATGATGAATGCAAATCAAATCTCTCAATGAAAGATTCACCAAAACTAATTGATTCTGCTCCTTCTCCTATAAATAGGAGTCAAAGGAGAGAGTTTGGGAGACACAGAGGGATAGACAGAAAAAGGGAGATAGAAAAAGAGAAATATAGAGCCTTGAGACTCTGGAAGAATTTGATCTTCTGCAGAAGAAAATCCTAGGTAAGAAAAGGAAGGCCCTTAAAAGAGAATTTAATTCTCAAAAGAGTTTAACTCTTAAAAAGAAGAATATAGTTCTCTCTTTAGTGGAGGATCTGCAAAGTGCGCATCTCCCCTTGAATAGAGAATTTAATTCTCATTGGGTTGAGATCCTGCCATGCAGATCTAAAGCATAGAGAGGGAATGGAAGTTTGAGAATTTAATTCTCACAAAATTATAGGAATTTAATTCCTTTAAGATAAAATTAGGGTTTGACCCTAAGTTATAGGAATTTAATTCCTCTAAAGTTTATTGTTAGGGTTCAACCCTGCGAAGAATTTAATTCTTAAAGAGATTAACAAATCTTTTAAAAAAAATAATAAATACAAAGAGGCAGGGTCACATGCTACCACGTGACCCCCGAAAAGATCCACAGAGAAGGGCCTTTGAGGCAATGCCTCACGTGACCCACGTGACCCTTGGCAGAAGCTTTAACATACAAGCATTTAAATGCCCATCACGTGATGGCACGTGATGCTCCAAAATATGCAATATCATCAGCAGAACAAATGAAGGGAGGGCGCCCTCGCGTGCCACCACGTGACCCCTCTTGCCTCAGGGTTTAACACTAAATTGGAACCTCTGAATCCAGTGTTTAACACTGTTTGGCCTTAGTGTTCAACACTAATTAAAGAACTTTATTTGAAGTGTTTAAACACTGAATTTCTTAGTGTTTAACACTAAATTAAACCCCTGTTAACAGAGCTTAACATTAACTACCTTAGCGTTCAACACTAAATTAAAAACTCTGTCACCAGTGTTTAACACTGGTTATTCTTAGTGTTTAACACTAATTTGAGATCTCTGTTGCTAGTGTTTGACACTGATTTGCTCTAGTGTTTAACACTAATTTGAACCCCCTGTTGCTGGTGTTTAACACCAACTGTCTTTTAGTGTTAAAACACTAACTTGTTCCCAGTGTTCAACACTGCTGATCTTTAGTGTTTAACACTAACTTTAGCCCAATTGGCTAAATGGCCAGAGGCAAAGCCTCTCCTTCAATGGACCAATAGGAAGCCAATATTCCAAACATGATTGGACTTAGCCCAAAATGGCCATACGTCCTCAATTCAAACTTAACTAGGCTGATGAGCTCATAACATAATTAATTGGTCCTGGTCCCAAGCTGGACCAAAGACTGTTTAATCTACCTTGGTTTAAGGGTACATCTCTTCACTCCTTTGATACTTGGCGTTGTAATCCCTCGACGTCTTCAAAGAGGTGACGGGTCCCGATGACCACACATTGATACGGACTGTGGGGTCCTTAAACTCATGGACTATGAGGTCCTTAATCTTGACCGGAATGTCTTAAAACTAACAATGGACTATGACGTCCTTAACCTTGACCGAGATGTCTTAAAACTAACAACGAACTGTGGGGTCCTTAAACCCATGGACTATGACGTCTTTAACCTTGACCGAGATGTCTTAAAACTAACAACAGACTGTGGGGTCCTTAAACCCATGGACTATGACGTCCTTAACCTTGACCGAGATGTCTTAAAACTAACCTTGGACTGCGGAGTCCTTAAATCCATGGACTATGACGTCCTTAACCTTGACCGCAACGTCTTAAAACTAATATCGGACCGCAAAGTCCTTAAACTACCTATTGACCGCAACGTCACTAAACTAAACAACAGGGCTCCCTTAATTGCTCTATTGTTATATCTAAACGATCCCGTTAAGTCGATCTTAGTCTAAAAACTAGACTAACATGTCCTTAACAAATGTTTAAGTCGATCTTAGTCTCAAACGAGGCTAACGTATCCTTAAACCCAAACCCCCAAACCCAAATCTAAGATAATACGGATTTGGACTAGTCCACGCCCTACGGGCGACGACATAACTCAATCTCCGTATACAATCCACGGGCAACTAAACACAAAACAAATACACACGACACAAAGTGACCATTTGGAGAAGGAGAAAGTGGTTACCACAATGCGGTAGCGTAATTAACCGCAGGGGCTTGCGCCTGCAGGGAAGAGCGTCCTCACAATCAAAAACCCCTCAAGCGAGGGGGAATCTGACGAAGTCTGCTACCTCGGACGCATCCGTTTAAACCTTCGATATACGGTGCCATAAATCAACTTGGCATTTTCGGAGAGGTAGACGGATAGCACCAATTAGCATCTGCCCTAAATCTCAGGCAAGACGTCCGCCGTCGGCCGCCGTTCGGAGGGGAACAACAACTACCTGGGTACCCACTGCAACGGCCCCCTCAACGTCAACTGCTCAGAAGAGAAGGAGGCCCGAGAAAGCCCCTGTGACTACGGCAGACCACAAAGACGCTGAGCCCAAACGCCCCATGTCTGGGGGTATAATGGTGCATACTATTTATATGGCTTCCGGAAAAGAGGAAAGCCGCGCTTCTGCGGGTCACCGACCGCTCACCCGATCCGTGACAAAAGCCCAGGAGCAGCAACGGAAGCTTTAGGAAATGCTAACGCAAATGGCCCTACTCACTGGGCCAAAAGAAAGCCCTGAGGCGTCATCGGAGCAGTGTCATGAACAAGAAACCGATGCTGGCTTCCTCCGCAGAGTCCTCGAAAAGAAGGATAGAGAAGCAGCAGAATAAGCGGCCAATATAAAACGAATGGCGCTCCTCTTCCAAGACATGGTCGGGATGATGTTGCAACCAGAACCTCCAGCTGAAGACCCTCCTATCATCATTGAAAACGACAGAGGGGAGACATCGAACCCTCCTCCGGCTCTTTCAGCAACCAAAGAGGAAACCATTTCCAAAGCCGCTCTGGATGACTATATTGCTCAGCAAATATGAGCTCACCAGGCGAATGAAGCGGCCGACCAAGTCGTTAAAACAGGGCGACCATATCCAGACTGGTATGACCAGATTAAATAGCTGCCGGGATATACGATCCCTAAATTTCATGTATACAAAGGGACGGGCAATCCCCACCAGCATGTCGCCCAGTTTAGGGCTCTATGTGGTAATACCGGAGGTGATGATAAATTGCTACTTCGCCAATTCGTCGGCAGCTTGTCAGAGACGGCGTTCGAGTGGTATTCTGAACTTACAAACGACTACGTCAAGACTTTCGCAGAAATGGAGTTATTATTCACCCAGCGATTCACGAGTGTTAGTGAACGCACCCCAATAATGGCATTGATCAATGCCAGGGTGAAGCCAGGTGAAACGTGGGTTCAATATGCAATACGATGGCGGAATCTGTGGTCGAAATGCGAACAGCGCATCGAAGAAGCGCCGGTGGTGGGCATGTTCGTAGGCACTCTGGACCCTTATGCAACCATTTTCCAATTTATGATGTTCTTCAAACCGACCATGTTCCCAACCTTGATCGACAAACTGGCCCAAATGGACCAGATGGGTTATAGACCGTCTCCTCCAAAACCGGAGCCTCGGAACGAGAAGGGAAAGGGGAAAGCGATCGTCGTCGCTAATGCCCAAAAGCAGCCCAGTGGTCTAAGACCAGTTGATCGCCAAAATAATAGAACTCGAGCTCTCGAAGATAAAATGAGACGTCCTTACTCGTTCCCTCGAGACAAGATGAAGAGGTTATTCGAGCTTGCACTGCGCAACAGGCTCATCACTTTGCCGGAGCTAAGACGCCCAGCGCAACCAGGCGACATTATCAATCCTAACTATTGCCCTTATCACCGAATGTTGGGCCATCAGATCGAAGATTGTTACATCTTCAAAAGATGGATAGAAGATCAGTACTAACAGGGCAAATTCGTATTATCCGAGAATTGGAAGGTGAACCCGCCTCGGCCACACACTCCCAAGAATACGGATACACCGGGGGCATCATACTCTCTCGTAGAAGAAGCTCCATGGGAGGTCGCTCTTTCAGCCAAGGCAAAAAAAATGCTGAAGGATCTCCAAACATGCCCGGCGATCAGGTGGAAAAATCCACTCGAACCCGAGATCATCGAAGGAATGTTAAAACCGCGTCCAACTCCAAAAATCGGTGGTGATAGCCAAAGCACTCACACCCAGCTGTCAAAATCTTTGAAGAAGAAGAAGAAATACAAGAAGCCCGTGAAGCCTGGTGACAAGCGCACGGACCTGCAAAAGCAGATTGACGCGCTGGAAGAGTATAACCAGAAGGCGCGGACTCCAGTCACATTCCAAGAGTTTCTCAGCCACGTCCTTGAGAACGGAGATGATGGAGAAAACTCGTCGGATGAATCTGAAGATTACGTGGCAAGTTGCCATGTGATCTCTCACTCGTCGATAGACAATAAAGAAGCTCCTTGCACCGAGAAACTGGGGGCAAATCCTAACCGGAACTTCTAGAGCCGTCAGACGAAATGATTGATGCATTCCTGAATGAAGCTCTTCTTAAAAGCAAAGCTGCTCGAGAGCGTGAAATGGCCATATTTGAAAAGGCCAAATGCCGGCGACTGGACGAAAGGGTTAAAACACTCCCGCCAGATCAAAGTACATCCATCGCAAATAAAAACAGGTTCAAGACGAGGAAGAGGTTCGTTAAAGTCATATCAATGGGAATGAAGCTGCCACCCTCCGGAGGAAATATTCTTAATGAAGCATAAACACATCCTAACTACTGCTTATATCATCGAAAGATCGCACACCCCATCGAAGAGTGCAACGCTTTTAAAAGATGGTGGTAAGGATATGTTGCTCACCGGCAAAATTTCAAGCAGATGAAACCTAAAACTCGTCGGGAGCAAAGAACTACGACCGAGGAGCGTAAAAGAACCACCAGCAACTGTCACATGGTCAACGCCAGGGGATCACAAATTCTCACCTTCGGGAGCGACTCTGATAAAGAAATGACTCCTGGCCCTCTCTTTAAAGAGTCCACCTTGGGAAAGGAGGAAGAACCGAAGACCTGTGAAAATATTCAGCTGCGCAATCGTACGCTGCCCGAAAAGAATCTTGGGCCCTCAAACAGTGGATCAAATAGAAAAGATAAGGGAAAAGAAAAGGTCCCTGAGGATATTATCCTTAATGACCAAGCCGCCAAAGAGCTGACAGCCAAAGACCCGCTAAAGAAAAACAAGGTGTACTACAACATTCTGGCACACTTGAGGAAGATACCCTCGCAGCTCAGCATTCTCGATGCCCTTCTGCTATCCAAAGAGGCGAGAGATTCATTGATCAAGGCACTACAAGAGCCAGAGCAATTCCAAGCTTTCCTCGCCGAAGAAAAGATGAAGGACGAGTTGGAAGAAGTACACACGACTGATATCACCTTCGGCGATGAAGATCTCCTCCTTAGGACATGCGAGCACAACCGTCCCCTATATGTCTCCGGATACTGTCATGACATCAAGATAGGTAAAATCCTGGTCGACAATGGGTCCTCCGTCAATCTCCTTAACGTAAGGGTGTTAAAGGAAATCTGCATGAGCGTTCAATATCTCGCTCGGGATAAGATCACTATCTCCGGGTTTGACTCCCAATCATCACGGATGCTCGGGTCTGTGATACCGACGCTACGCTTCGGGCTAATCGTCACGAATATTAAGTTTCATGTCATTGACGCTAAAACATGCTACAATGCTTTGCTCGGCAGGCCTTAGTTCCACGAGTACAACATTATCCCTTCTACACAACATCAGTGTATGAATTATTTCAAGGATGGTCTCGAGTATACCGTAACAGGGGAGTTGAACCCATTCCCCGTGAATGAAGTCCGAAAGTACGAAGATGCAAAATACTTCTTACCGGATTTCGAGGACACGGGAAGATGTCACAAACCAAAGAAAAAAGCTATCACCACTATTCCGGTCTTCAGGAGTGATACCGAGGAAGAAGAAGAGATAGTTTATTCAGGTCCGCCCCAATGCAACAAGCCAGGACCGTCCATCCCTATGTTGATCTTCGGCAGCGACTCGGAAAACAAAGTCAATGCCATATTCTCTGCTCGGCCATCAATATAAGCCTTCGCTGATGAAGATCAAAGTTTGCAAGTTGCCATGGTTCCGCCCAAGCATCATAAAGAACTAGACACTCTTGATACCTACAGTGTGGAAGAACCGCAGACATTCTATGTCCTTCCCACATGAAAAGGTGAAAAGGCGATCCTATTCTACCGATCCGGGGAAACCAAAGTGGAGAAAGAAATCTGGTATGGTGCAGATTCTACACTTGACAGGCTCCAACCCATCCATTTGCCCAGATATTACACAGACGGACTAAGAAGACTCTTGAGACGCCAAGGTGTACCCCTTAAGCAAACTGCGCGACAAGCACGGTTCTATAACAGGATCTGGAACGTTCCCGGAACTCAACGAAAGTTGCCCAACGGGAGAATGGAGACGACCGGACTTGGGTATGTTCAATCCAAGAAACGGGAGCTACTCCGCGACTGCTACGTCATTCATGACTTTAATGAAGAAGGAGATGCTCTGTGGGAAGATGCTAACCCTGAACCAGAAAGAGCTCCCGCTGTGAAAATGCCCAGTCCGTCGTTCGAAGAACAAATGGACAAGCTCATAAGGGAAGTAGGTCAAAAGGTTCGAGACGACCATAATCGCGAAATGGCCATCTACGAGAAAGCCAGGACGCAACGCCTCCTTCAACAGGCTGTGGAAAATGAAAATGCTCCTCCTTGTCAACCCGTTGTACAAAAGGCCCGACGCAGAGGCGGAAACAAACTAAAGAACGGGAAATGCGTTCGACAGCGACAAAGCGGGTCCAAGAAGCCACACGGTCAGGAATCGAGCAGTCTGGATTCGTCTCTTATGAAAAAGATGAGTCGAGCATATTCTTTTCCCCAAGACAAAACACAGAAGATATTCCATCTTGTTATAAAACATCAGATGATGACACTGCCGGAGTCCAAGCACCCTGAGCAAGCAGGCGAAGTCTCTCACCTGGACTATTGCTCCTATCACACGGCAATAGGACATCCTCTTGAAGACTGCTTCACATTTAAAGACTGGGTAGAAGACCAGTATCAGCAAGGCAGGTTCGCTCTATCCAGCAGCTGGAGGGTAACCTCGCCGCAGAAGCATGAACCCAAAGACACGAGAGTAGAGCCGGATCAACATCGGTCTTGGAAGCGATCTCGTACTTGTCACATGATAATGTTGTCAGAAGAAGAGCCTGAGAGTATGGATGAACCCCCCTGGTGCTTCGAAAACGATGATGACGAGATAATCTCAGAATTTCCACCGGCACCAAAAGAGCTGGAAGATGGGAAACATACTACTGCAGATAACCTCAAGAAAATTGATTTGGGGACGGTAAATGACCCGCGACCGACATTCGTCAGTGAGTTGTTGTCTGAAGAAAGGATGGCTATGCTAAAAAACATGCTCATGCAGCATAAAGATTGCTTCGCATGGAACTATTTCGAGATCCCAGGATTAGATCCAGAGATTGCTGTGCACAAACTGGCGATATCCTCGGACGTCAAGCCGATCAAACAGGCGCCGAGAAGAATGCGGCTCGAGCTTGATATGAGCATTAACGCCGAGGTCAAAAAGCTAATCGACTCTGGTTTCATCCAAGAGGTTCAATATCCTGATTGGATCGCCAACATCGTCCCAGTGATGAAGAAGAATGGGGCGGTGCGCATATGTGTGGACTTTCGGGATCTCAATAAAGCCTGCCCAAAGGACGACTTTCCAGTACCGGTCACCGAGCTGATGATAGACAGTACGTCCACTCATGAAGTTTTCTCCTTCATGGACGGCTCGTCAGGATACAATCAAATAAAGATGCATCCCGAAGACCAGAAGCACACCGCTTTCCGGACCTCTCTGGGCATATTCTGCTACAAGGTGATACCTTTCGGTCTAAAGAACGCTGGTGCTACCTATCAGAGGGCCATGACGAAGATTTTCGACGACCTCATACATGAAATCGTCGAATGCTGTATCGACGGCCTTGTGGTGAAAAGCAAATCATACGATGAACATTTAGAGCATCTGAAGATCGTATTTCAGTGCCTTCGGCAATACAACTTGAAAATGAACCCTCTCAAATGCGTGTTCAGAGTTTCCTCGGGCAAATTCCTAGGATTCATCGTCCGACACCGAGGCATCGAGATAGACCCGTCGAAGATCAAGGTGATCATGGAAATGCCTCCGCCAAAGACTCTCAAGCAATTGCGATCTCTCCAAGGGAAGCTCGCGTATATCCGGCGATTTATAGCCAATCTCTCAGGCAAGTGCCGTCCTTACAGTCACCTGATGAAGAAGGGAACCCCTTTCGTCTGGGATTGTAAATGCCAAAACGCATTGGACAAAATCAAGCAGTACCTGCAGAATCCGCCAGTACTGGCCGCTCCCGTTAAAGGAAAACCTCTTGTCCTGTACACAACAGCCTTTGAAGGTTCTTTAGGCGCGCTGTGGGCACAAGAAAACGACCAAGGGAAAGAGAGTGCCCTCTACTATTTGAGTCGAGTTCTCCTGGGGGCAGAAAACAATTACTCTCCCATTGAAAAACAATGCCTGGCATTGATCTTTGCGATAATGAAGCTCAGGCACTATGCATTGGCGCATGAAGTCCGTCTCATATCAAAGATGGATCCTCTCAAGTATTTGATGTCAAAGGCCATATTGACGGGGCCGCTCGCTAAATGGGCCTTGCTCTTGATGGAGTTCTCGATAACTTATCAGCCTCTTAAGGCAGTGAAAGGCCAGGCCATCGCCGACTTCCTCGCTGAGCATCCGATACCTGCCGATTCTCCTTTGAACTGCGAATTGCCAGACGAACATGCGTTTGACACGATCGACGAGGGAAATACCCGATAGGAACTTTACTTCGATGGGGAATCTTCCATGAAAAATCGCAAACAAAGCACCCCTATAATCAAATCGGGGGTAGGCCTCATCTTCGTAACTCCACAAGGAGGGATAATGCGCTTCGCCTTCTCCTTGACAGAGCCGAGGACGAACAATGAAGCCGAATACGAAGCTTTGATAGCAGGTCTCGAGATCGACATCGACATGGGAATTGAAAAGCTGCTCATATACGGAGACTCCCAGCTGGTCGTTAGTCAAATAAACGGCGACTACCAAACGTGCAAACCAGAGTTGGTGAAGTACAGCGAGAGGGTGCAGCAACTGCTGACCCAAATTCCTTCCTACACCTTGGAAAGCATACCGCGTGCGGAAAATATAAAGGCGGATGCATTAGCTAAGCTCACTAAAGAACTAGTCGACGAGAACCTCGATGACGTAAGGATCGCTGTGCAAAGCCTTCGGGTTCTTGCTCCGGCAGAAGTATCTCCGGAGTCGTCCGAAGAAAAGGGAGCGACTGAGCGAATGACTCTGCAAATAAAAGACCAGGAAAAGGTTGCGGATTGGAGAGAAGTCTTTATAAATTATTTCAAATCCCGTCGAACTCCTGAAGATGCGTCCTCAAGACATCAGCTTATGAAACGAGTTCTGGCTTTTGCTTTCGTCATTGATACCCTGTATAAGAGATCATTTAACTCTCTGTGGCTAAGGTGCCTGGGACCTGAAGAGGCAAAGAGAGTCGTCCAAGAAACTTACGACGGACTCTGCGGTTCTCACCAAGACGGGCCGAAGATGAAGCTGAAGATCAAATGGATGGGTTATTATTGGCCCACGATGATCCAAGACTGCCTCGAATACGCGAAGCAGTGCCATTTGTGCCAGATTCACGGGGACTTTATCCATCAACATCCAAATCCACTGCATCCAACGGTGGCTAGGTGGCCGTTTGAAATGTGGGGAACTGACATAATCGGCCCCATCGAACCAGCATCGTCCAGAGGACACAGATTCATTTTGGCGACAACTGATTACTTCTCCAAATGGGCAGAAACAGTACCGCTGAGGGAAGTGAAAACGGAGAATATCCTCCATTTCTTCAAGACGCACGTCATTTATCGGTTTGGAACTCCACGACGGATTATCTTCGATAATGGGCCAGCCTATAGAAGCCACAAGATCAGCCGCTTCGCACAACAGCATAACATAGACTGGAAATACTCCTCAGTCTATAATCCCTGATCTAATGGTTTAGCTGAGGCTTTCAACAAGACCTTAACAAAGATCGTGAAAAATACAGTGTCTCGAAATAAAAAGGACTTGTTCCCGCCAAAAAAAATTTTCTGCGCAAAATAGCCCAAGGTATCAAATGGCATCGATACGTTTAAGAAAATATGAACCAGTATTTTCCGGGCTGTATTTTAACAAACTCCCGAATGAGAAACAGCTAAATTCAGACAGTATCGAAAGCGTCTCAAAAAATCCTTTGATTTGATATATTATGGGCCTTATAATTCATCCGGGATCAAAAATTATGAAGCATCACGTGGGCACACGTGATCGGGGGTCACGTGCCGACATGTGATGGCTTCCTGAAGGCTCTGAAATGATAAGAATTGAATTTTAATCAAATGGGTCACGTGCCCATACGTGATGGGCCTTTAAACCCACTAAAAGAATTAAAGGTATAATAAAACAATAAGGAAAAACCCAATGGGGCATCACGTGCCAACACGTGACAAAGGATCACATGCTGACACATGATAATTGCTGAGTTCTTTAAAACAACAGAATTAAATTCTGGTAAAATGCTTAATCAGGGGGTCACGTGCAAACACGTGATGGGTTCCTAAAGATCTATGAATTAATAGAATTAAATTCTAATTAAGAGGGAATCAAAAACCCTAACTGGAAAAATATTTCTCTAAATCTTTCCAAATAAAAAAGATGGTGCTCTGTAAAATGGAGCACTGTTGGATTAAAAATCCAACGATGATTAAAAATCGCCAATTTATGGAAAGATTTTATACAAGAAAATATTTCCCTGAAATTTGCCAGGAATAATAGATAAAAGTTCTTTTGGATTAAGAATCCAATGGTAAATAAAATTCACTGAGTGATCTAAAAGATCATGTTGGTTGCAAAATCAATTAAAATCTTTCAATGAAAGATTGACAAAACAAATTGATTCTTTTCTTTCTTCTATAAATAGAAGCCAAGAAGATAAGAGGGAGGAACTACTTGTTTTGGGAGATAACAACAACAGAGAGAAAAAAGAGAGGAGAATTTAATTCTCAAGAGAGAAAAAAAGATCTCTTCAGAGAAAAAAAACCTAGGTGAGAAAGGAAAAGAGATCTAAGCTCCATAAAATAAAAAGAGAATTTAATTCTCAATCTACGAGTTTAACTCTTCTGCAAAAGAACTTAGTTCTTCCTCTGGTTGAAAATCTGCAGAAGCAAATCTCCACACTGGTTGAAAATTTAATTCTCATCGGGAAGATTCTGCCATGCAGATCCAAAACTTAGAGGGAGAATTGAGTTTATGAGAATTTAATTCTCCCAAATTCACAGGAATTTAATTACTCCAAGATAAAACTAGGGTTTAACCCTATATGAGAATTTAATTCTCCCAAACTCACAGGAATTTAATTCCTTCAAGATAAAACTAGGGTTTAACCCTATATGAGAATTTAATTCTCGCAAAGTTATAGGAATTCAATTCCTCCAAGACAGACCAAAGTAGGGTTTAACCCTATAAGAGAATTCAATTCTCCCAAATTCACAGGAATTTAATTCCTCCTAAATGAAATTAGGGTTTCACCCTACATAAGAATTCAATTCTTTCACATGCATAGGAATTTAATTCCTTTAAAAATTAAATTAGGGTTTAACCCTACAAAGAATTTAATTCTTAAAAAATAAAGAGACTTGAAAGATCTCCATGCATGTAAAAGAACTAAGGTCACGTGTCCCCATGTGACCCCTGAAAGGATCCTCCTAAATAAGAAGGAAACAGCCCAGAGGCAATGCCTCACGTGCTCCCACGTGACCTCCAAAACAAAGAGAATAAAAGCAAAGGCAATGTTGGATTTGGGCGCTCTCACGTGTTACCACGTGACCCCTAGTAAATGCTTTAATAATCAACGCACAAATCTCCGTCACGTGCCAACACGTGATGGCCAGAATATCAAAAGTGTTTAACACTTATTTGCAAGACAAAGTAAAGGAGATCTGGCCCCACCTTTGAGCGCTCTCACGTGTCCCCACGTGGTCCCTTCCTCTCTAGTGTTTAACAATAATTTGAGTGTTTCATTTCTAGTGTTTAACACTGTTGTTCTCTAGTGTTTAACACTAATTTGAATATTTCATTTCCAGTGTTTAACACTGCTGTCCTCTAGTGTTTAACACTATCTTAAAGTCAATCTTAGCCAAATTGGCTAAGTTTCCAGAGACAAAAACCTCTCCTTTAACTAAATCTCAAAATTGAGTAAAACTCAGAGCTATAATATTTAATGCTCAAAGACAAAATGATATCACAGCCCTCAAACCCTTGTTTAGCATTGCTAAATGATGAGAGGCTGAACCCGGACAAATGTCTAATGGTCCAATAAAGGGCCAATATCTCAAACTTAATTGGACTTAGCCCAAGTTGGCCATAAGTCCTTAATTAAGATTTAACTGAGCCAATATGCTTATAATCTAATTAATTGATCTTAGTTCCAAATTGGACTACAGATCCCCAACCAACCTTGGTTCAAGGGTACATCTCTTCACTCCTCTGATATTTGTCGTTGTAATCCCTCAACGTCTTCAGAGAGGTGACGGGTCCCGACAACCACATATTTCATAAACTATGACGTTTCTAAACTATGGATTGTGGGTCCTTAAACTCATGGACTATGGTATCCTTAACCTCGACCGTGATGTCTTTAAACTAACATTGGACTGTAGGGTCCTTAAACCCATGGACTATGATGTCCTTAACCTCGACCGTGATGTTTTTAAACTAACATTAGACTGTGGGGTCCTTAAACTCATGGACTATGATGTCCTTAATCTCGACCGTAATGTCTTTAAACTAACAATGGACCGAGATGTTCTTAAACTAACAATGGACCGAGATGTCCTTAAACTAATTGACTGTAATGTCATGAAACTAAACAATAGAGCCCAATTGCTCTCTTGTTGGATCTAAACGATCCCGTTAAGTTGATCTTAGTCTAAAAATGAGTCTAACGTATCCTTAACAAACGTTTATGTTGATCTTAGTCTCAAATGAGGCTAACGTATCCTTAAACCCAACCCCCAAACCCAAATCTAAGAAAGATACGGATTTGGACTAGTCCACGCCCTACGGGCGACAACATAAATTAGTCTCCATATACAATCCACGGGCAACCAATCACAAAACAAACACCCACGATACGAAGTGACCATATGGAGAAGGAGAAAGTTGTTACCGCGATGCGGTATCGTAATTAACTGCAGGGGCTTGCGCCTGCAGGGAAGAGCGTCCCCACAATCAAAAACCCCTCAAACGAGGGGGAATCTGATGAAATCTGCTAAATCAGCCGCATCCGTTTAAACCTTCGATACATGGTGCCATAAATCAACTTGGCATCTTCGAAGAGGTGGACGGATAGCCCCAATTAGCATTTGCCCCAAAATTCAGGCTAGACGTTTGCCGCGTCTTCGCCGCATCTTTCAGCGGAGAACAGATTCTGGCATGCCCGGTGGGACCTTTTCCTCTTTCCACTCCACACTTCGTGTGTCGTGTTTCGCGAACGAATCGCGGTTTGCTATGGTTGCCCCTGGATTCGAGGTACTAAGATTCGGTGTCTTACTCCGTGCAGAAAACATAAGATTAATGGCTTCAAACTGCACTAACTGCAACTGCAACTCTCGCTCCGTCCCGTCCAGAGGAGTGACTTACGGGCCCCAAGCGGCCTCCCTTTTCACAATGCCAGTGGAGCAAGTAACTCAAGCCACCACTGGGCTATTCTTTGGGACTATGATCCCACCGATGAGCTTCAATGCCCCGCTGCTATCGCAAGAAGCCCCAAAGAAGTCGGTCTTTGATCGACTTACCACTACCGTGACCCCTCTCAACGGGTCGCCCAACTCCACTGCCTCAGTTTTCAACAGACTGGGCCAAAACTCCAACGAGCCCATGAAGAAGCCCGCAATACTAGAAGGGGTTATCCCAGAAAGGATAGCCATTCCTGCTCTCGAAGTCGTTAAAGCGGCTTCTCCTGCCAAAGGGTCGGTCTTCACAAGATTGACTGTTTCAGCGCCCATTTCAGGCGTAATCGTCAAGGCTGCTTCATCTGCTCGAAAGTCTGCTTTCGATAGGCTGGTTATCCCCACTCAGCGGACATCAGTCTTCAATAGGCTGACAACGACAACTTCTGACCAACACAGGGGGCATGAGGAAGTCACCCCTATAGCTGAGATAATCCCAACAACTCGACATGCTCGACGTCGCCAATGGCGCCGGGTAAGAAAGGCTGGGGGCAACTCTCCCTCTAGACTGACTCCGCCGGCTCCAACGGTGGATATCGATGCTGTTGTTCTAACTGGGAACAGCTTTGAACTACTTAACAGGGTGCGCAGGAATTCGCCAACTGCCGTGCTGAAAAGATCCCCTCCACCTATGGAGAATGCCCCAAAGGCGAAGCTGGAGCAGCCCCCTCAGCGGTTGTCCTTTAAAATTTACAAAGTCTGGCGTCAAGTCTAAAACTCAGTGATTGATCAAGATTACCCCCGCCAACAGAAAAAGATGAAGGTTCGGCGAGAAGAGGACAATCCTGTCAAGCCACAAAAGGTGCCGTCTACCTGGGTGCCCGCTACAACGGCCCCCTCAACTTCACCAGCCCACAAAAAGAGAAGGCCGGAGAAAATCCCCGTGTCTGCGACAAATGTCAAGGGCACCGAGCCTAAACGCCCTAAGTCTGGGGGCATGGTGGTGCATACCGTCTATATGGTATCCGGAAAAGAGGAAAGCCGTATCTCCATGGGCCATCGACTGCTCACACGATCTGTGACAAAGGCTCAGGAGCAACAACAACAAAAGCTCCAAGAAATGCTAACAGCTATGGCCACACTTACGGGACTGAAAGCAAGCCCGGAGATATTCTCAGAGCAGCGCCGTGAGCAGGAAACTGATGTTGAATTCCTTCGGAGAATGCTTGAGAAGAAGGACAAAGAGGCAGCGGAACAAGCGGCCAATATAAAACAAATGGCCCTTCTGTTCCAACACATGGTGGGCATGATGATCCAGCCGGACCCTCCAGCTGAAGATCCTCCGATTATCCTCGAAGATGACCGAGTGGAGACATTAAATCCCCTTCCGGCTTGTTTAGCAGCCAAAAAGGAGACCATCTCCAAAGCCGCCCTGGATGACTATATCGCTCAACAGATACGAGCTCATCAGAAGAACTAAGCGGCCGGTCAAATTGTTAAGACTGGACGACTATATCCAGATTGGTACGACCAAATAAAATACCCGCCGGGATATACGATCCCTAAATTCTACGTATATAAGGGGACGAGAAATCCGCATCAGCACGTCGCTCAATTCAGAGCCTTGTGCGGCAACACTGGAGGTGACGATAAGCTACCGCTTCGTCAGTTCGTTGGCAGCTTGGCGGAAACAACGTTCGAATGGTACTCTGAACTCCCGAACGACTCTGTCAAAACTTTTGCAGAGGTAGAGCTACTATTCACCCAACGATTCACGAGTGCTAGTGAACGCACCCCAATAACGGTATTGATCAATGCCAGGTTGAAGCCTGGAGAAACATAGGTCCAGTATGCAATACGGTGGCGAAATTTATGGTCGAAGTGCGAGCAGCGCATCGAAGAAGCGCCTGCGGTAGGCATGTTCATGGGTACTCTTGACCCTCAAGCGACCATATCCCAATTCATGATGTTCTTCAAGCCGACCACCTTCGAGGCCTTGATTGCCTATCTGGCCCAAATGGACCAGATAGGCCATAGGCCTTCCTCTTCAAAGACGGAGCCTTGGAATGAAAAGGGTAAAGGGAAAGCAAGCTTCGTCGCCAACGCTCAATAACAACCGAGTGGCCCGAGACCGGTTGTTCGCCAAAACAACAAGCAGCAATCCCTCGATGAGAAGTTGAGACGTCCTTACTCGTTTTTCCGGGATAAAACAAGGAAACTGTTTGAACTGGTAGTGCGCAATGGGCTCATCACTCTACTGGAGTCAAGACACCCAACGCGACCGAACGACGTCAACGATCCCAATTACTGTCCCTACCACCGAGTATTGGGTCATCCGATCGAAGATTGCTACGTCTTCAAAAATTGGGTTGAAGAC
Source organism: Agapanthus africanus (assembly GCA_030015575.1). NCBI lineage: Eukaryota > Viridiplantae > Streptophyta > Magnoliopsida > Asparagales > Amaryllidaceae > Agapanthus > Agapanthus africanus. The sequence goes on from CM057339.1 coordinate 35,550,266, forward strand.
CAGTATCAGCAGGGCAAGTTCGCGCTGTCCGAAAATTGGAAGGTAAATCCGCTACAACCACATGCTCCGAAAAAGATGGACATGCCGGAGGCATCGTGCTCATTCATAAAGGAAGCTCCATGGGATGTTTTTCTCTCGGCAAAAACTAAAATAATGCTGAAAGATCTTCAAACATGTCCGGCGATCAGGTGGAAAAGCCCGCAAGAACCGGAGATCATCGACGGGATGCTGAAACCACACCCAACATCGGGAATTAATAGCAATGGTCAAAATGCTCAGGCCCAGCCGTTGTTCATACCATAATATTGCATTATTATATTCCCCATTCTTATGCATTTTACAAATAAACAGGTGCTTTTGACCCCATGTCTGCTACATAGTACAGGTTACAGGTTCTTGGAGCAAAAACAGTGAAAAAGATAAAAGACGATGCAAAAGTGGGACTACGACCAACAAATAGAAGGATCTTGATCAAGCCTACACGAAGATCAGTTCACAAAATATAAGGCAGAGTAAGGTTCAAGAGTTCGACACAAAGCGAACGGTTAAAGTCCACTGCATTACTCACTGTGAAGATCTGGAGAAGAAATAGAAGCTATTATGAAGAACCAACCAAAGATACAGGAAGAAAAATAGAACCAGAGCCTACACAAGAAATTGCAGAGCCCAATTCTTCTTTTTGGCCGCGGAACCGCGGCCAAACCATGGCTGTGGCCGCGGTTCCGCGGGCGTGTGAAGCCCATGGTGTCGAGAAATTTTACCATAAGTTTTGTCGGCGCTGACTAGTAGGGGTATTTTTGTAAATGCAGACATGCGGCGATTGTAAAACTAGGGTTTTCTATGTCCTATAAATAGAAGCCCAAATCCTTGCATTAGGTCATGCCTTCTTTCATTAATAAAATTCAGATTTCTTTTGGAGAGCATCAATTTGTAAGTTCTTAATTTATTTTCTGCCCTAGGTAATTTTTATTCCTTGCCCTAGTTAAATTTAATTCCTTGCCCTAGTTAGATCGTTAGATCTTTTATTCTCTGCCCTAGATAAATGTTTTTCAATTCCCTAATGAGCGAGTAGTCTCCTTGCTTGTTAGGGTTAGCTTTGGGGAAGGTTTGAGAGATGAAGATCTCTCACCCCTTTCTTGCCCATCACATATAATTAATAGGACTCCATGCATATATGCACACACCGCTCTCTACGGTACCCTATCCCTCGAGGTTGCGGTGATACCATAGTATAAAGGCCCAATTGAGCGTATTTTCCATGGAGGTTAGAGTAAGGATTGATAAAGGAAGGATAAGAACCTAGAGGAAGAAACATCTTTCCACTTGGTTCTAATCCCCTCTATTAATAGTTATCATAACTCCTAATAGATCTTAATATGGGTATAGAAAGCGGTGAGATTTATTGACTTTCCAAACTTAACCTAAACCTAACCCTAGCAAGATTTAGATCTAGATTAATTTAGTTTTTAGATTTAATCAATCCGGCCCCCATCGGAATTAACTCGTAAGAGCGATTAGGAAATTCACAAAATCCCTGTGGACCGACCCGTACTCACCGGCTAGCTACCAAGCGACGCCGTTCTTGATTGCGGTTACTAGATAATTTTTTAGATCAATCAAATGGCGCCGTTGCCGGGGATGGCGTGCTATTTTCTTTTTGCAATTTCGGGTTAATCTAAAATAAAAAAAATCATAAAAACCGAAAAATCAAAATATATATATATATATATATAAATTTATCATTTTTTATTTTTGTGAAGGGTATTTTTGTGAATCTTTGCAGAATCGACGGATCTGGAAAAATCCAAAGTGCAAAATAGAAAACGGGAGATCCGAACAGAAGAGAATTTCAACAACAGAACCGCAGCAAAAAATTCGGGAACTGAACCTCTGCCTCCACCGCGGAAACGCGGCCCCACCTAGCCTCTGGCCATGGAAGCACCGCGCTCTGGCGGAATCATCATCTAAATTTTTTTCTCGGGAACCGATCCTCTCAACTAACCGCGGAACCGCGGTTGGAAAGGCCATAGGGCGGCGGAAACGCGGCGGGCCTGTTGCGTCATCGCGTGAAATTTGCACTGTAAGATCTTTTCTCTCTCCTCTGTAAATCCCGATATATCTTTTGTCAAATCTCCTGCAGGATTCTTTGCACTTAAAAATCTTCCCCCTTCCAATAACAAATCTTGTGCAGGATTCTTTGCGCCGCGCTTAAAAATAAAAAAATTGATTGCAAGTGATTTTTTCTGTTTTGCATATCTTTAATCTGACTTTAAGGGGCTTTAGACCAATCCAGATTGGGTGGGGATTTCATCACCCTTCCCAGGACCCCAGAAATCACATAAGGCGTTTGCATTGACCAATATTTTAATTAAAAAAATACTAGACTCAGCCCTAAGGACGTCGCGCTCAATAGGACAGAGGACTAGTTGTAGGCATCGGCCGTTGATCCTAACCTGACTTTGCGGTGTCTAGGCAAGTGTGTCTAAGACGAGTAGTTACTTAATTAGGGCCACTATTTATAGTGGAGAGCCTCGCACTCACCTGGCACTTACCTGGCCGCAATTGGCAGTGAAGAGGCGGTTTGAGGTCCTATTTCTAGCCCTTTGGAACAGTTAGGAGCTTCTAGCTGACCTAGGTGACCCTAGATCTAGGCCTGATTGTGCATTTGTGGTTGATTGCATTTGTGTTTAAGCCCTTTATCGAAAATCTTTTTTGCAAACAGTTCCGAATAAAGAGAAAGAAAAAAAAAGGAAAATTTTTTATAAAAACTTGCAAACTTTTGTCGCTAAGAAATCCGTGCACGCTAACTTTCTTTCTCTTCTCCTTCTTACCTCATGGGTACCCCACCTCATAAATCTCTTGCCGAACTTTGGTATCCTGAACCTAACTTTTCCTCGTACGTGAATTGTTTCGGTCGATTTAAGGACAATCCCTCCATGCCCAAAATTTCTTTGAAAGATCAAATAGAAGCATCTAGGAGAAACAGTTCGACGTTGCAACCCACTTTGTGTCAACCATGTCAACCTTCACCACCATCGTACGTTGATACCACTTTTTCGAGTCCTATTGTAACTCCTAAACCGATGTCTATTGCTGAGTATATTGCACAATCTCGTAGCCGATCTTTCACTCCTCTCCAAACATCCAGTTATAGGGATCAACAAGTCCATTCACCTTTTTATACAAATGTTGATCCTACTCCTGTCCAACCATCCAATTCCTACAAGTCCTACCCGACTTTCCCACCTTCACTAGACATTGCTTCTCCACAACCGTTTGGGAGTTTCACGTATCCAAACAATTTCGAATCTTTTACCGAAACCCCTTCACAACCCATGTCTAGTTTGGAACAGTCGTTGGAAGCTATATTTTAGCAACAAACAAAATGCTGATGAATGTGGATGCGTCTATGGCCGCCCTTATGCAACCTAGTGAACCGGCAGCTAGTTTCCAACTAGCTCCAAATTTTCCAATGTATGAGGAAGCGGTTGGACAGAGTGAGAATTTGAGAAGAGAGAGTGAGTTCTACACCTTTCCAAATCAAACCTACCCATACCCAATTGAAGCCCACAACTCCGGTTTTCCATCGATTGTCCCAAATGATTCACAAGTTGAAAATAAAATATCTAACGAGTTGTGTGACTTTGTAGTGCTTGATTTGCCAGATTGTGAAGAATCCCTTTCGAGTGAAACCACACCTAATACTTTTGACCTTTACACCTCCACTCTAGAATCAAAATTGATAAATATCCATGCTTTTGATGAGGTGTCAGAAAAAATTGATTTTCACTTGATTGAGGATATAGACGCAGGGAATATTTTGGATGATGAACCCGTCGATTTGATTGAAATTTTATGTCCAATTCATCATTCCGAGTCTTTAAATGTTTCTCCCGAACTTCATATGCGTCTTGATTTTGATGATAATGGCATGGATAAGCAAAATTTTGAGGAGAATATTGAGGAAATTATTGAGGATGAACCAGTTTTGTTTGATGAGTCGGAATTCCCAATTCATCATGCCCCTTCCACTGATTGTGTACACCCTCCTGAATCTTTAACTAATACCCTTCCTCACTCACTTCCCTCCGTCCGCGTTCCGACCTTGCAAGAGACCGTTACGCTTTCATCTCCAATACCAAGTTCGACGTACCCATGTTTGCTCACGAATCTTGACGGATTTAATCTCATTTTTCCGCGGGTTGATAGATTAGCACAATCGCTTTTTACACGTCGGTCATTACAAATTGTGCTAATTTATACACTCCATCCCCACCCTCAAGTTCGTATTCCTACTTTCTTTGGTTCTTCTAATCTTCCTTTAATGATACCGAGTGTTGATGAATCACAATCCGATATTTTGAGTTCGATAATTTTCAATTGGACCTTCGATGAAAGTTTCGAAGATATTTTCGCCGACGAACTCGCATTCTTAAACGATACGAATTTTGTGATTAATCAACCTCCACTCGAAGAAGTAGAACCACTGCCATTTCTTTTTCCCTTCCGTCATTCTTCTCCTCCAGCGAGACCGTATACCGTTTCTACCTCCACAAGGTCTCGTGTGTTTCTCATTTCTTTTCTTTACACTCTATTCTTTCACCAACTCTACCTTTATCACGATAAGATTTTTGAATGGTTGGTGCAAACTTTTGATCTGTGTAAGGCCTTGTATAGTTTGATTTTTCTCCTCCCTAACTCTGCACTTTAACGTTGTTTTACTTAAGTTTGGGAGGGAACCTTGTTGTATATATATTTTTTGTTTTTCTTTTAATAATAATAAAAAAATTATTATAAATAAATAAACAGACAATTGCCAACATTTTGACCCTCTTGGTATAGCATGACAGTGAGGACACTGTCAAGTTTAAGTTTGGGGGTATGCTCGGTAAGCCTTCTTCCTTCGCATTCATGTGTATATTTTTGCATTTGCATACTTATTTTAAAACCCATAAAAAATTGAAAATTTTCAAAAATTATAAAAATTAAAGTATTCAATTTTGGCTTTATGTGACTTGAGTTTGACAAATAGGTTAACTAGCTAGGAACAACTAGATTTTAGACTTAATAAATTAAAAGCCCTAAAAATAACCTTTCTTAAAGTTTAACGGTAGAAAGCATATGTCTTCTTAGTTTATTTAGAAATAGGCAAATTTTGAGTTCACTTCTTGGGCTAAGTTTAAACAAGGGAAGAGTATTGATTTTTTATTAAAGTATAAGTTTGAAAAATAATTCCTAAGCTTAAGTCTAGATTCTGAAAATATATACCCTACAAATTGCACAAACACACACCTTGGAACTTGGAATAGTAGAAGAGACCTTGAAATGCTCTTGTCTAAAGTCCTTAGTACGAAGAGAATAAACTAAAAATTCAAGTGTGAATAAAGAGAATAAAAAAATGAACACTGGTTTTTGTGATTATTTAAGGCTGCAAAATAGAAAAATATTTAGCGAGGGTGCTTCATCACCTAGTGCCTTAGACCAACTGGTTTGTGAGTCACTGCAAAAGCCTTAGGTACTGCAAGACTAGAAATTACGCTTTAATGTGCAAACACATCTTGTAATCGATTGTTGGTACCTCAAGAAGTATTAACGGTTGCATGAAGGATGTGTGAGCAAAATTCATCTAAAAAATTCACCAATTAAGAAGTGCTTTGGACAACGGACAAGAGTATGATTGCTTGATTTGAATTTCCAAGTGTAGGGGTGATATATACACACACGTGGGGTATGTGATTGGAATTTAGATAAGAGATAGGAATGAAGAATAGGACTTGTATCTTTAATAGAGATGATAAAAATTCCTAAGTGGAGATGGAACCCTAGAAGAAAAACTTAAGAGATGCCAAAAGCTAAGTAGGTCTGCAGAACATATATAATCTTAAGTTAAATGATGAGGAAGTGTGAAGAATATGGGTGGATAATTTACGAGTCGACGATAATAGAATTCCTTGTTAGAAAACTTAATTGGAGAATAAAAGTCGAAAAGCCAAATTGATAGGATTTTGTGGGTAGTATCCGCTGAAAACTCTCAGGAGACAACACTCCTCCTACTAGGTACACCTAGAGGTTTAACGGCTTGTTGCACGAGCTCAGTGCAATCGCGTTTCCCTGCGAAAGTGAGATTAGGTTTTTGTTGAGAATAAAACTAGGTTTGCTCGAGTACGAGCAAAAGATAAGTTTGGGGGTATTTATTCATACCATAATATTGCATTATTATATTCCCCATTCTTATGAATTTTACAAATAAACAGGTGCTTTTGACCCATGTCTGCTATATAGTACAGGTTACAGGTTCTTGGAGCAAAAACAGTGAAAAAGATAAAAGACGATGCAAAAGTGGGACTACGACCAACAAATAAAAGGATCTTGATCAAGCCTACACGAAGATCAGTTCACAAAATATAAGGCAGAGCAAGGTTCAAGAGTTCGACACAAAGCGAATGGTTAAAGTCCACTGCATTACTCACTGTGAAGATCTGGAGAAGAAATAGAAGCTATTATGAAGAACCAACCAAAGATACAGGAAGAAAAATAGAACCAGAGCCTACATAAGAAATTGCAGAGCCCAATTCTCCTTTTTGGCCCATGGCTGCGGCCGCGGTTCCGCGGCCGTGTGAAGCCCATGGTGTCGAGAAATTTTACCATAATTTTTGTCGGCGCTGACTTATCTTCCTAGGGGTGTTTTGTAAATGCAGACATGCGGCGATTGTAAATCTAGGGTTTTCTATGTCCTATAAATAGAAGCCCAAATCCTTGTATTAAGTCATGCCTCCTTTCATTAATAAAATTCAGATTTCTTTTGGAGAGCATCAATTTATAAGTTCTTAATTTATTTTCTGCCCTAGGTAATTTCTATTCCTTACCCTAGTTAAATTTAATTCTTTGCCCTAGTTAGATAGTTAGATCTTTTATTCTCTGCCCTAGATAAATGTTTTTCAATTTCCTAATGAGCGGCTAGTCTCCTCGCTTATTAGGGTTAGCTTTGGGGAAGGTTTGAGAGATGAAGGTCTCTCACCCCTTTCTTGCACATCACATATAATTAATAGGACTCCATGCATACATGCACACACCGCTCTCTACGGCACCCTATCTCTCGAGGTAGCAGTGATACCGTAGTATAAAGGCCCGGTTGAGCGTGTTTTCCATGGAGGTTAGGGTAAGGATTGAAAAAGGAAGGACAAGAACCTAGAGGAAGAAACATCTTTCCAATTGGTTCTAATCCCCTCTATTAATAATTACCATAACTCCTAATAGATCTTAATATGGGTATAGAAAGCGATGAGATTTATTGACTTTCCAAACTTAACTTAAACCTAACCCTAGCAAGATTTAGATCTAGATTAATTTAGTTTTTAGATTTAATCAATCCGGCACCCATCGGAATTAACTCGTAAGAGCGATTAGGAAATTCACAAAATCCCTGTGGACCGACCCGTACTCACCGGCTAGCTACCAAGCGACGCCGTTCTTGATTGCGGTTACTAGATAATTTTTGAGATCAATCAAATGGCTGGAAGGTAAATCCGCCACAACCACATGCTCCGAAAAAGATGGACATGCCGGGGGCATCGTGCTCATTCATAAAGGAAGCTCCATGGGAAATTGTTCTCTCGGCAACAACTAAAAGAATGCTGAAAGATCTTCAAACATGTCCGGCGATCAGGTGGAAAAGCCCGCAAGAACCGGAGATCATCGACGGGATGCTGAAACCACGCCCAACATCGGGAATTAATAGCAATGGTCAAAACTCTCAGGCCCAGCCGTCAAAGTCTTCGAAGAAAAAGAAGAAGACCAAAAAGCCCGCGCAGTCTAACGACAAGCGCACGGATCTGCAAAAGCATATTGACGCGCTGAAAGAATACAACCAGAGGGCGCGAACCCCAGTCATGCTTCAAGAGTTCCTCAATCACACCCTTGAGAATGAAGATAACGAAAATGATGAGGGAGACAACTTGTCAGAAGAATCCAAAGATCATGTGGCAAGTTGCCACATGATCGCTCATTTGTCGCTAGGTAACAAAGCAGCTCACTCGGTGTTAGGAGATAACATAGAGGAGCTGGGGGCAGGAGCAATGCCAAAACCCTTCGATTATGTGACAAGGTCTATCAAGGAAAAACCTACTTGTTCATAAAGTATCCGGCGAAACTTCGCCTCAAAGCTACAGAGGACCGAAATGTCCCTAAACTAACAATGGACCACAATGTCCTAAAACTTGCAACTGTCCGAGACGTCTATAAACTACTACGGACCGCGGCATTCCCAGGCTGACGTGGTAAAAAAAACGGTATGTCCATAAGCAAAATGGGCACGGATGAAAACCCGAAAGGGCGCCGTGAGTAAAAACAGCAGGACTACCGGCGATGTTTGTGAAAACCCGAAAGGGCGCAGACTCATAAAAAAACAAAAAAAAAACGGTATGTCCATAAGCAAGATGGGCACGGATGAAAACCCGAAAGGGCTCTGTGAGTAAAAACAGTAGGACTACCGGCGAGTTTTGTGAAAACCCGAAAGGACGCAATCTCGTTATAGGACACTTGTAAGGTCCTCTCGAGCCTGTAAGGAGAAACCACCTGCGTGAGATCCTTACGACTCACAAAGAAGAAATACACTTAGGAATCCTCACGATTCCTAAGGAGAAATTACACTTACGAGATCCTCACGACTCGTAAGGAGAATTTCCCATTGAGACCCTCACGGCTCATAGGGTTCAAAAGCCTTAAGCTACAGGGATCTGAACATGTTCTTAAGCCATCACAATCCCTAGATTGCCCTACAAGCGGTTCAATACTGACCCTTATATACAATCCATGGGCACGAATAAACCTTTCCCTAACAAAATCCCACCAGCGACTAGGGATATGCTCACACGGTGAATGACCCTTATAAGTCCTCTCGACTTATAAGGAGAAAACATTCTTGTAAGATCCTTACGACTTATAAGAGACCACGCACTTAGGAATTCTCACGATTCCGAAGGAGAAAACGCACCTACGAGATCCTCACGACTCGTAGGGAGAAATACCTTTATGAGACCCTTACGGCTCATGAAGTCAAAAGCCTTAGTCGACAGGATCCTAACCCTGTTTGCTAAGCCACCTTTGTTCGACATCGACAGAGGCAAATGATGATTCGCTCCTGGCAATATCCCAGTTGTAGCTATGCTGATGCCTAAATCAGTATCAAATTCCAATTCCTTTCACGGCAAATGATGATTCGCTCATGGCAATATTCCAGTTGTAGCGATGCTGATACTGAGATTGGCACCAGATTACAAGTTCTACACTCGCTATAAAAAAATCAGCGAGCCAAAAATGCATATGAAATAGCCGAAATGATGGGGCAACTTGCAATAAAATCAGCAAGTAAAATATATGCATACAAAATAGCCGAAATGGTTGGGCAACTCACAATAAAAAACAGGGAGTAAAAAAAACATAGCCGAAATGATTGGGCACCGCGAAAAATAGCCGAAATGATTGGGCAACCGCGACTTTCGCAATATAAAAAGCTGAAATGATAGAGCATCGCGGAAAGAAATAAAAAATTATGAAAGAATGAAACTTTTGCCCTGCAGGTAAGGTCATATTGACCTCTGTATATAATCCATGGGCACAAACAAGAAGGGAACAATATCGTCCCACCAGGCTTCGTCGAAGCGAAGCCAAATCTCGACGGTTCATAAACAATCTAAAGACAATCTCGACATTCATCGCAATATTGCAGACACAATGTCAACAAACGAAGTGAAGGAAGATCCCTAGCTTCAGGGTCTCGACGTCAACATCGACAACTTAGAGATCAACACCGGCGTTCTTCCTCCCTCCAATCGGATGCAGACACAACATCAACAAACGGAGCCACGACAAAGCCCCTTAGTTCCAAATCCTGACGGTTCACAAACAGCCTAGAGACTACCCCGGAGCCATGGTAAAGTCCCTAGTTCCAAATCTCAATGGCCACATCTACAGCCTGGAGACCAACAACGGTGTGCGTCCTCATTCCAGCAGGACACAGATGTTACACCATCAATCGGAACCATGGCAAAGTCCTAGTTCCAAGACTCTACGGTCCACAGACAACCTAGAGTCAACCAATGACTTCCCCGCCGGATCAATGCTCCGTCTCGGAAACAATTCAACCAACCACAGGGAAATCGGTGTCCTTGGCAACCTCCTCGATTCAGGGAAATCAGCGTCCTTGACGAGAGCATCTTGATTCGCGTCGACCCGCGGAGAAATCAGCTTCTTTGCAGGAATACCTCGATTCGTTTCGACCTCCAGGGAAATCAGTGTCCTTGGAAACCTCCTCGATTCAAAGAAATCAGCGTTCTTGACGAGAGCATCTAGATTCGTGTCGACCCGCAGATATATCAGCGTCTTTGCAGGAATATCTCGATTCGTCTCAACTCCAGGAAAATCAGTGTCCTTGCCAAAAACCTCGATTCAGGGAAATCAGCATCCTTGACAAGAGCATCTCGATTCGCATTGACCCGCAGAGAAATCAACGTCTTTGCAGGAATACCTCGATTCATTTCAACCCTGAGGAAATCAGTGTCCTTGGCAAAATACCTCGATTCAGGAAAATCAGCGTCCTTGACGAGAGCATCTCGATTCGCGTCGACCTGCAAGGAAATCAGTGTCTTTGCAGGAATACCTCGATTCGTTTCAACTCTGAGGAAATCAGTATCCTTAGCAAAAACCTCGATTCAGGGAAATCAGCGTCCTTAACGAGAGCATCTCGATTCGCGTCGACCCGCAAGGAAATCGGTGTCTTTGCAGGAATACATCGATTCGTTTTAACTCCGAGGAAATCAGTGTCCTCGGCAAAAACCTCGATTCAGGGAAATCAGCGTCCTTGACGAGAGCATCTCGATTCGCATCGACCCGCAGAGAAATCAGCGTCTTTGCAGGAATACCTCGATTCGTTTCAACTCTGAGGAAATCAGTGTCCTTGGCAAATACCTCGATTCAGGGAAATCAGCGTCCTTGACGAGAGCATCTCGATTCGCGTCGACCCGCAGAGAAATCAGCGTCTTTGCAGGAATACCTCGATTCGTTTCAACTCCGAGGAAATCAGTGTCCGTGGCAAATACCTCGATTCAGGGAAATTAGCGTCCTTGATGAGAGCACCTCGATTCGCGTTGACCCGCAGAGAAATCAGTGTCCTTGCAGGAATACCTCGATTCGTCTCAACCCCAGGGAAATTAGTGTCCTTGGCAAAAACCTCAATCCAGGGAAATCAGCGTCCTTGACGAGAGCATCTCGATTCACATCAACCCGCAAGGAAATCAGTGTCTTTGCAGGAATACCTCGATTCGTCTAAACTCCGAGGAAATCAGCGTCCTTGGCAAAAACCTCGATTCAGTGAAATTAGTGTCCTTGACGAGAGTATCTCGATTCACGTCGACCCGCAAAGAAATCAGCATCTTTTCAGGAATACCTCGATTCGTTTCAACTCCGAGGAAATCAGTGTCCTTGGCAAATACCTCGATTCAGGGAAATCAGTGTCCTTGACGAGAGCACCTCGATTCGTGTCAACCCGTAGAGAAATCAGTGTCTTTACAGGAATACCTCGATTCGTTTCAACTCCAGGGAAATCAGTGTCCTTGGCAAAACCTCGATTCAGGAAAATCAGCGTCCTTGGCGAGGGCATCTCGATTCGCGTCGACCCGCAAGGAAATCAGTATCTTTGCAGGAATACCTCGATTCGTCTCAACTCCGAGGAAATCAGTATCCTTGGCAAATACCTCGATTCTGGGAAATCAGCGTCCTTGACGAGAACATCTCGATTCGCACCGACCCGCAGAGAAATCAGTGTCTCTGCAGGAATATACAACGTTAGCAAAGCGGAGCCGCGGCAAAGTTTCAAGTTCCATGACTCGGCGGTGCACAGACAACCCAAAGTCAACCCTTGACCTCCTTGTTGAAGCAATGCTTTGACTCGGGAGTAGGTCAACTCATCAATCACTTACGAGTCCTCTCGACTTGTAAGGAAGAAAATTCTCTTGTGAGATCCTTACGACTCTCATGAGAAAACACACTTAGGAATCCTCACGATTCCTAAAGAGAAAATACACCTATGAGATCCTCTCGACTCGCAGGGAGAAAAAATCTTTATGAGACCCTCACGGCTCATAAAGTTAAAAAGTCTTAGACGGCAGATCTGAACCTGTTTCCTAAGCCATCGCTTATTATCTCGATTCAGGGAAATCAGCGTCCTTGGCGAGAACCTCTCGATTCGTTTCGACCCGCAAGAAAATTAGTGTCTTTGCGAAAATCTCTCAATTCGTCTTAACTTGCGGGGAAATTAGTGTCCCTACGCATAAAGATAATTCTCTTGTAGGATCCTTACGATTCTCAGGAGAAAACGCACTTAGGAGTCCTCACGACTCCTAAGGAGAAAAAAAAACACCTACGAGATCCTCACGACTCGTAGGGAGAAAAGCCTTTGTGAGACCCTTACGGCTCATAAAATTGGAAAGTCTTAGGTAACAGATCCTAACCATGTTTCCTAAGCCATCGCTGCTTTATAAAGAGTTCAAGATGAACTGTTATTTACCATCTATGGGCCACACTTGCCAAAGCTACATGCCACTGAAATGGAGAAGTTACTCATGAAGCATATAAACTACTTCATGCCAGAGTAAGACATAAAGAAACAGAAGGGTGCGGCTCATGGAGCTGAGAGTTTGGAACTATATCCCTTAAGAGTCGAGATTTGAGTCAATGATAAGTGACGACGTTTATGTCTGCTTGTTATCTTCTCAGATCAAGACCCTGAAGATTATATACCAACCTAAAACTGGTCATACGCTATGAATCACTCTGCACTACTTCACCCACGTATATACTTATGTGGGCAAAATAGTGGGGGGCATTTTTTCCAGCCAAAAATTTTTTTCTGCGCAAAAGAGCCCAAGGTATCAAATGGCAACGATACGTTTAAGAAAATGTGAATCGGTATTTTCCGGGCTGTATTTTGACGAAATCCCGAATGAGAAACAGCCAAATTATGATAATATTGAAAGTGCCTCGAAAAATCCTTCGATTTGATATATTATGGGCCTCATAATTCATCCGGGATCAAAAATTATGAGGCATCACATGCGCACACGTGATCGCGGGTCACGTGCCGACACGTGATGGCTTCCTGAAGACTCTGAAATGATAAGAATTGAATCTTAATCAAATGGGTCAAGTGCCCACATGTGATGGGCCTTTAAACCCACTAAAAGAATTAAAGGTATAATAAAATAATAAGGAAAAACCCAATGGGGCATCACGTGCCAACACGTGACAAAGGGTTACGTGCTGACACGTGATAATTCCTGAGTTCTTTAAAACAACAGAATTAAATTCTGGTAAAATGCTTAATCAGGGGGTCACGTGCCAACATGTGATGGGTTTCTAAAGATCTATGAATTAATAGAATTAAATTCTAATTAAGAGGGAATCAAAAACCCTAAATGGAAAAATATTTCTCTAAATCTTTCCTAACAAAAAAGATGGTGCTCTGTAAAATGGAGCACCGTTGGATTAAAATCCAACGGTGATTAAAAATCACTAATTTATGAAAAGATTTTATACAAGGAAAGATTTCCCTGAAATTTGCCAGGAATAACAGATAAAAGATCTTTTGGATTAAGATTCCAATGGTGAATAAAATTCACTGAGTGATCTAAAAGATCATGTTGCTTACAAAATCAATTAAAATCTTTCAATGAAAGATTGACAAAACAAATTGATTCTTTTCTTTCTCCTATAAATAGGAGCCAAGAAAAGAAGATGGAGGAACTACTTTTTTTGGGAGATAACAACAGAGAGAAAAGAGAGAGGAGAATTTAATTCTCAAGAGAGAAAAAAACATCTCTTCGGAGAAAAAAAAACCCTAGGTGAGAAAGGGAAAGAGATCTAAGCTCCATAAAACAAAAGAGAATTTAATTCTCAATCTAATAGTTTAACTCTTCTGCAAAAGAACTTAGTTCTTCTTCCGGTTGAAGATCTGCAGAAGTAAATCTCCCCACAGATTGAGAATTTAATTCTCATCGGGGAGATTCTGCCATGCAGATCCAAAACTTAGAGGGAGAATTGAGTTTATGAGAATTTAATTCTCCCAAATTCACAGGAATTTAATTCCTCCAAGATAAAACTAGGGTTTAACCCTATATGAGAATTTAATTCTCCCAAGCTCACAGGAATTTAATTCCTTCAAGATAAAACTAGGGTTTAACCCTATATGAGAATTTAATTCTCCCAAAGTTATAGGAATTCAATTCCTTCAAGACAGACAAAACTAGGGTTTTACTCTATAAGAGAATTCAATTCTCCCAAATTCACAGGAATTTAATTCTTCCTAAATGAAATTAGTGTTTCACCCTACATAATAATTCAATTCTTCCACATACATAGGAATTTAATCCCTTTAAAAATTAAATTAGGGTTTAACCCTACAAAGAATTTAATTCTTAAAAAATAAAGAGACTTGAAAGATCTCCATGCATGTAAAAGAACTAAGGTCACGTGTCCCCACGTGACCCCTGAAAGGATCCTCCTAAATAAGAAGGAAACAGCCCAGAGGCAATGCCTCACCTGCTCCCACGTGAGCTCCAAAACAAAGAGAATAAAAGCAAAGGCAATGTTGGCTTTAGGCGCTTTCACGTGTTACCACGTGACCCCTAGTAAATGCTTTAATAATCAACGCACAAATCTCCGTCACGTGCCAACACGTGATGGCCAGAATATCAAAAGTGTTGAACACTTATTTGCAAGACAAAGAAAAGGAGATCTGGCCCCACCTTTGAGCGCTCTCACGTGTCCCCACGTGACCCCTTCCTCTCTAGTGTTTAACACTAATTTGAGTGTTTCATTCCCGGTGTTTAACACTGTTGTCCTCTAGTGTTTAACACTAATTTGAAAATTTCATTTCCAGTGTTTAACACTGCTGTCCTCTAGTGTTTAACACTATCTTAAAGTCAATCTTAGCCAAATTGGCTAATTTTCCAGAGACAAAAAACTCTCCTTTAACTAAATCTCAAAATTGAGTAAAACTCAGAGCTATAATGTTTAATGCTCAGTCAAAAACAAAAATGATATCACAGCCCTCAAACCCTTGTTTAGCATTGCTAAGTGATGAGAGGTTAAACCCGGACAAATGTCTAATGGTCCAATAAAGGGCCAATATCTCAAACTTAATTGGACTTAGCCCAAGTTGGCCATAAGTCTTCAATTCAGATTTAACTGAGCCAATATGCTCATAATCTAATTAATTGATCTTAGTTCCAAATTGGACTACAGATCCCCAACCAACCTTGGTTCAAGGGTACATCTCTTCACTCCTCTGATATTTGTCGTTTTAATCCCTCAACATCTTCAGAGAGGTGACGGGTCCCGACAACCACACATTTTATAGACTATGACATCTCTAAACTATGGACTGTGGGGTCCTTAAACTCATGGACTATGATGTCCTTAACCTCGACCGTGCTGTCTTTAAGCTAACATTAGATTGTGGGGTCCTTAAACCCATGGACTATGATGGCCTTAACCTCAGCCGTGATATCTTTAAACTAACATTGGACTGTGTGGTCCTTAAACTCATGGACTATGATGTCCTTAACCTCGACCGTAATGTCTTTAAACTAACAATGGACCGAGATGTCCTTAAACTAACAATGAGCCGTAATGTCTTTAAACTAATCGACCGCAATGTCACGAAACTAAATAATAGAGCCCAATTGCTCTCTTGTTGGATCAAAACGATCCCGTTAAATTGATCTTAGTCTAAAAATGAGACTAACGTATCCTTAACAAACGTTTAAGTTGATCTTAGTCTCAAATGAGGCTAACGTATCCTTAAACCCAACCCCCCAAACCCAAATCTAAGAAAGATACGGATTTGGACTAGTCCACACCCTACGGGAGACAATATAAATTAGTCTCCGTATATAATCCATGGGCAACCAAACACAAAACAAACTCCCACGATACGAAGTGACCATATGGAGAAGGAGAAACTTGTTACAGCGATGCGGTAGCGTAATTAAGTGCAGGGGCTTGCGCCTGCAGGGAAGAGCGTCCCTACAATCAAAAACCCCTCAAACGAGGGGGAATCTGATGAAGTCTGCTATATCGGCCGCATCCGTTTAAACCTTCGATACATGGTGCCATAAATCAACTTGGCATCTTCGAAGAGGTGGACGGATAGCCCCAATTAGCATCTGCCCCGAAATTCAAGTTAGACGTTCGCCGCGTCTTTCAGCGGAGAACAGGACTGGCATGAGAGACTGCATGAAGCTCTCTGGGCGTATCAAACTATGTTCAAAACGGCCATGAACACAACGCCGTATGCATTGGTTTTCGGTACAGAGGCAGTACTCCCCTTCGAGATAGAGTTACCCTCTCTATGAGTGGCAGTTCATTACGAGCTAACGGACGAAAAGAATGCTCACCTTCGGCTTGAGGAGCTCGATGCCCTTGATGAAACCCGGCTCATAGCGCAACAATACCTGGAGGCTTATAAAGCAAATATGACGCGTTCATATGAAAGATTGACTAGGCCGAGAACATTCCGCCAAGGCGAACTCGTGCTAGTGGTCAAAAGACCTATGATCCCTAATCGCACCAAGCGGTGGAAATTTGAGCCGAACTATGAAGGCCCGTATATCATAAACAAAGTCTACCAGGGTAGAGCTATCTACTCATGGACATGCATGGCGAAATGCCCTTTAGGCTAATAAATGGTCGCTTCCTGAAAAAGTACTGCGCCTGACGAGTCACGGTCTAGGTCAATGATAGATGACGACGACTATGTTCGCTCGCTATCTTCCTAAGCCTAAACTCTATAAGTAGTAACCGGCAACGGACCGAAACGTCCTTAAACTAACGACGGACCGAAACGTTCTCAAACTAACAATAGACCACTACGTCCTAAAACTAGCTGTTGACCGAGACGTCGATAAACTACGGTGGATTGCAGCATCCCAAGGCTGATACAAAAAAAAGAAAGGAAAAGAAAAAATGGTATGTCCATAAGCGAAAAGGGCACGGATGAAAACCCGAGAGGGCTCCGTGAGTAAAATCAGCAGGGCTACCGGCGAGTTTTGTGAAAACCCGAAAGGGCGCAATCTCGTTAAAAGTCACTTGCAGGGTCCTCTCGACCTTGTGAGGAGAAACCACCCGCGTGAGATCCTTACGACTCACAAGGGAGCAACACACTTAGGGATCCCTACGATTCCTAAAGAGAAATTACACTTGCGAGATCCTCACGACTCGCAGGGAGAAAAACCTTTATGAGACCCTTACGGCTCATGAAGTCGAAAGCCTTAGTCGACAGGATCCTAACCCTGTTCGCTAAGCCACCTTTGTTCGACATCGACAGAGGCAAATGATGATTCGCTTCTGGCAATATTCTAGTTGTAGCGGTGCTGATGCCGAAATCGATCTCTAACTCCAAGCTTGCAGCAAAGAAGCTAGCGAGCCACACATGCATACGAAATAGCCGAAATGATGGGGCAACTTGCAAACAAAATCAGCAAGTAAAAATATATGCATGCAAATAGCCGAAATGATTGGGCAATTCGCAATAAAACGCAGCGAGTAAAAATAAAATAAATAGCCGAAATGATTGGGCACCGCGAAAAATAGCCGAAATGATTGGGCAATCGCGACCTTCGCGATATAAAAGCTGAAATGATAGAGCATCACAGAAAGAAAAAAAATATAATGAAATTTATGCCCTACAGGTGATATCACATCAATCTCTGTATACAATCCAGGGGCGCAAACAAAGGAGGAATCATACCTTCCCTCCCCAGCCTCCATCAGAAGAAGAAGCCAAATCTCAACGGTTCACAGACAACCTAGAGACCACTTCAATATTCGTCTCATTACAACAGACGCAACGTCATCCACATGACCCCGTCTTGAAAATACATCATCCACATGACCCCGTCTCGGAAATACGTCTTCCACATCCACATGACCCCGTCTCGAAAATACGTCTTCCACATGACCCCGTCTCGGAAATACGTCATCCACATGACCCCGTCGCGGAAATACGTCATCCACATGACCCCGTCTCGGAAATACGTCATCCATATGACCCCGTCTCGGAAATACGTCATCCACATGACCCCGTCGCAGAAATACGTCATCCACATGACCCCGTCGCGGAAATACGTCATCCACATGACCCCGTCGTGGAAATACGTCATCCACATGACCCCGTCTCGGAAATACGTCATCCATATGATCCCGTCGCGGAAATACGTCATCTATATGACCCCGTCTCGGAGATACGTCACCCAATGACGCCGTAAAATGCGGATAACGTCAATCTCATTAAACACTTACGGGTCCTCTCGATTCGTGAGGAAGAAAACTCTCTTATAAGATCCTTACGACTTATAAGGGAAAACGCGCTTAGGAATCCTCACGATTCCCAAGGAGAAAATACACCTACGGGATCCTCACGACTCGTAGGGAGAAAAGTCTTTATGACCCTCACGGCTCATAAAGTTGAAAAGTCTTAGGTAGTAGATCTGAACCTGCTTCCTAAGCCATCACTACCCCTCGAAGAAGCCGAAACAAGATGCTCACCCTATCATCTACCGGCTGTGTTTGCTAAGGTGACATGCTGATAACAAAAGAAAAAAGAGAGCAGAGAGATGACATAGGACATTGTGAAAGAAATGTATCTTTTATTCATGAATTCAATTGGGTACAAAATACATCATATGAAAGAATAAAAAAATGAATACATTTTATTCAAAGTTACAAATGGTACAAAAAACAATTATTGAGAGGGAAGCGCTTTCAATAGTCCGATCAGCCGCTCGCGCACTTCCCTCGGCCCCTTTTCTTGATCAGCTGCCGCAGCTAACTCTGCTTCGGCTCGGGCTCGTTGCTGCAAGCAGGACGAAAGTCGTTCTTCGACGGCCCGCTGAGCCGCCTCACGATTTTGTGCATCCCGCTCGACGACGTCGAGCTGCTGCCTCAGTGTTAACCCGTCAGAGATGCATCGTAGAAGGCCTTCAAAGATAACTTTCAACTGTGCAGCATTTGTATCAACCTGAGCATGCAGTCGGGCAGATTCACTCGAAGTCTCTCCGCACTCCTTACATTTTAAAGCCGCCTCTTGTTCAAGATGACGGAAGTAGGGAGTGCTCTGCTCAACCTATGCAGCCCGGTGGGCGTTCACAGCCAGGACCTCTGGAGCAGGACGTCCAACTTCGAGCTCACGCAGGCAAGCTTCAATTTCCCTGCAGTGATTAACCCAAGACTCAACGACGCCCTCACTATGAAAATTCACGAGCGTCGCTAGCATAGGGTTAACCTCCGCCGCAAAATCCGCAGCAGATGTGGGAGTCTCCACGTCAAGCTCCTCAGTATAGTCGCTCAACATGCGCAGACTATTTGCGGCACCTTTCGAGGATGCACGTCGAGGAAAAGGGCTGGCTGGAATTTTGGTGCGAGACTCGAACGGGGCTGGAGTCGATGTGACCGCTACAAAACAAATCACAATCAGATGTCGGCTCAAGAAATAAAGAAAATACATGAACAATAGAGTCTACTATACCGGCTGCAACAGGGGGCAGAGCTGGGAGTACTGGTGGCGCAACGATAGCCTCGCCCCCTTCTTCAATTTGTAAGGCTACAAGCAATACAAAGAAGAATTAGTAATAATGTGACTGCCCGTTAAAGAAAGGACGTCGTTTAGAAAAGATACTCACCGACACAAGCAGGCGGACTAATCTCTGACTGGAAAGAGAAGTGTGGGTGCAACACCTAATACAGGTGATCAAAAAGGACTCCTGCAAGGACGCAGTAATGCGATGTCAGTATATAAATTATACAGCCTAGAAATAAAACTGATGGATCACAAATCCGCACCTTCCAACATCCGAGATTGTACGAGAGAAAGTAGAGGAGGGGTCACCGTCAAAGCAGTAGCTGATGGCGCTGCCTCGGGTAGCGCAACCTCAATGCTCACCATGCCTGCATTAGAAATGAGATAAATACTGTCAGGAAAGATTGAAAAGGATTGCAGAATAAAATGAAAAGCAATGACCCAAAATCTACCCGGTGAGTCGCCGGTCGGAACCGCGACGAGAGCGTCACTTGATACGGCAACTGCTTCACCCTCCTCCATCGGAATGGTTTCGCCGTCCGTAGCTTCATCCCCCGACTCCACGAGAATCGTCGTGATACTCATAGCGCCCGACAGCGGCCGGGAGCCGCAAGGGGAAAGAGCGACGATCGGGGCAGTGCCCGACTCTTGCGAAAGAGTGACTAGCTCGGGCTCGGCGGCTGTAGCCATCTCACCCATCGCCACCTCAGGCTCGGCAATTGTAGCCATCTCACCCGCCGCTACCTCGAGCTCGACAATGGTAGCCATCTCACCTACCGCCATCTTGGGCTCGGCGATCGTGACTGTCTCGCCCACCGCTACCTCGAGCTCGGCAATTATAGCCATCTCACCTACCGCTGCCTCGGGTTCGGCGGTCATGGCTACCTCCTCTACCGCTATCCCAGACTCGGCGGTCGCCGCCACTTCTTCAGTAAGACTCGGCCCTGCATGACAAGATATATGAGAACTGAAAGTTAAAACTTTGACAACAGAACCCAATATCACATTATCTTGAGTTGGTCTTCCGATTAATTCCCAAGCCGCACGTGCTGCCCGTCTGTAGGCAGTGGACAAGGCAGCCGGAGATTCCTCTGAAGGAGTAGGGGCAGGGGCAGGGGTAGCAGTGCTCGAACCCGCACCCGCGGCCAAGGCGGCACTACGCTCTCTTGCCGCACGTATTCTGCGCTTCTTTTCCGCTCGGGCCGTTAGAGCGGATCTTCTAGAAGCCTCCGTTAACAGGACGTCATCATCCGCGCCAAGGGTTACCTCTGGAGCGTCGAGGCATCCGTCATCGGTCGTTTGAGTAAGGCCACTTTCGGCAGTGCCGAGGAGGCCGGGATTTCGATGACTGGCCCGGGAAGAATCTTCGCATCACCTTGCGGGATTGGCATTGTAGTACCTACGATAAGATAAAGAAGGGGTTAGATTGTCCATAAAAAAAAATGAAGATGCAATGAGCCGAGACATACCAATGCCCAGCAAAGCGCGATTCCTCTCCTCCTCCTCGAAGGTCCTGAGGGAAGCCGCCAGAGCTTCTTCAGTGGTAAAGCCTGTTACAGAAGGAAAAATGTCAGTCAAGACATGATAATAAAAATAAAAATATAATGCAATAACAAAAGTTACGGCTTATACTCACTTGATTGCGCGAGGATGGTCATTCCGCTTTGTGGCTTGCGGATCGCACAGAAGCTGCAATGGCGGTCTCAAGATCAGTATCTGCCGGCGCTATGAAGAGACCCTCATTGGTCCCATACTCACTCCGGCCCTCGTTATAAGGAGCATGAGGCTCCAGCCCGAGTACAGCGTCTAGAGAGAGGACCGACTTCTTCTTCCTCTTCTGCGAGCGAGCTCCAGTTGCAGCCAGCACAAGCTTACGCTTGGTGGGCACTTTGGGTCGACGAGTCCCGATATCTGAGCCCACGCCAGATTCGGGGGAAGCTACATTTACTGTCTCCACGGGAGCACGGGGCACCGGTATTACATCCGCCGTCTCCACGGGAGCACGGGGCACCGATAGCTCAGTCCTGTCGTCGGGGACTTCAATCACGGCAGCTTCTCTTAGCGGAGGAAGGACAATGGTCCGTTACTTCAAGGGGAGGTTTCGGTCACTAGCAGGGGGTTCACCCTTGCGGTCGAGTAGCAGCCGCTTCTCCTCCTTGATAACAGCACCCATTGCATGTTGGTACCAGACCACATGCACATTAAGGGCCCTCGGGACACAACGTGGTTCGCTAATAAAGAAGTGAGACCCCGTATTCAAGCTCATGAAATGATGCAGCGCGCCCCGCGTTCCCTCTTCGGTGGCAGAAGGTTCTACTAAGAAGCCTCCAGCGGGACCCCCTGATTGTAACTCAGCTGCTGGGCAAAACGATGGGAGTTGTATCTCATGAATAGCGCCGCATCATTTTGCCTGAATACAAGAAAGCCCGACCTGATGGAGTATAAATGAAGAATCTCCCGGGCTTTCAAAACGGAGGCCCCGTCCTTAAAAATGTCTTGCAGTGACAGCACCGCCTTTGAAGTTTCCTGGCCGATGGTCAAGACTTTGTCTGTGAAAGACATACCATCTCCGACCGTGCGCGGACTAAGGAGCAAGTCCCTAGCTTCCCGCTGTGACGGACTCACAATGGAGGCGTCCACCAGCCGCATAATCCGAGGGAACTTGCATCTCTCGTAAAATGAAGGTCTTTTATGAATGCCAAAGACCCCGAGCACGTGCAGCTCCATCCATGAAGTGAAATAATGCATCAGGAAGTTGGCAGGATGCACCCCCGGTTCAGTGGTATCCCCCAGCGATCCCGATGGCCACTTGTATTCCGGCAACCATATGATGCGCGGGATAGAAGACGGAAGGCCTCATGTAACGAGGATGCATAGGGAGCGCGAACCAACTCAACCATAGCCCAAGAAACCCAAGAAAGAACGCCTCCTCGTCAATGCCTGGAGCGGCGATTTCTGACAGGGGGACGATCGCGACGTCAGGAAGGAAGAAACCCTTCTGATCAGCTTCCAGTATCGGCCGACTGTCTAAGCCAAAGCCGAAGGGATCATCGAGTTTAGCAAACTTTTTGCCTTGTCGCGACAGAATCTCAGGGCGAAGAAAACGGGCAATGAGGTCCGCAAAGCTGACCCCTCGGCCTCCGGATTCAAGGAAGAGGCTCTCGTACATGTTCAACACCTTTATTAGACTGGGGAACTGATGCTGAATGGCGTTCTCTGGCGTGAGGCCCATCACCACTGGCTTGGTGGCAAAAACATATTCATCCGGAGGAAGCAGCTCCTCTTAGTGCCCCCCCTGACCGGTAGACCAGAAACCTCGGCGAATTCTTCTAAGGAAATGGAGACCTCTTTATCCAATAGAAGGAAGGTATGGGTCGGGATGTTCCACTGCTCCAAAAACGCCTTGATCCACCATGTGGGAGGTGCAGAATACTGGAACAACAAAGCGTAAACTGCAGGGTATAAGCCGAGCTTTAGCAGCTGTGATTTCTTCGCCGACAAGATGTACCGGGCCCACTGCAAGTACCAGGCCGGATGATGGGGAGTTAGCCTGATATTGTAAGGCTGTCCCTAAGGGTGCGATTCACCCTGGCATATGCGCCGCCCTAGGGTGTCCAAAGCCGCCGCCGGCTGCATGGGTACGGCGGCGATCGAAGGCTGAAGGAGACCCTCCGAAGTTCAATTAACCACCTCCACGGCATAGTTCACCGGGGGTGCATCTGCATACGGAATTGCCGTGATAGGCTCCGAAGGCGTCGCAGAAGAAAAGCTCCGGCGGCCTCTAATAATCTGGTCGTACCATCTACCCCACAAGTGAAGATTTTTGTGTTCCCAGTCATGGTCTTTGATGAGCGCGAGAACCTCCCGGTCCACAGGCGCCTCAGGGAATCCTCCCTCTGAACAGACAAACGGAAACGAAGTATCGAAAGACATGTCGCCTGCAGAAAGGGGACAGAAGTCAACTGTCAGTGCTATAATTTAATTTTAAATTCTGACACTTAGCACTTTAAAATTTGTACCACACTGCAATGCAGTGGAGAGGGACCAAAGGGGGCCCACAAAATCTGGATGACCATTTGTCACGCCCTGCTTCCCGGTATACGGCGAAGGGGACGCGACTGGTCTGCTACGTATTTACTGTGAAGTAAATACGCTAAGCGTATCTAAGCAATATAAATGTAATCACAAGAGACAAGAGATATAAAAATAACAGCAACTTTATTTATTAACATTCTTTTGTACAATACATGAAAAGGAAATACAACTGAAGTAAAAAACGATGCCTAAACAATGGCATAACAGGAAATTAAAGGTACTGAATGGAAATGTACAATGTCTAGAGCTCGGGGTCTTCGAGGAACTGATCCAAGTCATCACTGGTGGGCTCGATCTCTGCTGTGTCCAGATCACTTGACGATATTCAAAGAAGAAAGAAATAGAATGTCGTCAGCGAACAGGTCGCTCGATAAGTTCCATAGTTAAGGGAGAAATAGAAAAGACAGAATAAGAATGTATCTTTTAAAGTTGTATAATATTGTAGAATATTGTGTTAACGCTGTTGTTTGTAGCTTGGTACAGAAGGATGCCAGTGTATAAGAGAGAGGTCTCTATATGCTAGAGACCAGGGCAGAAAGAAGAAAGATTACCAGTGTTACCTTGACCTATAGCTTCGGCTTCTACGGCCGCTAAAGTGAAAGCTTGACGCTGGGGTACATTCCTCCTAACTGGAGGCACATTCCTCTGTCCTTAGAGCATGTTTCTCTGCCTTTGAGGTATGTTTCTCATTGCCTGGTGGAATTGACGAGGAGACTGTGCAGGAGGTCCACGAGAAGGTGGAGCAAGTAGGGCTAAGCGAGGAGCAAGAGCCTGAATAGTTGGCCGCTGCGGAAAGGTGTTAGCTGGTCTGGGGGCTAGATTTGGATTGCATCTATAAGGACATTCTACGATGTCGTGAGTGGATGCGCCACAAACAAAGCACAGGCCGTTTGAACGTCTGCAATCCTTCACCAGGTGTACATTCCTCTTGCAGTAGAACCAAAAATCTGGACTTGGTCGGTTAAATGTTACTTCCGGTCTCTTGGGTGCAAAAGTTGGCATGGAAGAGGCTCCTCCTGCCATCTGGGTGGCAGAGCACTTTACACCGGCAGTCTGAGGTTTTCCCTTCTTCTTTACAACTGCCTCATATCTTCGGGTAGCCTTCAGAGTAAGATCGTGGGTTCCACATAGCTAGAGCTGCTTGGATCTCCGGGTCTAACCCTTGCTAAAATCATCAGGCTCTGATCTCAACAGTCGGTATGAGATGTGCAGCGAACCTGCTAAGCATGGTGAACTCAGTATCGTATTCATCCACTGATTTGTTCCGCATTGAACCTTATTGCAAGTGGATGAATTGCTGCTCCATGTCAAAACGGGCAGTCTCGGGAAAATATTTCGCGTCAAACATGTCACGAAATGTCTTCCATTCAATCGGCTGGGCAAGACGGCTGTAACGTTTTGGAAATCGTTTAGACGATTTTCCGTTTTTAGGGTAAAATAGTCGGTGTTTTCCGTAAAAATCTAGAAACGATCTTTTTGCAGTATACAATTCACTACAGCTAGTTTAGCTAAAATACTGCTAGTTTGCAGGTTTTTGTAAACTACTTGTAATTTTAGTGCATTTTAATATTTTTCACTAATTAAAATATTATTTTAAGCTTTTAATTATGCACTAAATTAGTGGTAATTACATTTTGTTTTGGGTTAATTATTACTAATGTGAATCTATGCTAATCTAATCACTAGATTTTTAGTTAATCCATCCATCCAAATATCTAGATATTTTGTGAATTTAAAATGAAAATTTAATGAAAAAAGAAATGAGGTGGCTTAGATATTATTTGCATTAATTAGCATTTATTGTTGTTTTTAGCTAGATATTTCTTCACTCTTCACAAAACCACCCTCTTCTTTGAATGTGGTCGGCCCCTCTCTTCCCTTTGCTGCCCTCTGTCACCTCTCCCCCCATTTCATCTTCTTCAAGCTCACAAAATACATCAAAAATCCTTAATTTATCACACAAACTCAAAAATAAATCATTACCCATCATTCTTCATCACAAATCAAACTTGGATCTTCATTAAAGACATCATTTTGGAGGCTAAAATGATGAATTGTGTTGCTAATTTGTGTTCTTGAGGAGATATAAAATCCTAACCCTAAACTCAATTTGTTGTTTAAATCATTTAACTAGCTTATTTAGATGTTAATTTAAAGCTTGTATTATTGCATGTTTGGAATTTCTAGAAAGGGTTTGTGAAGTTTAAGTTAGGGTTTAAGTTGGTGAAATGGTTAAGTGTGAGGTTTAGACAAATGAAAACTTAACCTAGTTGCTAGATTTGTTATATGATATTCTCTTAATTGTATAATTAAGATAATTAGAAAACTATGCTTTTACTAAATCCTAATTGGGTAAGATTAAAATTCTAGTAAAGGTATGAGTGGTTTAATCAAGCTATTTTGTGATATTTGTGATTACTAGTTTGGGTTAAAACTTGTAGTTTTGAGCTAAATGATTAAATGTTGCTTACTAAATTTCGGTAAAGTTTAGGCGTGGGTTTCTTTTGATATTGCGACGTTATATATATATTAGATTCCACATTTTATATTGTGTTGTGAATGCGCGATCGGTACGATCGGGGTCTAGGCTTGGTGGTTGCATACTTTTGCGTTCCTAACTAGGGTTGTGCCGATATCATGCGCGTTTTGTGCAGTGAGTGCACAGTGTGTTTTTCTTACGGACGTTATCCTTGCGTTTCGTTGTCTTTGTGTCGGCGCAAGATGTTTAACTTTATGTGTTGTGTTTGTGAAATTATAGGTTCGCAGGCGGGGACTTCGGACGTTGCGAAGAAGGGAAAGCAAGCGGTTGGCTTTACTTAGCCAAGATCATCTGTGAGTAGATTTAACATCTATAGGGGAATCGTCTGCATAACGTTATGCGTCAGGGCTAGATAAGATATGATATTAGCCGCATGTTTATATTGCATATATAGAGATTGTGCATAAAACTTCATTGCATATTATTACTCGTGTGCTTGGACTTGTACCCTTCGGACACTGCACTATTATTGACGGTTCATGTTGCACGAGCACTAATTTTATGTCACTCACACCATCAATAATTGCCATGACACGCACAACACTCATACATACGTGAGATTGTATTGGCTAGGGGTTTGAGACATGATCCTTATTTTTATTGTGCATATGACATATAGCATACCTGTACACCTACATGCTTACACATATGCCTTGCTATGCCTATATGATTACATATATACCTGGAGGGTATTGTATCATTATTGACATATATATACACATACCTAGCTTGCTACAGCTACACATATACTTGGAGGGTATTACATCATTATTGATAGGTAGATACACATATCTTGCTATACAGACATAGTTACGCATACCTGGCTATAGCTACATGTTCACCTTTATATGATGTTGCGTTGGATTTCGGAGAAATTAAGAACCACATGATATACTTAATAACTTGTTGCATCTAAATAGCGGTTTTTCCTTTATATGCTCATATTACTGTTTTATGTTGCATATATTATATTCATGGATTTTCGCATTGAGATATGGATTTCGTATGATGTTTTACTCCTAAGTATATATATCATTGGTATGGGACGCTGATATATATATATATATATATATTAGTGGTATGGGACGCTGTTATATATGTACACATATATAATGATCTATGCAAGTATTCTTATTCTTTACTTGATATTTAGATGAAATTCACTCTGAGACTTGTTTTATAAATCGATACGTGGATCACAAGTGTCGGTGTTTGACACTTAGGATTCGAGGAGTGTATAAATCGATATGTGGATCACAAGTGTCGGTGTTTGACATTTAGGATTCGAGGAACGTATAAACCGATACGTGGATCACAAGTGTCGGTGTTTGACACTTAGGATTCGAGGAACGTATGTATTTATGTGTCGATGCTAGACACTAGTTTTCATGATGTTTTCGGGTGTCGATGTTAGACACTCAGGTTTCATGAGTCTTACCGATTATGAGGGCCGATATGAGGGCCGATCTGAGGCCGATTTGGGAAATTTGGGATTTAGATTGTCTTAATGGACACTGGTCCTGTCACGATGAGGACTCCGTGAGGATGACATGTTTTATCCCATACTCCGCATTTATTTGATATGCATTGCTACATATATTAGTAATACTTGATAGAGTACCTTTCATGACTGTTGCATATACACACTGCCATTTATTGCTATCAGCTTGTATTTGTTAGATTAGCGCAGTACGTGCATACTTGCGATTATCTACATATATTATTTACTATTCACGAGTTAGAAACTCACCCCCGTTGTGCCACAGGGTTGTACAGGTTGTCCCTCAGAGCAGTCAGAGACAGAGCTTTCATCTATCGTATCATCTTTTGCGGCGGATACCGCTACAGCTGACTGGGTGCAGTTTTGCTATAGGTGGGTTTTGCGGTTATTGCTCTTTGTATATTCGTTGTATCCTGTACTCTCCATCTATCACTTTCATGTATTGACTTAGAGACGAGTTGTGAGGACGATATTGTATATTTTGGTGACTCGGGTTGTCTTTTATGCAGTTTTATTTATATCGTCTTTTATTTCTTCGCTGCCGCATCGTATATCTGTTGTGGTGGTTGTTTTCCTCCTTTGCGCGTGGATTTGCTCCCGTTGGGGATGTTTTACTTATATATTTGTATGTACCCATTTTAGGGCTAGTTTTTACAAAGGAGGTGCTGCCAAAAATTTTAAGAAAGTAAATTGGACTTGAAAGAATTTGTACTTGAAATTTCAAAAGTTTAAACAATGTTCTTATCACTTACTACTTTTGATAGTTTAGATTTCTGGGTTTTCGGCGTACTTGAATTACGTTACGCCTGTAGATGTTATGTAGTTTAAGGGCCGTCACGTGCAGCCTTCCACCAGACTCTGGTGTTGTCTGTGAGTTGCAACTTCGCAACTCTCACCCAGGCGATCTCTGGCACTTGTGCTATTGCCAGATCGTATTTAATAGACTGAGCCCATTCTTCTGCCTCCAGGAGGCTCTCTTTCCCAGAAAAGTTCTTCGGATGCAGTGCCCGGAATTGCTTCACTCCGGGTGCCTCAGATTCTGGGCGGTGCAATAGGATAGCAGTCTGCTGCTGCTGTCCCTCCAAGAGACTCTTGATTGCCTCAAGAAATACCGTCTGCTCGTTGATAGGAGCTGCTACGGTAGGTGATGGTGGTGGTAGAGGAGGTGGAGTGTTTCCATTCACGTTGGTGCTCATATTGTTCGGAGAATCCATAACCTTGAGAGAAAAAGTAGGGTTAGGATAGATTCAAGGAATTAAATTGTAAAGAATGTATAGTTGCTGATTCTTATAATTCTTATGATATATTGCTTAGGTTTCCATGCAGAACTGGCCTGCATGGGCCGCCAACAAAACCTGTCATGCCCCGCTTCCCAGTGTACGGGGTAGGAGACGTGACGAGGCACGCGGCGTATTTACTCAGAAATAAACACGCTAAGCGTAAATAAACAATATATAAAAATTCACAAGAATGACAAGAGATGTAATAAAAACATCAACTTTTATTAATATCCATTCTTCACATACAACTGAAAAGTAAAGTACAATGATAGAATGCGATGCTTAAACAATGGCATATGAACTGAAAAGAAAATAGTACAAGTAAAAGCCTATAAGTCTGGCTCCTCTGTGAACTACTCCAAATCGTCCTGGCTAGGCTCAGTCTCCTGAGAGTCGGGTCTTCCTGATGAACATTCCAAAGAAAGAAGAGACAGAAATATCGTCAGCGAACTAGCACTCGGTAAGTCCCAAAAGATAGAATGGAATAGACAAGTAAAGAGAATAGAACTGGTAAATTATCTGTTTGTTATGCTAACGTAGTTGTTTGTAGTTTGGTACAGAAAGTGTCAGTGTATACGAGAGGAGTCCAACTTGCTCCGTGGACTATGATAATTGGAAGTACAAGGCCCCGTCAAAACACACGGGACAACGGCACAGATGTTCATGTAGGTGTCTTTTAGTGACCATCTCGTTCCATTTCTAACACATTCCGTACCAGTCTACCCCGTTAAACCTCGTAATGTATATTATATTGATTGTGGTTATCAGACTTGCCAAAACCATGGTATAAGTTGTTCATGTAAACTGATTCAGGATGTAAACGGTAGTCAAGTTCAAGATATAGTCATGGTTCGGTCAAATCAAGTTATGTTGCATGTTTGATATTGTTCCGGTATTCATGTTCAAGTATTCAAGTAGTCATGTTGGAATATTGGATTCATGTTTGGATTGGATTCAGATTGATTTGGACTCAGACTTGAGTCAAATACTTAGAACAGAATTTAGATCCTGAATTAGGTTTTGGAGTTATCGGTAACTGTTGCACATGGACGGCAGGATTTGTGTGTTTTTCCAAGACAATTACCATTGATAACCCCGTTTTAGTTTTCTACCTTAAATAGGCAAGTACCCACTTTCTCCGGCTCCCTGAAGCTCAAGAGAATTGGTCCCGCTTAAACCTAAATTTACTAGGGTCCTTATTGTAATTTAATATAACTTAAAGGGTTTTTATGAAAAATATTTTTAGTATACTTTCAAAATAAATCTCAAGTATTTATTTATGTTATTTAGGGTTTTCATGGATGTAAATTTTTAAAGATTGAAGTATTAGTGAAACTTGAATAGTTCAAGGTATTTTAGTGTAAAGTTTGACTTGTATTGATTTTTGATGGTATTTTCATGAAACTTGTAATTCGTTTATTTTCTTGAAAACATGGAATTCAATAATATCTTAAAAATATGTGGTTTGATAATATTTATATAATTATTAAAAATAAATTTTTATTATTAAATAGAAATTCTCGTTTTTCTTAAAAATTGTATTAAAATTCCATCGAGATCGTATGCTTCGTGAGGAGGTCTGCATCTCATCCTACTAGTCCCGAGAATGTGCGATAATCCGCACCAAACAAACCGGGTTCCCCAAAATGGGTTGTAGAGGCATAATCACAAAGAATTAAGTAACACAATTTAATGAAATCCGGATTTTTAATAGTTTAAGGTATTTTGATGAAAAGTCGTATTTTTCTACAAAAATATTGTTCAAGAGAATCGTTCTATATCAAGATGTGTGTATGTGAAAGGTAGGTCATTACCTCGTGAGGTTTTCTAAAGGTAATATTAAGCAAAACATTTAAAAGATGTCGTATGTAAACTTCATGGTATTTAAACGTAAAGCTTAATTAAAGTTATTTAACATGGAGTTTTAGAGTGAAATTGGTTTCTAAATATTAGTTAAATGATTAAAAGTAAGGTATATACATGAGTACAAGTGATTCTTAAGAAGAATTTTGGTTTTCAAAGGTTTTAAAAACAAATGTCGGTATAACTCCACTTACCGATATGTTTTGAAAAAGAGAAGTTTTATAATAGAAAGAGAAGAAGAAATATGGGACTTACTTGTTAAAAGAATAGAGGGGAGGCAGAGAAAGAGAAAGGTAGCCTTCGTGTGGTCACGGGGTCGCCGGAATCGTCTCGAATCCTTGCCGGAAATTGACCTAGGGCTAACTCCACTTGTACTCTTCTTAGACTTAGAATTTTTTTTGAGAATTTTGGCAATAGATTTCAGAATGAAGGGGGCTAGGGTATGGGGTTCTATTTATAGTATAAAATTAGGGTTTTGGAATTGAAGAAAGAATTAAAATGCATTTAAAATTGGATTTAAAGTTTCATTTTAATCTCTGTTAATTTTCAGGGAAATCAAACAGAACAAGGGTTGTGGGATAGGCCAAAGGGTTTAGTGGGCAAAACACGGAGGCTATTCCCTATGGAGGAACCGTCGGCGCCGGGGATTTGGTCGATCTCGCCGGCTACGTGTGTGAGGTGTGGGCTTGGATTCTTACTACGTGTCCTAGCTGGTGTTAACTCTAATTTACACATGTTTGATTTTATGTGACTTTTCATTTTACGTGTATTGCACGT
The DNA here is from genome assembly GCA_030015575.1 of Agapanthus africanus. NCBI lineage: Eukaryota > Viridiplantae > Streptophyta > Magnoliopsida > Asparagales > Amaryllidaceae > Agapanthus > Agapanthus africanus. The sequence goes on from CM057339.1 coordinate 35,581,951, forward strand.
GTAAATTTTTGGGCTTCCAAAAAGTTTAAAAGAAAAATCAGTAAAAATATATGTGGCTGATAGAATTCAAACACATGGGCTATGTCACAGTAGTGCAAGGCTTTACCAATGAGCTACAAGTTATTTCTTGCTTTTCTTAAATAAAAAAACATTTAAAGTATACTCAGGCTTGCAAACTCCATTTTGTACATTAACTTGAAATTTTTTTTGTACAATAAAATTAGAGATGTTACAACCACCCCCTCTCTCCAGCCGCACCACCTATCGCCAACCACCTCCGCACTCGACGTCGCTGGCACCGTGCTCCGACTGCACCACACCATGCTCGCCTCCGTGCCACACCGTGCCCGCCTCCATGCCATCCCGTTCCCTGGTCATTGCACACACCGTGCCCACTCCCACACCAGCACCTAGTCCAGTACTGTGTCGCGCCGTGCCACACCCGCACCACGCACCGAGCCAAGACCGTACCCAGTACCGTGTCACGCCCGCATCACTACCACGCTCACTACTGTATCACGCTCGCGTCGCCACCGCGTCCACTACCGGATCACCTCGCATCGTGCTTGCGTCACGCGCTGTGTCCAGTATCGCATCGTCTCGTGTGTCGAGACGAATCCTCCGCGTGGTGTTGCTTCTATATCAGCGACCGAAGGCATGTGAAGTTCAATCACTTGTTTATTCATGCTATTGTATTAATTAACCGAATAGAAATCATGGCAAATGACTTTGTGCTCGTGCGTACCTATTATAATCATGTCGATAACATGTAAACAAATCCTTTAGTGAACCCTTTTAGATTGATTGTGAGGAATGGAAGCCCGATTCGGTCTTCTAATCCGTAACAATACCAATTAGAATTTAATTAAACGTCACCTAGTCGAATCAAATAGATGTAACCAATATTTCGATTATTACCCGTAGATGTAACCCGAGTGTTCGATGTGAATACTCTTCAAAAATGCTCATATCTTGTGTTTAGGGTATTCTCGTTATGATTAATGATGCTGTGTAGTAATTTAAGTTTAAAATGTTGAGAATATCGTCATGAAATATCGACCCAAAGAGGCGACACCAAATATGGGTTTTACTGTACATGTCGTCGTGTTAGATTGATATTTAATTAAATATAAATCGTAGTGAGATGTTCTAGGGCTCATATCGAAGCCGAATCGATAAACTAGAACCCCTTGTGTTTGATATTATGATACTGCCATAAAACGATGACTAAAACTAACTGGAAATACGGCTCTGGACTACATTCCCGAGCAGTATTTCGTGATTGATACCTGAACTAAGCGCCTGCACATCCCTACGAAAAACTGAAAATATGTAGAGTCCTATATCGCCGCGTAGATAATTTAGTTAGCTAACATATGGTTCTGGTCTCGTTCAGTTTCTCTATCTTTTGGTATTTTGATTATATTTTAGATTGTCGGCGTGTTCTACAGTTTCTGCAGTGATATTTTTTTACACCTTCACACTAAACATGACATATCTCCCAGTAAAGAAGTCTACCATCGATCTGCTTGATACTTCGGAAACCTAATAGATAGAAAAAGGTTTTATTCAACTGGAGAAACATCTGAATCTAAACACAATCCCTAGTAAACCGCGCGTGAAGTTGGACTTCCAGTTCTGAAACTGGAATTCCAGCAACTGATCGCTGATTTAAAATAAAGATAAATCCTTAACCTGATTTCCTATTGACATGAAACAAATTTTACCGCTTATATAATCGTGTATACTTCGTATGCCCTTTATATTATTTTGGTTGATTCTATACGTGTGATTTATGGTGAATTTTGCAAGTCATATAGCATTGGCTGTCAAAATTTAATAAACATTTGTTTAGTGCATTTCTACCTTATTCTGTGTTGCTTTATACCCTGTGTAAAGTGATCGATTACATTAAGACCTAGCAATCGATCTGCATTGCCGAACGTGAGTGATATTGGACTAGTTGTATCAAGCACGCCAGTGATAAGTGATTGACTAATGAAAGTTAACAGTGCAGTGAAAATGAGTAAGACCGTGATTTGGCGCGTGCTAGTATACAATTAATTATAGTTATTATGACTTGGGGAAATGGGGGAATTAAGGAGGAATTGAACTCGTATTTAGCGAGGTACAGTAATTTAGAGGATGATCATTCGATATTATATATATATATATATATACACACACACATACATACATACATACATACATATACATATACATTAGGTCGTGGGCCTAGCGGCATAGCTGCAGGGTTATGTCCCGGGCAACAGTGGACCGTAGTCTCGGGCATGCACGAGACCCTTATTAAACACGAGTATCCTTTCGACTAATTGATTTTATTGACTTAGTGACTGATAAGTAGTGACTTACACATTGCCTGGCTTGCTGACATGATATATATATCGCGTTGTTCATATTCAAATGATATTCATTATTCTCATGTTTCTGTATTTTGTCGCACCTTTTATGTTTAATAACATTGTACACACTATATATATTTATCGCTATATGTGTCGTCCTGACGACCTGAGTGTGAATGCTCAGAGGACGGAGTGGACCCAGCTCAGGAGCAGGACCTGCCATTCGAGATCGCGGAGGTTTAGATCGCGACATCAGCGCTATCACCTTTTTGCTTGCTAAAAGAACGCCGTTATTTCTTTGGTTAGTTATTTCTTTCTTACAAATAAATGTATCATGAACTCTGTTATTTTAATATAATAAAGTTGTGAACTGTGATTTAGTATTGTGTTTACGGACTAGCATGTAATGCTAGAAGCCGGAGTGTGACTATGGCGGGATTATTTTCTGATTGTAGGAGCATGGCTGGCCTAGTCATCCCTCGCATTCCGTATTTTAGAAAGCGGGGCATGACAAATAATTTTGATGTAGGATCCTTCTTTCCTGTTTGTAGGGGTGTAACGAGCCAAGTTGAACGAGCTGGGATTAGTTCGAGTTCGGCTCCTTTGTTTTCGGCTTGACTAGAGTTGGTTTCGAACCGTTGGATGCATGACTCAACTCCGATTTGGCTCATTTACCTCTACTCAAGCACGACTCGATTACAAAACGAGTTGAACTCATAAATGAACAAACAAGTGTGGACTTGTTTGTAAGCGTGGTAAACATGGTACGTCTAGAGCTCATTAACCTATATTACCGGTATATCATCAGTGCATAAAAAAGGTCAACGCGTTTTGGTATGATTTTACTAAATGCATGACTTTCTTGGATTTTTTTTTTGTTTACCACTGGCACGGGCGGCCTAAACCCAGCACACAACACAGACAATATCCATGCACACCACACACAGGCACACAACACATGCACCCAGTGGATCCACGAATTTGCCCTGAAAGCGTTAATTTGTGGCCACTTTTTCTCTAGGGTTTCTGAGGTTCGAACCCCGCAAGTGCCCATACCAACTGAGCTATGGTTCATTGGTTCTTGGATTGATATTTATGTATTGGGAGATTGGCTATTTTCAAAATAAATACAATATAATAAATAAACTAGTCGAACTCGAGTTATAAATAAACGAGCCATTGGATGGGTCGAGCTTGGCGCTTTAACTTAAGGAGGCTAATTTTTAGTTCAAGTTTGGTTCATTTATTAACAAACCGGTCTTAATTGGGCTCTTAGCGGCCGATCCTGAGCCCGTCTTGGTTTGATTTGCTTCCATACCTGTAGGCATGACTTTTAAAGAAAGCAGGTTAAGGAGATGTTCGGTTGCAAGAATTTTCACGGATTTGAAATGAATTGGAAAACGAAACACCATAACAAAGCTACCAAATTTTGAAATCTTTGTTTAGTTATAAGCATTTGAAATCCATTGGATGGGTACATAGCATGGATTTAAAAGCTAGATGCTTTGGAATGGATGAATTTAAAAGAATTTAGTGCCAGGAGCCGTCCTCCCGTGATCAAATAAAAATATATTTCTATCTCCATCTCTCTCTGTTACTCATATTTCAAATCCATATTTCAATTAAACACAAGCCAAACAACAGATTGACTGTATAGGAACAAATCCATTTATGTTTCTTGTATCTGGACCAGCATCTTGAAATTTTTAAGATGAAAACATATCGGACTACCGGTCATGTACTTTAGGTTTGCAACCGAACATGCCCTAAATGGTAAAATTGGCAGGTGAAAGTACCCTTTTGCAAACTGATATGAAAAAAACATCATGAGAAACGAAAAACAACAAGAATTCGGCAGGGCAGCACCACTTTGTCATCAAGGCGATGAGGGTGACGCAAGATTCATTTTGATATCTGAATGGTCACCCGTGTGTTTAAACCATACACGCAACCTCTATACATATTTTGATTTCTGACGCAACCCCCCTCTCCTTCATTGGTCTCCTCTTCTTCTCCTTCTTTTTCTTTTTTATCTGACCTCCATGATCGAAGAAAATAAAAAGATTTGGTGTTTAATTTAAGTAGATAAAAAAATTTAAAATAAATTTAAAAAATGACTAAAAATGAATACTACTCAATCAAACTTTAGATTTGAGAAATAGAAAAAGGCTTTAGATAACCAATATAGGTGCAGGGTATTCATCTTAACCATATAATTAAATTTGTTAACAACTTGGATGTTTATTAAGCGGGGCGGGTTCGGGTCGGTTGCGGGCCAGTACAGGGTATGGACGGGTGCGGGTTAGGGTTCGGACGGGATATAACAAATCTAAAACCCGTCCTATTCAAATACGGATAGGCGGGTACGGGTTTCTGTCGCTTTCGGACGGGTTTAGAGCAGCTATTTTACCACGGTAAAGCAGACGGGTTCGAAAGGGTAATAACGGGTCCAAACCGACTCAGCGAACACCCGTAGGAGGCCCCATCTGTCTCATGGTGAGGCCACTTTAGGCCCCATTTCCTCATATTTTTAATATTCTGAAATGTTTTGTGCCAAAGCAGCTGACGCCGGTGTGTGTTGATTGGATCCTAAATGCCTAATTAAGAACGACATTTCATGTTTTCAAAAGGTTTAAAGCATATTGTACATAAAATCACGTCTTTTCTTGTAGGGACGCAAAACAAGCAATAATAAGATATAAAGAAAAAAAAACCATGAATGACAAAAATACAATAAAATGCAGTTCCTTTAATTTTATGGATAATTTCTATCCACGTTACACACAAATCTTAAGATTATAGTCTGTGAAAGAAAAACAACTCTGCTATCAGCCATTAAAAGTTTTACCTTCAAAACAATATAGTTATATCGCAGTGGTCTCATTAAAGTATTGGCCTAATTTCATAGCTATTTTATCAACCCAATATCCAAATCACATAACGAGTCGTTTCTTATGTAAAAATAAATAAATAAATAAATAAAAAAGAAAGGAAAACCATTATCAACTTAAAAATACCAGTTGCTTGTAACGGAGCGTATAAAATCTTTCAAAAAGTTTCTAGACTGAAAATTAGCAGTAAAAAGAACACATTTACAACAAATTAATAAAAACTACACCAAAAAGTAATTTATAAATGGTATGTATGTGCAAAAGAACCCTTTATATATTCAAAAAATCCCCCACGCTCCCTCTCTCACTCTCTCTCTCTCCTCTGCTGCAAATTCTGCTTTCGTGTAGAGCTCAACTTTCTCTCTCTACAGCTCTCTCTCTCTCTGTGCTCGCAGTCCAACTAAAGCTGCCATTAATAAAGCACAAGAAGAAAACCATTCTGCAAATCGATACCAAGAAGAGAGAGAAGCACAAGAGAGAGAAAGAGAGAGGGCAAAAAGGGGATACGAGGCTAAAAATCATGGCCTCCTCTTCCCATTGAAAGGTCAATCTCTTTGTGAAGAGCAATCAATAACAAAGCTGGGGAGGGGAATAAAGGGGATGCTCAATTGATGCAGGACAATGAGAAAAATAAAAATAATACTCATACTCATTGCAATTTCTACTATTCCTACGCGTGCTTGCTCCTCCTCCTTTTGAGCCCCCCACTCCTTTGATTTATAGCATAAAGATGGGATTTTGATGGTGGGTTCTTGAGATTGGATGCTGTCTTTGTGTTTTTCTTTGGAAAAGATGGGATTTTGATGCATTTTGTGATATGGGTCTTTTGAGTCTTTACTTTTCTTAGCAAACAGCGTTGAAGTGACTGTTGCTTAATTGAGGTTACCATCCTCAAAATGGGATTTTGATGCATATCATGGAGTTTGTTTTTTATTTTTTTGTGGGGAAAATGGAAGATGTGATTAGAGCATTGATAGGAAAGTGAAGATGTCATCCGTCCAAGAACAAAAGTCATCTGCAATTCTTGATGAGATGAGGATCTTGGGTGAGATTGAGGGTAATCAAGGTTGGCATTATTGTGTTTAGTTTAGTTTAGTTTATTTTCCCATTTTTTAAATCATAGTTTTAGCTTGATTAATGTTTTGAATTTGATTTTCATCATATGTGATGTTGATTTGGGTTTAGGTGCAAGGAAAGTGCTGAACTCTGAGCTTTGGCATGCATGCGCCGGCCCGCTGGTATCGCTGCCTCAACCGGGGAGCCTTGTGTACTACTTCCCTCAAGGCCATAGTGAGCAGGTCCATTTTTTAGTTTTGTTTTTGTTTTTTTTTCTCTCGCTACACTTATGTCTAAATGAATGATTTTCTACAATAGATATCATAATGTTAGGATTTGGAGGATCTTAGTTACTATCGTAGGAAATCATAAACTTTTGTTAGCCAAATCTTTTGAGAGAATTGCTGCCAGGTTTAAAATTTTGTCATATCTTAGATGCTAAGAAACCATCCAGATTACTGATTCTGGGATAAAAGAATCGATTCCACCATGAATTGATAAATGTTGAAGAGCTGCTCATCTAAGGTATTGGGGGTTCTATTTCTTAAATTGAAAAATTCTGTTTGCTACAGGTATCAGCTTCGACTCGGAAAATTTCGAATTCGCACATTCCCAACTATCCTGCTCTAGCTTCTCAGTTACTGTGCCAAGTCCACAATGTTACACTACATGTATGTGAATTTTTTTGTGGAGTGCAAGTAATTATGTTTATACTCCGTTAGGATAAGTGTGCTTTACTTGTTGCTATGTTCTTGCAGGCTGATAGGGACACCGATGAAATATATGCTCAAATGACGCTCCAACCAGTGAATTCTGTAAGCATTTTTTCCTCCTTTCGAAACACTATGTAGCATGGGTTCGGATACAGACACGGGATACGATACGATACAATACGGATTCGCGGATTCGCAATTTTCCAAAAACCTAGAATACGGGATACATTTTTATACCGATTCTTAATTAGTCAAATATAAATATATATTAAGTTATACATATAAATATATAACAATATAAATAAATAATGGCATTGTTTAGATATTCGATGCACTTTCAAATTTTCGAGAGCCTTAATTTTCGAGAGAAAGAGAAGATGCGTCGATTTGAGAGAGATTGGCGAGACATTTACAAGTCCGAGCGAATCCGAAAGAATCCCGGAGTTTTGGACTCCGATACGGATTCATAAGGCATATACAAGTATCCGTGCTTCATAGTCGAAAAATAATATTATTCGGAGATATTTGTCTAATTTCTTGAAATTTTGAATTTTGCAATTTATTTTGTACTCTACACAGGAAGGCGATGTTTTTCCAATTCCAAATTTTGGGCATACAATAAGCAAACAACCAAACGAATTCTTTTGCAAGAATTTAACTGCAAGTGATACAAGTACACATGGTGGGTTTTCAGTGCCGCGAAGGGCTGCAGATAAGCTATTTCCCCAACTGGTGAGAAAATATGAAATTATCTATGATTAAGATATCTATCTTTTGGTAATTTTTGTATGTTATTCATGCACATTCATTTTTTAAGGATTATACAATGCAACCTCCTAGCCAAGAGCTCATTGTCAAAGACTTGCATGAGAATATCTGGACATTTCGACATATATACCGCGGTGAGAGCAATTTTCACATATAAAATGCTCTGTTTTTCCCCATAATTTTTTATATTCCTCTTTAAGTGATTAGATTCTAAATATTCCTGATCCTTTTCAGGGCAGCCCAAGCGACACCTTTTGACAACAGGATGGAGCTTGTTTGTGGGGACTAAACGACTTAAAGCTGGTGATTCTGTGTTGTTCATCAGGTAATAACAAGCCATTTACCTAACTAGGCAATTTTGGTCGATAGTGTTAGAATAGGAATAATTTGCCCCTCGACGCTCATCATAATTTCAGAGTTCTGAAGTAACATGTGCTTTAAGATAGTATCAAAGCAACCCGGGTTCAAATCTTCACCAGCCGCATATACAAAAAGCAGATTAAAAAAATTGCTGCACAAAAACCTACATTTCGTCCCATAGTCGCCTAGATTTTCGGCCAAAGGGCCCTCAACCTGCTAGGGCATATCAAAATAGAAAATTGCATCCCTCCGACCTTGTTATTACTCTCCAGTTCAAGTCCAGTGGCCAGGTCTGCAAGTGAGATGATTTTGAACATGATTAAACATTTTTAGCCTCTTTAGAAGTTAAATATCGAGTGTTTCTAGGTTGCCAATATTTCAATTGTGATTATACGATGTTTAAACTTTTCTCTAAAGAGTTTATGATATGACTTTGTGCAGGGACGAGAAGTCACAATTGCTTTTGGGAGTGAGACGCGCAAATCGTCAACAAACTGCATTGCCATCGTCAGTGTTATCTACCGATAGCATGCATATAGGTGTTCTTGCTGCTGCAGCTCATGCTGCAGCTAGTCGAAGTCCATTTACCATTTACTACAATCCAAGGTATTTGGTGTCCAGTTGATCAAATATATCTCTAATTAAATTTTACTAAACTATTCTGAGCTAGGAGCATTGTAATTTAACCACTTTTGATTTTTAAAAAAAAAATTACGGTAAATTCTAGGGAGTTTTCTTCCCACTAAATTTTCTTACATGTAGCACCATATTGCAACAAAAAGCCTTCAGGGAGATGGCAAAAAATAAAAATAAAAAACACCAGTTCGTGAAGTTTGCCGATTTCTTTAACACATTGTTCTAGGGAACTATTATTACACTTTGCATTGGGTTAATTGCATATAATATCGTTTGTCTATATCTCTAATCTCGGTGGCGTCGAGTGCAAATAAGCCAATTCAGCGGTCATAAGAATTAGATATAGATGAAAGGATTTTAATGCAAAACCCTACAGTTTTTACGTCTGTAAGTCTCTTGTATCTTTTCAGAGCATGTCCTTCAGAATTCATCATTCCTTCGGCCAAGTACCATAAAGCCGTATATACTCAGGTGTCAGTTGGGATGAGATTTGGGATGTTGTTTGAAACAGAAGAAACGACTAAACGCAGGTACTGATCTTTATTATGTGTATCAAAATAAACATGCACACTGGACGGAGTTCTTTCTCCAAAATTTGTTTTTCATCGGTTTATAAATTATATTGTTATCAACAATGGATGCATTCTTGCAAATACTCGCATAATTTAAAGTGTTGGCTAAAATGCTGTGTGAAATGATGTGCATTCTATAGTTAAGTTCAAGGAAAAGTTAATTGTTTTAAATCGAGATGGTCTTAACTTATACTATATTATTAGGGTTTTTGACCATTTTTTCACAAATATTGTACACATATCAATTAATGCTATCAGTGCATTTATGCATTATTTACAATTTATAGACTGCAGACGTTAACCGTTCCGCTTGTCAGGAGATTAGCTCCTTCCTTCGTTTCACTGGTAGCAGCTAAGACAGTTCGTTTACCTTTTAGGGTAATATATTCAATACGGACTTTCATTGGTCCCATTGAAACAGCAAAACTTTGCTTTTGATTCATACTTTTTGTTGTAGTCAAAGTTGTCTGTAACCTATATGCTTGATTTATTTCTATCTGCAGATATATGGGCACAATTGTAGGGATTAGTGATTTCGACCCATTACGATGGCCAAACTCAAAATGGCGAAATTTACAGGTGAGTTTGTCTTGACACTTGCTTAATCTAAGCATTTCTACTTGATATCGACGATTGAAGAGTAATAATTGATGGATGATATTTATATCTCGCTTATTTAGGTAGAATGGGATGAACAAGGTTACGGTGAAAGACCTGATAGGGTTAGTCTATGGGAAATCGAGACCCCTGAAAGCCTTTTTGTTTTCCCTACTCCAAGTTTGAAAAGACAATGCCTTCCTGGATTTGTAGGTGAGTTCTGAAATATAGTTCTATTTATGCTAAATTTAACTAAAATGCTACCATAAACTTTATTAATTGTATGTAAAATTCAGATGCAAATAATACCACAATTGTTAGCAATTTTTAATATTAATTGCCAGTTTTACATGGTACTAAAGAAAGGCTAATTTGAAAAGGAACATATAATATTAAACTGTGCAATTTATATAGCTTATGGTATTTATCTGGAAAATGCAACTAATTCATGGCATTTTATTGAAATTTAGCTTGTATTTGTAAGCGAACAAGTTTTCTCAGTCATCATGTTGCTATTGGCAGCATGGGTTTTCTCTCTAGTCTTCATATGAAATCTTAAATATATATGTGGTGCAAATCGGCAAATGTTGCTTATTGAATGTAAAAAAGTAGACCAAACATTCAGGATCATAATTTTTTTTAGCTTGTATCTGGTTGAATAATGTTTGCAACTCATTATGGCTTAGATCAAGATTTAGCTTAAAAAATTTCAAAAGCTCAGCGCGTAAATGCACATGTATAAGTCGTTTTGTCTATATAACAATCCATTGTTTTTTTTTGTAATTATTTCTTTTCTATTTTCTTCTTACAGTTCCTGGGACAGAAATCGGATTCGGGAATGTAAAAACCTTACCACAAGCTCTAGAAAGCGGAAGCCGCTTCATGCATCCGATAATGCCTGAATTTGGTTCAGACCAACTCCTGAAGATGTTACTTACACCTCAGATTCCATTCCCTGACAATCATTTAAGATGCAATCAATCAATTTGCGCGAGCGTTTTGCAGAAAATCGGAGGAAATGGGTTTTCGCCAACAGTTGGTTCAATACAGAGTCCGATAATGCTACAAACTCTCCCTTCACAAAATATTCCATCGCAAGCTCAAAAGTCAAAGTGTAGCGCATCGGAGATAAATATCGACAAGGCAGAAACTCAATTTGAGAAAAGTTCCGATTGTGATAGCTCAGCATTACGAGAATTGACCGAGAAATCAAATATTGCACCTGAAGCAGTGACTAAAAAGGTGGTTGTATCGAATCATGAGAACATTGTATCTCCAACAATACAAGATCAAGAACCACAACTGAACGAGCAGAAAATTCCCCAATTGCGAAGTTCAAGTTCAACATCAGCAAGTTCATTGGACAAAAATAATATCATCTCATCTCAATCTTTCGATCATGATTCGTTGCATCAATCTTTTACTGACGCAGATTCCCAGTTTTTATTTTCGTCGAATTTTGCTCCTAGTCCCTCGGCTGATATTTCTTCGATCGTGAATTCACAAACGCTGAATCCCTTTGAACCATTTCAATTCTCATGCATTCAAGAATTTTTCAGTGGCGATGAGATAAATACAGTTCATGAAGAAGAAGAAACCGACTTACAAAAGATAACTAATTCATGCCAAATGAGGGATTCATATGATAAGAGTGAAACATATTGCAATCTACATTTTGAAGCTAGCAATGAGAACATGATTACTAGTTCTTGTGTTTTGAGCAAAGAAAGAGATTTGAGTTTATTTGTTCCTTCAGAAGATTTGTTTAGTTTGCAGTCTCAAGTTACATCGACGAATGTTGAAGATTCTCAATTGTTAACTTTACAAGACATTCCTGAGGGATCGGGAGGTACATCATCGGGGAGTATGGATGTTACTGAATGCAGTTTTTTAAATAAATGTTCAATGAAACAAGCGACGCTACAACGTTTACGGACATATACGAAGGTTCAAATTTTTAAACTCTTGTTTTTATATAAATGTGAATGCCGAGCACTAGTTTATCCAAAAGCATAAGCTAATGAGTATGACAAGTTATAAATTTCTCAACTGTATGGATATTAATTTCTTTTTTCCCTTGATACTAGTTTAATATAATGTATGCTGAATAGGTGCAAAAGCTAGGATCTGTTGGGAGATCGATCGATGTAACACGCTTCAAAGACTACCATGAACTGAAATCAGCAATCGCATGCATGTTTGGGCTCGAAGGGCAGCTTGACGATTCTCGAAGCTCCGAAGGGAAACTTGTGTATGTGGATTATGAAAACGACGTCCTTTTAGTTGGAGATGATCCATGGGAGTAAGTGTGAGATCTTTTCATTCTAATGCAAGCATTCAATCACGCACGTGAATGTGCACGTGCACATGTATTTGGTATCTTAATAATGTTATATAATAGACACCTATTTACAACTTTGCCATTATGTAAATGTCGCATGTTTGCTAATGGACATTATCTTATTATAAAATGAAGGGAATTTGTCAAGTGTGTCCGATGCATCAGGATTTTATCGCCTACTGAGGTACAACAAATGAGCGAAGAGGGAATACAACTTATGAACAGCTATCTTTCGCCTTGCTCGTGAGAATCGATTCCCTGCTTGAGCATGCACGAGTGTTATTTTTCCCCCTTAACGCATCTTGGAGTCAATTGATTTCTGGCACAAGACGATGCGATCTCAATATTCTTTCGAAAGGCTTGCGGTTTCACAAATTGTGCAAGATTCATCGAGGACGTCTAAGTTCTGGTCGCTTTTGATCTCTATGTGACGCAAATGTATCATAAGCTAGGATTTTGATGCAGCATTTGGTATATGTTTTGTAGATTTGGATGCAATGCTGATAAATTCTCCTGTAATCTATGTAGTGACTTCATTTTGGGTGTAGTATTATTGTTTTGTTTCAGAGATGAAAGAGATCTGTGTGCAGGAATGAGGGACATTAAGAGGGTAACAAATTATATTTTTACAGACTTTTTAGTTCTCTCTTATCATATTCTCCATGCAAGAAATTCTAGTTTCTATAATTTTAAACTTTACATAGATTTTTAATTTTCCATATAGATTAACGACAATTTTCTCACAGCAACAGGTAGACGTAGATGATCTATCTGCAAAACAGATGATATGGTTGAAGTTTCGACGTAATCCCTGTGGTTATTATAACATTTATAAGCAGTTAGAAAATGATATATAAATAAACTAGTTAGAAAGAAAATGACAAAATTGCTATTAATGATTCAACAAGTGCTCTAATCAAACATAAATAAACATGGATGTAAACAGTAAAATAAAAATATGTTAATTATCAATTACGTTAGTAGACTGTATATTATTTTTTTTTTTAAAGAAATAGACCCGTCTATATTAGAGCATAATATAACAAAAACGATTCATAAACTTCTAGATAAAAGCAGCTGACCATTGGTTGAGCGAGACAAAATTAACAATGACAAATCATCCTTGTCTTGCTTTATTCAGAATTGTGTTAAACCCACGATAAGCGCAAACCGAAGTATGTTTCTTTTGAAATCAACGCTTTCGAACTTGCGACCTCTCACATGAAAGTTGAGCTAAACCTAGACATGAATTTCTTGCAAATGTGATTGCCGGTCGATTAGGCTGAACACTAAAATAACATGATTATCAAGTGAAAGATCATAACTTTCGGTTTAACCTTTTGCTATATTTGTACAATTCATCAAGGAAAGCGATAAACACAATGATTATGATCTTATTTTTCTTATGCTGATTATACAATTCTCGTAAAAATTAGCTTCCACATCACAATTTCAGTATTATATGCAACAATTTTCTCAAAATAACACCACAATATTAATCAAGTCTATTTCTAATTTTTATAACATTGCTAACTTATTTTGTTGATTAAAATTGACCTGAGAATATTACAGACAACTTAACAAACAGTGTTATCAACACGATAATCGTCTTTGAAAAAGACACAAATCCTGCCGTCCATATGCAGCGATTACCGATAATATCAAAACCAAATTCAGGACTTCAATTTTCTTTTCTAATTGTTCTGACTCAGACCGAGTCTCATTATAAATAATCTTACTTGAATATGATTCAAGTACAAACTACAATTCAACATGAATCCATGAATCCATATATTTAATCTGTTCAAACTATTCAATCTATATTGACTGAACCGAACCATAGATATACTTCCATTTACATGATTCTCCAGTTACATCCATGATCCTCCAGTTATATCCATTTACTGATATCATGATTTCGGCAAGTCATCCAATTATACAATCTATATTACAAGACAATACAAGTTGCAATACAATACAAACAAGATATCGCGGGGTTTAAGGGGTAGATTGGTACTGAAAGTGTTAAAAGTGGCATGAGACTGCAACCATTAAGACACCTAACCTGAATACAATCGCCGTTGTTCCGGGCATTCTAACGGAGCCTTGTATTCCATTTGCCTTTAGTCTCTGGCATATAGAGACTCCTCTCGTATACACTGGTATCTTTCTGTACCAAGCTACAAACAACAACGTTAATACTAAATACAACATTATAACACTATAATACAACTTTAAAAGCTGCACACACACACTCTCTCTCTCTCTCTCTGTCTATTCTACTTCTCTCTTATCTTTGGGACTTACCGAGCGATTGTTTGCTGATGACATTCCTTCTCTTTCTTCTTTGGAATGTTGTCAGGTGGATCGGACGCACTAGAGCACGAGACCATTCAGGAGCATTCGGAGCAGGCCCTTGAGCAGTACACCGAAGACCCAGAGCTGTAGCCACTTGTACCTATTTCATTTCAGTACTTTCCATTTCTGTTATGCCACTGTTTAGGCATTATTTTCATTCAGATGTATTTACCTTCCATGCATTGTAAAAAAGAATGTTAATAAATAAAGTTGTTGTTTCATTACATTCGTCTCTTGTGTATATTTCTTTTATATTGCTTAGTTATGCTTAGCGTATTTGCTTCTGAGTAAATACGTAGCGGCCTCGTCGCGTCCTCTGCCCGTATACTGGGAAGCGGGGCGTGACAGGAACGCTCGGTATTGGGCGGCGTCAGAGTTGTCCTGGAAGCTCATGCCCGCTGTGAACGCGTCCAGGTGGTCTTTCAGGTCGGACTTCTCGTCAAAGAGGGCCACCTTCGGAGGCTTGTTTTTAGATGAGACGTGGATAGCGAGCAGCTCTTCAGTGAAGGGCTTCATAAGCGAGTCGGCAGCATACCTGGCCCCTTCGCTTGGAGGACGACCCTCCCGATGTATATCCTCGATTTTCTTTTCGAGGGCGTCGAGACTGTCTTGGTGCCCCGAGGATTCAGCGTATTCGGAGTTATGGACCTTCCCGCTAACGGCCTGCGCCTGGCTGCGACTCCGGTTCCGCTCTATGAGGTTTCTCAGGTCCCGTGGCGAGGTCGTTCTCGAGTCACCGCGGTGAGTGCCGTTCGCGTGACCCCGTTAGGGGAGAGGGTGCCGGCCATGCCTGGGAGCAGGCGAGCTGACCGACACCTCCTCAGGAGGGACAGGAGCGCGATGGGCCTCGGGATAGGGTGCTCTTTCACGAGACCTCGACATGGAGCTGTGAGGTGCCCAGCGGGTCATTGAATTGGTCTCCGCGGGGGACCTATGGCTGGTGAAGATAGCGAGACGCTGTTCAGTCGTGCCAGCATGGGCAGTGTCATCTCGCCCCTCTGCGGTGGTCGCAATCCTGAGGTGGAGAGCGGCGACCTGGGGAGCTTATCCAGCTATTTGGACACAGACAAGGGCATCCACGATGGACGCGAGCCTGTCGATCCGTGCAGACAGGGCGTGAATGGCGTTAGGGGGAGGAGATGATCCGTTCGCGCCTCCGTCGTGGGGAAGACGGCGGCTTGTGCTTGGGTCGTCGCGATGATCACTCGCCATGAGTTCGAGATTGGAAGATCAACTTTCGATGAGTGGAACCTTCGTTTCCCACAGACGGCGCCAACTGATGGATGACTGGATCTCCTTCAGATGTTGTCCTCGGTCGATCCGTTGCGAGTGTTGATGAACGACTGAGATTGAGTTTGAAGGTTGCCTCCTGGAGCGTGTGGATCTCAGTGGGCTTGATTTGGAATGAAGCTGAGCTACCTGCAAAGAAGTCCCGGGGTGGTTGTACCACTGTGGACCTTCTGACGATCAAGTTGGCCAAGGTATTTGGGCAGAGTAGTGGCCTATTAGAGTAAAATTTCCCTACATGCGTCGTCTGAGAGAGGGGTTTATATAGCGGTCGCCATGGGCAAGCTGGCACGAGATTCACGTCGGCCGTTACGCCTGCGTGAATGGCGGGATCCCCCGTTAATGACGAGATACGCTCGTTAATGGGGGAACGCGATGTCGTAGAATGCGGGATCATGGGGTGGCGGATATCTCGCGTCTGGCGAGATTCGCGGAGCCATGGCAGAGGCGCATGCGATCTGCGTTCTAGGTCGCTCGATAGAACCGAGGAGGCCTAGCTCGACGAGAGGCCTAAAAGAGGGCGGGAGGCCAAGCTAGTTCGATTCTGTGATAGCTAGGAGGCGAAGGGCCGAGGAGATCGGTATGTAAGAGGGCTCGAAGGCAGGGCAATGGTCGTTTACATGGCGAGCACAGGAATCTTCAGGGCATCCTCAGAGATCGGGCCCAGGCAGCGGGGCGATAGCCCGGGGGATGCCCCCAATGTGTGGTGCTTGCCCTATTTCCGTATGCCTCGGGACACGTCATCTGCCACGTGTCATGCTCTGGAGAGTTCCTAATACTGAGCATCATCAGAGAAGCTACCACTACCCTCAACGTCTGTCTCTACCACAGGAACCCCTTTATCCCCAGCATCCACCACAGGGAGGGCCGTGGACATTTTTTTACAAGAAAAAGACAACGACTAAACGAATAGATTTTTTGCAGGGCAAGGTTCGGATGGCGATGACAACGGTGGGAGTTAGCAAGGTAAGCATATATACATGTTTTAATTAGTGTAGCTAGCGTGTTTAATTTCAAAGATTATTATTTGAGATTATGCAATTATTTATTTCCTTAGATTTGCAGGGTGCGCGGGGTTGATTGAGCTAGGATTGCGCGCGACTTGGAGAATTTTTCATATAGCGTGCATATTGTATTGTTTATATTCAAAACAATATTGTTTATGTGTTGATTTGGAATGTTTTTCATATCGTTGGAGGTATTGTACTATTTATTACGATTGTAGTTCATATGTGGGTTGTTGAGATGGTGAAATTGTTGGATATTGGAGCTTGTATCGTTTCTATATTTGGTTTATGACCGAACGATATTTTTAGCGTATTATATTGTAATTGAATGTATTACTGTATGCAATTTAGGATTTTCTGTAAAAAAAAATTTCACAGTAATGGGGTATTAGCGACTGTTTAAGCTACAGCAACGATCGCTAATACCCCTATTAGCGACCGTAGTTTACAGTTAAATATCATTGCAATGGCACGTGTCCAAACATTGGGGACCGTGTGTGACGGAGGGCTGAATCTCCTTCAGATGTTGCTTCCCGTTGATCTGCTGATGGCGGCGATAGGTGGCTGAGATTTGATCTGGAGGGTGTCGCTCCCGAAGCGTGTGGATCTCAATGGGTTTGAGGTTGTGGTTGCCGAGTTACCTGCAAGGAAGTCCCGGGGTGGTTGTACCACCGAGGACCCTCCGACGATCAAGTTAGACTAGAGATCCGAGCAGAGTAACGGCTTAGTGGAGTAAAAATGGCTTACTTGAACCGTCTGAAGAAGGGGTTTATATAGCGGTGGTAGCAGGCGAGGCAGGCGCGAGAATCACGCCGGCCATTACGCTCCCGACGTCACGCCCGCGTGATGAGCGGGACCTCCCATTAATGGCGAGACAGACTCATTAATGGGGGATCGTGGTGGCGTGGAACATGGGATGTGGTCGGCGGAGATCTCGCGCATGGCGAGATTCGCGGGATGGTGGTTATGCCTGCAAGCGGTGTTGTTGTTCGGTCGTTGAGACCGAGGAAGATGACCTCGGCAGGAGAGCTCGCGGAGGAGCGGGAGAGCCAAGGTATCTTGGTTCTGCTCAAGCCCGGAGGCGAGCTGAGAGGGCCGAGGAGGCTCAGGCCTGTGATAGCTCGGAGATGAGCCGTGGGGCCGAGGAGGCCAATTGTGCTGGGGGCTCGGAGGTGAGCCAGCGTTTGCTTGTAGGACGAGCGTAGGTGTGGTCTAGTCGACCACTGTAAGTCCTTTCTTGCATTCTCTAGGACACTTCATCTGCTGTAGGGTGTTTTTCGTCACCCCATTGAGATGGGAATACGCGCGCGCTTGTCAGGCGTACTACAGATTCCCCCTGCCTAGGGTAGGCCGGAGTTTATTGATTGTGGGGATCCGAATCTCCGGCAGCCGCGGACTAAGCTGCCGTTAATTACCCTTCGCCTTTGGAGCGAGGGAACCTCCGATTAACGGGTTAAACTGGTCATGCGAACTCAATGTGCAGCGTGCGTGTGTTGTGTTTTGAAATGGGGTTTTGGATACATCGAGAGCCATGCAGAGTTTTTACGGGGGTCCCGCTACCCGGATAGCGGGCTGGGGGTCAAGGGGGCTAGCAGCCCCCTTGCAGGGTGCGGGGCAGCGCCCCGGCCCAAAAATTTTTTGGGGATGGAAAGTCTTGTAGAGTATGTGTGTATCTATATATATACATGTATACATATAAAAACAGGAAGAAAAAGCGCCCAAAGGACGTGTGGGGCCAGCGCCTTGAGCGCTGTGCGCTTAGGTGCTGTGCGCTTAGGCGCTAGCACGCCACGTGTTCGACACGTGGGCGCTTAGGCGCTGCGCGCTTAGGCGCTAGCACGCCACGTGTTCGACACGTGGGCGCTTAGGCGCTGCGCGCTTAGGCGCTGCGCGCTCGAGCGCTAGCGCACCACGTGTCGACATGTGGGCACTTGGCGCTTGAGCGCTAGTGCACCACGTGTCGACACGTGGGTGCTGGGCGCTTGAGCGCTAGGCGCTCGAGCGCTAGCGCTCCATGTGTCGGCACGTGGGCGCTTGGCGCTTGAGCGCTAGGCGCTCGAGCGCTAACACGCCACGCTGGGCGCTGGGCGCTGGGCGCTGGGAGCTAGGCGCTCGAGCTCTAGCGCGCCACGTGTCGGCACGTGGGCGCTGGACGCTCGAGCGCGAGCGCGCCACGTGTCGGCACGTGGGCGCTGGGCGCTTGAGCGCAAGGCGCTCGGGCGCTTGGGCGCCGGCAAGAAAAAAGGGCTTTTAGCCCAGAAACTCCCGAAAGGAAAATTAGAGTGAAGTTAAACTCCTAAGCTGTTTTGAAGCTGATGAAGGGCTTCTCCCCTTGAGCCCTAGTTCTTCTCTAAAGTGAGGTTTCTGAAGATGGGTCTTCTTTTTCTTTCTTTGTTGGCCGGATCTTGAAGATCAAGAAGTATGAGATTTTGAAAATCTCTCCTTTATGAGATCTGATGGCAGATCTGAGTTCCCCTTTGTGGGTTTTGTGGTGAAAAACTATTTTTTTTTTATAAAAGGAAGAGTAAAACTCTTGATTTAATTCAAAAAAGAAGAAGACGGTTTTAGAACCTTGGGGAAGAAGAAGATCACAGATCTGGATTTTTTTTTTGAGAGAGAAAGTTGTTGAGATATTTCATTATCTTTGCCTTTATAGGCTATACATTTTACATATAGCCCCTTGGGCTTTTCAAAATGGCATTTTGCCTATCCCATGGCTCATGTGCCATTTCTTTTTGCACATAAGCCACGGGCTTTACAAAAATTTGGCTTTATGCCCATTTTTCTTACATTTATTCATAAAAATAAAAATAAAATAAGAGAAATACAACAAAATTATTTATTACAAAAATTTTATTTTGGCATGGGGGGAGGCCGGCCGCTTCATGTTCGGGTTCGACCCGGGCATGGGCCCACTTGATCTGGGCTTGGGCCCACTTGGATTGGAGTTGACTTTGATTTTGACTTAGTCAACCAGGGTGTAAATTTTTATCCCAACAAATTGCCCCCCATCAATAAATGCACACCACACATGTGGATCGTGTGTATAGAATTGATGGATCTTCTTTCACGTGGAGGCGACTTGATTTGGTTCCCTCTTTTGGGAAGCTGGCACTGCCCTTTTTACGACATGGACGGTCGATTCTGCCCTTTTTACGACTTGGACGGTCGATATTGCCCTTTTAGCGACTTGGATGGTCGATGCTGCCCTTTTTGCGACGTGGACGGTCGGTGCTGCCCTTTTGGCGACGTGGACAGTCGGTTCTGCCCTTTTTGCGACTTGGACGGTCGGTGCTGTCCTTTTAGCGACGTGGACGGTCGGTGCTGCCCTTTTAGCGACGTGGACAGTCGGTTCTGCCCTTTTTGCGACTTAGACGGTCGGTGCTGCCCTTTTAGCGACGTGGACGGTCGGTTCTGCCCTTTTTGCGACTTGGACGGTCGGTGCTGCCCTTTTAGCGACATGGACGGTCGGTTCTGCCCTTTTTGCGACTTGGACGGTCGGTGCTGCCTGTAAGTCGACGTTAGACACCCCACGAGTTGCGGGGAGGCGGAATAGGTAAAACAATCATTTTGTTTAAAACAAACATCGACTAACTTACGGATCTTTGCCAAACCCTAACTAACAAAATCATAGGAGGGATTAGCTACTATGAAAGAAGATTATACATAATGAACCAAGTCCTTCTTGTTCTCGTTGACCACCTCCTCGTCGGCCTCCTCTTTGTGATAGAAGATCCACCCGAGAGCTACTACTCTAAGCTTGACCTCTAACTTGAGGTAACTAGGTAACTAAGAGTGCTAATCAAAGCAACCTAGAGGATATAGAATAGGATTAGGGATCAATTAGTCTTGCTAATCCTTGATCTCAACACATGAGAGGTTAGGGTTAGGGTTTGAAGAAAGAGAGCTTGAGGAGAGAGAAGGTGAGAGTGAGAATGATCTTGGAATAATGAATCATTCTGAATATATGAAGCATAAGATATTTATTAAATGAAATAACAAATAACAATTATCACCATGCTTCATTAACTCACCTTGTGATTCATCTCATGAGTTATTTAAACAATAAATGCATCATTAACTCTATGGATGAATCACACCATGAGTCATTAAACCAATTAATGCAAATGCCACCTAAGCTTCCAACTGATCAATCTTCTAAAAGCTTCTCGACAAATTACGAGAACACCCCTCCCATCCATGAAAACACGGAAATACTGAGACTGTCTAAATCCAATAATCCAATACTAGAATCTGGCTTAAACCAAAGCCTGCTAGTAAAAACTGTCCGAACATCGTACGTGCGTAAAAACACGTATGTGTCCGAACCCCGTCGTAAAACCATACGACCTCTATATCGTTTCGCCCGAAACAGGGAAACTCTCTGTGTGGGACTCTAAAGACTCGACTACTACGCTGGCAGTGGGTTTAACCACAGACAGCAAGCGGCATTAGCTGTACGTAACGGTCCCCAGGTAGATGTCGATAAGAAGGCCGATGAGGATACCGATCCGAACTCCTACTGAGCCTGATGTGACAATCTCCGTACAGTCCGGTCTGTTCGTCTAGGACTATCGCATATCGGGCCTAGGGGACGGCAAGCGTCAGTCCCCTAAAAGCGGTATAAGTCGTGTCGGAGTGAAGCCCATTACACCTTGAGAAGCTACTTGAAAACTATTGGATATGGTGCCCTCTAAGTCAATTATTGGATCGCAGGTACGTGATTGCAATAATTGAGGTAGGACCTATACCGATATGACAGTCTTGCTCGAGATGATAGTATGCTATCTGGTTTGTCTTTATCATCGTATATATGCTTTAGTTCACTATTGCATGATGATAGAGCCCATAGGATTCTTGCTTGACTGCCAGCAGTATGATGGCGATCATATACGTGGGAGCTGGGGTCTATAAGCACATCCTTAAAGTGTCCCTAGTCATGAGAGTTTCGAGACAGGGCATCGATACTCCAGAGTAAACTAGTGTATACAGTCGAGACCCCGACGAGGGGCGGTGGCCGGTCTCATAAGCCATTGGTGTCAGTTGGTTCACCTAAGATGTATACATGTGCTCATTGGGTTATGATTACACCGGACAGGACTCGCCGGGAACATGCTAGTTGGTATTATACATATCGTCAGATAGCAGTTCCCTGGTGACATGTGTACAGGTTAGTTTGTCAACCTGAGATCGTCATTTGTCTTGTGTGAGTTCCCACCGTGCTTTGATTTCTACCCTACCACGCTCAAAGGAGACGTGCAAACAGGTTTTAGTTGGGTACAGTCCCGAGCCACATGGAGGCAGTGAGCGGATCGTCGGGGATTCGTCTCTCCCGGTATTGGGGGTTGATGTCGCACAGTGCACGGGTGGCCATCACTAGAAATCCTCGGCCGAGATAGTGGAGAATTACTGATTTGGATCAGTAGTTTCTCAGGTGGTGATGGGCTTTATGCCGACACGATTTATCGCGTTATTAGGGGTCTGACTTTATCCACCCCCTAGACTCGATATGCGATACTTTTTAGACGAACGGACCGGACTGTACGGATATTGTCACTGTCAGGCTCAATAGGGTTTCTGGATGAGTTCGCTCGTCAGCTTCCCTTCTAATCAATACATAGGCAAACGTTACGTACAGCTTGTACCTCTGACGTGCTAGAGGTTATACCCAGTGCCAATGTGTTGATGAGTCATTAGAGTCCCCCACAGACCGTTTCCCAAGTTCGGGCGAAACGTTGTAGAGGCCGTATGGTTTTATGGCAAGGTTCGGAAAATGCACGTGCGTTTACGCACGTGTCATATTTCGGGCAGATAATATTGGTGGGCTTTGGTTTAAGCCGGATCCGAGTATTATACTGTGTAGATATAATATCTTTGTCTCAGTTGCATTTGTATTCGGTCGTAACACAAATGCGGGTATGTTTATACTGTTACGGAGTTATCCTGGAATTCGTTTCAGGATCGCTTTTGGAGGTTGTTTGAAAAAGATTATGATAGTTTTGGTGCATACAAATTAGAATTTGATCAAATTCTAATTTACCCAATTCCAAAAGGCAACTTCATTAACCGTTCGTCCATAGCTTTGGACGTAACGAGACAAAGTGTTCTACTCATTCTCTACATCAATCTTGGTCATCTCTTTTAGCAAACTTGATGATCGAGTTGCCTCGGTTCAGAGGCGGGAGCCCGTTTAAAGATCCGTCGACGTGGTGCCACCTGGACGAGAAGACTGGAGATTCAGGAGATCGGAGCAGCCGCAACAAAGCATGGGATGATGGTTGAAGACCGAAGGACTCGGATCGTTCGGTATAACATTTCTACCCACTTTGTAGTTTGTTAGTTTAGCTTTAATAGCAGATCCAGGTTATAGTACGCGATAGCGCCAGTTGTAAAAGTTTTTGTTCCGTATTTAGCGTCTGTTAGACGGCCGGGGCGCTACCGTGGACTTACAGTGGTATCAGAGCCTCACCATTAAGCTTTACTAACTTGTGCTAACGCGTTTAAAATATCGATCGAACGGATTTTCGAAAATCACAATTTTCAGTTTTAAACTTTCTGTCGATTTTAAATCAAGCCTAAAAATTATTTTGAGCATCTCAGAAAATCAAGTAGGGTTTTTTAAGAACACTGGAGAAAATTGGCTTTGTGATCCCTCTGTACGACTGCGGATCCGCAGCCCAAGCTAGGGTTTGGCCGCGGATCCGCCGCCGCATTAGGAGATCAATTAGCCAATTTTCTACAGTAGCTTCTAGACAGTGAATTGTGGTTTCTGGAATGTTTCTTTTAGGCCCATATTTGGTTACTGTACAGCAGAAATTCGTGGGGACCACTTCGGGAAATTTTGTCGATTGATATTTTAAACTTGTTAGTATACAGTACTTATATTATATCTCCGACCGGGAATGTCATTTGAGCGGTAAATTGCGTCTAATTGCTATAGACCTTTTAGATGGATTTGCGAACGTGATATTCGCGTTGATGTTCTGTGTTGTGCTGTATTGTTGTGGATTTGTCGTGGTGGATAACAGTGTGCAATGGTAGTGCAGTTTGGATTTATTTGTACATTTGATATTGCGGGACGAGCGTCCAACATGTGGACTGCCACCACTGTCTGTTTGTATAATATTCTTTTGGGGCACGACCGGGCTGAGGTCGATGTACCCGTTGTACATATTTTTATTTCTGTACTAGGTTTACCCCGCGACGGAGTGCATGGATAGCCGGGTTCTGGAGGGCAACGGGTCCGTATCTTATGGCTTTGAGAGGCAAAAGGACCCCACTCTAGAATCGGCAGACTATTCGCCGCACTCGTAGGGGGTACAGGTTGACCCAAGGAGGGGTGCTCAAGTTACAGGATTCCCTGAAGTGCCGGATGGTCCATTCATTTTGCTGTAGGGGCTGCCTCGCTTTAGGTTTTGGCGGGTAACTTGCCGCACCCGTAGGGGTCTAGGTTTCATTGCACAGGCTATCCACACGACCAGGGGAACGTCAGGTTTCAGTAGCGGCTCTGTGAAACCCGGGGATCCCAGATTATCTGTATTGTTCTGTGATGCTTATTACTTTTCTGTAATGTTGCATATTATCATGCCTGGAGCGATTATTGTATATTGGTATATATACTATTAGATATTGTATATGTTTTACACCCGCGCTAGTCCAGCCCCCGCTCTGTCGTTAGTTAAGTAACCTAACGGGTGATGACGGGACCCAGTGACGAATGCGGATGGCATATACGTACATTTTATTTTCGTTCTTTTCTGGTGTGATTGTTTGATGGGACTGCATTGATTCTTATCAATGCAAGGATAAAACAAACCTATATTTGATGTTGTTGGAACAAATTTTAAAAAGTGTTATTACAAAGATGTTTCTTTTTGTTTTGCATAGCGGTATTCAGTTGGAATATCCTGCACCTCATTCGACGAGGCAAGGGCTGATATCCCTTCACCGGGAGAGACCCCTTGAGCAGAAGTTTGCGTCAGGGTAATAATTTCAATATAGTCGATGCATCGAGGTATTCAGTTGGAATATCCTGCACCTCATTCCATGAGGAAAGAGCCGAGATCCCTTCACCGGGAGTGACCTCTTTAGCAAAAGGTTTTTCGTCACTATATCTTTATAAAAAGCTATCAAGTTCCTTCAACGAGATCAAGTTCATTACGTTAAAGGTTTTTTCGCCAAAAACCAGCCGTAGCCCTCCGTCATTTCTTTTGGGTATTCAGTAGTATTCAAGCTATGTATTTTGACCAACGCCAAGGCATAGTGTTTGGTAGCTGCTAGGGATTCATCTGTTGCATAGATAGATGAGTTGGTTTGGGACAGTCGTTCTGCCATTTTGGCCAACGTCAAGGGCATGTGCGGGTGGGTTCAAATTGACCTGGATAATGACGGGAAAAACTTGACATGTGACTTATGATTTGTTGGCCCTTAGTCAAGGTCATAAGAGCATGAGGTAAAAATTACATCGGGAGTTTCAAACAAACAGCAAACTTGCCAGGCATGCGCATACCTTCTGGAGTGTGATAACTTGAGTGGCTTCCATCAAGTTATCATGCGATGATAGTTGGATCCCGATTCTCACTGATGAATTGGTTTACCCTTCGGGTGATCCCGACTAATTCTTCTTTCAGGTTTGGAGGAGAATTTGAGATTATAGTGGGAGGTTTCCTGATTAGATAAAGTGATAACCATTCTGATCTAGGTTAGAGTGCACGCAGAGTGTTTCTTTTCTCTCTCTCTCTCTTTGGCAGCGACCTTTGACCGACCCTAGACTATGACTCAGTGACCAAGTTTACCGAACCTTATTAAAATACTGGCTTTTGGATTGTCTTAGTTGCATAAGTCATTGCCGCTCCTTCTTTTACCCTTTGCATTTCTCAGAACACCCCGTATTACTACGGATATCCACTTCCATTGGATAGATCCATCGTATGGTTATATACGAACTCGAAGGGACTTCTTCGAGGATGGATCCAGGTTCAGGAGAAATAGAATTGGTTTATTCAGTTGTCTTTTATTATCACCTTCTCTCAGGTTGCGAGGGCTCCTTGGTTTAGGAGAGTACACCTATTACGCTTATTGGATAGTCTTCTTCCAAACCATAGGCAGGTGCCGAAAGGTAGGGAATGAAGAAAACCAATTAGCCTAAGCAGGGTGTACAGAAGGTAATAACTGTAACAACCCCAAAATTTTTATACATTTGTTTTATCTCTCTTCAATAATATACCGTATTTATTTGTACTTGGTATTTTCCTTATTCTATTAAATTTATTATTATTTTATTCCTCAATCTATTATGTATTTTTTTCTAGGTACAATTTCTTTTTCATATATTTAAGTTTTTAACTTCTCATTTTTATTTTTCCTTTCATAAATATTTAACCCAAATCCATTATTCTTATTCTCTACAGCCCATCTAAAAAGCCCATTTTCTTTTTAAGCAACATCATATATCTAATTCTAATTAAATATATGCATGAACAACCTTATAGCTCATTGGTTAAGTCCTTGCATTGTTATTCCATAAGTCACATGTTCAAATCCCCATTCTTGCAATTATTTTTTTATCATTTTTTATTCTTCCCATAACCTACAAATGAGACCTTTCATTTCCAAAATGAATGGTGACCTTTCATTTCTCTTTTAATTCTCATGTTAAATGCATATATTATTATTCACCATTACAACATCTTTATTTGTCCTCCTCCATCTTTTCCTTCCTCATATTTTTCTATCTCTCACTTCTTCCTCTTCACCAAGATGACAAGAAGAAGAACATGAAGAAGTCTTCAAGAAGGTCTCGCTAGTAACGCGAGACTATCGGCGGATAGACAAGCCCGGTGACAATACCGGCTTGTGCATGTAAGTCCCATTCTATCCCCCTTTCTATTTCTTTAAAATACGAAATTACGAAACCCGTAAGTCCCTTCTCTCTCCTTTCCCCCCACCTCTTATTTTTCTCTTGTCATGCATCGTGAACCCCCTATTCTTTTCATATCATAATCCATAAGAGAAGATACACATAAACATATACATATACATATACATAAGTTTAGATATATATGATTCTATATGGTTTAATAATATCTTATTATCTCTTGTTCAAATTAAAGTATTTTTTATTCTTTCTTCATGATTATGAATGTTTATTACAAGTTGTGAGAACATAGATTTCAATCCATAATATATCTACGATATCTCATGGAATCGGTTTGGTTATTAAAAGAAAGGATAAAGCTTGCATAAAAATACTAGTTAATCTTTTTGCCGATTTTAGTATACACATCAATACCTTTAGGTTTAAAATAATTTTTAGACATTAATTTTTACTTCTGAAAATTTCATGGAATTTACATATGATAGATTATATTATTTTATACATGCTGTAAAAATTTTAGATCGATCCGCATAACGTTTTGTGAATTACATCGTATTTATTCACTGATCGTAAAACAGAAAACTGCAGCTATCGGTCAATTTCTAGGACACATAACTTGGTATACCGGTATCCAAATTGAGCAAACTCAGATGTTTTTGATATCTACATCGAATGATATAGATTTTATTAGTTTTATAGTTTTACTGAAAACCTACCTAAGATAAAGAAAACTGCATTACAATATTAAGTGACGGATCTGGACAGAATCTGTCCTGATTCGCACATTGTTTTTAAATTGGACCTAACTCGAACACCCGATGTCCGTTTGTGATGTGTAGATGCACCATTGATAGAACTATAATTTTCTGTATATTATATTACTTAGGAATGCATGAAACAACCTGATATAGGTTTTGCAATAGAATATATAGTTGCTGTCCAGAAATCTGAATTTCTGTTTTAAATGCTGATATTAAAATGATCATAACTAGAGCTTCATAAATCCAAATCGTATGAATCTTGGTGTTTTAGATAAGTACATCGAAATACCTACAATTTTATAATAAGCTTCGTAACCTGAAACCCGATAGAAATTAACTCAAACTGAGTTTTAAAAATATGTGACGGTGCCGAATAGATTCTGATCCGTTTTGCGCGACGATACGAAAACATATATATCTCTCAAACCGGTAGTCGTATTTAGGTGAAACTGGAACTTACGCATGCAAAACATTTAGAGACATATCTCTGTTTATATTCCGCATTCGTTCAACTTGATTAATTAGTCGTACATAATATTTCTTTACAGCATTGTTTATGGTAGTTACTCGAATAATATACTTGACTCATTTCATGTTATTCGAACATGTATACATATTTATCTTGATCATTAAATTATTGTATGTACATAAAGACGATAATTAAATACTTAAGTTGTATTTTGAAAAATATACAATAGTATTTTTACAATAAACCCCCTCAAGTTTTATAAATTACAATAAGGCCCTTAACAATTATTGAACTTCAACTCACTTTCTTTTAGTCTGACTCGGGTTAGAGTCTGACTATTTCTGACTTGAAAATGATTCAAGTCAATCTATATTCTTTATATTTCAACTCAAGATGAATACATGAATTCCAGAATCCAGTTAACAATCTACTTGACTGAACCGAACCATGGATATTCCTTTTACATGATTCCCAGTATTCCATTTACATGACTCTATGGTTATAGCCGTTTCCTGATATCATGGTTTCGGTCAGTCAGTTAATCACTCATACAATCAACACAATTTTACAAGATAACAATACAAACAAGACATCGCGGGGTTTAAGGGGTAGACTGGTACGGAATATGTTAAAGGTTGCACGAGGTGGTCACTTAAGACGTAATTACATCCATGCCGTTGTTCCGTGGTATTATCGACGGAGCCTTGTACTACAGGTTACCAAAGTCCCCGGTGTAAGTGGGACTCCCCTCGTATACACTGGCATCTTCTGTACCAGGCTACAAACAACAGCGTTAATACAACATTACAATATTATAATACAATATTAAAAGCTACACTCTCCCTCTCTTACTCTCTGTCTATTCCTCTCTTATCTTTGGGACTTACCGAGCGACCTGTTCGCTGACGACATTCTGTTTCTCTCTTCTTTGAATGTCGTCAGGTGATTTGGACCCGGCCGAGATTGAGCCATCGCAAGAAGACTTGGAGCAGTTTACTGAAGACCCTGCACTGTAGTTTCATTGTACACTTTTCCTTTCTGTACTTTTCATTTCCTGTTATGCCACTGTTTAGGCATCTTTTATTTCAGTTGTATTTTCTTTCATGTATTGTACAAAGAATGTTAATAAATAAAAGTTGCTGTTCTTTTTATACTCTTGTCTCTTGTGTAATATTTTATATTGCTTAGCTACGCTTAGCGTATGTACTTCTGAGTACATACGTAGCGGACCTCGTCGCGTCCACTTCGCCGTACACTGGGAAGCGGGGCGTGACAATAACTAAAGACAAAATAAATGGATTAGAAAGAGGGCAAAGCAAATTGCGACTGTTATCATTCACGACCAAACCGCGTACTTCATCGCCACTCCTATTTCACTTTTAATAGAATAAGGTATTATTCAGTTATCTTTTATCATCACCTTCTCTCAAGTTGCGAGTACTCCTAGGATTAGAAGAGTACACCTATTATGCTTACTGGATGGTCTTCTTCTAAACCATAGGCTGGTGCCGAACGGTAGGGAAGGAAGAAAACCATTTAGCCTAACAATGGTGTACAGAAGGTAATGAATAAAGACAAATAAAGGGATTTGGAGAGATGGCAATGAAATATACGGTTAAAGTCATGAATTGAATTATGGAAGAGGCATTACTAGGAATACCAGGATACCCCTACGAAACATTTTTATGTTTCAGTGCATTGTTAAAGGAAAACTGATTTCCCGATTAGATACTTACTCCAGGGTATGTATTTACCAGGTATGATTCTCACATCTGTATGATTTTATAGATTATGAGTGGGAGTAAGTTATTGGGAATTAGGTGATCATCCTCATTATATCGGAATTCGTTGTAATTGGTGATATTTGAGGAAATCGCCTGGGTACAGCTTTCAACCTACGATGCACAGGTTTTGAGTTATTCAACTCAGCGGACTTATACAGAGTATTGTATGTTGTCCAGTGTCCATCAGGACAAAGGGGTAGGTCCTCGTACTATGTTCTGTTTACTTATGACTTCTCTAGTTTTTAGACAATTGTTTCGTAGAAATACAATATCTAAATTTTGAGAAGTTGTGGGTATAAGAATAAAGTAGAGAACCAGGTATCACAAGTATCGGGATTCTTCAAAGAGATCGAAGATGTAGATACTTATGATTGGTATTCAGATGATAGTAATGGTTTTGAGAAACTTGTTTCTCTTTCAGGTTACTCATAATTGGATGGATTCCTAAGTTGAGTAATGCTGATTAGCCTCTCTCCATTAAGTTGATATGCACTGGAGACAGCTGTATGTTTTTTGAATCTGGTTCCGATTAAATTTGTACCTCCATTTCTATATTGTATATAGAATGGTTCGTATCTTAACGATGTTAAGATACGGGGAGTTGTCCGGCTTATGCTTAAAACCAGACTCTGGATAATTCAGGGCACGTTTCTGTAATGGCAGTTTGTGGGTTGACCCAGGCTATGTCGAGGGTTGATTTTCTACCATCTGGCAGATCAATAGTGATATTGTTCTTGACTCACCACAGTTTTAGTAAAATGGATTTTTTCAGAAAACAGTAGTGGGAGTATGGTAGAACTGGAAGTGATTCCAGAACTGTAAACGATTATGGAAAATTTAATAGGACCTATATATTCAAACAGGTTTGACATTCCATTAGCCACTCCGCAGATATAGTGGGTAATCTCAGACACCCGAGAGATACTCCGGTAGCTTCAAGGACGGTGACATGGAGGTTCTTGTTTACCCAGACTTGACACTACTGTTGTTCCAAGCTATGAGACCCGGCAGGAGGTTAAGTATAGCGTCGTTCTAAACTAGCTTTAGAAGTGCACGTATATATTATTCTGCCAGAGGGTTGTCGTAGTCAGTGGGAGCAGCGGAAGAATAGTGGGCAAGTAGCTTATGTCTATTTATAGACTAGAGCAGATATAGTGGAGAAAGATCATCTAATTTTGATGTGACAGTCATGGTTTTGACTTCATCAGAATAGGGGATGAATCTGTTAAGAAGGTAGTAGGGTATGATGTCCTGGTATTTGGATGACATACACAGAGTAGGAAGTAAAATTCCTATAGTACGATCGGTTGTACTTTGGTCGTCACACAGTTGTTTCTCCACAAAGGATTTGGATATAATATGAGACATTCTGGTTACTAGATCTATGGTTTTAGATCTAGATTTGGGTAGTTTCCCAATATGGGTACTTTGACAGTATTCTAATAGTAATTTAGAATAGATGACTCCTGGCATGGTGGTGTACCTGCAGGTGATGGAGTCACCCTCTCTAAATGTGTCTTACAGACTAAAGAGGAGAGGGATATGCATGATTGGCAGATCACTTGCTTAGGCAATTGAGTCAATCGTGAGATGTCAAGTACCACACCAGATATTGTTTTTGCACTAGATGCAATAAGTTTATATTAATCCAATCCTGAAGAAACATAAGGAAGCAGTTTTAGAACATAAGTGCATGTTCTACGGATTTGATGACGGGAGCCTCCTTCGGGAGACGGTTATCATTCCAGGCTTCAAAGGTGACATGGATGACAGAGTGATTGTCAGAGTTATAGTTTTCCCTCTGATGAGGGACAGTATTATGGATAGGTGGTCCAAAAGGATACTGTGGGAGGCATGGTGCTGGATACTGATTAGGTTCAGTTATCGATACAGTCTAAGAAGTTTGGATTTGGAGTTTATTTATGAACTAGGTCCCATCAGATATCCAGACATATTCTAAGACAGGTATTACTCGATTCGGGAGATGGCTTTCTCCGCGAACTTGAGATTAAGAGAGACATAGAAAGAAACATCAGACGGATCCACTCAGTGAAGCTATGAGTATGCGATATCGTAATAATAGCCTTAAATGCAAGTGAGAGATTGTTGGATATGGTGCCCTCTAAGTCAATTATTGGATCGCAGGTACGTGATTGCAATGATTGAGATAGGACCTATACCGATATGACAGTCTTGCTCGAGATGATAGTATGCTATCTGGTTTGTCTTTATCATCGTATATATGCTTTAGTTCACTATTGCATGATGATAGAGCCCATAGGATTCTTGCTTGACTGCCAGCAGTATGATGGCGATCATATATGTGGGAGCTGGGGTCTATAAGCATATCCTTAAAGTGTCCCTAGTCATGGGAGTTTCGAGACAGGGCATCGATACTCCAGAGTAGACTAGTGTATACAGTCGAGACCCCGACGAGAGGCGGTGGCCGGTCTCACAAGCCATTGGTGTCAGTTGGTTCACCTAAGATGTATACAGGTGCTCATTGGGTTATGAGTACACCGGACAGGACTCGCCGGGAACATGCTAGTTGGTATTATACATATCGTCAGATAGCAGTTCCCTGGTGACATGTGTACAGGTTAGTTTGTCGACCTGAGATCGTCATTTGTCTCGTGTGAGTTCCCACCGTGCTTTGATTTCTACCCTACCACGCTCAAAGGAGACGTGCAAACAGGTTTTAGTTGGGTACAGTCCCGAGCCACATGGAGGCAGTGAGCGGATCGTCGGGGATTCGTCTCTCCCGGTATTGGGGGTTGATGTCGCACAGTGCACGGGTGGCCATCACTAGAAATTCTCGGCCGAGATAGTGGAGAATTACTGATTTGGATCAGTAGTTTCTCAGGTGGTGATGGGCTTCATGCCGACACGATTTATCGCGTTATTAGGGGTCTGACTTTATCCACCCCTAGACTCGATATGCGATACTCTTTAGACGAACGGACCGGGCTGTACGGATATTGTCACTGTCAGGCTCAGTAGGGTTTCTGGATGAGTTCGCTCGTCAGCTTCCCTTCTAATCAATACATAGGCAAACGTTACATACAGCTTGTACCTCTGACGTGCTAGAGGTTATACCCAGTGCCAATGTGTTGATGAGTCATTAGAGTCCCCCACAGACCGTTTCCCAAGTTCGGGCGAAACGTTGTAGAGGCCGTATGGTTTTATGGCAAGGTTCGGAAAATGCACGTGCGTTTACGCACGTGTCATATTTCGGGCAGATAATACTGGTGGGCTTTGGTTTAAGCCGGATCCAAGTATTATACTATGTAGATATAATATCTTTGTCTCAGTTGCATTTGTATTCGGTCGTAATACAAATGCGGGTATGTTTATACTGTTACGGGGTTATCCTGGAATTCGTTTCAGGATCGCTTTTGGAGGTTGCTTGAAAAAGATTATAATAGTTTTGGTGCATACAAATTAGAATTTGATCAAATTCTAATTTACCCGATTCCAAAAGGCAACTTCATTAACCGTTCGTCCATAGTTTTGGACGTAACGAGACAAAGTGTTCTACTCATTCTCTACATCAATCTTGGTCATCTCTTTTAGCAAACTTGATGATCGAGTTGCCTCGGTTCAGAGGCGGGAGCCCGTTTAAAGATCCGTCGACGTGGTGCCACCTGGACGAGAAGACTGGAGATTCAGGAGATCGGAGCAGCCGCAACAAAGCGTGGGATGATGGTTGAAGACCGAAGGACTCGGATCGTTCGGTATAACATTTCTACCCACTTTGTAGTTTGTTAGTTTAGCTTTAATGGCAGATCCGGGTTATAGTACGCGATAGCGCCAGTTGTAAAAGTTTTTGTTCCGCATTTGGCGTCTGTTAGACGGCCGGGGTGCTACCGTGGACTTACAAAAACCTACCAGTAAATCTCGCTTGCCCTGGCCAGGGACTTTGCGTAACGGCTCTCCAGACACAGTGCGATATCAACTCCCAATACCGGGAGAGACGAATCCTGTTGTTTCCCCCAATCAGAGCAAAGCTCTGTTTGAATTTCAAAATTCAAAAGGCGAAGCAACGCTTCAAATCTCTTGCGCTGCGCCCAGAGCACCACGTGTCAAAAGCAGACACGCCAGCGCAAGGAGCGCTGCGCCCAAGGCAGCGCACCCCCAATCAGAGCAAGGCTCTGTTTTAAAATTCAAATTTTAAATAAAGGAAGCAACGCTTCAGATAACTTGCGTTCTGCGCTGCGCGCCATGTGTCAAACAATGGTGCGCTAGCGCAGTTGCACTGCGCTCTGCGCTGCGTGACACGTGTCAGCGCAGGTGCGCTGGCGCAGTTGCGCTGCGCTGCACGACACGTGTCAAGCGCAGGTGCGCTGGCGCCAATTGCGCCAGCACTGTAATTTAAATAATAAATTATTTAATTAATCAGAATTAAAATTCTAGAAAGATCTATCCAATCATATTAAAATAAGAAGATTGTCTTCTGTAAAACAGAAGCCTTAGGATCAAAAATCCAACGGTGGGGAAATATCCTCAGATCAATCAGAGAAAGATCTCTGTAACTAACTCAACAAACCAATTGGCCCTATATAAAGGCCCCTAGACTCCAAGTCTCAGAGAGATAGATATACAGAGATAGAAAAAAGGGAGAACTCTGAAAAATTTGAAAGGCAAGCCTTTGAAGAAAGAAGATCATCTTCTTCAAGGTAAAGAATTAAATTGTTGGAAGAACAGAAATGAAAACACCTCACAAATAGAAGAATTTCTTCTAAAAAGATCAAAGATCTAAGAACAAGATCAAGATCTTCAATAAAAAGAAAACGATCATAAAGATCTAATCACAAAAACAATAAAGAAGTAATTTACTTCACCCCTAGATCTTTTGATCTATAAAAAGGCACAGCCTTTTGATGAACCATTGGTTCTTGAATCTTGAGGTAGAACCTCTTTAGAACAAGGAAAACTTGTTTCTTTGATCTGAATTGGATCAAGTTGCACTCTGCGCTATTGTACAGTGCCCTGCACTCTTAAATGCGTCTTTGTGCTCCTTGGACTGGCGCAAGTCACCAGAGAGTGCCACGTGTCAATCATAGAACAATCTGCGCCTTGCGCTTCCAAAACAGAGCACTGCGCTCTTGGATTGGTGCACTGCACCAGAGCGCGCCACGTGTCAGCAGCGCACTGCGCTAACTGACTTGCGCTTAGCAGAGTGTGACACGTGTCACCTCCATATGCGCTAGCGCCTTGCGCTCTTTAATTGGCGCAAAGCGCCTGATAAGCCACGTGGCGCACTGTCAGACCATTAAAATGCTATGCATTATTAAAAAAGGGCAGAGCCCAAGTAAAAGCCTAACAGGCCAAATATAAATGCTATGCATTTAAATACAGAGCCCAATGCTATGCATTGTAAAAGGACAGAGCCCAAGAAAAAGCCTAATAGGCAAAACATGAATAAAATGTTGAACATTTTCAAATGGACTTAGCCCAATTCTGTCCATAAGTCCTCAATTTAAATTGAACTGAGCACAACAGCTCTCCCAATCAATTTACACCCGGTTCGAGGGTACATCTCTGAACTCCTCTGATATTTGTCGTTGTAATCCTTCAACGTCGTCAGAGAGGTGACGGGTCCCGACGGCCATACATTCCATGGACCACGATGCCTCTAAACTGGAAAATCGACCGCAATGTCTCTAAACTAAACAATAGAGCCCAAATGCTCTCTTGTTGGATCTAAACGATCCCGTTAAGTCGATCTTAGTCTGAAAATTAGACTAACGTATCCTTAACAAACGTTTAACTTGATCTTAGTCCAAAATAAGACTAACGTATCCTTAAACCAAAACCCCAAACCCAAATCTAAGAAAGTACGGATTTGGACTAATCCACGTCCTACGGGCGACAACATAAATTAGTCTCCGTATACAATTCACGGGCAACCACAAACAAAACAAACACCCACGACATGAAGTGACCATCTGGAGAAGGAGAAAGTTGTTACCGCGATACGGTAGCGTAATTAACTGCAGGGGCTTGCGCCTGCAGGGAAGAGCGTCCCCACAATCAAAAACCCCTCGAACGAGGGGGAATCTGACGAAGTCTGCTACATCGGCCGCATCTGTTTAAACCTTCGATACATGGTGCCATAAATCAACTTGGCATCTTCGGAGAGGTGGACGGATAGCTCCAATTAGCATCTGCCCCGAATTTCAGGCAAGACGTTTATCGCGTCTCCGCCGCGTCATTCGGAGGGGAACAGATTCTGGCACGCCCGGTGGGACCTCTTCCCCTTTCCACTCCACACTTCGTGTGTCGTGTTCGCGAATGAATCGCGGTTTGCTGTGGTTGCCTGTGGATTTGAGGTACTTAGATTTGGTGTCTTGCTCCGTGCAGAAAACAGAAGATCGATAGTTTCAAACTGCACTAACTGCAACTGCAACTCTCACTCCGTCCTTGCTGGAGGAGTGACTTACGGGCCCCAAGCGGCCTCCCTTTTCAAGATGCCAGTGGAGCGGGTAACTCAAGCCACCACTGGACTATTCTTCGGGACTATACTCCCACCGATGAGCTTCAATGCCCCATTGTCGTCGCAAGAAGCTCCAAAGTAGTCGGTATTCGATCGGCTTGCTACTACTGCGGCCCCTCTCAACGGGTCGCCCAACTCCACTGCCTCGGGTTTTAACAGACTAGGCCAGGGCTCCAACGGGCCCATGAAGAAGCCTGTAATACCAGAAGGCGTTATCCCGAAGCGGGTAGCCATCCCTGCTCCCAAAATCGCCAAGGCAGTTTTTCCTGCCAAAGGGTCGGTCTTCATAAGACTGACTATTTCTGTTCCCGTTCCAGGCGAAATCACCAAAGTTGTTTCCCCTACTCGGAAGTCCCTTTTTGATAGGTTGGCCGTCCCCATTCAACGGACGTCGGCCTTTAAAAGGCTGATAACAGTGAATTTTGACCAACACAGGGGGCATGAAGAGGTCACCCCTACGGCTAAACCAACTCCAATCGCACGACATGCTCGCCGTCGTCACTGGCGCAGGGTAAGGAAGGCTAGGGGCAACTCCCCCTCTGGGCTAACTCCGCCAGCTCCGATGGTGGAAATCGATGCTGCTGTTCCGACCGGGAATAGCTTTGAACCGCTAAGAAGGGTGCGCAAAAACTCGCCAACTGCTGTATTGAAAAGATCTCCTACACCTGTGGATAATGCCCCAAAGGTGAAGCTGGAGCAGCCCCCTCAACGACTGTCATCTAAAATTTACAAGGTCTGGCTTCAAGTCCAAGACTCCGTACTGGATGAAGACTATCTCCACCAACAGAAAAAGATGAAGGTTCGGCAGGAGAAGGACTACTCTGTCAAGCCAGAAAAAGCAGCAGCTACTTGGGTGCCCACTATAACGGCCCCCTCGACTTCGAACGCTCACAAAAGAAGGAGGTCGGAGAAGATCCCTGCGTCTTTGGCAAATCGCAAAGACACTGAATCTAAATGCCCCAAGTCTGGGGGGCATGGCGGTCCACGCTGTCTATATGGCATCCGGGAAGGAGGATAGCCGCGCTTCTACGGGGCACCGACCACTCACCCGATCCATCACAAAAGCCCAGGTGCAACAGCAGAAGCTTCAGGAAATGATAACTGCAATGGCCGCACTTACCGGGCCAAAAGAAGGCTCGGAGGCATCATCAGAACAGCGTCACGAACAAGAAACTGACGCTAACTTCCTACGCAGAGTCCTCGAAAAGAAGGACAGAGAAGCAGCAGAACAAGCTGCCAACATAAAACAAATGGCGCTTCTCTTCCAAGACATGGTAGGAATGATATTACAGCCGGACCCTCCAGCTGAAGACCCTCCGATCATTATTGAAGATGATAAAGGGAAACATCTAATCCTCTTCCGGCTCATTCAGCAGCCAAGGAGGAAACCATTTCCAAAGCTGCACTAGACGACTATATAGCTCAGCAGATACGAGTTCATCAGGCGAATGAAGCGGCTGGGCAAATAGTTAGAACCGGACGACCCTATCCGGGCTGGTATGACCAAATCAGTTACCCGCAGGGATATACGATCCCTAAGTTCCATGTATATAAAGGGACGGGGAATCCACATCAGCATGTCGCTCAATTCAGAGCCTTATGCGGTAACACTGGAGGCGACGACAAATTGTTGCTTCGCCAATTCATCGGCAGCCTAGCAGAAACGACCTTTGAATGGTATTCGGAGCTACCTAACGACTCAGTCAAAACATTTGCGGAGATGGAGTTACTGTTTACACAAAGATTTGCAAGCGCTAGTGAACGCACCCCGATAACGGCACTGATTAATGCCAGGGTGAAGCCAGGCGAAACGTGGGTCCAATACGCAATACGGTGGCGAAATTTATAGTCGAAGTGCGAACAACACATCGAAGAAGCACCTGCGGTAGGCATGTTCGTAGGCACTCTTGATCCGCAAGCGACCATCTCACAATTCATGATGTTCTTCAAGCCAACTACTTTCCAGGCCTTGATCGACAAACTGGCCTAAATGGACCAGATGGGTCACAGACCGTCTCCTCCAAAGCCAGACTCTCAAAATGAGAAAGGAAAAGGGAAGGCGATCGTCGTCGCCAATACTCAACAACAGCCGAACAATTCAAAGCCGGTTGTTCGCCAAAATAACGTGCGTCCACGCCCGTCCCTCGAGGAGAGACTGGGACGTCCTTACTCGTTTCCTCAGGATAAAACGAGGAGACTGTTCGAGCTGACAGTGCACAACAGACTCATCAATCTGCCGAGTCCAAAACGTCCGTTGCAGCCAGGTGATGTCAACGATCTTAATTACTGCCCTTACCACAAGCAGTAAGCCATCCAATCGAAGATTGTTTCGTTTTCAAAGGCTGGATTGAGGACCAATACCAACAAGGAATGTTCGCATTATCCGAAAACTGGAAGGTGAACCCGCCACAACCTCATACCCCTAAAAAAGTGGACATGCCGGGGGCAACGTGCGCTTTTGTTGAGGAAGCTCCATGGGAGGTGGCTCTTTCAGCCAAGGCCAAAAGGATGCTGAATGATCTTCAGACATGCCCGGCGATCAGATGGAAGAACCCGTTGGAACCTGAGATCATCAAGGGGATGCTGAAGCCGCGCCCAACTCCAAATATTGGTGGTGATAGCCAAAGCGTTCACACCCAGCCGACGAAATCTTCGAAAAAGAAGAAGAAATCTAAGAAGCCCGAGAAGCCTGGCGACAAGCGCACGGACCTACAAAAGCAGATTGACACGCTGGAAGGGTATAACCAGAAGACGCGGACTCCAATCATGCTCCAAGAGTTCCTCAGCCACGTTCTTGAGGACGGAGATGATGACAAAGACTCATCGGATGAATTTGATGATTATGTGGCAAGCTGCCATGTGATCTCTCACTCGTCGCTAAATAATGAAGAGGCTCCTTACATAAAGAAACTGGGGGCAGAGCCTGAATCGGAACTTCTGGGGCCGTCAGATGAAATGATCGACGCATTCCTAAACGAAGCTCTCCTGAGAAGTAAAGCTGATCGGGAGCGTGAGATGGCCATATTTGAAAAGGCCAAACGCCGGTGACTGGACCAAAGGGTCGAAACACTCCCACCAGATCAAAGTACATCCGCCGCAAATGAAAGCAGGATCAAGACAAGGAAACGATTTGCCAAAGCCATATCGATGGGGATGAGGTTGCCCTCTTTCAGAGAAAAATCTCCTGGTAGGATACATCTTGATGAAGCGGACGTACATCCTAACTTCTGCTTATATCATCAGAAGATTGCGCATCCTACTGAAGACTGCAACTCCTTTAAGTGTTGGTGGCAAGAATATGTCGCTCACAGGTAACACTTCAACAGGACAAAGCGTGAAGCTCGTAGACGGCGGAAAAATGCGACAAATGAGCGTATAAGAATTGCCGGCAATTGTCATAGAATTGATCCCGAGGGACCGCGAGTTCTCACATTCGGGAGCGACTCCGACGAAAAAGTAGCTCTCGGCCCTCTCTTTTAGGAATCCATCTCTAAAACGAAAGAATTGAGAAGTTGCGAGAACATTCAGCTGTGCAATTGCACGCTACCCGGAAAGAATTTCGGACCCGCAAACAAGGGATCGATCAAAAAGGATAAAGGGAAGGAAAAAATGGCCTTTGTCGCCAACGCTCAACAACAATCGAGTGGCCCTAACCCGGTTGTTCGCCAAAGCAACAAGCGGCAACCCCTCTATGAAAAGTTGAAACGTCCTTACTCATTTCCCCGAGATGAAACAAGGACGCTGTTCGAACTAGCGGTGCGCAACAGGCTTATCACTCTACCGGAGCCGAAACACCAGTTACAACTGAATGATGTCAACAATCCTAATTACTGCCCTTGCCACCAAGTATTGGGCCATCCGATCGAAAACTGCTACGTCTTCAAAAACTGGGTTGAAGACCAATACCAACAGGGCAAGTTCGCGCTGTCCGAAAACTGGAAGGTGAGCCCGCCATAACCACATGCTTCGAGAAAGATGGATATGCCGGGGGCATCATGCTCATTCATAGGGAAAGCCCCATAGACCGAGAAGTCAGTAAACTAGAGATTCGCCTCAAATACGGCGACAGCGGACCGAAACGTCCTTAAACTAACAGCGGACCGAAACGTCCTTAAACTAATGACGGACCATTATTTCCTAAAACTAGCTGTTGACCGAGATGTCAAAAAGTTACGGCAGATCGCAGTATCCCGAAGCTGATTAAAAAATTAAAAAAAAAACGGTATGTCCATAAGCAAAATGGGCACGGATGAAAACCCGAAAAGGCTCTGTGAGTAAAAACAGCAGGGCTACCGGCGAGTGTTTGTGAAAACCCGAAAGGGCGCAACCTCGTTATATATATATATATATATAAGAGAAAAAAAGAAAAGAATAAAAAAAAAGAAAACGATATGTCCATAAGCAAAATGAGCACGGATGAAAACCCGAAAGGGCTCCGTGAGTAAAAATAGCAGGGCTACCGGCGAGTGTTTGTGAAAATCCCGAAAGGGCACGGCCTCGTTAAAAGACATTTGCAGGGTCCTCTCGACCTTATGAGGAGAAACCACCCGCGTGAGATCCTTACGACTCACAAGGGAGAAACACACTTAGGGATCCCCACGATTCCTAAGGAGAAATTACACTTGCGAGATCCTCATGACTCGTAAGGAGTTCTCTTATGGGACCCTCACGGCTCATAAGATTTGAAAGTCTTAAGTTACAGAGACCTGAACCTGTTCTTAAGCAACCCCCACAACCTCTGATATTGCCCTACAAGCGGCTCGATACTGACCCTTGTATACAATCTACGGGCGCGAATAAACAGTTCCCTAACCCAGTCCCATCCGTGACTAGGGATATGTCCATATGGTGAACAACCCCTGTAAGTCCTCTCGACTTATAAGGAGAAAACTCTCTTGTAAGATCCCTACGACTTACAAGAAGCCATGCACTTAGGAATCCTCACGATTCCTAAGGAGAAAACACACCTACGAGATCCTCACGACTTGTAGGGAGAAATACCTTTGTGAGACCCTTACGGCTCATGAAGTCAAAAGCCTTAGTTGACAGAATCCTAACCCTGTTTACTAAGCCACCTTTGTTCGACATCGACAGAGGCAAATGATGATTCGCTCCTAGCCATATCCCAGTTGTAGCGATGCTGATGCCGAAATCGGTGTCTAATTCCAAGCTTGCGGCAGAAGGCCAGCAAGCCGTATATGCATACAAAATAGCCGAAATGATGGGGAAACTTGCAAACAAAATCAGCAAGTAAAAATGTATGCATGCGAAATAGCCGAAATGATTGGGCAACTCGCAATAAAAAGCAGCGAGTAAAAATAAAACGAATAGCCGAAATGATTGGGCACCGCAAAAAATAGCCGAAATGATTGGGCAATCGCGACCTTCGCGATATAAAAGATGAAATGATAGAGTATCGCGGAAAGAAAAATATATAAAATGAAACTTTTGCCCTACAGGTGAGATCATATGATCCCTGTATACAATCCAGGGGCACAAACAATGAAGGAATCACACTCCTCCCCCAAGCTCCATCAGAAAACAGAGCCAAGTCTCGACGGCCACGTCTATAGCCTGGAGACAAACAACAGCGTTCCTCCTCATTCCAGCAGGACTCAGACGCAACATCACCAAACGGAGCCACGGCTTAGTCCCTTGTTCCAAACCTCGATGGTTCGCAGACAACCTAGAGATCATCTCGACATGCGTATCGTTACAACAGATGCGATGTCAACAACGGCGTTCCTTCACAGTCCAGCAGGATGCAGATGCAACGTCAACAAAAGACCTCACGGTCGAATCAAAGCGGAGTGATGGCAAAATCCCAGCTCCACCTCAGCATTCGTCTCGCTAAACCAGATGCGATGTCAACAATGGCGTTCCTTCGCAGTCCAGCAGGATGCAGATGCAACGTCAACAAAAGACCTCACGGTCGAATCAAAGCGGAGTGACGACAAAATCCCAGCTCCACCTCAGCATTCGTCATGCTACACCAGATGCAATGTCAACAACGGTGTTCCTTCGCAGTCCAGCAGGATGCAGATTCAACGTCAACAAAGGACCTCACGGTCGAATCAAAGCGGAGTGACGGCAAAATCCCAGCTCCACCTCAGCATTCGTCTCGCTACGCCAGATGCAATGTCAACAACGGCGTTCCTTCGCAGTCCAGCAGGATGCAGATGCAACGTCAACAAAAGACGCAACGCCAAAGCAAACGAAACAAAGGCCAAATTCCTAGCTTTAGGGTCTTGACGGCAACTTATATAAAACCTGAAAGACTATCGGAGATCATCCCACACCAGCGTGGAGTGATCACCACCTCGACGTTCATCTCGATACAGCAGACGCAACGCTAAAGCAAACGAAGCAAAGGCCAAATTCCTAGCTTCAGGGTCTTGACGGCAACTCATATAAAACCTGAAAGACAATCGGAGATCATCCCACACCAGCGCGGAGTGGTCACCACATCGACGCTCGTCTCGATACAGCAGAAGAGATGTCACCCCAGCGTTCTTCTTCCAGCAGGATTCAGACGCGACAATCAAACAACGGAGCCACGGCAAACTCCCTAGTTCCAAACCTCGACGGTTCACCAGCAACCTAGAGACAACCTCGATGTTCGTCTCGATACAGCAGACGCAACGCCAAAGCAAACGAAGCAAAGGCCAAATTCCTAGCTTCAGGGTCTTGACGACAACTTATATAAAACCTGAAAGACTATCGGAGATCATCCCACACCAGCGTGGAGTGATCACCACCTCGACGTTCGTCTCGATACAGCAGACGCAACGCCAAAGCAAACGAAGCAAAGGCCAAATTCCTAGCTTCAGGGTCTTGACGGCAACTCATATAAAACCTGAAAGACAATCGGAGATCATCCCACACCAGCGCGGAGTGGTCACCACATTGACGCTCTTCTCGATACAGCAGACGAGATGTCACCCCAACGTTCTTCTTCCAGCAGGATTCAGATGCGACGATCAAACAACGGAGCCACGGCAAAATCCCTAGTTCCAAACCTCGACGGTTCACCAGCAACCTA
The DNA here is from genome assembly GCA_030015575.1 of Agapanthus africanus. NCBI lineage: Eukaryota > Viridiplantae > Streptophyta > Magnoliopsida > Asparagales > Amaryllidaceae > Agapanthus > Agapanthus africanus. The sequence goes on from CM057339.1 coordinate 35,625,329, forward strand.
GAGACAACCGCGACATTCGTCTCGATACAGCAGACAAGATGCCATCAAACGAAGCGAAGGCCAAATTCCTAGCTTCAGGGTCTTGACGGTAACTCATATAAAACCTGAAAGACCATCGGAGATCATCCCACACCAGCGCGGAGTGGTTATGACTCATCGGGGCTCTCCAATATGAGCCTAACCTCAAGTAAAAAGCGGCATGGCAAAATTCCTAACGCTTGCTCTTCCTACGGTCAAACTGCCTTGGAGGATTGCTTGAAGACGTCTTGTCCAGCCCCCGAAGGGATTAGAGACACGACAGTCGCAAAGCTTCTCGAACAGCAAGGCAGCCTATCAACGAATACATCAGCCGACGCGACGGTACGACGGACAAAATCCTAGTACCACAGACCCTAACGGACCTCTGTCGTAAAGAGCAGAGGTTAACTGTGACGTTAGGATATTCTTGCGAGAAACGCTCGATTCGTCTCGACCCGTGAAGTAAAGCCTTAGGCAACGAAGATTAAAAAAAACTGTTTCCTAAGCACTGGGGCCCTGTAAGTTGGTTCAAAATGGTCTCTTGGATACCATTCATAGGTAACACTCTCCAAAGTCGAATCTCGACAAGGAGGGAAACAACCGCTTACGGGTCCTCTCGACCCGTAAGAGGGAAAATTCTCTTATAAGATCCTTACGACTTATAAGGAAAAACACACTTAGGAATCCTCACGATTCTTAAGGAGAAATTACGTCTACGGGACCCTTTCGGCCGGTAGGGAGAAAATTCTTTATGAGACCCTCACGGCTCATAAAGTTGAAAATTCTTAGGTGACATATCCTAACCCTATTTTCTAAGCCATCGCCATTCTACAAAACGCATAAGATTGACAGTTATATACTGTTCCCTTCCGAATGGCGGCCAAGACATGGACGTCTTACCTAAGATTTAGGGCAGACGCTATTTGGTTTTATCCGTCCACCTCTCCGAAGATGCCAAGTTGATTTATGGCACCGTGTATCGGAGGTTTATACGGATGCGGCCGATGTAGCAAACTTCGTCAGATTCCCCCTCGTTCGAGGGGTTTTTGATTGTGGGGACGCTCTTCCCTGCAGGCGCAAGCCCCTGCAGTTAATTACGCCACCGCATCGCGGTAACAACTTTCTCCTTCTCCAGAATTTCACTTCGTGTCGTGGGTGTTTGTTTTGTTTGTAGTTGTCCGTGGATTGTATACGGAGACTAATTTATGTCGTCGCCCGTAGGACGTGGATTAGTCCAAATCCGTATTTTCTTAGATTTGGGTTTGGGGTTTTGGTTTGAGAATACTTTAGCCATATTTGAGGCTAAGATCAACTCAAACGTTTGTTAAGGATACGTTAGTCCAGTTTGAGACTAAGATCAACTTAACGGTATCGTTTAGATCCGACAAAAGAGCATTTGGGGCTCTATTGTTTCAGTTTAGGGACGTAGTGGTCCATTGCATGTATGGCCATCGGGACCCATCACCTCTCTGACGACGTTGAAGGATTACAACGACAGATGTCACAGGAGTTCAGAGATGTACCATTGAACCGAAGTTGATTGGGGGATCTATAGTCCAATTTGGGACTAAAGTCTGTTTGAAGGTTTGAGGATACGTTAGCCATATTTAAGGCTAAGATCAACTTAAACGGGATCGTTTAGATCCAACAAAAGAGCATTTGAGGGGCTCTTTTGTTTCAGTTTAGGGACATAGTGGTCCATTGGTTTAAGGACGCTTAAGTCCGTGAGTTTAAGGATGCTTAAGTCCATAGGTTGGTTTAAGGACGCTTAAGTCCATGAGTTGGTTTAAGGACGCTTAAGTCCGTGAGTTTAAGGACGCTTAAGTCCATAGGTTGGTTTAAGGACGCTTAAGTCCATAGGTTGGTTTAAGGACGCTTAAGTCCATATTAATGTGTGGTTGTCGGGACCCGTCACCTCTCTGACGACGTTGAAGGATTACAACTACAAATGTCAGAGGAGTTCGGAGATGTACCCTTGAACCGGGTGTAAATTGATTTAAGAGAGCAATCGTGCTCAGTCAACGTTAATTTGAAGACTTATGGCCATGATTGGGTTAAGTCTAGTTGAAAATGTTCAACATTTTATTTATCATTGGCCTATTAGGCCTTTGCTTGGGCTCTGCCCTTTATTAATGCATAGCATTGGGCTTTTAATTAAATGCACAGCATTTGTTTTGGTCTAACAGACCTCTGTTTGGGCTCTGCCCTTTTTTTTATAATGCAGAGCATTTGTTTTGGTCCATTGGACCTCTTAATTGGGCTCTTCCCTTTAATAACGCGCTACATTTAATATTCTGACAGTGCGCCACGTGGCCTGTCAGGCGCTTTGCGCCAATTGAGGAACGCAAGGCGTGTCACGCTCTGGTGAGCGCAAGCGCAGTGCGCTGCGTTAGTGCGCTGCTGACACGTGGCGCGCTCTGGTGAGTTGCGCCAATCCAAGAGCGCAATGCTCATTTTGTAAAGCGCAAGGCGCAGTTTGTTCTGGGGCTGACACGTGGCGCTCTCTGGTGGTTTGCGCCAACCCAAGAGTGCAACAGTGCAAATTTTACAAGTGCAGAGCACTATTTAATCTCTTGATCAAATTTAGATCAAAGAAAATAAGTTTTTCTTGTTTTCAGAGAACCAGGGGTTTATCAAAAGGCAATGCCTTTATACAGAAGTAAATTACTTCTTCTTTTTTATTAATATTATTATTATTATTATTTTATCCAAGATCTTGATCTTAGATCATTGATCTCTTTTAGAAGAAATTCTTCTTTTATTTAAAGGTTTTTACCTTTTCTTTTTCTGAGCTCTTCTCAAAAATTTTTTAGAGGAGTTCTGTGTATTTTAGACTTGGAGTCTAGGGGCCTTTATATAGTGCCAATTGATTTGTTAAATCAGTTAAAGAGATCTTTCTCTGAGTGATTTAGGGATTTTTCCTTACCGTTGGATCTTTGATCCAAGGGCTCCTGTTTTACAGAAGAGAATCTTATTGTTTAGAAAGATCTTTCTAGAATTTTTCTGTTTAAATGCTGGCACAGTTGGAGCAAGCCCACCTGCGCTTGACACGTGTCGCGCAGCGCAGAGCGCAGCGCAACTGCGCTGCCACGTGTCGCGCAGCGCGACTGCGCTAGCGCAGGTCGCACAGCGCAGAGCGCAAAGCATCTGAAGCGTTGCTTCCTTTATTTTTATAGAGTCTTGCTCTGATTGGGTGCGCTGCTTTGGGCGCAGCACTGGCGTGTCAGCTTTTGAACGTGGCGCATTGCGCGCAGCGCAAGGAATCTGAAGTGTTGCTTCAATTATTTTTTTTTGAATTTTTGAAATTCAAATAGAGCTTTGCTCTAATTGGGGAAACAAATGCCCCCCACCGTTGCGCTCACGTGGCGCGCACGTGAGTGCAGCGGTGGCAAGATCCCAACCGTCAGATCAACTGAGGAGTTGAACGGACGCAAGTGCCTATAAATAGGACCCTTGGTCCTCAACAGATGATCACCATCTTCAAGATTTCTCATTTTCAGAGCCTTGCTCTTGCTTTCAAGAATTTCAGAGTCTTGCACTTGCTTCCAAAGTTAGAACTTTTTAGAAAAACTGTAGGTAAAAATTAATCTTAAATTAAATTAATTTTAATTAATAGAGCCTTGCTCTCATAGATATTTTGATCTAAGGAAAACCCCTTTGGGATTTCACCAACAAAACCTTGCTCTCAAGAATCTGTTTCAGGATTTCTTAACCCATGAACAGAGCTTTGCTCTTTGGCAAAACATAGATCTTTTGATCTAAAAAATGAAGAACTTTTAAGAGTTTTCATGGATCTTTAAGATCCCAATTTTTTTTTTAATTTTTGGGAGTTAAATTCTTTTTAAGGGATTTTCTCATCACTATTACAGAGCTAGGCTCTTTTAAGGAATTTTATTCCCTTGAGACCAGAGTTTGACAAGTGTCACTCTGTGACAGAGCTTTGGTCTGAAAGAGGAGATTTTCTCCTTGTCTCTAGGGATTTCTCATTAATGAGAATATTCTTTTGGGGATCTCCTCATTAACTGACAGTCTCATCCAATGATGGGGCTGTCCTATCAACTGATGCATTATCATCTAGATTTTGTGGGTCCCCCTTTGGTCCCCCCTACACTGCATTGCAGTGTAGTATCAAGCGTCAGGCTTTTAAAATTCAATTATGACACTGACGGTTGAAGTTCGTTTTTCTTCGTAGGTAATCATGTCTGTTGATCTGTCTTTCCCATTCGTTCGCTCAGAGGAAGGATTTCCCGAGGCGCCGGTGGACCGGGAGGTGCTCGCTCTCATTAAGGATCATGACCCCGAGCACAAGAACCTTCACCTGTGGGGTAGGGGTATAATGAGATCATCAAGGGTCGCCGAAGCTTCAGTTCCGTGACGCCGTCTGAGCCCATCTCGTCGATCCTCTATGCGGATGAACCCCTGGTGAAGTATGCCGTGGAGGTCAAGAACTGGAATTCGGAGGATCTTCTCCAGCCTTCGATCGCTGCCATTCCCGTGCAGCCGCCGCCGGCCGTGGAGATCTTGGGGCGGCGCATATATTAGGGTGAGGCACGCCCTTGGGGACAGGCTTACAACATTGGATTGACCCTGCGACAACCGGCCGGATATCTGCAGTGGGCCAGATATATCCTGTTAGCGAAGTGGACGCATCTGATGAAGATCGGTCTGTACTCCGCAGTCTACGTCTCGTTGTTTAAGTACCCCGCTCCTCCAACGTGGTGGGTTAAGGCCTTCATCGAACAATGGAACATCCCCACCCACACCTTCCTTATGACGGACAGGGAAGTCTCCATCTCCCTGGAAGAGTTCGCTGAGATCTCGGGTTTGCCGATGAGGGGAGAGCATTACGAGGAGCTGCTTCCTCCTGACGAGTACGTCTTCGCCACCAAGCCGCTGGTATTTAATTTGACGCCGTAGAATGCTATTCAGCACCAGTTTCCGGGCTTGGTGAAGGTGCTGAGCATATACGAAGGTCTCTATTTGGAATCAGGAGTCCGGGGAGTTAGTTTTACATATTTTATCGCCCGCTTCCTTCGACCGGAGATTCTATCGGAGCGGAGTGAAAAGTTCGCCAAGCTCGACGACCCTTTCGGCTTCGGCTTAGATCGTCGACCAGTATCGGAAGACGGTCAAAAGGATTTCTATTTCCCTGATGCCGCCATCATGCCTTTATCAGAAATCGCCGCCCCGGGCATTGATGAGGAGACCTTCTTTTTAGGGTTTCTGGGATTGTGGCTATGCAGCTTCGTGCTCCCCATGCACCCACGCTACATGCGGCCGTCCGTTTTCTACCCAACGCATCGGATGGTGGCTGGCCTGCAATTGTCAATAGGAATCACCGGGTTGGCTCATCTATATAATGGACTCAGCGTGGCGGCGGACGCTAATGAACCTGGGGTGCAGCCTGCCAATTTCCCGATGCACTACTTCACCTCGTGGATGGAAATGCATGTGCAAGGGGTATTCGGCATCCATAAGAGCCCTTCGTTTTTTGAGAGGTACAGATTCCCAAGAGTCATGCGGCTGATCGGTGCCTCGATTGTGAATCCGTCCCCGCGGGAGGCTAGGGGGTTTCTCCTTCGTCCGCACCTGGTTGGAGCGAAGATTTCTTTTATGGACAAAGTCGTGACCATCGGCTCGGAGACCTCCAAGGTGGTGTTGGCGCTGCGTGATGGCTTCAAGGATGGGGCCTCCGTACTGAAAGCCCGGGAGATTCTTCACCTCTACTCCATCCGGCCGGGCTTCCTGGTGTTCAGGAAAAATGACATGGCGCTCTTTATGAGGTACAACCCCCACCGGTTTGCCCAACAATCAAGCTATAACCAGGGGGTCCCACTGGAGGCGTTTTTAGAAGAGCCCGCGGCCAGCATGGAGGGGATACAGAGCGTGATGCACCATTTTATGCGGCTGAATACGGGCTCCCACTTCTTTATCAGCGAGCCGAGCCGCGTCCCACGGGTACTTAACGTGTTCGTGGCCTGGTATGGGCACGCCATGGGTGCAGTCATCCGAGAAGAGAAGCGCATATTGGTTGACCGCAAGGGTGTGCCTCCTGGCAGCGACCGCAAGGCTCCTCTGAAGCCAAGGACCCCGGTCGTTCCTCCGCTGAAAGATGCTGGAGCTGGGCCACCGCGCGTGCTGAGCCCTCCACGCGGATTGCCGCCTCGTGGTACTGTGGACGCGCCCTCAGCGCCCCGTGCTCCTGTGGAGACGATGAAGGTAGTTTCTCCTGAGTCTAGCGTGGTCTCGGACATTAGGGCCCGCCGCCCTAAGGTGCCCGCAAAGCGTAAGATGATTTTGGCGGCGACCGGGGGCCCGCGCGCAAAAGAGGAAGAAGAAGTCCGTTCTTTCTCTGGATGCCGTCCTCGGCTTAGAGCCTCAAGCCCCTTTCACCGAAGGCTTAATCGAATATGGGAGCAACGAGGGTTTCTTAGTAAAGCCAGAAGACACCGACCTAGCAGCCGCCATTGAAGCTTCTGAGCGATCGGCAAGGCTCGAAGCGTGGTTGGCGAAACTTGCTCAGTCAGGTAATCATTGCTTGCACTCTTTGTCATTTCATTGTACCTTTATTATTGTCTTTGACTAATGCTTTTCCCTTTTTTTTAACAGGCGTCACCACTGAAGAAGTTATCGCTGCTTCCCTCAAAACTTTCCAGGAGGAGGAAAAGAAACGCGCTCTGTCGGGCGCTGGTATGTATCGGCTTGCTGAGTCTTTATTCTCTTTTTTTTAGCCAATCTAATCTTCTCTTTGTCTCTTTGCACGGACCGTGCAAGCCGATGCGGTGACTCTCCCCGGGCCAACTACTGAAGTCCCGGCCTCATCAGGGCCGCCGCGAGAAACCCGACTTGAGAAGCCGATGAGAGATGCCTTGAAGGCTCTGGAGGCAACTCTATACAAGGATGAAGACGCCTTGATGAAGGAAGCGTCGAAGAGGTCCGTCGTGACGGCCCGGGAGGAAAGGAAGAGGTTGAGGCGCGAGGCGAAGGAGCGCAGAGCTGCTTTGGCCGTGGGAGCGGGCCCAAGCACCATTATTCCCGCTGCTTCTCCTTCCGAAGAGCCCCCGGTCGCCTTGTCTACCGCTCATAGACAGGCGGCGCGTGCAGGTCGGGAGGCCAACGATCAGTCCACCTCAGGTAATGTGTTTCTCGAAACTTTGTTGCAAAAGTTGTACAACTATCGGTTCTCATACGTCTTTTCCTGCAGGGCCAAGTCCAACCGAAGGGGAGGCAGAAACCGTCGAGCCTAAGGGGACAGTGGAGGAGGTACTGGCTGAACCCGAGCCGACGGTGGGCGACATCGCCGGGGTTACTGGACCCGAGCTAGGGGCTGAGGAAACTGTGCCAGAGAAGGCTGTCAATGCCGAGCCCGAGGTAGCGGCAAATGAGACGGCTGCTATAACCGAGCCTGGGGCAGCAGCGGACGGAGCGCCTGAGACCGTTGACCCCATGGCGACGGCGGATGAGACAGCAGCGACCGCCGAGCCCGAGGGAGTAGCGGGTGAGACGGGCATGATTCCCGAGGACAAGCCAGCCGCTCTTTCTCAAGAGTCTGGCAATGCTCCAATCATTGCTCTCCCCGCCTACGGTCCTCCGTCGTCTCCTGGCCTCGCGAGCACGACGACGGCTCCCGTAGAGTTTGGCGATGAGGCGTCGGGAGGTGGTCTCATATCAATGGAGGAGGGAGACGCCTCCGTTTCGGCTGGCGGCTCATCAGGTAAATTTTGGATTACCGTCCCTCTTTTTTATCTTGCAATTCTTCCTGACAGGTTTGTCTCTGCTTTTTAACGCAGGTGCGGCCAGTGCTGATGCTCCATTGCTCGAGAGAGCGCCGTCAGTTACTGCCTTGACGGTGGCTACCTTTCAGCCTTCTCTTGTACCATCGCAGATGCTGGAAGGTATGGATTCGTGATCCATCAGTTTCATCTCTCGGCCGTATAATTCATGTATTGACATTATACTATTGCGTCCTTGTAGGAGTACTTTTTGATCGCCTTTACCAGGTGCTACACCCGCACTTCTCCTTCCCGTTGGAGCTTGCTTCCTCTAGTGGCGCTGGTGAGTATAGTTTTCAATTAATACTCTTTCTTTTTCCAAGAATGAACTTGTTTCTGATTTTTGTTCGCCTTGATTGCAGTGCTACAAATCGAAGGAGGAGATGAAAGATCGGTCGCGCCACCGGCCTTCCCGGCTTTACCGTCTGCTGCAGCTGGTATAGTAAATTCCCTCATTGATGACTTTCTTATATTTCTTAAACCGTCATCTGATTGTGTTTTGTTTTTTCAGCTGTCGTTCTGGTTCTGGCGCCTTCGAGTCTCGCATCATAATGCCGGCGGGCCCCTTCTTGAGACGTCCGTCTTCAAAGAATGCTGCGATGAGTTTAGGAATGTTGAGCGGATACATTGAAGAGCTTGACGCGGACGTTCCCCCATCTGCCGCAGATTTCACTGCGGAGGTTAATTCGATGCTGGCGACGCTTGTAAATTTTCATAATGAAGGCGTCGTCGAGTCTTGGGTTAATCACTGCAGGGAGATCGAGGCCCGCCTGCATTAGCTGGAGTCGATGCGTCCTGCCCCTGAGATCTTGGCCGCAAGCACTCAACGGGCGGCATGGATCGAGCAGAGCGCTCCTTATTTCTGCCATCTCGAACAAGAAGTTGCTTCAAGGCGTAAGGAGCGCGGCGAGACTTCGAGCAAATCTGCCCGACTGCATGCTCAGGTGGAGGGAAACGCTGCACAGCTGAAGGTTGTCTTTGAAGGCCTTTTGCGATGCCTCTCCGAAGGGTTAACACTGAGGCAGCAGCTTGACGTCGTCGAGCGGGATGCACCAAATCAGGAGGCAGCCCAGCAGGCAGCTGAGGAGCAACTTTCATCCTACCTGTAGCAGCGGGCCCAGGTGGAAGCGGAAGTGGCTGCGGCAGCCGCTCAGGAGGATGCGCCGAAGGAAGTGCGAGAGCAGCTCGTGGATTTGTTAAAGACACTTCCTTCTTAGTAGCTACTTTTTGTATCAACTATACACTTGTAATCTTTGAATAAAATGTACACATTCTTTATTCTTTTATACGATTCGCCTTGTACTTAATTGAATTCATGAATAAAGATATATACATTTCCTTTTGCAATGTCTTGTGTCATCTCTGCTCTTTCTTCCTTCTTTTATTATCAGTATGTTGCCTTAGTAAACATGGTTGACAGATGATAGAGCGAGCATCTTGTCTTGGCTTCTTCAAGAGATAATGATGGCTTAGGCCGCAGGTTCAGATCTACTGCCTAAGACTTTTCAACTTTATGAGCCATGATGGTCTCATAAAGACTTTTCTCCCTACGGATCGAGAGGATCTCGTAGGTGTATTTTCTCCTTAGGAATCGTGAGGATTCCTAAGTGCGTTTTCTCTTATAAGTCGTAAGGATCCCATAAGAGAATTTTTCCTTCTTACGAATCGAGAGGACCTGTAAGCGGTTGTTTCCCTCCTTATCAAGATTTGACTTCGGAGAGTGTGACCCGTGAATAGTATGCAAGAGTCCGTTTTGGACCGACTTGCAGGGCCCCAGTGCTTAGGAAACAGGTTTTTTAATCCCCGCTGCCTAAGGCTTTTCCTCACGAGTCGAGCCGAATCGAGCACTCCTCGCAAGAATATCCTAACGTCACAGTTAACCTCTGCCCTTTACGACAGAGGTCCATTAGGGTCTGTGGTACTTAGGGTTTTGGCCGTCGTACCGTCGCATTGGCTGATATATTCCTCGATATGCAATCTTGCTGTTCGAGTAGCCTTGCGATTGTCGTGTCTCTGATCCCTTCGGGGGCTGGACAATACGTCTTCAAGTAATCTTCCAGGTAGTATTACCGTCGAAAGAGCAAGCGTAGGGATATTCCATGTCACTTTTTACTTGAGGTTAGGCTCATTTTGGAGAGCCCCGATGAGTCATAACCACTCTGTGCTGGTGTGGGATGATCTTCGATAGTCTTTCAGGCTTTATATGACTTGCCGTCAAGACCCTGAAGCTAGGAATTTGGCCTTTGCTTCGTTTGCTGACATTGTGTCCTTTATATCAAGACGAATGTCGCGGTTGTATCTAGGTTGTTGGTGAACCATCGAGGTTTTGAACTAGGGACTTTTCCGTAGCTCCGCTGTTTGATGGTGTCGAGACGAATGTCGAGGTGGTGACCATTCCGCACTGGTGTGAGATGATCTCCGGTTGTCTTTCAGGCTTTATATGACTTGCCGTTAAGACCTTGAAGCTAGGAATTTGGCCTTCGCTTCGTTTGCTGGCATTACGTTCTCTATATCGAGACGAATGTCGTGGTTGTCTCTAGATTGTTGGTGAACCGTCGAGGTTTGGAACTAGGGACTTTGCCGTGGCTCCACCGTTTGATGATGTTGCGTCTGCTGTGTCAAGACGAACGTCGAGGTGGTGACCATTCCGCAATGGTGTGAGATGATCTCCGGTTGTCTTTCAGGCTTTATATGACTTGCCGTTAAGACCTTGAAGCTAGGAATTTGGCCTTCGCTTCGTTTTCTTTGTCACGTCTGAATCCTGTTGGAGGAAGGACATTGTTGTGACTTCTCGCCTGCTGTATCGAGATGAATGTTGAAGTGGTCTCTAAGTTGTCAGTGAACCGTCGAGACTCGGCTTCGCTTTCTGGTGGAGCCTATTGGGAAGGTATGGTTCCCTCTTTGTTTGTGCCTCTGGATTGTATACAGGGATCGATGTGATCTCACCTGTCGGGCAGAAGTTTCATTCATTTTTTTTATTATTTTCTTTCCGCGATGCTCTATCATTTCAGCTTTTATATCGCGAAGGTCGCGATTGCCCAATCATTTCGGCCATTTTTCGCGGTGTCGAATCATTTCGGCTGTTTATTTTATCTTTACTCGCTGTGTTTTATTACGAGTTGCCCAATCATTTCGGCTGTTTATTTTATCTTTACTCGCTGTTTTTTATTGCGAGTTGCCCAATCATTTCGGCTGTTTTGCATGCATACATTTTTGCTTGCTGATTTTTTTGCAAGTTGTCCCATCATTTCGGCTATTTCATATTATGGCTCGCTGATTTTTTTTTATCGTGAGTGTGGAACTTGGAATTTGACGCCAATCTCAGCATCAGCATCGCTACAACTGGAATATTGCCAGGAGCGAATCATCATTTGCCGTGAAAGGGCTTGGAATTTGATATCGGTTTTAGGCATCAGCATCTCTACAACTGGGATATTGCAGGAGCGAATCATCATTTGCTTCTGTCGATGTTGAACAACGGTGGCTTAGTAAACAGGATTAGGATTCTGTTGACTAAGGCTTTTGACTTCATGAGCCGTAAGGGTCTCACCAAGGTATTTCTCCCTACAAGTCGTGAGGATCTTGTAGGTGTATTTTCTTCTTAGGAACCGTGAGGATTCCTAAGTGCATGTTCCTCTGTAAGTCGTTGTTCCCCTCTGAACGGCGGCGCGACTGGGACGTCTTGCCTGAGATTCGGGGGCAGATGCTAATTGGTGCTATCCGTCCACCTCTCCGAAAATGCCAAGTTGATTTATGGCACCGTGTATCGAAGGTTTAAACGGATGCGTCCGATGTAGCAGACTTCGTCAGATTCCCCCTCGCTTGAAGGGTTTTTGATTGTGGGGACGCTCTTCCCTGTAGGCGCAAGCCCCTGCAGTTAATTACGCTACCGCATTGCGGTAACAACTTTCTCCTTCTCCAGAATTTCACTTCGTGTCGTGGGTGTTTGTTTTGTGTTTAGTTGCCCGTGGATTGTATACGGAGACTGATTTATGTCGTCGCCCGTAGGACGTGGACTAGTCCAAATCCGTATTATCTTAGATTTGGGTTTGGGGGTTTTGGGTTTAAGGATACGTTAGCCTCATTCGAGGCTAAGATCGACTTAAACGTTTGTTAAGGATACGTTAGTCTAGTTTTCAGACTAAGATCAACTTAACGGGATCGTTTAGATCCAACAATAGAGCAATTAAGGGAGCCCTGTTGTTTAGTTTAGTGACATTGCGGTCAATAAGTAGTTTAAGGACATTGCGGTCCTTGGGTAGTTTAAGGACATTGCGGTCCATGGGTAGTTTAAGGACATTGCGGTCCAATGTTAGTTTTAAGACATCTCGGTCGAGATTAAGGACGTCATAGTCCATGGGTTTAAGGACCCCATAGTCCGTTGTTAGTTTTAAGACATCTCGGTCAAGGTTAAGGACCTCATAGTCCATGGGTTTAAGGACCCCACAGTCCGTGGTTAGTTTTAAGACATCTCGGTCAAGGTTAAGGACCTCATAGTCCATGGGTTTAAGGACCCCACAGTCCGTATCAATGTGTGGTCATCGGGACCCGTCACCTCTTTGAAGACGTTGAGGGATTACAATGCCAAGTATCAAAGGAGTGAAGAGATGTACCCTTGAACCGGGGTGGATTAAATAGTCGTTGGCCCAATTTGGGATCAAGACCAATTAATTATGTTATGAGCCCATTAGCCCAGTTAAGTCTGAATTGAGGACTTATGGCCATCTTGGGCTAAGTCCAATCATGTTTGGAATATTGGCTTCCTGTTGGTCCATTGAAGAAGAGGCTTTGCCTCTGGCCATTAATTCAACAGTGTTGAACACTGGGATCAAGTTAGTGTTTTAACACTAAAAGACAGTTGGTGTTAGACACCAACAACAGGGGGTTCAAATTAGTGTTAAACACTAGAGCAAATCGGTGTCAAACACTAGCAGCAGAGGCTTCAAATTAGTGTTGAACACTAAGAAATTCAGTGTTAAACACTGCAAATAAAGTTCTTTGATTAGTGTTGAACACTAAGGCCAAACAGTGTTTTAACACTGGATTCAGGGGTTCCAATTTTAGTGTTAAACACTAAGGCAAGAGGGGTCACGTGGTAACACGTGAGGACGCCCTCCCTTCGTTTGTTCTGCTGAGAATATTGCATCTTTTAGAGCATCACGTGCCATCACGTGACGGACATTTAAATGCTTGTATGTTAAAGCCTCTGCCAAGGGTCACGTGGGTCACGTGAGGAACTGCCTCAAAGGGCCTTTTCTGTGGGACTTTTCGGGGGTCACGTGGTGACACGTGACCCTGCCTATATGTATGTTTTTTTTTAGAAGATCTGTTAATCCCTTTCAAGAATTAAATCCCTAGTAGGGTTGAACCCTAGCAATAATTTTTAGAGGAATTAAATTCCCCTAAAATTTAAGGAATTAAGGAATTAAATTTTAGAGGCTTTAAGGAATTAAATTCCCACTCTCTTTTAAAGAATTATTCTGAGGAAAGAGATTCTGTCATAGGGTGAAACCCTAATTTCTTCTTTCTTAAGGGAATTAAATTCCTGTTATTTTAATAAAACTAAGTTCTTAACTAGGGTTAAACCCTGATTCTGTTCATTCTGAAGGAATTAAATTCCCATAACATAGGGTCAAACCCTAATTTTATTTTAAAGGAATTAAATTCCTATAGTTCTGTAAGAATTAAATTCTCAAGCTTCCATTCCCTCTCTATACTTTAGATCTGCATGGCAGGATCTCAACCCATTGAGAATTAAATTCTCAACTCAAGGGGAGATGTGCACTTTACAGATCCTCCACCAAAGAGAGAACTATGTTCTTCTGTTTTATATCAGAGTTAAACTCTGTTGAGAATTAAATTCTCTTTTCCTTTCAAAAAGCCTTCCCTTTCTTTCCTAGGGTTTTCTTTTGCAGAAGATCCAAATTTCTCCCAAGTATCAAGGCTCTCCTCTTTTTTTATGTATCGATTCCTTTCTGCATATATATTTTCTGTGTGTCTCTTGGCTCCTATTTATAGGAGAAGCAGCCGAATCAATTAGTTTTGGTGAATCTTTCATTGAGAGATTTGATTTGTATTCACCATTCGTTTTGGACCTTTGGATTATTAGGTGAATTTTATTCACCATTGGATTTTAAATCCAGAGATTCTCTTTTGTTATTTCGGTTAGATTTTAAGAGGAAATCTTTCCAAGTTCAGGCTTTTTCCATAGATAGGTGATATTTAAGAATCTTTAAATCTTTAATTCAATCGGTTCCTTTGGAAAGATTTGAGAGGCCTTTTCTCAGAATTTAATTCTGTTAACAGATTGGCTTTGAAAGCCGGTCACGTGTGGCCACGTGACCCTTGGTCACGTGTGGGCACGTGACCCCCTTGGAACGAGCCCTCTTCTTCTTTTTGCGCTCTGCCTTCTGGCCGCTGCTTAGCCGTCACGTGCCACCACGTGACCCCTGGTCACGTGTGAGCACGTGACCCTCGTCTGGAGCCTTTTTCTTGATTGAGTCTGCTGCTTTTGAGTGTCACGTGCCAACACGTGACCCTGGTCACGTGGGAGCACGTGACCCTTTCTGAAACCCTTTTCTTTGATGTAGTTCAGGGAACCGGTTTGCCTTTGAAGCCGCTTTTAAATGTCACGTGCCAACACGTGACCCAGGTCACGTGGGAGCACGTGACCCTTTCTGAAGCCCTTTTCTTTAATGTACAAGGGAAGCTGAATCTGCCTTGCCGATGCTTTTAAATGTCACGTGCCAATACGTGACTACTGGTCACGTGCTAGCACGTGATGCCTTCTTCGTAACCTTTCCTGATTTTAAATCAGAAAACAAATGCCCCCATAGCGTTGTTCTCACGTGTTTTCACGTGAGTGCAACGCTGTCACTTTTTGTGACCGTTGGATTCCTCTAGGGATTTGGAGAGATGAAACGTTTCCGTCACCTCCTATAAATATTGGGGTCATTTCAGAGACGCCCCCACTTTGCTCATCTTCTTCCTTACAAACTTTTTTCTGAGAATTTAATTCTCTTCTTCCAGAGCTTAGTTCTCTGTCTTGAAACAATTTTCAGAGTTTAACTATGTTCGAAAAGAACTCTTTTCCTCAGGTAATGTCCTTGAACGAACGATGAACTTCCACATTCCTCTAGATTTTAAATCCAAAACAGGGGTTTTTACCTTTTATTAACAAAGAACCCATTTTTCTTCGAGTTTCTTAACCAAAATACGAAACCATTCTAACCTCCAACAGTAGATTTCTTAGGGTTCATATGATGATCCATAGAGTTTAATTCTGTTCACAGAAAAGGCTTTTTGGGGAATTTAATTCCCTTTTCTTAATAAGGAATTTAATTCCTGTGAAGAACTCAATTTCTTCCCATGGAGGCTCCTTAGGGTCTCCTTACCCTAGGTTGTCATTCTGTAATTAATGAAACAGAAACTTTGTAATGATGTCTTCTGTGGGAATTTAATTCCTTTGATCCTGTTGGATCCGTTGTAGAGCCCGAGACAGATTTGTCCTCTAGGGGGAATGTGCAGGGTTACTTGAAACCCACTCCTCATTTAATGAGGATATCCCTTTGTCTTATCATAACTGCTTGGCCTTATTATTAACAAGTCGTCATCCCGATTCTGTGGGACCCAATGGCTCAATAAAAGAGTCTGCTGTTGCCTTCTTTAACTAGTCTTCATGTTCATGCATGTGTATATACTGTTGACTTTGCTTTTGACAGTCTTCTTTTATTCGATTTCAGGTGCGATGGCTTCTATTCCGTGTTTTCCCTTTACTCGTTCGGAGGCCGCTTTTCCTCAGTCACCATCTGATGAGGAAGCGATGGCGATGATCCGGGCCCATGACCTGAACTGCACCAACCTACTTCAATGGGGGTCTTGGTACAGTCATATTATTCAGGGTCGCCGGAGTTTCCTTTGCGCGGTACCAACAGAGCCCACTTTCCCATTCTTACCGATGGACCCTCCGAGAACGGTTTTTGCTGTGGAAATGCCCAACTGGACTCCAACGGGGAGGCTCGAACCTTCGACGACCGGTATTCCGAACCATCCGATCCCGGCCATAGATATCTTGGGGCGGCGTATTTTCCAGGGTGAGGCCCACCCGTAGGGGCAAATTTATAAGATAGGGCTCACTCCTCGACACCCTACGGGCTACCTTCTCTGGGCTCGCTACATCCTTTCTGCCCATCGTGCGCGGCTGCAGAAGGTCGGGCTTTATCAGGCGATATACGCATTACTCTTCCATTATAAGTCCCCGCATGTCTGGTGGGTTAGGGCGTTCTTGAATCAATGGAATCTCCCCACCAACACTTTTATTTTAGGGGATCGCAAGGTTTCGATTTCTCTGGCAGAATTTTATGAAATCTCGGGATTGCCAATCAGGGGTGGACTGTATGAGGAGTTGTTGCCTCCTGACGAGTATGTCTTCGAGCCCGAGCCTGCACCGGTTGACGGCTTATCTGTTGAGAACGCCGTTCGCCACAAGCGTCCCAGCTTGATCAAGGCGCTAGGTATCTTCGACCGATTATTCACCGAATCCGAAGAGCAGGGTGTTACTTTCAAGAGCTTCATTGCTCGTTTCCTTCACGAGGACGCCTTATCGAAGACAGCCCCGAAGTTTGCAAACATAAAAGACCCCTTTGGGTTTGGCCCGAAGAAACTGCCGACTAATGAATCGGATCTGCCGCAATACTACATTCCCATAATGTCGCCGATGTCTTTCGAATCCATCGCAGCTCCCGGCATGGATGAGGAGACGTTCTTCGTGGGGTTTGTTAGCGTCTGGCTCAGTTGGTTCGTTATCCCCATGCATTGCCGCTTCATGAGAGCCTCGGTTATCTACCCGGCTCATCGCATTGCTGAGGGGACGCGATTGGCTATCGGCATCCCGGCGCTGGCGCATCTTTATCATGGGTTGGGCACCGCAGCTAATACCTCTACTCCCGGCGTGGATGTAGTAAACTTTTCGCTTCATTATTTCACGTCCTGGATCGAAATGCATGTGCTGGGGGCTTTTGCCATGCATCAGAGGCCCTCATTTTACGATGCCTACCCCTTCCCAAGACTTATGCGATTAGTGGATAATTCTGTCGCCGACCCGACCCAATTTGGGGCTATTCGGGTGCTGATTTCTCCTTACGCTGCCGCTGGCGGGCTGGTTTTTACTGATCGGGTCTTGTCTACTCCCTCAGGTCCGGTTCAGCAACTCTGGGACCATTCGAAAGACAACGCACCTTCTTTGAAGCTTGTATACAATTAGACCGGGCTACTTGGTGTTTCGCCAGGACGGTGCAGCTCTTTTCATGCGGTACAACCCGCATCGATTCGCCCGACAGCTTGGATACGACCAGGGCGTCCCCTTTGAGTCTTTCATCGTTGCGCCGGTCCCTTCACTTGATGCCGTTCGCGATGCCGCACATCATTTCGTGAGGTTGAACACCGGCTCCAATTTTATGATCCCTGAAGCTGAGCATACGCCCCGGTGCGTGGGGGCGTTTACGGGATGGTATCTCCATCGGGTGAACCCGATTATTCTTGAGGAAAGAAGGGTGCTTCTTGGTCATGATGCCCCTCCTCAGGCTCTGGGAGCTAAGCTGCGACCGAGGGCTCCGGTCCGCTTCCCTCTGAGGGAGATTGGCACCGCGCTCATTCCGGGGGAGTCAGGGATAGACCTTACTCCAACAGCTGGTATGCCCCTGGGTTCCCGATCGCGGGGTAGACAGGCCCCAGTAGTAGCACCACCGCCGGTGTCAGTACCGCCCCCCGTGGCGTCGACAATGGTGGTGTCATCCTTGGTTGTGGCACCGAGCGAGAGTAATGGGGATGAGGGTGTCGAGGGCGATGTGGGTCGGTGCCGCCCTAAGGCTTCGCGAGGGAGGAAGCGGTCATCCTCGGCGACCGGCTCCGGGTCTAAGCGGCGGAGGAAAGCGGACACCACCCTGCTCGATTCTTTGGCGGAGTCTGAGCCTATTCTTGAAGACGAACTATTGGCCCTGCAAGAGTCAGACGCTGGACTTCTTTTCCCGAGTTCGGCCGATGAGGAGGCCGCACAGTTGGCTGAGGCCATACGGCATTCCAAAGACGCGTCTCATAACGCCAAGGTTCCGAAGAAGTCCTATCCCGCTATAATTTTTTACGAAGACCCCTCGTGGATTCGGTGGCGATTTATCGGTCCTTTGGAGGAATGGGGGGAAAGGTCTCTGAAGCAGGCCGCTTCAGAAGACGCAGCGGACGCACTTTCTTTATGGACCGGCGGCCATGAGTCTACCCTTGAACCCCGGCGAGCTCACCTCCTTGAGAAGGAGCAGCGGCTTGAAGAAGCCATATTGAGGGCTTCTTTGCGTATCGGTACGTTATAGTTCTTTTGTAATTCTTCCGACTATTTATGCCCGTGCATATGTATCCTTATTTTTATTTGAATCGTGCAGAATCTTCGACGCTGGGGGAGCTCCCTACGGGCCCATTAAAGCTAAAGCCCGCCGAGATTCTCGATGAAGCCTTGCTTGATGTGGAGGGGGCTGATGAGGCTGCTCCTTTCATGGTAGAGCCTCCAGCGGCGGTTCTTGATCAGGGAGTGCTTGCCCCTTTGGGGGAGGCTCCTTTGGAGGTCGCCGCCCTAATGACTCTTACTGAGGGCGGCCCAGTGGCTGGAAGAGAGGTGGTCGGGACTACTCTTCCTTTGTTGGAGCCTGAGGTCACGGCGGAGGCCGTTGAAGCTGCTATCCCCCCGGCTCAGAATGGGAGGAGCGTTGAAGATAACCCTCTGCATTTTAAATTGGCAACCCTTCCATGGCCTAAACTCTTTTATCTTTCTCAGAATTGCGCGGTTTGGCGGCCACTATCGCTGATCTGTCGCCTCGACAGTCATTTCAGCGTTTATTGGAGATGGCAGCTCCGCAGGCGATCTCCCCTCAGCGTATTGTCCTTTCCTCCGGGCAAGGTTAGTGTCATTCGCCATTTTTTCTTTTACCATAGCATTGTTACTATTTTGCGAAATGACGTTGATATCTCTTATAGTTTTGGAAGCTGACGATGAGGTCGAGGTTGTTGAAGGGCCAAGGGAACCTTCAGCTCCTACTTGTATGACTGTCGGTGAGTGACATTTTATTATAATCCCGTTCGTTCTGTGCTTAAGAATTTTATTAACATCTGTCAAATTTGAACAGCCCTGCCAGTCTCCGTGGCGTTGGAATCGCGCATCATGATGCCGCCCGGCCCTTATGCTTTGCGGGCTTCAGAACGCCTAGCCTAATTGAGCCTTGTCTCCCTATCATCTTTCGTCGAGGAGCTCCGTGCTGGTAGCGCGACCACAGCCGAAGCGTTTGCCGCTGAAGCTAACGGCTCTCTTCCTTTCCTTGCCACCTATCATAGTGAGGAGGTGGTGCGGGTCTGGGTGGAGTTCTGTAGGAAGGTGGAGGCTTGTTTGCACGCCCTTGAATGTTCTCGCCTTTCCTCGGAAGCCGTGGCTGCCAAAGCGGAGTTGCGGGGTCTGATAGCACGATGCGCGGCCAACATGACGTCATGCGAGAAGAGGCTTGGCCGCAAATTCTCGGAGAGGGAGTTGGCTTCTAAGGCGCTGAGCGAGCTTCAGGCCAGCCTCACAGCCAAAGCCAACAAAGCGTATGAGCTCTGGCGGGTGCTTCAAGAGTCTATCAGGGAGGTGGTGACTCTTGATAAAGCTGCTACGTTCACTCGTGAAAGGGTCGAGGCTCATAAGGCCACCGAGAAAAAGCTTGAGGACCGGCTCGCTTCGTATCAGGCCCAGCAGGCTCAGGCGGAGGCCCATCTTTTGGCGATCTTAAATCATGAGGCCGTGGCCCAACAAAAGCAGGATGAGCTGACCAAGCTGCTAAATCGCCCGCTGGCTTAAAACATTTGTATCTTTTCCTTGCTTTTTGTATACACTCATAGATGAGAGTATTTTCTTTTGTTCTTTCATGAATTGTACTTTGTATCCATTTTGGTTTATGAATAAAAGAAACATTTTTCTTCTCAATGATGCGTCTCCTTTTTGTTGAATGTGTTTTGCGGACAATTTATCTTGATCTTCTTGCAGGGCAGCGATAGCTTAGGATTCAGGGTTAAGATCTGCTTTCTAAGACTTTCGCATTTTATGAGCCACGAGGGTCTCATAAAGAGTTTTTCTCCCCATGGGTCGAGAGGATCCCATAAGTGTAAGTTCTTCTTAAGAATCATAAGGATTCTTAAGCGGGTTTTCCCTTGAGAGTCGTAAGGATCTCACAAGAGAGTTTTATTCCTTACAGGTCGTGAGGGCCTACAAGTACTGGATGTGGTCGCCCTTGTCCGTGTTTCACGGAGTCAGGGGTTTCTCAAGGCATCGTAGTTTAAAGACGTCGCGGTCAAGGTTAAGGACCTCATAGTCCGTGGATTTAAGGACACCACAGTCCGATGTTAGTTTTAAGACATCACGGTCAAGGTTAAGGACCTCATAGTCCGATGTTAGTTTTAAGACATCACGGTCAAGGTTAAGGACCTCGTAGTCCGTGGATTTAGGAACTCCACAGTCCGATTTTAGTTTTAAGACATCGCGGTCAAGGTTAAGGACCTCATAGTCCGTGGATTTAGGGACTCCACAGTCCGTTGTTAGTTTTAAGACATCACGGTCAAGGTTAAGGACCTCATAGTCCGTGGATTTAGGGACTCCACGGTCCGATGTTTGGTTGCAGGGACCCGTCACCTCTTTGAAGACGTTGAGGAATTACAACGTCAGGCATCAAAGGAGTGAAGAGATGTACCCTTAAACCAAAGTAGAATCAGTACAGAATCAGGGTGGTTGATTGTTAGTTTTAAGACATTACGGTCGAGGTTAAGGACATCATAGTCCGTGGATTTTAAGGACTCCACAGTCCGGTATTTGCTCTGGATGCTTCATACGGGTTCACTGCCGTGCTTGGCGAGGACCAGGCTCCGCTCTGGGCGTTTTTCCGCGGGGTCAAAGAGTGACATTATCTGCGTTCTACGTGACCAGGAATTTTGCACTAGATGCTTCACACGGGTTCACTGCCGTGCTCGGCGAGGACTAGGCTCCGCTCTGGATGCTTCACACGAGTTCACTGCCGTGCTCTGCGAGGACCAGGATCCGCTCTGGATGTTTTCCACGGGGTCAAAGAGTGACGTTATCCGCGTTTCACGTAACCAGGAATTTTGCACTAGATGCTTCACACGGGTTCACTGCCGTGCTCGGCGAGGACTAGGCTCCGCTCTGGATGCTTCACACAGGTTCACTGCCGTGCTCTGCGAGGACCAGGATCCGCTCTGGACGTTTTCCACGGGGTCAAAGAGTGACGTTATCCGCGTCCCACGTAACCAGGAATTTTGCTGATTGTATCCGCATTTCACGGGATGGAGGTTTGACTGTTGGCGATATGTATACCACCGAGCCATGGAACTGGGAGTTGCCGCTGTTCCGCTCAGCTTAGAGTTGTGTCCGTTGTTACGAGACGAGTGTTGAAACGATCTCCAGGTCTCCTTTGGCCCGTCGAGACTTGGCTTCTTCTTCTGATGAAACCTGGGGGAGAAGTATGATCCCTTTTTTTGTTTACGCCCTTGGACTGTGTACAGGGTGTGATGGAACATCACCTGTAGGGCATAAATTAAAACTTTTTTTTTAATTTTATTTTATTTCTCTTTCCGCGATGCTCTATCATTTCAGCTTTTATATCGCGAAGGTCGCGATTGCCCCATCATTTCGGCTATTTTTCGCGGTGCCCAATCATTTCGGCTATTTATTTATTTTCTACTCGCTGCTTTTTATTGCGAGTTGCCCCATCATTTCGGCTATTTTTCATGCATACATTTTTACTTGCTGCTTTTTATTGCAAGTTGCCCCATCATTTCGGCTATTTTGTAGGCATGTGTGGCTTGCTAGCCTTTTCGCTGCAAGCTTGGGTTTTAGACGCCTCTTTCGGCATCAGCATCGCTACCACTGGGATATTGCCAGGAGCGAATCATCATTTGCCTCTGTCGATATTGAACAAAGGTGGCTTAGCAAACAGGGTTAGGGTCCTGTCGACTAAGGCTTTTGACTTCATGAGCCGTAAGGGTCTCACAAAGGTATTTCTCCCTACAAGTCGTGAGGATCTTGCAGGTGTATTTTCTCCTTAGGGATCGTGAGGATTCCTAAGTGTATGTTCCTCTGTAAGTCGTAAGGATCCTATAAGAGGGTTTTCTCCTTATAAGTCGAGAGGAATTATAAAGGTTGTTCACCATATAGACATGTCCCTAGTCACGGGTGTGACTTTGCTGGGGAGATGTTTATTCGCGCCCGTGGATTGTATACAAGGGTCAGTATTGAGCCGCTTGTAGGGCAGTATCGAAGGTTATGGGGGATCTGCTTAAGAACAGGTTTAGGTTTCTGTAACTTAAGACTTTCAAATCTCATGAGCCGTGAGGGTCCCATAAGAGAATTCTCCTTACGAGTCGTGAGGATCTCACAAGTGTATTTTCTCCTTAGGAATCGTGAGGATTCCTATGTGTGTTGCTCCTTTGTGAGTCGTAAGGATCTCACGCGGGTGGTTTCTCCTTACAAGGTCGAGAGGATCCTATAAGTGTCTTTTAACGAGGTTGCGCCCTTTCGGGTTTTCACAAACACTCGCCGGTAGTCCTGCTGTTTTTACTCACGGAGCCCTTTCGGGTTTTCATCCGTGCCCTTTTTGCTTATGGACATACCGTATTTTTATTCTTTTCATTTTCTTTTTCTCCTTTTTTTTTACGAGGCCGCGTCCTTTCGGGTTTTCACGAACACTCGCCGGTAGCCCTGCTGTTTTTACTCACGGAGCCCTTTCGGGTTTTCATCTGTGCCCTTTTTGCTTATGGACATACCGTTTTTATTTATTATATATTTTTTTTTATCTCGTCAGCCTAAGGATGCTGCGGTATTAGTTTAAGGACGTTTCGGTCCGCTATTAGTTTAAGGACGTTTCGGTCCGTCGTTAGTTTAAGGACGTTTCGGTCCGTCGTTAGTTTAAGGACATTTCGGTCCGTCGTTAAGAGGCTGGCTACCGTTTATAAAACTTGAGCTTAGTAAGATAGCGAGCGGGCATGGTCGTCGTCACCTATCATTGACCTAGGTTGTGGCTCATTAAGCGTAGTATTTCTTTAGGAAGCGACCGTTTATCGGCCTGAAAGGCCTTTCACCGTGCACGTCCATGAGTAGATAGGCCCCACCCTGGTAGACCTTATCTATGATGTACCGGCCTTCATAGTTTGGCTTGAATTTTCCCCGCTTGGCGCGATTGGGGATCATAGGTTTTTTGACCACTAGTACGAGCTCGCCTTGGCGGAATGTCCTCGGTCGGGTCAATCTTTCGTATGAGCGCGTCATCTTTGCTTTATAAGCTTCTAGATTTTGTTGCGCTATGAGCCGTGTTTCTTCAAGAGCATCGAGCTCCTCGAGCCGAAGGCTAGCATTTTTTTCGTTCGTCAGTTCGTAGTGGACTGCCATCCGTAGAGAGGGTAGCTCTATTTCGAGGGGGAGTACCGCTTCCGTACCGAATACCAGTGCGTACGGCGTTGTGTTCGTGGCCGTCTTGAACGTAGTTCGATAGGCCCAAAGGGCCTCTTGCAGCCTCTCGTGCCAGTCTTTCTTATTTCGGGACACCGTCTTTTTCATGATTTTTGTCAGGGTCTTATTGAAGGCCTCGGCTAGACCATTAGCTCGCGGATTGTAAACTGAGGAATATCTCCAGTCTATATTATGATGCTGCGCGAAGCGGCTAATTTTATGGCTTCTGTAGGCTGGCCCGTTATCGGAGATAATTCGTCGCGGAGTTCCAAACCGATAGATGACGTGCGTCTTGAAGAAGTGGAGGATATTCTCCGTCTTCACTTCCCTCAGCGGTACTGCTTCTGCCCATTTGGAGAAGTAATCAGTTGTCGCCAGGATGAAACGATGTCCCCGGGACGACGCTGGTTCGATGGGGCCGACTATGTCAGTCCCCCACATTTCGAATGGCCAGCTAGCCACCGTCGGATGTAGTGGATTCGGATGCTGGTGGATGAAATCCCCATGGATTTGGCACGAGTGGCACTGCTTCGCATATTCGAGGCAGTCCTGGATCATCGTGGGCCAGTAGTAACCCATCCGTTTAATTTTTAACTTCATCTTTGGGCCTGCTTGATGAGAACCTGCTTTGCTATTTTCCGCACGTGGTATGCTTTCCAAAGTGTAGGAGGGAATTTGGATCAATAGTTGCTGCACCTTTTCGCCGTACTTCACCAACTCCGGTTTGCACGTTTGGTAGTCACCATTTACTTGACTAACGACCAGTTAAGAATCCCCGTATATAAGGAGGTCTTCAATTCCCATGTCGATGGCGATCTCGAGGCCTACTATCAGAGCTTCGTATTCGGCTTCATTGTTTGTCCTCGGTTCCGTTAAGGAGAAGGCGAAGCGCATTATCCCTCCTTGTGGGGTCACGAAGATAAGGCCTACTCCCGATTTGATCATTGGGATACCTTGTTTGCGCTTCTTTACGGAAGACGCTCCATCG
This sequence comes from Agapanthus africanus, assembly GCA_030015575.1. Classification (NCBI taxonomy): domain Eukaryota; kingdom Viridiplantae; phylum Streptophyta; class Magnoliopsida; order Asparagales; family Amaryllidaceae; genus Agapanthus; species Agapanthus africanus. The sequence continues at coordinate 35,649,633 of CM057339.1, forward strand.
AAATAGAGTTCCCATCGGGTACTGCCGCCGCCGAATGCATGCTCGTCCGGAAGATCGCAGTTCAGAGGAGAACCGGCAGGTACTGGATACTCAGCAAGAAAGTCGGTAATGGCCTGGCCTTTCACTGCCTTGAGAGGTTGATACGTTATCGAAAACTCCATTAAGAGAAGGGCCCATTTAGCGAGTCGTCCCGTCAATATGGCCTTTGACATCAAATATTTAAGAGGGTCCACCTTCGAGATGAGACGAACTTCGTGCGCCAACGCATAGTGCCTGAGCTTTGTTATCGCGAAGATCAACGCCAAGCAGTATTTTTCAATGGGAGAGTAGTTGCTTTCTGCCCCCAGCAGAACTCGACTTAAGTAGTAGAGTGCTCTCTCTTTTCCTTGATCGTTCTCTTATGCCCATAATGCGCCTAAGGAACCTTCGAGGGCGGTTGTATAAAGAATGAGGGGTTTTCCCTTGACCGGCGCAGCCAACACCGGAGGGTTCTGCAGGTACTGCTTGATCTCGTCTAGTGCGCCTTGGCATTTATGATCCCAAACGAATGGAGTTCCCTTCTTCATCAGGTGGCTGTAAGGACGGCACTTGCCTGAAAGATTGGCGATAAACCGCCGGATGTACGCGAGCTTTCCTTGGAGAGACCGCAACTGTTTGAGGGTTCTTGGGGGAGGCATTTCCATGATCGCCTTGATCTTAGATGGATCCACTTCGATACCTCGGTGTCGGATGATGAATCCCAGGAATTTACCCGAGGAGACTCCAAACGCGCATTTGAGGGGATTCATTTTCAAATTATATTGCCGAAGGCGTTGAAATACAGTCTCCAGATGCTTTAAATGCTCTTCGTATGACATGCTCTTTACTACAAGGTTATCGATATAGCACTCAACGATGTCATGTATGAGGTCATCGAAGATCTTTGTCATGGCCCTTTGATAGGTAGCGTTGGCGTTCTTTAGACCAAAGGGCATAACCCTGTAGCAGAATATATCCAAAGGGGTCCGGAAAGCGGTGTGCTTCTGGTCTTCGGGATGCATCTTTATCTGATTGTACCCTGATGAACCGTCCATAAAGGAGAAAACCTCGTGAGTGGACGTGTTATCTATCATTAGCTCGGTTACCGGTACTGGGAAATCGTCCTTCGGACATGCTTTATTGAGATCCCTGAAATCCACGCATATGCGTATCGTCCCATTTTTCTTCATTACCGGGACGATATTGGCGATCCAGTCGGGATATTGGACTTCTTGGATAAATCCAGAATCGATCAGCTTCTTAACTTCGGCGTTGATGCTCATTTCAAGATCGAGTCGCATCCTTCTCGACGCCTGCTTGACTGGCTTGATATCTGGGGATATTGCTAACTTATGCACAGCAATCTCCGGATCTAATCCTGGCATCTCGGAATAGTTCCACGCGAAGCAGTCTTTATGCCGTAGAAGCACATTCTTTAACGCGGCCACCCTTTCTTCAGATAGCAGCTCGCTAACGAATGTCGGTCGCGGATCATCTGCCGATCCCAGCTCAATCTTCTTGAGGTTATCTGCAGTAGTATGTATGCCATCTTCCAGTTCTTTTGGAGCTGGCGGAAATTCTGAGATCACCTCATCATTGCTGTTCTCAAAGCACCAGGGAATGTCATCCATGTTCTCGGGCTCTTCTTTTAACATCGTAATCGTGTAACAGGTGCGAATCCGTTTCCAGGACTGAGGTGGATCTGGTCCCGCTCTTGCGGCTTTGGGTTCGTGCTTTTGTGGCGGCGTTACCCTCCAGCCGTTGGATAAAGCGAATCTTCCCTGTTGGTACTGATCCGCGACCTAGTTCTTGAAGGTGAAGCAGTCTTCGGTAGGATGTCCTATGGCTCGGTGACAAGAGCAATAGCTCAGATGAGAAGCCTTGTTAGCTTGCTCAGGGTGCTTAGACTCTGGAAGCGCGATCATTTGATGTTTTATAGCGAGTTCGAGTAACTTCTCCATCTTGTCTCGAGGGAAGGAATACGCTCGACTCATCTTCTTCATGAGGGACAAATCCGGACTGCGCAATGCCTGCTCACGTGACTCTTTAATCCTGCGTCGTTGTTGTTGGCTCCTCTTTCCGCTTCTTGGTTTATTTCTGCCTCTGCGTTGGGCCTTTCGACCAACGGGTTGACAGGGATGAGCATCTTTGTCTTTTGCAGCCTGTTGAAACAGACGTTGCGTCCTGGCCTTCTCGTAGATGGCCATCTCGCAGTTGTGGTTTTCCCGAGCTTTTTGACCCGCTTTCCTGATAAGCTTGTCCATTCGTTCTTCAAACGACAGACTCGGCCCTTCAATCGCGGGATCTAGTTTTGATGAGGGGTTGGCATTTCCTGACAGGGCGTCCTCTTCTTCATCAAAGGTATATATGGCGTAGCTACTGTGAGCCCGTTCCCGTTTTCCGGCTCCCACGTATCCAAGCCCAAGTGTTTCCATTTTCCCGTTGGGCAATTTGCGTTGGGTCCCCGGGACATCCCAAATCCTGTTGTAGAACCGAGCTTGTCGAACAGTCTGTTTTAAGGGTACCCCTTGGCGCTTCAATAGCCTTTTTAGTCCATTTGTGTAGTATCTGGGCAAACGGATGGGTTGGAGCCTGTCGAGCGTAGCATCCGCGCTATGACAGATCTCTTTCTCTACTTTCGTCTCCGAGGATCGGTAGAATAGGATTGCCTTCTCACCCCTTTGCCTGGGAGGGACGTAAAACGTTTGCAGGTCCTGCACATTGTAAGCTTGAAGTATGTCGAGATCCTTGTAGTGTTCTCGCGGCACCATGGTAATTTGCAAACTCTGATCATCGCTAGGGGGTGCTTGTATTGACGGCCGATTGAAGAACACGGCATTAACCTCATCTTCCGAGTCACTTCCGAAGATCAACATGGGGGCGGACGTCCCCGGGTTGTTGCGTTGAGATGGCCCAGCATAAACTATCTCTTCTTCTTCTTCGGTATCGCTCCCGAAGAAAGGGATGGTGGCGGCGGCTTTGTTCTCCGGCTTGCGACACCTTTCTGTATCCTCGAAATCTGGCAAAAAGTATTTCGCATCTTCGTATTTGCGGACTTCGTTCACGGAAAATGGGTTTAGCTCACCTGTTACGGTATACTCGAAACCATCCTTAAAGTACTTCATACACTGATGTTGTGTAGAAGGGATGATGTTGTACTCGTGTAACCAAGGGCGACCGAGCAAGGCGTTGTAGCAGGTCTTGGCATCAATAACATGGAATTTGATGTCTGTGACGAGTAGTCCGAAGCGTAATGTTAGTATCACGGATCCGAGAGTCCGTGACGATTGTGAATCGAAACCGGAGATGGTAATTTTGTCACGAGCGAGGTGTTGCACACTCATGCAGATTTCCTTTAACACCCGAACGTTAAGGAGATTGACGGAGGATCCATTATCCACTAGGATCTTGCCTATCTTGATATCATGGCAGTATCCAGAGACATATAGGGGATGGTTGTGGTCGCACGTCCCGAGAAGGAGGTCTTCATCACCGAAAGTGATGTCGGCCGTATGCACTTCCTCCAGTTCATCCTTCATCCTTTCCGCAGCAAGGAAGGCTTGGAATTGCTCAGGTTCTTGTAACGTTTTGATTAATGAATCTCGCGCTTCTTTTGATAATAGGAGGACATCAAGAATGCTAAGTTGAGAAGGTAGCTTCCTTAGGTGGGCTAAGATGTTGTAGTCCACCTTACCCTTCCTGGGAGGGTCCTTGGTAGTCAGCTCTTTCATGACTTGGTCATCTAAAGTGATATCCTCAGTGACCTTTTCCTTTCCCTTATCTTTTCTATTTGCGGGCCCGAGATTCTTTTCCGGGAGCGTACGATTGCGCAGCTGAATGTTTTCGCAAGCCTCCGATTCCTCCTCTTTCCTTAAAACGGATTCTTTAAAGAGAGGGCCCAGAGCCATTTTTTCATCAGAGTCGCTCCCAAAGGTGAGAACTTGTGACCCTCCGGCGTTAACCATGTAACAGTTGCCAGTGGTTCTGTTGTGCCCGTCTGCAATACTTCTTCGTTCCCGACGAGTCTTGCGTTTCATGCGCTTAAAATGTTGCCGATGAGCAACATATCCCTGCCACCATATCCTAAAAGCGTCGCACTCCTCCGTAGGGTGTGAAATTTTCCGATGATATGCGCAATAATCAGGGTGCCTCTCCGCCCCATTGAGCGTGTTTTCTTCCAAGGGTGGTAGCTTCATTCCCATTGACATGGCTTCGGAAAACCGTTTCCTCGTCTTGAATATCTTCTTGTCTGCCTTGGATGCCTTTCGATCTGGCGGGAGTACTTCAACTCTTTCGTTTAGTCGCCTGCGTTCGGCTCCTTCCGATGCGGCCATCTCACGCTCCTGATCTGCTTTACTCTTTAGACGAATCTCGTCCAGAAAGGCGTCGATCATTTCATCTGTTGGCCACACAAGTCCTGGCTCAGGGTGTGCCCCCGGTTTCTCGGTGCCAGGAGTTTTCTCATCTTCCGAGTGGGAAATCACATGACAACTCGCCACATATCCCTCGGATTCATCCGATGAGCTCTCTTCCTCATCTTCCTTCTGAAAGACGTGGTTGAGGAACTCTTGCAGTGTGACGGGAGTTCGTGCCTTTTGATTGTACTCCTCCAGCGCGTCAATCTGTTTCTGCAAATCCGTACGCTTGTTTCCAGGCTTCACGAGCTTTTTGGATTTCCTCTTCTTTTTCTTCGAAGATTTTGACGGTTGGGTGTGAGTACTTGGGCCATCACCATGAATCTTTGTAGTCGAGCGCGGCTTCAACATCCCTTCAATGATTTGAGGTTCAAGCGGGTTCTTCCATTCAACCGCTGGGCACGCATGAAGGTCACTCAGCATCCTTTTGGTTTTAGTTGATAGCACGATTTCCCATGGAGCTTCTTCAATAAAGGAACAAGTCACCCCCGGTGTGTCCATCTTCTTAGGAGTATGCGGCTGTGGCGGGTTCACCTTCCACTTTTCGGACAGCGCAAACTTTCCCTGGAGGTATTGATCTTCAATCCATCCTTTGAAAACGAAGCAATCTTCAATCGGATGGCTTACCGTTTGATGGTAAGGGCAATAGTTGGGGTTGTTCACCTCAGTGGGTTGTGGCGGTCGCTTTGGATTTGGCAGGTTTATAAGTCAGTTGCGTACTGCCAGCTCGAATAGCCGTTTCGTCTTGTCCCGTGGGAACGAGTAGGGACGCTTCATCTTCTCATTATAAATACCGGCGTCTTTCTTCCAGTTGATCCGTCAGCTTTGGGGCATTGGGTTGCTGCTGGGCATTCGCGACGAAGGTGGCCTTTCCTTTACCCTTGTCATTCCGAGGTTCTGGCTTCGGGGGAGACGGTCTATGACCCATTTGGTCCATCTGAGCCAACTTGTCGATTAAAGCCTGGAATGTGGTTGGCTTAAAGAACATCATAAACTGGGAGATAGTTGCGTGAGGGTCTAGGGTTCCCACGAACATGCCCACCGCGGGCGCTTCCTCAATGCGTTGCTCGCATTTCGACCATAAATTCCGCCATCGTATAGCATACTGGACCCAAGTTTCTCCTGGTTTTACCCTGGCGTTAATCAGTGCCGTTATTGGAGTGCGTTCACTGGCGCTTGCGAATCGCTGAGTGAATAGCAACTCCATTTCAGCGAACGTCTTGATAGAATTGTTCGGGAGTTCCGAATACCATTCGAACGCTGTTTCTGATAAGCTACCCACGAACTGGCGAAGCAACAGTTTATCATCTCCGCCGGTGTTACCGCAAAGGGCCCTGAACTGGGCGACATGTTGGTGGGGATTGCCGGTCCCCTTGTAAACATGGAACTTGGGGATTGTGTAACCCGGCGGGTACTTGATTTGGTCATACCAGCTTGGATATGGCCGCCCCGTTTTTACGACTTGACCAGCTGCCTCAGTCGCATGATGAACTCGGATTTGCTGGGCTATATAGTCGACCAAGTCAGCCTTAGAGATTGTCTCCTCCTTGGCCGTTGAGAGGGCCGGTGGTGGATTTGACGTTTCTCCCCTGTCGTCTTCAAGGACGATCAGGGGATCCTCAGCGGGTGGATCCTGTTGGATCATCATTCCTATCATATCTTGGAAGAGGAGGCCCATACGCTGTATGTTGGCTGCTTGTTCAGCAGCCTCTTTGTCCTTCTTCTCCAATATTCGGCGAAGGAATTCGGCGTCGGTTTCTTCCTCCTGGAGTTCGTCCGAAGACGTTTCTGGGTTTTCTTTTGGCCCGGTAAGTGTGGCCATAGCATTCATCATTTCCTGGAGCTTTTGCTGTTGCTCCTAAGCTTTGGTCACCGACCGTGTAAACGGTCTATGGCCTGTAGACGCGCGGTTGTCTTCCTTCCCCGACGCCATGTATATAGTATGGACCATCCTGCCCCCAGACTTAGGGCGTCTGGGATTAGTGCCTTTAGCTGTCGTTGCAGGCCCGGGGATCTTCTCCGGCCTCTTCTTTTTATGAGCAGTGGAAGCTGAGGGGGCCGTTGGGGTGGGCACCCAGACAGCTTTTCGTGGCTTAGCCTGGTGACTGGCTTCCTGTTGGATTTTCAGCTTCTTGTGCTGGCGGGAGAAGTTTGGATCGATCATCGAGTCTCGGGCCTGCCGCCAGACCTTATAGATTCGGGAGGACAGCCGTTGAGGAGATTGGGGCTGTTCCGTTTTACTTCTATAGCTCTTTTCAGCGGATGGGGAGATTTCTTTAGCGCCGCGGTAGGAGAATTCCTACGCACCCTACTTAGCATCTCAAAGCTGTTCCCAGTTGGAACAGCAGCATTAACTTCTGCCATCGGGGCTGGTGGAGTTAGCCCAGAGGGGGAGTTGCCCCCGGCCTTCCTTACTCGGTGCCAGTGGCGACGTCGAGCGTGTCGAGCGGACGGCGTTGGTTCAGCGGTGAGGATGGCTTCGTCTTGCCCCCTGTGTAGGTGGGGGGTCACTGCTGGTGTCAGCCTGTCAAAGACCGATGTCCTTTGGGTAGCAGGAGCGGGAGCTAGAGCCGTCAATCTTGTAAAGACCGACTTCTTGGCAAGGGAAGCCGTCTTGACGACTTCAGGAGCAGGACCGGTCACTTTCTTAGAAGCGGCCTTCTCTGGGATTGCAGGCCCCATCATGGGTCCACATAAACTTTGGCCCAGTCTGGCGAAGACCGAGGAGCTGGAGCTGGACGACCCATTGGGGGGGCCGCGGTAGAGCAAGCCGATCAAAGACCGGCTTCTTGGGAGCTTCTGGTTTTGGTACAGAGGTGCTGAAACTCATCGGTGGGAGCATAGTCCCAAAGAACAATCCGGTAGTGGCCTGAGTCACCTGGTCCACCGGCATCGTGAATAGCGAAGCAGCTTGGGGTCCGTAGGCTATACCTCCTGGCGAGGCAGAGCGTGGGTTGCAGTTGCAGTTGGAACACTTCCCACAAGTAGATGCCATTGATCCTTTTGCTTTCTGCAATAAGCAAAACGCCAAATCTTAGTACCTTGTAACCCAAGGGCAACCATTAGCGAACCGTGTTTGGTTCGCAAGTCACGACACACGAAGTGTGGAGTGGAAAGAGGAAAAGGTCCCACCGGGCATGCCAGAATCTGTTCCCCTCCGAACGGCGGCGCGACTGGGACGTCTTGCCTGAGATTCGGGGGCAGATGCTAATTGTTGCTATCCGTCCACCACTCCGAAGATGCCAAGTTGATTTATGGCACCGTGTATCGAAGGTTTAAACGGATGCGTCCGATGTAGCAGACTTCGTCAGATTCCCCCTCGCTTGAGGGGTTTTTGATTGTGGGGACACTCTTCCCTACAGGCGCAAGCCCCTGCAGTTAATTACGCTACCGCATTGCGGTAACAACTTTCTCCTTCTCCAGAATTTCACTTCGTGTCGTGGGTGTTTGTTTTGTGTTTAGTTGCCCGTGGATTGTATACGGAGACTGATTTATGTCGTCGCCCGTAGGACGTGTACTAGTCCAAATCCGTATTATCTTAGATTTGGGTTTGGGGGTTTTGGGTTTAAGGATACGTTAGCCTCATTCGAGGCTAAGATCGACTTAAACGTTTGTTAAGGATACGTTAGTCTAGTTTTCAGACTAAGATCAACTTAACGGGATCGTTTAGATCCAACAATAGAGCAATTAAGGGAGCCCTGTTGTTTAGTTTAGTGACATTGCGGTCAATAAGTAGTTTAAGGACATTGCGGTCCATGGGTAGTTTAAGGACATTGCGGTCCATGGGTAGTTTAAGAACATTGCGGTCCAATGTTAGTTTTAAGACATCTCGGTCGAGGTTAAGGACGTCATAGTCCATGGGTTTAAGGACCCCACAGTCCGTTGTTAGTTTTAAGACATCTCGGTCAAGGTTAGGGACCTCATAGTCCATGGGTTTAAGGACCCCACAGTCCGTATCAATGTGTGGTCATCGGGACCCGTCACCTCTTTGAAGACGTTAAGGGATTACAACGCCAAGTATCAAAGGAGTGAAGAGATGCACCCTTGAACCGGGGTGGATTAAATAGTCGTTGGCCCAATTTGGGATCAAGACCAATTAATTATGTTATGAGCCCATTAGCCCAGTTAAGTCTGAATTGAGGACTTATGGCCATCTTGGGCTAAGTCCAATCATGTTTGGAATATTGGCTTCCTGTTGGTCCATTGAAGAAGAGGCTTTGCCTCTGGCCATTAATTCAACAGTGTTGAACACTGGGATCAAGTTAGTGTTTTAACACTAAAAGACAGTTGGTGTTAGACACCAGCAACATGGGGTTCAAATTAGTGTTAAACACTAGAGCAAATCGGTGTCAAACACTAGCAGCAGAGGCTTCAAATTAGTGTTGAACACTAAGAAATTCAGTGTTAAACACTGCAAATAAAGTTCTTTGATTAGTGTTGAACACTAAGGCCAAACAGTGTTTTAACACTGGATTCAGGGGTTCCAATTTTAGTGTTAAACACTAAGGCAAGAGGGGTCACGTGGTAACACGTGAGGACGCCCTCCCTTCATTTGTTCTGCTAAGAATATTGCATCTTTTAGAGCATCACGTGCCATCACGTGACGGGCATTTAAATGCTTGTATGTTAAAGCCTCTGCCAAGGGTCACGTGGGTCACGTGAGGCACTGCCTCAAAGGGCCTTTTCTGTGGGACTTTTCGGGGGTCACGTGGTGACACGTGACCCTGCCTATATGTATGTTTTTTTTAGAAGATCTGTTAATCCCTTTCAAGAATTAAATCCCTAGTAGGGTTGAACCCTAGCAATAATTTTTAGAGGAATTAAATTCCCCTAAAATTTAAGGAATTAAGGAATTAAATTTTAGAGGCTTTAAAGAATTAAATTCCCACTCTCTTTTAAAGAATTATTCTGAGGAATGAGATTCTGTCATAGGGTGAAACCCTAATTTCTTCTTTCTTAAGGGAATTAAATTCCTGTTATTTTAACAGAACTAAGTTCTTAACTAGGGTTAAACCCTGATTCTGTTCATTCTGAAGGAATTAAATTCCCATAACATAGGGTCAAACCCTAATTTTATTTTAAAGGAATTAAATTCCTATAGTTCTGTAAGAATTAAATTCTCAAGCTTCCATTCCCTCTCTATGCTTTAGATCTGCATGGCAGGATCTCAACCCATTGAGAATTAAATTCTCAACTCAAGGGGAGATGTGCACTTTACAGATCCTCCACCAAAGAGAGAACTATGTTCTTCTGTTTTATATCAGAGTTAAACTCTGTTGAGAATTAAATTCTCTTTTCCTTTCAAAAAGCCTTCCCTTTCTTACCTAGGGTTTTCTTTTGCAGAAGATCCAAATTTCTCCAAAGTATCAAGGCTCTCCTCTTTTTTTTATGTATCGATTCCTTTCTGCATATATATTTTCTGTGTGTCTCTTGGCTCCTATTTATAGGAGAAGCAGCCGAATCAATTAGTTTTGGTGAATCTTTCATTGAGAGATTTGATTTGTATTCACCATTCGTTTTGGACCTTTGGATTATTAGGTGAATTTTATTCACCATTGGATTTTAAATCCAGAGATTCTCTTTTGTTATTTCGGTTAGATTTTAAGAGGAAATCTTTCCAAGTTCAGGCTTTTTCCATAGATAGGTGATATTTAAGAATCTTTAAATCTTTAATTCAATTGGTTCCTTTGGAAAGATTTGAGAGGCCTTTTCTCAGAATTTAATTCTGTTAACAGATAGGCTTTGAAAGACGGTCACGTACGGCCACGTGACCCTTGGTCACGTGTGGGCACGTGACCCCCTTGGAACGAGCCCTCTTCTTCTTTTTGCGCTCTGCCTTCTGGCCGCTGCTTAGCCGTCACGTACCACCACGTGACCCCTGGTCACGTGTGAGCACGTGACCCTCGTCTGGAGCCTTTTTCTTGATTGAGTCTACTGCTTTTGAGTGTCATGTGCCAACACGTGACCCTGGTCACGTGGGAGCACGTGACCCTTTCTGAAGCCCTTTTCTTTGATGTAGTTCAGGGAATCGGTTTGCCTTTGAAGTCGCTTTTAAATGTCACGTGCCAACACGTGACCCAGGTCACGTGGGAGCACGTGACCCTTTCTGAAGCCCTTTTCTTTAATGTACAAGGGAAGCTGAATCTGCCTTGCCGATACTTTTAAATGTCACGTGCCAACACGTGACTGCTGGTCACGTGCTAGCACGTGATGCCTTCTTCGTAACCTTTCCTGATTTTAAATCAGGAAACAGTCGTAGGGATCCTACAAGAGGGTTTTCTTCTTGTAAGTCGAGAGGACTTACCAGGGTTGTTCACCATATGGACATATCCCTAGTCACGGGTGGGACTTTGTTAGGGAAATGTTTATTCACACCCGTTGATTGTATACAAGGGCCAGTATTGAGCCGCTTGTAGGGCAATATCAAAGGTTGTGGGAGTTTCTTAAGAACAGGTTCAGGTCCCTGTAACTTAAGACTTTCAAATCCTATGAGCCGTGAGGGTCCCATAAGAGAGTTCTCCTTACGAGTCGTGAGGATCTCGCAAGTGTAATTTCTCCTTAGGGATCGGGAGGATCCCTAAGTGTATTGCTCCCTTGTGAGTCGTAAGGATCTCACGCGGGTGGTTTCTCCTTACAAGGTCGAGAGGACCCTGTAAGTGTCCTTTAACGAGGTTGCGCCCTTTCGGGTTTTCACAAACACTCGCCGGTAGCCCTGCTGTTTTTACTCACGGAGCCCTTTTGGGTTTTCATCCGTGCCCATTTTGCTTATGGACATACCGTCTCTTTTTATTCTTTTTTTTATCTTCTCTTTTTTTTAACGAGGTTGCGCCCTTTCGGGTTTTCACAAACACTCGCCGGTAGCCCTGCTGTTATTACTCACGGAGCCCTTTCGGGTTTTCATCCGTGCCCATTTTGCTTATGGACATACCGTCTTTATTTATTTATTTATTTATTTTATTTTTTTTTATTCCGTGTCAGCTTGAGGATGCCGCGGGCTGGTAGTAGTTTAACGACTTTTCGGTCATTTGCAAGTTTTAGGACATCGCGGTCCGCCGTTGCCGTATTTGAGGCGAATATCTAGTTTACTGACTTTTCGGTCTATGGGGCTTTCCCTATGAATGAGCATGATGCCCCCGGCATATCCATCTTTATCGGAGCATGTGGTTGTGGCAGGTTTATCTTCCAGTTTTCGGACAATGCGAACTTGCCCTGCTGGTATTGATCTTCAACCCAGTTTTTGAAAACATAGCAATTTTCGATCGGATGGCCCAGTACTTGGTGGTAAGGGCAGTAATTAGGATTGTTGACATCATTCAGTTGTGGCTGGTGTTTCGGCTTCGGTAGAGTGATAAGCCTGTTACGCACTGCCACTTCGAACAGCCTCCTTGTTTCATCCTGGGGAAATGAGTAAAGACGTTTCAACCTCTCATAGAGGGGTTGCCGCTTGTTGTTTTGGCGAATAATCGGTCTAAGGCCACTCGATTGCTGTTGAGTGTTGGCGACAAAGGCCATTTTTCCTTTTCCTTTATCCTTTTTGTTCGCTTCATTGTTTGTGGGTCCGAGATTCTCTTCGGATATCGTGCAATTGTGCGGCTGAACGTTCTCGCAACTCCTCAATCCTTTAGAGATGGACTCCTTGAAAAGAGGGCCGAGGGCTACTTTTTCGTCGGAATTGCTCCCGAAGGTGAGAACTCGTGATCCCCCGGGATCATCCCTATGACAATTGACGGCAACTCTTTTATGCTCATCTGTCGTATTTTTTCCCTGTCTATGAGCTTCCCGCTTTGTTCTGTTGACGTATTCCCTGTGAGCGACATACCCTTGCCACCAACACTTAAAGTTGTCGCAGTCTTCAGTGGGATGTGCGATCTTCTGATGATATAAGCAGTAATTAGGATGCATCTCTACTCCACCGAGAGTGTTTTCTTCAGAGGGCGGTAGTTTCATTCCCATTGATATGGCTTTAGCAAACCTTTTCCTCGTCTTGAATTTTTTTTTATCCGCAGCGGATGTCTTTTGATTTGACGGGAGTGCCTCGACTCTTTCGTCTAGTTGCTGGCGTTTGGCTCCTTCCAATATGGCCATCTCACGCTCCTGATTGGCTTTACTTTCCAGACGAATCTCATTCAGGAAGGAATCGATCATCTCGTCTAACGGCCACAGAAGTTCTGGTTCAGGACCTGCCCCCCGTTTCTCAATGCAAGGAGCTTCTTTATCATCTATCGACGAGTGAGAGATTACATGAAAACTTGCTACGTAGTCTTCAGATTCATCTGATGAGTCTTCTCCATCATCTCCGTCTTCAAGGACGTGGCCGAGGAACTCCTGGAGTGTGATGGGAGTCCGCGCTTTCTGGTTATACTCTTCCAATGCGTCGATTTGTTTTTGCAGGTCCGTGCGCTTGTCACCAGGTTTCACGGGCTTTTTGGATCTTTTCTTCTTCTTCTTTGAAGATTTCGACAGCTGGGTGTGAGTGCTTGGGCCATCACCACCGGTCTTTGGAGTTGGGCGCGGCTTCAGCATCCTTTCAATGATCTGGGGTTCTAGCGGGTTCTCCCACCTGATCGCCGGGGATTTCTGGAGATCGTTCAGCATCCTCTTGGTTTTGGCTGATAGCACAACCTCCCACGGAGCTTCTTCAACAAAGGAGCACGTTGCCCCGGCGTGCTCACCCTTTTCGGGGTATGAGGTTGCGGCGGGTTCACCTTCCATCTTTCGGACAACGCGAACTTGCCCTGTTGGTATTGGTCTTCAATCCAGTTTTTGAAGACGTAGCAATCCTCGATCGGATGACCCAACACTCGGTGGTAGGGACAGTACTTGGAATCATTGACGTCGTTTGGCTACAACGGGCGTCTTGGATCTGGTAGATTGATGAGTCGGTTGCGCAATGCCAGCTCGAATAGTCTTCTCGTTTTATCTTGAGGAAACGAGTAAGGACGTCCTAGCCTCTCCTCGAGGGGTATGCGTGGACGCATATTGTTTTGACGGACAACCAGCTTCAAGTTACTCGGCTGTTGTTGAGCATTGGCGACGACGATCGCTTTTCCTTTCCCCTTCTCGTTTCGAGAGTCCGGCTTTGGAGGGGACGGTTTATGGCCCATCTGATCCATTTGAGCTAATTTGTTGATCAATGCCTGGAAGGTAGTCGGTTTAAAGAACATCATGAACTGTGAGATAGTCGCATGAGGATCTAGGGTACCCACGGCGGGTAACTAATCTGGTCATACCAGCCCGGATAGGGTCGTCCAGTTTTAATAATTTGCCCAGCCGCTTCACTCGCCTGATGAGCTCGTATTTGCTGAGTTATATAGGCATCCAGTGCAGCTTTTGAAATGGTTTCCTCCTTGGCTGCTGAAAGAGCCGGATGAGGATTAGATGTCTCCCTTCTATCGTCTTCAACAATGATTGGAGGGCCATCAGCTGTAGGGTCCGGCTGTAACATCATCCCTACCATATCTTGGAAGAGGAGCGCCATTTTCTTTATGTTAGCCGCTTGCTCTGCGGATTCTCTGTCCTTCTTTTCGAGGACTCTGCGTAAGAAGTCAGCATCAGTTTCTTGTTCGTGACGCTGCTCTGATGATGCCTCTGGGCTTTCTTTTGGCTCGGTAAGTGCGGCCATCGCAGTCATCATCTCCTGAAGCTTCTGCTGCTGTTCTTGAGCTTTCGTCACGGATCGGGTGAGCGGTCGGTGACCCGTCGCAGCGCGGCTGTCCTCTTTCCCAGATGTCATATAAACGGTATGCACCACCATGCCCCCAGACTCGGGGCGTTTAGATTCAGTGCAATTTGCCAAAAACGCAGGGATCTTCCCCGACCTCCTTCTTTTTTGAGTGATCGAAGTTGAGGGGGCCGTTGTAGTTGGCACCTAAGTAGCTGTTGCTTTTTGTGGCTTAACGGAATAATCCTTCTCCTGCCGAACCTTCATCTTTTTCTGTCGGCGGAGATAGTCTTGATCCATTACGGAGTTTTGAACTTGACGCCAGACCTTGTAAAGTTTAGAGGACAGCCGTTGAGGGGGCTGCTCCAGCTTCTTCTCTGGAGTATTCTCCACAGGTGAAGGAGTTCTCTTCAGCACTGTAGTAGGAGAGTTTCTGCGCACCTTGTTGAGCAATTCAAAGTTGTTTCCAGTTGAAACAGCAGCATTGACTTCCACCGTTGGGGCTGGTGTAGTTAGCCCAGAGGGAGAGTTGCCCCCAGCCTTCCTTACTCGGCGCCAGTGGCGACGTCGAGCATGTCGAGCCGTTGGAATTAGCTTAGCTGTAGGAGTGACTTCCTCATGCCCCTTATGTTGGTCAGAAGTTGTCGTTGTCAGCCTGTTGAAGACTTACGTCCGTTGAATAGGGATAGCCAACCTATCGAAGGCAGACTTCCGAGCAGGGGAAGCAGCCTTGACGATTTCATGAGCAGGAATGGCTAACCGCTTGGGGATAACACCTTCTGGTATTGTGGGCTTCTTCACGGGCCCATTGGAGTTTTGACCCAGTCTATTGAAAACCGATGCACTGGGTTTGGGCGACCCGTTGAGAGGGTCACAGTAGTTGCAAGCCGATCAAAGACCGACTTCTTCGGAGCTTCTTGCAACGGCAGAGGGGCATTGAAGCTCATTGGTGGGAGCATGGTCCCAAAGAACATCCCAGTGGTGGCCTGAGTTACTTGCTCCACCGGCATCTTGAAAAGGGAGGCCGCTTGAGGCCCGTAAGTCACTCCTCCGGCGAGGACGGAGTGGGAGTTGTTGCAATTAGTGCAGTTTGAAGCCATTGATCTTTTGTTTTCTGCACGGCGCAAGACACCAAATCTTAGTACCTCGAATCCACAGGCAACCATAACAAAACCGCGATTCGTTCGCGAACACGACACACGAAGTATGGAGTGGAAAGAGGAAAAGGTCCCACCGGGCGTGCCAGAATCTATTCCCCTACGAATGGCGGCCAAGATATGGACGTCTTGCCTGAGATTCGGGGCAGATGCTATTTTTTTTTATTCGTCCACCTCTCCGAAGATGCCAAGTTGATTTATGGCACCGTGTATCGGAGGTTTAGACGGATGCGGCCGATGTAGCAGACTTCGTCAGATTCCCCCTCGTTCGAGGGGTTTTTGATTGTGGGGACGCTCTTCCCTGCAGGTGCAAGCCCCTGCAGTTAATTACGCTACCGCATCGCGGTAACAACTTTCTCCTTCTCCAGAATTTCACTTCATGTCGTGGGTGTTTGTTTTGTTTATAGTTGCCCGTGGATTGTATACGGAGACTAATTTATGTCGTCGCCCGTAGGACGTGGATTAGTCCAAATCTGTATTTTCTTAGATTTGGGTTTGGGGTTTTGGTTTGAGAATACTTTAGCCATATTTTAGGCTAAGATCAACTCAAACGTTTGTTAAGGATACGTTAGTCCAGTTTGAAACTAAGATCAACTTAACAGGATCATTTAGATCCGATAAAAGAGTATTTGGGGCTCTATTGTTTCAGTTTAGGGATGTAGTGGTCCATTGCATGTATGGCCATCGGGACCCATCACCTCTCTGACGACGTTGAAGGATTACAACAACAGATGTCAGAGGAGTTCAGAGATGTACCCTTGAACCGAAGTTGATTGGGGGATCTATAGTCCAATTTAGGACTAAAGTCTGTTTGAAGGTTTGAGGATACGTTAGCCATATTTGAGGCTAAGATCAACTTAAATGGGATCGTTTAGATCCGACAAAAGAGCATTTGAGGGGCTCTATTGTTCCAGTTTAGGGACATAGTGGTCCGTTGGTGTAAGGACGCTTAAGTCCGTAAGTTTAAGGACGCTTAAGTCCATAAGTTGGTTTAAGGACGCTTAAGTCCATAGGTTGGTTTAAGGACGCTTAAGTCCATAGGTTGGTTTAAGGACACTTAAGTCCATGAGTTGGTTTAAGGACGCTTAAGTCCGTGAGTTTAAGGACGCTTAAGTCCATAAGTTGGTTTAAGGACGCTTAAGTCCATAGGTTGGTTTAAGGACGCTTAAGTCCAGATTGATGTGTGGTTGTCGGGACCCGTCATCTCTCTGACGACGTTGAAGGATTACAACGACAAATGTCAGAGGAGTTCAGAGATATACCCTTGAACCGGGTGTAAATTGATTTAAGAGAGCAGTCGTACTCATTCAATGTTAATTGTAAGACTTATGGCCATGATTGGGTTAAGTCCAGTTGAAAATGTTCAACATTTTATTTATCATTGGCCTATTAGGCCTTTGCTTGGGCTCTGCCCTTTATTAATGCATAGCATTGGGCTTTTAATTAAATGCACAGCATTTGTTTTGGTCTAACAAACCTCTGTTTGGGCTCTGCCCTTTTTTTATAATGCAGAGCATTTGTTTTGGTCCATTGGACCTCTTAATTGGGCTCTTCCTTTTAATAATGCGCTGCATTTAATATTCTGACAGTGCGCCACGTGGCCTGTCAGGCGCTTTGCGCCAATTGAGGAGCGCAAGGCGTGTCACGCTCTGGTGAGCGCAAGCGCAGTGCGCTGCGCCATTGCGCTGCGCTAGTGCGCTGCTGACATGTGGCGCGCTCTGGTGAGTTGCGCCAATCCAAGAGCGCAATGCTCATTTTGTAAAGCGCAAGGCGCAGTTTGTTCTGGGGCTGACACGTGGCGCTCTCTGGTGGCTTGCGCCAACTCAAGAGCGCAACAGTGCAAATTTTACAAGTGCAGGGCACTGTTTAATCTCTTGATCAAATTTAGATCAAAGAAAATAAGTTTTTCTTGTTTTCAGAGAACCAGGGGTTCATCAAAAGGCAATGCCTTTATACAAAAGTAAATTACTTCTTCTTTTTTATTATTATTATTATTATTTTTTTTATCCAAGATCTTGATCTTGTTCTTAAATCATTGATCTCTTCCAGAAGAAATTCTTCTTTTATTCAAAGGTTTTTACCTTTTCTTTCTCTGAGCTCTTCTCAAAATTTTTTTAGAGGAGTTCTGTGTGTTTTAGACTTGGAGTCTAGGGGACTTTATATAGTGCCAATTGATTTCCTAAATCAGTTAAAGAGATCTTTCTCTGAGTGATTTAGGGATTTTTCCCTACCGTTGGATCTTTGATCCAAGGGCTCCTATTTTACAGAAGAGAATCTTATTGTTTAGAAAGATCTTTCCAGAAATTTTCTGTTTAAATGCTGGCACAGTTGGCGCAAGCCCACCTGCGCTTGACACGTGTCGCACAGCGCAGAGCGCAGCGCAACTGCGCTGCCACGTGTCGCGCAGCGCAGAGCGCAAAGCATCTGAAGCGTTGCTTCCTTTATTTTTATATAGCCTTGCTCTGATTGGGTGCGCTGCTTTGGGCGCAGCGCTGGCGTGTCAGCTTTTGACACGTGGTGCATTGCGCGCAGCGCATGGAATCTGAAGCGTTGCTTCAATTTTTTTTTTGAATTTTTGAAATTCAAACAGAGGTTTGCTCTGATTGGGGAAACATATACTATCTACGGATCGCACTTGCTAAAATCACAAGACAAACAACACAGCAAGAAAGAAGAAAGCAGAGAAATGGCACAAGACATTATGAAGTATGTATATCTTTTATTCATGAATTCGATTGAGTACGAGATACATTGTGTTAAAGAATAAAAGAAACAAATACATTTTATTTACAATTATAAATGATACAAGATTGTCATGGAGAAGGAAGTGTTTTTAACAAATCCGCAAGTTGCTCTCGCACTTCCGTCAGCGCCTTCTCCTGATCGGCTGCCGCGGCCAACTCTGCTTCCACCTGGGCCCGCTGCTGCAAGTAGGATGAAAGTTGTTCTTCGATGGCTCGCTGAGCTGCTTCACGACCTTGGGCATCATGCTCAACGATATCGAGCTTCCGCTTCAATGTTAACCCGTCGAAGATACTTTGCAGGAGGCCCTCGAAGATAGCTTTCACCCGAGCAGCGTTCGCGTCAACCTCAGCACGCAGTCGAGCAGACTCGCTTGAGGTTTCTTTGCATTCCCTCCGCTTTGAAGCCACTTCTTGTTCAAGATGGCGGAAGTAAGAAGCGCTCTGCTTGATCCATGCCACCCGTTGAGTGCTCGTGGCCAAAATCTCGGGGGCAGGACGCATAAGTTCCAGCTGATGCAGGAAGGCCTCGATCTCCCTGCAGTGATTAACCCAAGACTCGACGATGCCTTCATTATGGAAATTTACAAGCGTCGCCAGCATCGGATTAACCTCGGCAGCGAAATCTGTGGCAGATGTGGGAGCTTCTGCGTCAAGCTCCTCGACGCATCCGCTCAGCATACTCAGACTCATCGCAGCACCCTTTGAGGATGGACGTCTGGAGAATGGGCCTACCGGCATCATAATGCGAGACTCGAAAGCGGACGGAATCGGAACGACAGCTGCAAAACAAAGCACAATCAAATGATGGTTCAAGAAATATAGAAAGGTCATCAATGACGGAATCTACTATGCCAGCTGCAGCAGGTGGCAAACCCGAGAGGACCGGTGGCGCAACTGATCTTATATCTCCTCCTTCGATCTGTAGCACTGCAATCAGGGCAAGGAAGAATCAGAAATAATTCCATTTTTGAAAAAAAAAGGGCATTAATTGAAAACTATACTCACCAGCGCCACTGGAAGAAGCAAGCTCCGACGGGAAGGAGAAGTGTGGGTGCAGCACCTGGTACAAGTGATCAAAAAGCACTCCTGCAAGGACGCAGTAATACAACATCAATACATAAATTATGCAGCCAAGATATGACTGATAAGTCATAAATCCATACCTTCCAGCATTTGCGACGGTACGAGAGAGGGTAGAGATGTGGCCACCGTTAGGGTGGTAACTGACGGCGCTCCCTTGAGTAAAGGGGCATCAGCACTAGCCGCACCTGCGTTAGAAACAAGAAAAGCCCTGTCAGGAAGGATTGCAGAATAAAAAGAAGGACGGTAACCCAAAATTTACCTGATGAGTCGCCAGCCGAAACGGCGGCGTCTCTTTCCTCCATTGGCATGGGTTCACCTCCCGTTGCCTCATCGCCAGACTCTACGGGAGCCGTCGTCACGCTCGCGACGCCGGAAGACGACAAAGAGCCATAAGCGGGGAGAGCGATGATCGAAGCGGCGTCCGACTATTGAGAAAGAGCGGCCGTATCGTCCTCAGCGATCATGCCCGTCTCATCCACTACCACCTCGGGCTCGGCGGTCTCAGCTGTCTCGTCCACCACTGCCATGGGTTCATCGGTCGCAGCCGCTCCATCCGCCGCTGCCTTAGGCTCGGTCGTAGCAGCCATCTCATCTGCCGCCACCTCACGCTCAGCAGTGGTGGCCGTCTCGGGCATAGTAGTCGTGACTGTCTCGTCAGCCACTAGCTCAGGCCCGGCAACTACGGCTGTACCGCCTACCGTCGCCTCGGGATCAGCTGCTACCTTCTCCACCGTCCCCTCAGGCTCGACGGTCGCCGCCGCTCCTTCAGTAGGACTCGACCCTGCAGGACAAGATGTATAAGAACCGATAGTTTTACAACTTTTACAATAAATCCTCGAAAAGCACATTACCTGAGGTGGATTGACCGTTGGCTTCCCGAGCTGCACGTGCCGCCCGTCTATGAGCAGTAGACAAGGCGACTGGGGGCTCCTCTGAAGGAGTAGCAGCGGGAGTAACGGCGCTTGAGCCCGCTCCCACGGCCAAAGCAGCACTACGCTCCTTCGCTGCGCGCTTCAAGCGCTTCCTCTCCTCCCGGGCCGTCACGATGGACCTCTTGGAAGCCTCCTTCAGCAAGGCGGCGTCGTCCGCGTTCAGAGTTGCCTCCAGAGCCTTCAAGGCATCCATCATCGGCTTTTTGAGTTGGGTCTCTTGCGGCAATTCCGAAGAGGCCGGAACATCGGTAGCTGGCCCGGAGAGAATTCCCGCGTCAATTTGCGAGATAGGTCTTAGGGTCCCTGTGATAAGACAAAGAGGGGGTCAGATTACTCATAAGAAATGGAAGCAGAGGCATAGTAAACTGAAATGTACCAAGGCCTAAGGATGCTCTGAGTCGTTCCGTCTCCTGGAAAGTTTTGAGAGAAGCAGCGATAGCTTCTTCGGTAGAAATGCCTGTTAAAAGAAGGAAAAGAGTTAGTCAAAAAACAATGATAGAGGTACGATGCAATGACGAAAAATACAACTAGTGATTACCCGATTGCGCAAGTTTAGCCAACCACGCATCGCGCCTCGCCAATCGCTCTGAAGCTGCGATGGCGGCCGCCATATCAGTGTCGTCTGGCGGCATAAATAAGCCCTCGTTAGTCCCGTACTCACCCAAGCCCTCGCTATAAGGAGCATGAGGTTCCTGACCAAACGCAACGTCAGCAGAGAGGATCGACTTCTTCTTCTTCTTCTGCGCGCGAACCCCGGGTGCACCCAAAATCAACTTACGTTTCGTGGGCACCTTAGGACGGCGGGTCCCGATGTCCGAGCCCACGCCGGATTCAGGCGAAACCACATTCACCGTCTCCACCGGAGCACGAGGCACTGGGGGCACGTCCACGGTATCATGGGGCAATCTGCGCGGGGGGCTTAGCACGCGTGGGGGCTCATCTCCAGCATCTCTTCTCAGCGGAGGAACAACGAGGGTCCTTGGCCTTAGGGGGCTTTGCGATCGCTGGCGGGGGGCGCACCCTTGCGGTCAAGTAGCATCCGCTTCTCTTCCCGGATAACAGCACCCATCGCGTGCTGATACCAGACCCCATATACATTAAGGGCCCTTGGAATGCAAGTCGGCTCGCTGATGAAGAAGTGGGAGCTCGTGTTCAACCGCATAAAGTGATACAGGGCGCTCCGTATCCCCTCCCTGGTGGCTGCGGGCTCTTCTAAAAACACCTCCAATGGGACCCCCTGGTTATAGCTTAGCTGTTGGGCGAACCGATGGGGATTGTACCTCATAAAGAGCGCCATATCATTCTGCCTGAAGAACAGGAAGCCCGGCCAGATGGAGTATAAATGAAGAATCTCCCGGGCTTTCAATACGGAGGCCCCATCCTTGAAACTATCACGCAACGCCAACACCGCCTTGGAGGTCTCCAGGCCGATGGTCATGACCTTGTCCGTGAAAGAGATTCCCGCTCCGACCATACGCGGACGAAGAAGCAACCCCCTGGCCTCCCGCGGAGGCGGATTCACAATAGAAGCGCCAATTAACCGCATGACTCTCGGGAGTCTGCACTTCTCATAGAACGAGGGCCTCTTGTGAATACCAAAAACCCAGAGCACATGCATTTCCATCCATGAAGTAAAATAGTGCATCGGGAGATTGACGGGTTGCACCCCCGGTTCATTTGCGTCCGCCGCCACGCTGAGTCCATGGTACAGATGGGCCAACCCGGCGATTCCAATCGACAACTGTATACCAGCCACCATCCGATGCGCTGGATAGAAGACGGACGGCCTCATGTAGCGCGGATGCATGGGGAGCGTGAACCAGCACAGCCATAACCCCAGAAACCCGAGAAAGAAGGTCTCCTCGTCGATGCCCGGGGCGGCGATTTCCGATAAGGGCATGACTGCAGCATCGGGAAGGTAAAAACCCTTTTGGTCATCCTCCAGTACTGGTCGACGAACTAAGCCAAAGCCGAACGGGTCGTCGATCTTGGCGAATTTTTCGCCCCGTTGTGATAAAATCTCCGGACGAAGAAAGCGGGCGATGAAGTCTGCAAAACTAACTTCCCGGCCACCCGATTCCAAATAGAGACTTTCATACATATTCAGCACCCTTACCAGGCTCGGAAACTGGTGTTGAATAGCATTCTCCGGCGTTAAGCCCATTACCAGCGGCTTGGTGGCGAAGACATATTCATCAGGAGGAAGTAGCTCTTCATAATGCTGCCCCCTCACCGGCAAACCAGAAATCTCAGCAAATTCTTCCAGGAGGATGGAGACTTCCCTGTCCGTCAGAAGAAAGGTATGGGTGGGGATGTTCCATTGTTCCACGAATGCCTTAACCCACCACGTCGGAGGAACGGGGTACTCGAACAATGAGGCGTAGATTGCGGGGTACAGACCAATCTTCATCAAATGCGTCTTCTCCGCTGACAAGATGTATCTGGCCCACTGCAAATACCCGGCCGATTGTCGAGGGGTCAATCCAATGTTATAAATTTGTCTCCAAGGGCGCGACTCACCCTGGCATATGCGCCGCCCAAGAATATCCACGGCTGCCGGCGGCGGCACGGGGATGGCAGCAATCGAAGGCTGAAGAAGATCCTCCAAATTCCAATTTACGACCTCCACGGCATAGTTCACCGGGGGTGCATCTGCATATGGAATCGATGAGATCGGCTCTGACGGCGTCGCACAAGAGAAGTTTCGGCGACCCTTGATGATTTCACTGTACCATCTGCCCCACAGGTGAAGGTTCTTATACTCCGGGTCGAAATCCTTAATAAGAGCAAGAACCTCCCGGTCCACCGGCGCCTCAGGGAATCCTCCCTCTGAGCGGAAGAACGGGAATGAAAGATCAGCAGACATGTTGCCTACAAGAGAAAGCAAAATTCAGTTATCAGTATCATAAATTAATTTTTAAAATTCCAACGCTTGGTACTTTAAAATTCATACCACACTGCAACGCAGTGGAGAGGGGACCAAAGGGGGACCCACAAAATCCAGATGACAATGCATCAGTTAATAAGACAGCCTCATCATTGGATGAGACTATCAATTAATGAGGAGATCCTCAAAAGAATATTCTCATTAAATGAGAAATCCCTTGAGACAAGGAGATAATCTCCCTTTTTAGAGTAAAGCTCTGTCACAGAGTGACACTTGTCAAACTCTGGTCACAAGGGAATAAAATTCCTTAAAGAGCCTAGCTCTGTAATAATGATGGAAAAATCCATCAAAGAAAAAAATTAATTCCTAAAAATTAAAGCTCTGGGATCTTAAAGATCCATGAAAAAACTCTTAAGAGTTCATCATCAGAAGATCAAAAGATCTATGTTCTGTCGATGAGCAAGGCTCTGTTCATGGGTTAAAAAACCCTGAAACAAATTCTTGAGAGCAAAGCTCTGTTTATGAAACCCCAAAGGGGATTTCTTTAGATCAAAAGATCTATAAGAGCAAGGCTCTATTAATTAAAGTTGATTTAATTAAGTTTAAATTTTTTACCTAAAATTTTCTAGGGTTCTAACTCTGAAGTTCTTGAAAACAAGAGCAAGGCTCTGAAAATAAAATTCTTGAAGATGATAATCATCTGCTGAGGACCAATGGTCCTATTTATAGGCGCTCAAGCGCCTCTTCAACTCCTGAATCGATCCAATGGATCAGAGGTTGCCACCGCTGCACTCACGTGTGCGCCACGTGAGCGCAACGGTGGGGGGAGGCATTTGTTTCCCCCAATCAGAGCAAAAATCTGTTTGAATATCAAAATTCAAAAGGTGAAGCAACGCTTCAGATCCCTTGCGCTGCGCGCAAAGCGCCACATGTCAAAAGCAGACACGCCAGCGCAAGGAGCGCCGTGCCCAATGCAGCGCACCCCCAATCAGAGCAAGGCTCTGTTTTAAAATTCAAATTTTAAATAAAGGAAGCAACGCTTCAGATAACTTGCGCTCTGCGCTGCGCGACACGTGTCAAACAGTGGTGCGCTAGCGCAGTTGCGCTGCGCGACACGTGTCAAGCGCAGGTGCGCTGGCGCCAATTGCGCCAGCACTGTAATTTAAATAATAAATTATTTAATTAATCAGAATTAAAATTCTAGAAAGATCTTTCCAATCTTATTAAAATAAGAAGATTGTCTTCTGTAAAACAGAAGCCTTAGGATCAAAAATCCAACGGTGCGGAAATATCCCCAGATCAATCAGAGAAAGATCTCTGTAACTAACTCAACAAACCAATTGGCCCTATATAAAGGCCCCTAGACTCCAAGTCTCAGGGAAATAGATATACAGAGATAGAAAAAAGGGAGAACTCTGAAAAATTTGAAAGGCAAGCCTTTGAAGAAAGAAGATCATCTTCTTCAAGGTAAAGAATTAAATTCTTGGAAGAACAGAGATGAAAACACCTCACAAAAAGAAGAATTTTTTCTTAAAAGATCAAAGATCTAAGAACAAGATCAAGATCTTCAATAAAAAGAAAAATATCATATAGATCTAATCACAAAAACAATAAAGAAGTAATTTACTTCACCCCTAGATCTTTTGATCTATATAAAGGCACAGCCTTTTGATGAACCATTGGTTCTTGAATCTTGAGGTAGAACCTCTTTAGAACAAGGAAAACTTGTTTCTTTGATCTGAATTGGATCAAGTTGCGCTCTGCGCTATTGTACAGTGCCCTGCGCTCTTAAATGCGCCTTTGCGTTCCTTGGACTGGCGCAAGTCACCAGAGAGCGCCACGTGTCAATCATAGAACAATCTACGCCTTGCGCTTCCAAAACAGAGCACTGCGCTCTTGGATTGGCGCACTGCACCAGAGCGCGCCACGTGTCAGCAGCGCACTAGCGCAGCGTACTGCGCTAACTGACTTGCGCTTAGCAGAGCGTGACACGTGTCACCTCCATATGCGCTAGCGCCTTGCGCTCTTTAATTGGCGTAAAGCGCCTGATAAGCCACGTGGCGCACTGTCAGACCATTAAAATGCTATGCATTATTAAAAAAGGACAGAGCCCAAGTAAAAGCCTAACATGCCAAATATAAATGCTATGCATTTAAATACAGAACCCAATGCTATGCATTATAAAAGGACAGAGCCCAAGCAAAAGCCTAATAGGCAAAACATGAATAAAATGTTGAACGTTTTCAAATGGACTTAGCCCAATTCTGGCCATAAGTCCTCAATTTAAATTGAACTGAGCACAACCGCTCTCCCAATCAATTTACACCCGGTTTGAGGGTACATCTCTGAACTCCTCTGATATCTGTCGTTGTAATCCTTCAACGTCGTCAGAGAGGTGACGGATCCCGACGACCATACATTCCATGGACCACCATGCCTCTAAACTGGAAAATCGACCGCAATGTCTCTAAACTAAACAATAGAGCCCAAATGCTCTCTTGTTGGATCTAAACGATCCCGTTAAGTCGATCTCAGTCTGAAAATTAGACTAACGTATCCTTAACAAACGTTTAAGTTGATCTTAGTCCAAAATAAGACTAACGTATCCTTATACCAAAACCCCAAACCCAAATCTAAGAAAGTACGGATTTGGACTAATCCACGTCCTACGGACGACAACATAAATTAGTCTCCTTATACAATTCACGGGCAACCACAAACAAAACAAACACCCACGACATGAAGTGACCATCTGGAGAAGGAGAAAGTTGTTACCGCGATGCGGTAGCATAATTAACTGCAGGGGGTTGCGCCTGTAGGGAAGAGCGTCCCCATAATCAAAAACCCCTCGAACGAGGGAAATCTGACGAAGTCTGCTACATCGGCCGCATCCGTTTAAACCTTCGATACATGGTGCCATAAATCAACTTGGCATCTTCGGAGAGGTGGACGGATAGCTCCAATTAGCATCTGCCCCGAATTTCAGGCAAGACGTTTATCGCGTCTCCGCCGCGTCATTCGGAGGGGAATAGATTCTGGCACGTCCGGTGGGACCTCTTCCTCTTTCCACTCCACACTTCGTGTGTCATGTTCGCAAACGAATCGCGGTTTGCTGTGGTTGCCTGTGGATTCGAGGTACTTAGATTTGGTGTCTTGCTCCGTGCAGTAAATAGAAGATCGATGGCTTCAAACTACACTAACTGCAATTGCAACTCTCACTGGTGATTGCGGTGGGGTATGGGTATGATGAGAATTATTTGAGCCCGTGGATTGTATACGGTAGTCAATTTAGGGAATAACCGTAGGGCCGGGAGAATTTTGAGAAATTAGATTTTGGTTGGCGTCTGCATCGCTGCACTGGAACATGATATCAGGAGCGACTCATCATTCTCCGTTTGGGGACTTGGAATTTGGATCTTGTTTGGCATCAGCATTGCTGCATTGGAATAATGCCAGGAGCAACTCATCATTTGCCCCGAGAGGACTTGGGATTTGGTTTTTTGGGTCGGCATCAGCATCGCTAACACTGAAGCGTAACACCAGGAGCGACCCATCATTTGTCGTTGCCCGTTGGGGAATGATGGCTTAGGAGACAAGTTTAGGTCCCTATCACCTAAGGCTTTTCAATTTTATGAGCCGTTAGGGTCCCATAAAAGCATTTTCACCCTAAGAGTCGAGAGGATCTCGCAGGTGTATGTTCTCCTTAGGAATCGTGAGGATTCCTAAGTGTGTTTCTCCTTTGTGAGTCGTAAGGATCTCACGCAGGGATTTTCTCCTAACAAGGTCGAGAGGACTTTGTGAGTGTATTTCATCTCTTTTCACAAGTTTGCGCCCTTTCGGGTTTTCACAGACTCGCCGGTAGTCCTGCTGTTTTTACTCATGGAGCCCTTTCGGGTTTTCATCCGTGCCCGTTTTGCTTGTGGACATACCGTTTTTTTTGCCGCTGGTAGGACTTTAAAAGTAGTCTCACCGGCAGGATTTGGGAGAGATAGGGGTCGTTTACGCCCGTGGATTGTATACGGTTTTGCAGGATGTATGATCCAGACCGTAGGGCTGGTGTGCTCAATTCGCCTGCGACTTGGAGCATTCACGCATAGTATTTCTTGAGATATCGGCCATTGATGGGTGGCATAGGCCTTTCTCCCTCGGCATTTATTAGTTGGTAGGATCCTCCGTCGAACACTTTCTCGATGACGTATGGTCCTTCCCGGTTTGGCTCGAATTTTCCCTTGGCATGTCGATTGGGGATGATCGGTCTTTTGAGGTGTTGGGGTAAAAATTTACACCCCGGTTGACCGAGTCAAAGTCAAGGTCAACCCCCAAGCTAGGTGAGCCCAAGCCCAGGTCAAGCGGGCCCACGCCCAAATCGAGCCCGCAGCCAGCGTCCCCATGCCAACAACAAAATCATGTAATAAATAATTTTTATGTAATTGTTTATGCATGAATGTGGGCATAAAGCCAATATTTTGTAAGCCCATGGCTTATGTGCCAAAATGAAATGGCACATGTGCCATGGGATGGCTAAAATGCCATTTTTGTAAAGCCCAAGGGGCTATATGTAAATATGTAAGCCTATATAAGGCAAAATGATGATGAATAAAATAAGACCTTTCATTCTCTCCACAAAAATTAGAGCTGAGCTCTTTCTTCCTTCTTCAAGGTTCCAAAACCTTCTTCTTTCTCTTGAATTAAATCAAGAGTTTTACTCTTCCTTTTTCAAAACTAAATAGTTTTCCACCACAAAACCCACAAAGGGGAACTTGGATCTGCCATTAGATCTCAGAAAGGAGAGATTTTGAGATCTCACATCTCTTGATCATCAAGATCCAGCAAGCAACAGGAGGAAGAAGAAGAACCCTTCCATTAACCCAACAAAAAAAAAAACAAAAAAAACACTCAGGAGTTTAACTCCTCTTTGATTTCTCTTCAGAGAAATCTTTTTAGGCTAAAAGCCTGTTGTGTGCGCAAGTCGCCCGCGTGCCGACACGTGGCGCGCGCGCTTGCGCAACTGCGCAAGTGCGCAAGTCGCCCGCGTGCCGACACGTGGCGCGCGCGCTTGCGCAACTGCGCAGTTGCGCAAGTCGCCCGCGTGCCGACACGTGGCGCGCGCTCTTGCGCAAGTGCGCAAGTCGCCCGCGTGCCGACACGTGGCGCGCGCGCTTGCGCACCTGAGCAAGTGCGCAAGGCGCCCGCGTGCCGACACGTGGCGCGCGCGCTTGCGCACCTGCACATCCCTTGGATGCCTTTTCCCTCTCTTTTTATGTACATACATATACACATACATATGTATACAAATTTACACATATACATACTCCGCCACATTCTCCCCCTCAAAAAAATTTTCGGGCCGGGGCGCTGCCCCGAACCCCGCAAGGGGGCTGCTAGCCCCCTTGACCCCCAGCCCGCTATCCGGGTAGCGGGACCCCCGTAAAAACTCTGCGTGGCTCCCGATATATCCAAACCCCCTTTCAAAATACACGTACACTGCACATTGAGTTCGCATGACCATTTTTAACCCGTTAATCGGAGGTTCCCTCGCCCCAAAGGCGAGGGGTAATTAACGGCAGCTTAGTCCGCGGCTGCCGGAGATTCGGATCCCCACAATCATTAAACCCCGGCCTACTCCAGGCAGGGGGAATCTGTAGTACGCCTGACAAGCGCGCGCGTATTCCCATCTCAATGGGGTGACGAAAAACACCCTACAGATTCTGGCACGCCCGGTGGGACCATCTCTCCTCCCATGTTTCGGGTTAAATGTTCATGCGAACTCAATCAATATACATATCGATTACCTATACTGAAATAATGTTTCTATTTACAGGGGTTAACAATTTCCAATTGCCATATTCGATTCAAGTCGGTATTTGAACGATTTTTCTTGGCCCCAGCTGGGGGCAAGGCCATCAACACTGACAAAGTAATAAGGCATCTCGGGCAAACTCCAGCGGTGCCCCTTACAGCTACTCAATCAGGTATGTTCTCTGAGCTCCTCGTCACATGACCTCCACGTCGTTAAACTGGAAACATATGACCTCTAAGTCTTTAAACTGGAAACAGATGACCTCTACGTCTTTAAACTAGAAACAGATGACCTCCAAGTCTTTAAACTGGAAACAGACGACCTCTACGTCTTTAAACTGGAAACAGATGACCTCCAAGTCTTTAAACTGGAAACAGATGACCTCTACGTCTTTAAACTGGAAACAGATGACCTCCAAGTCTTTAAACTGGAAACAGACGACCTCTACGTCTTTAAACTGGAAAACAGATGACCTCCAAGTCTTTAAACTGGAAACAGATGACCTCTACGTCTTTAAACTGGAAACAGACGACCTCTACGTCTTTAAACTGGAAAACAGATGACCTCCAAGTCTTTAAACTGGAAACAGATGACCTCTACGTCTTTAAACTGAAAACAGATGACCTCTAAGTCGTTAAACTGGAAACAGATGACCTCTAAGTCGTTAAACTGGAAACAGTCGACCGCCACGTCATTAAACTGGGAACAATCGACCACCACGTCATTAAACTGGGAAACAATCGACCTCTAAGTCGTTAAACTGGAAATGTAAAAAAAAAAAAGTGTAAATAAGAAAAAAAAGAATGTGTAAATAAATGAATAAAAAGAAAAGCCGAAATGATGGGGCAACTCGCAATAAAAATCAGCGAGTAAAAAAAAATGATGAAAATAAAGCCGAAATGATGGGGCAACTGCGAATAAATAGCCGAAATGATAGGGCAATCGCGATCATCGCGATAAGAAAAGCTGAAATGATAGAGCAATCGCGGTAAAATAATAAATAAAAAAAACAACAAAAAAAAAAAAACTACGGCGAATGATGAGTCGCTCCTGGTACCATATTCCAGTGCAGCGATGCAGACGCCAACAAAAATTCAAATTTCCAAAATTCTCCCAGCCCTACGGCCAGTCCCCAAATTGACTACCGTATACAATCCACGGGCTCAAATAATTCTCATCATACCCATGCCCCACCGTAATCACCAGTTACGCGGCCGGTCTCCGCTTTGGGAATGATGCTCTATTGATAAGACCCACTCATGTGTCCTCACGATACATGAGGAGAACAAACCTTTGTGGGATCCTTACGACTCATAAAGGAAAAACACACTTAGGAGTCCTCACGACTCTTAAGGAGAAAACACACCTGCAGGATCCTTACGACTCGCAGGGAGAAAATACCTTTATGGGACCCTCACGGCCCATAAAATTGAAAAGTCTTAGGTGATAGGGATCCAAACCTGTCTCCTAAGCAATCGCTCCCCAATCCCCAAGTGGCGAATGATGAGTCGCTCCTGGTACCATATTCCAGTGCAGCGATGCAGACGCCAACCAAATTCCAAATTCCAATCCCCAAGCGGCGAATGATGAGTCGCTCCTGGTACCATATTCCAGTGCAGCGATGCAGACGCCAACAAAGCCCTAAAATTTTTATGGCCCTACGTTCTGGATCATACATCCTGCAAAACCGTATACAATCCACGGGCGTAAAACGATCCCAATCTCTCCCAAGTCCTCCCGGGCACATGATGAATTGCTCCTGGCATTATTCCAGTACAGCAATGCAGATGCCAAACAAAAACCAAATTCAAATCCTCCCCGGGCACATGATGAGTTGCTCCTGGCATTATTCCAGTGCAGCAATGCAGATGCCAAACAAAAACCAAATTCAAATCCTCCCCGGGCACATGATGAGTTGCTCCTGGCATTATTCCAGTGCAGCAATGCAGATGCCAAACAAAAACCAAATTCAAATCCTCCCCGGGCACATGATGAGTTGCTCCTGGCATTATTCCAGTACAGCAATGCAGATGCCAAACAAACCAAATCCAAATCCTCTCTGGGCACATGATGAGTTGCTCCTGGCATTATTCCAGTGCAGCAATGCAGATGCCAAACAAACCAAATCCAAATCCTCTCTGGGCACATGATGAGTTGCTCCTGGCATTATTCCAGTGCAGCAATGCAGATGCCAAACAAAAACCCCAATTCCCAAATCCTCTCAAAGACAGATGATGATTCGCTCCTGGTACCATATTCCAGTATAGCGATGCTAATGTCAACTCAAATCAAACAAATCAAACCAACTAATTCCAACATCGACCTCTGCGTCAACCACAGGCACTCCGTCTCGGGGAAACGTCCTACAACAGGCACCCCGTCTCGGGGAAACGTCCTACAACAGACACTTCGTCTCGGGGAAACGTCCTACAACAGACACTTCGTCTCGGGGAAACGTCCTACAACAGGCACTCCGTCTCGGGGATACGTCCTACCACAGGCACTCCGTCTCGGGGATACGTCCTACAACTGGCACTCCGTCCCGGGGATACGTCCTACAACAGACACTCCGTCTCGGGGACACGTCAACCAGTGACACTCCGTCTCGGGGATACGTCCTACAACAGGCACTCCATCTCGGGGAAACGTCCAACCACAGGCACTCCGTCTCGGGGAAACGTCCTACCACAGGCACTCCGTCTCGGGGAAACGTCCAACCACAGGCACTCCGTCTCGGGGAAACGTCCTACCACAGGCACTCCGTCTCGGGGATACGTCCTACAACAGGCACTCCGTCTCGGGGAAACGTCCAACCACAGGCACTCCGTCTCGGGGAAACGTCCTACCACAGGCACTCTGTCTCGGGATACGTCCAACCACAGGCACTCCGTCTCGGGGATACGTCCTACAACAGGCACTCCGTCTCGGGGATACGTCCTACAACTGGCACTCCGTCCCGGGGAAACGTCCTACAACAGACACTCCGTCTCGGGGACACGTCAACCAGTGACACTCCGTCTCGGGGATACGTCCTACAACAGGCACTCCGTCTCGGGGAAACGTCCAACCACAGGCACTCCGTCTCGGGGAAACGTCCTACCACAGGCACTCCGTCTCGGGGAAACGTCCAACCACAGGCACTCCGTCTCGGGGAAACGTCCTACCACAGGCACTCCGTCTCGGGGATACGTCCTACAACAGGCACTCCGTCTCGGGGAAACGTCCAACCACAGGCACTCCGTCTCGGGGAAACGTCCTACCACAGGCACTCCGTCTCGGGGATACGTCCAACCACAGGCACTCCGTCTCGGGGATACGTCCTACAACAGGCACTCCGTCTCGGGGAAACGTCCAACCACAGGCACTCCGTCTCGGGGAAACGTCCTACCACAGGCACTCCGTCTCGGGGAAACGTCCAACCACAGGCACTCCGTCTTGGGAAAACGTCCTACAACAGGCTCTCCGTCTCGGGGATACGTCATACAACAGGCACTCCGTCTCGGGGAAACGTCCTACCACAGGCACTCCGTCTCGGGGATACGTCCTACAACAGGCACTCCGTCTCGGGGATACGTCCTACCACAGGCACTCCGTCTCGGGGATACGTCCTACAACAGGCACTCCGTCTCGGGGATACGTCCTACCACAGGCACTCCGTCTCGGGGATACGTCCTACAACAGGCACTCCGTCTCGGGGATACGTCCTACCACAGGCACTCCGTCTCGGGAATACGTCCTACCACAGGCACTCCGTCTCGGGGAAACGTCCTGCAGCAGACACTCCGCCTCGGGGAAACGTCGACCAGCGACACTCCGTGCCGGGGACACGTCTACCAAATCGCTTCGGATCAGAGCGTCGACCGTCCACGTCGTAAAAAGGGCAGTGCACCCCAAAAAGTGGGAACCAAAGCAAGTCGCCTCCACGCGAAAGAAGATCCATCAATTTCATGCACACGACCTACATATGCTGTGTGCATTTATTGATGGGGGGCAATTTGTTGGGGTAAAAATTTACACCCCGGTTGACCGAGTCAAAGTCAAGGTCAACCCCCAAGCTAGGTGAGCCCAAGCCCAGGTCAAGCGGGCCCACGCCCAAATCGAGCCCGCAGCCAGCGTCCCCATGCCAACAACA
The DNA here is from genome assembly GCA_030015575.1 of Agapanthus africanus. Taxonomy (NCBI): domain Eukaryota; kingdom Viridiplantae; phylum Streptophyta; class Magnoliopsida; order Asparagales; family Amaryllidaceae; genus Agapanthus; species Agapanthus africanus. Next base: position 35,682,462 of record CM057339.1, read on the forward strand.
AAATCATGTAATAAATAATTTTTATGTAATTATTTATGCATGAATGTGGGCATAAAGCCAATATTTTGTAAGCCCATGGCTTATGTGCCAAAATGAAATGGCACATGTGCCATGGGATGGCTAAAATGCCATTTTTGTAAAGCCCAAGGGGCTATATGTAAATATGTAAGCCTATATAAGGCAAAATGATGATGAATAAAATAAGACCTTTCATTCTCTCCACAAAAATTAGAGCTGAGCTCTTTCTTCCTTCTTCAAGGTTCCAAAACCTTCTTCTTTCTCTTGAATTAAATCAAGAGTTTTACTCTTCCTTTTTCAAAACTAAATAGTTTTCCACCACAAAACCCACAAAGGGGAACTTGGATCTGCCATTAGATCTCAGAAAGGAGAGATTTTGAGATCTCACATCTCTTGATCATCAAGATCCAGCAAGCAACAGGAGGAAGAAGAAGAACCCTTCCATTAACCCAACAAAAAAAAAAAAACAAAAAAAACACTCAGGAGTTTAACTCCTCTTTGATTTCTCTTCAGAGAAATCTTTTTAGGCTAAAAGCCTGTTGTGTGCGCAAGTCGCCCGCGTGCCGACACGTGGCGCGCGCGCTTGCGCAACTGCGCAAGTGCGCAAGTCGCCCGCGTGCCGACACGTGGCGCGCGCGCTTGCGCAACTGCGCAGTTGCGCAAGTCGCCCGCGTGCCGACACGTGGCGCGCGCTCTTGCGCAAGTGCGCAAGTCGCCCGCGTGCCGACACGTGGCGCGCGCGCTTGCGCACCTGCGCAAGTGCGCAAGGCGCCCGCGTGCCGACACGTGGCGCGCGCGCTTGCGCACCTGCACATCCCTTGGATGCCTTTTCCCTCTCTTTTTATGTACATACATATACACATACATATGTATACAAATTTACACATATACATACTCCGCCACATTCTCCCCCTCAAAAAAATTTTCGGGCCGGGGCGCTGCCCCGAACCCCGCAAGGAGGCTGCTAGCCCCCTTGACCCCCAGCCCGCTATCCGGGTAGCGGGACCCCCGTAAAAACTCTGCGTGGCTCCCGATATATCCAAACCCCCTTTCAAAACACACGTACACTGCACATTGAGTTCGCATGACCATTTTTAACCCGTTAATCGGAGGTTCCCTCGCCCCAAAGGCGAGGGGTAATTAACGGCAGCTTAGTCCGCGGCTGCCGGAGATTCGGATCCCCACAATCATTAAACCCCGGCCTACTCCAGGCAGGGGGAATCTGTAGTACGCCTGACAAGCGCGCGCGTATTCCCATCTCAATGGGGTGACGAAAAACACCCTACATGAGGACCAACACCAATTCGCCTTTCTTGAAAGCGCAGAGACGGGTTATCTTGTCATAGGCCCGTGACATTTGGGATCGGTATAGCTCCAGATTTTGCTGCACCGCGAGCCTCTTTTCTTCGAGGGTATCGAGCTCTTCAAGCCGAAGGAGCACGTTTTCCTCCTCCGTCAACTCGTGCTGAAAGGCCATTCTTAAGCTTGGAACTTCGACTTCGAGGGAGGGACCGCCTCCACTCCGAAGAGCAATGAGTAGGGAGTGGACTGAGTTGGAGTACGGTGCGTGGTACGATATGCCCACAATGCCTCATGAAGTTTGAGATTCCAGTCTCTCTTGTTGGCTGAAGCATTTTTCTTTAAGAGCTTGCACAGAGTTTTATTGAAGGCTTCGGCCAGCCCATTGGCCCTTGGATTATAGATGGAGGAATATCTCCAGTCTATCTTGTGTTGAGTAGCGAACCTTGCGACTTTGAAGCTCTTGAAAGAAGGCCCATTGTCAGATATGATTCTTCTTGGTGTACCGAAGCGGTATAGAATATTATGCTGGAAGAATGTCAGAATATCTCCTGTCTTGACTTCTTTTAGCGAGACAGCTTCAGCCCATCTGGAGAAGTAGTCTGTTGCGGCCAGTATGAACCGGTGGCCTCTAGATGATGGAGGATCAATTGGGCCAACTATGTCGGTGCCCCAAATTTCGAAGGGCCACGATGCCACCGTAGGATGCAATGGATTGGGGTGCTTGTGAATGAAATCACCGTGAATTTGGCAAATATAACATTTCTTTGCATGCTCTCCGCAATCCCGTATCATGGTGGGCCAGTAATACCCAAGAAGTTTAATTTGAAGTCGCATCTTGGGGCCAGATTGGTGAGCACCGCAAACGCCTGAGTGAACTTCTTTCATGACTTTTTGGGCTTCGGCCGATGACAGGCACCTGAGCCAGAGCTGGTCATATGACCTGCGGTATAGCGTGTCATTTACAAACACGTATCGGAGAGCTCTCTTCTTCAGCTGAACCCTCACAGACCTTCCTTCGGGCAGCTTGTCGTATCGGAAGTACTCTATGAAGGGTTCTCTCCAATCGGGCTCGTCTTGGATGATCGAAGCTTCTTCGGCGGGACTGCTCTTCTGTTCCGCGCTTTCCTCTTCTTGTAGAGAGACTGGGGGTAGAATTTGTCGGCTCCTGACTATGATCAGAATTTCATCCATGTCAGGATCAGCCAGCTCCTTGGCTAAGCGAGCGAGTACGTCAGCCTTTCCATTCAACGCTCTGGGGACTCTCATTAGTTCAATGTGAGTGAACCGTTTCATGAGTTCCACCACCCGGCTTCTGTACCGAGCTAACTCGGGTTTGTATATCTTATAGTCGTCGCTTACTTGGTTGACGACAAGTTGGGAGTCACCGCAGACCCGTAGCCGAAGGATTTCCATTTCTATGGCGAGCTCCAGACCAGCTATCAGAGCTTCATACTCGGCCTCGTTGTTTGTGCGAGGCTCGGTAAGAGCAAAAGAATGCCGTAGGGTTCCTATTGATGGCGTGATGAACACCAATCCTATCGCTGCTTTTATCTCCGAGACGCTTGATTTACTGGAGGTCCTTATCGATGAGGCCCCATCGAAGTAGAGCTTCCAACATGGATCGCCATTCTCGAGGTGCAGCACTTGTTCGTTGGGTAACTCGCAATTGAGTGGTGACCCTTCTGGTATGGGATGAGCCGCGAGAAAGTCTACAAGAGCTTCCCCTTTTACTGCTTTCTGAGGAGTATAAACTATGTCAAACTCAAGTAGCATGACAGTCCATCTTGCCATTCTGCCAGCTAGGCTTGCTTTGGTCATCAAGTGTTTGAGCGGGTCGACCTTGGAGATCAGCATAACCCGATGAGAGAGCAGATAGTGCCTCAGCTTCTTCACAGTAAATATCAGAGCCAAGCATTGCTTTTCGATTGGGGAATAGTTGTGTTCCGCCCCGACTAGAGTTCGACGAGGTAGTAGAGGGCATTTTCTTTTCCCTCCTCGTTATTCTAGGCAAGGAGCGCACCGAGTGACTCATCTAGCGCGGCAGTGTAGAGAATCGGCGGTTTATTTGAAACGGGAGCGGCCAGCACTGGAGGGTGCAACAAGTACTGTTTGATGCTTTCGAACGCTTCTTGACATTCAGCATCCCAGACAAAAGGAGCTCTTTTCTTCATGAGCTTTGAGAAGGGCCTACATCTCCCCGATAAATTTGAGATAAACCTCCATATATAAGCAAGCTTGCCTTGAAAAGATCTTAGCTACGTCAGACTCTTCGGAGGGGGCATCTTCATGATGGCCTTTATCTTGGATGGGTCAACTTCAATCCCTCGATGTCGGACTATGAAGCCTAGGAATTTTCCCGATGACACGCCAAAAGCGCACTTTAAAGGATTCATCTTTAGATCGTATTCCCTCAGTCTGGTGAGAACGGTCCTAAGATCTTGGATGTGGTTGGCCTTGGCTTTAGTTTTGATGACCAGATCATCAACATAGCATTCGACGACTTTATGGATTAGGTCATCAAAGATATTAGCCATTGCCCTTTGATATGTAGCACCTGCATTCTTCAGTCCTAACGGCATCACCTTGTAGCAATATATTCCGATCGGGATTCGAAATGCTGTGTGCTTCTCATCCTCAGGCAACATCTTGATCTGATTATACACAGACGAGCCATCCATAAAGGTGAACAGCTCGTAATTTGAGGTGTCATCGACCATCATTTCCATGACCGGTAGCAGGAAGTCGTCTTTAGGACATGCCTTATTGAGGTCCCTGAAATCGACACAAACTCGGATCTACCCATTTTTCTTCTTCACTGGGACTATGCATGCGATCCAGTCCGCATATTTCTCTTCCCTGATGAAGCCGGCATCGATGAGCTTCTTGGTTTCCTCGATGACCTTTTCTTCTAGTTCCCTTCTCATTCTTCGAGGAGCTTATTTGACTGGCTTAGTATCAGGAGATATAACCAGCTTATGCACGGCCACTTCAGGGGAAAGGCCTGGCATTTCTTTGTATGTCCACGCGAAGCAGTCGACGAACTCATGCAGCAGGGCAATTATCTGCTCTTTCATTTCCTCCGAAAAGAGTGAGCTGATGTAGGTCGGCCTTAGATTATCGGGCGTTCCTAAGTCAATCTCGGTTAGCTCATCAAAGGTTGCTTGTTCGCCATCTTCGAGCTCTTGAGGAGCTTCTTCTGGCTCGGCTATTTCGTCGTCATCATTTGATCATTCGCTGGCCTCACCAACATGAATCATGTAGCACGCTTTGGAATCAGGTTGAACATAGCCTATGCCCCGTCTATCTGGAATTCGTCCATCGATGAGTGCTCGGACCTGGGGCGGATGCCATACTCCTTCATAAAACATTGCTTCGGACTCCGTTTGATATAACCGGCATCCGCACTTTTTGAAATATTCCCGCATCTCGGGCGCATAGTATCTGGGATTGAGGATGGCTCTTATGCCTCTCTCATATGGAAGGCACGCGACAGACAAATCGTCCGGGTGCACAATGGGGTTTGACCCATAAAACAGGATGCCTTTCTGTTCACTTTTCCTTCCGGGGACGTAGAAAGTTTTCAGCTGGTCCACGGTGGAGACTGACAACGCATCGAGCTCTTTGCACATCTGCTCCGGTACCCTTGTGACGTCTAGGGACCCTTCCGCAATTTCGAAGGTCTCTCGTAGTTTCGCTTGTTGCATGGGGGTCCAATCTGCACCGCTGTTGCACAGCAGGTCCTCTTCCTCCGACTCTTCAGTGTCGTTGCCAAGATGAGGGCAGACTTTGCTGCTAGATGGGCCTTCAGTATCGGATTCGTCCGTATCGCTACCAAAATGAGGGAGAGTTTTACGGAAGGACGGACTTCCGGCGTCGGACTCATCAGTGTCGCTACCGAAACACGGGCGCACTTGGGCATTTTTGCTTTTGAAAGTGACAGCCGGCTTTGATTTGCTTTTGAGTCTTGGGGCCGCTCTATCCTCAGTCAGTTGTGGCTTAGCATTTTGGTGGTTCATAAAGTACCGAGAATCTTCATATCAGACTTCATGCACACCGAACGGCTGGATGTCTCCGTCAATGCGTCTTTCTTCGCCATTTTTAGTATACTTCATGCATTGATGGAGAGTTGACGAAATGATGCCGTAATCGTGGAGCCACGGCCGTCCCAAGAGAATCTTATAAGACGTGTCCGCATCGATCACGTATATCTTAGCTTCGGTCTGCAGATCCCCGAATTTGATTGGCAGAGCTATAGACCCCAGAACTTGCTGGCAGTTTTGATTGAAGGTTTGAATGACAATCCTTTCCCTTGACAGGTGTCGGACGTCCATTGACAAACTCTTCAGTGTCCGCAAGTTCATGATGTTCACTGAGGACCCCAGATCAATTAATATGCGATTAATCTGATCTCCGTCGCTGTACCCGGTCACGTAAAGCGGCCGATTATGCTCAGTCGTTCCCAGTAGCAAGTCTTCATCCTTAAACGTGACTGCGGCGGCTTGCAAAGTGTACTGAGCTTCTTTCATATTAATTTCCGCAAAGCAAGCCTGATACCGCTCGGGGTTTTGTAGAGCGTGAATGAGAACATCTCTAAGTTCCTTAGATAGGACCATGGTATCGTAGATGCTAAGGAGAGACGGAATCTTTCGGAGGTGAGCCAAGACATTGTAGTCCACTGAGAAAGGACTTGAGTTCTCATTAGCCGGCTCTCTATCGTCTTCCTCATTAGCCACCTGTTTTTCTTTTCCTTTTGAGGCATTTTCCTGATTTGGCAGTAGAGCCCTGCTGCTTCTGAGCTGGACTTGGTTGGTGTTTGTGGCGAGCTCCTCGTCCTCTTCGGAAAAACAGAGATCCTCCTCAGAGTCGCTGCCCAGATGGATGGCGTAGCAGGTCACTATAGGGATCTCTTCATTGGATCCTTCTTCCAACTCCTCCAAAATCTCCGCTGCTTCTACGGGGAAGAACTCTTTCAAGTGAATTAGAGTTCTTTCCTTCTGTTCATAGTCTTCGAGGGAATCGATATATTTTTGAATGGTCGATCTCTCTGCAGACTCTTTTTCGCGCCGAGGTGTACTTTTCTTCTTCTTGAGCTTCTTGGATTTTGAGCCTGATGGAGCCGCATTGGCAGCTGGGCTGGTAGGTTTCTTCTGTCCTTCCCATTCCGTCCTGGGCTCTTTCCGAAGTAGCTTTATCATCTTCTTCGTCTTATTAGATATGTGCGTACTCCACGGAGGCCCCGGTGAGTCCATTTCATTTCTCAGGGTAGCGGGTTCAGCTGTCTGCTCCCCAAAAGCTTCAGCTTCTGTCTGTATAAAGTTGGTGGTTGTAACTTGATTGTTCACCAACACGCTTTTGGACAGCTCGGTCTCTCCAGCCTTGTACTGCTTCTCAACCCAGTCTTTGAAGATATAGCAATCCTCGATCGCATGGCTTACTACTCGGTGGTACGGGCAATATAGGGGATTGTCGGTCATTTTTTCTTCTTGAGGTCTTTTCGACTCTGGCAATTGTAGACCGTTGTTCAAGGCATCTTTAAATATCTTTCGGACCTTGTCCCTCCTGAAAGAGTAAACCTTGTTCTTTTTTTCTTCTAGGGAAGGCCCTTCTCCTCCTAGCACTGGCTTTCGAGACCGGTTGGTTTTAGATTCGCTCGCCCTTCGCTTTTCTTCATTGTCGGATGCATTGAAGACATTGGTACTGCTGGAACTCCCGCTTCTACGGTTGTCGTCCCGCTTGCTTTTCCAAGTCTTGTCTCTCTGAGAGTCCGGCGGGGACTCTTGCTTCGAGCGTTCCAGCATTTGGACTTTCTTGGTTAGCTCCTGAAATGTCTTGAGACCTGCTATACACAAGAATGGGACCATCCAATTGCTGAGGTTCCCAATGAGAAGGCTGACGGACTGGTCTTGCTCTAGCGGCGGTTCGCACTTGACCGTGAGATTACGCCATCGGGCGATAAAGTCGGTGTTGCTTTCATTCTTCCCCGGCTTGGTCCTTACAAGGTTGGCAATGTAGATTTTATCACTGACACTCATGAACCTTTACCGAAATAGAGACTCCATTTGGGCAAAGGTAATGACGGACCCGTCTGGTATACTCGCGTACCAGTCGAAGGCGACACCGGTCAGGCTGTTGACAAACTGACGAAGAAGGAGCGTGTCATTGCACCCTGTATTTCCGCACGAAATTTGAAGTGGGCGACGTGCTGATTTGCATTTCCCGTCCCGTCGAACCTTCTGAACGTAGGAATGACGTAGCCGCTCGGGAACTCGATCAGATCGTACTGTGTGGGATATGGCCGCCCATTACTGCCAATTTCTTTCTGAGCTTCAGCTTCGGCCACCAATGTTTTAACCTTGCTGGTGACCAAATCCATTATCCGATCTTGTGTTAGCGGGATAGTGCTATCTAGGGCCAAGGCATCCCCAGAAGCGGAATGTGGCCGGCTTTCGTGCGGCTCGACCAGTCTTGGACCCAAAGGGACAGGCATTGGCTGCTTCGGATTGTCATCACCCGGCTGATGGGTAGCGACTTGTGCTTAATTGGGAGGCGCTCGAGCGATTTGAGCCGTGAGCTGCATCACAATATTCGTTAGGTCGTCAATTTTTGAATAGAGCTTGGCCATCTCTTTATCTTTGCACTTGAACTGTTTTCGAAGCTCTTGAAGCAGCTCTTGCTCCGCGGTCCTGGGGCGGAAAGTCCGCTCTTCCTCGCTGTACGAGCTTGACTCTGCCTGGACTGAAGGGTCCTTCTGCCTATCGTCCTCATCGAGAGGGTTTTCATCATCCAGCGGAGGCAGCTGTTCTTGGGAAGAGGCAACCACATTCAAGCCAGATTGGGCTTGGGATGTGGTGGCCCCATCCTTGCTTTTGCTATGAAGGTTGTCGCTGGGGCGCCCACCCGCCATATAGACCGTATGGATAATATATACAGCCGTCGTTTTATCATCGACGGCTGATTTCACAGATCGCTGTCTTGACCCCCCTGTTTCGGTTGCGGGCAGTCGATTGAAGGCGGCTGGCCTGACCAGGTTCTTGAATGGTACTGGCGCTTCTTTTCTGGGTTTGCCCCGCTACTTTCGTGCGGCACAGAGCGCCTGATAGACTCTTGAAGAGACAGTGTCATACTTTTTCTGTTGGGGCCGGGACACGTCTCTTTGTAGCGACGTTCGAACCGCTGTCTTCTTGATTCTGGCAGTCATGGCATTTCTCTGAACCCACTTCAGAGGTTCGAACGAATTGCTGATTTTTACGGCCGACTCAGCCGTCGTCACAGAGTAACCCTGCTCTTGGAACTTCACAAGATTCCACTTGACCGAAACCCTAGCCCTCTTGTTGGCTCGATACCTGAGCCGCTTCTGCCTAAACTTTTCTGTTTTAAGCACTTGGCAGACTTCAGCCCTTCGGGAAGACACTGTAGACCGGGCGATGGAGGATTTTGGAGACACGCTCGATTGTGCATTTGCTGGAGTCATCGCCTGAGCTCGTCTGCAACATTTGATGTCGCCCTTTGTACCGGAAGTCTTGCCCCCAGCTGGAGCACCAGAGAGTCGTTCAGACACCGTCTTAAGTTTCGGTTATGGTGCCTTGGCGATCACGACATTCGGCCTCTTGCCCCTTGAGACCGGCTTGGCCACCTGTTTTGCCAGGATTTCTGCCAGATGAGCGCTTCCGGCAGGGTAGATGATGATGGAGCCAAACTAGCGAGGCAGTTCCTCCCACTGTCGACTGAGGCTTGCGGAGAGAACCACACGAGCATTGACCATGACCACGTACGGGATCGGGGTCACGTTGGAAGCTGAATTCATCTTGGGAGACATTGTCGTCGAAAGTTTATTGCTTCACGGAAGAGAAAAAAACATCATTTCAGTATAGGCAATCGATATGTATATTGATCGAGTTCGCATGAACGTTTAACCCGAAATATAGGAGGAGAGAAAGGCCCCACTGGGCGTGCCAGAATCTGTAGGGTGTTTTTCGTCACCCCATTGAGATGAGAATACGCGAGCTCTTGACAGGCATACTACAGATTCCCCCTACCTAGGGTAGGCCAGGGTTTATTGATTGTGGGGATCCGAATCTCCGGCAGCTGCGGACTAAGCTGTTTTGAAGCTGATGAAGGGCTTCTCCCCTTGAGCCCTAGTTCTTCCCCAAAGTGGGGTTTCTGAAGATGGGTCTCCTTCTTCTTTCTTTTTTGGCCGGATCTTGAAGATCAAGAAGTATGAGATTTTAAAAATCTCTCCTTTATGAGATCTGATGGCAGATCTGAGTTCCCCTTTGTAGGTTTTGTGATGAAAAACTATTTTTTTTTTATAAAAGGAAGAGTAAAACTCTTGATTTAATTCAAAAAAAAAAGAAGAAGGTTTTAGAACCTTGGGGAAGAAGAAGATCATAGATCTGGATTTCTTTCTTAAGAGAGAAAAAGTTGTTGAGATATTTCATTATCTTTGCCTTTATAGGCTATACATTTTATATATAGCCCCTAGGGCTTTTCAAAACGGCATTTTGCCTATCCCATGGCTCATGTGCCATTTCTTTTTGCACATAAGCCACGGACTTTACAAAAATTTGGTTTTATGCCCATTTTTCTTACATTTATTCATAAAAATAAAAATAAAATAAGAGAAATACAACAAAATTATTTATTACAAAAATTTTATTTTGGCATGGGGGGAGGCCGGCCGCTTCATGTTCGGGCTCGACCCGGGCATGGGACCACTTGGCTTGGAGTTGACTTTGGTTTTGACTTGGTCAACCGGGGTGTAAATTTTTACCCCAACATCTGCCACATGTCCTGATTTGGTAGACCACCAATATCGAGCATCATCATTAGCCCCCTACTCTCGTCCCGACCAGCTGACGGGTCGGGCCGAGAGTGGTTTGCCGGATCATCCAAGGTGAGCTCATTTCCGAAGATATCGTCGGGCGTGTCTCTGGGCAGTTGGTTGTCTTTTCTGGATGAGGCCAGCTAATCAAGACGAGATCCTTTTCATTAAAGAGGGCACGCCGGATCGTGTGCTCTTTGGTGAAGCGACGGGCCACGCATCGAGTGCCGGTTGGCTGATGTGACGTGCCGCAGGCTTCTGGCATCCAATGGGACGCTGCCAATGTGCTTATGACAGGTGGAGTGATCGTGGTCGTTGAGTGCAGCGAGCCGTTTTGGCGGGGGTCGACCGTCACTGTTGGATGAGAACGCTGGCTGTATAAATCGAGGGGAGGCATGTTTAAAGATCTCTCTCTCTCTCTTCCCATTTTCCTGATTCTGAGTCTTGTTAGCTCAGCACTCTCCCCTTTAGGTCGGATCTCAGCGTTTTCTTTTCTCAAGGATTTTTTCCTATCAGGTTAGATGTCTTGTTTTAAGGAGTTTGTAGATGTCGTAGGGGTAGATAGTAGGGATTCATCCTCTGGGTTGGAGCCCCCTCGGGAAGTTGGGGTCAGATCCTCTCCCCGCGGGCGCGTGTCTGGGGCGGTTCCGGGAGCGGTGGCGGCGGAAGCGCCTGGTGCATCGTCCTCAGTAAGATATGAGGACGAGCTTGCCACCGCTCGGGCTCGTTTCTATATTCCCTCCGGCTACACGCTGCGATTGGCCAAGGAAGGAGAGAGGGCAGATCAGGTGAGGGGTAGAGAGATCGCCTTGTACCTGGAAGCCCTCTGGGCCGGAATGCGCCTGCCTTTCTCTCCCGAGGTTGTAGCTGCGTTAAATTATTTTGGGTTAGCCTTGGGCCAGCTGGTGCCGAACTCCTGGAGAATTCTCCTTGGGTTCCTGGTCCAGCTGAAGTTGCAGACGATCCCCTTTAGTCTGTCCATCCCCGCCTCCTCCCTTATTTATAAAAGTCATCCCGGAACTCGTGCAGGCGACCCGAGGTGGGTTTACCTCTCCTTTAGGAAACAGCGTGGGAGTGTAGTCGGGTCAGGGGTTGTCGTCCTGCCTTCTTCCATCAACGATTGGAAGAAGAATTTTTTCTTTGTCGGGCCGCCAGAGGGTGAGGACTGGCCCATACCCGTCCAGTGGTCTAGGGATGGGTGCTGGCAGGGAAATCCATCCAATGACCCCGACGCGGCGAAAGTGGCAGCGTAGGAGCCTATTCCTTGGGCTGATGTGCTGCTTTCTGAGCGAGCCCTCAGTTGGGCCGGGCTCAGCCCCACCCAGTTCGTCGGTAAGTTAGGAGCTGGTATTTGTTTTTACTTTGCTTGTGTCGCTTATTCCACTATATCTTGTCTTGTGCAGAAACCATGGATGCGGGCCTCCTCCGAGCAGCTATGCGCAAGCCGAAAAAGGGGTCGAAGGCTAGAGAGGCCAGCTCTTCCCGTCAGACGTCGGCCCCAGCTTCCCCAGCAGCCGTCCCCCCTAGCGCTCGAGTGCGGATCACGCCCCGGGGCCCAGCCAGGTGCCGAGCAGAAAGAGGGCTCGGGGAGAGGACGCCCGAGCTTCGGAGGTGGAGACGAGCTCTCCGCCGTCGTCTCTCAAGAGGTTCCCCCGAACAGTTCCGCGGACCCCGGCCTTTCTGATCTTGGTGGACGAGGGGGAGCTCCGCTTCGAGGTGCCCTCGGGGCTTTCCGTCGCTGACAGCGCGACACCGCGTCTTGCCTGAGATTCGGGGCAGATTCTAATTGGTGCTATCCGTCCACCTCTTCGAAGATGCCAAGTTGATTTATGGCACCACGTATCGAAGGTTTAGACGGATGCGTCCGATGTAGCAGACTTCGTCAGATTCCCCCTCGTTTGAGGGGTTTTTGATTGTGGGGACGCTCTTCCCTGCAGGCGCAAGCCCCTGCAGTTAATTACGCTACCGCATTGCGGTAACAACTTTCTCCTTCTCCAGATGGTCACTTCGTGTCGTGGGTGTCTGTTTTGTATTTTGTTGCCCGTGGATTGTTTACGGAGACTGAGTTATGTCGTCGCCCGTAGGGCGTGGACTAGTCCAAATCCGTATTATCTTAGATTTAGGTTTGGGGGGGGGGGGTTTGGTTTGAGGATACGTCAGCCATACTTGAGGCTAAGATCAACTCAAACGTTTGTTAAGGATACGTTAGTCTAACTTTGTGACTAAGATCAACTTAACGGGATCGTTTAGATCCGACAAAAGAGCGTTTGAACTCTAATGTTCCAGTTTAGGGACATAGTGGTCCATGAATGTATGGCCGTCGGGACGCGTCACCTCTCTGACGACGTTGAAGGATTACAACGACGGATGTCAGAGGAGTTCAGGGATGTACCCTCGAGCCAGAGTTAATTGGGGGGATTTATAGTCCACTCTGTTTGAAGGTTTAAGGATACGTTAGCCATCTTTGAGGCTAAGATCAACTTAAACGGGACCGTTTAGATCCGACAAAAGAGCATGCGGGGCTCTATTGTTCTAGTTTAAGGACATTGCGGTCCATGGGTAGTTTAAGGACATTGCGGTCCATGGGTAGTTTAAGGACATTGCGGTCCGCTGTTAGTTTTAAGACATCTCGGTCAAGGTTAAGGACGTCGTAGTCCATGGGTTTAAGGACCCCACAGTCCGTTGTTAGTTTTAAGACATCTCGGTCAAGGTTAAGGACGTCGTAGTCCATGGGTTTAAGGACCCCACAGTCCATTGTGCTCTGGATGCTTCACACGGGTTCACTGCCGTGCTTGGCGAGGACCAGGCTCCGCTCTGGACGTTTTCCACGGGGTCAAAGAGTGACATTATCCGCGTTCCACGTAACCAGGAATTTTTGCATTAGACATGAGTTTAAGGACCCTATAGTCCATATCAATGTGTGGTCGTCGGGACCCGTTACCTCTTTGAAGACATTGAGGGATTACAATGCCAAGTATCAAAGGAGTGACGAGATGTACCCTAGAACCGGAGTGGATTAAATAGTCCTTGGCCCAATTTAGGGTCAAGACGAATTGATTATGTTATGAGTCCATTGGACCAGTTAATCACCAATTGAGGACTTATGGCCATCTTGGGCTAAGTCCAATCAGGAGAGGCTTTGCCTCTATCCGTTTAGGCCAATTGGGCCAAAGCATAGTGTTAAACACTACAGAGCAGTCAGTGTTGAACACTGGGAATGGGGTTGACAAGTTAGTGTTTAACACTAAGAGATAATTGGTGTTAAACACCAGCAACAAGGCTTTTCAAATTAGTGTTAAACACTAAAACAGATCAGTGTTGAACACTGCAGATGAAGCTTTTTATTTAGTGTTGAACACTAAGGCCCAACAGTGTTTTAACACTGGGCTCGAGAGTTTTAATTTAGTGTTAAACACTAAGGCAAGAGGGGTCACGTGGCGGCACGTGAGAGCGCCCTCCCTTTATTTATTCTGAGATTATCGTGTCTTTCAGAGCGTCACGTGCCATCACGTGATGGGCATTCAAATGCCTATGTATTAAAGCTTCTGCCGAGGGTCACGTGGGTCACGTGGGGTGTTGCCTTAAGGGGCTTTCTGTAGATCTCTTGGGGGGTCACGTGATGGCACGTGACCCTGCCTCTATGTATTTTGTTTAGAGGCTTTGTTAATCTTTTTTCAGGAATTAAATTCCTCGAGCTGTAAATTTCGGAGGAATTAAATTCCTACTTCCTTTCGAAGACTTATGTTCTGGAATAGAGTTTAACTCTGAATTTTTTGTAGGAATTACATTCCTCATATATGTGAAGGGCTGAATAGGGTTAAACCCTAATAAAAGCTTTTAAGGAATTGAATTCCCATTCCCTGTTAAATGATGATTAAGGGAATTAAATTCCCGTTGTTTCAACAGAACTAAGTTCTTAATTAGGGTTAAACCCTGTTTCTTTTTATTCTGAAGGAATTAAATTCCCATGATATAGGGTCAAGCCCTAACTTTTATTTTAAAGGAATTAAATTCCTATAGTTCTGTGAGAATTAAATTCTCGTGCTTGTATTCCTTCTCCATGTTTTGGATCTGCATGGCAGGATCTCAACCCATTGAGAATTAAATTCTCAACCTTAAGGGGAGATGTGCACTTTGCAGGTCCTCCATCAAAGAGAGAAGAAATATGTTCTTCTGTTTTTACATTATCAGAGTTAAACTCTGTTGAGAATTAAATTCTCTTTCTTTCAAAAGGCCTTCCCTTTCTTACCTAGGGTTTTTTGCAGAGGATCCGAGTCTTTTCAAAGTATCAAAGCTCTCCTCTTTTTTTTCTTTTTTCTTCTCTGCGCATATATATTTTTCTCTGTGTCTCTTGGCTCCTATTTATAGGAGAAGCAGCCGAATCAATCAGTTTTTGACGAATCTCCATTGAGATTTGATTTGCATTCAGCATCCATTTTGGGCCTTTGGATTATTAGGTGAATTTTATTCACCATTGGATTTTAAATCCAGAGATTCTCCCTTGTTATTTTGGTTAGATTTAAAGGGGAAATCTTTCCAAACCCGAGATTTTCCCATAGATAGATGATATTTCATCACCTCTGAATCTTTAATTTGATTGGTTCCAGATAGTTGCTTTCTTTTGGAAAGATTTGAATTTCCTTCAGAATTTAATTCTGTTGACAAAATGGGCTTGGACAGCCGGTCACGTGTGACCACGTGACCCATGGTCACGTGTGAGCACGTGACCCCCTTTGGCATGATCCTTTTCCTTTCTTTTGCGCTCTGTCTTCTGATCGTTGCTTAAACGTCACGTGCTGCCACGTGACCCCTGGTCACGTGTGAGCATGTGACCCTTGTTTGAACTCTCTCTTTCCTTGGTTCAACTGGAGAACGAGTCTGCTGTCTTGAACGTCACGTGGCAACACGTGACCCTGGTCACGTGGAAGCACGTGACCTCTTCTGAAGCCTTTTCCTTGACTTGATCAGGGAACTGGTGTGCCTTTTGACTCTTGCATTTAAATGTCACGTGTCGCTACGTGACCCGGGTCACGTGGGAGCACGTGACTCTTTCTGAAGTCCCCTTTTCTTCAACGTAGTCAGGAAACTGAACTTGCTTTGATGATGTTTTTAGGTGTCACGTGTCAACACGTGACCGCTAGTCACATGTAAGCACGTGACCCTCTTCTGAAGCTTTTCCCAGAAGCTTTCCTGATTTTAAATCAGGAAACAAATGTCCCCACAGCGTTGTTCTCACGTGTCCGCACGTGAGTGCAACGCTGTCACCTCTTGTGACCGTTAGATTCCTCTAGGGATCTGGGGAGATAAAACGTCCTTTCAGAAGCGCCTTCACTTTTTCATGCCCTTCCTTTCAAACCTTTCTTTTAAGAATTTGATTCTGCTTATCAGAGCTTAGTTCTCTGTTGTGTCTGTGCAGTGCCGCCTTACTTTCCAATCAAAGGCTAGTGCTCACGTGTTGCGCATGCAAGGATCTGTTTGATGGGGACGTTTCATTTCCCTAACCTGATTCCAATGCGTCGTTGGATTTCATTTCCAACGCTCTCCCCTTCTTTCTGGGCTTTGAGAATAGTCCCACCATGCACAACATTTTTTGTGCATAGCATTAAATGCTCCCCTTTATAAGCTGAACCCATGCCTTGCTTCTTTTCTTCACAGAGAAGCCCATTCGTGCCTTAAGGCGGTCATCTTTGAAAACCTGATCAATCGCCATGGCTTGCCATCGTCCCCATGCTCGTCGGGAACCATGGGAGGTGCCCCTCGAGGAGATAATTCCTCGCTTCGCTGCGCGGCTGGCGGATCCCTTTCTCACCGACGCTCAATGTGACACGGTGAGGTACGAGCTACTGACCCGTCGGGGCTCTCCTCTTCCCATGGGCTCCATTTGGCTCCGAATGATCTTCCTGTCTGTGCTTGCCGATATACCCCCTCATCCGGCGGAGATGACTTCGGCGATCCTTGACGCGGCGGAGGACAAGCTTGAGTGCTTTCATGAGGCTTGTCTAATCACTCAAGCTCTGAAGGATCACTCAGTTCATTTACTGAGTCAAATAAGAGCTCGTCGGGCCGTCATGTTTGCTTTCGCTGATGAGCACGGCTCCAACCGGTGGGGAGCGACTTCTCGCGAGAATCGTCGCTTCGATGTGCTGGAGAAAGCGGAGAGAGAGATGGAGAATTTTGTGTTTTGCTTTGTTAACCCTTGTATTTCTGATCCCTTGTTTGGTGATCTTTTCCCACCAATGTAGTGTGTTTGAATCAATGTACTCCTTTAATCATTGGTGGTTTGTATGCTTTCTGTTGAATTTTCATGCTTGTCAGATAGTCGCACGTGTGTCTTACTTGCGTAAATGAGCCGTTTTTTTTTTCTTTAATTACGAGCACCATCATTACGTTGCATGCACATCAGTGCCTCAGGCAACATTTCCTTTTAAACATTCGTACAGTTGCAAATGCGTGCCTGATAGGATGCAGATCAGAAACTTGCCACGTTATCTCCCGTATCGGGTGGTTTGCGCTGGTTTTAGATCGAGTATTGTTTGTTGAAGGGAGGTTTGTAAATGAAGACATATTCTTCTCTTCAATGGTGTGTCCCCTTTCTATTGAATGTATGCTGCGGATATTCTATCTCGATCTCCTTGCAGGACAGCGATGGCTTAGGATTCAGGGTTAAGATCTGCTTCCTAAGACTTTTGCATTTTACGAGCCGCGAGGGTCTCATAAAGAGTTTTTCTCCCTACAGGTCGAGAGGATCCCATAGGTGTGAGTTCTTCTTAAAGATCGTGAGGATCCTTAAGCGGGTTTTCCCTTGAGAGTCGTAAGGATCTCGCAAGAGAGTTTTTCTTCCTTACAGGTCGTGAGGGCCTGCAAGTGTTGGATGTGATCATCCTCATCCGCGTTTCACGGAATCAGGGATCTCTCAAGGTATTGTAGTTTAAAGACGTCACGGTCAAGGTTAAGGACCTCATAGTCCGTGGATTTAGGGACTCCACAGTCCGGTGTTTGGTTGCAGGGACCCGTCACCTCTTTGAAGACGTTGAGGAATTACAACGCCGGGCATCAAAGGAGTGAAGAGATGTACCCTTAAACCAAGGCAAAATCTGTAGGGAATCGGGGTGGTTGATCGTTAGTTTTAAGACATCACGGTCGAGGTTAAGGACGTCATAGTCCGTGGATTTTAAGGACTCCACAGTCCGGTATTTGCTCTGGATGCTTTACACGGGTTCACTGCCATGCTCGGCGAGGACCAGGCTCCGCTCTGGACGTTTTCCACGGGGTCAAAGAGTGACATCATCCGCGTTCCACGTAACCAGGAATTTTGCACTAGATGCTTCACACGGGTTCACTGCCGCGTTAGGCGAGGACTAGGCTCCGCTCTGGATGCTTCGCATGGGTTCACTGCCATGCTCTGCGAGGACCAGGATCCGCTCTGGACGTTTTCCACGGGGTCAAAGAGTGACATTATCCGCGTTCCACGTAACCAGGAATTTTGCACTAGATGCTTCACACGGGTTCACTGCCGCGTTAGGCGAGGACTAGGCTCCGCTCTGGATGCTTCGCACGGGTTCACTGCCATGCTCTGCGAGGACCAGGATCCGCTATGGACGTTTTCCACGGGGTCAAAGAGTGACATTATCCGCGTTCCACGTAACCAGGAATTTTGCACTAGATGCTTCACACGGGTTTACTGCCGCGTTAGGCGAGGACTAGGCTCCGCTCTGGATGCTTCGCACGGGTTCACTGCCATGCTCTGCGAGGACCAGGATCCGCTCTGGACGTTTTCCACGGGGTCAAAGAGTGACATTATCCGCGTTCCACGTAACCAGGAATTTTTGCACTAGATGCTTCACACGGGTTCACTGCCGCGTTAGGCGAGGACTAGGCTCCGCTCTGGATGCTTCGCACGGGTTCACTGCCATGCTCTGCGAGGACCAGGATCCGCTCTGGACGTTTTCCACGGGGTCAAAGAGTGACATTATCCGCGTTCCACGTGACCAGGAATTTTGCACTAGATGCTTCACACGGGTTCACTGCCGCGTTAGGCGAGGACTAGGCTCCGCTCTGGATGCTTCGCACGGGTTTACTGCCATGCTCTGCGAGGACCAAGATCCGCTCTGGACGATTTCCACGGGGTCAAAGAGTGACATTATCCGCGTTCCACGTTACCAGGAATTTTGCTGATTGTATCCGTATTTCACGGGATGAAGGTTTGACTGTTGGCGATATGTATTCCACCGAGCCATGGAACTGGGAGTGGCCGCTGTTCCGCTTAGCTTGAAGTTGTGTCCGTTGTTACGAGACGATCTCCAGGTTATTTGTGAACCGTCGAGATTTGGCTTCCTCTCATGATGAAACCTGGGGGGAGGAGTATGATCCCTTCTTTGTTTGTGCCCCTGGATTGTATACAGGGATTGTTGTAGTATCACCTGTAGGGCAAAAAGGTTTCATTTCTCCATCATTTCCTTTATTCTTTCCGCGATGCTCTATCATTTCAGCTTTTTATATCGCGAAGGTCGCGATTGCCCAATCATTTCGGCTATTTTTCGCGGTGCCCAATCATTTCGGCTATTTGTTTTATTTTTACTCGCTGCTTTTTTATTGCGAGTTGCCCCATCATTTCGGCTATTTTTCATGCATACATTTTTACTTGCTGCTGTTTATTGCAAGTTGCCCCATCATTTCGGCTATTTCGTAGGCATGTATGGCTTGCTAGCTTTTTCGCCGCAAGCTCGGATTTTGGACACCGATTTCGGCATCAGCATCGCTGCAACTGGGATGTTGCCAGGAGCGAATCATCATTTGCCTCTGTCGATGTTGAACAAAGGTGGCTTAGCAAACAGGGTTAAGGTCCTGTCGACTAAGGCTTTTGACTTCATGAGCCGTAAGGGTCTCACAAAGGTATTTCTCCCTACAAGTCGTGAGGATCTTGCAGGTGTATTTTCTCCTTAGGGATCATGAGGATTCCTAAGTGTATGTTCCTCTGTAAGTCGTAAGGATCCTACAAGAGGGTTTTCTCCTTATGAGTCGAGAGGACCTACAAGGGTTGGACTTTGCTGGGGAAATGTTTATTCGCGCCCGTGGATTGTATACAAGGGTCAGTATTGAGCCTCTTGTAGGGCAATATCAGAGGTTGTGGAGGATTTGCTTAAGAACAGGTTCAGGTTTCTGTAACTTAAGACTTTCAAATCTCATGAGCCGTGAGGGTCCCATAAGAGAATTCTCCTTACGAGTCGTGAGGATCTCGTAAGTGTATTTTCTCCTTAGGAATCGTGAGGATCCCTAAGTGTGCTGCTCCTTTGTGAGTCGTAAGGATCTCACGCAGGTGGTTTCTCCTTACAAGGTCGAGGGGACCCTACAAGTGTCTTTTAACGAGGTTACGCCCTTTCGGGTTTTCACAAACACTCGCCAGTAGTCCTGCTGTTTTTACTCACGGAGCCCTTTCGGGTTTTCATCCGTGCCCATTTTGCTTATAGACATACCGTTTTTTTTTATTCGTTTTCACTTTTTTTTTTACAAGGTCGCGCCCTTTCGGGTTTTCACGAACACTTGCCGGCAGCCCTGCTGTTTTTACTCACGGAGCCCTTTCGGGTTTTCATCCGTGCCCATTTTGCTTATGGACATACCGTTTTTTTTTATCATTTTTTTATCTTCTTTTTTTTTTATCCATCTCGTCAGCCTAAGGATGCTGCGGTAGTAGTTTTAGGGACGTTTCGGTCCGTTGTTAGTTTAAGGACGTTTCGGTCCGTCGTTAGTTTAAGGACGTTTCGGTCCGTCGATAGTTTAAGGACGTTTCGGTCCGTCGATAGTTTAAGGACGTTTCGGTCCGTCGTTAGTTTAAGGACGTTTCGGTCCGTCGATAGTTTAAGGACGTTTCGGTCCGTCGATATAGGAAGGCCGGCTGCTGCTTGTAAAGTCTGAGCCTAGGAAGATAGTGAGCGGACATAGTCGTCGTCATCCATCATTGACCTAGGCTACAACTTATTAAGCGTGGTATTTCTTCAAGAAGCGGCCGTTTATTGGCCTGAAAGGCCTTTCACCGTGCATGTCCATGAGTAGGTAGGCTCCACCCTGGTAGACCTTGTCTATGATGTACGGGCCTTCATAGTTTGGCTCAAATTTTCCCCGCTTGGCACGATTGGGGATCATAGGTCTTTTGACCACTAGTACGAGTTCGCCTTGGCGGAATGTCCTCGGCCTGGTCAATCTTTCGTACGAGCGCGTCATCTTTGCTTTGTAGGCTTCCAGATGTTGTTGCGCTATGAGCCGGGTTTCATCGAGGGCATCAAGCTCCTCAAGCCGAAGGTGAGCATTTTCTTCGTTCGTCAGCTCGTGGTGGACTGCTATTCGTAGGGAGGGTAACTCTATCTCGAGGGGGAGCACTGCTTCTGTCCCAAATACCAACGCGTACGGCGTTGTGTTTGTGGCCGTCTTGAATGTAGTTCGATAAGCCCAAAGGGCTTCTTGTAGCCTTTCGTGCCAGTCTCTCTTATTCCTGGAGACGGTCTTTTTTATGATCTTCGTCAAGGTGTTATTGAAAGCCTCGGCCAGACCGTTAGCTCGTGGATTGTAAATTGAAGAATATCTCCAGTCTATATTGTGCTGCTGTGCGAAGCGGCTAATCTTATGGCTTCGGTAGGCCGGCCCGTTATCGGAGATAATTCGCCGTGGAGTTCCGAACCGATAGATGACGTGCGTCTTGAAGAAATGGAGGATATTCTCCGTCTTCACTTCCCTCAGTGGTACTGCTTCTGCCCATTTGGAGAAGTAATCAGTTGTCGCCAGAATAAAACGGTGTCCCCGGGATGATGCTGGCTCAATGGGGCCGACTATGTCAGTCCCCCACATTTCGAATGGCCAACTAGCCAGCGTCGGGTGCAGTGGATTCGGATGTTGGTGGATGAAGTCTCCGTGGATCTGGCATGAGTGGCATTGCTTCGCATACTCGAGGCAGTCCTGGATCATCGTGGGCCAGTAACAACCCATCCGTTTAATTTTTAACTTCATCTTTGGGCCTGCTTGGTGAGAACCGCAAAGTCCGTCATGAACTTCCTGAATGACTCTTTCTGCTTCGTCAGGTCCCAAGCATCTCAGCCATAGAGAATCAAATGATCTCTTGTATAGAATGTCGTTGACAAAAGCGAAAGATAAAGCTCGTTTCATGAGCTGATGCCTTGAGGACGCTTCTTCGGGCATTCGGTGGGATTTGAAGTAGTCTATGAAGACTTCCCTCCAGTCTTCGGCCTTCTCACGGTCTTTTATTTGTAGGGTCGTCTGCTCAATCGGTCCCTTTTCTCTGCATGATTCCGGAGATATTTCTGCCGGGGCGAGCACTCGACGGCTTTGTACCACGATTCTGACGTCATCGAGGTTCTCGTCAGCCAGTTCTTTAACAAGTTTAGCCAACGAGTCTGCTTTGCTGTTTTCCGCGCGCGGTATGTTCTCCAAAGTATAGGAAGGAATTTGGGTCAATAGTTGTTGCACCCTTTCGCCGTACTTCACCAACTCTGGCTTGCACGTTTGGTAGTCACCATTTACTTGACTAACGACCAGCTGAGAATCCCCGTATATAAGGAGGTCTTCAATTCCCATGTCGATGGCGATCTCGAGGCCTGCTATCAGAGCTTCGTATTCAGCTTCATTGTTTGTCCTCGGCTCTGTTAAGGAGAAGGCGAAGCGCATTATCCCTCCTTGTGGAGTTGCAAAGATGAGGCCTATCCCTGATTTGATCATTGGGATACCTTGTTTCTGTTTCTTTATGGAGGACGCTCCATCGAAATAGAGTTCCCATCGGGTGCTTCCGCCGCTAATCGCATCAAATGCATGCTCGTCCGGCAAATCGCAATTCAGAGGAGAATTGGCCGGTATCGGGTGCTCGGCGAGGAAGTCGGCAATGGCCTGGCCTTTCACTGCCTTGAGAGGTTGATACGTTATCGAGAACTCCATCAAGAGCAGGGCCCACTTAGCGAGTCGTCCCGTCAATATGGCTTTCGACATCAAATATTTGAGAGGGTCCACCTTCGAAATAAGACGGACTTCATGTGCTAATGCGTAATGTCTAAGCTTTGTTATTGCGAAGATCAATGCCAAGCAGTGCTTTTCAATGGGGGAATAGTTGCTTTCTGCACCCAGTAGAACTCGACTTAAGTAGTAGAGTGCTCTCTCTTTCCCCTGATCGTTCTCTTGTGCCCATAATGCGCCCAAGGAACCTTCGAGGGCGGTTGTATAAAGAATGAGGGGTTTTCCCTTGACCGGCGCGGCCAACACTGGAGGGTTTTGCAAGTATTGCTTGATCTCGTCTAGTGCACCTTGACATTTGTGATCCCAAACGAATGGAGTTCCCTTTTTCATCAGGTGGCCGTAAGGACGGCATTTGCCCGAAAGATTAGCGATAAACCGCCGGATGTATGCGAGCTTCCCTTGGAGAGACCGCAGCTGCTTGAGCTTTCTTGGCGGAGGCATTTCCATGATCGCTTTAATCTTTGCCGGATCTATTTCAATACCTCGGTGTCGAATGATGAATCCCAGAAATTTGCCCGAGGAGACTCCAAACGCGCATTTGAGGGGATTCATTTTCAAATTATATTGCCGAAGGCGTCGAAATACAGTCTCCAGATGTTTTAAATGCTCTTCGTACGACATGCTCTTCACTACAAGGTCATCGATATAGCACTCGACGATGTCATGTATGAGATCGTCGAAGATCTTTGTCATGGCCCTTTGATAGGTAGCGCCAGCGTTCTTTAGACCAAAGGGCATAACCCTGTAGCAAAATATACCCAAAGGGGTGTGGAAAGCGGTGTGCTTCTGGTCTTCGGGATGCATTTTTATCTGATTGTATCCTGATGAACCGTCCATAAAGGAGAAAACCTCGTGAGTGGACGTGTTATCTATCATTAGCTCGGTTACCGGCACCGGGAAATCATCCTTTGGACAGGCTTTATTGAGATCCCTGAAATCCACGCATATGCGTACCGTCCCATTCTTCTTCATTACCGGGACGATATTGGCAATCCAGTCGGGATATTGGACTTCTTGGATAAATCCTGAATCGATCAACTTCTTGACTTCGGCGTTGATGCTCACTTCAAGCTCGAGTCGCATCCTCCTCGGCGCCTGCTTGACTGGCTTGATATCTGGGGATATTGCTAATCTATGCACACCAATCTCCGGATCCAATCCTGGCATCTCGGAATAGTTCCACGCGAAGCAATCTTTATGTCGTAAAAGCACGTTCTTTAACGCAGCCACCTTTTCTTCGGATAACAGCTCGCTGACAAATGTCGGTCGCGGGTCGTCTGCCGATCCCAACTCAATCTTCTTGAGGTTATCTGCAGTAGTATGTATACCATCTTCCAGTTCTTTTGGAGCGGGCGGAAATTCTGAGATCACCTCATCATCGTTGTTCTCAAAGCACCGGTAAAGGTCATCTACGTTCTCGGGCTCTTCCCCCAATATCGTAATCGTATAACAAGTGCGAACCCGCTCCGTGGACTGAGGTGGACCCGGTTCTGCTCTTGCGGCCTTGGGCTCATGCTTTCGCGGCGGCGTTACCTTCCAGCCGTCGGATAAAGTGAATCTACCCCGTCGGTACTAGTCCTCGACCCAGTTCTTGAAGGTGAAGCAGTCTTTGGTAGGATGTCCTATAGTTCGGTGATAAGAGCAATAACTCGGATGAGAGACCTTGCTAGCTTGCTCAGGATGTCTAGACTCTGGAAGCGTGATCATTTGATGTTTTATAGCGAGGTTGAGTAATCTCTCCGTCTTGTCTCGGGGGAAGGAGTATGCTTGACTCATCTTCTTCATGAGGGACAAACCCGAGCCGTTTCTTGATTTATCTCCGTCTCTGCGTCGGGTATTTCGCACAATGGATTGACGAGGATAAGCGTCTTTGTCTTTTGCAGCACGTTGAGATAGACGTTGCGTCCTGGCCTTCTCGTAGATGGCCATTTCGCGGTTGTGGTTTTCCCGAGCTTTCTGACCCGTTTTCCTGATAGGCTTGTTCGTTCGTTCTTCAAACGACGGACTCGATGTTTCAATCGCAGGGTCTAGTTTTAATGAAGGGTTGGCGTCTCCTGACAGGGCGTCCTCTTCTTCATCAAAGGTATATATAAGGTAGCTGCTGTGAGTCCGTTCCCGTTTTCCAGCTCTTGCGTATCCAAGCCTGAGTGTTTCCATCTTCCCGTTGGGCAATTTGCGTTGAGTCCCGGGGACATCCCAAATCCTGTTGTAGAACCGCGCCTGCCGAACGGTCTGTTCTAAGGGTACTCCCTGGCGCTTCAATAGCTTCTTTAATCCATTTGTATAGTATCTGGGCAGACGGATGGGTTGGAGCCTGTCGAGCGTAGTATCTGCGCCATGCCAGATCTCTTTCTCTATTTTCGACTCTGAGGATCGGTAAAATAGGATCACCTTCTCGCCCCTTCGCCTGGGAGGGACGTAAAATGTTTGCAGGTCCTGCACATCGTGAGCCTGAAGCGCGTCGAGGTCCTTGTAGTGTTCTCGCGGTACCATGGTGATTTGCAAACTATGGTCATCGCCAAGGGGTGCTTGTGTCGGCAGCCGATTGGAGAACACAGCATTAACTTCATCTTCTGAATCACTTCCGAAGACTAATACGGGGGCGGGTGTCCTCAGGTTGTTGCGTTGAGATGGCCCTGCATAAACTATCTCTTCCTCTTCTTCGGTATCGCTCCCGAAAACGGGGATGGTGGCGGCGGCTTTGTTCTCCGGCTTGCGACACCTTTCTGTATCCTCGAAATCTGGCAGAAAGTACTTCGCATCTTCGTATTTACGGACTTCGTTCACGGAAAATGGGTTTAACTCACCTGTTACGGTATACTCGAAACCATCCTTGAAGTACTTCATACACTGATGTTGTGTAGAGGGGATGATGTTGTACTCGTGTAGCCAGGGACGACCGAGCAAGGCGTTGTAGCAGGTCTTGGCGTCAATGACATGGAATTTGATGTCTGTGACGAGAAGTCCGAAGCGTAATGTTAGTATCACGGATCCGAGAGTCCGTGACGATTGTGAATCGAAACCGGAGATAGTAATTTTGTCACGAGCGAGGTGTTGCACACTCATGCAGACTTCCTTCAACACCCGAACATTAAGGAGGTTGACGGATGATCCATTATCCACCAGGATCTTGCCTATCTTGATATCATAGCAGTATCCGGAGACATATAGGGGACGGTTGTGGTCGCACGTCCCGAGAAGGAGGTCTTCATCACCGAAAGTGACGTCGGCCGTATGCACTTCCTCCAGTTCATCCTTCATCCTTTCAGTGGCGAGGAAGGCTTGGAATTGCTCGGGTTCTTGTAACGCCTTAATTAGTGAGTCTCGCGCTTCTTTCGATAATAGGAGGGCATCAAGAATGCTAAGCTGAGAAGGTAGCTTCCTTAGGTGCGCGAGGATGTTATAGTCCACTTTACTCTTTCTAGGAGGGTCTTTGGTAGCCAGCTCTTTCGTGACTTGGTCATCTAACGTGATATCTTCAGTGACCTTTTCTTTTCCCTTATCTTTTCTATTCCCGGGCCCGAGATTCTTTTCTGGGAGTGTGCGATTGCGCAGCTGAATGTTCTCGCAGATCTCCGATTCCTCCTCTTTCCCCAAAACAGATTCTTTAAAGAGAGGGCCCAGAGCCATTTCTTCATCAGAGTCGCTCCCAAAGGTGAGAACTTGTGACCCCCTGGCGTTAACCATGCAACAGTTGCCAGTCGTTCTGTTGTGCCCATCGACAGTACTTCTTCGCTCCCGACGGATCTTGCGTTTCATGCGCTTAAAATGTTGCCGATGAGCAACATATCCTTGCCACCATGTCTTAAAGGCGTCGCACTCCTCCGTGGGATGTGAGATTTTCCGATGATATGTGCAATAGTCAGGGTGCGTCTCTACCCCATCGTGTGTGTTTCCTTCCGAGGGCGGTAGCTTCATTCCCATTGACATGGCTTTGGCAAACCTTTTCCTCGTCTTGAATATCTTCTTGTCTGCTTCGGATGCCTTATGCTCTGACAGGGGTAGTTCAACTCTTTCGTTCAGTTGCCCGCATTTGGCTCCTTCTGACGTGGTCATCTCACGCTCCTGGTCCGCTTTACGTTTTAGACGAATCTCGTCTAGAAAAGCGTCGATCATTTCATCTGTTGGCCATGCGCGTTCTGGTACAGGCTCTGCCTCCAGTTTCCTAATGCCAGGAGTTTTCCCATCATCGGTAAACGAGTGGGAGATTACATTACAACTCGCCACATATCCTTCGGATTCATCCGACGAGCTTTCTCCATCATCTTCCTCTTGAAAGATGTGGTTGAGGAACTCTTGCAGTGTGACAGGAGTTCGCGCCTTTTGGTTGTACTCTTCCAATGCGTCGATTTGCTTCTGCAAGTTCGTGTGCTCTTTTCCAGGCTTCACGGACTTCTTGGATTTCTTCTTCTTTTTCTTCGAAGATTTTGACGGCTGGGCATGAGTATTTGGGCAATTATCGCGAGTCTTCGTAGTTGGGCGGGGCTTCAACATCCTTTTGATAATTTGAGGTTCAAGAGGGTCCTTCCATTCGATCGCAGGGCACGCATGAAGGTCTCTCAGCATTCTTTTGGTTTTAGTTGATAGCACGACCTCCCATGGAGCTTCTTCAATAAAAGAACATGTTGCCCCCGGTGTATCCGTTTTCCTCGGAGCATGCGGCTGTGGTGGGTTCACCTTCCACTTTTCGGACAGTACAAACTTCCCCTGGAGGTACTGGTCTTCAATCCATCCTTTGAAGACGAAGCAATCTTCAATCGGATGGCCTACCGTCTGATGGTAAGGGCAATAGTTAGGGTTATTCACCTCGGTGGGTTGCGGCGGTCGCCTTGGATTTGGCAGGTTTATAAGTCTGTTGCGTATTGCCAGCTCGAATAGCCGTTTCGTCTTGTCCCGTGGGAACGAGTAGGGACGCTTCATCTTCTCATTATAATACCGACGCCTTTCCTCCAGTTGATCTGCCGGTTTCGGGGCGTTAGGTTGCTGTTGGGCATTCGCGACGAAGGTTGCCCTCCCTTTACCCTTGTCGTTCCGAGGTTCCGACTTCGGTGTAGGTGGTCTATGACCATCTGGTCCATCTGAGCCAACTTGTCAATCAGAGCCTGGAATGTGGTTGGCTTAAAGAACATCATAAACTGGGAGATAGTTGCGTGAGGGTCTAGAGTTCCCACGAACATGCCCACCGCAGGTGCTTCCTCAATGCGTTGCTCACATCTCGACCACAAGTTCCGCCAGCGTATAGCGTACTGGACCCAGGTTTCGCCCGGTTTTACCCTGGCGTTAATAAGTGCAGTTATTGGAGTGCGTTCGCTGGCACTTGCAAATCGCTGAGTGAACAACAACTCCATTTCAGCGAACGTTTTGATAGAATCGTTCGGGAGTTCCGAATACCATTCGAACGCTGTTTCTGATAAGCTGCCCACGAACTGGCGGAGCAACAATTTATCATCACCGCCGGTGTTACCGCAGAGGGCCCGAAACTGGGCGACATGTTGATGGGGATTGCCGGTCCCCTTATACACGTGGAATTTTGGTATCGTATAGCCTTGCGGGTATTTGATTTGGTCGTACCAGCTCGGATACGGCGACCCCGTTTTCACGACTTGACCAGCTGCCTCAGTCGCGTGGTGAACCCGGATTTGCTGGGCTATGTAGTCAGCCAAGTCAGCCTTAGAGATTGCATCCTCCTTGGCCGTTGAGAGGGCTGGTGGTGGATTTGACGTTTCTCCTCGGTCGTCTTCAAGAACGATCGGGGGATCCTCGGCGGGTAAGTCCTGCTGGATCATCATTCCTATCACATCTTGGAAGAGAAGGCCCATCCGTTGTATGTTGGCCGCTTGTTCAGCAGCCTCTTTGTCCCTTTTCTCCAGTGTCCGGCGAAGGAATTCAGCATCGGTTTCTTCCTCTCGGCGTGCGTCTGAGGACGTTTCTGGGTTTTCTTTTGGCCCGGTGAGCGCGGCCATAGCATTCATTATTTCTTGCAGCTTCTGTTGCTGTTCCTGGGCTTTCGTCACGGATCGGGTTAGCGGTCGGTGGCCCGTAGAAGTGCGGCTTTCCTCTTTTCCAGAGGCCATGTAAACAGTGTGCACCATCATGCCCCCAGACTTAGGGCGTCTGGGCTCAGTGCTTTTAGCCGTCGTTGCATGCTGCGGGGTTTTCTCTGACCTCCTCCTTTTATGAGCCATGGAGGTTGAGGGGGCCGTTGAGGTGGGCGTCCAGACAGCCTTTTGGGGTTTAGCCTGGTGACCATCTTCCGGTTGGATTTTCAGCTTCTTGTGCTGGCGGGAGAAGTTTGGATCGATGATCGAGTCCCGTGCCTGCCGCCAAACCTTATAGATTTTGGAAGACAGCCGTTGAGGAGATCGGGGTTGTTCGGGTTTTATTTCGACAACCTCTTTTAATGAGGGAGGAGACCTCTTCGGCACTGCCGTAGGAGAATTCCTTCGCACCTTATTTAGCATTTCAAAGCCGTTCCCAGTTGGAACAGCAGCATTAACTTCTGCCATCGGGGCCGATGGAGTCAACCCGGAGGGGGAGTTGCCCCCAGCCTTCCTCACTCGGCGCCAATAGCGACGTCGAGCGTGTCGAGCGGATGGTGTAGGGTCAGCGGTAAGAATGGTTTCGTCTTGCCCCCTGTCTGGGTGGGGGGTCGCAGTTGGTATTAGCCTGTCAAAGACCGATGTCCTTTGGGTAGTAGGAGCGGGAGCTGAAGCCGTTAATCTTGTAAAGACCGACCTTTTGGCCGGAGAGGCTGCCTTGACGACTTCTGGGATAGGAGCGGCCACTTTCTTAGAAGCAACCTTCTCTGAGATTGTAGGTCCCGTGATGGGTTCGAAGGATTTCTGGCCCAATCTAGAGAAGACCAAGGCGTTGACGCTGGGCGACTCGTTGAGAGGAGTCGCGGCAGGGGTAAGTCGATCAAAGACCGACTTCTTGGGAGCCTCCGTTGTTAGCACTGGAGCGGTAAAGTTTGTCGGCGGGACCATGGTCCCAAAGAACAATCCTGTGGTGGCGCGAGTGACCTATTCCACAAGCATTGTGAATAGCGAGGCAGCTTGGGGTCCGTAGGCTATACCTCCTGGCGAGGCAGAGCGTTGGTTGCAATTGCAGTCTGAGCAGTTGGAGAATTTCACGGAAGTAGAAGCCATCGATCCTTTGCTTTCTGCAATAAGCAAGACGCCAGTTCTTAGTATCTTGAAACCCAAGGGCAGCCATTAGCGAACCGCGTTTGGTTCGCGAGTCACGACACACGAAGTGTGGAGTGGAAAGAGGAAAAGGTCCCACCGGGCGTGCCAGAATCTGTTCCCCTCCGAAAGACGGCGCGACACCGCGTCTTGCCTGAGATTCGGGGCAGATGCTAATTGGTGCTATCCGTCCACCTCTTCGAAGATGCCAAGTTGATTTATGGCACCACGTATCGAAGGTTTAGACGGATGCGTCCGATGTAGCAGACTTCGTCAGATTCCCCCTCGTTTGAGGGGTTTTTGATTGTGGGGACGCTCTTCCCTGCAGGCGCAAGCCCCTGCAGTTAATTACGCTACCGTATTGCGGTAACAACTTTCTCCTTCTCCAGATGGTCACTTCGTGTCGTGGGTGTCTGTTTTGTATTTTGTTGCCCGTGGATTGTTTACGGAGACTGAGTTATGTCGTCGCCCGTAGGGCGTGGACTAGTCCAAATCCGTATTATCTTAGATTTGGGTTTGGGGGGGTTTGGTTTGAGGATACGTCAGCCATACTTGAGGCTAAGATCAACTCAAACGTTTGTTAAGGATACGTTAGTCTAACTTTGTGACTAAGATCAACTTAACGGGATCGTTTAGATCCGACAAAAGAGCGTTTGGACTCTAATGTTCCAGTTTAGGGACATAGTGGTCCATGAATGTATGGCCGTCGGGACCCGTCACCTCTCTGACGACGTTGAAGGATTACAACGACGGATGTCAGAGGAGTTCAGGGATGTACCCTCGAGCCAGAGTTAATTGGGGGGATTTATAGTCCACTCTGTTTGAAGGTTTAAGGATACGTTAGCCATCTTTGAGGCTAAGATCAACTTAAACGGGACCGTTTAGATCCGACAAAAGAGCATGCGGGGCTCTATTGTTCTAGTTTAAGGACATTGCGGTCCATGGGTAGTTTAAGGACATTGCGGTCCATGGGTAGTTTAAGGACATTGCGGTCCGCTGTTAGTTTTAAGACATCTCGGTCAAGGTTAAGGACGTCGTAGTCCATGGGTTTAAGGACCCCACAGTCCGTTGTTAGTTTTAAGACATCTCGGTCAAGGTTAAGGACGTCGTAGTCCATGGGTTTAAGGACCCCACAGTCCGTTGTTAGTTTTAAGACATCTCGGTCAAGGTTAAGGACGTCGTAGTCCATGGGTTTAAGGACCCCACAGTCCATTGTGCTCTGGATGCTTCACACGGGTTCACTGCCGTGCTTGGCGAGGACCAGGCTCCGCTCTGGACGTTTTCCACGGGGTCAAAGAGTGACATTATCCGCGTTCCACGTAACCAGGAATTTTTGCATTAGACATGAGTTTAAGGACCCCATAGTCCATATCAATGTGTGGTCGTCGGGACCCGTTACCTCTTTGAAGACATTGAGGGATTACAATGCCAAGTATCAAAGGAGTGACGAGATGTACCCTAGAACCGGAGTGGATTAAATAGTCCTTGGCCCAATTTAGGGTCAAGACGAATTGATTATGTTATGAGTCCATTGGACCAGTTAATAACCAATTGAGGACTTATGGCCATCTTGGGCTAAGTCCAATCAGGAGAGGCTTTGCCTCTATCCGTTTAGGCCAATTGGGCCAAAGCATAGTGTTAAACACTACAGAGCAGTCAGTGTTGAACACTGGGAATGGGGTTGACAAGTTAGTGTTTAACACTAAGAGATAATTGGTGTTAAACACCAGCAACAAGGCTTTTCAAATTAGTGTTAAACACTAAAACAGATCAGTGTTGAACACTGCAGATGAAGCTTTTTATTTAGTGTTGAACACTAAGGCCCAACAGTGTTTTAACACTGGGCTCGAGAGTTTTAATTTAGTGTTAAACACTAAGGCAAGAGGGGTCACGTGGCGGCACGTGAGAGCGCCCTCCCTTTATTTATTCTGAGATTATCGTGTCTTTCAGAGCGTCACGTGCCATCACGTGATGGGCATTCAAATGCCTATGTATTAAAGCTTCTGCCGAGGGTCACGTGGGTCACGTGGGGTGCTGCCTCAAAGGGACTTTCTGTAGATCTCTTGGGGGGTCACGTGATGACACGTGACCCTGCCTCTATGTATTTTGTTTAGAGGCTTTGTTAATCTTTTTTCAGGAATTAAATTCCTCGAGCTGTAAATTTCAGAGGAATTAAATTCCTACTTCCTTTCGAAGACTTATATTCTGGGATAGAGTTTAACTCTGAATTTTCTGTAGGAATTAAATTCCTCATATATGTGAAGAACCAAATAGGGTTAAACCCTAACAAAGCTTTTTTAAGGAGTTTAAACTTCCATCCTCTGTTAAATTATGATTAAGGGAATTAAATTCCCGCTGCTGCAACAGAACTAGGTTCTTAATTAGGGTTAAACCCTGTTTCTTTTTTGTTCTGAAGGAATTAAATTCCCATGATATAGGGTCAAGCCCTACTTTTATTTTAAAGGAATTAAATTCCTATAGTTCTGTGAGAATTAAATTCTCGTGCTTGCATTCCTTCTCTATGTTTTGGATCTGCATGGCAGGATCTCAACCCATTGAGAATTAAATTCTCAATCTTAAGGGGAGATGTGCACTTTGCAGATCCTCTATCAAAGAGAGAAGAAATATGTTCTTCTGTTTTTACATTATCAGAGTTAAACTCTGTTGAGAATTAAATTCTCTTTCTTTCAAAAAGGCCTTCCCTTTCTTACCTAGGGTTTTTTGCAGAAGATCCGAGTCTTTTCAAAGTATCAAAGCTCTTCTCCTCTTTTTTTTCTTCTCTGCGTATGTATATTTCTCTGTGACTCTTGGCTCCTATTTATAGGAGAAGCAGCCAAATCAATCAGTTTTTGACGAATCTCCATTGAGATTTGATTTGCATTCAGCATCCATTTTGGGCCTTTGGATTATTAGGTGAATTTTATTCACCATTGGATTTTAAATCCAGAGATTCTCCCTTGTTATTTTGGTTAGATTTAAAGGGGAAATCTTTCCAAACCCGAGATTTTCCCATAGATAGATGATATTTCATCACCTCTGAATCTTTAATTTGATTGGTTCCAGATAGTTGCTTTCTTTTGGAAAGATTTGAATTTCCTTCAGAATTTAATTCTGTTAACACAGTGGGCTTTGAAAGCCGGTCACGTGCGACCACGTGACTCATGGTCACGTGTGGGCACGTGACCCCCTTTGGAATGAGCCTTTTCCTTTCTTTTGCGCTCTGTCTTCTTATTGCTGCTTAAACGTCACGTGCTGCCACGTGACCCCTGGTCACGTGTGAGCACGTGACCCTTGTTTGAACTCTCTCTTTCCTTGGTTCAACTGGAGAACGAGTCTGTTGTCTTGAACGTCACGTGGCAACACGTGACCCTGGTCACGTGGAAGCACGTGACCTCTTCTGAAGCCTTTTCCTTGACTTGATCAGGGAACTGGTGTGCCTTTTGACTCTTGCATTTAAATGTCACGTGTCGCCACGTGACCCGGGTCACGTGGGAGCACGTGACTCTTTCTGAAGTCCCCTTTTCTTCAACGTAGTTAGGAAACTGAACTTGCTTTGATGATGTTTTTAGGTGTCACGTGTCAACACGTGACCGCTAGTCACGTGTAAGCACGTGACCCTCTTCTGAAGCTTTTCCCAGAAGCTTTCCTGATTTTAAATCAGGAAACAGTGGACGAGGGGGAGCTCCGCTTCGAGGTGCCCTCGGGGCTTTCCGTCGCTGACAGCTTGCTGCACAACATGGAGAGGTCGGCCGGGGGCCGGTTCACTGGGGGGACGCTGAAGGCTCAACTGGCGTCCATCGCCCAAAAGGCCCTGCAGGTTAGCGCTCGTACATCATCTCATTGTTTTCGAGATTTGGTGCCCCTTTTTCTTTATGACCCCCCTCCGATTTCTTCAGGTCCTTCAACACGTCGCTATCGTCACCCGGATGGAGGTGGAGGAGATAGCCCCGGCGATGCGAGCCGCGGGCGAGCTCTTCTCGCTGGTGGAGAGCTCGAAGCGGGAGCTGGAGGCGGCGATGGCGAGGGTCGCTGCCCTCGAGGACGAGGTGGCTGCCGGGAGGCAGGAGGCGGCGGCGGCGAAGCAGGAGGCGGCGGTCGCGAAGCAGGAGGTGGCTGCCTCGAAGCATGAGGTGGCCAAGTTCCGCGAGGCCGCCCAGGACAAGCTTCAGGGCTCCGAGGTGCTCGTCGGCACCATGAAGAAGTCAGTGAGTACCCTCCGAAAGGAGCTGGAGGCTGCGGTAGAGGCGGCGAAGAGGGTCGACCTCAGGGCGGCGGAGGCGGTGGAGAACTTCCAGAAGTCGGAGCAGTTCTATACCATCCTTGCCTCGGCCACCACCCTGATCTGGCACGAGGCTCTCGACGTTGTCATGGCCCGGGTGCCAGAGTTTGCTGATGAAGAGCTCCGAGCAGAATATCCTCACGGGGATGACGAGCAGGGGGATGCCCCCGGGAGCGCTGTCGGGGAAGGGACTTTCGGTGAGGGCGACGCTGAGGCTCCTGTGACGGACGCATCCCCAGTTGTAGTGGACGTCGAGCTCATCGGTATCGCGCCTGGCCCTGAGGCCTGAAGCCCCTTGTCTTCATGCTTTTTCTTCTTTTTGCCACCTCGGGTATTTTGTAGGCCTTCGGGCATTTTTGTAAGGCTGGGGAGCCCATAATACCCTTATAAAGACTCTTGACTCTTTGAATAAAGATTTTTTGTTTTCGCAGCAGTGTTTGTGCTTGTACTTTCTTTTGTTGGTAGATACTTGTATTTGCACAGACCGCCTTCATTTTGCGTCGGTTCTTTGTCTAGCGGTCACACATCGAGTTGAATCTGTTCGATTGCCGAGTGTGCAAAGACCGGTGCGAAGACGGTATCTCCATGGCCCCGAAGTCGAGGTGGAGATTGCTTAGACGTAGAACCGGATGCCTCTTGTTGAGTTCATGTTTCTCAGTTGTTGGAGGGGCCGTGAGTGGCCTACTAAGGATGGTGCCGAGCAGGGTAGTTGCTCGGTGCCTCTTGGCGAGGGCTTTGATCCCTGGTTTGTTGGGGTAGGGAGCTACCGGCCAGGGATTACCGAGCAAGGGCCAGCCCGGTTGCCTCTTGCGAGGGCTTTGATCCTTAGCGCGGGAGGGGCCATGAGTGGCCTACTAAGGATGGTGCCGAGCAGGGTAGCTGCTCGGTGCCTCTAGGCGAGGGCTTTGATCCTTAGCGCGGGAGGGGCCGTGAGTGGCCTACTAAGGATAGTGCCGAGCAAGGTAGCTGCTCGGTGCCTCTTAGCAAGGGCTTTGATCCTTAGCGCGGGAGGGGCCGTGAGTGGCCTACTAAGGATGGGGCCGAGCAGGGTAGCTGCTCGGTGCCTCTTGGCAAGGGCTTTGATCCTTAGCGCGGGAGGGGCCATGAGTGGCCTACTAAGGATAGCGCTGAGCAGGGTAGCTGCTCGGTGCCTCTTGTCGAGGGCTTTGATCCCTGGTTTGTTAGGGTAATGAGCTACCAGCCAGGGATAACCGAGCAAGGGCGGGCCCGGTTGGCTCTTGCGAGGGCTTTGATCCTTAAGGACAGGCCGAGCAGGGTTACTGCCCGGTGCCTCTTGGCGAGGGCTTTGACCCTTGGTTTGGTAGGGAGCTACCAGCCAGGGATAACCGAACAAGGGCGGGTCAGGTTGCCTCTGGGTGGACTTTGATCCCTGGTTTGTTGGGGTAGGGTGCTACCAGGCAGGGATAACCGAACAAGGGCGGGTTCGGTTGCCTCTTGCGAGGGCTTTTCATCCTTAGCGCGGGAGGGGCCGTAAGTGGCCTACTAAGGATGGCCGAGCAGGGTTACTGCCCGGTGCCTCTTGGCGAGGGCCTTTTGTCCTTAAGGATGGCCGAGCAGGGTTGCTACCCGGTGCCTCTTGACGAGGGCCTTTTGTCCTTAAGGATGGCCGAACATGGTTGCTATCCGGTGCCTCTTGGCGAGGGCTTTGATCCCTGGCATTGTGTGGTAGGGAAGCTACAGGCCAGGGATAGCCGAGCAGGGTAGCTGCAGGGCTGCCTCTTGGTGAGGGCTTTGATCCCTGGCATTGTGTGGTAGGGAAGCTATAGTCCAGGGATAGCCGAGCAGGGTAGCTGCAGGGCTGTCTCTTGGTGAGGGCTTTGATCCCTGGCGCTGTAGGGTAAGGAAGCTACCAGCCAGGGATAGCCGAGCAGGGTAGCTGCTGGGCTGCCTCTTACGAGGGTTTTGATCCCTGGCGTTGTTGTAGGGAAGCTACAGGCCAAGGATAGCCGAGCAGGGTAGCTGCATGGCTGCCTCGTGGTGAGGGCTTTGAGCCCTGGCGTTGTGGGGTAGGCGAGCTACCGGACAAGGATAGCCGAGCAGGGTAGCCGCTCGGCTGCCTTTTGGCGAGGGTTTTGACCTTTAAGCGTGGGAAACCTGCCAAGGATGAACCAAGCAGTGAAGCTGCTCGGTCGCCTCTTGGTGAGGGCTTAGATCCCTGACGTTGTGGGGTAGGGGAGCTACAGGCCAGGGATAGCCGAGTAGGGTAGCCGCTGGGCTGCCTCTTGGCGAGGGGTTTGAACTTTAAGCGTGGGAAACCTTCCAAGGATGAACCAAGCAATGAAGCTGCTCGGTCGCCTCTTTGTGAGGGCTTTGACTTTGATAGCCAGTCGGCACACCGGGAAGAGGTGCGGTCGCGGGCGACACGTGTCGCGATTGTGTGGGGAACACGAAGCGATGGAGTGTCGTTTTAGTTTCGCATCGATCGGCGCAACTTCTGCCGCGTGGCGGCACTGCTGTGGGTGAAAACGGGCGACCGTTGAACTACAGGGGCGTTGGAGGCTATAAGACTGAGGGGGTAATTGTTTATTCCCTTCTTCACACCCGAAACGCAAAAAATGCAGGACTTCCCTTTCACTATAGAAGATATCGTAAACTTCGAGGATGTCCACCTCTATGACCCGTACTGCACTGAGGACACGGTGCAGTTGGTAATAGGCAGGATCGAGGACCACTTCGGCCGATTGCTCCCTTAGCGGTCCTCCCTCCTTCAGCTGCTGATGTACTCCATCTGTAGCGCGTCGCCGGGGCTTTACAACCCCTTATCCGAGATACTGTTCGACGAGGCCATAGGCAAGCTAAGGTCTCTGAGGCGCTTCGGCTTGATCTCTGCGAGTCGGCTAGACCGCTCGGAAGCGCTCGTCCGTGAGTGCTACCAATTGAGGCGCGATGCCGACGCTCGCAGGGGGGATCGAAGGCAGAAGTTGGATGCTGCAAAGGCTCGGCTGGCGGAAATATCGTCAGAGTACCACGAGCAGTGTTCTCTGTACCATGTTCCCCCGCTACTGTAAATTTTTTTTTGTTCGGCTGAGGAGCCTATAGTACCTTTGAAATGAATATGATTTTCTTTTTTTGCAATACTCTATTGATCCCTTTATTATATAAAGAAAAGATCTCAAGAAAAATGTACATTGCTCTGAAAAGAAACTACATGCTAGTAGATGTTCCTATTCGTGCGGCTCGAGCCCCCTGGATGTCTGTTGGCATCTATGCCCGGCATAGGGTACCGAGCTTCGTGGGTACCGGACGTATCCTCCTCTGAAACTACCATGATCTGGCCGATGGTCAGCTCGGCTGGAGGGGGACACTGCATCTGCTCACGGTCAGCTTGCCGCTTGTCCCTCAGGTACGCCACGAGGTGCCCCGAACGGATGAGCTCTTCAATATAGTCTCAGAGTTGTTTGCAGCTCTCCGTTGAGTGGCCCAGCGACCTATGAAAGCCGCAATAGGGGCCCCGGGTTCGCTTTGAGGCCATTCGCGGGACCGGGGGAAGGTTGAAGAACCCCTCGCCCTTGGCCTTCTCTAGTAGCACCGCCTGGGAGACGTTGAGCGGGGAGTACTCCTGGAATTTTGGGAGGTAGGGTTTTTGCCGCTCAGGTCCCCTTCTCTCTTCTCTTGCCCTCTTCCTTTGGTCGGATTGCTCGGCCCGGGGGAGGTTCGCGTTCACCTCGGATTCGAGCTGGACCTCACGTTTGGTCCAGGCCTTTACCTCGGTCATGGTCTTAGGTTGCGCTAATGCAAAGGAGCATAACCACTCCTTATGCCTAAGACCAACCTCAGAGCCATGATGACCGTCTCGCCCCAGTGCTCTGGGACCTCGAGAAGGGCGTTATAGAAGCGGGTGACGTGTGCTTTGAACGTCTCCTTGTCCCCGCTCTTGATCGTGAAGAGATGGTCGACTGCGCGCTTCTGCCGCCTGTTCCCGATGAAGTGGCCGAGGAATTGTATGGCCAGCTCGTCGAAGGTTGAGATCGAGCGCGGCTCGAGTCCTCGGAACCAGTCTCTCCCAGAGCGGATGAGAGTGGCCAGGAAAGCTCGGCACTGGGCGGCATCGGAGTGGTCTTGGAAGCTCATTCACACGGTGAATGCATCCAAGTGGTCCTTCGGGTCAGATTTGTCGTCGAAGAGGGAGACCTTTGGGGGCTTGTTGCGGGAGGAGACATGGACAGCGAGCAGCTCCTCGGTAAACGGTTTGGTGAGCGAGTCGGCAACATACTTAGCCCCGTCCCCCGAGCGGTGTCCTTCCCGGTGCATACCCTCGATCTTCTTCTCGAGGGCATCGAGTCGGTCGTGGTATCCCGATGACTCGGCGCATTCTGATCCCCGACCCCTGCTGTTGGAGGCCTGTGTCTGGCCGCGGCTCCGGTTCCTCTCAAGGAGGTTCCTTAGATCCCCCGGCGAAGTGGCCCTCGAGCCACCGTGGCGAGTTCTGTCCGCGTGACCCCGTCGAGGGAGGGGGTTTCGGTCATTCCTGGTAGCAAGTGAGCTGACAGACATCTCCTCGGGAGGGACAGGCAGGCGGAGGATCTCGGGGCGAGGTGCTCTGGCGACGGACCTTGGTGTCGAACTGTAGGCGCCCAGCGGGTCTCAGAACGTATCGGTCCGGGAGATCCTCGGCCGTGGGAGGTAGCGAGGCGGTGGTCGGCAGTGCCGACGCGGACGGAGCCTTCTCTCCCCTTGTAGGGGTCCTGGCCCCGAGGCGGGGGAGCAACGACTTGGTGATCTTGCCCCGCCGTTTGGACACGGATCGGCGCCTCCACAAAAGACGCGAGTCGGTCTATCCGGCCGGCGAGGGTGTTAATGGTATTCGGCGGAGGAGGTTCGTCCGCTCCTCCGTTGAGGGGGAGGCGGCGGCTGGTGCTTGGATCGTCGTGATGATCGCTCGCCATTAGGTTGAGATCGAGAGGCGAACTTTTGTTTTTGTGGAATTAAGAGTTTCCCACGGACGGCGCCAGCTGACGGAGGGCTGAATCTCCTTCAGATGTTGCTTCCTGTTGATCTGCTGAGACGGCGATGGGTGGCTGAGATTTGATCTGGAGGGTGTCGCTCCCGAAGCGTGTAGATCTCAATGGGTTTGAGGTTGTGGTTGCCGAGTTACCTGCAAGGAAGTCCCGGGGTGGTTGTACCACCGAGGACCCTCCGACGATCAAGTTAGACTAGAGATCCGAGCAGAGCAACGGCTTAGTGGAGTAAAAATGGCTTACTTGAACCGTCTGAAGAAGGGGTTTATATAGCGGTGGCAGCCGGCGAGGCAGGCGCGAGAATCACGCCGACCGTTACGCTCCCAACGTCACGCCCGCGTGATGAGTGGGACCTCCCATTAATGGCGAGACAGACTCGTTAATGGGGATCGTGGTGGCGTGGAACGTGGGATGTGGCCGGCGGAGATCTCGCGCATGGCGAGATTCGCGGGATGACGGTTACGCCTGCAAGCGGTGCTGTTGGTCGGTCGTTGAGACCGAGGAAGATGACCTCGGCGGGAGAGCTCGCGGAGGAGCGGGAGAGCCGAGGTATCTTGGTTCTGCTCGAACCCGGAGGCGAGCTGAGAGGGCCGAGGAGGTTCGGGCCTGTGATAGCTCGGAGACGAGCTGTGGGGCCGAGGAGGCTAATTGTGCTGGGGGCTCGGAGGTGAGCCAGCGTTTGCTTGTAGGACCAGCGTAGGTGTGGTCTGGTCGGCCACCGAAAGTCCTTTCTTGCATGCTCTGGGACACTTCATCTGCCACATGTCCTGATCTGATAGACCACCGATATCGAGCATCATCAATGTGGTACGGTCGCTAATATCTATATTAGCGACCGTTTATACACTTTTTAGCGACGATCTTGTCAGCGGCGATGTATTAGCGCCTGTTTTATTAACAAACGGTCCCTGATAAACATTAGGGACCGTATACTTATCTTTAGAGACCGTTCGTCTCTAATGCGTACAGTATGAAGTAGTGGTACTTGTAGAAAAAGCAAATCATTATTTAGTTAAATTAATTATATCACTTGCAGTAAAAATTGGCCTAAATAAATATAGATAAGAACAAAGATAAAAGATGTGCTGAATAGTATTAACAACGCTAATCAGAAGCCGTCCCAGAAATTGGAATGCGGCTTGTTAGACTAAACTAATGTTTAATGTGATAACTGCGCATTCATGTTTACGACAGTCACATCCAAGGGATATGTAGAGTCAATAATTCTTCCTAAGCAAGAAATATGCCCCGTAGCCAGAATTACAAGTATATAAATATGCACAATAACTTAGCTTGATATTGTATTTTCACAAATATAAATAATTTGATTTGTGATATTGATGTTATTAAACATATAGATGTATATTCATATGACAAACTCTGGATATTGACCAGTAAGCACAGGCGATCTTATATATTATTCTTAATTTAAATTATTATTATGAATAATGTTGTTGCTGTTATTTGAGGAGGTGAAGGTGAAGGAGTAGCCAATAGGTTGGTGAAGAGGAGGGAGGAGAGCAACAGGAGGTGGAAGGAGAGCAGACGGTAGAGGAGGGAGTTAGAGCGTCGCCAGAAGAAGGTGGAGCCGTCGCCGAGGCTGAGAGACAAAACGCACTTGGGAAATATGAGATTTGGAATTTTGAGTTTGAAGGGAATTTGATTGGAGAGGATGGAGGGGAAGTTTTTTCTTCTTCTTTTATTCTTCCTTTTTTCTTTTCCGTTGTTGTTGTTCTTGTTGTGGGAAGACAATAGTGAGTCGTGCATGCCTTAATGGAGATTTTGCAGCTAGTGAGGAGTTAGATTTCTCTATAATCGTGTTGCTACTTCACATCAATATTTGTGCTGCTAATGCTATAAAGGCTCAAGATAAGAATAGTAAGAGACCATATTAGATTAGCGTTCCTATTGAGGCATTATATTAAGCAAATTTTAGCTACTTCACAAACTCTCCAAGTAAAAAGAATGTTGAGTGAATTGATAATAGTTTTGAAACACATTTTTATGGGACAAAAACAATGCGATTTAAAAACCATCTAAATATTTTGGTTAGATCAACCAATTGATCAAACCTACTCAATCCGGCAAAACACACAAAAAACGAGAATACATATATCCCTTTTTATATATATAGTTCATTCTATTTAAACAATCATATATAATCCTACCTTACTACCAAGCCACAATAAATTCCGTCTGATATGTTTTCAATCCAACCACGGTACGTAGTGAAAGGAATATCCTTAGGAGGTGTAATTCTGAGCAAGGTTCGAGAACTCAGTTTCGGATTCAGATTCGGTCTTTCAAAATTTTGTTAGTTTCGATAGATTTCGATCAGTTTCGCTTATATCGGTTCAGGATTCGGTTTCGATTTTGACGGTAATATATACATATATATATATATATATATGTAAATATATTAAATTTATAATTGTATATCACAAGGCAATGATATTATTGTTAAAAAATCCAGCCAAGACAAGACCTAAAACAAAATATATTGAAAATTGTAATTAAATAAGTAATAATATAGGGTTTGGATCGACTTATCAGGTTTTGGCCGAAACGATTTTGTATGTTTGGTTTCATATCAGTCAACACCGAAACCTTTACGAAACAATCACGTATCAGTAGGTTCAGACAAAACCTCAAACCTTGATTCTATGAGCAAAAGCGCTGCAATCCCAAAATCCACGGGCGGCTGCATAGCATAATATCGTAGGAGCCATTAATAAGAAGCACTTCGGTTGTTCAAGAATAACTGGTTGTTGAAATTAGGCTTATATCTCTTCTGCATAAATCAATTGGATACCTTCAATTTCTCATAATTCTATATGAGAGTTCTTGGGTAGAAAAAGTCCTATGCTGTTACAATTATATGGACTATATCGGTGCTATTTCTCTTTTCATATAACTTCATGATCTTTTTTTCTGCTCTATTTTATACCTCTACGTTAAAGATAAGAATACAAATTTTATTAATGATACTCATTTGGAATGTTACAAGTTAGCAAGTGTTGGAATAAAATGTGGTAGGATACTACAAAAATTATCTAATCAATTAACCAAGCTCAAAAGGCCAGAATAGAAATTTCGGAGAAGATTAAAGCAAACTTATGGCATTCCTAATGCATTGTCCTTAAGACCTATTCATGCCCCCTTACAATGCAAATGGTCCTTTGACCTATAGACCTCCAATGCATTGTCCTTAAGACCTATTCACGCCCCTTATGACGTATAGCCCTTCAGGGGTCAACGGTGCGCTGAAACGCCCATGCACTCGGTGGCTTCGGCTATGGAACAGCTTCAGGAGTTGAGATGGTGTTAATCAAACAAGCTTTCGTGATAGCGACTGAGACTTTCGATTTTGAAGAGAGAATTAGAGTAAATTAAGCTGAATTCAGAATATATATAAGCACCGTTGCCGGTCCTAAGTCCGGATTAAAAAGGGCGAGGGTTGTGAAAGGCTTGTGACAGCCAACATAAAACTTTGTTACATTTTATGACATGAACCATAATAAGAATATCGCTGGGGCGTCCTCTACTAAGCGACGCGCTATATCGGATCCCGAGTGTAGTGTTAAGTATACAATGGCTTCTAGGTCGTTTTCCGGAAGCGGCGTGCTATATCGGAGCTCAGGTGTAGTGACAAATAAGCAAGGATTTCTTAGGGATCCGTCTGGTTTCTTAGAACATAGGTTCCCTTACAAGTAGACTAACAGAATTAGTGGAGGTGATGATTACTATGAGAGTTAATATTATGTGTTTGCAAAAAACTAAATGGGTATGTGAGAATGGTAGTCATAGAACCTTGAGCT
The DNA here is from genome assembly GCA_030015575.1 of Agapanthus africanus. NCBI lineage: Eukaryota > Viridiplantae > Streptophyta > Magnoliopsida > Asparagales > Amaryllidaceae > Agapanthus > Agapanthus africanus. The sequence goes on from CM057339.1 coordinate 35,724,875, forward strand.
TATAAGGTCTGATATACGGGTAGAGATAAAAATCGTAATGAAATAGGTGTGGTCATAGACAGACGGTTGCTTGAGAATGTAGTTGAGATTAGAAGAAATGGTGATAAAATTTTACTGGTTAAGCTTATTCTAAATGGGGAGATCCTTAATATTATTAGTGCTTATGCACCACGAATAGGTCTTGATGATGCTGGTAAGCGTCTATTCTGGGAGGAATTAAACGAGATGGTGTAAGAGATATCTAGTAAAGAGAAGTTATTTATTGGTGGTGATCTCAATAGACATGTAGGTACTAGTCATAGTAGGTTTCATACTATCCATGGAGGTTTTGGTTTTGGAGAAAAGAATGAAGCAGGTAACTCGATTCTAGATTTTGCCTTGTCTTATAACTAGATCTTAGCAAACACTTGGTTTAGCAAATGAGAGTCTCACCTAATCACTTTTAGGAGCGGATCGAGTGCAAGCCAAATAGACTTTTTCTGACGAGAATGATAGATAGAGGTTATTGTATCGACTGTAAGGTAGTGTCAGGTGAGAGTATAATCATTGAATATAAACTTTTAATTCTAGATTTTCAATTTAGAAGAGCACCTGGGAAAATTAGACGTAAGGTAGAGGCTAAAATTAAGTGGTGGCGACTGAAAAAATATAACCAAAAAATTTTTATAGATCGTGTAGTTCAAGAGACGGATTGGCAGTCTGAAAATGATTCAGACACAACATGGAAAAAGATGGCTGGTAGTATCAAGAGTGTAGCTGGAGATCTATTTGGTGAGTCAAGAGGTGGTGCCCCATCATTTAAGAACATATCATGATGGAATGAAGAAATAAAGACTACTATTAAAATCAAGAGGGGTTCTTATAAATATTTTAAGAAAAGCAGAGACGCGGAAATATTTTAGAAGTATAAAATGACTAAAAAGAAAGTTAAATAGGCTGTTAAGAAAGCTAAAACCAAAGTCAACAAGAAAGTGTATGAGAAGTTGGACACTAAGAAAGCTGAAAATGATATATACAGGATTGCTCGGATGCGAGAAAAGAAAATCAGAGACTTATGTGCGGTGAAGTGTGTAAAAAATGAAGATCAGATGGTTTTAGTTCGAGATAAGAATACCAAGAAAAGGTAGAGAAATTATTTTGACAAATTGTTCAATAAGAGCTTTACTAAGAATTTGGATGGACTTGTCATTCAATTTCAAAATATAAACCGTGATTTCATGCTAAAAATAAGAGTACCTGAGATTAAAGAGGCTTTGAAGAAAATGAAATTAAGAAAAGCGGTTGGCCAAGACGGGATTTCTATCGAGATTTAGAGATATTTAGGAGAGATAGGCGTTAAATGTCTGACATGTTTGTTTAATAAGATTTTGCAGACTAAAAGATGCCAAATGAGTGAAGAAAAACTACCCGTGTACCTATCTACAAGAATAAGGGTAACATTCAAAGTTGCTCAAATTACCGTGGAAAAAAACTTATGTGTCACACCATGAAATTTTAGAAGAGAGTGATTGAACACAGGCTAAACAAGGATGTTAAGATAACAGAAAACCAGTTTGGGTTTATGTCTGGACGATCGACAACATAGGCTATTCATTTGCTTTATCAACTTGTCGAGCGTTTTCAAGAGAGAAAGGATTTACATATGATATTTATTGACTTAGAGAAAACGTACGACAAGATATCTAGAGAGGTATTATGGAGAACAATGATGAAGAAGGGGGGTTCCGGTCAAGTACAATGACATAATCAAGGACATGTATGATGAAGTAGTGGCAAATGTCAGAACTTACGGCGGCCTAACAAGTGATTTTCCGATTATAATTAGGTTACATTAAGGATCTGCATTAAGTCCTTTCTTATTTACCATCGTGATGGATAAGCTTACTAGGACTATCTAAGATGGGGTATCTTGGTGTATACTGTTCGCTGATGATATTGTTCAAGTAAATGAGACGAAATCCCGGGTTAATGCCAAATTGGAGTTATGAAGGCAAACGTTGGAATCTCGGGAGTTCAGATTGAGCAGATCCAAGACAGCATATATGCATTGCAAATTTAGTAAACAGAGAAATCTAGACCACAGTGGTATAGTACTGGATGGACAAGAGATATCACCGAGTGATCAGTTTAGATATTTAGGTTTCATCATCCAAAAGGATGAGGAGATCGATAGCGATGGCAATCAAAAGATCTAATCTGGTTGGTGAAATGGAGGAGTACAACTGGAATTTTGTGCGATCGTAACTTTCCGTTAAGTTTGAAAGGGAAGTTTTATCGGAGCGTTATTCGGTCTGCCTTATTATATGGTACAGAATACTGGGCTTCTAAGAAATATCATATATAGAAGATGCACGTAGCGGAGATGCGCATACTTCGTTGAATGTGTGAGAACACTAGAAAATATAAGGTGCGAAATGAGAATATTAATGGAAAAGTTGGTATAGCACCTGTGGAGGAGAAGATGCGGGAAAACCGGATAAGATGGTTTGGTCATGTGCAAATAGAAACACCGATTCGACGAATGGATATTCTCGATATAGACAATGTCAAAAAGACGAAAGGGAGACCGAAAAAAATATGGATAAAGGTGATACGAAAAGATATGGTTGCCAAAGGCCTCAATAAAAGTATATTATTCGATAGGAGTGAGTGGAGACGGGGGATCCATGTGCTGGACCTGACGTGATTCTCATGTTGGTTCATATAGCCTACCCCATATGCTTGGGATAAAAGACTCAATTGTTGTTTTATATATATGGGTTCTGAAACACATATTCCATATGCATACATGATAGGCTGGATGCCGGTGGCCTGGATATGCATGTTTGTGCTGTTATAAATGATGTGATCAATTGAATCTCTCTATTTTCTAATAAAAGAAAATCCCGCAATCAATTCTCTTATTTCCTGCTATCCATGTCATAATTTTCGTTTAATTTTTTAATATTGGCTCTTAAATTCACAATTTCATTCCGAATTCATCCCCTGGAGGGCTTCCGAAGCACCGCCAACAGATAAATCTGATCCTTTCTCGCAAGGATCGGCCCTTTCTCCCACAACCCATTTAAGCTTCTTATACCCAAACCTCTCGATCAACCTCGTCACATTCCTCTTCCTCTCATCATCGACACACAGATAATTATCCAACCAAAACAATCCCCAGGCTCTCAAGACCCGATCGACATCAAACATCAAGAACTCCATCGCCTCACTCCTCCCTCTCCCCATCCCCTCCCTCATCCAACCCTTTCGTCGTATGCACCAGATCAAACACCCAATCGTAAAACGGGAACCTCATCGCGCCACTCATCATCAAAAGGAAACAACGACCACCACCACCACCCTGCTCAAAACCCCCTCTACGTCTTCGCTCAAACCCGAAGCCGTCGTTACCGTCACATTCCTCGCCGCCATCACCGCCGCAAAGTCCCCGTTCGCCCCGCTCCCGAAATCGAGCCCGATCCTAACCAACCCCCTATCCCCGCCGCCGCCCAAGGCGAGCACGTCGTCGGCCAAGAAGTCGTTTTTCCCTCTAGGCTTCACCCAAGATTGGATTTTGGCGCCGACCCATTTGGAACCGGGCCGTGGTCTGGCTCGGGTGAGGCAGCGGCGGCGAGGGAGGGGGTTGCAGCCGCGGGAGATGAATTTCTGGGGGAGATGGGAGTCGGCGGAGGGGCAGAAGGAGAAGGGCTTGTAGGACGTGAATTGGGTGAGGAGGTCGTTGGATCTGGAGCAGGAGTCGGCGATGGAGGAGGTCATCTCGACGACGCCGGACTTGGAGTCCTTGCCTAAGGGGAGAGGGTGGCGGTTGAGGAAGAGGAGGAGCTCGGAAGGGAGGCTGGGGGAGGTAGGGTCGAGGGTTTGGTAGCCGGCGTGGTGGCGCTCGATCTGGTGGAGCTTGCGCTCGAAGATCTCGATCTCTTTGAGGATGGAGGAGATGTGCTGGGACAAAACGGAGGAGATGTTGTTGTTGTGAAAATTGGTGTTAGGGGAGGTGAAGGTGAAGGAGCAGAGGGCGAAGAGGTTGGTGAAGAGGAGGGAGGAGAGCATCAGGAGGTGGAGGAGGGAGGAGCACACGGCGGAGCGTCGCCGGAATCGGGCTGAGCCGTCGCCGAGGCTGAGGGACACGGAGCCCAATTTCGGGGATTTTAGGGTTTTTTTGACTGGAGAGAGACTGTGGGAGGTGAGCAGGTCCTCGTCGGTTGCTTTGTGTTGAAGATGGTACTTTGTGGGGGTGTTTGGAGATTTTGCAGCCAGACCCTCTTCTTTCTTTTTATTTTCGTTTCCCCCCTTGTAAATGGACCATGCTTCTTAATATTTGACAAATAAGCGACTGCAACACTATCCAATACATGCCATTCACCTTAAAGTCAGTCGAAACCAGCATTTCCTTTAAATGCATGCCCTCTTAGGAAACCAGCATTACCTTTACATGCATGCCCCCTTTGGAAATGATCTTAAGAATAATACAACTCTCATCAACTCTTGGTAATTTTTTTAGATAAGAAACTATTTGGGCTTATTTGCTAAAAACATCCAACAGATTTGGGTCATTTTAACAAAACTACCAATAACTTTAAAACTATCAAGAAAATACCAAATTTAATAGTGACTATCTAACACCGTTAACTCCATGTTGAAATGACAATTTTGCCAATCTCATAACTAAATTAATTAATTATTAATTGCGTTATTATTAATTATTAATTACATTATTATTAATTTTAATCCACTATTAAATTTGAATTAAAGGATGGATGGAAAAGACATCAACGGCCGACTCGTTGGACGGAGGAAGTCGGCTGCGGCGAGATCGAGGTTAGTGAAGAAGATGATGGAGCGGGTCGAGAGGCGAAGGGTGGAGGTAGGCTTTGATGAGATGGGGCAACGTTGAGGACACGGGTCGAGAAGCAAGGAATTTGGGAGAGGGTTGGGGTCTGAGAGGAAATCGGGGATAAGGGAGATCGGTGAAGGCAAAGAGGGAGAATGGGTATAGTGGAGATGGTGGAGGAGACGTGGTAGGAAAAAAAAGAAGATGATGGTGAGATGACGATGATGAAGAAGTGGATGATGAAGAGGAGAAGAAGTAGATGAGGGACCAGAGTGGATGGGTGGCCGCAGGGGACGTTGGTGGCGGCGGTGGCCGAAACGGGCCTGCAGTGGCTTGATGGTGAGACGAAGACGAGGATGATGATGTTGAAGATGGGGATGATGAAGAAGAGAAGTAGAAGAAGATGGGTGACGGCGGAGGGTGGCAAGGAGGGACGATGGTGGTGGTGGTGGTGGCCGTGGGGAAGAAATTGGTAGTTTTTTTTAATAAATTAGGTTTGGAGGAAGAGGGGTAATTTGGGGATTTTAATTTTGTTTGCTGACGTGCTAACTTGGTTACATGGCGTTGAGGTGGTATAAACAGTGCTGACGTGACACCGTTAAGTTTGGTAGTTTCTTAATAGTTTTAAAGGTATTGATAGCTTTGTTAAAACGAACCAAACATGTTGGAAGTTTTTAGTAAATAAACCAACTATTTGCCGATAATCACTTTAATTTTTTTCCTTTCATTTTTGACAATATTGTTTGTAACTTTACATGATGGAATTTAATTTTTAGAATTCAATATCTGTTTCCCCTTCAGATCTTTGCAAAGGAGCTATTCAAATCAATATATTTTAAATGTATCTTAGGAATCCCAAACTAGTAGCTATATTTAGCTTTTGATAGTGGTTGTGAACTTCGGTAATTGCAACAATCCTAAACTTTCTGTACAAAATTTTTCTAAAATACAATAAGGAACACCTAAGTCTGAGCACAAGTTATAAATTTGATTTGCTTTTGAACAATAAGAAACAACTTGTAGCTTACCGGTAAAGCTCTTGCACTGCTGTGACGTAGCTCATGTGTTCGATTCTTATCAGCCACATTATTTTTATTGTATTTTCTTTTAATCTTTTAAAAGTCCAAAGATTTATACGTGTACTACACGTAAAATGAAAAGTCACAGAGTAATCAAATATGTGCACTGGGGTATATGATACGACTAGAACACGTGCACTGGGGTATATGATACGACTAGAACACGTAGCAAGAATTTAGACCCAAACAAACCCAATTGGACCAACGAGATCCATCCTACGGCCGGCACCGCCGGGCACACCCCTTGGCCTCCCCCCTTAACCCCTGTACTGTTTGTTTTTATTAAAAATAAACAGAGAATTAAAAAGCAGTATTAAACCAAATTTTAATGTACATTTTAATTCTCAAAATTCATTACCCTAAATCCTAATTTTCCCTATAAGTACCATACCATATTTCACCCCTTCTCACTCAGAATTTCATTATAAAAACTCTCTAAAGTTTCCAAGTCCTAACTTGTGCAAGTGGAGTTAGCAAAGGATAAGATTCCGACGACCTTCCAAGAAGAATCCGGCGACAAAACGACGACCCGACGGTTCCAAAATCTTTCCCTACCTCCTCTCTTTCTTTGTATACTGTAAGTCCCCTCTTCCCTTCTCAATCTCTATTCTAAAACTTCTCTTTTTCAAAACTTGTCGGAAACGGAGTTATTCCGACTTCCGATTCGCTTTTCTGTAAAAAATCCAACTCTTTCTTAATAACAAACCTGTCAATTTTTAATATATTGTTTAGAAATCATAAACAAACACATTAGAACAAGTTTCATCTCAAAATAATGTATTATGCAACTTTTAGCGCATTTTTATGGTAAAATACCATATACTTTACTTTCGACACGATTCAACATATTCCTTATATTACCTTTAGAAAACTCACGAGATAATGACCTACCTCATCACAACACTCATCCTTTACATAGCACGATGGTTTGTAAAATATTCTTTGGGACAAAATACGACCTTACATTTAAATACCCTAAACTTACAAAACCGTTTTCTTTAAAAAGTGTGTTATTTAATTCCTTGCAATTGTGCATGTACAACCCATTTTGGGGAACTCCGATCGGGATGGTGCGGATTATCGCACATTCTCGGGCCTAGTAGAGTGAGATGCAGACCTCCGCAAGGAGCATTTGATCTCGATAGAATTTTTAATGCAATTTTTAAGAAAATGGGATTTCTACAAAATAAATAAAATATATTTTTTATTAAATATATAAATATATATATGAATATTATGAAAAGATCTATTTTAAATATATTATAAAAATATTTCATGTTTTCTAAATTAAAGGGATCGCCAATTTCATGAAACTGCCATTACAATCCAATACAAATTCCAATATTTTATTAAAATAACATATACAATGAAAACTAGGTTCTACTCACTAGAAAATTTCACTTTTATAAAATATACATCTATGAAAACCCTAAAGACGATAATTAAATACTTGAGGTGTATTTTGAAATTATATCAAAACTATTTTTACATAAAACCCCCTCAAGTTATATTAATTTATAATAAGGACCCTAGTAAATATAGGTTTAAGCGGGACCAATTCTCTCGAGTCTTGGGGAGCCGGAGAATATGGATGCTTGCTTATCTAAGGTAGATAATTTAACAACGATGTTATCATACGGTATTTGTCTTGGAAAAAGACACAAATCGTGCCGTTCATGTGCAGCAGTTACCGATAACTCCAAAACAATCAGGACTTCAATTCTGTTTAAAAGTCTGACTCAGTTCGGGTCATGGTCAAATCTGAAATCAATCCGACTTAAATTCAATTCAAGTATAACTCTATTTTAATATGAATCCATGAATGCCAGAATATAATATATATCAACATGAATATGACTGAACCGAGCCATGGATATACTCTGATTACATGACTATTCATTTATATTCATTCCGTTTACTGATATCATAGTTTCGGCAAGTCTTCCATTTATTACAAAACAATACAATACAATAAGTACAATCAATACAATCAATACAATAAATATTACGGGGTTTATAAAGGGGTAGACTGGTACGGAATATGTTCAAAGTTGCACGAGGTGGTCACTAAAGGACGTAATTACATACATGATGTTGGTCCGTAGTATTTTCGATGGAGTCTTGTATTACGGGTTACCAAAGTCCACGGTGTAAGTTGGACTCCTCTCATATACACTGGCATATTCTATACCAAGCTACAAACACTACGTTAACATAACAATCAAACATTATACTAAATATACTCTGTTTTCTGTCTATTCTACTTCTCTCCTTCTTTGGGACTTACCTTGCGATTGTTCGCTGACAACATTCCTATTTCTCTTCTTCTTTGGAATGTTGTCAGGAGGACCCGACTCTGAAGAGTTTGAACCAGCCAGGAACACTTGGAGTAGACCCCTGAGCAATACACTGAAGACCCCGAGCTATAGTCACTTGTACATATTTTCATTTCAGTTCATACCATTGTTTAGGCATTGCTTTTCATCCTTATATTTACATTCCAGTTGTACCTATAAAATAATGTTTAATAAATGAAGTTGTTGTTCATTATATCTTTTGTCATGTTTTCTGTGTACATTTTACTTTATATTTCTTATATACGCTTAGCGTGTTTATTTCGGAGTAAATACGTCGCGGACCCAGCCGCGTCCCTTTCCTGTACATCGGGAAGCGGGGCGTGACAGTAATTTTGTCTGAGGGTTACGGAGTTAATGCGTTGTGTTTTCGTAAGTTTTGACTTTGCTATGTAAAATTTAGCTGGTGATTTGATTGACTACTTGATGGAGGTCCTTTTCGGGTCTCCGTCAGATGTTGACTTCCGCTGATCTCCCGATGGACTGAGGTGGTTACCTTCTGTTGCGTGTGGGTCTCAATGGGTTTTGGAGAAAGAAGTGAAATGAGGGGTTTGGTGCTGAGTACCTGCAAAGAAGTCCCGGGGTGGTTTGGTACAACTAAGGACCCTCCGACGATCAAGTTAGTGAGGGATCCGAGCAGAGTAACGGCTTAAAAGAGTAAAGAATGGCTTACTTGACCCCTCTGTGATGAGGGTTTATATAGCGGTGGTGGCACGCAGCAGCAGGTGCGAGGATCTCGCCGGCAGTTACGCCCCCGACGTCATGCCCGCGTAGGAAGCGGATCGCCCATTAATGGGGATTGATGGCGTGGAACGTGGGATGTTGCTGGCGTAGAATCTGTGCATGGCGAGATTCACGGAGCGGCGGTTACGCCTGTGAGCGGTGACTTTGGTCGGAGGGCCGAGGAAGATGGCCACGGCCTAGAGCTCGGGCCGAGCGAGGAGGCCGAGGAGTCCAGGTCTCGTGGCAGCTCGGCGTGAGCTACGGGGCCGAGGAAGCCAATTTGCAGGGGGCCCTAAGGAGGGCCAGCTTGTGTCTGCAGGTCGGGTACAGGGTGTCCTGGTCGGCCCCTGTGGGCCCTTTCTTCTGAGTTCTGGGACACGTCACCTGCCACGCGTCCTGATCTAGGAGATCGCCAATATTGAGCATCATCATTAGCCCCCTACTCTTGTCCCGACCAGCTAGCGGGTCCGGTCAGGAGTGGATCACCGGGCCTCCCGAGGTGAGCTCCTTTCCAGGGTTTTGTCAGGATGAGTCCTCGGGCCGTCGGTTGTCTTTCCTGCCAGCGAATCAAGGCGAGATCTCCGCATTTAAAGAAGGTGCACCGGTTCGTGCACTCTGCAACTGAAGCGACGGTCCACGTGTCGAGCGTCGACTGGCTGATGCGACGTACGCAGGCCTGCGGCGTCTGATGGGACGCGGCCCAGCGCAGAACTGACACGTGGAGCGATCGAAGCCACTGGGCGCGAAGAGCCGTTTTGGCGGGAGACGACGGGCGCCGTCGGATGAGGCCGTGTGCAGCAATAAACAAGGGTGGGGCCCGTTCTTGGGCCCTTACTCCTCTATATTTCCTTCTCTCAAGTCTTGGCTGCTCGGCGCTCGTCTCCCTTCTCTCGTTTTCAGCCTTTGAAGATTTTCTTTTCCAAGGTTAGATGTCTTCCTCTGTAGAATCAGTAGACATTGTAGGAGTAGGTGCTAGGGTTCCTTTAGCTGTGTCTGAGTCTCCTCGGGGAGCAGGGGTTGGATCCTCTCCCCGGGATCGTGAGGCGGGGGCCGCCTCCAGGGAGGAGGAGGCAGACGTGGCCCCCAGCACCTCGTGCTGGGTGAGGCATGAGGACGAGCTCGCCAACGCTCGGGCTCGCTTCCACATCCCTTCACGCTACACGCTTCGACTGGCCAAGGAGGGAGAGAGGGAAGATCAGGTACGGGGCAGGGAGATTGCCCTGTATTTGGAATCTTTTTGGGGCGGATTGCGCCTGCCCTTCTCTCCTGAGGTCGTCGTCGTGCTGAATTTCTTCGGTTTGGCCCCCGGCCAGTTGGTGCCGAACTCGTGGAGGATCCTTCTTGGGTTCTTGATCCGCCTGAAGTTGCAGGCGGTCTCCTTCAGCCTTTCCCTTCTCGATTCTTCCTTTGTCTTCAAAAGTCACCCTGGTGGTCGAGCGGGCGACCCGAGATAGGTTTATTTCACCTTCAGGAAGCGGTCGGGGGGCGCCACCGGGACCGGGGTCGTTACCTTGCCCTCCTCCATTCATGATTGGAAAAAGAATTTTTTCTTCGTTTCCCCTCCCGAGGGCGAGGACTGACCCGTGCCTACCAAGTGGTCGAGGGAGAAGTGTCTGCCGGGGAACCAGTCCGATGACCCTGCCGCGGTGAGAGTGGCGTCGTGGGAGCCCATCCCTCGACCCGACGTGTTGCTGTCCGAGAGGGTCTTGAGCTGGGCCGGGCTTTGTCCCGTCGAGTTCGTCGGTAAGTTAGGCTTGCTTTTTTTGGGTTTCTGTTTTACTCGTGTCGCTGATTTGTTGGGTATTTGTTTTGGGCAGGATCCATGGACTTCGCCTCGCTCCAAGCTTCCATGCGCCAGCCGAAGCAGCCTACGAGGGCTGGGGGCGCCAGTTCTTCTCGTGCGAAGCCCGCCCCGGCCCCTACCGCTCCAGTGGCGGTGCCTCGCGAGCGCTCGGTGGCGGACCCCGCCCCGGGTCCCAGCAGAGCATCGGGCTGGAAGTGGGCCCTGATTCTGGAGGACTCGGCCTCGGAAGAGGAGATCGGCTCTCCCTCAGAGCCGCTCAAGAGAAGCTCCAAGAGGCCCTCCCGGGGCCGGTCCTCGCCGACCATGGTGGAGGAAGGGGGCTTCCGGTTTGCGGTGCCATCGGGACTGTCCGTGGCGGACAGCCTCTTGCACGAGATAAAGACCTCGGCAGGGGGCAGAGTCCCCGGGGGGACCCTCAGGGCTCAGCTGGCGTCTATCGCCCAGGAGTCCGTGCAGGTAAGTTTTCGTTTGTTCATGGTGAGATTCAGTGCTCCCTCATCTTTCTGATCTTTTCCGTGTTTTCCAGATTCTCCAGCACGTAGCCCTCGCCCTGCATATGGAGGCCGAGGTGGTAGCCCCGGCGCTGGAGGCCGCGGGTCAATTCGCCTCGCTGCAAGAGAGCTCCAAGCGGGAGCTGGAGGCGATGTCGGCGAGGGTCGCCGCCTTGGAAGGCGAGGTGGAGGCCGGGAAACGGGAGGTGGCCCGGCACCGCGAGGCTGCGGTGATCGCCGAGGGCAAGCTCGAGGACGCCCAGGTGCTTGCCGGCAACCTGAAGAGGACGGTGAAGGCCCTCCGGAAGGAGCTGGGGGCGGCGGCCGAGGCGGCCAAGTCGGCCGAATAGAGGGCGGTGGACGGCTATAAGAAGTCGAAAGACTTCTATGACGACTTGGCCGTGGCCACGGCCTGCATTTGGCACGACGCCCTCGATGCCGTGAAGTCCCGGATGCCGGAGTTCGCTGACGCAGATCTCCGGGCCGAGTTCCCCCTCGTAGGCGCCGACGAGCAGGGTGAAGAGGTTCCTGGCGAGGAGGTTGCCGAGGACCCAGCGGGCCACGTAGTGGAGGTCGAGGACCTTGGGGTCGTACCTGGCCCCGAGGCGTAGAGCCTCCGCCCTCCTCCTTTATTTTGTTTTTTTGAATTTTGTAAGGCTGGGGAGCCCAGAAAATACCCTTTGTAAAACTTCATTTTTGGCAGTAATAAAGTTTTTCTTCGGCTCCATAGAATTGCACTCTGCCATCTGTTTGCAAGATATTTTTGTTTGTACCGTTGTGCTTTCATGTCAGGTTGGCCGTCTGCCTAGCGATTGTCCGTCGAGTTGACTTCAACCACTGGCCGATGAGCGTGCCAAGCGCCGTCGAGGAGGTATCTCCATGGGCCCCGGAGTCAAGGGGAGATCGTTTAGGCTTGGACAGACCCGACGCCCCTCACTGGGGTCTCGGATCCTCCGCGGGCCACAGGGCATCTCCGATTTCGAATGTTGACCACCATCCGGGGGTGACTGGGCAGGGTAGCTGCGCAGTCGCCTATTGCAAGGGCTTTCTAGTCTCGGGCACTGCGGTAGGGGAGCTACCCGCCAGGGAACGCCGAGCAAGAGCAAGAGGGCTGTAAGAAGCCCCCTAAGGATGACCGGGCAGCGAAGCTGCGCGGTTGCCTCTTGGCGAGGGCTTTGATCTCTGGCGTCATGGGTAGGCAACTACCAGCCTGGGATGAACGGGCGGGATAGCCGCTCCGGTGCCTCTTGTGAGGGCTTTCGATCCCTGGCGTCGAGGGTAGGGAGCTACCGGACGGAGTTGACTGAGCAGGGTGGCCGCTCGGTTGCCTCTTGCGAGGGCTTTTGATCCTTCAGGACGGGGACCGAGCAGGGTTACTGCCCAGTGCCTCTTGTCGAGGACTTTGATCCCTGTCGGTTGTGGTAGGAAGCTACCAGCCGGGGATAGCCGAGCAAGGACTCGACTGCCTCTGGGAGAACTTTGGTCTTTAGCGTAGGAGGGGCTGTAGAAGCCTACCAAGGATCCTTGGCTGGGCAGGGTTACTGCCCGGTGCCTCTTGGCGAGGGATTTTTTCTTGAACGATAGCCGAGCGAGGGATCCTTGGGCTCGACTGCCTCTGGGAGGGCTTTTTGATCCTCGGCGTTGCGGCAGGGAAGCTGCCCGTTGGGGATAGCCGAACGAGGGATCCTCGGGCTTGAATGCCTCTGGGAGGGTTTTTTGATCCCTGGCGTTGCGGTAGGGAAGCTACCCGCCAGGGGTGACCGAGCAGGGTAGCTGCTGGGCTGAATCTTGGCGTGGTGTAGCCCGACTGTCCAGTTGTAGGTGCAGGGAATGGGGACGGTCGGGGCAACGGCGTGCGCAGCCAGCGCATTGAATGCGGGGGGAGGGGGAGGCGAAGCGCTAGGGGCGCGTCGCTTCGATTCTGCCGGAGAAGGCTGGATGGCTACCGCGTGGCAGTGACTCCTTGGGTGAAAGCGGGTGACTGTTGAGCTGCGCAGTGGGCTATATAAGGCCGAAAGAGTACCGATCCTTCCACCCTTCATAAACAAGTCGTCGAGAATGCAGGACTTCCCGTTTACCATCCCCGACATCGTCCACTTCGAAGACGTGTACCTATACGACCCGTACTGCACCGAGGACACGGTGCAGCTGGTCTACGGGAGCATTGAGGACCATTTCGACCGGTTGCTCCCCCGACGCTCCTCCCTGCTGCAGCTGCTGATGTACTCCATCTGGAGGGCATCGCCGGGGCTTTACAACCCCCTGTCTGAGCTGCTCTATGACGAGGTCGTGGACAAGCTGCGGTCTTTGAAGCGCTTCGGCCTAATCTCCGCGAACCGGCTGGCCTGGTCAGAGGCGCTCGTTCGCGAATGCTACGAGCTGAGGCTCGGGGTCGACGCGAGCGGGGGGAATCGGGGACAGAGGTTGGACCTTGCGCGACCCCGGTTGACGGAGATCTTTACCGAGTACCACGAGCAGTTGTCACTGCACCCCGTTCCCCCACTGTTGTAATTTTCTTTTCTCTTTTTTTCTGCATGTATGGCTGAAGAGCCCATAATACCCTTTGAATAAACAAAGCTTTTCTTTCCTTTTCGCAATACTCCATTGATCTTTATTAAATTAACAATAGATCCTAGGAAGAATTTATATCGCTTTAAAAGAAAGGTACACGCTAGTAGATGACTTCATTGGCTTGAGCCAAGCTCCCTGAAGGGCTGTTGCCCCCCGTGCTTGGCATAGGGCATGGGGCTCCCTGAGCTCCGGGCTGGCCGTCCGCTAAAACGAGCTTTTCAGCCAGGCCAATGTCTGTACTTTGAGGGAGGTTCTCCGTGCTTTCGCACGGACCTAATTAAAATAAACCTCGTTTTCCTAGGGGCGTAACCCCGTTAACACCTTTCTAGACACCTACTTGATCGGCTATTTGTAATGTGTAAAACTCTCCCAGGAGTAACTCTTACTCGCAGCGGGTATCGGGATCCAACTATCTCATAGGAGGTATGCAATCTCATTGCAAATTTCAACACTTGAAATTCCCGATAATATTTTGCCCCGAGCGATCTATGACCTTGACAAGGTCAACAAACCATAGACCGCAAGTCAAGTTCAACCCGTCATTTCCTGATTGAATTAAACCCACCCGCACGACCCTTGACAAGGTCAAAAAAGTCGCACGACTACTCTAACTCAATCGCATCATATGCTTATGCAGATAAGCATAAATAGCTACCGCACATTACACCTTGACAAGGTCAACAAACGCAGCACGAATACTATGAAATATTTATCTGAAATGATGGAGGGTTACGGCAGGTTTTTAAGAAAACCCTTTGCGTAATGAACTTAATATCGTCGTAGAATCGAGTGATTTTAAATGGAGTGTTTTTTAGGCCTTTGCTAGTTTTGCTAAAGAGCTCACTCTCGGTGAAGGGATCTTGGCTCTTTCCTTATCGAATAAGGTGCAGGATATTTCACAAATACCGCTGTGCAAAGCAAAACTATAGAAGCAATCAAAAGACAAACAGAGTGTGTAGCATCTGCTAGTTTCGCTAAAGAGGTCACTCCCAGTGAAGGGATCTCGGCTCTTTTCTTATCGAATAAGGTGCTGGATATTCTATAAGGAATACCGCTATGCAAAGCAACAACTAGAGCTACCTGTTTTTTTAAGACAAGTTTCTACAACATCTTTAGGTTTCTTTTAGTTTCATTAATCTCATTAATGAAGTCCCATTTTTATTATGCTTCACAAGCATCACATTTGAAACGAAATCAACAATATACAATATATATCTCATATATATAATATAAATATTCGTCTCAGGCAGTAATATGATCTCATCACAGAACATTGCAGCAGAAGAACATATATGAAATATTGGATATACTAGGAGGTCCGTGTTTTAATACGAGCCTTTATAAAACACGGATTTCACGGTCGCGATGAATAGCCAATCCCACAACCCTAGACCCCTATGAGAGCAGCAAGCAACCCTACCAATTCTAGAGTTAGGACACCCGGTCTCGACTTCTCGAGATGGTCTCCCACTGGACCCTAGAACCCGGTTACTTATGCTCCGCGCCTTGGGTCTATTCTAATGCGGAAAAGTAAATAATATACAATGGTGACATCATCCTCAACCCGGAAGTGCCCCAATAAAAGAATATTACATACAATGAATTTTACATGAATGAAAATGAAAAACTCTCATCTCACATAAAACCCCCGGCTATTCAAAATACGACGATCCAATATAACATATCACAGCAACACATAATATCTCATATCATCAACGTAAGTAAATATGCGTATTCCAATTGTCGTTGATGTATAGCAACGAAACCGGCGATACACCACATATTACATTTACGGTCGCAGAAAAGAAAGTGAAAAGCTACAACAGTTGGAATCTGCAACCACCTTAGACATCACATGCCTAACCAAATGAATTTCTTAGACATCGCATGCCTAACAATTATAAACCCCGCATTTTAGTCTCAATCTTGAAAACTCTTTTCAACATCTAGTCGGGCAATTCAACAAGATTCCCGGCATCCTGATCGAATGCTCGTCGGAAACTTTAGTAGACGGCCGCACCTCCGATACTGTCGACGAAGTGCACTAAGGCGGAACACCGCTGCCGCGAGCACCCGAACGGATGGTTTAGGCGACGGGGTTCTCCTACAGTCACTTGGTCGGGGCTATGGGGCATGGCTATCTATTAAGTTTATCCGGCGAGTATCCGCGTACGCTACGTGATTGCGACGGACTTTTGATCACATCAAAATCCCGTGGCAACCGATCAAATGAGACTAAATTGCTAGATTCGTAACATTCAAATTAGTTATCTCATAACTACTTGTTGATTCCAAATATTGTATCACATTCCAGAATATCATGACGATATTTAACGTTTCGATCGAATCAACATACACCCACGTTTTACCCCAAGAGCTCAACACTTGAGCAAAGTCAAAACACTCAAAAACCGTGCCACAGTATCTATAGTCCAGCCGTAGAAGGAGTTAACCAACGCCTCACCTATGACACCACGGGACTATGGTAAACCCGAAGGTTCGAACGCGGTTCCGTGGGCACAGAATTGAGTTAAGGTTATTATGTCTTCTGGGGGTCCATAGGGGTACTTGCACGATTTTACGAGTACAATCAACTTCGGAAAATTACAATACTTGGAAATTTCAGCAGGGTATAAAATGCGGTGTACGAAGTTCGATCGAACTGCTAAAAATAGTCAAGGTTACCAATACGGTGTTAAATTATACGACTACGAAGCACTACGAATTAGCCCCAGATCAAACCAATTATCAAATGAAAATTGGGCTAAATAAACAATACTAGGAAACCCAAAATGGAGTCAAATGAGCATAGGAGCAATACGGGAGCCAGAGGAGCATGTGGGGCCGGCCTGGCCAAAATTTGGCCTTAAGATATCGGCCAAAAACCGAGCACCCCCTCCCGTATTTCACCCATGTTCATATATTGTCCCAAATATCATTCTGCACCTGTTTGAAAAATTTTTAAAGCACTTTTTTGAAAATTTACAGAGAGCAAAATAGGGTATTCATAATATCGTATTTCGAAGTGATTTTCGTTTTCGTAATTGTTATAACACCGTATCTAGAATTCTAGTTTGGCTCTGATACCACTGTTGGTCAGGCAGCCACCCCATCCAATGGGGTCACCGTGGCGCCAACGGGTCCCTCAGCAGCTACTTTTTCCGCATGCCCCCTCGCGAGGACTACAACCCGCCGGAACACCTTCTGGTCTCGGGACACCCTGGGGGTAAGAGCCTATGCTTCGCCATACTGTCACACAGTGAGAACCCCCATAGGTCGACATCCAATGCCTAGTAGCTCTGATACCACTGTTGGGCTTCCTTTGCACCTAGTCTAGGGTTTGGTAGCATCACACATGCCACTTTAAAATTTTAGAGAGGTGCAAAGCAAGTAAACCATGAATCATGCTAGAATTTCTAGGGTAACAAGTTTGTATCACATACAAAGAAGTAAAGAGATAGGGATTACAACCTTTGTAGTCCGTTCCTTCGCTTCATAAGCTCCGTGTTGAGGTCCCTTCGCTGCGATCATCATGAACTCCGACTCTCGAGAGGCTCCATGAAGAGAATGATGCACCTTACTTGAAGACTTCACTAATCCAAGATGATCTACCTTGAAGAATCTCAAACCCAAGCTCTTGCTTCACTAATCAAGTATTAGCAAAGCAAACACCCTAATCTAAGTGGCTAGAATAGATGAGGATGATGAAGTAGGAATTTTGCTCTCTTTTGGAATTTTGCTCTCTTTTGTTTTCATATTCTCACTTATAAACATCACAAATGAAAAAGCCAGTGAAGCTTTTCATCAAGGAAGAAAGAAGAAGAAGATGATCAAATCCTTTTGTGATGAATAATGAATTATTGTGTTGTGGTTACAAATCAACCATTGGTTAAGAATGAGGGCTTAAACCTTGTAGAGAATTAACTAGAGGCTAAGATTTGGGCTGGGTTAATAAATATCAACACAAAATATCAAAGGTCAAAGTCAAAGCTTCATGAAGCTTCATGGAAGCTTCATCCAACCTTAACCCTAATCCAAACCCTAACCATGTTTAAACTCTACAAAACATTTTGCATTTGTAACCCTAACTTGCTACAATATTATATATCACATATATAATATATTTTGTAACAAAAGAAAATAATACAATTAACATATAACGCATATATATCAATGTATTATTCCGCGAGAAAATGAATCAATAAAGCGAGCTTATATTAGTTAATATAATGTAATATATCTCATATATAATATACATTAAATTATCGAATCAACACTTGATCCGATAACCCGGCTATAATACATATAACCGACTAATATAACATGTACCATTTCACCGAATCAACACTTGATCCGATGACCCGACTATATCACATATACTCGGCCGATATCTCATATCGCGAGAATAGAATACGGTATCTCATATCGTATCATTCTCGGTCCCGCACATATCACATATGTGCTCCTACTCCGTTTTGCCTGAGCCAGGAAACCTCTGTGTAGGACTCTAAACAATCGTCAATACGCCGGCAGTAGGTGATGATCATATCAAACACCCACAAGCTGCAAGCGGTCAGATAAATGTAACAGCTACCCAGA
Organism: Agapanthus africanus; assembly: GCA_030015575.1. Classification (NCBI taxonomy): domain Eukaryota; kingdom Viridiplantae; phylum Streptophyta; class Magnoliopsida; order Asparagales; family Amaryllidaceae; genus Agapanthus; species Agapanthus africanus. The sequence continues at coordinate 35,743,327 of CM057339.1, forward strand.
TATTGAGCGATCAGAAGATCAACAAGTAAGCCTATACATTCTCCTGCGAATCCAATCAGTAACACTCCCGTACAGTCCGGTCTCTTCGTCTGATATGTCGCATATCTCGCCTAGGGGTGGTAAACGTCAGACCCCAATAGATTGATAAGTCGTGTCGATATGAGGTCTATAACAGTTCGATAAACTACTGATAACTCTTACCAGTAAATCTCAGCAACCCTGGCCAGGGATTTCCAGTTATAGCCAATCGAACACAGCGCAACATCAACTCCCTATACCGGGAGAGACGAAACCCCTCCTATCGCTCATTGCCTCCATGTGATTCGGGACTGTACCCAAAAGCTACCATTTTACACGCTCTCTTGGACGTGGTATGATGGAAATCAAAGCACAGTAGGAATCACACAAGGCTCTATGACGATCTCGGGTCTACGGACTAACCTGTACCAGTGTCACCAGAGAACTGTCATCTGACGTAAGGTATAATACCATCTGAGAGTTCTCGGCGAGTCCGTCCAGTGTACCCAGTCTCCACTGAGCACCCATATACTGTCTCTGATGTCAAACACCAATGGATATAGGATCATCCATCGCCCATCTACATGGGTTGAGAAGCATACGCTAGTCTACTCTGGTATATCGATGCCCTGTCTCGATACACCTACGACTAGGAACATTTGAAGGATGCACTTAGCGACCACACTGTCCCCACTAGTATGATCTGCATCATAGTCCTGGTAGTCAAGTACTCATCCTAAGGGCTTTATCAACATGTAACATAGAGACAATCAGAGTACATGTTAAGATAAAGAGCAACCAGATAGCATACTTTCATGTCGAGCAAGAAAGTCCTCCATATATATGTTCAAGCATCCACTACAATATATATCGTATGTACAGTAATGGCCTCTAGGGCATACATATCACTAACAGGTAAAGATCTCCACCAGCCGAGGCCTCGCGAGATCCAACCTCGGCCCTCGATTCCCCCCGCGCGCGTTGACCCCGATCCTCAGTTCGTAGCACTCACGGATGAGCGCCACTGACAGAGCTAGCCGATTCGCGGAGATCAGGCCGAAGCGCCTCAGAGACCTCAGCTTGCCCACGGCCTCATCATAGAGCTGCTCGGACAAGGGGTTGTAGAGCCCCGGCGACGCCCTCCAGATGGAGTACATCAGCGGCTGCAGCAGGGAGGAGCGTCGGGGGAGCAGCCGGCCGAAGTGGTCTTCGATACTCCCATAGACTAACTGCACCGTGTCCTCGGTGCAATTTTAGTCGTAGAGGTATACGTCTTCGAAGTGGACGATTTCGGGGATGGTAAAGGGGAAGTCCTGCATTCTCGACGATCTGTTTACGAAGAAAGGAAGGACCGGTGCTTCTTCAGCCTTATATAGCTCACTACGCCCCAACGGAACTCAACGGTCGCCCGCTCTCGCCCAAGAAGTCACTGCCACGCGGCGATCATCGAGCCTTCTCTGGCAGAATCGGAGCGACGTGACCCTGGCGCTTCGCCTCCCCCACGTTCAATGCGCATGCTACGCGCACGCCCGCCGTGACCGTTCCTGTTCCCCATATCTACAACTGGATGGTCGGGCGAACCTCATGAAGAATCAGCCGAGCAGCTACCCTGCCCGGTCATTCTTAGCCGGCCTCCTAAGGCCCCTCCAACGCTAAGGATCAAAGTCCTCCGTAGAGGCAGTCGAGCGGCTCCCCTGCTCGGCTATCCCTGGCTGGTAGCTTCCCTACTCGCAACGCCAGGGGTCAAAGCCCTCGCCAAGAGGCAACCGCGCAGCTTCACTGCCCGGTTATCCTCAGCAGGCCTCATACGGCCCCTCCAACGCTAAGGATCAAAATCCTCCGTAGAGGCAGCCGAGCGGCTCCCCTGCTCGGCTATCCCTGGCCGGTAGCTTCCTTACTCTCAACGCCAGGGATCAAAGCGCTCGCCAAGAGGCAACCGCGCAGCTTCACTTCCCGGTTATCCTTAGCAAGCCTCATACGGCCCCTCCAACGCTAAGGATCAAAGTCCTCCTTAGAGGCAGCTCAGCAGCTACCCTGCTCGGTTATCCCCGACTGGTAGCTTCCTACCACGACCGACAGGGATCAAAAGCCCTCCCAGAGGCAGTCGAGCCCGAGGGTCCCTAGCTCGGCTATCCTTCAGGACAAAAGCCCTCACCAAGAGGCACTGGGCAGTGACCCTGCCCGGCCAAGGGTCCTTGGTAGGCTTCTTACAGCCCCTCCCGCGCTAAGGACCAAAGTCCTCCCAGAGGCAGTCGGGCCCTTGCTCGGCTATTCCCGGCTGGTAGCTTCCTACCACAACCGACAGGGATCAAAGTCCTCGCCAAGAGGCACTGGGCAGTAACCCTGCTCGGTCCCCGTCCTGAAGGATTAAAGCCCTCGCAAGAGGCAACCGAGCACCTACCCTGCTCGGTCATCTCCGGCTGGTAGCTCCCTACCCATGACACCAGGGACCGAAGCCCTGGCAAGAGTGTAATACCCAGCCCCTTTTATATCAAAATCTGTATTTTGTTACTTTATAATTCTATTTTAAAATTTTGTTATATTATTTAAATTTTAATTGAATTTATACCTCCACTTTCTATTAACAATAAAACCCCTTTTATCAGTAAAACCCTATATTATCTCATTTTTCCCTCAGCCCAATTTCTTTTGCCAGAATTAAACTCAAAACCTTAACAACAGCCGGCCTCCCTTTCACAATTTTGTATGTTCCTTTTATTTCATTTTCAAGACCGGCCCACTCCCTCTTTCTCCTCCATTATTCATTCCATTAATTCCTAAGCTGGCCCGGCCGTTTCTTTTTCTCTCATAATTCTTTTAACAAGTTCCTAACCCCTGGCCCAGCCACATTACTTCAGCCCAACAATTTAATTCCCAATTATTTATTAAAACCCCATTAAACCCACGGCCCGGCCCCATCCTTTTCTTAATTATTTTCTGATTTTTCCGGCCCACACTTTCTCCAAGCCCACACCTCCTCCAACCCGACCCGGCCCAACACACTATTCCCCCGTCTCTCCCAACGGCTCCTTTCCTTTTCTCCCGCTCCCTGTCTCGCGCGACCCGTTCCACCTCCGTCGCCCACGCCCGCGCTCGAGCGCCGTTACCCCATGACGCGCCCCTCGTGGTCCACTCAACGCGCACCTCTCGTCTCCCCTATCTCTTTCACATCCCCTCTCTCCTCTCCCCCACCAAGCTTTCCACCACTGAGCCCGATCCTTCGCCTCTTTGTCGGCCACTCCTCCAAGCATCGCCGCTGTCTCACCTTCTCCCCACCACACCTCCATTGCCTGCCCCCTTGTCTCCAACCTCAAAGCTCCAGCCACACCCTCCAGCCCCATAGCCAATCGCCCCATCTCCATCAACCCAACTCAAGCGCCCATTTTCCCCCGAGCCGACCACCACCTTGCACCATCGTCATCGACGGCGACCACCATCACCAACCACCTCATCCCTCTACCCACCTTCTCACTCGCCGACACACCCTCCCTCACCGGAGCTCGAACTCGAGACGACCCCCTGCACACCACTCGCTCGAGCTCCAACTCCCCCGACACCCTGTTCCGGCCACCTGCTGCACGCCGACGAGCTCCTTTGCCGTCCCGTGTCGCCTCGTTGACACCCGAGCATCACCCCTGCACCAACCCATTTTTCCGCCGAGCCTTCCCTCTCAAATCCCTCACTGTTCCCTCTCTTCTCTCTCCATCTGCTTCCTTTCTCTCTCTCTGATTCCTCTCTCAGAGTCTCTCTCTCTCACTTCCCTCTCTCTCTCTGTCTCACTCTCACTCTCTCTCTCTAAAATCTCTCACTCTTGATCCCTTTCTCACTCTGTCACCCTCTCTCATTCTGCTCTCTCTCTTCTCTCAATATCTCTTTCTCCCCCTAACTCTCTTTTCTCTGTTTAACCTTCTCTCTCTCTCAATATCTCTCTCTCCCTCTGCAATCCTTGCTCCATCGGCTTCGACAGCACCAGCAAACCCCCAGCCCAGACACCACCTCACTACCTCTCTTGCCGTCGCGGTCGAGCCCCGGCAATACGTCGAGCACCTACAGAAATCGCCGTTGCCGCGTGTGTCGTGCCCGTGCTTACCGTTCCATCAATTCATCGTCTCCAGGCAAGTGTTACACTTGCTTACATGCTATATACTCAAGTTAGAATCTTTAATTACACATATCATAAAGTTGCAATTTAGATCAATTATGTGCCGTAACTGTTCGATGCGTGTTCTCATAGGAAATTATCATTTAACTTGGCGGAACTAAATATTATTGCTTGGCCCGTATGGCTGTGGACCTAATGTGTAAATTTCGTTGGATAATTTCATCGTTAACGACTAAAACAACTATCCCCAAGTTTAATCGTAAAACTGTAATTTTATTGTACCTGAAAACCGTTAAACTCACCATAAATCATATACATACTAGAATGGTGCGTTCGAGGGCTCAAATCGAAGCCGACTCGACAAACTTTAACCCTATACTAGCTTCCAGATATTCCTGTACTTAAATTGTGATGATATTCGTATCGGAGTGCGACTCTGGACTGCAGTCCAGAGCGAATCCAGTCGTTGCTTGCTGTTCCGTATTGGGTACCACAGGATCTCCTTAACTCGTAGGTCATGAAACTCCACTTTTTATTATAGGTAAATCTGTTAGCTAGACAACACAATTGGTTCCATTCTGTTTCGTTACCGTTTGATATTTAATCTGTAATTTAGAAGATCGGGACGCATAACAGTCCGAACAGAATCAGAATTGACATATTAATAGTAAACAGTGTATATCTCCTGACGTACAGTCGCGATCGAAGATCCGTCTGTTGCTTTGAAAACCTTACTGAAAACCCTAGAATTCATCCAACTGTAGCATCGCTAAATTATGATCCTAACTGGGGTTAAAATGCGTTGCGAAACGGACATCCGATTCTGAAACCGGATTTCCAGCCGCGAACGCTTAAAATGAAATGGTTATAATTAATGATCCTGGAACCCGATTGGCTTGAAACTAAATTTGATGGATGGAAAACTGGACATACTAATTACTACCTGTTTATCATTTCGCTAAATTATATTTGTACGTTTCATGATAAATCGTGCAAGTGATAAAATACTTTTTGTGACACCTTAATCGTGCTTATATACTGTTCACGCATCATATCATACCCATATCATTGTAGTGATAACCTAGTGATATCGTGCATTTACCCAGTGTTAGATTCTAGTGATGATTGTGGCAAGTACGTCAGTATTCGTGTATCCGTGATTAAGTGAAAGTGATACGTACTTGTACACAATCAGCGACCCTATTATTCTATTGCATTGTCGACGTCTGTGGGATGCGTGTACGTGTGACTATAAGTGGTATGGGACACTTATGAAAGCGCTTGCACGGGTATCACAGATAAGGCACCAGACACTGCCATTTATCTTAGGTATTAGTCGGGACGTGCTTGATGGAGGTCCTGCCTCCAGTTCTCGCGCAGACTTGTCACGGATCGATTAGTATTTAGGGTTATGGTTAGCGTTTGATGTAGACCACGGGGTGTGGGGTGGTTTAAGTGTGAGTCCAACAGAATCTCGGGAGTCCCATGCCGGCTTATATATTTAGGGAGATATATGGAGATTTACAGGGTATGTGATATACACCGTGATATACATGTTACATGGTGGGCCCGTGGTCCCTTGCCCTTGGGTTCTACCCTTGGGTGGAGAACACTCGCGAGTGGTTGATTCTCACACTTGGACTGACGTTAGGCTTAGTGACCTGTACAGTGAGACTTAGAGACTGATAGGGATACTGGTATTTACATACCATATATACTGTGTTGACATACGTGACATATCGTTCTACTGCATTACTACTCTGCTGCCTTGATTACTGCACACTCATATTCATGCTGTCATTGATTACTGTTATTCATATCTAGTACCACTGTTAGAACTGTCACTTGATTTATATATATTATATTGCTATTGTGTCGCTCTGACGACCTGAGTATGCATGCTCAGTGTGAGGAGAAGATTTAGCCCGGACCAGTGCATCACAGATTCCTTGACTTGCCATTCCGAGTTACATTCGTTTGTTCCACTTCAGGTCAGTCTTTACATTGTTTTTTTCAGTTACTGCAATTCTCATTACCTGCGCATCATTTCCTGTTTACCATGAAAAAACTAGAAGCCGAAGTGTGACTACGGCAGGACATTTCCTTGACCGTAGGAGCATGGCTGGCCTTGTCTACCCCTCGTATTCCGTATTTTGGGAAGCGGGGCGTGACAAAGAGGCATCCGAGCGGCTACCCCGCTCGGTCATCCCAGGCTGGTAGTTGCCTACCCACGACGCCAGAGATCAAAGCCCTCACCAAGAGGCAACCGTGCATCTTCACTGCCCGGTCATCCTTAGCGGGCTTCTTACAGCCCCTCCAAAGCTAAAGATCAAAGTCCTCCTTAGAGGCAGCTCAGCAACTGCTCTGCTCGGCTATCTCCGGCTGGTAGCTCCCTACCCATGACGCCGGAGATCGAAGCCCTCGCAAGAGGCATCCGAGCGGCTACCCCACTCGGTCATCCTAGGCTGGTAGTTGCCTACCCACGACGCCAGAGATCAAAGCCCTCGCCAAGAGGCAACCGCGCAGCTTCACTACCCGGTCATCCTTAGCGGGCTTCTTACAGCCCCTCCAACGCTAAGGATCCGAAGTCCTCCCAGAGGCAGATGTAATGCCCGGTTCTTTTTATACGCCTAAATCCATATTTCGTTGTAAACTATAAATTTGTTATTTTTTTCTTCATTCAATTATTTAAAGAAACTTTATTAAACCCAAAACCTTTTGCTCCCAAAGTATTTAAATCTCCCCTCCGGCCCAAGCACAATTTTTCCCCAGCCTAGAATCAAATTGTAAATTTCTCTGGCCGAGCCCATAATTTCATTTCCATTTTTAATAAATTCCTTTAAACATTTCCTCAGCTCACTCTCAACCGGCCCACTCCATTCATATTTTTCCCAATTCATTTCCTATTAAATTATCAAGCCCAGCACCTTTTCCTAAGCCCGGCCCCATCTTTTCCCATTTATTTTCTGATTTTCTTTCATTCAAATCTCCCGGCCCTTTACCCCAGCCCAAGGAAATTTTAATTAAATCAAAAAAACTAATTAACCCTCACTCTCTCCGGCCCAATCCACTCTTTCAGCTCTAAGCCCAGCCTCTACTCCCTTACCCGCGCCCGCTTCAACCACGACCCGACCCGACTCTATTCATCTTCTCCCCCAACGGCTATTTCCTCAATCCCGCGCACGTTTCCTTCGCGACCACGTCGCCGCGTTTCTCGCCCCCACCGACGCTCACGCTCGCGCTGCCGTTACCCCCCTCGACGCGCACCCTCCTCATCATCACCATCATCGTCGTAATCTCTCTCTTTCTCAGCTCTCATTCCTCTCCCTCTCTGTTTCTTGTCTTCTCTTTTCTCCGAGCGCCGACCGCCCACGACCACCTCTCCAACCCCATTGCCCTTGCCTCCAGCCGATTAACCGCGTCATCCACCACTCCGACCTCCATCACCTCTTTCATCCTCCCTACACCGGGCACCTGCATCACCCAACCCAGAACCCAACCGACGCCGCACCATCATCTCGTCGCCCTCCGACGACGATGGTGAACCTCGTCGTCGACCCTCTTTCATCCTCCCTTGTCCTCTACGACTCCACCCGACCCAAAATCACCAGCACCCTGAGCTCCTCTTCCTCCTCACACAACCCCATACCCACAGCCACCTCTGCCTCGCCGGAACTCCACGCACCCGAGCCGCCTCACCGCCGTCACATCATCATCATTATCATCATCATCACTGTCGCCATCATCTCTCTACTTCTCCCTCTACACTTATCTCTCTCACTCCATTCCCCTGCACCGTCTCCCCTTCCTCAGTTCCTCTGTCTCCCCTCTCTCTAACAGATCTCAATCTCTGTGCTCTCTCCCTCTCTCTAACTAACCTCTATGCTTCTCTCCCCTCACTCTATCCCTCTCTTTCACTCTCTATCCCTCTGTCTCTTCCTCACCCTCTGTATCTCGTTTCTCTCTCTCAATTCTCTCTAACTCACCCCCTCTTTCACTCCCTCTCTCCGCCTCTCTCGATCTCTCTCTCTACAACTCCAATCCCTTCTCTCTCGCTCTCCTATCAACCGAGCCCGTGCCACCCAGTTCAAGCCGAGGCCAAATCTTGACATTGCCGCTCGCGCGTGTGTCACTGCCGTGCCGCACGTGTGCCGTTGCCGCTGCCGTGTGCCCCAACGTCTCCAGGCAAGTTCTCTACTTGCTTCATGCTATTCTATTTATGTTACAAATCCAAATCATATAAATTACTGTGTTGCCAATCCTGAAAACGTACACTATTTACCTGTTCGACGTGTGTTCCCAATGAGAATCCTTTCCTAATTTGGCAGAACTAAATGGTATTGTTTGGCCCGTACGGCTGTGAACCTAGTGCAGGAATTTCGTTGGATAATTTGATCGTTAACGACTAAAACGACTACCCCCAAGTTTAATCGTAAAACTATAATTTTATTGTACCTGAAAACCGTTAAATTCACCATAAATCATATACATACTGGAATGGTGCGTTCGAGGGCTCAAATCGAAGCCGACTCGACGAACCTTAACCCTATACTTGTTTCCTGATATTCCTGTACTTAAATTGTGATGATATTTGGATCGGAGTGCGACTCTGGACTGCAGTCCAGAGCGACTCCAGTTGTTGCTTGCTGTTCCGTAATGGGTACCACAAGATATCCTTAACTCGTAGATTGCATAACTCCACTGCTTATTATAGGTAAATCTGTTAGCTAGACAACACAATTGATTTCATTCTGTTTCATTATCATTTGTTATTTATTCTGTATTTTAAAAGATTGGGACGCATAACAGTCCCAACAGAATCAGAACTGATATATTAGTGTTAAACAGTGTATAACTCCTGACGTGGAGATGCGATTGATGATCCGTCTGTTGCGTTGAAAACCTTACTAAAAACCCTATATTTCATACAACTGTAGCGTTGCTAAAATATGATCCCAACTAGGATTAAAATGCGTTGCGAAATGGATTTCTGATTCTGAAACCAGATTTCCAGCCGTGAACGCTTAAAATGAAAGGGCTATAAATTAGCGATCCTAGAACCCGATTGGCTTGAAACTAAATTCTATGGATGGACAACTGAACATACTAATTACTACCTGTTTATCGTTTCGCTAAATTATATACGTACGTTTCATGATAAATCGTGCAAGTGATAGAGTACTGTTTTTATGACACCTTAATCGTGCTTCATATACTGTTTACGTATTATATTATACTCATATCATTGCAGTGATAACCTAGTGATATCGTGCATTTACCCAGTGTTAGATTTTAGTGATGATTGTGGCAAGTATGTCAGTGTTCGTGTATCCGTGATTAAGTGAAAGTGATACGTACTTGTGCACAATCAGTGACCCTATTATTCTATTGCATTGTCGACGTCTGTGGGATGCGTGTACGTGTGACTATAAATGGTATGGGACACTTATGGAAGCGCTTGCATGAGTGTCACAGATAAGGCATCCGACACTGCCATTTATCTTAGGTATTAGTCGTGACGTGCTTGATGGAAGTCCTGCCTCCAGTTCTCGCGCAGACTTGTCACGGATCGATTAGTATTTAGGGTTATGGTTAGCGTTTGATGTAGACCACGGGGTGTGGGGTGGTTTAAGTGTGAGTCCAACAGAATCTCGGGAGTCCCATGCCGGCTTATATATTTAGGGAGATATATGGAGATTTACAGGGTATGTGATATACACCGTGATATACATGTTACATGGTGGGCCCGTGGTCCCTTGCCCTTGGGTTCTACCCTTGGGTGGAGGATACTCGCGAGTGGTTGACTCTCACACTTAGACTGACGATAGGCTTAGTGACCTGTACAGTGAGACTTAGAGACTGATAGGGATACTGGCATTTAGATACCTTATATACTGTGTTGACATACGTGACATATCGTTCTACTGCTTTACTGTTCCGCTGCATTGATTACCGCACATTCATATTCATGCTGTCATTGATTTACTGTTTCACATATCTATTACCACTGTTAGAACTGTCACTTGATTTTATATATGTTATATTGCTATTGTGTCGCTCTGACGACCTGAGTATGCATGCTCAGTGTGAGGAGGAGATTTAGCCTGGACAAAAATTAGGCGTGTATCACAGACACCCTGACTTGCTTTTCAGAGTTACATTCGTTTGTTCCACTTCAGGTCAGTTCTTTACAATATTTCTTTCAGTTACTGCATTTCTCATTACCTGCGCATCATTTACTGTTTACCATGATAAACTGAAAGCCGAAGTGTGACTACGGCGGGACATTTCCTTGACCGTAGGAGCATGGCTGGCCTTGTCTACTCCTCGTATTCCGTATTTTGGGAAGCGGGGCGTGACAGCAGTCGAGCCCGACCCTCGCTCGACCATCCCCAGCTAGTGGTCGTTGCTCGCAACACCAGAAGTCAAAGGCCCTCGCCAAGGGGCAACCGAGCAGCTTCCCATTCATGCTCATTCATTCTCACTCATCCCCTAGGCCCATTCATGCTTGGCACAAATATGCTGACAGCCCTCTGCCCATCACATGCAGATGATCCGAGGCCCCAATAGGGGGCATCAGGTCTATCCAAGTCTGAGCGATCCCCCTCGACTTCGGGGCCATAGAGATGCCTCCTTCTCAGCAGCGCTTGGCATGCTTGGCAAGTGATCGAAATCAACTTGGCGAACGACCGCTAGACAGATAGCCGACCTGACATGGAAGCCCAACAGTGCAAGCAGAGATATTTTACGAGCATTCTTCACAAACAGAAGATAAAGTGCAAACCGATGAAACCAAAGGAAAAAAGTCTTATTACCAAGGGCAAAGTCTTTACAAAGGGTATTTTGGGCTCCCCAGCCTTACAAACTGCCCGGAGGCTTACAAAAATTCCAAAAGCAACAAAATAAAAGGAGGAAGACGGGGGCTTTAGGCCTCGGGGCCGGGCACGACCTCGGGGTCCTCGACATCCACTACGGGACGAGCAGGGTCTTCGGCGACCTCCTCGTAAGGAATCTCTTCCACTGCTCATCAGCGTCCGCGAGGGGATATTCGACCCGGAGCTCTTCGTCGGCGAACTCCGGCATCCGGGCCTTAACGGCGTCGAGGGCCTCATGCCAGATGAGGGTGGTGGCCACGGCCAGGTCATCATAGAAGTCCTTCGACTTCTTGTATCCCTCTACCGCCTTCGCCGCCGCTTCGCCGTCGAGAGGTCGGCCAACTTCGCCGCTCTCAGGTCTGCCGACCTCTCCGACTCGGCCGCCGCCCCCAGCTCCTTCCGGAGGGTCTTCACCGTCTTCTTCAGGTTGCCGGCGAGCACTTGAGCGTCCTCAAGCTTGGCCTCGACAGCCACGTCGGCCTCGCGGTACCGGGCAACCTCCTATTTCCCGGCCTCCACTTCGCCCTCAAGGGCGGCAACCCTCGCCATCACCGCCTCCAGCTCCCGCTTGGAGCTCTCTTCCAGCGAGGCGAGCTGGCCCGCAGCCTTCATCGCCGGGGCTATCACCTCGGCCTCCATGCATAAGGCGAGGGTAACGTGTTGGAGAACTTGAAAGATAGGAAAGAGATCAGAAAGACGAAGGAGGCACCGAATCTCACAAAAAATCAAACACTTACCTGCATGGACTCCTGGGCGATGGATGCCATTGGGCCCTGAAGATCCCCCCGGGGACCCTATGCCCCTCCCGATTTCTCTATCTCATGAAGCAGGCTATCCGCGACGGACAGCCCCGAGGGCACCGCGAACTGGAGGCCTCCTTCCTCCACCATGATTGGTGAGGGTGGGCACCGGGAAGACCTCCGGGAAACCCTCTTGAGCGGCTCCGATGGAGAGCCGATCTCCTCCTCCGATGCCGGGTCTTCCAGAATCCAAGCCCGCTTCCGGCCCGACGCTCTTCTAGGCCCCGGGGCGGGATCCGCCCCCGAACGCTCACGGGACGCGACCACCGGAGCAGAGGGAGCCGGGGAAGGCTTCGCACGAGAAGAGCTGGCGCCCCAGCCTTCGTGGCCTTCCTCAGCTGGCGCATGGAGGCTCGGAGCTCGTCCAGATCCAAGGGTCCTGCACAAAACCAAATGCAAAGAGGTCAGCGACATAAGCAATATACAATCCAAAAAGCAAGCCTAAACTTACCGACGAACTCAACGGGGCTGAGCCCGGCCCAACTCAGGACCCTCTCAGACAGCAGCACGTCGAATCGGGGGATGGGCTCCCACGCCGCCACTCTAACCACGGCGGGGTGATTGGACTGGATCCCCGGCAAGCATTTTTCCCTCGACCACTTGGTAGGCACGGGCTAGTCCTCGCCGTCGGGAGGGGAAACGAAGAAGAACTTCTTTTTCCAGTCGTGAATGGAAGAAGGCAGAGCCACAATCCCTGTCCCGGTGGCGCCCCCTGTCGCTTTCTAAAGGAGAGGTAGACCCACCTCGGGTCACCCGCTCGACCCCCAGGATGATTTTTGAAAATGAGGGAAGAATCAAGGAGGGAGAGGCTGAAAGGAACCGCTTGTAACTTCAGGCTGATCAGAAACCCTAGGAGAATCCTCCATGAGTTCGGCACTAACTGGCCAGGGGCTAACCCGAAGAAGTTCAACGCTGCGACGACCTCGGGAGAGAAGGGCAGGCGCATTCCATCCTAAAAAGCTTCCAAGTACAGGGCGATCTCCCTACCCCGTACTTGGTCTGCCCTCTCTCCCTCCTTGGCCAGACGAAGCGTATAACGTGAGGGGATGTGGAAACGAGCCCGAGCATTGGCAAGCTCGTCCTCATGCCTCACCCAACATGAGGCACCGGGGGCAGCATCTACCGCCTCCTCCCTGGGGGCTGCCCCCATCGCACGATCCCGAGAATAGGGTCCGATCCCTACTCCCCGAGAAGACACAGGTTCAACTAAAGGGTCCCTAGAACCTACTTCTACGACATCTACAAATTCTCTGAAAGAAGACATCTAACCTGAAAAAGATGGATTCTCGGGAAACGAAAGCAGAAGAAAGGAGAAGAGCGCCGAGCATCCAAGACTTAGAAGAAAGGAAATATGAAAGAGAACGACCTCATCCAACGGCGCCCTTCATCTCCCGCCAAAAACGCCTCCCCGCGTCTAATGGCTCTGATTGCTCCACTTGTCGTTCCCATACTGGACCGCACCCCATCAGGCGTCGCAGGTCTGAACATGTCACGTCGGCCAACCGACGCTTGACACGTGGACCATCGCTTCAGTGGCAGGATGCACGAACCGGCGCACCTTCTTTAAATGCAGAGATCTCGTCCTGATCCGCTGGCAGAAAAGACAGCTGACAGCCCGGGGACGCGTCCCGACAAAGGGAGCTCACTCCGGACGGCCCGTCAGTCCACTCCTGACCCGACCCGCTAGCTGGTCGGGACAACAGTGGGGGGCTAATGATGATGCTCAATATTGGCGATCTCCAAGATCAGGACACGTGGCAAATGACGTATTCCATAACTCAGAAGAAAGGGCCCACGGGGGCTGACTAGGCCACTCCCATACCCGACCTACAAGCACAAGCTGGCTCACCTCAGAGCCCCCTGAAATTTGGCCTCCTCGGCCTCTCAGCTCGCCCCAAGCTGCCACAGGACCAAGACTCCTCGGCCCTCTCGCTCGTCCCCGAGCTCTCCAGCCGAGGCCATCTTCCTCGGTCCTCCGACCGACCAGCTCCACCACTCACAGGCGTAACCGCCGCTCCGCAAATCTCGCTAGGCGCTGATTCTCCGCCAGCAACATCCCACGTTCCACGCCATCGCGATCCCCATTAATGCACGATCCGCTCTTTACACGGGCATGACATCGGGAGCGTAACTGCCGGCGAGATTCCCGCGCCTGCTACTGCGTGCTGCCGCCACTATATAAACCCCCCATCACAGAGGGCTCAAGTAAGCCATTTTTACTCCACTTAGTCGTTACTCTGCTCGGATCTCGTACTAACTTGATCGTTGGAGGGTCCTCGGTGGTACCAAACCATCCCGGGACTTCCTTGCAGGTACCCGACGCTACACTCCTCCAAGTCACCAATCTCCTCAAAACCCATTGAGACCCACACGCAACAGGAGATCACCTTCAAGATCCATCGGGAGATCGACGGAAGACAACATTTGAAGGAGACCCGAAAAAGACCTCCATCACATCGTGTGATCCAGATTCATCTAAAATAAACCAACGGCCGAGAATAGCATAAAAACGTGTGTGTGTGTTATATACATATGATGTGTGGTCACTATTGAAGGAGAGGACCCCTCCTATTATTTTGTATCAGGAGAGACTCTTTTTCTGTTCACATGCATGCTTGTTCCTAAAATATTGTTGGGTTTTAATGCATGTAAAAGTCTCATAAAATTGCCCTGTATGTTAAAATAATTAAATGGAAAAATAGGGCAGCAAGCTAGTCTGTGAATATATCTAACGGTTTCAAAGATACGTCCTGTCCCAACTTTTTAAGCCCAGAGAACCATCTTTTGTTTTTCTTTTTAATCAACCTCAATAATTAAATGCGCTCGTGCATTCACAACATTACTGCACAATATTGATTGTGTATGACTATATCTGTTTATACTTGTTATATGAGGCATCAACGGAGGAAACGGTTGTTATGGAGGAAAAAAATGAAAGTCAGATAAATTAGGATCGAGACTTGCTATTATACTTATTATAATATCTTACAAGATTGTATCTGTAAATCATACAATGTGATGTGTTAGGTGCATATAGACATGATATAGTTGTGTGTTAGGCAAACATAGCACAATCACCCTTTCAAGGATTTTGTAATATCACCCTTGAACTTAAAGAATGCTGCAAACCCCCCATCTGAAGCGTTTTTTTTTTCAATGAATATTTTCCCCAAAAATGTCATCATCGGTTCTTTTTGGTTCTATTTAATCTATGCACATGGTGTAAACAAGTCCGAAAAACTAGGATTTTCATACTGTTGGTTTAAGGAGAGCTTTTAGATTTTACAGTCTAATTGTGTTATCTCAAAATCCTTAAAAGTACGATGGTGCTTTATAAAATTTACCATTTTGAAAATCATACTTAAGCTGCAATCAATGAGAGATTCCTAAATTGTGATAGATCATCATGCAACGATGTTGATATGTAAGACATGGATCTAAAGTCAGGTGAAATAATAGCAGAGACACTATTATTCCCATCGAGCGTTTACAGATCGTGGAATAACAAATGGTTAAAGATTGTGGAATAACAAGAGGGCCTATGAGATCAGAATAGTTTTGATGTATGATAAGAAATCAGGATCATCATAGTAAGGAAAATAATATTGGAGAATCCACAGTTGGCAAGATATGACAACCTAGACGAGATTTCTCAAAGAAACGCGTGAGAACGCAAACGGTATCATGTGGTTTTCTTTTATTTTGAAAATTCAAACAGCATTGTTTTCATTGTTATTTTGGCAACAACCGGCGTGAAATTAACCCTATGTGCATGTATCGTCTTCGTCAAACATGATGACAATCAAGATAGTAAGATTTCACTTAAAATTGCAGATTTCTTGAGCTTTATAAAAACAATTGAGTTTAAAAAATTAAGAAAAAACAATTAGTAATAAAAAAAAATCCATAAGATTTATTTCGATAGAGATCTGACTATGTTTTAAGTGGATCCTAGGACACATAAAACAACCCTCCTTGGTCCAAGCTTGAAACAAGCAGTGAAAGATTAAGCACAGACAGAATTAAAAATATTAATTAATAGAAGAAAAAAAAAGATAAATAACCCAGCATAATTTCTCATTTCCGTTCGTTCACAGCGCTCCAACCACTGCTAATGGAGCTGCTCCGCAAGCGCTCCCCTCTCCCTCTCCTCTTCCTCGCATTCGTCTTCTCCTCCTTATCGGATCCAACCGTGGCGATCCGGATGCCAGATCCGACCCGAAACCAGCCGATCCGGCCTGTTAAGACGGCGGTGTTCGCCCTGGGAAGCTTCTGGAGGTCGGAGGCCGCCTTCGGGTGCGTCCCCGGCGTCGTCCGTACGTTGGTGGGGTACTCCGGCGGCTCCAAATCCAACCCCGAGTACCGCAACCTGGGCGATCACGCCGAATGCGTTCAGGTTAGGGTTTTTCGAATTTTTTTAAAAAAAATTTAAACCTTTGCTGTTGCAAGTTGGGGAAAATAAAATCATGTTTGATATAAATTTTGTTTCAAATGGCTTTTAATGTAATTTTCCTTAATATTTTGATTAGCTTCGAATTTGTGAAGTTTGAGTCTAAGCTATAATCTATGAATTAGAAGCAGAATTTGAGCTTCAATTTATGTTCTGAGTTAATCGATCCTAATTCAGTAGAAGGACATCCTTTGAAAGGTTCCAGTTTTAAGGCACATACTCAAGTTGATTATAGCTTTGAATTCATAATCTGCTGAGATTTTCATTTTGGGACCAAGCATTATCGTTCAGAATGTTTTTGTTAGGGCTTTCTTTTATTTCTTAAACCCAGATACTGAATTCATGTGATGTTATTACTTGATCCTAATTTCAATTGAATGGGTAGGTTTCACTTTAACTCGTGTTGCTCAATGAGATGAAATGCTTGCTTTGGTGTAATTTGTGCTGAAGGATCGAGTCTTAACAATGATTTGCATGTTCATAAGAATTCTGGCTTTGGATTCGTGCTTTATTGAGATTTTGAATTCACATAATGTTTTTTCTATGTGCATTGTCTTCACATGTAAATCTAAATAAAATACGTATTTGTTATGCTAATTTTCTGTTACTATGGGGTAAGATCCTGATATTATCCACCAAAAGTAGCTTTTGGGTGTTTAAACCTCCAAAGAGTCTAATATTTAGGGGTTTAAGTTAATTTTCCCTTTTTAAAGTTTATACTAGTAATTGCATGTTATAGTTTACTTCTGTGTTAAGTAATAAATCTTTTGCTATTGGAATTTTGTTGCTACTGGAATGAAATATATGGTTTGCTGAGGGACATAATGTTCCCAGGAAAAAAGAAGAAGTAATAAATCTTTGCTTCGATTTTACTAGCTAAGGTTGCTTCCCTGTCAAATCATGTAATTCCAATTAAGAAATCCACATATTCAAGAATATTTCCATCATCAAAGAATATCCTTTTATATGCCATTTTCACACACATGAATCTTCAAGTATGATTTGTTCTTTTCTATAGGGATTCATCTAGTATGTGCATCTGATTACAATTTGTATGTGTCATAGAATTTTCTTTCACGGGTAAATTGTAAAAATGTACCCATGAACTATCATGTTTTTTGCGTTTGATACCATGGACTAATTTTATAACAGATTGCTACCATGAAATACCATATCCGGTTGCAACTTACTACCATCGAAATGCGAACGTTATTTTAACTGTCACGTCAGCAATTTTTATAGTGTCTTTCCTTTTTTACCCTCCTTCCTTATTCTCCAAAGAAGAAAAAGAAGAAAAAGAAAAAGAAAAAGAAAAAGAAAAAGAAATTAACCCCCCTCACCAAATCCAAAATGATGATGGAATCGATCAGAGATGTCGATGGAATCTCTCCCCCTTATAATAACAATTGATTTAAATGCGTAATAATTCAAAGCCAAGATCTGCATCGATCAATCGGTATGCCCTTTACAAATAAATAAATAAATAATTGAAGCACATTTGAATCTGCAGCAAATCAAAAATGAAATCAAACACAACATCTCGAATGAGAATGAGAATAAGAAAGCAAACTTGTTTACGAAATGCAAGGAGAAGATCAGACTTCCTAAATTCACAGATGAACAAGGCAAAGATTTTCACATCACTGAATTTCTTGCTCATCCTTCAGGAATGGAAACTCCATTGAACAAAAGGGCATTGCAAAGTTTGGAGTTTTGGATATGAGATTCGAAGGGGATTTAGGGCTTAAGCGGCGTGATTGAGCAGCTCACGAGCGTTTAAATCGAAGGATTGATAGAAATTAGGAGTTGGATCTCTTCGATTTGATCCTTCGTCGAGCTCGCTAGGGTTTTGGAGCTTTGGATCTGAGAGCAGCAACAGGGTTTTTTAGCTTTAATTTGTAGTAGGGAGGAGGATGGGATGGATGATGACGGGGGGAGGTGGTGGTGGTGATGGTGGGTGATGGCGGTTGTGGTGATTGTGATGGTTGTGGTGATGATGGGAGAGCGGTAGTGGAGGGGAGCAGGGGGCAGCGGAGGGCACGGAGGTGTCAGGGTTAGGACCACGACGGAAGAGGAGGAAGAGGGGAACTAAGCAGGGGAGGTTAGGGGTTGGGGCAAGGAAGGGGTGTGGGTGTGGTTTTGGGTCGAGGATGAGGGAGGTGAAGGCAGGAGGCCGGGGAAGAGAAGGGGAGATATGGGCATGGGGTTGAGGCAGGAGGAGGGGAGCTGGGCAGGTGGGGAGGTCGGGGGAAAGGGCCGGAGATGGTGATGGTGATGGTGATGAAGATGAAGAAGAGGAAGAAAAAGATGATGATGATATGATGATGATGGGAGTCGTTGGTGGTTGCGGCGGCGGAGGGAGGAGAGTCGCGGATGTGAGAGGTGGTGGCTTGAGTTTTTTTATTTCTTCTTTTTCTGTCTTTTTCTTTTTTGAAATTGAAGGTAAATTGAATGGTATAACGGTCTAATCATGCATAATTTTTAACGCCGTGTGATAGTTATGTCAAAAAAAAAGGGTCCGTGGTAGCAATCTCTAATTATTAAAGTCTATTATCAAACGCAAAATATGTGATAGTTCATGGATATATTTTTGCAATTTACCCTTTCTTTCACCATGTTGGTAAAATCCTAATGTGGTTCAATTGAGCATCTTTTTGATGTTAGCCCTTCAAATATTTCTAATTTTTATGCGGTTTTCTGTTGAATTTACGCATTAAAAATTCTGCAATTAAAAAGTGTTGGGTAGATATCACATATATTTTTTGGTCCCATCTTTCAGTTAGAACCTTCGATTTGTGCTTCATGCAACAATTTTATCTGTATGTAATGCTATCTATGTTTATCAGTTGGTTTCAATTATCATTGTTTTCACTCTTTAGTGATGGGAGATTAAATTTGCGATGCACATATCATTTTCGTTAGATCATAATGAGAAACAATTTAGAGAGATTTAGTTTAAATTACAGATCTTCCCAGCTTTCTAAAAACATTCAATGTAAAAAATAAGAAAAAAAATGAAAAAAAGAAATTATTTATTTCATAGAGATTCGGCTATGTTTTACTATGATCGTAGGCTATCTAACACAACCGGACGGAGTTAAATAAAAGAATTATTAATTGAAAGAAAAAGACAAATAATCCAGCGATTTTGCTCTCTCCATTCGTTCACAGCATTCTAACCGTTGTTAATGGAGCTGCGCCCCAAGCGCTCCCCTCTCCCTTTCATCGCATTCGCCCTCTCCTTATCAGATCCAAGGATCGTCCATTCGGATCCAAGATCCGACCCGAAACTAGCCGATTCGGCCCGTTAAGACAGCGATGTTCGCCCGGGGAAGCTTCTAGAGGTCGGAGGCCACCTTCGGGTGCGTCCTCGGTGTCATCCGTACGTCGGTGGGTTTCTCCGGCGGCTCCAAATCCAACCCGAGTACCGCAAATTAGGGGATCACGCCGAATGTGTTCAGGTTAGGGTTTTTGATTTTTTGATCCCAGAGTTGCTGCGATTTGGGGAAAATAAATAAATATAAAGTTTTGATGCTAAATTTCTTTAACGATTGGGTTTTGCTATGGCCTGTTGATTTTTGGATTGTGCATTGTCGTTTAGAATAAGGTTACCATTTAGGGTTCACTCAAATCTTGCAATTTAGATAGAATTATTTGCTAAATTGCATTAGCATGCCAAGGCCCTCGTTGGTTATGGAGTTGGGAGAATCGGAGTTAGAGTTTGCATCCTTCTACTTCCACAAAAAAGTTACTTTGTTGGGTGTTTGGCCTCTAGTTATCAAACTCCAAAATATTGTTTTGGAATAAACTAACCTCCAAAATGATCTCCTCGGAGTAATCAAACTCCGAAATGGTGTTTTCTTCACTAATTTTGGAGTTCAAAAATACTTTGGTTGAATCGGAGTGGTGTACACTATGGTTATCTCGACTTTGAAGTTTAGATAACCGGAGTTTTCTAAACCCCAACATCTGTTTCAAACATGGGATAGTTAGGATTTTGGGGTTAAGTTTATACAACTCTATGGAACTCCGGTTCTCCTAACTTAACTCCAATCCCAAACAGGGCCTAATAGTTTCATGACTTTAGAAGATGAATACCTATAGTTTAAAATCCGGCACATATATACCTGAACTTAATGTAACAACGCAACGGCAAAAATGTAAAGACACTTTAACCTTTGACCCCGCTGGCCTGTTAGATCTTCTATTTTAGGCTTATTTACTGAAAACTCCCAACATGTTTGGCCCATTTTAACAAAACTTCTATTGCTTTTGAAACTATCAAGAAACTATCAAATTTAACGATACCACGTTAGCACCATCAACGCCACGCCAGCGCCACGTCAACTAAGATGCCATGTCAGCATAAAAATATAAAATCTCCAAAATACCCCTCTTTAACCCTAACCTAATTTCAAAATATAAAATAAACAAATAAATAAAATCCACCCTCTTATTCTTACCTGGCCATCATCGCCGACGACAACTCCGGCGCTGGCGCCACCTATGAAGCACATATACTTGTATATGCCTCGTGAATCGGCTCTGATCGCGTATCGGAGTCTGAAACTCTCGGAAACTCTCAGAATTTTTCAGATTCGCTCTGACTTGTAAATATCTTACCGACCTCTCTTGAATCTATGTATCTTCTCTTTCTCTTGAAAATTAAGACACTCAAAATCTTGAAAGTTCATTAAACATCTAACTTAATGCCATTATTTATTTGTTATTATATATTAGTATCTATACCTTAATATATATTCATATTTTATTAATTTAAAATCGATATAAAAACGTATCTCGTATTCTAGGTTTTTGGAAAATTGTGAATTCGTAAATGCGTATCGTATTTTGTATCTGTATTCGAATTCGTGCTACATAGGGCACTATCACACCCGACCTCCCCCAACTTATTTCCTTTATATCATCACCACCATCACCATCATTAGCATCCTCTTATTCTTCTTCAAAACCCCTAAATCCCCCATCCGCCGCCGCCACTCTTCTCCCGCCGCCGCCGCAACCTTCTTCTTCAATAACCCCAAATCCCCTTTCCATCTCCACCACCAACCTCCCTCCGCCGTCACAATTTCATGACCCCCACATCCCCACCCACCTCCGCCATCCTCTTCCCTCCACTGCCGCTACCACCACCGCCGACTCCCACCACCGCCACCATCTTCATCTTCATCATCACCACCTCCCATCATCATCTCATCCTCCCACCTCCGTCACCCTCCTCTCTCCGCCGCTGCAACCGCCACGACCACCACCACCGACTCCCATCATCTTCTTCTTCTCCATCATCATCACCTCCCATCCTCTTCATGCCATCATCTTCCTGATCAACATTTGGCCCTCCTCCGGCGCCGGCTTCCTCCTCCGGCGCCGGCTTCGACTTTCCTCATAGGAATGAATAATTTCCTTTTTCATGATTTAATAAATATTTAATGATTATTAAATAATTAAAAATGTAATTTATAATTAATTAATTATATTATGAAAATGGCAAAATCGTCATTTAGTATGAACAGTAACATTGACCAATATTGACCGTCAAGTGATGGCAGTTTTTTTATAGTTTCAAAGATAATGGAAGTTTTGTTAAATGACCCAAAGCAGTAAATAACCCTTTATTTTATTTGCCGGAGGCAAAAATATATCCAAAAAATTCACATGAGATGCATATGGGAATCTCAAATAGAATATTCCGACAGTATTGGTCACTATATTGCAAACATAAACTTTATGTTAATTATGCAATGGATTTGACCTTAGGTATTTATTGTTAGTTGTATCTATGCCTAGAGGCCATTATTGTACATGATTGTATATTATAATGGATGCTTGAACATAGAGGACTTTCTTGTTTGATATGATAGTATGCTATTTGGTTGCTCTTTATCTTAACATGGAGACTAGTATTGTGATACTGTCTTGCTCTCACATGTTGGTAAAGCCTTTAGATGTACTTGACTATCAGGATTATGATGCAGACCATACTAGTGGGGCCATGGTAGTCCACAAGTTCATCCTTTAATTGTTCCTAGTCGTGGGTATATCGAGACGGGACATCGATATTCCAGAGTAGACTAGCGTATACGCTTCTTGACCCATTTGATGGGCGATAGATAATCCCATATTCATTGGTGTTTGACATCAAAGATGGTATACGGGTGTTCAGTGGAGACTGAGTACACTGAACATGACTCGCCGAGAACTCCTAGATGGTATTATACCTAACGTCAGATAGCAGTTCTCTGATGACACTGGTACAGGTTAGTCTTTAGACCCGAGATCGTCATAGAATCTTATGTGATTCCCATCGTGCTTTGATTTCCACCTTAACACGTTCAAGAGAGCGTGAAAAACGGTGGTTTTTGGGTACAGTGTCGAGTCATATGCAGGCAATGAGCGATAGGAGGGAATTCGTCTCTTCTGGTATTAGGGGTTGATGTTGCGCTGTGCTCGATTGGCCATAACAGAAAGTCCCTGGTTAGGGTGGAAACTGAGATTTACTGGTAAGTGTTATCAGTAGTTTCTCGACCCGTTATGAGCCTCACATCGGCACGACTTATCAAGTTATTGGGGTCTGGCGTTTACCACCCCCAGACTCGATATATGACATATCAGACGAAAAGACCGGACTGTACGGTAGTGCTACTCAATGGATTCACGGGAGTATGAACAAGCTTGCTTGTTGATTTTTTGATCGCTCAATACCCGGGTAGCCGTTACGTCCAGCTAGTACCGCTGACGGTTTGTGGATGACTGATATGATCATCAACTACTGCCGGTGTATTGACGAGTCTTTAGAGTCCTACACAGGTTTCCCACCTTATGCGAAACGAAGTAGTGCGCATATGTGATATGTGCGGGATCGAGATTGATACTTGTATGTGATACCGTATTCTAATACCGCGATATAGGTTATATATGATATAACCGAATTATTGAGTCAAGTGTTGATTCAATAATTTATTAAATAATATTAGTCGGTTGTATGCGATACATGCGGGTTATTAAATCAAGTGTTGATTTAATAATTTAATATATGATTATATATATGATATATTAATATACATTAACTAATATTAGCTCACTTAAAGAAATTGTTTTCTCTAAATACATTTAAATATATATGTGATATATATTAATGTATTTGTTTATGTGTCATGTTAGATGATACATAAGACTTGGGTGTATGAGACTCATACCTAACTTAAGATAATTTGGGTGTTTAAATATTAAGGGAAAAATCAAAATTAGGTGGAAATTGACTAGGCTTGAGATGCTTGTGGAAGTATGGAGAAACTTTGATTTAAGTCCACTAATTTTGTTTTACTCTAGATATTTATTAACCTAATTATTATCTTTAGCCATGGTTTGGTCTCTACATGAGTTTATATGAGATATTTTCTTGCCCATGATTCATTACACTTGATTCTTCTTTTTCTTCATCTCATTTGAGCTCACTAGGTTTTCTTGAGTGAAGAAAAGAAAGAGAGATAATTCTAAAGTGCGCAAAATTCCTACTTCACCAATGTATACCAAACCAGCAATTTAGTATAAGTTGTTTCTTCACTAATTCATCAATTAGTGAAGAGGTAGCTTGAGTTAGCAATTCTTCATCGTAGATCATCTTCGGCCTCGAAGATTCTTGAGCAAGCTCGTTCTTTTCGCCTAGTAGAGCCTAAGGAGAGTCCGAGAGACCGCTACATGGAGCAAAGGGACTACTACATGGAGCTTTAGAAGTGAAGGACTGGTCTACAAAGATTGTATTCCTATATCACTTAGTGTAAAATTGTTTACATGTTTTAAAAACCTTAATTCTCTAGTTAGATCTTTAGTTCGGACTCGCTCGGCACCTTAAATTTTTAAAGTTGCATATTTGATGCTTGCCGAAACCGTGTCGGTGTGCTAAGCGAACCCAACATTTATCTCCTAAGGCTATGAAACTTTGGGTATTTTAATGCCGTTTAGCCATAACTTTTTCTAAGGGGATTGGGAGTCAAATGATCAGCGTGATTAATACGATTTCTAGCATCAAATCCATACACTTTTGTTATTTTTTGTGGATCATCTGTCGTCTTTCAGAATCAATCCACCGTCAAAAGATAATATCTCCAAGGGTTTTTACTCAAATATATGCATTTTGGAGAACTTCGAAATTTCCGTATAATGTTTGAGTGTATGCTATGATATGAATCCAAGTAGAATTAAACCTTCACAGTTCACATAATGTTTTGTGTTGATCCTAATTCAGTAGAAGCAGATCTTGGATGTCAACCCTTTTAAAGATTCCAGCTCACCTGAATTCTTGCAATGCAGAGTAAACGAAATATTGTTTTGATGTAATTTCTACTTAAAAGGGTATTTGCAATGAGCTGCATACTCAAGTTGATTATAGCTTTGAATTCATAATCTGCCAAGTTTTTCATTTTTGGACCAAGCATTATCTTTGAGAATGTTTTGGTTAAGGCTTTCTTTGATTTCTTAAACCTTGGAGACAGTATAATGATATTTATCTGAAAGTGTAAAATGATTTTGTAGCTTTGAGATCTTGGCTGATGAAATTTTTGTGTTGCGCATTACGTCCAGACTGTGTTTAGACCAGTGTTTTCACTTGATTATTTCTTGCATTTTCGAGAAATTGAAATGACAGTCTAACGAAATTTCTGTTTTTAGTCTGCCTATCTACGGTACCCTGCAAGTTTAAGGTCATTTATAGCTCCCAATTCATTATTTGTTGATGTATTGAATTCATATGATGTTCTTACTTGATCCTAATTTCAATTGAAGCAGCATTTAGGTAGGTTTCACTTTAACTCTTGCAGTTTAATGAGATGAAATGCTTACCTTGATGTAATTTATGCTGAAAGATTGGGTCTTAACAATGATCTGCATGTTCGTAAGAATTCCAGCTTTGGATTCATATTTTATTGAGATTTGAATTTACATAATGTTATTTGATCTGTGCATTGTCTTCACATGTAGACCTAATTAAAATGCATATTTTTTATGTTAATTTTCTGGTACCGTTGGCTCTAAATATTGGTGTAAACAGTTACCATGGGGGTAAGATCCTGATATGATTCATTAGAAGTAGCTTTTGGGTGTTTAAATCTCCAAAGACACTACTACAATAATGAGTTGTCTCTACGAATTTAGCCGTAGGAGCAAATCACTGCCCCAATGGAGATATCCGTAGGGATATAAAACTCCACCGTAGGTCCAAAGGCCGCAGGTGCAAGTCTCCGTCCTGGACATACCCCCACGGAGTAATAATTGCCCCTACGTCTTACTCTGTAGGGGCATTTATCCCTACGGATTACTCCGTAGGGATATAATCTTTATTTAATTTATTGGTTTATAAAATAAAATACTTGCCCGTATGAATTTTATCCGTAGAGCATGATACATTCCCCTACGGACTTATTCGTAGGTCCAAATAAATGCCCCTACGGATTAATCCGTAGGGGCAAGTTTTATGCCTGTTACTGAGTCTATAGGGACAAAATATCAGGATACCTGATATTTTGTCTCTACGGCGAACTGTGTAGGGGCAAAACATTGCACCTACTGATTAATCCGTAGGTGCAAGAGATGGCCCTACGGATTACTCCGTAGGGACACAATATCAGTTTTTTTTAAAAATGGGCTTTCTGTTTTTTCCCCGTCCTGTGCACAATAATATATACATCATATAACCAAATACAAAAATATTTATAATCAACATCTCACGCATAATATATAAAATAAATAAACAAACAGAATACAATATCAATTTAAATTATCGTGAACAAGCAAACAACCATCAATATCGTCCAAAATATATACAATATGTATCAGATAAGTACATACATCCTCAAAAATATTTAAAAAAAGCCACCCTAGCTCGGTCCGGCTCCACCTCTGATAATCGCCGTAATCTGGCGCATCTGCTCTTCGGTGTCCCTGAGTCGTCAAAAACTCGACTAATGAAGGAGCGGACTGTGCGGGAGTCTGAGCGGGCTGTGGAGCTGTAGGAGTGGTCTGCGCAACCGCAGCCGAAGTAATAGTTTGCGCAACCGCAGCCGAGGTAGCGGCTTGTGGAGCCGCAGCCGAAGGAGATGCATGTGGAGCCGCAGCCGAACTAACCTGTCGTATCTGTTAAATTTTGTGTGTAATAAACGAGTAAGAATGGTGTATTAAATTTTAGTCGAATTCGTATCATTATCAGGTTATTGCGAAACCCCAATCTAAGAATACTTAAAGGACTTAGGCCTCGTTTAGGTATCTAGTTTGGAAAACCGTAGTTTATTTTAAATAGATAGTTTTATATAAGTACGATTAATTAAAGCTAAGTCTACAATCAAATAAGCTCAGGCTACTAATATTGCATATGTTATTATTTATAATGTGATATAATATTTTACTATTAAGTAATATACGTACCAACATCTCCTTCAACTCCTCGACGGTGGTCTTCAAGACGGCAACATCATGCTCCAGACGTCGCTCATGGGGGTAGGGGAAGTAACTGCCGGAGTGGAGACCAACCTCATATGGGCCCTGCTAGGAACCAGTCCCCGGCCTCTCTCCGTGGTGCCCTCCGTGTGCGGCGTCTAGGACTGGGGTCAGTAGCATCGGATCGGTCTGTCCACTAAAATCGATCCCCGATGCCTCCGCATGCTCCACCACCCGCTCCTACACCCATATTAACTATTAAAATGCAAGTATATCATTTAAATTTGAACTTATCAAAACAAAAATTTCATTCGAATTATAATAAATATTAACACTTACGCAATACTCCTGGGTAGCGGTGTCGGGGAATCGAAGATCGCTCGTGGCGGGATCTGTCGAGATACCGTGGATGGCAAAATACGCGGTCAGCACGCTCAGTGTACCACCCTGCGCCAGGGTCTGAGTTCTCTGCAATTCGCCAAAAATTTACATATATTATAAAATGACTCTTAATATTATATTATATCAAAATAGATCTATTGTAATTTACCGATACCTTCATGGTACGAATAATGTTACTCGAGCCACCTGTATAAGTGGGGCGACTCCTCTTCGCCGACTTTCTATTCTTCTTATTTTGATCGGCCTATTTCTGCACAATATATTCAGATTTAGTTTTTTAATTAAGCAACACAAAAATAAATTATATACTAAATAATGAATTACATTTAAATTACAAACCTGTTTGCGCTGAGAGTCGTAATATTGGCATAAGAGAAGTCATGTATCTACGTCGACTCTCGCAAAGGTCGGAGTATGTAGGAGAGCAGCTCTCTCTGCCTCGGGGGTCGCCAGCTATACCAAATAGCAGTCAATTTTCAGTTCGTTCTTATTGTATCGGATCTTTGATTGCATGTTCTTTATCAGGCCCAAGTATAGAGCGTAAAGATTGGGCACTCTCTCAGGGTGATTAGGGTCGGGTACAGGCTGAAAGTCGTAATCCAACTGCAAATACAAAAAAATAACGTATTTAAATTGCAAGTGTTAAATAAGAATAAATATATTGGGTAAGTCAAATGAAAATATATATTAATACCCGAGCCCGAGCCCAGAAGAGAGCAAATGAGCGCCGGTGCCGATCGTCCCACTCAACGTGAAGTGGATATTTCTTTTGGATGCGGCTCTCATCCCCATATGTTGGCCAAACCTCTCGGCATAATAGCCTGTATAGCGATAACCGGGGATAAAGAAGAAGGGGAATGGTGCCTCCCCCTTAGCTCTATCGGGCCTCAGCCTGTGGGACTGATTTGGCCCTCAAGTCCTCCTCTCGGGATGGGGCTGTCCTACATCTACAAGAAATATCAAGACAAGCAATATTAAGACAATGATATTAAGAAATCAAGGATTAACGAAAATTGAAGTGTGACATATACCTCCGGCGACAGCAGCACGAGCCTGCCTCCGGGCAGCAGCACGAGCGGGACAATAGTTCCTCCGGTGAGTAATAACCGGTGACCCGGACGTGGACGTATTCACTCTAACTAGAAAATAAATATTGATGATAAAATTATATGAAGTTCATGTTAATTCTTAGAGGATATGTAAAATGAATAAATATTTTATATTTATTCATACTAATCTGCAGGCTGAACGGAGGGTACGGAAGTGGCGGGAGTGGCCTCTGCGCCAAATGTTGATGCACCACCTATAATTAGACAATTAAAAATAGATTATATAAGTAATTGCAAAAATAATATGTATATCAATAATATAACATTCTAAATCAATATGCATGCAATATAGGATATATAAACATACCTGCAGGTGCGGTGGTGGGCTCTGCCCGAGATGTGGAGGCACCACCTACAGCTAGACAATCAAAAAATGATTATCTAAGTAAGTGCAAAAAGTTGGTGTGTATATTTATGATGTAACATTCGTAATTGTTGGGATCCTAGCACCGATCCCAACAAAAATTTCATATTATCGAGTATCATACGTTTAGTTTAAAATTTAATTTGAATTAGTTTTACGTTTCAATTTCAAGTTTTGAAATTTTTAGCTTAGGATAAAGTTTTTTAAAGTTGAGGGTTTTCGTAATCAAGTTTAAGATTTTGGATTTAGGGTTGGGGTTAGAATGGGATTTAACAAGAGTTCAATGTAAAGGAGAATGATGATCAATTAAGATTTGATCTTATTTGTATGTGTCTGTGTATGTATGCTTGTGTGTGTATGTGTCTCTGTGTATATGTATGTGTGTTTGTGTGCATATGCTTATGTGTATGTGTGTATGTATGCGCGCGCGTACACACAGACATACAGACATATAAGATGTGAAGGCACTACTTCCAGCTAGACAATAAAAAAATGATTATCTAAGTAAAAGCAAAAATAATGTGTGTATATTTATGATATAACATTCTAAATCAATATGCATGCACTATAAGATACATAAACATATCTGCAGGTGCGGTAGTGGCCCCTGCCTCTGATGTGGACGCACCACCAACAACTAGATAATTAAATATTGACTATATAAGTAATTTTGAAATAAATATGCGTGTATATCTATAATATTACATTCAAAATGAATATGCGTGCAATATACCTGGAGGTGTGGCAAAGCCCATACGGAAGGAGTCATCCGAAAGGGATACCGATCAGGGTGCAACACTAGCTCTCTGAAACTCCTTACGCAGCTTCCCGGGCGGCAGAACTGCTCTGCCTCTGACACGGCTGGTGCTCCTGCTGCCCCTCGCTGCTCTGGACGTCATCATCAAACCTAGATAAGAGTACAATCATTATTTATGCATGCAATATATGTATAGATCGTAGAAATGTGAAGTAATAATATAACATTACTGATAATCTTTTTCGTTTCGTGGACGCATTAAACATAACCACTTGGATTTCATTATCGATATCATTTCTAACCCATGTAACTTCATGATCAGCCGAAAACAACTCGTCTTTTGAAACATACGGTTGGAGCACTTTAAGTCTTCTCTCATCTTCATCCTCATCGCTGTACTCTATACGATCCTCGAATTCTGAGACATCGTAAACATCACTGAGTTTTCAACGGCATACGACACTCCATCCTAGATGCTTCAAGCACCGTGAGTAGTATACTTGGAACGCTTGGTTCGGAAAGATAAATGGATCGTCCTGATCGTAAAATCGAAGTGTGTTCACACTAGTCAATCCATATTCATCTTTCCAAGTCCCGAAATTGTTTCTCCACTTATTCGTATCGGTTCGTGTATCGTACCAAGTACACCGAAATATATAAAACGGTTCTGATCGTCCGGAATATTGGATACCAAGTATGCAATTTAAGTATCCATAATAAATCACAGCATCCGATTTTACCATCGCAATCCCACTATTCTGAGTGGTTCGAGATGTTTCTATGTCCTTAACTTCAAATTTGTATTCAAGAACACCGAATCCTTTATAATATGCAACCTCCATACTAGGAAACTGAGCTAAACATCTTGAATCTCTTTCTAATGATACAAACAAGTTCGGATCGTGGATCTGACAAAACAAATTTTACGGCAAATATATAACGATATAAATTTAAATTAAGACCGGTAGCAATAACATGTTATTCGAACAACTTGCATGATCTGCAATCCAATCGCAAAAATTATCCTGATGATATTTTTCCATTCGTTTATCATTCCAATCAGGATGCCCCTCACGTACCTCATCAATATGAATTCTGTTCTCAACGATAAATTATGACATTAATATTATATTATTTCATACACACAAACATAACAATTAATCCAAAAAACTTAATCTTTAGTTTCTTCAAGACATATGCTATTGAGAAGGATAAACCGATATATTTTGTTGATAAACATATTGTCTACTCTCTTATAATCAGCTTTACCATATGGCCCGTTTTGAATTCTCCGAAGCCGGTTAAGCTTCGTATCAATGTTCTCATCCAGATAGCGGGAACAAAATGTGCTTACTTCATCTAGAAGATAACCTTGCATGATAGAACCCTCTGGTTGATTTCTATTGTGTATATATTTTTTTAGAGTGTGGATGTATATAAAAAAATATATATTAAATAAATAAATACGGGCATATAGGACAACAATAATTTTACAAAATACGTGAAACGAAAAATTCCACGTACTTTTCGACGGGATACATCCATCGATATTGTACTGGTCCGGCAAACTTAGTCTCGGTTGCAAGGTGAACCGTTGGGTGTATTATGGTATCGAAGAATGACGGTGGGAAAATACGCTCAAGGTTACAAAATATCAATGAAATAGAATTTTCTAGATTCTCCAGCGTCAGAACATCCAAGATTTTAGCGCACAATTTTCTAAAAAAGCAACAAAGGTCATTGATTATTAGACCAACCGATTCGGGAAGGGAAGTCCTGAAAGCTAATAGGAGAAGGTGCTCCATAATAACATGGTGTTTATGACTTTTCAGCCCATCGATCTTGCTTTTCACAATTTTAATCTTCTTGCTAAATGATTCCGAGAAACCTGTGGGAATTTTCAAATCATGCAATATATGCAGAAACCTTTTTTTCTCTGGTTGTGACATATGATACGCGGCATTGGGAAGTACAAACTTACCCGGTTTACCCGCTATCGGTTTAGAATATAATTCACTTCTAATTTCTCAGTTTTGAAGATCCATCCGAGCACGGAGTTTGTCTTTCGATTTTCCGTCTTTACGAAGAAGCAAATTGAGTACGTGCTCGGATACTCCCTTCTCTATATGTATGACGTTCAGATAATGACGCACTAAATTTGTTAACCAGTACGGAAGCTCGTAGAAAATGCTTAACTTGTTCCAGTATGGTGGTTTGACTTGTTTTGTGGGATCTATCCCGAAGGTCGCATTATTGTAACCATCCCACCGAGCAGTCACGTCCTCTCCGGAAAATGAGGCTATAGGCCCAAGAAGCTCTTGATGACCATTAAAGTGAGTAACGTCTAACCTGTAGGGATAGTCTAGTGGCAGGAAACGCCGATGACCGCAATATCAAACTATCCTGCTAAAATTCAACCATTTCGATATTGTATATTGATGGAAATAAGGGCATACTTTGTGACTATGTACGGACCAACATGAAAGCATTCCATACGCAGGAAAGTCATTAATTGTCCATATTAAAGTCGTACGCATTGTGAAGGTTGTATCTGTGTTTGCATCGTAAGTTTCTATACCATCAATGAATAAAGATTTTAACTCATCGATCAGAGATTGGAGATAGACGTCGATATTGTTTCCCGGTGAGTTTGGTCCGTTAATAAGAAGAGACATCATAAAGTAGGATTGATCCATAACCAACCAAACTATCATTACAACAGGCCATGTGCTGTGGCTTTCAGCTATATAGTTGAATGGGCAGAAACCATCACTAGCGAGTCCGAGCAGGATATTGCGAGGATCACTACTGAATATTTCGTGCCTCTTATCAAAATCCTTCCATGCCGGTAAACCTCTTGGATGGCTTATTTTTCCATCTTCGCTTGGAGCAGCACGGTGATGCCAAATCACTGTCTCGGTTGTTTTCTTGCACCTGAATAGGCTCTGCAGCCTCTGTGTTATGAGAAAATATCGTGCTATCTTGACAGGTATATCGGGCTGCTTATCAGATTCTTTCGGTTTATACCTGGCATTCCGTATGTTGGACACTATTTCAAATCTGAATTTTCTTACCGGTACAACACGTAATTTTTGAGACATGCATGATTCTTCTTACACTTCAGACCCAAATCAGATATCATCTTCTGGGCTTCGTACCAGCTGTCGGGCATGTTATTTCTCGGGGGTATGGAATCTTTCAGGAACTTTAGAAGTATAATGAATGACTTGGTTCTCCATCCATTTAGGCACTTAATCTGAAAAGGTTGGACAAACTATAATAGGGTAGAATACTTTGCATTCTCATAAATTGGTCTTCTAGTATCATTCATGAAATTTTCATACTTATCCGCACGCGGTCCTTGACCGGAAGGAATGTTATTTTCGGTAGGAATACTATCACCGATGGCAGCCTCTACCATATCCTCCATTTCTTCTTCTGAAAAGAAGTTATCGTCTTCTTATTCTGCCGCATTACCGTCTTCTCTTTCTTCTTTTGCCGCATTACCGTTTTCTTCTTGTCCTTCCTCGTGATATAACCAAGTTGTATATAGTCTAGTAAAACCATGTTTAACGATGTGAAGCTCTACGATTTTTACCTTCTGCCAGAACTTATTCCCATATCTATCGCACGGACAGAAAATCCTCTCTAACACGATCTTATTATGTGCGCGTACAAATTCAATGAAAGCAGCAACTGCTGCGACGAACTTAGATTGCATGCGTTGTTGCCAATCCACATACATCCAGTCCTTAACTCTGATGTACTCATGGGCCATGTTAGACTGTATAACATATAAATTATAGGTTATGGTAACTATATTGAGAAATCTAAGAACGAGATGGTTACTGACAAAGAAAAAAATCCGTAGACGCAAATTTGTCGTTGAAAAGAACAAACTATCTCGATTAACAAAGTTAGATTTAAAGATACCCAAGTATGAGTTGTATTCTGTGTATGTGTGTTTAAATTTATGATTGCGCTTAGGTATAGGGTTGTTAGTATGAATGTGCTTTGTGTGTGCGTTTGTTGCGTATTCGTGTTGTATGTGTGTGCTTCGGCTGTCGGGGGTAAGGCTTCTATTTCATTAAAAATGTATAGAGCAGACACCCATTTGCTTGTGCTTTCATCCGTTTCGCGTAAATTTTGGCAGCACCTTCCCGCTGTTCTCCGAGTACACTGTAATAAAATAGATAATCATTTCAATGCCGTGAAACACCGTTGAAATGAACATCTAATCTATTTTTGTACACGGAGAACCAGCGGAAAAGTACCGACGAAATAACTCGAAACGAATGAAAACACAAGTAAATGTAGGTATTTGCTTTATATATTCCTAACTTGTCCATACTGGACAAATCTATCGGTTGTCATATGATTGAATCTTCTCGTCATATCGACTACACAACGGTTGTTAGTACCGAACTATACCGTTCGATATTTAACAACTTTCGTATAGTTCTATGTCATGATGAACATCGAACGTATGTTAACTGATAGGCGGGGACTAAGTCGCGCTTTAATTTTCACATATGAGTATTGATGAGAATATGAAAGTTTCATATTATCATCGAGTATCATATATTGGTTTTAATTTGAACATTTAACTTGAATAGGTTTTACATTTACATTTCGTTTTTAAGGGTTCAAAGTTTTTAGTTTAGGGTGAAGTTTTCTTACGTTTACGGTAAACTTGTACGTTTACGTTATCATCGAGTATCCTACTGAAGAAACTAGTGCATCCTAATTAAACCAAATTAACCCTAATCATCACCTTAACTCAAATTATCCATAATTAACCCAAAATTAAGCTAATTAAACCAAATTAACCTAATTAAACCAAATTAACCCTAATCATCACCCTAACTCAAATTATCCCTAATTAACCCAAAATTAAGCTAATTAAACCAAATTAACCCTAAGCAACACCCCAACACAAATAAACTCTATTATACCTAATCAACCCAAATTAACCCTGGCCCAAAGCCTAACCCAAATTAACCTAACCGTAATCATCATCCAAACCCTAACCCAAACCAAAATTAACCTTAATTAATTTATTTAACCCTAATCCTAATCATCACCAACTCTATTTTACCTAATTAAGCCAAACTAATCCTAACCCTAAACATCAATCGAACCCTAATCCTAATCCTAACCCTACCTAATTAACCCTAATCCTAATCCTAACCCTACCTAATTAACCCTAATCTTAACCCTAAACATCAACTGAACCCGAAACCTAACCCTAACCCTACCTAATTAACCCCCAATAAACCCGGCCCTAGCTATAACCTTAACCCTAATCCTAAAATCAACAACAATAACACAAAAAAACAACATAATTATAAATTGAAATTGAAATTAACTCGCTTCAGTAGTCACCGGCCACCTCAGTATTCACCGCCGGCAGCAAAGAGCTCGACGAGGTGGAGGCGGCCGGGGATGGAGCTCGAAGAGGTGCTCGCGGCGAGAGTGCGGCGGCGACGACGAGAGTGTGGCGGTGGCGAGGAAGTCGACGACAATGGGTGTGGTGGCGACGATGCGCGGGTGCTCGATCGGGAAATTGGTGGAAAATTTTGGTGACGGTGGGAAATAACTTAGCTTTATTTTTTTTATAATTAACCCTTTGTTGCCCCTACGGATTAATCCGTAGGAGTTTCTTTTGCGGCACCGTAGGGCCAAAGAAAAGATTACATTTTAATATTTTTTAATTTATTTATGTCCCTATAGTGGGCACCGTATAGGCAAACCGATGGCCTTACGGATTAATCCGTTGGGGCAATAAAAAGTTGCCCCTACGAATTCCTATATCCATAGAGGCAACCCCTCATTGTAGTAGTGAGATTCTATGTTTTAGGGGTTTAAATTTATTTTCCCCTTTTAAAATTTAAACGAGTAATTGCATATGTTTCAGTTTACTCCTGTGTAAGTAATGAATCTTTGCAAGGATTTTACTAGCTAAGGTTGTTTCCTTGTCAAACCATGTAATTTCAATTTAGAAATCCATATACCCAAGAATATTTCTATCATCAAAGAATATCCTTTTATATGCCATTTTCACACACATGAATCTTCAAGTTTGATTTATTCTTTTGCTATATGGATTCTTTTAGTATGTGCATCTGATTACAGTTTGTATGCGTCATAAAATTTTCTATCACCATTCTGGTAAGATCCTAATGTGGTTTAATTGATCACCTTTTTTGACGTTAGCCTTTCAAATATTTCTAATTTTTTATGCGGTTTTCTGTTGAATTTCCGCATTAAAAAATTCCACAATTAAAAAATGTTGGGTAGATATCACATCTATTTTTGGGTCCCATCTTCCTGTTAGAGCCTTCGATTTGTGCTTCATGCAACATTTTTTTCTGTATGTAATGCTATCTCTGTTTATCAACGAGTCTCAATTTTGCTGAGATATGTGTTACGGTTCATGTTTGTTATGTAACTATTTCCTTTTCCACTTATCATGCAGGTAGAGTACGACCCCAATGTAATTCAATATAAGCAGCTTTTGGATGTATTTTGGGCTAGTCATGATTCTAGGCAGGTTTTTGGCCAAGGACCAGATGTCGGTAACCAATATAGGTAATCTTCTAATTCAGATTCCAGTCATACAATAGGGAGAAATTTTGATAAATATATTTATACAGCTATACTTAGAAACCATGACAAATCGTGTTTATTAGTAATATTCCCATATGTTCCTTGCAACATATATGATGGTTCAAGTTCTAACATTACATTTGGTTCTAAATATTTTCATATCATAGGGTGGCTTATGGTAAATTAAATAAAGCACCATTGAACTATTTATGTTTTACATAGAACATTGAACTCTAAGCATTAGGCACCCTTAAACGTGTAAAAAGTTGCATTAAAACGTTATAGAAAACACCATTGCATTAAACACCATGCTAGTAGTTGTATATGTATTTTTCCAACAACAACAACAACTGAGCCTTTTATCCCAAGCATATGGGGTAGGCTACATGAACCAACATGAGAATCACGCCGGGTCCAGCACATGAATCCTCTGTCTCCACTCACTTCTATCGAACAATATACTTTCATTGAGTCCTTTGGCAACCATATCGTTTCGTATCACCTCCATCCATGTTTTCTTCGGTCTCCCTTTTGCCCTTTTGCCATTACCCATATCGAGAGTATCTATTCGTCGAACCGGTGCTTCCATAGGTCTGCGTCGCACATGACCAAACCATCTAAGCCGGTTTTCCCGCATCTTCTCCTCCACGGGTGCTACACCAACTTTTGCACGAATATCCTTGTATATGTATTTTTCCAAAGTTTGTATTTTCTGCAAACCCCTAAAAAAGTTCAATGGTGTTCTGTAATTTTCCCAAACACTAATCAAAAGTTGAACTAAACACCGGACCAATGGTGGTATTTGTATTTTGCCAAAATCCAAAGTTCATTAGTGTTCTGTATCTGTTGTCTCCATTCATCCTTGAGAAATGAGCGTGGCTGTGTTTGTATTTTTCCCAAGTTCATTAGTTTTCTGTTAACCCCTAAAAAAAATTGAATGGTGCTAAGTAATTTTCTCTTTGGTTTATAGCATACATCATTCAAAAATTGCATTAAACTCCGCTTCAGTGGTGGTATATGTATTTTCCAAAATCCAAAGTTTAGTAGTGTTCTGTAAACGTCTAAAAAAATGTTTAATGGTGTTTACGTAATTTTCCCTTAGGTTTATGATTGCATCTTTTGTCTCAGTTCATACTATAGAGAATGAGCAATCTGTCATCTTCACAGATCAATCATATTTACAAATGGAACCCTAGAAGCGAGGCTAGCTGCTGCAAGCAAAGAAAGGGAACAGACCAAGAGCAGAAGCAGTATCGTGACTACACAGATACAACATGCCGGGGTATTTCATCCAGCTGAATCTGATCATCAGGTACCTGTGCTGTACGTACATACAAGCTTCCGTTACCTTCTATATTTGAATTGTATTAGGAACAAGAGCCAGGACCAATACGCATAGTGCTTGGATACACAATAATAAAGTTGGACCTGGTATGATTCATACTGAATTAGTAGTAGGTTTTGATTTGGTTCTCTAGTTTGCCGACTTTTTCTTTTCTGGGCCTGCATTCTCCCTCATCGTTGAAAAACGATACATGGTGGGCATAGTCGTGCAACAAAATTTCATAGTTGCAGTTTTGGTGCGATTTTATTGTTTTTTTTTTCTTTTTTTCCCCGGGGAGGGGGAGGGGGGGGGGCATGGCTTTAAAATTAATAGTTGGGAGAGGAATGTCATGCCAATGACTTACAGATGAATGTCTATATAGCAGTGTGGAGTCAGAATAAGGTTATTAGTAGAATTTCTTTTCACGTCATTACATTAACATAAGGAGGTTCTCAATCGAATTTCTTTTCATATCTGTTGGCTTTAAGAATTTTGGTGCAAACAACTTCATTCTATTAATATCAACAATGATGTATCAAATAGGTCAAACTATAGCACTATTTTCAAGCTATAGTCTGACTTCAAATAAATATACACTTTACATTCTAAATGCTGATTTGCAAAATTTACCATATGAAAACTTGTTTTGTACATGGGCATGACAATTTTGAAACGTGTTCGATGTGCTTTGTGTTAGTAGATCCATTATTCATTATTCCTTCTGTTTGGTTGTGGGTTCTAGAACATGTCTTTAGAAGCGGCCACCTACAGGGTTTTGAGAGCTTGGCAGCTTCACATTGTCTCTGTATTATTTGCCTAGCTCCACCCATTTGGGTTGTAAAGGGGTCATAAGTGTCGTGTTAATGCTTTTATGGGTTTTTATATATCTCACCCCCAAAATTTCAATATTTCCAAATTTCACTCCCAAAATCTAGTATTTCCGAATTTCACCCCCAACAGTATTGAGTTGTCCAAATTTCATCTCCAAAATCTAGTATTTCCAAATTTCACCCCAAAAACCATTCAGTTGTCCAAATTTCATCCCCAAAACTATTAAGTTATCAATAATGAAAACTTCATTTTTGCAAAAAGTTTCTTAATTTT
Source organism: Agapanthus africanus (assembly GCA_030015575.1). NCBI lineage: Eukaryota > Viridiplantae > Streptophyta > Magnoliopsida > Asparagales > Amaryllidaceae > Agapanthus > Agapanthus africanus. Next base: position 35,781,690 of record CM057339.1, read on the forward strand.
TTCCATTTTTCAGTCAACTCTTTCTCTAAGATCATTGAGCTCAGCCGATGATACCCTAGTCGCAAAATACTTGAATTAAACCACCACTTGCATACGATCAACTCTATCGCATATTGTTGTTTCAAGTTGTTGTAATTGTTATGGCAAAACCACAAACGAACTTGATTTTATGTATTAAAATGACAAATATTGGATGAAGAAGAAATGTCCTAAATTTCGTTCTCAAGGGAATACATAATTTTGAAATTGTGAGAAATCTAAAACCCTAATCCCTATTTAACATAAGAAAGAAGAAGATGACCATTTGGGGTGAAATTTGGACAACTTAATGGTTCTGAGGGTGAAATTTGAAAATAATGGATTTTGGAGGTGAAATTTGGAAATACTAGATTTTAGGGGTGAAATTTGGATAACTTAATAGTTTTGGGGGTGAAATTTGAAAATACTAGATTTTGGGGGTGAAATTTGAAAATATTGAGATTTTGGGGGTGAAATTTGAAAATATTGAAATTTTGGGGGTGAGATATAAAAAAAAACCTACTTTTATTAACACATCCTGCCACTAGAGTTTATACTCACAAAATCTTATACTATGTATATTTTGGTTATTTTTGGGATGAGAATATCTGTCAAACTCTCAAATGTGTTGTTGCTTCCCTTTTTCCTTTGGCCTCTCTATGCTGCTTATGTTGCAAGTCTCAAGGCCTAGGTTGATTTCGACTACGAATTTGATGAACACGGACAACAACTTTGACAACAACCTCATGCCGATGTTAGAGTTTAATTTATATATTTATATTTCTTTTTTTAATATATATTTTGGATATTATTTCCCGAACTTTTGTTTCCTTGTTTTTCCTTTTCCTTTTTGTGACCATCTGTCTAAGGCAATTTGACTATTATTAGAATTTTATTTTCTCAAATCTTAATTGTTAATGAAGATCTTAAGATAAAATTGGAGAAGTGATTTAAACTTAAATTCTCCCACTTTATTTTTTCTAAATTTTTTCTTAATCTAAATTGTCTGTTGTGAAAACAATCATGATTAATGATTAATAAAGAACAATCAAGAAATAACGCATTACGTGAATAAATTGCTGATCCACATCTCCCATTTTCTAACCACCATGTTAATTTCACTTAGATTGTGGATTTGGGAATATTTTGTTCAATATGTTTCCGTTTGACAGTGTAGCCGAAAGATAAATCCTTACAATTGCAGAATAAGAAGATGGTCCTAATGTATTATACTAATTTATTTTGCCTGTCCAAGTTTAAGACCTTCTTGAATTTAACAACTTCATATTTTTTCCCTTTCTAAAGTGCATACCTTACGCCCCTGAGCAATCTATTACAACAATATTCAGTAAACAAAAAACAGTTTTCCTAATAATTCTTTTTGCTCTTCGTCGCCATCCTCGCATGAATACATCATCAGATTAGACCTCCCTTTCCACCAATTCCATATTTCAAATGTCATCCTTTCTTTCGAATGCATTTTCATCTCATCTAACGTAATGCCATACTTGTTGATCCCAATTTTATCAGATAACAACGCAACAGGTTAATTCCACTTTGTACAATTCTGAAATTAGTGAACTCTATCTTCGTTAACACCTTCTTCACACATAAGTGCTGATTGGTTGAATCTCCACCACCTTCTCTTTAGACGACTTCATTTTTTGTGTTCTTGATTTCAATATCTGTTCTTTATTATAACAAACTTCCTTGTATTTATAATATGAATTTAGGATGGCTAAAATTCAAATCAAAATGAAATTTCTAAGAGGGGATACAAACTTATCTAGGATTTGTGATTGAAGGATATGAAGAAACTAGAAAGTTTTGTACCATTATTTTTTTATATGTGAATTTAAATTCCCTTACCTATGTTGTAATTTGAGAAAACTTTAGTAGACTCAAATTTGGATAACTACAGAGATGAAATTTTTGGTAGTTATAAATGTTTGCTTTGTATATTTTCTGAATAAAGCAACACTGTTTATGTCTAATTTCTCATGAATCTAAATAAAAATTTTATATAGAAAAAATAATCCATGTGTCTGAATATTTGGAGAATATGATTCATGAATATCCTTCCTTCTAATTAACTTAAACATTTTTTTTCTTTGCTATATTTTTTTTACCTTTACAATGCAGATAAGGATATATAATCTATTAGTGCATTTTAAATGTGTGAGGTAAATACACAACTTTATGCTTTCTAGTCATTTCAGTTTTACAACCTGGTATGTCTGTAGAACTTCAGTGGTGTCCTTAACGTGTACATGTATACAACTGTGTGTTGGTTTTTGTTTTTCTTTTTTGTGGTGGGGTGGGGGTGGAGAGAGTAATTAAATGATAAATGCACACATAAGCGCACTTAGTCTATTTTTGCCAATTGCTCCTTATATAGGTAATATTTGAAGTGCAAAGTTGCATAAATTGATTAACAATTTCATCAAAATTTCTAAAATGTTGGTTTCCATGCTACAGAAATTCGAGTTGAAACACAACAGATTTCTCTTGCAACTGATAGGAAACATGCCAGAAGAGGAGCTTATTACTGCGAGTTTGGCAGCGAAATTGAACGGCTATGCTGCTGAGCTCTGCCCACCAGATATCCAAAAGAAGATCGACGCCAAGATTAATGATATACGCAAGCATGGCTGGCCTGTCTTGAGAAATATCTAGTGTATTCTAATAATCTCGCAAGTTTAAAGAAATGTTAATGTTGTATGCATTGTTTTTAGCGATTAATTGAACTGAATCATATTCGTTTGTTTATGTATGGTCAAGGCTTTGTTATATGGTGTGAGGATGTGTTTTTTGTTAAAATAATAAGAATAATTATAGATTGATCCGGTTTTCCATCAACTTTCATGAATAGAGGCAAACTAGATGTTTTACATAATAGTTCGGTTTGCAGCATGATTATAATTTAGTTTTGATAATTAAGCAAGCACATCGTATGCTCTCAAATTATGGTAATCGAGGAATATATGACATCTTTTAGTCGATCGAATGGGTGATTTACATATGTTATTGATGTAATAAATCATTTCGACTGTGAAGAGTATATTGCTCAGGCAGTTTGCTTGATCAGGGTGTTGCGAAAACTATTCCCTGATAATATTTCTTCATGAAGCATCGTCGTGTGATACTTTTGCTATGTTTTCTGAATAAAAACAGTAAGTTCAACTTTTAGAGATAGATTTACACAATTGGAAATGCAAAACATCGGAACTACAAGCAACAAGGCACACCTGATGCCAACTATATTCAATTATCTATCGATATCCTACTAGTAAAGCCAATCCTTGGTTTCATATGGCTAAGATACAAAAATTACCATTATTCCATTTTTCCAATAAAGCTATAGGAATAGTATTAAACACCTTCAAATGCCTGAGAAAATAGCAGTAAAGTTTGCTAATGTTTCTCTAGTTTTGGCAAGAACGATGGATGTGAAATGAAAAACAAGATTAAACTTGCATTTTATATCAGATTTCAATACACACACATATAAGTTTATTTTCTTAATATGGAAATATGTAATAGATTTCGATAAATACAATTTGACTCTAATTACAAAAGATATCATATGAAAAGTTATTTTTAAGTACATAATATAATTTTTAAAACATATATTGGATATATGCTGATTGATACTTAATAGTTTCTTTTCTTTGGTCTTAGTCTTTAGACCTTATAACCCAATGCTTTTCATCAAATAAAAAACTCTAGATCTTTACGACCAATAAATATTACATAATGATTTTGCTTAGTTTTTGAATTCATAACTATCCAGGGCATATCTCATAATAATTTTACGCTTTTTTGTTCATTTTGGAGTTTGTGAAGATTCTTGTTTTAAAGTAAATTTGTCATATTAATCTTACAAATTTAGGATTATTAAAACAATTTGTTTTTCAATTGGGAAGATAGATTCTTGATTACATTGCAATTGGAATGAATTATTCAATTGACATAAATTCTCATGAACATGAACACAAACATGCCGTTAGCGACAAGATTATAATCTTCATTCATGTCTCTGTTGAATCAATAAATATTGGTTACCTCAAACTTCTCATTAATTGAAATGAATTAGGGAAAATACAAATATAATACTAGACATGCTTGGAGAATATGAGTGATGGCTATATTTTCTTATGTCTAACTTCATGTCCATCTTTCTTTCCTCAATATATAAAGATATAAATTTTATTAGTGAAACCCATTTAGAATGTGTGAGCTTTGTACATAACTGTGTGCATTCTAGTCATGTTAGTCTTCCAAGTCTGTATTCATCCATAGTAGGAATGTCGGTAATAATTGAGTAGCATGAAATACAAATTGTTTAAGCTTAGGTACGTAGTCTGTAAAACAAGTGCTCCATTTGATACCTGTAATTATCATCTAGGAAACATGAGAATAGGAAAATTGCATTTAAACGGTTAAAAATTACGAATAATCATTTAACAATTAATTGTATGACCGCACTTATGTTAAATGTATATATGGGGTTATACAAGGAAGAGGATTAAAGGAAGTCAGAAAAATTCAAGAAAATTATCTCTCTTTTCTTAACATACCAGCCGGATGTTTAAATTAGGTTAAGCATTTTTATACAATTTTTGTATAATGCTAATTATGCGCAACATGGTTAATATATTTTATATGTTAAAACAAAATCAATAGCATGTTATAGATTGCTTACTTTAAATGTTTAATGTTATTTTTCAGTCCGCTCAATATATATTGCTGGTGAAGAAACCGCTCTCTATGAATTTTTATGTAGATGGCATACTTATAGGACATTTAATGAGTCACTTTCTTATGTGAGCCACTGTATATTTTTTTAATCTCTGCTCATACTTCCATCTTATTATTTTTTCCGGTTTTGTTTTTCTTTTCTTTTTTATTGGTTGATAGTGTTCGATCGACATGATGATTATGTTATTTGGACCTGTTTTTTTTCTTTCCCTTCTATTGGAATCTATTTTAGTTTATTTTGTGATGGCAATAGGTGAGATATTAGATCTTAGATGATCCTAAATTTTAAGCTTGTTTGAAATTGTATTTAAAAATTTCCATAATATAGGTTGAATGGTTGAAGTTCATATTATCATCTTTCTTTCCGTAGCGTGATCTTGAAATTGGTTGAAGTTTTTTTTATCCCTAATTCTTAACTCGCCAAAATTATGTTAAGAACCGATAATTCTACCATTTATTGCTAAAAATTATTAAGCATAAAAGTTTTTTTTACCTTTTTCGCCGAAAAGGTTGTTAGCAAGTAAAATCTAAAAAGATATGAACTCATCCTTTTCTTCTCTAGTTCATCCACAACCCTATGTTCATTGGTTATTTATTCCGATGTTTAATTTACTAGCCAATTAAAATGCAGAATATACTTAACCTACTCACTGTAAATTTCTACCAAAATTACATACTTTTAACTTTCTGTTTTGCAAGTTTATCTAGTTATATTTCTCAATCATTTGGAACACTATCCTTTAAATTAAACATCAATGAAGAAATTATATGTTGATCCCTTCCACTTTAATATATAATAAATTCTATCAACCGTATTACACCAACATTTTGTTTATATGCATATATTTTTCTTAACTTAATTGAAGTCGTAAATATCAATATATATGCAACAAATTCTTGTTGTAGTTAATTTCTTGGATCGACCTTGTGTAAGCATTGTAATAGCATATTAACGTTCTCTAGTCTAACATAGCTACTTTAATTGGTTGTCTTCTAAATTAAGCAGAGACTTGAAAATAATGTAATTGTTCTAACTTTCTTTTTTCCACTCAGCGATTCTCATTCTATTTTCATTATTTTATTTCAGATAATTCATACGTTTAGAAGATGTGTTGGATCATATATTGTATGAATTCTTGATTTAGTTAGATCGCGGTTTTGCTTAATTCCAAGTAATGAAATAATGATATTTTCTATATCTGACAATAATGTTAAATATATTGTATTAATTATTGTTTTTTTATTTTAATAAATAAATTTATTATTGTTTTTAATTTAATTTTATTAAATTAGATTAATTATTTTATTTATTAAATAAGATTATTTAAGGTTAACTAATATGAGTTATTATGTTTAATTCACAACAAATCCCAACATGAAATTGGACATGGTTGGTATTATGCATAAAGTTCACTTTTTTGACTATCCCTACCTCTGTATTAGTATATTAGAGGTAAAGCCCGCACGATGTGGCGGGTTTGGAATAATCTGTGAAAATGACATTTATCCGAAAGACGGTAGAAGTCCGTGGTATTTATTTGTTAAAAAGAAAATCCATGGTATTTATCCGAAAAACATTGAAATTTATTTAGGAATGTTGAAATTTAATACTATTTATTTGTAACGGACAAAGTCATGGTATTTATCTAAGAAACGTTGAAATTTATTGATATTTTTTTGTAACGGACAAAGTCCATGGTATTTTTTTGTAACGACAAAGTTCATTATATTTATTTGAAAAAAGGGAACGCTCATTGTATTTTAATGAATATCTTGTGCTATTAACTTATAAAACACTGAAAGTTTATATTACTTATTTGTAAACAAAACAAGTCTGTGGTATTTATCAGAAAAGCGATGAAAGTTAACGTATTTATTTGTAATGGAAAAAGGCCATGCTATTTATCTGAAAAAGTTGAAAGTTAACGATATTTATTTGTAACTGATAGAACCCATAGCATTTATCTGGAAAACGTTGGATATTTATGGTATTTTTTATGGACAAAATTCATGGTATTTATTTGAAAATAGCGAAAGTTCATCATATTATAATGAAAATCTAATGGCATTTATCTATAAAACATTGAAAGATCATGGTATTTTAGGAAAAATCTATTGGGATTTTGAATAGATAACATACTTGTAATTATTTAAAAAATTGAACTAATGGCACATTCATAAATAATGAGAAGTTGAGATAAGGGCAAAGTTGTAAATAATGAGAAGCTAGCAAAATTTTGGCTAAAAATTCCTAAAATACCCCATCAAAACATTAGAATTTACAAAAATACCACAATTTTACAAACAAATCTAAAGGAATATTCTATTATTAGAGAGATTTTGGGGATATCACCAAATTTCCATTTTTTATATAGCTTTCTATTAGTATAATGATGATAGTATAGAAGATTCCCAAAAAGGGTAAATGTTCATTTTGGATAGATTTAGAATAGTTGTTAAATGATAAAAGGTAAATTTTATTAAACACTATGGACCTTTCGACAATTTTGAGATAACACCACAAGACTTTAAGAAACCTACAAAATCCTCATGAACTATCAATGTTGTTTAAAAGTGTTATGTTTGAGATTAATTTAAGAAGATTTAGGGATTGATTTCAATATATATATTTAATGTTTTGTTTTCCAAACTAATCGTTCTCATGTTATACCCCATGAATTGTCCTATCCAACTGTAATTCCTTTTAAATTATACATGAATTGAACAGTTTCAGATTACATTGGTTGTTCAGGAGGGTTTCATGGAATTTTTAAAGTTCAATGGTGTTTATCTTAAAAACATCCTAAAGGTCGATGGTGTTTACTAAAATTTACCCATTGATAAATGCACACATGCATACTCGCATGACACACTTATTTTACTTGTCCATGTGTAAAGAGAGCATAGCTTTTATTTTGTAAAATCCATATTTGCAAATTGATCTCTAGGTAACATTTGTTGTAATTTTCTATAGGCATGATTTTTGAATGATTCGCGAACCACACAAGAGTTACACTCGAAACCTATCAGGATTATAAGATTCGAATCTATTTTAAAAAGATTATCGAACAGCTACCAAAACACACCGCAAGCTATCAAAAGCACACACCAAATAACACAAATATAAGATTTGAAGACCTCTAACACATACATCAAGCATATACTAAAAATTCAACGACTTTTCGGTACATGAAAAATACGATCGCAAGATTCACGTGTTAGAGGTCTCCAAATTCCATGGATCTTTATACATAACCTAAACATGTAAATCAATATGACTAGTACAAATCGATGAAAAATATAGCGGATTGTGTGTTTAAAAGTCCTCAAAATAAAAAATGAGAACCAGCTTAATATATAGGATCCCTTCCGTGTGTGTGTAGAGAGAGAGGGGGGAGAGAGGGGGAAAAGGGGTATGACTCGGTGGATCTATTTTAAAAATGAACCGTCGTCTCAAAACACGCATACCCGCCGTTTAGACGTGGACAAGGGCACCCACTATGGACGCGAGCCTATCCATCTGTGCCGAAAAGGCGTGGATGGCATTCAATAGGGTAGTAGATCCGTCTGCGCCTCCGTTGTGGGGAGGGCGGCGGCTTGTGCTGGGATCACCATGGTCTTCGCTCTCCATGTAGTCGAAAGCGGAAGATCAACTTTTGATGGATGGAAAGATTGCTACCAATGTTTAAAATAACTCGCTACGTAGCTCGCTATTTTGCGCTACGTAGCATACTTTAGTATATTCGCTACGTAACTTTGGAAAAAAACTCAAATACAAAGTAGCTTACGTTTTTTCTTCAAATAGCTTTGCTTTTTAACAAATAGTATACGCTACGCTATGCGTACGCTATTTTCATATAAAATTTTCTATTGAACTTAAGATTTCAGTATCTAAACTATACGAGCACAGTTTCATTAAAGTTCTAACCTCTTAATTTGAAATCATATTTAGTAGACATGATTCTCAAACAGAGATTATTTAATTGATTTTCGATAGGTTTAATCTAGTATGAACTCAAGTATTGAAAATTTTGAAAATAATTTTTTTTGGAATTTCGAGTAGCAGAGAAACTACTACTGTAAAAAATATTGTTATATTACTTATTTTTCTATGTTCCCAAGCCAATTTTATATCTTTATAATAATATAATTTATTGTAAATAAGATGATTATAGTAATAATTAATAATTCATGTAACTTACGCTATGCGCAACGTTTTTTGCGTTTTCGCTATTTAGTAATAGAACGCTACGCAACACGCTATCGCTATTTTGAACATTGATTGCTACCTTTCCACAGACGGCGCCAACTGATGGAGGCTTGGATCTCCTTCAGATGTTGTCCTCCGTCGATCTGTAGCGAGCGTTGGTGAATAGCTGATATTGATGTTGAGGGTTGCCTCCTTGAGCGTGTGGATCTCAGTGGGCTTGGTTTGAGGCGGAGCCGAGCTATCTGCAAAAGAAGTCCCGTGATGGTTGTACCGCCGTGGACCCTCTGACGATCAAGTTAGCCGAGATATTTGAGTAGAGTAGCGGCTTATTGGAATGAAATTGCGTTACCTGAGTCGTCTAGGAGAGGGGTTTTTATAGTGGTCAATTGGAGCGAGCTGGCGCGAGATCTTCACCGTCGGTTACGCCACTGGCATTATGCCTGCATGATTGACGAGATCCCCCCATTAATGACGAGATACGCTCATTAAAGAGGGGATATGGCGGCGTGGAACACGAGATATTGGGTGGCGAATATCTTGCTTCTGGAGAGATACACGGAACCGTGGCAGAGGCGCTTGGCTTTGCTTCCTTGGTTGCTCGGTAGAACCGGGGCGGCTTAGCTCGGCGGGTGGCTCGGAAACGAGCGAGGGGCCGAGAAAGCTCGGTTCTGTGATAGCTCGGAGGCGAGCAAGGACGGCCGAGGAAGCTCGGCTTGTAGGAAGGCTCGGAGGCGAGCCAATGGTTATTTATATGGCGAGCATAGGAGTGTTTAGGGATCCATCGGAGGTCGGGTCATGCCTCGGGATGATAGCCCGAGGGACGCCTCCTATGTGTGGTGCTCACCCCGTTCCCGTGAGCCCCGGGACATGTCAGTTACCACGTGTCATGATCTAAGGAGTTCCCATTTATGGGCAGCATCACTCAACCTCATCATTATCATCTCTCTCTCAACTTTATCTCTTCCCTCCTCATTTTCCTCCAACCCCAACTTCATCATCATCCTTATTTCCCCCCTCCCTTTCTCCCTTGTCAAATTCAAGGAGGAAACAAAGGTAAAATTGAAACATTTTTGTGCAATTTTTTTTAAAGTGAATTGATGCATTCTTTGGATTGTTTCCTCTCTGTGTTTTTTTTTTATACTTTTTGCATGGGAGAAAAGTGAATCATTTTTTTGCAATTTTTTTATATGTGAATAAAGATAAAAAAAAAAATACAACATATGTGTTTGCATTTTAAGAATGAAGATAAAAAATACAACATGTTTGTTTGTATTTTAATTTGTTGCAGAATCTATCAAGTTAGCTGAAATATTTGTGTACTTGCCTGCATTTTCTATATAATTACATGATATATCTCTCTAGTTGACTGCAATATTTATCTAGGTGGCTAAGATATCAATGTATTTTCCTACGGTATCCAACTAGTTAGCTGGGATATCTGTATACCTGGCTGTGGTATCCATAAAGTTAGCTGAGATATCGATCTAAGAAATTTGTAGTACAAGTAGTTAAATAATCGATTTTTGTGTTATAGTTTTTGGTTAAATGCATGAATTATATCAAAGTATACATATATCCCATATATCCCACGTATACGGATATCTTGTTGTGTTTATAGTTTTATTGGTATGCATTGTATAAATATATACGAATATGTTAAGTAAATGCATACATGTTGCCTATACATTGTATGTAACTAGTTATATATCTCATGTAACCATCTAACAAGTATATGCATTGTGGTTGATCCTTTGACCATCACGAACACGTGTATAGTCTTATCTATATGCTCGATTAAAACTGCAACACACTTAATATGCTTTTCTTGAATTCGACATCTATTGATCCACCAATCCAACAACAAATAACTACCTGACTTGGTTCATATCATATCTTATATTGTGATCACCGCTTTTGCACATGGTAACCGGGACATCGCACTCTTCCTTGCTAGATGGACACATCGTGGAAGAGAGTCGAAGTGGTCGACGATAGGGGTATTTACCAACCAAATCCTTAGGCCTATTTTTCCTTACAGTTGTGAGGCTAGACCTAAGATAATGACTTCTCCTGGTGAGCGAGAAAGAGTGGTACATCCAATTGCAAAAAGAAGGCCATTGACCTTCGATGGTAGGCCAGGCTAGAGAAGAAGCAGTGTAACATAAAAATCTCTTGAAAGACAGCTAAAGTCTCTTACACCAAAAGTCAGATGGAAAGTGCAATCGCCAAAGCCGGCTATTCGGAAAGCAAGGAGGTCTTTCTCTGATCCTATATCTGCTACCGGCTCTGCTCAAAGCCGGGAGCTCATCTCAAACAAAAGATATAGGGGAGAGCCAAGGAAGACTTAGCGCAAGGAAGATTCTTCAAACACTAGCGACTTTACGCAAGAGATGTCAATCCCTCTTGTGTAGTCTCACTGATCATCAGCAATTCCAGAGACCGTTGACCGAGCGGAGGTATCGGAGGAAGCAGCACTAATGGAAGAGGCATCACCAGCGCTAGAAACACAAGGGCAAATCTCCGGTAGCGAGAAGGAAGGCGCCGAGATAAAGAGAGAAGTCCAGCTGTAGAGCCAGCACTGTTCTGATGAAGTGTGCACAGATTAGTTAGTATCTTTCTTATTTTACTTTACCATTCTCATTATTAAATACCATGTTGCGGATGAATTTGCTTTTGGGTTTTAATTTGTATATGTATTGAGTTTTCCACCCCTTCTAAGAAGATACGGACCATTTGAAGTCGCGTTCCTTTATGAACGAACTATCTACTAGAGGAGACCGGCTATGGGATTTCCGGGTAGGGTAGGTCCTACCGTTGCCTTACCCTGAAACTCAACAAATGCTCCGGGGCACCCCGACTAGTAGATGCTCCCTGCTTGATTCCGAATCTATAGAATAGACTTCTCTTGACGGAATCAATTATTGACTATAGAGGGACGTTTGTAGCTCGAGCTAACTATTATTTCCTCTAAAGGGAGAACAATATGGTATGTACCTTTTTTTCCGAAGAGGGTAGCGCCGCTCGGAAGTGGCAGGACCGTCCTGTGGGAAAGCGTCAGGGGAGCTAGTCGGAGACGTGGTCTTTGTACCGGATGCCGGCGCTGATAGACCTGAGTGATAGGAGGGGTAGGAATACTATCGAGGAGCTCCGTAGAAGAGGCATCCTCAGAGTCAGGGGGTGTAGAGGTGATCTCCCGAGAAGGAGTGGGAGGAAGATCAAGAAAGGCGGGACTCGGGTCAACTCGACTCTCATCCCTTCCATCGGAGCTCTCGCAAGCAGCCGCTCATCCAAAGAGGCAGACTTGGATTGACCTCTGTCCCGCCCCTAATGGATTCTTGTCGCCCAGAGCGGTTCCTCCCTTCTTCTGTGATTCAGGCGATGTTGTGGATGTGGATTCAAAATCTTGATGCTAGTGCTCTTGTCAGCTCGTCTGTTGTGTCAGTGACTGAAAGACAAGGTTGGTTCCACGAACTTGACGAGATTCGATTTCATTCTCTTTTCTTTCTATACGCAATTCAATCACTGACGACGTCTCTCTGAAGCAAGCACCTATCATGGGTGTCGCTGAGCGGAAACATCGTCACATTCTTGAGACATCTCGCTCTCTTCTTATCTCGGCCTCTGTTCCGACTGAGTTTTGGGCCGAGGCAGTTCACACTGCCGTATTTCTCATTAACCGCATGCCCTCCTCGGTACTTGCAGGTCTCACCCCATCCTCAGCCAGTTATAAGACTAAGGCCATCTGTTTGAGGATGAAAGGCGCTTGAAAAGTTCAGTCGAGTTCCCAACTTTGCCCAAAGTGTCTTCCAGAAAGAACTTACGAATTTGACATCTCCGTCGGACACAACTTTTTTAGGAAGAGTCACTTCAGATTATCTCATTGCACATCCTTCAAGATAGCCTTAGCTGTCAGCTTCTACGTCTCACTCTATCGTGAGAATTTTCGGCAACATCAAGATCTTTCATGTCGAACTCTAATCTGAACTGATGAATTAGCTCCCTGATCTATAGCATGCTCTTCGTCAGTACTACCATGATGAAAGTATGCCTGACTATATGAGAATTTTTTTATTATAGTCATCCCTTCCTTTTGGACATATCCTTTGGCCACCAGCTTGATCTATATTGCCCACATCCTTTCTTTCGAAATATCCACACATAATTTATAGCTCTTGTCCGTTGTGGTACATCAATTGATCTTCACATTCGTGCAACATGACACCAGTGATCATCGACGTGCTATATCTTTTGCTTTGGTTTCATGTGTTTGGTGATGATCATCTTCCTTGGGCTCCTGATTCACCGAAACATTCTTTGGCTCTATCAATATTCAGCGCTCCTAACCTGTCTTCGAAAATCATGTAAATCCACCATAATTGAAGTTTTCATGCGTACTTTATCTCCACCATAATTGAAGTCCCTTGCGCTGCGGTAACTTGGCTCCAATTTGATCCGTATAAACACGTGAATAAGCAGGGCACCTAAACATTCTCCGTAAACCATGACGTACAGACTCTCCAATCCATATCGTCTCTGGAATATGAAAATATATGGCTATAGATAATGATCAATCACCAAGTGACACGCATGATTAACCGCTCTTGCCCAAAACTCTAACAATTCGAATTGCACTTTCATAATATGAGCCCTTTGTAGTGTGTTCCTATCATGCGCTTCTGCCACCCCCACCTTTCTTTAGCCTCATCGGCACTATAACACCCTGATTCAAATAGAACTTTGTTAAACTTTAGAAGAATGTTTCCGTTATTCTGCATCACCGCTTGCTGCCGCAAGCTTTCATGCTCAAATCAGATAGGATCGAACACCCTCGACCGTCTAATACAAGATTCGGTCTCCAAATTTCTCTGCTGGTATCTCCTTAACCGATCTAACGTTGACAACCGCCAATCCGACGCTCCGTTGGATCAAATCTTCTTTCTGATGTCTCCGCCGTTTCAACTTGACATCACATCGATCATTTTGTACAAGATCCGGTCTCCAAATATCTTTGTTGGTATCTCCTTAACCGATCTAACTTCGACAACCATCAATCCAACGCTCTGTCAGATCAAAACTTCATCGTTCGTCAAACACAAGATTCGGTCTCTAAACGCTTCCGCTGATAACTTGTTGACCGATCCAACGTTGACAACCGCCAATTTGACACTCTGTCGGATCAAATCTTTTTCCTTGTGATGCCTTTGTCGCTCCGACTTGACATCACATCGATCTTCTCATACAAGATTCGGTTTCTTAACGCTTCCGCTGGTATCTCTTTGACCAATCTAATTTTGACAACCGCCAATTCGACGTTCTGTTTGATTAAATCTTCTTCTTAATGATACCTCCATCGCTTCGACTTGACATTACATTCACCGCTATCATGCGAACTCGAAACTCTGATCGAACACCATAACCTCTTATACCACTTGTTGGGAATCTTCCCTTCCAATACGTATCGTCGAGGGAGAAAATCTCGTTTTTAACGTTCGAGCATGCAAGACAGCAATCCATAAGAAGTAGTCAGCATATGGATTTTAACGTGGTTCGACCGACCGGTCTACTCCACGGAACAAATATGGGAATTCTATTGATATAAGAAAGAGTATACCCGACACCTTATCTTCTTCTTAATTTGATCATCTAAAAAAATCTCTCTCAATCTAGATTAGTGCCCTAATCTTTCAATGAAGATAAAGTTTATGAGATTTTATACATCTCAACTCTCTTTCATATTATCTCATCTTCTCTTTCTTGATCTCATCTCAAATGAGGAGAGTTACAACCCTCATAAATATAGAGACTACATTTTTCTTGCCTTAGCCTTAGCCCTTGTTGTGTCTCTTTGCCTTCGCCCTTGCCCTTGCCCGAGCTTTGCTTTTTCGTCAATTCTGCTTGATGAAAGCACCTCCCTATTTATAGTATAGAATAAACCTACTTTTAATTAAATTAGGATCAATATAAATTCCCTTTATCCTTAGAATATTTTCTCTCATTTAAATTTAGATCTAAATCTATATTTAAATAATAGACTTATCTTAATTTTATTTATAATAACAAACTATTTAAATTTTAAACTAATATCAACAACATTTGGGTGTTATTTAGCAATTAACCCTATATAATACAAGGGAGCATTAGTCACATTCATTTGTATATACAGAGTGGAATTTTAATTTGCAAGATCTATCTAGCAACTTGCATGAATATATAGCTGTATCTACTCAAAATCTGTGTCTTTGGTTTATATTGTTTCAGAAATTCGAGTTGAAACACAACAGATTACTCATGTAACTCGTTGGAAACATGCCAGATGAGGAGCTTATAACTTCGAGTTTGGCCGCGAAATTGAATGGCTATTCTGTGGAGCTTTGCCTGCCTGAGATCCAAAAGAAGATCGATGCTAAGATTGACGATATATTGAAGAATGTCTCTGGCCTGCCTTAAGAAATATCTAATTGAGAACTTAAACATCAGAAATTATATATACAATGAAATATCAAATATCTCTCTCTCTTCTGTTTAAGGAAATGTCAGCACCCACATACATTACTTTAACCATTAATGGAACTGAATTCTTTTGTTTATTAGGTACAGTAAAGGCCTCATTATATGGTGTGAGCGAGGATGTGTATTTTGTTAAAATTGTACCCTCGTGTATCACAGTCTCACAGTGATGGGTGTCTTGATCTCCTTCAGATATTGTCCTCCGTCGATCTGTCGCAAGTGTTGATGAAGGGTTGAGATTAGTGTTGAGAGTTGCCTTCTTGAGAGTGTGGATCTCAGTGAGCTTATTTTGGAGTGAAGCCGAGCTACCTGCAAAGAAGTCCCGGGATGGGTGACCACCGTAGGACCCTCCGACGATCAAGTTAGCCGAGAAAAATGAGCAGAGTAGCGGCTCGTTAGATTGAAGTTGCCTTACCTGAGTCGTTTGGAAGAGGGTTTTTATAGTGGTCGCATGGAGCGAGCTGGCGCGAGATCTTCGCCGTCAGTTACGCCTCCGACGTTACGCCTACGTAAATGACGGGATCTCTCTATTAATGACGAGACACGCTCGTTAATGGAGGATACGACGGCGTGGAACGCGGGATTGTTGGGTGGCGGATATCTCGCTTCTGGCGAGATACGCCGAGCCGTGGCGGAAGCGTTTGGACTCTGCGTTCTTGGTTGCTCGGTAGAACCGGGGAGGCTTAGCTCGGCAGGAGGCTCGGAGGCAAACGGGAGGCCGAGGAAGCTCGGTTCTGTGATAGCTCGGAGGCGAGCTGGGAGGGCTGAGAAAGCTCAGCGTGTAGGAGTGCTCGGAGGCGAACCGGTGGTTTTTTGTAAGACGAGTATAGGAGTGTTCTGGGAGGCCATCGAAGGTCGGGTCAATCCTCGGGGTGAAGGCCCGGGGAATGCCTTCAATATATCATGCTTGCTCATGTCCCGTAAGTCCCGGGACACGTCATCTACCACGTGTCATGATCTGGAGAATTTCCACTTATGAGTATCATCATTATCCCCCCACTCTTGTCCCGACCTATTTATGGGTCGGGTCGAGAGTGGTCTGATCGGTTTTCTAGGTGCAGCCTGTTGCCAAAGATCTATCAGCGCGGATTTCCGGGACGACTCGGTGTATGGCAGTTGCGTCTTTCAGATCTTTAGGCCCGCGTGGCGCATCTCGGGCGCTTGGATCTCTGCGCGCATCTTTGATGACATCAGCGGATCAGGGAAAGAATTGTGCATTAAATAATGGACGTCGATTCGTTCGCACGTCTGTTGAGGTGCAGGCCAAGTGTCCGACGCGGATTAGTGGATGCGACATGCTGTCGCTATCGTCTGCGGTCAAAGGGACGTCTCTAATGGTCGTTCGACATGTGGGACTTCGACGGCTGGCAGATGTGACGCTTTGTTTTGGCGGGAATTGATCAGGGCCGTCGGATGCTTCCCCTCGAGTTGTATAAATAGGAGGGGACCCTCATAGCGCCAACACTTCCTTCATAGTTTCCCTTCGTTGCCAAAGATTGCTCGGCGCTCCATCCTTTAGATCGGATCCATTGCGCTCCTTCCTCGGAGAACTCATTCCTTTAAATCAGGTTAGATGTCTTCTTCCGAGGAGTCTGTAGAAATAGTTAGTGTCGAGTCTAGGGAGTCTTCCACCTCTTTGGCTGCTGACAACCAAGAAGGTTCCATTGCTTCCTCTGTATCGGGCTCGCCCCATAAAGTCAGGGCTAGCCGCGTCGCTAGCCGCCCGACGACGACAAGGGCCCCTAAGGTGCGTATCGGGAACGCCCACGATGCGTCCTCCGTCTTGAGAGATCTGGACGAGCTTGCCGAGATTCGGGCTCGTTTCCATATCCCCTCTAACTATTCGCTCCATTTGGCAAAAGGGGGCGAACGAGCGGACCAGGTGCAGAGGAAGGAGATTGCCCTGTATTTGAAAGCGTTCCGAGCGGGAATGTGCCTGCCCTTTCCAACCAAGGTATGTGGGTTATTTTGTTGCTTCCATTTCTCCCCGGGCCAGCTAGCGCCTAACTCGTGGAGAATCCTTCTCGGGTTTCTGGTCCGGTTGAAACTTGAGGACATCCCCTTCAGCTTGACCCTTCTTACTTCTTTTCTCTGCTATAAAAATCACCCCGACACTAGCAAGAACAAGCCGAGCTGGGTGTATTTTTCCTTTAAAAAACGCAAGGGCGGGATGGCCGAGTCAGGAATGGTAGTCATTCCTTCTTCCATCCACGACTGGAAGGAGAAGTTTGTATTCGTCGGGCCACCCGAGGGCGAGAATTAGCCTGTGCCTGTATGGTGGCACAAAGCTGACTGCCCGCGGGTGAAGAAGTCGTCCTCTCCTAAAGCGAGGGCGGTGTCCATGTGGGAGCCGATCCAGCGGGCCGACATCTTGCTTTACGAGCAGGTCCTTAGCTGGGCTGGGCTCAGCCCCGCATGCTTCGCGGGTAAGTTAGGAGCTTGGACGATCTGTTTAGACTTGAATAATTTCCTTTTTTCCTTCTTGCATCACTAACTTTTCTGTGTATTCTCCTTTTGCAGGACAAATGGACCGATCCAGGATCTTAGCTTCCATAGCCGCTACGTCCCAGAAGAAGACCGGGGGCGTGACCATATCCCGAGCTGGCCAGAGCTCGGCCCCGAGACCGTCACCATTGGCGAGGCCTTCCGCATCACCCCGAGCCCCTGATGACCACCGTGGGGATAGTCAGAAGTACGCGTGGGACCCGGAATCCCGGGCGAGGGAGGAGGAGGAGGGAACCGAGTTCCCCTCAAGAGGAAAAGGACGGTCTCCCGTACGCCGTCGATTGAGATCCCTGAGGGGATTCCCTGTAAGTCCATATTGCGACCCCCGGTGCTTACGGGGAGGCGGAAACGGTATAAAAAACGAATTTTTATCGCAAGAGGCAACATGGACTAAACTAGGTCGGGATCGTTGCTAAACTAAACTAGCAAATACGCAAAAGAGAGTTAGCTACTCGGATGAAGGTTATACCTAAACTTGAACTCCTTCTTCTTGAGATCTTGTAGAGGTTGATGGTTCTCTTTTCGTCGCCTTCTTCCGTCGAAGATGGATCCACCTCGAAGGTTCGACCTTTGGGCTCTTCCTCGATCTTTGAGTGAACTAGGGTTCCCGGCTTGCTAAACCTTGAACCTAGAATGAGTAGAGAGTAACTAGGGTTTGCTTTTCCTTTTTAAAGAGAAGGATTCTCAACATATGAGAAGGTTTCTCTTTGCTAGAGGAAGAAGAAGATGAAAATGAGGAGAGAGAGAGGTTATGATAGAATGAGCTATATTTCTCTTTCTTGCAACCATAATGCAAAAGAAAAGAATTATCTAAATAATAATAATTGAAATAAGAATAGTTGATGGTAATTTTGGAATGACCACTATCATGCTTCTTTAAATGAAGTGTAAGCATGAATCAAGGAGGATCTTTCAAAGCATGATGGTGGTCAATGGTCAACAAGTCAACCATGGTCAACAAGTCAACAAAAAAACAACCATAACATAATTCTTATTTAATTACTATTAGATAATATATAAATCCATTAGGGTTTGGAAAATGAAGACTGTTAACTGTGCATACGCACCCGTTCCGAAACCCTAATGAAAAACCTCATCCTCCGCCTCAAGCAACTGTGCATACACACCTGTATTCTCGTTCCGAGGAACAAGAATACCAAGAGATAAAAGCAACCCCAAAACATATACCGGTATCTGGCTCAAACCAGAGCCTGCCAGTATAATCCGTCCGGACTCCAAACGTGCACAAGTGCGCGGATGAGAACGAACCCTGTCGCAAAACCATGCGACCTCTACTCAGTTTTGCCCAGAGGCGAATACCCTCTGTGTGGGACTCTAAAGACTCGACACTACGCTGGCAGTGGGTTTAACCACAGACCGCAAGCGGCACTAGCTGTGCGTAACGGTCCCCAGGTAGATGCCGACAAGAAGGCTGACGAGGTGAAACCCCATCTGAACTCCTACTGAGTCTGAATGTGACATTCTCCGTACAGTCCGGTCTGTTCGTCTGATACATCGCATGTCGGGCCTAGGGGGCGGTAAAACGTCAGTCCCCCAATAGCGGTACAAGTCGTGTCGGAGTGAAGCCCAAAACACCCTGAGATAACACTGGAACCTACCAGTATATCTCGCTTGCCCTGGCCAGGGACTACTCGTGTAATGGCTCTCCTAGACACAGCGCGATGTCAACCCCCAATACCGGGAGAGACGAATCCTGTCTAACCGTCACTGCCTCCAAGTGTTTCGGGACTGCACCCAACCACCACCTGTTTGCACGACTCCTTTGAGCCGTGGTAGGGTAGTGATCAAAGTGCAGTGGGAACACACTCGAGGCGAAGTGCCAGTGTCAAGTCAGCGGACTAAGCTGTACTCATGTCACCTGGGAACTGATAACTGACGATAGGTATAATACCAACCTGTCAGTTCCCGACGAGTCCTGTCCAGTGTACTCGTAACCCAACGAGCACCCGTATACTATCTCCAGTACGACGTACTGATGGCTGTGGGACAGACCATCTCCCATACTGGGATGAGAAGCGCATACGCTAGTCTACTCCGGAGTATCGATGCCCTGTCTCGATAGTCCTACGACTAGGGACCTGTATAAGGATGTGCCTATAGATTACCCAGCCCCCACTAGTGTGACTGCCATCACAACGCTGGTAATCAAGCAAAGATCCTAAGGGCTCCACTAATGCGTATAAGTGATATACTGAAATAAACACAAGTACACATTAAAGTAGAAACAAACCAAGTAGCATACTACTATATTGAGCAAGATTGTTTATACAAGGTGAATATCCCAAGCTTCCATCAAGTAATATACAAACTAGTATGATACAGTAATGGCCTCTAGGGCATATACACTAACAATCTCCCACTTGTACTAAGGCCATGAACTGGCGTATCGAAGACCTATCATCTCGATCAGCCGCTCGAACTGAGTCTGGGGTAGGGCCTTGGTGAATGGATCTGCAGTGTTCTCTTCTGAAGCAACCCTCCGAACCTCGATCTCCTTGCGATCCACGATCTCCCTGATCAGGTGATACCGCCTCAAGATGTGCCTGGATCTCTGATGGGACCTGGGTTCCTTTGCTAAAGCTATAGCCCCGTTGTTGTCGCAATACAGAGGTACTGGGTCAACAATGGATGGAACCACCTGAAGTTCTTTTAAGAACTTCCTTATCCAGACAGCTTCTTTTGCGGCATCAGATGCAGCGATGTATTCCGCTTCCATAGTCGAGTCTGCAACGGTTTCCTGTTTGGAACTCTTCCAACACACCGCCCCTCCATTGAGGGTAAAGACAAAACCCGACATGGACTTGGAATCATCCTTGTCACTCTGGAAGCTGGAGTCAGCAAAGGCCTCAATCTGGAGGTCTTTTCCGCCATACACCAAGAACATCTCCTTAGTCCTCCTCAGGTACTTGAGAATGTTCTTTACCGCTATCCAATGTTTCTCCCCAGGGTTTGACTGATACCGGCTTACTACACTCAGTGCATAAGCTACATCCGGTCTGGTACACAACATCGCATACATTATAGAGCCTACCGCAGAAGCGTAGGGTATAATAGACATGCGATCCCTCTCCAAATCAGTCTTGGGAGACATCTCTTTAGAGAGGGTGATCCCGTGACAAGCCGGTAGGTTACCGCGCTTGGAATCTTCCATGCTGAATCTTTTCAGTACGGTGTCGATGTACCTGGACTGTGAAAGTCCTAATATCCTCTTGGATCTATCACGATGGATCCGGATCCCCAGGATGTAAGAGGCATCACCCAGGTCTTTCATGGAGAACCTTTGTGACAAGAAACCCTTGACAGATTGTAGCATAGGAATGTCATTTCCTATTAAGAGAATGTCATCCACGTATAAAATAAGGAATACTACAGTTCTCGCTACAAATCTACTATAGATGCATGGTTCATCTGGATTTTTGATAAAGTCAAATTCCTTGACCGTCTCATCAAAACAGATGTTCCAACTCCGCGATGCCTGCTTTAGTCCATAGATGGACTTAAGCAACTTGCACACCTTTCCGCTGCTCCCATTCTGAATGAAACCCTCTGGCTGATCCATATAGACACACTCCTCTAAATTTCCATTTAGAAAAGCGGTTTTTACGTCCATCTGCCAAATTTCATAATCGTGGAAGGCAGCAATGGCAAGAAGGATCCGAATGGATTTCAGCATAGCCACTGGAGAAAAGGTTTCGTCATAGTCCAAGCCAGGTCTTTGACGGAAACCCTTTGCTACAAGTCTAGCTTTATAGGTCTCAACCTGTCCATCTACACCAATCTTCCTTTTGAAGATCCACTTGCATCCTACGGGTTTTACCCCGTCTGGAGCAATGTCCAACGTCCATACTTTGTTGGTGTACATGGACTCCATTTCGGTCCGCATTGCATCCAGCCATTTTACCGAGTCAACGCTCTGAACGGCCTGCTGGAAGCTAGTAGGCTCATCATAGTCTATGATGCAATCCTCTCTATCCCCGTCTATGAGAAAACCGTAGTATCTCTCGGGCGGATGAGACTGCCTACTACTCCTGCGGAGCGGCGCAGGAATGTCCTGTTCATTTGAACCCTCTGGTTCCACTAAGCTTTCAGTAATAGTCTGTGGTTCTGGAATTTCTTCCAGTTCTACTGCGCTCCCACTTAATTCTTTTTCTAAGAACTGATGTTCTAGAAAGTGGGCATGACGAGAAACAAGAAATTTTTGTTCCTCTTCGTAGTAGAAGAGATATCCCTTGGAATTCTTTGGATATCCCACAAACTTACACAGTACTGAGCGTGCCTCGAGCTTGTCCGCATGCTGCTTTTTAACAAAAGCTGGACTTCCCCAAGTCTTAATGTGACTGAGATGGGGTCTCTTCCCACACCACATCTCATATGGTGTAGTAGGCACAGTCTTAGTAGGAACTCGGTTCAAAAGGTACGCAGCTGATTCTAGCGCATACCCCCAGAATGATCGCGGTAACTCAGCGTTACTCATCATGGACCGTACCATATCCAATAGGGTTCGGTTCCGTCTCTCCGATACACCGTTATGTTGCGGGGTGTATGGAGGAGTAAGCTGAGAGAGAATCCCATTCTCTTTTAAGTAATTCAGGAACTCGGCACTTAAGTATTCTCCACCTCGATCCGATCTTAGAATCTTGATACTTTTGCCGGTTTGTTTTTCTACTTCATTCTTAAATTCCTGGAATTTTTCAAAAGCTTCGGACTTATGTTTCATTAAGAAGACATAACCGTATCTTGAAAAATCATCCGTAAAAGTAATGAAGTAAGAATAACCGCTTCGCGCATGTGTAGACATTGGACCGCACACGTCGCTGTGTACGAGTCCCAAGAGCTCGCTCGCTCTTACTCCGTGTCCATTGAACGGAGTCTTTGTCATCTTTCCTTTGAGACAGGATTGACAAGTGGCATACGATTGATATTCGAACGGATCCAAATATCCTTCTGTATGTAACTTAGTCAACCTTCTCTCATTGATGTGACCCAGTCTACAATGCCATAAGAAAGTCTGATTGATATCTGGAGACTTTCTTTTGTGTGTATTCTGGACATTGAAAATCTGTGGTTGGTTTAATACGTATATACCATTGCTCAATGTACCTGACCCAATCAGAACTTGATTAAGGTGAATGTTAACAACATTACTTACAAACGCAAATTCATAACCTTCTTTAGAAACCAAAGATACAGAAATGATATTACAAGTTGCGTTGGGTACAAAAAAGCAATTACGCAAAACCAAAACATGCCCATCTGACATTCCCAGGTGATAGTCCCCCACGGCTTTAGCATCCATGCTAGCTCCGTTTGCAACTCTGAGGGTCATGTCACCTGCCTTCAAAACCCTACGGTTTCTCAACGCCTGCAAAGAATTACAGATATGAGATCCTGATCCGGTATCCAATACCCAGGAAGTAGAGTTTATAGAAAGACAGTTTTCAATAACATACACACCTGAAGCTGAAGCCGCAACCTGCTTCAGTTCCTGTGTCCTGGCTTTCCAAGCCCTGCAATCTTTCTTCCAGTGTCCACTCTTGTGACAATAGAAGCACTCTTCCTTTCCAACAAGCTTCCCCGCAATCTTTGTTGCCTTTTCCTTTCCCTTCGTACCCACTTTACTAACACCGCCTCTTGGTTTGGCGGGGGCTTTCTTCCTCTTTCCCTTGGCTTTCGCCTTGGACCTAGAGGAAGAAGATCCTCCTACAAACAAAGCGGGTGTTTCCCTACCCTTCTGTAGGGTGCCCTCTGCGCTCCTCAGCAGGTTGAGGAGTTCTGAAAGTTCAACTTCCTTTTCTTGCAAGTTGAAATTCAGTATGAACTGGGCGTAAGTGGATGGAAGGGACTGGAGAATTATATCCGTATAGAGTTCACTGTCCAACGTGGTCCCAAGTTCCGCGAGCTCCTCAGTGTAGCCAATCATCTTAAGCACGTGGTCCGCTACCGATGATCCGACGGCCAACTTTGTCGAAAATAACTTCTTCGACACTTCGTATCTTGCGATACGAGACTGCTCTCCATACAGTTCTTTTGTATGAAGAAATATGGATTCCAAATCCATATTCTCGTGCCTCCTCTGATGGTCGTTGTCCATCGAGGCAAGTACGAGGCATCTGGCCTTCGCGCTGTCAATCTCCCAAGTCTTACGGATTTCCTTATCCGCGACGCTGGAGGTGGGACCTGGGACGGGGGGAGCTTTGGTGGTAAGAAGATACCCCAGCTTGTCGTAAGAGATTGCCAATTTGACATTCCTGAGCCAATCTTTGTAGTTTGGCCCTGTCAATATGTTTTTATCTAGAAGTAACTTAAGTCCAGTCATTTCGATTTGGTCGCTGCAGGGGGAGAGAAGAAACACTTAGCACGATGCTCTTGCAAGTTTAGAATGGTTTTTAATTTGTCTAAACAGGATGGCTCCCACTGTCTCTCGAATCCCTCCTCAAACCACAAAGGAAGAATTAGCCGGGATCAATCCCACCGTACAATACTTGCTTAACCGTTCAGCCAGGCCAGTGTCGGTACTTCGAGGGAGGTTTTCCAACGCTTTCGCGAAGTTCCTTAATTTAAGAACCTCTTTTCCCTGGGGGCGTAGCCCCGCTAACACCTTTCTAGGCACCTACTAGGTTTATAGCATTGATCGTTTAGTGAGAAATTTCCCGAGGAGTAGCATATACTCACAGTAGGATCGGGATCCAAATATCATCGCGTGACGAAAATGAAGGAATCCTACCATAATCATCACACTCCAAATGGTATGCAAATCTAGCAAGTTTCAGTACTTATGAAACTCCCGATGTGGATTTTTGCCCCATGCTCTTATGACCTTGACTTTGGCCAAAATATCATAAGTCACATGTCAAGTTCTACCCGTCACTTTCCAGGTTAATTTGGATCCATCCGTACATACCCTTGACTTTGGCCAAAATGGCAGCACGACTGTCCCAAACCAACGCATCTATCTATGCTACACATGAACACCCAATAGCTACCAATCACTGTGCCTTGACTTTGGCCAAAATACACAGCTTGAATACTATTGCCTATTCATGCGATACGACGGAGGGCTACGAATGGTTTTGGTAAAACCGTGAACGTAGTGAACTTGATATAATCGATGGAACGAGATAGCTTTTAGAAGGAGTGGCTCAAGCTCCGCATTTAAAAGTTAGTTTTTGAAAAGAACCGAGTGGTTTTTCGAAAGTGTTCCAACGACTTTAGCTTGGTTTATTATCTTGCATCAGTTCTTTTAATGCGTGATATTCTTGCATTAGTTCTTTTAATGCGTCCCATCATTTAATCCTACCATTGCAGAAAACAACCAAAATATGACGTACGCTTATGCCATTCGCATTCGCCACGGGGTCCCGTCATCACTCGTTAGGTTACTTAACTAACGACAGAGCGGGGGCTGGGCTAGCGCGGCTGTAAAACATAAGCAACGCCTAAATAGAAAGCAATGATAGACATTACAGATCACAGATGAATACATTGGATATACTAGCAATCCGCAATCCTTTCGAGCCTGCAACGAAAAGCGGATTACACGGTCGCGGTGAATAGCAAATACCCCACCCAAGACCCCTACGGGTGCGGCAAACTACCCGCCAAGAACCCGGTAGTTTGTGCACCCCTCCATGGGTCTATCCTAGGAGCAAAAACAGTAAAAAGAATTATACAATGACGGCTACAACCCCGACCCGGTTGTGCGGCCAAACAAATAAAATTATTACATCAATTTACATTTACAATGAATGAAAGAAAAACAAAAGCTCATCTCACATCCACCCCGGCTATTCACCCGCGACAGTCCAACACATTCATATACACATTCCAATATCAAACACAGATCATGTATAACCCCGACTAATCGGCTTATAGCGATTAGCCGACGTTCAATACATGCAAGCATCACAGATATAACCAACATAGCCAAAGTGCAGTGAAGTTCGGAAAAAATACGGAATTATAGGACCCCAAAAGTGAATTTCTGTTCTGGAAAATCTGGGCACATATAATATATCTGAAAAATCCCAAAACCAACACAGAAAAACACTGCACAAAAAACGATGCAGAGAGGACACCAAACAGCGGCGGTTCCGCGGCCTGATGAACAGGTGAGGCTGCGGAAGGGCGGCGCTTTGAAGGAATCATGCTATCGTTTTTGGTGGGTGTTCTTAGAAAACCCTGAGACGATTTTTAGAGTATAAAGTTTTTCATTTAGAGCAGAAAAAATTTCAACAGAAAGTTAGGGTTTTGGTTTTTCCGGTTTTGTGATTTTTCGGTTTCGAACTTCCATACACTTCGCTACCAAGCTAGTTTAAGTTTAGTTAGGCTCTGATACCACTGTAAGTCCATATTGCGACCCCTGGTGCTTACGGGGAGGCGGAAACGGTATAAAAAACGAATTTTATCGCAAGAGGCAACATGGACTAAACTAGGTCGGGATCGTTGCTAAACTAAACTAGCAAATACGCAAAAGAGAGTTAGCTACTCGGATGAAGGTTATACTAAACTTGAACTCCTTCTTCTTGAGATCTTGTAGAGGTTGATGGTTCTCTTTTCGTCGCCTTCTTCCGTCGAAGATGGATCCACCTCGAAGGTTCGACCTTTGGGCTCTTCCTCGATCTTTGAGTGAACTAGGGTTCCCGGCTTGCTAAACCTTGAACCTAGAATGAGTAGAGAGTAACTAGGTGTTTGCTTTTCCTTTTTAAAGAGAAGGATTCTCAACACATGAGAAGGTTTCTCTTTGCTAGAGGAAGAAGAAGATGAAATGAGGAGAGAGAGAGGTTATGATAGAATGAGCTATATTTCTCTTTCTTGCAACCATAATGCAAAAGAAAAGAATTATCTAAATAATAATAATTGAAATAAGAATAGTTGATGGTAATTTTGGAATGACCACTATCATGCTTCTTTAAATGAAGTGTAAGCATGAATCAAGGAGGATTCTTTCAAAGCATGATGGTGGTCAATGGTCAACAAGTCAACCATGGTCAACAAGTCAACAAAAAAACAACCATAACATAATCTTATTTAATTACTATTAGATAATATATAAATCCATTAGGGTTTGGAAAATGAAGACTGTTAACTGTGCATACGCACCCGTTCCGAAACCCTAATGAAAAACCTCATCCTCCGCCTCAAGCAACTGTGCATACACACCTGTATTCTCGTTCCGAGGAACAAGAATACCAAGAGATAAAAGCAACCCCAAAATATATACCGGTATCTGGCTCAAACCAGAGCCTGCCAGTATAATCCGTCCGGACTCCAAACGTGCACAAGTGCGCGGATGAGAACGAACCCTGTCGCAAAACCATGCGACCTCTACTCAGTTTTGCCCAGAGGCGAATACCCTCTGTGTGGGACTCTAAAGACTCGACACTACGCTGGCAGTGGGTTTAACCACAGACCGCAAGCGGCACTAGCTGTGCGTAACGGTCCCCAGGTAGATGCCGACAAGAAGGCTGACGAGGTGAAACCCCATCTGAACTCCTACTGAGTCTGAATGTGACATTCTCCGTACAGTCCGGTCTGTTCGTCTGATACATCGCATGTCGGGCCTAGGGGGCGGTAAAACGTCAGTCCCCCAATAGCGGTACAAGTCGTGTCGGAGTGAAGCCCAAAACACCCTGAGATAACACTGGAACCTACCAGTATATCTCGCTTGCCCTGGCCAGGGACTACTCGTGTAATGGCTCTCCTAGACACAGCGCGATGTCAACCCCCAATACCGGGAGAGACGAATCCTGTCTAACCGTCACTGCCTCCAAGTGTTTCGGGACTGCACCCAACCACCACCTGTTTGCACGACTCCTTTGAGCCGTGGTAGGGTAGTGATCAAAGTGCAGTGGGAACACACTCGAGGCGAAGTGCCAGTGTCAAGTCAGCGGACTAAGCTGTACTCATGTCACCTGGGAACTGATAACTGACGATAGGTATAATACCAACCTTCAGTTCCCGACGAGTCCTGTCCAGTGTACTCGTAACCCAACGAGCACCCGTATACTATCTCCAGTACGACGTACTGATGGCTGTGGGACAGACCATCTCCCATACTGGGATGAGAAGCGCATACGCTAGTCTACTCCGGAGTATCGATGCCCTGTCTCGATAGTCCTACGACTAGGGACCTGTATAAGGATGTGCCTATAGATTACCCAGCCCCCACTAGTGTGACTGCCATCACAACGCTGGTAATCAAGCAAAGATCCTAAGGGCTCCACTAATGCGTATAAGTGATATACTGAAATAAACACAAGTACACATTAAAGTAGAAACAAACCAAGTAGCATACTACTATATTGAGCAAGATTGTTTATACAAGGTGAATATCCCAAGCTTCCATCAAGTAATATACAAACTAGTATGATACAGTAATGGCCTCTAGGGCATATACACTAACATTCCCGTGCAGGAGGGGGATGTCTGCTTCGTGGTCCCCTTGGGGCTTTCTGTCTCCGACAGCTTGCTCGCAGACATGGAGCAGTCAGCCGGGGGCAAGATTCCCCGGGGGACCCTGAAGGCCCAAGTGGCCGCCATTGTTCAGGAAGCAGTTCAGATTGGTATTCGTTTAAGTATTATCTTAAGTGCCCTTTTGTTAGTTGTATGTATGCCCTGGATGCCAGTATTGTACAGATGATGTATATTATATTGGATGCTTGGACATATATAGAGAGGAGTTTCTTGCTCGATATGATAGTATGCTATCTGGTTTCTCTTTATCTTAACATGTATACTTGTCTCTTGATACTGTCTTATAGTTACATGTTGGTAAAGCCCTTAGGATGTATACCTGACTACCAAGACTATGATGCAGATCATACTAGTGGGGCCATGGTAGTCCATAAGTTCATCCTTTAATGTTCCTAGTCATGGGTGTATCGAGACAGGGCATCGATATACCAGAGTAGACTAGCGTATACGCTTCTCGACCCATGAGATGGGCGATGGATGATCCCATATCCATTGGTTTTGACATCAGAGATGGTATACGGGTGCTCAGTGGAGACTGGGTACACTGGACGGACTCATCGAGAACTCCCAGATGGTATTATACCTCACGTCAGATGGCAATTCTCTGGTGACACTTGTACAGGTTAGTCTGTAGACCCGAGATCGTCATAGAGTCTTGTGTGATTCCCACTGTTCTTTGATTTTCACCTTACCACGTCCAAGAGGGCGTGAAAAATGGTGGTTTTTTGGTACAGTCCCGAGTCACATGGAGACAATGAGCGATAAGAGGGGTTTCGTCTCTCTCGGTATTGGGGGTTGATGTTGCGCAGTGCTCGATTGGCCATAACAGGGAAGTCCCTGGCCAGGGCTGATTTAGAGATTTACTGGCAAGTGTTACCGGTAGTTTCTCGACCCGTTATGAGCCTCACATCGGCATGACTTATCGGTTATTGGGGTCTGACGTTTACCACCCCTAGACTTGATATGCGACATATCAGACGAGGAGACCGGACTGTACGACAAGTGTTACCGTCAGGCTTTTGCAGGAGTTGGAGCAAGCTGCTTGCTGGTCTTCTGATCGCTCAATACCCGGGTAGCCGTTACGTCCAGCTAGTACCGCTGACGGCTTGTGGGTGCTTGATATGATCATCACTTACTACCGGCGTATTGACGAGTCTTTAGAGTCCTACATAGAGGTTTTACTGGCTCAGGCAAAACGAAATAGGAGCACATATGTGATATGTGCGGGACCGAGAATAATGCGTGTATGTAATACCGTATTGTATTCTCGCGATTTTTTGTATCGGTCGGTTATATGTGATATAGCCGGGTTATCGAATCAAAGGTTGATTCGATAAGACGATACATTGGATGTTAGTCGGTTATATGTGATATAGCCGGATTATTAAGTCAAGAGTTGATTTAATAATTTAGTGTATAATTGTATATGTGATATACTAATTTACATTAACTAATATTGGTTCACTTAAGCATTTGTTTTTCTCACTTATGCACAACTTAATATATATGTGATATATATTAATTTGTGTTTTGATTATTGTATCATGGTTGTTGATACATCATTCATGGGTGTGTAAGACATACACCATTCTAATTGTGATAGTGGGGTTTTATTATTTAAGGTAATTACAAAATAAGTGGAGGTTTTGTCACAAGCATGAAGCTTGTAGAAGCTAGGATTTGCTTTGACAAAGTCCACTCACTTTGTTTTTACCTTAGATTTTTAGTAACCTAACCATCACACTTAGCCATAGTTATGGCTCTACATGGGTTAGTATATGATACCCACTCACCCATGGTTAGCTCACTCACTTGATCATTATCCTCATCTCATTATTTGTTCATCTTCTTTTATGAGCTCAAAAGCTCTCTAGGTTTTGATTAAGTGAGAAAACAAATTCTAAAGTGAGCCCACTTCCTATTTCTCCATCTTTTACTAGATTAGCACTTTAGTATAGGGTGTTTCCTTCACTAATTCTTTAGTTAGTGAAGTAGTAGCTTGAGTTGGCATCCCCTCGACGTAGATTATCTTCGGCTTCGAAAACTTCAAGCAAGGTCGCTCCTTTCGCCTCGTGAAGCCATGCATGAGTCCGGGAGAGCCACGATCGCAGCGAAGGGACAACAACAAGGAGCTATTGAAGTGAAGGACTGATCTACAAAAGTTGTATTTCGTTTTCACTTAGTTGTAAATGGTTTACATTTGTTTCAATATTATGTTTCTAGTTAATGATTCTAGTTTAGAGTTCCTTCTAACGGCAAAATTTTAAAACCGGCATGGACGATGCCTCCCGAATCCTTGCTGCCGTCGAGAGGAACCCTACACCTTTCTTAGTCTGAACACCTTTAAATCCATCTGTTGCTTTCCTTAGGTCCTCCAACATTGGGCCCTTATCATCAACATGGAATCCGAGGAGATTGCCCCGGCTATGAGGAAGGCGGGAGAATCGTCTTCGGAGACGGAGGATCTGCGCCTTCAGCTGTGGCAGGAGAAGGAGAAGACAGCCGCCTTCGAAACTCGATTGGCCGCCGAGGAGCTCACGATCTCCAAGTGCCAGAAGTCCCACCGACTTCTGAGCGAGTCCAACTGAGCCGTCGAGATCACGTTGGAGGAGTTGGGTAAGTGCTACGCCATAATGAAGAAGGCGAGGGACGCCAGCAAGTGGGGGACCGAGGCTGCGCTTAAGGCGGTGAAGATCGCCGAGCTCGCAAGTCGGTGGACATGTACAAGACGTCAGACCAGTTCTACGTTGACATCGGTGAAGACTCTGCCATCATTTGGCACGAAGCTCTTGATGTTGTCAAGGCGTTAATGCCGGAGTTTGCCGACGGTGAGCTCCGCGCTCGGGTCCCGCTTTCGGTGGACACGCGTAAGCGGCTGGCGCCGGGGGAGGGGCGATTATGGAAGTAGAAGCTCCGGCCCTGAGGGCGGTGCCGAGCAAGGCGAGATCCGGGTAGAGCCTACAGCCTGAGCTTTTTGTTTTTCCCTTTATTTTTTCTCAAATTTTGTAAGCCTCTGGGAACTTTTTGTAATGCTGAGAAGCCCAGAATATCTTGTAAAGACTTTCAGAACATGAATAAAACTGGGTTTATTTTCCTCTGCATGACAATGTGTTTCTTGCATGAGTACTTGAGCTTGTCGGTCTTTTCCTCGATTCAAGTATTAAGCCGTAGGTCGATGACCGGTCTTTTGGATGACGATCGCGCGTCGAGTGTTGTAACGCCCCACTTCCCAGTACAGATAGTATTGTCCGCTCTGGCCGAAACCGCACGGTTTTTCCCTTTAGAGCGAACCGTACCCGACCAGGGGCCACTTCCCAGGAGGTCACCCATCCCAAGACTTCCCTGGCCCGAGCACGCTTAACTACGGAGTTCTCAAGCTCCTGTAGTTTCGGTTCACTTAAAAGGCGCCTCTGTATTGAAGAGTGGTATCATTCCATTTATAGTACAGATCTGCCCCCTTTCGGAATGTATTCCGAAGAGTCCCCATTGTTCTACAGTGGGTCCCACGGACTCAAGAGGTGGCCCCACGAATTTAAGAGGTGGCCCCCGCCCACTTAACACGACACTTGGGGCGAGTCTTTGTTCTGTGTGGTACTTTGTTCCGTGAGCAAGAACCGGGTCCCGACATTCTCCCCACCTTTGAACAATGGTTCGTCCTCGAACCACAGACCTACTACTGAGGGACTTGCATGGGCAACCATAAATGTAACGCCCCACTTCCCAGTACAGATAGTATTGTCCGCTCTGGCCGAAACCGCACGGTTTTTCCCTTTAGAGCGAACCGTACCCGACCAGGGGCCACTTCCCAGGAGGTCACCCATCCCAAGACTTCCCTGGCCCGAGCACGCTTAACTACGGAGTTCTCAAGCTCCTGTAGTTTCGGTTCACTTAAAAGGCGCCTCTGTATTGAAGAGTGGTATCATTCCATTTATAGTACAGATCTGCCCCCTTTCGGAATGTATTCCGAAGAGTCCCCATTGTTCTACAGTGGGTCCCACGGACTCAAGAGGTGGCCCCACGGATTCAAGAGGTGGCCCCCGCCCACTTAACACGACACTTGGGGTGACACTTTGTTCTGTGCGGCACTTTGTTCCGTGAGCAAGAACCGGGTCCCGACAAGTGTAAGTCAATTAATCGCCAAGTGCAGGAAGGTCGGTGCCCTCCCGCCCCCGAAGTCGAGGTGGCGATCGTTCACTTAGAATATATCGGAAGATCTCTCAGTGTAGGAAGGTCGTTATTTGCCCATTCCTTAGAGTCGGACCGACGACCATGTCTCTTAGCGTAAGTTGAACAATAGCCAAGTTAGAATTGATCGGCGTTGACTGATTCCTCCTTGATGTAGTTCCTAGGCCCTCGTCTTGGGATAGTAGGAACTTATCACTCGGAGGTTAGCCGAGCAGGGATATGCGCAGTTGCCCCTTGGTGGGGCTTCGATCCTTAGCGTCGGTGGATAGGAAGTTACCCGCTAAGGATGGACCGAGCAGGGAAGCTACTCAGTGGCCTCTTGATGAGGGCTTTGGTCCTTAGCATAGGTGGGTAGGAAACTACCCGCCAGAGAAGCTGCTCGGTGGCCTCTTAGTGAGGCTTCGATCCTTAGCGTTGGTTGGTAGGAAGTTACCCGCTAAGGATTGACCGAGCAGAGAAGCTGCTCGGTGGCCTCTTGATGAGGGCTTTAGATCCTTGGCGTCGGTGGATAGGGAACTACCTGCCAGGGATTAACCAAGCAGGGAAGCTGCTCGGTGGACCATTGGTGGGATTTCGATCCTTAGCGTAGGTGGGTAGGGAACTACCCGCCAGGGATTGACCGGGCGGGGAAGCTGCTCGGTGGCCCATTGGTAGGGCTTCGATCCATAGCATCGGTGGGTAGAAAGTTACCCGCTAAGGATTGGCCAAGCAGGGAAGCTGCTCGGTGGCCTCTTGATGAGGGCTTTAGATCCTTTGCGTTGGTGGGCAGGGAACTACCCATCAGGGATTGACCGGTGGAAGCTTGAAGAATCTTTCGCCCTTGGCCTCCTCCAACAGCTCGGTATGGAAGATGTTCAAAGGAGTGTGCTCCTAAAATTTCGGGGAGTACGGTTTTGGTCGGTCGACCCTCTTCTTCTCTTCTCTGCCCCTTTTCTTTTGGTTGGCTTAGTCGCCCCGGGGCAAGTTGGCGTTCACCTCCGACTCGAGTTGGTCTCTCATTCGGTCCAAGCTTTTACCCCGGGCATGGTCTTAGGTTGCGCTAATGCAAAAGAGCGGAGCCACTCTTTGTGCCTAAGACCCAACCTTAGGGCGGTGATGATAGTTTCATCCCGGTGTTCGGGAACCTCAAGAAGGGCGTTGCAGAAGCGAGTGACGTATCCCTTAAAGGATTCCTTGTTTCTGCTCTTTATGGTAAAGAGATAATTGACAGTCCGCTTCTATCATCTGTTTCCGACAAAGTAACCAAGGAACTAGACGACCAGCTCATCAATGGTAGAGATGGAGCATGGCGTGAGTCCTCGGAACATGTCCCGTCCAGCCCGGATGAGGGTGGCGGGAAATGCTCGGCATTGGGCAGCGTCGGAGTTATCCTGGAAGCTCATGCCCGCTGTAAATGCGTCCAGATGGTCCTTTGGGTCGGATTTCCCATCGAAGGGGGCCGCCTTGGGCGGCTTGTTCCTGGACGAGACGTGTACGGTGAGCAACTCCTCGGTGAAGGGCTTCGTAAGTGAATCGGCGTCGTACCTGGCCCCTTCACCGGATGGATGACCTTCCCGATGTATACCCTCGATTTTCTTTTCGAGGGCGTCGAGGCAGTCGTGATACCTTAAGGATTCGGCGCAGTCAGAGTGGTGGTCCTTCCCGCTTGTTGTCTGCGCCAGGGTACGTCTCCGATTCCATTTTATCAAATTCCTTAGGTCCCCTGGCGAGGTCCTTCTTGAGTCTTCGCGGCGAGTGTCGTTTGCGCGATCCCGTCGAGGGAGAGGGTGTCGGTCATACCTGGGAGAAGACAAGCTGACCGTTACCTCCTCGGGAGGGACATGAACGCAACGGGCCTCGGGGCGATAGGCTCTTTCACGAGACTGCGGCGTGAAGCCATGCGGCGCCCAGCGGGCCATTGAATCGGTCGCCACGGGGGAGTCGCGGTCGCCGGAGTGAGCACGGCGTTGTTCGGTGGTGCCAGCGTGGGCGGTGTCATCCGCCCCTCTGCGGAGGCCATGATCCCTGGGAGGGGGAACGACGACTTGGGGGACTGGGCCCGTCATTTGGACACAGACAAGGGCGTCCACTATGGACGTGAGCCTGTCGATCCTTGCCGAGAGGGCGTGGATGGCGTTCGGAGGGGGAGTAGATCCGTCCGCATCTCCGTTGTGGGGAAGGCGGCGGCTTGTACTGGGATCGTCACGGTTTTCGCTCGCCATGAAGTTGAGAGCGGAAGATCAACTTTCGATGAGTGGAAAAAATTGGCTTCCCACAGATGGCGCCCACTGATGTATGTCTTGATCTCCTTCAGATGTTGTCCTCCATCGATCTGTTGCGAGCGTTGATGAAGGGTTGGGATTGGTGTTGAGGGTTGTCTTCTTGAGCGTGTGGATTTTAGTGGGCTTGTTTTGAGGTGAAGCCGAGCTACTTGCAAAGAAGTACCGGGGTGGATGACCACCGTAGGACCCTCCGACGATCAGGTTAGCCGAGGAAAATGTGCAAAGTAGCGGCTCGTTGGATTGAAATTGTCTTACCTGAGTCATCTGGGAGAGGGTTTTTTATAGTGGTCACATGGAGCGAGCTGGTGCGAGATCTTCGTCGTCAGTTACGCCCTTGACGTTATACCTACGTGAATGATGGGATCCCTCCATTAATGACAAGATACACTTGTTAATGGGGGGATAACGGCATGGAACGCGGGATTGTTGGGAGACGGATATCTCGCTTCTGGCGAGATACGCGGAGCCGTGGCGGAGGCACTTGGGCTCTGCGTTCTTGGTTGCTCGGTAGAACCGGGGAGGCTTGGAAGCGAGCGGGACGCCGAGGAAGCTCGGTTCTGTGATAGCTCAGAGGCGAGCTGAGAGGGCTGAGGAAGCTCAACGTGTAGGAGGGCTCGGAGGCGAGCCGATGGTTATTTTTAAGGCGAGCATGGGAGTGTTCTGGGAGGCCATCGAAGGTCGGGTCAATCCTCGGGGCGAAGGCCCGGGGAATGCCTTCAATGTATCATGCTTGCTCCTGTCCCGTAAGTCCCGTGACACGGCATCTACCGCGTGTCATGATCTGGGGAATTCCCACTTATGAGTATCATCACACAGATTCACAGTTCACATGCAGAATGCTATTTTCACATGATACCTTGGTTTTAGCCCAGTTTCAAGAGATGGGACAATTGATTAAAAGCATAGGCTTGTTTGTTTGCGTGGAAGTAATATGGAGTATCGGAAGTAAACTTACTTTAGATTGTTCATGATGATACTCGTAAATGGAGATTTCCCAGATCACGACACGTAGCAGAGAACGTGTGGTTCATGTAAGCCCACTAGATTTCTAGGGCTATGGAGCTGGAATATGTATGATGCAATGGGTGCATTTCTCGGTGCCTCGCCTCCGAGGTAGCACCCGACCTTTTGGGACCTCCTCGGAGTACGTTCCCTCTTCGCCTAACCACCAGCCAATTGCTCCATAGCCAATTGCTCCAAGCAATCATAGAGTTGAGTTTCCTCAGCTCCATAGCTCGTCTCCAAGCAATCATAGAGTTGAGTTTCCTCAGCTCCATAGCTCGTCTCTGATCATCCTATAACTGAATTTTCTTAGCTCCCATGCTCGTCTCCGAGCTATCTTATAGCTGAGATTCCTCAGTGTCCATGTTTGGCCAAGAGCACGGAGCACGAGCGTACCCGTAACGGCTCCGTGTATCTCGCCGCGACAAGATCTCCGCCGCTCCACATCCCGCATCCCACACTAGCGTATCTCGTCATTAATGGATGTATCACGCCATTAACGCGAACATGACTCATGGACGAAACGGATGACGAGAATCTCGCATTGGCTCGCTCCAATGCGACCCCTATATAAATCCCTCCTCTAGATGATACAGGTAACTCAATTGGATTCCAATACGCCGCTATTCTGTCCATTTACTCCTTGGTACTTACTTGATCGTCGGAGGGTCATACGGTGGTTTCCCACCCCCGGACTTCCTTTGCAGGTAGCTTGGCAATAACAACCACACATTGAGGTCCACACCCAACCTTCACCATAAATCTCAACTGTTTAGCCCCGTTGGCCACAAGATCGATGGAGAACAACATCTGAGGGAGATTCCGACCTCTATCAGTTCAGCTGTTTGGTTTAACGAAAGTACAGTTTGGAATCATGGTGATGAGATGGATCATTTATGACATGGTTACTTTTAAGATCTTCTTATACTCATTTTGGATGGGAAGTAATCATGGAATAAGAAAAATGAAAAGAAAAACTTAATTATTTAATGTTTCTCCTTACTTCCAAAGAGTAATAATATAACATATCGCTATCAAAAAACTACTTTTTTTGTTTGTTTTTTTTATAAAAGAAACATGAGAAATTGCTTCATTTTTCCCATCATTTTTCAAAAAATATACAAACAAATACTGGAAGTAAGATTTAGATCTAATTTAATGATAGCTTTTTTGAAAACCATTTCAATATTGTTTCCGGTATTTCGGAACAACCGAACAGTCCTTGACATGGAGACCACAAGTTCAAAGCATGCACTCAATTGAGGAATAAACATCAATCCAGTTTTATATGGGAGGAAGCCGGCAGTCATAGTCACACATTTTAAATAAATAAATAGAGTTTTTAGAATAATTGTAACTGTCATTTTCAAAAGTAAGTCAGTCCTCCCAGATTATGGAAATCTAGGAATATCCAGTAAGCTAAGGGCAGGATTATTTAGGGTTTGGATTTTGTAATCCTAAAATTCCATAATTTTATGTTTGGTCGGTGAATTTGGATTTCTAAGATTCCTTTGTTTTTATTGGAGGCACCACAAAACATGGATTCTTGAATCCTAAATTTTTTTAAGGATTTGCAAGGATTATACACTATTCATTGTACTTTTAGATGGGTCCCGTGGTACTTTATTTATTTAATAATTCTCTCTCTCTCTATCTCTCTCTAAAATCTTTAAATCCAAATCCCACTTTCTTTCACCAACCAAAGATTATAAGGATTTACAAATCCAATACTAGAAATCCAAAACCAACCAAACAACAAATTACCAAATCCAGAAATTTTCAACCGTACTATTTTGGAATCCAAATTTCTAAATCCTACAACCAAACAGCCCATAAGGGAATTTTCCATCTTTTCAATTCAAGAGTGATTTATTTAATTATTTATTTATCTTATCCACAATAAAAGTTTGTTATTATCAATATAAATTTTGAACTCACCCTAGGCCAAAACCCATGCACACAGCACCTACATGCAAACAGAGGACCCATTAATTTGCCTCGAAAGGGTTAAACTGTAGCCATTTTCACTACTAGGATTGAACCCTATACTCACACCAAGAGGAAGTTGTCATATCAACCGAGCTATTACCAAACTATTACTCATTGGTATGTTAAAAGCTATTAGATTCTTTAGCTTCTTATAGAGCATAAAAATAACATAAATAAATAAATGGCATTCTACATGTCGGCTGGACAGCTGTTAACCTTAGTGCTCGTAAATTCTTTATATATAAATTAAAAATGCAATACAACTCTGACTACGAGCGAGCTAGACACCCTTCATATTAACTTTCTAAGCTATTTATCTATATTATTATCTTAAGCTAATTCATATTCACCGGCGAAAATTAACACAAAATGCCAATAAACTTTTAAATTTTAACCAAGAACCATCGTCTGAAAACGCCTTTACCGTTATCCAAAACTTCAAAGTTGAGATAAGTTTATGGAACTCTAATTTTGTAAACTCCAAATTCATGCTAAACATGACGTATTAAGGCTCTGTTTGGGTATGAAGTTAGGATAACCAAAGTTTACTTTTAAGTGGAGACAGAGGGGACAAAAACTATGATTATATAAACTTAACTCCATTTCCAGTTTCCCAAACTTCACATATGGGCGAGAAATTATTAGGTGGGTGGTCCATATATGTCTGGTCATGAGAGATAGAAATAAGAACATGGGATCCGCCAAACTTCATAAAGGGTGCCTAAAATTCTTAGGTCTTGTTTGGTTACATAGTTAGGATATTCTTGGTTTATTTTAAAGTGGAGGTAGGAGGTGTGTAAATTATGGTTTACAAGCCCCAAACTCCAAAAGTGGAGTTCCTAAACTTTGATCGGATTGGAGTTGAGATAATTTGCGGTTTAAGGCTGAAAAATATGCAGTTATCTCAACTCCAAAACAGTTGCCAAATAAGCCAAAGTTAGTATTTTGGAATCAACTTTTGTGAACTTTATGAAACAACGGTATACAAAACTTAACTCCATTCCCAAACAGGCACTTAGAGCCCATTTGAATTGGATTATTTTTTGTCAACAAGTGATTAAAAATCACATCAAGATGATCTCAAGTAGATAGTTTGTTTGAATCTCTCTTTTACTATTTAATAAGTGATTATTTTATCACGAGCCCCATCATGACTAGCTTAAAAATGACATTTTTCCCGAAGCTATGAATTCCTAGCATATTTCACAAGTGATTATGGAATAGTGGAGTTGACAATGTAATATACCATAATACTTCTTGTTTTTTCATCCAAATTTTAAGATGGTATTAATGATACGTCATTTTGGTCATTTTACACTCAATAATCACTTATCTATCTTTTCATCCAAACATACTATCTACTTATAATCACTTTTCATACAAAATCATACAAACACTAAACAACTTATTTGCAATAAACATTTATAAATGGCTTTTTTAAATTTTTTCTAGAAATAATCAATCATAAGTAATTATGATAAATAATCAATTAAAAATAAGCTCATCCAAATCTTTTTTTCCCTCTTATCCATGGCTGGATGGAATAGTTTTAATATTTAATTTCTCTTGACAGTGTCCTGCGGTACTTCCAAATACTGGGTCGTACAGTTGCAAGAAACTGGTTCTTCCGATTTCTCTTATTCTCTCTTCTCCACCCCCCCCCCCCCCCCTTCTCTCTCCATAATAGCTTTTACTTCATCCATGCTCTCTCTCAATACTTCACCTCCTTTAATCTCTTCATCCTCTCCGGCCCTTCAGACTCTGCCGCCGTCACAACCTCCTCATCCTTCCTCACCGTCTCAGCCACCATCATCTTCTCCGGTGAATCCAAAGCCATCCCATTTCTCTTCGAACATCAATATAAATACACCTCTTGCTCAGCTTGATTTTAGCTAGACTAGTTGTCTATTCAATCACTCTCCTCTTCCTCAACTCTTCTCACCGCTTTTATTTCCATCTCCATTTCATCATTAATTACTTCTCAAAACACTTTTAGCATACAGTAGATCTAAATTTTAACATTAGAAAATAACTTAGAATTGTAATTTTGTATAATACCCGTCAATTAACATGAGCAATTTTGATGAGATTGATTAACTCAAAAGAACATCCACAAAGTTCTTATCTTTCTACAACCAACAGTAATAAAAGAAAATCCTTGTTTTATTGGTTTGCGTTTCATCTTCTGTGTATGAAAGATGTTTGTAAAATATTTCTGCTTGCACTGTTGGGTCGGCTATCTGTCTAGCGATCGTTCGTCAGGTTGATTTCGATCACT
Organism: Agapanthus africanus; assembly: GCA_030015575.1. NCBI lineage: Eukaryota > Viridiplantae > Streptophyta > Magnoliopsida > Asparagales > Amaryllidaceae > Agapanthus > Agapanthus africanus. The sequence goes on from CM057339.1 coordinate 35,821,900, forward strand.
TGCCAAGCGCTGCCGACCTCGTATCTCCATCACTTGCTAAGCGATGCCGAGGAGGCATCTTCATGGCCCCGGAGTCGAGGGGGGATCGCTTAGACTTCGATGGACTTGTTGCTCTTTTTTGGGGCCTCGGATCCTCTGCGTTGGCGGGGCTGTAAGAAGCCCGCCAAGGATGACCGGGCGATGAAGCTACGCGGTATCCCCTTTGCGAGGGCTTTGATCTCTGGTGTCGCGGGTAGGCAACTACCAGCCTGGGATGACCGAGCGGGGCAGCCGCTCGGATGTCTCTTGCGAGGGCTTCGATCTCCGGCGTCACGAGTAGGGAGCTACCAGCCGGAGATGACCGAGCGGGGTAGCTTCTCGGTCGCCTCTTGTGAGGGCTTGGATCCTTAGTGTTGGAGGGGCTGTAGGAAGCCCACTAAGGATGACCGGGCAGTGAAGCTGCGCGGTTTCTTCTTGGCGAGGGCTTTGACCTTTGGCGTCGCGGGTAGGCAACTACCAGCCTGGGATGACCGAGCCGGGCAGTCGCTCGGATGCCTCTTGCGAGAGCTTCGATCCCTGGCGTCATGGGTAGGGAGCTACCAGCCGGAGATAACCGAGCAGGGTAGCTGCTCAGTTGCCTCTTGCGAGGGCTTTGATCCTTCAGGACGGGAACCGAGCAGGGTTACTTCCCAGTGCCTCTTGGTGAGGACTTTGATCCCTGTCGGTTGTGGTAGGAAGCTACCAGCCGGGGATAGCCGAGCAAGGACTCGACTGCCTCTGGGAGGACTTTGGTCCTTAGCGCGGGAGGGGCTGTCGAAGCCTACCAAGGACGCTTGGCCGGGCAGGGTTACTGCCCGGTGCCTCTTGGCGAGGGCTTTTGTCCTGAAGGATAGCCGAGCGAGGGATCCTCGGGCTCGACTGCCTCTGGGAGGGCTTTTTGATTCCCGGCGTTGCGGCAGGGAAGCTGCCCGCCGGGGATAGCCGAGCGAGGGATCCTCGGGCTCGACTGCCTCTGGGAGGGCTTTGAATTGTAAAGATGGAACTCTACTCGGGATGATTTGACATTTCTTTTTTCGTATGGACATGACTTTTAGAGAACGCTTTACACCATCTTTGTGAAAGGGAAAAATATGGGGGGTGCACACTCGCTGGTTTTGACCTCACTGGTATAGCTTGAGCTTCTCGGCGTTGTAAGGCCGCGGAAGCTTTCGCCCGTCCGCGTCTTGTAGGCGGTAGACTCCGTCGGGGAGCGCCTCAGAGACGAGGAAGGGACCCTCCCACTTTGGGGAGAACTTGTGAAGCCTGCCTTGGTCGATGAACCCGTTCTGCCGTAGGACCACGTCCCCGGTATTGAAGGAGCGGTGTTTGACCCGAGCGTTGTAGTATCGGGTCGTTTGTTGTTGATAGGCGACAGCTCTGATCTGAGCCCGATCCCTCTTTTCCAACAAGATGTCGAGGTTGGTCCGTAGCGCCGAGGTGTTTGCGTCATCGTCGAAACGCTCGACCCGGTGACTGGGTAGCCCGATCTCCGCAGGGACCATCGCTTCGGTCCCGTAGCAGTGGCTGAAAGGGGTCTCCCCTGTGGGAGTCTTTTTTGGCGTGCGCAGGGCCCATAAGACCCGAAGTAGTTCTTCGACCCAACTGCCTTGTCGCCCTTCTAGGCGGGTCTGGAGACCTCGGAGGACGTCTCGGTTAGCGACCTCGGCCTGCCTGTTGCATTGGGGATGCGCGACCGCGGCGAACTTTATGAGGATATGGCACTCTTTGCAGAAGTCATTCACTTTCTCGTTCTCGAAGTTCGTCCCATGGTCGGTGATGATGCACCTTGGGATGCCAAACCGGAGTATCAGGTTGTTTTGCAGGAACTTGATGGTTGTGGCGGCGTCCGGTTTCCTGATAGGGACGGCCTCGATCCACTTGGTGAAGTAGTCCATCGCGATGAGGACGTATTTGTGCCCGCCTGTTCCGGTAGGGAACTGGCCGATCATATCCAACCCCCACTGGGCGAACGGCCAGGAGGATGTCAGGGCGGTCATCTCGGTAGCCGGGGGGCAGGGAATGCTGCCGTGGAGATGGCAGCTCTTACACCTCCTAACCAGCTTCAGGGCGTCCTCGTGCATGGTGGGCCAGTAGTACCCTTGGAGTAACGCTTTTTGGATCAAGGTTCAAGCCCCCTGGTGTGCACCGTCCACCCCTTCATGGATTTCCCGAAGGACGTAGTCGGCTTCGTGGGGGTCAACGCACCGGAGCAGGGGCTGAGTGAAGGCCTTCTTGTAGAGGTTCCCGTTGCTCCAGACGAAGTGGTGGGCTTTGGCCTGGTGACGGCGGGCGGCTGCCCTGTCCTCCCGGAGCGCGCCGTCTTTCAGGAAATCCACGAGGGGCTTCCTCCAATCCTGGTCGCTCTCCTGCGCCGCATACACGTGGAGTGTCGTTGCTCCGTCTCCCACGCTGGTTCGAGGCAAGGCTTCGAAGAGGATAGATTGCTTATTGTTGGCCGAGTATGACGAAGCCAGCTTGCTCAGGGCATCTGCTTGGGCATTTAGCTGCCTGGGTATTTGTTCTACCTGGACTTCATCGAAGTTTCTTCGGAGTTTCCTCACTTCGTCTAGGTACTTCATCATCAAAGGCTTTCGAGCTTCTAAGCGGCCGGTCACTTGACCGACAACAAGGGCCGAGTCACTGCGGATTCGAATTATCTTCAGCCCCAGCCCGACGGCCATGCGCAGTCCGGCCAGGAGGGCCTCGTATTCTGCCACGTTGTTCGATGCTTTGAAACCGAGCCTCAAAGAATACTCCATCTCTGCTTCGTTTGGGCCCCGGATAATGAGGCCGGCACCGCAGCCTTCCTCGGTAGAAGACCCGTCGACGTAGATGACCCACTCCGGAACTGAGCCAGGGCCTTTCGGGACGGGACATTGGACTGTGAGGGGCGGCGCGGACTCCGGCTTCTTGCTAGGGATGGTGCATTCAACGATGAAATCGGCCAGGGCCTGTGCCTTGATGGCTTTCCTCGGGCGATATCTTATGTCGAATTGAGATAGCTCCCACCTCCATTTTTTTAGGCGGCCCGAGGATTCCGGTGATGCTAGGATAGCTCCCAACGGGCGCTCGGTGAGGACGATGATGGTGTGTGCTTGGAAGTAGTGCCGCAGCTTCCGGGAGGTTACCACGAGGGCTAAGACTATCTTCTTTATGGCGGGGTACCTCGTTTCCGCGTCCTTAAACACGCGGCTCACATAGTACACCGGCTTCTGCGCCCCCTCGGCCTCCCGGACGAGCACCGAGCCTGCTGCTTGGTCGGATACTGCCAGATTCAGCGACAGCTCGTCCCCTTCCACTGGCCGGGTGAGCAGCGGCGGTGTTGTGAGGTGCTTCTTCAATTGGTCGAAGGCGGCTTGGAATTCTTCCGACCATTCGAACCTCGAAATTTTCCTCAGCGCCTTAAAGAACGGAAGGCACTTCTCCCCCGACCTGGACATGAAACGGCTCAAAGCGGCGACCCGCCCCATGAGCCGCATGATCTCGACGTTGGTCTTGGGTGCAGCCATGTTCTGGATAGCGTCGATCTTCTCTGGGTTAGCTTCAATCCCGCGGTGAGTGACCATGAACCCGAGGAACTTTCCCCCGGTGACTCCGAATGCGCACTTGGCGGGGTTTAGCTTCATGTTGAATTTGCGGAGCACTTCGAAGGCCTCGCCCAGGTCCTTGGCATGGTCGGACGACGAGATGGACTTGGCGAGCATGTCGTCAACGTAGACTTCCATATTCCTGCCGATCTGTGGCTTGAACATACGATTGACCAGCCTTTGGTACATGGCCCCGGCGTTCTTGAGGCCAAAGGGCATCACCTTGTAGCAGTACACTCCCCGGTCCGTTGTGAATGCGGTCAGATCTTTGTCTTCAGGATTCATACGGATTTGGTTGTAGCCGGAGAAAGCGTCCATGAAGCTCAACAGCTCATGGCCGGCCGAGCTGTCGACAAGCTGGTCTATACGGGGGAGCGGAAAGTTGTCCTTAGGGCAAGCCTTATTGAGGTCGGTGAAATCGACGCACATACGCCACTTCCCGCTTGTCTTCTTGACTAGAACTACGTTTGCCAGCCACTCCTAGTAGGGCACATTTCTGATGAAGTTGGCGGCAAGGAGCCTATCAACCTCCTCTTCGATAGCCTTCTGTTTGACCGGGGCGAAGCTTCTTTTCTTCTGTCTGACGGGCCGGGCCGCAGGTTCAACTCCGAGCTTGTGGGAGATGATTTTCGGGTCGATCCCAGGCATGTCAACGGGCGCCCAGGCGAAGACGTCGGAGTTTCTTCTGAGGAATCTGATCAGGTCATCCCGCTGAGTCCCCGTCAGGAGCGACCCGACCTGGACGATCTTTCCCTGGTCTCCTTCTGTTGGGGGCACCTCGGTCAGAGGTTCGACCGATGCTCCACGGACCTCCTTCCGGTCGTCTCGGGTGTCCACGGAATCTTTGATGTCGTTACATGCCTCGGCGCCGTCGGCATGCTGCTCGGGAGAAGTCGTTTCGGTAAGGCCTATCTTCGCGACCTGCTGGCTCCCGTATGCCCCACCTATCCCGCCCCGATCAAGAGGGAATTTTATCGCCAGGTGGTAGGTCGAGATCTGGGCCTGGAGGGAGTTCAGCGTCGGGCGGCCGAGGAGGACGTTGTAGGCCGACGGAACTTTCGCTACGATGAAGTCCACAAGCGGTGTGCGCGTGTGGCCGGGCTCCCCGATCGTGAACTGCAGGGTGACCACCCCTTGCGCCGGGATGGAGTGGTTGGTGAACCCCGAGAGGACGTGAGAGGTCGGTTTCAGGTCTGCTGGGGCGAGCCCCATACGCAGGAAGCAGTCGTGGAAGAGGATGTCCGCCGAGCTGCCCAAATCGATGAGTATTCGGTGGACCTCGTACCGGTGGATTTAGGCTGTGATCACCAGCGGGTCGTTGTGGGGCACAGATATGTCGTGGAGATCCTCGTCGCCAAAGGTGATGGGCTCTCGGCCTCTATCCCTTTTGCTCGGGCGGTCGCCGGAGCCTGTGAAACGGCAGCCAGCGGGGGAGCCGATGACATTCAGTGAGGGCTCGCCCGCGCCTCCTGTTTCCCCCAATCAGAGCAAAGCTCTGTTTAAAATTTAAATTTCAAAATTGAAGCAACGCTTTAGATGCAGCGCCAAGTGCGCTGCGCCCTAGGCAGCGCACCATGTGTGCGCAAGCGCTAGGCGTGCTACGCAGCGCGCCATGTGTCAGACACGGGTGCGCTAGCGCAGGGCACGCTGCGCTCTGAGCAGCACACCACGTGTCAAACACAGGTGCGCTAGCGCAAGATGCGTTGCGCTCTGAGCAGTGCATCACGTGGAAAGCGTGGGTGCGCTAGCGCTGGAATTAAAAAAAAACTCCCCACCGTTAGATCAAAAGATCTAATAATAATGATAAATCATTAATTAATCAGAATTAAATTCTGTTATGGAAAGATTTTTCAATCTTGTTAAAAACAAGAAGATTGCCTTCTGTAAAACAGAAGCCTTAGGATCAAAGATCCAATGGTGGAGAAACATCCCTAAATCAATCAGAGAAAGATCTCTTTAACTGATTCAACAAATCAGCTTGCCCTATAAAAAGGCCCCAAGACTTCAAGTCTGATATAAAAAAAAACCCATAAGCTTTGAAAAAATTCAAAGAAAGAGAAGCATAGCTCTCAGCAAAAGAAGATTTTTTCTTCAAGGTAAAAAGAATGGTGATGAACAAAGAGATGAAATCATCTCATAATTAAAAAGAAGAATTGTCTTCTTAAAAGATCATAGATCTATTAAGACCAAGGTCTTTTATAAAAAGATCAAAAGATCTCATCATAAAAAAAAAGAAAGCGAAGTACTTACTTCTTTCACAGATCATAGATCTATAAGATAAATTGTCTTTCTGAGATCACGAACATCTCATTATAAAGGGGGAGAGAATTATTAAATTTTCTTAAGGATCATGGATCTATAAAGACAGAGCCTTTCATTAATACAAGAGATTAAAGTATCTCCTGCAAAAATAAGAACCGTTGTTCTTAAATCTTGAGACAAAGTCTCTTTTAAAAGAACATAAATTTGTTCCTAGATCATAAAATTGATCAAATGCGCCTTGCACTCATGAAATGCGTCTTGCGCTCTTGAACAACGCTTCGGCGCTCTCTGGACCGGCGCTAAGCGCCAAATGCGCCACGTGTCAACCACGTATGAGCCAATTAACAACTTGCGCTTTGCGCTTCTGATATAGCACACTGCGCTCATGGGCTGGCGCTCAGCGCCGAGCGTACCACGTGTCATTCATGTATGCGCCACTAAATTGAAAGCGCAATGCGCTCATGGACTAGCGCTCAGCGCTCATAAATTGGCATCATGCACTCATCATCTAGCGCTTAGTGCTGAGTGGGACATATGTCTCTTGCATGTGCGCCACGTGGCAGAATCGCACTGCGCTCTTTAATTGGCGCAAAGCGCTTAGCGCGCCACGTGTTGCGCTAACAGAACATAAATTGTTCTTTAATAACCTCAGAGCTCTGGTGAATGCTCAGCATTCAATAAAAGACAAAAATATTGTCAGAAGGGCCAAGCCCAAATAAAGGCTCAATAGCCAGAATAAAAATGTTAAACATTTATTGGACTTAGCCCAATATTGGCCATAAGTCCTCAACTTATATTAATTTATCCCACCTGCTCATAAATATTTCTACGGATCTTAGTCCCAAATTGGACTACAGATCTTCCAACCAACTCACATCGGTTCGAGGGTACATCTCTTTACTCCTCTGATATTTGTCGTTGTAATCCTTCAACGTCTTCAGAGAGGTGACGGGTCACGACAACCAAACATTCTACGGACTGTGGGGTCCTTAAACACATGGACTATGATGTCCTTAACCTCAGACTGTGGGGTCCTTTAAAACCCATGGACTATGATGTCCTTAACCTTGGACTGTGGGGTCCTTTAAAACCCATGGATTATGATGTCCTTAACCTTGGACCGAAACGTCCTTAAACTAACGTTAGACCGTAATGTCCTCAAACTAATCGATCGCAATATCCCTAAACTAAACAATAAAGCTCGGATGCTCTTTTGTTGGATCTAAACGATCTCGTTAAGTTGATCTTAGTCTAAAAATCAGACTAACGTATCCTTAACAAACGTTTAAGTTGATCTTAGTCTCAAATAAGACTAACGTATTCTTAAGCTCAACCCCCAAACCCAAATCTAAGAAGATACGGATTTGGACTAATTTACGCCCTACGGGCGACAACATAAATTAGTCTCCGTATACAATCCACGGGCAACCACCAACAAAACAAACACCCACGACACGAAGTGACCATCTGAAGAAGGAGAAAGTTGTTACCGCGATGCGGTAGCGTAATTAACTGCAGGGGCTTGCGCCTGCAGGAAAGAGCATCCCCACAATCAAAAACCCCTCAAATGAAGGGGAATCTGACGAAGTCTGCTACATCGGTCGCATCCGTTTCAACCTTCGATACACTGTGTCATAAATCAACTTGGCATCTTCGGAGAGGTGGACGGATAGCACCAATTAGCATCTGCCCTCGAATTTCAGGCCTGACATCCCGACGTCCCGGTCGCGTCTTTCGGCGGGGAACAAATTCTGGCACGCCCGGTGGGAACTTTTTCTCTTTCCACTCCACACTTTGTGTGTCGTATTCGCGAACGAATCGCGGTTTGATATGGTTGCCCTTGGGTTCGAGGTACTAAGATTTGGTGTCTTGCTCGGTGCAGAAAACGAAAGATCAATGACGTCTACTTGCATGAAATGTTCCAGCTCCAACTGCAACTTCCGTTCTACCTCATCTGGAGGTGTAACTTACGGGCCCCAGGCGGCCTCCCTGTTCACAATGCCGGTAGAGCAGGTAACGCAGGCTACCACCGGGTTGTTCTTCGGGATCATGCTCCCACCAGTGAGTGTTAACATCCCGCTGCCGCAAGAAGCGCAAAAGAAGTCAAACTTTGATCGGCTCACTACCACCATGTCCCCTCTCAACGGGTCATCCGATGTCAAGCTAACAACATCAGTCTTCGATAGGCTGAGCTTGAACTCCAATGGGCCCGTCAAGAAGCCCACGATACCTGAAGCAGCCATCCCAAAGCGGATAGCCATTCCGACTCTCGAGGTCACTAAAGAAGCTTCTCCCGTCAAAGGATCAGTCTCTACGAGGCTGGCCACTCCGGCTCTCGTTCCTGCCCAAAGGTCTGTCTTTGACAGATTGGATACTGCTGCTCAACGGACGTCGATCTTCAAGAGGCTGGTACCAGAAGCGCCTCACCAGAACAGGGGGCATGACAAAGCCATCCCCATAGCTGAACCAACACCATCTGCGCGACATGCTCGCCGTCGTCACTGGCGCCGAGTAAGGAAAGCTGGGGGCAGCTCCCCATCTGGATTTACTCCACCAGCTCCAACGGTAGAGATCGATGCTGCTGTTCCAACCGGGAATATCTTTGAATTTCTTAACAAGGTGCGCAGGAACTCTCCTACTGCAGTACTGAAGAGATCTCCTCCACCCATGGAGAATGCACCGAAGGCGAAGCCAGAACAACCCCCTCAGCGGCTTTCTTCCAAAATTTACAAAGTCTGGCGGCAGGTTCAGGACTCAGTAATTGATCAAGATTACTCTCAACGACAGAAAAAAAATGAAAGTTCAGCAAGAAGAGAACTGTCCTGTCAAGCCACAAAAGGCGACAGCTGTTTAGGTGCCCACTGCAACGGCCCCTCCAACGTCAACTACTCACAAGAGAAGGAGGCCATAGAAAGCCTCCGTGACTGCGGCAACCCGTAAAAGCGCTGAATCTAAACGCCCCAAGTCTGGGGGCATGATGACACATACCGTTTATATGGCTTCCGGAAAAGAGGAAAGCCGTGCTTCTACGGGTCATCGACCACTTACCCGGTCAATAACAAGGGCTCAGGAACAACAACAGCAGAAGTTTCAGGAGATGCTGACTGCAATGGCCGCACTCATTGGACCAAAAGAAAATCCAGAGACCTCGGAGCAGCGTCGGGAAAAAGAAACTGACACCGAGTTCCTCCGAAGAATGCTCAAGAGGAAAGAAAAAGAGGCTGCGGAACAGGCAGCCAATATAAAACGAATGGCTCTCTTGTTCCAAGACATGGCTGGGATGATGTTACAGCCAGAACCTCCAGCTGAAGACCCCCCGATCATTATTGAAGACGACATAGGGGAGACATCGAACCCTCCTCCGGCGCTTTCAGCAGCCAAAGAGGAAACCATTTCCAAGGCCACTCTGGATGACTACATTGCTCAGCAAATACGAGCTCACCAGGCGAATGAAACGGCGAGCCAAGTTGTTAAAACTGGGCGACCATATCCAGGCCGGTATGACCAAATAAAGTACCCGCCGAGATATACGATCCCTAAATTTCATGTATATAAAGGGACGGGCAATCCCTACCAGCATGTCGCCCAGTTCAGGGCTCTATGTGGCAACACCGGTGGTGATGATAAATTGCTACTTCGCCAATTCGTCGGCAGCTTGTCAGAAACGGCATTCGAGTGGTACTCTGAACTCCCGAACGACTCTGTCAAGACATTTGCGGAGATGGTGCTGTTATTTACGCAAAGATTCGCAAGCGCTAGCGAGCGCACCCCAATCACAGCAGTGATTAACGCCAGGGTAAAGCCAGGCGAGACATGGTGTTCATACCATAATTTTGCATTATTATATTCCCCATTCTTATTCATTTTACAAATAAACATGTGTTTTTGATCCATGTCTGCTACATAGTTGCAAGTTACAGGTTCTCGAAACAAAAACAGTGAAAAAGATAAAAAGACGATACAAAAGTGAGACTACGACCAACAAATGGAAAGATCTTGATCATGCCTATAGTTTGAAGACTAAACGAAGATCAATGGACGATTTCACAAAGAACAAAGGCAGCGCAAGGTTTAAGACTTCAACACGAAGCAAGCGGTAAAAGTCCACGACATTATGCACTGTGGAGATCTGGAAGAAAACTAGAAGACATTCTGAAGAACCAACTGAAGAAAAAAGAAGACACCAGCAACAGATATAACCCTAGGAAATTTCAGCCCACAAGCCCACTAAATGGCCGTGGAACCGCGGCCAAACAGGGGTTTTGGCCGCGGTTCCGCAGCCGTGCGTCGCCCGTGTCGGTACAAAAAGTTGTGGCGGTGCTTCAGTGGTTTGACTAGTCTTTTTAGAGGGTAAAATTGTAATTGCAGACGTGACTCGAATTGTAACCCTAGGGTTTTTATGATCTATAAATAGAAACCCTAAATCTCTTTTGGAGGTATGCCTCTTCTTGTGCCTCATTTCATTTTATCAAAATTCAGATCTGTAAATTTCTGCAATGTATGAAGAGAGTATCAAATAAAAATTAGGAGTAAGTTTTCTGTTTATTGCCCTAGTTAAATTTTCTTTCCTGTCCTAGTATAGATCTTTATTATCTGCCTTACTTAGATCTTTCATTATCTGCCCCAGTTAGATAGTTAGAAAATGTTTTTCAATTCCCTAATGAGTGAGTAGTCTCCTTGCTTGTTAGTGTTAGATTTGGGGAAGGCTTGAGAGATGAAAATCTCTCACCCCTTTCTTGCCCATCACGTATAATAGGACTCCACGCATACATACACACACCGTTCCCTACGGCACCTTATCCCACGAGGTAATGGTGATACTGTAGTATAAACGACCGATTGCGTATGTTTTCTATGGAGGTTAGGGTAAGAATTAAGAAAGGAAGGACTAGAACCTAGAGGAAGAAATATCGTTTCTTCCCGATGGTACTAATCCCCTTTATTAATTGTTACCATAACACCTAAAGAGATCTAAATTAGGGCATTGAAAGCGGTGAGGAAATCTTCAATTTCCAAACTTAACCTAAACCTAACCCTAGCAAGATTTTAGTCTTAGTATAAATCAGTTTAGTTTCTAGCGATAATCCATTCACACCATTTGGAATTAACTCGTTAGACCAAATTAGGAAATACACAACATCCCTGTGGACCGACCCGTACTCACCGGCTAGCTACTAAGCGACGACGTTCTTGATTGCGGTTAAATTATTCTTTGAACAAATCGAATGGCGCCGTTGTCGGGGATGGCGTTGTTATTTTCTATTTGTAATTTCGGGTTGATATAAAATTGAAAAATCATAAAAACTGAAATATAAAAAAATATAAAAAATTTATCATTTTGTTATTTTGTGAAGGGTATTTCGTTTGAATTTTTGCAGGACCGACGAACGAATTCAGATCTGGAAAAATCCAGAGAGCGAAACAGAAAACAGCAGATCTGAACAACCGAGGAGTACCATAACAGAGCAACAGAAAAGATTTGAAGATCTGAACAGAGCAACTGACCGCGAAACCGCCGCCGAAGGCATCCTTCTACCGCGGAACCGCCGCGCCTTGATGACGTCATCATTCCAAAACCTCTCTGTAAGCTTCTTCTCTTCTTCTCTGTAACCCCCTTATCTCCTCTGAACAATTTTCCTGCAGGATTCTTTGCGCCAAAAAATTTCTCCCCTTCTTCAATAATTGATCTTGTGCAGGATTCTTTGCGTCGCGCTAAAAAAAAAATTGTTTGCAAGTGATTGTGTTTACTGCTTTGCATATTTTAATTGACTCTAAGGGGCTTGAACACCAATCCAGATTGGGTGGGGATTTCATTACACTTCCCAGGACCCCAAAAATCACATAAAGCATATTGCATTTACCATCAATTAATTAAAAAAAGATTAGACTCAGCCCTAAGGACTTCGCGTTCAATAGGACAAAGGAATAGTTGTAGGTATCGACCGTTGATCCTAACCTGATTTTGTGGTGCCTAGGCTAGACAGGTAGTGAAAGGTAACTTTAAAAGGCCCGTCTGACGGTGATTCGTGAGTGGATTCCTCATTTCTCTACTTGTGCTTACCTGGCCATAATTGGCGGTGAAGAGGCGGTTTGAGGTCCTACTTCTTGCCCTTTGGAACAGTTAGGAGCTGTCTAGCTGACCTAGGTGACCCTAGATCTAGGCTTGATTGTGCATTTGTGATTGATTGAACGTGTGTCTAAGCCTTTTATTGAAAATCTTTTTTGCAAAAAGCTCCACATAAAAAAAACACAAAAGGAAAAAAAAAGATACAAAAACTTGCAACTTGTCGCTAAAAATTCCGTGCACCCCACTTCCATCCACATTCTTTTTCTTCTCCTTCTTACATCATGGGTACCCCACCTCCCAAAACTCTTGCCGAACTTTAGTACCCTCATCCAAACATTGCTTCATACGCGAATTGTTTTGGTCGAATTACGGACGACCCCTCCATACCCAAAATTTCTTTGAAAGATCGAATAGAAGCGTCTAGGAGAAACAATTCGACTCCACGATCTACTTTGTATCAACCATTTCAACCTTCACCACCTTCTTACGTTGATACTCCTTTTTCGAGTCCTGTTGTAACTTCGAAACCCATGTCTATAGCTGAACATATTGAACAATCTCGTAACCGATCTTTCACTCATTTTAACACTTCCAGTTCTCGGGATCAACAAGTCCATTCATCTTTTTATCCAAATGTTGATCCTACTCCTATCCAACCATTCAATTCCTACCGGTCCTACCCGACTTTCACACCTTCCTTAGACATTGCTTCTACACGGCCATTTGGGAGTTTTCAAAATCCAAACAATTTTGAATCTTTTACTGAAACCCCTTCACAACCCATGTCTAGTCTGGAACAGTCGTTGGAAGCTTATATTGCAGCAACAAACCGACAGATGAGGAATTTGGATGCGTCCATTGCCGCCCTTATGCAACCTAGTGAACCGGTAGCTAGTTTCCAACTAGCTCCAAATCTTCCAATGTATGATGAGGCGGTTGGACAGAGTGAGAATTTGAGTGGTGAGAGTGAGTTTTACACACTTCCAAATCAAACCTATCCTTCCTCAATTGAATCTCACAACTCCAGTTTTCAAACAAGTGTCCCAAATGATTCACCAGTTAAAAATGAAACGTGTAACGAGTTGTGCGACTTTGTAGTGTTTGATTTACCTGATTGTGAAGAGCCCTTTTCGAGTGAACCCAAACTTAAATTCTTTCGAACTTTACACCTCCAATCTAGAACCTGAATTGATAAATATCCATGCTTTTGATGAGGTGTCTAAAAAATTGATTTTCACTTGATTGAGGATATTGACGCAGGGAATATTTTGGATGATGAACCCGCAGATTTGACTGAATTTTTATCTCCAATTCATCATCCCGAGTCATTAAATGTTTCTCCTGAACCTCATATACGTCTTGATTTTGATGATAATTGCATGGATGACATAACTTTTGAGGAGAATCATGAGGATAGCATTGATGATAGTATTGAGGATGAACCATTTTTGTTTGATGAGTCAGATTTTCCAATTCATCCTCATGAACCTTTAACTGTTATACTTCCTAAATCACCCCTCATCCTTCCAATCGTTCCGACCACACAAAAGATCACGCAGGGAGACTGTGAGCTTGAAAGATTTTTATTCGATCACAGCAGTTTAGACGCCACTAGTGCGTACCTCTTTGAATCTGACACAGTTCTCACAGCCGATAACGATTACGAGTGCTTCACTTTTTCGGACGATTTTGAAGACTCGCCTCCCGAGTTTGAGTCCTTTGAATTTTCAGATGATAGTTGAACCATCAGACTCGGTTGCTTACAGTCATTTCGAACTATTGATGGAATCCTTCAAGTTCGAAACAGATTACTTAGGTGAGAATAAGTCATCCCTAAATCACTCCCTTTCGTTCTTCCTATCGTTTCGACCGAACAAGAATTCGTCACGCTTCCATTTTCAATGGATGGTTTACCAAGTTCAACGTACCCATGTTTTCTTGCGAATCTTGAGGGATTTGACCCCATTTTTCGACGGGTTGATAGATTAGCACAATCGCTTTTCACACATCGGTCATCACAATTTGTGCTAATTTATTCACTCGATTTACACCCTCAAGTTCGTACTACACTTCTTTCTCTTTACCGCCATTCTTCTCCTCCACCGAGACCATATTCCACCCTTTTTCCCATACGGTCTCGTGTGTTTCTCAACTCCTTTCTCTACACTCCATTCTTTCACCAGCCCTACTATTATCACGATAGAATTTTTGAATGGTTGGTGCTAACCTTTGGTCTGTGTAAGGCCTTATATAGTTTGATTTTTTCTTCTCCCTAACTCTGAACTTTAACGATTAAACAGTGGAAACACTGTCTCACTTAAGTTTGGGGGGGCCTTTTTGTGTGTGTGTGTGTGTATATATATATATATATATATTTTATTTTTTTTTTAAAAACCCATAAAAATTTAAAAAAAATTATAAATAAATAAACAGGGAAGTGCCGGCCATTTTGACCCTCTTGGTATAGCATGACAGTGAGGACACTGTCAAGTTTAAGTTTGGGGGTATGCTCGGTAAGCCTTTTTCCTTCGCATTCATATGTATATTTTTGCATTTGCATACTTATTTTAAAACCATAAAAATTTAAAAAATTTAACAATTATAAAAATTGAAACGTTCAATTTTGGCATAATTGACTTGAGTTTGACAAGAAGGTTAACTAGATAGGAACAACTAGATCTAAGACTTAGTAAATTAAAAACCCTAAAAATAACCTTTCTTAAAATTTAACGGTAGAAAGTATATTTCTTTGTAGTTTATTTAGAAATATGCAAATTTCGAGTTGACTTCTTGGGCTAAGTTAAAACAAGAGAAAAGTATTGATATTTTTATTAAAGTGTAAGTTTGAAAAATAATTCCTAAGCTTAAGTCTAAATTCTAAAAATATATACCCTACAATTTGCATAAACACGAACCTTGAAACTTGGAATAGTAGAAGAGACATTGAAATGCTCTTGTCTAAAATCCTTAGTACGAAGGAAAATAAAATAAAAATACAAGTGTGAATAATGAGATAAAAAAAATTAACACTGGTTTTTGTAATTACTTAAGGTTGCATAAATAAAAAAAAATATTTAGCGATGGTGCTTTATCACCTAGTGCCTTAGACCAACTGGTTTGGGAGTCACTGCTAAAAGCCTTAGGTGTTACAAGACTAGGAATTACGCTTTAATGTGCGAACACATTTTGTAATCGGTCGTTGGTAGCTCAAGAAGTATTAACGGTCGCATGAAGAATGTGTGAGCAATTTTCATCTAAAAATTCACCAATTAAAAATACCTTGGACAATGGACAAGAGTATAATAGCTTGATTTGAATTTCCAAGTGTAGGGGTGATATACACACACGTATGGGTATATGATTGGGGTTTAGATGAGAGATAGGAATGAAAAATAGGACTTATATCTTTAGTAGAGATGATAAAAGTTCCTGAGTTGAGATGAAACCTTAGAAGAAAAACTCAAAAGATGCTAAAAGCTAAGTGAATTTACAAAACATATACAATCTTAAGTTAAATGATAAGGAGGCGTGAAAAATACGGGTTGATAATTTCTGAGTTTAAGATAATAGAGTTCTTGTTAGAAAACCTAATTGGAGAATAAAATTCAATGGGCTGAATTGATAGGATTTTGTAGGTAGTATCCGCTGAAAACCCTCAGGAGACAACACTCCTCTTACTAGGGACACCTAGAGGTTTAACGGCTTGTTGCACGAGCTCAGTGCAATCGCATTTCCCTGCGAAAGTGAGGCTAGGTCTTTTTCGAGAATAAAACTAGGTTTGCTCGAGGACGAGCAAAAGATAAGTTTAGGGGTATTTGTTCATACCATAATTTTGCATTATTATATTCCCCATTCTTATTCATTTTACAAATAAACATGTGCTTTTGATCCATGTCTGCTACATAGTTGCAGGTTACAGGTTCTCGGAACAAAAACAGTGAAAAAGATAAAAAGACGATACAAAAGTGAGACTACGACCAACAAATGGAAAGATCTTGATCATGCCTACAGTTTGAAGACTAAACGAAGATCAATGGACGATTTCATAAAGAACAAAAGCAGCGCAAGGTTCAAGACTTCAACACGAAGCAAGCGGTAAAATTCCACGACATTATGCACTGTGGAGATCTGGAAGAAAACTAGAAGACATTCTGAAGAACCAACTGAAGAAAAAAGAAGACACCAGCAACAGACATAACCCCAGGAAATTTCAGCTTACAAGCCCACTAAATGGCCGCGGAATCGCGGCCAAACAGGGGTTTTGGCTGCGGTTCCGCGGCCGTGCGTCGCCCGTGTCGGTGCAAAAAGTTGTGGCGGTACTTCGGTGCTTTGACTAGTCTTTTTAGGGGGTAAAATTGTAATTGCAGACGTGACTCGAATTGTAACCCTAGGGTTTCTATGATCTATAAATAGAAGCCCTAAACCTCTTTTGGAGGTATGCCTCTTCTTGTGCCTCATTTCATTTTATCAAAATTCAGATCTGTAAATTTCTGCAATGTATGAAGAGAGCATCAAATAAAAATTAGGAGTAAGTTTTCTTTTTATTGCCCTAGTTAAATTTCTTTCCTGTCCTAGTATAGATCTTTATTATCTGCCCTAGTTAGATCTTTCATTATCTGCCCTAGTTAGATAGTTAGAAAATGTTTTTCAATTCCCTAATGAGTGAGTAGTCTCCTCGCTTGTTAGGGTTAGATTTGGGGAAGGCTTGAGAGATGAAGATCTCTCACCCCTTTCTTGCCCATCACACATTTTTATAGGACTCCATGCATACATGCACACACCGCTCCCTACGGCACCCTATCCCACGAGGTAGCGGTGATACCGTAGTATAAAAGACCGGTTTCGTATGTTTTCCATGAAGGTTAGGGTAAGAATTAAGAAAGGAAGGACACGAACCTAGAGGAAGAAACATCGTTTCTTTCCGATGGTACTAATCCACTTTATTAATTATTACCATAATACCTCATAGATCTTAAATAGGGCATAGAAAGCGGTGAGGAATATTGACTATCCAAACTTAACCTAAAACCTAACCCTAGCAAGATTTTAATCTAGATCAATTTAGTTTTTAGATTTAATCAATCCGACAACAATCAGAATTAACTCGTTAGAACAAATTGAGAATACACAAAATCTCTGTGGACCGACCCGTACTCACCGGCTAGCTACCAAGCGACGCCGTTCTTGATTGCGGTTATAAATTATTCTTTGATCAAATCACATGGGTTTAATACGCAATACGATGGCGGAATCTGTGGTCGAAATGCGAACAGCGCATCGAAGAAGCGCCGGCGGTGGGCATGTTCATGGGCACTCTTGATCCGCAGGTGACCATCTCCCAGTTCATGATGTTTTTTAAGCCGACTACTTTCCAGGCCTTGATTAACAAGCTGGCCCAAATGGACCAGATGGGTCATAGACCATCTTCCTCGAAAGCAGAGCCTCGGAACGAGAAGGGAAAGGGGAAAGCGACCGTCATCGCCAATGCTCAACAGCAGCCCAGTGGTTTGAGACCAGTTGATCGCCAAAATGATAGAACTCGATCTCTTGGAGATAAAATGAGACGCCCTTACTCGTTCCCTCGAGACAAGACGAAGAGGTTATTCGAGCTAGCACTGCGCAACAGGCTCATCACTCTGCCGGAGCCAAGACGCCCAGCGCAACCAGGTGACATTAGCAATCCTAACTATTGCCCTTATCACCGAATGTTGGACCATCCGATCGAAGATTGTTACATCTTCAAAAGCTGGATAGAAGATCAGTACCAACATGGCAAGTTCGTATTATCCGAGAATTGGAAGGTGAACCCGCCTCAGCCGCACGCCTTTAAGAAGACGGATACACCGGGGGCATCGTGTTCTTTCGTAGAAGAACCTCCATGGAAGGTCGCTCTTTCAGCCAAAACTAAAGAATGCTGAAAGATCTCCACACATGTCCGGCAATTAGGTGGAAGAACCCACTGGAACCTAAGATCATCGAGGGGATGCTGAAGCCACGCCCAACTCCAATAATTGGTGGTGATAGCCAAAGCATTCATACCCAGCCGTCAAAGTCTTCGAAGAAGAAGAAGAAGACCAAAAGGCCCGTGAAACCTGGTGACATGTACACGGACCTGCAAAAATAGATTGACGCGTTGGAAGAATATAAACAAAAAGCGCGGACTCCAGTCACACTCCAAGAATTTCTCAGCCACGTCCTTGAGGACGGAGATGATGACAATGGAGAAGATTCGTCGGATGAATTCGAAGGTTATGTAGCAAGCTACCATGTGATCTCTCACTCGTCGATAGACGATGAAGAAGCTCCTTACACAAAAAAAACTGGGGGCAGATCCTAAGCCGGAACTTCTAGGGCCATCAGACGAAATGATTGATGCATTTTTGGACGAGGCTCTTCTTAAAAGCAAAGCTGCTCGAGAGCGTGAGATGGCCATATTTGAAAAAGCCAAACGCCGGCGACTAGACGAAAGGGTTGAAACACTCCCGCCAGATCAAAGTACATCCATTGCAAATAAAAGCAGGTTCAAAACGAGGAAGAGGTTCGCCAAAGCCATATCAATGGGAATGAAGCTGCCACCTTCCGAAAGAAACATTCTTGGTGAAGCGGAAACACACCCTAGCTACTGCTCATATCATCAAAATATTGTGCACCCCACCGAAGAGTGCAACGCTTTTAAAAGTTGGTGGCAGGGATATGTTGCTCACCGGAAACATTTCAAGCGGATGAAACGCAAAACTCGTCGGGAGCAAAGAAGTACGACCGAGGAGCGTAAAAGAACTACCGGCAACTGTCGCATGGTCAACGCCGGGGGATCGCAAGTTTTCACCTTCGGGAGCGACTCTGACGAAGAAATGACTCTTGGCCCTCTCTTTAAAGAGTCCACCTTGGGAAAAGAGGAAGAACCGAAGACCTGTGAAAATATTCAGCTGCGCAATCGTACGCTGCCCGAAAAGAATCTTGGGCCCTCAAACAGTGGGTCAATTAGAAAAGATAAGGGAAAAGAAAAAGTCCCTGAGGATATTATCCTTGATGACCAAGCCGTCGAAAAGCTGACAGCCCAGGACCCACCAAAGAAAAGTAAGGTAGACTACAACGTTCTGGCACACCTGAGGAAGATCCCCTCACAACTAAGCATTCTCGATGCCCTTCTGCTATCTAAGGAAGCAAGGGATTCACCGATCAAAGCGTTGCAGGAGCCTGAGCAATTCCAAGCTTTCCTCGCCGAAGAAAAGATGAAGGACGAGCTCGAAGAAGTACACACAGCCGATATTACCTTCGGCGATGAAGATCTCCTTCTTAGGACATGCGAGCACAACCGTCCCCTATATGTCTCCGGATACTGTCATGATATCAAGATAGGCAAAATCCTAGTTGACAATGGGTCCTCCGTCAATCTCCTCAATGTGAGAGTGTTGAAGGAAATCTGCATGAGCGTCCAACATCTCGCTCGTGATAAAATTACCATCTCCGGATTTGACTCCCAGTCATCACGGACGCTTGGGTCTGTAATATTGACACTACGCTTTGGGCTGCTTGTCACGGACATTAAGTTTCACGTCATTGACGCCAAGACATGCTACAATGCTTTGCTCGGCCGGCCCCGGTTACACGAGTACAACATCATCCATTCTACATAACATCAGTGTATGAAGTATTTCAAAAATGGTCTCGAGTATACCGTAACAGGAGAGCAGAACCCATTCTCCGTGAACGAAGTCCGAAAGTATGAAGATGCAAAATACTTCTTACCGGATTTTGAGGATACGGAAAGATGTCACAAACCGAAGAACAAAGCTATCACTACTATTCCGGTCTTCAGGAGTGATACCGAGGAGGAAGAAGAGATAGTTTACTCAGGTCCGCCCCAGTGCAACAAGCCGGGACCGTCCGCTCCTATGTTGATCTTCGGCAGCGACTCGGAAGATGAGGTCAATGCCGTATTCTCTGCTCGGCCATCAATACAAACCTTCGCTGATGAAGATCAAAGTTTGCAAGTTGCCATGGTTCCGTCCAAGCATCATAAAGAACTAGACGCGCTTGATACAAGAACTGCAGACATTCTACGTCCCTCCCATGCGAAAAGGTGAAAAGACAATCCTATTCTACCGATCCGAGGAAACTAAAGTGGAGAAAGAAATCTGGCATGGCGCGGATTCTACACTTTACAGGCTCCAGCCCATCCGTTTGCCCAGATATTACACGAACGAACTAAAGAGACTCTTGAGACGCCAAGGTGTACCTCTTAAGTAAACTGCGCGACAAGCACGGTTCTGTAACAGGATCTGGAACGTTCCCGGAACTCAACGAAAGTTGCCCAACGGGAGAATGGAAACGACCGGACTTGGGTATGTTCAATCCAAAAAACGGGAGCTACCCCACGACTGCTTCGTCATACATGACTTTGACGAAGAAGGAGATGCTCTGTGGGAAGATGCTAACCCTGAGCCAGAAAGAGCTCCCACCGTGAAAATGCCCAGTCCGTCGTTCGAAAAACAAATGGACAAGGTTATAAGGGAAGCAGGTCAAAAGGTTCGAGATGACCATAATCATGAAATGGCCATCTACGAGAAAGTCAGGACGCAACGCCTCCTTCAACAGGCTGTGAAAACTGAAAATGCTCATCTTTGTCAACCTGTTGTATAAAAGGCCCAACGCAGAGGTAGAAACAAACCAAAGAACGGGAAAGGCGTTCGACAGCGACAAAGCGGGTCCAAGAAGCCACGCAATCAGGAATCGAGCGGTCCGGATTCGTCTCTTATAAAAAAGATGGGTCAAGCATATTCTTTTCCCCAAGACAAGATAAGGAAGATATTCGATCTTGTCATAAAATATCAAATGATGACACTCCCGGAGTCCAAGCATCCCGAGCAAGCAGGCGAAGTCTCTCACCCGGACTATTACTCCTATCATAGGGCAATAGGACATCTTCTCGAAGACTGCTTCACATTTAAAGACTGGGTAGAAGACCAGTATCAGCAAGACAGGTTCGCTTTATCCAGCAGCTGGAGGGTAACCCCGCCACAGAAGTATGAACCCAAAGCCGCGAGAGTAGAACCAGATCAACATCGCTCTCGGAAGCGATCTCGTACTTGTCATATGATAATGTTGTCAGAAGAAGTGCCCGAGAATATGGATGACCTCCCCCGGTGTTTCGAAAACGACGATAACGAGGTAATTTCAGAGTTTCCACCGGCAGCAAAGGAGCTGGAAGATGGGATACATACTACTGCAGATAACCTCAAGAAAATTGATTTGGGGATGGCAAGTGACCCGCGGCCGACGTTCGTCAATGAGCTGTTGTCTGAAGAAAGGGTGGCTACGCTAAAGGACGTGCTCATGCAACATAAAGATTGCTTCGCATGGAACTATTCCGAAATGGATTAGATCCAGAGATTGTTGTGCACAAATTGGCGATATCCCTGGACGTCAAGCCGATCAAACAGGCACCAAGAAGAATGCGGCTCGAGCTTGAGATGAGCATCAACGCCGAGGTCAAGAAGCTAATCAACTCCGGCTTCATCCAGGAGGTCCAATATCCTGACTGGATCGCCAACATCGTCCCAGTGATGAAGAAAAATGGAACGGTGCGCATATGTGTGGACTTTCGGGATCTCAATAAAGCCTGCCCGAAGGACGACTTCCCAGTACTAGTCACTGAGTTGATGATATATAACACGTCCATTCACGAAGTTTTCTCCTTCATGGACGGCTCATCAGGATATAATCAGATAAAGATGCATCCCGAAGACCAGAAACATGCTGCTTTCGGGACCCCTTTGGGCATATTCTGCTACAAGGTGATGCCCTTCGGTCTAAAGAACGCCGGTGCCACCTATCATAGGGCTATGACGAAGATCTTCGATGACCTCATACATGAAATCGTCGAATGCTATATCGACGACCTTGTGGTGAAAAGAAAATCATACGAGGAACATTTAGAGCATCTGAAGATCGTATTTCAACGCCTTCGGCAATACAACTTGAAGATGAACCCTCTTAAATGCGCGTTCGGAGTTTCCTCGGGTAAATTCCTGGGATTCATCGTTCGACACTGAGGCATCGAGATAGATCCGTCGAAGATCATGGCGATCATGGAAATGCCTCCGCCAAGAACTCTTAAGCAACTGTGGTCTCTCCAAGGGAAGCTCGCGTATATCCGGCGATTTATAGTCAATCTTTTCGGCAAGTGTCGCCCCTACAGTCACTTAATGAAGAAGGGAACTCCGTTCATCTGGGATCACAAATGGCAAAGCGCACTGGATGAAATCAAGCAATACTTGCAGAATCCGCCAGTACTGGCCGCTCCCGTTAAAGGAAAACCTCTCGTCTTATATACGACAACCCTTGAAGGTTCCTTAGACGCGCTATGGGCACAAGAGAATGACCAAGGGAAAGAAAGAGCTCTCTACTATTTGAGTCGAGTTCTCCTAGGGGAAGAAAACAACTATTCTCCCATTGAAAAACACTGCCTAGCGTTGATCTTCGCGATAACGAAGCTCAAACACTATGCGTTGGCACATAAGGTCCATCTCATATCAAAAGTGGATCCTCTCAAATATTTGATGTCAAAAGCCATATTAACGGGGCATCTCGCTAAATGGGCCATACTCTTGATGGAATTCTTTATAACTTATCGGCCTCTTAAGGCAGTGAAAGGCCAGGCTATCGCCGACTTCCTCGCTGAGCACCCGATACCCACCGATTCTCCTTTGAACTGCGAATTGCCAGACGAACATGTGTTTGACACGATCGACGGGAATGATACCCGGTGGGAACTCTATTTTGATGGAGCGTCCTCCATGAAGAAGCGTAAACAAAGCACCCCCGTAATCAAATCAGGGGTATGCCTCATCTTCATGACTCCACAGGGAGGGATAATGCGCTTCTCCTTCTCCTTAACAGAGCCGAGAACGAACAATGAGGCCGAATATGAAGCTTTGATAGCAGGTCTCGAGATCGCCTTCGACATGGGAATTGAAACCCTTCTCATTTACGGAGACTCCCAACTGGTCGTTAGTCAAGTAAACGGCGACTATCAGACGTGCAAGCCTGAGTTGGTGAAATACGGTGAGAAAGTACAGCGACTGCTGACTCAAATTCCTTCCTACACCTTGGAAAGCATACCACGTGCGGAAAATAGCAAAGCAGATGCATTAGCCAAGCTCGCTAAAGAACTGGCTGACGAAAACCTCGATGACGTGAGGATCGTTGTGCAAAGCCGTCGGGTTCTTGCACCGGCAGAAATATCTCCGGAGTCGTCTGAAGAAAAGGGAGCGACCGAGCAAATGACTCTGCAAATAAAAGACCAGGAAAAGGTTATGGATTGGAGAGAAGTCTTTATAGACTACTTCAAATCCCGTCGAATACCTGAAGATGCGTCCTCATGACATCAGCTTATGAAACGGGCTCTGTCTTTCGCTTTCGTCAATGATACTCTGTATAAAAGGTCATTTGATTCTCTGTGGCTAAGATGCCTGGGACCTGAAGAGGCAAAGAAATTCGTCCAAGAAATTCACGATGGACTCTGCGGTTCATACCAAGCCGGGCCGAAGATGAAGCTGAAGATCAGATGGATGGGTTATTATTGGCTCGCGATGATCCAAGACTGCCTCGAATACGCGAAGCAGTGCCACGTGTGCCAGATTCACAAAGACTTCATCCATCAGCATCCAAATCCACTATATCCAACAGTGGCTAGCTGGCCATTCAAAATGTGGGGGACTGACATAATCGGCCCCATCGAACCGGCATCTTCCAGAGGACATCGATTCATTTTGGCGACAATTGATTAGTTCTCCAAATGGGCAGAAGTAGTACCGCTGAGGGAAGTGAAGACGGAGAATATCTTCCATTTCTTCAAGACGCACGTCATTTATCGGTTTAGCACTCCACGACGGATTATCTCCGATAACAGGCCAGCTTATAGAAGCCACAAGATCAGCCGCTTCGCACAACAACATAACATAGACTGGAGATACTCTTCAGTCTATAATCCCCGAGCTAACGGTCTAGCTGAGGCTTTCAACAAGACCTTGACAAAGATCGTAAAAAAGACGGTGTCTCGAAATAAGAGGGACTGGCATGAGAGACTGCATGAAGCTCTCTGGGATATAGAACTACGTTCAAAACGGCCATAAACACAACGCCGTATGCATTGGTATTTGGTACGGAGGCGGTACTCCCCCTCGAGATAGACTTACCCTCTCTACGAATGGCAGTTCATTACGAGCTAACGGATGAAGAGAATGCTCACCTTCGGCTTGAAGAGCTCGATGCCCTTGATGAAACTAGGCTCATGGCGCAACAAAACCTGGAGGCTTACAAAGCAAAGATGACACGCTCATACGAAAGATTGACTAGGCCGAGAACATTCCGCCAAGGCGAACTCGTGCTAGTGGTTAAAAGACCTATGATCCCCAATCGCGCCAAGCAGGGGAAGTTCGAGCCGAACTATGAAGGCCCGTATATCATAGACAAGGTCTACCAGGGTGGGGCCTATCTACTCATGAGCATGCATGGCGAAAGGCCCTTCAGACCAATAAATGGTCGCTTCCTGAAAAGATACTACGCCTAACGAGTCACGGCCTAGGTCAACGATAGATGACGACGCCTATGTCTGCTCGCTATATTCCTAAGCTTAAACTCTGTAAGTAGTAGCCGGCTTCTTTTTCGTCGGACCGAAACGTTCTTAAACTAACAACGGACCGAAACGTCCTTAAACTAACAACGGACCGAAATGTCCTAAAAACTAACAATGAACCGAAACGTCCTTAAACTAACAATGGACCACTATGTCCTAAAACTAGCTGTTGACCGAGACGTCGATAAACTACTGTGGATTGCAACATCCCAAGGCTGATGCAAAAAAAAAGAGAAGAATAAAAGAATAAAGAAGAAAGAAGAAAGAAAAAGAAAACGGTATGTCTATAAGCAAAACGGGCACGGATGAAAACCTAAAAGGGCTCTGTGAGTAAAAACAGCAGGGCTACCGGCGAGTTTTTGTGAAAACCCGAAAGGGCGCAATCTCGTTAAAAGACGCTTACAAGGTCTTCTCGACCTTGTGAGGAGAAACCACCTGCGTGAGATCCTTACGACTCACAAGGGAGCAACACACTTAGGGATCCCCACGATTCCTAAGGAGAAATTACACTTACGAGATCCTCACGACTCGTAAGGAGAACCCTCTTATGAAACCCTCACGGCTCATAAGATTCAAAAGTCTTAAGCTACAGGGATCTGAACCTGTTCTTAAGCGGCCACCACAACCTCCAAATTTTCCCTACAAGCGGCTCAATGCCGATCCTTGTATACAATCCACGGACGCGAATAAATATTTCCCTAACAAAGTCCCATCCGTGACTAGGGATATGTTTACACAGTGAATAGCCCTTGTAAGTCCTCTCGACTTATAAGGAGAAAGCACTCTTGTAAGATCCTTACGACTTATAAGAGACCATGCACTTAGGAATCCTTACGATTCCTAAGGAGAAAACGCACCTACGAGATCCTCACGACTCGCAGGGAGAAATATCTTTATGAGACCCTTACGGCTCATGAAGTCAAAAGCCTTAGTCGACAGGATCTTAACCCTGTTTGCTGAGCCACATTTGTTCGATATCGACAGAGGCAAATGATGATTCGCTCCTGGCAATATTCCAGTTGTAGCGGTGCTGATGCCGAAATCGGTATCTAATTCCAAGCTTGCAGCGAAAAGCCAGCAAGCCACACATGCATACGAAATAGCCGAAATGATGGGGCAACTTGCAAATAAAGAACAGCAAGTAAAAAAATATATGTATGCAAAAAAGCCGAAATGATTGGGCAACTCGCAATAAAAAGCAGCGAGTAAAAATAAAACAAACAGCCGAAATAATTAGGCACCGCGAAAAATAACCGAAATGATTGGGCAATCGCGACTTTCGCGATATAAAAGCTGAAATGATAGAGCATCACAGAAAGAAAAATATATAAAATGAAATTTTCTGCCCTACAGGTGATATCACATCAATCCCTGTATACAATCCAGGGGCGCAAACAAAGAAGGAATCACACCTTCCCTCCCCAGGCTCCATCAGAAAACGAAGCCAAATCTCGACGGTTCAGGGATAGCCTAGAGATCATCAACAGCGTTCCTCCCCAAATCAGCAGGATTCAGATGCTGCAATCAACCCTGGAGCTACGGCAAAGCCCCTACTCCGAATCTCGATGGTTCCCAGACAACTTGGAGGCCACTTCGATATTAATCTCATCACAACAGACAATACGTCACCCACATGACCCCGTCGCGGAAATACGTCATCCAAATGACCCCGTCTCGGAAATACGTCATCCACATGACCCCGTCTCGGAAATACGTCATCCACATGACCCCGTCGTGGAAATACGTCATCCAAATGACCCCGTCTCGGAAATACGTCATCCACATGACCCCGTCTCGGAAATACGTCATCCACATGACCCGTCTCGGAAATACGTCATACATGACCCCGTCGCGGAAATACGTCATCCACATGACCCCGTCTCGGAAATACGTCATCCAAATGACCCCGTCGTGGAAATACGTCATCCACATGACCCCGTCTCGGAAATACGTCATCCAAATGACCCCGTCGTGGAAATGCGTCATCCACATGACCCCGTCTCGGAAATACGTCATCCAAATGACCCCGTCGCGGAAATACGTCATCCAAATGACCCCGTCGCGGAAATACGTCATCCACATGATCCCGTCGCGGAAATACGTCTTCCACATGACCCCGTCGCGGAAATACGCCGTCCACATGACCCTGTCTCGAAAATACGTCCTCCACATGACCCCGTCGCGGAAATACGTCATCCAAATGACCCCATCGCGGAAATACGTCATCCACAGACCCCGTATCGGAAATACGTCATCCAAATAGCCTCGTCGCAGGAAATACGTCATCTACATGACCCCGTCGTGGAAATATGCCATCCACATGACCCCGTCGCGGAAATACGCCATCCACATGACCCCGTCGTGGAAATACGTCATCTAAATGGCCCCGTCGCGGAAATACGTCATCCACATGACCCCGTCGCGGAAATACGTCATCCAAATGACCCCGTCGCGGAAATACGTCATCCATATGACCTCATCGCGGAAATACGTCATCCATATGACCCTGTCTCGGAAATACGTCATCCACATGACCCCGTCGCGGAAATACGTCATCCACATGACCCCGTCTCGGAAATACGTCGTCCACATGACCCCGTCTCGGAAATACGTCATCCAAATGGCCCCGTTGCGGAAATACGTCATCCAAATGGCCCCGTCGCGGAAATACGTCATCGACATGACCCCGTCTCGGAAATACGTCATCCACATGACCCCGTCGCGGAAATACGTCATCCAAATGGCCCCGTCGCGGAAATACGTCATCTACATGACCCCGTCTCGGAAATAGGTCATCCACATAACCCCGTCGCGGAAATACGTTATCCAAATGACCCCGTCGCAGAAATACATCATCTACATGACCCCGTCGCAGAAATACGTCATCCAAATGACCCCGTCTCGGAAATACGTCATCCAAATGACCCCGTCGCGGAAATACGTCATCCAAGTGACCCCGTCTAGGAAATACGTCATCCAAATGACCCCGTCGCGGAAATACGTCATCCACATGACCCCGTCGCAGAAATACGTCATCCACATGACCCCGTATCGGAAATACGTCATCCACATTACCCCGTCTCGGAAATACGTCATCCAAATGACCCCGTCTCGGAAACACGTCATCCACATGACCCCGTCGCAGAAACACGTCATCCATATAACCCCGTCGCAGAAACACGTCATCCACATGACCCCGTCGCGGAAACACGTCATCCACATGACCCCGTCGCGGAAACACGTCATCCACATGACCCCGTTGCGGAAACACGTCATCCACATGACCCCGTTATGGAAACACGTCATCCACATGACCCCACCTCGGAAATACGTCATCCAACGACTCCGTGGAACACGGCCAAAGTTAACCTTGACCCCGTGGGAAACGTCCGGAACAACTTCTGACGTCGTGAAATGCGGATAATGTCAATCTCATTAAACACTTACGGGTTCTCTCGACTCATAAGGAAGAAAATTCTCTTGTAAGATCCTTACGACTTATAAGAGAAAACACACTTAGGAATTCTCACGATTCCTAAGGAGAAAATACACCTACGAGACCCTCTCGACTCATAGGGAGAAAAGTCTTTATGAAACCCTCACGGCTCATGAAGTTGAAAAGCCTCAGGCAGCAGATTTGAACCTGCTTCCTAAGCCATCGCTACCTCTCGAAGAATTCAAAACGGAATGCTCTCTCGATTATCTACAGGCTACTTTACTAAAGTAATATGCCAACAACAAAGCAGAAAATAAAGGAAGGGAAGCGAAAGATTTATCATTCATACTTCGGAAAATTCTTACATCAATAAAGACAATAAAAGATGCATCGAAATGTTTACAATAGTAAAACCTCATATCCAGGACATGGATTGAGGAATTCGAAAGTAAGGCCGTCTAGAATCTTTCTGGCCTTTCCGACCATTCTCGTGTGCATCCTCTCGCGATCGCGGGTGTCGAGATCCTCGCCAATGCCCTCCTCCCTTTGATAAGAAGCAATTATCGTCGTCTGTTAGAAAGTTTGATGCAGAATATCAATGAGGTTATCTCGACGATTCTTTGAGATCAGGCCAGACAGGTACACCGAGTGCACTTTGTCTTCAGCATCATCCAGCGCATTCAGTGGCATGGCTTCGTAAAACCTAGGAAGTGCTCCCCAAATTGCTCCCACTACGATCTTCAAAAGAGCGGAGCGACGAGGAAGCAATCGACCGTTGTGTGTGTATAGACGAGCCATAATCTCCGCACATTGGGCATCTGTAAACTCTTGGTTCTGGCGACGGCCCTGTACGCGAATATCCTCATAAGAGATAAGCTCGTTCAGACTATATAAATGAACAGCCATAGTGCCTGAAAAGAAATATCATTAAAAGATTAGTAATGAGGAAATCCTCAAGAAATTCTCATTAAATGAGAAATCTCTCGGTCAGAGGAGTAAATCTCCCTTTGAGAGCAATGCTCTGTGACAGAGTGACACTTGTCAAACTCTGATGATGAAGGAATAAAATTCCTCAAGAGCTTTGCTCTGGAAAAAAAATAATGATGATGAAATAATCTATCATAAAAATTGAAATCAATTTTTATAAATTAAAAATTCTGGGATCTTCAAGATCCATGAATAAACTCTTAAGAGTTCTTCATAAGAGATTAACAAATTTACATGTTATCAAAAGAGCAAAAGCTCTGTTAATGAGTTAAGAAACCCTGAAAAAGATCTCTTTAAGATCCATGATCCAAGAGAGCAAAAGCTCTGTTAATGAAACCCTAAAAGGGTTTTCTTTAGATCAAAGATCTATGAAGAGCAAGGCTCTGTTAATGGGTAAAACCCTAGATTATTAAAAGATTTAATCTTTACCTAAGTTTTGGCAGAGTTTTAACTCTTGGAATTCTTACGATGGAGAGCTATGCTCTGTGAGAGAATGAAAATTCTCAGAAAAAACAAGAAAGAAGATGAACAGAATCATTTAAAGGACCAAATGTCCTATTTATAGGCATTGAAATGCCTCTTCAACTTCTGAGTTGATCCAAGAGCACATATGCTGCCACCGCTGCACTCACATGCGGGCCACGTGAGCGTAACAGTGGGGGGCATTTGTTTCCCTAATCAGAGCAAAGCTCTGTTTGAAATTTAAATTTCAAAATTGAAGCAACGCTTCAGATGCAGTGCCGAGTGCGCTGCGCCCTAGACAGCGCACCATGTGTACGCCAGCGCTAGGCGCACTGCGCAGCGTGCCACGTGTCAAACACGGGTGCGCTAGCGCAGGGCGCGCTGCGCTCTGAGTAGCGCACCACGTGTCAAACACAGGTGTGCTAGCGCAAGGCGTGCTGCGCTCTGAGCAGCGCATCACGTGCAAAGCACGGGTGCGCTAGCGCTGGAATTAAAAAAAACTCCACACCGTTAGATCAAAAGATCTAATAATAATAAATCATTAATTAATCAGAATTAAATTCTGTTATGGAAATATTTTTCAATCTTGTTAAAAACAAGAAGATTGCCTTCTGTAAAACAGAAGCCTTAGGATCAAAGATCCAATGGTGGGGAAACATCCCCAAATCAATCAGAGAAAGATCTTTTTAACTGATTCAACAAATCAGCTTGCCCTATAAAAAGGCCCCAAGACTTCAAGTCTGATATAAAAAACCCAATAAACTTTGAAAAAATTCAAAGAAAGAGAAGCGTCGCTCTCAGCAAAAGAAGATTTTTTCTTCAAGGTAAAAAGAATGGTGATGAACAAAGAGATGAAATCATCTCATAATTAAAAAGAAGAATTATCTTCTTAAAAAATCATAGATCTATAAAAACCAAGGTCTTTTATAAAAAGATCAAAAGATCTCATCATAAAAAAAAGAGAAGTACTTACTTCTTTCACAGATCATAGATCTATAAGACAAATTGTCTTTCTGAGATCATAAACATCTCATTATAAAGGGAGAGAGAATTATTAAATTTTCTTAAGGATCATAAATCAATAAAGGCAGAGGCTTTCATTAATACAAGAGATTAAAGTATCTCCTACAAAAATAAGAACCGTTGTTCTTAAATTTTGAGACGAAATCTCTTTTAAAGGAACATAAATTTGTTCCCAGATCATAAAATTGATTAAATGCGTCTTGCGCTCGTGAAATGCGCCTTGCGCTCTTGAACAGTGCTTCTGCGCTCTCTGGACCGGCGCTAAGCGCCAAATGCGCCACGTGTCAACCACGTATGCGCCAATTAACAACTTGCGCTTTGCGCTTCTGAAATAGCGCTTTGCGCTTCTGAAATAGCACATTGCGCTCATGGGCTGGCGCTCAGCGCCGAGCGCACCACGTGTCATTCACGTATGTGCCACTAAATTAAAAGCGCAATGCGCTCATGGACTAGCGTTCAGCACTCATAAATTGACATCATGCGCTCATCATCTAGCGCTTAGCGCTGAGTGCGACACGTGTCCCTTACATGTGCGCCACGTGGCAGAAGCACACTGCGCTCTTTAATTGGCGCAAAGCGCCTAGCGCGCCACGTGTTGCGCTGACAGAATATAAATTGTTCTTTAATAAGCTCAGAGCTCTGGTGAATGCTCAGCATTCAACAAAAGACAAAAATATTGTCAGAAGGGCCAAGCCCAAATAAAGGCTCAATAGCCAGAATAAAAATGTTAAACATTTATTGAACTTAGCCCAATATTGGCCATAAGTCCTCAACTTATATTAATTGAGCCCACCTGCTCATAAATATTTCAACGGATCTTAGTCCCAAATTGGACTACAGATCTTCCAACAAACTCACATCGGTTCGAGAGTACATCTCTTTACTCCTCTGATATTTGTCGTTGTAATGCTTCAACGTCTTCAGAGAGGTGACGGGTCCTGACAACTAAACATTCTACGGACTATGGGGTCCTTAAACCCATGAACTATAATGTCCTTAACCTTGGACCGAAACGTCCTTAAACTAACGTTGGACCGTAATGTTCTTAAACTAATCGACCGCAATGTCCCTAAACTAAACAATAAAGCTCGAATGCTCTTTTGTTGGATCTAAACGATCCCGTTAAGTTGATCTTAGTCTAAAAATCAGACTAACGTATTCTTAACAAACGTTTAAGTTGATCTTAGTCTCAAATAAGACTAACGTATCCTTAAACTCAACTCCCAAACCCAAATCTAAGAAGATACGGATTTGGACTAATCCACGCCCTACGGGCAACAACATAAATTAGTCTCCGTATACAATCCATGGGTAACCACAAACAAAACAAACACCCACGACACGAAGTGACTATCTGAAGAAGGAGAAAGTTGTTACCGCGACGCGATAGCGTAATTAACTGCAGGGGCTTGCGCCTGCATGGAAGAGCGTCCCCATAATCAAAAACCCCTCAAATGAGGGGGAATCTGACTAAGTCTGCTACATCGGTCGCATCCATTTAAACCTTCGATACACGGTGCCATAAATCAACTTGGCATCTTCGGAGAGGTGGACGGATAGTACCAATTAGCATCTGCCCTCGAATTTCAGGCCTGACATCCCATCATCCCGGTCGCGTCTTTCGGCGGGGAACACCTCCGTTGTGAGGGAGGTAACAGCGAGTGTTTGGATCTTCAGGGGGATCGGTTGCCATGTGGGCGGAGATCGGAAGGCCAACTTTGTGTTTTGTGGAGTTGGTTACCACAGACGGCGCCAACTGATGGAGGTCCTTTTCGGGTCTCCGTCAGATGTTGACTTCCGTTGATCTCCCGGTGGATTTTGGGGGTGATCTTCTGTTGCGTGTGGATCTCAATGGGTTTTGGTGCGATTGGTGATTTGAGGAGTTTAGCGCCGAGTGCCTGCAAAGAAGTCCTGGGGTGGTTTGGTACCACCGAAGACCCTCCGACGATCAAGTTAGTACTATATCCGAGCAGAGTAACGGCTAAGTGGAGTAAAATGGCTTACTTGACCCCTCTGTGTGAGGGGGGTTTATATAGTGGCGGCAGCACGCAGCAGCGGGCGACAGAATCTCGCCAGCCGTTGATCTCCCGGTGGATTTTGGGGTGATCTTCTATTGCGTGTGGATCTCAATGGGTTTTGGTGCGATTGGTGATTTGAGGAGTTTAGCGCCGAGTGCCTGCAAAGAAGTCCCGGGGTGGTTTGGTAGCACCGAGGACCCTCCGACGATCAAGTTAGTACTATATCCGAGCAGAGTAACGGCTAAGTGGAGTAAAATGGCTTCCTTGACCCCTCTGTGAGGGGGGGTTATATAGTGGCGGCAGCACGCAGCAGCGGGCGTGAGAATCTCGCCGGCAGTTATGCTCCCGACGTCACGCCCGCATAAAGAGCGGATCGCCCGTTGATGGGGATCGTGATGGCGTGGAACGTGGGATGTTGCTGGCGGAGAATCTGCACATGGTGAGATTTGCAGAGCTGAGGTTACGCCTGTGAGTGGTGGAATTGGTCGGTTGGGGGACCGAGGAAGATGGCATTGGCTGGGAGCTCGGGGACGAGCGAGAGGGCCGAGGAGTCTTGGTCCTGTGGTAACTCAGGGCGAGCTGAGAGGCCGAGGAGGCCAATTTCCAGGGGCTCTGAGGAGAGCCAGCTTGTGCTCGCAGATTGGATACAGGGGTAGCCTGGTCGGCCCCTGTGGGCCTTTTCTTCTGAGTTCAGGGACACGTTATCCGCCACGTGTCCTTTGGCTATTTCTTGCATCGCCCGTATTGAGCATCATCATTAGCCCCCCACTCTTGTCCTGACCAGTTAGCGGGTCGGGTCAGGAGTGGACTGCCAGGCCTCCCGAGGTGAGCTCCTTCCTAAGGCTTTGTCGGGACGAGTCCTCGGGGCGTCAGTTGTCTTTTCTGCCGGCGAATTAGGGCGAGATCTCTGCATTTAAGGAAGGTGTGCCGGTTTGTGCATTCTGCCACTGAAGCGACGGTCCACGTGTCAAGCGTCGATTGGCTAACGCGACGTATGCGGGCCTGCGGCGTCCGATGGGACGCGGTCCAACGCAGAATCGACAAGTGGAGCGATCGGAGCTGCTGGACGTGAGGAGTCGTTTTGGCGGAAGATGACGGGCGTCGTTGGATGAGGCCGCTTGCAGCAATAAGTAGGGGCGGGGCCTACCCCAGGGCCCCTACTCTTTCATATTTCCTCTCTCCTAAGTCGTGGCTGCTCGGCGTTCTTCTTCTTTTTGAATACATGGTTCATCCCCACTCTTTGGGTTGCTCGCGCCAGAGGGAGGCTAGTGGCGCGGCCGAGCCCCTGGCTGGCGCATGCCCTGCGCCGGATGTTCTGCTGGCGATAAAGCCGTCTGCTTCGTTGACGGCTCCTGGTGGTTGCTCCGGCGGCGGCCAGAGATGTCCACGGTTATCCGAGCCCCAGACGGGGGACAGAGGGGAGGGCGAGGACGAGGACGGGGCCCCTCTTAAGAGAAAGAGGACAATTTCTCGCGCGTCGTCGTCGAGGGTCCCTGAGGGGATTTCCCTGCAGGAGGGGGTGCCGTCTTCACGGTTCCGTCTGGGCTTTCCGTTGTTGCTGGCCTGCTCGCCGGGATGGAGGAGTCGGCTGGGGGAAAGCTTCCGCATGGCTCCCTGAGGGCCCAACTGGAGGCCATGGCCCAGGGGGCGGTCCAGGTACGAACTCCTCTACGTGTAGTTTTTTTGGTATTCCTTTCTTTGGCTTGAGGGCCTCCTGGTTTCTCATCCGCTTTCCGTCAGGTCCTTCAACACTGTGCCCTTGCCGCTCATTTGGAGGCCGAGGGGGCGTTCCACGCACCGATGCCAGTAGAAGCATTTCCCTTGGAGGTCGAGGTTTTGCGGCGTGACCTGCGCCTGGAGAGGGCAAGGGCCGACGTCCTGGCAGCCCGGGCGGAGGCTGCGAAGCTTGCCAATTCAGCGAATCGGGGTGTCCATCGTCGTCTGAGTGCGTCCCTCCGGGTCGCTGATAGGAAGCTGGCAGATCTGGCCGAATGCTTCG
This sequence comes from Agapanthus africanus, assembly GCA_030015575.1. Taxonomy (NCBI): domain Eukaryota; kingdom Viridiplantae; phylum Streptophyta; class Magnoliopsida; order Asparagales; family Amaryllidaceae; genus Agapanthus; species Agapanthus africanus. Next base: position 35,856,399 of record CM057339.1, read on the forward strand.
CGGCCATGGAGAAGGAGAGGGACGCCAGCAGGGGAGATGCTGAGGCGGCGCTTCTGGAGGCCCACCTTGCCGAAGCTCGGGCTAAGAAAGCTGTGGCCGATTATAAGGCGTCAGAGCAGTTTTACGTCGAGCTCGGGGAGTATTCTGCCGTCGCGTGGAACAAGGCCCTGGACGCCGTGAAGGAGCAGCTTCCCGAGTTCGATGATGGCGAGCTCCGCGCTCGGGTTCCGCTTCCGGTGGCGAGGCCTCCGGTGGAAGATGGCGAGGGGAGCAGGGCGCGCCCCTGGTAGCGAAATCTCTGGTGGTAAAGCCCCCGGCCGGCCGTGATGCCAGCGATGAGGGGACCGAAGTAAGCCTCCGGGTAGTTTGTAGGGCTGGGGAGCCCCAGAATACCCTTTGTAAAAACTTTGCCTTTGGTAATAAAAGAAAATTCTTGTTTCATCGGATTGCATTTCATCTTCTGTGTGTGAAGGATGTTTGTAAAATATCTCTGCTTGCACTGTTGGGTCAGCTATCTGTCTAGCGATCGTTCGTCGGGTTGATTTCGATCACTTGCCAAGCGCTGCCGACCTCGTATCTCCATCACTTGCTAAGCGCTGCCGAGGAGGCATCTCCATAGCCCCGGAGTCGAGGGGGGATCACTTAGTCTTCGATGGACTTATTGCCCCTTTTTGGGGCCTTGGATCCTCTGCGTTGACGGGGCTGTAAGAAGCCCGCCAAGGATGACCGGGCGGTGAAGCTGCGCGGTATCCCTTTTGCGAGGGCTTTGATCTCTGGCGTCGCGGGTAGGAAACTACCAGCCTGGGATAACCGAGCGGGGCAGCCGCTCGGATGTCTCTTGCGAGGGCTTCGATCCCTGACGTCACGGGTAGGGAGCTACCAGCCGGAGATGACCGAGCGGGGTAGCTGCTCGGTCGCCTCTTGTGAGGTCTTGGATCTTTAGTGTTGGAGGGGCTGTAGGAAGCCCACTAAGGATGACCACTAAGGATGACCGGGCAGTGAAGCTGCGCGGTTGCCTCTTGGCGAGGGCTTTGACCTCTGGCATCGCGGGTAGGCAACTACCAGCCTGGGATGACCGAGCGGGGCAGCCGCTCGGATGCCTCTTGCGAGGGCTTCGATCCCTGGCGTCATGGGTAGGGAGCTACCGGGCGGAGATGACCAAGCAGGGCAGCTGCTCGGTTTCCTCTTGCGAGAGCTTCGATCCTTCAGGACGGGGACCGAGCAGGGTTACTGCCCAGTGCCTCTTGGCGAGGACTTTGATCCCTGTCGGTTGTGGTAGGAAGCTACCAGCCGTGGATAGCCGAGCAAAGACTTGACCGCCTCTGGGAGGACTTTGGTCCTTAGCGCGGGAGGGGCTGTAGAAGCCTACCAAGGACCCTTGGCCGGGCAGGGTTACTGCCCGGTGCCTCTTGGCGAGGGCTTTTGTCCTGAAGGATAGCCAAGCGAGGGATCCTCGGGCTCGACTGCCTCTGGGAGGGCTTTTTGATCCCCGGCGTTGCGGCAGGGAAGTTGCCCGCCGGGGATAGCCGAGCGAGGGATCCTCGGGCTCGACTGCCTCTGGGAGGGCTTTGAATTGTAAAGTTGGAACTCTACTCGGGATGATTCGACGTTTCTTTATTCGTATGGACAGGACTTTTAGAGAACGCTTTACACCATTTTTGTGAAAGGGAAAAATAGGGGGTGGTGCACACTCGCTGGCTTTGACCTCACTGGTATAGCTTGAGCTTCTCGGCGTTGTAAAGCCGCAGAAGCTTTCGTCCGTCTGCGTTTTGTAGGCGGTAGGCTACGCCGGGGAGCACCTCAGAGATGAGGAAGGGACCCTCCCGCTTTGGGGAGAACTTGTGAAGCCTGCCTTGGTCGATGAACCCGTTCCGCCGCAGGACCACGTCCCCGGTATTGAAGGAGCGGTGTTTGACCCGAGCATTGTAGTATCGGGTCGTTTGTTGTTGATAGGCGGTAGCTATGATCTGAGCCTGATCCCTCTTTTCCAATAAGATGTCGAGGTTGGTCCGTAGCGCCGAGGTGTTTGCGTCATCGTTGAAGTGCTCGACCCGGTGACTGGGTAGCCCGATCTCTGCTGGGACCATCGCTTCGGTCCTGTAGCAGAGGCTGAAAGGGGTATCCCCTGTGGGAGTCTTTTTTGACGTGCGCAGGGCCCATAAGACCCAGGGTAGTTCTTCGACCCAACTGCCTTGTCGCCCTTCTAGGCGGGTCCGGAAACCTCGGAGGACGTCTCAGTTAGCGACCTCTGCCTACCCGTTGTATTGGGGATGCGCGACCGCGGCGAACTTCATGAGGATATGGTACTCTTTGCATAAGTCCTTCACTTTCTCGTTCTCGAAGTTCGTCCCGTGGTCGGTGATGATGCACCTCGGGATGCCAAACCGGAGTATCAGGTTGTTTTGCAGGAACTTGATGGTTGTGGCGGCGTCCGGTTTCCTGATGGGGACGGGCTTGATCCACTTGGTGAAGTAGTCCACCGCGACGAGGACGTATTTGTTCCCGCCTGTTCCGGTAGGGAACTGGCCGATCATATCCAACCCCCACTGGGCGAACGGCCAGGGGGATGTCAGGGCGGTCAGCTCGGTAGCCGGGAGGCGGGGAATGCTGCCGTGGAGCTGGCAGCTCTTGCACCTCCCGACCAGCTTCAAGGCGTCCTCGTGCATGGTGGGCCAGTAGTACCCTTGGAGTAATGCTTTTTGGATTAAGGCTCGAGCCCCCTGGTGTGCACCGCCCACCCCTTCATGGATTTCCCGAAGGACGTAGCCATCTTCGTGGAGGTCAACGCACCGGAGCAGTGGCTGAGTGAAGGCCTTCTTGTAGATGTCCTCGTTGCTCCAGACGAAGTGGTGGGCTTTGGCCCGGAGACGGTGGGCGGCTGCCCGATCCTCTGGGAGCGTGCCGTCTTTCAGGAACTCCATGAGGGGCTTCTTTCAATCCTGGTCACTCTCCTGCGCCGCGTACACGTGGAGTGTTGTCGCTCCGTCTCCCACGCTGGGTCGAGGCAAAGTTTCGAAGAGGATAGACCGCTTATTGTTGGCCGAGTATGACGAAGCCAGCTTGCTCAGGGCGTCTGCTTGGGCATTCAGCTGCCTGGGTATTTGTTCTACCTGCACTTCGTCGAAGTTTCTTCGGAGTTTCCTCACTTTGTCTAGGTACTTCATCATCAGAGGCTCTCGAGCTTTGAAGCGGCCGGTCACTTGACCGACAACAAGGGCCGAGTTGCTGCGGATTCGAATTATCTTCAGCCCCAGCCCGACGGCCATGTGCAGTCCGGCCAGTAGGGCCTCGTATTCTGCCGCGTTGTTCGATGCTTTGAAACCGAGCCTCAAAGAATACTCCATCTCTGCTTCGTTTGAGCCCCATATAATGAGGCCGGCACCGCAGCCTTCCTCGGTAGAAGACCCGTTGACGTAGATGACCCACTCCGGAACTAAGCCAGGGCCTTCCGGGACGGGACACTGGGCTGCGAGGGGCGGCGCGGACTCCGGCTTCTTGCTAAGGATGGTGCATTCAACGATGAAATCGGCCAGGGCCTGCGCCTTGATGGCTTGCCTTGGGCGATATCTTATGTCGAATTGAGATAGCTCCCACCTCCATTTTTCTAGGTGGCCCGAGGATTCCGGTGATGCTAGGATAGCTCCCAACGGGCGCTCGGTGAGGACGATGATGGTGTGTGCTTGGAAGTAGTGTCGCAGCTTCCGCGAGGTTACCACGAGGGCTAAGACTATCTTCTCTATGGCGGGGTACCTCGTTTCCACATCCTTAAACACGTGGCTCACATAGTACACCGACTTCTGCGCCCCCTCGGCCTCCCGGACGAGCACCGAGCCTGCTGCTTGGTCGGATACTGCCAGATACAGCGACAGCTCGTCCCCTTCCACTGGCCGGGTGAGCAGCGGCGGTGTTGTGAGGTGCTTCTTCAATTGGTCGAAGGCGGCTTGGCATTCCTTCGACCACTCGAACCTCGGAATTTTCGTCAGCGCCTTAAAGAACGGAAGGCACTTCTCCCCCGACCTGGACATGAAACGGCTCAGAGCGGAGACCCGCCCCGTGAGCCGCATGATCTCGACGTTGGTCTTGGGTGCGGCCATGTTCAGGATAGCGTCGATCTTCTCTGGGTTAGCTTCAATCCCGCGGTGAGTGACCATGAACTCGAGGAACTTTCCCCCGGTGACTCCGAATGCGCACTTGGCGGGGTTTAGCTTCATGTTGAATTTGCGGAGCACTTTGAAGGCCTCGCCCAGGTCCTTGGCATGGTCGGCCGACGAGATGGACTTGACGAGCATGTCTTCAACGTAGACTTCTATATTCCTGCCGATCTGTGGCTTGAACATGCGATTGACCAGCCTTTGGTACGTGGCCCCGGCGTTCTTGAGGCCGAAGGGAATCACCTTGTAGCAGTACACTCCCCAGTCCGTTGTGAATGCAGTCAGATCTTCATCTTCAGGATTCATACAGATTTGGTTGTAGCCAGAGAAAGCGTCCATGAAGCTCAACAGCTCGTGGCCGGCCGAGCTGTCGACGAGCTGGTCTATGTGGGGGAGCAGAGAGTTGTCCTTGGGGTAAGCCTTATTGAGGTCGGTGAAGTCGACGCACATACGCCACTTCCCGCTTGTCTTCTTGACCAGAACTACGTTTGCCAGCCACTCCGAGTAGGGCACATTTCTGATGAAGTTGGCGGCGAGGAGCCTATCAACCTCCTTTTCGATAGCCTTCTGTTTGACCGGGGCGAAGCTTCTTTTCTTCTGTCTGACGGGCTGGGCCGCAGGATTAACTCCGAGCTTGTGGGAGATGATTTTGGGGTCGATCCCAGGCATGTCAGCGGGCGCCCAAGCGAAGACGTCGGAGTTGCTTCTGAAGAATCTGATCAGGTCATCCCGCTGAGTCCCCGTCAGGAGCGACCCGACCTAGACGATCTTTCCCTGGTCTCCTTCTTTTAGGGGAACCTCGGTCAGAGGTTCGACCGGTGCTCCACGGACCTCCTTCCGCTCGTCTCGGGTGTCCAAGGAACCTTTGATGTCATCACACGCCTCGGCACCGTCGGCATGTTGCTCGGGCGAAGTCGTTTCGGTAAGGCCTATCTTCACGACCCGCTGGCTCCCGTATGCCCGACCTATCACGCCCTGATCGAGAGGGAATTTTATCGCCAGGTGGTAGGTCAAGATCTGGGTCTGGAGGGAGTTCAGCGTCTGGCGGCCGAGGAGGACGTTGTAGGCCGATGGAACTTTCGCTACAATGAAGTCCACAGGCAGTATGCGCGTGCGGCCGGGCTCCCCGATCGTGAACTGCAGGGTGACCACCCCTTACGCCGGGATGGAGTGGTTGGTGAACTCCGAGAGGACGTGAGAGGTCGGTTTCAGGTCTGCTGGGGCGAGCCCCATACGAAGGAAGCAGTCGTGGAAGAGGATGTCCGCCTAGCTGCCCGAATCAATGAGTATTCGGTGGACCTCGTACCGGTGGATTTGGGCTGTGATCACCAGCGGGTCGTTGTGGGGCACAGATATGCCGTGGAGATCCTCGTTGCCAAAGGTGATGGGTTCTCGGCTTCTAGCCCTTTTGCTCGGGCGGTCGCCGGAGCCTGTGAAACGGCAGCCAACGGGGGAGCCCATGACATTTGATGAGGGCTCGCCCGCGCCTCCGTTGTGAAGGAGGCGACAGCGGGTGTTTGGATCTTCAGGGGGATCAGTTGCCATATGGGCGGAGATCGGAAGGCCAACTTTGCGTTTTGTGGAGTTGGTTCCCACAGACGGCGCCTACTATTCCATTTACATGAAGATGAAATGCAAACTGATGAAATAAGAATTTTCTTTTATTACCAAAGGCAAAGTTTTTACAAAGGGTATTCTGGGGCTCCTCAGCCCTACAAACTGCCCGGAGGCTTACTTCGGTCCCTTCATCGCTGGCATCACGGCCGGCCGGGGGCTTTACCACCGGAGATTTCGCCACCAGGGGCGCGCCCTGCTCCCCTCGCCATCTTCCACCGGAGGCTTCGCCACCGGAAGCGGAACCCAAGCGCGGAGCTCGCCATCATCGAACTCGGGAAGCTTCTCCTTCATGGCGTCCAGGGCCTTGTTCCTCGCAACGGCAGAATACTCCCCGAGCTCGACGTAAAACTGCTCTGACGCCTTATAATCGGCCACGGCTTTCTTAGCCCGAGCCTCGGCAACCTGGGCCTCCAGAAGCGCCGCCTCAGCATCTCCCGTGCCGGCGTCCCTCTCCTTCTCCATGGCCGCGAAGCGTTCAGCCAGATCTTCCAGCTTCCTATCAGCGACCCGGAGGGACGCACTCAGACGACGATGGACACCCCGATTCGCTGAATTGGCAAGCTCCGCAGCCTCCCCCCGGGCTGCCAGGACGTCGGCCCTTGCCCTCTCCAGGCACAAGTCACGCCGCAAAACCTCGACCTCCGAGGGAAACGCTTCTACTGGCCTCGGTGCGTGGAACGCCCCCTCGGCCTCCATACGAGCGGCAAGAGCGCAGTGTTGAAGGACCTGACGAAAAGCGGATGAGAAACCAGGAGGCCCTCGAGCCAAAGGAAGGAATACCAGAAAAACTACACGTAGAGGAGTTCGTACCTGGACCGCCCCCTGGGCCATGGCCTCCAGTTGGGCCCTCAGGGAGCCATGCAGAAGCTTTCCCCCGGCCGACTCCTTCATCCCGGCGAGCAGGCCAGCAGCAACGGAAAACCCAGATGGAACCGTGAATACGGCACCCCCTCTTGCACGGAAATCCCCAGAGAGACCCTCGACGACGACGCGTGAGAAATTGTCCTCTTTCTCTTAAGAGGGGCCCCGTCCTCGCCCTCCCCTCTGTCCCCCGTCTGGGGCTCGGATAACTGTGGACGTCTCTGGCCACCGCGGGAGCAACCACCAGGAGCCGTCAACGAAGTAGACGACCCTATCGCCGGCAGAATATCCGGCGCAGGGCATGAGCCAGCCAGGGGCTCGGCCGCGCCACTAGCCTCCCTCTGGCGCGAGCAACCCAAATAGTGGGGACGAACCATGTATTCAAAAAGAAGAAGAGCGCCGAGCAGCCGCGACTTAGGAGAGAGGAAATATGAAAGAGTAGGGGCCCTAGAGCGGGCCCCGCCCCTACTTATTGGTGCGAGAGGCCTTATCCAACGACGCCCGTCATCTCCCGCCAAAATGACCCCTCGCGTCCAGCGGCTCCGATCTCTCCACGTGTCGATCCTGCGCTGGACCGCGTCCCATCAGATGCCGCAGGCCTGCATACGTCACGTCAGCCAATCGCCGCTTGACACGTGGACCGTCGCTTCAGTGGCAGAATGCACGAACTGACGCACCTTCCTTAAATGCAGAGATCTCGCCCTGATTCGCTGGCAGAAAAGACAACTGACGGTCCGAGGACTTGTCCCGATAAAGCCTTAGGAAGGAGGTCACCTCGGGAGGCCTGGCAGTCCACTCCTGACCCGACCCGCTAACTGGTCGGGACAAGAGTGGGGGGCTAATGATGATGCTCAATACGGGCGATGCGAGAAATAGCTAAAGGACACGTGGCGGATGACGTGTCCCTGAACTCAGAAGAAAGAGCCCACAGGGGCTGACCAGGCCACTCCTGTATCCAATCTGCGAGCACAAGCTGACTCTCCTCAGAGCCTCTGGAAATTGACCTCCTCGGCCTCTCAGCTCGTCCCAAGCTACCACAGGACCAAGACTCCTCGGCGCTCTCGCTCGTCCCCGAGCTCCCAGCCGATGCCATCTTCCTCGGTCCCCCAACCGACCGACTCCACCACTCACACGCGTAACCGCAGCTCCGCAAATCTCGCCATGCGCAGATTTTCCGCCAGCAACATCCCACGTTCCACGCCATCACGATCCCCATCAACGGGCGATCCGCTCTTTACGCGGGCGTGACGTCGGGAGCGTAACTGCCGGTGAGATTCTCGCACCCGCTGCTGCGTGCTGCCGCCACTATATAAACCCCCTCACAGAGGGGTCAAGTAAGCCATTTTACTCCACTTAGCCGTTACTTCTTTGCAGGAGGGTTCTCGGTGGTACCAAACCACCCCGGGACTTCTTTGCAGGCACTCGGCACTAAACTCCTCAAATTACCAATCATACCAAAACCTATTGAGATCCACATGCAACAGAAGATCACCCCCAAAATCCACCGGGAGATCAACGAAAGACAACATCTGACGGAGACCCGAAAAAGACCTTCATCAAACAGTAACATAGCAGAGCAAGCTAAACAATCATAACTCCTAAACATCAACAAAGCTAATCTTAATTAACAAAACTTAATACTCAAAAAGCAGTGAAAAAGGGGAGGGAAAAGGCCAAATATTTAGATTTTATGGTGTGGGACGAGCACGATCTTCTTGCGGCCAAGGTGGTCACAGCAATGAGAGAAGCAACACTGAGGAATTCATGGGACCCACTAATCATTAAATCAGGATGAGATCGAGTTGAGCTGAAGTGTGGGGGATTTCGTCGGTGGTGGAGGCGCAGTGGCTGGAAATGGCGAGGTAGGTCGGAGGTGAGTTCAGCGGCGACGGTGGTGCCAGAAGAGAAGGGGTTGGAGATGTGGATGAGAGGTTGAAGAAAGGAAAGGCGTTACCATTTATATTCATTGTAATTTTAGATGAGATCTGTATACTTTATTTCTTTAATAATTCTCCCTCTATATATCTCTCTTTAAAATCCTCCAACCAAACATGGCCTTACTTGATTATTGTCTAATAATTATTATTTATTGACATTGGTATGCATTGCTGCCTGTTTATTTACCTATACGTGGCTCAAAGAGATTGGTTGAACCGGCTCCCTGTTGTTGAGACGGCTTACGATGGGGAGAAACACCGAAGTGATTTCCACAAAAATGATGCATCTGTAACAGCAAACATCATCATTGTGGCCACACTCTCAGTATTATAACTTTCAATAAATCATCATGGAAACCCTAGATCGAAGAAGAAGGAGAAGAAGCTAGCTTTCATCAATCAAATCAATCAATGGCGGCGGCATCGCAGGAGGAACAAGTTCAGGCATCACACATCCTGATAAAGCACCAGGGCTCCAGGCGCAAGGCTTCCTGGAAGGACCCAGAGGGTCGCACCATCGCCGCCACCACCAGGGACTCCGCGATCGATCGGCTCCGGGTCCTCCGAGACAAGATCGAATCGGGCCAAGACAAGTTCGAGGTCCTCGCCGCCGAGCACTCCGACTGCAGCTCCGCCAAGCGCGGTGGCGATTTAGGTAAATTGATTTTTCTTATTGATGTTCTTGATTTTGATCTAGGGGTTATTTTGTTACAGAGGTTTTTGAGTTGTTGCCTTGTTGGATCAATTTGATTTACTAATTGAAGAGTGAATTTTTCTTACTTCTGAAGATTGATTCCTTGGGGTTGAAATAAAAGAAGAGACTTTTGGGGTTTCTTGGAAAATGATGATTTCATGTAGGGGTGATAGTGTGAAAGATAGGATAAGGGATGAGTGTATTGGTAACAAGTTATACGTCACTCCTATAGAGGATAAGATGAGAGAACCAAATAAGATGACTTAGACATGTTCAACGGGAAACCAATAAATTCTATAGTAAACAAAGTGATAAAATTGTAGTTAATGGTGCAACTAGATAGACCGAGACGAACATTGCTAGAGATAATTAAGAATGATATGTTATTGCTTAATTTGACTGAGGATACGGTCCTTAACAAAGAAGAATGGAAGGAATGTATTCATATTGTTGACCACAATATTGGGATAAAGGTCTGTTGTTTTTGTCAATGTCCTAAATTTCGGATGTCGTGTTGTGTCGGACCTAAGATTTTGATGTCGGATATCATATCGTGAAATGTCGGGTGGTAGTATCAAATATCGGGTTCTAAATTTTTGTAATGCAAATGTTATTTATTTAACTTATTTTTTTTTTGAAAAAAATGCATTTATTCAAATTTTTAGTTTTATTAAATTTATTTCTTCCTCAATAGCTCACCGTTAGAGCCGTTGTCTATTAATCGAACTGTCATAGGTACGAATCCTACTTGAAACGAGGGCTGAAAAAAGATGATACTAAGGAGATGAAACAAGATTCTTACAAAGTAAGTTGGTCCAAATGTACTTAGTTATTTACAATGCCCATAACCTAAAAAAGAAAATTACTCTCATAATTTTTTCCTTATAACCGTAAATGTCGGCCTAAACGCCGATATCACTACATTTTGACATTTCGGCTGAAATCACAAAAAATGTCTGCCAATTTTTTTGCATGTCTGTCGTTTTCTTTCCAAAACCGACATTTCGGTGACATTTCGGCGATGTCGGCCATTCGGCCGACATTTAGAACACGGGTTTTTGTTGTTGTGGTTGTTGTTGGTGGTGATAGCTTGAAATGGTGTTAATTCTATTTATGAGCAGTGTTTAGAGTGTTGTAGGTGATAATAGTGCGAGAGGAAATGGCACGCGCCTAGTTTCATATTTATTGATCCTTGTTTTCAAATTGCCTGGCTTATAAGAGTTGTGGTATTATGAATCAAAATAAGACTTGACATCAGAATAAGAAAGGGACATATGGCAGGTAATATTAATTTAAACCCCGCCACACAATGCTAGACCTCATAGATGATATAAGTCATGGTGATGATACTCGATACCGGGGCTTCCCCATATCATGACACGTGGCAAGTGACGTGTCCCAAAGCCTACGAGAAAGGATCAAGAACGGTACATTAGAAGCATGCCCCGGGTCCTCGACCCGAGAATGTTCCCGACCTTCGGTGGCCTTCCAGACCACTCCCAGGCCCGCCTTACAAGCAACCGCCGGCTCGGCTCCGAGCCTTCCGACTCGCTGAGTTCCCTCAGCCCCCAAGCTCGCCTCCGAGCTATCACAGAACCAAGCTCGCTCGGCCTCCCGCTCTTTCCCGAGCCTCCTGCCGAGCTTAGCTTCCTCGGTCTCATCGACCGACCCGCAGCACTGTTCGCAGGCGTCTCCGCGAATCGCGCCAGACGCGAGATACCCGCCGCCCACGATTCCGCGTTCCACGCCATCGCGTTATCCCATTAACGAGCATATCTCGTCATCAGCGGGGAATCCCGTCTTTCATGCGGGCGTAACATCAGGGACGTAATGGCCGGCATGAATCTCGTGCCTGCTAGCCCATGGCTGCCACTATATAAACCCCTCTTTCAGATGACCCAGGTAACGCAATTTTACCCCAATAGGCCGCTACTCTGCCCATTTAGCCCGTAACTTGATCGTCGGAGGGTCCTCGGTGGCACAACCACCCCGGGACTTCCTTGTAAGTAGCTCGGCTTAATCCACGTCAAGCCCACTGAGATCCACACGCACAAAAAGGGGAAACCCTCAGATCTAATCTCAGCCGCTCGTCACCACTCGCTGCGGATCAACGGAAAGTAACATCTGAAGGAGATCCATCAGTTGACGCCGTCTGTGGGAAGTGACGTGTCCCAGAGCCTTCCGAGGGTACTATTGGCCGACGATTCATCAGGACGTCCAGAAGCTCGTCAGGAGGTGCAAAAGCTGCCAACTCCATGGCAGCATAACTCGCCTTCTTGCCACCGAGCTAACAGCCTTAACATCCCCCTGGCCGTATGCCCAGTGGGGAATGGACATGATAGGCCAGTTTCCTACCGGTACGGACGGGCACAAATACGTCCTCGTCACCGTAGACTACTTCACGAAGTGGATCGAGGCCGTCCCCATCCGGAAACCGGACACCACTATGACTACCAAGTTCCTGCAGAACAACGTAATATTCCGGTTCGGTATCCCGAGGTGTATCATCACCGACCACGGGACAAATTTCGAGTACGAAAATGTTAAGGAATTTTGCAGCGAATACCATATCCTTATGAAGTTTGCCGCGGTCGCGCATCCCCAGTGCAACGGGTAAGCCGAGGTCGTTAACTGGGACATCCTCCGAGGGCTTCGGACACGCCTAGAAGGACGACAAGGCAGTTGGGTCGAGAAACTATCCCGGGTCTTATGGGCCTTGCGCATATCGAAGAAGACCCCTACCGGAGAGACCCCTTTCAGCCTCTACTATGGAACCGAGGCAATGGTCCCGGCGAAGATCGGGCTGCCCAGTTACAGGATCGAGCACTTCGACGACGAAGCTAACACCTCAGCCCTCCGGACTAATCTGGACGTGTTGTTAGAGAAACAGGACCGGGCTCAGATCAGAGCTGCCGCATATTAACAGCAAACCGCCCGTTACTACAACGCGCGTGTCAAGCGTCGCTTCTTCAAAACCGGAGATTTAGTCCTAAGGAGGAACGAGTTCGTCGATCAAGGCAAGCTGCATAAGTTTTCCCCGAAATGGGACGGTCCCTTCCTCGTCTCCGAGGTCTTGCCCTGCGGAGCCTACCATTTACAAGATGCGAATGGTCGCAAATTTCCACGGCCTTACAACGTCGAGAAGCTCAAGCTGAATGTATATTCCTTCTTTCACAAAAGTAATGTAAATTTTTCCAAAGTTTTATTTAATAATAAGAGGAAAACAATAGTGCATCACAAAAAGGAGAATTTTATTTATTCGAAAGGTATTATAGGCTCCTCAGCCTTGCATCAAAAAGAAAAATAAAAATTTTACAACAGCGGAGGGAGGGGGTGCAAGAAGCATTGCTCGTGGTACTCCGAAGAAACTGCGGTCAGACGAGTCCTGTCCGCCTCGGACCTCTGCCTCTGATGCTGCCCGTGAACCCTCGAGGCCACGGACGGGCCGGAGGGCTCTCCAGCCAGGCACCCATCGGCGAGACGCCTCAGTTGGTAACACTCGAGGACGAGTGCCACCGAACGACCCCGCCGAACTCATCGAGATCAGACCAAGACGACATAGTGATCTTAGCTTGCCAACCGTCTCATCTTTCAGTTGTTCGGACAAGGGGTTGTACAGCCCGGCGACGCCCTCCAATTCGAATACATCAAGAGTTGGAGCAGGGGTGATTGCCGGGGAAGCAAGCGTCCGACATGATCCTCCACACGCTAAACCACCGCCTACAACGTCTCCTTGGAGATCCGCTGATTGTACAAATATACGTCTTCGAAGGAAATAATCTCGGAAATGGAGAAAGGGAATACGTCTTTTATTATGTTTCAGGGTGTAAAGCTAAGCATGGGCAACACATCCTCCTCTATTTATAATCCCAAACAGAATCCTTAAGGACCCAAATTTGCGCACTCATGGGCGCGAGTCATGGGATCCGCCCAAATTATTCCAATGCCACACCGCCACGTGGCGAAAATCCCTTATTTCTCGGCAAACTGAAGTCGGACCGACACAGCTCTTCGAAACCCTTCGCCTCCCCCCATGCGTTTCTACCACGTGCTGCCCGCGACGGTCGCTCTTCCCGATATTCACACCTTGGAAGGTCGAGTAGAGCCCCGCGACACCGAGCAGCTTCCCTGCTCGGTCTATCCTTGGCTGGTAATCTCTTACCCAACGACGCCAAGGATCAAAGCCCTCGCCAAGAGACAACCGAGCAGCAACCAAGCTCGATCCTTCCTTAGCAGACAACTCCTTGCCCTCCCGCACTAAGGATCTAAGCCCTCATCAAGAGCCAACAGAGCAGCGACCCTCTCGGTCTATCCTCAACAGGCAACTTCTTGCCCTCCCGTGCTAAGGATCTAAGCCCTTGTCAAGAGGCCACCGAGCAGCTTCCCTGCTCGGTCTATCCTTGGCTGGTAATCTCTTACCCAACGGCGCTAAGGATCAAAGCCTTTGCTAAGAGGCAACCGAGCAGCAATCCTGCTCGGCCCATCCTTAGCAGGCAACTCTTTGCTCTCCCGTGCTAAGGATCTAAGCCCTTACCAAGTGGCAACTAAGCAGCGACCCTGCTCGGTCCATCCTTAGCAGGCAACTCCTTGCCCTCCCGCGTTAAGGATCTAAGCCCTCGTCAAGAGACCACCGAGCAGCTTCCTTGCTCGGTCTATCCTTGGCTGGTAATCTTTTACCAAACGACGCCAAAGATCAAAGCCCTCGCCAAGAGGCAACCGAGCAGCTATCCTGCCCAGTCAATCCTTAGCAGGCAACTCCTTACCCTCCCGCGCTAAGGGTCAAAGCCCTCATCAAGAGTCCTCCGAGTAGCTTCCCCGCTCGGTGCATCCTTGGCCGGTAATCTCTTACTCAACGACGCCAAGGATCAAAGCCCCTATCAAGAGGCCACCGAGCAGCTTCCCTGCTCGGTCCATCCTTGGCTAGTAATCTCTTACCCAACGACGCCAAGGATCAAAGCCCTCATCTAGAGGCAACCGAGCAGCAACCCTACTCGGTCCGTCCTTGGCTGGTAATCTCCTACCCAACGACGCCAAGGATCAAAGCCCTTATCAAGAGGCCATCGAGCAGCTTCCCTGCTCAATACATCCTTAGAGGGTGACTTCCTACACGTCTTTACTAAGCGATCTCCACCTCGACATCGGGACCATGGAGATACCGATCTTGCACCGGTCTTTGCACACTTGGCAAATGGTTGAGTTCAACTCAACGTGCGATCGCTAGATGAAAAATCGATTTCCGACTAAACGCATTATGAAAGCAGGACCGCACAAATAGAGATTTTACCACAAACAAAGGGAAAATATGTACGCAAAGAACACTGCAAAAAGATTTTATTCACAAAAGTCGGAAGTCTTTACAGGGATATTATGGGCTCCCCAGCCTTACAAAAACGTCCGGATGCTTACAAAATTTCAGCGCAAAAGAAAATAAGGAAGCGAGGAGATTCAGGCCTCGGGGCCGGGGAGAACTTCGATGAGCTCCGCTTCTACCACCACAACCGGGATGGCGTCTTGAAGGTCGGTGCCCACCGCAAGAGCCTCGGCGCTGGGAGCCAGGGCGACCGACTTCTCCCTAATGCTCCCACCAGGGGCCTTTCCCCAGCAGCGCTTCCGGGGTATTCCCCCGTGCCTCACCCTTGAGGGGATACTCACCCCGGAGCCTGTCGTCAGGAAACTCCGGCATCAGGGTCTTGACGGCGTCGAGGGCCTCAAGCCAAACGAGGGTAGCGGCTTCAGCGAGGTCGACGTAGTGCTGGTCCGACTTCTTGTAGCTCTCCATCGCCTTCGACGCTCGGAGGTCAGCACGCCTCGCTCCTTCCTTCGCCGTCTTGTTCTCCCTCCGGAGGGTGTTCGCCGTCTTCTTCAGTGTGGCGACAGGCACCCTGGAATCTTCCAACTTAGCCTCGGCGACTCGGACGGCCTCTCGGCAGCTGGCGATCTCCCGATTCCCAACCGCCATCCGGTCTTCGAGGGCGGCGACCCTCTCCATTGCCGCTTGCAGCTCCAGCCTCGAGCTCTCCTCCCACGAGGAGGACTCGCCCGCGATCTGTATCGTCGGGGTAATTTCCTTGTCCTCCATATTGACAACGAGGGTGCAGTGCTGGAGGACCTGAAGAAAACAAGGAAGGGGTTAAAAAGAGAAAAGGGGGCACCTAGTCTGACAAACAAAAAGTACTGAATAAAAACCCGAGCGAGGTGCGAACACTGACCTGCACAGCCTCCTGGGCTATGGACGCTATTTGGGCCCTGAGGGTCTCCCAAAGGATTCTGCCCCCAGCCGACCTTTCCATCTCCGAGAGCAGGCTGTAGGCGACGGAAAGCCCTGAGGGCACCTCGAAGCGAAGCTCCTCTTCATCCATGATGATCGGGGAAGCCGGGGTACGGGGAACCGTCCTATGGTACCTCTTGAGGAGAAACGCAGGAGAACCAGCCTTGCCTCCCACCTCTAAAACCCGGGGCTCCTGCTCCCGAGTGTGTTTTTGGCTCGGCTCATGGCTGGACTCCAGGGCCCGGGGCGTGCTCGAGCGCCTGGCCGGAGCGGCCGCCGGTGGAGCCGGACTCGATGACGGGCGAGAGGGGCCGGCACTTCCGGTCTTCCTCCCCCTCTTCTGTTCGACAAGCGCCGCCCGAAATTTAGCTCGGTCCATCAGTTCTGCAAGAAGCGAGAATACAAAGCAGGAGTTAGCAACGCCAGAAGAAAGTGGAAGATTACACAAGTCTAAACAGGTCGCCTAAAAACTCCTAATTTATCCGCAAACTGAGCGGGGCTGAGCCCGGTCCAACTGAGGGCCTGCTCAGGCAGCAACACATCGGCCCGGGGGAGGGGCTCCCATTCCGCCACCGCCACCACGTCGGGATCATTCGACCGCCTCACCCGCGGGCAGTTGGCCCTATTCCACTGGATGGGCATAGGCCAATCCTCATCCTCGGGTGGCCCGACAAACAAAAACTTCCATTTGTGGATGGAAGAAGGTACTACGACGACCCCTGACCCGACATCACCTTCCCGGTGCTTTCTAAAAGAAATGTATACCCAACTCGGCTCGTCCTTACGACTGCCGGGATGGTTTTTGTAGCAGAGAGAGGAGAGGAGAAGGCTCAAACTGAAAGGGATCTCCCGCAATTTCAACTGGACCAGGAACTCGAGGAGAATCCTCCAAGAGTTCGGCACTGACTAGCCTGGGGCTAACTGAAAACAATTCAACGCCGCACTCACCTCGGGGGAGAAGGGCATGCGCATTCCGGCCCAAAAGGCTTCCAGGTACAAGGCAATTTCCTTACCCCGTATCTGGTCTGCCTTCTCCCCCTCCCCAGCCAGACGAAGCGAGTAGCCGGGAGGAATATGGAAGAGCCCGGATGGTGGCAAGCTCGTCCGCATGCCTCAATATGGATGACGCGTCACGGACGCCCCTGACCTGCGCTTTGGGGTCCGTCCCCACCGCACGACCCCGGGAAGCGCGACTAACCCTAACCTCCCGGGAGGACTCCGACCCTGACGAAGAGGAGGAAGCTGTAGAAGACTCTTTAGATTCTACCCGATTTATCTTGACAAACTCCTCAAAGGAAGACATCTAACCTGAACAGAGGAAGGGTACGTCCGAGAGAAGAACGTAGGAAATCCGACCTAGAGGGAAGAGCGCCGAGCTAACACAGGGAGGGAAGAGGAAATTATAGCGAAGTGTGGACCCTCGGGGATCCCACCTCTATTTATAACAATCGGCAAACACATCCAGGGGCGCCGATCGTTTTCCGCTAAAATGACACTTCGCATTCAACGGCCGTCGACGCTCCACCTGTCGCACGCGCATCGGGCGCGTCCCATCGAGCGTGAGAACACCAGCGACCCGTCACGTCAACCAACCAGCGTCTGATACGTGACCTGGCGCTCCAATGAATGTACGCTCGAATCGGCGCATCCTCTTTAATGTGGGATCTCTTACCTGATCCGCTGACGTCACCAAGAAAATACAATCAATTGCCCGGGAATACGCACTGACGATATCTTCAAATAGGGGCTTACCCCGGGTGATCGGTCAGACCACTCTCAACCCGACCCGACCCATTAATGGTTCGAGACGAGAGTGGGGGGCTAATGATGATACTCGATACCGGGGTTTCCCCAGATCATGACACGTGGCAAGTGACGTGTCCCAAAGCCTACGACAAAGGATCAAGAATCGTACATTAAAAGCATGCCTCGGGCCCTGGACCCGAGAATATTCCCGACTTTCGGTGGCTTTCCAGACCACTCCCAGGCTCGCCTTACAAGCAATCGTCGGCTTGCCTCCGAGCCTTCCCACACGCTGAGTTCCCTCAGCCCCCTAGCTCGCCTCCGAGCTATCACAGAACCAAGCTCGCTCAGCCTCCCGCTCGTTCCCGAGCCTCCCGCCTAGCTTAACTTACTCGGTTTCATCGACCGACCCGCAGCATTGTTCGCAGGCGTCTCCTCCACGGCTTCGCGAATTGCGCCAAACGCGAGATACCTGTCGTCCACGATCCCGCGTTCCACGCCATCCGTCCCTCCATTAACGAGCGTATCTCGTCATCAGCGGGGAATCCCGCCTTTCACGTGGGCGTAATACCTGGAGCGTAACGGCCGGCGTGAATCTCGCGCCCGCCAGCCTATGGCTGCCAGTATATAAACCCCTCTCAGATGACTCAGGTAATGCAATTTTACCCCAATAGGCCGCTACTTTGCCCATTTAGCCCGTCTAACTTGATCGTCTGAGGGTCCTCGGTGGCACAACCACCCTGGGACTTCCTTGCAGGTAGGTCGGCTTCATCCACTTCAAGCCCACTGAGATCCACACGCACAAAAAGGGAAAACCGTTAGATCCAATCTCAGCCGCTCGTCATTACTCCCTGCGGATCAACGGAAGGTAACGTCTGAAGGAGATCCAGAGATCCATCACATGGTCACTGTTGTAGGAATGCAATGCATAGCTGGTAATTAGCGCTTACGCTACCTCCTAGTTTTATCTGAAGATTGAAAATCAGCTTCTATTGGGTATGTTAGGTTAACACCCTTTATATAAAGCATGAAGAACAGAATGCATATGCAGGGAGAAAAGTGATTTTATGTAATTTATGTTACAATGTAGCTGCAGAGTGTTTTTCGGCACCCTATTGAGATAGCAATACGTGCATTGGTGAGGCATGTACAGATACCCCCTGTCTAGGGTTGGCTGGGGTTTATTGATTGCAGGTATCCGAATCTTCGGCAGCCACGGACTAAGCTGATGTTAATTACCCATCGCCTTTGGAGCAAGAGACCTCCGATTAACGGATTAAATTGGTCATGTGAATTCAATATGCAGTATGTATGTGTTGTATTTTGAAGGTGCTTTAGATGTATGCAGAGTTTACGGGAATCCAGCTACTCGGATAGCGGGCTAGGGTCAAGGGGGCTAGCAGCCCCCTTGCGGGTGCAGGCAGCGTCCCGTTAGAATTTTTTTCAAAGGAGGAAGTGTTTTTTGAGTGTAGAACGTGTTGGAAAAAGAAGGGTGGGGAGCGTCCTAAGGACGCGTGAGACAACACGTGACCGCTGAGCGGCAGCGGGTCACGTGCTAGGCAGTGGCCGCTGGGTGCCCGCGGACGCATGCCCTGCATGTGGCCGCTGGGTGCCAGCGGATTGCGTGCACGGCACGCGAGGGATTTAGCCCCTGGGCTGGGAGTTCAACTCCCGAGGGGCTTTGGAGTTAAACTCCTAGAAAAAGAGAGATTTTTATTTTGATTTCTCGGAATTCAGATGAGTTAAACTCCTAAAGAAAAGATTTTTATTTGGAGTTAAACTCCTAGAAGATTTTCGGAGATGATAAAAGGGGACCCCTTTCTTCTCCTTTGAGCCTTAGATCCTCTCTTGAGCCTTGGATTCTCCTAAAATGGGATTTTTGGAGATGAGTCTCCTTCCTCTTCTCTTTCCGTTGGATCTTGAAGAAAAAAGGTGGTGAGATTTAAAAATCTCCTCTTTTAGAGATTTGATGGGAGACCCGAGCTCCCCTTCAAGGGTTTTATGGTGAAAAGCTATTTCTTTTTGGGAGAAGATTAGTTAAACTCTTGAGTTAATTCAAAAAAGAAAAGAAGGTTTAAAATCTTGAGGAAGAAGGAGACACAGAACCCTAGAAATTATGAGAATGAAAGTTATTGATTTTCTCATCATGTTTGCTTTTTATAGGATACACACTTTACATATAGCCTTTTGGGCTTTTCCAAATGGCACTTGTGCTTTCCCGTGCCTCATGTACTCATTTCTTTTTGCACATAAGCCACGGGGTTTACAAAATTTTGGCTTTTTGCCCATTTTCCGTACATTTATTTTAAAAATACATTAAACTAATTTATTACTTCATTCTTTCATGGGGACAATCTCTACCATGCTCGGTCTTGCTTGGGCTCGGGCCCACTTGCTTCGGGGTTGACTTTGACTTGGTCAACCGGGGTGTAATTTTTTTCTCAACAAAGTGTTCCTATCAATAAATGCACACTGCGTGTATGGGTTGTGTGTATGAAATTGATGGATTTTGTTCTATATGGAGATTGATTTGGTTTGGTTCCCCATGGAGGGTCGAAGCTGCCCTTTTAGTGACTTGTACGGTCGATACTGCTATTTTTGCAACTTGGACGGTCGGTGTTGCCATTTTTGCTATTTGGACGGTCGGTGTTTGATTTGACTTACTCTGCTTTTTGCGGTGTCAGGATTGATTTGTTTCCGAGGTGGAGCTTGATTCCACCAAGGAGGTGATTGCTTCCAAGGTAGAGCTTGATTCCGCCGAGAAGGCCGTTGGTGTTGAATCGGTTGATTTCATTGGTTTTGAAGTTCTTATCCATTCCATGGGACCTTTTGAGCTTGGAACCGCTGCCAGTGGGACTTTGATTTGATTTATTTGATTTCTGTCTCGTCTGGTGGGACTTGAATTTGAGTGGGACTTGAAATTTGGATTTTGTTTGGCATCAGCATCGCTGCACTGGAAAAATGCCAGGAGCGACTCATCATTTGCTCTGGAAAGACTTGGGATTTGGGTTTGGGATCGGTATCAACACTGCAAGCACTGAAGCATTAATGTCAGGAGCGACTCATCATTTGCTATTGTCCGTTAGGGAGCGATGGCTTAGGAGGTAGGTTTAGATCCCTATCGTCTAAGGCTTTTTAATTTTATGAGCCATAACGGTCTCATAAAAGCGTTTTCTCGCTAGGAGTCGAGAGGATCTCGTATATGTGTTTTCTCCCTAGGAATCATGATGATTTCTAAGCGTGTTGCTCCTTTGTGAATCGTAAGGATCTCACGCGGGAATATTCTCCTCACAAGGTCGAGAGGACTTTGCGAGTGCATTTTTGTCTTCTTTTCACAATTTTGCGCCCTTTCGGGTTTTCACAAACTTGCCGGCAGTTCTGCTGTTTTTACTCACGGAGCCCTTTCGGGTTTTTTTCCGTGTCCGTTTTGCTTGTGGACATACCGTTTTTTATTTTGATGGAGCTTCATCGCGGTAGGAATTCAAATGTAGTCTCATCGGTAGGACTTGGGAGAAATAGGGGTCGTTTACGTCCATGGATTGTATACGGTTTTACAGGATGTATGATCCAGATCGTAGGGCCGGCATGCTCAAGTCGTCTGCGACTTGGAGTATTCACGCGTAGTATTTCTTGAGATCTCGGCCATTGATGGGTGGCATAGGCCTTTTTCCCTCGGCATCTATCAGCTGGTAGGATCTGTTCATATCAGATTTTTTGCATTTTCATACCGCCCAAATTTTGTCACATTGCATATCGGTAGATACTCTTGAGCCGTGTTTGCTAGTCAATTGCAGAATACAGGTTTTCGGTTCGAAAACGGTGAAATTCATGGAAAACACGACAAAATCCGGGTTCCTGCCAACCACTGAGAAAACACGGTCTCCGCTCTTCATCCGTATGTTGCCAGATACCAGTTTAAGAGACAAAATGTCAAATCAATGTCGCTTTCATGCACATGGCTCAAGGGCAGCACAAGATCCAAGAAATCTACGCGGAGCTCGAGGCAATCATGCCAAATCTTGACAAAAAGTCCACCTTTCCCTCAACAGAAATTCTGGAAAAATCGTGGAGCCAAATTGAGAAAATACATGTACCAGAATTATGTACACTGAAGACCAGGGAAGCACAAAAAGACAGAGCCCCCAACTCATCTATATGGCCGCGGAAACGCGGCCTAAGCATGCTTAGGCCGCGGATCCGCGGCCGTATGGTGGCGGCAGATCGTCAAACTTTGGGGGTATTTTGGTCATTCCATGTTGGTTCTGCTTGTTGCCCAAGGTTTTCATTTTTCAGCCTATAAATAGCCCAGAACTTTGTGAAGGAAAGGGTCCATATTCTTGTATTTTCATTTTTCTAGGTTTAGTTGTGTTTCTTCTTCCTCTTCTCACCTCTTCTCCATTAAACTTGTAGTGAGCTTGTGAGTGAAGAGTGATGAATAAAGAAGAACCGTTTATTATCATGCTTGTCTTGCTTTTTCTATAATTGTTGTAATTTTAATTCGTTAACTAGTTGTTGTTATTTCTTGTTGTTTCTTTCTTCTCTCTTTTTCTTTATCCTTAAAACGACCATGATGCTTACGCTCGATCCTCGCCAAGGTGAGGTCGCAAATAGCTAGTCGTATTCTTCTAATCTCTTTCTTTCTATCTTCCTCTTTTGTTTTATTTTATTTTTCCGTATCATGATGTGTGAGTAGTTCATACTTGTTAGGGTAGGATAAGAGAAGGAAATCTCTCTCACTCTTTCCTTGCCCAACAGCTTAATTCGACTCCTGTTAATTGAACCACAATCCGCTCCTTACGGCACCCTATCCTACATGATAGCGGTAATTCCGTAGTGAGACCGGTTGTGGTTGAATTAACCGGAGGTTATGGCTAAGAGCCAAGAACGGACGGACAATCACCAAAAGGAAGGACTTATGCGTTGGAAAGCCTAGCTTATACTCGCAAGTTCCTTCCTAGTCGTGCTAATCCCCGTTGTTGCCGATTACCGTAACACCGATATTAAGAGGGGCAACGAAAGATGTGGACACTCCTAACTTAAACTAACCTAATCCTAACCCTAACAAGCTCTCTTTAAATATCAACTCAACACTTAGATAACCACAACAAAATCTGAAAAAACCGGACTTAACTCGTTAAAACACATTGAAAAAGACTTCCCTCTCCCTGCGGACGACCCGTACTCAACCGGCTAGCTACAAGCGAAACCGTCTTGATTGCGGTATTTAAACTAAAACTTGAACATGCAGAATCGCTAACAATCAAATGGCGCCGTTGCCGGGGAGACGGTAGTTTATTTCCTTGTGTAATTTCGGGTTAACTTGTGAATATAACCAAAAAAAAAAAAAAACAAAAAAAATATACATTGTAAAAAAAAAACCATCTTGTTGTTTTTGATTAGCTTTTGTGCAAGTGTGCAGGAAAATACGAAGTTCAAGATCGGCGCCAAAGACGTCGGATAAGACGGAGTTCAAGTACAGTGCCAAAGACGTGGGAAGATAGACCCACATTTAGCGGCTACACCGCGACGGACAAAACGAAGCAAACGGTCTACTTTAAGATTCTGGAGCAGTTACAGTGAGCAAATCCAGATTCGGGGTCTTAAAAACAGCAGAGGACACCCAAAACAGCCCACACCAAAATTTCAGAGCCCCAACTCCCCAATTCCGCCGCGGAACCGCGGCATAAGCAAGCTTAGGCCGCGGATCCACGGCCACTTGGTGGGGTCAGTGGGCCAAAATCTCTCTGTAAGTCTCTCTCCTCTCTCCCACTCCTCTGGACTCCAATAAATTGTGTTTTCTGCAGCCTTCTTTGCGCAAACTCTTCTCCCCCTTTCAATAAACTGTTCTTGTGCAGGATTCTTTGCGCCGCAAATAAAAATTGTTTGCAGTTGATTTGCTACTGCTTTGCATTTCTTTAATACGGACTTAAGGGGCTTGAAACCAATCCAGATTGGGTGGGGATTTCATCACCCTTCCCAGGACCCCAAAAATCACAAAAGCATATGCATTGTCCATTGTAAATTAAAAAATACTAGACTTCAGCCCTAAGGACTTCGCGCTCATTAGGAGAAGATAAACCGTGTTTAGAACCTCGCTTAACGGTATATTGTTTACGGGGTGTCTAGGAAAGTGTTAAAGGCGCAACCGCCGAAAGAGAAAGGGTTATTTAATTAAGGAACTTCGCGAAAGCGTTGGACAACCTCCCCTTATCTCTGCACTTACCTGGCCTCGTGATCAGTGTATTTTTAAGCCCGTTTCTCGACACTGTTTAACTTCGACAATCAAGTTCAGGAGCAGGTCTAGTAGACCTAGGTTACCCTAGATCTAGGTGTGATTGTGCATATCTTGTTTGTGATTGCTTAAGCCGTATTTCCGTACATATAAATCTCTTTCTAAAAACAAAAAAGAAAAGAAAAAAATCAAAAACTTTTATAAAAACTTGCCCTTTGTCGCCAAATCCATTTTTCACCCACCACCCATCGCCTTTCTCCATTAACGTTTTCTTACCCTCACCTTCTCCGCTTTGACTATACTAAACTCGTTTAGTGTATGTCCGCTTGAACTCGGGACACTAGTGCCCGTCTAGTCCGCGTTACGTTAGTCGCGACCGACTACGCGATCGACTCCGAAGTCGATACTCCGTCCACTCCTCTTTCACCCCTTCCTTTGCCGGCCAACTCCGACGTTGACCGGAATTCTGTTCATACATCTTCGCCTTCACCTTCACCAACCTCTTCTTCCGCGATGTCGGGATTTAATCCGAACATCTCTTTGACCACCCCTGGATTGGCTCCACCTCCTACGGAGACCAATATCCCACCACCACCGCCTGTTGTAGCGCCACAGCGAATCGCGCTCCAGGATCGTTTCTATCCCACCCGTTCTGCACTTCCCACCTGCCTTTCTCTTCCTCCGGCCAATGGGGACAACTTTGAAATTAAGCCCCACTTCATCAACATGCTTCCACGTTTTCATGGGCTTGAATCTGAAGATGCCTATATCTTCATCAATAAATTTCAAAACGTCTGTGCCATGATGAAAACCACCCAGCTGTCGGACGATGCTATACGTCTACGGGTCATTCCGTTCACTTTATGCGATCTTGCTGAAAAATGGCTGTATAGCACCGCGTCCCATTCCATAACCAGCTGGGACGAGTTTGTTAAAGCGTTTTTGAAAAAATTCTATCTGAATAATAAAACCGCAAGGATTCGAAATGAAATCAACCAATTCTCCCAGCTTCCTTCTGAACCCTTCTGGAAGTGCTTTGACCGGTACAAAGACCTTCTTGTTCAGTGTCCTCACCACGGTATAGAGAAATGGCAGCTTTGCCAAACCTTATACGAGGGACTGAACCCAGCAACGAAGCAGTTGTTGGAAACCATCTGTCAGGGCCACTTCCTATCGAAATCTGACGAGGAAGCGTGGCAATTCTTTGACGACCTTGCGGAGCAAACGCTACAGTGGGAGAGCACCAGACCGACTTCTTCTTCTTCTACCTCCACTTCTACCGGTCAGTCTAGGGTAGGAATCCACCAACTTGATGTCTCTATTGCGATGAAAGCTGAAATGGCTGCAATAACAAGAAAGCTTGAAGCGATAGAGAGCAAATTTTCTGCTCCTGCCCCTGTTCTCCCCCTTCGTACCATTTGCGCTTGTTGTTCCGATCCTTCCCACTTGACCGAAGAGTGTCCTTACAATCCACCCTCGCAAGGACAGGATCAGGTTAATGCTGCATTCCAGCAAAGACCGAGGAATGATCTATACTCTTCCACCTACAATCCCGGTTGGAGGAACCACCCCAATTTCGCCTGGAATCAGAATCAGAATCAATTCCAGGGCAACAATTTCCAAAGGGCCCCTCCGCCGCAACAACAAGCGCAACAACAAACTCAACATCAATATCAGCAGCCTTTCCAACCCCAACCTTTCCAAAATCAGACGAACAACTTTGCACCCAACAATTCTTTTCCACCAAACAACTTTGTTCCGTCAAACAACGATAAGGTTTTCTCGCTCGAACGAAGTCTGGAGGCGTTTGTTAAACAATCGACTCAATCCACCGCCAACATCCAGTCTTCCATTCAATCCTTAGTGCAACACACTGCCGCACACGGGCAAAGCATCAAGACCATCGAGGTCCAGATTGCACAGCTGAACACGGCCTTAAGCGAGCGAGAAAAGGGGAAGCTCCCGTCCCAGCCACTTCCAAATCCCGGTCACCCACATAATGCACATGTTGCTGTT
Organism: Agapanthus africanus; assembly: GCA_030015575.1. Taxonomy (NCBI): domain Eukaryota; kingdom Viridiplantae; phylum Streptophyta; class Magnoliopsida; order Asparagales; family Amaryllidaceae; genus Agapanthus; species Agapanthus africanus. The sequence goes on from CM057339.1 coordinate 35,881,918, forward strand.
GAACAACAAAACCATAATGTGAGTGCCGTGACCACACTGAGATCGGGGAGGATGCTGCAAAACAACAATGGCAAACGAATCAACGATGACACCCCGGCCGCCGCTTCTTCTTCTTCTTCTTCGTCTTCTGAGCCTATTCTCCGTTCTTCAACAGGCTCTCCTTCCTCTCCTTCTGCTCTGAACGGACCCACTTCTCACTCCACGAAGACACCTATTCTGGGATCCGTTCCGACTCCACAATCTCCTCCTCCAGCATTAGACTCAACCAATTTTCAAAATGTTCCATTTCCAAACCGGTTGAGGTCTAACAAACAAAATCCACAAATGGAGAAGATTCTGGAGTTATTCAAGCAAGTTAACATTAACATTCCTCTTTTAGATGCTGTCCAACAAGTCCCGTCTTACGCAAAAATCTTAAAGGACTTGTGCACGAAAAAGAGGAAGTCTCAGGTACCCAAGAAAGTTTTCTTGGCTAGTGCTGTGAGTGATGCCCTTACCCAATCTTTACCACAAAAACGGAAGGACCCTGGCTGTCCTACGATTTCAATTACCATTGGGGATAAGAACATCAACCGCGCACTATTAGATCTTGGTGCCAGTGTTAACCTGCTTCCGTATTCAGTATACGAGCAATTAGGCGTCGGAGAGCTGAAACCCACACACTGCACTCTCCAAATGGCCGACCGATCGATCACCCATCCTAGGGGTGAGCTAGAGGATGTGTTAATAAAAGTCGGGGACTTCATATTCCCCGTTGACTTCATTGTATTAGACACACGGCCTGTAGCTAACCCCCGGAATCAAATTCCGGTAATACTCGGTCGCCTATTTCTCGCAACCTTAAATGCTGTGATCAATTGTCGCAATGGTTCGATGAACCTCTCTTTTGGAAATATGACGATTGAACTCAACATTTTTAGGTTGGGGAATCAGCCCGCCGAACCTAATGCTCATATACTGGACGTCTGCTCGATCCAGGAGATCACCCCAGAAGAGTGTGAATTCGAGGAGTTTCTGTTTGATCACGATAATCTTGATGCCACTAGTGCGTTTCTCTTCGAACCTGCTGCTGTTTCTGCGCCCGACAACGACTAGTGGCGTCAAGAGAAACGCACTAGTGGCGTCAAGATTCTCGTGATCAAACAGAAACTTCTCGAATTCACACTCTTCTGGGGTGATCTCCTGGATCGAGCAGACGTCCAGTATATGAGTATTAGGTTCGGCGGGCTGATTCCCCAACCTAAAAATGTTGAGTTCAATCGTCATATTTCCAAAAGAGAGGTTCATCGAACCATTGCGACAATTGATCACAGCATTTGAGGTTGCGAGAAATGGACGATCAAGTATCACCGGAATTTGATTCCGGGGGTTAGCTACAGGCTGTGTGTCTAATACAATGAAGTCAACGGGGAATATGAAGTCCCCGACTTTTATTAACACATCCTCTAGCTCACCTCTAGGATGGGTGATCGATCGGTCGGCCATTTGGAGAGTGCAGTGTGTGGGTTTCAGCTCTCCGACGCCTAATTGCTCGTATACTGAATACGGAAGTAGGTTAACACTGGCACCAAGATCTAATAGTGCGCGGTTGATGTTCTTATCCCCAATGGTAATTGAAATCGTAGGACAGCCATGGTCCTTCCGTTTTTGTGGTAAAGATTGGGTAAGGGCATCACTCACAGCACTAGCCAAGAAAACTTTCTTGGGTACCTGAGACTTCCTCTTTTTCGTGCACAAGTCCTTTAAGATTTTTGCGTAAGACGGGACTTGTTGGACAGCATCTAAAAGAGGAATATTAATGTTAACTTGCTTGAATAACTCCAGAATCTTCTCCATTTGTGGATTTTGTTTGTTAGACCTCAACCGGTTTGGAAATGGAACATTTTGAAAATTGGTTGAGTCTAATGCTGGAGGAGGAGATTGTGGAGTCGGAACGGATCCCAGAATAGGTGTCTTCGTGGAGTGAGAAGTGGGTCCGTTCAGAGCAGAAGGAGAGCCTGTTGAAGAACGGAGAATAGGCTCAGAAGACGAAGAAGAAGAAGAAGAAGCGGCGGCCGGGGTGTCATCGTTGATTCGTTTGCCATTGTTGTTTTGCAGCATCCTCCCCGATCTCAGTGTGGTCACGGCACTCACATTATGGTTTTGTTGTTCAAGAGCAACATGTGCATTATGTGGGTGACCGGGATTTGGAAGTGGCTGGGACGGGAGCTTCCCCTTTTCTCGCTCGCTTAAGGCCGCGTTCAGCTGTGCAATCTGGGCCTCGATGGTCTTGATGTTTTGCCCGTGTGCGGCAGTGTGTTGCACTAAGGATTGAATGGAAAACTGGATGTTGGCGGTGGATTGAGTCGATTGTTTAACAAACGCCTCCAGACTTCGTTCGAGCGAGGAAACCTTATCGTTGTTTGACGGAACAAAGTTGTTTGGTGGAAAAGAATTGTTGGGTGCAAAGTTGTTCGTCTGATTTTGGAAAGGTTGGGGTTGGAAAGGCTGCTGATATTGATGTTGAGTTTGTTGTTGCGCTTGTTGTTGCGGCGGAGGGGCCCTTTGGAAATTGTTGCCCTAGAATTGATTCTGATTCCAGGCGAAATTGGGGTGGTTCCTCCAACCGGGATTGTAGGTGGAAGAGTATGGATCATTCCTCGGTCTTTGCTGGAATGCAGCATTAACCTGATCCTGTCCTTGCGAGGGTGGATTGTAAGGACACTCTTCGGTCAAGTGGGAAGGATCGGAACAACAAGCGCAAATGGTACGAAGGGGGAGAACAGGGGCAGGAGCAGAAAATTTGCTCTCTATCGCTTCAAGCTTTCTTGTTATTGCAGCCATTTCAGCTTTCATATCAATAGAGACATCAAGTTGGTGGATTCCTACCCTAGACTGACCGGTAGAAGTGGAGGTAGAAGAAGAAGAAGTCGGTCTGGTGCTCTCCCACTGTAGCGTTTGCTCCGCAAGGTCGTCAAAGAATTGCCACGCTTCCTCGTCAGATTTCGATAGGAAGTGGCCCTGACAGATGGTTTCCAACAACTGCTTCGTTGCTGGGTTCAGTCCCTCGTATAAGGTTTGGTAAAGCTGCCATTTCTCTATACCGTGGTGAGGACACTGAACAAGAAGGTCTTTGTACCGGTCAAAGCACTTCCAGAAGGGTTCAGAAGGAAACTGGGAGAATTGGTTGATTTCATTTCGAATCCTTGCGGTTTTATGATTCGGATAGAATTTTTTCAGAAACGCTTTAACAAACTCGTCCCAGCTGGTTATGGAATGGGACGCGGTGCTATACAGCCATTTTTCAGCAAGATCGCATAAAGTGAACGGAATGACCCGTAGACGTATAGCATCGTCCGACAGCTGGGTGGTTTTCATCATGGCACAGACGTTTTGAAATTTATTGATGAAGATATATGCATCTTCAGATTCAAGCCCATGAAAACGTGGAAGCATGTTGATGAAGTGGGGCTTAATTTCAAAGTTGTCCCCATTGGCCGGAGGAAGAGAAAGGCAGGTGGGAAGTGCAGAACGGGTGGGATAGAAACGATCCTGGAGCGCGATTCGCTGTGGCGCTACAACAGGCGGTGGTGGTGGGATATTGGTCTCCATAGGAGGTGGAGCCAATCCAGGGGTGGTCAAAGAGATGTTCGGATTAAATCCCGACATCGCGGAAGAAGAGGTTGGTGAAGGTGAAGGCGAAGATGTATGAACAGAATTCCGGTCAACGTCGGAGTTGGCCGGCAAAGGAAGGGGTGAAAGAGGAGTGGACGGAGTATCGACTTCGGAGTCGATCGCGTAGTCGGTAGCGACTAACGTAACGCGGACTAGACGGGCGCTAGTGTCCCGAGTCCAAGCGGACATACACTAAACGAGTTTAGTATAGTCAAAGCGGAGAAGGTGAGGGTAAGAAAACGTCAGGATCCTCCGTAACACTTTCTCGATGACGTATGATCCTTCCCAATTTGGCTCGAATTTTCTTTTGTCATATCGATTGGGGATGATCGGTCTTTTGAGAACCAACACCAATTCATCTTTCTTAAAATCACGGAGACAGGTCATCTTATTATAGGCCCATGACATTTGGACTCGGTACAGCTCCAGATTTTGCTGTACTGCGAGTCTCTTTTCTTCGAGTGCGTCAAGTTCTTCGAGTCGAAGGAGAACGTTTTCTTCTTCCGTCAAACCGTGCTGGACAGCCATTCTTAGGTTTGTAATTTCGACTTTGAAGGGGAGGATTGCCTCCACTCCAAAGAGTAGTGAGTATAGGGTGGACTGAGTTGGAGTGCGGTGCGTGGTACGATATGCCCACAACGTCTCGTGAAGCTTGAGATTCCTGTCACTTTTGTTGGCTGAAGCATTTTTCCTCAGGAGCTTGTATAGAGTTTTATTGAAGGCTTTGGCTATCCTATTAGCTCTTGGATTATAGATGGAGGAATATCTCCAGTCTATTTTATGCTGTGTAGCGAATCTTGAGACTTTGAAACTCTTGAAAGAAGGCCCGTTGTCGGAAATGATTCTTCTTGGTGTACCGAAGCGGTATAGAATATTATGCCGGAAGAATGTCAGAATATCTTCCGTCTTGATTTCTTTTAGCGGGACAGGTTCAGCCCATTTAGAGAAGTAGTCAGTTGCGGCCAATATGAACCAGTGGCCTTTGAATGACGGAGGATCAATCGGACCAATTATGCCGGTGTCCTAAACTTCAAAGGGTCATGACGCTACCGTAGGGTACAACGGATTGGAGTGCTTGTGAATAAAGTCACCGTGAATTTGGCAGAGGTGACACTTCTTTGCATGCTCTTTGCAATCTCTTATCATGGTAGGCCAGTAATATCCAAGCCGTTTGATTTGAAGCTGTATTTTGGGGCTAGACCGGTGAGCTCCGCAGACGCCTGAGTGAACTTCTTTCATGACTTTTTAGGTTTCGGCCGATGACAGACACCTGAAACAGAGTTGGTCATATGATCTGCGGTATAGCGTATTATCTACAATCACGTATCGGAGAGCTCTCTTCTTCAGTTGAAGTGTCATAAATTTTTTCTTCGGGTAACTTGTCGTATCGGAGGTACTCTATGAAAGTCTCTTTCCAATCGGGCTCGTCTTGAATGATCAGAACTTCCTCGGCAGGATTGTTCTCTTGTTCTACGCTTTCTTTTTCATGCAAAGAGACTGGAGGCAGAATTTGCCAGCTTTTGACTGTTATCAGAATTTCATCCATGTCGGGTTCAGCCGGCTCTTTGGTTAGGCGAGTGAGTACGTCGGATTTTCCGTTCAACACCCTAGGAACTCCCATTAGTTCAATATGGTTGAACTGTTTCATGAGTTCCACCACCCGGCTTCTGTATCGAGCTAACTCGGTTTTATATACCTTATAGTCGCTACTCATTTGGTTGACGACAAGCTGGAAATCACCGTAGACCCGTAGCCGAAGGATTTCCATTTTTATGGCGAGCTCCAGACCAGCTATCAGAGTTTCATACTCCGCCTCGTAATTTGTGCGAGGCTCGGTAAGGAGCGAAAGAACGTCTTAGGGTTCCTCCTGATGGCATGATGAACACCAATCTTATCCCCGCTTTTATCTCTGGGACGCTTGATTTGCAAGAGGTTCTTATTGATCAGGCTCCATCGAAGTAGAGCTCTCAACATGGCTCGCTATTTTCGAGGTGCAGCATTTGTTCGTCGGGTAACTCGCAATTTAGCAGCGATCCTTCCGGTATGAGATGAGCAGCGAGAAAGTCGGTGAGAGTTTGTCCTTTTACTGTTTTTTGAGGAGTATAGACTATGTCGAGCTCAAGCAGCATGACAGCTCATTTTGCTATTCTGCCTGCTGGGCTTGCTATGGTCATTAAGTATTTAAGCGGGTCGATCTTGGAGATCAACATAACCCGATGAGCGAGCAAATAGTGTCTCAGCTTCTTCACAGCGACTATCAATGTTAGGCATTGTTTTTCGATCGGAGAATAGTTATGTTCCTCCCCGATTAAAGTTCGACTGAGATAGTAAAGAGTATTTTTTTCCCACGTTATTCTGGGCAAGAAGCGCACTGAGTTGACTCATGTAGTGCGGCAATATAGAAAGTCAGCAGTTTATTTCGAATGGGAGCAGCAAGCATTGGAGGACGCAATAGGTACTGTTTAATGTTTTCGAATGCATCTTGACATTCGGCATCCCAGACAAAAGGAGCTCCTTTCTTCATGAGCTTTGAAAACGGCCTGCATCTTCCTGATAGGTTCGAGATTAACCTTTGTATGTAAGCGGGCTTGTCTTGAAAGGATCTTAACTGCGTCAGATTCTTTGGAGAAAGCATCCCCATGATGACCTTTATCTTTGATGGATCAACTTCGATCCCCCGGTGCCGAACTATGAAGCCCAAGAATTTCCTCGATGATACGCCAAAGGCACACTTTAGAGTATTCATCTCCATATTGCAATGTCTGTCTGGTGAAGACAGTTCGGAGATCTTGGATGTGATTGACTTTGGCTCTAGTCTTGACGACCAAGTCATCGACATAGCGTTCGACGACTCTGTGGATTATGTTATCAAAGATCTATGTCATCGCTCTTTGATATGTGGCGCCCGCATTCTTCAGTCCGAACGACATCACCTTATAACAGTATATGCCTATCAGGGTTCGAAATGCTGTATATTTCTTATCCTCAGGCGACATTTTTATCTGATTGTACCCCAGACAAACCATCCATGAAAGTGAACAACTTGTAATCTGAGGTGTCGTCGACCATCATTTCCATGACCAGAAGCGGCAAATCGTTTTTAGGGCATGCCTTGTTGAGATCTTTGAAATCAACGCACTCGGATCTGCCCATTTTTCTTTCACTGGGATGATGCATGCGATACGATCCGCATATTCTTCTTCTCTGATGAAGCCGACATCGATGAGTTTCTTGGTTTTCTCGATGACCTTTTCTTCCAGCTCTCTTCTCATTCTTCGAGGAGCTTGTTTGACCGGCTTAGCATAAGAAGATATAGCCAGTTTATGCATGGCCACTTCAGAAGAGAGGCCAGACATTTCTTTGTACGTCCACACGAAGCAGTCGACGAATTCCTGCAGCAGGGCGATTAGCTGTTCTTTCATTTCCTCTAACAAGAGTGAGCTGATGTAGGTCGACCTTGGATTATCGTGCGTTCCCAAATCAATCTCGGTTAGCTCGTCGAAGGTTGCTTGTCCGCCATTTTCGAGCTCTTAAAGGGCTTTTTCTGGCTCGGCTAGCTCTTCGTCATCATTTGACTTTCCGCTGACTTCACTAATATGGGTCATGTGGCCTTGATGCCAGGTTGAATGAAACCTATGTCCCGTCTATCTGGGATTCGTCCACCGATGAATGCTCGGACTTAAGGCGGATGCCATAGATCTTCATAAAATTTCACTTCGGAGTCCGTTTGATCTAGCCGACACCCGCACTTTTTAAAGTATTCCCGCATTTCGGACTCATAATATCTGGGATTGAGGACGGCTCTTATGCCCTTCTCACAGTGAAGGCATGTCATGGAAAAATCGTCCGGGTGCACGATAGGATTTGACCCATAAAACAGAATGCCCTTCTGTCCACTCTTTTTTTCGGGAACGTACAAGGTTTTCAGCTGGTCCACGGTGGAGACTGACAACACATCGAGCTCTTTGCACATATGCTCCGGCACTCTTTTGATAGCTAAGGGCCTTTCTGTAACTTCGAAGGTTTCTTTTAGCTTCGTTTTTTTGCATGAGAGCCTAATCTGCACAGCTATTGCACCCTCTTCTTCTGATTCTTCAGTATCGCTGCCTAAACAAGGGTGAATTTTGCTGCCAGATGGGCCTTCAATATCAGACTCGTCTGTATCATTACCGAAATGAGGGTGAGTTTTACGGAAGGACGGACTTCCAGCGTCAGACTCATCAGTGTCACTGCCGAAATGCGGATGCACTTGGAGGTTTTTGCTTTTGAAAGCGACAGCCGGCTCAGATTTGCTTTTGAGTTTTGGAGCCGTTCTGTCTTTGGTTAGCTGTAGCTCAGCACTTTGGGGGTTCACAAAGTACCGAGAATTTTCATATCGGACTTCATGCACACCGAATAGCTGAATGTCTTCGTCAATGCATCTTTATTCACCATTTTTGGTATACTTCATGTATTGATGGAGAGTTGATGGAACGATGCCGTAATCGTGGAGCAACGGCCGTCCCAGAAGAATCTTATAAAGACGTGTCGGTTTGATCATGTATATTTTAGTTTCGGTTTGCAGATCCCCAAATTTAATTGGCAGAGTTATGGACCCCAGAACTTGCTGGCGGTTTTGATTGAAGTCTTGAATGACAATCCTTTCCATTGACGGGTGTCAGACGTCCATTGACACTCTTCAGAGTCTGCAAGTTCATGATGTTCACTGAAGACCCCGGATTGATCAATATGCGATTGATTCGGTCTCCGTCGTTGTACCTTATCACGTAAAGCGATCGGTTGTGTTTACCTGTTCCCAGTAGCAGATCTTCATCCTTAAATGTGATCGCGGTTGAATGCAGAGTGTACTAGGCCTCTTTCATATTAATTTCTACGAAACGAGCCTGATACTGCTCGGGGTTTTGCAGGGCATGAATGAGAACATCTCTGAGCTCCTTGATAGGACCAAAGCATCATAGATACTGAAGAAAGACGGATGTATGGGGTCTTTCGTCACCCATTGAGATGGGAAATACGCGTCGCTTGTCGGGCGTATACAGATTCCCCTACCTAGGATAGGCTGGAGTTTATCGATTGTGAGGATCCGAATCTCCGGCAGCCACGGACTAAGCTGCCGTTAATTACCATTCGCCTTTGAAGCGAAGGAACCTCCGATTGACGGGTCAAACTAGTCATGCGAACTCAATGTGCAGTATGTGTACGTGTGTGTCTTGAGGGGTTTTGGGTATATCGTGGGCATCACAGAGTTTACGGGGGTCCTGCTATCCGGATAGCGGGCTAGGGGTCAAGAGGGCTAGCAGCCCCCCTTGCGGGATGCGGGACAGTGCCCCGTTGGAAATTTTTTTAGCGGGGGACGTATCTTGAGTGTGGAGTGTATGAAAAAAGAAAGAAGAAAAGAAAGAAGAAATCAGTGAGTAGCGTCCTAAGGACGTGTGGGTGCTGGGCGCCGGCGCCACACGTGGGCTCTGGGTGCTGGATGCTTAGTGTCAGCGCCTCACGTGCTCGGCACGTGGGCGTTGGGTGCTGGGCGCCGGCGCCTCACGCGCCCGGCACGTGGGCGCTGGACGCCTGCAGAAAGAAGGGGCTCAGTCCCGGAATAAGATTTTGAATGGAGTTAAACTCCCAAAAATGATTTTTTATTTATGGAGTTAAACACCAAAAGATCTTGACAAGTGGAGTTGAACTCCCAGAAATCATTGGAGATGATCAAAAGGGGCCCCTTTCTTCTTCCCTTTAGCTCTGGCTCTTCTTTTGAGCCTTGGATCTTCTCGATGTGGGTTTTTTGGAGATGCATCTCCCTCCTCTTCCTCTCTGTTGGCTGGATCTTGGAGAAAAGGAGAATGAGAATTAAAAATCTTCCCTTTTATAGATTTGATGGAAGATCTGAGCTTCCCTTTAAGGTTTTTATAGGAAAAAGTGCTTCATTTTGGAAAAAGAAGAGTTAAACTCTTGATTTAATTCAAAAAGGGGAAGAAGCTCTAGAACCTTGAGGAAGGAGAATGAGCCACAGAAACCTTAGCTTTTGAGAGGAATGAATTAATTGTTTTCATTTCATCATCATGTTATCTTGTATAGGCTTACAAGTTTACACATAACCTCTTGGGTTTTACAAAATGATATTTTACCCATCCCATACCTCATGTACTTATTTCTTTTGCATATGAGCCATGAGCTTTATAAAAAATTGGCTTTATGCCCATTTATTCATAAAAATTATATCAAAATTATTTATTACATAATTTTCATTTTGGCATGGGGAAAGCCGGCCGTGGGGCTCGACTTGGGCATGGGCCTACTTGACCTAGGCCTAGGCACACTTACTTTGGGTTGACTTTGATTTTGACTTGGTCAACTGAGGTGTAATTTTTGACCCCAACAACGGAAGCTTCCGGAAGTGAGCCAAGACATTGTAATCAACTGGAGAAGAACCCGAATCTTCATGAGTCGGCTCTATGTCGTTTTCTTCATTAGCGACTTATTTTTCTTTCTTTTTCAGGGTGTTGCTTTGCTTTAGCGGTAGAATCTTGCCGCTTCTGAGTTGGATTTGGTTCTTTATGACGAGCTCCTCGTCCTCTTTGGAAAAACAGAGCTCTTCCTCAGAGTCACTACCAAGATGGACGACGTAGCAGCTCACAATAAGGATCTCGCCACCGGAGTCTTCTTTTAGCTCCTCTAGAATTTCAGCCGCTTCTACGAGGAAGAACTCCTTTAATTGAATTAAAGTCCTTTTCTTTTGCTCGTAGTCTTTTCGAGAGAATCGATATGCCTTTGAATGGTCGATTTCCCGTCGAGTCCTTTTATTTTCGAGTTTCACCTTTCCTTTTCTTTTTCTTCAGCTGTTTGGATTTTGAGCTTGATCGAGCCGAATTGGTAACGGAAACGACGGGCTCTTTCTGTCCCTCCCATTCTGTTCTGGCTCTTTCTGAAGTAGTTTTAGCATCTTCTTCGTCTTTTTAGACATGTGCATGCTAGATGGAGACTGCGGCGAGTCAATTTCATTTCTCGGGGTAGAGGGTTCAGCTGTCTGCTCCCAAAAGGTTTCATCTTCTTCGTCTTTTTAGACATATGCCTTTGAATGGTCGATTTCCCGTCGAGTCCTTTTATTTTCGAGTTTCACCTTTCCTTTTCTTTTTCTTCAGCTGTTTGGATTTTGAGCTTGATCGAGCCGAATTGGTAACGGAAACGACGGGCTCTTTCTGTCCCTCCCATTCTGTTCTGGCTCTTTCTGAAGTAGTTTTAGCATCTTCTTCGTCTTTTTAGACATGTGCATGCTAGATGGAGACTGCGGCGAGTCAATTTCATTTCTCGGGGTAGAGGGTTCAGCTGTCTGCTCCCAAAAGGTTTCATCTTGTGTCTGTATAAACTTGGTGGTTGCAGCTTGATTGGTCACCAACATACTCTTGAACATCTCGATCTCTCCGGTCTTGTATTGCTTCTCGACCCAATCTTTGGAAATATAGCAATTCTCAATCGCATGGCTCACTACTCGGTAGTACGGGCAGTATAAAGAATTGTCGGTCATTTTTGGTTCTTGAGGTCTTTTCGACTCTGACAATTATAGACCGTTGTTCAAGGAAGTTTTGAATATCTTGCGGACCTTGTCCCTTCTGGAAAAGTAGACTTTGTTTTTTTTCTCCTATAGTGAAGGTCCTCCTAGCATTGTCTTTCGAGACCGGTCCGTTTTTTATCCGCTTGCTTGTCGCTTGTCTTTATTGTCAGACGCATTGAAAGCGTTAGTATTGTTGGAGCTCCCGCCTTTACGATTGTCATCCTTTCGGCTTTTGCAAGGCTTGTCACCCTGAGGGTCTGGGGTAGACTTTTGCTTCGAGCGTTCCAACGTTTGTACTCTCTTGGTCAGCTCCTGAAACGTTTTGAAGCCAGCAATACATAGAAATGGGACCATCCAATTGCTGAGGTTCCCAATAAGGAGGCTGACGGACTATTCCTGCTCTAGTAGCGGTTTGCACTTGACCGTGAGATTACGCCATCGGGCGATAAAGTCCGTGTTGCTTTCGTTCTTCCCCGGCTTGGTCCTCATAAGATCAACAATGGAGATTTTATCATTGACACTCATGAACCTTTACCGAAACAGGACTCCATTTGGGCGAAAGTAGTGATGGACCTGTCTGGTATGCTTGCGTACCAGTCGAAAGCGACACCGGTCAGAGTGTTGACAAACTGACGAAGGAGTGCATCATTGCCCTCTTATTTCCGCACGACGCTTTAAAGTGGGCCACGTACTGATTAGCGTTCTCCGTTCCGCCAAATCTTCCGAACTTAGGAATGACTTAGCTGCTGGGGAATTCGATTAGATCGTACTGTGCGAGGTACGGCCTCCCATTGTTGCCAACATCCTTCTGGGCTTCAGCTTCGACCACCAATGTTTTGACCTTGCTGGTGACCAAATCCATTATCCGATCTTGTGTTAGCGGAATGGTGCCATCTGGGGCTAAGGCATCTCCATAAGCGGAATGTGGCCGGCTTTCGTGCAACTCGCCCAAACTTAAACCCAAGGGAACAGACATCGGTTGCTTCAGGTTATTACCCGACTCATGAGTAGAGACTTGCGCTTGATTGGAGGGCGCCCGAGCAACTTGAGCCATGAGCTGCATCACGAAGTTCGTCAGGTCGTCAATTTTTAAGTAAAGCCTGGCCATCTCTTTATCTTTTCTCCTGAGCCGTTTTCGGAGTTCTTGAAGCAGCTCCTGCTCTGCGGTCCTGAAGCGGAAAGTCGGCTCTTCGCTGTCCGAGCTTGACTCCATATGAACTGAGGGATCTTTCTGCCTATTGGCCTCGTCAAGAAGGTTTTCATCGTCCAGCGAAGACGGCTGATCTTAGGAAGCGGCAACCACATTCAAGCCAGATTGGGCTTAAGATGTAGTGGCCCCATTCTTGCTTTTGTTGCGAAAGTTGTCGTTTGGATGCGTGCCCGCCATGTAGACCGTGTGAATAATATATCCGGCCGTCTTTTCATTATTGACAGCTGATTTCGCGGACCGCTGTCGTGGCTCTCCTGTTTCGGTAACGGACAATTGATTGAAGACGACTGGTTTGACAGGGTTCTTGAATGGTGCCTGCGCTTCTTTTCTGAATTTTCCCCGTTGTTTTCGCGCGGCACAGAGCGCCTGATAGACTCTTGAAGAGACGGTGTCATGTTTTCTATGTTGGGGTTGGGACACGTCTCTTCGTAACATCATTTGATTGTTGTCTTCTTGATTCTGACAGTCATGGCGTTTTTCTAAATCCACTTCAGAGGTTCGAAGGGATTGCTGACTTTTATGGCCGACTCAGCTGCGTCATGGAGTAATCCCGTTCTTGGAACCTCACTAAATTCCACTTGGCCGGAGTTTTGACCCTCTTGTTAGCTCTGTACCTGAGCCACTTCTGTCTCAACCTTTTTGTTTTGAGCATTTGGCAGGTTTTGGCCCATCGGGAAGCCGCCGTAGGGCGAGCGATGGGGAGCCTTGGAGATACGCCTGATTGTGCACTTGTCGAGGCATCGCCTGAGCTTGTCTGCGACGTTTGATAATGCTTTTTGTTCCGGCAGTCTTGCCTCTAGCTGGAGCACCAGAGTCGTTCGAGCACTGTCTTGTGCTTGGGTTGTGGTGCCTTGGCGATCATAACATTCGGTTTCTTGCCCCTTTACACCGGTTTGGCCACCTGGCTTGCCGAGGTCTCTGCCAGATGAGCACTTCCGGCAGGGTAGAGGATGACGGAACCAAATCGACGAGGCGGTTCCTCCCATTGCCGGTTGAGACTTGCAGGGAGAACCATGTGGGAATTACTCTTGACAACGTACGGGATCGGAGTTGCCTCAGAGATCGAACTGGTTCTTGGAGACATTCTTGTTGAATTTGAAGATTGTGATTGGAAAGCTGTTAACCTGTACATAAAAATGGTATGACTTCAGTACAGGCGATCGATATATATGTTCATTGAGTTCGCATGAACGCTTGACCCGAGATATGGGAGGAGAGAAAAGGTCCCACCGGGCGTGCCAGAATCTGTAGAGTGTTTTTCGTCAGCCTATTGAAATAGGAATGCGCGCGCTGGTTAGGCATGTACAGATTTCCTCTGTTTAGGATAGGCTGAGGTTTATCGATTATTGGTATCCGAATCTCCAGCAGCCGCGGACTAAACTGCCGTTAATTGCCCATCGTCTTTGGAGCAAGAGAACCTCCGATTAACGGGTCATGCAAAGTCAATGTGTAGTATGCGTATGTTGTGTTTTGAAGGTGTTTTAGACATATCGGGGGCATCGCAGAGTTTACGGGGATCCGCTACCCGGATAGCTGGTTGGAGATCAAGGAGGCTAGCAACCCCGTTGCGGGGTGCGGGACAGTGCCCCGTTAGAAATTTTTTTCAAAGACAGAAGCGTTTTGAGTGTGGAACGTGTGGGAAAAAGAGAGATGAGGAGCGTCCTAAGGACGCGTGACACAACACGTAGCCGCTAGAAACACTAGCGGAAGAAGGGCTTTGGAGTCCCTACGTTAGGAGTTGAACTCCCGAAGGTCTTTGGAGTTAAACTCCCAAAGAAAGAGAGATTTTTATTTTGATTTCTTAGAATTCAGAGGAGTTAAACTCCTAAAGAAAAGATTTTTATTTGGAGTTAAACTCCTAGAAGTCCTTGAAGATTCTCGGAGACGATAAAAGGGGATCCCTTTCTTCTCTCTTGAGCCTTGGATCCTCTCAAAGTGGGATTTTTGGAAACGAGTCTCCTTCTTCCTCTCTTTCCGTTGGATCTTGAAGAAAAGAATGGTGAGATTTAAAAATCTCTCATTTTAGAGATTTGATGGAAGATTTGAGTTCCCCTTTAAGGGGTTTATGGTGAAAAATTATTTCTTTTTGGGAGAAGAAGAGTTAAACTCTTAATTTAATTCAAAAAAGAGAACAATGTTTAAAATCTTGAGAAAGGAGGAGGTACAGAACCCTAGAAATTATGAGAGAATAAAAGTTATTATTGATTTTCTCATCATGTTTGCCATTTATAGGCTACACAGTTTACATATAGCCCCTTCGGCTTTTCCAAATGGCACTTGTGCCTCCCTGTGCCTCATGTGCTCATTTTTTTTGCACATAGGTCATGGTGTTTACAAAATTTTGGCTTTTTTCCCATTGCTCATACATTTATTTAAAAAAATATATTAAACTAATTTATTGCTTCATTCTTTTTGTCATGGGGACGGTCTCTTCCATGCTCGGTCTTGATTTGGGCTTGGCCGACTTGGCTTGGGCTTGGGCCGGCTTGCTTGGGCTCAGGCCCACTTGGCTGGGGATAGACTTTGACTTGGTCAACCGGTATGTAATTTTTGACCTGAACAGAAGCGGATATGATTTCTGTTATGAAATGGTCTTTCATATGAACCAACGGCTCCCTTAATATATTCCAAAGGTTTTTATCATCTTTGTTATGTGCATGGTGTTTTTCCTCCTTATTTTTCTAAACGACAGAATTTGTGCATTACCAAATTTGTTAAGAGGAGTTTGATGAAAAATTCTCTACTGTCCAATATTAGCATTTTTAACATTTCCAACTAAACTTTGAATATATGGTCCAAGCGTAAATTGGCATAAAAAAAACATGGCTAGATCTCTTTAAATCTTAAAGCTCGCAGCAGCATCTAACCCCAGCAACCATCTTGAACCCATAACAAAGTGTAGTTGAATCTAATATCAAATAGATGAATTATCAACCTGCTAATTTGCAAGCCGAAGTCAATAGTCTAATAACATTTTTCACAGTTACCAAAAACCAAATTTCATGATCGATGGCTCTAGTCAACTCATGATATCTTCCTGCTCCCTTGATTTTATCACTCTTGAAAAACACATGGGTAAACACACGGGTAAAAATCTCGTTCTCTTTATCAGTTTGCATTACACCTGCATTCTTAAGCTAACTATTGATTGTATTTACACTAGATATTCTTATCTTTATCTGGATGGAGATGTAATATAATTTTGGCCTTCGTCAATTTATGGTACTGTTTGAAAGTTACATACACCTATTTTTATTTTTATTTATTTTATTTCTTAATAATTAGGTACAGATATGTCTACATCCTATTGTGAGAAGCCACAATGTGGCTACATATAACACAGATTATCTATCCTATTCTGCTGTTGTACTAAATAATAGACACGAAACCAAACAATCCAACACTTGGCAGAGATTGTTAGTGAATGATGATCCTTATTCGAAGGTGCCCTGCCTCTATCTTCTTTTATGTGATACTCAACATGCAATGCAATTTTGTTTCTTTCTCAACATGCAATGCAATTTTGTTTCTTCAGAAAGAATATTCTTAGTTGAATGCACACAGGCATACTTAAGTGCATCTCTTTGTAGTAATTCAGTATTTTTCCATGTATCTAATCCTTAGAAATGTCCTCTTATTGCGTTTTATTGGAGGATGCCATGCAAAATATAGCAATATTATCCACTTTGTACCAGTAGTATGTCAATTTACTCTCCAAAATATTGAAGAATATCCATATACCAAGATTGTTTTCATTTTCAGCCCTGATCTTTGTATTATCTTCATGCAGGCCGTTTTGGGCGCGGTCAGATGCAGAAACCATTCGAGGATGCTACCTTCGCTCTAAAAGTTGGAGAGATGAGTGACATTGTTGATACTGATAGCGGGGTTCATATCATCTTGAGGACCGGCTGATGATTATTTCAGAAATTTCTTCAGCATTCTAAATTTAGTTGACTTGGAACAATTATTCATGCTAAATTTTGCATCCATTTAGTTGCGTATGATCTTAATGGCTATAAAACATCAGTTCTTCATGTTTGGTGTTATCAAAACTGAACACTTGTTGCATAATTACAGTATCTCAACATTTCTATTGCCAAATGCTAAAATTGACATTGTATGTATGAATTCAGTCATAAAATTCGATGGTTTTTGTGATTACTTCTGCCCTAGCCTATGTATGATGATGGTTTCTGAACCTTTTGTATCCTGATGGTAGCAGATAAGTTTTAGCTCTTTAGCTCTACCGCAAGGAATGATATATATTTTGACTCTCTGTTGTTGTGCTTGGAATAAAGGCATGATTATGGTCTATATTTTATTCCTCATTTACCTTGGATTTCCATTGGGCTAGCTGATCATGGATCAATCTCTCTTTCTTTGTTGTTTGTATGTCTTTTTAGGGTTAATTGCACATAAACCCCTGATCTATTTGGGGTTGAGCTCTTATACCCTGAACTATGATAATAAGCACTTACATCCCTATAGCTAATAGATATTTTCCTAATACCCATCTTACCTCTTTCTTCTTCCTCTTCTACTCTAAAAATACCAATCCTTAATCCTAAAATACCAATATTTTAGTCCTAATCTAAAAGCTTGATGTTGCCTTTTTTTCCATTACACCTCCATACTTTTTTCCATCATCTCAAAGGTGCTTTAGTTTTTAAGCATAATCTAAAAGCTTGATGTTTAATATATTCTCCATTAATTTCAAGAAAGGGGAAAAGAAATTCAAGATGAATAATTTTTAGTTTTATTTTATTATCATTTTATTTAGTTGATTTTGCTATGTTTTTTTCATTGGAATATTAGGAGCATAAGTTCTTGATGCTTGAAGAGAAAGTGGAAAGGGCTATAATGGGTATTGGAAATTATTCATGTGCATGATCATGTTAGGGTTGGTTTTCTCCACTTAATCGGTTCTCCACTTAATCGGTTAAAAATCTCTCTTGCAGATGGAGGGTTTCGAATCCAAGATCTCCTATAAAATGAGAGAGAATCATTGCCGCTTGAGCTAATGCTCTTTAGCACAAGCAGTTTATTTGCAAACGGGTATCTTGTATTACAATTTATTCATGTGCATCCATCCAATTCAATTCTTTTGGGGAAAAATAAAAGTACATCAGATCACCCAAAATGCATAAATAGGCCTCATGGCCCAAGCTTACATGAAACCGCAATTTTTTTTTATAAACTCGACAACAAAATATAATGTTTCCCATACATTTTGAGGACCAACACAAACAATTGGACCGGACTTTCGAGGGAAACCATCCTAGAATAACAGTCATCTGATCACTGGCTCTTTTCTACTGCTTTCTTCGGCTGCAAGAAGAGAACAGTCACTACAAACGGAAAAAAAGAAGAAGAAAGTAACAAGTACATAATTTCGATGCAGTGCCAGGATGTGATCATTTTGAACCAGCATAACATTGCAATGATCCTCTAAACAGCATTACATGCATTTCATTGTATTTTCGGAAGTGTTTCCTGATTCCTTCATTTACCAACTTCTTTCTGAAAATGCTATCACAATAAAACTTGTGGGGCTTAAACTGGGTTATATAGTCCGAGCATAAATTATTATTTTTCCTAAACCGATAACAAGAATTTATGTTCAACATGGAATCCAAGCCAGTAGCAAAATAATATGTCAAGTATAGCATGGCATCAAGAACTCTTAAAAAATTAGAATATAACTAACATCGGAAGAAAGAAAAGAAGTAAATGGATTTGAGTAATCATTGATACAACCAGAAAACTTTGTCAAATCCTTCATGGAGCTTTCCTTCATAACCGACCCATTTTGAAAAACACCCCCTAAAACTTTTAATTAAACTAAATTGGTCCCTATACTAAATTATTCCGACACCGTTTGAAATCTTCATTAGAGAGCTAAAATAACAACTTTATTTTTCTAATGGCTTTATATTTGCATTGAAGAGAGAGAACAAGCGAGATTTAAATAATATCGTGGAGGATTGAAGGTAAAAATATGGGATTTGCATTTAAGAATTGAGAAGAGCGTAAAATAGATTATTCCTTTTATACCCCGATCAAACAAGTCGGGGGGAGAAGGGATTATTAACTAACGTTGTGAAGGATTAAAAGAGAAAATATGAGTTTTGCATTGAAGAATTAGGAAAATATCAAGATGGGTTTTGCATCGGAAAGAAAGCGAGAGTGGAGGATTTTGAAGACGCGAATTGTAAAGAGTGAGAATGATGGATTTTGCGTGAAAATGAAAAAAAAGATGAACGTTTCTTAAAAAATGACAAGGCTATAACAATTTTTATCTCATAATTCGTTATGTTGGCTATAATCTAATTTTTAATCCTAATTAACATAAGAAAAGGGGTGTTTTTAGTTAACGGTGGGGTTTTAGAGGGTGTATTTAAAAATATGAAGTATTAGGAGGGTGTTTTCAAAATTAGTAATCTTTTAGGGGGCCTATATCAAAAAAACCCCAAAAATAATAAGAAGAGGAGAAACACATGATTTAGACTTACATGTCAATGCTACTTTTTTGCTCAGGTCAGGGAAGTTACCGGCTCTTGTGCAATTTTAATGGGCATAAATTATTCAAACTCAAAACTCTTAAAGTTATAGCGTGCCAAACCCCAATTATATCTCAGGAAACTTATAGTATAAGATAATATCAGCTAGATATAAATATGAAAATTTATACTATACTAGCCTAGTCCGAAATTTATACACGTGACTGTCATTTAAAATCAACTCGTATAACTTGGTAGCCCAACAGGTTCCCCAGGTCAATGGGGCCACATCCTACTCGGCACAAGCACAACCATCTCCAATCTTCTTATCCTTGATAACATATCCATGTGCCACACTGCCTAATCTCCCTCATTTACTCACCAAAACTCAGATATACTCTTTTGGTTTTAATCTCTCTTCTCCACCGTTTTTTGAGAAAACTATTCTCCGCCTTGCATTCTTTGGAAAGCATTTTCCTTGTCTTCACCATGTAATTGAACAGGAACAACCCGCCCCTCAAAACCTGTATGTTGCACTTGGTACATGGAATGGAAGATTATCGGGAATCCTTGTATTCCCGGAAATGGGATGACCGGGCATCTAATACAAAGTAATCTTGTATTAACGTACTTGGTATACTTTACTCATTCCCAGTAATATATGTATGTGCAACTGTCGACCGGCGGTGAGGCCAGAGGAGGGCCGGCGACGAATGGCCGATCGGTGGTGAACGGCCGACGGTGAACTACGGCCGGCCGGCGGATGACTAGCAAGGAATTACGGCCGGCCGGTTGCAAACGTCCGATCAGCGGCGGGCCGGTGAACGATCGGCGATAATCGACGACCGGCCAACAGCAAAAGGCCGATCGGCGACGGGCCGGCTGACGGACGATCGATGATGGACGGCGGGGCCGGCCGATGGTGAGGGAGGCCGGATGATCATGACTCATTTCCTGTTAGGCGGAAATATTTTATGGTAATTTAGGATAGAGACATATTTTGGGAGGAATAGGATTACCATGAAATAGGACCATTTAATTATCATGGTAATTTTATATTCCTGGAAATATCTTTTACATCTAAACAAGCGTGATAATATTTCATGGTAATCTAAAATTATTACCTAGATTACCTCTTACCAAGCGCACCCGCAAGGAATTTGGTAAACAAATCATAGATTCTTGCTTGAGTTAAGTGAAATATAACTCTGAACCCATCCAGTAATTATCAACCATTGAAACATTCGACCAAAATATAACCCTTAGGCCATGTTTGAGTAGACACTTTCCTTAGGAAGAAAAGACCAGATTTTTTTGTTCCGGATTGGAGCAATCTTGTATTTTGGTCCATTTGGAATATTTTCCTGAGTGTTTCCCCCTGACCCCAAATAGGCCCAATCCCCATGATAAAAATTTTTTGGCTCAAGCCGAACGTAATTTTTTTTCCATAACCCTTTTTCTTTCTATCTCCTCGAAAACAATGCTACTTTCTCTCTTGTTCTTTCTATTCTTTTTATCATCACGCCCAAACAGAGTCGTCTTTCATATTAAAAAAGTCTCTTCACTATTCAATTTTCTCCTAAAATGACGACTTATAAGATATACAAAGCCCAATAAAATTAAATCTCGCTAAAGTTAAAGTATAAGATACTGGGTTGCACGGACACTTCTAACAGGTTGTTGTATCCGTGTCCGACACCTATCAGACACCGACACTTGCAAAACATGTATTGAACGCATTGTATATAGTCATATATATATAGTTTGTGTTCTATAAGTGTCATATGCGTTTAAATATAGTTTTAGTATGTTATTAGCATATAACATGTCAGATTTGTTAATTGTTTCTTATTTAATATTGTCATAATAGTTTGATATTTTATTTATTTTTATAAGATTATATATATAGTCATGTTCCTGTATCCTATATTTTAAGATTTTTCCGTCTTGCCGTATCGCATCGTGTCATATCCGGATCTCTGTATTCGTGTCTATGCAACCTTGACAAGATAATATCGTCCTATACTGGTTTTGGCGGTCTTGTATATTTTCTACACACAAATCTAGCTGACTTGGTGTTAAACTACTAGCAAACTCATGCGAGGGGCTTTACACCCACCGTTTTATTCAAAAAAACTACCAGCATATTGTGTCAAATAGAGAATCAAAATTACATTTTATATTAGTGAGACCTTTCAACTCTAACTACCTGAAGATATTGTACCAAACAAGACTTAAGTTCCTGTATGAACAATAGCACTCACTAGCTGTTGCAAGAACCTAAATATACCTCCTCAAGAGTCCAAGTATCCTGATTCAACACTGATTTTACAAACACCTTTAGACATTATCAAACAAATGAATGGCTATAAAAAAAAAGAACCAAGCACCTTTGGAGGTTGTCTTTACATTTCTTCATCTTTTCAGGTGACGGTTAATTTAAAATAAAATTACGCTAAATGTAAAAAATAGACCCTAGGAACAACTTTTCTTACTCGGTTAATCCCTATTTACAACATAGTTTTATTAAGGACAAACAAAAACTAATGATTCGCACAGTTCCGCCTTTATGATTTTTTTACCTTATTTCATTAGTTCTTAGAGATTATGTCGCGCTTTGGAAATGCATGCTTAGTGCTATATCCTATCAACATGATCTACAAATCCTATACAAGTTTAGACAACTCTTTATTTATTCAAAAATACTTAATGAACCAACCCGCTAGATTCTGGCATCCTGCATAAGCTACCGGGTTAGGGATTGGTTAAAGAGGCGGGGGAAGGGGTTCAAATCTTAAAGCTACCCTGTCTTAATTGTCAATCACCAAGTCGGTAGTCTGTATGGAATTTATTGAATTGGTATGAACAATATTACTCTTATCTATTAACACTAAGAAATCCCTTGTATACAATTTTATTCTCTTGGGAGCCAAAAACCTTTAGCTTAGATAATAACAATAAGACCTTACAATAGCATTCTTGGCATTGAAATTATGATAAGCCCAGTTAATGAGTTTAGGAAGTGATAAGATTGCTCAAACTTCAGTCATATTTTAGAGATTAGTTTCCCTTCATTAGTTTCCTCTATTATAGTATTTACTAACTCTAAAAAAGCCAAATTAATATTTGGTAACTACTCCTCTACCCTGTGGTGTATGTGGGTTAGTACTATTATCTTGGTTTTTGGCCATTTTCTTTGATTCCTCACATCCTTTTCAAAGTGACCTTCGAATCACATATATAAATTTTCTGTTCAATTGCAAACACTACCAACAACTAAATCCTATTATTACAATCTTTCGGGGCCAATATCTAAATTGTGGATATGCGGGAACATGCTCTGCTTTTTCGTAGATTTATCTGTGCCTTAATAATAGAATATAATTTTCTAAAAGATTTTCCCATGTTTCTAGTATTGGAAAATTTGGAGGACATCACCCAAACATCTAGGACTATGACAAACCTCTTTACTTTCCATAGTTCTCCTCGGTAAGGAATTTGGCACTTATTTAAGAGAATTCATAACAACCATCGCTAACAACACTTCGTTATAAATTTCATGTAAGTTTGCTTTATAGCCTAACCCATTTCAATAAGCAAAAAGATTAAATGTGATGATACAATGATTTGATTTGAACTGTAATGACAAATTAATTCTCGCATATGTCCACAACTCCAACAACATTATAGCATCTAATCATCGATTGGAAAAAGATCGCCTGGTCCATGTTCAATTACCCACTAAAAGAAATCATTCTTACAAACAGTTTGATGAAATGCCTTGACAAACAAAACCAAACAAAACAAACAACAAAATCATCATTAGAATCTCAAACCATGCTCAATCTTTGAGCTCGTTTTGATGAGAAACTTAAAAACGATGACGATCAACAATCAACGATCGTTTGGGCCCAATTCTTGTCTAATAAGACTTCTTCATCATTCTAGAACCGAACATCAATTCCTTTATGCCAAGAAATCACTGAAATCCGACTAATCGACAAAATTCCTTAACACGACATCAGCAACAAAAATAATCAACGACAAAATAAAAATAAAAATCAACCAAATAAGAAAAATTAATAAAAATCTGACCTTTGTGCCGGGGAAGGACTGATGAATCTCCTCCTCGGGGATCACGACCGGCCACGCCTCCCCGGCCTCTCGAAACATCTGCTCCGTCTCCAGCATCTGCCCTCGCTCCAGGATCCGCTCCCGGATCACCTGCGCTGGCGTCGCCGCCGCGTCGATGACGTCGACCACGCCGTTGACGAACGTCACCGTTATCTGCGGCGGCTCTTCGTCGGGGCGCCGCTGGACCTCCACCTGGCACGCTGGGTTCGACTCCTTGGCCTTGCGGGCGTTGCATTGGGCCAGGAACTCCATGCACGAGGCCGTTCGCGGGTCTAGGGCGTTGAACTCGATCCGAACTTTCGATAGAAATTTCAACATTTTTGAGAGATTTGAGTAAAAACCCTAACCCTAACCCTTTGATGAGAGAGAAAAAGCTCAGAGAGAGAGAAGGCACCACTCAAGCAAAGAAGAGAGGGTTTAGCGTGAGGGAGGAAGAGGTAATGGGCCGGGGATTTCAGATTCATACTCAACCCGACCCGACCCAGGAAATAAAAATTTATTTCAGCTCAAAGCTTTTCTGATTAAGACTACCCTTCACACATTGCCACCGGAAGTACCGGAAAAGTCCGAAGTACTTTTAAAATAACTTCTAAAATATTTGTCATGGAAGTTGACTTGGGACCTGTTTGGATGCAAATTTTTTTGGTCAACAATTGATTAATAATCCCACCAACACAGGTTTGAGAATTAAGAGCGTTTGGATGCATTTTGTTGGTTCAGCTTATTGTCTCGGCTTCCGTGTTTTAGCTTAAAAATAAGTTAGAGACCCTCTTAAAAATAAGCTAGGATTCCTATCTTATTTCATAAATGATTATTTTTCAAAAGAGTCGATCAAGTAATATACCATAATCCCTCTTATTTTCTCATCTAAATTTTAAGATGGCATTTAATGATACGTTCTTTTGTCATTTTACACTCAATAATCACTTATCTATCTTTTTATCCAAATACACTATCTTCTTATAATCACTTTCATATAAAATCATCCAAATACCAAACAACTTATTTTACCATAATACTTTTAAGTGATTATTTCATTTTTTCCAGAAATAATCATGATTATGGCAAATAATCTTGATTATGACAAATAATCCCTTAAAAATATGCTTATCCAAAAAGTCCCTTAAAAGTTACTTCTAATGTTTATTGTCATTTTTGAAAAGAACGAAGAAAATAATGGAATACCTTTCTTGTGTTTCTTTCACGCACAAACCAAACAAACAAAACAACTTTATTATAATAGTAAATAAGTCATTGCTCTTTGAAGTTATAAATAGGAACAATGAAACATTTATTTATTTTCTTTATTTCTTGTGCTTAATGCTTTCTTCTAATCCAAAAATAAAAGAAAGTAAATTTGGGAATAAGCATGCCATATAAGATCCACACCAATTTTTGTTATAGTAACTTTCAAATTCTTCTTCCATCAAGCCAAACACTTTAAGTAATGGAAATACACTTACTTCTAGTATTTTTATGATACTTCATGTCAAACAAATATGCCAAAAGCTGTAAAAAATGTGGGGGTAACTACGTTAATACATAATATAGAGAGCATTTGGTACATGGTAATAGGAGGGGATCCCAGATTGTCACCAAATATTACTATCCAAGACAATCAATATTTAGGATTAACATAAAATAAATCAAATCGTGGGAATCATATTTCCATTCCACGGTTGTCTATTCTAAATTCCTACTAAATATTACCGTTTTAACACTACTAGTATGACGACCCTTGGCGACTGCGGCTCGATGCTCGCCTCCATTGTTGCTTTCCGCAAGCTCTTGGTTGTCAACCGCAAGCCTCGCTCGCCGCAAGCTCTTGGTTGCCAGCCGCCCGCCGTTCCCGCCACACGCTGTCATTTTTCGTCGCCGCCCGCCGTCTCCGGGCATCTTCTCCCGTCTCTGGCGCCGACCCGCCCGCCGTTCCCGCCACACGCTGTCATTTTTCGTCGCCGCCCGCCGTCTCCGGGCATCTTCTCCCGTCTCTGGCGCCGACCTCCACCACCGTCCTCTGCTGACCAGCTTCCGTCGCTGGCCAAACCCTTCTTGCCGTCTCACGTAATCGGCCTCCGCTACTGTCATCTATCACACCCCGCTTTCCACAAAACGGTAGCAGATATGTAACAAGGCCCGCGACGTACTTATATTGAGAAAGGAGTCATTCTTAAAATAAATACGTTAAGCATTGTACTAAGAAATATTTAATATAACGAGAATTAAATATATGCCAGTGTTCAAAAGGAAGCGGTATTTTATTAAAGAAAGAAAATACAAAGGTATAGAGATTTTGCGGCTGTTACATTCTGCCCCTTTTAAAAATAATTTCGTTCTCGAAATTACTCAAGAAAGATATTGCAACAGAGTAAAGAACATGATCAGGATAATGCAGTCACGTTACATCGTTGTGCTCTATTAGTCGGTACTCGAATCGATAAGAAAGTGTGCAACTGGAGTAAATCGCGATAAGACAAACAGAAAGACGAGAAGTTTCGAAAATCGGAATAAATGCTATTAGGGTATAAAAAAAAATAGTTTCAAGAACATATACAAAAGATAACTTAGAAGGTGCAAGCAAGAAGTTAACTTTACTAGAATCTTCAAGGGCTTCCGAAAATAAATGTCGGTGATTAGGAATCTCGAATACTAGGGTAGCGAAGAAAATTTGAAGTTATCGAGAATGGTTCAAGAACACAAAACATTCCAAAGAGACGCAAGTGGATAGGAGTAGACTTAATTCAAGGAATCAAAAGTTGAGATTTGATCTTCAAGAAAATCGAAAGTAAAGTTCATGATAGAAAATCGAAAGTAAAGTTCATGATGGATTCAAGGATTAGAATAAGATTCAAAGGAAAGATTAAATGTTGTTGGGTTTCTAAATTCTTGTAATATATTGCTTTTAGTGGTCACACAAAAATGACCTGCATGGGTCACCACTAAAACATGCCTCGTCTCGCTTCCTAAAAGATAGTAGCAGATACGTGACTGGACCCACGGCGTACTTATACCAAGAAAGGGGTCTTTCTTGAAATAAATGCGTTAAGCGTTATACTAATCAATATTTAATATAACAAGAATTATATATGCCAGTGTTCGAAAGGAAGCAGTATTTATTAAAAAAAAAGAACACACAAAGGTATAGGAGTTTTGGGGTCGTTACATTCTACTCTCTTTAAAAATAATTTTTCCTCGAAATTACTCAAGAAAAATGTTGCAACGGAGTAAGAAATAGGGTCAGGACAATGCAGTCACGTTTTATCGTCGCGCTTAATTAGTAGACACTCTAATCGATAAAAAGGTGTGTGACTGGAGTAAATCGCGATAAGATAAACAGAAAGATAAAGAGTTTCAAAAATCGGAACAGATG
Source organism: Agapanthus africanus (assembly GCA_030015575.1). Classification (NCBI taxonomy): domain Eukaryota; kingdom Viridiplantae; phylum Streptophyta; class Magnoliopsida; order Asparagales; family Amaryllidaceae; genus Agapanthus; species Agapanthus africanus. Next base: position 35,908,338 of record CM057339.1, read on the forward strand.
CTATTAGGATAAAAAGAATAGTTTCAAGAACGTATGCAAGAGATAATTTAGAAGGTGCAAGCAAGAAATTAACTTTACTAGAATCTTCAAGAAATTCCGAAAATAAATGTCGGTGATCGGGAATCTCGAATACTATCCTCCTTTGATGACAGTCAAGGATAGCGGAGAGAGTTTGAAGTTAACGAGAACGGTTCAAGGACATAAAACAGTTCTAAGAGATGCAAGTTGAAAGGAGTGGACTTAATTCAAGAAATCAAAAGTCGAGATGCGATCTTCAAAGAAGTCGAAAGTAAAGTTCAAGATAGATTCAAGGATTAGGATGAGATTCAAATGAAAGATTAAATGTTGCTGGATTTCTAAATTCTTGTAATATATTGTTTTTAGTGGTTACACAGAAATGACTTGTATGGGCCACCACTAAAATCTTTTACGTCCCGCTTCCTAAAAGATGGTAGTAGGTACGTGACTAGACCCACGACGTACTTATACAGAGAAAGGGGTCTTTCTCGAAATAAATACATTAAGTGTTATACTGTCACGTCCCGCTTCCCAAAAGACAAGAGCAGACACGTGACTAGCCCGCAACGTATTTATTTCGAGAAAATCATTTGTCGAAACAAATACGCTAAGCATTTATAAGTAATATAAAAGTTACAAGAATAAGTAAGAGAATGAAAATCCAACATGAAATTTATTACATTCCAACTTTCACAGAGTTTTAACTGTTACAAGATGTCTGAACAAGAAACAATAACAAGATGCCTTAAATAATAGGCGTAGTGGAAAAGTAAAATGCAGAAAGGAAACTAGTAATTAGCCTGCGGTGAAAGCTGAGAGTAATCTTCATCACTAGACTCGATCTCCTCTGTCCCAAAGTCACCTGACGAATATTCTAAGGATAGAAAGAAACAGGGTGAAATGTTCGTCAGCGAACTTACGCTAGGTAAGTTCCCAAAAAGGATGTGAATATAAATAAATACAAAGCAATATGTAATATGGCATGGATAAGAATCATGAACATGTAAACAATTATAGTAGTGTGCATGGTAATGTGCATGTCAACTATATAAGCATGGCAAAATAACATGAGCATGACAGTAAGTTATAGCATGTGTTGGTCAACGTGAGCATCTAATAAGTGAAAGTGCTGAACATGAAATAAATAGCAATGTGTCCTAAAGGTCTCTACAAGAGTAAGCTAATTAATGTGAGTTCAAGTGTGAATATTAACCAATCTCAAGTGTTTTCTTGAACCCAACAGGCAATCGTCCAGAGATAAGGAACCACGGGCCCGAATCAAGGGTGCTAGTAACGAGACTTCAACCATCGTTGAAGTATTCCAAACCCAGCAGGCTATCGTCCAGGAGCAAGGAAACACGTGCCCTCATGATGTATGCATAAGTTAGTATTCATATATTCATGTACTAGGGAGACTTTTGAGATTTCGTTGGATTTATATTTAAACTACCCCAATACCCCGCGTATCTAAATAGTCTAAAAGTAATGTCACAAGTCTTGATCGAACCATGAATACAAAAGAGTGTACGAGTTCCATGTCAAGTTCGAGTATTTATTTCATATTCAAGTTTTCGATCAAGTTCATATTCATGGTTTGAGTCGAGTCGAGTGTATTCATGTTAAGTGATATTCATGGTTTGAGTTCAATTGAGTCAAGCATGTAATAGATTCAGGTACAAGTTATATAGATTATCAAGTGTTGAGTTATGTTTAAGTCGATATTCATGTTATTTGATTTTTGTGATGATATGATTGATATATAGGGAGATAAGTAAGTGATAACACTAATTGTCTCCGGCTCGCCGAGGCTCAAGAGAGAATGGGTCACTTAAACCCATCCGCTACCTACATACTAGCTAGCTACCAATTTTAAATATATTGGTATTTATGTAAAAATATATCATTTAGCAATTTCAAGGTATGTATGTAAAATAGTCCATTAAAGGTTCGAGGGGTTTTTATGTAAAATACTTTATTTTAAAACCTCAAGGGTGTTTTGTGAGCAAGATTGTTGGGGTCAAAATTTGCAACCCTGGTTGACCGAGTCAAAGTCAAGGTCAACCCCAAGCTAGGTGGGCCCAAGCCCAGGTCAAGCAGACCCATGCCCAAGTCGAGTCCGTGGCCAACCTCCCCATGCCAACAAAAAAATCATGTAATAAATAATTTTTATATAATTTTTTATACATGAATGTATGCAAAATGGGCATAAAGCCAATATTTTGTAAGCCCATGGCTTATTGCAAAAATGAAATGGCACATGAGCCATGGGATAGGCAAAATGCCATTTTGTGAAGCTCAAGGGGCTATATGTAAATATGTAAGCCTATAAAAGGCAATATGATGATGAATAAAGTAATACTTTTCATTCCCCCAAAAACTAGGGTTCTTTGTGCCTCCTGCTCCTTCTCCAAGGTTCTAAACCTTCTCATTTCTTTTGAATTAAATCAAGAGTTTTACTCTTTCTTTTCCAAAACTAAGTAGTTTTCCACCACAAAAACCACAAAGGGAAACTCAGATCTCCCATCAGATCTAAAAAAGGAGTGATTTTTTTTAAGTCTCCTACTTCTTGATCTTCAAGATCCGGCCAAACAACAGGAGGAAGAAGAAGAACCCCCTTCATCAGCTTCAAAACGTCCTAGGAGTTTTAACTCCATATATATATATATATATAACAACAAATATTTCTTTTCTGAAGCATAGCTTCTGTTTCTGGGACTAAAAGCCCCTTTTTCCTCGCCGGCGCCCAAGCGCTCAAGCGCCGAGCACCCACTTGCCGACACGTGGCGCTCTAGTGCTCGAGCGCAAAGCGCCCACGTGCCGACACGTGGCGCGTTTGCGCTCCAGCGCCATACGCCCGAGCGCAAAGCGCCCACGTGCCGACACGTGGCGCGCTTGCGCTCGAGCGCACAGTGCTCATGCGCAAAGCGCCCACGTGCCGACACGTGGCACGCTTGCGCCTAAGCGCACAGCACCTAAGCGCACAGCGCTCGAGGCGCTGGCCCCCACGCATCCTTTGGATGTCTTTTCCCCCTCTTTTTTATATATATATATATACATATATATATATATATACATATGCATACATATGTACACATACACATACTCCACGACACTGCCCCTGTTAGAAAAAAATTTCTAACGGGGCGCTGTCCCGCACCCCGCAAGGGGGCAGCTAGCCCCCTTGACCCCCAGCCCGCTATCCGGGTAGCGGGACCCCCGTAAAAACTCTGCGTGGCTCCCGATATATCCAAACCCTCCTTTCAAAACACAACACACGTACACTGCACATTGAGTTCGCATGACCAGTTTAACCCGTTAATCGGAGGTTCCCTCGCCCCAAAGGCGAGGGGTAATTAACGGCAGCTTAGTCCGCGGCTGCCGGAGATTCGGATCCCCACAATCATTAAACCCCGGCCTACCCTAGGCAGGGGGAATCTGTAGTACGCCTGACAAGCGCGCGCGTATTCCCATCTCAATAGGGTGACGAAAAACATCCTACAGATTCTGGCACGCCCGGTGGGACAAATCTCTCCTCCCATATTTCGGGTTAAGCATTCATGCGAATTCAGTCAATATACATACCTATATTTATACTGAAATAATGCTTTTTCATGCAGGTTTTCAAGCAATCTCCAAAGATGAACTCAGCTCCCATCTCCTACACGATGAAGATAGACTCCAGGACGGTCCTTCCGGCCAGTCTCGGGCGACAATGGGAGGAGCCGCTGCTACCATTTGGCTCTATTATGTTCATGCCAGTTGGCGCCATCCCAGCTCCTCAAGCCCCGGTGACAGACAAACCGGTCTCGAAAGGCAAGAGGCCAATTGTGGTGGTCTCGAAGGCGCCCCAACTCAAACGCAAATCGGTGTTTAAACGACTCTCTCTGGCCCCAGCTGGGGGCAAGGCCATCAACACCAACAAAGCAACCTGGCCTCTCGAGCAAGCTCCGACGGTGCCCCTGACAACTGCTCGATTGGGTGTTTTCTTTAAGCTCCCCGCTAATCGACTCACGGTGGCTTCCCAGGAAATGGATGCCCGCCGAGCCCTTAAAATTGAAAAGTTAAGGCAGAAAAGGCTCAGATACAGAGCCAACAAAAGGGCTAGGGCTCCTGCTCGGCTGAACCTCATGAGGTTCGAAGAACAGGGTTACCCCGACGAAGATGGGGAAATGGCTGGGTATGTGGTCCACACTGTCTACATGGTGGGCACGTGCAGCAAGAGCAAGGACGGGGCCACCACATCTCAAATCCAATCTGGCTTGAATGTGGTTGCCGCTTCCCAAGAACAGCCGCCCCCGCTGGGTGATGAAAACCTTCTCGATGAGGATGAAAGGCGGAAAGACCCTTCGGTCCATGAGCAGTCGGGCTCGGAAAGCGAAGATGAGCCAACTTTCCAGCCTAAGAATGCGGAGCAGCAACTTCTCCAAGAGCTCCGAAAACAGCTCAGAAGCAAAGACAAGGAGATGGCCAAGCTCTACTCAAAGATCGACGACTTGACAAATGTCGTCTTAAGGCTTACGGCCCAACTTGCCTCTCAGCCGCCCAATCAGGCGCAGGGCACTCATGAACCGGGAAATGGTGTCCCGAAACAGCCGACGCCCGTTCCCTCAAATCCAAAAGTGGGCGGACCACATGAAAATCAGTCGCATCCTATCTCGGGAAATGTCTTGGCTGCCGATGACAGTAGCCCGCTAACTCAAGATCAAATCATGGATTTGGTTGCCAGCAAAGTCAAAATATTGGTGGCCGAAGCCAAAGCGCAAAAAGATATCAGCAGTAGTGGGAGACCATATCCTGCTCAGTATGATCTGGTAGAATTTCCTAGCGGCTATGTCATCCCCAAATTCGGAAGATTCGATGGGACGGGAAATGCGAATCAGCACATCGCCCACTTCAAAGCCTCATGCGGGAATACTGGGGGCAATGATGCGCTTCTCCTCCGCCAGTTCGTTAATAGCTTGACCGATATTGCTTTCGATTGGTACGCGAGCATACCGGATGGCTCCGTTACTACTTTCGTCCAAATGGAATCTTTGTTTCGACAAAGGTTCATGAGCGTCAGCGATAAGATCACCATTGCCGAGCTCGTAAGGACCAAGCCCAAGAACAACGAAAGCAGCACGGATTTTATAACCCGATGGCACAATCTCTCCGTCAAATGCGAACCGCCGATAGAGCAGGACCAATCCGTCAGTCTCCTCGTCGGAAATCTCAACAATTGGATGGCCCCGTTTCTATGCACCGCGGGTCTCAAAACATTCCAAGAGCTGACCAGGAAAGTTCAGATACTGGAGCGCTCAAAACAGGAGTCCTCCTCGGATTCCCACAATAACAATAGGTCCTGGAGAAACCGAAAGGACAATAATTGCAAAGGCGGAAACTCCGATGATTCTGGATCTTTCAACACTTCGGCTAACCAGAATAAGCAAGGGATGAGCGGGCCTAGCGCCAACCAGCCTCGGAAGCCAATGTTCGGAGAGGGAGGAGAATCTCCACTGAAAGAGAAGCTGGATAAGGTCTATTCTTTCAGAAGGGACAAAATCCGTAAAATATTCAAAGACGCCGTGAAGAACGGTCTACAACTGCCAGAGTCAAAAAGACCGCAGGAAGCGAATAGGACCGACGACCCCAAATACTGCCCCTATCACAGAGTGATAGGTCATGCCATTGAGGACTGCTTCGTCTTCAAAGATTGGGTCGAAAAACAATACAAGGCAGGAGAGATAGAACTGTCTAAAGGCGTGTTAACAAACAGTCCAGCTGCGACCACCAATTTCATACAAACGGAGACCGAAATTCTTCGTGAAACTGATTCTCTCAGATATCCACCTCTCTCTGAAAACAATCGACCACCATGTTATTAAACTGGGAACAGTCGACCTCTAAGTCGTTAAACTGGGAATGTAAATAAAAAATATATATGTGTAAATAAAAAATATGTAAATAAAAGAAAAATAAAGAAAATTCGAAATGATGGGGCAACTCGCAATAAAAATCAGCGAGTAAAATAAAGATGAAAATAAAGCCGAAATGATGGGGCAACCGCAAATAAAAGCCGAAATGATAGGGCAATCGCGATCTTCGCGACAAGAAAAGGTGAAATGATAGAGCAATCGCGGTAAAACAAAAACAAAAAAAAACGGCGAATGATGAGTCGCTCCTGGTACCATATTCCAGTGCAGCGATGCAGACGCCGGCAAAAATTCAAATTTCCAAAATTCTCCCAGCCCTACGGTTAGTCCCCAAATTGACTACCGTATACAATCCACGGGCTCAAATAATTCTCAGCATACTCATGCCCCACCGCAATCACCAGCTATGCGGCTGGTCTCCACCTTTGGAATTATGCTCCATTGAGAAGACCCACTCATGTGTCCTCACGATACATGAGGAGAACAAACCTTTGTGAGATCCTTACGACTCATAAAGGAAAAACACACTTGGGAGTCCTCACGACTCCTAAGGAGAAAATGCACCTGCGGGATCCTTACGACTCGCAGGGAGAAAATGCTTTTATGGGACCCTTACGGCCCATAAAATTGAAAAGCCTTAGGTGATAGGGATCTAAACCTGTCTCCTAAGCTATCGCTCCCCAATCACAAACGGCGAATGATGAGTCGCTCCTGGTACCATATTCCAGTGCAGCGATGCAGACGCCAACCAAATTCCAAATCCCATACCCCAACGGCGAATGATGAGTCGCTCCTGGTACCATATTCCAGTGCAGCGATGCAGACACCAACAAAGTCCCAAAATTTTTCCGGCCCTACGGTCTGGATCATACATCCTGCAAAACCGTATACAATCCACGGGCGTAAAACGATCCCAATCTCTCCCGAGTCCTACCGGCGAGACCACATTCAAAGTCCCACCGGCGGGAAGATTCAAAAAAAATGAGAAGAAAAAAGAAGGTATGTCCACAAGCAAAATGGGCACGGATGAAACCCGAAAGGGCTCCATGAGTAACAACAGCAGGACTGCCGGCGAGTTTGTGAAAACCCGAAAGGGCGCAAACTCATGAAAAAGAGATGAAATGCACTCATAAGGTCCTCTTGACTTTGTGAGGAGAAAATTCCCGCGTGAGATCCTTACGACTCACAAAGGAGCAACACACTTGGGAGTCTCCACGACTCCTAAGGAGAAAATGCACTTACGGGATCCTTACGACCCGTAGGGAGAAAATGCTTTGTGAGACCCTTACGGCTCACAAAATTGAAAAGTCTTAGGTTATAGGGACCTAAAACCTGTCTCTTAAGCCATCGTTTCCTAATAAGCAAACGCAAATGATGATTCGCTCCTGGTACCATATTCCAGTGTAGCGATGCTGATGCCACACCAAAAAAAAAAACAATTCCCAAACCCTCTGATGAAAAATGATGATTCGCTCCTGATACCATATTCTAGTGTAGCGATGCTGATGTCAACCCAAATCAAATCAAACCAACAACCTTTACGGCGGAATCATGCTCCGTCCCAGAATTTACCCCGTGTCGAAATCATGCTTTGCCTCGGGATATCTACCTTCCCTGCCGGAATTATGCTCCGCCTCGGAATCAAATCAACCAACAAGCTCTGCGTCGGAATTATGCTTCGTCTCAGAATATGCACCCCGTGTCGAAATGATGCTTTGCCTCGGTGTATCTGCCTTCCCTGTCGGAATTATGCTTCGGCTCGGAATCAACCAACGACCTCCTCGTCGGAATTATGCTCCACCTCGGAATCAAGTCAATCAGCAAGCTCTGCGTCGGAATTATGCTTTGTCTCAGAATGCACCCCATGTCGAAATGATGCTTTGCCTCGGTGTACCTGCCTTCCCTGTCGAAATTATGCTTCGTCTCGGAATCAAGTCAGCCAACAAGCTCTGCACCGGAATCATGCTCCGTCTCAGAATACACCCCGTGTAGAAATCAAGCTTCGCCTCGGATTATCTGCTTTCCCCATCGGAATTATGCTTCGCCTGGGAATCAACCTCTGCCTCGAAATTATGCTTCGGTCAGAATGTATGCCGCTCATCGGAATAATGCTCCGATCCCTGGAATCATGCTCCGCTCTTCGGAATGATGCTCCGAACCCTGGAATCATGCTCCGCTCTTCGGAATGATGCTCCGATCCTCGGAATCATGCTCCGATCCCCGAAGTTATGCTCATCGGAATTATGCTCCGATCCCTGGAATCATGCTCCGCTCTTCGGAATGATGCTCCGATCTATGGAATCATGCTCCGCTCTTCGGAATGATGCTCCGATCCCTGGAATCATGCTCCGCCCTTCGGAATGATGCTCCGAACCCTGGAATCATGCTCTGCTCTTCGGAATGATGCTCCGATCCTCGGAATCATGCTCCGATCCCCGAAGTTATGCTCATCGGAATTATGCTCCGATCCCTGGAATCATGCTCCGCTCTTCGGAATGATGCTCCGATCTATGGAATCATGCTCCGCTCTTCGGAATGATACTCCGATCTCTGGAATCATGCTCCGCCCTTCGGAATGATGCTTCGAACCCTGGAATCATGCTCCGCTCTTCGAAATGATGCTCCGATCCTCGGAATTATGCTCCGATCCCCGAAGTTATGCTCATCGGAATTATGATCCGATCTCTGGAATCTTGCTCTGCCCTTCGGAATGATGCTCCGATCTCTTGAATCATGCTCCGCCCTTAGAATGATGTTCCACCTCGAAATCCAACTTCAAGATCCATCAATTTCATGCACATAACTCAAATGTGCGGTGTGCATTTATTGATGGGGGCACTTGTTGGGGTCAAAATTTGCAACCCTGGTTGACCGAGTCAAAGTCAAGGTCAACCCCAAGCTAGGTGGGCCCAAGCCCAGGTCAAGCGGGCCCATGCCCAAGTCGAGCCCGTGGCCGGCCTCCCCATGCCAACAACAAAATCATGTAATAAATAATTTTTATGTAATTTTTTATACATGAATGTATGCAAAATGGGCATAAAGACAATATTTTGTAAGCCCATGGCTTATGTGCAAAAATGAAATGGCACATGAGCCATGGGATAGGTAAAATGCCATTTTGTGAAGCCCAAGGGGCTATATGTAAATATGTAAGCCTATAAAAGGCAACATGATGATGAATAAAGTAATACTTTTCATTCCCCCAAAAACTAGGGTTCTTTGTGCCTCCTGCTCCTTCTCCAAGGTTCTAAACCTTCTTATTTCTTTTGAATTAAATCAAGAGTTTTACTCTTTCTTTTCCAAAACTAAGTAGTTTTCCACCACAAAACCCACAAAGGGGAACTCAGATCTCCCATCAGATCTAAACAAGGAGTGATTTTTTTAAGTCTCCTACTTCTTGATCTTCAAGATCCGGCCAAACAACAGGAGGAAGAAGAAGAACCTCCTTCATCAGCTTCAAAACGTCCTAGGAGTTTTAACTCCATATATATATATATATATATATATATAAAACAACAAATATTTCCTTTCTGAAGCATAGCTTCTGTTTCTGGGACTAAAAGCCCCTTTTTCCTCGCCGGCGCCCAAGCGCTCAAGCGCCGAGCGCCCACGTGCCGACACGTGGCGCGCAAGCGCTCGAGCGCAAAGTACCCACGTGGCGCTCCAGCGCCCTGCGCTCGAGCGCAAAGTGCCCACGTGCTGACACGTGGCGCGTTTGCGCTCCGGCGCTCTGCTCCCGAGCGCAAAGCGTCTACGTGCCGACACGTGGCGTGCTTGCGCTCCAGCGTCATGGGCCCGAGCGCAAAGCGCCCACGTGCCGACACGTGGCGCGCTTGCGCTCGAGCGCCCTGCGCTCAAGCGCAAAGCGCCCACGTGCCGACACATGGCGCGCTTGCGCTCGAGCGCCCAGCGCTCATGCGCAAAGCGCCCACGTGCCGACACGTGGCGCGCTTGCGCCTAAGCGCACAGCGCTCGAGGCGCTGGCCCCCACGCATCCTTTGGATGTCTTTTCCCCCTCTTTTTTTTATATACATATATATATATATATATATATATATATACATATGCATACATATGTACACATACACATACTCCACGACACTGCCCCCGTAAAAACTCTGCGTGGCACCCGATATATCCAAACCCCCCTTTCAAAACACAACACACGTACACTGCACATTGAGTTCGCATGACCAGTTTAACCCGTTAATCGGAGGTTCCCTCGCCTCAAAGGCGAGGGGTAATTAACGGCAGCTTAGTCCGCGGCTGCCGGAGATTCGGATCCCCACAATCATTAAACCCCGGCCTACCCTAGGCAGGGGGAATCTGTAGTACGCCTGACAAGCGCGCGTGTATTCCCATCTCAATGGGGTGACGAAAAACACCCTACAAAGATGTCTTAACAAGAAACATGAACATAAAGTGCCTAAACAAGTAGCATACTGAAACTAAAAGCTGAAAAGAAAACTAAGGATCGGCATGTGATGCAAATTGGTCGTAATCCTCTACATTCGATTACACCTCCTCAGTCTCTAGATCATCTGACGAATATTCCAAATAAATAAAGACATGTGTGGAATGTCCGTCAGCAAACCTGCGCTTGGTAAGTCCCCATAATAGGTGTGAATTATATGATTAAAATACAAGGTGATATGTGATATAGCATGAATGGAAATGTGAAACAGTAAACAAGTGTGATATGGTAATTAAACATGGTAATAACATAAAATTTCTATGTAGCATGGCAGTTCTATATAACATGGCTGTGTAGTGTAGGTAATGTGTCGGTTAACATATACATATAACAATTAAAAGCGGTGAACATGTAATGAATAGCAATGTGTCCTAAAGATATCACTAAAAGGGTAAGCTAATTAACGTGAGTTCAAGTGTGAATGCCATCCAATCTCAATAGTGTTCTCGAACCCAACATGCTATCGTCCAGCAGTAAGAAACCATGGACCCGAATCAAGAGTGTTAGTAACGGAACTTCAACCGTCGTTGAAATATTCCAAATCCAACAGGCTATCATCCAATGTAATACCCAGATCTTTGTTTTATATCCGTATTTCAATAAATATTAATGTTCTATTTTTTCCAAATTATTCTTTTAATTTTTCTAATTACTTCTTATATTTTTCTTTCCCTTCTATAATTTTCCCTAGCCCAACTCACCAAGGCCCAGCACAGCTCAACCCAACAGCCCCCACTCCCTCCTTTCTATTCTTCTTCTTCTTTTCTTAAAACTGAGCTAGCTCTTCTCCTTCTTCATCGTAATCGACCCCCAAGACCCGCACCTACCCACGACGAAGCCCATGCTAAACGATTCCCAAGATCTCCTCGCCCGCTCCTTATCTCCCTCAACGTCTCTCACTATCTCCATATCATCTCTATCTCTCCCTCTCAATCTCTCAATATCAAACTTTCACCCTCACTCTCAAACTCTCCCCACCCTTTGCCACTTCGCCAGTCGACCACTAACACTACCGACGAGACCCTCGTCACTACCAGCTCCACCTTTAAAACAAAAATACTATCCCAACCGAACACCATTCCCACTCCTCTCTCTTCAAACCCAACTCCAAGCTCCTGTTGGAGTTTCTTAGCACGACCACTAGGTTTTAGCAAGTATCGAGTATGCAATTTACAAAAATCTAGTGTGCTAAGGAACACTAACTTAGAATCAAACTAGAGAATTAGGGTTTTATAAAGCATATAAACAAACTTTACACTAAGTGAACAAGGAATATAACCTTTGTAGACCGATCCTTCACTTCTAAATCTCCGTGTAGTAGTCCCTTAGCTCCAAGTAGTAGTCCCCGAACTCTTCTTAGGCTCCACTAGGCGAAAGGAACGAGCTTGCTTAAGGATTTTCGAGGTCGAAGATGATCTACGTCGAAAAATCTCTAACTCAAGCTACCTCTTCACTAATTGAGGAATTAGTGAAGTAAACAAGCTATACTAAATGACTAGTTTGGTATAGATTGATGAAGTATGAATTTTACTCACTTTAGAATTAATTTTCTCTTTTTCTTTCTTCACCTCACTCAAGATTAGAGAGCAAAGAAGGAGATGAAGAAGATGAACAAGTGATGAGCCATGGTGTAAAAATATTTCAATTGATATTTGTAGAGACTTAACCATGGCTAAAGATAATGGTTGAGTTAATAAATATTTAGAGTAAAACAAAATTAGTGGACTAAGTCAAGCCTTCTACATGCTTCCACAAGCATCTTAAGTCATGGTATTTTCCACTTAATTTTGATTTATCCCTTAATTATTAATCACCCAAATTATCTTTAGTTTGGTGTGAGTCTCATACACCCATGTCCAATGTATCATCTAGCATGACACAAAAATAAATACATTAATATATATCTCATATATATTTATATGTATTTGTAGAAAACAAGTTCTTAAGTGAGCTAATATTAGCTAATATATATTAATATATCAAATATATAATTATATATTAAATTATTAAATCAACACTTGATTTAATAATCCGGCTATATCACATACAACCGACTAATATCATTTATATGTATAACAAATACACACATAACACATTATTGAATCAACACTTGATTCAATAATCCGGTTATATCACATATAACCTATATTGTGAGATTAGAATACTGTATCACATACACGTATTAATCTCGGTCCCGTATATATCACATATGTGCCCTACTTCGTTTCGCTTGAGCAAGGAAAGCTCTGTGTAGGACTCTAAAGACTCGTCAATACGCCAACAGTAGGTGATGATCATATCAGTCATCTACAAGCCGTCAGCGGTACTAGATGAACGTAACGGCTACCCAGGTATTGAGCGATCAGAAGATCAACAACCAAGCTTGTCCAAACTCCCGTGAATCCAGTAAGTAACACTACCGTACAGTCCGGTCTCTTCGTCTGATATGTCGCATATCGAGTGTGGGGGTGGTAAACGTCATACCCCAATAACTTGATAAGTCATGCCGATGTGAGGCTCATAACGGGTCGAGAAACTACTGATAACACTTACCAGTAAATCTCATCATCACCCCTGGTTAGGGACTTCCTGTTATAACCAATCGAGCATAGCGCAACATCAACTCCCAATATCAGGAGAGACGAAACCCCTCCTATCGCTCATTGCCTCCATGTGACTCGGGACTGTACCCAAAATCCACCTGTTTGCACGCTCTCTTGAGCGTGGTAGGGAGGAAATCAAAGCACAGTGGGAATCACACAAGACTCTATGACGATCTTGGGTCTACAGACTAATCTGTACCAGTGTCACCAGAGAACTGCTATCTGACGATAAGTATAATACCATCTAGGAGTTCTCGGCGAGTCCTGTTCAGTGTACCCATTCTCCAATGAGCACCTGTATACAATCTTTGATGTCAAACACCAATGGTTGTGGGATCAACCATCACCCTATACAGGGCCAAGAAACCTACGCACTAGTCTACTATGGAATATCGATGCCCTGTCTCGATACTCTCTCGACTAGGAACAATTAAAGGATGAACTTGTGGACTACCCTGGCCCCACTAGTATGATCTGCATCATAGTCCTGGTAGTCAAGTACACATCCTAAGGGCTTTATCAACATGTAACGGAGAGACACTATAATGATACAAGTGTACATGTTAAGATAAAGAGCAACCGGATAGCATACTATCATGTCGAGCAAGAAAGTCCTCTCTCTATATGTCCAAGTATCCACTATAATATACAATAATGGTCTCTGGAGCATACATATAACTAATAATGTCTCACTTGCACTAAGGCCAGTTGTTGTAGTATCTCATACCCAACATTCTAAAGAGTCTCTCAAATTGTATCTGGGGAATGGCCTTCGTGAGTAGATCCACCGTGTTATTCTTCGTGTCAACTCTCCTGACCTCGATCTCCCGGCGATCAACTATATCCCGGATCAGGTGATACCGCCTCAGAATATGTCTGGATCGCTGATGGGACCTGGGTTCCTTGGTTAAAGCCACAGCTCCATTGTTATCACAATACAAAGGTATTGGATGCTCAATGGATGGAACCACACCAAGTTCTGTTATGAACTTCTTCATCCAGACGGCCTCTTTGGCGGCATCTTTGACGGCGATGTATTCATCCTCCATCGTTGAGTCTGCCACGGTATCTTGTTTGGAACTCTTCCAACATACCGCCCCTCCATTGAGGGTAAAGACATAACTCGAGACCGACTTACTGTCGTCCTTATCACTCTGCAAGCTCGAATTGGTAAAGGACTCCACCTGGAGTTCACCGTTACCATACACAAAGAACATTTCTTTAGTCCTTCTCAAGTACTTAAGAATGTTCTTCACAGCTGTCCAGTGATTCTCCTCAGGATCCGATTGATACCTGCTTACAACACTAAGTGCGTAAGCTACATCTGGTCTGGTATATAATATCGCATACATGATAGACCCAACTGCCGAAGTATAGGGTATCTCTTGCATGCGAGCCCTCTCCAAATTAGTCTTGTGGGACATCTCTTTGGAGAGAGTGATTCCTGAGACCGTGGGTAAATTTCTACGCTTGGAATCTTCCATACTAAACCTCTTTAGTATGGTGTCAATGTACCTGGATTGGGACAATCCCAACATCCGGTTAGATCTATCTCTATAGATCTTAACCCCAAGGATGTAGGAGGAATCACCCAGATCTTTCATGGAGAATCTTTGTGATAAGAAGAGCTTGACCGAGTGTAGCATATGAACATCATTTCCTATCAAGAGTATGTCATCCACGTACAATACGAGGAAGACAACCTTACTCTATACTACCTTCTTATATATACAAGGTTCAACTATGTTTTTGATGAAGTCAAACTCTTTGACTGCCACATCAAAATAGATGTTCCAGCTCCGCGATACCTGCTATAATCCGTAAATTAATTTAAGCAGCTTGCACACCTTTCCGCTGCTCCCACTATCTACGAAGTTCTTTGGCTGTGTCATGTACACGCTCTCTTCTAAATCACCATTTAGAAAAGCGGTCTTGACATCCATCTGCTAGATTTCGTAGTCATGGTGTGCTGCGATGGCAAGTAGGATCCGGATGGACTTAAGCATAGCCACTGGAGAAAAGGTTTCATCATAATCCACACCTGGTCTTTGACGAAAACCTTTTGCTACAAGCCTAGTTTTGAAAGTCTCAACTTTTCCATCTACACCAAGTTTCTTCTTAAAGATCCACTTGCTCCCAATGGGTTTTACCCTTTCAGGATCAACTTCCAAAGTCCATACTTTGTTGGTGTACATGGATTCTATCTCAGATCGCATTGCATCTAGCCATTTCACAGAGTCCCACTCGTGATGGCCTGCTTGAAACTAGTTGGTTCATCATCTTCCATGATGCAATCCTCGCTCCCACCGTCAATGAGAAAACCATAGTATCTCTCAGGTGGATGAGAAACCCTATTAGATCTGCGGAGAGACTGAGATTCGTCGGAAACTACTGAATCCTCCGGTTCTACCAAATTATCAGTCGTAGTTTGTGTAGCTGGAACTTCTTCCAGTTCTACCTCATGACCACTAATTTCTTTTTCAAGGAATTCCTTTTCTAAAAAGATGGCATGCTGAGAAACAAACACCTTTTGTTCCTCCGTGTGGTAGAAAATATACCCTCGCGGATGTTTGGGATATCCAACAAACTTACACAGAACTGACCTTGCTTCCAGCTTGTCTGGATTTTGTGTTTTCACATATGCCGGACAACCCCATATCTTAACATAATTAAGACATAGTCTCTTTCCTTTTCATATCTTATATGGAGTGGTTGGCACGGATTTGGTGAGAACCATATTCAATAGGTCTGCAGCTGTCTCCAGTGCATAACCCTAAAAAGAAATAGGTAACTCAGCAGTATTCATCATAAAACGCACCATATCTAATAGGGTGCGATTCCTCTGCTCCAATACACCGTTGTGCTGTGGTGTATACGGAAGAGTAAGCTGAGAGAGAATCCTATTCTCTTTTAAATAGTCACGGAATTCTGTGCTTAAGTATTCTCCTCCCCGATCAGATCGTAGGATTTTAATACTTTTTCCCATTTGGTTCTCTACTTCGTACTTGTATTCCTTGAATTTCTCAAAAGCTTCAGACTTGTGTTTTTACAGGAACGCATGTCCGAATCTTGAGAGATCATTAGTGAATATGATAAAGTATGAGGAACCATTCCTGGCATGTGTAGACATGGGACTGCATACATCACTATGTATCAGTCCCAAGAGTTCAGTAGCTTTTTCTCCGTGTACAGTAAACGGAGTTTTGGTCATTTTGCCTTTGAGACATGACTGGCAAGTTTCATAAGATGTAAATTTGAACGGATTCAAATATCCATCCTTATGTAACTTAGCCAGTCGTGTTGCATTGATATGACCTAGTTTACAATGCCATAAGAAGGATTCGTTCATTTCTGAACTTTTCCTCTTGTATGTGTTCTGTATGTTAAGAACTGTATTCTGATTTAGAACGTATAAACTATTACATAACGTACCTAACCCAATCAACACTTGATTTAGGAAAATGTTCATAACATTTTTCTCCACTACAAAGTTATATCCTTCTTTATCTAATAAAGAAATCGATATTAAATTGCATATCATAGATGGTACATAATAACAGTCATTCAAGATCAATGTATTCTCATTTGGTAATACAAGGTGATATTCACCAACTGCTTTGGCTGTAACATTTGCACCATTTTCTACTTTTAGAGAATGATCACCTTTTCCCAGTTCTCTACCTTTCTTTAGCCCATGTAACATATTACAAATGTGGGATTCTGATCCGGTATCTAATACCTAGGACGTAGAGTGTACTGAGAAACAGTTCTCGGTAACAAACGCACCCGAAGAAGATGCATCAACATGCTCATTCCTCGTTCGGGTCGCGTGGAAATCCGGATATCCCCTATTTCCTGCTCAAACTTATAACAGTTATAAGGTAGAGCGGAACCAACGTTTCCCAGCCCAGTATAACAAGCGGGTTCGGTCAATATATCAATATTATTATCTTGATTAAGGCGTGTCATGGTCGCTACCTGGAGAGAGAGAAGAAAACACTTTAGCGTATGCTCTTGCAAGATTAGATTGGTTATTATTTTATCTAATCAGGATGGCTACCACTGTTTTTATCAAATCTTTCTTCAAACCCTAAAAGGTAAGACTAGCCGGGATTAATTACCCCCTACAAGTTTGCCAATCGTTCAGCCAGGAAGGTATTGGTACTCCGAAGGAGTCTTCCCGTGCTTTCGCATGGAACTAATTAAATAATCTCATTTCCGCGGGATCATAACCCCGTTAACATCTTTCTTAGACACCTACTGGATCAGCTAATTGTAAAGTGCAAAACTCTCTCAGGAGTAACTCTTACTCGCAGTGGGTATCGGGATCCAACTATCTCATAGAAGTATGCAATCTCATTGCAAATTTCAACACTTGAAATTCCCAATAATGTTTTTGCCCCTAACATCCTATGACCTTGACACAGGCTAACAAACCATTGGCCGGTAGTCAATTTCAACCCGTACATTTCGTGATTGAATTAAACCAACCCGTACGACCCTTGACGCAGGCCAACAAAGTCGCTCGACTATCCTAATCCAATCGCATCACATGCTGCAGATAAGCACTAATTAGCTATCGCACACTACGCCTTGACGCAGATGTTCATATTAGAATTTTGCACTTTTATACCGTCCATTCTTCATCGCATTGCATATAGGTAGGTACCCTTAATCCGTGTTTGCTAAATAATTGCAGGTTACAGGTTCTCAGCTCTAAACAATGAAAATTAAGAATAGTCGTGACAAATTCAGGACAACTGCCAACAACAGATAAAAATATGGGTCTCCACTCACCATCCATCATATGCCGTCTACCAGTTCGAGAGACAAACTGGCAATCAAAGGTCATTCATGCACAAAGCACAAGGAGGTAGCACAAGAACCAAGTTTATAACGCGGAGCTCAAGAAGATCAAGGCAAAAGTCCTTCATCTTTTTGGACTGTGGAGAATCTGGGAGAAAAATGAAGTGATTCTGAGAAACCAAGTGTACGAAACAGAGAGGGATATTAACATGGAAAACCCCAGAAAAAACGACACAGCAACTCACCCAAAGGGCCGCGGAACTGCGGCCGATGTGGCACTTATGCGGCAGTTCCGCGGCCGAGCTGACTCGGAGACAGGAGATATTTTCAGGGTAGTTTTGTAATTGTGTAAGGGCTCAGATTTTAGCCCTAGGGTTTCTTGTATCTGCCTATAAATAGCCCAGTATCAAGCCAAGTGAATGATGCTTTTTCTTGTGTTAGGATTTAGTCTAGTAATTTGTAACTTTCTCTTTCTCTTCATCTATTCTCTATTGATATTGTAGTGAGCTTTTGAGTGAATGATGAATAAAGAAGAGTTCTTTTAACATGCATGTATAATTGTGTTCTTGTATTTTGCTTGTAATTTTCTTTGTTAAAGTAGTAGTTGTTTTTTGTTTGTTTGTTTTCTTTTTCTCTTTTTCTTTATCCTTACAACAATGATGCTTAAGTGTGATCCTTGCCTAAGTGAGGTCCCAAATAGCTAGTTGTGATTCTCTAACTCATTTCTTTCTATCTTCTTTGTTTATTTTATTTTCTTTTTCTTTATAATGGGTGAGTAGTTTCTCACTTGTTAGGGTAGGATAAGGGAAGTTTGAGAGAAGGAAATCGCTCTCACTCTTTTTTTTGCCCAACATCTTGATTCGGACTCCCGTCAATTTAACCATAATCCGCTCCCTACGGCACCCTATCCTACATGATAGCGGTGACACCCTAGTGAGACCGGTTGTGGTTGAATTGACCTGAGGTTACGGCTAAGAGCCAAGAACGGACAGACAATGACCAAAATGAAGGAACTAAGCGTTGGAAATTCTAGCTTATACTCGCAAGTTTCCTTCCTAGTCGTGCTAATCCCCGTTGTTGCCGATTACCGTAACATTGATATTATGAGTGGCAACAAAAGAAGTGAGCGACTTCTAACTCAAACTAACCTAATCCTAACCCTAACAAGCTCTTTTTATACATATTTAGCACATAGTTAATCTTAAACAAACCTGGACAATTTGGATTTAACTCGTTAAAACACTAAGAAAAATATTCCCATCTCTCCGTGGACTGACCTGTACTCAGCCGGCTAGCTACCAAGCGAAACCGTCTTGATTGCGGTAATTAAAACTAAACACACCAAATCTGTATCAATCAAATGGCGTCATTGCTGGGGAGACGGTAGTTTATTTCTTTGTGTCATTTCGGGTTAATTTGTGAATATATATATAACAAAAAAAAACTGTAAAAATCATCTTGTTATTTTTGATTCTTTTTTGTGCAAGTGTGCAGAATAGAGAGAAGATCAAGTTCAGTGCCAAAGTCGTGGGAAGTTAGACCCATATCTCGCGGCTAATCAAGACGAAACCACGATTAACTGTACAATTCTGGAGCAAATTCAGTGACCAAATCAAGATTCAGGGGCTCTAACTAAGAAGAGGAGATTGAATTTAGCACAGGGAAGAATTTTGAAGCTCCTAATCGTCTGTGAAGCCGCGGAACCGCGGCAAAAGTGTAGGTTTGACCGCGGAACCGCTGTCAACCTGTGACTTCAGCACCTAAAATTTTTGTTGAGTACTCAAATATTCTATCTACCCCCTCTGAACTCTACTGAACTATTCTTTCTGCAGCATTTTTTGTGCAAACTCTCTTCCCCTCTCCAATAAAACTGTTTTTGTGCAGGATTCTTTGCGCCACCGCCAAATAAATTTTTGGAAGTGTTTTAGAGTTTTGTTTGTTATTGTTTTGCATAAATAATACGGACTTTAAGGGGTTGGGTGGGGATTTCATCACCCTTCCTAAGACCCCAAAAATCACTAAAAGCATACGCATTACCTTTGAGCTTAATAAAATATATCTAGACTCAGCCAACTAAGAATTGTCGTGCTCAATAGGACAGAGGAAAGTTGTGGGCATTTGGTCGTTTATCTAAACTTGACTTTGTGGTGCCTAGGCTAGACAAGTGAGGAGGTAATTTTATAAGACCCGTCTCACGGTGATTCATGAGTGGAACCCTCCTTACCCCACTTGTGCTTACTTGGCCACAATTGGCAGTGAAGAGACGATTTGAGGGTTATCTCACAACTTGTCACTTTGAAACAGTTAGGAGCAGTCTAGTGGACTTTGAAGACCATAGTTCTATGTGTGATTGTGCATGTTTTGACTGTGATTGTTTGAAGTTGTGCCATAAATCCATATATATTTTAAAAAACTCTTTCTAAAAAAAATATTAAAAAAAACAAAAAAAAACTTTTATAAAAACTTGCCACCGTCACCAAATTTCCCTTTTCACCAACACTGCTCCATTGACGTTTTCTTACCCTCACATTCTACGCTTTGACTATAATAAACTCGTTTAGTGTATGTCCGGTTGGACTCGGGACACTAGTACCCGTCTAGTCCGCGTTACGTTAGTCGCTACCGACTACACGATCGACTCCGACATCGAAACTCCCTCCACGCCTCTTTCACCCTTACCTTTACCGGCCAACTCCGACGTTGACCGAGATTCTGTTCATACATCTTCACCTTCACCTTCACCATCACTAAATTCTTCTTTCGAGATGTCAGGATTTCCTCTTAACATCCCTTTACCTCCCCCGGGACTAATTCCACCTCCATTGGGTGCGAATAACCCGCAACCACCTCCTGTTGAAGCGCCATAGAGAATCGCGCTTCAGGATCGTTTCTATCCTACCCGTGTTGCACTTCCAACTTGTCTTTCACTTCCACCGGCCAATGAGGATAATTTTAAAATTAAGACCCACTTCATCAACATGTTGCCCAAATTTCACGGACTTGAATCCGAAGATGCCTACATCTTCCAGACGTTTGTGCGATGATGAAGACAACCCAACTGTCTGATGACGCTATACGGCTATGAGTTATTGCTTTCACTTTGTGCGACCTTGCTGAAAAGTAGCTGTATAGCACCACATCTCATTCGATAACCAGTTGGGATGAGTTTGTAAAAGCGTTTTTGAAAAAATTCTACCCAAATCATAAGACCACACGGATTCGAAACGAAATTAACCAATTCACCCAGCTTCCTACTGAACCTTTTTGGAAGTGCTTTGACCGGTACAAGGACCTCCTTGTTCAGTGTCCTCACCACGGTATAGAGAAATGGAAACTTTGCCAAACTTTATATGAGGGTTTGAATCCAGCAACTGAGCAGTTGCTGGAAACCATTTGTCAAGGCCACTTCCTGTCCAAATTTGACGAGAAGGCTTGGCAATTTTTTAACAATCTTGCGGAACAAACGCTTCAATGGGAGAGCACCAGACCGAACACTTCTTCTTCTTCTTCTTCTACTTCTTCCGGTCTCTCTAGGGCAGGAGTTCATCAACTCGACATCTCAATTGCAATGAAGGCCGAGATGGCTGCAATCACGTGGAAACTGGAAGTAATTGAGAGCAAATTTTTATCTTCTTCTCCTGCTCCTTCTCCTCCCCCTCGTACCATTTGCGCTTGTTGTTCAGATCCATCTCATTTGACCAAAGAGTGTCCTTACAACCCACCATCTCAAGGACAAGATCAGGTTAATACTGCATTTCAGCAAAGATCAAGAAACGATCCATACTCTTCCACATACAATTCCGGTTGGAGGAACCATCCTAATTTCGCCTGGAATCAGAACCAGCATCAGTTCCAAGGCTACAACAACTTCCAGAGGTCTCCTCCTCCTCAACAACAATCTCAACAACAATTTCAGCAGCCTTTCCAACCCCAACCTTTTCAGAATCCGACGAACAACTTTGTACCCTGCAACAATTCTTTTCCTCAAAACAACTTTATTCCGTCAAATAACGATATGGTTTCCTCGCTAGAACGGAGTCTAAAGGCTTTTGTAAAGCAATCGACTCAATCCACCGCAAACATCCAGTCTTCTATTCAGTCTCTGGTGCAACACACCGCTGCACACGGGCAAAGCATCAAGAACATTGAAGCCCAGATTGCACAGCTGAACGCGGCTTTAAGTGAACGAGAGAAAGAGAAGCTTCCATCTCAACCACTCCCAAATCCTGGTCACCCACATAATGTACATGTTGCTCTTGAACAACAGAACCATAATGTGAGTGCCGTGACTACATTGAGATCTGGAAGGATACTGCACAACAACATTGGCACACGGATAGATGACAACACCCCGGCCGTTTCTTCTACTCCTTCTTCTTCTTCTGAGCCTATTCTCCATTCTTCAAAAGGCTTTTCTCCTTCAATCGCTGCTCTGAACGGATCCACATCTCACTCCACTCAAACTCCAGTTTTGGGTTCCGTTCCAACTCCACAATCTCCTCCACAAGCATCGGGCTCAACCAATTTAAAAAATGTTCCATTTCCAAACCAGTTGAGGTCCAATAAACAAAATCTACAAATGGAGAAGATTCTGGAGTTGTTCAAACATATTAACATCAACATTCCCCTCTTAGATGCAGTCCAACAAGTCCCCTCCTATACAAAAATCTTGAAGGACTTGTGCACTAAGAAGAGGAAATCTCAGGTACCCAAAAAGGTTTTTCTAGCTAGTAACGTGAGTGATGCCCTTACCCAAAATTTGCCACAAAAACAGAAGGACCCTGGCTGTCCTACGATTTCAATAACCATTGGGGATAAGAACATCAACCGCGCTCTCTTGGATCTTGGTGTCAGTGTTAACCTGTTTTATTACTCTGTATATGAGCAACTAGGTGTAGGAGAACTGAAACCTACACATTATACTCTTCAAATGGCCGACCGATCTATCACCCATCCTAAGGGTGAGCTAGAGGATGTGTTAATAAAGGTTGGGGACTTCATATTCCCCATTGACTTCATTGTTTTAGACATATAGCCTGTAGCTAACCCCTGGAATCAAATTCCTGTGATACTTGGTCACCTATTCCTTGCAACCTCAAATGCTGTGATCAATTGTCGAAATGGTTCGATGAACCTATCTTTTGGCAACATGACAATTGAACTCAACATTTTTAGGTTTGGGAATCAGCCATCCGAACCAAGTGCTCATATATTAGATGTTTATTTCATCAAGGAGATCGCCCCATAGGTCTGTGAATTTGAGGAATTCTTGTTTGATCACAGTAATCTTGACGCCACTAGTGCGTTCCTCTTTGAACCTGCTGCTTCCGCTTCCAACAACGATTATGAGTGCTTCACTTTTCCAAATAATCTTAGCTTGTCGCCACCCAAGTTTGAATCTTTCGAATTCTCGGATACGTTAGTTGAACCCTCCGACTCGGTCGCATACACTCACTTCGAGCCCCTGTTGGAATCTTTTGAGTTTGAGACATTTTCTCCAATCTTGCCTTTAGTCGTCTCACCTCCGACACTCGAACTCAAGCCTCTGCCACCTCACCTCAAGTATGCTTACTTAGGTGAGAACGAGACCCTCCCAGTCATCATCTCGGTTTCTCTAGCTCCAGAGCAGGAGAAAGCCCTTCTCACGGTCTTGCAATCAAATCGGCAAGCTTTTGGCTGGACGATGGCGGACATCAAGGGGATTAGTCCCCTGATCATTGAACATCACATTCATCTGATGAATGATGCCAAACAAGCTAGGGATCCACAGAGGCGGTTAAATCCAGTCATGAAGGAGGCTGTGAAAAAGGAAATCGTCGAATGTCTAGATAGTGGTATCATTTACCCTATCTCAGACAGCCAGTGGGTCAGTCCTATACACGTTGTCCCTAAGAAGTTGGGCATTACGGTCATCACAAACGAGGTGAATGAATTGATCCCTACTTGCACCCAGACAGGATGGCAAGTATGCATTGATTATCGAAAACTCAACGCCGCAACGAGGAATGATCACTTTCTGCTACCATTTATTGACCAAATGCTCGAAAGATTAGCTGGACATGAGTACTACTGTTTTCTAGACGGCTACTCAGGCTACAACCAGATTCCCATCGCCGAGAAAGACCGGGACAAAACCACGTTCACTTGTCCTTTTGGCACGTTCGCATATCGCCGCATGCCCTTTGGGCTATGCAATGCTCCCACTACCTTTCAGCGGTGTATGATGGGAATTTTCTTTAACATGGTTGAGAACTTTTTAGAGATGTTCATGAATGATTTCTCCACCTTTGGCGATTCTTTCGACGAGTGTCTGCAACATCTTGACGCTGTCCTTACCCGATGTAAGGATAAAAACCTCACTTTAAACTGGGAAAAATGCCACTTCATGGTACACGAAGGTATTGTCCTAGGACATATCATTTCGCAAAATGGCATTGAGGTTGACAAAGCAAAGATTGAAGTCATTTCCAATCTCCCTCCTCCCAGATGCGTCAGAGATATCCGAGCTTTTCTTGGCCACGCCGGTTTTTACAGACGGTTTATCAAGGACTTTAGAAAGATTGCTAGACCCTTGACTCTTCTTTTGGCCAAGGATACCACATTCGTCTTCGACTCGAGCTGTTTGACTGCTTTCGAATCACTGAAAAGCTCACTCACCTCTGCTCCTGTTCTTTCTTCACCTGACTGGACGCATCTTTTTGAGATTATGTGCGATGCATCTGACTTTGCTATCAGTGCGGTCCTAGGACAGCACATCGATAAGATGCCGCACGTAAACTACTATGTGAGCCGGACCCTGAATGACGCCCAAATGAATTACAAAACAACCGAGAAAGAGTTCTTGGCTGTTGTGTTTGCTTTAGAGAAATTCAGGCCTTATTTGATCGGCTCCCCAGTCATTGTCTACACTAATCATTCAGCTCTGCGATATCTTTTTGCGAAAAAGGATGTAAAATCTCGGTTAATACGTTGGATTCTCTTACTTCAAGAATTTGACCTTGTCATTAAGGACAAAAGAGGATGTGAAAACGCAGTGGCCGACCATCTTTTACGTCTTCCTTTTTCGCCGACGCTTCCTCTCCCAATTAACGATGTTTTTCTTGATGAACAACTCTTGACAGTATCTTGCGAACCCTAGTTCGCAGATATTGTGAACTATTTGGCGATAGGACTAATACCAAACGAATGGTCGAGTCAGGACATACTTATATTTTTATCCCATGTAAAACACTTTTATTGGGACGAATCCTACCTGTTCAAGTACTGTCTAGACCAAATTATTCGTCGGTGTGTTCCTGATAATGAGTTCAAGAGTGTGCTGTCGTTTTGCCATGATCAAGCGTGTGGCGGGCATTTTGGCCCAAGAAAGACAGCTGAGAAAGTTCTGCAATGTGGTTTTTACTGGCTACAACTCTTCAAAGATGCCCATGATTACTGTAAGACTTGCTCCTGGTGCCAACACATGGGCCGGATTTCCAGGAGAAATGAGATGCCGCTCCAACCAATCTTGGTTGTTGAGATTTTCGATGTTTGGGGAATTGATTTCATGGGGCCGTTTCACAGCTCTTTTGGGAACCTTTATATTCTCTTAGCTGTTGATAATGTCTCTAAATGGGTCGAGGCAGTGCTAAGCCGGACGAACCATAACAAGGTTGTCGTTAGATTCCTTAAAGAGAACATCTTTTCCCGGTTTGGGCACCCCCGCACGATCATTAGTGACAATGTGACACATTTCTGTAATAGGTTTTTCGAGGCCTTGATGCGGAAATACTTAATTAATTATAAGCTATCCACGCCCTACCACCCCCAAACATGTGGGCAAGCCAAAATTTCAAATCGACAAATCAAGCAGATTTTGGAGAAAATGGTTTCCAAGAACCGAAAAGATTGGTCTTTGAAACTAACTGATGCCCTTTGGGCATTCTGAACTGCATACAAGACCGATCTTGGAATGTCTCCCTATCAACTTGTGTATGGAAAGGCTTGCCACCTTCCTGTGGAAATCGAGCATCGCGCATTTTGGGCGATCAAAGAGCTGAACCTAAATCTTGAAGATGAGAGCAGCTATTGGAAGCTGCAACTCAACGAACTGAATGAGCTTCGGGATGAGGCTTATGAGAACACGGTTGTTATAAAGAACTGAACAAAGGTGTTTCATGATAAACGCCTTACGCACAAAACCTTCACGCCTGGACAACAGGTACTTCTTTACGACACCCGACTCCATTTCCATCCCGGTAAGCTTCGATCTCGCTGGAAAGGACCCTTTTTTGTGCGGAGTGTGTACCCGCACGACGCGGTGGATTTGGAGAATCCAGAGGACGGTTCACTATTCAAAGTAAACGGACACAGAGTAAAACCGTTCCTCACCGCAAAACCATCAGAGGAGCTCCTGATATTGCAGGAGCCGGTTTATATTGACTAATCTTCCTCCGTTTATCACCAAACTCCTGTTATCCCGCCATAAACAGTGGAAACACTGTTTCAAATAAGTTTGGGGGTATGTATATACCGTCCTGTATATATATAATGGATATTCTTGTCCGGTGCATATCCATTTTTGTTTTTTGTGTATCGGGATATTTCTTGCATGGTGAAATACCCATTTGTAATAAAATCAAATAAATAAATAAAAAATAAAAAATAAAAAATAAAAAATGAAAATGGAGTGCTTTTGTAAATATCCAGAACTATATATAAAAAAAATAATTTTTTTTATATAAATAAATAAATTCTTCTTTTGGAAGGACTTTTATACAAATAAACCCCTTTTTTGTTGACCGCCCCTTTAAATACACCCTCTATCTTTTTCTGTAATTCCCGAGCCTTCATTCTAACCCTCACACAAAACCCTAGCCGCCGCTGAAAAATCCACCAGCGATCGCCTCAACAAGCCGCGGAACCGCTGCAGAACGTCCCCTTCACCGCCGATCCGCCGCCATTCAGCTGCTTCTCCCTCTGAAATTTTCAGAGGAGGTTTGCTTTTCTCATCTTCTCTCTATAAATTTAATAACTCTGTGTTTTCTGTCCATGGCTCCTAATTTTCAATTTGAACGGGATTTCTCATAATTATTCACCCATGACATTTATGGTAGCTATTTGGCGATGAGATCCGGAAACGCGGATGGAATTTCCTGTTGTATTACCATTCAAATGCGTTGGCGATTCCGGATCTCATTGCACGTTTCTTTGAGAGTATGGAGGAGGGTTGTTTAGCTAAATACGGGTTTATACGCTTGTTGTGGGGGGATCGGGAAATTGTTATAGATAGGAACTTCATTCATGAAGTCACTTTGATACCTCGAATCCCCGCACATGATCAACCCCTCCGCTATGAGGATTACATGCCGTTGATGGGCGATGATTGTTCTAGGGAACCTAAGAAGGGCATTCAAACACGAACGCTGTATGCGAACATCTTAACCGTGTGCCGTTGGGCACAAAATATCTTTAGAAGTTCGCATAACACCACCCTTTTCACACTATCCCTACACATTGTGCACATATTAATGATGAAGAACCCTAGCTATGACATGTGCACTGTGCTTTTACACTCGGTTGGCGCTGGCATGGGGGCAGCCAATTACCCATGCCCAATATTAGTGACACAATTGTGTCGCTATTTCCTTTCTGTTGAGGAATTCGATATTTTTATGCATGGTGGGGTTCCCATTCGACCCCTGCTTGAGGATGTCTCCACATTATACACGAGACTTCATGGTTTATGGTCACGCACCGAGCCGGCCGAAGATGTGATGGAGAAAACGCCCAGCTCGTGCTCCACAGCGAGCGATGAAGAGCTAACCCCCGCCGCGCAAGCACACTTGCTGCGACGTACTCATAGGGGGGTAGAGAGAGTGTTGGGGATACTGACAGATTTTGATCAGCGTTTGACGAGTCTTGAGCAGGGGATGTCTACCCTACTGGCATGAGAGGAGAGAGCGAGATCGAGGGGTCGTGGGGCAAACAGGAGTGCAGCAGGTACGAGTGATACTGCGTCTGGTTCTAGGAGACGCCGTAGGCAGCAGTGAGGGCACTGCTGTGAGTAAGTTTGGGGGCGGGATTTTGTTGTAAATAGTTATCTGCATCCGCACACTTTTTATATAAATATTTGTTCTTTTAGTTTGCATGTTTAAATTCCGCATCGCATTTTTCTGCATTGCATCATTTTCTTATAAAAAAATAGAAAAATAGAAAAAAAAATATAAAAAAAAATTCATTGTTGTCCATTTAGACTCAAGTTCGACATGACGGTTGACTAGTTAGCAAAAAAAACTAAATCCTAAAATTAGTAATTGAAAACCATAAAAATAACCTTCCTTGAAGTATAACTGTAGAAAATATACGTCCTTACAACTTATTTAGAAATAAGCAATTTTGAGTTCAGTTCTTGGGCCGAGTTGAAATGAAGGAAGAGTATTGAAAGCACTATTTTGAAGAGTAAGTCTGAAAAATAGTTCCGAATCTTAAGTCCAAATTCTGAAAATATATCTACTCTACAAATCGCACATACACACACTTTGAAACTTGGGATAGTAGAGGATACCTAGAAATACTCTTGCCTGAAAGCCTAGTATGAAAGAAAAAACGGTATTTAAAGCTAACCACCAAAAGAGCATCATTGAAAATATATCCGGTCTTGAAAAAAATAATAAAAAAAAGAAAAAGAAAAGTACAAGACCTGTAAACTGCTATTTACACTTTAATACTCACACATTCAGTAATCAGCTGATTAATGCCTCAGGAAGCTATAATAGTCGCATGAAAGATGTGTGAGCAAACCCGTCCACCATTAATAAAGAAGAAGTAGTGCTAGGTATTAAGACAAGGGTATTATAGCTTGAATTGAATTTCCAAGTGTAGGGGTGATATTTACACACACGTACGGGTATATGATCGGAGTTTGGAGGAGAGATAGGAATGAAAAATATGGCTTATATCTTCAGTAGAGATGATAAAAATTCCAGATCTGAGATTGCGTTTTAGAAGGAAAACTCAAGAAATGCTGAGAGCTTTATAAACTGGCAAAACGTATAGGATCTTAAGTTAAATGAAAAGGAAGTGTGAAGTATAAGGGATGATGATTTCTAACTTAAAGATGATAGAGTTTCTTGCTAGAATGCTGAACTGTAGGATTAGATTCGACGACCAACTTGATCGGATTTTGTGGGTAGTATCCGCTGAAAACTCTCAGGATGAAAAAACTCCTCCTCTAGGGCAACCTAGAGATTTAACGGCTTGTTGCACGAGCTCAGTGCAATCGCGTTCCCTGCGAAAGCGAGATTAGAACTTTTTATGAATAAAATGGCTTTGCTCGGGACGAGCAAAAGATAAGTTTGGGGGTATTTATTTATATCAGAATTTTGCACTTTTATACCGCCCATTCTTGATCACATTGCATATAGGTAGGTACTATTGATCTGTGTTTGATAAATAATTGCAGGTTACAGGTTCTCAGCTCTAAACAATGAAAATCAAGAATAGTCGCGACAAATTCAGGACAACTGCCAACAACAGATAAAAATACGGGTCTCCCGGAGAAATGGCAATCAAAGGTCATTCAAAGAACCATCTCGTATAGTAATCAAAGATCAAAGATCATAATTCCAAACAAAGATCAATAATGGCAATAATGGTTTTTGGAATTATGATCTTTGATAAAAATAAAAATAAGGATTTTATTTATTTAAAGTAAATCAAAAATGGTTGGAAATTGTGTTTGGAATTCACCCGCGCGCGCAAACTCGTATGTTTTGGAAATTTGTATGTTTTAATGAAACGGAATGCGCATGTGAGATCGTTCTCGTTTTAAAATTTATAACCACAAGTGCACGGCGCGTTGTAGCGAGCCGGCAAGCACGGGTCGATCCGTAGGGAATTGTGTATTACGTATTGTTGTTTAAGGTTAACAAATCAATGAATTAGGGTTTGTCACAAAAAAAAAATATAAAAAGAATATGAAAGCAAAGAAAAGAAAGAAAACAAGTAAGGAAGAAATGGTTGTGGCTTGGTTCGGAAGCTTGAATCGCGACGTTTACCTCTACACTCCCTTGGTCATGAGTTGTCCGGCCTTACCTTGATCCCGGCATGAAGCACGACTTGTCAACGTGATTGCGGAGCACAAACCGTCAAATTTCGATATTCACCGCAAAGCACGAAACGGGTCTGTTTTGATCACTTACCGTTTGTATATTCGAGCTTGGGGTATCAACACTAAACACAAGGGTTAGCAAGCATACCGCAACAACAAAAACACAAAGTGGTTAGTGAGAGCAAATGATTTTGGTGTTGAGTTTGGTAAGTGTTTGTAATGGTATATCGTATATGAAAACAAAAGATTGTCAAGCAATTGATCACAAGATACGATATCCAAACTTAGCAAATATAACACCAAATGGATTTTAACTTAAACATTGAAAATGGGGAAGAGAATGAATACGGTATATGAGGAGGTTACAGGTAACCATGTGTCAAAATACCGTATCATATCAATACATAAACAATATTTAGGTTAGAATCATAAGTTAAGTACGTGAAACATAAATAAGAGGTGGAGGAGGTAAAGCCTTTCATCTCACTTTCTCACCCACACCACAACCAAATAAAGAGATTAGTTAAGCATGAATAAGAAAAGCAAATAAGAAAAAGAAAGCAAGTATAAAGAAACAACAATTATATTAAGCACTTAAGAAAGAGATACAAGTTTTATGGTAACTTATTCAACCTCCTTAATGAAGCTCTCCAAAGAGAGCTTCAAGAGGGAAGAAGAAAAAGAAACCAATATGAAGCCCACTCACCCTCAAGCTAAACCAAAAAGAAAAGCAAAACAAAAGGATAGAATTGTATGTACATGGTAGCCCCCTTCCCTTGCCCACTGGTCTGTATTTATAGGCTCAAAAGAAGAATAAACAAACAATAAAAATGAGCTGACGTAGTAGCAAGGGAGGGACAGTGAAAAGATGGGATCATTTGGGCTAGATGGGGACGAGCTCACCGGTTTTGGGGGGCATGTGCTCGGCCAAATTCCGAGCTATGGGGCTTGGGTTTGCATGGTAGGTATATGTGTTCCCCCATATCACTCTGGTGATGTTTATTTGGTCTAAAATAACGTGGTTTGTATGCAGAGATTTAGAGGGAAACTTGGTGCAACATCTCACATCAACACTTTAAGCATTTATTACACCATCAATGCACATCACACCATGCCCACTTTTGCCATGATTCATGGCAGCCCTATCATAGTCTTAGTCACCAAAGAGCTAGTGCACACATGTTATGTGTTGGACCAAAATATGTGCACATGATTTATTTGCAAAAGAGCTTTTCGGATATCAGTCGTTTTTCTGTTCCGAAAGGTAGGGAATGAAGAAAACCGATTAGCCTAAGTGTGGTGTACAGAAGGTAATAAGTAAAGACAAATAAAAGGATTAGTAAGAGAGCAAAGTAAATTGCAACTGCTATCATTCATGACCAAACCAAGTGTTTCATCTCCAGTCCTATTTCACCTTTGTATTTCTCCAGAACACTCCGTATCACTACGAAGATCCACAGTTATTGGATACTCCATCGTATGGTTATATACGAACTCGAAGGAACTTGTTCCAGTTCGGGGATGGATTCTGGTTCAGGAGAAATAGAATAAGGTTTATTCAGTTGTCTTTTATCTTTACCTTCTTTCGCGTTGCAAGTGCTCCTAGGATTAGGACAGTACATTGACACCAAGACTTGCTACAACGCTTTGCTCGACAGGCCTTGATTACACGAGTACAATATTATCCCTTCTACACAACATCAGTGTATGAAGTATTTCAAGGATGGTCTCGAGTATACCGTGACAGGGGAGTTGAACCCATTCTCCGTGAATGAAGTCCGCAAATATGAGGACGCAAAGTACTTTCTGCCAGACTTTGAAGACACGGAAAGGTGCCATAAGCCGGAGAATAAGCAAAACGCTATCACCACCATTCCGGTCTTCGGGAGCGATACCGAGGAGGTGCAGTGTCAGCTCCCAAACGTTATATCCGTAATTTTTGAGCGTGTTTCTAGTTTTTTTAATCACGAATACCTGTAACCTGTAATTCTGAACAGACACTGGTTAATAGTACCGGTATAAACAAAAACAGATAACGAATGAGGGTATTAAAATGCAGTTTTATGAGATGAACAAATTGTCACATGGTTGAAACTTGTAGAAGCTTGTGGAACCATTAACCAAGTCCACTCTTTTTGTTTTACTTGAAGATATTTATTAACCTAACTATTCTTGTTAGCCATGGTTTATTCTCTACATGAGTTAGTGTATGACACTAACTCACCCATGGTTGCTATTCTCACCTCATGAGTTCATTCTCTCATTTTCATCACTTCATCATCTTCTTCATGAGAAAAAACTTGCTAGCTTTTTTTAAGTGAGAAAATATTGTGAGAAAATTAAATCTAAAGTGAGCCCATTTCCTACTTCATCATCCTCTACTATATTAGCCATTTAGTTTAGGGTGTTTGCTTCATTAATATACTATTAGTGAAGAGGTAGCATGAGCTTGAGTCTCCTCGACATAGATCATCTTCGTTCTCGAAGACATTGAGCAAAGTTGTTCATTTCTTCATGGGAACCCTTACTAGAGTTCGGGAGTTCACTACTTGGAGCGAAGGGACCACTACATGGAGCTTTAGAAGTGAAGGACCGGTCTACAAAGGTTGTATTCCTCATTCACTATGTATTCAAAGTTGTTTGCATGTTGTTATGTTTAAATCTCTAGTTAAGATTCTAGGGTTAGGGTTCTTTAGAACGAAATTTTTTTGAAGACGGCATGGACGATACCTCCTGAAACCTTACTGCCGCGCTAGGGAACCCTGAAATCTATTTACAACAAGGCTCGATATGGGTCAAGTCGGTGGATGAATATAATGCTGAGTTTACCATGCTCAGCAGGTAAGACATTGTCTCAAATTCAATTTTCTGATTTCACTCACCATACTTTTAACACAAGGTCATAACAGGTTTGCCGCACATATTATTCCCACTGCTGAGATCTGGACACGACGATTTCAGCAAGGGTTGGACCTTGAAATCCAAGCTGCACTCGCTACAGGGGATTTCCCAACTCATGAGCTTGCTTTGAAGGCTGCCCGATGCTATGAGGCAATTGTAAAAAGAAAGGCAGACCATAGAATGCCGGTGTAAAATGTCCTGTGCACCAGATCACAGGAGGGGCCTCTTCTAGGCCAGCTTTTAACGGACCATCTCGGAGGCCAGTAGGTTCGTTTGCCAACAACAGGCCAGACTTTTGCATTTACTGTAAAAGAATAGGGCATCTTGTGAAGAACTGTCACATGGCGAACAACTTGTGCCTAATCTGTGGGTCTTCTACTCACGCCATTGGAGAATGCCCATAGAATCGAGGACCCAACAACCCTCCAGCTAGATAGGCGATCCAAGCTCCTCCTACCTGGTTAGCTCTACCAGCTGCAACTCCCCGCACCTAGACCACTCAACCCTAACACCGAGTGTTTAACCAGGTACAGAGGAAAGTGCCGCGGTGCCAAGCATTCACTATGTCGGTCGAAGAGGCCGAAACTACGGGTCAGGTTATCACCGGTAAATCTCTTCCCTATTCTCTTTCAAGTCGTTTCAATTCATAGCCATCTTATATTTGTTATACCTAAACATGTCACACGCAACTTAGGTACAATCTTAGTAGCCTCCCTACCTGCACTAGTGCTCTTCGACACTGGGGTATCATATTGCTTTATGTCGCAATGGTTCGTCTGAACTCATGCGATCCCTATTAAACCGCTCGTATCCATCTGGAATGTCAGTTCAGGGAACAACGTTCTAAAAGCAACTTTGGGATACGATATGTGTCCAGTGGTCGTCTGTAGTCGAGAATTCTATGCATACTTCAAGGTGCTAGACATACCGAACTTCAACGTAGTCTTGGGAATGGACTGGCTGGGAACTTTCTTCGCTACTATCGACTTTCGCCAAAGGAGGGTAGTGTTCGAAATACCAGATCATCTAGTGTTCTACTTCAAAAGTGGAGACCGAACCTTGGAACCTAGCATCTACAGAGCAAAACCAAAGAAGGCAGAGGTTGTAGCGTTGCAAGCGGAAGAATCGAAGTCAGAGGTAGTTCGAGAGTTCGAGGATGTATTTCCGGAAGATATATCAGGTTTGCCTCCCGATCGAGCTCTTGAATTCAGCATCGATTTACAACCCGGCGCACAACCAGTAATAAAAGCGCCATACTGATTAAGTCTGGAGGGATTGAAGGAGATCTGCATTCAGTTAGACGAACTACTGAAGAAAGGTTGGATCCGACCCAGTACTTCAAGTTAGGTATCTCTGGTGTTACTAGTGAAGAAGAAGGAAGGTTCCTACAGAATATGTGTGGATTATCGAGATTTGAAAGAAGTGACAATTAAGAACAAGTATTCACTACCGCACATCGATGACCTTTTCGATCAGTTAAGTGGATCTTGTGTCTTTTCAAAGCTAGATCTTCGTTCGGGCTACTATCAGGAGAAGGTCAAAGATTCCGACATTTCGAAGACGGCATTTAGGACTCGTTATGGTCATTATGAATATCTCGTAATGCCATTTGGAGTGACCAATGCCCATGCCTTATTTATGAACCTGATGAACCAAGTTTTCCGAGAGTACTTAGACATGTTTGTTGTTATATTCATCGATGATATCCTGGTGTATTCAAAGAATCAGAAAGAGCACGCCGAGCACTTATGGATTGTCTTGGAAACATTATGACAACATCAGCTCTACGCTAAGTACAACAAGTGTGAATTTTGGCTAGATCAAGTCGGATTTCTCGGACATATCATTTCAGATGAAGGAATCTTTGTGGATCAAGCTAAGGTGTCAGCTGTCAATGAGTGGCCGACACCAAAGACGGTGAAAGATATAAGAAGTTTCTTAGGATTAGCAGGATACTACCAACGATTCATTGAATGATTCTCAAAGATCACAGCACCCCTGACCAAGTTCATACGTAAAGACGAAGCATTCGTGTGGTCAGAAGCATGTGAGAAGGCTTTTGTAGAACTCAAGTCGAGATTAACCTCTGCACCTATTCTTATAATACCGGATCAATATGACAGATTCTATGTGCATTGCGATGCGTCCGGTAAAGGACTAAGATGTGTTCTACACCAGCATGGAAAAGTTGTGGCTTTTGCATCAAGGCAGTTAAAAGTTCATGAACGCAATAATCTAACACATGATCTAGAACTAGCAGCAGTGGTCCTCACACTCAAGATTTGATGCCACTATCTCTTGGGAGAACGAGTAGATATATACACTGACCACAAAATTCTGAAATATATATTTACTCAGAAGGAACTTAACATGCGGCAGAGAAGATGGCTAGAACTCATGGCGGATTTCGACATCAACCTATAGTCTCATTCTGGAAAGGTGAACGCAGTTCCTGATGCACTTATTCGCCAGCCATTAGAAATGAACCTCATCGCTCAGTGGAGACTACAACAAGAATTGCACGGATTAGAGATCGAAGTAGTTATGCCATGTAACGCTTCATATTTGATGAACTTACAAGTCCAGTCCACTCTTGTAAATCAGATCAAGGCAGCTCAAGCAAATAATTCCAAGCTACAAAAGATCCAAGAACAAGTAGAAAGTGGACTTCGAACTAACTTCATCATCCACGAAGCTAGATCCTTGTGATATGGATACCGTTTATGTGTACTAGTCGGCCCTATTCGAGAATAGTTGATGAAAGAAGCCCACAACTCTCCTTATTCTATACACCCTGGTGGCATGAAGATGTATAAGGATCTACGACAACATACTGGTGGGATGGAATGAAGCGCGAAGTAGCAAGGAGCGTACCCAAGTGTTTGGTGTGTCAGCAAGTGAAGGTTGAACATCACAGAACTGGTAGTCTACTTCAGCCGTTACCAATCTCAGAATGGAAATGGCAGCACATTACCTTGGACTTTGTGACTGCTCTCCCTCGCAGCATGAAGGGTAACGATACAATTTGGGTTATTGTGGATCGACTCACCAAGTCGGCTCACTTTATTCTATTCAGAGTTGGCCAGTCAACCGAGACGTTGGCAAGGAAGTACATGGAGGTGAGTATAAATCTAAAGTAAGATTTAAACCTTCAAGATGTACCCTACTTGTCTTGATACCCATAAACTCATGCAGGAGATTATGAAATTACATGGAGTACCTGTTTGCATCATCTTCGATCGTGATACAAGATTCCGATCACAATTTTGGCAGAGTCTGTAAGCTAGCCTGGGGACGAGTCTGAATTTCAGCATGGCGTATCATCCAAAAACCGATGGACAGTCCGAGCAAACAATTCAGATATTAGAAGATATGCTGAGAGCCTGTATGTTAGACTTCGGAGGTTCATGTGAAGATCACCTACACCTTGTGGAGTTTTCATACAATAATAGCTATCAGGCAAGCATTGGAATAACACCTTTTGCAGTACTTTACGGTTGGAAGTGTCGTTCCCCACTGAGTTGGGACGACGTTGGAGATCGTAAACTCCTTGGACCATAGATGATCGTGGCAACTGTAGATGTGGTTCGCACGATCAGGGAAAAGATGCGCATAGCCCAAAACCAACAGAAACATTGGGCGGATGGAAAGCGCCGACATTTGGAGTTTCAACCCGGAAAACATATATGTTTCCTCCAATCAGAGCAAAGCTCTGTTTTAAAATTCAAAATTCAAAAGAATTGAAGCAACGCTTTAGATTCGGCGCTAGGTACGCTGCCACGTGTCAAACACGGATGCGGTAGCGCCAGGTGCGCTGCGCCCTAGACAGTGCACCATGAGTGCGCTAGCGCTAGGCGCGCTACGTGTCAAACACGGGTGTGCTAGTGCAGTTGCGCTGCGCTCTGCGCTGGGCACCACGTGTCAAACGTAGGTGCGCTAGCGTAAAATGCGCTGCGCTCTGAGCAGCACACCACGTGCAAAGCACGGGTGCGCCAGTGCTGGAATTAAAAATTTCCCACCGTTTGATCAAAAGATCTAATAATGATAAATCATTAATCAGAATTAAAATTCTGTTATGGAAAGATTTTCTCAATCTTGTTAAAAACAAGAAGATTGCCTTCTGTAAAACAGAAGTCCTAGGATCAAAGATCCAACGGTGGGGAAACGTCCCCAAATCAATCAGAGAAAGATCTCTTTAACTGATTTAACAAATCAACTTACCCTATATAAAGGCCCCAAGACTTTAAGTCTGATATAGAGAAACCCCCCTACAAATTTTGAGAAAACTCAAAAAAAGAAAGAGAGCAAGCTCTTGAAAGGAGATCATTTCTTCAAGGTAAAAAAGAATGATTCTTGCACAAAGAGATGAAACCATCTCATTAAAACAGAAGAATTATCTTCTTAAAAGAGCATAGATCTAGGTCTTTTATAAAAAGAGATCAAAAGATCTCATCATAAAAACAAAAGAAGTATTTACTTCGTTCACAGATCATTGATTTACAAAGGCAAAGCCCTTTCCAAAATAAGAACTGTTGTTCTTGAATCTTGAGGCAAAGCCTCCTTTAAAAGGAATATAAACTTGTTCACAGATCATAAATTTGATCAAATGCGCTTTGCGCTACTGAAAAGTGCCTTGCACTCATGAACTGCGCTTTTGCGCTCCTTGGACCGGCGCTCAGCGCTAAAACGTGCCACGTGTCAACCGTAGACACAACTTGCGCCTTGCGCTTCTGAAACAGAGCACTGTGCTCATGGGCTGGCGCTCAGTGCCAAGCGCGCCACGTGTCACTCACTGGTGCGCCACTAAACTAGCGCAAAGCGCTCATAAGTTGAAAGCGTAATGCGCTCATAAACTGGCGCTTAGCGCTAAGCGCGACACGTGTCCGCTACTTGGCAGAAGCGCAATGAGCTCTTTAATTGGCGCAAAGCGCCTGGCGCGCCACGTGGCGCACTGTCAGAACACACATTGTTCTGATGAATGCTATGCATTCAATACAAGACAAAAGATGTCAGAACCCAATACTTAGCATTATTAAAAGGGCCAAGCCCAAATAAAGGCTCAATAGCTAGAACAATAAAATGTTAAACATTTATTGGACTTAGCCCAATTTTGGCCATAAGTCTTCAACTTATATCAAACTGAGCCCATCTGCTCACGAATATTTCAACAGATCTTAGTTCCAAACTGGACTACAGATCTTTCAATCAATTTACACCCGGTTTGAGGGTACATCTCTTTACTCTTCTGATGTCTGTCGTTGTAATCCTTCAACGTCTTCAGAGAGGTGACGGGTCCCGATAACCACACATTTCACGGACTGTGGGGTCCTTAAACTCATGGACTACGATGTCCTTAAACTTCATAGACTATGATGTCTTTAAACTACGGACTGTGGGGTCCTTAAACCCATGGACTACGATGTCCTTAAACTTCATAGACTACGATGTCTTTAAACTGGACTGTGGGGTCCTTAAACCCATGGACTACGATGTCCTTAACCTGGACTGTGGGGTCCTTAAACCCATGGACCGCAATGTCCTTAAACTAACATTGGACCGAGATGTCCTTAAACTAACATTGGACCGTAATGTCCTTAAACTAATCGACCGCAATGTCCCTAAACTAAACAATAGAGGCCAAACGTTCTCTCGTTGGATCTAAATGATCCTATTAAGTTGATCTTAGTCTAGAAATTAGATTAACGTATCCTTAACAAACGTTTAAGTTGATCTCAGTCTCAAATGAGGCTAACGTATCCTTAAACCCAACCCCCAAACCCAAATCTAAGAAGATACGGATTTGGACTAATCCACACCCTACGGGCGACAACATAAATTAGTCTCCGTATACAATCCACGGGCAACCACAAACAAAACAAACACCCACGACACGAAATGACCATCTGGAGAAGGAGAAAGTTGTTACCGTGATGCGGTAGCGTAATTAACTGCAGGGGCTTGCGCCTGCAGGGAAGAGCGTCCCCACAATCAAAAACCCCTTCAACGAGGGGGATCTGACGAAGTCTGCTATATCGGCCACATCCGTTTAAACCTTCGATACATGTTGCCATAAATCAACTTGGCATCTTTGGAGAGGTGGACGGATAGTACCAATTAGCATCTGTCCCGAATTTCAGGCAAGACGGACCTGCGCGGTCGCGTCTCCGTGTTTCGGAGGGAAACAGATTCTGGCACGCCCGGTGGGACCTTTTCCTCTTTCCACTCCACACTTCGTGTGTCGTGTTCGCGAACGAATCGCGGTTTGATATGGTTGCCCTTGGGTTCGAGGTACTAAGATTTGGTTTCTTGCTTGGAGCAGAAAACGAAACATCGATGGCGTCTACTTTCGCGAAGTGTTCCAACTGCAATTGCAACTCACGCTCCGCCTCATCTGGAGGCATAGCTTACGGGCCCCAAGCGGCCTCCCTGTTCACGATGCCGGTGGAACATGTCACTCAGGCCACCACTGGATTGTTTTTCGGGACCATGCTCCCGCCAACGAGCTTCAGCGTTCCTATGCCAACACAAGAAGCTCCCAAGAAGTCGGTCTTTGATCGGCTTGCAACTACAGCGGCCCCTCTCAATGGGTCGTCCAGCTCCAGCGCTTCAGTCTTCACCAGATTGGGCCAAAGTACATGTGGGCCCATGATGAAGCCTGCAATTCCAGAAAAGGTTATTCCGAAGATGATAGCCATCCCTGCTCCCGAAGTCGTCAAGGCGGCTTCTCCTGCCAAAGGGTCGGTCTTCACAAGACTGATTGTTTCGGCTCCCGTTCCTGCTCGAAAGTCTGTCTTTGACAGATTGGATACCGTTACTCAACGGACGTCGGTTTTCAAGAGGCTGGTACCGACAACGCCTCACCTGAATAGCGGGCAAGACGAAGTCACCCCTCAAGCTGATACCATCCCAACAGCTCGACGCGCTCAACATCGCTACTGGCGCCGAGTAAGAAAGGCTGGGGGTAACTCCCCCTCTGGGCTAACTCCACCAGCCCCAACGGTGGAAGTCAATGCTGCTATTCCAACCGGGAACAGCTTCGAATTGCTGAACAAGGTGCGCAGGAACTCTCCTACCGCCGTACTGAAAAGATCCCCTCCACCCATGGAGAGTGTTACAGAAACAAAGCCAGAGTAGCCCCCTCAGCGGCTGTCCTCCAAGGTTTACAAAGTCTGGCGACGGGTCCAGGAATCAGTGATTGATCAAGACTATCCCCGTCGACAGAAGAAGCTGAAGGTTCAGCAGGAAGAGAACCGTCCTGGCAAGCCATAAAGGACGACAACCACCTGGGTGCCCGCTGCAACGGCCCCCTCAACGTCAACTGCTCAAAAGAGAAGGAGGCCAGAGAAAGCCCCTGTGACTACGGCAGACCACAAAGACGCTGAGCCCAAATGCCCCAAGTCTGGGGGCATAATGGTGCATACTGTTTATATGGCTTCCGGAAAAGAGGAAAGCCGCGCTTCGACGGGTCACCGACCGCTCACCCGATCCGTGACAAAAGCCCAGGAGCAGCAACAGAAGCTTCAGGAAATGCTAACGCAAATGGCCGCACTCACCGGGCCAAAAGAAAGCCCGGAGGCATCATCAGAGCAGCGTCACGAACAAGAAACCGATGCTGACTTCTTACGCAGAGTTCTCGAAAAGAAGGACAGAGAAGCTGCAAAACAAGCAGCTAATATAAAACAAATGATGCTTCTCTTCCAAGACATGGTCGGGATGATGTTACAGCCGGATCCTCCAGCTGAAGACCCTCCGATCATTTTTGAAGACGACAGAGGGGAGACATCGAACCCTCCTCCGGCTCTTTCAGCAGCCACAGAGGAAACCATTTCCAAAGCCGCTCTGGATGACTATATTGCTTAGCAAATACGAGCTCACCAGGCGAACGAAGCGGCCGGCCAAGTCGTTAAAACTGGGCGACCATATTCAGGCTGGTATGACCAAATAAAGTACCTGCCGGGATACACAATCCCCAAATTCCATGTGTACAAGGGGACGGGCAATCCCCACCAGCATGTCGTCCAGTTCAGGGCTCTTTGCGGCAACACCGGGGGTGATGATAAACTTTTGCTCCGACAATTCGTCGGCAGCTTGTCAGAAACGGCCTTCGAATGGTACTCTGAACTCCCGAATGACTCCGTCAAGACTTTTGCGGAAATGGAGCTATTATTCACCCAACGATTCGCGAGTGCTAGTGAACGCACCCCGATAACGGCATTGATCAATGCTAGGGTGAAGCCAGGCGAGACGTGGGTTCAATACGCAATCCGATGGCGGAATCTGTGGTCGAAATGTGAACAGCGCATCGAAGAAGCACCGGCGGTAGGCATGTTCGTGGGCACCCTACACCCTCATGCAACTATTTCACAATTCATGATGTTCTTTAAGCTGACCACATTTTAAGCCTTGATCGACAAACTGGCCCAAATGGACCAGATGGGTCATAGACCGTCTCCTCCAAAGCCGGACTCTCGAAATGAGAAGGGAAAGCGATCGTCGTCGCCAATGCTCAACAGCAGCCCGGTAGCCCGAGACCAGTTGATCGCCAAAATAACAGAACTCGATTTCCCGAAGAGAAAATGAGACGCTCTTACTCGTTCCTTCGAGACAAGATGAAGAGGTTATTCGAGCTTGCACTGCTCAACAGGCTCATCACTCTGCCCGAGCCAAGACGCCCAGCGCAACCAGGTGACATTAGCAATCCTAACTACTGCCCTTATCACCGAATGTTGGGCCATCCGATCGAGGATTGTTACATCTTCAAAAGCTAGATAGAAGATCAGTACCAGCAGGGCAAATTCGTATTATCCGAAAATTGGAAGGTGAACCCGCCTCGGCCACACACTCCCAAGAATACGGATACACCGGAGGCATCATGCTCTTTCATAGAAGAAGCTCCATGGGAGGTTGCTCTTTCAGCCAAGACGAAAAGAATGCTGAAGGATCTCCACACATGTCCGGCAATTAGGTGGAAGAATCCACTGGAACCTGAGATCATCGAGGGGATGCTGAAGCCGCGCCCAACTCCAAAGATTGGTGGTGATAGCCAAAGCGCTCACATCCAGCCGTCAAAGTCTTCGAAAAAGAAGAAGAAATCCAAGAAGCTCGTGAAGCCTGGTGACAGGCGCACGGACCTGCAAAAGCAGATTGATGCGCTGGAAGAGTATAACCAGAAGGCACGGACTCCAGTCA
Source organism: Agapanthus africanus (assembly GCA_030015575.1). Taxonomy (NCBI): domain Eukaryota; kingdom Viridiplantae; phylum Streptophyta; class Magnoliopsida; order Asparagales; family Amaryllidaceae; genus Agapanthus; species Agapanthus africanus. Next base: position 35,950,332 of record CM057339.1, read on the forward strand.
CACTTCAAGAGTTTCTCCGCCACGTCCTTGAGGACGGAGATGACGATAATGGAGAAGACTCGTCGAATGAATCTGAAAATTACGTGGTAAGTTGCCATGTGATCTCTCACTCGTCGATAGACGATGAAGAAGCTCCTTACACAGAGAAACTGGGGGCAAATCCTAAACCGGAACTTATAGAGCCATCAGACGAAACGATTGATGCATTCCTGAACGAAGCTCTTCTTAAAAGCAAAGCTGCTCGAGAGTGTGAAACGGCCATATTTGAAAAAGCTAAACGCCGACGACTGAACGAAGGAGTTGAAACATTCCTGCCAGATCAAAGTACATCCGCCACAAATAAAAGCAGGTTCAAGACGAGGAAGAGGTTCGCCAAATCCATATCAATGGGGATGAAGCTTCCACCCTCCGAAGGAAACGTTCTTGGCGAAGCGGAAATGTATCCTAACTACTGCTCATATCATCTGTTTCCCCCAATCAGAGCAAAGCTCTGTTGGAAATTCAAAATTCAAATTTTAAGCAACGCTTCAAATCTCGGGCGCAACGCGCCATATGTCAGGCGCTGATACGTCAGCGCAGCGCCCAAGAAGGTGCGCCCAATCAGAGCAAAGCTCTATTTTAAACAAAATTAAAGGAAGCAACGTTTCAGTTCCGCAAGCACTGCGCTGCGCGACATGTGTCAGCGCAGATGCATGTCAGCGCGGATGCGCTAGCGCAGTTGCGCTGCGCGACACGTGTCACGCGCTGGGGCATTTGCGCCAAACAGAATTAAAATTCTAAAGAAATCTTTTCTGTTCTTGTTAAAACAAGAAGATTTTCTTCTGTAAAACAGAAACCCTTAGATCAAAGATCCAACGGTGGGGAAAATTCCCCAAATCATTCAGAGAAGGATCTCTTTAACAAATTTAACTAATTTATGGGCATTATAAAAAGGACCCTAGACCTCAATTCAAAGGCATCAACATTTTGTGAGAAATTAAACAGAGAGAGCTCTGAAGAATTGGAGAGAAATCCTCAAGAACAAAAAATGTAAAAAGACTTTAGAAAAAGAGAAAATTCTCTTATGAACAGATCATGGATCTAAAAACAAGATCAACGATCTTTAATAAAAAACAAATAAAAAGAGTGCTTTGCACTTTTCATGAACCTTTGGTTCTTTGAGATAAGAAAAACTAGAGAAACTTGTTTTCTTTGATCTAAATTAGATCAAGAAAGTAAATAGTGCTTTGCACTTCTTTTATGAACCTTTGGTTCTTGAATCTAAAAGATTCTCAAATTTAGAGTGCCTTGCACTTGCAAACTGCGCTGTTGCGCTCTTGGGAGAGCGCCACGTGTCAGCGTCTGAACCATTTGCGCTATGCGCTTTTGAAATAGAGCTTTGCTCTCTGAAATTGGCGCAACTCACCAGAGCGCGCCACGTGTCAGCAGCGCAAGCGCAGCGCACTAGCGCAGCGCACTGCGCTTGCATGACACGTGTTGTCACCACAAGCGCTTGCGCTCTTTGATTGGCGCAAAGCGCCTGAAATGCAATGCATTATTTAAAAAATGGGCCAAGCCCAAGTCAAAAAGACCTAACAGGCCAAGTTAAATTGCAAAGCAATAAAGGGCAGAGCCCAAGTAAAATTGATGCTGCGCATCATTTATAAATGGGCAGAGCCCAAAACAAATTGATGCCCTGCATCCTTTATGGGTAGAACCCAAATAAAAATAAAATGCAATGCAAAAGCAAATAAAATGTTGAACATTTTCAACTGGACTTAGCCCAATCATGGCCGTAAGTCCTCAAATTAAATTGACTGAATCAATTTACAACCGGTTCGAGGGTACATCTCCGAACTCCTCTGACACCTATCGTTGTAATTCCTCAACGACATCAGAGAGGTGACGGGTCCCGACGACCACTCATTAATATCGGACCGAAACGTCCCTAAACTAATATCGGACCGAAACGTCCCTAAACTAATATCGGACCGCCACGTCCCTAAACTGGCGATGGACCACCACGTCCCTAAACTGGAACATGGACCACCACGTCCCTAAACTGGAACAATAGAGCCTCCAAATGCTCTTTCGCCGGATCTAAACGGTCCCGTTAAGTCGATCTTAGTCTCAAACAGGACTGACGTATCCTTAACGAACGTTTAAGTTGATCTTAGCCTCAATACGGCTAACGTATCCTTAAACTAAAAACACCAAACCCAAATCTAAGTAAATATGGATTTGGACTAATCCACGTCCTACGGGCGACGACATAAATTCGTCTCCGTATACAATCCACGGGCAACCACAAACAAAACAAACACACACGACACGAAGTGAAATTCTGGAGAAGGAGAAAGTTGTTACCGCTAAGCGGTAGCGTAATTAACTGCAGGGGCTTGCGCCTACAGGGAAAAGCGTCCCCACAATCAAAAACCCCTCAAGCGAGGGGGAATCTGACGAAGTCTGCTACATCGGCCGCATCCGTCTAAACCTCCGATACACGGTGCCATAAATCAACTTGGCATCTTCGGAGAGGTGGACAGATAAAACCAAATAGCATCTGCCCCGAATCTCAGGTGAGACGTCCTAACGTCTCGGCCACCATTCGGAGGGGAACATATTCTGGCACGCCCGGTGGGACCTTTTCCTCTTTCCACTCCACACTTCGTGTGTCGTCTTCGCGAACCAATCGCGGTTTGTTAACAGTTGCCTTTGGATTTCAAGTTTACTAAGATTTGGTCTCTCGCTTGGTGCAGAAGAGGAATCAAGCATCGATGGCCTCAACTTGTTTGAAGTGCTCCAACTGCAACTGCAGCTCGTGTCCGGCCTCAACTGGGGGCATAACCTACGGGCCCCAAGCGGCCTCTCTGTTCACCATGCCCGTGGAGCAGATTACTCAAGCCACCACGGGGCTGTTTTTCGGAACTATGCTTCCGCCAACAAGCTTCAGCACCCCTGTGCCCGTACAAGATGCTCCTAAGAAGTCGGTCTTCGATCGACTTTCAGTTACCGCGGCCCCTCTCAACGGGTCGCCCAACACCGGTGCCTCGGTCTTCTCCAGATTGGACCAAAACTCTCGCGGACCCGCAATGAAGCGTGCAGTCTCAGAAAAGGTTATTCCAAAAGGAGTACCCAAACCTGCTCTTGAAGTCGTCAAGGTGGCTTCTCCTGCTAAGAGATCAGTCTTTACAAGATTGACCGTCCCAACTCCCACTCCTACTCTTGCTGCTCAAAAGACATCAGTCTTCAATAGGCTGACACTGGCAACCGCCCTACACCCGAACACGGGGCAAGAAGAAGCTGTTTCTCTCTCTGAGCCAATACCGACGACTCGTCGCGCCCGACGACGCCACTGGCGCCGGGTAAGGAAGACTGGGGGCAACCCCCCTTCTGGGATAACTCCACCAGCTCCAACGACGGAAGTCAATGCTGCTGTTCCAACCGGGAACAGCTTTGAGTTGCTGAATAGGGTACACAGGAACTCACCAACTGCGGTGCTCAGAAGATCTCCTCTACCGGTAGAGACTGCCGTGGAAACAGAAAGACCGGAGCAGCCTCCTCAATCGCTGTCCTCCAGGATCTACAAGACATGGCGACGAGTCCGAGAATCCGTCATTGATCCTAACTTCTCTCGCCAGCACAAGAAGTCGAAAGGTCGGCAGGAAGAAAATCCCCTGGTCAAGCAACGAAAGGCGAAAACCGCTTGGGTGCCTAAAGCAACGGCCCCCTTAACTTCTACGGCCCATAAAAAAAGAAGGCCGGAGAAAGTGCCGACGTCGATGACGAATATCAAAGGTGGTGAACCCAAACGCCCTAAGTCAGGGGGCATTGTAGTTCATACAGTCTACGTGGCGTCTGGTAAGGAGGGCAGTCGCATATCTACGGGTCATCGACCACTTACGCGATCCGTGACCAAAGCGCAGGAGCAACAGCAGAAGCTCCAAGAGATGATGAACGCTATGGCCGCACTTACTGGGCCAAAAGAAAACCCTGAAACGTCCTCGGATGAACGCCAGGAGGAAGAAACCGACGCCGAATTCCTTCGTCGAATATTGGAAAAGAAGGACAAAGAGGCTACTGAACAAGCAGCCAACATACAGCGTATGGGCCTCCTGTTCCAAGACATGGTGGAGATGATGATCCAACAAGATCCTCCGGCCGAAGATCCCCCGATCATCCTTGAAGGCGATAAGGGAGAGACGTCGAATCCTCCGCCAGCTCTGTCAGCAGCTAAAGAAGAGACAATCTCCAAAGCTGACTTGGACGAGTACATAGCCCAGCAAATACGGGTTCATCATGCGACTGAAGCAGCTGGCTAGGTCGTAAGAACAGGGCATCCATATCCAAGTTGGTACGATCAAATCAAGTACCCGCCTGGTTACACAATTCCTAAGTTCCATGTCTACAAGGGGACTGGCAATCCCCACCAGCATGTTGCCCAGTTCAGGGCACTCTGCGGCAACACCGGCGGTGACGACAAGCTGTTGCTTCGCTAGTTTGTTGGAAGTTTATCAGATACGGTGTTCGAGTGGTACTCTGAGCTCCCGAACGACTCGATCAAGACCTTCGCGGAGATGGAGCTGTTGTTTACTCAACGTTTTGCAAGCGCCAGTGAACGTACCCCGATGACGGCACTGATTAACGCCAGGGTAAAGCCAGGCGAGACATGGGTCCAATATGTTATACGGTGGCGAAATTTATGGTCGAAGTGCGAGCAGCGCATTGAAGAAGCTCCCGCAGTGGGTGTGTTTGTGGGAACCCTTGATCCGCAAGCAACCATCTCACAATTTATGATGTTTTTCAAGCCGACTGCCTTCCAGGCCTTGATTGACAAACTAGCGCAAATGGATCAGATGGGCCATAAACCCCCTCTTCCAAAGCCGGACTCCCGAAATGACAAGGGGAAGGGAAAAGCGATCGTTGTCGCTAATGCTCAACAACAACCGAGCGACTCGAAGCCGGTTGTTCGTCAAAATAATACGCGTCCATACGTGGCCCTTGAGGAGAGGTTAGGACGTTCTTACTCCTTTCCCCGAGATAAGACGAGAAGGTTATTCGAGCTGGCGTTGCGCAACCGACTCATAAACCTGCCAGATCCAAAACGTCCGTCACAACTAAGTGATGTCAATGAGCCCAACTACTGTCCTTATCATCGATTACTGGGCCATCCGATCGAAGATTGCTACGTTTTCAAAAATTGGCTTGAAAACCAGTACCGACAGGGCAAATTCGCGTTATCTGACAAATGGAAGGTGAATCCCCCGCAGCCCCACACATCTAAGGGGACGAATACGCCGGGGGCAACATGCTCCGTCGTTGAAGAAACTCCTTGGGAAGTTGTGTTATCAACCAAGACAAACAGGATGCTAAACGATCTTCAGACATGCCCAGCGATCAAGTGGAAGAACCCCTTGGAGCCGCAGATCATTGAAGGGATGTTGATGCCTCGTCCAACTCAAAAGATCGATGGAGGTGGCCCAAGCATTCATAACCAGCCGTCGAAATCTTCAAAGAAGAAGAAAAAGAAGTCAAAGAAGCCCGTGAAGCCTGGCGACAAGCGTACGGACTTGCAAAAACAAATTGACGCGCTGGAGGAATACAACCAGAAGGCACGGACTCCCATTACATTCCAAGAATTCCTCAATCACGTCTTTCAAGAGGAAGATGAGGGAGAAAGTTCATCTGATGATTCTGAAGAATGCGTGGCGAGCTGTTATGTGATTTCCCACTCGTTCATGGACGATGAGGAGACCCTTTGTACTGAAACGCCGGGTGCAGATCCTGAACCAAAAATTCTGGGGCCATCGGATGAAGTAATTGACGCATTCCTCAATGAAGCTCTCTTAAAAAGTAAAGCTGATCGGGAACGCGATGCGGTCATATTTGAAAGGGCCAAACGCCAGCGACTTGACGAAAGAGCTGAAACGATCCCGCTGGAGCAAAATGCCTCCAACATCGACAAAAGTCAATTCAAGATGAGGAAGAGGTTTGCTAAAGCCGTGTCAATGGGTATGAAGCTACCATCCTCCGAAGGAAAAATTAATGGTGAAATAGAAATGCACCCCTCCTATTGCTTATATCATCAGAATGTTTCGCACCCCACTCAAGAGTGCAAAGCTTTCGATAAATGGTGGCAAGGATACGTTGCTCATAGACAACGCTTCAAGCGGGAAAAGCGCAAAACTCGTCGGGAGCGAAGAAATACGACCGAAAGGCTTAAAAGAACTACTGGCGATTGTTGCATGGTTAACACCGGCAGGTCACAAGTGCCTACATTCGGGAGCGATTCTAATGAAGAGCTGGAACTTGCCCCTCTCTTTAAAGAGTCCACTTCGGGAAAAGAAGAAGACCCAAAGGTTTGCGAAAATATTCGGCTGCGGAATCGGACGCTGCCCGAAAAGAATCTCGGACCCTCAAACAAAAAAGATAAAGGGAAAGAAAAGGTCTCTGAGGACATCGCCCTAGATGACCAAGTCATGGAAGAGCTAGCTGCCAAAGACCCACCGAAGAAAAATAAGGTGGATTACAACGTCTTAGCGCATCTGAGGAAACTACCATCGCAGCTCAGCATTCTTGACGCCCTTTTACTATCAAAGGAGGCGAGAGATTCGTTAATTAAGGCACTACAGGACCCGGAGCAGTTCCAAGATTTCCTGGCCGAAGAAAAGATGAAGGGTGAACTGGAAGAAGTGCACACGGCCGATGTCACTTTCGGCGATGAAGACCTTCTCCTTGGGACGTGCGAACACAATCGCCCTCTCTACGTCTCGGGATACTGCCATGATATAAAGATAGGCAAAATCCTGATCGATAACGGGTCATCTGTTAACCTACTCAATGTGCGGGTGTTAAAGGAAATCTGCATGAGCGTCCAGCACCTCGCTCGAGACAAGATCACCATCTCCGGGTTCGACTTCCAATCGTCAAAGACTCTTGGATCTGTGATACTGACGCTACGTTTCGGGTTGCTCGTCACGGACATTAAATTCCACGTCATAGATGCCAAGACATGCTACACCGCTCTGCTCGGCCGACCATGGTTACACGAGTACAACATCATCCCTTCTACACAGCATCAGTGTATGAAATATTTTAGGGATGGTCTCGAGTATACCGTAACGGGAGAACTGAATCCGTTTTCCGTGAATGAAGTTTGCAAATATGAAGATGCCAAATACTTCTTGCCGAATTTTTAAGACACGGAAAGGTGTCGCAGGCCGGAGAATAAAACTAACGCTACCATCCCTGTCTTCGGCAGTGATACCGAGGAGGAAGAAGAGATAGTTTATTCGGGTCCTCCCCAATACACCAAGCCGGGACCATCCGCTCCTACGTTGATCTTTGGTAGTGATTCGGAGGATGAGGTCCATGCTGTATTCTCTGCTCGACCTTCAATACGAGCTTCCGCTGACGAAGAGCAAAGTCTGCAAGTCGCTATGGTGCCGTTTAAACATTATAAAGAACTAGATGCGCTTGATACCGACAGTATAGAGGAGCTGCAGACGTTCTATGTCCCTCCCAGGCGAGGAGGCGAAAAGGCAATTCTATTCTACCGCTCTGAAGAAAACAAAGTGGAGAAAGAAATCTGGCACGGGGCGGATCCTACGCCGGACAGGCTTTAGCCCATCCGTCTACCCAGATATTATACTGAAGGCTTGAAGAAGCTGTTGAAGCGCCAAGGGATACCCTTCAAACAGACCGTTAGAAAGGCCAAATTCTATGACAGGGTCTGGAACATCCCCGGAACTCAGCACAAGCTGCCTAGTGGCAGGATGGAGATGATCGGGCTCGGATACATTCGCTCCAAGAAACGAGAGCTGCTCCGCGACTGTTACGTCGTGCACAACTTCAATGAAGAAGCAGGTGCTCAATGGGAGGAGGCCAATCCTGAACCAGTAAAAGTTCCTGATGCAAGAGTGCCCAATCCGTCGTTTGAAGAACAAATGGATAGGCTTATAAGGGAAGCTGGTCAAAAAGTCCGAGATGATCACAACCGCGAGATGGCCATCTATGAGAAAGCCAAAATGCAACGCCTCCTTCAACAGGCCGTCAAATATGAAAGTGCCGCCCCCTGCCAACCTGTTATAAAAAAGGCTCGACGCAGAAGCAGAAACAAGCCGAAAGGCCAAAAAGGCGCTCAACAGCAACAAAGCGGGGCTAAGAAGCCACGCAAGCGGGAGTCGAGCGTTATTGATCTGTCCCTCATGAAGAAAATGGGTCGAGCGTACTCGTTTCCTCAGGACAAAACGAAGAAGATACTTGAGCTTGCTCTAAAACATCAGATGCTTACACTGCCGGAGTCCAAGCATCCCGAACAAGCAGGCGAAGTCTCTGACCTAAACTATTGCTCTTACCATCGAGTAACAGGGCATCCTCTTGAAGATTGCTTTGCCTTCAAGAATTGGGTTGAAGATCAGTATCAGCTTGGCAAATTCGCTCTGTCTGACAACTGGAGGGTAGCGCCGCCACGGAAGCACGAACCCAAAGCCGCAAGAACAGAACCAACTCCACATTGGGATTGGAAGCGGATTCGCACTTGTCACATGATAACGATATTAAAAGAAGGGCCCGAGAACATGGACAACCTTCCTTGGTGCTTCGAAAACAGCAATGATGAGGTGATCTCAGAATTTCTCCCAGCTCCGAAAGAGCTGGAGGATGGAATACATACCACTGCAGATAACCTCAAGAAAATTGAGTTGGGGACGGCAAGTGACCCACGGCCGACGTTCTTCAGTGAGCTGTTGTCTGAAGAAAGGGTGGCTACGTTAAAAGACGTCCTTGTACAACACAAAGATTGCTTCGCATGAAACTATTCCGAGATGCCAGGACTAGATCCAGAAATCGCTGTGCACAAATTGGCGATCTCCCCGGACGTCAAGCCGGTCAAACAGGCACCAAGAAGAATGCGGCTTGAGCTTGAGATGAGTATCAATGCCGAGGTCAAGAAGCTGATCGACTCTGGCTTCATCCAGGAAGTTCAATACCCTGAATGGATCGCCAACATCGTCCCGGTGATGAAGAAAAATGGGACAGTGCGCATATGCGTAGACTTCCGGGATCTCAATAAAGCTTGCCCGAAAGACGATTTCCCAGTGCCAGTCACCGAACTGATGATAGACAACACGTCCATTCATGAGGTTTTCTCCTTTATGGACGGCTCGTCAGGGTATAATCAGATAAAGATGCATCCCGAAGACCAAAAGCATACCGCTTTCAGGACCCCTCTAGGGATATTTTGTTACAAGGTGATGCCCTTCGGTCTGAAGAACGCCGGTGCCACCTATCAGAGGGCCATGACGAAGATCCTCGATGACCTTATACATGAAATCGTTGAATGTTATATTGACGACCTCGTGGTTTAGAGCAAATCGTATGAGGAACATCTCGAGCACCTAAAAACTGTATTTAAACGCCTTCGGCAATATAACTTGAAGATGAACCCTCTCAAGTGTGCATTCGGAGTTTCTTCGGGCAAATTCCTGGGATTCATCGTCCGACACCGAGGTATTGAAATAGATCCATCAAAGATCAAGGCGATCATAGAAATGCCTCCGCCAAGGACTCTTAAGTAGCTGCGATCTCTCCAAGGGAAGCTCGCATATATACGATAATTTATAGCTAACCTCTCTGGCAAGTGCCGCTCTTACAGTCACCTGATGAAGAAGGGGACTCTATTCGTCTGGGATCAAAAATTCCAGGGTGTACCTGCAGAACCCGCCAGTATTGGCTGCTCCGGACGAGATTAAACAGTACCTGCAGAACCCGCCAGTATTGGCTGCTCCGGTTAAGGGAAAGCCTCTTATTCTTTACACAACCGCCCTCGAAGGTTCTTTAGGTGCATTATGGGCGCAAGAGAATGACCAGGGGAAAGAAAGAGCACTCTACTACTTAAGTTGAGTTCTTCTGGGGGCAAAAAGCAACTACTCTCCCATTGAAAAACACTGCCTGGCGTTGATCTTCGCGATAACAAAGCTCAGGCACTATACATTGGCATATGAGGTCCATCTCATTTCGAAGGTCGACCCTCTTAAATATTTGATGTCGAAGGCCATATTGACGGGACGACTCGCTAAATGGGCCCTGCTCTTGATGGAATTCTCGATAACATATCAACCTCTCAAGGCAGTCAAGGGCCAGGCCATCGCCGACTTCCTCGCTGAGCATCCGATACCCGCCGATTCTTCTTTGAATTACGATCTTCCAGACGAACATGCGTTTGATGCGATCGACGGTAGTGATACCCGATGGGAGCTTTATTTTGACGGAGCATCTTCCATGAAAAAGCGCAAACAAAGTACCCCTATAGTCAAATCGGGAGTAGGCCTCATCTTCGTAACTCCACAAGGAGGGATAATGCGCTTTGCTTTCTCCCTAACAGAGCCGAGGACGAATAACGAAGCCGAATACGAAGCTTTGATAGCAGGCCTCGAGATCGCCATTGACATGGGAATTGAAAACCTCCTCATATACGGAGATTCCCAACTGGTCGTTAGTCAAGTAAACGGCGACTACCAAACGTGCAAACTGGAGTTGGTGAAGTACAGTGAAAAGGTGCAACAACTGTTGACCCAAATTCCCTCCTATACTTTGGAAAGCATACCGCGCGCGGAAAACAGCAAAGCAGATGCGTTGGCCAAACTTGCTAAAGAACTGGCTGACGAAAACCTCGTTGACGTTAGAATCGTGGTACAAAGCCGTCGGGTGCTTGCCCCAGCAGAAATATCTCCGGAATCATCCGAAGAGAAGGGGGCGACTGAACAGACAACCATGCAAATAGAAGACCGGGAAAAGGCTGAGTACTGGAGGGAGGTCTTCATAGACTACTTTAAGTTCCACCGAATGCCCGAAGATGCGTCCACAAGACATCAGCTCATGAAACGAGCTCTGTCTTTCGCCTTCGTCAATGATACTCTATACAAGAGGTCATTCGATTCTCTGTGGCTGAGATGTCTGGGACCTGGCGAAGCGAAAAGAGTCGTTCAGGAAGTTCATGACGGAATCTGTGGTTCTCATCAAGCAGGCCCAAAGATGAAGTTGAAGATCAAGCGGATGGGCTACTACTGGCCCACGATGATTCAGGACTGCCTCGAATATGCGAAGCAGTGCCACTCATGTCAAATTCATGGGGATTTCACCCACCGGCATCCAAATCCACTAAACCCGACGGTGGCTAGCTGGCCGTTCGAAATGTAGGGAACTGACATAGTCGGCCCCATCGAACCAGCATCGTCCAAGGGACATCGTTTCATCCTGGCGACGACTGACTACTTCTCCAAATGGGCAGAAGCAGTACCGTTAAGAGAAGTGAAGATGGAAAGTATTCTCCACTTCTTCAAGACGCACGTCATATATCGGTTCGGAACGCCAAGACGGATCATCTCCGATAACGGGCCAGCCTACAGAAGCCACAAGATCAGTCGCTTCGCACAGCAGCATAATATAGACTGGAGATATTCTTCAGTTTACAATCCACGAGCTAATGGTCTCGCTGAAGCCTTCAACAAGACCTTGACGAAAATCATGAAAAAGACGGTGTCCCGAAATAAGAGAAACTGGCACGAGAGACTGCAAGAGGCTCTGTGGGCATATCAAACAACGTTCAAGACGGCCACCAACGCAACACCATATGCGTTGGTATTCGGTACAGAAGCAGTACTCCCCCTCGAAATAGAGCTACCCTCTCTACGAGTGGCAGTCCACTACGAGCTGACGGACGAAGAAAATGCTCACCTTCGGCTTGAGGAGCTTGATGCCCTTGAAGAAATACGGCTCATAGCGCAACAAAACCTGGAAGCTTATAAAGCAAAGATGACGCGCTCATATGAATGATTGACCCGACCGAGGACATTCCACCAAGGCGAACTTGTGCTAGTGGTCAAAAGGCCTATGATCCCCAATCGCGCCAAGCGGGGAAAATTCGAGCCAAACTATAAAGGCCCGTTCATCATAGATAAGGTCTACCAGGGTAGGGCCTATCTACTCACGGACATACACGGTGAAAGGCCTTTCAGGACAATAAACGGTCGCTTCCTAAAGAAATACTACGCTTAATGAGCCACAGCCTAGGTCAATGATAGATGACGACGACTATATCCGCTCGCTATCTTCCTAAGTTCAAGCTTCATAAGCAGTAGCCTGCCTTCTCAATAGCGGACCGAAACGTCCTTAAACTAATACCGCAGTATCCGTAGGCTGACGTGATAAAAAAAAGAAGGAGAAAAATATAATAAATAAAAACGGGATGTCCATAAGCAAAAAGGGCACGGATGAAAACCCGAAAGGGCTCCGTGAGTAAAAACAGCAGGGCTACCGGCGAGTGTTCGTGAAAACCCGAAAGGGCGCGACCTCGTAAAAAGAAAAAAAGGAGAAAAGAAAATAAAAAGAATAAAAAAAATGGTATGTCCATAAGCAAAACGGGCACGAATGAAAACCTGAGAGGGCTCCGTGAGTAAAAACAGCAGGGCTACCGGCGAGTGTTCGTGAAAACCCGAAAGGGCGCGACCTCGTAAAAAAAAAGAGAAAAGAAAATAAAAAGAATAAAAAAAAACGGTATGTCCATAAGCAAAATGGGCACGGATGAAAACCCGAAAGGGCTCCGTGAGTAAAAACAGCAGGACTACCGGTGAGTGTTTGTGAAAACCCGAAAGGGCGCAACCTCGTTAAAAGACACTTATAGGGTCCTCTCGACCTTGTAAGGAGAAACCACCCGCGTGAGATCCTTACGACTCATAAAGGAGCAACACACTTAGGGACCCCCACGATTCCTAAGGAGAAAATACACTTGCGAGATCCTCACGACTCGTAAGAAGAATTCTCTTATGAGACCCTCACGGCTCATAAGATTTGAAAGTCTTAAGTTACAGAGACCTAAACCTGTGCTTAAGCAACCCCCACAACTTCCGATATTGCCCTAAAAGTGGTCCAATACTGGCCCTTGTATACAATCCACGGGCGCGAATAAACATTTCCCTAACCAAGTCTCATCCGTGACTGGGGCTATGTTCGCATGGTGAACAACCCTTGTAAATCCTCTCGATTTACAAGGAGAAAACCCTCATGTAGGATCCGTACGACTTACAGAAGAACAAACACTTAGGAATCCTCACGGTTCCTAAGGAAAAAATACACCTACAAGATCCTCACGACTTGTAGGGAGAAATAACTTTGTGAGACCCTTACGGCTCATGAAGTCAAAAGCCTTAGTTGACAGGACCTTAACCCTGTTCGCTAAGCCACCTTTGGTCGACATCGACAGTGGCAAATGATGATTCGCTCCTGGTAATATCCCAGTTGTAGCGGTGCTGATGCCGAAATCGGTGTCCAATTTCAGGTTTACGGCGAAAAGCCAGTAGGCTGCACATGCATATGAAATAGCCGAAATGATGGGGCAACTTGCAATAAAAAGCAGCAAGTAAAAATGTATGCATGCAAAATAGCCGAAATGATTGGGCAACTCGCAATAAAAAGCAGCGAGTAAAAATGAAATAAACAGCCGAAATGATTGGGCACCGCGAAAAATAGCCGAAATGATTAGGCAATCGCGACCTTCGCGATATAATTGCTGAAGTGATAGAGCATCGCGGAAATAAAATAAAAAAATGATGATAAAACTTTGGCCCTACAGTTGAGATCACATCGATCCCTGTACACAATCCAAGGGCGCAAACAAAGAGAGAACCAGACTCTTCCAACAGGCTCCGTCAGAAAACGAAGCCAGACCCCAACGATTCATCCCAACTCCGAAGAAACCAGGGTCTTCGGCAAACCCTTCAACTCAGGGAGACAAACAATCCTTGACGAGAGCCTCCTGATGCGCGTCGACTCGCAGAGCAACCAGTATCTCCGTGGGAAATTCTCGACTCGTTTCAACACCAAGGAAACAAATAATCCTTGGCGCTAGGGAAACAAATAATCCTTAGCAAACACCTCAACTCAGGGAAACAAACAATCCTTGACGAGAGCCTCCTGATGCGCGTCGACTCGCAGAGCAACCAGTATCTCCGTGGGAAATTCTCGACTCGTTTCAACACCAAGGAAACAAATAATCCTTGGCGTTAGGGAAACAAATAATCCTTAGCAAACACCTCAACTCAGGGAAACAAACAATCTTTGACGAGAGCCTCCTGATGCGCGTCGACTCGCAGAGCAACCAGTATCTCCGTGGGAAATTCTCGACTCGTTTCAACACCAAGGAAACAAATAATCCTTGGCGCTAGGGAAACAAATAATCCTTAGCAAATACCTCAACTCAGAGAAACAAACAATCCTTGACGAGAGCCTCCTGATCCGCGTCGACTCGTAGAGTAACCAGTGCCTCCGTGGGAAATTCTCGACTCGTTTCAACACCAAGGAAACAAATAATCCTTGGCGCTGGGGAAACAAATAATCCTTGGCAAACACCTCAACTCAGGGAAACAAACAATCCTTGACGAGAGCCTCCTGATTCGCGTCGGCTCGCAGAGAAACCAGTGTCTCCGCGGGAAATTCCCGATTCGTCTCAACTTACAAGATAAAGCCTCAGGCAGCAGGGACTAAAAAAACTTGCTTACTGAACAATGGGACCCTGCAAGTCGATCTAAAAACGGTCTCTTGCATACTATTCACGGGTCTCACTCTCCAAAGTCGAGTTTCGACAAGGAGGGAAACAACCGCTTACGGGTCCTCTCGACTCGTAAGAGGGAAAAATTCTCTTATAGGATCCTTACGACTTATAAGAGACAACACACTTAGGAATCCTCATGACTCCTAAGGAGAAAAACCCACCTATGAGATCCTCTCGATCCGTAGGGAGAAAAATCTCTACGAGACCCTCACGGCTCATAGAGTTGAAAAGTCTTAGACAGCAGATCTGAACCTGCGGCCTAAGCCATCGCTATTTCTTAAGAAAGACAAGATGCGTGCTCTATTATCTGTTGACCATGTTTACTAAGGCGGCATGCTGATAATAAAAGAAAGAAAAGGCGGAGAAATGACACAAGACATTACAGAAAATGTGTATCTTTTATTCATAAACTTGATTGAGTACAGGATACATTGTGCTAAAAAAATAAAAAATATATATATACTTTTTTTTATTTACAAGTACAAACGATACAAGGAGAGTTACTGAGAAGGAAGCGTCTTGCATAACTCTAGCAATTGTTCGCGCAATTCCTTCCCCACTTTCTCCTGATCGGCTACCACCGCCAGCTCCGCCTCCACTTGGGCCCGTTGCTGCAAGACAGATGCAAGCTGCTCCCTAACGGCCTGATAAGCAGCTTCCTGGCCTGGGGTATCGCGCTTGGCTACATCAAGCTTTCGCTTCAAGTTTAGCCCGTGGGAGATGCGCTCTAGGAGACCCTCAAAGATAGCCTTCACTTGGGCAACATTCGCTTCAACCTCAGCACGCAGACGGGCCGTCTCGCTCGAAGTCTCTTGGCATTCCCTTAGCCTTAAAGCTGCTTCTTGTTCCAAATGGTGGACGTAAGAAGCGCTTCCCTCGATCCATGCTGCTCTTTCATTGCTCGTGGCTAAAGTCTCGGGGGTGGGACGCATCGACTCCAGCTGATGCAGGCGAGCCTCGATCTCCATACAATGGTTAACCCAAGATGCGATGATGCCCTCGTCATGAAAATTCACGAGTATCACCAGTATCGGGTTAACCGCCGTAGCGAAATCCGCAGCAGGCGTAGGGGTCTCGACGTCGAGCTCCTCAATGTATTCGCTCAACATACGCAAGCTGTTCGCGGCGCCTTTCGAAGATGGACGTCTCAGGTAAGGACCTGCCGGCATTGTGATGCGAGGCTCGAAGGGCACCGAGACCAGAACGATAGCTGAAAAGAAACAAGATGTGATCAGATAACAGTACAAAAAATAAAGAGGAGGGAGTTATCAATGTGATAGTCGCCGTACCAGCTGAGACAGATGGCAAGGCCGGAAGGGCAGGTGGCGCGGCCGATCTTTCTTCTCCCCCTTCGATTTGTAACGCTGCAGTCAGGACAAGAGAGAGTTAGAAATAATTCTATCACCGAAAAAGAAAGGTATCAGTCGGGGACTATACTCACCAGCACCGCCAGAGGAAGAAGTGAGTTCAGATGGGAAGGAGAAGTGTGGGAGCAACACTTGATATAGATGATCAAAGAGCACTCCTGAAAAGACATAACAGTGCGACTTTAGTACACAAATTATGCGCTTGGAAGATAAGATTAATAGATTGCAAACCCATACCTTCCAACATCTTCGACGGTATGAGAGAGGGTTGAGAGGTGACCACCACCAAGACAGTCGTTGAAGGCGCTCTCTCGAGCAGTGGGGCATCAGCGCTGGCTGCACCTGCGTTACGAAAAAAGGTGAACTTGTCAGAAAGGGTTGTAAGGTAAAGAAAGACAGCAACTTGGGATTCACCTGATGAGCTGCCGGCTGAAACGGAGGCGACTCCCTCCTCCATGGGCATGAGGCCACCGCCCGTGGCCTCATCACCCGACTCGATAGGGACCGTTGTCGTGCTCGCAAGACCTGGAGACGGCAGAAGATCGTACACGGGGAGGGCAATGATTGGAGCGTTGCCGGACTCTTGGGAGAGAGTGGCTAACTCTTCCCCAAGAGTCGTACCCATATCACCCGCTACTTCTGCGGGTTCCGCGGTCTCTATCGGCTCATCCGCCGTCACCACGAAGTCGCCGGCCTCAAGCGCCTCATCCGCCGCCACCCTGGGCTCAGTTGTAATGATCACTTCATCTGCCGCCACTTCAGGCTCGGCATCAATGACCTTCTCGGCTGCAGACCCCCCAACCTCCATCTCAGGCTCCGAAGCCTCAGCGACGTTGCCCACCGTCGGCTCAGGTTCGGCAAGTGCCGCCTCCTCTGTTTCCTTGGGTTCAACGGTCTCCGCCTCCCCCTCGGTCGGACTTGGCCTTGCAAGATAAAATATATAAGAACCGACAGCTTTATGAGTCTTATAACGAAATTCTGAAAGAAGTATTACCTGAGGTAGACTTGTCGTTAGCCTCTCTATTGGCGCGGATCGCCTGTCTATGAGCTGTATACAGGGCGACCGGGGACTCTTCTGACGGAGTGTCAGCGCGAGGGACGGTGCTGGGGCCCGCTCCAATGGCCAAAGCAGCCCTGTGTGCCTTTGCTTCGCGTCTCGACCGCTTCCTCTCCTCCTGGGCCGTCACGATAGACCTCTTTGACGCTTCCTTTATCGAAGCATCGTCGTCCTCATTTAAAGATACCTCCAAAGCCTTTAAGGCATCTCTCATTGGCTCTTCAAGACGAACCTCCTGCGGTGGCCCAGAGAAAGCGGGAACATCGGCAGCTGGCAGAACATTTGCGTCGCTTGGAGGGAACGGCATTGAGGTTTCTGTAATAAAAAGGGAGAGATTGGATTGACCATAACGCAAGGAGAATAAAAACTTGATGAATCGAAACTTACTGAGGCCTAAAGACGCTCTAAGGCGTTCCTCCTCTTGGAAGGTCTTGAGTGAAGCGGTAATGGCTTCCTCATCAGTGATGCCTGTTGGAAGAAAAGAAAGAAAAACGTTAGTCAAAGGCAATGAGAAGAATATGATACAATAAAGAAAATGCGACTAGTAGTTACCTGATTGCGCAAGCTCAGCTAGCCACGCGTCACGCTTTGCCAACCACGCTGAAGTTTCGAGAGCGGCTTCCAAGTCTGTATCATCCGGCGGCGGCATGACTAGTCCCTCATTAGTCCCATATTCGATCAGGCCCTCGGCATAGGGAGCATAGGGTTCCTGACCGAACGCGACATCTGCAGCGAAGAGCGACTTCTTTTTCTTCTACCCTCCGACCCTAGGCTCACGTGGGATTGACTTACGCTTAGCAGCCACCTTGGGACGGCGGGTCCCGATGTCCGCACCCACGCCAGACTCTGGCGAAACTACAACCACTATCTCCACTGGAGCACAGGGCGCTGGGGGTGCATCCGCAATATCAGGGAGCGGCAATCCGCATGGAAGACTCTGCGCACACGAGGGTCCGGCTCTGGCATCTTTTAAAGGGGGGATTACCGGGGTCCTTGGCACCAAAGGAGCGTTGCGATTGCTACCTGGAGGTACCCTTACGGTCGATCAGCAACCGCCTTTCCTCCTTTATGACCGCTCCCGTCGAATGACTGTACCATTCTGTGTATACCCTGAGGAGTCGTGAGGCGCAAGCCGGCTCACTGATAAAGAAATGGGAGCCCGTGTTTAGACGCATGAAATGATGCAGCGCTCTCTCCATCCCTTCTTCGGTCGCAGCAGGTTCCGATAAGAAAGCCTCCAGCGGTACCCCTTGATTATAGCTCAGCTGTTGGACGAAACGATGCGGGTTATATCTCATGAAGATCGCTGCCCCGTTCTGCCTAAACACCAAGAATCCCGGTCTGATGGAATATAAGTGAAGGGTCTCCCGGGCCGTTAAAACTGAAGCTTCATCCTTGAAAGTGTCTTGCAATGGCCGCACTGCAGTGGTAGACGCTTTTACAATAGTCAACACCTTGTCAACGAAAGACACACCGGCTCCAACGGTGTGGGAGTGAAGGAGTAAACCCCTGGCATTTCATGGCGATGGATTTACAATTGATGCGCCGATCAGCTGTATAATGCGAGGAAAGCTGCACCTGTCGTAGAACGAGGGCCTTTTATGCATGCCGAAAACACCCGATGTATGTAGCTCAAACCACGACATAAAGTAGTGCATCGGGAAGACCACGTGCAATACCCTGGGCTCGTTAGCATCCGCCGCTCGGCTGAGGCCATGATATAGGTGTGCCAAGCCAGCGATCCCAACGGCCACCTTTACCCCGATGGCCATCCGGTGGGCTGGGTAAAAGACAGAAGGCCGCATACGGTGAGAGTGCATTGGAATCGCAAACCAACTCAACCATAACCCGAGAAATCCTAAGAAAAAGGCCTCCTCATCCATTCCAGGGGCCGCAATTTCTGCAAAAGACATAGTCGGGAATTCCGGAAGGAAAAAACCCTTTTGATCTATCTCCTTTTCCGGCAGGTTATCCACACCTAGACCGAAAGGGTCATCCAGGGTAGCGAACTTAGCAGCCTCTGATGAGATGACGCTTGGGCGAAGAAACCGAGCAATGAAATCCTCAAAGTTAACTCCTCGACTCCCATGTTCGATGAAAAGAGACTCATATATGTTCAACACTTTAATCAAGCTTGGGAACTGGTGTTGAACAGAATTCTCCGGCATGAGCCATCTTATCACCGGCTTAGCACCAAAGACGTACTCATCCGTCGGGAGCAACTCCTCATAATGTTCCCCCATGACCGGTAAACCAGATACCTCCATAAACTCTTCCAAAGAGATTGACACTTCCCGATCCATGGCGAGGAAAGTGTGGGTAGGAATGTTCCACTGCTCCAGGAAGGCCTTGAACCACCAGGTGGGGAGCGTGGGATATTGGAACAGAGAGACGTATACTGTGGTGTACAATCCTAACTTTATCAACTGCGACTTCTTCGTCGACAGGATATACCGGGCCCACGGCAGATAGCCGATTGGGTGGCGGGGGATCAGACCGATATTATATGATTGCCCCCAAGGTCACGCCTCGCCTTGACAAATACGGCGTCCTAGGATATCCAAAACCATGGGACGCTGGACCGGGATTGCATCTATGGCCGGATGAAGAAAACCCTTCGATGTCCAATCAACCATCTCCACGGCATACTGCACCGAGGGTGGGGTGGCATAGTGAATCGCTGTGATGGGTTCTGACGGCACTGCGCAGGTGAAGCTGCGTCGACCTATAATGATCTGATTGTACCACGGCCCCTAAAGGTGGAGACTCTTATACTCCGGGTCGTGGTCCTTGATCATGGCCAAGACTTCACAGTCCAAAGGCGCTTCGGGAAATCCCTCCTCTGAACGAGCAAACGGGAATGAGGTGTCGAGAGACATGATCGCTGCAAGTGAACAGAAATTAGCCGTTAGTGTTGCAATTCCAACGCTTAGCGTTTAAGAAAAAAAAATGCATTAATTAATCAATTAAATTAAAAATTAATTAATTACACCACACAGCAGTGCAGTGGGTAGGAGGCCGAAGGGGGACCCACAAAATCTGGATGACAATACGTCAGTTAATAAGACAACCTCATCATTGGATGAGATTGTCAGTCGGTCCCCAGGAAAACATTCCCACTAATAATAATAATAAAGAATCCCTAGAGACAAGGAAAAAATCTCCTCTTTCAGAGCAAAGCTCTGTCACAGAGTGACACTTGTCAAACTCTGGTCTCAGGGAAATAAGATTCCTTAAAAGAGTTGAGCTCTGTGGTGATGATGAGAAAATTTATTTAAAACTCCTAAAGAAATTAAAACATTTTTGAAGACTCTTAGAAGTTCTTCATTTTTAGATCAAAAAAGATCTATTTTTGGATCCATGAGCAAAGCTCTGCTCATGGGTCAAAACCCATGAACAAGATCTCTCCAGATCTATGTATTCATGAGAGTAAAGCTCTGTTGGTGAAACCCCAATGGGGATCCCTTTAGATCAAAAGATCTGTGAGAGCAAAGCTCTTTGGTTAAGATTAATTTAAATTAATTTGATTTAAATTAATTTTTTTACCTAAAGTTTCTAACTCTGGAAATGAGCAAAACTCTGAAGTTCTTAAGCAAGAGCAAAGCTCTAGAAAATCAAAAATCTTAAAATGGTGATATTTTTCTAAGGGCCAGAGGTCCTATTTATAAGGCGCTTGCGCCCCTTCAGCTCACCCTTTGATCCAACAATCAGGAGCTTGCCACCGCTGCACTTATGTGCGCGCCACGTGAGCGCAACGGTGGGGGGGCATTTGTTTCCCCCAATCAGAGCAAAGCTCTGTTGGAAATTCAAAATTCAAATTTTAAGCAACGCTTCAAATCTCGGGCGCAACGCGCCACATGTCAGGCGCTGATACGTCAGCGCAACGCCCAAGAAGGCGCGCCCAATCAGAGCAAAGCTCTATTTTAAGCAAAATTAAAGGAAGCAACGCTTCAGTTGCGCAAGCACTGCGCTGCGCGACACGTGTCAGCGCAGCGCTGGCACAGTTGCGCTGCGCGACACGTGTCAGCGCGGATGCGCTGGCGTAGTTGCGCTGCGCTGTGCGCTGTGCGACACGTGTCAGCGCAGATGCGCTGGCGCAGTTGCGCTGCGCTTTGCGCTGCGCGACACGTGTCACGCGCTGGGGCATTTGTGCCAAACAGAATTAAAATTCTAAAGAAATCTTTTCTGTTCTTGTTAAAACAAGAAGATTTTCTTCTGTAAAACAGAAGCCCTTAGATCAAAGATCCAACGGTGGGGAAAATTCCCCAAATCATTCAGAGAAGGATCTCTTTAACAAATTTAACTAATTTATGGGCACTATAAAAAGGACCCTAGATCTCAATTCAAAGGCATCAATATTTTGTGAGAAATTAAACAGAGAGAGCTCTGAAGAATTGGAGAGAAATCCTCAAGAACAAAAAAGGTAAAAAGCTTTTAGAAAAAGAGAAAATTCTCTTATGAACAGATCATGGATCTAAAAACAAGATCAATGATTTTCAATAAAAAAAACAAATAAAAACAGTGCTTTGCACTTTTCATGAACCTTTGGTTCTCTGAGATAAGAAAAACTAGAGAAACTTGTTTTCTTTGATCTAAATTAGATTAAGAAAGCAAACAGTGTTTTGCACTTCTTTTATGAACCTTTGGTTCTTGAATCTAAAAAATTCTCAAATTTAGAGTGCCTTGCACTTGCAAACTGCGCTGTTGCGCTCTAGGGAGAGCGCCACGTGTCAGCGTCTGAACCATTTGCGCTATGCGCTTTTGAAATAGAGGTTTGCTCTCTGAAATTGGCACAACTCACCAGAGCGCGCTACGTGTCAGCAGCGCAAGCGCAGCGCACTAGCGCAGTGCACTGCGCTTGCATGACACGTGTTGTCACCACAAGCGCTTGCGCTCTTTGATTGGCGCAAAGCGCCCGAAATGCAATGCATTATTTAAAAAATGGGCCAAGCCCAAGTCAAAAAGACCTAACAGGCCAAGTTAAATTGCAAAGCAATAAAGGGCAGAGCCCAAGTAAAATTGATGCTGCGCCTCATTTATAAATGGGCAGAGCCCAAAACAAATTGATGCTCTGCATCCTTTATGGGTAGAACCCAAATAAAAATAAAATGCAATGCAAAAGCAAATAAAATGTTGAACATTTTCAACTGGACTTAGCCCAATCATGGCCGTAAGTCCTCAAATTAAATTGACTGAATCAATTTACAACCGGTTCGAGGGTACATCTCCGAACTCCTCTGACACCTATCGTTGTAATTCCTCAACGACATCAGAGAGGTGACGGGTCCCGACGACCACTCATTAATATCGGACCGAAACGTCCCTAAACTAATATCGGACCGAAACGTCCCTAAACTAATCTCGGACCGCTACGTCCTTAAACTGGCGATGGACCACCACGTCCCTAAACTGGAACATAGACCACCACGTCCCTAAACTGGAATAATAGAGCCTCCAAATGCTCTTTCGCCGGATCCAAACGGTCCCGTTAAGTCGAATTTAGTCTCAAACAGGACTGACGTATCCTTAACGAACGTTTAAGTTGATCTTAGCCTCAATACGGCTAACGTATCCTTAAACTAAAAACACCAAACCCAAATCTAAGTAAATACGGATTTGGACTAATCCACGTCCTACGGGCGACGACATAAATTAGTCTCCGTATACAATCCACGGGCAACCACAAACAAAACAAACACACACGACACGAAGTGAAATTCTGGAGAAGGAGAAAGTTGTTACCGCGAAGCTTAACTGCAGGGGCTTGCGCCTGCAGGGAAAAGCGTCCCCACAATCAAAAACCCCTCAAGCAAGGGGGAATCTGACGAAGTCTGCTATATCGGCCGCATCCGTCTAAACCTCCGATACACGGTACCATAAATCAACTTGGTATCTTCGGAGAGGTGGATGGGTAAAACCAAATAGCATCTGCCCCGAATCTCAGGCGAGACGTCCTAACGTCTCGGCCACCATTCGGAGGGGAACATCATCGAAAGGTTGCGCACCCCACCGAAGAGTGCAACGCTTTTAAAAGATGGTGGCAAGGATATGTTGCTCACCGGCAAAATTTCAAGCGGATGAAACGCAAAACTCGTCGGGAACAAAGAAGTACGACCGAGGAGCATAAAAGAACCACCGGCAACAGTCACATGGTCAACGCCGGGGGATCGCAAGTTCTCACCTTCGGGAGCGATTCTGACGAAGAAATGACTCTTGGCCCTCTCTTCAAAGAGTCCACCTTGAAACAAGAGGAAGAACCAAAGACTTGTGAAAACATTCAGCTGCGCAATCGTACGCTGCCCGAAAAGAATCTTGGGCCCTCGAACAGTGGGTCAAATAGAAAAGATAAGGGGAAATAAAAAGTCTCTGAAGATATCATCCTTGATGACCAAGCCGTCGAAAAGCTGACAGCCAAGGACCCGCCAAAGAAAAGTAAGGTGGACTACAACGTTCTGGCACACTTGAGGAAGATACCCTCGCAGCTCAGTATTCTCGACGCCCTTCTGCTGTCCAAAGAAGCGAGAGATTCTTTGATCAAAGCATTACAAGAGCCCCAACAATTCCAAGCTTTCCTCGCCGAAGAGAAGATGAAGGACGAGCTGGAAGAAGTACACATAACCGATATCACTTTCGGTGATGAAGATCTCCTCCTTAGGACGTGCGAGCACAACTGTCCCCTATATGTCTCCAGATACTGTCATGACATCAAGATAGGTAAAATCCCGGTCGACAATGGGTCCTCCGTCAACCTCCTTAACGTGAGGGTGCTAAAGGAAATCTGCATGAGTGTTCAACACCTCGCTCGTGATAAGATCACCATTTCCGGGTTTGACTCCCAGTCGTCACGAATGCTTGGGTCCGTAATATTGACGTTACGCTTTGGACTGCTTGTCGCGGACATTAGGTTCCACGTCATTGACGCCAATACATGCTATAACGCTTTGCTCGGCCGGCCTTGGTTACACGAGTACAATATCATCCTTTCTACACAACATCAGTGTTTGTAATATTTTAAAGATGGTCTCGAGTATACCGTAACAGGAGAGCTGAACCCATTCTCCGTAAACGAAGTCCGAAAGTACGAAGACGCAAAATACTTCCTGCCGGATTTCGAAGACACAGAAAGATGTTGCAAATCGGAGGACAAGAACAAAGCTATCACCACTATTCTGGTCTTCGGGAGTGATACCGAGGAGGAAGAAGAAATAGTTTATTCAGGTCCGCCCCAGTACAACAAGCCGGGACCGTCCACTCCTATGTTGATCTTCGGCAGTGACTCGGAAGATGAGGTCAATGTCGTATTCTCTGCTTGACCATCAATACAAACCTTCGCTGATGAAGATCAAAGTTTGCAAGTTGCCATGGTTCCGCCAAAGCATCATAAAGAGCTAGACGCGCTTGATACCTACAGTGTGGAAGAACTGCAGACATTCTATATCCCTCCCACGCGAAAAGATGAAAAGGCGATCCTATTCTACCGATCCTGGGAAACCAAAGTGGATAAAGAAATCTGGCACGGTGCTGATTCTACGCTCGACAGACTCCAGCCCATCCGTCTGCCTAGATATTACGCGGAAGGCTTGAAAAGGCTATTGAAGCGCCAAGGGGTACCCTTCAGACAAACTGCGCGACAAGCACGGTTCTATAACGTTCCCGGAACTCAACGAAAGTTGCTCAACGGGAAAATGGAAACGACCGGGTTTGGGTATGTTCAATCCAAGAAACGGGAGCTACTCCGCGATTGTTACGTCATACACGACTTTGATGAAGAAGGAGATGCTCTGTGGGAAGATGCTAACCCTGAACCAGAAACAGCTCTCGCTGTGAAAATACCCAGTCCGTCGTTCGAAGAACAAATGGACAAGCTTATAAGGGAAGCAGGTCAAAAGGTTCGAGACGACCATAATCGCGAAATGGCCATCTACGAGAAAGCCAGGACGCAACGCCTCCTTCAACAGGCTGTGAAAAATAGAAATGCTCCTCCTTGTCATCCCGTTGTATAAAAGGCCCGACGCAGAGGCAGAAACAAACCAAAGAACGGGAAAGACGTTCGACAGTGACAAAGTGAGTCCAAGAAGTCACGCGATCAGGAATCGAGTAGTCAAGATTCATCTCTTATAAAGAAGATGGGTCGAGAATATTCTTTTCCTCAAGACAAGACAAAGAAGATATTCGATCTTGTCATGAAACATTAGATGATGACACTCCCGAAGTCTAAGCACCTCGAGCAAGCAAGCGAAGTCTCTCACCCGGATTATTGCTTCTATCACAGGGAAATAGGACACCCTCTGGAAGACTGCTTCACATTCAAGGACTGGATAGAAGACCGGTATCAGAAGGCAGGTTCGCTCTATCCAGCAGCTGGAGGGTAACCCCGCCGCAAAAGCATGAACCCAAAGCTACGAGAGTAGAGCCGGATCAACATCGGTCTTGGAAGCGAGCTCGTACCTGTCACGTGATAACGCTGTCAAAAGAAGAGCCCGAGAATATGGATGACCTCCTCCGGTGCTTCGACAACGATGATGACGAGGTAATCTCAGAATTTCCACCGGCGCCAAAGGAGCTGGAAGATGGGATACATACTACTGCAGATAACCTTAAGAAAATTGATTTGGGGACAGCAAGTGACCCGCGGCCGACGTTCGTCAGTGAACTGTTGTCTGAAGAAAGGGTGGCTACGCTGAAGGACGTGCTCATGCAGCATAAAGATTGCTTCGCATGGAACTATTCCGAGATGCCAGGATTAAATCCAGAGATTGCTGTACATAAATTAGCGATATCTCCGGACGTCAAGCCGATCAAACAAGCACCGAGAAGAATGCAGCTCGAGCTTGAGATGAGCATCAACGCCGAGGTCAAGAAGCTAATCGACTCCGGCTTCATCCAAGAGGTTCAATATCCTGACTGGATCTCCAACATCGTCCCAGCGATGAAGAAGAATGGGACGGTGCGCATATGTATGGACTTTCGGGATCTCAATAAAGCCTGCCCGAAGGACGACTTCCCAGTACCGGTCACCGAGCTGATGATAGACAATACATCCACTCATGAAGTTTTCTCCTTCATGGACGGATCTTCAGGATACAATCAGATAAAGATGCATCCCGAAGACCAGAAGCACACCGCTTTTCGGACCCCTTTGGGCATATTCTGCTACAAGGTGATGCCCTTCGGTCTAAAGAACGCCGGTGCCACCTATCAGAGGGCTATGACGAAAATCTTCGATAACCTCATACATGAAATTGTTGAATGCTATATCGACGACCTCGTGGTTAAAAGCAAATCATACGAGAAACATTTAGAGTATCTGAAGATCGTATTTCAACACCTTCGGCAATACAACTTGAAAATTAACCCTCTCAAATGCGCGTTCGGAGTATCCTCAGGAAAATTCATGGGATTCATCGTCCAACACCGAGGCATCGAGATAGATCCGTCAAAGATCAAGGCCATCATGGAAATGCCTCCGCCAAGGACTCTCAAACAATTACGGTCTCTCCAAGGGAAGCTCGCATATATCCGGCGATTTATAGCCAATCTCTCAGGAAAGTGTCGTCCTTACAGTCACCTGATGAAGAAGGGAACCCCTTTCGTCTAGGATCGCAAATGCCAAAACGCACTGGACGAAATCAAGTAATACCTGCAGAATCCGCCAGTGCTGGCTGCTCCAGTCAAGGGAAAGCCTCTTATTCTGTATACAACCGCCCTTGAAGGTTCCTTAGGCGCATTATGGGCACAAGAGAACGACCAAGGGAAGGAGAGAGCCCTCTACTATTTGAGTCGGGTTCTCCTGGGGGCAGAAAGCAATTACTCTCTCATCGAAAAACACTTCCTGGCGTTGATCTTCGCAATAACGAAGCTCAGACACTATGCATTGGCATATGAGGTCCATCTCATATCAAAAGTGGATCCCCTCAAATATTTGATGTCGAAGGCCATATTAACAGGAAGACTCGCTAAATGGGCTCTGCTCTTGATGGAATTCTCGATAACTTATTGTCCTCTTAAGGCAG
Source organism: Agapanthus africanus (assembly GCA_030015575.1). Taxonomy (NCBI): domain Eukaryota; kingdom Viridiplantae; phylum Streptophyta; class Magnoliopsida; order Asparagales; family Amaryllidaceae; genus Agapanthus; species Agapanthus africanus. The sequence continues at coordinate 35,977,356 of CM057339.1, forward strand.
TGAAAGACCAGGCCATCGCCGACTTTCTCGCTGAACACCCGATACCCGCCGATTCTCCTTTGAACTGCGAATTGCCAGACGAACATGCGTTTGACACGGTCGACGGGGATGATACCCGGTGGGAACTCTATTTTGATGGAGCGTCTTCCATGAAGAAGCGCAAACAAAGCACGCCTATAATCAAATCAGGGGTAGGCCTCATCTTCGTGACTCCACAAGGAGGGATAATGCGCTTTGCTTTCTCCTTAATAGAGCCGAGGACGAATAACGAAGCCGAGTATGAAGCTTTGATAGCAGGTCTCGAGATCGCCATTGACATGGGAATTGAAAACCTCCTCATATACGGAGACTCCCAACTGATCGTCAGTCAAGTAAATGGCGACTATCAGACGTGCAAGTCTGAGTTGGTGAAATACGGCGAGAGACTACAACGACTGCTGACTCAAATTCCTTCCTACACCTTGGAAAGCATACCGCGTACGGAAAATAGCAAGACGGATGCATTAGCCAAGCTCGCTAAAGAACTGGCTGACGAAAACCTCGATGATGTGAGGATCGTTGTGCAAAGCCGTCGGGTTCTCGCACCGGCAGAAATATCTCCGGAGTCGCCTGAAGAAAAGGGAGCGACCGAGCAAACGACTCTACAAATAAAAGACCAAGAAAAGGTTACCGATTGGAGGGAAGTCTTTATAGACTACTTCAAATACCGTCGAACACCTGAAGATGCGTCTTCAAGACACCAGCTTATAAAGAGAGCTCTATCTTTCGCTTTCGTCAATGATACCCTGTATAAGAGATCATTTGATTCTCTGTGGCTAAGATGCCCGGGACCTGAAGAGGCAAAGAGAGTCGTCTAAGAAACTCACGACGGACTCTGCGGTTCTCACCAAGCCGGGCCGCAGATGAAGCTGAAGATCAAACGGATGGGTTATTATTGGCCCACGATGATCCAAGACTGCCTCGAATACGTGAAGCAGTGCCATTCGTGCCAGATTCACGGGGACTTCATCCATCAGCATCCAAATCCACTACATCCGACAGTGGCTAGCTAGCCGTTCGAAATGTGGGGGACTGACATAATCAGCCCCATCGAACCAGTATCGTCCAGAGGACATCGATTCATTTTGGCGACGACTGATTACTTCTCCAAATGGGCAGAAGCAGTACCGCTGAGGGAAGTAAAGACGGAGAATATCCTCCACTTCTTCAAGACACACGTCATTTACCGGTTTGGCACTGCACGACGGATTATCTCCGATAACGGGTGATTGATGTGTTTTATGTGTAGTAGTTAACTGCAATCAATAACGGTGTCGCGTGTAGCTAGACCGAGATGAGTATGGGTCGTCCTCAGGGAAACGTTGAATCTTTTATTCTTACTTTAGACGTGTTGAGAAAGAAAGGAGGAAGAATAAAGAATGGTGAAGAATGGTTGTAGGTTCTAGATCTACGTCAAACACGGATGTAGAATATAGATCTAAATTAACTACAGATGTAGGTTTTATAGTAGAAGGGGGCTTATAGGGTTCGTTAAGATTTAGTATTCATGGATGATTAATTAAAGATTACTCCTTTTATCCTTTAATAGATTTAAAACTAGATCGACAGTGATGTATGTAGATTAGGGTTTCTGAAGGGAATAGGGTTCCCACTCTTAACCCCTATTTTGACATGGATCTCCGTTCATGTCTAGCCTTTACCAAAATAATCGTTAATCTAATCTCTAATCGCGGTCGATGCTAGCAATAAATTGGTAGCGCGCCCGATTAGGATGTTAATGATTCTTTTGTTAAAGTTTATAAACTTTATAGGATGTAAAAAGAGTTTAAGGATCTTCATCATCCATTAATCTATCATAATCCTGCGTACCCTAACAAGCGGAGAATTACTCGCGCATGATGGAGATAAAACAATGGATAGAGATCATGATGTAAATAATAAAATGCAATAAGAATAAAGACAACTACCTTTATTAATCAACTTGATCAAATACACTTTGTTTCCTTTAGAAAATGATTACAAAAACCTAGTTTGTTTCTCGATCTCTTCTGAAGGAGGTAGATGAACAGTTGATGACCAGCCTGGATGTGTGAGCCATCTTGGACTTCGTGATCTCGTCGGCTTGATGATTTTTTCAAGAGGCTCTCGGTTCTTATTTATAGTCGCAGAGCCAGAACCCTAGCTTCCTAATTTGGAAACCAGTGGTTAAGATCCTAACAGCAAAATCCCAACTCCCAACTTTTCTGATACGCGGCGGAACCGCGGCCAATAGGTGGGTTTGGCCGCGGTTCCGCGGTCAAACAAGGAGATCATCTGTTAGTTTTTCTGGAGCTTTATCTTTATGACGCGTTGTGATCTTTTTAATCTCTGGAAACTGAAAATCTTTTCTACGTCACTGCCAGACTTGATTTCTTTAGTTTACTTTCTCAATTAGGCAGGTTTGTTCTAACAACTTTGATTTCCTTGATTTCAGCCCTGAAAATTCTGCACAACAAACTCAACAAATAATATTAGTAGAGTTTGTTTTATTGAGATATTAACTTAACCGTTAAGAATTGGTCAAAGGCTTTTAATAAGTTAAGCATATTTAAATGGTCCAAATGTTACATGGATATTATATGCTTACTTTTTCCTACCAAATGTTAATTATAATATATAAACACATGAAAATAGTATTTTTACAGATAAACCCTCATATGTATCATATATTATAATAAACACCTTTTATTGTATAGAAATAGTAGGAAAAATCTCATATTAAATGTGCAGTTTTATCAACTGAACAAATAACCCCAAACTTATCTTTGATCGTCCCGAGCAAACTAGTTTATTCAAGAGAAGGAGAAAAAGAAAGGAGAAAGCTAAGCACACTTTCGTAGGCAACACGATTGCATTGAGCACGTGCAACAAGCCGTTAAACCTCTAGGTGTCCCTAGTAGGAGGAGTGTTGTCTCCTGAGGGTTTTCAGCGGATTACACCCACAAAATCCTATAATAAAAGAGAGATGGTGAAAATTACATATAAAGATAAGAACTATAAAAGATAGACTTTGAAAACTTAGAGTTTCCAATTACACTAGCTTTTCAGTTGTCATGAGCCCTATCTTAATAGTCATAAAAAGATGTTAGAAATCACATCATTCCTCAATAAAACATCGTCTTTATTTTTCATTCCTACCTTTCATCCAAACATCGATCATATACCCCTACGTGTATATAGAACATCCCTACACTCGTAGAATTCAATTCAAGCTATCATACTCTTGTCCATCTACCTCAGTACTTTTTAATTTGATGAATATTTGGATGGATTTGCTCGCACATTTTTCATGCGACCGTTAATACTTCTTGAGGTACTAACCGACCGATTACTCATGTGCTTGCTTATTTAGGCGTATTAGTATTTTTCTCGTCTTGCAACACCTAAGGCTTAGCAGTGACTCCCAAACCAGTTGGTCTAAGGCACTAGGTGATGAAGCACCCTCGCTATATTTTTTTATTGCTGCCTTGGTGATAACAAAACCAGTGTTCATTTTTCTTCACCATTTTATATTTCATTTATAATTTCCTTCATACTTTGAATTTTAGACAAGAGTATTTCAAGGTATCCTCTACCATCCCGAGTTTCAAGACGTGTGTAAATGCGTATAGTAGGGTATCAACGTTCAAATGTTTAGTTTACAGAATATGAACTATTTTTCAGACTTATTTTTATTCTCAGATTAGTGACTTCTTTTATCTTACTAACCTTTGGGACAACGGCTCATAACTACTTATTACTAGTTCGTTTAAGAAAACTTTTAATTTTCTTGTTTTTCTTAAACCATTCTTATCTTTTAAATATAATTTTTCACTTTCTACTCTTTTGTTTTCAAAATTTTTTTGTGCTTATATATAGTATAATGCAAAGTATTGCGTAAATAAGCACAAAACTCCCCCAAACCTGTTTACAGCAGCGCCCTCACTGATGTCATCCGTTAAGCTCAAAACCTGTAGACTTAGGAGGAAAAAAGGAGACAAGAAATAATGAAAGTGAAATCCTCCCCCAAACTTATTTTTGGCTCACAATCTTATAAAAAAATTCTTTCAAGAGCCAAAATATCCCCTCCCCAACTTAAGTAAAAACGTATTAAGCATTTAAAATTATTTGGGGGGGTTAAAATTATTGGTCAAAGTAAAGCCTTGCAAAGACTAAAAGTCAACACCAACCATTCAAAAATTTTATCGATGAAACACCAAGGTTGGTGGAAGAACATGTCGCCTATTGATGTGAAGAAATGGGGAGGAGATAAGAGGTGTAATGGAAAAGGTTTACGTCTCGGTTTGTAGAGACGAAATAATGATGATGGATTACTCGTATTCTTTTTATCGATAAGAAGAAGTGGTGATGGTTCAACTTCTTTGTGTTGAGGTTGATTCATCACACCACTCGTATTTTCTAAGAATGCGAGTTCTTCAGCAAAAATTTCTTTAAAGCTTTCATCGATATCCCGAATAATAATCTCATCGGAAAGAATTGGATGATACTCGGACTCCATAAAAGGTTCATATTCCGCGTTAGATGTTAACCCGGACAACAACGTAATAGCGGAGTCGAGATCAGTATCGTGAAGCTCTTCAATTTCGCTGCTATCGGAATCTATTGTTTCGACAGAACACACATGAGCATAGGGTTCAGAGGGTTCACTTCTCAACTTGTAAATGTTAAGCTCAATTGACATCTTTCCGAAAGATAGGTTCATAGAGCCGTTACGGCAATTGATTTCAGCGTTGGAAGTCGTAAGAAAAGGTCGACCTAAAATCACTGGAATTTGGTTTCGTGGGTTCGCTACAGGTTGTGTATCTATAATGATAAAGTCCACAGGAAATATAAATTCCCCGACTTTGATTAACACATCCTCTAGCTCACCCCTAGGTTGGGTGATAGATCGATCGGCCATCTGAAGAGTGCAATGCACCGGTTTTAACTCTCCGATCCCTAATTGCTCATAAACAGAATACGAAAGCAAGTTAATACTAGCACCTAAATCGAGTAGAGCACGATTGATATTTTTACCCCCAATAGAAATAGAAATTGTAGGACTTCCGGTGTCCTTTCGTTTCTTGGGTAGTTGTTGTGTAAAAGCAGTGCTCACATTACTCGCAAGGAAAACTTTTTTAGGTACTTGAACTTTTCTCTTCCTAGTGCACAAGTCTTTAAGGATTCTTGCATAAGATGGGATTTGTTGAATAGTATCTAGGAGAGGAATATTTACGTTAACTTGCTTAAACATTTCCACAATCTTCTCCATTTGTGGGTTAGGTCTGTTGGCCCTTAATCTGTTTGGAAATGGAGTTTGATTAATAAGTTTTGGGTCCAACATTTGTGGAGAAGATTGTGGGGACGGATTCGATCCCAAAATTGGGATGGGAATCGTCTTAGATAGATTGGGCAAAGTGTTCGATCCTTGGGGAAAACGGAGAATAGGCTCGGATGAAGGTAGGAGACTAGACGAATTAGGGGAAGAAGTAGAAGCTGGGGTATCAATGGTATCACTAACATCATCAAATTGCTCATCCACTCGGTTATTCAGCACTTTTTCCGATCTCAACGTAGTAACGGCATTCACATTATGATTTTGTGAGTGGCCAGGATTCGGTAGAGCTTGAGATGCGAGTTTCTCTTTCTCTCTCGCACTCATAGCGGCGTTCAACTGTGCAATTTGGTTTTTGATTGATTTAATACTCTTACCATAGGAGGCAGAGTTTTTCTTTATGGTATCAATAGAAGACTTCATATCGGCCGACATTTGAATGGAATGTTTCATAAATAAATCCAAAGTTTGTGCAAGTGAAGAGTTATCAGTACCGGCCAATTGCGATGCAGAAGTGTTGGCCGGATTTTGAAAATTTTGTGACTGAAAGGGGTGCTGATTTTGTGGTTGTGGTTGCTGTGGAGGAGGTCTTTGATAATTGCTTTGGAACTGGTTTTGATTTTGGGGTTGGTTTTGGTTCCAAGCAAAGTTAGAATGATTCCTCCATCCTTGATTATACGTGGAAGAATAAGGATCGTTTCTAGATCGCTGCTGAAAAGCAGTATTAGTTTGCTCGTGACCTTGAAACGGTGCATTCATAGGACATTCTTCCGTCAAGTGTGAAGGATCTGAACAGCAACCACACACTGTCTTGGGAAGTGTTACCTGATTTAGGGAGACTGATGAGAATTTGTTCTCAATAGCGTCGAGTTTCTTTTGCATTGCTGCCATTTCGGCTTTTACTGCGATGGAAACATCTAGCTGATGAATACCTCCCCTAGATGAAGGCGGTCTTACGCTTTCCCACTGCAAAGTGTTTTCAGCGAGGTCTTCCAGATATTTCCAAGCTTCACCGTCATGTTTAGACATGAAATTGCATTGACACATTGTTTCAAGCATCTGCTTTGTTGCTGGATTAATGCCCTCATATATAATTTGGTACAAATCCCATCTTTGTATTCCATGATGAGGACATTGGACAAGCAGATCCTTGAAACGTTCAAAACACTTCCAAAATGGTTCATTGGAAAGATGGGTGAACTGGTTGATCTCGCTCCTAATATGGGCGGTCTTATGGTTTGGGTAAAACTTCTTAAGAAATGCTATTATGAATTCATCCTAATTAGTGATAGAGTGTGCGGCAGTATTATAAAGCAATTTTTCTGCCAAGTCGCACAGAGTGAATGGGAGAAGACGCAAGCGCATAGCATCCACAGTCAGTTGTGAAGTACCCATCATTGTGCATACGTTTTCGAATTTAGTGATGAAAACGTACGCGTCTTCAGACTCAAGCCCGTGAAATTTGGGCAAAAGATTCATGTAGTGGGGTTTAATTTCAAAATTATCCTCGTTAGCTGGTGGAATAGATAGACAAGTGGGAAGTGGACCACGGATAGGATAGCATCTCTCTTGGAGAGAGATGCACGGTGGATTCTGCGCACCTACGGGCGGTGGCAGCGTGGTGTTATAATCTGATGGAGTACCGTCCATCTCGGTTGATGTGGTGTGTGGTGGGGGAAAAGAAGATGAAGAAGCACCAACTTCAGAGTCGATAGCAGGAACGTGGACAAGACGGGCACTAGAATCCCGTGTCCAGCCAAGCATGCACTAAGCGGGTTTAGCGCAAGTGGCAGCGTGTGTACTTTTAAAAATGGTTTGTTTTGAAAAGTGTGTCGGACTTAGACAAATCACACAAAATGCACAAACAACCCTAGTACTAAGGTTACCTAGATCAAGTCTCTAGACCGCTCCTAGACTTCCAAAGGACAAGCAGCAGGATTAATCCTCTACCACCTCTTTACTACTCTTGTGGCCAGGTAAGTACCAGGTAAGTGGGAGGTATCCGCTATACGAATCACCGAAAATAGCGGGCCTAATTAAGTAACCACTTGCCTTTGACACACTTGCCTAGGCACCACAAAAGTAATGCGGATAAGCGATAAATTATCCACGACCTTCCTCTGTCCTTATTGAGCGCGACGGTTCTTAGAGTCTTGTATAGATATTTTTTAAATTAATGTAGGGTTGATGCAGATGCTCGATTTTTGATTTGTGGGGCTTAGGAAGGGTGATAAAATCCCTACCTAATCTGGATTTGTGGTCTTGCCCCTTAAAGTCCGTATTAAAATATGAATAAACAAACCAATAACAAAACTTTGCAAAAAGATTTTTAAGCGGCGATATTTTGCAAAGAATCCTGCAGAAAAGATATTTTATTGGATTTCAGAGGAGAGAGAATGAGTTGAGAAAGATACCAGAGAAGTTTGGAACCCTAGATCTCCAATTCCGCCGCGCTTTCGCCGCGAATGTGCTACTTGTGCCGCAGTTCCACCGTCGACTAGGAAGATCTAAAGAAGATTTTTGCTACGTGGCCTCCCTTCCTTCTCTGGATCTTGATGAATGTCTCTGAATCTCTGTTTCCTCAAGTCCGTGACTCCAGATTCCCTTGCAAAAATCGCACACTTATCGTTAAATATGCAAGATGCAGTTTGTTTTGTTTTTATGATATAAATCGAATAAGAATTCAACACAAATAGTAAGAATAAAAAATTACGCACGTATCCCCGGCAACGGCGCCATTTGATTGATCTTTGTTTTTGTAGTAGTTAACCGCAATCAGAACGGTGTCGTGTGTAGCTAGACCGAGATGAGTACGGGTCGTCCTCAGGGAAACGTTGAATCTTTTAATCTTACTTTAGGCGTGTTGAGAAAGAAAGGAGGAAGAATAAAGAATGGTGAAGAATGGTTGTAGGTTCTAGATCTACGTCAAACACGGATGTAGAATATAGATCTAGATTAAATACTGATGTAGGTTTTATAATAGAAGGGGGCTTGTAGGGTTCGTTAAGATTTAGTAGTCATGGATAGTTAATTATGTTAGTTATGTATATGCCCTAGAGGCCATTGTTGTACATATGATGTATATTATGATGGATGCTTGGATATATATAGAGGGGACTTTCTTTCTCGTCATGATAGTATGCTATTTGGTTTCACTTTATCTTAACATGTTGAATTATATTGGTTTACTGTCTTTCTCTCACATGTTGATAAAGCCCTTAGGATCTGTACTCGACTGCTGGGACTATGATGAGATCATACTAGTGGGGCCATGGTAGTCGATGAGTACATCCTATAACTGTTCCTAGTCGAGGGTATATCGAGACAGGGCATCGATACACCAGAGTAGACTAGCGTATACACATCTTGACCCATATGATGGGCGATGGATGATCCCATATCCATCGGTGTTGGACATCAAGGATTGTGTACGGGTGCTCAGTGGAGACTGGGTACACTGGACGGACTTGCCGAGAACTCTCAGATGGTGATATACCACACGTCAGATGACAGTTCTCCGGTGACACTGGTACAGGGTAGTCTGTAGACCCGAGATCGTCATAGAGTCTTGTGTGATTCCCACCGTGCAGTCCCGAATCACATGGAGGCAATGAGCGATAGGAGGGGATTCGTCTCACCCGGTATAGGGAGTTGATGTTGTGCTGTGTTCGATTGGGTATAACTGGAAGTCCCTGGCCAGGGCTGATATAGTGATTTACTGGTAAGTGTTACCAGTAGTTTCTCGACCTGTTTTGAGCCACATATCGACACGACTTATCGGTTACTGGGGTCTGACGTATACCACCCCTAAACTTGATATGCGACATATCAGACGAACAGACCGGACTGTACGGGAGTGTTACTGATTGGATTCACAGGAGAACGTACAGGCTAGCTTGTTGATCTTCTGATCGCTCAATACCTGGGTGGCTGTTACGTTTAGCTGACCGCTTGCAGCTTGTGGGTGTTTGATATGATCATCACTTGCTACCGGCGTATTGACGATTCTTTAGAGTCCTACACAGAGGTTTCTTGGCTCAGGCAAAACGGAGTAGAGGCACATATGTGATATGCGCAGGACCGAGGATAATGCGATATGAGACACCGTATTATATTCTCGCGATATTTAGATATGAACCGGGACATCGGATCAAGTATTGATTCGATGAATCGGTGCATGATATATTAGTCGGTTATATTCGATATAGCCGGATTGTCGGATCAAGTGTTGATTCGATGATTTAATGTATAATAATATATATGATATATTGTATTACATTATCTAATATTGGCTCACTTTATTATTTCATTTTCTCACCGGATAATACTTGATATATATGTGATATATGTTAATTGTATTATTTTCTTTTGTTGCAAATATATAATATATATGTGATATATATTATTGTGACATGATATGATTAATAATGGAACATGTTTAGTAGAGATTAAACAAGGTTAGGGTTTGATTAGGGTTAGTTCTTTCTTGCACATTCTAGAAGGAATTCATTTTGTCATGAGAAAGATATTATGTTGATATTTATCCATGACTCACTCTTTAACCCGACCAAACCCTAGCTCTAGTTGATTCTCTACAAGGGTTATCCTTGTCATCCCTTGACCATGGTTACATTATTAATTCATATATACATTTCATTATTCATCACAAAAGGATTTATCTCATTATTCATCATCTTCTTCTCTCTTGAGCTTTGAGAAAGCTTGCTAGATTTTCCCTTTGTGATGATTTCTTGTGAGAATATGATATAAAATGAAAGAATAAATACTACTCCATCATCCTCATCTAATCTAGCCCATTAGATTAGGGTATTCACCTCATTAGAGTGAGAGAGCTTGAGTTATAGCAACTTCGACGTAGATCATCGGAGAAACGGAACACTACAAGCTAGCATGTATCGTTCGAGTCGTGGAGCCTCTCTTGAGTCCGGGAGATCGTGGATCGCGGCGAAGGGACTTCTACTCGGAGCTTATGAAGCGAAGGAGCGGACTACAAAGGTTGTAATCCCTCACACTTAGTAGTAAAGATGTTTACTTGCATGTTAAACCCTAATAATCTAGCAAAGATCCCGTCTTTGGGTTGTTCGGCACGTCTAAAATTTTATTCGGGCATGGTTGATACCTTATGAACCCTCACAAGAGTGCCTAGGAACCCTACAAGTGGTATCAGAGCCTAGCTAGAGCATTAGGCGACGTGTATACGAAGTTAAAACTCCGAACGAACCCCGAAACGATATTTTAAACCCCTCTCTGGATATTTTTTTAAAACTGTGATTTTTCAGAATTAAAAATGCTTAAAAATATCACCAGGAAAATACAAGCACCACTGTGAAACACGTGTCAATGATCCGTACAATACGGCTCGGAACCGCGGCATTAGGTTGCTCCTGCCGCGGATCCGCGGCCGTACAGACATGTTGTTGACTCGTTTTTCCAGGGTTATATCCGTAGGTGATTATGTATTTTTCTGGGTACTTTTAATCTGACTCAAGTGTTAAGTGTTCTGGGGTTTATTTTGTAATCGTTGATTCGATCGGAAAATTTAAATTCGTTATTGTTTTCCGGATATTTAGAAACTGTTAAAATGTTCGAGCGGATACCATTAACTCATTTTTTTCCCGGCACAAAAAATTTTCAAGTGTTGAATTTTTTTTCGGGTTTAAATCTTTCGGATAAACGTACAAGTAACGCGGTGGACCCTCTAGAAGAACACAAACCTTAACTCGATTATGTGACCGTCTTGAACTGCCTCTAAACCTTAGGGTTTGGGGCAGTACGGCATGCCACATGTGAGGCGTTGGCTTGACCCTTCTACGGCTGGATCATCGGTACTGTGACATATTCTGGGATTATTTGAACTCCGCTCAAATGTTGAGCTATTTAGGAAATTTTGGGTATTTGATTATCTGTTCGGAAACTTTAATACTGTCTATTTATCTGGAATGTGATACAATATGTGGAATTCATAAAGTTAGGCATGAAATGCGAAGTATGTGATATTTCGGATTTACGATGTCTAAAGTGATTCTGGATTCCAAATATTGTAGTTTTACAATTTCTTTTCTGTGACCGTAAGTGTAGTATGTAGTTGTATTGCCGGTCTTCGTTGCTATACATCAACGACGATCGGTGTATGCATACTTACTTACGTTGATGATATATGATATTATGTGTTGCTGTGATATGTTATATTGGATCGTCGTGTTCTGAATAGCCGGGGTTTTTATGTAAGATGAGGGTTTTTATTTTCATTCATGTAAAATTCATTTGTATGTAATATTCTTTTATTAGGGCACTTCCGGGATGAGGTTGATGTCACCAGTGTATATTATTTACTTTTCCGCATTAGGTAGACCCAAGGAGGGGAGCACAAGTAACCGGGTTCTAGGGTCCAGTGGGAGGCCATCTCGAGGAGTCGAGACCGGGTCTCCTAACCCTAGAATTGGCAGTGTTACTTGCCGCTCTCGTAGGGGTCTACGGATGTGGGTTTGGTTATTCATCGCGACCGTGGAATCCGTGTTTTATACAGGCTCGTATTTAAAACACGGACATCCTAGTATATCCAATATTTCATATATGATCTTCTGCTGCAATGTTCTGTGATGAGATCATATTACTGCCTGAGACGAATGCTTATACTATATATATATGCTGATATATAAATATTACTGCTTTTGTTTCTTCTGTGATGCGTAGGAAGCATAAGCTGATGGGATTTTATTAATGAGATTAATAAAAAGAAAAGAAACCTAAAAGATGTTGTAGAATCAAAACTTTATAAAAAGGATAGCTACAGTTTTGCTTTGCATAGCGGTATATATGATATACCCTGCACCTTATTCGATGAGGAAAGAGCCGAGATCCCTTCACCGGGAGTGACCTCTCTAGCGAAATTGGCAGATGCTACAAACTCGCGGTTTATTTTTTGACAGCTTTTATAGTCTTGCTTTGCACAGCGGTATATATGATATATCCTGCACCTTATTCGATGGGGAAAGAGCCGAGATCTCTTCACCGGGAGTGACCTCTTTAGCGAAACTAGAAAAACCTCAAAAACACTCCTTTTCAAAAACCACATGATTCTACGACGATATCAAGTTCATTACGCAATAGGTTTTCTGAAAAACCTGACGTAGCCCTCCGTCATTTCAGATAAATCCTACTTAGTATTCGTGCTGCGTTTGTTGACCTTGTCAAGGCATAGTGTACGGTAGCTAATTAGTGTTTATCTGTTAAAACATGAGATGTGATTGGATTAGGGTATTCGTACGGCCTTGTTGACCTTGTCAAGGGTCATGCGGATGGGTTTAATCCAATCGGGAAATGACGGGTTGAACTTGACTTGCGATTTATGGTTTGTTGACCTTGTCAAGGTCATAGATCGCTAGGGGCAAAATATTATCGGGAATTTCAAGTGTTGAAATTTGCAATGAGATTGCATATCTCCTATGGGATAGTTGGATCCCGATACCCACTGCGAGTAAGAGTTACTCCTGGGAGAGTTTTACACAGGACAATTAGCCGATCAAGTAGGTGTCTAGAAAAGTGTTAACGGGGTTACGCCTCTGGGAAAATGAGGTTTACTTTAATTAGGTCCGTGCGAAAGCACGGGGAACCTCCCTCAAGTACCGACACTGATCTGGCTAAAAAATTGACGAAATTGAAAGGTGTAATTAATCCCGGCTAATCTTACCTTTTAGGGTTTGAAGGAAGATTTGATAAAACCAGTGGGAGACATCCTGATTAGATAAGATAATAACCAATCTAATCTTGCAAGAGCATACGCTAAAGTGTTTTCTTCTCTCTCTCTCCAGGTAGCGACCATGTCAGGCCATAATCAAGATAATAATATGGATGTATTGACTGAACCCGCTTATTATACTGAATAGGGGATCGTTGGTCCCGTTCTTTCTTATAAGAGTTATAAGACTGAACAGAGAATAGGAGAATATCTAGATTCTCACGCCGCCAAAACGGAGAATATGCATGTTGATGCACCTTCTTCGGGTGTGTTAGTTATTGAGAACTGTTTCTCAGTTCACCCTACGTCCTGGGTATTAGATACCGGATCAGGATCGCACATATGTAAACTGTTACATGGGCTACGGAAAGGTAGAGAACTGGGAAAAGGTGATCATTCCGTTCAAGTAGGGAACGGTGCAAGTATTGTAGCCAAAGCAGTTGGCGAATATCACCTAGTATTACCAAGTCGTAATACACTGATTCTGAATGAGTGCTATTATATACCGAACATGATGTGCAACATTATATCAGTTTCTTTATTAAGTAAAGAAGGATATAATTTTGTAGTACAGGATAATGTTATGAACATCTTCGTAGATCAAAAGTTGATTGCATCAGGCTCGTTACATAATGGCATATTTATTCTCAATCAAAATACAGTCCTCAATATACAAAGCACACACAAGAGGAAGAGTTCAGAAATGAACGAATCCTTCTTGTGGCATTGTAGACTTGGTCATATCAATGCGACACGACTGGCTAAGTTACATAAGGATGTATATTTGAATTCGTTCGAATTATCATCTTATGATACTTGCCATTCATGTCTCAAAGGAAAAATGACCAAAACTCCGTTTAGTGGACACGGAGAAAGAGTTACCGAACTCTTAGGACTGGTACATAGTGATGTATGCGGTCCTATGTCTACGCATGCCAGGAACGGTTCTTCCTACTTCATTACATTCACTGACGATCTCTCTAGATTCGGACATGCGTTCCTGATGAAACACAAGTCTGAAGTTTTTAAGAAATTCAGAGAATATAAGCATGAAGTAGAGAACCAAACGGGCAAAAGTATTAAGATCCTTCGATCTGATCGAGGAGGAGAATACTTAAGCAATGAGTTTCTAGATTATCTAAAAGAGAATGGGATTCTCTCTCAGCTTACTCCTCCTTATACACCATAGCACAACGGTGTATCGGAGCGGAGGAATTGTACTCTATTAGATATGGTGCGCTCTATGATGAGCACTGCTGAGTTACCTATTTCCTTCTGGGGTTATGCGCTTGAGACAGCTGTATACCTATTGAATCAAGTTCCGTCTAAATCTGTACCTACCACACCATATAAGATATGGAGTGGGAAGAGACCGTATCTTAAACGAGTTAAGATATGGGGTTGTCCGGCCTATGTCAAAAGGCAAAATCCGAACAAACTCGAGGCACGATCAGTTCTTTGCAAGTTTGTAGGATATCCGAAGAATTCTTATGGATATTATTTCTACCACAGTGAGGAGCAAAAGGTGTTTGTTGCTCAACATGCCACCTTTTTAGAAAAGGAATTTCTTGCAAAAGAAATTAGTGGCAATGAGGTAGAGCTGGAAGAGGTTCCAGCAACACAAACTGCAACCGAAGATTTGGTGGAACCAGAGGATTCAGTAGTACCCGACAAACCCCAGCCTTTCTGCCGATCTAGCAGGGTTTCTCATCCACCTGAGAGATACTACGGTTTTCTCATAGATGGTGGAAGCGAGGATTGCATCATGGAAGATGATGACCCAACTAGTTTCGAGCAGGCCATCACGAGTGGTGACTCTGTGAAATGGCTGGATGCAATGCGATCTGAGTTGGAATCCATGTACACCAACAAAGTATGGACTTTGGAAAATGCTCCTGAAGGGGTAAAACCCATTGGGAGCAAGTGGATCTTTAAAAAGAAATTTGGTGTAGATGGAAAAGTTGAGACTTTCAAAGCTAGACTTGTTGCAAGGGGTTTTCGTCAACGACCAGGTGTGGATTATGACGAAACCTTTTCACCAGTGGCTATGCTTAAGTCCATCCGGATCTTACTTGCCATTGCTGCATACCATGACTACGAAATCTGGCAAATGGATGTTAAGACCGCCTTTCTAAACGGTGATTTAGAAGAGTGCGTGTACATGACTCAGCCAGAGGGCTTCGTAGATAGTGGGAGCACCGGAAAGGTGTGCAAGCAGCTTAAATCCATTTATGGGTTAAAGCAAGCATCGCGGAGTTGGAACATCTGTTTTGATGTTGTAGTCAAAGAGTTTGACTTCATCAAAAATATAGATGAACCTTGTATCTATAAGAAGGTAGCAGAGAGCAAGGTTGTCTTCCTCGTATTGTACGTGGATAACATACTCTTGATAGCAAATGATATTCCTATGCTGCAATCAGTCAAGCTCTTCTTATCACAAAGATTCTCAATGAAAGATCTAGGTGATGCCTCCTGCATATTGGGAATCATGATCTATAGAGATAGATCTAAACTGATACTGGGATTGTCCCAATTCAGGTACATTGACACCATACTAAAGAGGTTTAGTATGGAAGAATCCAAGCGTGGGAACCAACCCACGATCTCTGGACTCACTCTCTCCAAAGAGATGTCTCCCAAGACTGATTTGGAGAGAGCTCGCATGCAAGGGATACCCTATGCTTCGGCAGTAAGCTCTATCATGTATGCGATACTATGTACCAGACCCAATATAGTGTACTCACTAAGTGTAGTGAGTCGGTATCAAGCAGATCCTGGAGAGAGTCACTGGACAGCTGTGAAGAACATTCTCAAGTACTTGCGAAGGACTAAAGAGATGTTCTTGGTGTATGGTAACGGAGAACTCCGGGTGGAGTCCTTTACCGATTCCAGGTTCCAAAGTGATAAGGATGACTCTAAGTCGCACTCGGGATTTGTCTTTGCCCTCAATGGAGGGGCGGTATGTTGGAAGAGTTCCAAACAGGATACCGTTGCAGACTCTACGATGGAGGCTGAATACATTGCTGCCAACGATGCTGCCAAAGAGGCTGTCTGGATTAAGAAGTTCATTAGTGAACTTGGTATGGTTCCATCCATTGAACATCCAATACCTCTGTATTGCGATAACAATGGAGCTGTGGCGTTGGCCAAGGAACCCAGATCCCATCAAAAGTCCAGACATATTCTGAGGCGGTATCACCTGATCAGGGAGATAGTTGATCGCCAGGAGATCGAGGTCAGGAGAGTAGATACGAAGGACAACACTGGGGATCCACTAACGAAGGCCATTCCCCAGATACAGTTTAAGAGATTGTTCGGGATGCTCGGTATGAGATACTACAGCAGCTGGCCTTAGTGCAAGTGGGAGATTGTTAGTTATGTATATGCCCTAGAGGCCATTGTTGTACATATGATGTATATTATGATGGATGCTTGGATATATATAGAGAGGACTTTATTGCTCGTCATGATAGTATGCTATTTGGTTTCACTTTATCTTAACATGTTGACTTGTATTGGTTTACTGTCTTTCTCTCACATGTTGATAAAGCCCTTAGGATCTGTACTCGACTGCTGGGACTATGATGAGATCATACTAGTGGGGCCATGGTAGTCGATGAGTACATCCTATAACTGTTCCTAGTCGAGGGTATATCGAGACAGGGCATCGATACACCAGAGTAGACTAGCGTATACGCATCTTGACCCATATGATGGGCGATGGATGATCCCATATCCATCGGTGTTGGACATCAAGGATGGTGTACGGGTGCTCAGTGGAGACTGGGTACACTGGACGGACTCGCTGAGAACTCCCAGATGGTGATATACCACACGTCAGATGGCATTTCTCCGGTGACACTGGTACAGGGTAGTCTGTAGACCCGAGATCGTCATAGAGTCTTGTGTGATTCCTACTGTGCTTTGATTTCCACCTTACCACGTCCAAGAGGGTGTGCAAAACGGTGGCTTTTGGGTGCAGTCCCGAATCACATGGAGGCAATGACCGATAGGAGGGGATTCGTCTCACCCGGTATAGGGAGTTGATGTTGTGCTGTGTTCGATTGGCTATAACTGGAAGTCCCTGGCCAGGGCTGATATAGAGATTTACTGGTAAGTGTTACCAGTAGTTTCTCGACCTGTTATGAGCCACATATCGACACGACTTATCGGTTACTGGGGTCTGATGTATACCATCCCTAGACTTGATATGTGACATATCAGACGAACAGACCGGACTGTACGGGAGTGTTACTGATTGGATTCACAGGAGAACGTACAGGCTAGCTTGTTGATCTTCTGATCGCTCAATACCTGGGTGGCTGTTACGTTTAGCTGACCGCTTGCAGCTTGTGGGTGTTTGATATGATCATCACTTGCTACCGGCGTATTGACGATTCTTTAGAGTCCTACACAGAGGTTTCTTGGCTCAGGCAAAACGGAGTAGAGGCACATATGTGATATGCGCAGGACCGAGGATAATGCGATATGAGATACCGTATTATATTCTCGCGATATTTAGATATGAACCGGGACATCGGATCAAGTGTTGATTCGATGAATCGGTACATCATATATTAGTCGGTTATATTCGATATAGCCGGATTGTCGGATCAAGTGTTTATTCGATGCTTTAATGTATAATAATATATATGATATATTGTATTACATTATCTAATATTGGCTCACTTTATTATTTCATTTTCTCACCGGATAATATATTGATATATATGTGATATAAGTTAATTGTATTATTTTCTTTTGTTGCAAATATATAATATATATGTGATATATATTATTGTGACATGATATGATTAATAATGGAACATGTTTAGTAGAGATTAAACAAGGTTAGGGTTTGATTAGGGTTAATTCTTTCTTGCACATTCTAGAAGGAATTCATTTTGTCATGAGAAAGATATTATGTTTATATTTATCCATGACTCACTATTTAACCCAACCAAACCCTAGCTCTAGTTGATTCTCTACAAGGGTTATCCTTGTCATCCCTTGACCATGGTTACATTATTAATTCATATATATATTTCATTATTCATCACAAAAGGATTTATCTCATTATTCATCATCTTCTTCTCTCTTGAGCTTTGAGAAAGCTTGCTAGATTTTCCTTTTATGATGATTTCTTGTGAGAATATGATATAAAAAGAAAGCATAAATACTACTCTATCATCCGCATCTAATCTAGCCCATTAGATTAGGGTGTTCACCTCATTAGAGTGAGAGAGCTTGAGTTATAGCAATTTCGACGTAGATCATCGGAGAAACGGAACACTACAAGCTAGCATGGATCGTTCGAGTCGTGGAGCCTCTCTTGAGTCCGGGAGATCGTGGATCACGGCGAAGGGACTTCTACTCGGAGCTTATGAAGCGAAGGAGCGGACTACAAAGGTTGTAATCCCTCACACTTAGTAGTAAAGATGTTTACTTGCATGTTAAACCCTAATAATCTAGTAAAGATCCCGTCTTTGGGTTGTTCGGCACGTCTAAAATTTTATTCGGGCATGGTTGATGCCTTATGAACCCTCACAAGAGTGCCTAGGAACCTTACAAATTAAAGATTACTCCTTTTATCCTTTAATAGATTTAAAACTAGATCGACAGTGATGCATGCAGATTAGGGTTCTGGAGGGAATAGGGTTCCCACTCTTAACCCCTATTTTGACATGGATCTCCGTTCATGTTTAGCCTTTACCAAAATAATCGTTAATCTAATCTCTAATCGCGGTCGATACTAGCAATAAATTGGTAGCGCGCCCGATTAGGATGTTAATGATTCTTTTGGTAAAGTTTATAAACTTTATAGGACGTAAAAAGAGTTTAAGGATCTTCATCATCCATTAATTTATCATAATCCTGCGAACCCTAACAAGCGGAGAATTACTCGTGCATGATGGAGATAAAAGAATAGATATAGATCATGATATAAATAATAAAATGCAATAAGAATAAAGACAACTACCTTTATTAATCAACTTGATCAAATACACTTTGTTTTCTTTAGAAAATGATTACAAAAACCTAGTTTGCTTCTCGATCTCTTCTGAAGGAGGTAGATGAACAGTTGATGACCAGCCTGGATGTGTGAGCCGTCTTGGACTTCGTGATCTCATCGGCTTGATGATTTTTCCAAGAGGCTCTCGGTCCTTATTTATAGTCCCAGAGCCAGAACCCTAGCTTCCTAATTTGGAAACCAGTGGTTAAGATCCTAACAGCAAAATCCCAACTCCCAACTCTTCTGATACGCGGCGGAACCGCAGCCAATAGGTGGGTTTGGCCGCGGTTCCGCGGTCAAACAAGGAGATCATCTGTTAGTTTTTCTGGAGCTTTATCTTTATGACACGTGGTGATCTTTTTAATCTCTGGAAACTAAAAATCTTTTCTACGTCACTGCCAGACTTGATTTTTTTAGTTTACTTTGTTAATTAGGCAGGTTTGTTCTAACAACTTTGATTTCCTTGATTTCAGCCCTGAAAATTCTGCACAACAAACTCAACAAATAATATTAGTAGAGTTTGTTTTATTGAGATATTAACTTAACCGTTAAGAATTGGTTAAAGGATTTTAATAAGGTAAGCATATTTAAATGGGCCAAATGTTACATGGATATTATATGCTTAATTTTTCCTACCAAATATTAATTATAATATATAAACACATGAAAATAGTACTTTTACAGATAAACCCTCATATGTATCATATATTATAATAAAAACCTTTTATTGTATAGAAATAGTAGGAAAAATCTCATATTAAATGTGCAGTTTTATCAACTGAACAACGGGTCAGCCTATAGAAGCCACAAGATCTGCCGCTTCGCATAACAACATAACATAGACTGGAGATACTCCTCGGTCTATAATCCCCGAGCTAACGGTCTAGCTGAGGCTTTTAACAAGACCTTGACGAAGATCGTGAAAAAGACGGTGTCTCGAAATAAAAAGGACTGGCATGAGAGATTGCATGAAGCTCTCTGGGCATATCGGATTACGTTCAAAACGGCCACGAACACAATTCCGTACGCGTTGGTATTCGGTACAGAGGCGATACTCCCCCTCGAGATAGAGCTACCCTCTTTACGAATGGCGGTTCATTACGAGCTAACGGACGAAGAGAATGCTCACCTTCGGCTTGAGGAGCTCGATGCCCTTGATGAAACCCGGCTCCTGGCGCAACAAAATCTGGAGGCTTATAAAGCAAAGATGACACGCTCATACGAAAGATTGACTAGGCTGAGGACATTCCGCCAAGGCGAACTCGTGCTAGTGGTCAAAAAACCTATGATCCCCAGTCGTGCCAAACGGGGGAAATTTGAGCCAAACTACGAGGGCCCGTACATCATAAATAAAGTCTACCAAGGTGGGGCTTACCTACTCATAGACATGCATGGTGAAAGGCCCTTCAGGCCAATAAACGGTCGCTTCCTGAAGAAGTACTACGCCTGACGAGTCACGGCCTTGGTCAATGATAGATGACGACGACTATGTCCGCTCGCTATTTTCCTAAGCCCAAACTCTATAAGTAGTAACCGGCTAACGGACCGAAACGTCCTTAAACTAACAATGGACCGAAACGTCCTTAAACTAACAACGGATCAAAACGTCTTTAAACTAACGATGGACCACTATGTCCTAAAACTGGCTGTTGACCTAAACGTCGATAAACTACTGTGGGTTACAGCATCCCAAAGCTGATACAAAAAAAAGAAAGAATAAAAAAAGATAACGGTATGTCCATAAGCAAAATGGGCATGGATGAAAACCCGAAAGGGCTCCATGAGTAAAAACAGCAGGGCTACCGGCGAGTTTTGTGAAAACCCGAAAGGGCGCAATCTCGTTAAAAGACACTTGCAAGGTCCTCTCGACTTTGTAAGGAGAAACCACCTGTGTGAGATCCTTACGACTCACAAGGGAGCAACACACTTAGGGATCCCCACGATCCCTAGGGAGAAATTACACTTGTGAGATCCTCACGACTCGTAAGGAGAACCCTCTTATGAGACCCTCACGGCTCATAAGATTCAAAAGTCTTAAGCTACCGGGATCTGAACCTGTTCTTAAGCGACCACCACAACCTCCAATGATGCCCTACAAGTGGCTCAACGCTGACCCTTGTATACAATCCACGGGTGCGAATAAACATTTCTCTAACAAAGTCCCATCCGTGACTAGAGATGTGTCTACATCGTGAACAACCCTTGTAAGTTCTCTCGACTTATAAGGAGAAAACACTCTTGTAAGATCCTTACGACTTATAAGAGAACATACACTTAGGAATCCTCATGATTCCTGAGGAGAAAACGCACCTACGTGATCCTCACGACTTGTAGGGAGAAATACCTTCATGAGACCCTTACGGCTCATGAAGTCAAAAGCCTTAGTCGACAGGATCTTAACCCTGTTTGCTAAGCCACCTTTGTTCGACATCGACAGAGGCAAATGATGATTCGCTCCCGGCAATATTCCAGTTGTAGCAGTGCTGATGCTGAAATCGGTGTCTAATTCCAAGCTTGCAGGAAAAAGCCAGCGAGCCACACATGCATACGAAATAGCCGAAATGATGGGGCAACTTGCAACAAAATCAGCAAGTAAAAATATATGCATGCAAAATAGCCGAAATGATTAGGCAACTCACAATAAAAAGCAGCGAGTAAAAATAAAATAAATAGCCGAAATGATTGGGCACCGTGAAAAATAGCCGAAATGATTGGGCAATCGCGACTTTCGCGATATAAAAGCTGAAATGATAGAGCATCGCGGAAAGAAAAAAAATGATGAAATTTATGCTCTATAGGTGGTATCACATCAATCTCTGTATACAATCCAGGGGCGCAAACAAAGAGGGAATCATACCTTACCACCAGGCTCCATCAGAAAACGAAGCCAAATCTCGACGGTTCAGGGATAGCCTAGAGATCATCAACATCGTTCCTCCCCATTCCAGCAGGATTCAGACGCTGCAATCAACCTTGGAGCTACGGCAAAGCCCCTACTCCAAATCTCGATGGTTCCCAGACAACCTGGAGACCACTTCGATATTCGTCTCATTACAACAGACGTTACGTCATCCACATGACCCCGTCTCGGAAATACGTCATCCACATGATCCCGTCTCAGAAATACGTCATCCACATGACCCCGTCTCGGAAAAACGTCATCCAAATGACCCCGTCTCGGAAATACGTCATCTACATGAACCCGTCTTGGAAATACGTCATCCACATGACCCCGTCGCGGAAATACGTCATCCAATGACCCTGTCGCGGAAATACGTCATCCAAATGACCCCGTAGCGGAAATACGTCATCCAAATGACCCCGTCTCGGAAATACGTCATCCACATGACCCCGTCGCGGAAACACGTTATCCAATGACCCCGTCGCGGAAATACGTCATCCAAATGACCCCGTCGTGGAAATACGTCATCCAAATGACCCCGTCTCGGAAATACGTCATCCACATGACCCCGTCTCGGAAATACGTCATCCACATGACCCCGTCTCGGAAATACGTCATCTACATGATCCCGTCTTGGAAATACGTCATCCACATGACCCCGTCGCGGAAACATGTCATCCAATGACACCGTCGCGAAAATACGTCATCCAAATGACCCCGTCGAGGAAATACGTCATCCAAATGACCCCGTCGCGGAAATACGTCATCTACATGACCCCGTCTCAGAAATACATCATCCAAATGACCCCGTCGTGGAAATACGTCATCTACATGACCCCGTCTTGGAAATACGTCATCCACATGGCCCCGTCACGGAAACACATCATCCAATGACCCCGTCGCGGAAACACGTCATCTACATGACCCCGTCTCAGAAATACGTCATCCAAATGGCCCCGTCGTGGAAATACGCCATGTACATGATCCCGTATCGGAAATACGTCATCCACATGATCCCGTTCGAAAACACGTTATCCGCATGACCCCGTTCGGAAATACGTCATCCATATGAGCTCGTCTCGGAAATACGTCATCCATATGACCCCGTCTCGGAAATACATCATCCACATGACCCCGTTCAGAAATACGTCATCCACATAACCCCGCTCGGAAATATGTCATCCATATGACCCCGTTCGGAAATACGTCATTCATATGACCCCATCTCGAAAATACGTCATCTACATGACCCCGTTTCGGAAATACGTTATCTACATGTCAATCCCACTAAACACTTACGGGTCCTCTCGATTTGTAGGGAAGAAAACTCTCTTATAAGATCCTTACGACTTATAAGGGAAAACGCACTTAGGAATCCTCACGATTCCTAAGGAGAAAATACACCTACGAGATCCTCACGGCTCGTAGGGAGAAAAGTCTTTATGAGACCCTCACGGCTCATAAAGTTGAAAAGTCTTATGCAGCAGACCTGAACCTGCTTCCTAAGCCATCACTACCTCTCGAAGAAGCCAAAAACAAGATGCTCACCCTATCATCTGCCGGCTATGTTTGCTAAGGTGACATGCTGATAACAAAAGAAAGAAGAAAGCAGAAAGATGACACAAGACATTGCGAAGGAAATGTATCTTTTATTCATGAATTCAATTGGGTACAAAATACATCATATGAAAGAATAAAGGAATGAATACATTTTATTCAAAATTACAAATGATACAAAAAAAATTATTGAGAGGGAAGCGCTTTCAATAATTCGATCAGCCGCTCGCGCACTTCCCTCAGCCCCTCTTCTTGATCAGCTACCGCGGCCAACTCTGCTTCGACCCGGGCTCGCTGTTGCAAGTAAGACAAAAGTTGTTCCTCGACGACCCGCTGAGCTGCTTCCCGATTTTGTGCATCCCGCTCGACGACGTCGAGCTTCTGCCTCAGTGTTAACCCGTCAGAAATGCATCGCAGAAGGCCTTCGAAGATAACTTTCAACTTGGCAGCATTCGCATCAACCTGAGCATGCAGTCGAGCAGATTCGCTTGAAGTTTCTTTACATTCCTTCTGCTTTAAAGCCACTTCCTGTTCAAGATGGCGGAAGTAAGAAGTACTCTGCTCGATCCATGCAGCCCATTGAGTGCTCACAGCCAGAACCTCAGGAGCAGGACGCCTAAGCTCAAGCTCGTGCAGGCAAGCCTCAATTTCCCTGCAGCGGTTAACCCAAGACTCAACGACGCCCTCACCATGAAAGTTCATGAGCGTCGCCAGCATAGGGTTAACCTCCGCGGAAAAATCCGCAGCAGATGTGGGAGTCTCCACGTTGAGCTCTTCAATGTAGTCGCTCAGCATGCGCAGACTATTCACGACGCCTTTCGAGGTTGGATGTCTGGAAAAAGGCCCTGCCGACATCATAATGTGAGACTCGAATGGGGCTGGAGTCGATGTGATTGCTGCAAAATAAATCATAGTCAGATGTCGGTTTAAGAAATAAAGAAAATACACGAAAAATAAAGTCTACTATATCGGCTGTAACAGGGGGCAGAGCTGGGAGTACTGGTGGCGCAATGCTAGCCTCGTCTCCACCTTCGATTTGTAAGGCTACAAGCAATACAAAGAGAGATTAGCAATAATGTGACTGCCCATTAAAGAAAGGACGTCGTTTAGAAAATATACTCACCGACACCACCAGGCGGACTAATCTCTGATAGGAAAGAGAAGTGTGGGTGCAGCACCTGATACAGGTGGTCAAAAAGGACTGTTGCAAGGACGCAGTAATGAACGTCAGTACATAAGTTATACAGCCTAAAAAATAAGACTGATGGGTCATGAATCTGCACCTTCCAACATCTGAGATGGTACGAGAGAGGGTAGAGGAGGTGCACCGTCAAAGCGGTAGCTGATGGCGCTGCCTCGGGTAGCAAAACCTCAACGCTCGCCACACCTGTATTAGAAACAAGATAAATACTGTCAGGAAAGATCAAGAAGGATTACAGAATAAAAAGAAAAGCAATGACCCAAAATCTACCTGATGAGTCGCCAGTCGGAACCGCGACGAGAGCGTCACTTGATACAGCAACTGTTTCATCCTCTTCCATCGGGATGGTCTTACCTCCCGTCGCCTCATCCCCTGACTCTACGAGAGCCGTCGTAACGCTTGCGATGCCAGGATATGGCAAAGAGCCGCAGGCGGAAAAAGCGATGATCGGGGCAGTGCCCGACTCTAGCGAAAGAGTGGCTACCTCGGGCTCGGCAGCTATACCCGTCTCACCTATCATCACCTCAGGCTCGGCGGCCGTAGCCATATCACCCACCGCCACCTCGGGCTTGGCAATGGTGGTCATCTCACCTACCTCCATCTCAGGCTCGGCGACCGTGACTGTCTTACCCGCCGCTACCTCGAGCTCGGCGATCGCAGCCATCTCGCCTATCGCCGTCTCGGGTTCGGCAATCGCGACTACCTCCTCTACCGCTACCCCAGGCTCAGCGGTCACCGCCACTTCTTCGGTAAAATTCGGCCCTGCAAGATAAGATATATGAGAACTGGTAGTTATAACTTTGACAACGGAACCCCATGTCACATTACCTTGAGTTGATCTGCCGTTTGGTTCCTGAGCCGCACGCGCTGCCAGTCTATAGGCGGTGGACAAGGCAGCTGGGGATTCCTCCGAAGGAGTAGGGGCAGGGGTAGCGGTGCTCGAACCCGCACCTGCGGCTAAGGTAGCACTACGCTCCCGTGCCGCGCGCATTCGACGCTTCCTTTCCGCTCGAGTCGTCAAAGTGGACCTTCTAGACGCCTCCATCAACTGGACGTCATCATCCGCACCAAGGGTTACCTCTGGAGCTGTCAGGGCTTCCGTCATCGGTCATTTGAGTAAGGCCTCTTTCGGCAGTGCCGAAGAGGCCGGGACTCCGGTGGCTGGCCCGGGAAGAATCTCCACATCAGCTTGCGGGATTGGCATTGTGGTCCCTGTGATAAGATAAAGCGGGGTCAGATCACCTATAAAAAAAAGGGAGCGGAGACACGATAAACCGAAGCATACTGATGCCTAAGGATGCTCGAAGTCCTTCCTCTTCCTCAAAAGTCTTGAGAGAAGCTGCGAGAGCTTCTTCAGTGGAAATGCCTATTAAAGAAGGAAAAGTGTCAGTCAAAACATGATGATAGAAATATGATGCAATGACGAAAGATACAATTAATGGCTACCTGATCGCGTGAGGATAGCCAGTCCCGCTTCCTAGCTTGCCAATTGCTCAGAGGCTACAATGGCAGCTGCCAGATCAGTATCATCCGGCGGCATGAATAAGCCTTCGTTTGTCCTATACTCGCTCAAACCCTCGCCATAAGGAGCGTGAGGCTCCTGGCCAAGTACAACGTCGACTGAAAGGATAGATTTCTTCTTCTTCCTCTGTGAGCGAGCTTTGGTCGCAGCCAGCACCAGCTTGCGTTTGGTGGGCACTTTGGGACGGCGAGTCCCGATGTCTAAGCCCACGCCAGATTCGGGAGAAGCTACATTTACCATCTCCACGAAAGCACGGGGCACCGATGGTACATCCACTGTCTCCATAGGAGCATGGGGCAACCTGCGCATAGGGCTTAGCACATGTGGAGGCTCAACTGCAGCGACCTCTCTTAACGGAGGGGGGACAGTGGTCCGTCGCTTCAAAGGGACGTTGCGATCTCCGGCAGGGGGCGCACTCTTGCGATCGAGCAGCAGCCGCCTCTCTTCCCTGATAACAGCACCTATTGCGTGTTGATACCAGGCCACGTGTACGTTGAGGGCCCTCGGGACACAACTCGGCTCACTGATAAAGAAGTGAAAGCCTGTATTCAAGCGCATGAAGTGATGCAGCGCACCCCGCATTCCCTCTCTGGTGGCAGCGGGTTCTACCAAGAAAGCCTCCAGCGGGACCCCCTGATTATAACTCAGCTGCTGGGCAAAATGATGGGGGTTGTATCTCATGAATAGCGCTGCATCATTTTGCCTGAATACGAGAAAGCCCGGCCTGATGGAATATAAATGGAGAATCTCCTGGGCTTTCAACACGGAGGCCCCGTCCTTAAAAACGCCGCGCAATGCCAGCACTGTCTTGGAAGTTTCCTGGCCGATCGTCAAGACTTTGTCCGTAAAAGACATACCATCTCCGACCGTGCGCGGACGAAGGAGCAAGCCCCTAGCTTCCCGCTGTGACGGACTCACGATGGAGGCGTCAACCAGCGGCATAATTCGCGGGAACTTGCATCTCTCGTAAAACGAAGGTCTCTTGTGAATGCCAAAGACCCCGAGCACGTGCATCTTCATCCACGAAGTGAAGTAATGCATAGGGAAGTTAGCAGGATGCACCCCCGGCTCTGTGGTATCCGCCGCTACGCTAAGACCATGGTATAAATGGGCTAACCCGGCGATCCCGATGGTCACTTGTATTCCGGCAACCATGCGATGCGCGGGGTAGAAGACGGAAGGCCTCATATAACGAGGATGCATAGGGAGTGTGAACCAGCTCAACCATAGCCCAAGAAACCCAAGAAATAAAGCCTCCACGTCAATGCCCGGAGCGGCGATTTCTGACAGAGGGATGATCGCAGCATCAGGAAGAAAAAAGCCCTTCTGATCAGTTTCCAATACCGGCTGACGGTCCAAGCCAAAGCCGAAGGGATCATCGAGCTTAGCAAACTTTTCGCCTCGTCGCGACAAAATCTCTGGGCGAAGAAAACAGTCAATGAAGTCCGCAAAACTGACCCCTCGGCCCTCGGATTCTAGGAAGAGGCTCTCGTACATATTCAGCACCTTTATCAGACTAGGGAACTGGTGCTGAATGGCGTTCTCTGGCGTGAGGCCCATCACCACTGGCTTGGTGGAAAATACGTATTCATCCGGAGGAAGCAGCTCCTCGTAGTGCTCCCCCCTGATCGGTAGAACAGAAACCTCGGCGAATTCTTTCAAGGAAATGGAGACCTCTCTGTCCAGTAGAAGGAAAGTATGAGTAGGGATGTTCCACTGCTCCAAGAACGCCTTAATCCACCATGTGGGAGGTGCAGAATACTGGAATAGCGAAGCGTAGACCACAGGGTATAAGCCGAGCTTTAACAGCTGCGATTTCTTTGCCGACAAGATGTATCGGGCCCACTGTAAGTACCCGGCCGGATGACAGGGAGTTAGACCGATATTGTAGGGATGTCCCTAAGGACGCGACTCGCCCTGGCATATGCGCCGCCCCAGGGTGTCCAAAGCCGCCGGTGGCTGCATGGGTACGGCGGCAATCGAAGGTTGAAGAAGACCCTCCGAAGTCCAATTGGCAACCTCCACGGCATAGTTCACCGGGGGTCCATCTACATACGGAATCGCCGAGATAGGCTCCGACGGCGTCGCACAAGAGAATCTTTGACGACCTCTGATAATCTGGTCGTACCATCTACCCCACAAGTGAAGATTTTTATGTTCCGGGTCACGGTCTTTGATGAGCGCGAGAACCTCCCGGTCCACAGGTGCCTCAGGGAATCCTCCCTCTGAACGGACAAATGGAAACGTAGCATCGAAAGACATGTCGCCTGCAAAAAAGGGGGACAGAAGTCAACTGTCAGTACTATAATTTAATTTAAATTTTAACGGTAGTTTAAAATTTGTACCACACTGCAATGCAGTGGAAAGGGGACCAAACGGGGACCCACAAAATCTAGATGACAATTCATCAATTAATAATTAATAAAACAGCCTCATGGATGAAACTGTTAATTAATGAGGAAATCCTCAAGAAAATTCTCATTGAATGAGAGATCCCTCGGGAAAAGAAGAAAATCTCCCTTTGAGAGCAAAGCTCTATGACAGAGTGACACTTGTCAAACTTTGATCATTAGGGAACAAAATTCCTTAAAGAGCCTGGCTCTGTAATGATGATGGAAAAACCCATCAGAAAAAGAAAATTAAAATCAATTAATTTTTATGAATTAAAAATTCTGGGATCTTCAAGATCCATGAAAAAACTTTTAAGAGTTCTTCATCAAAGATTAAGAAATCTAAAGAGCAAGGCTCTATTCATGGGCTAAGAAACCCAAGAAAAGATCTCTTTAGATCTATGGGTTCATGAGAGCAAAGCTCTGTTAAGGAAACCCTAAATGGGTTTTCTTTAGATCAAAGATCTATGAAGAACAAGGCTCTGTTAATGGGTAAAACCCTAATTTATTAAAAGTTTTAAACTTTACCTAAGTTCTGAAAGAGTTTTTACTCTTAAGAAGTTCTTAAAGAGCTGTGCTCTGAACAAAAATTCTCAAAGAAAGAGATAATCATCTAAGGGACCAAAGGTCCTATTTATAGGCATTGAACCGCCTCTTCAACTTCTGAGTTGATCTAAGGACTCATATGTTGCCACCGCTGCACTCACGTGTGCGCCACGTGAGCGCAATGGTAGGGGGCATTTGTTTCCCCCAATCAGAGCAAAACTCTGTTTTAAAATTCAAAATTCAAAAGAATTGAAGCAATGCTTTAGATCCGGCGCTAGGTGCGCTGCGCGCTACATGTCAAACACGGATGCGCTAGCGCCAGGTGCGCTGCGTCCTAGGCAGTGCACTATGAGTGCGCTAGCGCTAAGCGCGCTGCGCGCCACGTGTCAAACACGGGTGCGCTAGCGCAGTTGCGCTGCGCTCTACGCTGCGCGCCACGTGTCAAACATGGGTGCGCTAGCGCAAAGTGCGCTGCGCTCTGAGTAGCGCACCACGTGCAAAAGCACGGGTGCGCTAGCGCTGGAATTAAAAATTCCCCACCGTTAGATCAAAAGATCTAATAATGATAAATCATTAATCAGAATTAAAATTCTGTTACGGAAAGATTTTCTCAATTTTGTTAAAAACAAGAAAATTGTCTTCTGTAAAACAGAAGCCCTAAGATCAAAGATCCAACGGTGGGGAAACGTCCCAAAATCAATCAGAAAAAGATCTCTTTAACTGATTTAACAAATCAACTTACCCTATATAAAGGCCCCAAGTCTTCAAGTCTGATATAGAGAAACCCCCCTACAAACATTGAGAAAACTCAAAAAAAGAAAGAGAGCAAGCTCTTGAAAGGAGATCATTTCTTCAAGGTAAAAAAGAATGATTCTTGCACAAAGAGATGAAATCATCTCATTAAAACAGAAGAATTATCTTCTTAAAAGATCATAGATCTAGGTCTTTTAAAAAAGAGATCAAAAGATCTCATCATAAAAACAAAAGAAGTATTTACTTCATTCACAGATCATTGATCTACAAAGGCAAATCTCTTTCCAAAATAAGAACTGTTGTTCTTGAATCTTGAGGCAAAGCCTCCTTTAAAAGGAACATAAACTTGTTCACAGATTATAAATTTGATCAAATGTGCTTTGCGCTACTGAAAAGTGCCTTGCACTCATGAACTGCGCTTTTGCGCTCCTTGGACCGACGCTCAGCGCCAAAACGTGCCACGTGTCAACCGTAGACACAACTTGCACCTTGCGCTTCTGAAACAGAGCACTGCGCTCATGGGCTGGCGCTCAGCGCCAAGCACGCCATGTGTCACTCACTGGTGCGCCACTAAACTAGCGCAAAGCGCTCATAAGTTGAAAGCGCAATGCGCTCATAAACTGGCGCTTAGCGCTAAGCGCGACACGTGTCCACTACTTGGCAGAAGTGCAATGAGCTCTTTAATTGGCGCAAAGCGTCTGGCGCGCCACGTGGCGCACTGTCAGAACACACATTGTTCTGATGAATGCTATGCATTCAATATAAGACAAAAGATATCAGAACCCAGTGCTTAGCATTATTAAAAGGGCCAAGCCCAAATAAAGGCTCAATAGCCAGAACAATAAAATGTTAAATATTTATTGGACTTAGCCCAATTTTGGCCATAAGTCCACAACTTATATCAAACTGAGCCCATCTGCTCATGAATATTTCAACAGATCTTAGTTCCAAACTGGACTACAGATCTTTCAACCAATTTACACCCGGTTTGAGGGTACATCTCTTTACTCCTCTGATGTCTGTCGTTGTAATCCTTCAACGTCTTCAGAGAGGTGACGGGTCCCGATAACTACACATTTCACGGACTGTGGGGTCCTTAAACTCATGGACTACGATGTCCTTAAACTTCATAGACTACGATATCTTTAAACTATGGACTGTGGGGTCCTTAAACCCATGAACTACGATGTCCTTAAACTTCATAGACTGCGATGTCTTTAAACTGGACTGTAGGGTCATTAAACCCATGGACTATGATGTCCTTAACCTGGACTGTGGGGTCTTTAAACCTATGGACTGTAATGTCCTTAAACTAATATTGGACCGAGATGTCCTTAAACTAACATTGGACCGTAATGTCCTTAAACTAATCGACCGCAATGTCCCTAAACTAAACAACAGAGGACAAACGTTCTCTCGTTAGATCTAAATGATCCTGTTAAGTTAATCTTAGTCTAGAAATTAGATTAACGTATCCTTAACAAACGTTTAAGTTGATCTTAGTCTCAAATGAGGCTAACGTATCCTTAAACCCAACCCCCAAACCCAAATCTAAGAAGATACGGATTTGGACTAATCCACGCCCTACGGGCGACAACATAAATTAGTCTCCGTATACAATCCACGGGCAACCACAAACAAAACAAACACTCACGACACGAAATGACCATCTGGAGAAGGAGAAAGTTGTTACCACGATACGGTAGCGTAATTAACTGCAGGGGCTTACGCCTGCAGGGAAGAGCGTCCCCACAATCAAAAATCCTTTCAACGAGGGGGAATCTGACAAAGTCTGCTACATCGGCCGCATCCGTTTAAACCTTCGATACATGGTGCCATAAATCAACTTGGCATCTTCGGAGAGGTGGACGAATAGCACCAATTAGTATCTGCCCCGAATTTCAGGCAAGACGAACTTGCGCGGTCGCGTCTCCGTGTTTCGGAGGGGAACAATATATTCTTGAAGATCTCTCCAAACAGAAAAGTGATATGTTTTGGTAAAGGGGTAAATTAAGTCCAAGATACATAGGACCGTTCGATATACTCGAACGAGTTAAAGAAGTAGCGTACCGTTTAGCACTATCACTCTCATTAGAAGGAGTACACAACGTGTTCCACATATCCCAGCTATGACGATATGTGAGCGACCCTAGCCATATACTTGATCACTCAGAGCTCACGGTACAAACTGACCTAACTTGCGAGCAACAACCAGTTGAGATCCTGGACCGAAAGGTGAAAACATTACAGAACAAGGAGGTAAACTTGGTCCGAGTGATGTGGAGAAAGGATTCGCCAGGAGAATCAACTTGGAAAAGAGAAGAGGATATGCGTACATGATACTCTTAACTTTTTGAAAATTAGTCTCTATATAAATGTAAATTTGGAGGACGAAATTTTTATAAGGAGGGTAGAATGTAACGACTCTAAAATCACTGTACAGAAATTTCTTGTAAAAGGGTATTTCAGCCTGTGTAAGAGTTAAAAGTTATTTTTGTTAAATAAAAGCAAGAAGCAACTTGTAGCTCACTGATAAAGCCTCTACACTGCTGCGATATAGCCTGTGCGTTCGATTCCTATCAGACCCAATTATTTTTTAGATTTTTCTTTTTAATTTTTCGGAAGCATAAGAGTTGTACGTGCTATTCACGGAGAAACGAAAAGTTTCAGAAAAATCAAACAGGCGGAAAGAGGAGTAAACACCCACCTTTGTTTTCTTGGAATGTTCATCAGATACGGTCGAGACGAAGGAAGTGGATGCTATTGTGTAGGATTACGACCAGATAGCTGCTCAGAACTAGCGCAGCTTCACTTTTCTTCAGTTGATGTATGCCACTTGTTTATGCATTTTCCTTATTGTGTTTACTTTCCAGCATAAACTCATGTACTTGTACATATTTGAAATTGAATGTAAATAAAGATGTTTGTTGAAAAATTTTGCAGTCTCCATTTATTCTTGTATTTTGTATTATTGTTTCCTTAGTATATTTCTTTAGATAATGACCTTCTCTGGATAAATATGTCACGGGCTTACCACGTCACCGTTTCCATCTACTGGGAAGCGGGGCGTGACACAATGCACTTCATGCAACAGCAACTCTCGCTCTATCCCAACTGGAGGAGTGACCTATGGGCCCAACACGGCCTCTATTATCTCGATGCCAGTGGGGCAAGTCGCACAAGCTACTATCAGATTATTCTTTAGGACCATGATCCCACCTGTGAGTTTCGGTGACTCGGCACCGCAAGAAGAAGCTCCTAAAAGGTCGGTCTTCGATATAATGGCAACCACAACGGCCCCTCTCAATAGGCCATCCAAATCTGGCATCTCATTCTTCAACAGGCTGAGTAAGAACTTAAACGGGCCCGCAAAGAAACTCGTGATGCCTAAAGGGGATACCCCAAAATGGCTAGCCCTCCCAACTCCTGCTCCAGGCGAAGCCGTCAAAAGTGCTTCCCCCATCAAAAAGTCGGTCTTCGAAAGATTGGTCGGCCCTCCTTAAACCTTAACAAGGACAACGGTCTTCAACAGGCTGACACCAATTGCAGCTCCTCAGCAAAACCAGGGGCATGATGAAGCCACTTTCAAAACTAAGGCGGTCCCTTCAGCAAGGCACGCTCGACGTCGCTACTGGCGACGAATGAGAGAAGCTGGAGGCAACTCCCCCTCTGGACTCACCCCACCAGCACCAATGGTGGAAGTCGACACTGCTGTTCCAACCGGGAACAACTTTGATCCATTTAGGAGGGTGCAGAAAAACTCCCCAACGGTGGTGCTAAGGAAATCACCCCCACCTGCAGAAGTTACAATGCAGGCAAAGCTGGAGGGGCCTCATTAGTGACTCTCCTCGCAAATTCATAGGGTCTGTCGGAAAGTCCAAGACTCTGTGATCGATGAAAATCACTCTTGTTGACTGAAGAAATCGAAGGTTCGACAGGAAAAAGACCAATCCTCCGCTATACAATGGGGGATTTCTTCTAAGCAGGTGGTGCCTGTCATAATGTCTCCTTCAACTCCAATCTTCTATAAAAGAACGAGGCTGGAGAAAAATCTACCGCCTGCGGCAAATTCCAAAGGCGATGGATCCAAATGCCCTAAGTCTGGGGGAATTATCGTCGATACGGTCTATATGACCAATGGGCAAGAAGGGAGTCGAGCATCGGTGAGTCACCGACCGCAAAATTGGTCGCTGACAAAGGCTCAAGAGCAACAACAAAAGCTCCAGGAAATGCTGAACAAAATGACGGCACTCACTGGAAAGAAAACAAGTCCGGACAAAAAGGTTAAACAACGCCAAGAGCAAGAGACCGATACAGAGTTTCTGCGAAAGGTGCTCGAGAGAAAGGAAAAAGAGGCTGCTGAACAAGCTGCTAACATGAAGAAAATGGCTCTCTTGTTCCAAGACATGGTTGGAATGATGATCCAGCCAGAACCCCTAGACGAAGATCTGCCGATAATCATCGATGATGACAGAGGGGAAACATTAAACCCTCCTCCGGCCTTACCAGCTGCCAAAGAAGAAACAATCTCCAAGTCCGCCCTTGATGATTACAT
The DNA here is from genome assembly GCA_030015575.1 of Agapanthus africanus. Taxonomy (NCBI): domain Eukaryota; kingdom Viridiplantae; phylum Streptophyta; class Magnoliopsida; order Asparagales; family Amaryllidaceae; genus Agapanthus; species Agapanthus africanus. The sequence continues at coordinate 36,011,907 of CM057339.1, forward strand.
TGCTCAACAAATAAGAGCTCATCAAGCTAATAAAGTCGTTGGCCAAATTGTCAAAACCGGGCGACCATATTCAGGATGGTATGATCAAATCAAGTACACACCGAGGTATACGATCCCCAAATTCCATGTATACAAAGTTACAGGCAACCTCTACCAGTATGTCACGCAGTTCTAAGCTCTGTGCGGCAACACTGGAGGCGATGTAAAACTGTTGCTTCGCCAGTTCGTTGGTAGCCTGTCAGAAACGACCTTTGAATAGTACTCGGAACTCCCAAATGACTCCGTAAAAACAATCACATAGATGGAACTGCTGTTCACACAGCATTTTGCCAACGTGAGCGAGCACACTCTAATTATGGCATTAATCAATGCCAGGGTAATGCCGGGAGAAACATGGGTCCAATACGCGATCCGGTGGCAGAACCTATGGTCTAAATGCGAACAGTGTATTGAAGAATCTCCCACTGTGGGCATGTTCGTCGGGACCCTTGATCCTCAAACGAATGTGTCCCAGTTCATGACATTCTTCAAACCAACCACCTTCCAGGCTCTGATAGATAAACTGGCCCAAATGAATCAGATGGGCCATGGGGCTTCTTCCTCAAATTAGGACCCTCGAAATAATAAGGGTAAAGGAAAAGTGACCTTCGTTGCCAATACGTAACAACAACCGAGTGGTCCAAAACTGGCTGCTCACCAAAACAACGCACGTCTGCACCCATCACATTGCCAGACATGCGGCGTCCACTGCTACTCGGTGACGTCAACAACCCTAACTACTGCTCCTATCACAGAATGGTGAGCCACCCAATTGAAGATTGCTAGTCTTCAAAAATTGGGTCGAAGACCAGTATTAACAGGGGAAATTCGCACCGTCTGATAACTGGAGGGTAAACCCATCCCAGAAGCACACACCAAAAAAGGTGGATGCGCAGGGGGCATCATGCTCACTCGTGGAAGAAAATCCATGGGAAGTCATTCTTTCGGCAAAGACCAAAAGAATGCTCAAGGATCTACAAGCATGTCCGGCAGTCAGGTGGAAAAGCCCACTTGAACCCGAAATCATTGAAGGGATGCTAAAATCACGTCCCATACCAAAAATTATTGACAAGGAGAAAACCCCCCAAGTCAATCCTTTGAAGTCTTCGAAGAAAAAGAAGAAGACCAAGAAGCCTGTGCAACCTGCCGAGTATGACGACAAGCGTACAGATTTACAAAAATACATTGATGCGCTGGAGGAGTACAACCAGAAGACGCGGACACCAGTCACGCTCGAAGAATTCCTCAGGAATATTCTTGAGGACAAAGATAGTGACAACGATGAGGAAAATGACTCATCAGAAGATACCGAAGACTGTGTAGAAAATTGCCACATGGTCTCCCATTCGTCGTTATATGACGAAAATGCTATCTCTAAGTCAGAAAATAATGCAGAGGAACTGGGGGCAGAATCGGCGCTAAAAACCCCGGAACTGCTAGAAGACCCGATCGAGAGGCTGTTAAACGAAGCCTTTCAAAAAAGAAAAATTGACCGAGAATGCGAGACAGCCATATATGAAAAGGCTAAGCGTCAGCGTCAGGATAAAGAAGCTGCGGTGAGAACGAGTCATAAAGTACTTCGACCAAACCAAAGCACACCTGCTACAAATAAGAGCAGGATCAAACCAGAGAAGCGTTTCGCCAAAGCCCTGTCAATGGGGATGAAGCTGCCACCTCTCATAAAGAACACTCCCGGGGTCACATGCCCCGATGAAGAAGGAGCACGCCCAAATTACTGCATATATCATTGGAGTGTCACCTACCTTTCCGAGGAATGCAGCGCCTTCAAGAAGTGGTGGCAAGGATACGTTGCCCATAAAAAACTCTTCAAGAGTATGAAGCATGAAGCTCACGCTAGTCGACATCAAAATAGTACGACAAACGCGCATGAAGAAACGACTGGCAAATGTCATATGGTTGGTACCAGTTCAGAAGGGGGAAAACCCCAAGTTCTTACCTTCGAGAGCGATTCTGAGGATGAAACACCCCTCAGCCCTCTCTTCAAAGTCTCCCCCTACGAAAAAGAAGAGAAGAGAGTTGCGAGAATATTCAGCTGCGTAACCGCACGCTGCCCGAGAAGAATCTCGGACCTACAACCAAAGGTTCGAGCAAAAATGACAAAGGGAAAGAAAAAATCTCTGAGGAAATTGCCTTCGACGATGGAGTTGTCAAAGAGCTCGCAGTAAGGGACCCGTCTAAGGAAAACAAAGTGGATTATAATATCCTAGCACATTTGAGGAAAATAACCTCACAACTGAGTATATTGGATGCTCTCCTCCTGTCCAAAGAGGCACATGATTCTCTGATCAAGACATTACAAGAGTCAGATCAGTTCCAAGCTTTCTTCGCAGAAGAGAGGATGAAGGATGAACTGGCAGAGGTCCAAACGGCTGACATTACATTCAGCGACGAAGATCTCCTCGGTACATGTGAACATAATCGCCCGTTATACGTCACCGGGTAATGCCATGATATCAAGACAGGAAAAATCCTTGTCGACAACGGATCCTCCGTCAACCTTCTCAACGTGAGAGTCTTGAAGGAAATTTGCATGAACATTCTACCATCTTCAGGTTCGACTCACAGTCATCACAGACACTTGGGTCTATAATACTGACGTTACACTGTTCCCCGCCGGATACAGAGACGCGACCGCGCAGGTCCGTCTTGCCTGAAATTCGGGGCAGATGCTAATTGGTGCTATCCGTCCACCTCTCCGAAGATTCCAAGTTGATTTATAGTGCCATGTATCGAAGATTTAAACGGATGTGGCCGATGTAGCAGACTTAGTCAGATCCCCCCTCGTTTGAGGGGTTTTTGATTGTGGGGACGCTCTTCCCTGCAGGCGCAAGCCCCTGCAGTTAATTACGCTACCGCATCGCGGTAACAACTTTCTCCTTCTCCAGATGGCCACTTCGTGTCGTGGGTGTTTATTTTGTATTCGGTTGCCCGTGGATTGTATACGGAGACTAAGTTATGCTGTCGCCCGTAGGACGTGGATTAGTCCAAATCCGTATCTTTCTTAGATTTGGGTTTGGGGGGTTGTGTTTAAGGATACGTTAGCCTTAGTTGAGGCTAAGATCAACTTAAACGTTTGTTAAGGACACATTAGTCTAATTCTGGACTAAGATCAACTTAACGAGATCGTTTAGATCCAACAAAAGAGCAATTGGGCTCTATTGTTTAGTTTAATGACATTGCGGTCGACAATTAGTTTAAGGACATTGCGGTCCATTGTTAGTTTTAAGACATCGCGGTCAAGGTTAAGGACATCATAGTCCATGGATTTAAGGACTCCACAGTCCGATGTTAGTTTTAAGATATCATGGTCGAGGTTAATGTAAGTCGATGTACAACACCCCACGACTTGCGGGGAGGCGGAAATATGAAAAACGATCTTGTTCTGTGCTTAAACATCGACTAACCGCATGAATCGAAGCTAAACGATAACTAACATCAAACATAGAAGTTCTAAACTACTATGTAACAGGATTATACCTAAAGAACCGTGTCCTTCGTCTTTACGAACTCCACCTCCTCCTCGGCCTTCTCCAAGTAGTAGACGATCCACCACGAGAGCTTAACTCTAAGCTTTGCCTCTAAACTTGAGGCAACTAGGTATCTTTAAGTGCTAATCAAAGTACCTAGATGAAATAGAGTATGGTTATGGATTAAGTAGTCTAACTAATCCTTGTACTCAACACATGAGAGGGGAGGATTAGGGTTTTAAGAGAGAGAGCTTGAGGAGAGAAAAGATGAACATGATAATGAGAAGAGAAAATGAGTTATCATAAAATATATCAAGCATTTTATTTTATCAAGAAAAGAAAAGAAAATGATTTACAACCATGCTTGATAAATATCTTGTGGTGATTCATCTCCATGAGTCATTAAGCAATTATGAAGCATTAATGACATGGATGAATCATCCATATGACTCACTAATCTCATTCAATGTATATGCCACCTAAACCTCCTTAGTTACCATCTTCTAGAAGCTTCTCGCGCAATTACGAGAACGCCCCTCCTATCCGTGAAAACACGGAAAAACTTTAGACTGTATAAATCCAATAACCAGATACTAGTAACTGGCTTAAACCAAAGCCGACTAGTAAAAACTGTCCGAAAGTCGTACGTGCGTAAACACACGTATGCGTCCGAACCCTTGTCGTAAAACCATACGACCTCTATATCGTTTCGCCTGGAGTAGGGAAACTCTCTGCGTGGGACTCTAGAGACTCGACTACTACGCTGGCAGTGGGTTTAACCACAGACCGCAAGCGGCACTAGCTGTACGTAACGGTCCCCAGGTAGATGTCGATAAGAAGGCCGATGAGGAAACCCATCCGAACTCCTACTGAGTCTGATGTGACAATCTCTGTACAGTCCGGTCCGTTCGTCTAAGACTATCGCATATCGGGCCTAGGGGGAAGCAAGCGTCAGTCTCCTAATAGCTGTATAAGTCGTGTCGGAGCGAAGCCCATTACACCCTGAGAAACTACTGGAACCTACCAGCAAATCTCGCTTGCCCTGTCCAGGGACTTTGCGTAATGGCTCTCTGACACAGCGCGATATCAACCCCTAATACCGGGAGAGACGAATCCTGTCTAACCGCCACTGCCTCCAAGTGCTCGGGACTGCACCCAACTGCTACCTGTGTTCACGACTCCTTTGAGCCGTGGTAGGGTAGCAATCTAAGAACAGTGGGACACACTCGAGGCGAAGTAGCAGTGTCAAGTCTGCGGACTATGCTGTACTCATGTCATCTGGGAACTGTTCACTGACGACTGGTATAAAACCATCCAACAGTTCCCTGTGAGTCCTGTCCGGTGTACCCGTAACCCAACGAGCACCTGCATACTATCTCCAGTACGACGTACTGACGGCTGTGGGACAGACCATCTCCCCAACTGGGATGAGAAGCGTACACACTAGTCTACTCCGGAGTATCGATGCCCTGTCTCGATAATCCAACGACTAGGGACCTGAATAAGGATGTGCTTATAGACTACCCAGCCCCCACTAGTGTGACTGCCATCACAACGCTGGTAGTCAAGCAAGATCCTAAGAGCTCTATCAATACGTATACTCACATATTAAGATAGAAAAACCAAGTAGCATACTACCATGTTTAGCAAGACTGTTATATACATGTGAATATCCCAAGCTTCCATTAAGTAATATACAAACTAGTATGATACAATAATGGCCCCTAGGGCATATACACTAACAATCTCCCACTTGCACTAGGGCCATGTACTGGCATATCGAAGACCGATGATCTCGAGTAGCCTCTCGAACTGAATCTGAGGTAGGGCCTTCGTGAATGGATCAGCAATGTTCTCTTCAGAAGCAACTCTCCGAACCTCGATCTCCCGACGATCAATGATCTCCCTGATCAGGTGATACCGCCTCAAGATGTGTCTGGACTTCTGATGGGACCTTGGTTCCTTCGCTAAAGCTATAGCTCCGTTGTTGTCGCAATACAGAGGTATTGGATCAACAATGGTAGGAACCACCTGAAGTTCTGTTAGGAACTTCTTCATCCAGACTGCTTCTTTTGCGGCATCGCAAGCAGCTATATACTCCGCTTCCATCGTCGAGTCAGCAACGGTGTCCTGCTTGGAGCTCTTCCAGCACACTGCCCCTCCATTGAGGGTAAAGACATAACCCGACATGGACTTGGAATCGTCCTTATCACTCTGGAAGCCGGAATCAGCAAAGGCCTCCAACCTGAGGTCTTTTCCGCCGTAAACCAAGAACATCTCCTTAGTCCTTCTCAGGTACTTGAGAATGTTCTTTACTGCTATCCAGTGCTTCTCCCCTGGGTCTGACTGATACCGGCTTACCACACTCAGTGCGTAAGCTACATCTGGTCTGGTGCACAACATCGCGTACATTATAGAGCCTACCGCAGAAGCGTAGGGTATAATAGACATGCGTTCCCTTTCCAAATCAGTCTTGGGAGACATCTCTTTGGAGATGATGATTCCGTGACAAGCCGGTAGATTACCGCGCTTAGAATCTTCCATACTGAATCTTTTCAGTACAGTGTCGATATACCTGGACTGCGAAAGTCCCAACATCCTCTTGGATCTATCACGATAGATCCGGATCTCCAGAATGTAAGAGGCATCACCCAGGTCTTTCATGGAGAACCTGTGTGACAAGAATCCTTTGACAGATTGTAGCATAGGAATATCATTTCCTATCAATAGAATGTCATCCACGTACAAGACGAGTAATACGACACTTCTGGCTACAACTTTACTATATATGCACGGTTCATCTGGATTTTTGATAAAGTCATATTCTTTGACTGTTTCATCAAAACAGATGTTCCAACTCCGCGATGCCTGCTTTAGTCCATAAATGGATTTAAGCAGCTTGCATACTTTCCCGCTGCTCCCACTCTGATTGAAACCCTCTGGCTGATCCATATAGACGCACTCTTCTAAATTTCCATTCAGAAAAGCCGTCTTTACGTCCATCTGCCAGATTTCATAATCATGGAAGGCAGCAATAGCAAGAAGGACCCGAATGGATTTGAGCATAGCCACTGGAGAAAAAGTTTCGTCATAGTCTAAACCAGGTCTTTGACGAAAACCCTTTGCAACAAGTCTAGCCTTATAGGTTTCCACCTGTCCATCTACACCAATCTTTTTCTTGAAGATCCATTTGCATCCTATGGGTTTTACCCCATCTGGAGCAAAGTCCAAAGTCCATACTTTGTTGGTGTACATGGACTCCATTTCGGTCCGCATTGCATCTAGCCATCGTACCGAGTCGCCGCTCTGGATGGCCTGCTGGAAGTCAGTAGGTTCATCATCATTTATGATGCAATCCTCTCTATCCCCATCTATGAGAAAACCGTAGTATCTCTCAGGCGGATGAGACGGCCTACTACTCCTGCTGAGGGGTGCGGGAATGTCCTGTTCTTCTTGAACTACCGGTTCTACCAAACTTTCAGTATTAGTTTGTGGTTCTGGAATTTCTTCCAGTTCTATTTCTCTCCCACTTGATTCCTTTTCTAAAAACTGATGTTCTAGAAAATGGGCATTACGAGAAACAAATACCTTTTGTTCCTCTGCGTAATAGAATAGATATCCCCTGGAGTTCTTTGGATATCCCACAAACTTACACTTTACTGATCGTGCCTCGAGCTTGTCCACATGCTGCTTTTTAACAAAAGCTGGACATCCCCAAATCTTTATATACTGTAGATGGGGTTTCTTCCCGCTCCACATCTGATATGGAGTGGTAGGCACAGTCTTGGTAGGAACCATGTTCAAAAGATATGCCGCTGATTCTAGCGCATAACCCCAGAAAGATCGTGGTAACTCAGCATTACTCATCATGGATCGTATCATATCCAATAGGGTTCGATTCCGTCTCTCCGATACACCATTATGCTGTGGAGTGTATGGAGGAGTAAGCTGAGAGAGAATTCCTTTCTCTTTTAGGTAACCTAGGAACTCGGCACTTAAGTATTCACCACCTCGATCAGATCTAAGCGTTTTGATACTTTTGCCGGTTTGGTTTTCTACTTCATTCTTATACTCTTGGAATTTCTCAAAAGCCTCGGATTTATGTTTCATCAGATAAATGAATCCGTATCTTGAGTAATCATCCGTGAAAGTAATGAAATAGGAAAAACCACCTCTTACATGTGTAGACATTGGACCACATACATCGCTGTGTATGAGTCCTAAAAGCTCGCTCGCTCTTACTCCATGTCCAGTAAATGGAGTCTTTGTCATCTTTCCTTTGAGACAAGATTGACAAGTGTCATAAGTTTGATATTCGAACGAGTCCAAATATCCTTCTCTATGCAACTTAGTCAACCTTCTCTCATTGATGTGACCCAGTCTACAATGCCATAAGAAAGCTTTATTTAAATCTGGAGACTTTCTTTTAAGTGTGTTCTGGACATTGAAAATTTAGAGTTGGTTTAAAACATATATACCGTTATTTAGTGTACCGGACCCAATCAAACCATGATTAAGGTGGATGTTAACAACATCTCTTACAAACGTGAAATCATAACCTTTATTTGATAACAAGGAAACTGATATGATATTACACGTTAAGCTTGGTACAAAAAAACAGTTATGTAAAACCAAAATGTGTCCACTTGTCAATCCTAGGTGATAATCCCCGACGGACACAGCTCCCACGCTAGCTCCGTTAGCAACCTTTAGGGTTATATCATCTTCCTTCAGCACTCTACGGTTTCTCAGTGCCTGCAATGAATTGCAAATATGAGATCCTGATCCGGTATCCAATACCCAGAAAGTAGAGTTAATTGACAGACAATTCTCAATTACAAACACACCTGAAGTCGAAGCCACAGCTTGCTTCGGTTCCTGGTTCTTGGCGTTCCACGCCTTGCAATCTTTCTTCCAGTTCCCTTTCCTGTGACAATGGAAGCACTCATCCTGGCCCACTACCGGTACTGTAAACTTTTTCTTTCCCTTCCCTCCCACCTTACTAACACCTCCTCTAGGTTTGGTGGCGGCCTTCTTCTTCCTTCCTTTGGCCCTAGCCTTGGACCCGGAAGAAGATGCACCGCCAACAAACATAGCGGGTGTTTCCCTTGTCTTCTGCAAGGTGCCCTCTGCACTCCTTAACATGTTCAGGAGTTCCGGAAGTTCAACTTCTTTTCTTTGAATTTTGAAGTTCAGGATAAACTGGGTGTAGGTGTGAGGAAGGGACTGGAGAATAAGGTCTGTATAGAGCTCATTATCCAAAGTTGTCCCAAGGTCTGCGAGCTCTTCAATATAGCCGATCATCTTTAGGACATGTTCTCCTACCGATGACCCGACAGCCAACCTCGCTCGAAACAAGTTCTTAGAGGTCTCGTATCTTGCTATACAAGATTGCTCTCCATAAAGTTCCTTTGTATGGAGAAATATGCCATCTAGTTCCATATCCTCGTGCCTCCTCTGATGTTCATTGTTCATCGAGGCAAGCACGATGCACTTGGCTTTCGCGCAATCTAAATTCCAGGTTTTGCGGATTTCCTTATCCGCATTACTGGATTTGGGACCAGGGACAGCAGGTGCCGTAGCGGTGAGGACGTACCCCAATTTGTCATAGGTCAAAGCCATTTTGACATTCCGCAGCCAATCTTTATAGTTTGGCCCTGTCAGTATATTTTTCTCTAAAAGTAACTTAAGTCCAGTCATTTTCAGGGTCGCTGCAAATAGGAGAGAGAGAAGAAAACTCTTTAGCATGATGCTCTTGCAAGTTTAGAGTGGTTTTTAGTTTATCTAAACTGGATGGCTCCCACTGTTTCTCGAATCCTTCCTCAAACCATAAAAGAAGAATTAGCCAGGACTATTCTCACCGTACAATACTTGCTTAACCGTTCAGCCAGGCTAGTGTCGATACTTCGAGGGAGGTTTTCCAATACTTTCACGAAGTTCCTTAATTAAATAACCTCTTTTCTCTGGGGGCGTAACCCCGCTGACACCTTTCTTGACACCTACTTGGTTTATAGCATTGATCGTTAAGTGACGAATCTCCTGATAAGTAGCATATACTCACAGTAGGATCGGGATCCAAATATCATGGTATGATAATGTTGAAGGAATCCTACCAACATTCATCAAACTCCAAATGGTATGCAACTCTTTGCAAATTTCAGTTTCTTTAGAAATTCCCGATATATATTTTTCTGCCCCATGCTCTTATGACCTTGGCGTTAGGTCAAAATGTCATAAGTCACATGTCAAGTTCTACCCATCATTATCTTGTCAATTTGAACCCATCCGTATATATCCTTGACGTTCGGCCAAAATGATAATACGACTGTCCCAAACTAACTCATCTATCTATGCAACAAATGAATACCCAGTAGCTACCAAACACTATGCCTTGGCGTTAGGTCAAAATACATAGCTTGAATACTACTGAATACCCAGATGAAATGACGGAGGGCTACGAATGGTTTTGGCGAAACCGTGAACGTAGTGAACTTGATATAACCGAAGGAACCTGATAGCTTTTAAAAGGAGTAGTTAAAGCTCCGCATTTAAAAATATCTGTTTTTAAAATTAACCGAGTGGTTTCTTTTAAATTGTTCCAACGATTAAACTTTTTGGTTTATTTTCTTTGCATTATAAATAATGCGTCCCATCATTAACCTATCATTGCAGAAAACAACGAAAATACAACGTCCTCTTATGCCATCCGCATTCGCCACGGGGTCCCGTCATCACCCGTTAGGTTACTTAACTAACGACAGAGCGGGGGTTGGGCTAACGCGGGTGTAAAACATAAGTGACGTCTAAATAGCTATCATATATAGATATTGTACATTCGTCAGACGCAATAATAGGCATTACAGATCACAGATGAACTTTATTGGATTTGCAAGCAATCCGTGTTTGTTTTGAGCCTGCAACAAAAGACGGATTACACAGTTGTGATGAATAGCCATTACCCCACCCAAGACCCCAACGGGTACGGCAAACTATCCGCCCGGCAGTTTGTGCACCCCACCTTGGGTCTGTCCTAGGAGCAAAAACAGTAAAATGAAATAATACAACGGTGGCTACAACCGCAACCTGGATGTGCCCCGTAAAATAATATTACAACAAATTACATTTACATCAAATGAATTAAATAATAACCCATCACATAACCCCGGCTATACATCACAACAGTCCAACACAGTTCATATACACAAACAGATAAAATCCATTACAGAAATGTGCAACCCCCTGCCAACCGACATACTAGCAGTTAGGGAAGGTTTACGAACACATTATACAAACACAGATATAATCCAACAAGCAAATACCGTATAATTTTGATCGATTAAACACATTTAATTTTGCTCCAATACTTCTCTGTAAATCTGAAACCTGAGCAAAAATAAAAAATTCCAGAAAATACCAAATATCACAGAGAACCAACACAGGAAAATTGGGTTCATGAATCAGCAACTCGGCGGCGGAAGCGCGGCGGATAGGTGGGATCCGCCGCGGTTCCGCGGCGCTTTAGCCGATTCATGGGCCCAATTTTCTTGGGTGTTCTACTACTGTCATTTAGAGCTTTCTGAACCTTCCTGAAAAATTTTTGGACTTCATTTAAAAATCGACAGAAACTCATGATATCGGGGTTTTCCGGTTTCGTTTTTTCCGTTCGAAATTCATACAATTTTGCAAGTGAGTTATTTATTGTTTAGAGAGGCTCTGATACCACTGTAAGTCGATGTACAACACCCCACGACTTGCGGGGAGGCGGAAATATGAAAAACGATCTTGTTCTGTGCTTAAACATCGACTAACCGCATGAATCGAAGCTAAACGATAACTAACATCAAACATAGAAGTTCTAAACTACTATGTAAAGGGATTATACCTAAAGAACCGTGTCCTTCGTCTTTACGAACTCCACCTCCTCCTCGGCCTTCTCCAAGTAGTAGACGATCCACCACGAGAGCTTAACTCCAAGCTTTGCCTCTAAACTTGAGGCAACTAGGTATCTTTAAGTGCTAATCAAAGTATCTAGATGAAATAGAGTATGGTTATGGATTAAGTAGTCTAACTAATCCTTGTACTCAACACATGAGAGGGGAGGATTAGGGTTTTAAGAGAGAGAGCTTGAGGAGAGAGAAGATGAACATGATAATGAGAAGAGAAAATGAGTTATCATAATATATATCAAGCATTTTATTTTATCAAGAAAAGAAAAGAAAATGATTTACAACCATGCTTGATAAATATCTTGTGGTGATTCATCTCTATGAGTCATTAAGCAATTATGAAGCATTAATGACATGGATGAATCATCCATATGACTCACTAATCTCATTCAATGTATATGCCACCTAAACCTCCTTAGTCACCATCTTCTAGAAGCTTCTCGCGCAATTACGAGAACGCCCCTCCTATCCGTGAAAACACGGAAAAACTTTAGACTGTATAAATCCAATAACCGGATACTAGTAACTGGCTTAAACCAAAGCCGACTGGTAAAAACTGTCCGAAAGTCGTACGTGCGTAAACACACGTATGCGTCCGAACCCTTGTCGTAAAACCATACGACCTCTATATCGTTTCGCCTGGAGTAGGGAAACTCTCTGCGTGGGACTCTAGAGACTCGACTACTACGCTGGCAGTGGGTTTAACCACAGACCGCAAGCGGCACTAGCTGTACGTAACGGTCCCCAGGTAGATGTCGATAAGAAGGCCGATGAGGAAACCCATCCGAACTCCTACTGAGTCTGATGTGAAAATCTCCGTACAGTCCGGTCCGTTCGTCTAAGACTATCGCATATCGGGCCTAGGGGGCGGCAAGCGTCAGTCCCCTAATAGCTGTATAAGTCGTGTTGGAGCGAAGCCCATTACACCCTGAGAAACTACTGGAACCTACCAGCAAATCTCGCTTGCCCTGGCCAGGGACTTTGCGTAATGGCTTTCTGACACAGCGCGATATCAACCCCTAATACCGGGAGAGACGAATCCTGTCTAACCGCCACTGCCTCCAAGTGCTCGGGACTGCACCCAACTGCCACCTGTTTGCACGACTCCTTTGAGCCGTGGTAGGGTAGCAATCTCAGAACAGTGGGACACACTCGAGGCGAAGTAGCAGTGTCAAGTCTGCGGACTATGCTGTACTCATGTCACCTGGGAACTGTTCACTGACGACTGGTATAAAACCATCCAACAGTTCCCTGTGAGTCCTGTCCGGTGTACCCGTAACCCAACGAGCACCTGCATACTATCTCCATTACGACGTACTGACGGCTGTGGGACAGACCATCTCCCCAACTGGGATGAGAAGCGTACACACCAGTCTACTCCGGAGTATCGATGCCCTGTCTCGATAATCCAACGACTAGGGACCTGAATAAGGATGTGCTTGTAGACTACCCATCCCCCACTAGTGTGACTGCCATCACAACGCTGGTAGTCAAGCAAGATCCTAAGAGCTCTATCAATACGTATACTCACATATTAAGATAGAAAAACCAAGTAGCATACTACCATGTTTAGCAAGACTGTTATATACATGTGAATATCTCAAGCTTCCATTAAGTAATATACAAACTAGTATGATATAATAATGGCCCCTAGGGCATATACACTAACAGTTAAGGACATCATAGTCCGTGGGTTTAAGGATTCCACAGTCCGATGTTAGTTTTAAGACATCACGGTCGAGGTTAAGGACATCATAGTCCATGGATTTTTGGACTCCACAATCCGATATTAGTTTTAAGACATCACGGTCAAGGTTAAGGACATTATAGTCCATGAGTTTAAGGACCCCACAGTCCGTAGTAATGTGTGATTGTCGGGACCCGTCACCTCTCTGACGACGTTGAAGGATTATAACGACAGATATCAGAGGAGTAAAGAGATGTACCCTCGAACCGGGTGTAAATTGATTGGAAGAGCATATATGCTCAGTTCAATTTAATTTGAGGACTTATGGCCAGAATTGGGCTAAGTCCAGTTAAAAAAATGTTTTAACATTTTATTTTTGTTCTGCCTCGTAGGCCTTTATTTAGGCTCTGCCCTTTTAATAATGCCAAGCATTTGGCTCTGACATTTTTTGTCTTATACTGAATGCACAGCATTTATCAGAACAAGGCATGTTCTGACAGTGCGCCACGTGGCGCACTAGGTGCTTTGCGCCAGTCAAAGAGCGCGTTGCGCTTCTGTCGGTTAGCGCACACGAGGAGGACACGTGTCGCTTAGCGCTAAGCGCTAGTTTGTTAGCGCACCGCGCTTTTAATTTATGAGCGCGCTGCGCCAGTTTATGGGTGCGCCAGTGAGTGACACGTGGCGCGCTTGGCGCTGAGCGCCAACCCAAGAGCGCAGTGCGCTATTTTCAGGAGCACAAAACGCAGATCTTGACATGTGGCAAGTTATGGCGCTGAGCGCCAGTCCAAGGAGCGCAAAGGCGCAGTTCATGAGTGCAAAGCACTGTCTAATAGTGCAAAGCGGATTTTGATCAATTTTAAGATCAAAGAACAAACTCATGTTCTTCAAAGGAGGCCTTACCTCAAGATCCAAGAACAATAGTTCTTGTTTTTTATTAAAAGGCTCTGCCTTTGTAGATCAGAAGATCTGTGAAGTAAAAGTACTTTTTTTTATATATTTTTATGATTAGGTCTTTTGATCTTTTCTTTTTATTCAAAGACCTTGGACTTTTTTTATAGATCTAAGATCTTTTTAGAAGACGTTTCTTCTTTTTACGAGATGTTTTCATCTCTATTTTTTCAAGAATCAATTCTTTACCTTTCTTTTTCTTTGAGTTTTTCTCAAAGTTTGCAGAGGGTTTTTTCTATCTCTTTCTATGTATTCTCTTCTTCTTTTTCTCTTTTTTTTTCTTGAAGTCTTGGGGCCTTTATATAGGGCCAATTGATTTGTTAAATCAGTTAAAGAGATCTTTCTCTGATTGATTTGGGGATGTTTCCCCACCATTGGATCTTTGATCCTAGGGCTTCTGTTTTACAGAAGGCAATCTTCTTGTTTTTAACAAGATTGGAAAATCTTTCCATGCAGAATTTGTTCTGTTTTTGTTAATTCATTATTTACCATTGGATCATTGATCCAGCGGTGCTTAAAGCGCAATCTTGTCGTTTGGAAAGATTTTGAGAAATCTTTCCTTAACAGAATTTAATTCTGGTTAATTAATGATTTATCATTATTATTAGATCCTTTGATCTAACGGTGGGAATTTTAATTCCAGCGCTGGTGCACCTGCGTTGGACACGTGACGTGCAGCGCAGAGCGCAGCGCAACTGCGCTAGCGCACCCATACTTGACACATGGCACAGCGCGCAGAGCGCAGCGCAACTGTGCTAGCGCACCTGTGTTAGACACGTGACACACAGCGCGGAGCGCAGCGCAACTGCGCTAGCGTACCTTTATTTGACACGTGGCGCGCAGCGCAGAGCGCTGGATCTGAAGCGTTGCTTCAACTTTTTAAATTTTGAATTTTGAAAACAGTGCTTTGCTCTGATTGGGGGTGCGCTGTCTAGGGCTCAGCGCTCCTGGCGCTGGCGTGTCTGCTTTTGACACGTGGCGTGCAGCACGCAGCGCACAGGATCTGAAGCGTTGCTTTATTTTTTGAATTTTGAAATTCAAAACAGAGATTTGCTCTGATTGGGGAAACAAATGCCCCCCCACCATTGCGCTCACGTGGCGCACACGTGAGTGCAGCGGTGGCAACATCTGAGCCCTTGGATCAACTCAGAAGTTGAAGAGGCAGTTCAGTGCCTATAAATATGACCTTTGGTCCTTTAGATGATTATCATCTTCTTCTTGAGAATTTTTAGTCAGAGCGCAGCTCTTTTGTTAAGAACTTTCAAGAGTCAAAACTCTTAAGTAAAATTTAGAAATTTTAATTTTAACAAATTAGGGTTCTTACCCATTGACATAGCCTTGCTCTTCATAGATCTTTGATCTAAAGACAACCCTTTTAGGGTTTTATTAATAGAGCCTTACTCCATAGGTCTAAAGAGATCTAAAGAGAACTAAAGAGAACCCTATTAGAGTTCCATTAATAGAGCTCTGCTCTCTAAAAGGATTTTTCTTATGATTTCTTAATTCATTAATGGAGGTTTGCTCCTTTCAAATCATATAGAAGAACTCTTAAGAGTTTTTCATGGATCTTGAAGATTAAAGATGGAATTTTATTTTTTGATGAATTATATCATCTTCTCAGAGCAAAGATCTCAATGTTCTCGGGGGCTTTCTTTAACTTCCCTTCATAACTGATTTTGACAGGTGTCACTCCTGTCCGCAGAGCATTGCTCTCGAGGAGCTTAACTCCATGTTCCTATTTTGAATAAGAAATTGCTTATTCAGTCTGTCTGCTGATCTTTGCTGATTTTCTTTTATAGGAGCAATGGACGCTCACATGTATGATCTCGACGAGATTATCTCTTACGGAGACTTCCGCCGACTCGGCCGTTCTCAGAATCGAGAATTCACAAACACCGAGTGTGCCGAAATTATGAGTCGCTTTGACGCATACAATGGTTAACTGCTTCCTCGGTGTTCCCCTCTTCTGAAGCTTAATGTGGGAGCGATCTAGGAAGCGCTCCCTCTATTTTGTACCGGCGTGCCGCTTAGAGCATTGGATGCCGCTGAGGATAAGGTGCACTCGGTGTATCTGATGAACCTAATCTCGAAGAGACGGCGAGACAATCTTGTCGATCTCTTTCACCAGGCTTTTCAACAGTCTGCCATACTTGCTGCCTATCGGAGGGTGGAGGACATCCGTAGGGATCCCGACGCTTGTGATCGCGAAAGAAGGCATACTAGGATGGTTCGCCAGGCCTGGAAAATTCTGGACAAGGTCACTTTTGAGTTCCTCAATCCATGTCCTGGATTTGAGGTTTTGCCATTGTAATTGTTTTTATAATTGTAAGAACCTTTTTTCAATATGGATGGCAAATTTCTCATTTTAGCGTGTTTTATTTCATGTTCTAAGTCTTTTGCACATGCATGAATAGGTATGCCTCGAACGCTTAATTAGATGCAGATTAGATGTTCTCCTTGTTGCCTTCTCCTCTTTGCTGTGTTGTTGCCATATGATTTTAGCGAGTGCGATATGTAGGTAGCATATAGCTGTCAATCTTGGATTCTTTGTAGGGCGGTGATGGCTTATAAAACAGGGTTAGAATCCTGTCGACTAAGACTTTTCAACTTTATGAGCCGTGAGGGTCTCATAAGGAATTTTCTCCCTACCGGTCGAGAGGATCCCGTAGGTGTGATTTCTCCTTAAGAATCGTAAGGATTCCTTAGTGCATTTTCTCTTGAAAGTCGTAAGGATCTCACAAGAGAATTTACTCCCTTACGAGTCATGAGGACCCGCAAGTGATGGGTGAAGTTGTCCTTATCCGCATTTCACGGAGTCAGGGGTTGCTCTGGATGCTTCCCACGGGTTCACTGCCGTGTTTGGCGAGGACCAGGCTCCGCTCTTGACGTTTTCCAGGATACCGTAGTTTAAAGACATCACGATCGAGGTTAAAGACATCATAGTCCATGGATTTAAGGACTCCACAGTCCGTTGTTAGTTTTAAGACATCACGGTCGAGGTTAAGGATATCATAGTCCATGGATTTAAGGACTCCACAGTCCGATATTAGTTTTAAGACATCACGGTCGAGGTTAAGGACATCATAGTCCGTGGATTTAAGGACTCCGCAGTCCAATGTTAGTTTTAAGACATCACGGTCGAGGTTAAGGACATCATAGTCCGTGGATTTAGGGACTCCACAGTCCAATGTTAGTTTTAAGACATCACGGTCGAGGTTAAGGACATCATAGTCCGTGGATTTAGGGATTCCACAGTCCAATGTTAGTTTTAAGACATCACGGTCGAGGTTAAGGACATCATAGTCCGTGGATTTAGGGACTCCACAGTCCAATGTTAGTTTTAAGACATCACGGTCGAGGTTAAGGACATCATAGTCCATGAGTTTAAGGACCTCACAGTCCGATGTTAGTTTTAAGACATTACGGTCGAGGTTAAGGACATCATAGTCCATGCCTTTAAGGACCCCACAGTCCGTGAAATGTGTGGTTGTTGGGACCCGTCACCTCTTTGAAGACGTTGAGGAATTACAATGACCAATATCAAAGGGGTGAAGAGATGTACCCTTGAACCAAGGTAAAATTAGTTTAAAATCATTACGGTTGATTGTTAGTTTTAAGACATCACGGTCGAGGTTAAGGACATCATAGTCCATGAGTTTTAAGGACCTCACAGTCCGATGTTTGCTCTGGATGCTTCCCACGGGTTCACTGCCGTATTCTGCGAGGACCAGGCTCCGCTCTGGATGCTTCACATGGGTTCACTGCCGTGATCTGCGAGGACCAGGATCCGCTCTGGACGTTTTCCACGGGGTCAGAAGTGACATAATCCGCGTTCCACATAGCCAGAAATTTTGCTCTAGATGCTTCCCACGGGTTCACTGCCGTGTTCGGGGAGGACTAGGCTCCGCTCTGGATGCTTCACACGGGTTCACTGCCGTGCCCTGCGAGGACCAGGATCCGCTCTAGAAGTTTTCCACGGGGTCAGAAGTGACATAATCCATGTTCCACGTAGCCAGGAATTTTGCTCTAGATGTTTCCCACGGATTCACTTCCATGTTCGGCGAGGACTAGGCTCCGCTCTGGATGCTTCACACGGGTTCACTGCCGTGCTCTGCGAGGACCAGGATCCGCTCTGGACGTTTTCCACGGGGTCAGAAGTGACATAATCCGCGTTCCACGTAGCCAGGAATTTTTTTCTAGATGCTTCCTACGGGTTCACTGCCGTGTTCGGCGAGGACTAGGCTCCACTCTGGATGCTTCACACGGGGTCATTGCCGTGCTCTGCGAGGACCAGGATCCGCTTTGGACGTTTTCCACGGGGTCAGAAGTGACATAATCCACGTTCCACGTAGCCAGGAATTTTGTTCTAGATGCTTCCCACGGGTTCACTGCCGTGTTCGGCAAAGACTAGGCTCCGCTCTGGATGCTTCACACGGGTTCACTGCCGTGCTCTGCGAGGACCAGGATCCGCTCTGGACGTTTTCCACGGGGTCAGAAGTGACATAATTCGCGTTCCACGTAGCCAGGAATTTTGCTCTGGATACTTCCTACGGGTTCACTTCCGTATTCGGCGAGGACCAGGCTCCGCTCTGGATGCTTCACACGGGTTCACTGTCGTGCTCTGCGAGGACCAGGATCCACTCTGGACGTTTTCCACGGGGTCAGAAGTGACATAATCCGCGTTCCACGTAGCCAGGAATTTTGCTCTGGATGCTTCCCACGGGTTCACTGCCGTGTTTGGCGAGGACCAGGCTCCGCTCTGGATGCTTCACACGGGTTTACTGCCGTGCTCTGCGAGAACCAGGATCCGCTCTGGACGTTTTCCATGGGGTCAAAAGTGACATAATCTGCGTTCCACGTAGCCAGGAATTTTGCTCTGGATGCTTCCCACGGATTCACTGCCGTGTTCGGCGAGGACCAGGCTCCGCTCTGGACGTTTTCCACGGGGTCAGGAGTGACATAATCCGCGTTCCACGTAACCAGGAATTTTGCTCTAGATGCTTCCCACGGGTTCACTGCCATATTCGGCGAGGACTAGGCTTCGCTCTGGATGCTTCATAAGGGTTCACTGTCGTGCTCTGCGAGGACCAGGATCCGCTCTGGATGTTTTCCACGGGGTCAAAAGGGACATAATCCGCGTTCCACGTAGCCAGGAAGGGTCGACTTTATCAGCATTTCACGGAGTCTGAGTTTGACTCTCGGTCGTCTGTACACCGCCGAGTCATGGAACTGGGAGTTGCCGCTGTTCCGCTTTGCTTGATGTTGTGTCTGTTGTAATGAGACGACTGTTGAGATGATCTCCAGGCTATCTGTGAACCGTCGAGGTTTGGCTTCTTCTTCTGATGAAAACCTGGGGAGGAAATGTGTGATTCCCTCTTTGTTTGCGCCCCTGGATTGTATACAGGGATTGATGTAATATTACCTGTAGGGCATAAATTTCATTCATTCATTTTTTTTTATTTCTTTCCGCGATGCTCTATCATTTCAGCTTTTATATCGCGAAGGTCGCGATTGCCCAATCATTTCGGCTATTTTTCGCGGTGCCCAATCATTTCGGCTATTTGTTTTATTTTTACTCGCTGCTTTTTATTGCGAGTTGCCCAATCATTTCGGCTATTTTGCATGCATACATTTTTTACTTGCTGCTTCTGTTGCAAGTTGCCCCATCATTTCGGCTATTTCGTGTGCATGTGTGGCTTGCTAGCTTTTCGCTGCAAGCTAGGGATTAGACGCCGATTTCGGCATCAGCACCGCTACAACTGGAATATTGCCAGGAGCGAATCATCATTTGCCTCTGTCGATATCGAACAAAAGTGGCTTAGCGAACAGGGTTAGGATCCTGTCGACTAAGGCTTTTGACTTCATGAGCCGTAAGGGTCTCACAAAGGTATTTCTCCCTGTGAGTCATGAGGATCTCGTAGGTGTGTTTTCTCCTTAGGAATCGTGAGAATTCCTAAGTGTATGTTCTCTTATAAGTCATAAAGATCTTATAAGAGAGTTTTCTCCTTATAAGTCGAGGGGACTCACAAGGGTTGTTCACCGTGCGAACATATCCCTAGTCACGGATGGGACTTCGCTAGGGAAATGTTTATTCGCATCCGTGGATTGTATACAAGGGTCAGTATTGAGCCGCTTGTAGGGCAATAGTGGAGGTTGTGGGGGCTGCTTAAGAACAGGTTCAGGTCCCTGTAACTTAAGACTTTTGAATCTTATGAGCCGTGAGGGTCTCATAAGAGGATTCTCCTTACGAGTCGTGAGGATCTCGCAAGTGCAATTTCTCCTTAGGAATCGTGGGGATCCCTAAGTGTGTTGCTCCCTTGTGAGTTGTAAGGATCTCACGCGGGTGATTTCTCCTCACAAGGTCGAGAGGACCTTGCAAGTGTCCTTTAACGAGGTTGCGCCCTTTCGGGTTTTCACAAACACTAGCCGGTAGCCCTGCTGTTTTTACTCACGGAGCCCTTTCGGGTTTTCATCCGTGCCCATTTTGCTTATGAACATACTGTTTTCCTTTTTTGTTTTTCTCTTTTTTTTTATTCTTTCTTTTTTTTCAAACGAGGTTGCGCTCTTTTGGGTTTTCACAAAACTCGCCGGTAGCCCTGCTGTTTTTTACTCACGGAGCCCTTTCGGGTTTTCATCCGTGCCCATTTTGCTTATGGACATACCGTTTTTTTTGTATCAGCTTTTGGGATGCTGCAATCCATCGTAGTTTATTGGCGTCTCGGTCAACAGCTAGTTTTAGGACATAGTGGTCCGTTATTAGTTTAAGGACGTTTCGGTCCGCTGTTAGTTTAAGGACGTTTCGGTCCGTTGGTAGTTTAAGGACGTTTTGGTCCGCTATAAAGTAAGCTGGTTACTACTTATAGAGTTTGGGCTTAGGAAGATAGCGAGCGGACATAGTCGTCGTCATCTATCATTGACCTAGGCCGTGACTCGTCAAGCGTAGTACATCGTCAGGAAGCGACCGTTTATTGGCCTGAAGGGTCTTTCACCATGCATGTCCATGAGTAGATAGGCCCCATCCTGGTAGACCTTGTCTATGATGTGCGGGCCTTCATAGTTCGGCTCGAATTTTCCCTGCTTGGCACGATTGGGGATCATTGGTCTTTTGACCACTAGCACGGGTTCGCCTTGGCGGAATGTCCTCGGCCTGGTCAATCTTTCATATGAGCGCGTCATCTTTGCTTTATAAGCTTCCAGATTTTGCTGCGCCAGGAGCCGGGTTTCATCAGGGGCATCGAGCTCCTCGAGGCGAAGGTGAGCGTTCTCTTCGTCCGTTAGCTCATAATGGACTGCTACTCGTAGAGAGGGTAACTCTACCTCGAGGGGGAGTACCGCTTCTGTACCGAATACCAATGCGTACATCGTTGTGTTCGTGGCCGTCTTGAACGTAGTTCGATATGCCCAGAGAGCTTCATGCAGTCTCTCGTGCCAGTCCTTCTTATTTCGGGACACCGTCTTCTTCACGATTTTCGTCAAGGTCTTGTTGAAAGCCTCCGCTAGACCGTTGGCTCGGGGATTATAAACTGAGGAGTATCTCCAGTCTATGTTGTGCTATTGTGCGAAGCGGCTGATCTTGTGGCTTCTGTAGGCTGGCCCGTTATCGGAGATGATCCGTCGCGGAGTTCCAAACCGATAAATAACGTGCGTCTTGAAGAAGTGGAGGATATTCTCCGTCTTTACTTCCCTCAGCGGTACTGCTTCTGCCTATTTGGAGAAGTAATCAGTTGTCTCTAAAATGAATCGATGTCCTCTGGACGATGCTGGTTCAATGGGGCCGATTATGTCAGTTCCCCACATTTCGAACTACCAGCTAGCCACCGTCAGATGTAGTGGATTTGGATGTTGGTGGATGAAGTCCCCATGGATCTGGCATGAGTGGCATTGCTTTGCATACTCAAGGCAGTCCTGAATCATCGTGGGCCAATAATAACCATCCGTTTAATCTTCAGCTTTATCTTCGAGCCGGCTTGGTGAGAACCGCAGAGTCCGTCGTGAACCTCTTGGACGACTCTTTTTGCTTCCTCAGGTCCTAGGCATCTTAACCACAAAGAATCAAATGATCTCTTATACAGAGTATCATTGACGAAGGTGAAAGACAGAGCTCGTTTCATAAGCTGATATCTTGAGGACGCATCTTCAGGCGTTCGACGGGATTTGAAGTATTCTATAAAGACTTCTCTCTAATCCTCAGCATTTTCCTGGTCTTTTATTTGCATAGCCATTTGCTCAGTCGCTCCTTTTTCTTCGGATGACTACGGAGATATTTCCGCTGGTGCAAGAACCCGACGGTTTTGCACAACGATCCTCACGTCATCGAGGTTCTCGTCGGCCGGTTATTTAGCGATCTTGGCTAATGCATCCGCTTTGCTATTTTCTGCACGCGGTATGCTTTCCAAGGTGTAGGAAGGAATTTGAGTCAGCAGTTGCTGCACTCTTTCGCCGTATTTCACCAACTCTAGTTTGCACGTTTGATAGTCGCTATTTACTTGACTAACGACCAATTGGGAGTCTCCATATATGAGGAGGTTTTCAATTCCCATGTTGATGGAGATCTCGAGACCTGCTATCAAGGCTTCATACTCGGCTTCGTTGTTCGTCCTCGGCTCTGTTAAGGAGAAAGCAAAGCGCATTATCCCTCCTTGTGGAGTCACGAAGATGAGGCCTACCTCTGATTTGATTATAGGCGTGTTCTGTTTGTGCTTCTTCATGGAAGACGCTCCATCAAAATAAAGTTCCCACCGGGTACCACTTTCGTCGATCGTGTCAAACGCATGTTCGTCTGGCAGTTCACAATTCAAGGGAGAATCGGCCGGTATCGGATGTTCGGCGAGGAAGTCGGCGATGGCCTGGCCTTTCACTGCCTTAAGAGGCTGATAGGTTATTGAGAACTCCATCAAGAGCAGGGCCCATTTAGCGAGTCTCCCCGTCAGTATGGCCTTTAACATCAAATATTTGAGGGGATCCACCTTCGATATGAGACGGACTTCATGCGCCAACGCATAGTGCCTGAGCTTTGTTATCGCGAAGATCAATGCTAGGCAGTGCTTTTCGATAGGAGAGTAATTGCTTTCTGCCCCCAGTAGAACTCGACTCAAGTAATAGAGAGCTCTTTCTTTCCCTTGGTCGTTCTCTTGTGCCCATAATGCGCCTAAGGAACCTTCGAGAGCTGTTGTATAAAGAATAAAGGGCTTTCCCTTGACCGGAGCGGCCAGCACTGGCGGGTTCTGCAGATACTACTTGATTTCGTCCAGCGCGCCTTGGCATTTGTGATCCCAGACGAACGGGGTTCCCTTCTTCATCAGGTGACTATAAGGACGACACTTGCCAGAGAGATTGGTTATAAATCGCCGGATATACGCGAGCTTCCCTTGGAGAGACCGCAATTGTTTGAGAGTCCTTGGCGGAGGCATTTCCATGATCGCCTTGATCTTTGACGGATCTATCTCGATATCTCGGTGTCGGACGATGAATCCTAAGAATTTACATGAGGACACCCCGAACGCGCATTTGAGAGGGTTCATCTTCAAGTTGTATTGCCGAAGGCGTTGAAATACGATCTTCAGATGTTCGAGATGTTCCTCGTATGATTTGCTTTTCACCACGAGGTCGTCGATATAGCATTCGACGATTTCATGTATGAGGTCATCGAAGATCTTCGTCATGGCCCTCTGATAGGTGGCACCGGCATTCTTTAGACCGAAAGGCATCACTTTGTAGCAGAATATGCCCAAGGGGGTCCGGAAAGCGGTGTGCTTCTGGTCCTCGAGATGCATCTTTATCTGATTATATCCTGATGAGCCGTCCATGAAGGAGAAAACTTCGTGAGTGGACGTGTTGTCTATCATCAGCTCGGTGACCGGTACTGGGAAGTCGTCCTTCGGGCAAGCTTTATTGAGATCCCGAAAGTCCACACATATGCGCACTGTCCAATTCTTCTTCATCACTGGGACGATGTTGGCGATCCAATCAGGATACTGAACTTCTTGGGTAAAGCCGGAGTCGAGCAGCTTCTTGACCTCGGCGTTGATACTCATCTCAAGCTCGAGTCACATTCTTCTCAGCGCTTGTTTGATCGGCTTAACGTCCGAAGAATCGCCAATTTGTGGACCGCAATCTCTGGATCTAATCCTAGCATTTCGGAATAGTTCCATGCGAAGCAATCTCTATGCTGCATAAGCACGTCTTTTAGCGCAGCCACCCTTTCTTCAGATAGCAGCTCACTGACGAATGTCGGTCGCGGGTCCCTTGTCGTCCCCAAATCAATTTTCTTGAGGTTATCTGCAGTGGTATGTATTCCATCTTCCAGCTCTTTTGGCGCTGGTGGAAATTCTGAGATCACCTCGTTATCATTGTTTTTGAAGCACCAGGGGAGGTCATCCCTATCCTTAGGCTCTTCTTTTGATAGTGTTATCATATGACAGGTACGAGCTCACTTCCACGACCGATGTTGATCTGGTTCTACTCTCGCTGTATGCGCGGCTTTTGGTCCGTGCTTCTGTGGCGGATTTATCCTCCAACTACTGGATAGAGCGAACTTGCCGAGCTGATATTGGTCTTCGACCTAGTTCTTGAAGGTGAAGCAGTCTTCAATAGGATGTCCTATTGCCCTATGATAGGAGCAATAGTCCGGGCGAGAGACTTCGCCTGCTTGCTCGGGGTGCTTGGACTCTGGGAAGGTAATCATCTGATATTTTATGACAAGATCAAGTATCTTTTTTGTCTTGTTTTGAGGAAAAGAGTATGCTCGACTCATCTTCTTCATAAGGGACAAATCCGGACCGCTCGATTCCCGATCGCGTGACTTCTTGGTCCCGCTTTGTCGCTGTCGAATGCCTTTTCCGCTCTTTGACTTGTTTCTGCCTCTACATCGGGCCTTTTGTACAACAAGTTCACAGGGAGGGGCATTTTCATCTTTCGCAGCAAGTTGAAGAAGGCGCTGTGTCCTGGCTTTCTCGTAGATGGCCATTTCGTGATTATGGTCGTCTCGAACTTTTTGACCAGCTTCTCTTATAAGCTTGTCCATTTGTTCTTCGAACGACGGACTGGGCATTTTCACGTCGGGGGCTCTTTCTGGTTCAGGGTTAGCATCCTCCCATTGAGCATCTCCTTCTTCATCAAAGTCATGTACGACATAGCAATCGTGGAGTAGCTCCTGTTTCTTGGACCGAACATATCCAAGCCCGATCGCTTCCATTCTCCTGTTGGGCAACTTGCGCTGAGTTTCGGGAACGTTCCATATCCTGTCATAGAACTTAGCTTTTCGAGCGGTCTGTTTGAAGGGTATTTCTTGGCGCTTCAACAGCCTTTTCAAGCCTTCTGTATAATATCTAGGCAGACGGATGGGCTGGAGCGTGTCAAGTATAGAATTCACGCCGTGCCAGATTTCTTTCTCCACTTTGGTTTCTTCGAAGCGGTAGAATAGGATCGCCTTTTGACCTTCTCGCCTGGGAGGGACATAGAACATCTGCAGCTCTTCCATACTGTAGGTATCAAGCACGTCTAGTTCTTTATGATGTTTGGGCGGAACCATGGCAACTTGCAAACTTTGCTCTTCATCAGCGAATGTTTGTATTGAAGGATGTTCATATCATAATATTGCAATTCATTCGCCCCACTTTTATTCATTTTATAAGTAAACAGGTACTCTTGACGTACGTTTGTTGCATGTTACAGGATACATGCTCCTGAAGCGAATACAGTGAAAAAGACGAAAGTTGATACAGAAAAGGGACTTTTGACCAACAAGTAGACGGATCCTAGTCAAGCCTAGACTAATCACAGTTCACATAAGTGCAAGGCAACGCAAGGTCTAAACATGTCAAGGTGAAACGGTTAAAAAACCAATACAAATCTTCACTGAAGATCTGGAGAAGAGTAAGAAGCCAAACAGAGAAATGGGATGAATAAATAATAAGCCCACACAACCAAAATGAAGCCCAGAAAAGATGGTGGAGTAATCCCACCAAAGGGCCACGGAACCATGGCCCAAACCCCCCATATGTCGCGGTTCCGCGGCCGTATGGCGCCCGTGTCGGTGGAATTTTCTGTTGTCGGTGTGTCGGTGCAGGTGTTGGGATTTTCAGTGGGCATATCTGTAAAATCATGTGTGCGAGAATCTGTAACCCTAACTTCCCTGTTTACTTATAAATTGTACTCACAATCTGTAAAAAGCTATGCCTCTTTTTCAATCAATAAAATTCAGAATTGTTGGGAGATCTAGAGCATCATTTTTGTAAGTGTTTTTAATTTTTATGCCTTAGTGTTAATTCTTTTCTTGCCCTAGCTAGCTAGTATAATTATTGCAGTAGAGTAATCATATCACTTGCCTTAGTTAACTAGTATAGTTCTTTTTAATCTGCAGTAGATAAGTAATAATTTTAGACCTAAACAGCACACATTAAAACATAACAAAAAATATCATTTTTAGAAATTCCCCTAATGAGTGAGTAAAATCCTCGCTTGTTAGGGTTAGGAATAAGGGAGGGAGTGAGAGATGAATATCTCTCACCTCCTTCAATGCCAATACATTTTTCATAACTAGAACTTCATGCGCGCATGCATGATCCGCTCCCTATGGCACCCTACCTACGAGGTAACGGTGAACCGTAGTATAAAGGGCCGGACATACATGACGTCCATGAAGGTTGTAGCAATTAATAGGAAAGGACGGACAAGGATCTAGAGGAAGAAACTTCGTTTCTTCCCAATCATCCTAATCCCCTTTGCTAATAATTGTTATGATATCTAAAAAAGCTTTAATTAAAAGGCATTGAAAGAGGTGACAATATTAATCTCATCAACCCTACCTTAGACCTAATCCTAACAAGTTCTTTAATATCGTATAAATTAGTTTTTAAATCAATCAGCAAAAAACCAAACCACCATCGGAATCAACTCGTAAAAACACAAATCAGAAAATTACACATCTCTGTGGATCGACCCGTACTCACCAGCTAGCTGCAAAGCGACGCCGTTTCTGATTACGGTAAACAAGTATTTTTGGATTAATCAAATGGCGCCGTTGCCGGGGATGGCGTAATCTTTCTTTTGTGTAATTTAAGGTTGATTTAAATTTTTAAAAAATCATAAAAATCAGAAAATACAAAAATACAAAAATTTTATCAATTTTTATCTGTTTGAAGGGTTTATTGTTTGAATCTTGTAGGAACAGCGAAGGATTGCGAATCTGGAAATTTACAGAGGGTTAAACAGAAAAGTGCACATCAGAACAGAGAAGAAAGTTCACAACAGAGCAGTAGAATTTTTTTCAGGAGCTGATCTCCTCCTTCCACCGCGCTTCCGCGGCAAAGGTGGGCCCCAGGCGGCGGTTCCGCGGCCCTTTCAGCTCTTCTCTGTGTAAAAATTGCATGGTTTGTTTTCTCTTTCTCCCCTCTGTCAACCTCCATATATCTCTCTGTAAAAACTTTCTGCAGGAATTCTTTGCGCTAAAAAAAAAATTCTTCTTCCCCCTTCTAAATAACAGATTTTCTGCAGGTTTCTTTGCGCCGCGCTAAAAATTGATTGCAAGTGAATTTTATTGTTTTGCATAATTTAATTGGACTTTAAGGGGCTAATTGACCAAACTCAGATTGGGTGGGGATTTCATCACCCTTCCCAAGACCCCAGAAATCACCTTAAAGCATTTTGCATCGACCACAATTAATTAAAAAATACTAGACTCAGACCTAAGGACATCGAGCTCAATAGGAAAGGACTAGTATAGGCATCGACCGTTTATCCTAACTGACTTTACGGTGTCTAGACTAGTGGTTATTAATTAGGCCCACTATTATGGTTCCTTCCCACTTACCTGGCCGTACTTGTCGGTGAAGAGGCGGTTTGAGGTCCTATTTCTAGCCCTAGTTAGGAGCTGTCTAGCAGACCCAGGTGACCCTAGATCTAGGCCTGATTGTGCATGTGTGGTTGATACATTTGTGTCACGAGTCCCTTTTCAAGAACCTCTTTGCAAGACTCTCACATAAAAAAAAAGAAAAATCTTTTCAAAACTTGCAACTTGTCGCTAAAGGAAACTTGCAACTCACTTCCACCACTTCCCTTCACTGACGTTATCTTACCTCCACATTCTGTCTTTTTTTTTCTGACTACACTACCCCTTTAGTGTATGTCACTTTGGACTAGGGATACTAACGCCCGATTAGTCCGTGTTTCATTGGTACCGACCGACGAACCTTTCGACACTGAAGTCGACATTCCGTCCACTTTCTTACCCTCACCTTCAAATTCTTTCACCGAAGGCATGTCGGGATTCAACCCCAACAATACCTTACCGACGGGAAGGATTCCACCTCCGTTAGGTGCGAATAACCCGAACCAACCGCCTGTTGAAGCGCCCGCACGAGTTGCGCTCCAGGATCTCTTTTACCCCATCCGCACTTCTTTACCTACCTGTCTTTCACCCCCACCGGCAAATGGGGACAATTTTGAAATAAAACCACATTTCATCAATATGCTGCCAAAATTTCATGGTTTGGAATCTGAAGATGCATATATATTTATCAATAAATTCCAAAATGTGTGCGCTATGATGAAAACAACCCAATTAAGTGATGACGCTATAAGGCTAAGGGTCATTCCTTTCACCTTATATGACCTAGCCGAGAAGTGGCTATACAGCACCGCATCACATTCCATTAGAAATTGGGACGAGTTTGTGAAAGCTTTTCTGAAAAAGTTCTATCCTCATCACAAAACTGCTAGAATCCGCAATGAAATAATTCAATTCTCACAACTTCCTTCCGAACCATTTTGGAAGTGCTTCGAGAGATTTAAGGACCTACTCGTTCAATGCCCTCATCATGGGATCGAAAGTTGGCAACTTTGCCAAACATTATACGAGGGATTGAACTCGGCAACGAAGCAGTTGTTAGAAACTATATGTCAAGGTCATTTTCTCTCCAAGTCTAGTGACGAAGCGTGGCAGTTTCTTGAGGATCTTAGTGAGCAAACAATTCAATGGGAGAGTACCAAGACCACATCATCTTCTTCTAGTGGTCAATCTAGGGTAGGCATACATCAAGTAGAGATGTCGATTGCTATGAAGGCCGAGATGGCCGCTCTTACGAAAAAGCTAGAAGCGATTGAGACCAAACTCTCATCGCCTTCTCCTGCCCCTGTTATGCCTCCACGAACTGTCTGTGCTTGTTGTGCGGATCCATCGCACCTAACCGAAGAGTTTCCTTATAATGCATCTACTCAAGGACAGGATCAGGTCAATGCTGCATTTCAGCAACGACAAAGAAATGATCCGTACTCTTCGACATACAATCCGGGGTGGAGGAGTCACCCAAATTTCGCTTGGAACCAAAATCAACAATTCCAAGGAAATAACAATTTTCAAAGACCTCCTCCTCCACAACAACAACAAGCACCTTCACAAACTCAATTTCAACAGCAACCTTTTCAACAGCAACCTTACCCTAATCAGGTGAACAATTTTGTGCCTAACAATGCTTACCAGCCAAACAATTATGTTCAACCTAATAATAATGATAAGGTTAGCTCGCTCGAAAGAAGTCTAGATGCGTTCCTTAAGCAATCTACACAGTCTACAGCAAGACTAGAGACTTCTATTCAATCTTTGGTGCAAAACAGTGCCTCACACAATCAAAGCATCAAATCTATTGAGGCACAAATTGCACAACTCAATGCAGCTTTGAGCGAGCGCGAAAAAGGAAAACTCCCGTCTCAACCACTGCCCAACCCCGGTCATGCACATGCCGCATATCAACAGCAGAATCATAACGTAAATGCTGTGACCACGTTGAGATCGGGAAAAGTGTTGCAAAACAATGTGGGTATTAACAATGACACCCCTGCCGGTGGCCCCCCTTCTTCTTCTTCACCATTTACTCCTTTTTCAGAGCATATTCTCCACCCTTCACACGGCTTTTCTTCTTCTAGCTCGAATGGACCTATTTCTCACAACACGAACACATCTACACGGGGTGCCGTTCCAACTCGACAATCTAATCCGCAAAAATTGGACTCAACCACCTTTCAAAATGTTCCTTTTCCTAATCGGTTGAGATCCAATAAACCAACTCCACAGATGGAAAAGATTGTTGAGTTGTTCAAACAGGTTAGCATAAATATCCCTCTTTTGGATGCAATCCAACAAGTTCCTTCATATGCAAAAATTTTAAAGGACTTATGCACCAAAAAGAGGAAGTCGCAAGTGCCAAAGAAAGTTTTTGTGGCTAGTGCTATTAGTGATGCTCTTGTAAATTCTTTACCCCCAAAGCAAAAGGACCCCGGGTGTCCTACCATTTCGATAACAATTGGAGACAAGAACATCAATAGAGCACTATTAGATCTTGGCGCGAGTGTCAATCTGCTACCTTATTCTGTGTACGAGCAATTGGGCGTTGGAAAGCTTAAGCCCACTCACTGTACTCTCCAAATGGCCGACCAGTCAATAACCCATCCTAGGGGAGAGCTGGAGGATGTGTTAATTAGAGTAGGGGATTTCATTTTCCCCGTTGACTTTATTGTGATGGATACACAACCTGTCGCTAACCCCCGGAATCAAATTCCGGTAATACTTGGTCGACCATTTCTGGCAACTTCCAACGCAGTGATCAATTGTCGTAATGGTTCAATGAACCTATCTTTCGGCAATATGACAATTGAGCTCAATATTTTCAAGTTGGGAAGTCAGCCGGCTGAGCCTAATGCTAGCGTACTCGATATTTGCTCGATCAATGAGATCGCGGAGGAGGACTGTGAGTTCGAGAATTTTTTGTTCAATCACAGCAATGTTAACGCCACTAGTGCGTTCCTCCTAGAATCCGACACAGCTTTCACGGCGGATAACGATTTTGAGTGTTTTACCTTCGTTGACGACTTTGAAGACTCATCACCTGAATTGGAGTCTTTTGCTTTTTCGGATGAGTTAGTTAAACCATCCGACTCTGTCGCGTACACTCGATTCGAACCTTTGATGGAATCCTTCGAGTTTGAAACAGTTACCCCATTGTTACCATTTATTGTTTCACCTCCTAAACTCGAATTGAAGCTTTTGCCGTCGCACCTAAAATATGCTTATCTAGGTGATAATGAACCTTACCCGTCATTATATCGGCCTCTCTAGCTCTTGAGCAAGAGAAGGCTCTCTTAATGGTCTTACATAATAATCGACAAGCTTTCGGCTGGTCTATGGCAGACATTAAGGGGATTAGTCCCCTCATAGTCGAACATCATATACACTTGATGGATGATGCCAAGCCGGCAAGGGATCCACAAAGACGCCTCAACCCCATCATGAAAGAGGCTGTTAAGAAGGAGATTGTCAAGTGTCTGGATAGTGGTATCATTTACCCTATCTCGGATAGCCAATGGGTTAGCCCAATCCACGTCGTGCCAAATAAATCGGGCATTACGGTCATTACCAATGAGTCAAATGAGTTAATTCCCACTCGCACCCAAATTGGGTGGCAAGTCTGCATAGACTATAGAAAACTCAATGCCGCGACAAGGAAAGACCACTTTCCTTTACCTTTCATTGACCAAATGCTCGAGCGGTTGGCAGGGCACGAGTTCTATTGCTTTCTAGATGGCTATTCCGGTTACAACCAAGTCCCCATCGCCAAAGAGGATCAAGACAAGACAACATTCACTTGTCCCTTTGGCACTTTTGCTTATCGTCGCATGCCCTTTGGGTTATGCAATGCTCCCGCGAAATTTCAGCGGTGTATGATGGGGATCTTTTCAGACATGGTCGAAAAGTTCTTGGAGATCTTTATGGATGATTTCTCCATCTTTGGCGACTTCTTCGACTAGTGTTTACGACATCTTGACGCAGTTCTTACCCGCTGCAGGGATAAGAACCTAACATTGAATTGGGAGAAGTGCCATTTCATGGTGCGAGAAGGCATTGTCTTAAGACATGTCATCTCGCAAAACGGCATCGAGGTTGATAGAGCTAAAATCGAAGTGATTTCTAACCTCCCTCCCCCTAAATGCGTCAAAGATATCAGAGCCTTCCTTGGCCACGCCGGTTTTTACAAACGGTTCATCAAGGACTTTAGCAAGATTGCTAGACCCTTGACTCTCTTACTGGTCAAGGACACAACTTTTGCTTTCGACTCCACTTGCATTGAAGCATTCGAGTCTTTGAAACATTCCCTCATCTCTGTGCCCGTCCTCTCATCTCCCGACTGGACGCACCCTTTTGAAATCATGTGCGACGCATCAGATTTTGCAATTGGCGCTGTTCTTGGACAGCACATTAATAAGATGCCGCACGTGATTTATTATGCTAGACGAACACTAAATGAGGCCCAACTAAACTACACAACAACAGAGAAAGAGTTTTTAGCTGTTGTGTTTGCACTCGAAAAATTTCGGCCTTATTTAATTGGCTCTCCAGTCGTTGTTTATACTGATCATTCAGCTCTTCGCCACCTTTTTGTGAAGAAGGATGCTAAGTCAAGGCTAATACGTTGGATCCTTTTATTACAAGAGTTTGACCTTGTCATTAAAGACAAAAAAGGATGTGAAAACGTAGTAGCTGATCACCTATCACGACTTCCTTCTTTGCCCACGCTCGATCTTCCAATCACTGATGTTTTTCCCGACGAGCAACTCTTGACCGTTTCTTGCGAACCATGGTTCGCCGATATTGTAAACTACTTAGCCACCGGCCTGATACCTAATGATTGGTCGCAACAGGATAAACTTCGATTTTTATCCCAAGTAAAGCATTTTTACTGGGATGAACCCTATCTTTTTAAATACTGTTCCGACCAAATCATTCGTCGGTGTGTACCTGAAAGTGAGGTCAAGAGCGTGCTGTCTTTTTGCCACGATCAAGCATGTGGCGGGCACTTTGGCCCAAAGAAGACAGCCGAGAAAGTTTTGCAGTGTGGTTTCTATTGGCCACGACTCTTCAAGGATGCTTACGAATACTGCAAAACCTGCTCCCGGTGCCAACACTTGGGCCGGATATCGCGGAGAAACGAAATGCCGCTCCAACCAATTTTGGTTGTGGACATTTTTGATGTTTGGGGTATAGATTTCATGGGACCATTTCCTAACTCTTTTGGACATGTGTATATTCTTTTGGCGATTGACTATGTTTCAAAGTGGGTTGAGGCTATGCCCAGCCGAACGAACGATAATAAGGTTGTCGTTTGGTTTCTTAAAGAACACATATTTTCTCGATTTGGGCACTCTCGGGCAACAATAAGTGATAATGGTTCTCAATTTTGCAATAGGACTTTCGAGTCCTTAATGCGCAAATACTCTATCACCCACAAGCTGTCAACGCCATATCACCCCCAAACTTGTGGGCAAGCCGAGGTTTCGAATCGGCAGATCAAGCAAATCTTGGAGAAAACGGTTTCTAAAAACCGTAAGGATTGGTCACTTAAATTGATAGATGCACTATGGGCTTTCCGTACTGCATATAAGACCGATCTTGGTATGTCTCCATACCGGCTTGTTTACGGGAAGGCTTGCCACCTCCCAGTGGAGATTGAGCATAAAGCTTTTTGGGCTATCAAAGAGCTGAATTTATCTTTAGGAGATGCGGGCAGCAATCGAAAGCTGCAGTTGAATGAACTAGAAGAGCTGTGGGATGAGGCATATGATAATGCCGTGATTGCTAAGAACCGAGCTAAGGTATTTCATGATAAAAACCTTTTGCGAAAGATATTTAAACCTGGTCAACAGGTTTTACTTAATGATACTCGGTTACATCTTCACCCCGGCAAGCTCCGTTCTAGGTGGAAGGGACCTTTTGTTATCCGCACCGTTTATCTGCACGGTGCGGTTGATCTTGAGAACCCGGAGGACGGTACGCTTTTCAAAGTAAATAGGCATCGATTGAAACCGTTCCTCACAGCGGAACATTCGGAGGAGCTCCTGTTTTTGCAGGAACCGATCTACACTGATTAATTTTCCTCCACATTCACCCCCGAATTCCTATTCTTCCAAAACATTATTTCAAATAAGTTTGGGGGTGTGTATACATTTTGTAAATACATAATTCTAAAATACCATAAAAAATAAAAATCTTTTTGAAAAGTAAAAAAAAAATAATAAAAATATATATATATATAATATTTTGGACCTAATTGTAGAATTCCAGAATTAATAGCTGACATTTTTTTTATTACAAATAAAACCCTCATTTTAGAGGGTGTTTTATACAAATCACCATTCTCTTCCCCTCTATTTAAAGAGAACCGAGCCCCCCCTGCGCTAACCCTAAATTTTTCATCTTCATAAAACCCTAGCCGCCGCCCCCCACCCTCTCCAGAAAATTCTCGCCGCGCCGCCGCCAGACTGCCGCGATCCCGCCGCTGGAGCTGCCTATCGCCGCGCTTCCGCCGCGCCTCTGAAGCATCAGCCCCTGAAATTTTCAGGGGAGGTAAATCTAAACCTTCCCTCTCTGTTTCTTGCATACTTCCTTCTGAAACATCTATATGGCACATAAAATGCAGTTTGAGAGGGATTTTTCCCCAGTTTTCACGCACGAAGTGTACGGTAGATATTTTGCACATGAAATCGAGCAAAGGGGATGGAATTTCCTGACCTATAATCACTCCTCTGCGTTTTCCCTACCTGAACTAGTTGCCCAGTTTTATGAATCAATGGAGGATAATAGTCTAGACAACTTAGGCTACATAAAAATAAATTGGGGAGATCGGGTAATTCACATTGATAGGGACATGATCCATGAAGTCACACTCATACCACGTGTACCTGCACATGACCACCCCTTGCAGTTTGAGGATTATATGCCTTTGATGGGGAATGACTGCGTGAGAGAGCCGCGTAAGGGTATCCAAGCACAGACCCTTTTCGCGAACGTTTTTACTGTGTGCCGGTGGGCACAAAATAATATCTTTGGTAGTTCGCACAACACGACTTTCTTCACCCCCTCCTTACATGTCGTACACACACTAATGATGAAAAATCCACGGTTCGACATGTGCACCGTATTGCTCCATTCTATAGGTGTGGGGAAAAGAGGTACCATCTACCCATGTCCCATGCTAGTCACCCAACTCTGCCGTTATTTCCTCCCCGTCGAGGAATTTGATTCATACATGATAGCCGGAGTTCCGGTTCGACCACTCGTTGAGGGCGTTACTTCGTCCTACTCTAGACTTATTGATATTTGGTCACGAACGGAACCGGTAAAGAATATTCCCGCACGCACCCCTAGCTCTAGCTCTACATCGAGCGGGGAAGAACTGACCCCTCAAGAGCATGCACGATTGATGCGGAGAACGGTAAGAAGAATTGATTCTTTGAGGGATGAGTTTCGGGCGATAGCAAGAGATCACGACCGTCGGTTGACGGAAATTGAGAGGGGTATTCAAACCCTTTTGGCTAGAGGGGAACGATCATGTTCACGCTCACGAGCGAGACGTGGGGCCGGGCAGTGAGGGCACTGCTTAGCTCAAGTTTGGGGGAGAAGATAGTGTATATAGTTATCTTTTGCATTGCATATTTTCATTTTGTATATATTCTTTTTGCATATTTAATTTCTGCATTACATCTTTATATAAAAATCATAAAAATTTGAATAAAAATAATCCAAAAAATTTTAGAAAAAGAAAAACCCATAAAAATTGAAAAAAATTCAAAAATTATAAAAATTAATGTATTCAATTCTGGTTAATTGACTTGAGTTTGATAAATAGGTTAACTGGCTAGGAAAAACTAGATCTTAGACTTAGCAAATTAAAAACCCTAAAAATAACCTTCCTTAGAGTTTAACGGTAGAAAGTATATGTCTTTGTAGGTCATTTAGAAATAGGTAAATTTTGGGTTCACTTCTTGGGATAAGTCGAAACGAAGGAAGAGTATCGAAACTTTTATTAGAGTATAAGTTTGAAAAATAATTCCTAGCTTAAGTCTAGAGTCTAAAAACATATACCCTACAATTTGCACAATCACGCACCTTGAAACTTGGAATAGTAGAAGAGACCTTGAATTGCTCTTGTCTAAAGTCCTTAGTACGAAGAAGAAGAAAAAGTGAATAGAGGAAAAAAAATGGACACTGGTTTTGTGATTACTTAAGGCTAAAACATTGAAAAATATTTAGCGAGGGTACTTCATCACCTAATGCCTTAGACCAACTGGTTTGGGAGTCACTGCTAAAGCCTTGGGTGTTACAAAACTCGGAAGTACGCTTTAAAATGCTAACACATCTTGTAATCGGTTGTTGGTACCTCAAGAAGTATTAACGGTCGTATGAAGGATGTGTAAGCGAAAATTCACCAATTAATAAGAGCTTTGGACAATGGACGAGAGTACGATTGCTTGATTTGAATTTCCAAGTGTAGGGGTGATATTTACACACACATGGGGATATGTGATTAGAGTTTAGATAAGAGAAAGGAATGAAGAATAGAACTTGTATCTTTAGTAGAGTTGATAG
Source organism: Agapanthus africanus (assembly GCA_030015575.1). NCBI lineage: Eukaryota > Viridiplantae > Streptophyta > Magnoliopsida > Asparagales > Amaryllidaceae > Agapanthus > Agapanthus africanus. Next base: position 36,048,429 of record CM057339.1, read on the forward strand.
AAATTCCTAAGCGGAGATGAAACCCTAGAAGGAAAACTTAAGAAATGCCGAAAGCTAAGTAATTCTATAGAACATATATAATCTTAAGTTAAATAATGAGGAAGTGTGAAGAATATGGGTGGGTAATTTGCGGGTCGACGATAATAGAATTCCTTGTTAGAAAACCTAATTAGAAAACAAAAGTCGAAAAAACCAAATTGATAGGATTTTGTGGGTGTAATCCGCTGAAAACCTTCAGGAGACAACACTCCTCCTACTAGGGACACCTAGAGGTTTAACGGCTTGTTGCACGTGCTCAGTGCAATCGCGTTTCCCTGCGAAAGTGCGGCTAGGTTAGGTTTTTATTAAGAATAAAATAATAAGTTTGCTCGAGGACGAACAAAAGATAAGTTTGGGGGTATTTGTTCATATCATAATATTGCAATTCATACGCCCCACTTTTATTCATTTTATAAGTAAACATGTACTCTTGACGCACGTTTGTTGCATGTTACAGGATACAGACTCCTGAAGCGAATACAGTGAAAAAGACGAAAGTTGATACAGAAAAGGGACTTTTGACCAACAAGTAGACGGATCCTAGTCAAGCCCAGACTAATCACAGTTCACATAAGTGCAAGGCAACGCAAGGTCTAAACATGTCAAGGTGAAACGGTTAAAAGACCAATACAAATCTTCACTGAAGATCTGGAGAAGAGTAAGAAGCCAAACAGAGAAATGGGATGAATAAATAACAAGCCCACACAACCAAAATGAAGCCCAGAAAAGATGGTGGAGTAATCCCACCAAAGGGCCGCGGAACCGCGGCCCAAACCCCCCATATGCCGCGGTTCCGCGGCCGTATGGCGCCCGTGTCGGTGGAATTTTCTGCTGTCGGTGTGTCGGTGCAGGTGTTGGGATTTTCAGTGGGCATATCTGTAAAATCATGTGTGCGAGAATCTGTAACCCTAGCTTCCATGTTTACTTATAAATTGTACTCACAATCTGTAAAAAGCTATGCCTCTTTTTCAATCAATAAAATTCAGAATTGTTGGGAGATCTAGAGCATCATTTTTGTAAGTGTTTTTAATTTTTATGCCTTAGTGTTAATTCTTTTCTTGCCCTAGCTAGCTAGTATAATTATTGCAGTAGAGTAATCATATCACTTGCCTTAGTTAACTAGTATAGTTCTTTTTAATCTGCAGTAGATAAGTAATAATTTTAGACCTAAACAGCACACATTAAAACATAACAAAAAATGTCATTTTTAGAAATTCCCCTAATGAGTGAGTAAAATCCTCGCTTGTTAGGGTTAGGAACAAGGGAGGGAGGGAGAGATGAATATCTCTCACCTCCTTCAATGCCAATACATTTCTCATAACTAGAACTTCATGCACTCATGCATGATCCGCTCTCTACGGCACCCTACCTACGAGGTAACGGTGAACCGTAGTATAAAGGGCCGGACATACATGACGTCCATGAAGGTTGTAGCAATTAATAGGAAAGGACGGACAAGGATCTAGAGGAAGAAACTTCGTTTTTCCCAATCATCCTAATCCGCTTTGCTAATAATTGTTATGATATCTAAAAAAGCTTTAATTAAAAGGCATTGAAAGAGGTGACAATATTAATCTCATCAACCCTACCTTAGACCTAATCCTAACAAGTTCTTTAATATCGTATAAATTAGTTTTTAAATCAATCAGCAAAAAACCAAACCACCATCGGAATCAACTCGTAAAAACACAAATCAGAAAATTACACATCTCTGTGGATCGACCCGTACTCACCGGCTAGCTGCAAAGCGACGCCGTTTCTGATTACGGTAAACAAGTATTTTTGGATTAATCAAAGGACGAACGGAGAATATAGCATGGACCTCTTCTTCCGAGACACTGCCAAAGATCAACATAGGAGCGGACGGTCCTGGCTTGTTGTACTGGGGCGGGCCTGGATAAACTATCTCTTCCTCTTCCTCAGTATCACTCCCGAAGACAGAAATGGTGGTGATAGCTTTGTTCTCCGGCTTGCGACATCTCTCTGTGTCCTCGAAATCTGGCAAAAAGTATTTTGCATCTTCGTACTTACAGACTTCGTTCACGGAGAATGGGTTTAGCTCTCCCGTTACGGTATACTTGAGACCATCCTTAAAGTATTTCATACACTGATGTTGTGTAGAAGGGATGATGTTGTACTCATGTAACCAAGGCCGGCCGAGCAAAGCATTATAGCATGTCTTGGCGTCAATGACATGAAATTTAACGTTTGTGACAAGCAATCCGAAGCGCAGCGTCAGTATCACAGACCCGAGAGTCCGCGATGACTGGGAGTCAAAATCGGAGATGGTGATTTTATCACGAACGAGATGCTGGACGCTCATGCAGATTTCCTTCAACACTCACATGTTGAGGAGATTGACGGAAGACCCATTGTCGACCAGGATTTTTCCTATCTTTATATCGTGACAGTATCCTGAGACATAGAGGGGACGGTTGTGGTCGCACGTCCCAAGGAGGAGGTCTTCATCGTCGAAGGTGATATCGGCTGTATGCACTTCTTCCAGCTCGTCCTTCGTCTTTTCTTCGGCGAGAAAAGCTTGGAATTGCTCTGGCTCTTGTAGCGCCTTGATCAATGAATCTCTTGCTTCTTTGGATAGTAAAAGGGCGTCGAGAATGCTAAGCTGCGAGGGTAACTTCCTCAAGTGTGCCAGAACGTTGTAGTCCACCTTGTTCTTCATTGGCGGATCCTTGGCAGTCAGCTCTTTCATGACTTGGTCATCCAGGGCGATATCCTCAGAGATCTTTTTCTTTTCCCTTATCTTTTCTACTCGTTGGTCCGAGATTTTTCCTGGAAGCATGCGATTGCGCAGCTGAATGTTTTCACAGGCCTTCGATTCTTCCTCCTTCCCCAAGGTGGATTCTTTAAAGAGAGGGCCAAGAGCCATCTCTTCGTCAGAGTCGCTTCCGAAAGTGAGAACCTGTGATCCCCTGGTGTTGACCATGCGACAGTTACCAGTAGTTCTTTTATGCTCCTCGGTCGCACTTCTTTGCTCCCGACGAGTTTTGCGTTTCATCCGCTTAAAATGCTGCCAGTGAGCAACATATCCCTGCCACCATCTTTTAAAAGCGTCGCATTCTTCGGTGGGGTGCGAAATCTTTCGATGATATGAGCAATAGCTAGGATGCATCTCTGCTTCACCGAGAGTGTTTCCTTCAGAGGGTGGCAGCTTCATTCCCATTGATATGGCTTTAGCAAACCTTTTCCTCATCTTGAACTTGTTTTTATCCACGACGGATGTTCCTTGATTCAGCGAGAGTGCCTCGACTCTTTCGTCTAGTCGCCGGCATTTGGCTCTTTCAAATATGGCCATCTCATGCTCCCGATCAGCTTTACTTTTCAGATGAATCTCATTCAGGAAGGCGTCGATCATTTTGTCTAACGACCATAGAAGTTCCGGCTCGGGACCTGCCCCCAGTCTCTTTGTGCAGGGAGCTTCTTCATTATCTAGCGATGAATGAGAGATCACATGGCAGCTTGCTACGTAATCCTCAGATCCATTCAACGATTCTTCTCCATCATCTTCGTCCTCAAGGATGTGGCCGAGGAACTCTTGAAGCGTGATTGGGGTTCGCGCCTTCTGGTTGTACTCTTCCAGCGCGTCAATCTGCTTCTGTAAGTCCGTGCGCTTGTCGCCAGGCTTCACAGACTTTTTAGATTTCTTCTTCCTTTTCGAGGATTTTGACGGCTGAGCATGAACGCTTTGGCTATCACCACCAATCTTTGGAGTTGGGCGCGGCTTCAGCATCCCCTCGATGACCTCAGGTTCCAACGGATTCTTCCATCTGATCGCCGGGCATGTCTGGAGATCATTCAGCATTCTTTTGGTTTTGGCCGAAAGAGCCACCTCCCATGGAGCTTCTTCAACAAAAGAACACGTTGCCCCCGGTGTGTCCATCTTCTTAGAAGTGTGTGGTTGTGGTGGGTTTACTTTCCACTTCTCAGACAGCGCAAACTTACCTTGTAGGTACTGATCCTCGATCCATCCCTTAAAAACGAAGCAATCTTCGATCGGATGGCTTACCGTTTGGTGGTAAGGGCAATGATTGGGATTATTCACTTCGCTGGGTTGCGGTGGTCTCCTTGGATTTGGCAAATTGATAAGCCTGTTGCGCACCGCCAGCTCGAACAGCCTCTTCGTCTTATCCTGCGGGAATGAGTAAGGGCGCTTCATTTTCTCATTGTAATAGCGCCATCTCTCTTCCAATTGATCCGTTAGTCTTGGAGCACTGGGCTGTTGTTGAGTGTTCGCAACGAAGGTCGCCTTCCCTTTACCCTTTTCGTTCCGCGGTTCCGGTTTCGGAGGAGACGGTCTGTGACCCATCTGATCCATCTGGGCCAACTTTTCGATTAAAGCCTGGAATGTGGTCGGTTTGAAGAATATCATGAACTGTGAAATAGTTGCATGAGGGTCTAAGGTGCCCACGAACATGCCCACCGCTGGTGCTTCTTCGATACGCTGTTCACACTTTGACCACAAATTTCGCCATCGGATTGCGTTTTGAACCCAAGTTTCGCCCGACTTCACCCTTGCATTGATCAATGCCATTATTGGAGTGCGTTCACTGGCACTTGCGAATCGCTGGGTGAACAACAACTCCATTTCTGCGAAAGTTTTGACGGAGTTGTTTGGAAGTTCGGAGTACCATTCAAACGTCGTTTTCGACAAGCTGCCGACGAATTGATGGAGCAGAAGCTTATCATCGCCCCCAGTGTTGCCGCACAGAGCTTTGAACTGGGCGACGTGTTGATGGGGATTGCCTATCCCCTTGTACACATGTAATTTCGGGATCGTATAGCCCAGCAGGTATTTTATCTGGTCATACCAGCCCGAATATGGTCACCCAGACTTCACGACCTGGCCAGCCGCTTCATTTGCCTGATGAACTCGTATTTGTTGAGCAATATAATCATCCAGGACGGCCTTGGAGATAGTTTCTTCTTTGGCTGTTGAAAGAGCCGGAGGTGAATTTGATGTTTCTCCTCTGTCGTCTTCGAGGATAATCGGAGGATCTTCAGCTGAAGGGTCTTGCTGGATCATCATACCCACCATGTCTTGGAACAGAAGAGCTATTTGCTTTATATTGGCCGCTTGTTCTGCAGTCTCCTTGTCCTTCTTTTTGAGCATTCTCCGAAGGAATTCAGCATCAGTCTCGTATTCGTGACGTTGTTCCGATGACGCCTCCAGGCTTCCTTTTGGCCCGGTGAGTGCGGCCATTGCAGTCAGCATCTCCTGAAGCTTCTGCTGTTGTTGTTCCTGAGCCCTTGTTATTGATCGGATGAGCGGTCGGTGGCCCGTCGAAGTGCAGCTTTCCTCTTTCCGGAAGCCATGTAAATAGTATATACCACCATGCCCCCAGACTTAGGGCGTTTAGGCTCGGTGTTTTTGTGGTCTGCCATATTTACAGGGGCTTTCTCTGGCCTCCTTCTTTTCTGAGTGGTTGACGTTGAGGCGGCCACTGCAGTGGGCACCCGAGTAGTCGTCATCTTCTGTGGCTTAACAGGATGGTTTTCTTCCTGTCGGACCTTCAGTTTCTTTTGCTGGCGGGAGAAATTTCGATCAATCACCGAGTCTTGGACTTGACGCCAGACCTTGTAGATTTTAGAGGACAGCCGCTGAGGGGACCTTTCTGGCTTTGCTTCCGCAACATTCTCCACCGGAGGAGGAGATATTTTCAGTACAGCGGTAGGAGAATTCTTGCGCACCTTATTCAACAGCTCGAAGCTGTTCCTGGTTGGAACAGCAGCATTAATTTCCGCCATTGGGGCTGGCGGAGTTAGCCCAGAGGGAGAGTTGCCCCCGGCCTTCCTTACCCGGTGCCAGTAGCGACGTCGAGCGCGTTGAGCTGATGGAGTTGGCTCGATGACGGGGATGGCTTCGTCTTGCCCCCTGTTCAGGTGAGGGGCTGTTGCTGGTGTCAGCCTGTTAAAGACTGATGTCCTTTGAGTAGCGAGAGCGGGAGTGGGAGTTGGGACAGTCAATCTTGTAAAGACCGACCCCTTGGCAGGAGAAGCCGCCTTGACGACTTCAGGAGCAGGGTTGGTTACTCTCTTCGGAATAACCTTTTCTTGATGTGCAGGTTTCATCATGGGCCCACCTGAACTTTGGCCCAGTCTGGCGAAGACCAAGGAGCTGGAGCCGGACGACCCGTTGAGAGGGGCCACAGTAGGTGTAAGCCGATCAAAGACCGACTTCTTGGGAGCTTCCGATGTCAGCATAGGAGCGGTGAAGCTCGTTGGCGGGAGCATGGTCCCGAAAAACAACCCTGTGGTGGCTTGAGTGACCTGTTCCACGGGCATCGTGAACAGGGAAGCCACTTAGGGCCCGTAGGTTATGCCCCCAGTTGAGGCAGGACGTGGGTTGCAGCTGCATGTGGAACACTTTGAGTAGGTGAACGCCATTGATCCTTTGCTTTCTGCACCAAGCAAAACTCCAGATCTTAGTATCTCGAAACCTAAGGGCAACCATTAGCAAACCGCGATTGGTTCGCGAACACGACACACGAAGTGTGGAGTGGAAAGAGGAAAAGGTCCCACCGGGCGTGCCAGAATCTGTTCCCCGCCGGATACAGAGACGCGACCGCGCAGGTTCGTCTTGCCTGAAATTCGGGGCAGATGCTAATTGGTGCTATCCGTCCACCTCTCCGAAGATGCCAAGTTGATTTATGGCACCGTGTATCGAAGGTTTAAACGGATGCGGCCAATGTAGCAGACTTCGTCAGATCCCCCCTCGTTTGAGGGGTTTTTGATTGTGGGGACGCTCTTCCCTGCAGGCGCAAGCCCCTGCAGTTAATTACGCTACCGCATCGCGGTAACAACTTTCTCCTTCTCCAGATGGTCACTTCGTGTCGTGGGTGTTTGTTTTGTGTTCGGTTGCCCGTGGATTGTATACGGAGACTAAGTTATGCTGTCGCCCGTAGGACGTGGATTAGTCCAAATCCGTATCTTTCTTAGATTTGGATTTGGGGGGTTGTGTTTAAGGATACGTTACCCTTATTTGAGGCTAAGATCAACTTAAACGTTTGTTAAGGACACGTTAGTCTAATTCTAGACTAAGATCAATTTAACGGGATCATTTAGATCCAACAAAAGAGCAATTGGGCTCTATTGTTTAGTTTAATGACATTACGGTCGACAATTTGTTTAAGGACACTGCGGTCCATTGTTAGTTTTAAGACATCGCGGTCGAGGTTAAGGACATCATAGTCCGTGAACTTAAGGACTCCACAGTCCGATGTTAGTTTTAAGACATCACGGTCGAGGTTAAGGACATCATAATCCGTGGGTTTAAGGACTCCACAGTCCGATGTTAGTTTTAAGACATCACGGTCGAGGTTAAGGACATCATAGTCAATGGATTTAAGGATTCCACAGTCCGATATTAGTTTTAAGACATCACGGTCAAGGTTAAGGACATCATAGTCCATGAGTTTAAGGACCCCACAGTCCGTGGTAATGTGTGGTTGTCGGGACCCGTCACCTCTCTGACAACGTTGAAGGATTACAACGACAGATATCAGAGGAGTAAAAAGATGTACCCTCGAACCGGGTGTAAATTGATTGGAAGAGCAGAAAAGCTCAGTTCAATTTAATTTGAGGACTTATGGCCAGAATTGGGCTAAGTCCAGTTAAAAAAATGTTTTAACATTTTATTTTTGTTCTGCCGGTTAGGCTTTTATTTGGGCTCTGTCCTTTTAATAATGCCAAGTATTGGGCTCTGACATTTTTTGTCTTATACTGAATGCACAACATTTATCAGAACAAGGCATGTTCTGACAGCACGCCACGTGGCACACTAGGTGCTTTGCGCTAGTCAAAGAGCGCGTTGCGCTTCTGTCGGTTAGCGCACATAAGGAGGACACGTGTCGCTTAGCGCTAAGCGCTAGTTTGTTAGTGCACAGCACTTTTAATTTATGAGCGCGCTGCGCCAGTTTATGGGTGCGCCAGTGAGTGACACATGGTGCGCTTGGCACTGAGCGCCAACCCAAGAGCGCAGTGCGCTGTTTTCAGGAGCGCAAAGCACAGATCTTGACACGTGGCAAGTTATGGCGCTGAGCGCCAGTCCAAGAAGCACAAAGGCGCAGTTCATGAGTGCAAAGCACTGTCTAATAGTGCAAAGCGCATTTTAATCAATTTTAAGATCAAAGAACAAACTCATGTTCTTCAAAGGAGGCCTTGCCTCAAGATCCAAGAACAATAGTTCTTATTTTTTATTAAAAGGCTCTGCCTAGATCAGAAGATCTGTGAAGTAAAAGTACTTCTTTTTTTTATATTTTTATGATTAAGACTTTTGATCTTTTCTTTTTATTCAAAGACCTTGGTCTTTTTTATAGATCTAAGATCTTTTTAGAAGACGTTTCTTCTTTTTACGAGATGTTTTCATCTTTGTTTTTTCAAGAATCAATTCTTTACCTTTCTTTTTCTTTGAGTTTTTCTCAAAGTTTGCAGAGGGTTTTTTCTATCTCTTTCAATGTATTCTCTTCTTCTTTTTCTCTTTTTTTTTTCTTGAAGTCTTGGGGTCTTTATATAGTGTCAATTAATTTGTTAAATCAGTTAAAGAGATCTTTCTCTGATTGATTTGGGGATGTTTCCCCACCATTGGATCTTTGATCCTAAGGCTTCTATTTTACCGAAGGCAATCTTCTTGTTTTTAACAAGATTGGAAAATCTTTCCATGCAGAGTTTTTTCTGTTTTTGGTAATTCATTAATTACCATTGGATCATTGATCCAGCGGTGCTTAAAGCGCAATCTTGTCGTTTGGAAAGATTTTGAGAAATCTTTCCTTAACAGAATTTAATTCTGGTTAATTAATGATTTATCATTATTATTAGATCCTTTGATCTAACGGTGGGAATTTTAATTCAAGCGCTGGCGCACCAGCGTTGGACACGTGGCGCGCAGCGCAGAGCGCAATGCAACTGCGCTAGCGCATCCGTGCTTGACACGTGGCACAGCGCGCAGAGCGCAGCGCAACTATGCTAGTGCACCTGTATTAGACACGTGGCACGCAGCGCGGAGCACAGCGTAACTACGCTAGCGCACCTGTATTTAACACGTGGCGCACAGCGCAGAGCGCTGGATCTGAAGCGTTGCTTCAACTTTTTAAATTTTGAATTTTGAAAACAGAGCTTTGCTCTGATTGGGGGTGCGCTGTCTAGGGCTCAACGCTCCTGGCGCTGGCGTGTCTGCTTTTGACACGTGGCGTGCAGCGCGCAGCATGTAAGATCTGAAGCGTTGCTTCAATTTTAGAATTTTGAAATTCAAAATAAAGCTTTGTTCTGATTGGGGAAATATACACTTTGAGCTGCTTATCACCGACATCAAATTTCATGTCATCAACTCCAAGAATTGCTATAATGTTTTGTTCGGCAGGCCTTGATTACACGAGTACACCGTCATCCCTTCTATACAACATTAGTGTATGAAGTATTTCAAGGATGGTTCGGAGTACACCATCACGGGAGACCTAAACCCGTTCTCGGTAAACGAACTCCGGAAATATGAAGACGCAAAGTACTTCCTACCAGACTTCGATGATACGGAAAGGTGTCATAAGCCGAAGAATAAACAGAAATCCGTCGCCACTATCCCAATTTTTGGGAGTGATACCGAGGAATATGAAGAAATAGTCTACTCGGGGCAACTCCAAAAAGAAAATAATAAGTCCGGACCATCTACTCCTATCTTGGTCTTTGGCGGCGACTCAGAGGAAGAGGCCAACACAGTGTTCTCCGTCTGCCCGTCAATGTAAACTTTTGCCGGAACAGATCAGAATCTACAAATTACAATGGCTCCGTCTCGGCATTACAAGGAACTTAATACGCTAGATACATACAGCATACAAGAATTGTAAACTTTCTACGTATCTCCCAGGAAAATAGGTGAAAAAGCGATTCTCTTCTACCAATCTACGGAAAATAAAGTAGAAAAAGAAGTCTGGCATGGTGCCGATTCTGCACACGACAGGTTTCAACCAATTCATCTGCCAAGATACTATGCGGAGGGATTGAAAAGGCTGTTAAGATTCTAATGTGTACCCCGCGAACAAACTGTTTGACAAGCCCAATTCTACAAAAAGATATGGGATATTCCCGGGACTCGGCAAATGATGCCCAACAGGAAGATGGAGACAACCGGGCTCGGTTACGTTCGTTCCAAGAAACGGGAGCAGATCTACAGTTGTCATGTAGTAAACAACTTAAGTGAAGCGGAAAACGCTCTTCCAAATAGCCGTGACATCAAATCGGAGCAAGCTCCTGTTCTAAAAACGTTAAGTCCATCACTGGAAGAACAAATTGACAAGTTAATAAAAGAAGCTTGTCAAACGAGTAGGGACAATCACAGTCGCGAAATGGTCATTTATGAAAAAGCCAAGACGCAGTGTCTCACTCAGCAATCTACGGAGAAAGTAAACCGTAATGCTCTTCACCCCTGGCCCACTACATGTTCTCGCGAAAAGGGAAAATCCCGTAATGGAAGTAAAAATAGGGCAAAGAATGCAAACAACGTTCGAAAACAACAAAGCAGATCCAAGATGCCGTGCAATCGAGAAAAACTCGATTGGAGCCCGTCCTTTATAAAGAACATGGGTCCGCAATACTCTTTCCCTCAAGACAAGACAAGGAAAATATTCAACCTTGTCATGAAGCATAAAATGATGACACTTCCGAAGTCTCGGCAACCCGAACAAATAAACGAGGTCCATCATCCGGATTATTGCTCCTATAACCGAGTAATAGGTCATCCCCTTGAATACTGCTTCACCTTCAAAGAATGAGTAGAAGATCAGTATCAATAAAGTAGGTTCGCTTTATCCGACAGCTGGAGGGTAACCCCTCCGCAAAAGCATGAGCCAAAAAGGACCTATACCGTCAGGATAGGACCGACTCAACATCAAGAATGGAAGCGAACTCGTACCTGCTATATGATAACACCCTCAAAAAAGGGAAGGCACGAGAGTATGAATAACCTCATCGGGTGCTTCGCAAATAAAAACGAGGACAAGGTGATCTCAGAGTTTCCACCAGCGCCAAAAGAGTTGGAAGATGGGATACACACTACGGCGGAAAACCTAAGAAAAATTAACTTAGGGACGGAAAATGATCCGAGGCCAACGATCTTCAGTGAGCTACTATCTGAGAAACAGGTGGCCACGTTAAAAGACGTGCTTATGCAGTATAAAGATTGCTTCCCCTGGAACTACTCCGAAATGTCGGGTCTAGATCTAAAGGTGGTAATACATAAACTGGCTATATCACGGGGAATAAAGCCAATCAAACAGGCGCCAAGAAGAATGCGACTCGAGTTTGAGATGAGTATCAATGCTGAAGTCAAGAAACTAATCGAATCCGGCTTCATCCAAGAAGTTCAATATCCTGACTGGATTGCCAACTTCATTCCAGTGATGAAGAAAAATGAGACAGTGTGCATCTGCGTAGACTTTCGGAACCTCAACAAGGCTTTTTCGAAGGATGACTTCCCAGTGCCCGTTACCGAGATTATGATCGATAACATGTCCACCCATGAGGTCTTCTCCTTCATAGATAGGTCTTCAGGATACAACCAAATAAAAATGCATCCAGAAGACTAAAAGCATACTGCCTTCCGAACCCTGCTGGGCATATTCTGCTATAATGTGATGCCCTTCGGTCTGAAGAACGTTGCGCTACCTACCAGAGGGCCATGACAAAGATTTTCGATAACCTCATCCATGAGATTGTCGAATGCTATATCGACGACCTTGTGGTAAAGAGTAAATCTCACGAGGAGTATTGGGAACATCTAAAAATAGTGTTCCAACGTCTTCGGAAGTATAATCTGAAGATGAATTCTCTAAAATGTTCGTTTGGAGTTTCCTCAGGCAAATTCCCAGGATTCATCATACGTCATCGAGGTATCAAAATCAACCCCTCAAAGATCAAGGAGATTATAGAAACGCCTACTCCAAGAACCCTCAAACAGTTGCGATCTCTTCAAGGAAAGCTCGCGTATATCCGGCGGTTCATAGCCAACCTTTCTGGAAAATGCCGTCCCTACAGTCATTTGATGAAGAAAGGGACCCCGTTCATCTGGGATCAAAAGTGCCAAAATGCACTAGATGAAATTAAACAATACCTGCAAAATCCGCCGGTATTGACCGCTCCGGTTAAGGGAAAACCCCTTATCCTATATACAACCACCCTTGAGTGTTCTCTAGGCGTATTATGGGCATACGAGAACGATCAAGGTAAGGAGAGAGCTCTGTACTATTTGAGTCGGGTTCTCCTAGGGGCAGAAAACAATTATTCCCCCATCGAAAAGGATTGCCTAGCACTAATCTTCGCAATAACGAAGCTCGGACATTACGCCTTGGAACATGAGGTCCATCTCATATCGAAGGTCGATCTTCTCAAATATCTGATGTCAATGGCCATACTAACAAGAAGGCTTGCCAAATGGGCCCTCCTCCTGATGGAGTTCTCAGTAACGTATTGTTCCCTTAAAGCAGTGAAATGTCAAGCTATTGTCAACTTTCTCGCGGAGCATCCGATACCAGCCGACCCCCCCTTGAATTGCGAGTTACCGGATGAACATGCGTTCGACACAATAGAAGATGAGAAAGAAGAAAATGATTCCCAATAGGAACTCTACTTTGATGAAGCATCTTCTGTGAAGAGGCAAAAACAAAACACCCCTATAATCAAAGCCGGGATGGGCCTTATCTTCGTGACTCCGCAAGGAGGGATATTACGTTACGTCCTCTCCTTAACAGAGCTAAGGACCAATAACAAAGATGAATATAAAGTTTTGAAAACAGGTCTCGAGATCGCTATCGACATGGGAATCAAAGACCTCCTCATATATGGAGACTCCCAGCTGATCGTTAGCCAAGTAAATGGCGACTATCAGACATGCAAGCCAGAGCTGATAAAGTATGGCGAAAGAGTGCAGCAACTGCTGACACAAATCCCTTCCTATATCCTGGAGAGTATACCGCATGCAGAAAACAGCAAGGCAGATGCATTGGCCAAATTGGCTAAGGAATTAGCAGATGAAGATCTTGATGACGTGAAGATCATTGTGAAAAACCGCAGGGTTCTCGCGCCAACAGAAATATCTTCGGAAAACCTAATAAATTCATCCAAAGGAAAAGAAATGACTGAACAAGTAACCCTTCAAATAGAGAATGAAGAAAAGGTCATGGACCGGAGGGAAGTCTTCATTGACTACTTTAAGTCCTAACGAACGCCCGAAAATGCGTCGTTTAGACATCAGCTCATGAAAAGAGCTTTGTCTTTCGCCTTCGTCAATGATACTCTCTATAAGAGATCGTTTGATTGTTTATGGTTAAGATGCCTGGGGCCAGAAGAAGCAAAGAAAGTCGTCCAATAAATACATGACGAACCCTGCGGTTCTCACCAAGCTCGACCAAAGATGAAGCTGAAGATAAAAAGAATGGGTTACTATTGGCCCACAATGATTCAGGACTGCTTCGAATATGTGAAGCAGTGTCACTCGTGCCAAATTCACGGGGACTTCATCCATTAACATCCAAATCTGCTACACCCAACAGTGGCTAGCTGGCCGTTTGAGATGTGGGGAACCGATATAATTGGCCTTATCGAACCAGCATCATCCAAAGGACATCGGTTAATATTGGCAACGACCGATTACTTCTTTAATTAGGCAGAATCAGTACCACTAAGTGAGGTGAAGATGGAGAATATCCTACATTTCTTCAGAACCCATGTCATCTATCGTTTCGGAACTCCGCGACGGATAATCTCGGATAATAGGACAGCTTATAGAAGCCATAAAATAAGCCGTTTTGCACAGCAACATAAAATAGATTGTAGATACTCTTCATTATATAATTCTCGGGCCAACAGTCTAGCTGAAGTTTTCAACAAGACCCGGATAAAGATTATAAAGAAAACAGTGTCCAGAAACAAAAAGGAATGGCACGAAAGGCTGCATGAAGCTCTCCGAGCGTACCGAACATCGTTCAAGATGGCCACAAATACAACACCATACGCATTAGTATTCGGCACAGAAGCATTTCTCCCATTGGAAATATAACTCCCCTCTCTACGAATAGTAGTTCGATACGAGCTGAAAGATGAAGAAAATGCTCATCTTAGGCTTGAGGAGCTCTACGCTCTCGACGAAACCCGTTTTATAGCACAGCAAAATCTGGAGGCTTATAAGGTAAGGATGACACAATCATACGAAAACTGACCAGGCCGAGATCATTCTGCCAAGGTGAACTCGTACTAGTCGTCAAAAGACCAATGATCCCCAATCGTGCAAAACGGGGGAAGTTTGAGCCGAACTATGAAGGCCCATACATCATAGACAAAGTCTATCAAGGTGGAGCCTACCTGCTTATGGATATGCATGACGAAAGACCATTCCGGCCAATAAACGTCCAATTCCTCAAAAAATACTATCCTTGACGGGTTACGACTTAGGTCAATGATAGATGACGATGCTTGTGTCCGCTCGCTATCTTCTTGAGTCAGAATTTTGAGAGTAGTATCCAAAAAGCTCCGTCACCCCAAAATGGGAAGGTTGGACCGAGATGTCCCTAAACTAATAATAGACCGAAACATCCTTAAACTAATACTAGCCTCAAAATGGTGATAATAGGACTGAAACATTCTTAAACTAACAACGGGCCGAAATGTCCCTAAACTAATGTCGGACCAAGATGTCCCTAAACTAATAATAGACCGAAAAGTCCTTAAACTAAAACTTCACCTCAAACATGCCGATAATGAACCGAAACTTCCTTAAATTAATAATGGACCGAAACGTTCTTAAACTAATATTCGTCTCAAAAATGGGAATGTTGGACCGAGATGTCCCTAAATTAATAATGGACCGAAATGTCCCTAAACTAATATTCGTCCCCAAAATGGGAATGTTGGACCGAAAAGTCCTTAAACTAAAACTTCGCCTCAAATATGGCGAAAATGGACCGAAACGTCTCTAAACTAGTGCATCAAACAGGGCGCACCGCCCCAAATACGGCGATGTACTCCCTTGAGATCTATATTGCAATCGAAGTCTCAATGGCGAGGGTTGCAACTCATGTCCTACCGGCTACACAGCTACTTCAGCAATGAAGCTACCCCTAAGTCCTACCGGCAAACAGGAGGGCACCTACGGCGAAACTACTTTTAGGAGTTCCATCGTTAAAAAAATGGTATTTCCTCAAGCGAAATGGGCACGGATGAAAACCCGAAAGGGTGCCATGAGTAAAAATAGCAGGACTGTCGGCGAGCTTCGCGAAAATCCGAAAGGGCACAATTTCGTAAAAAGAATGAAAAAAATTATTATGCACAATTGCAAAGCCCTCTCGAATTTGCAAGGGGAAAATACCTGCGTGAGATCCTTACGACTCACAAAGGAGTAACACACTTAGGAACCCCCATGATCCTTAAGGAGAAATCACACTTGCGAGATCCTCACGACTCGTAAAGAGAATTCCCTCTATGAAACCCTCACGGCTCGTCATATTCAAAAGTGTTAAGCTACAGGGATCTAAACCTATTCTTAAGCCATCATATTCCCCTGATAATGCCCTACAGGAAGTCCCATATTGACCATTTTATACAATCCAAGGGTATAAATAAATATATCCCCTACCGAGTTCCACCTATGGTAAAAAATATCCCCATATGGTGAACAACACTTGTGAGTCCTTACGACTTACAAGCAAAAAATACTCTTGAAAGATCCTTACAACTTACAAGAGAAAATATCACTTAGGAATCCGCACGATTCGTAAAGAGAAAATACACTTATGAGATCCTCACGACTCGTAGGGAGAAACACCTTTATAAGACCCTTACGGCTCATAAAGTCAAAAAGCCTTAGTCGACAGGATCCTAACCCTGTTTGCTAAGACACCTTTGTTCAAATCGACAAAGGCAAATGATGATTCGCTCCTGGCAATATTCCAGTTGTAGCGATGTTGATACCTAAACAGGTATGTTCCCTTATAAAAAATCAGAAGAAGAAGGAAAGAGAAAATTCCCCACTAATGGAAGCATCACGTGTGAGCACGTGATCAACAATCCCTTACAAAGAAAACTCAGAGAGGGAAAAGGAAAAAGTTCCCGCTAGTGGAGCATCATATCCAAGCACGTGATGCATCTGTATGTAGAGTAAGCAGCTCCGTTAGTAGGTGGCAACTAAAGACTCACGTGCAAGCACGTGATTATCTTTTACACAAAACGTGTGGGACTCAGTTATAAAACAAAAAAAGAAACAAAGAAGCTCACTTGTTACCACGTGATGCCTTCTCTCTGTTTGGAATCCTGCATACAAACAAACAAGATTAATTCTGGGAAAGGTCAAGTGGTACACGTGATGGGCTCCTAAGCCTTCTGAACCGATAGAATTAAATTCTACTTAAAAGGAAGCAAAAGCTTTATTTGGAAAATATTTCATTGTATTTTTCTAAACAAGAAAGATTATGCTCTATACAACAGAACGCCGTTGGATTAAAGATCCAATGGTGATTAAAAATCACCAATCTACAGAAAAATTCTGTACAGGAAAATATCTTCTCAATCTTGTTAAGAACAACAAACAAAATATCTTCTGTAAAACAGAAGTCCTTAGATTAAAAATCCAACGGTGAATAAAATTCACCGATTGATCTAAAAGATCTTTTTGGCTGATTATAAAATCAATCAAAATCTCTCAATAAGAGATTTTCTAAACAAATTGATTCTTTTCTTTCTCCTATAAATAGGAGCTAAGAAGAAGAAGATAAAAAAGAATGAGAGAGAGAAAAGAAACCTCTCATAAGCAAAAGAAAAGAGAATTTAATTCTACAGAGAAAAGAAGATCTCCTCAAAGAGAAGAAAGAACCCTAGGTAGGAGAAGAAAAATAAAAAGAGAATTTAATTCTCAAGCTAAGAGTTTAACTCTTTTAATAAGAACTTAGTTCTTCCCTTGGTTAAGATCTGCAGAAGCAGATCTTCCCACAAGTTGAGAATTTAATTCTCATCGGAGAGATTCTGCCATGTAGATCCAAAACCTAGGGGAAGATCTAAGTTCAGAGAATTTAATTCTCCCAAAAAGTATATAGGAATTTAACTCCTCTGAATAATTCAATGGTTTAACCCTTCACATAAGAACTCAGTTTTTCGTTATGGTGAAAAGATTTGCAGAAGTAGATCTCTTCACAAGTTGAGAATTTAATTCTCATCGAGGAGATTCCACCACGCAGATCCCAAACCTAAGAGAAAAACTAAGTCCTGAGAATTTAATTCTTATCAAACAAAGGATTTGAAAGTCTCAAAACTCAAGATCTCCATGCACGTAAAGAAAAAGAGCTTAGCCTCCTCAACATGATAAATGGCAAATCACATGCGCCCACGTGAGCATGCTAGTTGAACGAAAGAAAACAAATGAGATTAGGTCACATGCTCCCACGTGGCCCTTGAACAAGACTCTCAAAATAAAAAGGGAATAAAGCCAAGGCAGTTTCTATTTTAAGGGTGCCTCACGTGATATCACGTGGCCCCTTAATAATGCTTAGCACTTTCAGAAGATAAAGAGAATAAAACAAAGGTATTTTTCGCTCATTGGGGCTCCTCACGTGATCTCACGTGACCCAATGGTGCTTAGCACTCAGAAAAGAATAAGTGAACAAATCCAACGGAGCTGCGCCAACTTTTGAATGCCTCACGTGAGAGCATGTGAGCGCTAAGCATACTCCAGTGTCTAACACTATAATGAAGCCAACCTTAGCCCAAATTGAGCTAAGTCTTCCAAAGCCAAAACTCCTTTCAACTGAACCCCAACTATACTCTGGTCTTCCAAAATTGATCATCTCATATGGCATTCAAAGTAATGTTCATCCCAGAGCCTTTTAATCTGACATTTGGTTCAAGGGTACATCTCTTCACACCTCTGATACATGTCGTTGTAATTTTTCAACGTCTTCAGAGAGGTGGTGGGTCCCAACGACCAATAATTATCTGGTGCATTTCCAAACCCATGGGCATATCCAAAACTTTGGACCGTAATGTCCTTAAACTAAACCCTATGGACCGCAACGTCCTAAAACTAACAATGGACCACAACGTCCTAAAATTAAACTCTATGGACTATGACGTCCTTAAACTTATGGACCGTAATGTCCCTAAACTAAACTCCACAGACTATGATGTTTTTAAACTCCACGGACTATGATGTCCTTAAACTTATGGACCGTAATGTCCCTAAACTAAAACAATAGAGCCCACATGCTCTTTTGTAGGATCTAAACGATCACAATATCCCGTTGAGTAGATCTTAGTCTAAAATTAGACTAACGTATCATCAACAAATGTTTGAGTTGTTCTTAATCTAAAACAAGATTAACGATCCTTAAACCAACCAAAACCAAAATTTAAGAAAATACGGATTTGGACTAATCCACGCCCTACGGGCGACAACATAAATTAGTCTCCGTATACAATCCACGGGCAACCAAAAAACAAAACAAACACACGACACGAAGTGACCATATGGAGAAGAAGAAAGCGGTTACCGCGATGCGGTAGCATAATTAACTGCAGGGGCTTGCGCCTGCTGGGAAGAGCGTCCCCACAATCAAAAACCCCTCACAATGAGGGGGAATCTGACGAAGTTTGCTACAACGGACGCATCCGTCTAAACATTTGATACAAGGTGTCATAAATCAACTTGGTACCTTCGGAGAGGTGGACGGATAAAACCAAATAGCATCTGCCCCTAAATTCAGGCAAGACGACCTATGCGGTTCCGTCTCTGTATTCGGCGGCGAACAGATTCTGGCACGCCCGGTGGGACCTTTTTCTCTTTCCACTCCACACTTCGTGTATCCTGTTTCGCAAATGAATCGCGGTTTTCTATGGTTGCCCTTAGATTAGAGATACTAAGATTTGGTGTCTTGCTCCGTGCAGAAAACAGAAGATCAATGGCTTTCAACTGCACTAACTACAACAACTGCAACAACTCCCACTCCGTCCTTGCTGGAGAAGTGACCTATGGGCCTCAAGCGGCCTCCCTTTTTACGATACCAGTGGAACAGGTGACTCAGGCCACCACTGGACTATTCTTTGGGACCATGCTCCCATCCATGAGCTTCAACGCCCCACTGCCGTCGCAAGAAGCTCCGAAGAAGTCGGTTTTTGATCGGCTTACGACTATCGCGGCCCCTCTCAACGGGTCTCCCAAATCCAACGCCTCAGTCTTTAACAGACTGGGCCAAAACTCCAATGGGCCCGTAAAAAAGCCTGCAATACCTGAAGGGGTTATCCCGAAACGGATAGCCATCCCTACCCTGAAGTCGTCAAAGAGACTTCTCCTGCTAAGGGATCAGTCTTCACTAGACTGTCCGCTCCAACTCCCGCTTCAGGCGAAGTCACCAAGGCTGCTTCCCATGCTCGGAAGTCTGCCTTCGACAGGTTGGCCGTCCCCACTCAACGGACGTCAGTTTTCAATAGGCTGGCACTAATGGCAACCCTTCACCAGAACAGGGGGCATGACGAAGTCACCCCCATAACTGAGCAGATACAATCTGCAAGACATACTCGACGTCGCCATTAGCACCGAGTGAGGAAGGCTGGGGGCGGTTCCCCTTCTGGATTGACTCCGCCGGCTCCAACGGTGGAAGTTGATACTGCTGTTCCAACTGGAAACAGCTTTGAACCACTTAGGAGGGTGCGCAGGAACTCTCTGACTGCTGTACTGAAAAGATCTCCTCCACCTCTGGAGAACTTCACGGAGGTGAATCCAGAGCAGCCCCCTCAGCGGCTGTCCTCTAAAATTCACAAGGTCTGGCGACGGGTCTGAGACTCTGTGATTGATCAAGACTACCTCCGCCGACAAAAGAAAATGAAGGTTCGGCAAGAGAAGGACCAACCTGTCAAGCCACAAAAGGTGTCGTCCACTCGGGTGCTCGCTGCAACGGCCCCCTCAACTTCGACCGCTCACAAAAGGAGAAGGGCGGAGAAAACCCCCGTGTCTGCGACGAATCTAAAGGGCATTGAACCTAAACACCCCAAGTCTGGGGGCATGGTGGTGCACACTGTTTATATGGCATTCGGGAAAGAGAATAGCCGTATTTCTATGGTCCACCGACCGCTCACACGATCTGTGATAAAGGCTCAGGAGCAACAGTACAAGCTCCAGGAGATGCTAACGAAGATGGCCGCACTCACTGGGCCAAAAGAAAGCCCAGAGATATCGTCGGAGCAGCGACAAGAACAGGAAACTGATGCCGAATTCCTCCGAAGAATGCTAGAGAGGAAAGATAAAGAGGCCGCGGAATAAGCGGCCAACATAAAATAAATGGCGCTTTTATTCCAAGACATGGTCGGCATAATGATCCAGCCGGACCCTCCAGTCGAAGAGCCTCCAGTAATAATCGAAGACGATAGAGGGGAGTCATCGAACCCTCTTCCGGCTCTATCAGCAGCCAAAGAGGAGACGATCTCCAAAGCCGTCCTGGATGACTATATCGCTTAATAGATTTGAGCCCATCAGGCGAGCGAAGCAGCCAGCCAAATTGTTAAGACTGGACGACCCTATCTAGGTTGGTATGACCAAATAAAGTACCCGTTGGGATATACGATCCCTAAATTCCATGTATATAAGGGGACGGGGAATCCACACCAGCACGTTGATCAATTCAGGGCTCTGTGCGGCAACACTGGGGGTGACGACAAACTGCTGCTTCGCCAGTTTGTTAGCAGCTTGTCGAAGACAGCGTTTGAATGGTACTCCGAGCTCCCAAACGACTCCATTAAGACATTTGCAGAAATGGAGTTACTCTTTACACAAAGGTTCGCAAGCTCTAGAGAACGCACCCCAATCATGGCATTGATCAATGCCAGGGTGAAGCCAGGAGAAACATGGGTTCAGTATGCAATCCGGTGGCGGAACCTATGGTCAAAATGCGAACAACGCATCGAAGAAGCTCCTACGGTGGGCATGTTTGTGGGAACTCTTGATCCGCAGGCGACCATATCCCAGTTCATGATATTTTTCAAGCCGACTACCTTCCAGGCCTTGATTGACAAGCTGGCCCAAATGGATTAGATGGGTCAAAGACCATCTCCTTCGAAGATGGAACCTCAAAACGAAAAGGTGAAAGGGAAAGCGACCTTCATCGCCAATTTTCAGAAGCAGCCCAGTGGTCCAAAACCCACTGATCGCCAAGACGATAGACAGTAATTCTTTAACGAGAAACTGAAGCGCCCTTATTCGTTTCCCCGAGATAAAACGAGGAGACTGTTCGAGCTGGCGGTGCGCAACAGGCTAATCACCTTGCCGAATCCAAAATGCCCACTCCAGCCCGGTGATGTCAACAATCCCAATTACTGCCCCTATCACCGAGTAGTAGGCCATCCAATCGAAGATTGCTTTGTCTTCAAAGGCCGAATTGAAGACCAATACCAACTGGGCAAATTCGCACTGTCCGAGAATTGGAAAGTAAGCCCACCCCAGCCGCACGCTCTTAAAAAGGTGAACACACCAGAGGCATCGTGCTCTTTTGTAGAAGAAGCTCCATGGGAGGCCGCTCTTTCAGCTAAAATGAAAAGAATGCTGAAGGATCTCCAAACATGCCCGGCGATCAGGTGAAAAAGTCCGCTGGAACCCGAGGTCATTAAGGGAATCCTAAAGCCACGCCCGACGCTAAGAATTAGTAGCGATGGCCAAAACGCCCATGCCCAGCCGTCAAAGTCTTCAAAAAAGAAGAAGAAGACCAAAAAACCTGTGAAGCCTGATGACAAGCGCACGGACCTGCAAAAACATATTGACGCGCTAAAGGAATACAACCAAAAGGCGCGAGCCCCAGTCACACTCTAAGAATTTCTCAACAATATCCTTGAGAGCGGAGATAACGACAATAACGACGGAGATGACTCGTCAGAAGAATATGAGGATTATGTGGCAAGTTGCCACATGATCTCTGATTCGGCGTTAACTAATGAAGAAGCTCACTCGGCGTTAGAAGATAGAAAAAAGGAGCGGAGGGCAGGGTCGAAATCAAAACCCTTGAAACCATCTGACGAGATGATCGACCTGCTGCTGAACGAAGCCCGTTAGAAGAGCAAGGATGATCAAGAACACGAAATGGCCATATTCGAAAAGGCCAGGAGTCGGCATCAATTTAAAGAAGTCATGGGTCATGAAACACTCCAACCAGATCAAAGCACACCTGCGGCAGACAGAAGCAGGCTTAAAACAAGGAAACGATTCACTAAAGCCCTGTCAATAGGACTGAAGCTGCCATCCTTAAAAGGAAACACTTCTGGTGGGATACACCTTGACGAAACGGATGGACATCCAAACTACTACTTGTACCATCGGAGGACCACGCACTCTATTGAAGAGTGCAATGCCTTTAAAAACTGGTAGCAAGGATATGTTGCCCACCGACAACACGTCAGGCGATTGAAGCGTAAAACTCGTCGGGAGCAAAGAAACACGACAGATGAGCCTAAAAGAACTGCCGGCAACTGTCACGTGGTTGATAGCAAGGAATTGCAAGTTCTCACCTTCGGGAGCGATTCCGATGAAGAAATAGCCCCCGGCCCTCTCTTCAAGGAATCCATCTCTGAAGCAGGAGAGACAAAGACCCGCGAGAACATTCAGCTGCGTAACCGCACGTTACCCGAGAAGAATCTCGGACCCACAAACAAGGGGCCGAGTAAAAAAGATAAAGGGAAGGAAAGAGTCCCTGAAGATATCGCTTTCGATGATCAAGTCGTCAAAGAACTGACAGCCAAGGATCCGCCAAAGAAAAACAAGGTGGATTAAAATGTTCTGGCATACCTGAGGAAGATACCCTCGCAGCTAAGTATTCTCGATGCCTTTCTGCTATCTAAAGAGGCGAGAGATTCTTTGATCAAGGCACTACAAGAGCCCGAACAGTTACAAGCTTTCCTTGCCGAAGAAAAGATGAAGGACGAGCTGGAAGAAGTGCACACAGCTGACGTCACTTTCTGCG
Source organism: Agapanthus africanus (assembly GCA_030015575.1). Taxonomy (NCBI): domain Eukaryota; kingdom Viridiplantae; phylum Streptophyta; class Magnoliopsida; order Asparagales; family Amaryllidaceae; genus Agapanthus; species Agapanthus africanus. The sequence continues at coordinate 36,071,450 of CM057339.1, forward strand.
ACGAAGATCTCCTCCTCGGAACATGCGAGCACAACCGTCCCTTGTACGTCACCGGATACTGTCATAACATCAAGATAGGCAAAATCCTGGTCGACAATGGGTCCTCCGTCAACCTTCTCAATGTAAGAGTGTTGAAGGAAATTTGCATGAGCGTTCAGCACCTCGCTCGGAATAAAATCACCATCTCCGGGTTTGACTCCCAGTCATCACGGACGCTCGGGTCTGTGATACTAATATAACCTCAAGTAAAAAGCATCATAGCAAATTCCTAACGCATGCTCTTCCAACGATAATATAACCTAAGGAGATTACTTGAAGACGCATTGTCTAGCCCCTGAAGGGATCAGAGACACGATAGTCGTGGGGTTACTCGAACAACAGCTTAAAGACTGCATATCGAGGAATACATCAACCAACGCGATGGTACCATGGACTAAAACCCTAGTACCACAAAAATAACGGACCTTTGTCGTAAAGAATAGGGGTTATCTACATACAACGTTAGGACAAGTTTGCCTATAAACCCAAGGGAAGTAAACTAAAGATACTCTGAAATGAGTGAATAAACTACAAACTCCGTAACGAGTACATAAACTAGAGACTCCGAAACGAGTGAATAAACTAGAGACTCCGAGACGAGTGAATAAACTAATTAGCGCTAAATTAAGATATCAAACACAGAGGAGGAGCGCATGCAAAAAAAATATTCTTTATTCATGAATCAAAGTGTTTGAAAAATACAATTTAAATAAAAAGGAGGGATAAAATTTTAGCCATTAAGAAGATGGGGCTTTCAATAAATTGGCAATCCGTTCACTCTCTTCCCGCAGCTCCTCCTCATGGGCTACTATTGCAGCCAGCATCGCTTCAACTCGGGCCCATTATTGCAAGCATGATGAAAGCTTCTCGGCAATTTCCTGCTTAGCCACTTCGCAATCTCTCATTCCCCGCTCGGTGGAGTCAAGGTGCTGCCTCAGCGCTATTCCTTTAGAAACGCATTGCTGGAGATTCCAAAAATAATTTGCAGCTGTGCGGCGTTCGCTTCAACCTAGGCGCGCAATTGGCTGGACTCGCCAAAAGCTGTCTCATGTTCCTTTTGCTTCAGGGCCAACTTCTGCTCGAAGTATTGAAGGGAAGCAGCACTTTGCTCGATCCACGCGATCAGTTGAGCCTTCGAGTTTAATGCTTTAGGTGTAAAATGCTTGTGCTCAATCTCATGGAGACAAGCCTCAACTCACCCACATTAGTCAACCCAAACGCCGACGAAGTTTTCGTTGTGGAAAGTCATAAGTGTCGCCAGTATAGGGTTGACCTCGTCCGCAAATTCCACAGCGGAAGTGAGATATTCAACGTTGAGGTCTTCGATAAACTCGCCTAGCATCCGCCTGCTATTTACCGCACCTCTGGAGGACTGACGCTTAGCGAATGGCCCCACGGGCATAGATATGCGAGACTCAAGATGGGCCAAATCCGGTGTAGCTGCTTTAGAATAAAGCACGCCCAAAGAAGATTCAGATTTCAACTAAAGAACTAAAAAGGACGATGACGAATGAGATCTAGCATACCGGTAGTCGAAAGTGGCAAATTAGGAAGCTTGGGAGGCTCTGCTATTCCTTCGTTCTCTCCCTCGAGCCGTAAGACTGTGGCCAATACGAGAAAATCTTAGCGATAAAAGATCACTCGTGAAAAGATGAAATGAGAGATGAAGAATATACTAACCGACGCTTGAAGCAGGAACGAATTCTGATTGGAAGGCGAAGTGCGAGCTTAGCATTTAGCATAGGCGGTCAAAAAGCACTCCTACAGTATTGCAACAATATATGGTAAAGAAATTAATCCAAGAAATAATATCTATACTGAAATAAGGAATTGAAAAATCTTTACCATCCGTCATTAAACCCGAAAGAGCTCGGCGGGGCACAAAAGAGAAAGGTGGAACAGTGACAGTCGTGGCAGCACCTGACGGTGATTCTTCAATCAGCACAACGCCGGGGTCTACCGCATCTGTATTCAGAATAAAAGAAATATCAGCGAATATGTTTAGCAAGATTGAGAGCCCAAAAGAAATAACACAAGGAATACCTAACGGGGCAGAGACCATAGCGGTGTCTGGAGCGCCACTGACCATGACAGCTTCCTCAGTTTCCACCATCACCAGGGAGATGGATTCAATGTCAAAACCTTCGTCCCCCGAATCAATAAGGGTCGTCGTCATGCTCGCATCACCTGCCGATACCGGGGATCCATAGGGGGAGGAAGCGGCAGTTGGAGCAGCCCCTGATTCGACAGGAAGGCCTAACGCCCCAGACTCTTCAAACGCGAGCACTTCACCCGCTATGCTACTACTTAAACTCGGCCAAGTCATGTCATTCACGGAAAAATGTGTTATAATTCAAGGAAAATTGCTGTAAGAGGAAACCTAGAAAAATAAACAAGTCCTATTAGGTTTCAATAAGGGATTATGTGCTGTTTTACCTTGAAGTAATCGCTCGGCCTCTTCGCGAGCCACACGGGCAACATGCCTATGAGCAGTGGATAGGGCAGCAGGAATGTCTTCCATAGGAACATCAGAGGGTCGGGCATCACTCGAACCCGCGCCTGCGTCCAAGTTAGTCTGACGCTCCCTTACTGCGTGCTTTTTGCACTTCCTCTCAGCCTTGGCTGTTCGAATAGATCTCCTCAGGACCTCCGGCAGGGGGACATCTTTGTCCAAATTAGGCTCAGCCTCCAGATCCGCTGCAATATCCATCATCGGCTAATTTAGAGACACCTCCCGTGGCGGTCCTATGGTGAGCTCAACCGTAGCCAGCGGCTCTGAAGACTCCTCTGCACCACCACCTAAGGACGGCATGGTACTCGGAACAGCATGAGTGGCGGTGGTTCATGTAACAGAAAGAGGAAGGGAGTCAGGGTATGAACGAAATGAATTAAATATGTAAATGCACCGCGAAAAGAATCATACCGAGACCCATGGAGGCGCGAAGCCTTTCCTCTTTCTCGAATGTCTTGAGGGACACCAAGAGAGCTTCTTCAGTGGAGATTCCTGTTAGGTAAAGAGCGTTAACAAAGCATAATAAATTCAAAATTATGTGTGTATAGAAGAATGTAAATGGAATATATCGGACGCCGCTAGAGAAGCGAGCACTGCTTGCTCGCGGGCTAATCTCTCAGAAGCCTCGATAGCGGCTTGAAGATCAGTAGCGGCATTCTCGTCAACAGAGGATTTGAATAGACCAATGTTGGTGCCGTATTTGGCTAAGCCTTTGCTATAAGGAGCATGAAGCTTCTGGACGAATACAACGTCGGCTAAGAATAAGGATTTCTTCTTCTTCTGCGAGCCGGCCCCAACACATGACGATAAAAGTTTGCTCTTAACGGGCTGCTTCAGACGGCGAGTTCTGATCTTTAAGCCGATACCCGACTCAGGGGATACCACAGCCACCACAGTCACAGGAGCGCTTACATACGGTCATGGCTTTGCCGGAAAGGCTCGCGGAATTACAGCCATAGCACCCTCTCTTAAAGAAGGACGGACAATTACCCGTCGCTTCAGCGGGACCGCGAGATTATTAGCCGAGACAGAATCCTTATTGTCGAGATGCATCCGCCTTTCCTCTTTGATGACGGCACCCGTGGCATGTTAGTACCAAGCAATAAAAGAATTCGAGGACTTCGGGATATGGCTCGGCTCACTAACAAGGAAATGAGACCTTGTATTTAGTCACATGAAGTGATGCGCTGCGTTGCAAACGCTCTCTTCTGTAGCAACCAGGTCAATGAGGAACGCTTCAAGAAGAATGCCTTGGTTGTAACCTGATTGCTGGGAGAAACGGTGCGGGTTATATCTCATAAACAACACAGAGGCGTTCGGTCTGAATACGAGGAAACCCGGCCTGATGGAATATAAATGAACGATCTCCAGGGCCCTCAACGCGGAAGCTCCATCCTTGAAGACATTGTAGAGCGGCTGGATTGCTTTAGAAGATTCCTTACCGATGGTCAGGACCCTGTCGACGAAGGTCATTCTATCCCCAACCATGCGCGGATGAAGAAGCAATCGCCGAGCCTCTCGCTGGGTTGGGTCTGGAGAAGAAATATCGACCAATTGCATGACCCGAAGAAAGTTATATCCTTCATAAAATCTGGGCCATTTATGCACACCAAAAGCACCCAGCTCGTGCATCTCGATCCACGAGGTGAAGTAGTGCAATGGGAGATTTACGGGCTTCAAACCCGACTGAGTGGTGTCGGCCACTATACTCAGACCATGATATAGGTGAGCCAGTCCTGCGACCCTGATAGCCATGCGCGTCCCCACGGTGATGCGATGAGCCAGATAAAAGACAGATGGTCTCATATAGTGAGGGTGTATTGGAAGCGCAAACCAACTCAGCCATAAGCCAATGAACCCCATGAAGAACGTCTCCTCATCAATTTCCGGAGTGGCAATCTCTGTGAAAGGGACGACTGGAGTATCCGGAATAAAGAATTGGTTTAAATCTGCCTCCGCAGTCGGCAGTTTGTCCAAACCAAATCCGAATGGATCATCGAGCTTGGCAAACTTCGCAGCTTTCTTCGATAGAGCCTCCGGACGAAGAAAGCGGGCAACAAAGTCCGTAAAGTTAACTCCATGCCCCCCGGACTCTAAGAATAAGCTTTCATATATGTTCAACACTTTAATCAAGCTTGAAAACTTGTGTTGAACAGCATTTTCTGGGATAAGACCCATAACAACTGATTCAGTAGCGAAGATGTACTTGTCAGGATGAAGTATCTCCTCGTAATGCTCTCCTCTGACGAGTAACCCGGATATCTCCGCGAATTCCTCCAGTGAGATTGATACCTCCTGATCTGATAAGAGGAATGTGTGGGTCGGGATATTCTATTGCTACTGGAAGGATTTAACCCACCACACATAAGGAGTGTGGTAATAAAAGAAGGATGCGTAAATTACTGAATATAACCCAGTCTGCAGCAGTAATGACTTCTTGGCTGACAAAATATAACGGGCCCACTGCAGATAACCGGTCGGATGACGCGGGGTCACTCCTATCGTATAGACCTGGCCCTAAGGATGCGCTTCTTCTTGGCATATGGGATGCCATAGAATGTCTAGGGCCATCGGTTGTTGCACTGGTATCGACGCCATGGAAGGTTGGAGATGACCTTCCGAGGTCCGGTTGACCTCTTCCACCGCATAAGTGACCTGCGGAGGGTTAGCGTAATGGATTGACGGGATCGGCTCTGACGACACCGCACAAGTGAAGCTGCGCCGACCCTGGATAATGTAACTGTACCACGATCCCTACTGATAAGGAGACTTCTGCTCTGGGTCGTAGTCTCGAATTAGCGCAAAGACCTCCCGATTCGTAAGCGCATCAGCAAAAGCGCTTTCCGAACGGACAGAAGGAAAGAAGGGATCAGAGGCCATAGTACCTGAAAGAAAGAAAATAACCCGTAGAGAGTCAACTATCGGCATAATATAATTAACTACAACTAAGAGCCTTAGCATCTGTACTCCACTGTGGCATATTAAAGTCGCTGCAGTAAAAAGGGGGAACAATGGGCCCCACAAAATCAGGGTGGCACCTCATCAATGATGAGACATGCACACATTGTGAGAATCCAAAAGGATTCCCATTAAATGAGAAATCTCATTAAGCAGCGGGGTCCAAAACTCTCAATGTTCTTGAAGAACGTGTTCTACAACAGATCCAAATCTGTAAGAAAAATCTACAACAAAAACCCTAAAAGGAAAAGAGGGAAGAGGAATAAAATTCTTAAAAATTTTCAAAATTCCCAGAGCTAAGCTCTTTCATATAAACTGGAATCAAATTCCTCTGCTGATGGGATTAAATCCCAGAAATCTCCATGAGAAATATACTGGAATTAAATTCCAGAGAACCCTCAAAGATCGGAGTTAATAATAGAGTAAAACCCTAAGATCTTTAAGACCCACGGTTTACCTAAATAAAGTTTTTTTAGATCTTTAAGAAATCATTTCAGGAAAAAGAGCCAAGCACTGCTAATGGTTTAAAAATTCAAAACAAAAAAGAGTCTCTTTTAAGAGTTAAAAAAAATTTGTCATAATCCTTACCAATTTTCTTAAATAGAGTTAAACTCTAAGAGTTTCTTTGAGCAGAGATCTAAACTCTGAGAAGAGAGTTAAATTCTCAAGGAAGAAGAAGGAAGATAACGAAACAACAGTCATCTCAAGGGCCAAAGGCCTTATTTATAAGATGTGAAGAGACGGTTCAACTCTTTAGAAGATCCAACGGTAGAAAAAGTGACACCGTTGCACCACGTGTGAGCCACATGGGAACAACGATGAGGGGCATTTGTTCCCCCAAAATTCAAACAATATAAAGAAAGCTAAGCTCTGTTAAATTTTGTTGAGACAGCACTTCACGTGCCCATCACGAGGGCGCCAGCGCCAGCGTCAATCCCTTAGGATTAAATCCTATGGTGGCGCCGCACGTGCTTCTCATGCCGGCGCCAATGTGCAAAGCACAGAAGCACTTTATGAGTAAGAATTAACTTCTTATATGACGTCGCACGTGCTCAACACGCGGGCGCCAATGTGCAAAGCAAAGGAATACCCATCATAAGAATTAAATTCTTAAGTGGCGCCCAAGTGCACAACACGTGAGCGCTAGCACCCAAGTAAAATTAAATTCTACATTTCCCTAAAAAATAGTTAGGATACTCTCTGTTAAATAGAGCCGTTGGATCAAATATCCAACGGAGATAATAAATCATAAAAATATGGAATCCAATTCTATTAGGAGAAAATATCTCCCAAATATTTCTAAATAAGAAAGATACTCTCGGTTGGATCAATGATCCAATAATAGAATAAAATTCTATTTTGGAAATATATTCTCTCAATCTTTCTAAACAAAAAAAAATTACTCTCTGTAAAACAGATAACCCTTGGATTAAAAATCCAATGGTGATTAAAAATCACCACTTGATAGAATAAATTCTGTATATGGGAAAATATTTTCCCAATCTTGTTAAAAATAAGAAAACATTTTCTATAAAAACAGAAACCCTTGAACGGTGTGTAAAATTCTCAAACTCAATTTTGAAACCAATTAAATCAATTGGAATGTCTCAATGAGAGATTTTCTCAAAACTAATTAACAATTTGCCTCCACTATATAAAGGACCCGAGACTTCAAGTCTCATATAGAAGGAACCCCCTATAAGCTTCTGCAAAAATACAGTGAGCTCTCAAAAGGAATAGAGAATTCAATTCTCAAAGAAGGAGATCTTCCTTCTCAAAACCCTATATCAAGAAAAGAGATCAAAATATCTCCTTTACATATCATATCACATCTGAGGGTTTAACCCTTTTAAAAGAACTTAGTTTTTTCTCTGGATCTGAGATCCACAAGACAAGTCTCCCATAAGTTAAGAATTTAATTCTCATCGGGAAGATCTTGTTCTTGAGAATCAAACATTCAGGGAAGAACAAATTTAAAGAGGAAGAAGATGGAGTCCATAATACTCCAGGAACTCAATTCCTTCAAATCAAGAACTTAGTTCTTTAAAAAGACAATCCGATATCTTAAAAAAATAGTGATTTTGGGTGAGCGTTAATGGTCAAAATACCATTGACAGAGATTTAACCTCTCTAAAAATATCAACAGAGATTAAATCTCCATATAAAAAAAAGACTAGCGCCTCACGTCTTCCCACATGGGCGCCCTTTTAACAGCGCCCAGTGCCTCACGTGAAAAACACGCGGGTTCCCAAAACAGAAGGCCGGCGCCTCACATGAAACACGCGTGGGCGCTGAATAAAAGTGCTCATCACTCCATATGCAACCGAAGACAGCTAAGTGCTTAGCACTGATTGGGAAGCGCCCAGCACCGCACGTGCTCCTCACGTGGGCACCATATAAAAAGCGCTTAGCACTTCATATGTAGCCAAAACGGCTGAGTGCTTAGCACTAATTGGGCAGTGCCTAGCGCCACACGTGCACCTCACGTGGATGCAATAGAAAGTGCTTAGCACTTCATGGTTAGTCAAAACGACTAAAGTGTTCAACACTCATTGAACAGCGCCCATAACTGAATGCTTTATATGATACCCATGTGAGCGCCAGACCTTCAAACAAGTGCTTAGCACTTTTTCATAAAAACAAAGGGGCTGAACGAACAGAGCCCAAATGAGTAGCACTTTTGAATTAAAAAAAGACTTAAACTAAGCCCAAATTGGCTAAGTCTCTGAGGTTTTCTTACAGCTGAGCCCAAATGCTCTTTTGCTGGATCTTAAGCAAAAATGATCCTAGAATATTGTTAAGTTGATCTTAGTCTCAAATAAGACTAACGCATCCTTAGCAAGAACAAACTAAGCCCAAATGCTCACCTATAAATTTAAGTTGATCTTAATCTCAAACTAGATTAACGGTCCATAAAAAAAAAAATTTCTGAACTGAAGGAATAAAAAACCTAAGTTCAAAACCCCGTCGAGCAAATCCTTGACCCAAACCCAAATCTAAAATATACGGATTTAAACTGATCCGTGCCCTATGGGAGACGACATAAATTAGTCTCCGTATACAATCCACGAGCAACCTAAACAAACAAAAACACACACGACACGAAATGAACTGCCGGAGCAGGAGAAAGTGGTTATCGCAATGCGGTAACGTAATTAACTGCAGGGGCTTGCGCCTGCAGGGAAGAGTGTCTCCACAGTCAAAAACCCCTCGCAAATGAGGAGGGATCTGATAAAGTCTGCTACAACGATCGCATCTGTCCAAACCTCCGATATATGGTGCCATAAATCAACTTGGTATCTTCAGAGAGGTGGATGCATAAGTCCAAATAGTATCTGCCCCCAAATTCAGGCCAGACGTCCTAACGTCACGGTCCCTGTTTTTGGTAATGAACAGGTCTCTCAGCTTTCTCCACCATGTCGAAGCGGCAATCTTCGCGAGGAGTTGCTCCCCATCGGTCAGCACCGTGCCCATCAGCGAAGGCAAACATGATGGCTCGTTGAGCCCGTATCTGGCTTAGCAACTGAACAGAGCGATCCCTCAGAGGCTGGGTAATCAAATCTGCCTCATGAAAGCACTCGATCTTGTCCTCCACTGCGTTGAGTATCGCCAGAGTCATCTCCGCTGGATGAGGTAGAATGTCAGCAAGCATAGATAGGATGATCATCCGGAGCCGATGGGAAGAGGACACCCTCTACGAGCCAGGAGCTCGTACATCACCGTGTCGCATTGGTCATCCATAAGAACGGGATTCACCAAGCGTGCAACAAAACGAGGAACAATTCCTTCGATAGGCACCTCCCATGGTTGCCGACGAGCGTGTGGGCGATTGCAAGCCATGACTCTTGGTCGGTTAAAAATGGTTCTCTCCTTATGAAGATGAAGGAAAACATTGCTTCAGATTATAAAGAGAAGTATTTAAGTCTAGGCACAGAAAACGGTGTGCATGGTGGAACTATTTCCAATTTCTGACAAAAAGGGCATGGGAAAAGAAAGAATTGACTCATGAAAAACAGAGAAAGAAGGAGAAATGATTCCTTCGTATCCCGTAGTAGCGCCTCACGTGCATAACACGTGAGAGCCGGCACTAGTTCTTTTATATAAAAACGCCACATGTGAACATTGGCGTAAAAAAAAGAGGGGGAGGGGTGCTTTGTTATTCATACTTCAAAAGAAATTTATACATCAATAATGAGGATGATAAAACAAAGAGAAAGAAACAAACATCATCAAAATGTCTACAATGGCAAGACACTAAACTATGGACATGAATTCTCAAACTCAAAAGCAAGTTTGAGCAATGCACGTTCAGCCACATTAACCATCTTTTTGTGTATCTTCTCTCGGATGCAAGCGTCAGGATCACCACTAATGTCTTCCACCCTCTGATAAGCTGATACTATTGCTTGTTGTTGAAAGACGCGGTACAAGATGGCGACGAGATTATCTCTCCGTTTCTTCGAGATCAACCCCATCATATACACAGAATGCACCTTGTCTTTAGCATCATCGAGTGCTTGAAGTGGCATAACCTCAAGGCGCTCGGGTATAACTTCCCAGATCGACCCAACGACGATCTTCAAAAGGGCAGAACGGTGGGAGAGCAAACGACCGTTGTAATCATCGAAGCGATACATTACCTTATCGCATTGGGCATCAGCAAACTCCTACCCTTGACAGCGGCCTTAAATGTGAATCTTCTAATAAGAGATAATCTCTTCAAGATCATACAGACGACCAGCCATGGTACCTAAAAGAAAAACCAGTGGAGGGTTAGCTATTAGCATATTAAAATCACTACAGTCTAAAAGAAAATCAGTGGGCCCTACAAAATCAAGGAGATGGCTCATCAATGATGGGATATGCTCCCATTGTAAGAATCCAAAATGATTCTCATTAAATGAATAGTCCCGTTAAACAGTAGAGTTAAAAAACTCCCAATGTTCTCAAAAAACGAATTCTGTTAAAACATAGCAACAGATTTAAATCTGTAAAAAGGGTATTAGAACCCTAAAAAGGAGTATGAAGGGGAATAAAATTCCCAAAAGTTCCAAAATTTCTCAGAGGTAAACTCTGTAAGACAAGATGGAATTAAATTCCTCCGATAATGGGATTAAATCCCAGAAATCCCCATGTTGGGAAACAGATGGGAAATATAATGGAATTGAATTCCAGAAACCCTCAAAGATCAGGATCAATGATAGGGTAAAACCCTAAGAAGATAACTAATGATTCTCAGGAATGCCCATCGACTCAAGACCCACGGTCTACTCAAAAGGGGGAAAGTTCTTTTAAAGATCTCTAAGAGATCATTAAAAGAAAAGAGCCAAGCTCTGTTAATGGGTTAAAAATCCAAAACAAAAAAAGAGAGTCTTTTAAGAGTTAAACTCTGTTTATAATCCTTACAAAAAAAAATTTTGGTGGAGTTTAACTCTAATCAGAAGGAATTCTGTAGGCAGAGATCTAAGCACTGAGAGGAGAATTAAATTCTTAAAGAAAAGAGAAACTTAAGGAAGATGAAGAGAAGGCAATCATCTCAAGGGCCAAAGACCCTATTTATAGGATGTCAACGGATAGTTCAACTCCCCAGAAGATCAAACGGTGGTAAAAGTGACACCGTTGTACTCACATGTAAGCCACGTGAGAACAACGGTGGGGTTATTTGTTCTCCTAATATTTGAACATAACTGAAGAGCTAAGCTCTGTTAAAATTTAATGAGGCAGCACCTCACATGCTCCCCACAAGGGCACCTGCGCCAATGCCTTAGGATTAAATCCTATGGTGGCGCCGCACGTGAAACTCACGTGGGCGCCAATGTGCAAAGCACAGGAACGCCAGGAATTAAATTCTTAAATTCCTCCCACGTGCATGACACGTGAGCGCCAGCTCCCAAGTTAAAATCAGTAGAAATAAATTCTACAGGGGAATATTTTCCTAAAAACAGGACACTCTCTGTTAAACAGAGCCATTGGATCAAAAAATCCAATGGAGATGATAAATCATCAGAATATAGAATTAAATTCTATTAGGAGAAAATATCTCCCAAATCTTTCTAAGTGAGAAAGATACTCTAGTTTTGAATAAAAATCCAATGATAGAATAAAAATTCTATTTTGGGAATATATTTCCCCAATTTTTCTAAACAAAGAAGGATTGCTCTATGTAAAACAGAGAGCCCTTGGATTAAAAATCCAATGGTGATTAAAAATCACCATTTTACAGAATAAAATGTTGTACATAAGAAAATATTTTCCCAATTTTATTAAAAACAAGAAAAAATATTCTGTAAAACAGAAATCATTGGATCAAAGATCCAACGGTGGATAAAATTCCCCAAGTAATGTTTGAGACCAATAAAATCAATTGGAATCTCTCAATGAGAGATTTTCTCAAATTAAATTAAAGAACTTGCCTCTGCTATATAAAGGACCCAAGATTTCAAGTCTCATATAGAGAGAACCCTCCCCCCCATAAACTTCTGCAAAAATACAAAAGGCTCTCAAAAACATAGAGAATTTAATTCTCAATAGAGAAGAAGATCTCCCTCCTCTCAAACCCCAGGTAAAGAAACCACAGAGATCAAAATATCTCATTTACCTATCATATCATATCTAAGGTTTTAACCATTCTCAAGAACTTAGTTCTTTCTCTGAATCTGAGATGCACAAGACAAGTCTCCCACAAATTGAGAATTTAATTCTCATCGGGAAGATCTTGTTTTTAAGAATCAAAGATTCAGAAAAGAACTACGAAAAAGAAAAAAAACCTATCCTATAGGAATTCAATTCCTCTGAAAATAGGGTTTAACCCTAAAAAGGAAACTTAGTTCTTATAAAAAGAATATAAGAACTTAGTTCTTAAAGAAAACTTGATCCCAGATCTTCAAAATAAAGATCCTGGTGATCATTAATGGTCAAAATACCATTAACAGAGATTCAATTTCTGAAAAAGAAAAGAACTTAGCGCCTCACATGCTTCCCACGTGGGCGCTCCCAACTGCGTCCAGCGCCTCACATGAAAAACACGCATGCACCCAAACCAGAAGTCTGGTGCCTCACGTGAAATATACGTGGGCGCTGAATAAAAAGTGCTTAGCTCTTCATATACAACCAAAACGGCTAAGTGCTAAGCAATGATTGGGCAGCATCCGATGCCTTACGTGAAACACATGTGGGCGCTCAACAAAATAAATGGGATAGCGCCGCACGTGCTCCTCACGTGGACGCCATATAAAAGTGCTTAGCACTATATATAGTCAAAATGACTGATTGCTCAACACTGATTGGGCAGCGCCCATAACTGAAGGCTTCACATGATACCCATGTGAGCCCCAGAACTCTAAATAAGTGATTAGCACTTTTGCATAAAAAACAAGAGGGGGATGAAAAAACAGAGCCCAAATAAGTGCTTAGCACTTTTGAACAAAAAATAAGACTGAGCAGACTAAACCCAAATTGGCTAAGTCTCTCTGAAAGGTTTTCTTACAGCTGAGCCCAAATGCTCTGTTGTTAGATCTTAAATAAAAATGATTCTTAAAATTTTGCTAAGTTGATCTTACTTTCAAGTAAGACTAACGTATTCTTAGCTAAAATAAATTGAGCCCAAATGCTCACATATTTAAGTTGATCTTAATCTCAAATTAGATTGATGGTCCTTAAATAAAATAAACCCAATTCTGAAATATACGGATTTGGACTGATCCACGCCCTACGGGCGACGATATAAATTAGTCTCCGTATACAATCCACGAGCAACCCCAAATAAAACAAACAACACACGACACAAAGTGACTTGCTGAAGCAGGAGAAAGTGGTTATCGCAATGCGGTAACATAATTAACTGAAGGGGCTTGCGGCTGCAGGGAAGAGCGTCCCCACAATCAAAACCCCCTCAGAAATGAGGGGGAATCTAATAAATTCACGCGACAACGATCGCGTCTTTCCAAACCTCCGATATATGGTGCCATAAATCAACTTGGTATCTTTGGAGAGCTGGATGGATAAGTCCAAATAGTATCTGTCCCCAAAATTCAGGCCAGACGTTCCAACGTCTTGGTTCGGTCTTTCCGCTGTGAACAATGTTGTTAGGATAATCAAGAGTAGTTTTCAAGAATGCCGCGAGCAAGCACTCGAATAGAAGAAACGTAAATAGGGATTAGTTTATCAAGAATGGTACGAAGATAAAGATTGAAAATTGAATTTAAAATCAGGGAAGGATATAAGTTAATTAAGAAGATAGGATTCGATAATCAAGAATAAGGATTTGTGGTAGAACATAGCTGAATCAAGAGGAAGGAGATGTTGGATATAGTGCCCTCAAGGAAATTATTGTAATTGCAGGTAGGCAATTGTGGTAATTGAAGGAGGATCTATACAAGTAGAACAGTCTTGCTCGAGATGATAGTATACTATCTGATTTGTCTTTATCATTCATATGTATACATTTTACTTGCTATTACGTGTTGCTAATACATAATGATAAAACCCTTGGGATTTTTGCTTGACTACCAGTATTATGGTGGCGATCATACTTGTGAGAACTGGGTAGTTCATAAGCAAACTTAAATGTTCCTAGTCGTAGGAGTATCGAGACTGGGCATCGATATTCCGGAGTAAACTAGTGTATACGTTTCTAGACCCTGACAAGGGGCGGTGGACGGTCTCACAGCAATTGGTTTGTAACACCTAAGATTGTATACAGGTGCTCACTGGAAGTGATTACATAGAACGGACTCGCCGAGAACTTGTAACAACCCTAAATTTCCTGTATAATTTTTTTAAAAATCCAAAAAGGGGTATTTTAGCCTGAGCACAAGATATAAGTAATTAATTTGCTTTTTAATTACAAGTAAAAATAATGTAACAACTCCATTTTTAGTGTACAAAATTTGCTTAAAAATTAATGTATACTTGGGATATTTACATTTACTGTTATTATTTTAAGTAACTATTTAGCTCCATAATTACAAGAAAGAGCTTGTAGCTCATTGGTAATATCTTGCACTGCTGAACCAAGCCACCAGAGTTCAAATCTCATACCCCACATTATTTTTAATATTGTTTTATTTTGAACCTTTAGAATACCAAGAGTTTACATGTGCATATCTCACAAAAACCCCACTACACTCTGAATTGTAACTGTACCAGAGGATAGACTAGCCGTCGGGGGAGATTCCGGCCACCTAACTCGGCCGACTCAGGCCTCCGGCTGAGTCGCGACCGAGTCGACCGATTCCGGCAACGACCCCAACACAAAAAATGTGTATTTTGGTCTCCCCTGTACACCTGCAAAATTTTATCCTCAGACCATTTCCAGAGCTCTTTTAAAACCCCAATTACTCCACTTTTAATACATTTTTATTACATTCTATCACATTTTTCATTTTAAGCTTTTCATCTACCCTAACCCTAGCCTAACTCTATAAATACTACCCCTACATACTACCCCTTCACTCCAAAATTCTGAGCCAACTCTCAAGAAAATTCTTAGAACCCTAGTGTGTTTTGAAAGTGAGCAAAGAGGCGAAGCTCCGGCAAATTTTCGGCGACAACCCTAGGAGATCCCGGCGACGAAGCGACGCATCGGCGCCTCCTCCCGACTCCTCTTCCTTTCCTCTAAGTCCTAAGCCAGTAAGTCCCACTTTCTCCCTTCTCTACTTTTTCTAAAAATACGAAATTACAAAACCCGAAAGAATCGGAGCAAACCCGATTTCCGATTCGGTTTCTACATAAAATCTCACTTTTCCCTTAATACAATCTTGTTAAACCATTACATGTTGACTATTAATCACTACTAAACATGTTGCACAAGTTTCATGACAATCTAATTCCATTTGTAACTTTTACCGTATTTTTTCATCAAAATACCATGTAGTTTCATTTCGATATTTAACCATCTTAAACTTGCTATACCTTTAAGTAGATCACGAGGTAATGACCTACCTCCTCACACACTCATATACAACATAGCACAATACCCTCGGGAACATAAGAATACGGGAAAACGAAATATTGCAAATAAATACCACTAACTATTAAAACCGTTTTTCTAAAAGATTAATATTTTAAAAAAAATTTTGCAAAGCGCCGCTACAACCCATTTGGGGAACCCGTTCGGGATGGTGCGGATTATCGCACATCTTCGGGCTTAATAGTGCGAGATACAGACCTCCGCAAGGAGCATTCGGTCTTGAGAGATTTAAAATACGACATCTTAAGAAAATGAGATTTTTTAGAAATAATAAATATATATTAAATTTATTTTTATCTATAAATATATATATAAGTAACATTAAAATATCTATTTTGCAAATAATATAAGTATTCCAACTCTTTTCAAAAATTACAAGAATCACTTTACATTAAAATACCATGAATTCCATGCAAGATCAATATTACAAGTTAATATCATATATTATGGAAATTAGGTCATTCTTACTAGAAATGTCACATGTATAAAATCTACATTCATGATAACTTCAAAGACGATAACTAAATACTTTGGGGTGTATTTTGAAAACTATACAAAAGTATTTTTACATAAAACCCCCCTCAAGTTCTGTAAATTACACTAAGGACCCTAGTAAATATAGGTTTAAGCGGGACCAATCTCTTGAGCCTTAGGGATCCGGAGAAGTGGGTGCTTACCTATCTAAGATAGACAACTTAACAACGGTGTTATCAATACGGTAATCGTCTTTGAAAAAGACACAAATCCTGCCGCCCATATACAGCGGTTACCGATAACATCAAAACAATCAGGACTTCAATTTACTTTTCTAATTGTCTGACTCAGATGAGTCTCTTTATAATCTGACTTGAATATGATTCAAGTACAATCTACAATCTACAATCTACAATATTACAATTCAACATGAATCCATGAATCCATTATTCCATATATTCAATCTATCAATCTATACAACTTGACTGAACCGAACCATGGATATACATTCTATTTACATGATTCTCCAGTTACATCCATTTACATGATCATACAATTACATCCGTTTACTGATATCATGGTTTCGGCAAGTCATCCAATTATACAATTCAATTTACAAAACATTACAATGCAATACAATACTACAATACAATAACTACACGGGGTATTGGGGTAGTTCATTCATGAATCTAACAGAAGCTCAAGAGTCCCCCTAGATCATGAATCCATGTCTACTAACACAAGCAAGCAATCATGAGGGCCCGTGTTTCCATGCTCCTGGACTGTGGCCTGTTGAGTTTGGAATATTTCGGCGATGGTCGAAGTTCCGCTACTAACATATCATTCGGGCCCGTGGATCCCTACCCCTGGACTGTGGCCTGTTGGGTTTGAGAACACTCTTGAGATTAGTTGACATTCACCCTTGAACTTACGATAATAACAGCATTAACATTATAACAATATAATATAACTTTAAAAGCTACATGTTTCGCCCAATCAGAGCAAAGCTCTGTTGAAATTCAAAATTCAAAATTTTGAAGCAACGCTTCAAATCTCGGGCGCAACTCGCCACATGTCAGGCGCTGATACGTCAGCGCAGCGCCCAAGAAGGCGCGCCCAATCAGTGCAAAGCTCTATTTTAAGCAAAATTAAAGGAAGCAACGCTTCAGTTGCGCAGGCGCTGCGCTACGCGACACGTGTCAGCGCAGATGCGCTAGCGCAGTTGCGCTGCGCGACACGTGTCACGCGCTGGAGCATTTGCGCCAAAACAAAATAAAGATTTTAATGAAATCTTTCTGTTCTTGTTAAAACAAGAAGATTCTCTTCTGTAAAATAGAAGCCCTTGGATTTAAGATCCAACGGTGGAGAAAATTCCCCAAATCACTCAGAGAAATATCTCTTTAACTAATTTATGGGCACTATAAAAAGGACCCCAAGTCTCAATTCAAAGGCAGGAACATTTTTTCTAAAAAAGAAGAGAACTCTGAAGAAATTTTAAGAAGAAAGGTAAAAGACCTTTTAGATAGAAGAATTTCTTCTGATAGATCATTGATCTAAGAACAAGATCAATGATCTTTAATAAAAAACAAAATAAAAATAGTGCTTTGCACTTATGAACCATTGGTTCTCTAAGATCAAGAAAAATAAGAAACACTTGTTTTCTTTGATCTAAATTAGATCAAGAAACCAAATAGTGCTTTGCACTTATGAACCATTAGTTCTGGAATCTAAAAAAATTCTTAGTGTTTTGCACTTGCAAACTGCGCTGTTGCACTCTTAGGAGAGCGCCACGTGTCAGCTACAGAACAACTTGCGCTACGTGCTTTTGAAATAGAGTTTTGCTCTCTGTAATTGGCGCAACTCACCACAGCGCGCCACGTGTCAGTAGCGTAACAGCGCAGCGCACTGCGCTGTTGCGCTTGCGCTCACCAGAGCATGACACGTGTCCTCACCACAAGCGCTTGCGCTCAGTGATTGGCGCAAAGCGCCTGACAAATGCAATGCATTTCTTTTACTAAAAGGCCAGGCCCAAATCAGAGGGGCCTAGTAGGCCAAAATAAATTGCAAAGCAATAAAAAGGGGGCAGAGCCCAAGCTAAATTGATGCTCTGCACCTTTTATGGGCAGAGCCCAAACAAAAAGATAGAAGTAATGCAATGCATTATTTAAGTGTGGGCAAAGCCCTAGCACAGGTCTAATAGACCAAAAATAAATAAGGGTGTTGAACATTTTCAACTGGACTTAGCCCAATTTTGGCCGTAAGTCCTCAAATTAAATTGACTGAGCACAACTGTTCTCTTAAATTAATTTATACCCGGTTCGAGGGTACATCTCCGAACTCCTCTGACACCCATCGTTGTAATCCTTCAACGACGTCAGAGAGGTGATGGGTCCCGACGACCACACATCAATATGGACTGCGGGGTCCTTAAACTCGTGGACCGAAACGTCCTTAAACTAATATTGGACCGAAACGTCCCTAAACTAATATTGGACCGAAACGTCTCTAAACTAATATTGGACCGAAACGTCCTTAAACTAATGTCGGACCACTACGTCCCTAAACTGGAATATGGACCGCAACGTCCCTAAACTGGAGTATGGACCGCAACGTCCTTAAATTACCTATGGACCACTACGTCCCTAAACTGGAACAATAGAGCCTCCAAATGCTCTTTTGCCGGATCTAAACGATCCCGTTTAAGTTGATCTTAGCCCCCAAATACGGCTAACGTATCCTTAAACATTCAAACGGACTATAAAACTCCAAATCAACTTTGGTTTAAGGGTACATCTCTGAACTCCTCTGACATCTGCCGTTGTAATCCTTCAACGACGTTAGAGAGGTGACGAGTCCCAACAGCCAGATATTAAATGGACCACCATGTCCCTAAACTGGAAATGGATCTAGACGATCCCGTTAAGTTGATCTTAGTCTCAAAACAGGACTATCGTATCCTTAATGAACGTTTAAGTTGATCTTAGCCGCAACGCGACTAATGCATCCTTAAACTAAAAACACCAAACCCAAATCTAAGTAAATACAGATTTGGACTAATCCACGTCCTACGGGCGACGGCATTATTCAGTCTCCGTATACAATCCACGGGCAACCACAAACAAAACAAACACACACGACACGAAGTAAAATTCTGGAGAAGGAGAAAGTTGTTACCGCGATGCGGTAGCGTAATTAACTGCAGGGGCTTGCGCCTGCAGGAAAGAGCGTCCCCACAATCAAAAACCCCTCAAGCGAGGGGGAATCTGACAAAGTCTGCTACATCAGCCGCATCCGTCTAAACCTCCGATACACGGTGCCATAAATCAACTTGGCATCTTCGGAGAGGTGGACGGATAAAACCATATATCATCTGCCCCGAACCTCAGCGTCAGGACATCGCGGTCTTGTGCGCCGTCTTTCGGAGGGGAACAGATTCTAGCACGCCCGGTGGGACCTTTTCCTCTTTCCACTCCACACTTCGTGTGTCGTCTTCGCGAACCAGTCGCGGTTTGTTAATGGTTGCCTTCGGATTTCAAGTTACTAAGATTTGGTCTTTTGCCTGGCGCAGAACTCAAGATTCAATGGCCTCTAATTGCACCAACTGCTCGAAGTGCCACTGCAACGGACGCTCCACCTCACTGGGAGGTGTAGCATATGGGCCCCAAACGGCTTCCTTCCTCACTCTGCCAGTAGACCAGGTGACCCAGGCCACCACTGGCCTGTTCTTCGGGACCATGATCCCACCTACAAGCTTTACAAGCTTCTCTGAGCCAATACTTGCACCGGAAGTGAACAAGAAGTCGGTCTTCGACCGGCTTACTGCTACAACGACCCATGTCAACGGGTCATCCACTACCAAACCAACAGCCTCTGTTTTCGCCAGGCTAAATCAGAACTCTAAATTGGTTGTCCCAAGGAAGGCAATGACTGACTCCAGAAGTCGTCAACGCAGCTTCCCCTGTCAAAGAGTCAGTCTTTTCAAGACTGACGATTCCTGCTCCTGCCCCTGCTCGAGGATCCGTCTTCGACAGGTTGAATATCACCCCTCAAAAGACAACCTCAGTCTTTAAGAGGTTAACACCAGCGACGCCTCACTCAAACAGGGGGCAAAAAGAAGATGTTTCAATCTCCGAGCCAGTCCCAACGGCTCGTCGTGCTCGACGTCGCCACTGGCAACGAGTAAGGAAGGCAGGGGGCAACTCCCCCTCAGGGCTAACTCCACCGGCTCCAGTGGTGGAAGTCAGCGCTGCTATTCCAACTGGGAACAGCTTTGAACTGCTGAGGAGGGTACGGAAGAATTCTTCAACCGCTACACTGAAAAGATCTCCTCCGCCTGCGGAGAGAGTCCCAGAAACAAAGCAAGAACAGCCCCCTCAACGGCTGTCCTCAAGAATTTATAAAGTTTGGAGGAGGGTTCAAGACTCCGTGATCGACACGGATCACTCCCGTCAACGAAAGAAGATGAAGGTGCAAAAAGAAAAGGACCGTCCTATTAAACAGCAGAGGACAACGATCACCAAGATGCCCACTGCAACGGCCCCTTCAACTTCAACGGCCCACAAAAGAAGAAGGCCGGAGAAAACCCCCGCGCCCGCGGCAAATGCCAAAGGTGGTGAGCTTAAACTCCCTAAGTCCGGGGGCATGATAGTTCATACAGTTTATGTGGCATCGGGAAAGGAGGATAGCCGCATATCAACAGGTCATAGACCGCACACGAGGTCGGTGACCAAGGCACAGGAGCAGTAGCAGAAGCTCCAAGAAATGATGAACGCTATGGCCGCACTTACAGGGCCAAAAGAAAACCTTGAAACGTCCTCAGATGAACGCCAAGAGGAAGAAACCGACGCCGAATTCCTTCGTCGGATATTGGAGAAGAAAGACAAAGAGGCTGCTGAACAAGCAGCCAACATACAGCGTATGGGCCTCCTCTTCTAAGACATGATAGGGATGATGATACAACAAGATCCTCCGGCTAAAGAGCCCCCGATCGTCCTTGGAGACGATAGGGGAGAAACATCAAATCCTCCACCAGCTCTGTCGATGGCCAAGGAGGATACAATCTCCAAAGCTGATTTGGATGAGTACATCGCCCAGCAAATACGGGTTCATCATGCGACCGAAGCGGCCGGTCAGGTCGTAAAAACGGGGTGGCCATATCCAAGTTGGTACGATCAAATCAAGTACCCACCCGGTTACACAATTCCGAAGTTCCATGTCTACAAAGGGACGGGCAATCCTCATCAGCATGTTGCCCAGTTCAGGGCACTCTGAGGCAACACCGGCGGTGATGACAAGCTGTTGCTTCGCCAGTTTGTTGGAAGCTTATCAGATACGGCGTTCGAATGGTACTCTGAGCTCCCGAACGACTCTATTAAAACCTTCGAGGAAATGGAGCTGTTGTTTACTCAGCGTTTTGCAAGCGCCAGTGAACGTACCCCGATGACAGCACTGATTAACGCCAGGGTAAAACCCGGCGAAACGTGGGTTCAGTACGCTATACGATGGCGGAACTTATGGTCGAAGTGTGAGCAGCGCATTGAAGAAGCTCCCGCGGTGGGTATGCTTGTGGGAACCCTTGATCCGCAAGCAACTATCTCACAATTCATAATGTTTTTCAAGCCAACTACCTTCCAGGCCTTGATTGACAAACTAGCGCAAATGGATCAAATGGGCCATAAACCCCCTCTTCCAAGGCCGGACTCCCGAAATGACAAAGGGAAAGGAAAAGCAATCGTCGTCGCTAACGCTCAACAACAACCGAACGACTCGAAGCCAGTTGCTCGTCAAAGTAATATACGCCCCTACGTGCCCCTTGAGGATAGGATGGGACGTCCTTATTCCTTTCCCCGTGATAAAACGAGGAGGTTATTCGAGCTGGCGTTGCGCAACAGACTCATAAATCTGCCGGATCCAAAACGTCCGTTGCAACCAAATGACGTCAACAAGCCTAACTACTGTCCTTATCATCGAGTACTAGGCCATCCGATCGAAGATTGCTACGTTTTCAAGAATTGGCTTGAAAACCAGTACCGACAGGGCAAGTTCGCGTTATCTGACAAATGGAAGGTGAATCCCCCGCAGCCCCACACCTCTAAGGGGACGAATACGCCGGGGGCAACATGCTCCGTCATTGAAGAAGCTCCTTGGGAGGTTGTATTATCAGCCAAGACAAAGAAGATGCTAAACGATCTTCAGACATGTCCAGCGATCAAGTGGAAGAATCTGTTGGAACCGCAGGTCATTGAAGGGATGCTGAAGCCACGTCCAACTCCAAAGACCGATGGTGGTGGTTCAAGCACTTGCAGCCAGCCGTCAAAACCTTCGAAAAAGAAGAAGAAGAAATCTAAGAAGCCCGTGAAACCTGGCGACAAGCGCACGGACCTGCAAAAACAAATTGACGCGCTGGAGGAATACAATCAAAAGGCACGGACTCCCATTACGCTCCAAGAATTCCTTAATCACGTTTTTCAAGAAGAAGATGAGGAAGGAAGTTCATCGGATGAATCCAAGGAATATGTGGCGAGCTGTCATATGATTTCCCATTCGGCCACAAACGAGGAGGAGACTCCGTGCACTGAAAAGCTGGGGGCAGATCTTGAACCAAAAGTCCTGGGGCCATCAGATGAGGAAATTGACGCATTCCTCAACGAAGCTCGATTGAAAAGTAAAGCTGATAGGGAGCGCGAGGCGGCTATATTTGAAGGGGCCAAACGCCAGCGACTTGATGAAGGAGCTGAGACGATCCCGCTAGAGCAAAACACCCCCGCTGCCAACAAAATCCAATTCAAGATGAGGAAAAAGTTTGCTAAGGCCATATCAATGGGCATGAAGCTACCATCCTCTGAAGTAAACATCACCGGTGAGGTGGAAACGCACCCCTCCTATTGCTTATATCATCAGAAAATTTCGCACCCCACACTAGAGTGCAAAGCTTTCGATAGATGGTGGCAAGGATACGTTGCTCATCGACAACGCTTTAAGCGGGAAAAGCGTAAAACTCGTCGAGAGCAAAGAAATACGACCGAAGGGCTTAAAAGAACTGCTGGCGATTGTTGCATGGTTAACACCGGTAGATCATAAGTGCCTACATTCAGGAGCGATTCTGATGAGGAGCTGGAACTTGCCCCTCTCTTTAAAGAGTCCGCCTCGAGAAAAGAAGAAGAACCGAAGGTTTGCGAAAATATTCGGCTACGTAATCGTACGCTGCCCGAAAAGAACCTCGGACCCTCGAACAAAAAAGATAAAGGGAAAGAAAAGGCCACTGAAGATATCGTCTTAGATGACCAAGTGGTGGAAGAGCTAGCTGCCAAAGACCCATCAAAGAAGAATAAGGTGGATTACAATGTCTTAGCACATCTGAGGAAGCTGCCTTCACAGCTCAGCATTCTCGACGCCCTTTTGCTATCAAAAGAGGCGAGAGATTCGTTGATTAAGGCGCTCCAAGACCCAGAACAATTCCAAGCATGCCTGTCCGAGGAAAAGATGAAGGATGAATTGGAGGAAGTGCACACGGCCGATGTCACTTTTGACGATGAAGACCTTCTACTTGGGACGTGCGAACACAATCGCCCTCTCTATGTCTCGGGATACTGCCATGATATAAAGATAGGCAAAATCCTGATCGATAACGGGTCGTCTGTTAACCTACTCAACGTGCGGGTGTTAAAGGAAATCTGCATGAGCGTCCAGCACCTTGCTCGGGACAAGATCACCATCTCCGGGTTTGATTCCCAATCGTCAAAGACTCTTGGATCTGTGATACTGACGCTACGCTTCGGGCTACTCATCACGGACATTAAGTTCCATGTCATAGACGCCAAGACATGCTACAACGCTTTGCTCGGCCGACCATGGTTACACGAGTACAACATCATCCCTTCTACACAGCATCAGTGTATGAAATATTTTAAGGATGGTTTCGAGTATACCGTGACGGGAGAACTGAACCCGTTCTCTGTAAACGAGGTCCGCAAATATGAAGACGCCAAATACTTCTTACCGGATTTCGAAGATACGGAGAAGTGTCACAAGCCGGAGAATAAAACTAACGCTACCATCCCTGTCTTCGGCAGTGATACTGAGGAGGAAGAGGAGATAGTTTATTCGGGTCCACCCCAACACAACAAGCCGGGACCATCGGCTCCTACATTGATCTTTGGCAGCGACTCGGAAGATGAAGTCCATGCTGTATTCTCTGCTCGACCTTCAATACAAGCGTCCGTTGACGAAGAGCAAAGTCTACAAGTCGCCATAGTTCCGCTTAAACACCATAAAGAACTGGATGCACTTAATATCTACAGTGTAGAAGAGCTGCGGACATTCTATATCCCTCCCAGGCGAGGCGACAAAGCAATTCTATTCTACCACTCTGAAGAAAACAAAGTGGAGAAAGAAATCTGGCATGGGGCGGATCCTACGTTGGACAGGCTTCAACCCATCCGTCTACCCAGATACAGAAGGCTTGAAGAGGCTGTTGAAGCGCCAAGGGATACCCTTCAAACAGACCGTTAGAAAGGCCAAGTTCTATGACAGGGTCTGGAACGTCCCTGGAACTCAACGCAAACTGCCTAACGGGAGAATGGAAACAAAAGGGCTTGGATACATCCTGTCAAAGAAACGAGAGTTACTACCCGGCTGCTACGTCGTGTATGACCTTGATGAAGAAGCGGATACTCAATGGGAGGACGCTAATCCTAAGCCAGTGAAAGTTCCAGATGCAAAGGAGCCCAGTTTGTCGTTCGAGGAACAAATGGACAAACTTATAAAGAAAGCTGGTCAAAAAGTCCGAGATGATCACAACCGTGAGACGGCCATCTACGAGAAAGCCAAGACGCAACGCCTTCTCCAACAAGCCGTAAAAGAAGAAAATGCCGCTCCTTGTCAACCTGTTATAAAGAAGGCTCGGCGCAAAAGCAAAAATAAGTCGAAAGGCCAAAAAGGCGCTCAACAGCAACAAAGCAGGGCTAAGAAGTCACGCAAATGGGAGGCGAGCGTTATTGATCTATCCCTCATGAAGAAAATGAGTCGAGCATACTCTTTTCCTCGGGATAAGACGAAGAAAATACTTGAGCTTGCTCTAAAACATCAGATGCTCACATTGCCGGAGTCCGAGCACCCCGAACAAGCAAGCGAAGTCTCTGACCCAAACTATTGCTCTTACCATCGAGTAATAGGGCACCCGCTCGAAGACTGCTTTACCTTTAAGAATTGGGTCGAAGATCAGTACCAGCTCGGCAAGTTCGCTCTGTCTGACAACTGGAAGGTAACGCCGCCGCAGAAGCACGAACCCAAAGCTACAAAAACAGAACCAACTCCACATTGGGATTGGAAGCGGATTCGCACTTGTCACATGATAACAATATCAAAAGAAGAGCCCGAGGACATGGATGATCTTCCTCGGTGCTTCGAAAACAGCAGCGACGAGATAATCTCAGAATTCCCACCAGCGCCAAAAGAGCTGGAAGATGGAATCCATACCACTGCAGATAACCTCAAGAAGATTGAGTTGGGATCGGCAGACGATCCGCGACCGACATTCATCAGCGAGCTGCTATCTGAAGAAAGGGTGGCTGCGTTAAAGGACGTGCTTCTACAGCATAGAGATTGCTTCGCGTGGAACTATTCCGAAATGCCGGGACTGTTAGTGTATATGCCCTAGAGGCCATTACTGTATCATACTAGTTTGTATATTACTTAATGGAAGCTTGGGATATTCACAGTTGTATATACAATCTTGCTCGAAATGGTAGTATGCTACTTGGTTTGTCTCTGCTTTAATATGTGCATGTGTTTCTTTTAGCATATTGCGGGTATACATATTAGTAGAGCCCTTAGGATCTTTGCTTGATTACCAGCGTTGTGATGGCGCTCGCACTCGTGGGAGCTGGGTAATCTATAAGCACATCCTTATACAGGTCCCTGGTCGTTGGACTATCGAGACAGGGCATCGATACTCCGGAGTAGACTAGCGTATGCGCTTCTCATCCCAGTGTGGGAGACGGTCTGTCCCACAGCCGTTAGTACGTCATACTTGGGATAGTATACGGGTGCTCGTTAGGTTACGAGTACACTGGACAGGACTCGTCGGGAACTGTTGGTTGGTAATATACCTATCGTCAGTTATCAGTTCCCAGGTGACATGAGTACAGCTTAGTCCGCTGACTTGACACTGTCACTTCGCCTCGAGTGTGTTCCCACTGCACTTTGATTACTACCCTACCACGGCTCAAAGGAGTCGTGCAAACAGGTAGTTTTTGGGTGCAGTCCCGAAGCACTTGGAGGCAGGGACGGTTAGACAGGATTCGTCTCTCCCGGTATTGGGGGTTGACATCGCGCTGTGTCTAGGAGAGCCATTACACGAGTAGTCCCTGGCCAGGGCAAGCGAGATATACTGGTAGGTTTCCAGTGTTATCTCAGGGTGTTCTGGGCTACACTCCGACACGACTTGTACCGCTATTAGGGGACTGACATTCACCGCCCCCCTAGGCCCGCCATGCGATGTATCAGACGAACAGACCGGACTGTACGGAGACTGTCACATACAGGCTCAGTAGGAGTGCAGATGGGGTTCACCTCGTCAGTCTTCTTATCGACATCTACCTGGGGACCGTTACGTACAGCTAGTGCCGCTTGCGGTCTGTGGTTAAACCCACTGCCAGCGTAGTGTCGAGTCTTTAGAGTCCCACACAGAGAGCTATTCGCCTTTAGGCTAAATGAGTAGAGGTCGCATGGTTTTGCGACAGGGTTCGTTCACATTCGCGCACTTGTGCACGTTTGCTGTCCGGACAGCTTATACTAGCGGGCTTTGGTTTAAGCCGGATCCTAGTATATGATTTGAGATTGGTTTTTCTCATTGTGTTCGTGTTCCTCGGATCACGAATGCGGGTGCGTATGCACAGTTGCTTGAGATTGAGGGAGAGGACCTTGATTAGGGTTAATGGCTATTGTCATTTTATTAACCCTAATATTTATGTGTGTGTTATTGTTAATTAGTAATTAGTTTAATAATTATCCATGGTTGTGGTTGTTGACCATTTGACTTCGTTGACTTGTTGACCTAGGTTGACACTTTGACCATCATCATTTCTTTTGGAAGATGCTTTTTGATCTTTGCAAATTGAAATGATAATGGTCATGTCATGATTTACCATGATAATTATCTAGCTAATTATTCAATTAAATTAATTCACACATATTAGTGAGAATGGCTCTATTATTTTCTCATTCTCTCATATCATTTCTCTCTCTTGTTCATCCTCTCCCTCAAGCTCTCTCTCCCTCTCATGTGTTGAGAAATAAAAAGCTTGAGAAAAACCTTCACTTGATCTTCTCTACTCTCTTCTAGGGTTCAAGTCTTAGCATTTCTTGCACTCTAGTTACTCCTAGCTTGGAGTTGAAGCTAAAGGTCGAGGCTTTCGGGTGGATCCTTCTTTGACGGGAGAAGACAAGCAAGGTGACCTCTTTCTACCATTCCTAGGAGCAAGGAGAGAAGGACTAAAGACCAAAGGTATAACCTTTCTATCACTTAGCTACTTTGTAGTTAGGGTTAGCAAGTTTATGTTTAGCAAAGATCCTCACAAGCTTGGTCCATGTTGCCTAAGTCCATAAAAATCCAATTTTTATTATGTTTTCCGCCTCCCCGTAAGCACCGGGTTGGGCAACACGGACTTACAGTGGTATCAGAGCCTAACTAAACCTAAACTAGCTAAGTAGTTAAGTGTAACGAAGTTTCGAAACCGAAAAACCCAAAAACCAAACTTTTTCAAAATCCAAGTTTCTGTTAAAATTTTTTCTGGTCAAAATGAAAAACTTTATACTCCAAAAATTATCTCAGGGTTTTGTGTGAAACACCACCAAAGACGAACCAGAGAGGAGTCTAGAGGACCGCGCTTCCGCGGCATAAGGAAGCTCTTGCCGCGGAAGCGCGGCCGTCTTGTCCCCTCTCTGCATCGTTTTTGGTGCAGTATGTTTCTGTGTTGGTTTTGGGATTTTTGAAATATATTATATGTACCCAGATTTTCCAGAAAAGAAATTTCCTTTTGGGGTCCTATAATTCCGTATTTTTTTCGGAACTTCACTACACTTTAACTATATCGGTTATATCTGTGATGCTTGTATGTATTGAACGTCGGCTAATCGCTATAAGTCGATTAGTCGGGGTTATACATCTCTGTGATCTGTGATTGTTATTGGTTTGTGGATATGAATGGATTGGATTGTCGCGGGTGAATAGCCGGGTTGGATGTGAGATGAGCGTTATTTTTCTTTCATTCATTTGTAACATGTAAATTGATGTAATAATATTATTTGTATGGCCGCACAACCGGGTCGGGGTTGTAGCCGTCATTGTATAATTCTTTTTACTGTTTTTGCTCCTAGGATAGACCCATGGAGGGGGTGCACAAACTACCGGGTATCTCGAAGTGCCGAGTGGCCTACTCACGGTGGTGAGGGAGGTTGCTTCGCTTCGGGTGCTTGGCGGGTAGTTTGCCGCACCCGTAGGGGTCTTGGGTGGGGTTTTGGCTATTCACCGCGACCGTGTAATCCGCTTTGCGTTGCAGGCTCGAACGCATTGCGGATTCCTAGTATATCCAATGTATTCATCTGTGATCTGTAATGTCTATCATTGCTATATATTTATATATAATAACTATTTAGGCGTTGCTTATGTTTTACAGCCGCGCTAGCCCAGCCTCCGCTCTGTCGTTAGTTAAGTAACCTAACGGGTGATGACGGGGCCCCGTGACGAATGCGAATGGCATAAGCGTACGTCATATTTTGGTTGTTTTCTGCAATGGTAGGACTAAATGATGGGACGCATTAAAAGAACTAATGCAAGAAATAAACCAAGTAAAAGTCGATTGGAACACTTTGAAAACCACTCGGTTCTTTTCAAAACTAAACTTTTAAACACGGAGCTTGAACCACTCCTTTTAAAAGCTATCTCGTTCCATCGATTAGATCAAGTTCACTACGTTCACGGTTTCGCCAAAACCATCCGTAGCCCTCCGTCGTTTCGTATGAATATTCAATAGTATTCAAGCTATGTTTGTTGACCTTCGTCAAGGCATAGTGATTGGTAGCTGTTGGGTGTTCATATGTAGCATAGATAGATGCGTTGGTTTGGGACAGTCGTACTACCTTGTTGACCTTCGTCAAGGGTATGTACGGGTGGGTTCAAATTAACCTGGATAATGATGGGTAGAACTTGACATGTGACTTATGATTTGTTGACCTTCGTCAAGGTCATAAGAGCATGGGGCAAAAATCCACATCGGGAGTTTCATAAGTACTGAAACTTGCTAGCGTTGCATACCATTTGGAGTGTGATGATTCTGGTAGGATTCCTTCGGTTTTATCACGCGATGATATTTGGATCCCGATCCTACTGTGAGTATATGCTACTCCTCGGGAAAACTCTCACTTAACGATCAATGCTATAAACCTAGTAGGTGCCTAGAAAGGTGTTAGCGGGGCTACGCCCACAGGGAAAAGAGGTTACTTAATTAAGGAACTTCGCGAAAGCGTTGGAAAACCTCCCTCGAAGTACCGACACTGGCCTGGCTGAACGGTTAAGCAAGTATTGTACGGTGAGATTGATCCTGACTAATCTTTTCTTTACGGTTTGAGAAGGGATTCGAGAGACAGTGGGAGCCATCCTGTTTAGATAAATTAAAAACCAATCTAAACTTGCAAGAGCAACATGCTAAGTGTTTCTTCTCTCTCTCTTAATTGCAGCGACCCTGTGACCACACCTAGGTTACATCTAGATAATAAGATGACTGAATCTAACTGTTTTGACTGGCAAAGGTCTGTCCAGATGTCCATTACCCAGGACAAGCTGGGACACCTCTTAACTGATCCAACCCCTGCCGTCTCAGGTCCAGTTTCCCCTGTCACGGATATTGATATTCGTAGGACATCGGAAGAAGTCTGTGCGAAAGCCAAGTGCCTCGTGTTAGCCTCAGTTGATGGTATATACCAGAGGCAGCACGAGAAGATGGACTTAGCTTCTATCTTCCTCCATAACAAAGTTTTATATGGAGAGCAATCTCGTATCGCAAGATATGAGACCTCGAACGAATTGCTTCCAGCGAGGTTGGCTATCGGGTCATCTGTAGGGGGCAACGTCCTTACAGAGACCAGCTCTTTTGAGCTCTCGGACCTGAAGACCACGTTGAAGAACAGGTCAGATGCTGACTCAGTTCAACAGTCTCTGCCTACTACCCTAAAGGAAACTAGGGAAGTAGAAAGAAAGGGAAGGGCAGAAGTTTCAGGAGCAGATGTAGTAAAAGAAGGATGTTCCTATTGTTACGGGAATGAACATGGACAGAAGGATTGCAGGGCTTGTAAAGCCAGTAGCCAGAATTCAAAGCATGTTATGGCTTCGGCTTCGGGTGTGTTTGTGATTGAGAACTGTATGTCAGTTAACCCTACTTCCTGGGTATTGGATACCGGATCAGGATCTCACATCTGTAATTCATTACAGGCTTTGAGAAACCGTAGGGTTATCAGGAAAGGTGATATGACTCTCAGGGTTGCTAACGGAATGAGCATGTATGCTGAATCCGTAGGGGAATATCATCTAGGACTGACAACTGGGCAGATATTGATTCTGCGTAACTGTTTTTATGTACCAGGTGCGACTTGTAATATCATATCTGTATCCTTAATTTCTAAGGAAGGATATGATTTTACTTTTGTAAGCGATGTAGTTAACATCCACCTAAATCAAGTTCTGATTGGGTCAGGTACATTACAGAACGGGATATACGTACTGAATCAAGCTCAGATCTTCAGTGTCCAGAACACACTTAAAAGAAAGTCTCCGGAAACAAATCAGGCTTTCTTATGGCATTGTAGACTGGGTCACATTAATGAGACACGGTTAACAAAGTTACATAAAGAGGGATACTTGAATCCGTTTGAGTATCAGTCTTATGCCACTTGTGAATCTTGTCTCATGGGAAAGATGACAAAGACTCCGTTCACTGGACACGGAGAAAGAGCGAGCGAGCTCTTGGGACTCATACACAGTGATGTGTGTGGTCCAATGTCTACACATGCGCGAAGTGGTTATTCATACTTCATTACTTTCACCGATGATTTCTCTAGGTATGGGCATGTCTTCTTGATGAAGCACAAATCCGAGGCCTTTGAGAAATTTCAAGAATATAAGAATGAAGTTGAAAAACAAACAGGCAAAAGTATCAAGATCCTAAGATCGGATCGAGGAGGAGAATACTTAAGTGCCGAGTTTCTGGGCTTCTTAAAAGAGAATGGAATTCTCTCTCAACTTACTCCCCCATACACACCACAACACAACGGTGTATCGGAAAGGAGGAATCGAACCCTATTGGATATGGTCCGTTCCATGATGAGTAAGGCTGAGTTGCCGCGATCCTTCTGGAGTTATGCACTAGAAACAGCTGCATATCTCTTGAACAAGGCTCCCACCAAGACTGTGCCTACCACCCCATATCAGATGTGGAGTGGGAAGAAACCCTGTCTCAAGTACCTTAAGACATGGGGATGTCCAGCTTTTGTAAAAAAGCAGCATGCGGACAAGCTCGAGGCACGTTCAGTACTGTGTAAGTTTGTGGGATACCCGAAGAACTCCAGGGGGTATCTTTTCTATTCCGCAGAGGAACAAAAGGTTTTTGTTTCTCAGCATGCCCACTTCTTGGAAACTGAATTTTTAGAAAATCAGATAAGTGGGAGCGCAATAGAACTGGAAGAAATTCCAGAACCACAAGCTATTACTGAAAGCTTGGAAAAACCAGAAGTTTCAAGAGAACCGGACATCCCAGCGCCACTCCGCAGGAGTAGTAGGCAATCTCATCCGCCCGAGAGATACTACGGTTTTCTCATAGACGGGGATAGAGAGGATTGCACCATGGATTATGGTGAGCCTACTAGCTTCCAGCAAGCCATCCAGAGCGGCGACTCGGTAAAATGGCTGGATGCAATGCGGGCCGAGATGGAGTCCATGTACACCAACAAAGTTTGGACTTTGGACTTTGCACCAGAAGGGGTAAAACCCGTAGGCTGCAAATGGATCTTCAGAAAGAAGATTGGTGTAGATGGGCAGGTTGAGACCTATAAAGCTAGACTTGTAGCAAAGGGTTTTCGTCAAAGACCTGGTTTGGACTATGACGAGACCTTTTCTCCAGTGGCTATGCTGAAATCCATTCGGATCCTTCTTTCCATTGCTGCCTTCCACGATTATGAAATCTGGCAGATGGACGTAAAGACGGCTTTCCTAAATGGAAATTTGGAAGAGTGCGTCTATATGGATCAGCCGGAGGGATTCAATCAGAGTGGGAGCAGCGGTAGAGTGTGCAAGTTGCTCAAGTCCATTTATGGACTTAAGCAGGCATCGCGGAGTTGGAACATCTGCTTTGATGATACTGTCAAAGAATTCGACTTTATCAAGAACCCAAATGAACCATGCATTTACAGTAAGATTGTAGGGAGAACTGTGGTATTCCTCGTCTTGTACGTGGATGACATTCTCCTAATAGGAAATGATATTCCTATGCTACAGTCAGTCAAAGGATTCTTATCGCAGAGGTTCTCCATGAAGGACCTGGGTGATGCCAACTACATTCTGGGGATCCAGATCTATCGTGATAGATCTAAGAGGATGTTGGGACTTTCACAGTCAAGGTACATTGACACCATACTGAAAAGGTTCAGTATGGAAGATTCCAAGCGCGGTAATCTACCGGCTTGTCACGGGATCACCCTCTCCAAAGAGATGTCTCCCAAGACTGATTTGGAAAGGGATCGCATGTCTATTATACCCTACGCTTCTGCGGTAGGCTCTATAATGTATGCGATGTTGTGTACCAGACCAGATGTAGCATACGCATTGAGCGTTGTAAGCCGGTATCAGTCAAACCCAGGGGAGAAACACTGGATAGCGGTAAAGAACATTCTCAAGTACCTGAGAAGGACTAAGGAGATGTTCTTGGTGTATGGCGGAAAAGACCTCCAGCTCGAGGCCTTTGCTGACTCCAGCTTCCAGAGTGACAAGGATGACTCCAAGTCCATGTCGGGTTATGTCTTTACCTTCAATGGAGGGGCGGTTTGCTGGAAAAGTTCCAAGCAGGAGACCGTTGCAGACTCAACAATGGAAGCGGAGTACATAGCTGCTTGCGATGCCGCAAAGGAAGCTGTCTGGATGAAGAAGTTCCTCACGGAGCTTCAGGTGGTTCCTACCATTGTTGATCCAATACCGCTGTATTGCGACAACAACGGAGCTATAGCTTTAGCGAAGGAACCCAGGTCCCATCAGAAGTCCAGGCACATTTTGAGGCGCTACCACCTGATCAGGGAGATCATAGATCGCCAGGAGATCGAGGTAAAGAGAGTTAATACGGAGAACAACACTGCAGATCCACTCACGAAGGCCCTACCCCAGACTCAGTTCGAGCGGCTGATCGAGATGATAGGTCTTCGATACGCCAGTACATGGCCTTAGTGCAAGTGGGAGATTGTTAGTGTATATGCCCTAGAGGCCATTACTGTATCATACTAGTTTGTATATTACTTAATGGAAGCTTGGGATATTCACAGTTGTATATACAATCTTGCTCGAAATGGTAGTATGCTACTTGGTTTGTCTCTGCTTTAATATGTGCATGTGTTTCTTTTAGCATATTGCGGGTATACATATTAGTAGAGCCCTTAGGATCTTTGCTTGATTACCAGCGTTGTGATGGCGCTCGCACTCGTGGGAGCTGGGTAATCTATAAGCACATCCTTATACAGGTCCCTGGTCGTTGGACTATCGAGACAGGGCATCGATACTCCGGAGTAGACTAGCGTATGCGCTTCTCATCCCAGTGTGGGAGACGGTCTGTCCCACAGCCGTTAGTACGTCGTACTTGGGATAGTATACGGGTGCTCGTTAGGTTACGAGTACACTGGACAGGACTCGTCGGGAACTGTTGGTTGGTAATATACCTATCGTCAGTTATCAGTTCCCAGGTGACATGAGTACAGCTTAGTCCGCTGACTTGACACTGTCACTTCGCCTCGAGTGTGTTCCCACTGCACTTTGATTACTACCCTACCACGGCTCAAAGGAGTCGTGCAAACAGGTAGTTTTTGGGTGCAGTCCCGAAGCACTTGGAGGCAGGGACGGTTAGACAGGATTCGTCTCTCCCGGTATTGGGGGTTGACATCGCGCTGTGTCTAGGAGAGCCATTACACGAGTAGTCCCTGGCCAGGGCAAGCGAGATATACTGGTAGGTTTCCAGTGTTATCTCAGGGTGTTCTGGGCTACACTCCGACACGACTTGTACCGCTATTAGGGGACTGACATTCACCGCCCCCCTAGGCCCGCCATGCGATGTATCAGACGAACAGACCGGACTGTACGGAGACTGTCACATACAGGCTCAGTAGGAGTGCAGATGGGGTTCACCTCGTCAGTCTTCTTATCGACATCTACCTGGGGACCGTTACGTACAGCTAGTGCCGCTTGCGGTCTGTGGTTAAACCCACTGCCAGCGTAGTGTCGAGTCTTTAGAGTCCCACACAGAGAGCTATTCGCCTTTAGGCTAAATGAGTAGAGGTCGCATGGTTTTGCGACAGGGTTCGTTCACATTCGCGCACTTGTGCACGTTTGCTGTCCGGACAGCTTATACTAGCGGGCTTTGGTTTAAGCCGGATCCTAGTATATGATTTGAGATTGGTTTTTCTCATTGTGTTCGTGTTCCTCGGATCACGAATGCGGGTGCGTATGCACAGTTGCTTGAGATTGAGGGAGAGGACCTTGATTAGGGTTAATGGCTATTGTCATTTTATTAACCCTAATATTTATGTGTGTGTTATTGTTAATTAGTAATTAGTTTAATAATTATCCATGGTTGTGGTTGTTGACCATTTGACTTCTTTGACTTGTTGACCTAGGTTGACACTTTGACCATCATCATTTCTTTTGGAAGATGCTTTTTGATCTTTGCAAATTGAAATGATAATGGTCATGTCATGATTTACCATGATAATTATCTAGCTAATTATTCAATTAAATTAATTCACACATATTAGTGAGAATGGCTCTATTATTTTCTCATTCTCTCATATCATTTCTCTCTCTTGTTCATCCTCTCCCTCAAGCTCTCTCTCCCTCTCATGTGTTGAGAAACAAAAAGCTTGAGAAAAACCTTCACTTGATCTTCTCTACTCTCTTCTAGGGTTCAAGTCTTAGCATTTCTTGCACTCTAGTTACTCCTAGCTTGGAGTTGAAGCTAAAGGTCGAGGCTTTCGGGTGGATCCTTCTTTGACGGGAGAAGACAAGCAAGGTGACCTCTTTCTACCATTCCTAGGAGCAAGGAGAGAAGGACTAAAGACCAAAGGTATAACCTTTCCATCACTTAGCTACTTTGTAGTTAGGGTTAGCAAGTTTATGTTTAGCAAAGATCCTCACAAGCTTGGTCCATGTTGCCTAAGTCCATAAAAATCCAATTTTTATTATGTTTTCCGCCTCCCCGTAAGCACCGGGTTGGGCAACATGGACTTACAGGGACTAGATCCAGAAATTGTTGTGCACAGATTGGCGATATCCCCGGACATCAAGCCAGTCAAACAGGCGCCGAAGAGAATGCGGCTCGAGCTTGAGATGAGCATCAATGTTGAGGTCAAGAAGCTGATCGACTCTGGCTTCATCAAGGAAGTTCAATACCCTGAATGGATCGCCAACATCGTCCCGGTGATGAAGAAAAATGGGACAGTGCGCATATGCGTAGACTTCCGGGATCTTAATAAAGCTTGCCCGAAGGATGATTTTCCAGTGCCAGTCACCGAACTGATGATAGACAATACATCCACCCATGAGGTTTTCTCCTTCATGGACGGCTCGTCAGGTTATAATCAGATAAAAATGCATCCCGAAGACCAGAAGCACACAGCCTTCAGGACTCCTTTGGGTATATTCTACTATAAGGTGATGCCCTTCGGTCTAAAGAATGCCGGTGCCACCTACCAGGGGGCCATGACGAAGATCTTCGATGACCTCATACACGAAATCGTCGAATGCTATATCGACGATCTCGTGAGCAAATCATACGAGGAACATCTCGAGCATTTGAAGACCGTATTTCAACGCCTTCGACAATACAACTTGAAGATGAACCCGCTCAAGTGTGCATTCGGAGTTTCCTCTGGAAAATTCCTGGGATTCATTGTCCGACACCGGGGTATCGAAATAGATCCGTCCAAGATCAAGGCAATCATGGAAATACCTCCGCCAAGGACTCTCAAACAATTGCGGTCTCTCCAAGGAAAGCTCGCATATATTCGGCGATTTATAGCCAACCTCTCTGGAAAATGCCGCCCTTCCAGTCACCTGATGAAGAAGGGAACTCCATTCGTCTGGGATCAAAAATGCCAGAGCGCGCTGGACGAAATTAAACAGTACCTGCAGAACCCGCCAGTGTTGGCTGCTCCGGTCAAGGGAAAACCCCTCATTCTTTATACAACCGCCCTTAAAGGTTCCTTGGGCGCATTATGGGCATAAGAGAACGATCAAGGGAAAGAAAGAGCACTCTACTACTTAAGTCGAGTTCTACTGGGGGCAGAAAGCAACTACTCCCCCATTGAAAAACACAGCCTAGCATTGATCTTCGCGATAACAAAGCTCAGGCACTATGCGTTGGCGCATGAGGTCCGTCTCATTTCGAAGGTGGACCCTCTTAAGTATTTAATGTCAAAGGCCATACTGATAGGTCGACTCGCTAAATGGGCTCTGCTCTTGATGGAGTTTTCGATAACGTATCAACCTCTCAAGGCAGTGAAAGGCCAGGCCATCGCCGACTTCCTTGCTGAGCATCCGATACCCACCGATTCTCCTCTGAGCTGCGATTTACCAGACGAACATGCGTTTGACACGATCGACGGTGGTGATACCCAATGGGAACTTTATTTCGATGGAGCATCTTCTGTGAAAAAGCGCAAACAAAGTACCCCTATAATCAAATCGGGGGTAGGCCTCATCTTCGTGACTCCACAAGGAGGGATAATGCGTTTCGCTTTCTCCTTAACAGAACCGAGGACGAATAACGAAGCCGAATATGAAGCCTTGATAGCAGGTCTTGAGATCGCCATTGACATGGGAATTGAAGACCTCCTTATATACGGGGATTCTCAACTGGTCGTTAGTCAAGTAAATGGCGACTACCAAACGTGTAAGCCAGAACTGGTGAAGTACGGCAAAAAAGTGCAACGATTGTTGACCCAAATTTCCTCTTATACTTTGGAGAACATACCGCGCTCGGAAAACAGCAAAGCAGACGCA
The DNA here is from genome assembly GCA_030015575.1 of Agapanthus africanus. Taxonomy (NCBI): domain Eukaryota; kingdom Viridiplantae; phylum Streptophyta; class Magnoliopsida; order Asparagales; family Amaryllidaceae; genus Agapanthus; species Agapanthus africanus. The sequence goes on from CM057339.1 coordinate 36,108,707, forward strand.
TTGGCCAAACTTGCTAAAGAACTGGCTGACGAGAATCTCGATGACGTTAGAATCATGGTACAAAGCCGTCAAGTGCTTGCCCCAGCAGAAATATCTCCGGAATCATCCGAAGAGAAGGGAGCGACTGAGCAAACGACCCTGCAAATAAAAGACCGGGAGAAGGCTGAGGATTGGAGAGAAGTCTTCATAGACTACTTTAGGTCCCACCGAATGCCTGAAGAAGTGTCCACAAGACATCAGCTTATGAAACGAGCTCTGTCTTTCGCCTTTGTCAATAATACTCTGTACAAGAGGTCGTTTGATTCTCTGTGGCTGAGATGTTTAGGACCTGACGAAGCGAAAAAAGTCATCCAGGAAGTTCACGACGGACTCTGCGGTTCTCACCAAGCGGGCCCAAAGATGAAATTGAAGATCAAACGGATGGGCTACTATTGGTCCACGATGATTCAGGACTGCCTTGAATATGCGAAGCAATGCCACTCATGCCAAATCCATAGGGACTTCATCCACCAGCATCCAAATCCACTACATCCAACGGTGGCTAGCTGGCCATTCGAAATGTGGGGGACTGACATAGTCGGCCCTATAGAACCAGCATCATCTAGGGGACATCGTTTCATCCTGGTGACGACTGACTACTTCTCTAAATGGGCAGAAGCAGTACCGTTAAGAGATGTGAAGACGGAAAATATCCTCCACTTCTTCAAGACGCACGTCATATATCGGTTTGGAACTCCGCGACGGATCATCTCCGATAACGGGCCAGCTTACAGAAGCCACAAGATCAGTCGCTTTGCGCAGCAGCATAATATAGACAGGAGATATTCCTCAATTTATAATCCGCGAGCTAACGGTCTAACTGAAGCCTTCAACAAGACCTTGATGAAGATCATGAAGAAAACGGTGTCCCGAAATAAGAAAGACTGCAAGAAGCTCTCTGGGCGTATCGAACTACGTTTAAAACGGCCACGAACGCAACGCCATATGCGTTGGTATTCGGTACAGAAGCAGTACTCTCTCTCGAGATAGAGTTACCCTCTCTACGAGTGGCAGTCCACTACGAGCTGACGGACGAAGAAAATGCTCACCTTCGGCTTGAGGAGCTTGACGCCCTTGAAGAAACACGGCTCATAGCGCAACAAAATCTGGAGGCCTATAAAGCAAAGATGACGCGCTCATATGAAAGACTGACCCGACTGAGGACATTCCGCCAAGGCGAGCTTGTGCTAGTGGTCAAAAGGCCTATGATCCCCAATCGCGCCAAGCGGGGAAAATTCGAGCCAAACTATGAAGGCCCGTACGTCATAGATAAGGTCTACCAGGGTGGAGCCTATCTACTCATGGACATGCACGGTGAAAGGCCTTTCAGGCTAATAAACGGTCGCTTCCTAAAGAAATACTATGCTTAATGAGCCACAGCCTAGGTCAATGGTGGATGACGACGACTATGTCCGCTCGCTATCTTCCTAAGCTCAAACTCTATCAGCAGTAGCCAGCCTTCTCAAACTCGGACCGAAATGTCCTTAAACTAATAGCAGACCGAAACGTCTTTAAACTACTACCGCAGCATCTTTTAGGCTGACGAGATATAAAAAAAACATATGAAAATAAAATTAAAAAAAATGGTATGTCCATAAGCAAAAAGGGCACGGATGAAAACCCGAGAGGGCTCCATGAGTAAAAACAGCAGGGCTACCGGCGAGTGTTTGTGAAAACCCGAAAGGGCGCAACCTCGTTAAAAGACACTTATAGGGTCCTCTCGACCTTGTAAGGAGAAACCACCAGCGTGAGATCCTTACGACTCACAAGGGAGCAACACACTTAGGGATCCTCATGATTCCTAGGGAGAAAATACACTCGCGAGATCCTCACGACTCGTGAGGAGAACTCTCTTATGGGACCCTCACGGCTGATAAGATTTGAAAGTCTTAAGTTACAGAGACCTAAACCTGTGCTTAAGCAAACCCCCACAAACTTCCAATATTGCCCTACAAGTGGCTCAATACTGACCCTTGTATATAATCCACGGACGCGAATAAACATTTCCCTAATCAAGTCTCATCCGAGACTGGGGATATGTTCGCATGATGAACAACCCTTATAAGTCCTCTCGACTTACAAGGAGAAAACCCTCTTGTAGGATCCTTACGACTTACAGAGGAACATACACTTAGGAATCCTCACGATTCCTAAGGAGAAAATACACCTACAAGATCCTCACGACTTGTAGGGAGAAATACCTTTGTGAGACCCTTACGGCTCATGAAGTTAAAAGCCTTAGACGACAGGACCCTAACCCTGGTCGCTAAGCCACCTTTGTTCAACATCGACAGAGGCAGATGATGATTCGCTCCTGGTAATATCCCAGTTGTAGCGGTGCTGATGCCGAAATCGGTGTCTAATTCCAGGTTTACGGCGGAAAGCCAGTAGGCCGCACATGCATACAAAATAGCCGAAATGATTGGGCAACTTGCAATAAAAAGTAGCAGGTAAAAATGTATGTATGCAAAATAGCCGAAATGATTGGGCAACTCGCAATAAAAAGCAGCGAGTAAAAATAAAATAAATAGCCGAAATGATTGGGCACCGCGAAAAATAGCCGAAATGATTGGGCAATCGCGACCTTCGCGATATAAAAGCTGAAATGATAGAGCATCGCGGAAATAAAACAAAAAAAGGAAGATGATAAAACTTTGGCCCTACAGTTAAGATCACATCGATCCCTGTATACAATCCAAGGGCGTAAACAAAGAGGGAACCGTACTTTCCCAACAGGCTCCGCCAGAAGACGAAGCCAAATCTCGACGATTCAGTCCAACTCCGAAGAAACCAGTGTCTTCAGCAAATTCCTCGACTCACGGATACAAACACTCCTTGACGAGAGCCTCCTGATCCGCGTCGACTCGCAGAGCCACCAGTGCCTCCGTGGGAAATTCTCAACTCGTTTCAAACTCCAAGGAAACAAATAATCCTTGGCGCTTGGGAAACAAATAATCCCTAGCAAATTCCTCGACTCACGGATACAAACACTCCTTGACAAGGGCCTCCTGATCCGCGTCGACTCGCAGAGCCACCAGTGTCTCCGTGGGAAATTCTCGACTCGTTTCAACACCAGGGAAACAAATAATCCTTGGCAAATACCTCAACTCAGGGAAACTAGCATCCTTGACGAGAGCCTCCTGATCCGCGTTGACTCGCAGAGCCACCAGTGCCTCCGTGGGAAATTCTCGACTCGTTTCAAACCCCAAGGAAACAAATAATCCTTGGCGCTTGGGAAACAAATAATCCCTAGCAAACTCCTCGACTCACGGATACAAACACTCCTTGACGAGAGCCTCCTGATCCGCGTCGACTCGCAGAGCCACCAGTGTCTCCGTAGGAAATTCTCGACTCGTTTCAACACCAGGGAAACAAATAATCCTTGGCAAATGCCTCAACTCAGGGAACTAGCATCCTTGACGAGAGCCTCCTGATCCGCGTCGACTCGCAGAGCCACCAGTGCCTCCGTGGGAAATTCTCGACTCGTTTCAAACCCCAAGGAAACAAATAATCCTTGGCGCTTGGGAAACAAATAATCCCTAGCAAACTCCTCGACTCACGGATACAAACACTCCTTGACGAGAGCCTCCTGATTCGCGTCGGTTCGCAGAGCCACCAGTGTCTCCGCAGGAAAATTCCCGATTTGTCTCAAACTGCAAATGAAGTCTTAGGCAGCAGGGACTAAAAAACTTGCTCCCTGAACAATGGGACCCTGCAAGTCGATCCAAAAAGGTCTCTTGCATACTATTCACGGGTCTCACTCTCCAAAATCGAATCTCGACAAGGGGAGAAACAACCGCTTACGGGTTCTCTCGACTCGTAAGAGGGAAAAATTCTCTTATAGGATCCTTACGACTTACAAGAGAAAATCACACATAGGAATCCTCACGATTCCTAAGGAGAAAAACCCACCTACGAGATCCTCTCGATCTGTAGGGAGAAAAATCTCTACGAGACCCTCACGGCTCATAGAGTTGAAAAGTCTTAGGCAGCAGATCTGAACCTGCGGCCTAAGCCATCGCTGATTCTTAAGAAAGTCAAGATGTATGCTCTATTATCTGTTGACCATATTTACTGTAAGTCCACGTTGCCAACCCCGGTTCTTACGGGGAGGCGGAAACGGTATAAAAGACAAATTTTTAGCGCATTAGGCAACATGGACTAACAAAAGTCGGATCTTTTCTAAACTAAACTAGCTACTAAGCTAAAGAGAGTTAGCTACTCGGAAAAGAGGTTATACCTAACTTGAACTCCTTCTTCTTGAAACCTTTGTAGAGCTTGGATGGTGCTTTCCTCGTCGTCTTCTTCCGTCAAAGATGGATCCACCTGAGGGTTCAACCTTCGGGCTCCTTTCTCGAACTTTGAGAGAACTAAGGTCTTTGGCTTGCTAGACCTCTAACCCTAGAGAGAGTAGAGAGTGGTTTTGAGATGTTTTTATCTCAAGGAGGGGGTTTCTCAACACATGAGAGTGAGTCTCCTTGAACTAGAGGAGGAGGAAGAAGAAGAGAGGAGAGAGAAGTGTTATGATAGAATGAAAAGCTTTTTTACAACCATAACATAATATCAAAAATGAATTATCAAAATAATAATAATAATCAAAATGAAATAATTGATGGATGGTTTGAAATGACAATTATCATTACACACATTAAATGGTTTTGCTAGAATCAAAGAGCATCTTTGATATATAATGATGATAGTCAAAGTTTCAACCATGGTCAACTAGTCAACCTTGGTCAACAAGTCAACAAAACCAACCATGACACAATTTCATTTAATTAATATTATTAATTGATATATCATAAATTCATTACGGTTTGGAAAAAGACGACTGTCAACTGTGCATGCGCACCCGTTCCGAAACCCTAATGAAAATCCTCTTCCTCCGCCTCAATCAACTGTGCATACACACCCGCATTCTTGTTCCGAGGAACATGAATACTATGAGATAAAATCAACCCCAAAACATATACCAGTATCTGGCTCAAACCAGAGCCCGCTAGTAATATCCGTCCGGACTCCAAACGTGCACAAGTGCGCGGATGAGAACGAACCCTATCGCAAAACCATGCGACCTCTACTCTGTTTTGCCCAGAGGTGAATAGCCCTCTATGTGGGACTCTAAAGACTCGACACTACGCTGGCAGTGGGTTTAACCACAGACCGCAAGCGGCACTAGCTGTGCGTAACGGTCCCCAGGTAGATGCCGATAAGAAGAATGACGAGGTGAACCCCATCTGAACTCCTACTGAGTCTGAATGTGACAGTCTCCGTACAGTCCGGTCTGTTCGTCTGATACATCGCATGGCGGGCCTAGGGGGCGGTAAACGTCAGTCCCCTAATAGCGGTACAAGTCGTGTCGGAGTGAACCCCAAAACACCCTGAGATAACACTGGAAGCCTACCAGTATATCTCGCTTGCCCTGGCCAGGGACTACTCGTGTAATGGCTCTCCTGGACACAGCGCGATGTCAACCCCCAATACCGGGAGAGACGAATCCTGTCTAACTGTCACTGCCTCCAAGTGCTTCGGGACTGCACCCAACTACTACCTGTTTGCACGACTCCTTTGAGCCGTGGTAGGGTAGTAATCAAAGTACAGTGGGAACACACTCGAGGCGAAGTGCCAGTGTCAAGTCAACGGACTAAGCTGTACTCATGTCACCTGAGAACTGATAACCGACGATAGGTATAAAACCAACTAGTCAGTTCCCGACGAGTCCTGTCCAGTGTACTCGTAACCTAACGAGCACCCGCATACTATCTCAAGTACGACGTACTGACGGCTGTGGGACAGACCGTCTCCCACACTGGGATGAGAAGCGCATGCGCTAGTCTACTCTGGAGTATCGATGCCCTGTCTCGATAGTCCTGCGACTAGGGACCTGCATAAGGATGTGCTTATAGATTATCCAGCCCCCACTAGTGTGACTGCCATCACAACGCCGGTAATCAAGCAAAGATCCTAAGGGCTCCACTAATGTGTATAGGTGATATACTAAAATAAACACATGTACACATTGAAGTAGAAACAAACCAAGTAGCATACTACTATTTTGAGCAAGATTGTATATACAAGGTGAATATCCCAAGCTTCCATTAAGTAATATACAAACCAGTATGATACAGTAATGGCCTCTAGGGCATATACACTAACAATCTCCCACTTGCACTAAGGCCATGTACTGGCGTATCGAAGACCTATCATCTCGATCAGCCGCTCAAACTGAGTCTGGGGCAAGGCCTTAGTGAATGGATCTGCAGTGTTTTCTTCTGAAGCAACCCTCCGAACCTCGATCTCCTGGCGATCCACGATCTCCCTGATCAGGTGATACCGCCTCAAGATGTGTCTGGATCTCTGATGGGATCTGGGTTCCTTCGCTAAAGCTATAGCCCCGTTGTTGTCGCAATACAGAGGTATTGGATCAACAATGGACGGAACCACCTGAAGTTCTTTCAAGAACTTCCTCATCCAAACGGCTTCTTTTGCGGCATCAGATGCAGCGATGTATTCCGCTTCCATAGTCGAGTCTGCAACGGTTTCCTGTTTGGAACTCTTCCAACACACCGCCCCTCCATTGAGGGTAAAGACAAAACCCGACATGGACTTGGAATCATCCTTGTCACTCTGGAAGCTGGAGTCAGCAATGGCCTCGATCTGGAGGTCTTTTCCGCCATACACCAAGAACATCTCCTTAGTCCTTCTCAAGTACTTGAGAATGTTCTTTACCGCTATCCAGTGTTTCTCCCCAGGGTTTGACTGATACCGGCTTACCACACTCAGTGCATAAGCTACATCCGGTCTGGTACACAATATCGCATACATTATAGAGCCTACCGCAGAAGCGTAGGGTATAATAGACATGCGATCCCTCTCTAAATCAGTCTTCGGAGACATCTCTTTAGAGAGGGTGATCCCATGACAAGCTGGTAGGTTACCGCGCTTGGAATCTTCCATACTGAATCTTTTCAGTATGGTGTCGATGTACCTGGACTGTGAAAGTCCTAATATCCTCTTGGATCTATCACGATGGATCCGGATCCCCGGGATGTATGAGGCATCACCCAGGTCTTTCATGGAGAACTTGTGCGACAAGAACCCCTTGACAGATTGTAGCATATGAATGTCATTTCCTATTAAGAGAATGTCATCCACGTATAAAACGAGGAATACTACAGTTCTCGCTACAAATCTACTATAGATGCATGGTTCATCTGGATTTTTTATAAAGCCAAATTCCTTGACCGTCTCATCAAAACAGATGTTCCAACTCCGCGATGCCTGCTTTAGTCCATAGATGGACTTAAGCAACTTGCACACCTTTCCGCTGCTCCCACTCTGAATGAAACCCTCTGGCTGGTCCATATAGACACACTCCTCTAAATTTCCATTTAGAAAAGCGGTCTTTACGTCCATCTGCCAAATCTCATAATCGTGGAAGGCAGCAATGGCAAGAAGGATCCGAATGGATTTCAGCATAGCCACTGGAGAAAAGGTCTCGTCATAGTCCAAACCAGGGCTTTGACGAAAACCCTTTGCAACCAGTCTAGCTTTATAGGTCTCAACCTGTCCATCTACACCAATCTTCCTTTTGAAGATCCACTTGCATCCTACGGGTTTTACCCCGTCTGGAGCAATGTCCAACGTCCATACTTTGTTGGTGTACATGGACTCCATTTCGGTCCGCATTGTATCCAGCCATTTTACCGAGTCAACGCTCTGAACGGCCTGCTGGAAGCTAGTAGGTTCATCATAATCTATGATGCAATCCTCTCTATCCCCGTCTATGAGAAAACCGTAGTATCTCTCGGGCGGATGAGACTGCCTACTACTCCTGCGGAGCGGCGTAGGAATGTCCTGTTCTTTTGAACCCTCTGGTTCCTCTAAGCTTTCAGTAATAGCTCGTGGTTCTGGAATTTCTTCCAGTTCTACTGTGCTCCCACTTATCTGGTTTTCCAAAAACTCAATTTCCAAGAAGTAGGCATGACGAGAAACAAAAACCTTTTGTTCCTCTTCGCAGTAGAAGAAATATCCCTTGGAGTTCTTTAGATATCCCACGAACTTGCACTGTACTGAGCGTGCCTCGAGTTTGTCCGCATGCTGCTTTTTGACAAAAGCTGGACATCCCCATGTCTTAATGTGATTAAGATGGGGCCTATTTCAACACCACATCTCATATGGTGTGGTAGGCACAGTCTTAGTGGGAACTCGGTTCAAAAGGTATGCAGCTGATTCTAGCGCATACCCCCAGAATGATCGCGGTAACTCAGCGTTACTCATCATGGACCGTACCATATCCAATACGGTCCGGTTCCGTCTCTCCGATACACCGTTATGTTGCGGAGTGTATGGAGGAGTAAGCTGAGAGAGAATTCCATTCTCTTTTAAGTAATTCAGAAACTCGGCACTTAAGTATTCTCCACCTCGATCCGATCTTAGAATCTTGATACTTTTGCCGGTTTGTTTTTCTACTTCATTCTTATATTCCAGGAACTTTTCAAAGGCTTCGGACTTATGCTTCATCAAGAAGACATAACCGTACCTTGAAAAGTCATCCGTAAAAGTAATGAAGTAAGAATAACCGCTTCGCGCATGTGTAGACATTGGACCGCACACGTCGCTGTGTACAAGTCCCAAGAGCTCGCTCGCTCTTACTCCGTGTCCAGTGAACGGAGTCTTCGTCATCTTTCCTTTGAGACAGAATTGACAAGTGGCATACGATTGATATTCGAACGGATCCAAATATCCTTCTGTATGTAACTTAGTCAACCTTCTCTCATTGATGTGACCCAGTCTACAATGCCATAAGAAAGTCTGATTGATATCTGGAGACTTTCTTTTGTGTGTATTCTGGACATTGAAAATCTGTGGTTGGTTTAATACGTATATACCATTGCTCAGTGTACCTGACCCAATCAGAACTTGATTAAGGTGAATGTTTACAACATTACTTACAAACGCAAATTCATAACCTTCTTTTGAAACCAAAGATACAGAAATGATATTACAAGTTGCGTTGGGTACAAAAAAACAATTACGCAAAACCAAAACATGTCCATCTGACATTCCCAGGTGATAGTCCCCCACGGCTTTAGCATCCATGCTAGCTCCGTTCGCAACTCTGAGGGTCATGTCACCTGCCTTCAAAACCCTACGGTTTCTCAACGCCTGCAAAGAATTACAGATATGAGATCCCGATCCGGTATCCAATACCCAGGAAGTAGAGTTTATCGAAAGACGGTTTTCAATAACATACACACCTGAAGCTGAAGCCGCAACCTGCTTCAGTTCCTGTGTCCTGGCCTTCCAAGCCCTGCAATCTTTCTTTCAGTGTCTACTCTTATGACAATAGAAGCATTCTTCTTTACCCACAAGCTTCCCCGCTATCTTTGTTGCTTTTGCCTTTCCCTTCGTATCCACTTTACTAACACCGCCCCTTGGTTTGGCGGGGGCTTTCTTCTTCTTTCCCTTGGCTTTCGCCTTGGACCTAGAAGAAGAAGATCCTCCTACAAATAAAGTGGGTGTTTCCCTACCTTTCTGTAGGGTGCCCTCTGCGCTCCTCAGCATGTTGAGGAGTTCTGAAAGTTCAACTTCTTTTTCTTGTAAGTTGAAGTTCAGTATAAACTGGGCGTAAGTGGAAGGAAGGGACTGGAGAATCAAGTCCGTATAGAGCTCACTCTCCAACGTGGTCCCAAGTTCTGCGAGCTCCTCAATGTAGCCAATCATCTTAAGCACGTGTTCCGCTACCGATGATCCGACGGCCAATCTTGCCGAAAATAACTTCTTCGACACTTCATATCTTGCGATACGAGACTGCTCTCCATACAGTTCTTTTGTATGGAGAAATATGGATTCCAGGTCCATATTCTCGTGCCTCCTCTGATGTTCGTTGTCCATAGAGGCAAGCACGAGGCACTTGGCCTTCGCGCAATCAATCTCCCAAGTCTTACGGATTTCCTTATCCGCGACGCTGGAGGTGGGACCTGGGACGGGGGGAGCTTTGGTGGTAAGAAGATACCCCAGGTTGTCGTAAGTGATTGCCATTTTGACATTCCTGAGCCAATCTTTGTAGTTTGGCCCTGTCAGTATGTTTTTATCTAGAAGTAACTTAAGTCCAGTCATGTCGATTGGTCGCTGCAATTAGGAGAGAAAGAAGAAACACTCAGCACGATGCTCTTGCAAGTTTAGAATGGTTTTTAGTTTGTCTAAACAGGATGGCTCCCACTGTCTCTCGAATCCCTCCTCAAACCATAAAGAAAGAATTAGTCGGGATCAATCCCACCGCACAATACTTGCTTAACCGTTCAGCCAGGCCAGTGTCGGTACTTCGAGGGAGGTTTTCCAATGCTTTCGCGAAGTTTCTTAATTTAAGAACCTCTTTTCCCTAGGGGCGTAGCCCCGCTAACACCTTTCTAGACACCTATTAGGTTTATAGCATTGATCGTTTAGTGAAAAATTTCCCGAGGAGTAGCATATACTCACAGTAGGATCGGGATCCAAATATCATTGCGTGATGAAACTGAAGGAATCCTACCAGAATCATCACACTCCAAATGGTATGCAACTCTAGCAAGTTTCAGTACTTATGAAACTCCCGATGTAGATTTTTTCTTTTCTTTTTTTTTTGCCCCATGCTCTTATGACCTTGACTTTGGCCAACAAATCATAAGTCACATGTCAAGTTCTACCCGTCGTTCTCCAGGTTAATTTGAATCCACCCGTACTTACCCTTGACTTTGGCCAACAAGACAGTACGACTGTTCCAAATCAACGCATCTATCTATGCTGCACATGAATACCCAATAGCTACCAATCACCATGTCTTGACTTTGGCCAACAAACACAGCTTGAATACTATTGACTATTCATGTGAAACGACGGAGGGCTACGAATGGTTTTGGTTAAACCGTGAACGTAGTGAACTTGATATGATCGATGGAACGAGATAGCTTTTTAAAAGGAGTGGTTCAAGCTCCGCATTTAAAAGTTGGTTTTGAAAAGAACCGAGTGGTTTTTCGAAAGTGTTCCAACGACTTTTGCTTGGTTTATTATCTTGCATTAGTTCTTTTAATGCGTGATATACTTGCATTAGTTCTTTTAATGCGTCCCATCATTTAATCCTACCATTGCAGAAAACAACCAAAATATGACGTACGCTTATGCCATTCGCATTCGCCATGGGGCCCCGTCATCACCCGTTAGGTTACTTAACTAACGACAGAGCGGGGGCTGGGCTAGCGCGGCTGTAAAACATAAGCAACGCCTAAATAGTTATAAATATATATAGCAATGATACACATTACAGATCACAGATGAATACATTGGATATACTAGGAATCCGAAATCCGTTCGAGCCTGCAACGAAAAGCGGATTACACGGTCGCGGTGAATAGCCAATACCCCACCCAAGACCCCTACGGGTGCGGCAAACTACCCGCCAAGTACCCGAAGTGGAGCAACCTCCCTCAACGCCGTGAGTAGGCCACTCGGCACTTCGAGATACCCGGTAGTTTGTGCACCCCCTCCACGGGTCTATCCTAGGAGCAAAAACAGTAAAAAGAATTATACAATGACGGCTACAACCCCGACCCGGTTGTGCGGCCATACAAATAATAATATTACATCAATTTACATTTTACAATGAATGAAAGAAAAAGAAACACTCATCTCACATCCACCCCGGCTATTCACCCGCGACAGTCCAACGCATTCATATACACAAACCATCATCAAACACAGATCACAGATATGTATAACCCCGACTAATCGACATATAGCGATTAGCCGACGTTCAATACATATAAACATCACAGATATAACCGATTAGTCAAAGTATAGAGAGTTCGATCAAAAATACGGATTTATAGGCCCCCAAAACCAAATTTCTTTTCTGGAAAACCTGGGCACAAATAAACCATCTTAAAAATCCCAAAACCCTACCAGATGAACACTGCACCAAACCCGGTCACGAAAGGAGCTTAAACGGCGGCGGTTCCGCGGCAAATGTATACCCATTGCCGCGGAACCGCGGCGCTTTGAAGGATTCAGGCGACCATTTTTGGTGGGTGTCTTCACAAAACCCTGAGCCAATTTTTGGAGTAAAACTTTTTATTTTTAGAGCACAAAAAATTTCAACAGAAAGTTAGGGTTTTGATGTTTAGGTTTTTGCGATTTTTCCGATCGAACTTCCATACACTTTACTACTAAGCTAGTTTAAGTTTTGTTAGGCTCTGATACCACTGTAAGTCCACGTTGCCAACCCCGGTTCTTACGGGAAGGCGGAAACGGTATAAAAGACAAATTTTTAGCGCATTAGGCAACATGGACTAACAAAAGTCGGATCTTTTCTAAACTAAACTAGCTACTAAGCTAAAGAGAGTTAGCTACTCGGAAAAGAGGTTATACCTAACTTGAACTCCTTCTTCTTGAAACCTTTGTAGAGCTTGGATGGTGCTTTCCTCGTCGCCTTCTTCCGTCAAAGATGGATCCACCTGAGGGTTCAACCTTCGGGCTCCTTTCTCGAACTTTGAGAGAACTAAGGTCTTTGGCTTGCTAGACCTCTAACCCTACAGAGAGTAGAGAGTGGTTTTGGGATGTTTTTATCTCAAGGAGGGGGTTTCTCAACACATGAGAGTGAGTCTCCTTGAACTAGAGGAGGAGGAAGAAGAAGAGAGGAGAGAGAAGTGTTATGATAGAATGAAAAGCTTTTTTACAACCATAACATAATATCAAAAATGAATTATCAAAATAATAATAATAATCAAAATGAAATAGTTGATGGATGGTTTGAAATGACAATTATCATTACACACATTAAATGGTTTTGCTAGAATCAAAGAGCATCTTTGATATATAATGATGATAGTCAAAGTTTCAACCATGGTCAACTAGTCAACCTTGGTCAACAAGTCAACAAATCCAACCATGACACAATTTCATTTAATTAATATTATTAATTGATATATCATAAATTCATTAGGGTTTGGAAAAAGACGACTGTCAACTGTGCATGCGCACCCGTTCCGAAACCCTAATGAAAATCCTCTTCCTCCGCCTCAATCAACTGTGCATACACACCCGCATTCTTGTTCCGAGGAACATGAATACTATGAGATAAAATCAACCCCAAAACATATACCAGTATCTGGCTCAAACCAGAGCCCGCTAGTAATATCCGTCCGGACTCCAAACGTGCACAAGTGCGCGGATGAGAACGAACCCTGTCGCAAAACCATGCGACCTCTACTCTGTTTTACCCAGAGGCGAATAGCCCTCTATGTGGGACTCTAAAGACTCGACACTACGCTGGCAGTGGGTTTAACCACAGACCGCAAGCGGCACTAGCTGTGCGTAACGGTCCCCAGGTAGATGCCGATAAGAAGAATGACGAGGTGAACCCCATCTGAACTCCTACTGAGTCTGAATGTGACAGTCTCCGTACAGTCCGGTCTGTTCGTCTGATACATCGCATGGCGGGCCTAGGGGGCGGTAAACGTCAGTCCCCTAATAGCGGTACAAGTCGTGTCGGAGTGAACCCCAAAACACCCTGAGATAACACTGGAAGCCTACCAGTATATCTCGCTTGCCTTGGCCAGGGACTACTCGTGTAATGGCTCTCCTGGACACAGTGCGATGTCAACCCCTAATACCGGGAGAGACGAATCCTGTCTAACCGTCACTGCCTCCAAGTGCTTCGGGACTGCACCCAACTACTACCTGTTTGCACGACTCCTTTGAGCCGTGGTAGGATAGTAATCAAAGTACAGTGGGAACACACTCGAGGCGAAGTGCCAGTGTCAAGTCAGCGAACTAAGCTGTACTCATGTCACCTGGGAACTGATAACTGACGATAGGTATAAAACCAACTAGTCAGTTCCCGACGAGTCCTGTCCAGTGTACTCGTAACCTAACGAGCACCCGCATACTATCTCAAGTACGACGTACTGACGGCTGTGGGACAGACCGTCTCCCACACTGGGATGAGAAGCGCATGCGCTAGTCTACTCCGGAGTATCGATGTCCTGTCTCGATAGTCCTGTGACTAGGGACCTGCATAAGGATGTGCTTATAGATTATCCAGCCCCCACTAGTGTGACTGCCATCACAACGCCGGTAATCAAGCAAAGATCCTAAGGGCTCCACTAATGTGTATAGGTGATATACTAAAATAAACACATGTACACATTGAAGTAGAAACAAACCAAGTAGCATACTACTATTTTGAGCAAGATTGTATATACAAGGTGAATATCCCAAGCTTCCATTAAGTAATATACAAACCAGTATGATACAGTAATGGCCTCTAGGGCATATACACTAACATTTACTAAGGCGGCATGCTGATGATAAAAGAAAGAAAAAGCAAGGAAATAGCACAAGACATTACAAAAAATGTGTATCTTTTATTCATAAACTTGATTGAGTACAGGATACATTGCGCTAAAGGATAAAAAACATATATATATATTTTTTATTTACAATTACAAACGATATAAAGAGGGATAGCTACTGAGGAGGAAGTGTCTTTAACAAATCCGCAAGCCGCTCTCGCACTTCCTTCAACGCCTCCTCCTGAGTGGCTGCCGCGGCCACCTCTGCTTCCACCTGGGCTCGCTGCTGCAAGAAAGATGAAAGTTGCTCCTCCGCCGCCTTTTAGGCTGCTTCCTGGCTAGGCGCATCTCGCTCGACGACGTCAAGCTGTTGCCTCAATGATAACCCTTCGGAAAGACATTGCAGAAGGCCCTCAAAAACAACCTTCAGCCGTACAGCATTGGCCTCCACCCGAGTATGAAGTTGGGCAGACTTGCTCAAAGTCTCACCGCGCTCCTTACGCCTTGAAATGACTTCTTGTTCGAGATGGCGGAAGTAAGAAGCGCTCTGCTCAATCCACGCTGCTCTTTGATTGCTGGCGGCCAAGATCTCGGGAGCGGGACACAGCGACTCCAACTGATGCAGGCGGGCCTCGATCTCCCTGCAATGGTTAACCCAAGATGCGATGATACCCTCGTCATGAAAGTTCACGAGTATCACCAGCATCGGGTTAACCGCTGTAGCAAAATCCGCAGCAGAAGTAGGGGTCTCGACGTCGAGCTCCTCAATGTAATCGCTCAACATACGCAAGCTGTTCGCGGCGCCTTTCGAAGATGGACGTCTCAGGTAAGGACCTGCTGGCATTATGATGCGAGATTCGAAGGGCGCCGAGACCGGAACGACAGCTGAAAAGAAACAAGATGTGATCAGATAACAGTTCAGAAAATAAAAAAGGGGAGATTTATCAATGTGATAGTCGCTGTACCAGCTGAGGCAGGTGGCAGGGCCGGAAGGGTCGGCAGCGCAGCCGATCTTTCATCCCCTCCTTCGATTTGTAACACTGCAGTCGAAATGAGAAAAAAGGGTTTAGAAGTAATTCCATCAATGAAGAAAGAAGGATATCAATGGAAATCATACTCACCAACGCCACCAGAGGAAGAAGCGAGTTCGGATGGGAAGGAGAAGTGTGGGAGCAACATCTGGTAAAGATGGTCAAAAAGCACTCCTGAAAGACACAATAGTATGACTTTAGTACACAAATTATGCGTCTGGAAGATAAGATTAATAAATTGAAAACCCATTCCTTCCAACATCTTCGAGGGTATGAGAGAGGGTTGAGAGGTGACCACCGCCAAGGCAGTCGTTGAAGGCGCTCCCTCGAGCAGTGGGGCATCGGCGCTGGCTGCACCTGCGTTACAAAAAAGGTAAATTTGTCAGAAAGATTGTAAAGCAAAGTAAAACAGCAACTTGGGGTTTACCTAAGGAGCTCCCAGCTGAAACGGAGGCGATTCCCTCCTCTATCGACATGAGACCACCGCCCGTGGCCACATCGCCTAACTCAATGGGGGCCGTCGTCGTGCTAGCGCGACCAGGAGACAGCAGGAGATCGTAAGCAGGGAGGGCAATGATTGGAGCGTTGTCAGATTCTTAGAAGGAAGCGGCTGACTCTTCCCCAAGAGTCGTACCCATCTCACCCGCTACTTCTTCGGGCTCCGCCGTCTCCATCGGCTCATCCACCGTCACCACGAGGTCGCCGGCTTCAAGCGCCTCGTCCGCGAACACCCTCGGTTCAGTTATAATGATCATTTCATCTGCCGCCACTTCAGGCTGGGCATCAATGACCCTCTCAGCTGCAGACCCCTCAACCTCCATCTCGGGCCCCGAAGCCTTGGCGACGTTGCCCACCGTCGGCTCAGGCTCGGTAGGAGCTGCCTCCTCTGTCTCCTTGGGATCAACGGTTTCCGCCTCCCCCTCGATCGGACTTGGCCCTGCAAGATAAGAAATATAAGGACCAATGGCATTAAAATCCTTATAACAAAAACTCTGAGAGAAATATTACCTGAAGCGGATTTACCGTTTGCGCTCCGAACTGCGCGCGCCACCTCTCTGCGGGCAGTGGATAGGGTGACAGAGGGCTCTTCGGATGGAGTGTCAGTGCGAGGGACGGTGCTGGGGCCCGCTCCCACAGCCAAGGCAGCCCTGAGCGCCTTCGCCTCACGCCTCAGCCGCTTCCTTTCCTCCCGGGCTGTCACGATGGACCTTCGTGACGCTTCTTTCAAGGCGTCGTCATCCTCCTTCAGGGATGCCTCCAGAGCCTTTAGGGCATCTTTCATCGGCTCTTCAAGACGAACCTCCTGCGGTGGCCCAGAAGAAGCGGGAACATCGGCGGCTGGCAGAACATTTGCGTCGCTTCGTGGGAACGGCATTGAGGTTTCTACAATAAAAAGGGAGAGGTTAGATCGACCATAACACGAGAGAGATGAAAACTTGATGAATAGAGACTTACTAAGGCCTAAAGACGCTCTAAGGCGTTCTTCCTCCTGGAAGGTCTTGAGTGAAGCGGCAATGGCTTCCTCATCAGTGATGCCTGTTGGAAGAAAGGAAAAAAAAGCGTTACTCAAAAGCAATAAGGAAGATATGTTACAATAAAGAAAATGTGACTAGTAGTTACCTGATTGCGCAAGCTTAGCCAGCCATGCGTCACGCTTTGCCAACCACGCTGAAGTTTCGAGAGCGGCTTCCAAGTCTGTGTCGTCCGGCGGCGGCATGATTAATCCCTCGTTAGTCCCATATTCGATTAGGCCCTCGGCGTAGGGAGCATGGGGTTCCTGCCCGAACACGACATCTGCAGTGAAGAGCGATTTCTTTTTCTTCTGCCCTCCGCCCCTAGGCTCACGTGAGATCGACTTCCGCTTAGCAGCCACCTTGGGACGACGAGTCCCGATGTCCGCACCCACGCCAGACTTCGGCGAGGATACAACCACTGTCTCCACTGGAGCACGGGACGCTGCAGGTGCATCTGCGACATCAGGGAGCGACAAGCCACGTGGAGGACTTTGCGCACGCGATGGTCCAGTTCTGACCTCTTTTAGAGGGGCAACTACTGGAGTCCTCGGGACCAAAGGAGCGTTGCGATCGGTACCTGGAGGCACACCCTTACGATCGACCAACAGTCGCCTTTCCTCCTTTATAACTGCTCCTGTTGCATGATTGTACCAGTCTTTGTACACATTGAGGAGTCTCGAAGCGTAAGCCGGCGCATTGATAAAAAAATGAGAGCCCGTATTCAGGCGCATGAAATGGTGCAGTGCGTTCTCCATCCCTTCTTCAGTGGCAGTGGGTTCCAGCAAGAAGGCTTCCAAGGGGACCCCTTGATCGTAGCCCAATTGTTGAGCAAAACGATGCGGGTTGTACCTCATAAAAATTGCCACATCATTCTGCCTAAAAACTAAGAAACCCGGTCTAATGGAATATAAGTGAAGGGTCTCCCGAGCCGTCAAAACTGAGGCTCCATCCTTAAAGACATCTTGTAATGGCCGCGTCACAGTGGTAGACACCTTTCCAATGGTCAATACCTTATCGACAAAAGACATACCGGCTCCAACGGTATGAGGGCGAAGGAGTAAGCCCCTGGCGTTCCGCGGTGATGGGTTACAATTGATGCGCCGATCAGCTGTATAATGCGAGAAAAACCGCACTTGTCAAAGAACGAGGGCCTTTTATGCATGCCGAAGACACCCGCTATGTATAGCTCGAGCCACGATGCAAAGTAATGCATCAGGAAGACCACATGCAGTACCCCGGGCTCATTAGCATCCGCTGCTCGACTGAGGCCATGGTATAAGTGCGCCAAGCCAGCGATCCCAACAGCTACCTTTACCCCGATGACCATCCGGTGGGCTGAGTAAAAGACAGAGGGTCGCATCCGATAAGAGTGCATTGGGATCGCAAACCAGCTCAGCCACAATCCAAGAAATCCTAAGAAAAAGGCCTCCTCATCCATTCCAGGGGCCGCAATTTCTGCAAATGACATAGTAGGGAAGTCCGGAAGAAAAAAAACCCTTTTGATCTATATCCTTCTCCGGTAGGTTGTCCACACCTAGACCGAAAGGGTCATCCACGGTGGCAAACTTGGCAGCTTCTGATGAGATGATCCTTGGACGAAGGAAACGAGCAATGAAGTCCTCAAAGTTAACTCCCCGACTCCTATGTTCGACGAAGAGGGACTCATATATGTTCAACACTTTAATCAAGCTTGGGAATTGATGTTGAACGGCATTCTCCGGTGTGACCCCCTTTACCATCGGCCTAGCACCAAAAACGTACACATCTGTCGGGAGCAGCTCCTCATAATGTTCCCCCATCACTGGTAAACTGGATACCTCCACGAACTCCTCCAAGGAGATTGACACTTCCCGATCCATGGCAAGGAAAGTGTGGGTAGGAATATTCCATTGCTCTAAGAATGCTTTGAACCACCAGGTGGGGAGCGTGGGATACTGGAAAAGAGAGACGTAGACCGCGGTGTACAGTCCTAATCTTATCAACTACGACTTCTTCGTCGACAGGATGTACCGGGCCCACGGCAGATAGCCAATCGGGTGGCGGGGGATCAGACCAAGGTTATACGATTGCCCCCAAGGTCGTGCTTCACCCTGACAGATACGGCGTCCTAGGATGTCCAAAACCATAGGACGCTGAACCGGTATCGCATCTATGGCGGGATGTAGAAAGCCCTTCGACGTCCAATCCACCAACTCCACGGCATACTGCACCGAGGGTGGGGTAGCATAATGAATCGCCGTGATGGGCTCAGACGGCACTGCGCATGTGAAGCTGCGTCGACCCATAATGATCTGGTTATACCAGGACCCCCAAAGGTGAAGATTCTTGTACTCCGGGTCGTATTCTCTAATCATGGTCAGGACTTCACGGTCCGAGGGCGCCTCGGGAAATCCCTCCTCCGAGCGGACGAACGGGAATGAAGTGTCTAGAGACATGATCGCTGCAAAAAGAACAATTTAGCCGTTAGTGTTGTAATTCCAACATTTGGCGTCTAAAAAAGAAAATGCATTAATTAAATTAAAATTAATTAATTACACCACACAGCAGCGCAGTGAGTAGGAGACCAAAGGGGGACCCACAAAATCTGGATGACAATACGTCAATTAATAAGACAACCTCATCATTGGATGAGATTATCAGTTGGTCCCCAGGAAAACATTCCCATTTAAAAAAAGGGGGGGAGAATCCCTAGAGACAAGGAGAAAATCTTCTCTTTCAGAGCAAAGCTCTGTCACAGAGTGACACTTGTCAAACTCTGGTCTCAGGGAAATAAGATTCCTTAAAGAAGCATGGCTCTGTGGCAATAATGGAAAAGGTCCATCAGAAAAAAATTTACACTTAAAAGAATTAAAAATTTTGGAATCTTGAAAGATTCATGAAAAATTTATAAAAAGACTCTTCATTTTTCAAATCTAAAAGAGCTATTTTTATATCTATGAGCAAAGCTCTGTTCATGGGTTAAAACCCATGAACAAGATCCCTGTAGATCTATAAGTTTTGAGAGCAAAGCTCTGTTTATGAAACCCCAATGGGGATCTCTTTAGATCAAAAGATCTGTGAGAGCAAAGCTCTTTGGTTAAGATTAATTTAAATTAATTTGATTTAAATTAATTTTTACCTAAAGTTTCTAACTTTGGGAATGAGCAAAGCTCTGAAGTTCTTAAGCAAGAGCAAAGCTCTGTTGAAATCAAAAATCTTAAAACGGTAAGATTTTTCTAAGGGCCAGAGGTCTTATTTATAAGGCGCTTGCGCCCCTTGAGCTCACCCCTTGATCCAACGATCAGGAGTTTGCCACCGCTGCACTCACGTGTGCACCACGTGAGCGCAACGGTGGGGGGGCATTTGTTTCGCCCAATCAGAGCAAAGCTCTGTTGAAATTCAAAATTCAAAATTTTGAAGCAACGCTTCAAATCTCGGGCACAACGCGCCACATGTCAGGCGCTGATACGTCAGCGCAGCACCCAAGAAGGCGCGCTCAATCAGAGCAAAGCTCTATTTTAAGCAAAATTAAAGGAAGCAACGCTTCAGTTGCGCAGGCGCTGCGCTGCGCGACACGTGTCAGCGCAGTTGCGCTGCGCTGTGCGCTGCGCGACACGTGTCAGAGCAGATGCGCTAGCGCAGTTGCGCTGCGCTGTGCGCTGCGCGACACGTGTCACGCGCTGGAGCATTTGCGCCAAAACAGAATAAAGATTTTAATGAAATCTTTCTGTTCTTGTTAAAATAAGAAGATTCTCTTCTGTAAAACAGAAGCCCTTGGATTAAAGATCCAACGGTGGGGAAAATTCCCCAAATCACTCAGAGAAATATCTCTTTAACTAATTTATGGGCACTATAAAAAGGACCCCAAGTCTCAATTCAAAGGCAGGAACATTTTTTTCTAAAAAAGAAAAGAACTCTGAAGAAATTTCAAGAAGAAAGGTAAAAGACCTTTTAGATAGAAGAATTTCTTCTGATAGATCATTGATCTAAGAACAAGATCAATGATTTTTAATAAAAAACAAAATAAAAATAGTGCTTTGCACTTATGAACCATTGGTTCTCTAAGATCAAGAAAAATAAGAAACACTTATTTTCTTTGATCTAAATTAGATCAAGAAACCAAATAGTGCTTTGCACTTATGAACCATTGGTTCTGGAATCTAAAAAAATTCTTAGTGCTTTGCACTTGCAAACTGCGCTGTTGCGCTCTTAGGAGAGCGCCACATGTCGGCTACAGAACAACTTGCGCTACGTGCTTTTGAAATAGAGCTTTGCTCTCTGTAATTGGCGCAACTCACCACAGCGCGCCACGTGTCAGCAGCGTAACAGCGCAGCGCACTAGCGCAGTGCACTAGCGCAGCGCACTGCGCTGTTGCGCTTGCGCTCACCAGAGCATGACACGTGTCCTCACCACAAGCGCTTGCGCTCAGTGATTGGCGCAAAGCGCCTGACAAATGCAATGCATTTCTTTTACTAAAGGGCCAGGCCCAAATCAGAGGGGCCTAGTAGGCCAAAATAAATTGCAAAGCAATAAAAAGGGGGCAGAGCCCAAGCGAAATTGATGCTCTGCATCTTTTATGGGCAGAGCCCAAACAAAAAGATAGAAGTAATGCAATGCATTATTTAAGTGTGGGCAAAACCCTAGCACAGGTCTAATAGACCAAAAATAAATAAGGGTGTTGAACATTTTCAACTGGACTTAGCCCAATTTTGGTCGTAAGTCCTCAAATTAAATTGACTGAGCACAATTGTTCTCTTAAATTAATTTATACCCGGTTCGAGGGTACATCTCCGAACTCCTCTGACACCCATCGTTGTAATCCTTCAACGACGTCAGAGAGGTGACGGGTCCCGACGACCACACATCAATATGGACTGCGGGGTCCTTAAACTCGTGGACCGAAACGTCCTTAAACTAATATTGGACCGAAACGTCCCTAAACTAATATTGGACCGAAACGTCCTTAAACTAATATTGGACCGAAAAGTCCTTAAACTAATGTCGGACCACTACGTCCCTAAACTGGAATATGGACCGCAACGTCCCTAAACTGGAGCATGGACCGCAACGTCCCTAAACAACCTATGGACCACTACGTCCCTAAACTGGAACAATAGAGCCTCCAAATGCTCTTTTGCCGGATCTAAACGATCCCGTTTAAGTTGATCTTAGCCCCCAAATACGGCTAACGTATCCTTAAACATTCGAACGGACTATAAAACTCCAAATCAACTTTGGTTCAAGGGTACATCTCTGAACTCCTCTGACATCTGCCGTTGTAATCCTTCAACGACGTTAGAGAGGTGACGAGTCCCGACAGCCAGATATTAAATGGACCACCATGTCCCTACACTGGAAATGGATCTAGACGATCCTGTTAAGTTGATCTTAGTCTCAAAACAGGACTATCGTATCCTTAACGAACGTTTAAGTTGATCTTAGCCGCAACACGACTAATGCATCCTTAAACTAAAAACACCAAACCCAAATTTAAGTAAATACGGATTTGGACTAATCCACGTCCTACGGGCGACGGCATTATTCAGTCTCCGTATACAATCCACGGGCAACCACAAACAAAACAAACACACACAACACGAAGTAAAATTCTGGAAAAGGAGAAAGTTGTTACCGCGATGCGGTAGCGTAATTAACTGCAGGGGCTTGCGCCTGCAGGGAAGAGCGTCCCCACAATCAAAAACCCCTCAAGCGAGGGGGAATCTGACAAAGTCTGCTACATCGGCCGCATCCGTCTAAACCTCCGATACACGGTGCCATAAATCAACTTGGCATCTTCGGAGAGGTGGACGGATAAAACCATATAGCATCTGCCCCGAACCTCAGCGTCAGGACATCGCGGTCTTGTGCGCCGTCTTTCGGAGGGGAACACTACACTCTCTCTTTCTTCTTTTCTACTTCTCCCTTATCTTTGGGACTTACCGAGCGATTTGTTCACTGACGACATTCTCTTTCTTTGTTCTTTGAATGTCGTCAGGTGTTTCGGACCTTCTGGAGACAGAGCCCAGCATTGAGGACTTGGACCAGATTATTGAAGACCCAGAGCTCTAGCTTCATTGTACACATTTCATTCCAGTACTTTTTCTTTTCTGTTATGCCATTGTTTAGGCATTGTTTTCATCAGATGTATTTACATTTCCATGCATTGTACAGAAAGAATGTGAATAAATAATGTTGCTGTTTTATTATATCTTGTCTCTTATGCTTTTACTTTTATATTGCTTAGATACGCTTAGCGTATTTACTTCATAGTAAATACGTCGCGGGCCTCGTCACGTCCTCCGCCCGTATACTGGGAAGCAGGGCGTGACAGGTTTTATTGGCGGCCCATGCAGGTTAAAGCTGTATAGAACCATACTATGCAGTTCTGTTCTGCGTGAACAACCTAAGCAATATAACACAAGAACCAACAACAAAAACATTCTTTACAATTCATGTTCCTTGAAGCTTAAAATTTCATATTTTTTGAATCATATACTTTGAATCTGTCCTAACCTAAATTTTCTTTCAAGGTTATGGATTCCCTAACCAACACCAGCACCAACTTCAACAACACTCCACCTCCACTACCAATCACACCTGCCGTTCCTGCTCCACCTAACGAGCAACCGGTTCTGCTTGAGGCGATCCGTAGCCTCCTAGAGGGACATCAACAACTCTTGAACCGTCCCGAGACCGAAGCACCTGGGGTAAAGCAATTCAGAGCTTTACATCCCAAACAGTTCTCAGGAAAGGGAAGCCCACTGGAAGCTGAGAAATGGGCACAAAGTATAGAAAATGAACTGGCGGCAACACAAGTGCCAGATATTGCTTGGGTTTGTGTGGCAAAATTATAGCTCACGGACAATACACGGAACTGGTGTAAGGCGGAAGAAAGCCGTCTTGATCAGCCCATTGAATGGAAGACTTTCCGCGATAAGTTCGACGCGAAGTACTTCCCTGTGACTGCCAGGTTCGACATGGAACAGCAGTTTATTCATCTACAACAAGTTTCTATGTGGATCAAGTCGGTAGATGAGTATGACGCTGAGTTCACCATACTCAGTCGGTAAGATATGTCACAATATTTCAAAAAAATTTAAATATCACAAACTACACAGCTAACACAAGACCGTAACAGATTTGCGGCACACCTGATACCGACGGATGAGATCAGAGCCCGTCGATTTCAACAAGGTTTGGACACGAAAATCCAGGCTGCACTAGTCACAGGGAAATTTCCGACTCATGAAGAGGCTCTGATAGCTGCCCGCAGTTATGAGGCAGTGATAAAGGCGAGGGGCAGACCTCAGTCTGCAGGAGTGAAGCGCCATGCCAACCAGATGGCAGGAGGAGCCGCATCAGGACCATCATTTGTACCAAGGAGACTAGGAGTACCAATCAACAGGCCCAGCCCAACCTTTTGTACTTACTGCAAGAGAGCTGGACATCTGATGGAAGTTTGCCGGCGAGCAAACGGTCTTTGCCTGATATGTGGATCATCCTCACATACCATTGGAACTTGCCCCCACAACCGAACTAATCCTAATTCCGCAGCGAGACCAGCTATCCAAGCTCCATTTACTAGGTTAACTTTTCCCGCACCACCTCCACGTGGACCACCTTTACCTCGACAATCAGCATTGTACCAGCATGCACGAAGAAACGTGCCGAGACGCCAGGCTTACAATTTGGCGGCCATAGAAGCTGAGACGATTGGTCAGGATAACCCGGGTAATTCTCTTCAACCTTTTCAAACCCTTATACCACCTTATTATTTTATACTATCAAGTACTCCAGTCACCAAATTTCCTAACATCTGTTATACTTTCCTTTTACAAATTTGAGGACGAAATTTTTATAAGGAGAGAAGAATGTAACAACCCTAAATTTCCTGTACAATTTTCTGTACAATTTTTTTCAAAAGTCCAGAAAGGGGTATTTTAGCATGAGCATAAGATATAAGTAATTAATTTGCTTTTTAATTACAAGTTAAAATAATATAACAACTCCATTTTTAGTGTACAAAATTTGCTTAAAAATTAATATATACTTGGGGTATTTATATTTACCGTTATTATTTTAAGTAATTAATTAACTCCATAATTGCAAGAAGGGGCTTGTAACTCATTGGTAATACCTTGCACTGCTGAACCAAGCCACCAGAGTTCAAATCCCATACCCCACATTATTTTTAATATTGTTTTATTTTGAACCTTTAGAATACCAAGAGTTTACACGTGCATATCTCACAAAAACCCCACTACACCCTGAATTGTAACTGTACCAGAGGATAGACCAGCCGTCGGGGGAGATTTCCGGCCACCTAACTCGGCCGGAGACTCGGCCGACCCAGGCCTCCGGCCGAGTCACGGCCGAGTCGCGACCGAGTCGGCCGATTCCGGCGACGTCCCCAACACAAAAATGTCCAGAGCTCTTTTGGTCTCCCCTGTACACCTGCAAAATTTTATCCTCGGACCATTTCCAGAGCTCTTTTAAAACCCCAATTACTCCACTTTTAATATATTTTTATTACATTCTATCACATTTTTCATTTTAAGCTTTTCATCTACCCTAACCCTAGCTTAACCCTATAAATACTATCCCTACACACTACCCCCTCACTCCAAAATTCTGAGCCAACTCTCAAGAAAATTCTTAAAACCCTAGTATGTTTTGAAAGTGAGCAAAGAGGCGAAACTCCGGCAAATTTTCGGCGACAACCCTAGGAGATCCCGGTGACGAAACGACGCACCGGCGCCTCCTCCCGACTCCTCTTCCTTTCCTCTAATTCCTAAGCCAGTAAGTCCCACTTTCCCCCTTCTCTACTCTTTCTAAAAATACGGAATTACAAAACCCGAAGGAATCGGAGCAAACCCGATTTCCGATTCGGTTTCTACATAAAATCTCACTTTTCCCTTAATACAATCTTGTTAAACCATTACATATTGACTATTAATCACTACTAAACATGTTAAATAAGTTTCATGACAATCTAATTCCATTTGTAACTTTTACCGTATTTTTTCATCAAAATACCATGTAGTTTCATTTCGACATTTAACCATCTTAAACTTGCTATACCTTTAAGTAAATCACGAGATAATGACCTACCTCCTCACACACTCATTTGCAACATAGCTCAATACCCTCGGGAACATAGAATACGGGAAAACGAAACATTGCAAATAAATACCACTAACTATTAAAACCGTTTTTCTAAAAGATTAATATTTTACACAAATCTTTGCAAAGCGCCACTACAACCTATTTGGTGAACCCATTCGGGATGGTGCGGATTATCGCACATCTTCGGACGTAGTAGTGCGAGATGCAGACCTCCGCAAAGAGCATTCGGTCTCGAGAGATTTAAAATACGGCATCATAAGAAAATGAGATTTTTTAGAAATAATAAATATATATTAAAATTATTTTTATATATAAATATATATATAAGTAACATTAAAATATCTATTTTTCAAATAATATAAATATTCCAACTCTTTTCAAAAATCACAAGAATCACTTTACATTAAAATACCATGAATTCCATGCAAGATCAATATTACAAGTTAATATCATATATTATGGAAATTAGGTCATTCTTACTAGAAATGTCACATGTATAAAATCTACATTCATGATAACTTCAAAGACGATAACTAAATACTTTGGGGTGTATTTTGAAAACTATACAAAAGTATTTTTACATAAAACCCCCCTCAAGTTCTGTAAATTACACTAAGGACCCTAGTAAACATAGGTTTAAGCGGGACCAATCTCTTGAGCCTCAGGGAGCTGGAGAAGTGGGTGCTTACCTATCTAAGATAGACAACTTAATAACGGTGTTATCAACACGGTAATCGTCTTTGAAAAAGACACAAATCCTGCCACCCATATGCAGCGGTTACCGATAACATCAAAACAATCAGGACTTCAATTTACTTTTCTAATTGTCTGACTCAGATGAGTCTCTTTATAATCTGACTTGAATATGATTCAAGTATAATCTACAATCTACAATCTACAATCTATAATATTACAATTCAATATGAATCCATGAATCCATTATTCCATATATTCAATCTATCAATCTATACAACTTGACTGAACCGAACCATGGTTATACATTCCATTTACATAATTCTCCAGTTACATCCATTTACATGATTATACAGTTACATTCGTTTACTGATATCATGGTTTCGGCAAGTCATCCAATTATACAATTCAATTTACAAGACATTACAATGCAATACAATACTATCAATACAATAACTGCACGGGGTATTGGGGTAGTTCATTCGTGAATCAAACAGAAGCTCAAGAGTCCTCCTAGATCATGAATACATGTCTACTAACACAAGAAAGCAATCATGAGGGCCCGTGTTTCCATGCTCTTGGACTGTGGCCTGTTGAGTTTGGAATACTTCGGCGACGGTCGAAGTCCCGCTACTAACATATCATTCGGGCCCGTGGTTCCCTACCCCTGGACTGTGGCCTGTTGGGTTTGAGAACACTCTTGAGATTAGTTGACATTCATCCTTGAACTTACGATAATAACGGCATTAACATTATAACAATATAATACAACTTTAAAAGCTACACTCTCTCTTTCTTCTTTTCTACTTCTCCCTTATCTTTGGGACTTACAGAGCGATTTGTTCCCTGACGACATTTTCTTTCTTTTTTCTTTGAATGTCGTCAGGTGTTTCGGACCTTCTGGAGACAGAGCCCAGCATCGAGGACTTGGACCAAATTATTGAAGACCCAGAGCTCTAGCTTCATTGTACACATTTCATTCCAGTACTTTTTCTTTTCTGTTATGCCATTGTTTAGGCATTGTTTTCATCAGATGTATTTATATTTCCATGCATTGTACAGAAAGAATGTGAATAAATAATGTTGCTGTTTTATTATATCTTGTCTCTTGTGCTTTTACTTTTATATTGCTTAGATACGCTTAGCGTATTTACTTCATAGTAAATACGTCGCGGGCCTCGTCACGTCCTCCGCCCGTATACTGGGAAGCGGGGCTTGACAGAACTCCTAGATGATATTATACCTATCGTCAGATAATAGTTTTCTCATAACATGGGTACAGGGTAGTCTTTAGACCTGAGATTTGCATTTGTCTCGTATGAGTTCCTACTGTACTTAGATTACTACTCTACCACATATCAAAGGAGTCATGCAAATAGGTTTCGGTTTTATACAGTCCCGAGCCATATAGAGGCAGTGAGCGATCGGAAAGGATTCGTCTCTCCTGGTATAGAGAGTCGATGTCGCGCTGTGTTCGATTGGCCATCACCATAAGTCTCTGTCCATGGTGGATGAGATTTACTGATAGGAGATCAATAGTTTCTTAGTTGGTCATAAGCTTGACATCGGTACGACTTAACGGGGTATTAGGGTCTGACATTATCCACCTCCTAGACCCGGTATGCGACACTTTCAGACGAAGAGACCAGACTGTACGGAGATTATCACTTACAGGCTCAGTAGGGTACTGACGGATTTGATTATCGACCTCCCTTTCGACTTATACCTAGGTATCCATTACGTACAGCTAGTGCCATTGACATGCTTTTGGTTATGGATTTGATCCAATAACTCACTGCCGGCGTATTGTCGAGTTTTTAGAGTCCCACACAGAGGGTTTTCCCGATTCAGGAGATACGATGTAGAGCCCGTATGTTGATATGTGCGGGGGTCTAATTAAATACGTGTACTGGCTACACGGACTTTAGTCGAACATTTGATAATACTAGTCAGCTAAGGTTTAAACCGGATTATTAAATCAACTATTGATTTAATGATATACATATATATTTTATATATATATTCTAGTATTATGTTCACTATTCATTTTCTCTCTTTTAGCTATTCGTATTTTTATACGGATATGCTTATATGTAGATGATACATATACTGGGGTTGTATTTCATATTTATACGGAATAGTTCTAGAAGGAGAACACCTCATTTGTTATTTTCCTTTTTGGAAAATAAATGAAATGAGGTGGAGGGTTAGGTGGCATGAAAGTATGGTAGAAAGGGATGGGCTCATTTTTAAATGGGAAAATTGGTATGACATATTTTTACATGGTTAATAATTATCCCTCTCATCCTAGCTCATTACACACTTGGAAATTATCTCTCCTCTTCTCCTCTTCTCCTCCTCTTTCCTCTTGCTCATGAGTTGAGCTCTCTTGTCTTGAGAAAAAAGAGAAAATGATAGTGATAAAACCCTACATCTCTTACACTCTATTCCTAGCGAGTCTAAAGTGTCAGTTGCTTTCTCAAATTTCACTTTAGAGCGAAGATGGAGCTTAGATCAGGTTCTCTCA
The DNA here is from genome assembly GCA_030015575.1 of Agapanthus africanus. NCBI lineage: Eukaryota > Viridiplantae > Streptophyta > Magnoliopsida > Asparagales > Amaryllidaceae > Agapanthus > Agapanthus africanus. The sequence continues at coordinate 36,137,947 of CM057339.1, forward strand.
GGTGGATCATCTTCGGCAAGGAAGATCGCCTCTCAAGCTTGTTCCCGACGGCCTAGGACCCTAGATAGGGTCTTCCACAATTGAGTGGACACGCTACAAAGGTTGTATTCTCGCAAACTTGTAGCTAGCTCTCTTGGTTTGCTTGCTAGTTTAGTGTTTGGACGATTTCTAGGCTGTAGTTTCTAGTGCTTGCATAAAAGTTTTTGTTTTCGCTTCCGTCTTGGCCACGAGTGTTGTGACGCGATCACTAGGACCTGCTAAAAGGAGAATCAAAAGCAGAACTCTAAGTCACTCAAGTAAAGTACTGTATTGTAATTATGCTGCATTTCATAATTACAATCACATAACTCCATCTAAGTCACCTAAATCCTACTATCATAGTCAATGGGATAAAATTTAAGAAAACAATAAGAAATCAAGAAGATTACTAAATAAATCAAACGGAGATGAAAGTTTCGCAATTTTGTTTTCTTTACATTTAGACATGATATTGGGAAAAACATAAAAGGATTCAAAGGGATGAAATTATAGTGCAGACGTTACAGTAAATGTAATACCCCAGAGCAGTGCGGTCTTCGGTCATCATGGTGATTTGCTCTGTCCACACTCAATGCGGTCTATTGCGGACACATGGTGATCTGAGTGTGAAGTTGTTTCAGAACAATGGTATCGGTTGCTGAAGCACGTTCTGAAAGAGGACCGAACTGCATTATAAATGTAATGATATCACCCTCAATTACGAGAGCGCTTTTTAGATGAACAGGCACTCTGGAGTTTGAAGAACTCCGTAGTTAAGCGTGCTCGGACTAGGGAAATCCTAGGAATGTGGCCCCTTTTCGAGTCCGGTTCGCTCCAAAGGACAAAATCGTGTGGTTTCAGCCAGAGCGAACAATATCATTCGTACTGGGGCTTAGCGTGTAGCCTATGGATTTTCATCAGCCATTCTCTCCTTGTTTTGATAATAGTTTAAACATGAATATTCGGTTAGTGTTACATGCTTGTCTTGTTTACTTTACCGACACTAAACTTGTATACACTTGATATTTAACTTGCATATCCTATATCAAGTAATATATCAATATCGGCATGCTTTACTTGTGTTATATTCTTTGATATCCTATATCTTGTGGATTTTTTGCAGGCAACGTGTTTATCTCCGAAAAAGACGTGTTTGGTGGAACGAGCTCAATAGCTCAAAGAAAGTGACCCCTTCTCGAGTCCGGTTCGTTCCAAAGGACAAAATCGTGCGTTTTCAGCCAGAGCGGACAATATCATTCGTACTGGGACTTAATGTGATAGCTTATGGATTTTCATCAGCCATTCTCGCCTTGTTTTGATAATAGTTTAAACATGAATAGTCGTTTAGTGTTACATGCTTGTCTTGTTTACTTTACAGACACTAAACTTGTATACACTTGATATTTAACTTGCATATCCTATATCGAGTAATATATCAATATCAGCATGCTTTACTTGTGTTATATTCTTTGATATCCAATATCTTGTGGGTTGTTTGCAGGCAACGTGTGTATCTCCAAAAAAGACATGTTTAGTGGAACGAGCTCGATAGCTCAAAAAAAGTGAACTAGAAGATCTCCCGAACCACTATAAATCTCTTGTGTTTGCATTTGCAATTTCTCTAACTCTTGTGTTCCCGCCAAAATTTGGCGCTCAAAGCTTAAGCTTCATTAAGGCAAAAAAAGCTGAAGTGAAAGTGTCAAGCCGGGCTGCATATGCGCACCATGTGCAAAGCACGTGGCGCAAGCCGCCAAGCCCTATGCGCATACGCACAACGTTTAAAGCACGTGACGCAAGCCACCAATCCAATACGTAAGCGTAAGCCGCATGTTCGGCTGAAGTGCATGCTTCAAACAGAGCTTAAGCTCTATTTGGGAAAATATTTCCCCTATCTTTCTTAAACAGAAAGATATTTTCTTGTTAATAGGAAATCTCTTTAGATCAATGATCCAACGATGCTTAAGCATCATCTGATCTTAAAATCAATTGGAGATCTTTCAATAAAAGATTCTCTCAACTGATTAACAATCCCCTCTCTTATAAATAGGAGAGGGGGGATTAATTTCAAGGAGAGAAGGCTCCCCATACGGTGAAGAAAAGAGACTTAAGCCTCTGCAAGTTCTTCACCTTTCTCAAATTAATAGGTATGGAGATTAATCTCCATTAAAATGAACTTTAAACTTCAACAAGAATTTAAGTTCTTTCTCTGGATCGAAGATCCTTGGGTCAAATCCCCTCTTTGTCGAGAACTTAAGTTAGCATGGAGGGATTTTCGATCTCAAGATATAAGATTTGGAGAAAAAACTTAAATCTTTCTCCACCAAGAAACATATGATCATCAAGATCCCGCTCAAACCAAAGCTTAAGCTTCGCAAGACCCCATTTTTGTCACCAAGGATATATACCGTGACCAAAACAAAACCCAAGATCATAAAAATCTGATCTTGTTGATCTCTGGAAGGTTAACCTTCTTTGAAGAAGACAGAGCGCACTACGTGATATACATGTGAGCATGCACTAAAGCCGTGTGCTTGGAAGAAATTTGCGCCAAAGCTTAAGCTCTGCGATTGGGCTGTGCTACATGAAATACACGTGCATACGCCAAACGCCAAGAAAGATAGGCAGCGCCAGCGCCACGTGATATGAACGTGCGCTTGAGCCGTGCCAAGCCGATGTTCCACCATGCGCCAGCGCAACGTGATATGCATGTGCGCTCAAGCCGCGCCAAGCCTATGCCATCGCACGCCATGTGATATGTACGTAGGCATGAGCTTAAGCCGCAAGCCGATATTCGATCCATGAGCCATGCACAAAGCATGTTTGGGTGTCAAATAGACCAAATTCTTAGCCCCAAATCGGCTAAGTCCTGAAGCTTAAGCTTCATTGGGCCCATATGCTCAAAAATATCTAAGTTGATCTTAGTCTCAAATAAGACTAACGACCCTTAGATAAAACCTAAATTTCCCATGAATGGATGGACCTCACAAATGTGGGAAATACGTTCTAAGTTCACTCCCGTTGGCAAATCAAAACACCAACGTGGACCCCGTCAAGCAAATACTTGACCCAAATCTAAAATATATACGAATTTAGACTAATCTGTGCCCTATGGACGACGACATAAATTAGTCTCCGTATACAATCCAAGGGCAATCAAATAAAATAAAACCTAAAACATGACACACAAAGAATAAACCTGAAGTGTAGAAAGTTTTTATCGTACGCAATAACATAATTAACTGTAGAGGCTTATGCCTGTAGGAAAGAGGCATCTCCATAATTAATAAACCTCTCATCCTGAGAGGGAATCTGAAAGTCGGATATATCGGTCGCATTCTTCCAAATCTCCGATATACGATGCTATAAATCAACTTAGTATTTTCGGAGAGGTGGATGGATCATATCTATTCATCTGCCCCCAAATTCAGACAAGACGTTCAGTCACAGTTCTTCTCTATTTTCGGCGGTAAACAAAGTCTGGCACGCCCGGCGGGACCATTTTTCTCTTTGCACTCCACACTTCGTGTGTCATGTTTTTGCGAACAAAATATCAGTTTCTTATGTTTATGGTTGCTCTTGGAATTCGAGGTATCCTGAAGCCGGTGCTATTTCTCCTATAAAGATCTCAATGGTATTTTGCAACAATTGCAACTCGAGCACCACCCCGTCCCAGTTGATCTTCTTTAAGCAGATTATGGCCCTATTGATCGGCATCCCAACAGCCTAATTCATGCAAGAATGGAACGGGCTTCAAGTTAGGAAAATGCCTCAACTCCTCCTTACCATTAGTGCCACAACGCCAAAAGAGGAGTCCTCAAAGTCAATTTTCAATAGGCTGACAACAAACCTCGCAGGCCTTTTTGAGAAGCATACAAAACTAGAAAGCTCGGTCTTCCAGAGGCTAAATACAACCTCTACAGGCATGTTAAAGAAGCCCGCAAAATCAGAAGGTTCGGTTTTTAAGAGGCTGGCATCAAGTTCCACATGCTCAGCAATGAAGCCTGTGAATTCCAAAAACTCGGCTTTTAAAAGGCTGGCTCAAGCTGCTCCCGAAGCACCAAAAGATGCTTCACCTACAAGAAAGTCTGTCTTTCACAGAATGGAACCTTAAGCTCATTCTTTACCAAAGATGTCGGTCTTCAAGCGACTAACATCTGCGGAATCTCTAAAGCCGCACAGGGGCATGTCTATGAAGCTCCAAAAACTGAAGAAGCTCCTATTTCAAGATGTGCTCGACGTCGTTATTGGCGTCGGCAAAGACAGGCTGGGGGTATCTCCCCATCAGGGCTAACTCCACTGATGCCCACTATCGATGTAGCTGTCTCAATCAAAAACAATTTCGAGCTACTCGGAAGGGTCAGGCGAAACTCGCTTACCGCCATCCTAAAGAAATCCCCACCAACCGTGGGGGTATCAAATGAGCAAAAGCCAATGCTTAAGCCAAATCTTTCCTCGATAATTTACAAAGTCTAGAAAGAAGTTTGTGGCTCTATTATCAACAGCAGCCCATCTCCAAAATCTAAGAAGCTCAGGAATCCGCCAAAAGCCGATGACTCAGCTTTCAAGTCCAAAGTGGCCCTTCCTAATAAGCAACGGCCACAAAGATCCCGATCGCCCGAGACAAATCCTAAAAAGTGAAATCTCCAAAGTTCCACACAGAAGGCCGAAATAGTCCATACTGTGCGGATGATACACCTCAACGGAAGTGAAAACAACACTTCCACCAGTCATTGAACCCAAACTTGGCCCTTGACTTAAGCTCAAATGAAGCAATAGCTGCAAGAAATGGTAGCTCAAGCAACAACACTCGTCAGCCCAGCACCAAAGACACATCCGGAAGACAAACAAGAAGATCTTGAGAGACAAGGGTATGAAGTTGACTCTTTGAAACGTGCTTTCGATAAGAAAAGCAAAGAAGTGGCGGATATGGCCCAATATGAACAAAATGGCCCTCCTTATGTAGAAGATGTGTGGAATGATGGCCCAGTCATCAGAACCGCTGGCCGAAGAACCGCCAGTGGTCCCTAATAATAATAAGGGAGGTGCCACAAGCTCTCTGTAGGCCCCTTCAACCTCAAAAGATGAAACGATCTCGAAGGATCAGCTCAACGAATACTGCAACACTCTAGTTTGGATGCGGTGTTTCTAGAGTATCGAGATATTTTTTCAATAAAAAATTTTACTATAATTTTAAAATTTACTTATGGTTGGTTGCCAGTATAATTACTTTGACTCTCCGTATATCATTTTGATATGAAAATCTTCAGTTTTTTTATATAATACATAATAGTTCCTTAGTGGTAGTAAAACAATATTTTGCATATCTTAAAATCCCTAAACCGACCTATTAATATTTGGTTTGCATACATATATTCCTTTGGCTAACTCCTTTTTGCTGTTAGTATGAGAACCAGAAAAATCCGTACCAAATCTCTAAATACACTCATATAAAGATGTGTGTGTGTGTGTGTGTGTGTATACACACAATAAAATATCTCAATCTCTCAGATACCATATATTTTCCCCTTCCTCTTGTTTACACACATCTCCCTCTCTCTCCTCTACATCTCGGTTCTCTCCTCGAGGCCCAAATCTCCCGTCACCACCATCACCGCCGCATAACCCCTGACTCCCGCTCCTCACCCGATAACCCTCACCTCCTTCTCCTTCCTCTCTCACCCTCATCCTCGTAACCACTGCCACTGTCACCCTCACCACCAAGCTCCACCTCAAAACGCCCACGACCCATCATCACATCTCCCCTCTGCTCCTCAAATCTCCTCGTCGCCACCGACTCCCCCTCATCTCACCCTATCGCCATCGCCCTCATTTTCTTCGCACCACGATCCCCATCACCACCACAATCCCAAGCAACCATCATTGCCCCAGCCACCTGCGCTAACCCTCACCGTCAAACCCTTCTCCCTTGCTGGAAATCTCTCCCTCTTAATGACCCCATCACCCAGATCTCCATCGTCCTCATCATCGCTTCCCCTATAGCAACACCATAACCCCGACTCGTTCTTATCTCACCCCAACGATCACCACCACGATACATCACCTGCAACCATCTTTCACCCGAGAACCCAAACCCAACTCCATCGCCTCGTCATAACCACTGCAGCAAACTCTAGCCTTGTCTCTCCCCTTCGTCGATCTCGTCACATCGCAGCGAACTACCCTATAGCCGCGCCTTCAGGCTTGGAATTTTTGCGTGGTATCGTCGTGGTTATTCCATCTCGAAGGCAAGTATTCTTGCTTTACTTTTGGTCGATGTACATCAGCATTCCTTCGTGTGTATATGTATATATATTTTTTCCTGCCCTGTTAGAATAAAAGAGAAATGTGTTGGTACCCATTTTTTTTATATCGTACAAAAAAATATATATAGGCAAACTTTTATGCAGCAAGTAAGAAAAATTAGCAAATGTGGATCTAAAATGAAATTTATTTTAAATACAAATAAAAGTTTGAGGTTGTTAACCCATCTCATATATATAAGAATCTAGCCTGTAATTATTTTATTTACATATCAAGGCTAACGGTAAAGGCAACATTTGTGACTTGTGCTAGCTTGTGCATCGCGTTCATGCGAACACTATTACCATTTTAAGATTACATTAACATGTCATGATTATCCATTACGCAAGTCCACTTTATTTAAAGACGAGATCTCTAATTAGGATGCTGAACTATATGTAATGATATACTACCATTTATCAGCTTCATTTCTGTACAGTTATCATATCACAAATTTCAGTCCTTTCAGCACTCCTAATTAGTGATCTAGTCATACCATAGTAGCTATAAATACGCGGGTGTTGGGGTAGTTTGAGTGTGCGTTCGTACAACAGGATCTCAAGAGTCTTATGATGGCAGCTCGTACCGGGCCATATCGGTCGCATGTTATTACAGCTCGTACCGGGCCATATCAGTCGCATGTTATTACAGCTCGTACCGGGCCATATCGGTCTCATGTTATTACAGCTTGTACCGGGCTTTATCGGTCGCATGTTATTACAGCTTGTACCGGGCTATATCGGTCGCTTTTTCATTCCACAGTTAAGTCCGTGTTTCCTAGCCCCTGGGGCACTACTCTTGGGTTAGGAATACTCCTATAGAGCTTGACGCACACACTCGAGCTTACGCTAGGATAGTTCACCTTTTTAGCAACCAGTTAGGTTATGACTTGAGCTCTTTACATGTTTGTTTCATAGTAGTAATGTATCTATTTATATATCTGTTTTTACTTGTGCACACGGGCTGCACTATGTTCATCTATTCATTTTATCATACCACACACACACACCTTATACGTTGAGTACTTGCTGGGATGTTTTGACATCCCTAAGATTTGCCATCTCAGATTTAGAGGCAGATTTTCAGGCTGAGCAAGATCGGAGCGGCTATCAGGACTTTGCCGAAGATCAGTAACCCGTAGGTTTATTTCTTCTCTGTTAGTATTTAGCATGTGCGCCCTTATGGGACACTAGGACTCATGTATCTTTCCAAATTTTCTTTTCTTTTCGAACCTATTGTATTGGGTATTTATTTACATCAATTATCTAGTAGACCCATTTTTTTAGTATTCCTTGTGGTGTCGTTGCAGCATGATTATCAGTATCATCCCTTTTGGTATTGGATTTTATTTTGACAGGTTAAGCTAGACAGCCTTATATGACTATCGAAGGATCTTTCCTTACCGTAGGTAGCACGGCTGACCTTCGTTGCTCTCAGTATTCCGTATTTTGAAAAGCGGGGCATGACAAATACAAAGCCCAATGTGTCAAACTCCTCACTGCTAACGAAGCAAACACCAAGTTGGTCAAGACCGATCGTCCATATCTAGCATGGTACGACCAGAAACAGTACCCTCCGGGATATACGATCCCGAATTTCAACGCCTTCAAAGGAACGGGGAATCTCCACCAGCATATCGCACAATTTAAAGTAATGTGCGGTAACACCAGAGGCGATAATAGGCTACTCCTCCGACAGTTCGTGGATACTGCCTTTGAATGGTACTCGGAGCTCCCAAATGACTCCGTAGAGACCTTCGCTGATATGGAACTACTTTTCACGCAGAGATTCGTCAGTGTGAGCAAGCGTACCACCATTTCCATGCTGATCAATGAAGAGAGGAGATTGAATGAAACGCTGGTGCAATATACCATTCGATGGAGAAATATTACATCAAAGTGTGAGCAGCCATCAGAATATTCATAGATGCCCTGAATCCGCGATCGCAAGTTTATCCATTCCCGTCTTTCGCCAAACCCACCATCTATTAAGAGCTTCTTGACAAGTTAGTTCAATTGGAGTGAATTGACCACTAAATCGTTAAATCGGGATTAGCTCCTGGTCAATCTAGTTCAATTGGAGTGAATCGACCACTAAGTCATTAAACTGGGACAAAAAGGGGGGGTTAGTCCATAAGCAAATAGGGTATGGATGAAAACCCTAAAGGACGCCGTGAATAAAAACAGCAGGACTACCCCGTAAGTTTGTGAAAACCTGAAAGAACGCAAACTCCTAAAAGAAAAGGAAACAGAAAAAAGTTTCGACCAAGTCCCACCAGAGACGAGCAATCCTCCCAACAAGGTGAACAACACTTGTGAGTCTTCTCAACTTGCAAGGAGAAAATACTCTTGTGAGATTCTTACGACTCACAAGGGAAAAAACACTCAGGAGTCCCCACGAATCCTAAGGAGAAAATCCACCTACGAAATCCTCTTGACTCGTTGAGAAAAATACTTTAATGAGATCCTCACGACTCATAAAATTGAAAAGCCTTAGATGACAGGGATCTAAACATGTCTCCTAAGCCATCGATGCCCTACGACCAATCTCTAAATTGACTACCGTACACGATCGATGGGTGAATCGTAACAAAGTTGCATTCAAAACATCCTCTATTGACAAACCAAGCTACCAGTGAGGAGAAGACCCACTCGTGTGTCCTTACGACACATGAAAGGGGAAAAGACACTTAGGAGTCCCCACAACTCCTAAGGAGAAAATGCACCTACGAGATCCTTTTGACTCGTAGGGAAAAAATACTTTTTTGAGACCCTCACGGCTCATAAAAATTGAAAAGCCTTAGGTGACAAGGACTTAAACATGTTTTCTAAGTCATCGCCGCTCTACGGCCAGTCTCCAAAAACAGCAGGATTATCCGCGAGTTTGTGACAACCCGAAAGGCCGCAAACTCGTGAAAAGAAAAAAACCGCCCTACAAGTAGTTCTATACAGACTCTTGTATACAATACACGGGCATGTAAAAGTATGTTTCAACAAAGTCACACCAAAAGCGGGCGATACTCCCAACATGGTGAATGACACTTGCGAGATCCTCTCGACCTGCAAGGAGAAAACACTCTTGTAAGATCCATACAACTTACAAAAAGAAAACTCACTTAAGAACCATCACGACTCCTAAGAAAAAAACACACATATGAGATCCTCTAAATTTATAGGGAGAAAACAATTTTGTGAGACCCTTACGGCTCATGAAAATTGAAAAGCCTTAAATGATACGAACCTAAACCTGTCTTTTAAGCCACCATTGTCTAATGGGCAACGGAAAATGATAAGTCGCTCCTGACACTATTCCAGTTTTAACGATACTGATGCCAAATCAGGTATCAAATCCCAAGTTTTCCTAGACAAATGATGAATTGCTTATGGCACACATGCTTCAATGTTAGCAACGCTGATGCCGGCCTAAAGTCCAAAATGTTGACTCTTATGTTGTTAAACTGGGAAATAAAAAATAAAAAAGCCGAAATGTTTGTGCAACTCGCAAAAAAAATCATCGAGTAAAACAAAAAAGAAATAGCCAAAATGATTGAGTAGCTCGCATTAAAGATCACCAAGTAAAAAATAGTCGAAATGATTAGGCGACCGCGAATAAATAACCGAAATATTTGGGCAATTGCTATTTTCACGATAAGAAAAACTAAAATGATAGAGCAATCACGGATATAAAAAAAGAAAAGAAATTTGTTTGCCCTATAAGTAGTTCGATCCCGACTCTTGTATACAATTCACGGGCATAAACAAATGAAAAAAGAGCAATGTGTTTCTCCATATTCGACCGAACAAAGAATGAAGCTTTAACGGCAATACATATAGCTTAGAGACTATTTGGACGTTTCTCTTACTTCAGCAGGGTACAGACACGACGTCGTGAAAGCTCAAAGGAGCCAAAGCAAAAGTGGAGTGATGATAAATTCCTAGCTCCAAGTCTTGATAGCAATATATATATATATATATATATATATATATATATATATATATAGCCTAAAGACCAATTCAACGCCCCATCGTATTCCAGCAGAGTACATACGCGGCGTCAGCTAGGACCAAAGGGTCAAAACAAAAGAGGTGCGAAGATATCGACCTAACACCAAGTCTTAACGGTAATACATACAGCCTCAAGACTACTTGGATGTTCCTCTACCTCAACAGAGTACAGACACGACATAAGTGAGAGCTCAAAGGAGCCAAAGTAAAAGCGGAGTGACGGAAAATTCCTAGCTCCAGGTCTCGATAGCAACATATACATGCCTAAAGACCATTAGATGTCATCTCACCTCAGAAGGATACAGTTATGACTTCTCTGGGACTCAAAAGAGTTTGACCTCAAGGTAAAACGCCATGGTGACGCCTAACGCTGAATCTCTGACGGCAACATGCATATAGCAGCCTAGGAAGATTACTTGAGACGTTGTATCTCGCTTTAGAAAGGATTGGAGATACAGCAAGTGTACGACTATTCAAATAGCATTTTGAAAGAATACAAATCGAGAAGAAATCATCCAAAGCAACGGTGCGACGGACTAGACCCAGTACCACAAACCTGACGGCCTCTTATACTAACGGGGTATATTAACGTCAGTCTGAGTTTATCCACCCCTAAAAAGAGGATAAAATGAATGCTCCAAGACGAGTAAATAAACTAAGCTAGGTCATGTTAGCACAAAGAAGTGCTACTAAAAAATGGTGTCTTTTATTCACATGACAAAAATGAAGAAAAGATACACCTTTGTAGGATCCTTACGACTCACTGGGGGAAAGGACACTTAGGAGTCCCCACGACTCCTAAGGAGAAAATACTCCTATGAGATCCTTTCGACTCATAAGAAGAAAATAATTTTATGAGACCCTCACGGCTCATAAAATTGAAAAGTCTTAGGTGACAGGAATCTAAACCTGTCTCTTAAGCCATTGCCCTATGGCCTATCACTAAATTTACTATCGTATACGATCCGTGTGCTATTTGCAATGAAGTTGCACATAAATATTCTCCATTGGCTAACCAAGCTACCAATGAGGAGAAGAAGCCACTTACGTGTCCTCTCAACTTGTAAGGAGAAAACACTTTTGGAAGATCCTTATGACTTATAAAAGAAAATACATTTAGGAATCCTCACGATTCTTAAAGTGAAAATACACCAACGAGATCCTCTCGCTTGTATGAAGAAAATACTTTTATGAGACCCTTACGACTTATACAAAGTGATAAGCCTTAGGTGATAAGGACTTAAATCTATTCCTAAGTCATCGAATCTTTAGCGATGCATTACTTTACACTACTTAACCAACGTACATACTTACGTAAGCAAAGTAGTGGGGGCATTCGTTCCCGCCAAAATTTGGCTCTCGAAGCTTAACCTTCACCAAGGCAAAAAACGCTGAGGTGAAAGTATCAAGCCAGGCTGCACATGTGCACCACATGCAAAGCATGTGGCGTAAGCCACCAATCCCACGCGCATACACACTACGTGTCCCATACGCGACATAAGCCGTCAATCCCATACGCAAGCGCAAGCCGCATGTTCGGCTGAAGCGCATGCTTCAAACAGAGCTTAAACTCTATTTGCGAAAATATTTTTCCTATCTTTCTTAAACAGAAAGATATTTTCTTGTTAACAAGAAATCTCTTTAGATCAATGATCCAACGATGCTTAAGCATCATCTGTTGATTTTAAGATCAATTGGAGATCTCTCAATGAGAGATTCTCTCAACTAATTAACAATCTCCTCTCCTATAAATAGGAGCGGAAGTATTAATCTCAAGGAGAGAAGACTCCCTATAAGGTGAATAAAAGAGACTTAAGCCTCTGCAAGTTCTTCTCCTTCCACAAAATCATTGGTAAGGAGATTAATCTCCATTAAAAAGAAACTTACTCTTCAACAAGAACTTAAGTTTTTTCTCTGGATCGAAGTTCTTTGGGTCAAATCTACTTCTTGTCGAGAACTTAAGTTCTTATGGAGGGATTTTCGGTCTCAAGATCTGAGATTTAAGTCTTCCTCTACCAAGAAACATACGATCATCAAGAACCCCCTCAAACCAAAGCTTAAACTTTGCAAGACCATAGTTTTGTCACCAAAGATATATACCGTGACTAAAACAAAACCCAAGATCATAAATATCTGATCTTGTTGATGTTAATGACCAAAAACCATTAAATATAAGCCTAAGCTTCATAAAGTTAAATTCTTTTCTCTGGAAGGTTAACCTTCTTTGAAGAAGACAGAGATTAAATCTTTAAAACCCTAGCCGCGTCACGTGATATGCACATGAGTATGCGCTAAAGTCGTGTGCTTGCAAGAAAGTTTAGCCAGAGCTTAAGCTCTACGATTAGACCGCGCCACATGAAATACACGTGCAGGCGCCAAAAGCCAAGAAAGTTAGCAGCGCCAGCACCACGTGAAATGCACGTGCTCTCGAGCCGCGCCAAGTCGATGCTCCACCATGCGTCAGCGCTACGTGATATGCACGTGCGCTCGAGCCGTGCCAACCTTATGCCATCGTGTGCCATGTGATATCCACGTGGGCACGCGCCTGACCCGCGAGCCAATATTCGAGCCGTGAGCCATGCGTCGAGCTTATATGCACCAAGCATGTTTGGGTGTCAAACAGATCCAGTTCTTAGCCCCAAATCAGTTAAGTCATGAAGTTTAAGCTTCATTTAGCCCATATGCTTAAAAATATCTAAGTTGATCTTAATCTTAAATAAGACTAACGACTCTTAGATAAAACCTAGGTTTACCATGAACGGATGTATCTCACAAATATGGAAAATGTGTCCTAAGTTCACTCCCGTTGGCAAATCAAAACACCAACGTGAATCCCGTCAAGCAAATGCTTAACCCAAATCTAAAATATATACGGATTTGGACTAATCAGCGCCCTACGAGCGACGACATAAATTAGTCCCCGTATACAATCCAAGGGCAACCAAATAAAACAAAACATAAAACACAACACACAAAGAATAAAACTGGAGTGCATAAAGTTGGTATTGTTCGCGATAACGTAATTAACTGCAGGGGCTTACGTCTGCAGGAAAGATGTGTCCCCATAATTAATAAACCTCTCATCCTGAGAGGGAATCTGAAAGTCAGCTATATCAGTCACATCCTTCCAAACCACCGATATATGACGCTATAAATCAACTTAGCGTTTTCGGAGATGTGGATGGATCATACCTATGCATTTATCCCTAAATTCAGGCAAGACATTTAATCCCAGTTTGTCTCTATTTTCGACGGTAAACATCTTGCTTTACATTCATAACTTAGAAATTGCAATTGCATGCTTGTGATCCTTATTGCTCTATTTGCTCATACTTATTATATATTGATATCTTGTTATATGGTTATGTTCACAAATGTAGTTTAGCTTAGCATCTTATATATCGGTTTATCATTTATCTAAGTTATTCAATTGTGATTTGTTTTAGCAAGTGTTTAGATTTTTTATTTGAGCATATTTGTAACTAGTCCTATTCACCCCTCCTAGGACTATTGTGTTGTGAGCTTCCGCGGTATTAACAATTGGTATTAGAGCTTGGTGTTCTTCTTGTTAGGACTAATATCCTAGAGTACTCCATAGCGTCATCTTTACCTTCGTGTTCTTATTTTGAAGAACCATCAATTAACAATCCTCCATATTTTGATGGTTCTAAATTTTTTATATGGAAAATTATAATGCAATATTTTCTTGAATATCATGGTAAGAGTATGTGGAAGATAGTTGGTAATGAGTATTTGATTCCCTCTATTTCTAAATCTATGTAGAATACTCATGATAAAGACTTGTTTGTTTTGAACATTAATACTCTTAAAATTTTACATTATGATTCAAATTATGATGTTCTTACCAATGTCTCTTCTTGTAAGACGGCTCATGAATTGTGGTACTCTTTGGAGAATATTTATAGAGAGCAAGCCATTTACAATAAAGAAGAGAATTCTAAGAGAACGACTTTGATACTGACTTTGGATGCGTCTCAATAAAAGCAAAATCTAAAGAGACGATCCAACTCTATGGAGTCGACAAAATGGTGTTTTGATCTTGAGGTTGTAAGTAATCCATTTTTCGATTATCATAAACTTACCCATAATCAATTATTATATGCTTTCAATACTTTGCATGTTGGTTTTAGTTCATTAGCATCTAAGAATAGTGTTCTTGAAAAACAAGTTTCTATTTTAGAAAATAAGAAAAGTGATTTGGTTTCTTATTGTGATTTCTTTGAGACTTTAAACAAACATTTGATTACCAAATTTATCGCTTTAACTTCTACTCATGATTCTTAAGTAGCTTTGATTAATAGATTAGAATGTGAGAAGAATGAGTTGCTTTTAAAGTTTGATTTACATTGTATTTCATTGATACTTTGAAACTTGAAAATGAAAATTTGGTTTCCACTTGCAATGTCTTGAGAATTGAAAATGATTGTTTGATTTCAAGTTTTACACATGAAATTGATATTTTGAAATCTTCCCTTACCTTTCAAGATGATTTGATTTGTGATTTTTTCTCTCAAAAAGGAAAACGAGAATTTGGTTTTGATTTGTGAGATTTTGAGAAACGAAAAAGTTGATTCGATTTCAAGTTTTAATAATGAGATTGATGTTTTGAAATCTACTATTTTATCTCAAGAATCTCTTGTTTTAGAAAATACTTCTCTCAAAACTAAAATTAGATTTTAAATGCTTTCTTTGCTATGTTTTCAAATGTTGATTCTTTTGTTAGCAAGGAAAAGGTTGTTTTAAATTGAAGAGGTATTGGTTTAAAAAAGTCTAAATTTCGAAAACTCTGATCTGTCAAATATGCTTCAAATTTAGCTAAATCTCATGCACATTCTCATGCATATCTTTATAGATTTAGTTCAAAATGAACTTTCAAGAAGCATGTGCATCCTACACTTGCATCATCACATGCTATTGATACTTCTAGGACTACCATGTATGCACACACTCACACTTATTATTCTTATGGTGCACATGGACATTTCATATTTGCATGTACTTTGAAAAGAAATATATCTTCGCATGCCAATGTTAGATGAGTTCCAAAACTTAACCCATATGGATCCAAGAAAACTTGGATACCGAAATCCCCCTCCATATCTTATTTTATAGGTATGGACACTTCGACAATTTGAGGGATTCGGGATCGTGATGAGCAAGAGCACTCTATTGGAAGTATTTTCTTGGCTCATCAACTTGAGAGGTATCGTATTTCTTTGCTATACTCGTTTAAAGTATTGCCTATTACCTTGTGCTTAATATTAATATTTTAAAATGAGTATGTTTTATTCGATATACCCCTTATGATACACTTGTGTTAACTTGAATATTCTTTCTGTGATTGATCATATATGAGATGTTATCCATAGGATATTTACATTTGGTATCATTATTTTGCTCATATGTGATCCCTTGTGCTCATTTTCTTTAAACTTGTAGTCTTTTAAACTTGAGCACAACTTGGTTTGAAAAATTGTTTGGATTTGCATATCGTTTGGTTTTCTTGTTATAACCCACTCTCACTTGTTTAAAATATGTTTTTAATCTTATAAGTGAGAGTTTGCATTCATATAGTTTTAATTTATTTAAATCTTTTTCATATGGATACATTTGGCATATGTTTTAACTTGGAACCATCTTCAGTTGGTATCTTTTTATTGTGCCTTGTTTGATGTGTGTATTCTTAAAACTTGCTCACTTTTATCGCACAGGCTTTTTGCTTGAGTCGGTTGGTATTAATTTGTTCTCATCTTGCCAAATTTGGCTTCCACAACCCTTTTAGGGGAATCCAGTTGTGGATTCCGTTAATTACAACGAATCCTATTCACGGGTCTAGCGGAGTAAATTAGAGACTCTTCATATGGTAGTCGATTCACTAGATGAGAAAATCAATTCTTTACCTATACGACTTAAGATTTCCTTGTTTGGCCTTTTGTATGGATTTGTATTTCAAATTGCATATTTCTCTAATTCATGCTTGACTTGGTCATCACATGCTATTATAACTTTGCATATCTTATTCATGTGAATGTGTCTCATTTATTCATGAGTTTAGTATCATTAATTTTCTATCACTTGTGTTCCATTATTTATCATTTTTGAGCTCCAACAATTTGGAATACAAGTGGTTGTGAGATAGGACTCATGAATGGATCGATTGGGCTTGCTTCTCGATATTGTGAGATTCAAGCAATTGGGGTAAGTAAATGGTATGCTATTAAGGTAAAAAAAAATTGATTACTTCCCCATGTCGTGTGTGCTAGCTTAGAATTGTATATCCTTGTTGCACATACACCTTCTTGCATGAGTTTACACTTCTTATGATTGCACATTGTCGATTACTCATGTTTGCCTCCACATGCTTTTAAACTTGATCATTACTTTGTGGATCATTGCATGTATACTTGCTTTATTTTGTATATCTCTTATATACATGCTTTTAGATACGAGTTAAAGCTTTATTTTAAAATTTTGCATTTTACTTATACTTGTATCCATCTTCTGGTGTTCACCTATGTATACATTTAGGGAGAGTGATTTAAACGTTTGATTTGCTTTTGGTGTACGCATATATTTAGGGAGAGTAATTCAAACGTTCTAAATCTGTTAAACACCCTTTTTAATTATATCAAAAAGAGGGAGAATAATATGAGTGTTTAGTATATTGATATCAAAGTTTAGAGTTCTTTGATATAGATATACTATTTCCTATTTATGTTTTGCCATTATCAAAAATGGGGAGATTGACAGCTTATGAATTTTCATCATCCATTCTCGTCTTGTTTTGATGATAGTTTAAATACGAATAGTTGTTTAGTGTCACATGCTTATCTTATTTACTTTACCGACACTAAATTTGTATACACTTGATATTTAGCTTGCATATTCTATATCTTGTGCATATTGAGTAATATATCAATATCGGCATGCTTTACTTATGTTATATTTTTTGATATCGATATATTACTTTCTTTCATTGTTTTGATGTTTCACAATGTGAATATGTATATACATGTGTTATATATCTTGGTTTTCATATATCATGTGTATATATATAGTATATCAATATTTCATACTTTGCATTTGAGTTATATCTTGATATTGATGTACTATTCATATTTATGATATCGAAACAATGAATGTTTCATATACCTGTGTTTAATATCTTATTTATTCATAACAATGTATATGATATTCTTGGTCGTTTTGAGATTGTATTTCAGGATATCGGATATCTCACGACACAAGCGTATAAAGGAGGATGGAGGAAATTGAGCTTAAATGTAATATTAATGGAGGTTGGAGGATATGGTCGAGAGCTTCTCAAATTGCACATTCAAGTTTTATGAAGCTAAAGAAGCCAAGTCCAAGCTTGAAGTATCAAAGTCGAAGTCCAATTTGAAGATCAAAGATCGACTTCAAAACACTCGTGAGTTGCGTGTCCAAGTTTGAAGCTAAGTAACCAAGAAGCCAAGTTCAAACGCACGTCAAGTTTCGAGAGTTCAAGATCGAAGAGTCGAAAATTCAATAATCCGAGATTTGCGATATCTATATAGGAATCTTTCTAAGTACTCTTCAAATTATGGTTTATATCATTTAGAGCTCTTGAAACACTCACACTTGCATGCACAAACATTTTACATTGCATAAATATCAGGGGTTTTGAGTTTAAAGTTTTCGTTTTCATAAAAACCCCAAATACCAGTTTTTGTGCTTGACCAGGCATCTGCCACTTTGTTCATCAGACGTCCGCCCTTTGGATTTTTTTCAAATGTTCGAAATATCTGAAAAACTGGATTTTAGAACTTCAGACGTTTTTCCATTTATTCTTCAAAGGTCTGCCACTTATTAGTAACATGATCAACTCCGTTTTCTTTAAGTAAGCATATTTCTACTTTTTTGTACTGCAGACGTCTGCCCATTTGTACGTAAGACGTCTAAAGAACAAACCGAAAGACGTTTGATACTTTGACAAACATCTGGCTGAAAGCCTTAGGTTGCTATTTTTTTTGTTCTTCAGACGTCTTCTGGTTTGTTGTTTAGATGTCTGAAGAAATATGGTATATGACCACTCGATCTAAGTAAAGATATTTTTGTGAACTTTGGTAGTGGTTCAGACATCTGAAGAAGAGCATGGAAGACATCTACAGTTCAAAAGTTTTTAAATATAGCCGTTTATAACCGTTGGAAATTTTAAAATTGAACTTCAGACGTCTGGCCCACTTGCCTTCAGACGTCTGTCGATATTTATTTCTGTTTTCATGTTTTAAAACAACTAGTTTTCATCAGGGGATATATATATATATATATATATATATATATATATATATATATATATATATATATATGGGTTTTTTTTGGTCTTATTGGCCTTAATCACTTAAAGATTTCAGTTTGCAATATTCATAGGTGATCTTCAAAAGAAAATCCCATTTCTTGTGCAAGTTTAGAGTGTACATTCAATTGCTTATCCAATCACACCCCCCCCCCCCACACACACACACTCAAGAGCTAAATTTGATATTGCCATCTTCTTGGGTATTAGTGAGCTTCATTGTAAAACTTTTTTGAAAGTATCTTGAGCTTGTAATTTGCCTTCTTTCTTTGTGTAAGGATTCTTAAGTGCAAGAGTGGCTTTGTAAGAGAGAAGTGCTTGTATTGAGAAGAGAACTGTGAAGAGCTTGTAGAGAGAAGAGTTGCTCGTGTGTCGAGCAACGTGTGTATTTTGAGTAGACGTGTGTAAGGTGTGGCCTCCACCGGAAACGGGGTTGTGGGTTACTTGCGGACAACGCTTTTGTCTCCGAAAAAGACGTGTTTGGTGGAACAAGCTCGATCGCTCAAACAAAGTAGACTAGAGGATCTCCTGAATCACTATAAATCTCTTGTGTTTGCGTTTGCAATTTTTCTAACTCTTGCTTTATATTCATAGCTTAGAAATTGCAATTGCATGCTTGTGATCCCTATTGCTCTATTTGTCCATACTTGCTATATCTTGATATCTTGCTATATGGTTATGTTCACAATTGTAGTTTAGCTTAGCATCGTATCTATTGGTTGATCATTTATCTAAGTTATCCAATTGTGATTTGTTTTAGCAAGTGTTTAGATTTTTTATTTGAGCATATTTGTAGCTAGTCATAGTCACCCCTACTACGACTATTGTGTTGTGAGCTTCCGCGGTACCAACATGGGACGTGAAATTTATGATGGCCTATATAGGTCCTTAAATGGGCTATGCAGGTCCCTCAGTAGTAGATCTGTGGTTCGAGGACGAATTATTGTTCTTAGGTGGGGGAGAATATAATACCCCAGAACAGTGCGGTTTTTGGACATTATGGTGATTTGCTCTGTCCACACTCAGTACGGTCTGTTGTAGACACATGGTGATCTAAGTGTGGAGCCGCTTCAGAATAATGGAATTGGGTCTCTGAAGCACATTCCGAAAGAGGATTGAACTGCATTATAACTGTAATGATGCCACTCTTAATTACGGAGGCGCCTTTTGGATGAACCGACACTCCGGAGTTTGAAGAACTCCATAGTTAAGCATGCTTGGGCTAGGAAAATCCTAGGATGGGTGTCCTCCTGGGAAGTGGCCCCTTCTTGACTCTGGTTTGCTCTAAAGAACAAAACCGTGCGGTTTTGACCAGAGCGGATAATACCATCCGTACCAAAGCATCGAGCATGACATATACTAAGCAATATTTAATATAAAAAGAATTAAATATATGCCAGTGTTCAAAAGGAAATGATATTATATTAAAGAAAGAACATACAAATGTATAGGGATTTTGGGGTCATTACATAATCTATAGGCCGATACCCTCCGTAGCCTGTCGTTGTCGGCCATAGCCTCCCATCCTCTGTCGACCGGCGCCCTCCGCGGCCTGCCACCACGGTCGGCCGTCATCGGGCACCGCCTCCCTTTGTTATCTCTTGTTGCCGGCCTTTGCCACCATCCTCCAACAGCCGGCGTCCACTACAGCTAGTTGTCGCTGCTATCTCCGCAAGATGTCATCACCTTTGGTCGGTTTCTTTCATGGATCGCCGTAGCTGGACGTCACCGACAGCCGCAACCACTCTCTCCGTGGCCGTTACCCTCTTCTGCTCACCGCCGTCATCTATTACCGGCATTGCTATCCTCTGTCAGTCGTCACAATAACCAATGTCATCCGCAACCATTGCACATATATATATCACTATGAATGATTAATATATTCTTAGCACTTTAATGCATCGTTCCCCGGAATCAGATGCCCGGGCATCACATTCCTAAAAATAAGTGGATTTCCGGTAATCTGCCATTTCGTGTACCAAGAGCATCCATAAAAGAGAGTTTCTCTCCTTATCAGTCAAAAAGTCAACAATCTATCATCCTTTTTTATAACCGATATTGTTCAACCTATTGTATGCAGGCACAAAAAAATTATTTGATTTCAATATTCTTTGCTGAAAGGGTCAAAATCTAAAGGTTTATCAATAATACAATAGCTTCAATTATCAAATCAACGGTTAAAGAGTATCAAAATCATATGAAAATTGGTGTGTATGCTTTAGGACAAGATCAAGATGGACAACGCCGAACATTAAAAACAGTTGTGAAAAGTTGAATTTTTTACCAATACAAGAGAAACTCTCTCCTATGCTTGTATGCCCACATTTCCCGTAAATCATCATAAACTTCCTAAATTACATTGTGTTGGTTTAAGAGTTTTGTTATCAAGTAAACCTTTTAATGATTTTCCCAAAAATCCGATAAAGTGTAATTTACCAAAAAATAGGTTTAATTTTACTTAACTTCATCTAAGTTTTCCCAAATCCTCCTCTATACTTTTAAATGAGCAGATAATTACCATATTTAACGGTGCTTCAATAATACCGTTAAAAAATCCCTAAAATGCCCTCCACAAAAACCATCATCATTTTCCTCCTCCTCTTTCAACCTACCATCATCATTTTTCTCCGAATCCCCACCGCCAACATCTTCCTCCTCCGAATCCCCACTACTACATCCTTTAAATACTCACCACCACCATCACCACCATGTTCATCCTTCAAATAACCACCACCTTCCTCCTACAAATACCATCTTTTTTCTCTAAAATCCCCTCCGCCATCACCTTCCTCCTCCAAATCCCCACAATCACCTTCTTCCTCCAAATACCCATCATAACCACTATCATATTCTTCCGATTCCCCACCGTCTTCTTCCGAATCCTCTAACTCCCCACCTTCCTCTAAACCTCCCACCGCCGCCGCCATCTACTTCCTCCAAATCCTCATCACCGATCATCACCCTCTTTTTCTTCGTCCTCTTAATTCCTACCACTATCAAAAATTCAAATAAGTTAAGTCTGGGATAGAGAGAGAGAAGAAGAATTTTTTATGAGAAAAAAGAAAGAGAAAGAGAAGCAGGGCATTTTGGGGATTTTTAACGGTTTTACTGTAGCAGGATAGTTATCTGCTCATTTAAAAATACAGGGGAGTATTATGATATTTGAGCAAATTTAGATGGAGTTGGGTGAAATTTACCCCAAAAAAAAACCTGAATGCAATGTTTTTTTATGGTGACTAGGGTAAATTGTCAAAAAACCCAAGCATATTTTTCTGCTATCAAAAACCCCCCGACCTCAAAACAGTAGTCAAAAACTCCATGGAATTTCTTTTCATACTGTATCTACATAATAGCCTGCTATATCTAACCAATTCATACAATTTTTTTAGATATCGTAGGCAATGGTTTAGATATCACAGGCAATTGCTTCGATATCGCTGCATATTGTTTAGATATGCAGAAAACTAGATATAACAAGCAACTGCTAGATATGACTGATAAGAGATTTTTTAACAACTAAAAACTTTTCTAAGAGGTTTTTGACTAGGGGTGTCAAACAGGTCGGGTTGGGTCGTAAACGGGTCGGGTCAAGCTTGACCCACCTAAATACGAGTTCGGATCAACACGACCTGAATAATATACGGGCCGATTTATTTTGAACTGAACCCGACCCGAATAATATCGGGTCGACCTGTTTATTAATCAAGCCGTGTTAACCCGACCCGAATTATATCAAGCAACACCAAACTATATACAAGGATCTCTTGTCAGAGTTTTCCAATCCGATAATTCTTAATTTCAGTGTTCAGATATAGCTTGTTTAAAATATTTTAGTGGGAAATTGAAAAAATGTAAAACCCACTTCACAAAACCCCACAATAATTTATTTATTCATAAATACATTATTCGAGAAAAGACTAAAAGTAAGTAGCTTTAAGTATATATATATCCCATCATTTTAAATGGACTTAGAAAGCATAATTAGAAGAAAAGAAAGTCAAATGCTATGTAATTTAACGGGGCGAACCTTTGACCCGATCCCGATCCCGATCCCTTTATTAAATGGATCAATCTAACCCGACCCACTTAAAAAATAAACGGGTTCGGATTGGAAAATCGGGTTTCGGTATTTTTGACCTCTCTAGTTATCACTAATATTTCGAGGTCCGAGAATTTTGACAAGAAAAAAGTGTTTCCAGGGGTTTGACAATTTACCCTACAAAAAACAACTTCAGGCCGACGAAATATAGACTTCACCGCCGCGTGCCCTAGGGCTCTCGCCTGTCCGGCAACTCCTCCTTTTTCTCTCTCTTCAGAAATAAAAATTAAAATAAGAAGAAGAAAAGTAATCAAATTTAGGGTAAGGGTTAGGGTTTTGGCTACAAGATCGTGGAGTTCTTCTTCGTCTTCCTCGGAGCTAGGGTTTTGGATGACCGGATTGAAGCAATCGAAGAGGGTTAGGTGGCCAACCGATGGCAACCTGTGTAAGGTAAAAAAGAATTCTAATCCTACCACAATAATACGATCTACAATCCACAATCTGTGTGATTGAATTTGTTGTGAAGTATATAACTTTTGCATCTAGTTTGATTTCTCGATGAATCTGTTCCTTTTTGCTACCCCTTTGGTTTTCACTCAATTTGATTCACCTCTTTCTTGGCATCAAGATTCATTTTGCTGCCGAAATATTTCTAATTTAACGATATCTTTAATGTAATGGTTTAATCTTTTATAAGATGCATATGCATGGAGGGCATCCAAAGACTATGACCTATACAGAAATATTACTTAGAAAAATAAAAATATCAAGTAGACAAGTATCTCATATAATGTGATAAGTTTTATTTGTTGATTGGTTGTTTACTCGGAATTGACTCTTAGGCAATCATGCAATGCAAACAAATTATATAGTTTATTTTGCAGTCAATTAGTCCTCATTTGGCAACGGAATTACAGTTTTCCGAAACCGTAGTTTCGAGCTAAACTCTAAAATTTGTAACCAATGCATGTTTGGCAACCAAAACGGTGTTTTCCGGATTGCAGTTTCAGAAGGTTTCAAGGGCTCGAAACCCCATTTTTCTGAACTCTAAAAAAGACTAGAATTTCGAGCTGCCTCCTCTCTCCCTCTCTCTCGCCCTCTTGCATTTTGAAAAATTTAGGCCATACCTTTTTCTTTTCCTTTTTTGACCTTTCTCTCTCCCCCTCCCCCCTTTCTGTAACCCCTTCCTTCAACCGATCTCTCTCTAAATAACTCTAATCTCTTTCCGTTTTTCGCATATATCCACCTCTCACTTTAACCCCTTCCTTCAACCGATCTCTCTCTACATAAATCTAATATCTTTTCATTTCTCACATATCCTCTCCCCTTTCTTGCATGCAAATATATGACCTCTTCTCTTTTGTAATTTTTCTTGTATCTAAATCTGAAAAGTCATCAATGATTTTGAACGACCCGCCAAATCTATCCCACAAAGAATATAATATTAATGCATATATTCCATTTTTCCGTGTCACTTCATCAAGATGAGGATTTGAAAGAAAGTAATATATAAATTTTTTATTCATTTACTATGACTTTTCACAATTGAAGGCAATATTAATTAGAAATTGCTGCTACTTTCTTTTTGTTAAAAAAAATAGTTATATGAAACCTTGCTTTCAAACTATGTTGCTAAACGACCCTAAACTTTGCTAAACCCCATTTTTACTAACCGTGGTCTGCATGCTTGCAAACCACGGTTTTGTTTTAACTTAAACAAACCGTGGTTTCCGAAACTTTGTTGTGAAACTATGCCTTAGATGTGAAAATCTAGCATGTTTGAGGTTTGCTAATTACTTGTTAACAGGAAAATACATATTTTTATCACCATTCTTGTCCCTACAAGGTCATAGATCCAAACAATTTTGCAGTTGATGCCACAGCCTCCCGCAGATTACAACAAATCACAGTATGAACTATATTGGTTTATATTTCAAGATACACTTTTGTAATCAATGCGAACAAATTATTCATCATTATCAAGTGTTGTGCCTATAGAACTGATAATGAAAGATTTAGAGTTTATATTAGGCTTTTCAATATACCTTCGTTCAGCCGATATTTGAAACAATGGGTTTATGAAGTTGTTGCTCGCTTGGTTCTCTGACCAGCTATTATAAATTTGATATAAAATGAAGTATGTAACAGATTTGCAAAGTAGCATTTTCAGATATTGCGAAGCAAGTTTGCTGATTTGTTCAATGTTTTCTTTTTCCAACTTTTCCTAAATACATTTGAGAAATTCCTCGGTATGGGTGACTAATTCATCGATTTTAATAAATTAGAGAACACATGTTGCGAACCTCACAAAAAAAGTTCAACAACTTATTCATAAATGATATACTGCCGTTTAACGTGATGCACTTCAACATAAGAAGCAACAGAACCAATGAACTATTGTTTCTTGATTCTTAATTTATAACATATGAGAATATCTGTCATGTGTTTGACCCTAAATTTTTCTATCCTGATGGATGGCAGCAATAAAATGGACAAGAATATGCGAATCTAATGGATTTGCTCATTGATATTCAGCATCATACTCTATATTTAATCCAAACCGCACTTAGTAAAATAACTTGATGCTTATTGATCAAACATGGAAAATATCTGTATTGATTTGACCTTTAAATGTGTCATGGTGATCGGGACAAAATGGATGCAGAATACATGAAACTACTTCATCTTCTATTGAAAATTAAGATTGTGCTGTAACATATGCTTTCAGGCTCATAATGCACTTTTAATATAATATATCAAAATGAGTTTTTTCTTTCCCTTTCTTGACATATTATAATGGGTTATATAGTTAGAAACTGAATTAAATGGCATTACCTTATGAGATTAGCAAACTAAAGGAGCACAAGGATATGCAAACCTGCTACAATAGTTAAATTATATAGTTGCCATATAATAGCATTTTCATGTAACTCTATGCTGCTTATAATATCAGAAATACACCATCATATAAAAGTTTCTGCTGTATATATAAAATAAACATTGAAAAGAAATGGCATAAACGTGACATAAAAATTTCATATGCTGGTTAATAACTAGAAAACTGGATATGATATATGAACCTAATGCATCTGTGGAATACTATGATTTATTGACTGCTGAAGTGATGCAGCTTCTAGGAATACTCACTGGCTTCATTTAAGTTATGATGTCTAGTACTTATTGAAGCTGCAAATTTCAGAATGGTTTATCTTATATATGTATGTATCGTGGAAGAAAATGATCACAAATTCACAATACTTAGGAAGAAAAGGACCTTGTCGGCTATGCTTCATCATGTTACCTAATTATTGAAGATGCATCAACAAATTGAGGACCCTTGCAAAGATAATGGCTGCTAAATCTGCTTCAAACTTTTTCATACCAATAAAGCATGGAAGTTTATTTGAGTACCCGAACGAGATTGGCGCATTGCACATTTTAATACAAATTAAAAATGTTTCATATATCTATCTTGAATTTATGGGATCTTTAGATTTTAAACTAAACAAAGTATAATAATTAATCATATAATATGTAACATGAAGTGTTATTATGCTTAAATAGCTAAACAATATATAGGATTTAACATAAGGGTTATTTGAAGATATGTTTAAGTTAACTATCAGGATTAATATTAGACAGGTTTAATCCGATAATCTGTTGCGATGTTTTTTGAGACTGTTGGCAGCATTTTGGATTACCTGAAATTGCAGCATGAAATATTTGATTGCACAAGTAATCACCTTTATCCTCCTGAGGTTTTAGATTAGCGTCAAAATTTGGAGGCCATCATGGGAAAATTCATGAAGAAATTTCTTAAGGTTTTGTAGGTGTCAACTTAAGAGCTGCTTATTTCAGTACTGAGAACATATTCAGTTTTTTGGCAGAGATCATTCCAACAAATAGAAAGGATAAACTTGTAATTCATATTGCCTATCATTTCCTGTGGACTTAGCTGATTAATAAAGTTGCAAAGACTGCTAAAGATCGCTGTAAACAATTTTTAGACTATCTATCTTGCTTTCAGATGAGATTAAGATTTAATCCGATGCTAATATATTCTTGGTCTTTTAAGGTCATCAAATTTTACAAATGACTATAAATATAATCTATCTTGCTAACAACTACAAGTTTTGCATATAATCAAATGATTCAATCAACCTGTTAAGATTTCCTCCAGAGTAGCAATATATTGAATTGTATCCTAAGAACGTGCAGACTTGAGGTTTACAAGTTAGAGTCGGCGGTAGAAATATTTGTGAGCAATTGTGAAGCTCCTCATATTGCTTCTAAATCAATGTAATAAGTCACCCTAGTTCATATGGCTGACCTTTGAGTACCATGTATAATTCGAAAACTATTTTATTAAGCTATAATACTTGACATTTTTTCCAGCCCTCTTTTTTCTTTTGGTGTTTATTGCATTTTTAGCAGCAAGACTCTTTTTAAACTCACTTTATCGGTACCTGCAATTTACAGACATAAAGAGCAGGGAGAACAA
Organism: Agapanthus africanus; assembly: GCA_030015575.1. Taxonomy (NCBI): domain Eukaryota; kingdom Viridiplantae; phylum Streptophyta; class Magnoliopsida; order Asparagales; family Amaryllidaceae; genus Agapanthus; species Agapanthus africanus. The sequence goes on from CM057339.1 coordinate 36,165,165, forward strand.
TCTTATAGGAAGTAACTTTCACCTCTTTTTGTATAATTTATGTACACAATTAAAGTCAAATTGACCTTGTAGAGTTTTGAACAGTTGAGGATACTCCAGGTTTATCCTTGAGAACCTTTAAATTATAGTATCTACTGGATCTTCGTTCAAATTTATGACTTAATCATACAAAAAATGTTTTTTCTAAACATTTTTTTATTTTTTTCAACATATGCATAATTTCTTTTCTATAATTTGGTTTTCAGTTGATTATATATTTGGCTAACCATAATGTATCAAACTATGTGTGAAGCTGTTGGAGACAAAAAAAAATGAATATGATATTGCAATTATTGCCTTTATTAATCTTCTAATAAGCTAAATTCAGTAGAGATATTTTTATAAATATTATTTTCTTCTCTGGAGTAAATATTTATACCATCATCTGTAAAATGTTTTTCTCGGTACTAGGTAGTACCTTTGTCACCAAATAGGTGCTGAAAAGGGGATGCGGTTTCATCTATTCCAATGAAAGCATTATTAGTTTAGGTTGTATCATTTTAGTCCCTGCTATAATATATATTGCTTCAGGTTGTATCATATATGGGTTTATTGTTACTACATAGTTAACTTTACTATAGAAGCATATTCACATGGCCTCCAGCAATAAGAAGCCTTCATCCCAAACTTTGGCCGGTTTTATTCACATAATTAAGTCAAAATTATTTGGTCAGGTCATTTCATTAATCATCATTACAACTTTGGCATGTGATTATTCACATACCCAAGCCATTATTCCAACTATCTAAAATGCAAATACAGTTGAAATAGAGGTCCCTTCATTCAGTGGCAACTTTATGAAGTTACACTCCCTATATCTTCATTCATAATTCTTTCAACCTTCTTTCTTAGCAGCTTGTCTTGGACAGTTTGTTATTACAGGAGAATTTGGGGGCACAAGCAACACTTGCAAAATGCTCTACAAAACTCACTTTGTTGGATTCCTCTCCCATTGATATACAATGATTCAACCATATAATTTTTAACCGAGTAGAATTAAACATTGATGGCTTAAATTTGATCACATTCTTAATGTTCTATGTTCTCAATCTTAGAAATAAATTAATAATAATGCGTCAAATTGGTCGTGAATTCTGAACGAAGTGATAAGATGAATCCACAATTACCTTTCACGAAGATTATTGCCCTTCTCTACCTTGTATACTCTAGTCAGAACTGCCCCCCCCCCCCCACCATTTTTATATAAAAAAAAGCTTATTATTAGAACTATTCTATGATGGCTTACAGAAGTATCAAAAAATAATAGTCATTTATCAAGGGATTTACAATGGTGGCATATATGAAATAGCAACAAGTGAAAAGCGGGCATCTCATCTCATATATACAAATATTGGCAAACCAGATATAATTGCAATCTTATCTATCTAATAATATAAGTTACCTAAATGTGAAAGGCATTCAAGTTGACTTGTATTCATGGAATGGTTTGAAATGAACAATGCAAAATGGATCTCAAATAATCTAATAACAAGTGATAAAACAATTATGCAAGCCTCATACATTTTGGGATAACAACTATAACGTATAAGGAGAGGCAAGTACGAAAACTAAATAAATGATTATCATAAGGAGAGGCAAGAACGAAAAACTAAATAAATGATTATCATAAGGAGAGACAAGAACGAAAAACTAAATAAATGATTATCGACAAAACTATTATAACTCATGTAAAAAGCCATTGTCAACAATATTGTTGGTTCTGGTATATTACTGCCATTGACCTAAGAACTTTATAAATGCTATTAGCCTTAATTGCCAAGTGCTAAAACAAAGCCAAAAACAAGTCCATAGACATCATCTGTAGTACCGTCATGGGCTTCCCCCTTTTTGTTGCTAATAGTTTTGTGAAGTCCTGAAAATAGTACAAATCATAGTAATCTGCTGATAACCTGATTGCTATGAAAACATGGACACAGTTGCGGGAAATAGATACGACACAACACATGATACAGGGCACGATGCTATGCTGATTTTAATTTACACCGTACATATATGATTTTTGTAAAGATAAAGAAAATATAACCTCTAAACTATTATCATAACAAAATTCAATTACACCAATTAATATGTAAATATACAAACTAAAAAGTGTAGACAGCTAGCGATATAATGCTGCATGTAAGATAAGAAATACACCTAAATGAAAAGATGTATATACATCCAAAAGGAAAATACTAAAGCATCAAAACAAAGCCAGATACACCACTAAATGAACTAGCAGGTTGATAATAGTTATGAACCAACTAAAATTAAATCTAAAATTATATTATTGATTTGTTGCGCGCGCGCACAGAGGAAATTGTATTTAGATTTACAGATGAATAATTTTGAACACATACAATACGATGCTAACATGTTATTCTATTATAGACACACATAAGATACACATTCATCACGGTCATGACATGTTCAAAAACATACCCGGATACTATATGTGTGTTCGATTTGTGTCAGCAGGTTTCGATGCCTGATACATTTCAGGCATGGATTGCCCTATTGCAAGTGTTCATACTTCATAGCATACTTTTTTGTCTTTAAAGTCTAATTTTGCACCAAATTTTAAAATTCTTTGTGATAGGGCTTGGTAAGTTAAAGGAGGCATAGTTGCCTCAGTATTATGTTTAAACCTTAACTTTACTGCTTATTGTGCTCTTTGCATAGTAAAATAGTTATTTACCTCTTTTTTGCTTGTACACCTGCTTATGTTTCCTGATTTAAGTTTTCCAAATAAAATCTATTTACCAAGATACCCCTTTCTATTTAGAAACTAATCAACCTTTTTGCTGCTTGACACGAGAATCCAGAAAGGTCACTACACAATATATGCATGGATAATATAAACTAATTTGCAGCATTATCTTCTTATTATCTTCTCTTAAGTTTTGTATTATTATTTTGAATTTATCAGGCCCATTTGATTGTGTGGTTTCTGGTTAAAGGGCATGATATTGGATTTACCTTTGCATTGTTTGTATATTATACATTTCCAGTTGTTGCAATAATCAATGATGATTGCCTAACGAGCTGGTATTTATTCACAAAAATTATTGTATTCTAATTAGTAGTTTTCTCAAAGAGTTGCAATTTAGTGTCTTATTTAAATAAAAGAATTGTGGTGTGGGTGTACATTCAACAAAATGAAAGAAATCTAAAACAATGGAATCAAGCAATTTATTTTCAAGTAGCGAATTTGAATATAAACTTCAATTCCATGACACTCAATTCCATGAATCCAAAGACTTCTGAAATTTTCAATTACGACTATAAAGTCATAATCACCAGATATGGTTTGTAACTACGATATCAATTTCGAAAGAAAAGTCTGACATTGTCCATAAGTTTCTATACTAACAACCGCGATCCTTATCAGCGCTTGCTCCTTTTTTCATGACTTCACAGTTTCCTAACTTTGTCTTTTCCGCTATATTTTGCCAGCAGAAAGGAAATTTTTTATTTTGGTTATCTCATGCCTGACCTTTTAGCTGAAACCGAAATCTTTTGGTATATTTATTCTTAAATATAGACATCCTGTTTGACTCATAATCATAATACTCATCCATGAATTTGGTAGTAATTTAGAAAGACTTTGACATTAAGCCGAAAACCAGTTATTAAACTGTCAAATGTTCTATGGAGCCTTGCTTCATAAGACACTCCATTTTGAATGGGTAAGGCTTACATGATGTTGATGTCGATGGTGATGATTCAGTTGTATCTATGAAGTACGGATACTTGTAAATGCCTCACAAATCGTCCCCGATCGCGTATCGGAGTCCAAAACTCTCGGAAACTCTCAGATTCATTCGGACTTGTAAATGCCTTACCAACCTCTTTCAAATCGACGCCTTTCCTCTTACTATTGAAAATTATGGCTCTCGAAAATTTGGAAGTGCATTGAATATCTAAGATAATGCCATTATTTATTTATTTTATCATATATTTATATGTATATCTTAATATACATTTATGTTTATTCAATTAAAATCGATATAAAAACGTATTCCGTATCCTAGGTTTTTAGGAAATTGTGGGTCCGCGAATCCGTATCGTATCCCGTATCCGTATCTGTATCTGAACCCGTGCTACATAGGTTGCATCTGCCTTAACATTTTATATAACTATGTGGCATGGCATGACTTCTTCTTTAACCTGGGGTAACCTATCCCTATCAATTTATACCACTGGTTAGTATATCCTCGTAATGAGATTGGGATACTTTTCTGCAATGTTACATGGACACAAGACACATGCGTAAGTGTGTGAGCGCCATATCCGCACATAACCCTTTTAAATCTTGATGTGAGGATTCAATCAAACAACTATTGTTTATAGTTGTGCATGTAAATATTAGATATGTACTAAAATCTTAACACAACCAATCAGTCCAGATAAAGTTTAAACGTGGTTTTGAACTTTCTTGAGATCTTCCATATGAAATTAACATTGAATTGCAAGCATGATATCATATTAATTTGCTGACTTCATATGTTGTTGGGAGTGTTACGTACTCTCAAATTGTCCAAGTGTCATGATTGTCCATCCCTCCATCGTGTCAAAAAATTGAACATAGAGTGTTATGGAATTACTGCTTTTGTGCATTACTTTCGGCTAGTAGCATGAAAAATTTAAAAGGCTTGTATGAAATAATAGCAAATTTAATGTTGGATGTGAAATATTTGCATGTTTTTGCTATGGCATTTCAGAATAGGTTGCGCGTTTGTATTTGTTATTGCATATGTGATTAATTTATATGAACTGGATGTTCTTTTCTTTGGAATAGATGTAATTTCGATGAAGTAGGTGATTAGAAGATTTGCTCATTGATGGAAGAAGTGTTCAATATTCTCAAAGAACATTTATTATTTGAACATCCAACACACAACACATTGAGTTGGCGAATTACCATACCAGCTTAGAAAACAGTCTATGAAAGGCAGAGAGCTAAAGAAGAGACTGGAAAATTTTATTAATTAAGAGGAAGCTATATTTCTTTAGGAAATAAGATTTGGTTATGGATGAGTGACTGATGGTTTGCAAATTTCCGGATCAATATGAACCTGTATGATATCTCTGAGTCGCCAGATAGAAAATGCAAGCACACTCATACATTGCAACATCAATCCATACTATAGATGAGAGTGATGCATCTGGAAACTATAATATGTTTGGTGGAGGACATTCCTTTATCACATATGCTTCCGGCATATTTTCAAACCTTTCAATATCTTGAGTCGGTAGTCTTTACATGCTGCGTTGGGTTACAAAGAAACCTTTTGAATCTTTGATAATAATGATGTTCAAGCGTGAGCATTAGATAATCCTGGTGATGACTTGGAAAAGGACTGAATTGCTTATATTAGCAAGTTAATCACCATGCGAGTAATTTTATGTCATCCACAACTTTTTGACTGCTAGTTTCTTTGCACGCCCCGAACTTATTTTAATGTACCGAAACAAGAGCAGGAAAAATATTTTGACCTACTCTTTTCCATTTTATGGGTCTGCTAGTTTTGGGTGCTTTTGGATATTGCACTTTTCTTTCTATCTCCTTTTTTTTATGGGATTTTATGTGGAGTTACTGTTCAAATCATGATATATATTGATATTTATGCTGATAAACCCTATAGTAATTGAACATCATGAAATCCTTGCTTCAGTATTCTATAAGGTTCTAGCTTTCAAATAATTTTAAGGCTAAAATAAACTAAGATGCCCTTTAACTATCGTTATTTTGCACTAAACTACCTTAATTCTTTTTATCACAGTAAGCTCCGTTGAAAAAGAAAAAACTCTTTTAGAACATAAGTTTAAGGGAGTTAATCTTAATAGAATATTTTAAGGTAGTTTACTGGAAACAGCAGTGAGGATATTTTAGCGTAATCTAGCCTGATAATTATAATTATTATATTTCCTATTACCTGGTTCTTTCAAATAATTATTATTTTCACTTATCAAGTCTTTTGTTGAACAGGTGAGATTATTTCTATCAGAGGATGCTCCTTCCCAATCTGGACTTGGAACACAAGACAGTCTTCAAGCTAAAGCTACATGGTTATTGCATGCAGCAGGTTTCGTGGATTCCGATGATTCTCTACCTCCCGGTTTTGAAGCACAATCGTTTAAATTCCACCCCAAAACAAAAACATCACAGATCCCTCTCATCAATTGGCAATGCCCTTTTAGTGTAATTATTCCTCTCCTCCGGCCTTTGACAAAAACCATTTATCAACAGTTCCTTAATTTTCTTTTGCTTTCTGCAGTTGGTGTTAAATCCGGAATGGCTTGTGGTTGCTGGAGAAGAAAGTGAAGAGATGGCTTTGGAGAGCCAAAGGCAATCAGGGGTGCTTGAAGCAATCTATCCTCGCCAAACTTCAATTCCTACGAAGTATGCCATCATACTTCCCCTTTTCTCGTTGTCTGATGGTATAGAACAATTTGTCGGTTCCCATTCACAGGTTCATGCTTTTTGGTAAATTGGTAAATTGTAACCAAATTGTTATAACAGAACCTTAGAAGATAAAATGGTCTATGGTTCAAATCTCACCGCCACGACCAAACTAATAAAAGGGTTAATTGCATAAAACCTCCCTTTGGTTTACCATTTACTCATATCCTCTCATGTGATTTTTTAGCGCAAACACCCCCTCTCATCATCGATCAAAACTCTAGAAAACACTCAAACCTGTCTCTAATTAACTCAAATTATTGTCTAATTTAATTCTATAACTTCTTTGTGTTGTTTAGAAATTTGAGGGTTGGTTTTGGTCGATGAACAAAGGAATTTTTGCGCTAAGAGGTTATAATTGATGGTAACCTAAAAAGGGGGTTTTGTGCAATTAACACTTTAAAAAGGTCAATCTCATTTAGCTTCCCTTATGGATACCTCATCTGGCACCTATCAGATATCACTCTTTAACTGGTTTATTAGTTGTATGACACCGTTGATTTAGTCAACTTTCAAGGTTTGGTTTCTTCTATGTGCTAATAAATCAGCTGAGGGATGATAGACGCAGGATGAGATATACGCTTAAGGGCGTTATGTGTGATTAACCTGTTAGAAAATATGATTTTCCTCTACATGTTAAATTTCATGTGTATAACAATGTGAGGGCAATGTTGGATGATATAAAACAATTGTTGGTCCAACACTGCGTTAGCTTAAGCTTTTGGGTAAATTGGCAATTGACACCTTTCTCATCTCTCATATCCATTTCTTGCCTTAATTTATTTATCGCTACAAAACAATCCAGCCCGTTCACCGCTCCGGATGTCCAAGCCGCCCGTGGCAATGATTCCGGCACGCCCCTCATTCCTATAACTGCCATTGAAGATGAAGACGGATCCGGCCGTTCAGATTCCCTGTCCCCACCACCCGATTCCCCTGTCCGTTCACACTCACAACCCTACCCAACACCTTCAGCACACAATCTGCCTCGCTTGGACCCACCGTCTCTGCCATTGACATCGACGGTGTCCGATGTCCTCGCTTCTCTCAGTGCCGAGCCCGACGTGTTAGCTGCCGCATCTGCTGCTTTCACTGCCATCATGAGAAGCTCCGAGCAAGGGAGCTTGATCGACCGTGACTTGCTCATCAAGATCCTAAGTGATCCGCAAATGGTCGAGAGGCTCGTCTCAGAGTACAGCAGTCCCAAACAAACTCCACAACCGCCGCTGCCCGTGGTTACTCGGCCAGCTGCTGCGCCATCACGGGCCCAACAAATATTTCCGGTGCCAAATCATGTGCCGTCTCCAGCTTTGAACCACCACCTTCCTCACTTACCCGTCGCAGCTCCTTCGAAAGCCGCTGCTCTGGTAAAGGATGCAAACTATTATAAATCTTTGATTCAAATGCACGGTGGAGAAAGACAAGACACTCAAGATCAGAATCCAGTTCAATATAGTAACCCAGGGGATAATGTTGGGGCTGTGAATCAGGCGAAGATTCAGAAGCCGTGCACGTACTTTAACACTAAGAGAGGTTGCAGGCATGGAGCGAGCTGCTTATACCTCCATGATGCATCATTGGTTCCTCCGCAGAGGATTGAGCAGCTCAAGGGACTGATGATGAAAAGAATAAAATTGGATGGAGGGGGGGTTGGAAGAAATTGATGTTGTGGGCTCGCCTGTTATTTATTTCTTCTTATTCATTCATCAGTTCAGTAAATATAAATATCGTGGTTATTGGGCTTTTGATTTAGATTGTTTGGTGTTAGGCAACCGTGATGATAATGTTGTTGTCATCAAAAATTTTGTTTATAATTCTGGGTACGACATTTCAAGTTTCTTTCCCTTGGGTCTGCGCACTGCAGGTAGCATATATTATATGCCAAATATGTAAATTTCTTTTGACGACTTCATTTAAGGTCTCACTTAAATTTTTTATTTTTATTCTTATTTTTATTTTTCTCCTTATTGCACCCCAGTAAACATAAATAAATGAATTTGTATTGATATTCAGAATGACAGCAAAGCTTCACAGGTCGTGACAGTCAGTTACTTTGGACATGGCATTTCTTGAGTTTTAATAGCAGAATAGCCGCATCGGTGAGCAGAAAAAGGAGTAGATTGTGAAGTTGAAAAACAATGTGAAAATATGCAATGAAGCTTTCTCTAGACTTGTTATTTACAAAATTTATTTAAATAAAAGGAAATATAGGATTTGTGATGTGGCCTTGAATTAGAAAGAAATAGTATTGTGTAGTGTTTCATAGTTATCTAAGAATGGTAAGCCATAAATAATACTACTGTTCAGACAATAATAGCATTTTAAAATTATACACTCAGCTAGTTGATAAAAATGAAAAATTCCGGACGGCAATTTTGGTGAGAGGGGTACATCGGTAACCATGCATGATAAATTTTTTTTGAGCAGTGCCAATTTTTTATTTATAAAGATACTCAACTGCCATCACAATTTGATAATAATTTTTCAATTTTATTTAAAAGTTAGTAGTTCTTCTTTAAATTTTTAATGTGGGACTAAATTTCCCTTGTTTAAAAAAAACACTTAATAAAATGAAAATTAATGTTAAGTATTGGGGATTAGAACCAATGACCTTCAATCTTGGAATCAAATACATTACCACATAAGCTATATGCTCTTATAACTTAATTTAGAAGAAGTATATATAACATATATTCAAAAAATAGCCTACTTCAATTGAAGTTGATACTCTGGGTTTTTTCACCCGAAATTTGAGAGGGGGCATGGCCCCCCTCTGGCCTTTAGGTGGATCCTCCCTTGCCTACAAGCAGGAAGACAAAAAAAGCATCATCCTAGCTTATTTTTGAACTTCTCCATTCATAGAAAAAGAGTTTATCGTTGTATGGTAGGAAATTTTCTATCTTTGAGTTTCTAAAAGTTAACTATCTTTCGATATTTTCGGCGATCGGCTCCGGCCATGTTGATTTCCACGCCCTTAAATATATTTCTACCGATTTTCATGTCATTTGGTAACGGTTTACCGATAATAGAACATTTCGAAACATTATATGAATGATAAAAAGTGTTCAAATGGTATGAAAATTGGTAGACATATATTTAAGGACGTGAAGATCAACATGACCGGAGCTGATTGTCGTTATTTATTGACGGATAGTTGACTTTTAGAGACGACACGGTAGGAAATTTCCTACCGTGCCATGGCATATTCCGTTTACTCATATTATATACAATGCATTCTATATCTTATGGACCAGGAGGGGAGCCGATGTATCATTCGCATTGCTTGCTAAAATTATATCAGATGGATTCTTTCTCTCTCCGTCTCCTCTTAAATCAAAATTATGATTTAGTAAAGTAAAATTATTTCATACTGTTCAATTTAGATGACGTAGATACATAACATATAAATATACGCAGCGGAAATACATGTGTCTACCTTAAAAGTTTACGATATATCTGATTTGATTGATTAGATCGATTATCTTGCTCACGTCATATAGAAGATCTGATCTTTATCGCCTCAAAGCAACGACCGGAGGGGAAACACACTTTGGTAGAAAACGAGAATCTCTCTCTTGATCACCTCGCAAGCCAACCCAAATTAGAAAAGTATGAGAAAAGGAGACGACGACTCTCTCTTGTTTTTCTCTCTAGAAAAATTCTCTATATTGCATCATCTATCTAACCCTAACCCTCATATATGAATATATAGGGTACTCACTTATATGGGCGGGTATTGTGCCGGTTTGGGCCTAATGACTAACACACTCCCACTCGCATATTCGAGTGGATGTAGTCCATAGCACCCTGAGCTGGTTTCCTAAACCATTAATTCTCTGAATCAATTATCTCCCTAAAAATCTCCTCCTTCTCTTCCTCATTCTTACCCATACATATATGTTGGTGCGGCGTGGACCATTGAGAACCTGCAAGCTGGTAGTCTTGCAGCCAGATCCGTTAGGACCGACACAAGGATCTCCCTAAAAGAAGATAACATAAACCCGAAATATGTTAAGCTTATGAAATCTCATACCCCAGATCTGATCATACATGTCTGCTCAAGTACTTTTGATCCTCTTAGAAGCGTACTTGAACACCTAGGTGTACCTCTCGATTCATCGCGCTCTTAAATTTCATCACCATGGCGTCAATAAGAGTTGGCCATGCGATGCAATCAGGAGACATTCCAATCGATCTTCCTCCGATTCTGAATAGTTAGGTTTGTTATTCACTACTTTCCTGACACTGCCCCGTATGTGTGGTATATTGTCATCGCAGTAAGAAATAGCAGCCAAAATAGTAGACGCTCATAACATGCCTACCCAGACAGTCCAGTGTCACTAAGGGTATAGACCGTCCGTCTTTCTGTAAAGGAGGTCGTCATAAGGGCTCACACGGTGAGGGAGATGCGATCCATCCCTCAACTTCCTTATATGCACAATCCAAGCGTACGTCGTATGACAACATGCTACGGTATAAAATTCTCTCCCTAAGAGCGTACGCTATTAAGATTATACCGTATGGACCAAAGTCCAATCATCCTGTGATTGACTTGCCCGGCCATATCATCCTGCGATATGCATGGGATCTCCCGACAAGCTCGCACCCCGTACAACGAGTCAGATCCCTAGTCCGGCTATATGTAAACAGATAAAAGTGGTTATGGGATAACTACTTCGGTCGCTCGGCATAAAGCACATGACAACCTTATCTGACCCGGTCAGGGCGACTCTATTAAGTGCTCCCACTGTCACCATACCCAGTATACAACACCACAGTCACTGTTTCGAACAGCTGACGTCTAGCACTTAGTCTGACCTTCATATGCTTCTCTAATATAAAGGGGATATCTCGCGTGAGGGAGAGTTACTATCTGCTGACGTATACTTGTTAAATGTATGCCCTGCACACATCGTTTACCCCATACACTGCGTGTACCTTGTATACTTGTACTCCATGCTTGAAATATTCAAACAAAATATAGAAATATCCATCCCAGATAATAAAGAAAGAAACTATACACCATCAATCTTAAAATATGCATTTATAAAGTCGCCACCCTTAATAATACTGCCAAACATAAGAGTAAGCACTATCAAGCTATCTAAAATACAATATGTCACCTAGGATGAAGCCAAAACGCATATAGCGTTACTTAGTTATTTCCTTCGTCATCGGATCCCTGATCGTCTGACCTAAAGGAAAACCCTATAACTTAGACCACCTTCTCATGCCATTTACTCATTGATGAAGTGTTGTTAAATCTATAAGTGTTTCAACTTCCCATATATATGTGCGATTTCTTGAGTATGCTATCATTGACCTGATATCACGATCATGAGAAACCATGTTACCCTTGCGTGCGAAATCACGCTAAGAGCAATACTCGCAAGGTAAGCTCACATTGAGTGACAACTGGAAAGTGGAACCTCCGCAAAAGCATGAGCCAATGCGAGACAACCTCGCTAAATCATAGCGTAACTAGCCCAAGAAGCGGAAGCTCACCCACACTTGCCACATGATAAGACTTCTCAATGAAAAAGGGGATGAAGATACGTTTCAGTGTCTCGAATGCTTCACAAATGAAGAATAGGAAATTTCGGAAATCACTTCAGCCTAGCAGCCTCTTTGGTTCTACAGAAGTAGCCGCATATTCCACTTCCATGGTTAAAAAGCTAAACAATCTTCTTCTTGCCACTCTAAGTGATTGCCCTGCCATTATGCAAGAAAACACGTGCAGATGTGGATGTACGCATACCCAGATTGCCGGCCCAGTTGGATTTGTATGTCCACATAACTGCAAACCTGATTCCTCATAGCACTAGGTATTGTGGATCGTCCGACATACCTAGAAATTCTCATCATTTCATCCCAACAAGCAGACCCTAATACTAAGTCCAATCGGCAAGAGTTATATGTCTGGTCAAGTACACACTATGCATACATTAGACTAATGACTTTGCAAAATAAAACCCACAAAATCTATCCTTCGTCAAGAGTCTTATAGCAAAGATGAAGTCTAAAAATATGTCCATTAGTGATTGAAGTAATAAATTGGAGTAATTGTGCGGGCTGAACCGTTTTAAGACATACCTCATGTGAGTCTCCGAAGACAAATATATGATGCTCTTGAAACGACTTCTCTTAGATCCAATTCCCATGCACAAACTCAATGTCTCATGTGTCCTCTATAGCGAGAACAAACACTCCAAGTGGCATTCGTTGTCTCCAAGTCACTTTTGTTCATCACTACATCGTTCATAGCAAGATCTCTGAACTTACAGTTGCCACATTCAATCATCGTCAGTCCATATCTAATATAAATTGATCATATCGAACCAACAACTACTTTGATAAGTGTTTTAAGCCATAAATAGACTCTCTGAGTCGACTCGAGTTCCCTTGGCTTCGAAACCCGTAGGCAGAGCTCCCAGATCTCCTTATCCAAATCTCCATCGACAATACAATCTAAGTCCACATGACTAATTCAAGATCTTTATGTGTAACTATTTGTTAGGGAAGGTGAAATAGACACAATCATCAACCCGGATGAAAAGTGTCCATTGTCCACATACGATAGGTGAATCGTTTCGTCAACAAGTATGCCTTGTATCTTTCTACAGTATTATTGTGAGATTTTGTTAGTCTCCTGAATTTTACCGCAAGTACACAGTTATTCACTATAGCACTTACGGATCGATCCACAGAGAGGTGTGATTTTAATTAACTCTAACTAAGTAATGAATATAGTTGTTGTTGTTTAAACTAAAAATTGAATTACAAAAAAAAATTGAAGTGGGTTTTTTTTTAAAATAGAGATAAAAATCTAGGGTTTTGCATTGCTTACTTTTATGGTTGATTTATAAAATTCTATCTCTTTTCTATTTCTTAGTTTTGATTAGTTATCTATTAATTATATAAAAGTATATGTTAAATTACTATGGCTATGAATTATCAAACTATCTATGTAATAATAACTCATACGAATAAACATAACCAATCAATTATATAAAAGTATCTAGCAATATAATTAAAATGATAGTTCTAGTTAATTAACATGAACCTAGATTTACCCTTTTATTAATATTTGTAGATGATCAATCTACAACTATTATGTTATCGTATATTCTATATTATCTTAATTACTAAGTGGAATTTTCTTGATTAAAACTTACATCTTACCTTCCCTAGTTAGATTTCTAGTTGTCATGGTATCATTAACCTAACTAGTTTCTAGGTGTTATCACCTTCCCCTAAACTTATTCAAGATATCAACTATCATTATATGATTTAGTTTGTTCGACGTAAAACACAAAGAAAGGATTTTAGATGAAGAGGAATTCATATAAAAACATAGAAAAGAGAATAGATAAATTAGAGTATCCAACCACAAAAGTAAAACAATATAAACCATAGAAGAAGTTAGCTACTCATATTATTAAATGAAAAAATTTATTAATAATAAGAATAACTTACAATTTATTTTGATCTTTCCCAACTTGAAAACTCTAAACAATAGCTATGGAGAGATATGAAACCCTAATGAACTATAGAGAGTATTTATAGGACTTCTGGATAATTGGAACAAACTTTCTAAAATATACAGTTAATCACAAATTTCCACAAAAATCTTGATTCCAGATCCTTCAAAATTTTGGCTGAATTTTCTATTCTGCCAATTTTGGCCGAAATTTTGTGGAGTTTGGGCCTCAAATTTTGTGTGAAGATTCTTCTCATCAAGACCTTTTCAACAGTATGTGTTAAATTGAAATCGGAGTTATGGTCGTCGAGATATGATCGTTTTAAATTTTCTCTAATATCAGGCCTTTATGCTGAATTGGGATTTTTTTATATTATTCTGAATCCATTCAAATATTTTTTGTATAATTTGATTTCTTTTGTGCTTCTGCTCCATATGAACTTGTTTTGCATGTAAAACACATGTATTAGTCACTTTTCTTCTCATTTTGCACTTTAGTCTCTATCACTTGCAAATATCATAAAATACCTACGTGCAGCATTAAATATGACATAATAAAGATAAATATGGTTTAAAAATATGCATTAAAATACACCAATAAAATATCCCCAAACTTATCTTTTACTAGTCCTCAAACAATTTTAGGGTTTCAAACTCTCGATTAACAACTAAAAATAAAAATATAACTCTATCAGCTAAAATTTAACTAAACTACTCCTACTTCTATGCTCCTTTCACGGGCATACGATTGTATTGAGCGTATGCAACAAGACTTTCAACCCCTAGGTGTCACGCCCTGCTTCCCAGTGTACGGAGAATGAGACATGGCGGGCCGCGACGTATTTACTCAGAAGTAAACACGTTAAGCGTAAATAAACAGTATAAATGAATAATACAAGAATAACAAGAGATGTAATAAAATAACAAATTTTTATTGATAAGTATTCTTTACATACAACTGAAAAGTAAAGTACAATAATAGAAAGCGATGCCTAAATAATGGCATATGAACTGAAAAGAAAAGTAGTACAAGTTGTAGGGTTGCGTAGCATGACAGCAAAGTTTCGGGAGGTATCATCCATGCCATTTTCCAAAATTTGCCATGCTAAACAACCCTAACCCTAGAATCTTAACTAGAGAATTAGACAATACATGCATGTAAATAACTTTACATCTAAGTGAACAAGGAATACAACCTTTGTAGACCGGTCCTTCACTTCAATAGCTCCATGTAGTAGTCCCTTCGCTCCAAGTAGTGAACTCCCGGACTCTAGAAAGGCTCCACAAGATGAAAGGAACAAGCTTGCTTGAAGTCTTCAAGGTCGAAGATGATTTACGCCGAGGAGACACTAACTCAAGCTACCTCTTCACTGATTGTGAAGCTAACACCCTAAACTAAATGGCTAATCTAGTAGAGAATGATGAAGTAGGATTTTTGCTCACTTTAGAAATATTTTTCTCACTAATTTTCCTTACCTCTCCAAAACCTAGAGTGCTCTCTCTAGTTGATGAAGAAGATGAAGCCAATAATGTTATGAGTGAGAATGGCAACCATGGGTGAGAAAAATATTATATACTAACTCTTGTAGAGACTTAACCATGGCTAATGAGAATGGTTGGGTTAATAAATATCTCAAGTAAAACAAAATTAGTGGACTAAGTCAATGGATCCACAAGCTTCATACCATGTGAATAATTTCCAACTAATTTGGATTTACTTTAAATAATAAAACCACAATTATCATAAGCATGGTGTGAGTCTCATACACCCATGTAGTATATGGTAACAAGCATGACACAATAATATATATCACATATATATTGAGTGTGCATATGTGAGAAAAAGAAATGCTTAAGTGAGCTAATATTAGTTAATGTAAATTAATATATCAAATATATAATTATACATTAAATCATTAAATCAACACTTGATTTAATAATCCGGCTATATCACATATAACCGATTAATATTATATGTATCAACTTATCGAATCAACACTTGATTCGACAACCCGGCTATATCACATATAACCGACCGATATTACATATCGCGAGAATAGAATACGGTATCACATACTCGTATTAATCTTGGTCCCGCACATATCACATATGTGCTCCTACTTCGTTTCGCCTGAGTCAGGAAAGCTCTGTGTAGGACTCTAAAGACTCGTCAATACGCCGGCAGTAGGTGATGATCACATCAGTCACCCATAAGCCATCAACGGTACTAGCTGGACGTAACGTCTACCCGTATATTGAGCGATCAGTAGATCAACAAGCAAGCCTGCTCATTTTCCTGTAAAGCCTGTCAGTAACACTACCATACAGTCCGGTCTCTTCGTCTGATACGTCGCATATCTAGTCTAGGAGTGGTAAACGTCAGACCCCAGTAACCGATAAGTCGTGCCGATGTGAGGCTCATAACGGGTCGAGAAACTACTGATAACACTTACCAGTAAATCTCCGTATCAGCCCTGGCCAGGGACTTCCTGTTATAGCCAATCGAGCACAGCGCAACATCAACCCTTAATACCGAGAGAGACGAATTCCCTCCTATCGCTCATTGCCTCCATGTGACTCGGGACTGTACCCAAAAGCTACCGTTTTGCACGTTCTCTTATACGTGGTAAGGTGGAAATCAAAGCACAGTGGGAATCACACAAGACTCTATGACGATCTCGGGTCTACAGACTAACCTGTACCAGTGTCACCAGAGAACTGCTATCTGACGATAGGTATAATACCAATTAGGAGTTCTCGGCGAGTCCTGTTCAGTATACCCAGTCTCCACCGAGCACCCGTATACTATCTTTGATGTCAAACATCAATAGATGTGGGACCATCCATTGCCCATCATATGGGTGAAGAAGCGTATACGCTAGTCTTCTCTGGAATATCGATGCCCTGTCTCGATACACTCTCGACTAGGAACAATTAAAGGATGAACTTGTGGACTACCCTGGCCCTACTAGTATGATCTCCATCATAGTCCTGGTAGTCAAGTACACATCCTAAGGGCAAGACAGTATCGCAATACAAGTCTACATATTAAGACAAAGATCAACCAGATAACATACTATCATGTCGAGTAAGAAAGTCCTCTCTATATATGTCCAAGCATCCACTATAATATACATCATATGTACAATAATGGCCTCTAGGGCATACACATAACTAACACAAGTAAAAGCCTAGAAGTCGTGCTGCTCGGTGATCTGCTCCAAATCGTTCTGGCTGGGCTCTGTCTCCTGAGAGTCAGGTCCTCCTGACGAACATTCCAAACAAAGAAGAGACAGGAATGTCGTCAACGATCTAGCGCTCGGTAAGCCCCAAAAGATAGAATGGAATTGACAAGTAAAGAGAATAGAATTGGTAAATTATCTGTTTATTATGCTAACGAAGTTGTTTATAGATTGGTACAGAAGGTATCAGTGTATACGAGAGGAGTCCAACTTTTCCCGTGGACTATGGTAACCCATAGTACAAGGCCCCGTCAAAACCCATGGGACAACGTCACAGGATATTCATATAGGTGCCTTTTAGTGACCATCATCGTGCCACTTTTAACACATTCCGTACCAATCTACCCCGTTAAAGCCCCGTAATGTATATTGTATTGATTGTATTGATTTGTAGTTATCAGACTTGCCGTGATCATGGTATAAGTTGTTCATGTAAATTGATTCAGGATGTAAACGGTAGTCACGTAGTCAAGTTCAAGATAGAACCATGGTTCGGTCAAGTCAAGTCATGTTGATATTGTTCTGGTATTCATGTTCAAGTTCAAGTGTTCATGTTTATATATTGGATTCATGTTGCATTGGAGTTATGATTGGATTTATGTTTGGATTGTATTCAGATTAGACTCAGACTCAGATTGAGTCAGACACTTACACGGATTTGGATCCTGAATTAGATTTTGGTGTTATCGGTAACTGCTGCACATGGACGGCAAGATTTGTGTCTTTTTCCAAGACAATTACCATTAATAACTCCATTTTAGTTTTCTATCTTAAATAGGAAAGCACCCACTTTCTCCGACTCCCTGAGACTCAAGAGAATTGATCCCGCTTAAATCTATATTTACTAGAGTCCTTATTGTAATTTAATATAACTTGAGGGGGTTTTATGAAAAATATTTTTTAGTATACTTTCAAAATAAATCTCAAGTATTTATTTATGTTATTTAGAATTGTCATGAAGGTGAATTTTAGAGAATGAGGTATATTAGTGAAAATATTCATAGCTTGAATAGTTCAAGGTATTTTAATGTAATTTTGACTTGTATTGATACTTGATGGTATTTTCATGAAACTTATAATTCTTTTATTTGTTTAGAAAACACGGAATTTATAATATCTTAAAAATATGCGGTTTGATAATATTTATATAATTATTAAAAATAAAATTTTATTATTAAATAGAAATCCTCGTTTTTCTTAAAAATTGTATTAAAATTCCATCGAGATCGTATGCTCCGTGAGGAGGTCTGCATCTCGCTCTGCTAGTCCTGAGAATGTGCGATAATCCGCACCATCCAAACCGGGTTCCCCAAAATGGGTTGTAGAGGCACAATCGTAAAGAATTAAACAACACAATTTAAAGAAATCCGGTTTTTAATAGTTTAAGGTATTTTGATCGAAAGTCGTATTTTGTCACAAAAATATTATTCAAGAGAATCGTGCTATGTCAAGATATGTATATGTGAGAGAAGGGTCATTATCTCGTGAGATTTTCTAAAGGTATGCTAAGCAAAAATAATTAAAGATGTCATATGTAAAGTTTATGGTATTTAAACGAAAAACGCAATTTAAAATTACATAACATGATATTTTAAGATGAAAATTGTTTTAATTATTTGTTCCATGATTAATAAGCAAGGTATAGTGATATGGATGAGTGATTCTTAAGAATAATTGTAATTTTAAAGATTATAGAATCGAATGTCGGTATAACTCCACTTACCGACAAGTTTTGAAAAGAAGAATTTTTATGGTAGAAAGAGAAGAGGGAAGATGATACTTACAAGTTAAAAAGATAGAAGGGAGGTAGAGGAAGAGAATGGTAGCCTTCGTGTAGTCGCGGAGTCGCCGGAAACGTCTCGAATCCTCACCGGAAATTGACATAGGGCTAACTCCACTTGTACTCTTCTTGGACTTGAGGATTTTTGAGAATTTTGGCAATAGATTTCAGAATGAAGAAGGCTAGGATATGGGGTTGTATTTATAGGATGAAATTAGGGTTTCAGAATTGAAGAAAAAATTAAAAATGCATTAAAAATTGGATTTAAAGCTTCATTTTAATTCTCTGGATAATTGCAGGGAAAATAAACAGATCAGGGGTAATGGGGGTAGTCTAAGGGTTTTAGTGTGTAGAGAACGGGGCCATTCCCTACGGTGGGGCCCGGCGGTGCCGGCTATATGGCTAATCTCGCCGGCTATCTTGTTGAGGTGGGGTGTTGGATTGATACCACGTGTCCTCGGCTGTTCATACAACATGTTTATTTTTTCTGTCTTTTCATTTCTTACGTGTATTGCACGTGTAAACTTTTGGGCTTCTAAAATGTTTAAAATAAAAATTCAGAAAAAATATATGTGGCTGATGGGATTTGAACACAGGGGCTATGTCACAGCAGTGCAAAGCTTTACCAATGAGCTACAAGTGCTTTCTTACTGTTCTTAAACAAATTTAATTTATAACTTGTACTCAGGTTAGCAAACTCCATTATGTACTTTTAGAAGAAAAATTTTGTACAGAAAATTCATGGTCGTTACACTAGGTGTCCCTAGTAGGAGAAGTTGTGTCTGCTGAAAGTTTTTAGCAGATACTACCTACAAAATCTCAAAAAGAATAAAAAAACAAAGGAAACAAAAATAGTAAAGTGAAAACTATATACAAAGATAGGAACATATAAAAGAAAAAAAAGCTTGAAACATAGGAGTTTCGAACTACA
This sequence comes from Agapanthus africanus, assembly GCA_030015575.1. Taxonomy (NCBI): domain Eukaryota; kingdom Viridiplantae; phylum Streptophyta; class Magnoliopsida; order Asparagales; family Amaryllidaceae; genus Agapanthus; species Agapanthus africanus. The sequence continues at coordinate 36,185,103 of CM057339.1, forward strand.
CTAGCTTTTCTGTTTTCATGAACCCTATCTTAATAGCCTTGATCAAATCCGGAAATCACATCCTCCCTCAATAAAATATTGTCCTAGTTTTAATCCATACCTCTCCTCCAAATATCAATCATACACCCCTACGTATGTGTAAAAGTCATCCCTGCACTCGGAGAATTCAATTCAAGCTATAGTATTCTTGTCCTAATACCTCAGTACTACTTTTTTTTATTGAAGATGGACGGTGTAGCTCACACACCTTTCATGCGATCACCAATGCTTACTTAGGCACTAATAAACCGATTACCGAGTGTGTGAGCTTAATAATTAGCAATTTCATATATATAAGCTTGGTATTGTAACTATCTCGGGCTTTAGCAGTGACTCCTAGACTAGTTGGTCTAAGATACTGGGTGATAAAGCACCCTCGCTGTATATTTTTTATGCTCATTTTTTTTCTTATAGCCCTAAGTAAGTTACAACCCACACTTATACATATAAATAATTTTTTTCATTGGTATTTTTTTCGTGGTTAAGTTCAAATACCGTTTTTCTTTAATACCCAAGCTTTCAGGCAAGAGTATTTCTTGGTATTTTCTGCTATCCCAAGTTTCAAGATGTATGTATGTGCAATTTGTAGGGTATATACTCTCTAAATTTGAACTCAAGAATATGAACTATTTTTCAGACTTATTTTTATCTGCAGATTCAATAACCCCTTCATCTCACTCAATGTTTGGGAATCGAGTTCTTGATCACCTATTGCTAGCTTTATTCATAAACATCTCTTTTTTCTTGCTCTTCTTAAATCTCTTCTTCTCTTTTATATACATTTTTCACTCTCTAATTTTCATTTTCAAAATTTTCAATCAAATTTTTTTTCAAATGAAAACCTAAAATGAAAAATGAAAAGAAACTACGAAAATCTAAAAAATTGAAAAAGAAAGAAAGATGAAAAAGACCTGAAAGAAAAGAAATTTTTTGTACAAACTCTCCCCTCCCCCTCCCCTCCCCCCGCACACACTTAAATTAAAAAATGTCCTCATTGTGTTAGAGTACATATCTTGTTATACCCGGTATAGTTGTGCTTATCTTTTCTGAAATCTTCCCGGTTTTAATTTCTCAATACCTACAAAAGAAGATGTAGGTATGTATTTTGGTACCCAAACTAACTTGGATTTATGGGGGATAAATTTAGGGACCCATTTCAAATTGGTATAAAATGATTTATTTCTTTTCAACTCATAAAAATAGACAAGGTAACCATTGTAGGGTGTTTTTCTTCACCCCATTGAGATGGGAAATATGCGTCGCTTGTCAGGCGTATTACAGATTCCCCCTGCTTAGGGTAGACTGGGGCTTATTGATTTTGGGAATCCGAATCTCCGACAGTTGCGGACTAAACTTCCGTTAATTACTCCTTACTTTTGGAGCGAAGGAACCTCCAATTGACGGGTAAAACTGGTCATGCGAACTCAACGTGCAGTGTGCGTGTGTTTACCGCTGAAATCGGGAGATGAAACCGCGTAGGTCGTCTTTCCTGAATTTGGAGGCATATGCTATTTGGGTTTATCCATCCACCTCTCCGAAGATGCCAAGTTGATTTATGGCACCGTGTATCGGATGTTTGGACGGATGCGGCCGTTGTAATAGACTTCGTCAGATTTTCCCTCGTTGTGAAGGGTTTTTGATTGTAGGGACGCTCTTCCCTGCAGGCGCAAGCCCCTGCAGTTAATTACGTTACCGCATCGCGATAACCACTTTCTCTTGTTCCAGAGGTTCAGTTCGTGTCGTGTGTGTTTGTTTTATTTTTGGTTTCCCGTGGATTGTATACGGAGACTAATTTATGTTGTCGCCCGTAGGGCGTGGATTAATCCAAACCCGTATATTCTTAGATTTGGGTTTGGTTTGATTTAAAAATCATTGATCTGTTTTGAGATCAAGAAGGACTTAAATGTAGACGAGCAGTTGGGGCTTGGTTGTTTTTTTTATATCATGAGTCATGTTTGGGAAACGATGAGTCCATGGGTTCAGTTGATCTGAATTAGGGACCTAGCCAGCTTGGGCTTGATCCACTCAGTTTTCTTTTATTTGGAAGACGTGCTAAGCACTGGTTTGGGCTCAGTTCCCCTTTCTTGCAAAAAATGCCGAGCACTTATGTGAGTTTTGACGCTCATACATAACCATGTGGGGTTTTCAGTCATGGGGATCTGCCCAATAAGTGTTGGACACTTTACTCTTTTTTTGTCTCTTTATGTGGAGTGCTGAGCACTCTTTAAAGCATCCACGTGTAAAGCACGCGAGGCACTAGGCGCCAAGTGCTGAATGATGAGTGTTAATCACCCTTATGTTATGTGGCGTCCACGTGAGGGTCACATGAGGCGCTGGGCACTGAGCGCTCACTGAGTGCTAAGAACTCCTCTATTTTGTAGCGCCCACGTGAGGGGCACGTGAGGCGCTGGGCACCAGCCACTGAGTACTAAGCACTCTTTATTTCATGGCGCCCTCGTGAGGGACACATGGGGCACTGGGCGCCGGGCACTGAATGCTAAGCACTCTTGAGTTCTCTCTCTTTTTTTTGAATGATCCACAGGATCTTTATCTAATTTTTATTTACCTAAAATTTCCAAGAAGAGAGTTCTTCCTCGAGAATTTAATTCTCCGCTCTTTCAAAGCTTTCTCTTTTTTTTTTGAAGTTTATGGGGGGAGGGGTTCCTCCTTTTTTTCTATTTTAGAAAGAAGGATCATTGGTCGTTGGGACCCACTACCTCTCCGACGACACTGAGAGATTACATCGCCATATATCGAAAGTGTGAAGGGATGTACCCTTTGAACCATGTCCCACTCATCTCGGGGAAGAATGGGTTGGAGCTTAATCTTCTCGCTGCCGAAAAAGGCTTCTTTGCGTTCTCGCACGTGCGACTCACGTGTTGGGCGCATGTGCGTCGTACGTGGCGGGTGCACATGTTTCGCACGGCATGGGCGCATGTGCATCACATGTGTTGCGCATGTAGCGGGCGCACATGCGTTGCATGTGGTGTGCACGTTGCAGGCGCACGTGCGTCGCACGTGACGCTTGCACATCATGGGGGGCAGCTAAGGCCCTAACTTGGAGAACTAAGCTCCTATGAAGAACTAAGCTCGTCTGAGGATTGAATCCTTGCACGTGGTGCGTACGTGGCGGGCGCATGTGCGTTGCATGTGGTGTGCACGTGGCGAGCGCACGTGCGTTGCACGTAGCGCACATGGCACTTGCGCGTTATGGGGGGGCAGCTATGGCCCTAACTTAGAGAACTAAGCTCCTATGGAGAACTAAGCTCCTTTGAGAATTGAATTCTCATTTTTTTCTAAGAGATATCCCCTCTTATTTATATGGGAGTGGTAGAGAAGAGATCTCTCTTTTTCCCGATGTGGGACTAAAAATGTATCCCCCATATAGTAGAGCGTTACTTAGATTACACGTGCATAGCACATTTGCTCATAACTTTTGATCCCGGATGAATTATGAGGTCCATAATATATCAAATCGAAGGATTTTTTGAGACGCTTTTGATACCATCAGAATTTAGCTGGTTCTCATTCGGGAGTTTGTCAAAATACAGTCCGGAAAATACTAGTTTGCATTTTCTTAAGCGTATCGCTGCCATTTGACACCCCGGGCTCTTTTGTGCAGAAATTTTTGGCGGGAACAAATGCCCCCACTACTTTTCCCACGTAGGTATATACGTAGGTTAAGTAGTGCAGAGTAATACATAGCGTATGACCGGTTTCGGGCTGTTATATAACTTTTAGAATCTCGATCTGAGAAGATAGCGAGCGAACACAAGCGTCGTCATCTATCATTGACTTAAATCTCAACTCTTAAGAGATATAGTTCCATACCCTGAGGCCTATGAGCTGCACCCTTCTGTTTCTTTATGTTGGATATAGTGCCCTCAGAGTTAATTATTGGATCACAGGCACGTGATTGCAATGATTGAGGGAGGACCTATGCCGGTAGGACAGTCTTACTCAAGATGATAGTATGCTATCTGGTTTATCTTTATCATCGTGTACTTCTTTAGGTGACCTTACAAGTCGCTATTACACGTTGATAGAGCCCCTAGGATTCTTGCTTGACTGCCAGCAGTATGATGGCGATCATATACGTGGGAGCTGGGGTCTATAAGCACATCCTTAAAGTGGTCCCTAGTCGTGGGAGTTTTCGAGACAGGACATCGATACTCCGGAGTAGACTAGTGTATACAGTCGAGACCCCGACGAGGGGCGGTGGCCGGTCTCACAAGCTATTGGTGTCAGTTGGTTCACCTAAGATGTATACAGGTGCTCATTGGGTTATGAGTACACCGGACAGGACTCGCCGGGAACATGCTAGTTGGTATTATACCTGACGTCAGATAGAAGTTCCCTGGTGACATGTGCACAGGTTAGTTCATCGACCTGAGATCGTCATTTGTCTCGTGTGAGTTCCCACTGTGCTTTGATTACTACCCTAGCACGGCTCAAAGGGGTCGTGCAAACAGGTTTTAGTTGGGTACAGTCCCGAACCACATGGAGGCAGTGAGCGGATCGGCAGGGGTTTCGTCTCTCCCGGTATTGGGGATGAGATCGCGCTGTGTCTAGGAGAGCCATTACATAAAGTCCTTGGCCAAGGCAGGAGATTTACTGGTAGGTATTCCAGTAGTATCTCAGGGTGTCCTGGGCTACAATCCGACACGACTTGTACCGCTTTTGGGGGTCTGACTTTTACCAACCCCCTAGGCCCGCCATGCGATGCTCATAGACGAACGGACCGGACTGTACGGATATTGTCACTGACAGGCTCAGTAGGGTGTCAGGATGAGTTCGCTCATCGACCTCCCTTTTGGTCAATACCTGGTAGCCCGTTACGTACGGTTAGTACCTCTGACGTGCTAGTGGTTAAATCCACAGCCAAAGTATTGACGAGTCTTTAGAGTCCCCCACAGACAGTTTCTCAAGTTTCGGGCGAAACGTTGTAGAGGCCGTATGATATATGGCAGGGTCCGATCATATACGTGCAGTAGTGCACGGATCATGATCGGGCGGATCATACTAGTGGGCTTTGGTTTAAGCCGGATCCTAGTATTAGATTTGTTAGATTACTTTAGTCTCATCGCATTCGCATTCAGTCGAAATGCGGATGCAGGTATGTATATACAGGTGAGAGGCATCCTTGTGATCCGTCACGAGTTTACTTTAGATGTTGCCGTATCTTTTTGTTGTGGCAAACATTTGGATTAATGTTTGCTTATGGAAATAATGAGCTAGAATTCATCATGAGATGCATTAATGTGACATGGATATATATGGTGACTCATGGTCTCTTTTAGTGTGTAAATGTCACATTATATGATGGTTTTATGATGATATGATAAGAGGAGAGTGAGGGGCTGCCATGAGTGAGTGAGCTCTCATATTATTGTTTCAACTCTCTCTCATTTTATCATAGAAAAACACAAAAGAGAAAGTTTCTCCTTCTTCTTCTTCCTCTAGCTCATTATCTCCATCAATGGCAACACCTCTAACCTCCATCCAAATCAATGGATGCAAGAGAAAAAGTGATCACAAACATTCTCTACATCACCTTGGACACGTCGGCTAGCACACTTCGTGCCCGAGTTGCTTCGGATGAAGCAAGAGCCTGATTTGAGTTGGATTTTAACGATCAAAAATATAATTACCGCAATCAAGAACGGCGTCGCTTGTAGCTAACCGGTGAGTACTGGTCGGTCCACAGGGATTTTGTGTTTTCCTAATCGCGCTAACGAGTTAATTCCGATGGGTGTCGGATTGATTTATTAAATCTAAAAACTACCAAATTAAGTTATACTAAGATTATCTAGATCTAAGTCTTGCTAGTGTTAAGTTTAGGGGAAGTTGAGAGATTAAATGTTTCCTCACCGCTTTCAATACCCTTTTATAGATCTATTAGGTGTTATGGTAATTATCAATAAAGTGGATTAGAATCATTTGGGAAAATGTTTCTTCCTCTAGGTTCTTGTCCTTCCTTTATCAATCCTTACCCTAACCTCCATGGAAAACACGCGCAACCGGTCCTTTATACTATGGTATCACCGTTACCTCGAGGGGTAAGGTGCCGCAGGGAGCGGTGTGTGCGTGTATGCATGGAGTTCTAATTCTTATGTGTGAAGGGGCAAGAAAGGGGCGAGAGATCTCATCTCTCAAACCTTTCCCTAAAGCTAACCCTAACAAGCGAGGAGACTACTCGCTCATTAGTGGATTAAAAGACATTCTAAATTAAAAGAGAACTAAAGCAAAGAAATAAAAGGAACTTACTAATTTTTATTGATGACTCTCTCCAAACATGAACACAATACAGATATGAATTTATGAAGTGAAAAGAGGCATAGCCTCATACAAGATTTAGAGTTCCTATTTATAGAGGATAGGAAACCCTAGGTTTACAATTGACGCCATATATGCTATTACAAAAATACCCTCTAAGAAAAGACCTAGTCAACGCTCCGCGCCGCCTCTGGAAAAATCCACCGACACGTGCAATAGATGGCCGCGGATCCGCGGCCGCAGCAAGGGTTGGGCCGCGGTTCCGCGGCCCAATGGTGGACTTGATGGCTGAAACTTTTTGTACTTGTTCTGGGCTTTTTGTTTTTACTACTTCTTTAGTACTTTTCTCAAATTAGCTTCTAGGTTTTTTCCAGATCTCCCAGTGAATAATTTGTAGTGAACTTGTACCATTGCTTCGTAATTTTGGACCTTGCGCTGCTTTGTACTGATCTTCGTGTAGGCTTGATCAAGATCTTTCTATTTTGTTGGTCGTAGTCTCACTTTTGCATCTTCTTTTATCTTTTTCACTGTTTTTCTTCCAAGAACCTGTAACCTGTACTATGTAGCAGACATGGGTCAAAAGCACCTGTTTATTTGTAAAATACATAAGAATGGGGAATATAATAATACAATATTATGATATGAACAAATACCCCCAAAATTATCTTTTGCTCGTCCTCGAGCAAACTTAGTTTTATTCTCTACAAAAAACCTAATCTCACTTTCGCAGGGAAACGTGATTGCACTGAGCACGTGCAACAAGCCGTTAAACCTCTAGGTGTCCCTAGTAGGAGGAGTGTTGTCTCCTGAGGGTTTTCAGCGGATTACACCCACAAAATCCTATCAATTTGGCTTTTCGACTTTAATTCTCCGATTAGGTTTTCTAACAAGGAATTCTATTATCGTTGACTCGTAAACTATCCACCCATATTCTTCACACTTCCTCATTATTTAACTTAAGATTATATATGTTCTATAGAGTTACTTAGCTTTCGGCATCTCTTAAGTTTTTCTTCTGGGGTTCTATCTCCACTTAGGAATTTTTATCAACTCTATTGAAGATACAAGTTCTATTCTTCATTCCTCTCTCTTATCTAAATCCCAATCACATACCCCTACGTGTGTGTATAAATCACCCCTACACTTGGAAATTCAAATCAAGCAATCATACTCTTGTCCGTTGTCCAAAGCACTTATTAATTGGTGAATTTTTAAATGAATTTTTGCTTACACATCCTTCATGCGACCGTTAATACTTCTTGAGGTACCAACGACCGATTACAAGATGTGTTTGCACATTAAAGCGTAATTCCTAGTCTTGCAACACCCAAGGCTTTTTAGCAGCGACTCCCAAACCAGTTGGTCTAAGGCACTAGGTGATAAAGCACACTCGCTAAGTATTTTTTTCATTAATGCAGCCTTAAGTAATCACAAAAACCAGTGTTTATTTTTTTAATATTTTTATTCACTTTTTTCTTTTATTTTCTTTGTACTAAGGACTTTAGACAATAGCATTTCAAGGTCTCCTCTACTATTCCAAGTTTCAAGGTTCGTGTTTGTGCAATTTGTAGGGTATATATTTTCAGAATTTAGACTTAAGCTAGGAATTATTTTTCAAACTTATACTCTAATAAAAATATCAATACTTTTCCTTTGTTTTGACTTAGCCCTAGAATTGAACTCAAAATTTGCCTATTTCTAAATAAACTACAAAAGCATATACTTTCTACCGTTAAACTTTAAGAAAGGTTATTTTTAGGGTTTTTAATTTACTAAGTCTAAGATCTGGTTGTTCCTAGCTAGTTAACCTATTTGTCAAACTCAAGTCAAAATAAGGCCAAAATTGAATACAATAATTTTTATAATTTTTGAATTTTTTCAATTTTTTATGGGTTTTAAAATAAGTATGCAAATGCAAAAATATGTACAAATGAATGCGAAGGAAGAAGACTTACCGAGCATACCCCCAAACTTAAACTTGACAGTGTCCTCACCGTCATGCCACACCAAGAGGTCAAAATGTCGGCACTCCCCTGTTTATTTATTTACAATTTTTTTTATTTTACTGTAAAAAGAGAAACAAAAATATTTACAGAAAGGCCCTCGCCAAACTTCATTGAAACAATGTTAATCGTCATTGCCAAACTTTGCAAAGACCAAACGTCAACACCAACCATTCGAAAAATTTATCTGTATAGAGTATCGGTTGGTGGAAGAACATGTTGTACCGATCCAAAAAGAATTGGGGAAGATAGAAGTGGTGGGATGTAAAGTGTGGAAGTGAATAGATATGATGTGGTGATGAATGAAAACGAGAATGTGAATGATCAGCAATCAGTGGAATATTGGCATTCTCGTAGCTTATTAAAAGAGAAGGGGATGGTTCAACTTCTAAAGGAGGAAGTTGACTAACCAGACTATCCCCAAGATACTTCTGTGGATCCTTTATCGACTTGGCATCATCCATCATATGCATATGATATTCAATTATGAGGGAACTAATCTCCTCGATGTCCGCCATAATCTAGCCGAAAGCTTGCCGCCTATCTTGTAAGACCATTAAAAGGGCGTTCTCTTGCTCGAGGGCTAGAGAGGCCGATATGATAACGGGAAAGGTCTCATTCTTACCTATGTAAGCATATTTAAGGTGAGACGGCAAGAGCGTGAGTTCGAGTTTCGGAGGCGAAACAATCAAAGGTAAAATAGGGAAATCTACCTTGAACTCAAAGGACTCCAACACAGGTTCGAAATCACTGCAAACAACCGATTCGGATGGTTCAACTAACTCATCCAAAAATTCAAAAGACTCATATTCATGCTGTGAGTCGTCAAAATCATCCGAAAAAGTGAAACTTTCATAATCAATATCGGTTGTGTCAACTGTGGTAGATTCAAGGAGGGACGTACTAGTGTCGTCAAAACTGTTTTCATCAAATAGAAATCTTTCAAGCTCGCAGTCCTCCTGCGTGATTTCGTGAATAGAGCAAACTATTCGTGTACTAGTTTTAGGCACGGGGGGCAGACTTCCTAACTTGTAAATATTGAACTCACTAGACGTCTTCCCGAAGGATAGAGTCATGGAGCCATTGCGACAATTTATTACGGCATTGGAAGTGGCCAAAAATGGTCGACCGAGGATCACCGGAATTTGATTCTGCGGGTTAGCATCAGCTTGTGTGTCCATAACAATAAAATCAACGGGGAATATGAAATCCCCAACTTTGATCAACACATCCTCTAGCTCACCCCTAGGATGGGTGATTGACCGATCAGCCATTTGGAGAGTACAACGAGTGGGTTTCAACTCTCCAACCCCTAATTGATCGTACACGGAGTAGGGAAGCAGGTTAACACTAGACCCGAGATCTAAAAGTGCTCGATTAATGTTCTTATCCCTAATTGTTATTGAAATCGTAGGACAGCCGGAGTCCTTTCGCTTTTGGGGTAAGGGTTGAGGTTGGTTAATAGTATTGCTCACTGCACTAGCCACTAGCACTTTCTTGGGTATTTGAGACGACTTTCTCTTTGAGGTGCGTAAGCCCTTTAAGATTTTTGCGTACGAAGGGACTTGTTCGATTGCATCCAAGAGAGGTATATTTATGCTAACCTGCTTAAATAACTCCACAATCTTCTCCATTTGTGCAGTTGGTTTATTGGGACTCAACCTGTTTGGAAATGGAGCATTTTGAAAATCTGTTGAGTCCAATATCTGTGGAGTAGAATGTGGAGTTGGAACGGATCCCAGTGTGTGTGTGTTCGTGAAGTGAGAAGTGGGTCCGTTCGGATTAGAAGAAGAAGAGCCTTTTGAAGAATGAAGAATAGGCTCTAGCGGAGAAGATGAAGGTGAAGAAGAGGATGGAGAAGAAAAAGAAGAAGGAGAAGAAGGAGAACCACCGGCGGGGATGTCATCACTAGTACCCACATTATATTGCAACACTTTTTCAGATCTCAACGTGGTCACCGCATTTACATTGTGATATTCATGTGCATTGTGTGTGTGACCGGGATTTGGCAATGGTTGAGATGGAAGCTTTCCCTTTTCTCTCTCGCTCAACGCAGCAGTTAGTTGTGCAATTTGTGCCTCAATAGATTTGATGCTTTGATCGCGTAAAGCATTGTTGTGCACCAAAGACTGGACGCAATTTTCTAATCTTGCTGCGGATTCTGTAGACTGCTTGAGAAACGCATCTAGACTTTTTTCTAGCGAGATAACCTTATCATCATTTGGTTGAACCAAATTGTTCGTTTGATTTGGATAAGGTTGTGGTTGGAAAGGTTGCTGGTATTGAGTTTGTTGGGGTGCTTGTTGTTGTGGAGGAAGAGGCCTTTGAAAGTTGTTGGTTCCTTGGAGTTGTTGATTTTGATTCCAAGCAAAATTTGGGTGACTCCTCCAACTCGGATTATAGGTCGAAGAGTAAGGATCATTTCTTTGTCGTTGCTGAAAGGCAGCATTGACTTGATCTTGTCCTTGAACGGGTGGATTGTAATGACACTCTTCGGTAAGGTGTGATGGATCCGAGCAACAAGCACAAACAGTTCGTGGGGGTAAAGCAGGGGCAGGAGAAAACGATGAGATTTTGGTCTCAATAGTTTCTAGCTTTTTCATAAGTGCGGCCATCTCGGCCTTCATAGCAATCGACATATCTAATTGATGTATGCCTGCCCTAGATTGACCAATAGAAGAAGATGAGGTGGTCTTTGTGCTCTCCTACTGAATTGTTTGTTCACTAAGATCCTCGAGAAACTGCCATGCTTCCTCACTAGATTTGGTTAGAAAGCGACCTTGACAAATGGTTTCTAGCAACTGCTTCGTTGCTGGGTTCAATTCCTCGTATAATGTTTGGCAAAGTTGCCAATTTTCGATCCCATGGTGAGGGCATTGAACAAGTAGGTCTTTGAATCTTTCAAAACACTTCCAAAATGGTTCGGAAGGAAGCTGGGAAAATTGTATAATCTCATTTCTAATTCTCGCAGTCTTGTGATGAGGATAAAACTTTTTAAGAAAAGCTTTAACAAACTCGTCCCAATTTCTAATTGAATGTGATGATGTGCTATATAGCCACTTCTCGGCTAAGTCACATAAGGTGAAAGGAATGACCCTTAGCCTTATAGCGTCATCACTTAATTGGGTTGTTTTCATCATGGCGCAAACGTTTTGGAATTTATTGATAAAGATATAGGCATCTTCGGATTCCAATCCATGAAATTTTGGCAGCATATTGATGAAGTGGGGTTTTATTTCAAAATTTTCCCCATTTGCCAGTGGGGGTGAAAGACAGGTAGGTAAGGAAGTACGGACAGGGTAGAAGAGATCCTGGAGCGCGATTCGTTGGGGCGCTACAACAGGCGGGAGATTCGGGTTATTCGCACCTAACGGAGGTGGAATCAGTCCCATGGGTAAGGTGTTGTTGGGATTATATCCCGACATACCTTCGGAAAAAGAATTCGAAGGTGGAGGTAAGGAGGTGGACGGAATTTCGACTTCGGAGTCGAAAGGTTCGCCGGTCGGTACCAACGAAATACGGACTAATCGGACGCTAGTGTCCCTAGTCCAAAGTGACATACACTAAAGGAGGTAGTGTAGTCAAAAAAGTAAAAAAAATACAGAATGTGGGGGTAAGAAAATGTCAATGAGAAGAAAGTGAGTGGTGGTGGGGTGCAAGGATTTTTAGCGACAAGTTGCAAGTTTTTATAAAAGATTTTTCCTTTTTCCTTTTTTTTTATTTGGAACTTTTTGCAAAAAAGATTTTCGATAAAGGGCTAAGACACACTTTCGATCAACTAAAAATTCACAATCAGGCCTAGATTTAGGGGCACCTAGGTTAGCTAGACAGCTCCTAGCTGTTCCAAAGGGCTAGAAAAAGGACCTCAAACCGCCTCTTCACCGCCAATTGCGGCCAGGTAAGTGCCAGGTGAGTAGGAGGCTCCTCGTTATAAGTAGCGGTCCTAATTAAGTAACCACTCGCCTTGGACACACTTGCCTAGACACCGCAAAGTCGGGTTAGGATAAACGGTCGATGCCTATAACTAGTCCTCTGTCCTATTGAGCTCGAAGTTCTTAGGGCTTAGTCTAGTATTTTTTAATTAAGATATGGTCAATGCATATGCCTTATGTGATTTCTGGGATCCTGGGAAGGGTGATGAAATCCCCACCCAATCTAAATTGGTCAAAAGCCCCTTAAAGTCCGATTAAAGATATGCAAAACAGAAAAATCACTTGCAATTAAATCTTTTTATTTTATGCGCGGCGCAAAGAATCCTGCACAAGATTTGTTATTGAGAAGGGGGGAGATTTTTTAAGCGCAAAGAATCCTGCAGGAGATTTTACAGAAAATATATCGAGATTTACAGAGGAGGAGATCAGAAGACTTACAGAGTTTTTTTTTTCAAGCCCTGAATCTACCAGGCCGCCGCGGTTCCGCGGCCAGAAGGGGGGTCGCGCCTTTCTTTCCCCTTCACACATAAGAATTAGAACTCCATGCATACACGCACACACCGCTCCCTACGGCACCTTACCCCTCGAGGTAACGGTGATACCGTAATATAAAGGACCAGTTGCGCGTGTTTTCTATGGAGGTTAGGGTAAGGATCGATAAAGGAAGGACAAGAACCTAGAGGAAGTAACATTTTCCCAAATGATTCTAATTCACTTTATTGATAATTACCATAACACCTAATCGATCTATAATAGGACATTGAAAGCGGTGAGGAAACCTTTAATCTCTCAACTTTCTCTAAACCTAACCCTAGCAAGACTTAGATCTAGATAATCTTAGTATAACTTAATTTGGTAGTTTTTAGATTTAATAAATCAATCCGACACCCATCGGAATTAACTCGTTAGCGTGATTAGGAAAACTCAAAATCCCTGTGGACCGACCCGTACTCACCGGCTAGCTACAAGCGACGTCGTTCTTGATTGCGGTAATTATATTTTTGATCGTTAAAATCCAACTCAAATCAAATGGCGCCGTTGCCGGGGATGGCGTAGTATTTCCTTTTTGCAATTTCGGGTTAATATAAATTAAAAAATCATAAAAACAGGAAAAAAAAAGATATAAAAGTTTTATCATTTATTGTTTGAAGGGTATTTTTTGTGAATCTTTGCAGGATAAAATTCGGATCTGGAAATCTACAGAGATCAAAACAGGAAAAAACAGATCGGAACAACAGAAGATCACAACAACCGAGGAGCAGAAGAAATTTAGAGGACCGAGTCTACAAGTCAACCGCGGCGATCTGGTGACAAAAAAAAAACCTGTTGAACCGTCCAACCGGCCGTGGAACCGCCGTGCGACCCCCTTCTGGCCGCGGAACCGCGACGGCCTGGTCGATTCAGGGCTTGGAAAAAAAAACTCTGTAAGTCTTCTGATCTCCTCCTCTGCAAATCTCGATATATCTTCTGTAAAATCTCCTGCAGGATTCTTTGCGCTTAAAAAATCTCCCCCCTTCTCAATAACAAATCTTGTGCAGGATTCTTTGCGCTTCGCATAAAATAAAAAGATTTGATTGCAAGTGATTTTTCTGTTTTGCATATCTTTAATCGGACTTTAAGGGGCTTTTGACCAATTCAGATTGGGTGGGGATTTCATCACCCTTCCCACGGCCCCAGAAATCACATAAGGCATATGCATTGACCATATCTTAATTAAAAAATAATAGACTCAGCCCTAAAGACTTCGAGCTCAATAGGACAGAGGACTAATTATAGGTATCGACCGTTTATCCTAACCTGACTTTGCGGTGTCTAGGCAAGTGTGTCCAAGGCGAGTGGTTACTTAATTAGGACCGCTACTTGTAGCGGGGAGCCTCCCACTCACCTGGCACTTACCTGGCCGCAATTGGCGGTGAAGAGGCGGTGAAGAGGTCCTATTTCTAGCCCTTTGGAACAGTTAGGAGCTGTCTAGCTGACCTAGGTGACCCTAGATCTAGGCCTGATTGTGCATTTTTGGTTGATCGAAAGTATGTCTTAGCCATTTATCGAAAATCTTTTTTGCAAAAAGTTCCAAATAAAAAAAAAGGAAAAAGGAAAAATCTTTTATAGAAACTTGCAACTTGTCGCTAAAAATCCTTACACCCCACCACCACTCACTTTCTTCTCATTGACATTTTCTTAGCCCCACATTCTGTTTTTTTTACTTTTTTGACTACACTACCTCCTTTAGTGTATGTCACTTTGGACTAGGGACACTAGCGCCCGATTAGTCCGTATTTCGTTGGTACCGACCGGCGAACTTTTTGACTCCGAAGTCGAAATTTCGTCCACCTCCTTACCTCCACCTTCAAATTCTTTTTCCGAAGGTATGTCGGGATATAATCCCAACAACACCTTACCTACGGGACTGATTCCACCTCCGTTAGGTGTGAATAACCCGAATCTCCCGTCTGTTGTAGCGCCCCAACGAATCGCGCTCCAGGATCTCTTCTACCCTGTCCGCTCTTCCTTACCTACCTGTCTTTCACCCCCACAGGCAAATGGGGATAATTTTGAAATAAAACCCCACTTCATCAATATGCTGCCAAAATTTCATGGATTGGAATCCGAAGATGCCTATATCTTTATCAATAAATTCCAAAACGTTTGCGCCATGATGAAAACAACCCAATTAAGTGATGACGCTATAAGGCTAAGGGTCATTCCTTTCACCTTATGTGACTTAGCCGAGAAGTGGCTATATAGCACATCATCACATTCAATTAGAAATTGGGACGAGTTTGTTAAAGCTTTTCTTAAAAAGTTTTATCCTCATCACAAGACTGCGAGAATTAGAAATGAGATTATACAATTTTCCCAGCTTCCTTCCGAACCATTTTGGAAGTATATTGAAAGATTAAAAGACCTACTTGTTCAATGCCCTCACCATGGGATCGAAAATTGGCAACTTTGCCAAACATTATACGAGGGAATGAACCCGGCAACGAAACAGTTGCTAGAAACCATTTGTCAAGGTCACTTTCTAACCAAATCTAGTGAGGAAGCATGGCAGTTTCTCGAGGATCTTAGTGAACAAACAATTCAGTGGGAAAGCACAAAGACCACCTCATCTTCTTCTATTGGTCAATTTAGGGAAGGCATACATCAATTAGATATGTCGATTGCTATGAAGGCCGAGATGGCCGCACTTACGAAAAAGCTAGAAGCCATTGAGACCAAAATCTCATCGTCTTCTCCTGCCCCTGCTTTACCCTCACAAACTGTTTGTGCTTGTTGTTCGGATCCATCACACCTTACCGAAGAGTGTCCTTACAATCCACCCGTTCAAGGACAAGATCAAGTCAATGCTGCCTTTCAGCAACGACAAAGAAATGATCCTTACTCTTTGACCTATAATCCAGGTTGGAGGAGTCACCCAAATTTTGCTTGGAATCAAAATCAACAACTCCAAGGAACCAACAACTTTCAAAGGCCTCCTCTTCCACAACAACAAGCACCCCAACAAACTCAATACCAGCAACCTTTCCAACCACAACCTTATCCAAATCAAACGAACAATTTGGTTCAACCAAATGATGATAAGGTTATCTCGCTAGAAAAAAGTCTAGATGCGTTTCTCAAGCAGTCTACAGAATCCGCAGCAAGATTAGAAAATTGCGTCCAGTCTTTGGTGCACAACAATGCTTCACACGATCAAAGCATCAAATCTATTGAGGCACAAATTGCACAACTAACTGCTGCGTTGAGCGAGAGAGAAAAGGGAAAGCTTCCATCTCAACCATTGCCAAATCCCGGTCACACACACAATGCACATGAATATCACAATGTAAATGCGGTGACCACATTCAGATCTGGAAAAGTGTTGCAAAATAATATGGGTACTAGTGATGACATCCCCGCCGGTGGTTCTCCATCTTCTTCTCCTTCTTCTTTTTCTTCTCCATCCTCTTCTTCACCTTCATCTTCTCCGCTAGAGCCTATTCTTCATTCTTCAAAAGGCTCTTCTTCTTCTAATCCGAACGGACCCACTTCTCACTTCACGAACACACACACACTGGGATCCGTTCCAACTCCACATTCTACTCCACAGACATTGGACTCAACAGATTTTCAAAATGCTCCATTTCCAAACAGGTTGAGTCCCAATAAACCAACTGCACAAATGGAGAAGATTGTGGAGTTATTTAAGCAGGTTAGCATAAATATACCTCTCTTGGATGCAATCCAACAAGTCCCTTCGTACGCAAAAATCTTAAAGAGCTTATGCACCTCAAAGAGAAAGTTGTCTCAAATACCCAAGAAAGTGCTAGTGGCTAGTACAGTGAGCAATGCTATTAACCAACCTCAACCCTTACCCCAAAAGCGAAAGGACCCCGGCTGTCCTACGATTTCAATAACAATTGAGGATAAGAACATTAATCGAGCACTTTTAGATCTTGGGTCTAGTGTTAACCTGCTTCCCTACTCCGTATACGATCAATTAGGGGTTGGAGAGTTGAAACTCACTCGTTGTACTCTCCAAATGGCTGATCGATCAATCACCCATCTTAGGGGTGAGCTAGAGGATGTGTTGATCAAAGTTGGGGATTTTATAATCTCCGTTGATTTTATTGTTATGGACACACAACCTGTTGCTAACCCACGGAACCAAATTCCGGTGATTCTCGGTCGACCATTTTTGGCCACTTCCAATGCCGTAATAAATTGTCGCAATGGCTCCATGACTCTATCCTTCGGGAAGACGTCTAGTGAGTTCAATATTTACAAGTTAGGAAGTCTGCCCCCCCCATACCTAAAACTAGTACACGAGAAGTTTGCTCTATTCACGAAATCACGCAGGAGGACTGCGGGCTTGAAAGATTTCTATTTGATGAAAACAGTTTTGACGCCACTAGTGCGTCCTTCCTTGAATCTACCACAGTTGACACAACCGATATTGATTATGAAAGTTTCACTTTTTCGGATGATTTTTACGACTCACAGCCCGAATATGAGTCTTTTGAATTTTTGGATGAGTTAGTTGAACCATCCGAATCGGTTGTTTGCAGTGATTTCAAACCTATGTTGGAGTCCTTTGAGTTCGAGGTAGATTTCCCTATTTTACCTTTGATTGTTTCGCCTCCGAAACTCGAACTCACGACCTTGCCGTCTCACCTTAAATATGCTTACATAGGTGAGAATGAGACCTTTCCCGTTATCATATCGGCCTCTCTAGCCCTCGAGCAAGAGAACGCCCTTTTAATGGTCTTACAAGATAGGCGGCAAGCTTTTGGCTGGACTATGGCGGACATCGAGGAGATTAGTTCCCTCATAATTGAATATCATATGCATATGATGGATGATACCAAGTCGATAAAGGATCCACAGAAGTATCTTGGGGATAGTGTGGTTAGTCAACCTCCTCCTTTAGAAGTTGAACCACCCCCTTCTCTTTTAATAAGCTACAAGAATGCCAATATTCCACTGATTGCTGATCATTCCCATTCTCGTTTTGATTCATCACCACATCATATCTATTCACTTCCACACTTTCCATCCCACCACTTCTATCTTCCCCAATTCTTTTTGGATCGGTACAACATGTTCTTCCACCAACCGATACTCTATACAGATAAATTTTTCGAATGGTTGGTGTTGACATTTGGTCTTTGCAAAGTTTGGCAATGACGATTAACATTGTTTCAATGAAGTTTGTGGAGGGCCTTTCTGTATATATTTTTGTTTCTCTTTTTACAATAAAATAAAAAAAAAATTGTAAATAAATAAACAAGGGAGTGCCGACATTTTGACTTGGTGTGGCATGACAGTGAGGACACTGTCAAGTTTAAGTTTGGGGGTATGCTCGGTAAGTCTTCTTCCTTCGCATTCATTTGTACATATTTTTGCATTTGCATACTTATTTTAAAACCCATAAAAAATTGAAAAATTTCAAAAATTATAAAAATTATTGTATTCAATTTTGGCCTTATTTTGACTTGAGTTTGACAAATAGGTTAATTAGGTAGGAACAACTAGATCTTAGATTTAGTAAATTAAAAACTCTAAAGATAACCTTTCTTAAAGTTTAACGGTAGAAAGTATATGCCTTTATAGTTTATTTAGAAATAGGCAAATTTTGAGTTCAATTCTAGGGCTAAGTCAAAACAAAGGAAAAGTATTGATATTTTTATTAGAGTATAAGTTTGAAAAATAATTCCTAGCTTAAGTCTAAATTCTGAAAATATATACCCTACAAATTGCACAAACACGAACCTTGAAACTTGGAATAGTAGAGGAGACCTTGAAATGCTCTTGTCTAAAGTCCTTAGTACAAAGAAAATAAAAGAAAAAAGTGAATAAAAATATATAAAAAATGAACACTGGTTTTTGTGATTACTTAAGGCTGCATTAATGAAAAAAATACTTAGCGAGGGTGCTTCATCACCTAGTGCCTTAGACCAACTGGTTTGGGAGTCACTGTTAAAAAGCCTTGGGTGTTGCAAGACTAGAAATTACGCTTTAATATGCAAACACATCTTGTAATCGGTCGTTGGTACCTCAAGAAGTATTAACGGTCGCATGAAGGATGTGTAAGCAAAAATTCATTTAAAAATTCACCAATTAATAAGTGCTTTGGACAACGGACAAGAGTATGATTGCTTGATTTGAATTTCCAAGTGTAGGGGTGATTTATACACACACGTAGGGGTATGTGATTGGGATTTAGATAAGAGAGAGGAATGAAGAATAGAACTTGTATCTTTAATAGAGTTGATAAAAATTCCTAAGTGGAGATAGAATATCAGAAGGAAAACTTAAGAGATGCCGAAAGCTAAGTAACTCTATAGAACATATATAATCTTAAGTTAAATAATGAGGAAGTGAGAAGAATATGGGTGGATAGTTTACGAGTCGACGATAATAGAATTCCTTGTTAGAAAACCTAATCGGAGAATTAAAGTCGAAAAGCCAAATTGATAGGATTTTGTGGGTGTAATCCCCTGAAAACCCTCAGGAGACAACACTCCTCCTATTAGGGACGCCTAGAGGTTTAACGGCTTGTTGCACGTGCTCAGTGCAATCGCGTTTCCCTGCGAAAGTGAGGTTAGGTTTTTTGTAGAGAATAAAACTATGTTTGCTCGAGGACGAGCAAAAGATAAGTTTGGGGGTATTTGTTCATATCATAATATCATATTATTATATTCCCCATTCTTATGTATTTTACAAATAAACAGATGCTTTTGACCCATGTCTGCTACATAGTACATGTTACAGGTTCTTGAAAGAAAAACAGTGAAAAAGATAAAAGAAGATGCAAAAGTGAGACTACGACCAACAAAATAGAAAGATCTTGATCAAGCTAACATGAAGATCAGTACAAAGCAGCGCAAGGTCCAAGATTACGAAGCAATGGTACAAGTTCACTACAAATTATTCACTGGGAGATCTGGAAGAAACCTAGAAGCTAATTTAAGAAAAGTACTAAAGAAGTAGTAAAAACAAAAAGCCCAGAACAAGTACAAAAAGTTTCAGCCATCAAGTCCACCATTGGGCCGCGGAACCGTGGCCCAACCCTTGCTGCGGCCGTGGATCCGCGGCCATCCATTGCACGTGTCAGTGGATTTTTCCAGAGGCGGCGCGGAGCGTTGACTAGGTCTTTTCTTAGAGGGTATTTTTGTAATAGCAGATATGGCGTCAATTGTAAACCTAGGGTTTCCTATCCTCTATAAATAGGAACTCTAAATCTTGTATGAGGCTATGCCTCTTTTCACTTCATAAATTCATATCTGTACTGTGTTCATGTTTGGAGAGAGCCATCAATAAAAATTAGTAAGTTCCTTTTATTTCTTTGCTTTAGTTCTCTTTTAATTTAGAATGTCTTTTAATCCCCTAATGAGCGAGTAGTCTCCTCGCTTGTTAGGGTTAGCTTTAGGGAAATGTTTGAGAGATGAGATCTCTCACCCCTTTCTTGCCCCTTCACACATAAGAATTAGAACTCCATGCATACACGCACACACCGCTCCCTGCGGCACCTTACCCCTCGAGGTAACGGTGATACCGTAGTATAAAGGACCGGTTGCGCGTGTTTTCCATGGAGGTTAGGGTAAGGATCGATAAAGGAAAGACAAGAACCTAGAGGAAGAAACATTTTCCCAAATGATTCTAATCCACTTTATTGATAATTACCATAACACCTAATAGATCTATAATAGGGCATTGAAAGCGGTGAGGAAATCTTTAATCTCTCAACTTCCCCTAAACGTAACCCTAGCAAGACTTAGATCTAGATAATCTTAGTATAACTTAATTTGGTAGTTTTTAGATTTAATAAATCAATCCGACACCCATCGGAATTAACTCGTTAGCGCGATTAGGAAAACTCAAAATCCCTATGGACCGACCCGTACTCTCCGGCTAGCTACAAGCGACGCCGTTCTTGATTGCGGTAATTATATTTTTGATCGTTAGAAATATTTTGGTAAAAAATTTCTTTGAAAGATCAAATAGAAGCGTCTAGGAGAAACAGTTCGACTTCACAACCCACTTTGTGTCAACCATGTCAACCTTCACCGCCTTCGTATGTTGATACCACTTTTTCGAGTCCTGTTGTAACTCCTAAGCCGATGTCTATTGTTGAGCACATTGCACAATCTCGTAGCCGATCTTTCACTCCTCTCCACACATCTAGTTCTAGGGGTCAACAAGTCCATTCACTTTTTTATCCAACTGTTGATCCTACTCCTGTCCAACCATCCAATTCCTACCAGTCCTACCCGTCCTTCCCACCTTCACTAGATATTGCCTCTACACAGCCATTTGGGAGTTTCACGTATCCAAACAATTTCGAATCTTTTACCGAAACCCCTTCACAACCCATGTCTAGTCTAGAACAGTCGTTGGAGGCATACATTGCAGCAACAAACAAAATGATTAGGAATGTGAATGCGTCCATTACCGCCCTTCTGCAACCTAGTGAACCGGTAGCTAGTTTCCAACTAGCTTCAAATTTTCCAATGTATGAGGAGACGGTTGGACAGAGTGAGAATTTGAGCGGAGCGAGTGAGTTCTACACATTCCCAAATCAGACCTACCCATACCCAATTGAATCCCACAACTCCGGTTTTCCATCGATTGTCCCAAATAGTTCACCAGTTGAAAATAAAAACGAGTTGTGTGACTTTGTAGTGCTTGATTTGCCAGACTGTGAAGAAACCCTTTCGAGTGAAACCACACCTAATCCTTTCGATTTTTACACCTCCAATCTTGAACCTAAATTTATCAATACCCATGCTTTTGAGGAGGTGTCAGAAAAAATTGATTTTCACTTGATTGAGGATATAGACGCCGGGAATATTTCGGATGATGAACCTGTCGATTTGATTGAAATTTTATGTCCAATTCATCATCCCGAGTCATTAATTGTTTCTCCCGAACTTCATATACGTCTTATTTTGATGATAATGGCATGGATGAGCTAAATATTGAGGAGAATTATGAGAATAGTATTGAGAAGAGTATTGAGGATAATATTGAGGTTGAACCATTTTTGTTTGATGTATCGGATTTTCCAATTCATCCTCTTGAACCTTTAACTGTTATATCACCCTCCCTCCTTTCCATCGTTCCGACCACGCAAAAGATCATGCTAGAAGACTGTGAGCTTGAAAAATTTCCCTTTGAATCTGACACAGTTCTCACAGCCGATAACACTTACGAGTGTTTCACTTTTTCGGACGATGTTGAAGACTCACCGCCCGAGTTTGAGTCCTTTGAAATTTCAGATGAGTTAGTTGAACCATCAGACTCGGATGCTTACAGTCGTTTCGAACCATTGATGGAATCTTTCAAATTCGAGACAGTTTACTATGGTGAGAATGAGACTATCCCTAATTCACTCCCTTTCATCCTTCCTATCGTTCCGACTGTACAAGAGACCGTTACGCTTTCATCTCCAATACCAAGTTCGGCGTACCCATGCCTTCTTGCGAATCTTAAGGGATTTAACGATCCAGGTTTAAAAAGGAAATTCCGTGGGTTAGCAACAGGTTGTGTGTCCATGCCTTTTTTTCCTTTTTTAAATGAGTTGTCCGACATGTGGACTGCCGTCACTGCCTGTTTATATATTATTCTTTTAGGGCACGACCGGGCTGAGGTCGATGTACCCGTTGTATGTATATTTTATTTTCTGTACTAGGATTACCCTGCGGTGGGGTGCACGGATAGCCGGGTTCTAGAGGGCAACGAGCCCGCATCTCATGGCTTTGAGACAGAGAGGGCTTCACTCTAGAATTGGCTGGCTATTCACTGCACTAGTAGGGGGTACAGGTTGACCCAAGGAGGGCTGCTCAAATTACCGGATTCCGCGAAGTGCTGGGTGGTCCATTCACTTTGTTGAAGGGGGCTGCCTCGCTTCAGGTTTTGGCGGGTAACTTGCCGCATCCGTAGGGGTCTAGGATTTCATTGCACAGGCTATCCACACGACCAGGGGAACGTCTGGTTTCAGTAGCGGCTCTATGAAACCCGGGGATCCCAGATATCTGTATTGTTCTGTGATACTTATTACATTTCTGTGATGTTGCATTTTATCACGCCTTGATCGAATATTATATATTGATATATATACTAGTAGATGTTGTATATGTTTTGCATCCGCGCTAGTCCAGTCCCCGCTCTATCGTTAGTTAAGTAACCTAACGGGTGATGACGGGACCCAGTGGCGAATGCAGATAGCATATACGTACATCGTATTTTCGTTCTTTATTGGTGTGATCAATTGATGGGACTGCATTAATTCGGATCAATGTAAGCTAAGCAAACATATTCTGATGTTGTTGGAACATTTTTCAAAAAGCTGTTATTGCAAGGACGTTCTCTTTTGTTTTGCACAGTGGTATTTGGTTATGAATATCCAGCACCTCAGTTGACGAGGCAAGGGCCGAGATCCCTTCACCGGGAGTGACCCCTTGGACAGAAGTTTGCGTCAGGGTAATAACTTCACTATAGTCGATTACTTTTTTCTTTGCATCGTGGTATTTAGTTGGAATATCCTGCACCTTATTCTACGGGGAAAGAGCCGAGATCCCTTTACCGGGAGTGACCTCTTTAGCAAAGGTTTTCGCCACTATATTTTTATAAAAAGCTATCCGGTTCCTTCAACGATATCAAGTTCATTACGTTAAAGGTTTTTCGCCAAAAACCATTCGTAGCCCTCCGTCATTTCAGAAAGGTAGCACTTAGTATTCATGCTATGTTTGTTGGCCTTCGTCAAGGCATAGTGAATGGTAGCTGCTTGTTACCTTTCTGCTGCATAGATAGATGCGTTAGTTTGGAACAGTCGTACTGCCTTATTGGCCAAAGTCAAGGGTAGGTACGGGTGGGTTCAAATTAACCTGAATAATGACGGGTAGAACTTGACATATGACTTATGATTTGTTGACCTTCGTCAAGGTCATAAGAGCATGGGGTAAAAATCAGATCGGGAGTTTTTAAATAAACTGAAACTTGCCAGATATACGCATACCTTCTGGAGTGTGATAACGTGAGTGGATTCCATCACGTTATCATGCGATGATAGTTGGATCTCGATTCCAACTGATCAGTTGGTTTACTCCTCGGGTGATCCCGACTAATTCTTCTTTCAGGTTTGGAGGAGAATTTGAGGTTACAGTGGGAGGTTTCCTGATTAGATAAATTGATAACCATTCTGATTTAGGTTAGAGTGCACGCTGAGTGTTTCTTTTCTCTCTCTCTTTGGCAGCGACCATGGCCCGACCCTTGACTATGAATCAGTGACCAAGTTAACCGAACCTTCTTAAACACTGGCTTTTGGATTGTCAGAGTTGCATACCTCATTGCCACTCCTACTTTTACCCTTTTCTCCAGAACACCCCGTATTACTATGAACATCCACTTCCATTGGATAAAACCATCATATGGTTATATACGAACTCGAAGGAACTTGTTCCAGATTCGAGGATGGTTTCCGGTTCTGGAGAAAATGAATAGGACTATTCAGCTGTCTTTTCCTTTTACCTTCTCTCAGGTTGCGAGTGCTCCTTGGATTAGGACAGTACTCCCATTAAACTAATTGGATAGTCTTCATCCAAACCATAGGCAGGTGCCGAATGGTAGGGAATGAAGAAAACCATTTAGCCTAAAAGGTGTACAGAAGGTATTAAGTTAAGACAAATAAAGGGATTAGTAAGAGGGCAAAGTAAGTTGCGACTGCTATTCACGACTAAACCAAGTAATTCTTCGCCAATCCTACATCACCTTTGTATTTCTCCAGGACACTCCGTATCACTACGAAGATCCGCAGTTATTTGGATACTCCGTCATATGGTTATATACGAACTCGAAGGGACTTGTTCCAGTTCGGGGATGGATTCTAGTTCAGGAGAAATAAGAATGCGGTTTATTCAGTTGTCCTTTATCTTTACCTTCTCTCGCGTTGCGAGTGCTCCTAGGATTAGGACAGTACACCTATTACGCTTATTGGATAGTCTTCTTCCAGACCATAGGCTGGTGCCGAACGGTAGGGAAGGAAGAAAACCATTTAGCCTAACGATGGTGTGCAGAAGGTAACGACTAAAGACATATAAAGGGATTTGGAGAGATGGCAAAGAAATATACAGTTACAGCTGTGAGTCTGATAATGGAAGTGGCATTACTAGGAATACCCGGATACCCCTTCGAAACATTTATATGTTTCAGTTTCACTGTGTATTGTTAAAAGAAAAACTGATTTCCCAATTAGTCCTTACTCTAGTGTATGTATTTACCAGGTTTGATTCTCATATCTGTATGGTTTTACAGTTGATGAGTGGGAGTAACTTATTAGGAATTGGGTGATCATCCTCATTATATCGGGATTCGTTGTAATTGGTGATATTTGAGGAAATCGCCTGGGTTGTTTGCTGGACGGCAAATATTTGGTTTTGAATATCCGTTGTTATTCACCAATTTCAAATTGATATATCTGTACGTTTATTTTTTATAAAGTGAGATATAACTTTTTGAAATTATGTCGATGAAATTTACCTATATCAGTTGATGGTTAGGTAAGGAGCATTAAACAGCGGTGTAATTCTTCATAACCATAGTACAGTTTTCAACCTACGACGCACAGGGTTTGAGTTATTCAACTCAGGGGACTTATACAGAGTATTGTATGTTGTCCAGTGTCCATTAGGAGAGAGGGGTTGGTCCTCGTACTATATTCTGTTTACTTATGATTTCTCTAAGTGTTTCGTAGAAACACAAGGTCTAAGTTTTGAGAAGTTATAGGTATAAGAGTAAAGTAGAGAACCAGATGTTGCAAGTATCGGGATTCTTCAAGGTGATCGAAGATGTAGATACTTGTGTATAGTATTCAGTTGATAGTAATGGTTTTGAGAAACTTGTTTCTCTTTCAGGTTACTCATATCTGGATGCATTCCTAAGTTGAGTAACGCTGATCGGCCTCCTTCCATTTAGTTGACATGCACTGGAGACAGCTGCATGATTTGAATCTGGTTCCAATTAAATTAGTGCCTCTGTTTCTATATTGGATATAGAACGGTTCATATCTTAACGATGTTAAGGTACGAGGAGTTGTCCGGCTTATGCTTAAAACCAGACTCTGGATAACTCAAGGCACGTTTCCGTAATGGCTATTTGTGGGTTGACCCGGACTATGACGAGGGTTAACTTTCTACCATCTGGAAGATCAATAGTGATATTGTTCATGACTTACCACAGTTTTAGTAAAATGGATTTTTTCAGAAAACAGTAGTGGAAGTATGGTAGAACTGGAAGTGATTCCAGAACCACAAACGATTACAGAAAATTTGATAAGAACCTAAAGATTCAATCTGGTTTAACATTCCATTGGCCACTCCGCAGATATGGTGGGTAACCTCAGGCACCTGAGAGGTACTCCGGTATGCTCAAAGACGGTGACAGGGAGGTTCTTATTTACCCAGACTTGCCATTGCTGTTGTTCCAGACTGTGAGACCCGGCAGAAGGATGAGTATAGCGTCGTTCTGAACTAGCTTTAGAAGTGTACTTGTATATGACTCTGCCAGAGGGTTGTCGTAGTCAGTGGGAGCAGCGGAAGCATAGTGGACAAGTAGCCTATGTCTATTTTTGGACAAAAGCAGATATAGCGGAGATAGATCATCTATTTCTGATGTGACAGTCATAGGTTTGACTTCATCAGAATAGAGGATGGATCTGTTAAGAAGGTAGTAGCGTGTCATGTCCTGGCATTTGGATGACATACACATAGTAGGAAGTGATATTCCTGCATTACGATCGGTTATACTTTGGTTGTCACATAGTGGTTTCTCCACATAGGACTTGGATATTATATCAGATATTCTGATTACTAGATCTATGGTTTTAGATATAGATTTGGGTAGTTTCCCAATCTGGGTACTTAGACAGCATTCTAAAGGTGTTTTAGAATGGACGACTCCTGGCACGGTAGTATACCTGCAGGTGATGGAGTCACCCTCTCTAAAGGTGTCTTATAGACTAAAGGGGAGAGGGATGTGCATGATTGACATATCACATGCTTAGGCAATTGAGTCAATCGCGAGATGTCAAGTACCACACCAGATATTGTTTTTGCACTAGATGCAATAAGTTGATATTAATCCAATCCTGGAGAAATGATCGGAAGCAGTTTTAGAACATAAGTCGATATTCTAGGGATATGATAACGGCATCCTCCTTCGAGAGACAGTTATCATTCCAGGCTTCCAAGGTGACCTGGATGACAGAGTGACTGTTAGAGTTATAGTTTTCCCTCTGACGGGGGGCAGTAGTTTGGACAGGTGGTCCAGGCGGATACTGAGGGAGGCATGGCTCAGGATACTGAATAAGTTCAGTTGACGATACAGTCTAAGAAGTTTGGATTTGGAGTTCATTTATGAGCTAGGTCCCATCAGATATCCAGACACATTCTAAGACAGGTATTGCTCATTTCGGGAGATGGCTTTCTCCGCGAACTTGAGATAAAGAGAGACATAGAAAGAAACATCAGGGAGAATCCACTCATTGAGGCTATTCCTCGAACGCAATAGTTTCGCAAACGGGCTTTGTGAAACTGATTAGTAGAGGAGTTGGGTGTTCGGTATCACACGGGGCTGTGAGTATGCGACATCGCAATAATTAGCCTTGAGTGCAAATGGGAGATTGTTGGATATAGTGCCCTCAGAGTCAATTATTGGATCACAGGCACGTGATTGCAATGATTGAGGGAGGACCTATGCCGGTAGGACAGTCTTACTCAAGATGATAGTATGCTATCTGGTTTATCTTTATCATCGTGTACTGCTTTAAGTGACCTTACAGGTCGCTATTACACGTTGATAGAGCCCTAGGATTCTTGATTGACTGCCAGCATTATGATGGCGATCATATACATGGGAGCTGGGGTCTATAAGCACATCCTTAAAGTGGTCCCTAGTCGTGGGAGTTTTCGAGACAGGGCATCGATACTCCGGAGTAGACTAGTGTATACAGTCGAGACCCCGACGAGGGGCGGTAGACGGTCTCACAAGCCATTGGTGTCAGTTGGTTCACCTAAGATGTATACAGGTGCTCATTGGGTTATGAGTACACCGGACAGGACTCGCCGGGAACATGCTAGTTGGTATTATACCTGACGTCAGATAGCAGTTCCCTGGTGACATATGTACAGGTTAGTTCATCGACCTGAGATCGTTATTTGTCTCGTGTGAGTTCCCACTGTGCTTTGATTACTACCCTACCATGGCTCAAAGGAGTCATGCAAACAAGTTTTAGTTGGGTACAGTCCCGAGCCACATGGAGGCAGTGAGCGGATCGGCAAGGATTTCGTCTCTCCCGGTATTAGAGGTGAGATTGCGCTGTGTCTAGGAGAGCCATTACACAAAGTCCTTGGCCAAGGCAGGAGATTTACTAGTAGGTATTCCAGTAGTATCTCAGGGTGTTCTGGGCTACACTCCGACACGACTTGTACCACTTTGGGGGGTCTGAATTTTACCAACCCCCTAGGCCCGCCATGAGATGCTCATAGACGAACGGACCAGACTGTACGGATATTGTCACTGACAGGCTCAGTAGGGTGTCAGGATGAGTTCGCTCATCGACCTCCCTTTTGGTCAATACCTGGTAGCCCGTTACGTACGGCTAGTACCTCTGACGTGCTAGTGGTTAAATCCGCAGCCAAAGTATTGACGAGTCTATAGAGTCCCCCACAGACAGTTTCTCAAGTTTCGGGCGAAACGTTGTAGAGGCCGTAAGATATATGGCAGGGTCCGATCATATACGTGCAGTAGTGCACGGATCATGATCGGGTGGATCATACTAGTGGGCTTTGGTTTAAGCCGGATTCTAGTATTAGATTTGTTGGATTACTTTAGTCTCATCGCATTCGCATTCAGTCGGAATGCGGATGCAGGTATGTATATATAGGTGAGGGGTATCCTTGTGATCCGTCACAAGTTTACTTTAGATGTTGCCGTATCTTTTTATCGTGGCAAACATTTGGATTAATGTTTTCTTATGGAAATAATGAGCTAGAATTCATCATGAGATGCATTAATGTGACATGGACATATATGGTGACTCATGGTCTCTTTTAGTGTGTAAATGTCACATTATATGATGGTTTTGTGATGATATGATAAGAGGAGAGAGATTGGCTGCCATGAGTGAGTGAGCTCTCATATTATTGTTTCAACTCTCTCTCATTTATCATAGAAAAACACAAAAGAGAAATCTTCTCCTTCTTCTTCTTCTTTTAGCTCATTATCTCCATCAATAGCAACGCCTCTAACCTCCATCCAAATCAATGGATGTAAGAGACAAAGTGATCACAAACATTCTCTACATCACCTTGGACACGTCGGCTAGCACACTTCATGCCTGAGTTGCTTCGGATGAAGCGGGAGCCCGTAAAAAGACTCGTAGATGTGGTGCCCTTTCCGACGAGGAGATCGAGACCGGAGTTGCCGCGAGGAGCTTGGGATGGTGGCCAAAGACCGAAGGACACGGATCAATCGGTATAGCCTTCCAACCCTCTCTCTAGATAGCAAGTTATAGGTTAATGGTTCGATCCGGGTTTATAGTATACGATAGCGCCGGCTTCAAGTTAAGAAAAAGTTTTCGTTTCCGCATTTTAGCCTCGGAAAGAGGCCGGGGCGCTACCGTAGACTTACACTTTATGTCTTAATCTGGCACGAAGTAGTTTATATACTTATTTCGGAGTTTGTAGTTTATTCACTCATCCTGGAGTCTCTAGTTTATGGACTCATTTCGGAGTTTGTAGTTTATTCACTCATCCCGGAGTCTTTAATTTATGGACTCATTTCGGAGTTTGTAGTTTATTCACTCACCCGAAGTCTCTAGTTTATGGACTCATTTCGGAGCTTGTAGTTTACCTCACTTGGGCTTGTAGGCAAACTGGTCCTAACGTCACAGTTAACCTCTGCTCTTTACGACAGAGATCCGTTAGGGTCCGTAGTACTAGGTTTTTTGTCTGTCGTACTGTCATGTTGGCTGATGCATTCTCCGATATGCAGTCTTGCTGTTCGAGTAGCCCCGCGATTTCGTGTCTCTGATCTCTTCGGGGGTTGGACAAGACGTCTTCAAGTAATCTCCCAGGTCATATTACCTTCGGAAGAGCAAGCGTTAGGGATTTTCCATGCCGATTTTTACTTGAGGTTAGGCTCAGTTTGGGATCCCCGATGAGTCATAACCACTTCACGCTAGTGTGGGATGATCTCCGATAGTCTTTCAGGTTTTATTTGAGTTGCCGTCAAGACCCTGAAGCTAAGGATTTTCCTTTGCTTCATTTGTTGACATTGTGTCTGTTGTAACGAGACGAATGTCAAGGTTGTCTATGAACCGTCGAGGCTTGGAACTAGGGACTTTTCCATGGCTCTGAGGTAGTCTCTAGGTTGTTGGTGAACCATCGAGGCTTGGAACTAGGGAATTTTCCATGGCTCTGTGGTATTCTCTAGGTTGTTGGTGAACCATCGAGGCTTGGAACTAGGGACTTTGCCATGGCACCGTTATTTTGACCCTGGGGTCGGTTGTTGACGTTGCATCTGCATCCTGCTGGAGTTGAGAAGGAACGCCGGAGTGACATTGCGTCGCTATATCGAGACGAATGTCGAGGTGGTCTCTAGGTTGTTTATGAACCATTGGGACCTGGAACTAGGGACTTTTCCATGGCTTCGAGATAGTCTCTAGGTTGTTGGTGAACCGTCGAGGCTTGAAACTAGGGAGTTTGCCGTGGCTCCGAGTTAGTCTCTAGGTTGTTGGTGAACCGTCGAGGCTTGGAACTAGGGACTTTGCCGTGGCTCCAAGATAGTCTCTAGGTTGTTGGTGAACCGTCGAGGCTTGGAACTAGGGACTTTGCCATGGCTCCGTTGTTTTGACCCTAGGGTCGGTTGTTGACATTGCATTTGCATCCTGTTGGAGTGAGAGGGAACGCCGAGGTGATCCCTAGGCTATAGATGTTGCCGTCGAGACTGGGAACTAGGTGCTTTACTATGGCTCCGCTTTGTTTCGACCCTGGGGTCGGTTGTTGACGTTACGTCTGCATCCTACTGGAGTGAGAAAGAACGCCGGGGTGATCTCTAGGCTGTAGATGTTGCCGTCGAGACTGGAAACTGGGGACTTTGCCATGGCTCTATTGTTTTGACCCTGGGGTCGGTTGTTGACGTTACGTCTGCATCCTGCTGGAGTGAAAAGAAACGCCGTGGTGATCTCTAGGCTATAGATGTTGCCGTCGAGACTGGGAACTAGGGACTTTGCCATGGCTCCGTTGTTTTGACACTGGGGTCGGTTGTTGACGTTACGTCTGCATCCTGCTGGAGTGAGAAGAAACACCGTGGTGATCTCTAGGCTATAGATGTTGCCGTCGAGATTGGGAACTAGGGACTTTGCCATGGCTCTGCTTTGTTTCGAACTTAGGATCGGTTGTTGACGTTACGTTTGCATCCTGCTGGAGTGAGAAGAAATGCCGTGGTGATCTCTAGGCTGTAGATGTTGCCGTCGAGACTGGGAACTAGGGATTTTACCATGGCTCCACTTTGTTTCGACCCTGGGGTCTCCTGTTGACGTTGGGTCTTCAACCTGCTGGACTGAGAAGGAACGCCAGGTTGGAGCTAGGGTTTTGCCATCACTCCTTGGAGATTTGTTGACGTCACGTCTGCACTCTGTTGGAATGAGAAGGAATGCCGAGCTGATCTTTAGGCTGTAGATGTTGCCGTTGAGATCCGGTTTTCCTTCTGACGGAGCTTGGTGGGAACATATGGTTCCCTTTTCGTTTATGCCCATGGATCGTATTCAGGGGTTGATGTGGACTCACCTGCAGGGCAAAAGCTTCATTTCATTTTGTTTCTTTCCACGATGCTCTATCATTTTAGCTTTTTATATCGCGAAAGTCACGATTGCCCAATCATTTCGGCTTTTTATCACGGTGCCCAATCATTTCGGCTATGTATATTTTTACTTGCTATTTTTTATTGCGAGTTGCCCCATCATTTCGGCTGTTTCATATGCATATATTTTTTTGCTCGCTGATTTTTATTGCGAGTTGCCCCATCATTTCGTCTATTTCATATGCATTTTTGGATCGCTGATTTTTGTTGCGAGTATAGAACTTGAGATCTGATACCAATCTTAGCATCAGTATCGCTGCGACTGGAATATGGCCTGGAGCGAACCATCATTTGTCTTGAGAAGACTTGGAATTTTCTACCGATTTAGGCATCAGCATCGCTGCCACTGGAATGTTGCCAGGAGCGAATCATCATGTGCCTTTGCCGGTCTGAATAAAGATGGCTTAGTAAACAGGGTTAGGATCCTGTCGACCAAGGCTTTTGACTTTATGAGCCATAAGGGTCTCACAAAGTTATTTCTGCCTACGAGTCATGAGGATCTCGCAGGTGTAAATTCTCCTTAGAAGTTATGAGGACTTCTAAGTGATATCTTCTCTTGTAAATCGTAAGGATCTTCCAAGAGTGTTTCTCCTTACAAGTCGAGAGGACTTATAAGTGTCTTCACCATATGGGTAAACTTCTCACCAGTGGCAGAACTTGATGAAGGGATATTTATTTGTACCCGTGGATTGTATACAATAGTCAATATTAGACCACTTGTAGGGCAACTCGGGAGATAAGATGGCTTAAGAACATGTTTGGATCCCTGTAGCTTAAGGCTTTTGAATTTTATGAGCCGTGAAGGTCACACAGGAGGGAATTCTCCTTACGAGTCGTGAGGATCTCGCAAGTGTAATTCTCCTTAGGAATCGTTAGGATTCCTAAGAGTGTTGATCCCTTGTGAGTCGTAAGGATCTCACGCAGGTATTTTCTCCTCACAAAGTCGAGAGGACCTTACAAGTGTACACGAGTTTTTTTTATGAGTTTGCGCCCTTTTTAGGTTTTCACAAACTCGCCGGCAGTCATGCTATTTTAACTCATGGCGCCCTTTCGGGTTTTCATCCGTACCCATTTTGTTTGTGGACATACCGTTTTTCTCTTCTTCTTTTTTTTGCGAATGATGGAACTCTCGAAAATAGTTTCTCCGCAGATGACCCATCTGTTTGCCAGTGGGAATTGGGGTAGCTTCATTGCTGGAGTAGCTGTGTAGCCGGTAGGACTTGAGTTGCAACCTTGCCGTTGGGACTTCGATTTAAATATAGATCTCAAGAGAGGATATCGCCATATTTGGGGCGATACGCCATGTTTGAGGTGACACACTAGTTTAGGGATGTTTCAGTCCATTATCGTCATATTTGAGGCGAATTTATAGTTTAAGGACTTTTCGGTCCAACATTCTCATTCGGCCGCAAAGTTGCATAAGTCACCCCTTCCAACTCTTGTTTGCTGAGACGCTGCTGCTTGTCCTTTGTATGCATGGGCACTTTACGCCTTAGACTATTTTTACCTTCTTGGACTTCTTCATCTATTATCATGCCAATCGGGTCGTTTTGCAGAAAGTACTAAGCATTTTAAACAGCACCTGCCCCCTGCTTATTAATGTCGCTTTCCGATACGGATAGAGCGTCTTCATCATATACAAAGGAACGAGATATCACGTCATTCCTTTTGCCGAGTCTTCCTCTTCCTTGGAAGAATGAATTTAACTTGGGTTTTTTTTCATCATCCGATTCGGAGTGGGACATGGGTTTCATATCCTTCCCATGGTTTTTTGGTTCAAGTGGGATATTCCACTTGATTGCAGGACCAGCTTGTAAGTCCCTTGATATCTTTACTGTTCTTTGAGAAGAAAGTACCATCCTACGTAGAGATTCTTCCGCCAGTGAGAAATATGCCCCCTGTATATATCTCGGGGGGGACCGAGTACCCATGCTGTCATTATTTTGGCGACAGGTTGCTTCAGAGCCGCTCATTTTTTGTTGAGCGTTGGCGACAAACGCCATCTTGCCTCCGCTTTTCATTCATCTTCATCGGATGATGAAGGGTCTTGACCCATCTGATCCAATCGAGTCATTTTATCCATGAGCTCTTGGAAGGTTGTCGGCTTGAAGAGGGCCGTAAATAGGAACACCTTTTGAATTTGGGTCGAGGGTGGCTATGAATATTCCCACGAATGCAGATTTGTCGATGTGTTACTCGCATTTTGACCAGAGATTTCACCATCGGGTAATCATATTGAACCCAGGTCATATTCGGTCTAACCCTTTCATTGACCAACGTCGTTACGGTAATGCGTTTATTCACACTAGGGAATCTCTAACAGAAGAGGATCTCCATCTCGTCGAAGGTATTCGCGGAGTCATTCAGGAGCTCCGCATACCATTCGAAGGCAATGCCGCCAGATAGCTGACAAACTGTCAGAGGAGAAGTGTATCATTCTCTCCAGTTTTACCGCACATGGATTTAAATCGCACGATATGCCGATGAGGATTCCCAGTTCCTTTGTACATGTGGAACGTTAGAAGTGTGTATTCTGGAGAGTACTGTATTTGATCGTAGCACGCCGGATACGGTCGACCAGTCTTGATTGACCTATTTGATACTTCACTGGCATAGTGAGTTTTGACTTGCTGAGCGATATATGTGTCCAGCTTTTCTTTATGAATCATTTCCTCCTCAGCCATTGATGAGACTTGCGGATGATTTGAAATATCACCCTTATTTTTAAGAGCGACTACCGGCGGTTCATCTACCAGTGGTTCCGATTGAACCATCATTCCAGCCATATTCTGAATCAAAAGGGCTATCTGGTTCATTTTAATGGACATTTCTGCCGCTTCTGAATCTCCCTTTTTTCAGAGCGCGGTTTAGGAAATCAATATCTGACCCCTTCTCTATTCTTTCTTCGGGTGAGTCCTCGGGATTTTCCTTAGGCGACGGATTAGCGTTTGTTGCCGCCTGAGTGAGCATCTCCTGCAGTTTTTCACGTAGCAGTTGAAGTTTTGTCAGGGACCGAGTTTGAGGTCGGTGACTAGTAGAAGCTCGAACTTCGTCTTTGGAATTCACCATATAGACTATGTGAACTACCATGCCCCCAGGCTTGTGATGTTTAGAGTTTTGGCCTTTGGAGTTTGCTTCGGGCACTTGAGCTTTATTAGGCCTCTCTTTTTTTGTGAGAAGCTGCTTTGGTTTTGGGAGGAACCGCTGTATCAGAACCCGTCTTAGGATGAGTCCTCTTGTATTTGGAAGGGGATTTGTCAGAATTTGGCTAACGTTTAGGAGAAGAGCCGCGGTTGATGACATAGACCTTCACCTACTTCCACACCTTATATATAGATGAGGAAAGTTGTTTTAGGGAGCGAACTGGTTTCTGCTCTCGTGGGATCTCCATAGGCTGCAGAGATTTCTTCAATATTGCGGTGGGAGAATTTTTTATGACCCTTCGCAACAGTTTGAAGCTGTTCCCGGTTGGAACAACAACATTTACCACTGGGGTTGAAACAGGACTATACGGAGAACTTCCCCCCAGCTCATTTTGTATGATGTCGATATCGACGTCGACCATTTCTTACGGCCGGGATTTGATTAGCCTCAGGATTTTGCCGAGCCTGCCCCCTGTTTCCTTTGAGAGCTTGAATATTCTGCCCCCTGCATCGACCTTGGTCTTTGGCAGGTGCCAGTTGTTTGAGGACTGATTCCGTCGGCAAAGCGGCAGCTTAGGGAACCAGCCTGTGGAAGACAAACTTCCACCGGGCTTCCTCCATCGGCGTTGAGGCACCGAGGGTGGGAGGTGGGAGTATCGACCCAAAGAGAAGCCCGTTGATTTCTTGAAGAACCGGATTGCTGAGATTTGAGGCTGCAAGTGGCCCAGACTTGACTCCACCAGATATGACAAAGCCTAAGTTGCTAGGGTGGAAGCAAAAGGCATTCTTTATAGAGACGAAACGCCGGCTTCAGTATCCCATCACTCAAGGGCAACCACAAATATATATACCGCGATTATTTGATCGCGGAAAAACACGACACACGAAGTATGGAGTGGAAAGAGGAAAAGGTCCCACCGGGCGTGCCAGAATCTTTTTACCGCCGAAATCGGGAGACGAACCCGCGTAGATCGTCTTGCCTGAATTTGGGGGCAGATGCTATTTGGGTTTATCCATCCACCTCTCCAAAGATGCTAAGTTGATTTACGGCACCGTGTATCGGAGGTTTGGACGGATGCGGCCGTTGTAGCAGAATTCGTCAGATTCCCCCTCGTTGTGAGGGGTTCTTGATTGTGGGAACGCTCTTCTCTGCAGGCGCAAGCCCCTGCAGTTAATTACGTTACCGCATCGCGATAACCACTTTCTCCTGCACCAGAGGTTCACTTCGTGTCGTGTGTGTTTGTTTTATTTTTGGTTGCCCGTGGATTGTATACGGAGACTAATTTACGTTGCCGCCCGTAGGGCGTGGATTAGTCTAAATCCGTATATTCTTAGATTTGGGTTTGGTTTGATTTAAAGATCGTTGATCTGTTTTGAGATCAAGATTGACTTAAATGTAGACGAGCAGTTGGGGCTCGATTGTTTTTTATTGATGTCATGAGTCATGTTTGGGAAACGATGAGTCCATGGGTTCAGTTGATCTGAATTAGGGACCTAGCCAACTTGGGCTTGACCCACTCAGCTTTCTTTTATTTGGAGAAGTGTTAAGTACTGGTTTGGGTTCAGTCCCTTTTTCTTGCAAAAAGTGCTGACCACTTATATGAGTTCTGATGCTCATATATAACCATGCGGGGTTTTCAGTCATGGGGATCTTCCCAAT
This sequence comes from Agapanthus africanus, assembly GCA_030015575.1. Classification (NCBI taxonomy): domain Eukaryota; kingdom Viridiplantae; phylum Streptophyta; class Magnoliopsida; order Asparagales; family Amaryllidaceae; genus Agapanthus; species Agapanthus africanus. Next base: position 36,221,557 of record CM057339.1, read on the forward strand.
AAGTGTTGGACACTTTACATTTTTTTTGTCTCTTTATGTGGAGTGCTGAGCACTCTTTAAAGCGTCCACGTGCAAAGCACGTGAGGCACTAGACGCCAGGTGCTGAATGATGAGTGTTAATCACCCTTATGTTCTGTGGCGCCTACGTGAGGGTCACGTGAGGTGCTGGGCGCTGAGCGCTAGGCGTCGCTCATTGAGTGCTAAGCACTCATTTATTTTGTAACGCCCACGTGAGGGACACGTGAGCCGCTGGGTGCTAACCACTGAGTGCTAAGCACTCTTTATTTTATGGCGCCCTCATGAGGGGCACATGGGGCGCTGGGTGCCAGCCACTGAGTGCTAAGCACTCTTGAGTTCTCTCTCTTCTTCTTCTTCTTTTTTGAATGATCCACATCTTTATCTAATTTCTATTTACCTAAAATTTCCAAGAAAAGAGTTCTTCTTCCTCGAGAATTTAATCCTCTGCTCTTTCAAAGCTTTTTTTTTGAAGTTTATAGGGGGGTCCCTCCTCCTTTTCTTTTTTGGAAAGAAAGATCATTGGTCGTTGGGACCCACCACCCCTTCGATGACACTAAGAGATTACAGCGCCATATATCGAAAGTGTGGAGGGATATACCCTTTGAACCATGTCCCGCTCATCAGGGGGAAGAACAGATTGGAGCTTAATCTTCTCGCTGCTGAAAAAGGCTTCTTTGCATTCGTGCACGTGTTGGGCATGTTGGGCGCACGTGCGTCACACGTGTTGGGCGCACGTGCGTCGTACGTGGCGTGCGCACATGTTTCGCACGGTGTGGGCACATATGCATCGCACGTGTTGCGCACGTGGCGGGCGTATGTGTGTTGCATGTGGTGTGCATGTTGCAGGCACACTTGCGTCGCACGTGGCGTTAGCACATCATAGGGGGCAGCTAAGGCCTTAACTTGGAGAACTAAGCTCGTATGGAGAACTAAGATCCTTTGAGAATTGAATCCTCGCACGTGGTGTGCACGTGGAGGACGCGGTACGCACGTGGAGGGCGCACGTGCGTTGCACGTAGAGCACATGGCGCTTGCGCATATGCGCATTATGGGAGGGGGTAGCTATGGCCTTAACTTGAAGAATTAAGCTCATATGGAGAACTAAGCTCCTTTGAGAATTGAATTCTCATTTTTTTCTAAGAGGAATCCCCTTTTATTTATATGGGAGTGGTAGAGAAGAGATCTCTCTTTTTTCCAATGTGGGACTAAAAATGTATCCCCCATGTAGTAGAGCATTACTTAGATTACACGTGCCTAGCACATTTGCTCATAACTTTTGATCCCGGATGAATTATGAGATCCATAATATATCAAATCGAAGGATTTTTCGAGATGATTTCGATACCATCATAAATTAGCTGGTTCTCATTCGGTAGTTTGTCAAAATACGGCCCAGAAAATACTGGTTTGCATTTTCTTAAGCGTATCGCTTCCATTTGATACCTTGGGCTCTTTTGCGCAGAAATTTTTGGTGGGAACAGTGTTGTGTTTTGAAGGAGACTTAGACGTATAGGGGCCTTGCAGAGTTTACGGGGGTCCTAAGGACGAGTAAAATTTTTTCTAACTGGAGATGTGTTTTGAGTGTGGAGCGTGAGGGAAAAAAGGGTGAGGAGCGTCCTATGGACGTGTGAGCGGCGTGTGGGTGCTGTGCACCCACGGGTCACGTGTCAGGTGCGAGGGTGCTGCATGCCGCGGGTCACGTGCTAGGTGCGGGATCCACGGGTTACGTGAGTGGCGCATGGGCGCCGGGCGCCCTTGGGTCACGTACCAGGCGCGTGGGTGGTGGGCGCCAGCGGGTCATGTGCCCTGCGCGTGGGCGCTGAGCGCAAAAGGGCTACGTGCACGACACGTGACCGCTGGGCACCAGCGGGTCACGTGCGCAGCACTCGACCACTGGAAACACCAGCGAAAAAAGAGGCTTAGCCCCTGTCCTGGAGTTGAATTCCGAGGGGCTTTGGAGTTGAACTCCTAAATAGGAATTAGGTATACATTTGGAGTTAAACTTCCAAAAGATTTGGATTTGGAGTTAAACTCCTAAAAGATCTTTGGAGATGATTAAAGGGAACCCATTTCTTCTCCCTTAAGCTTTGGATCCTCACAAAATGGGATTTTTGGAGGTGGGTCTTCTTCCTCCTCCTCTCTTTTTGCTGGATCTTGGGGGGAAAAAGGATACGAGGTTAAAAAAATCTCCCTTTTAGGGATTTGATGGGAGATCTGAACTCCCCTTCAAGGGTTTTATGTTGAAAGTTTATTTAGTTTTGAGAAAAAGAGAGCTAAGCTCTTAATTTAATTGGAAATGAAGATAAAAAGAAAAAAAACTTGAGAAAGAGAATACGGAGGCACAAACCTTAGAATTTTTAAGAGAATGAAAGTTGTTATCGATTTTCTCATCAAGTTTGCCTTTATAGGCTACACACTTTACATATAGCCTCTTGTGCTTTCTAAATGGCACTTATGCCCTCCATGCCTGATGTGCTTATTTCTTTTTGCACATAAGCCATGGGGTTGACAAAATTTTGGCTTTTTGCCTATTTTTCATACATTTATTTCTAAAAAATACATTTAAACTAATTTATTGCCCCCTTTTTGGCATGGAGCCGGCCCCTTCCATGCTTGGTTTTGACTTGGGCTAGGACCCACTTGGCTTGAGCTTTGGTTCGAGCTTGGGCCCACTTGGCTTTGGGTCGATTTTGACTTTGACTTGATCAATTGGGGTGTAGCTTTTGACCCTAACAAAGTGCCCCCTATCAATAAATGCACACCACATATATGGGTCGTGTGCATGAAATTGATGGATCTTCTTTCGCGTGGAGGTTGACTTGATTTGGTTCCTGTTTTGACGACGTGGAGGTCGATGCTGCCCTTTTTGCGACGTGGATAATCAATACTGCCCTTTTAGAGGCGTGGACGGTCGATGTTGCCCTTTTTGCGACTTGCACGGTCGGTGTTTCCCTTTTTGTGACTTGGATGGTCGGTGCTGCCATTTTTGAGACGTGGACGGTCGGTACTGCCATTTTTGCGACGTGGACGGTCGGTGCTGCTATTTTAGCGACGTGGATGGTTGGTGCTTCCATTTTAGCATATTGGACGATCGGTGTTGCCATTTGTGCGACTTGGATGGTCGATGCTGCCATTTTTGTGATGTGGACAGTCCGTGTTGCTATTTTTGCAAATTAGAAAGTCGGTGCAGCCATTTTAGCAACGTGGACGGTCTATGCTGCCATTTTTATGACATGAAGGGTCAGTGATGCCATTTTAGCGTCTTGGATGGTTGGTGCTGCCATTTTTGCGACTTGAATGGTCGGTGCGACCATTTTTGTGACTTGGACGGTCGGTGCTGCCATTTTTGCGACGTGGACGGTCGGTGCTGCCATTTTAGCGACTTAGACTGTAGGTGCTGCAATTTTTGCGACGTGGACGGTCGGTGCTGGCATTTTTGCCAGTTGGACGGCCGGTGCTGCCATTTTTGCGACGTAGACGGTCAGTGCTGCCATTTTAGCGACGTGGACGGTCGGTGCTGCCATTTTAGCAACTTGGACGGTCGGTGCTGCCATTTTTGCGACGTGGATGGTCGGTGATGCCATTTTAGCGATGTGGATGGATGGTGCTGCCATTTTAGCGACATGGATGGTCGGTACTTAATTTGACTTGCTCTGCTCTTATGCTGTCGGGGTTGAAGTTGACTTACTCCGCTTCTTATGGTGTCAGGATTTGATTTGACTTGCTCCGGTTTCTGCGGTGTCGGGATTTGATTTGACTTGCTCCGCTTTCTGTGGTGTTGGGATTTGATTTGTTTTGGGAGTTCCCAACCCATCCAGTAGGGCTTCTGAACTTGGAAGCGCTGCCGGGTAGGACGTAGATTTGATCTGTTTGATTTATGCCTTATTTGGCAGGACTTTTGAATTTGAGAGGAACTTGGACTTTGAGTTTTGTTTAGCATCAGTATTGTTGCACTGGAATAATGCTAGGAGCAACGGCATCAGCGCCGCTAACACTGAAGCATAATGCCAGGAGCGACTCATTATTTGCCTTTGCGAAAACTTGGGGTTTGAGTTTTAGGTCGGCATCAGCACCACTAACACTGAAGCAATGCCAGGAGCGACTCATCATTTGCCCTGGAAAGACTTAGGATTTGGGTTTTGGGTTAGCATCAGCACCGCTAATACTGAAGCATAATGCCAGGAGCGACTCATCATTTGCTGTAGCCCGTTAGGGAGAGATGGCTTAGGGGACAGGTTTAGATCTCTATCACTTAAGATTTTTCAATTTTATGAGCCGTAAGGGCTTCAAAAAAGCATTTTCATCCTGTAAGTCGAGAGGATTTCGCAGGTGTATGTTCTCCTTAGGAATTGTGAGGATTCCTAAGTGTGTTGCTCCTTTGTGAGTCGTAATGATCTCACGTGGGGATTTTCTCCTCACAAAGTTGAAACGACTTTGCGAGTGTATTTCACCTCTTTTCATGGGTTTGTGCCCTTTCGGGTTCTTACAAACTTGTTGTCAGTCCTACTGTTTTTACTTACGGAGCCCTTTCGAGTTTTCATCCGTGCCCGTTTTTCTTGGGGACATATCTTTTTTTAATGCTTCGTCGCCGGTAGGACCTCAGATGTAGTCTCGCCAGTAGGACTTGGGAGAGATAGGGGTCATTTGTGCCCGTGGATTGTTTACGGTTTTATAGGATGTATGATCCAGACCGTAGGGCTGGTGTACTCGATTCGTCTGCGACTTGGAGTATTCACGCATAGTATTTCTTGAGATATCGGCCATTGATTGGTTGCATGGGCCTTTCTCCCTCGGCACTTATTAGTTGGTAGGATTCTCCGTCGAACACTTTCTCGATGACGTATGGTCCATCACAATTTGGCTCGAATTTTCCCTTACCATGTCGATTGGGGATGATCGGTCTTTTGAGGACCAACACCAATTCGTCTTTCTTGAAAACACGGAGATAGGTCATCCTGTCATAGGCCCATGACATTTGGGTTCGGTACAACTCCAGATTTTGTTGTACTGCAAGTCTCTTTTCTTCGAGGGCGTCGAGCTCTTCGAGCCGAAAGAGAACGTTTTTCTCTTCCATCAACTCGTGGTGAACGACCATTCTTAGACTTGGAACTTCAACTTCGAGGGGGAGAATTGCCTCCATTCCGAAGAGTAATGAGTATGGAGTGAACTGAGTTGGAGTGCGGTGTATGGTACAATATGCCCACAACGCCTCGTGGAGCTTCAGATTCCATTCTTTCTTGTTGGCTGAAGCATTTTTCCTCAGGAGCTTGCATAGAGTTTTATTGAAGGCTTCAGCTAGCCCATTGGCTCTTGGATTATAGATGGAGGAATATCTCCAGTCTATCTTGTGCTGAGTAGTAAGCCTTGAGACTTTGAAGCTCTTGAAAGAAAGCCCGTTGTCAAATATGATTCTTTTCGGTATACCGAAGCAGTATAGAATATTATGCCGGAAGAATATCAGAATATCTTCTGCCTTGTCTTCTTTTAATGGGACAATTTCAGCCCATCTGGAGAAGTAGTCAGTTGCGGCCAATATGAACTGGTGACCTTTGGACGGCGGAGGATCAATTGGGTTTACTATATCGGTGCCCCAAACTTCGAAGGGCCATGACGCCACCGTAGGATGCAACGGATTGGGATGCTTATGAATGAAGTTGCCGTGAATTTGGCAGAGATGACACCTCTTCGCATGCTCTTCGCAATCCCTTATCATGGTAAGCCAGTAATACCCAAGCCATTTGATTTGAAGCCGCATTTTGGGGCCGGACTGATGAGCTCCGCAGACGCCTAAGCAAACTTCTTTCATGACATTTTGGGTTTCAGCCGATGACAGACACCTGAGCCAAAATTGGTTATATGATCTGCGGTATATCATATTATTTACAAACACGTATCGAAGAGCTCTCTTCTTCAGTTGAACCCTCGCAGATTTTTCTTCGGGCAGCTTGTCGTATCGGAGGTACTCTATAAAGGACTTTCTCCAATCGAGCTCGTTTTGAATGATTAGAACTTTTTTTGGCATGATTGCTCTTTTTTCTGCGCTTTTCCTCGTAAAGAGACTGGGGGCAGAATTTGCCGGTTCCTGACTGTGATCAGAATTTCATCCATGTCGGGATCAGTCAGCTCTTTGGCTAGGCGAGCGAGTACATCTGCTTTCCCGTTCAACGCCCTAGGAACTCTCATTAGTTCAATGTGGGTAAAACGTTTCATGAGTTCCACCACCCGGCTTCTGTATCGAGCTAACTCGAGCTTATATATTTTGTGGTCGCCGCTCACTTGGTTGACGACAAGCTGGGAGTCACCTTAAACCCGTAGCCGAAGGATTTCCATTTCTATGGCGAGCTCCAGACCAGCTATCAGAGCTTCGTACTCAGCCTCATTGTTTATGCGAGGCTCGGTGAGAGCAAAAGAACATCGTAGGGTTCATCCCGATGGCTTGATGAACACCAATCCTATTCCTTCTTTTATCTCCAAGACGCTTGATTTGTTGGAGGTCCTTATTGATGAGGCTCCATCAAAGTAGAGCACCCAACATGGCTCGTCATCTTCGAGATACAACACTTGTTCATCGGGTAACTCGCAATTTAGCGATGACCCTTCTGGTATGGGATGAGCAACGAGGAAGTCAGCAAGGGCTTACCCTTTTACTACATTCTGAGGAGTATAGACTAAGGGTCTGAGCGGGTTGACCTTAGAGATCAGTATGACCCGATGAACTAGCAGATAGTACCTCAGCTTCTTCATGGTGAATATTAGGGCCAGGCATTGCTTTGCGATTGGGGAATAGTTATGTTCCGTCCCGACTAACGTTCGAATGAGGTAGTAGAGGGCGTTCTCTTTTCTTTTCTTATTATTCTGGGTAAGGAGCGCGCCTAGTGATTCATCTAGCACGGCAGTGTAATGAAACAGAGCTTTATTTAGAATGGGAGTAGCAAGCACTGGAGGGTGCAACATGTACTGTTTAATACTTTCGAACGCTTCTTGACATTCGGCATCACAGACAAAAAGAGCTCCTTTCTTCATGAGCTTTAAGAAGGGCCTACATCTCCCCGATAGATGCGAGATAAGCCTTTGTATATAAGAAAGCCTGCCTTGAAAGAATCTCAGCTACATCAGATTCTTTGGAGGAGGCATTTCCATGACAGCCTTTATCTTCAACGGGTCAACTTCGATCCCTCGATGTCGGACTGTAAAGCCTAAGAATTTTCTCGACGACACGCCAAAAGCGCACTTCATAAGATTCATCTTTAAATCGCATTACCTCAGTCTGGTGAAAACGGTTCTGAGGTCTTGGATGTGATCAGCCTTGGCTTTAGTCTTGACGACCAAATCATCAACATAACATCAACTACTTTATGGATTAAGTCGTCAAAGATCTTGGTCATTGCCCTTTGATACGTGGCACCAGCATTCTTCAGTCTAAACGAAATATTTGCATATTTTAGTTTTCTCTTTTTTCTAACAATATATGCCGATCGGGGTTCGGAATTTTGTATGCTTCTCATCCTCAGGTGACATTTTTATCTGATTATACCCAGACGAAGCATCCGTGAAAGTGAACAACTCGTAATTTGAGGTGTCATCGACCAACATTTTCATGACCGAAAGCGGGAAATCATCCTTAGGGCATGCTTTGTTAAGCTCCCTGAAATCGACACAAACCGGAAGCGGTTTTTACGGAAGGACGGACTTCCAGCGTCGGACTCATCAGTGTCACTGCCAAAACGCGGATGCACTTGGGTTTTTTTGCTTTTGAAAGTGACAGCTGGCTCCGATTTTCTTTTGAGTTTCAGAGCCGTTCTGTCCTTGGTAAGTCGTGGCTCAGTATTTTGGGGGTTCACGAAATACCGAGAATCTTCATATCGGACTTTATGCATACCGAATGGCTGATGTCTCTGTCAATACGTCTTTCTTCACCATTTTTGGTATACTTCATGCATTGATGGAGAGTTGACGGAATGATACCATAATCGTAGAGCCACGGCCATCCCAGGAGAATTTTATAAGACGTGTCGGCATCGATCACATATATCTTGGCTTCGGTTTATAGTTCACTGAATTTGATCGGCAGAGCTATGGATCCCAGAACTTGCTGGAAATTTTGACTAAAGCCTTGAATGGCAATCCTTTCCCTTGATAGGTGTTGGGCATCCATTAACAAACTCTTCAGAGTCCGCAAGTTCATGATCTTCACTGAGGATCCCGGATCAATCAATATGTGATTAATTCGATTTCTGTCGCTGTACCCGGTCACGTAAAGCGGCCGATTATGCTCAGCTATTCCCAGTAGCAGGTCTTCATCCTTAAATGTGACAGCAGCGGCATGCAGAGTGTATTAGGCTTCTTTCATATTAATTTCCGCAAAGCAAGTCTGGTACCGCTCGGGGTTTTGTAGAGCGTGAATGAGAACATCTCTAAGCTTCTTAAATAGGACCAAGGCATCATAGATGCTCAGGAGAGACGAAAGCTTTCGGAAATGGACCAAAACATTATAGTCCACTAAGGAAGGACTCCGCCATCTTCTTCATTAACGACTTGTTTTTCCTTTCCTTTTGGGGCGTTGCCCTGATTTGGCTGTAAAGCCTTGCCGCTTCTGAGCTGGATTTGGTTGGCTTTTGTGGCGAGCTCCTCGTCTTCTTCAGAAAAACATAGCTCTTCCTCAGAGTCGCTACTAAGGTGGACGACGTAGCAGGTTACTATAGGGATCTCGTTATTGGAGTCTTCTTCTAGCTCCTACAGAATCTCAGCCGCTTTTACGGGGAAGAACTCCATCAATTGAATCAGAGTTCTTTCCTTTTGTTCATAGTCTTCGAGAGAATCGATGTACTTTTGAATGGTCGATCTCCCCGCAGACTTTTTTCCGCGTCGAGCCACACTTTTCTTCTTCTTAAGCTTTTTGGATTTTGGAACTGATTGAGCCGAATTGGCAGCTGGAATGGTGGGCTTCTTCTGCCCTTCCCATTCAGTTTTGGGCTCTTTCGTCTTTTTGGACATGTACATGCTCCATAGAGTTTGCGGCGAGTCAGTTTCATTCCTCAGGGTGGCGGGTTCAGCTGTCTGCTCCCAGAAGGCTTCAGCTTGTGTCTGTATAAAGTTGGTGGTTGCAACTTGATTGTTCACCAACACACTCTTGGACAACTCGATCTCTCTAGTCTTGTACTGCTTCTCGACCCAGTCTTTGAAAATATAGCAATCCTCGATCGCATGGCTCACTACTCGGTGGTACGGGCAATATAAAGGATTGTCGGTCATTTTTTCTTCGTGGGGTCTTTTTGACTCTGGCAACTGTAGACCATTGTTCAAGGTATCTTTGAATATCTTGCAGACCTTGTCCCTTCTGAAAAAGTAAACCTTGTTCTTTTTCTCCTCTAGGGAAGGCCCATTTTTCTCCCAGCACTGGCTTTCAAGACCGGTTGGTTTTGGATTCGCCTTCTTTTCGCTTGTTTTAATTGTCAGACGCATTGAAGACATTGGTATTGCTGGAATTCCCGCTTCTACGTTTGTCTTCCCTCTTGCTCTTCCAACTCTTGTCTCTCTGAGAGTCCGGGATAGACTCTTGCTTCGAGCGTTCCAGCATTTGGACTTTCTTGGTCAGCTCCTGAAACGTTTTGAGGCCTGCTGTACATAAGAATATGACCATCTAATTGCTGAGACCAATAAGGAGGCTGATGGACTAGTCCTGCTCTAGCGGCGATTCGCACTTGACAGTGAGGTTGCGCCATCGGGAAATAAAGTCCGTGTTGCTTTCGTTGTTCCCAGCTTGGTTCTCACGAGGTCAACAATGGAGATTTTGTCACTAACACTCATGAATCTTTTCCGAAACAGAGTCACCATTTGGGCGAAAGTAGTGACAAACCCGTCTAGTATGCTTGCGTACCAGTCGAAAGCGACACCAGTCAGGCTGTTGACAAACTGACGATGAAAGAGTGCTTCATTGCCCCCTGTATTTCCACACGACGCTTTAAAGTGGGCGACGTGCTGATTCGCATTTCCCGTCCCGTCAAATCTTCCGAACTTAGGAATGACTTAGCCGCTGGGGAACTCGATCAGAACGTACTGTGCGGGATATAGCCGCCCACTACTGCCAATGGCCTTCTGATCCTTGGCCTCGGCCACCAATGTTTTAACCTTGCTGGTGACCAAGTCCATTATCCGATCTTGTGTTAGTGGCATAGTGCCATCTGGGGCCAAGGCATCCCTAAAAGTGGAATGTGGCCGGCTTTCGTGCGGCTCGCGCATACTTGGACCTAAAGGTGCATGTATCGGTTGCTTCGGGTCGTTATCGCTCGGCTCATGAGCAGAGACATGTGCTTGATTGGATGGCGCCCGAGCAATTGAGCCATGAGCCGCATCACAATATTTTTCAGGTCATCAATTTTTTAGTAGAGCTTGGCCATCTCTTTATTTTTGCTCCTGAGCTATTTTCGAAGCTCTTGAAGCAGCTCTTGCTCTGCAGTCCGGGGACTGAAAGTCGGCTCTTCTTCGCTGTCCGAGCTTGATTCCACATAGACTAAAGGGTCCTTCTGCCTATCAGCCTCATCGAGAGGGTTTTATTCGTCCAGCGGAGGTGGCTGATCTTGGAAAACGACAACCACATTCAAGCCAAATTGGGCTTAGGATGTGGTGGCCCCATCCTTACTTTTGCTGCGCAAGTTGTCGCTGGGACGCGCGCCTGCCATATAGACCATATGGACAACATATTGTAAGTCCATGGTAGCGCCCCGGCTGTCTAACAGACGCCAAATGCGGAACAAAAACTTTTTACAATCTGGCGCTATCGTGTACCGTAACCCGGATCTGCCATTAAAGCTAAACTAACAAACTACAAAAGGGTAGAAACGTTATACCGAATGATCCGAGTCCTTCGGTCTTCAACCATCATCCCACGCTTTGTTGCGGCTGCTCCGATCTTCTTGAACTCCGGTCTTCTCGTCCAGGTGGCACCACGTCGACGGATCTTTAAACGGGCTCCCGCCTCTGAACCGAGGCAACTCGGTCATTAAGTTTGCTAAAAGAGACGACCAAGATGATGTAGAGAATGAGTAGAATACTTTGTCTCGTTACGTCCAAGGTTATGGACGAACGGTTATGGAAGTTGCCTTTTGGATCTATATGAAATGAGAAATGGAGTATATTAATTTCCATGAACCAAAATCCTTAATCTTTTCAAAAATGAAATCTCTCCATTTCCCTCAAGAGGGGGCCGGCCATACATATGGAGGAGGGAGGTGAGTGTAGGAGCAAGGAGGAGGGTGACCATAAACTTGAAGCTTATCATGAAAGAATGAATCACACAAAACATTAAATGCTAACCAATGAACATCAACCTAGTCACAAAAAGCATTTAATGCATCATTAATGGCACTAATGAGTCACAAGCCTCATCACCACTTCTAGAAGCTTCTAAACACATGACTCACCCTATGACTCACTCTCAAGAAGAAAAGATAAATCCGCATTTAACCGAATGTTAAATACGGCCGATAGAAAACTGGAAACTGGCAACTTCCAAAAGCGATCCCGAAACGAATTTCAGGATAACCCCGTATCAGTATAAACATACCCGCATTTGTATTACGACCGAATACAAATGCATCTGAGACAAAGATATTATATCTACACAGTATAATACTCGGATCCGGCTTAATCCAAAGCCTACCAGTATTATCTGCCCGAAAAATGACACGTGCGAAAACGCATGTGCATTTTCTGAACCCTGCCATAAAACCATACGGCCTCTACAACGTTTCGCCCGAACTTAGGAAAGTGTCTGTGGGGGACTCTAATGACTCATCAACACACTGGCACTGGGTATAACCACTAGCACGTCAGAGGTACGAGCTGTTCGTAACGTTTGCCTATGTATTGATTGGAAGGGAAGCTGACGAGCGAACTCATCTATAAACCCTACTGAGCCTGACAGTGACAATGTATATACAGTCCGGTCCATTCGTCTAAAGAGTATCGCATATCGAGTTTAGGGGGTGGATAAAGTCAGACCCCTAATAACGCGATAAATCGTGTCGGCATGAAGCCCATCACCACCTGAGAAACTACTGATCCAAATCATTAATTCTCCACTACCTCGGCCGAGGGTTTCTAGTGATGGCCACCCGTGCACTGTGCGACATCAACCCCCAATACCGGGAGAGACGAATCCCCGACGATCCGCTCACTGCCTCCATGTGGCTCGGGACTGTACCCAAAAAATACCTGTTTGCACAACTCCTTTGAGCGTGGTAGGGTATAAATCAAAGTACAGTGGGAACTCATACGAGACAAATGACGATCTCAGGTCGACAAACTAATCTATACACATGTCACCAGGGAACTGCTATCTGACGATATGTATAATACCAACTAGCATGTTCCCGGCGAGTCCTTTCCGGTGTACTCATGACTTAATGAGCACCTGTATACATCTTAGGTGATCCAACTGACACCAGTGGCTTGTAAGACCGGCCACTGCCCCTCGTCGGGGTCTCGACTGTATACACTAGTCTACTCTGGAGTATCGATGCCCAGTCTCGAAACTCCCTCGACTAGGGACACTTTAAGGATGCGCTTACAGACCCCAGCTCCCACGTATATGATCGCCATCATACTGCTGGTAGTCAAGCAAGAATCCTATGGGCTCTATCATCATGCAATAGTGAACTAAAGCATGTATACGATGATAAAGACAAACCAGATAGCATACTATCATCTCGAGCAAGACTGTCATATCGGTATAGGTCCTGCCTCAATCATTGCAATCACGTACCTGCGATCCAATAATTGACTTTGAGGGCACTATCTCCAACAATCTCCCACTTACACTTAAGGCTAATTATTGCGATGTCGCATACTCACAGCCCGTGTGATACCGAACATCCAACTCCTCTACTAATCAGTTTCACAAAACTAGTTTGTAAAACTCTTGTGTTCGAGGAATAGCCTCAGTGAGTGGATCCGCCTTGATGTTTCTTTCTATGTCTCTCTTAATCTCAAGTTCGCGGAGAAAGCCATCTCCTGAATCGAGTAATACCTGTCTTAGAATATGTCTGGATATCTGATGGGACCTAGTTCATAAATGAACTCCAAATCCAAACTTCTTAGACTGTATCGATAACTGAACCTAATCAGTATCCAGCACCATGCCTCCCACAGTATCCTCTTGGACCACCTGTCCATAATACTGTCCCTCATCATAGGGAAAAACTATAACTCTGACAATCACTCTGTCATATATGTCACCTCTGAAGCCTGGAATGATAACCGTCTCCCGAAGGAGGCTGCCGTCATCAAATCCGTAGAACATTCACTTATGTTCTAAAACTGCTTCCTTATGTTTCTTCAGGATTGGATTAATATAAACTTATCGCATCTAGTGCTAAAACAACATCTGATGTGGTAGTTGACATCTGATGATTGACTCAATTGTCTAAGCAAGTAATCTGCCAATCATGGACATCCCTCTCCCCTTTAGTCTGTAAGACACCTTTAGAGAGGGTGATTCCATTACCTGCAGGTACACCACCATGCCAGGAGTCATCTATTCTAAAATACTATTAGAATACTGTCAAAATACCCATATTGGGAAACTATCCAAATCTAGATCTAAAACCATAGATCTAGTAACCAGAATGTCTGATATTGTATCCATATCCTTTGTGGAGAAACAACTGTGTGACGACCACAGTACAACCGATCGTAGTATAGGAATTTTACTTCCTACTCTGTGTATGTCATCCAAATACCAGGACATCACACCCTACTACCTTCTCAACAGCTCCATCCCCTATTCTGATGAAGTCAAAGCCATGACTGTCACATCAAAAACAGATGATCTTATCTCCTCTATTTATGCTCAAGCCTATAAATAGACATAAGCTACTTGCCCACTATGCTTCCGTTGCTCCCACTGACTACGACAACCCTCTGGCAGAATAATATATACGTACACTTCTAAAACTAGTTTAGAACGACGCTATACTTATCCTCCTGCCGGGTCTCATAGTCTGGACCATCAGTAGTGTCAAGTCTGGGTAAACAAGAATTTCCCTATCACCGTCCTTGAGGCTACCGGAGTACCTCTCGGGTGTCTGAGATTACCCACTATATCCGCGGAGTGGCTATTGGAATGTCAAACCTGATTGAATATATAGGTCCTATTAAATTTTCCGTAATTGTTTGCGGTTCTGGAATCACTTCCAGTTCTACCATACTCCCACTACTGTTTTCTGAAAAAAATCCATTTTAATAAAACTGTGGCGAGTCAAGAACAATATCACTATTGATCTTCCAGATGGTAGAAAATCAACCCTCGTCAAAGCCAAGGTCAACCCACAAACTGCCATTACAAAAACGAGCCTTGAGTTATCCAGTGTCTGGTTTTAAGCATAAGCTGGACAACTCCCCGTATCTTAACATCATTAAGATATAAACCATTCTATATCCAATATAGAAACAGAGGCACTAATTTAATTGGAACCAGATTCAAATCATACAGCTGTCTCCAGTGCATATCGACTTAATGGAGAAAGGCTAATCAGTATTACTCAACTTAGGAATCCATCCAATTATGAGTAACCTGAAAGAGAAACAAGTTTCTCATAACCGTTACTATCATCTGAATACTAATCACAAGAATCTACATCTTCAATCTTTTTGAAGAATCCCGATACTTGCGATACCTGGTTCTCTACTTTATTCTTATACCCACAACTTCTCAAAACTTAGACATTATATTTCTATGAAACACTTGTCTAAAAACTAGAGAAGTCACAAGTAAACAGAACATAGTACGGGGACCTACCCCTTTGTCCTGACGGACACTGGACAACATACAATACTTTGTATAAGTCCTCTGAGTTGAATAACTCAAAACCTGTGTATCGTAGGTTGAAAACTGTATCCAGGTGATTTCCTCAAATATCACCAATTACAACGAATTCCGATATAATGAGGATGATCACCTAATTCCTAATATCTTACTCCCACTCATCATCTGAAAAAACCATACAGATATGAGAATGAAACCTGGTAAATACATACCCTGTAGTAAGTATCTAATCGGGAAATCAGTTTTCCTTTAACAATGCACTGAAACATTAAAATGTTTCGTAGGGGTATCCTGGTATTCTTAGTAATGCCTTTTCCATAATCCAATTCATGACTATAACCATATATTTCTTTGCCATCTCTCCAAATCCCTTTATTTGTCTTTAGTCGTTACCTTCTGTACACCTTCGTTAGGCTAAATGGTTTTCTTCCTTCCCTACCGTTCGGCACCTGCCTATGGTTTGGAAGAAGACTATCCAGTAAGCATAATAGGTGTACTCTCCTAATCCTAGGAGTACTCGTATCTTGAGAGAAGGTGATGATAAAAGACAACTGAATAATACCTTATTCTATTAAAGGTGAAATAGGAGTGGCGATGAAGTACGCGGTTTGGTCGTGAATGATAACAGTCGCAATTTACTTTGCCCTCTTCCTAATCCCTTTACTTTGTCTTTAGTTATTACCTTCTGCACACCCTACTTAGGCTAATTGGTTTTCTTCATTCCCTACCTTTCGGCACCAGCCTATGGTTTGGAATAAGAATATCCAATAAGCGTAATAGGTGTACTCTCCTAAACTAAGGAGCCCTCGCAACCTGAGAGAAGGTGATAATAAAAGACAACTGAATAATACCTTATTCTATTTCTCCTGAACCTGGATCCATCCTCGAAGTAATCCCTTCGAGTTCGTATATAATCATACGATGGATCTATCCAATGGAAGTGGATGTCCGTAGCAATACGGGGTGTTCTGAGAAATACAAAGGGTAAAAGAAGGAGCGGCAACGACTTATGCAACTTTAGACAATCCAAAAGCCAGTATTTTAAGAAGGTTCGGTCAACTTTGGTCACTGAGTCATAATCTAGGGTCGGTCAATGGTCGCTGCCAAAAAGAGAGAGAAAAGAAACACTCTGCGTGCACTCTACCCTAGATCAGAATGGTTATCACTTTATCTAATCAGGAAATCTCCCACTGTAATCTCAAATTCTCCTCCAAACCTGAAAGAAGAATTAGTCAGGATCACCCGAAGAGTAAACCAACTCATCAGTGAGAATCGGGATCCAACTATCATCGCATGATAACTTGATGGAAGCCACTCAAGTTATCACACTCCAGAAGGTATGCACATGCTTGGCAAGTTTCCTGTATGCTTGAAACTCCCGATATGATTTTTGCCCCATGCTCTTATGACCTTGGCGAAGGTCAAAATGTCATAAGTCACATGCCAAGTTCTACCCGTCACTATTCAAGTCAATTTGAACCCACCCGTACATACCCTTGACGAAGGCCAAAATAGTAGTACGACTGTCCCAAACCAACGCATCTATCAATGCTACAAATGAATACCCAGCAGCTACCAAACACTATGCCTTAGCGAAGGTCAAAATACATAGCTTGAATACTACTGAATACCCAAAAGAAATGACGGAGGGCTACGACTGGTTTTTAGCGAAAAACCTTTAACGTAATGAACTTGATCTCGTTGAAGGAACCTGATAGCTTTTTATAAAATATAGTGACGAAAACTTTTTGCTAAAGAGGTCACTCCCGGTGAAGGGATCTCGGCTCTTTCCTTGTGGAATGAGGTGCAGGATATTCTAACTGAATACCGCGATGCAAAGCAACTTGTAATCGACTATAGTGAAGTTATTACCCTGACGCAAACTTCTGCCCAAGGGGTCACTCCCGGTGAAGGGATCTCGGCTCTTGCCTCGTCGAATGAGGTGCAGAATATTCCAACTGAATACCGCTATGCAAAACAAAAGGAAACATCTTTGTAATAACACCTTTTAAAACTGTTCCAACAACATCAAATATAGGTTTGTTTTATCCTTGCATTGATCAGAATCAATACAGTCCCATCAATCAATCACACCAGAAAAGAACGAAAATAAAATGTACGTATATGCCATCCACATTCGCCACTGGGTCCCGTCATCACCCGTTAGGTTACTTAACTAACGACAGGGCGGGGGCTGGACTAGCGCGGGTGTAAAACATATACAACATCTAATAGTATATATACCAATATACAGTAATCGCTCTAGGCATGATAATATGCAACATTACAGAAAAGTAATAAGTATCACAGAATAATACAGATAATCTGGGATCCCCGATTTTCACAGAGCCGCTACTGAAACCCGACGTTCCCGTGGTCGTGTGGATAGCCTGTGCAATGAAACCTAGACCCCTACGGGTGCGACAAGTTACCCGTCAAAACCTGAAGCGAGGTAGTCCCCACAGCATAGTGAATGGAACACCCGGCACTTCACGGAATCCGGTAAATTGAGCACCCCTCCTTGGGTCAACCTGTACCCCCTACGAGTGCGGCGAATAGTCTGCCAATTCTAGAGTAAGGTCCCTTTGCCTCTCAAAGCCATGAGATACTGACCCGTTGCCCTCTAGAACCCGGCTATCTGTGCACTCCTTTGCGGGATAAACCTAGTACAGAAATAAATATATGTACAATGGGTACATCGACCTCAACCCGGTCGTGCCCCAAAAGAATATTATACAAACAGGCAGTGACGGCAGTTCACATATTGGACGCTCGCCCTGCAATATCAAATGTACAAATAAATCCAAAACGCACTATCATTGCACCCTGCTATCCACCATGACATATCCGCAACATCACAGCACAATACAGAACATCAACGCGAATGTCACATTCGCAAACCCGTCTAAAAGAACTATAGCAATCAGACACAATTTACCGCTCGAATGACATTCACGGTTGGAGATATAATGTAAATACTGCATACTAACAAGTTTAAAATTTCGATCGACAAAACTTCCCGAATTGGGCCCCACGTACATCTGATGTACAGTAACAAAATTTGGGCCCAAAAAACATATACCAAAAACCACAATTTCCCATGGTGAAGTCACTAGAAAAATTTGGGGCACTGTTCCCACAAAAGCGCGGTGGATCAACGGCCAAACCCTGGTTTGGGCCGCGGATCCGCGGCCGTTATGTGGGATCACGTGACCAAATTTCACCAGTTTGCTTAGGATTGCCTGCTTAGTTTTCTGTGATATGTCAAATAATTTTTAGACCTGATTTAAAATCGACAGAAACCTTGAACAGAAAATTATAGTTTTGCGAAATCCGTTCGATCGATATTTTAAACGTGTTAGCACAAGTTAGTAAAGCTTAATGGTGAGGCTCTGATACCACTGTAAGTCCACGGTAGCGCCCGGCCGTCTAACAGACGCCAAATGCGGAACAAAAACTTTTTACAATCTGACGCTATCGTGTACCGTAACCCGGATCTTCCATTAAAGCTAAACTAACAAACTACAAATGGGTAGAAACGTTATACCGAATGATCCGAGTCCTTCGGTCTTCAACCATCATCCCACACTTTGTTGCGGCTACTCCGATCTTCTTGAACTCCGGTCTTCTCGTCCAGGTGGCACCACGTTGACGGATCTTTAAACGGGCTCCCGCCTCTGAACCGAGGCAACTCGGTCGTCAAGTTTGCTAAAAGAGACGACCAAGATGATGTAGAGAATGAGTAGAACACTTTGTCTCGTTACGTCCAAGGCTATGGACGAACGGTTATGGAAGTTGCCTTTTGGATCGATATGAAATGAGAAATGGAGTATACTAATTTCCATGAACCAAAATCCTTAATCTTTTCAAAAATGAAATCTCTCCATTTCCCTCAAGAGGGGGCCGGCCATATATATGGAGGAGGGAGGTGAGTATAGGAGCAAGGAGGAGGGTGACCATAAACTTGAAGCTTATCATGAAAGAATGAATCACACAAAACATTAAATGCTAACCAATGAACATTAACCTAGTCACAAAAAGCATTTAATGCATCATTAATGGCACTAATGAGTCACAAGCCTCATCACCACTTCTAGAAGCTTCTACACACATGACTCACCCTATGACTCACCCTCAAGAAGAAAAGATAAATCCGCATTTAACCGAATGTTAAATACGGCCGATAGAAAACTGGAAACTGGCAACTTCCAAAAGCTATCCCGAAACGAATTTCAGGATAACCCCGTATCAGTATAAACATACCCGCATTTGTATTACGACCGAATACAAATACATCTGAGACAAAGATATTATATCTACACAGTATAATACTCAGATCCGGCTTAATCCAAAGCCTACCAGTATTATCTGCCCGAAAAATGACACGTGCGAAAACGCACGTGCATTTTCCGAACCCTGCCATAAAACCATACGGCCTCTACAACATTTCGCCCGAACTTGGGAAAGTGTCTGTGGGGGACTCTAATGACTCATCAACACACTGGCACTGGGTATAACCACTAGCACGTCAGAGGTACGAGCTGTTCGTAATGTTTGCCTATGTATTGATTGGAAGGGAAGCTGACGAGCGAACTCATCTATAAACCCTACTGAGCCTGACAGTGACAATGTATATAAAGTCCGGTCCGTTCGTCTAAAGAGTATCGCATATCGAGTCTAGGGGGGTGGATAAAGTAAGACCCCTAATATCGCGATAAATCGTGTCGGCATGAAGCCCATCACCACCTGAGAAACTACTGATCCAAATCAGTAATTCTCCACTACCTCGGCCGAGGGTTTCTAGTGATGGCCACCCGTGCACTGTGCGACATCAACCCCCAATACCGGGAGAGACGAATCCCCGACGATCCGCTCACTGCCTCCATATGGCTCGGGACTGTACCCAAAAAATACCTGTTTGCACAACTCCTTTGAGCGTGGTAGGGTATAAATCAAAGTACAGTGGGAACTCACACGAGACAAATAACGATCTCAGGTCGACAAACTAACCTGTACACATGTCACCAGAGAACTGCTATCTGACGATATGTATAATACCAACTAGCATGTTCCCGGCGAGTCCTGTCCGGTGTACTCATGACCTAATGAGCACCTGTATACATCTTAGGTGATCCAACTGACACCAGTAGCTTGTGATATCGGCCACCACCCCTCGTCGGGGTCTCGACTGTATACACTAGTCTACTCTGGAGTATCGATGCCCAGTCTCGAAACTCCCTCGACCAGGGACACTTTAAAGATGTGCTTACAGACTCCAGCTCCCACGTATATGATCGCCATCATACTGCTGGTAGTCAAGCAAGAATCCTATGGGCTCTATCATCATGCAATAGTGAACTAAAGCATGTATACGATGATAAAGACAAACCAGATAGCATACTATCATCTCGAGCAAGACTGTCATATCGGTATAGGTCCTGCCTCAATCATTGCAATCACGTACCTGCGATCCAATAATTGACTTTGAGGGCACTATCTCCAACACATGTCTGGCCGCCTTTTCATCCTTAGCAGCTGATTTTGCGGACTGATGCCGTGGCCCTTCTTTTTCAATAACAGGTAATCGATTGAAGGCGGCTGGCCCGACCGGGTTGTTGAATGGTGCTGGCGCTTCCTTTTTGGTTTTGCTCCGCTTATTTCGTGCGGCACAAAACGTCTGATAGACTCTTGAAGAGACGGTGTCAAGCATTCGATGTTGGGGCTGAGGCACACCACTTTGGAGCATCGTCCAGTTTGATGTCTTCTTGATTATGGCGATCATGGCATTTTTCTGAACCCACTTCAGGAATTCGAAGGAAGTGCTGACTTTTACGGCCAACTCAGCCGTCGTCGCGAGGTAACCCTACTCTTGGAACCTCACAAGATTCCACTTGGCCAAAGTGCTGGCCCTCTTGTTGGCTCTATATCTGAGTCGCTTCTGCCTTAACTTTTCTGTTTTGAGCACTTGGCAGCCTTCGGCCCTTCAGGAATACGTCGTAGACTGATTGACAGAGAGTCTAGAGAAGACGCCTGCTCGCGCGTTTGTCAATAGCATCGTCTGAGCTTGCTGGAGATGCTTTGTGGCTCTATTGGTGTTGACGGCCTTGCCCCCAGTCGGAACAGTAGAGAGCCGTTCGAATACGGATTTTCATTTAGGGTGGGATGCTTTGGTGACCACAATGTTCAGCCTCCTCCCCCTTGAGGTCGGTCCGGCCGCTTGGTTTGCCAGGACTTCCGTCAGATAAGCGCTTCCGGCAGGGTAGATGATGAAAGAACCAAATTGACAGGGTGGCTCCTCTCATTGCCGACTGAGACTTGCAGGGAGAACCACGCGGACATTGATCTTGACTACGTAGGGAATCGGGGTCGCGTCAGAAACGAAGCTTGTCTTGGGGGACATGATTGCTGAGTTCGTGATTGTGCCTGAAAGCTGTTAACCTGTACCAAAAAATTATGTCTTTAGTACAAGGAATCGATATATATGTTGATTGAGTTCGCATGAACGTTTAACCCGAAATATGGGAGGAGAGAAGGTCCCACCGGGTGTGCCAGAATCTGTAGGGTGTTTTTCGTTACTCCATTAAGATGGAAAATTCGCGTCGCTTGTCAGGCGTATTATAGATCCCCCTGCCTGGGGTAGACTAGGGTTTATTGATTGTGGGGATTTGAATCTCCGAAAGCCATAGACTAAACTGTCGTTAATTGTCCCTCGCTTTTGGAGCGAGAGAGCCTCCGATTGACAGGTAAAACTGGTCATGCGAACTCAATGTGCAGTGTGCATGTGTTGTATTTTGAAGGAGACTTAGACATATCGGGGGCCTCACAGAGTTTACGAGGGTCCCACTATCCGGATAGCAGGCTGGGGGTCAAGTGGGCTAGTAGCCCCGTTACGAGGTGCGGGGCAGCGCCCTGTTAGAAATTTTTTCTAATGGGGGACGTGTTTTGAGTGTGGAGAGAGAGGGAAAAAGAGGGGTTAGGAGTGTCCTAAAGACGCGTGAGTGGCATGTGGGCCCTGGGCACCTACGGGTCACGTGAGTGGTGTGTAGACGCTGGGTGCCCGCTGGTCACGTGCCCTGCGCGTGGGCGCTGGGTGCCAGTGGGTCGCGTGTGCAGCACGCGACAGCTGGGCGCCAGCGGGTCACGTGCCTTGCGCGTGGGCGCTGAGCACAAGCGGGTCACGTGTGCGGCACACGACCTCTGGGTGCCAGCGGGTCACGTGCGTGGCACGCGACCGCTGGAAACACCAGCGGAAAAAGTGGCTTAGCCCCTGTCCTGGAGTTAAACTCCCGAGGGGGCTTTGGAGTTGAAGTCCTAAACAGGAATTAGGTATAGATTTGGAGTTAAACTCCCAAAAAATTTGGATTTGGAGTTAAAATCCTAAAAGATATGAATTTGGAGTTAAACTCCTTTGAGAATTTGGATTTTTGAGTTGAACTCCTCAAAGATCTTCGGAGATAATCAAAGGGGACCCCTTTCTTCTCCCTTGAGCCTTGGATCCTCCCAAAATGGGATTTTTGGAAGCGGGTCTTCTTCCTCCTCCTCTCTTTTTGCTGGATCTTGGGGGGAAAAAGGCGGTGAGGTTAAAAAAATCTCCTTTTTAGGAATTTGATGGGAGATCTGAACTCCCCTTCAAAGGTTTTATAGTGAAAGTTTATTTAGTTTTGTGAAAATAAGAGCTAAGCTCTTGATTTAATTGGAAATGAGGATGAAGAGAAAAAAACATGAGAAAGAGAAAATGGAGGCACAAACCCTAGATTTTAAGAGAATGAAATTTGTTATTGATTTTCTCATCGTGTCTGCCTTTATAGGCTACACACTTTACACATAGCCCCTTGAGCATTTCTAAATGGCACTTATGCCCCCGCATGCCTCATGTGCTTATTTCTTTTTGCATATAAGCCGTGGGGTTTACAAAATTTTGGGTTTTTTCCCCTATTTTTCATACATTTATTTCTTAAAAAATGCATTTAAACTAATTTATTGCCCCCATTTTGGCATGGAGCCGGCCCATTCCATGCTTGGTTTTGACTTGGGCTTAGGCCAACTTGGCTTGAGCTTAGGTTCGGGCTTAGGCCCACTTGGCTTAGGGTCGATTTTGACTTTGACTTGATTAACCGGGGTGTAACTTTTGACCCCAACAACCATGTGTACCTCAATAATAACAAGTGTGATTAGATGTGCTCATGAAACTAGATTTATGATTAGAATAGTGGTTAACAAAACTAGATGAAGAGAATTTTTGAAAATTTGAAGTTTTAAGATCAATGTCTCCTTTCCTTAAAAAGTTCTTCCCTTTACTTGGTAAAGAATCAATTTTTTCCTTTATTTTTGAAAACTTAGCAAAAAAACAGTTAAATCGTTATTTTGTTTCTTGAGAGAAGCAATTTTCTCGATCAACGTTTCTTGAGAAATATATGATAATTTCAAAGAATCAATTTCGCTTTTAAAAGATGAAACCAAATTTTCATGATCATTCCTCAAAACATCACATGACAAAATCAAAATTTCATTTTCAGTTTTTAAAGCATCAATAGTTTTTTTTATTAAATATCAATTTGTGAAAGAAACACAATTTTCTCCTTCTTGAATTTATCAATTTATGCCAAAAAATCATTTTTTTTTCTAATATATTAATCAAAACATCATTTCTCAAAACTTTTTTTGAACTACTAGAAGATTTTAAAATATCAATTTTACTAGTAAAAATTTCGATCAAACTATTATTTTCTTCTCTCAAAGAATTACAAGAAAAAATCAAATTCTCTTTTTCGCTTTTCAAAGATTCATTAGAAGAAGTCAATTCATTTTTCTCCATTTCCGACAACAAAATTTTATTTTCAAGGAAATTATTTCGAAATACCATATTAAGTTCATCATAAAAATTAGGAGAAGTATCAATAAGTTGATCATGTGTACTATCAAATGAAGAATCGCATTTCTTAAAATCAAATAAACACTCATCATCGTTACTTGTTTCCTCATTAGACAATTCAAATAAATCATTGATGTCACAATGTATGTCATAAGGAGCACTAGCTCGGCTTCCTAGATTGAAAATTTTTACATCAACTGTCATGTTTCCAAATGAAATTTTCATTGAATTATTATGACAGTTAATCGAAACGTTAGCGGTAATTAGGAATGGTCGTCCTAAAATTACCGGAATTTGATTTTTAGGGTTGGAGACAGGTTGTGTTTCTAAAACGATGAAATCTATAGGGAATATAAATTCGCCTACTTTGATTAACACATTCTTAATCTCTCCCTTTGGTTTCTTAATGGAACGATGTGCCAACTGTAAAGTGAATTTTATGGGTTCAAACTCACATATCCCTAGCTGTTCATAGACCGAAAAAGGAAGAAAGTTCAAACTAGTACATAGGTCAAGTAAAGCTCTATTAATGACCTTACCTCTGATAATGCATGAAATTATTGGACAACCGGGGTGCTTATACTTTATGGTTGCATTACATAGGACGTCACTAACATTACCGGTTAGAAAAACCTTCTTAAGCACATTTCTTTGCCTCTTTTAAGTGCAAAGTTCTTTAAGAAATTTAGCATATGATGAAATTTGGTCAATTGCATCTAGTAGAGAGATGTTTACCTTGACTTGTTTAAACGTCTCCATCATCTTCACTACTTTAGCATCATACTTCTTGGCCTTTAAACGCTTTGAATATGGTGCTCTAGACTCAAGAGGGTTATTGC
Source organism: Agapanthus africanus (assembly GCA_030015575.1). Taxonomy (NCBI): domain Eukaryota; kingdom Viridiplantae; phylum Streptophyta; class Magnoliopsida; order Asparagales; family Amaryllidaceae; genus Agapanthus; species Agapanthus africanus. Next base: position 36,246,110 of record CM057339.1, read on the forward strand.
TAGAAAATGGTTGGTATGTAGAATCGAGTGTGGAAGTGGATGCCAGCTGTGCAAGTAGATTGGGAGTCTGCTGCTCCTCATCATCCGGGATCTCTTTAGAATTATCGGGCATTCTAACCTGGTTATCAACCTATTTTCTTGACCTCAAAGTGATTATAGCATTTATTTGAGCGGGATTTATACGTGTATCTTTTGGATTTGTTACAGGTTGGTTAAGTAAGGTGCCCATCTCTCGTCCTCCCAATACTGTAGCTAGATGACCAATCTGCCTTTCAATATTAGCTATGGACAGTTTAAATGGTGTAATTTCATTTTGCAAAAATGTGGCCTGCTGATTATCATTATTAAATTATGTATTGTCATTCCCAACCCTATTAGATGTGTATTGTGTGTTAGTTTGGGCAGGGTTAGGTGCAGGACCTTGTCTTTGGTTTTGGAATTGTTGGCTAGTGTTGCCTTAATTCCATTGTAAATTAGGTTGGTTCCTCCATCCTTAATTGTAAGTTTGAGAATACGGATTATTACTATTATTTTGATATGCAGCATTGGCAGTCTCTTGCCCTTGAGGACCGCTTAGAAGGAGACATTCTTTAGAAAGATGGAAAGAGACTTGACAGTTTAGGCAAGGAGAGGGTTTGCTAACTTGTTGGACGGGGACGGTTGTAGCTGATAACTTTTCTATTGATTTTCTTATTACTGCTAGCTCAGCTTGCATTCCTATAGTAGTTTCAACTTCATGTAACCCTTCCCTAGATGTGGTCGAACATCTCTCACTAGTATTCTCCCATTGCATGGTTTTATCAAATAATTCTTCTAGGAAGTTCCATACATCATCTTCTTTTTTCATCATAAAGTCGCCTTAACACATCAACTCTATCATAAGCTTAGACTCCATACCATCATACACTATCTGGCATAATTCCCACTTAGCTATATTGCGATGTGGGCATTTAATGAGAAGGTCTTTAAAACATTCAAAATATTTCCAAAAAGATTCCCCTAGTTTTTGTGAAAAAGTTCTAATTTCATTTCGAAATTTTGCGGTTTTTAAATGCGGGTAGAATTTTTTAAGGAAAGTTTTAGTAAACTCCTCCCATGTTTGAATAGTGTTGGCCGGCACCCTGTAAAGCTAATGTTTAGCTTTATCAGTGAGGGCAAATTGTATAAATCTAAGTTTTACAGTATCTTAACTTAACTGCTTTAATTTGAACAATTGTCACAAGTCTTCAAATTCCCTTCTAAAGACATAAGCGTATTCTGACTCAAGACTGTGGAATTTGGGAAGCGAGTTTATGAAGGCAGGTTTAATCTTGTAGTCACCAGCGGCTGCTGGCAATACAATACCAGAGGGTAAGGATATGTGAACAAGATAGCATCTATCCTATAGTGTAAGTGCATTGGTGATCGTATCACCCATTTTTTTCAAATGCAAGAAAGTAAATACGGACTTAATAAATCACAACACAAAAAAATGCGCAAGCAATCCCTAAAAACTAGGGTCACCTAGGTCAAGTCACTATACCCGCTTCTAGGCTTCCAAGGGACAAGTTGTAAGATAGATCCTCTATCGCCTCTTTACCAATATTGTAGCCAGGTAAGTGACAGGTAAGTGGGATATATCCGCTATACGAATCACCGAAATAGCGGGCCTAATTAAGTAAACCACTTGCCTTAGACACCACAAGAAAGATACGGATAAACAGTAAATTATCCACAACCTTCTCTTGTCCTATGTGAGCGCGAATGTCCTTAGGGCCGAGTCTAGATATTTTTAAATTAATGTAGGTGAATGCGTATGCTAGGTTTCTGATTTGTAGGGCCTAGGAAGAATGATAAAATGTCACGACCTGAAAATGGCGCGTGACCGACACTTAGATCACGTGAAGTACATAGGACCCCACCATAACCTAAGTAAGCCGAAAACCCAGAAATCTAAACATTTTTAGAAAAATATTGTGGAGGTAAAGTTTTGAAATAGGGGTGTAACGAAACTCAAGTTCTTCTTTTTAAAGTATACATAATGTTCGTTTAAAATACAAGTGGATTATATACTATAATTAGAAAACATTTTCGTCGTTTAAAATTTAGACAGCACATCGTTTGTAAATTTTGATCTAAAAACAGTACATAATAAGAATAATATAGGTATCCCCAAGCGGGAGCTAGCTCTTCACCAATTGGCGAAAACACAACCAAGTAAAATATACGACGCCCAAGGCGAAGATTAATCACAGAAAGAAAGTAAAGAAAACCAAAACATCATCAAATCCAATATAAAAATAATATACACATCTCGCTCTAAATCTGAAAGAATATGCAAGTCTCTGTGTCACGCCCCGCTTCCTAATAGATGGAAACGGTGATGTGTCAAGCCCGCGGTATATTTATCCAGAGAAGGTCATTCCCTAAATAAATATACTAAGCGTATTGAAACAATAATACACAATGCAAGAATAAATTGAGACTGGAAAAATTTTCAACAAATATTTTTATTTACATTCAACTTCAAATATGTACAAATACATGAGTTTATGCTGGAAAGTAAATACAATAAGGAAAATACCTAAACAAGTGGCATACATAAACTGAAGAAAAATGAAGCTAAGCTAGCCCTGAGTAGCTATCTGTCCGTAGTCCTTCTCTGTGACTTTAACCTCCTCCGTCTCGACCGTATCTGACGAACATTCTAAAGGAAGAAAAGTGGGTGGAATGTCCGTCAGTGAACTAGCGCTTGGTAAGTCCCAAAAATAAGTTAGAGTAAAGAAAATGACAATAATAGAATATATATATGACAAATAAGAGTATATGATCATGGGTAAAAATATATTATATGTCTCTATATGCTCACTATATTAACGTTAAGTTCCAAGTGTGAATGTCAACGCAGCCGTAGAAGTATTCACGAGCTTAAGAGTGGGACCCCAGGAACAAGGAACTGTCACGCCCTGCTTCCCAATAGACGGAAACGTTGACGTGGCAAGCCCGCAACGTATTTACTATAAAATAAATGCGTTAAGCGTAATTAATCAATATATAAATGAACAAGAATGACAAGAGTAATAAAATGAACAACAACTTTATTTACATTCAACTTTACATACAATTATTTATAATAAAAGAATACAATGATATAAAGCAAATGCCTAAACAATGGCATACAGAAAATAAGTGCAGGCTGAAAGGAGCTAGTAATCAGGCTGAGTTGTAAACTATTCCAAGTCCTCCTGGTTCGACTCTATCTCCTCAGAGTCCAGTCCTCCTGACGAACATTCCAAAGAAAGAAACAGAAAGAAATGTTATCAGCGAACTAGCGCTCGGTAAGTCCCAAAAGAAGAAATAGAAGATAGTGGGTAATTGTGAAATGAACAGGTAAAGTTGTATATGATCGTTTACAGGTATAGGATAGTTATTCTAATGGGTTATTTGTAGTTTGATAAATAAGGTATTCATGTATATGAGAGGAATCCATCTTACCCCGTGGACTATTATAACATGTAGTACAAGACCCCGTCATAACCCACGGGACAACGGCACGTGAATTCATGTAGGTATCTTTTAAGTGACCTCTCGTGCCACGATATACATTCCGTACCAATCTACTCTTTTATCCCCACGTAATGTATTGTATAAATTATGTTTACAAGCCTTGGCCGAAACCATGGATACAAAATATTCAGGTTCATATTCAGGATGTAATCATGTGTTTAAGTAGTCATGTTGAGTTCATGTCAAATTATAACCATAGTTCGGTCAAGTCAAGTTAAGTATGCAGGTTTGATTTTGATATGGATTTCGAGTGTTCAAGTTCATGATCAAGTATTCGAGTTCGTGTTTGATTTTTTATTCAGATTTGAGTTTGGACTCAGATTGAGTCAGACACTTGTGAATAGATTTAACTCTTGAATTCTTAGGTTCAGGAGTTATCGGCAACTGCTGAACATGAACGGCAGGATTTGTGTGTTTTTCCAAGACAATTGTCATTGATGACTCCATTAAGTTGTCTAACCTGAATAGGCAAGCACTCACTTTCTCCGGCTCCCTGAGACTCAAGAGAATTGATCCCGCTTAAATCTATATTTACTAGAGTCTTTAAAATACTGTTTTGTATATCTCGAGGGATTTTATGAGAAATATTTTTAATATAGTTAAAAATAAAATCTCGAGGGTGATTTGTATTACTTAGGGTTTTCATGAACATGTATTTTAAGTATTTGTGGTATTTTTATGATAAATACTTAGATTTTAAAAGTTTATAGTATTTTATTGAAAACTAGCCCTTTTTAGTAACTTGATGGTATTTTATTGACATTTTTTAATCTTTCACTTTTTATAAAAATATAGTTTCATAATATAATGAAAATATGGATTTATAATTTTATATAATTTTTAATTTTAAAAATTAGTTTTATTTAAAAAATTCGCATTTCTTAAAAAACCGTGTTTTATTTCCTTTCGAGATCGAATACTCCGTGAGAAGTGCTGCATCTCGCTCTACTATCTCCAGGATGTGCGATAGTCTGCACCATCTATTAGCGGGTCCCCTAACGAGAGTTGTAGATGCATAATTGCAAAGAAATACAAATACTGCTTTAAAAGAAACCCGGTTTTTTTAAAAATATGTGGTATTTTATTGTAAAGATTATTCTTTGAACCAAACATATATATATAAGCATCATGCTATGAAAATCAAAGTATGCGTGTGGGGTAGGTCGTTACCCCGTAAAGTTTTTCCTAAAGGTATTTAACAATTATTGAAAGAGGTGATATTAAAGTTCAAGCTATTTTAATGAAAATGTCCGTTATATGTGTATTGCACATGAAATTTTGGTTTCATAAAAAGACAATGGATGTGAGTTTGTTTTAAAAAGATATTAGGGTGATTATATGACATTTAGACATATCAAGCATGATAAAATGTTTAGAAACGAAGATTGTTACGTGTTAACTCCACTTTTGTCGATATTTTTAAAAATTACGAATTGATATGAAAGAGAAGGAAAGAAGAGGGAATTACGTTTGGAAATTTTAAGCAAAGGGTGAGGAAGAGAAAGAGTGTCTTCGTGTCGTCGCGGGAGCTCCAGAAATGGCTTCGATCTTCAACGGAACAAGTTTGCTCGCTAACTCCACTTACACTTAGGAACTTTTGAGAGAATTTTTACTAGAATTTTCAGAATGGTGCCGAGGTAAAATATGGGGTGGTATTTATAGTGGAGAATTAGGATTTGGGAATTAAAATTTTGGATTATAAAGCATTAAAATGATATTAATTAGTGAAATGAAAGCTCTCTGTTTGATTGCAGAGAAATCAAACAGTGTAGAGGAGTTAAGAGGAGCTAAAGAGACAAATGTGCAAAGCATGGATCAAAATGGGCTCATCAAAACCGTCCCCGCCAGCCCTATAGCCAATTTGGCCGGTCGGATCTCGAGGACTTGCCTCAAGATTCGTGCCAAGAAATCTAAATTTTATTGATAAAAAGAGGCATAGGGAGGCATCGATACCTCTTTTCATTTCAGAAATTCAGATCTGACAAGTCTTGTGTTGATGTTTGGAGAGAGCCATCTGTAAAGTAAGTAGGTAATTTCAATTCTTGCCCTAAGTAATTTTTCATTCTCTGCCCTAGATTAAATTTAATTCCTTGCCCTAGTTAGATAGTTAGATGTTTAATTCAATTGCCCTAAATTAATTTAGTTTTTATATTTAATTAATCCATTCACACCGTTTGGAATTAACTCGTAAGAGCGATTAGGAAATTCACAGCATCCCTATGGACCGACCCGTACTCACCGGCTAGCTACATGCGACGCCGTTCTTGATTGCGGTTAATAAATTCTTTGAGACCAAATCAAATGGCGCCGTTGCCAGGGATGGCGTGTCATTTTCTTTTTGCAATTTCGGGTTAATATAAAATTAAAAAATCATAAAAACTAAAAAATATAAAAATATAAAAATTTATCATCTTTGTATTTTGTGAAGGGTATTTTTTTGTTTGAATTTTGCAGGATCTACAATCGAGACGGATCTGGAAAAATCTAGAGTTCGAAACAGAAAAAGATACATCAAAACAGAAAGAGGTTGGAAAATCATAACAACACAATTTTTTGGAGACCTGAAGCCTCCGTACCGCCGCCATTCCGCCGCGCAAGCGAGCTCCCGCCGCTGAACCGCCGCGTCATGCTGACGTCATCGAGCGAAATTTTCACTGTTTGTTTCCTTTTTCCCCCTACTGCAACCTAAAATATATCTTTTGTCAAATCTCCTGCAGGATTCTTTGCGCTTAAAAATCTTCCCCCTTCTAATAACAAATCTTGTGCAGGATTCTTTGCGCCGCGCATAAAATAAAAATCTTTGATTGCAAGTGATTTACTGTTTTGCATATCTTTAATCGGACTTTAAGGGGCTTTTGACCAATTCAGATTGGGTGGGGATTTCATCACCCTTCCCAGGACCCCAGAAATCACATAAGGCATTTGCATTGACCAATCTTTAATTAAAAAAATACTAGACTCAGTCCTAAGGACTTCGAGCTCAATAGGACAGAGGACTAGTTATAGGCATCGATCGTTTATCCTAACCTGACTTTGCGGTGTCTAGACAAGTGTGTCAAAGGCTAGTGGTTATTAATTAGGCCCACTACTGTGGTTCCTTCCCACTTACCTGGCACTTACCTGGCCGCAATTGGCGGTGAAGAGGCGGTTTGAGGTCCTATCTCTAACCCTTTGGAACAGTTAGGAGCTGTCTAACTGACCTAGGTGATCCTAGATCTAGGCCTGATTGTGCATTTTTAGTTGATTGCATTTGTGTCAAAGCCCTTTATAAAATCTTTTTTGCAAACAGTTCCAAATAAGAGAAAAAGAAAAAAAAAGAAGTTTTTTTTATAAAAACATGCAAAAATTTTGTCGCTAAGAAATCCTTGCACCCCACTTGCACCACCCACCTTCTTTCTCTTCTCCCTTCTTCCATCATGGGTACCCCAAATCATAAATCACTTGCCGAACTTTGGTATCCCGAACCTAACTTTGCGTCGTACATCAATTGTTTCGGTCGATTTAAGAAAGATCCCACCGTGCCTAAAATTTCTTTGAAAGATCAAATAGAAGCGTCTAGGAGAAACAGTTTGACTTTCCAACCCACTTTGTGTCAACCAAGTCAACCTTTACCACCTTCATATGTTGATACCACTTTTTCAAGTCCTGCTGTAACTCCTAAACCGATGTCCATTGCTGAGTATATTGCTCAATCTCGTAGCCGATGTTTCACCCCTCTCCACACATCTAGTTCTAGGGATCAACAAGTCCATTCACCTTTTTATCCACATGTTGACCCTACTCCTATCCAACCATCCAATTCCTACCAGTCCTACCCGACTTTCCCACCTTCACTAGATATTGCCTCTACACAGCCATTTGGGAGTTTCACGTATCCATACAGTTTTGAATCTTTTACCGAAACCCCTCCACAACCCATGTCTAGTTTGGAACAGTCATTGGAGGCTTATATTGCAGCAACAAACAAAATGGTGAGGAATGTGGATGCGTCCGTAGCCGCCCTTATACAACCTAGTGAACCGGTCGCTAGTTTCCAACTAGCTTCAAATTTTTCAATGTATGAGGAGGCGGTTGGACAAAGTGAGATTTTGAGATGAGCGAGTGAGTTCTACACATTCCCAAATCAGACCTACCCTTACCCAATTGAAGCCCACAACTCCGGTTTTCCATCGATTGTCCCAAATGATTCACCAGTTGAAAATAAAAACGAGTTGTGTGATTTTGTAGTGCTTGATTTGCCAGATTGTGAAGAACTCCTTTCGAGTGAAACCATACTTAATCCTTTCGAACTTTACACCTCCACTCTAGAACCGAAAGTGATAAATATCCATGCTTTTGATGAGGTGTCAGAAAAAATTGATTTTCACTTGATTGAGGATATAGACGCCGGGAATATTTTGGATGATGAACCTGTAGATTTGATTGAAATTTTATGTCCAATTCATCATCCCGAGTCATTAGATGTTTCTCCCGAACTTCATATGCGTCTTGATTTTGATGATAATGGCATGGATGAGTTAAATATTGAGGAGAATTATGAGGATAGTATTGAGGAGAGTATTGAGGATAATATTGAGGTTGAACCATTTTTCTTTGATGTGTCGGATTTTCCTATTCATCCTCCCAACCCTTTAACTGTTATACTTCCTAAATCACCCTCCTTCCTTTCCATCGTTCCGACCACGCCTAATATCACGCTTGAAGACTGTGAGCTTAAAATTTTTTTTTTTGAATCTGACACGGTTCTCACAGCCAATAACACTTACGAGTGTTTCACTTTTTCGGACGATGTTGAAAACTCACCTCCCGAGTTTGAGTCATTTACATTTTCAGATGAGTTAGTTGAACCATCAGACTCGGTTGCTTACAGTTGTTTTGAACCATTGATGGAATCTTTTAAGTTCGAGACAGATTACTTAGGTGAGAGTATGACTATCCCTAATTCACTCCCTTCCCTACTTTCCATTGTTCCGACCGTGCAAGTGACTGTTACGCTCCCATCTCCTATACCAAGTTCGGCGTACCCATGCCTTCTTGCGAATCTTGAGGGATTTGACCCCATTTCACGACGAGTTGATAGATTAGCACAATCACTTCTAACACATCGGTCATCACAAATTGCGCTAATTTATTCACTCGATTTACACCTAAAGATCGTACTCTACTTCTTTCTCTTTTCCGCCATTCTTCTCCCCCACCGAGACTGTATCCCATTTCTACCTTCACACGGTCTCGTGTGCTTCTCATCTCTTTCCTTTCCACTCCATTCTTTCACCAACTCGACCATTACCACGATAAGATTTTTGAATGGTTGGTGCTAACCTTTGGCTTGTGTAAGGCCAAGCTTAGGTTTGGGGGGAACCTTGTTGTATATATGTACATATATTTTTGTTTTCTTTTTCTATAAATAAAAAAAGAAAAAAAATTTAAAAAAGAAAAAAAAGAAAAAAAAATTATACATAAATAAACAGAGGAGTGCCGACAATTTTGACCCTCTTGGTGCAGCATGACAGTGAGGACACTGTCAAGTTTAAGTTTGGGGGTATGCTCGGTATGTCTTCTTCCTTCGCATTCATTTGTACATATTTTTGCATTTGCATATTTATTTTAAAACCCATAAAAATTAAAAATTTTCAAAAATTATAAAAATTAATGTATTCAATTTTGGCCGTATTTGACTTGAGTTTGACAAATAGGTTAACTAGCTAGGAGCAACTAGATCTTAGACTTAGTAAATTAAAAATCCTAAAATAACCTTTCTTAAAGTTTAACGGTAGAAAGTATATGCCTTTATAGTTTATTTAGAAATAGGCAAATTTTGGGTTCACTTCTCGGGCTAAGTCGAAACAAAGGAAAAGTATTGATATTTTTATTAAAGTATAAATTTGAAAAAAAATTCCTAGCTTAAGTTTAGATTCTGAAAATGTATACCTTACAAACTGCACAATCACGCACCTTGAAACTTGGAATAGTAGAAGAGACCTTGAAATGCTCTTGTCTAAAGTCCTTAGTACAATGAAAAAAGAAAAAAAAAAGTGTGAATAAAGAAAAAAAAATGAACACTGGTTTTTGTGATTACTTAAGGCTGTAAAAATAGAAAAATATTTAGCGAGAGTGCTTCATCACCCAGTGCCTTAGACCAACTGGTTTGGGAGTCACTGCTAAAAGCCTTGGGTGTTGCAAGTGTTAGTAATATGTATGCCCTAGAGGCCATTACTGTACATAGGATGTATATTATAGTGGATGCTGGGACATATATAGGGAGGACTTTCTTGCTCGACATGATAGTATGCTATCTGGTTGATCTTTACCTTAACGTGTACACTGATTGTCTCTCTGTTACATGTTGGTAAAGCCCTTAGGATCTGTACTTGACTACCTGGACTATGATGCGGATCATACTAGTGGGGACATGGTAGTCCATAAGTACATCCTTCAAAGTCCCTAGTCGTGGGTGTATCGAGACGGGGCATCGATATACCAGAGTAGACTAGCGTGTACCTTCTCGACCCATACAGATGGGCGATGGATGATCCCATATCCATTGGTGTTTGACATCAGAGATGATATACGGGTGCTCAGTAGAGACTGGGTACACTGGACGGACTCGCCGAGAACTCCCAGATGGTATTATACCTTACGTCAGATGGCAGTTCTCTGGTGACACTGGTACAGAGTAGTCTGTTGACCCGAGATCGTCATAGAGTCTTGTGTGGTTCCCACTGTGCTTTGATTTCCATCTTACCACGTCCAAGAGGGCGTGCAAAACGGTGGTTTTTGGGTACAGTCCCGAGTCACATGGAGGCAATGAGCGATAGGAGGGAATTCGTCTCTCCCGGTATAGGGGGTTGATGTTGCGCTGTGTTCGATTGGCTATAACAGGAAATCCCTGGCCAGGGTTGCTGAGATTTACTGGTAAGTGTTACCAGTAGTTTCTCGAATTGTTATAGACCTCATATCGACACGACTTATCGAGCTATTGGGGTCTGACGTTTACCACCCCTAGGCGAGATATGCGACATATCAGACGATCAGACCGGACTGTACGGTAGTGTTACTGGTTGGATTCACTAGAGTGTGAGCGGGCTTGCTCGTCGATCTTCTGATCGCTCAATACCCGGGTGGCCGTTACGTTTAGCAGACCACTTGCGGCTTGTGGGTGATTGATATGATCATCACCTGCTGCCGGCGTATTGACGAGTCTTTAGAGTCCTACACAGAGGTTTCCTGGCTCAAGCGAAACGAAATAGGAGCGCATATGAGATATGTACGGGACCGAGAATAATGCGTGTATGTGATACCGTATTCCATTCTCGCGATAAATGTATCGATTGGTTGTATGCGATATAACCTAGTTATCGATTCAAGCATTGATTCGATAAACCGATACATAGGATACTAGTCGGTTATATGCGATATGACCGGATCGTTAAATCAAGTGTTGATTTAATGATTTAATGTATAATTATATATTTGATATATTACTTTGCGTTAACTAGTATCGGTTCACTTTAAATGGATATTCTCACTCGGATGTGCACATTGTATATGTGATATACTTTTTGTGCAATTGATTGTATCATGTTTGATGATACATGTTTGCTTTGGTTAAGTGTAAAGAATTAAACCTATGGTTAAGTATATGGTTAGGTTTTTATTTATTTATCCATTAATTTATCTATTTATTTTTGGATTAATAAAGAGAGAAGAAAACAAAATGGTTGCATTGATTCATGAAGTTTCTTGAAGCTTCATTCAACTTTGACCATTTTGTCTTCATCTCGTTAACCTAACCATTAACTAACACTAGTCTATTCTCTACACCTAACTATGGTTGGAATTATGATAAGGATTCATTTTTCTTTTCAATTTAATGATCTTATCATAATACTAGCTTCTTCTTCTTCATCTTCTTCATTGAAGAAAACCTTTCTTCATCAATGGTGGATTGATGAAATGAGTGAGAAATCCAATTCTAAAGTCTACCCACTTCCTATTTCTTCATCCTCTACCTCTTGCCAAGTAGTAGAGTGTGTTTCCTTCACAAGTTTCATGACTTGGTGAAGTGGGAGCTTGATCTAGCGATGCCTCGACGTAGATCATCTTCGGCATGGACATCGACGACCTAGCCCGCCTATTCTCCGATGAAGCCGATGCTAGAGCCCGGGAATTCATTTGGACAGCAAGGGGACTTCGTTGCGGAGCTATGGAGGTGGAGCACCGGATCTACAAAGGTTGTATTTCCGTATAAACCTTAGTTAAGTTGTTAACTAGTTTTGTTTCGCCTAGTTTTCTAGCCAACGATCCGTAGTCGGGTTTCTCGGCACCGTTAAAATTTGAAATTGGCATGGTTGATGCCTTGTGAGACCTCTTAAGAGTGCCTAGGAACCCTACAGTGGTATCAGAGCCTAGCTAGAGCCTTAGGCGAAGTCTAGACGGAATTTGAAACCCGAACGAACCCGAAACCCAACTCAAAACTTGCTCTCTGTACTTTTTCTGAAATCGTGGATTTTTCGAAATTAAAAATATGCAGAAAATCAAGCAGGGTTTTCTAGGAATTACTGTAAATTTCGTGGACCTAATTCATCTAAACCGCCGCGGTTCCGCGGCATGAGCATGGCTCATGCGGCGGATCCGCGGCCGTACGGTCGATTTACACAGTAAAAGTTTCACAGTAATTCCTCCTTAGTTGTGCTGTATTTTCTGGGATATTTTAATATTTATTATAGAGTTGAGTTTTCTGGGGTTGTTTTGGGGATTCGAATGTTCGATCGGATTATCAAATTTTGTCTGTGTGGCCTTCCGGATAAATTTTAGAATATGTTAAAAAGTTTGACCGGATATAAATACCCAATTTTTCCCCTGTCGGGAAATTTTCAAGTGTTGGATTTTTCCGTAGTTTAAAGACGTTCTAAGTAGTGCAAGTAACGCGATGGTCCCTCTAGAAGACAACAAACCTTAACTCGATTATGTGACCGTCTTGAACTGCCCTTTGAACCTTCGGGTTTGGGGCAGTACAGCGTGCCACATGTGAGGCGTTGGCTTGACCCTTCCACGGCTGGACCGTTGGTACTGAGGCACGAACTGAATGTTGTTAGACTTGTTTCATGTGTTGATCTGTATCGGGAAAACTTGGGTGTTTGACTGTTCGATCGAAAAGTTTAACATTTTCTATTTATCTGGAATGTGATACAATAATTGGAATTCACAAGAAGTTATGAGATAACTGAATGAATGTTATAAACATAGCACTTTAGTCTCACTTGATCGGTTGCCACGGAATTTTGATGCGATCAAAAGTCCGTCGCAATCACGTAGCGTACGCGGATACTCGCCGGGTAAACTTAATAGACAGCCTCACTCCATAGCCCCGACCAAATGACTGTAGGAGAACCCCGTCGCCGAAAGCATCCGTTCGGGTGCTCGCGGAAGCGGTGTTCCGCCTTAGTGCACTTCGTCGACAGCATCGGGGGTGCGGCCGCCTACTAAAGTTTGCGACGAGCATTCGATCAGGATGTCGGGAATCTTGTTGAATTGCCCGACTTGATATTGAAAAGTGTTTTCGATAATGAGACTAAAATGCGGGGTTTCTAATTGTTAGGCATGCGATGTCTAAGGAATTCATTTGGTCAGGCATGCGATGTCTGAGGTGGTTGCGGATTCCAACTGTTGTATTTTTACACTTTCTTTTCTGTGACCGTAAGTGTAATATGTGATATCGCCGGTTTCGTTGCTATATGTCAACGACAATTGGGATGCGCATATTTACTTACGTTGAAGACATGTGATGTTATGTGTTGCTGGATATGTTATACTGGATCGTCATGTTTGAATAGCCGGGGGTTTTTATGTGAGATGAGTGTTTTTCATTTTCATTCATGTAAAAACTTGTATGTAATATTCTTTTATTGGGGCACTTCCAGGTTGCGGAAGATGTCATCGTTTGTATATTATTTACTTTTCCGCACTAGGATAGACCCAAGGAGGGGAGCACAAGTAACCGGGTTCTGGAGTCCAGTGGGAGACCAACTCGAGGAGTCGAGTCCGGGTCTCCTAACTCTAGAATTGGTAGGGTTACTTGCCGCTCTCGTAGGGGTCTAGGGGTGTGGGTTTGGCTATTCATCGCGACCGTGGAATCCGTGTTTTATACTGGCTCGTATTGAAAACACGGAATTCCTAATATATCCAATATTTCATATGATTCTTCTGCTGCGATATCTGTGATGTGATCATGTGATATTCTGTGATAGATACAGTACATAGTATATATGATATATTATATAGGCGTTACTTATGTTTTACACCCGCGCTAGCCCTGACCCGCTCTGCCGTTAGTTACCTAACCTAACGGTGCACGAGGGGACATTGAGGCGAATGCGGATGGCATAAGTGTACGTCGTATTTATCTGTGATGTTTAGGTACTTAAATGATGGGACTTTATTAATGTGATTAATGAAAGAAAAGAAACCTAAGATGTTGTAGAATCGAATTTCAAAATAAAACAGGTAGCTACAGTTCTTGCTTTGCATAGCGGTATATATGATATACCCTGCACCTTATTCGATGAGGAAAGGACCGAGATCCCTTCACCGGGAGTGACTCCTTTAGCAATAACTGGCAGATGCTACACACTCAGTTTGTCTTTTGATTGCTTTTAAGAGTTTTGCTTTGCACAGTGATATATATGATATATCCCGCACCTCATTCGACGAGGAAAGGACCGACGATCCCTTCACCAGGAGTGACTCCTTTAGCAAAACTAGAAAAGCCTCAAAAGCACTCCATTTTTAAAATCATTTGATTCTACAACGATATAAAGTTCATTACGCAAAAGGTTTTCTTAAAAACCTGACGTAGCCCTCCGTCATTTCAGATAAGTCCTAGTTAGTATTCGTGCTGCGTTTGTTGACTCAGTCAAGGCGTAGTGTGCGGTAGCTGATTAGTGCTTATCTGCAAAGCATATGATGCGATTGGATTAGGGTAGTCGTGCGGCCTTGTTGACTCAGTCAAGGGTCGTGCGGGTGGGTTTAATTCAATCGAGAAATGACGGGTTGAACTTTACTTGTGGTCTATGATTTGTTGACTCAGTCAAGGTCATAGATCGCTTGGGGCAAAATATTATCGGGAATTTCAAGTGTTGAAATTTGCAATGAGATTGCATACCTTCTATGAGATAGTTGGATCCCGATACCCGCTGTGAGTAAGAGTTACTCCTGGGAGAGTTTTATACATTACAATTAGCCGATCAAGTAGGTGTCTAGAAAGGTGTCAACGGGGTTACGCCTCTGGGAAAACGAGGTTTACATTAATTAGGTTCGTGCGAAAGCACGGGGGACCTCCCTCAAAGTACCGACACTGGCCTGGCTGAAAGATTGGCGAACTTGTAGTGTGTAATTAATCCCGGCTAGTCTTTCCTTTTAGGGTTTGAAGGAAGATTTGATAAAAAGCAGTGGGAGCCATCCTGATTAGATAAAATAATAACCAATCTATTCTTGAAAGAGCGCACGCTGAGTGTTTTCTTCTCTCTCTCTCCAGGTAGCGACCATATCACGCCTTAATCAAGATAATAATACGGAATATTGACCGAACCCGCTTGTTATACTGAGCTGGGGAACGTTGGTCCCGCTCCAACTTATAATTGTTATAAGACAGAGCAGGAAATTGGGGAATACCAGAATTCCCGTGCCGCCCAAACGAAGAGAGTGCATGCTGATGCATCATCTTCGGGTGTGTTCATTACAGAGAACTGTTTCTCAGTATCCTTTACGTCCTGGGTATGTGATACCAGATCAGGATCCCAGATATGTAATCTGTTACATAGGGCTACAGAAAGGTAGAGAACTGAGAACGGGTGATAAGTTTCATGAGGCAGAAAACGGGGCAAGTGTTGCAGCCAAGTCTGTTGGTCACTGTCACCCTGTATTCCAAATACATTGATTCTGAACGAATGTTATTAGATACCGAACCTGATATACAAAATCATATCTGTCTCTTTATTAGTAAAGAAATGATAAAATTTTGTATTGTTGGATAATGTTTTGAACATTTCCTATATCAAAAGTTGATCGGTTCAGGCACGTTATCTAAAAGCATTGATGTTCTAAATCAAACTACAGTTCTTAGTATATGGAACACACATAAGAGGAAGAGTTCAGAAATGAACGGATCCTTCTTAAGGTATTGTAAACTAGGTCAGATCAATGTGACCCGACTAGCTGAAGTTACATGTAGATGCATATTTAAATCACTTTGAATTTACATCTTGTGAAACTCGCCAGTCATGTCACAAAGATAAGATGACCATAGCTCCGTTTACTGGAAACAGAGAAAGAGTTAGTGAACTCTTGGGATGATACATGTTGATGTATGTAGGTCCCCTGTCTACACATGCCAAGACCGGTTCTTTGTACTTCATTACATTCTCTGATGATCTTTCGAGATTCAGACCTATGTTCCTGTTGAAACACAAGTCCGAACCTTTTGAGATATTCACAGAATATAAGTTAGAAGTAGAGAACCAAAATACGGGTAAAAGTATTATGTCCTTTGATGCGATCAAGGAGGAGAATACTTGTGCACGGAATTCCTGGACTATTCTAAAGGAGAATGAGATTCTCTCTCAGCATTACTCCTCCGAATACACCATAGCACGTTGGTGTATCGGGGCGGAGCAATCACACCCTATATGATAAGGTGTGCTCTATGATGAGTACTACCGAGTTACCTTTTTCCTTTTGGGAGTTATGCGCTTGAGAAGCTGCATACCTATTGAATAGGGTTCAAATCAAATCAATTGCCTACCACTTCATATGTGATATGGAAAGGGAAGAGCCCATGTCTTAAGCTAGTTAAGATTTGGGGATGACCGGCCTATGTCTGAAAGCAAAATCCGGACAAGCTCGAGGCAAAGTCTGTAATGTAGAACTGGAAAGGTTCCAGCTATACAAACCGCAGCTGATGATTTGATAGAACCAAAGGATTCAGTAGATTCCAACGAACCTCAGCCTCTCCGCCGATCTAGTAGGTTTCCTCACCCACCTGAGAGATACTTCTGTTTCTCTATGACAGTGGGAGCGAGGATTGCATCATGAGATGATGACCCAACTAGCTTCGAGCTGGCCATCAGGAGTGGGACTCCGTAAGAATGGCTGGATGCTTAGTGATCTGAGATGGAATCCATGTACACCAACAAAGTATGGACTTTGGTTGCTATATCTGAAGGGTTAAATTCCCATCACAAGCAAGTATATCTTGAGAAGATTACTTGGTGTACTTGGAAAGGTTGAGACTTTCAAAGCTGGACTTGTTAAAGGTTTTCGTTATCGACCAGGCATGGATAATGATGAAACCTTTTCCAGTACCTATGCTTAAGTCCATCCAGATACTACTTGCCATGGCTACATACCATGACTACGATATCTGGCGGTTGGGTGTCATGACTGCTTTTCTAAATGATATTTTAGAAGAGTGCGTCTATAAGTACACAGCCAGAGGGCCTCATAGACAGTGGGAGCAGCGGAAACGTGTGCAAGATGCTTTATAGGATAAAGCAGGCATCGCGGAGTTGGAACATCTGTTTTGATGGAATAGTCAAAGAGTTTGACATCATCAAAATGGTAGATGAACCTTGTATATACAAAAAAGTAGTAGGGAGTATGGTGATGATCCTCGTAGAGTACGTGGATGACATACTCTTGATAGGGAAGGAGTTTCCTATGCTACGCTCGGTCAATCTCCGCTTATCACCATAATTCTCCATATAGGATCAAAGTGATACCTCCTAAATCCTGGATTTTGGATCTATGAGATAGATCTAAATGGATGTTAGGATACTCACTAGCTGTAGTGAGATGGTATCAATCGACCCTGGGGAGAATCACTGGAATGGTTCCAGGGTGATAAAGACGACTGAATGTCAGTCACAGGCATTGTCTTTACCCTCAGTAAAGGGACGGTATGTTGGAAGAGTTCCAAGCTAGATACCGTGACATACTAGACGATAAAGGCACGATACATCGCTATAAGATGCTACCAAAGAGGCAGTCTGGATGTATATTTGTTCATAAGATGAACTTAGTTCCTCCCATTGTGTGACAATGGAGTTGTGGCTTATGCCAAGGAACGCCCGTCCCATCAGTGATCCAGACATATTCTAAGGCAGTATCACCTGATCATGGAGATGGTTGATCTCCAAAGTGATCAAGGTTAGGAGAGTAGACTCAGAGAACAACACAGCGGATCCACTCACAAAGGCCTGTTCCCAGAGAGAGACTTTTATGGGATGGTTGAGTATGAGATACTGCAACCACTGCTACAGATGGCCCTAGTGCAAGTGGGAGATTGTTAGTTATATGTATGCCCTAGAGGCCATTACTGTACATAGGATGTATATTGTAGTGGATGCTGGGACATATATAGGGAGGACTTTCTTGCTCGACATGATAGTATGCTATCTGGTTGATCTTTACCTTAACGTGTACACTGATTGTCTCTCTGTTACATGTTGGTAAAGCCCTTAGGATATGTACTTGACTACCTGGACTATGATGCGGATCATACTAGTGGGGACATGGTAGTCCATAAGTACATCCTTCAAAGTCCCTAGTTGTGGGTGTATTGAGACGGGGCATCGATATACCAGAGTAGACTAGCGTGTACCTTCTCGACCCATACAGATGGGCGATGGATGATCCCATATCCATTGGTGTTTGACATCAGAGATGATATACGGGTGCTCAGTAGAGACTGGGTACACTGGACGGACTCGCCGAGAACTCCCAGATGATATTATACCTTACGTCAGATGGCAGTTCTCTGGTGACACTGGTACAGAGTAGTCTGTTGACCCGAGATCGTCATAGAGTCTTGTGTGGTTCCCACTGTGCTTTGATTTCCATCTTACCACGTCCAAGAGGGCGTGCAAAACGGTGGTTTTTGGGTACAGTCCCGAGTCACATGAAGGCAATGAGCGATAGGAGGGAATTCGTCTCTCCCGGTATAGGGGGTTGATGTTGCGCTGTGTTCGATTGGCTATAACAGGAAATCCCTGGCCAGGGTTGCTGAGATTTACTGGTAAGTGTTACCAGTAGTTTCTCGAATTGTTATAGACCTCATATCGACACGACTTATCGAGCTATTGGGGTCTGACGTTTACCACCCCTAGGCGAGATATGCGACATATCAGACGATCAGACCGGACTGTACGGTAGTGTTACTGGTTGGATTCACTGGAGTGTGAGCGGGCTTGCTCGTCGATCTTCTGATCGCTCAATACCCGGATGGCCGTTACGTTTAACAGACCGCTTGCGGCTTGTGAGTGATTGATATGATCATCACCTGCTGCCGGCGTATTGACGAGTCTTTAGAGTCCTACACAGAGGTTTCCTGGCTCAAGCGAAACGAAATAGGAGCGCATATGAGATATGTACGGGACCGAGAATAATGCGTGTATGTGATACCGTATTCCATTCTCGCGATAAATGTATCGATTGGTTGTATGCGATATAACCTAGTTATCGATTCAAGCATTGATTCGATAAACCGATACATAGGATACTAGTCGGTTATATGCGATATGACCGGATCGTTAAATCAAGTGTTGATTTAATGATTTAATGTATAATTATATATTTGATATATTACTTTGCGTTAACTAGTATCGGTTCACTTTAAATGGATATTCTCACTCGGATGTGCACATTGTATATGTGATATACTTTTTGTGCAATTGATTGTATCATGTTTGATGATACATGTTTGCTTTGGTTAAGTGTAAAGAATTAAACCTATGGTTAAGTATATGGTTAGGTTTTTATTTATTTATCCATTAATTTATCTATTTATTTTTGGATTAATAAAGAGAGAAGAAAACAAAATGGTTGCATTGATTCATGAAGTTTCTTGAAGCTTCATTCAACTTTGACCATTTTGTCTTCATCTCGTTAACCTAACCATTAACTAACCCTAGTCTATTCTCTACACCTAACTATGGTTGGAATTATGATAAGGATTCATTTTTCTTTTCAATTTAATGATCTTATCATAATACTAGCTTCTTCTTCTTCATCTTCTTCATTGAAGAAAACCTTTCTTCATCAATGGTGGATTGATGAAATGAGTGAGAAATCCAATTCTAAAGTCTACCCACTTCCTATTTCTTCATCCTCTACCTCTTGCCAAGTAGTAGAGTGTGTTTCCTTCACAAGTTTCATGACTTGGTGAAGTGGGAGCTTGATCTAGCGATGCCTCGACGTAGATCATCTTCGGCATGGACATCGACGACCTAGCCCGCCTATTCTCCGATGAAGCCGACGCTAGAGCCCGGGAATTCATTTGGACAGCAAGGGGACTTCGTTACGGAGCTATGGAGGTGGAGCACCGGATCTACAAAGGTTGTATTTCCGTATAAACCTTAGTTAAGTTGTTAACTAGTTTTGTTTCGCCTAGTTTTCTAGCCAACGATCCGTAGTCGGGTTTCTCGGCACCGTTAAAATATGAAATTGGCATGGTTGATGCCTTGTGAGACCTCTTGAGAGTGCCTAGAAACCCTACAGCAAGACTAGGAAGTACGCTTTAATGTGCTAACGCATCTTTTAATCGGTTGTTGGTACCTCAAGAAGTATTAACGGTCTCATGAAGGATGTGTAAGCAAAATTCAATTAAAAATTCACCAATAAATAAGTGCTTTGGACAACGGACAAGGGTATGATTGCTTGATTGGAATTTCCAAGTGTAGGGGTGATCTATACACACACGTAGGGGTATGTGATTGGGATTTAGATGAGAGAAAGGAGTGAAGAATAGAACTTGTATCTTTAGTAGAGTTGATAAAAATTCTTAAGTGGAGATGGAAACCTAGAAGGAAAACTTAAGAAATGCCGAATGCTAAGTAAGTCTATAGAACATATATAATCTTAAGTTAAATAATGAGGAAGTGTGAAGAATATGGGTGGATAATCTACGAGTCGACGATAATAGAATTCCTTGTTAGAAAACCTTATTGGAGAATTAAAGTCGATGGGCCGAATTGATAGGATTTTGTGGGTAGTATCCGCTGAAAACCCTCAGGAGACAACACTCCTCCTACTAGGGACACCTAGAGGTTTAACGGCTTGTTGCACGAGCTCAGTGCGATCGCGTTTCCCTGCAAAAGTGCGATTAGGTTTTTATAGAGAATAAAAAATAAGTTTGCTCGAGGACGAGCAAAAGATAATTTTGGGGGTATTTGTTCACACCATAATATTGTATTATTATATTTCTCATTCTTATTCTTTTTATAAATAAACAGGTGCCTTTGACGCATGTCTGCTACATATTACAGGTTATAGGTTCTTGGAGAGAAAACAGTGAAAACGATGAAAAGACGATGTAAAAGTGGACTTTGACCAACAAACAGAAGACTCTTGATCAAGCCTACATCAAAGAAAAAATTCACAAAGTACAAGGCAATGCAAGGTCCAAGATTATAAAGTAAACGGTTAAAAGTCCACTGCAATTGTTCACTGGAGATCTGGAAGAAATAGAGAAGCCAAATTGAATAAAGATCTAAAGAAATAAAAAGCCCAAGAAGCCCAGAATCAGTCCCAAAATTTCCAGACATAAAATTTTACCAAATCTTGGAGTCTACTTTGACTAGGTCTTCCTATGGATATTTTGGTAAATGTAAACATGTGAATCAATTGTAACCTAGGGTTTACTATCCTCTATAAATAGGAACTCTAAATCATTGTATTCTTTTCATGCCTCCCTATGCCTCTTTTTATCAATAAAATTTAGATTTCTTTTGGAGAGCATCGATGCCTCTTTTCATTTCAGAAATTCAGATCTGACAAGTCTTGTGTTGATGTTTGGAGAGAGCCATCTGTAAAGTAAGTAATTAATTTCAATTCTTGCCCTAGGTAATTTTTCATTCTCTGCCCTAGGTTAAATTTAATTCCTTGCCCTAGTTAAATTTAATTCCTTGCCCTAGGTTAAATTTATTATCTGCCCTAGTTCGATAGTTAGATCTTTAATTCAATTGCCCTAAATTAATTTAGTTTTTAGATTTAATTAATCCATTCACACCGTTCGGAATTAACTCGTAAGAGCGATTAGGAAATTCACAACATCCCTGTGGACCGACCCGTACTCACCGGCTAGCTGCAAAGCGACGCCGTTCTTGATTGCGGTTATAGATAGTTTTTGAGATAAATCAAAGCGACGCCGTTCTTGATTAACGTGTGTTATTCTGTATTTACTCCATTTTGCACATGTTTGATTTTTCTGAACTTTTCATTTTCCTGTGTATTACACGTGCAACTCTTGGGCTTCCCAAAAATCAAAAAAATAATTGTGTCTGATGGGAATCGAACCCACATGCTATGTCACAGCAGTGTAGAGGTTTTACCAGTAAGCTACAAATTGCTTCTTGTTTTTATTAAAAAAAAGTAACTTTTAACTCTTACACAGGCTGTAATACTCTTTTTTGTATATTAACAGGAAAATATATGTACAAAGATTTCAGAGTCGTTAAAGAAATACGGGCCCATTTCATGTGTCAGCATCGGGGCTCTAGACTATGGATGAGTCAACCCGATTGATATTCGAGTAAAATAAAAAAGAGAGGTTAATATGGGACTCCTGAAGCTCCGTTGGATTCACACAAGAAACTATCCCAAGCACCTCGTGTATAATATATAATAACTGGTTAATATACTTATTTGATTTTATTGATTGTTTGATATGTCTTGATCAAAACCCTAAATTGCAAAAGGTGTAGATTGTATTCGAGCGAGTCGAGTAATGTGCGAGTCATGACATTTGCAATCTGGATTCGAGTCAAGTTAGTTCGAGGAGATTGGATTCGAGTACATATTCGAGTTTAGATTAAAGTTCGAGTTTGTATTCGAGTTCGAGTTCAAGTTTAGATTTGTGTTTGGATTTGAGTTCATGTCTTTTCATGTGAATTAATGTAAATTGTTAAACTCTTATGTTCAGGAGAAATCGACAACTGCTGCACATAGACGGCAGGATTTGTGTCTTTTTCCAAGACAATTGCCATTGTAAGTTGTCTAATCTGAATAGGCAAGCACTCACTTTCTACGCCACCCTGAGGCTCAAGAGAATTGATCCCGCTTAAACCTATATTAATCTAGAGTCCTTAAAATATTGTTTGCATGTCTCGAGGGGGTTTTATGAAAAATACTTTAATATAGTTTGAAAATAAATCTCGAGGGTGATTTATAACATTTAGAGTTTTCATGAACATGTATTTTATTTGTTGTGGTGTTTTGATGATAAAACCTAACTTTTTGAATGTTTGTGGTATTTTTATGAAAACTACTACTTTTGGAAACTTGGTGGTATTTTATTAACAATTTTTAATCTTTTCTTTTTAAAAAAAATATATAATTTCTTAATTTGTTTTTATTGAAAATACGGATTTATGATTTATATATAATTTTCCCAAAAATTAGTTTTTATTAGAAAAAGCCGCGTTTCTTAAAAACCGTATTTTTATTCCTTTCGAGACTGAATACTCCGTGAGGAGTTCTGCGTCTCGCTCTACTGTCTCAAGTTTATGCGATAATCCACACCATCCATTAGAGGGTCCCCTAACGAGAGTTGTAGAAACGTAATTGTCAAGAATTTCGAAATACCGATTTAAAGAAACCCGTTTTGAAACGGTATGGTATTTTAATGAAAAAACTCTATTACTTTGAATTACACATATGCTTATAATATTGTGCTATGAAACCATAGTGTGCATGTGGGGTAGGTCGTTACCCCATGATGGTTCTAGGTTTTGGGTATACTAGATATCGAAAAGAGGTTACACTAAAGTTCATGGTGTTTTAATGAAAAAAGTTCCATATATGTTTGTTTCATATGGAAATTTTTTACAACTAAAAACTAATTGATGTGAATAAGATTAGGATTAGTGTAGCATGTTTGTTTGATCTCGTTTGCTTATCACTTGGCTTACAAATGTTAAAAAAAGAAAATTATATCAGAGATAACTCCTCTTTTGTCGGTTTGTTTTAAAAAGTTATTTAAGATAGAAAGAGAGAGGGATGAAAGGACTTACAGTTTTTATGTGATTAAGAAGAGATTGAAGAAGCTTTCGGGGGTCGTGGTTTCGTCGGAGATGCTCCGGTCGTCGAGTTTGGCTCGCTACTCCACTTGAGGGGTTTAACTCCACTTGGCACTTAGAAAGTTTTGAGAGAATTTCTTCTAGAATTTCAGAATTGTGAAGAGCTAAGGCATGGGATGGTATTTATAGTGAAGAATTAGGTTTTGAGAATTAAAATTTTGAATTAAAAAGCATTAAAAAGATATTAAATGGTAAAATGAAGGGTCTCTGTTTGATTGCAGGGAAATCAAACAGTACAGAGGAGTTAAGGGGAGTCGAAGGGGTGTGTGTGCAAAGCACAGAGCTAATTGGGCTCATCTTGACCGTCGGCGCCGGCTAGATGAAGATAATGGGCGGTCAGATCGTGAGGTTTTGCCTCGAGATTCGTGCCACGTGGGTATATCTGTGTTTACTCCATTTTGCGCATGTTTGATTTTTCTGAAACTTTTCATTTCCCCATGTATTGCACGTGTAACTCTTGAGCTTCTAAAAATTAAAAAGAAAAATCAGAAAAATAATTGTGTCTAATGGGAATCGAACACACAAGCTTCTTCATAGCAATGTAAAGGCTTTACCAGTGAGCTACAAGTTGTTTCTTGCTTTTATTAAACAAATATAATTTAT
This sequence comes from Agapanthus africanus, assembly GCA_030015575.1. NCBI lineage: Eukaryota > Viridiplantae > Streptophyta > Magnoliopsida > Asparagales > Amaryllidaceae > Agapanthus > Agapanthus africanus. The sequence goes on from CM057339.1 coordinate 36,270,391, forward strand.
AACTTTTACACAGGCTGTAATACCCTTTTCTGTACAAAAACAAGAAATGTCTGTACAGTGATTTCAGAGTCGTTATATTCTACCCTCCTTATAAAAATTTCGCCATCGAAATTTACAATTATATAGGGACTAATTTTCAAATAGGTAAGGGTATCGTGTACGCATATCCTCTTCTTTTTCCCAAGTTGATTCTCCTGGCGAATCCTTTCTTCACATCATTCGAACCAAGTTTACTTCCTTATTCCGCATTGTCTTCACCTTTCGGTCCAGGATCTCAACTGGTTATTGCTCACAGGTTAAGTCAGTTTGTACTGTAAGCTCTGAGTGATAAAGTATTTGGCTGGGGTCACTCACATATCGTCGTAGTTAGGATATGTGGAACACATTGTGCACTCCTTCCAATGAGAATGGTGGTGCTAAATGGTATGCCACTTCTCCAACTCGTTCGAGTATGTCGAACGGTCCTATGTAGCTTGGACTTAACTTACCCCTCTTACCAAAATATATCACTCCTCTGTTTGGAGAAATCTTCAAGAATACATGCTCTCCGGGTTAAAACTCCAAGTGTCGACGCTTTGCATCTGCCCAATATTTCTGTCGGTCTTAGGCTATGTGCATCCTTTCCCTGATCATGTGAACCACGTCCACAGTTTCCACGATCATCTCTGGTCCAAGGAGTTCACAATCTCCAACGTCATCCCAACTCAGCAGGGAACGACAATTTCGTCTGTAGAATGCTGTGAATGGTGACATCCCAATGCTTGCCTGATAACTGTTGTTGTATGAAAATCCACAAGGTGTAGGTGATCTTCTCACGAACCTCCGAAGTCTAACATACAAGCTCTTAGCATGTCTTTTAGAATCTGAATTGTTCGCTCGGACTATCCATCTATTTGTGGATGATACGCCATGCTAAAATTCAGACTCGTTCCCAGGCTAGCTTGCAGACTCTGCCAAAACTGTTGTCGGAATCTTGTACACGATCGGGGACGATGCAGACAGATCCTCTATGTAATCTCACGATCTCCTGCATGAGTTTATGGGTATCAAATATGGTACATCTTGAAAATTTAAATCTTACTTTATATTTTTTGCTCACCTCCATGTACTTGTTTGCTAACGTCTCGGTCGACTGGCCAACTCGAAATGGAATAAAGTAAACCGACTTAGTAAGTAGATTCACAATAACCCAAATTGTGTCGTTATGCTGCGAAGGAGGGCAGTCACGAAGTCCATGGTAATGTGCTGCCATTTCCATTCTGGAATTTGTAATGGCTGAAGCAGACCAGCAGTTCTGTGATGTTCAGGCTTCACTTGCTGACACACCAAACATTTGGCTACGCTCCTTGCTAATTCGCGCTTCATTCCATACCACCAGTAGTGTTGCCGTAGATCTTTGTACATCTTCATGCCACCTGGGTGTACCGAATACAGAGAGCTGTGAGCTTCTTTCATCAACTCTTCTCGAATAGGTCCGACTTACACGCATAAACGGATTCCATACCGCAAGGATCCATCTTCGTGGATGATGAAGTCAATTCGAAGTCCACTTTCTACTTGTTCTCGGATCTTTTGTAGCTTGACATCATTTGCTTGAGCTGCCTTGATCTGATTTACAAGAGTGGACTGGACTTTTAAGTTCATTAAATATGAAGTATACCTGGCACAACTACTTCTATCTCTAATCTATGCAGTTCTTGCTGTAGCTTCCACTGAGCAGTGAGGTTCATTGCTAATGGTTGGCGACTAAGTGCATCAGGAACTACATTCACCTTCCCAGGATGATACTGTAGGTTGATGTCGAAGTCCGCCATGAGTTTTAACCATCTTCTCTGCCGCATGTTGAGTTACTTCTGAGTAAATACATACTTTAGACTTTTATGGTCAGTGTATATATCCACTCGTTCTCCCAAAAGATAGTGGGGCTAATTCTTGAGTGCGAAGATAACAGTTGCCAATTCTAAATCACGTGTTGGATAGTTGCGTTCGTGGACCTTTAACTGTCTTGATGTAAAAGCCACAACTTTTCTATACTGGTGTAAAACACATCCTAATCCTTTACTGGACGCATCACAATGCACGACGAATCCGCCAGATTGATCCGGTATTATAAGAATTGGTGCAGAGGTTAACCTCGACTTGAGTTCTACAAAAGCCTTTTCACATGCTTCTGACCACATGAATGCTTCGTCTTTACTTATGAGCTTGGTCAGGGGTGCTGCGATCTTTGAGAATCCTTCGATGAATCTTCGATAGTATCCTGCTAAGCCAAAGAAACTTCGTATATCTTTCACCGTCTTTGGTGTCGGCCACTCGCTGACAGCTGACACCTTAGCTGGATCCACAGAGATTCCTTCGCTTGAAACAATATGTCCGAGAAATCCGACTTGATCTAGACAAAATTCACACTTGCTGTACTTGGCGTAGAGCTGATGTTGTCGCAATATCTTCAGGACAATCCGTAAGTGATCGGTGTGCTCTTTCCGATTCTTTGAATACACCAGGATGTCGTAGATGAAGATGACAACAAACCTGTCTAGGTACTCTCGAAAAATTTGGTTCATCAAGTTCATAAAGATGGCAGGAACATTGGTCACTCCAAATGACATTACGAGATATTCATAACGACCATAACGAGTCCTAAATATCATCTTCGGAATGTCAGACTCTTTGACCTTCACCTGATGGTAACCCGAACGAAGATCTAGCTTTGAAAAGATAGAAGATCCACTTAACTGATCGAAAAGGTCATCGATGCGGGGTAGTGGATACTTTTTCTTAATTGTCACTTCGTTCAGAGCTCGATAATCCACGTACATCCTATAGGAACCTTCCTTCTTCTTCACGAGTAACACCAGAGATCCCCAGCTTGAAGTACTGGGACGAATCCAACCTTTCTTCAGGAGTTCGTCCAACTGAATGCGGATCTCGTTCAGTCCTTCCGGACTTAATCGGTACGGAGCTTTTATTATTGGTTGTGCTCCGGGTTGTAAATCGATGCTGAATTCAAGAGCTCGATCGGGAGGCAAACCCGATATATCTTCCGGAAATACATCCTCGAACTCTCGAACTACCTCTGATTTCGATTCTTCCGCCTGCAACGCTGCAACCTCTGCCTTCTTTGGTTTTGCTTTGTAGACGCCAGGTTCCAAGGTATGGTCTCTACTGTTGAAATAGAAAACTGGATGATCTGGTATTTTGAACACTACACTCCTTTGGCGATAGTCGATGGTAGCGAAGAAAGTTCCCAGCCAGTCCATTCCTAAGAATACGTCGAAGTTTGATATGTCCAGCACCTTGAAGTCCGCATAAAATTCTCGACTGCAGATGACCACCGGACACAGATTGTATCCCAAAGTCGCTTTTAGAACGTCGTTCCCTGAACTGACATTCCAGCTGGATACGAGCGATTTAACTGGGATAGCGTGAGTTCGGACGAACCGTTGTGACATAAAGCAATGTGATGCCCCAGTGTCGAAGAGCGCTAGAGCAGGTAGGGAGGCTACTAAGATTGTACCTATGTTGTGTGGGATAGGTTTAGGTATAACAGATATAAGATAATTATGAATTGAAAGGACTTGAAAGAGAATAGGGAAGGGATTTACCAGTGATAACCTGACTCGTAGCTTTAGCCTCTTCGATCGACATGGTGAATGCTTGGCGTCGCGGCACTTTCTTTTATGCCTGATTAAACACTCGGCGTTGGGGTTGAGTGGTCTGGGTATGGGGAGCTAGCACTGGTAGAGCTAACCGGGTAGAAGGATCTTAGATCGCCGGTCTAGCTGGAGGGTTGTTGGGTCTTCGGTTCTGTGGGCATGCTCCAATGGCGTGAGTAGAAGACCCACAGATCAGGCATAAGTTGTTCTCCCTACGACAGTTCTTCACAAGATGCCCTGTTCTCTTGCAGTAGATGCAGAAGTCTGGCCTGTTGTTGGCGAACGAACCTACTGGCCTCCGAGATGGTTTGTTAAAAGTTGGCTTAGAAGAAGCCCCTCCTGTAATCTGGTGCACAAGGCGTTTCACACCGGCAGTCTGCGGCCTGCCCTTCTTCTTCATAACTGCCTCATAGCGTCGGGCAGCCTTCAAAGAAAGTTCATCGGTTGGGAAATCCCCTGTAGCGAGTGCAGCTTGGATTTCAGGATCCAACCCTTATTGAAATTGTCGTGTCCGGATCTCAGCAGTGGGAATAAGGTATGCAACAAACCTGTTACGACTTTGTGTTAGCAGTGTAGTGAATGAGATTAGAAAATTGAATTTGAGACAATATCTTACCGGCTGATCATGGTAAACTCAGCATCATATTTATCCACAGACTTGACCCACATCGAGCCCTGCTGTAGATGGATGAACTACTGCTCCATGTCAAAACGGGCAGTCTCAGGGAAGTACTTAGCATTGAAGAGATCTCGGAATGTTCTCCATTCTATCGGTTGTGCGAGACGGCTCTCCTCAATCTTCTACGAAGCTCTGGCGTTATCGGTTAGTTGTAGATAGAAACTCTCATCCAGGAAATATCTGGAACTTGAGCTACTGCCATATTATCTTTGATCGCTTGAGCCTATTCTTCTGCCTCAAGTGGGCTCTCTTTTCCCGAGAAGTGCTTTGGGTGCAGTGCCCGAAACTGCTTAACTCCAGGTGCTTCGGCTTCGGGGCAGTTCATCAGGATAGCAGCCTGCTGCTGCTTACCCTCTAATAGGCTCTTGATAGCCTCAAACAGTACTGTCTGCTCATTGATAGGAGCTGCAATGGTAGGTGGTGGTGGTAGAGTAGGCGGTGGAGTATTGCCGTTGACGTTTGTGCTGGTATTGTTCGAAGAGTCCATCACTTTGATATAAAAGATAGGTTAGGATAGATTCAAGGAATTTGAAATGCAAGGAATGTAAATGTTTGTTGAACTCATTAATTCTTATGGTATATTATTTACGACTTCATGCAGAACTGACCTGCATAGGCCACCAATAAAACCTGTCACGCCTCGCTTCCCAATAGACGGAAACGATGACGTGGCAAGCCCGCGGTATATTTATCCAGAGAAGGTCATTCCCTAAATAAATATACTAAGCGTATTGAAATAATAATATACAATGCAAGAATAAATTGAGACTGTAAAATTTTTCAACAAATATTTTTATTTACATTCAACTTTAAATATGTACAGTACATGAGTTTATGCTGGAAAGTAAATACAATAAGAAAAATGCCTAAATAAGTGGAATACATAAACCGAAGAAAATGAAGCTGAGTTAGCCCTGAGTAGCTATCTAGTCGTAGGCCACCTCTGTGGCTTCAACCTCCTCCATCTCGACCATATCTGACGAACATTCCAAGAGAAGAAAAGTGGGTGGAATGCCCATCAGCAAACTAGCACTCGGTAAGTCCCAAAGATAGGTAAAAGTAAAGAAAATGAAAAGAGTAGAATATATATATATGACAAGTAAGAGTATATGATCATGGGTAAAAATATACTATATGTCTCTATATGGTCACCATGTTAACGTTAAGTTCCAAGTGTGAATGTCAACGCAGTCGTAGAAGTATTCATGAGCTCAAGAGTAGGACCCCAGGAGCAAGGAAACATGTGCCCATTTCATGTGTTAGCATCGGGGCTCTAGACTGTGGATGAGTCCACCAGACTGATATTCGAGTAAAATAAAAAAAAAGAGGTTAATACTGGACTCCTAAAGCTCCGTTGGTTTCACACAAGAAACTATCCCAAGCACCCCGTGTATAATATATTATAACTGGTTAATATACTTATTTGATTTGATTAATTATTTGACATGTCTTGATCGAAACCCTAGATTGCAAAAGGTGTAGATTGTATTCGAGTAAGTCGAGTAATGTGCGAGTCATGACAATTGCAATATGGATTCGAGTCAAGTTAGTTCGAATAGATTGGATTCGAGTACATATTCGAGTTTAGATTATAGTTCGAGTTTGTATTCGAATTCGAGTTCAAGTTTAGATTTGAGTTTGGATTTGAGTTCATGCCTTTTCATGTGAATTGATGTAAATTGTTAAACTTTTATGTTCAGGAGAAATCGGCAACTGCTGCATATAGACGACATGATTTGTGTCTTTTTTCAAGACAATTGCCATTGATAACTCTGTTAAGTTGTTTAACCTGAATAGACAAGCGCTCACTTTCTCCGGCTCCCTGAGGCTCAAAAGAATTGATCCCGCTTAAACCTATATTAATCTAGAGTCCTTACAATATTATTTGCATATCTCGAGGGGGTTTTATGACAAATACTTTAATATAGTTTGAAAATAAACCTCGAGAGTGATTTATAATATTTAGGGTTTTTATGAACATGTATTTTATTTGTTATGGTATTTTGGTGATAAAACCTAGCTTTTTGAAAGTTTGTGATATTTTTATGAAAATTACTACTTTTGGAAACTTGGTGGTATTTTATTAACAATTTTTAATCCTTTCTTTTTTAAAAAAAATATAGTTTCTTAATTTTTTTTATTAAAAATACGGATTTATGATTTATATATAATTTTCCCAAAAATTAGTTTTCATTAGAAAAAGTCGCGTTTCTTAAAAACCATATTTTTATTCCTTTCGAGTCCGAATACGCCATGAGGAGTTCTGCATCTCGCTCTACTGTCCCAAGGATGTACGATAATCCATACCATCTATTAGCGGGTCCGCTAACGAGAGTTGTAGAGGCGTAATTTCCAAGAATTTCGAAATACCGATTTAAAAAAAACCCGTTTTGAAACGGTGTGGTATTTTAATGAAAAAGTTCTATTACTTTGAATTACCCATATTCTTAGAATACCGTGCTATGAAACCATTGTGTGCATGTGGGGTAGGTCATTACTCCGTGAAGGTTCTAGGGTTCAGGTATATTAGATATCGAAAAGAGGTTACACTAAAGTTCGTGGTATTTTAATGAAAAAAGTTCCTTATATGTTTGTTTCATATGAAAATTTGTTACAACTAAAAACTAATTGATGTGAATAAGGTTAGGATTAGTGTAGCATGTTATTTTGATCTCATTTGCTTATCACCTGGCTTACAAATGTTAAAAAAAGAAAACTATATTTGAGATAACTCCTCTTTTGTCTGTTTGTTTTAAAAAGCTATTTGAAATAGAAAGAGAGAAGTGTTCCCTCATATAAAAAAAAAGAAAAAAAAATAAGAAAGAAAAGGGAAAAATTCTTCACTGTTCAAGTCTCACGTGTTAAACACGTGAGTGCCTATATGCAAAGCATATGGGCGCTGCATAAGGCTCACTTGTTAAACACGTGAGCGCCTATATGTAAAGTATATAAGCGCTGCAATTAAAACAAATGGGCTAAAAGAGCCACACGTGTTAAAAACGTGAGCACCTATATGTAAAGCATATAGGCGCTGCATTTAAATAATTGGCCGGCCAAACAGGCCTCATGTGTTAACGTGAGTTTTCTTACTGCATTCTAATGCAAGATAGAATTAAATTCTATGTGGGAAATATTTTCCTGATCTTTCTAATATATAAAGATTTTTCTCTAACAGAGAATCTTGGATTTAAAATCCAATTGTGATAAAATATCTCCAAATGAACTATCTGATAGAATTAAATTCTATGTGGAAATATTTTCTCGATCTTTCTCAAACTGGAAGATCCTCTCTGTTAAACAGATGACCCTTGGATCAACGATCCAATGGTGATTATAAAATCACCCACCGACCATCTGATAGAATAAAATTCTATCCTAGAAAAAATATTTCCTAATCTTTTTAAACAAACAAGAAAACTTCTCTGTTAAACAGAGAACCTTTGGATTAAAAATTCAACGGTGAATAAAATTCACCAATTGATCCAAAAGATCACATTGGATTGATCATGATCTCTCAATCTGAGATTCTCTTAACAAGTTTTTTTCTTTTCTCCTATAAATAGGAACAAGGAGATTAAGGAATGGAACAGAGAGAGTTCAAAAAAAGAAGAAGAAAAAGAGAGAGAGATACACACAGAGACTTCCCATAAGCTGTTGAGATAAGGGAGAATTTAATTCTTAAAAAAAGAGAAAGATTGCCATCGTTGAAACTCTAGGTAAAAAAAAAACAGAGACTATACCATCTCTCTTTTACCTATCTAAGTGTTTAACCCTTCATTTAAGAATTCAGTTCTTTTCCCAGTTGAGATTTGCAGAAGCAAATCTCCCCACAAGTTGAGAATTTAATTCTCATCGAGGAGATTTTGCTCTGCAAATTCAAAACTTAGGGGAAAAGAATTGAGTTATAAAAAAAGAGGAGAGAAGAAGAACGAGAAAATATGGGAATTTAATTCCTCCAAAAATTAGGGTTTAACCAAATATATATAAAGAACTTAGTTCTTCCATAAAAAGAAAATAGTGATGATGATCCAAAATCTTAAAAACCAGACTATTTTGAAGCCTCACGTGTTTCCCATGTGAGTGCCTCAAATGAAAGAAGAGAACAACTGAAACTGCCTCACGTGTTTCCCACGTGAGTGTTAAAGCACCCCAGTATAAAAAAAGAGAGACAACCACGTACTTTGCACGAGAACCCTAGCCATATGGGCAGCACCCATATTTGTGGTGCCTCACGTGTTTCACACATGAGCGCCACAAGAATCAAGTGCTTAGCACTTATATAAAAGGAGGGAAATAAAACCTTATGGGCAGCGCCCATATTTGTGGTGCCTCACGTGTTTCACACGTGAGCGCCACAAGAATCAAGTGCTTAGCACTTATATAGAAAAGGGGAATAAAACCGAATGGGCAGCACCCATATTTGTAGTGCCTGAGTACAACAAGAATTTAGTGTTTAGCACTAATCTAATGCCCATGTGAAACTCACGTGAGCACTGTATGTCCCAGTATTTAGCACTGTTGGGTAATTATAGAAACTCAATCCCAGCCCAAATTGGCTAAAGTTTCCTGAGGTTAAACCCTTGTTATTTTAAATCAACCGAGCTCATATTGCTCACGGTTTCCCAAACCGACCTTAGTCTAAAAAATAACTAGTGATCTCCCATTGATGATATCCCAAAGGATATTCATCTTATATCTCCTAAGATAATTTTAGTCTCAAACATGACTAACATTTCTTAGGTCTACAACAGCCCTATAGGGTGTTTTTCGTCACCACATTGAGATGGAAATGCGCGCGCGCTGGTCAGGCGCATTACATATTCTCCATGCCTAGGGTAGGCGGGGGTTTATTGATTGTGGGGATCCGAATCTCCGGCAGCCGCGGACTAAGCCGCTGTTAATTGCCCCTCGCCTTTAGGGCGAAAGAACCTCCGATTAACGGGTTAAACTGGTCATGCGAACTCAATATGCAGTGTTGTGTTTTGGAGGGGTTTTGGATATATCGGGGACCCCACAGAATTTTTATGGGGGTCCCGCTACCCGGATAGTTGGCTGGGGGTCAAGGGGGCTAGCAACCCCCTTGCGGGGTGCGGGGCAGTACCCCGTTAGAAATTTTTTCTAACGCGGGGGAGGTATTTTTAGTGTGGAGTATTTGTGTGTGTGTGTGTGTGTATAAGGGAAAAGGGCATCCAAAGGATGCGTGGGAGAAAGCGCTCGGGCGCTAGCATTAGCGCCTCACGTGCCAGGCACGTAGGCACTCGGGCGCTAGCGTTTGGGGCGCTAGCGCTTTGAGCGCAAGGGCGCTAGAGCCCCACATGCCTGAGCGCTAGTGCCCCACGTGCCAGGCACGTAGGCGCTCGGGCACTAGCGCTTTGGGCGCTAGCGCTCTGAGCGCAAGAGCGCTAGCGCTTTGAGCGTAAGGACGCTAGCGCTTTGGGAGGCAAAAGGGACTTAGTCCCTGTAATAGGAGTTGTACTCCCAGAAAGGAACACTTATTATTTTGTGTCTGTGTGTGTGTGTATATGAGGAGTTAAACTCCTTGGATATTTTGAGGCCGATGAAGGGGCTTCTCCCCTTGAGCCCTGGATCTTCCCCAAAGTGGGGTTTCTAGAGATGGGTCTCCTTCTTCTTCCTGTCGTTTGGCCGGATTTTGGAAAAAGGGGGTGAGACTTAAAAATCTCCCCTTTTTGAGATCTAATGGAAGATCCAAGTTCCCCCTTGTGGGTTTTGTGGTGAAAAACTATTTAGTTTTGGAAAAGGAAGAGTAAAACTCTTGATTTAATTCAAAAGAAAGAAGAAGCTTTTAGAACCTTGAGGAAGGAGAAAGAGGCACATGCCCTAATTTTTGGAGAATGAAAAGTATATATTTTATTCATCATCATGTTGCCTTATATAGGCTTACATATTTACATATAGCCCCTTGGGCTTTACAAAATGGCATTTTGCTCATCTCATGGCTCATGTGCCATTTCATTTTGCGCATAAGCCATGGGCTTTACAAAAATTTGGATTTATGCCCATTCATGCATAAAAAATTACATTAAAATTATTTATCACATGATTTTATGTTGGCATGGGGAGGCTGGCCGCGGGCTCGACTTGGGTATGGGCCCGCTTGACCTGGGCTTGGGCCCACCTGGTTTGGGGTTGACCTTGACTTTAACTTGGTCAACCGGGGTGCAAATTTTGACCCCAAAAAAGTGCCCCCCATCAATAAATGCACACCACATATGTGGGTCGTGTGCATGAAATTGATGGATCTTCTTTCGCGTGGATGCGACTTACTTTGGTTCCCACTTTTTGGGACGCACTGCCCTTATTACGACATGGATGGTCGACGCTTGACGTGTCTCCGAGACGGAGTGTCCGTGGTAGACGTTTCCCTGGCCCGGAGCGATTTGGTTCCCGCTTTGTAGGAAGCCTGCATGGCCCTTTTTACGACATGGACGGTCGACGCCCTGGTCCGGAGCGATTTGGTTCCCGATTTGTGGGAAGCCTGCACTGCCCTTTTTATGATATAGACGGTCGACGCCCCGACCCGGAGCAATTTGGTTCCCAATTTGTGGGAAGCCTGCACTGCCCTTTTTACGACATGGACGGTCGACGCTTGACGCGTCTTCGAGTCGGAGTGTCCGTAGTAGACGTTTCCTCGGCACGGAGTGATTTGGTTCCCTCTTTATAGGAAGCCTGCACTACCCTTTTTACGACATGGACGGTCGACGCTTGACGCGTCTCCGAGACGGAATGTCCGTAGTAGACGTTTTCTTGGCACGGAGTGATTTGGTTCCCTCTTTGTAGGAAGCCTGCACTGCCCTTTTTACGACATGGACGGTCGACGCTTGACGCGTCTCCGAGACGGAGTGTCTATGGTAGACGTTTCCTCAGCACGGAGTGATTTGGTTCCCTCTTTATAGGAAGCATGCACTGCCCTTTTTACGACATGGACGGTCGACGCCCTGGTCCGGAGCGATTTGGTTTCCGATTTGTGAGAAGCCTGCACTGCCCTTTTTACGACATGGACGGTCGACGCCCTGACCCGGAGCGATTTGGTTCCCAATTTGTGGGAAGCCTGCATTGCCCTTTTTACGACATGGACGGTCGACGCTTGACCCGTCGCCGAGACGGAGTGTCCGTAGTAGACGTTTTCTCGGCACGGAGTGATTTGGTTCCCTCTTTGTAGGAAGCATGCACTGCGCTTTTTACGACATGAACGGTCGACGCCCTGACCCGGAGCGATTTGGTTCCCGATTTGTAGGAAGCCTGCACTGCCCTTTTTACGACATGGACGATCGACGCCCTGGTCCGGAGCGATTTGGTTCCCAATTTGTGGGAAGCCTGCACTGCCCTTTTTACGACATGGACGGTCGATGCCCTGACCCGGAGCGATTTGGTTCCCGATGCCTACACTGCCCTTTTTACGATATGGATGGTCGATGCTTAACACGTCTCCGAGACGGAGTGTCCGTAGTAGACGTTTCCTCGTCACGGAGTGATTTGGATCCCTCTTTGTAGGAAGCCTGCACTGCCCTTTTTACGATATGGATGGTCGACGCTTGACTCGTCTCCGAGACGGAGTGTCCGTAGTAGACGTTTCCTCGGCACGGAGTGATTTGGTTCCCTCTTTGTAGGAAGCCTGCACTGCCCTTTTTACGACATGGACGGTCGACGCTTGACGCGTCTCCGAGACGGAGTGTCTGTAGTAGACGTTTCCTCGGCACGGAGTGATTTGGTTCCCTCTTTGTAAGAATCCTGCACTGCCCTTTTTACGACATGGATGGTCGATTTGACTTGCTCTGCTTCTTGCAGAGTCAGGGGTGATCTTGACTTGCTCCGCTTCTTACGGTGTCGAGATTGGATTCTGACTTGCTCCGCTTTCTGCGGTGTCGGAGTTGAAGTTGACTTGGGGATACTTAACGCGTTAGCTACAGCACTGCACGGGTCGATACGCACAGCGCCTAGTATCCATCGTTTACAGCTAGGACTACTGGGGTATCTAAACCCATTTGCTTCCCTAGCTTTCGTCTCTCAGTGTCAGTGTCGGCCCAGCAGAGTGCTTTCGCCGTTAGTGTTCTTCCCGATCTCTACGCATTTCACCGCTCCACCGGAAATTCCTTCTGCCCTTACCGTACTTCAGCTTGGTAGTTTCCACCGCCTGTCCAGGGTTGAGCCCTGGGATTTGACGGCGGACTTGAAAAGCCACCTACAGACGCTTTACGCCCAATCATTCTGGATAACGCTTGCATCCTCTGTCTTACCGCGGCTGCTGGCACAGAGTTAGCCGATGCTTATTCTTCAGATAACGTCATTGATTCTTCTCCGAGAAAAGAAGTTCATGACCAGTGGGCCTTCTACCTCCATGCAGCATTGCTCCGTCAGGCTTTCGTCCATTGCGGAAAATTCCCCACTGCTGCCTCCCGTAGGAGTCTGGGCCGTGTCTCAGTCCCAGTGTGGCTGATCATCCTCTCGGACCAGCTACTAATCATCAACTTGGTAAGCTATTGCCCCACTAACTAGCTAATCAGATGCGAGCCCCTCCTCGGGCGGATTCCTCCTTTTGCTCCTAAGCCTACGGGGTATTAGCAACCGTTTCCAGTTGTTGTTCCCCTCCCAAGGGTAGGTTCTTACGCATAACTCACCCGTCCGCCACTGGAAACACCACTTCCCGTCCGACTTGCATGTGTTAAGCATGTTGTGATTTGGGTTGACATCAGCATCGCTACACTGGAATATGGTACCAGGAGCGAATCATCATCTGTCTTTGAGAGGATTTTGGGATTTTGGTTTTTGTTTGGCATCTGCATTGCTGCACTGGAATAATGCCAGGAGCAACTCATCATTTGCCCCGGGAGGATTTGGGAATTGGGTTTTGCTTGGCATCAGTATCGCTACACCGGAATATGGTACTGGAAGAGAATCATCATTTGCGCTTGCTTATCAGGAAGCGATGGCTTAGGAGACAGGTTTTAGGTCCCTATCACCTAAGACTTTTCAATTTTGTGAGTCATAAGGGTCTCACAAAGCGTTTTCTCCCTACGGGTCGTAAGGATCCCGTAGATGTATTTTCTCCTAAGGAGTCGTGAGGACCCCCAAGTGTGTTGCTCCTTTGTGAGTTGTAAGGATCTCACGCGGGAATTTTCTCCTCACAAAGTCGAGAGGACTTTGCGAGTGCATTTCATCTATTTTTTTTATGAGTTTGCGCCCTTTCGGGTTTTCACAAACTCGCCGGCAGTCATGTTTTTTTTACTCACGGAGCCCTTTCGGGTTTTCATCCGTGCCCATTTTGCTTGTGGACATACCATTTTTTTATTTTATTTTTTATTTTTATTTTTAGTGGGACTTTGAATGTGGTCTCACCGGTAGGACTTGGGAGAGATTGGGATCGTTTTACGCCCGTTGATTGTATACGGTTTTGCAGGATGTATGATCCAGACCGTAGGGCCGGAAAAAATTTTGGGACTTTGTTGGCGTCTGCATCGCTGCACTGGAATATGGAACCAGGAGCGACTCATCATTCGCCGTTGGGGTATGGGATTCGGAATTTGGTTGGCGTCTGCATCGCTGCACTGGAATATGGTACCAGGAGCAACTCACCATTCGCCTTTTTTTTACCGCGATTGCTCTATCATTTCAGCTTTTCTAATCGCGAAGGTCGCGATTGCCCTATCATTTCGGCTTTTTATTCGCGGTTGCCCCATCATTTCGGCTTTTCTTTTTCCTTTTTCTTTTTATTTATTTACACTATTTTTTATTTATTTACACACATTTTTTTTACATTCCCAGTTTAACGACTTAGAGGTCGTTTATTCCCAGTTTAATGACATGGTGGTCATTTATTCCCAGTTTAATGACATGGTGGTCGATTATTCCCAGTTTAATGACACGGTGGTCAGTTATTCCCGGTTTAATGACATGGTGGTCGACTGTTCCCAGTTTAATGACGTGGTGGTCAGCTTGCCTATCCCAGCTTCTTGAACTTTGATCTTGGCGGAGCTGTGTTGATGACCGTAGCTCTGTGGCTTGCCGATACATCCGAGAACTGTGAGGTTTTTCCAAACTTGTATTGGTCCGCTGTCCAATCTTTGAAAACACAACAGTCTTCAATGGTATGACTCACACCCTATGGTATGGGCAGTATACGGGATTGCCGGTCATATTCATTTCATGTGGCCTCTTCGGAATAGGCAGTTGCAGACCGTTGTTCAAGGCTTTCTCGAATATATTGCGGACCTCATCCCTCCTGAAGGAGTACACCTTCTTCTTTCTCTCCATTAGAGTAGGTGCCCTTACTGATACTGGTCCTTGAGGCCGATCAGTCTTTGGTTCGCCCTTTTCAGATAATGGCACATTTATGAGAGAGTTAGGTTCCCGAGGGGCTCCGGTCTGTATGAAATCGTCGGTCGTAGCTTGACTGTTTGCTAACACGCCTTTAAACAGTTCTATCTCTCCCGTCTTGTATTGCTTTTTGACCCAATCTTTGAAGACGAAGCATCCTCAATAGCATGACCTATCACTCTGTGATAGGGGCAATATTTTGGGTCGTCGGTCATATTCGCTTCTTGCGGCCTCTTTGATTCTGGCATTTGCAGACCATTTCTTAAGGCGTCCTTGAATATCTTGTGGACTTTGTCCCTTTTGAAGGAATAGACCTTATCCAATTTCTCTTTTAGAGGCGATTCCCCTTCGGTGTATGTATCGGAAGGACTGGAGGCTGATCGCGGCCGTTTTTCGTGAAGGCGCTCCGCTCTTAGGTTGAAGGGGGTATCGGTTGGCTGCCTTCGGGTATCAATCCCTGGCTCATGAACCAAAATTTGATTCTGCTATAATTGGAATCGGGCGACTTGGGTCGCGAGATCTGCCGCGACATTTGCCAATTCGTCGACCTTAGATTGTACCTTGGCTAACTTCACATCCCTGTCCTGAAGCTTCCTCTAAAGCCATCAGAATAATGCTTGTTCTATAGTTCCAGTTATGACAACTGGGTCATCCTTATTGCCTGAGCTCAATTCTGCAGGAACCCCAAGCTCTTTTGGCTTATCGGCCTGAGCGAGCTCTTCGTCATTTAGACCGAGTTGACGTTGGGTAGCGTCCACCGTATCATCACCCTGGCTGTGAAGCATAGGAGGGTTCGGTTCTTCATGTCCGACCATGTAGACAGTGTGGACCGCATATCCAGCCGTCTCTTTATCTTTGGCGGGGTGACCCCGTTTCTCGAACCTCATGAAGTTCAGCCTAGCAGGAGCCCTAGCCCTTTTGTTGGTTCTATACCTGAGCATTTTCTGCCTTAGCTTCTTGATTTTGAAGGCTTGGAGGGCATCCGTTATCTGGGAAGCCATTGTGAGTCGATTAGCGGGGAGCTTAAAGAAGACACCCGATCGAGCAGTTGTTAGGGACACCGCCGGAGCTTGCTCGAGACACGTTGTAGCTTTGTTGGTGTTGATGGCCTTGCCCCCAGCTGGAGCGACGGAGAGACGTTCGGAAACAGATTTGCGTTTGGGTTGGGACGCCCTCGAAACCACCACATTTGGCCTCTTGCCTTTCGAGGCCGGTTTGACTGTTACCGGAGCTTGAGGAGTTGGGATGGTGTTAGCTGACACGAACAGAATAGAGCCGAATGGTAGCAGCGGCTCTTCCCATTGTCGCCCGAGACTGGCCGGGAGGACCGTCTGGGAGTCCATCTTCATCATATAGGAGATGGGAGCAGAGTTCATCTTTGGAGACATTGTTGAGAAATGATTGCTTGAAAACCTGCATGAAAGAGCATTATTTTAGTATAAATATAGATATGTATATTGATTGAGTTCGCATGAACGTTTAACCCGAAATATGGGAGGAGAGATTGTCCCACCGGGTGTGCCAGAATCTGTAGGGTGTTTTTCGTCACCCCATTGAGATGGGAATGCGCGCGCGCGCTGGTCAGGCGCATTACAAATTCCCCCTGCCTAGGGTAGGAGGGGTGTTGGGGTAAAAATTTACACCCAGGTTGACCAAGTCAAAATCAAAGTCAACCCCAAGCCAAGTGGGCCCAAGCCCAGATCCAGTAGGCCCATGCCCGGGTCGAGCCAGAACATGAAGCGGCCGGCCTCCCCCCACGCCAAGATAAAAATTTTGTAATAAATAATTTTGTTGTATTTCTTTTATTTTATTTTATGGATAAATATAAGAAAAATAGGCATAAAGCCAAATTTTTGTAAAGCCCATGGCTTATGTGCAAAAAGAAATAGCACATGAGCCATGGGATAGGCAAAATGCCATTTTGTGAAGCCCAAGGGGCTATGTGTAAAGTGTATAGCCTATAAAGACAAAGATAATGAAATATCTCAACAACTTTTTCATTCTCTCCAAAAAAAAATTAGATCTGAGATCTTTTGTGCCTCCTGCTCTTTCTCCAAGGTTCTAAACCTTCTCATTTCTTTTGAATTAAATCAAGAGTTTTACTCTTTCTTTTCAAAAACTAAGAAGTCTCCCACCACAAAACTCATAAAGGGGAACTTGGATCTACCATTAGATCTCAGAAAGGAGCGATTTTTAGATCTCACATCTCTTGATCATCAAGATCCAGCCAACAGAGGAGGAAGAGGAAGAACCCCTTTCATCAACCAAAACATTTTAGGAGTCTAACTCCATATATTTACATAGATATATATATAATAAATATTTCCTTTCTGAAGCATAGCTTCTGTTTCTTAGGCTAAAAGCCACTTTTTCTCGCCGGCGCTCAAGCGCAAAGCGCCCACGTGCCGACACATGGCGCGCTTGCGCCCAAGCGCAAGCGCCCAAGCGCAAGTCGCCCACGTGCCGACACGTGGCGCGCTTGCGCTCAAGCACAAGTGCCCGAGCGCAAGTCGCCCCGGTGCCGACACGTGGCGCGCTTGCGTTCAAGCGCAAGCGCCCGAGCGCAAGTCGCCCCGGTGCCGACACGTGGCGCGCTTGCGCTCAAGCGCAAGTGCCCGAGTGCAAGTCGCCCCGGTGCCGACACGTGGCGCGCTTGCGTTCAAGCGCAAGTCGCCCCGGTGCTGACACGTGGCGCGCTTGCGCCCAAGCGCAAGCGCTCGAGCGCAAGTCTCCCCCGTGTCGACACGTGGCGCGCTTGCGCTCAAGCGCAAGCGCTCGAGCGCAAGTCTCCCCCGTGCCGACACGTGGCGCGCTTGCGCTCAAGCTCAAGCTCAAGCGCCCAGCGCTCAAGCGCAGAGTGCCCACGTGCTGACATGTGGCACTCTAGCGCCTGAGCGCACAGCACCTAGGCGCACAGCGCCCAAGGTGCTGCCCCCACACATCCTTTGGATGCCTTTTCTCCCTTTCTTTTTCTTTTATATATATATACATACATATATACATATATATATACATATGTATACATATTTACATACACACATACTCCACGACACTGTCCCTGTTAGAAAAAAATTTCTAACGGGGAGCTGCTCCGCACCCCACAAGGGGGCTGCTAGCCCCCTTGACCCCCAGCCCGCTATCCGGGTAGCGGGACCCCCGTAAAAACTCTGCGTGGCTCCCGATATATTCAAACCCCCCTCCAAAACAACAACACACGTACACTGCACATTGAGTTCACATGACCAGTTTGACCCGTCAATCAGAGGTTCCCTCGCCCCAAAAGCGGGGGGTAATTAACGGCAGCTTAGTCCGCGGCTGCCGGAGATTCGGATCCCCACAATCATTAAACCCCGGCCTACCCTAGGCAGGGGGAATCTGTAGTACGCCTAACAAGCACGCGCGTATTCCCATCTCAATGGGGCGACGAAAAACACCCTACAGATTCTGGCACGCCCGGTGGGACCAATTTCTCCTCCCATATTTCGGGTTAAACGTTCATGCGAACTCAATCAATATACATATCGATTGCCTATACTGAAATGATGTTCTTTTTTCCATGCAGCAATCAACCTTCGACGATAATGTCTCCCCAGACAAATTCAGCTTCCAACGTGACCCCGATTCCGTACGTGGTCAAGATCAACGCTCGTGTGGTTCTCCCCGCGAGCCTCAGTCGACAGTGGGAGGAACCGCCCCGCCAGTTTGGCTCCGTCATCATCTACCTTGCCGGAAGCGCTCATCTGGCGGAGATCCCGGCGGAACAGGTGGCTAAGCCGGTCTCAAGGGGCAAGAGGCAAAATGTCGTGATCGCCAAGGCACCACAACCGAAACGTAAGATGGTGTCTGTGCGACTCCCTGGTGCTCCAGCGAAGGGCAAGAACTTCGGTACAAAGGGTAACATCAAATGTTGCGGACGAGCTCAGGCGATGACTCCAACAAATGCACAATCGAGCGTATCTCCAAGGCCCTCCATCGCCCGGTCTGCGGCGTCTTCCCAAAGAGCCGAAGTTCGCCAGGCGCTTAGAACAGAAAAGTTAAGGCAGAAGCGGCTCAGGTATCGAGCCAACAAGAGGGCCAGGGCTTCGGCCAAATGGAATCGTGTGAAGTTCCAAGTGCAGGGTCGCCCCGCGACGACGGCTGAGTCGGACGTAAGAATCAGCAATTCTTTCGAGCCTCTGAAGTGAGTTCAGAAAAATGCCATGACCGCCAGAATCAAGAAGACAGCTGTCCGAACAGTGCCACAAAGAGACGTGTCCCGGCCCCAACAGAAAAAGTATGACACTGTCTCTTCAAGAGTCTATCAAGCACTCTGTGCCGCACGAAAGCAGCGGGGCAAACCCAGAAAAAAAGCGCCAGCACCATTCAAGAACCTGGTTAGGCCAGCCACCTTCAATCGACTACCAGCTACCGAAACAAGGGGGTCAAGACAGCGATCTGTGAAATCAGCTGCCAATGATAGAAAGACGGCCGGATATATCATCCATACGGTCTATATGGCGGGCGGACGCCCCAGCGACAACCTTCGCAGCAAAAGCAAGGATGGGGCCACCACATCCCAAGCCCAATCTAGCCTGAATGTGGTTGCCGCTGTCCAAGAGCAGCCGCCCCCGCTGGATGAAGAAAACCCTCTCGATGAGGATGATAGGCAGAAAGACCCCTCAATCCATGCAGAGTCAAGCTCGGACAGCGAGGAAGAGCCGACTTTCCGCCCCAGGACTGCAGAGCAAGAGCTACTTCAAGAGCTTCGAAAACAGCTCAGGAGCAAAGATAAAGAGATGGCCAAGCTCTATTCGAAGATTGACGACTTAACGAACGTGGTGATGCAGCTTACGGCTCAAATCGCTCGAGCGCCTCCCAATCAAGCACAAGCCGCTACTAATCAGCCGGGTGATGACAATCCGAGGCAGCCAATGCCTGTTCCTTTAGGACCAAGACTGGTCGAGCCGCATGAAAGCCGGCCACATTCCGCTTCTGGGGACGCCTTGGCCCCAGATAACACTATCCCGCTAACACAGGATCGGATAATGGATTTGGTCACCAGCAAGGTTAAAACATTGGTGGCCGAAGCTGAAGCTCAGAAAGAAATCGGCAGTAGCGGGCGGCCATATCCCGCGCAGTACGATCTGATTGAATTCCCAAGCGGCTACGTCATTCCTAAGTTCGGAAGATTTGATGGAACGGGGAATGCAAATCAGCACGTCGCCCACTTCAAAGCATCGTGCGGAAATACAGGGGGCAATGACGCGCTCCTTCTTCGTCAGTTTGTCAACAGCCTGACCGGTGTCGCCTTCGACTGGTATGCGAGTATACCGGACGGGTCCGTCATTACCTTTGCCCAAATGGAGTCCCTGTTTCGGCAAAGGTTCATGAGTGTCAGTGATAAAATCTCCATTGCCGACCTTGTGAGGACCAAGCCAGGGAAGAATGAAAGCAACACCGACTTTATCGCTCGATGGCGTAATCTCACAGTCAAGTGCGAACCGCCGCTGGAGCAGGACCAATCCGTCAGCCTTCTCATTGGGAACCTCAGCAATTGGATGGTCCCATTCTTGTGTACAGCAGGCCTCAAGACGTTTCAAGAGCTAACCAAGAAAGTCCAAATGCTGGAACGCTCAAAGCAAGAGTCCCCGCCGGACTCTCAGAGAGACAAAACTTGGAAAAGCAAGCGGGACGACAGCCGTAGAAGCGGGAGTTCCAGCAGTACCAATGTCTTCAATGCGTCCGACAATGAAGAAAAGCGAAGGGCGGGTGAATCCAAAACTAACCGGTCTCGAAAGCCATTGCTGGGAGGAGATGGGCCTTCCCTAGAGGAAAAGAAGAACAAGGTTTACTCTTTCAGAAGGGACAAGGTCCGTAAGATATTTAAAGATGCCTTGAACAACGGCCTACAATTGCCGGAGTCGAAAAGACCCCAAGAAGCAAAAATGACCGACAATCTCCTGTATTGCCCGTACCACCGAGTAGTGAGCCATGCGATCGAGGATTGCTATATCTTCAAAGACTGGGTCGAGAAGCAGTACAAGGCTGGAGAGATCGAGCTGTCCAAAAGCGTGTTAGTGAACAATCAAGTTGCAACCGCCAACTTTATACAGACAGAAGTTGAAGCCTTCTGGGAGCAGACAGCTGAACCTGCTGCCCTGACAAACGAAACTGACTCATCGCGGCCTCCGTGGAGTACGCACATATCTAATAAGACGAAGAAGATGCTAAAGCTACTTCAGAAAGAGCCCAGGATGGAATGGGAAGGACAGAAGAAGCCTACCAGTCCAGCTGCCAATGCGGCTCCATCAGGCTCAAAATCCAAGAAGCTCAAGAAGCAGAAAAGTGCAGCTCGGCGCGAAAAAGAGTCTGCAGGGAAATCGACCATTCAAAAATATATCGATTCCCTCGAAGAATATGAACAAAAGGAAAGAACATTGATTCAATTGAAGGAGTTCTTCCCTGTACAAGCGGCTGAAATTCTGGAGGAGTTAGAAGAAGATCCCAATGAAGAGATCCCAGTAGTGACCTGCTACGCTATCCATCTTGGCAGCGACTCGGAAGAGGAGCTCTGTTTTCCCAAAGAGGACGAAGAGCTCGCCACAACGGCCAATCAAATCCAGCTCAGAAGCGGCAGGGCTCTACCGCCAAATCAGGGCAACGCCCCAAAAGGGAAGGAAAAACAAGTCGCTAATGAAGAAGATGGCAGAGAACCGGCCGATGAAAACATAAGTCCTTCCTCGGTGGACTATAATGTCTTGGCACATCTCCGGAAGCTTCCGTCTCTCCTGAGCATCTATGACGTCTTGGTCCTATCTAAGGAGCTTAGAGATGTTCTCATTCACGCTCTACAAAACCCCGAGCGGTATCAGGCTCACTTTGCGGAAATTAATATGAAAGAAGCCCAGCACGCTTTGCATGCCGCCGCAGTCACATTTAAGGAGGAAGACTTGCTACTGGGAACGGCTGAGCATAATCGGCCGCTTTACGTGACCGGGTACAGCGACGGAGATCGAATTAATCTCATATTGATTGATCCGGGGTCCTCAGTGAACATCATGAACTTGCGAACTCTGAAGAGTTTGTCAATGGACGTCCGACACTTGTCAAGGGAAAGGATTGTCATTCAAGGCTTCAACCAAAATTGCCAGCAAGTTCTGGTGTCTATAGCTTTGCCAATCAAATTCGGGGATCTGCAGACCGAAGCTAAGATATACGTGATCGATGCCGACACGTCTTATAAGATTCTCTTGGGACGGCCGTGGCTCCACGATTATGGCATTGTCCCGTCAACTCTCCATCAATGCATGAAGTATACTAAAAATGGCGAAGAAAAACGCATCAACGGAGACATCCAGCCATTCGGTGTGCATGAAGTCCGCTATGAAGATTCTCGGTACTTTATGAACCACCAAAATGCTAAGCCACAACTGACTGAGGATAGATCGGCCCCAAGACTCAAAAGCAAATCTGCGCCGGCTGTCACTTTCAAAAGCAAAAACGCCCAAGTGCGCCCGCATTTCGGTAGCGACACTGATGAGTCTGACGCTAGAAGCCCGTCCTTCTGTAAAACTCGCCCTCGTTTCGGCAGCGATACGGACGAATCTTTTACTGAAGGCCCATCTAGCAGCAAAGTCCGCCCTCATCTTGGCAGCGACACTGAAGAGTCGGAGGAGGAGGACCTGCCGTGCAATAGCGATGCAGATTGGACCCCTATGCAACAAGCGAAACTACGAGAGACCTTCGAAGTCGCAGAAGGGTCTCTAGCCGTCACAAGGGTACCAGAGCAGATATGCAAAGAGCTCGATGCGTTGTCAGTCTCCACCGTAGACCAGCTGAAAACTTTCTACGTTCCCGGGAGGAAAAATGGACAGAAAGGCATCCTGTTTTATGGGTCAAACCCCGTTGTGCATCCGGACGATTTGTCTGTCGCATGCCTTCCATACGAAAGAGGCATAAGGGCCGTCCTCAATCCCAGATACTATGCGCCCGAGATGCGAGAATACTTCAAAAAGTGCGGATGCCGGTTATATCAAACGGAGTCCGAAGCAAAGTTTTACGAAGGGCTATGGTATCCGCCCCAGGTCCGAGCACTCATCGATGGACGAATTCCAGATAGACGGGGCATAGGCTACATTCAACCTGATTCTAAAACATGCTACATGATCCATGTTGGTGAGACCAGCGAAAGATCAAATGGTGATGACGAAATAGCCGAGCCAGAAGAAGCTCCTCAAGAGCTCGAAGATGGCGGACAAGCAACCTTTGATGAGCTAACCGAGATTGACTTAGGAACGCCCGACAATCCAAGTCCGACCTACATCAGCTCACTCTTGTCGGAGGAAATGAAAGCGCAGATAATTGCCCTGCTGCATGAGTTCGTCGACTGCTTCGCGTGGACATACAAAAAAATGCCTGGCCTTTCCCCTGAAGTGGCCGTACATAAGTTGGCTATATCTCCCGATGCTAAACCAGTCAAACAAGCTCCTCGAAGAATGAGAAGGGAGTTGGAAGAAAAGGTCATCGAGGAAACCAAGAAACTCATCGATGCCGGCTTTATCAGGGAAGAGAAATATGCGGACTAGATCGCATGCATAGTCCCAGTGAAGAAGAAAAATGGGCAGATCCGAGTTTGTGTCGAATTCAGGGATCTCAACAAGGCATGTCCTAAAGACGACTCCCCGCTACCGGTCATGGAAATGATGGTCGATGACACCTCAAATTACGAGCTGTTCACCTTTATGGATGGCTCGTCTGGATATAATCAGATCAAGATGTCGCCTGAGGATGAGAAGCACACAGCATTTCGAACCCCGATCGGAATATATTGCTACAAGGTAATGCCATTCGGACTGAAGAACGCAGGTGCTACATATCAAAGGGCAATGACTAATATCTTTGATGACCTAATCCATAAAGTCGTCGAATGCTATGTTGATGATCTGGTCGTCAAGACTAAAGCCAAGGCCGATCATATCCAAGATCTTAGGACCGTTCTCACCAGACTGAGGGAATATGACCTAAAGATGAATCCTCTGAAATGCGCTTTTGGCGTGTCGTCGGGAAAATTCCTGGGCTTCATAGTCCGACATCGAGGGATCGAAGTTGACCCATCAAAGATAAAGGCCATCATGGAGATGCCCCCTCCGAAGAGTCTGACGAAGCTAAGATCTTTTCAAGGCAAGCTTGCTTATATACGGAGGTTTATCTCAAATTTATCGGGGAGATGTAGGCCCTTCTCAAAGCTCATGAAGAAAGGAGCTCCTTTTATCTGGGATGCCGAATGTCAAAAAGCGTTCGAAAGCATCAAACAGTACTTGTTGCACCCTCCAGTGTTGGCCGCTCCCATTCCAAATAAACCGCTGATTCTCTACACTGCCGCGCTAGATGAGTCACTTGGTACGCTCCTTGCTCAGAACAATGAGGAGGGAAAAGAGAATGCCCTCTACTACCTCAGTCGAACTCTAGTCGGGGCGGAACAAAACTATTCCCCAATCGAAAAGCAATGCCTGGCTCTGATATTTGCTGTGAAGAAGCTGAGGCACTATCTGCTTGCTCATCGGGTTATGCTGACCTCCAAGGTCGACCCGCTCAAACACTTGATGACCAGAGCAAGCCTAGCCGGCAGAATGGCAAGATGGGCTGTCATGCTACTTGAGTTTGACATAGTTTATACTCCTCAGAAAGCAGTAAAAGGGCAAGCTCTTGCAGACTTTCTCGCTGCTCATCCCATACCAGAAGGGTCACCACTCAATTGCGAGTTACCCGACGAACAAGTGCTACACCTAGAGAATGACGAGCCATGTTGGGAGCTCTACTTCGATGGGGCCTCATCGATAAGGACCTCCAGTAAATCAAGTGTCCCGGAGATAAAAGCAGGGATAGGATTGGTATTCATCACGCCATCAATGGGAACCCTACGGTGTTCTTTTGCTCTCACCAAGCCTCGCACAAACAATGAGGCTGAGTATGAAGCTCTGATAGCTGGTTTGGAGCTCGCCATAGAAATGGAAATCCTTCGGCTACGGGTTTACGGTGACTCCCAGCTTGTCGTCAACCAAGTAAGCGGCGATTATAAGATATACAAACCCGAATTAGCTCGGTACAGAGGCCGAGTGGTGGAACTCATGAAACGGTTCACTCACATTGAACTAACAAGAGTCTCTAGAGCGTTGAACGGAAAGGCTGACGTACTCGCTCGCTTAGCCAAGGAGCTGGCCGATCCTGACATGGACGAAATTCTGATCACAGTCAGGAGCCGATAAATTCTACCCCCAGTCTCTTTACGAGAAGAGGAAAGCGCGGAACAGAAGAGCAGTCCCGCCAAAGAAGCTTCGATCATCCAAGACGAGCCCGATTGGAGAGAACCCTTCATAGAGTACCTCCGATACGACAAGCTTCCCGAAGAAAAATCTGTGAGGATTCAGCTGAAGAAAAGAGCTCTTCGATACGTGTTTGTAAATGACACATTATACCGCAGGTCATATGACCAACTCTGGCTCAGGTGTCTGTCGTTGGCCGAAGCCCAAAAGGTCATGAAAGATGTTCACTCGGGCGTTTGCGGTGCTCACCAATCTGGCCCCAAGATGCGACTTCAAATCAAACGGCTTGGGTATTATTGGCCCACCATGATACGGGATTGCGGAGAACATGCAAAGAAATGTCAGATCTGCCAAATCCATGGTGATTTCATTCACAAGCATCCCAATCCGTTACATCCTACGGTGGCGTCGTGGCCCTTCGAAGTTTGGGGCACCGATATTGTTGGCCCAATTGATCCTCCGTCATCTAAAGGCCACTGGTTCATACTGGCCGCGACAGATTACTTCTCCAGATGGGCTGAAGCTGTCCCGCTAAAAGAAGTCAAGACAAAAGATATTCTGACATTCTTCCAGCATAATATTCTATACCGCTTCGGTACACCAAGAAGAATCATTTCTGATAACGGGCCCTCTTTCAAGAGCTTCAATGTCTCAAGGTTCGCTACTCAGCACAAGATAGACTGGAGATATTCCTCCATCTATAATCCAAGAGCCAACGGGCTAGCCGAAGCCTTCAATAAGACTCTATGCAAGCTCCTGAGGAAAAATGCTTCAGTCAACAAGAGAGACTGGAATCTCAAACTTCACGAGGCGTTGTGGGCATATCGTACCACGCACCGTACTCCAACACAGTTCACTCCATACTCATTGCTCTTTGGAGTGGAGGCGGTCCTCCCCCTTGAAGTCGAAGTTCCAAGCTTAAGAATGGCCGTTCAGCACGAGTTGACGGAGGAGGAAAACGTGTTCCTTCGACTTGAAGAGCTCGATGCCCTCGAAGAAAAGAGGCTCGCGGTGCAGCAAAATCTGGAGCTATACCGAGCCCAAATGTCACGGGCCTATGACAAGGTAACCCGTCTCCGCGCTTTCAAGAAAGGTGAATTGGTGTTGGTCCTCAAAAGACCGATCATCCCCAATCGACACGCCAAGGGAAAATTCGAGCCAAACTGGGAAGGACCATACGTCATCGAGAAAGTATTCGATGGAGGGTCCTACCAACTAATAAGTGCCGAGGGAGAAAGGCCCATGCCACCCATCAATGGCCGATATCTTAAGAAATACTACACATGAATGCTCCAAGTCGCAGGCGAATTGAGCACATCAGCCCTACGGTCTGGATCATATATCCTACAAAACCGTATACAATCCACGGGCGTAAATGATCCCTATTTCTCCCAAATCCTGCCGGTGAGACTACTTTTAAAGTCCCACCAGCGGCAAAAAAAAGGAAAGAAAAAAATATAAAAAAAAATAAAAATAAAAAGGTATGTCCACAAGCAAAACGGGCACGGATGAAAACCCGAAAGAGCTCCGTAAGTAAAAACAGCAGGACTACCGGCGAGTTTGTGAAAACCCGAAAGGGCGCAAACTCGTGAAAAGAGATGAATACACTCGCAAAGTCCTCTCGACCTTGTAAGGAGAAAACCCATGCGTGAGATCCTTACGACTCACAAAGGAGCAACACACTTAGGAATCCTCACGATTCCTAAGGAGAAAATACACCTGCGGGATCCTTACGACTCGTAGGGAGAAAATGCTTTTATGGGACCCTCACGGCCCATAAAATTGAAAAGCCTTAGGTGATAGGGACCCAAACCTGTCTCCTAAGCCATCGTTCCCCAACAGGCAACGGCAAATGATGAGTCGCTCCTGGCATTTCGCTTCAGTGTTAGTGGTGCTGATGCCGACCAAAAACCCAAATCCCAAGTCCTCCCAAGGCAAATGATGAGTTGCTCCTGGCATTATTCCAGTGCAGCAATGCTGATGCCAAACAAGATCCAAATTCCAAGTCCCCAACCCCAAAGTGGCGAATGATGAGTCGCTCCTGGTACCATATTCCAGTGTAGCGATGCAGACGCCAACCAGATTCTAAATCCCATACCCCAACGGCGAATGATGAGTCGCTCCTGGTACCACATTCCAGTCCAGCGATGCAGACGCCAATAAAGCCCTGAAATTTTTCCGGCCCTACGGTCTGGATCATACATCCTGCAAAACCGTATACAATCCACGGGCGTAAAACAATCCCAACCTCTCCCAAGTCCTACCGGTGAGACCACATTCAAATTCCCAAAAAAAAAATCCCAAATCCTCCCGGGGCAAATGATGAGTTGCTCCTGGCATTATTCCAGTGCAGCAATGCAGATGCCAAACAAAAACCAAAATCCCAAAATCCCCTAAATGACAGATGATGATTTGCTCCTGGTACCATATTCCAGTATAGCGATGCTGATGTTAACCTAAATCAAAATCAACAAGTCAACTTTCACTCCGACACCGCAAAAAGCGGAGCGAGTCAGAATCCAAGCTCGACACCGCAAGAAGCGGAGCAAGTCAAGTCTACCCCTGACACTGCAAGAAGCAGAGCAAGTCAAATCAAGCATCGACCGTCCAAGTCGCAAAAAGGGCAGCACCGACCATCCACGTCGCTAAAAGGGCAGCACCGACCGTCCAAGTCGCAAAAAGGGCAGAACCGATAGTCCACGTCGCTAAAAGGGTAGCACTGACCGTCTACGTCGCTAAAAGGGCAGCACCGACCGTCCAAGTCGCAAAAAGGGCAGAACCGACCGACCACGTCGCTAAAAGGGCAGCACCGACCGTCCAAGTCGCTAAAATGGCAGCACCGACCGTCCACGTCGCAAAAAGGGCAGAACCGACCGTCCAAGTCGCTAAAATGGCAGCACCGACCGTCCACGTCGCTAAAATGGCAGCATCGACCGTCCACGTCGCTAAAAGGGCAGCACCGACCGTCCACGTCGCTAAAATGGCAGCACCGACCGTCCACGTCGCTAAAAGGGCAGCACCGACTGTCCAAGTCGCAAAAAGGGCAGAACCGACTGTCCACGTCGCTAAAAGGGCAGCACCGACCGTCCACGTCGCTAAAAGGGCAGCACCGACCGTCCAAGTCACAAAAAGGGCAGAACCGACCGACCACGTCGCTAAAAGGGCAGCACCGACCGTCCAAGTCGCTAAAATGGCAGCACCGACCGTCCACGTCGCAAAAAGGGCAGAACCGACCGTCCAAGTCGCTAAAATGGCAGCACCGACCGTCCAAGTCGCTAAAATGGCAGCACCGACCGTCCAAGTCGCTAAAATGGCAGCACCGACCGTCCACGTCGCAAAAAGGGCAGAACCGACCGTCCAAGTCGCTAAAATGGCAGCACCGACCGTCCAAGTCGCTAAAATGGCAGCACCGACCGTCCAAGTCGCAAAAAGTGCAGCGCAGGATTCTTACAAAGCGGGAACCAGA
This sequence comes from Agapanthus africanus, assembly GCA_030015575.1. NCBI lineage: Eukaryota > Viridiplantae > Streptophyta > Magnoliopsida > Asparagales > Amaryllidaceae > Agapanthus > Agapanthus africanus. Next base: position 36,298,825 of record CM057339.1, read on the forward strand.
TCACTCCAGGCCAGGGAAAACGTCTATCACGGACACTCCGTCTCAGAGACATGTCAAGCAACGACGGTCCATGTCGTAAAAAGGGCAGTGCCAACTTCCCAAAAAGCGAAAACCAAATCAAGTCGCCTCCACGTGAAAGAAGATCCATCAATTTCATGCACACGACCCACATATGTGGTGTGCATTTATTGATGGGGGGCAATTTGTTGGGGTAAAAATTTACACCCCGGTTGACCAAGTCAAAATCAAAGTCAACCCCAAGCCAAGTGGGCCCAAGCCCAGATCCAGTAGGCCCATGCCCGGGTCGAGCCAGAACATGAAGCGGCCGGCCTCCCCCCACGCCAAGATAAAAATTTTGTAATAAATAATTTTGTTGTATTTCTTTTATTTTATTTTATGGATAAATGTAAGAAAAATAGGCATAAAACCAAATTTTTGTAAAACCCATGGCTTATGTGCAAAAAGAAATAGCACATGAGCCATGGGATAGGCAAAATGCCATTTTGTGAAGCCCAAGGGGCTATGTGTAAAGTGTATAGCCTATAAAGGCAAAGATAATGAAATATCTCAACAACTTTTTCATTCTCTCCAAAAAAAAATTAGATCTGAGATCTTTTGTGCCTCCTGCTCTTTCTCCAAGGTTCTAAACCTTCTCATTTCTTTTGAATTAAATCAAGAGTTTTACTCTTTCTTTTCAAAAACTAAGAAGTCTCCCACCACAAAACCCATAAAGGGGAACTTAGATCTACCATTAGATCTCAGAAAGGTGCGATTTTTAGATCTCACATCTCTTGATCATCAAGATCCAGCCAACAGAGGAGGAAGAGGAAGAACCCCTTTCATCAACCAAAACATTTTAGGAGTTTAACTCCATATATTTACATAGATATATATATAATAAATATTTCCTTTCTGAAGCATAGCTTCTGTTTCTTAGGCTAAAATCCACTTTTTCTCGCCGGCGCTCAAGCGCAGAGCGCCCACGTGCCGACACGTGGCGCGCTTGCGCTCAAGCGCAAGCGCCCGAGCGCAAGTCGCCCCGGTGCCGACACGTGGCGCGCTTGCGTTCAAGCGCAAGTCGCCCCAGCGCAAGTCGCCCCGGTGCCGACACGTGGCGCGCTTGCGTTCAAGCGCAAGTCGCCCCGGTGCCGACACGTGGCGCGCTTGCGCCTAAGCACAAGCGCTCGAGCGCAAGTCTCCCCCGTGCCGACACGTGGCGCGCTTGCGCTCAAGCGCAAGCGCTCGAGCGCAAGTCTCCCCCGTGCCGACACGTGGCGCGCTTGCGCTCAAGCTCAAGCGCCCAGCGCTCAAGCGCAGAGCGTCCACGTGCCGACATGTGGCACTCTAGCTCCTGAGCGCACAGCACCTAGACGCACAGCGTCCAAGGTGCTGCCCCCACACATCCTTTGGATGCCTTTTCCCCCTTTCTTTTTCTTTTATATATATATACATACATATATACATATATATATATACATATGTATACATATTTACATACACACATACTCCACGACACTGTCCCTGTTAGAAAAAATTTCTAACGGGGCGCTGCTCCGCACCCCGCAAGGGGGCTGCTAGCCTCCTTGACCCCCAGCCCGCTATCCGGGTAGCGGGACCCCCGTAAAAACTCTGCATGGCTCCCGATATATTCAAACCCCCCTCCAAAATAACAACACACGTACACTGCACATTGAGTTCACATGACCAGTTTGACCCGTCAATCGGAGGTTCCCTCGTCCCAAAGGCGGGGGGTAATTAACGGCAGCTTAGTCCGCGGCTGCCGGAGATTCGGATCCCCACAATCATTAAACCCTGGCCTACCCTAAGCAGGGGGAATCTGTAGTACGCCTGACAAGCACGCGCGTATTCCCATCTCAATGGGGTGACGAAAAACACCCTACAGGGGGTTTATTGATTGTGGGGATCCGAATCTCCGGCAGCCGCGGACTAAGCTGCCGTTAATTACCCCTCGCCTTTGGGGTGAGGGAACCTCCGATTAACAGGTTAAACTGGTCATGCGAACTCAATGTGCAGTGTTGTGTTTTGGAGGGGTTTTGGATATATCGGGGGCCCCGCAGAGTTTTTACGGGGGTCCCGCTTCCCGGATAGCGGGCTGAGCGGGGTGCGGGGCAGCGCCCCATTAGAAATTTTTTCTAACAGGGGAGGAATTTTTAGTGTGGAGTATATGTGTGTGTGTGTATGTATACATACATACATACATACGTACATACATATATATATATATATATATATATATATATATATAAGGGAAAAGGGCATCCAAAGGATGCGTGGGAGAAAGCGCTCGGGCATTAGCGCTAGCGCTTTGGACGCTAGCGCCTCACGTGCCAGGCACGTGGGCGCTCGGGCGCTAGCGCTTATATATGAGGAGTTAAGCCCCTGGGATATTTTGAGGATGATAAAAGGGCTTCTCCCCTTGAGCTCTGGAGCTTCCCCAAAATGGGGTTTCTAGAGATGGGTCTCCTTTTTCTTCCTGTCGTTTGGCCGGATATTGGAAAAAAGGGGCGAGACTTAAAAATCTCCCCTTTTTGAGATCTAATGGAAGATCCAAGTTCCCCTTTGTGGGTTTTGTGGTGAAAAACTATTTAGTTTTGGAAAAGGAAGAGTAAAACTCTTGATTTAATTCAAAAAGAAGAAGAAGGTTTTAGAACCTTGAGAAAGGAGAAAGAGGCACAAGCCCTAATTTTTGGGGAATGAAAAGTATATATTTTATTCATCATCATGTTGCCTTATATAGGCTTACATATTTACATATAACCCCTTGGGCTTTACAAAATGGTATTTTGCCCATCTCATGGCTCATGTGCCATTTCTTTTTGCACATAAGCCATGGGCTTTACAAAAATTTGGCTTTATACCCATTCATGCATAAAAAAATTGCATTAAAATTATTTATTACATGATTTTATGTTGGCATGGGAGGCTGGCCGCGGGCTCGACTTGGGCATGGGCCCGCTTGACCTGGGCTTGGGCCCACCTGGCTTGGGGTTGACCTTGACTTTGACTTGGTCAACCGAGGTGCAAATTTTGACCCCAACAAGCCCCTTTCCCTTTTTCCCTCAAATATAGGATTTGGTTTAAGGGTACATCTCTCCACACCTCTGATATATATTGCTGTAATTCTTCAACGTCTTCAAGGAGGTGGCGGGTCCCGAAAACCAACAATACGTTGATGCACTTCCAAACTGACGTGCATGCCTCAAATCGGATCGTACCCCAAATTGGGTGCATTCCATATCATCATTGTTCGCTTCATCACGTAACAAATACACATGCGCGCAAGTCGAACTTTGGACCGAAACCTCCTTAAACTAATATTCGCCTCCAAAATGGCGATAACGAACCGAAATGTCCTTAAACTAATATTCGCCTCTAAAATTGCGATAATGGGCCGAAATGTCTCTAAACTAAAATTTCACCTCAAACATTGCAATAATGGACCGTGATGTCCTTAAACTAAAAATAATCGAGCCCAAATGCTCATACGTTTTAACTCGATCTTAATCTCAAACCAGATTAACGATCCTTAAATCAAGCCAAACCAAAATCTAAAAATATACGGATTTGGACTAATCCGCGCCTTACGGGCGACAACATAAATTAGTCTCCGTATACAATCCACGGGCTACCTAAAATAAAAACAAACATACACACGATACGAAGTGAACCTCCGGAGTAGGAGAAAGTGGTTATCGTGATGCGGTAACGTAATTAACTGCAGGGGCTTGCGCCTGCAGGGAAGAGCGTCCCCACAATCAAAAACCCCTCGCAAACGAGGGGGAATCTGATAAAGTCTGCTACAATGGTCGCTTCTGTCCAAACCTCCAATATACGGTGCAATAAATCAACTTGGCATTTTCAGAGAGGTGGACGGATAAGTCCAAATAGCATCTGCCCCCAGAATTCAGACCAGACGTCCCAACGTCCTGGTCCATCTTCCGGCGGTGAACAAGAAGGATGTAGGGACTTACGGTTTTTATATGATTAAGAAGAGATCGAAGAAGCTCTCGGGGGTCGTGGTTTCGTCGGAGATACTCCGGTTGTCAAGTTTGGTTTGCTACTCCACTTTAGGGGCTTAACTCCACTTGGAATTTAGAAAATTTTGAGAGAATTTTTTCTAGAATTTCATAATGGTGAAGAGATAAGGCATGGGGTGGTATTTATAGTGAAGAATTAGATTTGGGAATTAAAATTTTGGATTAAAAAGATGTTAAATGGTGAAATGAAAGGTCACAGTTTGATTGCAGGGAAATCAAACAGTACAGAGGAGTTAAGGGGAGTCGAAGTGATGTGTGTGCAAAGCACGGAGCCAATTGGCTCATCTTGACCGTCGGCACCGGCCAGATGAAGAGAATGGGCGGTCGGATCTTAAGGTTTTGCCTCGAGATTCGTACCACGTGGTTATATCTGTGTTTACTACATTTTGCGGATGTTTGATTTTTCTGAAACTTTTCATTTCCCCATGTATTGCACGTGTAACTCTTGGGCTTCCAAAAATTAAAAAGAAAAATCAGAAAAATAATCGTGTCTGATGGGAATCGAATACACAGGCTACGTCACAGCAGTGTAGAAGCTTTACCAGTGAGATACAAGTTGTTTCTTGTTTTTATTAAACAAATCTAACTTATAACTCTTACACAAGCTGTAATACCCTTTTCTGTACAATAACAAGAAATTTATGTACAGTGATTTCAGAGTCGTTACACTCTGGTTTGTAAGTCTACCAAATATACATAGTCTGGTTGATAGAGTTTTTAATTAGATACAATGAATATAAAAGTAAACAATGATGGTTATGCTCTGAACTATAACCCACCTACCAATGCAAATCACCCAGAAAGGAGCAATGTGCCAGCAAGCCGTTACTGAATCCGAATGGTCGATCTTGCATGAAAACTATGGCACAACGGGGGTGAGTTGCCAACTCGTGAGTAGAAAACATCATCAGGTAGAAATCGAATGTATAACGATCTCCTAGGTCATACTGTAATATAATATCATATTGTATGGAATAGAAGGTGATCATGTATACATATGTGCATAAACATATAATATCGTACCTGTATCAATATGTGGTACTATATCATCTGTGTTATATATATGTATATGTCATCCAACATTTGTCCATCAACGACACATCAAAATCATCATAAAATCCTGAGTGTCCAGTATCGACACTCGAAATCATCATAAAACACGTATCCAGTATCGACACGTAAATCCTCATATCTTAGGTACCGTCTCATTGGATCGGCCATCATATCTCAGGCACCGTCTCATCAGATCAGTCCTCATATCCATCTGTTTAATATCGCTCTGGTCGGCATCCTCCAGATATCCATCGAGTCCAATACTGTCACCGGTAGATAGTGTTCTCCTGCGAGGCTCAACGGCTTTCTATACGATCTTCTTACCTCGGGGTACCATACCGGGTCCACCATGTATGTAACGACTCTGAAATCACTATACAGAAATTTCTTTTTATTGTACAGAAAAGAGTATTACAGCCTGTGTAAGAGTTATAAGTTAAATTTGTTTAAGAAAAGTAAGAAACAACTTATAGCTCACTGGTAAAACCTCTGCACTGCTGTGACGTAGCATGTGTGTTCGATTCCCATCAGACCTAATTATTTTTTAAGATTTTTATTTTTAATTTTTCGGAAGCCCAAGAGTAGCACATGCAATTTACGGAGAAACGAAAAGTATCAGAAAAATCAAATATACACAAAAAGGAGTAAAACACCAACCTTGACACGTGACACGAATCTTGAGGCAAGCCAGCGAGGTCCAACTGCCCGTTTCCTCAAAAGGCCGACGCCGACGGTCTTGATGAGCCCAATTGCTTCCGTGCTTTGCACACACACCTTCGACTCCCCTTGACTCCCCAGCACTGTTTGATTTTCCTGCAATCAAACAGAGACTCTTCAATTCTCCATTAAACACCTTTTTAATGCATTTTAATCCAAAATTTTAATTCACAAACCTTAATTTTTCACCATAAATACCATCTTATGCCCTAGCTCTTCCCCATTCTGAAATTTCTAGCTAAAATTCTCTCAGACTCTCTAAGTGACAAGTGGAGTAAAGCCCCCCAAGTGGAGTAGCAAGCCAATCTTGATGACCGAACCATCTCCGATGAAACCACGACCCCCGAGGGCTTCTTCGATCTTTTATTAACCACCTAAAATACGTAAGTCCGTTCACCTCTATTTTTTCCATCTCAAAACAATTTTTTAAAACAAACCGACAAAAGAAGAGTTATTTCTGATATAGTTTTCTTTTTAATATTTGTAATGCATGTGATAAGCAAATTAAATCAAACTAACATGCTACACCAATATTAATCTTATTCACATCATTTAGTTTTTAGTTTAACAAAAAAATTCATGTGAAACAAACATATAACGAACTTTTTCATTAAAATACCATGAATTTTAGTATAACTCTTTTTCAATAATTGTTAAAAGATATTTTAAGAAAACTTCATGGGGTAACGATCTACCCCACAAGCACACTATGGTTACATAGCACGGTATCCTAGTTCTATGGTTCATTTAAAAAAATAACTTTTTCATTAAAATATCACACCTTTATAAAACGGGTTTCTTTTAATCGGTATTTCGAAATCCTTGGCAATTACGCCTCTACAACTCTCGTCAGGGGACCAGCTAATGGATGGTGTGGATTATCGCACATTCTTAGGACAGTAGAGAAAGATGCAGAACTCCTCACTGAGTATTCGGTCTCGAAAAGAAATAAAAATACGGATTTTAAGAAACGCGACTTTTCTAAACAAAACTAATTTTTGAAAAATTATATAAAAATCATAAATCCGTATTTTCAATAAAAACAAATTAAGAAACTATATTTTAAAAGAAAGATTAAAATTTTAAATAAAATACCACCAAGTTTTCAAAAGTAGTAGTTTTCATAAAAAAAATACCACAGACTTTCAAAAAGCTAGGTTTTATCAACAAAACACCATAACAATTAAAATATATGTTCATGAAAACCCTAAATATTATAAATCACCCTCGAGGTTTATTTTGAAACTATATTAAAGTATTTTTCATAAAACCCCCTCGAGATATACAAACAATATTTAAGAACTATAGATTAATATAGGTTTAAGTGGGATCAATTCTCTTGAGCCCTAGGGAGCCGGAGAAAGTGAGTGCTTACCTATTCAGATTAGACAACTTAACGGAGTTATCAATGGCAATTATTTTGGAAAAGGACACTAATCCTGCTGTCCATGTGCAGCAGTAGCCGATTTCTCCCGAACATAACATTTTTAACGGTTTAAATCAATTCGTATAAAAAAGACATGAACTCGAATTCAAACTCGAATCTAAATTTGAACTCGAACTCAAACACAAACTCGAACTCTAACATAACTCGAATCTAAACTCGAATATGTACTCGAATCCAAACTACTCAAACCAACTTGACTCGAACCAAGATTGCAATGGTCATGACTCGCATATTACTCGACTCACTCGACTATATTCTACACCTTTTGTAATCTATGGTTTCGATCAAGACATGTTAATCAATCAATTAAACCAATTAAGTATATTAACTAGTTATAATATATTATACTCAAGGTGCTTGGGATAGTTCCTTTTGTGAATCCAACGGAGCTTCAGGAGTCCCGTATTAACCCTTTTTTTATTTTACTCGAATATTAGTCGAGTCGACTCATCCATAACCTAAAGCCCCGATATTAACACATGAAATGGGTCCGTGTTTCCTTGCTCTTGGGGCCCCACTCTTGAACTTGTGAATACTTCTACGGCTGCGTTGGTATTCACACTTGGAACTTTACGTTAACATAGTGATCATATAGAGACCTATAGTATATACTTACCTATGAACCTATACTCTTACTCGTTATATAAATATTTTACAATTATCATTTTCTTTACTCTTACCTATCTTTGGGACTTACCGAGCGCTAGTTCGCTGACGGGCATTCCACCCACTTTTCTTCTTTTGGAATGTTCGTCAGATTCGGTCGAGACGGAGGAAGTTGAAACCACAGAGGAAGACTACAACTAGATAGCTACTCAGGGCTAACTCAGCTTTATCTTCTTCAGTTTATGTATGCCACTTGTTTAGGTATTTTCCTTATTGTGTTTACCTTCCAGCATAAACCCATGTATTTATAAATATTGAAAGTTGAATGTGAATAAAGATATTTGTTGTAAAATTTTACAGTCTTTATTTATTCTTATATTGTATATTATTGTTTCAATATGCTTAGTATATTTATTTAGGAAATGGCCTTCTCTGGATAAATATGTCGCGGGCTTGCCATGTCACCGTTTCTATCTACTGGGAAGCGGGACGTGACAGGTTTTGTTGGTAGCCCATACAGGTCAGTTCTTGTAACAACTTTGTTTCAATGTACAGATTTTTTTTTTAAAAGTTAATGTACAAATGGAGTATTTACAATCTTATGTATGCTATAAGTATTTGATTTGCTTTAGAACAGCAAGAAACAACTTGTAGCTAATTGGTAAAGCCTTACACTACTGTGACATAGCCCCTCTGTTCGAATCCAATCAGCCACATATTATTTTTGTTGATTTTTTTTAAACTTTTAGAAGCCCAAATGTTCACACGTGCACTGCATGTAAAAATGAAAAGTCACACAAATCAAACATGTGCACTGAGCTATAAAATATGACTAGGACACGTGTCACAAATCCAGACACCAACCTATGTGAATGGACCGGCGAGATTTGAAGATGGTCCGGCGGCGCCGGTTTTACCCGTAGGTAATGCAAATTTTTTTGTTGCCCTAACATCTTTTGGCCTAACCCATTAACCCCAATCTGTTTGATTTTCCTGCACATTAACAGAGAAATTAAAATGAGCCATTAATCCACATTTTAATACATTTTTAATTCTTTATTCACTCACAAAACCCTAATCCTACCCTATAAATACAACCCTACACTTTGGCCCTACACTTTGGCCCTCTAGTATCAAAACTCTCTAAAATTTCCAAGTCAAAAGTTGTATAAGTGGAGTTAGCCTAAGGTCGAGTTCCGGCGACATTTCGGGATAAATCCGGCGATACTGCGACTCCGCAACACCTTCAAAAGCTCCCTCTACTTTCCCTATCTTCTACAAATCAGTAAGCCCCCTCTTCCCTCTCCTCTCTCTCTATTAAAAAGACGTCTCTTTCCAAAACTCGTCAGAAGCGGAGTTAATCCGACTTCCGATTCTCTTTTCTTTAAAAATTTATTTTTTCTTAAACAACAATTAACCACCTTTTCATATATTGTTTCGTAACCATTAAACAACAATTAGACAAAGTTTCAATTAAAAATATTATGTTAAACAAATTCTATTTCATTTTTACAGTAAAATACCCTTAAGTTTGCATACGACATTACCTTATCTTTTTGCTCATATTACCTTTAGAAAAATCATGAGGTAATGACATACCTCATCACAACACTCATTCTTGATATAGCACGATGGCTTTTGGAACATTAGTTGGGGGATAAAATACGAAATTACATTTAAATACCATAAACTTTCAAAAACCGTTTTCTTTAAAAGTGTATTATTTAATTCCTTGCAAATGCACCTCTACAACCCATTTTGGGGAACCCCGATCGGGATGTTGCAGGTTATCGCATATTCTCGGGCCTAGTAGAGTGAGATGCAGACCTCCTCACGGAGCATCCGATCTCGATAGAATTTTTAATGCAATTTTGAAGAAAATGTGATTTCTATTTAATAAATAAGTTCTATTTATATATATATATATATATATATATATTATCAAAATATCTACTTTAAATATACAATATATATACCATGTTTTCTAAATCAAAGGAATTACAAATTTCATAAAACTACCAATACAAATCAATACAATTCCAATATTACACTAAAATATCATATACAATGAAATCTAGGTTCTATTCACTAGAAAACTTCATTTTATAAAAACTACATCTATGAAAACCCTAAAGATGAAAAATAAATACTTGAGGTTTATTTTGAAAATATATCAAAACTATTTTTCATAAAACCCCCTCAAGTTATATTAATTTACAATAAGGACCCTAGTAAATATAGGTTTAAGCGGAACCAGTTCTCTTGACCCTCAGGAAGCCGGAGAATATGGGTGCTTGTCTATCTAAGATAGACAACCTAAAAACGGTGTTATCAATACGGTAATTGTCTTGGAAAAAAACATAAATCCTGCCGTCCATGTGCAACAGTTACCGATAACATCAAAACTAATTCAGGACTTCAATTCGTTTTAAAGTGTCTGACTCAGACAGAGTCTCAGTCTAATCTGAAATCAATCAATCAATCTATACTTGAATATGATTCAAGTTTAACTCCAATTCAACATGAATCTTTTTATACCAGAATTCAATCTATATCAACTTGACTCGACTAAACCGAACCATAGATATACTCTGATTACATGACTATCCATTTATATCCATTCCGTTACATGATATCATGGTTTTGGCAAGTCGTACATCTATTAAACAAAACAATGCAAATCAATACAAAATGCATTACGGGGTTTTAAAGGGGTAGACTGGTACGGAATGTGTTTGAAGTGGCACGGGACAGTCACTTTAATACACCTAACCTGAATATCCATTGTTGTTGTTCCGTGGCTTAATGGTTCATTGTGTTCCGTATACCTTAGTCCACGGAATAGTTGGACTCCTCTCGTATATACTAGCATATTCTGTACCAAGTTACAAACAACTACGTTAACATAACAAACTCACAATACACCAGTTATATTCTCATATTTGTCTATTCATCTGTCTATTATATTCCTACTTTTCTTTGAGACTTACCGAGCGATTGTTCGCTGAAGACATTCCTGTTTCTTTTCTTTCTTTAAAATGTTGTCAGGTGGATCTGACTCACTGGAGATAGAGCCCAGTTCAGAGAACTTGGATCAGTTCAGCGATGACCCCGAGCTTTAAACTCTTGTATATACTTTACTTTCATGTCCATGCCATTGTTTAGGCATTGCTTTCATCATTGTATTTACTTTTCAGTTGTATTGTAAAGAAATGTTTAATAAATAAAAGTTGTTGTTCATTTACATTTCATGTCTTCTTGTGTATATTTACATTATATTGCTTAGTTACACTTAGCGTGTTTACTTCTGAGTAAATACGTAGCGGGCCTTGTCGCGCCTCCTTACTGTACACCGGGAAGCGGGGCGTGACAGTTCTGCATGAAGTCGTAAACAATATACCACAAGAATTAATGAATTCAACAAATATTTACATTCCTTGCATTTCAAATTCCTTAAATCTATCCTAATATATCTTTTACATCAAGGTGATGGACTCTCCGAACAATACCAGTATCAACGTCAACAACAATACTCCACCACCTACTTTACCACCACCACCAACCGTTGCAGCTCATATCAATGAGCAAACGGTACTGCTTGAGGCTATCAAGAGCCTATTAGAGGGTTGGCAGCAGCAGACTGCTATCCTGATGAACCGCCCTGAAGCCAAGGCACCCGGAGTTAAGCAGTTTCGGGCACTGCACCCAAAGAACCTCTCGGGTAAGGAGAGCCCATTTGGGGCAGAAGAATGGGCTCAAGCGATCAAGGATGACCTGGCAGCAGTTCAAGTTCCAGATATTGCTTGGGTGAGAGTTGCTAAGTTGCAACTGACTGATAATGCCAAAGTCCGGTGGAAGGCTGAGAAGAGCCGTCTCGCACAACCGATAGAATGGAGAACATTCCAAGACCTCTTCGATGCTAAGTACTTCCTAGAGACTGCCCGCTTTGACATAGAGTAGCAGTTCATCCATCTATAGTAGGGCTCGATCTGGGTCAAGTCGGTAGATGAATATGATACTGAGTTTACCATGCTCAGCCGGTAAGATATAGTCTCAAACTCAAGTTAATTATCTCACTTAAAACACTGCTAACAAAAGGTCATAACAGGTTTGCCGTACATTTTATTCCCACTGATGAGATCCGTGCACGACGATTTTAGCAAGGGTTGGACCCCGAAATCCAAGCTGCACTCGCTACAGGGGATTTCCCAACCCATGAATTTGCTTTGAAGGCTGCCCGACACTATGAGGCAGTTGTGAAGAAGAAGGGCAGGCCGCAGTCTGCCGGTGTGAAACGCCCTGTACAAAAGATCACATGAGGGGCCTCTTCTAGGCCAGCTTTTAACGGACCATCTCGGAGGCTAGTAGGTTCGTTCACCAACAGCAGGCCATACTTTTGCATCTACTGCAAAATAACAGGGCATCTTGTGAAGAACTGTCGCAGGGCGAACAACTTGTGCCTGATCTGTGGGTCTTCTACTCACGCCATTGGAGTATGCCCCTAGAACTAAGGACCCAAAACCCCTCCAGCTAGACCGACGATACAAGCTCCTCCTACCAGGTTAGCCCTACCAGCTCCAGTTCCCTGCACCCAGACCACTCAACCCCAACGCTGAATGTTTAATCAAGCACAGAGGAAAGTGCTGTGACGCCAAGCATTCACCATGTTGGTCGAAGAGGCCGAAGCTACCGGTCAGGTTATCACTGGTAAATCTTTTCCCTATTTCCTTCCAAGTTATTTCATACCCTAGTCATCTATATTTGCTATACCTAAAACTATCCCACGCAACTTAGGTACAATTTTAGTAGCCTCCCTACTTGCACTCGCGCTCTTTGACACTGGGGCATCACATTGCTTTATGTCGCAACGGTTCGTCCGAACTCATGCGATCCCAGTTAAACCGCTCGTATCTAGCTGGAATGTTAGTTCAGGGAACGACGTTCTTACAGCAACTTTGGGATACGATCTGTGTCTATTGGTCGTTTGTAGTCGAGAATTCTGTGTGGACTTCAAGGTGCTGGACATACCGAACTTCGACGTAGTCGTAGGAATGGACTGGCTGGGAACTTTCTTCGCTACCATTGAATGTCGCCAAAGGAGGGTAGTGTTCGAAATACCAGATCACCCAGTGTTTTACTTCAAAAGTAAAGACCGTACCATGGAACCTAGCATCTATAGAGCAAAACCAAAGAAGGCAGAGGTTGCAGCGTTGCAAGCGGAAGGATCGAAACCAGACGTAGTTCGAGAGTTTGAGGATGTATTTCCGAAAGATATATCAGGTTTGCCTCCAGATCGAGCTCTTGAATTCAGCATTTATTTACAACCCGGTGCACAACCAGTAATAAAAGATCCGTACCGATTAAGTCCGAAGGGATTGAAGAAGATCCGCATTCAGTTGGACGAACTCGTGAAGAAAGGTTGGATTCGTCCCAGTACTTCAAGCTGGGGATCTTCGGTGCTACTGGTGAAGAAGAAGGAAGGATCCTACAGGATGTGCATGGATTATCGAGCACTGAACGAGGTGACAATTAAGAACAAGTATCCATTACCCCGCATCGATGACCTTTTTGATCAGTTAAGTGGATCTTGTATCTTTTCAAAGCTAGATCTTCGTTCGGGTTACCATCAGGTAAAGGTCAAAGAGTCCGACATTCTGAAGACGGCGTTTAGAATTCGTTATGATCATTATGAATATCTCATAATGCCATTTGGAGTAACTGATCGCACGCTTTTGGCGTGTCGAGTTTTAAGAGTTCTAAAGTTTAACCGCGATCAAGACGGTGTCGCTTTGCAGCTGGCCGGTTGAGCACGGGTCGATCCACAGGGAGACTGAGCGTTTTACGTTCTTGTCGTAACGAGTTAATGCGCGAGGGTGGAATTGTTCTTATCTACCCTATGTGTTATATGCACAAATAAAGTTGTTAGGAAAAGATACGAAAGTGTAAGGTAAGGAAATCCGTATTCAAAACCTTTGAGCCGGGTCTTGACCAATTGAAGCTAGAACAATCGGCAACAACGTGGATTAGGGGATTTAAGCACGGTATTCGTGGAATCTGGCTTATTGACCCTTGTTCTTCCGTTCTTGTCTCTTACTTTCGCCTCCGGCCAAACCGAACGCAACCGGTCGCGGTTAGGAATCACCGTTACCTTGGTAGGGTAGGGTGCCTAACGGAGCGGTTGCGTAACGTTTGGGCGGAGTTCAAAGGAAAATAACGGGAAAAGAAAATGAGGAACGAAACGTTAACTTACAATATTGTATTTCTTCCTAACAACACCATATTAACAACCATTCACAAAACAAATCAAAAGAACAAAAGAAAAGATAAACAAAGAGAAGAAAAGATTGAGCATTAAGTAAGTGCATGGAATTTAAATGCATGAAAGTAAAGCATGAATGTAAAGCAAGTAATAAAAAGCAAGAAAGAAATAAGCAAGAAAGAGAACTAGGAACCATGGAACAAGTTACACACCATGGGTTTAATAACCCAAACTTAAACTTGCAAGCTCAATTAAGAGGTTGCAAGATCAAGGGAGAGCTAAAATCCCAAGGCAAAATGAAGCACAAAAGAGACTTTATTCATTCCAAAATAATACAACCCTTGAGATCAAATACCAACCCTTAACCCTTCAAGCTCAATGAAGAGGTTAAAAGATCAAGAGAAGGTAAGGATCTCAAGGGGACTAATCTATTTACAGGAAAAGAGAAAAGAAAACTTGGACAAAATGAGACTAAAGAATGGCAAAATTGGATTCCTTCTTCCTTACCCAATGGTTTCCTTTTATAGGCAAAAGAACAAGACATTTCCTTTAATTTGAATTTGAATGCACCCAAAGTTTGGAGGGAAGTTTGAATTTTTGAATTTTTGAATCACATCAACACTTTATGCATTGAATGCACCATACCCACTCGTGCTTTGTGCTTGTCCCTCTCGTGCTTTGTGCTTGTCCCTCTCGTGCTTTGTGCATGTCCGAGACACGAATGACCACTATCATATGTCTTGTCTCTGGAGCTGGTATGCGGCACTGGACGGATACAGATGACTGGAACCCGGCTTTTATTTTTCTGTGACAGATGTTCTGGATATTGGCATAACTGTAGAGATTTTGTCTGATTTGTATTATTTTAGACCGGAAACCTGTAACCTGTAAATATGTAGCAAACACGGATTAAAAACACTTATCTATAAATAAACGAGTATAAGAATGGGTGGTATAAAATGCAGTTTTCTGTGATGAACAGATACCCCCAAACTTATCTTTTGCTCGTCCCGAGCAAAACCATTTATTCACAAAAGTGAATCCTGACCGCACTTTCGCAGGGAACGCGATTGCACTGAGCGTGTGCAACAAACCGTTAAACCTCTAGGTGTCCCTAGTAGGAGGAGTGTTGTCTCCTGAGGGTTTTCAGTGGATTACACCCACAAAATCCCGTCAAGCTAGTTTCATAAGTTAACATCGATTCTACTCCTACAGTTTAGTATCTATGTTAGAAATTCTATTATCCTAAGTTAGAAATATTCAACCCTAATGCTTCACACCTCCTTTCTATTTAACCCTAGATTATATACGTTCCAAAAAAGTTTAGAAAGATCTCGGTATCTCCTGAGTTTTCCTTCTAAAGCGCGGTCTCAAATCAGAGAATTTTATCAACTTTACAGAAAGCATAAGTCTTATTCTTTATTTCTATCTTTCATCCAAATATCGATTATATACCCCTACGTGTGTGTATGTTTGCACCCCTACACTCAAGAATTCAATTCAAGCTATAGTACCCTTGCCCTAATACCTAATACTACTTCTTTTCATTAATGATGGACAGTGTTGCTCACACACCTTTCATGCGACTATTAATGCTTCTTGAGGCACTAACGGCCGATTACTGAATGCATGAGCTTAAAGCGTAATTAGCAGTTTCCAGGTCTTGACTTTATTTATTTTTCTTCCTTTTTTCTTTTCTTTATTTTTCTTTTTCAAGACCGGATATATTTTTCAATGATGCTCTTTTGGTGTTTAGCATTAAATACCGTTTTTTCTTTCATACTAGGCTTTCAGGCAAGAGTATTTCTAGGTATCATCTACTATCCCAAGTTTCAAGATGCGTGTATGTGCAATTGTAGGGTATATACTTTCTAAATTTGGACTTAAGAATAGAAACTATTTTTCAGACTTATCCTTCAGTAAAGCTTCAATACTTTCCTCTCATCTTGACTTAACTCAAGAACTGAACTCAAGATTACCTACTTCTATAAAAAAAACTGTAAGGACGTATAATCACCAAGTTTAAACAGAATGAGGGTTATTTTTAGGGTTTTCAATTCCTAAGCCTAGGATTTAGTTATTTCTAACGTATCAACTAAGCTTTCAGAATAAAAATCTAAGTTACCCTATTAGCTAACTTGACGACAAAGTTTTTATATTTTTGGAAAATTTTCGATTTTTGTGGGTTTTTAATAAGGTATGCAAATGCAGAATATACAAATGAATGCAAAGGAAGAAAGCTTACCGAGCACACCCTCAAACTTAAACTTGACAGTGCCCTCACTGTCAGGCTACACCAAGAGGGTCAAAATTGTCGGCGCTCCCCAAAAGAAAATTATATACAGACAAAAAGAAAACAAAAAATATATACACAAAAAAGAGTCCCCACCAAACTTAAGTAAAACAGTGTTTCCACTGTTAAGCGTTGAAGTTCAGGATTAGGGGGGAAAGAACAGTATTAATCTATACAAGGTCTTACACAGGCCAAAAGTTAACACCAACCATTCAAAGATTTTATCGCTATAATGTGGCGGTTGGTGAAAGAAGACGTAGAGAAAAGAGATGGAGAATACGCGAGACCGTATGCGAATAGAAGCGGGATACGGTCTTGATGGAGGAGAAGAATGGCGGAAGGGAAAAAGAAATGGAGTACGAACTTGAGGGTGAAAATGGAGTGAATAAATTAGCACAATTTGTGATGACCGATGTGTAAGAAGCGTTTGTGCTAATCTATTAACCCGTCGATAAATGGGGTCAAATCCCTCAAGATTCATAAAAAATCGTGGGTATGCCGAACTTAGTAAACCAGACACTGGAAATGAAAGTGATACAGTTTCTTGCAAGGTCGGAATGATGGAAAGGATGGAGGGAAGTGGTTGAGGAAGGTTATCGGTTAAAGGTTCCGGAGGGTGTACACAGTCAATGAAGTGGATAGGATGAATTGGAAAATCCGACTCATCAATTAAAACTGGTTCATCCTCAAAGCTATCCTCAATATTCTCCTCAAAATTCAGCTTATCCATGCAAATTTCATCAAAATCCAGACGCATATGGAGTTCGGGAAAAACAATTAATGACTCGGGATGATGAATTGGAGAGAAAAACTCATCCAAAGTAGCGGGTTCATCATCCAAAATATTCCCAGCGTCAATATCCTCAATCAAGTGAAAATCAATTTTCTCAGACACCTCGTCAAAAGCATGGATTTCAATCGATTCTGGTTCTAAGATGAAGGTGTAGAGGTCAAAAGGATTGGGTGTGGTTTCACTCAAAAGGGACCCTTCACAATCGGGCAAATCAAACACTACAAAGTTGCACAACTCATTAATCATTCTATCTTCAATTGATAAACCATTTGGGACACTCGATAGACTTTCAAAACAGGAGTTGTGGGATTCAATTTGGGATGGGTAGGTTTGATTTGGAAGGGTGTACAGCTCACTCTCTCCACTCAAATTCTCAGCCTGTCCTACCACCTCATCATATATTGGAAAATACGGAGCTAGTTGAAAAATAGCTACCGGGTCACTAGGTTGTTTGAGGGTGGCCATGGACGCATTCAAGTCCATAATCTGTTGGTATGACACTACCCGAAAGTCTTCTAACGACCGTTCCAGACTAGACATGGGTTTTGAAGGGGTTTCGGTAAAAGATTCAAACTCGTTTGGATACTGGAAACTCCCAAAAGGCTGTGTAGAAGCAATGTCTAGGGAATGTGCAAAAGTTAGGTAGGATGGATAGAAATTGAATGGTTGAACATGAGTAGGATCAACATTTGGATACGAAGGTAAATGGAATTGTTGATCAAAAGAATTCGCAGTGGTGAAAGGAGTGAAAGATTGGCTACGGGATTGTTCGATATGTTCAGCAATAGACATGGGTCTTGGAGTTGCAACAGGACTCGAAAAAGGGGTATCAACGCAAGAAGGTGGTGAAGGTTGGAACGGTTGATACAAAGTGGATTGCGGAGTCCAATTGGTAGTTCTAGATGCGTCTATCCGATCTTTCAAAGAAATTTTGGGTATGGAGGGGTCGTTCGAAATTCGACCAAAGCAAAAACCGTAGGAAGTAATGTCTGGTTGTGGGTACCAAAGTTTGGCAAGAGTTTTGCGAGATGGGGTACCCATGATATGAAGAGAAGAAGAAGAAGAAGAAGAGAAAATGAGGGGGAAAGAATGTGGGGTTTTTTATTTTTATATTTTTTATATTTTAGTTAGTTATTAACAAAAGAATGAAATATACACACAAAAAGAATCTGGACAAAAACAATCACGACACAAAAATACCACGCACCTAATAGGTCTAGGGTTCACCTAGGTCAACTAGACCTGCTCAAGAACTTGATTGTCGAAGTAAAACTGTGTCGAGAAACGGGCTCAAGATACACTGATCACGAGGCCAGGTAAGTGCAGAGATAAGGGAAGGTTTTCCGACGCTTTCGCGAAGGTCCTTAATTAAATAACCCTTTCTCTTTTGGCGGTTTCGCCGTTAACACTTTCCTAGACACCTCGTAAACAATATACCGTTAAGCGAGGTTCTAAACACAGTTAACTTCTCCTAGTGAGCGCAAAGTCCTTAAGGCTTAAAGTCTAGTTTCTTTTAAAATTTGTGCGGGTAAACGTTATGCTCAAGTTCGTGATTTGTGGGCCACGGAAAAGGTGATGAAATCCTTACCGTATGTTGTGGGGTTCGCTTGCCCTTAAGTCCGTATTAATTTATGCAATGGGCAAATCAATAAAAATTCTATAAAGAATCAAACAATTATTTTTTAGTTTAAGCTCGGCACTGCAACAAATACGGGTTGGTTAATTTTGAGCGTTTGGAAGCGAACTTGCAAAGGATCCTGCAAAGAATAGTATATTGGATGCGTCGGATTTGAGAAGAAGGTGTTAGAAATACGTACCGATAAGTTTTCGGGTTTAGAAACCCCCATTGAAGTTAAATCCGAATAGCTTGAAATGTTCACTTGCACGGGTCAAACTGCGCGGATCTTTGGCACTATACGTCGTATTCACCTTAGCTTGGAATGTACACTTTGCTCCCCACAATCTCCGTTCGCAATTCCGAAAAATAATAACAATGGGGCAAAAATAGAACAATGGAGCACAGATGAAAAATTGGAAGCAGAAGGAGGAGCTTGGGCCGGCGACACCGAATTTATTGATGATGTCGCCGGATTCCTTATGGACAATGGGCTCCAACTTTCTTCTATGAATACACTGTTCTACTAGTATCCCACTGATATTGTTTACCTTTTCAGTTCAGATCCAGAGTGCTTGCAGGTACAAAATCCAGAGAGCAAAATGAGTTAGCAAAGTTAGTTTTTTATTTTGGTTTTGAAATTTTGAAATTTTTAGTTTGTTTTCGAAAAATAGTGTTAGAACTATAAATGAGATGTACAATGATTAACCCGAAATAACAAAAACTAAAAACGTTATCGTCTCCCCGGCAACGGCGCCATTTGATCGCACGCTTTTGGCGTGTCGAGTTTTAAGAGTTCTAAAGTTTAACCGCGATCAAGACGGTGTCGCTTTGCAGCTATCCGGTTGAGTACGGGTCAATCCACAGGGAGACGGAGCGTTTTACGTTCTTGTCGTAACGAGTTAATGCGCGAGGGTGGAATTGTTCTTATCTACCCTATATGTTAGATGCACAAGTAAAGTTGTTAGGAAAAGATACGAAAGTGTAAGCTAAGGAAATCCGTATTCAAAACCTTTGAGCCGAGTCTTGACCGATTGAAGCTAGAGCAATCGGCAACAACGTGGATTAGGGGATTTAAGCACGGTATTCGTGGAATCCGGCTTATTGACCCTTGTCCTTCCGTTCTTGTCTCTTGCTTTCGCCTCCGGCCAAACCGAACGCAACCGGTCGCGGTTAGGAATCACCGTTACCTTGGTAGGGTAGGGTGCCTAACGGAGCGCTTGCGTGACGTTTGGACGGAGTTCAAAGGAAAATAACGGGAAAAGGAAATGAGGAACGAAACGTTAACTTACAATATCGTATTTCTTCCTAACAACACCATATTAACAACCATTCACAAAACAAATCAAAAGAACAAAAGAAAAGATAAACAAAGAGAAGAAAAGATTGAGCATTAAGTAAGTGCATGGAATTTAAGTGCATGAAAGTAAAGCATGAATGTAAAGCAAGTAATAAAAAGCAAGAAAGAAATAAGCAAGAAAGAGAACTAGGAACCATGGAACAAGTTACACACCATGGATTTAATAACCCAAACTTAAACTTGCAAGCTCAATTAAGAGGTTGCAAGATCAAGGGAGAGCTAAAAACCCAAGGCAAAATGAAGCACAAAAGAGACTTTATTCCTTCTAAAATGATACAACCCTTGAGATCAAATACCAACCCTTAAGCTTTCAAACTCAATGAAGAGGTTGAAAGATCAAGAGAAGGCAAGAATCTCAAGGGGACTAAGCTATTTACAGGAAAAGAGAAAAGAAAACTTGGACAAAATGAGACTAAAGATTGGAAAAATTGGATTCCTTCTTCCTTACCCAACGGTTTCCTTTTATAGGCAAAAGAACAAGACCTTTCCTTTAATTTGAATTTGAATGCACCCAAAGTTTGGAGGGAAGTTTGAATTTTTGAATTTTTGAATCACATCAACACTTTATGCATTGAATGCACCATACCCACTCGTTCTTTGTGCTTGTCCCTCTTGTGCTTTGTGCTTGTCCCTCTCGTGCTTTGTGCTTGTCCGAGACACGAATGACCACTGTCATATGTCTTGTCTCTGGAGCTGGTACGCGGCACTGGACGGATACAGATGACTGGAACACGGCTTTTATTTTTCTGTGACAGATGTTCTGGATATTGGCATAACTGTAGAGATTTTGTCTGATTTGTATTATTTTAGACCGGAAACCTGTAACCTGTAAATATGTAGCAAACACGGATTAAAAACACCTATCTATAAACAAACGAGCATAAGAATGGGTGGTATAAAATGCAGTTTTCTGTGATGAACAGTGACCAATGCACCTACCATCTTTATAAACTTAATGAACCAAGTTTTCTGAAAGTACCTAGACAGGTTTGTTGTCATCTTCATCGACGACATTCTGGTGTATTCAAAGAATCGGAAAGAGCACGCCGATCACTTAAGGATTATCTTGGAGACATTGCGACAACATCAGCTCTACGCCAAGTACAGCAAGTGTAAATTTTGTCTAGATCAAGTCGGATTTCTCGGACATATTGTTTCAGGCGAAGGAATCTCTGTGGATCCAGTTAAGGTGTCGGCTGTTAGCGAGTGGCCGACACCAAAAACGGTGAAAGATATAAGAAGTTTCTTGGGCTTAGCAGGATTATACCGACGATTCATTGAAAGATTCTCAAAAATCGTGGCACCCCTGACCAAGCTCATACGTAAAGACGAAGTATTCATGTGGTCAGAAATATGTCAAAAGGCTTTTGTAGAACTCAAGTCGAGGTTAACCTCTGCACCAATTCTTGTAATACCGGATCAATCTGGTGGATTCATTGTGCATTGTGATGCGTCCGATAAAGAATTAGGATGTGTTCTATACCAGTATGGAAAAGTTGTGTCTTTTGCATCAAGACAGTTAAAGATCCATGAACGCAACTATCCAATACATGATTTAGAATTGGCAGCCATCATTTTCGCACTCAAGATTTGGCGCCACTATCTGTTGGGACAATGAGTGGATATATACACTGACCATAAAAGTCTGAATTATGTATTTACTCAGAAGGAACTCAACATACGGTGAAGAAGATGGCTAGAACTCATGGCGGACTTCTACATCAACCTACAGCATCATCCTGGAAAGGTGAATATAGTTCCTGATGCACTTAGTCGCCAGCCATTAGCAATGAACCTCACTGCTCAGTGGAGACTACAATAAGAACTGCATGGATTAAAGATTGAAGTAGTTGTGCTAGGTAACGCTTCATCTTTGATGAACTTACAAGTCCAGTCCACTCTTGTAAATCAGATCAGCAGCTCAAGCAAATGATGCCAAGCTACAAAAGATCCGAGAAAAAGTAGAAAGTGGACTTCGAACTGACATCATCATACACAAAGATGGATCTTTGCAATACGGAAGTCGTTTATGCGTGCCAGTCGGACCTATTCGAGAAGAGTTGATGAAAGAAGCTCACAACTTTCCATATTCGGTACACCCCGGTGGCACGAAAATGTACAAGGATCTACGGCAATACTACTGGTGGTATGGAATGAAGTGCGAAATAGTAAGGAGCGTAGACAAGTGTTTGGTGTGTCAGTAAGTGAAGGTTGAACATCACAGAACTGCTGTTCTACTTCAGCCGTTAGCAATCTCAGAATAGAAATGGCAGCACATTACCATGTACTTCATGACTGGTCTCCCTCACAGCACGAAAGGTAAAAATGCAATTCGGGTTATTGTGGATCGACTCACCAAGTCGGCTCACTTTATTCTATTCAGAGTTGGCCAGTCAACCGAGACGTTAGCAAAGAAGTACATGGAGGTGGGTATAAATCTAAAGTAAGATTTAAACCTTCAAAATGTACCATATTCGATACCCATAAACTCATGCAGGAGATCATGAGATTACATGGAGTACATATTTGCATCGTCTCCTATCGTGATACAAGATTCCGATCACAGTTCTGGCAGAGTCTGCAAGCTAGCCTGGGAACGAGTCTGAATTTCAGCACGGTTTACCATCCATAAATAGACGGACAGTCCGAGCGAACAATTCAGATATTAGAAGATATGCTAAGAGCCTTTATGTTAGATTTCAGAGGATCATGGGAAGATCATATACACCTTGTGGAGTTTTCATACAACAACAGCTATCAAGAAAGTATTGGGATGGCACCATTCGCAACACTCTGTGGACGGAAGTGTCGTTCCCCGTTGAGTTGGGACGACGTTGGAGATCGTGAACTCCTAGGACCAAAGATGATCGTGGCAACTGTGGACATAGTTCGCACGATCAGGGAAAAGATGCGAATAGCCCAAGAACGACAGAAACATTAGGCAGATGCAAAACATTGCCACTTGGAGTTTCAACCCAGAGACCATGTATTCCTAAAGATCTCTCTAAATAGAGGAGTGATACGTTTTGGAAAAAGGGGTAAATTAAGTCCAAGATACATAGAACCGTTCGACATACTCGAACGAGTTGAAGAAATGGTGTATCGCTTGGCACTTGATTAAGAGAGGTTTTTAACGATCAAAAATATTTACCGCAATCAAGAACGGCGTCGCATGAAACTAGCCGGTGAATACGGGTCGGTCCACAGGGATGTGTAATTTTCCTAAGTGTTCTTACGAGCTGATTCCAATGGGTGTTTGGTCTTTTAATTTAATCTAAAAAAAACTAAGTTGTACAATGGTTAAGGAACTTGCTAAGATTAGGTCTAAGGTGGAATTTGATAAGATTGAATGTCACACCTCTTTCAATGCCCTGAATGAAATCTTTTAGAAGTTATCGCAATTATTAGAAAAAGGGATTAGGATGATTGGGAAGAAACGAAGTTTCTTCCTCTAGATCCTTGTCCGTCCTTTCCTAATATTTGCTCTAAACTTCATGGAAGATATGCATGTCCGGTCCTTTATACTACGGTTTCACCGTTACCTCGTGGGTAGGGTGCCGTAGGGAGCGGATCATGCATGCATGCATGAAGTTCTAGTTATTAAAAATAATTGGGCACGAAAGAGATGAGAGATCTTCATCTCTCAATCCCTCCCTTATTCCTAACCCTAACAAGCGAGGAAATTACTCGCTCATTAGGGGATTTATTAAAAACATCATTTTGAGATTTTGCATTTTTAGATCTATGGGATTAATTACCTACTGCAGTTTAAAAGAATGCTACACTAGATTTAACTAAGGCAAAAGATTAATTAATCTAGGGCAAGAATTTAATTCTAAACTAAGGCAGAAATTAAAAAAAACAAACTTACAGAAAATTATGCTCTTTCCACTGAATTGAATCTGAATTTTATTTATCAAAAAGAGGCATCCTTAATACAATATTTTGATTACATATTTATAAGAAAATAGGAAAATTAGGATTACAATTGCCCGCACATGTTCTATTATAGATATACCCCCGAAAGATCCCAACAAAAGCACCGACGCACCGACAGACTTTTTCTACACCGACACGTGCAATGAATGGCCGCGGAACCGCAGCATGGGTGGGGGTAGGGCCACGGTTCCACGGCCCATTAGTGAAATCATCTGCTCAATTTTTATGGGATGCTTCTCTGATGTTTGGGATTTTCATTTTTGTCGTTCTTTTCTTTATTTGGCTTCTGGGTCTTCTCCAGATCTTCAGTGAAAAACGTGTAATGGTCTTTTAACCGTTCACTTTGACATTTTGGACCTTGCGTTGCCTTGTACAATTGTGAATTGTTCTTCGTCTAGGCTTGACTAGGATCCTTCTAATTGTTGGTCAAAAGTCCCTCTTTTGTATCATCTTGTGTCTTTTTCACTGTTTTCGCTCCAAGAACGTGTATCCTGTAATATGTAGCAGACATGCGTCAAAAGCACCTGTTTATTTATAAAACGAATAAGAATTGGGGAATATAAAATGCAATATTATGATATGAACAAATACCCCCAAACTTATCTTTTGCTCGTCCTCGAGCAAATTTATTTTTTATTCTCTACAAAGAACCTAACCGCACTTTCGCAGGGAAACACGATTGCACTGAGCACGTGCAACAAGCTGTTAAACCTCTAGGTGTCCCTAGTAGGAGGAGTGTTGTCTCCTGAAGGTTTTCAGCGGATTACACCCAGAAAATCCTATCAATTTGGCTTTTTCGATATTAATTCTCCAATTAGGTTTTCTAATACGGAATTCTATTATCGTCGATTCGTAAATTATCCATCCATATTCTTCAAACTTTCTCATCATTTAACTTAAGATTATATATGTTCTATAGAATCACTCAGCTTTCGGCATTTCTTAAGTTTTCCTTTTAGGGTTCCATCTCCACTTAGGAATTTTTATCAACTTTACTAAAGATACAAGTTTTAGTCTTCATTCATTTCTCTTATCTAAACTCTAATCACATATCCCCACGTGTGTGTATAAATCACCCCTACACTTGGAAATTCAAATCAAGCAATCATACCCTTGTCCGTTATCCAAAGCACTTATTAATTGGTGAGTTTTTCTTACACATCCTTCATGCGACCGTTAATACTTCTTGAGGTACCAACGATCGATTACAAAACGCGTTTGCACTTTAAAGCGTACGTCCTAGTTTTGCAACACCCAAGGCTTTAGCAGTGACTCCCAAACCAGTTGGTCTAAGGCACTAGGTGATGAAGCACCCTCGCTAAATATTTTTCTATTTTTAGCCTTAAGTAATCACAAAACCAGTGTTCATTTTTTCTTTATTCACTTTTGTATTTTTCATTTTCTTCGTACTAAGGACTTTTAGACAAGAGCATTTCAAGGTCTCCTCTACTATTCCAAGCTTCAAGGTGCGTGATTGTGCAATTTTGTGGGGTATACATTTTCAGAATCTATACTTAAGCCAGGAATTATTTTTCAAACTTATACTTTAATAATAATCAATACTTTTTCCTTTATTTCAACTTAGCCCAAGAAGGGAACCAAAAATTTGCCTATTTCTAAATAAACTACAAAGACATATACTTTCTACCGATAAACTTTAAGGAAGGTTATTTTTAGAGTTTTTAATTTACTAAGTCTAAGATCTAGTTGGTCGTAGCCAGTTAACCTACTTGTTAAACTCAAGTTAAATATGGCCAAAATTGAATACAGTAATTTTTATAATTTTTGAATTTTTTTCAATTTTTATGAGTTTTTAAAATAAGTATGCAAATACAAAAATATGTACAAATGAATGCGAAGGAAGAAGACGTACCGAGCATACCCCCAAACTTAAACTTGACAGTGTCCTCACTGTCATGCTATACCAAGAAGGTTAAAATACCGGCACTTCCCTATTTATTTATTTATACCTTTTTTTATTTTATTGTTAAAAGAAAAATATATATATACAGAAAGGCCCCCCCAAACTTCATTTAAACAATGTTAGACATTACTGCCAAACTTTGCATAGACCAAATGTCAACACCAACCAGTTGAAAAATTTATCTGTAAAGAGTATCGGTTGGTGGAAGAATATGTTGTACCAATCCAAAACGAATTGGGGAAGATAGAAGTGGTGGTATGGAAAGTGTGGAAGTGAATAGACAGGAGGTGGTGATGAATCAAAACGAGAATGCGAATGATCAGCAATCAGTGGAGTATTGGTATTCTCGTAACTTATTAAAAGAAATGGGGGTGGTTCAACTTCCAAAGGAGAAGGTTAACTAACCACACTATCCCCAAGATATTTCTGTGGATCCTTCATCGACTTGGCATCATCCATCATATGCATATGATATTCAATTATGAGGGAACTAATCTCCTCGATGTCCGCCATATTCCAGCCGAAAGCTTGCCGCCTATCTTGTAAGACCATTAAAAGGGCGTTCTCTTGCTCGAGAGCTAGAGAGGCCGATATGATAACGGGAAAGGTCTCATTCTCACCTATGTAAGCATATTTAATGTGAGACGGCAAGGGCATGAGTTCGAGTTTCGGAGGCAAAAGAATCATGGGCAAAATTGGGGAATCTACCTCGAACTCAAAGGACTCCAACACAGATTCGAAATCACTGCAAACAACCGATTCGGATGGTTCATCCAAAAATTCAAAAGACTCATATTCGGGTTGTGAGTCGTCGTCATCCGAAAAAGTGAAACATTCATAATCAATATCGGTTGTGTCAACGGTGGTAGGCTCAAGGAGGGACGCACTAGTAGCGTCAAAACTGTTTTCATCAAACAAAAATCTTTCAAGCTCGCAGTCCTCCTGCGTGATTTCATGAATAGAGCAAACTTCTCGTGTAATAATTTTAGGCACAGGGGGCAGACTTCCTAACTTGTAAATATTGAACTCACTAGACGTCTTCCCGAAGGATAGAGTCATGGAGCCATTGCGACAATTTATTACGGCATTGGAAGTGGCCAAAAATGGGCGACCGAGGATCATCGGAATTTGGTTCCATAGGTTAGCAACAGGTTGTGTGTCCATAACAATAAAATCAACGGGGAATATGAAGTCCCCAACTTTGATCAACACATCCTCTACCTCACCCCTAGGATGGGTGATTGATCGATCAGCCATTTGGAGAGTACAACGAGTGGGTTTCAACTCTCCAACCCCTAATTGTTCGTACACGGAGTAGGAAAGCAGGTTAACACTAGACCCAAGATCTAGAAGTGCTCGATTGATTTTCTTATTCCCAATTGTAATTGAAATCGTAGGACAGCCGGGGTCCTTTCGTTTTTGGGGTAAGGGCTGAGGTTGGTTAATAGCATTAGCCACGAAAACTTTCTTTGGTACTTATGACTTTCTCTTTTTGGTGCATAAGTCCTTTAAGATTTTTGCATATGAAGGAACTTGTTGGATTGCATCCAAAAGAGGGATATTTATGCTAACCTGCTTGAACAACTCGACAATCTTCTCCATTTGTGGAGATGGTTTATTGGATCCCAACCGGTTTGGAAAAGGAACGTTTTGAAAAGTTTTTGAGTCCAATTTTTGCGGATCAGATTGTTGAGTTGGAACGGAACCCCGTGTAGATGTGTTCGTGTTGTGAGAAGTGGGTCCGTTCAAGCTAGAAGAAGTAGAGCCGTGTGAAGGATGGAGAATAGGCTCTAACGACGAAGAAGTAGAAGACGAAGGTGAAGAAGATGAAGAAGGGCCACCGGCAGGGGTGTCATTGTTAATACCCACATTGTTTTGCAACACTTTTCCCGATCTCAATGTGGTCATAGCATTTACGTTATGATTCTGCTGTTGATATGCAGCATGTGTGTGACCGGGATTGGGCAGTGGTTGAGATGGGAGCTTTCCTTTTTCGCGCTCGCTCAAAGCTGCATTGAATTGTGCAATTTGTGCCTCAATAGATTTTATGCTTTGATCGTGTGAGGCACTGTTTTGCACCAAAGATTGAATAGAAGTCTCTAATCTTGCTGTAGATTGTGTAGATTGCTTTAGGAACGCTTCTAAACTTCTTTCGAGCGAGCTAACCTTGTCATTATTAGGTTGAACAAAATTGTTTGGCGGGTAAGTAGTGTTAGGCACAAAATTGTTCACTTGATTAGGGTAAGGTTGCTGTTGGAAAGGCTGTTGAAATTGAGTTTGTGGAGGTGCTTGTTGTTGTTGTGGAGGAGGAGGCCTTTGAAAATTTTTATTTCCTTGGAATTGTTGATTATGGTTCCAAGCGAAATTTGGGTGACTCCTCCACCCCGGATTGTATGTAGAAGAGTATGGATCGTTTCTTTGTCGTTGCTGAAAGGCAGCATTGACTTGATCCTGTCCTTGAGTAGAAGCATTGTAAGGACACTCTTCGGTGAGATGTGATGGATCCGCACAACAAGCACAAACAGTTCGTGGAGGCATAACAGGGGCAGGAGAAGGCGACGAGATTTTAGTCTCAATTGCTTCTAGCTTTTTCGTAAGAGCGGCCATCTCGGCCTTCATAGCAATCGACATCTCTACTTGATGTATGCCTGCCCTAGATTGACCAGTAGAAGAAGATGATGTGGTCTTGGTGCTCTCCCACTGAATTGTTTGTTCACTAAGATCCTCAAGAAACTGCCACGCTTCCTCAATAGATTTGGAGAGAAAGTGACCTTGACAGATGGTTTCTAGCAACTGCTTCGTTGCCGAGTTCAATCCCTCGTATAATGTTTGGCAAAGTTGCCAAATTTCGATCCCATGATGAGGGCATTGAATGAGTAGGTCTTTAAATCTCTCAAAACACTTCCAAAATGGTTCGGAAGGAAGCTATGAAAATTGTATAATCTCATTGCGGATTCTAGCAGTTTTGTAATGAGGATAGAACTTTTTAAGAAAAGCTTTCACAAACTCGTCCCAATTTCTAATGGAATGTGATGCGGTGCTGTATAGCCACTTCTCGGCTAAGTCACATAAGGTGAAAGGAATGACTCTTAGTCTTATAACGTCATCACTTAATTGGGTCGTTTTCATCATAGCGCAAACGTTTTGGAATTTATTAATAAAAATATATGCATCTTCGGATTCCAAACCGTGAAACTTCGGCAGCATATTGATGAAGTGGGGTTTTATTTCAAAATTGTCCCCATTTGCCGGTGGGATGAAAGACAGGTAGGTAAAGAGGTGCGGACGGGGTAGAAGAGATCCTGGAGCGCGACTCGTGCGGGCGCTTCAACAGACGGTTGATTCGGGTTATTCGCACCTAACGGAGGTGGAATCATTCCTGTCGGTAAGGTATTGTTAGGATTGTATCCCGACATACCTTCGGAAGAAGAATTTGAAGGTGGAGGTAAGAAAGTGGACGGAACTTCGACTTCGGTGTCGAAGGGTTCGTCGGTCGGTACCAATGAAACACGCACTAATCGGGCGTTAGTGTCCCTAGTCCAAAGTGGCATACACTAAAGGGGTAGTGTAGTCAGAAAAAAATGAAAGACAGAATGTGGAGGTAAGAAAACGTTAATGAGAGGAAGTGGTGTAAGTGAGGTGCAAGATTTCTTTAGCGACAAGTTGCAAGTTTTGAAAAGATTTTTTCTCTTTTTTTTATGTGTGATTTTTGCAAAAAGATTTTTGAAAAGAGACTTTTGACACAATTGCACTCAACCACAAATGCACAATCAAGCCTAGATCTAGGGTCACCTAGGTCAGCTAGACAGCTCCTAACTGTTCCAAAGGGCTAGATAGGACCTCAAACCGCCTCTTCACTACGGCCAGGTAAGTGCCAGGTAAGTGGGAAGGAACCACAGTAGTGGGCCTAATTAAAAACCACTAGCCTTTGACACACTTGCCTAGGTACCGCAAAGTCAGATTAGGATAAACGGCTGATGCCTATACTAGTCCTCTGTCCTAGTGAGCGCGACGTCCTTAGGGCCGAGTCTAATATTTTTTTAATTAAGAGTGGTCAATGCAAATGCTTTAAGTATTTTCTGGGGTCCTGGGAAGGGTGATGAAATCCCCACCCAATCTGAGTTTGGTCAATAGCCCCTTAAAGTCCGATTAATATATGCAAAACAATAAATTCACTTGCAATCAATTTTTTAGCGCGGCGCAAAGAAACCTGCAGAAAATCTGTTATTTAGAAGGGGGGAAAAGATTTTTAGCGCAAAGAAATCCTTCAGAAAATTTTGACAAAGGATATATTGTAGGTTGCAGAGAAGGGGATTAGAAAACAAACAGAGCTGATTTTATGCAAAGAGGCCACGTGGCCACCGCGGAACCGCGGTTTGGGGCGCTGTACGGCCGCGGTTTCGCGGTCGGGAAGTGGGTTCGGTTTCTGGAAAAAAATTTGTAGCTCATATTCTCCAATTCTCCTCTGTTCTGATGTACCAATCTCTGTTTCTCCCTCTGTAAATTTCCAGATCCGAGATTCTTCGCTGTTCCTGCAAGATTCAAACAATAAACCCTTCAAACAGATAAAAATTGATAAAGATTTTTTTTTGTACATTTTTCTATTTTCAGATTTTTATGATTTATAAGATTTATATCAACCCGAAATTACACAAAAAGAAATTTTACGCCATCCCCGGCAACGGCGCCATTTGATTAAGAGAGGTTTTTAACGATCAAAAATATTTACCGCAATCAAGAACGGCGTCGCATGAAGCTAGCCGGTGAATACGGGTCGGTCCACAGGGATGTGTAATTTTCCTAAGTGTTCTTACGAGCTGATTCCAATGGGTGTTTGGTCTTTTAATTTAATCTAAAAAAACTAAGTTGTACGATGGTTAAGGAACTTGCTAGGATTAGGTCTAAGGTGGAGTTTGATAAGATTGAATGTCACACCTCTTTTAATGCCCTGAATGAAATCTTTTAGAAGTTATAGCAGTTATTAGAAAAAGGGATGAGGATGATTGGGAAGAAACGAAGTTTCTTCCTCTAGATCCTTGTCCGTCCTTTCCTAATATTTGCTCTAACCTTCATAGAAGACGTGCATGTCCGGTCCTTTATACTACGGTTTCACCGTTACCTCGTGGGTAGGGTGTCGTAGGGAGCGGATCATGCATGCATGCATGAAGTTCTAGTTATTAAAAATAATTGGGCACGAAAGAGATGAGAGATCTTCATCTCTCAATCCCTCCCTTATTCCTAACCCTAACAAGCGAGGAAATTACTCGCTCATTAGAGGATTTATTAAAAACATCATTTTGAGATTTTGCATTTTTAGATCTATGGGATTAATTACCTACTGCAGTTTAAAAGAATGCTACACTAGATTTAACTAAGGCAAAAGATTAATTAATCTAGGGCAAGAATTTAATTCTAAACTAAGGCAGAAATTAAAAAAAACGAACTTACAGAAAATGATGCTCTTTCCACTGAATTGAATCTGAATTTTATTTATCAAAAAGAGGCATCCTTAATACAATATTTTGATTACATATTTATAAGAAAATAGAAAAATTAGGGTTACAATTGCCCGCACATGTGCTATTACAGATATACCCCCGAAAAATCCCAACAAAACCACCGACGCACCGACAGACTTTTTCTGCACCGACACGTGCAATGAATGGCCGCGGAACCGCGGCATGGGTAGGGGTAGGGCAGCGGTTCCGCGGCCCATTAGTGAGATCATCTACTCAATTTTTATGGGATGCTTCTCTGATATTTGGGATTTTTATTTTTGTAGTTCTTTTCTTCATTTAGCTTCTGGGTCTTCTCCAGATCTTCAGTGAAAAACTTGTAATGGTCTTTAAACCGTTCACTTTGACATTTTGGACCTTGCGTTGCCTAGTACAATTGTGAATTGTTCTTCGTCTAGGCTTGACTAGGATCCTTCTACTTGTTGGTCAAAAGTCCCTCTTTTGTATCATCTTGTATCTTTTTCACTGTTTTCGCTCCAAGAACCTGTATCCTGTAATATGTAGCAGACATGCATCAAAAGCATCTATTTATTTATAAAACGAATAAGAATTGGGGATTATAAAATGCAATATTATGATATGAACAGCACTACTGCCCTCATTGGAAGGAGTGCATAACGTATTCCACATATCTCAGCTAAGACGATATGTCAGCGACCCCAGCCACATACTTGATCACTCGGAGCTCACGGTACAGACTGACCTAACCTGCGAGCAACAACCAATTGAGATCCTGGACCGAAAGGTGAAAACATTACGGAACGAGGTAAACTTGGTCCGAGTGATGTGGAGAAATGATTCACCAGAAGAATCAATTTGGGAAAGAGAAGAAGATATGCGTACACGATACCCTTACCTTTTTGAAAATTAGTCTCTATGTAAATGCAAATTTCGAGAACGAAATTTTTATAAAGAGGGTAGAATGTAACGACTCTGAAATCACTGTACATAAATTTCTTTTTATTGAACAGAAAAGAGTATTACAGCCTATGTAAGAGTTATAAGTTAAATTTGTTTTAAAAGTAAGAAACAATTTATAGCTCACTGGTAAAATCTCTACACTGCTGTGACGTGGCCTATGTTCGATTCCCATCAGACCCAATTATTTTTAAAGATTTTTCTTTTTAATTTTTCGGAAGCCCAAGAGTTGCACGTACAATTCATGGAGAAACGAAAAGGTTCAGAAAAATCAAACATAAGTAAAAAGGAGTAAACACCAACCTTAACACGTGGCACGAATCTCGAGGCAATCCAGTAAGATCCGACCGCCCGTTTCCTCAAATGGGCCGGCGCCGACGGTCTTGATGAGCCTAATTGCCTCCGTGTTTTGCACACACACCCCTTCAACTCCCCTTAACTCTCCTGCACTGTTTGATTTTCCTGCAATCAAACAGAGACTCTTCAATTCACCATTTAACACCTTTTTAATGCATTTTAATCCAAAATTTTAATTCTCAATTCCTAATTTTTCTCTATAAATACCACCCCATGCCTTAGCTCTTCCCC
Source organism: Agapanthus africanus (assembly GCA_030015575.1). Lineage (NCBI taxonomy): Eukaryota > Viridiplantae > Streptophyta > Magnoliopsida > Asparagales > Amaryllidaceae > Agapanthus > Agapanthus africanus. The sequence continues at coordinate 36,331,911 of CM057339.1, forward strand.
ATTCTGAAATTCTAATTAAAATTCTCTCAAACTTTCTAAGTATCAAGTGGAGTTAAGCCCTCCAAGTAGAGTAGCAAGCCAATCTCGACGGCTAAAGTATTTCCGATGAAACCACGACTCCCGAGGGCTTCTTCGATCTCTTATTAACTACCTAAAACACGTAAGTCCCTTCATCTCTATCTTTTTCCATCTCAAAATAACTTTTTAAAACAAACCGACAAAAGGAGAGTTATCTTCGATATAGTTTTCTTTTTAATATTTGTAATGCATGTATAAGCAAATTAAATCAATCTAACATGCTACATTAATATTAATCTTATTCACATCATTTAGTTTTTAGTTTAACAAAAAAAATCATGTGAAGCAAACATATAACAAACTTTTTCATTAAAATACCACGAATTTTAGCATAACCCCTTTTCAATAATTGTTAAAAGATACTTTAAGACAACTTCATGGGGTAGCGACCTACCCCACACGCACACCATGGTTACATAGCACGGTGTCCTAGTTCTATGGTTCATTTAAAAAAATAACTTTTCCATTAAAATACCACCTTTATAAAATGGGTTTCTTTTAATCGGTATTTCAAAATTCTTGGCAATTACACCTCTATAACCCTTATTAGGAGACCCGCTAATGGATGGTGCGGATTATCGCACATCCTTAGGACAGTAGAGCGAGATGCAGAACTTCTCACGGAGTATTCGGTCTCGAAAGGAAATAAAAATATGGTTTTTAAGAAATACGACTTTTCTAAACAAAACTAATTTTTGAAAAATTATATAAAAATCATAAATCCGTATTTTCAATAAAAACCAATTAAAAAACTATATTTTTATAAGAAAGATTAAAATTGTAAATAAAATAACACCAAGTTTTCAAAAGTAGTAGTTTTCATAAAAATACCACAAACTTTCAAAATGCTAGGTTTTACCACCAAAACACCACAAAAATTAAAATACATGTTCATGAAAACCCTAAATATTATAAATCACCCTCGAGATTTATTTTTAAACTATATTAAAGTATTTTTCATAAACCCCCTCGAGATATACAAACAATATTTAAGGAGTCTAAATTAATATAGGTTTAAGCGGGATTAATTCTCTTGATCCCCAGGAAGCCGGAGAAAGTGGGTGTTCGCCTATTCATGTTAGACAACTTAACGGAGTTATAAATGGAAATTGTCTTAGAAAAAGACACAAATCCTGTCGTCCATGTGCAGCAGTTGCCGATTTCTCCCGAACATAAGATTTTTAACGGTTTAAATCAATTCGTATGAAAAAGACATGAACACGAATCCAAACTCGAATCTAAACTTGAACTCGAACTCGAACACAAACTCGAACTCTAACCTAACTCGAATATGTACTCGACCCCAAACTCGAATATGTACGCGAACCCAAACTACTTGAACCAACTTGACTCGAACCAAAATTGCAATTGTCATGACTCGCATATTACTCGACTCACTCGACTACATTCTACACCTTTTTCAATCTATAATTTCGATCAAGACATGTTAATAAATCAATTAAACCAATTAAGTAATTAACCAGTTATAATATATTATACTCGGGGTGCTTGGGATAGTTTCTTGTGTGTATCCAACGGAGCTTCAGGAATCCCGTATTAACCTTTTTTTCATTTTACTCGAATATCAGTCGGGTCGACTCATCCACAGCCTAGAGCCCCGATGCTAACACATGAAATGGGCTCGTGTTTCCTTACTCCTGGGGCCCCACTCTTGAGCTTGTGAATACTTCTACGGCTGCGTTGGCATTCACTCTTGGAACTTAACGTTAACATAATGACCATATAGAGACTTATAGTATATACTTACCCATGAACATATACTCTTACTCGTCATATAAATATTCTAAAATTATCATTTTTTTTTACTCTTACCTATCTTTGGGACTTACCGAGCGCTGGTTCACTGACAGGCATTCCACCCACTTTTCTTCTCTTGAAATGTTCGTCAGATACGGTCGAGACGGAGGAAGTTGAAGCCACAGAGGAGGACTACAACCAAATAACTACTCAGGACTGGATCAACTTCATTTTCTTCAGTTTATATATGCTGCTTGTTTAGGCATTTTCCTTCTTAGGTTTACCTTCCAGTATAAACTCATGTATTTGTAAATATTGGAAGTTGAATATAAATAAAGATATTTGTTGAAAAATTTTACGGTCTCCATTTATTCTTGTATTTTGTATTATTATTTCAATACGCTTAGTATATTTATTTATGGAATGACCTTCTCTGGATAAATATGCCACGTGCTTGCCACATCACCGTTTCCGTCTACTGGGAAGCGGGGCGTGACAATGTACCCGCAGACAGTGACTCCTCACTCCTCGAATCGGGTAATCATTATAGCTCGGCACCGAGAAATCTCATGGTTGATTTCAAAATATCATATCAAGAAAAACCGCGTTTTAAAACAATCATAAGTTTTTAAATAATATCTGCGGTTTCTCAAATCCAGAAAAATCATAAAAATAGAATCTCATGAAAGCATGGCAGTAATGAAATAATGTGTACAGGCACAGAACAATACTATCATGCATAGAAAATGTGTTCATATGAGCGTGCCGTGTAGCAAGGTAAAAAAAGTGCAATAACTGAACTAGTATGTGGTACTGGATACTAAACAGTAACTAAAATACTAACAGATTATAAGGTGATACGGTAACATAGCGAGTTCTAATGTGTACATGGTATGGCAATTACCGATGATGTGTGTGTGAACCGGCAAGTATGTGTACGTGCAATATGTGCATTATCGGTAATGGTGTGTGTGTCTTAGCAATGAAGTCACGTACAGGTAGGGTATGAAGCGTAGTATATACGCCGTACATGAAAATAATGCGAGCATATGCAAAAATAATAAATCGTAGCGTGAGCGTAAACAGAATAAAGAAATCGTAACGTGAACAATAATAAAATACGCAACTACATATGAGCCATACAATTATAGTTTAAAATAGTACGAATCATGGTTTTTAGAAAATAGGGGCTACGATATTTTTGAAAAAGATACCATTTGAAAAGTCGTAGCGTTCCTTTGAAATTATCATTTAAAAATGCGTAACGATTCGTTAGTTTGGAAAGTAGGTATGGCTCTAAATATATCATAATATCTACTTAAGTGATTTAAAAACAATATTTCTCAACTCGATATATAAGTCGGCGATCCATTCTCATCATATCACGTATGGAATAATCCATCGTATGATATCATCAAATCAATGGTACGGATCTATAATTACGTACATCATCTCATCTCATGTCATCATATATCATCTCATGTCCTCATATATCATATCATATAATATTGACTCATATCATAATATCCAATCATATCGACTCGTATCATCAAATCGGATCATATCCTCATCTTATCGTATTATATTGTAAAATATATGTATTTATATACTTCATAAGTAGATATAGTTCATTGGTTAAAGAATTGTACTAGGGGTATGTCATTCTACTAGTATACTACTATCGCATATAATATTCTAGAAACCCTATTAGCTAGGTATTCGTATCCTAATTATATATACATATATGCTCTAATACTATGGTTGCGAGGGTGCTATACGCCATCCACCCGACTTCCCCCGTAGACATACATCTACTCATCTACAACGTCTCGCTCTAGTCGATCTCGACAGATGCCTTACCCTCCTACGTCGTCCCGGAAGTCCATGCGCTTATACCTACAAATCAAAGCATATCGTATTGCATCAAAATCAAATTCGAAAGCCGATACGACAAGCGAAGCGCACATAGGTTAGAACCTATGGTCAACACGTGCTAGAACAACAAAAAAAACCCGACGTCAACGTACGAATGTCGAACGACTGAGTCAAAACTCAAATATCTAAAAACCAAGTTTCAAATGTCGGAAAATATTGACAGAAATCAAGTAAAACGGCTCCAGATTTTTCTAAAAGTAAAATTAGACTTTTTAGCATATAGGGTGGTCTTAGTTATTTAGTGAGTGAGCTACAGAACAAGATTCACACTAAACTCCAAAGTCGAACCGAAATTTGCGGCCATATCGAATTAATTTGCGGCCAAGAATTGTAATGGATAGCTCGGGCTTCTATGGTAGCTTCCTATTGATCAGCACATCTCACTGTATCCGCTATTAAATTTTCAGAGTCCCTGAGTAGCTCCAGATTCCAATTGATCATCACAACTCAAAGAAAACCGATATCGGAAAATTCTAAGCTCGTCCAATTCAAGGTTACTTGCACTAACAGGTCTTTATCTATCACTTAAAGAAGTTATGGTCACTAACTAGGCCTCTACTACACCACCACTACTTATAACACCCACCAAAGTTTACTAAATCTTATCCTAGAATTTTCCAAATTCACAAAATCTAAACTTTTAAGCTCTAAACATATATATATGAGGTTAGGAAACTTAAAAACTTGGTAAGAAGTGGATGTTTTACCTCATGGAGCAACTGAAGAAAATTCTAAGATGGCTTAAGATGCTCAAAACTAAAACTTGATCACTCCATGAGGTGTTGGATGAGGTGAGGAACAATTTTAGTGAAGGTTTTGTATGGTTTTGATGAAGTTTTAGGGGTGGTTTCATGGTGGTAGTGAGGTGGGAAGAAGTCAAGGAAGATGAGGAGATGAAGAAGAAAGAGATGAAGGAAGCAGGTGAAGAAATCAAATGGTTAACAACCATACCCTCTCACTCTCACTCTCCCTTGCCCAAACTTTGGTGTTTTCTTGTCCTCCCTCATTTTCCTTTTTCCATCCTTTTTCTTTTTAAATCAATATAAAACCATGGTTAATAAAAAATGGAAATGTTACCATGCTCTTAACATGTCATGACACTTTAAAATATGGTTAACAAAATAAAGTTAGGTTAAATTCATAATTAGTGAAATACTAATCAAGTTTAACATTAAACTTGCATGTAAATAATTATACATTAATTTATAAAAATCCCAAATCAAATAAATGCTTTCATAATTAATAATTCATTTTTAAATTCTAATTATATTCCAAAAATATAGGCATATAATTATATCATTCTTCTAAAACTCAAATCTATATTTGTATAATATCCGTGAAATTATTATTTTATTATTTGAATTCCAAAAATAATATTTTATATTTTCTGAAATGTTACTTAAAATCCCCACCTAATCTTATTGTTGGGTTTCTTGTCCCTTAAAGTCCGTTCTAAAATATGCAAATAATAATAAATCAACCAAAAGCAAGATTTTATTTATTTATTTTTGATTTGCGGCGCAAAGAATCCTGCAGAAAAGGTAGTTTATTGGAAAAGAGGGGGTTAGAAAAGAAAGGAAATTTATCAGAAATTGGAATAAAATTCTGGAAAATAGACGATAAGTGGAACAGTTTGCAACAAACCAGTGACAAAGAAGGAAAAAAAATTTGGCTGAAACTACCAATTAGGTGGTTTCAGCCGAAAATTTGAATGTTTGGGAGTTTGGCAAATTACTTCCTTCCCAGTACAATCCAAGCTTCTTGTAAGTTTGTCCTGTTTCCTTAAATAAAAAATAAAAAGTGCAGAATCAAATCTAATAAAAGTAAACAAATCTAACTTAAATTAAAACTAATTAAAACACTATGCCTCTCCGGCAATGGCGCCAAAAACTTGTTGTGAGATTTTATTAGTCTCCTAAAATTTACCGAATGTGCACAGTTATTCGCTATAGTACTTACGGATCGATTCACAGAGAGATGTGATTTTAATTAATTCTAACTAAGTAACGAATATAGTTGTTGTTGTCTAAACTAAAAATTGAATTGCAAATAAAATAGAAGTGGTTTTTTTTAAAATAGAGATAAAAGTCTAGGGTTTTGAATTGCTTATTTGAATGGTTGGTGATGATGCTCGATATTGGCGATCTCACCAATCGGATCAGATCATGACACGTGGCAAATGACGTGTCCCAAGACTCATAAGAAAGGGCCCACAGAGGCCAACCAGGCCGTCCTGTGCCCGACCTGCAAGCACAAGCTGGCCCTCCTCGGGGCCCCTTGCAAATTAGCCTCATCGGCCCCTCAGCTCGCCCCGAGCTGCTATAGGACCAAGACTCCTCGGCCTCCTCGCTAGTCCCCGAGCTCCCGGCCGAGGCCGTCTTCCTCGGCCCTCCGACCAACTCCACCACTCACAGGCGTAACCGTCGCTCCGCGAATATCGTCATGCGCAGATCCTGCGCCAACAGCATCCCACGTTCCATGCCATCACGATGCCTATTAATGGGCGATCCGCTCTCTACGCGGGCGTGACGTCGGGAGCGTAACTGCCGGCGAAATTCTCGCGCCTGGTGCTGCCTGCCACCACTGCTATATAAACCCCCATCACAGAGGGGTCAAGTAAGCCATTTTTTACACTTTAAGCCGTTACTCTGCTCGGATCTCATCACTAACTTGAGCGTCGGAGGGTCCTCGGTTGTACCAAACCACCCTGGGACTTCTTTGCAGGTACACGGCAGCAACTTTCTCACCTCACCTCTTCTTCCAAAAACACATTGAGACCCACACGCGAAGGAAGATAATCAACTAAGCCTACCGGGAGATCAACGGAAGACAACATCTGACGGAGGCCCGAAAAGGAGCTCCATCAGTTGGTTTATAAAATTCTATCTCTTTTCTATTCCTTAGTTTTGATTAGTTATCTCTTAATTATATAAAAGTATAGGTTAAATTACTATGGCCATAAATTATCAAACTATCTATGTAAGAATAACCCATACGAATAAATATAGCCTATCAATTATATAAAAGTGTCTAGCAACATAATTAAAACAATAGATCTAGTTAATTAACATGAATCTAGATTTACCCTTCTATTAATATTTGTAGGTGATCAATCTACAAATATTATGTTATCGTATATTCTAGATTATCTTAAATACTAAGTGAAATTTCCTTGATTAAAACTCATATCTTATTTTTTCTAGTTAGATTTCTAGCTCGTCATGCTATCATTAACCTAACTAGTTTCTAGGTGTTATTACATTCCCCTAAACTTATTCAAGATGTCAACTATCATTATATGATTTAGTTTGTTCGATGAAAAACACAAAAAAAGAATTTTAGATCAAGAGGGATTCATATAAAAACATAGCAAAAAGAATAGATAAATTAGAGTATCCAACCACAAAAGTAAAACAATACAAACCGTAAAAGAAGAAGTTAGCTACTCATATTATCAAAAGAAAAACTTTATTAATAATAAGAATAACTTACAATTTATTTTGATTTCTCCCAACTTGAAAACTCTAAACAATAGCCTATGGAGAGATATAAAACCATAATGAACTATACATGTTCTAAACCGAAAGACGCGACCGGGACGTTGGGACGTCCGGGCCTGAATTCCGAGGGCATATGCTAATTGGTGCTATCCGTCCACCTCTCCGAAGATGCCAAGTTGATTTATGATACCGTGTATCGGAGGTTTAAACGGATGCGGCCGATATAACAGACTTCGTCAGATTCCCCCTCGTTTGAGGGGTTTTTGATTGTGGGGACGCTCTTCCCTGCAGGCACAAGCCCCTGCAGTTAATTACGTTACCGCATTGCGGTAACAACTTTCTCCTTCTCCATATGGTCACTTCGTGTCGTGGGTGTTTGTTTTGTTTTTGGTTGCCCGTGGATTATATACGGAGACTAATTTATGTCGTTGCCCGTAGGGCGTGGATTAGTCCAAATCCGTATTTTCTTAGATTTGGGTTTTGGTTTGGGTTTAAGAATACGTTAGTCTCATTTGAGACTAAGATCAACTTAAACGTTTGTTAAGGATACGTTAGTCTAATTTTTAGGCTAAGATCAACTTAACGGGATCATTTAGATCCGACAAGAGAGCATTCGGGCTCTGTTGTTTAGTTTAGGGACTTTGCGGTCTGTTAGTTTAAGGACATTACGGTCCAAGGTTAAGGACATCATAGTCTGTGGGTTTAAAGGGACCCCACAGTCCGAAATTAAGTACATCATAGGCTGTGGGTTTAAAGGGACCCCACAGTCCGAAATTAAGTACATCATAGTCTGTGAAATGTTATAGTCTGTGAAATGTGTGGTCGTCGGGACCCGTCACCTCTCTGAAGTCGTTGAAGAATTACAACGACAAAGTTGATTGGGAGATCTATAGTCCAATTTGGAAATAAGATCAATTAATTAGATTGTGAGCACATTGGCTCAGTTAAATCTGGATTGAGGACTTATGGCCAATTTAGGCTAAGTCCAATTAAGTTTGAAATGTTGGCCCTTTGTTGGACTATTAAACATTTGTATGGGTTCAAACCACCCTCCCATTATTTGGCAATGCTAAACAAGGGTTCTGACAACATTTATCTTTTGTTAAGTGCTGAGCACTCATATGCCATATAGGATGATCAATTTTGGAAGGTAAGGATGTACTTGAGACTCAGTAAAAAGAAAAGTCTTGCCTCAGAAAGACTTAGTCAATTTAGGTTAGGATTAATTTGAATATAGTGTTAAACACTAACATACATTTGATGGTCACGTGTTCCCACGTGATGCGTTGAAAATAGTGTTAAACACTAAGGACAAAACGCTCAAAATAGTGTTAAACACTAAAATTGGATTGATCACGTGGGGCTATGTGAGGCCTCTGAAGATGGGGACCGGTCTTCCTTTGTTTTGTTCTCAGAGTATTCAAAGGTGTCAAATACTTAAGTCTTCACAGCCATCACGTGTGGGCACGTGATGGGCACCCATGCATTGATTTATTAAAGTGTTTACTAGGGGTCACGTGGGGACACGCGAGAGCACCCAAAATCGATTCTGCCTTCGGCTTTGTTCCCTTTATTTTGAAAGTCACGTGGGAACACGTGAGGCATTGCCTCTGGGCTAATTCCTTCTTATTTTGAGGAGTCCATTAAAGGGTCACGTGGGGGCACGTGACCTGGTCTTGTTCGCTCTTTTCTGCTCATTGAGAATGGGGGGTCACGTATCACCGCGTGACCAAGTTCTTTACGTGCATGGAGAGGTTTAAGTCTCTTGTTTTAAGAATTAAATTCTCTATAGGGTTAAACCCTAATTCTTTTTTTTAAAGGAATTAAATTCTCATGTATGTGGAAGAATTAAATTCTTATGTAGGATTAAACCCTAATTTCATTTAGAGAATTAAATTCTCATGCAGGGTTGAACCCTAGTTTTATTTGGAGGAATTAAATTCCTATGAAATTGAGAGAATTAAATTCTCATATAGGGTTAAACCCTAGTTTTATTTGGAGGAATTAAATTCCTATGAAATTGAGAGAATTAAATTCTCACGCAGGGTTGAACCCTAGTTTTATTTGGATGAATTAAATTCCTATGAATTTGGGAGAATTAAATTCTCATGCAAGGTTGAACCCTAGTTTTATTTGGAGGAATTAAATTCCTATAAATTTGAGAGAATTAAATTCTTTAAACTCAATTCTCGCTCTAAGTTTTGGATCTGCATATCAGAATCTCCTCGATGAGAATTAAATTCTCAACTTGTGGGGAGATTTGCTTCTGCAGATTTTCAACCAGAGAAAGAACTAAGTTCTTTTCTAGAAGAGTTAAACTCTTAGATTGAGAATTAAATTCTCTTTTTGTTTTATGGAGCTTAGATCTCTTTCCTCTTTCTCACCTAGGGTTTCTTTTCTTGAGAATTAAATTCTCCTCTCTTTTCTCTCTGCTGTTGTTTTTTCTCCAGAAAATCAAAATTCCAAGACCCCTTCTCTTCTCTTCTTAGCTCCTATTTATAGGAGAAAGAAAAGAATCAATTTGTTTTATGAATCTTTCATTGAAAGTTTTTTGGTTGTTTTTGTAACAAACATGATCTTTTAGATCACTCGGTGAATTTTATTCACCATTAGATTTTTAATCCAAAAGATATTTTGTCTGTTATTCTTGGTGAATTTTAAGGAAATCTTTCCTTGTATAAAATCTTTCCATAAATTGGTGATTTTTAATCACCATTGGATTTTTAATCCAACGGTGCTCCACTTTACAGAGCACCATCTTCTTGTTTGGAAAGATTTAGAGAGGTCTTTTTCCAGTTAAGGTTCTGGATTCCCACTTAATTAGAATTTAATTCTATTAGTTCAGAAGGATTAAAAGCCCATCACGTGTTGGCACGTGATCCCAATGTTTGATTATTGAAATAGAATTTAATTCTATCAATTAAAGAGTTTAGAAACTTGTCACGTGTTGGCACGTGACCCTCTCGATTAAACATTTTATTCAGGATTTAATTCTGCCTTTTAATCAGAGCTAAGGAATTATCACGTGTCAGCACGTGACCCTTGGTCATGTGTGAGCATGTGATGTCTCATTGGGGTTTTTCCTCAGTGTATTATTACATCTTTTAATCCTTTTTGGTGGGTTTCAAAGGCCCATCATGTGGTGGCACATGAATCCACTAATTGCTTGCTTGATTAGAATTTAATTCTGTTATAACAAAGTCCCAGGAAACCATCACGTGTCAGCATGTGACCCTTGGTCACGTGTGAGCACGTGATACCCCATTGGGGAATTTCCTGATATTTTATCAGGGAACAATACAGAGTATTTATAGAACTTCTGGATAATTGGAACAAATTTCCTAAAATATACAGATAATCTTAAATTTCCACAAAAATCTCGACTTCAGATCCTTCAAAATTTCGGCAGAATCTTCTATTCTGCCAATTTTGTTCGAAATTTTGTGGAATTTGGGCCTCAAATTTTGTGTGAAGATTCCTCTCGTTAAGATCTTTCCAACGGTATGTACCAAAATGAAATCGAAGTTACGATTGTTGAGATATGATCATTTTAAGTTTACTCTGATATAGAGCCTTTATACTGAATTGGGCTTGGATCTTTTATATTATATTGAATCCATTCAAATATATTTTGTATAATTTGATGTCTTTTATGCTTCTGCTCTATATGAACTTGTTTTGCACGTAAAACGCACGTATTAGTCACTTTTCTTCTCTTTTTGCACCTTAGTCCTGTCACTTGCAAATATCATAAAAGTACCTACGTGCAGTATTAAATGTGGCATAATAAATATAAATATGATACAAAATATGCATTAAAATTCACCGATCAAGTATCTTTCTCCCTTCGCAAGACCTCGGAAAACCTAGTTTTCATCAACAGTGTTGCGTCCGGTAGGCTAATCGATCAAATCTTAGACTTGATCCTTTATTGTTGACTCTTACATCTCTTGTATTGTCATTATTCACTCTTTTGCGGTAGACCCAAAATTAGCCTCCAAAAATGAATTGGGTTCCGCAATCAATGCGGAGTTACCATAGACGTTTCCACTTTGATATCGAAATATCGTCGGGGAGTCAATCCACAATACTATCTACAGGTCTCTTGAGGATCCGTGATTAGTTCTGAGCCATCAACCGAAATATTGCTCCCACTGTCGCCAGCCACTGAAAGAACTAATTCCTTCTACACTACTAACAGAGTAGGAGACTCCTTAATTTCGTAAAATCCCAAATCCTGACATATTTCTGTCTTTTGCGTAAATTCCTCCCCGAGGGAATCGTTCGTTGTTTCCTCCCTGAGGAAATCAACGTCGCACGATTAAATGTCAGTCATAGTCCTATCATAAACTCATGGATACAAGTGACCGACCAGGTCTCTCATTCGTCCACTATACATAGAATGTTGACTGCACTAACTTTGAAAACACATGATCAAGAATATAAGTCGATACCAACAACGCATCTCCCAAACAATATGTATGATTGACTATTGCCATCATGTTCTTTATCATATCTAGAGTTTCCTAATTCTTCTCTCTACAACACTATTTTATTGCAGAGTTTACGGTATCATCAGTTATCTGACGACTCTTTTTCCTTCGTTCGGTTCCTTGAATTGCTAAAATAAATAATCATGGCTTGCTTACAGTTCGCAGAACTGCTCCGTGAAACACGCACAACCCTGTTTGCGTGTACCAACTCTACACTTTACTGATACAACGTTTGATACAAATCAATGCTTCAGTTCCGTGTATGATCAATAGCCAATCGAGCAATTATTAATGAAAGTTTTGAATTAGGAAACTCCACTATGTTTCTTTATATTTATTGGTCCATATTTATCTGAGTGAATTATTTGCAACGGATATCCAAATGGTTTTCCTTTGGTAGTTTTTCCTCTAAGGCAACTCTCATAAGTATATGGTTTGATTTTGGCTCAAATGCCAACTCATCTACCCCAGGTGGTTAAGTCATCACATATATCCATTGACCTAATCTGCTATGCCACTAATGAAATTTATGAAGGTCAGTCCTCAAACCATAAGGAACTCATCATACGGATTGTCCCATTAAACTATCCAAATACCCTAAATCGAAAAATGAAAGTATAACTGACGGAAAGATGATTTATGAATAACTACCTGCATCCCCGATACCGAATAGACTTATATATTCTCAACACATGATTTGCTTCCACAAACTTATCTGTCCTAACAGAAGGCTCATTCCCACTCAATACGCTGACAGGAAGATTATTTATGGATAGCTATCTGCATTCCCGATGCAGAATATATTCATATGTCCTCGACACATGATTTGCTTCCATAAACTTTTCTGCACCAAGCAGAAGGCCTACTTCCACTCAGTACCCCAACGAGTGGTGCGGTTCAAATTCCCACAGTCGAACGTTTTGACTTTTTATATCCATTATTAACAGCACATTTCTCCATATCAGATCACTTAAATTGTTGGCGCGCTATTCCTGTTTTCGTAGCTCGATTGAATTCTTTTTTCACTAGGATACTTGCCCTTGCGTATTGTTGATCTCGTCAATATATCAGCAGTGCTCTTGATTCTATCACTCCTGACGATTAAATCTTAAGTCTCGGTTACTCAAACGTACTAGCAAATATCAACACATTCGCTTTCTGCATAACTAACTGATTTATAGATCGGGTAGAAAATATGTAACCGTCTACTACTATAGATCGGGTAGAAAATATGTAACTGCCCACTACTATCGATCGATAGTCTAACTGGAGCAGCACTCTTCAGATCCCGGATCGATGAAGATATAACTCTCAAGTGTATCCACATTACATGATTCGACTCATTATGTGAAAATAAGGTCAAATCAAGAAATAATGTAACGTTGTCACGTCACATAAATTACCCCGTAATCATCGCACAACTTATCTCTTAGCACGTAGATAGCCTGTAACTACCATTCAGCATAAACTGCGAGTGCTCGACAATAAATCATATGATCACTAATGACATCTTCATCACGTCCAACACGTAGAGCAATCCTAAATACGCCAATCCTCCGAAGATCACTGCATCTCGATGGTGCTGCATCGTGTAGCCCAGCTACATCGCTGCCACTTTGTCACTAGCGTCCAAGTATTTCAGCTTGTTCATATAATATTAAATTAATATTTCTATTTTATTATGTTATTGGCATCTATCATCTTACCCCTAATGAGACTGACGATATTTTGATTTTATTATGAATGCGTTAAGACTATGGAATATAATGGAATACTGTTCTTTCCCAAATAACGCTCCGTATTCAACCCATCTTAACAACAATAATATATCTACACCCCGAAGAAAGGGAAGAAGACCTATGGCCCTAACCACATCCTTCAAAAGTATAAAATTTAAAACTTTGTTAAAATGATTGAAAAACGGATCAGACGCTCCCACTAGAACAACTATCCAAGATTTTATGTGAGAGTAAAAAATTGAAACTTTTTGTAGCAAACAAAATTTTCGAAAAAAACACAACTTTCCAAGTTAATAGTAAAACCCTCAACTAACCCAAAACTTGAGTGGAAAATCCAAAAAAAACACCAAAAATAATTTTCTCAATTTTCTGGATTTTTCAGGATTATTTTTAATATTTTATTTTTTTAAAATATTATAAAACTTCGGCTGCTCGGTCGGCTCCGAGACCGGCCCGGCAGCCCAGCTGGCTCGGAGCCCGGTTCGGTGGCTCGACCGGCTCAGAGGCTCGGTTGCTCTTCGGCTTGGCAGGCTCCGAACCCAGCTCGAGCGACCATGGCAATCCTGCCCCTTTTTTAAAAGTTATTTTCTGGATTTTTCTAGAAAATACGAATAAAATAAAAAGCAGAAAATTGTTTTTATTTTCCAGAAATATCTTTGTTAGAAAAAATATCTGGTCCCATACCAAAATCATAAAAAAATTGGTTCCAAACCAAAATCCCAGGAAAAGTATTTGATTCCAAACAAAAAAAATCCAAAAAAAAATATTTGGTTACCAACGAAAATCCCAAGAAAAAATATTTGGTTTCAAACCAAAAATCCAAAAAATATTTGGTTCCAAACCAAAATCACATAATTCCAACGGGTTTCCTTTTAACAAAAAAAAATTAAGGTTAGGATTTGAAAAAAAATTACTATCTTGCCGTTATTAATGCTCACCAAAAGAGAGAAAAAATTAATATTTTTCATTTTACACAAAAACATCCAATCTTTTATAAAAAATTTATCTCACTATTTATTCCATAAGCAATTTCACATCAACGAAACTAAAAGTCTCTAAATCAAAACGTCATAATATCATATCTAATTTATGATAACAAACAACAACAACAACAACAACCGAGCTTTTTATCCAGAGCATATGGGGTAGGCTATAAGAACCAACATGAGAATCACGCCGGGTCCCGTGCATGAATCATCCTCCTCCACTCACTCCTATCGAACAATATATTTTCATTGAGGTCTTTGGTAACCATATCTTTTCGTATCACCTCCATCCATATTTTCTTCGGTCTTCTTTTCGCCCTTTTGACATTGCCTATGTCGAGAGTATCTATTCGTCGAACTGGTGCTTTCATAGGTTTGCGTCGCACATGACCAAACCATTTTAACCGGTTTTCCCGCATCTCCTCCTCTACAAGTGCTACACCAACTTTTGTACGAATATCCTCATTTCGCACCTTATTTTTTCTGGTGTTACCACACATCCAACAAAGCATGCACATCTTCACTACGTGCATTTTCTGTGTATGCTGCTTTTTAGAAGCCCATCATTCTGTACCATATAATAAGGCAGGCCAAATAGCGCTCCGATAAAGTTTTTCTTTCAACCTTAACGAAAAGTTACGATCGCACAAAATTCCTGTTGCACTCCTCTATTTCAACCAAACAAGTTGGATCTTTTGATTAATATCGTATCGATCTTCCCGTCCTTTCGGATGATGGAATCTAGATATTTAAACTGATTGCTCGATGATATTTTTTGCCCATCCAGTGTTACATCACTGTTGTCTCGACTTCTTTGTTTGCTAATTTGCAATGCATATATACTGTCTTGGATCTGATAAAACTGAACTCTCGAGATTCCAACGTTTGCCTCAATTGCTTCAATTTGGTTTTAACCCCTGCTTTCGTCTCATTTACTAGAACAATATCATCAGTAAATAGCATACACCAAGAGACAACTCATCTTGGATAGTTCTAATAAGCCCATCCATGACGATGGTAAATAAAAATGGACTTAATACAAATCCTTAGTGTAAACCATTTGTAATCGATAAATCACTCGTTAGGCCGCCGCAGGTCCTGACATTTGCCACTGCTCAATTCTACATGTCCTTAATCTATGGTGACAAAATTAAGCAAAATCGATAGATTTATGAAAATCTATTAAAACGATAACCCTAAAAATATAGATCTGTCATTAAAATAATATTTAAAAAAAATTTATCAAAGTTTGGATAAAAAAAAAACACAATGTTTGAGTAGCAAATATTTTAAAAATCACAGATTTATGATTTTACGAACGCGGGTATGCATATCTCTGATACCAATGTTTAATTTAAGTGACATAGATAGATAATATACAAACATATGCAGCAGAAATATATGTATCTACTCTAAAAGTTTACGATATACCTGATCTGATTGATTAAATCGATCATCTTGTCCACGTCAAATAGAAAATCTGATCTTTAACGCCTCCAAGTAACAGCCGGAAGGAAACCACATTTTGATAGAAAGTGAGAATCCATCTCTTGATCACCCCACAAGCCAACCCAAAATAGAAGAGCATGAGTAAAGGAGACGACGATGATCTTTTGTTTTTCTCTGTAGAAAAACCCTCTATTTTGTATCATCTATCTAATCTTAGCCTTATATATGGATATATAGGTTACCCATTAATATGAGGTTGTATTGGACCGGCTGGGGTCAATGCCTAACACATACCAATTAATTTCGCAATAATTCATGAGCATTATAGTCATGCCATCAAAATTTTCCAAAATAAACTACCTTTTCCATGACAAATTTCAAAGAACTCTCCTCAGATTAGAAATATTACATTCCTAACACAAAATTTATGCATGCACGAGCTTTTCATCCGCTACCGATAAAAACCGCTCCAAATCATATTCTCTCTCTCTCTCTCTCTCCTCAGATCTAAACACCATCACCACCCTCCTCATTCTCTCTCTCAACAATGTCGAACGAAAACTCCAATAATGGCACCAGCGATTCCCTGCAAAAGATCCCCAAATCTGTAGAGATGAAGCGGAAGGTGGCACTGGTGACGGGCATCACGCGGCGCGCAGGATACCTGACAGAGCTTCTGCTGTCGAAAGGGTACGACGTGCACGGCCTCATCCAGAGATCCTCCAACTTCAACACGTACGGCGTGCCTGGACCACCTCTACGTGGACCCCCACCCGCAGCAACCCCCTGCACAAGGCCAGGATGAGGCTGCATTACGCCGACCTCTCCGAAGACTCGTCCCTGCGGCGCTGGCTGGGTCGAATCCATATCGCCCGACAAGGTGTACAACCTGGTGTACAATTGCATGTGGCGGTGTCATTCGATATCACGGACTACACGGCCGATGTTGTCGGGACGGGGCGCTCAGGCTGCTGGAAGCCGTCCGGTCCTTGCCCAGATCAGACTCCATCAGGTAATTGCTGGGTGTTTTTTTTAATTTTTTTTTTTAAGTCATGATCTTCAAATTCATAGTGATTTTGTGTTTGGTTGAAATAAAGTGAAATGCAAATTATTTGTCTAGAAATTTGATGCATTTTCCTGGATTGTGATAAATGGGCCTGGGTTCGACTGCATTTCCCCATAGAACATATCTTATTTGGTAGGGTTCGTAATTGGGCTGGGTTGGGCCAGATTAGTGTCGGCTTAGGTTTGACACGTGCCTAATAGGGTTTGCATATGGGCCAGATTTGATCTAATTCCTTTCGGAATAGAGCTGATCCAAACTTGATCCGGTAACATGCTAGATATAAAATCATGAGTTTGAATATTGATTTTTCTAATTGAAGTTATAAATTATATATTATTTTTATAGGGATCGAATCGGGTTATTAACTAGGCCAGGACTTTACGATCATATGTATGTGGCATATTAGTCAAGTTAGGTGGGTTGACCCATTTATGACTTAATTATATTGGTATAATTCAGGTTAATGGGTCATGTCAAAATTTAGTTTACTAAACATTGAAAGGGCTACTTAACTTCAAAATTGTTTTTGCTGCTTCATTTGCAAGTAGCCAAACAAGTGCAAGTGCATGTGGACCGAACATGCTTTCTTCCGGTACGCTTTCTATATCCATGCCATCTTTAAATCTCTTATATCTCTACATACAACTGACAAGATGTCTTAAAATTTTCGTTATTTTACTAAATAATGTGTATGTAGAGTGTTGAAGATACGAGGGATATTATTGTTAGGATTATTATCTTTTTTTCATGCCCAAATCTAGTTGCTTGATGGCCGAGTGTTGTATGCTATTTAATTATTAGCCTTTTTGATAAAAGAAAATGAATTTTTATGATTAAGTAAGATAATATGGTATTAGAGCTTGGATTAATTACTAAATTCTGTTGTTTTATACTTTAGTCTACTTTAATTACAGATTATTCGATTGAATTGTCATAACTCTAGTCTTAAAATGAAAGAACTGGATTTAGTGGAATAGATGAAAAATATTAGAAACAAAGGGAAATTAATAAAATTGATGATGAAGAAAAAAAAACTATAGGATATACTGAAGCAAAAAAAGAGGGAAAGAAATATTAGGAAAATGGGTCTATTGTCCATTTTGTATTTGAATAGCCATAACAATTTTAAATTACTACTATTGACCATTAAGCTTGAACAATGAACTTTCACAATAACTTCAAAAATTTCAAGTGTTATATTCATGAATTAAAACATCTATATGTTATTGTTTTGGAATTATACCTTTGTCCCACAACCTCTGCCTACCATGTAAAGGAGGGAAAAAGGAAATTGAGATATGATATATTTCTTTCTTTTCTATCTCTAACATATCTAGTAAATTAAATAATACTATTAGAGGAAGATTGTGTTTAGGCGGCCTTCAGTCATTATTACAGCAAAATCCCTTACACTTTGAGCTTAAGGAAGCTTACTATCATTAATCATTTAACATAATACAAAGTTGAGTTTTCTTAGAGAATATTCCAACAAAAAAAGAATATTCTCTCCCGAACTTCCCAAAATACCATTCTTTTGTTTAATGTATTTTACAATTTAATCATCCATTTTGATATTTGATTTTGTATTGAGTTAAGATGATTTTTGTAATTCTATGGATTCTTGTTGAGTTTGTCTTGTATTCTCGACCCTTCGTATGTGTGAGATGGCTTAAAATGGGTTGAGCCGACTCACAAATCATTTGGAATTAGTATTTGCTTTCTGGATGCAAGAGACGGCTCAGGACAATCTTGAGCCGGCTTAAATTGCCTCGGGACGAATTTTGAGCTACTTTAGAAAGATTTGTTTGGAAGATTAATAAGAAGAATTTGTTAGAGATTTATTTGAAGAGTTGTTGGAAGATTTATAAGAGATCTTTCATGAGCTTAATTAGGAAATTTTGTTTGGAGAATTATTTAAAAATTTGTTTTAAAATTTGTTAGAGATTGTTTTGGAGATTTGACAAGAACATAATTGGAGTAGGAATTCTATTATTTCGTGCAATAAATAGAGAAGGGTTTCATCAGAGAAAAGTAGTCAAACATGATAAAAAGAAAAAAGAGACGAAGGCCAAGACGAATGGTAGTCATCCATAGATGAAGGTAGAAATATTTACCAAGAGTAGCCTTTGTGTTTGTATGAAAGATGAAAGCAAAGGCGAAGGGCGGTCATCTATAGATGAAGGTGGAGAGATTTACCAAGAGTGGTATTTGCGTTTGTATGATCGTTGAGATATGAGCGAGATGAGAGAGAATATAAATTGTACCGGTATTCTTAATCATCAATAAAGAGATTCTTATGTTTGCCCCATGGATGTAGGCCATTGGTCGAACTACGTTAAATATTGGTGTTGTGCGTTTTTAGTTTTGCTCGTTTTTCTTGCATGCCTAGCGAAACCCAAACAATTCTAGTAACAAAATAGAAATATATTGATATCCTTGTGTTGTATCGTATGTGACTAAATACTTCTATATTTCATTTAAAATTCTTTAAGGTAATAATTTGACTCGGAGCACAATACCAGTATGCTTTGCTTTTTCAGTTTCCGAAATTGTTCATAAAAAAAAATTTGTTTGGCGCATTTCCTTATTATAGACAAGAAGTCCATATTTTTGATTTTAAAAAATTGAAATTATTGATGATTAATTTCATAAGTAAATTCAATTTAATTTTTCTTCCCAATATGATATATAGCATGTTATAATCAAACGATACTTAAACTTCTTTTTGCTAAAGATGTAATAAAAACAACCGATCTTTAGCATTCATTAAAGTAGAGTATCTAGAGTAGATTTTTACTATATATATTTTAAATAAATAATTTACATAAATTTGCAATATCAAATCTTATATTGAGTCAAAAATCAATAGATAACATTACTCGGACAATTATTTTATCATCCAGTATCATGCTTTAAAATATGTTACATGGCTATTAATTCGAGATCGAAATTGGTCATTTTTTATAACGACAAACTAAAATACTAATGTTACATACTAAATGAGAAATTAATTTTTTGATACTTTTTTGAGTTTTGTAGTAAATATATTTGGGATTTTTTTTGGTTTTTAATTTTTTTTACCAAAGACGGTTATTAAAGCACCGTTTCATACCAAGTTTTGTATTTCATAGAAATAAGAATCTAGAATATTAGGATAAGTTCAATAATAGTTAAAAATCGAATTGTTCCTGTTATTTTTATAATTTTCAATTTTATTGACTTTCAATTTAGATTTTTATTGGAAAAATTTTGATCCCACTAGTAACGCGTGAGGTCAATTCTAGTATAATACATTAGTGGTTTTTTTAGAATATCCCACCAAAGAGAGAATATTCTTCAAAACACTATTTTTTAAATTTCCCATAATAACCTTATGATTGATATCATTTTGCAACTTTACCATTTACTTCGATTTTGATATGGTATTTAGATGATTTTGGTAATTTTGTAAATTCTAATAGCAAAATATAAACATATTCATTGTGTTATATGTGACCTTATTCTTTTATTTTCGTTTAAATACATTAAAGATAGTACAATAAAGAATTCATATCTTTCCGAAATTACTCTATATTTTATATTTGGCATCCTTTCCTTAATCTAGGCAAGAAGCACATATTTTTGATTAAAAAAATGAAATTAATGGTGACTAATTTTAAAAGAAATTAAATTTAGTTTTTCTTCACAATTTGATAGGTAGCATATTGTTGTCAATGATTCTTAGAGTGATTTTTGTTAAAGAAGTAGTAAAAATAAATGTAATTTGTTTAGCACTCACTAATATAGGATTTTGAGAGTAGATTTGATGGAGGTCCTTTTCGGGTCTCCGTCAGATGTTGTCTTCCGTCGATCTTCCGGTGGATTTTGATGATTATCTTCTGTTGCATGTGGGTCTCAATAGGTTTTGGTGAAAGGGGTGGTATGAGGAGTTTGGTGCTGAGTACCTGCAAAGAAGTCCCGGGAGGGGAGGGTTTGGTACCACCAAGGACCTTCTGACGATCAAGTTAGTGACGAGATCCGAGCAGAGTAACGGCTTAGAAGAGTAAAGAATGGCTTACTTGACCCCTCTGTGATGGGGATTTATATAACGGTGATGGCACGCAGCAGGCGGGAGAATCTCGCCGGCAGTTACGCTCCGGACGTCACGCCCGCGTAGAGAGCGGATCGCCCATTAATAGGGATCGTAATGGCATGGAACGTGGGATGTTGCTGGCGTAGAATTTGCGCATAGCGAGATTCGCGGAGCGGCGGTTACGCCCGTGAGTGGTGGAGTTGGTCGGAGGGCCGAGGAAGACGGCCTCGGCCGGGAGCTCGGGGATGAGCGAGGAGGCCGAGGAGTCTTGACCTTGTGGTAGCTCGGGGCGAGCTGAGTGGCCGAGGAGGATAATTTGCAGGGGGCCCCGAGGAGGGCCAGCTTGTGCTCGCAGGTCGGGCGTAGGGTGGCCTGGGCGGCCCCCGTGGGCCCTTTTTTCTGAGTCCTGAGACAAGTCATCTACCACGTGTCTTGATCTTGGAGATTGCCAATATTGAGCATCATCATTAGCCCCTCACTCTTATCCCGACCAGCTAGCGGGTCGGGCCAGGAGTGGACTGCTGGGCCTCCCGAGGTGAGCTCCTTTCTAGGGCTTTGTTGGGACGAGTCCTCGGGCCGTCGGTTGTCTTTTACGCTAGCGAATCAAGACGAGATCTCTGCATTTAAAGATG
The DNA here is from genome assembly GCA_030015575.1 of Agapanthus africanus. Classification (NCBI taxonomy): domain Eukaryota; kingdom Viridiplantae; phylum Streptophyta; class Magnoliopsida; order Asparagales; family Amaryllidaceae; genus Agapanthus; species Agapanthus africanus. The sequence continues at coordinate 36,353,619 of CM057339.1, forward strand.
GTGCGCCGATTTGTGCACTCTGCAACTGAAGCGACGGTCCACGTGTCGAGCGTCGATTGGCTGATGCAACGTATGCAAGCCTGCGGCGTCTGATGGGACGCGGTCCAGCGCAGGACTGACACGTGGAGCGATCGGAGCCGCTTGGCGCGAGGAGCCGTTTTGGCGGGAGATAACGGGTGCCGTTGGATGAGGCCGTATGCAGCAATATACATGGGTGGGGTCCGCTCTAAGGCCCTCACTCCTTCATATTTCCCTCTCTCAAGTCTGGGTTGCTCGGCGCTCGTCTTCTTTCTCCCGCTTTCAGCCCCCTGAAGATTCTCTTTTCCAAGGTTAGATGTCTTCCTCTGTAAAATCAGTAGACGTTGTAGGAGTAGGTTCTAGGGTCCCTTTGGCGGTGTCTGAGTCTCCTCGGGGGGCAGGGTTGGATCCTCTCCCCGGGATCGTGAGGCGGGGGCCACCTCCAGGGAGGAGGCTACAGGTGTGGCCCCTGGCTCCTCATGCTGGGTGAGGCATAAGGACGAGCTCGCCAATGCTCGGGCTCTCTTCCACATCCCCTCGCGCTACATGCTCCGACTGGCCAAAGAGGGAGAGAGGGCAGATCAGGTACGGGGCAGGGAAATCTCCCTTTATTTGGAAGCTTTTTGGGGCGGAATGTGCCTGCCCTTCTCTTCGGAGGTCGTCGCCGTGCTGAATTTCTTCGGTTTGGCCCCCGGCTAGTTAGTGCCAAACTCGTGGAGGATCCTCCTTGGGTTCTTGATCCGCCTGAAATTACAGGAGGTTCCCTTCAGCCTTTCCCTTGTCATTTCCTCCCTCGTCTTCAAGAGTCACCCTGGTGGTCGAGCAGGCGACCCGAGATGGGTTTATCTCACTTTCAGGAAGCGGCCGGGGGCGCTGCCGGGACCGGGGTCGTGGCCTTGCCCTCTTCTATTCATGACTGGAAAAAGAAAATTTTCTTCGTTTCCCCTCCCGAGGGCGAAGACTGGCTCGTGCCTACCAAGTGGTCGAGGGAGAAATGTTTGCCGGGAAACCAGTCCGATGACCTCGCCGCGGTGAGGGTGGCATCGTAGGAGCCCATCCCCCGACACGACATGCTGCTGTCCGAGAAGGTTCTGAGCAGAGCCGGACTCAGCCCCGTTGAATTCGTCGGTAAGTTAGGTTAGCTTTTTGGCTTGTGTTTTGCTCGTGTTGCTGATTTGTTGGGTATTTGTTTCGTGCAGGATCCATGGACTTCGTCTCACTCAGAGCCTCCATGCGCCAGCCGAGGTAGCCTACGAGGGCTGGGGGCGCCAGTTCCTCCCGTGCGAAGCCCGCCCCGGCTCCTACCGCTCCGGTAGCGGCGTCCCGCGAGCGCTCGGTGGCGGATCCCGCCCCGGGTCACAGCAGAGCATCGGGCCGGAAGCAGGCCCTGATTCAGGAGGACCCGGTCTCGGAAGAGGAGATCGGCTCTCCCTCGGAGCTGCTCAAGAGGAGCTCCCGGAGACCCTCCCAGGGCTGGTCCTCGCCAACCATGGTGGAGGAAAGGGGCATCCGATTTGCGGTACCATCAGGGATGTCCGTGGCAGACAGCCTTCTGCATGTGTCACGCCCCGCTTCCCAGAGTACGCTAAGATGAGAACGTGACATAGCCAACCATGCTACCTGTGGATAGGAAAAATCCTTCCACAGTCACATTACGGCTGTAGAGATATCAAGAACATGAAAGTAAATTAAACTATCTAGTACATGTCCATGAGCCAGAGTAAAAGAGTCAAGAAATAATATAATATGCGGAAGCAAAGATCCAATAAATAAAATACCTGGAAAGTAAAACTGGATACCAACAGAATCCTCACCGCTCGGTCTAACAGCGGCAGTACTCCTGATCAGTCTGCAACCAAGGTAGAGAATCTGGGCTATGCAAAACCTAGACGTCATCACGTCATAACATCAAGCAATAATATATAAACAGGGTAGCAAGACATGCAAGTATGATCATAAAAGGTAAAGCAGGTGTAACAGCAATATAAATCAGGGTAGTGAAAGGTAGTGTGCATTGAGTAATCTAAACTGGTCTATTGGGTTAACTACTCTCAAGTCTTTGAAATCAATTTTATAAAACATCGATGTAACTCAATAGTATCCCGTGCGTGTCCGGGATTACGGTCTATGACTCTCGGGCTGAATCCGAGACGTGCCGCAAGGCAGTAAAAGGGTAGTAGGTAATGACGAGTGATGTCAGCAGCATCACCCCGAGACTGGCCTAGCCCGTAAGACTGATCAGAAAAGGTAGAGAACTGTCGAGTTACAAGTCAGGTTTCATCATTGATTTCCCCATACCCCCAAGTTATATGTGTTCAAGTCAGGTATTAAATAATCTAGAGCTAATGCCAACACAGGATCAGGCAGATACATCTTTGTCTGGATAGACAACAGGAACTGTCCGTAAGGACAACAGGTCAGGTTTGTTGGCATTAGACACAAGATCAGGTAACAGGTAAATCCATGGTACAACGGGTCAAGCCAGCTAGTATATAGGTATCATGTCATGTCGAGAGGTGCACGGTACCATGTCGTGTCAAGTAGTAGGTGTAACAAGTCATGTCAGGGTGCACAAGATGTCATGTGGGTGCTCATAATCAAACTAAATAAGCATGGGTATACCAAACAAGCATGGGTACTAATAGAACAATAAACTGGAATCTTGTAATGTGAGATGCAATCAGGTACAGATTAAGATGTATAGATATACAGTTATGATTAGGGTTAAAATTTAAGTTCTAATACTAATTAAACTTCACTTTATCAAATGTCACTTTATCAAATGTGGAATGTGAATATTTCAATGTTATACATTCAAGTGATCTATTGATGCAATAATATGTATACTAGACGAGATGGATGCAAACGAGTGTTTGAAACATTATAAACTATCTAAAAGGGTACTATGGGCCATGTAAATAATTATCATGTGATTTAAAGACGGATGTGAGTACTACGTATAGTAAGACAAAGTGCAACATGGTAGGGTTCAATTTGTAAATCTAAAATGATATAACCGGACATCGAAATGTAAAATGGAAACTAATAGCCTTAGGTTTAATTTACAGGTTTAATCATGAAATTAAATATGTATAAAATAATATAATAGCATGTAGCAAGTTTTACTTGCCTCGGGGATCACGATAGGGGATGCGCACGCAGCGTCCAATGTCGGCAAATGTTCAACATCCACACGCGCACACGGGACAGGTCCATGCACAGCAAGAAGGTAACCACGCAAGTAGGAGACGTTCACAGGGTTGCTCGAATCGTCGGTAGCGGTACGGCTCCGGCGGTGATCACCGGAAAAGAACAAGATCAAGAAAAGAAGAAGAAGAAGAAGAAGAAGAAGAAGAAAGGGAGAGAAAAAGAGTAAGAAGAAGGGGCTGCACTGGGCCTTTGGTATGGCTCTGGGTCAGGGACAGAGGAGGCGGGGGGAAGCCGATGTAGGTTTTCCGGTGAGGCTTCACGGCCACGGGCAGTGAGGGTTCTTGATGTCGGGGATCGGAGTTTTGTGCAGTGAAGGGCTCTGGATCTTGTGAAAAGGGAGTTATGGAGGTGGTGGTCGTGGGTTGCCGAGGGTGACGGGTGGAGACGAGGGTGGTGACGACGAGGCGGTTTCCAGCGGTGGGTGCAGCCGCGGTGATGGAGGTGATTGGGTTGCAGTGGGTTCGTCGGAAAAAGAGAGCAGTCGTGGGGAAGGAGAGGTGGTCGAGGAGATGAGTGGGGAGAGGTGACGAGGTGGAGGCTCCGGCGGTGAGGGCTAGGTGAGGCGGGTTCTTGGGTTGCGACGGGAAGGGGAGTGGGTTGTGCAGGGGAGAGAAGGTGATGGCGAGGTGCAGGCGAGGTCGGAGGGAGACGAGGGTGAGGTCGATAGTGGAAGCGGCAACGGAGCGGATATGACGACGGCGAGGTGGCGACGATAAGGTGCGGTGTGAGGCTAGGGTTCGCGAGGGTTCTCGTCGCGGGGATTTTTTTTTGAAAAGGAAGAGAAGGAAGAATTGAAGGAGGGAGGTAATTTTAGTGGAGAAGGGAGGTGAGCGGATCCCTGGAGAACAGGGATCGCGAGAGGTGAGAGAGAGGGGGAGAGAGAGAAAGAGAGAGAGAGAGAGGAGAGAGGATGTGTTTCAAAAAATAAAGAATTAAAATATAGAGAATTATGCAGAGAGAGAGAGAGAGAGAGAAAGAGAGAGAGAGAGCGCGTCATGAGAGAGAGAGAAACGGAGAAAGAGAGACAGTTAATATAATATATATATATATATATATATATATATATATATATATATATATATATATATATATATATATATATATATATAACTAAAACTTTTAGTAGATGATGATTTAGTAATATATTTTAGTTAAAAGAATAATAATAGTTTATAAATATATAAAGAATATAATATTAGTCCGTTTTGAGATCTTGGCAAATACAAACTTACTCCAAAACATACCCGAGTCGGGTTTAAAAATTCAGATTTAAAATATTAAAAATATATGCAACTTCCAAATTTCAAAATGAAATCCCAGTTAAAGAAAATGCATACCCCCAAGAATTGATGCACGTACGTGCGCGTAGCCATCCAAACACGTCCGTTTCACTGAACGGGACGAGAACAAGGTGTGCGGATGCTACCACGGGGTTAGGGGTATCATGCAGGTTATGCAATGCAATTTTAAATTATTTTCTGTGACCTAAAATGTTATATGATAAAAGGTGCGATTCTAGATAAAATACCAGTATGTACTAAACATGAGATACACGTGTCCATGCAACAAGTCAAGGTAATGTATAAATAAGAATCAAACAGGTTCAAGCGAGCGGGTCGGGTCGAATGCAATGTAAAGTGTAAAATACCATTTGCACCCTCAATACGTTAAATCAAGAATATCACGAATAAAGAAATACGAGAACTGGAATTGGTATAAGTGAACTCGGGTGTTACATTATACCAAACTACAAAAAGAATTTCGTCCTCGAAATTCCAAGAACAAGAAATGATAAACAATCAACACACTACAAGAATAGATGTGGAAACTTCTGCGGATTTCATCTTCTCGTTCCCAAGTTGATCCTCCATGTGGGTGATTTCCCCAAGAAACAAGTACAAGAGGGATAACTTTGTTCTTAAGAAGCTTTCCCCTTCGATCCACAATCAACATCGGTCGTTCCTTAAAGATCAAATCTTCTCATACAGTCAGCTCCGAATGATCCAGCACGTGTGTTTCATCATGAACATATTCACGGAGTTGAGATACATGAAACACGTCATGAACATTCGCCAAAGATGGTGGTAAAACCAATCGATAGGCTACTTCTCCAACACGCTCAAAAATATCGAAAGACCCAACGAATCGAGAGCTAAGCTTGCCTCGACTTCCAAAACGAATCACTACTCTAATTGGTGATATCTTCAAATTTCTAAATCACTGACCACGAACTCCAGAGATCTTCTTGATGTATCTGCCCAACTCTTCTGTCGGTCTTGTGCTGCTTTCATATGATTCCGGATAGTATTAACCTTCTCAACTGCCTGCATAACCAAATCTGATCCCCACAATCTTCGTTCACCGACATCGTCCCAACAAACAGGTGAACGACACTTGCGAAAATATAAAGCTTCGAATGTAGCAATCAGAATAGTCGTCTGGAAACTGTTGTTGTACGAAAACTCCACAAAGTGCAGATGATCGATCCTCCTATGAACCCTTAAAGTCTACCATGCAAGTTCTCAACATGTCTTCAAGAGTTTGGATCGTTCTCTCTGACTGGCCATCTGTTTAAGGATGATAAGCTGTGCTAATGTTCATACCATAATATTGCATTATTATATTCCTCAGTCCTAGTTATTTTACAAATAAACATGTGCTTTTGACCCATGTCTGCTACATAATTGCAGGTTACAGGTTCTTGGAATAAAAACAGTGAAAAAGACAAAAGATGATACGAAAGTGAGACTTCGACCAACAAACAGAGAATCTTGATAAAGCCTACACGAAGAACAGTTCACAAAGTACAAGGCAGTGCAAGGTTCAAGACTTCGTCACGAAGCAATGGCAAAAGTCTACTACAATGTTCACTGGAAAGATCTGGAAGAAACCTAGAAGCCTATCTGAGAAAAAGACTGAAGAAACTTGAAGTAAACATGCCCCAGAACATCCCCAGAAAAGTGGAGCCCACAGCCAAAAGCATGGTTTGGCCACGAAACCGTGGCTAAACCATGCTTTTGGCCGCGGATCCGCGGCCATATAGCGCCCGTGTCGGTGCGAAACTCTGTGGCGGTGCGCGATCGTTGACTAGGTCTTTTCTTAGGGGGTGTTTTTGTAAAAGAAGATGTACGAGTCAATTGTAACCCTAGGGTTCCTATCCTCTATAAATAGGAACTCTAAATCTTGTATTAGGTTATGCCTCTTTTCATTAATAAAATTCAGATTTCTTTTGGAGAGCATCGATGCCTCTTTTCATATCATCTATTCAGATCTGACAACCCTGTGTAAATGTTTGGAGAGAGCCATCTGTAAAGTAAGTAGTTTTATTTAATTGCCCTAGTTTAGATCTTTAATTCCTTGCCCTAGATAGATAGATAGCATGTTCTTCAATTTCCTAATGAGCGAGTTGTCTCCTCGCTTGTTAAGGTTAGCTTTGGGGAAGAATTTTGAGAGATGAGATCTCTCGTCCCTTTCTTGCCCATCACATATAATCAATAGGATTCCATGCATACATGCACACACCGCTCCCTACGACACCCTATCCCACGAGGTAACGGTGATACCGTAGTATAAAGGCCCGGTTGCGCGTGTTTTCCATGGAGGTTAGGGTAAGGATTGATAAAGGAAGGACAAGAACCTAGAGGAAGGAACACCTTCCCGAATGGATCTAATCCCCTTTATTAATAATTACCATAACACCTCATAGATCCTAATTTGGGTATAGAAAGCGGTGAGATTTATTTACATTTCCAAACCTACCCTAGACCTAACCCTAGCAAGATTTAGTCGTAGTTTAGATCTAGATAAATTTAGTTTTTAGATTTAATCAATCCGTTCACACCATTCGGAATTAGCTCGTTAGAGCAATTAGGAAATTCACAACATCCCTGTGGACCGACTCGTACTCACCGGCTAGCTACCAAGCGACGCCGTTCTTGATTTCGGTTTAGAAATATCTTTGACACACGAATCAAATGGCGCCGTTGCCGGAGATGGCGTGTTATTTTCTTTTTGTGATTTCGGGTTAATATAAAATTGAAAAAAAATCATAAAAAACTGAAAAATAAAAAAAAATATAAAAAGTTATCATTTTTTATTTTGTGAAGGGTATTTTTGTGAGAATTTTGCAGGATCTACAACCGAGTTCGGATCTGGAAATCTCCAGAAAGCGAAACAACAAATATCAAATCTGAACCATCAGAGGAATATCACAACAGACAACTGAAGAAGTTGGGAGACTCGAGTCAACAGTACAACCGTTGTTCCGCCGCTGAAGTGGCGCTTTGACCGCGCATCCGCGGTCAGGAGGTCAAATCATCATCTAGAAAAATTTCTCGGGGCCTGAACCATACTGTAGACCGCGGTTCAGCGGCAATAACATCCTCTGGCGGCGGATTGGCGGCAGGAATCTGACATCAGCAAGAAAAATTTCCACTGTTTGTTTCCTTTCTCTCTCCTCTGCAAATCTTGATATATCTTCTGTAAAAATCTCCTGCTGGATTCTTTGCGCTTAAAAAAAAAATCTTCCCCCTTCCAAATTACAAATCTTGTGCAGGATTCTTTGCACTGCGCTTAAAATAAAAATTTGATTGCAAGTGGTTGTTACTGTTTTGCATATATTTAATCGGATTTTAAGGGGCTTGAGACCGATCCAAATTGGGTGGGGATTCCATCACCCTTCTCAGGACCCTAGAAATCACATAAGGCATATGCATTGACCATCATTAATTAAAAAATACTAGACTCAGCCCTAAGGACGTCGAGCTCAATAAGACAGAGGACTAGTTATAGGCATCGACCGTTTATCCTAACCTGACTTTGCGGTGTCTAGGCAAGTGTGTCTAAGGCGGGTGGTTACTTAATTAGGACCACTACTTATAGTGGGGAGCCTCCCACTCACCTGGCACTTACCTGGCCGCAATTAGCGGTGAAGAGGTCCTATTTCTAGCCCTTTGGAACAGTTAGGAGCTGTCTAGCTGACCTAGGTGACCCTAAATCTAAGCCTGATTGTGCATTTGTAGTTGATTGCATTTTTGTCTAAGCCCTTTATCAAAAATCTATTTTGCAAACAGTTCCAAATAAAGAGAGAAAGAAAAAAAAAGGGGAAATTTTTATAAAAACTTGCAATATTTTGTCGCTAAGAAATCCTTGCACCCCACTTACACCCACCTTCTTTCTCTTCTCCTTCTGACATCATGGGTACCCCACCTCACAAATCTCTTGCCGAACTTTGGTACCCTGAACCAAACTTTGCCTCTTACGCGAATTGTTTTAGTCGATTTAAGGACGACCCCTCCATACCCAAAATTTCTTTGAAAGATCGAATAGAAGCGTCTAGGAGAAATAGTTCGACTTTGCAATCCACTTTGTATCAACCGTGTCAACCTTCACCACCTTCTTATGTTGATACCACTTTTTCGAGTCCTATTGTACCTCCTAAACCCATGTCTATTGCTGAACACATTGAACAATCTCGTAACCGATCTTTCACTCCTTTCAACACATCCAGTTCTAGGGATCAACAAGTCCATTCACCTTTTTATCCAAATGTTGATCCTACTCCTGTCCAACCATCCAATTCCTACTAGTCCTACCCGACTTTCCCATCTTCACTAGACATTGCTTCTATACAGCCATTTGGGAGTTTCACGTATCCAAACAATTTTGACTCTTTTACCGAAACCCCTTCACAACCCATGTCTAGTTTGAAACAGTCGTTGGAAGCTTATATTTTAGCAACAAACAAAATGATTAGGAATGTGGATGCGTCTATTGCCGCCCTTATGCAACCTAATGAATCGGTAGCTGGTTTCCAACTAGCTCCAAATTTTCCAATGTATGAGGAGGCGGTTGGACAGAATGAGAATTTGAGAGCAGAGAGTAAGTTCTACACACTTACAAATCAAACCTACCCATTACTAATTGAATTCAACAACTCCAGTTTTCAAACAAGTGCTCCAAATAATGAGTTGTGTGACTTTGTAGTGCTTGATTTGCCAGATTGTGAAGAATCCCTTTCGAGTGAAACCACACTTAATTCTTTCGATCTTTACACCTCCAATCTAGAACAAGAATTGATAAAGATCCATGCTTTTGATGAGATGTCCGAAAAAATTTATTTTCACTTGATTGAGGATATAGACGCCGGGAATATTTTGGATGATGAACCCGTAAATTTGACCAAAATTTTATCTCCAATCCATCATCTCGAGTCATTAAATGTTTCTCCCGAACCTCATATGCGTCTTGATTTTGATGATAATGGCATGGATAAGCTAAATTTTGAAGAGAATTATGAGGATAGTATTGAGGAGAGTATTGAGGGTAATATTGAGGTTGAACCATTTTTGTTTGATGTGTCGGAATTTCCAATTCATCCTCCTGATCCTTTAACTGTTATACTTCCTAAATCAAACCCCCTCCTTTCCATCGTTTCGACCACGCAAAAGATCACGCTTGAAGACTGTGAGCTTGAAAAAATTCTATTTGAATCTGACACAGTTCTCACAGACGATAACGATTACGAGTGCTTCACTTTTTCGGACGATGTTGAAAACTCACCTCCCGAGTTTGAGTCCTTTACATTTTCAGACGAGTTAGTTGAATCATCAGACTCGGTCGCTTACAGTCAATTTGAACCATTAATGGAATCCTTTGAGTTCGAGACATATTACTTAGGTGAGATTAAGACTATCCCTAAATCACTCCCTTTCGTCCTTCCTATCGTTTCGACCACGCAAGACTCCGTCGTGTTTCCATTTTCAAAGGAGGGTTTACCAAGTTCGACGTACCCATGTTTTCTTACGAATCTTGAGAGATTTGACCCTATTTCTCGATGGGTTGATAGATTAGCATAATCGTTTTTAACACATCGGTCATCACAAATTGCGCTAATTTATTCACTCGATTTACACCCTCAAGATCGTACCACACTTCTTTCTCTTTTCCGCCATTCTTCTCCTCCACCGAGACCGTATACCGCTTCTATCTCCACACGGTCTCGTGTGTTTCTCATTTCTTTCCTCTACATCCCATTTTTTTTACCAACCCTACCATTATCACGATAGAATTTTTGAATGGTTGGTGCTAGCTTTTGGTCTGTGTAAGGCCTTGTTTAGTTTGGGGAGGACCTTGTTGTATATATGTATATATATATATATTTTTCTTTTTCCAATAACAATAAAAAAAATTTAAAAAAATTCAAAAAAATAAAAAAAATTTATAAATAAATAAACAGGGGAGTACCGACATTCTCAACCCTCTTGGTGTAGCATGACAGTGAGGACACTGTCAAGTTTAAGTTTGGGGGTATGCTCGGTAAGCCTTCTTCCTTCGTATTCATATGTATATTTTTGCATTTGCATATTTATTTTAAAACCCATAAAAATTTGAAAATTTTAAAAATTATAAAAATCAATGTATTCAATTTTGGCTTAATTGACTTGAGTTTGACAAAAAGGTTAACTAGTTAGGAACAACTAGATCTTAGACTTAGTAAATTAAAAACCCTAAAAATAACCTTTCTTAAAATTTAACGGCAGAAAGTATATGCCTTTGTAGTTTATCTAGAAATAGGCAAATTTTGAGTTCACTTCTTGGGCCAAGTTTAAACAAGGGAAGAGTATTGATGTTTTTATTAAAGTGTAAGTTTGAAAAATAATTCCTAAGCTTAAGTCTAGATTCTGAAAATATATACCCTACAAATTGCACAAACACGCACCTTGAAACTTGGAATAGTAGAAGAGACCTTGAAATACTCTTGTCTAAAGTCCTCGGTACGAAGAAAATAATATATATATATATATATATATATATATATATATATATATACAAGTGTGAATAAAGAAAAAAATGAACACTGGTTTTTGTGATTACTTAAGGCTGAAAAATAGAAAAAATATTTAGCGAGGGTGCCTCATCACCTAGTGCCTTAGATCAACTGGTTTGGGAGTCACTGCTAAAACCTTAGGTGTTACAAGACTAAAAATTACGCTTTAATGCGCAAACACATCTTGAAATCGGTTGTTGGTACCTCAAGAAGTATTAACGGTCGCATGAAGGATGTGTAAGCAAAATTCATTTAAAAATTCACCAATTAATAAGTACTTTGGACAACGGACAATAGTATGATTGCTTGATTTGAATTTCCAAGTCTATGGGTGATATACACACACACGTAGGGGTATGTGATTAGAGTTTAGATGAGAGATAGGAGTGAAGAATAGAACTTGTATCTTTAGTAGAGATGATAAAAATTCCTAAGTGGAGATGGAACTTTAGAAGGAAAACTTAAGAGATGCCGAAAGCTAAGTAAGTCTACAGAATATATATAATCTTAAGTTAAATGATAAGGAAGTGTGAAGAATACGGGTGGATAATTTATGAGTCGAAGATAATAGAATTCCTTATTAGATAACCTAATTGGAGAATAAAAGTCAATTGGCCAAATTGATAGGATTTTGTGGGTAGTATCCGCTGAAAACCCTCAGGAGACAACACTCCTCCTACTAGGGACACTTAGAGATTTAATGGCTTGTTGCACGAGCTCAGTGCAATCGCATTTCCCTGCGAAAGTGAGGTTGGGTTTTTGTTGAGAATAAAAACTAGATTTGCTCGATGACGAGCAAAAGATAAGTTTGGGGATATTTGTTCATACCATAATATTGCATTATTATATTCTCCAGTCCTAGTTATTTTACAAATAAACAGTTGCTTTTGACCCATGTCTGCTACATAATTGCAGGTTACAGGTTCTTGGAATAAAAACAGTGAAAAAGACAAAAGACGATACGAAAGTGAGACTTCGACCAACAAACAGACAATCTTAATAAAGCCTACACGAAGATCAGTTCACAAAGTACAAGGCAGTGCAAGGTTCAAGACTTTATCACGAAGCAACGGCAAAAGACCACTACAATGTTCACTGGAAAGATCTGGAAGAAACCTAGAAGTCTATCTAAGAAAAAGACTTAAGAAACTTGAAGTAAACATGCCCCAGAACAGCCCCAGAAAAGTGGAGCCCACAAGCCCACTATTTGGCCGTGAAACCGCGGCCAAACCATGCTTTTGGCCGCGGATTCGCGGCTATATAGCGCCCGTGTCGGTGCGAAACTCTGTGGCGGTGCGCGATCGTTGACTAGGTCTTTTCTTAGGGGGTATTTTTGTAAAAGAAGATGTGCGAGTCAATTGTAACCCTAGGGTTCATATCCTCTATAAATAGGAACTCTAAATCTTGTATTAGGTTATGCCTCCTTTCATTAATAAAATTCAGATTTCTTTTAGAGAGCATCGATGCCTCTTTTCATATCATCTATTCAGATCTGACAACCCTGTGTAAATGTTTGGAGAGAGCCATCTATAAAGTAAGTAGTTTTATTTAATTGCCCTAATTTAGATCTTTAATTCCTTGTCATAGATAGATAGATAGCATGTTCTTCAATTCCCTAATGAGCGAGTAGTCTCCTCGCTTGTTAGGGTTAGCTTTGGGGAAGGCTTTTGAGAGATGAGATCTCTCGTTCCTGTCTTGCCCATCACATATAATCAATAGGACTCTATGCATACATGCACACACCGCTCCCTATGGCACCCTATCCCACGAGGTAGCGGTGATACCGTAGTATAAAGGCCCGGTTGCGCGTGTTTTCCATGGAGGTTAGGGTAAGGATTGATAAAGGAAGGACAAGAACCTAGAGGAAGGAACACCTTCCCGAATGGATCTAATCCCCTTTATTAATAATTACCATAACACCTCATAGATCCTAATTTGGGTATAGAAAGCGGTGAGATTTATTTACATTTCCAAACCTACCCTAGACCTAACCCTAGCAAGATTTAGTCGTAGTTTAGATCTAGATAGATTTAGTTTTTAGATTTAATCAATCCGTTCACACCGTTCGGAATTAGCTCGTTAGATCAATTAGGAAATTCACAACATCCCTGTGGACCGACCCGTACTCACCGACTAGCTACCAAGCGACGCCGTTCTTGATTGCGGTTTAGAAATATCTTTGACACAAGAATCAGCTAAACTTCAATCAAGCCCCCAACCATTCCTGTAAGCTCCTCCAAAAGTGTGATAAGAAACGAATGTCACGCTCGGACACGATGCTCACCGGTACTCCATGCAATCTTATAATCTCCTGCATGCACCGTTCTGCCAAAGCTCCTGTTGATTGACCAACTCGAAATGGTATAAAATGAGCTGCCTTGGTCAATCGATCAACAATCACCCAAACTGCATTATTGCATTTTTGGACTCCGCAGTAAAGCCGTCACGAAATCCATGGTTATACGTTCCCACTTCCATTGAGGAATCGGAAGTGGTTGCAATAATCCAGCAACCCGTTGATGTTCAGCCTTAACTTGCTGACACACCAAGCACTTTACTACAAAGCGGGCAATCTCCTGTTTCATGCCTTCCCACCAGAAATGCTGTCGTATATCTCGGTACATCTTCGTGCCTCCTGGATTTACGGAATATGCTGAGCTGTGCGCCTCCTTCATAAGTTCTTCGCGAATGTCTCCTTTTGGCACACATAAACGGCTACCATAATGCAACGAACCATCTTCATGAATCAACAAGTCAGTTCGAAATCCAGCTTCAACCCATTCTCAAAACTTCTGCAATGTAGGGTCCTGTAACTGCGCTGCTTTAATATTCTCGATCAACGACGACCGTACTTGCAGCTGCATCAACTGTCCCGAAGAATCCGGTAACACAATCTCCAAATCGAATCTTCGAAAGTCTTCAATAAGTTCCTTCTGTGTGGTCAAAATCTGAATTGCTGGTAACCGACTGAGCGCATCCGGCATAACATTAACTTCCCCGGATGGTACTTAAGATCAAGATCGTAGTCAGCCATCAGCTCCAACCATCTACGCTGCCTCATATTAAGCTCCTTTTGCGTGAACACATACTTCAGGCTTTTGTGATCGGTGAAAACCTCGACCCTTTCGCCTAATAAGTAGTGTCTCCAAATCTTCAAAGCAAAAATCACAGCTGCTAGCTCCAAGTCATGAGTTGGGTAATTCTTCTCATGGGTCTTCAACTGTCTCGAAGCGTATGCTATAACCTTCCCATGCTGCATCAAAACACATCCCAATCCTTTCCCAGATGCGTCGCTGTGAATCACCAATCCTCCGGAATTGTTTGGCATTGTCAGAATATGAGTGGTTATCAATCTCTGTTTCAACGCCTCAAAAGCTTATGCACACTTATCCGTCCACACAAATGGTACCTCCTTGCGCCTAAGCTTGGTCAAAGGCTCCGCCAGACAAGCAAAGTTCTACACGAACCTTCTGTGATATCTGGTAAGTCCAAGAAAGCTTCTTATCTCCGCAACATTCTTCGGAGTCGGCCAATCTCGAACTGCTGTAATCTTTCGGGATCAATGGCAATTCCATCTCCAGCCACAACGTGCCCCAAACTTCACTTCTTCAAGCCAAAACTCGCACTTGCTCATCTTTGCATACAATTTTCTTGCCTCAATGTCTGCAATGCGATCTTCAAGTGTTCTGCATGCTCTTCTGGGCTCCTCGAGTAGACCAGAATATCATCGATGAACACCACTATAAACTGGTCCAAGAATAGTGAAAAGATTCGGTTCATCAAGTCCATAAATATCGCCGGTGCAGTCGTGACTCCGAATGGCATCACTAAACACTTGTAATGTCCATACCGAGTTCGGAACGCAGTCTTGCAAATATCTTCTGATTTAACTCGGACCTGATGATATCCGAATCGCAAATCCAGCTTCGAGAATACCCTCGCGCCACTGAGCTGCTCAAATAATTCGCCAATGCGAGGGATCGGGTATCTGCTCTTAATAGTCACCCGGTTTAATTCTCGATAATCGATGCACATTCTCATTGTGCCATCTTTCTTCTTGACTAGAAGAACTGGATGTTGGAGATAGTGCCCTCAGAGTCAATTATTGGATCACAGGCACGTGATTGCAATGATTGAGGGAGGACCTATCCCAGGAGGACAGTCTTACTCGAGATGATAGTATGCTATCTGGTTTACCTTTATCATCGTGTACTGCTTTAGGTGACCTGACATGTCGCTATTACACGTTGATAGAGCCCCTAGGATTCTTGCTTGACCACCAGCAGTATGATGGCGATCATATACGTGGGAGCTGGTAGTCTATAAGCACATCCTTAAAAGGTCCCTAGTCGTAGGAGTTTCGAGACAGGGCATCGATACTCCATTAGTAGACTAGTGTATACAGTCGAGACCCCGACGAGGGGCGGTGGCCGGTCTCACAAGCCACTGGTGTCAGTTGGTTCATCTAAGATGTATACAGGTGCTCATTGGGTTATGAGTACACCGGACAGGACTCGCCGGGAACCTGCTAGTTGGTCTTATACCAGACGTCAGATAGCAGTTCCCAGGTGACATGTGTACAGGTTAGTTCATCGACCTGAGATCGTCATTTGTCTCGTGTGAGTTCCCACTATACTTTGATTACTATCCTACCACGGCTCAAAGGAGTCGTGCAAACAGGTTTTAGTTGGGTACAGTCCCGAGCCACATGGAGGCAGTGAGCGGATCTTCAGGGGTTCGTCTCTCCCGGTATTGGGGGTGAGGTCACGCTGTGTCTAGGAGAGCCATTACGCAAAGCCCTCGGCCGAGGCAGGAGATTTACTGGTAGGTATTCCAGTAGTATCTCAGGGCGTTCTGGGCTACGCTCCGACACGACTTGTACCGCTTTTGGGGGTCTGACTTTCACCAACCCCCTAGGCCCGCCATGCGATACTCATAGACGAACGGACCGGACTGTACGGATATTGTCACTGACAGGCTCAGTTGGGTGTCGGGGTGAGCTTCCTCATCGACGTCCATTTTGGTCAATAGCTGGTGGCCCGTCACGTATTGGCTTATACCTCTGACGTGCTAGTGGTTAAATCCACAACCATAGTATTGACGAGTCTTTAGAGTCCACCACACTTTCAGTTACTCAGCTTTCGGGCGAAACGCTGTAGAGGCCGTATGGAGATATGGCAGGGTCCGATCAGATACGTGCGGTATTGCACGTGTCAGGATCGGACAGTTTTGTACTAGTGGCCGTATAGTTATATGGCAGGGTTTGATCTGATACGTGCGGTATTGCACGGATCAGGATCGAACGGATTTTACTAGCCGGCTTTGGCTTAAGCCGGTCCTAGTCTAGTACAGTGTAGATTTTGTCTCATTGCATTTGTATCCGGTCGGAATACAGATGCGGGTGTGTATGCACAGTATCGGGGTTTTCCTGTAATTTATTACGGGACCAGTTTTCTGGAGTTGCCAGTTTGCATTCCGTTCCGGCCGGTTTTCCTTTGTTCTTTCCCGGCCGGACTTTTCCGATGGAGGGGGTAATTTGCAGTTTTGCAAATTACACTTTGTGGAGGGGTTTTATGCAATTGTGTTGATTATGATGGCTTTCATATCTTGCACATTGACTTGATTTAATTGTGATTTGAAATAGGTATGGGTTTGATTTGATATGAGTATGGTTGATGTTTTGTTGACCTTGGATGTGGTCACCTCTTGAATGCTCCTACACTCACCTCCCTTTGCCTTATGTTTTCATTCCTCCACCATTCTCATTCTCACTTGAAGAAAGTCTTTCATGGTTATGAAAAAAAAAAAAGAGAGTAGAAGAAAAAGAATGAGAGAGTTCATTTCATCTTCTTCTTGCTAGAAAATTGAAAGCACCAATTTTCTTTACCTCTTCCTCCATCCATCAATGGCAACTACATAAACTCCAAGAGACATAGTTTCTACACTACTTCCTACAGCTAATCTTGAGCATGTCGAGTTGCCGGCTTCATGCTCGAGTTGCCTCGGTATTGAGGCGGGAGCCCGTAAAAGACGAAGGCGATGTGGTGCCCTTTCCGGCGAGGAGGCGACGATGTGGAGCCAAGCTTTTCCGCGGGAGATCGGGATGATGAAGAGAAGACCGGAGGACTCGGATCACTCGGTATACTTCTCACCCTATCTCTTGATTGCTAGCGTAGGTTAATGGTTAACGATCCGGGTTTTTCTTTGTCCGCGGTAGCGCCGGTTTCCGAGTAAGGAAAAATTTTGATTCCGCAATTTGGCCTCGAGTAAGACGGCCGGGGCGCTGCCGTGGCGCAACATGGTATCAGAGACACGCCATTAACCTTACCTAGCTTCGTTTGATGTGTTTGCGTTTCCGATCGACCGAAATTTCCAAAAACCGTATTTTTATTGCACATCAGTTTCTGTCGAAATTTTTTGAAGTCCAAAAATTTTTCAGGTGATTGCAGAATGATGTACATGGCATTATAAGACATCTGGGAAATTTTGGTCACGAGTTACTGTAGATACGCCGCGGAAGCGCGGCGCAACCCTCCTTGGCGCCGCTCTTCTGCGGCGGTTTAGTTTGGTCTCTGGACCAGAATTTTCCAGTGAGGTTTTTACATTAAAATAGGGTATTTGGAATATTAAAATTAGGCCCAGGTTTTCTGTGAGTGCTACAGTTTTGGTTGGGGGCCCACTTGTTAATTTTTGGTCAATCGGAAAATTTTAAACACATTATTTCACAGTATTTACATTATATCTGCGACCGTGAATGTCACTCGATCGGTAAATCCGGTCTAACTGCTATAGCCCGGTTAGACGGATTTGCAAACGTGACCTTCACGTTGATGTTCTTTGTTTATGCTGTGATGTTGCGGATCGGTCGTGGGGGATAGCCTGGATGCAATGCTAGTACAGTTTTGTTGTATTATGTACATTTGATATTGCGGGGCGAGCGTCCGACATGTGGACTGCCGTCACTGCCTATTTGTATTATTCTTTTGGGGCACGACCTGGTTGCGGTCGATGTACCCGGTGTATGTATATTTTACTTTCTGTACTAGGGTTGCCCCGCGGTGGGGTGCACGGATAGCCGGGTTCTGGAGGGCAACGGGCCCGCATCTCAGGGCATTGAGACGGAGGGGGCTTCAGTCCAGGATTGGCGGGCTATTCGCCGCACTCGTAGGGGGTACAGGTTGACCCAGGAGGGGTGCCCAAGTTACCGGATTCCGTGAAGTGCTGGGTGGTCCATTCACGGTACTGAAGGGGGCTGCCTCGCTTCAGGTTTTGGCGGGTGACTTGCCGCGCCCGTAGGGGTCTAGGATTTCATTGCACAGGCTATCCACACGACCAGGGGAACGTCGGGTTTCAGCAGCGGCTCTGTGAAACCCGGGGTTTCCAGATATCTGTATTGTTCTGTGATGCTGTACATTTCTGCGTTGTTGCATTTTATTCACGCCTTGAGCGAAATACTATATATTGGTATATATATATTAGTAGATGTTGTATATGTTTTACACCCGCGCTAGTCCAGTCCCCGCTCTGCCGTTAGTTAGCTAACCTAACGGGTGATGACGGGACCCAGTGGCGAATGCGGATGGCATATACGTACGTCAGTATATTTTCGTTCTTTGTGGTGTGATCAATTGATGGGACTGCATTGATTCGGATCAATGCAAGTTTAAACAAACCTATTCTGATGTTGTTGGAACACTTTTCAAAAAGCTGTTATTGCAAGGACGTTCATTTTTGTTTTGCATCGTGGTATTCATTTGGAATATCCTGCTCCTCAGTCGACGAGGCAAGGGCCGAGATCCCTTCACCGGGAGTGACCCCTTGGACAGAAGTTTGCGTCAGGGCATTAACTTCACTATAGCCGATTACTTTTGCTTTGCATCGTGGTATTCAGTTGGAATATCCTGCACCTCATTCTACGGGGAAAGAGCCGAGATCCCTTCACCGGGAGTGACCTCTTTAGTAAAGGTTTTCGTCACTATATTTTATAAAAGGCTATGCAGTTCCTTCAACGATATCAAGTTTATTACGTTAAAGGTTTTTCGCCAAAAACCATTCGTAGCCCTCCGTCATTTCCTACAGGTATTATTTGGTATTCGTGCTGCGTTTGTTGACCTAGTCAAGACGTAGTGTTCGGTAGCTAAGTGGTACTTGTTTGTTGCATAAGTGGGATTGGTTAGGACAGTCGTGCGGCCTTGTTGACCTAGTCAAGGGCACGTACGGGTGGGTTTAATGCGATCCAGAACAATGACGGGTTGAACTTGACTGGCGGTTTATGGTTTGTTGACCTAGTCAAGGTCATAAACCGCTTGGGGTAAAAATCACATCGGGAGTTTCAAAAGAACTGAAACTTGCCAGGCATGCGCATACCTTCTGGAGTGTGGTGACTTGAGTGGATTCCGTCAAGTTATCATGCGATGATAGTTGGATCCCGATTCCCACTGATGAGTTGGTTTACTCCTCGGGTGATCCCGACTAATTCTTCTTTCAGGTTTGGAGGAGAATTTGAGGTACAGTGGGAGGTTTCCAGATTAGACAAAGTGGTAACCATTCTGATCTAGGTTAGAGTGCACGCTGAGTGTTTCTTTTCTCTCTCTGGCAGCGACCATTGACCCGACCCTGGACTATGACTCAGTGACCAAGTTGACCGAACCTTCTTAACACTGGCTTTTGGATTGTCAGAGTTGCAGACCTCATTGCCACTCCTACTTTTACCCTTTTCTCCAGGACACCCCGTATTACTACGAACGTCCACTTCCATTGGACAAAACCATCGTATGGTTATATACGAACTCGAAGGACTTCGAGGATGGTTTCTGGTTCTGGAGAAAACGGATAGGATTATTCAGTTGTCTTTTCTTTTCACCTTCTCTCGGGTTGCGAGTACTCCTTGGTTTAGGAGTAGTACACCTATTACGTAAATTGGATAGTCTTCTTCCAAACCATAGGCTGGTGCCGACCGGTAGGGAATGAAGAAAACCAGTTAACCTAGACGGTGTACAGAAGGTATTAAGTTCAGACAAAGAAAGGGATTAGTAGGAGGGCAAAGTAAATTGCGACTGATATTCACGACCAAACCAAGTATTTCTTCGCCAATCCTGAATCACCTTTGTATTTCTCCAGGACACTCCGTATCACTACGAAGATCCACAGTTTATTGGATATTCCATCGTATGGTTATATACGAACTCGAAAGGAACTTGTTCCAGTTCGGGGATGGATTCTGGTTCAGGAGAAATAGGAATAAAGTACATTCAGGTGTCTTTTATCTTCACCTTCTCTCGCATTGCGAGTGTTCCTAGGATTAGGACAGTACACCCTTTATGCTTATTGGATAGTCTTCTTCCAAACCATAGGCTGGTGCCGAACGGTAGGGAAGGAAGAAAACCAATTGGCCTAAAGGGGTGTGCGGACGGTAATGACTAAAGACATATAAAGGGATTTGGACAGATGGCAAAGAGATATACGGTTACAGTTGTGAATCTGGATAATGGAAGAGGCATTACTAGGAATACCAGGATACCCCGACGAAACATTTCAATGTTTCAGTTTCACTGTGTACTGTTAATAGAAAACTGATTTCCCGATTATACACTTACTCCAGGGTATGTATTTACCAGGTATGATTCTCACATCTGTATGGTTTTACAGATGATGAGTGGGAGTAAGTTATTGGGAATTGGGTGATCATCCTCATTATATCGGGATTCGTTGTAATCGGTGATATTTGAGGAAGTCACCTGGGTTGTTTGCCGGTCGGCAAATATTTGGTTTTGAATATCCGCTGTTGTGCACCAATTTCAAATCGATATATCTGTACGTCTATTTTCATAGAGTGAGATATACCTTTTGATATTATGTCGATGACATTTACCTATATCAGTGGATGGTTAGGTAAGGAGCATTGAACAGCGGTGTAATTCTTCTTAACCATAAGTACAGTTTTCAACCTACGACGCACAGTGAAAGAGTTGTTAGACTCAGCGGACTTATACAGAGTATTGTATGTTGTCCAGTGTCCATTAGGACAGAGGGGTTGGTGCTCTTACTATATTCGGTTTACTTATGGCTTCTTTAGATTTTAGACAGCTGTTTCGTGGAAACACAGGGTCTAAGTTTTGAGGAGTTATAGGTATTTGAATAGAGTAGAGTACCAGGTGTAGCAAGTATCGGGATTCTTCAAAGAGATTGAAGATGTAGATACTTGTGTATGATATTCAGTTGATAGTAATGATGAAGACAGATTGCTTCTCTTTCAGGTTACTCATAATTGGAAGCATTCCTAAGTTGAGTAACGCTGATCGACCTTCTTCCATTTAGTTGACATGCACTGGAGATAGTTGCATGATTTGAATCTGGTTCAATTGAATCAGTGCCTCTGGTTCTATATTGGATATAGAACAGTTCATATCTTAACGATGTTAAGGTACGGGGAGTTGTCCGGCTTATGCTTAAAACCAGACTCCGGATAACTCAAGGCACGTTTCTGTAATGGCTGTTTGTGGGTTGACCCAGGCTATGACAAGGGTTGATTTTCTACCATCTAGAAGATCAATAGTGATATTGTTCTTAACTCGCCACAGTTTTATTAAAAATGATTTTTTCTTCAAAAACAGTAGTGGGAGTATGGTAGAACTGGAAGTGATTCCAGAACCGCAAACGATTACTGAAGATTTAATAAGGAACCTAAAGATTCAATCTGATTTGACATTCCATTGGCCACTCTGCAAGATAAGGTGGGTAACTTCAGGCACCCGAGAGGTACTCCGGTAGCCTCAAGGACGGTGACAGGGAAGTTCTTGTTTACCCACACTTGCCATTGTTGTTGTTCCAGGCTGCGAGACCCGGCAGGAGGATGAGTATAGCGTCGTTCTAAACTAGCTTTAGAAGTGCACGTCTATATGACTCTGGCAGAGGGTTGTCGTAGTCAGTGGGAGCAGCGGAAGCATTGGTGGACATCATACTTATGTCTATTTTATAGACTAAAGCAGATATAGCGGAGTTAGATCATCTGTTTCTGATGTGACAGTCATGGGTTTGACGTCATCAGATTAGGGGATGGATCTGTTGAGAAGGTAGTAGGAAGTGATATTCCTATACTACGATCGGTTATACTTTGGTCGTCACACAGTGTTTTCTCCACATGGGACTTGGATATTATATCAGACATACTGGTTACTAGACCTATGGTTTTAGATCTAGATTTGGGTGGTTTCCCAATCAGGGTACCTTGACAGCATTCTATGAGTATTTAGAATGGACGACTCCTGGCATGGTAGTGTACCTGCAGGTAATGGAGTCACCCTCTCTAAAGGTGTCTTACAGACTAAAGGGGAGAGGGATACGCATGATTGACAGATCACTTGCTTAGGAAATTGAGTCAATCATGAGATGTCAAGTACCACACCAGATGTTGTTCTTGCAGCAGGTGCAATAAGTTGATATTGATCCAATCCTGGAGGAACAGTCGGAAGCAGTTTTAGAACATAAGTGAATGTTCTAGGGATATGATAACGGCAGCCTCCTTTAGGAGACAGTTATCATTCCAGGCTTCCAAGGTGACATGGACGACAAGGAGGTTGTCAGAGTTATAGTTCTCCCTCTGACGAGGGGCAGTATTTTGAACAGGTGGTCCAAGGCAATACTGAGGGAGGCATGGCGCAGGATACTGATTAAGTTCAGTTGATGATACAGTCTAAGAAGTTTGGATTTGGAGTTCATTTATGAGCTAGGTCCCATCAGACATCCAGACATTCTAAGACACGTATTGCTCATTTCGGGAGATGGCTTTCTCCGCGAACTTGAGATATAGAGAGACATAGAAAGAAACATCACAGCGGATCCACTCACTGAGGCTATTCCTCGAACGCAATAGTTTCGCAAACAGGCTTTGTGCGACTGACTAGTAGAGGAGTTGGGTGTTCGGTATCACACGGGCTGTGAGTATGCGACATCGCAATAATTAGCCTTGAGTGCAAGTGGGAGATTGTTGGAGATAGTGCCCTCAGAGTCAATTATTGGATCACAGGCACGTGATTGCAATGATTGAGGGAGGACCTATCCCAGGAGGACAGTCTTACTCGAGATGATAGTATGCTATCTGGTTTACCTTTATCATCGTGTACTGCTTTAGGTGACCTGACATGTCGCTATTACACGTTGATAGAGCCCCTAGGATTCTTGCTTGACCACCAGCAGTATGATGGCGATCATATACGTGGGAGCTGGTAGTCTATAAGCACATCCTTAAAAGGTCCCTAGTCGTAGGAGTTTCGAGACAGGGCATCGATACTCCATTAGTAGACTAGTGTATACAGTCGAGACCCCGACGAGGGGCGGTGGCCGGTCTCACAAGCCACTGGTGTCAGTTGGTTCACCTAAGATGTATACAGGTGCTCATTGGGTTATGAGTACACCGGACAGGACTCGCCGGGAACCTGCTAGTTGGTCTTATACCAGACGTCAGATAGCAGTTCCCAGGTGACATGTGTACAGGTTAGTTCATCGACCTGAGATCGTCATTTGTCTCGTGTGAGTTCCCACTATACTTTGATTACTACCCTACCACGGCTCAAAGGAGTCGTGCAAACAGGTTTTAGTTGGGTACAGTCCCGAGCCACATGGAGGCAGTGAGCGGATCTTCAGGGGTTCGTCTCTCCCGGTATTGGGGGTGAGGTCGCGCTGTGTCTAGGAGAGCCATTACGCAAAGCCCTCGGCCGAGGCAGGAGATTTACTGGTAGGTATTCCAGTAGTATCTCAGGGCGTTCTGGGCTACGCTCCGACACGACTTGTACCGCTTTTGGGGGTCTGACTTTCACCAACCCCCTAGGCCCGCCATGCGATACTCATAGACGAACGGACCGGACTGTACGGATATTGTCACTGACAGGCTCAGTTGGGTGTCGGGGTGAGCTTCCTCATCGACGTCCATTTTGGTCAATAGCTGGTGGCCCGTCACGTATTGGCTTATACCTCTGACGTGCTAGTGGTTAAATCCACAACCATAGTATTGACGAGTCTTTAGAGTCCACCACACTTTCAGTTACTCAGCTTTCGGGCGAAACGCTGTAGAGGCCGTATGGAGATATGGCAGGGTCCGATCAGATACGTGCGGTATTGCACGTGTCAGGATCGGACAGTTTTGTACTAGTGGCCGTATAGTTATATGGCAAGGTTTGATCTGATACGTGCGGTATTGCACGGATCAGGATCGAACGGATTGTACTAGCCGGCTTTGGCTTAAGCCGGTCCTAGTCTAGTACAGTGTAGATTTTGTCTCATTGCATTTGTATCCGGTCGGAATACAGATGCGGGTGTGTATGCACAGTATCGGGGTTTTCCTGTAATTTATTACGGGACCAGTTTTCTGGAGTTGCCAGTTTGCATTCCGTTCCGGCCGGTTTTCCTTTGTTCTTTCCCGGCCGGACTTTTCCGATGGAGGGGGTAATTTGCAGTTTTGCAAATTACACTTTGTGGAGGGGTTTTATGCAATTGTGTTGATTATGATGGCTTTCATATCTTGCACATTGACTTGATTTAATTGTGATTTGAAATAGGTATGGGTTTGATTTGATATGAGTATGGTTGATGTTTTGTTGACCTTGGATGTGGTCACCTCTTGAATGCTCCTACACTCACCTCCCTTTGCCTTATGTTTTCATTCCTCCACCATTCTCATTCTCACTTGAAGAAAGTCTTTCATGGTTATGAAAAAAAAAAAAAGAGAGTAGAAGAAAAAGAATGAGAGAGTTCATTTCATCTTCTTCTTGCTAGAAAATTGAAAGCACCAATTTTCTTTACCTCTTCCTCCATCCATCAATGGCAACTACATAAACTCCAAGAGACATAGTTTCTACACTACTTCCTACAGCTAATCTTGAGCATGTCGAGTTGCCGGCTTCATGCTCGAGTTGCCTCGGTATTGAGGCGGGAGCCCGTAAAAGACGAAGGCGATGTGGTGCCCTTTCCGGCGAGGAGGCGACGATGTGGAGCCAAGCTTTTCCGCGGGAGATCGGGATGATGAAGAGAAGACCGGAGGACTCGGATCACTCGGTATACTTCTCACCCTATCTCTTGATTGCTAGCGTAGGTTAATGGTTAACGATCCGGGTTTTTCTTTGTCCGCGGTAGCGCCGGTTTCCGAGTAAGGAAAAATTTTGATTCCGCAATTTGGCCTCGAGTAAGACGGCCGGGGCGCTGCCGTGGCGCAACACTGGAGCCCCCCTAAGATGAGTCACTGCTACGAATCCAACCCTTCTCAAGTAATTCGGTAACCTGCTTCTTGACTTCTTCCAACTCCATTGGTGCCATTGGGTAATACGCCTTTGAGATTAGCGCTGCACCAGGAACAAGATCGATCGCGAACTCCACATCTCGTTTTGGCGGTAAAACCGATATGTCCTCGAACACGTCCATGAACTCTCAAACTACAGCTGGCGCTTCCTTCTTAACATCTTCTATTGACGAAAGAACATTGCTTGTTGGCCTAGCCCTAAACTTGAATAGCTCGACAGAACTGCTTCCTCCAGCAAAACAAACTCCGGATGTCCGGGAATCTGGAAAATCACTTTCCTTTCCTTACAATCAATATGAGCGTGGAAAGTACCGCGAAAATCCATTCCCAAGACAACAACAAACAAATGGATGCACCAGAATTGAATAATTCTAATGCGGGGGAAAACATGAACAAGTAAGATACTGAGATGACTTCATCCGAAGTCAAGATACTGAAGAGGATTAAGCACGTAAAACATGATTCAAGCTGGCGATGAAACAATAACTGGTAAGCAATGAAACCGAGAGAAGCAAGGTAATATAACGATCATAGAATAAGGAAGTGAATCAAGACCAGGACTCCGGGTTACTTAAATAGAGTACCGCATTGTAACCATGCTGCAATTCATGGGTATAATTACATAACTCCACTCAAGTCGCCCAAATCTCAGTATCAGAATCAAGGAATAGGGAGAAACAATAGAGAACCAAAAAGGTTTCAATTCGAGATGCAAAGAGGTTTGCATATCTTCAAGATAAGGATCAAGAGATAGATTATGATTCAAGAATCACGATAACAATGTGGCAGGACATGCTCCTAGTTACGAGTATTCTGATTCGTGTATTGGGTCCAATACCCAACTACAAAAGAATCAAACTCGATTAACCAATATCCTATGGCTCTGATACCAAACAAACCATGTCACGCCCCGCTTCCCAGAGTACGCTAAGATGAGCACGTGACATAGCCAACCTTGCCACCTGTGGATAGGAAAAATCCTTCCACAGTCACATTACGGCTGTAGAGATATCAAGAACAGGAAAGTAAACTAAACTATCTAGTACATGTCCATGAGCCAGAGTAAAAGAGTCAAGAAATAATATAATATGCGGAAGCAAAGATCCAATAAATAAAACACCTGGAAAGTAAAACTGGATACCAACAGGATTCTCACCGCTCGGTCTAACAGCGGCAGTACTCCTGATCAGTCTGCAACAAAGGTAGAGAATCTGGGCCATGCAAAACCCAGACGTCAGCACGTCATAACATCAAGCAATAATATATAAACAGGGTAGCAAGACATGCAAGTATGATCATAAAAGGTAAAGCAGGTGTAACGGCAATATAAATCAGGGTAGTGAAAGGTAGTGTGCAGTGAGTAATCCAAACTGGTCTATTGGGTTAACTACTCTCAAGTCTTTGAAATCAATTTTATAAAACATCGATGTAACTCAATAGTATCCCGTGCGTGCCCGGGATCACGGTCTATGACTCTCGGGCTGAATCCGAGACGTGCCGCAAGGCAGTAAAAGGGTAGTAGGAATGACGAGTGATGTCAGCAGCATCACCCCGGGGTTGGCCTAGCCCGTAAGACTGATCAGAAAAGGTAGAGAACTGTCGAGTTACAAGTCAGGTTTCATCATTGATTTCCCCATACCCCAAGTTATATGTGTTCAAGTCAGGTATTAAATAATCTAGAGCTAATGCCAACATATGATCGGGCAGGTACAGATTTGTCTGGATAGACAACAGGAACTGTCCGTAAGGACAACAGGTCAGGTTTGTTGGCATTAGACACAAGATCAGGTAACAGGTAAAGCCATGGTACAACGGGTCAAGCCAGGTAGTATATAGGTATCATGTCATGTCGAGAGGTGCACGGTACCATATCGTGTCAAGTAGTAGGTGTAACAAGTCATGTCAGGGTGCACAAGATGTCATGTGGGTGCTCATAATCAAACTAACATAAGCATGGGTATACCAAACAAGCATGGGTATGTTCCCCTCCGAAAGACGGCGACGACGCAAGAGACGTCTATGCCTGAGATTCGGGGCAGATGTTATTTGGTTTTATCCGTCCACCTCTCCGAAGATGCCAAGTTGATTTATGGCACCGTGTATCGGAGGTTTAGACGGATGCGGCCGATATAGCAGACTTCGTCAGATTCCCCCTCGCTTGAAGGGTTTTGATTGTGGGGACGCTCTTCCCTGCAAGCGCAAGCCCCTGCAGTTAATTACGCCACCGCATCGCGGTAACAACTTTCTTCTTCTCCAGAAATTTCACTTCATGTCGTGTGTGTTTGTTTTGTTTGTGGATGCCCGTGGATTGTATACGGAGACTAAGTTATGCCGTCGCCCGTAGGACGTGGATTAGTCCAAATCCGTAGTTACTTAGATTTGGGTTTGGTTTTGGATACGTTAACCATATTGAGGCTAAGATCAACTTAAACGTTTGTTAAGAATACGTTAGTCTAATTTGAGACTAAGATCAACTTAACGGGATCGTTTAGATCCGACAAAAGAGCATTTGGGCTCCATTGTTCCAGTTTAGGGACATAGTGGTCCATTGAATGTATATGGCCATCGGGACCCGTTACCTCTCTGACGACGTTGAAGGATTACAACGACAGGAACCAGATGAGTTCGGAGAGGAACCAGATGAGTTCGGAGATGTACCCTTGAACCAAAGTTGATTAGGGAATATGAAGTCCGATTGAATGTTTAAGAATGCATTAGCCATGTTTGAGGCTAAGATCAACTTAAACGGGATCGTTTAGATCCGACAAAAGAGCGTTTGGGGGCTCTTATGTTCCAGTTTATGGACATAGTGGTCCGTAGGTAGTTTAAAGATATTGCGGTCCATTGCCAGTTTAGGGACATGGTGGTCCATGTTCCAGTTTAGGTACATGGTAGTCCACTGTTCCCGTTTTGAGGACGGATATTAGTTTAAGGACGCATAAGTCCATGGGTTTAAGGACCCCATAGTCCATATGGATTTGTTTAAGGACGCATAAGTCCATGGGTTTAAGGACCCCACAGTCCGTCTGGGTGTGTTTAAGGACGCATTAGTCCACGAGTTTAAGGACCCCGCAGTCCATATTTTGGTTTAAGGACGCATAAGTCCATGAGTTTAAGGACCCTACAGTCCGTATGGATGTGTGGTTGTCGGGACCCGACACCTCTCTGACGTCGTTGAAGGATTACAACGATAGGTGTCAGAAGAGTTCTTAGATGTACCCTTGAACCGGATGTAAATTGATTTAAGAGAGCAGTCGTGCTCAATCAATTTAATTTGAGGACTTATGGTCATGATTGGGCTAAGTCCAGTTAAGAATATTCAATGTTTTTATTTGCATTTGGCCTTTTAGGCCTTTACTAGGGCTCTGCCCCTGCATGGCATTTTCTTTTGGCTTGCTAGGCCTTTCTGATTTGGGCTCTGTCCCTTTTATGAATGATGCAAAGCATCTGTTTGGGCTCTGCACTTCTTTAAAATGCATTGAATTTAATTTGGCCTGTTAGGCCTTTTTTAGTTGGGCTTGGCCCTTTTGTAAATAATGCAGTGCATTAATTATCTGGCAGTTGCTTGTCAGGCGTTTTGCGCCAATTAATGAGCGCAAGCGCTTGTGGAGGTGACACGTGTCACGCAAGTGCAGTGTGCTGTACCAGTGAGCTGCGCTGTTGCGCTATGACACGTTGCGCGCTCCGGTGAGTTGCGCCAACTTTAAAGAGCAATGCTCTATTTTTAAAAGCGCATAGCGCAAGTGGTTATGATGCTGACACGTGGCGCTCCCTGGTGGCTTGCGCCAACTCAGGAGCGCAACAGTGCAGTTTTTGCAAATGCAAGGCACGGATTCAATAGTTTGATCCAATTTTGGATTCAAGAAAAGAATCTTTAAGATTCCAGAACCAATAGTTCATAAGAAAGTGCAAGGCACTGTTATTATTTATTTTTTTATTGAGGATCCTTGATCTTGTTCTTAGATCAATGTTTTATTCAGAAGAAATCCTTCTCTTTTATAAAGGTTTTTACCTTTCTCTTTTTTTTTCTTGAGTTCTTCTCAAAATTCTTCAGAGCTCTCTCTGTTTTGTTGAAGTTCTTTTATGATCTTCTCTCTCTCCCCTCTTTGAATTGGGGTCTAGGGGCCTTTATATAGTGCCCGCTAATTTGTTAAATTTGTTAAAGAGATCATTCTCTGAGTGATTTGGGGAATTTTCCCCACCGTTGGATCTTTGATCCAAGGGCTTCTGTTTTACAGAAGACAGTCTTCTTGTTTTAACAAGAACAGAAGGATCTTACTGGAATTTTAATTCTGTTTGGCGCAAATACCCCAGCGTTTGACACATGTCGCGCAGCGCACAGCGCAGCGCAACTACGCTTGCGTAACTGCGCTGACACGTGTCGCGCAGCGCATAGCGCAGCGCAACTGCGCTGACACGTGTCGCGCAGCGCAGCGCTTGCGCTTGCGCAACTGCGCTGACACGTGTCGCGCAGCGCTTGCGCACCTGTACTGACACGTGTCGCGCAGCGCCTGCGCAGCTGAAGCGTTGCTTCCTTTAATTTTGTTTTAAATAGAACCTTGCTCTGATTGGGCGCACTGCCTTAGGCGCTGCGCTCTCTGCGCTGGCGTGCCTGATTTTGACACGTGGCGCTCTGCGCGCGGCGCAGGGGATCTGAAGCGTTGCTTCATTTATTAAAATTTAAATTTTCAGAGTAGAGCTTTGCTCTGATTGGGGGAATCAGAAGCGTTGCTTCATTTCCCGCCTTGAAATTTGAACAGAGCTTTTCTCTGACTGGGGTAAACAAATGCTCCCCCACCGTTGCGCTTACGTGGCCCCAAACATGAGCACAGCGGTGGCAGAATCCTAACCGTTGGGAAGTTGAAACGGCACTTACTGCCTATAAATAGGACCTTTGGTCCCTTAGATGATTTTCATCTCTTCATAAGAATTTCATCCAGAGCCCTGCTCTTTTGTTCAAGCACTTTTAAGAGTTAAAACTCTACAAAATTTTTAGGTAAAAATTAATTTGGATTAAATTAATTTAATTTTAAGAGCCTTGCTCTCAATAGATCCCCGATCTATAGGTGACCCATTTAGGGTTTCACTTAGCGGAGCTTAGCTCTAAGGATTTAAAGAGAACTAAAGGGAATCCTATTAAGGTTCCATTAATAGAGCCCTGCTCTCTAAAAGATTTTCCTTGTATTTTCTTAATTCGTTAATGGAGCTTTGCTCCTTCCAAATCGTATAGAAGAACTCTTAAGAGTTCTTCATGAATTTTGGAAGTTAAAGATGGCATTTTACATTATTATTATTATTATCTTCTCAGAGTAAAGCTCTCAATGTTCTTAGGGGATTTTCTTCAAATTCTCCTCATTACTGAATTTGATAGGTGTCACTCCTGTTTGCAGAGCATTGCTCTCGAGGAGTTTAACTCCCTGTGCCCGTTTTTAATAAGAATTCTCTTAATCAGTCTGTCTGCTAATTCTGTTAATTTTCTTTTACAGGAGCAATGGACGCCCACATGTACGACCTCGATGAAATCATCTCTTACGGAGACATCCACCGACTCGGCCATTCTCAGAACCGAGAATTTACCAACGCCGAGTGTGCCGAGATCATGAGTCGCTTCGACGCGTACAATGGTCAACTGCTTCCTCGACGCTCCCCTCTCCTGAAGCTTATCGTGGGAGCCATTTGGGAAGTACTTCCCTTATTCTGTTCCGGTGTGCCGCTTGGAGCGTTGGATGCTGCTGAGGATAAGGTGCACTCGGTGTATCTGATGCACCTAATCTCGAAGAGACGGCGAGACAATCTTGTCGATCTCCTGCACCAGGCTTTCCAACAGTCCGCCATACTCGCTGCTTATTGGAGGGAGGAGGACATCAGGGGGGACCCCGACGCTTGTGCTCACGAAAGAATGCACACTAGGATGGTCCGCCAGGCTTGGAAAGTCTTAGATAGGGTTACTTTCGAGTTCCTCAATTCATGTCCTGGGTCCGAGGTTATACCATTGTAAACATTTCAATAATGTTGTTATTTATTTCTTTATGATTGTAAGAATCCTTTTGCAATATGAATGGAAAATTTTTATTTCAACTTGTCTTATTCCTCGTTCTGAGTCTTTTGCACATGCATGAATGAGTGTGTCTCGAATGCTTGATCTAACGCCAATCAGATGTTCTTTCTGTCGCTTTCTTCTTTCTTTTATTATCCGCATGTTACCTCAGTGAACATGGTTGACAGATGATAGAGCGAGCAGTCTGTTTTGGCTTCTTCAAGAGGTAGCGATGGCTTAGGCCACAGGTTCAGATCTGCTGCTTAAGACTTTTCAACTCTATGAGCCGTGAGGGTCTCATAAAGACTTTTCTCCCTACGGATCGAGAGGATCTCGTAGGTGTATTTTCTTCTTGGGAATCGTGAGGATTCCTAAGTGTGTTTTCTCTTACAAGTCGAAAGGATCTTATAAGAGAATTTTCCTTCTTACGAGTCGAGAGGACTCGTAAGCGGTTGTTTCCCTCCTCGTCGAGATTCGACTTTGGAGAGTGAGATCCGTGAATAGTATACAAGAGACCGTTTTAGACCGACTTGCAGGGTTCCAGTGCTTAGAAAACAAGTTTTTTAATCCCTGCCGCCTAAGGCTTTATCTTGTAAGTTGAGACGAATCGGGAAGTTCTCGCGGAGACACTGGTTTCTCTGCGGGCCGACGCGAATCAGGAGGCTCTCATCAAGGACGCTAGTTTCCCTGAGTTGAGGAGTTTGCCAAGGACACTGGTTTCCCTGGGGCTAAAACGAGTCGAGGTGCTCCTGCAAAGACGCTAGTTTCTCTGCGGGTCGACGCGAATCGGGGTGTTCTCGTCAAGGACACTGGTTTCCCTGAGTCGAAGTATTTTGCCTAGGACGCTAGTTTCCTCGAAGTTGAAACGAATCGGAGTATTCCTGCGGAGACACCGGTTTCTCTGCGGGCCGACGCGAATCAGGAGGCTCTCATCAAGGACGCTAGTTTCCCTGAATTGATGTATTTGCCAGGGACACTGGTTTCCCTAGGGTTGAAACGAATCGATGTATTCCTGCAAAGACGCTAGTTTCTCTGCGGGTCGACGCGAATCAGGATGTTCTCGTCAAGGACACTGGTTTCCCTGAGTCGAAGGGTTTTGCCGAAGACACTGGTTTCTTCGGGGTTGAAACGAATCGGAGTATTCCTGCGGAGACACTGGTTTCTCTGCGGGCCGACGCGAATCAGGAGGCTCTCATCAAGGACGCTAGTTTCCCTGAATTGAGGTATTTGACAGGGACACTGGTTTCCCTGGGGTTGAAACGAATCGATGTATTCCTGCAAAGACGCTAGTTTCTCTGCGGGTCGACGCGAATCAGAATGTTCTCGTCAAGGACACTGGTTTCCCTGAGTCGAAGTATTTTGCCGAGGATGCTAGTTTCCTCGAAGCTGAAATGAATCGGAGTATTCCTGCAGAGACACTGGTTTCTCTGCGGGCCGACGCGAATAAGGAGGCTCTCATCAAGGACGCTAGTTTCCCTGAGTTGAGGTATTTTCCAGGGACACTGGTTTCCCTGGGGTTGAAACGAATCGATGTATTCCTGCAAAGACGCTAGTTTCTCTGCGGGTCGACACGAATCAGGATGTTCTCGTCAAGGACACTGGTTTCCCTGAGTCGAAGGGTTTTGCCGAAGACACTGGTTTCTTCGAGGTTGAAACGAATCAGAGTATTCCTGCGGAGACACTAGTTTCTCTGCGGGCCGACGCGAATCAGGAGGCTCTCATCAAGGACGCTAGTTTCCCTGAATTGAGGTATTTGCCAGGGACACTAGTTTCCCTGGGGTTGAAACGAATCGATGTATTCCTGTAAAGACGCTAGTTTCTCTGCGGGTCGATGCGAATCAGGAAGCTCTCATCAAGGACACTGGTTTCCCTGAGTCGAAGGATTTTGTTAAGTACACTGATTTCCCTGGGCTTGAGACGAGTCGAGGTACTCCTGCGGAGATACTGGTTTCTCTGCGGGCCGACGCGAATCAGGAGGCTCCCATCAAGGACGCTAGTTTCCCTGAGTTGAAGGATTTTGCCGAAGGCACTGGTTTCTTCGGGGTTGAAACGAATCGGAGTATTCCTGCGGAAACACTGGTTTCTCTGTAGGCCGACGCGAATCAGGAGGTTCTCATCAAGGACGCTAGTTTTCCTGAATTGAGGTATTTGCCAAGGACACTGGTTTCCCTGGAAGTTGAACTGATCTGTGGTGGTCTTTCAGGTTTTATATAAGTTACCTTCAAAACCTTGAAGCTAGGAATTAG
This sequence comes from Agapanthus africanus, assembly GCA_030015575.1. Classification (NCBI taxonomy): domain Eukaryota; kingdom Viridiplantae; phylum Streptophyta; class Magnoliopsida; order Asparagales; family Amaryllidaceae; genus Agapanthus; species Agapanthus africanus. Next base: position 36,387,248 of record CM057339.1, read on the forward strand.
ATCTTCGCTTCATTTGCTGGCACTGTGTCTGCTGTATCGAGACGAATGTCACGGTCGTCTCTAGGCTATTGATGAACCGTCGAGATTTGGCTTTGCTTTCTGGCGGAGCCTGTTGGGAAGGTGTGGTTCCGTCTTTGTTTGTGCCCTTGAATTGTATACAGGGATCGATATGATCTCGACTGTAGGGCGTAAATTTCATTCATTTATTTTATCTCCGCGATGCTCTATCATTTTAGCTTTTATATCGTGAAAGTCGCGATTGCCCAATCATTTCGGCTATTTTTCGCGGTGCCCAATCATTTCGGCTATTTATTTCATTTTCACTCGCTGTTTTTTATTGCGAGTCGCCCCATCATTTCGGCTATTTTGCATGCATACATTTTTTTTACTTGCTGATGTTTTTGCAAGTTGCCCCATTATTTCGGCTATTTCGTATGCATTTTTAGCTCGCTGATTTTTATTGCGAGTGTGGAACTTGGAATCCGGTGCCAATCTCAGCATCGGCATCGCTACAACTGGAATATTGCCAGGAGCGAATCATCATTTGCCATGAAAGGGCTTGAAATTTGATACCGGTTTAGGCATCAGCATCGCTACAACTGGAACATTACCAGGAGCGAATCATCATTTGTCTCTATCGATGTCGAACAAAGGTGGCTTAGCAAACAGGGTTAGGATCATGTCGACTAAGGCTTTTGACTTCATGAGCCGTAAGGGTCTCACAAAAGTATTTCTCCCTACAAGTCATGAGGATCTCGTAGGTGTGTTTTCTCCTTAGGGATCGTGAGGATTCCTAAGTGTATGTTCCCCTGTAAGTCGTAGGGATCTTACAAAAGGGTTTTCTCCTTGTAAGTCGAGAGGATTTACAAGGATTGTTCATCATGTGAACATATCCCTAGTCACGGATGGGACTTGGTTAAGGAAATGTTTATTCACGCCCGTGGATTGTATACAAGGGTCAGTACTGAGCCGCTAGTAGGGCAATATCGAAGGTTGTGGGGGTTGCTTAAGAACAGGTTAAGGTTTCTGTAGCTTAAGACTTTCAAATCTTATGAGCCGTAAGGGTCCCACAAGAGAGTTCTCCTTGCGAGTCGTGAGGATCTCGCAAGTGTAATTTCTCCTTAGGGGTCGTGAGGATCCCTAAGTGTGTTGCTTCCCCGTGAGTCGTAAGGATCTCACGCGGGTGGTTTCTCCTTACAAGGTCGAAAGGACCCTGCAAGTGTCTCTTTAACGAGGTTGCGCCCTTTCGGGTTTTCACAAACACTCGCCGGTAGCCCTGCTGTTTTTACTCACGGAGCCTTTTCGGGTTTTCATCCGTGCCCATTTTGCTTATGGACGTACCGTTTTTTTATTCCTTTTTTTTACGAGGTCGCGCCCTTTCAGCTTTTCACGAACACTCGCCGGCAGCCCTGCTGTTTTTACTCATGGAGCCCTTTCGGGTTTTCATCCATGCCCATTTTGCTTATGGACATACCGTTTTTATTATTATTATTTTTATTATTATATTTTTTTTATTCTTTTTTCTTTTTTTTTATCTCGTCAGCCTGAGAATGTTGCGGTAGTAGTTTAAAGCCGTTTCGGTCATCGGCTAGTTTAAGGACGTTTCGGTCCGCCATTAATTTAAGGCCGTTTCGGTCCGCCATTAGTTTAAGGACGTTTCGGTCCGTCATTAGTTTAAGGACGTTTCGGTCCGCCATTAGTTTAAGGACATTTCGGTCCGCTCAGGAGAAGGCAGGCTACTACTCATAGAGTTTAGGCTTAAGAAGATAGCGAGCGGACATAGTCGTCGTCATCTATCATTGACCTAGGCTGTGACTCGTTAGGCGTAGTATTTCTTCAGGAAGCGACCGTTTATTGGCCTGAAAGGCCTTTCACCGTGCATATCCATGAGTAGATAGGCTCCACCTTGGTAGACCTTGTCTATGATGTACGGGCCTTCATAGTTCGGCTCGAATTTTCCCCGCTTGGCGCGATTGGGAATCATAGGTCTTTTAACCACTAGCACGAGTTCGCCTTGGCGGAATGTCCTCGGCCGGGTTAATCTTTCATATGAGCGCGTCATCTTTGCTTTATAAGCCTCCAGATTTTGTTGCGCTATGAGCCGGGTTTCATCAAGGGCATCAAGCTCTTCAAGCCGAAGGTGAGCATTTTCTTGGTCCGTTAGCTCGTAATGGACTGCCACTCGTAGAGAGGGTAACTCTATCTCGAGGGGGAGTACTGCTTCTGAACCAAACACTAACGCGTATGGCGTAGTGTTCGTGGCCGTCTTGAACGTGGTCCGATACCCCTAGAGAGCTTCCTGCAGTCTCTCGTGCCAGTCCTTCTTATTTCGGGACACCATCTTCTTCACGATCTTTGTCAAGGTCTTGTTGAAGGTCTCTGCTAGACTGTTAGCTCGCGGATTATAAACTGAGGAATATCTCCAGTCTATATTATGCTGCTGCGCGAAGCGACTGATCTTATGGCTTCTGTAGGCTGGCCCGTGATCGGAGATGATCCGTCGCGGGGTTCCAAACCGATATATGACGTGCGTCTTGAAGAAATGGAGGATATTCTCCGTCTTCACTTCCCTCAATGGTACTGCTTCTGCCCATTTGGAGAAGTAATCAGTCGTCGCCAAGATGAAACAATTTCCTCTAGACAATGCTGGTTCGATGGGGCCGACTATGTCAGTTCCCCACATTTCGAACGGCCAGCTAGCCACCGTTGGATGTAGTGGATTTGGATGCTGGTGGATGAAGTCCCCATGAATTTGGCATGAGTGGCATTGCTTCGCATATTCGAGGCAGTCCTGAATCATCGTGGGCCAGTAGTAGCCCATCCTTTTAATCTTTAACTTCATCTTCGGGCATGCTTGGTGAGAACCGCAGGGTCCGTCATGAACTTCCTGAATGACTCTTTTCGCTTCGTCAGGTCCTAGGCATCTTAACCATAGAGAATCAAACGACCTCTTGTACAGAGTATCATTGACAAAGGCGAAAGACATAGCTCGTTTCATAAGCTAATGTCTTGAGGACGCATTTTCGGGCGTTCGACGGTATTTGAAGTAGTCTATGAAGACTTCTCTCCAATCCTCAGCCTTTTCTCGGTCTTTTATTTGCAGGGTCGTCTGCTCAGTCGCTCCCTTTCCTTCGGATGATCCCGGAGATATTTCTGCTGGGACAAGCACCCGACGGATTTGTACCATAATTTTGACGTCATCGAGATTCTCATCAGCCAGTTCTTTAGCGAGCTTGGCTAATGCGTCCGCTTTGCTGTTTTCTGCATGCGGTATGTTTTCCAAAGTGTAGGAGGGAATTTGGGTCAACAGTTATTGCACCTTTTCGCCGTACTTCACCAGCTCTGGTTTGCACGTTTGGTAGTCGCCATTTACTTGACTGACGACCAGTTGGGAGTCTTCATATATGAGGAGGTTTTCAATTCCCATGTCGATGGCAATCTCGAGGCCTGCTATCAAAGCTTCGTATTCGGCTTCATTGTTCGTCCTCGGTTCTGTTAAGGAGAAAGCAAAGCGCATTATCCCTCCTCGTGGAGTCACGAAGATAAGGCCTACCCCTGATTTGATTATAGGGGTACTTTGTTTGCGTTTCTTCATGGAAGATGCTCCATCAAAATAAAGCTCCCATCGGGTATCGCTCCCATCGATCGCGTCAAACGCATGTTCGTCTGGTAGCTCGCAGTTCAGAGGAGAATCAGCAGGTATCGGATGCTCAGCGAGGAAGTCGGCGATGGCCTGGCCTTTTATTGCCTTGAGAGGTTGATAGGTTATTGAGAACTCCATCAAGAGCAGAGCCCATTTAGCGAGTCTCCCTGTCAATATAGCCTTGGACATTAAATATTTAAGGGGGTCCACCTTCGAAATGAGACGGACTTCATGCGCCAACGCATAGTGCCTGAGCTTTGTTATCGCAAAGATCAACGCCAAGCAGTGCTTTTCAATGGGGTAGTAATTGCTTTCTGCCCTCAGCAGGACTCGACTTAAATAGTAGAGTGCTCTTTTTTTCCCATGGTCATTCTCTTGCGCCCATAATGCGCCTAAGGAACCTTCGAGGGCAGTCGTATAGAGAATGAGGGGCTTTCCTTTGACCGGAGCAGCCAGCACTGGCGGGTTTTGCAAGTACTTCTTGATTTCGTCTAGCGCGCTTTGGCATTTTTGATCCCCGACGAACGGGGTCCCCTTCTTCATCAGGTGGCTATAAGGACGGCACTTGCCTGAAAGATTGGCTATAAATCGCCGTATATATACGCGAGCTTTCCCTAAAGAGACCGCAGCTATTTGAGAGTTCTCGGCGGAGGTATTTTCATGATCGCCTTAATCTTCGACGGATCTATTTCAATACCTCGGTGTCGGACGACGAATCCCAGTAATTTGCCCGAGGAAACTCCGAATGCGCACTTGAGAGGATTTATCTTCAAGTTGTATCGTCGAAGGCGTTGAAATACGGTCTTCAGATGCTCGAGATGTTCCTCATAAGATTTGCTTTTCGCCACGAGGTCGTCGATATAGCATTCGACGATTTCATGTATAAGGTCATCGAAGATCTTCGTCATGGCCCTCTGATAGGTGGCACCGGCGTTCTTTAGACCGAAGGGCATCACCTTATAACAGAATATTCCCAGAGGAGTCCGAAAAGCGGTGTGCTTCTGGTCTTCGGGATGCATCTTGATCTGATTATATCCTGATAAGACGTCCATGAAGGAGAAAACTTCGTGAGTGGACGTGTTATTTATCATTAGCTCAGTGACTGACACTGGGAAATCGTCTTTCGAGCAAGCCTTATTGAGATCCCGGAAGTCTACGCATATGCGTACTGTCCTATTTTTCTTCATCACTGGGACAATGTTGGCGATCCAGTCGGGATATTGAACCTCCTGGATAAACCCAAAGTCGATTAGCTTCTTGACCTCGGCGTTGATACTCATCTCAAACTCGAGCCGCATTCTTCTTGGCGCTTGTTTGACCGGCTTGACGTCCGGAGATATCGCCAATTTATGCACAGCAATTTCTGGATTTAGTCCTGGCATTTCGGAATAGTTCCACGCGAAGCAATCTCTGTACTGAATAAGCACGTCTTTTAACACAGCCACTCTTTCTTCAGATAGCAACTCGCTGACGAATGTCGGTCGCGGGTCGTTCACCGTCCCCAACTCAATTTTCTTGAGGTTATCTGCAGTGGTATGTATCCTATCCTCCAGCTTTTTTGGTGCTGGTGGAAATTCTGAGATCACCTCATCGTTGCTGTTTTCGAAGCACCAGGGAAGGTCATCCGTGTTCTCGGGCTCTTCCTTTGATATCATTATCATGTGACAAGTATGAATTCGCTTCCAAGACCAATGTGGAGCTGGTTCTGCTCTCGTGGCTTTGGGTTCGTGCTTCTGTGGCGGCGTTACCTTCCAGTTGTCAGACAGAGCGAACTTGCCGAGCTGATACTGATCTTCGACCCAATTCTTAAAGGTGAAGCAGTCTTCGAGAGGATACCCTATTACTCGGTGATAAGAGCAATAGTTTGGGTGTGAGACATCGCCTGCTTGCTCAGGGTGCTTGGACTCCGGCAGTGTAAGCATCTGGTATTTTATAGCTCGGTCAAGTATCTTCTTTGTCTTGTCCCGAGGAAAAGAGTACGCTCGACTCATTTTCTTCACAAGGGATAGATCAGAACCGCTCGATTCCCGCTTACGTGGCTTCTTAATCCCGCTTTGTTGCTGTTGAGCGCCTTTTTGGCCTTTAGACTTGTTTCTGCCTCTGCGTCGAGCCTTTTTTATAACAGGTTGACAGGGGGTGGCATTTTCATCTTTCACGGCCTGTTGGAGGAGGCGTTGCGTTTTGGCTTTCTCGTAGATGGCCATTTCGCGGTTGTGATCGTCTCAGACCTTTTGGCCAGCTTCCCTTATAAGCTTGTCCATTTGTTCTTCGAACGACGGACTTGGCGCTTTTGCATCAGGAACTTTTACTGGTTCGGGATTAGCGTCTTCCCATTGAGCATCCGCTTCTTCATTGAAGTCATGTACGACGTAACAGTCGCGGAGCAGCTCTCGTTTCTTGGACCGAATGTATCCGAGCCCGATTGTTTCCATCCTCCCACTAGGCAGCCTGTGCTGAGTTCCAGGGACGTTCCAGACCCTGTCATAGAATTTGGTTTTTCGAGCGGTCTGTTTGAAGGATATCCCCTGGCGCCTCAACAGCCTTTTCAAGCCTTCTGTATAATATCTGGGGAGACGGATGGGCTGAAGCCTGTCAAGCGTAGGATCCGCACCGTGCCAGATTTCTTTCTCCACTTTGGTTTCTTCAGAGCGGTAGAATAGAATTGCCTTCTCGCCTTCTCACCTGGGAGGGACATAGAACGTCTGCAGCTCCTCTACACTGTAGGTATCGAGCGCATCCAGTTCTTTATAATGTTTAAGCGGCACCACGGCGACTTGCAGACTTTTCTCTTCGCCAGCGGACGTTTGTATTGAAGGCGGAGTAGAGAATACAGCATGGACTTCATCTTCCGAGTCACTACCAAAGATCAATGTAGAAGCGGATGGTCCCGGCTTGTTGTATTGGGGTGGACCCGAATAAACTATCTCTTCATCCTCCTCGGTATCACTGCCGAAGACAGGGATGATGGCGTTAGCTTTGTTTTCCGGCTTGTGACATCTCTCTGTGTCCTCAAAATCCAGTAAGAAGTATTTGACATCTTCATATTTGCGAACTTCGTTCACGGAAAATGGGTTCAGTTCTCCCGTCACGGTATACTCGAGACCATCCTTAAAATATTTCATACACTGATGTTGTGTAGAAGGGATGATGTTGTACTCGTGTAACCATGGCCGGCCGAGCAAAACATTATAGCATGTTTTGGCGTCTATGACGTGGAACTTAATGTCCGTGACGAGCAGCCCAAAGCGTAGCGTCAATATCACAGATCCAAGAGTTCTCGATGATTGGGAGTCGAACCCGGAGATGGTGATCTTGTCCCGAGCAAGGTGCTGGACGCTCATGTAGATTTCCTTTAACACCCGCACGTTGAGAAGATTAATGGAGGATCCATTGTCGATCAGGATTTTGCCTATCTTTATATCATGGCAGTATCCTGAGACATAAAGGGGGCGATTGTGTTCGCACGTCCCAAGGAGAAGGTCTTCGTCGCCAAAAGTGACATCGGCCGTATGCACTTCCTCCAATTCATCCTTCATCTTTTCTTCGATCAGGAAAGCTTGGAATTGCTCCGGCTCCTATAATGCCTTGATTAATGAATTTCTCGCCTCTTTTGACAATAAAAGGGCATCAAGAATACCGAGCTGCGAGGGTAGCTTCCTTAGATGTGCTAGAACATTGTAATCCACCTTATTTTTCTTGGACGGGTCCTTAGCGGCTAGCTCTTCCATGACTTGGTCATCTAGGGCGATATCCTCAGAGACATTTTCTTTTCCTTTATCTTTTTTGTTTGAGGGTCCGAGATTCTTGTAACACCCGGTCCTCTTTATACCAATATTTGTGCTTCTCGTTAACTTATAAGATTTTACTTTATTTATAATTAATTATTAGTTTAATTATTTTGAAACTCCATTAAACCCTAAACTCCCAATCCATTTTTTCCCCCGCTATTTTCTCAAACCCTAATTTCAATCCCTTATTTTCTTTTCCCATTTATATAAACCTCGATTTCGGTCTAGAACTCCATTTCATTTTGATTATTTCCTTAGCCAAGTTAAAAACAAAATTTTAAATGTAAACCCAAATCCCCAGCCCATTCTTTTATAACTTAAATTATTTTTAAAACCCAAAACAAATCCCGGAGCCCATCCCCTCAATTTTATAAAAGAAACTCTTTTATTTTTAAGCCAGCCCACTCCATTCTTTTTCCCAAATTCATTTCCTATTAAATTTAACAAGCCTAGCACCATTTCCTGGCCCGGCCCACTTTCTTTATTTTCCCCATTCAAAATTTTTCCCTTATATCAATCCCAGCCCAGCCCAGGCCCACTCTCCCCTCACCCGACTCCTCAGCAACCCGACCCGACCCGCTCCTATTCATTCTCCCTCTCCAACGGCTCATTCCTTTTTTCCCGCGCACGTTTCACTCGCCGACGCCTCCGCCGACGCCCACGCTCGCGCACGTTACTCCCACGACGCGCGCCTCGATCCTTCCTCGCGATCACCCCCACGCCTCTCTCTCTCTCCTCTCGGTTCACACTCTCTCCCTCTCTCTCATCTCATTCTTTCTCCCTCCCTCTTTCTCTCAAAGGAAACCCCACCACCGAGCTCCCTACTTCAACCAGACACACCCTCACCTCCACCACCCCCTTCTCCTCTAACCACCACACTCCACAGCTCTGGACCGTCGTGACCACCACCATAAGCCATCGCCATCAAGACCTTCTCATCTCCTCCACCTCGTCACCAAACTCTTCCACTCACCCACACCACGCACCCGAGCTCCACACCGCCTGCACCCGAGCCGACCTCCCCCCACCATCTTCTCAACCACCGCCGGCATCACCCATCCCTCCGACCTCGCCTTCCTCCCTTTCTTCGCTCACATCCTCGGCTTCTCTCTCCCCCTCTCTCTGTTTCCTCTCTACTCTCTCTCTTCCCCTGCTCTCTCTCTCACACCCTCTGCATTCTCTTTCTCTCTCTAACTCTCTCTTTCTCTCTCTAACTCTCTCTCTCTCTCTTAATATCTCTCCCTCCGTTGCAATCCCTCTCCATCGGCCTCGACACACCAACGACCACCACCCTCGTCGTCAAGACCCCAGCAACCAAGCCGCTGCCGAGACTCGAGTTCGAGCCAAGTCAAGTTGCCGTGCCACGCGTGTGTCGCGATCGTGCCGTTTCCGTTGCCATACCGTCGTCGACACGTCGCCAGGCAAGTATTTTACTTGCTTACATGCTATATACTCAAGTTACAATCGTAGATTACTTAGATCGTAAAGTTAAAATTTTAGATCAATTAGGTCGTACCTGTTCGGTGTGTGTTTCCCAATGAAAATACTTGTCTATTTTGACGGAACTGGATGGTTTATATTGGCCCTTGTAGTGATGGATATTTTGTGCAAGTTTCGCTGGAAAATATGACCGTTAACGACTAAAACGACTACCCCCAAGTTTACTCGTAAAACTGGAATCTTCTTATACCTGAAAACCGTTAAAATTACCATAAATTATATACACACTGGAATGATGCGTTCGAGGGCTTAAATCTAAGAAGACTCGACTAACTATAACCCTATGTAAATTTCTACTTGTTTCTGTACTAAAATTGTGACAATATTTGGATCGGAGTGCGACTCTGGACTGCAGTCCAGAGCGACTCTGTTTACTGTGTGCTGTCCCGTAATGGGTACCACACTGTTTCTTTAACTCGTAGATTGCGGAACTCCACTGTTTATTAAAGATGAATCTGATAGATAGATAATACAAGTGGTTTCATACTGTTTCGTCACCATTTGCTATTTAATCTGTAATTTAATAGATGTGGACGTATAACAGTCCAGAACAGAATCAGAATTGACATACTAGTATTAAACAGTGTATATCTCCTGACATACTGACGCGATCGAAGATCCGTCTATTGCGTTCAAAACCTTACTGAAAACCCTAGGTTTCATTCAACTGTAGAGTCGCTAAAATCTGATCCCAACTGGGATTAAAATGAGTTGCGAAACGGACTTCCGATTCTGAAACCGGATTTTCAGCCGTGAACGCTTAAAATGAAATGGCTATAATCAATGATCCTGGAACCCGATTGGCATGAAACCAAATTCGCTGGATAGATAACTGAACATACCATTTATTACCCATTCATCGTTTCACTAAACTGTGACCGTATGATTTATGATATATTATTCAAGTGGTAGATTACTAATTCATGACATCCTAAACATGCTTTATATACCGTTTACGCATCATATCATACACATGTCACTGCATTGATAACCTAGTGATAACGTGCATTACCCAGTGTTAGGTATTAGTGATGATTGTGGCAAGTACGTTAGTGTTCGTGTATCAGTGAATAAGTGAAAGTGATACGTATTTGTACACAATCAGTGAACCTTATGATTCTATTGCATTGTCGACGTCTGTGGGACGCGTGTACGTGTAACTATAAGTGGTATGGGACACTTATGGAAGCTCTTGCACGGGTGTCACAGATAAGGCACCAGACACTGCCATTTATCTTAGGTATTAGTCGGGACATGCTTGATGGAGGTCCTGCCTCCAGTTCTCGCGCAGACTTGTCACAGACCGATTGGTATTTGAGATTATAGTTAGCGTTTGATGTAGACCACGGGGTGTGGGGTAGTTTGAGTGTGAGTTCAACAGAATCTCGGGAGTCCCATGCCGGCTTATATATTTAGGGAGATATATGGAGATTTACATGGTACAAGATTATTACCGTGATTTACATGTTGGGCCCATGGTCCCTTGCCCTTGGGTTCTACCCTTGGGTGGAGGACACTCGCGAGTGGTTGACTCTCACACTTGGACTGATGATAGGATTAGTGACCTGTACAGTGAGACTTAGAGACTGATAGGGATGATAGCATCGATATACATTACTTACCGTGTTGACATACGTGGCATATCATTCTACTGCTTTTACTGTTCCGCTGCATTGATTACTGCATGTTCATACCTATACCGTCATTGTTTTACTGTTATATATATATCTATTATCACTATTAGAATTATCACATGATTTTATATATTATATTGCTATTGTGTCGCTCTGACGACCTGAGTATGCATGCTCAGTGTGAGGAGAAGATTTAGCCTGGACCAGGACTAGACGTATATTACAGACACCTCGATTTGCTATCCAAAGTTATATTCCTTCGTTTCCCCTCAGGTCAGTTCTTTATATTGTTTCATTCAATTACTGCATTTCTCATTACCTGCGCATCATTTACTGTTTACCATGAAAAACTAAAAGCCGAAGTGTGATTACGGCAGGACATTTCCTTGACCGTAGGAGCATGGCTGGCCTTGTCAATCCCTCGTATCCCGTATTTTGGGAAGCGGGGCGTAACAATTCTTTTCGGGTATCGTCCGATTATGCGGCCGGATATTTTCACAGACCTTCTGCTCTTCTTCTTTTCCCGAGGTGGATTTTTTAAAGAGGGGGCTAAGAGCCAACTCCTCGTCAGAATCGCTCCCGAATGTGAACACTTGTGATCCCCCGGCGTTAACCATGTGACAATTGCCGGTAGTTCTGTCACGCCCTTCGGTCGTATTTTTCTGCTCCCGACGAGTTTTGCGCTTCTCCCGCTTAAAATGTTGTCGGTGAGCAACATATCCCTGCCACCATCCATTGAAAGTTTTGCACTTTTCGGTGGGGTGCGAAATCTTCCGAAGATACAAGCAGTAGGAAGGGTGCATTTCCGCTTCGCCAGTAATGCTTCCTTCAGAGGATGGTAGCTTCATACCCATGGATATGGCCTTAGCAAACCTTTTCTTCGTCTTGAATTTACTTTTATCTGCGGTGGATGTATTTTGCTCCAGCGGGAGTATCCCAACTGCTTCGTCAAGTCGCTGGCGTTTGGCCCTTTCAAATATGACCGCCTAGCGTTCCCGATCTGCTCTGCTTTTCCACAGAGCTTCGTTGAGGAATGCGTCAATTGTTTCATCCGATGGCCCCAGAATTTCCGGTTCAGGATCTGCCTCCAGCTTTTCAGCAAAAAGAGTTTCATCATCATCTGTAAACGAATGGGAGATCATATGACAGCTCGCCACGTATTCTTCGGATTCATCCGACGAACTTTCTCCCTCATCTTCCTCTTGAAAGACGTGTTTGAGGAACTCTTGGAGTGTAATGGGAGTCCGTGCTTTCTGTTTGTATTCCTCCAGTGCGTCAATTTGTTTTTGTAAGTCCATGCGCTTGTCGCCAGGCTTCATGGGCTTCTTGGCTTTCTTCTTCTTCTTCTTTGAAGATTTTGACGGCTGGTTATGAGTGCTTGGGCCACCACCATTGGTCTTTGGAGTTGGACGTGGTTTCAACATCCCTTCAATGATCTGAGGTTCCAATGGGTTCTTCCACCTGATCGCTGGGCATGTTTGAAGATCGTTTAGCATCCTCTTTGTCTTGGATGATAGCACAACCTCCCATGGGGCTTCTTCAACGAGAGAGCATGTTGCTCCCGGTGTATTCATCCTTTTAGGGGTGTGAGGCTGCAGCGGATTCACCTTCCATCTGTCGGACAACGCGAACTTGCCCTGTTGGTACTGGTCCTCAATCCAATTTTTAAAGACGTAGCAATCTTCGATCGGATGACCCAGTACTCGATGATAGGGACAGTAGTTGGGATCGTTGACATCATTTGGCTGCGATGGACGTCTTGGATCCGACAGATTTATGAGTCGGTTGCGCAATGCCAGCTCAAAAAGTCTCCTCGTTTTATCTCGAGGAAACGAGTAAGGACGTCCTAGCCTCTCCTCAAGGGGCATGCGCAGACGCATATTATTTTGACGGACAGCCGGTTTCAAGTTGCTCGGCTGTTGATGGGCATTAGCGACAACGATCGCTTTTCCCTTCCCCTTCTCATTTCGAGAGTCCGGCTTTGGAGGGGGTGGTCTATGGCCCATCTGATCCATTTGAGCCAGCTTGTCGATCAGGGCCTGGAAGGTAGTCGGCTTGAAGAACATCATAAATTGGGATATGGTCGCCTGCGGATCGAGGGTTCCAACAAACATGCCTATTGCCGGAGCCTCTTCAATGCGTTGCTCACATTTTGACCATAAGTTCCGCCACCGTATAGCATATTGGACCCATGTTTCGCCTGGCTTCACCCTGGCATTAATAAATGCCGTTATCGGGGTGCGTTCGCTGGCGCTTGCGAAACGCTGGGTAAACAGCAACTCCATCTTCGCGAAGGTCTTGATAGAGTCGTTTGGGAGCTCGGAATACCATTCGAATGATGTATCCGATAAGCTACCGACAAACTGGCGAAGCAACAATTTATCATCACCGCCAGTGTTGCCGCAAAGCGTCCTGAACTGGGCAACATGCTGGTGGGGATTGCCAGTCCCCTTATAGACATGAAATTTCGGTATTGTATAGCACGGCGGGTACTTGATCTGATCGTACCAGCTCGGATATGGCCGTCCCGTTTTTACGACTTGACCGGCTGCCTCAGTCGCCTGATGAACCCGGATCTGCTGAGCTATATATTCATCCAAGTCAGCTTTGGAGATTGTCTCCTCCTTGGCTGTTGACAGAACTGGTGGAGAATTTGACATTTCTCCCCCGTCGTCTTCAAAGATGATCAGAGGATCTTCGGCAGGAGGATCTTGTTGAATCATCATTCCCACCATGTCCTGAAACAGGAGGGCCATTCGCTTTATGTTGGCTGCTTGTTCAGCAGCCTCTTTATCCTTCTTCTCCAATATCCGACGAAGGAATTCAGCGTCAGTTTCTTGCTCCTGGCGTTAATCAGATGACGCTTCGGGGCTTTCTTTTGGCCCAGTGAGTGCGGCCATCGCGTTCATCATTTCCTGGAGCTTTTGCTGTTGCTCCTGAGCTTTGGTCACTGACCGGATAAGCGGTCTATGACCTGTAGATGCATGGCTGTCCTCCTTTCCCGATGCCATGTATACAGTATGGACCACGATGCCCCCGGACTTAGGGCGTTTAGGTTCACTGCCTTTGACATTTGCTGCAGGCGTGGGAATTTTCTCCGGCCTCCTTCTCTTGTGGGCCGTTGAAGTTGAGGGGGCCGTTGCAGCGGGCACCCAGGTGGTGGTCTTCCTTTGCTGTTTGTCTGGACAGTTCTTTTCTTCTTGCACTTTTGCCCTTTTCTGTTGGCGAGAGCGACCTAGGTCAATTACGGAGTCTTGAACCCTTCGCCAAACTTTATAAATTTTGGAGGATAGCCGCTGAGGGGGCTGCACCAGCTTAGTTTCTGTAACTCTCTCCGCAGGTGGAGGAGATCTTTTTAGCATAGCAGTCGGAGAGTTCCTGCGCACTTTCCTCAGTGGTTCAAAGCTGTTCCCAGTTGGAACAGCAGCATTAACTTCCACTATTGGAGCAGGTGGAGTTAACCCTGAAGGGGAGTTTCCCCCCGGCCTTCCTCACTCGGCGCCAGTGGTGACGTCGAGCGCGTCGAGCTGTTGGGACCTGCTCGGCGATAGGGATAGTTTCGTCTTACCCCTTGTCCGGATGAGGTGCCGCTGGTGTTAGCCTCTTGAAGACTGAGGTTGTCCTTTGAGTGGCGATATTCAATCTGTCAAAGACAGATCCTCGAGCAGGGGCAGAAGCCGGAATAGTCAGCCTTGAAAAGACTGACTCTTTGACAGGAGAAGCCGCCTTGGAGACTTCAGGAGCAACTGTTGCCGCCTTCCTCGGGACAGCCACTTTAGGGTTCATAGGCTTCTTGGCAGGCCCATCAGAGTTCTGATCCAGCCTGGCAAAGACCGAGGCTGCTGGTTTGATATTGGACGACCCGTTGAATGGGGCCGTTGTAGCAGTGAGCCGGTCGAAAACCAACTTCTTGTTCGCTTCTGGTGCGGGCACTGGAATAGCGAAGCTTGCAGGCGGGAGCATGGTCCCGAAAAACAGGCCGGTGGTGGCCTGGGTCAACTGTTCTACCAGCATGGCAAGGATGGAGGCCGCGTGAGGCCCATAAGCTATACCTCCAGGTGAGGCGGAGCGTTGATTGCACTTGCACTTTGAGCAGCTCGAGCAGTTGGAGGCCATTGGTGCTTGATTTCTGCGCCAGGCAAAAGACCAAACCTTAGTAACTTGAAATCCAAAGGCAACCATTAACAAACCGCGATTCGTTCGTGAAGACGACACACGAAGTGTGGAGTGGAAAGAGGAAAAGGTCCCACCGGGCGTGCCAGAATCTGTTCCCCTCCGAAAGACGGCGACGACGCGAGAGACGTCTATGCCTGAGATTCGGGGCAGATGCTATTTGGTTTTATCCGTCCACCTCTCCGAAGATGCCAAGTTGATTTATGGCACTGTGTATCGGGGGTTTAGACGGATGCGGCCGATATAGCTGACTTCATCAGATTCCCCCTCGCTTGAGGGGTTTTTGATTGTGGGGACGCTCTTCCCTGCAGGCGCAAGCCCCTGCAGTTAATTACGCTACCGCATCGCGGTAACAACTTTCTCCTTCTCCAGAAATTTCACTTCGTGTCGTGTGTGTTTGTTTTGTTTGTGGATGCCCGTGGATTGTATACGGAGACTAAGTTATGCCGTCGCTCGTAGGACGTGGATTAGTCCAAATCCGTAGTTACTTAGATTTGGGTTTGGTTTTTGGTTTAAGGATACGTTAACCATATTGAGGCTAAGATCAACTTAAACGTTTGTTAAGGATACGTTAGTCTAATTTGAGACTAAGATCAATTTAACGGGATCGTTTAGATCCGACAAAAGAGCATTTAGGCTCTATTGTTCCAGTTTAGGGACATAGTGGTCCATTGAATGTATATGGCCATCGGGACCCGTCACCGCTCTGACGATGTTGAAGGATTACAACGACAGGAATCAGAGGAGTTCGGAGATGTACCCTTGAACCAAAGTTGATTAGGAATATGAAGTCCGATTGAATGTTTAAGGATGCATTAGCCATGTTTGAGGCTAAGATCAACTTAAACGGGATCGTTTAGATCCGACAAAAGAGCGTTTGTGGGCTCTGTTGTTCCAGTTTATGGACATAGTGGTCCGTAGGTAGTTTAAAGACATTGCGGTCCATTGCCAGTTTAGGGACATGGTGGTCCATGTTCCAGTTTAGGGACATGGTGGTCCACTGTTCCCGTTTTGAGGACGTATATTAGTTTAAGGACGCATAAGTCCATGGGTTTAAGGACCCCATAGTCCATATGGATGTGTTTAAGGACGCATTAGTCCGTTAGTTTAAGGACGCATAAGTCCATGGGTTTAAGGACCCCACAGTCCGTCTGGGTGTGTTTAAGGACGCATTAGTCCACGAGTTTAAGGACCCCGCAGTCCATATTTTAGTTTAAGGACGCATAAGTCCATGAGTTTAAGGACCCCACAGTCCGTATGGATGTGTGGTTGTCGGGACCCGTCACCTCTCTGACGTCGTTGAAGGATTACAACGATAGGTGTCAGAGGAGTTCAGAGATGTACCCTTGAACCGGATGTAAATTGATTTAAGAGAGCAGTCGTGCTCAGTCAATTTAATTTGAGGACTTATGGCCATGATTGGGCTAAGTCCAGTTAAGAATATTCAATGTTTTTATTTGCATTTGGCCTTTTAGGCCTTTACTAGGGCTCTGCCCCTGCATGGCATTTTCTTTTGGCTTGCTAGGCCTTTCTGATTTGGGCTCTGTCCCTTTTATGAATGATGTAGAGCATCTGTTTGGGCTCTGCACTTCTTTAAAATGCATTGCATTTAATTTGGCCTGTTAGGCCTTTTTTAATTGAGCTTGGCCCTTTTGTAAATAATGCAGTGCATTAATTATCTGGCAGTAGCTTGTCAGGCGCTTTGCGCCAATTAATGAGCGCAAGCGCTTGTGGAGGTAACACGTGTCACGCAAGCGCAGTGCGCTGTGCCAGTGCGCTGCGCTGTTGCGCTGTGACACGTGGCGCGCTCCGGTGAGTTGCGCCAACTTTAAAGTGCAATGCTCTATTTTTAAAAGCGGATAACACAAGTGGTTATGATGCTGACACGTGGCGCTCCGTGGTGGCTTGCGCCAACCCAGGAGCGCAACAGTGCAGTTTTTATAAATGCAAGGCACTGATTCAATAACTTGATCCAATTTTGGATTCAAGAAAAGAATCTTTAAGATTCCAGAACCAATGGTTCATAAGAAAGTGCAAGGCACTGTTATTTTTTTTTTTATTGAGGATCCTTGATCTTGTTCTTAGATCAATGATTTATTCAGAAGAAATCCTTCTCTTTTATAAAGGTTTTTACCTTTTTCTTTTTTTCTTGAGTTCTTCTCAAAATTCTTCAGAGCTCTCTCTATTTTGTTGAAGTTCTTTTATGATCTTCTCTCTCTCTCCTCTTTGAATTGGGGTCTAGGGGCCTTTATATAGTGCCCATTAATTTGTTAAATTTGTTAAAGAGATCATTCTCTGAGTGATTTGGGGAATTTTCCCCACCGTTGGATCTTTGATCCAAGGGCTTCTGTTTTACAGAAGACAATCTTCTTGTTTTAATAAGAACAGAAGGATCTTACTGGAATTTTAATTCTGTTTTGGCGCAAATGCCCCAGCGTTTGACGCGTGTCGCGCAGCGCACAGCGCTGCGCAACTGCGCTTTTGCAACTGCGCTGACACGTGTCGCGCAGCGCAGCGCTTGCGCTTGCGCAACTGCGCTGACACGTGTCGCGCAGCGCAGCGCTTGCGCAGCTGAAGCGTTGCTTCCTTTAATTTTATTTTAAATAGAGCCTTGCTCTGATTGGGCGTACTGCCTTGGGCGCTGCACTCCCTGCGCTGGCATGACTGATTTTGACACGTGGCGCTCTGCGCGCGGCCCAGGGGATCTGACGCGTTGCTTCATTTATTAAAATTTAAATTTTCAGAGTAGAGCTTTGCTCTGATTGGGGGAATCAGAAGCGTTGCTTCATTTCCTGCCTTGGAATTTGAACAGAGCTTTGCTCTGATTGGGGTAAACAGGGTACTAATAGAACAATAAACTGGAACCTTGTAATGTGAGATGCAATCAGGTACAGATTAAGGTGTATAGATATACAGTTATGATTAGGGTTAAAATTTAAGTTCCAATACTAATTAAACTTCACTTTATCAAATGTCACTTTATCAAATGTGGAATGTGAATATTTCAATGTTATACATTCAAGTGATCTATTGATGCAATAATATGTATACTAGACGAGATGGATACAAACGAGTGTTTGAAACATTATAAACTATCTAAAAGGGTACTATGGGCCATGTAAATAATTATCATGTGATTTAAACACGGATGTGAGTACTACGTATAGTAAGACAAAGTGCAACATGGTAGGGTTCAATTTGTAAATCTAAAATGATATAACCGGACATCGAAATGTAAAATGGAAACTAATAGCCTTAGGTTTAATTTATAAGTTTAATCATGAAATTAAATATGTATAAAATAATATAATAGCATGTAGCAAGTTTTACTTGCCTCGGGGATCACGATACGGGATGCGCACGCAGCGTCCAATGTCGGCAAATGTTGCAACATCCACACGCGCACACGGGACAGGTCCAGGCACAGCAAGAAGGTAACCACGCAACTAGGAGACGTCCACAGGGTTGCTCGGATCGTCGGCAGCGGTACGGCTCCGGCGGTGATCACCGGAAAAGAACAAGATCAAGAAAAGAAAAAGAAAGAATAAGAAGAAGAAGAAAAAGAAGAAAGCGAGAGAAGAAGTGTAAGAAGAAGGGGCTGCACTGGGCCTTTGGTATGGCTTTGGGTCAGGGACAGAGGAGGCGAGGTGTAACAACTCCAAATTTTGTATACATAAAATTGATTTAAATTTGAAGTATACTTTGGGTATTTAATGTTGCTGTTACCACTTTAAGTATTTATTTTCCCACAATAATTACAAGAAGGAGCTTGTAGCTCATTGGTAACACCTTACACTGCTGAACCAAGCCACCAGAGTTCAAATCCCATGCCCCACATTATTTTTAGATTATTTTTCTTTTAAAATTCTTGGAAGCCCAACAGTCCACAGGCCATAACTCCTAAAAGTTGAACTGAACCCTAAAAAGTAAAATACCAGGAGCTACGTCAGAAGAATCCCCACCCAACGGCACCCCGACTCGGCCAGACTCGGCCGGACGGCCGAGTCGCCAACACGAAATTTTTGCCTTTTCGTATTCTCAACTTCCTTGTATACTCTAAATGCTTGGATCGGTTCCCGAATCTTAAATACACCCTATTTACTACAAATTTTAATGTTTTTTCTTTAATTTTTAAAATTTTCTTTTAAATAAAAACCTTTCACCTACCCTACCCTAGTCTACCCTATAAATAGACCCCCCTACCCTTTACCCTCTCATACCAAAACACTAGGTTACTCTCTCAAAATTTTTACAAGAAGGGTGTACTTTGAAATCGAGTTCACGGCGAAGCTCTGACGGAATTCTGGCGACGTTTTTTGAAACAACCGGCGACGAAGCAATGCCTTGACAACTCATCTAGTTCCCTTATACTCTTTAGTATAGATCGAAACCCGTAAGTCCCATTCTATCTCCCTTTCTAATTCTCAAAAATACGAATTTACGAAACCCGACGGAATCGGAACAAATCCGATTTCCGATTCGGTTTTCTATAAAATTCCACTTCTAATCAATTCAATCATGCCTAAACATTTTTATCTTGATTATTAAATTTGTAAAAATCAATTTGAATAAGTTTTCACACATGAAATGATAACCTTTTCAATTTACCGTATTTTTTTCACTTTAATACCATCATTTTTCAATTTCACATTTAACCCCTTAACTTGCTATACATTTAAAGTAGAGCACGAGGTAACGACCTACCTCCACACACACGCAAACACAACCCTAAAACGATATAATCAAAACTTAGAATACGATAAAACGAAACTTTCATTAAAATACCATAATCTTAATAAAATCATTCTTAAAGGTTTTAGATTTGTTACACTTTTAAGTAAATACTTCTTACTAGGAAAATACAATAAGTTGTGGATATCGATCGTTTATCTAAACCTGAATTTGTGGTGTCTAGGCTAGGCAAGTGAGCTTAGGTAACTTTAAAAGGCCCGCCTCACGATTCGTGAGCGGATCCCTCCTTCCTCACTTGTACTTACCTGGCCACAATTGGCGGTGAAGAGGCGATTTGAGACTTCTAACGACTTGTCGTTTAGATCATTTAGAAATAGGCTAGTTGTCTTAGGAAACCCTAAAACCTAAAATACGGAAAATTACAATTTGCAAATAAATACTTTTACTTTATAAAAACCGTTTTCTAAAGGATTAGTATTTTACAATCTTTGCAAAGCGCCGCTACAACCCATCTTGGGGAACCCGTTAGGGATAGTACGGTTTATCGTGCACCCTCGGGCTTAGTAGTGCGAGATTCAGACCTCCGTAAGGAGCGTTCGGTCTCGAAAGGTTTAAAATACGACATCTTAAGAAAATGAGATTTTTGGAATATAAAATATTATTTAAAAATTATTTTTGTATAAACATATGTATATTTATCATTTAAATATCTATTTTATTATAAAATAAATTTTCCACCTTTTTCTAAAAATCACAATAGTAAATTTTACACTAAAATACCATGAACTTCAAATAATCAATATTACAGATAAATACCATTATTTATAAAACTAGGATATTTTCACTAGAAATATCACAACATAAAATCCACCCTCATTACAAATCTAAAGACGAACAATAAATACTTGAGGTGTATTTTGAAAAGTATATAAAAGTATTTTTATATAAAACCCCTTCAAGTTTTATAAATTATCCAAAGGACCCTAGAAATTATAAGACCTCGATTCACAGTTCTGATTGTCTGACTCGGGTTTGAGTCTGATTAATCTGATTTGAATATGATTCAAGTCAATCTATAATCTACAAGATTCCAAGTCTATATGAACACAAGAATCCACGAATCCAATTATCAATTTATACAACTTGACTGAACCGAACCATGGATATATATCCCTTTTACATACTTCCCAATATTCCTTTTACATGACTCTACGGTTATAACCGTTTCCTGATATCATGGTTTCGGTCAGTCAGTCAATCAACTATACAATTAATACAATTTTACAAGATAACAATACAATCAAGACATCGCGGGGTTTTAAGGGGTAGATTGGTACGGAAGGTGTTAAAGGTGGCACGATGTGGTCAGACTTAACACACCTAACATGAATCCAGTTGCTGTTGTACCGTGGCATAAACGGTTCCTTGTACTATACGTGCCCTTAGTCTCTGGCATATAGCAACTCCCCTCGTATACACTGGTATCCTTCTGTACCAAGCTACAAACAACAGCGTTGACATAACATTACAACAATAGTTTACACTTTAAAATGTACCTTCTTATTCTGTAATTTTCTACTTCCCTCTTACCTTTGGGACTTACCGAGCGACCTGTTCGCTGACGACATTCTGTTTCTCTCTTCCTTGAATGTCGTCAGGTGATTTGAACCCGCCAGAGATTGAGCTATCGCAAGAAGACTTGGAGCAGTTTACTGAAGACCCTGCACTGTAGTTTCATTGTACATTTTTCCTTTCTGTACTTTTCATTTCCTGTTATGCCACTGTTTAGGCATCTTTTATTTCAGTTGTATTTCCTTTCATGTATTGTACAAAGAATGTTAATAAATAAAAGTTGCTGTTCTTTTTATTTTTGTCTCTTGTGTATTTATTTTATATTGCTTAGATACGCTTAGCGTATGTACTTCTGAGTATATACGTAGCGGACCTCGTCGCGTCTCCTTCACCGTACACTGGGAAGCGGGGCGTGACGGGTTTTGTTGGTGGCCCATGCAGGTCAGAGCTGTATGAATCCCTATCATGCAGTTCTGTTCTGCGTGAACAACCTAAGCAATATAACACAAGAACCAGCAACTAAAACATTCTTTACAATTCATGTTCCTTGAATCTTGTAATTTCATATTCCTTGAATCTTATCATTTCATGTACTTGAATCTGTCCTAACCCAAATTTTTCTTCAGGGTTATGGATTCCCCGAACAACACCAGCACCAACGTCAACAACACCCCTCCAGCACTACCCCTCACACCAGCTGTTCCTGCGCCACCTACCGAGCAAACAGTGCTACTTGAGGCAATCCGCAGCCTTCTCGAGGGACAGCAACAACTTCTGAACCGTCCCGAGACTGACGCTCCGGGGGTAAAGCAATTCAGGGCTTTACATCCAAAGCAGTTCTCAGGAAAGGGGAGCCCACTGGAAGCTGAGGAATGGGCTCAAAGTATCGAGGATGATCTGGCCGCAGCACAAGTGCCAGACATAGTTTGGGTCCGTGTGGCTAAACTACAGCTCACGGACAATGCTCGTAATTGGTGGAAGGCGGAAGAAAGCCGTCTTGCACAGCCTATTGAATGGAAAAAATTTCTCGAGAAGTTCGACGCGAAATACTTCCCTGTGACTGCCGGGTTTGCCATGGAGCAGCAGTTCATTCATCTACAGCAAGGATCGATGTAGGACAAATCGGTAGATGAATACGGCGCTGAATTCACCATGTTAAGCTGGTAAGATATGTCGCAATAGTTCGGTTTTTAAATATCACATACCACACAGCTAACACTATCATTGAACAGATTCGCGGCACATTTGATACCGACGGACGAGATCAGAGCCCGTCGCTTTCAACAAGGACTGGACACGGAGATTCAGGCTGCTCTAGCCACAGGAAAATTTTTGACTCATGAGGATGCTCTGGAAGCTGCCCGCAGTTATGAGGCAGTGATAAAAGCAAGGGGCAGATCTCAGTCTGCAGGAGTCAAGCTCCCTGCCAACCAGATGGCAGGTGGAGCCTCGTCCAGACCACCTTTTGTGCCAAGACGTCCTGGAGCACCAATCAGCAGACCCAGCCCAGCCTTTTGTAACTACTGCAAGAGAAATGGGCATCTGGCGAGAGATTGCCGACGTGCGAACAACCTTTGCTTGATCTGCGGCTCAGCTGCTCATGGTATTGGGGCTTGTCCTCATAAACAAAACCCAGTTGCTGCACCCAGGCCAGCAAACAATTATCCACAGCGTCCAGCCATCCAAGCCCCTGCTCCAAGACTTGCATTACCTGCACCACCCAGAGGACCGCAAGCTGCACCACCTCCCCGTCAGTTCCATCAAGCTCAAAGGAACGTTCTGAGGAATGCTCCTCAGACCAGGAGGAATATACCCAAGCGCCAGGCTTTCATGATGTCTGTGGAAGAAGCTGAGGCCACTGGCCAAGTCATTACTGGTAAACTTTCCTTCTCAAACTTATCTTTTAGTCTTGTTTACCTACACACTTTCCCTATACCTAAAACATATCTCATATACCTTAGGTACAATCCTAGTAGCTTCAATACCTGCAATTGCACTGTTTGATACTGGAGCATCCCACTGCTTTATGTCGCAACGGTTCGTCCGAACCCATGCGATTCCAGTCTCACCGCTTGTATCCAGCTAGAACGCCAGTTCCGGAAATGGCGTTCTAAAGGCAACTATGGGATACAGCTTGTGTCCAGTCGTCGTCTGCAGTCGAGAGTTTTATGTTGACTTTAAAGTACTGGACATACCAAACTTCGATGTGGTTCTAGGAATGGATTGTCTTGGAACCTTTTATGCTACCATCGATTGTCGTCAAAGGAGGGTAGTATTCGAGATTCCAGATCATTCGGTCTTCTATTTCAAGAGCGGAGATCGTACCGTGGAGCCAGGTACCTACAAAGCGAAGCCAAGGAAGCAGTAGTTGCAGCAGCTCAAGCAGAAGAAGAATTAACACCAGAGGTAGTTCGGGAGTTCGACGATATATTTCCTGACGATATATCAGTTTGCCTCCCGATCGAGCTCTTGAATTCAATATTGATTTAGTATCAGGAGCACAACCGGTGATCAAAGCACCGTATAGACTAAGTCCGGAAGGTTTGAAGGAAGTTCGAACACAGTTGGACGAATTATTGGCGAAAGGATGGATTCGTCCCAGCACTTCAAGTTGGAGAGCACCTGTACTACTGGTGAAGAAGAAGGAAGGTTCATACAGAATGTGCATCGATTATAGGGCCTTGAACGAAGTCACTATAAAGAACAATATCCACTCCTGCGCATCGATGATTTATTCGATCAGCTAAGTGGATCTTGTGTTTTCTCTAAATTGGATCTTCGTTCAGGTTATCATCAGGCGAAGGTCAAGGAAGTTGATATTCACAAAACAGCTTTCAGAACTCGCTATGGACATTACGAATTTCTAGTGATGCCATTTGGAGTGACCAATGCACCAGCAATATTCATGAACCTAATGAATCAAGTTTTCCGGGAGTATTTAGACAGGTTTGTTGTCATCTTCATCGACGACATCCTGGTATATTCTAAGAATCGGAAAGAGCATGCAGAGCATCTACGAATTGTCCTGGAAACTCTTCGTCAACATAAGCTTTATGCCAAATACAGCAAGTGCGAGTTTTGGCTAAATCAAGTTGGTTTTCTTGGACATATCGTATCAGGAGAAGGAATTTCTGTGGATCCAGCCAAAGTTTCAGCAGTTAGCGAATGGCCTACACCAAAGTCATTGAAGGACATTCGGAGTTTCTTGGGTTTAGCTGGATATTACAGAAGGTTCATTGAAGGATTCTCAAAGATAGAAACACCCCTGACCAAGCTCACACGAAAAGATGAAGAATTTGTGTGGTCAGAAGCATGCGAACAAGTTTTCGTAGAACTCAAGTCAAGATTGACATCTGCACCTATTCTCGTAATACCGGATCAATCTGGAGGATTCGAAGTGCATTGTGATGCATCCGGTAAGAGATTAGGATGTGTTCTACATCAGCACGGTAAGGTTGTGGGTTATGCTTCATGACAACTGAAGACTCATGAGCGCAATTATCCGACGCGTGATCTGGAGTTGGCAACCGTCATCTTTGCTCTCAAGATTTGGCGCCACTACTTACTTGGTGAACGATGTGAACATCTACATAGATCATAAAAGTCTGAAGTACGTGTTTACTCAGAAGGAGTTGAATATGCGGCAGAGAAGATGGTTAGAACTCATGGCGGACTTGACATCAACTTGCAATATCACCCAGGGAAGGTGAACGTAGTACCTAATGCTCTTAGTCGCCAACTGTTTACCCCAACCAGAGCAAGGCTCTGTTCAAATTCCAAGACGGGAAATGAAGCAACGCTTCTGATTCCCCCAATCAGAGCAAAACTCTACTTTGAAAATTTAAATTTTAATAAATAAAGCAACGCTTCAGATCCCCTGCGCTGCGTGCAACGCGCCACGTGTCAAAAGCTGATACTCCAGCGCAGCGCCCAAGGCAGTGCGCCCAATCAGAGCAAGGCTCTATTAAAAACAAAATTAACGGAAGCAACGCTTCAGATGATCTGCGCTCTGCGCTGCGCGCCACGTGGCAGCGCAGTTGAGCTGCGCTCTGCGCCGCGCGCCACGTGGCAGCGCAGTTGCGCTGCGCTCTGCGCCGCGCGACACGTGTCAAGCGCTGACGCGTTTGCGCCAAACAGAATTAAAATTCAGTAAAATCTTTCTGTTCTTGTTAAAACAAGAAGATTGTCTTCTGTAAAACAGAAGCCCTTTAATCAAAGATCGAACGGTGGGGAAAATTCCCCAGATCACTCAGAGAATGATCTCTTTAACAAATTTAACAAATTAACGGGCACTATATAAAGGCCCCTAGACCCCAATTCAAAAAAGATCAACACAGAGAGAAAAACAGAAGGAGAAGAGAGAAATCAAGAACTTCAAAACAGAGAGAACTCTGAGGAATTGAGAAGAACTCAAGAACAAAAAGGTAAAAGAGAAGGTTCTCTTCTGAATAGATCATTGATCTAAGAACAAGATCAATGATCCTCAATAAATAATAAATAATAACAGTGCCTTGCACTTCTTTATGAACCACTGGTTCTTTGAAAATCAGAAAAACTTGTTTTCTTTGATCTAAAATTGATCAAAATATAAAACAGTGCTCTGCACTTACAAAATTGGCACTGTTGCGCTCTTGGGTTGGCGCAAGCTACCAGAGAGCGCCACGTGTCAGCTCCAGGGCAAATTGCGCTTTGCGCTTTTGAAATAAGCACTGCTCTCTTAAATTGGCGCAACTCACCAGAGCGCGCCACGTGTCAGCAGCGCAACAGCGCAGCGCACTGCGCTTGCGCTCACCAGAGCGTGACACGTGTCACCTCCACATGCGTTTGCGCTCATTAATTGGCGCAAAGCGCCTGACAGGCCACATGGCCACTGTCAGATAATTAATGCACTGCATTATTGAAAAGAAAGGCCGAGCCCAATTAAAAAAGGCCTAACAGGCCTAACAAAATGCCATGCATTGTTTTAAAAAGGGCAGAGCCCAAACAAAGGTCTGTCAGACCAAAACATATGCTATGCATCATTTAAAAAAATAAGGGCAGAGCCCAAATAAAGGTCTAATAGACCAAACAAGAATGCCATGCATTATTAAACATGGGCAAAGCCCTAGCACAGGCCTAATAGGCCAAAAATAAAAACGTCGAGTATTCTCAACTGGACTTAACCCAATTATGGCCGTAAGTCCTCAAACTAAATTGACTGAGCAAGCTTGCTCTCTTAAATCAATTAACATCCGGTTCAAGAGTACATCTCTGAACTCCTCTGACACCTATCGTTGTAATCCTTCAACGACGTCAGAGAGGTAACGGGTCCCGACAACCACACATCCATACGGACTGCGGGGTCCCTAAACTCGTGGACTAATGCGTCCATAAACACACCCAGATGGACCGTGAGGTCCTTAAACCCACGGACTTATGCGTCCTTAAACTAACGGACTAATGCGTCCTTAAACACATCCATATGGACTATGGGGTCCTTAAACCCATGGACGTATGTGTCCTTAAACTAATATCTGTCCTCAAAACGGGCACAATGGACCGCAATGTCCTTAAACTACCTATGGACCACTACGTCTCTAAACTGGAACAATAGAGCCCTCAGACGCTCTTTTGTCGGATCTAAACGATCCCGTTTAAGTTGATCTTAGCCTCAAACATGGCTAATGCATCCTTAAACATTCAACCGAACTTCATCTCCTTAATCAATTTTGGTTCAAAGGTACATCTCCGAACTCTTCTGATTCCTGCCGTTGTAATCCCTCAACGTCGTCAGAGAGGTGACGGGTCCCGGTGGCCACACACATTAAACGGACCACTACGTCCCTAAACTGGAACACTAGAGCCCCCTAAATGCTCTTTCCGTTAAGTTGATCTTAGTCTCAAATCAAACTAACGTATCCTTAACGAACGTTTAAGTTGATCTTAGCCTCAATATGGCTAACGTATCCTTAAACTAAAAACCAAACCCAAATCTAAGTAACTACGGATTTGGACTAATTCACGTCCTACGGGCGACGGCATAACTTAGTCTCCGTATACAATCCACGGGCAACCACAAACAAAACAAACACACACGACACGAAGTGAACATCTGGAGAAGGAGAAAATGGTTACCGCGATGCGGTAGCGTAATTAACTGCAGGGGCTTGCGCCTGCAGGGAAGAGCGTCCCCACAATAAAAAAAAACCCTCACCATGAGGGGGAATCTGACGAAGTCTGCTACATCGGACGCATCCGCCTAAACCTCCGATACACGGTGCCATAAATCAACTTGGCATCTTCGGAGAGGTGGACGGATAGCCCTAAATATCATCTGCCCCGAATCTCAGGCAAGACGTCCTCACGTCGCCGCCGTCCTTCGGAGGGGAACAGATTCTGGCACGTCCGGTGGGACCTTTTCCTCTTTCCACTCCACACTTCGTGTGTCGTCTTCGCGAACGAATCGCGGTTTGTTAATGGTTGCTTTTGGATTTCAAGTTACTAAGGTTTGGTCTTTTGCCTGGCGCAGAAATCAAGCATCAATGGCCTCTAACTGCTCGAGCTGCTCGAAGTGCAAGTGCAATCAACGCTCCGCCTCACCTGGAGGCGTAGCCTACGGGCCTCACGCAGCCTCCATCCTTGCCATGCCGGTAGAACAGGTGACCCGGGCCACCACCGGCCTGTTTTTCGGGACCATGCTCCGCCTGCAAGCTTCGCTGTTCCAGTGCCCGCACCAGAAGCGAACAAGAAGTCAGTCTTCAATCGGCTCGCTGCTGTGACTGTAGGGTGTTTTTCATCACCCCATTGAGATGGGAATACGCGCACGCTTGTCAGGCGTACTACAGATTCCCCCTGCCTAGGGTAGGCTGGAATTTAATGATTGTGGGGATCCGAATCTCCGGCGGCCGCGGACTAAGCTGCCGTTAATTACCCCTCGCCTTTGGGGCGAGGGAACCTCCGATTAACGGGTTAAACTGGTCATGCGAACTCAATGTGCAGTGTGCGTGTGTGCTGTTTTGGAGGGGGGTTTGAATATATCGGGAGCCACGCAGAGTTTTTACGGGGACAGTGTCGCGGAGTATGTGTATGTGTACATTTGTATACATATGTATATATATACATGTATATATAAGTAAAGGGGAAAAAGACATCCAAAGGATGAGTGGGGCCAGCGCCTAGGCGCTTGAGCGCGAGCGCGCCACGTGTCGGCACGTGGGCGCTTTGCGCTCGAGCGCAGAGTGCTGGAGCGCAACGCGCCACGTGTCGGCACGAGGGCGACTTGCGCTCGGGCGCTTGCGCTGGAGCGCAAGAGCGCCACGTGTCGGCACGAGGGCGACTTGCGCTCGGGCGCTTGCGCTGGAGCGCAAGCACGCCACGTGTCGACACCGGGGTGACTTACGCTCGGGCGCTTGCGCTGGAGCGCAAGAGCGCCACGTGTCGGCACGAGGGCGACTTGCGCTCGAGCGCTTGCGCTGGAGCGCAAGCGCGCCACGTGTCGGCACGTGGGCGCTCTGCGCTTGAGCGCCGGCGAGAAAAAGAGGCTTTTAGCCTAAAAAGATTTCTCTGAAGAGAAATCAAAGAGGAGTTGGACTCTTGAGTGTTTTTTTTTCTTTTTTTTAGGGTTTAGTGAAAGGGGTTCTTCTTCTTCCTCCTCTGTTAGCTGGATCTTGAAGATCAAGAGATATGGGATTTTAAAAATCACTCCTTTTTGAGATCTAATGGAAGATATGAGTTCCCCTTGATGGGTTTTGTGGTGAAAAACTAATTTGTTCTATAAAAAGGAGAGTAGAACTCTTGATTTAATTCAAAAGAAAGAAGAAGGTTTTGGAACCTTGGAGAAGGAAGAAAGATCTCAGATCTGAGACTTTTTTGGAGAGAGAAAAAGTTGTTGGGATATTTCATTATCCTTGCCTTTATAGGCCATACATTTTACACATAGCCCCTTGGGGTTCACAAAATGGCATTTTGCCTATCCCATGGCTCATGTGCCATTTCTTTTTGCACATAAGCCATGGGCTTTACAAAAATTTGGCTTTATGCCTATTTTTCTTACATTTATCCATGAAATAAAATAAAAGAAATACAACAAAATTATTTATTACAAAATTTTTATCTTAGCATGGGAGGAGGCCGGCCGCTTCATGTTCGGGCTCGACCCGGGCATGGGCCCACTGGATCTGAGCTTGGGCCCACTTGGCTTGGGGTTGACTTTGATTTTGACTTGGTCAACCGGGGTGTAAATTTTTACCACAACAAATTGCCCCCCATCAATAAATGCACACCACATATGTGGGTCGTGTGCATGAAATTGATGGATCTTCTTTCACGTGGAGGCGACTTGATTTGGTTCCCGCTTTTTGGGAAGCTAGCACTGCCCTTTTTACGACATGGACGGTCGTTGCTTGACATGTCTCCGAGACGGAGTGTCCGTGATAGACGTTTTCCCTGGCCCGGAGTTATCTGGTTCCCGCTTTGTAGGAATCCTGCGCTGCCCTTTTTGCGACTTGGACGGTCGGTGCTGCCCTTTTAGCGACGTGGACGGTCGGTTCTGCCCTTTTTGCGACTTGGACGGTCGATACTGCCCTTTTAGCGACGTGGACAGTCGGTGCTGCCCTTTTAGCGACGTGGACGGTCAGTTCTGCCCTTTTTGCGACTTGGACGGTCGGTGCTGCCCTTTTAGCGACGTGGACGGTCGATGCTGCCCTTTTAGCGACGTGGACGGTCGATGCTGCCCTTTTAGCGACGTGGACGGTCGGTTCTGCCATTTTAGCGACGTGGACGGTCGGTGCTGCCCTTTTAGCGACGTGGACGGGCGATGCTGCCCTTTTAGCGACGTGGACGGTCGATGCTGCCATTTTTGCGACTTGGACGGTCGGTGCTGCCCTTTTAGCGACGTGGACGGTCGATGCTGCCCTTTTAGCGACGTGGACGGTCGGTGCTGCCATTTTAGCGACGTGGACGGTCGGTGCTGCCCTTTTAGCGACGTGGACGGTCGGTGCTGCCCTTTTAGCGACGTGGACGGTCGATGCTGCCATTTTAGCGACTTGGACGGTCGGTGCTGCCATTTTTGCGACTTGGATGGTCGATGCTGCCATTTTAGCGACTTGGACGGTCGATGCTGCCATTTTAGCGACTTAGACGGTCGGTGCTTGATTTGACTTGCTCTGCTTCTTGCAATGTCAGGGGTAGACTTGACTTGCTCCGCTTCTTGCGGTGTCGGAGTGGAAGTTGACTTGTTGATATTGATTTGGGTTGACATCAGCATCGCTATACTGGAATATGGTACCAGGAGCGAATCATCATCTGTCATGGAGAGGATTTTGGGATTTTAGTTTTTGTTTGGCATCTGCATTGCTGCACTGGAATAATGCCAGGAGCAACTCATCATTTGCCCCGAGAGGATTTGGGAGAAATTGGGATTGTTTTACGCCCGTGGATTGTATACGGTTTTGCAGGACGTATGATCCAGACCGTAGGGCCGGAAAAATTTTGGGACTTTGTCGGCGTCTGCATCGCTGCACTGGAATATGGTACCAGAAGCGACTCATCATTCGCCGTTGGGGTATGCGATTTGGAATTTGGTTGGCGTCTGCATCGCTGCACTGGAATATAGTACCAGGAGCGACTCATCATTCGCCATTTGGGGATTGGGGAGCGGTGGCTTAGGAGATAGGTTTAGATCCCTATCGCCTAAGGCTTTTCAATTTTATGGGCCGTGAAGGTCCCATAAAAGCATTTCCTCCCTACGAGTCGTAAGGATCCCGCAGGTGTATTTTCTCCTTAAGAGTCGTGAGGACTCCTAAGTGTGTTTTTCCTTTATGAGTCATAAGGATCCCACAAAGGTTTGTTCTCCTCATGTATCGTGAGGACACATGAGTGGGTCTTCTTAATGGAGCATAATTCCAAAGGCGGAGACCAGCCGCGTAACTGGTAATTGTGGTGGGGCATGGGTATGACGAGAATTATTTGAGCCCGTGGATTGTATACGGTAGTCAACTTGGGGACCAACCGTAGGGCTGGGAGAATTTTGAGAAGTTGGATTTTGGTTGGCGTCTGCATCGCTGCACTGGAATATGGTACCAGGAGCGACTCATCATTCGCCGTTTGGGGACTTGGAATTTGGATCTTGTTTGGCATCAGCATTGCTGCACTGGAATAATGCCAGGAGCAACTCATCATTTGCCATGGGAGGACTTGGGATTTGGGTTTTGGTCGGCATCAGCACCGCTAACACTGAAGCGAAATGCCAGGAGCGACTCATCATTTGCCGTTGCCCGTTGGGGAACGATGGCTTAGGAGACAGGTTTGGGTCCCTATCACCTAAGGCTTTTCAATTTTATGGGCCGTGAGGGTCCCATAAAAGCATTTTCTCCCTACGAGTCGTAAGGATCCCGCAGGTGTATTTTCTCCTTAGGAATCGTGAGGATTCCTAAGTGTGTTGCTTCTTTGTGAGTCGTAAGGATCTCACGCAGGGGTTTTCTCCTCATAAGGTCGAGAGGACTTTATGAGTGTATTTCATCTCTTTTCACGAGTTTGCGCCCTTTCGGGTTTTCACAGACTCGCCGGTAGTCCTGCTATTTTTACTCACGGAGCCCTTTCGGGTTTTTATCCGTGCACGTTTCGCTTGTGGACATACCGTTTATTTCTTCTTCTTTTTTTCTTTTTCTTTCTTTTTCCTTTTTTTTGCCGCTGGTGGGACTTTAAAAGTAGTCTCACCAGCAGGATTTGGGAGAAATAGGGGTCATTTACGCCCGTGGATTGTATACGGTTTTGCAGGATGTCTGATCTAGACCGTAGGGCTGATGTGCTCAATTCGCCTGCGACTTGGAGCATTCACGTGTAGTATTTTTTGAGATATCGGCCATTGATGGGTGGCATGGGCCTTTCTCCCTCGGCGCTTATTAGTTGGTAGGATCCTCCGTCAAACACTTTCTCGACGACGTATGGTCCTTCCCAGTTCGGCTCGAATTTTCCCTTGGCATGTCGATTGGGGATGATCGGTCTTTTGAGGACCAACACCAATTCACCTTTCTTGAAATCGCGGAGATGGGTTATCTTGTCATAGGCCCGTGACATTTGGGCTCGGTATAGCTCCATATTTTGCTGCACCGCGAGCCTTTTTTCTTCGAGGGCATCAAGTTCTTCAAGTCGAAGGAGCATGTTTTCCTCCTCCGTCAACTCGTGCTGAATGGCCATTCTTAAGCTTGGAACTTCAACTTCGAGGGGGAGGACCGCCTCCACTCCGAAGAGCAATGAGTATGGAGTGGACTGAGTTGGAGTACGGTGCGTGGTACGATACGCCCACAACGCCTCGTGAAGTTTGAGATTCCAGTCTCTCTTGTTGGCTGAAGCATTTTTCCTCAGGAGCTTGCATAGAGTCTTATTGAAGGCTTCGGCTAGCCCATTGGCTCTTGGATTATAGATGGAGGAATATCTCCAGTCTATCTTGTACTGAGTAGCGAACCTTGAGACATTGAAGCTCTTGAAAGAAGGCCCGTTGTCAGAAATGATTCTTCTTGGTGTACCGAAGCGGTATAGAATATTATGCTGGAAGAATGTCAGAATATCTTTTGTCTTGACTTCTTTTAGCGGGACAGCTTCAGCCCATCTGGAGAAGTAGTCTGTCGCGGCCAGTATAAACCGATGGCCTTTGGATGACGGAGGATCAATTGGGCCAACAATGTCGGTGCCCCAGACTTCGAAGGGCCACGACGCCACCGTAGGATGCAACGGATTGGGATGCTTGTGAATGAAATCACCATGGATTTGGCAGATCTGATATTTCTTTGCATGCTCTCCGCAATCCCGTATCATGGTGGGCCAGTAATACCCAAGCCATTTGATTTGAAGTCGCATCTTGGGGCCAGATTGGTGAGCACCGCAAACACCCGAGTGGACATCTTTCATGACCTTTTGGGCTTCGGCCAATGACAGACACCTGAGCCAGAGTTGGTCATATGACCTGCGGTATAACGTGTCATTTACAAACACGTATCGGAGAGCTCTTTTCTTCAGTTGAATCCTCGCAGATTTTTCTTTGGGCAGCTTGTCGTATCGGAGGTACTCTATGAAGGGTTCTCTCCAATCGGGCTCGTCTTGGATGATCGAAGCTTCTTCCGCAGGACTGCTCTTCTGTTCCGCACTTTCCTCTTCTCGTAGAGAGACTGGGGGTAGAATTTGCCGGCTCCTGACTGTGATCAGAATTTCGTCCATGTCAGGATCAGCCAGCTCCTTGGCCAAGCGAGCGAGTACATCAGCCTTTCCGTTCAACGCTCTAGGGACTCTCGTTAGTTCAATGTGAGTGAACCGTTTCATGAGTTCCACCACTCGACCTCTGTACCGAGCTAACTCGGGTTTGTATATCTTATAGTCTCCGCTTACTTGGTTGACAACAAGCTGGGAGTCACCGTAAACCCGGAGCCGAAGAATTTCCATTTCTATGGCGAGCTCCAAACCAGCTATCAGGGCTTCATACTCAGCTTCATTGTTTGTCCGAGGCTCGGTGAGAGCAAAAGAACGCCGTAGGGTTCCCATTGATGGTGTGATGAACACCAATCCTATCCCTGCTTTTATCTCCGGGACGCTTGATTTACTGGAGGTCCTTATTGACGAGGTTCCATCGAAGTAGAGCTCCCAACATGGCTCATCTTCCTCGAGGTGCAGCACTTGTTCATCGGGTAACTCACAATTTAGCGGCGACCCTTCTGGTATGGGATGAGCAGCGAAAAAGTCTGCAAGAGCTTGCCCTTTTACTGCTTTCTGAGGGGTATAAACTATGTCAAACTCAAGTAGCATGACAGCCCATCTTGCCATTCTGCCGGCTAGGCTTGCTTTGGTCATCAAGTGTTTGAGCGGGTCGACCTTGGAGATCAGCATAACCCGATGAGCGAGCAAATAGTGCCTCAGCTTCTTCACAGCAAATATCAGAGCCAGGCATTGCTTTTCGATTGGGGAGTAGTTGTGTTCCGCCCCGACTAGAGTTCGACTGAGGTAGTAGAGGGCATTTTCTTTTCCCTCCTCGTTATTCTGAGCAAGGAGCGCACCGAGTGACTCGTCCAGCGCGGCAGTGTAGAGAATCAGTGGTTTATTTGGAATGGGAGCGGCCAGCACCGGAGGGTGCAACAAGTACTGTTTGATGCTTTCGAACGCTGCTTGACATTCGGCATCCCAGATAAAAGGAGCTCCTTTCTTCATGAGCTTTGAGAAGGGCCTGCATCTCCCCGATAAATTTGAGATAAACCTCCGTATATAAGCAAGCTTGCCTTGAAAAGATCTCAGCTGCGTCAGACTCTTCGGAAGGGGCATCTCCATGATGGCCTTTATCTTTGATGGGTCAACTTCGATCCCTCGATGTCGAACTATGAAGCCCAGGAATTTTCCCGATGACACGCCAAAAGCGCACTTTAAAGGATTCATCTTCAGATCGTATTGCCTCAGTCTGGTGAGAACGGTCCTGAGATCTTGGATATGATCGGCCTTGGCTTTAGTCTTGATGACCAGATCATCAACATAGCATTCGACGACTTTATGGATTAGGTCATCAAAGATATTAGTCATTGCCCTCTGATATGTAGCACCCGCGTTCTTCAGTCCGAATGGCATTACCTTGTAGCAATATATCCCGATCGGGGTTCGAAATGCTGTGTGCTTCTCATCCTCAGGCGACATCTTGATCTGATTATATCCAGACGAGCCGTCCATAAAGGTGAACAGTTCATAATTTGAGGTGTCATCGACCATCATTTCCATGACCGGTAGCGGGAAGTCGTCTTTAGGACATGCCTTGTTGAGGTCCCTGAAATCGACACAAACTCGGATCTGCCCATTTTTCTTCTTCACTGGGACTACGCATGCGATCCAGTCCGCATATTTCTCTTCTCTGATGAAGCCGGCATCGATGAGCTTCTTAGTTTCCTCGATGACCTTTTCTTCTAGTTCCCTTCTCATTCTTCGAGGAGCTTGTTTGACTGGCTTAGCATCAGGAGATATAGCCAGCTTATGCACGGCTACCCCAGGGGAAAGGCCAGGCATTTCTTTGTACGTCCACGCGAAGCAGTCGACGAACTCACGCAGCAGGGCAATTATCTGCTCTTTCATTTCCTCCGACAAGAGTGAGCTGATGTAGGTCGGCCTTGGATTATCGGACGTTCCTAAGTCAATCTCGGTTAGCTCATCAAAGGTTGCTTGTCCGCCATCTTCGAGCTCTTGAGGAGCTTCTTCTGGCTCGGCTATCTCGTCATCATCATTTTATCTTTCGCTGGCCTCACCAACATGGATCATGTAGCACGCTTTGGAATCAGGTTGAATGTAGCCTATGCCCCGTCTATCTGGAATTCGTCCATCGATGAGTGCTCGGACCTGGGACGGATACCATAGCCCTTCGTAAAACTTTACTTCGGACTCCGTTTGATATAACCGGTATCCGCACTTCTTAAAGTATTCCCGCATCTCGGGCGCATAGTATCGGGGATTGAGGACGGCTCTTATGCCTCTCTCATAGGGAAGGCACGCGACAGAAAGATCATCCGGGTGCACAACGGGGTTTGACCTGTAAAACAGGATGCCCTTCTGTCCATTTTTCCTCCCGGGCACGTAGAAAGTTTTCAGCTGATCCACGGTAGAGACTGACAATGCGTCGAGCTCTTTGCACATCCGTTCCGGCACCCTTGTGATGGCCAGGGACCCTTCTGCGACTTTGAAGGTCTCTCGTAGTTTCGCTTGCTGCATGGGGGGCCAATCTGCACAGCTGTTGCACGGCAGGTCCTCTTCTTCTGACTCTTCAGTGTCACTGCCAAGATGAGGGCGGAATTTGCTGCTAGATGGGCCTTCGGTAACAGATTCGTCCATATCGCTGCCGAAATGAGGGCGAGTTTTACGGAAGGACGGGCTTCCAGCGTCGGACTCATCAGTGTCGCTGCCGAAACGCGGGCACACTTAGGTATTTTTGCTTTTGAAAGTGACAGCCGGCGCAGATTTGCTTTTGAGTCTTGGGGCCGGTCTATCCTCGGTTAGTTGTGGCTTAGCATTTTGGTGGTTCATAAAGTACCGAGAATCTTCATATCGGACTTCATGCACACCAAACGGCTGGATGTCTCCGTCAATGCGTCTTTCTTCGCCATTTTTAGTATACTTCATGCATTGATGGAGAGTTGACAGAATGATGCCGTAATCGTGGAGCCACGGCCGTCCCAAGAGAATCTTATAAGACGTGTCGGCGTCGATCACGTATATCTTAGCTTCAGTTTGCAGATCCCCGAATTTGATTGGCAAAGCTATAGACCCCAGAACTTGCTGGCAATTTTGGTTGAAGCCTTGAATGACAATCCTTTCCCTTGACAGGTGTCGGACGTCCATTGACAAACTCTTCGGAGTTCGCAAGTTCATGATGTTCACTGAGGACCCCGGATCAATCAATATGCGATTAATTCGATCTCCGTCGCTGTACCCGGTCACATAAAGTGGCCGATTATGCTCAGCCGTTCCCAGTAGCAAGTCTTCATCCTTAAATGTGACTGCGGCGGCATGCAGAGCGTGCTGGGCTTCTTTCATATTAATTTCCGCAAAGTGAGCCTGATACCGCTCGGGGTTTTGTAGAGCGTGAATGAGAACATCTCTAAGCTCCTTAGATAGGACCAAAGCGTCGTAGATGCTCAGGAGAGACGGAAGCTTCCGGAGATGTGCCAAGACATTATAGTCCACTGAGGAAGGACTTATGTTTTCATCAGTCGGTTCTCTGCCATCTTCTTCATTAGCAACTTGTTTTTCCTTCCCTTTTGGGGCGTTGCCCTGATTTGGCGGTAGAGCCCTGCCGCTTCTGAGCTGGATTTGATTGGCCTTTGTGGCGAGCTCCTCGTCCTCTTCAGGAAAACAGAGCTCATCCTCGGAGTCACTGCCAAGATGGATGGCGTAGCAGGTCACTACTGGGATTTCTTCATTGGAGTCTTCTTCTAACTCCTTCAGAATTTCAGCCGCTTGTACAGGGAAGAACTCCTTCAATTGAATCAATGTTCTTTCCTTTTGTTCATATTCTTCGAGGGAATCGATATATTTTTGAATGGTCGATCTCCCTGCAGACTCTCTTTCGCGCCGAGCTACACTTTTCTTCTTCTTGAGCTTCTTAGATTTTGAGCCTGATGGAGCCGCCTTGGCAGCTGGACTGGTAGGCTTCTTCTGCCCTTCCCATTCCATCCTGGGTTCTTTCCGAAGTAGCTTTATCATCTTCTTCGTCTTATTAGATATGTGTGTACTCCACGGAGGCCGCGATGAGTCAGTTTCGTTTGTCAGGGCAGCAGGTTCAGCTGTCTGCTCCCAGAAGGCTTCAACTTTTGTCTGTATAAAGTTGGAGGTTGCAACTTGATTGTTCACCAACACGCTTTTAGACAGCTCGATCTCTCCAGCCTTGTACTGCTTCTCGACCCAGTCTTTGAAGATATAGCAATCCTCGATCGCATGGCTCACTACTCGGTGGTACGGACAATACAGAGGATTGTCGGTCATTTTTGCTTCTTGGGGTCTTTTCGACTCCGGCAATTGTAGGCCGTTGTTCAAGGCATCTTTAAATATCTTGCGAACCTTGTCCCTTCTGAAAGAGTAAACCTTGTTCTTTTTCTGCTCTAGGGTGGGCCCATCTCCTCCCAGCAATGGCTTTCGAGACCGGTTAGTTTTGGATTCGGCCGCCCTTCGCTTTTCTTCACTGTCGGATGCATTGAATACATTGGTACTACTGGAGCTCCCGCTTCTACGGTTGTCGTCCCGCTTGCTTTTCCAAGTTTTGTCTCTCTGAGAATCCGATGGGGACTCGTGCTTCGAGCGTTCCAACATTTGGGCTTTCTTGGTTAGCTCATGAAATGTCTTAAGGCCCGCTGTGCACAAGAATGGGACCATCCAATTGCTGAGATTCCCAATGAGAAGGCTGACGGATTGGTCCTGCTCCAGCGGCGGTTCGCACTTGACTGTGAGATTGCGCCATCGGGCGATAAAGTCGGTATTGCTTTCATTCTTCCCCGGCTTGGTCCTCACAAGGTCGGCAATGGAGATTTTATCACTGACGCTCATGAACCTTTGCCGAAACAGGGACTCCATTTGGGCAAAGGTAATACAGATCCGTCCGGTATACTCGCATACCAGTCGAAGGCGACGCCGGTCAGGCTGTTGACAAACTGACGAAGAAGGAGCGGGTCATTACCCCCTGTATTTCCGCACGATGCTTTGAAGTGGGCAACGTGCTGATTTGCATTCCCCGTTCTATCAAATCTTCCGAACTTAGGAATGACGTAGCCGCTTGGGAACTCAATCAGATCGTATTGCGCGGGATATGGCCGCCCACTACTGCCGATTTCTTTCTGAGTTTCAGCTTCGGCCACCAATGTTTTAACTTTGCTGGTGACTAAATCCATTATCCGATCCTGTGTTAGCGGGATAGTGCTATCAGGGGCCAAGGCGTCCCCAGAAGCGGAGTGCGGCCGGCTTTCATGCGGCTCGACCAGTCTTGGTCCTAAAGGAACAGGCATTGGCTGCCTCGGATTGTCATCACCCGGCTGATTAGTAGCGGCTTGTGCTTGATTGGGAGGTGCTCGAGCAATTTGAGCCGTAAGCTGCATCACCACGTTCGTTAAGTCGTCAATCTTCGAATAGAGCTTGGCCATCTCTTTATCTTTGCTCCTGAGCTGTTTTCGAAGCTCTTGAAGCAGCTCTTGCTCCGCAGTCCTGGGGCGGAAAGTTGGCTCTTCCTCGCTGTCCGAGCTTGACTCTGCATGGACCGAGGGGTCTTTCTGCCTATCATCCTCATCGAGAGGGTTTTCTTCATCCAGCGGGGGCGGCTGTTCTTGGGCGGCGGCAACCACATTCAGGCTAGATTGGGCTTGAGATGTGGTGGCCCCATCCTTGCTTTTGCTGCGAAGGTTGTCGCTGGGGCGACCGCCCGCCATATAGACCGTATGGATGATATATCCGGCCGTCTTTCTATCATTGGCAGCTGATTTCACGGATTGCTGTCTTGACCCCCTTGTTTCGGTTGTTGGTAGTCGATTGAAGGCGGCTGGCCTAACCAGTTTCTTGAGTGGTGATGGCGCTTCCTTTTTGGATTTTCCCCGCTGCTTTCGTGCGGCACAGAGCGCCTGATAGACCCTTGAAGAGACAGTGTCATACTTTTTATGTTGGGGCCAGGACACGTCTCTTTGTAGCGCTGTTCGGACTGCTGTCTTCTTGATCCTGGTGGTCATGGCATTTTTCTGAACCCACTTCAGAGGCTCGAAGGAATTGCTGATTCTTACGTCCGACTCAGCCGTCGTCGCGGGGCAACCCTGCACTTGGAACTTCACACGATTCCATTTGGTCGAAGCCCTGGCCCTCTTGTTGGCTCGATACCTGAGCCGCTTCTGCCTTAATTTCTCTGTTCTAAGCACCTGGCAGACTTCGGCTCTTTGGGAAGATGCCGTAGACCGGGCGATGGAGGATTTTGGAGATACAATCGATTGTGCATTTGTTGGAGTCATCGCCTGAGCTCGTCCGCAGCATTTGATGTTGCCTTTCGCACCGGAAGCCTTGCCCCCAGCTGGAGCGCCAGGGAGTCGTTCAGACACCATCTTAAGTTTCGGTTGTGGTGCCTTAGCAATCACGACATTCGGCCTCTTGCCCCTTGGGATCGGCATGGCCACCTGTTCCGCTGGGATTTCCGCCAGATGAGCGCTTCCGGTAGGTTAGATGATGACGGAGCCAAACTGGCGGGGCAGTTCCTCCCACTGTCGACTGAGGCTTGCGGGGAGAACCACACGAGCGTTGATCTTGACCACGTACGGAATCGGGGTCACGTTGGAAGCTGAATTCGTCTGGGGAGACATTGTCGTCGAAGGTTGATTGCTGCATGGAAAAAAAACATCATTTCAGTATAGGCAATCGATATGTGTATTGATTGAGTTCGCATGAACGTTTAACCCGAAATATGGGAGGAGAGATTGGTCCCACTGGGCGTGCCAGAATCTGTAGGGTGTTTTTCATCACCCCATTGATATGGGAATACGCGCACGCTTGTCAGGGGTACTACAGATTCCCCCTGCCTAGGGTAGGCTGGAATTTAATGATTGTGGGGATCCGAATCTCCGGCGGCCGCGGACTAAGCTGCCGTTAATTACCCCTCGCCTTTGGGGCGAGGGAACCTCCGATTAACGGGTTAAACTGGTCATGCGAACTCAATGTGCAGTGTGCGTGTGTGTTGTTTTGGAGGGGGGTTTGAATATATCGGGAGCCACGCAGAGTTTTTACGGGGGTCCCGCTACCCGGATAGTGGGCTGGGGGTCAAGGGAGCTAGCAGCCTCCTTGCGGGGTGCGGGGCAGCGCCCCGTTAGAAATTTTTTTCTAACAGGGACAGTGTCGCGGAGTATGTGTATGTGTACATTTGTATACATATGTATATATATACATGTATATATAAGTAAAGGGGAAAAAGACATCCAAAGGATGCGTGGGGCCAGCGCCTAGGCGCTTGAGCGCGAGCGCGCCACGTGTCGGCACGTGGGCGCTTTGCGCTCGAGCGCAGAGTGCTGGAGCGCAACGCGCCACATGTCGGCACGAGGGCGACTTGCGCTCGAGCGCTTGCGCTGGAGCGCAAGAGCGCCACGTGTCGGCACGAGGACGACTTGCGCTCGGGCGCTTGCGCTGGAGCGCAAGCACGCCACGTGTCGACACCGGGGTGACTTGCGCTCGGGCGCTTGCGCTGGAGCGCAAGAGCGCCACGTGTCGGCACGAGGGCGACTTGCGCTCGAGCGCTTGCGCTGGAGCGCAAGCGCGCCACGTGTCGGCACGTGGGCGCTCTGCGCTTGAGCGCCGGCGAGAAAAAGAGGCTTTTAGCCTAAAAAGATTTCTCTGAAGAGAAATCAAAGAGGAGTTGGACTCTTGAGTGTTTTTTTTTCTTTTTTTTTTAGGGTTTAGTGAAAGGGGTTCTTCTTCTTCCTCCTCTGTTAGCTGGATCTTGAAGATCAAGAGATATGGGATTTTAAAAATCACTCCTTTTTGAGATCTAATGGAAGATCTGAGTTCCCCTTGATGGGTTTTGTGGTGAAAAACTAATTTGTTCTATAAAAAGGAGAGTAGAACTCTTGATTTAATTCAAAAGAAAGAAGAAGGTTTTGGAACCTTGGAGAAGGAAGAAAGATCTCAGATCTGAGACTTTTTTGGAGAGAGAAAAAGTTGTTGGGATATTTCATTATCCTTGCCTTTATAGGCCATACATTTTACACATAACCCTTTGGGGTTCACAAAATGGCATTTTGCCTATCCCATGGCTCATGTGCCATTTCTTTTTGCACATAAGCCATGGGCTTTACAAAAATTTGGCTTTATGCCTATTTTTCTTACATTTATCCATGAAATAAAATAAAAGAAATACAACAAAATTATTTATTACAAAATTTTTATCTTGGCATGGGAGGAGGCCGGCCGCTTCATGTTCGGGCTCGACCCGGGCATGGGCCCACTGGATCTGGGCTTGGGCCCACTTGGCTTGGGGTTGACTTTGATTTTGACTTGGTCAACCGGGGTGTAAATTTTTACCCCAACAGCGACGACCCCTTTCAACGGGTCGTCCAATATCAAACCAGCAGCCTCGGTCTTTGCCAGGCTAGATCAGAACTCTGATGGGCCCGCCAAGAAGCCTATGAACCCTGAAATAGCCATCCCGAGAAAGACAGCCACCCCTGCTCCAGAAGTCGTCAAGGCGGCTTCTCCTGTTAAACAGTCAGTCTTTTCAAGGCTGACTATTCCGGCTCCTACCCTTGCTCGAGGATCTGTCTTTGACAGATTGAATATCGCCCCTCAAAGGACAACCTCAGTCTTCAAGAGGCTAACACCAGCGGCGCCTCATCCAGACAGAGGGCAAGAAGAAGCTATCTCTATCGCCAAGCCAGCCCCAACGGCTCGTCATGCTCAACGTCGCCATTGGCGACGAGTAAGGAAGGCAGGGGGTAACTCCCCCTCAGGGCTAACTCCACCTGCTCCAGTGGTGGAAGTTAATGCTGCTGTTCCAACTGGGAACAGCTTTGAACCACTTAGGAGTGTACGAAAGAACTCTCCAACTGCTATATTGAAAAGATCTCCTCCACCTGCGGAGACGGTTCTGGAAACGAAGCTGGAGCAGCCCCCTCAACGGCTGTCCTCCAAAATATACAAGGTCTGGCGAAGGGTGCAAGACTCCGTAATTGACCAAGGTCACTCTCGTCAACAGAAGAGGGTAAAAGTCCAAGAAGAAAAGAACCGTCCGGACAGACAACAAAGGACGACCACTACCTGGGTGCCCGCTGCAACGGCCCCCTCAACTTTAACGGCTCACAAGAGAAGGAGGCCGGAGAAAATTCCCACGCCCGCGGCAAATGTCAGAGGCAGTGAACCTAAACGCCCTAAGTCCGGGGGTATCGTGGTTCATACTGTATACATGGCGTCGGGAAAGGATGACAGCCATACATCTACAGGTCATAGGCTGCTTACACGGTCAGTGACCAAAGCTCAGGAGCAACAACAAAAGCTCCAGGAGATGATGAACGCGATGGCTGCACTCACTGGGCCAAAAAAAAGCCCTGAAGCGTCATCTGATCAACGCCAGGAGCAAGAAACTGACGCTGAATTCCTTCATTGGATATTGGAGAAGAAGGATAAAGAGGCTGCTGAACAAGCAGCCAACATAAAGCGAATGGCCCTCCTGTTCCAGGACATGGTTGGAATGATGATTCAACAAGATCCTCCTACCGAAGATCCTCCGATCATCCTTGAAGACGACGGGGGAGAAACGTCAAATCCTCTACCAGTTCTGTCAACGGCTAAGGAGGAGACAATCTCCAAAGCTGACTTGGACGACTATATAGCTCAGCAGATCCGGGTTCATCAGGCGACTGAGGCAGCCGGTCAGGTCGTAAAAACGGTACGGCCATATCCGAGTTGATATGACCAGATCAAGTACCCGCCGGGCTATACAATACCGAAATTCCATGTCTATAAGGGAACTGGCAATCCCCACCAACATGTTGCCCAGTTCAGGGCGCTCTGCGGTAACACCGACGGTGATGATAAATTGCTGCTTCGCCAGTTCGTTGGTAGCTTATCGGATACAGCATTCGAATGGTACTCCGAGCTCCCAAACGACTCTATCAAAACCTTCGCGGAAATGGAGCTGCTGTTTACCCAGCGTTTCGCAAGCGCCAGCGAACGCACCCCGATAACGGCGTTGATTAATGCCAGGGTGAAACCAGGCGAAACATGGGTTCAGTATGCGATACGGTGGAGGAACCTATGGTCAAAATGTGAACAACGCATTGAAGAGGCACCGGCAGTGGGTATGTTTGTTGGAACCCTCGATCCGCAGGCGACCATATCCCAGTTCATGATGTTTTTTAAGCCGACTACCTTCTAGGCCCTGATCGACAAGCTAGCTCAAATGGATCAGATGGGCCACAGACCACCCCCGTCGAAGCCGGACTATCGAAACTAGAAGGGGAAGGGAAAAGCGATCGTTGTCGCTAATGCTCAACAACAGCCGAGCAACTTGAAACCGGCTGTTCGTCAAAATAATATGCGGCCGCGTACGCCCCTTGAAGAAAGGC
Organism: Agapanthus africanus; assembly: GCA_030015575.1. Lineage (NCBI taxonomy): Eukaryota > Viridiplantae > Streptophyta > Magnoliopsida > Asparagales > Amaryllidaceae > Agapanthus > Agapanthus africanus. The sequence continues at coordinate 36,430,815 of CM057339.1, forward strand.
TAAGACGTCCTTACTCGTTTCCTCGAGATAAAACGAGGAGACTGTTTGAGCTGGCATTGCGCAACCGACTCATAAATCTGCCGGATCCAAGACGTCCGTCGCAGCCAAATGATGTCAATGACCCCAACTACTATCCTTATCATCGAGTACTGGGTCATCCGATCGAAGATTGCTACGTCTTTAAAAACTGGATTGAGGATCAGTACCAACAGGGCAAGTTTGCGTTGTCCGACAGATGGAAGGTGAATCCGCCGCAGCCTCATACCCCTAAAAGGATGAATACGCCGGGGGAAACATGCTCTCTCGTTGAAGAAGCCCCATGGGAGGTCGTGCTATCAACCAAGACAAAGAGGATGCTAAACGATCTTCAAACATGCCCAGCGATCAGGTGGAAGAACCCGTTGGAACCTCAGATCATTGAAGAGATGTTGAAACCGCATCCAACTCCAAAGACCAATGGTGGTGGCCCAAGCACTCACAACCAGCCGTCAAAATCTTCAAAGAAGAAGAAGAAAAAAGCCAAGAAGCCCGTGAAGCCTGGCGACAAGCGCACAGACTTACAAAAACAAATTGACACGCTGGAGGAATACAACCAGAAGGCACGGACTCCCATTACACTGCAAGAGTTCCTCAACCACGTCTTTCAAGAAGAAGATGAGGAGGAGAGTTCGTCGGATGAATCAGAAGAATACGTGGCGAGCTGTCATATGATCTCCTATTCGTTTACAGATGATGAGGAAACTCTTTGTGCTGAAAAGCCGGGGGCAGATCCTAAGCCAGAACTTCTAGGACCATCAGACGAAATGATTGATGCATTCCTGAACGAAGCCCGTCTTAAAAGCAAAACTGATCGGGAACGCGAGGCGGTCATATTTGAAAGGGCCAAACACCAGCGACTTGACGAAACAGTTGGAGTACTCCCGCTGGAGCAAAGTACGTCCCCTACAGATAAAAGCAAATTCAAGACGAGGAAAAGGTTTGCTAAGGCCATATCCATGGGTATGAAGCTACCATCCTCTAAAGGAAACATTACTGGTGAAGTGGAAATGCACCCTTCATACTGCTTGTATCATCAAAAGGTTTCGCACCCCACCGAAGAGTGCAAAGCTTTCAACAAATGGTGGCAGGGGTATGTCGCCCACCGGCAACATTTTAAACGGGAGAAGCGCAAAACTCGTCGGGAGCGGAAAAATACGACCGAGGGGCGTGACAGAACTACCGGCAATTGTCACATGGTTAACGTCGGGAAATCACAAGTGCTCACATTCGGGAGCGATTCTGACGAGGAGTTGGCTCTTAGCCCCCTCTTTAAAGAGTCCACTTCAGGAAAAGAAGAAGAGCCGAAGGTTTGCGAGAATATCCGGCTGCGTAATCGGACGCTACCCGAAAAGAATCTCGGGCCCTCAAACAAAAAAGATAAAAAGAAAGAAAAGGTCTCTGAGGATATCGCCCTAGATGACCAAGTCATGGAAGAGCTAACTGCCAAGGACCCGCCGAAGAAAAATAAGGTGGATTACAACGTTCTAGCGCATCTGAGGAAGCTACCCTCGCAGCTCAGCATTCTTGACGCCCTTTTACTATCAAAGGAGGAAAGAGATTCATTAATCAAGGCACTACAGGAGCCCGAGCAATTCCAAGCTTTCCTGGCCGAAGAAAAGATGAAGGATGAATTGGAGGAAGTGCACACGGCCGATGTCACTTTTGGCAATGAAGACCTTCTCCTTGGGACGTGCGAACACAATCGCCCCTTCTATGTCTCAGGATACTGCTATGATATAAAAATAGGCAAAATCCTGGTCGACAATGGATCCTCCGTTAATCTCCTCAACGTGCGGGTGTTAAAAGAAATCTGCTTGAGCGTCCAGCACCTTGCTCGGGATAAGATCACTATCTCCGGGTTTGACTCTCAATCATCAAGAACTCTTGGGTCTGTGATACTGACGCTACGCTTTGGGTTGCTCATCACGGACATTAAATTCCACGTCATAGACGCCAAGACATGCTACAATGCTCTGCTCGGCCGACCATGGTTACACGAATACAACATCATCCCCTCTACACAGCATCAGTGTATGAAATATTTTAAGGATGGTCTCGAGTATACCGTGATGGGAGAACTGAACCCGTTTTCCGTGAACGAAGTCCGCAAGTATGAAGATGCAAAATACTTCTTACCGGATTTTGAAGACACGGAGAGGTGTCACAAGCCGGAGAACAAAGTTAACGCCACCATCCCTGTCTTCAGCAGTGATACCGAGGAAGAAGAGGAGATAGTTTATTCGGGTCCACCCCAATACAACAAACCGGGACCATCGGCTCCTACATTGATCTTTGGTAGTGACTCGGAAGATGAAGTCCATGCTGTATTCTCCGCTCGGCCTTCAATACAAACATCCGCTGACGAAGAGCAGAGTCTGCAAGTCGCCGTGGTGCCGCTTAAACATTATAAAAAACTGGATGCGCTCGATACCTACACGGTAGAGGAGCTGCGGACGTTATATGTCCCTCCTAAGCGAGAAGGCGAAAAGGCAATTCTATTCTACCGCTCTGAAGAAACCAAAGTGGAGAAAGAAATCTGGCTTGGTATGGATCCTACGCTTGACAAGCTTCAGCCCATCCGTTTACCCAGATATTACACAGAAGGCTTGAAAAGGCTGTTGAAGCGCCAGGGGATATCCTTCAAACAGACCGCTCGAAAATCCAAATTCTATGACAGGGTTTGGAACGTCCCCGGAACTCAGCACAAGCTGCCTAGTGGGAAGATGGAAACAATCGGGCTCGGATACATTCGGTACAAGAAACGAGAGCTGCTCCACGACTGTTATGTCATACATGACTTCAATGAAGAAGCAGATGCTCAATGGGAGGACATTAATACTGAACCAGTAAAAGTTCCTGATGTAAAGGTGCCCAGTCCGTCGTTCGAAGAACAAATGGACAAGGTTATAAGGGAAGCTGGTCAAAAAGTCCGAGACGACCACAACCACGAAATGGCCATCTACGAGAAAGCCAAAACGCAACGCCTCCTCCAACAGGCCGTGAAAGATGAAAATGCCGCTCCCTGTCAACCTGTTATAAAAAAGGCTCGACGCAGAGGCAGAAACAAGTCTAAAGGCCAAAAAGGCGCTCAAAAACAACAAAGCAGGACTAAGAAGCTACGCGAGCAGGAATTGAGCGGTACAGATCTGTCCCTCGTAAAGAAAATGAGTCGAGCGTACTCTTTTCCTCGGGACAAGACGAAGAGAATACTTGACCTCTCTCTAAAACATCAGATGCTTATACTTCCGGAGTCCAAGCACCCTGAGCAAGCAGGCGGAGTCTCTCACCCAAACTATTGCTCTTACCATCGAGTAATAGGGCATCCTCTCGAAGACTGCTTTACCTTCAAGAACTGGGTTTAAGATCAGTATCAGCTCGGCAAGTTCGCTCTGTCTGACAACTGGAGGGTAACGCCGCCACAGAAGCTCGAACCCGAAGCCATGAAAACAGAACCAGCTCCACATTGGTCTTGGAAGCGAATTCGTACTTGTCATATGATAACGATATCGAAGGAAGAGCCCGAGAACATGGATGGCCTTCCCTGGTGCTTCGAAAACAGCAACGATGAGGTGATCTCAGAATTTCCGCCAGCGCCGAAAGAGCTGGAGGATAGAATACATACCACTGCAGATAACCTTAAGAAAATTGAGTTGGGGACGGCAAACGACCCGCGACCGACATTCGTCAGCGAGCTGCTATCTGAAGAAAGGGCGGCTGCGTTAAAAGACGTGCTTATGCAGTACAGAGATTGCTTCGCGTGGAACTATTCCGAAATGCCAGGACTAGATCCAGAAATTGCTGTGCATAAATTGGCGATATCTCCGGACGTCAAGCCGGTCAAACAAGCGCCAAGAAGAATGAGGCTCGAGCTTGAGATGGGTATCAATGCCGAGGTCAAGAAGCTAATCAACTCTGGCTTTATCCAGGAGGTTCAATATCCTGAATGGATCGCCAACATCGTCCCAGTGATGAAGAAAAATGGGACAGTACGCATATGCGTGGACTTCCGGGATCTCAATAAGGCCTGCCCGAAGGACGATTTCCCAGTGCCAGTCACTGACCTGATGATAGATAACACGTCCACTCACGAAGTTTTCTCCTTCATGGATGGCTCATCAGGATATAATCAGATCAAGACGCATCCAGAAGACCAGAAACACACCGCTTTTCGGACTCCTCTGGGAATATTCTGTTATAAGGTGATGCTCTTCGGTCTAAAGAACGCCGGTGCTACTTATCAGAGGGCCATGACGAAGATCTTCGATGACCTTGTATATGAAATCGTCGAATGCTATATCGACGACCTCGTGGTTAAAAGCAAATCATACGAGGAACATCTCGATCATCTGAAGACCATATTTCAACGCCTTCGACAATACAACTTGAAGATGAATCCTCTCAAGTGCGCATTCGGAGTTTCCTCGGGCAAATTCCTGGGATTCGTCGTCCGACACCGAGGTATCGAGATAAATCCGTCGAAGATTAAGGCGATCATGGAAATGCCTCCGCCGAGAACTCTCAAACAGCTGCGGTCTCTCCAGGGAAAGCTCGCGTATATACGGCGATTTATAGCTAATCTTTCAGGCAAGTGCCGCCCTTACAGTCACCTAATGAAGAAGGGAACCCCGTTCCCCTCAATCGGCGGGGCCTATGCGCCACCCGGTCCGTCCTTGGGTCGATCGCTTCGCTCGTTTGGGATAAAAAATGCCAAAGCGCGCTAGACGAAATCAAGCAGTACTTGCAAAACCCACCAGTGCTGGCTGCTCCGGTCAAGGAAAAGCCCCTCATTCTCTATACGACTGCCCTCGAAGGTTCTTTAGGCGGATTATGGGTGTAAGAGAATGACCAAGGGAAAGAAAGAGCACTCTACTATTTAAGTCGAGTCCTGCTGGGGGCAGAGAGCAATTACTCCCCCATTGAAAAACACTGCCTGGCGTTGATCTTTGCGATAACAAAGCTCAGGCACTATGCGTTGGCGCATGAAATCCGTCTCATTTCGAAGGCGGACCCCCTTAAATATTTAATGTCGAAAGCCATATTGACAGGGAGACTCGCTAAATGGGCTCTGCTCTTGATGGAGTTCTCGATAACCTATCAGCCTCTCAAGGCAATAAAAGGCCAGGCCATCTCCGACTTCCTCGCTGAGCATCCGATACCTGCCGATTCCCCTCTGAATTGCGAATTGCCAGACGAACATGCGTTTGACGCGATCGATGGGAGCGATACCCGATGGGAGCTTTATTTTGATGGAGTATCTTCCATGAAGAAGCGCAAACAAAGTACCCCTATAATCAAATCGAGGGTAGGCCGTATCTTCGTGAATCCACAAGGAGGGATAATGCGCTTTGCTTTCTCCTTAACAGAACCGAGGACGAACAATGAAGCCGAATACGAAGCTTTGATAGCAGGCCTCGAGATCGCCATCGACATGGGAATTGAGAACCTCCTCATATATGGAGACTCCTAACTGGTTGTCAATCAAGTAAATGGTGACTACCAAATATGCAAACCAGAGCTGGTGAAGTACGGCGAAAAAGTGCAACAACTGTTGACCCAAATTCCTACCTACACTTTGGAAAACATACCGCGTGCGGAAAACAGCAAAGCGAACGCATTAGCCAAGCTCGCTAAAGAACTGGCTGACGAGAATCTCGATGATGTCAGAATTGTAGTACAAAGCCGTCGGGTGCTTGCCCCAGCAGAAATATCTTCGGAATCACTCGAAGGAAAGGGAGCGACTGAGCAGATGGCCCTGCAAACAAAAGACCGGGAAAAGGCTGAGGATTGAAGAGAAGTCTTTATAGACTACTTCAAATACCGTCAAACGCCCGAAGATGCGTCCTCAAGACATCAGCTTATAAAATGAGCTCTGTCTTTCGCCTTCGTCAATGATACTCTGTACAAGAGGTCGTTTGATTCTCTGTGGTTGAGATCCCTAGGACCTGACGAAGCGAAAAGAGTTGTTCAGGAAGTTCATGACGGACTCTGCAGTTCTCACCAAGCAGGCCCGAAGATGAAGCTGAAAATAAAACGGATGGGTTACTACTGGCCCACGATGATTCAGGACTGCCTCGAATATGCAAAGCAATGCCACTCATGCCAGATTCATGGGGACTTCATCCATCAGCATCTAAATCCACTACATCCAACGGTGGCTAGCTGGCCATTCGAAATGTGGGGAACTGACATAGTCGGCCCTATCGAACCAGCATCGTCCAAGGGACATCGTTTCATCCTGGCGACGACTGACTACTTCTCCAAATGGGCAGAAGCGGTACCATTGAGAGAAGTGAAGACGAAGAATATCCTCCATTTCTTCAAGACGCACGTCATATATCGGTTTGGAACCCCGCGACGGATTATCTCCGATAACGGGCCAGCCTAGAGAAGCCACAAGATCAGTCGCGTTGCGCAACAACATAATATAGACTGGAGATATTCCTCAGTTTATAATCCGCGAGGTAACGGTCTAGCTGAGGCCTTCAACAAGACGTTAACAAAGATCGTGAAGAAGACGGTGTCCCGAAATAAGAAGGACTGGCATGAGAGACTGCAAGAAGCTCTCTGGGCGTATCGGACCACGTTCAAGACGGCCACGAACACAACGCCGTACGTGTTGGTATTCGGTACAGAAGCGGTACTCCCCCTCGAGATAGAGTTACCCTCTCTACGAGTGGCAGTCCATTATGAGCTAACGGATGAAGAGAATGCTCACCTTCGCCTCGAGGAGCTCGATGCCCTTGATGAAACCCGGCTCATAGCGCAACAAAATCTGAAGGCTTATAAAGCGAAGATGACGCGCTCATATGAAAGATTAACCCGGCCGTGGACATTCCGCCAAGGCGAACTCGTGCTAGTGGTAAAAAGGCGTATGATTCCCAATCGCGCCAAGCGGGAAAATTCGAGCCGAACTATGAAGGCCCGTACATCATAGATAAGGTCTACCAGGGTGGAGCCTATCTACTCATGGATATACAAGGCGAAACGCCTTTCAGGCCAATAAACGGTCGCTTCCTGAAGAAATACCGCGCCTAACGAATCACAGCCTAGGTCAATGATAGATGACGACGACTATGTCCGCTCGCTATCTTCCTAAGCCCAAAACTCTATAAGTAGTAGATGGCCTTCTTCGCCACGGACCGAAATGTCCTTAAACTAATGCCGGACCGAAACGTCCTTAAACTAATACAGGACCGAAACGTCCTTAAACTAATACCGGACCGAAACGTCCTTAAACTAATGTCGGACCGAAACGTTCTTAAACTAATGATGGAACGAAACGTCCTTAAACTAATGACGGACCGAAATGTCTTTAAACTAACGATGGACCGAAACATCCTAAAACTAGCTGACGACCGAAACGTTTTTAAACTACTACCGCAGCATCCTCAGGCTGACGAGAATAAAATATATATATATATATATATATATATATAAAAGGAAGAATAATAAAAATGGTATGTCCATAAGCAAAATGGGCACGGATGAAAACCCGAAAGGGATCCGTGAGTAAAAACAGCAGGGCTACCGGCGAGTGTTCGTAAAAACCCGAAAGGGCGCAACCTCGTTAGAAAAAAAAAGAATAAAAAGAATAAAAAGAAAAGAAAAAAACGGTATATCCATAAGCAAAATGGGCACGGATGAAAACCCGAAAGGGCTCCGTGAGTAAAAATAGCAGGGCTACCGGCGAGTGTTTGTGAAAACCCGAAAGGGCGCAACCTCGTTAAAGGACACTTGCAGGGTCCTCTCGACCTTGTAAGGAGAAACCACCCGCGTGAGATCCTTATGACTCACAAGGGAGCAACACACTTAGGGATCCTCACGATTCCTAAGAACAAAATACACTTGCGAGATCCTCACGACTCGTAAGGAGAACTCTCTTATGGGACCCTCACGGCTCATAAGATTTGAAAGTCTTAAGTAACAGAGACCTAAACCTGTGCTTAAGCAAACCCCTCACAACCTTTGGATATTGCCCTACAAGCGGCTCATACTGACCCTTGTATACAATCCACGGGCGCGAACAAACATTTCCCTAACCAAGTCCTATCCGTGACTGGGGATATATTCGCATGATGAACAACCCTTGTAAGTCCTCTCAACTTACAAGGAGAAAAACCCTCTTGTAGGATCCTTACGACTTACAGAGGAACATACACTTAGGAATCCTCACGATTCCTAAGGAGAAAATACACCTACAAGATCCTCACGACTTGTAGGGAGAAATACCTTTGTGAGACCCCTACGGCTCATGAAGCCAAAAGCCTTAGTTGACAGGACCTTAACCCTGTTCGCTAAGCCACCTTTGTTCGACATCGACAGAGGCAAATGATGATTCGCTCCTGACAATATTCCAGTTGTAGCGATACTGATGCCGAAATCGGTATCTAATTTCAGGTTTACGGCGAAAAGCCAGTAGGCCGCACATGCATACGAAATAGCCGAAATGATGGGGCAACTTGCAACAAAACGCAACAAGTAAAAACGTATGCACACAAAATAGCCGAAATGATTTGGCAACTCGCAATAAAAAGCAGCGAGTAAAAATAAAATAAATAGCCGAAATGATTGGGCAATCGCGACCTTCGCGATATAAAAGCTGAAATGATAGAGCATCGCGGAAATAAAATAAAAAAATATATATGAAACCTTCGCCCTACAGTTGAGATCACATCGATCCCTGTATATAATTCAAGGGCACAAACAAGGATGGAACCACATCTTCCCAGCCGGCTCCGCCAGAAAGTAAAGCCAAATCTCGACGGTTCATCAACAGCCTAGAGACGACTGTGACATTCGTCTCGATACAACAGATGCAGTGCCAGCAAACGAAGCGAAGATCAGATTCCTAGCTTCGCAGTCTTGACGGCAACTCATATAAATCCCGAAAGATAACCAGAGATCATTTCAACCCTAGGGAAACCAGTGTCCCTGGCAAACTCCTCAATTCAAGGAAACTAGCGTCCTTGATGAGAGCCTCCTGAGTTGCGTCGGCCCGCAGAGAAACCAGTGTCTCCGCAGGAATACTTCGATTCGTTTCAACCCCGAAGAAACCAGTGTCTTCGGCAAAATCCTTCGACTCAGGGAAACCAGTGTCCTTGACGAGAACATCCTGATTCGCATCGACCCGCAGAGAAACTAGCGTCTTTGCAGGAACACATCGATTCGTTTCAACCCCAGGGAAACCAGTGTCCCTGGTAAACTCAATTCAGGGAAACTAGCGTCCTTGATGAGAGATTCCTGATGCGCATCGGCCCGCAGAGAAACCAGTGTCTCCGCAGGAATACTCCGATTCGTTTCAACTTCGAGGAAACTAACGTCCTCGGCAAAATACTTCGACTCAGGGAAACCAGCGTCCTTGACGAGAACATCCTGATTCGCGTCGACCCGCAGAGAAACTAGCGTCTTTGCAGGAACACATCGATTCATTTTAACCCAGGGAAACCAGTGTCCCTGGCAAATTCCTCAATTCAGGGAAACTAGCGCCCTTGATGAGAGACTCCTGATTCGCGTCGACCCGCAGAGAAACCAGTGTCTCCGCAGGAATACTCCAATTCGTTTCAACTTCGAGGAAACTAGCGTCCTCGGCAAAATACTTCGACTCAGGGAAACCAGTGTCCTTGACGAGAACATCCTGATTCGCGTCGACCCGCAGAGAAACTAGCGTCTTTGTAGGAACACATCGATTCGTTTCAACCCCAGGGAAACCAGTGTCCTTGGCAAATTTCTCAATTCAGGGAAACTAGCGTCCTTAATGAGAGACTCCTGATTCGCGGCCCGCAGAGAAACCAGTTTCTCCGCAGGAATACTCCGATTCGTTTCAACCCCGAAAAAACCAGTGTCTTCGGCAGAATCCTTCGACTCAGGAAAACCAGTGTCCTTGACGAGAACACCTCGATTCGCGTCGGCCTGCAGAGAAACTAGCGTCTTTGCAGGAGCACCTCGACTCGTTTCAACCCCAGGGAAACCAGTGTCCTTGGCAAACTCCTCGACTCAGGGAAACTAGCGTCCTTGATGAGAGCCTCCTGATTCGTGTCGGCCCGCAAAGAAACCAGTGTCTCCGCGAGAACTTCCCAATTCGTTTCAACTTACAAGATAAAGCCTTAGGCGGAAGGAATTAAAAAGCTTGTTTCCTAAGTACTGGGACCCGGCAAGTCAGTCCAAAACGGCCTCTTGTAAACTATTCACGGGTCTCACTCTCCAAAGTCGAATCTCGATAAGGAGGGAAACAACCGCTTACAAGTTCTCTCGACTCGTAAGAGGGAAAATTCTCTTATAGGATCCTTACGACCTATAAGAGAAAACACACTTAGGAATCCTCACGATTCCTAAGGAGAAGATCCACCTACGAGATCCTCTCGATCCGTAGGGAGAAAAGTCTCTATGAGACCCTTACGGCTCATAGAATTGAAAAGTCTTAGGCAGCAGAGCTGAACCTACGGCCTAAGCCATTACTATCTCTTGAAGAAACTAAGATGTTTACTCTATTATCTGTCAACCATATTCACTAAGGTAACATGCGGATAATAAAAGAAAGAAGAAAGCGACAGAAAGAACGTTTGATTGGCGTTGGATCAAGCATTCGAGACACACTCATTCATGCATGTGCAAAAGACTCAGAACGAGGAATAAGACAAGCTGAAATAAAAATTTTCCATTCATATTTCAAAAGGGTTCTTACAATCATAAAGAAATAAATAACATTGTTGAAACGTTTACAATGGTATAATCTCAGACCGAGGACATGGATTGAGGAACTCGAAAGTAACCCTATCTAAGACTTTCCAAGCCTCGCGGACCATCCTAGTATGCTTTCTTTCGCGAGCACAAGCGTCAGGGTCCCCCCTGATGTCTTCCTCCCTCCAATAAGCAGCGAGTATGGAGGACTGTTGGAAAGCCTGGTGCAGGAGATCGACAAGATTGTCTCGCCATCTCTTCGAGATTAGGTGCATCAGATACACTGAGTACACCTTATCCTCAGCAGCATCCAACGCCCCAAGCGGCACGCCGGAACAGAATAAGGGAAGTGCTTCCTAAATAGCTCCCACGATAAGCTTCAGGAGAGAGGAACGTCGGGGAAGCAGTTGACCGTTATATGCGTCGAAGCGGCTCATGATCTCGGCACACTCCGCATTCATGAATTCTCGTTTCTGAGAACGGCCGAGTCGGCGGATGTCTCCGTAAGAAATGATTTCATCAAGGTCGTACATGTGGGCGTCCATTGTTACTGTAAAAGAAGATTAACAGAATTAGCCGACATACTAACTAAGCGAGTTCTTATTAAAAAAACGGGCACAGGGAGTTCGACTCCTCGAGAGCAATGCTATGCAAACAGGAGTGACACCTGTCAAAATTCAATAATAAGGGGAATTTAAAGAAATTCCCCGAGAACTCTGAGATCCTTACTATTAAAAGATGATATAATCCATTAAAGGTAAAACTCCATTTTTAATCTTCATTATACATGATTAAACTCTCAAGAGTTCACCATTTTTAGATCAAAAGATCTATGTTTTGCCAAAGATGCAAAGCTCTGTTCATGGGTTAAAAAACCCTGAAGCAGATTCTTGAGAGCGAGGCTCTATTGGTTAAACCCCAAAGGGGTTTTCTTTAGATCAAAAATCTATAAGAGCAAGGCTCTATTAATTAAAATTAATTTGATTCAAGATTAATTTTTACCTAAAAAGATTCTTTTAAAAGAAAATTTAACTCTGAGAGTTCTTGAAGGCAAGAGCAGAGCTCTGAAGTTTTGAAAGTAAAAATATTAAAGATGATAATCATCTGTTGAGGACCAAAGGTCCTATTTATAGGCGTCAAGTGCCCTTTCAACTTCCGAAAGTTACCGCGACGATTGGAATTCTGTCACCATTGCGCTTACGTTTTGGGGCTACGTAAGCGCAACAGTGAGGGGCATTTGTTTACCCCAACCAGAGCAAGGCTCTGTTCAAATTCCAAGACGGGAAATGAAACAACACTTCTGATTCCCCCAATCAGAGCAAAGCTCTACTTTGAAAATTTAAATTTTAATAAATGAAGCAACACTTCAGATCCCCTGCGCTGCGCGCAACGCGCCACGTGTCAAAAGCTGATACGCCAGCACAGCGCTCAAGGCAGTGCTCCCAATCAGAGTAAGGCTCTATTAAAAACAAAATTAAAGGAAGTAACGCTTCAGATGATCTGCGCTCTGCGCTGCGCGCCACGTGGCAGCGCAGTTGCGCTGCGCTCTGCGCCACACGATACGTGGCAGCGCAGTTGCGCTGCGCGACACGTGTCAAGCGCTGACGCGTTTGCGCCAAACAGAATTAAAATTCAGTAAGATCTTTCTGTTCTTATTAAAACAAGAATATTGTCTTCTGTAAAACAGAAGCCCTTGGATCAAAGATCCAACGGTGGGGAAAATTCCCCAGATCACTCAGAGAATGATCTCTTTAACAAATTTAACAAATTAACGGGCACTATATAAAGGCCCCTAGACCCCAATTCAAAAAGGATCAACACAGAGAGAAAAACAGAAGGAGAAGAGAGAAATCAAGAACTTCAAAACAGAGAGAACTCTGAGGAATTGAGAAGAACTCAAGAACAAAAAGGTAAAAGAGAAGGTTCTCTTCTGAATAGATCATTGATCTAAGAACATGATCAATGATCCTCAATAAATAATAAATAATAACAGTGTCTTGCACTTCTTTATGAACCACTGGTTCTTTGAAAACAAGAAAAACTTGTTTTCTTTGATCTAAAATTGATCAAAATATAAAACAGTGCCCTGCACTTGTAAAATTGGCACTGTTGCGCTCTTGAGTTGGCGCAAGCCACCAGAGAGCGCCACATGTCAGCTCCAGGGCAAATTGCGCTTTGCGCTTTTGAAATAGAGTACTGCTCTCTTAAATTGGCGCAACTCACCAGAGCGCGCCACGTGTCAGCAGCGCAACAGCGCAGCGTACTGTCGCAGCGCACTGCGCTTGCGCTCACCAGAGCGTGACATATGTCACCTCCACATGCGTTTGCGCTCATTAATTGGCGCAAAGCGTCTGACAGGCCACATGGCCACTGTCAGATAATTAATGCACTGCATTATTGAAAAGAAGGGCCGAGCCCAATTAAAAAAGGCTTAACAGGCCTAACAAAATGCCATGCATTGTTTTAAAAAGGGCAGAGCCCAAACAAAGGTCTGTCAGACCAAAACAGATGCTATGCATCATTTAAAGAAATAAGGGCAGAGCCCAAATAAAGGTCTAATAGACCAAACAAGAATGCCATGCATTATTAAACATGGGCAAAGCCCTAGCACAGGCCTAATAGGCCAAAAATAAAAACGTCGAGTATTCTCAACTGGACTTAACCCAATCATGGCCGTAAGTCCTCAAACTAAATTGACTGAGCAAGATCGCTCTCTTAAATCAATTTACATCCGGTTCAAGGGTACATCTCTGAACTCCTCTGACACCTATCATTGTAATCCTTCAACGACGTCAGAGAGGTAACGGGTCCCGACGACCACACATCCATACGGACTGCGGGGTCCCTAAACTCGTGGACTAATGCGTCCTTAAACACACCCAGATGGACTGTGGGGTCCTTAAACCCACGGACTTATGCGTCCTTAAACTAACGGACTAATGCGTCCTTAAACACATCCATATGGACTATGGGGTCCTTAAACCCATGGACATATGCGTCCTTAAACTAATATCTGTCCTCAAAACGGGCACAATGGACCGCAATGTCCTTAAACTACCTATGGACCACTACGTCCCTAAACTGGAACAATAGAGCCCTCAAACGCTCTTTTGTCGGATCTAAACGATCCCGTTTAAGTTGATCTTAGCCTCAAACATGGCTAATGCATCCTTAAACATTCAACCGGACTTCATCTCCTTAATCAACTTTGGTTCAAGGGTACATCTCCGAACTCCTCTGATTCCTGCCGTTGTAATCCCTCAACGTCGTCAGAGAGGTGACGGGTCCCGGTACACACATTAAACGGACCACTACGTCCCTAAACTGGAACACTAGAGCCCCCTAAATGCTCTTTCCGTTAAGTTGATCTTGGTCTCAAATCAGACTAACGTATCCTTAACGAACGTTTAAGTTGATCTTAGCCTCAATATGGCTAACGTATCCTTAAACTAAAAACCAAACCCAAATCTAAGTAACTACGGATTTGAACTAATCCACGTCCTACGGGCGACGGCATAACTTAGTCTCCGTATACAATCCACGGGCAACCACAAACAAAACAAACACACACGACACGAAGTGAATATCTGGAGAAGGAGAAAGTGGTTACCGCGATGCAGTAGCGTAATTAACTGCAGGGGCTTGCGCCTGCAGGGAAGAGCGTCCCACAATCAAAAAAAAACCTCACCATGAGGGGGAATCTGACGAAGTCTGCTACATCGGACGCATCCGCCTAAACCTCCGATACACGGTGCCATAAATCAACTTGGCATCTTCGGAGAGATGGACGGATAGCCCCAAATAGCATCTGCCCCGAATCTCAGGCAAGACGTCCTCACGTCACCGCCGTCCTTCGGAGGGGAACACCAACCATTATCAATGAATCTCACCGCTCAGTGGAAGCTTCAGCAAGACTTGCATCAGATGGAGATAGAAGTAGTCATGCCAGGTAATGCTTCAAGTTTGATGAATCTACAAGTTCAATCAACCATTGTCAATCAGATTAAAGCAGCTCAAGCAAGTGATGCTAAGTTGCAAAGGATCACAGAACAAGTGGAGAATGGACTCAGAACAGACTTCATCATCCATGAAGACGGATCTTTGAGATACGGCAGCAGATTGTGTGTACCAAAAGGTCCTGTTCAGGAAGAGTTAATGAAAGAAGCTCACAGCTCTCCCTACTCAGTACATCCTGGAGGTACCAAAATGTACAAAGATCTACGTCAGAATTATTGGTGGCATGGAATGAAGTGTGAAGTAGCCAGAAGCGTCGCAAAATGTTTGGTGTGTCAGCAAGTAAAGGCTGAACATCACAGGACAGCTGGACTACTTCAACCGTTACCAATCCCAGAATGGAAGTGGCAGCACATCACGATGGACTTTATGACTGCTCTTCCTCGCAGCACAAAGGGTAACGATGCTATATGGGTCATTGTGGATCGACTCACAAAGTCGGCTCACTTCATCCCATTTCGAGTTGGCCAATCAACTGAGACACTAGCAAAGAAGTACATGGAGGTAATAATCTAATTACGATTTAAACTCTTCATAATGTACTATCTCTGATACCCATGAACTCAAACAGAAAATTGTGAGACTTCATGGAGTACCGGTCTGCATTGTCTCCGATCGTGACACCAGGTTCCGATCACAATTTTGGCAGAGTCTGCAAGCTAGCTTGGGAACAAGTCTGAACTTCAGCACGGCTTATCATCCACAAACAGATGGTCAGTCGGAACGAACTATTCAGATCTTGGAGGATATGCTCAGAGCGTGTATGCTAGACTTCAAAGGATCGTGGGAAGATCACCTGCATCTTGTGGAGTTCGCGTACAATAACAGCTACCAAGCAAGCATAGCAATGGCACCTTTTGCAGCATTGTATGGAAGGAAGTGCCGATCACCATTAAGTTGGGACGACATCGGAGATAGGGAACTTCTTGGACCAGAGATGATAGTAGCGACCGTTGATGTGGTTCGTACTATCAGGGAAAGAATGCGTATAGCCCAAGATCGACAGAAACACTGGGATGATGTAAAGAGACGACACTTAGAGTTCCAGCCAGGAGACCATGTATTCTTGAAGATATCTCTGAACCGCGGAGTGATCCGATTTGGAAGACGGGGTAAATTGAGTCCGAGATATATTGGACCGTTCGACATACTCGAACAAGTCGGTGAAGTGGCATACCGCTTAGCGCTTCCACCCTCATTGGAAGGAGTGTATAACGTGTTCTACATATCCCAACTCAGAAAGTATGTGAGTGACCCCAGCCATGTACTTGATCATTCCGAGCTCACTATACAGCCCGACTTGTCTTGTGAGTAACAGCCTATAGAGATCCTGGACAGGAAAGTGAAGACGCTTCGGAACAAGGAAGTTAACTTGGTCCGGGTAATGTGGAGGAAAGACACTCCAGGAGAATCCACGTGGGAAAGGGAAGATGAAATGCGTGCAAGATATCCTCACCTCTTTGTAAACTAGTCCTCAAATAAAAGTTGTAAATTTCAAGGACGAAATTTTTGCAAGGAGGGTAGATTGTAACAACTCCAAATTTTGTATAAATAAAATTGATTTAAATTTGAAGTATACTTGGGGTATTTAATATTGCTGTTACCACTTTAAGTATTTATTTTCCCACAATAATTATAAGAAGGAGCTTGTAGCTCATTGGTAACACCTTGCACTACTGAACCAAGCCACCAGAGTTCAAATCTCATGCCCCACATTATTTTTAGATTATTTTTCTTTTAAAATTCTTGGAAGCCCAGCAGTCCACAGGCCATAACTCCCAAAAGTTGAACTGAACCCTAAAAAGTAAAAATACCAGGAGCTACGTCAGAAGAATCCCCACTCAACGGCACCCCGAGTCGGCCGGCGGATCGGCCGACTCAGGCCGGCGCCGCCGGCCGGACTCGGCCGGACGGCCAAGTCGCCAATACGAAATTTTTACCTTTTCGTATTCTCAACTCCCTTGTATACTCTAAATGCTTGGATCGGTTCCAGAATCTTAAATACATCCTATTTACTACAAATTTTAATGTTTTTTCTTTAATTTTTACAATTTTTTTTAAAATAAAAACCTTTCACCTACCCTACCCTAGCCTACCCTATAAATAGACCCCCCTACCCTCTACCCTCTCATCCCAAAACACTAGGTTACTCTCTCAAAAATTTTACAAGAAGGGTGTACTTTGAAATCGAGTTCACGGCGAAGCTCTGACGGAATTCCGGCGACGTTTTTTGAAACAACCGGCGATGAAGCAACGCCTCGACAACTCATCTAGTTCCCCTATACTCTTTAGTATAGATCGAAACCCGTAAGTCGCATTCTATCTCCCTTTCTAATTCTCAAAAATACGAATTTACGAAACCCGACGGAATCGGAACAAATCCAATTTCCGATTCGGTTTTCTATAAAATTCCACTTCTAATCAATTCAATCATGCCTAAACATCTTTATCTTGATTATTAAACTTATAAAAAGCAATTTGAATAAGTTTTCACACATGAAATGATAACCTTTTCAATTTACCGTATTTTTTTCACTTTAATACCATCATATTTCAATTTCACATTTAATTCACTAGTAAAATAAGGGGTTGCCCCTACGGATAACAACATCCGTAGGGGCAGTTAAAGTTTGGCCCTACGGATTAATCCGTAGGGCCAAACGGTTGCCCCTACGGTCCTTCAATATTTAATTAAAAATTATTAAATCTTAAAGTGTTGTTTGCCCCTATGGAGCCGCAAACCAAGCACCTACGGGTATATCCGTAGGGGTATATAAATAGGGATTTAAGTGATCGATCCCTACGCTGATTATTTCTTATTTTCTTTCGCGCGAATCCAAATTCCCAAATCGAGATCGTCGTCTCCACCACGCTGCAGTGATCTCGTCGTCGCCGAATCCAAGCCGAATCGTCGTCGCCACGCCTGCAGTGATCTCGTCGTCGCCACCGTGCTCCGTTCTCGTTGTCGCCACCGCTCTCATCGTCGCCGATTGCGTCTCCGTCGTCGCCTACAGGTAATTAGTTAAACATTATTATAATGATGTTAGGGTAGCGATCGATGAGGGTTAGGATTAGGTATCGGTTGTGGTTAGGGTTAGGATTAGAGTTAGGGTACGGGTTCGATCGGCGGTTGGGGTTCGTCTGGTGTTGGGGTTAGGGTTAGGGTTAAGGTTTGGTTGGGGTTTGGTGTTGGGGTTGGGGTTCGGCTGGGGCTGGGTTGGGGTTAGGGTTAGGCCGGGTTAGGGTTTGGTGTTGGGTTGGGGTTCGGCTGGGGCTGGGTTGGGGTTAGGGTTAGGCCGGGTTAAGGTTTGGTGTTGGGTTGGGGTTCGGCTGGGGCTGGGTTGGGGTTAGGGTTAGGCCGGGTTAGGGTTTGGTGTTGGGTTGGGGTTCGGCTGGGGCTGGGTTAGGGTTAAAAAGGTGAAATTTTAGGGGATTGATCTGGAAAATAGTGAAAGTCGATACTGTTTATTTGTGAATAACACATTCCATGGTTTTTATATGAGAAAAAGGTCCATGAAAGTCTATGGGATTTATCTAAAAAACGCTGGAAGTTCATGTATTTATTTGTAAACAACAAAGTTCATGGTATTTATCTGGAAAACGTTGGAAGTCAATGGTATGTATTTGTAAACAACAAAGTCTATGGAAATTATGTGAAAACGTTAAAACTTCATGGTATTTATTTGTAACAAACAAAGTCTATGGTATTTGTTTGAAAAATATTGAAAGACCATGACATTTATATGTAATGGGTCAAAGTCATTTGGGTTATGTCAATCTTATTGGCGATGCTTTCTTTTTGTGCATATCCAAAAACTTTGAAAGTTCTTGGTACCTATTAGAAAATATAAAGGGTTTTGTAGTGAAAGGAAAGAATTGGATTTAGAAAAACCGTGTGTAACTTTTAGAAATTCTATACACCTAAGTATATAGAAAAGGGTTAATTGCGGATACAGCCTATGTACTATGGGGGTCAAGCACTTATAACCTCTGAAGTATAATAATAAGCACTTTTGTTTGTTTTTCATTAGTGATTAATTTTTAGTTTGCTAATTATTCTTTTTCAGTATGGATACTTGATAGAATTACAATTGCTTTACTATTGTTTGCCTTTTTCCTTTTGTGTAGAAAATATATCCATTGTGTCATATGGACACTATTAATTTCACATCGATTCAAGGGAAAAGTTGAGGAAAATTGCATTTGTTATATCAAAAACCTTTTTGTTGAACCCAACAGGTGAAACTTTAGAGTTGTTATAGATACCTCTTACATGTTTAATGCATGTACCATTGTTAAGAGAGTGCAAGGTGGAGAACAATAATTTGTTTCAACGGCACGTTTTTCAAGTTATAACCAACATATGATATTCGATGATAATATGAAACCTTCATATTCTCATCGATACTCATATATGAAACTAAAAGCGCCACTTAGTCCCCGTCTATCGGTTAACATACGTGCGATGCTCGTCGTGACCTAGAACTATACGAAGGTTGTTAAATATTGGACGGTATAGCTCGATACTAACAACCGTCGTATAATCTACGTGATGAGAAAATTCAATCGTATGGTAACCCATAGATTTGTCCCATGTGGACAAGTTAAGAATGTATAAGGCAAAAGCCTTCATTCACTTTTGTTTTCATCCGTTTCGAGATATTTCATCGGTACCTTTCCGCTGGTTCTCCGTGTACAAAGATAGATTAGATGTTCATTTCAACGTTGTTTCACGGCTTTGAAATGATTATCTATTCTATTACAGTGTACTCGGAGAACAGCGGGGAGGTGCTGCCGAAATTTACTCGAAACGGTTGAAAGCACAAGTGATGGGCGTTCGCTCTATACATTCTTAATGGGATAGAAACCTACCCCCGACAGCCGGAACACACATATACAACAATAATACACAACAAACGCATAATTAGAGAGCGATTCGAGATGTTCGGGTTAAAACCAATATATGATATTCGATGATAATATGAAACCTTCATATTCTCATCGATACTCATATATGAAACTAAAAGCGCCACTTAGTCCCCGTCTATCGGTTAACATACGTGCGATGCTCGTCGTGACCTAGAACTATACGAAGGTTGTTAAATATCGGACAGTATAGCTCGATACTAACAACCATCGTATAGTCTACGCGACGAGAAAATTCAATCGTATGGTAACCCATAAATTTGTCCCGTGTGGACAAGTTAAGAATGTATAAAGCAAACGCCTTCATTCGCTTGTGTTTTCATCCGTTTCGAGATATTTCGTCGGTACCTTTCCGCTGGTTCTCCGTGTATAAAGATAGATTAGATGTTCATTTCAACGTTGTTTCACGGCTTTGAAATGATTATCTATTCTATTACAGTGTACTCGGAGAACAGCGGGGAGGTGCTGCCGAAATTTACTCGAAACGGTTGAAAGCACAAGTGACAGGCGTTCGCTCTATACATTCTTAATGGGATAGAAGCCTACCCCCGACAGTCGGAACACACACATACAACAAGAATACACAACAAACGCATAATTAGAGAGTGATTCGAGATGTTCGGGTTGAAACCAATATATGATATTCGATGATAATATGAAACCTTCATATTCTCATCGATACTCATATATGAAACTAAAAGCGCCACTTAGTCCCCGTCTATCGGTTAACATACGTGCGATGCTCGTTGTGACCTAGAACTATACGAAGGTTGTTAAATATCGGACAGTATAGCTCGATACTAACAACCGTCGTATAGTCTACGCGAAGAGAAAATTCAATCGTATGGTAACCCATAGATTTGTCCCGTGTGGACAAGTTAAGAATGCATAAAGCAAAAGCCTTCATTCACTTGTGTTTTCATCCGTTTCGAGATATTTCGTCGGTACCTTTCCGCTGGTTCTCCGTGTACAAAGATAGATTAGATGTTCATTTCAATGTTGTTTCATGGCTTTGAAATGATTATCTATTCTATTACAGTGTACTCGGAGAACAGCGGGGAGGTGCTGCTGAAATTTACTCGAAACGGTTGAAAGCACAAGTGATGGGCGTTCGCTCTATACATTCTTAATGGGATAGAAGCCTACCCCCGACAGCCGGAACACACATATACAACAAGAATACACAACATACGCATAATTAGAGAGCGATTCGAGATGTTCGGGTTAAAACCAATATATGATATTCGATAATAATATAAAACCTTCATATTCTCATCGATACTCATATATGAAACTAAAAGCGCCACTTAGTCCCCGTCTATCGGTTAACATACATGCGATGCTCGTCGTGACCTAGAATACGAGGACAGCGATGAGGACGAAGAAGAGAGAAGGCTTAAAGTGCTCCGACCGTCTGTTCCGAAGGACGGGTTGTCTTCGACCGATCATGAAGTTACGTGGGTTAGAAATGACATCGACGATGAAATCCAAGTAGATATGTATAATGAGCCCACGAAACGAAAAAGGTTATCAGTAATGTTATATTATTACTTCACATTTTACGCTCTATACATATATAGTCAATACTTTTAATGATTGTCTAATGCGTCCACGAACCGTTTATCTAGATTTGATGACGATGTCGGGAGCAGCGAGGGGCGGCAGGAGCTCCAGCCGCGGCAGAGGCAGAGGCAGAGGCAGAGCGGTTCTGCCGCCCGAAGAGCTCCGTAGGGAGCTTCAGAGGGCCGGTCTTGCACCCAGATCGGAGACCCCTTCAGATGCCTCCTTCCGTGTGGATTTTGCCACATCTCCAGGTATACTGCACGCATATCCATTTTGAATGTAATATTACAGATATTCATGCATATGTCATAATTACTTATATTGTCAATGTTTGATTGTCTAGTTGTTGGAGATGCGTCCACATCTGGGACAGAGGCCACCCCCGCTCCTCCAGGTATGTTTATATATCATATAGTGCATGTATATTGATTTAGAATGCTATATCATAAATACACACATTCCTTTTGCTCTTACTTAGCAATTTTTATTATTGTTTAGCTGCAGGTGGTGACACCACCGCATCTGCGGGTATGTTTATATATCCTATAATGCATGCATATTGATTTAGAACGTTATATTATTGATCTACACATTCTTTTTGCAATTACTTATATAATCTATTTTTATTTGTCTAATTATAGGTGGTGCGTCCACACCTTCCGGGGCCACTCCTGCCGCTTCCATACCCTCCGCATCATCTGCAGGTTAGTATGAATAAATTTAAAATATTTATTCATTTTACATATGCTCTATAGAATAAATATTAACTTCATGGAAATTTAGCGTCGATGTTTATTTTCTAGTTGGAGGGGATGCGTCCGCATCCGGGACCCCGGTTGTTCCTCACCGGAGGAACTATCGTCCCGCTCGTGCTGCTGCCCGGGCTCAGGCTCGTGCGCTAGTCACCGGAGGTATATATCACACTTGAATTTTCGTTTAACCTTGATTTCTTAATACAACTTTGTCTTATTATTGATTGTCTTGATATTTCGTGCAGACGCAGGGCCTCCCCATCCCCAGAGGGGGACTCGAGGCCCGAATCAGTCCCATAGGCTAAGGCCTGATAGAGCTAGGGGGGAGGCAGCATTCCCCCTTTTTTTTACCCTTGACTATCGCTATACCGGTCCTCATGCCGAGAGGTTCGGCCGGTATTTGGGGGACGAGAGCCGGCTCGTGAAGAACTATCCACTTCACGTTGAGTGGGGCGAGCAGCACCAGCGCTCATTCGCCCTCTTCTTTGATCAGGCTCGGGTATGTATTAATATATATTTTCATTTGATCTATCCAATATATTTATTATTAACACTTGCAATCTAATAACAATGTTTTTTTTTGTATTTTCAGTTGGATTACGATTTTCAGCCTGTAGCTGACCCTGATCACCCGGGGAGAGTGCTCGACCTTCATGCTCTGTACAATGGCCTGATAAAGAACATGCAGGCCAAGGTCCGATACAACAGGAATGAGCTGAAGGCCGACTGCTACTCCCTGTGGATGGCGACCCCCGAGGAAGAGAGAGCGGCCCTCCTATCTACTCCGGCGTTTGCGAGAGTCGACGTAGAGACATGGCCTCTATTGTGCGCTTATTTCGACTCCCAACGCAAACAGGTATGTATTTTAAATGTAATTCATTTTTTATGATATAATTTATTTCTTTGTGTTTCTTAATTAGAAAACTAAATGCTAATGCGTTGTGCAGAAACAGGCCGTTCAGAATACAGAGAACAGGAAGTCGACGAAGAGGGGTCGCCCCACTTACACAGGTGGCTCGAGGAACATTACTCGAGCCATGGAGTTATCGGTAAATTACAATAGACCGACCTTTGTGATATTCTGCAATATTAAGAATTGTTTTCTAATATTTCTAATATTAAGAGTTACTTTTTAATATTGCAGACATCTCAGACCGTGGCGTCAGGTGGTACACCGAGCTTGCTGTCCGCATATCTTGCCATCCACGGCACCTCGACAGATCCCACCACGGGCGAGCTTCGATATCCCGACGTCGCTACCCAGGAGTACTGCGTAAGTGTTAATATTTTTTCTACCCAAATTTGAAATTTTAGTTTTGGAAGTTTCAAGTTTAAATCTTATACTTATACTTTACTGCTTAATGTGGGTGTAGGAGCGGGTGGTTGAGCAGGCCCAGGCCTCGGGGATCGATTTTACCAGACAGAGCGATCCGAGGCTGCTAACCCCAGTTCTGGACGCCGCACACGGAGGGCACCACGGAGGTTGGGAGAGAGGCCGAGGACTGGGCCCTAGCAGGGCCCATATGAGGTTGGACTCCACCCCGGCGGTTACTTCCTCCGTCTCCAGTGACCGACGTGTCCATCAGGAACTGGAGAGCTTGAGGGCCACCATTCAGGAGTTGAAGGAGATACTGGTATGTATACTGCTTTATAGTAAAATATCATGTCATATTATATAGATATCAACATATCCATAATTAGTACGTAGCTTGAGCTTATTTGGTTTTAGACTTAAGTTTGATTAATCATACATACAGATGTAATTAAAATAAACAACAAACTAGATATCCAAACGGGGTTTCGAAATAACTTAATAATGATACGAATTCGAATAATACACAGTTCTTACATGCTTATTACACACGTTAGGTCCAGATGCGACAGGGTACATCAGCCGAGCCTCCACATGCATCTCCTTCGGCTGCGGCTCCGCAAGCCACTACATCGGCTGCGGTTCCGCAGACAGCTCCTGTAGCTCCACCGCCCACTCAGACTCCCGCAGCCGCGGCTCCGCAAGCGACTACCTCGACGGCGGCTGCGCAGACCACATCGCCAGCTCCACATGCCGCTCAGACTCCCGCTCGCGACGAATTGCAGAGTTTATTGACCGAGGAGCAGGCACGCGTTATTCTATCGTTATTCAGAAGTGGAGCTGGACCGAACTAGGGTACCTTTTTGGTTCTTATTTTTTGAAACATGTATTTATTTATATCATACACATTGTACTACATTTTGAAACGATATTGATATTGGTTTATATTTATATCATATTCAGTTTTTGGGTTTCTTTTGTATATTATATATATGCGTGAGATATGATTATGAATACTGCACTATATGATTTGATTGATGTATATATTATTATGCACAGGGCGGGAAAAAATCAAGCAGCCCATTTTTTTAAAAAAAATACAGACAATATGTACCTACGGATTAATCCGTAGGTACACATGTTTCCCCTACGGATATATCCATAGGGGCAAAATATCAGCAGTAACTGATATTTCTCCCCTGATCTCAGTGCCAGGGGGTTGGGAGTGCCCCTACGGACATATCCGTAGGGACCAGGCCTCTCCTCTACGGGGTTATCCGTAGGGGCAACATATCAGGTTTTCTGATATTTTGCCCCTACGGATAGGTACCTACGTTGATATCCGTAGGGGGTAGTACATGGACCTACGGTTATATCCGTAGGTACAAGTAATATATTAAAAAAACCGTAAATAATATAAAATCTTATACCCTACGGATTAATCCGTAGGGGCAACAGGACCTACACATAAATCCGTAGGGGCAAGTTTAGGGCCTCAACTTGCACCTGCGGCCTTTGCACCTACGGGGTATTTTTTCGCCCCTACGCATATATCCGTAGGGGCAACCCTTATTTGTAGTAGTGACCCCTTAACTTGCTACACATTTAAAGTAGAGCACGGGGTAACGACCTACCTCCACACATACGCAAACACAACCCTAAAACGATATCATCAAAACTTAGAATACGATAAAACGAAATTTTCATTAAAATACCATAATCTTAATAAAATCATTCTTAAAGGTTTTAGATTTGTTACACTTTTAAGTAAATACTTCTTACTAGGAAAATACGATAAGTTGTGGACATCGATCGTTTATCTAAACCTGATTTTGTGGTGTCTAGGCTAGGCAAGTGAGCTTAGGTAACTTTAAAAGGCCCGCCTCACGATTCGTGAGCGGATCCCTCCTTCCTCACTTGTACTTACCTGGCTACAATTGGCGGTGAAGAGGCGATTTGAGACTTCTAACGACTTGTCGTTTAGACCATTTAAAAATAGGCTAGTTGGCTTAGAAAACCCTAAAATCTAAAATACGGAAAATTACAATTTGCAAATAAATACCTTTACTTTATAAAAACCGTTTTCTAAAGGATTAGTATTTTACAATCTTTGCAAAGCGCCGCTACAACCCACCTTGGGAAACCCGTTAGGGATAGTACGGTTTATCGTGCACCCTCGGGCTTAGTAGTGCGAGATTCAGACCTCCGCAAGGAGCATTCGGTTTCGAAAGGTTTAAAATACGACATCTTAAGAAAGTGAGATTTTTGGAATATAAAATATTATTTAAAAATTATTTTTGTATAAACATATGTATATTTATCATTTAAATATCTATTTTATTATAAAATAAATTTTCCACCTTTTTCTAAAAATCATAATAGTAAATTTTACACTAAAATACCATGAACTTCAAATAATCAATATTACAGATAAATACCCTTATTTATAAAACTATGATATTTTCACTAGAAATATCACAACATAAAATCCACCCTCATTACAAATCTAAAGACGAACAATAAATACTTGAGGTGTATTTTGAAAAGTATATAAAAGTATTTTTATATAAAACCCCCTCAAGTTTTATAAATTATCCTAAGGACCCTAGAAATTATAAGACCTCGATTCACAGTTCTAATTGTCTGACTCGGGTTTGAGTCTGATTAATCTGACTTGAATATGATTCAAGTCAATCTTTAATATACAAGATTCCAATTTTATATGAACACATGAATCCACGAATCCAATTATCAATTTATACAACTTGACTGAACCGAACCATGGATATATATCCCTTTTACATGCTTCCCAATATTCCTTTTACATGACTCTACGGTTATAACCGTTTCCTGATATCATGGTTTCGGTCAGTCAGTCAATCAACCATACAATTAATACAATTTTACAAGATAACAATACAATCAAGACATCGCGGGGTTTTAAGGGGTAGATTGGTACGGAAGGTGTTAAAAGTGGCACGAGGTGGTCAGACTTAACACACCTAAAATGAATCCAGTTGTTGTACCGTGGCATAAACGGTTCCTTGTACTATGCGTGCCCCTAGTCTCTGGCATATAAAGACTCCTCTCGTATACACTGGCATCCTTCTGTACCAAGTTACAAACAACGGCGTTGACATAACATTACAACAATAGTTTACACTTTAAAATGTACCTTCTTATTCTGTCTTTTTCTACTTCCCTCTTACCTTTGGGACTTACCGAGCGACCTGTTCGCTGACGACATTCTATTTCTCTCTTCTTTGAATGTCGTCGGGTGATTTGGACCCGCCAGAGGTTGAGCCATCGCAAGAAGACTTTGAGTAGTTTACTGAAGACCCTGCACTGTAGTTTCATTGTACACTTTTCCTTTCTGTACTTTTCATTTCCTGTTATACCACTGTTTAGGCATCTTTTATTTCAGTTGTATTTCCTTTCATATATTGTACAAAGAATATTAATAAATAAAAGTTGCTGTTCTTTTTATTCTTGTCTCTTGTGTATTTATTTTATATTGTTTAGATATGCTTAGCGTATGTACTTCTGAGTATATACGTAGCGGACCTCGTCGCGTCTCCTTCACCGTACACTGGGAAGCGGGGCGTGACACGAGGGGAAGCCGATGTGGGTTTTCCGGTGAGGTTTCACGGCCACGGGCAGTGAGGGTTCTTGATGTCGGGGATAGGAGTTTTGTGCAGTGAAGGGCTCGGGATCTTGTGAAGAGGGAGTGATGGAAGTGGTGGTCGTGGGTTGCCGAGGGTGACGGGTGGAGACGAGGGTGGTGACGACGAGGCGGTTTCCAGCGGTGGGTGCAGCCGTGGTGATGGAGGTGATTGAGTTGCAGTGGGTTCGTCGGAAAAAGAGAGCAGTCGTGGGGAAGGAGAGGTGGTCGAGGAGATGAGTGGGGAGAGGCGACGAGGTGGAGGCTCCGGCGGTGAGGGCTAGGTGAGGCGGGTTCTTGGGTTGCAACGGGAAAGGGAGTGGGTTGTGCAGCGGAGAGAAGGTGACGGCGAGGTGCGGGCGAGGTCGGAGGGAAACGAGGGTGAGGTCGATAGTGGAAGCGGCAACGGAGCGGATATGACGACGGCGAGGTGGCGACGACAAGGTGAGGTGTGAGGCTAGGGTTCGCGAGGGTTCTCGTCGCGGGGATTTTTTTTTGAAAAGGAAGAGAAGCAAGAATTGAAGGAGGGAGGTAATTTTAGTGGAGAAGGGAGGTGAGCGGATCCCTGGTGAACAGGGATCGCGAGAGGTGAGAGAGGGGGGGAGAGAAAGAGAAAGAGAGACAGAGACAGAGACAGAGAGAGGGAGAAGAGAGGATGGGTTTCAAAAAATAAAGAATTATGCAGAGAGAGAGAGAGAGTCACGAGAGAGAGAGAGAAACGGAGAGAGAGAGACAGTTAATATATATATATATATATATATATATAAAACTAAAACTGTGTTAGTATATGATGATTTGGTAATATATTTTAGTTAAAAGAATAATAATAGTTTATAAATATATAAAGAATATAATATTAGTCCGTTTTGAGATCTTGGCAAATACAAACTTACTCCAAATCATACCCGGGTCGGGTCTAAAAATTCAGATTTAAAATATTAAAAATATATGCGACTTCCAAATTTCAAAATGAAATCCCAGTTAAAAAAAATGCATACCCCCCAAGAATGGATGCACTTACGTGCGCGTAGCCATCCAAACACGTCCGTTTCACTAAACGGGACGAGAACAAGGTGTGCGGATGCTACTACGGGGTTAGGAGTATCATGCAGGTTATGAAATGCAATTTTAAATTATTTTCTGTGACCTAAAATGTTATATGATAAAAGGTGCGATACTAGATAAAATACCAGTATGTACTAAACATGATATGCACGTGTCCATGCAACAAGTCAGGATAATGTATAAATAAGAATCAAACAAGTTCAAGCGAGCGGGTCGGGTCGAATGCAATGTAAAGTGTAAAATACCATTTGCACCCTCAATACGTTAAATCAAGAATATCACGAATAAAGAAATACGAGAATTGGAATTGGTATAAGTGAACTCGGGTGTTACAGCATAAGATAAAGACCTCGGCAGGGGGTAGAGTCCCCCGAGGCACCTTCAGGGCTCAGCTGGCGTCCATCACCCAGGAATCCGTGCAGCTAAGTTTTTTGGTTCATTGTGAGATTTAGTGCTTCCTTCATTTTTCTGATCTTTTCCGTGTTTTCCAGGTTCTCCAGCACGTAGCCCTCGCCCTGTGCATGGAGGCCGAGGTGGTTGCCCCGGCGCTGGAGGCTGCGGGTCGGTTCACCTCGCTGCAAGAGAGCTCCAAGCGGGAGCTAGAGGCGATGACGGCGAGGTTCGCCACCTTGGAAGGCGAGGTGGAGGCCGGAAAACGGGAGGTGGCCCAGCACCGCGAGGCTGCGGTGATTGCCGAGGTCAAGCTCGAGGACGCCCAGGTGCTCGCCGGCAACCTGAAAAGGACGGTGAAGGCCCTCCGGAAGGAGCTGGGGGTGGCGGCCAAGTCGGCTGAATCGAGGGCGGTGGAGGGCTATAAGAAGTCGAAGGACTTCTATGACGACTTGGCCGTGGCCATGACCCGTATTTGGCACGACGCCCTCGATGCCGTTAAGGCCCGGATGCCGGAGTTCGCCGACGCAGATCTCCGGGCCGAGTTTCCCCTCATGGGCGCCGACGAGCAGGGGGAAGAGGCTCCTGGTGAGGAGGTCACCGAGGACCCCGCGAGCCACGTGGTGGAGGTCGAGGACCTTGAGGTTGTACCTGGCCCCGAGGTGTAGAGCCCCCGTTTTCCTCCTTTTATTTTGTTTTTTGAATTTTGTAAGGCTGGCGACCCCCGAAAAATACCCTCTGTAAAGTCTTTGTCTTTTGGCAATAAAAGAAAATCCTTGTTTTCATCGGTTTGCATTTCGTCTTTTGTGTGTGAAGAATGCCCGTGAGACATCTTTGCTTGTACCGTTGTGCTTTCATGTCAGGTCGGCCACCTGTCTAGCGATCGTCCGTCGAGTTGACTTCAATCACTGGCTGACGAGCATGCCAAGCGCTGCCGAGGAGCTATCCCCATGGGCCCCGGAGTCAAGGGGAGATCGTTTAGACTTGGATAGACCTGACGCCCCTCACTGGGGTCTCGGATCCTCCGCGGGCCATAGGGCATCTTTGATTTCGAGCATTGACCACCATCCGGGGGTGACTGGGTAGGGTAGATGCACAGTTGCCTCTTGCAAGGGCTTTCTGATCCCTGGCGTCGTGGTAGGGGAGCTACCTGTCAGGGATGGACGAGCGGAGTAGCCGCTCTGGTGCCTCTTGCGAGGGCTTCGATCCTTAGCGCTGGAGGGGCCATAAGAAGCCCACTAAGGATGATCGGGCAGTGGAGCTACGCGGTTTCCTCTTGGCGAGGGCTTTGATCTCTGGCGTCACGGGTAGGCAACTACCAACCTGGGACGACCGAGCAGGGCAGCCGCTCGGATGCCTCTTGCGAGGGCTTCGATCCCTGGCGTCATAGGTAGGGAGCTACCAGACGGAGATGACCGAGCAGGGTAGCTGCTCGGTTGCCTCTTGAGAGGGCTTTGATCCTTCAGGACGGGGACCGAGCAGGGTTACTGCCCATTGCCTCTTGGCGAGTACTTTGATCCCTGTCGGTTGTGGTAGGAAGCTACCAGCCGGGGATAGCCGAGCAAGGACTCGGCTTCCTCTGGGAGGACTTTGGTCCTTGGCGCGGGAGGGACTGTAGAAGCCTACCAAGGACCCTTGGCCGGTCAGGGTTACTGTCTGGTGCCTCTTGGCGAGGGCTTTTGTTCTGAAGGATAGCCGAGCGAGGGATCCTCGGGCTCGACTGCCTCTAGAAGGGCTTCTTGATCCCCGGCGTTGTGGCAGGGAAGCTGCCCGCTGGGGATACCCGAGCGAGAGATCCTCGGGCTCGAGTGCCTCTGAGAGGGCTTTTTGATCCCCGGCGTTGTGGCAGGGAAGCTGCCCGCTGGGGATAACCGAGCGAGGGGTCCTCGGGCTCGACTGCCTCTGGGAGGGCTTTCTGATCCCTGGCGTTGCGGTAGGGAAGCTACCCGCCAGGGATGACCGAACAAGGTAGCTGCTGGGTTGAATCTTAACTAGGTGTAGCCCGACCGCCCAGCTGTAGGAGCAGGGTAGCTAGCTCGTCGAAGGTCAAAATCGAGCGGGGCTCGAGCCCCCGGAACCAGTCCCGACCTGCATGGATAAGGGTGGCCGGGAAGGCCCTGCACTGGGCGGCGTCAGAGTGATCCTTGAAGCTCATTCCCACGGTGAAAGCGTCCAAATGGTCCTTCGGGTCGGTTTTCCCGTCGAAAAGAGAGACCTTTGGGGGCTTGTTGCACGAGGAGACGTGGACGGCGAGCAATTCCTCGGTGAACGGCTTTGTGAGCAAGTCGGAGGCATACTTAGCCCCGTCGCTGGAGAGGTGAGCCTCCCGGTACATGCCCTCGATTTTCTTCTCGAGGGCGTCGAGCCGACCGTGGTATCCCGAGGAATCGGCGTTTTAGGATCCCTGGCCTCCGCTGCGGGTGGCCTGCGTCTGGGAGCAGCCTCGGTTCCTCTCGATGAGGTGTCTCAGATCCCGAGGTGAGGTGGCTCTCGAGCCGCCGAGGTGAACCCCTTCTGTGCGGCCCCGCCGAGTGTGGTGGTGTCGACCATGCCTGTGGATAGGCGAGCTAACTGACATCTCCTCAGGGGGATAAGGGTCACGCGGATGCTCGGGGCGGGGCGTTCTGGCTGCGGATCTTGGTGTGGAGTCATGGGGCGCCCAGCGGGCCTCAGGGAGCACTGGCTCGAGAGATCGGTGGCCAGGGTCGTTGCCTACCGGTGGTCAGCCGTCCAGACGGGGGCAGAGCCTTCAGGAGGCGGTGGAGCGGCGATCTGGGGCCCAGGCCCGGCCGTTTAGACACGGACGAGGGCCTCCACGAGGGATTGTAGCCGATCTATCCGGCCTGTGAGAGCGTTGATGATGGTCATTGGAGGAGGCCCATCCCCGCCTTCGGTGAGTGGAAGGCGGTGGCTGGTACCGGGATCTTCAGGGTGGCTGCTTGCCATTTGGGCGGAGATCGGAAAGCCAACTTTGTGTTTTGTGGAGTTTTTGTTTCCCACAGATGGCGCCAACTGATGGAGGTCCTTTTCGGGTCTCCGTCAGATGTTGTCTTCCGTTGATCTCCCGGTGGATTTTGATGATTATCTTTTGTTGCATGTGGGTCTCAATGGGTTTTGGTGGAAGGGGTGATATGAGGAGTTTGGTGCCGAGTACCTGCAAAGAAGTCTCGGGGTGATTTGGTACCACCAAAGACCCTCCGACGATCAAGTTAGTGACGAGATCCGAGCAGAGTAACGGCTTAGAAGAGTAAAGAATGGCTTACTTGACCCCTCTGTGATGGGTGTTTATATAACGGTGGTGGCACACAGCAGCAGGCGTGAGAATCTCGCCGGCAGTTACGCTCCCGACGTCACGCCCGCGTAGAGAGCGGATCGCCCATTAATGGGGATCGTGATGGCATGGAACGTAGGATGTTGCTAGCGTAGAATCTGCGCATGGCGAGATTCGCGGAGCGGCGGTTACTCCTGTGAGTGGTGGAGTTGGTCGGAGGGCCGAGGAAGACGGCCTCGGCCGGGAGCTCAAGGACGAGCGAGGAGGCCGAGGAGTCTTGGCCTTGTGGCAGCTCGGGGCGAGCTGAGTGGCCGAGGAGGATAATTTGCAGGGGGCCCCGAGGAGGGCCAGCTTGTGCTTGCAGGTCGGGCGTAGGGTGGCCTGGGCAGCCCCCGTGGGCCCTTTCTTCTGAGTCCTGAGACATGTCATCTGC
The DNA here is from genome assembly GCA_030015575.1 of Agapanthus africanus. NCBI lineage: Eukaryota > Viridiplantae > Streptophyta > Magnoliopsida > Asparagales > Amaryllidaceae > Agapanthus > Agapanthus africanus. The sequence continues at coordinate 36,462,918 of CM057339.1, forward strand.
CACGTGTCTTGATCTTGGAGATTGCCAATATTTTACCAACGAACGGTTATCAAGCCACCATTAATTCCAAGTTTTCTACTATATAAAAATAAGAACCTAGCATAATAGCGTTGGTAAAATAGAAGTTAAAAATTGTTTTATTTGAATTATGTTTATAATTTTCAGCCTTTTGTTCTTATAATTTTCGTAGGAAGAATTTTGATCTCACATGTTCCTTGTGGCGGTAGATTCCAGTAAATAAATTAAAAAAAAAAACTTGAGGTAGTTTTGCAGAAAGAGCTCATAGTTAAGGTAGCCTAGAGTAATTTAGCTTTTTAATGTACTTTGTAAATCTAATTTTTTGTGTGTTAAAAAAAATTCCAACAGGTTATTTTTTTGTAAATCTAATTTTTTACTAAGCCGGCTCCTCTGAGATGTTCGGCTCGACACCCCCACCCCAATCGGGAAACCTTCCCCTTCCACCTCCGATCCCCCTATGCCGCCGCCAAGTGCGCCGCCTACTGGTACACCGTCAACTACAGTGAAGCCTACGGCCTTTACACTTGCAACGGCATCCTCTTCAACCATGAGAGTCCCCGCCGTGGCGAGAGCTTTGTCACCTGCAAGATCATGAGAGCAGTCGGCAGGATCCGTGTCGGCCTCCAGACCAAATTATTCCTAGGTAACTTGCCTGTTGCCAGACTGGGGCGTCGCAGGAGGTAGTGTACGTGGAGGCTATGTGGATGGTACGGCAGCAAGACGAGCCTGGCGATCATGTTGCGGCGACGAAGGAGAGCCACACTGTACAGGAGTTTCTGGAGGAAGCACTTTTTTGCTCTAATTATTTCTTGTATATTCAGCGCCCCTAATATAAGTATTGGTTATTAGGTAAGCTATCACAAATCTCAACTTTAAAAGTGCTACTGGTATTTTAGTGAAAAAAATCCTTTTAAAACCAAAATTTTAGGGATTTTAGCGTACTAAATTTTTTTTTAAAGGTGTTTTAGTGGCAATCCGATGTAGCTAAGGGTATTTAATTTGTGATTTACCCAATAATTATTTTATCAAAGCAAACACGGTCTCTCAATCATAAAAGCAAATGGTAAGTAAGCGGGAAGGAGTGATAGATGACGCTTCGCCTATATATAAAGTTCTCGGTCCATAAAAACATGTCGTTTAAGTTAGTTAACGGAATGTTTATGGTGTAAATAGGTACATAGGAATGGATTGGAAAGGGCACGTAGAGATTGATAAACGATACTTCAGACCAGCTGAGGTGGACAATTTGAAGGGGGATTCGAGCAAGGCAAGGAAAGTGTTGGGGGGTGGAAGCCGAAGGTAGCTAGGCTTTAAGGATCTGGTGAAGATGATGGTCGATTCGGATTTGGATGCGGCGAAGAGGGAGAAGGTGCTTGTCGACCATGCTGGGTATATCGATGCACAGCAGCAACCATAGTTGTATATTTTCCCCCCTCAATTTTATGATTTTTCTTATAATAATGTGACTGTTGTTGTTTATGGTTTTGAGGATAGTTATGATTCATATGTATTTTGGTAATTCAATTGGGTTTGCTTCATATATTGCTTAATTTGGATCGCATGTGTTTATTATTGATTATACAAATATAAAGCGTTTTTTCCTTAATGATTTTTAGTATGGATCATGAAGCACAGATTTTGTCAAGTTGTGATTTATTTTGTTTATGGGGATCATGTTTAACGGAAGCACCGGCGAAATAGCTTTATATTTGAGCAGAGTAATGACCTACTGAGTAGAAAAATGACTTACTTGAACCGTCTGAAAGAGGGGTTTATATAGTGGTGGCAACAGACAGGCAGGCGCGAGAATCACGCTAGCCGTTACGGTCCCGGCGTCACACCCGCGTGATGGGCGGGATCTCCCATTAATGACGAGACAGGTTCGTTAATGGGGGATCGTGATGGCGTGGAACGCGAGACGTGGCCGGCGGATATCTCACGCATGGCGAGATTCGCGGAGGTGAGGTGGTTGCGCCTGTGGTAAGTGCCATTGGTCGGTCGATGAGACCGAGGAAGATGAGCTCGGCAGGAGGCTCGGGGACGAGCGGAAGGCCGAAATATCTCGGTTATGCGGTAGCCCGGAGACGAGCTGAGAAGGCCAAAGAGGCCGATTGTGTAGGAAGCTCGGAGGTGAGCCAACGGTTGTTTGTAGGTCGGGCATAGGAGTGGTCTGGTCGGTCGCTGTAGGTTCTTTCTTATAAGCTTCGTGACACGTCATCTATCACGCGTCACGATCTGGGAGATCACCAATATTGAGATCATCATTAGCCGCCCACTCTCGTCCCGACCTGCTCATGGGTTGAGTCGAGAATGGTCTGCCGGGTCATCCGAGATGAGCTCCTTTTCGAAGATATCGCCGGGGCGTGTTCTCCCGAGCAATCAGTTGTATTTTCTTGAAGACGTCAGCGGATCAGGGGCCAGATTTTGCATTAAAAAGGAAGCGCTGGATCGTGCGTACGTTCACCGAAGCGACAGCCCCACATGTCTGGCTGTGGTTGGATGACGCGACGGGTCGCAGATTTCCGGCGTCCGTTAGGGTACGACCAATGCCCGTGCGACAGGTGGAGTGATGGTAGCCGTTGAATGCTATGAGTCGTTTTGGCAGGAGATGACTGTCGCAGTTGGATGCGTACGCTAGCAACTATAAATAGGGGTGGGTCCGCATTAGGGCCCATATTTCTTCATAATTTCCTCGTCCGGAGTCTTGTTAGCTCGGCGCTCTCCTTTTAGGTCGGATCTCTGCGTTTTCTCGTCCGAGGACTCCTCTCCATCAGGTTAGATGTCTTCTTCTGAGGAATCTGTAGATGTCATTCAGGTAGATTCTAGGGAATCTTCTGGAGCTTCCTCTTCTGGGTCGGAGTCCTCCTGGGAAGCTAGGGTTGGTAATGCTTCTCGGGATCGTGCGACGGGGGGCGGTCCCCAGAGCACATGTCTCAGGTGTTCTTGGCGTACGATCCTCGCTGAGGCGTGCGGAGTAGCTTGTCACATAAAAACTCGTTTCCTTATTCCTCCCGGCTATTCGCTTCGGCTGGCCGAGAAGGGGGGAGAGGGCAAACCAGGTGCGGGGCAATGAGATTGCCCTGTACCTGGAGGCCTTTTGGGCCGGGTTGTTGCGTCTGCCCTTCGCCCCAAGGTGATTGCGGCGTTGAACTGTTTTGGGTTAGCCCCGGGCCAGCTGATACCGAACTCCTGAAGGATCCTCCTCGGGTTTCTGGTCCGGTTGAGATTGAGTCAGATCCCTTTTGGCCTGAGCCTCCTTGTTTCCTCCCTTTGCTACAAAAACTACCCCGACGCTCGCAAGGGCGAGCCAAGTTGGGTATATATTTTCTTTAGAAAACAACGGGTGGATGCTGCGGGTCGGGGATTGTTGTAGTACTTTCTTCCATCCACGATTGGAAGAAGAAGTATTTCTTTATCGCGCCGCCCGAGGGCGAGGATTGGCATGTGTCCACCCTGTGGCAAAGGGTCAGCTATTCGCAGGTGAGGCAGTCGAACGATCCCGACGCGGTAGCGGTGTCAGAGTGGGAGCCTCTCCCTCGGGTTGACGTGCTGTTGTCTGAGCGGGCCCTTAGTTGGGCCAAGCTCAGCCCCGACGAGTACGCAAGAAGTTGGGAGCTCTCAAGTGGCCTATTTAGACATGTGCATTTTTCCTATTTTTCCTGGCATCGCTGACTCCTCGTATTTTTGTCTCATGCAGGACCAATGGATATGAGCAAGTTCCGCGCGGCAGTGACCGACGTGAAGAGGGGAAGAAGTCTAAAGGCACCGGCCATTCTCGCCCGCCGTCCGTTCCGGCCCCGCCGGTGGCCCTTTCACCTAGGTGCCCAAGTGAGCCCCGGGCCCCCGAGTCTAGTCGTGCGCCGGTTCGAAAGTGTGCTCGGGCACAAGAGCCGCGGGGACCCCGAGGTGGGAGACGAGGAGGGTTCTCCCGCGCCGTCCGTCAAGAGGTCTCACAGGAGGGCGCCCCGCTCCCCGGCTTACCCGATCCTAGTGGACGACGGGGAGCTTCGCTTCGAGGTGCCCTCGGGGATTTCCGTCGCCGACAGCCGGCTCTCGGATATGGAGAGGTCGGCCGGAGGCAGGGTCCCTCGAGGAACTCTCCGAGCCCAAATGACGGCGATAGCTCAAGAGGCCATGCAGGTTAGTGTTTGCACTTCACCTGGTTCTTCATCCAGTCTGCGTGGTCGGGTGCTTCCCTGCCCTTTTTGACCTTCTTTTTTCCTTCAGGTCCTCTAGCACGTCGCCCTCGTCGTCCACATGGAGGATGAGGAGATTGTTCCGGCGATGCGGGCCGCAGGCGAGTCCTCTTTGCGGGGAGGAGAGCTTAAGGCAGGAGCTGGGGGCAGCGACGGAGAGGGCTGCTGCCCTTGAGGACCGGGTGGAGGCCGGGGGAACAGGGAGGTCGCTCGGTACCGAAAGGCCGCCCGAGCTGTTGAGTCCTAGTTGGAGGACTCCCGGGTGCTCGTTGCTACCATGAAGAAGACGGTGAGCGCTCTCCGGAAGGAGAACGAGGCGGTAAAGGACCGGGCGTGGAAGGCGGTGGAGATCTACAAAAAGTCGGATCAATTCTACGCCGACCTTGCCAATGCCGGGGGCGTCATTTGGCACGACGCCCTCGACTCTGTCAAGGCTCAGATGCCGGAGTTCCCCGACGCCGAGCTCCGGGCCTTGTACCCTCTTGACGACGACGCAGGGAAAGTGGCCCCCTACGGGAGTGCAAGGGTGAGTCGGTCGCCCCGGCTGCCGCGTCGAAGTTCCCGCCGCTGGTGCCGACCCTGAAGATATCGTCCTGGTGGTCGTTGGGGAGGCGCCGCACACCGAGGTTGTCCTCACCCCCGAGGCTTGAAGCCCCACGTCTTCTTATTTTATCCTTTGCTCTGAAATTTTATAAGCCTCCGGGCACTTTTGTTAGGCTGGGAGCCCATAATACCTTTGTAGAGACTTTTGATTTATGTGAATAAAAAATCTTTTTGCAGTTTCTTTGTGTCCACATTATCCTTTTGTTTACTAAGAACATTCGTTATTTGCACGGTTCAGCTTTCATGTCAGGGTCAGTTCTTCGTCTGGCGATCACACGTCGAGTTGAATCCGACCATTTGCCAAGTGTGTAAAGACCGGTGAAGGGTTGATATCTACATAGCCCCGAAGTCAAGGTGGGGATCGCTTAGACGTGGGTGGCCTCTTTGCGGGAGCTTGGACCGTGGCGTCGGTAGGCAGTAACACCAACCATGGATGACGAAGCAGAGTAGCTGCTCGATTGCCTCTTGGCGAGAGCCATGATTCCTGGCGTCGTGGGGTAGGGGAGCTACCAGCCAGGGATAACCGAGCAGGGTTGCTGCACGATTGCCTCTTGATGAGGGCTTTGATCCCTAAGGATGGGCTGAGCAGGGTTACTGCCCGGTGCCTCTTAGCGAGGGCTTTGATCCCTGGCGTCGTGGGGGGTAAGAAACTACCAGCCAGGGATAACCGAGCGAGGGCGAGCCCGGTTGCCTCTTGGTGAGGGCTTCGATCCTTAGTGCCGGAGGGGTCGTAAGAGATCTGCTAAGGATTGACCAAGCAGTGAAGCTGCTCAGTTGCCTCTTGGCGAGGGCTTCGATCCCTGGCGTCGCGGGTAAGGAGCTACCAGCCAGGATAACCGAGCAAGGGCGAGCCCGGTTGCCTCTTGGTGAGGGCTTCGATCCTTAGCGCGGGAGGGGCCGTAAGAGTCCTGCTAAGGACGGGTCCGAGCAGCGTTGTTGTCCGGTGCCTCTTGGCGAGGGCTATGATCCTTAAGGACGGGCCGAACAGGGTTACTGCCCGGTGCCTCTTGGCGAGGGATTTGATCCTTGGCGTCGCGGGTAGGGAGCTACCAGCCAGGGACAACCGAGCAGGGTTGATTCCCGATTGCCTCTTGATGAGGGCTTTGATCCTTAGCGCGGTAGGGGCCGTAGGGGGCCTGCTATGGACGGGTCCGAGCAGGGTTGCTGCCCTGTGCCTCTTGGCGAGGGCTTTGATTCTTAAGGATGGGCCGAGTAGGGTTACTGCCCGGTGCCTCTTGGCGAGGGCTTTGATCCCTAGCGTCTTGGGGTAAGGAACTACCAGCCAGGGATAACCGAGTGAGGGCAAGCCCGGTTTTCTCTTGGTGAGGGATTCGATCCTTAGCGCGGGAGGGGCCGTAAGAGGCCTATTAAGGATTGACCGAGTAGTGAAGCTGCTCAGTTGCCTCTTGGCGAGGGCTTTGATACCTGGCGGCGCAGGTAGGAAGCTACCAGCTAGGGATAACCGAGCAAGGGCGAGCCCGGTTGCCTCTTGGTGAGGGCTTTGATCCCTGGCGCCGTAAGGTAGGGAACTACCAGCCAGGGATAACCGAGCAATGGCGAGCCCGATTGCCTCTTGGTGAGGGCTTCGATCCTTAGCGCGGGAGGGGCCGTAAGAAGCCTACTAAGGATTGACCGAGCAGTGAAGCTGCTCAGTTGATCCCTTGCGTCGAAGGGTATGGAACTATCGGCCAGGGATAACCGAGCAAAGGCGAGCCCGGTTGCCTCTAGGTAAGGGTTTTGATCCTTAGCGCGGGAAGGGCCGTAAAAGGCCTGCTAAGGATTGACCGGGCAGTGAAGCTGCTCAGTTGCCTCTTGGCGAGGGCTTTGATCCTGGCGTCGCGGGTAAGGTGCTACCAGCCAGGGATAACCGAGCAAGGGCGAGCCCGGTTGCCTCTTGGTGAGGACTTCAATTCTTAGCGCGGGGGGGGAGGGAGGGGGCGTAAGAGGCCTGCTAAGGATTGACCGAGCAGTGAAGCTGCTCAGTTGCCTCTTGGCGAGGGCTTTTATCTATGGCGTCGTGGGGTAGGGAACTACCAGCTAGGGATAACCGAGCAAGGGCGAGCCCGGCTGCCTCTAAGTGAGAGCTTCGATCCTTAACGTGGGAGGGGCCGTCAGAGGCTTGCTAAGGATTGACCGAGCAGTGAAGCTGCTCAGTTGCCTCTTGGCGAGGGCTTTGATCCCTGGCGTCGTGGGTAGGGGAGCTACCGGCCAGGGATAACCGAGCAAGGGCGAGCCCGGTTGTCTCTTGGTGAGGGCTTCGATCCTTAGCGCGGGAGGGGGCCGTAAGAGGCCTGCTAAGGATTGACCGAGCAATGAAGCTGCTCAGTTGCCTCTTGGCGAGGGCTTTGATCCCTGGCGTCGCGGGTAGAGAGCTACCAGCCAGGGATAACCGAGCAAGGGCGAGCCCGGTTGATTCGTGAGGCTCTGTCTGACCTTACTGGTGTGGGCTATCGGGAAGTGGGACAGTCGCGGGTGACACGCATCACGAACGCGTGGGGGGAGGCGGAAATGCCGGAGCAGCGTCGTTTCAATTTCGCCTAGAAAGGCTCGGTGTCTGCCGCGTGGCGATATAGTTGTGAGTGGAACGAGCGACTGTTGGACTCCTGGGCGTTGTGGGCTATAAAATGGAGGGAGCGTTGATCACCCCTTCCTTCGCATCCAAAATGCAAGAATGGAGGACTTCCCTTTTACCATCTCTGACATCGTGAACTTCGAGGACGTATACCTCTACGATCAGCACTGCACCGAGGACATGGTGCAGTCGGTGATAGGCCGTATTGAGGATCATTTTGACCGACTGCTTCCCCGGTGCTCCCCCCTGCTCCAGCTGTTGATGTACTCCATTTGGAGGGCATCGTCGAGGCTCTACAAACCCTTGTCCGAACAGCTGAAGGATAAGGCGGTTGGTAAGCTAAAGTCTTTGCGGCGCTTCGGCCTCATCTCCGTGGGTCGGCGGGATCGCTCGGTGGCGCTCATCCTTGAGTGGTATTAATTGAAGCGTGATGCCGACGTTTGCGGGCGGCATCAGAGGCAGAGGTCTGAGGCCGCGGGGGCTCGGCTAGCGGAAATATTCTCAGAGTATCACGAGCAATGTTCTCTGCACCCCCTTCCCCCGCTACTGTAATTTTTCTTTTTCGGTGTACGGCTGAGGAGCCTATAGTACCCTTTTGAATAAACACAACTCTTCTTTTTGCAATGTTTTATTGATCCCTTCTTATTATTATATAAACAGAACGATCTTGAGAAAAGTTTTACATTGCCTTAGTAAAGAAGTACATGCTAGTAGATGTTCTTTTTATTGGTACGGTTTGAGCTTCTTGGCGGTGTAAGGCCGTAAAAAACGATCGGCTCGGTCTCCCTGGCCTTCATCCTCGGATGGCTGTTGGCCTCTACGACCGGCGTGGGGTGCTGAGCCTCGTAGGTACTCGACGTACCCCCCGCCGACATGACCATAATTTGGCCGATTGTCAACTCGCCGGGAGGGGGACGCTACTCCTGCTCACGGTCAGCTTGCCGCTTGTCCCGCAAGTATGCTGCCAGGTGTCCCGAACGGATGAGCTCCTCGATGTAGTCTTGGAGCTCTCTGTGGAGTGGCCTTGAGACCTGTGGAAACCGCAGTAGGGGCCCCGGCTACGCGTTTCCGCCATGGGCGAGATCGGGAGGGGGGGCTTGAAGAACCCCTCACCCCTTAGCTTCTTCTAGCAATACCATCTGGGAGACGTTGAGTGGGGTGTACTCCTGAAAATTTGGGGAGTAGGGCTTTGGCCGCTTAAGTCTCTTTCTCTCTTCCCTCGCCCTTTTCTTTTGTTCAGTTAGCTCTGCCCCGGGGAGATTTGCGTTCACCGCGGACTCGAGATAGATCTTACGCTCGGTCCAAGCCTTTACCTCGGCCATGGTCTTAGGTTGCGCTAATGCAAAGGAGCGTAACCACTCCTTGTACCTAAGACCGACCTAAGTGCTGTAATGACCGTTTCGTCCCGGTGTTCTGGGACCTCGACAAGGGTGTTGTAGAAGCGGGTGACGTACCCTTTGAACGTTTCTTTGTCCCCGCTCTTGATTGTGAAGAGGATAGTCAAAGGTCCGTTTCTGCCGTCTGTTCCGCGACGAAGTAGCCGAGGAATTGGGTGGGGCCAGCTCGTCGAAGGTTGAGATTGAGCATGGCGCGAGCCTCGGAACCAGTCTCGTCCAGAGCGGATGAGCGTGGCCAGGAAAGCTCGGTATTGGGCGGCGTCGGAGTTGTCTTGGAAGCTCATTCCTGTGGTGAATGCGTCCAAATAGTCCTTCGGGTCAGACTTACCGTCGAAGAGAGAGACATTTGGGGGCTTGTTCCGGGAGGATACATGGACGGCGAGCAGCTCCTCGGTGAAGGGCCTGGTGAGCGAGTCGGCGGCGTACTTAGCCCCGTCGCTCGAGTGATGACCTTCCCGATGCATACTCTCGATCTTCTTTTTGAGGGCGTCGAGTCGGTCATGGTATCCCCGACGATTCGGCGCGCTCTGATCTTTGGCCCCTGCTGTTGGAAACCTGTGTCTGGGCCGGGCCGCGGTTCCTCTTGATGAGGTTCCTTAGGTCCCTTGGCGAAGTAGTCTTCCAGCTGCCATGACGAGTCCCATCCGCGCGATCCCGTCAAGGGAGGGGGTGTCGGTCATGCCTGGGAGCAGGCAAGCTGACCGACATCTCCTCAGGAGGGACGGGAGGCGCGAAGGGGCTCGGAGCGAGGCGCCTCTAGTGACGGACCTCGGTGTTGAACTGTGGGGCGTCCAGCGGGTCATAGAATATGATGGCCTGGGAGATCTGCGGCCGTGGGGAGGCAGCGAGGCGGGGTGGTAGGTCGTGCCAACAAGAGCGGAGTCTTCTCTCCCTCTGTAGGGGTCCCGGTCCCGAGGTGGGGGGAGTGGCGACCTAGGGAGCTTATCCTGCGTTTGGACACGGAAAAGTGCATCCACGATGGATGCGAGTCAATCTATCCGGACGACTAGGGTGTTGATGGAGTTCGGGGGAGGAGATTTGTCAGCGCCTCCGTTGTGAGGGAGGCGGCGCCTAGTGCTTGGATCGTCGCGTGATCGCTCGCCATTGAATGGAGATCGGAAGATGAACTTTGTTCTGTGGAGTCAAGATTTTTCCCACAAATGGTGCCAGCTGACGGATGTCGAATCACGTCAAGATGTTACCTTCGTAGATCTGCTGTTGGCGACGATGGACGGCTGAGATTAGGTTGGAGGTTGACTCCTGAAGCGTGTGGATCTCAATGGGTTTGAGGTGGTTGAGGCCAAACTTACCTGCAAGGAAGTCCCGGGGTGGTTGTACCACCGAGGACCCTCCGACGATCAAGTTAGACCGGATATTTGAGCAGAGTAACGGCCTAGTGAGAAGAAAAATGATTTACTTGAACCGTCTGAGAGAGGGGTTTATATAGTGGGTGGCAACAGGCAGGCAGACGAGAGAATCACGCCAGCCGTTACGGTCCCGGCGTCACGCCCGCGTGATGGGCGGGATCTCCCATTAATGACGAGACATGCTCGTTAATAGAGGATCGTGATGGCGTGGAACGCGGGACATGGCCAGCGGATATCTCGCGCATGGCGAGATTCGCGGAGGTGAGACGGTTGCGCCTGTGGTAGGTGACGTTGGTCGGTCAATGAGACCGAGAAAGGCGAGCTCGGCGGGAGGGCTCGGGGACGAGCGGGAGGCCGAGGTATCTTGGTTCTGCGGTAGCCCGGAGACGAGCTGAGAGGCCGAGGAGGCCGATTGTGCATGGGGCTCGGAGGTGAGCCAACGGTTGTTTGTAGGACGGGTATAAGAGTGGTCTGGTCGGTCACTGTAGGGTTCTTTCTTGTAAGCTTCGTGACACGTCATCTGTCACGTGTCACGATCTAGAAGATCATGCACCGATATTGAGCCTCATCAGGAATTAATAAACCGCACCAAATTCTTTCTATTTTTAAAAACACTCATACACCTCATATATGGTGTGTCTTTAAAAATAGAAAGAATTTGGTTTGCTTTTTGAAAACATGAAGAATATGGTGGGGCAAAATAATATAAAAAAACTCTACTAAGATTAATCTAAATTTACTATAGGAAAAGAGAACAAAATGATAAAAATCATAGAAAAAAACTTTCAATTCATTTTTCAGTTTAAAGCTCATCCATCTATGCTCGGTGTATATAACACGATGAGTGGGTGGAAAATTACATCTAGCCCCTACAATTGTATTCATTTTACAAATAAACCGCCCGAGTAATTATAATTGCATCAATAACTGACTAACTAATTTCAAAAATAAAGTAAAATGATAAATGTTTATCAAAATTGAATTGGAAAACAAAAATCGGTTCGCAGTATACCGCACTGACTAATTTGATAAGGAATTTATAACACGGAGAATATATCACCATTTTAGGGAAAAAAGAAGAAATTTGTGGGTAATAACACATTGATACAAATAAATTTATATCAGCGGTAAGTAGCTCATTCCATCGAAGGGGCTATTTAAAAACACATTAACAATGACTAATTCTGACAAGAAACTCTTAAAATAACGAATACCTCAATCCATCAAAGAACAAAGAGCTTGTGGATTTTATCACATTGAAAATGACCAATTCAATATAACAATAACAAAAAAGGGTAAATTGTCAAAAAGCCCCCCGGCCGCCTTTAAACTTGTGTAAAAATCACTAGGCATTTTGATCTTGTTAAAAAAAAACCGGGCCCAATTAAACCCCCTTTATACTAGTTGCCAGTAATATCTAAAAAGTTGATGCAATATCTAAGCAGTTGCTTTGTAATATTTAATCAGTTGGAGGAATAAAGGCCTAAATGAAATGCGGCCGAAGGGTTTGTCCACAAAGATTTTGAACATTAAGCGCTTCTCAACAATTTTGAAAATATTAAGGGAAGGGTATTTGACAATTTACCCATAAAAGATAGTAAAACAATAAATACATCATTTCATTGAAATCCACTAAATTCATGTGCATATCAAAATAACCAATTTTAACTAAAATATATTAATAAGTAATTCCTAAATGTTCTGGGTTGTTGCATTTGCATACCCAGGATGATTAATTTCATACAAAAAAATTAATGTATAAAAATACTTAATTTGTAATCATTAATTAAGCTTACAATATGTATCAAATATATTCTGTTTGTTCTCTTATTGATTCTAATATATTCTCTTTATTCTCTTTATTAATTCTAAAATATTCTGTTAACCAAGGTTTATTATCTGTCTTTGAGTAATGTATAATAAAGGAGTATATTCTATCTAGTATTTTTATTCGATCAAATAATCAAGTATAGCTAACTATGGAGGCTTAGAGTAGCCCATTAGTAAGGCTTGGAGTAGCTTAAGGAGGAGACCCGGAATCGAGCCGGGGGGTTTTCCATTTATGAGTGGGTGGCTAATTTATCCCACCATTTATCTCCAAAAAGTATATCAAACGGCTCATTTGTTTCATAGCTGGTTCATTTCCAATGCTTATTCATGAGTATTCCATCTTCTTGAAACTCAATTGACAAACTAATAATTGTTGACTCCAATATCTCATAATTTGAAGTGTGTCCTCCTTATGTAAGAATTTCCTTGCCAATCAATAACAGTTATTTTGACAAACATCCATCTTTCTTTGTATAAAAGTGACGGTGGCGCTTTGTCTTGCAGCTTACCAAGAAGTTGAATATAATATGAATTTATAAGAACTCATTCGAGATGTATGAGCTAAGGTGCATTTGTGTGATTTGGAGTCATGAAAATTTTGCAAGTTTGTTGTTGGTAGACATGAGGCAGGAGTGGATGAATAGGAGCAGTATATGTATTTATTTATGTTCCTTTTCATATACATTCCATGATACTGAGTTTGTCGATCATCTTTTCATTATATATCATGTTACTACTCAGGTTTGGAAGGATTTTGGTCTAGACTTGACATTTGATTTTGGCCAACATGCATCATTCTATCATCTTAGCGTTATATGATACAATGTTCTGTTCAGTGAATTGGTAGATCTGTAAAGAGTAAAATAAACAAAATTTTAAAACCTTGCAAAATGCTACTTTTATTAAAAACTGGATTGGGACAGTCACTTTAATTTGGACAGATGCAGCATCTTCAAGGTTTAAGAAACGGGCTAGATTGGTGTTGGTGAAGGCCACTAGGAAGATGGCTATATGCTAAGAAATTTGGAGAATTCGTCTGCTAATTAAGAAGGATTCCAAACATGTAATGCGGGAGTGCAACTTTATATCCTAGTATGTAGGAGAGCAATTGGTGGATGTTTTTTCACTCTCTTATATGTATTCTGCTAGATTTGGACTTTATAATCATTTTTTCAAACCTTATCATAGATCGTGGTTTACTCGGGTCTGTTTCCCAAACTTAATTTTTACCTTTTTTTCCCCTCGTTTGTTTTAATTTTTCTAAAAAACTTCATTTAATAAAACAAGTCTCTCTCTCTCTCTCTCTCTCTCTCTATATATATATATATATATATATATATATTGGCTTTGGTTTTTTTTTTTAATTAAATTTTGAGATATAATTATTTATAGAACTTCTACATGAAAATCACAATAAGCAGAGCCAACTTTGCTTCTTCTAACACATTGATAATCCAATTATTTTTCATAAGATCAAAGCACCTACGTACGCGCATCATGCTTTGTTGAACACACAAATTCTGCTAGCTTTTCTATTTATTGCATCTAATGATGTTGCTGATTGATTATGGAGGTGTCATACACAAGAAAACACGGCAAACTTTGTATCTCATCCAATGGACGGTAAGATTGGTAGGAGTAAACGGTGGATAACTTGTTTTTAATATAAAAATGCTAGATATGAATTCTACATGATTCTTACCCAGTTTACCCAGTGGGAAAAGAAATAAAAAGCAATATTTACATTTCTTTGCTCCTAGACATGTACAATATAGATTCAATGCTAGATTGTAGAACCTATGGAAGGTAGAGTGCAAACCTTGTCTCCCCCACCCAACCTCCCCCCCCCCCAACCCCGACGACATGCAATTTCAGTTGGTATGAACACTTTCTCTTGGGGAGAGTGCGGGAACCCATGAAAGGAAGTGGCCACAAATTAATGCTTTCGGGGAAAATTCGTGGGTCCCTGAATGAGTGTGTGTTCTGTGTTTGTATGTGGTATGCGTTAGGGCTTACGGGCTAGGAACGAAAAGACGAAGAAGACGAAACAAAGAAAGAAACTATTAGAGAACAGAAATTTGTTGGGCATCCCTGACATCTTTTGACTTGAGGTCCCACACCATCCACTTGATTTTTCATGGATTAAAGCTGGAGAAAGAAATCGTAAAGCGCACGGTTGTCCTGGTACAAATGAGTTTGAAATGGAAAATCAACACTTGTTTCTTGGAACACCATGAGATAATGGAGTCGCCGATAAATATGTAATATCTCTATTATTATAATACAAACACAAGGATGGTTGGGATGGCACCTCCGGTTTCAACTTCAAAGAACAAAATCAATAATCTTTGGGAAAAAATAGCCGGCAGTCCATCTCTTTTTTCCCTTCATTTTACAAACATAAAAAAAGCGAAAATTCCATGACATGTTTACTGCTGTTTTCTCTCTCATTATAACCATTTTTTTTACAACCGCTGCTTTCCTTTTCTTATATGCATCGCATATGCTTAGAATCTAGTACGGTAAAAGAGCGACCGCATGTTACATCTTCTGCCCATTCGAGATTATAGAGAGGAGATAGAGGGGAACAATAATGTCTGAGATATAGTTCCACGAAAATATCCAACGATAAGAAACATGATGAGTAGAACTAGGTGTATAGACAAACTGGCTAACCACATGAACGACAATGCTCACATTCTGTAAGAAATGGTAAAATAGACCAACGTACTAACTAGCTCAGCGTACTCATTTAATAGCCTCTTCAACTAATGAAAACGAAACGGGATGTCTGCAACAATACCATCGGCAGATCAACACATTCTATCGAAGGTAGGATCATTTCATGTAAGGTGATTGAGAGAGTTTGGGTTTACTAAATAAAAAGAATTCTCAACTCCGACATCAGGATATCCGAATTGATAGAGAATAAAGTGTCTTCCTCTACAAATTTCATGAATATTAATTTACAGGAGATTTAGACACCAAGTAAACTATATAATTCTACCCATAAGTAAGGGATACAAAACAATAAAATAGTATATATAACATTATTGAATTTGTCCAACCCCAGAAATGATAAAGAGAGGGAAAGGAAAAAAACCGTACAGGCGAAGATATTTTGGCTTTTCTTTTTCCATGTAGGAAACACCCGACGCTTTGCAACCTTGATCGGTTTTATTAAGTTCTTATTTTTAGCATAGGAGGATCCATTGACCGGAGAACGGCTCCGGCGCCCTTCGTCTTGCAGGATTGAAGATCCGGCTGTGAGGTTTTTGCCTAAGACTCCCACCTTACAAATCTATTGATAAAGCCCAAGCTGTCTCAGATCCATGCTCTATCAATTGGTGCCGTCTGTAGGAACGTCGGCTCTGCCTTAGAATCACCGTATCTACAACTTTGAAGATGAAAGTCGTCATCATTCATGACGAGTTTTGAGACACCCTCCTTGTCATTGTTCAAATCGTCCTAAGACAACAACTTCGGGACCCTCATCCGAGCAAAACTTCCAGATCATCAACCGAGTCCTCTACCTCCTGATTAGGAGAGCAGACATTCGCCATCAGAGGCGGCTGTGGCAGAGCTGATAGGGTTGAGTCATCGCCTCCAAGAAACCATTGAAGGGCTTGGAGCCTCTGAGCCCGGGCCGCCATTGCAAGAGAACCCTAACTCGACGCCTCCTCAGCCCACTGTGCCCGAGCCGAGAGGTCGGAGCTCCACCTGAGAAGCCGACCGATGTGAAGGTTACGATCCCCTTTTGGCTCGGGCCGCACCGACCAAGTCCCAACCCGAGCCTGAGCATCAACAGCGTCCCAACAGAGGTAAGAGGAGGACGAAAGAAGACGATCTCCCGAGTGATGACGGCTCGGACAGTGACTATCAACACGTCCCGAGCTCGAGAGGAACAATCCAGCTCTTATGTCTCCAGGGCCTACCCCCGAGTGGACGACCTACGGCAAAAGGTTCGAGCCTTAGAGAGGAGAGACAATGAGTACGATGATCTAGAGACAGGAGGAGAACCATTCACCCGGCACATCATCGATGAGCCCATCCTACCGAAGCTTAAGGTTCCTCCATTGGACAGGTTTGATGGGACGGGAGCCCCGACCTATCATCCCCGCACCTTCAAGGCTGCAATGGCGCTAATGCAACCATCCGATCCCGTTCTTTGCAAGATCTTCTCCACAACACTGCATAAGGGGGTCGCACTGTGGCTCCAAAAGCACCCCCGCCACTCGATCACTAGTTTTCAGGAACTGGCTACGGCCTTCCGAAGCCAATTCTCGGGGACTGAGCATCGCATGAAGCAAGTCCACAATACCTTGACTATCCAACAAGGGACGAAGGAACCACCGAAAGTTTTCATCCCGCGCTTTTTCAAAGAAATTAATGACGTAGAAAATTTGGAGCAGAACATCCCGATAGTTCTAACAGCGTTTCGAACAACGCTCATAAAAAAACACTCTACTCTCCTTACTGGCGAAAAAGCTCATCCCTACCTTATTCGAGCTTAAGAAACATGCCGAGAAATATATAAATGAGGAGGTCTTGGCAACCTCGCGAGATGGGGAAAAGAAGTACGCGGACCCGGATGACAATTGCTAAAAGGAAGAACCCCAAATGACTCAGAGGGACAAAGGTCGCGGGGCCGACCCAGGATAAACATGGGGAAGGACTGACACATACAGTATATACCTCCTGACCACCACTAGGGATGAGGTCCCTACCTTCCTTAAACAGCAGGACTAATACCGACCACCACAGAAATAGCAAGAATCCAAGCACCCGAGGGCAACCGACCGGTACTGCCGTTATCACGACCAACACGGCCATACCACTGAAAAATGTACCCATTTAGTGAAAGTGATGGAGAGCCTCATTAAAGGAGGATACTTAGGGAGCTTCGTAGATACCCCAAGAGGTCGTGAAAACCAGGAAAATCGTCACTCTTCGAACGGAGCGGGGGGACGATGAGCCGGTAGGGACGATCGTGATACCGAGTATAATGCAAGGAACCGCAATGAACGTGGCAGGAGGAGCCCTCCAGCACGAGGCGTTATCAACCATAACACGAGGACTGGCATCTGGTAGAGCCAGCGCTACAGAAAGGAAGAATTACGTCTCGAACATTAACCAGGCCGCAAAAGCTCCTCTAGCGAAACTATCAAAGGATGAGGGCATATTCTTCAACGGTCTTGATGCAAGACATGTCCAGTTTCCGCACGACGACCCCCTAGTAATAACTGCTAGGATATATGGTTTTGACGTAAATAGAATACTTGTAGACACCGGGAGCTCAGCTGTGTTTTGACAAACTGGGTCTAAAGGCTAGTCAGATGGGAGCTTTCTCGAGCCCCTATGTTGGATTTACAGGCCATTCAACGATCGCCTTTGGAATAATTGCCATCCACATCATTTTGGGAAATGCCCCTCAACAGACATCTGTATAAATCGAATTTATGGTGGCAAAAGTCCCTTCGGCATACAACGTAATCCTCAGAAGAAGATCTTTAAATCTGGTTCGCGCTGTCATCTCCATCCACCACTTGAAAATGAAATTCTAATACCCCGAAGAATAGAGGAAGTGAAAGGGGACCAAGCCACCGCTCGCACTTGCTACATCGCTCAATTAAAGTTTAAAAAACATGAGGGAGAAACCCTACAGGTGGATGACTTCAACACTAGAAATGATTTTCAGGAAGAACGAGCGACACCCGCAGAAGAGTTAGTTACCCATTGTCTTTGGAGCGAGAGAACCTCCAATTGACGGATCAAACTGGTCATGCGGACTCAATGTGTGGAGTGCGTATTGTGTTTTGAAAGGGACTTGGACGTATCTGGGGTCTCGCAGAGTTTACGTGGGGAATGTTTGGGGAAAAAAGGGGTGAGGAGCGTCCTAAGAACGTGTGAGACAACACATGGGCGCTGGGCGCAAGCTGGTCGCGCGTGCGGCGCATGGACGATGGACGGCAGCAGGTCACGTGCCCTGCACGTGGCCGGTGGGTGCCAGCGGGTCACGTGCGCGGCACGCGACCACTGGAAACACCAGTGAAAGAAGGGGTTTAACCTCTGGGCTGGGAGTTGAACTCCCGAGGGATTTTGAAGTTAAACTCCTATGGGAGAAATTTGATGTGGATTTGGAGTTAAAAGGCTTGAATTTGAAGTTAAACTCCTAAAAAGTCTGGATTTGGAGTTAAATTCTTTGAGGATTTGGATCTTGAAGTTTAACTCCTCAAAAATTGATTTGGAGTTAAACTTATAAAGAATTTAGATCTTGGATGGTGAAAGGAGCTCCCTTTTCGTCCTCTTCGAGCCTTATCCTTCCTTAAAATGGGTTCTTTTGAGATGGGCTCCTTGTTTCTCCTCTCTTTTTATTGGTTCTTGGAGAAAAGAGGCATTGAAATCAAAATTCGCCCTTTTAGAGATTTGATGGGAGATCTGAGCTCCCCTTCGAGAGTTTTATGGTGAAAAACTATTTCATTTTGGGAAAAAAAAGTTAAACTCTTGATTTAATTCAAAAAACAGGAAGAAGGTTTAGAATCTTGAGGAAGGAGAAGGAGACACAAAACCTTAATATTTTAGGGGAATGAATATTATTCCTCATTTCATTATCATATTGCCTTATATAGGCTTACAAGTTCACACATAGCCCTTTAGACTTTACAAAATGGTATTTTGCCCATCCCATGCCTCATGTGTTTATTTCTTTTTGCACATGAGCCATGGGCTTTACAAAAATTTGGCTTTTTGCCCATTTATTTTACATTCATACATGAAAATTATATCAAACTTATTTATTACATAGTTTTTTTCTTGGCATGGGGGGCCGGCCTCTTCATGTTCGGGCTCGACTTGGGCATGGACCCACTTGACTTAGATTTGGGCTTGGGACCGGGCCTACTTTTCGGGTCTTGACCTCGACCTTATGGTGTATTTTTTACCCCGACAGTAGGGCCGGCTTATTTATAGATAGGAGGGAGTCAAGGCCTAGTTCCTCGTGCCCCATCAGTACACTAAACTTAAGTCAAGCCCTATTGTTTCCTCGGCTGACATGCATTGTGAACGACGCGAAGCAGGATACGCCCTCAGAAAAACCTGACAAACCTGTCAGCAACATTCAAGAGCCAAGTACGAAATACAAAGGAAAAGGTAGTATAACAAAGACCGAACAGTATACAATTTGAAATCTTCAAGATTCTCAGGACAAATAACAATTATATATAAAAGACAAACGGTGGGCTAGCAAAAAATACAAGAAAACAACCACTCAACGGGGAGATGGGTCGGTTAAGCTTCTAAGCAAGTCTCGTTTTATTTCCTCGGAGGTCTTTCCACCGCATACATCGAAAGACCGTGTCATAAACTCTCCCACGAAGTCACGGCGTCAATCCGCTGTCGACTCAAGAAATGGGGGTACATAAACAACTGATCAACCCCCAAAAAAGTTGCCGAACCCTCGGGGAGGCGATACTCGAATATGGAATGATGGGTGGCGACCGAGCCAACCATAAATGTCCCCCGCAAGTCCCCGAGATGAAGTATAGCCTTGCTCAAAGGAATGAGCTCGGCGTCGGAGCCGCTCACATTCACGATCGCAGTCAAGCAACAGCAGCTCCGACCCCCGCATGTTATCGCGAAGAGAGTCTAGGACTTCATCAGGGTCGAATTGAAGATGCAAACGCTCATCATATCTCACTTTGAGTTTCTAGTACTCTTCCAAAAGCTCTTCTTACTCAAGCTTCAGCTCGTCATACGAAGGACCCAGCTCATTAGCCTCACTCCCCTCGCCGACCAGTGAAACAACCTACGAAAAGCTTAATTTCAAGGTCGCTAGCACAACAGGAGAGCAAAAGAAAATAAAACGGACACGCGTAAAATAAGAGGGATAACAATAGCACAAGGCAAAAGCATTACAAATATGAAGCTGGGTCTCTTAACTTCCAACTAAAATAAAAAGACAAAAACAAGTCTCATCATTACAAAAGGAGTTTTCATCAGGCTTAACGAAAGTGACACTCAATTGCGGCATCTATTTGGATGCGGAGCATATCTTCCTGCCTAACCCCTTGAGCCATTTGCCTCCAAAAATCACTTATAAACTTGGGATACTAATGCTTTCCTCCCTCAGGGAGCTGGGGGTAGTGAAAGAACGCTGCGATTCCGAGTGGGGTAAAGGAGCGACCTGGAAGCCCATACTCGACGAGTAGCTAATGATCCCGTGACAAAGCCCTCTACAAGACGTGTCGCGCCATTTTAGTCGTACCTATAAAGAAAAGCTTTGTCCTTAAGGACCTTTTCCTTACAATTGGCGTCCCGCAGTTTCCCCTTCAGGCTTAATATCTCGGCCTTTAGTTCAAGCAATATTTTGGCGGGGCTTGACTGGTATTCTTGCATCTCGACATATTTTCCCTCGAGGCTAGCATGCTCGCTCACAAGCTCGTCATACAAGCGCCTCAGGTCATCAAGGTTTGGCGCCGGGCTGTCATCGTCGTGCTCCTCGCTGCTGGAGTCACCAACAGCCTGCGTGAGAATGAATGAAAAGACCTCCTCAAAAACCTGAGGATGGAGATAGATGAATACCAGAACATATATCCAAAAAATTGCTGTAATAGACGCTCAAAGATAACAGTTACACAGGATTACAAACACTCGCTGATGCTCAACTCTAACATCCCACTCTCAAACATATCTACAAAAGAAGGGTCTCTCTTCATAAAGTGGGAATGTTAAATTAATTTTTTGACAATTTTTTGAGTTTTGTAGTAAATATCAAAATATAAATATGTAAAACGGACTCAAAATGTGCATTACAATCATTCAAGTCAACTAGGAATTTTTCTGGTTTTTAATTTTTTTTTACCAAAGATGGTTATTAAAGCACCGTTTTATAGCAAATTTTGTATTACATAGAAATAAGAATCTAGAATATTAGGGTAAGTACAATAATAGTTAAAAATCGAATTGTTCGTGTTATTTTTATAATTTTCAGTTTTTTTGTCTTTCAATTTCGATTTTCATTGGAAAAATTTTGATCCGACGCGTAACGCGTGAGGTCAATTCTAGTATAATACATTAGTGGGTTTTTTTTAAGAATGTCCAACCAAAGAGAGAATATTCTTCAAAACACTATTTTTTAAATTTCCCATTATAACCTTATGTTTGATATCATTTTTCAACTTTGCCATTTACTTCGATTTTGATTTGGTATTAAGATGATTTTGGTAATTTTGTAAATTCTAATAGCAAAATATAAACATATTCATTGTATTATATGTGACCTTATTCTTTTATTTTCGTTTAAATACCTTAAAGATAGTATGATAAAGAATTCGTATCTTTCCGAAATTACTCTATATTTTATATTTGGCACCCTTTCCTTGATCCAGGCAAGAAGCATATATTTTTTATTAAAAAAATAAAATTATTGGTGACTAATTTTAAAAGAAATTAAATTTAGTTTTTCTTCACAATTTGATAGATAGCATATTGTTGTCAATGATGCTTTGAGTGATTTTTGTTAAAGAAATAGTAAAAATAAATGTAATTTGTTTAGCACTCACTAAAATAGGATTTTGAGCGTAGATTCTTTCTAAATACATTTTAACTAAATAATTTACATAAATTAGCAAAACCAAATCCTACATTTGGTCACATCTATAACATTACTCGGACAATCATTTTGTCATCGACGATCAAGATTTAAAATCTTGGTACTTTGATAATAATTTGAGATCGAAATTGATCATTTTGGATGAAGATTGATCATATCAGATAAAGATAAAACTAAGATCTTAAATCATGGCTACTTGCATCTGATATTACATATTTGAGTCGACCAGAAAGCTTTTTTTAGATTTTTGTAATTTTACCAACGACGGTTATCAAGCCACCATTCATTCCAAGTTTTCTACTATATAAAAATAAGAACCTAGCATAATAGCGTCGGTAAAATACTAGTTAAAAATTGTTTTATTTGAATTATGTTTATAATTTTCAGCATCATATAATTTTCATTGGAAGAATTTTGATCTCGTCTATTCCTTGTGGCGTTAGATTCCAGTAAATAAATAAATAAAAAAACTTGAGGTAGTTTAGCGGAAAGAGCTCATAGTTAAGGCAGCCTAGAGTAATTTAGCTTTTTAATGTACTTTGTAAATCTAATTTTTTGTGTGGTAAAAAAAATTCCAACAGGTTAATTTTTTGTAAATCTAATTTTTTACTAAGCCAGCTCCTCTGAGATGTTCGGCTCGACACCCCCACCGCAATCGGAGACCTCCCCCTTC
This sequence comes from Agapanthus africanus, assembly GCA_030015575.1. Taxonomy (NCBI): domain Eukaryota; kingdom Viridiplantae; phylum Streptophyta; class Magnoliopsida; order Asparagales; family Amaryllidaceae; genus Agapanthus; species Agapanthus africanus. The sequence continues at coordinate 36,485,184 of CM057339.1, forward strand.
CACCCCCGATCCCCCTACACCGTCAACTACAGTGAAGCCTACGGCCATTACACTTGCAACGGCATCCTCTTCAACCATGAGAGTCCCTGCCGTGGCGAGAGCTTTGTCACCCGCAAGATCACGAGAGCAGTCGGCAGGATCCGTGTCGGCCTCCAGACCAAATTATTCCGAGATAACTTGTCTACTGCCAGAGATTGGGGTGTCGCAATGTGGAGGCTAGGTGGATGCTGCTGCAGCAAGACGAGCCTGGCGATCATGTTGCGGCAACGGAGGAGAGCCACACTGTACAGGAGTTTCTGGAGTAAGCGTTTGGATACTATTTTGCTCTAATTATTTCTTGTATATTCAGCGCCCTAATATAAGTATTGGTCATTAGAAAGTGTTGGGGGTGGAAGCCGAAGGTAGCTAGGCTTTAAGGATCTGGTGACGATGATGGTCGATTCGGATTTGGATGCGGCGAAGAGGGAGAAGGTGCTTGTCGACCATGCTGGGTATATCGATGCACAGCAGCAACCATAGTTGTATACTTTTTCCCCTCAATTTTTTGATTTTTCTTATAATAATGTGACTGTTGTTGTTTATGGTTTTGAGGATAGTTATGATTCATATGTATTTTGGTAATTCAATTGGGTTTGCTTCATATATTGCTTAATTTGGATCGCATGTGTTTATTATTGATTATACAAATATAAAGTGTTCTTTTCCTTAATGATTTTTAGTATGAATCATGAAGCACAGATTTTGTCAGGTTGTGATTTATTTTGTTTATGGGGATCATGTTCAATCTAAATGTTCCTTAATTAATTAGAGAAAACTAAACATTGTGAATTAATGTCCAATTTATGAATATTAACTAAAGAAAACTCATGTGCAAATCTGGTATTGTTAACCGATTATGACTAATTTGATTCATAAAAATGGTTAACAAGTCATTACATAAAATTAAAAAATAATGAAGAAATTTTTGGGGCTATATCACAGTGAGAATGATTAATTCTATGAAATTTACTATTGTTGCAATCGGCTATAATCCGAGTTAACTCCATATCCATATCCGATCTTTATTAAAAATGGATATTAATTTTAATTCCGATGACTATATGAATATATATACGCTATTGTCAATAGCCACCAGATACAGATATGATAACATTTAGCTATGTCTCTTCCTGTCCGTAACTGATATGATAACAATTTTGAAAATATGGGAAGGCTTTTTGACAATTTACCCATGAAAGATAGTAAAACAATAAATACATCATTTCATTGAAATCCACTAAATTCATGTGTATATCAAAATAACCAATTTTAACTAAAATATATTAATAAGTAATTCCTAAATGTTTTGGGTTATTGCATTTGCATACCCAGGATGATTAATTTCATACAAAAAATTAATGTATCAAAATACTTAATTTGTAATCATTAATTTAGCTTACAATATGTAGCAACTATATTCTCTTTGTTCTCTTTATTGATTCTAAAATATTCCGCTAACCACGGTTTATTATCTGTCTTTGAGTAATGTATAATAAAAGAGTATATTCTATCTAGTATTTTTATTCGATCAAATAATCAAGTATAGCTAACTGCGGAGGCTTAGAGTAGCCCATTAGTAAGCCTTGGAGTAGCTCAAGGAGGAGACCCGGAATCGAGCCGGAGGTTTTACATTTATGAGGGCGTGGTTAATTTATCCCACCATTTATCTCAAAAAAGTATAGCTATCTGCTCATTTGTTTCATAGCTGGTTCATTTCCAATGCTTATTCATGAGTATTCCATCTTCTTGAAACTCAATTGACAAACTAATAATTGTTGACTCCAATATCTCATAATTTGAAGTGTGTCCTCCTTATGTAAGGATTTCATTGCCAATCAATAACAGTTATTTTGACAACATCCATCTTTCTTTGTATATAAGTGACGGTGGCGCTTTGTCTTGCAACTTACCAGGAAGTTGAAGATAATATGAATTTAGAAGAACTCATTCGAGATGTATGAGCTAAGGTGCATTTGTGTGATTTGGAGTCATGAAAATTTTGCAAGTTTGTTGTTGGTAGACATGAGGCAGGAGTAGATGAATAGGAGCAGTATATGTACGTATTCATGTTCCTTTTCATATACATTCCATGATACTGAGTTTGTCGATCATCTTTTCATTATGTATCCTGTTACTACTCAGGTTTGGGAAGGATTTTGGGCTAGACTTGACATTTGATTTTTGCCAACATGCATCGTTCCATCATCTTAGCATTATATGATACAATGTTCTGTTCAGTGAATTGGTTGATCTATAAAGAGTAAAATAAACAAAATTTTAAAAGTCTTGCAAAATGTTACTTTTATTAAAAACTGGATTGAGACAGTCACTTTAATTTGGACAGGTGCAGCACCTTCAAGGTTTAAGAAACGGGCTAGATTGGTGATGGTGAAGGCCACTAGGAAGATGGCTATATGCTAAGAAATTTGGAGAATTCGCCATCTAATTAAGGAGGATTCCAAACATGTAATGCGGGAGTAGCAGTTATGCAACTTTATATCCTAGAATGTAGGAGAGCAATTGATGGATGTTTTTTCACTCTCTTATATGTATTCTTCTAGATTTGGACTTTATAATCATTTTTTCAAACCTTATCATAGATCGTGGTTTACTCGGGTCTGTTTCCCAAACTTAATTTTTACCTTTTTTTCCCTCACCGTTCGGCTCGTTTGTTTTAATTTTTCTAAAAACTTCATTTAATAAAACAATTGTCTCTCTCTCTCTCTCTCTCTCTCTCTCTCTCTATATATATATATATATATATATATATATTGGCTTTGGTTTTTCTTTTTCTAATTAAATTTTGAGATATATTTATTTATAGAACTTCTACATGAAAATCACAATAAGCAGAGCCAACTTTGCTTCTTCTAACACATTGATAATCCTATTATTTTTCATAAGATCAAAGCACCTACGTACGCGCATCATGCTTTGTTGAACACACAAATTCTGCTAGCTTTTCTATTTATTGCATCTAATGATGTTGCTGATTGATTATGGAGGTGTCATAGACAAGAAAACACGACAAACTTTGTATCTCATCCAATGGACGGTAAGATTAGTAGGAGTAAACGGTGGATAACTTGTTTTTAATATAAAAATGCTAGATATGAATTCTACATGATTCTTATCCAGTTTACCCAGTTGGGAAAGAAATAAAGAGCAATATTTACATTTCTTTGCTCCTAGACATGTACAATATAGATTCAATGCTAGATTGTAGAACCTATGGAACGTAGAGTGCAAACCTTGTCTCACCCACCCACCCTTCTCCCCCCCTCCCCCCGACCACATGCAATTTCAGTTGGTATGGGCACTTTCTCTTGGGGAGAGTGCGGGAACCCATGAAAGAAAGTGGCCACAAATTAACGCTTTCGGGGAAAAGTCGTGGATCCCTGAATGAGTGTGTGTTCTGTGTTTGTATATGGTATGCGTTAGGACTTACGGGTTAGGAACGACAAGAAGAAGAAGAGGAAGAAGAAGGAAAGAAAGAAACTATTAGAGAGCAGAAATTTGTTGGGCATCCCTGACCATCTTTTGACTTGAGCTCCCTCACCATCCACTTGATTTTTCATGGATTAAAGCTGGAGAAAGAAATTCGTAAAGCGCATGGTGGCAGTAAAATATTATCTGTAATACCCTTTTTAACACTCACGGCGGATCGAATGCCGATTGGAGAACAAAAATATTGTGTTTGGAGGTGTTACTTTTGGTAAAGAGTTTGCAATATGCAATTCCAGATCCCGGTGACGTATATAAGAAAGAGATATCTGCTTCATCTTCAAACAGTGATGACACACAAGATAAGGGTCAAACGCAAAATGCTTGATGCGTTCATGAAATATTGGTTGAAATTCTATTCACGCTCTGGTTGTCCTACAGTACAAATGAGTTTGAAATGGAAAATCAACACTTGTTTCTAGGAACACCATGAGATAATGGAGTCGCCGATAAATATGTAATATCTCTATTACACTGCTACAAATAAGGGTTGCCCCTACGGATTTATCCGTAGGGGCAAACCACTGTCCCTACGGATATAGCCGTAGGGACAAGAAAATATCCTGTAGACACAGACGCCGTAGGTGCAAGTCGTAGCCTTGAACTTGCCCCTACGGACAAAAATTTGCCCCTACGGAGTTCTGTGTAGGTCCCTTTTGCCCTACGGAATAGGCCGTAGGGGCAAAAAATTTATTTTATTTACGGTTTTTAAAAATAGTTTACGTGTACCTACGGATGAATCCGTAGGGCCAAGTAATAGCCCCTACGGATACATGCGTAGGTACATATCTGTAGGGGCAAAATATCAGGATTCTTGATATTTTACCCCTATGGATAACTGGGTAGGGGCATTTGCTGGCCCCTACGGATATTTCCGTAGGGGCAAGCTCAACCCCCTGATACTGAGATCACGGGGGAAAATATAAGTTATCCTAATATTTTGCCCCTACGGTTTAATCCGTAGGGACAACGTTGGTAACTACGGATTAATCCGTAGGTACATATTATCAGTTTTTTTTAAAAAAAGGGCCGCCTATTTTTTTCTAGCCCTGTGCACAATAATATATACATCGATCAAATATAATATTAATCATCACACAACATATATCGCAGTATTCATAATCACATCTCACGCATATAATATACAAAAGAAACCAAAAAACAGAATATGATATAAATATAAACACCGTAAGACCCCCAATATCAATATCGTCCAAAATGTAGTACAATATGTATCATATAAATAAATACATGTTTCAAAAAATAAGAATAAAAAAGCTACCCTAACTCGGTCCAGCTCTACCTCTGATAAACGCTAGAATCTGGCGCGCCTGCTTCTCGGTCAATAAATCATGCAATTCGTAGCGTGCGGGAGTCTGAGCGGGCTGTGGAGCTGGCGATGTGGTATGCGCAGCCGCCGTCGAGGTAGTGGCTTGCGGAGCCACGACTGCGGGAGTCTGAGCGGGCGGTGGAGCTATAGGAGCTGTCTGCGGAACCGCAGCCGATGTAGTGGCTTGCGGAGCCGCAGCCGAAGGAGATGCATATGGAGGCTCGGACGATGTACCCTGTCGCGTCTGGACTTAACGTGTGTAATAAGCGTGTAAGAACTTTGTATTATTCGAATTCGTATCATTATCAAGATATTTCGAAACCCCATTTGGATATCTAGTTTGGAAAACCGTAATTTATTTTAATTAGATATGTATGTATGATTAATCAAAACTAAGTCTACAACCAAATAAGCTCAGGCTACGTACTAATATTGGATATGTTGATATTTATTATATGACATGATATTTTACTATTAAGTAGTAAATATACCAGCATCTCCTTCAACTCCTGAACGGTGGTCTTCAAGCTCTCCAGTTCCTGCTGGACACGTCGCTCACTAGAGACGGAGGAAGTAACCGCCGGGGTGGAGTCCAACCTCATATGGGCCCTGCTAGGGCCCAGTCCCCGGCCTCTCTCCCAACCTCCGTGGTGCCCTCCGTGTGCGGCGTCCAGGACTGGGGACAGCAGCCTCGGATCGCCCTGTCCGGTAAAATCTTTCCCCGATGCCTCGGCCTGCTCAACCACCCACTCCTACACCCACATTAACCAGTAAAGTATAAGTATAAAATTTAAATTTGAACCTTCCAAAACTAAAATTTCAAATAGGGGTTGAATAAATATTAACACTTACGCAATACTCCTGGGTAGCGACGTCGGGATATCGAAGCTCGCCCGTGGCAGGATCTGTCGAGGTGCCGTGGACGGTAAGATATACGGACAGCATGTTCGGTGTACCACCTTGCGCCAGGTTTTGAGCTGTCTACAATATTAGAAAATAAATCTTAATATTAGATATATTAGAAATTAACTCTTAATATTGCATTATATCACAAAGGCCGGTCTATTGTAATTTACCGATAACTCCATGGCTCAAGTAATATTTCTCGAGCCACCTATATAAGTGGGGCGACCCCTCTTCGCCGACTTCCTATTCTCTATATTTTGAGCGGCCTATTTCTGCACAACGCATTCACATTTAGTTTTCTAATTAAGTAACACAAAAAAATAAATTATATCCTAAATAATGAATTACATTTAAAATACATACCTGTTTGCGTTGAGAGTCGAAATATTCGCACAATAGAAGCCATGTCTCTACATCGACTCTCGCAAAGGTCGGAGTAGATAGGAGGGCCGCTCTCTCTGCCTCGGGGGTCGCCATCCACAGGGGGTAGCAATCGGCCTTCAGCTCATTCCTGTTGTATCGGACCTTGGTCTACATGTTCTTCATCAGGCCATTGTACAGAGCATGAAGGTCAAGCACCCTCCCAGGATGATCAGGGTCGGGTACAAGCTGAAAATCGTAATCCAACTCAAAATACAAAAAAAAGATTGTTATTAGATTGCAAGTGTTAATAATAAATATATTGGATAAATCAAATGAAAATATATATTAATACCCGAGCCTGATCAAAAAAGAGGACGAATGAGCGCCGGTGCTGTTCGCCCCACTCAACGTGAAGTGGATAGTTCTTCACGAGCCGGCTCTCATCCCTCATATACCAGCCGAACCTCTCGGCATGAGGACCGGTATAGCGATAATTAAAGGTAAAAAAGAGGGGGAATGCTGCCTCCCTCTAACTCTGTCAGGCCTCAGCCTATGGGACTGATTCGGGCCTCGAGTCCCCCTCTAGGGATGGGGAGGCCCTGCGTCTGCAAAAAATATGAAGACAATCAATATTAAGACAAAGTTGTATTAAGAAATCAAGGTTAAACGAAAATTGAAGTGTGATATATACCTCCGGTGACTAAAGCACGAGCCTGGGCCCGGGCAGCAGCACGAGCGGGACGATAGTTCCTCCGGTGAGGAACAGCCGGTGTCCCGGATGCGGACGCATCCCCTCCAACTAGAAAATAAACATTGACGCTAAATTTCCATGATGTTCATATTTATTCTATAGAGCATATGTAAAATGAATAAATATTTTATATTTATTCATATTAAGCTACAGACGATGCGGAGGGTACGGAAGTAGCAGGAATGGCCCCTGCGTCAGATGTGGACACACCACCTATAATTAGACAATTAAAAATAGATTATATAAGTAATTGCAAAAAGAATGTATAGATCAATAATATAACATTCTAAATCAATATGCATGCACTATAGGATATATAAACATACCCGCAGGTGCGGTGGTGTCACCACCTACAGCTAGACAATAATAAAAATTACCATCTAAGTAAGAGCAAAAGGAATGTGTGTATATTTATGATATAGCATTCTAAATCAATATACATGCACTATATGATATATAAACATACATGGAGGAGCGGGAGTGGCTTCTGTCCCTGATGTGGACGCATCACCAACAACTAGACAATCAAACATTGACAATATAAGTAATTTTGAAATAAACAGGCATGAATATCTATAATATTACATTCAAAATGGATATGCGTGCAATATACCTGGAAGTGTGGCAAAATCCACACGGAAGGAGGCATCCGAAGGGGTCTCCGATCTGGATGCAAGACCGGCCCTCTGAAGCTTCCTACGCAGCTCTCCGGGCGGCAGAACCGCTCTGCCTCTGCCTCTGCCGGTGCCGCGGCTGGAGCTCCTGCCGCCCCTCGCTGCTCCCGTTATCGTCATCAAATCTAGATAAACGGTTCGTGGACGTATTAGACAATCATTAAAAGTATTGACTATATATGTATAGATCGTAAAATGTGAAGTAATAATATAACATTACAGATTACATTTTTCGTTTCGTGGGCGCTGTTGGGGTAAAAATTTACACCCCGGTTGACCGAGTCAAAGTCAAGGTCAACCCCAAGCTAGGTGGGCCCAAGCCCAGGTCAAGCGGGCCCATGCCCAAGTCGAGCTCGTGGCCAGCCTCCCCATGCCAACAACAAAAATCATGTAACAAATAATTTTTATGTAATTTTTTGTGCATGAATGTATGCAAAATGGGCATAAAGCCAAATTTTTGTAAGCCCATGGCTTATGTGCAAAATGAAATGGCACATGAGCCATTGAATGGCTAAAATGTCATTTTTGTAAAGCCCAAGGGGCTATATGTAAATGTGTAAGCCTATATAAGGCAACATGATGATGAATAAAGCAACACTTTTTCATTCCCCAAAAACTAGGGCTTGTGCCTCTTTCTCCTTCTTCAAGGTTCTAAAAACCTTCTTCTTTCTTTTGAATTAAATCAAGAGTTTAACTCTTCCTTTTCTCAAAATAAATAGATTTCCACCACAAAACCTACGAAGGGGAACTTAGATATCCCACCAGATCTCGAAAAAGAGAGATCTTTAAAATCTCACACTTCTTGGTCTTCGAGATCCAGCCAAAAGAAAAAGAAGAAGGAGACCCATCTCTAAGAATCTAACTTTGGACAGACCCAAGGCTCAGAAGAGGGGCCAAAGATTTCTAGGAGTTTAACTCCTTTCTAGATCTGTTGGAGTTTAACTCCATAAATTAATTTTCTGTCAGGAGTTTAACTCCAAAAATCCCTTGGGAGTTTAACTCCCCAACCTAAGGGCTAGGCCCCCCCTTTCAGCGGGTGTTTCCCCATGGTCACGTGCGCCCACGAGACCCCGGGCGCTGAGGTGCCCAATGGTCACGTGCGCCCACGTGACCCCGGGCGCTGAGACGCCCAAAGGTCACGTGTGCGCCACGTGACCCCGGGGCGCTGAGGCGCCCAACGGTCACGTGCGCCCACGTGACCCCAGGCGCCGAGGCGCCCAAAAGTCACGTGTGCGTCACGTGACCTCGGGGCGCTGAGGCGCCCAACGATCACGTGCGCCCACGTGACCCCAGGGGCTGAAGCGCCCAAGCGGTCACGTGTGCGCCATGTGACTCCGGGCGCTGAGGCGCCCATCGGTCACGTGTGCGCCACGTGACCCTGGGCGCTGAGGTGCCCAAAAGTCACGTGTGCGCCACGTGACCCTGGGCGCTGAGGCGCCCAATGGTCACGTGTGCGCCACGTGATCCCGGGCACCATGCGCCCACATGCTACGCACGCGTCTTTAAGACGCTTTCCCCCCTTTTTTTATGCACTCCACATTAAATATGCTTTCCCTGTTAGAAAAAATTTCTAACGGGGCGCTGCCCCGCACCCCGCAAGGGGGCTGCTAGCCCCCTTGACCCCCAGCCCGCTATCCGGGTAGCGGGACCCCCGTAAAAACTCTGCGCGGCCCCAAATATATCCAAAACCCTTCCAAAACATAACACTGCATATTGAGTTCGCATGACCAGTTTAACTCGTCAATCGGAGGTTCTTTCGCTCCAAATGCGAGGGGTAATTAACGGCAGCTTAGTCCGCGGCTGCCGGAGATTCGGATTCCCACAATCATTAAACCCCGGCCTACCCTAGGCAGGAGGAATCTGTAGTACGCCTGACCAGCGCGCGCGTATTCCCATCTCAATGGGGTGACGAAAAACACCCTACAGGTTCTGGCACGCCCGGTGGGACCAATCTCTCCTCCCATATTTCGGGTTAAGCATTCATGCGAGCTCAATCAATGTACATACCTGTATTTATACTAAAATAATGCTCTTTCATGCAGATTTTCAAGCAATCACCTTTCAACGATGTCTTCAATAATGAACTCAGCTCCCGTCTCCTACACGATGAAGATAGACTCCAGGACGGTCCTTCCGACCAGTCTCGGGCGACAATGGGAGGAGCCGCTGCTACCATTCGGCTCTATCGTGTTCATGCCAGTTTGCGCCGTCCCAGCTCCTCAAGCCCCGGTGGCAGACAAACCGGTCTCGAAAGGCAGGAGACCAAATGTGGTGGTCGCGAGGGCACCTCAGCCCAAGCGCAAGTCCGTTTCCGAACGACTCTCCATGGCCCCAGCTGGGGGCAAGGCCACCAACACCAACAAAGCTACAATGTGTCCCAAGCAAGCTCCAGCGGTGCCCTCGACCACTGCTCGATCGGGTGTCTTTTCTAAACCCCCCTCTGATCAACTCACAAAGGCTTCCCGGATAGCGGATGCCCGCCAAGCCTTCAAAATCAAGAAGCTGAGGGAGAAAAGGCTCAGATATAGAGCCAACAAAAGGGCTAAGGCTCCTGCCAGGCTGAACCTCATGAGGTTCGAAGAATAGGGTTACCCCGCCGAAGATGAGGAAATGGCTGGGTATGTGGTCCACACTGTCTACACGGTAAGCATGCGCAGCAAGAGTAAGGACGGGCCTACCACATCTCAAACCCAATCTTGCTTGAATGTGGTGGCCGCTTCCCAAGAACAGCCGCCTCTGCTGGGTGATGAAAACCCTCTCGATGAGGATGATAGGCAGAAAGACCTTTCGGTCCATGAGGAGTCGGGCTCGGAAAGCGAAGAAGAGCCGACTTTCCGCCCCAGGACCGCGGAGCAAGAGCTGCTTCAAGAGCTCCGAAAGCAGCTCAGAAACAAAGACAAGGAGATGGCCAAGCTCTACTCAAAAATTGACGACTTGACAAATGTCGTCCTACAGCTCACGGCCCAACTTGCCTCTCAGCCGCCCAATCAGGAGCAGGGCTCTCATGAACCGGGAAACGGTGTCCCAAAACAGCCGACACCCGTTCCCTCAAATCCAAAAGTGGGCGGACCGCATGAAAATCAGTCGCATCCTGTCTCGGGAAATGTCTTGGCTACCGATGACAGTAGCCCGCTAACTCAAGGTCAAATCATGGATTTGGTTGCCAGCAAAGTCAAAACACTGGTAGCCGAAACTGAAGCGCAAAAAGATGTTAGCAATAGCGGGAGACCATATCCCGCTCAGTATGATCTGGTAGAATTTCTTAGCGGCTATGTCATCCCCAAATTCGGAAGATTCGATGGGACGGGAAATGCGAATCAGCACATCACCCACTTCAAAGCCTCATGCGGGAATACTAAGGGCAACGATGCGCTTCTCCTCCGCCAGTTCGTTAATAGCTTGACCGATGTTGCTTTCGACTGGTACGCGAGCATACCGGATGGCTCCGTTACTACTTTCGTCCAAATGGAATCTTTGTTTCGACAAAAGTTCATGAGCGTCAGCGATAAGATCACCATTGCCGAGCTCGTAAGGACCAAGTCCAAGAACAACGAAAGCAGCACGGATTTTATAACCCGATGGCGCAATCTCTCCGTCAAATGCGAACCGCCAATAGAGCAGGACCAATCTGTCAGTCTCCTCGTCGGAAATCTTAACAATTGGATGGCCCCGTTTCTATGCACCGCGGGTCTCAAAACATTCCAAGAGCTGACCAGGAAAGTTCAGATGCTGGAGCGCTCAAAACAGGAGTCCTCCTCGGTTTCCCAAAATAACAATAGGTCCTGGAGAAACCGAAAGGACGATAATCGCAAAGGCGGAAACTCCGATAATTCTGAATCTTTCAACACTTCGGCTAACCGAAATAAGCAAGGGATGAGCGGGCTTAGCGCCAACCAGCCTCGGAAGCCAATGTTCGGAGAGGGAGGAGAATCTCCACTGAAAGAGAAGCTGGATAAGGTCTATTCCTTCAGAAGGGACAAAATCCGTAAAATATTCAAAGACGCCCTGAAGAACGGTCTACAACTGCCAGAGTCGAAAAGGCCGCAGGAAGCGAATAGGACCGACGACCCCAAATACTGCCCCTATCACAGAGTGATAGGTCATGCCATTGAGGACTGCTTCGTCTTCAAAGATTGGGTCGAAAAGCAATATAAAGCAGGAGAGATAGAACTGTCCAAAGGCGTGTTAGTAAACAGTCAAGATGCGACCGCCAATTTCATACAAACGGAGACTGAAGTTCTTCGTGAAACGGATTCTCTCAGACATCTGCCTTTCTCTGAAAACAATCGACCACCACGTCATTAAACTGGGAATAATCGACCTCTAAGTCGTTAAACTGGGAATGTAAAAAAAAACATATATATATATATATGTAAATAGACAAAAAAATGTGTAAATAAAAGAAAAATAAAGAAAAGCCGAAATGATGGGGCAACTCGCAATAAAAATCAGCGAGTAAAATAAAGATGAAAATAAAGCCGAAATGATGGGGCAACCACGAATAAAAGCCGAAATGATAGGGCAATCGCGATCTTCGCGATAAGAAAAGCTGAAATGATAGAGCAATCGCGGTAAAACAAAAACAAAAAAAAACAACAAAAAAAAAGGCGAATGATGAGTCGCTCCTGGTACTATATTCCAGTGCAGCGATGCAGACGCCGACCAAATTCCAGTTTTCCAAAATTCTTCCAGCCCTACGGTTAGTCCCCAAATTGACTACCGTATACAATCCACGGGCTCAAATAATTCTCATCATACCCATGCCCTACCGTAATCACCAGTTACGCGGCTGGTCTCCGCCTTTAGAATTATGCTCCATTGAGAAGACCCACTCATGTGTCCTCACGATACATGAGGAGAACAAACCTTTGTGGGATCCTTACGACTCATAAAGGAAAAACACACTTAGGAGTCCTCACGACTCCTAAGGAGAAAATACACCTGCGGGGTCCTTACGACTCGCAGGGAGAAAATGCTTTTATGGGATCCTCACGGCCCATAAAATTGAAAAGCCTTAGGCGATAGGGACCTTAACCCGTCTCCTAAGCCATCGCTCCGCCAACAAGAGTAGGCAAATGATAAATTGCTCCTGGCACCTCTGCTTCAGTGTTAGCAACGCTGATGCCGGCTCCCACCCCAAAATTCCAAGCTCGCCATCAATAGACCCCTAAGTCTTTAAACTGGAAACAGATGACCACCAAGTTGTTAAACTGGAAACAGATGACCTCCAAGTCGTTAAACTGGAAACAGATGACCTCTAAGTCGTTAAACTGGAGACAATTGACCTCTAAGTCGTTAAACTGGAGACAACAGACCTCTAAGTCTTTAAACTGGAAACAGATGACCTCCAAGTCGTTAAACTGGAAACAGTAGACCCCTAAGTCTTTAAACTGGAAACAGATGACCTCCAAGTCGTTAAACTGGAAACAGATGACCACCAAGTCGTTAAACTGGAAGCAGATGACCTCTAAGTCGTTAAACTGGAAACATTAGACCTCTAAGTCTTTAAACTGGAAACAGATGACCACCAAGTCGTTAAACTGGAAACAGATGACCACCAAGTCGTTAAACTGGAAACATTAGACCTCTAAGTCTTTAAACTGGAAACAGATGACCTCTACGTCGTTAAACTGGAAACAGATGACCTCTACGTCTTTAAACTGGAAACAGATGACCTCTACGTCGTTAAACTGGAAATAGATGACTACCAAGTCGTTAAACTGGAAACAGATGACCTCTACGTCGTTAAACTGGAAACAGTAGACCTCTAAGTCTTTAAACTGGAAACAGATGACCTCTAAGTCGTTAAACTGGAAACAGTCGACCTCTAAGTCGTTAAACTGGAAGCAGATGACCTCTACGTCTTTAAACTGGAAACAGATGACCTCTAAGTCGTTAAACTGGAAACAGTCGACCTCTAAGTCATTAAACTGGGAACGAGGGAAATCCACTCATGTGTCCTCACGATACATGAGGAGAACAAACCTTTGTGGGATCCTTACGACTCACAAAGGAAAAGCACACTTAGGAGCCCTCACGACTCCTAAGGAGAACAAACACCTGCGAGATCCTTACGACTCGCAGGGAGAAAATGCTTTTATGGGACCCTCACGGCCCATAAAATTGAAAAGCCTTAGGTGATAGGGATCTAAACCTGTCTCCTAAGCCATCGCTCCCCAATCCCCAAGTGGCGAATGATGAGTCGCTGCTGGTACTACATTCCAGTACAGCGATGCAGACGCCAACCAAATTCCAACTCCCATACCCTAACGGCGAATGATGAGTCGCTGTTGGTACTACATTCCAGTGCAGCGATGCAGACGCCAACCAAATTCCAACTCCCATACCCCAACGGCGAATGATGAGTCGCTGCTGGTACTACATTCCAGTGCAGCGATGCAGACGCCAACCAAATTCCAAATCTCATACCAACGGCGAATGATGAGTCGCTCCTGGTACCATATTCCAGTGCAGCGATGCAGACGCCAACCAAATTCCAAATCCCATACCCCAATGACGAATGATGAGTCGCTCCTGGTACCATATTCCAGTGCAGCTATGCAGACGCCAACAAAGTCCTGAAATGTTTCTGGCCCTACGGTCTGGATCATACATCCTGTAAAACCGTATACAATCCACGGGCGTAAAACGATCCCAATCTCTCCCAAGTCCTACCGGCGAGACCACATTCAAAGTCCACCGGCAGGGAAGATTCAAAAAAAAAAAAAGAGAAGAAAAAAAAGAAGGTATGTCCACAAGCAAAATGGGCACGGATGAAAACCCGAAAGGGCTCCGTGAGTAAAAACAGCAGAACTGCCGGCGAGTTTGCGAAAACCCGAAAGGGCGCAAACTCGTAAAAAAAAGAGATGAAATGCACTCGCAAAGTCCTCTCGACTTTGTGAGGAGAAAATTCCCGCGTGAGATCCTTACGACTCACAAAGGAGCAACACACTTGGGAGTCCCCACGACTCCTAAGGAGAAAATACACTTACGGGATCCTTACGACCCGTAAGGAGAAAATGCTTTGTGAGACCCTTACGGCTCACAAAATTGAAAAGTCTTAGGTGATAGGGACCTAAAACCTTTCTCCTAAGCCATCGCTTCCTGATAAGCAAGCGCAAATGATGATTCGCTCCTGGTACCATATTCCAGTGTAGCGATACTGATGCCAAACAAAAACCAATTCCCAAATCCTTCCGGGGCAAATGATGAGTTGCTCCTGGCATTATTCCAGTGCAGCAATGCAGATGCCGACCAAAACCAAAATCCCCAAACCCTCTCATGATAAATGATGATTCGCTCCTGGTACCATATTCCAGTGTAGCGATGCTGATGTCAACCCAAATCAAATCAAACCAGCAACCTCTACGGCGGAATCATGCTCCATCCCAGAATTTACCCCGTGTCGAAATCATGCTTCGCCTCGGGATATCTACCTTCCCTGCCGGAATTATGCTCCGCCTCGGAATCAAGTCAATCAGCAAGCTCTGCGTCGGAATTATGCTTCGTCTCAGAATGCACCCCGTGTCGAAATGATGCTTCACCTCGGTGTACCTGCCTTCCCTGTCGAAATTATGCTTCGTCTCAGAATCAAGTCAACCACCGACACTCCGCGCCGGGGAAAAGTCGATCAGCGACACTCCGTGCCGGGGAAAAGTCAACCGACACTCCGCGCAGGGGAAAAGTCGATCAGCGACACTCCGTGCCGGGGAAAAGTCAACCCGACACTCCGAGCCGGGGAAAAGTCGATCAGCGACACTCCGTGCCGGGGAAAAGTCAACCCGACACTCCGCGCCGGGGAAAAGTCGATCAGCGACACTCCGCGCCGGGGAAAAGTCAACCCGATACTCCGCGCCGGGAAAAAGTCCATCAGCGACACTCCGTGCCGGGGAAAAGTCAACCCGCGACACTCCGAGCCGGGGAAAAGTCGATCAACGACACTCCGCGCCGGGGAAAAGTCAACCCGACACTCTGCGCCGGGGAAAAGTCGATCAGCGACACTCCGTGCCGGGGAAAAGTCCACCACTGACACTCCGCGCCGGGGAAAAGTCGATCAGCGACACTCCGCGCCGGGGAAAAGTCGATCAGTGACACTACGTGCCGGGGAAAAGTCAACCACCGACACTCCGCGCCGGGGAAAAGTCGATCAGCGACACTCCGTGCCGGGGAAAATCAACCCGACACTCCGCGCCGGGGAAAAGTCAATCAGCGACACTCCGTGCCGGGGAAAAGTCAACCCGACACTCCGCGCCGGGAATAAGTCGATCAGCGACACTCCGTCAAGGGGACACGTCAACCAGCGACA
This sequence comes from Agapanthus africanus, assembly GCA_030015575.1. NCBI lineage: Eukaryota > Viridiplantae > Streptophyta > Magnoliopsida > Asparagales > Amaryllidaceae > Agapanthus > Agapanthus africanus. Next base: position 36,501,056 of record CM057339.1, read on the forward strand.
CTCCGCATCGGGGAAAAGTCGATCAGCGACACTCCGTCACGGGGACACGTCAACCAGCGACACTCTGCATCGGGGAAACGTCCAATACAGACACTCCACATTAGGGAAACGTCCAACAGCGACACTCCGTGCCGGGGACACGTCTACCAAATCGCTCCGGATCATAGCGTCGACCGTCCATGTCGCAAAAAAGGCAGTGCAGGCTTCCTACAAAGCAGGAACCAGATCGCTCCGGGCCAGGGAAACGTCTACCACGGACACTCCGTCTCGGAGACGCGTTAAGCGCCGATCGTCCATGTCGTAAAAAAAGGCAGTGCATCCCAAAAGGTGGGAACCAAAGCAAGTCGCATCCATGCAAAGGAAGATCCATCAATTTCATGCACACGACTCACATATGCTGTGTGCATTTATTGATGGGGGGCAATTTGTTGGGGTAAAAATTTATACCCCGGTTGACCGAGTCAAAGTCAAGGTCAACCCCAAGCTAGGTGGGCCCAAGCCCAGGTCAAGCGGGCCCATGCCCAAGTCGAGCTCGCGGCCAGCCTCCCCATGCCAACAACAAAAATCATGTAACAAATAATTTTTATGTAATTTTTTGTGCATGAATGTATGCAAAATGGGCATAAAGCCAAATTTTTGTAAGCCCATGGCTTATGTGCAAAATGAAATGGCACATGAGCCATGGGATGGCTAAAATGTCATTTTTGTAAAGCCCAAGGGGCTATATGTAAATGTGTAAGCCTATATAAGGCAACATGATAATGAATAAAGCAACACTTTTTCATTCCCCAAAAACTAGGGCTTGTGCTTCTTTCTCCTTCTTCAAGGTTCTAAAAACCTTCTTCTTTCTTTTGAATTAAATCAAGAGTTTAACTCTTCTTTTTCTCAAAATAAATAGATTTCCACCACAAAACCTACGAAGGGGAACTTAGATATCCCACCAGATCTCGAAAAAGAGAGATCTTTAAAATCTCACACTTCTTGGTCTTCGAGATCCAGCCAAAAGAAAAAGAAGAAGGAGACCCATCTCTAAGAATCTAACTTTGGACAGACCCAAGGCTAAGAAGAGGGGCCAAAGATTTCTAGGAGTTTAACTCCTTTCTAGATCTGTTGGAGTTTAACTCCATAAATTAATTTTCTGTCAGGAGTTTAACTCCAAAAATCCCTTGGGAGTTTAACTCCCCAACCTAAGGGCTAGGCCCCCCTTTCAGCGGGTGTTTCCCCATGGTCACGTGCGCCCACGTGACCCCGGGCGCTGAGGTGCCCAATGGTCACATGCGCCCACGTGACCCCGGGCGCTGAGACGCCCAAAGGTCACGTGTGCGCCACGTGACCCCGGGGCGCTGAGGCGCCCAACGGTCACGTGCGCCTACGTGACCTCAGGCGCTGAGGCGCCTAAAAGTCATGTGTGCGTCACGTGACCCCGGGGCGCTGAGGCGCCCAACGATCACGTGCACCCACGTGACCCCAGGGGCTGAAGCGCCCAAGCGGTCACGTGTGCGCCATGTGACTCCGGGCGCTGAGGCGCCCATCGGTCACGTGTGCGCCACGTGACCCTGGGCGCTGAGGTGCCCAAAAGTCACGTGTGCGCCACGTGACCCCGGGCGCTGAGGCGCCCAATGGTCACGTGTGCGCCACGTGACCCCGGGCACCATGCGCCCACATGCTACGCACGCGTCTTTAAGACGCTTTCCCCCCTTTTTTTATGCACTCCACACTAAATATGCTTCCCCCGTTAGAAAAAATTTCTAACGGGGCGCTGCCCCGCACCCCGCAAGGGGGCTGCTAGCCCCCTTGACCCCTAGCCCGCTATCCGGATAGCGGGACCCCCGTAAAAACTCTGCGGGGCCCCCAATATATCCAAAACCCTTCCAAAACATAACACTGCATATTGAGTTCGCATGACCAGTTTAACCCGTCAATCGGAGGTTCTTTCGCTCCAAATGCGAGGGGTAATTAACGGCAGCTTAGTCCGCGGCTGCCGGAGATTCGGATTCCCACAATCATTAAACCCTGGCCTACCCTAGGCAGGGGGAATCTGTAGTACGCCTGACCAGCGCGCGCGTATTCCCATCTCAATGGGGTGACGAAAAACACCCTACAGGCGCATTATACATATCTACTTGGATTTCATCGTCGATGTCATTTCTAACCCACGTAACTTCATGATCGGCCGAAGACAACCCGTCCTTCGAAACAGACAGTTGGAGCACTCTAAGCCTTCTCTCTTCTTCATCCTCATCGCTGTCCTCGAATTCTGGGATATCGTAGACATCTCTGGGTTTCCATCGGCATACAACACTCCATCCCGGATGCTTCAAACAATGTGAGTAGTATACTTGGAATGCTTGGTTCGGAAAGATAAACGGGTCTTTTTGACCGTAAAATCGAAGTGTGTTCACACTGGTCAATCCATATTCATCTTTCCAAGTCCCAAGATTGCTTCTCCACTTATCCGTATCGGTTCGCGTATCGTACCAAGTACACTGGAATATATAAAAGGATTATGATCGTCCGGGATAGTAGATACCGAGTATACAATTTAAGTACCCATAATAAATCACACCGTCCGATCCTACCGTCGCAATCCCACTATTCTGAATGGTTCTAGATGTTTCTATGTCCTTAACTTCGAATTTGTATCCAAGTACACCAAATCCTTTGTAATATGCAACCTCCATATTAGGAAATTGAGCTAAACATCTTGAATCACTCTCAAATGATGCAGACAAGTTCGGATCGTGGATCTAACAAAACAAATTTTACGAAAAATACATAACGATACAAGTTTAGATTAAAACTGATAGCAATAAAATGTTATTCGAATAACTTACATGATCTGTGACCCAATCACAAAAATTATCCTAATGATATTTTTTCAATCGTTCTTCGTTCCAATCAGGATGCCCCTCACGTACCTCGTTAAAATGAATTCTGTTTTCGATAAATAATGGTGACATTAATATTATATCATTTCATACACACACAAACACAAATATAACAATTAATCCAAAAAAACATTACACTCTAATTTGTTCAAGACATGCTCAATTAAGCAAGATAAACTGGTATATCTTGTTGATAAACATAATGTCTACCCTCTTATACTTGGCTTTACCATATGGCCCGTCTTGAATTCTTCGAGGCCGGTTAAGTCTTGTCTTAATGTTCTCGTCCAGATAGCGGGAACAAAATGTGGTTGCTTCATCAAGAAGATAATCTTGCATGATAGAACCCTCTGATCGATTTTTATTGCGTATATACTTTTTAAGAGTGTAGAGGTACCTAATGAAAATATGTTGAATAAATAAATACGGGCATACAGGATAACAATAAATTTATAAATTGCGCGAAACGAAAAATTACACGTACCTCTCGACAGGATACATCCATCGATATTGTACCGGTCCAGCTAACTTAGCCTCAGTTGCAAGATGAACCGTCAAGTGTATTATGATATCGAAGAATGACGGTGGGAAAATACGCTCAAACTTGCAAAGTATCAACGCAATAGAATTTTCTAGTTTATCCAGCGTCACAACCTCCAGTATTTTAGCACACAATTCTCTAAAAAAACAACATAGGTCGTTGATTACTAGACCAACCGATTCGGGGAGAGAAGTCCTGAGGGCTAATGGAAGAAGGTGCTCCACGATAATATGGTGATCATGACTTTTCAACCCATCGATCTTGCCTTTCACAATTTTTATTTTCTTATTGAATGATCCTGAGAAACCTGTGGGAACTTTCAAATCATGCAACACCTGCAAGAATATTTTCTTCTCCGGTTGTGATATATGATAAGCGGCATTGGGAAGTACAAACTTGCCCGGTTTACCCTCTACCGGTCTAGAGTGCAATTCACTTCTTATTCTCCACTCCTGTAGATCCATCCGAGCATTCAGCTTATCTTTCGATATCCCGTCTTTACAAAAAAGCAAGTTGAGTATGTGCTCTGATACTCCCTTCTCTATATGCATGACATCCAGACAATGACGCACTAAATTTGTTGACCAGTACGGAAGCTCGAAGAAAATTCTTAACTTGTTCCAAAATGGTGGTTTGATCTGTTTCGTCGGATCCATCCCGAAGGTCACATTATTGTAACCATCCCATTGAGCAGTCACGTCCGCTCCAGACAATGGGGATGGAGGTCTAAGAAACTCCAGATGACCATCAAACACTGTGAGTAGTATACTTGGAACGCTTGGTTCGGAAAGATAAACGGATCTTCTTGACCGTAAAATCGAACTGTGTTCACACTGGTCAATCCATATTCATCTTTCCAAGTCCTAAGATTGCTTCTCCATTTATCCGTATCGGTTCGCGTATCATACCAAGTACACTGGAATATATAAAAGGGTTCTGATCGTCCGGGATAGTGGATGCCGAGTATACAATTTAAGTACCCATAATAAATCACACCGTCCGATCCTACCGTCGCAATCCCACTATTCTGAGTGGTTCTAGATGTTTCTATGTCCTTAACTTCGAATTTTTATCCAAGTACACCAAATCCTTTGTAATAAGCAACCTCCATATTAGGAAATTGAGCTAAACTTCTTGAATCACTCTCAAATGATGCAGACAAGTTCGGATCGTGGATCTAACAAAACAAATTTTACGAAAAATACATAACGATACAAATTTAGATTAAAACTGATAGCAATAAAATGTTATTCGAATAACTTACATGATCTGTGATCCAATCACAAAAATTATCCTAATGATATTTTTCCAATTGTTCTTCGTTCCAATCAGGATGCCCCTCACGTACCTCGTTAAAATGAATTCTGTTTTCGACAAATAATGGTGACATTAATATTATATCATTTCATACACACACAAACACAAATATAACAATTAATCCAAAAAAACTTACTCTCTAATTTGTTCAAGACATGCGCAATTAAGCAAGATAAACTGGTATATCTTGTTGATAAACATAGTGTCTACCCTCTTATACTCGGCTTTACCATATGGCCCGTCTTGAATTCTTCGAGGCCGGTTAAGTCTTGTCTCAATGTTCTCGTCCAGATAGCGGAAACAAAATGTGGTTGCTTCATCAAGAAGATAATCTTGCATGATAGAACCCTCTGGTCGATTTTTATTGCGTATATACTTTTTAAAAGTGTAAATGTACCTAATGAAAATATGTTGAATAAATAAATACGGGCATACAGGAAAACAATAAATTTATAAATTGCGCGAAACGAAAAATTACACGTACCTCTCGACGGGATACATCCATCGATATTGTACCGGTCCGGCTAACTTAGCCTCAGTTGCAAGATGAACCGTCAAGTGTATTATGATATCGAAGAATGACGGTGGGAAAATACGCTCAAACTTGCAAAGTATCAACGCAATAGAATTTTTTAGTTTATCCAGCGTCACAACCTCCAGTATTTTAGCACACAACTCTCTGAAAAAACAATATAGGTCGTTGATTACTAGACCAACCGATTCGGGAAGAGAAGTCCTGAGGGCTAATGGAAGAAGATGCTCCACGATAACATGGTGATCATGACTTTTCAACCCATCGATCTTGCCTTTCACAATTTTTATTTTCTTGCTGAATGATCCTGAAAAACCTGTGGGAACTTTCAAATCATGCAACACCTGCAAGAATCTTTTCTTCTCCGGTTGTGACATATGATAAGCGGAATTGGGAAGTACAAATTTGCCCGGTTTACCCTCTACCGGTCTAGAGTGCAATTCACTTCTTATTCCCCACTCATGTAGATCCATCCGAGCATTCAGGTTGTCTTTCGATATCCCGTCTTTACAAAAAAGCAAGTTGAGTATGTGCTCTGATACTCCCTTCTATATATGCATAACGTCCAGACAATGACGCACTAAATTTGTTGACCAGTACGGAAGCTCGAAGAAAATGCTTAACTTGTTCCAAAATGGTGGTTTGACCTGTTTCGTTGGATCCATCCCGAAGGTCATATTATTGTAACCATCCCATTGAGCAGTCACGTCCTCTCCGGACAATGGAGATGGAGGTCCAAGAAGCTCCTGATGACCATCAAACACTGTGAGTGGTATACTTGGAACGCTTGGTTCGGAAAGATAAACGGATCTTCTTGACCGTAAAATCGAAGTGTGTTCACACTGGTCAATCCATATTCATCTTTCTAAGTCCCAAAATTGCTTCTCCATTTATCCGTATCGGTTCGCGTATCGTACCAAGTACACTGGAATATATAAAAGGGTTCTGATCGTCCGGGATAGTGGATGCCGAGTATACAATTTAAGTACCCATAATAAATCACACCGTCCGATCCTACCGTCGCAATCCCACTATTCTGAGTGGTTCTAGATGTATCTATGTCCTTAACTTCGAATTTTTATCCAAGTACACCAAATTCTTTGTAATAAGCAACCTCCATATTAGGAAATTGAGCTAAACATCTTGAATCACTCTCAAATGATGCAGACAAGTTCGGATCGTGGATCGAACAAAACAAATTTTACGAAAAATACATAACGATACAAGTTTAGATTAAAACTGATAGCAATAAAATGTTATTCGAATAACTTACATGATCTGTGACCCAATCACAAAAATTATCCTAATGATATTTTTCCAATCGTTCTTCGTTCCAATCAGGATGCCCCTCACGTATCTCGTTAAAATGAATTCTGTTTTCGACAAATAATGGTGACATTAATATTATATCATTTCATACACACACAAACACAAATATAACAATTAATCCAAAAAAACTTACTCTCTAATTTGTTCAAGACATGCGCAATTAAGCAAGATAAACTGGTATATCTTGTTGATAAATATAGTGTCTACCCTCTTATACTCGGCTTTACCATATGGCCCGTCTTGAATTCTTCGAGGCCGGTTAAGTCTTGTCTCAATGTTCTCGTCCAGATAGCGGGAACAAAATGTGGTTTCTTCATCAAGAAGATAATTTTACATGATAGAACCCTATGGTCGATTTTTATTGTGTATATACTTTTTAAGAGTGTAGAGGTACCTAATGAAAATATATTGAATAAATAAATACGGGCATACAGGACAACAATAAATTTATAAATTGCGCGAAACGAAAAATTACACGTACCTCTCGACGGGATACATCCATCGATATTGTACCGGTCCGGCTAATTTAGCCTCAGTTGCAAGATGAACCGTCAAGTGTATTATGATATCGAAGAATGACGGTGGGAAAATACGCTCAAACTTGCAAAATATCAACGCAATAGAATTTTCTAGTTTATCCAGCGTCACAACCTCCAGTATTTTAGCACACAACTCTCTGAAAAAACAACATAGGTCGTTGATTACTAGACCAACCGATTCGGGGAGAGAAGTCCTGAGGGCTGATAGAAGAAGGTGCTCCACGATAGCATGGTGATCATGACTTTTCAACCCATCGATCTTGCCTTTCACAATTTTTATTTTCTTGCTGAATGATCCTGAGAAACCTGTGGGAACTTTCAAATCATGCAACACCTGCAAGAATCTTTTCTTCTCCAGTTGTACATATGATAAGCGGCATTGGGAAGTAAAAATTTGCCCGGTTTACCCTCTACTGGTCTAGAGTGCAATTCACTTCTTATTCCCCACTCATGTAGATCCATCCGAGCATTCAGGTTGTCTTTCGATATCCCGTCTTTACAAAAAAGCAAGTTGAGTATGTGCTCTGATACTCCCTTCTCTATATGCATGACGTCCAGACAATGACGCACTAAATTTGTTGACCAGTATGGAAGCTCGAAGAAAATGCTTAATTTGTTCTAAAATGGTGGTTTGACCTGTTTCGTCGGATCCATCCCGAAGGTCATATTATTGTAACCATCTCATTGAGCAGTCACGTCCTCTCCGGACAATGGGGATGGAGGTCCAAGAAGCTCCTGATGACCATCAAAGTGAACCGTGTCTAATCTATAGGGGTGGTCTGGAGGCAGGAAACGTCGATGGCCGCAATAACAAACCTTCCTGCTAAAATTCAAGAATTTCGATGTTGTCTGTTCATGGAAATGAGGACATGCTTTGTGACCATGTACGGACCAACCTGATAGCATTCCATACGCAGGAAAGTCATTAATTGTCCACATTAAAACCGCACGCAGTATGAAGGTTGTATTTGTGTTTGCATCGTATGTCTCTATACCATCAATGAACAAAGATTTCAACTCCTCGATCAGAGGTCAGAGATAGACGTCGATATTGTTTCCCGGTGAGTTTGGTCCGTCGATAAGAAGAGGCATCATAAAGTATGATTGGTCCATAGCCAACCAAGACGACAGATTATAAATTATCATTACAACGGGCCATGTGCTGTGACTTCCAACCATATAGTTGAATGGGCAGAAGCCATCAGTAGCCAGTCCGAGCCGGACATTGCAGTAGCCAGTCCGAGCCGGACATTGCGAGGATCGCTACTGAATATTGCGTGCCTCCTATCGAAATCCTTCCATGACGGTGAATCTCTTGGATGGCTCATTTTTCCATCTTCACTTGGAGAAGCATGGTGATGCCAAATCATTGCCTCGGCTGTTTTCTTGCACCTGAATAGCCTCTGTAGCCTCTGTGTTATGAGAAAGTATCGTGCTATCTTGATAGGTATATCAGGCTTCTTATCAGAATCTTTCGGTTTATACCTGGCCTCTCCGCATGTTGGACACTCTTTAAAATCTGAATTCTCTTTCCGGTACAACACGCAATTTTTAGGACATGCTTGAATCTTTTCGCATTTTATACCCAAATCAGACATCATCTTCTGGGCTCCGTACCAGCTGTCGGGCACGTTATTTCCCGGGGGCATAGAATCTTTCAAGAATGAAAGAAGCATTGTGAATGACTTGTTGCTCCATCCATTTAGGCACTTAATCTGGAAAAGTTGGACGAACAATGAGAGGGTGGAATACTTCGCATTCTCATAAATTGGTTTTCTAGCATCATTCATGAAATTTTCATATTTATCCGTACGCGGTCCTTGAATGGAAGGAATATCATCTTCGGTATGAATAGATTCATCTAGGGCGGTCTCTACCATATCCTCCATTTCTTCTGATGGAAATAAATTACCGTCTTCTTCTTCTGCCGCATTACCGAATTCTCCTTCTTCTCCTGCCGCATTATCGTATTTTCCTTCTTCTTCTGCCGCATTACTGCATTCTTCTCCTTCCCCGTGATATTTCCAAGTTGTATAAAATCTAGTAAACCCATATTTTACAATATGAAGCTCTGCCAATTCTACCTTCTGCCAGTACTTATTACCACATCTATCGCACGGACAGAGAATCTTCTCTATTATGATCTTATTATGTGCGCGTGCAAATTCAATGAAAGCAGCAACTCCTGCGACAAACTTAGCTTGCATACGTTGTTGCCAATCCACATACATCCGGTCCTTAAATCTGACGTACTCATGGGCCATGTTAGACTGTATAACATATAAATTGTAGGTTATGGTGACTATATTGAGAAATATAAGAATGGGATAGTTACTGACAAAGGAGAAAATTTGTGTATATACTTTGTGTGTGCGTTTGTAGTTGAAAAGAATAAATTATCGAACGTATGTTAACCGATAGACGGGGACTAAGTGGCGCTTTTAGTTTCATATATGAGTATCGATGAGAATATGAAGGTTTCATATTATCATCGAGTATCATATATTGATTTTAACTTGAATATCTTGAATCACTCTCTAATTATGCGTTTCTTGTGTATTCTTATTATCATCTAAAATGTGCGTACACCAAATTTCATGTGATTCCACAACTTTTTCACCGTTGATTTAGTGGGTTCAAAATTAACGGTTTGCCGACAATAGAACTTTTTACATTTCTAAATCAACTGTGAAAAAGTTGTAGAATCACATGAAATTTGGTTTACCCACATCTTAGATGATAACGATGAAGATAATTGGAGCCGATCGTCGAAAAAATTGGTGGAGGTTGTATTTTTTCCACGCCATAGGAAGAAATTTCCTCCTATGGCCTCTTTTCTCCATTATTCTCATATATATATTGGCTTTGGTTTTTGTTATTTTTTTTTTTAATTTTGAGATATATTTATTTATAGAACTTCTACATGAAAATCACAATAAGCAGAGCCAACTTTGCTTCTTCTAACACATTGATAATCCTATTATTTTTCATAAGCTCAAAGCACCTACTTAAGCGCATCATGCTTTGTTGAACACACAAATTCTGCTAGCTTTTCTATTTATTGCATCTAATGATGTTGCGGATTGATTATGGAGGTGTCATGGACAAGAAAACACGACAAACTTTGTATCTCATCCAATGGACGGTAAGATTAGCAGGAGCAAACGGTGGATAACTTGTTTTTAATATAAAAAATGCTAGATATGAATTCTACATGATTCTTAACCAGTTTACCCAGTCCGAAAAGAAATAAAGAGCAATATTTACACATCTTTGCTCCTAGACATGTACAATATAGATTCAATGCAAGATTGTAAAACCTATGGAAGGTAGAGTGCAAACCTTGTCTCACCCACCCAACCTCCCCCCCTCCCTCACCCGTCCCGACGACATGAAATTTCAGTTGGTATGGGCACTTTCTCTTGGGGAGAGTGCGGGAATCCATGAAAGGAAGTGGCCACAAATTAACGCTTTCGGGGAAAATTCATGGGTCTCTGAATGAGTGTGTGTTCTGTGTTTGTATGTGGTATGCGTTAGGGCTTACGGGCTAGGAACGACAAGAAGAAGAAGAAGAAAGAAAGAAAGAAACTATTAGAGAGCAGAAATTTGTTGGGCATCCCTGACATCTTTTTACTTGAGCTCCCACACCATCCACTTGATTTTTCATGGGTTAAAGCTGGAGAAAGAAATCGTAGAGCGCATGGCGGCAGTAAAATATTATCTGTAATACCCTTTTTAACGCTCACGGCGGATCGAATGCCGATTGGACATCAAAAATATTGTGTTTGGAGGTGTTACTTTTGGTAAAGAGTTTGCAATATGCAATTCCAGATCCCGGTGACGTATATAAGAAAGAGGTATCTGCTTCATCTTCAAACAGTGATGACACACAAGATAAGAGTCAAACTCAAAATGCTTGATGCGTTCATGAAATATTGGTTGAAATTCTATTCACGCTCTGGTTGTCCTGGTACAAATGAGTTTGAAATGGAAAATCAACACTTGTTTCTTGGAACACCATGAGATGATGGAGTCACCAATAAACATGTAATATCTCTATTATTATAATACAAACACAAGGATAGTTGGGACGGCACCTCCAGCTTCAACTTCAAAGAAAAAAATCAATAATCTTTGGAAAAAAATTGCTGTCAATCCCTCTCTTTTTTCCCTTCATTTTACAAACATAAAAAAAGCGAAAATTCCATGACATGTTTACTACTGTTTTCTCTCTCATTATAACCACTTTTTTACAACTGCTGCTTTCCTTTTCTTATATGCATCGCATATGCTTAGAATCTAGTATGGTAAAAGAGCGACCATATGTTACATCTTCTGCCCATTCGAGATTATAGAGAGGAGATAGAGGGAAACAATAATGTCTGAGATATAGTTCCAAGAAAATATCCAACGATAAGAAACATGCTGAGTACGTAGAACCAGGTGCATAGACAAACTGGCTAACCACTTGAATGACAATGCTCACATTCTGTAAGAAATGGTAAAATAGACCAACGTACTAACTAGCTCAGCGTACTCATTTAATAGCCTCTTCAACTAATGAAAACGAAATGGAATGTCTGCAACAATACCATCGGCAGATCAATACATTCTATCGAAGGTAGGGATCATTTCATGTAAGGTGATTGAGTGAGTTTGGGTTTACTAAATTAAAAGAATTCTCAACTCCGACATCAGGATATCCGAATTGATAGAGAATAAAGTGTCTTCCTCTACAAATTTCATGAATATTAATTTACCAGAGATCTAGACACCAAGTAAACTATATAATTCTACCATAAGTAAGGGATACAAAACAATAAAATAGTATATATAACATTATTGAATTTGTCCAACCTCAGAAATGATGAAGAGAGGGAAAGGGAAAAAACCGTACAGGCGAAGATATTTTGGCTTTTCTTTTCCTGAATAATGTACAATGCATAATCATGATGATACTTAATCCAAATTATTTAAATAAGATAAAAATAAATTCTTGCAAATCTTTAATCTTTAATGAAAAATTGTCCTTTTCTCTCTGTCACTAAAACACACATGGTATATGATGAACATATATTCTACTTCTAAATCACTGAAACGCTACATATACTCCTCTTTGTTGACGTACTCCTTTTCAAAGAGGCAGATCCCTTCAATCACTAGATCTCGCATAGTCTTGATTAATATTCTTGTGGTTGATTTGATGGTGCTCGTCATGGCTGCCAGTCACTGGATGTGTATTGATACTGCATGAATAACGTCCGGTCCAACTCCACTCAGCCACGAGGCCAAACATGGGTCCAAACCCATGGTATTCGGCCCATGAGGCCCACCTAGAGATCCTTGTACAAAAAGGACAGCTCATGTCGGCACAAAACCCCATATGACTAACTGAATATTTATCGATTACATCACCACCATACATGACACCTATTGTAAACCTCTTTAACATGAGAGCAAAGATATGCTTTCCTTCTCCACAAATAGAGACCCTACCTCTACCTCTATAAGAAAGAGACTACTTTATCATCGAACGAGTGACCGGAGAACGGCTTCGGCGCCCCTCGCCTTGTAGAATTGATGATCCGGCTGTGAGGTTTTTGCCTAAGACTCCCATCTTACAATCTATTGATAAAGTCCAAGCTGCCTCAGATCACTCTCTATCAATTGGTTTCTCCTGTAGGAACGTCGGCTCCGCCTTAGAATCACCGGATCTACAACTTTGAAGATGAAAGTCGTCATCATTCATGCCGAGTTTGAGACACCCTCCTTGTCATTGTTCAAAACGTCCTAAGACAACAACTTCGGGAGCCTCATCGAGCAAAACTTCCAGATCATCAACCGAGTCCTCTACCTCCTGATTAGGAGAGCAGACATTCGCCATCAGAGGCTGCTTTGGCGGAGCTGATAAGGTTGAGTCGTCGCCTCCAAGAAACCATTGAAGGGCTTGGAGCCTTTGAGCCCGGGCCGCCACTGCAAGAGAACCCTAACTCGCGCCCTCCCCAGCCCACTGTGCCCGAGCCGAGAGGTCGGAGCTCCACCTGAGAAGCCGACCGATGTGAAGGTTACGATCCCCCTTCGGCTCGGGCCGCACCGACGAAGTCCCAACCCGTGCCTGAGCATCAACAGCGTCCCAACAAAGGTAAGAGGAGGACGAAAGAGACGATCTCCCAGGCGATGACGACTCAAACAGTGACTATCAACCCGTCCCGAGCTCGAGAGGAACAATCCAGCTCTTATGTCTCCAGGGCCTACCCCGCGTGGACTGACCTACGCAAAAGGTTCGGGCCCTGGAGAGGAGAGACAATGAGTACGATCGATCTGGAGACAGGAGGAGAACCGTTCACATCGGCACATCATTGATGAGCCCATCCTACCGAAGCTTAAGGTTCTCCATGACAGGTTTGATGGACAGGAGACCCGACCGATCATCCCAGCACCTTTAGGCTGCGATGGCGCTAATTGCAACCATCCGATCCCGTTCTTTGCAAGATCTTCTCACAACTCTGCATAAGGGGGTCGCACTGTGGCTCCAAAAGCACCTCCGCCACTCGATCACTGGTTTTCAGGAACTGGCAACGGCCTTCCGAAGCCAATTCTCGAGGACTGAGCATCGCATGAAGCAAGCCCACAATACCTTGACTATCCAACAAGGGACGAAGGAGCACTGAAAGTTTTCATCCCGCGCTTTTTCAAAGAAATTAATGACGTAGAAAATTTGGAGCAGAACATCCCGATAGTCCTAACAACGTTTCGAACAGCGCTCATAAAAAAACACTCTACTCTCCTTACTGGCGAAAAAGCCCGTCCCTACCTTATCCGAGCTTAAGAAACATGCGAGAAATATATAAATGAGGAGGTCTTGGCAACCTCGCGAGATGGGGAAAAGAAGTACGCTGACCCGGATGACAATTGCTAAAAGGAAGAACCCGAAATGACTCAGAGGGATGAAGGCCGCGGGGCGAGCCAGGTTAAATTATGGGGCAGGACTAACACATACAGTATATACCTCCTGACCACCACTAGGATGAGGTCCCTACCTTCCTTAAACAGCAGGACTACAACCGACCACCACAGAAATAGCAAGAATCCAAGCACCCGAGGGCAACATACCAGTACTGCCTTATCACGACCAACACGGCCATACCACTGAAAAATGTACCCATTTAGAGAAAGAGATAGAGAGCCTCATTAAAGAGGATACTTAGGGAGATTCGTAGATACCCCAAGAGGTCGTGAAAACCAGGAAAATCGTCACTCTTCGAACGGAGCGGGGGGGACGATGAGCCGGTAGGTACGATCGTGATACCGAATTATAATGCAAGGGACCGCAATGAACGTGGCAGGAGGAAACCCTCCAGCACGAGGTGTTATCAACCATAACACAAGGACTGGCATCCGGCGGAGCCAGCGCTACAGAAAGGAAGAATTACGCTCGAACATTAACCAGGTCGCAGAAGCTCCTCTAGCGAAACTATCAAGGGATGAAGGCATAATCTTCAATGGCTTGATGCAAGACATGTCCAGCATCCGCACGACGACCCCTAGCAATAACTGCTAGATACATTGTTTTGACGTAAGAGAATACTTGTAGACCACCTGGAGCTCAGCTGTGTTTTGACCAAACTGGGTCTAAAAGCTAGTCAGATGGGAGCTTTCTCGAGCCCCCTGTTGGTTTACAGGCCATTCAACGATCGCCTTTGGAATAATTGCCATCCCCATCATTTTGGAAAGGCCCCTCAACAGACATCTGTATATATCGAATTTATGGTGGCAGAAGTCCCTTCGGCATACAACGATCCTCAGAAGAAGATCTTTAAATCTGGTTCGGGCTGTCATCTCCATCCACCACTTGAAAATGAAATTCTAATACCCTGAAGAATAGAGGAACTGAAAGGGGACCAAGCCACCGCTCGGACCTGCTACTTCGCTCAATTAAAGTTTAAAAAACATGAGGGAGAAACCCTACAGGTGGATGACTTCATCACTAGAATGATTTTCAGGAAGAACGAGCAACACCCGCAGAAGAGTTAGTTACCCATTGCCTTTGGAGCGAGAGAACCTCCGATTGACGGGTCAAACTGGTCATGCGGACTCAATGTGTAGTGTGTGTATTGTGTTTTGAAAGGGACTTAGACGTATCTGGGGCCTCGCAGAGTTTATGTGGGGGAATGTTTGGGGGGAAAAGGGGATGAGGAGCGTCCTAAGGACGTGTGAGACAACACATGGGCGCTGGGTGCCAGCTGGTCGCGTGTGCGGCGCATAGGCAATGGGCGGCCGCAGGTCACGTGCCCTGTACATGTCCGCTGGGTGCCAGCGGGTCACATTGCGCGGCACGCGACCACTGGAAACACCAGCGAAAGAAGAGGTTCAGCCTCTGAGCTGGGAGTTGAACTCCTGAGGATTTTGATGTTAAACTCCTATAAGAGAAATTTGATGTGGATTTGAGTTAAAAGGCTTGGATATGAAGTTAAACTCCTAAAAAGTCTGGATTGGAGTTAAATTCTTTGAGGATTTGGATCTTGAAGTTTAACTCCTCAAAAATTGATTAGGAGTTAAACTCTAAGAATTTAGATCTTGGATGGTGAAATGAGCTCCCTTTTCGTCCTCTTCGAGCCTTATCCTTCCTTAAAATGGGTTCTTTTAGATAGGTTTCTTGTTTCTCCTCTCTTTTTATTGGATCTTGGAGAAAAGAGGTATTGAAATTAAAATTCTCCCTTTTAGAGATTTGATGGGAGATCTGAGCTCCCCTTCGAGAATTTTATGGTGAAAAACTATTTGTTTTTGGGAAAAAAGAATTAAACTCTTGATTTAATTCAAAAAACAAGAAGAAGGTTTAGAATCTTGAGGAAGGAGAAGGAGACACAAAACCTTAATTTTTTAGGGGAATGAATATTATTCCTCATTTCATTATCATATTACCTTATATAGGCTTACAAGTTTACACATAGCCCTTTAAACTTTACAAAATGGTATTTTGCCCTATCACATACCTCATGTGTTTATTTCTTTTTGCACATGAGCCATGGGCTTTACAAAAATTTGGCTTTTTGCCCATTTATTTTACATTCATACATGAAAATTATATCAAACTTATTTATTACAAAAAAAATTTCTTGGCATGGGGGGCCGACCTCTTCATGTTCGGGCTCGACTTGGGAATGGACCCACTTGACTTAGATTTGGGCTTGGGACCGGGCCCACTTTTCGGGTTTTGACTTTGACTTATTGACCTGACCTTGTGGTGTATTTTTTACCCCAACAATAGGACCGGCTTACTCATGGATAGGAGGGAGTCAATGCCTAGTTTCTCGTGCCCCATCAGTACACTAAACTTAAGTCAAGCCCCAGTGTTTCCTCGGCTGACATGCATTGTGAAAGATGCGAAGCAGGATACGCCCTCAGAAAAGCCTGACAAACCTGTCAGCAACATTCAAGAGCCAAGTACGAAATACAAAGGAAAAGGTAGTATAACAAAGACCGAACAGTATACAATTTGAAATCTTCAAGATTCTCAGGACAAATAACAATTATACATAAAAGACAAATGGTGGGCTAGCACAAAATACAAGAAAACCACCTCTCAACGGGGATATGGGTCGGTTAAGCTTCTAAGCAAGTCTCGTTTTATTTCCTCAGAGGTCTTTCCACCGCATACCTCGAAAGACCGTGTCATAAACTCTCCCACGAAGTCAGGGCGTCAATCCGCTGTCGACTCAAGAAATGGGGGTGCATAAACAACTGAGCGACCCTCAAAAAAGTTGTCGAATCCTCGGGGAGGCAATACTCGAATATGGCATGATGGGTGGCGACCGAGCCAGCCATAAATGTCCCCCGCAAGTCTCCGAGATGCAGTATAGCCTTGCTCAATGGAATGAGCTCGGCGTCGGAGCCGCTCACATTCACGATCGCAGTCAAACAACAGCGGCTCCGACCCCCGCATGTCATCGCTAAGAGAGTCTAGGATTTTATCAGGGTCGAATTGAAGACGCAAACGCTCATCATATCTCACTTTGAGTTCCTGGTACTCTTCCAAAAGCTCTTCGTACTCAAGCTTCAGCTCGTCATACGAAGGACCCAGCTCATTAGCCTCACTCCCCTCGCCGACCAGTGAAACAACCTACGAAAAGCTTAATTTCAAGGTCGCAAGCCCAACAGGAGAGCAAAAGAAAATAAAACGGACACGCGTAAAATAAGAGGGATAACAATAGCACAAGGCAAAAGCATTACAAACATGAAGCTGGGTCTCTTAACTTCCAACTAAAATAAAAAGACAAAAACAAGTCTCATCATTACAAAAGGAGTTTTCATCAGGCTTAACGAAAGCGACACTCAATTGTGGTATCTATTTGGATGCGGAGCATATCTTCCTGCCTAACCCCTTGAGCCATTTGCCTCCAAAAATCACTTATAAACTTGGGATACCAATGCTTTCCTCCCTCAGGGAGCTGGGGGTAGTGAAAGAACGCTGCGATTCCAAGTGGGGTAAAGGAGCGACCTGGTACTCGACGAGTAGCTAATGATCCGGTGACAAAGCCCTCTACAAGACGTGTCGCGTCATTTTAGTCGTACCTATAAAGATAAGCTTTGTCCTTAAGGACCTTTTCCTTAAAATTGGCGTCCCGCGGTTTCCCCTTCAGGCTTAATATCTCGGCCTTTAATTCACGCAATACTTTGGCGGGGCTTGACTGGTATTCTGGCAGCTCGACATATTTTCCCTCGAGGCTACCATGCTCGCTCACAAGCTCGTCATACAAGCGCCTCGGGTCATCAAGGTCTGGCGTCGGGCTGTCATCGTCGCGCTCCTCGTCGCTGGAGTCACCAACAGCCTGCGCGAGAATGGATGAAAAGACCTCCCCAAAAGCCTGAGGATAGAGATAGATGAATACCAGAACATATATCCAAAAAATTGCTGTAATAGACGCTCAAAGACAACAGTTACACAGGATTACAAACTCTCACCGATACTCAACTCTAACATCCCACTCTCAAACATATCTACAAAAGAAGGGTCTCCCCTCATAAAAATGGGAATGTTAAATTAATTTTTGGACAATTTTTTGAGTTTTGTAGTAAATATCAAAATATAAATATGTAAAACGGACTCAAAATGTGCATTACAATCATTTAAGTCAACTACGAATTTTTTTGGTTTTTAATTTTTTTTACCCAAGACGGTTATTAAAGCACCGTTTTATACCAAGTTTTGTATTACATAGAAATAAGAATCTTGAATATTAGGGTAAGTACAATAATAGTTAAAAATCGAATTGTTCGTGTTATTTTTATAATTTTCAGTTTTTTAGCAAAATATAAACATATTCATTGCGTTATATGTGACCTTATTCTTTTATTTTCGTTTAAATGCCTTAAAGATAGTATGATAAAGAATTCGTATCTTTCCGAAATTACTCTATATTTTATATTTGGCATCCTTTCCTTGATGCAGGCAAGAAGCACATATTTTTTATTAAAAAAATGAAATTATTGGTGACTAATTTTAAAAGAAATTAAATTTAGTTTTTCTTCACAGTTTGATAGATAGCATATTGTGGTCAATGATGCTTAGAGTGATTTTTGTTAAAGAAGTAGTAAAAATAAATGTAATTTGTTTAGCACTCACTAAAATAGGATTTTGAGCTTAGATTCTTTCTAAATACATTTTAACTAAATAATTTACATAAATTAGCAAAACCAAATCCTACATTTGGTCACATCTATAACATTACTCGGACAATCATTTTGTCATCGACGATCAAGATTTAAAATCTTGGTACTTTGATAATAATTTGAGATCGAAATTGATCATTTTGGATGAAGATTGATCATATCAGATAAAGATAAAACTAAGATCTTAAATCATGGCTACTTGCATCTGATATTACATATTTGAGTCGACCAGAAAGCTTTTTTTAGATTTTTGTAATTTTACCAACGACGGTTATCAAGCCACCATTCATTCCAAGTTTTCTACTATATAAAAATAAGAACCTAGCATAATAGCGTCGGTAAAATACTAGTTAAAAATTGTTTTATTTGAATTATGTTTATAATTTTCAGCATCATATAATTTTCATTGGAAGAATTTTGATCTCGTCTATTCCTTGTGGCGTTAGATTCCAGTAAATAAATAAATAAAAAAACTTGAGGTAGTTTAGCGGAAAGAGCTCATAGTTAAGGCAGCCTAGAGTAATTTAGCTTTTTAATGTACTTTGTAAATCTAATTTTTTGTGTGGTAAAAAAAATTCCAACAGGTTAATTTTTTGTAAATCTAATTTTTTACTAAGCCAGCTCCTCTGAGATGTTCGGCTCGACACCCCCACCGCAATCGGAGACCTCCCCCTTCCACCCCCGATCCCCCTACACCGTCAACTACAGTGAAGCCTACGGCCATTACACTTGCAACGGCATCCTCTTCAACCATGAGAGTCCCTGCCGTGGCGAGAGCTTTGTCACCCGCAAGATCACGAGAGCAGTCGGCAGGATCCGTGTCGGCCTCCAGACCAAATTATTCCGAGATAACTTGTCTACTGCCAGAGATTGGGGTGTCGCAATGTGGAGGCTAGGTGGATGCTGCTGCAGCAAGACGAGCCTGGCGATCATGTTGCGGCAACGGAGGAGAGCCACACTGTACAGGAGTTTCTGGAGTAAGCGTTTGGATACTATTTTGCTCTAATTATTTCTTGTATATTCAGCGCCCTAAAATTTTTTTAGGTAAAGCTATCACAATTCTTTACTTTAAAAGTGCTACTGGGATTTTAGTGAAAAAATCCCTTTAAAACCAAATTTTTAGGGATTTTAGCTTACTAAAAATTTTTTAAAGGTATTTTAGTGGCAATCCGCTATAGCTAAGGGTATTTAATTTGTGATTTACCCAATAATTATTTTATCAAAGCAAACATGGTCTCTCTAGCATAAAAGCAAATGGTAAGTAAGAGGGAACGAGTCATAGATGACGCTTCGCCTATATATAAAGTTCTCGGTCCATAATAACATGTCGTTAAGTTAGTTAACGGAATGTTTATGGCGTAAATAGGTATGTAGGATTAGATTGGAAAGAGCACGTAGAGATTGATAAATGATACTTCAGGCCTGCTAAGGTGGACAATTTGAAGGGGGATTCGAGCAAGGCGAGGAAAGTGTTGGGGGTGGAAGCCGAAGGTAGCTAGGCTTTAAGGATCTGGTGAAGAAGATGGTCGATTCGGATTTGGATGGGGCGAAGAGGGAGAAGGTGCTTGTCGACCATGCTGGGTATTTCGATGCACAGCAGCAACCATAGTTGTATATTTTTCCGCCTCAATTTTTTGATTTTTCTTATAATAATGTGACTGTTGTTGTTTATGGTTTTGAGGATAGTTATGATTCATATGTATTTTGGTAATTCAATTGGGTTTGCTTCATATATTGCTTAATTTGGATCGCATGTGTTTATTATTGATTATACAAATATAAAGCGTTTTTTTCCTTAATGATTTTTAGTATGGATCGTGAAGCACAGATTTTTGTCAAGTTGTGATTTATTTTGTTTATGGGGATCATGTTCAATCTAAATGTTCCTTAATTAGAGAAAACTAAACATTGTGAATTAATGTCTAATTTATGAATATTAACTAAAGAAAACTCATGTGCAAATCTGGTATTGTTAACCGATTATGACTAATTTGATTCATAAAAATGGTAGACAAGTCATTACATAAAATTTTAAAAAAATGAAGAAATTTTTGGGGTTACATCACACTGAGAATGATTAATTCTATGAAATTTACTATTGTTGTAAACGGCTATAATCCGAGTTAACTCCATATCCATATCCGATCTTTATTAAAAATGGATATTAATTTTACTTCCGATGACTATATGAATACATATACGCTATTGTCAATAGCCACCAGATACAGATATGATAACATCTAGCTATGTCTCTTCCTGTCCGTAACTGATATGATAACAATTTTGAAAATATGGGAAGGCTTTTTGACAATTTACCCATAAAAGATAGTAAAACAATAAATACATCATTTCATTAAAATCCACTAAATTCATGTGCATATCAAAATAACCAATTTTAACTAAAATATATTAATAAGTAATTCCTAAATGTTTTGGGTTATTGCATTTGCATACCCAGGATGATTAATTTCATACAAAAAATTAATGTATCAAAATACTTAATTTGTAATCATTAATTTAGCTTACAATATGTAGCAACTATATTCTCTTTGTTCTCTTTATTTATTCTAAAATATTCCGCTAACCACGGTTTATTATCTGTCTTTGAGTAATGTATAATAAAAGAGTATATTCTATCTAGTAATTTTATTCGATCAAATAATCAAGTATAGCTAACTGCGGAGGCTTAGAGTAGACCATTAGTAAGCCTTGGAGTAGCTCAAGGAGGAGACCCGGAATCGAGCCGGAGGTTTTACATTTATGAGGGCGTGGTTAATTTATCCCACCATTTAACTCAAAAAAGTATAGCTATCTGCTCATTTGTTTCATAGCTGATTCATTTCCAATGCTTATTCATGAGTATTCCATCTTCTTGAAACTCAATTGACAAACTAATAATTGTTGACTCCAATATCTCATAATTTGAAGTGTGTCCTCCTTATAGAAGAATTTCATTGCCAATCAATAACAGTTATTTTGACAACATCCATCTTTCTTTGTATATAAATGACGGTGGCGCTTTGTCTTGCAACTTACCAGGAAGTTGAAGATAATATGAATTTAGAAGAACTCATTCGAGATGTATGAGCTAAGGTGCATTTGTGTGATTTGGAGTCATGAAAATTTTGCAAGTTTGTTGTTGGTAGACATGAGGCAGGAGTAGATGAATAGGAGCAGTATATGTACGTCTTCATGTTCCTTTTCATATACATTCCATGATACTGAGTTTGTCGATCATCTTTTCATTATGTATCCTGTTACTACTTAGGTTTGGGATGGATTTTGGGCTAGACTTGACATTTGATTTTGGCCAACATGCATCGTTCCATCATCTTAGCATTATATGATACAATGTTCTGTTCAGTGAATTGGTTGATCTGTAAAGAGTAAAATAAAAAAAATTTGAAAGTCTTGCAAAATGTTACTTTTATTAAAAACTGGATTGAGACAGTCACTTTAATTTGGACGGGTGCAGCACCTTCAAGGTTTAAGAAACAGGCTAGATTGGTGATGGTGAAGGCCACTAGGAAGATAGCTATATGCTAAGAAATTTGGAGAATTCGCCATCTAATTAAGGAGGATTCCAAACATGTAATGCGGGAGTAGCAGTTATGCAACTTTATATCCTAGAATGTAGGAGAGCAATTGATGGATGTTTTTTCACTCTCTTATATGTATTCTGCTAGATTGGACTTTATAATCATTTTTTCAAACCTTATTATAGATCGTGGTTTACTCGGGTCTGTTTCCCAAACTTAATTTTTACCTTTTTTTCCCTCACCGTTCGGCTCGTTTGTTTTAATTTTTCTAAAAACTTCATTTAATAAAACAATTGTCTCTCTCTCTCTCTCTCTCTCTCTCTCTTTATATATATATATATATATATATATATATATATATATATATATATATATATTGGCTTTGGTTTTTTTTTTTTCTAATTAAATTTTGAGATATATTTATTTATAGAACTTCTACATGAAAATCACAATAAGCAGAGCCAACTTTGCTTCTTCTAACACATTGATAATCCTATTATTTTTCATAAGATCAAAGCACCTACGTACGCCCATCATGCTTTGTTGAACACACAAATTCTGCTAGCTTTTTTATTTATTGCATCTAATGATGTTGCTGATTGATTATGGAGGTGTCATGGACAAGAAAACACGACAAACTTTGTATCTCATCCAATGGACGATAAGATTAGTAGGAGTAAACGGTGGATAACTTGTTTTTAATATAAAAATGCTAGATATGAATTCTACATGATTCTTATCCAGTTTACCCAGTCGGGAAAGAAATAAAGAGCAATATTTACATTTCTTTGCTCCTAGACATGTACAATATAGATTCAATGCTAGATTGTAGAACCTATGGAACGTAGAGTGCAAACACAAATTAACGCTTTCGGGGAAAAGTCGTGGATCCCTGAATGAGTGTGTGTTCTGTGTTTGTATGTGGTATGCGTTAGGACTTACGGGTTAGGAACGACAAGAAGAAGAAGAGGAAGAAGAAGGAAAGAAAGAAACTATTAGAGAGCAGAAATTTGTTGGGCATCCCTGACCATCTTTTGACTTGAGCTCCCTCACCATCCACTTGATTTTCATGGATTAAAGCTGGAGAAAGAAATCGTAAAGCGGATGGTGGCAGTAAAATATTATCTGTAATACCCTTTTTAACACTCACGACGGATCGAATGCCGATTGGACAACAAAAATATTGTGTTTGGAGGTGTTACTTTTGGTAATGAGTTTGCAATATGCAATTCCAGATCCCGGTGACGTATATAAGAAAGAGATATCTGCTTCATCTTCAAACAGTGATGACACACAAGATAAGGGTCAAACGCAGAATGCTTGATGCGTTCATGAAATATTGGTTGAAATTCTATTGACGCTCTGGTTGTCCTACAGTACAAATGAGTTTGAAATGGAAAATCAACACTTGTTTCTAGGAACACCATGAGATAATGGAGTCGCCGATAAATATGTAATATCTCTATTACACTGCTACAAATAAGGGTTGCCCCTACGGATATAGCCGTAGGGACAAGAAAATATCCTGTAGATACAGACGCCGTAGGTGCAAGTCGAAACCTTGAACTTGCCCTTACAGACAAAAATTTGCCCCTACGGAGTTCTGTGTAGGTCCCTTTTGCCCTACGGAATAGGCCGTAGGGGCAAAAAATTTATATTATTTACAGTTTTTTAAAATAGTTTACGTGTACCTACGGATGAATCCGTAGGGCCAAGTAACAGTCTCTACGGATACATGCGTAGGTACATATCTGTAGGGGCAAAATATCAGGATTCTTGATATTTTGCCCCTATGGATAACTGGGTAGGGGCATTTGCCGGCCCCTACGGATATATCCGTAGGGGCAAGCTCAACCCCCTGATACTGAGATCACGGGGGAAAATATCAGTTATCCTAATATTTTGCCCCTACGGTTTAATCCGTAGGGGCAACGTTGGTACCTACGGATTAATCCGTAGGTACATATTATCAGTTTTTTTTTTAAAAAAGGCTGCCTATTTTTTTCTAGCCCTGTGCACAATAATATATACATCGATCAAATATAATATTAATCATCACACAACATATATCGCAGTATTCATAATCATATCTCACGCATATAATATACAAAAGAAACCAAAAAATAGAATATGATATAAATATAAACACCGTAAGACCACCAATATCAATATCGTCCAAAATGTAGTATAATATGTATCATATAAATAAATACATGTTTCAAAAAATAAGAATCAAAAAGCTACCCTAGCTCGGTCCAGCTCTACCTCTGATAAACGCTAGAATCTGGCGCGCCTGCTCCTCGGTCAATAAATCATGCAATTCGGAGCGTGCGGTAGTCTGAGCGGGCTGTGGAGCTGGCGATGTGGTCTGCGCAGCCGCCGTCGAGGTAGTGGATTGCGGAGCCACGACTGCGGGAGTATGAGCGGGCGGTGGAGCTATAGGAGCTGTCTGCGGCCGATGTAGTGGCTTGCGGAGCCGCAGCCGAAGGAGATGCATATGGAGGCTCGGACGATGTACCCTGTCGCGTCTGGACTTAACGTGTGTAATAAGCGTGTAAGAAATTTGTATTATTCGAATTCGTATCATTATCAAATTATTTCGAAACCCCATTTGGATATCTAGTTTGGAAAACAGTAGTTTATTTTAATTAGATATGTATGTATGATTAATCAAAGCTAAGTCTACAACCAAATAAGCTCAGGCTACGTACTAATATTGGATATGTTGATATTTATTATATGGCATGATATTTTACTATTAAGTAGTAAACATACCAGCATCTCCTTCAACTCCTGAACGGTGGCCTTCAAGCTCTCATGTTCCTGCGGGACACGTCGCTCATTAGAAACAGAGGAAGTAACCGCCGGGGTGGAGTCCAACCTCATATGGGTCCTGCTAGGGCCCAGTCCCCGGCCTCTCTCCCAACCTCCGTGGTGCCCTCCGTGTGCGGCGTCCAGGACTGGGGTCAGCAACCTCGGATCGCCCTGTCCGGTAAAATCTTTCCCCGATACCTCGGCCTGCTCAACCACCCGCTCCTACACCCACATTAACCAGTAAAGTATAAGTATAAAATTTAAATTTGAATCTTCCAAAACTAAAATTTCAAATAGGGGTTGAATAAATATTAACACTTACGCAATACTCCTGAGTAGCGACGTCGGGATATCGAAACTCGCCCGTGGCGGGATCTGTCGAGGTGCCGTGGACGGTAAGATATGCGGACAGCACATTCGGTGTACCACCTTGCGCCAGGTTTTGAGCTGTCTACAATATTAGAAAATAACTCTTAATATTAGATATATTAGATATCAACTCTTAATATTGCATTATATCACAAAGGCCGGTCTATTGTAATTTACCGATAACTCCATGGCTCGAGTAATATTTCTTGAGCCACCTGTATAAGTGGGGCGACCCCTCTTCGCCGACTTCCTATTCTCTATATTTTGAGCGGCCTATTTCTGCACAAAGTATTCACATTTAGTTTTCTAATTAAGTAACACAAAAAAATAAATTATATCCTAAATAATGAATTACCTTTAAAATACATACCTGTTTGCGTTGAGAGTCGAAATATTCGCACAATAGAAACTATGTCTCTACATCGACTCTCGCAAAGGCCGGAATAGATAGGAGGGCCGCTCTCTCTGCCTCGGGGGTCGCCATCCATAGGGAGTAGCAGTCGGCCTTCAGCGCATTCCTGTTGTATCGGACCTTGGTCTACATGTTCTTCATCAGGCCATTGTACAGAGCATGAAGGTCAAGCACCCTCCCAGGGTGATCAGGGTCGGGTACAGGCTGAAAATCGTAATCCAACTGAAAATATAAAAAAAACATTGTTATTAGATTGCAAGTGTTAATAATAAATATATTGGATAAATCAAATGAAAATATATATTAATACCCGAGCCTGATCAAAAAAGAGGGCGAATGAGCGCCGGTGCTGCTCGCCCCACTCAACGTGAAGTGGATAGTTCTTCACGAGCCGGCTCTCATCCCCCATATACCGGCCGAACCTCTCGGCATGAGGACCGGTATAGCGATAATCAAGGGTAAAAAAGAGGGGGAATGCTGCCTCCCCCCTAGCTCTGTCAGGCCTCAGCCTATGGGACTGATTCGGGCTTCGAGTCCCCTTCTAGGGATGGGGAGGCCCTGCGTCTGCAAAAAATATCAAGACAATCAATATTAAGACAAAGTTGTATTAAGAAATCAAGGTTAAACGAAAATTGAAGTGTGATATATACCTCCGGTGACTAAAGCACGAGCCTGGGCCCGGGCAGCAGCACGAGCGGGACGATAGTTCCTCCGGTGAGGAACAGCCGGTGTCCCGGATGCGGACGCATCCCCTCCAACTAGAAAATAAACATTGACGCTAAATTTCCATGATGTTTATATTTATTCTATAGAGCATAT
Organism: Agapanthus africanus; assembly: GCA_030015575.1. NCBI lineage: Eukaryota > Viridiplantae > Streptophyta > Magnoliopsida > Asparagales > Amaryllidaceae > Agapanthus > Agapanthus africanus. The sequence continues at coordinate 36,527,825 of CM057339.1, forward strand.
GTAAAATGAATAAATATTTTATATTTATTCATACTAAGCTACAGACGATGCGGAGGGTACGGAAGCAGCAGGAGTGGCCCCTGCGTCAGATGTGGACACATCACCTATAATTAGACAATTAAAAATAGATTATATAAGTAATTGCAAAAAGAATGTATAGATCAATAATATAACATTCTAAATCAATATGCATGCACTATAGGATATATAAACATACCCGCAGGTGCGGTGGTATCACCACCTACAGCTAGACAATAATAAAAATTACTATCTAAGTAAGAGCAAAAGGAATGTGTGTATATTTATGATATAGCATTCTAAATCAATATATATGCACTATATGATATATAAACATACATGGAGGAGCGGGAGTGGCCTCTGTCCCTGATGTGGACGCATCACCAACAACTAGACAATCAAACATTGACAATATAAGTAATTTTGACATAAACAGGCATGAATATCTATAATATTACATTCAAAATGGATATGCGTGCAATATACCTGGAGGTGTGGCAAAATCCACACGGAAGGAGGCATCCGAAGGGGTCTCCGATCTGGGTGCAAGACCGGCCCTCTGAAGCTCCCTACGCAGCTCTCCGGGCAGCAGAACCGCTCTGCCTCTGCCTCTGCCTCTGCCGGTGCCGCGGCTGGAGCTCCTGCCGCCCCTCGCTGCTCCCGTTATCGTCATCAAATCTAGATAAACGGTTCGTGGACGTATTAGACAATCAATAAAAGTATTGACTATATATGTATAGATCGTAAAATGTGAAGTAATAATATAACATTACTGATAACCTTTTTCGTTTCGTGGGCGCATTATACATATCTACTTGGATTTCATCGTCGATATCATTTCTAACCCACGTAATTTCATGATCGGCCGAAGACAACCCGTCCTTCGAAACAGACGGTTGGAGTACTCTAAGCCTTCTCTCTTCTTCATCCTCAACGCTGTCCTCGAATTCTGAGATATCGTAGACATCTCTGGGTTTCCATCGGCATACAACACTCCATCCCGGATGCTTCAAATACTGTGAGTAGTATATTTGGAATGCTTGGTTCGGAAAGATAAACGGATCTTTTTGACCGTAAAATCGAAGTGTGTTCACACTGGTCAATCCATATTCATCTTTCCAAGTCCCAAGATTGCTTCTCCACTTATCCGTATCGGTTCGCGTATCGTACCAAGTACACCGGAATATATAAAAGGGTTCTGATCGTCCGGGATAGTGGATACCGAGTATACAATTTAAGTACCCATAATAAATCACACCGTCCGATCCTACCGTCGCAATCCCACTATTCTGAATGGTTCTAGATATTTCTATGTCCTTAATTTCGAATTTGTATCCAAGTACACCAAATCCTTTGTAATATGCAACCTCCATATTAGGAAATTGAGCTAAACATCTTGAATCACTCTCAAATGATGCAGACAAGTTCGGATCGTGGATCTAACAAAACAAATTTTACGAAAAAGACATAACGATACAAGTTTAGATTAAAACTGATAGCAATAAAATGTTATTCGAATAACTTATATGATCTGTGACCCAATCACAAAAATTATCCTAATGATATTTTTTCAATCGTTCTTCGTTCCAATCAGGATGCCCCTCACGTACCTCGTTAAAATAAATTATGTTTTCGACAAATAATGGTGACATTAATATTATATCATTTCATACACACACAAATACAAATATAACAATTAATCCAAAAAAACTTACTCTCTAATTTGTTCAAGACATGCGCAATTAAGCAAGATAAACTGGTATATCTTGTTGATGAACATAGTGTCTATCCTCTTATACTAGGCTTTACCATATGGCCCGTCTTGAATTCTTCGAGGCCGGTTAAGTCTTGTCTCAATATTCTCGTCCAGATAGCGGGAACAAAATATGGTTGCTTCATCAAGAAGATAATCTTGCATGATAGAACCCTCTGGTCGATTTTTATTGCGTATATACTTTTTAAGAGTGTAGAGGTACCTAATGAAAATATGTTGAATAAATAAATACGGGCATACAGGACAACAATAAATTTATAAATTGCGCGAAACGAAAAATTACACGTACCTCTCGACGGGATACATCCATCGATATTGTACCGGTCCGGCTAACTTAGCCTAAGTTGCAAGATGAACCGTCAAGTGTATTATGATATCGAAGAATGACGGTGGGAAAATACGCTCAAACTTGCAAAGTATCAACGCAATAGAATTTTCTAGTTTATCCAGCGTCACAACCTTCAGTATTTTAGCACACAACTCTCTGAAAAAACAACATAGGTCGTTGATTACTAGACCAACCGATTCGGGGAGAGAAGTCCTGAGGGCTAATGGAAGAAGGTGCTCCACGATAATATGGTGATCATGACTTTTTAATCCATCAATCTTGCCTTTCACGATTTTTATTTTCTTATTGAATGATCCTGAGAAACCTGTGGAAACTTTCAAATCATGCAACACCTGCAAGAATCTTTTCTTCTCCGGTTGTGATATATGATAAGCGGCATTGGGAAGTACAAACTTACCCGGTTTACCCTCTACCGGTCTAGAGTGCAATTCACTTCTTATTCCCCATTCCTGTAGATCCATCCGAGCTGTAACAACTCCAATTTTGTATACCAAAAATTTGCTTTAAATATAGTGTATACTTGGAGTATTGATGTTGCTGGAAACAATTTAAGTATCTATTTCTTTACAATAATTACAAGAAGGAGCTTGTAGCTCATTGGTAATACCTTGCATTGCTGAACCAAGCCACCAGAGTTCGAATCCCATACCCCACATAATTTTTATATCCTTTTGTTTTAATTTTTTTTTTTTGAAGTCAAACGGTCAAACTGCCATAACTCACGATTTATTGCGAATCAAGAAAATTAAAGTATGCCAAAATTCCCCCCAGACCGAGCCCGTCCCAACAAGACCCGACTCGGCCGCGACTCGGCCGAATCGGCCGGCGCCGCCGGTCGGCCGAGTCGTCAACACGAAAAAAATTCGTGTTGACCTGGTCTATTCAACTGCATACTCTAAATTTTTTTTACTGTTACCCAATTCTCAATAAATCCCTTTTAAGACCAAATTTAATGAAATTTTAATGATTTTTATATTTATTTTTAATATTTTGTAACCCTAACCCTAACCCTAGCCTAGCCCTATATAAAGACCTCTATACTCTACCTTTTCCCTTCACAACTCTAAGTCCACTCTCCCAAATTCTCGAGAACTCGGTACGAAGAGCGAGAAGCGAAGCGCTGCCGAATTCGACGACGGATTCCGGTGACCGGATTAAGACCTTCGCGACGTTTTCAACGAATCGGCAACCACCACGACCTCTAGCTTCCTTAGCTTGTCCAAACCGTAAGTCCCACCTTCTTCTATCTCTCTTTTCTTTAAGATAAAAATACGACTTTTTGGAACCCGACGGAAATCGGACAAACCGATTTCCGATTCGATTTTTCTCTAAATTTCCACTTGTCACCTAATACATATTATCTACCCATATGCTTGTTGACTATTAATCACCCATAAACCAATTTAATCAAACTTTTTCATATGAAATGATAAGTTCTTTGCAAAACCGTACTCTTTTCATAAAAATACCATGAAGTTCATTTTTCTTAGTTTAATCAATTACCTCACTCCTAAATATGTTTATCTTGATCACAAAACTTGTAGAACCCAATTTGAATGAAATTTCACACATAAAATGATAACGTTTTCGAATACCGTATTCTTGCGCTATAATACCTTTAAGTTTAACATAGCATGTTTTCCCTTTAAACTTCACCAAAACTTAATATAAGTCACGGGGTAATGACCTACCCCTACACACACTCAATATAACCCTAATTGATAAATATCAAAAATACAGAATACGAAATTACAGGACTTTTCACTAAAATACCCTAATCTTTATAACCTTTATTGAAAACTTTAAGTTGTAAACATTTCTAAGTAAAATCTTTTAATAAAATGAAAACACGATTGGTCATGGACATCGATCGTTTATCTAAACTGTCTTGTGGTGTCTAGGCAAGTGTGTCTAAGGCTAGTGGTTTTTAATTAGGCCCACGACTGTGGTTCCTTCCCACTTACCTAGCACTTACCTGGCCGCAATTGACGGTGAAGAGGCGATTTGAGGCTTCTAATGACTCATCGTTTAGACCTTAGAAATAGGCTAGTTGGTTTAGGAAACCCTAATAACTAAAATACGGGAAACTTTACTCTTTTGCAAATAAATACCCCATATTTATAAAACCGTTTTCCCAAATGAAAAGTATTTGTTAAACCTAAGCAAAGCGCCGCTACAACCCACTTTTGGGGAACCTGTTAGGGATAGTACGGTTCATCGTGCACCCGCAGGCTAGTAGTGCGAGATTCAGACCTCCGCAAAAAGCATTCGGTCTCGAAAGGTTTAGAATACGACATTTAAGGAAAATGAGATTTTTTGAAAATAAAATATTCATATAAAAATTATTCATGTGTTAATATATATATAATTATCATTTAAACACCTATTTTATCATAATATAAAGTTTCCACATTTTTCTAAAAAAGTACAAGATTAAAAGTTACACTAAAATACCATGAATTTCAGATAAGATAATTCATACTTTTATTAGGATATATTCACTAGAATAACACAATTAAAATTCACATTCATTATAACAATTAAGACGATTATTAAATACTTGAGGTGTATTTTGAAAACTATACAAAAGTATTTTTACATAAAACCCCCTCAAGTTTTACAAATTACAATAAGGCCCCTAGCTAATATTGAACTTCAAATTCTCTTCTTTTAGTCTGACTCGGGTTAGAGTCTGACTATTTCTGACTTGAATATGATTCAAGTCAATCTATATTCTTTTATATTCCAATACAATTTGAATACATGAAACCCTGAATCCAGTTAACAATATATTCTTTTTGACTGAATCAAACCATGGATATTCATCCATTATCCTGATATTCCATTTACCTGATTACACAGTTGCAACATGTTTACTGATATCATGGTTTTGGTCAGTCATCCAACTTACATAATCCAACACTACAATACTGTTAAAACACTACGGGGTTTAAGGGGTAGATTGGTACGGAAGGTGTTAAAGGTGGCACGAGGTGGTCAGATTAAGACACCTAACCTGAATCCTATTGCTATTGTACCGTGGCATAACGGTTCCTTGTACTTTCCTTTTGCCCTGATCTCTAGCATATAGAGATCCCCCTCGAATACACTGGCATCCTTCTGTACCAAGCTACAAACAACAGCGTTACACAATGTTCCATAATATTCAACAATATAATACTTTAGAAAATACTGTTACTCTATCATTCTCATTCTTCTTATTCTTTTGGGACTTACCGAGCGACCTGTTCGCTGACGACATTCTATCTCTTTCTTCTTTGAATGTCGTCAGGTGCGTTGGACCAAGTTGAGATCGAGCCCACCGGTGAAGATTTGGAGCAGTTCCAGGCAGACCCAGAGCTCTAGATAATTGTACCTTGTTCTTTCCAGTTTATTTCATTTCCTGTTATGCCACTGTTTAGGCATTGCTTTTTCATTCCAGTTGTATATTCTTTTCCTGCATTGTAAAAAGAATGTTATTAATAAAAGTTGCTGTTATTTCCATAATATCCGTCTCTTGTGATTTACTTTATATTGCTTAGCTACGCTTAGCGTATGTACTTCTGAGTACATACGTAGCGGACCTCGTCGCGTCCACTTCGCCGTACACTGGGAAGCGGGGCGTGACACGAGCATTCAGCTTGTCTTTCGATATCCCGTCTTTACAAAAAAGCAAGTTGAGTATGTGCTCTGATACTCCCTTCTCTATATGCATGACATCCAGACAATGACGCACTAAATTTGTTGACCAGTACGGAAGCTCGAAGAAAATTCTTAACTTGTTCCAAAATGGTGGTTTGACCTGTTTCGTCGGATCCATCCCGAAGGTCACATTATTGTAACCATCTCATTGAGCAGTCACGTCCTCTCCAGACAATGGGGATGGAGGTCCAAGAAGCTCCAGATGAACATCAAACACTGTGAGTAGTATACTTGGAACGCTTGGATCGGAAACATAAACGGATCTTCTTGACCGTAAAATCGAAGTGTGTTCACACTGGTCAATCCATATTCATCTTTCCAAGTCCCAAGATTGCTTCTCCACTTATCCGTATCGGTTCGCGTATCGTACCAAGTACACTGGAATATATAAAAGGGTTCTGATCGTCCGGGATAGTGGATGCCGAGTATACAATTTAAGTACCCATAATAAATCACACCGTCCGATCTTACCGTCGCAATCCCACTATTCTGAGTGGTTCTAGATGTTTCTATGTCCTTAACTTCGAATTTTTATCCAAGTACACTAAATCCTTCGTAATAAGCAACCTCCATATTAGGAAATTGAGCTAAACTTCTTGAATCACTCTCAAATGATGCAGACAGGTTCGGATCGTGGATCTAACAAAACAAATTTTACGAAAAATACATAACGATACAAGTTTAGATTAAAACTGATAGCAATAAAATGTTATTCGAATAACTTACATGATCTGTGATCCAATCACAAAAATTATCCTAATGATATTTTTCCAATCGTTCTTCGTTCCAATCAGGATGCCCCTCACGTACCTCGTTAAAATGAATTCTGTTTTCGACAAATAATGGTGACATTAATATTATATCATTTCATACACACACAAACACAAATATAACAATTAATCCAAAAAAAACTTACTCTCTAATTTGTTCAAGACATGCGCAATTAAGCAAGATAAACTGGTATATCTTGTTGATAAACATAGTGTCTACCCTCTTATACTCGGCTTTACCATATGGCCCGCCTTGAATTCTTCGAGGCCGGTTAAGTCTTGTCTCAATGTTCTCGTCCAGATATCGGGAACAAAATATGGTTGCTTCATCAAGAAAATAATCTTGCATGATAGAACCCTCTGGTCGATTTTTATTGCGTATATACTTTTTAAAAGTGTAGATGTACCTAATGAAAATATGTTGAATAAATAAATACGGGCATACAGGACAACAATAAATTTATAAATTGCGCGAAACGAAAAATTACACGTTCCTCTCGACGGGATACATCCATCGATATTGTACCGGTCCGGCTAACTTAGCCTCAGTTGCAAGATGAACCGTCAAGTGTATTATGACATCAAAGAATGACGGTGGGAAAATACGCTCAAACTTGCAAGGTATCAACGCAATAGAATTTTCTAGTTTATCCAGCGTCACAACCTCCAGTATTTTAGCACACAACTCTCTAAAAAAACAACATAGGTCGCTGATTACTAGACCAACCGATTCGGGGAGAGAAGTCCTGAGGGCTAATGGAAGAAGGTGCTCCACGATAACATGGTGATCATGACTTTTCAACCCATCGATCTTGCCTTTCACAATTTTTATTTTCTTGCTGAATGATCCTGAGAAACCTGTGGGAACTTTCAAATCATGCAACACCTGCAAGAATCTTTTCTTCTCCGGTTGTGACATATGATAAGCGGCATTGGGAAGTACAAACTTGCCCGGTTTACCCTCTACCGGTCTAGAGTGCAATTCACTTCTTATTCCCCACTCCTGTAGATCCATCCGAGCATTCAGGTTGTCTTTCGATATCCCGTCTTTACAAAAAAGCAAGTTGAGTATGTGCTCTGATACTCCCATTTCTATATGCATGACGTCCAGACAATGACGCACAAAATTTGTTGACCAGTACGGAAGCTCGAAGAAAATGCTTAATTTGTTCCAAAATGGTGGTTTGACCTGTTTCGTCGGATCCATCTCGAAGGTCACATTATTGTAACCATCCCATTGAGCAGTCACGTCCTCTCCGGACAATGGGGATGGAGGTCCAAGAAGCTCCTGATGACCATCAAACACTGTGAGTGGTATACTTGGAACGCTTGATTCGGAAAGATAAACGGGTCTTCTTGACCGTAAAATCGAAGTGTGTTCACACTGGTCAATCCATATTCATATTCCAAGTCCCAAAATTGCTTCTCCACTTATCCGTATTGGTTCGCGTATCGTACCAAGTACACTGGAATATATAAAAGGGTTCTGATCGTCCGGGATAGCGGATGCCGAGTATACAATTTAAGTACCCATAATAAATTACACCGTCCGATCCTACCGTCGCAATCCCACTATTCTGAGTGGTTCTAGATGTATCTATGTCCTTAACTTCGAATTTTTATCCAAGTACACCAAATCCTTTATAATAAGCAACCTCCATATTAGGAAATTGAGCTAAACATCTTGAATCACTCTCAAATGATGCAGACAAGTTCGGATCGTGAATCTAACAAAACAAATTTTACGAAAAATACATAACGATACAAGTTTAGATTAAAACTGATAGCAATAAAATGTTATTCGAATAACTTACATGATCTGTGACCCAATCACAAAAATTATCCTAATGATATTTTTCCAATCGTTCTTCGTTCCAATCAGGATGCCCCTCACGTACCTCGTTAAAATGAATTCTGTTTTCGACAAATAATGGTGACATTAATATTATATCATTTCATACACATACAAACACAAATATAACAATTAATCCAAAAAAACTTACTCTCTAATTTGTTCAAGACATGCGCAATTAAGCAAGATAAACTGGTATATCTTGTTGATAAATATAGTGTCCACTCTCTTATACTCGGCTTTACCATATAGCCCGTCTTGAATTCTTCGAGGCCGGTTAAGTCTTGTCTCAATGTTCTCGTCCAGATAGCGGGAACAAAATGTGGTTGCTTCATCAAGAAGACAATCTTGCATGATAGAACCCTATGGTCGATTTTTATTGCGTATATACTTTTTAAGAGTGTAGAGGTACCTAATGAAAATATGTTGAATAAATAAATACGGGCATACAGGACAATAATAAATTTATAAATTGCGCGAAACGAAAAATTACACGTACCTCTCGACGGGATACATCCATCGATATTGTACCGGTCCGGCTAATTTAGCCTCAGTTGCAAGATGAACCGTCAAGTGTATTATGATATCGAAGAATGACGGTGGGAAAATACGCTCAAACTTGCAAAATATCAACGCAATAGAATTTTCTAGTTTATCCAGCGTCACAACCTTCAGTATTTTAGCACACAACTCTCTGAAAAAACAACATAGGTCGTTGATTACTAGACCAACCGATTCGGGGAGAGAAGTCCTGAGGGCTAATAGAAGCAGGTGCTCCACGATAGCATGGTGATCATGACTTTTCAACCCATCGATCTTGCCTTTCACAATTTTTATTTTCTTGCTGAATGATCCTGAGAAACCTGTGGAAACTTTCAAATCATGCAACACCTGCAAGAATTTTTTTCTTCTCCGGTTGTGACATATGATAAGCGGCATTGGGAAGTACAAACTTGCCCGGTTTACCCTCTACTGGTCTAGAGTGCAATTCACTTCTTATTCCCCACTCCTGTAGATCCATCCGAGCATTCAGGTTGTCTTTCGATATCCCGTCTTTACAAAAAAGCAAGTTGAGTATGTGCTCTGATACTCCCTTCTCTATATGCATGACGTCCAGACAATGACGCACTAAATTTGTTGACCAGTACGGAAGCTCGAAGAAAATGCTTAATTTGTTCCAAAATGGTGGTTTGACCTGTTTCGTCGGATCCATCCCGAAGGTCACATTATTGTAACCATCCCATTGAGCAGTCACGTCCTCTCCGGACAATGGGGATGGAGGTCCAAGAAGCTCCTGATGACCATCAAAGTGAACCGTGTCTAACCTATAGGGGTGGTCTGGAGGCAGGAAACGTCGATGGCCGCAATAACAAACTTTCCTGCTAAAATTCAAGAATTTCGATGTTGTGTGTTCATGTCAATGAGGACATGCTTTGTGACCATGTACGGACCAACCTGATAGCATTCCATACGCAGGAAAGTCATTAATTGTCCACATTAAAGCCGCACGCAGTATGAAGGTTGTATTTGTGTTTGCATCGTATGTCTCTATACCATCAATGAACAAAGATTTTAACTCCTCGATCAGAGGTCGGAGATAGACGTCGATATTGTTTCTCGGTGAGTTTGGTCCGTCGATAAGAAGAGGTATCATAAAGTATAATTGGTCCATAGCCAACCAAGACGACAGATTATAAATTATCATTACAACGGGCCATGTGCTGTGACTTCCAGCCATATAGTTGAATGGGCAGAAGCCATCAGTAGCCAGTCCGAGCCGGACATTGCGAGGATCGCTACTGAATATTGCGTGCCTCCTATCGAAATCCTTCCATGACGGTGAATCTCTTGGATGACTCATTTTTCCATCTTCACTTGGAGAAGCATGGTGATGCCAAATCATTGCCTCGGCTGTTTTCTTGCACCTGAATAGCCTTTGTAGCCTCTGTGTTATGGGAAAGTATCGTGCTATCTTGATAGGTATATCAGGCTTCTTATCAGAATCTTTTGGTTTATACCTGGCCTCTCCGCATGTTGGACACTCTTTAAAATCTGAATTCTCTTTCCGGTACAACACGCAATTTTTAGGACATGCTTGAATCTTCTCGCATTTTAGACCCAAATCAGACATCATCTTCTGGGCTCCGTATCAGCTGTTGGGCACGTTATTTCCCGGGGGCATAGAATCTTTCAAGAACGAAAGAAGCATTGTGAATGACTTGTTGCTCCATCCATTTAGGCACTTAATCTGGAAAAATTGGACGAACAATGAGAGGGTGGAATACTTCGCATTCTCATAAATTGGTTTTCTAGTATCATTCATGAAATTTTCATATTTATCCGTACGCGGTCCTTGACCGGAAGGAATATCATCTTCGGTATGAATAGATTCACCTAGGGCGGCCTCTACCATATCCTCCATTTTTTCTGATGGAAATAAATTACCGTCTTCTCCTTCTGCCGCATTACCGAATTCTCCTTCTTCTCCTGCCGCATTATCGTATTTTCCTTCTTCTTCTGCCGCATTACTGCATTCTTCTCCTTCCCCGTGATATTTCCTAGTTGTATAAAGTCTAGTAAACCCATATTTTACAATATGAAGCTCTGCCAATTCTACCTTCTGCCAGTACTTATTGCCACATCTATCGCACGGACAGAGAATCTTCTCTATTATGATCTTATTATGTGCGCGTGCAAATTCAATGAAAGCAGCAACTCCTGCGACAAACTTAGCTTGCATACGTTGTTGCCAATCCACATACATCCAGTCCTTAACTCTGACGTACTCATGGGCCATGTTAGACTGTATAACATATAAATTGTAGGTTATGGTGACTATATTGAGAAATATAAGAACGGGATAGTTACTGACAAAGGAGAAAATTCGTGTATATACTTTGTGTGTGCGTTTGTAGTTGAAAAGAATAAATTATCGAACATATGTTAACCGATAGACGGGGACTAAGTGGCGCTTTTAGTTTCATATATGAGTATCGATAAGAATATGAAGGTTTCATATTATCATCGAGTATCATATATTGGTTTTAACTTGAATATCTTGAATCACTCTCTAATTATGCGTTTGTTGTGTATTCTTGTTATCATCTAAAATATGCGTACACCAAATTTCATATGATTCCACAACTTTTTCACCGTTGATTTAGTGGGTTCAAAATTAACGGTTTACCGACAATAGAACTTTTTACATTGCTAAATCAACGGTGAAAAAGTTGTAGAATCACATGAAATTTGGTTTACCCACATCTTAGATGATAACGATGAAGATGATTGGAGCCGATCGTCGAAAAAATTGGTGGAGGTTGTATTTTTTCCACGCCATAGGAGGAAATTTCCTCCTATAGCCTCTTTTCTCCATTATTCTCATATATATATTGGCTTTGGTTTTTGTTTTTTTTTTTTAAATTTTGAGATATATTTATTTATAGAACTTCTACATGAAAATCACAATAAGCAGAGCCAACTTTGCTTCTTCTAACACATTGATAATCCTATTATTTTTCATAAGATCAAAGCACCTACTTAAGCGCATCATGCTTTGTTGAACACACAAATTCTGCTAGCTTTTCTATTTACTGCATCTAATGATGTTGCTGATTGATTATGGAGGTGTCATGGACAAGAAAACACCACAAACTTTGTATCTCATCCAATGGACGGTAAGATTAGCAGGAGCAAACGGTGGATAACTTGTTTTTAATATAAAAATGCTAGATATGAATTCTACATGATTCTTAACCAGTTTACCCAGTCCGAAAAGAAATAAAGAGCAATATTTACATTTCTTTGCTCCTAGACATGTACAATATAGATTCAATGCTAGATTGTAGAACCTATGGAAGGTAGAGTGCAAACCTTGTCTCACCCATCCAACCTCCCCCTCCCCCCCCCCCCGTCCCGACGACATGCAATTTCAGTTGGTATGGGCACTTTCTCTTGGGCAGAGTGCGGGAACCCATGAAAGGAAGTGGCCACAAATTAACGCTTTCGGGGAAAATTCATGGGTCTCTGAATGAGTGTGTGTTCTGTGTTTGTATGTGGTATGCGTTAGGGCTTACGGGCTAGGAACGACAAGAAGAAGAAGAAGAAAGAAAGAAAGAAACTATTAGAGAGCAGAAATTTGTTGGGCATCCCTGACATCTTTTTACTTGAGCTCCCACACCATCCACTTGAGTTTTCATGGATTAAAGCTGGAGAAAGAAATCGTAAAGCGCATGGCGGCAGTAAAATATTATCTGTAATACCCTTTTTAACACTCACGGCGGATCGAATGCCGATTGGACAACAAAAATATTGTGTTTGGAGGTGTTACTTTTGGTAAAGAGTTTGCAATATGCAATTCCAGATCCCGGTGACGTATATAAGAAAGAGGTATCTGCTTCATCTTCAAACAGTGATGACACACAAGATAAGAGTCAAACTCAAAATGCTTGATGCGTTCATGAAATATTGGTTGAAATTCTATTCACGCTCTGGTTGTCCTGGTACAAATGAGTTTGAAATGGAAAATCAACACTTGTTTCTTGGAACACCATGAGATGATGGAGTCGCCAATAAACATGTAATATCTCTATTACTATAATACAAACACAAGGATAGTGGGGATGGCACCTCCAGTTTCAACTTCAAAGAAAAAAATCAATAATCTTTGGAAAAAAATTGCTGTCAATCCCTCTCTTTTTTCCCTTCATTTTACAAACATAAAAAAGCGAAAATTCCATGACATGTTTACTACTGTTTTCTCTCTCATTATAACCACTTTTTTACAACTGCTGCTTTCCTTTTCTTATATGCATCGCATATGCTTAGAATCTAGTATGGTAAAAGAGCGACCATATGTTACATCTTCTGCGCATTCGAGATTAAAGAGAGGAGATAGAGGGAAACAATAATGTCTGAGATATAGTTCCAAGAAAATATCCAACGATAAGAAACATGATGAGTACGTAGAACTAGGTGCATAGACAAACTGGCTAACCACATGAATGACAATGCTCACATTCTGTAAGAAATGGTAAAATAGACCAACGTACTAACTAGCTCAGCATACTCATTTAATAGCCTCTTCAACTAATGAAAACGAAATGGAATGTCTGCAACAACACCATCGGCAGATCAACACATTCTATCGAAGGTAGGGATCATTTCATGTAAGGTGATTGAGAGAGTTTGGGTTTACTAAATTAAAAGAATTCTCAACTCCGACATCAGGATATCCGAATTGATAGAGAATAAAGTGTCTTCCTCTACAAATTTCATGAATAATAATTTACAGGAGATTTAGACACCAAGTAAACTATATAATTCTACCCATAAGTAAGGGATACAAAACAATAAAATAGTATATATAACATTATTGAATTTGTCCAACCCCAGAAATGATGAATAGAGGGAAAGGGAAAAAACCGTACACGCGAAGATATTTTGGCTTTTCTTTTTCCTGAATAATGTACAATTGCATAATCATGATGATACTTTAATCCAAATTATTTAAATAAGATTAAAATAAATTCCTTGCAAATCTTTAATCTTTAATGAAAAATTGTCCTTTTCTCTCTGTAACTAAAACACACATGGTATATGATGAACATATATTCTACTTCTAAATCACTGAAACGCTACATATACTCCTCTTTGTTGACGTACTCCTTTTCAAAGAGGCAGATCCCTTCAATCACTAGATCTCGCATAGTCTTGATTAATATTCTTGTGGTTGATTTGATGGTGCTCGTCATGGCTGCAGTCACTGGATGTGTATTGATACTGCATGGAATAACCAACAACTGGTCCGGTCCAACTCCACTCAGCCCACGAGGCCAAACATGGGTCCAAACCCGTTGTATTCGGCCCATGAGGCCCACCTAGAGATCCTTGTACAAAAAGGACAGCCCATGTCGGCACAAAACCCCATATGACTAACTGAATATTTATCGATTACATCACCACCATACATGACACCTATATAAACCTCTATAACATGAGAGCAAAGATATGATTTCCTTTCTCCACAAATAGAGACCCTACCTATACCTCTCGAAGAAAGAGACTGACTTTATCATCAAACGAGTGACCGGAGAACGGCTTCGGCGCCCCTTGCCTTGAAGAATTGAAGATCCAGCTGTGAGGTTTTTGCCTAAGACTCCCACCTTATAAATCTATTGATAAAGTCCAAGCTGCCTCGGATCCACTCTCTATCAATTGGTTTCGTCTGTAGGAACGTTGGCTCCGCCTTAGAATCACCGGATCAACAACTTTGAAGATGAAAGTCGTCATCATTCATGCCGAGTTTTGAGACACCCTCCTTGTCATTGTTCAAAATGTCCTAAGACAACAACTTCGGAAGCCTCATCCGAGCAAAACTTCCAGATCATCAACCGAGTCCTCTACCTCCTGATTAGGAGAGCAGACATTCGCCATCAGAGACTGCTGTGGCGGAGCTGATAAGGTTGAGTCGTCACCTCCAAGAAACCATTGAAGGGCTTGGAGCCTTTGAGCCCGGGCCGCCACTGTAAGAGAACCCTAACTCGGCGCCTCCCCAGCCCACTGTGCCTGAGCCGAGAGGTCGGAGCTCCACCTGAGAAGCCGACCGATGTGAAGGTTACGATCCCCCTTCGGCTCGGGCCGCACCGACGAAGTCCCAACCCGAGCCTGAGCATCAACAGCGTCCCAACAAAGGTAAGAGAAGGACGAAAGAAGACGATCTCCCGAGCGATGACGACTCGAACAGTGACTATCAACCCGTCCCGAGATCGAGAAGAACAATCCAGCTCTTATGTCTCCAGGGCCTACCCCCGCGTGGACGACCTTCGGCAAAAGGTTTGGGCCCTGGAGAAGAGAGACAATGAGTACGATGATCTGGAGACAGGAGGAGAACCGTTAACCCGGCACATCATCAATGAGCCCATCCTACCGAAGCTTAAGGTTCCTCCATTGGACAGGTTTGATGGGACGGGAGACCCGACCGATCATCCCAGCACCTTCAAGGCTGCGATGGCGCTAATGCAACCATCCGATCCCGTTCTTTGCAAGATCTTCTCCACAACTCTGCATAAGGGGGTCGCACTGTGGCTCCAAAAGCACCGCCGCCACTCAATCACTAGTTTTCAGGAACTGGCAACGGCCTTCCGAAGCCAATTCTCGAGGACTGAGCATCGCATGAAGCAAGCCCACAATACCTTGACTATCCAACAAAGGACGAAGGAACCACTGAAAGTTTTCATCTCGCGCTTTTTCAAAGAAATTAATGGCGTAGAAAATTTGGAGCAGAACATCCCGATAGTCCTAACAGCGTTTCGAACAGCGCTCATAAAAAAACACTCTACTCTCCTTACTGGCGAAAAAGCCCGTCCCTACCTTATCCGAGCTTAAGAAACATGCCGAGAAATATATAAATGAGGAGGTCTTGGCAACCTCGCGAGATGGGGGAAAAGAAGTACGCTGACCCGGATGACAATTGCTAAAAGGAAGAACCTCGAATGACTCAGAGGGATGAAGGCCGCGGGGCCGAGCCAGGATAAACATGGGGAAGGACTGACACATACAGTATATACCTCCTGACCACCACTAGGGATGAGGTCCCTACCTTCCTTAAACAGCAGGACTACTACCGACCACCACAGAAATAGCAAGAATCCAAGCACCCGAGGGCAACAGACCGGTTCTGCCTTTATCACGACCAACCCAGCTATACCACTGAAAAATGTACCCATTTAGAGAAAGAGATAGAGAGCCTCATTAAAGGAGGATACTTAGGGAGATTCGTAGATACCCCAAGAGGTCGTGAAAACCAGGAAAATCGTCACTCTTCGAACGGAGCGGGGGGACGATGAGCCGGTAGGGACGATCGTGATACCGAGTATAATGCAAGGGACCGCAATGAACGTGGCAGGAGGAACCCTCCAGCACGAGGTGTTATCAACCATAACACGAGGACTGGCATCCAGCGGAGCCAGCGCTACAGAAAGGAAGAATTACGCTCGAACATTAACCAGGTCGCAGAAGCTCCTCTAGCGAAACTATCAAGGGATGAGGGCATAATCTTCAATGGGCTTGATGCAAGACATGTCCAGCATCCGCACGACGACCCCCTAGTAATAACTGCTAGGATACATGGTTTTGACGTAAAGAGAATACTTGTAGACACCGGGAGCTCAGTTGTGTTTTGACAAACTGGGTCTAAAAGCTAGTCAGATGGGAGCTTTCTCGAGCCCCCTGGTTGGATTTACAGGCCATTCAACGATCGCCTTTGGAATAATAGCCATCCCCATCATTTTGGGAAAGGCCCCTCAACAGACATCTGTATATATCGAATTTATGGTGGCAGAAGTCCCTTCGGCATACAACGTAATCCTCAGAAGAAGATCTTTAAATCTGGTTCGGGCTGTCATCTCCATCCACCACTTGAAAATGAAATTCTAATACCCCGAAGAATATAGGAAGTGAAAGGGGACCAAGCCACCGCTCGCACCTGCTACGTCGCTCAATTAAAGTTTAAAAAACATGAGGGAGAAACCCTACAGGTGGATGACTTCATCACTAGAAATGATTTTCAGGAAGAACGAGCGACACCCGCAGAAGAGTTAGTTACCCATTGCCTTTGGAGCGAGAGAACCTCCGATTGACGGGTTAAACTGGTCATGCGGACTCAATGTGTAGTGTGCGTATTGTGTTTTGAAAGGGACTTGGACGTATCTGGGGCCTCGCAGAGTTTACGTGGGGAATGTTTGGGGAAAAAACGGGTGAGGAGCGTCCTAAGGACGTGTGAGACAACACATGGGCGCTGGGTGCCAGTTGGTCGCACGTGCGGTGCATAGGGGATGGGCGGCCGCAGGTCACGTGCCCTGTACATGTCCGCTAGGTGCCAGCGGGTCACATGCGCGGCACGCGACCACTGGAAACACGAGCGAAAGAAGGGGTTCAGCCTCTGGGCTGGGAGTTGAACTCCCGAGGGATTTTGATGTTAAACTCCTATGGGAGAAATTTGATGTGGATTTGGAGTTAAAAGGCTTGGATATGAAGTTAAACTCCTAAAAAGTCTGGATTTGGAGTTAAATTCTTTGAGGATTTGGATCTTGAAGTTTAACTCCTCAAAAATTGATTTGGAGTTAAATTTCTAAAGAATTTAGATCTTGGATGGTGAAAGGAGCTCCCTTTTCGTCTTCTTCGAGCCTTATCCTTCCTTAAAATGGGTTCTTTTTAGATAGGTTTCTTGTTTCTCCTCTCTTTTAATTGGATCTTGGAGAAAAGAGGTATTGAAATTAAAATTCGCCCTTTTAGAGATTTGATGGGAGATCTGAGCTCCCCTTCGAGAGTTTTATGGTGAAAAACTATTTCTTTTTGGGAAAAAAAGAGTTAAACTCTTGATTTAATTCAAAAAACAAGAAGAAGGTTTAGAATCTTGAGAAAGGAGAAGGAGACACAAAACCTTAATTTTTTAGGGGAATGAATATTATTCCTCATTTCATTATCATATTAACTTATATAGGCTTACAAGTTTACACATAGCCCTTTAGACTTTACAAAATGGTATTTTGCCTATCACATAACTCATGTGTTTATTTCTTTTTGCACATGAGCCATGGGCTTTACAAAAATTTAGCTTTTTGCCCATTTATTTTACATTTATACATGAAAATTATATCAAACTTATTTATTACATAATTTTTTTCTTGGCATGGGGGACCGGCCTCTTCATGTTCGGGCTCGACTTGGGAATGGACCCACTTGACTTAGATTTGGGCTTGGGACCGGGCCTACTTTTCGGGTCTTGACTTTGACTTATTGACCTGACCTTATGGTGTATTTTTTACCCCAACAATAGGACCAGCTTACTCATAGATAGGAGGGAGTCAATGCCTAGTTTCTCGTGCCCCATCAGTACACTAAACTTAAGTCAAGCCCCGGTGTTTCCTCGGCTGACATGCATTGTGAAAGATGCGAAGCAGGATACGCCCTCAGAAAAGCCTGACAAACTTGTCAGCAACATTCAAGAGCCAAGTACGAAATACAAAGGAAAAGGTAGTATAACAAAGACCGAACAGTATACAATTTGAAATCTTCAAGATTCTCAGGACAAATAACAATTATACATAAAAGACAAACGGTGGGCTAGCACAAAATACAAGAAAACCACCTCTTAACGGGGATATGGGTCGGTTAAGCTTCTAAGCAAGTCTCGTTTTATTTCCTCAGAGGTCTTTCCACCGCATACCTCGAAAGACCGTGTCATAAACTCTCCCACGAAGTCAGGGCGTCAATCCGCTGTCGACTCAAGAAATGGGGGTACATAAACAACTGAACGACCCTCAAAAAAGTTATCGAACCCTCGGGGAAGCAATACTCGAATATGGCATGATGGGTGGCGACCAAGCCAGCCATAAATGTCCCCCGCAAGTCTCCGAGATGCAGTATAGCCTTGCTCAAAGGAATGAGCTCGGCGTCGGAGCCGCTCACATTCATGATCGCAGTCAAACAATAGCGGCTCCGACCCTCGCATGTCATCGCTAAGAGAGTCTAGGATTTTATCAGGGTCGAATTGAAGACGCAAACGCTCATCATATCTCACTTTGAGTTCCTGGTACTCTTCCAAAAGCTCTTCGTACTCCAGCTTCAGCTCGTCATACGAAGGACCCAGCTCATTAGCCTCACTCCCCTCGCCGACCAGTGAAACAACCTACGAAAAGCTTAATTTCAAGGTCGCAAGCCCAACAGGAGAGCAAAAGAAAATAAAACGGACACGCGTAAAATAAGAGGGATAACAATAGCACAAGCCAAAAGCATTACAAACATGAAGCTGGGTCTCTTAACTTCCAACTAAAATAAAAAGACAAAAACAAGTCTCATCATTACAAAAGGAGTTTTCATCAGGCTTAACGAAAGCGACACTCAATTGTGGTATCTATTTGGATGCGGAGCATATCTTCCTGCCTAACCCCTTGAGCCAATTGCCTCCAAAAATCACTTATAAACTTGGGATACCAATGCTTTCCTCCCTCAGGGAGCTGGGGGTAGTGAAAGAACGCTGCGATTCCAAGTGGGGTAAAGGAGCGACCTGGTACTCGACGAGTAGCTAATGATCCGGTGACAAAGCCCTCTACAAGATGTGTCGCGCCATTTTAGTCGTACCTATAAAGAAAAGCTTTGTCCTTAAGGACCTTTTCCTTACAATTGGTGTCCCGCGGTTTCCCCTTCAGGCTTAATATCTCGGCCTTTAATTCACGCAATACTTTGGCGGGGCTTGACTGGTATTCTGGCAGCTCGACATATTTTCCTTCGAGGCTACCATGCTCGCTCACAAGCTCGTCATACAAGCGCCTCAGGTCATCAAGGTCTGGCGTCGGGCTGTCATCGTCGCGCTCCTCGTCGCTGGAGTCACCAATAGCCTGCGCGAGAATGGATGAAAAGACCTCCCCAAAAGCCTGAGGATAGAGATAGATGAATACCAGAACATATATCCAAAAAATTGCTATAATAGACGCTCAAAGACAACAGTTACACACGATTACAAACTCTCACCGATACTCAACTCTAACATCCCACTCTCAAACATATCTACAAAAGAAGGGTCTCCCCTCATAAAAATGGGAATGTTAAATTAATTTTTTGACAATTTTTTGAGTTTTGTAGTAAATATCAAAATATAAATATGTAAAACGGACTCAAAATGTGCATTACAATCATTTAAGTCAACTATGAATTTTTTTGGTTTTTAATTTTTTTTACCCAAGACGGTTATTAAAGCACCGTTTTATACCAAGTTTTGTATTACATAGAAATAAGAATCTTGAATATTAGGGTAAGTACAATAATAGTTAAAAATCGAATTGTTCGTGTTATTTTTATAATTTTCAGTTTTTTAGCAAAATATAAACATATTCATTGTGTTATATGTGACCTTATTCTTTTATTTTCGTTTAAATACCTTAAAGATAGTATGATAAAGAATTCGTATCTTTCCGAAATTACTCTATATTTTATATTTGGCACCCTTTCCTTGATGCAGGCAAGAAGCACATATTTTTTATTAAAAAAATGAAATTATTGGTGACTAATTTTAAAAGAAATTAAATTTAGTTTTTCTTCACAATTTGATAGATAGCATATTGTTGTCAATGATGCTTAGAGTGATTTTTGTTAAAGAAGTAGTAAAAATAAATGTAATTTGTTTAGCACTCACTAAAATAGGATTTTGAGAGTAGATTCTTTCTAAATACATTTTAACTTAATAATTTACATAAATTAGCAAAACCAAATCCTACATTTGGTCACATCTATAACATTACTCGGACAATCATTCTGTCATCGACGATCAAGATTTAAAATCTTGGTACTTTGATAATAATTTGAGATCGAAATTGATCATTTTGGATCAAGATTGATCATATCAGATAAAGATAAAACTAAGATCTTAAATCATGGCTACTTGCATCTGATATTACATATTTGGGTCGACCAGAAAGCTTTTTTTAGATTTTTGTAATTTTACCAACGACGGTTATCAAGCCACCATTCATTCCAAGTTTTCTACTACATAAAAATAAGAACCTAGCATAATAGCGTCGGTAAAATACTAGTTAAAAATTGTTTTATTTGAATTATGTTTATAATTTTGAGCGTCTTATAATTTTCATTGGAAGAATTTTGATCTCGTCTATTCCTAGTGGCGTTAGATTCCAGTAAATAAATAAATAAAAAAACTTGATGTAGTTTAGCGGAAAGAGCTCATAGTTAAGGCAGCCTAGAGTAATTTGGCTTTTTAATGTACTTTGTAAATCTAATTTTTTGTGTGGTAAAAAAAATTCCAACAGGTTAAATTTTTGTAAATCTAATTTTTTACTAAGCCTGCTCCTCTGAGATGTTCGGCTCAACACCCCCACCGCAATCGGAAACCTCCCCCTTCCACCCCCGATCCCCCTACGCCGCCGCCAAGTGCGCCGCCCACTGGTACACCGTCAACTACAGTGAAGCCTACAGCCTTTACACTTGCAACGGCATCCTCTTCAACCATGAGAGTCCCCGCCGTGGAGAGAGCTTTGTCACCCGCAAGATCACGAGAGCAGTCGGCAGGATCCGTGTCGGCCTCCAGACCAAATTATTCCTGGATAACTTTTCTGCTGCCAGAGACTGGGGCGTCGCAGGAGGTAGTGTACGTGGAGGCTATGTGGATGCTGCTGCAGCAAGACGAGCCTGGCGAGCATGTTGAGGCGACAGAGAAGAGCCACACTGTATAGGAGTTTCTGGAGGAAGAGTTCGGGTACTATTTTGCGCTAATTATTTCTTGTATATTCAGCGCCCTAATGTAAGTATTGGTTGTTAGGTAAGCTATCACAATTCTGAACTTTAAAAGTGCTACTGGTATTTTAGTGAAAATATCTCTTTAAAACCAAATTTTTAGGGATTTTAGCTTACTAAATTTTTTTTAAGGTAATTTAGTGGCAATCCGCTATAGCTAAGGGTATTTAATTTGTGATTTACGTAATAATTATTTTATCAACGCAAACACGGTCTCTCTAGCATAAAAGCAAATGGTAAGTAAGAGGGAAGGAGTCATAGATGACGTTAAGTTAGTTAACGGAATGTTTATGGTGTAAATAGGTATGTAGGATTGGATTGGAAAGAGCACGTAGAGATTGATAAACGATACTTCAGGCCAGATGAGGTGGACAATTTGAAGGGGGATTCGAGCAAGGCGAGGAAAGTGTTGGGGGTGGAAGCCGAAGGTAGCTAGGCTTTAAGGATCTGGTGAAGATGATGGTCCATTCGGATTTGGCTGCGGCGAAGAGGGAGAAGGTGCTTGTCGACCATGCTGGGTATATCGATGCACAGCAGCAACCATAGTTGTATATTTTTCCCCCTCGATTTTTTTATTTTTCTTATAATAATGCGACTGTTGTTGTTTATGGTTTTGAGGATAGTTATGATTCATATGTATTTTGGTAATTCAATTGGGTTTGCTTCATATATTGCTTAATTTGGATCGCATGTGTTTATTATTGATTATACAAATATAAAGCGTTTTTTTCCTTAATGATTTTTAGTATGGATCATGAAGCACAGATTTTGTCAAGTTGTGATTTATTTTGTTTATGGGGATCATGTTCAATCTAAATGTTCCTTAATTAGAGAAAACTAAACATTGTGAATTAATGTCTAATTTATGAATATTAACTAAAGAAAACTCATGTGCAAATCTGGTATTGTTAACCGATTATGACTAATTTGATTCATAAAAATGGTTGACAAGTCATTACATAAAATTTAAAAAAATGAAGAAATTTTTGGGGTTATATCACAGTGAGAATGATTAATTCTATGAAATTTACTATTGTTGTAATCGGCTATAATCCGAGTTAACTCCATATCCATATCCGATCTTTATTAAAAATGGATATTAATTTTAATTCCGATGACTGTATGAATACATATACGCTATTGTCAATAGCCACCAGATACATAACATCTAGCTATGTCTATTCCTGTCCGTAACTGATATAAAAAATAGATTTTTTTGGTTTTATTGAGTACATTTTTATCCAATATTCATTTCATATATACCCGTATTAGTATCCGACTCTTACAAAACATGGCTGGTAATTTTCATTTCCAATAACTATCAGTGTCCATATTATTATTAATCTAGGTTTGCCGAATACAAATATTGTAACGCCTATATCCTATCCTTGTCTAATCCGATTACATCCCTAAAAATTAAGAAACATTATAAATATATCATTTCATCGAAATTAAAGAAAATCATTAAGTTATAACATAAGGATATAACTAATTTTGATAAGAAATTCATAAAATGATTATATCATGAAAAACAATAATTTGAGGATAACAAATAAATTTATATCAGCAGTAAGTAGCTCATTCCATCGAAGGGGCTGTTTTAAAAACACATTAACAATGACTAATTCTGATAAGAAACTCGTAAAATAATGAATACCTCATTCCATCAAAGAACAAAGAGCTTGTGGATTTTAGCACATTGAAAATGACCAATTCTATATAACAATAACAAAAAAGGGTAAATTGTCAAAAAGCCCCCCGGGCCCGCTTTAAACTTGTGTAAAAATCCCTAGGCATTTTGATCTTGTTAAAAAAAACCGGGCTCAATTAAAACCCCCTTTATACTAATTGCCAGTAATATCTAAAAATTTGCTGCAATATCTAAACAGTTACCTATAATATTTAATCGGTTGAAGGGAATAAAGGCCTAAATATGGGAAGGCTTCCCAACAATTTTGAAAATATGGGAAGGCTTTTTGACAATTTACCCATAAAAGATAGTAAAACAATAAATACATCATTTCATTGAAATCCACTAAATTCATGTGCATATCAAAATAACCAATTTTAACTAAAATATATTAATAAGTAATTCCTAAATGTTTTGGGTTATTGCATTTGCATACCCAGGATGATTAATTTCATACAAAAAATTAATGTATCAAAATACTTAATTTGTAATCATTGATTTAGCTTACAATATGTAGCAACTATATTCTCTTTGTTCTCTTTATTGATTCTAAAGTATTCCGCTAACCACGGTTTATTATCTGTCTTTGAGTAATGTATAATAAAAGTGTATATTCTATCTAGTATTTTTATTCGATCAAATAATCAAGTATAGCTAACTGTGGAGGCTTAGAGTAGCCCATTAGTAAGGCTTGGAGTAGCTCAATGAGGAGACCCGGAATCGAGCCGGAGGTTTTATATTTATGAGGGCGTGGCTAATTTATCCCACCATTTATCTCAAAAAAGTATAGCTATCTGCTCATTTGTTTCATAGCTGGTTCATTTCCAATGCTTATTCATGAGTATTCCATCTTCTTGAAACCCAATTGACAAACTAATAATTGTTGACTCCAATATCTCATAATTTGAAGTGTGTCCTCCTTATGTAAGAATTTCATTGCCAATCAATAACAGTTATTTTGACAACATCCATCTTTCTTTGTATATAAGTGACGGTGGCGCTTTGTCTTGCAACTTACCAGGAAGTTGAAGATAATATGAATTTAGAAGAACTCATTCGAGATGTATGAGCTAAGGTGCATTTGTGTGATTTGGAGTCATGAAAATTTTGCAAGTTTGTTGTTGGTATACATGAGGCAGGAGTAGATGAATAGGAGCAGTATATGTACGTATTCATGTTCCTTTTCATATACATTCCATGATACTGAGTTTGTCGATCATCTTTTCATTATGTATCCTGTTACTACTCAGGTTTGGGAAGGATTTTGGGCTAGACTTGACATTTGATTTTGGCCAACATGCATCATTCCATCATCTTAGTGTTATATGATACAATGGTATGTTCAGTGAATTAGTTGATCTGTGAAGAGTAAAATAAACAAAATTTTAAAAGTCTTGTCAAAAAGTTACTTTTATTAAAATCTGGATTGAGACAATCACTTTAATTTGGACAGGTGCAGCATCTTCAAGGTTAAAGAAACGGGCTAGATTAGTGTTGGTGAAGTCCACTAGGAAGATGGCTATATGCTAAGAATTTTGGAGAATTCGTCTGCTAATTAAGGAGGATTCCAAACATGTAATGCGGGAGTAGCAGTTATGCAACTTTATATCCTAGTATATAGGAGAGCAATCGATGGATGTTTTTCACTCTCTTATATGTATTCTGCTAGATTTGGACTTTATAGTCATTTTTTCAAATCTTATCATAGATCATGGTTTACTCGGGTCTGTTTCCCAAACTTAATTTTTACCTTTTCTTTCCCTCACCGCTCAGCTCGCCTTGTTTTAATTTTTCTAAAAACTTCATTAAATAAAATAAGTCTCTCTCTCTCTCTCTCTCTCTCTATATATATATATATATATATATATATATATATTGGCTTTGGTTTTTTTTTTTTAAATTTTGAGATATATTTATTTATAGAACTTCTACATGAAAATCACAATAAGCAGAGCCAACTTTGCTTCTTCTAACACATTTATAATCCTATTATTTTTCATAAGATCAAAGCACCTACGTACGCGCATCATGCTTTGTTGAACACACAAATTCTGCTAGCTTTTCTATTTATTGCATCTAATGATGTTGCTGATGGATTATGGAGGTGTCATAGACAAGAAAACACGACAAACTTTGTATCTCATCCAATGGACGGTAAGATTAGTAGGAGTAAACGGTGAATAACTTGTTTTTAATATAAAAATGCTAGATATGAATTCTACATGATTCTTATCCAGTTTACCCAGTCGGAAAAGAAATAAAGAGCAATATTTACATTTCTTTGCTCCTAGACATGTACAATATAGATTCAATGCTAGATTGTAGAACCTATGGAAGGTAGAGTGCAAACCTTGTCTCACCCACCCAACCTCCCCGCCTCCGTCCCCCGCCCCCCCCACCACATGCAATTTCAGTTGGTATGGGCACTTTCTCTTGGGGAGAGTGGGGAACCCATGAAAGGAAGTGGCCACAAATTAACGCTTTCGGGGAAAATTCGTGGGTCCTTGAATGAGTGTGTGTTCTGTGTTTGTATGTGGTATGCGTTAGGACTTACGGGTTAGGAACGACAAGAAGGAGAAGAAGAAGAAGGAAAGAAAGAAACTATTAGAGAGCAGAAATTTGTTGGGCATCCCTGACCATCTTTTGACTTGAGCTCCCTCACCATCCACTTGATTTTTCATGGATTAAAGCTGGAGAAAGAAATCGTAAAGCGCATGGTGGCAGTGAAATATTATCTGTAATACCCTTTTTAACACTCACGGTGGATCGAATGCCGATTGGACAACAAAAATATTGTGTTTGGAGGTGTTACTTTTGGTAAAGAGTTTGCAATATGCAATTCCAGATCCCGGTGACGTATATAAGAAAGAGATATCTGCTTCATCTTCAAACAGTGATGACACACAAGATAAGGGTCAAACGCAAAATGCTTGATGCGTTTATGAAATATTGGTTGAAATTCTATTCACGCTCTGGTTGTCCTACAGTACAAATGAGTTTGAAATGGAAAATCAACACTTGTTTCTTGGAACACCATGAGATAATGGAGTCGCCGATAAATATGTAATATCTCTATTACACTGCTACAAATAAGGGTTGCCTCTACGGATTTATCCGTAGGGGCAAACCACTGCCCCTACGGATATAGCCATAGGGACAAGAAAATATCCTGTAGATACAGACGCCGTAGGTGCAAATCGAAACCTTGAACTTGCCCCTACGGACAAAATTTTACCCCTACGGAGTTCTGTGTAGGTCCCTTTTGCCCTACGGAATAGGCCGTAGGGGCAAAAAATTTATTTTATTTACGGATTTTTAAAATAGTTTACGTGTACTTACGGATGAATCCGTAGGGCCAAATAATAGCCCCTACGGATACATGCGTAGGTACATATCCGTAGGGGCAAAATATCAGGATTCCTGATATTTTGCCCCTACGGATAACTGGATAGGGGCATTTACTGGCCCCTACGGATATATCCGTAGGGGCAAGCTCAACCCCCTGATACTGAGATCACAGGGGAAAATATCAGTCATCCTGATATTTTGCCCCTACGGTTTAATCTGTAGGGGCAACGTTAGTACCTACGGATTAATCCGTAGGTACATATTATCTTAATCCGTAGGTACATATTATCAGTTTTTTTTTAAAAAGGGATGTCTATTTTTTTCTCGCCCTGTGCACAATAATATATATATCGATCAAATATAATATTAATCATCACACAACATATATCGCGGTAGTCATAATCACATCTCACGCATATAATATACAAAAGAAACCAAAAAACAGAATATGATATAAATATAAACACCATAGGACCACCAATATCAATATCGTCCAAAATGTAGTACAATATGTATCATATAAATAAATACATGTTTCAAAAAATAAGAATCAAAAAGCTACCCTAGCTCGGTCCAGCTCCAACTCTGATAAACGCTAGAATCTAGCGTGTCTGCTCCTCGGTCAATAAATCATGCAATTCGGAGCGTGCGGGAGTTTGAGCGGGCTGTGGATCTGGCGATATGGTCTGTGCAGCCGCCGTTGAGATAGTGGCTTGCGGAGCCGCGGCTGCAGGAGTCTGAGTGGGCGGTGGAGCTATAGAAACTGTCTGCGGAACCGCGGCCGATGTAGTGGCTTGCGGAGCTGCAGCTGAAGGAGATGCATATGGAGGCTCGGCCGATATACCCTGTCGCGTCTGGACCTAATGTGTGTAATAAGCGTGTAAGAACTGTGTATCATTCGAATTCGTATCATTATCAAGTTATTTCGAAACCCCATTTGGATATCTAGTTTGGAAAACCGTAATTTATTTTAATTAGATATGTATGTATGATTAATCAAAGCTAAGTCTACA
Organism: Agapanthus africanus; assembly: GCA_030015575.1. NCBI lineage: Eukaryota > Viridiplantae > Streptophyta > Magnoliopsida > Asparagales > Amaryllidaceae > Agapanthus > Agapanthus africanus. The sequence continues at coordinate 36,555,649 of CM057339.1, forward strand.
ACCAAATAAGTTCAGGCTACGTACTAATATTGGATATGTTGATATCTATAATATGACATGATAATTTACTATTAAGTAGTATACATACCAACATCTCCTTCAACTCCTGAACGGTGGCCTTCAAGCTCTCCAGTTCCTGCTGGACACGTCGCTCACTGGAGATGGAGGAAGTAACCGCCGGGGTGGAGTCCAACCTCATATGGGCTCTGCTAGGGCCCAGTCTCCGGCGTCTCTCCCAACCTCCGTGGTGCCCTCCATGTGCGGCGTCCAGGACTGGGGTCAGCAGCCTCGGATCGCTCTGTCCGGTAAAATCGATCTCCAATGGGCCTGCTCAACCACCTGCTCCTACACCCACTTTAACCAGTAAAGTATAAGTATAAAATTTAAATTTGAACCTTCCAAAACTAAAATTTCAAATAGAGGTTCAATAAATATTAACACTTACGCAATAATCCTGGGTAGCGACGTCGGAATATCGAAGCTCGCCCGTGGCGGGATCTGTCGAAGTGCCGTGGACGGCAAGATATGCGGACAGCAAGCTCGGTGTACCACCTTGCGCCAGGGTCTGAGCTGTCTGCAATATTAGAAAATAACTCTTAATATTAGATATATTAGAAATTAACTCTTAATATTGCATTATATCACAAAGGCCGGTCTATTGTAATTTACCGATAACTCCATGGCTCGAGTAATATTTCTCGAGCCACCTGTATAAGTGGAGCGACCCCTCTTCGCCGACTTCCTATTCTCTATATTTTGAGCGGCATGTTTCTGCACAACGCATTCACATTTAGTTTTCTAATTAAGGAATACAAAAAAATATCCTAAACAATGAATTACATTTAAAATATATACATGTTTGCGTTGAGAGTCGAAATATTCGCACAATAGAGGTCATGTCTCTACGTCGACTTTCGCAAAGGCCGGAGTAGATAGGAGGGCCGCTCTCTCTGCCTCGGGGGTCGCCATCCACAAGGAGTAGCAGTCGGCCTTCAGCTCATTCCTGTTGTATCAGACCTTGGTCTGCGTGTTCTTCATCAGGCCATTGTACAGAGCATGAAGGTCGAGCACCCTCCCAGGGCCTCCATCGGGTACAGGCTGAAAATCGTAATCCAACTGAAAATACAAAAAAAACATTGTTATTAGATTGTAAGTGTTAATAATAAATATATTGGATAAATCAAATGAAAATATATATTAATACCAGAGCCTGATCAAAGAAGAGGGCGAATGAGCGCCGGTGCTGCTCGTCCCACTCAACGTGAAGTGGATAGTTCTTCACGAACCGGCTCTCATCCCCCATATACCGGCCGAACCTCTCGGCATGAGGACCGGTATAGCGATAATCAAGGGTAAAAAAGAGGGGGAATGCTTTCTCCCCCTAGCTCTGTCAGGCCTCAGCCTATGGGACTGATTCGGGCCTCGAGTCCCCCTCTGGGGATGGGGAGGCCCTGCGTCTGCAAGAAATATCAAGATAATCAATATTAAGACAAAGTTGTATTAAGAAATCAAGGTTAAACGAAAATTAAAGTGTGATATATATCTCCGGTGACTAAAGCACGAGCCTAGGCCCGGGCAGCAGCACGAGCGGGACGATAGTTCCTCCGGTGAGGAACAGCCGGTGTCCCGGATGCGGACGCATCCCCTCCAACTAGAAAATAAACATTGACGCTAAATTTCCATGAAGTTCATATTTATTCTATAGAGCATATGTAAAATGAATAAATATTTTATATTTATTCATACTAACCTACAGACAATGCGGAGGGTACGGAAGTGGCAGGAGTGGCCCCTGCATCAGATGTGGACGCACCATCTATAATTAGACAATTAAAAATAGATTATATAAGTAATTGCAAAAAGAATGTGTAGATCAATGATATAACATTCTAAATCAATATGCATGCACTATACAATATATAAACATACCCGCAGGTGCGGTGGTATCACCACCTATAGCTAGACAATAATAAAAATTACTATCTAAGTAAGAGCAAAAGGAATGTGTGTGTATTTATGATATAGCATTCTAAATCAATATGCATGCACTATATGATATATAAACATACCTGGAGGAGCGGGAGTGGCCTCTGTCCCTGATGTGGACACATCACCAACAACTAGACACTCAAACATTGACAATATAAGTAATTTTGATATAAACAGGCATGAATATCTATAATATTACATTCAAAATGGATATGCGTGCAATATACCTGGAGGTGTGGCAAAATCCATACGGAAGGAGACATCCGAAGGGGTCTCCGATCTGGGTGCAAGACCGGCCCTCTGAAGCTCCCTACGCAGCTCTCCGGACGGCAGAAGCGCTCTGCCTCTGCCTCTGCCTCTGCCAGTGCCGCGGCTGGAGCTCCTGCCGCCCCTCGCTGCTCCCGTCATCGTCATCAAATCTAGATAAACGGTGCGTGGACGTATTAGACAATCATTAAAAGTATTGACTATATATATATATATCGTAAAATGTGAAGTAATAAATATAACATTACTGATAACCTTTTTTGTTTCGTGGGCGCATTATACATATCTACTTGGATTTCATCGTCGATGTCATTTCTAACCTACGTAACTTCATGATCGGCCGAAAACAATCTGTCCTTCGAAATAGACGGTCGGAGCACTCTAAGCCATCTCTCTTCTTCATCCTCATCGCTGTCCTCGAATTCTGGGACATCGTAGACATCTCTGGGTTTCCATCGGCATACAACACTCCATCCCGGATGCTTCAAACACTGTGAGTAGCATACTTGGAACACTTGGTTTGGAAAAATAAACGGATCTTCCTGACCGTAAAATCGAAGTGTGTTCACACTGGTCAATCCATATTCATCTTTCCAAGTCCCAAGATTGCTTCTCAACTTATCCGTATCGGTTCGCGTATCGTACCAAGTATACTGGAATATATAAAAGGGTTCTGATCGTCCGGGATAGTGGATGCCGAGTATACAATTTAAGTACCCATAATAAATCACACCGTCCGATCCTACCGTCGCAATCCCACTATTCTGAGTGGTTCTAGATGTTTCTATGTCCTTAACTTCGAATTTGTATCCAAGGACACCAAATCTTTTGTAATATACAACCTCCATATTAGGAAATTGAGCTAAACATCTTGAATCACTTTCAAATGATGCAAACAAGTTCGGATCGTGGATCTAACAAAACAAATTTTACGAAAAATACATAATGATACAAGTTTAGATTAAAACTGATAGCAATAAAATGTTATTCGAATAACTTACATGATCTGTGACCCAATCACAAAAATTATCCTGATGATATTTTTCCAATCGTTTTTCGTTCCAATCAGGATGCCCCTCACGTATCTCGTTAAAATGAATTCTGTTTTCGACAAATAATGGTGACATTAATATTATATCATTTCATACACATACAAACACAAATATAACAATTAATCCAAAAAAGCTTACTCTCCAATTTGTTCAAGACATGCGCAATTAAGCAAGATAAACCGGTATATCTTGTTGATAAATATAGTGTCTACTCTCTTATACTCGGCTTTACCATATGGCCCGTTTTGAATTCTTCGAGGCCAGTTAAGTCTTGTCTCAATGTTCTCGTCCAGATAGCGAGAACAAAATGTGGTTGCTTCATCAAGAAAATAACCTTGCATGATAGAACCCCTTGTTCGATTTTTATTGCGTATATACTTTTTAAGAGTGTAGAGGTACCTAATGAAAATATTTTGAATAAATAAATACGGGCATACAGGACAACAATAAATTTATAAATTGCGCGAAACGAAAAATTACACGTACCACTTGACGGGATACATCCATCGATATTGTACCGGTCCGGCTAACTTAGTCTCAGTTGCAAGATGAACCATCAAGTGTATTATGATATCGAAGAATGACAGTGGGAAAATACGCTCAAACTTGCAATGTATCAACGCAATAGAATTTTCTAGTTTATCCAGCGTCACAACCTCCAGTGTTTTAGCACACAACTCTCTGAAAAAACAACATAGGTCGTTGATTACTAGACCAACCGATTCGGGGAGAGAAGTCCTGAGGGCTAATGGAAGAAGATGCTCCACGATAACATGGTGATCATGACTTTTCAGCCCATCGATCTTGCCTTACACAATTTTTATTTTCTTACTGAATAATCCTGAGAAACCTGTGGGAACTTTCAAATCATGCAACACCTGCAGGAATCTTTTCTTCTCCGGTTGTGACATATGATAAGCGGTATTGGGAAGTACAAACTTGCCCGGTTTACCCGCTACTGGTCTAGGGTGCAATTCACTTCTTATTCCCCACTCCTGTAAATCCATCCGAGCATTCAGGTTGTCTTTCGATTTTCCGTCTTTACAAAAAAGCAAGTTGAGTATGTGCTCCGATACTCTCTTCTCTATATGCATGACGTCCAGACAATGACGCACTAAATTTGTTGACCAGTACGGAAGCTCGAAGAAAATGCTTAACTTGTTCCAAAATGGTGGTTTGACCTGTTTCGTCGGATCCATCCCGAAGGTCACATTATTGTAACCATCCCATTGAGCAGTCACGTCCTCTCCGGACAATGGGGATGGAGGTCCAAGAAGTTCCTGATGACCATCAAAGTGAACCGTGTCTAACCTATAGGGGTGGTCTGGAGGCAGGAAACGTCGATGGCCGCAATAACAAATCTTCCTGCTAAAATTCAAGAATTTCGATGTTGTGTGTTCATGGCAATGAGGACATGCTTTGTGACCATGTACGGACCAACCTGATAGCATTCCATACGCAGCAAAGTCATTAATTGTCCACATTAAAGCCGCACGCAGTATGAAGGTTGTATTTGTGTTTGCATCGTATGTCTCTACACCATCAATGAATAAAGATTTCAGCTCCTCGATCAGAGGTCGGAGATAGACGTCGATATTGTTTCCCGGTGAGTTTGGTCCGTCGATAAGAAAAGACATCATAAAGTATGATTGGTCCATAGCCAACCAAGGCGACAGATTATAAATTATTATTACAACGGACCATGTGCTGTGACTTCCAGCCATATAGTTGTATGGACAGAAGCCATCAGTAGCCAGTCCGAGCCGGACATTGCGAGGATCGCTACTGAATATTGCGTGCCTCCTATCGAAATCCTTCCATGCCGGTGAATCTCTTGAATGGCTCATTTTTCCATCTTCACTTGGAGGAGCACGGTGATGCCAAATCATTGCCTCGGCTGTTTTCTTACACCTGAATAGCCTCTGTAGCCTCTGTGTTATGGGAAAGTATCGTTCTATCTTGACATGTATATCAGGATTTTTATCAGAATCTTTCGGTTTATACCTGGCCTCTCCGCATGTTGGACACTCTTTCAAATCTGAATTCTCTTTCCGGTACAACACGCAATTTTTTAGGACATACTTGAATCTTCTCGCACTTTAGACCCAAATCAGACATTATCTTCTGGGCTCCGTATCAGCTGTCGGGCACGTTATTTCCCAGGGGTATAGAATCTTTCAAGAACGAAAGAAGTATTGTGAATGACTTGTTGCTCCATCCATTTAGGCACTTAATCTGGAAAAGTTGGACGAACAATGAAAGGGTGGAATACTTTGCATTCTCATAAATTGGTTTTCTAGCATCATTCATGAAATTTTCATATTTATCCGCGCGCGGTCCTTGACCGGAAGGAATGTCATCTTCGGTACGAATAGATTCACCTAGGGCAGACTCTACTATATCCTCCATTTTTTCTGATGGAAATAAATTACCGTCTTCTCCTTCTGCCGCATTACCGAATTCTCCTTCTTTTCCTGCCGTATTATCGTGTTCTCCTTCTTCTTCTGCCGCATTACTGCATTCTTCTCCTTCCCCGTGATATTTCCAAGTTGTATAAACTCTAGTAAACCCATATTTTACAATATGAAACTCTGCCAATTCTACCTTCTGCCAGTACTTATTGCCACATCTATCGTACGGACAGAGAATCTTCTCTATTATGATCTTATTATGTGCGCGTGCAAATTCAATGAAAGCAGCAACTCCTGTGACAAACTTAGGTTGCATACGTTGTTACCAATCCACATACATCCAGTCCTTAACTCTGACGTACTCATGGGCCATGTTAGACTGTATAACATATAAATTGTAGGTTATGGTGACTATATTGAGAAATATAAGAACGAGATAGTTACTGACAAAGGAGAAAATCCGTGTATATGCTTTGTGTGTGCGTTTGTCGTTAAAAAGAATAAATTATCAAACGTATGTTAACCGATAGACGGGGACTAAGTGGCGCTTTTAGTTTCATATATGAGTATCGATGAAAATATGAAGGTATCATATTATCATCGAGTATCATATATTGGTTTTAACTTGAACATCTTGAATCACTCTCTAATTATGCGTTTGTTGTGTATTCTTGTTGTATGTGTGTGTTCCGGCTGTCGGGGGTAAGACTTCTATCCCGTTAAGAATGTATAGAGCGAACACCCATTCGCTTGTGCTTTCAACCGTTTCGAGTAAATTTCGGCAGCACCTCCCCGCTGTTCTCCGAGTACACTGTAATAGAATTGTTCCCCTCCGAATGGCGGCCGAGACGCGGCGTCTCGCCTGAGATTCGGGGCAGATGCTAATTGGTGCTATCCGTCCACCTCTCCGAAGATGCCAAGTTGAATTATGGCACCATGTATCGAAGGTTTAGACGGATGCGTCCGATGTAGCAGACTTCGTCAGATTCCCCCTCGTTTGAGGGGTTTTTGATTGTGGGGACGCTCTTCCCTGCAGGCGCAAGCCCCTGCAGTTAATTACGCTACCGCATTGCGGTAACAACTTTCTCCTTCTCCAGATGGTCACTTCGTGTCGTGAGTGTTTGTTTTGTTGCCCGTGGATTGTTTACGGAGACTGAGTTATGTCGTCGCCCGTAGGGCGTGGACTAGTCCAAATCCGTATTATCTTAGATTTGGGTTTGGGGGTTTGGTTTGAGGATACGTCAGCCGTACTCGAGGCTAAGATCAACTCAAACGTTTGTTAAGGATACGTTAGTCTCACTTTGAGACTAAGATCAACTTAACGGGATCGTTTAGATCCGACAAAAGAGCATTTGGGGGCTCCATTGTTCCAGTTTAGGGACATAGTGGTCCATCGTATGTATGACCGTCGGGACCCATCACCTCTCTGACGACGTTGAAGGATTACAACGACGGATGTCAGAGGAGTTCAGAGATGTACCCTCAAGCCAGAGTCAATTGGAGGGGATTCATAGTCCAGTCTGTTTGAAGGTTTAAGGATACGTTAGCCATCTTCGAGGCTAAGATCAACTTAAACAGGATCATTTAGATCCGACAAAAGAGCATTTGGGGGCTCCATTGTTCTAGTTTAAGGACATTGCGGTCCATGGGTAGTTTAAGGACATTGCGGTCCATTGTTAGTTTTAAGACATCTCGGTCAAGGTTAAGGACGTCGTAGTCCATGGGCTTAAGGACCCCACAGTCCATTGTTAGTTTTAAGACATCTCGGTCAAGGTTAAGGACGTCGTAGTCCATGGGCTTAAGGACCCCACAGTCCATTATGTGCTCTGGATGCTTCACACGGGTTCACTGCCGTGCTCTGCGAGGACCAGGCTCCGCTCTGGACGTTTTCCACGGGGTCAAAGAGTGACATTATCCGCGTTCCACGTAACCAGGAATTTGCATTAAACACGGGTTTAAGGACCCCGCAGTCCGTATCAATGTGTGGTCGTCGGGACCCGTCACCTCTTTGAAGACATTGAGGGATTACAATGCCAAGTATCAAAGGAGTGAAGAGATGTACCCTAGAACCGGAGTGGATTAAATAGTCCTTGGCCCAATTTGGGGTCAAGACGAATTAATTATGTTATGAGTCCATTGGCCCAGTTAATCACAAATTGAGGACTTATGGCCATCTTGGGCTAAGTCCAATCAGGAGAGGCTTTGCCTCCATCCATTTAGTCAATTGGGCCGAAGCCTAGTGTTAAACACTACAGAGCAATCAGTGTTGAACACTGGGAATGAAGTTGACAAGTTAGTGTTTAACACTAAGAGATAATTGGTGTTAAACACCAGCAACAAGGCTTTTCAAATTAGTGTTAAACACTAAAACATATCAGTGTTGAACACTGCAGATAAAGCTTTTTAATTAGTGTTGAACACTAAGGCCCAACGGTGTTTTAACACTGGGTTCGAGAGTTTCAATTTAGTGTTAAACACTAAGACAAGAGGGGTCACGTGACAGCACGTGAGAGCGCCCTCCCTTCATTTATTCTGCTGAGATTATCGCATCTTTCAGAGCATCACGTGCCATCACGTGATGGGCATTCAAATGCCTATGTATTAGAGCTTCTGCCAAGGGTCACGTGGATCACGTGGGGTGCTGCCTCGAAGGGGCTTTCTGTAGATCTCTTGGGGGGTCACGTGATGACACGTGACCCTGCCTCTATGTATTTTGTTTAGAGGCTTTGTTAATCTTTTTTCAGGAATTAAATTCCTCAAGCTTTAAATTTCAGAGGAATTAAATTCCTACTTCCTTTCGAAGACTTATATTCTGGGATAGAGTTTAACTCTGAATTTTCCGTAGGAATTAAATTCCTCGTATATGTGAAGAACCAAATAGGGTTAAACCCTAACAAAGCTTTTTAAGGAGTTTAAACTTCCATCCTCTGTTAAATTATGATTAAGGGAATTAAATTCCCGCTGCTGCAACAGAACTAGGTTCTTAATTAGGGTTAAACCCTGTTTCTTTTTATTCTGAAGGAATTAAATTCCCATGATACAGGGGCAAGCCCTAATTTTATTTTAAAGGAATTAAATTCATATAGTTCTGTGAGAATTAAATTCTCGTGCTTGCATTCCTTCTCTATGTTCTGGATCTGCATGGCAGGATCTCAACCCATTGAGAATTAAATTCTCAACCTTAAGGGGAGATGCGCACTTTGCAGATCCTCTATCAAAGAGAGAAGAAATATGTTCTTCTGTTTTTACATTATCAGAGTTAAACTCTGTTGAGAATTAAATTCTCTTTTTCTTTCAAGGAGCTTTTCCCTTTCTTACCTAGGGTTTTTGCAGAAGATCCAAGTTTCTCCAAGTATCGAAGCTCTCTTCTTTTTCTTTTTCTCTCCCTGTCTCTGTATATATATCTCTTTTTTTTTGTATCTCTTGGCTCCTATTTATAGGGGAAGCAGCCGAATCAATTAGTTTTTTTGACGAATCTTCGTGAAAGATTTGATTTGCATCCATCATTCATTTTGGACCTTTAGATTGTTGGGTGAATTTTATTCACCATTGGATTTCAAATCCAGGGGTTTTTCCTTTGTTGTTTCGGTTAGATTTAAGGGGGAAATCTTTCCAAACCCGAGATTTTCCCATAGATAGATCACCTCTGAATCTTTAATTCGATTGGTTCCAGATAGTTGCTTTCCTTTGGAAAGATTTGATTCTCCTTCAGAATTTAATTCTGTTTGACAAAATGGGCTTTGAAAGCCGGTCACGTGTGACCACGTGACTCATGGTCACGTGTGGGCACGTGACCCCCTTTGGAATGAGCCTTTTCCTTTCTTTTGCGCTCTGTCTTCTTATTGCTGCTTAAACGTCACGTGCTGCCACGTGACCCCTGGTCACGTGTGAGCACGTGACCCTTGTTTGAACTCTCTCTTTCCTTGGTTCAACTGGAGAATGAGTCTGCTGTCTTGAACGTCACGTGGCAACACGTGACCCTGGTCACGTGGGAGCACGTGACCCTGGTCACGTGGGAGCACGTGACCTCTTCTGAACCCTTTTCCTTGACTTGATCAGGAAACCGGTTTGCCTTTTGACGCTTGCATTTAAATGTCACGTGTCGCCACGTGACCCGGGTCACATGGGAGCACGTGACTCTTTCTGAAGCCCCCTTTTCTTCAACGTAGTCAGGAAACTGAACTTGCCTTGATGATGTTTTTAGGTGTCACGTGCCAACACGTGACCGCTAGTCATGTGTAAGCACGTGACCCTCTTCTGAAGCTTTTCCCAGAAGCTTTCCTGATTTTAAATCAGGAAACAAGAATAGATAATCATTTCAAAGCTGTGAAATAACGTTGAAATGAACATCGAATCTATCTTTGTACACGGAGAACCAGCGGAAAGGTACCGACGAAATATCTCGAAACGGATGAAAACACAAGTGAATGAAGGTGTTTGCTTTATACATTCCTAATTTGTCCACACGGGACAAATCTATCGGTTACCATACGATTGAATCTTCTCGTCACATAGACTATACGACGGTTCTTAGTATCGAGCTATACCGTCCAATATTTAACAACTTTCGTATAGTTCTATGTCACGACGAACATCACACGTATGTTAACCGATAGACGGGGACTAAGTGGCGCTTTTAGTTTCATATATGAGTATCGATGAGAATATGAAGGTTTCATATTATCGAGTATCATATATTGGTTTTAACTTGAACATCTTGAATCACTCTCCAATTATGCGTTTGTTGTGTATTCTTGTTGTATGTGTGTGTTCCGGCTGTCGGGGGTAAGGCTTCTATCCCATTAAGAATGTATAGAGCGAACACTCATTCGCTTGTGCTTTCAACCGTTTCGAGTAAATTTCGGCAGCACCTCCCCGCTGTTCTCCGAGTACACTGTAATAGAATAGATAATCATTTCAAAGCTGTGAAATAACGTTGAAATGAACATCTAATCTATCTTTGTACACGGAGAACCAGCGGAAGGGTACCGACGAAATATCTCGAAACGGATGAAAACACAAGTGAATGAAGGTGTTTGCTTTATACATTCCTAACTTGTCCACACGGGACAAATCTATCGGTTACCATATGATTGAATCTTCTCGTCGTATAGACTATACGACGGTTGTTAGTATTGAGCTATACCGTTCGATATTTAACAACCTTCGTATAGTTCTATGTCACGACGAACATCGCACGTATGTTAACCGATGGACGGGGACTAAGTGGCGCTTTTAGTTTCATATATGAATATCGATGAGAATATGAAGGTTTCATATTATCATCGAGTATCATATATTGGTTTTAACTTGAACATCTTGAATCACTCTCTAATTATGCGTTTGTTGTGTATTCTTGTTGTATGTGTGTGTTCCGGCTGTCGGGGGTAAGGCTTCTATCCCATTAAGAATGTATAAAGCGAACACCCATTCACTTGTGCTTTCAACCGTTTCGAGTAAATTTCGGCAGCACCTCCCCGCTGTTCTCCGAGTACACTGTAATAGAATAGATAATCATTTCAAAGCTGTGAAACAACGTTGAAATGAACATCTAATCTATTTTTGTACACGGAGAACCAGTGGAAAGGTACCGAAGAAATATCTCGAAACGGATGAAAACACAAGTGAATGAAGGTGTTTGCTTTATACATTCCTAATTTGTCCACACGGGACAAATCTATCGGTTACCATACGATTGAATATTCTCGTCACATAGACTATACGACGGTTGTTAGTATCAAGCTATACCGTCCGATATTTAACAATTTTCGTATAGTTCTATATCACGACGAACATCGCACGTATGTTAACCGATAGACGGGGACTAAGTGGCGCTTTTAATTTCATATATGAGTATCGATGAGAATATGAAGATTTCATATTATCATCGAGTATCATATATTGGTTTTAACTTGAACATCTTGAATCACTCTCTAATTATGCGTTTGTTGTGCATTCGTGTTGTATGTGTAACATGATTTTAAACCATTGAGATCAAGATTGATAGAACTGATCATCCATAAAGAGATTAAGGATTGACTTTTGACAGCCATATGAAGGAAAATTTTCTCCTACGGCAACCTAATAATATACCCATTATCCTCATATATACATATATGCAGGCAGGCATGGATACATACATGCAAATATTTGAAAAATTAATATATCAACCAAAAACTATTATTGCAATGGCATTCATCTATAATAATCAACAATTAAAACTACAAATATAGGATACTGATATCATAAAGCGTTATACGCAACATATGAATTCACATGACTGAAACATACATCAAAAAAACATGTTCATCCAAAAGAAAGGCCACCGTCAACAAATAAGGGTCAAATACGTCATAAAAACAGTAACTAATTAACAAGTTGATTAGCATCTGAATCAAGAAAATGATAGGAAAAACAATTGACTATGATCTATAATGACAAGTCTATTACCATGACTCTCGACTAACAAAGGTGGCTTTTCGTCCTCGGTAGCTTGATAATTGGGATTTCATGGCGAATAAAAATATGCATATGTCGTTTGACCGAGAACTTCAATAGGAAACTCAATGAGGTCGGGTGTACTGAAGTACGCTTTGTATTTCGCTATATCAGGTGATGAAGCCCAAGCCCTAGCTAGCCCCAGCCCCACCCCAACCGAACCCTAGCCCCAGCCCCAACCCCAACTGAACCCTAGCCCCAGCCCCAACCCAGCCCCAGCCCAGCCCCACCCCAACCGAACCCTAGCCCCAGCCCCCACCCCAACCGAACCCTAGCCCCAGCCCCAGCCCAGCCCCAGCCCCAACCCCCAACCCCAACCGAACCCCAGAACCGAATCCTAACCCTAACCGAACCTGATGCCGATGCCAAACCTTCACCCCTACCCGAACCTGGCCTGAACCCTAGACCTAACATCATCAAAATTAAAAATAATTTGAGATTTAATTACTAACCGGGCGCGCGGTGGAGGAGACGACAGAAATCGGTGGTCAACGACGATCGGCGAAGGTGGCGACGAGGCGCGGGAAGTCGACGAAGGTGTGGGAATGACCGACGAAGGTGGCGACGAGGCGCGGAGCGCGGTGGCGACGAGGCACGGGAACAGGCGATATGAGGCGCGGGAGTGAGAGAGAGAAATTTTGGGAACGATGAATGACTTGTCTGTGCTTTTTTTTATTAATAATCTATTTATATGCCCCTACGGACATAACCGTAGGTCCACCGTTTGCGGCTCCGTAGGGCCAAACAAAAAATTAGAACGTAAGGCACCGTAGGGACAACGATGTAGCCCTACGGATAAATCCGTAGGGGCAAGAAATATTTGCCCCTACGGATTCCTGAGTCCGTAAGGGCAACCCCATATTGTAGTAGTGTTATTATAATACAAACACAAAGATAGTTGGGATGGCACCTCCAGTTTCAACTTCAAACTTCAAAGAAAAAAATCAATAATCTTTGGAAAAAATTGCTGTCAATCCCTCTCTTTTTTCCCTTCATTTTACAAACATAAAAAAAGCGAAAATTCCATGACATGTTTACTACTGTTCTCTCTCATTATAACCACTTTTTTACAACCGCTGCTTTCCTTTTCTTATATGCATCGCATATGCTTAGAATCTAGTACAGTAAAAGAGCGGCCATATGTTACATCTTCTGCCCATTCGAGATTATAGAGAGGAGATAGAGGGAAACAATAATGTCTGAGATATAATTCCAAGAAAATATCCAACGATAAGAAACATGATGAGTACATAGAACTAGGTGCATAGACAAACTGGCTAACCACATGAATGACAATGCTCACATTCTGTAAGAAATGGTAAAATAGACCAACGTACTAACTAGCTCAGCGTACTCATTTAATAGCCTCTTCAACTAATGAAAACGAAACGGAATGTCTGCAACAATACCATCGGCAGATCAACACATTCTATCGAAGGTAGGGATCATTTCATGTAAGGTGATTGAGAGAGTTTGGGTTTACTAAATTAAAAGAATTCTCAACTCCGACATCAGGATATCCGAATTGATAGAGAATAAAGTGTCTTCCTCTACAAATTTCATGAATATTAATTTACAGGAGATTTAGACACCAAGTAAACTATATAAGTCTACCCATAAGTAAGGGATACAAAACAATAAAATAGTATATATAACATTATTGAATTTGTCCAACCCCAGAAGTGATGAAGAGAGGGAAAGGAAAAAAACCGTACAGGCGAAGATATTTTGGCTTTTCTTTTTCCTGAATAATGTACAATTGCATAATCATGATGATACTTTAATCCAAATTATTTAAATAAGATTAAAATAAATTCATTGCAAATCTTTAATCTCTAATGAAAAATTGTCCTTTTCTTTCTCTGTCACTAAAACACACATGGTATATGATGAACATATATTCTACTTCTAAATCACTGAAACGCTACATATACTCCTCTTTGTTGACGTACTCCTTTTCAAAGAGGCAGATCCCTTCAATCACTAGATCTCGCATAGTCTTGATTAATATTCTTGTGGTTGATTTGATGGTGCTCGTCATGGCTGCGGTCACTGAATGTGTATTGATACTGCATGGAATAACCAACAACTGGTCCGGTCCAACTCCACTCAGCTCACGAGGCCAAACATGGGTCCAAACCCGTGGTATTCGGCCCATGAGGCCCATCTAGAGATCCTTGTACAGAGAGGACAGCCCATGTCGGCACAAAACCCCATATGACTAATTAAATATTTATCGATTACATCACCACCATACATGACACCTATGTAAACCTCTCTAACATGAGAGCAAAGATATGCTTTCCTTTCTCCACAAATAGAGACCCCACCTCTACCTCTCTAAGAAAGAGACTGACTTTATCATCGAACGAGTGACTGGAGAACAGCTCCGGCGCCCCTCGCCTTGCAGGATTGAAGATCTGGCTGTGAGGTTTTTGCCTAAGACCCCCACCTTACAAATCTATTAATAAACTCCAAGCTGCCTCAGATCCACTCTCTATCAATTGGTGTCGTCTGTAGGAACATCGGCTCCGCCTTAGAATCATCGGATCTACAACTTTGAAGATGAAAGTCGTCATCATTCATGCCGAGTTTTGAGACACCCTCCTTGTCATTGTTCAAAACGTCCTAAGACAACAACTTCGGGACCCTCATTCGAGCAAAACTTCAAGATCATCAACCGAATCCTCTACCTCCTGATTAGGAGAGCAGACATTCGCCATCAGAGGCTGCTGTGGCGGAGCTGATAAGGTTGAGTCGTCGCCTCCAAGAAACCATTGAAGGGCTTGGAGCCTTTGAGCCCGGGCCGCCATTTCAAGAGAACCCTAACTCGGCGCCTCCCCAGCCCATTGTGCCCAAGCCGAGAGGTCGGCGCTCCACCTGAGAAGCCGACCGATGTGAAGGTTACGATCCCCCTTCGGCTCGGGCCGCACCGACGAAGTCCCAACCCGAGCCTGAGCATCAACAGCATCCCGACAGAGGTAAGAGGAGGACGAAAGAAGACGATCTCCCGAGCGATGACGACTCGAACAGTGACTATCAACCCGTCCCGAGCTCAAGAGGAACAACCCAGCTCTTATGTCTCCAGGGCCTACCCCCGCGTGGACGGCCTACGGCAAAAGGTTCGGGCCCTGGAGAGGAGAGACAATGAGTACGATGATCTGGAGACAGGAGGAGAACCGTTCATCCGGCACATCATCGATGAGCCCATCCTACCGAAGCTTAAGGTTCCTCCATTGGACAGGTTTGATGGGACGGGAGACCCGACCGATCATCCCAGCACCTTCAAGGCTGCGATGGCGCTAATGCAACCATCCAATCCCGTTCTTTGCAAGATCTTCTCCACAACTCTGCATAAGGGGGTCGCACTGTGGCTCCAAAAGCACCCCCGCCACTCGATCACTAGTTTTCAGGAACTGGCTACGGCCTTCCGAAGCCAATTCTCGAGGACTGAGCATCGCATGAAGCAAGCCCACAATACCTTGACTATCCAACAAGGGACGAAGGAACCACCGAAAGTTTTCATCCCGCGCTTTTTCAAAGAAATTAATGACGTAGAAAATTTGGAGCAGAACATCCCGATAATCCTAACAGCGTTTCGAACAGCGCTCATAAAAAAACACTCTACTCTCTTTACTGGCGAAAAAGCCCGTCCCTACCTTATTCGAGCTTAAGAAACATGCCGAGAAATATATAAATGAGGAGGTCTTGGCAACCTCGCGAGATGGGGAAAAGAAGTACACTGACCCAGATGACAATTGCTAAAAGGAAGAACCCCGAATGACTCAGAGGGATGAAGGCCGCGGGGCCGAGCCAGGATAAACATGGGGAAGGACTAACACATACAGTATATACCTCCTGACCACCACTAGGGATGAGGTCCCCACCTTCCTTAAACAGCAGGACTACTACCGACCACCACAGAAATAGCAAGAATCCAAGCACCCGAGGGCAACAGACCGGTACTGCCGTTATCACGACCAACACGGCCATACCACTGAAAAATGTACCCATTTAGAGAAAGAGATGGAGAGCCTCATTAAAGGAGGATACTTAGGGAGATTCGTAGATACCCCAATAGGTCATGAAAACCAGGAAAATCGTCACTCTTCGAACGGAGCGGGGGGACGATGAGCCGGTAGGGACGATCGTGATACCGAGTATAATGCAAGGGACCGCAATGAACGTGGCAGGAGGAACCCTCCAGCACGAGGCGTTATCAACCATAACACGAGGACTGGCATCCGGCGGAGCCAGCGCTACAGAAAGGAAGAATTACGTCTCGAACATTAACCAGGTCGCAGAAGCTCCTCTAGCGAAACTATCAAGGGATGGGGGCATAATCTTCAACGGGCTTGATGCAAGACATGTCCAGCATCCGCACGACGACCCCCTAGTAATAACTGCTAGGATACATGGTTTTGACGTAAAGAGAATACTTGTAGACACCGGGAGCTCAGCTGTGTTTTGACAAACTGGGTCTAAAAGCTAGTCAGATGGGAGCTTTCTTGAGCCCCCTGGTTGGATTTACATGCCATTCAACGACCGCCTTTGGAATAATTGCCATCCCCATCATTTTGGGAAAGGCCCCTCAACAGACATCTGTATAAATCGAATTTATGGTGGCAGAAGTCCCTTCGGCATACAACGTAACCCTCAGAAGAAGATCTTTAAATCTGGTTCGGGCTCCACATGAAAATGAAATTCTAATACCCCGAAGAATAGAGGAAGTGAAAGGGGACCAAGCCACCGCTCGCACTTGCTACGTCGCTCAATTAAAGTTTAAAAAACATGAGGGAGAAACCCTACAGGTGGATGACTTAAACACTAAAAATGATTTTCAGGAAGAACGAGCGACACCCGCAGAAGAGTTAGTTGCCCATTGCCTTTGGAGCAAGAGAACCTCCGATTGACAGGTCAAACTGATCATGCGTACTCAATATGTAGTGTGTGTATTGTGTTTTGAAAGGCACTTGGATGTACCTGGGGCCTCGCAGAGTTTATGTGGGGAATGTTTGGGGGGAAAAGGGATGAGGAGCGTCTTAAGGACGTGTAAGACAATACATGGGCGCTGGGCGCCGGCTGGGCGCACGTGCGGCGCATGGGCGATGGGCGGCAGCAGGTCACGTGCCTTACACGTGGCCGCTGGGTGCCAGCGGGTCACGTGCGCGGCACGCGACCACTGGAAACACCAACGAAAGAAGGGGTTTAGCCTCTGGGCTGGGAGTTGAACTCCCGAGGGATTTTGAAGTTAAACTCCTATGGGAGAAATTTGATGTGGATTTGGAGTTAAAAGGCTTGGATTTGAAGTTAAACTCCTAAAAAGTCTGGATTTGGAGTTAAATTCTTTGAGGATTTGGATCTTGAAGTTTAACTCCTCAAAAATTGATTTGGAGTTAAACTTCTAAAGAATTTAGATCTTGGATGATGAAAGAAGCTCCCTTTTCGTCCTCTTCGAGCCTTGTCCTTCCTTAAAATGGGTTATTTTGAGATGGGTTCCTTCTTTCTCCTCTCTTTTTATTGGATCTTGGAGAAAAGAGCCATTGAAATTAAAATTCGCCCTTTTAGAGATTTGATGGGAGATCTGAGCTTCCTTTTGAGAATTTTATGGTGAAAACTATTTCTTTTGGGGGAAAAAAGAGTTAAACTCTTGATTTAATTCAAAAAACAGGAAGAAGGTTTAGAATCTTGAGGAAGGAGAAGGAGACACAAAATCTTAATTTTTTAGGGGAATGAATATTATTCCTCATTTCATTATCATGTTGCTTTATATAGGCTTACAAGTTTACACATAGCCCTTTAGACTTTACAAAATGGTATTTTGCCCATCTCATGCCTCATGTGTTTATTTCTTTTTGCACATGAGCAATGGGCTTTACAAAAATTTCGCTTTTTGCCCATTTATTTTACATTCATACATGAAAATTACATCAAACTTATTTATTACATATTTTTTTCTTGGCATGGGGGGCTGGCCTCTTCATATTCGGGCTCGACTTGGGCATAGACCCACTTGACTTAGATTCGGGCTGGGGACCGGGCCCATTTTTCGGGTCTTGGCTTTGACTTATTGACCTCGACCTTAGGGTGTATTTTTTACCCCAACAACAGGGCCGGCTTATTCATAGATAGGAGGGATTCAAGGCCTAGTACACTAAACTTAAGTCAAGCCCCAGTGATTCCTTGGCTGACATGCATTGTGAAATACGCGAAGCAGGATACGCCCTCAGAAAAGCCTGACAAACCTGTCAGCAACATTCAAGAGCCAAGTACGAAATACAAAGGAAATGGTAGTATAACAAAGACCGAACAGTATACAATTTGAAATCTTCAAGATTCTCAGGACAAATAACAATTATACATAAAAGACAAACGGTGGCTAGCACAAAATACAAGAAAACAACCACTCAACGGGGAGATGGGTCGGTTAAGCTTCTAAGAAAGTCTCATTTTATTTCCTCGGGGGTCTTTCCACCGCATACCTCAAAAGACCGTGTCATAAACTCTCCCACGAAGTCAGGGCGTCAATCCGCTATCGACTCAAGAAATGGGGGTACATAAACAACTGAGTGACCCCCAAAGAAGTTGCCAAACCCTCGGGGAGGCGATACTCAAATATGGTACGATGGGTGGCGACCGAGCCGGCCATAAATGCCCCCCGCAAGTCTCCGAGATGCAGTATAGCCTTGCTCAAAGGAATGAGCTCGGCGTCGGAGCCGCTCACATTCACGATCGCAGTCAAGCAACAACAGCTCCGACCCCCGCATGTCATCGCAAAGAGAGTCTAGGACTTTATTAGGGTCGAATTGAAGATGTAAACGCTCATCATATCTCACTTTGAGTTCCCGATACTCTTCCAAAAGCTCTTCATACTCAAGCTTCAACTTGTCATACGAAGGACCCAGCTCATTAGCATCACTCCCCACGCCGACCAGTGAAACAACCTACGAAAAGCTTAATTTCAAGGTCGCAAGCACAACAGGAGAGCAAAAGAAAATAAAACGGACACGCGTAAAATAAGAGGGATAACAATAGCATAAGGCAAAAGCATTACAAACATGAAGCTGGGTCTCTTAACTTCCAACTAAAATAAAAAGACAAAAACGAGTCTCATCATTGCAAAAGGAGTTTTCATCAGGCTTAACGAAAGCGACACTCAATTGCGGCATCTATTTGGATGCGGAGCATATCTTCCTGCCTAACCCCTTGAGCCATTTGCCTCTAAAAATCACTTATAAACTTGGGATACCAATGCTTTCCTCCCTCAGGGAGCTGGGGGTAGTGAAAGAACGCTGCGATTCCGAGTGGGGTAAAGGAGCGACCTGGAAGCCCATACTCGACGAGTAGCTAATGATCCGGTGACAAAGCCCTCTACAAGACGTGTCGCGCCATTTTAGTCGTACCTATAAAGAAAAGCTTTGTCCTTAAGGACCTTTTCCTTACAATTGGCGTCCCGCAGTTTCCCCTTCAGGCTTAATATCTCGGCCTTTAGTTCACGCAATACTTTGGCGGGGCTTGACTGGTATTCTGGCATCTCGACATATTTTCCCTCGAGGCTAGCATGCTCGCTCACAAGCTCGTCATACAAGCGCCTCAGGTCATCAAGGTCTGGCGCCAGGCTGTCATCGTCGCGCTCCTCGTTGCTGGAGTCACCAACAGCCTGCGCGAGAATGGATGAAAAGACCTCCCCAAAAACCTAAGGATAGAGATAGATGAATACCAGAACATATCCAAAAAATTGCTGTAATAAACGCTCAAAGACAACAGTTACACAGGATTACAAACTCTCGCCGATGCTCAACTCTAACATCCCACTCTCAAACATATCTACAAAAGAAGGGTCTCCCCTCATAAAAATGGGAATGTTAAATTACCAAGCTATTGTCCTAACAGTCACATCACGAAGCGTCGAACTGGATCCCTTCCTACGATCATGTCCTTAGTCAACGAGACCCCGACACAGAAGATCATCCACATCCTCGCAGAAAGCACATAATCGCGACAATAAGCCTCGATGGCTCTCCGATCAGACTTAGGGTTAGGACGAGGAGACTCGGGGGTACCAAAGTGCTACAACAGCTCCTAACACCTTCGCTTGCATTCGTCCCTAGCTCGGGTCATGGTCCGACCCCTCTCATTCAGCTCGTCACACAACCGGGACAGCTCGGCACAGCGGGCCTGCAGTTCGCTTATGTGAACAGAAAGGCATGCGATCTATTTTAAACCATACATATTCACTATAATGAGAGAAACACAAAAAACGCAAATGTAAGATAAACAAAAGGACGCTATCCAACGGACACACATCGCAGACGACCATGCAAAATCAAATAGAACGCAGAATCATAGCAAATATATTAAAAAAGATCCTACAAAATTACAAAACAAATCAACGAAAGTAAAAGAAAGGGTTTATCTGGCGACCTTGGAATCTGGAGCCTTGCCCTAAGACCCCGAGTCATCCTCCTGGGGCGCAATACCCTTATCCTCGCTCTAGGCGGCCAAAGAAGAGACCCCGGCGTCAGCCGAAGAGAGGTTCTGAACCAAATCACCAGATGCAACGGCGGCTGGAAGGATCTCGGAAGGGGGAGCTTCCCTAGCCTTCTTCTCTCCGGCATAGATCACCTCGGGTATCAGACCGACTAACTTTGGAAAGCACCCCAGAGCTCGCCGAGCCACCAAGCGAAGTGTAGCCTCAGCACCACCCTGAAAAACCTCGACAAAGTCCACCATATATTCGTCGCGGGATTTGTATTCCTCCAACCAGTCCGCGGGGGCACCCGAGCTCAGTAAGGCCTGCTCCAGCTTATGCTCGGTCTCCGCAAGTTTCTCAGCAAGCGAGGCAGCGTTCTTCCTCCAGCTCTCCTCAGCAACCTTAGCAGCATCCCGCTCAGCCTTTGCTTGCCCCACCTCCGGCTCGAACTTCCTCCTACACTCGGAAAGCTTAGCCATCTTCTCTTTCCGCTTCTTCCTTTCGTGCACCAATGCCTCACCGTAAGACTAGTCTCTGCGTCTAAGGTCGGAAGCCAAGAGAGTAACCCGCATGTTTCAGGCTATGTTAACAAAACCCAAAGGAAAGAAAATCACACACCAAAAGGAAAGTAGTAGGGCCCCCTTACCTCAACTAAACGAGTAACCACCTCCCACAAAGCCTCCGCAGAGGAAAGTTCAGCAGGCAAGGAAGGAGCAGGGGTCAGAAAAGGAGGCAGCTCCTCTATAACTCGTGCAAAGCCGTCATCAGCAAGGGCGGAGAGTCGTCCCTTTTTGTTCGGCTCAGAGGGCCTCTCATCCATTCGATGCTTGGCACCCTTGGAAGAGTCGCCAGGGACCGGAGGCTTCGAACCACCCAATGCTGAAGTTTTGCTCCCAAAGATTCGGTTCATGTTGACCTGAACTCAAAAGAGAAGTAAAACAACGTTAGATAAGGTCATAACAAAACACCTGAACACTCCACTAAGTGGCTAGACCGGAGGTACCGTGGATATGTATGCCCTAGAGGCCGTTATTGTATAGTAAAGGATTGCATATTACATATGGATGCTTGGGATATATATGTACATAACAGTCTTGCTCGATATGATAGTTTGCTATCTGGTTTATCTTTACCTCAACATGTGTATATGTTCTATTCATATTACGTATCACTAATACATGTGGTAAAGCCCGTAGAATTTTTGCTTGACTACTAAAGTTGTGATGGCGATCATACTCGTAGGGTCTAGATAGTCTATAAGCACATCCTTATATTGTCCCTAATCGTTGGAGTTTCGAGACAGTGTATCGATACTCCGGAGTAGACTACTGTATACGTTTCTTATTGTTGTGAGGGAAGGTGGCCCGTCCTACAGTCATTGGTGTCTGACACCAAAGATTGTATATAGGTGCTCATTAGGTTATGAGTTACACTGGACGGACTCACCGAGAACTTCAAGATGGTAATATAACGATCGTCGGATAGCAGTTCTCTAGTGACATAGGTACAGATTAGTCTTTAGACCTGACATCATCATTAGTTTCGAGTGTATTCCCACTGTACTTAGATTACTACCCTACCACAGTTTTAAAGAGTCATGCAAACAGATTTTAGTTGAGTACAGTCCCCAAGCACTTGGGGCAGTAAGCGATAGAAGGGATTCGTCTCTCCCGGTATAGCGAGTCGATGTCGCGCTGTATTAGATTGGTCATCACCATAAGACCATGGTCAATGCAGATGAGATTTACTGATAGTGAGATTAGTAGTTTTTCGAGATAGTTTTGAGCCACATCAACACGACTTATCAGATTATTAGGGGTCTGACGTTTTTCACATCCTAGACCTGATATGTGATACTCTCAGACGAAGAAACCGGACTATACGGAGATTGGCACTTTTAGGCTCAGTAGGGATACGGACGAATTTGCTTATCGACCTTCCTTTCGTTCAATACTTGGACAACCATTACGTACAGTTAGTGCCGCTGATGTGATTATGGTTAAACTCACTGTCAACGTATTGTCGAGTGTTTAGAGTCCCATACAGAAGGTTTCCCAGCTCAGACGAAACGATGTATTGTGTGTATTTTGATACATACAGAGGTTCGATTAAATACGTGTTTTTGTACATGTACTTTTAATCGAACATTTGGTTAATACTAGCATGTTGAAAGATAGTCAGATTATCACATTTGAATAAAATGTGAGCTAGTATTAAATCTCTTTTTGGTATCTCTCCTTTTGGTATTTGAATTGACAGAATACGGTATTTATACGAATACGGGTATTTGTATAAATACAGGCATTTGTGTCTTGATATAAATATGGGTATTTGTGTCTTCATACAAATACGGGTATTTACTAATGCGGTATTCGTACTTTATACGAATACGGTATTCGTACTTTAATACGAATACGGTATTCGTATTTTGATACGAATACGGGTGTATATATTTGTAGCATATACTTCTATTAGCGTATGTATATATGTGTGTGTACAAATGAGATGGCATCCTTTTCTTTTCTCATCTCTACATGATCTTTCAAGAATAGTATTGGCTTGTGACTCACCTTGTGAGTCACAGTTCCACTCACACCATTCTTAAAAGATATGAAAAGAAGAAGATTAGTTTTCATTTTTTAGAGTCATGCTTACTTCATTTTCTTCATCTCTTCTCTTGAGTTTTCAAAATTGAGACAGGAAAAGAAATAAGAGAAAAAAACATAAAGATAACCACTACTACATCTCTAGTGACCAATTCTTAGTAAGTTTTGTTCACTAGATACTTCACTTAGTTTTTAATGTGAAACCAAAGCCTTAGCTAAGGTTCCTTCGGGTGGATCATCTTTAACGATGAAGACCGACTCCCAAGCTTGTTTCCAGGGGACTCAAGAGCTTAAGAAGTGGAAAGAAGGCGAAGAACACGATTACAAAGGTAATTAATACTAACCGAGTAGTTAAACTCCTTCTAGGTTTTGCTTGTTTAGTGTTTGGATTCGATTCTAGGTCATACTATTTCGTGTTCTTGTCTTGAAAATTTTCATTTTACATACCGCCTTGGCTGTAAGTTTGCGGCACTAGCACGAGCGTCTACTAAAATAGTATCAGAGCCACCCAAACACTTAAACTAGTATTAGACAATGTTTAAGTTTCGGATATAAAAATTTCTGTTTTTCAAAACTACGAAAACCAAGGAACTGTTCGAATTTTTTGGTCTCTCAAATTTTTTAAACAGGTGCAGAGGGCTTGCTATGAGATATAAAAACTTAGCAAGAAACATGGGGACCTAACACTTTATAAAAACCGGCCAAACCCTCTTTTTCCCCGACCTGGTCGGTACAAATTTTGGTTATGGTCCCTGAATTTTTTCCAGGGGCTTATTCTCATGTAAACTTGGTTTTTGGTTATGTTTGTTTTGGCCTAAATTTCATTTAGTTCCATCTTTGTATTCGGGCAACTCAGAAAGTTTTAAAACTCGAAACTTTTGCATCTTTTATATCTTTGTATTGTATATGTGTTTGTAAACGTCGTCTAATTACTATTGTATAAGTTTTTGGTTATGTTTGTTTTGGCTTAAATTTCATTTAGTTCCATCTTTGTATTCGGGCAACTCAGAAAGTTTTAAAACTCGAAACTTTTGCATCTTTTATATCTTTGTATTGTATATGTGTTTGTAAACGTCGTCTAATTACTATAGGTCTATTAGACGGGGATGCAAATACTTTCTTATGTTGTGCTTGATGTATATCTTGTGATGATTTAGCCGGATAGTCGTTGTGGATAGCCTTTCATTGTAGATTGGATGTATATTTGTTATTCGGGACGGGCGGCCGGATTGTGGCTGTCGTTACCGCTTGATGTATATTGCTTTATTAGAATACGACCGGATTGAGGTCGATGTTACCATTGTATGTTATTTCATTCTTGTATTAGGATAACCAACAGAGAGATCAAGTAGCTGTCTCATAGTGATGAGTTCAAGCGGCCTCGCTCTAGAATTGGTGAGCTATTCGTCGCACTTGTAGGGGTTTAGGATAGACCCAAGGTGGAGAGCTCAAGTTACCGGATTCCATGAAGTGTCAGGTGGCTCACTCATGTCATTGAGTGATGGTTGTCTCACTTCTAAAATTGACGGGTAGTTTGCCGCGCTCGTAGGGGCCTTTGTTTTAAGTGATGTTCGAGCTATCCACACGACCGAAGAACGTTGTATTTCGTTTGCGGCTCAAACGAAATATGGGGTTCCTAGTTTATCCGCTATTCCATTTGATTATCGCCTGCATGTGATGTTTATTATCTGCATGTGATGATGATATATGTAAATGTTGTATATATTTTGCACCCGCTCTAGCCAAGCCCATACACCGCCGTAAGTTAAATAACCTTACAGTGAAGTCTCCGGACACCGTGGCAAATGCGGATGGCATATACGTACATTCTAATTTGGTTGTTTCTGTGATGCATAGGAACTTAATTGATGGGGCTGCATTAATTCTAATAATGCAAGAAAATAAACCTAAAAGATGTTAGAATCAAATTTCAAAACCATTCGGTTCTTTTCAAAACTACTCGGTTTTCTACAAAACCAAATGTTTTCAAAATTGAGCTTGAACCACTCGTTTCAAAATAACTAGATTCTTTCAATGATATCAAGTTCATTGCGTTAAAAGTTTTTTGCCAGAAACCAGTCGTAGCCCTCCGTCATTTCAGATAATTAGTACTTAGTATTCGTGCTGCATTTGTTGATTATTCATCAAGACGTAGTGTACGGTAGCTAAGCAATGATTGTCTGTAGTATTGATAATGTGATTGGTTAGGACGGTCGTATGACTTTGTTGATTATTCGTCAAGGGTCATGTGGATGGATCTAATGCAATCTTGGATAATAACGGGTTGAACTTGACTAAGACCTTTTGATTTGTTGATTATTCGTCAAGGTCAGTAGGGTCCTAAGGGTAAAAACTATATCGGCAGTTTCAAATATAAAGGAAACTTGCAAGGTTTATGCATATCTTCTAGAGTGTGGTGACTTGAGTGGCTTCCATCAAGATTATCGCACGATGATAGTTGGTTCCAGATTCCCACTAATGAATAGGATTACTCCCGAGATATTTTCACTTCACAACTAGCTAACCCATTAGGTGTCTAGAAAAGTGTTAACGGGGTTATACCTCTGCTGAAACGGGGTTATTTAGTTAGGTTCGTGCGAAAGCACGGAGAGCCTCCCTCAAAGTACCAACACTTGCCTGACTGAACGATTTGCGAACTTGTGGAGCATACATGATCCCGACTAGTTCTCCATTTAAGATTTGAAGGAGAATTCGAGAAAACAATGGGAGTCATTTTGTTTAGATAAATTAATAACTAATTTAAACTTGCAAGAGCATACGCTAAGTGTTTCTTTTCTCTCTCTTAATTGCAGCTATCATGTCACGCCTTTATCAAGATAATAAAATGTATGACTTGACCGATCCGGATTCTTATTCGGGGCTGGAGGATGTCGATTCGGCTCTGACTTGTGACAAATGTCATGAGCATGAGTAAAGGAAAGAGGGTTACATGAATTCCTTGATGACCACGGTGAAGAAGAAGCATACTATTGTGTATTCTTCGTATGTTCTTGTTATTGAGAACTGTTTTTCGGTCAGTCTTACCTTCTGAGTACTAGATACCGGATCAGAATCTCATAGCTGTAATTTATTATAGGGACTGAGAAAATGTAGGATTGCAAGACCTGGTGATATGTCCCTCAGAGTAGAGAACGGAGCACAAGTTGATGCTGCTGCCATCGGTGAATATCATCTTGTATTGTCAGGCGGCAATACTCTGATTTTGAACTGCTACTATGTACCTTCCATGCTTTGCAATATCATATCAGTTTTTTTGCTTGATAAAAATGGATATAATTTTGTTCTAGATAGAAATATTATAAACATTTATCTTAATCAGGTATTTGTTGCAGAAAGTACACTATGTAATGGTATCTATGTTGTAAATCAAAACATAGTTCTTAATATACAAAACACACGCAAAAGGAAGAGTTCAGATACGAACGAGACCTACTTGTGGTATTGTAGACTTGGTCATATCAATGAGACCAGACTAGTTAAGTTACATAAAGATGGATATTCTGATCCGTTCGAATTTACATCTTGTATAACTTGTCAGTCTTGTCTTAAAGGAAAGATAATCAAATCTTTGTTCACCGGACACGGAGAAAAAGCAACAGAGCTCTTGGGACTCATACACAGTGATGTGTGTGGTCCAATAACTATACATACAAGGGGTGGATTCGCGTACTTCATTACATTCATTGATGATCTCTCTAGGTTCGGACATATATATCTAATGAAACACAAATCTGAAGATTTTGAGAAGTTCAAACAATATAAGAGCGAAATAGAAAACCAAACTGGCAAAAGTATCAAGATACTCTAATCTAACAGAGAAAGTGAGTACTTAAGCACGGAATTCCTCGGGTACTTAAAAGAGAATGGTATTCTCTCTCAGCTTACTCCTCCGTATACACCACAGCACAACGGTGTATCGGAGCGGAAGAACCGTATCCTATTGGACATGGTTCGCTCCATGATGAGCAGTGTTAATCTGCCTCTTTCATTCTGGGGGCATGTGCTTCAGATATCAACATATCTTTTGAATCAAGTTTCGTCCAAATCAGTGTCTAAAACTCCATATGAAATATGGAATGGTAAGAAACCATGTCTTAAATTCATTAAGATATGGAGTTATCTGGTTTATATTAAAAAGCAAAATCCGGACAAACTAAAGACGTGATCAGTTCTATGTAAGTTCGTGGGATAACCTGCGAATTCACTAGGATATCTATTCTACCACACTGAGGAACATAAGGTGTTTATTGATCGCCACGCAACCTTTTTGGAGAAGGAAATTTTTGCAAAAGAAATTAGTAAGAGTACGGTGGAACTGAAAGAAATTCAAAAATCACAAGCTATAACTGAGGATTTGGTGGAACAACATAATTCAATAGTCCCAGACGAATCTCAGCCACTCCGCAGATCTAGTAGAATTTCTCATCCGTCCGAGAGATACTATGGTTTTCTCATAGACGGGGATCGAAAGAATTGCATCTTGGAAGAAAATTATCCTACTAGTTTCGAGCAGACCATTATCAGTAGGGACACTGTGAAATGGCTGAATGCTACGCGATCCAAAATGGAGTTCATGTATACCAACGAAGTTTGGACTTTGGACATTGCACCGCCAGAGGTAAAACCCGTCGGCTGGAAATGGATCTTCAAGAAAAAGATTGATGCAGATAGACGGGTGGAAACCTATAAAGTTATACTTGTTGCGAAAGGTTTTCGTCAAAGGCCTGGTGTGGATTATGATGAAACCTTTTCTTCAGTAGATATGCTCAAATCCATTCGGATCCTACTTGCCATTGCTGCCTTCCATAACTATGAGATATGACAGATGGACGTAAAGACCGCTTTTCTAAACGGCGCTTTAGAAGAGTGTCTATATGGATCAGCCAAAGGGCTTCGTAGACAGTGGGAGCAACGGGAAGGTGTGCAAATTACTTAAATCCATTTATGGATTAAAACAAGCATCACGGAGCTGAAATATCTGTTTTGATGAGACAGTCAAGGAATTTGACTTCATCAAAAACATAGCTGAGTCTTGTATTTACAAGAAGATTGTAGGGAGAACTGTCGTATTTCTCGTATTGTACGTGTATGACATTCTCTTAATAGGAAATGATATTCCTATGCTACAGTTGGTCAAGCCACAAACATTCTGGGGATGCCACCTGGGTGATGCCGCCAATATTCTGGAGATCAAGATCTATCGTGATAAATCTAAGAGGATGTTGGGATTTTCACTGTCCAGCTACATTAACACCATACTAAAGAGATTTAGTATGGAAAATTCCAAGCGCTGTAATTTACCTGCTTGTTACAGAATCACTCTCTCCAAAGAGATGTCTTCCAAGACTGATGAGAAGAGGGCTCGCATGAGCATTATACCCTACGTTTCGGCGGTCGGATCTATAATGTGTGCAATGTTACGTACCAGACCAGATGTAGCTTACGCACTTAGCGTAGTAAACCGGTATCAGTCAAACCCAGAAGAGAAACATTGGACAGATGTGGAGAACATTCTAAAGTATGTGAGAAAGACTAAGGATATGTTCTTAGTGTACGGTAATGGAGACCTCCAAATGGAGTCCTTTACCGATTCAAGCTTCTAAAGTGATAAGGATGACAGTAAGTCTGTCTCGGATTACTGTTTACTCTTAATGGAAAGACGATATGTTGGAAGAGTTCCAAACAGGATACCATAGCTGACTCGACGATGGAGACTGAATACATTGTTGTCAGTGATGCCGCAAAAAAGGTTGTCTGGATGAGAAAGTTCATTTATGAACTTGAGATGGTTCCGACTATTGTTGATCCAATACTTTTTTATTGTGACAACAATTAGGCTATAACGTTAGCAAAGGAACCACGGTCCCATCAGAAATCCAGATACCTCTTGAGGCGGATATCACTGAGAAGGGAGATCATAAATCGCCGGAAGATCGAGATCAGGAGAGTATATACAAAGGACAACACGGCGGACCCACTCACAAAAGCACATCTTCAGACTCAACTTGAGCGGTTATTGGAGATGATTAGTCTTCGATACACCAATACATGGTCTTAGTGCAAGTGGGAGGTTGTTGGATATGTATACCCTAGAGACCATTATTGTATAGTACAGAATTGTATATTACATATGGATGCTTGGGATATATATGTACATGACAGTTTTGCTCGATATAATAGTTTGCTATCTGGTTTGTCTTTGTCTCAACATGTGTATATGTTCTATTTATATTATGTATCACTAATACATATTGGTAAAGCTCGTAAGATCTTTGCTTGACTACTAGAGTTGTGACGGCGATCATACTCATGGGGTTTAGATAGTCTATAAACACATCCTTAAATTGTCCCTGGTCGTTGGAGTTTCGAGACAGGGCATCGATACTCCGGAGTAGACCAATGTATACGTTTCTTATTCCCGTGAGGGAAGGTGGTCTGTCCCACGGCCATTGGTGTCTGGCACCAAAGATTGTATACAGGTGCTCATTAGGTTACGAGTTACACTGGACGGACTCACCGAGAACTTCTAGATGGTAATATACATATCGTCAGATAGCAATTCTCTAGTGACATAGGTACATATTAGTCTTTAGACCTGACATCGTCATTAGTCTCGAGTATGTTCCCACTGTACTTAGATTACTACCCTACCACGGCTTTAAAAAGTCGTGCAAACAGATTTTAGTTGGGTACAGTCCTGAAGCACTTGGGGGTAGTGAACGATAAAAGGGATTTGCCTCTCCAGGTATAGGGAGTCGATGTCGCGTTGTGTTCGATTGGTCATCACCATAAAACCTTGGCCAAGACAGATGAGATTTACTGATAGTGAGATCAGTAGTTTCTCGGGATAGTTTTGAACCACATTGACATGACTTATCAAATTATTAGGGGTCTGACGTTTTCCACTCTCTAGACCTGATATGTGATACACTCATACGAAGTGACCGGGCTATACAAAGATTATCACTATTATCACTTTTAGGCTCAGTAGGGATACGGACGAGTTTGCTTGTCGACTTTCCTTTCGTTCAATAGTTGGGCAGCCGTTACGTACAACCAGTGCCGCTGACGTGCTTGTGGTTAAACCCACTGTCAGCGTATTGTCGAATGTTTAGACTCCCACACACAGGTTTCCTAGCTCAGGCGAAATGATATAATGTGCATATTTTGATACATACGGAGGTTCGATTAAATACATGTTTTTGTACACGTGCTATTAATCGAATATTTTGTTAATACTAGCCGGTTTGAAAGATAATCAGATTATCACATTTGAATAAAATGTGAGCTAATATTAAATCTCTTTTTGGTATTTGCATTTTAACAGAATACGGTATTTATACGAATACGGGTGTTTGTGTCTTGATACGAATACGGTATTATTATTTTAATACGAATACAGGTGTATGTATTTGTAGCATATACTTCTATTTGTATGTGTGTACAAATGAGGTGGCCTCTTTTTCTTCTCATCTGATTTACATGATCTTTCAATAAAGGTGTGGGCTTGTAACTCATCTTGTGAGTAACAATTCCACTCACACCATTATTAAAAGATATGAAAAGAAAAAAAAAGAAGATTAATTTTCATTTTGAGAGCCATGCTTGCTTCATCTTCTTCCTCTCTTCTCTTGAGTTTTCAAAATTGAGAAAGGAAAAAAATAAGAGAGAAAAACTTATAGATAACCACTACATCTTTAGTGATCAATTATTAGCAAGTCTTGTTCACTAGTTGTTTCACTTAGTTTTTAGTGTGAAACTAAAGTATTAGCTAGGGTTCCTTCGGGTAGATCATTTTCAACGAGGAAGATCGACTCCCAAGTTTTTTCCTAATGGACCTAGGAGCTTAAGAAGTGGAAAGAAGACGAAACACACGACTACAAACGTAGTTAATACTAACCGAGTAGTTAAACTCTTTCTGGGTTTGCTAGTTTAGTGTTTAGATTCGATTCTAGGCCGTAACAGTTCGTGCTCTTGTCTTGAAAATTTTCATTTTACATTCCGCCTTGGTCGCAAGTTTGCGGCACAAGCACGAGCGTCTGCTAACTGTTGGGGTAAAAATTTACACCCCTGTTGACCGAGTCAAAGTCAAGGTCAACCCCCAAGCTAGGTGGGCCCAAGCCCAGGTCAAGCGGGCCCATGCCCAAGTTGAGCCCGCAGCCAGCCTCCCCATGCCAACAACAAAATCATGTAATAAATAATTTTTATGTAATTGTTTATGCATGAATGTAAACAAAATGGGCATAAAGCCAATATTTTGTAAGCCCATGGTTTATGTTCAAAAATGAAATGGCACATGAGCCATGGGATGGCTAAAATGCCATTTTTGTAAAGCCCAAGGGGCTATATGTAAATATGTAAGCCTATATAAGGCAACATGATGATGAATAAGAATACACTTTTCATTCTTTCCAAAAAAATTAGATCTGAGATCTTTTCTCCTTCCTCAAGGTTCCAAAACCTTCTTCTTTCTCTTGAATTAAATCAAGAGTTTTACTCTTCCTTTTCAAAAACAAAATAGTTTTTCACCACCAAACCCACAAAGGGGAACTTGGATCTGCCTTAAGATCCCAAAAAGGAGAGATTTTGAGATCTCACATCTCTTGATCTTCAAGATCCAGCTAACAGAGGAGGAAGAAGAAGAACCCTTTCCATTAACCCCAAAAAAAAACATTCAGGAGCCCGACTCCTCTCTGATTTCTCTTTGAGAAATCTTTTTTTCAGGCTAAAAACCTCTTGTCCTCTCCAGCGCGCAGCGTAAGTGCGCAAAGCGCCCACGTGACGACACGTGGCGCGCGCGCTTGCGCACCTGCGCGCTTGCGCAAAGCGCCCGCGTGCCGACACGTGGCGCAGGCGCGCGCTTGCGCACCTGCGCGCTTGCGCACCTGCGCGCTTGCGCAAAGCGCCCGCGTGCCGACACGTGGCGAGCGCGCTTGCTTGCGCACCTGCGCGCTTGCGCAAGTGCGCAAAGCGCTCGCGTGCCGACACGTGGCGCGCGCGCTTGCGCACCTGTGCGCTTGCGCACGTGCGCAAAGCGCCCGCGTGCCGACACGTGGCGCGCGCGCACCTGCGCGCAGCGCTCCTGCGCAAAGCGCCCGCGTGCCGACACGTGGCGCGCTTGCGCCTGAGCGCACAGCACCTACGCGCACAGCGCCCAAGGTGCTGCCCCACGCATCCTTTGGATGCCTTTTCCCCTTTATTTATATATATATGTATATATATACATTTGTATACAAATATACACATACACATACTCCGCAACATTCTCCCCCTCCAAAAAATTTTCGGGCCGGGGCGCTGCCCCGAACCCCGCAAGGGGGCTGCTAGCCCCCTTGACCCCCAGCCCGCTATCCGGATAGCGGGACCCCCGTAAAAACTCTGCGTGGCTCCCGATATATCCAAAACCCCCCTTTCAAAACAAAACACACGTACACTGCACATTGAGTTCGCATGACCAGTTTAACCCGTTAATCGGAGGTTCCCCCGCCCCAAAGGCGAGGGGTAATTAACGGCAGCTTAGTCCGCGGCTGCCGGAGATTCGGATCCCCACAATCATTAAACCCCCGCCTACCCTAGGCAGGGGGAATCTGTAGTATACGCCTGACAAGCGCGCGCGTATTCCCATCTCAATGGGGAAAAACACCCTACAGGTTCTGGCACGCCCGGTGGGACCAATCTCTCCTCCCATATTTCGGGTTAAACGTTCATGCGAACTCAATCAATATACATACCTATATTTATACTAAAATAATGCTCTTTCATGCAGATTTTCAAGCAATCACCGTCCGACGATGTCTTCGATGATGAACTCGGCTCCGGTCTCCTACACGATGAAGATAGACTCCAGGACGGTCCTTCCGGCCAGTCTCGGGCGACAATGGGAGGAGCCGCTGCTACCATTCGGCTCTATTGTGTTCATGCCAGTTGGGGCCATCCCAGCTCCTCAAGCCCCGGTGGCAGACAAACCGGTCTCGAAAGGCAGGAGACCAAATGTGGTGATCTCGAGGGCGCCCCAACCCAAACGCAAGTCGGTGTCTGAACGACTTTCCTTGGCCCCAGCTGGGGGCAAGGCCATCAACCCCAACAAAGCTACAACGTGTCCCGAGCAAGCTCCAGCGGTGCCCTTGACCACTGCTCGATCGGGTGTCTTCTCTAAGCTCCCCGCTGATCAACTCACAATGGCTTCTCGGATGGCGGATGCCCGCCAAGCCTTCAAAATCAAGAAGCTGAGGCAGAAGCGGCTCAGATATAGAGCCAACAAAAAGGCTAGGGCTCTGGCCATATTAAAATTTATGAATTTCTAAAGCCCGGACCGCTCCGCGAAACCAGCTGCCAGTGATGAAAGAAGGGCTGAATTTGTTATCCACACTGTCTACATGGCCGGACATGAAGAAACAAACCCTCTTCTTCTTCATAGCCATGGCGATGATACGGTTGACGCTACCCAGCATCGGCTCGATCTAAATGATGAAGAGCCCGCTCAGGCCGATAAGCCAGAGGAGCCCGTGGTTCCTACGGAATGGAGCTCAGGCAATAAAGATTACCCGGCTGTCATAGCCGGAACTACAGAGCAAGCATTATTCCAATGGCTTCAAAGGCAATTTCAGGACAGGGATGAGAAGATGGCCGAGGTCTATTCCAAAGTCGACGAGCTGGCAAACGTCGTGGCAGATCTCGCTACCCAAGTCGCCCGATTGCAATTACAACAGAATCAAATTTTGGCTCATGAGCCAAGGATTGATACCCGGAGGCAGCCAACTGATATCCCTTTCAACCTAAAAGCGGAGCGCCTTCGTGAAAAACGGCCGCAATCAGCCTCCAGTCCCTCCGATACATACACCGAGGGGGAATCGCCTCTGAAAGAGAAGCTGGAAAAGGTCTATTCCTTCAAAAGGGAAAAGGTCCACAAGATATTCAAGGACGCCCTGAAGAACGGTCTACAACTGCCGGAATCAAAGAGACCGCAAGAAGCGAATATGACCGACGACCCAGAATATTGCCCCTATCACCGGGTGATAGGTCATGCCATTGAGGACTGCTTCGTCTTCAAAGATTGGGTCGAAAGGCAATATAAGATGGGAGAGATAGAACTGTCTAAAGGCGTGCTAGCAAACAGTCAAGCTACGATCGCCGATTTCATGCGAATAGTGACCGAAACCTTTCGGGAACCTAATCCTCCCAGACATGTGCCTCGAGGACCAGCATCAGTAAAGGCACCTACTCCAATGGAGGGAAAGAAGAAGGTATACTCCTTCAGGAGGGATGAAGTCTGCAAAATATTCATAGACGCCCTGAACAGCGGTCTGCAACTGCCTGTTCCAAAGAGGCCACAAGAAATGAACATGACCGGCAATCCCATATACTGCCCATATCATAAAGTGGTGGGTCATACCATCGAAGACTGCTAAATTTTCAAAGATTGGACAGAAGACCAATATAAGCTTGGAAAAACCTCACAATTCTCGGATGTATCGGCAAGCCACAGAGCTAGGTCATCAACACAGCTCCGCCAAGATCAAAGTTCAAGGAGCTGGGATAAGCAAAAAAGACCACCACGTCATTAAACTGGGAACAATCAACCACCACGTCTTTAAACTGGAAACAGATGACCTCCACGTCTTTAAACTGGAAACAGATGACCTCCACGTCTTTAAACTGGAAACAGATGACCTCTAAGTCTTTAAACTGGGAAACAGATGACCTCTACGTCTTTAAACTGGAAACAGATGACCTCTAAGTCGTTAAACTGGAAACAGCAGACCTCTAAGTCTTTAAACTGGAAACAGCAGACCTCTAAGTCGGTAAACTGGAAACAACAGACCTCTAAGTCGTTAAACTGGAAACAGTAGACCTCTAAGTCGTTAAACTGGAAACAGACGACCTCCAAGTCGTTAAACTGGAAACAGATGACCGCTAAGTCGTTAAACTGAAAACAGTCGACCTCTAAGTCATTAAACTGGGAACGAGGGAAATCCACTCATGTGTCCTCACGATACATGAGGAGAACAAACCTTTGTGGGATCCTTACGACTCACAAAGGAAAAGCACACTTAGGAGCCCTCACGACTCCTAAGGAGAACATACACCTGCGAGATCCTTACGACTCGCAGGGAGAAAATGCTTTTATGGGACCCTCACGGCCCATAAAATTGAAAAGCCTTAGGTGATAGGGATCTAAACCTGTCTCCTAAGCCATCGCTCCCCAATCCCCAAGTGGCGAATGATGAGTCGCTGCTGGTACTACATTCCAGTACAGCGATGCAGACGCCAACCAAATTCCAACTCCCATACCCCAACGGCGAATGATGAGTCGCTGCTGGTACTACATTCCAGTGCAGCGATGCAGACGCCAACCAAATCCCAACTCCCATACTCCAACGGCGAATGATGAGTCGCTCCTGGTACCATATTCCAGTGCAGCGATGCAGACGCCAACAAAGCCCCGAAATGTCTTTGGCCCTACGGTCTGGATCATACATCCTGCAAAACCGTATACAATCCACGGGCGCAAAACAATCCCGATCTCTCCAAAAAAAAAGAAAAAAGAAAAAAGAAAAAATGAAGAACGGTATGTCCACAAGCAAAACGGGCACGGATGAAAACCCGAAAAGGGCTCCATGAGTAAAAACAGCAGGACTGCCGGCGAGTTTGTGAAAACCCGAAAGGGCGCAAACTCGTGAAAAAAATATATATATAAAAGAAATGAAATGCACTCGCAAAGTCCTCTCGACTTTGTGAGGAGAAAATTTCCACGTGAGATCCCTACGACTCACGAAGGAGCAACACACTTAGGAGTCCCCACGACTCCTAAGGAGAAAATACACCTGCGAGAGCCTTACGACCCGTAGGGAGAAAATGCTTTGTGGGACCCTTGCGGCCCATAAAATGGAAAAGCCTTAGGTGACAGGGATCTAAACCTGTCTCCTAAGCCACCAATTCCCAAATTCTCCCGGGGCACATGATGAGTTGCTCCTGGAATTATTCCAGTGCAGCAATGCAGATGCCAAACAAAAAAAACCAAATCCAAATCCTCCAGGGGCAAATGATGAGTTGCTCCTGGCATTATTCCAGTGCAGCAATGCAGATGCCGACAAAAATACCAATCCCAAAATTCTCTCATGACGAATGATGATTCGCTCCTGGTACCATATTCCAGTACAGCGATGCTGATGTCAACTCAACTCAAACCAACCAATTCCAACATCGACCTCTGCGTCAACCAGCGACACTCCGCATCGGGGAAACGTCCTACCACAGGCACTCCGTCTCGGGGAAACGTCTTTAACCACAGGCACTCCGTCTCGGGGATACGTCCTACCACAGGCACTCCGTCTCGGGGATACGTCCTACAACAGGCACTCCGTCTCGGGGATACGTCCAACCACAGGCACTCCGTCTCGGGGAAACGTCCTACCACAGGCACTCCGTCTCGGGGATACGTCCAACCACAGGCACTCCGTCTCGGGGAAACGTCCTACCACAGGCACTCCGTATCGGGGAAACGTCCTACCACAGGCACTCCGTCTCGGGGATACGTCCCACAACAGGCACTCCGTCTCGGGGATACGTCCCACAACAGGCACTCCGTCTCGGGGATACGTCCTACCACAGGCACTCCGTCTCGGGGAAACGTCCTACCACAGGCACTCCGTCTCGGGGAAACGTCCTACAGCAGACACTCCGCCTCGGGGAAACGTCGACCAGCGACACTCCATGCCGGGGGCACGTCTACCAAATCGCTGCGTAACAGAGCGTCGACCGTCTATGTCGCAAAAAGGGCAGTGCAGGCTCCCGCAAATTGGGAACCCAAATCGCTCCGTAACAGAGCGTCGACCGTCTATGTCGCAAAAAGGGCAGTGCAGGCTCCCGCAAATTGGGAACCCAAATCGCTCCGTAACAGAGCGTCGACCGTCCATGTCGCAAAAAGGGCAGTGCAGGCTTCCTGCAAAGCAGGAACCGGATCGCTCCGGGAAAGGGAAACGTCTACCACGGACACTCTGTCTCGGAGAAGCGTCAAGCGTCGACCGTCCACGTCGTAAAAAGGGCAGTGCATCCCAAAAAGTGGGAACCAAAGCAAGTTGCCTCCACGTGAAAGAAGATCCATCAATTTCATGCTCACGACCCATATATGCTGTGTGCATTTATTGATGGGGGGCACTTTGTTGGGGTAAAAATTTACACCCCTGTTGACCGAGTCAAAGTCAAGGTCAACCCCCAAGCTAGGTGGTCCCAAGCCCAGGTCAAGCGGGCCCATGCCCAAGTTGAGCCCGCAGCCAGCCTCCCCATGCCAACAACAAAATCATGTAATAAATAATTTTTATGTAATTGTTTATGCATGAATGTAAACAAAATGGGCATAAAGCCAATATTTTGTAAGCCCATGGCTTATGTGCAAAAATGAAATGGCACATGAGCCATGGGATGGCTAAAATGCCATTTTTGTAAAGCCCAAGGGGCTATATGTAAATATGTAAGCCTATATAAGGCAACATGATGATGAATAAGAATACACTTTTCATTCTTTCCAAAAAAATTAGATCTGAGATCTTTTCTCCTTCCTCAAGGTTCCAAAACCTTCTTCTTTCTCTTGAATTAAATCAAGAGTTTTACTCTTCCTTTTCAAAAACAAAATAGTTTTTCACCACCAAACCCACAAAGTGGAACTTGGATCTGCCTTAAGATCCCAAAAAGGAGAGATTTTGAGATCTCACATCTCTTGATCTTCAAGATCCAGCTAACAGAGGAGGAAGAAGAAGAACCCCTTCCATTAACCCCAAAAAAAAACATTCAGGAGCCCGACTCCTCTCTGATTTCTCTTTGAGAAATCTTTTTTTCAGGCTAAAAGCCTCTTGTCCTCTCCAGCGCGCAGCGTAAGTGCGCAAAGCGCCCACGTGACGACACGTGGCGCGCGCGCTTGCGCACCTGCGCGCTTGCGCAAAGCGCCCGCGTGCCGACACGTGGCGCAGGCGCGCGTTTGCGCACCTGCGCGCTTGCGCAAGTGCGCAAAGCGCCCGCGTGCCGACACGTGGCGAGCGCGCTTACTTGCGCACCTGCGCGCTTGCGCAAGTGCGCAAAGCGCCCGCGTGCCGACACGTGGCGAGCGCGCTTACTTGCGCACCTGCGCGCTTGCGCAAGTGCGCAAAGCGCCCGCGTGCCGACACGTGGCGCGCGCGCACCTGCGCACCTGCGCGCAGCGCTCATGCGCAAAGCGCCCGCGTGCCGACACGTGGCGCGCTTGCGCCTGAGCGCACAGCACCTACGCGCACAGCGCCCAAGGTGCTGCCCCACGCATCCTTTGGATGCCTTTTCCCCTTTATTTATATATATATATGTATATATATACATTTGTATACAAATGTACACATACACATACTCCGCAACATTCTCCCCCTCCAAAAAATTTTCGGGCCGGGGCGCTGCCCCGAACCCCGCAAGGGGGCTGCTAGCCCCCTTGACCCCCAGCCCGCTATCCGGGTAGCGGGACCCCCGTAAAAACTCTGCGTGGCTCCCGATATATCCAAAACCCCCCTTTCAAAACAAAACACACGTACACTGCACATTGAGTTCGCATGACCAGTTTAACCCGTTAATCGGAGGTTCCCCCGCCCCAAAGGCGAGGGGTAATTAACGGCAGCTTAGTCCGCGGCTGCCGGAGATTCGGATCCCCACAATCATTAAACCCCCGCCTACCCTAGGCAGGGGGAATCTGTAGTATACGCCTGACAAGCGCGCGCGTATTCCCATCTCAATGGGGTGACGAAAAACACCCTACACTAACAAGTACCTCCCACACGAACTACATAGCTCGAATGGCCCGATCCTTTCTCCCTGAACTGGGAAGGAGGACAAATGACAATCTTTCCAGCAGGGTCGGGAGCAGAGGAAGCTCTCCTTTTTCGGGCCTTGCCGATTGTGGTGTTGGAAGAGACCTTTGCTCTACTTATCGATCTCTTGCCACCTCGACAAGAGGTCGAACTCTGGGAATGAGCTTTCTTCAAAGAAAGAACATGAAGGTACAAAATGGATTCTACACCAGAAGCTTTAGGGAGGGGGTCGAGGACACGGCTAGAGGTCGGAAGAGCCTTCCCCGTTGGATCCACAGAATGGATCAGGGATGTCTCAAGAAAAGGAGGAAGGGGTGTCGCAGTTCTAAGGACATTCCTTCCTCCCACATGGGGAGCTCGATGCTTCCCCCTTAGCTAACCTCTCGCGATTGTACAACAAGCTCTTATGGCCCTAAGAAAGATCAACTTCAGGGTCGGGAAAAACGAGACCGCACAGGATGAAGTTGGTCACGATGAAGAATTCCTCTGCATCCAATCTTCCTCCTTGAAAATCCATGAGATACTCAGCTATGGCCTTAAGGCCAAAAGGAAGATTCTTCGTAGATGTCTTAAAGATAGCGCTCTTATTCTTTCCCCTCCAAGACGTCAGAAATGCGGAAGGAGTGTCGAGGTTGCAAAAAAAATGAACCGCATTTGGCCAGTCGACGATCTTAGACTTTAGCTCCCGACTATTTTGACCTTGCCCTAGAGATGGGCCCAGGGACATTGGTTACCGGAAGGGAAGCTAATCCTGATGAAGGCGTGAAGACTCTCAGGTGAATAAGCCTCCTTTCACCATGAAAAGAGCAAAAGACCAAAGCAACAATCACATACCAACCATTGGCCATGATTTGAAAGGGAGTAAGATCTAAATCCCTATGAAAACGCTGGTTGATTGGGGGAACGAGAAATCGAAGATCGGCGAGGACGGACTTATAGTACAAACCGATATACCCAGAAAGGTCGAAGATGGAGAGTAGGGGTGGTAATTGAACGAGCCAGCTCGGGTTCGATTAAGGTTCGGCTCGGTATCAGCTCGTTCAAATTCGGTTCATTTATTAACGAGCCGGACATGAGCCAGAAAGCCTGGCTCGTTTATTAAATGAGCCGGACTCGAGCTCAGCCAGGCTCGTTCGGTATTGACTCGGGTTCGACTGGGTTACACAGTTTGAAAAAAAACAGTAATATGTAATATATAGCAGATTCTATACAACTCTCAGAACACTTAATTCAATTAAATGACAGTATATAAAAGTGTACTGAGATAAATATAAAACCCAGCACTTAGACCCATTCAATGCCCTAGATGTTAATGTTTTTTAATTTTTCCATATCTCAAAATCCTGAGTTTTAAGCATTATTGTTAATTATGTGTTTTTCTTGGAAGATACCATTAATATGAGTAAATGAGCTGAAAACGAGCCGAGCTCACAAACGAGCTCTAAACGAGCTCAGTTGAGCTCGGCTCGTGAACTCGGCTCGTTTAGTTAATGGGCCACAAATGAACTGAACACGAGCTGGGCATGTTTAATCGAGCCAGACTCGAGCCGAGCATCTCTAGCTCGATTAACTAAACGAGCCGGACTTGGGCCGACAAAAAGAACCACGAGC
Organism: Agapanthus africanus; assembly: GCA_030015575.1. Taxonomy (NCBI): domain Eukaryota; kingdom Viridiplantae; phylum Streptophyta; class Magnoliopsida; order Asparagales; family Amaryllidaceae; genus Agapanthus; species Agapanthus africanus. Next base: position 36,596,401 of record CM057339.1, read on the forward strand.
CGAACTCTGGCTCGAGTTCGGCTGGCTCGAGTTCGGCTTGTTTACACCCCTAATGGAGAGTGTAGAGTTAGTTTTGAAGTCAATAGAAGCAGAAAAAGACCTACGCATATTTTCCATCGAAGAAATTGACAGAGAAGACTTAAAATCCCTAGCTTTCTCCTGATCCTCTACACTCAAGACGCCAGTAGACATAGCTACAAGAAACAGAAAGAATGAGAGAATAAGACTTAATGAAGAAACGGTAGAAGAAAAAGATGGATCTTTCGGGGTGACGAAATCAGCGACAACTCATGGATTTTGGAAGGCCTAAGCAAGAAAAATGACGACGCTTCCTTTCCAAGTTTTCCTTTTTTCCTCTAAGAAAAAGACGGGATTGATTAATGACCACATGATGAGAAAAGCCACGCGGGACAAGGACGAAAGCCACGCGGGACAAGGACGAAGGACCACAATCAATGGATCCCAACTGTCAAGATCCAGTTTTTAAATCTCTCTCTACTTGTATCTTTACTATAAAGTTTGTATATGAATTCCTTTGGGGAACTCATTTGAGATGCATGAGTTACAGGTACAATTGTGTGACGGTCATGAAAAGTTGGCAAATGTTCTGCATGCATACATTTAGGGGTAGATAGTGAGAATATATATATCCTGGCTATTTTCTGCATCTGACGAACTTAATTCAAATCAGATACACAGGAGAAAGCTAAAAAAATGAAATAATTCAAAGAACACATCGTGTGAGTATTTAAAAACACACTTTATTCCAGCAGAATATATCAAATTAATCCTTCAAGAACACAAAAAATCAACTCAAACAACATAAACTCATCACAAACAAGCATCTGCCAAAACAAAGAAACATATGAAGCAAAAGCTCCAAGACAGTGGTAATGTACAAAGTAAATCACAAGACCTTCACCTCATATTCTTGCAATGAATCAAACCAATTGCAGGTAGAATTAATTCCTATAGCACTCACATTGTCTGAATCAGCTGCTGAAAGTTTGGATCGTATGCTGCTTTTATAATCTATCCATCATCTTTGCCACCTCCTCTCTGAAACAAGATTTCAATATCCAGATGCTTAGCATATGTCGATCGTTTACGCAAAAAAGAAAGAGAAAAAAGATGATGGCTCGTATTGTCACTCCTGTGACTTTTTATCATTAATTTGTATAGTATACAATTTAATACCGAAATGACACATACTACAACATGCCAAAGACATATATCCTTGTTAAGCAGTTCTGGAACAGATTATATTGCCAAATAGGAAAAATAATTTTATATCGTATCAAAATTACGATAACCAGACGATAACTAGAAGGCGATGAATTTTACTAAGAAAAAATAATACCCAAGTTCATACTCCGAGCTAGTGATCTTTCTGGTTATATGTCAAGACTTGAGCATTCTGCCCTGGGCAAAGGGTAATTTTAGTAAACTATCCTTAACTACCCGCTGTTTTCACTAAACTATGTTCAAGTTTTTTACAGAATCACTAACTTTAAGATTCATCTGATATTCTAGAGGATTGATTGCAGATTATTTACTTAATAAATATCGAGACAAACTATTACCTGCAGAATTATGTGGCGATTGAGTACCAGTGCCTTTAGCTTGTGATGTCGATCTCTGAATGCGAGGCGAAGAACCCTGCTTTCCATTTGCAATAGGCAGCGAATGCCTCTTCTTCAAATGACTGTCTTTGTTATGAAAATCTGGGCTTGATTTTGGAGATATATTTAAAAGAGCTTTAGCCCTTGCTGACTCTGTGGCTTGCATGTAACTCGGAATGGAATCGCTAGTAGTGCTAATCCTAGGCTCTTGATCAATATGATCAGGTCTAGCTGTCCCCAATGAGGTCCATCTCTTCTCTATTTTTGAATCTTTGGCATTGTTAGATGGTGACTTTTTTCCTACTTGAGAAATTAGTTTTCCGTCGGGTTTTTTTCTCTCTCTTTTATTCTTTTTGGCGTTCACCGAATTTTGGCTTGATGAAGTTCCATGCAATTCTGGGGTAGGTGGCTCTATTGAATCAAAAGTAGCGGTAGAATTGGGCAGTTTTCGATCAATTTCCTCCACATTTGCTGATTGAATAAGATCTTTATGCAAGTTAAGGGACTTTGCTTCAGTGTTTCGAGGATCAAAAGAAATATCACATCCACCATTGGCATCAAAATTTTGTCTTTCGAGAGATCCAAGTTCAAGCACATTTTCTCCCCCTTCAGCTTCTGACCTATCAGGAGAGTCGAGCGTAGAAGAAATCGAAATTTCGGTCCCACACTCTGAAGCGGCAACTTGAACCCTTGGATCACAAGAAAATGAGCTGTCAAAAATAATGTCCTTAGGCTTTATCGAAGAATCCTCATGAAAATGTGAATTATCCAACTTTGAATCAGCTGAATCGGACTTATCAAAGATTGAGTCATGCACTATTTCTGTAGGTGTATCTGTTTGTATTGATATCTGGCTCGAAAGAGAAGCAAGATTTTCCATATGTTCCTCGACCTCTGTGTCTTTCTCTTGCTTCATGTCTAAATCATTCTTTTCAATAGTTATCAAATGCATTTCATCTTCACTTCGCTCTTTGGATTCACTAGGAGCTAATTTTGAATCAGAAGATGCAGAAAGATCAACAAATGTGCCATCATTTCCATTTTCGTATTCCGATGGCTTAGAGTTATCTTCTTGTTCTTGAATACCTTGAAAATTTTGCTCAAGTTGCGGCCCTTCAGTTAGGGTTAGAGTCATCCATCTCTCTAACCACTTCCATGCTGAATCGGATTTTGAAATATCACAGTTTATGTAGATCGGCTTTGTTTTCGGTGTAGATTCCAAGAGCTTGAAGAGATTTAAGATATCATATAAGTGTGCAATAAATCATATTCAAATGAAAGAAAAAGAGCACAATTTGCATCGTAGAAGAATAAATACACAAGATTACCCAAATAATACCTGACGAGCAAATCCATTAGAAAGCAAACTTTTAGGTTTTCTCTTTCCCTGAAATCAAAAGAAAAGGAGAAAAGACAAAGAGTCAAACGAAGCTGCAATGAAACAAAATGCTGTTTATTTCGCATTGTAGCAATTATAACACTTAAGGACAATATCAGATTCGAGCTTTTTATTTATTATTGTTAAGGCGTGAAGCACAGATTCCTAAAACGTTCCATAAATAACATAACAGAAAATCAGTAGGCCATTTCCATTGAAATTCACACCAGGTTGGTGAAAAACAGCATGATTATAATTGTTAAGAACTCAAGTATCTGACATTAAGTTTATCTGAAAAAAATCATCAGATCATAATTACAGTTAATTATGATAAAAATTAGCGTTACCAGGACATCTGCATTTTGCATATCCGTCTGGGATTTCTCATCCTGTTGTCTACGTGCACGACGAGCCCGTATAAGCACTTGCATTTTGATAATAGCTTGTGCACAGCGTAAAGTTCCAACAGCCTGTCTCCTAACCAAATGTCCACGCACAGCAGCTTGCAACTTGACGACATTCTTAAGTTTAGGGAGCTCTCTTCGAACCTAATATATTTGTAGGATACATGAGAAATTTAATATTAAGCCAAAAAAACCATCTTTAAATAAAAGTTTCAGTTGCACAATCACCCCTGTATAACATTTATTAGCGTAAATATTCACTCTGCTCATCAACTAAAACTCATAAGTCATAACTACTCTCAAATTCAACTCTAAACAACTCAAATGATTATCTAATTTTGCTATAGAAGGTAGAACTTGTTTGTGCTGTTTAGAATAGAAGCTGAGTATTTCTTTTAGTGTTTCAGATGAAGAATAGAGTAGGTGTTTGTGCTGATAAATCACTTGAGGGGCTATAAGTGCTATATGGAATAAACTATAAAGGTGTCTATGAAATTAACCCTAAAAAAATAAAAGATTAGCAAAAAGAAATAGATTATTACCAGGTAACCGCGGATAAATGCCTGAATTATGACCCCATCAGATTCCTTGATGTTGTGATCGATGACATTGGAATTTGTATCCGGAACAAGTGGAGCAATTAATTCTGATTTACCTGAAACTGATAACACTGGTGGCACTTCATTTGGTGTGTCTTTCAAGAGAGAAATTTCAGAGACAGATGGATTTTTTGGACAATGAATGTTAATGGATGCGGTATCTTCGATTTCCTTGTCATAGCTATCATATATAGGTTCTGAAATAATAGTGCTGCTTGGCACTTGATGTGTAGCTGATTTCTTCCGGAAACTCCACATGCGTTTATCTGAATGAACCTTGCTCTGAGAAAAAGGCTTAAATATGTTAATATGAGACATTTCTCTCAGCAATTAGTTAAAAGCTAAAAGAAATTTTGTGGAAGGTGAGAATGCAAATGCAATATAAATGACAAGAACAGGATTTGGATTATGGATATAAATTTTAGCTGTATTAAGGTGAAGTGTACAGGAGAAATTGCACTTTTAGATGGGTATTTAATATATTGGGAACAGGAAAAACTATATAGGAGAATAGAATATGTATAACGTCGTAATATCAAGAGTTACATTGAGAGAGAATGCATGTAATTTTGGTATATAAAAGTGTGGATAGGAGCACGGAGTGACTTCAGCGAGAGTAATTATAGAAAAAAACATCTCAAGTCAATGGAATGTCATGGTTGTAACACAAATTAAGAGGAATATTTGGAAACCTATATGAATAGTGAGGGGAAATTCATGAGTTACATACTAGGACCTTTACTTGGACGCAAACCACAAATAGAGATGGAAGATTAGAAGGCACCCACTCAGGGGCAGATCCAAGGTGGGTCGAGGTTAGGCAACTCGAAATATCCTATTTATATGTAACATATGGGCATAAAATAATTGTGGTGGATATAATCATGAAACCACATTTTAGTTTTGAGTGGTTATTGTCATGCCACTAATTAGTTATAAGAACTATTATAACTCCTTGATTGAAGGAGTTATATAAAGTGAGTCCTTGCCTATACAATTAATATGAGAAGACTACACAAATCAAGAGATCAAGACTTGTCAATAAAGTTGTGTTCCACCCATCAAGAAAACCCTAAAGCTTTGGAGTTGGCAAGAAAGAATAATTGAATCGTGGTTTCTTTAATTTTATAATCATGGGCTAAAGGTATGTTTCACTAAAATGTACATGAGATTATTCAATCACTAAGCATGCTATATACACTTTAATGAAATTTTATTATAGAAGCTTCACAACATAATTGACCTACACGGTTAAAACTTGACATAGATGCTCTTGTTTTAATGCAAAAATCCTAGCCAGCGCATGCCTCAAGAGTAAAAGAAAGTATATCATAAACCCTTGATGGTAATTCATCTGTTTAAGCTTATGCACCTCGAGAGCATCCCCTACTTTATCTAGGAACGAAAGAGTTTAGCCAGAGTTTTACAAGCAAAAAACATAAAACAAATTGAAACATTTAGAATATAAAAACATAACACTCAACCCTCACCATAACTTCGAGTTTTGGTGTAGTGGCAAGGACTTTAAATGGTAGGAGCGTAGCCCAGGTTTGATTCCAACCAGACGCATTATTTAAATTGCTGACTAAGAATAAAAATATCGTTGTGCAAAAAAGTCCAGCAGGTTTGGGACTAAAAGGGCCTCAAACTGTGGAATGTTAGCCAATCCTCACGTCGTAACATAGGAGCTTTAGTGCAATGGCTGGGACTTTAAGAGACACATTCCCTAATGGTAGTTGAATGAACGATTTAGGAATATCTAAAGTTATTATTCTAAAAACTCAACCTGAGATGTCTAAAATTCATTCCAAATTCATTTTTTAAGAAAGATGGATATATTCAAAGTAACCCTAGCCAACTAAAACATTTCATTGAAAAATTGAAATGAGACGTCTCTAAAATTCACCCTATCTCATTTCTTTTAACTCTAAAGAATTGGAATTCAGAAGTGATGAATTCTTTCGTAGTTAAGATGATTCGAAATCCAATAACAGACCGAAGATATTTCCTTTTAGTAGAGTTAGACCCTTGCAAATCCCAAATCAGAACTCAAACGCCAACTCCAAAGGGAAGTGCATTCAACTCTAAATAAAACACAGATAAAAAGCCAAAAGAATAGATGAAAATATCGGCAAAGCCACAAACTTTCACATTTCTCCAGTTAAAAATATCCCATTCACTTTCACACAGAAATTTCGTTCTCTTTATCTTTTTCTTTAGCTCAAATTACACTAAAATACACGATCGATGGAGAATTGAGCAGAGTTCAGATCTAGCGCGCAGTGAACTAAACCATATCAATGTGTCTAAATATTCAAAATTCGAAGAAGTCAATTGATGAAAGATCATTAAAATGCAAACCTCAGGCGAAGGAACAGGATCTTCGTCGTCATCAACCTCATCGCCATGAGCGCAAGTGATGATCTTTAAGCACGAGCTCTTAGATCTCCCCATTCTCTCTCTCTCTCTCTCTCGAGCTTTTGCAATTGAATTCGAAATGGCGGAATTAAAACGCCCTCATTAAATCTAATTCACTCACGGTACTCGCGTCCGCCATCCCTCGCTCGCCGTTTGCATCACTAATTAATTAATTTAAATTACAATAAAATATAGTTCTTTTTTAAGGAATTAATGCTGGTACGCTAATTGATGGAGCTCATGGATCTGTTAACTTCCGTTGATGATATGTAACGAGTGGTGATGGATGGCTGAGATTGGGTCTAAGGGTTTCCCCTTGATGTGTGTGGATCTCAAAGGGCTTGATTTGAGAATGAAGCCGAGCTACCTGCAAGGAAGTCCCGGGATGGTTGTACCACGGAGGACCCTCCGACGATCTAGTTAGTCGAAGTATTTGGGCAAAGTAACGGCTTATTGGGGTGAAATTGCCTTACCTGAATCGTCTGAGAGGGATTTATATAGTGGCAGCCGTGGGCTGGCGGGCGCGAGATTCACGCCAGCCATTACGCCCCTGGCGTTACGCCTGTGTGAAAGGCGGGATTTCCCATTAATAACGAGATATGCTCGTTAATGGGGGAACACGATGGCGTGGAACGAGGGATCGTGGACGGCGGATATCTCGCGTCAGGCGAGATTCGCGAAGTAGTGGCGGAGACGCCTGTGGCCTGTGCTGTGGGTCGGTCGATGAGACCGAGAAAGCTAAGCTCGGCGGAAGGCTCGAAGACGAGCGGGAGGCCGAGCAGGCTTGGTTCATGCGATAGCTCAGGGACAAGCTAGCAAGGCTGAGGGAACTCAGCATGCGGGAGGGCTTGGAGGCGAACCAATGGTTGTTTGTAAGGCGGGCACAGGAGTGGTCGGGAAGGCCATTGAAGGTCGGGAACATTCTCAGGTCGAAGGCCCGGGACATGCTTCCAATGTACCATTCTTGTTCCTTTCACGTAAGCCTTAGAACACGTCATCTGCCACGTGTCATGATCTGGGGAGTGCTCGGTACCGAGCATCATCAGTAATTAACTACTAAGAATTTTGTCTCGATATGCTGCTACGGTAAATAGGCATGTGAGGCGGTACGTGTACTACATGGTGACCTGATCCCCGCGTCACGAGATTGGCGAGAAACTGACCAATTTTTCGCGAGAATTTCGCCGATACGAGATACGTCGCCGGGGAGCGTGGGTTTCTCAGGACCCACTTAAATGAACCTATGCCTCGCCTTAACACATGTTAATTGCACAATGGATAATACAAGATCGGGCCCACTTCTCATTCCATAATTTTTTGAAACAAATTTAAGGCATCTTGAAGTTCATAAATGTGAAGTTCAAGGTCCAAATTGCCCTCCAAGGACAGCCCAAATTTGTTTCTTTCTATATTTCCTGTTACGATGAATTACATCTTATCGTTTAGACGGCAAGATTTTTATAGAAAAATATAAAACAATAATAATATTTCCATCAGTGGAATAAAAAAAACGATACCATGAGTCCACAATGTTTTTTGAGGATCGTCTAGACATGTTTTTGCATGTGTTTCTTCCTGGTGAATTGCGCTCAAAACACTAAAAAAAAATATACAATTGGTCTAAGTCATAGCCAGGCTCCTTGATGATACTCATAAGTGGGAATTCCCCAGATCATGACACGTGGTAGGTGACGTGTCCCGGGGCTCACGGGACAGGAGCAAGCACGATACATTGAAGGCATTCCCCGGTCCTTCGCCCCGAGGGCTAACCCGACCTTCGATGACCTCCTACACGCTGGACTTCCTCAGCCCTCCCAGCTCGCCTCCGAGCTATCATAGAACCGAGCTTTCTCGGCATCCCGCCGAGCTAAGCCTTCCAGGTCTTCCGAGCAACCAAGGATGCAGAGCCCAAGCGCCTCCGCCATGGCTCCGCGTATCTCGCCAGAGGCGAGATATCCGCCACCCAACATCCCGTGTTTTACGCCGCCGTATCCCATCATTAACAAGCGTATCTCGTCATTAATGGGGGGATCCCGTTATTCACATAGGCGTAACGTCAGGGGCGTAACCGACAGCGAAAATCTCATACCATCTCGCTCTAAGCGACCACTATAAAAAAACCTCTCTCAGACGACTCAGGTAAAGCAATTTCAATCCAACAAGCCGGCACTCTGCTCAAATTTCTCGGCTAACTTGATCGTCGGAGGGTCAACAGTGGTACAACCACCCTGGGACTTCATTGCAGGTAGCTCAGCTCTACCCCTAAAATCAACCCATTAAGATCCACACGCTCAAGAAGACAAGTATCAAAGTCAACCTCAACCCTTCATCAGCACTTGCAACAGATAGACGGAGGACAACATCTGAAGGAGATCCATGCCTCCATCAGTTGGCGCCGTCTCTGGGAAGAGATTTTTCCACCCATCGAAAGTTGATCTTCCGCTCTCGACTACATGGCGAGCGAAGACCGTGACGATCCCAGCACAAGCCGCCACCCTCCCCACAACGGAGGCACGGACGGATCTACTCCCCCTCTGAATGCCATCCATGCCCTCTCGGCAAGGATCGATAGGCTCGCATCCATAGTCGACGCCCTTTTCCGTATCCAAACGGCGGGCCCAACCCCCCAGGTCGCCATTCCCCCTCCCAGGGATCACGACCTCCGCAGAGAGGCGGATGACACCGCCCACGCTGGGACCACCGAACAACGCCGCGCTCACTCCGGCAACCACGACTCCCCCGCGGTGACTGATTCGGTGACCCGCTGGGCGCCACATGGCCCCACGCAGAGGTCTCGCGAAAGAGCCCATCGTCCTGAGGCCCGTCGCGTTCCCGTCCCTCCCGAGGAGGTATCGGTCATCTCGCCTGCACCCCGGCATGACCGACACCCCCTCTCGACGGGATCGCACAAACGACACTCGCCGCGACGACTCAAGAAGGACATCGCCTGGGGACCTACATAATTTGATAGAACGGAATCGGAGTCGCAGCCAGGCGCAGGCTGCCAGCGGGAAGAACCGCCGCTCTGAACCGAATCCTCGAGGTATCACGACCGCCTTGACGCCCTCGAAAAGAAAATCGAGGGTATACACCGGGAGGATCATCCATCAGGTGAAGGGGTCAGGTACGCCGCTGACTCACTTATGAAGCCCTTCAGTGAGGATTTGCTCGCCGTACACATCTCGTCCAGGAACAAGCCTCCCAAGATGGCCCTCTTCAACGGGAAATCTGATCCAAAGGACCATCTGGATGCATTTACGGTGGGCATGAGCTTCCAGGATAACTCCAACGATGCCCAATGCCGAGCATTTCCCGCCACCCTCATTCGGGCTGGACGGGACTGGTTCCGAGGACTCACGCCACGCTCCATCTATACCTATGATGAGCTGACCGCCCAGTTCCTTGGCCACTTCGTCGAAAACAGACGACAGATTTGAACTGTCGATTACCGCTTCACCATAAAGAGTGGGGATAAGGAATCCTTTAAAGGATACGTCACGCGCTTCTACAACGCCCTTCTCGAGATTCCCGAGCACCGAGACGAAACTGTCATCACCGCCCCAAGGTCGGGTCTTAAGCACAAAGAGTGGCTCCACTCTTTTGCATTAGCGCAACCTAAGACCATGGCCGAGGTAAAAGCTTGGACCGAGCGAGAGATCCAACTCGAGTTTGAGGTGAATACCAACATGTCCCGGGGCGACCAAGCCGACCAAAAGAAGAGGGGCAGAGAAGAGAAGATGAAGGTCGATCGGCCAAAACCATACTCCCCAAAGTTCCAGGAGTATACTCCTCTCAACATCTCCCAGACTGAGCTGTTAGAAGAGGCGAAGGGCGAGCAATTCTTTGAGCTCCCACCGGTCACCCAGAGCAGCTAAACGTATCCGTGGCCCGTACTGCGCCTTCCATAGGTCGCAGGGCCACCCGACCGAGAACTGTAAACAACTCTGCGATTACATCGAGGGGTTGATCCACTCTGATCACCTGGCGAAGTACCTGTGGGATAAGCGACAGGCGGATAAGCAACGTGAGAACCAGCCTCCTCCCGGCGAATTAACGATCGGCCAAATCATGGTCGTTTTCTCGGGACCTGCCCGTAGAGTCGGCGAGACTCATCGCCTCCTACCCGTCAAGGGAACAAGTGACCCGCCCAAGAAGAAGTGCAGGACCGTTGAGCCCATCATCTTCACTGATGAGGACCTCACGGTATAACCGTGCCTCACAACGACCCTCTCGTGATCACGGCATGGGTCCACCGTTACGAGGTCCAGAGGATACTGGTAGATTCCGGGAGCTCGGCAGATATCCTCTTCTATGACTGCTTCCAGCGTATGGGGCTGGGGCCGTCCGACCTACGGCCAACCTCCCACGTCCTATCGGGGTTTACTAACCACTCCATCACGGCCGAGGGAGTGGTCACCCTCCTCCTCAACATTGGGGAAGCTGGCCATACGAGGACCATACCGGCGAAATTCATCGTCGCTGGGATTCCCTCATCCTACAACATCCTCTTGGGACGCCCGATGTTAAATGCCCTCTGGGCTTAGATCTTGACTTACCACCTCACAATCAAATTTCCATTGGATCAAGGGGGATAGTGTAAGGTTCCTAGGCACACTAATGAGGTCTCACAAGGTATCAACCATGCCGATTTCAAAATTTTACGGGTGCCGAGAAACCCTAATACGGATCGTTAACTAAATATTTAGGCGACAAAAGAAACTAGTTAATTATTTAACTAAGTGAACGGAAATACAACCTTTGTAGATCCGGTTCTCCACCTCCATAGCTCCGTGATGAAGTCCCCTCGCTGTACAAATCGCATCCCGGACTCTAGCATCGGCTTCATCGGAGAAATGGGCGGGCTTGGTCGTCGGCTTCGATGCCGAAGATGATCTACGTCGAGGCATCACTAGATCAAGCTCCAACTTCACCAAGCCATGAAACTTGTGAAGAAAACACCCTATACTACTTGGCAAGAGGTAGAGGATGAAGAAATAGGAAGTGGGTTCACTTTAGAATTGGATTTCTCACTTGATTCCATCACTTGCCATTGATGAGGCAAGCTTTTCTTTCTTGTGAAGAAGAAGAAGAAGAAGAAAGAATATGATAAAGTGTTATTAAAATAATTGAAAAGAATTGATTCTTATCATATTCTAACCTTAGTTAAGTGTAGAGAATAGACCATGGTTAGAAATGATGGTTAGGGTTAAGCAAGAGATAAGAATGGTGGACTAGGTCAAAGCTTCATGAAGCTTCAACAAAACTACAAATGAAGCCACCATTCTTTTCTTATCATTTCCAAAATGAATAAACAAATAAATAAAGAAATAAGCAAAACCCTAATCATCAACTTAACCATGGTTTAATTCTTTACACTTAACCAAATAAGCATGTATCATCAAACATGATACAATCATGTGCACAAAAGTATATCACATATACAACTTGCACAATTCAAGTGAGAAAATCCATTTAAAGTGAACCAATACTAGTTAATGCAAAGTAATATATCAAATATATAATTATACATTAAATCATTAAATCAACACTTGATTTAACGATCCGGTCATATCGCATATAACCGACTAGTATCCTATGTATCGGCTTACCGAATCAATCCTTGATTCGATAACTAGGTTATATCGCATACAACCTTTCGATACATTTATCGCGAGAATAGAATACGGTATCACATACACGCATTATTCTCGGTCCCGCACATATCTCATATGCGCTCCTATTTCGTTTCGCTTGAGCCAGGAAACCTCTGTGTAGGACTCTAAAGACTCATCAATACGCCAGCAGTAGATGATGATCATATCAAACACCCACAAGCCGCAAGCGGTCTGCTAAACGTAACGGCCACCCGGGTATTGAGCGATCAGAAGATCGACGAGCAAGCCCGCTCACACTCCTGTGAATCCAACCAGTAACACTTACCGTACAGTCCGGTCTCGTCGTCTGATATGTCGCATATCTCGCCTAGGGGTGGTAAACGTCAGACCCCAATAGCTCGATAAGTCGTGTCGATATGAGGTCTATAACAATTCGAGAAACTACTAGTAACACTTACCAGTAAATCTCAGCAACCCTGGCCAGGGATTTCCGGTTATAGCCAATCGAACACAGCGCAACATCAACTCCCTATACCGGGAGAGACGAATCCCCTCCTATCGCTCATTGCCTCCATGTGATTCGGGACTGTACCCAAAAACCACCGTTTTGCACGCCCTCTTGGACGTGGTAAGATGGAAATCAAAGCACAGTGGGAACCACACAAGACTCTATGACGATCTCGGGTCAACAGACTACTCTGTACCAGTGTCACCAGAGAACTGCCCATCTGACGTAAGGTATAATACCATCTGGGAGTTCTCGGCGAGTCCGTCCAGTGTACCCAGTCTCCACTGAGCACCCGTATATCATCTCTGATGTCAAACACCAATGGATATGGGATCATCCATCGCCCATCTGTATGGGTCGAGAAGGTATATGCTAGTCTACTCTGGTATATCGATGCCCCGTCTCGATACACCCACGACTAGGGACCTTGAAGGATGTACTTATGGACTACCATGTCCCCACTAGTATGATCTGCATCATAGTCCAGGTAGTCAAGTACATATCCTAAGGGCTTTACCAACATGTAACAGAAAGACAATCAGTATACACGTTAAGGTAAAGAGCAACCAGATAGCATACTATCATGTCGAGCAAGAAAGTCCTCCCTATATATGTCCAAGCATCCACTACAATATACATCCTATGTATAGTAATGGCCTCTAGGGCATACATATAACTAACAATCTCCCACTTGCACTAGGGCCATCTGTAGCAGTGGTTGTAGTATCTCATACTCAACCATCCCATAAAAGTCTCTCTCTGGGAATAGGCCTTCGTGAGTGGATCCGCCGTGTTGTTCTCTGAGTCTACCCTCCTAACCTCGATCACCCTGGAGATCAACCATCTCCATGATCAGGTGACACTGCCTTAGAATATGTCTGGATCACTGATGGGACCGGCGTTCCTCGGTATAAGCCACAACTCCATTGTCACACAATGGGAGGAACAAAGTTCATCTCATGAACCAATATATACACCCAGACAGCCTCTTTGGTAGCATCTTAAGTAGCGATTGTTCCCCTCCGAACGGCGGCCAGGACTTCATGTCCGTGCCTGAGGTTCGGGGCAGATGCTATTTGGTTTTATCCGTCTATCTCTCCGAAGATGCCAAGTTGATTTATGGCACCGAGTATCGGAGGTTTAGACGGATGCGGCCGATGTAGCAGACTTTGTCAGATTCCCCCTCAGGGTGAGGGGTTTTTGATTGTGGGGACGCTCTTCCCTGCAGGCGCAAGCCCCTGCAGTTAATTACGCTATCGCGTTGCGATAACAACTTTCTCCTTCTCCAGAATTTCACTTCGTGTCGTGTATGTTTATTTTGTTTGTGGTTGCCCGTGGATTGTATACGGAGACTGAGTAATGCCGTCGCCCGTAGGGCGTGGATTAGTCCAAATCCGTATTTGCTTAGATTTGGGTTTGGTGTTTTTAGTTTAAGGATGCATTAGTCGCGTTGCGACTAGGATCAACTTAAACATTCATCAAGGATACGCTAGTCCTGTTTTGGACTAAGATCGACCTGACGTAGTGATTGATTTAATTATCCGGCCGTCGGGACTCGTCACCTCTCTGACGTCGTTGAAGGATTACAACGACATACGTCTGAGGAGTTCCGAGATGTACCCTTGAACCAAAGTTGGTTTGGAATTTTATTGTTTATTTAGATGTCTAAGGACACGTTAACCGTATTTGGGGTTAAGATCAACTTAGACAGGACCGTTTAGATCCGACAAAAGAGCGTTTGGGCCCTATCGTGTCAGTTTAGGGACGTAGCGGTCCATATTCCAGTTTAGGGACGTGGTGGTCCATTATTAGTTTAGGGACGTTTCGGTCCGTCGCCAGTTTAGGGACATAGTGGTCCGTCATTAGTTTAGGGACGTCTCGGTCCGATTTTAGTTTAGGGACGTCTCGGTCCGATTTTAGTTTAGGGACGTCTCGGTCCATCGCCAGTTTAGGGACGTGGTGGTCCGTCATTAGTTTAGGGACATTTCGGTCCGATACCAGTTTAGGGACGTAGTGGTCCGTCATTAGTTTAAGGACGTCTCGGTCCATTATTAGTTTAGGGACGTTTCGGTCCATTATTAGTTTAGGGACGTTTCGGTCCACGAGTTTAAGGACCCCGCAGTCCATATCGATGTATGGTCGTCGGGACCCGTCACCTCTCTGACGTCGTTGAGGAATTACAACGACGGATGTCAAAGGAGTTCGGAGATGTACCCTCGAACCGGATGTAAATTGATTTAGGAGAGCAGCTGTACTCAATCAATTTAATTTAAGGACTTATGGCCACGATTGGGCTAAGTCCATTTCAACATGGTATTTTTTTTATTTAGGCTCTACCCACAGAAGACATAGGATATCAGTTTATTTTAGGTCCTGCCCATTTGCGAAGTATCTACTTTGTTTGGGCTTTGCCCCTTTTTTTTTTTTTAAAAATGCATAGCATTCTGGATATTTTTGTTTGGGCTCTGCCCATTTATAAATGATGCAAAGCATCTGTTCTTGTTTAGGCTCTGCCCCTTAAAATAATGCATTTGCGATTTGTTGAGCCTGTTAGGCCTTCTTTTAATTGGGCTTGGCCCCTTTTTTTTTAATGCATCTGCGTTTGCGCTAAGTAATGAGCGCAAGTCCATATGGTGATGACACGTGTCGTGTTTTGATGAGCGCAAGCGCACTAGCGCAAGCGCGCTAGCGCAGTGCAATGCGCTGTTGCGCTGCGCTATTGCGTTGCTGACACGTGGCGCGCTCTCGGCGAGTTGCGCCAATTCCAGAGAGCAAAGTTCTATCTTAAGGGCGCTTAGCGCAAGTGGTTTTATGGCCGACACGTGGCGCTCTCTTAAGAGCGCAGCGGCGCAACTTGGAAGTGTAAAGCACTAAAAATCTTTTTAGATTCCAGAAAGGAAGTGCAAAGCACTGTTTAAGTTCTTGATCTAGATCAGATCAAAGAAAAATAAATTTCTTCTTTATTCGAAGAACCAGAGGTTCACAAAAGTGCAAAGCACTATTCTTTTATTTTATTTTATTTTTTTACATTGTTTTTAAAGAACCAAAGGTTCACAAGAAGTGCAAAGCACTGTTCTTTTATTTATAAAGATCATTGATCTTATTTTTTTTTTTTAGACTAATGGTCTATTAGAAGGAATTTCTTCTAATCCATGAAGATTCTTTACCTTTTTTTTTTTTTTGAAATCTTCAGAGCTCTCTCTCTGTTTAAAGTTCTTGAGTTCTCCAGAAAAAAATGTTCATGCCCTTGAATTGAGGCTTAAGGTCCTTTTTATAGTGCTCACAAATTAGTTAAATTTGTTAAAGAGATCATCCTCTGAGTGATTTGGGGAATTTTCCCTACCGTTGGATCTTTGATCCAAGGGCTTCTGCTTTGCAGAAGAAAATCTTCTTGTTTCAACAAGAACAGAAAAGATTTCTTAAAAATCTTAATTTAATTTGGCGCAGATGCCTCAGCGCGTGACGCGTGTCATGTAGCGCAAAGCGCAGCGCAACTGCGCTAGCGCATCTGCGCTGACACGTGTCGCGCAGCGCAGAGCGTAGCGCAACTGCGCTAGCGCATCTACGCTGACACGTGTCGCGCAGCGCAGAGCGCAGCGCAACTGAAGCGTTGCTTCAGGCAAATAGAGCTCTGCTCTGATTGGGCGCGTCTTCTTGGGCGCAGCGCTGATACATCTGCGCCTGACACGTGGCGCGTTGTGCTCAGCGCAAAGGATCTGAAGCTGTTGCTTCCTTTAAACAGAGCTTTGCTCTGATTGGGTGCGCTGCGCTAATGTATCTGCGCTGGACACATGGCGCAGAGCGCGCAGCGCAAAGGATCTGAAGCGTTGCTTCAAAAATTTAAATTTTGAATTCAAACAGAGCTTTGCTCTGATTGGGCGAAACAAATGCCCCCCCGCCGTTGCGCTCACGTGGCGCACACGTGAGTGCAACGATGGCAACCCCTCTTGACCGTTGGATTGAGGGGGAATTCCAAGAGGCGCAAGCGCCTTATAAATAGGGCCTTTTAACCCTTAGAAAATCTCACCATTTCTCTTGGATTTAGATTTCCAGAGCTCTGCTCTTTGCTTAAGAATTTCAGAGCTTTGCTCTTGTTTTCAGAACTCTAGAGCTTTGCTCTTATTTCCCAAAGTTTAGAAAACTTTAGGTAATAATTAATTTTAAAATTAAGTTAAGTTAATTTAAATTAATTTTAACCAATAGAGCTCTGCTCTCATGGATCTTTTGATCTGAAGAAATTCCCTTTAGGGTTTCATTAACAGAGCTTTGCTCTCACAAATTCATAGATCTACAGAGATCTTATTCATGGGTTCTAACCCATGAACAGAGCTTTACTCTTTGAATCCAATGTAGATCTTTTAGATCTGAAACAAATGAAGAATTTTTCTATAAGCTTTCATGGATCTTCTTTTTTTTATTTCAGAAATTTTAATTTTAAATTTCTTTTCAAAGACTTTCTTTTTGATGGAATATTATAGAGCTAAGCTCTTTCTTAAGGAATTTTAATTCTTTTGAGACCAGAATTTGACAAGTGTCATTCTGTGACAGAGCTTTGCTCTGAAAGAGGAGATTTTCTCCTTGTCTCTAGGGATTCTTTCCCCCCTTTTTTATTATGGGAATGTTCCCCCCAAGGACCAACTGACAATCTCATCCAATGATGAGTTTGTCTTCTTAATTGACGTATTGTCATTTAGATTTTGTGGGTCCCTCTTTGGTCCCCTACTCACTGCACTGTGGTGCGGTGTAATTAATTTTGATTTTAATTTAATTAATGCATTTTCTTTTTTTTTTAAATGTGAAACGTTGGGATTACAATACTGACGGCTACATTGCTCTTTTTGCAGCGATCATGTCTGAAGACACTTCATTCCCGTTTGTCCGCTCGGAGGAAGGATTCCCAGAGGCGCCTTTGGACCGTGAGGTCCTGACCATGATCAAGGCATACGACCCTGAGCATAAGAGTCTCCACCTTTGAGGGTCGTGGTATAATCAGATCATTATGGGCCGACGGAGCTTTACATGCGCGGTGCCGTCAGAACCCATAACGGCGATTCATTATGCTACCCCACCCTCGGTGCAGTATGCCGTGGAGCTGGCAGACTGGACATCAAAAGGCTTTCTACATCCCGCTATAGATGCGATACCGGTTCAGCGTCCTATGGTTTTGGACATCCTAGGACGTCGTATCTGTCAAGGTGAAGCGCGGCCTTGGGGGCAATCGTATAATCTTGGTCTGATTCCCCGCCACCCGATTGGCTATCTGCCGTGGGCCCGGTATATCCTGTCGACGAAGAAGTCGCAGTTGATAAGACTAGGATTGTACACCGCAGTCTACGTCTCTCTCTTCCAATATCCTACGCTCCCCACCTGGTGGCTCAAGGCCTTCTTGGAGCAATGGAATATTCCCACCCACACTTTCCTTGCCATGGATCGGGAAGTGTCAATTTCTCTGGAGGAATTTGCGGAGGTATCCGGCTTACCGGTGATGGGGGAATATTATGAGGAGCTGCTCCCAACAGACGTGTACGTTTTCGGAGCTAGGCCAATGGTAAGGGGGGTCACTCCGGATACTGCTGTTCAACACCAGTTCCCAAGCTTAATTAACGTGTTGAACATATATGAGTCTCTCTTCGTTGAACATGGGAGTCGAGGAGTTAACTTTGAGGATTTCATTGCTCGGTTCCTTCATCCCAACGCCCTCTCTGCGGCCACTGCCAAGTCTGCCACCCTTGAGGATCCTTTCGGTTTAGGTTTGGATAACCTGCCGGCGAGCGAAATAGGTCAAAAGGATTTTTTTCTTCCTAACTTTCCAACCGTGTCTCTTGCAGAAGTAGCGGCCCCTGGGATGGATGAGGAGACCTTTTTCTTGGGGTTTCTCGGGTTATGGTTGAGTTGGTTCGCTATCCCGATGCACTCTCATCGAATGCGACCCTCTGTCTTTTATCCAGCACATCGGATGGTCATCGGGGTGAAGGTAGCTGTTGGGATCGCCGGCCTGGCACACTTATACCACGGTCTCAGTCGAGCGGCGGATGCCAGTGAGCCCGGGGTTTTGCATGTGGTCTTCCCGATGCATTACTTCGCGTCGTGGCTCGAGTTACACACAGCGGGTGTCTTCGGGATGCATAAGAGGCCCTCGTTCTTTGACAAGAGCGGTTTTCCTCGCATTATACAACTGATCGGTGCATCAATTGTAAACCCCTCACAACGGAACGCTAGGGGCTTGCTCCTTCGCCCCCATACCGTCGAAGCCGGGATGTCCTTTGTCGATAAGGTGTTGACCGTTGGAAAGGTGTCTACCACCGTGACGCGGCCATTACAGGATATCTTTAAGGACGGAGCTTCTGTTTTAACGGCCCGGGAGACCCTCCACCTATATTCCATTAGACCGGGCTTTTTAGTTTTTAGGCAGAATGATGTGGCAATTTTTATGAGGTATAACCCACATCGTTTTGCTCAACAACTGGGATACGATCAAGGGGTCCCCTTGGAAGCCTTTTTGGTGGAACCAGCTGCCACTGAAGAGGGGATGGAGAACGCCTTGCACCATTTCATGCGCGTGAATACGACCTCTCGTTTTTTTATTAATGCGTCGACTTACGCTCCGAGACTCCTCAACGTGTACAAAGACTGGTACAATCATGCGACAGGGGCAGTCATAAAGGAGGAAAGGCGACTGTTGGTCGATCGTAAGGGTGCACCTCCAGGTACCGATCGCAACGCTCCCTTGGTTCCTAGGACCCCAGTAATCGCTCCCTTAAAAGATGCCGGGGGCAGACCATCACGCGCGCAAAGTCCTCCACGTGAACTATCACTTCCTGATATCGCGGAAGTACCTCCCGCACCCTGTGCTCAGGTGGAAGCAGTGGTTGTACCCTCACCGGAGTCTGGCGTGGGTGCGGACATCGGGACTCGTCGTCCCAGAGCAGCTGCTAAACGGAAGTCGATCCCTCGCGGGCCCAGGGTCGGAGGGCAAAAGAAAAAGAAGTCGCTCTTTGCAGCAGACGTTGCGTTCGTCCAGGAACCCCACGCTCCTTATTCCGAGGGTCTGCTCGAATATGGGACTAACGCGGGATTAGTGATGCCGCCGCCGGACGACACAGACTTGGAAGCTGCTCTCAGAGCTTCGGCATGGCTGGTGAAGCGTGATGCGTGGCTGGCTAAGCTTGCGCAATCAGGTAACTAGTAGTCACTTTTTCTTTATTGCAACGTATTTTCTTCGTCATTTCATTATATATATATTTAATTTTTTTTTTAACTAACGCTTTTTCTTTCTTTTCTTTCAACAGGCATTACCGATGAAGAAGCCATTGCCGCTTCTCTGAAGACTTTCCAGGAGGAGGAACGTCTCAGAGAATCTATGGGTCTGAGTAAGTTTCGATTCATCGAATTTTTTATTTTCCTTGCGTTATGGTCGATCTAACCTTTCCATCTTAATCGCAGGGGCTTCAATGCCGCTCCCTCCTAGTGACGTAGATGTTCTACCAGCGGCCGATGTTCCTGTTTCCTCTGGGACACCGCAGGAGGCTCATCTCGGAGAACCGATGAGAGATGCCTTAAAGGCTTTGGAGGCATCCCTGAATGAAGATGATGATGCTTTAAAGGAGGCATCACGGAGGTCCCTCATGACCGCTCGGGAGGAGAGGAAACAGTTGAGGCGTGAGGCGAAGGCGCGTAGGGCTGCCTTGGCTATGGGAGCGGGCCCTAGCACCGTTCCTCGAGCTGATACTCCCTCTGAAGAGGCCCCTGTCGCCCTGTCCACTGCCCGCAGAGGGGTGGCACGTGCAGCTCGGAGCGCGAACGGTAAATCCGCCTCAGGTAATGTTTCTCTTGGAGTTTTTGTTATAAGTATCTTAATGTCGTTTGTCCTTACATCTCTCATCTTGCAGGACCAAGTCCGATCGAAGGGGAGGCGGAAACCGTCAATCTCGAAGGGACAGAGGGGGCAGTACCTGCCGAACTCGAGCCGACGGTGGGCAACGTCATTGTGGCTTTGGAGCTTGGGGTAGAGGTTGAGGGGCCTGCAGCCGATAAGGTCACGGATGCAGAACCCGAAGTGGTGGCAGATGACGTGATCATTATAACTGAGCCCAAAGTGGCGGTGAATGAGGCGCTCGAGACCGTTGATCTCCCGGCGATGGTGGACGATACCACCGCCACTATTGAGCCTGATATGGTAGTGGGCGAGGTGGCCACGATTCCTGAAGACGAGCCAACCGCTCCTTCTCTGGAATCTGGCAATACTCCAGTCATAGCTCTTCCCGTCTACGGTCCTCCGCCGTCTCCCGGGCTTGCGAGCACGACGACGGTCCCTATTGAATCGGGCGATGAGGCCACAGGCGGTGGTCTCATGTCGATAGAGGAGGGAGTCGTCTCTGTTTCCGCCGGGAGCTCCTCAGGTACACCTTAAGTTGTTGTTTTTTATTTGCTCTACAACCTTTTCTAACAAGTTCATTTTTCGTAATGCAGGTGCAGCTAGTGTTGATGCCCCACTACTTGAGGGAGCTCCTTCCACGACTGCCTTGGCGATGGTTACCCCTCAGCCTTCTCTTACACCGTCAAAGATGTTGGAAGGTATGGGCTTATAACTTATTAATCCTATTTTTGAGATATACAGTTTATGTACTGAAGTCACACTGTTGTATCTTTCAGGAGTGCTTTTTGATCATCTTTATCAAGTGTTGCTCCCACACTTCTCCTTCCCATCTGAATTCGCCTCTCCGTCTGGTGGCGCTGGTGAGTACTTGTTCCCGATTGGTAGCTTTGTCTTTTTAGCGGTAGAATTATTTCCAACTCTCTCTTGTTGTGACTGCAGCGTTGCAAATCGAAGGAGGAGCAGGAAGATCGGCTGTGCCACCAGCCCTTCCGGACTTGCCACCTGTCTCCACTGGTATAGTAAACCATCTTATCAATGCTTCCTTCATATCTATTGAATCATCATCTAATCGCGTTTCGTCTTTTTCCAGCCGTCGTTCCAGTCTCGGTGCCTTTCGAGTCTCGCATTACAATACCGGGCGGCCCTTCCCAGCGGCGTCCGTCCTCAAAAGGTGCCGCGAATAGTTTGCGCATGTTGAGCGACTACATTGAGGAACTCGACATCGAAGCTCCTGTATCTGCTGAGGACTTCGCCACGACGGTTAACCCAATGTTGGCGATATTTGCCACTTTCCATGACGAGGGTATTGTTGCCTCCTGGGTTAACTATTGTCGGGAGGTCGAGGCTCGCCTTTATCAGCTGGAGTCAATGCGCCCGTCCCCCGAGACTTTGGCCTTGAGCACTCAATGGGGAGCATGGCTCGAGCAAAGCGCTTCTCGTTTCCGTCATCTGGAACAAGAAGTGGCTTTGAGGCTGAAGGAGTGCCAAGATTCTTCGAGCAGAACTGCTCGCTTGCGTGTCGAAGTTGAGGCGAACGCTGCTGAGGTAAAGACCGTGTTCGAGGGTCTTCTGGAGCGCATGTCGAATGGGCTGAGACTAAAGCGGGCACTTGATGTCGCCGAGCATGACACTCCAGGCCGTGAAGCTGCTTATCAAGCCGTTAGGGATCAGCTTGCCTCCGTCGCACAGCAACGGGCCCAGGTGGAGGCGGAGCTGGCAATCGCATCCAATCGGGAAAAGGCATGGAAGGAAGTGTACGAACAACTGATAGAGCTATTTAAGACGCTTCCTTCCCAATAGCTGCCTTTGTATCAATGTATTTGTAAAAATTTTCTTTTCTGAGTAACGTGTACCCTCTCTTCGCTCTTTTGTATGATTCACCATGTATTTGATTGAGGTCAATGAATAAAGATACACACTTTCTTTTGCAATATCTTGTACGTTCTTTTGTTTTCTGCCTTTACACCATGATGTTGTCGATGAACTTGATTGGCATACAACTTAATTTCTCCAAGAGGCAACGATGGCTTAGGCCGCAGGTTCAGATCTGCCGCCTAAGACTTTTCAATTCTATGAGCCGTAAGGGTCTCATAGAGATTTTTCTCCCTACGGATCGAGAGGATCTCATAGGTGGATTTTCTCCTTAGGAATCGTGAGGATTCCTAAGTGTGGTTTTCTCTTATAAGTCGTAAGGATCCTATAAGAGCATTTCTCCCTCTTACGAGTCGAGAGGACTCGTAAGCGGTTGTTTCCCTCTTTGTCGAGAATCGACTTCAGAGAGTGAGATCCGTGAATAGTATGCAAGAGACCATTTAGGATTGACTTGCAGGATCCCATTGTTCAGGAAGCAGGTTTTTGAATCCTTACTGCCCGAAATGTGAGTCAAAGAAGATCTCGTCACGGAGTGTTTGTATCCGCGAGTTGAGAAGTTTTGCGAGGGATTATTTGTTTCCCAAGCGCCAAGGATTATTTGTGTCCTTGGGGTTTGAAACGAGTCGATGGTTCCCACGGAGGCGCTGGTGGCTCTGCGAGTCGACGCGGATCAGAAGGCTCTCGTCAAGGAGTGTTTGTATCCGTGAGTTGAGAAGTTTTGCAAGGGATTATTTGTTTCCCAAGCGCCAAGGATTATTTGTGTCCTTGGGGTTTGAAACGAGTCGATGGTTCCCACGGAGGCGCTGATGGCTCTGCGAGTCGACGCGGATCAGAAGGCTCTCGTCAAGGAGTGTTTGTATCCGTGAGTTGAGAAGTTTTGCAAGGGATTATTTGTTTCCCAAGCGCCAAGGATTATTTGTGTCCTTGGGGTTTGAAACGAGTCGATGGTTCCCACGGAGGCGCTGGTGGCTCTGCGAGTCGACGCGGATCAGAAGGCTCTCGTCAAGGAGTGTTTGTATCCGTGAGTTGAGAAGTTTTGCGAGGGATTATTTGTTTCCTAAGCGCCAAGGATTATTTGTGTCCTTGGGGTTTGAAACGAGTCGATGGTTCCCACGGAGGCGCTGGTGGCTCTGCGAGTCGACGCGGATCAGAAGGCTCTCGTCAAGGAGTGTTTGTATCCGTGAGTTGAGAAGTTTTGCAAGGGATTATTTGTTTCCCAAGCGCCAAGGATTATTTGTGTCCTTGGGGTTTGAAACGAGTCGATGGTTCCCATGGAGGCGCTGGTGGCTCTGCGAGTCGACGCGGATCAGAAGGCTCTCGTCAAGGAGTGTTTGTATCCGTGAGTTGAGAAGTTTTGCAAGGGATTATTTGTTTCCCAAGCGCCAAGGATTATTTGTGTCCTTGGGGTTTGAAACGAGTCGATGGTTTCCACGGAGGCGCTGGTGGCTCTGCAAGTCGACGCGGATCAGAAGGCTCTCGTCAAGGAGTGTTTGTATCCGTGAGTTGAGAAGTTTTGCGAGGGATTATTTGTTTCCCAAGCGCCAAGGATTATTTGTGTCCTTGGGGTTTGAAACGAGTCGATGGTTCCCACGGAGGCGCTGGTGGCTCTGCGAGTCGACGCGGATCAAAAGGCTCTCGTCAAGGAGTGTTTGTATCCGTGAGTTGAGAAGTTTTGCAAGGGATTATTTGTTTCCCAAGCGCCAAGGATTATTTGTGTCCTTGGGGTTTGAAACGAGTCGATGGTTCCCACGGAGGCGCTGGTGGCTCTGCGAGTCGACGCGGATCAGAAGGCTCTCGTCAAGAAGTGTTTGTATCCGTGAGTTGAGAAGTTTTGCAAGGGATTATTTGTTTCCCAAGCGCCAAGGATTATTTGTGTCCTTGGGGTTTGAAACGAGTCGATGGTTCCCACGGAGGCGCTGGTGGCTCTGCGAGTCGACGCGGATCAGAAGGCTCTCGTCAAGGAGTGTTTGTATCCGTGAGTCGAGAAATTTGCTGGCTTCTTCGGTTGAAATGAACCGTTGAGGTTTGGCTTCGTCGTTCGACGGAATCCGCTGGGGAAGTATGGTTTCTTCTTTGTTTGCGCCCTTGGATTGTATACAGGGATCGATGTGATCTTAACTGTAGGGCCAGAATTTTATCATTATTATTATTATTATTATTTTTTGTATTTCCGCGATGCTCTATCATTTCAGCTTTTATATCGCGAAGGTCGCGATTGCCGAAACATTTCGGCTATTTTTCGCGGTGCCCAATCATTTCGGCTATTTATTTTATTTTTACTCGCTGCTTTTTATTGCGAGTTGCCCAATCATTTCGGCTATTTTCCATGCGTACATTTTTTATACTTGCTATTTTTTATTGCAAGTTGCCCTATCATTTCGGCTATTTTGTATGCATGTGCGGTCTATTGGCTTTCTCCGTAGACCTAAGATTGGACACCGATTTCGGCATCAGCACCGCTGCAACTGAGATACTACTAGGAGCGAATCATCATTTGCCTCTGTCGTTGTCGAACAAAGGAGGCTTAGCGACCAGGGTTAAGATCTTGTCGGCTAAGGCTTTGGACTCCATGAGCCGTAAGGGTCTCGTGAAGGTATTTCTCCCTACAAGTCGTGAGGATCTTGTAGGTGTATTTTCTCCTTAGGAACCGTGAGGGTTCCTAAGTGTTTTGTTCTTCTGTAAGTCGTAAGGATCCTACAGGAGGGTTTTCTTCTCATAAATCGAGAGGACTTACAAGGGTTATGCAAATATATTCCCAGTCACGGATGGACCTTGGTTAGGGAAACGTTTATTCGCGCCCGTGAATCGTATACAAGGGTCAATATTGAACCACTTGTAGGGCAACATTGGAAGTTTGTGGGGGTTTGCTTAAGCACAGGTTTAGGTCTCTGTGACTTAAGACTTTCAAATCCTATGAGCCGTGAGGGTCCCAAAAGAGAGTTCTCCTTACGAGTCGTGAGGATCTCGCAAGCGTATTTTCTCCTTAGGAATCGTGGGGATTCCTAAGTGTGTTGTTCCCTTGTGAGTTGTAAGGATCTCACGCGGGTGGTTTCTCCTTACAGGGTCGAGAGGACTCTGTAAGGGTTCTTTAACGAAGTTGCGCCCTTTCGGGTTTTCACAAACATTCGCCGGCAGTCCTGCTGTTTTTTACTCACGGAGCCCTTTCGGGTTTTCATCCGTGCCCATCTTGCTTATGGACATACCTTTTTTTTTTTCTTTTTTTTTCCCCCCCTCTATCTACCATCATCTCGTTAATCTAAAGATGCTGCGGTAGTAGTTCTAGAGACATTTCGGTCTGATATTAGTTTAAGGACATTTCGGTCCACCGTTGAGAGGGCTGGCTACTGCTTATAAAGCCTGAGCTTAGGAAGATAGCGAGCGGACATAGTCGTCGTCATCTATCATTGACCTAAACTAAGGCTCGTTAAGCGTAGTATTTCTTTAGGAAGCGACCGTTTATTGGCCTGAAAGGCCTTTCACCGTGCATGTCCATGAGTAGATAGGCCCCGCCCTGGTAGACCTTATCAATGATGTACGGTCCTTCATAGTTTGGCTCAAATTTTCCCCGCTTGGCGCGATTGGGGACCATGGGCCTTTTGACGACTAGCACGAGTTCACCTTGGTGGAATGTCCTCGGGCGGCTCAATCTTTCATATGAGCGCGTCATCTTTGCTTTATAAGCTTCCAAATTTTGCTGTGCTAGAAGCCGGATTTCATCAAGGGCGTCAAGCTCTTCAAACCGAAGGTGAGCATTTTCTTCGTCCGTCAACTCGTAATGGACTGCCACTCGTAGAGAGGGTAATTCTATCTCGAGGGGGAGTACTGCTTCCGTCCCAAATACCAACGCGTACGGCGTTGTGTTTGTGGCCGTTTTAAATGTAGTTCGATACGCCCAAAGAGCCTCTTGCAATCTTTCGTGCCAATCTCTCTTATTTCGTGACACCGTTTTCTTCATGATTTTCGTCAAGGTCTTGTTGAAGGCCTCAGCTAGACCGTTAGCTCGGGGGTTATAAACTGAGGAATATCTCCAGTCTATATTGTGCTGCTGTGCGAAGCGGCTAATCTTATGACTTTGGTAGGCTGGCCCATTGTCAGAGATGATCCTTCTTGGGGTTCCAAACCGGTATATGACATGCGTTTTGAAGAAATGGAGGATGTTCTCCGTTTTTACTTCCCTCAACGGTACCGCTTCTGCCCATTTGGAGAAGTAATTAGTCGTCGCCAAGATGAAACGATGTCCCTTTGACGATGCTGGTTCGATGGGACCGACTATGTCAGTTCCCCACATTTCAAATGGCCAACTAGCCACTGTTGGATGCAGTGGATTGGGATGCTGATGGATGAAGTCTCCATGAATTTGGCATGAATGACATTGCCTCGCGTATTCTAGGCAATCCTGCATCATCGTGGGCCAGTAGTAGCCCATCCGCTTTATCTTTAACTTCATCTTAGGGCCTGCTTGGTGGGAACCGCAGAGTCCGTCGTGAACTTCTTGGACGACCCTTCTCGCTTCGTCAGGTCCTAAGCATCTCAACCACAGAGAATCGAATGACCTCTTGTACAGAGTATCATTGACGAAGGCGAAAGACAGAGCTCGTTTCGTGAGCTGATGTCTTGCGGACGCATCTTCGGGCATTCGGTGGGACTTGAAGTAGTCTATAAAGACTTCCCTCCAATCCTCAACCTTCTCATGGTCTTTTATTTGTAAGGTCGACTGCTCAGTCGTTCCTTTTTCTTCGGACGATTCCGGAGATATTTTTATTGGGGCGAGCACTCGACGGCTTTGTACTACGATTCTAACGTCGTCGAGGTTCTCGTCAGCCAGTTCTTTAGCAAGTTTGGCTAGTGCGTCTGCTTTGCTGTTTTCCACGCGCGGTATGCTTTCCAACGTGTAGGAGGGAATTTGGATTAGCAGTTGTTGCACTTTCTCACCGTATTTCACCAACTCCGGTTTGCACGTTTGGTAGTCGCCGTTCACTTGACTGACGACCAGTAGGGAATCCCCATATATGAGTAGGTCTTCAATTCCCATATCAATGGCGATCTCGAGGCCTGCTATCAAAGCCTCATATTCAGCTTCATTATTCGTTCTCGGCTCTGTCAAGGAGAAGGCGAATCGCATTATTCCTCCTTGTGGGGTTACGAAGATAAGACCTACCCCTGATTTGATCATGGACGTATTTTGTTTATGCTTTTTCATGGAAGATGCTCCATCGAAATAAAGCTCCCACCGGGTATCACCACTGTCGATTGCATCAAACGCATGTCTGTCTGGCAAATCGCAATTTAAAGGAGAATCGGCAGGGATGGGATGCTCAGCAAGGAAGTCGGCGATGGCCTGGCCCTTCACTGCTCTGAGAGGTTGATATGTTATCGAAAATTCCATCAAGAGCAGGGCCCATTTAGCGAGTCGCCCTGTCAATATGGCTTTTGACATTAGATATTTGAGAGGGTCGACTTTTGAAATCAGACGGACTTCGTGTGCCAACGCATAGTGCCTAAGCTTTGTTATTGCGAAGATCAATGCCAGGCAGTGTTTTTCAATGGGAGAGTAATTGCTTTCTGCCCCCAGCAGAACTCGACTCAAGTAATAGAGTGCTCTTTCTTTCCCTTGATCGTTCTCTTGTGCCCATAATGCGCCTAAAGAACCTTCGAGGGCGGTTGTATAAAGAATAAGAGGCTTCCCCTTAACTGGAGCAGCCAACACCGGCGGGTTCTGCAAGTATTGTTTGATCTCATCCAGTGCGCCTTGGCATTTTTGGTCCCAAACGAATGGGGTTCCCTTCTTCATCAGGTGACTATAAGGTCGGCACTTTCCTGAAAGGTTGGCTATAAATCGCCGTATATACGCGAGCTTCCCTTGGAGAGATCGCAACTGTTTGAGAGTTCTTGGCGGAGGCATTTCCATGATCGCTTTAATTTTTAACGGATCTATTTCGATACCTCGGTGTCGAACAACGAATCCCAGGAATTTACCCGAGGAGACCCCAAACGCACATTTAAGAGGATTCATCTTCAAGTTGTATTGCCGAAGGCGTTGAAACACGGTCTTCAAATGCTCGAGGTGTTCTTCGTATGATTTGCTCTTAACCACGAGATCGTCGATATAGCATTCGACGATTTCGTGTATAAGGTCGTCGAAGATCTTCGTCATGGCCCTCTGATAAGTAGCACCGGCGTTCTTCAAACCGAAGGGCATTACTTTATAACAGAATATACCAAGAGGGGTCCTGAAAGCTGTGTGCTTCTGATCTTCAGGATGCATTTTTATTTGATTATACCCCGATGAGCCGTCCATGAAGGAGAAAATCTCATGAGTGGATGTGTTGTCTATCATCAGTTCGGTGACTGGCACTGGGAAATCATCTTTTGGGCATGCTTTATTAAGATCCCGAAAGTCTACGCATACGCGCACTGTCCCATTTTTCTTCATCACTGGGACAATGTTGGCGATCCATTCAGGGTATTGAACTTCCTGGATGAAGCCAGAGTCTATCAGCTTTTTGACTTCGGCGTTGATGCTCATCTCAAGCTCGAGTCGCATTCTTCTTGGCGCCTGTTTGACTGGCTTGATGTCCGGGGATATCGCCAATTTGTGTACAGCAATTTCTGGATCTAATCCCGGCATTTCGGAATAGTTCCACGCGAAGCAATCTTTGTGCTGTAGAAGCACACCCTTCAACGCGGCCACCCTTTCTTCAGATAGCAGCTCGCTGATGAATGTCGGTCGCGGGTCATTTGCCGTCCCCAACTCGATTTTCTTGAGGTTATCTGCAGTAGTGTGGATTCCATCCTCCAGTTCTTTCGGAGCTGGGGGAAATTCTGAGATTACCTCATCGCTGTCGTTTTCAAAGCACCAAGGGAGGTTGTTCATGTCCTCAGACCCTTCTTTTAATATTGTTATCACATGGCAGGTGCGAGTTTTCTGCCAATCCCAATGCGGGGTTGGTTTTATTCTTGTGTTTTTGGGTTCGTGCTTTTGCGGCGGCGCTACCTTCCAACTGTCAGACAATGCGAATTTGCCAAGCTGATATTGGTCCTCAACCCAGTTCTTAAAGGTGAAACAATCTTCAAGCGGATGCCCTACTACTCGATGGTAAGAGCAATAATTTGGGTTGGAGACTTCGCCTGCTTGCTCAGGGTGTTTAGACTCTGGCAGAGTAAGTATTTGATGTTTTAGAGCAAGATCAAGTATTTTCCTTGTTTTGTTCCGAGGAAATGAGTATGCTCGACCCATTTTCTTCATAAGGGCTAGGTCAATAACGCTCGACTCTCGGATGCGTGGCTTCTTAGCTCTGTCTTGTGGTTGTCGAGCACCTTTTCGGCCCCTCGACTTGTTTTTGCTTTCGCGTCGAACCCTTTTTGTAGCAGGCTGACGTAGGGCAACATCTTCGTTCTTTACTGCCTGTTGAAGGAGGCGCTGTGTTTTGGCTTTCTCATAGATTGCCATTTCACGATCGTGATCATCTCGGGCTTTTCGACTCGCATCCTTTATAAGTTTGCTCATTTGGTCTTCAGACGATGGACTGGGTGGTTTTGTATCAGGGACTTTTGCTGATTCAGGATCAGCGTCCTCCCATTGAGCGTCCGCCTCTTCATCAAAGTCATACATGGCATAACAGCTGTTTATTAACTCCCGTTTCTTTGGCCGGATGTACCCGAGCCCTTTTGTTTCCGTTCTCCCGTTAGGCAGTTTGCATTGAGTCCCGGGAACGTTCCAGACCTTGTCATAGAATTTAGCTTTTCTAGCGGTCTGTGTGAAGGACATCCCTTGGCGTTTCAGCAGTTTCTTCAAACCTTCGGTATAATATCGGGGAAGACGGATAGGCTGAAGCCTGTCGAGCGTGGGATCCGCGCCATGCCAAATTTCTTTTTCTACCTTGTTTTCTTCAGAACGGTAGAATAGGATTGCCTTCTCGCCTTTTCGTCCGGGAGGGATATAGAATGTCTGCAATTCTTCTACGCTGTTGGTGTCGAGTGCATCCAGTTCTTTGTAATGTTCAAGTGGCACCATGGTTATCTGCAGACTTCGCTCTTCATCAGCGGAAATCCGTATCGACGGCCGAGCAGGGAATACAGCATGAACTTCATCATCTGAATCACTGCCGAAGATCAATGAAGGAACGGATGGTCCTGGCCTGGTGGATTGGGATGGACCTGAATAAATTATATCCTCCTCCTCCTCGGTATCACTGCCGAAGACAGGGATGGTTGCGTTAGTTTTGTTCTCCGGTTTGTGACACCTTTCCGTGTCTTCGAAACTCGGTAGGAAGTATTTGGCATCTTCATACTTGCGAACTTCGTTCACGGAAAATGGATTCAACTCTCCTGCCACTGTGTACTCGAGGCCGTCCCTAGAATACTTCATGCACTGATGCTGTGTAGAAGGGATGATATTGTATTCGTGTAGCCATGGTCGGCCGAGCAGAGCATTGTAGCACGTCTTGGCGTCTATAACATGGAATTTGATGTCTGTGACGAGCACCCCGAAGCGTAGCGTCAATATCACAGATCCAAGAGTCTTTGAGGATTGAGAGTCGAAACCGGAGATGGTGATTTTGTCCCGGGCGAGGTGTTGGACACTCATGCAAATCTCCTTTAACACTCGCACATTGAGTAAATTGACAGACGATCCTTTATCGACCAAGATTTTTACTATCTTTATGTCATGGCAGTATCCCGAGACATAAAGGGGGCGATTGTGTTCACACGTCCCGAGGAGAAGGTCTTCATCACCAAAAGCAACGTCGGCTGTGTGCACCTCTTCCAATTCATCCTTCATCTTTTGTTCGGCTAAGAAGGCTTGGAACTGGTCCGGATCCTGTAGGGCCTTAATCAAAGAATCCCTCGCCTCTTTTGATAGCAATAGGGCATCGAGAATGCTGAGTTGTGAGGGTAGCTTGCTCAGATGCGCCAAGTATGCCACGGTATCTAGCTTGGAACTCTTCCAACATACCGTCCCTTCACTGAGGGTAAAGACAATGCATGTGACTGACATTCAGTCGTCTTTATCACTCTGGAACCCTTCCAGTGATTCTCCTCAGGATCGATTGATACCATCTTACTACTACTAGTGAGAATCCTAACATCCATTTAGATCTATCTCATAGATCCAAAACCCAGGATTTCGGAGGTATCACTTTGATCCTATATGGAGAATCATTGTGATAAGCGGAGATTGACCGAGCGTAGCATAGGAAACTCCTTCCCTATCAAGAGCATGCCATCCACGTACTCTACGAGGATCGTCACTATACTCCCTACTACCTTTTTGTTTATACAAGGTTCATCTACCATTTTGATGATGTCAAACTCTTTGACTAACACATCAAAACAGATGTTCCAACTCCGCGATACCTGCTTTATCCTATAAAGCATCTTGTACACGTTTCCGCTGCTTCCACTGTCTACGAAGCCCTCTGGCTGTGTACTTATAGACGTTCTCATCTAAAACATCATTTTAGAAAAGCAGTCATGGCACCCAACCGCCAGATATCGTAGTCATGGTATGTAGCCGTGGCAAGTAGGATCTAGATGGACTTAAGCATAGCCACTTGAAAAGGTTTCATCATTATCCACGCCTGGTCGATGACGAAAAGCTTTAACAAGTCTAGCTTTGAAAGTCTCAACTTTTCCATCTACACCAAGTAATCTTCTCAAGATATACTTGCTCCTGATGGGGATTTAACCCTTCAGATATAGCAACCAAAGTCCATACTTTGTTGGTGTACATGGATTCCATCTCAGATCGCTAAGCATCCAGCCATTCTTACAGAGTCCCACTCCTGATGGCCAGTTCGAAACTAGTTGGGTCATCATCTCATGATGCAATTCTCGCTTCTACTGTCATAGAGTAACCGAAGTATCTCTCAGGCGGGTGAGGAACCTTACTAGATCGGCGGAGAGGCTGAGGTTCGTTGGTAACTATTGAATCCTTTGGTTCTTTCAAATCATCAGCTTCAGTTTGTATAGCTGGAACATTTCCAGTTCTACATAACTGACCTTGCCTCGAGCTTGTCCGGATTTTGCTTTTCAGACATAGGCTGGACAACCCCAAATCTTAACTAGCTTAAGACATGGGCTCTTCCCATTCCATATCTCATATGGAGTGGTAGGCATTGATCTGATTCGAACCCTATTTAATAGGTATGCAGCTTCTCAAGCGCATATCTCCCAAAAGGAAATAGGTAACTCAGTAGTACTCATCATAGAGCACACCTTATCATATAGGGTGTGATTGCTCCACCCCGATATACCATCGTGCTATGGTGTATACGGAGGAATAATGCTGAGAGAGAATCTCATTCTCCTTTAGAAAAGTCCAGGAATTCCGTGCTCAAGTATTCTCCTCCTTGATCACATCAAAGGACATAATACTTATACCCGTATTGGTTCTCTACTTCTAGCTTATATTCTGTGAATATCTCAAAAGGTTCGGACTTGTGCTTCAACAGGAACATATGTCTGAATCTTGAGAGATCATTAGAGAATATAATGAAGTACAAAGAACCAGTCTTGGCATGTGTAGACAGGGGACCTTTATACATCAACATGTATCATCCCAAGAGTCCAGTAACTCTTTCTCTGTTTCCAATAAACAGAGCTGGTGTCATTATATCTTTGTGACATGACTGGCAAGTTTCACAAGATGTAGATTCAAACTGATTTAAATATGCATCTTCATGTAACTTCAGCTAGTTGGGTCGCATTGATATGACCTAGTGTACAATGCCTCAAGAAGGATCCGTTCATTTCTGAACTCTTCCTCTTGTGTGTGTTCTGTATTCAAGGAACTGTAGTTTGATTTAGAACGTTAATACTTTTAGATAACGTGCCTGAAACGATCAACCTTTGATATAGGAAATGTTCAAAACATTATCCAACTATACAAAATTTTATCATTTCTTTACTAATAAAGAGATTGATATGATTTTGTATATCAGGTTCGGTATCTAATAACATTCGTTCAGAATCAATGTATTGGTAATACAGGATGACAGTGACCAACAGACTTGGCTGCAACACTTGCTCCGTTTTCTGTCTCATGAAACTTATCACCCGTTCTCAGTTTTTCTACCCTTTTGTAGCCCTATGTAACAGATTACATATCTGGGATCCAGATCCGGTATCATATACCTAGGATGTAAAGGATACTGAGAAACAGTTCTCTGTAATGAACACACCCGAAGATGATGCATCAACATGCACTCTCTTTGTTTGGGCGGCACGGGAAATCTGGTATTCCCAAATTTCCTGCTGTCTTATAACAATTATAAGTTGGAGCGGGACCAACGTTCCCCAGCTCAGTATAACAAGCGGGTTCGGTCAATATTCCGTATTATTATCTTGATTAAGGCGTGATATGGTCGCTACCTGGAGAGAGAGAGAAGAAAACACTCAACGTGCGCTCTTGCAAGAATAGATTGGTTATTATTTTATCTAATCAGGATGGCTCCCACTGCTTTTTATCAAATCTTCTTTCAAACCCTAAAAGGAAAGACTAGCCGGGATTAATTACACACTACAAGTTCGCCAATCTTTCAGCCAGGCCAGTGTCGGTACTTTGAGGGAGGTCCCCCGTGCTTTCGCACGAACCTAATTAATGTAAACCTCATTTTCCCAGAGGCGTAACCCCGTTGACACCTTTCTAGACACCTACTTGATCGGCTAATTGTAATATGTAAAACTCTCCCAGGAGTAACAATTACTCGCAGCGGGTATCGGGATCCAACTATCTCATAGAAGGTATGCAATCTCATTGCAAATTTCAACACTTGAAATTCCCGATAATATTTTGCCCCTAGCGTCCTATGACATTGACGGAGGTCAACAAACCATAGACTACTAGTCAAGTTCAACCCGTCATTTCTTGATCGAATTAAACCCACCCGCACGACCCTTGACGGAGGTCAACAAGGCCGCAAGACTACCCTAATCCAATCTGCATCATATGCATAAGCAGATAAATACTAGTTAGCTACCGCACACTACGCCTTGACGGAGGTCAACAAACGTAGCACGAATACTAAGTAGGACATATCTGAAATGACGGAGGGCTACAACAGGTTTTTCTGAAAACCTATTGCGTAATGAACTTGATATCGTTGTAGAATCAAATGATTTTAAAATAGAGTGTTTTTGAGGCTTTTCTAGTTTTGCTAAAGGAGTCACTCCCGGTGAAGGGATCGTCGGTCCTTTCCTCGTCGAATGAGGTGCAGGATATATCATATATATCTCTGTGCAAAGCAAAAACTCTTAAATGCAATCAAAAGACAAACTGAGTGTGTAGCATCTGCCAGTTATTACTAAAGGAGTTACTCCCTGTGAAGGGATCTCGGTCCTTTCCTCATCGAATAAGGTGCAGGATATATCACAAATACCTCAGTGCAAAGCAAGAACTGTAGCTACCCTTTTTATTTTGAAATTCGATTCTACAACATCTTTAAGTTTCTTTTTCTTTCATTAATCACATTAATGAAATCCCATCAGTTAAATACCTAAACATCACAGATAAATACGACGTACACTTATGCCATCCGCATTCGCCTCGATGTCCCCTCATGCACCGTTAGGTTAGGTAACTAACGGCAGAGCGGGGCAGGGCTAGCGCGGGTGTAAAACATAAGTAACGCCTATATAATATATCATATATACTGTAACACCCGAGCCCAGTAATACTATCTATATTACAAGTTGAGGGTTTTATATTGCTCATTCCAATTTTCCTGATTTTTTTTCTGGGGTTTATTGCTAAATTTTAACCGGTTAAGTCATTTTGGCACATAACAAATTTTAACTCCTAAAATAAAATTTAAAATGTCCATGTTGGCCTACTCGTCGCCACTAGTCGCGTGGTAGCGTCCGCGTGTCGAGATTCCGTTCCGTTTGGCTAAACGGGCAAGTTTGGACGACTACGCGCGCGTGCAAGTGTCCGACTTGGGGGCATGCATTTTAATCATTAAACACCTCTTTTCAAAATTTGGAAACCGCTTAAAATTCTATAATTTGAATTTGGAACATTTGGGCGCAACCCGGGCGCGATTTGGAAATGTTTCATTTCGCGCCAAAAAGGCCCATTTTAATTTAAATATCTTAAACAAATTTATATACGAATTCTTCCCTCAACTGTTAATAATCTTTCACAAATCCTTCAATTCCTTTTCGAATCTCGTGATCAGCCAATCACGAGTTCTGAACTCGAGTCGTGGGCCCCGCCTCCCTTTCCCTATCTCTCTCTCTCTCTTCCCTCATTCTCTCTCTCCCTCTAACAACTCTCTCTCTCCTCTATTTATATTCTCATGCAGCCGCCCCCATCCGCTTCTTCTCCCATCACGAGAACCCACGAAACCCTAACCCTAGCTCCTCGCGACCTCACCGCCGACCTCCCCGCGATCTCGCCGTCGCCGCCCTCGCCACCGCGAGCCCAGCCTCACCCACTTACCTCCTTCCTCAGCCGATTCCCGTGCCTGCATTCAACCCCCGATGCCTCCGTTCGGCCGCAACTCCCGCCGTCGACGCCGCCTCCCGTCGCCCACGACTCCCACGACTCCCTCTCATCCTCCTCATGGCAACCTCGTCGTCGCCTTCCCTCTCCCCTCGCCGGACCACCACCAACCCGAAACCTAACCCCATCACCTACCCTCTGCAGTTCGCCGGAGAACGCGCCGACGATCCTCGCCGTCGTCACCAGCGCCACCTCCGTCTCCCCCTCGACCACCGGAGCAGACCAGCACTCCTCCACTCGTCGCAACACCCTCTCCAGCGAACCCCGAGGCCGTTCAAGTCTTCACAGCCGCCGTCGCTGCCTCGCCGGCGTTCCAGCGCTGTCGAGCCCGCCGGGGGCACCCTGGTATATCTCTCTGTAAGCCTTCCTCATCCTTCCTTTGTGCAAATCACCCCCCCCCCCCCGCTGATCGTATTAAGTTTATCGTGTGTTGCTAACTCGTTGCCGTGTTGTTGCCGGAATCCGACCGTGCCGTCTTGGCGAACCCGACGCTCCAGCGAAGCCCCTGGTCCGTGTGATCCCGTTGTTCTCTGTTGGGACTCGATCCGTGGCCCGTGCTACCATATCGTGTTTTCTGCCGACATCGCATCCGTGTTCCGGTTTGCAAAACCGTCGAGGCAAGTATCTGAATACTTGCTTTAACATGCTAGCGTGCGAGATCTAGTCTTGCCACGCAGTTGAATTCATACTATATAATACAACAACTTAATGAGGGTGATTGATATTATATTATAAGTTAGAATTGACAGTTGCAGTTATCTTTAACA
Source organism: Agapanthus africanus (assembly GCA_030015575.1). Taxonomy (NCBI): domain Eukaryota; kingdom Viridiplantae; phylum Streptophyta; class Magnoliopsida; order Asparagales; family Amaryllidaceae; genus Agapanthus; species Agapanthus africanus. The sequence goes on from CM057339.1 coordinate 36,632,964, forward strand.
TGGAATCGTTATAATAGTTCTCGTAATTAATCAACCCACTATCAATCCATATTTCAACTAAATAAAACAATTGGATCATATCTGCTTTAATTGTTAAATCATTCACGAGACAATTATTATACTTAGTGTAAATTCATGTAGCTTCATTACTTTAAGATTGTGGATATTGCTTCACCTTGTGGCTTTTGCACCCCAAAGGTGCGTGAACCTGTTTATAAGAGAATACAAACATCACTGTGGTTACATGGAATAATATTGTTATTTACTGTTTCCTGCTGTTGTTCATTATTTGAGTGTATACCTATTGTGAGCACATACTCGATTGTACTACATATTGGCCTGACCCTGCTACACATGACATATACATACATACCAACTCATCCTGTTGTACCATGACATGACTTGTTTCATGATCTCATGCCTAATGCCGACAAACATGACCATCCCTGCTGTCTATCCAGACAGACCTACTTTTATTGATCATATGTTGGCATTGATCCTTGACTACTGAATACCTGACCTGACATACATGACTTGGGGGTATGGGGAAATCAAAGATGAACCCGACTTGTAACTCGACAGTTCATTACCGTTCGAGTGTACACATTCCTATTCTGTGCCCAGCGGCATGTCTCGGTTTCGGCCGAGAATATTGTGGCCGTGATCCCGGGTATGTACGGGGTAATACCGAGTGTACACTTTCCTATTCTGTGCCCAGCGGCATGTCTCGGTTTCGGCCGAGAATATTGTGGCCGTGATCCCGGGTATGTACGGGGTAATACCGAGTGTACACTTTCCTATTCTGTGCCTAACGGCATGTCTCGGCTGCAGCCGAGAATATTGTGGCCGTGGTCCCGGGTATGTACGGGATACTATTGAGTTACATCGACGATTCATCAATTGGTTTCAAAGACTATAGAGTAGAAAACCTGATAGGACAGTTTAGTCACCATTGCACATTACCCTGCTTTGTTATCTTTTATTACTGCTTTATTCATGTTCATACTTGCATTGCTTATTACCATGTTTATACTATATACTTGATGTCATGACGCGCTGACGTCTGGGTTTTGCATGGCCCAGATTCCGTACCACTGTCGACGACCGAGCAGGAGTACTTCAGCCAGCAGGCTGAACTGTGAGTTCCTTAGGGTTTAGTTTATTTATTTCATTTCATTTCCAGATGTGAGCCCGCATTATGGGACGTACTGTTTATTCATTGTATTGGATCATTAGCTTCCGCACTTATCTTTTATTGATTCTTGTTGTTATGGATTTGGACATGTATTAGATTAGCTTATTATCTTGTTCTTGATATCCTTACAACCGTAATGTGACTGTGGATGGATACTCCCTACCCACAGGTAGCATGGTTGGCTATGTCACGTGCCCAATCTTGCGTACTCTGGGAAGCGGGGCGTGACATGGTTCTTTTGGTATCAGAGCCATAGGTTAGTCGGGTTGATTCTTTTGTAGTTGGGTATTGTACCCAATACACGAATCAGAATACCCGTGTTTAGGAAACATGTCCAGCCACATTGACCGTTTTACCATTCTTGAATCACATTCTTCCTGATTATATCTTTTACGACGTGCAAACTTACTTTGCATGTCGACTCGGAAACCTGATTTCTTGTTATCCCTAGGACTTGGGCGACTTGGGTGGAGTTAAGTAATTGCGGCTATGATACCGCGGCATAGCTACAATGCAGTACTCTATTTAAGTATCTTGGAGTTCTAGCCTTGATCCACATTCAGAATCTATCATCATGCTAATGTTGGGTGTTTTGAGTTCAGGATTATAACAGGTAAGAAGTCGAAGACTTACCAGAGGCGTGTGAACGAAGCCGCCATGCTTGGAGTGATAAGAGGAATGCTGGAAATCAAAGAGACAGACTGAGCTGATCCAGCAATAGCAGATTCGTTTCAGGAAGGTTTGCAGATCGTTCAGCAGTCTGTAAACAACGATGGAACTAGACCAGTTGACCGAGTAAGGACCGTAGCAGATTTCAGACTTTTGGATCCGTCTACCTTCACTGGTCTGGAGGAGCCGTTGCCAGCCGAGCAGCGGCTAGTGACACGGAGAAATTGCTGATTGCAGCACAGATCCCAGAGGACAAGAGAGTTGTTGTGATGCGCTTTCAGCTAGTGGTTTACGCCGAGAGTGATGGCTTGTGGAGGAGACCCGCCTGCCCAAGCCAATCAGTTGGGCTGTTTTCTCTAAAAGTTTCCGGGAGAAATGCTTCCCGCGGACTGCACGGGAGAAAATGAAGGAGAAATTATTGGACTAAGGCAGAATGGAGCAACCGTGGACGTGCATGCGGCAGAGTGGACGAGACTCAGTAGTCTCGCTGGGCCTTTCGCGGCCAACGATGTAGACAGCAGTTGCGGTAATGAAGCAGTTCTGTCGGGCCAGTCGAGTCTAGGACTAGACCGACAAACAATGTTCTTGCAGCTATGGAAGTTAATAGTAATGAAGAGCCGGCAGTTGTTCGCGACTTTATGGATGTATTTGAAGTTTCATCAGACTTACCTCCAAGGCGAGATGTGGAGTTTGCGATTGACCTTATTCCTGGGGCAGCGCCAGTATCAAAATCTTATTATCCGATGGCACCGGTGGAATTGGAAGAAGTTAAGAAACAAGTTGGTGAATTACTCGAGAAGGGATGGATTCGAAGCAGCAACTCACCTTGGGGAGCTCCAGTTCTTTTAGTAAAGAAGAAGGATGGCACGAGAAGGATGTGCATTGATTATCGAGAATTGAACCGGGTGACTGTTAAGAACAAGTACCCGATCCCTCGCATTGGAGAGCTTTTTGAGCAGCTTAGTGGCGCGAGGTATTCTCGAAACTGGACTTGCGATCAGGATATCATCAAGTCCGAGTGAAAGCAGAAGACATTTGCAAGACGGCGTTTCGGACTCGATATGGACATTTCGAGTATCTAGTGATGCCCTTCGGAGTGACTAATGCGCCAGCAGTATTTATGGATTTGGTGAACAGGGTCTTTTCACCGTTCTTGGACCGGTTTATTGTGGTATTCATTGACGATATTCTGGTGTACTCGGGGAGTCCGGAGGAGCATGCTGAGCACTTAAGGATCGCACTGCAGACGCTGAGACAAGAGAAATTATTCGCGAAGATGAGTAAGTGCGAATTCTGGCTGGAAGAAGTGAAGTTTCTGGGGCATGTCGTGTCGGGCGATGGAATCGCCGTCGATCCCGAAAAGATTGCAGCAGTTCGAGATTGGCCTATTCCAAAGAATGTTGCGGAGATAAGAAGTTTCCTTGGACTCGCCGGATACTACAGGAGATTTGTGGAGAACTTCGCTCGTTTAGCTGAGCCGTTGACCAAGCTTACGCGTAAGGAGGTACCGTTTGTTTGGACGGATGGATGTGCATTGGCCTTCGAGACGTTGAAGCAGAAATTGATAACCGCCCCTATCCTGACCGTACCGGATAATTCAGGAGGACTGGTGATTCACAGCGACGCATCTGGAAAGGGATTGGGATGTGTTTTAATGCAGAATGGGAAAGTCGTCGCTTACGCATCGAGACAACTGAAGACTCATGAGAAGAATTATCCGACTCATGACTTAGAGCTTGCAGCCGTGATCTTCGCCCTGAAGATTTGGAGACACTACCTTTTGGGCGAGAGAGTCGAAGTCTTTACAGATCACAAGAGTTTAAAGTATGTGTTCACTCAGAAGGAGTTGAACATGAGGCAACGCAGATGGTTGGAGATGATGGCCGACTATGACCTTGATCTTAAGTACCATCCGGGAAAAGTCAACGTCGTGCCGGATGCGCTGAGTCGATTACCAGCAATTCAGATATTGACTGCACAGAGAGAGATCATTGCGGATTTTCGGAGATTTGACTTGGAGGTTGTGCTACCACATGCTACAGGACAGTTGATGCAGTTGCAAGTACAGTCGTCCGTAGTTGAGAAAATTAAAGCGGCACAATCGCAGGATCCTAGACTGCAAAGGTTTCGAGAGCAGGTTGAAGCCGGACTACGAACCGATTTGCTGATCCACGAAGATGGTTCGTTGAGATATGGTAGCCGTGTGTGTGTGCCAAAAGGAGATGTGCGTGAAGAGCTTATGAAGGAAGCACATAGTTCAGCTTACTCTGTACATCCCGGAGGGACAAAGATGTACCGAGACATTCGACAACACTTCTGGTGGGAAGGTATGAAACGGGAAATTGCTCGCTTCGTGGCTAAGTGCTTGGTGTGTCAGCAAGTCAAGGCTGAACACCAAAGGGTTGCTGGTTTGTTGCAACCACTTCCGATTCCTCAGTGGAAGTGGGAACATATAACCATGGATTTCGTGACGGCTTTACCGCGGAGTCCAAAGGGGAACAATGCAGTATGGGTGATTGTCGATCGGTTGACCAAGGCAGCTCACTTTATTCCTTTTCGGGTTGGTCAATCGACAGAGACTTTGGCAGAGCGGTACATGCAGGAAATTGTGAGATTGCATGGAGTACCGGTAAGCATCGTGTCCGATCGGGACACTCGGTTCTTGTCGCACTTTTGGAGGAGTTTACAAGAAAGTTTAGGGACTCGACTGAAGTTTAGCACAGCTTATCATCCTCAGACTGATGGACAATCAGAGAGAACGATCCAGACCCTTGAAGATATGTTGAGGGCTTGCATGTTGGACTTCAAAGGTTCTTGGGAAGATCATCTACACCTGGTGGAGTTTTCGTACAACAATAGCTTCCAAGCAACTATTCAGATGGCTCCGTTTGAAGCGTTGTATGGTCGTAAGTGCCGTTCACCGGTTTGTTGGGATGATGTTGGTGAACGAAGGTTACTAGGACCAGATTTGGTGGTACAGACAGTCGAGAAGGTGAATACAATCAGGAAGCATATGAAGGCAGCTCAAGACAGACAGAAGAGTTGGGCCGACACGTCAAGAAGACCTCTAGAGTTCGCCGAGGGTGATTTGGTATTCCTGAAGATATCACCGACTAGAGGGGTGATTCGCTTTGGAAGTCGGGGAAAGCTTAGTCCTCGATTCGTTGGACCCTTCGAGATTTTGGAGCGTGTTGGAGAGGTATCGTACAGGTTGGCGTTACCACCGTCATAAGCAGGAGTTCACGATGTGTTTCATGTGTCTCAACTACGGAGGTATGTTCGTGATGAGACTCATGTCTTGGATCATTCGGAGTTGACCGTACGGGAGGACCTGACTTTTGAAGAGCGACCAGTTGAAATCAAGGATCGAAGAGAAAAGGTTCTTAAGAATAAGGTTATCCCTCTTGTGCTAGTTTCTTGGGGTAATCGATCACATGGAGAATCTACTTGGGAGCGAGAAGACGAGATCCGGCAGAAGTTCCCTCACCTTTTCCAGTAGTTAGCTATCTTGTATTCTTGGAATTTCGAGGACGAAATTCTTTTTGTAGTTGGGTATGATGTAACACCCGAGCCCAGTAATACTATCTATATTACAAGTTGAGGGTTTTATATTGCTCATTCCAATTTTCCTGATTTTTTTTCTGGGGTTTATTGCTAAATTTTAACCGGTTAAGTCATTTTGGCATATAACAAATTTTAACTCCTAAAATAAAATTTAAAATGTCCATGTTGGCCTACTCGTCGCCACTAGTCGCGTGGTAGCGTCCGCGTGTCGAGATTCCGTTCCGTTTGGCTAAACGGGCAAGTTTGGATGACTACGCGCGCGTGCAAGTGTCCGACTTGGGGGCATGCATTTTAATCATTAAACACCTCTTTTCAAAATTTGGAAACCGCTTAAAATTCTATAATTTGAATTTGGAACATTTGGGCGCAACCCGGGCGCAATTTGGAAATGTTTCATTTCGCGCCAAAAAGGCCCATTTTAATTTAAATATCTTAAACTAATTTATATACGAATTCTTCCCTCAACAGTTAATAATCTTTCACAAATCCTTCAATTCCTTTTCGAATCTCGTGATCAGCCAATCACGAGTTCTGAACTCGAGTCGTGGGCCCCGCCTCCCTTTCCCTATCTCTCTCTATCTCTTCCCTCATTCTCTCTCTCCCTCTAACAACTCTCTCTCTCCTCTATTTATATTCTCATGCAGCCGCCCCCATCCGCTTCTTCTCCCATCACGAGAACCCACGAAACCCTAACCCTAGCTCCTCGCGACCTCACCGCCGACCTCCCCGCGACCTCGCCGTCGCCGCCCTCGCCACCGCGAGCCCAGCCTCACCCACTTACCTCCTTCCTCAGCCGATTCCCGTGCCTGCATTCAACCCCCGACGCCTCCGTTCGGCCACAACTCCCGCCGTCGACGCCGCCTCCCGTCGCCCACGACTCCCACGACTCCCTCTCATCCTCCTCGTGGCAACCTCGTCGTCGCCTTCCCTCTCCCCTCGCCGGACCACCACCAACCCGAAACCTAACCCCATCACCTACCCTCTGCAGTTCGCCGGAGAACGCGCCGACGATCCTCGCCGTCGTCACCAGCGCCACCTCCGTCTCCCCCTCGACCACCGGAGCAGACCAGCACTCCTCCACTCGTCGCAACACCCTCTCCAGCGAACCCCGAGGCCGTTCAAGTCTTCGCAGCCGCCGTCGCTGACTCGCCGGCGTTCCAGCGCCGTCGAGCCCGCCGGGGCACCCTGGTATATCTCTCTGTAAGCCTTCCTCATCCTTCCTTTGTGCAAATCACCCCCCCCCCCCGCTGATCGTATTAAGTTTATCGTGTGTTGCTAACTCGTTGCCGTGTTGTTGCCGGAATCCGACCGTGCCGTCTTGGCGAACCCGACGCTCCAGCGAAGCCCCTGGTCCGTGTGATCCCGTTGTTCTCTGTTGGGACTCGATCCGTGGCCCGTGCTACCATATCGTGTTTTCTGCCGACATCGCATCCGTGTTCCGGTTTGCAAAACCGTCGAGGCAAGTATCCGAATACTTGCTTTAACATGCTAGCGTGCGAGATCTAGTCTTGCCACGCAGTTGAATTCATACTATATAATACAACAACTTAATGAGGGTGATTGATATTATATTATAAGTTAGAATTGACAGTTGCAGTTATCTTTAACATGGAATCGTTATAATAGTTCTCGTAATTAATCAACCCACTATCAATCCATATTTCAACTAAATAAAACAATTGGATCATATCTGCTTTAATTGTTAAATCATTCACGAGACAATTATTATACTTAGTGTAAATTCATGTAGCTTCATTACTTTAAGATTGTGGATATTGCTTCACCTTGTGGCTTTTGCACCCCAAAGGTGCGTGAACCTGTTTATAAGAGAATACAAACATCACTATGGTTACATGGAATAATATTGTTATTTACTGTTTCCTGCTGCTGTTCATTATTTGAGTGTATACCTGTTGTGAGCACATACTCGATTGTACTACATATTGGCCTGACCCTGCTACACATGACATATACATACATACCAACTCATCCTGTTGTACCATGACATGACTTGTTTCATGATCTCATGCCTAATGCCGACAAACATGACCATCCCTGCTGTCTATCCAGACAGACCTACTTTTATTGATCATATGTTGGCATTGATCCTTGACTACTGAATACCTGACCTGACATACATAACTTGGGGGTATGGAGAAATCAAAGATGAACCTGACTTGTAACTCGACAGTTCAGTACCGTTCGAGTGTACACATTCCTATTCTGTGCCCGGCGGCATGTCTCGGTTTCGGCCGAGAATATTGTGGCCGTGATCCCGGGTATGTATGGGGTAATACCGAGTGTACACTTTCCTATTCTGTGCCCAGCGGCATGTCTCGGTTTCGGCCGAGAATATTGTGGCCGTGATCCCGGGTATGTACGGGGTAATACCGAGTGTACACTTTCCTATTCTGTGCCTAACGGCATGTCTCGGCTGCAGCCGAGAATATTGTGGCCGTGGTCCCGGGTATGTACGGGATACTATTGAGTTACATCGACGATTCATCAATTGGTTTCAAAGACTATAGAGTAGAAAACCTGATAGGACAGTTTAGTCACCATTGCACATTACCCTGCTTTGTTATCTTTTATTACTGCTTTATTCATGTTCATACTTGCATTGCTTATTACCATGTTTATACTATATACTTGATGTCATGACGCGCTGACGTCTGGGTTTTGCATGGCCCAGATTCCGTACCACTGTCGACGACCGAGCAGGAGTACTTCAGCCAGCAGGCTGAACTGTGAGTTCCTTAGGGTTTAGTTTATTTATTTCATTTCATTTCCAGATGTGAGCCCGCATTATGGGACGTACTGTTTATTCATTGTATTGGATCATTAGCTTCCGCACTTATCTTTTATTGATTCTTGTTGTTATGGATTTGGACATGTATTAGATTAGCTTATTATCTTGTTCTTGATATCCTTACAACCGTAATGTGACTGTGGATGGATACTCCCTACCCACAGGTAGCATGGTTGGCTATGTCACGTGCCCAATCTTGCGTACTCTGGGAAGCGGGGCGTGACATATACTATATAAAGTATCCATCACAGAACATCACATGATCACATCACAGATATCGCAGCAGAAGAATCATATGAAATATTGGATATACTAGGACGTCCGTGTTTTGAATACGAGCCAGTATAAAACACGGATTCCACGGTCGCGATGAATAGCCAAACCCATACCCCTGGACCCCTACGAGAGAGGCAAGCAACCCTGCCAATTCTAGAGTTAGGAGACCCTGACTCGACTCCTCGAGTTGGTCTCCCACTGGACTCCAGAACCCGGTTACTTGTGCTCCCCTCCTTGGGTCTATCCTAGTGCGGAAAAGTAAATAATATACAAAGGGTGACGTCTTCCGTAACCTGGAAGTGCCCCAATAAAAGAATATTACATACAAGTTTTTACATAAATGAAAATGAAAAACACTCATCTCACATAAAAACCCCCGGCTATTCAAACACGACGATCCAATATAACATATCCAGCAACACATAACATCACATGTCATCAACGTAAGTAAATATGCGCATCCCAATTGTCGTTGACATATAGCAACGAAACCGGCGATATCACATATTACACTTACGGTCACAGAAAAGAAAGTGTAAAACTACAACAGTTGGAATCCGCAACCACCTCAGACATCGCATGCCTGACCAAATGAATTCTTTAGACATCACATGCCTAACAATTATAAACACCGCATTTTAGTCTCAATATCGAAAACACTTTTCAATATCAAGTCGGGCAATTCAACAAGATTCCTGACATCCTGATCGAATGCTCGTCGCAAACTTCAATAGACGGCCGCACCCCCGATACCGTCGACGAAGTGCACCAAGGCGGAACACCGCTACCGCGAGCACCCGGACGGATACTTTCGGCGACGGGGTTCTCCTATAGTCACTTGGTCGGGGCTAAGGGGTGTAGCTGTCTATTAAGTTTATCCGGTGAGTATCCGCGTACGCTACGTGATTGCGACGGACTTTTAATCACATCAAAATTCCGTGGCAACCGATCAAGTGAGACTAAACTGCTATGTTTATAATATTCATTCAGTTATCACATAACTACTTGTGAATTCCAATTATTGTATCCCATTCCAGATAATTAGAAAATGTTAAACTTTCCGATCGAACATTCAAACACCCAAGTTTTCCCGATACAGATCAACACATGAAACAAGTCTAAAAACATTCAGTTCGTGCCTCAGTACCAACGGTCCAGCCGTAGAAGGGTCAAGCCAACGCCTCACATGTGGCATGCCGTACTGCCCCAAACCCTAAGGTTCAAAGGGCAGTTCAAGACGGTCACATAATCGAGTTAAGGTTTGTTGTCTTCTAGAGGGACCATCGCGTTACTTGCACTACTTAGAACGTCGTTAAACTACGGAAAGATCCAACACTTGGAAATTTCCCGACAGGGGAAAAGGTGGGTATTTATATCCGGTCGAATTTTTTAACATATTCAATAATTATCCGGAAAACACACAGACAAAATTAGACAATCCGATCGATGCACCGAGTCCCCAATACAACCCAGAAATTTCAATTCTTGAATAAATATTAAAAAATCCCAGAAAATCCAACACCAGAAAATAGGAATTACTGTGCAAGATTTATTGGGTAATGGGACCATATGGCCGCGGAACCGCGGCAGAAGCCATGCTTCTGCCGCTGTTCCGCGGCGGTTTAGATGAGATAGGTCCTCGTTTTGCACCATAATTCTTAGGTCTTCCTGCTGAATTTTTTAGGAATTTTTAATCTGGAAAAAACCCATTTTTTTTAAAAAGTCCAGAGAGCAAATTACGATTAGGGTTACGGGACAATCGGACTTCTAACTCCGTCTACGCATCGCCTAAGGCTCTAGCTAGGCTCTGATACCACTGTAAGGTTCCTAGACACACTAATGAGGTCTCACAAGGCATCAACCATGCCGATTTCAAAATTTTACGGGTGCCGAGAAACCCTAATACGGATCGTTAACTAGATATTTAGGCGACAAAAGAAACTAGTTAACTATTTAACCAAGTGAACGGAAATACAACCTTTGTAGATCTGGTTCTCCAACTCCATAGCTCCGTGATGAAGTCCCCTCGCTGTACAAATCGCATCCCGGACTCTAGCATCGGCTTCATCGGAGAAATGGGCGGGCTTGGTCGTCGGCTTCGATGCCGAAGATGATCTACGTCGAGGCATCACTAGATCAAGCTCCAACTTCACCAAGCCATGAAACTTGTGAAGAAAACACCCTATACTACTTGGCAAGAGGTAGAGGATGAAGAAATAGAAAGTGGGTTCACTTTAGAATTGGATTTCTCACTTGATTCCATCACTTGCCATTGATGAGGCAAGCTTGTCTTTCTTGTGAAGAAGAAGAAGAAGAAGAAGAAGAAGAAAGAATATGATAAAATGTTATTAAAATAATTGAAAAGAATTGATTCTTATCATATTCTAACCTTAGTTAAGTGTAGATAATAGACCATGGTTAGAAATGATGGTTAGGGTTAAGCAAGAGATAAGAATGGTGGACTAGGTCAAAGCTTCATGAAGCTTCAACAAAACTACAAATGAAGCCACCATTCTTTTCTTATCATTACCAAAATGAATAAACAAATAAATAAAGGAATAAGCAAAACCCTAATCATCAACTTAACCATGGTTTAATTCTTTACACTTAACCAAATAAGCATGTATCATCAAACATGATACAATCATGTGCACAAAAGTATATCACATATACAACTTGCACAATTCAAGTGAGAAAATCCATTTAAAGTGAACCAATACTAGTTAATGCAAAGTAATATATCAAATATATAATTATACATTAAATCATTAAATCAACACTTGATTTAACGATCCGGTCATATCGCATATAACCGACTAGTATCCTATGTATCGGCTTACCGAATCAATCCTTGATTCGATAACTAGGTTATATCGCATACAACCTTTCGATATATTTATCGCGAGAATAGAATACGGTATCACATACACGCATTATTCTCGGTCCCGCACATATCTCATATGCGCTCCTATTTCGTTTCGCTTGAGCCAGGAAATCTCTGTGTAGGACTCTAAAGACTCGTCAATACGCCGACAGTAGATGATGATCATATCAAACACCCACAAGCCGCAAGCGGTCTGCTAAACGTAACGGCCACCCGGGTATTGAGCGATCAGAAGATCGACGAGCAAGCCCGCTCACACTCCTGTGAATCCAACCAGTAACACTTACCGTACAGTCCGGTCTCGTCGTCTGATATATCGCACATCTCGCCTAGGGGTGGTAAACGTCAGACCCCAATAGCTCGATAAGTCGTGTCGATATGAGGTCTATAACAATTTGAGAAACTACTGGTAACACTTACCAGTAAATCTCAGCAACCCTGGCCAGGGATTTCCGGTTATAGCCAATCGAACACAGCGCAACATCAACTCCCTATACCGGGAGAGACGAATCCCCTCCTATCGCTCATTGCCTCCATGTGATTCGGGACTGTACCCAAAAACCACCGTTTTGCACGCCCTCTTGGACGTGGTAAGATGGAAATCAAAGCACAGTGGGAACCACACAAGACTCTATGACGATCTCGGGTCAACAGACTACTCTGTACCAGTGTCACCAGAGAACTGCCATCTGACGTAAGGTATAATACCATCTGGGAGTTCTCGGCGAGTCCGTCCAGTGTACCCAGTCTCCACTGAGCACCCGTATATCATCTCTGATGTCAAACACCAATGGATATGGGATCATCCATCGCCCATCTGTATGGGTCGAGAAGGTATACGCTAGTCTACTCTGGTATATCGATGCCCCGTCTCGATACACCCACGACTAGGGACCTTGAAGGATGTACTTATGGACTACCATGTCCCCACTAGTATGATCTGCATCATAGTCCAGGTAGTCAAGTACATATCCTAAGGGCTTTACCAACATGTAACAGAGAGACAATCAGTATACACGTTAAGGTAAAGAGCAACCAGATAGCATACTATCATATCGAGCAAGAAAGTCCTCCCTATATATGTCCAAGCATCCACTACAATATACATCTTATGTATAGTAATGGCCTCTAGGGCATACATATAACTAACAGATAGGCCGGGCCTACGGGAACCAGCGAATCGCTAATATTTGCTTCACCACGACTTCAACCACTGGGGAAAATAGCGACGATTTTGAAGAGGCAAATGTTTTCCAGGGGTCCTTGGACACCCGCGACGAACAGAAAGAAATCCGAGGAGCCCCGGTGGAGGCGCTAACAGAAATTCCCCCCGTCGAGGGGAATGAGGGACGAACCGTCCATATCGGATCCCTTTTGACAGGAACCCAGCGCGAAGACATGATCCACTTTCTCCGAGGGAACTCGGATGTGTTCACCTGGGCGCCTGCTGACATGCCCGGGATCGACCCTAAAGTAATCTCGCACAAGCTCGGGATCGACCCTAAGGCCCGACCCGTCAAACAAAAGAAGCGTAGTTTCGCGCCGATCAAGCAAAAGGCGATCGAGGACGAGGTCAATAAATTGCTCGCAGCCAACTTCATTCGAAACGTCGACTACTCGGACTGGCTGGTGAATATAGTCATGATTAAAAAGGTGAGTGAGAAAAGGCGCATGTGTGTCGACTTCATAGACCTGAACAAGGCCTGCCTGAAAGAAAACTATCCCCTCTTTCGGATAGACCAGCTGGTGGACAGCCCGACAGGCCACGAATTGCTCAGCTTCATAGACGTTTTTTCCGGCTACAACCATATCCGTATGGACCCGGCAAATGAAGAACTTACAGCGTTCACCGCGGATCGGGGAGGTATACTTCTACAAAGTGATGCCCTTCGGGCTTAAAATGCTGGGGCTACATACCAACGTCCAGTCAACAAAATGTTCAAACCGCAGATCGGAAATAAAATGGAGGTTTACGCCGATGACATGCTCGTGAAATCAACATCATCGGACGAGCACACCAAAGATCTCGGCGAGACGTTCAACATCCTCTGTAAATACAAAATGAAGCTGAATCCGGCCAAGTGCGCGTTCAGAGTTACTAGCGAGAAATTCCTCGGGTTCATGGTTACCCACCGAGGAATCGAAACTAACCCGGAAAAGATCAGCACCATTCTCAACATGGCCACACCCAAGAGCAACGTTGAGATCATGCGACTCATGGGGAGAGTGGGCGCTTTGAGTCGCTTCATGTCGAGGTCCGGAGAAAAGTGCCTCCCATTCATCAAAGCCCTGAGAAAGATCCCAAAGTTCGAATGGTCGGAAGAATGTCAAAACGCCTTCGAGCAGCTCAAATCGCATCTGGCAACTCCCTCGCTGCTCACTCGACCAATCGAAGGAGACGAGTTATCATTGTACCTTGCAGTCTCCGATCATGCTGCTGGCTCGGTGCTTGTCCGAGAAGTCGAAGGAGTACAGAAGCCGGTCTACTACGTGAGCCATGTCTTCAAAGACGCGGAAACAAGATACCCGACCATATAAAAGATAGTCTTGGCACTTGTCGTCGCCTCAAGAAAACTCCGGCACTACTTCCAGGCGCACACCATCTTCGTCCTCACCGAGCGTCCTATAGGCACAATTCTCACCTCCCCCGAGTCATCAGGTCGTCAAGAAAAATGGAGGTGGGACTTATCCCAATTCGACATCAAATACCGCCCCCGGCAAGCCATCAAAGTTTAGGTCCTAGCTGACTTCGTGGTCGAATGTACTATTCCCACTAAAGAAGAAGCGGCAATACGGGACGGCGTACCCCGATCCTCGGTCGAGGAAGTACCCGACTCCATCCCAGTTTGGATTCTCTACGTCGATAGGTCCTCTACCGAGGAAGGGAGCAGGGCTGGACATATTATTCGAGGCCCGAACGAGGCAGAGATAGAGTACTCTTTGAAGCTCGGGTTCAGAGCGTCGAACAACGCCGCGAAATACGAGGCCTTGTTGGCCGGGTTACGAATCGCTTCCGGGGTAGGGCTGAAGACAATCTGGATTCGCAGCGACTTCGCCCTAGTCGTCGGCCAAGTGACCGGACGCTTCGAGGCCCGAGAACCACTCATGGTGAAGTACTTGGCCGAGGTGAAAAGACTACGAAAAGATTTTAACGAAGTCCAAGTGGAACAAATACCCCGGCACCTGAACGCCCGAGCCGATGCCCTGAGCAAACTTGTCTCTTCCTATACTGCCAATAACAAGAGGAATATCCACTTCGAATTCTTGCCACGGCCCAGCGTGGAGGACAGAGAGGTGACTCTCAATGTATACACTGCTCAAGAAGAAGGCCAGGATTGGAGGAAGCCCCTCGTGGAGTTCCTGAAGGATGGCATACTTCCGGAAGACCGAGGGAAGCGCGCCGCCTTCGATCCAAAGCCCGCCACTTCATCTGGAGCAATGTGAACCTTTACAAAAAGTCATACACGCAGACTCTGCTCCGGTGCGTCGACCCTCGCGAAGCCGACTACGTCGTGCGTTAGATACACGAAGGGGTCGGAGGAGCGCATCAAAGGGCCCGTACCTTGGTCCAGAAGATGCTACTCCAAGGATATTATTGGCCAACCATACACCCCGACGCTCAGAAGCTCATCAGATGATGCAAAAGCTGCCAACTCCACGGTAGCATACCCCGTCTTCCGGCCACCGAGTTAACGGCCCTCACCTCCCCCTGGCCGTTTGCCTAGTAAGGAATGGATATGGTGGGATAACTCCCCTCTGGTATGGGTGGGCACAAGTACATCCTCGTCGTGGCAGACTATTTCACGAAGTGGATTGAGGCCGTCCCTATCAGAAAACCGAACGCCGCCACTACCATTAAGTTCCTGCAGAACAACGTAATCTCTCGATTCGGGATCCCAATGTGCATCATTGCCGACCACGGGACGAATTTCGAAAATGACAAAGTCAAAGAGTTCTGCAACGAATACCACATACTAATGAAGTTTTCCGCGGTCGCGCATCCTCAATGCAACGGACAGGCCGAGGTTGCCAACCGAGACGTCATCCGAGGTTTTCGAGCTCGTTTGGAAGGAAGGCAGGGCGGCTGGGTCGAGGAGCTACTGCGGGTACTGTGGGCCATACGCACATCACAAAAACGCCAACGGGAGAAACCCCTTCAGCCTTTGTTACGGTACCGAGGCAATGGTCCCAGCCGAGATCGGACTGTCCAGTTACAGGGTCGAACACTTCGATGACGAAGCCAACACCTCGACGCTCCGAACTAATTTAGACATATTGCTAGAGAAACGGGACCGAGCACAGATCAAAGCAGACGCTTACCAACAACAAACCGCTCACTACTACAATGCACGAGTTAAGCATCACGCTTTCAAGATGGGAGATTTAGCCTTAAGGCGGAACGAATTCGTAGACCAAGGCAAACTGCACAAGTTCTCCCCGAAATGCGACGACCCTTTCCTCATCTCCGAAGTATTGCCCGGTGGAGCCTATCGCCTATAAGATGCGGGAGGACGCAAGTTTCTTCGGCCCCACAACGCTGAAAAACTCAAACTATACAAATGAATTTATTTTCTTCTTTTTGATGCGATGTAATCTCTTGTTATTATTAAGTCTCCCAAGTTATAAGGGACTTCTTCCATAAATTTTCTTCTTCCTCGGGTTCCACATCCCTAGATTCGTTTTGAGAAAATGTGTAAAAAGTGATAAGGAATCGAAGAAAATAAAACACATCGAAAAAAGAAGAACTTTATTCATTAAGGGGTATTATGGGCTCCTCAGCCTTACACAAAAACTATGATAAAAATTACAACAAATGGGGCCGGAGATGGAGGAAGCATTGTTGATGATACTCCGACGAAATCTCCGTTAGCCAAGCCCTAGCTTCCTCGGATGCCTCTGAAACGCCACCCACCAGACAAAAATCAATAATCGGCCTCCTCTAGAAACACTCTCGAAGAAGGCCCGCCGATCGATCCCGCCTGCTCTTCGAGATCAGGCCGAGGTGGTAAAGTGAGTGCAACTTCTCGATCGCCTCATCCCTCAACTGCGAAGACAAGGCGTTGTGCAAACCCAGGGACCTCCTCCAGATCACATAAATAAGCACTTGGAGGAGTGGAGATTGCCGGGGAAGAAGACGTCCAAAGTGGGCCTCCACGCGGTCTATCACCGCCTCGTACGTCTATTCGGACCGGTCGAGGCTGTATAGGTACACATTGTCCCGAGAAATCATCTCGCTGATGAGCACACACGGACGTCCGGCCATTTTCAGAAACGCAAGGATAAGAAAAACCAACATGCCTTCGCTATTTATAGCCCCAACAGAATCCTTAAAGGCCGAAGTTTGCACGCGCAGCAGCGCGAATCACGGGATCTTTTCGAAATTCCCAATACAGGGCTGCCACGTGGCAGCCATGCCCTTAAGTGGTCAATGGAAGTTGGAATGACCCACGCTACGGGACGTTACGCCTTGCCCGTACGTTTCTGCCACGTGTTGTCTGCGACGACCTCTCTTCCAAGTTTTACGGGTCAAGGGAGACAGATCGACGCCCCGTAAAGGCGAGAAGAGGCCACCAAGCAGCTTCCCTACTCGGTCAATCCCTGGCGGGTAGATTCCTACCCATCTTCGTCGAGGATCTAAAGCCCTCCTCACGAGGGCACCGAGCAGCTTTCCTGCTCGGCCCATCCTTAGCGGGTAACTTCTTACCCACCTACGCTAAGGATCGAAGCCCTCACCAAGATGCCACCGAGCAGCTTCCCTGCTCGGTCAATCCCTGGCGGGTAGATCCCTATCCATCTTTGCCGAGGATCTAAAGCCCTCCTCACGAGGCCACCGAGCAACTTCCATGCTCGGCCCATCCTTAGCGGGTAACTTCTTACCCACCTACGCTGAGGATCGAAGCCCTCACCAAGAGGCCACCGAGCAGCTTTCCTGTTCGGTCAATCCCTTGCGGGTAGATTCCTACCCATCTTCGCCGAGGACCTAAAGCCCTTCTCACGAGGCCACCGAGCAGCTTCACTGCTCAGTCCATCCTTAGCAGGTAACCTCTTACCCACCTACGCTAAAGATCGAAGCCCTCACCAAGAGGCCACCAAGCAGCTTCCCTGCTCGGTCCATCCTTAGCGGATAACTTCTCACCTACCTACGCTAAGGATCAAAGCCCTCACCAAGAGGCCACCAAGCAGCTTCCCTGCTCGATCAATCCCTGACAGGTAGATTCCTACCCATCTTCGCCGAGGACCTAAAGCCCTCCTCACGAGGCCACTGAGCAGCTTCCCTGCTCGATCCATCCTTAGCGGGTAACCTCTTACCCACCTACGCTAAGGATCGAAGCCCTCACCAAGAGGCCACTGCGCATTTTCCCTGCTCGGTCAATCCTTAGCGGGTAACTTCCTACCCACCAACGCTAAGGATCGAAGCCCGACCAAAGGGCAACCGCGCAGATCCCTGCTCGGCTAACTTCCGAGTGATAAATTCCTACCATCCCAAGATGAGGGTCTAGGAACTACATCAAGGGGGGATCATTCAACGCTGACCAATTCTAACTTGGCTATTGTTCAACTTACGCTAAGAGATGTGGTCATCGGTCCGACTCTAAGGAATGGGCAGATACCGACTTTCCTACACTGAGGGATCTTCCGATTTATTCTAAGTGAACGATCGCCACCTCGACTCCGGGGGCGGGAGGGCACCGACCTTCTTACACTTGGCGATTAATTGACTTACACTCGACGCGCGATCGTCATCTAAAATACCGGTCATCGACCTACGGCCTAACACTTGAATCGAGAAAAAGACCGACAAGCTCAAGTACTCACACGAGAAAACACAGTCATGCAGAGGAAAATAAACCCAGTTTCATTTATGATTCTGAAAGTCTTTACAAGGTATTCTGGGCTCCTCAGCCTTACAAAAGGTGCCCGGAGGCATACAAAATTTGAAAAAAGTAAAGGGAAAAAGGCAGGAAAGCTCAGGCCTCAGGACCGGGGAGGATCTCGCCCTGCTCGACACCAGCATCGAGGACCGAAATGGTGACCACTGGGTAGGTGCTTCCACCGGCAGCCTCTCCCCCGGCGGCGCTCCCGGCAGCCTCTCCCCCTGCGGCGCATCCTCGAGGAGAGGGTACTGGAGCAGAAGCTCGCCGTCAGCAAACCCCGGCATCAACACCTTGACAGCGTCGAGGGCCTGGTGCCAAACAATGGCCGAGGCGTTGGCGAGGTCGGTGTAAAACTGGTCCGACGCCTTATACCTCTCCACGGACTTCTTTGCCCGGAGATCGGCAAGTTTCACCGCTTCGAGCGCCGCCTGGGTGCCCCTCTTGCAGGCATCCCACGACTTCTTCATCGTGACGTTAAGCACCTTAGCCTTCTCCAACTTAGCCTGGATAGCCTTGTTGGATTCACTCGGAAGTCGGACGGACTCCTTACACTTGGAGTTCGTCAACTCCTCCGCGGTAACCCGGGTTTCGAGGATGGCTATCCTCTCCCTTGCCTGCTGAATCTCCATGCATGGGTCCTCCTCCAGCGAGGATGATTCGCCCGCCTTCCTCATGGCCGGGGCAATCTCCTCGGACTTCATGTTGACGATGAGGGCGCAGTGTTGGAGGACCTGAGAAAAGTAGCAAGAGGGGGTTAAAAATGTGTGATCCGAGGAAAAATAATTGACAAAATCCTTAAAGGAAAACAGATACCGACCAGGACCGCCTCCTGAGCGGTTGCGGCCACTTGGGCCTTTAGGGTTCCCCGAGGAATTTTTCACCCAGCCGATTGTTCCATGTCCGAAAGCAGGCTATCGACAACGGAAAGCCCCGAGGGCACCTCAAAACAGACGTCCCCCTTTTGCACGGGGATCCCGGAGGATGGAGAGCGAAAGACTGTCTTTTTGTGCCTCTTGAGGGGGACCTCGGTGAGGCCGGCTTCATCCTCCGCCCCCTCGCCCAGGGCTCCGTTTCCCGAGCGTGCTTTTGGCTCTCCTCGCGGCTGACTTCCGGGGTTCGAGGCGCAGGGGAAGGCTTCGCCGGTGCAGTTGGCTTCGGGGCCGAGCTCGAACTAGGTCAGGACGAGCTAGCGCCACCGGTCTTCTATCCTGCCTTCGCGGCTATAGCGGCTAAGAATTTTGATCGGTCCATTTGCTCTGCAGAAAGGAGAATACCCAAAGAGAATTAGTAACGTTGAAAAGGGCAAAGAAAATTCATCAAAGTTTAAATAGATCGTCTAAGACAGCCCTAACTTATCCAAAAAGCGCGCAGGGCTAAGCCTAGCCCAGCTCAGGGCTTGCTCAGAAAACAGAACTTCGGCCCGCTCGATCGGCTCCCACATGGATACCGCCCTCGCCTCGGGTGAGGACGACTGCTTCACCCTCGGGCAGTCGGCCCTGTGTCACCGTGTAGGCACAAGCCAATCCTCACCCTCGGGTGGCCCGACGAATATATACTTCTCTTTCCAGTCGTGAATGGAGGAAAGGATGACTACTACCCCTGACCCGGCCACCCCACCCTTGCGTTTTTTGAAGGAAAAATACACCCAGCTCGGTTCATCCTTGCTGGTTCCGGGATGATTCTTATAACAAAGAAAGGAGACTAGGACGGTCAAACTGAAAGTAATATTTTCAAATTTCAACCGGACCAGGGACCCGAGGAGGAGTATCCATGAGTTCGGCGCTAGCTGGCCCGGGGCAAGTTGGAAACAACGAAGCACCCCGCATACTTCGGTTGAGAAGGGTAGACGCATTCTTGCCCAGAAAGCTTCCAAGTACAGAGCAATCTCCTTACCCTACACCCGATCCACTCGTTCTCCCTCCCTAGCTAAACGGAGCGAATAGTTGAAGGGGATATGGAAACAAGCCCGAATCTCGGCAAGCTCGCCCACATCCCTCAAGACGGAGGGCGCATCGCCGGCGTTCCCGATGTGCACCTTAGGGGACCTTGCCGTCACCTGGCGACGAGCGACGCGGGTGGCCCTAACTCTCGGATGTGACCCAGACACAGAGGACGATGAAGAAGATGAACCCTCTTGGCTATCTGAAGCCGAAGAAGAGGAAGATCCTCCGGACTCGGCTCCAACAACTGGAACCTCATTGCCCGACTCTACCCTAACTACCTCTACAGACTTTTCAGATGGAGACATCTAACCTGATTCAAAAGAAGGGGCTTGCCGAGGATAGGGCACGGGCGCTCCAATCTAAAAGTTAGGAGAGCCGGGCAATCTTCGGCAACAAAGGGAAATTAAGAAGGAAGTGCTGGCCCTATGGAGGGCCCCCTCCTATTTATACCCTCCAGGAAAGGCATCCAACGATCCAGATTAATTCCCGCCAAAACGAATATTCACACCCGCCGGCCGTCAAGTCTCCACGTGTCGAACGACCATTGGGTACGACCCTTCGATCGCAGGCGAAGTGACAGCCTGTCGCAT
This sequence comes from Agapanthus africanus, assembly GCA_030015575.1. Classification (NCBI taxonomy): domain Eukaryota; kingdom Viridiplantae; phylum Streptophyta; class Magnoliopsida; order Asparagales; family Amaryllidaceae; genus Agapanthus; species Agapanthus africanus. Next base: position 36,653,769 of record CM057339.1, read on the forward strand.
CCGCCAACCCGCTGCCGACGCGTGGCCTGCACCTTAACGGACGTATAAGCGAATCGGCGCACCCTTTTTAATGCACGATCCTTTCCCCTGATCCGCTGACGTCACCAAAGATGCGCGCAAAGATTCAAGCGCCCGATATAGGCCACGCGGACTCGTAAATCCAAACGACGCAACTGCCCTTCACCGAGTCGTCCCAGAGATCCGCGCCGATATATTTTGGGCAACAGTCTGCGCCCAGAAAACCGATCAGGTCACTCTCGACCCGACCCATAAATAGGTCGGGACGAGAATGAGGAGCTAATGATGATAATCATAAGTGGGAATTCCCCAGATCATGACACGTGGTAGGTGACGTGTCCCGGGACTCACGGGACAGGAGCAAGCACGATACATTGAAGGCATTCCCCGAGCCTTCGTCCCGAGGACTGACCCAACCTTCGATGGCCTCCTACACGCTGGGCTTTCTCAGCCCTCCCAGCTCGTCTCCGAGCTATCACAGAACCGAGCTTTCTTGGCCTCCCGCTCACCTCCGAGCCTCCCGCCGAGCTAAGCCTCTCAGGTTCTGCCGAGCAACCAAGGACGCAGAGCCCAAGCGCCTCCGCCACGGCTTTGAGTATCTCGCCAGAGGCGAGATATCCGCCACCCAACATCCCGCGTTCCACGCCACCGTATCCTCCCATTAACGAGCGTATTTCTTCATTAATGAGGGATCCCGTCATTCACGCAGGCGTAACGTCAGGAGCGTAACCGATGGCGAAAATCTCGCTCCAAGCGACCACTATAAAAATCTATCTCTCAGACGACTTAGGTAAGACAATTTCAATCCAGCAAGCCGTTACTTTGCTCAAATTTCTCGGCTAACTTGATCGCCGGCGGGTCCACGGTGGTACAACCACCTCGGGACTTCTTTGCAGGTAGCTCGGTTCCACCCCTAAAATCAACCCATTGAGATCCACGCGCTCAAAAAGACAAGCATCAACGTCAATCTCAACACTTCATCAGCGCTCGCAACAGATAGACGAAGGACAACATCTGAATAAGATCCAGGCCTCCATCACTCCTGAATTGGTTTGACATATAGGCAACCAAGCAACAAGCAAAACACACAACAAAAGAACATATCTTTAGCTTTAGAACTTGACCGGTTGATGTGAAAGTTTATTGGTTTGATATCCGTGATTGTCAACTATAAAAGGGAAAAGATAGGAAGAAAAAGAAAAGGGGTGGTGGTATATTTGGTCAAAATGCGAAGAGAAAAAGGCAAATGCTCAAGCTATTATTGAAGGATAGGGTTAGGTTTAATTAGGTTTATAGTAGGATTAAGTAATTAAGTTAGTGAGAAGGTTAATTTGTTGTCATGAGAAAATCAATGATATGTGAGAGATGTTGCAAGTGAGTCAATGCATGCCACATGGTTTGGGGGTGCGTGGGTGCGTGGGGGGGGAGTGACAGCCTAATCCTCCTTGTTCACCACTCAACAAAAAGCCAATAATAATTCGGCCGCCATGTCACGTACCCATGTTGAGTTTTAGAAATAAATGCGGACAAGAGAAACGGAGTATAAAATGGTATTATAGAAATTTACTATACCGGCGATAGTATACGTGTGCATGTATGAGAAAAGATACTCGTATACACTGTCAATGTAAGAATTTCCTATAATGGCGGGACACACGACAATACACCATTCAGGGCTCATCTTACTTTATTTTTTTCATTACAATGTAATTAATGCTCATAGTTGCAAGATGTTCGTGTGGATCAACGAATACTGTGTTGCCATATCATCCGCCGATATAAAAAATTCCTGCTACTTTATATTCTGCTTTCCCTGTATATTATTGTGCTCATTATAAAAATAGATTGGCCTAATGAAGAACGCATATGCCTTTCCTTTTTATTAAAAGACAGATAATGTTTAGATGGAAAGAAGATGCTGCTTATAAAAAAAATCGGAAGCAAGTTGATAAGGGATGGCTGCATGGACTTTTAAGCAGTGTTAATCAACCAACACATACATAATATATACTTGGTGTATACACCTTCAACAAACACAAAAGCAGGAGGAAATAAAAGTTAATTTCTGAAGTCAATAGTATCGCTTCTAATGATGCAAAGATTACATACAATGAATCTTAGAACACATCGATTTGTAGAACAGCAAAACTTTACACATAAAATTCATAGAACATTCCTATCTTTACAAGAAATTATTTAAACCGTGAACCGCAACACAACAATCTGGGGCGTAGTACAAAAATCATATCCAATAAGACCGCATTAAATTCAGGAGAAGACAAAAAAGCACAAAATAAATTACTTCCTCAAGCAAAAAATTTATAAATTAACATCCAGCAATCTTCACTGTAGGGCATTAGTACAAATTAACCTTCATTAAGGACTCACTAATCCTCCGCCCCATTAGGCATTTACCGAAACATCAGACATAATCTTGCCATTAGAACATCAATCTAACAAATAAACAAAACATCAAATGTAAAATTTTTAGAACGTTCAGACTCGATCCCCATCATCAAATCCATCGCTTAATAGATCTCCCTAGCCAGCACAAAAAAAGATCTCATTTCGAGGCAACATGGCAAATAAAATACCATCATCTATGACTTTCTCGGACGTCCTCTTCCTCGGTCAGAGCCTTTGATTTTTCCTTCAGATGATTTTGGACGTCCACGCCCTCGTCCTGAAGACTTAGATTCACTAGCTGCCTTTTTTGCACCACTGCCTCGAGTTGATGGCCTTCCTCGCTTAGGCTTGGTATCGATATCATCATCCGCATCTTCTTCATCCTCTTCTTCACTATTTTCTTCTTCCTCCTCTTTGGATTCGGATGAGTCTTTTTGCTTCTTCCTTTTCTTGGAATTTGCAGAAGACTTTGCGGCAGCACCTTTTTTTGATTTGTTATTGGACGATGGGATGGCGCCGTTCTTGTTATCTTTTTCCTCTGCTTACAAAATAAATTGTTAAAATTAGAAAGCAAGAAATTATACTATATATCCACAGAGTGCACTAAAGCATTTCTTTTCGTTCGAAATGGGATGGGGGACATGACAGACTTGTTATACAAATTATGTTCTACTATAAAAGCACAATAAATGAAGACTGAAAACAAAACACAATCCCTAATACTTCTGCCAATTACAATACCCGAAAAAAATAGTTAATAAAATAAAAATATATTCATCCAAATATACTAGCGGTCGAGCTTCTAGAAGTTCAACACCTATAAAATAATAAACACGTTGATTGATGAACATCCACATGAGTATTGCATGCAATAAACCTTTCTTAATTTGCTACTTAAAATGGGACATGCATATGTTTAAGCATTTATACTTTGAACAGGCATACCAAGAACAAGGTGATGTCAGTACAAAGAAATAATATCATTCTTATTCCTGCAGTTGAATGTTGTCTAAAGGAATCTTGTTTCCACCCCATTATATTGGCACCTTTCTCCTTGGCTCTTAACATTATACACATTGATTGATGAACATCTACTATACCTGCTCAAACACTCATTTAATAGGCACTTCTACAATTATGTTTTTTTCCAACTTAAACTAGTCATGTCTAGTTACTTCGGAGAAAAAATACAGCATGCTAAATACCCATGAGAAAGATAATAAATTGCCATTTTACATATACTGAATATCACGTCACTACAATTCCCTACTTTCCAACCATTTAAAATAACTCAAAAGCTTGTTTCTATTAAAAATTGAGCAGCAATAATATCATCCTATGTAATATTACATCAACAACAATCAGAACGTGTTGAGATGCACATACCTTCCACATTATTTTCTCCCTCGTAGACCTCAAGCTGTAAAAGGAGCAAACTATTAGATCCGTTTTACATGAATAAATATGATCAGCACCCATCTAAAGAAATAAACTACCAAAAAATTCGGAAGTTCATTTAACTTTGCTCCTTTCAGAAAGAGGAAACAAAGTAAAGCTGATGTTCAGGATTACTGAACCAAGTCAATTTACAAGGTTTTACCCCTCAAAAAAAGGGGTGCATTAATTCTCAAAATTTAATAAAATACAGTACACAGGCATAACACCGCTTGCTATTCTGAATCAAATGAAGAATTCTGGGGTTTTGACAATGTTTATTTCAAGTGAATCAAGTATAAATATATAATTTATTGGTCAGTGGCCATAGTAAAACAGATCGAACAATGTACAATGTTACCTGTTCCAAACGATCAGCAGCTTTTGTTCTATCCACCACAATTATCGAGAGACCAAGTCCACAGGCCACACTAAAACAAAAGCAGTTCAAACAAACTACATAAAAAGAAGAAAACAAATAAGCTAGTTCAAGAAAATGGGCCAGCCAATATACACCTTGTAACGTGCATCCCATCAAGAATCTCAACCTTTTTGGGATTTGCAGATGATCTATCACAAATACATACATGTTTAATAGTTATGAAGAATTCAAGCATATAGCATTTTATGCCGCTTTAAGAATGTCTTATATACATACTTCTGCCCAAGAGGTCCATAACCAAGCTCCCCATATTGAGCAACACCCCAACTTATGCAGGAATCATCGGCGCCCACGACATGATGCATATTACCCGAATCCATGCAGCGGATATTCCAACCACTAATAGAAAAGTAAGGAACACACAAATTAAAAACAGGAGCAATAGTTATGGAAAAACAATGGTATGAAAAACAAGAAATAATTAACGGGAAATAAAATTTATGTACATGAAAGAATAAACTAGATGGCATGAGAACAAGCAATTAGTTTGCAGAGACAGTGGTTTTATGCTATAAGCGCTAGCTTCGCCTTTCAAATTCCTTCGTTAAAATGAGTAGGGAGGCTCAACCGGCCGACAGTAAAGTTGTTGAACGGTTCTTAGCTTCTTTGTAAGAACGTTTCCATTGAACCCACTGAAAGTTGTTTTTTTAACCAACTTGCTTATGTACAACTATATAGCTTTAAGAAAATGGTCCTTCCGAAACTTCTGGACTTGATTCTATTTCCATTATCACCATACTGAACCAAGAGTAATGAGAGAGAAGAAAATTGCTATTTCATCCACTTGGAGAGCAAACCAGTGTATGCCCGCTAATAGAGCTTGAAAGTGAAGGCTAAGAACAACAATCATATTTTTTACAGAACACCACCTTGGATCCTTCCATACTTGACAATAAGTCCCCATGACACATATAGGAAGGCCCAAACAAATAGAAACCTGTCAACTATCATGCGCAGATACAAAGGTCACAGAATCTTAAGCCAGTGATCATGTTAAACCGTAAGCTCTAAATATTCAAAATTCCTTCTATTCAAAAAGGTTGATATGCTTAAATTGAGGGAGACGCTTGGAGAAGTCTTATGTTTTCCCACTTCCTTTCCTTGGGGAAGCAATAAATATCCCACCATACGGTCTAAATTACGTAACCCTGCAAAATGCATTATAATCTTTAAACAGAACTATTATGTTGGGATGAGGGAATTATTACACAGATAGAACCAATGTTACTCTTTATGTAACAGAAATATAAGTTGCAGTCTAACTGGGTGATTAGAGCTATTAAAAGATATATCTAACAATACAAAATGAGAATGGTATAGGCACCCAATATCCTATTAAAATGTGTTGTTTTACAAAGTCTAAATCAAGCTAGCTAGGATATAATTAGTATATAATGCAAAGGTTTTAAGCATTAAACATTATCTTTTTTCTAATTTTGAATTAGGGCATAGATGCAAAAATAAGAAAGGCAATGCATCATTCTATTAGATTTAAGGCAGAAATTTTGGGCTATAAGCAATTGGATTTTGGTTACTAGTTTAATAATTACCAAGTTGCAACCTGCTAGGGGCTAACCACAATGCAAGCATGTTAACACCAGAATTACTAGTCAATAATTCAGCCCATATAAATTTTTTTCATATTAATGTTTGGGGTTTACGAAAGATTAAAGATGCGCAATCATTCTTTCCTCCGTTTTCCCTTTGTGTCTGAATGCGCGCGCGCGCGCGCGTGTGTGTGTGTGAGAGAGAGTGCATTGTGAGGGTATAAAAGGTGTTTAAAGTCAATAGATGCAGCTTAGCTCTGTGGTCATGCATATAAGCCACTGACTAACCAACATAGCCAGATAATCCAATAGATAAACATTTCCATTTAATTTTATTGACAATAAATATAATGAAAGGAGTAGCTACTTCAACAACCAAAAAAACTCAATCACGAATGCATGAGGAATAAACCTCAAATCCATAACTGGCTTGGGATACATCCAGTCATCACCATTGTTCTTTAGCTTTCCCCACATATATAACTGACCTCCTCCTGAAAAGGCATTCCATGACCATAGTAAAGACTACTGACAATTCCTGCCAGTTAATTTTTGATGGAACAAAAACATATAGGTAAAGCATCATTTCATATTCCAATCCAAAACTACCAGTTGGCATAATACTGCAAAGGAAATAAACTTACAAAAAAAGAGGGAATATAGAACATGAAGAGGATGAAAGAAATGTGTACATAAGCACAAGTATTAAAAAATTAACAGAATGCATTTCAGTGGAGATAATAGCAAACAAGTAGCTAACTGTTGCTGTTATACAACAAAAAACAGTCTTCCATCAAAATACAAGACCTTTTTAATCATTAACAAATATTTAAAATGAATAGATTGATAAAGATCCTGGCACTTCCAACGTGCACTTCTTGGTTGTACTGTATCTATAGGATACGCCCTCTAACAAATCACTAAATAATTCCTGTAATGTCAGCACGAGAGAATGTATAAAGGGGGGAAAAGCATGGAAGAATCAGAGAAGGGCATCAAAGAGCTTTTGTCTGTAACCTTATAAAATCATTGTGAATATGCAGTGATAGTCTGAGTGTAGTGTGTGATGATAAATGTTTGTTAAATAAATGGAATCATATTCTAATGCAATTTGCAAGTGCTACCACTGTTTATAATTTTGCAGCGATTTCTTTGTTTAATAATATAGGCATACTAAGTTTTTCTTCTTGTTGTTACCAAAGAGCCGAATAACTTTTTTCCTTGTATATCATGTTTTGCTTTTAACCCATATACCACAGCTTAAATATGCAGCATAAAAACCAAGATAGCGCTATAGCAGTAGCTGTTGGTCGCGTTAATCCTGGAACTAAAAGCCTAAAACCCGTGAAGCATGGATAATTGTATATGCCTCACGAATTATCCCCGATCATGTATCGGGGTCCGAAACTCTTGGATTATTTTGGATTCGTTCGGACTAGTAAATGTGTCACTAACCTCTTTTTAATCGACGCGTCTTCTCTTTCTCTCGAAAATTAAGGCACTCAAAAGTATGAAAGTGCATTGAATATATAACACAATGCTATTATTTATCTAAATTGGTATGTATTCCTTAATATATATTTGTATTTAATTAATTTAAAATCGATATAAAAACGTATCTTGTATCCTAGGTTTTTGGGAAATTGTGAATCCGTATCGTATCGTATCCGTATCCAAACCCGTGCTACATAGCCTATGACTGATAGCATAAGTAGCAAGTACGGACACATCAGATATGTGATATAACATAAGTAGCAGGGGTATGGACACATCAGATATGTGATATAATAGAGGTCAGACTCACCAATTTGCACTTCTCCCAAAAATCTAGGAAACAAATTATTGGGATGCATTAATTTGTTATTGTGTGTGTGTGTGTGTGTCAATTGAGAAAGGTAATTGTTTTAGCAACTCTAATCTGTGAATGCAAATAATTTTCTCGGTCCAATATTGCAGTTCTTGGAATCTTTCTCATTTTTCTAGAATCTAAAATTCCTCCAACTTAATAGGATTTAGAGGACAGCAACCACTCATATTTTAATCCAAAACAACTGTAAACCAGGCAATCATTTTTTTACTCTTTAACAATAAAGTGGGCAAAACACTTAAATCTATTACCTCTACTCTACAGATATACTACAAACTTCAGGGGTGTAGCTATTGTCATCTATTGATGGATTTTTTTGAGTAAAAAATTCAACAAATAAGAACATTCTACTAATCTATTCTCTCATTCAAGACATCCACAATATCATAGCAATTAAAATTTTAACTGACGCTATAAATTTAAATTTAAACCTCCCTACGTCTCTTTTTCGCAACCCAAAGTACATTTACGCACCATTATCCAAACAATATCAATTAATTTCTAAATATATCTATAAAACTTACCAATTAATTTCTAGATATATCTATAAAGCTTTATTCTAAAACATAAATATTAAAATCATATCCACGTGCATCGCACATGAAAAAAACTATTATGTGTATATTTGCATTATGAAGTATTGATCATATGCTATTACTGTATCAGTCGTTGATACATACTGATTACATAGAATACAATATAAATTTGCGGATGTGATGCCGGAATGGGGAGGGTGCGCGGGAAGTTATGAAATGAAACACGAACAAAAGGGTAGGATCAATTACTCTCTTCAGAAACACAACAAAGACGGCCATCGATATTATTTACAACTCTTGAGAATCATACCATAGAATCGAGGACTCATCTCTTCATTCGATGGAATCACACAAAGGAATAAAAGAGGAACTCAAGTATTGGTGGAATCACACCAAAGTACAAAACGGATAAAAGCACAAAAGGCTATATTTCATTAATTTATCAAAATCTACATTATTCATCATAAACATAGTTATATATAGGACTTGAAACAAACCTTCAAGTCTTAGATCAAACTAGATAATAAACATTATTAATTATAGATAAAGAAACGAAGAGTCATATGTATACTCCTAGAATCATTCAATTATTAAGGTTCATGCATTTAAGTCTAATTATTTGAACCTTTCAAGAGGAGTGAATGAGTGGGAACAAGTGTGAACATTATTCTCCTCAGGTTGAAAAGCCGACACCACCGAGTTGCTGACGTCATCTTCCGAGATATTGAACATTGGTGACTCACCACAGTCGGTTGGACGTTCAATTTTATAAGCACATTTTTCTGTTCGGCGAAGGATCTTGAATGATCTATTGGCTCTCAACTTAAGGTCTGAATGTCGTCCAAGTAGACTTTGTTCCTTGCAATGATGAATCTGCACCGCTTCTTTACTTGTTTGTAGCGTTGTGGTTTTTCTCGTTTTGATCGACAATGCAAGCTTTAATGGGCTCGTGTAGTTTCTTGAATTGCTCGGCTCGACCTTCGGTGTCACTACCGTAGATAAGAACGTTGTCAAAATTGACAACACATCAATGAATAAAAGAGTTTAAAAGGTGGTTTACAAGCCGCATGATATGCCCGGTGCATTTGAAAGGCATATCGGCATAGCCATCCATTCGGAAAGAGCATCTCTTCTTGAAAGAAATCTCCCATTCGTCGCCGGGTCTCATCAAAATTCTATGATAACCATTTCGGAGATCAATTTTTGAAGGCATGTTGCAGCATAAAGTTGCTTGGTAGTCTAGCTTGAATTCGTCCATGTAACCTTTTGATGTGTTTGTCGTCGCCACCGACAAAGTTAGTAGGGGGAGAGATCAAGTCCTAGGAACTAATAGATTGGTATCTATAGACTATCTCAAATGAATTGAAGCCGGTAATTCGGTTAAAAGATCGATTGTAAGAAATTACAGCCTGTAGCGATACAAGATTTTCCTTCCGAATGTTCCGACTAACACTTCAAAAGTATGTCGAAGATTTGATTAACTTTAGTTCCAAAGAATTTTGAATGATACGACAAACCAAGTTGCAGTTGAATACCGACATTCCTCCACAATCTCTGGCGATGCTCGATATAATTATTATCATCACGTTCCAAATGAGGCCATTTAAAATTATCGCCGCTTAAGTATTTAGCGATATGAGCAAAAATAAAGTCGAATCCTTTGATGAAGCGCCGATAGAAAGAAACAAGATCTTGAAACTTGAGGATGTCTTGAAAAGTTGTAGGTATTGACCAAGAAGTGATTGCTTCAGTTTTTGATGATTTTACCGAATTGCCTTCAGCTGAAACATCATACCTTGAAAATACAAACCTATTTCTCTGAAAGACATCATTCCGCAAATCGGCATAATGATTTCCATTTCGCATCATTTCATAAATTAGCTGATTGTGCTTCATACGTTCGGCCCGATTGCAAGTATAGAAGAGAGTCGTCAAAGTTGCAACAAAAAAAAGACCGAGGAAAGATCGGATTGGCCAAAAGTACTTGGAAGGGGGTGTCCTAAGTCATTTGAAAATACAATTCAGAAAATTGAAAAATCATATTAGTCCCAAGTTACTCAAAATTGAGATTTGCTTAATAGTGTTGGTCGAAACTAACATTTTAGAATGCGAGAACTTGGATCTTAAAATTCTTCAATCAATTTATAGTACAAAAATGAGAAAACCGATCAATCTTCAAATCACAATATACCCCTAGGTTTTCTAAAATGGCAAACTATATATAATAGATCAAGATTTAAATAAACCGTCAACCTGGCATCGCCGCCACCGACGCCGCCGCCATTAACCGGACATTGACCGCCACCGACGCCGCCGCCATTAACCGGACATTGACCGCCACCGCCCTCACCACCGTCACTAGCAGACCGTCCCCATCTCCGTCAACAGCAGACCGCCCCCACCACTGTCGTCGGTAGGCCGCTGTTGCCGCCATCGACCACCGCCTGAAGCCGTCGGCTGTCCTCCACCGTCGGCCGTCCCCCGCCGCCGGCCGTCCCCATTCGCCGCCATCTCTGATGGCCATCCCCATTTCCCGCCGCCATCGCCGCCTCCGATAGCCGTCCCCGTTTGCCGGCGCCTCCGATCGCCGTCCCACTGGCCACCTTCGATCGCTGTCCCTGATTGCCGCCGCCGCCTCCGATCACCGCCGACCGACCATCCTCGATGCCGACCGACAGTAGCCTTTGCCGCCGCCAATCATCCTCTGCCATTGATCGACGTCTGTCGCACCTCCATTAGTTGAGTACTGGCTAACGTCCACTATTAAATATATTGTTCTAAATTACATATTGATTGTGAAATCAAATCACTGGTATTTTAAATAGAAAAGAATTTTATCAAAATGACGATCATTTCATTTACAAATTATGAATTGTAAAATTATATGGGACTAACACCCCCTTGGAGAATTTGTAAGGCTAAAAGCTATTAGCATGCACTCGCAAAGACCGTCGCTTGTTTTGAAGACGGTCTTCCATTTGTCGAGAGTGCTCTTTCAAGTTTGGCGATGATTATCGCAAATATCAAAGTTAGAAAACATAATTGCTCCATGAAGTCGATCTAATTGATCATCAGGCCGAGAGATTGAGAATAAATGTTTGGCTGGGATTGTCGTCGGCTCGGGCATCCAAACACACAAACCACGATCCATCTTGTGGCATGAAAAGAGGGGGAACGGCGGACGAGCTCATGCTTTCTCGTACATACCCTTTTGGAACAAAATCATCAATCGCGTGCACTCGGTTTCATTTGGTACGCCATTGGATTTAGAAGAATGGCATTGGATACAACATTAACACAATGTTATATCTTCATGGTAGGAGCCTAGGAGGTAAACCGAATGGAATTTCTTTGAAAACGTCATGACAGTCTTAAGAGAATAGATTTCATCTTCAGGGAAGTTTTATGTTCCCAATTTCTCTTTGCAATTGCCAAAGCAAGGGCTTTGTTGACATTTTCTATCAATCTGCTGAATTCACTCTTGGAAAAATAGTGACTGCCTCTTTTATTCGAGGTTTTGAAGTGGTTTTCATCTTCATGGGATTCAAGATAAAGTCCACACCATCCTTCATAAAAGAATAGGTGATTCTAAACCCATCTTGAATAGCTAGTCAGTCATATTGCACCGGACAACCTGCACCATCAGGATCATGCCGCAACAGACTTCATTGAGGTATTTAGCACCAATAGAAAATTTCATCTACTGCTTCGTTACTTTCAACTCATTTCCTTTACAAAGCTAAGAGTGCTTGTAACGATAAGAATGATCTTCCATCTCGAGATTTAACCTTTTCACCGTGGTATCGGTGCCATATTCTTGCAATATCCCCCATTAATAATATCACACATTTTACTACGAGAGATAATTGTGTTATAGAGATGTTATTGTGAAGCCACGGGATATCTTCTACTTAAGTAACATTAAAGCTCTGACAAATAATGAAAGCCTCTTCATATAATATATCTTCATTTTCTTCTTGCTCTTCATCGAAGATAGGGAGAGTCTTCTTGTGGCTCGTTTGATAAGTGTGAAGATATTTCAATCAGGGCATTGCTCTTCCTCGAAAATAGGCGGAGTCTTCTAATGGATCTTCAGCAAGTGTGATAATTTTCTAACTAGGACATTCAGAAGCGAAGTGTCCAAATCCACGACACTTAAAGCACCAATGAGGGATAAAGTTGGCAGATCGATTAGGATGCACCAAACTACCAATTATCAAAGTGGAAGTTCTATCGTTACGAAAGGGCGGATTACCGCCGAGACTTGTCGAGCGATATTTTTCATTCTCTTCGAGTTGTTTAACTTTCTTGAAACGTCGAAAATCGCATTCACGTGTAGCCGTAGCGTTGGCATTAAGTCTTCTTTGACGACCAGCCATGATCATCAAGAGCTCTGATATTATCTGATGCCGGAACAGTGAGGGAGTACTGGAAGTTATGAAATGGAACACGAACAAAAGGAATAGGATCAATTACTCTTTTCAGGATCACACCAAAGACTATCGTCGATGTCATCTAAGACTATAGAATCACACGACAGAATCAAAGACCCATCTCTTCATTCGTTGGAATCACAAGGAATAAAAAGGAACTCAGTATCTATAGGATCACACCAAAATAGAAAGATGATAAACGCATAAAAGGCAATATTTCATTGACTTATCAAAATCTACATTATTCATCACAAACATAGCTATATATAGGACTTGAAACATCCCTTCAAGTCTTAGATCAGACTAGATAATAAATATTATTAAAGGTTATTTAACAGAAACCTACTCGTAGTTTGGGGCATTGTCCTCATACCCCTGTAGTTCTACCGTTGGATAATAAAAAAAACTATAGTTGGCAAACGTTACCCAGCACCCCCCTCGACCGTTAAAACTCGCTTTTATTTAAGTGGACATGTGACCTCACGTGACCTATTAAATTTTTTTAAATCCCAATTTTACACTTCATTCTTATAACAGTGGTTTATATCTCTTTCCCTCGTCTCCCATGGCCATGCATCAGCAGCAGCAGAGCGATCTCATCACCCCCTCTTCAGCCATCACTGCCACCTTCCTCTCCCTCCGCTTCTCTCGCCGCATCCCCATCTCCCGTCTCTCCTTCAAATCTAATGGATCGCTCAACAACAACCACCACTACCAATTCAAAGTTGGTAGCTTTCCCCTTATCGTTTTCTCACCTTCTCTCCATCTTGCGAATTTGGGTTGAAGATTTTTAAAAGTAACAAACACAGCCTTCACTTTTATTTTACCCTACAGAAGAAGGGGGAACCCAGAAATTTCTGCAAAAAAACATGGTATGTGCTTATTTTCTGTTCATCTTTTGCAAAATTCGATTTTTATTCATGGGAACTGGTTGTGCTAGAAAATATAGTCAACATAAGAAAAGTATGATTTTTTTTGTATTGTTTCATTGATGCTTGCATTTAATTTCATCAAAAGATGTTTCCTTTTTCCAAAAATTACCTCAATTGATATAATCCAAAACCAGGTTTTGGATCTCTTTGAAAATTCATATCTTTACCTAAATTTTTTCGACTGTCAGCTACATAGATTACTTTTTCCTTGGGCTTTTATTGGTTATTAATGATGTGGGTCAATGCTCTAAGCTCAAATCTTGTATTTATTTTTACAAAATCATTGAGCTACTTTATAAGAAAAAAACAAGCGAGCCATGGATGATTTTGGAGTTAGCCAAGAAGAACAAGCGAGCTCTTGAAGTGAGTGATGCCCGCAATGTGTTTGATAGAATGGATAAATGAATGAATGTAAAGATTGGCTCTTTTTTAGCCACCAATCTGAATAATTTCCATTCCGGAAAAACCCACCAACCTCTTATGAAGGAGCAAGGCCCATTGGGTTGTGCCTTGAATTGGACCTACAAGGATTTGGTCTCTGATTGTAGCTATTGCTACCAGCCTCAACTCGTGCAAAAGGATCATGTAGAATTGGTAAAGAATTTGGAGTCTTGGGCTATGCAAATTATTTTGGTTGTATTGTTACTCATGTTAATGTATAATGAATGAATGAAAAAGATCATTGTTACTCATGTTAATATAAGTTATTTTGGTTGTATTTAGTTGGAGCTACAATGAATTTTCTCATATGCAGCTCTATTTATTCTTGATGATGAATTGAGCTAGTTACTAGATTGCAGCTCAAATGCTCCGAGATTCAAGTGAATGCACATCATATATGGTTCTTTTAAGATTTGAATTTCAAATGAGGATATCACTAAGGAACCACCAACTAGTAAAGCCAGAAACCGCTGCCGATGATTTCGACTTAAACCAGATGATGTTGCACATGAATCTGACATATCATAAATATGCATGAACCATCTTCTGCTTAAAGAGCCAAGATAAACAACCAATAGTGAATGAAGAAACAACTGAAAATAAAGATGAAGATCAATTGGGTATTTATGCAAACACCTTTAAAACACCATCAATCAAGAAATTGGACAAAAATATTCAAAATACGGTCATTTGGACATTTATACAAACATCTTACAAGCACAAATATTCAAACGGTTGCACAAAGATATTTCAAATACGATCATTCAGGAATTTACACAAACACCTTCCAAACATCATCGTCCCTATATACTTGCATCAATACTCCCTCTTGAAATTGACCTTGTCCTCAATGTCACACTTGCATTTGTGCTCCTTCCATGCTATAAGCCACTCCTTGAATGCCCATTCCGTAATATTCATCACAACCCATCGTATTTGGATCAATGCAGTCCACCGCTACTATACTCTTCCCACCAACGAAGCCACTCAAGTTTTGGCTCGACATTTCTTCGAGCATACTATGAACCTCTGTAATTGAATGAAAATTCAAGCATCGAAGCTTCCAAATGATCTATGATATGAGGACCATCATATATATCAATCTTAAAATAATTTTCTCCCCAACATCATGTATAATGGCGGTACCTAAGGCAATCATTTTATAAATGAAGCAAAATGCTAAAGCCACTAACTCGAGCTTAACCGCAAGACCTTTCGATTTACCAAATCCATTCTCCACATTAACTCCCTTAATGGGCAATACATCCAAAAATTATAATCATAGCTTTTATCTTCAACATGGTTTACATGGCTAAGAATGGAATCATGAAGCCCAGGTTTGAGACTCCAAAAACTTCACGCCACCGTAATCTGGATATCTCTTTGTTGTGGCAGATTTCGGTGAGAACTTTTCATCCTTTGGTTGTTGAAAATGATCGACAATTCATCGAACAGGTTATAGGCATGTAGTTGAATTGATGTGTAGGGCTGAATTAGCTTGGGAATTACGTCGAACAGCTGAAAATAAAGATGGAGAGAGAGGCGAACGGAGCGGAGCCCAAGGAGCGGGAGATGGAGAGGAGAGAGAGGATGGAGTCATGGAAGTGGAGGCTGAGAGGAGGGAGAAAAGGGAATTAGAAGGAAATAGTTATGAGGGGTAGATTTGAAGGGTATTTCTGTCATTTCATGCAAAATTTAACGGCAGGGCCTGCGGAGTAACGATTGCCAACTATAGGAGGTTTTGTCTAATGGAAGAACTACAGAAGGTATCTTGATAATGCCCCAAACTACGAGGGGTTTCTGTTAAATAACCCTATTATTAATTATAAATAAAGAAATGAAGAGTCATGCATTCTCCTAGATTCATTCATTTATTAAGGTTCATGCATTTAAGTCTAATTATTTGAACCTTTTATGAGGAGTAAATGAGTGGGAACAAGTGTGAATGCTCCTGCATTAGGATGTGTCGAAAGGAGTACCCGACATGTATCTAATATGAAACTAATATGAATGTCTCCTCAACAAAGAGTCCGCGCAACAGAGTTCATAGCACAAAACCATGGCAAGCCCATGGTATAAAGACAGAAAGCGACAAAACTGTTTAATAATTACAATGAAAAGGCCAAGTGCTCCAGTAAATGAACTTCTTTGTTCTTTTCCAACCATAGGTTGTCAATATGTACTGCACCCCAAAGGCTCAAACAAAGCAATGAAGTTTGTTTTATGTTAATCCATTGTATCATTTTTTAATTTACAATATCTTAAGGATGGTCTAAAATTCTTGGCACAAGACCAAGAAATAATGTATTAGCTACCAAGCTAGAGATAAACTAAGTTTTAGTTACAGAGGAAGAAGAAATTATACTAACAGAATTATAAAAAAAATTAACTTTTAAATTAATTGGTTAGAAGTCAAAAGTCAAAACCATTGATCTTGAATATGACTCAAAAGCCTTGTTAGCCCAGGTTGCAATTCACTCTATAGCCATCTACCCATGGGATATAGGAGACATAAACAACAATAAACTCTGTATTGGATAATTGAATCTTCATCTATGCGCGGCATACTTCATATCATCAAATCCTAATAAAGATCAATTTTGCAAAACAAACATTTTATAAAAAACCTTAAGAAGAATATTAGTAATATGTGAATCCTCTGTGATACCACAATGGCAGAAGCCTCATGCACTGCGGTCCACGGTTAAAAAGAACGAACAGAAAGAAAAAGAAAATATAGATTCAATACATCTCAACCAGTCAAAGCAATCAAACAGATAATCTTTTCCAACTTGCAAACTTCACGATTTGGTTTAGTGAGTTTAGTTTAAACAGATACTTTTATTTTGACCAAGTGAATAAGCTGGTTGCTGCAGTCAACAATGCCAAACAAGGAATTGATCGATAGAATATTATTGACCTACGAGAACATTTTAGTAGCACCCCTTAGAAATGTTTGGTTTTCCAATTGTCCTCAAAAGTAGGAATGATAACAAGCAATTCAAAGTGCAAAGTTTGTTCAGGATACTAATGATGAGCATGGCATAATCAGCAGAAAGAATGGACAGCTGCAGATATCCCGGTTCGAGAACTCGGTTTCGGATTCGGTTTATGTCTCTCAAATTTTTATTAGTTTCAGTGGATTTCGGTTAGTTTCGCTTATCTCCGTTCAGGTTTCGGTTTCGGTTTTGATGGTAATGCATACATACATATATGTAGATATATTAAATTTATAGTTGTATATATACAATGATCTTAGTGTTAAAAAATCCAGCCAAGACAAGACCTAATGCAAAATACATTGAAAAGTGTACTTATATAAGTACTGATATAGGGTTTGGGTCGACTTTTGCGGCCTTCTTCAGATGAAAATAATATACCATAAATAGGGGTGTAAACGAGCCGAACTCGAGCCAGCCAAGCTCGGCTCGAGTTCGGCTCGTGGTTCTTTTTGTCGGCCCAAGTCCGGCTCATTTAGTTAATCGAGCTAGAGATGCTCGGCTCGAGTCCAGCTCGATTAAACATGCCCAGCTCGTGTTCGGTTCATTTGTGTCCCATTAACTAAACGAGCCGAGTTCACGAGTCGAGCTCAACTGAGCTCGTTTAGAGCTCGTTTGTGAGTTCGGCTCGTTTTCAGCTCATTTACTCATATTAATAGTATCTTCCAAGAAAAACACATAATTAACAATAATGCTTAAAACTCAGGGTTTTGAGATATGGAAAAATTAAAAAAACATTAACATCTAGGGCATTGAATGGGTCTAAGTGCTGGGTTTTATATTTATCTCAGTACACTTTATATACTGTCATTTAATTGAATTAAGTGTTCTGAGAGTTGTATAGAATCTGCTATATATTACATATTACTGTTTTTTTTCAAACTGTGTAACCCAGCCGAACCCGAGTCAATACCGAACGAGCCTGGCTGAGCTCGAGTCCGGCTCGTTTAATAAACGAGCCAGGCTTTCTGGCTCATGTCCGGCTCGTTAATAAATGAACCGAATTTGAACGAGCTGATACCGAGCCGAACCTTAATCGAACCCGAGCTGGCTCGTTCAATTACCACCCCTAACCATAAATGAAAGCTATGGTCTCAATCTTGGTTCTACACTTGATACATAAAAAATAATTAGGCGGCCATGAAAGCTAAAAAAATAGGCATGACCAATTGTTTTTCAATCCCCCTCACTCACATCTCCCCCTCTATCTCTATGATGCTCAATGAGTTTTCTTTTTTCTTATGGCTTTCTCTATAGTCAAGATCAACCGTCTTTGGCGAGCAAGCAGCAACTACTAACCACAAAAACACCTCAGATCTAACGATAAAAGGCTTGTAGTGATCACAATTATAGCAAAAACGGCAAAAAAATTGTTATTTCAAGTTTCGGCTGAAACCTGATTTTATGGTTGGTTTCATATCGGTCTCTACCGAAACCTATACGAAACGATCATGTATCGGTGGTTTCGGACGACACCTCGAACCTTATCATATCCGGCTACAACCAACCAGTTCCCACAATGTTTGCAAAAAGAAAGAGGAAAGGCTTAGGAAAATTATGATTATAGAGAACTTTAGAAGTAGCAGTATTGAAGGCTTAATAGAAGGGAACACAAATAGATTTGGAAAGCAATCAAACAAGCAATCAAATAAATTTGGAACACAAATGGAAGGTATATATGGAGAATATGAATTTATTTTAAGATTCAATTTAGGAATGAATTAGGAATTTTTAGATTAGATAATAACTATGAAACAGCACAACATACCAGCAGTGCAAGCAGAACTAACTGCACCAGCTGAGATGATAGCATTAGGTGGTAAAACATTGTTCCTTTGGAATACTTCAACGAGGCGAGGGGCCCATTCATCCTTTTGTTCCCTATGACCTAACCTGAACAAAAGAATGGATTGTGTCATGCAGCAACATCAGAATAAGCCAATGACGAATGAATGCAAATAGAGCAAGGGTGATCTATTTCATCGTCCACCCATTACCAAAAAAATATAAGATCAAGATCTATAATATATTTGAGCATGCATAAAGAGTACAGACTTCAGATGGCAGGTGGTCATTTATACCTTCCATATCCACCAAATCCCCACCTGCAAATACACAAGGAAATAAATTAATAATAGTCAGTAGGTCTTGTGTTTACAAATCAGACGAGTTGGCAACAGAATGTAAAAGTCAAAAATGCACTCAGAAAAAAGAATGCAGGTATTATGTATGACAAACAAATATATGGAAATTTGAATTGGAGATGCAGATATGAATGACCCTAAGAAGCATAAGTTGTAGTACGTACGTGTAGACGAATCCATTGGAGTCAACGGCAACTGGTTTTCATATGTACAATTTATAACAGTTAGAATTCTGGATTTTCTTCTATGCAATATGCATGACAATAAGAGGTGTGGCAAGGGAAACAAAGACAAACCTGTGTGGTTTGTTCCACAAGCAACTTTGACAATAGTTTTCTCTGAGAATGCAGATATTGCTCGTGGCCGAGGCTGAGGCTCGTAAACTAGCTTTACGGAACCATCTTTAGAGTTGTACTGAAAGTTCACAATGTTCGTTGTGTCAATGGAAGGCATAACATGGAGCAATTAAATAAAATGTAATCATGTGACCTCATTGTCTGTTCCATGTCCAAGTTGGCCATATTGTGGAAGCCCTGCAGTTCTGCGAATAATTGCAATCAGTGTAGCCTGTTCTATAACTCATATCATGTATCAATGCAGATATTGTGGTTGCAAAAGAAAATAGGCACTGCACATTAAGAAAGTCCTTAAAGACATACAGTATAGAAGAGCCTTCAACTGATGACAACCAAACAGTGAAGTCAGCCCCACAAACAGCACTTGTGACTTGAGATACCAAACAGGGAACTGGAGATGGCTCCATTTCTGCAAAGGTTAATGCAAGAAGATACAATAAACACCGAGCATTTACACAGAACAATTCCATTTAAATCTTAAAACTTAAACATGAGATGCATTTCTCCAAAATCATATGATATGGTTTCCTGAGTTTGTATCCAAGCATTTAACATTGTATTTCAATTCAATAAAGCATCAGCTTTTGCATCAGCCAGTAAAGGTAACAACTGAATGGCTTCAATTGGTTTTTCAATTCAACGATAAGGAATAGCATCATCATCGCACATGTCAATAATGGGTGGTAACATTTAGCTTAATTCCTTCCAGGGAAATATTTAAACTCTTCGCAGATGGAATTTCGTATTTAAATGTGCTATCGAAAAGGTAGCCAATGTTTGACATACCAGTTTTCAAGGAACCTGTTCCCAACTGCCCGTGCTTATTCATACCAAAGGAGAAGGATTTCCCATCTTCTGTTACCACTACTGTGTGATTTCTCCCTGTGCCTGCTCTAATAACTTTGTACCTGTATTGTATAAAACATCCTGTTATACTACAAGGATTGATCAGAAAAATATTCTGAATGCAGACTATTATGCCAATAATCAATCAATTTTTTGGCAGTTTATAAAAAAAATTATTGAAGAATTTGCCTAATATGATACAATGGAGAAGAAAACGAGCTGAATGAATCGTACGCAACTCCTTTTCAAATTATTTTAACCATTAGATAAACTAAATCATTTTAATATTCCAGTAAGATAGGTTTCTATCACAGAATAGACTCACAAGGATAAACAAAATAGCCTCCACATACATGGAAATGGACAAAATCCACATTTGGATATAAACTGTGGAAGAGACGTTAATCCATGCAGCCCTTTTGAACAAAAACAATCCATTCTTGAGATGTTAGGATAACAAATGAATAACTCATTTACTAGCCTCCTCCCACAAGTCACAAAATGCATCATACATTAGCGAGCAGATATACAATTAAAATAAAGCATATTTCAGTTACATCTTTCATGGCGATATAGACAAGAATAGGAATCTAATGTAATAAACAAATGTGAAAGCATGAGCATAAAGTTCCCGCTACAATTTCCATGCCCTAAAATGTAATCCTGACTACAATCCATGAATCTTTAGGAAACTGAGTGGGCAGGTTAGAAATAAGAACATGCAAAAGAACATATAAACTTTGATACAAAATGAAAGAGAAAGATTGCTTGTATCCATCTAATTAATCGCGGAAAAAACAATCCAGCACAAACTAACTAAGCTATGAATGTATAGGTCCACGGTTAACTTCTTACTTCGAGATAGATCTTTAAAAAATTGCAAGACATACTTCGATAATTCGGACACAAGTGTCGGCATATAACGTTGAAGGGTATCTCCATGGCCCAACTGCCCCTTCTGTCAGCATATTCTTGTCCGTTAAAATTTGGCACGTAGCTTGAAATAAAATTACTCTTGTCAAAGATCATACCTCATTTCGACCCCATGTATAGCACTGTCCTTCAGCATCCAATGCCACAAAGTGGCAAGAAGCTACAGAATATTTACAAATATGTAAAATAGATCATTGGGATCAGTAACATATAAAGTTATAAAATTACAAACATACATAAAAAGTGAGTGAGATTGACAAGAGGGCATTAAAATTATTTCCATGGTATGGATCTCTCCTTTTGCGCTTATAAACTAGATTCTGTTGTGTACATAACCATGAAACGGGGAAAATACTATGACAGTGCTAACAAACAAAGTAATTGAATGCACAAGGAAAAGCTATGCCTAATTAAAAAAATGGTGTAAGACAAAAATGGATGAGAGAACGGTAAGGGTGGACAACTGCGGTCCGCTAAACGAAGTCAAAATAAGAGTAATAATATTTTGGCAACCAAAAGCTTCATGCAGTCAGCATAGGCACCTCATTGTACCCATTTCACGCAAAAAAAATGTATCCTTTCAGACTATGTTTGATGAAAATGTCGCCTGACGAAATATATTATACTAGCATCAACCATTCAAGTGCTCTCCAGCTCAGACCAAGTTGTCTCATGAAACACCTCATCCTTAGATACACAGATCATAATATCAAAAATGTTGAATGTGACGGAAATTGGAAGACAAAATAGGTGTTGATTATTTTTTCCTCAAAGTAATAAAATTACAGAGAGAATCTAAGAAGCATCACTCTTTAAGAAAACAGCATAAGGATGCATAGCTTCGGTTTGTTAGGGCGCAAATTACTTATAGCACCTGAGCACAAGGACAGAAAATCGCCACCCTGAAGTGAGGCAAACTTTTCCGCAGGTAAAGTTTTATAGGTAAAAATGCTACAGCAATACAAAAACATATAAAATACATTGGATAAGAAATTCGATCAAATAAAGTGCTAGATTGTTAAAACTAGCTACAGCACTGCCAATACATTCAGATCGCCTCCCTGGTTCCTAGAGACCGCCATGGTCCACTGGAGTAGCGATTGATGTAGCCAGTGTACAGTGAAGAGGGGTAAGGAGAAGGAGGTAAAGGACCAGAGAGAAAGAAGGGAAGAACATGAGAATAAGAAGAGTGGAATATAAGAACACAGAGGAAGGAGAATGGGAGAGAAGTACCATATAGGTGAAGCAAAGTAAGGCACGGCATAGAGAGGAGGGAAATCCAGGTTTGGCACGTTCCAATTTCACAGAACATTACAAGACTTTAGCAAAAATTCAGAATCAAATTCAGCACTTTTAACAAAGTTTTGGCTCAGAAAAGTCTAGAAATGGATTTTAAAAATAACATTTAGAATTATTTGACTTGATGGGATCAATGTGGAAATGTCACATCAATTGATGAATTATTCCACTTTTCCTTCTCCTTAAACAATTGGGGAAAAAACATTTGAATATGTATTACCAAAAACATAATTTGGCTCCAAAAAGCTAATCTTTAATTGCACGCCTAGGAGATGTAATAGCTTCGAAAATGCAATAAAGATACGAAAAACGGCTTGATATTAAACCGGACAGAAATTGTTTGCAAAAGTGTGTTTTGTTCATTCTAAAAAAACAACATTTATTCCATTTGAAAGTCCTAATTTAAACATCAGGATATGGGCCTGTTCCCTTATAAAAAACGACCAGAAAAAATGTGTGCTTTCCAGTCCTCATCTATGACATTGTATACGACTGCGCTCATATATCATCATATTAAAAAATACTTAAACTGTGTTCCTGTTTCTCCCAAGTCTGAAGGAACCGGCTAAACATCCTGCCTATGGTGCATGGGCACCAAATCATTCACAATGGAGGAAAGAACTATCTATCAAAGGAAGACTGGAAGACGATCTATATCTAATGTTGTGCACTTGAAGATCACCGGTTAACATCAAGAACCACAAAATCAAGGCTGCATAAAATGCAGAATCAACACATCTCAATACGGGGAAGTTGGGGCATATTACACAAGGTCCGATGGAGGTGGCTTCTTGAGAATGCTGGGTATAAACTGTGAAGCAATACACTAATGCAAATATATTTAGAAACTAAAACAGCTTTTTTCATTATTACGCCATGGGAATATGCTGTGTAGTTGTTGTTCGTTGAATAGTCACAAATATTTGGACGGCTGAATTTAAGTAACATGCACAAAAAATATGTGCATGTTGCATCTTCTTGTTCAGCAGCAAATTTAACGTTTTGGAATGAAAAGGTTCTGCGTTGGGAACAAACATTGTAACATGAAATTTATAAGGGAAAGAGAGTTATTTTGCCAGCACCAAACACCTCCGTTGTGTAACGAGCCTTAAATAGTGGTTCCAAACATAATTTTTTCGAAAACTTATGTTTTGCAGAATATCCCCTTAACACTCCACTCAGTGATATTCGAACCAAGGACCTGCCTTAAGCAAAAGCTCGGTTGCTCAAAACCAACCATCTCATATTTGCAGCTCTCTCACGCAAATTGGCAACTCCATAAAAATCAAAACTTTCTAGTCAAAAACATCATTTAATCACCACATCAAACATAAATTTCTCAAATAACAGAAGAATTTCAAAAGGCTACATCTAAGAGTTGGAACCAGCTAACTTAAGAAACAAATCAAAGGTATCAAAGCGATGAAAGGATTCTCACTGCATCCAGAAGCAACGAATCGAATATCAACGCCCATAAGCGACCGGATCCTCGTCGGTGACAAGAGATTTCCCGCCGCCAGGCCGCCCTTTCGCCCCATCGCGTCCCAGTTGGTGCTGCCGCAGTAGAGGAGCTCGCCGGAGATGGCCTTCTCGTTCTCTTCTTCCTTCTTCTCTTGATCGGCGGCGGACATTTTGAGCTAGGGTTTCGGAATTTGCCCTAGATTTTTGGGGAAAAGGGAAAGAGAGGGATTTGGGGGAATTTTTTTCTCTAATTTTTCGAATGCGAGTGAGAGAGCGATAGGGGCTTGGACTTTGGGAGAGTTTATTTAAATGGGTGGGGGCCATTTGGTCTTTTCAAGGAAGCTGAGAGTGGTCTAGGATTTTGTGTGGGCCCTTTTGATGTTTCCTTTTCCAGCTTACTACCAAAAAAATAGGTCCCCGGAACTCCAATATTTAGCCCGGCCAAGAGAAGATGCATGTTCCCTGCCGAAAACCGAAAAGACAAACGCCTTGTCTGAATTTGAGGACAGATACTATTTGGTTTTATCCGTCCATCTCTCCGAAAATACAAAGTTAATTTATGGCACCGTGTATCGGAGGTTTGGACAGATGCAGCCGTTGTAACAGACTTCGTCAGATTCTCCCTCATTATGAGGGGGTTTTGATTGTGGGGACGCTCTTCCCTGCAGGCGCAAGGCTCTGCAATTAATTACGTTATCGCATCGCGATAACCACTTTCTCCTGTTTCAGATGTTCACTTCGTGTCGTGTGTGTTTGTTTTATTTTTGTTTGCCCGTGGATTGTATACGAAGACTAATTTATATCGTCGCCCGTAGGGCGTGGATTGGTCCAAATCCGTATATTATTAGATTTGGGTTTTGGTTGATTTAAGAATCGTTAATCTCGTTTGAGATTGAGATCAACTTAAATATTTGTTAAGGATACGTAAGTCCGATCTTGGACTAAGATCTACTTAACGGGGGTTTAGGATCATTTTAATCCAACAGAAGAGCATTTGGACTCGATCGTTTTAGTTTAGGGACGTTACGATCCGTTGATCACCATTTTTTGAGGTAGGGTTTGGTTTAAAAACGTTACGGTCCATAACCAGTTTAAGGACATTGCGGTCCATAGGGATCTGCCCGTCAATTTGGGAGTGCACCAAAAAGTTATTGGTTATCGGGATCCATCACCTCTCTGAAGACGCTGAAGAATTACAACGACATTTATCAGAGGTGTGAGGAGATGTACTAAGATCAGTAGTCGTATTTGGGACTAGGACCAACTTAGAAGATAGTAAGCACATGGGCTCAGTTGATCTGAATTAGGGACTTTTGGTCAACTTGGGCTCAGCCCACCCAGTCTTTGAATAAAATGTTAAACACTTGTTTAGGCTCAGTCCTTTTTCTGTGCAAACAATGCTGATCATTTATATGGGCTCTGACGCTCACCCTTTACTTTACACTATCTTTTTGTTGTTTTGTTGTTTTATGAAGTGTTAAACAGTTTTTATGGCGTACACGTGCGGAACACGTGAGGCGCTAACCACCGAGTGCTAGGTAATCCTTATTGAGCAGCGCTCACGTGAGGGACACGTGAGGCGCTTGGCGCCAAACGCCAACCTTTGAGTGCTAAGCACTCTTTATTGAGCAACGCCCGCGTGAGGGACACGTGAGGCGCTCGGCATCGAGCGCCAACCTTTGAGTGCTAAGCACTCTTTATTGAGCAGCGCCCACACGAGGGGCACGTGAGGTGCTTGACGCTGGGTTTTCTTTGTATGTTTTGTTCTGAAGAATTCAATTTTGTGTTCTTTTCTGGATCTTTGATTCCCAAGAACAAATTCATCCCCATGAGAGTTAAATTCTCATTTGTGGGAGACTTGTCTTGTGAATCTCAGATCTAGAGAAAGAACTATGTTCTTTTATGAGGGTTAAACCCTTGGGTATGCAGATGAGATGCTCTGATCTCTATTTTTTTTATTTACCTCAAAAAAGGTATTCTTCTTTCTTAAAGCTTTCTGCTTTGTTTTTCTTGAAGTTTATGGGGGGTCTCTCTACAAGACTTGAAGTCTTGGGTCCTTTATATAGTAGAGGCAGATTTGTTGATTTAGTTGAAGAAATCTCTCATTGAGAGATTCTTAATTGATTTGGGAATTTTATCCACCGTTGGATTTTTGATCCAAGGACTTCTGTTTTCTAGAACATATTTTTCTTGTTTTTAACAAGATCGGGAAAATATTTTCCCATACAGAGCTTATTCTGTGGCTTGGTGATTTTTTAATCACCATTGGATTTTTAATCCAACGGTACTCTGTTTTACAGAGAATAATCTTTCTCGTTTAGAAAGATTTGAGGAATATTTCCTCAACAGAATTTTAATTCTGTATTTTGATGATTTGTCATCCATGTTGGATTTTTGATCTAATGGCAGAGAACTTTTAGTTCTGGCGCCGGCGCCCTCGTGCGGGGCACGTGAGGCGCTGCCTCAGAGTTTTTAACTCTTGGTGCTGGCACCCTCGTGCAAGGCACGTGAGGCGCTGCCTTTCAAATTTCAAACAGAGCTTTACTCTTTTGTTGGGGAAACAATGCTGTGTCCCTCCAACCCCGTGTTGGAGTTCCCCTCTCACAGGGGAGCTATTTCTATTTCTGCAGAGATAGCTCCCATGTGAGGGGGCACTCGATCACAAGGGCTACAGGGACATTGGAGCCCTGTAACCTCGTTTAGCCCAAGACCTTCTGATTATGCTCGTAGGTGGGAACTCCCCGGATCGTGACACGCGGCAGATGCCTTGTCCCGATGCATATGGAGAGAGGGCAAGGACCGCATATTGGAGGCGTCCCCTGGGCTATCGTCCCGCTCCCTAGACCTGACCTTCGAGGATTCCCTGAAGAGTCCTGTGGTCGGTGGGTAAACGACCATTGGCTCATCTCTGAACCCTCCTACACGCTGAGCTTCCTCGGCCCTCCCAGCTCGCCTCCGAGCTATCACAGAACCGAGCTCCCTCAGCCTCCCGCTGGCCTCCGAGCCTCCCGTCAAGCTAAGCTTCCTCGGTTCTATTGAGCGACCCAGAACGCAGATCGTAGGCGTCTCCGCCACAGCTCCGCGAATCTTGACAGATGCGAGATATCCGCCGCCCCACGATCCCCATTAACGAGCGTCGCATCCCCCCATTAACGAGCGTATCTCGTCATTAATGGGGGATCCCGCCATTCTCGCAGATGCAACGCCAGGGGCGTAACGGCCGGCGAGAATCTCGCACCCGCTATCCCATGGCTGCCGCTATATCAACCCCTCTCTCAGACGACTCAGGTAAGGCAATTCTTATCCAATAGACCGCTACTCTGCCTAAATACCTCAACTAACTTGATCGTCGGAGGCTCCACGGTGGTACAACCACCCCGGGACTTCTTTGCAGGTAGCTCGGCTTCACACCAAACCAAGCCCATTGAGATCCACACGCCTCTGGAGACAATCCTCAAATCCAACATTAGTCGTTCGCCAACGCTGTCGGCAGACCGTTGGAAGACAACATCTGAAAGAGATCCAGAGCTCCATCAGTTGGCGCCGTCTGTGGGAAACGAAAATTCCACTCATTGAAAGCTGATCTTCCGATCTCAAGCTGATGGCGAGTGATCATCACGACGATCCCAGCACTAGCCGCCGTCGTCCCCACAACGGAGGCACGGACGGATCCTCTCTTCCTTCTAACGCCGTTCACGCCCTGTCTGCACGGATCGACAAGCTCACGTCCATCGTGGATGCCCTTGTCCGTGTCCAAACAGCTGGACAAGCCCCCTAGGTCGTCGTTCCCCCACCTTGGGGCCGCGACCTCCGTAGAGAGGGAGATGACACTGCCCATGCTGGCACGACTGAACAGCGTCTCACTACTCCCCGCGGCCACAGATCCCCCATGGAGACCGATTCAATGATCCGCTGGGCACCTCACAGCTCCACGCTGAGGTCTCATGAAAGAGCGCCTTGCCCCGAGGCTCATCACGCTCCTGTCCTTCCCGAGGAGGTGTCGGTCAGCTCGCCTACTCCCAGGAATGGCTGGCACCCTCTCCCTCAACAAGGTCGCGCGGACGACACTCACCACGGTGGCTCGAGGATGACCTCGCCAGGGGACCTGAGGAACCTCATAGAACGGAACCGGAACCGCGACCAGGCGCAGGCCGCCGGCGGGAGGGGCCATAACTCCAAGTACGCCAAATCCTCGGGATACCACGACCATCTCGATGCCCTCGAAAAAAGATCGAAGGTATACATCAGGAGAGTCGTCCTTTAAGTGAGGGGGCCAGGTATGCCGCAGACTCGCTCATGAAGCCCTTCACTGAAGAGCTGCTCCCTGTCCGCGTCTCCTCCAGAAACAAGTCTCTAAAGGTAGCCCTCTTTGACGGAAAATCCGACCCGAAAGACCACCTAGACGCGTTCACGGCGGGGATGAGCTTCCAGGACAACTCCGCCGCCGCCCATTGCCGAGCGTTCCCCGCCACTCTCATCCACGCCGGACGACATTGGTTCCGAGGACTTACGCCATGCTCCATCTCTACCTTCGATGAGCTGGTCGTCCAGTTCCTCGGGCATTTCGTCAGGAACAGACGGCAGAAGCAGACCGTCGATTACCTCTTCACTATAAAGAGCGGGGACAAGGAATCCTTCAAAGGATACGTCACCCGCTTCTACAACGCTCTTCTTGAGATCACAGAGCACCGGGACGAGACTATCATCATGACCCTTAGGTCGGGTCTTAGGCACAAGGAGTGGCTCCGCTCCTTTGCATTAGTGCAACCTAAAACCATGGCCGAGGTAAAAGCCTTGGCCGAAGTAAAAGCCTGGACCGAGCGAGAAATCCAGCTCGAGTCCGAGGTGAATGCGAACCTACCCCGGAGCGACCAGGCCGATCAAAAGAAGAGGGGTAGAGAAGAGAAGAAGTAGATTGACCGGCCAAAGTCATACTCCCCGAAGTTCCAGGAGTATACCCCGCTCAACATCTCCCAGACAGAGCTGTTGGAAGAGGCAAAGGGCGAGCGATTTTTCAAACTCCCTCCGGTCACCGATAGAGCGGCCAAATGGATACGAGGCCTTTACTGCGCCTTCCACAGGTCGCAGGGACACCCCACCGAGAATTACAAACAGCTCTGCGACTATATGGAGGAGTTGATTCGCTCGGGGCACCTGGCAAAGTACTTGCGGGAGAACAGACAAGCATACCGGGAGCAAGCGAACCACCCCCTCCCGGAGAATTGATAATCAGCAAATCATGGTCATATCAACGGGGGGGGTGCCTGGAGCCGGCGAGATTCGACGCCTCTTGCCGGTCGAGGGGACTAACAGCCAGTCCCGGAAGAAGACCAAAGCAGTCGAGCCCATCAGCTTCACCGACGAGGACCTCCACGGGATATCCTTGCCTCACAACGACTCCCTGGTGATTACAACACGGGTCCACCTCTATGAAGTTCAAAGGATACTGGTCGACTCGGGGAGCTCGGTAGACATCCTTTTCCACGACTGCTTTTTACGTATGGGGCTCGGCCCGTCGGACCTGAGGCCGACCGCCCACATTCTGTCGGGGTTTACTAACCACTCCATCCCGGCAGAAGGAGTGGTCACCCTCCTACTTAACATCGGGGAGTTAGGCCGTACACGAACCGTACCAGTGGAGTTCATCGTCGCTAGAATTCCATTGACCTACAATATCCTCTTGGGACGCCCGACGCTAAACTCCCTTCGGGCCCAAATCTCGACCCACCACCTCACGGATCAAGTTTCCACTCGACCAAAGCGGAATAGGCCGGGCCAATCCTCACCCTCGGGTGGCCCGACAAATAGGAACTTATCCTTCCATTCATAGATGGAAGAAGGAACTGCTACGATCCCCGACCCGGCCGCCCCTCCCCTATGTTTTCTAAAGGAAATATACACCCTGCTCGACTCGTCCTTACGGGTGCCGGGATGATTTTTATAGCAAATGGAGGAAAGGAGAAGGATCAAGCTAAAGGGGATTTCTTCGAGTCTCAACCGGACCAGGAACCCGAGGAGAATCCTCCACGAGTTCGGCACTACCTGGCCCGGAGCTAGTTGAAAACAACGCAGAGCCCCGCTCACCTCAGGAGAGAAGGACAGACGCATTTCAGCTCAAAAGGCATCCAGGTACAAAACGATCTTCTTGCCCCGCACCTTGTCCGCCCTCCCTCCCTCCCTAGCCAAGCGAAGCGAATAGCTAGGCGGAATGTGGAAGCAAGTCCGGATTGTGGTGAGCTCGTCCACATTCCTCAGGAGGGAGGGCGCGTCGCGAGCATTCCTGATACGCGCTTTAGGGACCGTCCTCGTCGTACGACCACGGGAATCACGAGTAACCCTAACTCCACGGGGGGAATCCGACTCGGATGGGGCAGAGCAAGAAGCAGCGGAAGACTCCCTAGACTCTACCCTACTTACCTCAACAGACTCCCCAGAGGAAGACATCTAACCTGAGTCAAAGAAGGAGTCCTCCGAGAAAAGAGAGCGAGAGATCCGACCTAAAGGAAACAGCGCGAGAGATCCGACCTAAAGGAAAGAGCGCCAAGCTAACTCTCGCAGCGACGGAGAAATGACAGCGAAGTGTGAACCCTGGGGGGATCCCACCTCTATTTATAGCGTATCGACAAACACATCCGACGGCTCTGATCATTTCCCGCCAAAACAACGCTTCGCGTTCGACGGCCATCGGCGCTCCACGTGTCGCACGACCCTCGAACACGCCCCTTCAAGCGTAGAGGACAGATGCGACCCGTCACGTCAGCCAACCATCGTTGAACACGTGGCCTGGCGCCTCAACGAACGTACGATCGAATCGACGCTCCCTCCTTAATGCACGATCTCCTCTCTGATCCGCCGACGTCATCCAAGGATACGCCTAATCACCTCGGGAATCCGTGCCGACGAGGTCTTCAACTAAGAACTGAGCCCGGATGACTGACCGGACCACTCTTGTCCCGATCCATGAATAGGTCGGCACGAGAGTGGGGAGCTAATGATGATGCTCGTAGGTGGGAACTCCCCGGATCGTGACACGCGGCAGATGCCGTGTCCCAATGCATAATCAGAGAGGGCAAGGGCCGCATATTGGAGGCGTCCCCCGGGCTATCGTCCCGCTGCCTGGACCCGACCTTCGAGGATTCCCTGAAGAGTCCTGCGGTCGGTGGGTAAACGACCATTGGCTCACCTCTGAGCTCTCCTACACGCTGAGCTTCCTCAGCCCTCCCAGCTCGCCTCCGAGCTATCACAGAACCGAGCTTCCTCGGTCTCCCGCCCGCCTCCGAGCCTCCCGCCGAGCTAAGCTTCCTCGGTTCTATTAAGCGATCCAGAATGCAGATCACAGGCGTCTCCTCCACGGCTCCGTGAATCTCGCCAGACGCGAGATATCCGCCGCCCCATGATCCCGTGTTCCATGCCGTCGCATCACCCCATTAACGAGCGTATCTCATCATTAATGGGGGATCCTGCCATTCTCGCAGGCGCAACGCCAGGGGCGTAACGGCCGGCGAGAATCTCGCGCCTGCTATCCCACGGCTGCCACTATATAAACCACTCTCTCAGACGACTCAGGTAAGGCAATTCTTATCCAACAGGCTGCTACTCTGCCCAAATACCTCGACTAACTTGATTGTCGGAGGGTCCACGGTGGTACAACCACCCCGGGACTTCTTTGCAGGCAGCTCGGCTTCACACCAAACCAAGCCGATTGAGATCCACACGCCTCTGGAGACAATCCTCAAATCCAACCCCAGCCGTTCGCCAACGCTGTCGGTAGACCGTCGGAAGACAATATCTGAAGGAGATCCAGAACTCTATCACCTTCCAAAACTTTTAAGGGGTTGTTTGTTTACAGGAATTAAAAAACAAGAATGAAAAATTGGGGTCTTACAAGAAATTTTTTTTATCCCCTCAAACTATCATTATTTTTTTTGTTTGTAAAAAGTTGGAATGACTTTTGTCCCCATCAATATTTCCCTTTGTTTGGTTGAACAAAATAAAGTGAGAATTGGATAAAAAAAAAAAGGAGAGAGAGAGAGGAAGTGGGTAACCATAACTATTTTTCAAATAAAATAATACAGCTTATCCATGTGTTTTGGGAACGGGCAAATCCATCAAAAAATATTTGATTTGGAATTGCCAAAAGAGTTCACCTTCGGCGCACCTTTATTGTTTTTTAATCACCGATGGGGAATTACTCTCAACCATTGGATCTCTTTGCAACTGGTTTAAAAGGTTGCAACCGCTTAAAATTTCCTATCTACCACCAAGCCCGCCATCTGTCATATCAAGCCCATGTGGTCTCTATTATTTTAGTTCCCTAGTCTTCTTCATCTCCAAAACTAACATTTTTCATCCAAGCCCAACAGCAGTGGCGGATCCTAGACCTCTAATGAGGTGGAGCAAGATTCATACCATAATTTTTTTGGCTTTACAAACTTACATAAAATTGGAAAAAAAATAAAAAGATTTCTTCTTGATAACAAAAATCCGATATTAATATTTAAGTATACTAAAAAATAGATATCTTATATTACAATATGATGTTTGTTTTACTATATTAAAATAATCAGCAATTTAAACTTTTAAAATTGAAGTAATAACAAAAATTGATGTAGAACCTTTACCAAAAACAATTTAAAATAATCTAACGGAATGAAGTTATAGCAAAAATTGATGTGAAAATTTTACCGAAATCAATTTAAAATAATCAAGGGGCTATAAGCAGGTCTAAAGTCAACACCCAACAGAATAATAATAATAAAACTTAAAATAGGAACCAGTGAATATCTTATATTCAAAAAACTGTGTTTGTTTTACTATCTCGTAATAATTAGATAATTTATAAAAGCAAATATTAAACATAAAGTTATAAACAAAAAACTTTATGTGAAAACTTGACCAAATACAGTTTAAAATATATGGGGCTTATATGTAAAGTCTATACATAAGAAAAATCATAATAACATAAAATATAGAGCCCGAAATAGAACATAAAATGGATTCGAACCTACCATCTGGCTCCAATTTTGCTTGAGTGACCAAACTAGTGACAACTGTTACAATTCATCCAATGTTAAAAAGCTTCACTATTATTATATTTAAGAAAATGGTGCCCTATATATCTCTATCTATCTATCTATATCTATCTATATATTTATTTATATGTAATGCAAATATCTCTATATATAATGTAAATACCCTTGGTTAGAGATCCACTCTTCTCATTTTTTCTTGAAAAATAGAAAAAATGAGAAAAATTCTCACCTCTCAAGCCCTCCACATCATCTCTCTCACCTCTCAAGCCCTCCACGTCATGTCTCTTTCTCTCCTTAAAAACAATTAATTGTTTATCTAGGATCTTCCATATCCTCTATATATACTCTCTCTCTCTCATAAAAAACAATTAATTGTTTATCTAGAACCTTGCATATCATCTCTCCCAACACACACACTCTCTCTCTCCCTCCTAAAAAACAATTAATTGTTTAAACAATTAATAGTTTTTTAGGGGAGAGAGTGTGTATGTGTGTGTGTGTATATATATATACATATATATACATATAATGCAAATATCTCTATATATAATGCAAATCTCTCTATATAATGCAAATAACCTTGGTTAGAGGTCCACTCTTCTCATTTTTTCTAGAAAAATAGAAAAAAATGAGAAAATTCTCACCTCTCCAGCCCTCCACATCATCTCTCTCACCTATGAAGCCCTCCACGTCATCTCTCTTTCTCTCCTAAAAAACAATTAATTGTTTATCTAGGATCTTCCATATCCTCTATATATACTCTCTCTTTCTCCTAAAAAATAATTAATTGTTTATCTAGAATCTTCCAGATCATCTCTCCCATATATATATATATATATATATATATATATATATATATATATATATATATATACAGGTTAGAGGACCATCTCCTATTTTTTTAAAAAATAAATAAGACTTTAGAACTCTCCACATTTCTCTCTCCCCCCTTATTAAATTTTTTAAACTAACACGGGCAACGCATGTACACAAAATATAGTCTATATAATGCAAATATCTCTATATATAATGCAAATACCATTGGTTAGAGGTCCACCATTCTCCCTTTTTCTTGAAAAATAGAAAAAGAAGAAAAATCCCCACCTCTCAAGCCCTCCCCATCATCTCTCTCACCTCTCAAGCCCTCCACCTCATCTCTCCCTCCCTCCTAAAAAACAATTAAAACAACAATTAATTGTTTATCTAGAACCTTTCATTTCATCTCTTCCAATATATATATATATATATATATATATATATATATATATATATATATATAATGCAAATACCCTTGGTTAGAGGTCCACTCTTCTCATTTTTTCTAGAAAAATAGAAAAAAATGAGAAAAATTCTCACCTCTCAAACCCTCCACATCATCTCTCTCACCTATGAAGCCCTCCACGTCTGTTCCCCGCCGAAACACGGAGACGCGACCGCGCGGGTCCGTCTTGCCTGAATTTCGGGGCAGGTGCTAATTGATGCTATCCGTCCAGCTCTCCGAATATGCCAAGTTGATTTATGACACCATGTATGGAATGTTTAAACGGATGCGGCCGATATAGCAGACTTCGTCAGATTCTCCTCATTTGAGGGGTTTTTGATTGTGGGGACGCTCTTCCCTGCAGGCGCAAGCCCCTGCAGTTAATTACGCTACTGCATCGCGGTAACCACTTTCTCATTCTCCAGATGGTCACTTCGTGTCGTGTGTGTTTTTTTGTTTTTGGTTGCCCGTAGATTGTATACGGAGACTAATTTATGTTGTCGCCCATAGGGCGTGGATTAGTCCAAATCCGTATCTTCTTAGATTTGTGTTTGGGGGGTTGGGTTTAAGGATACGTTAGTCTCATTTGAGACTAAGATCAACTTAAACATATGTTAATGATACGTTAGTCTAATTTTTAGACTAAGATCAACTTAACAGGATCATTTAGATCCAATAAGAGAGCAATTGGGCTCTATTGTTTAGTTTAGGGACATTGCGGTCGATTAGTTTAAGGACATTACGGTCCATTATTAGTTTAAACACATCTCGGTTCATGGGTTTTAAAAGACCCGACAGTCCGAGGTTAAGGACATCATAGTCCATGAGTTTAAGGACCCCACAGTCCGTGGAATGTTTGGTTGTCGGGACCAGTCACCTCTCTGAAGACGCTGAAGGATTACAACGACATATATCATAGGGGTTCAGAGATGTACCCTTTGTTTCCTGATTTAAAATCAGGAAAGCTTCTGGGAAAAGCTTCAGAAGAGGGTCACGTGCTTACACGTGACTAGCGGTCACGTGTTGGCACGTGACACCTAAAAACATCATCAAGGCAAGTTCAGTTTCCTGATTACGTTGAAGAAAAGGGGGCTTCAGAAAGAGTCACGTGCTCCCACGTGACCCTGGTCACGTGGCGACACGTGACATTTAAATGCAAGAGTCAAAAGGCACACCAGTTCCCTGATCAAGTCAAGGAAAAGGCTTCAGAAGAGGTCGCGTGCTTCCACGTGACCAGGGTCACGTGTTGCCACGTGACGTTCAAGACAGCAGACTCGTTCTCCAGTTGAACCAAGGAAAGAGAGAGTTCAAACAAGGGTCACGTGCTCACACGTGACCAGGGGTCACGTGGCAGCACGTGACGTTTAAGCAGCAATAAGAAGACAGAGCGCAAAAGAAAGGAAAAGGCTCATTCCAAAGGGGGTCACGTGCCCACACGTGACCATGAGTCACGTGGTCACACGTGACCGGCTTTCAAAGCCCACTGTGTTAACAGAATTAAATTCTGAGAGAAATTCAAATCTTTCCAAAGGAAAGCAACTATCTGGAACCAATCGAATTAAAGATTCAGAGGTGATCTATCTATGGGAAAATCTCGGGTTTGGAAAGATTTCCCCTTTAAATCTAACCAAAATAACAAAGGAGAATCTCTGGATTTAAAATCCAATGGTGAATAAAATTCACCTAATAATCCAAAGGTCCAAAATGAATGATGGATGCAAATCAAATCTTTCACGAAGATTCGTCAAAAACTGATTGATTCGGCTGCTTCTCCTATAAATAGGAGCCAAGAGACATACATACATATAGACAGACGCAGAGAAAAAAAAAAGAGAAAAGAAAGAGAGCTTCGATACTTGGAGAACTTGGATCTTCTGCAAAAACCCTAGGTAAGAAAGGGAAAAGCTCCTTGAAAGAAGAAGATAATTTAATTCTCAACAGAGTTTAACTCTGATACATAAAAACAGAAGAATATATTTCTTCTCTCTTTGATAGAGGATCTGCAAAGTGCACATCTCCCCTTAAGGTTGAGAATTTAATTCTCAATGGGTCGAGATCCTGCCATGCAGATCCAAAACATAGAGAGGGAATGCAAGCATGAGAATTTAATTCTCACAGAACTATAGGAATTTAATTCCTTTAAAATAAAATTAGGGCTTGACCCTGTATCATGGGAATTTAATTCCTTCAGAATAAAAAGAAACATGGTTTAATCCTAATTAAGAACTTAGTTCTGTTGAAACAACGGGAATTTAATTCCCTTAATCATCATTTAACAGGGAATGGGAATTCAATTCCTTAAAAACTTTTGTTAGGGTTTAACCCTATTCAGCCCTTCACATATATGAGGAATGTAATTCCTACAGAAAATTCAGAGTTAAACTCTATTCCAGAATATAAGTCTTCGAAAGGAAGTAGGAATTTAATTCCTCTGAAATTTACAGCTCGAGGAATTTAATTCCTGAAAAAAAAAAGATTAACAAAGCCTCTAAACGAAATACATAGAGGCAGGGTCACGTGTCATCACGTGACCCCCCAAAAGGTCTACAGAAAGCCCCTTTGAGGCAGCACCCCACGTGATCCACGTGACCCTTGGCAGAAGCTCTAATACATAGGCATTTGAATGCCCATCACGTGATGGCACGTGACATTCTGAAAGACACGATAATATCAGAATAAATGAAGGGAGGGCGCTCTCACGTGCTGCCACGTGACCCCTCTTGTCTTAGTGTTTAATACTAAATTGAAACTCTCGAACCCAGTGTTAAAATACTGTTGGGCCTTAGTGTTCAACACTAATTAAAAAGCTTTATCTGCAGTGTTCAACACTGATTGCCTTAGTGTTTAACACTAATCTGAGATCTTCATTTGCAGTGTTCAACACTGATCTGTTTTAGTGTTTAACACTAATTTGAAAAGCCTTGTTGCTGGTGTTTAACACCAATTATCTCTTAGTGTTAAACACTAACTTGTCAACCTCATTCCCAGTGTTCAACACTGATTGCTCTGTAGTTTAATGCAAATTCCTGGTTACGTGGAACGCGGATAATGTCACTCTTTGACCCCGTGGAAAACGTCCAGAGCGGAGCCTGGTCCTCGCAGAACACGGCAGTGAACCCGTGTGAAGCATCCAGAGCACATAACGGACTGTGGGGTCCTTAAACCCATGGACTACGACGTCCTTAACCTTGACCGGGATGTCTTAAAACTAACAACGGACTGTAGGGTCCTTAAACCCATGGACTACGACGTCCTTAACCTTGACCGAGATGTCTTAAAACTAACAGTGGACCGCAATGTCCTTAAACTACCTATGGACCGCAATGTCCTTAAACTAAAACAATAGAGCCCCGCATGCTCTTTTGTCGGATCTAAACGGTCCCGTTTAAGTTGATCTTAGCCTCAAAGATGGCTAACGTATCCTTAAACCTTCAAACAGAGTGGACTATAAATCCCCCAATTAACTCTGGCTCAAGGGTACATCTCTGAACTCCTCTGACATCCGTCGTTGTAATTCTTCAACGTCGTCAGAGAGGTGACGGGTCCTGACGGCCATACATACGTTGGACCTCTAGGTCCCTAAACTGGAACAATGGAGTTCAAACACTCCTTTATCGGATCTAAACGATCCCGTTAAGTTGATCTTAGTCACAAAGTTAGACTAACGCATCCTTAACAAACGTTTGAGTTGATCTTAGCCTCAAGTATGGCTGACGTATCCTCAAACCAAACCCCCAAACCCAAATCTAAGATAATACGGATTTGGACTAGTCCACGCCCTACGGGTGACGACATAACTCAGTCTTCGTAAACAATCCACGGGCAACAAAACACAAAACAAACACCCACGACATGAAGTGACCAGCTGGAGAAGGAGAAAGTTGTTACCGCAATGCGGTAGCGTAATTAACTGCAGGGGCTTGCGCCTGCAGGGAAGAGCGTCCCCACAATCAAAAACCCCTCAAGCGAGGGGGAATCTGACGAAGTCTGCTACATCGGACGCATCCGTTTAAACCTTCGATACATGGTGCCATAAATCAACTTGGCATCTTCGGAGAGGTGAACAGATAGCACCAATTAGCATCTGCCCCGAATCTCAGTGCCAAGACACCGCAGTCCTGCGAGCCGTCTTTCGGAGGGGAACAGATTCTGGCACGCCCGGTGGGACCTTTTCCTCTTTCCACTCCACACTTCGTGTGTTGTGACTCGCGAACCAATCGCGGTTCGCCAATGGTTGCCCTTGGGTTTCAAGATACTAAGAATTGGCGTCTTGCTTATTGCAGAAAGCAAAGGATCGATGGCTTCCACTTCCGTGAAATTCTCCAACTGCTCAGACTGCAATTGCAACCAACGCTCTGCCTCGCCAGGAGGTATAGCCTACGGACCCCAAGCTGCTTCGCTATTCACAATGCCCGTGGAACAGGTCACTCGCGCCACCACAGGATTGTTCTTCGGGACCATGCTCCCGCCGACAAACTTCACCGCTCCAGTGCTGACAACGGAAGCTCTCAAGAAGTCGGTCTTTGATCGTCTTACCCCTGCCGCGGCTCCTTTCAACGAGTCGCCCAACGTCAACGCCTCGGTCTTCTCTAGATTGGGCCAAAAATCCTGCGAACCCATCATGGGACCTACAATCTCAGAGAAGGCTGCTTCTAAGAAGGTGCCCGCTCCTGCCCCCGAAGTCGTCAAGGCAGCTTCTCCGGCCAAAAGGTCGGTCTTTACGAGATTAACGGCTTCAGCTCCCGCTCCTACTGCCCAAAGGACATCGGTCTTTGACAGGCTAATGCCAACTGCGACCCCCCACCCAGACAGGGGGCAAGACGAAACCATTCTTACCGCTGACCCTACACCGTCCGCTCGACACGCTCGACGTCGCCATTGGCGCCGAGTAAGGAAGGCTGGGGGCAACTCCCCCTCCGGGTTGACTCCATCGGCCCCGATGGCAGAGGTTAATGCTGCTGTTCCAACTGGGAACAGGTTTGAAATGCTAAATAAGGTGCGAAGGAATTCTCCTACGGCAGTGCTGAAGAGGTCTCCTCCCTCATTAAAAAAGGTTGTCGAAATAAAACCCGAACAACCCCGATCTCCTCAACGGCTATCTTCCAAAATCTATAAGGTTTGGCGGCAGGCACGGGACTCGATCATCGATCCAAACTTCTCTCGCCAACACAAGAAGCTGAAAATCCAACCGGAAGCTGGTCACCAGGCTAAATCCCAAAAGGCTGTCT
Organism: Agapanthus africanus; assembly: GCA_030015575.1. Classification (NCBI taxonomy): domain Eukaryota; kingdom Viridiplantae; phylum Streptophyta; class Magnoliopsida; order Asparagales; family Amaryllidaceae; genus Agapanthus; species Agapanthus africanus. The sequence goes on from CM057339.1 coordinate 36,693,384, forward strand.
GGACGCCCACCTCAACGGCCCCCTCAACCTCCATGGCTCATAAAAGGAGGAGGCCACAGAAAACCCCACAGCATGCAACGACGGCTAAAAGCACTGAGCCCAGACGCCCTAAGTCTGGGAGCATGGTGGTCCACACTGTTTACATGGCCTCTGGAAAAGAGGAAAGCCGCACGTCTACGGGCCACCGACCGCTAACCCGATCCATGACGAAGGCTCAAGAGCAGCAACAAAAGCTTCAAGAAATGATGAATGCTATGGCCGCGCTCACCGGGCCAAAAGAAAACCCAGAAACATTCTCAGACGCACGCCGGGAGGAAGAAACCGATGCTGAATTCCTTCGCCGGACACTGGAGAAAAGGGATAAAGAGGCTGCTGAACAAGCGGCCAATATACAACGGATGGGCCTCCTCTTCCAAGATGTGATAGGAATGATGATCCAGCAGGACTTACCCGCCGAGGATCCCCCAATCGTTCTTGAAGACGACCGAGGAGAAACGTCAAATCCACCACCAGCCCTCTCAACGGCCAAGGAGGAGGCAATCTCTAAGGCTGACTTGGCTGACTACATAGCCCAGCAGATCCGGGTTCATCACGCGACTGAAGCAGCTGGTCAAGTCGTGAAAATGGGCCGGCCGTATCCGAGCTGGTACGACCAAATCAAATACCCGCAAGGCTATACGATACCAAAATTCCACGTGTATAAGGGGACCGGCAATCCCCATCAACATGTCGCCCAGTTCCGGGCCCTCTGCGGTAACACCGGCGGTGATGATAAACTGTTGCTCCGCCAGTTCGTGGGCAGCTTATCAGAAACTGCGTTTGAATGGTATTCGGAACTCCCGAACGATTCTATCAAAACGTTCGCTGAAATGGAGCTGTTGTTCACTCAGCGATTCGCAAGTGCCAGCGAACGCACTCCAATAACTGCACTGATTAACGCCAGGGTAAAACCGGACGAAACCTGGGTCCAGTACGCTATACGCTGGCGGAACTTGTGGTCGAGATGTGAGCAACGCATTGAGGAAGCACCTGCGGTGGGCATGTTCGTGGGAACTCTAGACCCTCACGCAACTATCTCCCAGTTTATGATGTTCTTTAAGCCAACTACATTCCAGGCTTTGATCGACAAGTTGGCTCAGATGGACCAGATGGGTCATAGACCACCTGCCCCGAAGTCGGAATCTCGGAATGACAAGGGTAAAGGGAGGGCAACCTTTGTTGCGAATGCCCAGCAGCAACCTAACGCCCCGAAACCGGCAGATCAACTCGAGGAAAGGCGTCGGTATTATAATGAGAAGATGAAGCGTCCCTACTCGTTCCCACGGGACAAGACGAAACGGCTATTCGAGCTGGCAATACGCAACAGACTTATAAACCTACCAAATCCAAGGCGACCGCCGCAACCCACCGAAGTGAATAACCCTAACTATTGCCCTTACCATCAAACGGTAGGCCATCCGATTGAAGATTGCTTCGTCTTCAAAGGATGGATTGAAGACCAGTACCTCCAGGGGAAGTTTGTACTGTCCGAAAAGTGAAAGGTGAACCCCCCACAGCCGCATGCTCCTAGGAAAGCGGATACACCGGGGGCAACATGTTCTTTTATTGAAGAAGCTCCATGGGAGGTCGTGCTATCAACTAAAACCAGAAGAATGCTGAGAGACCTTCATGCGTGCCCTGCGATCGAATGGAAGGACCCTCTTGAACCTCAAATTATTGAAGGGATGCTAAGGCGCCGCCCGACTACAAAGACTCACGATAAGAGCCCAGATGCTCACGCCCAATCGTCAAAATCTTCAAAGAAAAAGAAGAAGAAATCCAAGAAGTCCGTGAAGCCTGGAAAAGAGCACACGAACTTGCAGAAGCAAATCGACGCACTGGAAGAGTACAATCAAAAGGCGCGAACCCCTGTCACATTGCAAGAGTTCCTCAACCACATCTTTCAAGAAGAAGATGATGGAGAAAGCTCGTCGGATGAATCCGAAGGATATGTGGCGAGTTGTAACGTAATCTCCCATTCGTTTACCGATGATGGGAAAACTCCTGGCATTGAAAAGCTGGAGACAGAGCCTGTACCAGAGCGTGCATGGCCAACAGATGAAATGATCGACGCTTTTCTAGACGAGATTCGTCTAAAATGTAAAGCGGACCAGGAGCGTGAGATGACCACGTCGGAAGGAGCCAAATGCGGGCAACTGAACGAAAGAGTTGAACTACCCCTGCCAGAGCGTAAGGCATCCGAAGTAGACAAGAAGATATTCAAGACGAGGAAAAGGTTTGCCAAAGCCATGTCAATGGGAATGAAGCTACCACCCTCGGAAGGAAACACACACGATGGGGTAGAGACGCACCCTGACTATTGCACATATCATCGGAGAATATCACATCCCACGGAGGAGTGCGACGCCTTTAAGATATGGTGGCAAGGATATGTCGCTCGTCGGCAACATGTTAAGCGCATGAAACGCAAGAGCCGTCGGGAGCGAAGAAGTACTGTCGATGGGCACAACAGAACGACTGGCAACTGTTACATGGTTAACGCCAGGGGGTCATAAGTTCTCACCTTTGGGAGCGACTCTGACGAAGAAATGGCTCTGGGCCCTCTCTTTAAAGAATCCGTTTTGGGGAAAGAAGAAGAATCGGAGGCCTGCGAGAACATTCAGCTGCGCAATCGCACACTCCCAGAAAAGAATCTCGGGCCCGGGAATAGAAGGGATAAGGGAAAGGAAAAGGTCACTGAAGATATCACTTTAGATGACCAAGTTATGAGAGAGCTGGCTGCCAAAGACCCTCCTAGGAAGAGTAAAGTGGACTATAACATCCTCGCGCACCTAAGGAAGCTACCTTCTCAGCTTAGCATTCTCGATGCCCTCCTATTATCAAAAGAAGCGCGAGACTCACTAATTAAGGCGTTACAAGAACCTGAGCAATTCCAAGCCTTCCTCGCCACTGAAAAGATGAAGGATGAACTGGAGGAAGTGCATACAGCCGACATCACTTTCGGTGATGAAGACCTCCTTCTCGGGACATGCGACCATAACCGTTCCCTATATGTCTTCGGATACTGCCATGATATCAAGATAGGCAAGATCCTGGTGGATAATGGATCCTCCGTCAACCTCCTTAATGTTCGGGTGTTGAAGGAAATCTGCATGAGTGTGCAACACCTCGCTCGTGACAAAATTACTATCTCCGGTTTCGATTCACAATCGTCACGGACTCTCGGATCTGTGATACTAACATTACGCTTTGGACTTCTCGTCACAGACATCAAATTCCATGTCATTGACGCCAAGACCTGCTACAACGCCTTGCTCGGTCGTCCTTGGCTACACGAGTACAACATCATCCCTTCTACACAACATCAGTGTATGAAGTACTTTAAGGACGGTTTCGAGTATACCGTAACAGGCGAGCTGAACCCATTTTCCGTGAACGAAGTCCGCAAATACGAAGATGCGAAATATTTTTTGCCAGATTTCGAGGATACAGAAAGGTGTCGCAATCCGGAGAACAAAACCGCCGCCACCATCCCGATTTTCGGGAGCGATACCGAAGAAGAGGAAGAGATAGTTTATGCAGGGCCATCTCGACGCAACAACCTGGGGACGCCCGCCCCCGTGTTGGTCTTCGGAAGTGATTCAGAAGATGAAGTTAATGCTGTGTTCTCCAATCGGTTGTCAATACAAGCACCCCCTGGCGATGACCATAGTTTGCAAATCACCATGGTACCGCGAGAACACTACAAGGATCTCGACGCGCTTCAGGCTCACAATGTACAGGACCTGCAAACATTTTACGTCCCTCCCAGGCGAAGGGGCGAGAAGGTGATCCTATTCTACCGATCCTCAGAGTCGAAAATAGAGAAAGAGATCTGGCATGGCGCGGATGCTACACTTGACAGGCTCCAACCCATCCGTCTGCCTAGATACTATACAAATGGATTAAAGAAGCTATTGAAGCGCCAAGGAGTACCTTTAGAACAGACCGTTCGGCAGGCGCGGTTCTACAACAGGATTTGGGATGTCCCCGGGACTCAACGCAAATTGCCCAACGGGAAGATGGAAACACTCGGGCTTGGATACGCAAGAGCCGGAAAATGGGAACGGGCCCACAGTAGCTACGCCATATATACCTTTGATGAAGAGGAGGACGCCCTGTCAGGAGATGCCAACCACCCATCAAAACTAGACCCCGCAATAAAAGCGCCGAGTCCGTCGTTTGAAGAGCGAGTGGGCAAGCCTATCAGGAAAATGGGTCAGGAAGCTCGGGAAGACCACAACCGCGAAATGGCCATCTACGAGAAGGCCAGGACGCAACGTCTATCTCAACGTGCTGCAAAAGACAAAGACGCTTATCCTCGTCAATCCGTTGTACGAAAGGCCCGACGCAGAGACGGAAATAAATCAAGAAGCGGCTCGGGTTTGTCCCTCATGAAGAAGATGAGTCGAGCGTACTCCTTCCCCCGAGACAAAACGGGGAGGTTACTTAACCTCGCCATAAAACATCAAATGATCACGCTTCCAGAGTCTAGACATCCTGAGCAAGCTAGTAAGGCTTCTCATCCGAGTTATTGCTCTTATCATCGAGCCATAGGACATCCTACCGAAGACTGCTTCACCTTCAAGAACTGGGTCGAGGACCAGTACCGACGGGGCAGATTCGCTTTATCCGACGGCTGGAATGTGACGCCACCGCAAAAGCATGAGCCCAAGGCCGCAAGAGCAGAACCGGGTCCACTTCAGTCCAGGGAGCGGGTTCGCACTTGTTATACGATTACGATATTAGAAGAAGAGCGCGAGAACGTGGATGACCTTCCCCAGTGCTTTGAGAACAGCGATGATGAGGTGATCTCAGAATTTCCGCCAGCTCCGAAAGAACTGGAAGATGGTATACATACTACTGCAGATAACCTCAGGAAGATTGAGTTGGGATCGGCAGACGACCCACGACCGACATTTGTCAGCGAGCTGTTATCCGAAGAAAAGGTGGCTGCGTTAAAGAACGTGCTTCTACGGCATAAAGATTGCTTCGCGTGGAACTACTCCGAGATGCCAGGATTGGACCCGGAGATTGCTGTGCATAAATTAGCAATATCCCCAGATATCAAGCCAGTCAAGCAAGCGCCAAGAAGGATGCGACTCGAGCTTGAAATGAGCATCAACGCCGAAGTCAAGAAGTTGATCGATTCTGGACTTATCCAAGAAGTCCAATACCCCGACTGGATCGCCAATATCGTCCCGGTAATGAAGAAGAATGGGACGGTACGCATATGCGTGGATTTCAGGGATCTCAATAAAGCCTGTCCAAAGGACGATTTCCCGGTGCCGGTAACCGAGCTAATGATAGATAACACGTCCACTCACGAGGTTTTCTCCTTTATGGACGGTTCATCAGGATACAATCAGATAAAAATGCATCCCGAAGACCAGAAGCACACCGCTTTCCGGACCCCTTTGGGTATATTTTGCTACAGGGTTATGCCCTTTGGTCTTAAGAACGCTGGCGCTACCTATCAAAGGGCCATGACAAAGATCTTTGATGACCTCATACACGACATCGTCGAGTGCTATATCGACGACCTCGTAGTAAAGAGCATGTCATACGAAGATCATTTAAAGCATCTGGAGACTGTATTTCGACGCCTTCGGCGATATAATTTGAAAATGAATCCCCTCAAATGTGCGTTTGGAGTCTCCTCGGGCAAATTTCTGGGATTCATCGTTCGACACCGAGGTATTGAAATAGATCCGTCAAAGATTAAGGCGATCATGGAAATGCCTCCGCCAAGAACCCTCAAGCAGTTGCGGTCTCTCCAAGGGAAGCTCGCATACATCCGGCGGTTTATCGCTAATCTTTCGGGCAAATGCCGTCCTTACAGCCACCTGATGAAAAAGGGAACTCCATTCGTTTGGAATCACAAATGTCAAGGTGCACTAGACGAGATCAAGCAGTACCTGCAGAACCCTCCAGTGTTGGCTGCTCCAGTGAAGGGAAAGCCTCTCATTCTTTACACGGCCGCCCTCGAAGGTTCTTTGGGCGCATTATGGGCACAAGAGAACGATCAGGGGAAAGAAAGAGCACTTTACTACTTAAGTCGAGTGCTGCTGGGGGCAGAAAGCAACTATTCCCCCATTGAAAAGCACTGCCTGGCGTTGATCTTCGCAATAACAAAGCTTAGACATTACGCATTAGCACATGAAGTCCGTCTTATTTCGAAGGTGGACCCTCTCAAATATCTGATGTCGAAAGCCATATTGACGGGACGACTTGCTAAGTGGGCCCTGCTCTTGATGGAGTTCTCGATAACATATCAACCTCTCAAGGCAGTGAAAGGCCAGGCCATTGCCGACTTCCTCGCCGAGCACCCGATACCGGCCGATTCTCCTCTGAACTGTGATTTGCCGGACGAGCATGCATTTGATGCGATTCGCGGCGGAAGCGCCCGATGGGAACTCTATTTCGATGGAGCATCCTCCATAAAGAAACAGAAACAAGGTGTCCCAATGGTCAAATCAGAGATAGGCATCATCTTTGCAACTCCACAAGGAGGGATAATGCGCTTCGCTTTCTCCTTAACAGAACCGAGGACAAACAATGAAGCCGAAAACGAAGCTCTGATAGCAGGCCTCGAAATCGCCATCGACATGGGAATTGAAGACCTCCTTATATACGGGGATTCTCAGCTGGTCGTTAGTCAAGTAAATAGTGACTACCAAACGTGCAAACCGGAGTTGGTGAAGTACGGCGAAAAGGTGCAACAACTATTGACCCAAATTCCCTCCTATACTTTGGAGAACATACCGCGCGCGGAAAACAGCAAAGCAGACGCGTTGGCTAAACTTGCTAAAGAACTGGCTGACGAGAACCTCGACGACGTCAGAATCGTGGTACAAAGCCGCCGAGTGCTCGCCCCGGCAGAAATATCTCCGGAATCATGCGAAGAAAAAGGAACGACTGAGCAGATGACCCTACAAATAAAAGACCATGAGAAGGCCGAAGACTGGAGGGAAGTCTTCATAGACTACTTTAAGTCCCACCGAATGCCCGAAGAAGCGTCCTCAAGACATCGGCTCATGAAACGAGCTTTATCCTTCGCTTTTGCCAACGATATTCTATACAAGAGATCATTTGATTCTCTATGGCTGAGATGCTTAGGACCTGACGAAGCAGAAAGAGTCATTCAGGAAGTTCATGACGGACTTTGCGGTTCTCACCAAGCAGGCCCAAAGATGAAGTTAAAAATCAAACGGATGGGTTACTATTGGCCCACGATGACCCAGGACTGCCTCGAGTATGCGAAGCAATGCCACTCATGCCAGATTCATGGAGACTTCATCCACCAACATCCGAATCCACTGCATCCAACGGTGGCTAGCTGGCCATTCAAAATGTGGGGGACTGACATAGTAGGCCCCATTGAGCCAGCATCATCCCGGGGACACCGTTTTATTCTGGCAACAACTGATTACTTCTCCAAATGGGCAGAAGCAGTACCACTGAGGGAAGTAAAGACGGAGAATATCCTCCATTTCTTCAAGACGCACGTCATCTATCGGTTCGGGACTCCACGGCGGATTATCTCTGATAACGGGCTGGCCTACCGAAGCCATAAGATTAGCCGCTTCGCACAGCAGCACAATATAGACTGGAGATATTCTTCGGTTTACAATCCACGAGCTAACGGTCTAGCCGAGGCCTTCAATAAGACCTTGACGAAGATCATAAAAAAGACCGTTTCCAGGAATAAGAGAGACTGGCACGAAAGGCTGCAAGAAGCCCTTTGGGCTTATCGAACCACATTCAAGACGGCCACGAACACAACGCCGTACGCGTTGGTATTTGGGACGGAAGCAGTGCTCCCCCTCGAGATAGAGTTACCCTCTCTACGAGTAGCAGTCCACCACGAGCTGACGAATGAAGAAAATGCTCACCTTCGTCTTGAGGAGCTTGATGCTCTCGACGAAACCCGGCTCATAGCGCAACAACATCTAGAGGCCTACAAAGCAAAGATGACGCGCTCATACGAAAGATTGACCAGGCCGAGGACATTCCGCCAAGGCGAACTTGTATTAGTGGTCAAAAGACCTATGATCCCCAATCGTGCCAAGCGAGGAAAATTTGAGCCAAACTATGAAGGCCCGTACATCATAGACAAGGTCTACCAGGGTGGAGCCTACCTACTCATGGACATGCACGGTGAAAGGCCTTTCAGGCCAATAAACGGCCGCTTCTTAAAGAAGTACTATGCTTAATGAGCCGCAGCTGGGGTCAATGATAGATGACGACGACTATGTCCGCTCACTATCTTTCTAGGCTCAGACTTTACAAGCAGCAGCCGGCCTTCCCATAACGACGGACCGAAACGTCCTTAAACTAACGACGGACCGAAACGTCCTTAAACTAACGGTGGACCGAAACGTCCTTAAACTATCAACGGACCGAAACGTCCTTAAACTAACGACGGACCGAAACGTCCCTAAAACTACTACCGCAGCATCTTTAGGCTGACGAGATAAAAAAGAAAAAAAAAATAAAAATATATGAAAAAGAATAAAAAAAAACGGTACGTCCATAAGCAAAATGGGCACGGATGAAAACCCGAAAGGGCTCCGTGAGTAAAAACAGCAGGGCTGCCGGCAAGCGTTCGTGAAAACCCGAAAGGGCGCGACCTTGTAAAAAAAAAGGTGAAAAAGTAAAAAAAAAGGGGGGGGGGTATGTCCGTAAGCAAAATGGGCACGGATGAAAACCCGAAAGGGCTCCGTGAGTAAAAACAGCAGGACTACCGGCGAGTGTTTGTGAAAACCCGAAAGGGCGCAACCTCGTTGAAAGACACTTGTAGGGTCCTCTCGACCTTGTAAGGAGAAACCACCTGCGTGAGATCTTTACGACTCACAAAGGAGCAACACACTTAGGGATCCTCACGATTCCTAAGGAGAAAATACACTTACGAGATCCTCACGACTCGTAAGGAGAATTCTCTTATGGGACCCTTACGGCTCATGAGATTTGAAAGTCTTAAGATACAGAAACCTGAACCTGTTCTTAAGCAAATCCTCCACAACCTTCGATATTGCCCTACAAGAGGCTCAATACTGACCCTTGTATACAATCCACGGGCGCGAATAAACATTTCCCCAGCAAAGTCCAACCCTTGTAGGTCCTCTCGACCCATAAGGTGAAAACCCTCTTGTAGGATCCTTACGACTTACAGAGGAACATACACTCAGGAATCCTCACGATCCCTAAGGAGAAAATACACCTGCAAGATTCTCACGACTTGTAGGGAGAAATACCTTTGTGAGACCCTTACGGCTCATGAAGTCAAAAGCCTTAGTCAACAGGACCTTAACCCTGTTTGCTAAGCCACCTTTGTTCAAACATCGACAGTGGCAAATGATGATTCGCTCCTGGCAACATCCCAGTTGCAGCGATGCTGATGCCGAAATCGGTGTCCAAAATCCGAGCTTGCGGCGAAAAAGCTACCAGGCCACACATGCATACGAAATAGCCGAAATGATGGGGCAACTTGCAAGAAAAATCAGCAAGTAAAAAAATGTATGCATAAAAAAAAACAGCCGAAATGATTGGGTACCGCAAAAAATAGCCGAAATGATTGGGCAATCGCGATTTTCGCGATATAAAAAGCTGAAATGATAGAGCATCGCGGAAAGAATAAAAAAAAAATGACGAAAGAATGAAATCTTCGCCCTACAGGTAATGTTACATCTATCCCTGTATACAATCCAGGGGCGCAAACAAAGAAGGGAACGTACCTCCCTCCCCCAGGTTTCACCAAAGAACGAAGCTAAATCTCGACGGGCCACCAGCGACCTAGAGATCATCCCAACACTCGTCTCGTAACAGCAGACACAACATCAAGCGAAACGGAACAGCGGCAACCCCCCAGTTCCATGGCTCGGCGATATACATATCACCAAGAGTCAAACCTCTATTCCGTGAAATGCGGATATATTTAGCAAAATTCCTGGTTACGTGGAACGCGGATAATGTCACTCTTTGACCCCGTGGAAAACGTCCAGAGCGGATCCTGGTCCTCGCAGAGCATGGCAGTGAACCCGTGCGAAGCATCCAGAGCGGAGCCTAGTCCTCGCCTAACGCGGCAGTGAACCCGTGTGAAGCATCTAGTGCAAAATTCCTGGTTACGTGGAACGCGGATAATGCCACTCTTTGACCCCGTGGAAAACGTCCAGAGCGGATCCTGGTCCTCGCAGAGCATGGCAGTGAACCCGTGCAAAGCATCCAGAGCGGAGCCTAGTCCTCGCCTAACGTGGCAGTGAACCCGTGTGAAGCATCTAGTGCAAAATTCCTGGTTACGTGGAACGCGGATAATGTCACTCTTTGACCCCGTGGAAAACGTCCAGAGCGGATCCTGGTCCTCGCAGAGCATGGCAGTGAACCCGTGCGAAGCATCCAGAGCGGAGCCTAGTCCTCGCCTAACGCGGCAGTAAACCCGTGTGAAGCATCTAGTGCAAAATTCCTGGTCACGTGGAACGCGGATAATGTCACTCTTTGACCCCGTGGAAAACGTCCAGAGCGGATCCTGGTCCTCGCAGAGCATGGCAGTGAACCCGTGCAAAGCATCCAGAGCGGAGCCTAGTCCTCGCCTAACGCGGCAGTGAGCCCGTGTGAAGCATCTAGTGCAAAATTCCTGGTTACGTGGAACGCGGATAATGTCACTCTTTGACCCCGTGGAAAACGTCCAGAGCGGAGCCTGGTCCTCGCCAAGCGCGGCAGTGAACCCGTGTGAAGCATCCAGAGCAAATACCGGACTGTGGAGTCCTTAAAATCCACGGACTACGACGTCCTTAACCTTGACCGTGATGTCTTAAAACTAACGATCAACCACCCCGATTCCCTACAGACTTTGCCTTGGTTTAAGGGTACATCTCTTCACTCCTTTGATGCCCGGCGTTGTAATTCCTCAACGTCTTCAAAGAATTGACGGGTCCCTGCAACCAAACACCGGACTGTGGAGTCCCTAAATCCACGGACTATGAGGTCCTTAACCTTGACCGTGATGTCTTAAAACTAACATCGGACTGTGGAGTCCCTAAATCCACGGACTATGAGGTCCTTAACCTTGACCGTGACGTCTTTAAACTACGATACCTTGAGAAACTCCCGACTCCGTAAAACACGGACAAGGATGACCGCATCCAACACTTGCAGGCCCTCACGACCTGTAAGGAAGAAAAAAAACTCTCTTGCGAGATCTTTACGACTCTCAAGGGAAGACCCGCTTAAGGATCCTCACGATCTTTAAGAAGAACTTACACCTATGGGATCCTCTCGACCTGTAGGGAGAAAAACTCTTTATAAGACCCTCGTGGCTCGTGAAATGCAAAAGTCTTAGGAAGCAGATCTTAACCCTGAGTCCTGAGCCATTGCTGTCCTGCAAGGAAATCAAGATAGAATATCCGCAGAACACATTCGATGAAAAGGAGACACACCATTGAGAAGAAAAATGTATCTTTTATTCATAAACCAAAATGGGTGCAAAGTACAATTCATGAAAGAAACAAAAAGAAAATACTCTCATCCATGAGTATGTACAAAAGGGAAGAAAAAGATACAAATGTTTCAGGCCGGCGGGCGATTCAGCAGCTTGGTCAGCTCATCCTGCTTTTGCTGAGCCACGGCTTCATGACGCAAGATCTCCAGAAGACGAGCCTCCGCTTGAGCTTACTGAGCCTGATACGAAGCGAGCCGAGCTTCGAGCTCTTTCTCGGTGGCTTTATGAGCCTCGACCCTCTCACGAGTGAACGTGGCAGCTTTGTCGAGAGCCACCACCTCTTTGATGGACTCCTGAAGCACTCGCCAGAGTTCATACGCTTTGTTGGCCCTGGCTGTGAGATTGGCTTGAAGCTCGCTCAGCGCCTTGGAGGCTAACTCCCTTTCCGAGAACTTGCGACCGAGCCTCTTCTCACATGACGTCATGTTGGCCGCGCACCGTGCTATCAGCCCTCGTAACTCCGCCTTTGCAGCCACGGCCTCCGAGGAAAGGCGAGAACACTCGAGAGTGTGCAGGCAAGCCTCCACTCGCCGGCAGAACTCCACCCAGACTCGCACCACCTCTTCGCTGTGGTAGGTGGCAAGAAAAGGAAGAGAACCGTTAGCCTCGGCAGCGAATGCTTCAGCCGTGGTCGTGCTGCCAGCACGAAGCTCCTCGATCAGAGACGACAAGGAGACGAGGCTTAATTGGGCCAAGCGTTCTGAAGCCCGCAAGGCATAAGGGCCGGGTGGCATCACGATGCGCGACTCCAACGCCGTGGAGATTGGCAGAGCTGTTCAAATTTAGAAGACGTCAACAAAATTCTTAAGCAAAGAACGAGTGAGAGTGCAATGAAATGTCACTCACCGACAGTCGTGCAAGTAGGAGCTGAAGGCTCCCCTGGCCCTTCGAGAATCTCGACCTCGTCATCGGCTTCCAGAACTGCAGAAAACGTCAATGTCAGTACGCAAAAATAACGACGATGCTATGAGAAAGAATGGACGACACCAACCTTGCCCAGACGAAAGGACAATGCGCTGAGGGGAGATCGCCTGCGGAGCTGCCATCTCCAATAAACGCTGAAATGACTGTCGAGGCGACAGATCCGCGATCGTGGCCGCCAAACCGCGCAATTCTGAGAAAGATAAAAGAGTTCAAACTATGAAGGGGTTGCTAAATTAAAACGCAGAGGGATACCTTCAACACTCCTCCCATTCTGAGCCGGGGGGGATAGCAGCTTCAACGGTTTCCGCCGTAACCTCAGGCTCCAACAGAGGGAGAGTAGTCTCGACTACCTCGCTCCCAGCCTTTGGGCCGCTCTCATTAAGAGTCATTGGGGCGGCGACCTCTAAAGGAGCTTCCCCCAGAGGGGCAGGCATTCCCTGGTCAAGAACCGCCGCTGGAAGTTCCACCGTGAGAGGAGCAGCCTCGTCAGCCCCCTCCACATCCAGCAGGGCTTCATTGAGAATTTCGGCGGGCTTTAGCTTTAATGGGCCCATGGGGAGCTCCCCCAGCGTCGAAGATTCTGCACGATTCAAATAAGAATAATGATACAGATGCACAGGCATAAATAATCGGAAAGACTACAAAGGAAGCACAACGTACCTATACGCAAATAAGCCCTCAATATGGCTTCTTCAAGCCGCTGCTCCTTCTCAAGGAGGTGGGCCCGCCGGGGTTCAAGGGTAGACTCATGACCGCCGGTCCACAAAGAGAGTGCATCAGCTGCGTCTTCTGAAGCGGCCTGCTTCAGAGCCCTTTCCCCCATTCCTCCAAAGGGCCGATAAATCGCCGCCGAATCCACGAAGGGTCTTCGTAGAAAATTACAGCGGGATAAGACTTCTTCGGAACCTTGGCGTTATGAGACGCGTCTTTTGAGCGCCGTATGGCCTCGGCCAACTGCGCAGCCTCCTCATCAGCTGAACCCGGAAAGAGAAGTCCAGCGTCTGACCCTTGCAGGGCCAATGGTTCGTCTTCAAGGATAGGCTCAGACTCCACCACAGAATCAAGTGGGGCAGTAGCCGCTTTCTTCCGCCGTTTAGACCCAGAGCCGGTCGCTGAGGATGACCGCTTCCTCCCTCGCGAAGCCTTAGGGCGGCGCTGGCCCACATCGCCCTCGGCGCCCTCATTCCTGTTACTCTCGCTCGGTGCCACAACCGAGGATGACATAGCCATTGTCAACGCCACAGGAGGCGGCGCCGCCACCGGTAGGGGTGCTACTACTGGGGCCCGTTTACCCCGTGATCGGGAACCCAAGGGCATACCAGCCGTTGGAGTAAGGTCTACCCCTGACTCCCCCGGGATAAGCGCGGTGCCGACTTCCCTCAAAAGGAAGCGGACCGGAGCCCTCGGCCGTAGCTTAGCCCCAGGAACCAGAGGAGGGGCATCGTGGCCAAGAAGCACCCTCCTTTCCTCGAGAATGATTGGGCTGACCCGATGAAGATACCAACCCGTAAACGCGCCCACGCATCGGGGCATGTACTCAGCTTCAGGGACCATGAAATAAGAGCCGGTGTTCAGCCTCATGAAATGATGAGCGGCATCGCGAACAGCATCAAGCGAAGGGATCGGGGCGACTATAAAAGCCTCAAAAGGAACACCCTGGTCGTATCCAAGCTGCCGGGCAAATCGATGCGGATTGTACCGCATAAAAAGAGCCGCACTGTCTTGGCGAAACACCAAGTAGCCCGGTCTAATTGCATACAAATGCGTTGCCTCCCGGGGCTTCAGAGAAGGTGCGTTGTCTTTCGACTGGTCCCAGAGTTGTTGAACGGGACCCGAAGGAGTAGACAAAACCCGATCATTAAAAACCAACCCGCCAGCGGTGGCATGAGGAGAAATCAGCACCCGAATGGCCCCAAATTGAGTCGGGTCGGCAGCAGAAGCACCCACCAGCCGCATAAGTCGTGGGAAGGGATAGGCGTCGTAAAAGGCGGGCCTCTGATGCATAGCAAAAGACCCCAGCACATGCATTTCGATCCACGACGTGAAATAATGAAGCGAAAAGTTCACTACGTCCACGCCAGGAGTAGAGGTATTAGCCGCGGTGCCCAATCCATTATAGAAGTGCGCCAAGGCCGGGATGCCGATGGCCAACCGCATCCCCTCAGCGATACGATGAGCCGGGTAGATGACCGAGGCTCTCATGAAGCGGCGATGCATGGGGATAACGAACCAACTAAGCCAGACGCTAACAAACCCCACAAAGAACGTCTCCTCGTCCATGCCCGGGACAGCAATGGATTCAAAAGATATCGGCGATATAATAGGGATGTAATATTGAGGTAAATCTGACTCGTTGGTCGGCAACCTCTTCGGACCGAACCCAAAGGGGTCCCCAATGTTGGCAAACTTCGGGGCTGTCTTCGATAAGGCGTCCTTACGAAGGAAACAAGCAATGAAGCTCTTGAAAGTGACACCCTGCTCCTCGGACTCGGTGAATAATCGGTCGAAGATGCCTAGGGCTTTAATTAAACTGGGGCGCTTATGGCGAACAGCATTCTCAGCGGACAGGCCGTCAACCGGTGCAGACTCAGGCTCGAAGACATACTCGTCAGGAGGCAATAACTCCTCATACAGTGCGCCCCTGATTGGCAATCCCGAGATTTCATAAAATTCTGCGAGAGAGATCGAGACCTCACGATCTCCTAGAATGAAAGTGTTGGTGGGAAGATTCCATTGGTTAAAAAACGCCTTAACCCACCAGGCATGCGGGGACTTATAGTGGAATAGTGACGCGTATATGGCCTGATAAAGCCCGACTTTCTGCAACCGCGCACGATGGGCAGAAAGGATGTAGCGAGCCCAGAGAAGATAGCCCGTAGGATGCCGGGGAGTGAGCCCTATCTTATAAATTTGCCCCCACGGGTGGGCCTCACCCTGGCAGATACGCCGCCCCAAGATGTCTATGGCCGGAATCGGATGGTTCGGAATACCGGTCGTCGAAGGCTCAAGCCTCCCCGTTGGAGTCCAGTTGGGCATTTCCACGGCAAAAGCTGTCCTTGGAGGATCCATCGGTAAAAAGGGGAAAGTGGGCTCCGTTGGCACCGCGCAGAGAAAACTCCGACGACCCTGAATAATCTGACTATACCAAGACCCCCACTGAAGAAGGTCGGTGCAGTTCGGGTCATGGGCCCGAATCATCGCCATCGCTTCCTCATCAGACGGTGACTGAGGAAAAGCCGCCTCCGAGCGAGAAAAGGGAAAGCGTGGAGCAGAAGCCATCGCACCTGAAATCCAATAAAAGAAGACCGTTAAAAGGAAAGTCAGCGATATATATTCATGCATGAACATGAAGACTAGTGGGAGAAAGCAACAACAAAGTTTCCTGGGACCATTGGCTACAAAACACATGGGCCCCATAGAATCCGGATGACGGCTCATTAATAATGAGGCCAAACAGTTACAATAAAACAAAAGGGAATATCCTCATTTAATAAAAAATGATGGCCATGCACATTCCCCCAACGGGATCTGTCTCGGGCTCTACAGTGGATCCAATAAAATCAAAGGAATTAAATTCACACAAAAAAAACATCATTACAAAGCCCCCATTGCATTAATTGCAGAAGAACAACCTCGGGTCAAGAGACCCCAGGAAGCCTCTGTGTGAAGAAATCGAGTTCTTCGTTGGAATTAAATTCCTTATTGAGAAAAGGGAATTAAATTCCCAGAAGCATTTTGGATGGAATTAAATTCCATGGATTTGAACCGCCATCATCATCTCCCCAAAGATCATCTAAACCCTAAGAGATCTACAGTTGAAAGATTAAACAGTTTCATGTTCTTATGGAAAATATGAAGAAAAAAGGGTAAAACCCTTGTTTTGGATTTAAAATCCAGAGAAATGTGAAGGTCCATCGTTGTCCAAGAACATTACCTGAGGAAAAAGGATTCCTTTCGAACAGAGTTAAACTCTGAAGATTGTTTCAAGACAGAGAACTAAGCTCTGAAAGCGAGAATTAAATTCTCAAAGAAGAAGTTCTCAGAAGAAGAAGATGAACAAAGTGAAGGCTCCAATGAAGAGACAGAGGTATTTATAGAAGACGATGAAAATGTTTCGTCTCCCCAGATCCCTAGAAGAATCCAACGGTCGCAAGAGGTGACAGCGTTGCACTCACGTGCAGACACGTGAGAACAACGCTGTGGGGGCATTTGTTTCCTGATTTAAAATCAGGAAAGCTTCTGGGAAAAGCTTCAGAAGAGGGTCACGTGCTTACACGTGACTAGCGGTCACGTGTTGGCACGTGACACCTAAAAACATCATCAAGGCAAGTTCAGTTTCCTGACTACGTTGAAGAAAAGGGGGCTTCAGAAAGAGTCACGTGCTCCCACGTGACCCTGATCACGTGGCGACACGTGACATTTAAATGCAAGAGTCAAAAGGCACACCAGTTCCCTGATCAAGTCAAGGAAAAGGCTTCAGAAGAGGTCACGTGCTTCCACGTGACCAGGGTCACGTGTTGCCACGTGACGTTCAAGACAGCAGACTCGTTCTCCAGTTGAACCAAGGAAAGAGAGAGTTCAAACAAGGGTCACGTGCTCACACGTGACCGGGGGTCACGTGGCAGCACGTGACGTTTAAGCAGCAATAAGAAGACAGAGCGCAAAAGAAAGGAAAAGGCTCATTCCAAAGGGGGTCACGTGCCCACACGTGACCATGAGTCACGTGGTCACACGTGACCGGCTTTCAAAGCCCACTGTGTTAACAGAATTAAATTCTGAGAGAAATTCAAATCTTTCCAAAGGAAAGCAACTATCTGGAACCAATCGAATTAAAGATTCAGAGGTGATCTATCTATGGGAAAATCTCGGGTTTGGAAAGATTTCCCCTTTAAATCTAACCAAAATAACAAAGGAGAATCTCTGGATTTAAAATCTAATGGTGAATAAAATTCACCTAATAATCCAAAGGTCCAAAATGAATGATGGATGCAAATTAAATCTTTCACGAAGATTCGTCAAAAACTGATTGATTCGGCTGCTTCTCCTATAAATAGGAGCCAAGAGACATACATACATATAGACAGACGCAGAGAAAAAAAAAAGAGAAAAGAAAGAGAGCTTCGATACTTGGAGAACTTGGATCTTCTGCAAAAACCCTAGGTAAGAAAGGGAAAAGCTCCTTGAAAGAAGAAGAGAATTTAATTCTCAACAGAGTTTAACTCTGATACATAAAAACAGAAGAATATATTTCTTCTCTCTTTGATAGAGGATCTGCAAAGTGCACATCTCCCCTTAAGGTTGAGAATTTAATTCTCAATGGGTCGAGATCCTGCCATGCAGATCCAAAACATAGAGAGGGAATGCAAGCATGAGAATTTAATTCTCACAGAACTATAGGAATTTAATTCCTTTAAAATAAAATTAGGGCTTGACCCTGTATCATGGGAATTTAATTCCTTCAGAATAAAAAGAAACAGGGTTTAACCCTAATTAAGAACTTAGTTCTGTTGAAACAACGGGAATTTAATTCCCTTAATCATCATTTAACAGGGAATGGGAATTCAATTCCTTAAAAACTTTTGTTAGGGTTTAACCCTATTCAGCCCTTCACATATATGAGGAATGTAATTCCTACAGAAAATTCAGAGTTAAACTCTATTCCAGAATATAAGTCTTCGAAAGGAAGTAGGAATTTAATTCCTCTGAAATTTACAGCTCGAGGAATTTAATTCCTGAAAAAAAAAGATTAACAAAGCCTCTAAACGAAATACATAGAGGCAGGGTCACGTGTCATCACGTGACCCCCCAAAAGGTCTACAGAAAGCCCCTTTGAGGCAGCACCCCACATGATCCACGTGACCCTTGGCAGAAGCTCTAATACATAGGCATTTGAATGCACATCACGTGATGGCATGTGACGCTCTGAAAGACACGATAATCTCAGAATAAATGAAGGGAGGGCGCTCTCACGTGCTGCCACGTGACCCCTCTTGTCTTAGTGTTTAACACTAAATTGAAACTCTCGAACCCAGTGTTAAAATACTGTTGGGCCTTAGTGTTCAACACTAATTAAAAAGCTTTATCTGCAGTGTTCAACACTGATTGCCTTAGTGTTTAACACTAATCTGAGATCTTCATTTGCAGTGTTCAACACTGATCTGTTTTAGTGTTTAACACTAATTTGAAAAGCCTTGTTGCTGGTGTTTAACACCAATTATCTCTTAGTGTTAAACACTAACTTGTCAACCTCATTCCCAGTGTTCAACACTGATTGCTCTGTAGTGTTTAACACTAGGCTTTGACCCAATTGACTAAATGGATGGAGGCAAAGCCTCTCCTGATTGGACTTAGCCCAAGATGGCCATAAGTCCTCAATTTGTGATTAACTGGGCCAATAGACTCATAACACAATTAATTCGTCTTGACCCCAAATTGGGCCAAGGACTATTTAATCCACTCCGGTTCTAGGGTACATCTCTTCACTCCTTTGATACTTGGCATTGTAATCCCTCAATGTCTTTAAAGAGGTGACGGGTCCCGACGACCACACATTGATACGGACTGCGGGGTCCTTAAACCCGTGTTTAATGCAAATTCCTGGTTACGTAGAACGCGGATAATGTCACTCTTTGACCCCGTGGAAAACGTCCAGAGCGGAGCCTGGTCCTCGCAGAACACGGCAGTGAACCCGTGTGAAGCATCCAGAGCACATAACGGACTGTGGGGTCCTTAAACCCATGGACTACGACGTCCTTAACCTTGACCGGGATGTCTTAAAACTAACAACGGACTGTGGGGTCCTTAAACCCATGGACTACGACGTCCTTAACCTTGACCGAGATGTCTTAAAACTAACAGTGGACCGCAATGTCCTTAAACTACCCATGGACCGCAATGTCCTTAAACTACCCATGGACCGCAATGTCCTTAAACTAAAACAATAGAGCCCCGCATGCTCTTTTGTCGGATCTAAACGGTCTCGTTTAAGTTGATCTTAGCCTCAAAGATGGCTAACGTATCCTTAAACCTTCAAACAGAGTGGACTATAAATCCCCCCAATTAACTCTGGCTCAAGGGTACATCTCTGAACTCCTCTGACATCCGTCGTTGTAATTCTTCAACGTCGTCAGAGAGATGACGGGTCCTGACGGCCATACATACGTTGGACCTCTAGGTCCCTAAACTGGAACAATGGAGTTCAAACACTCCTTTATCGGATCTAAACGATCCCGTTAAGTTGATCTTAGTCACAAAGTTAGACTAACGCATCCTTAACAAACGTTTGAGTTGATCTTAGCCTCAAGTATGGCTGACGTATCCTCAAACAAAACCCCCAAACCCAAATCTAAGATAATACGGATTTGGACTAGTCCACGCCCTACGGGCGACGACATAACTCAGTCTCCGTAAACAATCCACGGGCAACAAAACACAAAACAAACACCCACGACATGAAGTGACCAGCTGGAGAAGGAGAAAGTTGTTACCGCAATGCGGTAGCGTAATTAACTGCAGGGGCTTGCGCCTGCAGGGAAGAGCGTCCCCACAATCAAAAACCCCTCAAGCGAGGGGGAATCTGACGAAGTCTGCTACATCGGACGCATCCGTTTAAACCTTCGATACATGGTTCCATAAATCAACTTGGCATCTTCGGAGAGGTGAACGGATAGCACCAATTAGCATCTGCCCCGAATCTCAGTGCCAAGACACCGCAGTCCTGCGCGCCGTCTTTCGGAGGGGAACACCCTTGAACCGATGTGAGTTGGTTGAAAGATCTGTAGTCCAATTTGGGGCTAAGATCTGTTAAAATATTTATGAGCAGATGGGCTCAATTAATATGAGTTGAGGACTTATGGCCAATATTGGGCTAAGTCCAATCAGGTTAAAATGTTTAACATTTTATTTTGGGCTGCTGAGCATTTGCTTGGGATTGGCCCTTTTAACAATGTTTTTGTCTTTTATTGAATGCTGAACATTCATCAGAGCTCTGGGCTTATTAAAGAACAATTTATGTTCTGTCAGCGCAACACGTGGTGCGCTAGGCGCTTTGCGCCAATAAAAAAGCGCAGTGTGCTACTGCCAAGTAGCGCACATGTAAGGAACACGTGTTGCACTCAGCGCTAGACGCTAGATGATGAGCGCATGATACCAGTTTATGAGCACTGAGAGCTAATTTAGTGGCGCACACATGAGGAACACGTGGTGCGCTTGGCGCTGAGCGTCAGCCCATGAGCGCAGTGCGCTATTTCAGAAGCGCAAAGCGCAAGTTGTTAATTGGCGCATACGTGGTTGACACGTGGCGCATTTGGCGCTAAGCGCCGATCCAGGGAGCGCAGAAGCGCAGTTTAAGAGCGCTAGGCGCATTTCAAGAGCGCAAAGCGTATTTGATCAATTTTAAAATCTGGGAACAAATTTATGTTCTTTTAAAAGAGACTTTGTCTCAAGATTTAAAAACAACAGTTCTTATTTTGCAGGAGAGATTTTCAATCTCTTATTTTGATGAAAAGCTTTGTTTTTATAGATCCATGATCTGTGAGAAGAGTTATATTCCTCTTTTATTTTATGATGAGATCTTTTGATCTCTTTTATGAAAGACTTTTTGTCTTGATGATCTATGATCCTTTTTGAAGAAATAAATTTTTCTTTCTATGAGATGATTTCATCTCTGTGTTCATCACCCATCATCTTTACCTTGAAGAAATGTCTTCTTGCAAGAGCTTGCTCTTTATCTTTTAATTTCTCAAAGTTTAGGGGGGGTTCTCTATCTCAGACTTGAAGTCTTGGGGCCTTTATATAGGGCAAGCTGATTTGTTGAATCAGTTAAAGAGATCTTTCTCTGATTGATTTGGGGATGTTTCCCCACCATTGGATCTTTGATCTTAGGGCTTCTGTTTTACAGAAAGCAATCTTCTTGTTTTTAACAAGATTGAAAAAATCTTTCCATAACAGAATTTAATTTTGATTAATGATTTATCATTATAATTATATCTTTTGATCTAACGGTGGGGAGTTTTTTAATTCCAGCGCTAGCGCACCCATACTTTGCACGTGGTGCGCTGCTCACAGCGCAGCACACCTTGCGCTAGCGTACTTGTGTTTGACACGTAGTGCGCCGCGTTGCGCGCCTAGCGCTAGCGCACACATGGTGCGTTGCCTAGGGCGAAGCGCACTTGGCGCTGCATCTAAAGCATTGCTTCAATTTTTTTGAAATTTGAATTTCAAACAGAGTTTTGCTCTGATTGGGGGAAACAAATGCCTCCCACCGTTGCGCTCACGTGGCCCACATGTGAGTGCAGCGGTGGCGACATCTGCGCCCTTGGATCAACTCAGAAGTTGAAGAGGCCTTTCAATGTCTATAAATAGGACCTTTGGTCTTTTAGATGATTCTGTTCATCTTCTTTCTTATTTTCTGAGAATTTTATTCTCTCACAGAGCATAGCTCTCCATCTTAAGAATTTTAAGAGTCAAAACTCTGCCAAAACTTAGGTAAAGATTAGATTTTTTAATAGTCTAGTATTTTACCCATTAACAGAGCCTTGCTCTTCATAGATCTTTGATCTAAAGAAAATCCTTTTAGGGTTTCATTAATAGAGCTTTGCTCTGTCGAACCCATAGATCTAAGGAGATCTTGTTTCAGGGTTTCTTAACCCATGAACAAAACTTTGCTCATAAAGAACTCTTAGAGTTTGTTCATAGATCTTGAAGATCTCAGAATTTTTAATTCATAAAAAATTGATTTTAATTTTTTTCTGATGGGTTTTTCCATCATCTTTACAGAGCCAGGCTCTTGAGGAATTTTTATTCCTTCATGATCAAAGTTTGACAAGTGTCACTCTGTCATAGAGCATTACTCTCAAGGGGAGATTTACTCCTCTTCCCGAGGGATCTCTCATTTAATGAGAATTTTCTTGAGGATCTCCTCATTTAAATAACAGTTTCATCAAATGATGAGGCTGTTTTATTAATTGATGAATTGACATCAAGATTTTGTGGGTCCCCTATTTTGGTCCCCTTTCCACTGCATTGCAGTGTGGTACAAATTCTAAAGTACCAAGTGTCAGAATTTAAATTAAATTATAGCACTGACAGTTAACTTTTGTTCCTTTTCGCGGAGACGACATGTCTTTCAACACTTCTTTTCCGTTCATCCGATCAGAAGGCGGATTTCCTGAGGCGCCTGTAAACCGAGAGGTTCTCGCGCTGATCAAAGACCACGACCCGGAATACAAGAATCTTCACCAATGGGGTAGATGGTATGATCAGATTATCAGAGGCCACCGGAGCTTTTCTTGTGTGACGCCTTCGGAGCATATCTCGGCGATCTCGTATGCAGATGCACCCCCGGTGAACTATGCCGTGGAGGTGGTTAATTGGACTTCGGAGGGTCTCCTTCAGCCTTCTATGGCTGCGATTCCTGTGCAGCCGCCGGCGGTTTTGGACACCCTAGGGCGGCACATATGTCAGGGTGAGCTGCGCCCTTGGAGACAGCCCTACAACATCGGGCTAACTCCCCGTCATCCGGCCGGATACTTGCAGTGGGCCCGGTATATCTTATCGGCAAAGAAATCGCAGCTGCTGAAACTTGGCTTATATCCTGCGGTCTACGCTTCCTTCTTCCAGTATTCTGCACCTCCCACATGATGGATCAAGGCGTTTTTAGAGCAGTGGAACATTCCGACCCATACCTTCCTCCTATTGGATAGAGAGGTCTCTATTTCCTTGGAAGAATTTGCCGAGGTTTCTGGTTTACCAGTTAGGGGGAGCACTACGAGGAGCTGCGTCCTCCGGATGAATACGTTTTTGCCACCAAGCCAGTGGTGATGGGCCTTACCCTAGAGAACGGCATTTAGCACCAGTTCCCAGGTCTGATAAAGGTGTTGAACATGTATGAGAGCCTCTTTCTTCAATTCGGAGGCCGAGGTGTCAGCTTTGCGGACTTCATTTCCCATTTTCTTCGCCCAGAAATTTTATCGCGACAAGGCGAAAAGTTTGCTAAACTTGATGATCCTTTCGGCTTTGGCTTGGACCGTTGGCCAATACTGGAAGCTGATCAAAAGGGTTTCTTTCTTCCTGACGTCGCGACCGTCCCCCTGTCAGAAATCGCCACTCCGGGCATTGATGAGGAAGCATTTTTTCTCGGGTTTCTCAGTTTATGGTTAAGCTGGTTCGCGCTTTCTATGCATCCTCGTTATATGAGGCCTTCTGTCTTTGTCACGCCCCGCTTCCCAAAATACGGAATACGAGGGGTAGACAAGGCCAGCAATGCTCCTACGGTCAAGGAAATGTCCTGCCGTAGTCACACTTCGGCTTCTAGTTTTTCATGGTAAACAGTAAATGATGCGCAGGTAATGAGAAATGCAGTAACTGAAAGAAACAATAATATAAACTGACCTGATGGGAAACAAACGAATGTAACTCGGAATGGCAAGTCAAGAAGTCTGTGATGCACGTCTAGTTCTGGTCCAGGCTAAGTCTTCTCCTCACACTGAGCATGCATACTCAGGTCGTCAGAGCGACACAATAGCAATGTAATACATAAAATCATATGACAATTCTAACAGTGATAACAAATATATGTAGCAGTACATCAGTATGATATAGGTATGAACATGCAGTAATCAATACAGCGGAACAGTAAAAGCAGTAGAATGACATGCCATGTATGTCAACTCAGTATATAAGATATATCAATGCCAGTATCCCTATCAGTCTCTAAGTCTCACTGTACAGGTCACTAAGCCTATCGTCAGTCCAAGTGTGAGAGTCAACCACTCGCGAGTGTCCTCCACCTAAGGGTAGAACCCAAGGGCAAGGGACCATGGGCCCAACATGTAACATGTATATCACGGTGAAATATCACATACCCTGTAAATCTCCATATAACTCCCTAAATATATAAGCCGGCATGGGACTCCCGAGATTCTGTTGAACTCACACTTAAACTACTCCACACCCCGTGGTCTACATCAAACGCTAACCATAACCCTAAATACTAATCGATCCCTGACAAGTCTGCGCGAGAACTAGAGGCAGGACCTCCATCAAGCACGTCCCGACTAATACTTAAGATAAATGGCAGTGTCTGGTGCCTTATCTGCGACACCCGTGCAAGCGCTTCCATAAGTGTCCCATACCACTTATAGTCACACGTACACGCATCCACAGACGTCGACAATGCAATAGAATAATAGGGTCACTGATTGTGCACAAGTACGTATCACTTTCACTTATTCACGGATACACGAACACTGACGTACTTGCCACAATCATCACTAAAATCTAACACTGGGTAAATGCACGATATCACTAGGTTATCACTACAATGATATGAGTATGATATGATACGTAAATAGTATATGAAGCACGATTAAGGTATCATAAAAACAGTATTCTATCACTTGCACGATTTATCATGAAACGTACGTATATAATTTAGCGAAACGATAAACAGGTAGTAATTAGTATGTTCAGTTATCTATCCATATAAGTTAGTTTCAAGCCAATCGGATTCCAGGATCGCTAATTATAGCCATTTCATTTTAAGCGTTCACGGCTGGAAATCTGGTTTCAGAATCAGAAATCCGTTTCGCAACGCATTTTAATCCCTGTTGGGATCAGAATTTAGCGACGTTACAGTTGGATGAAATCTAGGGTTTTTAGTAAGGTTTTCAACGCAATAGACGGATCTTCAATCTCATCTGCACGTCCGGAGTTATACAATGTCTAACTCTAGTATGTCAATTCTGATTTTGTTGGGACTGTTATGCGTCCCGATCTTTTAAATTACAGAATAAATAACAAATGGTAACGAAACAGAATGAAATCAATTGTGTTGTCTAGCTAACAGATTTATATTTAATAAACAGTAGAGTTCCACAACCTACGAGTTGAGGAAATCCTATGGTACCCATTACGGAACAGAAAGCAACAATTTGGATTGCTCTGGACTGCAGTCCAGAGTGGCACTCCGATCCAAATATCGTCACGGTTTAAGTACAGGAATATCTGGAAACAAGTATAGGGTTATAGTTCGTCGAGTTGGCTTCTATTTGAGCCCTCGAACGCACCATTCTAGCATGTATATGATTTATGGTGAATTTAACGGTTTTCAGATACAATAAAATTCCAGTTTTACGGTTAAACTTGGGGGTAGTCATTTTAATCTTTAACAGTCGTATTTTCTAATAAAATTTGCACACGTTAACCATCTCTACAAGGGCCAATGTAATTTATCCAGTTCCGTCTAACTTGATAATGATTTCCTATGAGAACAAGCATCGAACAGTTGTGTCGAATAATCTAACGGAAAAGTAAAGCATAATTTATATATGATGTTGATTTGTAACATAGATAGAACAGCATGAAGCAAGTAGAGAACTTGCCTGGAGGTGCACGGCAGCGAGGTACAGTACGGGCACGCAACGAGCTAGCACCACGACGGCAACGGCTTCGAGTGAGCTCGGGTTGGTTCTCGGCCAGTGGGGGCTCGCAGTTTGGTGGTCGGGGCTCGGCTGTGAAGCTTGGGCCTTGCGCGTCAGGGGGTTCGACGATGGGTGATGATGACGATGGTGAGAGTGTTAGAGAGAGAGAGAAGTGAGAGAGAGAGAGAGAAAGTTAGAGAGGGCAGACATAGTGGACACACAGAGAGAGAGAGAGATATCTGAGATTGAGAGAGGGGGTAAACACACACACAGAGAGAGAGGGAGATGAGAGAGGGGGAAAACACAGAGAGAGAGAGAGGGAGATGAGAGAGGGGGAAAACACAGAGAGAGAGAGAGGGAGATGAGAGAGGGAGATGAGAGCCAGAGCCAGAGAGTGAGAGAAAGAAACAGAGAGGGGTGGTGAGCAAGGTGATGACGACGACGACGTCGACGACGTCGACGATGATGATGATGATGCGGGGGAGTCGACTGAGGGGTGCTGCTGACGCCGAGGGGGTGTGGCTATGGTGGTCGCGGTGTCTAGAGGAGGCGGATGGAGAAAGGAGATGGTCGGTGATGGGTGCTGGGAGAGAGATAGGAGGGGAGATGAGGGCCGTGACGGTGGTGAAAGGAGATCGAGGCGGCACCGGCGGGTTTTGGTGAGGAGGAAGGAGGGGTTCCTGAATGAAGGCGACGGCGTAGGGGAAGAGAATAGGGTGTGCAGTGGGTTGGGCGAGGGAGTAGAGGGAGAAAGAGAGAGCGAGTAAGGGCCGAGGGTGCGCGTCGTGGGGGTAACGCCCAAGCGAGCGTGGGCGCGGGCGGAGGAGGCGGCGTGAGTTACGGATCGCGAGCGGGAAAATGGGGAAAGTTACCGTTGGGAAGAAGGAGGCACTGTTGACGCGGCCGGGTCGAGGAAACGGGTCGCGGGCTGAGTGAGGCGGGCTTGGAGAGTGGGCCTGAGGTTTAAAGAAAATGAAATTGGGGAAAAGAGAAACGGGCCGCAGAAAAATAAATAGAAAAAGGAAAAGTGTGGACCGGGCTTAGGGCTGGGAAAAAAAGGAAAAGAAAATTAATTAGAAAAAATAGAAACGGGCCGGGCTTGATCCTTTATAATATTAAGTAAGAAAAATGGTAGTGGGCTTGGGAAAAATAATTATAGTTTGGGTTTGGGTTTATGGTTTAGGATAAATAACTAGAACTAGGATTTGGGTCCAGGGCTGACTTTAGACGAAGAAATATACATAACATTTGTTTTGGGTTTAAATTCAATAACGGGAAAACGGCTGAGCCAGAGGAAAGAAAGGTAAGATCTGGGTTTTATAGGATTTTGAAAATAGATAAATAATTATAAATAAATTTTATAGATAAAAAGAAAAATATGGGTATAGACGTACAAAAAGGTGCTGGGTATTACAGTCTTCTACCCCGCGCATCGCATGGTTTCCGGAATACAAGTGGCCATTGGGATCGCCGGGTTAGCCCACCTATATCACGGCCTCAGCTTAGCAGCGAATACCACTGAACCAGGGGTGCATCCTGCCAACTTCCCAATGCATTACTTCACTTCATGAATGGAGCTGCACGTGCTTGGGGTCTTTGGCATCCACAAAAGACCTTCTTTTTACGACAGATGCAAGTTTCCTCGGATAATACGGCTGGTTGACGCCTCCATTGTGAGTCCGTCACCGCGGGAAGCTAGGGGCTTGCTCCTTCATCCACGCACGGTTGGAGCTGGTATGTCTTTCACAGACAAAGTCTTGAGCATCGTCCTGCCATTGCAAGACATCTTTAAAGGCGGGGCCTCCGTGTTGAAAGCCCGGGAGATTTTTCATTTGTACTCCATCAGGCCAGTCTTTCTCGTATTCAGGCAAAATGATGCGGCATTATTCATGAGGTACAATCCACATCATTTCGCCCAGCAGCTGAGTTATAATCAGGGCGTCCCATTTGAGGCCTTTTCGGCAGAACCTGCTGCTGCCGAAGAGAGAATGCGGAGTGCGCTGCATCATTTTATGCGCCTAAACACAGGGTCTCACTTCTTTATCAGCGAACCGGGTTGTGTCCCGAAGGCCCTTAATGTACACGTGGCCTGGTACCAACATTCGATGGGCGCCGTTATCAGGGACGAGAAGCGAATGCTGCTCGACCGCAAAGGTGCACCCCCTGCTGGTGATTAAAACGTCCCTTTGAAGCGACGGACCATTATCCCCCCCTCCGCTAAGAGAAGCTGTCGTGATTGAAGTCCCGCACAACAGGCCTGAGTTACCGGTGCCCCGTTCTCCCGTGGAGACGGTGAATGTACTACCGGTGCCCTATGCTCCCGTGGAGACGGTGAATGTAGCTTCCCCTGAGTCTGGCGTGGGTTCAGATATCGGGACTCGTCGTCCCAAAGTGCCCACCAAGCGTAAGCTAGTGCTGGCTGCAACCGAAGCTCGCTCACAGAAGAGGAAGAAAAAGTCGATCCTTTCCGTCGACGTTGTACTTGGCCAGGAGCCTCACGATCCTTACGGCGATGGTCTGAGCGAGTATGGGACAAACGAGGGCTTATTCATGCCGCCAGATGATACTGATCTGGCGGCTGCCATTGCAGCTTCTGAGTAATTGGTAAGCCACAAAGCGGGACTTGCTATCCTCGCACGATCAGGTAACCATCAGCTGTATTTTTCGTCATTGCATCATATTTCTATCATCATGTTTTGACTGACGCTTTTCCTTCTTTAACAGGCATTTTCACCGAAGAAACTCTCGCAGCTTCTTTCAAGACTTTTGAGGAAGAGGAAAGATTTCGAGCATCCTTAGGCATCGGTACATTTCGGTTCACCGTGTCCCCGCTCCCGTTTCTTATGGGTAATTTGATCCCTCTTTTTCTTCTTATCACAGGAACTACCTCTACTCATATTATTCTGAGCGTGGCACCGACTTCTCAGGGCGGTGCGGAGATGCTCCCCGGGTCGGCTATCTCAGTTCCGCCGGTATTGCCGAAAGAAGCTTCACTTAAGCAACCGATGACGGATGCCATAACGGCTCCAGAGGTAACTATTGGCGCGGACGAGGATGTCCTGTTGAAGGAGGTCTTTAGAAGATCTGCCCTCACAGCCCGGGCGGAGAGGAAATGTAGGATGCGTGCGGCAAGGGAGCATACCGCCGCCTTGGATGCGGGTGCGGGTTCTAGCGCTGTTGCCCCTGCCCCTACTCCTTTGGAAGATGCTCCGGCTGCCTTGTCCACCGCCCACAGACAGGCAGCATGTGCGGCTCGGGAAGCAATCGGAAGACCAACTCAAGGTAATGTGACATTGGGTTCTTTTGTCAAAGTTTTAACTTTCAGGTTCTCATATATCCTATCTTGCAGGGCCAAGTCTTGCCGAAGAAGTGTCGGCAACCACTGAGCCTGGGGTAGCAGTAGAGGAGATAACCACGATCGCCGAACCCGAGGCAGCGGTAGGCAAGATGGCTACAATCGCCAAGCTCGAGGTAGCGGTAGGTGAGATGGCTACAGCCGCCAAGCCCGAGGTAGCCACTCTTTCTCAAGAGTCGGGCACTGCTCCAATCGTCGCTCTTTCCCCTTGCGGCTCCCTGCCGCTGCCGGGCGCTGCGAGTGTCACGACGATTCTCTTGGAATTAGAGGATGAGGCTACGGGTGGCGAGACCGTTCCGATGGAGGAGGGTGGAGCATTCGCTGCATCCAGTGACACTCTTGTCGCGGTCTCGACCGGCGACTCACCAGGTAGATTTTGGGTCATCGCTTTCCCCTTTATTCTGCAATCCCCTTTTAATTTCTTTTTGACAGCGTTTCTCTTATTTCTAATGCAGGTGTGATGAGCGTTGGGGTTGTGCCATCCGAGGAAGCATCTTCAGTTGCTGCTTTAACGGTGACCGCTCCTCTACCTTCTCTCGTACCATCTCAAATGCTGGAAGGTGCGGATTTGTGACCCATCAGTTTTATTTCTAGGCTGTATAATTTATGTACTGACATTGCATTACTGCGTCCTTGCAGGAGTCCTTTTTGATCACCTGTATCAGGTGCTACACCCACACTTCTCTTTCCAGTCAGAGATTGCCTTATCTAGTGGCGCTGGTAAGTATAGGCTTCAGCTAATGTCTCTTCTTTTACGGGCAGCCAAATTGTTTCTAATTATTCTTTGTTTTGATTGCAGCACTACAGATCGAAGGAGGGGACGAAAGAACAGTTGCGCCACTGGTACTCCCGGCCTTGCTGCCTGCTGCAGTCGGTATAGTAAACTCCATTGTTCATGAACCTCCTCTATTTCTTGAACCGTCATTTGACTGTGATTTGTTTTTCAGCGGTGATATCAACTTTAGCTCCGTTCGAATCTCAAATCATAATGCTTGCAGGCCCTTTTTCTCGACGTTCATCTTCCAAAGGTGCTGTGAATAGTCTGCGCATGTTGAGCGATTATATTGAGGAGCTTGACGTGGAGACTCCCAGATTCGCAGCGGATTTTGCCGCGGAGGTTAACCCTATACTGGCGACGCTCGTGAACTTTCATAGTGAGGGCGTCGTTGAGTCTTGGGTTAATCACCGCGGGAAGATTGAGGCCTGCCTGCATGAGCTTGAGCTTATGCGTCTTGCCCCTGAGATTCAGGCTTTGAACTTCCAGCGGGCTGCATGGGTCGAGCAGAGTGTGTCCTTCCTCCACCATTTCGAACAAGAAGTGACCTTGAGGCGGAAGGAACGCGAGGAGGCTTTGGGTGAATCTGCCCGGCTGCGCGCCCAAGTTAAAGCGAACGTCATGCAACTGAGAGCTGCTTTTGACACTTTGCAGCAATGTATCTCGGACGGGCTTGTATTGAGGTGGAAGCTCGACTCTATTGAGCGGGTTACGCAGAATCGTGAAGCTGCCTAACGGGAAATCGATGAGAAGATTTCATCATGCTTGCAGCAAAGGGCTCGAATTGAAGCGGAGCTGGCCGCGGCGGCTGATCACGAGAAGACACTGAAAGGAGTGCGAGAGCAGCTTGCGGACTTGTTGAAAACGCTTCCTTCTCAGTAGCTGTTTTGCTTGTAATCTTTGAATAACATGTATCCATTTTTTGTTCTTTCATACGATTCAACTTTTACTCCATTGAATTCATGAATAAAAGATACATATATATTTTTTGTTCTATCACTACTTTCTTCTCTTTTCTTTGTTGCCGGTATGTTATCTTAGTAAGTGTAGTCTGTAGATGATAGAGAGCATTCCGTCTTGAACTCTTCGAGAGGTAGTGATGGCTTAGGAAGCAGGTTCAGATCTGCTACCTAAAACTTTTCAACTTCATGAGCCGTGAGGGTCTCATAAAGACTTTTCTCCCTACGAGTCGAGAGGATCTCGTAGGTGTATTTTCTCCTTAGGTATCATGAGGATTCCTAAGTGCGTTTTCCCTTATAGGTCGTAAGGATCTTACAAGAGAGTTTTTTTCCTTACGAGTCGAGAGGACTCGTAAGTGTTTAATGAGATTGACATTATCCGCATTTTACGGCGTCAAAAGTTGCTCCGGACGTTTCCCACGGGGTCAAGGTTAACTTTGGTCGTGTTCCACGGAGTCGTTGGATGACGTATTTACGAGGCGGGGTCATGTAGATGACATGTTTCCACGACGGGGTCATATGGATGACGTGTTTCCACGACGGGGTCATGTGGATGATGTATTTCCGAGACGGGGTCATGTGGAGGACGTGTTTCCGCGACGGGGTCATGCAGATGACGTGTTTCCGCGATGGGGTCATGTGGACGACGTGTTTCCGCGACGGGGTCATGTGGATGACGTATTTCCGCGATGGGGTCATACCGTTTTTTCTTAACTCGCCAGTAGCCCTGCTGTTTTTACTCATGGAGCACTCTCGGGTTTTCATCCGTGCCCTTTTCGCTTATGGACATACTGTTTTTTCTTTTTCTTTCTTTTTTTTTTTTATTCTTTTCTCTTTTTTGTGTCAGCCTTGGGATGCTGCAGTCTACAGTAGTTTATCGACGTCTCGGTCAACAGCTAGTTTTAGGACATAGTGGTCCATCGTTAGTTTAAGGACGTTTCGGTCCGTTGTTAGTTTAAGGACGTTTCGGTCCGTTATTAGTTTAAGTACGTTTCGGTCCGTTAGCCGGCTACTGCTTATAAAGTTCGGGCTTAGGAAGATAGCGAGCGGGCATAGTCGTCGTCATCTATCATTGACCTAGGCCATGACTCATCAGACGTAGTACTTTTTCAGGAAGCGACCATTTATTGGCCTGAAAGGCCTTTCGCCATGCATGTCCATGAGTAGATAGGCCCCACCCTGGTAGACCTTGTCTATGATATACGGGCCTTCATAGTTCGGCTCGAATTTCCCCCGTTTGGCACGATTGGGGATCATAGGTCTTTTGACCACTAGCACGAGTTCGCCTTGGCGGAATGTCCTCGGCCTAGTCAATCTTTCGTATGAGCGCGTCATCTTTACTTTGTAAGCCTCCAGGTTTTGTTGCGCCATGAGCCGGGTTTCATCAAGGGCGTCGAGCTCTTCAAGCCGAAGGTGAGCATTCTCTTCGTCCGTTAGCTCGTAGTGAACTGCCACTCGTAGAGAGGGTAGCTCTATCTCGAGGGGGAGCACCACCTCCGTACCAAATACCAATATATACGGCGTTGTGTTAGTATCCATTTTGAACGTAGTTCGATACGCCCAGAGAGCTTCATGAAGTCGTTCATGCCAGTCCTTCTTATTTCACGACACCGTCGTTTTTACGATCTTCGTCAAAGTCTTGTTAAAAGCCTCAGCTAGACCGTTAGCTCGGGGATTATAGACTGAAGAGTATCTCCAGTCTATGTTATGCTGTTGTGCGAAGCGGCTGATCTTGTGGCTTCTATAGGCTGGCCCGTTATCGGAGATAATCCGTCGTGGAGTTCCAAACCGACAAATGACGTGCGTCTTGAAGAAATGGAGGATATTCTCCGTCTTCACTTCCCTCAGCGGTACTGCTTCTGCCCATTTGGAGAAGTAATCAGTTGTCACCAAAATGAATCGATGTCCTCTGGACGATGCTGGTTCGATGGGGCCGATTATGTCAGTCCCCCACATTTCGAACGGCCAGCTAGCCACTGTTGGATGTAGTGGATTTGGATGCTGATGGATAAAGTCTACGTGAATCTGGCACGCGTGGTACTGCTTCGCGTATTCGAGGCAGCCTTGGATCATCGTGGGCCAATAATAACCGATCCGTTTAATCTTCAGCTTCATCTTCGGCCCGGCTTGGTGAGAACCGCAGAGTCCGTCGTGAGTTTCTTGGACAACTCTCTTTGCCTCTTCAGGTCCCAGGCATCTTAGCCACAGAGAATCAAATGACCTTTTATACAGAATATCATTGACGAAAGCAAAAGACAGAGCTCGTTTCATAAGCTGATGTCTTGAGGACGCAACTTCAGGTGTTCGACGGGATTTGAAGTAGTCTATAAAGATCTCTCTCCAATCTGTAACCTTTTCCTGGTCTTTTATTTGCAGAGTCATTTGCTCGGTCGCTCCCTTTTCTTTGGACGACTCCGGAAATATTTCTGCCGGTGCGAGAACCCGACGGCTTTGCACAACGATCCTCACGTCATCGAGGTTTTCGTCAGCCAGTTCTTTAGCGAGCTTGGCTAATTCATCTGCTTTGCTATCTTCTGCATGTGGTATGCTTTCCAAGGTGTAGGAAGGAATTTGAGTCAGCTCCCGCTGTACCCACTCGCCGTATTTCACCAACTCAGGCTTGCACGTCTGATAGTCGCCGTTTACTTGACTAACGACCAGTTGGGAGTTTCCGTATATGAGGAGGTTTTCAATTCTCATGTCGATAGCGATCTCGAGACCTACTATCAAAGTTTCATACTCGGCTTCATTGTTTGTCCTCGGCTCTGTTAAGGAGAAGGCAAAGCGCATTATCCCTCCTTGTGGAGTCACGAAGATGAGGCTTACCCCTGATTTGATTATGGGGGTGCTTTATTTGCGCTTTTTCATGGAAGATGCTCCATCGAAGTAAAGTTTCCAGCGGGTATCATTATCTCTTCTCTCTTCGTCGATCATGTCAAACGCGTGTTCGTTCGGCAATTCACAGTTCAAAGGAGAATCGGCGGGTATCGGATGATCAACAAGGAAGTCGGTGATGGCCTGGCCTTTCACTGCCTTGAGGGATCGATAAGTTATCGAGAACTCCATCAAGAGTAGGGCCCATTTAGCGAGTCGTCCTGTTAATATGGCCTTTGATATCAAATATTTGAGGGGATCCACCTTTGATATGAGATGGACCTCATGTGCCAATGCATAGTGTCTGAGCTTCGTTATTGTGAAGATCAACGCCAGGCAGTGTTTTTCAATGGGAGAGTAATTTCTTTCTGCCCCCATGAGAACTCGACTCAGATAATAAAGGGCTCTCTCCTTCCCTTGGTCGTTTTCTTGTGCCCACAGCGCGCCTAAAGAACCTTCAAGGGCTGTTGTGTACAGGACGAGAGGTTTTCCTTTAGCGGGAGCGGCCAGTACTGGCGGATTTTGCAGGTATTGCTTGATTTCGTCTAGTGCGTTTTGTCATTTGCGATCCCAGACGAAAGGGGTTCCCTTCTTCATCAGGTGACTGTAAAGACGGCACTTTCCTGAGAGATTGGCTATAAATCGCCGGATATATGCGAGCTTTCCTTGGAGAGACCGTAGCTTCTTGAGAGTCTTTGGTGGGGGCATTTCCATAATTGTCTTAATCTTCGACGG
Organism: Agapanthus africanus; assembly: GCA_030015575.1. NCBI lineage: Eukaryota > Viridiplantae > Streptophyta > Magnoliopsida > Asparagales > Amaryllidaceae > Agapanthus > Agapanthus africanus. The sequence continues at coordinate 36,727,963 of CM057339.1, forward strand.
ATCTATCTCGATGCCTCGGTGTCGGACGATGAATCCCTGGAATTTGCCTGAGGATACTCCGAACGCGCATTTGAGAGGGTTCATCTTCAAGTTGTAATTCCGAAGGCGTTGAAATACGATCTTTAGATGCTCTAAATGTTCCTCGTATAATTTGCTTTTCACCACAAGGTCGTCGATATAGCATTCGACGATTTCATGTATGAGGTCATCGAAGATCTTCGTCATGGCCCTCTGATAGGTGGCACCGGCGTTCTTTAGACCGAAGGGCATCATCTTGTAGCAGAATATACCCAAAGGGGTCCGGAAAGCGGTATGCTTCTGGTCTTCGGGATGCATCTTTATCTGATTATATCCTGATGAGCCGTCCATGAAGGAGAAAATTTCGTGAGTGGACGTGTTATCTATCATCAGCTTAGTGACAGGTACTGGGAAGTCGTCCTTTGGACAAGCTTTGTTGAGACCCCGAAAGTCCACACATATGCTCACCGTTCTATTTTTCTTCATCACTGGTATGATGTTGGCGATCCAATCAGAATACTGAACCTCTTGGATAAAGCCGGAGTCGATTAGCTTCTTGACCTCGGCGTTGATGCTCATCTCAAGCTCGAGCCGCATTCTTCTCGGTGCTTGTTTGATCGGCTTGACATCTGGGGATATTGCCAATTTGTGCACAGCGATCTCTGGATCGAGTCCCGGCATCTCTGAATAGTTCCATGCGAAGCAATCTTTATGCTGCATGAGCACGTCCTTTAGCGTAGCCACCCTTTCTTCAGACAACAGCTCACTGACGAACGTCGGCCGCGGGTCACTCGCCGTCCCTAAATTAATTTTCTTGAGGTTATCTGCAGTAGTATGTATTCCATCTTCCAGCTCTTTTGGCGCCGGTGGAAACTCTGAGATTATCTCGTCATTATCGTTTTCGAAGCACCGGGGGAGGTCATCCATATTCTCGGGCTCTTCTTTTGACAACATTATCATATGACAAGTACGAGATCGCTTCCAAGACCGATATTGATCCGGTTTTACTCTCCTGGCTTTGGGTTCATGCTTCTGTGGCGGGGTTACTCTCCAGCTGCTGGATAAAGCGAACCTGTCTTGCTGATACTGGTCTCCTACCCAGTCTTTAAATGTGAAGCAGTTTTCGAGAGGATGTCCTATATCCCTGTGATAGGAGCAATAGTCCGGGTGAGAGACTTCGCCTGCTTGCTCGGGGTGCTTGGACTCCGGGAGGGTAATCATTTGATATTTTATGGCAAGATCAAGTATCTTCTGTGTTTTGTCCTGGGGAAAAGACTACGCTCGACCCATCTTTTTCATAAGAGACAAATCCGGACTGCTCGATTCCTGATCGCGTAGCTTCTTGGACCCGCTTTGTCGCTGTCGAACGCCTTTCCCGTTCTTTGGTTTATTTCTGCCTCTGCGTCGGGCCTTTTGTACAACGGGTTGATAAGGAGGAGCATTTTCATTTTTCACAGCCTGTTGAAAGAGGCGTTGCGTCCTGACTTTCTCGTAGATGGCCATTTCGCGATTATGGCCATCTCGAACCTTTTGACCTGCTTCCCTTATAAGCCTGTCCATTTGTTCTTCGAACGACGGACTGGGAATTTTCACGGTGGGAGCTCTTTCTGGTTCAGGGTTAGCATCTTCTTACAGAGCATCTCCTTCTTCATCAAACTCATGTATGACGTAGCAGTCGCGGAGTAGCTCCCGTTTCTTGGATTGAACATACCCAAGCCCGGTCGTTTCCATTCTCCTGTTGGGCAACTTTCGTTGAGTTCCGGGAACGTTCCAGATCCTGTTATAGAACCGAGCTTGTCGCGCAGTTTGCTTAATGGGTACACCTTGGCGTCTCAAGAGTCTCTTAAGTCCGTTTGTGTAATATCTGGGCAAACGGATGGGCTGAAGCTTGTCAAGTGTAGAATCCGCGCCATGCCAGATTTCTTTCTCCACTTTGGTTTCCCCGGATCGGTAGAATAGGATTGCCTTTTCACCTTTTCACGTGGGAGGGACGTAGAATATCTGCAGTTCTTCCACACTGTAGGTATCAAGCGCGTCTAGTTCTTTATGATACTTGGGCGGAACCATGGCAACTTGCAAACTTTGATCTTCATCAGCGAAGGTTTGTATTGATGGCCGAGCAGAGAATACGGCATTGACCTCATCTTCCGAGTCGCTGCCGAAGATCAACATAGGAGTGGACGGTCCCGGCTTGTTGCATTGGGGCGGACCTGAATAAACTATTTCTTCCTCCTCCTCAGTATCACTCCCGAAGACCAGAATAGCGGTGATAGCTTTGTTCTTCGGTTTGTGACATCTTTCCGTGTCCTCAAAATCTGGTAAGAAGTATTTTGCATCTTCGTACTTTCGGACTTCGTTCACGGAAAATGGGTTCAGCTCTCCTGTTATGGTATACTCGAGACCATCCTTGAAATACTTCATACACTGATGTTGTGTAGAAGGGATGATATTGTACTCGTGTAACCAGGGCCGGCCGAGCAAAGCATTGTAGCATATCTTGGCGTCAATGACGTGAAACTTAATGTCCGTGGCAAGCAACCCAAAGCGTAGTGTCAATATTACAGACCCAAGCGTCCGTGATGACTGGGAGTCAAACCCGGAAATGGTGATTTTGTCGTGGGCGAGGTGCTGAACGCTCATGCAGATTTCCTTCAACACTCTCACGTTGAGGAGATTGACGGAGGACCCATTGTCGACCGGGATTTTACCTATCTTGATGTCATGACAGTATCCGGAGATATATAGGGGACGGTTGTGCTCGATGTCCCAAGAAGGAGATCTTCATCGCCGAAGGTGATATCGGCTGTGTGTACTTCTTTCAGCTCCTCCTTCATCTTTTCTTCGGCGAGGAAAGCTTGGAATTGCTCGGGCTCTTGTAATGCCTTGATCAAAGAATCTCTTGCTTCTTTGGATAATAGAAGGGCGTCGAGAATGCTTAACTGCGAAGGTAGCTTTCTCAAGTATGCCAGAACGTTGTAGTCCACCTTACTTTTCTTTAGCGGGTCCTTGGCTGTCAGCTTTGCGACGGCTTGGTCATCAAGGATGAGATCCTCAGGGACTTTTTCTTTTCCCTTATCTTTTCTATTTGACCCACTGTTCGAGGGCCCAAGATTCTTTTTGGACAGCGTACGATTGCGCAGCTGAATATTTTCATAGGTCTTCGGTTCTTCCTTTTTTCCCAAGGTGGACTCTTTGAAGAGAGGGCCAAGAGTCATTTCTTCGTCAGAGTCACTCCCGAAGGTGAGAAATTGCGATCCCCCGGTGTTGACCATGCGACAGTTGCCGGTAGTTCTTTTATGCTCTTCGGTCGTACTTCTTTGCTCCCGACGAGTTTTGCTTTTCATCCGCTTGAAATGTTGCCGGTGAGCAACATATCCCTGCCACCATCTTTTAAAAGTGTTGCACTCTTCGGTGGGGTGCGCAATCTTTCGATGATATAAGCAGTAGCTAGGATGTGTTTTCGCTTCACCAAGAATATTTTCTTCGGAGGGTGGCAGCTTCATTCCCATCGATATGGCTTTAGCGAACCTTTTCCTCGTTTTGAACTTGTTTTTATTTGCGACGGATGTACTTTGATCTGGCGGGAGTGTTTCAACTCTTTCGTCCAGTCGCCGGCGTTTGGCTTTTTCAAATATGGCCATTTCACGCACTCGAGCAGCTTTGCTTTTAAGAAGAGCTTCGTTCAGGAATGCATCAATTGTTTCGTCTGATGGCCCTAAAAGTTCCGGTTCAGGATTTGCTCCCAGTTTCTTTGTGTAAGGAGCTTCTTCATCGTTTATCGACGAGTGAGAGATCACATGGCAGCTTGCTACATAACCTTCAGATTCATTCGACGAGTCTTCTCCATTGTTATCATTTCCGTCCTCAAGGACGTGGCTGAGAAATTCTTGGAGTGTGACTGGAGTCCGCGCTTTTTGATTATATTCTTCCAACGCGTCAATCTGTTTTTGCAGGTCCGTGCGCTTGTCACCAGGCTTCACGGGCTTTTTGGTTTTCTTCTTTTTCTTCGAAGACTTTGACGTCTGGGTATGAATGCTTTGGCTATCACCACCAATTTTTGGAGTTGGGCGCGGCTTCAGCATCCTCTCGATGATCTCAGGTTCCAGTGGATTCTTCAACCTAATTGCCGGACATGTGTGGAGATGCTTCAGCATTCTTTTAGTTTTGGCTGAAAGAGCGACCTCTCATGAAGCTTCTTCTACGAAAGAACACGATGCCCCCGGTGTATCCGTCTTCTTGAGAGCGTGCGGCTGAGGCGGGACCACTCTCCAATTCTCGGATAATACGAATTTGCCTTGTTGGTACTGATCTTCTATCCGGCTTTTGAAGATGTAACAATTTTCGATCGGATGGCCCAACATTCGGTGATAAGGGCAATAGTTAGGATTGTTAATGTCGCCTGGTTGCGCTGGGCGTCTTGGCTCTGGCAGAGTGATGAGCTTGTTGCGTAGTGCTAGCTCGGATAACCTCTTTGTCTTGTCTCGAGGGAACGAGTAAGGGCGTCTCATTTTATCTCCAAGAGATCGAGTTCTATCATTTTGGCGGTCAACTGGTCTTAGACCACTGGGCTGCTGTTGAGCATTGGCGACGACGGTCGCTTTCCCCTTTCCCTTCTCGTTCCGAGGCTCTGCTTTCGAGGAAGACGGTCTATGACCCATCTGGTCCATTTGGGCCAGCTTGTCAATCAAGGCCTGGAAAGTAGTTGGCTTGAAAAACATCATGAACTGGGAGATGGTCACCTGTGGATCAAGAGTGCCCACGAACATGCCCACCGCCTGCGCTTCTTCGATGCTCTGTTCGCATTTCGACCATAGATTCCGCCATCATATTGCGTATTGAACCCATGTCTTGCCTGGCTTTACCCTAGCGTTAATCACTGCTGTGATTGGGGTGCGCTCGCTAGCGCTTGCGAATCTTTGCGTAAATAATAGCTCCATCTCTGCAAATGTCTTGACAGAGTCGTTCGGGAGTTCAGAGTACCACTCGAATGCAGTTTTTGACAAGCTGCCGACGAATTGGAGAAGTAGCAATTTATCATCACCTCCGGTGTTGCCACATAGAGCCCTGAACTGGGCAACATGCTGGTGGGGATTGCCTGTCCCTTTGTATACATGAAATTTAGGGATCGTATATCCCGGCGGGTACTTTATTTAGTCATACCAGCTTGAATATGGTCACCCAGTTTTAACAACTTGGCCGGCCGCTTCATTCGCCTGGTGAGGTCGTATTTGCTGAGCAATGTAGTCATCCAGAGCGGCCTTGGAAATGGTTTCCTCTTTAGCTGCTGAAAGAGCCGGAGGAGGGTTCGATGTCTCCTCTCTGTCGTCTTCAATAATGATCGGGGGTTCTTCAGCTGGAGGTTCTGGCTGTAACATCATCCCAGCCATATCTTGGAACAAGAGAGCCATTCGTTTTATATTGGCTGCTTATTCCGCAGCCTCTTTTTCTTTCCTCTCGAGCATTTTTCGGAGGAACTCGGTGTCAGTTTCTTGTTCCCGACGCTGCTCCGAGATTTTTGGATTTTCTTTTGGCCCAGTGAGTGTAGCCATTGCAGTCGGCATCTCCTTAAGCTTCTGCTGTTGTTGCTCCCGACCCTTCGTTATTGACCGGGTAAGCGGTCGATGACCCGTAGAAGCACGACTTTCCTCTTTTCCGGAAGCCATATAAACAGTATGCACCATCATGCCCCCAGACTTGGGGCGTTTGGGCTCAGCGTCTTTGCGGTTTGCCGCAGTCACAGGGGCATTCTCTGGCCTCCTTCTCTTTTGAGCGGTTGACGTTGAGGAAGCCGTTGCAGTGGGCACCCGGACAGATGATATCTTCTGTGGTACCTCAAGATAGCTCTTTTCTTACCGAGCTTTGAGCTTCTTTGGTCGGCGAGAGTAGTCCTGGTCAATCACCGATTCCTGGACCGGTCGCCAGACTTTGTAAATTTTGGAAGAAAGCCGTTGAGGGGGTTGTTCTGGCTTCGCCTTCGGTGCATTCTCCATGGGTGGAGGAGATCTTTTTAGCACTGCAGTAGGAGAGTTCCTGCGCACCTTGTTAAGCAATTCAAAGCTGTTCCCGGTTGGAACAGCAGCATCGATCTCCATCGTTGGAGCTGGTGGAGTAAATCCAGACGGAGAGCTGCCCCCAGCCTTCCTTACTCGGCGCCAGTGACGACGGTGAGCATGTCGCGCAGATGGTGTTGGTTCGGCTATGGGGATGGCTTTGTCATGCCCCCTGTTCTGGTGAGGCGCTGCTGGTACCAGCCTCTTGAAGACCGACGTCCGTTGAGCAGCAGTATCCAATCTGTCAAAGACAGACCTTTGAGCAGGAACGGGAGCCGGAGTGGCCAGCCTCGTAAAGATTGATCCTTTGACGGGAGAAGCTTCTTTAGTGACCTTGAGAGCAGGAATGGCTATCCGCTTTGGGATGACTGCTTCAGGTATCGTGGGCTTCTTGACGGGCCCATTGGAATTCAGGCTCAGCCTATCGAAGACTGATGCTGTTGGCTTAGCATTGGATGACCCGTTGAGAGGGGCCGTGGTGGTAGTGAGTCGATCAAAGACCGACTTCTTCTGCGCTTCTTGCGGCAGCGGGATGTTAACGTTCACTGGTGGGAGCATGGTCCCGAAGAACAACCCGGTGATAGCCTGCGTTACCTACTCTACCGGCATTGTGAACAGGGAGGCCGCCAGGGGCCCGTAAGTTACGCCTCCAGATGAGGTGGAACGGGAGTTGTAGTTGCAGCTGGAGCATTTTGTGCAGGTAGACGCCATTGATCTTTTGTTTTCTGCACCAAGCAAGAAACCAAATCTTAGTACCTCGAACCCAAGGGCAACCATATCAAACCGTGACTCATTCGCGAACACGACACACGAAGTGTGGAGTGGAAAGAGGAAAAGGTCCCACCGGGCGTGCCAGAATCTGTTCCCGTCGATGCACGAAGACGCGACCGCGCGGGTCCGTCTTTCCTAAATTTCGGGGCAGATACTAATTGGTGCTATCTGTTTACCTCTCCGAAGATGCCAAGTTGATTTATGACACCATGCATCGAAGGTTTAAACCGATGCGGCCGATGTAGCAGACTTCATCAGATTCCCTCTCATTTGAGGGGTTTTTGATTGTGGGGACGCTCTTCCCTGCAGGCGCAAGCCCCTGTAGTTAATTACGCATCGCGGTAACCACTTTCTCCTTCTCCAGATGGTTACTTCGCGTCGTGTGTGTTTGTTTTGTTTTTGGTTGCCCGTGGATTGTATACGGAGACTAATTTATGTTTTCGCCCGTAGGGCGTGGATTAGTCCAAATCCGTATCTTCTTAGATTTGGGTTTGGGGGGTCGGGTTTAAGGATACGTTAGCCTCATTTGAGACTAAGATCAACTTAAACGTATGTTAAGGATACGTTAGTCTAATTTTTAGACTAAAAACAACTTAACAGGATCATTTAGATCCAACAAGAGAGTAATTGGGCTCTATTGTTTAGTTTAGGGACATTGCGGTCGATTAGTTTAAGAACATTACGATCCATTGTTAGTTTAAGGATATCTCGGTCCATGGGTTTTAAAGGACCCCACAGTCCGAGGTAAAGGACATCATAGTCCATGAGTTTAAGGACCCCATAGTCCGTGTAATGTTTGGTTGTCGGGACCCGTCACCTCTCTGAAGACGCTGAAGGATTACAACGACATATATCATAGGGGTTCAGAGATGTACCCTTGAATCGATGTGAGTTGGTTGAAAGATCTGTAGTCCAATTTGAGGCTAAGATCTGTTAAAATATTTATGAGCAGATGGGCTCAATTAATATGAGTTGAGGACTTATGGACAATATTGGGCTAAGTCTAATCAGGTTAAAATGTTTAACATTTTATTTTGGGCCGCTGAGCATTTGCTTGGGCTTGGCCCTTTTAACAATGTTTTTGTCTTTTATTGAATGTTGAGCATTCATCAGAGCTCTGGGCTTATTAAAGAACAATTTATATTCTATCAGCGCAACACGTGGTGCGCTAGGCGCTTTGCACCAGTCAAAAAGCGCAGTGCGCTACTGCCAAGTAGCGCACATGTAAGGGACACGTGTCGCACTCAGCGCTAGGTACTAGATGATGAGCGCATGATACCAGTTTATGAGCACTGAGCGCTAATTTAGTGGTGCACACGTGAGTGACACGTGGTGCGCTTGTCGCTGAGCGCCAGCCCATGAGCGCAGTGCGCTATTTCAGAAGCGCAAAGCGCAAGTTGTTAATTGGCGCATACGTGGTTGACACGTGGCGCATTTGGCGCTGAGCGTCGATCCAGGGAGCGCAGAAGCGCAGTTCAAGAGCGCAAGGCGCATTTCAAGGGTGCAAGGCGCATTTCAAGAGTGCAAAGCGCATTTGATCAATTTTATGATCTGGGAACAAATTTATGTTCTTTTAAAAGAGACTTTGTCTCAAGATTTAAGAACAACAGTTCTTATTTTGCAGGAGAGATTTTCAATCTCTTATTTTGATGAAAGGCTTTGCCTTTATAGATCCATGATCTGTGAGAAGAATTATATTCCTCTTTTATTTTATGATGAGATCTTTTGATCTCTTTTATGAAAGACTTTTTGTCTTGAAGATCTATGATCCTTTTTGAAGAAATAAAATTTTCTTTCTATGAGATGATTTCATCTCTGTGTTCATCACGTATCATCTTTACCTTGAAGAAATGTCTTCTTGTAAGAGCTTGCTCTTTATCATTTAATTTCTCAAAGTTTAGGGGGGGTTTCTCTATCTCAGACTTGAAGTCTTGGGGCCTTTATATAGGGCAAGCTGATTTGTTGAATCAGTTAAAGAGATTTTTCTCTGATTGATTTGGGGATGTTTCCCCACCATTGGATCTTTGATTCTAGGGCTACTGTTTTACAGAAGACAATCTTCTTGTTTTTAACAAGATTGAAAAAATCTTTCCATAACAAAATTTAATTCTGATTAATGATTTATCATTATAGTTAGATCTTTTGATCTAACGGTAGGGAGTTTTTTAATTCCAGCGTTAGCGCACCCATACTTTGCACGTGGTGCGCTTCTCAAAGCGCAGCGCACCTTGCGCTAGCGCACCTGTGTTTGACACGTGGTGTGCTGCGCCGCGCATCTAGCGCTAGTGAACACATAGTGCGTTGCCTAGGGCGCAGCGCACTTGGCGCTGCATCTGAAACGTTGCTTCAATTTTTTTGAAATTTAAATTTCAAACAGAGCTTTGCTCTGATTGGAGGAAACAACGTCATCTCTCTTTCTCTCCTAAAAAACAATTAATTGTTTATCTAGGATCTTACATATCCTTTATATATACTCTCTCTCCTAAGAAAAATTAATTGTTTATCTAGAACCTTCCATATCATCTCTCCCAATATATATATACATACACACACACACACACACACACATATAGGGGTAGGTTAGAGGACCATCTCCCATTTAAAAAATAAATAAATAAGACTCTAGAACTCTCCACATTTCTCTCTCCCCCCTTCTTAAATTTTTTAAACTAACACGTGCAACGTACGTACACAAAATATAGTCTATATATAATGCAAATATCTCTATATATAATGCAAATACTCTTGGTTAGAGGTCCACACTTCTCCTTTTTTCTAGAGAAATAGAAAAAAGGAGAAAAATCCTCATCTCTCAAGCCCTCCATATCATCTCTCAAGCCCTCCATATCATCTCTCTCACCTCTCAAGCCCTCCACCTCATCTCTCTCCCTCCTTAAAAACAATTAATTGTTTATCTAGAACCTTCCATATCATCTCTTCCAATATATATATATATATATATATATATAATGTAAATAACCTTGGTTAGAGGTCCACCCTTCTCCTTTTTTCTAGAAAAATAGAAAAAACGAGAAAAATCATTATCTCTCAAACCCTCCACATCATCTCTATCATCTCTCAATCCCTCCACCTTTTTAAAAATAAATAAATAAGATTCTAGAACCCTCCACATCTCTCTCTTTCCTTCTCAATTTTTTTTAAACACGTGCAACACACGTGCATAAATTCTATTATATATAATGCAAATACTCTTGATTAAAGGTCCACCCTTCTCCTTTTTTTTTTCTAGAGAAATAGAAAAAAGGAGAAAAATACTCACCTCTCAAGTCCTCCACCTCATCTCTCTCACCTCTCAAGCCCTCCACCTCATCTCTCTCTCCCTTCTAAAAAACAATTAATTGTTTATTTAGAACCTTCCATATCATCTCTTCCAATATATATATATATATATATATATATATATATATATTCTCTCTATATAATACAAATACCCTTGGTTAGAGGTCCACTCTTCTCATTTTTTCTAGAAAAATAGAAAAAAATGAGAAAAATTCTCACCTCTCAAGCCCTCCACATCATCTCTCTCACCTATGAAGCCCTCCATGTCATCTCTCTTTCTCTCCTGAAAAACAATTAATTGTTAATCTAGGATCTTCCATATCCTCTATATATACCGTCTCTCCTAAAAAATAATTAATTGTTTATCTAGAATCTTCCATATCATCTCTCCCAATATATATATATATATATATATATATATATATATATATATATATATATATATATAGGGGTAAATTAGAGGACTATCTCCCATTTAAAAAAAAAAATAAGACTCTAGAACTCTCCACATTTCTCTCTCCCCCTTCTTAAATTTTTTAAACTAACACGTGCAACGCACGTACACAAAATATAGTCTATATATAATGCAAATATCTCTATATATAATGCAAACACTCTTGGTTAGAGGTCCACCCTTCTTCTTTTTTCTAGAGAAATAGAAAAAGGAGAAAAATCCTCACCTCTCAAGTCCTCCACATCATCTCTCTCACCTCTCAAGCCCTCCACCTCATCTCTCTCCCTCCTAAAATACAATTAATTGTTTATCTAGAACCTTCCATATCATCTCTTCCAATATATATATATATATATATATATATATATATATAATGCAAATACTCTTGGTTCGAGGTCCACCCTTCTCCTTTTTTCTAGAGAAATAGAAAAAAGAAGAAAAATCCCCACCTCTCAAGTCCTCCACATCATCTCTCTCACCTCTCAAGTCCCCCACCCTCATCTCTCTCTCCCTCCTAAAAAATAATTAATTGTTTATTTAGAACCTTCTATATCATCTCTTCCAATATATATATATATATATATATATATATATATATATATATATAATGCAAATGGACTTGGTTAAAGATCCACCCTTCTCCTTTTTTTTAAAAAAAAAGAAAAAAGAGAAAAATCCTCACCTCTCAAGCCCTCCACATCATCTCTCTCACCTCTTAAGCCCTCCACATCATCTCTCTCCTCCCAAAAAACAATTAATTAACACGAGCAACGCACGTGCACAAATTCTATATATATAATGCAAATACCATTGATGAAAGGTCCCTCCTTCTTTTTTCTAGAAAAATTGAGGAAAATCCGCATCTCTCAAGCTCTCTACATCATCTCTCTCATCTCTCAAGCCTCCACATCATTATCTCTCTCTTCTCCCATAAAACAATTAATTGTTTATCTAGAATCCTCCACATCATCAATCCCTTTTTTTTAAAAAAATAAATAAATAAAACTCTTGAACCCTCTACATCTCTTTTCCCCCTTCTTAATTTTTTTAAACTAACACGTGCAACGCACGTGCATAAATTCTAGTATATATAAAAGCAAATACTCTTGGTTATATATCCACCCTTCTCCTTTTTTCTAGAGAAATAGAAAAAATGAGAAAAATTCTCACCTTTCAAGCCCTCCATATCATTTCTCTCACCTCTCAAGCCCTCCACCTCATCTCTCTCCCTCCTAAAAAACAATTAAAAAACAATTAATTGTTTATCTAGAACTTTCCATATCATCTCTTCCAATATATATATATATATATAATGCAAATACCCTTGGTTAGAGGTCCATCATTCTCCTTTTTTCTAGAAAATTAGAAAAAATGAGAAAAATCCTCACCTCTCAAGCACTCCACATCATCTCTCTCACCTCTCAAGCCCTCCACATCATCTCTTCCCTTCTCAAATTTTTTTACACCTCATCCTTCCTCTTTTTAAAAATAAATAAATAAACAATACTCTAGAACCCTCTACATTTCTCTCTTCCCTTCATAATTTTTTTTTAAACACGTGCAACGCATAAATAAATAAATAAATATATATATATCTCTATATATAATGCAAATACCCTTGGTTGGAGATCCACCCTTCTCCTTTTTTCTAGAAAAATAGAAAAAAGAGAAAAATCATCATCTCTCAAGCCTTCCACATCATCTCTCTCACCTCTCAAGCCTCCACATCATCTCTTCCCTTCTCAAATTTTTTTACACCTCATCCCTCCTCTTTTTTAATATAAATAAATAGACAATACTTTAGAACCCTCCACATTTCTCTCTTCCCTTCTCAAATTTTTTAAACACGTGCAACGCATAAATATATATATATATATATATATATATATATATATATATATATATAATGCAAATAACACCTTTCTCCTTTTTTCTAAAAAAAAGAAAAAACGAGAAAAATCATCACCTCTCAAGCGCTCCACATCATCTCTCTCACCTCTCAAGCCCTCCCCATTTTAAAAAAAAAAAATAAATAAATAAGACTCTAGAACCCTCTAAATTTCTCTCTCTTCCCTTCTCATTTTTTTAAAACACGTGCAACGCACGTGCATAAATTCTAGTATATATAATGCAAATATTCTTGGTTAGAGATCCACCCTTCTCTTTTTTTCTTGAAAAAAAGAGAAAAGGAGAAAAATCCCCATCTCTCAAACCCTCTACATCATCTCCCTCACTTCTCAAGTCCTCCACACCATCTCCCTCACTTCTCAAGTCCTCCACATCATCCCTCCCCTTTTTTAAAAATAAATAAATAAATAAGATTCTAGAACCCTCTACATTTCTCTCTTTTTCCTTCTCAGATTTTTTTAAACACGTGCAACGCACGTGCATAAATTCTAGTGTGTGTGTGTGTGTATGGCACTCCCTCCTGATTCCTGATTTTATGTGAAACGACAGCCTACCCTCGCCACTTAAAGGATCGTCCTTGCCCACTGCATCTTCGTTTTTTAAATTCAAAGAAGATGACAAATGGATTTGGCTATGTGAGAATAAGGAGACTATGGTAGGAGATGGCGAATTTGTTGCAGCGGCGACCTATCGAGATCCTACAGAAGCTTGACAGTAATGAGAGCTAGTAACAGGTTCCCATGTTTTTTCTGTCCTTTTTTTATTTATTTATTTTTCCCTACACGGGAGGGGGTGATTTTGCCTAAAATTTTAACTTTCGGGTCGAATTTAATTGATACCCAGATCGGAATGAGCCTTATTTTGAGATTTATAACACTAAGAAACAACTAATTAAACCCCTCAAATTAAAGCTACCAGCTTAATGGGTTTTTTTGCACAAAAGCCAAGCAAAGTAACAACTGGGTTTTGCCCACAAACCTTTCTTCTGAACTCATAATTTTAAGTTTGATCAATAGGAGTTTCCATACAAAACCAAGCACAAATAAACGAAGGATTTGCCCAATAAAAACCCAAAAACTTGTTTGTTTTCGCAAGGTTTCTATAAATTAAGAGCTCATCAAATAGAGAAGTGGGTATCTCCCATAACCTGTCCTTGAAGTCAATAAGCAAGAACAGAAGGGGTATTATCATGCGTTGTTTGCCTCCAAAAACTCTTGATAAGAAGTTGAAGAGAATCATCAAAGGCTCAGTAAGCCAAAGCTTGAGGAGAGAAAGAGAGCAGAGGACGGGGAAGGAGATGAAGACAAAGGAACATGCATGGCAGCTTGCAAGCTAACATTATGATGATGATGGAGAGATGAAGAAGAACCGCACGAGGTATTAGCAAAGAGAAGGGGGAGAGATTTGTTGGCACTACTGCAAATGTGGGTTGCCTTCCGGATAGGAAAATCCGTAGGGACCACTTTTGTTTGCCCCTACGTTTTTTAAACCTGCGGATTGTTTTTAAACCCTTACGGTGGGAACCGTAGAGACAGGGAATTGTTCCTACGGTCTTAATCGTAGGGACAACCCTTCTTTGTAGTTGTGTGGGTTGGGGCGGCTGCAGAGGGAGGATGTGGAGGTTCAATTTTTGGGTTGATTGGTGAGAGAGAGAGAGAGGGAGGGAGAGAGGAAAAGGTGGCGAGAAACCACAAAACCACACATATGGCCGTGGAGAGTTTCAGTAGACCCAGCCAACACAACTGACACGTGGCGAAAAATCGTTGGATGAACCGGCTGACTGGGACGCTTGAAGCAACAACCTAAGTAAAATTCTTGCCAAAAAGATGATGTCAATTCCTATTTTGTTGATATCAAACCCCAAAATAAGCTATTCCCGTTCTATCCAACAAATAAAGAAATAGCAATTCCATCACTTTTCATTTTGGTGATAGCGTCATGTCCCTTCAATTCTCAAAAGTTTTGGCAATTCCTTGCAAACAATTTAGTGGCTGTTTGTTTGCTAGAATCAATAAACAAGAATGAGAACTGAGGTTTTACAAACATAAGATTTTGTCACCTAGAGTTACCATTCTCTTGTTTGTTTGTAAAGAATTTGAATAGTTTTTGTCATCTTCAATCTTTTCATCTGTTTGGTTGAACAAAGAAAAGTGGGAATTGGGTTTTGTGAATCGGATAAAGAGAAGAGAGAGAAAGTATGTAATCATAGCTTTTTCCAAATAAAAAAATTTATTTAATCCCATGTGTCTTTAGAAATGAGCAATTTCATTCAAAAAAGGATGTCGAATTGTCAAAAAGGTGGTGTCAATTCCCGATACTTGCAGTTCATATTCCATGCTAACAAACAAAGGTACGTCAATTCCATATTTTTCGTTTTGATAAATAGTGCATTGTCTCCCAATTCCTATAAGTTTTGCCAATTCTTCGCAAACAAACGGTACCTAAATTGCTGTTTTGGGGAACTTAGACCTTAGCAAGCTAAACCTATATATATCTTTATTAAATATTCCATTAAAACTAACCTAAATGGTTAAGTGATAAATTAAAGAGCGGTGGAAAAGGAAAATAATATAAAAATCAAAGAATTTTATGATTATTTAAGAGAGATGAGGAAATCGAGAAATTGTTAAGACCACAATGTTTTGAGGACAATTTTTGGGAATTAACGAATTTTCGAAAATAATTAGCAAAATAGTGTTGGTCTTAAAATATTTAATAGAATGGTGCAAAACTGCACTTCTAAAGAGCGGATTGCACAAACCCACACCACCGCTTTCCCACCCGAGACCCATCTCTCGTCTCCATCTCCTTTCTTCACCCACCAACTCTCGTCTCCATCATCTCTCCTCACCCACCACCTCTCCTGCCACTCCGTGCTCACTGCCGGCTTCGAGGGCTTCGACGCCGAGGAATTCGAATACGATGACTATTCCTTCGATCTCCCCACGATCCATTCCTCCAATCCCACGACCTCAACCCTAACCTAATCCTCGATACCTGAGTCCCATCTCGGACCCCCAAATCCATCACTTCCTCATCGGATCAATCGCCGCCGGTTAACCTTAAGGAATCCTCGACCCACGAGTTCGAGGGAATTCCTGTAGGATATGTATGCCCTAGAGGCTATTATTTGTAATGGACACACACACACACACACATACAGGACAATCTTTCTCGAAATAATAGTATGCTATCTGGTTTACCTTTATCTTAACATGTGTGTATGTTTTACTAGTTATTACGTATTATTTATACATGTTGATAAAGCCTGTAAGATTATTGCTTGACTACCAGCGTCATGATGGCGATCATACTTGTGGGGGCTTAAAAGTCTATAAGCACATCATTAAAATGTCCTTGGTTGTAGGAATATCGAAACAGGGCATCGATATTCCAGAGTAGACTGGTGTTTACATTTCTAGATCCCGACCAGGGGCGATAGTTAGTGTAACAACTCCAATTTCAATGTACATAAAAATTGTTTAAAAGTTAATGTACAATTGGGGTACTTGCAATCCTGTGAATACTATAAGAATTTGTTTTGCTTTAGAACAGCAAGAAAGAGCTTATAGCTCATTGGTAAGGCCTTCATTGCTGAGACATAGCACCAGAGTTCAAATCACATCAGCCACATTATCTTTTTGTTTTATTTTCTTTTAATCCTTTTAGAAGCTTAAGAGTCTACACATGCACAACACGTAAACTGAAGAGTTACAAAGTATTTAAACATGTGCACTGAAGACTACGAGGCGACACCTATACGTGGCACGAAGACCGACCCCACCCGTCGGTAATGGCCCGACGACACACCCCAAAACCCCCGGCGCCGCTGGTCTCCCCCGTCGGCAAAGCCCCTATCTTCTCACTCATGCAGCCTTTCAGCTACCCCACTCCTTTCACACTGCTTGTTTTCTCTACATTCATACAGAGAACATTGAATCACCCATTTAATTCATTTTTAATACGAATTTTAATTCACCCATTCAATACACCAAACCCTAATTTTCCCTATAAATACCGACTCCATTTTACACCTCTCTCATTCAGAATTCTATTACAAAAACTATACAAAATTCTCAAGCACTTTTGTGTACAAGTGGAGTTAGTGAAGGGCGAAACTCCGACGAACTTCCGAGAACATTCCGGCGACGAAACG
Organism: Agapanthus africanus; assembly: GCA_030015575.1. Lineage (NCBI taxonomy): Eukaryota > Viridiplantae > Streptophyta > Magnoliopsida > Asparagales > Amaryllidaceae > Agapanthus > Agapanthus africanus. Next base: position 36,744,620 of record CM057339.1, read on the forward strand.
ACGCCCCGAAACCTTCTTTAGGACCCCCCCTCTCTCCTCTAGTCCAACAAGCCAGTAAGTCCCCTCCTCTCTCTTCTTCTTCTTCTATATAAATATTCATTTCTAAAACCCGACGGAAGCGGAGTTAATCTGACTTCCGATTCGGTTATTCTTCAAAACTCAACTTTTCTTAATCCAGAATATACCATATTCTCACATATTGTTTATCGAACATTAATAAATCTATTAAAACAAGTTTCACCTTAAAAGGTTCAATTTTGTAACTTTTATCGCATTTTTTCATAAAAATACCACATACTTATAATTCGACATAAATCATCATAATTCCTTGCTATACCTTAGATAGTTCATGAGGTAATGACCTACCTCACCACAACACACATCTATAACATAGCACGATGAACTTTGGGATAATAGAATACGGGAAAATACGACTTTACAAATAAATACCCTAAACTTACAAAACCGTTTTCTATAAAAAAAGATGTATTAAATATTTCCATACAATTATGCCTCTACAACTGATTTTGGGGACCTAGTTTAGGATGGTGCGGATTATCGCACATTCTCGGGCTTAGTAGAGCGAGATGCAGACCTCCGTAAGGAGCATTCGATCTCGATGTAATTTTTATACATTTTTCTTTAGAAAATGAGATTTCTACAAGAAAATAAATAAATTATTTTCATAATATATATATATATATATATATATATATATATATATATATATATATAAAAACAAAATATCTATTTTTATTACATAAATATTCCAAGTTTTCTAAACTAAAGGAATCACTATTACATGAAAATACCATCTAAATACAACACAAATACAATATTTCAAGAAAATACTATATACTATGAAATTAGTTTTTTTTACTCACTAGAAATTTCACATTTATAAAATATACATCTATGAAAACCCTAAAGACGATAATTAAATGGTTGAGGTGTATTTTGAAATTATGCCAAACTATTTTTATATAAAACCCTCTCAAGTTATACTAAATTATAATAAAGACCCTAGTAAACATAGGTTTAAGCGGGACAGTCTCTTGAGCCTCAGGAAGCCGGAGATATGGGTGCTTTCCTATTTAATGTAGACAATCTAACAAACGGTATTATTAACACGGTAATTGTCTTGGAAAAAGACACAAATCCTGCCGTCTATATGCATCAGTTACCGATAACATCAAAACAATCAGGATTTCAAGTTCTTTTAAAAGTGCTTGACTCAGACTGAGTCTCAATCTAATCAATCTGACTTGAATGTGATTCAAGTATAAACTTACAAAATAACATGATTCAACATGAATCCGTCTGTACAATCTATTTCAATATATAACTTGACCGAACCGAACCATGGATATACATCCATCTACCTGATTCTCCAGTTACATCCATTTACTGATATCATGGTTTCGGCAAGTCATCCATTTATCTAATAAACAATACAAACAATACAATCAAGATATCGCGGGGTTTATAAGGGGTAGATTGGTACGGAAGGTGTTAAAAGTGGCACGGGACTGTAACCATAATACACCTAATCTGAATCTCCATTGCCGTTGTACCGTGGCTGAACGGTTCCTTTGCTCCGTATACCTTAGTCTCCGGAATAGTGGGACTTCTCTCGTATATACTGGCATTTTCTGTACCAAGCTACGAACAACAGCGTTAATAATATAATACAACTTTAAAAGTTACATTCTCCTTCCGTCTATTCTGTCTCTACTTACCTTTGGGACTTGTTTATCACAGAAAACTGCATTTCAATACCACTCATTCATTATCTATTTTTTGTATATATCGGTACTATTAACCAGTATCTGCTCAGTAATACAGTTTACAGGTATCCGTGACAAAATACTGAAAATACACTCAAAATCACGGATATAACGTTTGTGAGCCGACACTGCAACCGGAACTGGAAACCGACCGATATTTCAAGAGTTTCTTTTTGCAACATGCATGTGTACACACTTTTTATCTAAATGGTCCAACACATACAAGTGTGTACGCTAGCTTGTTGGTACATGGACCTAGAGGGGGGCTGCCTTGGAGCAAGTGGGCACACATGAAGTGATGTGTGTTTAATGCAAAAAGATATGATGTGATTTAAAAAGTATCAAGTTCCCTCCAAGCTACTGAGTACAGCCCAGGCCTCTATAGAGAAATCATGTAACACCAGTGGACTTGTCGAGAGAACACAAGACCACCACATCAAAACAAGCCAACATGCTCGGATCTGGGCCAACCACATGCCCATTATTTTCGAGCTCGCCGGCCCCCCAGCTCCATTGATCCCCAACTTTCTGTGGTCCATCCCTTGCTGCCACGTCATCTTATTTTTATTGCTTGTTTATTCTTCTTTTGTGCCTATAAAAGTAGACCAGTGAGCAAGAGATGGGGGGTCATTCTTTGTCCAAGTTTTGTCCAAGATTTCATTCACAATTCTTTTTTGTTTTCTTTTGTTCTTGTACATAGCTAGTCCTCTTTGAGTTTTTTGCATTCTCTTGATCTTGCAACCTCTTCATTGAGCTAGCAAGTTTAAGTTTTGGTTATTGAACTCAAGGGTTTGTATCATTATTTGGAATCAATAAAGCTTTCTTCTTGCCTTCATTTTGCCTTGAGTTTCTAGCCTTCTCTTGATTTTGCAACCTCTTCATTGAGTTTGCAAGTTTAAGTTTAGGCTATTGAACCCATGGTTTGTAATTTGTTCTATGGTTCCTAGTATATTTATTTCCATGCTTTACTTTCTTGCTCTTTACTTACTTGCAATTTAATTACCATGTCATTTACTTACTTGTATTGCTTTTCTTTTCTCTTTTATTTGCTCTTTTTGTTTGTTGTTGTGATTGGTTGTGAATATGTTGTTGTTAGGAAAGAAATCGATATTGTAAGTTAAGATTTTCTTTCTCATTTTCTTTTCCCAACCTTTTTTATTAAACTCCGTCCAAACCTTATATAAGCGCTCCGTTAGGCACCCTACCCTACCAAGGTATCGATGATTCCTAACCGTGACCGGTTGCGTTCGGATTGGCCGGAGGCGAAAGCAAGCGACAAGAACGGACGGACAAGGGTCAATAAGCCGGATTTCACAAATACCATGCATAAGCACCCTAATCCACGTTGTTGCCGATTGTTCTAGCTTTAGTGGTCGAGCTCGGCTCAGAGGATTGAGCACGGATTTTCTTAACTTACACTATCCTATCTAATCCTAACAAGTGTTTACTTTGCACATAAACACATAGGGTAGATACGAACAATTCCGCCTCGCGCATTAACTCGTGAAAACAAGAACTTGAAACGCTCCTTCTCCCTGCGGATGACCCGTACTCATCGCGGCTAGCTGCAAAGCGACACCGTCCTGATTGTGGTTAAACTTTAGTACCTTAAAACTCGACACGCCAAAAGCGTGCCAATCAAATGGCGCCGTTGCCGGGGAGACGGTAATGTTTTTATTCTTATTATTTCGGGTTAATTTTGTTAATACCATCTAACACTTTTTTTAAAAACAAACTAAAAATTTCAAAATTTCAAAATTTCAAAACCAAACTAAAAATTAACTTTCCTAACCATTTTGTTCTCTGGATTTTTGACCTGCAAGCATTCTGGACTTCAACTGAAAAATTAAACAATACCATTGAGACACTAATAGAACAGTAAGATCACTGAAGAAAATTGGAGCCTCAACTCATAAAGAAAACCGGCGACATCCCTACAATATCCGGTCTCGCCGGCCCAAGCTCCCCCATTTGCTCCAAACTTTTGTCCTTATTCCCTGATAAAATATCAGGAAATAACTCAATGAGGTATCACGTGTTCACACGTGACCAAGGATCACGTGTTGACACGTGATAGTTTCCTGTGATCACTACTTTATAGAATTTAATTCTAATCAAACAAAACAAAAATGTAACAAAACAGCTAAGGAAATACCCTAATGGGGCATCACGTGCTCACACGTGACCAAGGGTCACGTGCTGACACATGATGGTCCCTTAGCTCTGTTAAAAGGCAGAATTAAATTCTGAATAAAAGAGGGTCACGTGCCAACACGTGATAAGTCCCTTAGCTCTTTAACTGATAGAATTAAATTCTATTTCAATGATCAAATATTGGGATCACGTGCCAACACGTGATGGGCTTTAAAAGCCTTCTGAATTAATAGAATTAAATTCTAATTAAGGGAAATCAAAGACCCTAACTGGGAAAGTATTTCTTTAAATCTTTCCAAACAAAAGAGAATTATGCTCTGTAAAGTGGAGCACCGTTGGATTAAAAATCCAATGGAGATTGAAAATCACCAATTTATGGAAAGATTTTATACAAGGAAAGATTTGCCTAAAATTCATCAAGAATAACAAACAGAAAATCTTTTGTATTAAAAATCCAATGGTGAATAAAATTCACTGAGTGATCTAAAAGATCATGTTGGTTACAAAAACAAACAAAATCTTTCAATGAAAGATTCACTAAACAAATTGATTTTTTTCCTTCTCCTATAAATAGGAGCCAAGAAGAGAAGAGAAATGATTATTGATTTTTGAATCTTGGAATTTTTTGAAGAAAAAGCAACAGCAGAGAGAAGAAAGGAGAATTTAATTCTCAAGAAAAGAAATCCTAGGTAAGAAAGGGGAAAGGGATCAATGCTCCATAAAACAAAAAGAGAATTTAAGTCTCAATCTAAGAGTTTAACTTTTCTGCAAAAGAACTTAGTTCTTCCTCTTGTTGAAGATCTGCAGAAGCAAATCTCCCCACAAGTTGAGAATTTAATTCTCATCAGGGAGATGATGCCATGCAGATCCAAAACTTAGAGGGAGAATTGAGTTCAGAAAATTTAATTCTCCCAAAGATAAAACTAGGGTTTAACCCTATATGAGAATTTAATTCTCCTAAATTCACAGGAATTTAATTCCTCTAAGATAAAACTAGGGTTTAACCCTATATGAGAATTTAATTCTCCCAAATTCACAGGAATTTAATTCCTCCAAGATAAAACTAGGGTTTAACCCTATATGAGAATTTAATTCTCCCAAATTCATAGGAATTTAATTCCTCCAAATAAAATTAGGGTTCAACCCTGCATGAGAATTCAATTCTCACAAATTCATAGGAATTTAATTCCTCCAAGACAGAACTAGGGTTTAACCATATATAAGAATTTAATTCTTTCACATACATAGGAATTTAATTCCTCTAAAACATAATTAGGGTTTTAACCCTACAGAGAATTTAATTCTTAAAATAAAGAGACTTGAAAGATCTCCATGAAAGAAAGAATAAAACTAGGTCACGTGCCCCCACGTGACCCCTAAAATGATCCTCCAAAATAAGAAGGAATTAGCCCAGAGGCAATGCCTCACGTGCTCCCACGTGACCTCCAAAACAGAGAGAACAAAGGCAAAGACAGATCTTAATTTGGGCGCCCTCACGTGACCCCTAATAAACACCTTAATAAATCAGTGCATGAGTGCTTATCACGTGCCCACACGTGATGGCCGTGAAAACTAAAAGTGTTTAACACTTATTTGCAGATTTGAGAATAAAACAAAGGAAGACTGGTCCCCACCTTCAGAAGTCTCACATGTCCCCATACGACCAATCTCATTCTAGTGTTTAACACTATTTTTGAGCATTTTGTTCTTGGTGTTTAACACCATTTTCAGCGCATCACGTGGGAACACGTGACCATAAAATATATGTTAGTGTTTAACACTATAGTCAAATCAATCCTAGCCTAAATTGGCTAAGTCCTTCTGAGGCAAGACTTTTCTTTTTATTGAGTCTCAAGTACATCCTTGCCTTCCAAAATTGAACATCCTATATGGCATATGAGTGCTCAGCACTCAACAAAAGATAAAATGTTGTCAGAACCCCTGTTTAGCACTGCCAAATAATGGGGGGTTGAACCCAGACAAATATTTAATGGTCTAATAAAGGGCCAACATTTCTAATCTAATTGGACTTAGCCCAAGTTGGCCATAAGTCCTCAATTCAGATTTAACTGAGCCAATGTGCTCATAATCTAATTAATTGATCTTAGTTCCAAATTGGACTACAGATCCCCAAATCAACTTTGGTTCGAGGGTACATCTCTTCACTCCTTTGATATTTGTCGTTGTAATCCTTCAACGTCTTCAGAGAGGTAACGGCTCCCGACAACCACACATTTCACGGACAATGATGTCCTTAAACTTGACTGTGAGGTCTTTAAACTCACGGACTATGATGTCCTTAACCTTGACTGTGAGGTCTTTAAACTCACGGACTATGATGTCCTTAACCTTGACTGTGAGGTCTTTAAACTCACGGACTATGATGTCCTTAACCTTGACTGTGAGGTCTTTAAACTCATGGACCAAGATGTCCTTAAACTAATATTGGACCGTAATGTTCTTAAACTAACCGACCGTAATGTCCCTAAACTAAACAATAGAGCCCAATTACTCTCTTGTTGGATCTAAACGAACCTGTTAAGTTGATCTTACTCTAAAAATTAGACTAACGTATCCTTAAAATACGTTTAAGTTGATCTTAGTCCCAAATGAGACTAATGTATCCTTAAACCCAACCCCCAAACCCAAATCTAAGAAGATACGGATTTGGACTAATCCACGCCCTACGGGTGACAACATAAATTAGTCTCCGTATACAATCCACGGGCAACCAAAAACAAAACAAAAACCCACGACACGAAGTGACCATCTGGAGAAGGAGAAAATAGTTACCGCGATGCGGTAGCGTAATTAACTGCAGGGGCTTGCGCCTGCAGCGAAGAGCGTCCCCACAATCAAAAACCCCTCAACGAGGGGGAATCTGACGAAGTCTGCTATATCGGCTGCATCCGTTTAAACGTTCGATACACGGTGCCATAAATCAACTTGGCATCTTCAGAGAGGTAGACTGATAGCACCAATTAGCATCTGCCCCGAAATCCAGGCAAGATGTTTATCGCATCTTCCCGTGTTTTCGGTGGTGAACAGATTCTGGCATGCCCGGTGGGACCTTTTCCTCTTTCCACTCCACACTTCGTATGTTGTGTTCGCGAACGAATCACGGTTTGATATGTCTGCCCTTGGATTCGAGGTACTAAGATTTGGTGTCTTGCTCGGTGCAGAAAACGAAAGATCAATGGCGTCTACCTACACAAAATGCTCCAGCTGCAACTGCAACTCCCGTTCCGCCTCATCTGGTGGTGTAACTTACGAGCCCCAGGCGGCCTCCCTGTTCACAATGCCGGTAGAGCAGGTAATGCAGGCTACCACCGGGTTGTTCTTCGGGACCATGCTCCCACCAGTGAGCGTTAACATCTCGCTGCCGTAAGAAGCGCAGAAGAAGTCGGTCTTTGATCGGCTTACTACCACTACGGCCCCTCTCAATGGGTCATCCAATGCCAAGCCAACAGCATCGGTCTTCGATAGGCCGAGCCTGAACTTTAATGGGCCTGTCAAGAAGCCCACGATATCTGAAGCGGCCATCCCAAAGCGGATAGCCATTCCTGCTGTTGAAGTCACTAAAGAAGCTTCTCCCATCAAAGGATCAGTCTTTACGAGGCTCGCCACTCCGGCTCCCGTTCCTTCTCAAAGGTCTGTCTTTGACAGATTGGATACTGCTGCTCAACGGACGTCGGTCTTCAAGAGGCTGGTACCAGCAGCGCCTCATTAGAACAGGGGGCATGACAAAGCCATCCCTATAGCTGAACCAACACCATCTGCGCGACATGATCACCGTCGTCACTGGCGCCGAGTAAGGAAGGCTGGGGGCAGCTCTCCATCTGGATTTACTCCACCAGCTCCAACGGTGGAGATCGATGCTGCTGTTCCAACCGCGAACAGCTTTGAACTGCTTAACAAGATGCGTAGGAACTCTCCTACTGCAGTGCTGAAGAGATCTCCTCTACCCGTGGAGAATGCACTGCAGGCGAAGCCAGAACAACCCTCTCAGCGGCTTTCTTCCAAAATTTACAAAGTCTGGCGACAGGTCCAGGAATTGGTGATTGACCAGGACTACTCTCACCGATCAAAGAAGCTTAAACCTCAACAAGGAGATAACCATCCTGTCAAGCCACAAAAGGCGACAGCCGTCTGGGTGCCCGCTGCAATGGCTCCCTCGACTTCAGCTGTTCACAAGAGAAGGAGGCCAGAGAAAGCCCCTGTGACCGCAGCGAACCGCAGAGACACCGAACCTAAACGCCCCAAGTCTGGGGGCATGATGGTGTATACTGTTTATATGGCTTCCGGAAAAGAAGAAAGCCATGCTTCTACGGGACATCGACCGCTTACCCGATCAATAACGAAGTCTCAGGAACAACAACAGCAGAAACTTCAGGAGATGCTGACTGCAATGGCCGCACTCACTGGGCCAAAAGAAAATCCAGAGACCTCGGAGCAACGTCGGGAATAAGAAATTGATACCGAGTTCCTCCTAAGAATGCTCGAGAGGAAAGAAAAAGAGGCTGCGGAACAGGCAGCCGATATAAAACGAATGGCTCTTTTGTTCCAAGACATGGCTGGGATGATGTTACAGCCGGAATCTCCAGCTAAAGACCCCCCGATCATCATTGAAGACGACAGAGGGGAGACATCGAACCCTCCTCCGGCTCTTTCAGCAGCCAAAGAGGAGAGCATCTCAAAAGATGCCCTGGATGATTACATTGCTCATCAAATACGAGCTCATCAGGCAAACGAAGCGGCCGGGCAGATCGTTAAGACTGGACGACCCTATCCAGGCTGGTATGACCAAATAAAGTACCTGCCGGGATATACGATCCCTAAATTTCATGTATAAAAAGGGACGGGCAATCCCCACCAGCATGTCGCCCAGTTCATGGCTCTATGTGGCAACACCGGAGGTGATGATAAATTGCTACTTCGCCAGTTCGTCGGCAGCTTGTCAGAAACGACATTCAAGTAGTATTCTGAACTTCCAAACGACCCCATCAAGACTTTGCGGAGATGGAACTACTATTCACCTAGCGTTTTGCGAGTGCTAGTGAACGCACCCCAATAACGACGCTTATCAATGCAAGGGTAAAGTCAGGCGAAAATTGGGTCCAGTACGCAATACGGTGGCGAAATTTATGGTCGAAATGCGAGCAGTGCATCGAAGAAGCACCGGCAGTGGGCATGTTCGTGGGCACTCTTGACCCCCAAGCGACCATCTCATAATTCATGATGTTTTTCAAGCCGACCACGTTCCAGGACTTGATTGACAAGCTGGCCCAAATGGATCAGATGGGTCATAGACCATCTCCTCCAAAGACGGACTCTCGAAATGAAAAAGGGAAAGGAAAAGCGACCTTCTTCGCCAATACTCAACAACAACCGAGCAATTTAAAGCCGGTTGTTCGCCAAAACAATATGCGTCAACGCCCATCCCTCGAGGAGAGACTAGGACGTCCTTACTCGTTTCCCCATGATAGAACGAGGAGACTATTCGAGCTGGCAGTGCGCAACGGACTCATCAATCTGCCGGATCCAAAACGTCCGTTGCAGCCAGACGATATCAACAATCCTAATTACTGCCTTTACCACCAAGCAGTAAGCCATCCAATTGAAAATTGCTTCGTTTTCAAGGGCTGGATTGAGGATCAATACCAACAAGGCAAGTTCGCATTATCTAAAAACTGGAAGGTGAACCCGCCACAATCTCATGCCCCTAAAAAGGTAGACATGCCGGAGGCATCGTGCTCATTCATAGAGAAAGCCCCATGGACCGAAAAGTCCGTAAACTAGAAATTCGCTTCAAACACGGCAACGACGGAGCGAAATGTCCTAAAACTAACAATGGACCGAAACGTCCTTAAACTAACGATGGACCACTATGTCCTGAAACTGATTGTTGACCGAGATGTCGATAAACTACTATGGACCGCAGCATCCCAAGGCTGAATTAAAAAAAACAAACAAAAGAAATGGTATGTCCATAAGCAAGATGGGCACGGATGAAAACCCGAAAGGGCTTCGTGAGTAAAAACAGCAGGGCTACTGGCGAGTTTGTGAAAGCCCGAAAGGGCGCAATCTCGTTAAAAGACACTTGCAAGGTCCTCTCGACTTTGTGAGGAGAAATACCTGCGTGAGATCCTTACGAATCACAAGGGAGCAACACACTTAGGAATCCCCACGATTCCCAAGGAGAAATTACACTTGCGAGATCCCCACGACTCGTAAGGAGAACCCTCTTATGAGACCCTCACGGCTCATAAGATTCGAAAGCCTTAAGCTACAGGGATCTGAACATGTTCTTAAGCAGTTATGCCCCCCGATTTTGCCCTACAAGCGGTTCAATATTGACCCTTGTATACAATCCATGGGAGCGAATAAACATTTCCCTAACAAAGTCCCATCAGAGACTAGGGATATGCCCGCACAAACGAACAACCCTTGTAAGTCCTCTCGACTTATAAGGAGAAAACACTCTTGTAAGATTCTTACGACTTACGAGAAGCCATACACTTGGGAATCCTCACGATTCCTAAGGAGAAAACGCACCTATGAGATCCTCACGACTCGTAGAGAGAAATACCTTTTTGAGACCCTTACAGCTCGTAAAGTTAAAAGCCTTAGTCGACAGGATCCTAACCCTGTTCACTAAGCCACCTTTGTTCGATATCGACAAAGGCAAATGATGATTCGCTCATGACAATGCCCCAGTTGCAGCGATACTGATGCCTAAATCGTTATCAAATCCCAAACTCACAGCGAGGCAAATGCATATGAAATAGCCGAAATGATGGGGCAACTTGCAACAAAATCAGTAAGTAAAAATGTATGCATACAAAATAGCCGAAATGGTTGGGCAACTCGCAATAAAAAGTAGCGAGTAAAAATAACACAAATAGCCGAAATGATTGGGCACCGCGAAAAATAGCCGAAATGATTGGGCAATCGCGATTTTCGCGATATAAAAAGCTGAAAAGATAGAGCATCGCGGAAAGAAATAAAAAAATGAAGTGAAACTTTTTGCCCTACAGGTGAGATCACATCGATCCCTGTATACAATCCAGGGACACAAACAAAGAGGAAACCATACCTTCCCCCAGTCTCCATCCGAAAGAGAGCCAAGTCTCAACGGTTCACAAACAGCCTGGAAATCATCTCAGCATTCGTCTCGTTACACCAGACGCAATGTCAACAACGGCGTTCCTTCGCAGTCCAGCAGGATGCAAATGCAACGTCGACGAAAGACCTCACGGTCAAAACAAAGCGGAGTGATGGCAAAATCCCAGCTCCACCTCAGCATTCATCTCGATACAGCAGACGCAATGCCAACAAACGAAGCAAATGCCAAATTCCTAGCTTCAGGGTCTTGACGGCCACTCATATAAAACCTGAAAGACTATCGGAGATCATCCCACACCAGCACGGAGTGGTCACCACCTCGACGTTCGTCTCGATACAGCAGACGAGATGTCACTACAGCGTCCTTCCTCCAACAGGATTCGGACACGCCAAAGCAAACGAAGCGAATGCCAAATTCCTAGCTTCAGGGTCTTGACGGTAACTCATATAAAACCTGAAAGACTATCGGAGATCATCCCACATGGAGTGGTCACCACCTCGATGTTCGTCTCGATACAACAGACGAGATGTCACTACAGCGTTCTTCCTCCAGCAGAATTCAGACGCGACAATCAAACAATGGAGCAACGGAAAAATCCCTAGTTCCAAATCTCGACGGTTCATCAACAACCTAGAGACAACCGCGACATTCATCTCGATACAGCAGACGCAATACCAGCAAACGAAGCAAAGGCCAAATTCCTAACTTCAGGGTCTTGACGGCTTCTCAAATAAAACCTGAAAGACTATCAGAGATCATCCCACACCAGCGCGGAGTGGTTATGACTCATCGGGGCTCCCCAAACTGAGTCTAACCTCAAGTAAAAAGCGGCATGGCAAAATTCCTAACGCTTGATCTTCCGACGGTCAAACTGCCTAGGAAGATTGCTTGAAGACGTCTTATCCAGCCCCCGAAGGGATCAGAGACACGACAGTCGCAAGGCCACTCGAACAACAAGATTGCCTATCGAGGAATACATCAGCCAACGCGATGGTACGACTGAAAAAACCCTAGTACCACAAACCCTAACGGACCTCTGTCGTAAAGAGCAGAGGTTAACTGTGACGTTAGGACATTCTTGTGAAAACTTCTCGATTTGCGTCGACCCGCAGAGAAATCAGCGTCTTTGCAGGAATACCTCGATTCGTCTCAACCCCAGGGAAATTAGTGTCCTTGGTAACCTCCTTGATTCAGGGAAATCAGCGTTCTTGACGAGAGCTTCTCGATTCGCGTCGACCCGCAGAGAAATCAGTGTCTCTGCAGGAATATACGACGTCAGCAAAAAGGAGCCATGGCAGAGTCCCTTGTTCCAAGTCTCGACGGCCACATCTACAGCCTAAAGATCACCAACAACATTCCTCCTCATTCCAGCAGGGTTCAGATGCAACATCAGCAAAGCGGAACCGTGGCAATTCCCAGTTCCATGACTCGGCGGTGCACAGAAAACCGAGAGTCAACCCCCGACTCCGTGAAATGCGGATAAAGTCAACCCCTCCTGGTTCCGTGGAACACGGCCTATGTCAATCCTGACCCTATGGGAAATGTCCAGAGCGGAGTCTGGTCCTCGCAGAACACGGCTATGACCCCGTGGGAAGCATCTAGAGCGGATCCTGGTCCTCGCAGAACACTGCAATGACCCCGTAGGAAGCACCCAGAGCGGAGCCTGGTCCTCGCAGAACACGGCTATGACCCCGTGGGAAGCATCCAGAGCAAAATTCCTGGTCACGTGGAACGCGGCTTATGTCAATCCTGACCCTGTGGGAAACGTCCAGAGCGGAGCCTGGTCCTCGCAGAAAACGGCTATGACCCCGTGGGAAGCATCCAGAGCAAATTCCTGGTCACGTGGAATGCGGCTTATGTCAATCCTGACCCCGTGGGAAACGTCCAGAGCGGAGCCTGGTCCTCGCAGAACACGGCTATGACCCCGTAGGAAGCATCCAGAGCAAATTCCTGGTTACGTGGAACGTGGCTTATATCAATCCTGACCCCATGGGAAACGTCCAGAGCAGATCCTGGTCCTCGCAGAACACGGTTATGACCCCGTGGGAAGTATCCAGAGCGGAGCCTGGTCCTCGCAGAATACGGCTATGACCCCGTGGGAAGCATCCAGAGCAAATTTCTGGTTACGTGGAACGGTGCTTAAGTCAATCCTGACCCCATGGGAAACGTCCAGAGTGGATCCTGGTCCTCGCAGAACATGGCTATGACCCCGTGGGAAGCATCCTGAGCGGAGCCTGGTCCTTACAGAACACGGCTATGACCCGTGGGAAGCATCCAGAGTAACTCCTGACTCCGTGAAATGCGGATAATGGTAACCTCACCCATCACTTGCGGGTCTTCACGACTCGTAGGGAGCAAATTCTCTTGTGAGATCCTTATGACTTTCAAGAGAAAACACACTTAGGAATCCTCACGATTCTTAAGGAGAAATTACACCTACGGGATCCTCTCGACCTGTACGGAGAAAGTTCTTTATGCGACCCTCACGGCTCATAAAGTTGAAAAGTCTTAGGAGGCAGATCTTAACCCTGAATCCTAAACCATCGTTGTTCTGCAAAGAAATCGAAATAGACTATATACAGAATACACTTACTAAAAGGGACACACCATCATGAAGAAAAATACGTCTTTTATTCATGAATTAAAATGAATACAAAGTACAATTTATGAAAGAACAAAAAAATATACTCTCATTCAGGAGTATGTACAAAGGAAGAATGAAAAAATATATATATACAATTCTTCAAGTCGGTGGGCGATTTAGCAGGTTTGCCAGTTCACCCCTTTTCGCTGGGCCTCGGCTTCATGATTTAGTATCGTTAAAAGACGGGCCTCCGCTTGAGCCTGTTGGGCCTGGTATGAGGCAAGCCGACCTTCAAGCTCTTTTTCAGTAACCTTATGGGCTTCGACCATTTCACGAGTAAACACGGCGGCCTTATCAATGGCTACCACCTCCTTGATAGCCTCTTGAAGCACCCGCCAAAGTTCATATGCTTTAGTGGTCTTGGCCGTAAGGTTGGCTTGAAGCTCCCCCAGCGCTTTAGAAGCCAGCTCCCTCTTCGAAAACTTGCGGCTGAGCCTTTTCTCACATGATATCATGTTCGCAGCACACCGCTCAATCAGCCCCCGCAAGCCCGCCTTTGCGGCCATAACCTCCGAAGGAAGGCGTGCACGTTCAAGGACATGCAAGCAAGCCTCCACCTGCCGACAAAACTCAACCCAGACTTGCATTAATGTTTCACTATGGTAGGTGGCAAGAAAGGGAAGAGAGCCGTTGGCTTCAGCGGCAAACGCTTCGGCCGTGATCAAACTGCCAGCACGAAGATCCTCAATTAGGGCTGACAAGGAGTGGATGCTTAGCTTTGCCATCCGTTCTGAGGCGCGCAGAGCATAGGGGCCGGGTGGCATGACGATGCGAGACTCCAGCGTGGTAAGAACTGGCAAAGCTGTTCAGATTTATAAACAGTCAGCGAGACTTGTAAGCAAATAACAAATGGAACGACGTTGAGACTTTACTTACCCACAGTCATGCAAGAGGGGTCTGAAGGCTCCCCAGGCCCATGAAGAATTTCAACCTCGTCATCATCTTCCAGAACTGTAGAAGACATCAATGTCAGTATATGAAATAATAATAACACAGTGAGGAGAGGGCAAAAGACACCGACCTTACCCAGAAGAGAGGACGATGCGTTGAAAAGATATCGCCTGTGGAACGGCCAGCTCCAACAGGCACTGAAAGGACTTCCTGGGAGATATATCGGCAATAGACGCCGCCAATCCACGCAATTCTAAAAGGACAGAAGGGTTCAGATAATGGAGAGATCATTAATGTAAAATATAGAAGGCTACCTTCGATACTTCTCCCATTATGGGCTGGAGGGATAGCAGCTTCGGCGGCCTCCTCCATGCCCCCAGGCACATCATCGGGGAGTGGGCTAATGTAATGATTTCCGAACGAGGGGCAGTAGCTACCACTGCAGACTCCCGTAGAAGGACGGCAGCCTCGACTACCTGTCCCCTAATCTCCGGGCCGCCCCCAGAAAGATCCATCGGATCAGCGACCAACAAAGATGCCTCTCCCGGGGGAGCAAGCGCTTGGGGAGCGGGAATCACCAAAGGAGGCTCCATTGCAGGAGCAACGGTTGCATCAACCCCCTCCACACTGATTAGTGTTTCATTGGGGATATTAGCGGAGTTTACAGCCAAAGCGCAACTTGAATTCAGATCTTCCGCCATCGCCGAAGTCCTTGCAAAGTTTGTACGAGGATAAGGATATATATATATATATATATATATATATATACGAGCAATACAAAATATTACAAAGAGATACGTGAACATACCGATGCGCAAGGGAGCCTCTAATATGGCTTGTTCAAGCCGATGCTCCTTTCTGAGGAGATGTGCTCGCCGAGGTCCGAGGGTAGACTCGTGGCCACCGGTAGACTCGTGGCCACCGGTCCACAATGAAAGCGCGTCCTCGGCGTCGGCCGAAACAGCCTGCTTAAGGACCCTCTCACCCCATTCTTCCAAAGGGCCTAGGAATCACCACCGTATCGATGGAGGGTCTTCATAAAAGATAACGGCAGGGTAAGGCCTCTTTGGGATCCTTATGTTCTCGGATTCATCTTGCGAACGTCTTATAGTCTCAGCCAATTGTGCGGCTTCCTCGGCAGATGAACCCGGGAAAAGTAGACCACCATCCGATTCTTGCACGGCTAGTGGTTCATCTTGAAGAATAGGCTCAGACTCTATTAAAGAGTCGAGCAGATTGGTGACCGTCTTCCTCCGCCTCTTAGGCCCAGAACTAACCGCCGAAGACGATCGTTTCCTTCCCCGTGGAGCTTTGGTACGGCGTTGACCCACTTCGCCTTCGATGTCCTCACTCGGCCGTGCTACCGATGACGACACGGCCATTGTTGACGCCGCGGCCGATGACACTGCTACTGGCGCCCTATTAGCCCTTGATTGGGCCCTAGTACGCAGTGGCATACCAAATGTGGGAGTTAAGTCCACTTTCGCCGCCTCCGGAATAAGCACGACGCTGGTATCCCTCAAGGGAGGGCGAACCGTTGCACGCGGTTGCGGCAGAACTCCCATGACTTGAATCGGAGTGGGAGCCCTATAACCAAGAAGCACCCTCCTCTCCTCAGCAATAACTGGACTGACCCGGTGGAGGTACCAGCCATGAAAGACCCTACACATTGAGGAAGATGATCAGCTTCAGGAATCATGAAGCGGGAACCAGTGTTCAGCCGCATGAAGTGATGAGAGGCGTCACGAACAACTTCTGGCGATGGGCTAGACGCCACTGTGAATGCCTCGAAGGGGACACCTTGGTCATATCCAAGTTGCCGAGCAAAGCGGTGTGGGTTGTACCTCATAAAAAGGGCCGCACCGTTCTGACGAAATACCAGATAACCTGGTCTAATTGAATATAGGTGCATGGCTTCCCTGGGCTTCAGAGAAGGTACCCCCTCTTTCGACAAGTCTCAGAGCTGTTGAACCGGTCCTGAGGGAGCAGAAAGAACGCTGTCGTTGAAAACCATCCTGCCCGTATTGGCATAGGGATTGACCGGCATGCGAATAGCCCCAGATTGAGTCGGGTCAGGAGCAGAAGCGTCCACCAGCCGCATGAGTCGCGGAAAAGTGTAAGCGTCATAAAACTTGGGTCTTTGGTGCGCAGCAAATGCCCCCAGCACGTGCATCTCAATTCAGGACGTAAAGTAATGAAGAGAGAAATTTACCACATCTACGCTTGGAGTTGAGGTATTGGCCGCGGCACCTAACCCATGATATAGATGCGCTAGCCCTGGAATGCCCACAGCTAGTCGCGTTCCCTCAGCAATGCGATGAGCAGGGTAAATAACCGAGGCTCTCATGAAACGGCGATGCATGGGAATGGCGAACCATCTAAGCCAAACACTGATGAAGCCCATAAAGAAAGTCTCCTCATCCATACCAGGAGCTGCAATCGACTCGAAAGATACCGCTGACATGATAGGAATGTAGTACTGCGGCAAGTCTTCTTCTTTAGTCGGCCGTTTATTTAAACCAAACCCAAAGGGGTCGTTAATGTTTGCGAACTTCGGAGCCGTCTTTGATAGGACATCTTCGCGGAGGAAGCAAGCGATAAAGCTTTTAAAAGTGACGCCCTGCTCCTCTGACTCTATGAACAGTTTGTCAAAAATACTCAGGGTCTTGATCAAACTTGAGCGCTTATGGCAGACGTCGTTCTCGGTCGACAGGCCGTCAAGCATGGCAGGCTCGGTTTCGAAGACGTACTCATCGAGAGGCAGTAATTCTTCATAAAGTGTCCCCCTGACCGGCAACCCTGAGATCTCGCGAAATTCCTCCAGAGAAATTGAAACTTCGCAGTCCCCTAGAAGGAATGTGTTGGTGGGAAGATTCCATTGGTTCAAGAAGGCCTTAACCCACCAGACATGGGGAGATTGGTAGTGGAAACAAGACACATATATCGCCTGGTTGAGTCCGACCCTCTGCAGTCGTGCGCGATAGGCAGAAAGGATGTAACGGGCCTAGAGAAGGTAACCCGTGGGATGTCGAGGGGTGAGCCCTATCTTGTAAATTTGCCCCCATGGCTGGGCTTCGCCTTGGCAAATGCGGCGCCCTAAAATGTCTATAGCCGGTACCGGATGGTTCGGAATACCAGTTGTTAAAGGCTCAAGCCGTCCCATAAGGGTCCAGTCCAGCATCTCCACAGCAAAGGCGGTCCGTGGAGGATCCATCGGCAGAAACGGACAGGTAGGCTCCGTCGGTATCACGCAAAGAAAACTGCGGCGACCGCGAATGATGTGACCGTACCAGGTCCCCCATAAAAGCAAATTGGTGCGATTCGGGTCATGAGCCCTGATCATCGCCATCACTTCCTCGTCAGACGGTGACTGAGGAAAGGCAGCCTCCGAGCGAGTGAAAGGGAAGTATGGAACAGAAGTCATTGTGCCTGAAATAAAAGAAGTGGAAACTCTTCAGCGAAACCAATACGTGTATATAAATATATATATATATATATGTTTGTAAATGCATATATAAAAAGACAGTGGAAGAAAGCGACAGAGGACTCATTTTATGGGACCATTGGTTACAAAACGTATGGGTCCCATAAAATCAAGATGGCGGCTTACTAATGATGAGGCAAATCAATTACTATGAGAATAAAAGGAAGGTTCTCAATAAATTAACAGTGGATTTCAAATGACCCTACACATTCCCCAAAAAAGAAATCCATCTTGGACTCTGCAAAAATCAAGCAGAACAAAGGAATTAAATTCCCAGAAAACCCTACCGCAAATCTTTTCTTTTGTTGCAAAGAACAACTCAGGGCAAGAAAACCCCAAGAAGTTCTCTGGGAAGAACTAAGTTCTTCAGAGGAATTAAATTCCTTTTGAACAGGGGAATTAAATTCCCAGAAATATTTTTCAGAGCCAAAGCTCTTTGGAATGGAATTAAATTCCAGAGAAAAGACAAGCATCGCCATCGATCCCTGAAGATCAGAGAAACCCTAAAAGGTCTATTGTTTAAAGATTGAGTGGTTTTCTTTTTAAAAAACTTAAAAAAAAATGGGTTCTTGTTAAAGGGAAAAACCCTTGGTATGGATTTAAAATCTAACGAAGATTTCTACAAAAGTTCTTCTGCCATTCAAGATCATTACCTAAGCAAAGAGAATCTTTTTAACAGAGTTAAACTCTAGAAATTGTTGAAACAGAGAACTAAGCTCTGGGAAAGAGAATTAAATTCTCAGAGGAAAAAGCAAGCAAGGAAGAAGATGAACAAAGTGGAGGCGCTTCTGAAGGGACGCTGGCATTTATAGGATGTGATGGGAAACGGTTCATCTCCCCTATTCCCTAGACAGATCCAACGGTCATAAAGGTGACAGCGTTGCACTCACGTGCAGACACGTGAGAACAGCGCTGTGGGGGCATTTGTTCCCTGATAAAATATCAGGAAATACCTCAATGAGGTATCATGTGTTCACACGTGACCAAGGGTCATGTGTTGACACGTGATAGTTTCCTGTGATCACTACTTTATAGAATTTAATTCTAATCAAACAAAACAAAAATGTAACAAAATAGCTAAGGAAAGACCCCAATGGGGCATCACGTGCTCACACGTGACCAAGGGTCACGTGTTGACACGCGATGGTCCCTTAGCTCTGTTAAAAAGCAGAATTAAATTCTGAATAAAAGAGGGTCACGTGCCAACTCATGACAGGTCCCTTAGCTCTTTAACCGATAGAATTAAATTCTATTTCAATGATCAAATATTGGGATCACGTGCCAACACGTGATGGGCTTTAAAAGCCTTCTGAATTAATAGAATTAAATTCTAATTAAGAGAAATCAAAGACCCTAACTGGGAAAGTATTTCTTTAAATCTTTCCAAACAAAAGAGGATTATGCTCTGTAAAGTGGAGCACCGTTGGATTAAAAATCTAATGGAGATTAAAAATCACTAATTTATGGAAAGATTTTATACAAGGAAAGATTTCCCTAATATTCATCAAGAATAACAAACAGAAAATCTTTTGGATTAAAATCCAATGGTTAATAAAATTCACTGAGTGATCTAAAAAATCATGTTGGTTACAAAAACAAACAAAATCTTTCAATGAAAAATTCACTAAACAAATTGATTTTTTTCCTTCTCCTATAAATAGGAGCCAAGAAGAGAAGAGAAAGGATTATTGATTTTTGAATCTTGGAATTTTCTGAAGAAAAAGCAACAACAGAGAGAAAAGAAAGGAGAATTTAATTCTCAAGAAAAGAAACCCTATGTGTGAAAGGGGAAAGGGATCAAAACTCCATAAAACAAAAAGAGAATTTAATTCTCAATCTAAGAGTTTAACTCTTCTGCAAAAGAACTTAGTTCTTCCTCTTGTTGAAGATCTACAGAAGCAGATCTCCCCACAAGTTGAGAATTTAATTCTCATCGGGGAGATTCTGTCATGCAGATCCAAAACTTAGAGAGAGAATTGAGTTCAGAGAATTTAATTCTCCCAAAGATAAAACTAGGGTTTAACCCTATATGAGAATTTAATTCTCCCAAATTCACAGGAATTTAATTCCTCCAAGATAAAACTAGGATTTAACCCTATATGAGAATTTAATTCTCTCAAATTCACAGGAATTTAATTCCTCCAAGATAAAACTAGGGTTCATCCCTGCATGAGAATTCAATTCTCCCAAATTCATAGGAATTTAATTCCTCCAAGACAGAACTAGGATTTAACCCTATATAAGAATTTAATTCTTCCACATACATAGGAATTTAATTCCTCTAAAACATAATTAGGGTTTTAACCCTACAGAGAATTTAATTCTTAAAATAAAGAGACTTGAAAGATCTCCATGAAAGAAAGAATAAAACTAGGTCACGTGCCCCCACGTGACCCCTAAAAAGATCCTCCAAAATAAGAAGAAATTAGCCCAGAGGCAATGCCTCACGTGCTCTCACGTGACCTCCAAAACAGAGAGAACAAAGGCAAAGGCAGATCCTAATTTGGGCGCCCTCACGTGTCCTCACGTGACCCCTAATAAACACCTTAACAAATCACTGCATGAGTGCCTATCACGTGCCCATACGTGATGGCCGTGAAAACTAAAAGTGTTTAACACTTATTTGCAGATTTGAGAATAAAACAAAGGAAGACTGGTCCCCACCTTCAGAGGTCTCACATGGCCCCACACGACCAATCTCATTCTAGTGTTTAACACTATTTTTGAGTATTTTGTTCTTGGTGTTTAACACTATTTTCAGCGCATCACGTGGGAACACGTGACCATAAAATATATGTTAGTGTTTAACACTATATTCAAGTCAATCCTAGCCTAAATTGGCTAAGTCCTTCTGAGGTAAGACTTCTCTTTTTATT
Organism: Agapanthus africanus; assembly: GCA_030015575.1. Taxonomy (NCBI): domain Eukaryota; kingdom Viridiplantae; phylum Streptophyta; class Magnoliopsida; order Asparagales; family Amaryllidaceae; genus Agapanthus; species Agapanthus africanus. The sequence continues at coordinate 36,765,582 of CM057339.1, forward strand.
GAGTCTCAAGTACATCCTTGCCTTCCAAAATTGAACATCCTATATGGCATATGAGTGCTCAGCACTCAACAAAAGATAAAATGTTGTCAGAACCCCTGTTTAGCACTGCCAAATAATGGGGGGTTGAACCCAGACAAATGTTTAATGGTCCAACAAAGGGCCAATATTTCTAATCTAATTGGACTTAGCCCAAGTTGGCAATAAGTCCTCAATTCAGATTTAACTGAGCCAATGTGCTCATAATCTAATTAATTGATCTTAGTTCCAAATTGGACTACAGATCCCAAAATCAACTTTGGTTCGAGGGTACATCTCTTCACTCCTTTGATATTTATCGCTGTAATTCTTCAACGTCTTCAGAGAGGTGATGGGTCCCGACAACCACACATTTCACGGACTATGATATCCTTAACCTTGACTGTGAGGTCTTTAAACTCACGGACTATGATGTCCTTAACCTTGACTGTGAGGTCTTTAAACTCACGGACTGCGATGTCCTTAACCTTGACTGTGAAGTCTTTAAACTCACGGACTATGATGTCCTTAACCTTGACTGTGAGGTCTTTAAACTCACGGACTATGATGTCCTTAACCTTGGACCGAGATGTCCTTAAACTAACATTGGACCGAGATGTCCTTAAACTAATATTGGACCGTAATGTCCTTAAACTAACCAACCGCAATGTCCCTAAACTAAACAATAGAGCCCAATTACTCTCTTGTTGGATCTAAACAATCCTGTTAAGTTGATCTTACTCTAAAAATTAGACTAACGTATCCTTAACATACGTTTATCTTAGTCCCAAATGAGACCAACGTATCCTTAAACCCAACCCCCAAACCAAATCTAAGAAGATACGGTTTTGGACTAATCCACGCCCTACGGGCGACAACATAAATTAGTCTTCGTATACAATCCACGGACAACCAAAAACAAAACAAACACCCACGACACGAAGTGACCATCTGGAGAAGGAGAAAGTGGTTACCGCGATGCGGTAGCGTAATTAACTGCAGGGGCTTGCGTCTGCAGGGAAGAGCGTCCCCACAATCAAAAACCCCTCAACGAAGGGGAATCTGATGAAGTCTGCTACATCGGCCGCATCCGTTTAAACTTTCGATACACGGTGCCATAAATCAACTTGGCATTTTCGGAGAGGTAGACAGATAGCACCAATTAGCATCTGCCCCGAAATCCAAGCAAGACGTTTATCGCGTCTTCCCGTGTTTTCGGCGGAGAACAGTCCTGTGCTCCAGTATTCTAATTTTGTCCCAATTTTATTGCTTGTTTTTTATAATTTTGAGTGTGCAGGTATTTGGGTATTCATATCGCTTTTCCGCACTAATATCCGTTTTTTCCGACATTTGTAGATTTTTACGGATTTGCGAACTGCGATCGTGTGGAGCAAAGTGTACATTCAAAGTTAAGGTAATTGCGCAGTACAGTGCCATAGATCCGGGATGTTTGACCCGCGCAAGCGAACTTTCTAAGCTATTTGGATTTAACTTCAACGGGGGTTTCTTAACCCGAAAATTTATCGGTACGTACTTTACTAACACCTTCTTCTCAAATCCGACGCATCCACTACAATATCTTTGCAAGATTCTTTGCAAGTTCGCTTTCAAACGCCAAAAATTAACTAACCCGTATTTGCTGCAGTGCCGTGCTTAACATAAAAACGATTGTTTGATTCTTTGAATAATTCTTTATTGAATTGCGCATTGCATACATTAAATACGGACTTAAGGGCAAGCGAACCCCACAACATACGGTAAAGGATTTCATCACCTTTTTCGTGGCCCACAAATCACGAATTGAGCATAACGTTTACCCGCACAAATTTTAAAAGAAACTAGAATTTAAGCCTTAAGGACTTCGTGCTCATTAGGAGAAGTTGACTCTGTTTAGAATACCGCTTAACGGTATATCGTTCACGGGATGTCTAGGAAAGTGTTCATGGCGAAACCGCCAAAAGAGAAAGGGTTAACTAATTAAGGACCTTCGCGAAAGCGTCGGAAAACCTCCCCTTATCTCTGCACTTACCTGGCCTCGTGATCAGTATATCTTGAGCCCGTTTCTCGACACAGTTTTACTTCAACATTCAAGTTCTTAAGCAGGTCTAGTTGACCTAGGTGAACCCTAGACCGATTAGGTGTGTGGTATTGTATTGTGATTATTTTTTGTCCAGATTCTTTTTGTGTGTATATTTCATTCTTCTGTTAATAACTAACATAAAAAAAAAATATAAAAAAAAATCACATTCTTTTTCCCCTCTTTTTCCTCTCTTCCTCTCATTCTCTTCATATCATGGTACTCCACCCAGAAAAACTCTTGCCGAACTTTGGTACCCATAACCAGACATTACTTCTTACGGTTCTTGCTTTGGTCGAACGTCGAACGATCCCTCCATGCCCAAAATTTCTTTGAATGATCGGATACACGCGTCTAGGACAAGCAAATGGACTCCGCACTCCACCTTATATTAACCATTTCAACCTTCTCCACCTTCTTACGTTGATACCCCTTTTGAGAGTCCTGTTGCAACTCCGAAACTCATGTCCATCGCTGACTGAATCGAACAATCTCGTAGCCGATCTTTCACTCCTTTCACCACTGCCAATTCTTTTGATCAACAATTTCAATCACCTTCTTATCCGAATATTGATCCCACTCCTGTCCAACCATTCAATTCCTACCAGTCCTACCCGATTTTTACACCTTTCTTAGACATTGCTTCTGAACAGCCATTTGAGAGTTTCCAGTATCCAAACAACTTTGGATCTTTTACTGAAACCCCTTCACAACCCATGTCTAATCTGGAACAGTCGTTAGAAGACTTTCGGGTAGCGTCATACCAACAGATGATGGATTTGAATGCGTCTATGGCCGCCCTCATACAACCTCATGACCCGGTAGCTAGTTTCCAACTAGCTCGAAATTTTCCAATGTATGATGAGGCGGTAAGACAGGTTGCGGATTTGAGTCATGAGAGTGAGCAGTACACCCTTCCAAATCAAACCTACCCATTGCAAATTGAATCCCACAACTCCGGTTTTGAATGTCTGTCAAGTGTCCTAAAGGAGTCACCAATTGAAGATAGAACGTTTAATGAGTTGTGCAACTTTGTAGTGTTTGATTTACCTGATTGTGAAGGGACCGTGTCAAGTGAAACCAATCCTAAACCTTTTTACCTCTACACATCCACTCTAGAACCTGAATTGATTAAAATCCATGCTTTTGATGAGGTGTCTGAGAATATTGATTTTTACTTGATTGAGGATATTGACGCTGGGAATATTTTGGATGATGAACCCGCATCTGTGGATGAGTTTTTCTCTCCAATTCATCATCCCGAGTCATTAACTTTTTTTCCCGAACTCCATATGCGTCTGGATTTTGATGATGAATGCATGGATGAGCTTAATTTTGAGGAGAATCTTGAGGATAGAATTGAGGATGAACCAGTTTTATTTGATGAGTCAGATTTTCCAATTCATCATGTCCCTTTCATTGACTGTGTACACCCTCCTAAACCCTTACCTGTTACCTTTCCTCGATCACTCCCCTCTATTCTTTCCATCGTCCCGACCTCACAAGGCACCGTATCACTTTCACTTCCTTTGTCTTGTTTACCAAGTTCGGTCTACCCATGTTTCCTCACGAATCTTGAGAGGTTTGACCCTGTTTCTCAGTGGGTTGATAGATTAGCACAATCGCTTTTTACACATCGGTCATCACAAATTGTACTAATTTATTCACTCCATTTCCACCCTCAAGTTCGTATTCCACTTCTTTCTCCCCTCCGCCATTTTTCTCCTTCACGGAGACCGTATACCACTTCTATCCCCATACGGTCTCGCGTATTCTCCATTTCTTTTCTCACCGTATTCTTTCACCAAGCTGCACATTATAGCGATAAATTTTTTGAATGATTGGTGCTAACTTTTGGCCTATGTAATGTCTTGTATAGATTGATACTGTTCTCTTCCCCCCTAACTCTGAACTTTAACGCCTAAACAGTGGAAACACTGTTTCAGATAAGTTTGGGGGGAATCTTTTTGTGTATATATATTTTTGGTTTTCCTTTTTTTTTGTATAAAATTTTTTTAGGGAGCGCCGACAATTTTGACCCTCTTGGTGTAGCCTGACAGTGAGGGCACTGTCAAGTTTTAGTTTGGGGGTGTGCTCGGTAAGCTTTCTACCTTCGCATTCATATGTATATTTTGCATCTGCATACTTATTTAAAAACCCATAAAAATCGAAAATTTTTACAAAAATATATTAAAAAAAACTTTGTCGTCAAGTTAGTTAATAGGGTAACTTAGATTTTTATTCCGAAAGTTTAGTTGATACGTTAGAAATAACTAAATTCTAGGCTTAGGAATTGAAAACCCTAAAAATAACCCTCCTTCGGTTTAACCTTGATAATTATACGTTCTTGCAGTTTTTTTTATAGAAGTAGGTAATCTTGAGTTCAGTTCTTGAGTTAAGTCGAGATGAAGGTAAAGTATTGAAAGCTTTACCGAAGAATAAGTTTGAAAAATAGTTTCTATTCTTAAGTTCAAATTTAGAAAGGATATACCCTACAAACTGCACATACACGCACCTTGAAACTTGGGATAGTAGAGGATACCTAGAAATACTCTTGCTTGAAAACCTAGTATGAAAGAAAAAACGGTATTTAAAGCTAATCACAAAAAAGTGCATCATTGAAAAATATATCCGGTCTTGAAAAAAAAAGTCAAGACCTGGAATATGCTATTTACGCTTTAAGATCACACATTCAGTAATCGGACGTTAGTGCCTCAAGAAGCATTAATAGTCGCATGAAATGTGTGTAAGCAAATCCGTCCATCATTAACGAAAAGAAGTAGTATTAGGTATTAAGGCAAGGGTACTATAGCTTGAATTGAATTTTTGAGTGTAGGGGTGAAATTTTACACACACGTAGGGGTATACAGTCGATATTTGGAGGAAAGATAGAAATAAAGAATAAGACTTGTGTTTTCCGTAAAGTTGATAAAAATCCCTGATTGGTGACCACACTTTAGAAGGAAAACTCAAGAGAAATCGAGATCCTTTTAAACTGTAAAACGTATAGGATCCGAGGTTGAATAAATTGAGGTGTGAAATATTAGGGTTGGATACTTCTAACTTAGGATGATAGAATTTCTAACCTAGATACTAAACTGTAGGAGTAGAATCGATATTAACTTATGAAACTAGCTTGACGGGATTTTGTGGGTGTAATCCGCTGAAACCCCTCAGGAGACAACACTCCTCCTACTAGGGACACCTAGAGATTTAACGGCTTGTTGCACGAGCTCAGTGCAATCGCGTTCCTTACGAAAGTGAGGTTAGGATTTTTTTTGCTCGGGACGAGCAAAATATAAGTTTGGGGGTATTTGTTTATCACAGAAAACTGTATTTCAATACCACTCATTCATTATCTATTTTTTGTATATATCGGTACTATTAACCAGTATCTGCTCAGTAATACAGTTTACAGGTATCCGTGACAAAATATTGGAAATACACTCAAAATTACGGATTTAACGTTTGTGAGCCGACACTGCAACCGGAACTGGAAACCGACCGATATTTCAAGAGTTTCTTTTTGCAGCATGCATGTGTACACACTTTTTATCTAAATGGTCTAACACATACAAGTGTGTACACTAGTTTGTTGGTACATGGACCTAGAGGGGGGCTGCCTTGGAGCAAGTGGGCACACATGAAGTGATGTGTGTTTAACGCAAAAAGATATGATGTGATTTAAAAAGCATCAAGTTCCCTCCAAGCTACTGAGTACAACCCACGCCTCTATAGAGAAATCAAGTAACACCAGTGGACTTGTCGAGAGAACACAAGACCACCACATCAAAACGAGCCAACATGCTCGGATCTGGGCCGGCCACATGCCCATTATTTCCGAGCTCATTGGCCCCCTAGCTCCATTGATCCCTAACTTTCTGTGGTCCATCCATTGTTGCCACATCATCTTATTTTTATTGCTTGTTTATTCTTCTTTTGTGCCTATAAAAGCAGACCTGTGAGCAAGGGATGGGGGGTCATTCTTTGTCCAAGTTTTGTCCAAGATTTCATTCACAACTCTTTTTTGTTTTCTTTTGTTCTTGTACATAGCTAGTCCCCCTTGAGTTCTTTGCCTTCTCTTGATCTTGCAACCTCTTCATTGAGCTTGCAAGTTTAAGTTTTGGTTATTAAACTCAAGGATTTGTATCATTATTTGGAATCAATAAAGCTTTCTTCTTGCCTTCATTTTGCCTTGGGTTCTTAGCCTTCTCTTGATCTTGCAATCTCTTCATTGAGCTTGCAAGTTTAAGTTTAAGCTATTGAACCCATGGTTTGTAATGTGTTCTATGGTTCCTAGTATATTTATTTCCATGCTTTACTTTCTTGCTCTTTACTTACTTGCAATTTAATTATCATGTCATTTACTTACTTGTATTGCTTTTCTTTTCTTTTCTCTTCTTCTTTGTTGTTGTGATTGGTCGTGAATATGTTGTTGTTAGGAAATAAACCGATATTGTAAGTTAAGATTTCCTTTCTCATTTCCTTTTCCCGATCTTTTCCATTAAACTCCGTCCAAACCTTACGCAAGCGCTTCATTAGGCACCCTACCCTACCAAGATATCGGTGATTCTTAACCGTGACCGGTTGTATTCGGATTGGCCGAAGACGAAAGCAAGCGACAAGAACGGACGGATAAGGGTCAATAAGCCGTATTTCACAAATACCGTGCTTAAGCACCCTAATCCACGTTGCTGTCGATTGTTCTAGCTTTAGTGGTCGAGCTCGGCTCAAAGGATTGAGTTCGGATTTCCTTAACTTACACTATCCTATCTAATCCTAACAAGCGTTTACTTTGCATATAAACACATAGGGTAGATACGAACAATTCCACCTCGCGCATTAACTCGTGAAAACAAGAACTTGAAATGCTCCGTCTCCCTGCGGACGACCCGTACTCATCGCGGCTAGCTGCAAAGCGACACCGTCCTGATTGCGGTTAAACTTTAGAACCTTAAAACTCGACACGCCAAAAGCGTGCCAATCAAGACTTACCGAGCGATTGTTCGCTGATGACATTCCTTTTCTTCTTTCTTTAAAATGTTGTCAGGTGGATCGGACCTTCTGGAGACAGAACCTACCAGCGAGGACTTGGATCAGATAGCCTTCGACCCAGAGATCTAGTTTTCTTGTACATATTTTCATTTCTGTTATGCCACTGTTTAGGCATTGCTTTCATTCCATGTATTTACTTTTCATTGTATTGTAAAAAGAATGTTAATAAATAAAGTTGCTGTTCATTTACATCTTGTCTCTTGTGTACATTTTATTTTATATTGCTTAGATACGCTTAGCGTGTTTACTTCTGAGTAAATGCGTAGCGGCCTCGTTGCGTCCTCTACCTGTATACTGGGAAGCGGGGCATGACAGGTTTTGTTGGTGGCCCATGCAGGTCAGCTCTACGTGGATAACCTAAGCAATATAACACAAGAACCAGCAACTGAAAACATTCTTTACAATTCATATTCATTGAATCTTTCAATTTCATATATTTTGAATATGTCATAATCCAAAATTTTCTTTCAAGATTATGAATTCCCCAAACAACACTAGCACCAACTTCAACAACACTCCACCACCCCTACCAATTACACCGGCTGTAGCTGCTCCGATCAATGAGCAGACGGTACTACTTTAGGCGATCCGCAGCCTCCTGGAAGGACCGCAGCAACAGACTGCTATCTTGATGAACCGTCCAGAGGCAGAAGCACATAGGATGAAGCAATTCAGGACTTTGCACCCCAAGCAATTCTCAGGAAAAGAGAGCCCTCTGGAAGCTGAGAAATGGGCTCAGAGTATTGAAGATGACCTGGCAGCAGCATAAGTGACAGAGGTCGCTTGGGTTCGAGTTGCAAAGCTGCAGCTCACTGAAAATGCACGGGTCTGGTGGAAGGTGGAAGAAAGCCTTCTCACCCAGCCAATCGAATGGAGGACTTTCCACGATATGTTCGATGCAAAGTATTTCCCCGAGACCGCCAGATTCGACATGGAACAGCAGTTCATCCACCTACAACAGGGTTCAATATGGACCAAATCAGTGGATGAGTACGATACTAAGCTTACCATGGTCAATCGGTAAGATATGCCTCAATAGTTCAATTTTCAATATATTACATACTACACAGCTAACACAATACCTTAACAGATTCGCTGCACACCTAATACCGACGGATGAGATCAGAGCCCGACGATTTCAACAAGGGTTAGATCCGGAGATCCAAGCTGCGTTAGCTACAGGGGATTTCCTGACTCAAGAATTGGCTCTGAAAGCGGCCCGTCGATATGGGGCGGTGGTAAAGATGAGGGGAAGACCTCAATCTGCCAGAGTAAAGCACCCTGCCAACCAGATGGCAGCAGGAGCTTCTTCAAGGCCACCATTTGTGCCCAGGAGACCGGGAGTACCGAACAACCGGCCTAACCCAGCCTTTTGCACATACTGCAGGAGAGATGGACATCTGGCAAAGGATTGCCGGCGTGCGAATTATCTTTGCTTAGTCTGCGGCTCAGCTACTCATGGTATTGGGTCTTGTCCTCATAGACACAACTCATATGCTGCACCCAGGCCATCAATCACTTACCCGCAGCGCCCAGCCATCCAGGCACCTGCTCCACGACTTGCATTACCTGCTCCACCTCCTTGTGGACCGATTGCACCTCCTCCTCGTCAGTTCCATCAAGCTCAAAGGAACCCACCTCAAGGACCAAGGAATGGATAGAAGAATGCTCCTCCAGCAAGGAGGAATGTGTCGAGGCGACAGGATTTCATAATGACTGTGGAAGAGGCTGAAGCTACCGGCTAATTCATTACTGGTAAGACTTATCCATCAAGCTTTATTTTCCACCTCTACATACCTATATACATTTTCCTTATACCTAAAACACATCCCACATACCTTAGGTACAATCTTAGTAGCCTCACTTCATGCACTTGCACTATTCGATACTGGAGCATCCCATTGCTTTATGTCGCAACGGTTCGTCCGAACTCATGCGATTCCAGTCACACCGCTCGTATCCAGCTGGAATGTTAGTTCAGGGAATGACGTTCTAAATGCAACAATGGGATACAACTTGTGTCCAATGGTCGTTTGCAGTAAAGAATTCTATGCTGACTTCAAGGTGCTGGACATACCGAACTTCGACGTCGTCTTGGGTATGGATTGGCTAGGAACATTCTATGCTACCATTGACTGTCGTCAAAGGAGGGTAGTATTCGAGAGTCCAAACCATCCGGTCTTCTATTTCAAAAGTGGAGACTGTACCCTGGAGCCAAGTACTTATAAGGCGAAACCAAAGAAGGCAATGATTGTAGCAATTCAAGTGGAGGAAGGATCAAAGCCAGAAGTAGTTCGGGAGTTCGACGATGTGTTTCCTGGAGACATATCAGGTTTGCCTCCCGATTGAGCTCTTGAATTCAGCATTGAATTAGTACCAGGAGCACAACCGGTGATCAAAGCACCGTATCGACTAAGTCCGGAAGGTTTAAAGGAGATCCGAACTCAGTTGGACGAATTATTGAAGAAAGGATGGATTCGTCCCAGCACTTCAGGCTGGGGATCTCCAGTTTTACTCGTAAAGAAGAAGGAAGGTTCATATAAAATGTGCATTGATTATAGAGCCTTGAACGAAGTAACGATAAAGAACAAGTATCCACTACCGCACATCGACGATTTATTCGATCAGCTAAATGGATCTTGCGTCTTCTCCAAGTTAGATCTTCGTTCGGGTTATCATCAGGTGAAGGTCAAGGAATATGATATCCATAAAATGGTATTCAGAACTCACTATGGTCATTACGAATTTCTTGTGATGCCATTTGGAGTGACCAATGCACCAGCAATATTCATGAACCTAATGAATCAAGTTTTCCGAGAGTACCTAGATAAGTTTGTTGTCATCTTCATCGACGACATCCTGGTGTATTATAAGAGTCAGAAAGAACACGCCGAACACCTACGAATTGTCCTGAAAACTTTGCGACAGTATCAACTCTATGCCAAATACAGCAAGTGTGAGTTTTGGCTAGATCAGGTTGGTTTTCTTGGACACATTGTATCAGACGAAGGAATCTCTGTAGATCCAGCGAAAGTACCAGCAGTAAGCGGATGGCCGACACCAAAGTCAGTAAAAGACATTCGAAGTTTCTTGGTTCTAGCAGGATATTACAGAAGATTCATTGAAGGATTTTCTAAGATAGCAACACCCCTGACCAAGCTTTCGCGTAAAGATGAAGAATTCGTGTGGTCAGAAGCATGCGAACAAGCTTTCGTAGAACTCAAGTCAAGATTGACATCAACACCCATCCTTGTCATACCGGACCAATCTGGAGGTTTTGAAGTGCATTGCGATACATCGATAAGGGATTAGGATGTGTTCTACATCAGCGCGATAAGGTTGTGGCTTATGATTCAAGACAGCTGAAGATTCATGAGCGCAATTATCCGAAGCATGATTTAGAGTTGGCAGCCGTTATCTTTGCTCTTAAGATTTGGCGCCATTATCTTCTTGGTGAACGAGTGAACATATACACAAATCACAAGAGTCTGAAATATGTGTTTACTCAGAAAGAGTTGAATATACGGCAGAGAAGATGGTTAGAACTCACGGCGGACTTCGACATCAACCTGCAATATCACCCATGGAAGGTGAATGTAGTACCTAATGCCCTTAGTCGCCAACTATTAGCAATGCATCTCACCGCACAGTGGAAGCTTCAACAAGACTTGCATCAGATGGAGATTGAAGTGATCATGCCAGGTAACGCTTCAAGTTTGATGAACTTACAAGTTCAATCTACCATTGTCAATCAGATCAAAGCAGCTTAAGCAAGTGATGCTAGGTTGCAAAAGATCATAGAGCAAGTGGAAAGTGGACTTCGAACAGTCTTCATCATCCATGAAGACGAATCTTTGAGGTATGACAGCAGATTGTGTGTACCAAAAGATTCTGTGCGGGACGAGTTGATGAAAGTAGCTCACAGCTCTCCCTACTCAATACACCCTGGAGGTACAAAGATGTACAAATATCCGCGTCAAAATTAATGGTGGCATGGAATGAAATGTGAAGTAGCTAGAAGCGTCACTGAATGCTTGGTGTGTCAGCAAGTAAAGGCTAAACATCATAGGACTGCTGGATTACTTCAACCGTTACCTATCCCATAATGGAAGTGGCAACACATCACAATAGATTTTGTGACTGCACTTTCTCGCAGCACAAAGGGTAACGATGCAGTATGAGTTATTATGGATCGATTCACAAAGTCGGCTCACTTCATCCCATTTCGAGTTGGCCAATCTACTTAGACATTAGTAAAGAAGTACATGGAGGTAAGAATCTAAATAAGATTTAAACTCTCCATAAATGTACTATCTCTGATACCCATGAACTCATACAGGAAATCGTGAGACTTCATGGAGTACCGGTTTGCATTGTCTCTGATCGTGACACCAGATTCCAATCGAAATTTTGGCAGAGTCTGCAAACGAGCTTGGGAACAAGTCTGAACTTTAGCACAGCTTATCATCCACAAACAGATGGTCAGTCTGAGCGAACTATTCAGATCTTGGAAGATATGCTCAGAGTGTGTATGCTAGACTTCGGAGGATTGTGGGAAGATCACCTAAATCTTATGGAGTTTTCATACAACAACAGCTACCAAGCAAGTATAGGAATGTCACCTTTTGCAGCACTTTATGGAAGGAAGTGTCGATCGCCATTAAGTTGGGACGACATCGGAGATAGAGAACTCCTTGGACCTGAAATGATAGTAGCAATTGTCGATGTGGTTCGTACTATCAGGGAAAGAATGCGTATAGCCCAAGATCGACAGAAGCACTGGGCTGATGCAAAGCACCGTCATTTGGAGTTCTAGCCGGGAGATCACGTATTTCTGAAGATATCTCCAAACCACGGAGTGATTCGTTTTGGAAGACGGGGTAAGCATTTTCCAAGGTACATTGGACCGTTCGATATACTCGAACGAGTCGGTGAAGTGGCTTATCGCTTGGCACTTCCACCTTCATTGGAAGGAGTGCACAATGTGTTCCATATATCCCAACTCAGAAGGTATGTGAGTGACCCCAGCCATATTCTTGATCATTCTGAGCTCACTGTACAACCAGATTTATCTTGTGAGCAACAACCTGGAGAGATCCTGGATAGAAAAGTGAAGTCACTTCGGAACAAGAAAGTCAACTTGGTTCGAGTGATGTGGAGAAAGGACACACCAGGAGAATCAACGTAGGAAAGGGAAGATGAGATGCGTGCAAGATACCCTAACTTATTTATAAACTAGTCCTTAAAATAAATTGTAAATTTCGAGGACGAATTTTTTGTAAGGAGGGTAGACTGTAACAACTCCAATTTCAATATACATAAAATTTGTTTAAAAGTTAATGTACAATTGGGGTACTTGCAATCCTGTGAATACTATAAGAATTTGTTTTGCTTTGGAACAGCAAGAAGGAGCTTGTAGCTCATTGGTAAGGCCATGCACTGCTGAGATATAGCACAAGAGTTCAAATCACATTAGCCACATTATCGTTTTGTTTTATTTTCTTTTAATCTTTTTAGAAGTCTAAGAGTTTACACGTGCGCAACACATAAACTGAAGAGTTACAAAGTATTTAAACATGTGCACTGAAGAATACAAGGCGACACCTACACGCGGTACGATGACCAACCCCATCCGTCGGTAATGGCCCGGCAACACACCCCAAAACCCCCGGTGCCGCCGGTCTCCCCCATCGGTAAAGCCCCCATCTTCTCACTTCTGCAACCTTTCAGCTACCCCACTCCTTTCACACTGCTTATTTTCTCTGCATTCATACAGAGATCATTGAATCACCCATTTAATTCATATTTAATACAAATTTTAATTCACCTATTCAATACACCAAACCCTAATTTTCTTTATAAATACCCACTCCATTTTACACCCCTCTCACTCAGAATTCTATTACAAAAACTATACAAAATTCTCAAGCACTTTTGTGTACAAGTGGAGTTAGTGAAGGGCGAAGCTCCGAGGAGATTCCGGCGACGAAACGACGCCCTGAAGCCTTCTTTAGGACCCCCTCTCTCCCCTCTAGTCCAACAAGCCAGTAAGTCCCCTCCTCACTCTTCTTCTTCTATATAAATATTTATTTCTAAAACCCGACGGAAGCGGAGTTAATCTGACTTCCGATTCGGTTTTTCTTCAAAACTCAACTTTTCTTAATTCAGAACATACCATACTCTCACATATTGTTTATAGAACATTAATAAATCTATTAAAACAAGTTTCACTTTAAAATATTCATTTTTTTTTTAAATTTTATCGCATTTTTTCATAAAAATACCACATACTTATAATTCGACGTAAATCATCATAATTCCTTGCAATACCTTAGATAGTTCATGAGGTAACGACCTACCTCACCACAACACACATCTCTAACATAGCACGATAAAGTTAGGGTTAATAGAATACGGGAAAATACGACATTACAAATAAATACCCTAAACCTACAAAACCGTTTTCTATAAAAATGATGTATTAAACATTTCCATACAATTACACCTCTACAACCCATTTTGGGGACCCTGTTCGGGATGGTGCGGATTATCGCACATCCTCGGGCTTAGTAGAGCGAGATGCAGATCTCCGTAAGGAGTATTCGATATCGATGGAATTTTTATACATTTTTCTTTAGAAAATGAGATTTCTACAAGAAAATAAATAAATTATTTTCATAATATATATATATATAATATCTATTTTTATTACATAAATATTCTAAGTTTTCTAAATTAAAGGAATCACTATCACATGAAAATACCATCCAAATACAACACAAGTACAATATTTCAAGAAAATACAATATACTATGAAATTAGTTTTTTTTACTCACTAGAAATTTCACATTTATAAAATATATATTTATGAAAACCCTAAAGACGATAATTAAATGCTTTAGCTGTATTTTGAAATTACGCCAGACTATTTTTACATAAAACCCTTTTGTTTACCGCCGAAAGACGCGACCAGGACGTTAGGACGTCTGGCCTGAATTTTCGGGGCAGATGCTATTTGGATTTATCCGTCCACCCCTCCGAAGATGCCAAGTTGATTTATGGCACCGCGTATCGGAGGTTTGGACGGATGCGGCCATTGTAGCAGATTTTGTCAGATTCCCCTTCGTTGTGAGGGTTTTTGATTGTTGGGACGCACTTCCCTGCAGGCGCAAGCCTCTGCAGTTAATTACGTTACCGCATTGCGGTAACCACTTTCTCCTGCTCCAGAAGGTCACTTCGTGTCGTGTGTGTTTGTTTTATTTTTTGGTTGCCCGTGGATTGTATACGGAGACTAATTTGTGTTGTCGCCCGTAGGGCGTGGATTAGTCCAAATCCGTATTTTCTTAGATTTTGGCTTGGTTTGATTTAATGATCGTTAATCTTATTTAAGATTAAGATCAACTTAAATATTTGTTAAGGATACGTTAATCCGATGTTGGACTAAGATCTACTTAACGGGGGTTCGGGATCGTTTTTGATCCAACGAAAGAGTATTTGGCTCTATCATTTTAGTTTAAGGATTTTACGATCCACAGCTAGTTTAAGGACATTACGGTCCATAACTAGTTTAAGGACATTATGATCCAGAGTTAGTTTAAGGAAATTACTGTCCAGAGTTATTTTAAGGACATTACGGTCCAAGAAATTGTTGATTGTCGGGACCCGCCAGCTCTCTGAAGACGTTGAAGAATTACAAAGACATATATCAGAGGTGTGGGGAGATGTACCCTCGAACCGATGTCAGTTGGGAGTTCTGTAGTTGGGTTTGGGACTATGACCAATTTAGAAAAATTGTGAGCATATAGGCTCGGTTGATCTGAATTAGGGATTTTTGGTCAACTTGGACTCAGCCCACTCATTTTTTGAATAAAGTGTTAAACACTTGTTTGGGCTTGGTCCCTTTTCTGTGCAACAATGCTAAGCATTGATATGGGCTCTGACGTTCACCCTATTTTTTGATTTATTATGGAGTGTTAAACACTTTTTGTGGCACTGGGCTCTATTTGCAGAGCGCTTTATGTTAAACAGTGCCCATATGAGGGGCACGTGAGGCGCTTGGCGCTGAGCGCCAACCACTGAGTGCAGAGCACTCTTTATTTTAGCAGCGCCTACATGAGGGGGGCATGGGGCGCTGGGCGCTGAGCGCCAACCACTGAGTCAGAGCACTCTTTATTTTAGCAGCGCCCACGTGAGGGGCACGTGAGGCGCTGGGCGCTGGGCGCCAACCATTGAGTGCTAAGCACTCTTTATTAAGCAGCGCCCACGTGAGGGGCACGTGAGGCGCTCGGTGCTGTTTCCTTCTTTGTGCATTTTTCTGAAGAGTTCAATTCTTCGTTCTCCCTTGGATCTTCAATCCTCAAGAACAAATTCATCCCCACGAGAATTAAATTCTCATTTGTGGAAGACTTGTCTCATGGATCTCAGATTCAGGGAAAGAACTATGTTCTTTTATAAGGGTTAAACCCTTGGGTATGCAGATGAGATACTATGATCTCTATTTACCTTGAAGAAAGTTCTTCTTCTTTCTTCTCTCTTTAAAGCTCTTTTTGCTTGCTCTTCTTTTTGAACTTGAAGTTTATGGGGGGGGGAGGGTTCCTCTGTACAAGACTTAAGGTCTTGGGGCCTTTATATAGTGGAGGCAAGTTTGTTGATTTAGTTAAAGAAATCTCTCATTAAGAGATCCTCAATTGATTTGGGGATTTTATCCACCGTTGGATTTTTGATCTAAGGACTTCTGTTTTACAGAACATATATTTCTTGTTTTTTAACAAGATTGAGAAAATATTTTCCATACAGAGTTTATTCTGTAATTTGGTGATTTTTAATCACCATTGGATCTTTAATCCAACGGTGCTCTGTTTTACAGAGCGTAATCTTTCTTGTTTAGAAAGATTGGGGAAATATTTTCACATACAGAGCTTATTCTGTAGCTTGGTGATTTTCACCATTGGATTTTTAATCCAACGGTGCTCCGTTTTACAGAGAGTAATCTTTCTCATTCAGAAACATTTAAGGAACATTTCCTCAACAGAATTTAATTCTGTGTTTTGATGATTTATCATCTCCGTTGGATCTTTAATCCAACGGCAGGGAACTTTTAGTTCTGGCGCTAGCGTCCTCGTGCGGGGCACGTGAGGCGCTGCCTCAGAGTTTTTAGCTCTTGGCGCTGGCGCCCTCGTGCAAGGCACGTGAGGCGCTGCCTTAGAGTTTTTAACTCTTGGCGTTGGCGCCCTCGTGCAAGGCACGTGAGGCGCTGTCTCTTTTAAATTTTGAACAGAGCTTTGCTCTTTTATTGGGGGAAACAAATGCCCCCCACCGTTATGCTCATGTGGCTTACACGTGAGTGCAGCGGTGACAACTTTTCCACCGTTGGATCTTCTTGGAAGTTGGATCGTCTTCCCATGTCTATAAGTAGGGCCTTTGGCCCTTGAGTTGACTGCTGTTCATCTTCCATTTTTCTTCTTTCTGAGAATTCAATTCTCTTTCCAGAGCTTAGATTTCTGCCAAAGGAAACTCTTTTTAAAGTTATAACTTTACCCAAATTTTTTGGTAAGGATCATAATCGAACCCATTAAACAGAGCTTTGCTCTTCTTAGATCACCGATCTTTTAAGATGTATTTTAGGGTTTCTTTAAACCGTTAATTAGAATAGAGTTTCGCTCTTCTTAGATCATAGATCTAAAAAAATCTTTTTAGGGTTTCATAACCCGTTATTGAAGAACTCTTAGAGTTTCTAGGATTTCTACTTCAGATCTTTAAAGATCTTGGGGCTTTACAGAGCATAGCTCTTTAGGAAAAAAATTTGGGGGAATTTTATTCCCTTTTTAATTAACAGATGTAAATTCTGTCTGTAGAGCACTGCTCTCGAGGGAGTTCAACTCCTTAGCCCAATGAGTCTCTCATTAAATGAGAATCCTTTTGGGATTGCCTCCTTAATGAGTGACTGTCTCATCAATGATGAGCCGTCACTTTGATTTTGTGGGTCCCGCCCTGGTCCTTTTCTCCTGCATTGCAGTGTGGTACAATTTTAAAGTACCAAGTGTCAGAATAGCGTTGGCAACTAACCCTCGCCTTTTTTCTTGTAGGTACCATGGCTTTCGATTCTTCCTTTCCTTTTGTTCGTTCAGAGAGCGCCATCGCTGACGCGCCCGTGGATAGGGAAGTCTTCGCGCTCATTAAAGATCACGACCCGGAGCAGAAATCTCTTCATCTATA
Source organism: Agapanthus africanus (assembly GCA_030015575.1). Lineage (NCBI taxonomy): Eukaryota > Viridiplantae > Streptophyta > Magnoliopsida > Asparagales > Amaryllidaceae > Agapanthus > Agapanthus africanus. The sequence goes on from CM057339.1 coordinate 36,782,944, forward strand.
GGGGTCATGGTACAATCAAATCATCCAGGGTCGGCCTAGTTTTTCTTGCGCAGTACCCTCAGATTCCATTTCAACGATTCACTATGCTGACTCGCCTCAGGTGAATTACGCCGCAGAGGAGGTCAACTGAACCTCAAAGGGTCGCCTTCAGCCTTCTATGGCCTCAATACCTGTACAGCCGCCGATGGTTTTGGATATTTTGGGGCGGCGCATATGTCAAGGCGAGTCGCGCCCTTGGGGACAAGTGTACATGATTGGCTTGACTCCTCGCCATTCAGCCGAATAGCTGCAGTGGGCTCGATACATCTTGTCGGCCAAGAAATCACTGCTGCTGAAGCTCGGGTTGTACCCCGCGATTTATGCATCTCTTTTCTAGTATTCCACACCTCCTGTATGGTGGGTCAAAACTTTCTTAGAACAATGGAATATCCTGACTCACACCTTTCTTCTATCAGATCGGGAAGTTTCAATCTCCTTGGAGGAGTTCACGGAGATCTCTGGCTTACCCGTCAGAGGGGAACATTACGAGAAGATACTTCTCCCTGACGAGTACATCTTCGCCACCAAATCATTGGTGATGGGCCTTATCCCGGAGAATGCCATTCAACATCGATTCCCAAGTCTGATCAAGATGTTGAACATTTACGAGAGCCTATTTCTAGAGTCTGGAGGGCATGGAGTCAGCTTCACAGACTTCATCGCTCGCTTTCTTTGCCCAGAAGTCTTATTAAAACAAGCTGCGAAATTCGCCAAGCTTTACGACCCGTTTAGTTTTGGTTTGGATAACCAGCCGACGACGGAAGCAGATTTAAGAAGCTTCTTTATTCCGGACATCCTGGTCGTTCCTTTCGCAGAGCTTGTTGCTTTAGACGTCGATGAAGAGACGTCTTCCTAGGGTTTATTGTCTTGTGGTTGAACTGCTTCGTGCTTCCGATGCACCCTCGCTATATGAGGCCGTCAGTCTTTTATCCAGCCCACCGCATGGTTGCGGGGACGCGTGTGGCCGTTGGGATTGCGGGGCTTCCTCATTTATACCACGGCCTGAGCTTAGCAGCAGATACTACTCAACCTGGAGTAAAACCTGTGCATCTTCCGCTGCCCTACTTTACGTCCTGGGTCGAAATGCACGTGCTTGGTGCTTTCGGAGTCCACAAATGGCCCCGCTTCTATGACAGCTATAACTTTCCCCGGGTCATGTTTCTAGTGGACGCTTTCGCATTAGATCCGTCGCAGCGAGAGGCTCGACGCCCGGTCCTTCGCCCACGTATGGTCGGGGATAGTATGGCTTTTGTTGACAGAGTCTTAACTATCGGCAAGGAATCCACTAAGGCAGTGCAACCGTTGCGCGATACTTTTAAAGATGGGGCTCCTACGTTGAAGGCTCGGGAGATCCTGCACTTATATTCGATCAGGCCAGGCTTTCTAGTGTTCAGGCAAGGCGCCTCGGCACTGTTCATGAGGTATAACTCGCACCGTTTTGCTCAACAGTCGGATTACGATTAGGGTGTCCCGCTTGAGGCTTTCTTAGCTGAGCAGGTTGCTACGGAAGAGGGTATCCGCAGCGCGCTGCACCACTTTATGCGGCTAAACATGGGGTCTAGCTTTCTCATCAGCGAGCTAAGCTATGTGCCGAAAGCTTCGAACGCCTACATGGCGTGGTATCAACATGCGATAGGTGCTGTTATCAGAGAAGAGAGGTGGCTATTGCTTGATCACAAGGACACTGTCCCAGCTGGTAATCCAGCAGTTCCTTTGAACCGACGGATCACCGTTCGTCCTTCCTTAAGATAAGCTGCTGCCGTTGTGGTCCCGCGCGCCTTCCCTGAGAAGCTTCTACCTCGTGTTCCTGTAGAAACGGTAGCTGTAGCATCCCCGGAGTCTGGCATTGGCGTGGAAATCGGGACTCGCCGCCCAAAGATGCCCGTTAAGCGCAAGCTTTTGTCATCGACCGCTGGCGCTCGCTCACAAAATAAGAAGTCGATGTTTTCTGCCGATGTCATATTTGGCCAGGAGCCACATGCTCCTTACAGTGAGGGTTTGTACGAGTATGGGACCAATGAGGGTTTATACATCGCGCCTGTGGATGATACTGATCTCCAGGTTGCCCTTGTGGCTTTCGAGCGACTGGCTCGAGATGAAGCAGCACTGATCCGCAGTCAGGTATACTTCAGTTATATTCTTCCGTGGCTATTTTCTTTTATTATGCTTCTACTGATGCTTTCTTCTTCAACAGGTATTTCTGCCGAAGAGGCTCTTGCGGCTTCCCTCAAGACATTCGAAGAGGAAGAGAGGCTCCGCGCTTCTTTGGGCCTTTGTAAAATTCAATTCATTATACCTTTATTCCTTTTTTTATTCGTGCTCTGACCCTCTCTTTCATCTTGTTGCAGGGAATACCTTGACTCGGGTTACTCCAAGTGCAGTGCCGATCCCGAGCAGCGATGCGGCAAAACATCCAGAGCCAGCTATTGTGGCCCCAGCTTTCCCAACGTTACCACAGGAGGCTTTGCTAAAGCAGCCGATGACGGATGCCATAACGGCTCCAGAAGCAGATCTTGGTTCGGACGACGATGTCCCTTTGTCAGAGGTCTTGAGGAGATCATTTCTCTCTGCTCAGACCGAAAAGAAGCGTAGGAAGCATGCGGCGAGGGAACGCGATGCCAGTTTGGCCGTGGGTGTAGTCTCAAGCAGCATTCCGCTCGCTGATACTCCTTCGGTGGATGTTCCCTCTGCGTTGTCTACCGCCCATAGACAGGTTGCACGCACGACTCGGGAAGAAACCGAAAAGCTGCTCCAAGGTAACGTAACGCTGAGTCTTTTACTAGAACTTGATCTTCGAATTTTGACATATGCATTTTCTGCAGGGCCAAGTCTTGGCGATGGGATGACGGGTGAAACCCTGGCGGTTACCGTGCCCGAAGTTGCTACCCTCTCTCTGGAATCTGGGACTGTCCAGACCACTGCCCTTTTTCCCTGTGTCTCCTTGGTGTCGGCGGGCGTCGCAAGCGTCACGACGGCCCTCGTTGAGTCAGGGGATGAAGCTATGGGCGTGGAATCTACTCCTCTGAGAGAGAGCGAAGAAGCCGTTACACCCGGTGACCCCTTCACCATGGTTTCGGTCCCTGATTTATTGGGTAATCGCTGAGTCGCTATTTTCAAGTTTTTCAATCTTGTTCAGCCCTTCTAATGATATTTTGTTTGTCTTGAGTACAGGCGCGGTGAATCCAGAGGCTGTGCCATCTCAAGAAGCGCCACCAGTCGCTGCTCTGACGGTCGCCGTCTTTTCGCCTTATCCCGTGTCCTCTCAAATATTGGAAGGTATGGGTTTGCGAATTATTTAGTTTAACTGTGGATACCATCTTCCTTGTATTGACAGTATATTGTCGCAACTCTGCAGGAGTCCTTTTCGACCATCTATACCAGGTGTTGAACCCGCATTTCTCCTTCCAGTCGGAAGTTATTCCGCCTGCTGGTATTGGTTAGTATATTCTTCAGCTAATGTCTCCCTCTTTCTTTTATGAATAGCCGTATTGTTGCTAAGTCTTCTTTTATATCGATCGCAGCGTCACGGATCGGAGGAGGAGACGAGAGGATAGCCACACCTCCGGTACTCCCCATTCTGCTACCTGCCACAGCCGGTATAGTAGACTCCATCCCTCGTGTATTTTCTTTACCTCCCGAGTCGACATTTAACCATAATTTGTTTTGCAGCAATTGCACCGTCTCCAGCTCCCTTTGAGTCTCGTATTCCAATGCCGGCAGGGCCCTTTGCTAAACGCACATCTTCCAGGGGCGCTGCGAATAGCCGGCGAATGTTGAGCGTATTCATCGAAGATCTCGATGCCGAGGCCCTCAGTTCTGCTACGGATTTTTCTGTTGAAGTCAATCCAATACTGGCGACACTCATGAACTTCCATGATGAAGATCTCATCGGCTCTTGGGTTGATTACTGCAGAAAGATCGAGCCTTGCCTGCACGAGATTGAGCTCAAGCGTCTCGCTCCTGAAGTATTAGCTTCGAACTCCCAACGGGCTGCGTGGGCCGAGCGTAGTGTTCCTTTCATTTGCCATTTTGAACAAGAGGCGATCTTGAGGCGAAAGGAACATGAAGTGGCTTCAAACGAATCTGCCCGGTTACGTGCCCAGGTTGAAACCAATGCTGCGCAATTAAAAGCTATCTTCGACAATCTCCAGAGGTGTATTTTGGATGGGTTGACGCTGAGGCGGACGCTTGACTCTACTGAGCGGGTCTTGCAGGACTGTGAAGCTACCATGCTAGGAACCGATGAAAAGCTTTCGTTTTGTCTGCGACAACGGGCTCAAGTTGAAGCAAAGTTGGCCGCGGCGGCTGATCACGAGAAAGGATTGAGAGGAGCACGCGAGCGGCTTGTTGATTTGTTGAAGACGCCTCCTCCTCAATAACCGTATTTTGTATCCCTTTTTTTTACTGTAAACTTGCGGTTTATGAATAACATGTATTCATTTTGATTCCTTTGTGAAATGTATCTTGGATTCACTTGCATTTATGAATAAAAGACATATTTCATTTTTTATGGGCGTGTCCCTTTAGCAAATGCGTCTTGTAGATAGTCTACTTTGATCTCCTTGCAGGGCAATGATGGCTTAGAAGACAGGTTCATATCTTCCGCCTAAGAATTTTTCAACTTTACGAGCCTTGAGGGTCTCATAAAGACTTTTCTCCCTACGAGTCAAGAGGATCCCGTATGTGTATTTTCTCCTTAGGAGTCGTGAGGACTCCTAAGTGCGTTTTCTCTTGAGAGTCGTAAGGATCTCACAAGAGAATTTTTCCCGCTTACAAGTCGAGAGGACTCGTAAGTGGTTGTTTCCCTCCTTATCGAGATTCAACTTTGGTGAGTCCATCGTGGACCGACTTGCAGGGCCCGTGTGCTTAGGAAACATGTCCTTATCCCCATTGCCTAAGGCTTTTCCCTATGAGTCGAGAGGAGTCGAGATGTTCTCGCAAGGACACTAATTTCCTCACGAGTCGAGACGAGTCGAGAAGTTCTCGCAAGGACACTAATTTCCTCACGAGTCGAGATGAATCGAGAAGTTCTCGCAAGGGTTTCCTAACATCACAGTTAACTCCTGCTAATAGAAGTCCGTTAGGGTCTGTGGTACTAGGGTTTTTTACCCGTCGCATCGTCGCGTTGGCCGATATATTCCTGATATGCAATCTTGCTGTTCGGGTAGACCCACGACTATCGTGTCTCTGATCCCTTCGGGGGTTGGACAAGACGTTTTCAAGTAATCTTCCATGTAATATTACTGTCGAAAGAGCAAGTGTTAGAGATATTCCATTTCCTTTTTTACTTGAGATTAGGCTCAGTTTGGGAGCCCCGATGAGTCATGACCACTCCGTGCTGGAGTGGGATCATCTCTGATAATCTTTCCGGTCTTAATAGAGTTGCCGTCATAACCCTGAAGCTAGGGATCTTCCTTTGCTTCGTTGGTTGACATTGTGTCTGCAATATTGTGACGAATATCGAGGTTGTCTCTGGGTTGTCTGTGAACCGTCGAGATTTGGAACTAGGGGACTTTTCAATGGCTCCGTTTGTTAATGTCGCGCCTGTATCCTGCTGGAGGGAGGAAGAGCGCTGTTGGTTGGTCTCTAGGCTATGGATGCTGCCGTCGAGGCTTGGAACTAGGGACTCTGCCATGGCTCCGAGGTAGTCTCTAGGTTGTCTGTGAATCGTCGAGATTTGGAACTAGGGGACTTTGCCGTGGCTCCGAGGTAGTCTCTAGGTTGTCTGTGAACCGTCGAGACTTGGAACTAGGGGACTTTGCCGTGGCTCCGACTTAGTTTCTAGGTTGTCTGTGAATCGTTGAGACTTGGAACTAGGGGATTTCGCCGGGGCTCCGTTTTGCTGACGTCATATCTGCTTCTAGTTGGAACGAAAAAGAACGCCGTTATTAATTTCTAGGCTGTAGGTGTTAGTTATATGTATGCCCTAGAGGCCATTACTATACATACGATGTATATTGTAGTGGATACTTGGACATATATAGGGAGGACTTTCTTGCTCGACATGATAGTATGCTATCTGGTTGCACTTTATCTTAACATGTACTCTGATTGTCTCTATGTTACATGTTGATAAAGCCCTTAGGATATGTACTCGACTACTGGGACTATGATGAGATCATACTAGTAGGGCCACGGTAGTCGACGAGTACATCCTATAACTGTTCTTAGTCGAGGGTGTGTCGAGACAGGGCATCGATACACCAGAGTAGACTAGCGTATACGCATCTTGACCCATATGATGGGCGATGGATGATCCCATATCCATCGGTGTTTGACATCAAGGATGGTGTATGGGTGCTCAGTAGAGACTGGGTACACTGGACGGACTCGCCGAGAACTCCCAGAAGGTATTATACCTCACGTCAGATGGCAGTTCTCCGGTGACACTGGTACAGAGTAGTCTGTTGACCCGAGATCGTCATAGAGTCTTGTATGATTCCCACTGTGCTTTGATTTCCATCATACCACGTCCAAGAGGGCGTGCAAAAAGTGGCTTTTGGGTACAGTCCCGAATCACATGGAGGCAATAAGCGATAGGAGGGGATTCGTCTCTCCCGGTATAGGGAGTTGATGTTGTGTTGTGTTTGATTGGCTATAACTGGAAATCCCTGGCCAGGGTTGCTAAGATTTACTGGTAAGTGTTATCAGTAGTTTCTCAAACTGTTATAGACCTCATATCGACACGACTTATCAAGCTACTGGGGTCTGACGTTTACCACCCCTAGGCGAGATATGCGACATATCAGACGACGAGACCGGACTGTACGGGAGTGTTACTGATTGGATTCGCAGGAGAATGTGCAGGCTTTCTTGTTGATCTTCTGATCGCTCAATACCTGGGTGGCTGTTACGTTTAGCTGACCGCTTGCAGCTTGTGGGTGTTTGATATGATCATCACCTACTGCTGGCGTATTGACGATTCTTCAGAGTCCTACACAGAGGTTTCTTGACTCAGGCAAAATGGAGCAGGGGCACATATGTGATATGTGCAGGACCGAGGATAATGCAATATGTGATACCGTATTCTATTCTCGCGATATTTGATACCAGCCGGGTCATCGGATCAAGTGTTGATTCGATGAATCGGTAAATGAGATATTAGTCGGTTATATACGATATAGCGGATTGTCGGATCAAGTGTTGATTCGATAATTTAATGTATAATAATATATATGATATATTAAATTACATTAACTAATATTAGCTCACTAAAAGATTCTTTTTCTCACTCGGGTAATATATTGATATATATGCGATATATGTTAATTGTATTAATTTATTTTGTTACAATAAATATTATATATATGATATATAATATTATAACATGATATGGTTATTAATGCAACATGTTTAGTGGAGATTAAACGAGGTTAGGGTTTGATTTGGGTTAATCTTTTCTAGAACCTTCTAGAAGGTTTTATTTTGTTTTGTGCAAAGATTTTTTGTGTAGATATTTTGCAAGATATTCTTTAACCCAACCCAAACCCTTAACCCTAGTTCAATCTCTACAAAGTTTACATGACCATGGTTGCATTTCTAACCTTATCATAACTTTCATTATTCATCACAAAAGAATTTCCTTCTTCTTCTTCCTTCTCTTTTCATGGAAAAGCTTTCTTGCTTTGATTTTGTGATGAAAGTGAGTGAGAATAAGAAAATAAATGAGAGCAAAAATGCTACTTCATCATCCTTATCTATCCTTGCCATTTAGATGAGGGTGTTCACTTCATTTAGTGAGTGAGAGCTTGTGTTAATGAAACTTCAAGGTAGATCATCTTTGTTATCGAAGATCGGAAGCAAGCTTGCATCTTTCTCTTCGTGGAGCCTCTCGAGAGTCCGGAACACGATGATAGCAGCGAAGGGACCTCAACACGGAACTTAAGAAGTGAAGGACCGGATCTACAAAGGTTGTAATCCCTCTCACTTAGTGTTAAAGTGTTTAACATACTTGTTTTCGCTTAATCTCTAGTTTAAAGATCCGGTTTTGAGTTGTTCGGCAAGCCTAAATTTTAAATCGGGCATAGTTGATGCCTCGTAGACCCTTGTGCGTGTGCCTAGCAAACCTACAGTGGTATCAGAGCCAAGCTAGAGCTTTAGGCTAAGTCTAGGGGAAGTTTAAAGTCTGATCGAACCCGGAAACCCCGATATATACCCTTCTCTGGATATTTTTCAAAAATGTGATTTTTTATGAATTAAAAATGCTCAGAAAACAGAGCAGGGAAATCTAAGGATAACTGTAGAATACGACTCCCTAACTCCACTGTAGCGCCGCGGAACCGCGGCCAGACCCTGATTTTAGCGGCGGTTCCGCGGCCGTATGTAAAGATCAGGGACTTCTTTTTCTACAGTAACGTCCGTAGGTGTTTCCTGTTTCTTCTGGAAATTTTTAATTCTTACTCAAGTGTTGAGTTTTCTGGGTTGTATTAGAGACTCATTGATTCGATCGGATAATTTAAGTTCGTTTATGTTTTTTCCGGATAATTTTAGAAACTGTTAAAAAGTTCGAACGGATATCAATAGATCACTTTTTCCCCTGCCGGAAAATTTCCAAGCGTTGGATTTTTCCGTAGTTTAAGAACGTTCTAAGTCGTGCAAGTAACGCGGTGGACCCTCCAGAAGACAACAAAGCTTAACTCGATTATGTGACCGTCTGAACTGCCTCTAAACCTTAGGGTTTGTGGCAGTACGGCATGCCACATGTGAGGCGTTGGCTTGACCCTTCTACGGCTGGACCATTGGTACTGTGGCATGTGATGGATGTTTTTAAACTAATTTCAAGTGTTGAGAACTATTTGGGAAAACTTGGGTGTTTGATTATTCGATCGGAAAGTTTAACACTTTCTATTTATCTGGAATGTGATACAATATTTGGAATTCACATGTATTTATGAGATAACTAATTTGAATGTTATAAATCTAGCAGTTCAGTCTCAATTGATTGGTTGCCACGGAATTTTGATGTGATCAAAAGTCCGTCGCAATCACGTAGCGTACGCGGATACTCGCTAGGTAAACTTAATAGACAGCCATGCCCTATAGCCCCGACCAAGTGACTGTAGGAGAACCCCATCGCCAAAAGCATCCGTTCGGGTGCTCGCGGCAGCGGTGTTCCGCCTTGGTGCACTTCGTCGACGGCATCCGTGAGTGCGGCCGTCTACTAAAGTTTGCGACGAGCATTCGATCAGGATGTTGGGAATCTTGTTGAATTGCCCGACTTGATATTGAAAAGAGTTTTCGATACTGAGACTAAAATGCGGGGTTTATAATTGTTAGGCATGCGATGTCTAAAGAATTCATTTGGTTAGGCATGCGATGTCTAAGGAGGTTGCGGATTCCAACTGTTGTAGTTTTACACTTTCTTTTCTGTGACCGTAAGCGTAGTATGTGGTGTATCGCCGGCTTCGTTGCTATACATCAAAGACAATCGGGATACGCATACTTGCTTACGTTGATGATATGAGATATTATGTGTTGCTGTGATATATTGTATTGGATCGTCGCGTTTTGAATAGCCGGGGGTTTTATGTGAGATGATAGTTTTTCTTTTTCATTCATGTAAAATTCATTTGTATATAATATTCTTTTATTGGGGCACTTCCGGGCTGAGGATGATGTCACCATTGTATATTATTCACTTTTCTGCATTAGGTAGACCCAAGGCGGGGAGCACAAGTAACCGGATTCTAAGGTCTAGTGGGAGACCATCTCGAGGAGTCGAGACCGGGTCTCCTAACCCTAGAATTGGCAGTGTTGCTTGCCGCTCTCGTAGGGGTCTAGGGATGTGGGTTTGGCTATTCATCGCGACCGTGGAATCCGTGTTTTATACAGGCTCGTATGAAAACACGGACCTCCTAGTATATCCAATATTTCATATATGTTCTTCTGCTTCAATGTTCTGTGATGAGATCATATTACTGCCTGAGACGAATGTTTATATTATATATATGAGATATATGTTATATTGCAGATTTCGTTTCAAATGTGATGCTTGTGAAGAGTAATAAAATGGGACTTCATTAATGAGATTAATGAAACTAAAAGAAATCTAAAGATGTTGTAGAAACTTGTTTAAAAACTGGTAGCTCTAGTTCTTGTTTTGCATAGCGGTGTTCCTTGTAGAACATCCGGCACCTTATTCGATAAGGAAAGAGCCGAGATCCCTTCACCGGGAGTGACCTCTTTAGTGAAACTAGCAGATGCTACAAACTCGGTTTGTCTTTTGATTGCTTCTATAGTTCTTGCTTTGCATGGTGATATTTGTGAAATATCCTGCACCTTATTCGATGAGGAAAGAGCCGACTATCCCTTCACCGGGAGTGACCTCTTTAGAGAAACTAGAAAAGCCTAAAAAACACTCCATTCAAAAATCACTCGATTCTACAATGATATAAAGTTCATTACGCAAAGGGTTTTTCTTAAAAACCTGTCGTAGCCTTTCGTCATTTCAGATAAGTAATAGTTAGTATTCGTGCCGCGTTTGTTGACTTAGTCAAGGCGTAGTGTACGGTAACTAATTAGTACTTATCTACAAAGCATATGATGCGATTAGATTAGGGTAGTCGTGCATCCTTGTTGACTCAGTCAAGGGTCGTGCGGGTGGGTTTAATTCAATCGGGAAATGACGGGTTGAACTTTACTTGCGGTCTATGGTTTGTTGACTTAGTCAAGGTCATAGATCGCTTGGGGCAAAATATTATCAGGAATTCCAAGTTTTGAAATTTGCAATGAGATTGCATACTTTCTATGAGATAGTTGGATCCCGATACCCGCTGCGAGTAAGAGTTACTCCTGAGAGAGTTTTACACATTACAATTAGCTGATCAAGTAGGTGTCTAGAAAGGTGTTAACGGGGTTACGCCCCTGGGAAAACGAGGTTTATTTTAATTAGGTCCGTGCGAAAGCACGGGGAACCTCCCTCAAAGTACCGGCACTGGCCTGGCTGAAAGATTGGCGAACTTGTAGGGTGTAATTAATTCCGGCTAGTCTTTCCTTTTAGGGTTTGAAGGAAGATTTGACTAAAACAGTGGGTGACATCCTGATTAAATAAATTGATAACCAATCTAATCTTGTAAAAGCGCACGCTGAGTGTTTTCTTCTCTCTCTCTCCTGGTTACGACTATGTCATGCCTTAATCAAGATAATAATATGGATATTTTGACCGAACCCGCTTATTATACTGCGCTAAGGAACGTTGGTCCCGCTCCAACTTATAATTGTTATAAGACAGAGCAGGAAATAGGGGATTACCAGAATTCCCGTGCCGCCCAAACGAAGAAAGTGCATGTTGATGCATCTTCTTCGGGTGTGTTCATTACAGAGAACTGTTTCTCAGTATCTTTTACGTCCTGGGTATTTGATATCGGATCAGAATCCCACATATGTAATTTGTTACATGGGCTACAGATAGGTAGAGAACTGAAAACGGGTGATAAGTTTCATGAGATAGAAACGGTGCAAATGTTGCAACCAAGTCTGTTGGTAGTTATCACCCTGTATTACCAGAATACATTGATTCTGAACGAATGTTATTAGATACCGAACCTGAAGTACAACATCATATCAGTCTCTTTATTAGTAAAGAAGGATATAATTTTGTATTGTTGGATAATGTTTTGAACATTTCCTATATCAAGAGTTGATCGGTTCAGGCACGTTATCTAAAAGCATAGACGTTCTAAATCAAACCACAGTTCTTAACGTATAGAACACACACAAGAGGAAGAGTTCAGAAATGAACGAATCCTTCTTGAGGCATTGTAGACTAGGTCACATCAATGCGACCCGACTAGCTAAAGTTACATATAGATGCATATTTAAATTAGTTTGAATTTACATCTTGTGAAACTTGGCGGTCATGTCACAGAGATAAGATGACCACAGCTCCGTTTATTGGAAACAGAGAAAGAGTTAGTGAACTCTTGGGATTGATACATGCTGATGTATGAAAGACCCCTGTCTACACATGCCAAGACCGGTTCTTTATACTTCATTAGATTCACTAATTATCTTTCAAGATCCAGACATATGTTCCTATTGAAACACAAGTCTGGAACTTTTGAGAAATTCAATGAATATAAGTTAGAAGTAGAGAACCAAAAACGGGTATAAGTATTATGTCCTTTGATGTGATCAGGGAGTAGAATACTTGAGCACGGGATTCCTGGACTATTCTAAAGGAGAATGAGATTCTCTCTCAGCATTACTCCTCCGTATACACCATAGCACGATGGTATATCGGGGCGGAGCAAACACACCCTATTTGATATGGTGCGCTCTATGATGAGTACTACTGAGTTTCCTATTTCCTTTTGGGAGTTATGCACTTGAGAAGATGCATACCTATCGAATAGGGTTCAAATCAAATCAGTTGCCTACCACTTCATATGTGATATGGAAAGGGAAGAGCCCATATCTTAAGTAAGTTAAGATTTGGGGTTGTCCGGCCTATGTCTAAAAAGCAAAATCCGGACAAGCTCGAGGCAAAGTCAGATCTGTGGAAGTTTGTTGGATATCCCAAGCATGCGCAAGGGAATATCTTCTACCTAACCGAGGAACAAAAATATTTTGTTTCTCAACATGCCACCTTTGTGAAAGGGAATTTCTTATGAAGAAATTATTGGTCATGAGGTAGAACTGGAAAGAGTTCCAGCTATACAAACTGTAGCTGATGATTTGGTAGAACTAAAGGATTCAATAGTTTCCAACGAACCTCAGCCTCTCCGCCGATCTGGTAGGGTTCCTCATCCACCTAAGAGATACTTCGGTTTCTCTATGACAGTGGGAGCGAGGATTGCATCATGAGATGATGACCCAACTTATTTTGAGCTGGCCATCAGGAGTGGAACTCTGTAAGAATAGCTGGATGGTTAGCGATCTGAGATGGAATCCTTATACACCAACAAAGTATGGATTTTAGTTGCTTTATCTGAAGGGTTAAATCCCCATCAGGAGCAAGTATATCTTGAGAAGATTACTTGGTGTACATGAAAAGGTTGAGACTTTCAAAGCTATGCTTAAGTCCATCCAGATCCTACTTGCCACAGCTATATACCATGACTATGATATCTGGCGGTTGGGTGTCATGACTGCTTTTCTAAATGATGATTTGGAAGAGAGCGTCTATAAGTACATAGCCAGAGGGCTTCGTAGACAGTGAGAGCAGCGGAAACGTGAGCAAGATGTTTTATATGATAAAGCAGGCATCGCGGAGTTGGAACGTCTGTTTTGATGTGTTAGTCAAAGAGTTTGACTTCATCAAAATGGTAGATGAACCTTGTATATACAAAAAGGTAGTAGGGAGTATGGCGGTGATTCTCGTAGAGTACGTGGATGACATACTCTTGATAGGGACGGAGTTTCCTATGCTATGCTCGGTCAATCTCCGCTTATCACAAGGATTCTCCATATAGGATCAAATTGATACCTCCTAAATCCTGGGTTTTGGATCTATGAGATAGATCCAATTGGATGTTAGGATATTCACTAGTTGTAGTGAGATGGTATCAAACGATCCTGAGGAGAATCACTGGAATGGTTCCAGAATGATAAGGACGACTGATTGTCAGCCGCAGGCATTGTCTTTACCCTCAGAGGAGGGACGGTATGTTGGAAGAGTTTCAAGCTAGATACCGTGACTTACTAGACGATTAAAGGCAAGTTACATCGTTACCAAGGATGCTACCAAAGAGGCAGTCTGGATATATATAAGTTCATGAGATGAACTTCATTCCTACCATTGTGTGACAATGGAGTTGTGGTTTTAGCCAAGGAACTACCGTCCCATCAGAAATCCAGATATAATTCTTGGGCAGTATCACCTGATCATGGAGATGGTTGATCTCCAGGGAGATCGAGGTTTGGAGAGTAGACACAGAGGACAACAGCGCAGATCCACTCACAAAGGCCTTTTTCCCAGTAGAGACTTTTATGGGATGGTTGAGTATGAGATACTTCAACCACAGCAAATTGTTGGGTATGTGATACCACCACAGATGGCTCTAGTGCAAGTAGGAGATTGTTAGTTATATGTATGCCCTAGAGGCCATTACTGTACATACGATGTATATTATAGTCGATACTTGGACATATATAGGGAGGACTTTCTTGCTCGACATGATAGTATGCTATCTGGTTGCACTTTATCTTAACATGTACTTTGATTGTCTCTATGTTACATGTTGATAAAGCCCTTAGGATATGTACTCGACTACTGGGACTATGATGAGATCATACTAGTGGGGCCACGGTAGTTGACGAGTATATCCTATAACTGTTCCTAGTCGAGGGTGTGTCGAGACAGGGTATCGATACACCAGAGTAGACTAGCGTATACGCATCTTGACCCATATGATGGGCGATGGATGATCCCATATCCGTCGGTGTTTAACATCAAGGATGGTGTACGGGTGCTCAGTAGAGACTGGGTACACTGGACGGACTCGCCGAGAACTCCCAGATGGTATTATACCTCATGTCAGATGGCAGTTCTCCGGTGACACTGGTACAGAGTAGTCTGTTGACCCGAGATCTTCATAGAGTCTTGTGTGATTCCCACCGTGCTTTGATTTCCATCATACCACGTCCAAGAAGGCGTGTAAAAAAGTGGCTTTCGGGTACAGTCCCGAATCACATGGAGGCAATGAGAGATAGGAGGGGATTCGTCTCTCCCGGTATAGGGAGTTGATGTTGTGCTGTGTTCGATTGGCTATAACTGGAAATCCCTGACCAGGGTTGCTGAGATTTACTGGTAAGTGTTATCAGTAGTTTCTCAAACTGTTATAGACCTCATATCGACATGACTTATCAAGCTACTGGGGTCTGACGTTTACCACCCCTAGGCGAGATATGCGACATATCAGACGACGAGACCGGACTGGACGGGAGTGTTGCTGATTGGACTCGCAGGAGAATGTACAGGCTTGCTTGTTGATCTTCTGATCGCTCAAAACCTGGGTGGCTGTTACGTTTAGCTGACCGCTTGCAGCTTGTGGGTGTTTGATATGATCATCACCTACTGCCGGCGTATTAACGATTCTTCAGAGTCCTACACAGAGGTTTCTTGACTCAGGCAAAACGGAGTAGGGGCACATAAGTGATATGTGCAGGACCGAGGATAATGCGATATGTGATACCGTATTCTATTCTCGCGATATTTGATATCAGCCGGGTCATCGGATCAAGTGTTGATTCGATGCATCGGTAAATGAGATGTTGGTCGGTTATATGCGATATAGCCGGATTTTCGGATCAAGTGTTGATTCGATAATTTAATGTATAATAATATATATGATATATTAAATTACATTAACTAATATTAGCTCACTAAAAGATTCTTTTTCTCACTCGGGTAATACATTGATATATATGCGATATATGTTAATTGTGTAACACCCGAGTTCATTTATACCAATTCCAGTTTCAGTATTTTACTTATCCATGGTCTATTCCTGATTTAGCGTGTTTGGGTGCGAATAGTACTTCACAGGCCACTGGGCATTCGACCCGACCCGCTTGCTTGAACCTGTGTAACTCTCATTTATAAGTTAACTTGACTTGTTGCATGGACTAGTGCATTTCATAATTTAGTATATACTGGTATTTGTCTTGTATCACATCTTTTGCATATAACAGTTTAAATCATGTAAAATAAATTAAAATTGTATTTCATGGCCTGCATGATACCCCTAACCCTGTGGTAGCGCCCTTGCATCGTGTTCTCGTATCGTTCAGTGAAACGGACGTGTTTGGACGACTACGCGCACGTACGTATGTCCGTTCTGGGGGGTATACATTTCTGTCGTAAGATCTTTCATTTTAAATTTTGAAGCTGGCTAGTAATTTTCTTATTTCAAATTCAAAATTTTGGACCCGACCCGGGCGCGTTTCTGGTATATTTTGTAGTCCGCTTAAATTCAAATTAATTATTGTATTTGATTTATTTCTTGAAGATTTTCTGTTAGTGAATTCGTAACTGAGTAAATCCTTGAGATTTAAAATCTTTTATAAATTTCTTTACCAAACTTTTCCCCAGCCAATCAAATTCTCTAAATGGTTGCGCTGGCCCCACCATTCTTTCTCTCTTCTCTCTCTCCCCCCCCCAAATCTTTCCCCTAAAAATTTCTTTCCACCAATCACAATCTCCTTTGCTAGCCCCTGGGCCCCCTCGAGCACTCTCTTTCCTCCCTCTCTCTTCTTTTTCTTCTTCTCTCTCTCTCTTCTTTCTCCCTCCTCTCGCGCTCTCTCTCTCTCTTCTCGCGGTTACTGTGCGCTCCTCGAGTCGCATCACCGCCTTCCCGCTACGCTCACCTCCCTTCTTCTATCTCCTTCTTCTGTTTTTAAACTCCCAAGCCTCCTCCTTCAACTCTCAACCCTCGTCGCCTCTCTCACACCCTAACCCTAACTCCACCACCTCCTCAACCCCAACCGAGCCTCGTCATCTCCTCTCCTCCTCCTCTTCATCTCCTTCTCCTTCTTCTTCCTTCCTAAGCCCTCACCAACGCCCGGCACAACCCCCAACTACTGCAAACCCAACCCCAGAAACCCTCGTCGCCGATGACCTCCTTCACCTCGCGATCACCACCACCTTTCTCCTCACCTCTCTCCGACCCCCGACGCCACCATCACCCACACTTGCAGCCCCGACGAACCCATCACCAGAGAACCGACAGAAAACCATACCCACGCCTGAGCCCTTTCCCGTCTCTGCCTCGCCGTCGGCGATCGTCCCTCGCCGTCACTACCCCTTGTTACCCTATCCCCTTCTCTCCTCTACCACTCCATATCACATGCTATCCCCTGCAACCTTTAATCCCGACGGCCAAGAACCTATGCACACTGCTACCATTCACCGGGGAACCCACACGCCGGCAACCCTCGTCGTTGCCGCCGTTGCCGACTCCCCTGATGTCCCAGAACCCATAGCCACAGTGAGACATTCTTTTTAGTCTTCTCTTCTTCTCATTCCTTGTGTTTTCCCTCTCGATATATTCACTGTTGTTTCTCGTTTGCCGGGATCCGACGTGCCGACGACGATTCCGACAACCTAGCAAGGATACCTGACCCGTGTGATTCCATCGTGCGTTGTTTGGACTCATTCCGTGTACCGTGCGCGCGTCGCGACGTTTCCGCCGACGTGAGACGTTCCGTATTCATGTTCTTGATTCGTCCAGGCAAGTTAATCTTGCTACATGCTGCTTTAAACTACTACTTATGCTAATTAAAGTTCTATATATATCCCTTGATTCCACGTTACACCTGCAGCTTACATTTAATGCTATAATTTTCCTTGTAACTGTTTGACGTTCCGTTATATCATTTTGTTTCATCGCATGAAACATGCCTTGCTGCATTTAGTTCTACTATACATAGTACCCACAATCATAATTAAATCACGTAACAATTATTGTATGGTCCACAATACCTTTTTGTTTTATACCCTGTTGGACACCCGTGGGTTTCTTAAACCGGTTTTAGTTTTAATTGCATCTTTTGAACCTATTACAGGTTAGTGCATCTCTAGATTACGTAGTGCATGTTAACATAATTCTAATATCCATATTTGTATACTATAGATAAGTAATGATGACCGTGCATTGATATAATATAATATGTACCTATTTGCTTACCATATTTACCTGATCTAGTTTATTGTTCTGATAGTATTCATGCTGGTTCATTTATAATCTTGTTTATGTTAGATTGATTATGAGTACCCACATGTCATCTGTTACACCCTGGCCTGACTTGCTACACACATATTGACTGACCCGACATGGTACCTACACTACTGGACTTGACCTGTTGTACCATGGATTGACCCGTTACCTGATATTGTGTCTAATGCCAACAAACCTGACATGTAGTCCTCACGGACCGTTCCTGTTGTCTATCCAGACAATCCTGCTCTTACCTGATCCTGTGTTGGCATTAGTTCTTGATTACGGAATACCTGACTTGACACTTACAACTTGGGGGCATGGGAAAATCAATGATGAAATCCTGACTTGTAACTCGACAGTTGCTCGCTTATACTGATCAGTTTTAGAGGCTAGGCCCGCCTCGTGATGATGCTGCTGACATCGTTGGTCTGTACTCCTTTCCTGTTAGTGCCTAGCGGCACGTCTCGGTTTCAGCCCGAGAGTCTGTAGACCGTGGTCTCGGGCATGCACGGGATACTATTGAGTTACATCGATGATTCATCAAATTGATTTCAAAGACTTGAGAGTAGATAACCCAATAGAACAGTTTAGTTTACTCACTGCATACTACCCTTCACTGTCCTGATTTACATTACTGTTACATCTGCTATTCATTCATGATTATATTTGCATTGCCTGTTACCCTGTTTATATTTTATTGCTTGATGACATGACGCGCTGACATCTGGGTTTTGCATGGCCCAGATTCTTCTACCTTGTTGCAGACTGATCAGGAGTATTGCCGCTGTTAGACGAGCGGTGAAGTTCCTGTCGGTAAGTAGTTTCACTTTCAGGTGTTTCATTTATTGTATCTTTTGGCTTCCGCATATTGTTATTTCTTGACTCTTTTACTCTGGCTTATGGACATATACTAGATAGTTTGTTTCCTTTCCTGTTCTTGATATCTCTACAGCCGTAATGTGACTGTGGAAGGATTTTTCCTATCCACAGGTAGCATGGTTGGCTATGTCACGTGCCCATCTTAGCGTACTCTGGGAAGCGGGGCATGACAAATTGTATTATTTTATTTTGTTACAATAAATATTATATATATGATATATAATATTGTAACATGATATGGTTATTAATGCAACATATTTAGTGGAGATTAAACGAGATTAGAGTTTGATTTGGGTTAATCTTTTCTAGAACCTTCTAGAAGGTTTTATTTTGTTTTGTGCAAAGATTTTTTATGTAGATATTTTGCAAGATATTCTTTAACCCAACCCAAACCCTTAACCCTAGTTCAATCTCTACAAAGGTTACATGACCATGGTTGCATTTCTAACCTTATCATAACTTTCATTATTCATCACAAAAGGATTTCCTTCTTCTTCTTCCTTCTCTTTTCATGGAAAAGCTTTCTTGCTTTGATTTTGTGATGAAAGTGAGTGAGAATAAGAAAATAAATGAGAGCAAAAATCCTACTTCATCATCCTCATCTATCCTTGCCATTTAGATGAGGGTGTTCACTTCATTTAGTGAGTGAGAGCTTGTGTTAATGAAACTTCAAGGTAGATCATCTTTGTTATCGAAGATCGGAAGCAAGCTTGCATCTTTCTCTTCGTGGAGCCTCTCGAGAGTCCGGAACACGATGATCGCAGCGAAGGGATCTCAACACGGAGCTTATGAAGTGAAGGACCGGATCTACAAAGGTTGTAATCCCTCTCACTTAGTGTTAAAGTGTTTAACATGCTTGTTTTCGCTTAATCTCTAGTTTAAAGATCCGGCTTTGGTTGTTCGGCTCGGCTAAATTTTAAATCGGGCATAGTTGATGCCTCGTAGACCCTTGTGCATGTGCCTAGCAACCCTACAGTAGGTAGCCATCGAGATCTGGCTTCCTTTTTACGAAGCCTGGTGGGACGATATGGTTCCTTTTCTGTCTGTGCCCATGGATTGTATACAGGGGTCAATGTGATCTCACCTGCAGGGCAGAAATTTCATTTTATTGTTTTTTTATTTCTTTCCGCGATGCTCTATCATTTCAGCTTTTTATATCGCGAAATTTGCGATTGCCCAATCATTTCGGCTATTTTTCGCGGTGCCCAATCATTTCGGCTATTTTTCTTTTTCTTTACTCGCTGCATTTTATTGCGAGTTGCCCAATCATTTCGGTTATTTTTATATGCATATATTTTACTTGCTGATTTTTGTTGCAAATTGCCCTATCATTTCGGCTATTTCATATGCGTTTTTGGCTCGCTGATTTTTTGCTGCGAGTATGGAACTCTAGATTTGATACCAATCTTAGCATCAGCATCGCTGCGACTGGAATATTGCCAGGAGCGAATCATCATTTGCCGTGAAAGGACTTGGAATTTGATACCGATTTAGGCATCAGCATCGCTACCACTGGGACATTACCAGGAGCGAATCATCATTTGCCTTTGTCGGTTTGAACAAATGTGGCTTAGCAAACAGGGTTAGGATCCTGTCGACTAAGGCTTTTGACTTTATGAGCCGTAAGGGTCTCATAAAGGTGTTTCTCCCTACGAGTCATGAGGATCTCGTAAGTGTGTTTTCTTCTTAGGAGTCGTGAGGATTCCTAAGTGTATGTTCTCTTATAAGTCGTAAGGATCTTACAAGAGTTTTTTCTCCTTATAAGTCGAGAGGACTTACGAGTGTCGTTCACCATATGAGGACACTCCTCGTCATTGGTGGGACTTGGTGAGAGAACGTTTATTTGTGCCCGTGGATTGTATACAAGGATCTATATTGACGGCTTGAAGGGCAAACTTGGGGAATGTGATGGCTTATGAACAGATTCAGATCCCTGTAGCTTAAGACTTTTTGAATCCTACGAGCCATGAGGGTCTCATAGGGGGAATTCTCCTTGCGAGTCGTGAGGATCTCGTAAGTGTAATTTCTCCTTAGGAATCGTGGGGATCCCTAAGTGTGTTGCTCCCTTGTGTGTCGTAAGGATCTCACGCAGGTATTTCCTCCTCACAAGGTCGAGAGGACCTGTTCACATCATAATATTGCATTTTATATTCCCCAATTCTTATTCGTTTTATAAATAAACAGGTGCTTTTGACGCATGTCTGCTGCATGTTACAGGATACAGGTTCTTGGAGCGAATACAGTGAAAAAGACAAAAGACGATACAAAAGAGTGACTTTTGACCAACAAGTAGAAGGGTCCTACTCAAGCCTAGACGAAGAACAATTCACAAGGCAATGCATGGTCCGAAATGTCAAAGGAAACAGTTAAAAGACCACTACAAGTTTCACTGAAAGATCTGGAGAGAACCAAGAAGTCAAATGAGAAAAAGAACTATATAAATAGAAAGCCCAAATCATCAAGAAGAAGCCCAGAAATTTTGGTTCAATGATCTGACCAAAGGGCCGCGGAACCGCGGCCCAACCCCCACCCATGCCGCGGTTCCGCGGCCATTAAGTGCACGTGTCGGTGCAAACTTCTTGTGACGGTGCGTCGGTGCGTGGGTTGGGATTTTTCGTGGGCATATCTGTAAAAGCACATGCGCGAGAATTTGTAACCCTAGTTTTCCCTGTCTACTTATAAATTGTAATCCTATGCCTCTTTTCAATTAATAAAAATTCAGAATGTTTTGAGGATTGAAGAGCATCATTTTCCTGTAAGTTCTTTTCAATTTCTGCCCTAGTTTATAATTCATTTTTTTGCCCTAGCTCTAATTTAATTATTGCCTTAGATAAACCATTCCTTTGCCCTAAGTAATTCTAGTATAGAACCTTTTAATCTGCAGTAGATAATTAGTTCTTTAAATCTAAAGAAATACACATAACAAAAAAGCTATTTTTAAAAGATCCCCTAATGAGCGAGTAATTTCCTCGCTTATTAGGGTTAGGAATAAAGGAGGGATTGAGAGATGAATATCTCTCATCTCTTTCAATGCCAATAATTTTCATAAGTAAGAACTTCATGCACGCATGCATGATCCGCTCCCTACGGCACCCTACCCACGAGGTAACGGTGAAACCGTAGTATAAAGGAACGGACATGCATAACGTCCATGAAGGTTATAGCAATTAGTAGGAAAGGACGGACAAGAATCTAGAGGAAGAAACTTTGTTTCTTCCCAATCATCCTAATCCCCCTTACTAATAATTGTTATGACTTCTAAAAAGTTTTAATCGAGTACATTGAAAGAGGTGTTAATATCAATCTTATCAAACCCTACTTTAGACCTAACCCTAGCAAGTTCCTTAATATCATACAACTTAGTTTTTAGACTCAATCAGCAAAGTCAAACCACCATTGGAATCAACTCGTAAAAACACGTAAGAAAATTACACATCCCTGTGGATCGACCCGTATTCACCGGCTAGCTGCAAAGCGACGCCATTTCTGATTACGGTAAAATATTTTTGGTGATCGTAAAACCTACAAACATTAATCAAATGGCGCCGTTGCCGGGGATGGCGTAAAATTTCTTTTGTGTAATTTCAGGTTGACATAAGTTTTAAAAAATCATAAAAATCTGAAAATAGAAAAAGTAAAAATATAATTTATCAATTTTTATCTATTTGAAGGGTTTTATTGTTTGAATCTTTCAGGAACAGCGAAAAATCTCGGATCTGAAAATTTACAGAGGGCAAACCAGGAAAAATCACATCAGAACAGAGGAGAAATACCACAACAGAGGTGTACAATTTTTTTGGAGCTTCGATCCCACCAGACCGCCGCCCTTCCGCGGCCGTTGCGCGCCCAGAACCGCGGTTCCGCCTCAAGGTTGCCACATCAGCCCATCAATTTTGCATGGTTTGATCCCTCATTCTCCCCTCTGCAACCTACAATATATCCTTTGTGAAAACTTTCTGCAGGAATTCTTTGCGCTAAAAATCTTCTTCCCCCTTCTAAATAACAGATTTTCTGCAGGTTTCTTTGCGCCGCGCTAAAAAATTTGATTGCAAGTGAATTTAATGTTTTGCATAATTTAATCGGATTTTAAGGGGCTAATTGACCAAACTCAGATTGGGTGGGGATTTCATCACCCTTCCCAGGATCCCAGAAAACACTTAAAGGTATTTTGCATTGACCACTCTTAATTAAAAAATAATTAGACTCAGCCCTAAGGACGTCGAGCTCAATAGGAAAAATGACTAGTATAGGCATCGACCGTTTATCCTAACCTGACTTTACGGTGTCTAGACAAGTATGTCTAGGCTAGTGGTTATTAATTAGGCCCACTACGGTGGTTCCTTCCCACTTACCTGGCACTTACCTGGTCGCAATTGGCGGTGAAGAGGCGGTTTGAGGTCCTATTTCTAGCCCTAGTTAGGAGCTGTCTAGCAGACCTAGATGACCCTAGATCTAGGCCTAATTGTGCATGTGTGGTTGATACATTTGTGTCACAAGTCTCTTTTCAAAAATCTCTTTACAAGAATTCTCACATAAATAAAAAAAAAAGAAAAATCTTTTCAAAACTTGCAACTTGTCGCTAAAGAAAACTTGCAACTCACTTACACCACTTCCTTTCATTGACGTTATCTTACTTCCACATTCTGTCTTTCATTTTTTTTTTGACTACACTACCCCTTTAGTGTATGTCACTTTGGACTAGGGATACTAACGCCCGATTAGTCCGTGTTTTGTTGGTACCGACCGACGAACCTTTCGACACCGAAGTCGACATTCCGTCCACTTTCTTACCTCCACCTTCAAATTCTTCTTCCGAAGGCATGTCGGGATTCAACCCCAACAATACCTTACCGACGGGAATGATTCCACCTCCGTTAGGTGCGAATAACCCGAATCAACCGCCTGTTGAAGCGCCCGCACGAGTCGCGCTCCAGGATCTCTTCTACCCCGTCCGCACTTCTTTACCTACCTGTCTTTCACCCCCACCGGCAAATGGGGACAATTTTGAAATAAAACCGCATTTCATCAATATGCTGCCAAAATTTCATGGTTTGGAATCAGAAGATGCGTATATTTTTATTAATAAATTCCAAAACGTTTGCGCTATGATGAAAACGACCCAATTAAGTGATGACGTTATAAGACTAAGGGTCATTCCTTTCACCTTATGTGACCTAGCCGAGAAGTGGCTATACAGCACAGCATCACATTCCATTAGAAATTGGGACGAGTTTGTGAAGGCTTTTCTTAAGAAGTTCTATCCTCATCACAAAACTGCTAGAATCTGCAATGAGATTATACAATTTTCACAACTTCCTTCCGAACCATTTTGGAAGTGTTTTGAGAGATTCAAAGACCTACTCGTTCAATGCCCTCATCATGGGATCGAAAGTTGGCAACTTTGCCAAACATTATACGAGGGATTGAACTCAGCAACGAAGCAGTTGCTAGAAACCATCCGTCAAGGTCACTTTCTCTCCAAGTCTAGTGACGAAGCGTGGCAGTTTCTTGAGGATCTTAGTGAGCAAACAATTCAGTGGGAGAGTACCAAGACCACATCATCTTTTTCTAGTGGTCAATCTAGGACAGGCATACATCAAGTAGAGATGTCGATTGCTATGAAGGCCGAGATGGCCGCTCTTACTAAAAAGCTAGAAGCGATTGAGACCAAAATCTCATCGCCTTCTCCTGCCCCTGTTATGCCTCCACGAACTGTGTGTGCTTGTTGTTCGGCTCCATCACACTTAACCGAAGAGTGTCCTTACAATGCATCTACTCAAGGACATGATCAAGTCAATGCTGCCTTTCAGCAACGACAAAGAAACGATCCATACTCTTCTACATATAATCCGGGGTGGAGGAGTCACCCAAATTTCGCTTGGAACCAAAATCAACAATTCCAAGGAAATAACAATTTTCAAGGGCCTCCTCCACAACAACAACAAGCACCTCCACAAACTCAATTTCAACAGCAACCTTTCCAACAGCAATCTTACCCTAATCAAGTGAACAATTTTGTGCCTAACAATTCTTACGCGCCAAACAATTTTGTTCAACCTAACAATGACAAGGTTAGCTCACTCGAAAGAAGTCTAGATGCGTTCCTAAAGAATTCTACACAATCTACAGCTAGATTGGAGACTTCTATTCAATCTTTGGTGCAAAACAGTGCCTCACACGATCAAAGCATCAAATCTATTGAGACACAAATTGCACAACTCAATGCAGCATTGAGCGAGCGCGAAAAAGGAAAGCTCCCATCTCAACCACTGCCTAATCCCGGTCACGCACATGCTGCAAATCAACAGCAAACTCATAACGTAAATGCTGTGACCATGTTGAGATCGGGAAAAATGTTGCAAAACAATGTGGGTATTCACGATGACACCCCTGCCGGTGGTTCTTCTTCACCATCTTCTTCTTCGTTAAAGCCTGTTCTCCATTATTCACAAGGCTCTACTCCTTCTAGCTCGAACGAACCCACTTCTCACAACACGAACACATCTACAATGGATTCCGTTCCAGCTCAACAATCTGATCCACAAAAATTGGACTCAACAACCTTTCAAAATGTTCCTTTTCCAAATCGGTTGAGATCAAATAAACCAACTCCATAAATGGAGAAGATTATTGAGCTGTTCAAGCAGGTTAGCATAAATATCCCTCTTTTGGATGCAATCCAATAAGTTCCTTCATATGCAAAAATCTTAAAAGACTGATGCACCAAAAAGAGGAAGTCACAAGTACCAAAGAAAGTTTTTGTGGCTAGTGCTATTAGCGATGCTCTTGTCAATTCTTTACCCCAAAAGCCAAAGGACCCCGGTTGTCCTACTATTTCAATAACAATTGGGGACAAGAACATCAATAAAGCACTACTAGATCTTGGTGCTAGTGTCAATTTGCTATCTTATTCTGTGTACGAGCAATTAGGCATTGGAGAGCTTAAGCCCACTCACTGTACTCTCCAAATGGCTGATCGATCAATCGCCCATCCAAGGGGTGAGCTAGAGGATGTGTTGATCAAAGTTGGGGAGTTCATATTCCCCGTTGATTTTATTGTTATGGACACACAACCTGTTGCTAACTCACGGAACCAAATTCCGGTGATCCTCGGTCGACCATTTTTGGCCACTTCCAATGCCGTAATAAACTGTCGCAATGGCTCCATGACTCTATCCTTCGGGAAGACGTCTAGTGAGTTCAATATTTAAAAGTCAGGAAGTCTGCCCCCACGTGCCTAATACTAGTACACGAGAAGTTTACTCTATTCACGAAATCACGCAGGAGGACTGCGAGTTTGAAAGTTTCTTGTTTGATGAGAACAGTTTTGACGCCACTAGTGCGTCCCTCCTTAAGCCTACCACAGTCGACACAACCGATATTGATTATGAAAGTTTCACTTTTTTGGATGATGACGACTCACAGCCCGAATATGAGTCTTTTGAATTTTTGGATGAGTTAGTTGAACCATCCGAATTGGTTGTTTGCAGTGATTTCGAACCTGTGTTGGAGTCCTTTGAGTTTGAAGTAGATTCCGCAATGATTCTTTCGCCTCCGAAACTCGAACTCATGTCCTTGCCGTCTCACCTTAAATATGCTTACATAGGTGAGAATGAGACCTTTCCCATTATAATATCAGCCTCTCTAGCCTTCGAGCAAGAGAACGCTATTTTAAAGGTCTTACATGATAGGCGGCAAGTTTTCGGTTGGACTATGGCGGACATCGAGGAGATTAGTTCCCTCATAATTGAATATCATATGCAATTGATGGTTGATGACAAGTCAATAAATGACCCACAGATACATCTTGGGGATAGTGTGCTCAGTCAACCTCCTCCTTTAGAAGTTGAACCACCCCCCATTTCTTTTAATAAGCTATGAGAATTCCAATATTCCACCGATTGCTGATCATTCTCATGCTCGTTTTGATTCATCACCACATCATATCTATTCACTTCCATACTTTCCCTGCCATCACTCCTATCTCCCCCAATTCTTTTTGGATCGGTACAACATATTCTTCCACCAACCGACACTCTTTACAGATAAACTTTTCGACTGGTTGGTGTTGATGTTTGGTCTGTGCAAAGTCTGGCAGTAATGTCTAACATTGTTTAAATGAAGTTTGGGGGGCCTCTATGTATATATTTTTGTTTTTCTTTTAACAATAAAAAAAATAATAAAAAAATAAACAGGGGAGTGCCGGTATTTTGACCCTCTTGGTGCAGCATGACAGTGAGGACACTGTCCAGTTCAAGTTTGGGGGTATGCTCGGTACATCATCTTCCTTGGTAAATTAAAAACCCTAAAAATAACCTTCTTTAAAGATTAACGGTAGAAAGTATATGTCTTTGTAGTTTATTTAGAAATAGGCAAATTTTGAGTTCACTTTTTGGGCTAAGTTGAAATAAAGGAAAAATATTGATATTCTTATTAGAGTATAAGTTTGAAAAATAATTCCTGGCTTAAGTATGGATTCTGAAAATGTATACCCTACAAAATGCATAATCACGCACCTTGAAACTTGGATTAGTAGAAGAGACCTTGAAATGCTCTTGTCTAAAGTCCTTAGTATAATGAAAAAAAAAGTGAATAAAGAAAAAAATGAACACTGGTTTTTGTGATTACTTAAGGCGGTAAAAATAAAAAATATTTAGCGAGGGTGCTTCATCACCTAGTGCCTTAGACCAACTGGTTTGGGAGTCACTGCTAAAGCCTTGGGTGTTGCAAAACTAGGAAGTACGCTTTAAACTGCTAACGCATCTTGTAATCGGTTATTGGTACCTCAAGAAGTATTAACGGTCGCATGAAGGATGTGTAAGCGAAATTCAATTAAAAATTCACCAATTAATAAGTGCTTTGGACAACGGACAAGGGTATGATTGCTTAATTTGAATTTCCAAGTGTAGGGGTGATCTATACACACACGTGGGAATATGTGATTAGAGTTTAGATAAGAGAGAGGAATGAAGAATAAAACTTGTATCTTTAGTAGAGTTGATAGAAAAATTCCTAAGTGGAGATGGAACCCTAAGAGGAAAATCTAAGAAATGCCGAAAGCTGAGTAATTCTATAGAACATATATAATCTTAAGTTAAATGATGAGGAAGTGTGAAGAATATGGGTGGATAGTTTATAAGTCGATGATAATAGAATTCTGTGTTAGAAAACCTAATTGGAGAATTATTGTCGAAAGATCCAAATTGATAGGATTTTGTGGGTGTAATCCGCTGAAAACCCTCAGGAGACAACACTCCTCCTACTAGGGACACCTAGAGGTTTAACGGCTTGTTGCACGTGCTCAGTGCAATCGCGTTTCCCTGCGAAAGTGCGGCTAGGTTAGGTTTTTATCGAGAATAAAAAATAAGTTTGCTCAAGGCCGAGCAAAAGATAAGTTTGGGGGTATTTGTTCACATCATAATATTGCATTTTATATTCCCCAATTCTTATTCGTTTTATAAATAAACAGGTGCTTTTGACGCATGTCTGCTGCATGTTACAGGATAAGGTTCTTGGAGCGAATACAGTGAAAAAGACAAAAGACGATACAAAAGAGTGACTTTTGACCAACAAGTAGAAGGGTCCTACTCAAGCCTAGACGAAGAACAATTCACAAGGCAATGCATGGTCCGAAATATCAAAGGAAACAGTTAAAAGACCGCTACAAGTTTCACTGAAAGATCTGGAGAGAACCAAGAAGCCAAATGAGAAAAAGAACTATATAAATAGAAAGCCCAAATCATCAAGAAGAAGCCCAGAAATTTTGGTTCAATGGTCTGACCAAAGGGCCGCGGAACCGCGGCCCAACCCCCACCTATGCCGCGGTTCCGCGGCCATTAAGTGCACGTGTCGGTGCAAACTTCTTGTGACGGTGCGTGGGTTGGGATTTTTCGTGGGCATATCTGTAAAAGCACATGCGCGAGAATTTGTAACCCTAGTTTTCCCTGTTTACTTATAAATTGTAATCACAATATTGTAATCCTATGCCTCTTTTCAATTAATAAAAATTCAGAATGTTTTGAGGATTGAAGAGCATCACTTTCCTGTAAGTTCTTTTCAATTTCTGCCCTAGTTTATAATTCATTTTTTTGCCCTAGCTCTAATTTAATTATTGCCTTAGATAAACCATTCCTTTGTCCTAAGTAATTCTATTATAGAACCTTTTAATCTGCAGTAGATAATTAGTTCTTTAAATCTAAAGAAATACACATAACAAAAAAGCTATTTTTAAAAGATCCCCTAATGAGCGAGTAATTTCCTCGCTTGTTAGGGTTAGGAATAAAGGAGAGATTGAGAGATGAATATCTCTCATCTCTTTCAATGCCAATAATTTTCATAAGTAAGAACTTCATGCACGCATGCATGATCCGCTCCCTACGGCACCCTACCCACGAGGTAACGGTGAAACCGTAGTATAAAGGACCGGACATGCATAACGTCCATGAAGGTTATAGCAATTAGTAGGAAAGGACGGACAAGGATCTAGAGGAAGAAACTTCGTTTCTTCCCAATCATCCTAATTCCCTTTACTAATAATTGTTATGACTTCTAAAAAGTTTTAATCGAGTGCATTGAAAGAGGTGTTAATATCAATCTTATCAAACCCTACTTTAGACCTAACCCTAGCAAGTTCCTTAATATCATACAACTTAGTTTTTAGACTCAATCAGCAAAGTCAAACCACCATTGGAATCAACTCGTAAAAACATGTAAGAAAATTACACATCCCTGTGGATCGACCCGTATTCACCGGCTAGCTGCAAAGCGACGCCGTTTCTGATTACGGTAAAATATTTTTGGTGATCGTAAAACCTACAAACATTAATCAGGACCTTGCGGGTGTATTTATTTTAACGAGGTTGCGCCCTTTTGGGTTTTCACAAACTCGCCGGTAGTCCTGCTTTTTTTTTAATCACGATGCCCTTTCGGGTTTTCATCCATGCCTATTTTGCATTTGGACGTACCTTTTTTTTTACGGTGGACTTCGCCAACCGGGGTAGCTGCAGAGTCAAAGGGACTTAAGTTGCCATCCTTGCTGCTAAGACTTGGGGACCTGGATTCCATTGTCGCCAAGTTTTTGTTTTTTTTGAGGCGGCGTGTTTAGTTTAGGGATATCACGGTCTATCGTTAGTTTAAAGACATCTTGGTCCATTGCTAGTTTAAGGACGTTGAGGTCCGTTGTTAGTTTAAAGACATTACGGTCCATAGCTAGTTTAAGGACGTTGTGGTCCATTGTTAGTTTAAGGACATTACGGTCCATAGCTAGTTTAACGACATCCCGGTCCGTTGTATTTCGAGACGAGGTTTCGCTGGATACTACTTATAGAGTTTGGACTCAGGGAGATAGCGAGCGGACACGAGCGTCGTCATCCATCACTAACCTGAGTCGTGACTTGTCAAGCATAGTATTTCTTAAGGAACCGGCCGTTTATTGGCCGGAAGGGTCTTT
This sequence comes from Agapanthus africanus, assembly GCA_030015575.1. Lineage (NCBI taxonomy): Eukaryota > Viridiplantae > Streptophyta > Magnoliopsida > Asparagales > Amaryllidaceae > Agapanthus > Agapanthus africanus. Next base: position 36,812,971 of record CM057339.1, read on the forward strand.
CGCCATGCATATCCATGAGCAAATAGGCCCCACATCGGTAGACCTTGTCTATGATGTACGGGCCCTCATAGTTCGGCTCGAATTTCCCCCATTTGGCATGGTTGGGGATCATAGGTCTTTTTACAACTAGCACGAGTTCCCCTTGGCGGAATGTTCTCGGCCTAGTCAAGCTTTCGTATGAGCACGTCATCCTTACTTTGTAAGCCTCCAGGTTTTGCTGTGCCATGAGACGAGTTTCATCGAGAGCATCGAGCTCCTCAAGCCGAAGATGGGCATTCTCTTCATCCGTCAGCTCGTATCGAATTGCTACTCGTAGAGAGGGTAGCTCTATCTTCAAGGGAAGTACCGCTTCCGTACCGAATACTAACGCAAATGGCGTTGTGTTCGTGGCCGTCTTGAACGTAGTCCGATAGGCCCAGAGGGTTTCATGCAATCTCTCGTGCCAGTCTTTTTTATTTATGGACACCATTTTCTTTATGATCTTTATCAAGGTCTTGTTGAAAACCTCAGCTAGACCGTTAGCTCGAGGATTATAAACTGAAGAATATTTCCAATCTATTTTATGCTTCTGTGCGAAGCGGTTGATCTTATGTCTTCTGTAGGTCGGCCCATTATCCGAGATGATTCGTCGCGGAGTGCCGAACCGGTAGATGACATGTGTTTTGAAGAAATGGAGGTTGTTCTCTGTCTTCACCTCTCTTAACGGTATTGCTTCTGCCTATTTAGAGAAGTAATCGGTTGTTTCTAGTATGAACAGATGTCCATTAGATGATGTTGGCTCGATGGGCCCAATTATATCGGTTCCCTACATTTTGAATGGCCAGCTAGCCAGCGTCGGGTGTAGCGGATTTGGATGCTGGTGGATGAATTCCCCATGAATTTGGCACGAGTGACACTGCTTCGCATATTCGAGGCAGTCCTGAACCATTGTGGGCCAATAGTAGCCCATTCTTTTGATCTTCAGCTTCATCTTTGGCCCAGCTTGATAGGAACCGTAAAGTCCGTCATGAGTTTCTTGGACAACCCTTCTTGCTTCTTCTGGTCCCAGGCATTTCAGCCATAGACAATCGAACGATCTCTTATAAAGAGTACCATTGAAGAAGGTGAAAGACAGGGCTCGCTTCATAAGCTAATATCTTGACGACGCGTCTTCGGGCGTTCGGTGGGATTTGAAGTAGTCTATGAAAACTTTTCTCTAATCCTTCACCTTTTCTTCATCCTCTAGTTGGAAGGCCTCTTGTTCGGTCGCTTCCTCTCCTTTAGACGTCTTCGGAGATATTTCTGTTGGTGCGAGAATCCGGCGACTTTGCACAGTGATCTTTACGTCATCGAGGTTTTCGTCGGCCAGTTCTTTAGCGAGCTTGGCTAACGCATCTGCCTTGCTATTTTCCGCACGCGGTATGCTTTTTAGGGTATAGGAGGGGATTTGTGTCAGCAATTGCTGCACTCTCTCGCCATATTTTACCAACTCTGGTTTGCATGTCTGATAGTCGCTATTTACTTGGCTAACGACCAGCTGAGAGTCTCCATATATGAGAGGGTTTTCGATCCCCATGTTGACAGCAATCTCGAGACCTACTATCAAGGCTTCATACTCGGCTTCATTGTTTGTTCTTGGCTCCGTCAAAGAAAGGGTAAAACGCATAATCCCTCCTTATGGAGTCACAAAGATAAGGCCCACCCCGGCTTTAATCATAGGGGTATTTTGCTTTCGCTTCTTCAAGGAGGATGCTCCATCGAAGTAGAGTTCCAATCGGGTATCACTCCCTTCCTTCTTCCCGTCGATTGTGTCGAACGCATGTTCACCTGGCAATTCGCAATTTAAGGGAGAATCAGCTGGTATCGGATGCTTAGCGAGAAAGTCGGCGATGGCCTGGCCATTTATTGCCTTGAGGGGTCAATATGCTATCGAGAACTCCATTAAGAAGATGGCCCATTTGGCAAGTCTTCCCGTTAGCATGGCTCTTGACATCAAGTACTTGAGAGGATCCACCTTTGATATGAGATGGACCTCATTTGCTAAGGCGTAATGTCGGAACTTTGTTACTGCGAAGATCAGTGCCAGGCAATGCTTTTCAATGGGGGAGTAGTTATTTTCTGCCCCAAAGAGAACTCGACTCAAATAATAGGGAGCTCTATCCTTCTTTTGGTCATTCTCTTGTGCTCATAGCGCGCCTAAAGAACCTTCAAGGGCTGTTGTGTACAGGATGAGGGGCTCTCCCTTGACCGGCGCGGTCAGTACCGGCGGGTTCTGCAGATATTGCTTGATTTCGTCCAGTGTGCTTTGGAATTTATGATCCCAAATGAACGGGATCCTCTTCTTCATTAGATGACTGTAGGGGCGGCATTTGCCGGAGAGGTTAGCTATGAATCGCCAGATATACGCGAGCTTTCCTTGAAGAGACCGCAATTGTTTGAGAGTTCTTGGCGCAGACATTTCCGTAATCGCTTTGATCTTCGATGGGTCTATTTCGATACCCCAGTGTCGTATGATGAATCCTAGGAACTTGCCTGAGGAAACTCCAAATGCGCATTTCAAAGGGTTCATCTTCAGATTATATTTCCGAAGACGCCGGAACACTATTTTCAAATGCTCCCAGTGTTCCTCGTATGATTTGCTTTTCACCATGAGGTCATCGATATAACATTCAACAATCTCATGTACGAGGTCATCGAAGATCTTTGTCATGGCCCTCTGGTAGGTGGCGCCAGCGTTCTTTAGACCGAATGGCATCACTTTGTAGCAGAATAAGCATAGCGGAGTCCGGAAAGCAGTGTGCTTTTGGTCTTCAGGGTGCATCTTGATTTGGTTGTACCCTGAGAATCAGTCCATGAAGGAGAAGACTTCATGGGTGGATGTGTTATCGATCATCAGCTCGGTAACAGGCACTAGGAAATTATCTTTCGGATAAGCTTTGTTGAGATCCCGAAAATCTACGCAGATGCGTACTGTCCCATTTTTCTTCATTACCGGAACGATATTGGCGATCTAGTCAGGGTATTGAACTTCTTGGATGAAGCCGGAGTCAATTAGCTTCTTGACCTCGGCATTGATACTCATCTCAAGCTCGAGCTGTATTCTTCTAGGCACCTGTTTGGCTGGCTTGATGTACGGCGATATCGCCAGTTTATGCACAGCTATCTCTGGATCTAATCCCGGCATCTCGGAATAGTTCCATGCGAAACAATCTTTATACTGCATAAGCACGTCCTTTAACGTGGCTACCTGTTTCTCAGATAGCAGTTCACTGACAAACGTTGGCCTTGGCTCGTTTGCCGTCCCCAAGTCGATTTTTCTCAGGTTGTCCCCTGTGGTGTGTATCCCATCTTCCAGCTCTTTTGGCGCCGATGAAAATTCTGAAATCAGCTCGTTCTCATCTTTATTTGCGAAGCATTGGGAGAGGTCGTCCATATTCTCGTGCTCTCCCTCCTTTGAGAATGTTATCATATGGCATTAATGAGCTCGTTTCCAAGCTCGATGCTGATCTAGACTTACCCTCGCGGCATGGGTTGCTTTTGGCTCATGCTTTCGTGGTGGGGTCACCTTCCAACTGTCAGATAGAGCAAACCTATCTTGCTGATACTGGTCTTCGACCCAGTCTTTGAATGTGAAGCAGTTTTCAAGAGGATGTCCCACTACTCGGTGGTAGGAGCAATAATCCGGGTGATGGCCTTCATTTATTTGTTCGGGGCGCTGAGACTCCGGGAGCACCATCATTTGATGTTTTATGACAAGGTCGAAGATTTTCCTTGTCTTGTCTTGAGGGAAAGAGTACTCCCGACCCATCTTTTTTATAAATGACGGATTCCAGCTGACTTTTCCTCGCTCGCGTGGGTTCTTGGATCCGTTTTGCTGTCTCGGAATGCCGTCCCTGTTCTTGACCTTGCTGTTGTTTCTACGTCGGGCTTTCTTTTTGCCATGAGAGCGTACAGCGGGTTGGGGGTGAAAGGGATTGTCATCCTCCGTAACCTGCTGAATGATACGTTGCGTCCTAGTTTTTTCGTAAATGGCCATTTCGCGGCTGTGGTCATCCTGAACCCCTTGGCCTGCTTCTCTTATTAGCTTGTCAATCTGCTCTTTGAATGACGGACTTGATATTCGTACGGCGGGATCTCGTTCTGGTTCGACATCAACGCTGTCCGGAAATGTATTCGATTCTCCACCGGAGTTATTTATGACATGGCAGCCATGGAATTGCTCTCGTTTCTTGGACCGAACGTATCCAAGGCCATTCGTCTCCATTCTCCCGTTGGGTATTTTTCGTTGAGTCCCGGGAACGTCCCAAATCTTGTTATAGAACCGGGCTTGTCGAGCAGTCTATTTGAAGGGTACGCCTTGGCGTCTTAATAGCCTTTTCAGTCGCTCTGCGTAGTATCTGGGCAGATAGATTGGTTGAAGCCTGTCGAGCGCAGGTTCGGCACCGTGCCATACTTCTTTCTCCACTTTAGTCTCAGTGGATTGGTAGAAAAGGATCGCCTTTTGACTTCTTTGCCTAGGAGGGACGTGGAAGGTCTGCAGCTCTTTCACATTGTACATATCGAGTGTATCAAGTTCTTTATAGTGCCGCTGCGGAACCATGGTAATCTTTAAACTCTGGTCAGCTCTAGCAAAGGTCTGTATTGACGGGTGGACGGAGAATACTGCGTTGGCATTGTCCTCAGAGTCACCGCCAAAGACTAGCATAGGAGTAAATGGTCCTGGCCTATTGCCTTGGGTTTGTCCAGAGTAGACCATCTTTTCGTCCTCCTCGGTATCGCTCCCAAATATCGGGATAGTGGCGATGGCTTTTTGCTTGTTCTCCAGTTTGCGACATCTTTCCATGTCTTCGAAGTCTGGTAAGAAGTACTTGGCGTCTTCATATTTGCGAACTTCAGTTACGGAGAATGGGTTCAGCTCCCCTGTAACTGTGTACTCGAGGCCGTCCTTGAAGTACTTTATACACCGATGTTGTGTAGAAGGGATGATGTTGTACTCATGTAACCAAGGCCTGCCGAGCAAAGCGTTGTAGCAAGTTTGGGCGTCAATAACGTGGAACTTGATGTCAGTGACGAGCAACCCGAAGTGTAATGTCAGTATTACAGACCCGAGCATTTGCGATGATTGGGAGTCAAAACCGGAGATGGTAATTTTATCCCGAGCCAGGTGCTGCACGTTCATGCAAATCTTCTTTAACATCCTTACATTGAGAAGGTTGACGGAGGACCCGTTGTCGACCATGATTTTTCCTATCTTGATATTGTGACAATACCCAGTTACATACAGCGGACGATTGTGGTCGCACGTTCCTAGAAGGAGGTCTTCATCGCTGAAGGTGATATCAGCCGTGTGGACTTCTTCTAGCTCGTCCTTCATCTTTTCTTCCGCCAGGAAGGCTTGAAACTGGTCGGGCTCTTGTAACGCCTTGATCAGGGAATCTCGTGCTTCTTTAGACAGGAGTAGGGCATCCAAAATACTCAATTGTGAAGGTATCTTCCTCAGATGTGCCAGGACATTGCAATCCACCTTGTTCTTCTTGGGCGGGTCCTTGGCTGTGAACTCTTCAACGAATCTATCATCAAGGGCAATCTCCTCAGGGACTTTTCCTTTCCTATGTCCCTTTTGCCCAAACCTTTGTTTGAAGCTCCGAGATTCTTTTCAGGCAACGTACGGTTACGCAGCTAAATGTTCTCACAGTTCTTCATCTCCTCTTCTTTTTTAGAGGTAGATTCCTTGAAGAGAGGGCCGAGAGCTATTTCTTCGTCAGAATCGCTCCCGTAGGTAAGAACATAAGGTTTTGCTCTTGTCGGGATGGCATCAACCATATGACAGTTACCGGCTGTTCCTTCACGCTCGTCTGTCGTGCTTCTCTGCTCCCGACGGGCTTTGCGTTTCATTCGCTTGAATTGTTGTCGATGGGCAACGTATCCCTGCCACCACTTCTTAAAGGTATTGCACTCCTCGGTGGGGTGCGTGACCTTCCGATGGTATAAGAAGTATTTCGGATGGACATCCAGTTCGTCGGGATACGTATTCCCGGAAGTATCTTCTTTGGAAGGTGGCAGCTTCATTCCCATTGATAGAGCTTTGGCGAACCGCTTCCTTATCTTGATTCTACTTCTGCTGGGGGCAAGGGCACTTTGATCCGGTTAAGGTACTTTATAGTTTCTCATTACCGGAGCTTTTTCGGTCTGACACCGACGCTTGGCCTTTTCGTTGATGGCTGCTTCATGTTCTCGATCAGCTTTGCTCTTTTGAAGAGCTTCGTTCAGCAGCTTGTCGATAAGATCATCTGAAGGTTCCATTGGTTTTGGTTCTGGATCTGCCCCCAGTTTCTCTATGTCGGGAGCTTCTTTGCCGTTTATCAACGAGTGAGAGATCTTGTGGCAGCTTGCCACATACTCCTTGGGTTCTTCTGACGAGTCGTCTCTTTCATCGATGTCACTGTCTCTGTTTTCAAGAATATGCTTGAGAAATTCTTCCAGTATGACTGGAGTCCACGCTTTTTGGTTGTATTCCTCCAGCGCGTCGATGTACTTTTGCAGACCCGTACGATTGCCGTCGAGCTGCATGGGCTTCTTGGCCTTCTTCTTTTTCTTTGAAGACTTCGGAGGCTTGGCCTGGAGGTTTTGCCCATCGTTACCAACTTTCAGCGTAGGACGCGGCTTCAACATTCTGTCAATGATCTCAGGCTCCAGCGGGCTCTTCCACCTAATCGCCGGACATGCTTGAAGATCCTTCAGCATTCTTTTAGTTTTAGCTGAAAGGACCACTTCCCACGGAGCTTCTTCAATAAATGAGCATGATTCCCCCGGCGTATCCACCTTCTTAGGAGCGTGCTGCTGCGGCGGGTTTACCTTCCAGTTTTCGGACAACGCGAACTTGCCCTGCTGGTACTGGTCTTCGACCCAGTTTTTAAAGACATAGCAATCTTCGATTGTGTGGCCCACTATTTGGTGGTAGGGGCAGTAATTAGGATTTTTGACATCGCCCGATTGCAGTAGGCTTCTCGGATCCGGCAGAGTGATGAGCTTGTTGCGCACCGCCGGTTCGAATATCTCCTCGTTTTGTCCCGGGGAAACGAGTAAGGACGTCTCAACATCTCTTTGAGGGCTCGCGGTCTGCTGTTATGGTGAATAACCGGTTTTGGGTCACTCGATTGTTATTGAGCGTTGGCGATGAAGGTCGCTTTCCTTTTGCCCTTTTCATTTCGAAGATCTGTCTTTGAAGAGGATGGCCTATGGCCCATCTGATCCATTTGGGTCAGTTTGTCAATCAAGGCCTGGAAGGTGATCGACTTGAAGAACATCATAAACTGGGATATAGTTGCCTGAGGATCAAGGGTCCCCACGAACATACCCACAGCAGGAGCTGCTTCTATGCGCTGTTCACACTTCGACCATAGGTTTCGCCACCGAATTGCATACTGAACCCAGGTTTCTCCCAGCTTCACTCTGGCGTTGATTAATGCCGTGATTAGGGTGCGCTCGCTTGCGCTTGCGAACCGCTGTGTGAACAGTAGTTCCATCTCCGTAAATGTCTTAACATAGTCATTTGGGAGCTCGGAGTACCATTCAAATGCCGTCTCCGCCAAGCTGTCGGCAAATTGGCGAAGCAATAGTTTGTCATCGCCTCCAATATTGCCGCATAGAGCTCTGAATTGAGCAACGTGTTGGTGCGGATTGCCCGTCCCCTTATACACATGGAATTTGGGAATTGTATATCCTGGCAGGTACTTAATTTGGTCGTACCAGCCTGGATGAGGTCGTCCAGTTCTGACTACTTGTCCTGCCGCTTTGTTCGTCTGATGAGCTCGTATTTGTTGAGCTATGTAGTCGTCAAGGGTAGATTTGGAGATCGTCTCCTCCCTGGCTGCTAATAAAGCCGGAGGAGGGTTCGATGTCTCCTCTCTGTCGTCTTCAATGATTACTGGAGGGTCTTCAGCTGGAGAATCCGGCTGGATCATCATCCCAACCATGTCTTGGAACAGAAGCGCCATTTGTTTTATATTAGCCGCTTGTTCCGCGGTCTCTTTATCTTTCTTTTCAATCACCCTCCGTAGGAATTCGGTGCCGGTCCCCTGCTCTTGGCGTTGTTCCGGCGGTGCTTCCGGGCTTTCTTTCTGCCCACTAAGTGCGGCCATCCTTGTCAATATCTCCTGGAGCTTTTGTTGTTGCTCCTGAGCTTTAGTCACAGATCGCGTGAGTGTTCGATGACTCATGGAAGCACGACTACCTTCATTTCCGGATGCCATGTAGACGGTATGTATAACCATGCCCCCAGACTTGGGGCGTTTGGATCCACCGCCTTTGATATTTGCCGCCAGTGGTGGGAGATTCTCAGGCCTTCTCTTTTTGTGGGAGGTCAAGGTTGAGGGGGCCGTTGCGGCAGGCATCCATGCAGATGATACCTTTCGTGGTATGGCGGTTGGATGGTTTTTCCCTTGCCGAGCCTTCGTCTTCTTCAGCCGGCGAAAGTAATCTTTGCCAATTATAGAGTCTTGGACTTTCCGTCAAACTCTATGGATCTTGAAGGACAACCGCTGAGGAGGCTGTTCCGGCTTCAGCTGTGTGTTGTTTTCGACAGGAAGAGGAGACTTCTTCAGTATGGCGGTTGGAGAGTTCTTGCACACCCTCCTGAGCAGCTCGAAGCTGTTCCCAGTTGGAACAACAACGTCAATTTCCACCATTGGAGATGGTGGGGTAAGTCAGAAGGGGAACTGCCCCCCAGCTTTCCACACTCGGCGCCAGTGGCGACGTCGAGCATGTCTTGCGGATGAGATCACTTTAGTTGTAGAAGCGACCTCGTCATGCCCTTGCTTTGATGAGAGGCTGCTGTTGATGCCAACCTGTCGAAGACTGACGTCCGTTGAGAGGAAACGTCTAACCTGTTGAAGACTGACTTTCGAATAGGGGAAGCACTTGTAACGACCTCACCCGTAGCAGGAATTGGAATGGCCAGTCTTGCAAAGACCGATCCCTTAGCAGGAGAAGCCCTTTTGACGGCTTCGTCTACCGGAGCTGGAATGGCTATTCGTTTTGGGATAACTCCTTCAGGTATTGCAAGCCTCTTTATGGGCCCAGTGGAGTTTTGGCTCAGCCTATCGAAGACTGAGGCGTTGGAATTGGACGACCCATTGAGAGGGGCCATGGTAGTTGCAAGCCGATCGAAGACCGATTTCTTTGGAGCCTCCTGTGATGGCATTGAAGCATTGAAGCTCATTGGAGGGAGCATGGTCCCGAAGAACAGTCCAGTGGTGGCCTGAGTCACCAGCTTCACTGGCATCATAAAGATGGAGGCCGCTTGGGGCCCATAAGTCACTCCTCCAACAGGGACGGAGTGGTAGTTGTTATTGCAATGGGTACAGTTGGAAGCCATCGACGTCATCTTCTCTTCTGCATGGAGCAAGACACCAAATCTTAGTACCTCGAATTCAGGGGCAACCATACTACACCGCGATCCGTTCGCGAACACGACACACGAAGTGTGGAGTAGAAAGAGGAAAAGGTCCTACCGGGCGTGCCAGAATCTGTTTACCACCGAAAGATGCGACCGGGACGTTAGGACGTCTGGCCTGAATTTTAGGGGCAGATGCTATTTGGATTTATCCGTCCACCCCTCCAAAGATGCCAAGTTGATTTATGGCACCGCGTATCGGAGGTTTGGACGGATGCGGCCGTTGTAGCAGACTTCATTAGATTCCCCCTCGTTGTGAGGGGTTTTTGATTGTGGGGACGCTCTTCTCTGCAGGCGCAAGCCCCTGCAGTTAATTACGTTACCGCATCGCGGTAACCACTTTCTCCTGCTCCAGAAGGTCACTTCGTGTCATGTGTGTTTGTTTTATTTTTTGGTTGCCAGTGGATTGTATACAGAGACTGATTTGTGTTGTCGCCCGTAGGACGTAGATTAGTCCAAATCCGTATTTTCTTAGATTTGGGCTTGGTTTGATTTAAGGATCGTTAACCTTATTTGAGATTAATATCAACTTAAATATTTGTTAAGAATACGTTAATCCGATGTTGGACTAAGATCTACTTAACGGGGGTTCGGGATCGTTTTTGATCCAATGAAAGAGCATTTGGGCTCTATCGTTTTAGTTTATGGACGTTACGGTTCATAGCTAGTTTAAGGACATTACGGTCCGCAGCTAGTTTAAGGACATTACGATCCAGAGTTAGTTTAAGGACATTATGGTCCAGAGTTAGTTTAAGAACATTACGGTCCAAGGAATTGTTGATTGTCGGGACCCGTCATCTCTCTGAAAACGTTGAAGAATTACAACGACATATATCAGAGGTGTGGGGAGATGTACCCTCGAACCGATATCAGTTGGGAGATCTATAGTTGGGTTTGGGACTAAGACCTATTTAGAAAAATTGTAGGCACATAGGCTCGGTTGATCTTAATTAGGGTCTTTTGGTCAACTTGGACTCAGCCCACTCAGTTTTTGAATAAAGTGTTAAACACTTGTTTGGGCTCGGTCCTTTTTCTGTGCAACAATGCTGAGCATTGATATGTGCTCCGACGTTCACCCTATTTTTTGTTTTTTTATGGAGTATTAAACACTCTTTATGGCGCTGGGCTTTATTTGCAAAGCGCTTTATGTTAAACAACGCCCACGTAAGGGGCACGTGAGGCGCTTAGCGTTGAGCGCCAACCACTGAGTGTAGAGCACTCTTTATTTTAGCAGTGCCCACGTGAGGGGCGCGTGGGGCGCTTAGTGCTGAGCGCCAACCACTGAGTCGGAGCACTCTTTATTTTAGCAGCGTCCACGTAAGGGGCACGTGAGGCGCTCGGCGCTGGGCGCCAACCACTGAGTGCTAAGCACTCTTTGTTAACCAGCGCCCACGTGAGGGGCATGCGAGGCGCTCGACACTGTTTTCTTCTTTGTGCATTTTTCTGAAGAGTTCAATTCTTCATTCTCCCCTGGATCTTCAATCCCCAAGAACAAATTCATCCCCACGAGAATTAAATTCTCATTTGTGGAAGACCTGTCTCATGAATCTCATATCCAGGGAAAGAACTATGTTCTTTTATAAGGGTTAAACCCTTGGGTATGCAGATGAGATACTATGATCTCTATTTACCTTGAAGAAAGTTCTTCTTCTTTCTTCTATCTTTAAAGCTCTTTTTGCTTGCTCTTCTTTTTGTACATGAAGTTTATGCGGGGGGGTCCTCTGTACAAGACTTGAGGTCTTAGGGCCTTTATATAGTGGAGGCAGGTTTGTTGATTTAGTTAAAGAAATCTCTCATTGAGAGATCCTCAATTGATTTGGGGATTTTATCCACCGTTGGATCTTTGATCCAAAGACTTCTGTTTTACAGAAGATATTTTTCTTGTTTTTTTAACAAAATTGGGAAAATATTTTCTATACAGAGCTTATTCTGTAATTTGGTGATTTTTAATCACTATTGGATCTTTAATCCAACGGTGCTCTATTTTACAGAGCGTAATCTTTCTTGTTTAGAAAGATTGGGGAAATATTTTTCCATACAGAGCTTATTCTGTAGCTTGGTGATTTCCACCATTGGATTTTTAATCCAACGGTGCTCTGTTTTACAGAGAGTAATCTTTCTCGTTCAGAAAGATTTGAGGAACATTTCCTCAACAGAATTTAATTATGTGTTTCGATGATTTATCATCTCCGTTGGATCTTTGATCCAACAGCAGAGAACTTTTAGTTCTGGCACCAGCGCCCTCGTGCGGGGCACGTAAGGCGCTGCCTCAGAGTTTTTAACTCTTGGCGCTGACGCCCTCGTGCAAGGCACGTGAGGCGCTGCCTCAGAGTTTTTAATTCTTGGCGCTGGTGCCCTCGTGCAAGGCACGTGAGGCGCTGCCTCTTTCAAATTTTGAACAGAGCTTTGCTCTTTTATTGGGGGGAAACACCCCTCAAGTTATACTAAATTACAATAAGGACCCTAGTAAACATAGGTTTAAACGGGACCAGTCTCTTGAGCCTCAGGAGCCGGAGATATGGGTGCTTTCCTATTTAAGGTAGACAATTTAACAAACGGTGTAATCAACACGATAATTGTCTTGGAAAAAGACACAAATCCTGCCGTCCATGTGGAGCAGTTACCGATAATATCAAAATAATCAGGATTTCAAGTTCTTTTAAAAGCGCCTGACTCAGACCGAGTCTTAATCTAATCGATCTGACTTGAATGTGATTCAAGTATAAACTTACAAAACAACATGATTCAACACGAATCCGTCTGTACAATCTATTTCAATATAAACTTACAAAACAACATAATATTAATAAATAAAGTTGCTGTTCATTTACATCTTATCTCTTATGTACATTTTATTTTATATTGCTTAGATACGCTTAGCGTGTTTACTTCTGAGTAAATGTGTAGCGTCCTCGTCGCGTCCTCTGCCCGTATACTAGGAAGTGGGACGTGACAGTCAGTCCCACAGCCATTGGTATGTTTCACCTAAGATTATATATAGGTGCTCACTGGGGGTGGGTACACTGGACGGACTCGCCCAGAACTGCTAGATGGTATTATACCTAGCGTCAGATGACATTTCTCATGTGGCATATGTGCAGATAGTTTGTCGACCTGAGATCGTCATTTATCTTGTGTGAGTTCCCACTGTACTTTGATTACTACCCTACCACGGCTTTATCGAGTCGTGCAAACAGGTTTAGTTAGGTACAGTCCCGAGCCGCATGAAGGCAGTGCGTGATTATTAGGGATTCGTCTCTTCCAGTATAGGGAGTCGATGTCGCACTGTGTTTGGTTGGTCAACACCATAAACCCCTGGGCAAGGCAGTTGATAATTGTTGATAGATAGATTAGTAGTTTCTCGGATGGTCTTGAGCTACACCATCATGACTTATCAGGTTAGTAACCACCTCCTAAGCCCGGTATGCGATACTCTCATACGAACAGACATAATCGTACGAAAATTGTCACGGTCAGGCTCAGTAGGAAATCAAATGGGTTTGCCCGTCGACCTTCTTTTTGACAGGTACCTGAGTAGTCGTTCCGTACAGCTAGTGCCACTGACGCGCTTATGGTTAAACCCTCTGCCAGCGTACTGTCGGGTCTTTAGAGTCCCACATAGAGAGTTTTCCTGGTTCAAGCGAAACAATATAGAGGCCGTATGTTTAAATGTATCGCTTTCCGATTAATTACATGTACCAGTTACGCGAAATTTAATCGGACAGGTTGTAATACTAGCGGACTTAGAATTAAGCCGGATTGTTAAATCAGATATTGATTTAATGATAATATTATATTGGTAGTATTATTCTATCTCTAGGATATTCATATTTTGGTACGAATACGGGTATGTATATATGGTAGAAAGTGTTTTGTATTTATACAAAATACATTCTAGAAAGAGGACACCTCATTCATGTATTAACCATTTATTCTTATATTTGGAAATGGGGTAGAGGGTTATATGGCAAATGAGAATGGTGTGAGGCGTGGCCAAATGAATTTTTAATTCATTTGGATTTACTATTTAAGTATGGTTCTCATTTTTAATTGTGAAAATGATTTCACAAAAGAGAATGGTCATGAGATTTTTCACAACCTCACTCTCATTTTCTTGAGCTCCTTCTCTCTCATCTTTTCTTCCTCAACCCTAAACCTTTCTCATGTGTTGAGATACATAGAGTTTAAAGATAGATAAACACTACTAAGAATCTCTACATCTCCTAAACAAACTAGATTAGCAAATTATTTTGTTCAGTTGCTTCTTTTTGAAGTGTAAGCTTGAACCTCATACTCTCGGGTGGATCGTCTTTGACGAGAGAAGACTGACATCAAGCTTGATTTAGGACCGCGAGGAGCTTAAGAAGAGGATTTAGAAGCCCCGAAGGATACGATCTCATAGGTATAAAATTCTATCATGTTAGAATACAACTTATGAAGTTTTTGCTAGTTAGGGTTTATAGTAGTTCTTGGTTTAGTTGTCGATGTTGCATACTTTAGAATCGTTTTTTAAAAATTCTGCCTCTCTACAAACCCCGTAGAGTGTGAAATATTGACTTATATGGTATCAGAGCCACTCCATAAGCTTTAGATAGCTCATAGCGACGTTAGAATTCCGTCGTTTTTATCGCGCACGAACTGCCGACAAAAACAGTCCCAAAAATTAATGTTTTGACTTGTTTACACACTCCGCGGGCTCACGGTTTGAACCAAGAAGTTGCGGGGTGGTGCTTGGGTACCCTGGAGAAACCCCGGGGGGACCAAAGGTTGGGACCACCCCCGAGAACACCAAGTGGTGGCCTTAGGGGGGACCCGAGAGCACCCCATATGGGTGCTCTCGGGTCTGCCTATCCATAGGGACCACCTCATGGTAGCCCCATGGGTTGGATACCCTTCCAGGCCCCCTAGACATATATTAATTTCGTACTCTTTGCCCCTGTGAAGATTTGGACAGATTTTGAGTTTATTTCGACTCCCGGATTGGTTTAAAACGAAAGTTTTTAGGACTTTAGAGTGTTGAAAAATTGGAAGTGTTTGCTAATTGTGCACGGAATTCCAACGTCGTGGTTTTCCTTACTTGCTTTTGTGATACGTATATGTGTTGTTAAACGTCTTCTAATCACTTTACGTCGATTAGAAGGGGTTGCACATATCTTATGATGTTCTGATGGTAATGGTTTAATGGATCGTCATGTGAATGGCCCCGTATAAATTTAGATGTGAGATGTGAGTGAATGATGTAATTCATGTAATAATTTATGTATATTCTTTTATTGGGACACATCTGGGTTGAGGATGATGTCACCGGCTGTATATTATATTTTTATTTCTGCATCTAGGATTGACCCACGGAGGAGTGCACAAAATACCGGGTTTTAGAATTCGGTGGGTGGCCATCTCGAGGAGTCAAGATCTGGGTCACCCAATTATAGGATTGGCGGGTAGCTTGCCGCACTCATAAGGGTCTAGGATAGTTCACACTCGGCTATTCACATGACCGTAGAGGATTGTGTTTCATAGGTGGCTCAATGAAATGCAAAGTTCATAGTTGATCTATTTTTCCATTCTCTGGGATATTGATATCTGCTTGTGATGCTTATCATGCCTGTGATGAATGGTTACATCTCTCTCTCTCTCTCTCTGTATACATACATACATACATACATACATACATACATATATATATATATATATATATTGCATCCGTGCTAGCCCTGCCTCGCTCTGCCGGTAGTTAAGTAACATAATGGTGCATGACGGGGACCCGTGGTGAATGCGGATGGCATATACGTACATTCTATTTTCGTTGTTTTATGGCGTGATAGGATTTTAATTGATGGGACCGCATTAATCTTAATTAACGCAAGAAAATAAACCTAAAAAGATGTTGGAACAATTTGAAAAACCACTCGGTTTTTTTCAAAACACTCGTTTAAAAAGCGGAGCTTGAACCACTCCTTTTTCAAAGCTATCGTTCCTTCAACGATATCAAGTTCATTATGTTCAAGGTTTTCGCAAAAACCATCCGTAGCCCTCCATCATTTCAAATGGGTAGCACATCGTATTCATGCTATATTTGTTGGCCTTTGTCAAGGTATAGTGAATGGTAGCGGTGTGTTACTTGTTTGTAGCATAGACAGATGCATTGGTTTAAGATAGTCGTAGAGCTTATTGGCCTTCGTCAAGGGTGAGTACGGGTGGGTCTAAATTAATTAGGACAATGACGGGAAGAACTTGATTTGTGTCTTATGATTTATTAGCCTTCGTTAAGGTCATAAGAGCTTGGGGAAAAAATCATATCGGGAGTTTCAAAGATTAAAGAAACTTGCAGATTGAGCATGCCTTATGGAGTGTGGTGACTAGAGTGGCCTCCATCTAGGTCATCACATGATGATAGTTGGATCCCAATCCCACTGATGAGTAGGATTACTCTTAAAAGATATTTTTCGCTTCACAATTAACTAACCTATTAGGTGTCTAGAAAGTGTTAACGGGGCTACGTCTCTGCAGAAACGATATTTATTTTAATTAGATCCATGTGAGAGCACGGGGAACCTTCCTCAGAGTATCAACACCCACCCGGCTGAACGGTTAGCAAACTTGTAAAGTGTAAATGACCCCGACTAATTCTCTTTTTAAGATTTGATAGAGAATTCGATGAAACGGTGGGAGCCATCCTGGTTAGATAAAATAATAATCCAATCTAATCTTGCTAGAGTATACACCGAGTGTTTCTTTTCTCTCTCTTTGACAACAACCATGACAGGATTTAAACTACTGCTTGAAAAAATACACTGACTGGGCCAAACTATAAAGATTGGCTGAGGAACGTCAATATTTCACTCACTTATGACAAAGTGGCATATGTCCTCACCAGTACTGCTCCCCAGATCCCAAGGATGGATTCCACGGTTGCGGACATCGAGCTCTGCAAAACGTGGAACCTGGATTGCGAAAAAATTAGGTGCATTGTGCTGGCTTCAATGAACAATGAACTTCAGAAGCAGCATGAGAAAATGGACATAAAATCCATTATTCTCCATTGTAAGGATTTGTATGGAAAGCACTTCCGTATCACAAGGTACGAGACCTCAAAGAAATTATTCCAGATAAGGTTAGCTGTCGGATCACCTGTAGGAGAACACGCCCTAAAGATGATCAATCTCATTGAAGAGCTCGCAAACCTAAGATGCACGTTAGAGAATGAGTTGTACATCGATTTAATTCTACAATCCCTTCCTCACACATTCTCTCAGTTCGTGTTAAATTTCAATATGCACGGGATGGAAGCTGATCTTCCAAAGCTCCTCAACATGTAGAGGGTAGTTGAGAGCTCCTTGAAAATGGAGAAGGCACCTGTTCTTATTATTGGGGAATCTTCCTCGTCTAAATCCAAAGCTAAAACTAAGGAGAAGAAGAAGAAGTCCCCTACCAAACCGAAAGGAGGTGTCAAAAAGGTGCAAGGAACGGACAATTCGGGAATAGTGAAAACTAGAAAGGATGAGTGTTACTACTGTCACAGGAAGGGTCACTGGAAAAAGAATTGTAAGGCTTTTATAGCCAAAGTCAAAGACGCGGAGCAAGGTGATGCTTCGGCTTTAGGTGTCTTCATGGTTGAAAACAGTTTTTCATTTAACTCTACATCATAGGTACTAGATATCGGTTCTAGTTCTCAAATCTGTAATTCTTTGCAGACACTGAGAACCGTAGAGTGCTGAAGGCATGTGATATGACCCTTAGGGTTGGCAACAAAGCAAAGTAGATGCTGTTGCAGTGGTGGATTATCACCTGGGTTTGACGAGTGGACACATTTTAGAGTTGTATAGCTGTTTTTGTGTACCTAGTATACCGTGTAATATTATATCAATATCTTTGTTGTCTAATGAAAGATACAATTTTGCACTTGAAAGAAATATTATGAACATTCACTTAAATCAAGAACAGATTGGGTCAGGCACACTAGATAATGGTATACGCACTCAATCAACATAAAGTTTTCAACATCCAAAACACACTCAAAATAAAGGCTCCAGTTTCAAACTAAGCTTTCTTATGGTATTGTAGACTTGGTATATTAATGATACAAGCTTGACTAAGTTATATAAAGATGGATATTTAGATCCGTTCGAATATATATATCGTATGCAACTTGTCAATCATTTATCAAAGGAAAGATAACCAAATCTCCGTTCACATGACATGGATAAAGAGCCACTGAGCTCTTGGGACTCATACACAGCGACGTATGTGGTCCGATGTCTACAGATGCACGAACCAGTTACTCCTACTCCATCATTTTTACTGATGATTTCTCAAGGTATAAACATGTATTCTTAATGAAATATAAATTCGAGGATTTTGAGAAATTCAAGGAGTATAAGAATGAAGTGGAGAAACAAACATGTAAAAGTATCAAGATACTTCGATCCCAATCCTGATCCCCACAGATGAAGAGACTTTTGCTCTGGGTAGTAGTCCCGAATTAGCACAAAGACTTCTCGATCCGTAGGCGCGACAGCAAAAGCGCTCTCCGAACGGACATAAGGAAAGAAGGAATCGGAAGCCATAGTGCCTGAAAAGAAAAACCCGTAAAGAGTTAGTTATCGACACAATGTAATTAACTACAACTAAGGTCCTTAGCATCTGTACTCCACTGTGGTATATTAAAGTCACTACAGTCCAAGGAAAAAAAAGGAGGGGACAATGGGCCCTACAAAATCAAGGTGACGCCTCATCAATGATGAGACATGCACACATTATGAGAATCCAAAACGATTCTCATTAAATGAGAAATCTCATTAAGCGGTGGAGTCGAAAACTCCTAATGTTCTTGAAGAACGTGTTCTACAACAGAACCCTAAAAAGAAAAGAGGAATAAAATTTCCAAAAAATTTAAAAATTCCCTAGTGCTAAGCTCTGTCATATAAACTGGAATCAAATTCCTCCGATGATGGGATTAAATCCCAGAAATCCCCATGGGAAATATACTGGAATTAAAGTTCAGAGAACTCTTAAAGATCGTAGTTAATAATAGGGTAAAACCCTAAGATCTCCAAAACCCATGGTCTACCCAGATAAAGTTTTTTTTAAGATCTATAAGAGACCATTTCAAGAAAAAGAGCCAAACACTGTTAATGAGTTTAAAATCCAAAACAAAAAAGATTTTGTTTAAGAGTTAAAAAGTTGGTCATAAATCTTACCAATTTTCTTAAACAGGGTTCAACTCTAAGAGTTTGTTTGGGCAGAGATCTAAGATCTGAAAAGAGAATTAAATTCTCAAGGAAGAAAAAGGAAGATGATGAAACGACAGTAATCTCAAGGGCCAAAGGCTCTATTTATAAGATGTGAAGGGACAGTTCTCCCTAAGAAATCAAACGGTGAAAAAAGTGACACCGCTGCACCCACGTGTGAGTCACGTGGGAACAACGGTGGGGGGCATTTGTTCCCCTAAAAATAAAAAATATATATATAGAAAGAGCAAAGCTCTGTTGAAAGCTAAAGGGGCAGCGCCTCACGTGTTTTTCATGAGGGCGCCAGGGCCAGCACCATTTTTGTGATGGCGCTGCACGTGCTCCTCACGTCGACGCCAATGTGCAAAGCACAGAAACGCTTTATGAGTAAAAATTAAATTCTTATATGAAGCCGCACGTGCTCATCACGCGGGCACCAATATGCAAAGCACATGAGTACCCATCATAAGAATTAAATTCTTAAGTGGCGCCCACATGCACAATACGTGAGCGCCTGCGCCCAAGTCAAGATCAATAGAATTAAATTCTACATGAGAACTTGGGATACTCTCTGTTAAACAGAGCTGTTGGATCAAAGATCCAATGGAGATGATAAATCATCAAAATATAGAATTAAATTTTATTAGAAGAAAATATCTCCCAAATCATTCTAAATAAGAAAGATACTTTCGGTTGGATCAATGATCCAATAATTGAATAAAATTCTACTTTGGGAATATATTCTCTCAATCTTTCTAAACAAAAAAAATTGCTCTCTGTAAACCAGAGAACCTTGGATTAAAGATCCAATCGTGATTAAAAATCACTATTTTACAGAATAAATTTTGTATATGGGAAAATATTTTCCCAATCATCTTAAAAACAAGAAAACATATTTTGTAAAACAGAAACTCTCGCATCAAAGATCCAACGGTGGATAAAATTCTCCAACTCAATTTTGAGACCAATTAAATCAATTGGAATCTCTCGATGAAAGATTTTCTCAAAACCAATTAACAATTTGCCTCCACTATATAACGGACCCGAGACTTCAAGTCTCAGGGAGAGACAGACACAAAGAGAGGAACCCCCCATAAGCTTCTGGAAAAAAATACAGAAAGCTTTCAAAACAACAAAGAATTTAATTCTCAAAGAGGAAGACTTCCCTTTCAAAAAAAAACCTAGGTAAAGAAAACACAGAGATCAAAATATATCTTTTACCTATTTTAAGGGTTTAACCCTTCTCAAAGAACTTAGTTCTTTTTCTGGATCAGAGATTCACAAGATGAGTCTCCCATAAGTTAAGAATTTAATTCTCATCGGGATGATACTGTTCTTGAGAATCAAAGATTCAAAAAAGAATTAGGTCCAAAAGAAAAACAAAAGGAAAAAGAACTTAGTTCTTAAATAAAAACCTGATCCCAGATCTTCAAAAAACGAAGATCTTGGTGATCATTAATGGTCAAAGTGCCATTAACAGAGATTTGATCTCTATAAAAGGAAAAAAAATAGCGCCTCACATATTTCCCACATGGACGCCCTTTTATTAGTGCCTAGCGCCTCACGTGAAAAACTCGCGGGCATCTAAAACAGAAGGCCAGCGCCTCACGTGAAACACACGTGGGCGCTAAATAAAAGTGCTTAGCACTCCATATATAGCCAAAACGCCGCAGTGCTTAGTACTAATTGGGCAGTGCCCAGCGCCTCACGTGCTCCTCATGTGGGTGCCACACAAAAAGTGCTTAATACTTCATATACAGCCAAAACGGCTGAGTGCTTAGCACTGAATGGGTAGCGCCCAGTGCCGCACGTGCTCTTCACGTGGATGCCATATTAAAAGTGCTTAGCACTTCATATACAGCCAAAACGGCTGAGTGCTTAGCACTGATTGGGCAGCGCCGCACGTGCACCTCACATGGACGCCATAAAAAGTGCTTAGCAGTTCATGATTAGTCTAAACGACTAAAGTGTTCAACACTCATTGGGCAGCGTCCATAACTGAATGCTTCACATGATACCCATGTGAGCGCCAGAGCTTCAAACAAGTGCTTAGCACTTTTTCATAAAAACAAAGGGGCTGAACAAACAGAGCCCAAATAAGTGCTTGACACTTTTACATAAAAAGAAAAGAAATGACTAAGCAAACTAAGCCCAAATTGGTTAAGTCTCTGAAGTTTTCTTGCAGCTGAGCCCAAATTTTCTTTTGCTGGATCTTAAGTAAAAATGATCCTAAAACGTTGTTAAGTTGATCTGAGTCTCAAATAAGACTAATGTATCCTTAGCAAAAACAAACTGAGCCCCAAATGCTCACTTATATATTTAAGTTGACCTTAATCTCAAACTAGATTAACGGTCCTTAAATAAAACAAAATATTTTTTAACCAAAGGAATATATAACCTAAGTTCAAAACCCCGTCAAGCAAATCCTTGACCCAAGCCCAAATCTAAAACATACAGATTTGGACTAATTCGCGCCCTACGGGCGACGACATAAACTAGTCTCCGTATACAGTCCACGGGCAACCCCATAAAAACAAACACAACACGACACGAAGGGAACTTCTGGAGAAGGAGAAAGTGGTTATCGCAATGCGGTAACGTAATTAACTGCAGGGGCTTGCGCCTGCAGGGAAGAGCGTCTCCATAATCAAAAAACCCTCGCAAATGAGGGGGAATCTGATAAAGTCTGCTACAACGGTCGCATCTATCCAAACCTCCGATATATGGTGCCATTAATCAACTTAGTATTTTCGGAGAAATGGATGGAGAAGTCCAAATAGCATCTGACCCTAAATTCTGGCCAGACGTCCTAACGTCTCGGTCCGATTTTTCGGCGGTGAACAGATTCTGGCACGCCCCGTGGGACCTTTTTCTCTTTCCACTCCACATTTTGTGTGTCATGTTTCGCGAACAAAATCGTGGTTCACTATGGTTAGCCTTGGATTCGAGGTACTAAAATTTGGTGTTTTGCTCCTGTGCAGAGAAAATCGATGGCTTCTCAATGCACTGCATGCAACAGCAACTCTTTCTCCACCCCAACTTGAGGAGTGACTTACGGGCCCAACGCGGCCTCTATTTTCTCAATGCCAGTGGGGAAAGTTATGCAAGCCACCACTGGATTGTTCTTTGGGACCATACTCCCACCAGTGAGTTTCGGTGCCTCAGCATCGTAAGAGGAAGCTCCTAAGAGGTCGGTCTTCGATCGACTGGCAACCACAACGGCTCCTCTCAACGGGCCGTCCAAATCTGGTGTCTCAGTCTTCAACAGGCAGAGCAAAAGATCGAATGGGCCTGCAAAGAGGCTCGTGATACCTGAAAGGACTGCCCTAAAATGGATAGCCCTCCCAACTCCTACTACGGGCAAAGCCGTCAAAAGCGCTTCCCCCATCAGAAAGTCGGTCTTTGAAAGATTGATCGTTTCTCCCCAAACTTCAATCAGGACGTTGGTCTTTAACAGGCTGATGCTAACAACAGCCCCTCAGCAAAGCAGGGGGCATGACGAAGCCGCTTCCAAAACTGAGGCGGTCCATTCTGGAAGGCACGCTCGACGTCGCCACTAGCGTCGAGTGAGAAAAGCTAGGGGAAACTACCCCACTAGACTTACTCCGCCAGCTCCGATGGTGGAAGTTGACGCTACTATTCCAACCGGGAACAGCTGTGACTCCAGCCCGCTTGCAGAAGTCACAGTGCAGGCAAAGCCGAGTGGCCTCATCAGCGGCTCTCCTCCCAAATTCATAGGGTCTGGCGAAAAGTCCTGGACTCTGTGATTTACCAGAACTACTCTCGTCGACCGAAGAAATTGAAGGCTCAATGAGAGGAAGACCACTCTTCCGTCATACAGCGAGAGACTTCTTCTACACAGGTGCTTGTTACAACGGCTCCTTCAACTTCAACCTCCTACAAAAGGACGAGGCTAGAGAAAATCCTACTACCTGTGGCAAATTCCAAAGGTGATGGACCCAAACGCCCTAAGTCTGGGGGTATGATCGTACATACGGTCCATATTGCTTCTGGGAAAGAAGAAAGCTGTGCTTCCGTAGGCCATCGACGTCAAACTCGGTCGCTGACAAAAGCTCATGAGCAACAACAAAAACTCCAGGAAATGCTGACCAAAATGGCAAAACTTACCGGGCAGAAAGAAAGTCCGAATAGCGGCCGAACAACGCCAGGAGCAGGAGAACGATACAGAGTTCCTGCGAAGGGTGCTTGAAAGAAAAGATAAAGAAGCAGCTGAACAAGCTGCTAACATGAAGCAGATGACGCTCTTGTTTTAGGACATGGTTGGAATGATGATCCAACAAGAACCCCCAACCGAAGATCCGCCGATAACCTTCGAGGATGACAGAGGGGAAATATCAAATCCTCTTCCGGCCTTATCGGCAGCCAAGGAGGAAAAAATCTCTAAGGATGCTCTTGATGATTATATCACTCAACAAATAAGAGCTCATCAAGCCCATGAAGCTGCTGAACAAATCGTCAGAACTGGGCAACCGTATCCAGGATGGTATGACCAAATCAAGTACCCGCCCGGATATACGATCCCCAAGTTCCATGTATACAAAGGGACATGCAACCCTCATCCGCACGTCGCGCAGTTCAGAGCACTGTGTGGCAACACTGAAGGCGACGACAAACTGTTGCTTCACCAGTTCGTTGGTAGCTTGTCAGAAACGACCTTTCAATGGTACTCGGAGCTCCTAAACGACTCCATGAAAACATTCACAGAGATGAAACTGATGTTCACACAACGGTTCGCTAGCGCGAGCGAGCGCACTCCAATCATGGCATTAATTAATGCCAGGGTAAAGCCAGGAGAAACCTGGGTCCAATACGCGATCCGGTGGCGGAACCTATGGTCTAAGTGCGAACAACGCATTGAAGAATCTCCCGCCGTGGGCATGTTCATTGGGACCCTAGATCCTCAAACGACTGTGTCCCAGTTTATGACATTCTTCAAACCAACAACCTTCCAGGCTCTGATCGATAAACTGGCCCAAATGGACCAGATGGGTCACGGGCCTTCCTCCTCAAATAAGAACCCTCGAAATAACAAGGGTAAATGGAAAGCGGCCTTCGTTGCCAACTGTTAGGGATATGTATGCCCTAGAAGCCATTATTGTATGACTAATTTTTTTAAAATGGCATGCTTGATGCTAGTAAAACCTAGTGGTGGTGCTAACAAAACACTTTCATAGTATCAGAGCAAAGGCTAGAAGATTATACGATGTAGTTAGAATTACGAAAACAAAACAACTCCGAAACCAAAGCCTTAATCACCAAGTTTCTGTCGATTTTGAAATGGACTCTGAATTTTTTTAAATAAGTACAGAATGTTACATATGATGTAACTAGAACACCAGAGAAAAATGAGGCAAAACAAAGATTTTTTGGCCGGCGAGAATGTCAGAATGGCCGGCGGCGCCGGTTCTTTTGTATTGGTTTGGGATTGTTTTTGTTTGGTGTTCTGTGGTGTTGAGTTTAGGGTTTCATGGTTATGTTTGCTTAGCTCAGTTTACATGTGATGTTAACTTTTGTTAAGGGGCTAATACGGAGTGTTTCGTAGCGTAGTTTTTACATCGTTTCGGGTTTAATTTTGATATGTGATACAGTAGTTGGAATCCACATTAAATTAGTTTTATGAAAACTAGTTTGATTGTAAATCTAGCATGTTAGTCTCTTTTGATCGATTGCCACGAAGTTTTGATTCGGATCGAAACTCCGTCGCAATCGCGTATTGTACGCGAATACTCGCCGGATAACTTTACTAGGTGGCTACGCCCCATAGCCCCGACCAAGTGACTTTCAGAGAACCCCGTTGCCAAAAGCATCCAATCGGGTGCTCGCGGCCACGGTGTTTCGCCTAAGTGCACTTGGTCGACGGCATCGGGGGTGCGACCATTTACTAAAGTTCCCGATGAGTATTCGATCGGGTAGTCGGGAATCTTATTGAATTACCCAATTAAGTTATTGAAAAGTGTTTTCGATTTGAGACTAAAATGCAAGGTTTATAGGGTTAGGCATGAAATCCGAAATATGAGATATTCTGGGTTTATGATGTCTAAGGAAATGCGGATTCTAATTATTATAGTTTTTCATTTCTTTTCTACGACAATAAGTGTAATATGTGGGGTATCCCAAATCTCGTTGCTATAAGTCAATGACATTCGGGATACGCATATTTACTTATGTTGATGACATGAGATGTTATGTGTTGCTGTGATATGTAATATTGGATCGTCGTGATTGAATAGCCGGGGGTTTTATGTGAGGTGAGAGTTTTTCAATTTTCATTCATGTAAAATTTGTATGTAATATTCTTTTATTGGGACACTTCCGGGTTGAGGATGATGTCAACATTGATGTATATTATTTACTTTTCCGCATTAGGATAGACCCAAGGCGAGGAGCACAAGTAACCGAGTTCTGGAGTCGAGACCGGGTCTCCTAACTCTAAAATTGGAAGGGTTGCTTGCCGCTCTCGTAGGGGTCAAGGGATGTGGGTTTGGTTATTCATCACGACCGTGGAATCAGCGTTTTTCATTATTGGCTGAATTTAAAACACGGACCTCCTAGTATATTCAATATTTCATATATTGACTTATGCTGCTTGGTTCTGTGATGTGATCATATAACTGCGTGAGACGAATGCTATATATATATGATATATATATAATAAACGTTGCTTATGTTTTGCAACCGCGCTAGTCCAGCCCTTGCTCTGCCGTTAGTTAAGTAACCTAACGGTGCATGACGGGGCCCCATGGCGAATGCGGATGGCATAAGCGTATGTTCTATTTTCGTTTATTTTTCTGTGATATTTAGAAAACATAAATGATGGGAATTCATTAATTAGATTAATGAAAAGAAACCTAAAGATGTTGTAGAATCAAAATTTTAAAAAGATAGCTCTAGTTCCATCATTGCATAGTGATATTCCTTGATGAATATCCAGCACCTCATTCGATGAGGAAAGAGCCGAGATCTCTTCACCGGGAGTGACCACTTTAGCAAAACTAGCAAATGCTACAACCCACTCGGTTTTGTTTTAATAGCTTCTATAGTTCTTGTTTTGCATAGTGGTATTCCTTGATGAATATCCAGCACATCATTCGATGAGGAAAGAGCCGAGATCCCTTCATCAGGAGTGACCTCTTTAGCGAAACTAGCAAAATCTACAAAAACACTCCTTTTCAAAACACTAGATCTACAACGATATCAAGTTCATTACATTAAAGGTTTTCTTCAAAACCAGTCGTAACCCTTTATCATTTCAGATAAGTACTATTTAGTATTCGTGCTGTGTTTGTTAGCCTGCGTCAAGACGTAGTGTGAGGTAGCTAATTAGTGCTTATCTGCAGCATGTGATGCGATTGGATTAGGGTAGTCGTGTGACTTTGTTGGCCTGGGTCAAGGGTCGTGCGGGTGCGTTTAATTCAATCAAGAAATGAACGGGTTGAACTTGATTAGCGGCCTATGGTTTGTTGGCCTGCGTCAAGGTCATAGGACGCTAGGGGTAAAAACAATTATCAGGAATTTCAAGTGTTGAAATTTGCAATGATATTGCATACCTTCTATATGATAGTTGGATCCCGATAGCCACTGCGAGTAGGTGTTACTCCTGGGAGAGTTTTCCACTTTACAATTAGCCGATCAAGTAGGTGTCTAACAAAGGTGTTAACGGGGTTATACCCCTGCGGAAACGAAGTTATTTAATTAGTTCCATGCGAAAGCATAGGGAGACTCCCTCGGAATCCCAATACCTACCTGGCCAAACGATTGGCAAACTTGTAAGATGTAATTAATCCCGGCTAATCTTACCTTTTAGGGTTTGAAGAAAGATTTAATAAAAACAGCAGGAGCCATCCTGATTAGATCAAATATTAACCAATCTAATTCTGCAAAGAGCGCACGCAAAGTGATTATCCTTCTCTCTCTCCTGGTAGCGAACAATGACACGCCTTAATCAAGATAATAATATGGATGTATTGACTGAACCCACTTATTCTACTAGGCTAGGTTCCGCACTATCTTATGACTATCATATGTCTGAGCAAGGAATAGTAGAATACCCGGATTCCCACGCCACCCAAAACGAAGAAGGAGCATGCCGATGCATCTTCTTCAGGTGTGTTCATTACCGAGAACTATTTCTCAGTTTGCTCTACGTCTTGGGTATTGGATACCGGATCAGGATACCGCGTATGCAATTTGTTACATGGGTTAAGTAGAGGTAGAGAACTGGGAAAAGTTGATATGTCCCTCAGAGAAGGGAATGGTGCAATTGTTGCAGCCAAAGCAGTTGGCGAATATCACCCTGTATTACCAAGTGGTAACATAATGATTCTGAGCGACTATTATTTCGTACCAAAAATAAGGTAAATGTTTTCCTAAATCAAGTGTTGATTGGGTATGGTACGTTGTATAACGGTATATACATTCTAAGTATAAAGAACGCACACAAGAGAAACAGTTCAGAAATGAACGAAACCTTCTTGTAGCATTGTAGACTAGGCCATATCAATGCGACGAGACTGGCTAAGTTGCATAAGGATGGATATTTGAATCCATTCGAATTTACATCTTATGAAACTTGCCAGTCATGTTTCAAAGGCAATATGAACAAAACTCCATTTACTGGCCACAGAGAAAGAGCTACTGAACTCTTGGGACTGATACATAGTGATGTATGTGATACTATGTCTACACATGCTAGGGACGGTTCCTCGTACTTTATTATATTCACCGATGATCTCTCAAGATACGGAAATGTGTTCCTGATGAAACACCAATCTGAATCTTTTGAGAAATTCAAGGAATATAAGTACGATGTTGAGAACCAGATGGGTAAAAGTATTAAAATCCTTTGATCTGATCGGGGAAGAGAATACTTGAGCACAGAATTCAGAGTCTACTTAAAAGAGAATGAGATTCTCTCTCAGCTTACTCCTCCGTATACACCACAACACAATGGAGTTTCGGAGCAGAGGTATCGCACCGTATTAGATATGGTGCGCTCTATAATGAGTAATGCTGAGTTGCCTATTTCCTTTTAGGGTTATGCACTTGAGACAGCTGCATACCTATTGAATAGAGTTCCGACCAAATCTGTTGCCTACCACTCCATATGAGATATGGAATGGAAAGAGATCATCTTTTAAACGAGTTAAGATATGGGGTTGTCCGGCCTATGTTAAAAGGCAAAATCCGGACAAGCTCGAGGCAAGGTCTGTTTTGTGCAAGTTTGTGGGATATCCAAAGGATTCACATGGATATATCTTCTACCACACCGAGGAACAAAAGGTGTTTGTTTTTCAATATGCCACCTTTTTAGAAAAGGAATTTCTTGTGAAAGAAATTAGTGGTAATGAGGTAGAACTGGAAGAAGTTCCAGCAGATCTAGTAGTCCCTGACGAACCTCAGCCACTCCGTGGATCTAGTAGGGTTTCTCATCCACCTGAGAGATACTACGGTTTTCTCATAGAAGGTGGGAGCGAGGATTGCATCATGGAAGATGATGACCAAACTAGTTTCGAGCATGCCATCACAAGTGGGGACTCTGTGAAATGGATGGATACTATGCGATCTGAGATGGAATCCATGTACATCAACAAAGTATGGACTTTAGAAGTTTCTCCTGAAGGGGTAAAACCCATCGGGAGCAAGTGGATTATTAAGAAGAAAATTGGTGTAGATGGAAAGGTTGAGACCTTCAAAGCTAGACTTGTAGCAAAAGGTTTTCGTCAACGACCAGGTGTCGACTATGATGAAACCTTTTCTCCAGTGGCTATGCATAAGTCCATCAGGATCCTACTTGCCATTGCTGCATACCATGACTACGAAATCTAGCAAATGGACGTCAAGACCGCTTTTCTAAATAGTGATTTAAAAGAGAGCGTGTACATGACACAGCCAGAGGGCTTCGTCGACAGTGGGAGCAGCGGAAACGTGTGCAAGCTGCTTAAATTAATCTATGGATTAAAGCAGGCATAGCGGAGTTGGAACATCTGTTTCGATGAAGCTGTCAAAGAGTTTGACTTCATCAAAAATGTAAATGAACCATGTATATATAAGAAGGTAGTAGAGAGTAAGGTTGTCTTCCTCGTATTTTACATGGATGACAAACTCTTGATAGGAAACGATGTTCCTATGCTACACTCAGTCAAGCTCTTCTTATCACAAAAGTTCTCTATGAAAGATCTAAGTGATGCCTCTTACATCCTGGGGATAAAGATCTATAAAGATAAATCTAGACGGATGTTGGGATTGTCCCAATCCAGGTACATAGACACCATACTAAAGAGGTTTAGTATAGAAGATTCTAAGCGTGGTAATATACCCGCTTGTTCAGGAATCACTCTCTTCAAAAAGATATCTCCCAAGACTGATTTGGAGAGGGCTCGCATGCAAGGGATACCCTATGCTTCGGCAGTCGGGTCTATCATGTATGTGATGTTATGTATCAGATCGGATGTAGCTTAGTCACTAGGTGTAGTGAGTAGGTATCAATCAGATTCTGGGGAAAAACACTGGACAGCTGTGAAGAACATTCTTAAGTACTTGAGAAAGACTAAAGAAATGTTCTTGGTGTATGGTAACGGCGAACTCCAAGTGGAGACTTTTACCGATTCGAGCTTCCAGAGTGATAAGGACGACAGCAAGTCGGTCTCGGGTTTTTGCCTTTACCTTCTATGGAGGGGCGGTATATTGGAAGAGTTCTAAGCAAGATACCGTAGCAGACTCGACGATAGAGGCTGAATACATCGCTACCAACGATGCTGCCAAAGAGACTGTCTGGATGAACAAGTTCATAGCTGAACTTGGTGTGGTTCCATCTATTGAGCATCCAATACCTATGTATTGTGATAACAATGGAGCTGTGGCTTTGGCCAAGGAACCCCGGTCCCATCAGCAATCCAGACATATTCTTAGGCAGCATCACCTGATCAGGATGATTGTAGATCACCGGGAGATCGAGATCAGGAGAGTTGTCATGAAGGATAACACAGCAGATCCACTCACGAAGGCCCTCCTCCAGATGCAATTCGAGATACTTTTTGGTATGTTGGGTACGAGATACTAGAACAACTGGCCTTAGTGAAAGTGGGAGATTATTAGGGATATGTATGCCCTAGAGGCCATTATTGTATGATATAGTGGATGCTTGGATATATATATAGAGGACTTTCTTACTCGACATGATAGTATGCTATCTGGTTGCTTTTATTTTAACATGTTCACTGGTATTATTATACTATCTCTCATATACATGTTGATAAAGCCCTTAGGATGTTGTCTTGACTACTAAGACTATGATGCGGATCATACTACTGGGACTTGTGTAGTCTACAAGCACATCCTTTAACAGTTCCTAGTCGAGGGAGTATCGAGATATGGTATCGATATTCCAGAGTAGACTAGTGTGTACGTTTCTTGACCCTGTATGGGGCGATGGTTGATCCCATATCCATTGGTGTTTGACATCAAAGATTGTACACAGGTGCTCATTAGAGAATGGGTACACCGAATAGGACTCGCCGAGAACTCCTAGATGGTACTATACCTATCGTCAGATAGCATTTCTTTGGTGATACTGGTACATGTTAGTCTGTAGACCCGAGATCGTTATAGAGTCTTGTGTGGTTTCTACTGTGCTTTGATTTCCTCCCTACCACGGCTCAAAGGAGTCGTGCAAACAGGTGGATTTTGGGTACAGTTCCGAGTCACATGGAGGCAATGAGTGATAGGAGGGGTTTCGTCTCTCCCTGTATAGGGAGTTGATGTTGCGCTATGCTCGATTGGCTATAACAGGAAGTCCCTGGCCAGGGCTGTTGAAGAAATTTACTGGTAAGTGTTATCAGTAGTTTCGCATACATTTATAGGCCACACATCGGCATGAATTATCAAGTTATTGGGGTCTGACGATTCCACCTCCAGACTCGATATGCGACATATCAGACGAAGAGACCGGACTGTACGGTAAGTGTTACTTATAGGCTTCATGAGAGTTTGGACAAGCTTGTTTGTTGATCTTCTATTCGCTCAATACTTGGATAGCCGTTACATCTAGCTAGTACCGCTGACAGCTTGTGGGTGACTGATGTGATCATCACCTACTGCTGGCGTATTGACGAGTCTTTAGAGTCCCATATAGAAGTTTCCTGGTTCAAGCCAAACAAAGTAGAGCACATATGCTGATATGTGCAGGAGCCTGATTAAATCCGAGTATAAGATACCGTATTGTAATCTGGCGGCTATTTGTTATCAGTTAGGTTATATGTGATATAACCGGATTATTGAATCAAGTGTTGATTTGATAATGTGATATACAGATAAATGATATTAGTCGGTTATATGTGATATAACCGGATTATTGAATCAAGTGTTGATTTAATAACATGATATATATATTTATATTTGATATAATTATATATTAACTAATATTATTGCTCACTAATTATTTTCTTCATAATATATATATATATATATATATATATATTAATAAATATATATGTGATATATATATATATATATATATATATATTATATGAAGCATGGTTGTATTTCTATTTAATGAAAATAGAAATAAAGGTGGAAAATGGAGAGACTTTTTGAGGAATGGTGAGGCATGGCTTTTTCTATTATTTTATTTCATTTGTTTGCACTATTGAAGCATGGTGCAATATATTATTTGAATATATTGTATGCTTCAATAAGTATAGAGAGATGAGAGCCATTTGGTTATCACTTGAGATTTTTCTCTAGTTCATGCCTTAGCCATTTACTTGAGCTCATTTGCTCTCTAGCTCTCTCCATTTAGTTGACCTCCACCTCCAATCTCAATCCCTCACATGAGTTGTGAAATCTTGAGCTTGTGAGAACCCTAGTGAGCAAACAACACCCCTACTTCACTATCCTACACTAGATTAGCGTTTTGGTGTAGTATGTTTTCTTCACAACAGAGTTTAGTGAAGAGATAACTTGGATTAGCGGAGTTTCGGGTGGATCATCTTCGCCACGAAGATCGCAAAGGAAGCTCGATCCAACTTCAAGTGGAGCCTAGTGGAGTCGCGTGGACTACTACACGGAGCTTGAGAAGAGAAGGACATGGTCCACAAAGGTTGTAGCCTCCATCTCTTACTGTAAAGTTTATGATATCATAGTTAAATCCTAATCATCAAGTTTCGATTCTTATTTAGTGTTAATTGGCATCCCTAAAATTTTTAAATGGCATGCTTGATGCTAGTAAAACCTAGTGGTGGTGCTAACAAAACACTTTCACCAACACACAATAACAACCAAGTGGCCTAAAACCGGCTGCTCGCTAAAACAACACGATTCCGTGCCCATCCTTGGAGGAATGATTAGGATGCGCTTACTTGTTTCCCCGTGACAAGACGAGGAGACTGTTCAAGTTGGCAGTGCGTAATAAACTTGAAAGTATATGTTAGCACCACCACTAGATTTTATTAGCATCAAGCATGCCATGTTTAAATTTTTCGAGGTGCTAATCCACACTAACCAAGATCTTAAACTAGATGATTAGGGTTTAACTATGATATAAAGAAACCTACACTGAGAGAACGATGGCTACAACCCTTGTAGACCGTGTCCTTCTCTTCACAAGCTCTGGGTTGTAGTCCATGCGACTCCACTAGGCTCTACTTGAAGGTTGAACGAACTTGCTTCGATGGCATTTGTGCCGAAGATGATCCATCCAAAGTCCGCTAATCCAAGCCACCTCTTCATTAAACTCTATAGTGAGGGAAACACACTACACCAAAGCGCTAATCTAGTGTAGGATGATGAAGTAGGGGTTTTGTTTGCTCACTAAGATTCTCACAAGCTCAAGGTTTCACAACTCATGTGAGGGATTGAGCTTGGAGGAGGTGAGGAAGAAGATAGAGAGAGCTAGAGAGCAACTCATCACATGAGCTCTCAAGTGAAGAAAATAACTCAAGTCAAGAATGAAGTGTAGAATGGCTCATCCAAGGCCACACATTATTGAAGCATACAATTTTGAACAATTAAAAATTATAGCCATGCTTCAATAGTGTAAGCAAATGAATATAATATAAAGTAAGCCATGCTATGTTCCATACCACAAAAGTCTCCTCATTTTCCACCTCAATTTCTATTTTCTAAAAATAGAAAAACCATGCCATGCTTCATATAATATAACACACACACACACACATAAAGATAAGTATATAATTAGTGAATAAATATTAGTCAATATACAATTATATCAAATATAAATATATATCATATTATTAAATCAACACTTGAT
Organism: Agapanthus africanus; assembly: GCA_030015575.1. Lineage (NCBI taxonomy): Eukaryota > Viridiplantae > Streptophyta > Magnoliopsida > Asparagales > Amaryllidaceae > Agapanthus > Agapanthus africanus. The sequence continues at coordinate 36,845,921 of CM057339.1, forward strand.
TTAACAATCCGGTTATATCACATATAACCGACTAATATCATTTATCTGTATATCACATTATCAAATCACTGATTCAATAATCTGGTTATATCACATATCACCTAACCGATAAAAAATAGCCGTTAGATTACAATACGGTATCTCATACTCATATTTAATCAGGCCCCCGCACATATCAGCATATGTGCCATACTTCATTTTGCTCGAACCAGGAAATTTCTATGCGGGACTCTAAAGACCCGTCAATACGCCAGCATTAAGTGATGATCATATCAGTCACTCACAAGCCATCAGCGATACTAGCTGGACGTAACGGCTACCAGGATATTGAGCGAATAGAAGATCAACAAGCAAGTTTTTCCAAACTCCAATGAAGCCTATGGGTAACACTTACCGTACAGTCCGGTCTCTTCGTCTGATATGTCGCATATCGAGTCTGGGGTTGAAATCGTCAGACCCCAATAACTTGATAAGTCATTCCGATGTGTGGCCTATAACGGTACGAGAATCTACTGATAACATTTACCAGTAAATCTCATCAACAGCCCTGGCCAGGGACTTCCTGTTATAGCCAAACGAGTATAGCGCAACATCAACTCGCTATACCGGGAGAGACGAAACTCCTATGTTCACCGCCGAAAGACGCGATCGGGACGTTAGGACGTCCGACATGAATTTTGGGGGAAGATTCTATTTGGATATATCCGTCCACCTCTCCGAAGATGTGAAGTTAATTTATGGCACCGTATATCGGAAGTTTAGATGAATGCGACCGTTGTAGCAGACTTCGTCAGATTCTCCTTCGTTTGCGAGAGGTTTTTGATTGTAGGAACACTCTTCCCTGCAGGCGCAAACCCTACAGTTAATTACGTTACTGCATCACGATAACCACTTTCTCCTGCTCCGAAAATTCACTTCGTATTGTGTGTGTTTTTATTTTTGGTTTAGGTTGCCCGTGGATTGTATACGGGGATTAATTTATGTCGTCGCCTGTAGGGCATGGATTAGTCCAAATCCGTATATTTTAGATTTAGGTTTTTTTATTTAAGGATCGTTAATCTGGTTTGAGATTAAGATCGACTTAAATGTATGTGAGCATTTGAGGCTCGATTTGTTTTGTTAAAGATACGTTAGTCCAATTTGAGACTAAGATTTACTTAACAAGGTTTTAAGATCATTTTTGTTTCAGATCCAACAAGAGAGCATTTGGGCTCTGTTGTCTTAGTTTAGCGACATTTTGGTCCATTATCGCTATTTTGGAGGCGGAGTTCTAGTTTGAGGACGTCTCGGTCCGTTGATCGCCATTTTGGAGGTGGGGTTTTAGTTAAGGACGTCTCGGTCCGTTGATCGCTGTTTTGGAGGTGAGGTTTTAGTTTAAGGATGTCTCGGTCCGTTGATCACCGTTTTGGAGATGTGGTTTTAGTTTAAGGACGTCTCGGTCCGTTTATTAAGGACTTCTCAGTCCATTGATCACCATTTTGGAGGTGAGGTTTTAGTTTAAGGACGTCTTGGTCTGTTGTTAGTTTAAGGACGTCTTGGTCCGTTGTTAGTTTAAGGACGTTCGGTCCATTGTTAGTTTAAGAACGTTTCGGTCTATTATTAGTTTAAGAACATTTCGGTCCATTGATCTTTCTTGCGTGCACGTGCATTTGTTACGTGACGGGATGAGCAACGATGATATGAGATGCACCCAGTTTGAGGTGTGGTTTGATTTGGAATGTGCACATCAGTTTGAGAAGTGCACCAAAAAAAGCAGTTGGATGTCGGGACCCGCCACCTCTCTGAAGACGTTGAGGAATTACAACGACATGTATCAGAGGTGTAGAGAGATGTACCCTTGAACCAATTCCCGTATTTGAGGGAAAAAGGAATTAGTGGCAAACCCAGAAATCATTAGTCATATTTTGAGACTAGGATTTCCTCGGGAGGATATGGGATGAATATCGTTTTAGATATCATCAATTGGAAGATCGATAGTCGTATTTGGGACTAAGATCAGTTTGGAAAAACATGAGCACAGAGACTCGGTCGATTTGGAGATCAAAGAGGTTTTGACCTCAGAAAGACTTAGCCAATTTGTGGCTAGGTTTGGGTCTCCATAATTATCTCCGCAGTGCTAAGCACTGGTAAATATAGTACTCACGTATGCCCACGTAAGATGTTGAATCAGTGTTAAACACAGAACTTTAGAGGCGCTCACGTGTGAATCACGTGAGGCTCCCCAAAGTAGGCGCTGTTCTTAGGGTTTTATTCCCTTTTTGCATATAAGTGGTAAGCGCTTGGTTCTTGTGGCGCTCACGTGTGAACACGTGAGGCATGCAAAGTTGGGTACCTCTTTTTGGGTTTTATCCCCTCTCTTTTTTTATAAGTGCTAAGCACTTGATTGGATATCGCGTGCAAAACACGTGATTGCCCTAGGAGGCACTTCTTGTTCTCCTTTTAAGCGCTTGCGTTGTAAACACGTGCGGTCCTCGTTATAGTGTTTAAGCACCGATGAATCATCAGTCTTTCCTTCTGAGTGTTTGGAGATTTTGATCTCATGTTAATGACGCTAGGATTTGGAGGATCCCATGTCTCTTGTTTTGTAAGAACTAAATTCTTTTTATAGGGTTAAACCCTAGATTTCATATGTTTTGTAAGAATCAAATTCTTTGAACTTAATTCTTTCCCCTAGGTTTTGAATCTGTATGACAGAATCTCCCCGATGAGAATTAAATTCTCAACCTGTGGGGAGATCTGCTTATGCAGATCTCAATCAGAGGAAGAACTAAGTTCTTGCATGAAGGGTTAAACCTTTAGGGAGGCAAAAGAGAGACAAGATGATATCTGAGTTTTGTTTTCTTTTTACCTAGGGTTTCAATGAAACAAGCCTTCTTCTGTGAGAATTAAATTCTCTGTTTCTTTTGAGGCTTTTCTTTCTTCTTCTCTCTTTTTTTAAAAGCATCTGAGGGGGTTCCCTTTTTTTACTCTCCCTCCTTTTCTCCTCCTCTCCTTGCTCCTATTTATATGAGAAGAAAAAAAATCAATTTGTTAAGAAAATCTCTCATTGAGAGATCATGATTGATTTCATAATCAATCCAATTGATCTGGTGAATTTTATTCACCGTTGGATTTTTATTGAAAAGGCTTTCTGTTTAACAGAGAAGATTTCTTTTTTTAACCAAATTAGGAAATATTTTCCTAAGATAGAATTTTATTTTATCATATAAATATCTTGTTAGTTTAACAATATTAGAATTTTATTCTAACATAGAATTTAATTATATCACATAGAATTTTATTCTATCATATGAATATTTTGTTAGTTTAACAAAATTAGGAATATTAACTTTAATTCTGTTAAATAAATATCTTGTTAATTTAACAGGATTAGGAAAATATTTTCCTACGATATAATTTTATTCTATCAGATGATCACCGTTGGATCTTTGATCCAAGGGTTCTCTGTTTAACAGAGAAGATCTTTTTAGTTTGAGGAAGATCAGGAAAATATTTTCCACATAGAATTTAATTCTATCAGATGGTTTAATTTGTGATATTTTATCACCATTGGATTTTAAATCTAAGATTCTCTGTTCGAGAAAGATCTTTCCATATTAGAAAAATCAGAGAAAATATTTCCTAAATAGAATTTAATTTTAATTAGAGCATTTTAAATTGGGGCGCTCACATGCTTTGCACGTGAGTGCCAAGAGAACTCACGTGTTTAACACGTGACCCCTAGTGTGGGTTTTAGCCTGTTTATGTTCAGCGCTCATATGGTTTACATATGAGCGCTCACGTGTTTAACACGTGAGGCCTGTTAGGCCCTTTAGGTTTATTTTATTTAGCGCTCATATGCTTTGCACATGAGCGCCCACGTATTTAACATATGAGGCCAGTTTGGCCCTTAGTTATTTTTTAAGCGCTCATATGCTTTGCATATGAGCGCCCACGTGTTTAACACGTGAGGCCAAATTTTTAGGACTCTCCCCCATGTTCTTTATAAGGGAACAAGTAGCTTTTAGCCAAAAAAATTGGCGGAAACACCCTCCTATCGCTCATTGCCTCCATGTTACTCGGGACTGTACCCAAAATCCACTTGTTTGCACGACTTTTTTGAGCCGTGGTAGGGAGGAAATCAAAGCACAGTAAGAACCACACCAGACTCTATGACGATCTTGGGTGTACAGACTAACCTGTACCAGTGTCACCAGAGAACTGCTATTTGACGATAGGTATAGTACCATCTAGGAGTTCTCGGCGAGTCTTGTTCGGTATACCCATTCTCTAATGAGTACATGTGTACAATTTTGATATCAAACACCAATGGATATGAGATCAACCATCGCCCCATACAGGGTCAAGAAACGTACACACTAGTCTACTCTAGAATATCGATGCCATGTCTCGATACTCTCTCGACTAAGAACTGTTAAAGGATGTGCTTGTAGACTACACAAGTCCCAGTAGTATGATCAACATCATAGTCCTGGTAGTCAAGCCAACATCCTAAGGGCTTTATCAACAAGTTTCTTAGAGACAGTATAATAATACTAAGTGTACATGTTAAGATAAAGAGTAACCAAATAGCATACTATCATGTCGAGAAAGAAAGTCCTCTATATATATGTCCAAGCATCCACTATAATATACATCAATGTACAATAATGGCATCTAGGGCATACATATTCCTAACAATCTCCCACTTGCACTAAGGCCAGTTGTTGTAGCATCTCATACCTAACATTCCAAATATTCTCTCGAATTGCGTCTGGGGGAGGCCCTTCGTAAGTGGATCCGCTACGTTGTCCTTTGTGTCAAATCTCCTGACCTCGATCTCCCGGCGATCAACTATCTCCCGGATCAGGTGATACCACCTAAGAATATGTCTGGATCTTTGATAGGACCAGGGTTCCTTGGCCAAAGCCACAGCTCTATTTTTATCACAATACACAGGTATTGGATGCTCAATGGATGAAACCACACCAAGTTCAGTTATGAACATCTTCATCCAGACAGCCTCTTTGGCAGCATCGTTGGCAGCGATGTATTCAGCTTCCATCGTCGAGTCTGCTATGGTATCTTGCTTGGAACTCTTCCAACATACCGCCCCTCCATTGAGGGTGAAGACAAAACCCGAGACCGACTTACTGTCGTCCTTATCACTCTGGAAGCTCGAATCGGTAAAGAACTCCACCTGGAGTTCACCGTTACCATATACCAAGAACATTTCTTTAGTCCTTCTCAATTACTTAAGAATGTTCTTCACAGCTATCCAGTGGTTTTTCCTAGGATCTGATTGATACCTACTCACTACACCTAGTGAGTAAGCTACATCTGGTCTGGTACATAACATTGCATACATGATTGACCCGACTGCCGAAGCATAGGATATCCCTTGCATGCGAGCCCTCTCCAAATCACTCTTGGGAGACATCTCTTTGGAGAGAGCGATTCCTGAGCAAGCGGGTAAATTATCACGCTTAGAATCTTCCATACTAAACCTCCTTAGTATGGTGTCTGTGTACCTGGATTGGGACAATCCCAACATCCGTTTAGATCTATCTCTATAGATTTTAATGCCAAGGATGTAGGAGGCATCACCAAGATCTTTCATGGATAACTTGTGTGATAAGAAGAGCTTGACCGAGTGTAGTATAGGAACATCGTTTCCTATCAAGAGTATGTCATCCATGTACAATACGAGAAAGACAACCTTACTCTCTACAACTTTCTTGTATATACAAGGTTCATCTACGTTTTTGATGAAGTCAAACTTTTTGACAGCTTCATCGAAACAGATGTTCCAACTCCGCGATACTTGCTTTAATCCGTAGATTGATTTAAGCAGCTTGCACACGCTTCCACTGCTCCCACTATCTAAAAAGCCCTCTGGCTATGTCATGTACACGCTCTCTTCTAAATCACCATTTAGAAAAGCGGTCTTGACGTCCATCTGCCAGATTTCGTAGTCATGGTATGCAGCAATGGCAAGTAGGATCCTGATGGACTTAAGCATAACCACTGGAGAAAAGGTTTCATCATAGTCGACACCTGGTCGTTGACGAAAACTATTTGCTGCAAGTCTAGCTTTGAAGGTCTCAACCCTTCCATCTAAACCAATTTTCTTCTTAAAGATCCATATGCTCCCGATGGGTTTTACCCTTTCAGGAGCAACTTCCAAAGTCCACATTTTGTTGGTGTACATGGTTTCCATCTTAGATCGCATAGCATCCAACCATTTCACAGAGTTCTCACTTGTGATGGCCTGCTCGAAACTAGTTGGGTCATCATCTTCCATGTTGCAATCCTCGCTCCCATCGTCTACGAGAAAACTGTAGTATCTCTCAGGTGGATGAAGAACCCTACTAGATCTGCGGAGAGGTTGGGGTTCGTTGGGTACTATTGGATCCTCTGGTTCCACCAAATTATTAGTTCTAGTTTGTTCGGCTGGAACTTCTTCCAGTTCTACCTCATTATCACTAATTTCTTTTACAAGAAATTTCTTTTTTAACTAATTTCTTTTACAAGAAATTCATTTTCTAAAAAGGTGGCATATTGAGAAACAAACATTTTTTGTTCCTCAGTGTGGTTGAAGATATATCCTTGTGAATTCTTTGGATATCCTACAAACTTGCATAGAACTGAATTTGCCTTGAGTTTGTCCGGATTTTGCTTTTTGACATAGGCCGGACAACCCCATATCTTAACACGTTTAAGATATGGTCTCCTTCCACTCCATATCTCATATGGTGTTTTAGGCACAGATTTTGATGGAACTTGATTCAATAGGTATGCGGCTATCTCAACCGCATAACCCCAAAAAGAAATAGGTAACTCAGCATTACTCATCATAGAGCGCACCATATCTAATAGGGTGCGATTCCTCCGCTCCGATACACCGTTGTGCTGTGGTGTATACGGGGGAGTAAGCTGAGAGAGAATCCCATTCTCTTTTAAATAATCACGGAATTCTGTGCTCAAGTATTCTCCTCCCCGATCAGATCGAAGGATTTTAATACTTTTACCCATTTGATTCTCAACTTCGCACTTATATTCCTTGAATTTCTCAAAAGCGTCAGACTTGTGTTTCAACAGGAACACATGTCCGAATCTTGAGAGATCATCGGTGAATGTAATAAAGTACGAGGAACCATTTCTGGCATGAGTAGATATAGGACCACATACATCACTATGTATCATTCCCAAGAGTTCAGCAGCTCTTTCTCCGTGTCCAGTAAACAGAGTTTTGGTCATTTTACCTTTGAAACATGACTCGCAAGTTTCATAAGATGTAAATTCGAACGGATTCAAATATCTATGTTTATGTAACTTAGCTAGTCTTGCCACATTGATATGATCTAGTCTACAATGCAACAAGTAGGCTTCGTTCATTTCTGAACTCTTCCTTTTGTGTATGTTCTGTATGTTTAGAACCTGCGTTTGATTTAGAACGTATATACCATTACATAACGTACCAAAACCAATCAACACTTGATTGAGAAAAAGGTTCATAACATTATCCTCTAATGTGAAATTATATCATTTTTTAGTTAGCAAAGAAACTGATATAATATTGCACATCATCTTTGGTACCTAGTAACAGTTGATCAGAATCAATGTATTACCAGTCGGTAACACTAGGTGATATTCGCCAACTGCTTTGGCTGTAACAATTGCACCATTCCCTACTACTAGAGACTTATCACCCTTTTCCAGTTCTCTACCTCTCTTTAGTCCATGTAACAAATTACATACGTGGGATCCTGATCTGGTATCTAATACCCAGGATGTAGAGAAAACTGAGAAACAGTTCTCGGTAACGAACACACCCGAAGAAGATGAATCAGTATGCTCTTTCTTCATTCGGGTGGCGTGGGAATTCGGGTATTCCCTTATTCCTTGCTTAGATTTATGACAGTCATAAGATAGAGAGGAACCTAGCCCAGTATAATAAGTGGATTCGGTCAATACATCCATATTATTATCTTGATTAAGGCGTGTCATTGGTCGCTACCAGGAGAGAGAGACAGAAGGAAACACTTTAGCGTGCGCTCTTGCAAGATTAGATTGGTTATTATCTTATCTAATCAAAATGGCTCCCACTGTTTTTATCAAATCTTCCTTCAAACCTTAAAAGGTAAGATTAGCCGGGATTAATTACACCCTACAAGTTCACCAGTCGTTCGGCCGGGCAGGTATTGGTACTCTGAGGGAGTCTCCCCATGCTTTCGCATAGAACTAATTAAATAACCTCATTTCTACAGGCGCATAACCCCGTTAACACTTTTCTTAGATACCTACTTAATCGGCTAATTGTAAAGTGGAAAACTTTCCTAGGAGTAACACTTACTCGCAGTGGGTATCGGGATCCAACTATCATATAGAAGGTATGCAATCTCATTGCATATTTCATGTCACGCCCCGCTTCCCAGAGTACGCTAAAATAGGCACGTGACAGAGCCAACCATGCTACCTGTGGATAGGAAAAATCCCTCCACAGTCACATTACGGCTGTAGAGATATCAAGAACAATAATAAACTAACTAACACATGTCCATAAGCCAGAATAACGAGTCAAGAATAAAAATAATGCGGAAGCAAAAGATCCAATATAATAATAAACTGGAATGTACGTCCCATAATGCGGGCTCACATCAGGAATGAAAATGCTGAAAAGAAAGTAAAATAAACTAATAACAGGTCCTTACTGCTCGGCCTGTTCACTGGAAAACTCCTGCTCGGCCTGCAGCAAAGGTAAAGAATCTGGGCCATGCAAAACCCAGACATCAGTGCGTCATAATATCAAGCAACAATACATCAAGGAGTAGCAAGTCATACAGGTATGAGTATAAACGGTAAAACAGGTATAACAGTAATATAAATAAGGACAGTGAAGGGTAATGTGCAGTGAGTAATCTAAACTGGTCTACTGGGTTAACTACTCTCAGTCTTTGAAATCAATTTGATGAATCATCGATGTAACTCAATAGTATCCCGTGCGTGCCCGGGACCACGGTCAAGATTCTCTGGCTGAATCCGAGACGTGCCGCTAGGCAGTAAAAGGTAGTATGTAATGATGAGTGATGTCAGCAGCATCACCCCGAGGCTGGCCTAGCCCGTAAGACTGATCAGTATAGGCATCGAACTGTCGAGTTACAAGTCAGGTTTCATCATTGATTTCCCCATACCCCCAAGTTATGTGTTCAAGTCAGGTATTGATAAATCTGGAGCTAATGCCAATACAGGATCAAGCAAGTACATGTTTGTCTGAATAGACAACAGGAAATGTCCGTAGGGACAACAGGTCAAGATTGTTAGCATTAGTAACAAGATCAGGTAACAGGTCAAGTTGTTGTACATCAGGTCATGTCAGGTAGTGTACATGGATCCAATCATGTCAAGTAGTGCACATGTATCGAGTCGTGTCAAGTAGTAGTGTATCAAGTCATGTCAGGGGTGTACAAGTATCACATGGGTGCTCATAATCAAACTGTAACAAGCATGGGTACACAAAAACAAGTATGGGATACCAATGTAACAATAAAATGGAATAGTGTGATGTGGTATGCAAATAGGTATAGATTCAAACATATGGATGCACAATTATCGATTAGGGTTACATTTATGGTTCCAATATTAAATAGGATGCACTTTATTAAAACATGGGATGCTAATATCACAGTTTTATGTATTAATATGATCTATGGATGCAGTTATATATATTCTAAATGAGATAGATGCAAACGGGTATCCGGAAAGTTATAAATCTATAAAATGGTACTGTGGGATGTACAACTAAGCACTATGTGACATAAATATTGATGTGGGTGCAGTATAATGTAATCTAGTATGTAACAAGGTAAGTTTTCATGACCTAAATCTGAAATGATATAAACGGATGCAAATGGAACACCGAAATGTTATACAATGAAACATGGGGTACTAGATTTAAACTACAGGTATGATATATATTTAAATAGATATAAAATGAATTATATAGCATGTAGAAAGATTAACTTGCCTCGACGGATCAAGAAACGGACGCGTACGGTACGTCCGATGTCGGTGAAATATCACGACGCACGTACGGCACACGCAACGGGTCCAAGAAACGTACAAGGGTGATCACACAAGTCAGGTTCGACGTCTGGATCGTCGAGGTCACGTCCGGTTTCCGGCGAACTAAACAACAGAGAACCGTTTCTATAAAGATAGAAAGAAAGGAAAGAAAAGAAAGAAGGAGGAAAGAAGGGGAGATAGAAGGAAGAGAATGGCTCACTGTGGTGCACGGTGATCTGGGAACGACGGGGCGACGACGAGATCGACGGCGGCGATCAACTCCGGCGGTGAAGTGGTGTGCAGGGGGGCTCGAGTTTTGCTTTTGGGTGTGCAGGGCTCGGGGAAAGAGAGAGGAGGTGGAGGTAATGATGAGGGTGAGGAGGCGGCGAGGTCGGGAAAGGCGTCGTCGGAGGCTTGGGCGACGGCGAGGGAGGCGACGGCTAGGGTTCGCAGGTCTCGTGGGTTTGGAAAGAAAAAAAATGAGGAGGGAGGAAGAAAGAGTTTAAAATATATATATATATAGGGAGAGAGAGAGAGTTAAAGAAAGAGAGAGAGAGAGAATCTGAGAGAGGGGAGAGAGAGAGATAGAGAAAGAGCGAGAGGAGAGAGAGAATCAGAGAGAGGAGAGATATAGAGAGAGAGCGAGAGCGAGAGGTGAGAGAGAGAGAGAAGTGAACAGGGAGGAGATATAAAGTTGTTTGTTTGTGGGGGAGAGAGAAAGAGATAGCGGGGAGAGAAAGAGAGAAGGAGAGAGAGAAAGAAAAAGAAAGAGAGAGAGAGAGTGGGGGCCACGGGCCAGTGAGAGGGGAGCTGGAGTCGAGCTGGGTTAGTTTAGGAAAATAAGATTTTTAAATAAAAAAAGATTATAATTTGTTATCAAAAATCTTATGAACTGTTAAAATGAATTTTAAACGAACTTTAAAAATTTTAAATAATTAGAATTTTGGCGGGATACAAAAGTATTTCAAAACGCGCCCGGGTCGGGTCTAAAATTTCAGTTTTAAAATACGAAAAATATATGCGACTTTCAAAATTCAAAACGAATGCTCCGGTAACGAAAATGCATACCCCTAAGAACGGATGCACGTACGTGCGCGTAGCCATCCAAACACGTCCGTTTCACTGAACGGGACGAGAACAAGATGCGCGGATGCTACCACGGGGTTAGGGGTATTATGCAGACCATGTTAATTAATTTTAAATTATTTTCTGTGACTTAAAATGTTATATGATAAAATATGCGATGCCAGATGAAATGCCAGTATGCACTAACATGAGAATGCACAGTCTACGTAACAAGTCAGGGTAATTTATAAATATGAATCAAACAGGTTCAAGCAAGCGGGTCAGGTCGAATGCAAAGTAAAATTTAAAATACTATTCGCACCCAAAACACGATAAATCAAGAAAATACCACAGATAAGTAAATACGGGAACTGGAAATGGTATAAATAAACTAGGTTGTTATATTTCAACACTTGAAATTCTTGATAATTGTTTTTACCCCTAGCGTCTTATGACCTTGACGCAGGGCAACAAACCATAGGCCGCTAGTCAAGTTCAATCCGTTCATTTCTTGATTGAATTAAACCCACCCGCACGATCCTTGACGCAGGCCAACAAAGTCGCATGACTGCCCTATTCCAATCGCATCACATGCTGCAGATAAGTACTAATTAGCTGACGCAGGCCAACAAACGCAGCACGAATACTAAATAGCACTTATCTGAAATGACGGAGGGCTACGGCTAGTTTTTAAGAAAACCTTTTAACGTAATGAACTTGATATCGTTGTAGAATCTAGTGTTTTGAAAAGGAGTGTTTTTTGTAGCTTTTGCTAGTTTCGCTAAAGAGGTTACTCCCGGTGAAGGGATCTCGGCTCTTTTCTCATCGAATGAGCTGCTGGATATTCATTAAGGAATACCACTATGCAAAACAAGAACTAGAGAAGCTATTAAAACAAACCGAGTGGGTTGTAGCATTTTTTAGTTTTGCTAAAGAGGTCACTCCCGGTGAAGGGGTCTCGGCTCTTTCCTCATCGAATGAGGTGCTGGATATTCATCAAGGAATACGGTGCTGGATATTCATTAAGGAATACCACTATGCAAATAGCCGCCAGATTACAATACGGTATCTCATACTCGTATTTAATCAGGCCCCCGCACATATCAGCATATGTGACATACTTCGTTTCGCTCGAACCAGGAAACTTCTATGTGAGACTCTAAAGACTCGTCAATACGCCTGCAGTAGGTGATGATCATATCAGTCACCCACAAGATTTCAGTGGTACTAGCTGGACGTAACGGCTACCTGGGTAATGAGCGAATAGAAGATCAACAAGCAAGTTTGTCCAAACTCTCATGAAGCCTATAGGTAACACTTACCGTACAGTCTGGTATCTTCGTCTGATATGTCGCATATCGAGTCTGGGGGTGGAATCGTGAGACCCCAATAATTTGATAAGTCATGCCAATGTGTAGCTTATAACGGTACGAGGAACTACTGATAACACTTACCATTAAATCTCATCAACAGCCCTAGCCAGGGACTTCTTGTTATATCCAATCGAGCATAGCGCAACATCAACTCTCTATACCGGGAGAGACGAAACCCCTCCTATCGCTCATTGCCTCCATGTGACTCGGGACTGTACCCAAAATCCACCTGTTTGCATGCCTCCTTTGAGTCGTGGTAGGGAGCAAATCAAAGCATAATGGGAACCACACAGGTCTCTATGACGATCTCGGTCTACAGACTAATATGTACCAGTGTCACCAGAGAACTACTATCTGACGATAGGTATAGTACCATCTAAGAGTTCTCGGCGAGTCCTGTTCGGTGTACCCATTCTCTAATAAGCACATGTGTACAATCATTGATGTCAAACACCAATGGATATAGGATCAACCATCGCCCCATACAGGGTAAAGAAACATACACATTAGTCTACTCTGAAATATCGATGCCCTATCTTGATACTCCCTTGACAAGGAACTGTTAAAGGATGTGCCTGTAGACTACACAAGTCCCATTAGTATGATCTGCATCATAGTCCTGGTAGTCAAGCCAACATCCTAAGGGCTTTATCAACATGAGAGACAGTATAATAATATTAAGTGTACATGTTAAGATGAAGAGTAACCATATAACATATTATCATGTCGAGCAAGAAAGTCCTCTATATATATGTCCAAGCATCCACTATAATATACATCAATGTATAATAATGGCCTTTAGGGCATACATATTCCTAACAAAACTCATCACATTGCCAGACCCACGGCGTCCACCGCAACCCGGCGACATCAACAACCCCAACTACTGCTCCTATCACAGAATGGTGAGCCACCTAATTGAAGATTGCTACGTCTTCAAGAACTGGGTCGAAGACCAGTATCAACAGGGAAAATTCGCGCTGTCTGATTGTCACGCCCTACTTCCCAATAGACGGAAGCAGTGACGTGGTAAGCCCGCGACGTATTTATTCCGAGAAGGTCATTTCCCGGAATAAATACACTAAGCGTAAAATAAGTAATATAAAATTACAAGAAATAAAAATGAGATTTAAACTTCAATAAATTTATTTACATTCAACTTGAAGCATTTACAATGCATGAGTTCAACTAAAACAAAATACAATACAAGAAGAGAAATGCCTAAACATGTGGCATACATAAACTGAAAAAAATAGCTAGTCTAGTCCTGAGTCGTGATCTGTTCGTGCTCCTTCTCGGTGGTGGTCACCTCCTCAGTTTCCACAGTATCTGACGAACATTCTAAGAAATAAAGATGGATGGAATGCCCGTCTACGAAATTTCGCTCGGTAAGTCCCCAAAAAGGTGGGATGAATGTATATAAATAAATATGCAAGGTAACATGTCGTATAGTATGAATAGAACTAAAACATGAACAAGTATAACATGGTAAAGTTATTGGCAACTATGTAAGTATGACAATATAACATGAGCATAGAAAACGAGTATAACATGGCCATGGAGTGTAGGTATAGTGAACATGAAGTGAATGGAAGTGTCCTAAATGGTCTTTACATGGGTAAACTAATTTAACGTAAGTTTAAGGATGAATGTCAACCAATCTCAACATTGTTCTCGAACCCAACAGGCTGTAATCCAGAGGTAAGGAATCACGGGCTCGAATCAAGTGTTAGTAACGGGACTTCAACCTAGTGTTGAAATATTCCAAACTCAACAGGCTATAATCCAGGAGTAAGGAAATACGGACCCTCATAATTGTTAGTATTCGTGATTGCTTGTATTTGTAATTGTTAGCATAGGACTCTTGAGATTTCATTGGACTCACAACTCAAACTACCCCAATACCTCGTGTATACTAAGTTACAGTTAAAGTTACCAGCCATGCTCGAATCGATGAATACACTAAGTTGCAAGATTGAGTTCATGTCAATATCATGTATTCGTGTCAAGTATTCTTGTATTCATGTCAAGTTGTATTCATGGTTCGAGTCAAGTCAGTTTAAATAGCAACCATTGTGTTCTGGTATTCATGTTAGGTTCCTGTCCAATTATAATCAGGGTTTGGTTAAGTCAAGTATACATGTTTAATATTGATGGTTTGAATTCGAGTATTCATGTTCATGTTCAAGTATTCATGTTTGATTTTAGATTCAGGTTTGAATTAGACTCAGACTGAGTCAGACATTTGTACTGATTTAACTCTGGAAATCTTAGGTTCGGGAATTATTGGTAACTGCTGCACATGGACGGCAGGATTTGTGTCTTTTTTCCAAGACAATTACCATTGATAACTCCGTTGTGTTGTTTATCTTAAATAGGCAAGCACTCACTTTCTCCGGCTCTCTGGAGCTCAAGAGAATTGATCCCGCTTAAACCTATATATACTAAAATCCTTAATTTTGTTTTATATATATCTCGAGGGGGTTTTATGAAAAATATTTTACTATAGTTAAAAATAAATCTCGAGGGTTATTTATATTGTTAGGGTTTTCATGAGCATGAGTTTTAAGGATTTGAGGTATTTTAGTGATAAACAATTAACGTTGGAAGTTCATGGTATTTTATTGAAAAGAGTTGTGTTTTGGTAACTTGATGGTATTTTATTGAAACATGTTAATCTTTCATTTTTAGAAAAAAGTAAGTTTATTATATTTTGAAAATATGGATTTATAATTTTATAGAATTATTAAAAATTAATTTTTTTATTTAGAAAATTCGTTTTTCTTAAGAAACCGCATTTAAATCCTTTCGAGATTGAATGCTCCGTGAGGAGGTCTGCATCTCGTTCTACTAGCACAAGGATGTGCGATAATCCACACCATCTGTTAGTGGATCCCCTAAAGAGGGTTGTAGATGCGTATTCGCAAAGAATATGAAATATCGATTTAAAAGAAATCCGGTTTTTAAAGTTATGTGGTATTTTATCGTAATATTATCTTTGTAACAAATATCCATACAAAAGAGACATCGTGCTATGGATCCAAGTGTGCATGTGGGGTAGATCGTTATCCCGTGAAGTTTTCCTAAAGGTATTGTTTTAACAAATACTAAAAGTAGTGTTTATAAAGTTCAAGGTATTTTAATGAAAAAATTCAAATATGATTGTGTTACATGAGATTCTAGGTTAAATCTTGATTCTAAATGTTGATATTAAAATTAAAAGTGAAGAGGTAAAGTTTGTTTGACCAAAATATAAAAGGAATTGGAGTTATGGTTTTTATAAAAGATGATATCGGTATAACTCCATTTTTACCGATTTTGATTAAAAAGAATTTTCAATGAAGAGAAGGGAAGTTTGGAAGGGACTTACCATTTGGAAACTTAGGAAAAAGGATGAGGAAAAGGGTCTTCATGGCATTGCGGGAGCTCCGGAATTGACTTCGATCTTCGCCGGAAGTTGATCGCTTGCTAACTCCTCTTTACTCCACTTGTACTTAGGAAATTTTTGAGAGTTTTGGCAAGAATTTTCAGAATAGTGTTGAGCCAAAATGTGGGGTAGTATTTATAGTGAAGAATTAGGGTTTTGGAATTAAAAATGTGGATTAAAAAGCATTAAAATGAGGTTTAATGGTGAAATGAAGGGTCTTTGTTTGATTGCAGGGAAATCAAACAGTGCAGGGGAGTTAGGGATAGGTGAAGGGGTGTGTGTGCAAATCCCGGGGATATTTGGCCTCACATCAACCGTCGGCGCCGGTCTTTTCCTCAATTCCCCTGGTCGATATTTGACATCTGGCCTCTACATTCGTGCCAGCTGATCAAAACCCTGTTTTCTCCATTTTTCACATATTTGATTTTTTCGACTTTTCATTTCTATGTGTATAGCACGTGCAATCTTTTGGGCTTACAAAAAGTTAAAAAGAAAAATCAGAAAAGAAAAATAATTGTGTCTGATGGGGATCGAACACACAGGTTACGTCACCGCAGTGCAAGGGATTTACCAGTGAGCTACAAGTTGTTTCTTGCTGTTATTTAACAAAAGTGATTTATAACTCAAACTCAGGCTGTCAAACTCATTTCTGTATATTAACAGAAGAATTTCCATACTAAGATATCAGAGTCGTTACACTGATAACTGAAGGGTAAACCCACACCAGAAGCACACTCCCAAAAAGGCAGATGCGCCGGGGGCATCGTGCTCACTCTTGGAAGAAACTCCGTGGGAAGTCGTTCTTCCAGCAAAAACCAAAAGAATGCTGAAAGATCTACAGGTATGTCCAGCAATTAGGTGGAAAAGCCCACTTGAACCGGAAATCATCGAAGGGATGCTGAAACCACATCCCGCACCGAAAGTTGTTGACAAAGAGCAAAACCCCCAAGTTGAGCCTTCAAAGTTTTCGAAGAAAAAGAAGAAGACCAAGAAGCCTGTGCAGCCTGCCGAGTATGACGACAAGCGCACAGACCTACAAAAGTAAATTGACGTGCTGGAGGAGTACAACCAGAAGGAGCGGACACCGGTCAGGCTCGAAGAATTTCTCAAGCATATTCTTGAGGACGAAGATAGTGACTACGACGAGAAAAATGACTCATCAAAATACACCGAAGACCGTGTAGCAACTTACCACATAGTCTCTCATTCATCGTTAAATTGCGAAGAAACCCCCTCGGCGTCAGAAAACAACGCAGAGAAACTGGGGGCAGAATCGGCTCCCCGGAACTGCCAGAAGACCCGATGGATAGGCTGTTAAACGAAGCCTTTCAAAAAAGCAAAACTGACCGAGAACCCGAAACGACCATATATGAAAAGGCTAAGCGTCAGCATCAGCGTCAAGATGAAGAAGCTACGGCAAGGATGAGTTGTAAAGTACTCCAACCAATCCAAAGCACACCTGCTACGAATAAAGGCAGGATCAAGTCAGAGAAGCGGTTCGCCAAAGCTCTGTCAATGGGGATGAAGCTACCACCTCTCGTAAGAAACACTCCCGGGATCATATGCCTCTATGGAGAAGAAGCACATTCAGACTACTGTCTATATCATCGGAGGGTCACCCACCCTACCGGGGAATTTGGTGCCTTCAAGAAGTGGTGGCAAGGATACGTTGCCCATCAAAAACACTTTAAGAGGATGAAAAGCGAAGCTCGTTGACGGCAAAATAATGCGACAGATATGCATGAAGAAACTTCTGGCAACTGTCATATAGTTGGTACCGGTTCGAAAGGGGAAAACCCCTAAGTTTCTACCTTCAGGAGCGACTCTGAGGACGAAATACCCCTCAGTCCTCTTTTCAAAGACTCCACCTTCGAAAAAGAAGAGGAGGAGAAGAACTGCGAGAATATTCAGCAGCGTAACCGCACGTTTCTTGAAAATAACCTCGGACCTACAAACAAAGGCTCAATTAAAAAAGACAAAGGGAAAGAAAAAATCTCTAAGGAAATTACCCTCGACGATGAAGTTGTCAAAGATCTCGCAGCAAGGGACCCGCCTAGGAAAAACATGGTGGATTACAATGTCCTAGAACATCTGAGGAAAATACATTCATAACTGAGCATATTGGATACTCTCCTCCTATCCAAAGAGACACGAGATTCTCTGATCAAGGAATTACAAGAGCCCGATCAGTTCCAAGCTTTCTTCGTGAAAGAGAAGATAAAAGATGAACTGGTAGAGGTCCACACGGCTGACATTACATTCAGCGATGAAGATCTCATCCTCGGTACGCGCGAACATAATCGTCTATTATACGTCACCGAGTACTGCCATGATATCAAGATAGGGAAAATCTTTATCGACAACGGATCCTCCGTCAACCTTCTCAACATGAGGGTGCTGAAGGAAATTTGAATGAACGTTCATTACCTTGCCCGAGATAAAATTACCATCTCCGGGTTCGACTCACAGTCGTTACGGACGGTCGGGTCCGTAATACTGACGTTACGTTTCGGGCTGCTCGTCACTGACGTCAAATTTCATGTCATTGACGCCAAGACTTACTATAACGCTTTGCTCGGCAAGCCTTGATTACATGAGTACAAAGTCATCCCTTCTACACAACATCGGTGTATGAAGTATTTAAAATATGGCTTGGAATACATCGTCACAGGGGAGCTAAATCCGATTTTCGTAAACGAGGTCCGAAAATATGAAGACGCAAAGTACTTCCTATCAGACTTCGAGGATACGAAAAGGTTTCATAAGCCAGAGGATAAACAAAAGTACACCGCCACTATCCCGATCTTTGGGGGAGATACCGATGAAGATGAAGAAATAGTCTACTCGGGGCAACCCCAAAAAGAAAACAACAGGCATGGACCATCTACTCCTATTCTGTTCTTTGGCAGCGACTATGAGGACGAGGCCAACATAGTGTTCTCCATCCGCCCGTCAGTGCGAACCCTCATCGGAGCAGATCAGAGTCTGCAAATCACAATGGCTCCGCCTCGACACTATAAGGAACTTGATGCGCTCCATACATACAGTGTACAAGAACTGCAGACTTTCTACGTGCCTCCCAGGTAAAGAGGTGAAAAGGCGATCCTCTTCTACCAATTTATGAAGACCAAAGTAGAAAAAGAAGTCTGGCGTAGTGCCGATTTTGCACTCGACATGCTTCAACCAATCCGTCTGCCAAGGTACTACACAAAGGGATTGAAAAAGCTGTTAAGATGCCAAGGTGTACCCCTCGAACACACTGTTCGACAAGTCTAATTCTATAAAAAGATTTGGGATATCCCCGGGACTCAGCGAAAGATTCCCAATGGGAAGATGGAGACAACCAGGCTCGGATACGCTCGGTCCAGGAAACGGGAGCAGTTCCATAATTGCCACATCATAAACAGCTCCAGTGAAGGGGAAAACACTCTTCTAGATGGCCGATATGTTGAAACAGAGCGAAATCCCGCTCTAAGAACGTTAAGTCCGTCGCTCGAAGAACAAATAAACATGCTAATAAAAGAAGATTGTCAGAAGAGCCGAGACAATCACAGCCGTGAAATGGACATTTATGAAAAAGCCAGGACGCAGCGTCTCAATCAGCAATCTGCGGAGAAGGAAAACTATAATGCTCTTCATCTCTGGCCCGCTGTATATCCTCGCGAAAGGGGAAAATACCGAAATAGAGGCAAAAACAGGACAAAAAACGCAAACAGCGTTCGAAAACAATAAAGTGGATCCAAGAAGTCGTGCAATCGAGGAAAACTCGATTGGAACCCGTCCTTTATAAAGAAGATGGGTCGGGAATACTCTTTCCCCCAAGAAAAGACGAGGAAAATATTCAACCTTGTCATGAAACACCAAATGATGACACTTCCGGAGTCTCGGCACCCCGAACAAATAAACGAGGTCCATCATCCGGATTATTGCTCCTACCATCGAGCAATAGGTCATCCCCTTGAAGACTGCTTCACCTTCAAAAACTAGGTAGAAGGCCAGTATCAATAAGGCAAGTTCGCTTTATCTGACAACTGGAGGGTAACCCCGCCGTAAAAGCATGAGCCAAAGAGGACCTATACCGTGAGGATAGGACCAGCTCAACATTAAGAATGGAAGCGAATCGTACCTGCCATATGATAACACTCTCAAACGAGGGAGGGCACGAGACTATGAATGACCTCTACAGGTGCTTCGCAAATGAAGACGAGGACGAGGTGATCTCAGAGTTTCCACCAGCACCAAAAGAGCTGGAAGATGGGATATACACTACGGCGGACAACCCAAGGAAAATTGACTTAGGGACAGAAATGATCCGAGACCAACATTCGTCAGTGAGCTACTATCTGAAAAACTGGTAGCCACGTTAAAGGACGTGCTCATGCAATATAAAGAATGCTTCGCGTGGAACTATTCCGAAATACCAGGTCTAGATCCAAAGGTAGCAATACATAAACTAGCCATATCGCCGGACATAAAGCTAGTTAAACAAGCGCCAAGAAGAATGCGGCTCGAACTTGAGATGGGTATAAATGCTGAGGTCAAGAAACTAATCGACTCTGGCTTCATCCAAGAAGTTCAATATCCTGATTGGATCGCCAACATCGTTCCGGTAATGAAGAAAAATGGGACAGTGCACATCTGCGTGGACTTTCAGGACCTCAATAAAGCTTACCCGAAGGATGACTTCCCAGTACCTGTTACCGGGCTGATGATCGATAACACGTCTACCCATGAGATCTTCTCCTTCATGGATGGATCTTCAGGATACAATCAAATAAAAATGCATCCTGAAGACCAAAAGTATACTGTCTTCCGGACCCCACTGGGCATATTCTGCAATAAGGTATGCCCTTCGGTCTAAAGAACGCTGGATCTACCTACCAGAGGGCCATGACAAAGATCTTTGATGACCTCATACACGAGATTGTTGAATTTTACATTGACGACCTTGTGGTAAAGAGCAGATCTCACGAGGAACTTTGGGAACATGTAAAAATAGTGTTTCGACGTGTTCGGATGTATAATCTGAAGATGAATCCTCTAAAATGTGCCTTTGGAGTCTTCTCAGGAAAATTCCTAGGATTCATCATACGGAACCGGGGTATCGAAATCGACCCTTAAAAGATCAAGGCGATTATGGAAATGCTCATGCCAAAAACTCTTAAACAATTACGATCTCTTTAAGTAAAGCTCGCATAGCGGTTCATCGCCAAGCTCTCCGGGAAATGCCGTCCCTACAGTCATCTGATGAAGAAGGGGACCCCGTTCGTCTAGGAACAAAAGTGCCAAAATGCACATGAAGAAATCAAGCAATACCTGTAAAATCCACCGGTATTGACCACTCCGGTTAAGGGAAAACCCCTTATCCTGTATACAACAGCCCTTGAGAGTTTTCTAGACGTGCTATGGGCATAAGAGAACGATCAAAGAAAGGAGATAGTGTACTATTTGAGTTGAGTTCTTCTGGGGGCGGAAAACAACTACTCCCCCATCTAAAAGTATTGCTTGGCACCGATCTTCGTGATAACGAAGCTCAGACATTACACCTTGGCATATGTGGTCCATCCCATATCAATGGTGGATCCTCTCAAATATCTGATGTCAAGGGCCATACTAATAGGAAGGCTTGTCAAATGGGCCCTCCTCCTGATGGAATTCTCGATAACATATCGACCTCTCAAAACAGTGAAAGGCCAGGCCATTGCCGACTTTCTCGCGGAGCGTCCGATACCAGCCGACTCCCCTTTAAATTGTGAGTTGCCGGATGAACATGCGTTCGACACAATCGAAGAAGAGAAGGAAGAAAATGATTCCCAATAGGAACTCCACTTCGATGGAGCATCTTTCGTGAAGAGGCGAAAGCAAAACACCCCCATAGTCAAAGCCGAGGTGGGCCTTATCTTCATGACTCCGCAAGGAGGATATTGTGTTACACCCTCTCCTTAACAGAGCCAAGAACTAATAATGAAGCTGAATATGAATTTTTGATAGCAGGTCTAGAGATCGCTATCGACATGGGGATCAAAGACTTCCTCATATATGGAGATTCCCAACTGATCGTTAGTCAAGTAAATGATGACTATCAGACGTGCAAGCCGGAGCTGATAAAGTACGGCGAAAGAGTGCAGCAACTGCTGACACAAATCCATGCTTACACCTTGGAGAGCATACCGCGTGCAGAAAGCAGCAAGGCAGACGCATTGGCTAAATTAGCTAAGGAACTGGCCGATGAAGACCTCGATGATGTAAGGATCATTGTGCAAAGCCGCCGGGTTCTCGCGCCAACAGATATATCTTTGGAAGACTCAATAGAGCCATCCGAAAGAAAAGAAATGACCGAACAAGTAGCCTTTCAAATTGAGGATGAAGAAAACGTCAAGGATTGGAGGGAAGTCTTCATAGACTACTTCAAATCCCAACGAACGAGCAAAAATGCATCGTCTAGACATCAGCTCATGAAATGAGCTCCGTCCTTCGCCTTCGTCAATGATACTCTATATAAGAGATCGTTCGACTATCTATGGCTAAGATGCCTGGGACTAGAAGAAGCGAAGAGAGTCATCTAAGAAACTCATGACAGACTCTGTGGCTCCCATCAAGCTGGGCCAAAGATGAAGATGAAGATAAAAAGAATGGGTTACTATTGGCCCACAATGATTCAGAACCGCCTCGAATATGAGAAGCAGTGTCACTCATGCTAAATTCACGGGGATTTCATCCACTAACATCCAAATCCGCTACACCCAACAGTAGCTAGCTGGCCGTTCGAAATGTGGGGAACCGATATAATTGGCCATATTGAACCGGTATCGTCCAAAGGACATCGGTTCATACTGGCAATGACCGACTACTTTTCCAAGTGGGCAGAAGCAGTACCACTAAGAGAGGTGAAGATGGAGAATATCCTTCATTTCTTCATGACACATGTCATCTATCGGTTCGGCACTCCGCGAGGAATTATCTCGGATAATTGGCCAGCTTATAGAAGTCATAAAATCAGCCGCCTCACACAACAACATAAAATAGATTTGAGATACTCTTTAGTCTATAATCCTCAGGCCAACGGTCTAGCTGGAGCTTTCAACAAGACTTTGATAAAGATTATAAAGAAAACTGTGTCCAGAAATAATAAAAAAACTGACACAAAAGGCTGCACGAAGCACTCTGGGCGTACCGAACAACGTTCAAAATGGACACGAATACAACACCATACGCGTTGGTATTCGGCACGGAAGCAGTGCTTCCCCTGAAAATAGAACTCCCTTTTCTACGAGTGGGGGTTCGATACGAGCTGACAGATGAAGAAAATGCCCATCTTTCGCTTGAGGAGCTCGATGTCCTCGACGAAACACACCTTATAGCACAGCAAAACCTGGAGACTTATAAGGCAAGGATGACGCAGTCATACGAAAAACTGACCAGGCCGAGAACATTCCTCTAAGGCGAACTCGTGCTAGTCGTCAAAAGACCAATGATCCCCAATCATGCAAAATAGGGAAAGTTCGAGCCGAACTATGAAGGCCCGTACATCATAGACAAAGTCTATCAAGGTGGAGCCTACCTGCTCATGAATATGCATGGCGAAAACCCTTCCGGCCAATAAACTGCCGATTCCTCAAAAAATACTACCCTTGACGAGTCACGACTTAGGTCATTGATAGATGACGACACTTGTGTCTGCTCGCAATCTTCCTAAGTCAGAATTCCGAGAATAGTATACAAAAAAGCTCCGTCGCCTCAAAAACGGCGAAAACGGACCAAGAAGTCTTTAAACTAACTATCCATCTCAAACATGGCGATATTGGACCGAGATGTCTATAAACTAACAACGGACCGAGTGGTCCCTAAACAAACAACGGACCGAGTTGTTCTAAAACTAGAACTTCGCCTCAAACATGGCGATAACGGACCAAGAAGTCCCTAAACAAAAAATCCGCCTAAAAACGGCGATAACGGACCAAGAAGTCCTTAAACTAACAATCTGCCTCAAACATGGCGATATTGGACCGAGATTTCCCTAAACTAACAACGGACCGAGAAGTCCCTAAACTAAAAAACCGCCTAAAAACGGTGATAACGGACTGAGAAGTCCTTAAACTAACAATCCGCCTCAAACATGCCGATAATGGACCGAAAAGTCCCTGAACTAAAATTTTGCCTCAAACATGGCGATAATAGAGCGGAAAGTCCCTAAACTAGTGCATCGCCCTAAATATGGCGATACATTCCCTTGAGATCTATATTGCAACCGAAGTCTTAGCAGCAAAGATTGTAACTCAAGTCCTACTGGCTGCACAGCTATTCCAGCGATGAAGCCACCCCTAAGTCCTACCGACAAATTGATAGGCACCTGCGGAGAAACTACTCTCGGGTATTCCATCGTAAAAAAAACGGTATGTCCACAAGAGAAACGGGCGCGGATGAAAACCGGAAAGGGTGCCGTGAGTAAAAACAGCAGGACTGCCGACGAGATTCGTGAAAACCCAAAAGGGCGCAATCTCGTAAAATAATAATAAAAAAACCTGTGTGAGATCCTTACGACTCACAAAGGAGCAACACACTTAGAAATCCACACGATTTCTAAGAAGAAAATACACTTACGAGATCTTCACGACTCATAAGGAGAATTTCCTCTTTGAGACCCTCACGGCTCATAGGATTCAAAAAACTTAAGCTACAGGGATCTGAACCTGTTCTTAAGCCGTCATATTCCCCTAATATTACCCTACAGGCGGTCAATTATTGACCCTTGTATACAATCCACGGGTATAAATAAATACATCCTCTCACCAGGTTCTACCAATGGCGAGAAATGTCCCCATATGGTGAACGACACTTATAAGTCCTCTCGACTTACAAAAAGAAAACACTCTTGTAAAATCCTTACGACTTACAAGGGAAAACGCACTTAGGAATCCTCACGATTCCTAAGGAGAAAATACACCTACGGGATCCTCACGACTCGTAGGGAGAAACGCCTTTATAAGACCCTTACGGCTCATAAAGTCAAAAAGCTTTTGTCGACAGGATCCTAACTCTGTTTGCTAAGCCACCTTTGTTCAAATCGACAAAGACAAATGATGATTCGCTCATGCAATAGCCCAGTTGTAGCGATACTGATGCCTAAACAGGTGTCAAACTCCATGTCCTCTCACGGCAAATGATGATTCCCTACTGGCAATATTCCAGTTGCAGCGATACTGATGACAGATCTCAAGTTCCTAACTCGTAATAAAACCCAGCGAGTCGCAAAAAAAACGCATATGAAAAAGCCAAAATGTTTGGGCAACTCGCAATAAAAATCAGCGAGTAAATAAAAAATATATATAGCCGAAATGATTGGGCACTGCGAAAAATAGCCGAAATATTTGGGCAATCGCGACTTGCACGATATAAAAAGCAGAAAAAATAGAGTATTGCGGAAATAAAAAAAATTTAAAAAAAAATTCCTCTGCCCTGTAGTTAGGTCCACACCGACCCCTGTATACAATCCATAGGCACAAATGAAAGAAAGGGAACAATATTTTCCCACCAGGCTCCGTCAAAGGGAGAGCCAGATCTCGACGGCAACATCTAAAGCCTAGAGACCAACTCGACGTTCTTCTCATTCCGGCAGGATGCAGACACAACATCGACAAAACCCCAAGGGCCAAAATAAAAGTGGAGCAATGGGAAAATCCTAGCTCTACATCTTGATGGCATCATCTACAGCCTAGAGATCAGCTCGACGTTCCTTCTCAGTGCAGATGCGACGTCAACAAAGACCAAAGGGTCAAACAAAAATGGAATGACGGCAAAATCCAATCTCCAGATCTCGATGGCAACGTTACAGCCTAGAGATCGACTCGACGTTCTCCTTATTCCAATATGATACAGATGCAACGTCAACAAAAGACCCAAGGATCAGAGAAAAAAATGGAGTAACGGCAAAATCCGAGATCCAAGCCTTGACGGTACATATACAACCCAGAGACTATCCCGGCGTCCCCCGCAAAACCTTTAAAGAGGAGCTCGGATCTTCAATCAGATCTCGAAAAGGGGAGAATTTTAAGTCTCACCCCCTTTTCTCCAAGATCCAGCCGATCAAGAGGAGGAAGAAGGAGGCCCATCTCCAAAAATCCAACTTTGGACAGATCCAAGGCTCAAAAGAAGCTCCAGGGCTAAAGAGAGAAGAGAAGGGTCCCCTTTGATCACCTCTGAAGTTCTTTGGGGAGTTCAACTCCAAGACCCAAATTCTCAAAGGAGTTTAACTCCTATTCCAGATCATTTAGGAGTTTAACTCCAAATCTAAATCTTTTGGAGTTTAACTCCACTCAAAATCCATTGGGAGTTCAACTCCTAGCCCAGGGGATAAGCCTCCTTTTCGCTTGTGTTTCCAGCGGTCGCGTACCGCGCACGTGACCCACGGGCGCTCAGCACCCAGCGGTCGCATGCCGCGCACGTGACCCGCTGGCGCCTAGCGGTCGTGTGCCGCGCACGTAACCCACGGGCGCCCGGCGCCCACGCGTGCCGCGCACGTAACCCGCGGGTGACCAGCGCCCACGCGTGCCGCGCACATGACTCGCGGGCGCCCACCGCCCACGCGCCTGGCACGTGACCCTCAGGCGTTAAGCGCCCATGTGCCAGGCACGTGAGCCGCGGGCGCCCACGCACCCGGCACGTGACCCGCAGGTGCCCACGCGCTAGGCACGTGACCCACGGGCGCCAAGCGCCCATGCGCCAGGCACGTGACCCATGGGCATCCAGTGCCTACGTACCATGCACGCATCTTTAAGACGCTCCTCACCCCTCATTTTTCATACACTCTACACTCAAAACACATCCCCCTCTAGGAATTTTTTTCTAACGGGGCGCTTCCCCGCACCCCGTAAGGGGGCTGCTAACCCTCTTGACCTCCAGCCCGCTATCCGGGTAGTGGGACCCCCGTAAACTATGCGAGGCCCCCGATATATCCAAAACCCTTTCAAAACACAACACACGCACGCTGCACACTAAGTTTGCATGACTAGTTGACCCGTCAATCGGAGGTTCCTTCGCTCCAAAGGCGAGGGGTAATTAACGGCAGCTTAGTCTGCGGCTGCCGGAGATTCGGATCCCCATAATCAATAAACCCCGGCCTATCCTAGGCAGGGGGAATCTGTATACGCCTGACAAGCATGCACATTCCCATCTCAATGGGGTGACGAAAAACACCCTATAGGTTCTGGCACTCCCAGTGAGACCTTTCTCTCCTCCCATATCTCAGGTCAAGTGTTCATGCGAACTCATTTAACATATATGTAGATGTTTGTACTGAAATAATGTTTTTTTCCATACAACAATCAAATTTCAACGACAATGTCTCCTAAGATGAATTCAGCTTCCGACGCGACCCCGATCTCGTACGTGGTCAAGATCAATGTCCACGTTGTTCTCTCTGCCAGTCTCAGCCGGCAATAGGAGGAGCCACTCCGTCAATTTGGTTCCATCATCATCTACCCTGCCGGAAGTACTCATCTGACGGAGGTCACAGCAAACCAAGCGGCCAAACCGACCTCAAGGGGCAGGAGACCGAACATTGTGGTCGCCAAAGCCTCCCACTCCAAATGCAAATCTATATTCGAATGGCTCTCCACTGTTCCGACTAGGGGCAAGGCCGTCAACACCAATGGAGCCACAAAGCATCTCCAGCAAGCTCAGGTGGTGCCCTTAACAATCGCGTGAGCAGGAATTTTCTCTGGGCTACAAGTCAATCGGTCTACGGCGTCTTCCCGAAGAGCTGAAGTCTGCCAAGTGCTTAAAACAGAAAAGTTAAGGCAGAAGCGGCTTAGGTATCGAGCCAACAAGAGGGCCAGGACTTCGGCCAAATGGAATCTTGTGAGGTTCCAAGAGCAGGGTTACTCCGTGACGACGGCTGAGTCGGCCGTAAAAGTCAGCAATTCCTTCAAACCTCTGAAGTGGGTTCACAAAAATGCCATGACTGCCAGAATCAAGAAGACATCGGTCCGAACAATGCTACAAAGGGACGTGTTCCAGGCCCAACAGAGAAAGCATGACACTGTCTCTTCAAAATTCTATCAGGCGCTCTATGCCATGCGAAAGCAGCGAGGCAGATCCATAAAAGGGGTGCCAGCACCACTCATGAATCCGGTTAGGCCAGCCATCTTCAATCGATTGTCCGCTACCAAAACAGAAGGGCCAAGACGGTGGTCCACAAAGTCAGCTACCAATAATGAAATGATGGCCGGATATGTTGTCCACACGGTCTATATGGCGGGCACGCGCCCTAACGACAACCTGCGTAGCAAAAGCAAGGATGGGGCCACCACATCCCATGCCCAATCTGTCTTGAATGTGGTTGCCGCTTCCCAAGATCATCCTCCTCCACTGGATGAGGAAAACCCTCTCGATAAGGATGATAGGCAGAAAGACCCCTCAGTCCATGTAGAGTCAAGATCAGACAGCGAGGAAGAGCCAACTTTCCGCCCCAGAACCGCAGAGCAAGAGCTGCTTCAAGAGTTTCGAAAATAGCTCAGGAGCAAAGATAAAGAAATGGCCAAGGTTTACTCCAAAATCGATGACCTGATGAATGTTGTGATGCAGCTCACGGCTCAAATTGCTCAAGCGCCTTCCAATCAGGCACACGTCTCTACTCATGAGCCGGGCGATGGAAACCCGAAGCAACCGATGCATGTCCCCTTGGGTCCAAGATTAGGTGAGCCGCACGAAAGCCAGCCACATTCCACTTCTGGGGACGCCTTGGCCCCAGATAGCACTATCCCTCTAATACAAGATCGGATAATGGATTTGGTCACAAGCAAGGTTAGAACATTGGTAGCCGAAGCCGAAGCTCAGAAAGAAATCGGCAGTAGTAGGCGGCCGTATCCCGCACAGTACAATCCGATCGAGTTCCCGAGTGGCTACGTCATTCCTAAGTTCGGAAGATTTGACGGGACGGGAAACACAAATCAGCACGTCACCCACTTTAAAGCATCGTGCGGAAATACATGGGGCAATGACGCGCACCTTCTTCGTCAGTTTGTCAACAGCCTGACCGGTGTCGCTTTCGACTGGTACGCGAGTATACCAGACGGGTCTGTCATTACCTTTACCCAAATGGAGTTTCTGTTTTGGCAAAGGTTCATGAGTGTCAGTGATAAAATCTCCATTGCCGACCGTGTGAGGACCAAGCCGGGGAAGAATGAAAGCAACACCGAATTTATCGCCCGATGGTATAATCTCACGGTCAAGTGCAAACCGCCGCTGGAGTAGGACCAGTCCGTCAGACTTCCCATTGGGAAGCTCAGCAATTGGATGGTCCCATTCTTGTATACAGCAGGCCTCAAGACGTTTCAGGAGTTGACCAAGAAAGTCCAAATGCTGGAACGCTCGAAGCAAGATTCTACCTCGGACTCTCAGAGAGACAAGACTTGGAAGAGCAAGAGGGACGACAATCATAGAAGCGGGAATTCCAGCAATACCAAGGTCTTCAATGCGTCCGACAATGAAGACAGGCGAAAGGTAGGCGAATCCAAAACCAACCGGTCTCGAAAGCCAGTGCTGGGAGGAGAAGGGCCTTCCCTAGAGGAGAAAAAGAACAAGGTTTACTCTTTCAGATGGGACAAGGTCCACAAGATATTCAAAGATGCCTTGAACAATGGTCTACAATTGCCGGAGTCGAAGAGACCCCACGAAGCAAAAATGACCGACAATCCCCTGTATTGCCCGTACCACAGAGTAGTGAGCCATGCGATCGAGGATTGCTATATCTTCAAAGACTGGGTCGAGAAGCAGTACAAGGCTGGAAAGATCAAGCTGTCCAAAAGTGTGTTGGTGAACAATTAAGTTGCAACCACCAACTTTATATAGACAGAAGCTGAAGCCTTCTGAGAGCAGACAGCCGAACCCGCTGCCCTGAGAAATGAAACGGACTCACCGCGGCCTCCGTGGAGTACGCACATATCTAATAAGACGAAGAAGATGATAAAGCTACTTCAGAAAGAGCCCAGGACGGAATGGGAAGGGAAGAAGAAGCCTACCATTCCAGCTGCCAATGCGGCTCTATCAGGCTCAAAATCCAAAAAGCTCAAGAAGAAGAAAAGTGCAGCTCGACGCGAAAAGGAGTCTGCAGGGAGATCGACCATTCAAAAATATATCGATTCCCTCGAAGACTATAAACAAAAGGAAAGGACTCTAATTCAATTGAAGGAGTGTTAGTTATATATATGCCCTAGAGGCCATTGTTGTACATATGATGTATATTATAATGGATGCTTAGATATATATAGAGAGGACTTTCTTGCTCGTCATGATAGTATGCTATTTGGTTTCACTTTATCTTAACATGTTGACTTGTATTAGTTTACTGTCTTGTTCTCACATGTTGATAAAGCCCTTAGGATATATACTCGACTACTGGGACTATGATGAGATCATACTAGTAGGGCCAGGGTAGTCAACGAGTACATCCTATAATTGTTCCTAGTCAAAGGTGTATCGAGACAGGGCATCGATACACCAGAGTAGACTAGTGTATACGCATCTTGACCCATATGATGGGCGATGGATGATCCTATATCCATCGGTGTTTGACATCAAAGATGGTGTACGGGTGCTCAGTGGAGACTGGGTATACTGAACGGACTCGCCGAGAACTCCCAGATAGTATTATACCTCACGTCAAATGGCAGTTCTCTGGTGACACTGGTATAGGGTAGTCTGTAGACCCGAGATCGTCATAGAGTCTTATGTGATTCCCACTGTGCTTTGATTTCCACCTTACCACGTCCAAGAGGGCGTGCAAAATGGTGGCTTTTGGGTACAGTCTCGAATCACATGGAGGAAATGAGCGATAGGAGGGGTTTCGTCTCTCCCGGTATAGGGAGTTGATGTTGTGCTGTGTTCGATTGGCTATAACTGGAAGTCCCTGGCCAGGGTTGATCTAGAGTGCTACTGGTAAGTGTTATTAGTAGGTTCTCGACCTGTTATGAGGCTCACATCGACACGACTTATCGGTTACTGGGGTCTGACGTTTACCACCCCTAGACCAGATATGCGACATATCAGACGAAGAGACCGGACTGTACGGTAGTGTTACTGATTGGATTCACAGGAGAATGTACAGGCTTGCTTTTTGATCTTCTGATCGCTCAATACCTGGGTGGCTGTTACGTTTAGCTGACCGCTTGCAGCTTGTGGGTGTTTGATATGATCATCACCTACTGCCGGCGTATTGACGATTCTTTAGAGTCCTACACAGAGGTTTCTTGACTCAGGAAAAACGGAGTAGGAGAACATATGCGATATGTGCAGGACCGAGGATAATACGATATGAGATACAGTATTCTATTCTTGCGATATAAGATATCGGCCGGGTATATGTGATATAGCCAGGTCATCGGATCAAGTGTTGATTCGATGAACTGATACAGTTTATATTAGTCGGTTATCTGAGAAATACCCAGATTCTCGGATCAAGTGTTGATTCGATAATTTAATGTATAATTATATATGTGACATATTACATTACATTATCTAATATTGGCTCGCTTTATTGATTCATTTTCTCACCGGGTAATACATTGATATATATGCGATATATGTTAATTGTATTATTTTCTTTTGTTACAAAAATATATTATATATGTAATATATAATATTGTAACAAGTTATGATTACAAATACAACATGATTAGTGGAGATTAAATATGGTTAGGGTTTGATTTGGGTTAGTATTTTCTTGAAGCTTCTAGAAGCTTTTGTTTTGTTTTAAGCTAAGATATTATGTGTTGATATTTGTGGAGATATTATTTAACCCAACCTAAACACTTAACCCTAGTCTATTCTCTACATGAGTTAATACTTGATATTATTAACTCAAGGTTCATTTGTAACCATGATAACAATTCATTATTCATCACAAAAGAATTCATCTTCTTCTTCCTCCTTAAAAAGCTTTTTAGCTTTTGTTTTTGTGATGAATTAGTGTGGGATTAAGAAAATAAAAGAGAGCTAAAATCCTACTTCATCATCCTCATCTATTCTAGCCATTTAGATTAGGGTGTTCACTTGTCTAATACTTGATTAGAGAAGTGAGAGCTTGAGTTAAAGGAACTTCAAGGTAGATCATCTTCGAAAAGGAAGATTTCAAGAAAGCATGGATCGTTCGGCTTGTGGAGCTTCTCTTGAGTCCGGGAGATCATGGATTGCGGCGAAGAAACTACTACTCGGAGCTTATGAAGTGAAGGAGTGGACTACAAAGGTTGTAATCCCTCTCTCTTAGTTGTAAAGATATTTACTTGCATATTTAACCCTAATTATCTAGCAAAGATCCTCGCTTTAGGTTGTTCGGCACGTCTAAATTTTAAATCGGGCATGGTTGATACCTTATAGACCCTTGTGAAAGTGCCTAGTAACCCCACAGTGGTATTAGAGCCTAGCTAGAGTATTAGGCGATATGTATACGAAGTTAAAAGTCCGATCGAACCCCGAAACGTCGTATTTTGACCCCTCTCTGGAATTTTTTTAAAAATATGATTTTTTCTGCATTAAAAATACTTAGAAATTTCAGCAGGTGATTTTATGGATTACTGTGAAAAACGGGTCACTGTAGCCCTAAAGGCGCCGCGGAACCGCGGCCTTAACATGCTTCCGGCGGCGGTTCCGCGGCCGTACTTGGGTGTCAGTGATTGTTTTTTCTAGGGTTCATCCATAGCTATTACTACATGCTTCTGGAAAATTTTAATCTTACTCAAGTGTTGAGTTTTCTGGAGATCATT
Source organism: Agapanthus africanus (assembly GCA_030015575.1). Taxonomy (NCBI): domain Eukaryota; kingdom Viridiplantae; phylum Streptophyta; class Magnoliopsida; order Asparagales; family Amaryllidaceae; genus Agapanthus; species Agapanthus africanus. The sequence goes on from CM057339.1 coordinate 36,878,587, forward strand.
TGTATTCGTTGATTCGATCGGAAAGTTTAATTTCGTTTAGTTTTCCGGATAATTTAGAACGTGCTAAAATGTTCGAACGGATATCAATAACTCACTTTTTCCCGACACGAAAAAACTTTCAAGTGTTGAATTTTTCTTGAGTTTAAAACTTTCGGAAAAACATGCAAGCATATCTGTGGACCCTCTAGAAGAACGTAACCTTAACTCGATTATGTGACCGTCAAAACTTCCACTGAACCCTTGGGTTTGTGGTAGTTTATGTTGCCACATGTGAGGCGTTGGTTTGACCCTTCTACGGCTGGTTCATTGGGGCGGTGACATGTTCTGGGATTTTTTGAACTCCGCTCAAGTGTTGAGCTATTTGGGAATTCTTGGGTGTTTGATTATTCGATCGGAAAGTTTAATATTGTCTATTTATCTGGAATGTGATACGATATGTGGAATTCATATAGTTAGGCATGAAATGCGAAGTATGTGATATTTCGGATTTATGATGTCTAAAGTGATTGTGGATTCCAAATATTGTAGTTTTACATTTTCTTTTTTGTGACCGTAAGCGTAGTATGTGGTGTATCGCCAGCTTCGTTACTATACATCAACGACAGTCGAGATACGTATACTTGCTTACGTTGATGATATGAGATATTATGTGTTGCTGTGATATGTTATATTGGATCGTCGTGTTCTGAATAGCCGGGGGTTTTATGTGAGATGGGGGTTTTTATTTTCATTCATGTAAAATTCATTTGTATGTAATATTCTTTTATTGGGGCACTTCCGGGATGAGGATGATATCACCATTGTATATTATTTACTTTTCCGCATTAGGTAGACCCAAGGAGGGGAGCACAAGTAACCGGGTTCTAGGGTCCAGTGGGAGGCCATCTCGAGGAGTCGAGACCGGGTCTCCTAACCATAGAATTGGCAGTGTTGCTTGCCGCTCTCGTAGGGGTCTAGGGATGTGGGTTAGGCTATTCATCACGACTGTGGAATCCGTGTTTTATACAGGCTCGATGTAAAACACGGACGTCCTAGTATATCCAATATTTCATATATTATCTTCTGCTGCAATGTTCTGTGATGAGATCATATTACTGCCTGAGACGGATGCTTATACTATATATATATGTTGATATATAAATATTACAGCTTTCGTTTCTTCTGTGATGCTCAGGAAGCATAACTGATGGGATTTATTAATGAGATTAATAAAAGAAAAGAAACCTAAAAGATGTTGTAGAATCAAAACTTTATAAAAAGGGTAGCTACAGTTTTGCTTTGCATAGCGGTATATATGATATACCCTGTACCTTATTCGATGAGGAAAGAGCCGAGATCCCTTCACCGGGAGTGACCTCTTTAGCAGAACTGGCAGATGCTATAAACTTACGGATTAGTTTTTGATTGCTTCTATAGTTTTGCTTTGCACAGCGGTATTTATGAAATATCCTGCACCTTATTCGATGAGGAAAGAGCCGAGATCCCTTCACCGAGAGTGACCTCTTTAGCGAAACTAGAAAAGCCTCAAAAACACTCCTTTTCAAAATCACTTGTTTCTATAACGATATCAAGTTCATTACGCTCATGGTTTTCTGAAAAACCTGCGTAGCCCTCCGTCATTTCAGATAGGTATTAATTAGTATTCGTGCTACGGTAGTTTGGCATCGTCAAGGCGTAGTGTACGGTAGCTATTTACTACTTATCTGTAGCATGAGATAAGATTGGATTAGAGTATTCGTACGGTGTTGTTTGGCATTCGTCAAGGGTCGTGCGGGTGGGTTTAATTCAATCAAGAAATGTACGGGTTGAACTTGACTAGCGGACTATGGGTTGTTTGGCATTCGTCAAGGTCATAGCACGTTAGGGGCAGAAGCATTATCGGGAATTTCAAGTGTTGGAATTTGCAATGAGATTGCATACCTTCTGTGAGATAGATGGATCCTGATACCCACTGCGAGTAAAAGTTACTCCTGGGAGACTTTTATACAGGACAATTAGCCGATCAAGTAGGTGACTAGAAAGGTGTTTACGGGGTTATGCCTCTGGGAAAATGAGGTTTATTTTAATTAGGTCCGTGCAAAAGCACGGGGAACCTCTTTCAAAGTACCAACACTGGCCTGGCCGAAAGATTGGCGAACTTGTAAGGTGTAATTAATCCCGGCTAGTTTTTTCTTTTAAGGGTTTGAAGGAAGATTTGATAAAAACAGTGGGAGACATCCTGATTAGATAAGATAATAACCAATCTAAATCTTGCAAGAGCATACGCTAAAGTGTTTCCTTCTCTCTCTCTCCAGGTAGCGACCATGTCAGGCCTTAATCAAGATAATAACATGGATGTATTGACTGAACTCGCTTATTATACTGAGCAGGGGAACGTTGGTCCCGTTCTTTCTTATAAGTGTTATGAGACTGAGCAGGGAATAGGACAATATCTGGATTCTCACGCCGCCCAAACGAAGAACAAGTATGTTGATGCATCTTCTTCGGGTGTGTTAGTTATTGAGAACTGTTTCTCAGTTCATCCTACGTCCTGGGTATTAGATACCGGATCGGGATCCCACATATGTAATTTGTTACGTGGGCTACGTAAAGGTAGAGAACTGAGAAAGGGTGATCATTCCGTACAAGTAGGGAATGGTGCAAATATTGCAGCAAAAGCAGTTGGCGAATATCACCTTGTATTTCCAAGTAGTAATACAATGATTCTGAACGAGTGCTATTATATACCGAACATGATGTGCAATATTATATCAGTTTCTTTATTAAGTAAAGAAGGATATAATTTGTAATACAGGATAATGTTATGAACATCTTCCTTGATCAAAAGTTGATTGGATCAGGCTCGTTACATAATGGCATATACGTTCTCAATCAAACTACAGTCTTTAATATACAAAACACAAACAAGAGGAAAAGTTCAGAAATGAACGAATCCATCTTATGGCATTGTAGACTAGGTCATATCAATGCGACACGGCTAGCGAAGTTACATAAGAATGGATATTTGAATCCGTTCGAATTATCATCTTATGACACTTGCCAGTCATGTCTCAAAGACAAGATGACCAAAACTCCGTTTAGTGGACACGAAGAAAGAGTTACAGAACTCTTGGGGTTGATACATAGTGATGTATGTGGACCCATGTCTACACATGCCAGGAACGGTTCTTCCTACTTTATTACATTCACTGACGATCTCTCAAGATACGGACATGTGTTCCTGATGAAACACAAGTCTGAAGCTTTTGAGAAATTCAGGGAATATAAGCAAGAAGTAGAGAACCAAACGAGCAAAAATATTAAGATCCTTTGATCTGATCGAGGAGGAGAATACTTGAGTAATGAGTTCCTGGACTATCTAAAAGAGAATGGGATTCTCTCTCAGCTTACTCCTCCTTATACACCACAGCACAATAGTATATCGGAATGGAGGAATCGCACCCTATTAGATATGGTACGCTCTATGATGAGCAATGCTGAGTTGCCTATTTCCTTCTGGGGGTATGCGCTTGAGACAGCCATACACCTATTGAATATGGTTCCTACCAAATCAGTGCCTACCACTCCATATGAGATATGGAAGGGGAAGAGACCATCTCTTAAGTATGTTAAGATATGGGATTGTCCGGCCTATGTCAAAAGGCACAATCTGGACAAACTCGAGACAAGGTCTGTCCTATGCAAGTTTGTAGGATATCCCAAAAATTCACAAGGGTATATCTTCTACCATCCCGAGGAACAAAAAGTGTTTATTTCTCGACATGCCACTTTCTTAGAAAAAGGTTTTCTTATGAAGCAAATTAGTGGCAATGAGGTAGAACTGGAAGAAGTTCCAGCAGAACAAACTACAACAGATGATTTATTGGAACCAGAGGATTCAGTAGTACCCAACAAACCCCAGCCTCTCCGCCGATCTAGTAGGGTTTCTCATCCACCTGAGAGATACTACGGTTTTCTCGTTGATGGTGGGAGCGAGGATTGCATCATGTAAGATGATGACCCGACTAGTTTCGAGCAGGCCATCACGAGTGGGGACTCTGTGAAGTGGCTGGATGCAATGCGATCTGAGATGGAATCCATATACACCAACAAAGTATGGACTTTGGAAGTTGCTCCTGAAGGGGTAAAATCCATTGGGAGCAAATGGATCTTTAAGAAGAAACTTGGTGTAGATGGAAAAGTGGAGACTTTCAAAGCTAGACTTGTTGCAAAGGGTTTTCGTCAACGACCAGGTGTGAATTATGACGAAACCTTTTCTCTAGTGGCTATGCTTAAGTCCATCCGGATCTTACTTGCCATTGCTGCATACCATGACTACGAAATCTGGCAAATGGATGTTAAGACCGCCTTTCTAAATGGTGATTTAGAAGAGTGCGTGTACATGACTCAGCCAGAGGACTTCGTAGATAGTGGGAGCAGCGGAAAGGTGTGCAAGCTGGTTAAATCCATTTATGGGTTAAAACAAGCATCACGGAGTTGGAACATCTGCTTTGATGTTGTAGTCAAAAAGTTTGACTTCATCAAAAACGTAGATGAACCTTGTATTTACAAGAAGGTTGCAGAGAGTAAGGCCGTCTTCCTCGTATTGTACGTAGATGATACACTCTTGATAGGAAATGATGTTCCTATGCTGCAATCGGTCAAGCTCTTCTTATCACAAAGATTCTCAATGAAAGATCTTGGTGATGCCTCCTGCATACTAGGAATTATGATCTATAGAGATAGATCTAAACGGATATTGGGATTGTCCCAATCTAGGTACATTGACACCATACTAAAGAGGTTTAGTATGGAAGAATCCAAGCGTGGGAACCTACCCACGATTTCTGGACTCACTCTCTCCAAAGAGATGTCTCCCAAGACTGATTTGGAGAGAGCTCGCATGCAAGGGATACCCTATGCTTCGGCAGTAGGCTCTATCATGTATGCGATGCTATGTACCAGACCCGATGTAGAATACTCACTAAGTATAGTGAGTAGGTATCAAGCAGATCCTGGAGAGAGTCACTGGATAGCTGTGAAGAACATTCTCAAGTACTTGAGAAGAACTAAGGAGATGTTCTTGGTGTATGGTAACGGAGAACTCCAGGTGGAGTCCTTTACCGATTCAAGCTTCCAAAGTGATAAGGACGACTCTAAGTCGCACTCGGGATTTGTCTTTACCCTCAATGGAGGGGCGGTGTGTTGGAAGAGTTCCAAATAGGAAACCGTTGTAGACTCGACGATGGAGGCTGAATACATTGCTGCCAACGATGCTGCAAAAAAGGCTGTCTGGATGAAGAAGTTCATTACTGAACTTAGTGTGGTTCCATCCATTGAGTATCCAATACCTTTGTATTGTGATAACAATGGAGCTGTGGCTTTGGCCAAGAAACCCAGGTCCCATCAGAAGTCCAGACATATTCTGAGGCGGTATCACCTAATCCGGGAGATAGTTGATCGCCGGGAGATCGAGGTCAGGAGAGTTGATACGAAGGACAACACTGCGGATCCACTCACAAAGGCCATTCCACAGATACAGTTTGAGAGATTATTCGGGATGTTAGGTATGAGATACTACAACAGCTTGCCTTAGTGCAAGTGGGAGATTGTTAGTTATATATATGCCCTAGAGGCCATTGTTGTACATATGATGTATATTATAATGGATGCTTGGATATATAGAGAGGACTTTCTTGCTCGTCATGATAGTATGCTATTTGGTTTCACTTTATCTTAACATATTGACTTGTATTAGTTTACTGTCTTGTTCTCACATGTTGATAAAGCCCTTAGGATATGTACTCGACTACTGGGACTATGATGAGATCATACTAGCAGGGCCAGGGTATTCAACGAGTACATCCTATAACTGTTCCTAGTCAAGAGTGTATCAAGACAGGGCATCGATACACCAGAGTAGACTAGCGTATACGCATCTTGACCCATATGATGGGTGATGGATGATCCCATATCCATCGGTGTTTGACATCAAAGATGGTGTACGGGTGCTCAGTGGAGACTGGGTACACTGAACAGACTCGCCGAGAACTCCCAGATGGTATTATACCTCACGTCAGATGGCAGTTCTCTGGTGACACTGGTACAGGGTAGTCTGTAGACCCGAGATCGTCATAGAGTCTTGTGTCATTCCCACTGTGCTTTGATTTCCACCTTACCACATCTAAGAGGGCGTGCAAAACGGTGGCTTTTGGGTGCAGTCCCGAATCACATGGAGGCAATGAGCGATAGGAGGGGTTTCGTCTCTCCCGGTATAGGGAGTTGATATTGTGCTGTGTTCGATTGGCTATAACTGGAAGTCCCTGGACAGGGATGATCTAGAGTGTTACTGGTAAGTGTTATCAGTAAGTTCTCGACCTGTTATGAGGCTCACATCGACACGACTTATCGGTTACTGGGGTCTGACGTTTACCACCCCTAGACCAGATATGCGACATATCAGACGAAGATATCGGACTGTACAGTAGTGTTACTGATTAGATTCACAGGAGAATATACAGGCTTGCTTGTTGATCTTCTGATCGCTCAATACCTGGGTGGCTATTACGTTTAGCTGGCCGCTTGCAGCTTGTGGGTGTTTGATATGATCATCACCTACTGCCGGCGTATTGACGATTCTTTAGAGTCCTACACAGAGGTTTCTTGACTCAGGCAAAACGGAGTAGGAGAACATATGCGATATGTGCAGGACCGAGGATAATACGATATGAGATACAGTATTCTATTCTCGCGATATAAGATATCGGCCGGGTATATGTGATATAGCCGGGTCATCGGATCAAGTGTTGATTCGATGAACTGATACAGTTTATATTAGTCGGTTATTTGAGAAATACCCGGATTGTCGGATCAAGTGTTGATTCGATAATTTAATGTATAATTATATATGTGATATATTACATTACAATATCTAATATTGGCTCGCTTTATTGATTCATTTTCTCACCGGGTAATATATTGATATATATGCGATATATGTTAATTGTATTATTTTCTTTTGTAACAAAAATATATTATATATGTGATATATAATATTGTAACAAATTATGATTACAAATACAACATGATTAGTAGAGATTAAATATGGTTAGGGTTTGATTTGTGTTAGTATTTTCTTGAAGGTTCTAGAAGCTTTTGTTTTGTTTTAAGCTAAGATATTATGTGTTGATATTTGTGGAGATATTATTTAACCCAACCCAAACACTTAACCCTAGTCTATTCTCTACATGAGTTAATACTTGATATTATTAACTCAAGGTTCATTTGTAACCATGATAACAATTCATTATTCATCACAAAAGAATTCATCTTCTTCTTCCTCCTTAAAAAGCTTTCTAGCTTTTGTTTTTGTGATGAATTAGTGTGAGATTAAGAAAATAAAAGAGAGCTAAAATCCTACTTCATCATCCTCATCCATTCTAGCTACTTAGATTAGGGTGTTCATTTGTCTACTACTTGATTAGAGAAGTGAGAGCTTGAGTTAAAGGAACTTCAAGGTAGATCATCTTCGAAAAGGAAGACTTCAAGCAAGCATGGATCGTTCGGCTTGTGGAGCCTCTCTTGAGTCCGGGAGATCATGGATTGCGGGGAAAGGACTACTACTCGGAGCTTATGAAGCGAAGGAGCGGACTACAAAGGTTGTAATCCCTCTCTCTTAGTTGTAAAGATGTTTACTTGCATGTTTAACCCTAATTATCTAGTAAAGATCCTCGCTTTAGGTTGTTCGGCACGTCTAAATTTTAAATCGGGCATGGTTGACACCTTATAGACCCTTGTGAAAGTGCCTAGTAACCCTACAAGGAGTTCTTCTCTGTAGAAGCGGCTGCGATTCTAGAGGAGCTAGAAGAAGACTCCAATGAAGAGATCTCTATAGTAACCTGCTACGCCATCCTTCTGGGTAATGACTCTGAGGAGGAGCTTTGTTTTGCCGAAGAGGACAAGGAGCTCGCCACAAATGCCAACCAAATCCAGCTCAGAAGCGGCAGGGCTCTACCGCCGAATCAGGGCAACGCCCCAAAAGGGAAGGAAAAACAAGTCACTAATGAAGAAGATGGCGAAGTGCCGGCTCATGAAAATTCGAGTCCTTCCTCGGTGGACTATAATATCTTGGCTCATCTCCGGAAGCTTCCGTCTTTCCTGAGCATCTACGATGCCTTGGTTCTATCTAAAGAGCTTAGAGATGTTCTCATTCACGCTTTACAAAACCCCGAGCGGTACTAGGCTCGCTTTGTGGAAATTAGCCCAGTACACCCTGCATTCAGCCGCGGTCACGTTTAAGGACGAAGACCTGCTACTGGGAACAACTGAGCATAACCGGTCGCTTTACGTGACAGGGTACAGCGACGGAGATCGGATTAATCGCATATTGATTGATCCAGGATCCTCAGTGAACATCATGAAGTTGAGGACTCTGAAGAGTTTATCAATGGACGTCCGACACCTGTCAAGGGAAAGGATTGTCATTCAAGATTTCAATCAAAACTGCCAGCAAGTTCTGGGGTCTATAGCTCTGCCAATCAAATTTGGGGATTTGCAAACCAAAGCTAAGATATACATGATCGACGCTGACACGTCTTATAAAATTCTCTTGGGACGGCCGTGGCTCCAAGATTACGGCATCGTTCCGTCAACTCTCCATCAGTGCATGAAATATACCAAAAACGGAGAAGATAGACGCATTGATGGAGACATCCAACCATTCGGTGTGCATGAAGTCCGATATGAAGATTCTCGGTACTTTGTGAACCTCCAAAGTGTTGAGCCACAGCTGACCAAAGACAGAACGGTCCCGAAACTCAAAGGCAAAACTGAGCCGGTTGTCACTTTCAAAAGCAAAAAACCCCAAGTGCGTCCGCGTTTCGGCAGTGACATTGATGAGTCCGATGCTGGAAGTCCGTCCTTCCGTAAAACTCGCCCTCATTTCAGTAGCGATACGGACGAGTCTGATATTGAAGGCCAATCCGACAGCAAAATTCGTTCTCGTTTAGGCAGCGACACTGAAGAGTCGGAGGAAGAGAACCTGCCTTGCAACAGCTATACAGATTGGGCCCCCACGCAACAAGCAAACCTACGAGAGACCTTCGAAGTTGCAGAAGGGTCCCTAGCCGTCACAAGGGTGCCGGAGTAGATGTGCAAAGAGCTCGATGCATTGTCAGTCTCCACCGTGGACCAGCTGAAAACTTTCTACGTTCCCGGAAGGAAAAGTGGACAGAAGAGCATCCTGTTTTATGGGTCAAATCTTGTTGTGCAGCCGTACGATTTGGCTGTCGCATGCCTCCCCTATGAGAGAGGCATAAGAGCCGTCCTCAATCCCAGATACTATGCGTCCGAGATGCGGGAATATTTCAAAATGTGCGGATGCCGATTATATCAAATGGAGTCCAAAGCAAAGTTTTATGAAGGGCTGGCATCCGCCTCATGTCCGAGCACTCATCGATGGACGAATTCCAGATAGACGGGGCATAGGTTTCATTCAAACCTGATTCTAAATCATGCTACATGATCCATGTTGGTGAAGCCAGCGAAGGTCAAATGATGATGACGAGATAGCCGAGCCAGAAGAAGCTCCTCAAGAGCTCGAAGATGGCGGACAAGCAACCTCCGATGACATAACCAAGATCGATTTAGGAACGCCTGATAATCTAAAACCGACATACATCAGCACACTCTTGTCAGAGAAAATGAAAGAGCAAATAATTGCCCTGTTGCATGAGTTCGCCGACTTCTTCGCGTGGATGTACAAAGAAATGCCTGGCCTTTCCCCTGAAGTGTCCATGCATAAGCTGGTTATATCTCCTGATGCTAAGCCAGTCAAACAAGCTTCTCGAAGAATGAGAAGGGAACTGGAATAAAAGTTCATCGAGGAAACCAAGAAACTCATCGATGCCGGCTTCATCAGGGAAGAGAAATATGCGGACTGGATTGCATGCGTCGTCCCAGTGAAAAAGAAGAACGGGGCAGATACGAGTTTGCGTCGATTTCAGGGATCTCAATAAGGAATGCCCTAAAGACGATTTCCCGCTTCCGGTCATGGAAATGATGGTTGATGATACCTCAAATTACGAGCTGTTCACTTTCATGGATGGCTTGTCTGGATATAATCAAATCAAGATGTCGCCCGAGGATGAGAAACACACAGCATTTCGAACCCCGATCGGGATATACTGCTACAAAGTGATGCCATTCGGATTAAAGAACGCAGGTGCTACATATCAAATGGCAATGACCAATATCTTTGATGACCTAATCCATAAAGTCGAATGTTATGTTGATGGTTTGGTCATCAAGACTAAAACCAAGGCCGATCACATCCAAGATCTCAAGACCGTTTTCACTAGACTGAGGGAATACAATATGAGGATGAATCCTCTGAAGTGCGCTTTTGGCGTGTTATCGGGAAAATTCCTGGGTTTTATAGTCCGACATTGGGGGATCTAGGTTGACCCATCCAAGATAAAGGCCATCATGGAGATGCCCCCTCCGAAGAATCTAACGCAGCTAAGATCCTTTCAGGGTAAACTTGCTTACATATGAAGGTTTATCTCGAACCTATCGGGGAGATGTCGGCCTTTCTCAAAGCTTATGAAGAAAGGAGCTCTTTTTGTCTGGGATGCCGAATGTCAAGAAGCGTTTGAAAGCATCAAACGGTACCTGTTTCACCCTTCAGTGCTTGCTGCTCCTATTTTAAATAAACCGTTGATTCTCTATACTGCCGCGCTAGATGAGTCACTCGGTGCGCTCCTTGCCCAGAACAATGAGGAGGGAAAAGAAAATGCCCTCTACTACCTCAGTCGAACTTTAGTCGAGGCGGAACACAACTATTCCCCGATCGAAAAGCAATGCCTGGCTCTGATGTTCGCTGTGAAGAAGATGAGGCACTATCTGCTTGCTCATCGGGTTATGTTGATCTCCAAGGTCGACCCGCTCAAACACTTAATGACCAGGCAAGCCTAGTCGGCAGAATGGCAAGATGGGCTGTCATGCTACTTGAGTTTGACATAGTTTATACTCCTCAGAAAGCAGTAAAAGGGAAAGCTCTTGTAGACTTTCTCGCTGCTCATCCCATACCAGAAGGGTCACTGCTCAATTGCGAGTTACCCGACGAACAAGTGCTGCACCTCGAGAATGACGAGCTATGTTGGGAGCTCTACTTCGATGGGGCTTTATCAATAAGGAGTTCTAGCAAATCAAACATCCCGCAGATAAAAGCAGGGATAGGATTGGTGTTCATCACGCCATCGGGAGGAGCCCTACGACGTTCTTTCGCCCTCACCGAACCTCGTACAAACAATGAGGCTGAGTACGAAGCTCTGATAGTTGGTCTGGAGCTTTCCAGAGAAATGGAAATCCTGCGGCTACGAGTCTACAGTGATTCCCAGCTTGTCGTCAACCAAGTAAGCGGCGACTATAAGATATACAAACCCGAGTTAACTCGGTACAGAAGCCGGGTAGTGGAACTCATGAAACAGTTCACTCATATTGAACTAATGAGAGTTCCTAGGGCGTTGAATGGAAAAGTTGACATACTCGCTCGCTTAGCCAAGGTGCTGGCTGATCCTGACATAGACAAAATTCTGATCAGAGTCAGAAGCCGACAAATTCTACCCCCGGTCTCTTTACGAGAAGAGGAAAGCGCGGAACAAAAGAGCAGACCTGTCGAAGAAGTTCTGATCATTCAAGAGGAACCCGATTGGAGAGAGCCCTTCATAGAGTACCTCCAATACGACAAGCTGCCTGAAGAAAAATCTGCGAGGGTTCAGTTGAAGAAGAGAGCTCTCCGATACGTGTTTATAAATAATACGCTATATTGCAGATCATATGACCAACTCTGGCTCAGATGTCTGTCATCGGCTGGAGCCCAAAAAGTCATGAGAGAAGTTCACTTAGGCATCTGCGGAGCTCACCAATCCGGCCCCAAAATGCGGCTTCAAATCAAATTGCGAAGAGCATGCAAAATAGTGACATCCCTGCCAAATTCATGGTGACTTCATTCACAAGCATCCCAATCCATTGCATCCTACGGTGGCGTCATGGCCCTTCGAAATTTAGGGAACCGACATAGTTGGCCCAGTTGGCCCTCCGTCATCCAAAGGCCACTGGTTCATATTGGCTGCAACTGATTATTTCTCCTGATGAGCTGAAGCTGTCCCGTTAAAAGAAGTTAAGACAGAAAAAAATTCTAACATTCTTCCGGCATAATATCCTATACCGCTTCGATACACCAAGAAGAATCATATCTGACAACGGGCCTTCTTTCAAGAGCTTCAAATTCTCAAGATTCGCTACTCAACACAAGATAAACTGAAGATATTTCTCCATCTATAATCCAAGAGCCAATGGGCTAGCCGAAGCCTTCAATAAAACTCTATGCAAGCTCCTGAGGAAAAATGCATCAGCCAATAAACGAGACTGGGATCTGAAGCTCCACGAGGCATTGTGGGCATATCGTACCACGCACCGCACTCTAACTCAGTCCACTCCATACTCATTACTCTTCAGAGTGGAGGCGATCCTCCCCCTCGAAATCGAAGTTCCAAGCTTAAGAATGGCCGTCCAACACAAGTTGACGGAAGAGGAAAACGTGCTTCTTCGGCTCGAAGAGCTTGACGCCCTCGAAGAAAAGAGACTCGCGGTGCAGCAAAATCTGGAGCTATACCGAGCCCAAATGTCACGGGCCTATAAAAAGATGAACCGTCTCCGCGCTTTCAAGAAAGGTGAATTAGTGTTGGTCTCAAAAGGCCGATCATCCCCAATCGACATGCCAGAAGGAAATTTGAACCAGACTGGGAAGGACCATACGTCATCGAGAAAGTGTTCGACGGAGGATCCTACCAACTAATAAGTGCCGAGGGAGAAAGGCCCATACCAACTATCAATGGCTGATATCTCAAGAAATACTATGCGTAAATGCTCCAAGTCGCAGACGAATTGAGCACACTGGCCCTGTGGTTTGGATCATACATCCTGTAAAACTGTATACAATCTACGGGCATAAACAACCCCTATCTCTCCAAGTCTTACCGGAGAGGCTGCTTTTAAAGTCCCATCGGCGATGAAGCCAAAAAAAACCTGTATGTCCACAAGCAAAACGTGCACGGATGAAAACCCAGAAGGGCTCCGTACGTAAAAACAGCAGGACTGCCGGTGAGTTTGTGAAAACCCGAAAGGACGCAAACTCGTGAAAAAAAGATAAAATACACTTGTAAAGTTCTCTCGACCTTGTGAGGAGAAAATCCCTGCGTGAGATCCTTACGACTCACAAAGGAGCAACACACTTAGGAATCCTCATGATTCCTAAGGGGAATATACACCTGCGAGATCCTCTCGACTCGTAGGGAGAAAATGCTTTTATGAGACCCTTATGGCTCATAAAATCGAAAAGCCTTAGGTGATAGGGATCTGAACCTGTCTCCTGAGCCATTGCTCCCCAACGGGAAATGGTAAATGATGAGTCGCTCCTGGCATTTTGCTTCAGTGTTAGCGGTGCTGATGCCGACCCAAAACCCAAATCCTAAGTCTTCCCAAATAGCGAATGATGAGTCGCTCCTGGTACCATATTCCAGTGCAGCGATGCAGACGCCAACCAAAATCCAAATCTCCCAAATTCTCCCAGCCCTACGGCCAGTCCCCAAATTGACTACCGTATACAATCCACGGGCTCAAATAATTCTCATCACACCCAGGCCCTACGGCAATCACAAGCCCCGCAGTCGGTCTCCGCCATCGAAATTATGTTCCCACTCATATGTCCTCACGATACATGGGGAGAACAAAACTTACGAGATCCTCTCGACTCGTAAGAAAACACCTTCGTGGGATTCTTATGACTCACAAAGGTAAAACACACTTGGGGGTCCTCACAACTCCTAAGGAGAAAATACACCTACGGGATCCTTTCGACTCGTAGGGAGAAAATGCTTTTATGGGACCCTTACGGTTCATAAAATTGAAAAGGCCTTAGGTGATAGTGACCTAAACCTGCCTCCTAAGCCATCGTCCCCCCAGCAGGTAAAGGCAAATGATGAATTGCTCCTGGCACCTGTGCTTCAGTGTTAGCAACGCTGATGCTAACCCCAATCCTAAAATTCCAAACTTTCGATCCAATAGACCCCTACGTCGTTAAATTGGGAACAGATGACCTCTAAATCGTTAAACTGGGTACAAACGACCCCTAAGTCGTTAAACTGGGAACGAGAGAAATTCACTCATGGAAAATGATGATTCGCTCCTGGTACCATATTCCAGTGTAGCGGTGCTGATGTCAACCCAAATCACATCAAGTCAGCAAGACAACCAACGACCCCATGGCGGAATCAATCTCCACCTCGAAAACAAGTCGAATCCCGACACCGCAGAAAGCGGAGCAAGTCAACTTCAACCTCGACACCGCAGAAAGCGGAGCAAGTCAAATCCAAACCCGACACTGCAAGAAGCGGAGCAAGTCAAATCAAGTCATCGACCATCCAAGTCGCAAAAAGGGAAGCACTGACCGTCCAAGTGGGAAAAAGGGAAGCACCGACCGTCCACGTCGCTAAAAGGGCAGCACCGACCGTCCAAGTCGCAAAAAGCGCAGCATCGACCATCCGAGTCGCAAAAAGGGCAGCACCGACCGTCCGAGTCGCAAAAAGGGCAGCACCGACCGTCCACGTCACAAAAAGGGCAGCACCGACCGTCCACGTCGCTAAAAGGGCAGCACCGACCGTCCACGTCGCTAAAAGGGCAACATCGACCTCCACGTCGTAAAAACGGGAACCAGATCAAGTCAACCTCCACGCAAAAGAAGAACCATCAATTTCATGCACATGACCCATACACGCGGTATGCATTTATTGATGGGGGCAATTTGTTGGGGTCAAAATTTACACCCCGGTCGACCAAGTCAAAATCAAAGTCAACTCTAAGCCAAGCGGGCCTAAGCCCGGGTCTGGACCGAGCATGGAAGGGACCGGCCCCATGATAAAAGGAATGAAGCAATAAATTAGTTTAATGTAATTATTTTCTTTTTATAAAATAAATGTATGTAAAATGGGTAGAAAGCCAAAATTTTGTAAACCTCATGGCTTATGTGCAAAAAAAAACAAGAACATAAAGCATGGGGTGGCACAAGCGCCATGTGGCAAAGCCCAAGGGGCTACATGTAAAGTGTGTAGCCTATAAAGGAAAAAATGATGAAAATATCTATGACAACGTTTTCCATTCTCAAAAAAAATTCTAGGGTTTGTGCCTCCTTCTCCTTTCTCAAGGTTCTAAAACCTTCCCCCTTTTTAAATTAAATCAAGAGTTTAACTCTTCCCATTTTTCAAGAAGAAATAGTTTTTCACCACAAAACTTTTAAAGGGGAGCTCGGATCTTCAATCAGATCTCGAAAAGGGGAGACTTTTAAGTCTCACCCCCTTTTCTCTAAGATCCAGCCGATCAAGAGGAGGAAGAAGGAGGCGCATCTCCAAAAATCCAACTTTGGACAGATCCAAGGCTCAAAAGAAGCTCCAGGGCTAAAAAGAGAAGGGAGGGGTCCCCTTTGATCACCTCTGAAGATCTTTGGGGAGTTCAACTCCAAGACCCACATCCTCAAAAGAGTTTAACTCCTATTCCAGATCATTTAGGAGTTTAACTCCAAATCTAAATCTTTTGGAGTTTAACTCCACTCAAAATCCTTTGGGAGTTCAACTCCTAGCCCAGGGGCTAAGCCCTTTTTTCGCTGGTGTTTCCAGCGGTCGCGTGCCGCGCACGTGACCCGCGGGCGTTCAGCACCCGGCGGTTGCATGTCGCGCACGTGACCCGGTGGCGCCCAGCGGTCGCGTGCCGCGCACGTGACCCGCGGGGGCCCAGTGCCCACGCGCCTGGCACATGACCCACGGGCGCCCATGCTCCTGGAACATGACCCATGGGCGCCAAGCGCCCACGCGCCAGGCACATGACCCGCGGGCGCCCACGCACCAGGCACGTGACCCGCAGGCACCAAGTGCTCACGCGCCAGGCACGTGACCCGTGGGCGCCCAGTGCCTACTTGCCATGCACGCGTCTTTGAGACTCTCCTCACCCTTCATTTTTCATACACTTTACACTCAAAGCATGTCCCCTGCTAGGAAAATATTTCTAACGGGGTGCTGCCCCTCACCCCGCAAGGGGGCTGCTAGCTCCCTTAACCCCCAGCCCGCTATCCGGGTAGCGGGACTCCCGTAAACTTTGTGAGGCCCCCGATATATCCAAAACCCTTTCAAAACACAACACACGCATGCTGCACACTGAGTTTTCATAACTAGTTGACCTGTCAATCGGAGGTTCCTTCGCTCCAAAGGCGAGGGGTAATTAACGGCAGCTTAGTCCACGGCTGCCGTAGATTCGGATCCCCACAAGCAATAAACCCCGGCCTATCCTAGGAAGGAGAAATCTGTATACGCCTGACAGGCACAGGCATTCCCATCTCAATGGGGTGAAGAAAACACCCTACAAGGGGGATACAATTTTATCCATTAAGAAGGCGGGGCTTTAAATAAAACGGCAACCCGCTCATTCTCTTCCCGCAGCTCCTCCTCACGTGCTACTATTGCAGCCAACATCGCTTCAACTCGGGCCCATTGTTGCAAGCATGATGAAAGCTTCTCAGCAATTTCCTGCTTAGCCACTTTGCAATCTCGCATTCCCCGCTTGGTAGAGTCGAGGTGCTGCCTCAGCGCTATTCCCTTATAAACACATTGCTGGAAATTCCCAAAAATAATTTGCAACTGCGCGGCGTTCGCTTCGACCTGGGCACGCAATTGGTTGGATTCGCCAGAAGCTGTCTCATGTTCCTTTTGCTTCAGGGCCAATTTATGCTCGAAATATTGAACGGAAGTGGAACTTTGCTCAATCCATGGGATCAGTTGAGCCTTCGAGGTTAATGCTTCATGTTTAAGGCGCTTGTGCTCGATCACGTGGAGACAAGCCTCAATTCGCCTACAGTAGTCAACCCAAATGCCGACGAAGTCTTCGTTGTGGAAAGTCACAAGCGTCGCCAGTATAGGGTTGACTTCGTCCGCAAATTCTGCAGCAGAAGTGAGAGCTTCAACGTTAAGGCCTTCGATAAATTCACTTAGCCTCTGCCTTCTATTTGCCGCACCCATGGAGGACCGACGCTTAGTGAACGTCCCCGTGGGCATAGATATGCGAGACTCAAGAGGAGCCAAAGCCGATGTAGCTACTGCTGAATAAAGCACGCACAAAGAAGGGTCAGATTTCAATCTAGGAATTAAAAAGAACGATGATGAATGAGATCTTACATACCAGTAGTCGAAAGTGGCAAATCAGGAAGCTTGGGAGGCTCTGTTATTCCTTCGTTCTCTCTCTCGAGCTGTAAGACTGTGGCCAATACGAGAAAAGCTTAGCAATAGAAAGATTACTCATGAAAAAGATGAAATAAGAGATGAAAAATATACTAATCAACGCCCGAAGGAAGAACGAATCCTAATTGGAAAGCGAAGTGTGAGCTTAGCATTTGGCATAAGCGGTCAAAAAGTACTCCTACAGGATTGCAACAATATATGGTAAAGAAATTAATCCAAAAAATAATATCTATACTGAAACAAGGGATTGAAAAATCTTTACCTTCCGTCATTAAACCCGAGAGAACTCGGGGGGCACAAAAGAGAGAGGTGGAACAATGGCAGTCGTGGTAACGGCTGACAGTGATTCTTCGATCAGCACAGCGCCGGGGTCTATCGCACCTATATTCGGAACAAAAGAAATATCATCAAATATGTTTAGCAAGACTGAGAACCCAAAAGAAATGACACAAGGAATACCTAACGGGGCAGAGACCATAGCAGTGTTTGGAGCGCCACTAACCATGACAGCTTCCTCGATTTCCACCATCACCGGGGAGATGGATTCAACGTCGACACCTTCGTCCCTCGAATCAATAAGGCCCGTCATCATGCTCGCATCACCCGCCGATGCTGGAGATCCATAAGGGGAAGTGGTAGTTGGAGCAGTCCCTGATTCGACAGGAAGGCCTGACGCCCCAGACCCTTCAAACGTTGGCGTTTCACTCACTATGTTAATACCCAAACTCAGCCCTGTCGCATCATTCAAAGACAAATGTGTTATAATTCGAGAAAATTATTGTAAGAAAGAACCTGGAAAAGTAAACAAGTCGTACTAGGTTTTAATAAGGGATCGTGCGTTGTTTTACCTTAAAGTAACCGCTCGGCCTCTTCGCGAGTCGCACGCGCAACCTGCCTATGAGCGGTGGACAAGGCAGGAGGAATGTCCTCCATGGGAACGTCAGAGGGTCGGGCATCACTCGAACCTGCGTCTGCGGCCAAGTTAGCCTGACGCTCCCTTGCTGCGTGCTTTTTGCTCTTCCTCTCAGCTTTGGCTGTACGAATAGATTTCCTCAAAACCTCCGACAGGGGAACGTATTTGTCCAAATTAGGCCCGGCCTCCGGATCTGCTGTAACATCCATCATCGGATACTTTAGCGACACCTCCCTTGGCAGCCCTGGGGTGACCTCAACCGTAGTCGGTGGCTCTGAAGGCTCCTCCGCACCACCACCTGAGGATGGCATTGTACTCGGAACAATACGAGTTGCGGTGGTTCCTATAACAGAAAGAGGAAGCGAGTCAATCTGTTAACGAAATGAACTAAATATGTAAAGGCGTCGTGAAATGAATCATACCGAGACTCACGGAAGCGCGAAGCCTCTCCTTTTCCTCAAATGTCTTGAGGGATACCAAGAGAGCCTCTTCAGTAGAGATTCCTGTTAAAAAAAGAGCGTTAATAAAGCATGATAAATTCAAAAAAATAAATATACAGAAGAATGTATATGAAATATACCGGACGCCGCAAGAGAAGCAAGCGCTGCTTGCTCGCAGGCTAATCTCTCAGAAGCCTCAATAACGGCTTGAAGATCAGTGGCGGCATTCTCATCAATAGAAGCTCCGAACAGACCGTCATTGGTACCGTATTCGGACAAGCCCTCACTGTAAGAAGCATGAGGCTCCTGACCAAATACAACGTTGGCTGAGAATAAAGACTTCTTCTTCTTCTGCGAACCGGCACCAACACCCGACGAAAAAGGTTTTCGCTTAACGGGCTTCTTCGGATGGCGAGTTCCGATCTCTGAGCCAATACCCGACTCGGGGGATGCCACAGCCACCACAGTTACAAGAGCACTTACATCGGGCCATGCCTTAGCCGGAAAGGCTCGCGGAATTACAGCCGTGGCGCTCTCTCTTAAAGAAGGACGGACAATTGCCCATCGCTTTAGCAGGACCGCGGGATTACTGGCCGGGACAGAATCTTTATGGTCGAGAAGCATCCGCATTTCCTCTCTAATGACGGCACCCGTGGCATGTTGATACCAAGCAATAAAAGCATTCGAGGCCTTCGGGATATGGCTCGGCTCGCTAATCAGGAAATGAGACCCTGTATTTAGCCGCATGAAGTGATGCGCCGCATTACGAACGCTCTCTTCTGTAGCAACCACGTCATGAGGAACGCTTCAAAGGGGACGCCTTGGTTGTAACCAGATTGCTGAGCGAAACGATGCGGGTTATATCTCTGAATACGAGAAAACTCGGCCTGATAGAATACAAATGAACGATTTCCCGAGCCCTCAATGCAGAAGCTCCATCCTTGAAGACATCGTAAAGCGGCTAGATTACCTTGGAGGGTTCCTTACCAATGGTCAGGACCCTGTCGACGAAGGTCATGCTATCCCCAACCATGCGCGGGCGAAGAAGCAATCGCCGAGCCTCTCGCTGTGTTGGGTCTAGAGAAGAAGCATCGACCAATTGCATGACCCGAGGAAAGTTATATCCTTCATAAAATCTGGGCCATTTATGCACACCAAAATCACCCAGCACGTGCATCTCAATCCATGAGGTGAAGTAGTGCAATGGGAGATTTATGGGCTTCAATCCCGGCAGAGTAGCGTCGGCCGCTATACTCAGACCATCATATAAGTGAGCCAATTCGGCAACCCCAATAGCCATACGTGTCCCCGCCGCAATGCGATAAGCCGGATAAAAGACATACGGTCTCATATAGCGGGGGTGCATTAGAAGCGCAAATCAGCTCAGCCACAAGCCGATGAACCCCATAAAGAACATCTCCTCATCAATGTCCGGAGTTGCAATCTCTGCGAAAGGGACGATTGGGGTATCCAGAATAAAGAATCGCTTTAAATCTGCCTCCGCAGTCGACAGTTTGTCCAAGCCAAATCCGAACGGATCATCAAGCATAGCGAACTTCGCAGCTTTCTTCGATAAAACCTCCGGCCGAAGGAAACGGGAAACAAAGTCCATAAAGATAACGCCATGCCCCCAGGACTATAAGAATAAGCTCTCATATATGTTCAACACTTTGATCAAGCTCGGAAACTTGTGTCGAACAACATTTTTTGGGGTAAGACCCATAACCACTGATTCAGTAGCGAAGACGTACTCATCAGGAGGCGGTATCTCCTCATAATGCTCTTCTCTGACGGGCAACCCAGATATTTCCACGAATTCCTCCAGCGAGATTGACTCTTCCCGATCCGATAAGAGAAACGTGTCGGTCGGGATATTCTATTGCTCCAGGATGGATTTAACCCACCACACATGAGGAGTGTGGTAATAAAAGAGGGACGGGTATATCGCTGGATATAACCCGGTGTTCAGCAGCAGCGACTTCTTGGCCGACAAAATGTAACGGGCCCACTGGAGATAACCAGCCGGATGACGGGGGGTCACTCCTATCATATAAACCTGACCCTAAGGACGCGCTTCTCCTTGGCATACGCGAAGCCCCAAAATGTATAGAGCCATCGGCGGCTGCACCGGTATCGACGCCATGGAAGGTTGGAGATGACCTTTCGAGGTCCAGATGACCTCTTCCACTGCATAAGCGACCTGCGGAGGGTCGGCGTAATGGATTGACGGGATTGGTTCTGACGGCACCGCACAAATGAAGCTGCGACGACACCGGATAATATAACTGTATCACGATCCCCATAGATGAAGAGACTTTTGCTCTGGGTCGTAGTCCCGAATTAGCGTAAAGACTTCCCGATCCATAGGCGCGTCAGCAAAAGCGCTCTCCGAACGGATATGAGGAAAGAAGGAATCGGAAGCCATAGTACCTGAAAAGAAAAACCCGTAGAGAGTTAGTTATCGCCACAATGTAATTAACTACAACTAAGGGCCTTGGCATCTGTACTCCACCGTGGCATATTAAAGTCACTACAGTCCAAGAAAAATAAAGGAGGGGGCAATTGGCAACATAAAATCAAGGTGATGCCTCATCAGTGATGAGACATGCACACATTGTTAGAATCCAAAAGGATTCTCATTAAATGAGAAATCTCATTAAGCGGTGGAGTCGAAAACTCCCAATGTTCTTGAAGAACGTGTTCTACAACAGAACCCTAAAAAGAAAATAGGAAAGAGGAATAAAATTCCTAAAAATTTTCAAAATTCTCTAGAGCTAAGCTCTGTCATACAAACTGAAATCAAATTCCTCCGATGATGGGATTAAATCCCAGAAATCCCCATGGGAAATATACTGGAATTAAATTCCAGAAAACCCTCAAAGATCAGAGTTAATAATAGGGTAAAACCCTAAGATCTCCAAGACCCACGGTCTACTCAGATAATGTTTTTTTTAAGATCTCTAAGAGATCATTTCAAGAAAAAGTGCCAAGCTCTGTTAATGGGTTTAAAATCCAAAACAAAAAAGAGTTTCTTTAAGGAGTTAAAAATTGGTCATAATCCTTACCAATTTTCTTAAACAGATATCAACTCTAAGAGTTTTTTGGGCAGAGATCTAAGATTTGAGAAAAAGAAGGAAGATGACGAAACGACAGTCATCTCAAGGGCCAAAGGACCCCATTTATAAGATGTGAAGGGACGGTTCAACTCCCTGGGAAATCAAACGGTGGAAAAAGTGATACCGTTGCACTCACGTGTGAGCCACGTAGGAACAACGGTGGAGGCATTTGTTCCCCCAAAAATAAAAAATATATAAATAGGAAGAGCAAAGCTCTATTGAAAGCTAATAGGGCAGCACCTCACGTGTTTCTCACGAGGGCGCCAGCATCAGCACCAATTTTGTGGTGGCGCCGCACGTGCTTCTCACGCCGGCGCCAATGTGCAAAGCACAGAAACGCTTTCTGAATAAGAATTAAATTCTTATATGGCGTCGCACGTGCTCATCACACGGGTGCCAATATGCAAAGCACATGAGTACCCATCATAAGAATTAAATTCTTAAATGGCGCCCACGTGCACGTGCACAACACGTGAGCGCCAGCGCCCAAGTCAAGATCAATAGAATTAAATTCTATATAAGAATTTGGGATACTCTTTGTTAAACAGAACCGTTGGATCAAATATTCAATGAAGATGATAAATTATCAAAATATAGAATTAAATTCTATTGGGAGAAAATATCTCCCAAATCTTTCTAAATAAGAAAGATACTCTCGGTTGGATCATTGATCCAATAATAGAATAAAATTCTATTTTGGGAATATATCCCCTCAATCTTTCTAAACAAAAAAAAAAGATTGCTCTCTGTAAAACAGAGAACCCTTAAATTAAAAATCCAATGGAGATAAAAAATCACCATTTTACAGAATAAATTCTGCATATAGGAAAATATTTTCCCAATCTTGTTAAAAACAAAAAAAACATATTCTGTAAAACAGAAACCCTCGGATCAAAGATCCAACAGTGGGTAAAATTCCCCAACTCAATTTTGAGACCAATTAAATCAATTGGAATCTCTCGATGAGAGATTTTTTCAAAACCAATTAACAATTTGCCTCCACTATATAAAGGACCCGAGACTTCAAGTCTTAGGGAGAGACAGACACAAAGAGAAGAACCCCCCATAAGCTTCCGAAAAAAATACAGAAAGCTTTCAAAACAACAGAGAATTTAATTCTCAAAGAGGAAGACTTCCCTTTAAAAAAAAAACCTAGGTAAAGAAAACACAGAAATAAAAAATATCTCTTTTATCTATTTTAAGGGTTTAACCCTTCTCAAAGAACTTAGTTCTTTCTCTAGATCAGAGATCCACAAGACAAGTTTCACACAAGTTGAGAATTTAATTATTATCGGGAAGATCTTTTTCTTGAGAATCAAATATTCAGAAAAGAATTAGGTCCAAAAGAAAAACAAAAGGAAAAAGAACCTATAAAAGAACTTAGTTCTTAAAGAAAAACCTGATCCCAGATCTTCAAAAAATGAAGATCTTGGTGATCATTAATTGTCAAAATGCCATTAACAGTGATTTGATCTCTAAAAAAGGAAAAAAGAGTAGCGCCTCACATGTTTCTCACGTGGGTGCCCTTTTAGCAGCGTCTAGCGCCTCACGTGAAAAACACGCTGGCGTCCAAAACAGAAGGCCAGCGCCTCACGTGAAACATATATGAACACTGAATAAAAGTGCTTAGCACTCCATATATAGTCAAAACGGCCAAGTGCTTAGCACTGATTGGGCAGCACCCAGCGCCTCACGTGCTCTTCACACAAAAAGTGCTTAGCACTTCATATACAGCCAAAACTGCTGAGCGTTTAGCACTGATTGGGCAGCGCTCAGCGCTGCACGTGCTCCTCACGTGGACGCCATATAAAAGTGCTTAGCACTTCATATACAGCCAAAACGGCTGAGTGCTTATCACTGATTAGACAGCGCCCAGCACCGCACATGCACCTCACGTGGACTCCATAAAAAGTGCTTAGCACTTCATGATTAGTCAAAATGACTAAAGTGTTCAACACTCATTGTGCAGCCTCCATAACTGAATGCTTCACGTGATACCCATGTGAGCACCAGAGCTTCAAACAAGTGTTTAGCACTTTTTCATAAAAACAAAGGGGCTGAACAAACAAAGCCCAAATAAGTCCTTCGCACTTTTACATAAAAAGAAAAGACTAAACAGACTAAGCTCAAATTGGCTGAGTCTCTAAAGTTTTCTTGCAGCTGAGCCCAAATTCTCTTTTGCTGGATCTTAAGTAAAAATGATCCTAAAACGTTGTTAAGTTGATCTCAGTCTCAAATAAGACTAACGTATCCTTAGCAAAAACAAACTGAGCCTGAAATGCTCACTTATATATTTAAGTTGACCTTAATCTCAAATTAGATTAACAGTCTTTAAATAAAACAAAATATTTTTGAACCAAAGGAATATGTAACCTAAGTTCAAAACCCCATCAAGCAAATCTTTGATCCAAGCCCAAATCTAAAATATAAGGAATTTGTACAAATCCGTGCCCTACGGGCGACGACATAAACTAGTCTCCGTATACAATCCACGGGCAACCCCATAAAAACAAACACAACACGAAACGAAGTGAACTACTGGAGAAGGAGAAAGTGGTTATCACAATGCGGTAACGTAATTAACTGCAGGAGTTTGCGCCTGCAGGGAAAAGCGTCCCCACAATCAAAAACCCCTCGCAAATGAGGGGGAATCTGATAAAGTCTGCTACAACGGTCACATCTGTCCATCCTACGATATATGGTGTTATAAATCAACTTGGTATCTTGGGAGAGGTGGATGGAGAAGTCCAAATAGTATCTGCCCCCAAATTCAGGCCAGACGTCCCAATATCTCGGTCCGGTCTTTCAGCGGTGAACAATCCCAAAATCTTAATCATATCCATAAACTATCATCAAATCCAGTGTCAAAAACCGACACAAATCTTCAATTCTTGCATGTATCATTCCCCGAACGATCCTGACATCCAACAACATCGGTCGGTATTCTCCAGATATCCGTTGTGTTTCTCCAACTATCTCCGGTATCGAGTGTCCTCGCTAGGCTCCCCACCTCAAATGCGGCTTTTCTGCCTCTCGGTCTCGACCGGGTCCACTATGGATCCGACTGTATAATCCCCCACTCAGTTCGGATAACGTAAAAATCTGCAACCGTATAGCTCCCCTACTCGGTTCGGAATAAAATCAAATCAGAAAAATATCAACTCATGGTGGAAGTATCATCGTATATCACAAGAAACCGTAAAATTATAAACAATTTAAGTCTTATCAACTATATTATGTAGTGAATTAAAACCCATAGCAACAGAAATCTCAAAAAACAATATCGCATAATAAAAGGTAATAACAATGACAATGAGATACAATATATATCAAACAGTACATGATGATGAGTGACAATAGTCAATTATGATACTAGCAGTGTGCAATAGGATATAAATGACATAGCAAGTTCTTTGTGTGTACGTGGCATATTAATTTCCGATGGGGTGTAGTGTAGCATGTAGGTATATGAAAGTGCAACATAAACTCATCGGTAATAGTGCAAGTGTCCTAACAAGTATTAAGCAATAGTGTTTAAAATGTATGAATGCATGCACTGCAAATCTAGGTTTAGTTATGCAAACAAAATGAATAGAAGCAATTATCACAAGTTTTAGGTTTCGGGCGCTATACGTCATCCATACAATGTCCCGGGTAGATGTTTAGTCTACTCACCGGAACAAGTCGCGATCTACTCGTTTCCAACAACTTCCTTTCCCTTTCTCGCCGATTCCGAAAACCCCGCCCTCGATCCTAATACGAAATACAACTTTCGTATATAAGCGGCTAATTTTCCGATACAACGAATGCACAAATATAAAGCGAACTAACTTAATTAACATAAAAAGTGTGATTATCGTATGCTATACAGACATAAAGCTACCTAGAGCTACCCCGAATCGTCGTATTTTGAGAAAACACTATATCCGTATCATACGCTAAAATATCACAAAAAGTATAGCAAAAACCTTTCAGATTTTTATATACATAATATGGGTAAAAACTAAGTATACCAGAGATCTTAGATAACACACAGAGAGATACCAACAAAAATTCAACCCCCAACTCCACGGAAAAACCGCCGGTGGCGGCAGAAATCAATATTTCGGCGGTCGAACCATGGTGAAATGAGCCAGGGTTTCAAGGGTGTATTCTAGGTTCTAGCACCATCCTACTGTATTGTTAGATTTATTTTGTGAGTATTATAATTATAGCAGATTCAATTTTGAACCAAAAACTCTATACTAAACAAAATTCAGATATTGCATATACTCTATTTGACACTAAAATTCTTAAGAAAACATGAAAAGCTTGGATTTTTTTTACCTATATGGAGGAATTCCACAGAACTCTAGGTATCAAGATGTGCACACATGAAATTGAGTAGGCCTAGCTTTGGTGCTTTGAACCATCATCCAAGAAAACTCTAATTTTTTTCTCTTTGTGAGGATGAAGAATTATATAATTTGGTGTTAAAGTGTTGGGGGATTAATTTAGTTCAGATTGACAAAGCAAAAAAGGAAATGAGTGTTGTGTGTTGAAGAAAGGAGGAAGTGTGAGAAGTAAGGATGAGGTGTGTGTGATGTAAGGAGGAGATGTAGCTCCATGGTTCACCTCATGGTATAATGTGTGTGAGGAATATGCTAACCTTAACACCTACTTACTCTCATCTTTGCACTTAAATCCTCATACAACCTATAAATTAACCTTCTTTGCAATTTACACATTTTATTATAAAAGAAACTCTTACAAATTAAATGCCACTTATAACTAATTACTATAACACTTAAATACCATGCCTTTTTTTATAAAAATCTTTTATCATAATTTAAAAATTAAAATAACATTTAAAAAATATATAATTATTTAAAAAAATTCCAAAACGTTACACACACCAGCACGACTTATCGGGTTAGTAGGGGTCTGACGATAACCACCCCTAGGCCCGGTATGCGATACTCTGAAACGGACAGATTGAACTGTACGTATATTATCACGGTTAGGCTCAGTAAGGTTCAGATGAGTTTGCGCGATGTCCTTCTTTTCGACAGGTACCTGAGTAGCCGTTACGTACAGTTAGTGCCGTTGACGTGCTTATGATTAAACCCATTGCCAACGTACTGTCGAGTTTTTAGAGTCCCACACAGAGAGTTCTTTGGTTCAGAAGAAACAATGTAGAGACCGTATGTTTATACGTGCAGGGTTTCGATTAGTTACGTGTACCTGTTTCGCGAAGTTTAATCGGACGGGTTGTAATACTAGCGGGCATAGGATTAAACCGGATTGTTAAATCAAACATTGATTTAGTACTAGTATTATATTAGTAGTAGTATTCTATCTTTACGATATTCGTATTTTGGTACGAATACGGGTATGTATATATTGTAGAAAGTATTTTGTATTTATACAAAATACATTCTAGAAGGAGGACATCTTATTCATGTATTAACCATTTATTCTTATATTTGGAAATGAAGTGGAGGGTTATGTGACAAATGAGAATGGTGTGAGGCATGACCAAATGAATTTTTAATTCATTTGGATTTACTATTCAAATATGGTTCCCATTTTTTAATTGTGAAAATGATTTCACCAAAGAGAATGGTCATGAGTTTTTTCACAACCTCACTCTCATTTTCTTAAGCTCATTCTCTCTCCTCTTCTTTTCCTCGACCCTAAACCGTTCTAATGTGATGAGATACATAGGGTTTAGAGATAGATAAACAATACTAAGAATCTCTACATCTCCTAAATAAACTAAATTAGCAAACCATTTTGTTTAGTTGTTTCTTTTTGAAGTGCAAGCTTGAACCACATACTCTTGGATGGCTCGTCTTTGACGAAAGGACACTGGCCCCAGGCTCAATTTAGGACCGCGAGAAGCTTAAGAAGAGGATTAAGAAGAGCCGAAGGACACGATCTCATAGGTATAAAATTCTATCATGGTAGAATACAACCCATGAAGTTTTAGCTAGTTAGGGTTTATGGTAGTTCTTGGTTTAGTTGTTGATGTTGCATACTTCAAAATCGTTTTTCGAAAATTCCGCCTCTCTACAAATCTCGTAGAGTGTGCAATATTGACTTACAATTCCTTCAACGCAAGATCCTGATCCGATCTTGAACGAAGAAACAATGTGGAGAAGAAACGGTTTTGATAATAACCGCACTTTACAAGTGCGGTTTTGGTAATAACCGTATATTACAAGTGTGGCTTTGTGGAGAAGAAACATCGATTGAATCCCCTAAATCACCCATCCAACACCATTCTGCTAAATATTTTTAAACCGACACCATTTTGCTAATTATTTTCCAAAATCCGTTAATTCCCAAAAATTGTCCAATGTTTTGAAGATAGAAGAAAATGGTAAAAGAAAAAATGATTCGTAAGGCATTGGAAGTTGAAAATAAAAGATCAAAGTGAGATTTTGTGCTCTAGGATTTTGGGAACAGAAGATTAGAGAATTTAGTAATGGATAAGTTTTAATGCGGGCATGAAAGATGATAGATCCATCGAAAATTTGTAGATGTAAGATAAAAGAACGCGAAAAATTTGTTGTGGTTTAAATTTTGGTTATAGAAGCGAGTAATACACTTAAAAGATAAGATAAGGACCGGGTGTATTCGTACTAAATTAGAAGTAACTCTCCTAGAAATAAGACGAGAGAAAACCAATTAAGATAATTTGAACATGTCTAATAGTGATCCAGTTAAAGGATATGAGAAAATTATAGTTAAAGGCACAACTATGAATAGAGCTAGACCTAAACGACAAACAACATGTCAATTGCTAAATTTAAACGAAGAAACGGTACTTAATAGTGCAGAATGGAAGAATGGTTAATATAGTTGACCTTAAAATTTTGGGATAAGATTTGGTATTGTTGTCGCTGTCGCCGTTGTAGTAGCAGATATAAAAACGAGTAATCGAAGATGCAATTGAAGAATTTGTTGGATTTTAGAGTTTGATATGAAGGATGAATTGAAGATGGAGCGGTTGGGTTTTAGGATTTTGATCGTACGTGAAGGGTAAAGTGTTATAGACAGGATTTAAAGAAACTTTTAGATTGTAGGATTTTGGATTAAAAAGGCAACAAATTGGATGTGGAGATTTGCGATTTTGGATTTCAAAAGTAAAAAAATGATAGAATTTGAATAATGTTGGTTGGGATTTGGGTTGTAAATATGAAAGCCGAGAATTTAAAATAGAATTTTTTAGATTTTTGAAATTAAAATGGATTATGGTTTGAATCAGAGTTGATAATATTTAATAGGGTTTAAGATTTGTGAACAATGATTCAATAGACAAAAAAAAAAGTCAAGGGGGTTGAAGGGGCAACTTAAAATTATTTCCGTGGTCTAAGCAAATACTGAGATGAGAGCAGACTAGGTAAATGATGTAGTTTTTGAAGGTTGTGAAGCTAAAAATAAAAATGCCTAAGTTAACATCTTTGTTTTAAAACTGGAAAAAGAAAAGAGAAATATCAACTTTAGGCTAGCTTATAATATGTAATATTTGTACATTTTTTATTTGCATAAGAAAAAAAGGCTTTCAATGTGATTTTTCAGTATTCTCGTTAAACAAGCCAAACGGGCCTAATTTTAGATTGTTCGGCTTGACTCGTTTATTTAAACAATCTCGAAAACACGTTCAAGCTCGGCTTGTATTTTTGTTGAACGAGCCCGAGCAAGCTTTCATCGAGTCTGAGCTGAGCCTCAGGCTTTATTAAGCCTATTTAAAATTCAGAAAATAGCTATAAATAATTTTTAAAATATGTAACAAAAATTATAGACGTTCAATATTATTTTTGACAACTTGAGGTACTGAGAAATACTGTTGTTATTACTAAATGATTTCTTGTTTAAGACATTATCGAAATCTAGATTCTTCGATATTGCAATATAACAATACTTGCCAAAATTTTTATGATGATCTGAATTTTAAATTAATATTGATGAGTTAATAGATATCATCTGAATTTAAGAAATAGTAAAAATAACGTGGATTTGTAATAAATTGAAGCCTGCTCCTATATAAAGGACAGAACGAGAATAACCCATTTGAGATGGTTTGGTATGCCCAGATTAGAATAAATGGCACGATTGTTATTAATGACACAGCTCTATATGGGCATGGATCAATAGAGTTAAACGAATATAGTTAGAGACAATTAAAAATGATATATTAATTATGATTTAATTAAGGAGACAGTCCTTAATAGAGCAAAATGGAATAAAAAGATTTATATAGCTCATCCTGGAAAAATTGGCATGAAGACTTGTTGTTCTAAATGGGAAAAAAAATGTATTTCATAGAAGAGGAAAAGGGGTATGAGCCTGCGGCCTTTTTTTTTTTTTTTTATATAAATGAGTCATGGCCCCAAAACACATATATCCCCGTGTATTTCACTGATCCAAACCGGCCATCTTAATTTATGTAACATGAAATCCCTATTTATAAAAAGTCACAGGATTTAAAGATCTCTAACATGTTTATCAAGCAGATGGAAATATTAACGGTCTATCGGTATAAAAAATTTGCAGTTGCTTGATAAACATGTTAGAGATTTTTAAATCCCGAGATTTTTTGTACATAAGGGTTTCATTATACATATATCAAGATGACTGGTTTGGATCGATAAAATACAAAAGGGTAAGTGTGTGTTGGAACAGGAGCTCGTTTTTAAAAAAATTCAGCCGACTCATATCCTTTTTCCTCTATATATCTTTTATGCTGCGAGTGTGTTTTCCCTAGTATTATTTTTTCCTTAAGAATAATGCTTACAAAGGTAAACAGGCAATACCAACATAAAATGGTAAACAGGTAATTCCGACACATTTCTCCCATACCGAAAATTATGATGAAAAAGAAAATGTTTAGAATATATCTTTACGATAAACATTGTTTGCAAATAAACCATATGGAAATATTCATTGGTTGCAAAAAAAAAGAGAACATGTTTGATATATATTTGTAAGTTCAACCGGCAAATTAGAGAAATAACAAATGATAAAGCTATTTCCGTTTAGTTTGTGTATCATTCATTCACAGGATTTGTTTTGATCTATACATTGCCATACGCTCCTGAAAAAACAGTTTATCCAGGGTCATCTGGGGAAAACCAAATGATATGATATGGCCTTCTCGTACTTGGCTAGTTACTAAAAAGAGCTCCATACTTCATATTTACTTAAAAAATCCCTTATGTATTTAAATTGCACTAAAAAAACCTTTCGCTGGTTTTCCATCAAAAATTAGCGTCTCATTAGGAAGATAGGGCTGAAGCTTATGCTTGAGCTGGTCTATCACCTTCTAGCTATTTATATATGTCTTTCTTTCATAAAAAGAACACACATCCTTGTTTGCTTGAACATTGAGATTTAGCTCTCACGAACTCGAAGCTTGCAATTAAAGGGACAGCCGCACTCGATAAACTCGTTGCGGAAGAAAATTGAGAAAGTCCAGCCAGCTTTCTTAATCAATTAGAGAGATTTTTTATAAAAAACTCTAAAGCCAATTTGGTGGAAAAATTTTGAGGAATTTTGAGAAAAAATTAAGAGTTGAAGCATCTTCGTGATCCCAATTCCAAAATTTCAAACCAATTATAATCCATGGAACATTAAATGTATATAAAGGCACGCACATGTATATATGTGAATAATAAAGGATGAAAGACAAATATAATCTGGATTAATGTATGAAAATATAACTAACGATATGATTCAAGCGAAGGTCTCATCCAAAGCTTTGGGCTTGTCTACCCCATCCTTGGCCTTCTCCAAAACCTCCCGGTTCTCCTTAGCCGATTTCTTGAGCTTCGCAAGCTCGATGTCTCGGTTCATCTTCCTCCGATACATATCTGCGAAGGTGATCGGTTCGTCCAATATCGGCTTCTCACCTTCTCTGATTGCTAGAGGATAAACAGCGGCGTTTGGTGCCGGATTCTGGAATGTTGCGATAGATAAGCGGCTGTGGTTTGAGTTTACGACTGCTTGGTGATCCGCGTTCTTGAATCGGCCGTTGCTTAAATACTATAGAGAAAAGGTTAAGCTGATGAGTTGTGTATTGAAATAGACTTTTGATTTAACCCTTATATTAGAGAATTAGAGCAGCAATGTAATATAGGAGGCCTAAACAAATAGTTTTAAGTGCATTTTCGGGTATTTATATACGCTTACATGACCATGGTCACCAAGGTTAACCACGAACGCTCCCTCCACGGGTTGAACAGTAATCCAGGTCTTGCCTCCGTCCTTCGTGGCCTGTAAACCGCCTACCTGGTCTTGTAAAAGCAGAGTGATGGTTCCGGGATCGGTATGGCGCTTCAGCCCCAGAGTGAGATCAGGTTGCGGACACTTTGGATAAAAATTGACGACCATCTTCTGGTCCATGTCTACACAAGCCTTAGTTAGGGCCTCGGTGTCGAGGCCCATAGCTTCTGAAAGGACCCCTAAAAGCTTGCATGCTAAGTTCATGAGTTTCTCGCTGTATTGTTCCGCGACCGATATCCAACCCTCGGGCTTATCCGGCCATCTCGAGTAGTCACGCGCTCTTATCGGGTATGAGAAAAAGGTCACGATCTCTCTCCAGTCTTGCACTGCTTCTCCCTGTGCACAATTTAGTTTATTTCATAATGATTTTCCATTAGCTAACAAGAACATAAAAATGGAGGTTATCTGTAGTTTAAATTCATCATTAAAAACAGTCGATAATCACTTAGTTCCAAGAAGAAAATGACCGCCATTGTTACTAAAACCTATTTTCATATAAGTACCCTAGACTTTGTTTACTACAAATAATGAAATAAATACCACAAACTTTCAATGTTTTACTGATAAATACTATGAAATTCCGACGTAGTTTAGGTAAAAACCATAGACTTTGTTTATTATAAATAAATACCATAAACATAATATGTTTATTATAAGAATGAAATCTAACACATTTCATTTCTTTATATTCATCACTCTATTTTTGACATATACATGGTGCTTTCCGTCTCAGTCTTCATAACACAGTCGATCAAACGAAAAAATGGCTTACCTCAATATTTCTTCCAAAATTCAGGGTTGCAATCTTTATTATAGTTTATTCACTTTAATTGAAAGAAGATTATTGTTTAGTTCATCTATTTATAATTTTTTTTTTGATGTTTATTAATGTATTTTATATGAACATGTAGTACCATTTTGTATAGTTATGGATTTTTGTGTTGGGCCTACATACATTTCATAACTCTTGCGCATGGGATGGTAGTTTCACAGTATATTAAAGGCTAAGATGCAGGAAAAACCCTTAAGTTTGCCTTAAAGTATGTTACTCTTGAAAACATGCTCTTTCAGTGCCAAGAAAAACAAAAAAAACATATTCTTTACCTATAAATTCTCAATGCATGATGCATGTTGTGTGTTTATGTATGATGTGTGCGTGGATGTGCCGTGTTCATAGATTAGGCTAACGGGCCAGTTCAAAAAAAAACAATTGTTTTTTTTTAATATTTATTTTCCAAAATCTTTGATTCAAAACACCACTTGCTTTCTATTACTTTTAAGAGAACACGGATTCAAGAAAATATGGATTTAGAAAAGATGTAGAAAATTAAAAGAAAATATTAAGTCAATCAATTAAATTTATCAAATGGGCAATTTTTGTATAAAAAATTTTATGGATGTAAAAAATAACACTTTCAGGATTTTTGGGAGAAAATCCATGTTTTTGGAGTTCAATTCTTTGTTTCCAAAGAGTAGTGAGGTGGGGCTCAGGGATAACGGTAGTTGTTCGGTAGCATCACATGGACAACATAAATGAGAGAAGTCCACGTCTTATGCGCCCTTATGCGCCGCCGTTCCAGAAACCAGCCAGAGCCTCAAATATGCGATATCAATATCGTTGATTACGAGCAATGAGCAATAGCTCGGTTGGTATGGTCGAACCCCATAACCCCAAAGGGGAGTGACCAACAAATTAACGTTTTTGGGGCAAATTTATGGGTCTCCTATGTGTGTGGATGTGTTATGCTTCGGTTAGGGCTTATAGGACAGTGACAAAAAAACAAATCGTTGATTACCATAAAAAAATCATGATTATTAATTATCAATACCAACTACTGCACCCTTTTTCATATCTATTTGTCTGGTAGTTCATTCAGATCTTGATCGTCAGATTCTATTTTAGTTGATGATTTGTCAAATAACTTACTTTTGTTTGTGCACTTGCAAGTCTAGCTTAATTCCAATATTTCGGATGGAAAACATGATCCTTGGTCCAACAATTGATCATTAATTTTAGAAAAACTATATATTTTATCCGAACAAATCCAAATCCAATTTGACAAGCTCATTGAGTCACCTTGACACGAATACATGAATAACATACAATATGAAAAATCATCGGGTGTCATGATTTTTGTATGCTTTCTCGATGGTCATTAGTTCAAGAAACCTTTTACTAAATTTGTTTATTTCCTAAAGAGAAGATTTTTTGTATTGAAAATTGTTGAACGGTATAGACGTAACTAAATGTATATAAGAGAATGACATGTCATGTTCTTGCTCTAAAATTCCCATATGAATTTTTCTCATTTTTTCTTCAATTTTTTAATGTTGCTCTCATGAATTTGAGTTATAATAGTAGAGATGTGGTTGACACGGGAGATCACGTGGCCTTTTCCTCAATTATTATTATTTATTTTTATTATCATGAAAATCATATGCTTCCAAATGCAAACTTCTACACCAATAGAATTGCTCTAAATAGCAAACTTTAGTAACATGCAATTCTCTCCAAATTCAAATTATCCTAGTTTTTAATATTTTTCCAAATTACCTTTGATTTTCCACCATTTTTATTATAGTATAGTTTGGATTAATGATATAAAAATTTATCAGTTGCTTTTGAAATAAAAATAAAAATATGTATATATATATATATTTATTTATATTACCTGAAGATGGCTGGACACGATGAACCCTCCCTTCTTCCCACCGGACATATCGAAGCTGAGCTTCTCCTCGGGCGGCAGCGCGAAGAACTCCCTGGCCATCCTCGTCATCTCCTCTATCACCCTCACGTCGACGCCATGATCCACGACCTGAAAAATCCCCCAGTCCTCACAAGCCTCGACGATCTTCTTGCAGATCTCCCCTCTCTTTCCGTCGACCTCGGCGATGCCCGCCAACGATATGATGGGGATCTCATTGCTGAATTCGTTGTAGCCGATTTTCGGGCGCTCGTCTTCGTCGCGCACGAAGCTCGGCCGGAGGGTTTTCTCGTCGGAGATTGTTGGTAGGAAAGCTGTTGTGGTTGCTGCTGGTGCCATTCTCTCTCTCTAGATCTCTCTCCCTCTCTTCTTTCTTCTCTCAAGATCGATTTGCAAATGTTTGCTATTTATTGTGTTGATATTTCTGTTTCGCTATATCTGGCCTTATTTTTGTGATTGTGATGAGGGAAGATATGTATATGTATATATACTGGGGGTAATGCAAAGGGTGAGAGGTTTATTATCTAACAATTTGGTGTGCTTTTACGTATATGTATGTATGTATGTATATATATGTGGCGTCCCTTGCAACCACCAATCCCAACCACCTCTCTCTTTCTCTCTAAATATAAATAAATAACAACAGCAACAACTACAATAATTGATGTGTAGATATTTTAAAAAGGTTGAGTTTAATAAAAACCAGTATGGTGCATGCGACATGCACACGTACGTACGTGTGTGTACAGTAAAATTATATTTTTATAGGTACATTCCTCATTATCTTAACTAAACTCCCTGATTAGCCTATTATCTTAACTAAATATCTTTAAAAATCTTTATTAATCTCTTCAACTTTTTTACCCTTTTTTTTTGTTTTGATCCTCTTTCCAGATTTTATTTTAATTTTTTTCTTGTATTTTTTTCTCAATTTTTTTGTTTTTAAATTTTATTAAAATTCCATGCGGCATCCATATGCTCCTGCCAGTCCAATTTGAAATTCTAATTTCAACTATCCATAGAATTGTCGTTATAACAGTAGAGCAGAGAAGCAGAAGAGATTGAGATGCCAAACATTTTCATCGTTTTCTCAGATAACTAAAATAAATTTTATTTAGATATAAGTATGAGTAGGCGAATCTCTGCTATTGTAACCATAAAACATGAGGGTTTGAAAAGAGAAATAGAGAAATTATTATGGAAATATCTACTATTATAATCACAAAACTCTAAGGGTAAATATATATAAAAAAAAAGAATATTATTATTAACAATTGTAAGCTTTAAATATATAAAAAAAGGAAATTATTATTAACAAAAACTTCAGCGGTTATAACAAATCTAGAATCCATTTATATTAACAAACTTCTTCAAAAATTAAAAAATAATCTTTTTGATTAAAATAATCTAACATAGATATATTTATAATGCATAATTAACATCACCAATCCCTTCTTCCTTTTTATAAATTAAATTTCTTCCTTTTTATAAATTAAATCACGTGTGTCACACATGCTAAAATGCTAGTCATATGACCAAAAAAGAAGAAGAGTGCTTACAGATTTAAAAATATATGTCATATAAAGCGATGCATGGTATAAGAAGAATGACAACGATAAGCCTTTATAACAAAATTTTGGCAATTTGTTACATGTGCCTATATTAAAAGCGTCTCTTCCACTTTAGCAATCTTTTTTAGCATGTCGATTATCAACTAATTAACACTGCTTACCCCGCTCATTTATCCTTGGATTGGGACATGGGTTAGGAAAATGTCGATATCTTAGCAAAGCGCGGTGGAATCTTTTTATTTAAAGGCGTTATACGCAGAAAATCATGAAAGTTTGATCAAAGTAGTATTGGTTTCCGTATGCTTAAAACTAAACAAAATTAAATTTGTTTCGGTGAGGTACACATGTGACCCAAACGATGAATAATTTATTTAGTCAAAGCTTTAAAACAGTGATTAAACTATTGTTTGCCCGCCCTTTACTTATTAGCTTGACAAAGTAGGGGAGAGTGGGTCCCACTCGATGGACAGGATGAGATTGATTGGAAGATGCCGGTGTTTGCTGTTCTGAATGGGACAGCGGATTCGCGACGAGGACAGGATGGGAATGGGGTTGGTACGATGTGCGGACGAGGGAGGGACACGTGGCATCGTGACATCCGTCGTACCCACCAGCCTCCAGATGGAACGGCGGGCGGCGCGTGACTCTAGAAGCTGCTGGATTCGCGGTTATTGCCCACGTGATATGCACGTGTTAGCATTAGATGAAATAAATGGATTTGATATTTAGAAAAAAAAAAATTTAAATACTTTTTTTTGTATTATCTGATAAGAGTTTAAACTTGATATTTAGAATTAGAACTAGCTGAAGGCATACCCCGCCCTTATAATTTTGGGTTCTTTGGGGAAAAAATAATCTTTTTAATTAAAATAATCTAACATAGAAATGGAAGTTATCGAAAGAAAAAAAAGTCGCTGCTTTTTCTTTGTGTGTATTTTGCAAAATGCCCCTCAAGTCTTTCTTCTCCAAATTCTATATTTTCTCTTAAAAAAATTGTCCCACAAGCTTCTGTATTTTAATAATTATTTTCCAAAATCTCTGATTCAAAACTCCACTACTTTCTATTACTTTTAAGAGTGAACACGGATTCAAGAAAAGATGGAGAAAATTAAAAGAAAATATTATGTCAATCAATTAAATTTATCAGCCCTCCCAGCTCGCCTCCGAGCTATCACATGAACCAAGCTTGCTCGGTCTCCCGCTCGCCTCCGAGCCTCCCGCCGAGCTCAGCTTTCTCGGTCTCATCGACCGACCCCGAGCACCGATCACAGACATCTCCGCCACGGCTTCGCGAATCTCGCCTTACGCGAGATATCCGCCATCCACGATCCCGCGTTCCACGCCATCTCGTTCCCCCATTAACGAGCGCATCTCGTCATTAATGAGAAATCCCGCCTTTCACGCAGGTGTAACACCAGGAGCGTAACGGCCGGCGTGAATCTCGCGCCCGCCAGGCCACAGCTGCCACTATATAAACCCCTCTCTCATACGACTCAGATAACGCAATTTTCACCCCCAATAGGCCGCTGCTCTGCCCATTTAGCCCGTCTAACTTGATCGTCGGAGGGTCCTCGGCGACACAACCACCCTGAGACTTCCTTGGAGGTAGCTCTGCTTCATCCACTTCAAACCCATTGAGATCCACACGCACCAAGGGGAAACTCTCAGATCCAATCTCAGCCGCTCGTCACCATTTGCTGCGGATCAACGGAAAGTAACATCTGAAGGAGATCCAGAGCTCCATCAGTAGTAGCTCAGTAGCATCACATGGACAACATAAATGATAGAAGTCCGCATCTTATGCGCCACCGTTCCAGAAACCAGCCAGAGCCTCAAATATGCGATATAAATATCATTGATTACGACCAATGAGCAATAGCTCAGTTGGTATGGTCAAACCCCATAACCCCAAAGGGGAAGACCGGCAAATTAACGTTTTTGGGGCAAATTCATGGGTCTTCTGGACGTGTGTGCGTGGATGTGTTGTGCTTCAGTTAGGCCTTACATGACAGTGACAAAAAAAAATCGTTGATTACCATAAAAATAATCTTAATTATTAATTATTAATACCAACTACTGCACCCTTTTTCATATCTATTTGTCTGGTAGTTCATTCAGATCTTGATCGTCAAATTCTATTTTGCTTTTGTTTGTGCACTTGCAACTTGCAAGTCTAGCTTAATTCCAATATTTCGGGTGGAAAACATGATCCTTGGTCCAACCATTGACCATTAATTTTAGAAAAACTGTATGTTCTATCCGTACAAATCCAAATCCAAATCCAATTTGAAAAGCTCATTGAGTCACGATGGCACGCCTAGCATGCACCGTGAAAAATCATCATCTATCATGATTTTTGTATGCTTTCTTGATGATCATTAGTCCAAGAACTCTTTTACTAAATCTGTTCATTTCTCAGAGAGAAGATTTTTTGTATTGAAATTTTTTGAACGGTATAAAGATAATTACATGTATATGAGAGAATGGCATGGCATGCTCTAGCTCTAGAATTCTCACATGGATTTTTCAGCATTTTCTCAGAAAGAGAAAATGACATCATTTACTAACAATAGAGAAGAGAAGCAGAGAAGAGATTGAGATGCCAAACATTTTCATCATTTTCTCAGATAACTAATATAAATTTTATTTAGATATAAGTATGAGTAGGCGAATCTCTACTATTGTAACCACAAAACATGAGGGTTAAAAGGGAATTGGATGTCAAAATTCAACTGACATCGCTTCGTGCCGTGTTGAAAAGAGAAATAGAGAAATTATTATGGAAATATCTACTATTATAATCACAAAACTCTAAGGGTAAAGAAATTGAGAATCAAATCCAACTAACAATTCCTTAGGAAGTGCCACATGTCTCGTGAAGTGGAGAGTTTTCTCATTCCACAGCTTAAAAAAGAAGAAAAAGAAGAAAAATCCAAAAAGAAGTTATAAAACTATAATTTCGTTGATTTCATTTACAGAACAATTTATTTATTTATTTATTTTAATAAAAAAACAACAACTCACTCATGGTTCTATCTTAGTTAGAAAAACTGCCTCACATTGGATTTGCATAAAGATAAAAAAAATGCAAAAAAGGAAAAGCAAAACGAAATTGAAAAAAAAGAACATAAAAATAAGGAAAGAGAGGAAAAAAAGGTTGAAGATAAGATCAAGATAGAGGAGAGAAAATAAAGAAGAGGAAATCCATGCCATTTACTAATTGAGGTTCATTCATCATATAAAGTTTTGATGCCCAGAATCGTGTGCGTAATTGTTGTTTACATATTTTCATTTAAAATTTGATGATGTTATGATTGGTAATGCGGCATCACGGGTTAGCATTTATATGGATTTAGCCATTCAAATAATTGAATAGAAATATCAATTTTAGGACATCAAAATATGCTACCCATGTTTAACTGCATATTTAATGGAGTCAAATTTATGAAATTTTTTGTTAAGAAAATCCTATAAATTCAACACAAACCTTATAGAATCAACAATTGTAAGCTTTAAATATAAAAAAAAGAATATTATTATTAACAAAAACTTGAGCGGTTATAACAAATCTAAGAATCCATTTATATTAACAAGCTTCTTTAAAAAATAAAAAATAATCTTTTTGATTAAAACAATTTAACATAGATATATTTATACTGCATAACTAACATCACCAGTCCCTTTTTCCTTTTTATAAATTAAATCAAGTGTGTCACACGTGCTAAAATGCTAAGTCATATCATAAGACCAAAATAGAAGAAGAGTGCTTACAGATTTAAAGATATATGTCATATAAAGCGATGCATGGTATAAGAAGAATGACAACGATAAGCCTTTATAACAAAATTTTGGCAATTTGTTACATGTGCCCATACTAAGTGTCTCTTCCTGATGATACTCAATAACGCTAGTTCCTTATATCATAACACGTGGCGGATGACGTGTCACATGGGTAAGCCAGTTAGGCTCCTGAGGGCCACGGAGGGGGAACCAGTATGCTACAGTAGGGGCTTCCCTCAAACCCTGAATCCGAGGTTGCACCCCACTCCTTGCCCCCGAGCACTTCAGCAGCTAAGCCAACTGTCCCTTCGCCCTACTCCGAGCTATCACAGGCCCGAGCTTCCTCGGCCATCCGGCTCGACTCCGAGCTATCACAGAACCAAAAAGCCTCGGCCTCCCGCTCGTGCCCGAGCCTCCCGCCGAGCTCATCTTCCTCGGTCTCAACCAGACCGACCCACGGCACTGATCACTGGCGCCTCCGCCACGGCTCCGCGAATCTCGCCATGCGCGAGATATCCGCCGCCCACGATCTCGCGTTCCACGCCATCACGATCCCCCCATTAATGAGCATGTCTTGTCATTAATGCAGGATCTCGCCAATCACGCGGGCGTGACGCCGTGAGTGTAACGGCCGGCGTGATTCTCGCGCCCGCCTGCCCTTTGCTGCTGCTATATAAACCCCTCTCTCAGACGATCGAGGTAAGCCATTTTCACTCAACTAGGCCGTTACTCTGCTAAAATATTCGATCTAACTTGATCGTCGGACGATCCTCGGTGGCACAACTACCCCGGGACTTCTTTGCAAGTAGCTCGGCCACAACCATTCAAAACTCATTGAGATCCACACGCTTCATGAGTCAACCCTCCAATCCAATCTCAGCTGTCCATCATCGCCAACAGCAGATCAACGGAAGATAACATCTAAAGGAGATTCAGACCTCCATCAGCTGGCGCCATCTGTGGGAAACTTCTCGATTCCACTCAACAAAGTTCATCTTCCGATCTCAAATCAATGGCCAGCGATCACCGCGACGATCCAAGCACTAGCCCCCGCCTCCCCCACAACGGAGGCGCGGACGAATCTCCTCCCCCGAACGCCATCAACGCCATAACCGCCCGGATAGATCGACTCGCGTCTGTTGTAGATGCGCTCATCCGTGTCCAAACGGCAGGGTAAGCTCCCCAGGTCGCCTCTCCCCCACCTCGGGATCGGGACCCCTACAGAGGGAAAGAAGACTCTGCTCGCGTCGGCACTGCCGACCACCGCCTCGCTGCCTCCCACAGCCGCAGATCTCCCGGGCCAACATATTTTATGACCCACTGGGCGCCCCACTGTTCAACACCGAGGTCCGTCACCAGAGCGCCTCACCCCGAGCCCCTTCACGCCCCCGTCCCTCCCGAGGAGATGTCGGTCAGCTCGCCTGCTCCCAGGCATGAACGACACCCCCTCCCTCGACGGGGTCGCGCGGACGGGACTTGTCACGGCAGCTCGAAGACTACCTCGCCAGGGGACCTAAGGAACCTCATCGAAAAGAACCGGGGCCGTGGCCAGGCACAAGTCTCCAACAGCAGAGGCCAAAGATCATAATGTGCCGAATCATCGGGATACCACGCCCGACTCGACTCCCTCGGAAAGATGATCGAAGGTAAGAATCGGGAAGGTCATCATTCGAGCGAAGGGGCTAAGTACGCCGCCGACTCGCTCACAAAACCCTTCACCGAGGAGCTGCTCGCCGTCCATGTCTCCTCCCGGAAAAAGCCCCCGAAGGTCTCTCTCTTCGACAGCAATTCTAACCCGAAGGAACATTTGGACGCATTCACCGCAGGAATGAGCTTCCAAGACAACTCTGACGCCGCCCAATGCCGAGCTTTTCCGGCCACTCTCATCTGCTCCGGACGAGACTGGTTCTGAGGAATCGCGCCACGCTCGATCTCAGCCTTTGATGAGCTAGCCACCCAATTCCTCGGCCATTTCGTTGGGAACAGATGGCAGAAATGAACCGTCGACCACCTCTTCACAATCAAGAGCGGAGACAAAGAGACATTCAAGGGTACGTCACCCGCTTCTACAACGCCCTTCTCGAGGTCTCAGAACATCGGGACGAGACAGTCAATACATCACTTAGGTCTGGTTTTAGGCACAAGGAGTGTTTACGCTCCTTTGAATTAGCGCAACATAAGACCATGGCCGAGGTAAAGGCCTGGACCGAGCGTGAGATACAGCTTGAGTCTGAGGTGAACGCCAACTTGCCCCGAACAGAGCAAGACAATCAGAAGAAAAGGGGCAGGGAAGAGAAGAAGAA
Source organism: Agapanthus africanus (assembly GCA_030015575.1). Taxonomy (NCBI): domain Eukaryota; kingdom Viridiplantae; phylum Streptophyta; class Magnoliopsida; order Asparagales; family Amaryllidaceae; genus Agapanthus; species Agapanthus africanus. Next base: position 36,921,008 of record CM057339.1, read on the forward strand.
GACCGAGCAGCTACCCTGCTCGGTCCATCCTTAGCATGCCTCTTACGGCCCCTCCCGCGCTGAGGATCAAAGCCTTCTCCAAGAGGCGACCGAGCAGCTACCCTGCTCGGCCATCCATGGCTGGTAGTTCACTACCCACCGACGCCAAGGATCAAAGCCCTCGCCAAGAGGCACCGGGAAGCAACCATGCTCGGCCCATCCTTAACAGGCCTCTTACGGCCCTTCCCGCGCTAAGGATCAAAACCCTCACCAAGAGGCGACCGAGCAGCTACCCTGCTCGGTCGTCCATGGCTGGTAGTTCACTACCCACCGACGCCAATGATCAAAGCCCTCGCTAAGAGGCACCGGGCAGCAACCCTGCTCGGCCCATCCTAAGTAGGCCTCTTACGGCCCCTCCCGCGCTAAGGATCAAAGCCCTCACCAAAAGGCACCGGGCAGCGACCCTGCTCGGCCCGTCCTTCAGGATCCAAGCCCTCGCCAAGGGCACCGGGTAGCAACCCTGCTTGGCCCGTCCTTAGCAGGTCTCTTACGGCCCCTCCCGCGCTAAGGATCAAAGCCCTCGCCAAGAGGCACCGGGCAGCAACCCTGCTCGGCCCGTTCTTAAGGATCTAAGCCTTCGCCAAGAGGCAACCGGGCTCGCCCTTGCTCGGTTATCCCTGGCTGGTAGTTCCCTACCCCACAATGCCAGGGATCTAAGCCCTCGCCAAGAGGCAACCGGGCTCGCCCTTGCTCGGTTATCCCTGTCTGGTAGTTCCCTACCCCACGACGCCAGGGATCTAAACCCTCACCAAGAGGCAACTGAGCAGCTTCACTGCTCGGTCCATCCTTAGCAGGCCTCTTACGGCCCTTCCCGCGCTAAGGATCGAAGCCCTCGACAAGAGGCGACTGAGCAGCTACCCTGCTCGGTCATCCATGACTAGTAGTTCACTACCCACCAACGCTGAGGATCTGAAGCCCTCTTCGTGAGGCCGCCGAGTTTCTTCCTGCTCGGTGCATCCCCAGCGGGCAGCCTCCTGCCCATCAGACGCTGAGGATTTGAAGCCCTCCTCACGAGGCCGCCGAGTTTCTTCCTGCTCGGTGCATCCCCAGCGGGCAGCCTCCTGCCCATCAGACGCTGAGGATCTGAAGCCCTCCTCGCGAGGCCGCCGAGTTTCTTCCTGCTCGGTGCATCCCCAGCGGGCAGCCTCCTGCCCATCAGACGCTGAGGATCTGAAGCCCTCTTCGGGAGGCCGCGCGAGTTTCTTCCTGCTCGGTACATCCCTAGCGGGCAGCCTCCTGCCCATCAGACGCTGAGGATTTGAAGCCCTCCTCACGAGGCAGTCGAATTTCTTCCTGCTCGGCGCATCCCAGTGGGAATCCTCCTGCCCATCAACGCGGTGGTTCCGAAGCCTTCCTCGCGAGGTCGCCAAGTAGCTTCCTGCTTGGCGCATCCGCGGCGGGTAGCTCCCTACCCTACAAAGACACGGATCCAAGACCCGCCGAATAAACTCATACTCAACGCGCGATCAGCGCCTCAACTCCGGCAAAGGGAGGATACCGACCTTCCCACACTCGTCCTTCGTTCGATTCATACTCGATGCACGACAACAAGAACGCCATCGTCCCCGAACAATCCATCACGAGGAATTACCAGCGCCAAGCCGCACAGAAAGAACCAAGCAGTCCACTCTCGACTCGACCCACAAATAGGTCGGAACGAGAGTGGGGGGCTAATGATGATGCTCAATAACGGTAGTTCCTTATATTATGACACGTGGCGGATGACGTGTCACATGGGTAAGCCAGTTAGGCCCATGAGGGCCACGGAGGGGAAACCGGTGTGCTACAGTAGGAGCTTCCCTCAAACCCTGCCTCCGAGATTGCACCCCACTCCTTGCCCCCGAGCACTTCAGCAGCCAAGCCAACTGTCCCTTTGCCCTATTCCGAGCTATCACAGGCCCGAGCTTCCTCGGCCATCCGACTCGCCTCCGAGCTATCATAGAACCAAGAAGCCTCGGCCTCCCGCTCGTGCCCGAGTCTCCCGCCAAGCTCATCTTCCTCGGTCTCAACCAGACCGACCCACAGCACTGATCACTGGCGCCTCCGCCACGGTTCCGTGAATCTCGCCATGCGCGAGATATCCGCCACCCACGATCCTGCGTTTCACGCTATCACGATCCCCACATTAACGAGCCTGTCTCATCATTAATGCGGGATCCCGCCTATCACGGGCGTGATGCCAGGGGCGTAACGGCCGGCATGATTCTCGCGTCCGCCTGCCATTTGCTGCCGCTATATAAACCCCTCTCTCAGACGATCGAGGTAAGCCACTTTCACTCCACTAGACCGTTACTTTGCTAAAATATCCGGTCTAACTTGATCGTCGGAGGGTCCTCGGTGGCACAACCACCCCAGGACTTCTTTGCAGGTAGCTCGGCCACAACCATTCAAAACCCATTGAGATCCACACGTTTCAGGAGTCAAACCTCCAACTCAATCCCAGCCGTCCATCAGCGCTCGCAGCAGATCTACGAAAGATAATATCTGAAGGAGATTCGGACCTCCATCACTTCCACTTTAGCAATCTTTTTTAGCATGTCGATTATCAGCTAATTAACACTACTTACCCTGCTCATTTATCCTTGGATTGGGACATGGGTTAGAAAAATGTCGATATTTTAGCAAAGCTTGGTGGAATCTTTTTAATTAAAGGCATTATATACAGAAAATCATGAAAGTTTGATCAAAACAGTAATCGTTTCCGTATGCTTAAAACTAAACAAAATTAAATTTGTTTCGGTGAGGTACACATGTGACCCAAGCGATGAATAATTTATTTAGTCAAGCTTTAAAGCAGTGATTAAACTATTGTTTGCCCGCCCTTTACTTATTAGCTTGATAAAGTAGGGGAGAGTGGGTCCCACTCGATGGACTGGATGAGATTGATTGGAAGATTCTGGTGTTTGCTGTTCTGAATGGGACAGCGGATTCGCGACGAGGAAAGGATGGGAATGGGGTTGGTACGATGTGCGGACGAGGGAGGGACACGTGGCATCGTGCCATCCGTCGTTCCCACCAGCCTCCAGATGGAACGGCGGGCGGCGCGTGGCTCTAGAAGCTGCCAGATTCGCGGTTATTGCCCACGTGTTAGCATTAAATGAAATAAATGGTTTTTAGAATTTTTTTTAATTTTTTTTTTATTATCTGATAAGAGTTTAAACTTGATATTTAGAATTAGAACTTGTTGAAGGCATACTCCACCCTTATAATTTTGGGTTCTTTGAGAAAAATGGGTTTTAGGTCCTTGGAAAACAGGTAGAGATAGGTCCTTGGCCAAAACGAGAACTTGGGAAAACCCTCCTATGATAAAAATGGCTTTATTTTAAAATTTCTTGGCCATTTTTTATTTTTCAATATTCCTATACGACCTTTGTAGCTTTTGACAAATAATTACTATATTTATTGGATGTTTACTAAATTAAGCAGATAATTGCTGCATTTATTAGTCATCTGCTAAATTTATCAATTGACTTCTACATTCATAAACAAATACTACATATAAAATAGCGGCGGTTTGAAAAGAAGCGGTTAGTAATTTTTAGCTAAATGTAATAGTTATCAAGTAAATTTAGTGATTATCTAATAAAGACAGTGGTTATCTGACAAAAAATTTATAAAAATAAGAATATTGAAAAATAAAAAAATTGCTTAGGACCTGAACCCACAGCATTTTTTGTCATATAGGGTGTTTCTAAGTTTTTTTTGGCGAGAGACCAATGCCCACCTACTAGGTTTTCTGGACCAGCGGCCTAGGCCAAATTTTTTTTTCTATACATTCTTTGGTTTTTGTTTTCTATTTCAAATATGAAGTATATGGTTCTGAGGTTGTTCTCTAGGCACTGTTTCGTGAGAACATCACTCAGGGCCGGGAGCAGTATAGGGATCCCCACCCAACTGGATAGGACCCGTCCAACACTGATTCATGTTCTTATGACAGTGTTCTTGTCACGTCCTGTTTCCCAGTATATGGGAATACGGAGAGTAACTCGGCCAACCATTCTACTTACGGTAAGGAATTATCCTTCATTGGTCACATTAAGACTTCTAAACTATACCAGTAATGATAATATCCAATAAACTAAAGAGATAACACTAATGATCATGCTGCATTAAACCACAAGGAATACAAATGCTGGGTCCACAAAATAATAATAGATTCAAAAAACAATCCACTAAATAACAATAGGTTCATAATACGAAATATAAATCCGAAAAGAGATATATAGATTCTAGTTCCACGAGGGGATCACATATTAAAAATGAACTAAAACAGATAAATGAAAAATAAATTGATACTAAACTAATGCTCCTCAGCTAGCCCCCCAAATAGTCCTGCTCTTGCTCTGCTGATGTGTCCGTCTTTAAGCCTGAGGTGGCAAATCTCAAGGGTATCAGAACACCCAACAATTACTCAAACGTAAAGGCGTATGTGTGTGTATGATAGCATGAATATATGGATGTCGTGAAATGCCCGCGTGCTCATACACGTATGGATATAGAAACATGGGGAATATGTATCATAACAAGTCATAAATGTCCTTATAAGGGTAATGTCAAGGGGCAGGTAACACGTCACGGATCAATGTGTAACGGCCGTAAAATTTCTATACACTTTTATTGGTCCAATATTAATAAAAGGGTGTGTTTATGTTCTGTTTTCGAGTTATAAGTTATTAATGATAACTTATATACAAGAAACTCGTTATAGCTCACTGGCTAAAACTTCGAAATTCTAAGTTTTTACGAGGAATGTATGAAATTGGAAGTTTGAAGTCAAAGGTTTTTTTGGTAAAGTTTGCTAGAGTTTGTCACAGCAAATACTTTTTTAATTTTTTAATACCCTTTTCTCCTTTATTTTTATATGGAAAAGTTGATCCGTAGCTCATCTTAATAGTATATTTTGACCAAAGCGAAAGTAAAATCCCATGTGTTTAGATAAATGAAAATTTATACGAAACTTAGCACAATAAAAATAAAATGAAAAGAAAAGATACAAAAAATTAAATAAATAAAAAAAACCACCAATCACCATATTCCGTACCAAAGTTTTGGCGTGTTTCCTAACATGTTCAATTCCGGTCAATGCAATCAGTGTTTCTCATGATTCCTCTTCGACGAATCATATCGATCATATTGAGTCCATGTACGTCAAAATATTTTTTTTGATCGAGTTTATTTTGATCGAGTCTTTTCACTCGATCCAACTTTAAGTCCTCGGATGCTTAATCCTCGATCAGGATTTCTTGCGTTTGATCGTGCTCCATGTCCTTAGACACCTAGTTCTGACTACCTTTTATCGAATTAAACTTCAAGTCTACGGACACCTAATCCTCGTCCTCGGTTGAACGAACTTTCACCTAAAGGGATTCCAAGTCTTCGAACACCACGTATTCAATCAACCTTCTTCTCACCGGATCAAAACCCTCATGATCATATCCAAACATACACTTAGCTCAAAGTGCTTCGTCGCCAAATCACTAAAACATGTCAAAACATACACTTAGTATACCGTTACAGTGGGCAGCTCAATAGTATATTATTAATAGTACTAAACAGTTTAATTACACCAGAAACATATATCTTGGTTGAGATAAACAACAAACAAAAAAAAGTCATAAGTTTCAGAACTCGTTCGGAAGAATGGAATAGTTCCGTGTTTCCTCAACTTCTCTTTGACCTTGGTTGTTTGCCTCTGCTGTCCATAATTAGAAAAAGAATTCAATACTTAACAATGTATATGATGGAGGTGTGCATCTCATTCAGATGTTACCTTCCGTAGATCTGCTGTTGGCGATGATGGACGTCTGAGATTGGATTGGAGGTTGCCTCCTGAAGCGTGTGGATTCTCAATGGGTTTGAGGTGGCTGAGGCCGAGCTACCTGTAAGAAAGTCCCGGGGTGGTTGTGCCACCGAGGACCCTCCGACGATCAAGTTAGATCGGATATTTGAGCAGAGTAACGGCCTAGTAAGGAGAGAATGACTTACTTGAACCGTCTGAAAGAGGGGTTTATATAGCGGCAGCAATAGGCAGGCGAGCGCGAGAATCATGCCGGCCGTTACGCCCTTGGCGTCACGCCGACGTGATAAGAGAAATCCCGTATTAATGACGAGACAGGCTCGTTAATGGAGGATCGTGATGGCGTGGAACGCGGGATCGTGGGCAGCGGATATCTCGCGCATGGCGAGATTCGCGGAGCCGTGGTGAAGGTGCCTGTGATCAGTGCTGCGGGTCGGTCGGTGAGATCGAGGAAGATGAGCTCGGCGGGAGGCTCGCGGATGAGCGGGAGGCCGAGGTATCTTGGTGCTGCGATAGCCCGGAGACAAGCTGAGGGGGTCGAGGAGGCCAATTGTGCAGGGGGCTCGGAGGTGAGCCAACGGTTGTTTGCAAGGTGGGCATAGGAGTGGTGTGGATGGTCGCAGAAGGCCGGCTACGTCAATAGGCCGCAGACCCCGGGTATCCTTCCGACGTACCATTCTTGGTCCTTTCTTGCAAGCTTCGGGACACGTCATCTGCCACGTGTCACGATCTAAGAGATCACCAATATCGTGCATCATCATTAACCCCCCACTCTCGTCCCGACCCGCTCACGGGTCGGTTCGAGAGTGGTCTGCCGGGTCATCCGAGATGAGCTCTTTTTCGAGGATATTGTAAGTGCGCATTGTTCAGACCATAATATTGCATTCTTCATTCCCCTATTCCTATCCGTTTTATAAATAAACAGGTACTCTTGACGCACGTTTGTTGCATATTACAGGATACAGGCTCTTGGAGCGAAGACAGTGAGAAAAGACAAAAGATGATACAAAAGAGAGACTTTTGACCCACAAGTAGAAGAATTCTAGTGACGAAGAACAAGTCACAATTGTATAAGGCAATGCAGTCCGAAATGTCAAACTGAGCGGTCAAAAGATCATTACAAGTTGTCACTGAAGATCTGGCGAAGACTCAGAAGTTAAATGGAGAAAAGAAGTTTTAAAGTAGAAAGCCCAAGAAGCCCTGAACCAAGCCCAGAAGTTTGGTGAGCTAAGCTCACCAAAGGGCTGCGGAACCGCGGCCCAAGCGCCCTATTGCCGCGGTTCCGCGGCCGTCTAATGCCCGTGTCGGCGCAGACTTCTTCTGTCGGTGCGTCGGTGCGGGTGTTGGGATTTTCCGTGGGCAAATCTGTAATTGCACATGTGCGAGAGTCTGTAACCCTAGTTTTCATGTTTTCCTATAAATTGTAATCACAGATCTGTAAAACTCATGCCTCTTTTCAATAAACAAATTCAGATCTGTTCTGTATTATTGCTTGGAGGGAGCCATCAAATTAGTAAGTTAATTTTATTTCTTCGCTTTTAATTCTTTTTTAATTAGAATGTCTTTTAATCCTCTAATGAGCGAGTAATCTCCTCGCTTGTTAGGGTTAGCCTTAGGAAAAGATTTGAGAGATGAGATCTCTCACCCCTTTCATGCCATTCACACCTAAGAATTAGAACTCCATGCATGTACGCACACCCCGCTCCCTACGGCACCCTACCCCTCGAGGTAACGGTGACACCGTAGTATAAAGGACCGGTTGCGCGTGTTTTCCATGGAGGTTAGGAAAATTATCGATAAAGGAAGGATAAGAATCTAGAGGAAGAAATATCTTCCCAAAAGACTCTAATCCACTTTATTGATAATTATCGTAACATCTAATAAATCAAAAATAAGGCATTGAAAGCGGTGAGGAAATCTTTAATCTCCAAACTTCCCCAAAGCCTAACCCTAGCAAGACTTTAATTTAGATTAATTTAGTTTATTGATAGATCTAGGTTTTTTAGAAATAATAAATCAATCCAAACAACATTTGGAATCAACTCGTAAAAACACATTAAGAAAATTACACATTTCTGTGGATCGACCCGTACTCACCGGCTAGCTGCAAAGCGACGTCGTTTCTGATTACGGTTAACAAGTATAATTTTTGGACTAATCAAATGGCGCCGTTGCCGGGGATGGTGTAAAATTTCTTTTGTGTGATTTCGGGTTGATATAAATTTTAAAAATTATAAAAATCTGAAAATAGAAAAAATACAAAAACATTTTATCAACTTTTATCTGTTTGAAGGGTTTTATGGTTTGAATCTTGCAGGAACAGCGAAGAATTGCGAATCTGGAAATTTACAGAGGGCAAAACAAAAGTTGGTACATAAGAACAGAGAGGAATTGCAAGTACAGAACAGCAGAATTTTTTTCAGAGCCTGATCCCACTACTCAGCCGCGCTTCCGCCGCAAAAGGGGGTCCCAGACCGCGGTTCCGCTGCGAAATTGCCATGTCAGCGCACCAAATTTTCTGGATTTGTTTCTTCTTCTCCCCTCTGTCAACCTCCATATATCTTTCTGTAAAAACTTTCTGCAGGAATTTTTTGCGCTAAAAATTCTTCCTCCCCCTTCTAGATAACAGATTTTCTGCAGGTTTCTTTGCGCCGCGCTAAAATAAATTGATTGCAAGTGAATTTACAGTTTTGCATAATTTAATTGGACTTTAAGGGGCTAATTGACCAAACTCAGATTGGGTGGGGATTTCATCACCCTTCCCAGGACCCCAGAAAACACTTAAAGCATTTGCATTGACCACAATTAATTAAAAAATATTAGACTCAGCCCTAAGGACATCGAGCTCAATAGGAAAAAGACTAGTATAGGCATCGACCGTTTATCCTAACCTGACCTTGCGGTATCTAGGCAAGTGTGTCTAGGCTAGTGGTTATTAATTAGGCCCACTGTTGTGGTTCCTTCCTACTTACCTGGCACTTACCTGGCCACAAATGTCGGTGAAGAGGCGGTTTGAGGTCCTATTTCTAGCCCTAGTTAGGAGCTGTCTAGCAGACCTAGGTGACCCTAGATCTAGGCCTGATTGTGCATGTGTGGTTGATAGCAATTGTGTCATGAGTCTCTTTTCAAAAACCTCTTTGCAAAACTCTCACATAAAAAAAAAAGAAAAATCTTTTCAAAACTTGCAACTTGTCGCTAAAGAAATCTTGCACCTCACTTCCACCATTTCTTCTCATTGACGTTATCTTACCTCCACATTCTGTCTTTCTTTTTTCTGACTACACTACCCCTGTAGTGTATGTCACTTTGGACTAGGGATACTAACGTCCGATTAGTCCGTGTTTCGTTGGTACCGATCGACGAACCTTTCGACACCGAAGTCGAAATTCCCTCCATTTCCTTACCTCCACCTTTAAATTCTTCTTTCGAAGGTATGTCGGGACACGACCCCAACGATACCTTACCAACGGGAATGATTCCACCTCCGTTAGGTGCGAATAACGGGAATGATTCCACTTCCCCAAAGCCTAACCCTAGCAAGATTTTAATTTAGATTAATTTAGTTTATTGATAGATCTAGATTTTTTAGAAATAATAAATCAATCCAAACAACATTTGGAATCAACTCGTAAAAACACATTAAGAAAATTACACATCTCTGTGGATCGACCCGTACTCACCGGCTAGCTGCAAAGCGACGCCGTTTCTGATTACGGTTAACAAGTATAATTTTTGGACTAATCACGCATTCCTGGGCAATCAGCCGTATTTTCTTGATGACGTCAGCGGATCAGGGGTCAGATCTTGCATTAAAGAGGAAGTGCCGGATCGTGCGTATGTTCATCGAAGCGACAGCCCACGTGTCTGGCGCTGGTTGGCTGACGTGACGAGCCGCAGGTCTCCCACGCCCGATGGGATGCGACCAATGCATGCGAGACAGGTGGAGCGACGGTGGTCGTCGAATGCGAAGAGTCTTTTTGGCGGGAGATCATTGTCGCCATTGGATGTGTATGCCGGCAGCTATAAATAGAGGTGGGGTCCCCATCAAGGCCCATACCTCTTCATAATTTTCTCGTCTTGAGTCTCGTTAGCTCGGCGCTCTCCTTCTTAGGTCAGGATATCTACGTTTTGCTCTTCCGAGGACTCATCGCCTCCATCAGGTTAGATGTCTTCTTGTGAAGAGTCTGTAGAAATAGCTCGGGTAGAATATAGAGAGCCCTATGTAGATTCTTCTTTTGCTGATGCTTCTTCTTATTCCGCTTCTTCTTATTCTTTTGCTTCTTCTTCTTCTTCTTCTGAGTCGGAGTCCTCCTGGGAGGTTAGGGTCAGATCCTCTTCTCGGGGTCGCGCAACGGGGGTGGTCCCTAGAGCGGAGATCGCGGATGCCCCTAGCGTGTCATCCACGGTGAGGTATGAGGATGAGCTCGCCACCGCTCGGGCCTGTTTCTACATTCCTCCCGGCTATACGTTACGTTTGGTCGAGGAAGGGGAGAGGACAGATCAGGTACGGGGTAAGGAGATTGCCCTATATCTGGAAGCCTTTTAGGCCGGAATGCGCCTGCCCTTCTCTTCCGAGGCTATTGCGGCGCTAAATCATTTTGGGTTAGCTCCGGGCCAGCTAGTGCCGAACTCCTGGAGGATTCTCCTTGGGTTCCTGATCCGTTTGAAGTTGCACCTGATCCCTTTCAGGCTGAGCACCCTTGCCTCTTCTTTCTGTTACAAAAGTCACCCCAGCACTCGCGCGGGCGAGCCTAGGTGGGGATACACCTCCTTTAGGAAACAACGGGGAAGTGCTGCCGGGTCGGGGGTCATCGTCGTACCTTCTTCCATCCACGATTGGAAGAAGAAGTTTTTATTTGTTGGGCGGCCCGAGGGTGAGGACTGGTCCGTGCCTACCCAGTGGTCCAGGGATAGTTGCCGGCGGGAGAGTCATTCGAACGACCCCGACGCGGCGAAAGTGGCGGAGTGGGAACCCATTCCCCGGGCTGACGTGCTGCTTTCTGAGCAGGCCCTTAGTTGGGCCGGGCTCAGCCCCGCCCAGTTCGCGGGTAAGTTAGGAGTTTACAGGCGATCTGTTAGACTTGCATTTATTTTTATTTTTACTTGCATTGCTGACTCCATTGTACCTTGTCTTGTGCAGAACCCATGGACGTGAGCAAATTCCGAGCGGCCATGCACGAGCAGAAGAAGGGATCGAGGGTTGGAGGTGCCAGCTCCTCCCGTCTGAAGTCGGCCCCGGTTCCCCCGGCAGCCACTCTCCCTAGGCGTTCGAGTGCGGCCTGTGCCCCGGAGTCCAGCCAGGCGCCGAGCCGAAAGCGGGTTCGAAAATAAGAGGCCCTGGCTTCAGAGATAGAGACTGGCTCCCCGGCGTCGTCTCTTAAGAGGTTTCACCGGACAGTTCCGCGCATCCCGGCCTCCTCGATCTTTATGGACGAGGGGGACCTCCGCTTTGAGGTGCCCTCGGGGCTCTCCGTTGCTGACAGCCTGCTGACAGAGATGGAGAGGTCGGTCGGGGGCAAAATCCCTCGGGGGACTTTCAGGGCGCAAATGGCGGCCATCGCCCAAGAGGCCGTGCAGGTTAGTGCTCGCACCTCACTTGGTTTTTCACTCAGCGTCTTATTATTCGTGAGATTTGGTGCTTCTCTTTTCTTTCTGACCCCCTTCTGATTTCTTCAGGTCCTCTAGCACGTCGCCCTCGTCGTCCAAATGGAGGACGAGGAAATTGCCTCGGTGATGTGAGCCGCGGGCGAGTTCTCCTCGCTGGAGGAGAGCTCAAAATTGGAGCTGGAGGCGGCGATAGCGAGGGTCTCTATCCTCGAGGACGATGTAGCGGCCGGGAAACAGGAAGTCGCCAGGTACCGTGAGGCCGTCCGGGCCGCCGAGGCTAAGCTTCAGGACTCCAAGGTGCTCGTCGGCACACTGAAGAAGTCGGCGAGCTCCCTCCGGAAGGAGTGCGAGGCTGCGATGGAGGGGATGAAGCGAGCCGAGCTCAGAGCTTCGAAGGCGGTGGAGAACTATAAGAAGTCGGACCATTTTTACACCGACCTAACCGCGGCCTCTACCCTCATCTGGCACGATGCCCTCGACGCCGTCAAGGCTCGGATACCGGAGTTCTCTGATGAAGAGGTCCGGGATGAATATCCTCGCGGGGATGACGCGCAGGGGAATGCCCCTGGAAGCGCTGCCGGGGAAGAGGCCCCCGATGAAGGCGATGCCGAGGCTCCTGCGATGGGCGCCGATCCTCAAGACGCAGCCCCGGTCGTGGTGGGCACGGAGCTCCTCGGGGTTGCGCCCGGTCATGAGGCCTGAAACCCCTCGTCTTCTTATATCTTTTTTTGTTGCTTCGGGAATCTTGTAAGCCTCCGGGCGTTTTTGTAAGGCCGGGGGGCCAATAATACCTTTGTAAAGACTTTTGAATGAAGCATTTTTTGCGGTGTTTGGCGCAGTTTTTCCTTTTGCTTGTTGTTAAATCTCTGTTTGCACGGTGCTGAGCTTAGATAATTTCATTTGGCAACCGCATGTCGAGTTGAATTTAACCATTTTGCCAATTGCCTAAGTGTGCAAAGACCGGTATGAGGTCGGTATCTTCGTGGCCCCGAAGTCGACGTGGGGGTCACGTAGTGAAGATACGTCGAGGCTATCCTCGAAGGATGGACCGAACAGGGTCGCTGCCCGGTTGCCTCTTGACGAGGGCTCAGATCCCTGGCTTCGTGGGGGTAGTGAACTACCAGCCAGAAGTAACCGAGCAAGGGCGAGCCCGGTTGCTTCTTGGTGAGGGCTTCGATCCTCAGCGCGGGAGGGGCCGTGAGAGGCCTGCTATGGATGGACCGAGCAGTGGAGTTGCTCAGTTTCCCCTTGGCGAGGGCTTAGATCCCTGGCGTCGTGGGGTAGGGAACTACCAGCCAGGGATAACCGAGCAGGGTAGCTGCTCGGTTGCCTCTTGGTGAGGGCTTCGATCCTTAGCGCGGGAGGGGCCGTAAAAGGCCTGCTAAGGATGGACCGAGCAGTGAAGCTGCTCAGTTGTCTTTTGGCAAGGGCTTAGATCCCTGGCGTTGTGGGGCTAGGGAACTACCATCCAAGGATAACCGAGCAGGGTAGCTGCTCGGTTGCCTTTTATCGAGGGCTTCGATCCTCAGCGCAGGAAGGGCCATAAGAGGCTTGCTAAGGATGGACCGAGCAGTGAAGCTGCTCAGTTGCCTCTTGGCGAGGGCTTACATCCCTGGTATTGTGGGGTAGGGAACTACCAGCCAGGGATAACCGAGCAAGGGCGAGCCCGGTTGCTTCTTGGCGAGGGCTTAGATCCTTAAGGACAGGCCGAGCAGGGTTGCTACCTGATGCCTCTTGACGAGGGCTTTGATCCTTAGCGCGGGTGGGGCCGTAAGAGGGCTGCTAAGGACGGGCCGAGTAGGGTTGCTGCCCGGTGCCTCTTGGCGAGGGCTTTGATCCTTAAGGACGGGCCGAGCAGGGTTACTGCCCAGCGCCTCTTGGCGAGGGCTTAGATCCCTGGCGTTGTGGGGTAGGGAATTACCAGCCAGGGATAGCCGAGCAGGGTAGCCGCTCGGCTGCCTCTTGGTGAGGGCTTCGATCCTTAGCGCGGGAGGGGCCATAAAAGGCCTGCTAAGGACGGGCCGAGCAGGGTTATTGCCCGGTGCCTCTTGGCGAGGGCTTAGATCCCTGGCTTCATAGGGTAGGGAACTACCAGCCAGGGATAACCGAGTAGGGTAGCTGCTCGGTTGCCTCTTGGTGATGGCTTCAATCGTTAGCGCGGGAGGGGCCGTAAGAGTCCTGCTAAGGATGGACCAAGCAGTGAAGCTGCTCAGTTGTCTCTTGGCAAGGGCTTAGATCCCTGGCGTTGTGGGGTATGGAACTACCAGCCAGGGATAACCGAGTAAGGGCAAGCCCGGTTGCCTCTTGGCGAGGGCTTAGATCCTTAAGGACGGGCCGAGCAGGGTTACTGCCCGGTGCCTCTTGGCGAGGGCTTAGATCCCTTGCATTGTGGGGTAGGGAACTACCAGCCAGGGATAGCCGAGCAGGGTAGCTGCTCGGCTGCCTCTTGGCGAGGGCTTCAATCCTCAGCGCGGGAGGGACCGTGAGAGGCCTGCTATGGATGGACCGAGCAGTGGAGCTGCTTAGTTTCCCCTTGGCGAGGGCTTAGATCCCTGGCGGCGTGGGGTAGGGAACTACCACCCAGGGATAACCGAGCAGGGTAGCTGCTCGGTTGCCTCTTAGTGAGGGCTTCGATCCTTAGCGTGGGAGGGGCCGTAAGAGGCCTGCTATGGATGGACCGAGCAGTGAAGCTGCTCAGTTGCCTCTTGGCGAGAGTTTAGATTCTTGGCGTTGTGGGGTAGGGAACTACCAGCCAGGGATAACCGAGCAAGGGCGAGCCTGGTTGCCTCTTGGCAAGGTCATAGATCCTTAAGGACGGACCGAGCAGGGTTGCTACCCGGTGCCTTTTGCCGAGGGATTTAATCCTCAGCGCGGGAGGGGCTGTAAGAGGCCTGCTAAGGATGGGCCAAGCAGGGTTGCTACCTGGTGCCTCTTGGCGAGGATCCTTAAGGACGGGCTGAGCAGGGTTGTTGCCCGGTCGATTCGTGAGGTTCTGTCCGACCTTCCCGGTGTGAATATCGGGAAGAGGGACAGTCGCGGGCGACACGTGTCATGAACGCGTGGGGGAGGCAAAGCGTCGGAGCCGCGTCTTTTCGATTTCGCCGAGAAAGGCTCGATGTCTGCCACGTGGCGGTACAGTTATGGGTGAAACGAGCGACTGTTGGACTCCTGGGGCATTGTGGGCTATAAAACGGAGGGAGTGTTGATCACTCCTTCCTTCACAACCAAAACGTAAGAATGGAAGACTTCCCTTTTACCGTCCCCGACATCATAAACTTCAAGGACGTGTACCTCTATGATCAGTACTGCATCGAGGACACGGTGCAGTTAGTAATAGGACGCATTGAGGATCATTTCGGACGACTGCTTCCCCGGCGCTCCCCGTCTCCAGCAGTTGATGTACTTATCTGGAAGGCGTTGCCGGGGCTCTACAACCCCTTGTCCGAACAGCTGAAGGATGAGACGGTTGGTAAGCTAAGACTTTGCGGTGCTTCGGCTTGATCTCCGCGGGTTGGTGGGATCGCTCAGTGGCACTCATCCTTGAGTGCTACCAATTGAGGCACGATGCCGACGTTTGCGGACGGCATCAGAGGCAGAGGTCTGAGGCTGCGAGGGCTCGGTTAGCGGAAATATCCTCGGACTATCACGAGCAATGTTCTCTGCACCCCTTCCCCCCGCCACTGTAATTATTCTTTTTCGATGTATGGCTGAGGAGTCTATAGTACCCTTTTGAATAAACAAGACTCTTCTTTTTGCAATATTTTATTGATCCCTTCTTATTATATAAACAGAAAGATCTTGAGAAAAGTTTAC
This sequence comes from Agapanthus africanus, assembly GCA_030015575.1. Taxonomy (NCBI): domain Eukaryota; kingdom Viridiplantae; phylum Streptophyta; class Magnoliopsida; order Asparagales; family Amaryllidaceae; genus Agapanthus; species Agapanthus africanus. The sequence goes on from CM057339.1 coordinate 36,936,264, forward strand.
ATTGCCTTAGTAAAAGAAGTACACGCTAGTAGATGCTATTTTTATTGGTACAGTTTGAGCTCCTAGGATGTCTGTTGGCCTCCACGACCAGCGTGGGGGTGCTGAGCCTCGTAGGTACTCGACGCACCCCCCGCCGACATGACCATGATTTGGCCGATTGTCAACTCGCCGGGAGGGGGACGCTGCTCCTGCTCGCGGTCAGCTTGCCGCTTGTCCCGCAAGTACTCTGCCAGGTGTCCCGAACGGATGAACTCCTCGATATAGTCTCGGAGCTGCTTACAGCTCTCCGTGGAGTGGCCTTGCGACCTGTGGAAACCGCAGTAGGGGCCCGGGTGCGCTTTGCCGCCATACGCGAGACCGGGGGGAGCTTGAAGAATCTCTTGCCCTTAGCCTCCTCTAGCAGTACCGTCTGGGAGACGTTGAGCGGGGTGTACTCCTGAAACTTCGGGGAGTAGGGCTTTGGCCGCTCAAGCCTCTTTTTCTCTTCCCTCGCCCTTTTCTTTTGGTCAGTTTGCTCTGCCCGGGGGAGATTTGCGTTCACCTCGGACTCGAGCTGGATCTCACGTTCGATCCAGGCCTTTACCTCGGTCATGGTTTTAGTTTGCGCTAATGCAAAGGAGCGTAACCACTCCTTGTGCCTAAGACCAGACCTAAGTGCTGTAATGACCGTCTCGCGACGATGTTCTGGGACCTCGAGAAGGGCATTGTAGAAGCGGGTGACGTACCCTTTGAATGTCTCTTTGTCTCCGCTCTTGATTGTGAAGAGGTGGTCAACGGTCCGTTTCTACCGTCTGTTCCCGATGAAGTGGCCGAGGAATTGGGTGGCCAGCTCGTCAAAGGCTGAGATCGAGCGTGGCGAGAGTCATCGGAACCAGTTTCGTCCGGAACGGATGAGAGTGGCCGGGAAAGCTCGGTATTGGACGGCGTCAGAGTTGTCTTGGAAGCTCATTCCTACGGTGAATACGTCCAAATGGTCGTTCGGGTCAGACTTACCGTCGAAGAGAGAGACCTTCGGGGGCTTGTTCCGGGAGGAGACATGGCCAGCGGGCAGCTCCTCGGTGAAGGGTTTTATGAGCGAGTCAGCGGCGTACTTAGCCCCGTCGCTCGAATTATGACCTTCCCGATGCATACCATTGATCTTCTTTTCGAGGGCGTTGAGTCGGCCGTGGTATCCCGACGATTCGGCACATTCTGAACTTTGGCCTCTGCTATTGGAGAACTGTGCCTGACCGCGGCCCCGGTTCCTTTTGATGAGATTCCTTAGGTCCCCTGGTGAGGTAGTCTTCGAGCTGCCGTGACGAGTCTCGTCCGCGCGACCCTGTCGAGGGAGGGGGTGTCGGTCATGCCTGGGAGCAGGCCAGCTGACCGACATCTCCTCGGGAGGGACGGGGGCGCGAAGGGGCTCGGGGCGAGGCGCTCTGGCGACGGACCTCGGTGTTGAACTGTGGGACGTCCAGCGGGTCATAGAATATGTTGGACCAGGAGATCTGCGACCGTGGGAGGCAGTGCTTCTAAGATGAGTTAGAAAATGTCCCGGCAAGCGAGGCGATGGTCAGCAGTGCTGACGGGAGTAGAGTCTTCTCTCCTTCTGTAAGGGTCCCGGTCCCGAGGTGGGGGAGCGGCGACCTGGGGAGCTTGCCCTGCCGTTTAGACATGGACGGGCACATCCACGACGGACGCGAGTCGATCTATCCGGACGGCTAGGGAGTTGATGGCGTCCGGGGGAGGAGATTCGTCCGCGCCTCCGTTGTGAGGGAGGCGGCGGCTAGTGCTTAGATCGTCGCGGTGATCGCTGGCCATTGAGTTGAGATCGGAAGATGAAATTTGTCGAGTGGAATCAAGAATTTCCCACAGACGGCGCCAGCTGATGGAGGTGTGTATCTCCTTCAGATGTTACCTTCTGTAGATCTGCTGTTGGTGATGATGGACGGCTGAGATTGGATTGGAGGTTGCCTCCTGAAGCATGTGGATTCTCAATGGGTTTGAGGTGGTTGAGGCCGAGCTGCCTGCAAGAAAGTCCTGGGGTGGTTGTGCCACCGAGGACCCTCCGACGATGAAGTTAGACCGGATCTTTGAGCGGAGTAACGACCTAGTGAGGAGAGATTGACTTACTTGAACCGTCTGAAAGAGGGGTTTATATAGCGGCACCAATGGGCAGGCGGGCGCGAGAATCACGTCGGCCGTTACGCTTCTGGTGTCACGCCCGCGTGATAGGCGGGATCCCGCATTAATGACGAGACATGCTCGTTAATGGGGGGTCGTGATGGCGTGGAACGCGGGATCGTGGGCGGCGGGTATCTCGCGCATGGCGAGATTCGGGGAGCCGTAGCGTAGGTGCCTGTGATCAGTGCTACGGGTCGGTCGGTGAGACCGAGGAAGATGAGCTCGGCGGGAGGCTCGCGGACGAGCGGGAGGCCGAGGTATCTTGGTGCTGCGATAGCCCGGAGATGAGTTGAGGGGGTCGAGGAGGCCAATTGTGCTGGGGGCTCGGAGGCGAGCCAACGGTTGTTTGCAAGGCGGGCCTAGGAGTGGTGTGGACGGTCGCAGAAGGTCGGCTACGTCAATGGGCCGCAGACCCGGGGTATTCTTCCGACGTACCGTTCTTGGTCTTTTCTTGTAAGTTTCGGGACACGTCATCTGACACGTGTCACGATCTGGGAGATCACCGATATCGAGCATCATCAGTATCGTACAAATATACTTCTCCTCTCTTAAAATTCCTTCCATTTTCTCTTACAAGCGATCTAATGTTTTTTAAATGTCTTGTCAAACATAAATTTCAAACTCCTAGTTTAAGTAGGTACAAGTAAATTCTTTCAAACAAACACCACAATTCTGACTTTTCACTCATTTCTTTACGAGAATTTCAACTCCTTGAAAAATACTCCGATTTCTCAACCCCCACGTGAAACGGTTTGGGAGAGGAGAGTGAAAATCGCAAGACATGACGAAACAATCACTAGCAGCCATCACAAGTTGTGAAAATGTTTGGACTACTCAAGGGAAAAAGCAAAAGAAAAATTGATTAGCTGCACTTCTAGATAACATTCAACTATTTGTTGAATGACTTGATAATAATCAACAAGGAATTGGAACTATAAATTTATTCTTCCAAGTCCTTGTTACTATTCAATCGTGTGCATGGAAATCTTGTAGGTGAAAGTGATGGAATGCCATTTAATTCGTTACAAGGGAAAATGTTATGTAATTAACTACAAACAAATTTTCTTCCTTTTTTATGATGCTCAGAAGTGGTATTTTTTAAGATCACGACACGTGGCGAATGATGTGTCCCATGGCTCACGGGAAGGGAGCGACAACGGTATATTGGAAGCATACACCGGGCTTTCGACCCGATGATATTTCCGACCTTCAGTGACCGTCCAGAACACTCCTATGCCCGTCTTACAAACAACCGTTGGCTCGCCTCTAAGCCTCCTGCACGATGGGCCTCCCAGGCCCTCCCAGCTCGCCTCCGAGTTATCAAGGAAACAAGCTAGCTAGGCCTCTCGCTCGCCTCCGAGCCTCCCGCCGAGCTTAGCTTCCTCGGTCTTATCGACTGACCCACAGCATGGATCACAGATGTCTCCGCCACGGCTCCGCGAATCTCGCCCGACGCAAGATATCCACTGCCCACGATCCTGTGTTCCACACCATCACAATCTCCCATTAACGAGCATATCTCGTTATTAATAGGAGATTCCGGTCTTTCATGCAGGCGTAACGGACGGCGTGAATCTCACGCCCGCCAGCCCATGGCTGCCACTATATGAACCCCTCTCTCAGACAACTCTGGTAACGCAACTTTACCCCAATAGACCGCTACTCTGCCCATTTAGCCCGTCTAACTTGATCGTCGGAGGGCCTCAGTGGCATAACCATCTCGGGATTTCATTGCAGGTAGCTCGGTTTCATCCACTTCAAGCCCATTGAGATCCACACGTACAAAGGGGAAACCCACAGATCCAATCTCAGCCGCTCGTCACCACTCGCTGCGGATCAACGGAAGGTAACATCTGAAGGAGATCCAGAGCTTCATCAGTTGGGGCCGTTTGTGGGAGACGCTAGTTCCACTCAACGAAAGTTCACCTTCCGATCTCGAACATATGGCGACTGATCACGCGATGACCCGAGCTCCAGCCGACGTCCTCCCCACAATGGAGACGCGGGTGGATCCCCTCCTCCCCCGAACGCCATTCACGCCCTATCGGCTCGGATAGACAGGCTTGCGTCCGTCATGGATGCGCTTGTCCGCGTCCAAACGGCAGGACAAGCTCCCCAAGTTGCTGTTTCCCCACCATGGGAGCGACACATGGGGAGAGAAGACACTACCCATGCCAGCGCTACTGGGCGCCACCTCGCTGTCTCGGGCGCCCATAGATCCTCCGTGGCGACCAACTCGATGACCTGGTAGGCGCCTCACAGCTCCATACCGAGGTCTCTTGCTAGAGCACCCCGCCCTGAGGCCCATCGCGCTCATGTCCCTCTTGAGGAGGTATCGGTCAGCTCGCCTGCTTCTAGGAATGACCGGCACCCCCTCCCTCGACAGGATCACGCGGACTGGACTCACCACGGCAGCTCGAAGGCGACCTCGCCAGGGGACCTAAGGAACCTCATTGAACGGAACCGAAGCCGCGACCAGGCGCAGGTCGCCAGTAGCAAAGGCCATAAATTAAAGTATGCCGAATTATCGGGATACCACGACCGACTCGACGCCCTCAAAAAGAAGATCGAGGGCATACGTCGGGAAAATCGTCCTTCGAGCGACGGGGCTAGATATGTTGCCGACTCGCTCACAAAGCCCTTCACCAAAAAGCTACTCTCCGTCCATGTCTCCTCCCGGAATAAGCCCCCGAAGGTCTCCCTCTTCGACGGGAAGTCCGATCCGAAAGACCATTTGGACGCGTTCATAGCTGGGATGAGTTTCCAGGACAATTCCGACGCTGCGCAATGCCGTGCTTTCCCCGCCACTCTCATCCGCTCTGGATGAGACTGGTTCTGAGGACTCGCGCCACGCTCAATCTCTACCTTCGATGAGCTGGCCATCCGGTTCCTCGGTCATTTCATCAGGAACAGACGGCAGAAACAGACCGTTGATCATCTCCAGCATAAAGAGCGGGGATAAAGAATTCTTCAAAGGATACGTCATCCGCTTCTACAACATTCTCCTTGATGTCCCAGAGCACCAGGACGAGACGGTCATTACGGTCCTTAGGTCGGGTCTTAGGCACAAGGAGTGGCTACGCTCCTTTGCATTAGCGCAATCTAAGACCATGGCCGAGGTAAAGGTCTGAACCGAACATGAGATTCAGCTTGAGTTCGAGGTGAACGCTAACCTACCCTGGACAGACCAAGCCGATCAGAAGAAAAGGGCCAGGGAAGAGGCAAAAGGCGAGAGGTTCTTCGAGAAATAGGTGATTTCCGCCACGTATCGGTGCGGTGACGGTCTCCTTTCCCGATGTTCACACACCAGGGAAGGTCGGACAAAACCCCGCAAAGCCGAGCAGCTTCCCTGCTCGGTCCATCCTTGGCTGGTAATCTCTTACCCAACGACGCCAAGGATCAAAGCCCTCATCAAGAGGCCACCGAGCAGCTTCCCTGCTCGGTCCATCCATGGCTGGTAATCTCTTACCCAACGATACCAAGGATCAAAGCCCTTATCAAGAGGCCACCGAGCAGCTTCCCTGCTCGGTCCATCCTTGGCTGGTAATCTCTTACCCAACGACGCCAAGGATCAAAGCCCTCACAAGAGGAAACCGAGCAGCTACCCTGCTCAGTCCATCCATGGCTGGTAGTTCACTACCCACCGATGCCAAGAATCAAAGCCCTCACCAAGAGGCAACCGAGCAGCTACCCTACTTGGTTCATTCATGGCTGGTAATTCACTACCCACTGATGCCAAGGATGAAAGCTTTCATCAAGAGGCCACCGAGCAGCTTCCCTGCTCGGTCCATCCATGGCTGGTAATCTCTTACCCAACGACGCCAAGGATCAAAGCCCTCATCAAGAGGCCACTGAGCAGCTACCCTGCTCAGTCCATCCATGGCTGGTAGTTCACTACCCACCGACGCCAAGGATCAAAGCCCTCACTAAGAGGCAATCGAGCAGCTACCCTACTCGGTCCATCCATGGATGGTAGATCACTACCCACGATGCCAAGGGTCAAAGCCCTCATCAAGAGGCCACTGAGCAGTTTCTCTGCTCGGTCCATCCTTGGCTGGTAATCTCTTACCCAACGACGCCAAGGATCAAAGCCCTCATCAAGAGGCCACCGAGCAGCTTCCCTGCTCGGTCCATCCTTGGATGGTAATCTCTTATCCAACGACGCCAAGGATCAAAGCCCTCATCAAGAGGTCACCGAGCAGCTTCCCTGCTCGGTCCATCCTTGGCTGGTAATCTCTTACCCAACGACGCTAAGGATTAAAGCCCTCATCAAGAGGCTACCGAGCAGCTTCCCTGCTCAGTACATCCTTGGCTGGTAATCTCTTACCCAACGACGCCAAGGATCAAAGCCCTCATCAAGAGCCCACCGAGCAGCTACCCTGCTCGGTCCATCCATGGCTGGTAGTTCGCTACCCACCGACGCCAAGGATCAAAGCCCTCACCAAGAAGCAACCGAGCAGCTATTCTGCTCGGTCCATCCATGACTGGTAGTTCACTACCCACCGACGCCAATGATCAATGCCCTTACCAAGAGGCAATCGAACAGCTACCCTGCTCAGTCTATCCATGGCTGGTAGTTCACTACCTACCGATGCCTAGGATCAAAGCCCTCGCCAAGAGGCAACCGAGCAGCTGCCCTACTCGATCCATCAATGGCTGGTAGTTACAACCCACCGACGCCTAGGATCGACGCCCTCATCTCGAGGCCACCGCGCAGCCGCTCTGTCCGGTCCATCCACAGCCGGTAGCTTCCTACCCCACAACGCTGTGGATCCAAAGCTCTCATCATGAGGCGACCGGGCACCCTCATGCTCGGTTCATCCTGGCGGGCAGCTTCCTGCCCTACGACGCTGCGGATCGAAGCCCACATCATGAGGTGACCGGGCATCCTCATGCTCGGTTCATCCTAGCGGGCAGCTTCCTGCCCCCACGACGCCAAGGATCGAAGCCCTCATCACGAGGCGACCGAGCATCCTCATGCTTGGTTCATCCTAGCGGGCAGCTTCCTTCCCTACGACGCCAAGGATCGAAGCCCTCATCACGAGGCGACCAGGCATTATCGTGCTTGGTTCATCCTGGCGGGCAACTTCCTGAACCACGACGCCAAGGATCGAAGCCCTCATCACGAGGCGACTGGGCATCCTCATGCTTGGTTCATCCTGGCGGGCAGCTTCCTGCCACACGACCCCAAGGATCGAAGCCTTCATCACGAGGCGACCGGGCATACTCATGCTCGGTCTATCCTGGAGGGCAGCTACCTGCCACTCGACGCCAAGGATCGAAAACCCTCCTCAAGAGGCGACCGGGCATTCTCCTGCTTGGTCCGTCCACTCCAGGCAGCTTCCTACCTTACAAAGAGATGGATCAAGGCCCTCGTTACGAAGCCGCCAGACATCTTCATGCCCGGTCTCAATGGTGGATCGCTGAGCCTCACATTGAACCAGCTAGCAAGCCTCTGCCCGGCGCATACACCCAAAGAAGGCAAGCTCTTAACATGGCTTAAGTAAGCAAAAAATAGGAGAGCTCGAGTTCGGTCGATAGCCAGCCCTAACAAACACCAAGGACGCCTCCATTCGTTTCTGGGCAATCGACATCATGATTCTCGGTGCCAAACCAAGCAGAAGATTCTCCGTATAGTCCACTCTCGACCTGACCCATAAATAGGTCGGAATGAGAGTGGGGGCTAATGATGATGCTCAGAAGTGGTATTTCCTAAGATCATGACACGTGGCGAATGATGTGTCTCATGGCTCACGGGAAGGGAGCGACAACGGTACATTGAAAGCATGCCCCGGGCCTTCGACCCGAGGATGTTTCCGACCTTCAATGGCCGTCCAGACCACTCCTATGCTCGCCTTACAAACAACCGTTGGTTCGCCTTCGAGCCTCCTACACAATGAGCCTCCTAAACCCTCCCAGCTCGCCTCCGAAGTATCAACGAACCAAGCCTGCTCGGCCCCCCGCTCGCCTCCGAGCCTCCTGCCGAGCCTAGCTTCCTCCGCCACGGCTCCGCGAATCTCGCCAGACGTGAGATATCCGCGTCCACGATCCCGCGTTCCACGCCATCACGATCCCCCATCAACGAGCATATCTCGTTATTAATGGGAGATCTCGTCTTTCACGCAGGCGTAACGCCAGGGGCGTAACGGCTGGTGTGAATCTCGCGCTCACCAGCCCATGGCTGTCACAATATGAACCCCTTTCTCAGACGACTCAGGTAACGCAACTTTACCCCAATAGGCCGCTGCTCTACCCATTTAGCCCGTCTAACTTGATCGTCGGAGGGTCCTCGGTGGCACAACCATCCAGGACTTCCTTGCAGGTAGCTCGGCTTCATCCATTTCAAGTCCATTGAGATCCACACGCACAAAGGGGAAACCCTCAGATCCAATCTCAGCCGCTCGTCACCACTCGCTGCGGATCAACGGAAGGTAACATCTGAAGGAGATCCAGAGCTCCATCACTTTTCATCCAATTAATATTATTTTGAATGTTGAGTTTGTCTTATATTCTCGATCTTCGTGTATGTGAGACGGCTTAAAATGGGTTGAGTCGGCTCACAAGACGTTAGGAGTTAGCATTTGTTCTCTGATTGCAAGAGACGGCTCATAACAATCTTGAGCTGGCACAATTCGCCTCGGGCCAAATTCTGGCGTGTTTTGTAAAGATTTTTTTGGAGATTAATTAGGAAATTTTGTTTAGAAAAAAAAGAAGAGAAGAAGAAGAAGAGCCGTCGACAAGTTTTTTGTAGGAAGAGAGATTTTGTAATTTATATTGAAGTTGAATAAAGAAGAGAAATTGGAAGATTTTCTTGTATTTGATTATGCTATCTCTTATTATTTCTTCTTCTCAAAGTTCTTGATTTATTTTCTGAATTGTTTGGAACCTAAAATTTATAACAAATATGTATCGGAGCTTGGTTGAGAAAAGACCGATGAAGATGGAGACAACTCAAATCTCAATAAATACGGTGTGTTTGAATAACACAAATTGGTCGATATAAAAGTCGAGAATGGATGACATGTTGTGCCCCAAAAATTTAGATACGTCTCTTTATGGGATTAACGCCAAACCAAAGAAGATGTCTGTTCGCCACCGAAAATAGAGACGAAACCGCGTAGATCGTCTTGCCTGAATTTGGGGGCAGATGCTATTTGGTTTTATCCGTCCACCTCTCCGAAGATACCAAGTTGATTTATGGCACCGTGTATCGGAGGTTTAGACGAATGAGGCTATTGTAGCAGATTTCGTCAGATTCCCCCTTGTTTACGAGGGGTTTTTGATTGTGGGGATGCTCTTCCCTGCAGGCGCAAGCCCCTACAGTTAATTACGCTACCGCATAGCGGTAACCACTTTCTCCTTCTCCAGATGGTCACTTCGTGTCGTGTATGTATGCTTTGTTTTTTTGGTTGCCCGTGGATTGTATACGGAGACTAATTTGTATTGTCGCCCGTAGAGCGTAGATTAGTCCAAATCCGTATTTTCTTAGATTTGGGTTTGATTTAGGTTTAAGGATCGTTAATCTCATTGAGATTAAGATCAACTTAAACATTTAGATCATTTAGATCAAACGAAAGAGTATTTGGACTCTATCGTTTTAGTTTAGAGACATTGTGGTCCATAAGTTTAAGGACATCATAGTCCATGGAGTTTAACGACACCATAGTCCAGTTTAAAAACATCATAGTCTATAGGATTTAAAGACATCATAGTCTGTAAAGTTTCTGGTTGTCGGGACCCGCCATCTCTCTGAAGACGTTGAAGAATTACAACGACACATATCAGAGGTGTGAAGAGATGCACCTTTGAACCAATGTCCCGACTGGGGGAATAGGATGGACATCAGTTTAGATGCCATTTGTTAGGAGCTCATTAGCTGTCTTTGGGGCTGAGATCGGTTTTGGAGACCCTGAGCATGAGGGGCTCAATTGATGGTCCTTGGAAATTTGGTCTGAGTCTGGCTAATATTAGCCTTTCATAGTGTTCAACACTAGTATATATTCAACGTTCACGTGCTCTCACGTGAGGTGTTCAAAATAGCGTTAAACACTAAAATTCAACGGCGCTCACGTGGGGTCACGTGAGCCGCTTGAAATAGTATTAAATCTCAAGAATTTGAAGCGTTGCTTCTGCGGGATTATTCTTTTGTTCTTTTCTGAGCGCTAAGCGCTATTGGGTCACATGAGGCACCCCAAAAGTGGAAACTGCCTTTGATTTATTCCCTTTTTGCTTTGTAATTTCTAAGTACTACTATGGGGTCACGTGTGGTCATGTGAGCCAATCCCTTTTGTTCCTCAAAGACGCTCACGTGGGAGCACGTGATCGGCTGTTGTCATGTTGGGTACCAATCTTTTTACGTGCATGGAGATCCTGAATTTCGAGACTTTCAAGCCCATTGTTTTGTAATAATTGAATTCTTAGGAATTAGTTTTTCTCTGAGGTTTTGGGATCTGTATGACAGAATCTCCCCGATAAGATTTAAATTCTCAACTTGTGGGGAGATCTGCTTCTGCAGATCCTTTACCATAAGGGAGAACTAAGTTCTCATATGAAGGGCTAAACCCTTGTTTCATTAGAGGAATTAAATTCCTGCATACTTTTATGGGAGAATCAAATTCTCTGAACTTAGATCTCCCTCTAGGTTTTGGATCTGCAAGGTAAAATCTCCCCGATGAGAGTTAAATTCTCAACTTATGGGGAGATCTGCTTCTGCAGATCTTAATCAGAGGAAGAACCGAGTTCTTTTTAGATGAGTTAAACTCTTATGGAGATGAAAAAGAAGATGAGATCTTCTCCGAGTTTTTGTTCCTTCTCTTACCTCAGATTTTTCTTTTTTCTTTTCTCTTTTTTAACTTCAAATTTGGGAGGGGTTCTCTCTGTACAAGACTTGAAGTCTTGGGTCCTTTATATATGGGAGGCTGATTTGTTGAATCAGTTAAGGAAATCTTTCTCTGATTGATTTGGGGATGTTTCCCCACCATTGGATTTTTGATCCTAGAGCTTCTGTTTTACAGAAGACAATCTTCTTGTTTTTAACAAGATTGGGAAAATATTTTTCCATACAGAACTTAGTCTGTAAATTGGTGATTTTTAATCACCATTGGATTTTTAATCCAACGGCGCACTGCTTTACAGAGTGCAATCATTCTTGTTTAGAAAGATCCAAGGAAATATTTTCCAAAATAGTGCTTTTGATCCCTTTGTTTAGAATTTAATTCTATTTGTTCAGAAGGCATAGTAGCTATCACGTGTACCACGTGACCCGTCACAGAATTAATTTGGTTTGCAGGGGTCCAAACAGAGGGAAGACATCACGTGGTAACACGTGAGTTTCTTTGTTCTTTGTTTGTTTTATAAATGAGCCCCGCACGTTGTGAAAGACAATCACGTGCTTGCACGTGAGGCTTTAGTTGCCACCTACTAAGCGGAGCCGCTTACTCTGCATACAGATGCATCACGTGCTTGCACGTGATGCTCCACTAGCGGGAACTTTTTCCTTTTTCCTCTCTGAGTCTCTTTGTAGGGGATTGATGATCACGTGCTTATACGTGATACTTCCACTAGTGGGGAATTTTCCGCTTCCATTCTTCATTCTGAATTTTTATAAAGGAACAAATACCCCCACAGCGTTGTTCTCACGTGGCTCACACGTGAGTGCAAAGCTGTCACCTTTACAGCCATTGGATCTGCCTAGGAAATGGGGAAGATGAACCGTTTCCCATCATGTCTTATAAATGCAGGGGTCTCGTCTCTGTAACGCCTCCATTCCTTCATTTTCTTCCTTCTTCGCTTCCTTTGAGAATTTAATTTTCCTCTTCAGAGCTTAGTTCTCTGTTCATTAAAAATTTCCAGAGTTTAACTCTGCCAAAAAGAACCCTTTTTAGATAAAGCTTTTGATCATCAGAGAACCCCTTCTCTTAAAGAAATCCTTTGGATTTTAAATCCAACATAAGAGCTTTGCTCTCCTCTAAAACTCATCTCTTAGAGATCCAAAGATGTGATCTTTGAGCAGTAAACCTCCGTATCTCAAGTATTCCCCTCTGAATTTTGAGGATTCTTGGGATTTTTTATTTTCATATATTTTTATGAGTTCTTGGAATTTAATTCCATCACATAAAAGGAATTTGATTCCTCTGACGATGAGCTTAGCTCTGAAAGATCAAGGGGACCCTTCGGGAATTTTATTCTCTGACGTTCTTGAAAATCTTTTCATAGGGTTTTACCCTTATTCGCACAAATTTGAATTTGCCAAGTGTTTAACAGAACTTGTTTTCCCAAGAATTTGTTTGAATTCCAAAGTCTGTTTAATGAGGATCTTCTTGATTCTCATAATGATTTCCCTGTCTCATTATTGGTGAGCCGCCATTTTGATTTTGTGGGGTCCATGTGTCTTGTAGGCAGTGGTTCTGAAAAAACAGACATTTTGTCGTTTTCTTGCGATATTATATATATATATATATATATATATATATATATATATATGTTTCACTAAAGGTTTCTCCCTCCCTTGTTTCAGGAACATTGGCTTCTCTTCCCTACTTTCCTTTTACTCGCTCAGACGCTGCTTTTCCACAATCGCCGTCAGACGAAGAAGCAATGGCGATGATCAGGGCCCATGATAAGGACCGTACCAGTTTGCTCTTATAGGGAACTTGGTATGAGCATATCATCCGGGGTCGCCGCAGCTTTCTTTTCGAAGTGCCAACAGAGCCTCTTCGCCTTATTTTGCCGATGGAGCGTCCGCAGACTGCCTTTGCGGTGGAGGTGGCTGACTGGACTCCTATAGGCCGGCTTGAGCCGTCGACAACTGGGATATCTAACCAGCCTTTGCCAGCCATAGATATCTTGGGGCGTCGCAGTCAAGGTGAAGCCCAACCCTGGGGACAAATTTATAAGATAGGGCTTACCCCTGGCCACCCAAAGGGCTATCTTCCCTGGGCTCGATACATTCTGTCTACTCATTGCGCACGATTACAGAAGGTTGGGCTTTATCAGGCGGTATATGCGTCCATCTTCCATTATCAGTCTTCTCATGTCTGATGGGTCAAAGCTTTCCTGAACCAATGGAATCTTCCCACCAACACTTTCTTGCTAGGGGACCGTGAGGTTTCGATTTCTCTGGAAGAGTTTCACGAGATTTCTGGATTGCCTGTTAGGGGAGAGCACTATAAAGAGTTGCTGCCTCCCGATGAGTACGTATTCACGACCGTGCCTGCTATGCTTGATGGCTTGACAACCGAAAATGCTGTCCGTCATAAGTACCCCAGTTTAATCAAGACTCTGGGTATTTTCGAGAAGCTGTTCGCGGAATCAGAGGAACAGGGTGTCACCTTTAAGAGCTTTATCGCCTGCTTCCTTTATGAAGATTTCTTGTCAAAGGAGGCTCCGAAATTTGCGAATATTAACGACCCCTTTGGGTTTGGGCTGAATAAGCTGCCGGCTAAAGAAGAAGATTTACCGCTGTTTTACATCCCGATCTTGTCGGCTGTGTCCTTTGATTCGATTACGGTTCCTGGTATGGACGAAGAGACCTTCTTTGTCGGTTTCATTAGCCTTTGGCTTAGTTGGTTTGCCATTCCAACACATCGTCGCTTCATAAGAGCTTCGGTCATCCCAGCTCATCGAGTGGCTGAAGGGACACGACTGGCCGTGGGTATTGAGGGGTTATCACACTTATATCATGGGCTGAGCACTACGACCAATACTTCGACCCCGGGTGTAGATGTGGTGAGTTTCTCCCTCCACTATTTTACATCGTGGATTGAGATGCACGTATTGGGGGCATTCACAGCGCACCAGAGACCGGATTTCTATGATGCTTACACCTACCCCCGGCTCATGAGGTTGGTGGACGCTTCTGCTCCTGATCTGACTCAGCTAGGGGCTCTTCGTGTGTTGCTTAACCCGTATGCTAATGAAGGCGGGATGGTATTCAACGACCGAGTCCTCTCTGCTCCTTCGGGACCTATTCAACAGCTGTTTGATTTATCGAAAGGGGGAGCACCATCCTTGAAGCCTAAGGAAATTATGCACTTGTATTCGATTAGGACGGGTTATTTGGTGTTTCGTCGAAATGATGTGGCTCTTTTCATGCGGTACAATCCGCATCGCTTTGCCCGGCAATTGGGTTATAACCAGGGTGTTCCCTTCGAGGCATTTTTGGTGGAGCCCAGCTCGTCTCTGGAAGTTGTTCGTGACATCACCCATCACTTCATGCGACTGAACACCAGCTCTCGTTTCGTGATCCCCGAGGCCGATTATATTCCAAGGTGTGTGGAGTCTTATACGGGTTGGTACCATCATCGAGTTGGTCCAATCATCACCGAGGAGAAGCGAATACTCTTTGGATATAGAGCTCCCGCCCCGATCCGAGCCATGGGCGTTCCGCCTCGACCACGGACAGCGGTTCTCCCTCCATTGAGGGGTAGCGATGCCTTACTCATCCCCGAAGCGGCGGATGCGGAGTTGACTCCTCCCACAGTTGGTATGCCAATGCGCACTAGAGCTCAGGCAAAGGCTTCCGATAAGGCGCCAGCAGTAGTTTTATCATTGCGGCTTCATCAATGGCAGTGTCATCATCAGTAGTATCGTCAAAAGAGGATACTGGAGATTAGATTGGCCAACGTCGCGCCAAAGCGCCAAGGGGCAGGAAGCGATCTTCATCTAGTGTTAGCTCCAGCTTAAAACGGAGGAAGAAAACGGTTACCGGTCTGCTCGATCTCTTGCTTGACTCTGAGGCTGTTGCCCAAGACGAACCCATATTCATGCAAGAGCCGGATGATGGTCTTCTCTTTCCGAGTTTGTCTGCCGAGGAAGCCGCACAATTGGCTGAGGTTATAAGGCGCTCACAAGACGAAACTTAGAATGTGGGTGTCCCGAAGAAACCTTATCCTCCCGTCATATTCTACGAAGATCCCCCATCACTACGGAGGGTACATATGGTCTCCTGCGATGGGAAGATGAGATAGCCCTCAAGCGGCCTATCTCAGTCGCTTCCGAAGATGAGCTAGCATTGAAGACCGGTGGCCATGAATCTGCATTTGAACCCCGGTGGGCACACTTCCTAAGGAAGGAACGACGGCTTGAAAAAGCCATACTAGAAGCATCCTGGCGCATCGGTACGCGTGCTTTCCGTATTTTTTTGGCAAATAATTTGTATCGCTTCTTATATCTCCTTACTTTGCGAAAATTTTACAGGGACTTCAGGAATGACAGAGAATTTGAGCTCAAGTCGCGCCCTGACTGTGGACTCTATAAATGTCTCCGATGAGGCCCTAGTAGGTGCGGAGGAGGTCGTTACAGCCGCTATTTCTGCTGTGGAGCTTCCACTGGTAGCCTCCGTTCCTCCAGTGTCTATTATTCCAGCAGAGGTGACTTCATCGAACTCAGTTCCCATGGACATCTCTAGTGACACACCGAAGAGTGTAGAAGAGGTTGTCGGAGCCGTTAGTCCTGTCTTGGAGCTCCAGGTGGCGACTGTTATTCCTCAATTGGAAGCTGCCTCTCTGGCCCATATCCCCAACGATGTATCCGAGGGTGTGGAGGAGCCTGCCGAAGCTGCTGTCCCTCCGGTTCAAGGCGGGAAGAGCATCGAAGGTAATATTCTATACTTTGTTTTTTAGTAGCCTTTCCATTATCTGAACCTTTCCTTCCTTTCAGAACTATGGGAATTGGCTACTTCTATTGTGGACCTATCTCCCAGGAAGTCCTTCCAGCGCTTACTTGACATAGGTGCTCTAAGACGATATCCCCGCAAAGCATAGTCCTTTCTTCCGGGCAAGGTTGGTGTTCTTTGACCCCCCCTATTATTATTCTTTATAATAACGCTGATATGCGCCCCCACAGTGATGGAGGCTGATGATGAGGTCGAGATCCTCGATGGTCCCGGGGATCTCTCAAACCCTCCTTGCATGACTGCGGGTAAGTTAGTCTTTTATCTTTGGCATTGATTCACCTTATTTCATGTTTGTGGCTCTCACCGACTGTTCACAAACCTTGACAGCTCTGCCAACCCTAACTCCATTGGAATCTCGGATCTTCATGCCACCGGGTCCCTATGCCCGGCGTGTGTCTGAAAGGATGGCGAGGCAAAGCATCCACTCCCTGACGGCGCTCATTGAAGACGTTCGCGCTGGTACCTCTGTCCCGGCTGAAGAATTTTCTGTCGAAGCCAATGCTTCCTTATCCGTCCTCTCCACCTATTATGATAAAGCATTGGTACGCGTCTGGGTTGAGTATTGTCATAGAGTGGAGGCCTGCTTACATAATCTCGAGTGTATCCGCCTTCCTTCCGAGCTCTTAACTGCCAAGGTGAGCCTGCGGGGGTGGATTGAGCGGTGTGCCGCTAATCTTCAGTCCTGCGAAAAGAGACTCAACCGGAAATTTTCGGAGAGGGAGCTAGCTTTAAATGCTTTGGGGGAACTTCAAGCTCAACTCACTGCTAAGACCACTCATGCGTACGAACTTTGGCGGGTGCTTCAAGAATCTATCACGGAGGTGGTAGCTCTTGATAAAGCCGTTATTTTTACCCGCGAGATGGTTGAAGCTCACAAAGTAGCTGAAAGGGAGCTTGAGAGTCGGCTCGCCTCGTACCAGGCTCAACAGTCTAAGGCGGAGACCTTTCTTGTGGCTATAATGAAGCTTGAAGCCGAGTCCCAGCGGAAGAATAACGAATTGACGAACTTATTGCATCGTCCCCCGGCCTAAAGATATATATGTTTTTTTTGTATTCTCTTTTTGTATTTACTCCTGAATGAGAGTATTTTTTTTATATAGATTACACTTTTTATTCATTTAGATTTATGAATAAAAGACATATTTTGTTTCACGATGGTGTGTCCCTTTTAGCAAATGTATTTTGTAGATAATCTATCTTGATCTCTTCGCAGGACACCGACGGCTAAGGAAACAGGTTCAGATGTGCTGCCTAAGACTTCTCAACTTTATGAGCCATGAGGGTCTCATAAATACTTTTCTCCCTACAAGTCGAGAGGATCCCGTAGGTATATTTTCTCCTTAGGAATCGTGAGGATTCCTAAGTGTGTACTTTCTCTCGAGAGTCGTAAGGATCTCACAAGAGAATTTTTCCCCTTTACGAGTCGAGAGGATCCGTAAATGGTTGTTTCCCTCCTTTTCAAGATTCGACTTTGGAGAATGTGGCCCGTGAATAGTCCAACTTGACCTCCTTATAAAGCAGTGATGGCTTAAGAGACAGGGTTAGGATCTGTCAACTAAGACTTTTCAACTTTATGAGCCATGAGGGTCTCATAAAGACTTTTCTTCCTACGAGTCGAGAGGATCTCGTAGGTGTATTTTCTCCTTAGGAATCGTGAGGATCCCTAAGTGTGCTTTCTCTTGAGAGTCGTAAGGATCCCGCAAGAAAATTTTCTCCCTTACAAGTCGAGAGGACTCATAAGTGGTTGATGAGTTTACTTGTTCCCGAGTCGAAGCATTGCTTCGACGGTAAGGTTGAGGCTTGACTTTCTCCATTTTCTACGGTGTCGGGATCGACTTTCTCCGTTTTCTACGGTGTCAGGGTTGAATTTCTCCGTTTTCTACGGTGTCGGGGTTGACTTTCTCCGTTTTCTACGGTGTCAGGGTTGACTTTCTCCGTTTTCTACGTTGTCGGGTTGACTTTCTCCGTTTTCTACGGTGTCGGGATCGACATTCTCCGTTTTCTACGGTGTCGGGATCGACTTTCTCCGTTTTCTACGGTGTCGGGATCAACTTTCTCCGTTTTCTACGGTGTCGGGGTCGACTTTCTCTGTTTTCTACGGTGTCGGGGTCGACTTTCTCCGTTTTCTACGGTGTCGGAGTCGACTTTCTCCGTTTTCTATGTTGTCGGGGTCGACTTTCTCCGTTTTCTATGGTGTCGGGATCGACTTTCTCCGTTTTCTACGGTGTCGGGGTCGACTTTCTCCGTTTTCTACGGTGTCGGGGTCGACATTCCCCGTTTTCTATGGTGTGTGGGTCGACTTTCTCCGTTTTCTACAGTGTCGGGGTCGAATTTCTCCGTTTTCTATGGTGCCGGGGTCGACTTTCTCTGTTTTCTACGGTGTCGGGATCGACTTTCTCCGTTTTCTACGGTGTCGGGTCGACTTTCTTCTTGTCTACGGTGTCAGGATCGACTTTCTCCGTTTCTACGGTGTCGGGATCGACTTTCTCCGTTTTCTACGGTGTCAGGTTGACTTTCTCCGTTTTCTACGATGTCGGTGGTTGACTCTAGGTTGTTTGTGAACCGTGGAGTCTTAGAACTAGGGACTTTGCCGTGGCTCCAATTTCTAGTGTCGCGTCCGTGTCCTGCTGGCATGAGTAAGAACGCCGTTGTTGGTCTTCTAGGGTGCAGATACTGCTGCTGAGACCTGACTCTGCCTTTGATAGAGTTTGTTGGGACATGTGGTTCCCTTTTCGTTTATGCCCATGGATTATATACAGGGGTCAGTATGGAATTACCTGCAGGGCAAAAGTTTCATTTTATATGTATTTTTTGTTTTCTTTTTTTTTGTTTTCTTTCCGCGATGCACTTACCATTTCAGCTTTTTGTATCGCGAAAGTCACGATTGACCAATCATTTCGGCTATTTTTTTCAGTGCCCAATCATTTCGGCTATTTTTCTTTTTACTCGCTGCTTTTTATTGCGAGTTGCCCAATAATTTCGGCTGTTTTTGTATGCATATATTTTTCTTGCTGGTTTTGTTGCAAGTTGCCCTATCATTTCGTGTATTTCATATGCATTTTTGGCTCGCTGACTTTTGGCCGTGAGTATGGAACCTGGGATCTGATACCAATCTTAGTATCAGCATCCCTGCGACTGGAATATTGCCAGGAGCGAATCATCATTTGCCGCGAAAGAACTTCGAATTTGTTAACGATTTAGGCATCAACATCGCTACTACTGGAACATTGTCAGGAGCAAATCATCATTTGCCTCTGTCGATTCGAACAAGACGGCTTAGCAAACAGGGTTAGGATCCTATCGACTAAGGCTTTTGACTTCACGAGTCGTAAGTGTCTCATAAAGGTGTTTCTCCCTACGAGTCTTGGGATCTCGTAGGTGTATTTTCTCCTTAGGAATCGTGAGGATTCCTAAGTGTATGTTCTTTTGTAAGTCGTAAGGGTCTCACAAGAGTGTTTTCTCCGTGTAAATCGAGAGGACCTACAAGTGTTTGTTCATCAAATAAGAGAATTCCTCGTCGTTGGTGGGACTCAGCAAGGAAATGATTATTTTTGCCCATAGATTGTATACAAGGGTCAGTATTGAACCGCTTATAGGGCAATCTGGGAAAGGTAATGGCTTAAGAACAGGTTCAGATCCCTATAGCTTAAGGCTTTTGAATCTTATGAGCCGTGAGGGTCTCATAAGAGGGTTCTCCTTACGAGTCGTGAGGATCTCGTAAGTGTAATTTCTCCTTAGAAATCGTGGGGATCCCTAAGTGTGTCACTCCTTTGTGAGTTGTAAGGATCTCACGCAGGTAGTTTTCTCCTTACAAGGTCGAGAGGACCTTGCAAGTGTCTTTTAACGAGATTGTGCCCTTTCGGATTTTCACAAACTCGCCGTAGCCCTGCTTTTTTTACTCACGGAGCCCTTTCGGGTTTTCATCCGCGCCCATTTTGCTTGTGGACATACCGTTTTTTTACACCAGTCTGCGCCTGTAGGGTGTTTTTCGTCACCCCATTGAGATGGGAATACGCGCACGCTTGTCAGGCGTACTACAGATTCCCCCTGCCTAGGGTAGGCCGGGGTTTAATGATTGTGGGGATCCGAATCTCCGGCAGCCGTGGACTAAGCTGCCGTTAATTACCCCTCGCCTTTGGGGCGAGGGAACCTCCGATTAACGGGTTCAACTGGTCATGCGAACTCAATGTGCAGTGTACGTGTGTTCTGTTCTGAAAGGGGGGTTTTGGATATATCGGGAGCCACGCAGAGTTTTTACGGGGGTCCCGCTACCCGGATAGCGGGCTGGGGGTCAAGGGGGCTAGCAGCCCCCTTGCGGGGTTCGGGGCAGCGCCCCGGCCCGAAAATTTTTTTGGAGGGGGAGAATGTTGCGGAGTATGTGTATGTGTACATTTGTATACAAATGTATATATATACATATATATATAAATAAAGGGGAAAAGGCATCCAAAGGATGCGTGGGGCAGCACCTTGGGCGCTGTGCGCGCGCAGGTGCGCAAGCGCGCGCGCGCCACGTGTCGGCACGTGGGCGCTTTGCGCACTTGCGCAAGCGCGCAGGTGCGCAAGCAAGCGCGCCACGTGTCGGCATGCGGGCGCTTTGCGCACATGCGCAAGCGCGCGCGCCACGTGGCGGCACGCGGGCGCTTTGCGCACTTGCGCAAGCGCGCAGGTGCGCAAGCAAGAGCGCGCGCCACGTGCCGGCACGCGGGCGCTTTGCGCACTTGCGCAAGCGCGCAGGTGCGCAAGCGCGCGCGCCACGTGTCGTCACGCGAGCGATTTGCGCACTTACGCAAGCGCTGGAGAGGACAAGAGGCTTTTAGCCTGAAAAAAGATTTCTCAAAGAGAAATCAGAGAGGAGTCGGGCTCCTGAATGTGTTCTGGGTTTAATGGGAGTGGTTCTTCTTCTTCCTCCTGTTGCTTGCTGGATCTTGAAGATCAAAAGATGTGAAATCTCAAAATCTCTCCTTTTTAAGATCTGATGATAGATCCAAGTTCCCCTTTGTGGGTTTTGTGGTAGAAAACTATTTAGTTTTGAAAAAGGAAGAGTAAAACTCTTGATTTAATTCAAAAGAAAGAGGAAGGTTTTTGGAACCTTGGAGAAGGAGCAGGAGGCACAAAGAACCCTAGTTTTTGGGGGAATGAAAAGTCTATGCTTTATTCATCATCATGTTGTCTTTTATAGGCTTACATATTTACATATAGCCCCTTAGGCTTTACAAAAATGGCATTTTAGCCATCCCATGGCTCATGTGCCATTTCATTTTTGCACATAAGCCATGGGCTTACAAAATATTGGCTTTATGCCCATTTTGTTTTCATTCATGCATAAACAATTACATAAAAATTATTTATTACATGATTTTTGTTGTTGGCATGGAGGGGCTGGCAGCGGGCTCGACTTGGGCATGGGCTCGCTTGACCTGGGCTTGGGCCCACCTAGCTTGGGGGTTGACCTTGACTTTGACTCGGTCAACCGGGGTGTAAATTTTTACCCCAACAAATTGCCCCCCATCAAAAAATGCACACCGCACATGTGGGTCGTGTGCATGAAATTGATGGATCTTCTTTCGCATGGAGGCGACTTTCTTTGGTTCCCACTTTTTGGGATGCACTGCCCTTTTTATGACATGGACGGTCGGTGCTTGATGCGTCTCCGAGACGGAGTGTCCGTGGTAGATGTTTCCCTGGCCCGGAGTGATCTGGTTTCTGCTTTGTAGGAAGCCTGCACTGCCCTTTTTGCGACATGGACGGTCGACGTTCTGATCCGAAGCAATTTGGTAGATGTGTCCCCGGCACGGAGTGCCGCTGGTCGACGTTTCCCCGAGGCGGAGTGTCTGTTGGTAGGATGTTTCCCCGTTACGGAGTGCCTGTTGTAGGGCGTATCCCCGAGACGGAGTGCCTGTGGTAGGACGTATCCCCGAGACGGAGTGCCTGTTGTAGGACGTATCCCCGAGACGGAGTGCCTGGGGTAGGACGTATCCCCGAGACGGAGTGCCTGTTGTAGGACGTTTCCCCGTTACGGAGTGCCTGTTGTAGGACGTTTCCCCGTTACGGAGTGCCTGTTGTAGGACGTTTCCCCGAGACGGAGTGCCTGTTGTAGGACGTATCCCCGAGACGGAGTGCCTGTGGTAGGACGTATCCCCGGGACGGAGTGCCTGTGGTAGGACGTATCCCCGAGACGGAGTGCCTGTTGTAGGACGTATCCCCGAGACGGAGTGCCTGTTGTAGGACGTTTCCCCGAGTCGGAGTGCCTGTTGTAGGACGTTTCCCCGAGTCGGAGTGCCTGTTGTAAGACGTTTCCCCGAGTCGGAGTGCCTGTGGTAGGACGTATCCCCGGGACGGAGTGCCTGTTGTAGGACGTTTCCCCGGGTCGGAGTGCCTGTTGTAGGACGTATCCCCGAGACGGAGTGCCTGTTGTAGGACGTTTCCTCGAGTCGGAGTGCCTGTTGTAGGACGTTTCCCCGAGACGGAGTGCCTGTTGTAGGACGTTTCCCCGAGTCGGAGTGCCTGTTGTAGGACGTTTCCCCGAGACGGAGTGCCTGTTGTAGGACGTATCCCCGAGACGGAGTGCCTGTTGTAGGGCGTATCCCCGAGACGGAGTGCCTGTGGTAGGACGTATCCCCGAGACGGAGTGCCTGTTGTAGGACGTATCCCCGGGACGGAGTGCCTGTGGTAGGACGTATCCCCGGGACGGAGTGTCTGTTGTCTGACGCAGAGGTCGATGTTGGAGTTGGTTGGTTTGATTTGTTTGGTTTGAGTTGACATCAGCATCGCTATACTGGAATATGGTACCAGGAGCGAATCATCATCTGTCTTTGAGAGGATTTGGGAATCGTTTTTTTTTTTGTCGGCATCTGCATTGCTGCACTGGAATAATGCCAGGAGCAACTCATCATTTTCCCCGAGAGGATTTGGGAATTGGTGGCTTAGGAGACAGGTTTAGATCCCTATCACCTAAGGCTTTTCCATTTTGTGAGCCATAAGGGTCTCACAAAGCATTTTCTCCCTACGGGTCGTGAGAATCCCGCAGGTGTATTTTCTCCTTAGGAGTCGTGGGGACTCCTAAGTGTGTTGCTCCTTTGTGAGTCATAGGGATCTCACGCGGGAATTTTCTTCTCACAAAGTCGAGAGGGCTTTGCGAGTGCATTTCATTTCTTTTTTTTTCTTTTTTCTTTTTTTTTTTACGAGTTTGCGCCCTTTCGGATTTTCACAAACTCGCCGGCAGTCCTGCTGTTTTTACTCACGGAGCCCCTTTCGGGTTTTCATCCGTGCCCATTTTGCTTGTGGACATACCGTTTTTGTTTTTTTGTTTTTTAGAGATCGGGATTGTTTTACGCCCGTGGATTGTATACGGTTTTGCAGGATGTATGATCCAGACCGTAGGGCCAGAAACATTTCAGGACTTTGTTGGCGTCTGCATCGCTGCACTGGAATATGGTACCAGGAGCGACTCATCATTCGCCGCTGGGGTATGGGATTTGGAATTTGGGTTGATGTCTGCATCGCTGCACTGGAATATGGTACCAGGAGCGACTCATCATTCGCCTTTGGGGATTGGGATTTGGAATTTGGTTGGCGTCTGCATCGCTGCACTGGAATATGGTACCAGGAGCGACTCATCATTCGCCTTTGGGGATTGGGGAGCGATGGCTTAGGAGATAGGTTTGGATCCCTATCACCTAAGACTTTTCAATTTTATGGGCCGTGAGGGTCCCATAAAAGCATTTTCTCCCTACGAGTCGTAAGGATCCCGCAGGTATATTTTCTCCTTAAGAGTCGTGAGGACTCCTAAGTGTGTTTTTCCTTGGTGAGTCGTAAGAATCTCACGAAGGTTTGTTCTCCTCATGCATCGTGAGGACACATGAGTGGGTCTTTCCAATGAAGCATAATTCCAAAGGCGGAGACCAGCCGCGTAACTGGTGGTTGCGATGGGGCATGGGTATGCTGAGAATTATTTGAGCCCGTGGATTGTATACGGTAGTCAATTTGGGGACTGGCCGTAGGGCTGAAAGAATTTTGGGAAATTGGATTTTTGTTTGGCGTCTGCATTGCTGCACTGGAATAATGCCAGGAGCAACTCATCATCCGCCCTTTTTTTTGTTTTTTTTTTATTTACACATTTTTTTTATTTACATTTTTTTTACATTCCCAGTTTAACGACTTAGAGGTCGATTGTTCCCAGTTTAATGACGTGGTGGTCGACTGTTCCCAGTTTAATGACGTGGCGGTCGATTGTTCCCAGTTTAATGACGTGGCGGTCGATTGTTCCCAGTTTAATGACGTGGTGGTCTTTTTTGCTTATCCCAGCTCCTTGAACTTTGATCTTGGCGGAGCTGTGTTGATGACTTAGCTCTGTGGCTTGCCGATACATCCAAGGATTGTGAGGTTTTTCCAAGCTTATATTGGTCTCTGCCCAATCTTTGAAAATATAGCAGTCTTCGATGGTATGACCCACCACTCTATGATATGGGCAGTATATGGGATTGCCGGTCATGTTCATTTCCTGTGGCCTCTTTGGAACAGGCAGTTGCAGACCGCTGTTCAGGGCGTCCATGAATATTTTGCGGACTTCATCCCTCCTGAAGGAGTATACCTTCTTCTTTCTCTCCATTGGAGTAGGTGCCTTTGCTGATGCTGGTCCTCGAGGCACATGTCTGGGAGGATTTGGTTCCCGAAAGGCTTCGGTCTCTATTCGCATGAAATTGGCGATCGTAGCTTGACTGTTTGCTAGCACGCCTTTAGACAGTTCTATCTCTCCTATCTTATATTGCCTTTCGACCCAATCTTTGAAGACGAAGCAGTCCTCAATGGCATGACCTATCACCCGGTGATAGGGGCAATATTCTGGGTCGTCGGTCATATTCGCTTCTTGCGGACTCTTTGATTCCGGCAGTTGTAGACCATTCTTCAGGGCGTCCTTGAATATCTTGTGGACCTTTTCCCTTTTGAAGGAATAGACCTTTTCCAGCTTCTCTTTCAGAGGTGATTCCCCCCCGGTGTATGTATCGGAAGGACCGGAGGCTGATTGCGGCCGTTTTTCACGAAGGCGCTCTGCTTTTAGGTTGAAAGGGATATCAGTTGGCTGCCTCCGGGTATCAATCCCTGGCTCATGAGCCAAAATTTGATTCTGTTGTAATTGCAATCGGGCGACTTGGGTAGCGAGATCTGCCACGACGTTTGCCAGCTCGTCGACTTTGGAATAGACCTCGGCCATCTTCTCATCCCTGTCCTGAAATTGCCTTTGAAGCCATTGGAATAATGCTTGTTCTGTAGTTCCGGCTATGACAACCGGATAATCTTTATTGCCTGAGCTCAATTCTGTAGGAACCACGGGCTCCTCTGGCTTATCGGCCTGAGTGGGCTCTTCATCATTTAGATCGAGCCGATGCTGGGTAGCGTCAACCATATCATCATTATGGCTGTGAAGAAGAGGAAGGTTCGTTTCTTCATGTCCGGCCATGTAGACAGTATGGATAACACATTCAGCCATTCTTTCATCACTAGCAGCTGGTCTCGCGGAGCGGTCCGGGCTTTGGAAATTCATAAGTTTTAACATGGCCAGAGCCCTAGCCTTTTTGTTGGCTCTATATCTGAGCCGCTTCTGCCTCAGCTTCTCAATCTTGAAGGCTTGGCGGGCATCCTCTATCCGGAAAGCCATTGTGAGTTGATCAGTGGGGAGCTTAGAGAGGACACCCGATCGAGCATTTGTCAGGGGCGCCGCTGGAGCTTGCTCGAAACGCCTTACAGCTTTGTTGGTGTCGATGGCCTTGCCCCCAGCTGGGGCCATGGAGAGTCGTTCGGGAATGGACTTGCGCTTGGGCTGAGGTGCCCTCACGACCACCACATTTGGTCTCCTGCCTTTCGAGACCGGCTTGTCTGCCACCGGGGCCTGAGGAGCTGGGGTGGCGCCAAGTGGCATGAACATAATAGAGCCGAATGGTAGCAGCGGCTCCTCCCATTGTCTTCCGAGACTGGCCGGAAGGACCGTCCTGGAGTCTATCTTCATCGTGTAGGAGACGGGAGTCGTGCTGAGAGCTGAGGTCGTCCTTGGAGACATTGTTGGAGAGTGATTGCTTGAAAACCTGTATGAAAAAGCATTATTTTTAGTATAAATACAGGTATGTATATTGATTGAGTTCGCATGAACGCTTAACCCGAAATATGGGAGGAGAGATTGGTCCCACCGGGCGTGCCAGAATCTGTAGGGTGTTTTTCGTCACCCCATTGAGATGGGAATACGCGCACGCTTGTCAGGCGTACTACAGATTCCCCATGCCTAGGGTAGGCCGGGGTTTAATGATTGTGGGGATCCGAATCTCCGGCAGCCGCGGACTAAGCTGCCGTTAATTACCCCTCGCCTTTGGGGCGAGGGAACCTCCGATTAACGGGTTCAACTGGTCATGCGAACTCAATGTGCAGTGTACGTGTGTTCTGTTCTGAAAGGGGGGTTTTGGATATATCGGGAGCCACGCAGAGTTTTTACGGGGGTCCCGCTACCCGGATAGCGGGCTGGGGGTCAAGGGGGCTAGCAGCCCCCTTGCGGGGTTCGGGGCAGCGTCCCGGCCCGAAAAATTTTTTGGAGGGGGAGAATGTTGCGGAGTATGTGTATGTGTACATTTGTATACAAATGTATATATATACATATATATATAAATAAAGGGGAAAAGGCATCCAAAGGATGCGTGGGGCAGCACCTTGGGCGCTGTGCGCGCGCAGGTGCGCAAGCGCACGCGCGCCACGTGTCGGCACGTGGGCGCTTTGCGCACTTGCGCAAGCGCGCAGGTGCGCAAGCAAGCACGCCACGTGTCGGCATGCGGGCGCTTTGCGCACATGCGCAAGCGCGCAAGCAAGCGCGCGCGCCACGTGGCGGCACGCGGGCGCTTTGCGCGCTTGCGCAAGCGCGCAGGTGCGCAAACGCGTGCGCGCCACGTGCCGGCACGCGGGCGCTTTGCGCGCTTGCGCAAGCGCGCAGGTGCGCAAGCGCGCGCGCCACGTGTCGTCACGCGGGCGATTTGCGCACTTACGCTGCGCGCTGGAGAGGACAAGAGGCTTTTAGCCTGAAAAAAGATTTCTCAAAGAGAAATCAGAGAGGAGTCGGGCTCCTGAATGTGTTCTGGGTTTAATGGGAGTGGTTCTTCTTCTTCCTCCTGTTGCTTGCTGGATCTTGAAGATCAAAAGATGTGAAATCTCAAAATCTCTCCTTTTTAAGATCTGATGACAGATCCAAGTTTCCCTTTGTGGGTTTTGTGGTGGAAAACTATTTAGTTTTGAAAAAAGAAGAGTAAAACTCTTGATTTAATTCAAAAGAAAGAGGAAGGTTTTTGGAACCTTGGAGAAGGAGCAGGAGGCACAAAGAACCCTAGTTTTTGGGGGAATGAAAAGTCTATGCTTTATTCATCATCATGTTGTCTTTTATAGGCTTACATATTTACATATAGCCCCTTGGGCTTTACAAAAATGGCATTTTAGCCATCCCATGGCTCATGTGCCATTTCATTTTTGCACATAAGCCATGGGCTTACAAAATATTGGCTTTATGCCCATTTTGTTTTCATTCATGCATAAACAATTACATAAAAATTATTTATTACATGATTTTTGTTGTTGGCATGGAGGGGCTGGCAGCGGGCTCGACTTGGGCATGGGCTCGCTTGACCTGGGCTTGGGCCCACCTAGCTTGGGGGTTGACCTTGACTTTGACTCGGTCAACCGGGGTCTAAATTTTTACCCCAACAGCGCCCTATCGGGTTTTCACAAACATCGTCGGTAGCCTTGCTATTTTTACTCACGGAGCCCTTTCGGGTTTTCGTCCGTGCCCATTTTGCTTGTAGACGTACATTTTTTTTACCACATCAGCCTGGGTATGCCGGGGGTTTGTAGTAGTTTAAAGACGTTTCGGTCAGGCGTAGTATTTTTTCAAGAACCGACTGTTTATTGGCTTAAAGGGTCTTTCGCCATGCATATTCATGAGCAAGTAAGCCCCACCTTGGTAGACCTTGTCTATGATGAACGGGCCCTCATAATTCGGCTCGAACTTCCCACGTTTGGCACGATTAGGGATCATAGGTCTTTTGACCACTAGCATGAGTTCGCCTTGGCGAAATGTTCTCGGCCTAGTCAATCTCTCGTATGAGCGTGTCACCTTCGCTTTGTAAGCCTCCAGGTTTTGCTGCACCATGAGCCGGTTTTCGTCAAGGGCGTCGAGCTCCTCGAGCCGAAGATGAGCATTCTCTTCGTCTGTTAGCTCGTAATGAACTACCACTCGTAGAGAGGGTAACTCTATCTCCAAGGAGAGTGTTGCTTCAGCGCCGAATACCAATACATACGGCGTTGTGTTTGTGGCCATTTTGAACTTGGTCCGATACGTCCAGAGAGCTTCATGCAGTCTCTCGTGCTAGTCTTTCTTATTTTTGGACACCGTCTTCTTCATGAACTTTGTTAAGGTCTTGTCGAAAGTCTCAACTAGACCGTTAGTTCGAGGATTATAGACCGAAGAATATCTCCAGTCTATATTATGCTGCTGTACGAAGCGGCTGATTTTGTGACTTCTGTAGGCCGGCCCGTTATCAGAGATAATCCGTCGCGGAGTGCCGAACCGATAGATGACGTGTGTCTTGAAGAAATGGAGAATATTCTCCGTCTTCACTTCTCTTAGCGGTACTGCTTCTGCTCACTTGGAGAAGTAATCAGTCGTGGCCAGTATGAACCGATGTCCTTTGGACGATGCTGGTTCTATGGGCCCAATTATATCGGTTCCCCACATCTCGAACGACCAACTAGCCACTGTTGGGTGTAGCGGGTTTGGATGCTGGTGGATGAAGTCCCCATGAATTTGGCACAAGTGGCATTGTTTTGCGTATTCAAGACAATCCTGAATCATTGTGGGCTAATAGTAACCCATCCTTGTGATCTTCAGCTTCATCTTTGGCCGGCTTGATGAGAATCGTAGAGTCCGTTGTGAGTTTCTTGGACGACTCTCCTTGCTTCTTCCGGTCCCAGGCATCTCAGCCATAGAGAGTCGAACGATCTCTTATACAGCGTGTCATTGACGAAGGCGAAAAACAGAGCTCGTTTAATGAGCTGATGTCTTGAGGACGCATTTTCAGGTGTTCGACGGGATTTGAAGTAGTCTATAAAGACTTCTCTCCAATCCTTAGCTTTTTCCTGGTGTTTTATTTGTAGAGCCATTTGCTTGGTCGCTCCCTTTTCTTCGGACGTCTCCGGAGATATTTCTGCCGGTGCAAGAACCCGACGGTTTTGTACAACGATCCTTACGTCATCGAGGTTTTTGTCAGCCAGTTCTTTGGCGAGTTTGGATAATTCATCCGCCTTGCTATTTTCCATACACGGTATGCTTTCTAGGACGTATGAAGGGATTTGAGTTAGCAATTGTTGCACTCTCTCGCCGTACTTTACCAACTCTGGTTTGCACGTTTGATAGTCGCCGTTTACTTGACTAACGACCAGCTAGGATTCTCCGTATATGAGGAGGTTTTCGATTTCCATATCGACGACGATCTCAAGCCATGCTATCAAGGCTTCATATTCCGCTTCATTATTTGTCCTCGGCTCTGTTAAGGAAAAGGCAAAGCGCATTATCCCACCTTGCGGAGTCACGAAGATAAGGCCTATCCTAGATTTGATTATAGGGGTGTTGTGCTTTCGCTTCTTCATGGAAGATGCCCCATCAAAGTAGAGTTCCCATCGGGTATCACTCCTTCCTCTCTCCCTGTCGATCGTGTCAAACGCGTGCTCGTCCGGCAGTTCACAATTTAAGGGTGAGTCGGCAGGTATCGGATGCTCGGCAAGGAAGTCGACGATGGCCTGGCCTTTCACTGCTTTGAGGGGTCGATAGATTATCAAGAACTCCATCAAAAGGAGGGCCCATTTAGCGAGTCGTCCTGTTAGTATGGCTCTTGACATCAAATATTTGAGAGGATCCACCTTTGATATGAGATGGACCTCATGCGCCAAAGCATAGTGTCTGAGCTTCGTTATCGCGAAGATTAACGCCAGGCAGTGTTTTTCGATGGGGGAGTACTTGTTTTCTGCCCCCAGTAGAACTCGACTCAAATAGTAGAGGGCTCTCTCTTTCCCTTGGTCGTTCTCCTGTGCCCATAACGCGCCTAAGAACCTTCAAGGGCTGTTTTGTACAGGATGAGGGGCTTTTCTTTGACTGGAGCGGCCAGCACCGGCGGATTTTGCAAGTATTGCTTGATTTCATCCAGTGCACTCTGGAATTTGTGATCCCAGACGAACGGGGTCCCCTTCTTTATTAAATGGCTGTAGGGGCGGCACTTGCCGGAAATATTGGCTATGAATCGTCGGATATATGCGAGCTTTCTTTGGAGAGACTGCAGTTGCTTGAGAGTTCTTGGCGGAGGCATTTCCATGATCGCCTTGATCTTCGACGGATCTATCTCGATGCCCCGGTGTCGTACGATGAATCCTAGGAATTTGTCCGAGGAAACTCTGAACGCGCATTTCAGAGGGTTCATCTTCAGGTTGTATTTCTGAAGGCGCTGGAACACGATCTTCAGATGCTTCCAATGCTCCTCGTACGACTTGCTTTTCACCACGAGGTCATCGATATAGCATTCGATGATTTCATGTATGAGGTTATCGAAATTCTTTGGCATGGCCCTCTGATAGGTAGCGCCGGCATTCTTCAAGCCGAAAGGCATCACTTTATAGCAGAATATTCCCAGGGGAGTCCAAAAAGCGGTATGCTTCTGGTCTTTGGGGTGCATCTTTATTTGATTGTACCCTGATGATCCGTCCATAAAGGAGAAGACTTCATGTGTGGATGTGTTGTCTATCATCAGCTCGGTAACCGGTACGGGAAAATCATCCTTCGGACAAGCTTTGTTGAGGTCCCAAAAGTTTATGCAGATGCGCACCGTCCTATTTTTCTTCATCACTGGGACAATGTTAGCGATCCAGTCTGGATACTGAATTTCTTGAATAAAGCTGGAGTCGATTAGCTT
Source organism: Agapanthus africanus (assembly GCA_030015575.1). Taxonomy (NCBI): domain Eukaryota; kingdom Viridiplantae; phylum Streptophyta; class Magnoliopsida; order Asparagales; family Amaryllidaceae; genus Agapanthus; species Agapanthus africanus. Next base: position 36,967,089 of record CM057339.1, read on the forward strand.
TTTGACTTCGGCGTTGATGCCCATTTCAAGTTCGAGCCGTATTCTCCTCGGTGCTTGTTTGACTGGTTTGACGTCCAGGGATATCACCAATTTATGCACAGCTATTCTGGATCTAGCCCCGGCATCTCGGAGTAGTTCCATGCGAAGCAGTCTTTATACTACATGAGCACGTCTCTTAGCGTAGCTACCTGTTCTTCGGATAGCAGCTCACTGACGAACGTAGGCCTGGGGTCTTTTGCCGTCCCCAAGTCGATTTTTCTTAGGTTGTCCGCAGTAGTATATATTCCATCTTCCAGCTTTTTTGGCGCCGGTGGAAGTTCTGAGATCAACTCATCTTCATCCTCATTTTCGAAGCACCAGGAGAGGTCATCTATATCCTCGCGTACTCCTTCTTTTGGAAGCGTTATCGCGTGACAGGTACAAGATCGTTTCCAAGACCGGTGTTGATTTGGTTCTATTCTCGCCATGTACGTTGATTTTGGAACATGCTTCTGTGGTGGGATTACCCTCCAACTGCTGGATAGAGCGAACCTGCCTTACTGATACTGATCTTCTACCCGATTTTTGAATGTGAAGCAATTTTCGAGAGGATGTCCTATCGCTCGGTGATAGGAGCAATAATCCGGATGAGAGACCTCGTCTGCTTGTTCGGGGTGTTTGGACTCCGGGAGCGTAATCATTTGATATTTTATGACAAGATCGAATATCTTCCTTGTCTTGTCTTAGGGAAAAGAATATGCTCGACCCATCTTCTTCATAAAAGACGGATCCCGGCTGCTCAATTCTCGATCGTGTGGCTTCTTGGACCCGCTTTGCCGATGTCGAACATTTTTTCCGTTCTTTAGTTTGTTTTTGCCTCCGCGTCAGATCTTCTGTATGGCGGGCTGGCGACGAAAGGTATCGCCATTCTTCATAGCCTGCTGAAGGAGATGCTGCGTCCTGGCTTTCTCGTAAATGGCTATTTCACGGTTGTGGTCATCCCGGGCCTTTTGACCCGCTTCCCTTATTGGCTTGTCCATCTATTCTTCAAACGACGGACTTGGCATTTTTACGGCAGGATCTCGTTTTGGTTGAATCGCAGTGTCTTCTAACAGAGCATCTCTTTCTTCATCGAAGTCATGTATAACGCAGCAGCCATGGAATCGCTCCCGTTTCTTGGATCGAACATATCCAAGCCCGATCGTTTCCATTCTCCCGTTGGGCAATTTTCGCTGAGTTCCAGGGACGTTCCAGATCCTGTTGTTGAACTGAGCTTGTCGAGCAGTCTGTTTGAAGGGTACGCCTTGGCGCCTCAACAGCCTTTTTAATCCTTCTGTGTAGTATTTGGACAGACGGATAGGCTGGAGCCTGTCAAGCGTAGAATCGGCACCATGCCAGATTTCTTTGTCCACTTTGGTTTCTGCAGATCGATAAAAGAGGATCGCCTTTTCATTTTTCCGCCTGGGAGGGATATAGAACGTCTGCAGTTCTTGCACACTATAGGTATCAAGTGCGTCGAGCTCTTTGTAGTGCTGCCGTGGAACCATAGCGATTTGCAAATTTTGATCATCTCCAGCGAAGGCCTGTGCCTATGGACGGACCGAGAATACTGCGTTGATCTCGTCTTTAGAGTCACTGCCAAAGACCAAAATAGGGGTAGACGGTCCCGGTTTGTTGCATTGGGATGGTCCTGAATAGACTATCTCTTCTTCCTCCTCGGTATCGCTCCCGAAGACCGGAATAGTGGTGATAGCTTTTTGCTTATTCTCTGGTTTATGGCATCTTTCCGTGTCTTCAAAGTCTGGTAGGAAATACTTTGCATCTTCGTACTTTCGGACTTCATTCATGGAAAATGGTTTCAGCTCTCCTGTCACGGTATACTCGAGACTGTTTTTGAAGTACTTCATGCAATGATGTTGTGTAGAAGGGATGATATTGTACTCGTGTAACCAAGGCCTACCGAGCAAGGCGTTGTAGCAGGTCTTGGCATCAATGACGTGGAAATTGATGTCAGTGATGTGCAAACCGAAGCGTAATGTCAGTATCACAGACCCGAGCGTCCGTGATGACTGGGAGTCGAACCAGAGTTAGTGATTTTATCCCGAGCGAGGTGCTGGACGCTCATGCAGATTTCTTTTAGCACCCTCACATTTAGGAGATTGACAAAGGACCCGTTGTCAACTAGGATCTTTCCTATCTTGATGTCATGGCAGTATACGGTTACATACAAGGGACGGTTGTGCTCGCATGTTCCGAGGAGGAGATCTTCATTGCCGAAAGTGACGTCAGCATGTGAACTTCTTCGAGCTTGTCCTTCATCTTTTCTTTGGCGAGAAACGCTTGAAACTATTCGGGCTCTTGTAGTTCCTTGATCAGGGAATCTCGCGCCTCTTTAGACAATAGAAGGGCATCCAAGACGCTCAGCTGTGAGGGTAACTTCCTCAAGTGTGCTGGGACGTTGTAATCCAATTTGCTTTTCTTGGGCTGGTTCTTGGCTACCAGCTTTTCGATGACTCGGTCATCGAGAGCGATATCCTCAGGGACTTTTTCCTTCCCCTTATCTTTTCTATTCGATCCCCTGTTTGCAGGTCCGAGATTCTTTTCGGGCAACGCACGGTTGCGCAGCTGAATATTCTCACAGTTTTTCGGCTCTTCCTCTTTTCCTGAGGTGGATTATTTGAAGAGAGGGCCAAGGGCTATTTCTTTATCAGAATCGCTCCCGAAGGTGAGAACTTGCGATCCCCCAGAATCAACCATATGACAGTTGCTGGCAGTTCCTTTACGCTCATCTGTTATAATTCTCTGTTCCCGACAAGCCTTGCGCTTCAATCCCCTGACGTGTTGTCGGTGGATAACATATCCCTGCCACCAGTTTTTAAAGACGTTGCGCTCTTCGGTTGATCCTCCGATGGTATAAGCAGTAATTTGGATGTGCATCCGCTTCGTCAAGGTGTATGCTGCCAGGAGTATTTCCTTTAAAAGGCGGTGGCTTCATTCCCATTGACAGCGCTTTGGTGAATTGCTTCCTTGTCTTAAGCCTGCTTTTGTTTGCTGCAGGCGTGCTTCGATCTGGTTGGGGTATTCTACGGTTTCTCAATACCGGAGCTTCTTCAACTTAACGCCGACGCTTGGCCCTCTCGTATATGGCCGTTTCCCGCTCTCTGTAGCTTTGCTTTTCTGAAGAGTTTCGTTCAACATCCTGTCAATCAATTCGTCTGATGGCTCCAGGGATTTTTGTTCCGGTTCTGGATCTGCCCTCAGTTTCTCTGTATCAGGATCCTCTTTACCGTCTATTAACGAGTGAGAGATCACGTGGCAGCTTGCCACATAATCCTCGGGCTCTTCTGAAGAATTTTCTTCTTCATTAGCGTCATCGTCTTCATTTTCAAGAACATGCTTAAAGAATTCGTCCAATATGATTAGGGTCCGTGCACTCTGGTTATATTCTTCCAGTGTATCGATGTATTTCTGCAGACCTATACGGCTATAGTAGGATTGGACGAGCTTCTTGGCCTTCTTCTTTTTCTTTAAAGACTTTTGAGGCTTGGCCTCAATTTTTTGTCCACCTTCACCAACTTTCAGCGTTGGGCGCGACTTCAGCATCCCCTCAATAATCTCGGGCTCCAGCGGGCTCTTCCACCTAATCGCCAGACATGCTTGGAGATCTTTCAGCATTCTTTTAGTTTTTGTCGAAAGAACAACTTCCTATGGAGCTTCCTCTATAAATGAGCATGATGCCCCCGGCGTGTCCATCTTTTTCGAAGCGTGTGGTTGTGGCGGGTTTACCCTCCAGTTTTCAGACTATGCAAATTTGCCTTGCCGGTACTGGTCCTCAATCCAGTTTTTGAAGACAAAGCAATCTTCGATTGGATGGCCCATTATTCAATGGTAGGGGCAATAGTTGGGACTGTTGACGTCACCGGGCTGCAGTGGGCGTTTTGGATCCGGCAGGGTGATGAGCCTGCTGCGCATCGCCAGCTCGAACAGTCTTCTAATTTTATCTCGGGAAAACGAATAAGGGCGTTTTAGCTTCTCGTTGAAGAATTGCTGTTTATCGTTTTGGCGATCAGCTGGTTTTGGACCACTGGGCTGCTGCCGAGCGTTGGCGACGAAGGTCGCTTTCCCTTTCCCCTTTTCGTTTCGAGGCTCCATTTTCTAGGAAGACGGCCTATGGCCCATCTGGTCCATTTGGGCCAGCTTGTCAATCAAGGCCTGGAAGGTAGTCGGCTTGAAAAACATCATGAACTGGGATATGGTCGCCTGAGGATCGAGGGTTCCTACGAACATGCCCACATCAGGAGCTTCCTTTATGTGTTGTTCGCACTTTGACCATAGGTTCCGCCACCGAATTGCATAATGAACCCATGTTTCTCCCGGCTTCACCCTGGCATTAATCAACGCCGTGATTGGGGTGCGTTCGCTGGCGCTTGCGAAACGCTGGGTGAATAGCAATTCCATCTCCGTAAAAGTCGGAGTCGTTGGGAAGCTCTGAATACCATTCGAACGCCGTCTCCGCCAAGCTGCCGACGAATTGGCGAAGCAGTAGCTTATCGTCACCTCCAGTATTGCCGCAGAGATCCCTGAACCGAGCAACATGTTGATGGGGATTGCATGTCCCCTTGTATACGTGGAACTTAGGAATTGTGTATCCTGGCGGGTACTTAATCTGATCGTACCAGCTTGGGTATAGTCGCCCAGTTTTGACGATTTGGCCGGCAGCTTCGTTCGCTTGATGAGCTCGTATCTGTTGAGCTATATAATCATCGAGTGCATCTTTGAGATTGTTTCCTCCTTTATAGCTGAAGGGGACGGAAGAGAGTTTGATGTCTCTCCTCTATCGTCTTCAATTATTACTGGAGGATCTTCGGCTGGGTGATCTGGCTGAATCATCATGCCGACCATACCTTAGAACAATAGCGCCATTTGTTTTATGTTGGCAGCTTGTTCTGCGGCCTCTTTGTCTTTCCTCTCGAGCATTCTTCGGAGAAATTCGGCATCAGTTTCATGTTCCTGGCGCTGTTCTGACGACGTCTCCGGGTTTTCTTTTGGCCCAGTGAGCGCGGCCATCTTCGTTTGCATTTCCTGGAGCTTTTGTTGTTGCTCCTGGGCTTTTGTCACAGATCGGATGAGTGGAAGATGACCCGTAGAGATACGGCTATCCTCCTTCCCGGAAGCCATGTAGATGGTGTGCGCTACCATGCCCCCAGAATTTGGGCGTTTGGATTCAGCACCCTTGAGATTTGTCGCAGACACATGGATCTTCTTTGGCCTTCTCCTTTTATGGGCGGTGGAAGTTACGGGGGCTGTTGCAGCCGATGCTTTCCATGGTACAATGGCGGTGAGATTCTCTTCTTGCCGGATCTTCATTCTTTTCTGTCGGCGGGAGTAGTCTTGGTCGATCACAGAGTCTTGGACTCTCGCCAGACCCTGTGGATTTTGGAGGACAGCCGCTAAGGGGGCTACTCTGGCTTTGTTTTAGTAACATTCTCCACAGACGAAGGAGATCTTTTAAGCACGATGGTCGGAGAGTTCTTGCGCACCCTCTTGAGTGGTTCAAAGTTGTTCCCAGTTGGAACAGCAGCGTCAGTTTCTACCATCGGAGCTGGCGGAGTCAATCCAGAAGGGGAACTGCCCCAGCTTTCCTCACTCGGCGCCAGTGGCGACGTCGAGCGCATCTTGGAGATGGGATCACCTCCGTTGTCAGGGTAGCTGCATCGTACTTCATGCTTTGATGAAAAATTGCTGTTTGTGTCAGCCTGTCAAAGACTGACGTCTGTTGAGAGGGGATGGCTAACCTGTCGAAGGCAGACTTTCGAGAAGGGGTAGCAGCCTTGGTGACTTCGCTTGGAGCGGGAGTTGGAACGGACAGTCTTGTGAAGACCGACCCCTTAGCAGGAGAAGTCTCTCTGATGACTTCATTTACTGGAGCAGGGATGGTTATCCGTTTCGGAATAACCCCTTCAGGTATTGCGGGCTTCTTCACGGGCCCATTGGAGCTTTGGCCCAGTCTGTTAAAAATCGAGGCGTTCGATTCGAGCGATCCGTTGAGAGGGGCCGCGGTAGTTACAGGCCGATCAAAGACCGACTTCTTTGGAGCTTCTTGCGATGGCACTGGGGCGTTGAAGCTCATTGGTGGGAGCATGATCCTGAAGAACATTCCAGTGGTGGCCTGAGTCACCTGTTCTACTGGCATGGTGATTGTTAGAGATTCTGCGTGTTCAAGTTTAGTTAATTACCGCAATCAAAACGGTTTCGCTTGTAGCTAGCCGGTTGAGTACGGGTCGTCCGCAGGGAGATGGGAATCTTTTTCTATGTGCTTTAACGAGTTAAGTCCAAAAGTCCAGATTTGTTTTTTGATTAACTAAGTGTTAAAGTGATATGTAAAGAGGGCTTGTTAGGGGTTAGGATTAGGTTAGTTTGAGTTAGGAGTCGCTCACTTCTTTCGTTGCCACTCTTAATATCGGTGTTACGGTAATCGGCAACAACGGGGATTAGCACGACTAGGAAGGAACTTGCGAGTATAAGCTAGGCTTTCCAACGCTTAAGTTCTTCCTTTTGGTGCTTGTCCGTCCGTTCTTGGCTCTTAGCCATAACCTCCGGTTAATTCAACCACAACCGGTCTCACTATGGAATCACCGCTATCATGTAGGATAGGGTGCCGTAGGGAGCGGATTGTGGTTCAATTAACGGGAGTCGATTTAAGATGTTGGGCAAGGAAAGAGTGAGAGAGATTTCCTTCTCTCAAACTTCCCTTATCCTACCCTAACAAGTATGGAAACTACTCACACATCATAATGAAAAGAAAATAAAACAAAAGAGGAAGATAGAAAGAAAGAGATTAGAAGATAACAACTAGCTATTTGCGACCTCACCTTGGCAAGGATCAAGCGTAAGCATCATGGTTGTTTAAGGATAAAGGAAAAGAGAAAAGAAAGAAACAACAATAAATAACAACAACTACTTATCAATTAACGATTACAAGCGATTAACATAAAAAGAGCAAGACAAGTATAATAACAAAATGAACTTCTTTATTCATCATTCTCACTCACAAACGCTCACTACAAGTTTTTCAATGGAGAAGAGATGAGAAGAGGAAAAAGAACAACAAGTATTCTAAAACCTAAAAAAAATACAAGATTAAGCACCATTGGCTTCACAAGGTTCTGGGCTATTTATAGGCAGGGAAAAGAAAATCTAGGGCAAAATTCTGCCTCAATACCAAAAATACCAAAATACCCCCAAAATCCCATCTTCTGCCGACACCGTACGGCCGCGGATCCGCGGCCTAGACCCCCTATTGGCCGCGGTTCCGCGGCCATATAGTGGAATTGGGGCAAGGGATTTTTGGTGCTTCCCTGGTCTTCTGTGTCCTTTATTCTGGTACATGTTTTTTCTCAGATATTCTTCACGATTTTTCCAGAATTTCTGTTGAGCAAAAAGTGATTTGATGTGGATCTTTTGTCATGAATTCCTCGAGCTCCGCATAGATTTCTTGGATCTTGTTTTGCCATTGAGCCTTATGCATGAAAATGACATTGATTTGCTATTTTGTCTCTTAAACTGGTGTGTGGAAACAGACGGATAAAGAGCGGTGATCCGTGTTTCATCTGTGGTTGGCAGGAACCCGGATTTTGTCGTGTTTTTCCATGAATTTCACCGTTTAGAGCCGAGAACCTGTATCCTGCAGTTGACTAGCAAACACGGCTCAAGAGTACCTACCGATATGCAATGTGATAAAAATTGGGCGGTATGAAAATGCAAAAATCTGATATGAACACATGGCGAAGATGGAGGGCCGCTTGGGGCCCATTAGTCACTCCTCCAGCCAGGACGGAGTGGGAGATGTTGTTGCAGCTGGTGTAGTTGGAAGCCATTTTCTCACCGGGAGCAAGACACCAAATGTTAGTACCTCAAATCCAGGGGCAACCGCATTAAACCGCGATTTGTTCGGCAAACACGAAACATGAAGTGTGGAGTGGAAAGAGGAAAAAGTCCCACCGGGCGTGCCAGAATCTGTTCGCCATCGAAAACAGTGACGAAACCGTGTAGGTCGTCTTGCCTGAATTTGTGGGCAGATGCTATTTGGTTTTATCCGTCCACCTCTCCGAAAATACCAAGTTGATTTATGGCACCGTATTCGGAGGTTTAGACGATGCGGCCATTGTAGCAGACTTCGTTAGATTCCCCCTCGTTTACGAGGGGTTTTTTGATTGTGTGGATGCTCTCCCTGCAGACGCAAGCCCCTGCAGTTAATTATTCTACCGCATAGCGGTAACCACTTTCTCCTTCTCCAGATGGTCACTTCATGTCGTGTGTGTTTATTTGTTTTTTTTGGTTGCCCATGGATTGTATACGGAGACTAATTTGTGTTGTCGCCAGTAGGGCGTGGATTAGTCCAAATCCGTATTTTTAGATTTGGGTTTGATTTGGGTTTAAGGTCATTAATCTCATTGAGATTAAGATCAACTTAAACGTTTATTGAGGATACGTTAGGCTAATTTTAGACTAAGATCTATGTTCCCGCTAAAATTTTCGGCCAAGAGCTACTTGTTCCTTACAAAAAAGGTGGAGAATCCTAAAAAAAACAGGCATCACGTGTAAAACACGTGGGCGTCATATGCAAAGTATATGAACGCTGACATAAATAACCAAGGGCCAAACAAGCCTTACGTGTTACACACGTGAGCGCTCTGAACATACACAGGCTAAAACCCCCACTAGGGGTCACGTGTTAAACACGTGAGTGCTTTTTCCAATCACATGCAAAGCATGTGAGCACCCTAATTTAAATATTCTTATCAAATTCTAGAATTAAATTCTATTTAGGAAATATTTCTTAATCTTCCTTAAACTAGAAAGATCTTCTTTGTTAAACAGAGGACCCTTGGATCAAAGATCCAGAGGTGATCATTTGATAAAATAAAAATCTATCATAGGAAAATATTTTCCTAATCTTATAACAATAATAAAATTCTATGTTAACAAGATATCCATATTAAGAAAATATATTTCTGATCTTGTTAAACTAAAAAGATATGATAGAATAAAATTCTAATCTTGTTAAAACTAACAAGATATTCATAATCTTGTTAAACAAACAAGAAATCTTCTCTGTTAAACAGAGTGGGATTAAAAATCCAACGGTGAATAAAATTCACCAATTGATCTAAAAGATCATGGAATCAATCATGATCTCTAAATGAGGGATTTTCTTAACAAATTGATTCTTTTTCTTCTCATATAAATAGGAGAAAGGAGAGGAGGAAAAAGACACACAGACGGAAAGGGGAAGAAAAATAGAGAAAGAATTTAATTCTCTAAAGAAGGGGAACCCCTCCCAAAAGCTCCTACAAAAAGAGAATTTAATTTTCAAACCAAGAGTTTAACTCTTCTCAAAGAACTTAGTTCTTCCTCTGGTTAAGATCTGCAGAAGCAGATCTCCCCACAAGTTGAGAATTTAATTCTCATCGGGAAGATTCTGTCATGCAGATTCAAAATCTAGGGGAAAGAACTGAATCCAAAAGAGTTAAACTCTTACAAAACATACAGGAATTCAATTCCTCTGAAACTAGGATTTAACCCTTTAAAAAGAATTTAATCCCTACAAAGAACAAAAGGAGAACTTGATCCCTCGGAACCATAGAAGAACAGCCTGATGATTCATTAGCATTCAAACGCTACAAAAAAGCACGCGTGATCCCACGAGAGCACCTTTGAGGATCAAAGAGGGAAAGAATGAGATCTAGTCACGTGACCCCTGAGAAGTGCTCAGCACTTATAAAAGAGAAAAGAGTATAAACCCTATTTTTGGGTCTCCTCATGTGATCCCACGTGACCTAATAGTGCTTAGCATTCAGAAAAGAACAAGGGAATAAACCTAAAGGAGCAGCGCCAACTTCAAACGCCTCACGTGACCCCACGTGAGCGCATCAAATTCTTAGTGTTTAACACTACTTCAAGCGCCTCACGTGATCCCACGTGAGCGCCTCAAATTCTTAGTGTTTAACACTATTTCATGCGCTTCACGTGGGAGCACGTGAGCGCTGATCATACACTAGTGTTCAACACTATAAGAGGCCAACATTAGCCCAAATTAACCAAGTCTCTTGAAGCCAAAACCCTTTTTTGGTTATCAATCAGCCGAGCCCTCATTATACTCAGGTTTTCTCAAAATTGATCCGAGTCTCAGAAATAGCTAATGAACTCCTGGCATCTAAAATGATGTTCATTCCACCATGATCTCTACCCTCGATCTGGAATTTGGTTCAAGGGTACATCTCTTCACTCCTCTGATCCATGTCGTTGTAATTTTTCAACGTCTTCAGGGAGGTGGCGGGTCCCGACAACCAACAACTCCTTGGTGCATCCCCAAATGGTTGAGCCAAAACCACACAGACTATGACATCTTTAAACTGGACTATAATGTTCTTAAACTTTACGGACTGTGGGGTCCTTAAACTCATGGACCATGATGTCTTTAAACTTGACGGACTGTGGGGTCCTTAAACTCATAGACTATGATGTCTTTAAACTTTACAGACTATGATATCTTTAAACTCCATGGACTATGGTGTCATTAAACTTATGGACCGCAACGTCCCTAAACTAAAACAATAGAGCCTAAATGCTCTTTTGTTGGATCTAAATAATTCTGTTGAGTAGATCTTAGTCTAAAATTAGACTAACGTATCCTCAACAAATGTTTAAATTGATCTTAGTCTCAAATGAGATTAACGATCCTTAAACCCAACCCAAACCCAAATCTATGAAAATACGGATTTGGACTAATCCACGCCCTACGGACGACAACATAAATTAGTCTCCGTATACAATCCACGGGCAACCAAAAACAAAACAAACACACACGACACGAAGTGACCATCTGGAGAGAGAGAAAGTGGTTACCGCGATGCGGTAGCGTAATTAACTGCAGGGGCCTGTGCATCCAGGGAAGAGCGTCCCCACAATCAAAACCCCCTCAAACGAAGGGGAATCTGACGAAGTTTGCTACAACGGCCGCATCTGTCTAAACCTCCGATACACGATACCGTAAATCAACTTGGCATTTTCGGAGAGGTGGACGGATAAAACCAAATAGCATCTGCCCCCAAATTCAGGCAAGACGACCTACGCGGTTCCGTCTCTGTATTCGGCGGAGAACAGATTCTGGCATGCCCGGTGGGACCTTTTCCTCTTTCCACTACACACTTCGTGTGTCGTGTTTTTCCCGCGATCAGATAATCGCGGTATGTATGTTTGTGGTTGCCCTTGGGTGATGGGATACTGAAGCCGGTGTTTCGACTCTATGAAGAATGGTGTTTGCTTCTACCCTAGCAACTCAGGCTCTGTCATATCTGGTGGAGTCAAGTATGGGACACTTGCAGTCTCAAATCTCTGCAATCAGACTCTTCAAGAAATCAACGGGCTTCTCTTTGGGTCGATACTCCCACCTCCCACCCTCGGTGCCTCAACGCCGATGGAGGAAACCCAGAAGAAGTCTGTCTTCCACAGGCTGGTTCCCCAAGCTGCAACTTTGTCGACGGAATCAGTCCTCAAACAACTGGCACCTGCCAAGGACCAAGGTCGACGCAGGGTGCAGAATATTCAAGCTCCTAAAGGAAACAGGGGGCAGGCTCGACAAAATCTTAAGGCTAATCAAATCTCGGCCGTAAGAAATGGTCGACGTCGATATTGGTATCATACAAAATGAGCTGGGGGCAATTCTCCGTATGGTCCTGTTTCAACCCCAGTGATGAATGTTGTTCCAACTGGGAACAACTTCAAATTGTTGCGAAGCGTCAGACAAAATTCTCCTATCGCAATATTGAAGAAATCTCCACAGCCTATAGAGATCCCACGAGAACAGAAACCAGTTCGCTCCCTAAAGCAACTTTTCTCATCTATATATAAAGTGTGGAAGCAAGTGAAGGTCTCTGTCGTCAACCACGACTCTTCCCCTAGATGTCAGCCAAATTCTAACAAATCCTCTTTCAAATACAAGGGGACTCACCCCAAGACGGATCCAGATACAGCGGTTCCTCCCAAAACCAAAGCGGCTTTTCACAAAAAAGGAGGCCCAATAAAGCTCAAGTGTCCGAAGCAAACTCCAAAGGCCAAAAACTCCAAACACCCCAAGCCTGGGGGCATGGTAGTTCAAATAGTCTATGTGGTGAATTCCAAAGACGAAATTCGAGCTTCTACTTGTCACCGACCTCAAACTTGGTCTTTAACAAAAGTTCAACTGCAACGTGAAAAGCTGCAGGAGATGCTTGCTCAAGTGGCACCACTCACTAATCCATCGTCGAAGGCAAATCCCGAAGATGCACCTGGAGAAAGAATAGAGAAGGAGTCGGATATTGATTTCCTAAAGCGCGCTCTGAAAAAGAGAGATGCAGAAGCGGCAGAAATGTCCACTAAAATGAACCAGATGGACCTTCTGATTCAGAATATGGCTGGAATGATGGTTCAATCAGAACCACTGGCAGATGAACCGCCGGTAGTCGGTTTTAAAGATAAGGATGACATTTCAAATCCTCTGCAAAGATCATCAATGGCTGAGGAGGTAATGATTCCTAAAAGCAAAGCTGAACGAATATATCGCTCAGCAAATCGAAGCTCACCACGCCTGTGAAGCCGCAAATAGATCAATCAAGATTGGTCAACCGTATCCGTCATGGCACAATCAAATACAGTACCCGCCAGAGTACGCACTTCCAACATGCCACATTTACAAAGGAACTGAGAATTCTCGATGGCACATTGCGCGATTTGAACCCATGTGCGGCAATACTGATATAATTCTCCTTTGACAGTTCATCGGCTGTCTGGCGGGCATTGCCTTCGAATGGTATACGGAACTCCCGAATGACTCCATGAATACCTTCGACGAAATGGAGATGCCCTCCTATCAGAGATTCGCTAGTGTGAATAAACGCATTACCGTGACGGCATTGGTCAACAAAAGGATTAGACCGAATGAGACTTGGGTTCAATGTGTTACCCGATGGCGAAATCTCTGGTCAAATACAACGCATCGATGAGTTGCAGCCATGAGAATGCTCATAGCCACACTTGACCCAAATTCAAAGGCGTTCTCGTATATGGCCCTCTTCAAGCCGACAGCCTTCTAAGAGCTCATAGATAAAATGACTCGATTAGATCAGCTAAGTCAAGACCCTTCATCATCTGATGAAGATGAATGAAAAGCGGAGGTAAGGTGGTATTTGTCGCCAACGCTCAACAAAAAAAATAAGTGACTTTGAAGCAACTTGTCACCAAAATAGCGACGACGTGTGTACTCGCTCCCCCCGAGGTATACACAGGACGCATGTTTCTCACTGGAGGAAGAATCTCTACGTAAGATGGTCCTTTCTTCTCAAAGAATAGAAAGGATATCAAAGGGCTTACAAACGAGTCCTGCAGTCAAGTGGAATATCCCACTTGAACCCAAAAAAGAAAAAAAAGGGTATGTCCACAAGCAAAATAGGCACAGATGAAAACCCGAAAGGGCGCCGTGAGTAAAACAGCAGGACTACTGACGATGTTTGTGAAAACCTGAAAGGGCGCAGACTCATAAAAAAAATGGTACGTGCGTAAGCAAAATGGGCACGGATGAAAACCTGAAAGGGATCCATGAGTAAAAACAGCAGGGCTACCGGCGTGTCTGTGAAAACCCGAAAGGGCGCAGACTTGTAAAAAATTCATGCACACTTGCAAGGTTCTCTCGACCTTGTAAGGAGAAAATACCTGCGTGAGATCCTTACGACTGATAAGGGAGCAATACACTTAGGAATTCTCACGATTCCTAGGGAGAAAATACACCTACGAGATCCTCACGACTCGTAGGGAGAAACACCTTTATGAGACCCTTACGGCTCATGAAGTCAAAAGCCTTAGTCGACAGGATTTTAACCCTGTCTGCTAAGCCACCTTTGTTCGAATCGACAGAAGAAAATGATGATTCACTCTTTGCAATGTCCCAGTGGTAGCGATGCTGATGCCTAAATTGGTATCAAATTCCAAGTCCTTTCACGGCAAATGATGATTCGCTCCTAGCAACATTCCAGTCGCGGTGATACTGATGCTAAGATTGGTATCAGATCTTGAGTTCCAGACTCGCAAAAAAAACGGTATGTCCACAAGCAAGATGGGTACGAATGAAAACCCGAAAGGGCTCCGTGAGTAAAAACAGCAGGGCTACCGGTGAGTTTGTGAAAACCCGAAAGGGCGCAATCTCGTTAAAAGACACTTGCAAGGTTCTCTCGACCTTGTAAGAAGAAAACTACCTGCGTGAGATCCTTACGACTCACAAAGGAGCGATACACTTAGGAATCCTCACGATTTCTAAGGAGAAGTTACACTTACGAGATCCTCACGACTCTTAAGGAGAACCCTCTTATGAGACCCTCACGGCTCATAAGATTCAAAAGTCTTAAGCTATAGGGATCTGAACCTGTTCTTAAGCCATCACCTTTCTCAGACTGCCCCACAAACGGTTTAATACTGACCCTTGTATATAATCTATGGGCACAAATAATCATTTCCTTGCCGAGTCCCACAACGACAAGGAATGCCCTTATTTGATGAACAAACACTTGTAAATCCTCTCGACTTATAAGGAGAAACCACTCTTGTAAGATCCTTATGACTTATAAGAGAACACACACTTAGGAACACTCACGATTCGTAAGGAGAAAATGCACCAACGAGATCCTCACGATTCGTAGGGAGAAACACCTTTATGAGACTTTTACGGCTCATGAAGTCAAAAGCCTTAGTCGATAGGATTCTAACCCTGTTTGCTAAGCCATCTTTGTTTAAATCGACAAAGGCAAATGATGATTCGCTCCTGGAAATGTCCCAGTTATAGCGATACTGATGCCTATATCGATATCAAGTTCCAAGTCCTTTCACGGCAAATGATGATTCGCTCCTGACAATATTCCAGTCGCAGCGATACTGATGCTAATATTGGTATCAGATCTTGAGTTCCATACTCGAAAAAAAACGGTACGTGCATAAGCAAAATGGGTACGGATGAAAACCCGAAAGGGCTCCGTGAGTAAAAACAGCAGGGCTACCGGTGAGTTTGTGAAAACCTAAAAGGTCGTAGACTCATAAAAAAAATGGTACGTCCACAAGCAAAATGGACACGGATGAAAACCCGAAAGGGCTCCGTGAGTAAAAACAGCAGGGCTACCGGCGAGTTTGCGAAAACCCGAGAGGGCGCAGGCTCGTAAAAAAATTCGTGCACACTTGCGAGGTCTTCTCGACCTTTTAAAGAGAAAACACCTGCGTGAGATCCTTACGACTCACAAAGGAGCAACACACTTAGGGATCCCCACGATTCCTAAGGAGAAATTACACTTACGAGATCCTCACGACTCGTAAGGAGAACTCTCTTATGAGACCCTCACGGCTCATAAGATTCAAAAGCTTTAAGCTACAGGGACTTGAAACTGTTCTTAAGCCATCACAATCCACAGATTGCCTTGCAGATGGTCCAATATTGGCCCTTGTATACAATTCACGGGCACAAATAAACGTTTCCCCAACATAGTCCCACCGCTGACGAGGGATATCTTCATATGGAGAACGACACTTGTAAGTCCTCTCGACTAATAAGGAGAAAGCACTCTTGTGAGATCCTTATGACTTATAAGAGACCATACACTTAAGAATCCCCACGATTCTTAAGGAGAAAATGCACCTACGAGATCCTCATGACTCGTAGGGAGAAATATCTTTATGAGACCCTTACGGCTCATGAAGTCAAAAGCCTTAGTTGGTACGATCTTAACCCTGTTTGCTAAGACACCTTTGTTCGACATCGACAAAGGCAAATAATGATTCGCTCCTGGCAATATCCCAGTTGTAGCGATGCTGATGCCTAAATCGGTATCAGATCCCAAGTCGCATACTCTCGATAAAAAATCAGCGGGCCAAAAATGCATATGAAATAGCCGAAATGATGGAGCAACTTGCAACGAAATCAGCAAGTAAAATATATGCATAAAAAATAGCCGAAATGATTGGGCAACTCGCAATAAAAAAAACAGCGAGTAAAAATAAAAAAATAGCCGAAATGATTAGGTAACTCGCAATAAAAAAAATACAGCGAGTAAAAAGAAAAAAATAGCCGAAATGATTGGGCACCGCGAAAGGTAGCCGAAATTATCGGGCAATCGCGACTTTCGCGATACAAAAAGCTGAAATGATAGAGCATCGTGAAAAGAAAAAAATACGTATAAAATGAAACTTTTACCCTGCAGGCGAGTCCATACTGTCCCCTGTATACAATCCATGGGAATAAACGAAAAGAGAACCACATTTCCCTAGATTTTGTCGAAGGAAAGCCAGGTCTTGACAGCGACATCTAAAGCCTAGAGATCAGCAACGACGTCCCCCCTCATTCTAGTAGGACACGGATGCAACATCACCAATCGAAGCCACGACAAAGTCCCTAGTTCCAAGACTCTAAGGTTCACAGACAATCTAGAGTCAAAACACCTGACACCGCAGAAAACGGAGAAAGTCGATCCACGACAGCGTAGAAAATGGAGAAAGTCGATCCCGACACCGTAGAAAACGGAGAAAGTTGATCCCCGACACCGTAGAAAACGGAGAAAGTCGATCCCCGACATTGTAGAAAACGGAGAAAGTCGATCCCGACACCGTAGAAAACGGAGAAAGTCGATTCCCGGCACCGTAGAAAACGAAGAAAGTCGATCCCTGACACCGTAGAAAACGGAGAAAGTCGATCCCCGACATCACAGAAAGCGGAGCACGTCAACCGTGACACTGCAGAAAGTGGAGTACGTCAAACCTTGACACCGCAGAAAGTGGAGTACGTCAACCCTGACATCGCGGAAAGCGGAACACGTCAGAAAATGACCCCGTCTCGGAAATACGTCATCCAATGACTCCGTCTCGACCCCAGGGAAATCAGTGTCCTTGGCTAAAGCTCTCGATTCAGGGAAATCAGCGTCCTTGGTGAGAACCTCGATTCACGTCAGCCTGCAAGGAAATCAGCGTCTTTGCAGGAATCTCATGATTCGTTTCGACCCCAGGGAAATCAGTGTCCTAGGCTAAACCTCTCGATTCAGGGAAATCAGCGTCTTTGGCGAGAACCTTTCATTTCGCGTCGACCCGCAAGGAAATCAATGTCTTTTTAGTAATGCCTTGATTCTTCTAAACCCCAGGGAAATCAGTGTCCTTGGGAAAAACCTCGATTCAGGAAAATCATCGTCCTTAGCGAGAAACTCGATTCTTGTCGACCCGCAAGGAAATCACTATCTTTGCAGTGTTAGTTATATGTATGCCTTAGAGGCCATTACTATACATAGGATGTATATTGTAGTGGATACTTGGACATATATAGGGAGGACTTTCTTGCTCGACATGATAGTAAGCTATCTGGTTGCTCTTTACTTTAACGTGTACACTGATTGTCTCTCTGTTACATGTTGGTAAAGCCCTTAGGATGTGTTCTTGACTACCTGGACTATGATGCAGATCATACTAGTGGGGACATGGTAGTCCATAAGTACATCCTTCAAGGTCCCTAGTCGTGGGTGTATCGAGACGGGGCATCGATATACCAGAGTAGACTAGCGTATACCTTCTCGACCCATACAGATGGGCGATGGATGATCCCATATCCATTGGTGTTTGACATCAGAGATGATATACGGGTGCTCAGTGGAGACTGGGTACACTGGACGGACTCGCCGAGAACTCCCAGATGGTATTATACCTTACGTCAGATGGCAGTTCTCTGGTGACACTGGTACAGAGTAGTCTGTTGACCCGAGATCGTCATAGAGTCTTGTGTGATTCTCACTGTGCTTTGATTTCCACCTTACTACGTCCAAGAGGGCGTGCAAAACGGTGGGTTTTGGGTACAGTCCCGAATCACATGGAGGCAATGAGCGATAGGAGGGGATTCGTCTCTCCCGGTATAGGGAGTTGATGTTGCGCTGTGTTCGATTGGCTATAACCGGAAATCCCTGGCCAGGGTTGCTGAGATTTACTGGTAAGTGTTATCAGTAGTATCTCGAACTGTTATAGACCTCATATCAACACGACTTATCGAGCTACTGTGGTCTGACGTTTACCACCCCTAGGCGAGATATGCGACATATCAGACGATCAGACCGGACTGTACGATAAGTGTTACTGGTTGGATTCACAGGAGTGTGAGCGGGCTTGCTCGTTGATCTTCTGATCGCTCAATACCCGGGTGGCCGTTACGTTTAGCAGACCGCTTGCGGCTTGTGGGTGTTTGATATGATCATCACCTGCTGCCGGCGTATTGACGAGTCTTTAGAGTCCTACACAGAGGTTTCCTGGCTCAAGCGAAACGAAATAGGAGCGCATATGAGATATGTGCGGGACCGAGAATAATACCAGTATGTGATACTGTATTCTATTCTCGCGATTTGTATCATTGGACGGTTATATGAGATATAGCCGGGTTACCGAATCAAGTGTTGATTCGATACATTGATACACTTGATATTAGTCGGTTATATGCAGTATGACCGGATCATTAAATCAAGTGTTGATTTAGTGATTTAATGTATAATTATATATTTGATATATTACTTTACATTAACTAGTATTGGTTCACTTAAGATTATTTTCTCACTAGATTGTGCACATTGTATATATGATATATTTTTGTGCACTTGTTTGTATCATGTTTGATGATACATGCAAACTTGGGTGTGTGTATGCTTTAAACTATGATTAGGTTAATGGTTAGGGTTTGATTTACTCATTTATTTATTCATTTATTTTTTGGGAAAAAACAAATATGGTGGCTTTCTTTGTTTTATTCTTGGACTTTCATGAAGATTCACCATTTTGTTTTTATTCTTAAACCAAACCATTACCTAAACCTTAGTTTATTCTCTACATGAGTTTACCTAACCCATGGTTGCTATATGATAAGAATCACTTGAATTTTCTAATTAATTAATTCCTTTCCTTCTTCTTCATCTTCTTCATGAAGAAGGAAAAAGCTTGCTAGAAAATTCTAAGTGATGATTCCAAGTAAGAAATCCAAATCCAAAGTGAACCCACTTCCTATTTCTTCATCCTCTACCACTTGCCATGTAGTATTGGGTGTTTTCTTCACAAGTTTCATGACCTAGTGAAGATGGAGCTTGAGTTAGAGTTGGCTCGACGTAGATCATCTTCGGCATCGAAGTCAACGACCTAGCCCGCTCATTTTCCCGACGAAACCATCGCTAGAGTCCGGGATCCCGGTGATCGCAGCGAAGGGACGTCATCACAGAGCTAAAGAAGTGGTGGACCGGATCTACAAAGGTTGTATTTCCATTCACTTAGTAGTTAAGTTGTTAACTTGTTGTTGTTTCGCCTTTACCTCTAGTAATCAATCTAGTTTAGGGTTTCTCGGCACCGGAAAATTTTTAATTTGGCATGGTTTATGCCTTGTGGAACCTCATGTGTGTGCCTAGGAACCCTACATGCAGGAATCTCTCAATTCGTCTCAACCCTCCAGGGAAATCAGTGTCCTTAGTAAAACCTCTTGATTCAGGGAAATTAGCGTCCTTGACGAGAACATCTTGATTCGTGTCGACCCGTAGAGAAATCGGTGTCTTTGCAGGAATACCTAGATTCGTCTCGACCCCCAGGGAAATCAATGTCCTTGGCAAAACATCGATTCAGGGAAATCAGCGTCCTTGGCGAGAACCTCGATTCGTGTCGACCCACAAGGAAATCAGTGTCTTTGTAGGAATCTCTCGATTCGTCTCAAACCCAGGGAAATCAGTGACCTTAGCAAAAACCTCGATTCAGGGAAATTAGCGTCCTTGGCGAGAACTTCGATTCGTGTCGACCCGTAAGGAAATCAGTGTCTTATAAGGAATCTCTCGATTCGTCTCAATCCTAGGGAAATCAGTGTCCTTGGCAAGACCTCTCGATTCAGGGAAATCAGCGTCTTTGGCGAGAACCTCTTGATTCGCGTCGACCCACAAGGAAATCAGTGTCTTTGTAGGAATACCTCGATTCGTCTCGACCCCCAGGAAAATCAGCGTCCTTAGCAAAAACCTCGATTCAGGGAAATCAACGTCCTCGGCGAGAACCTCGATTCGCGTCGACCCGCAAGGAAAACAGTGTCTTTGCAGGAATCTCTCGATTCGTCTCGACCCCCAAAGAAATCAGTGTCCTTGGCAAAATCTCGATTCAGGGAAATCAGCGTCCTTGGTGAGAACCTCGATTCTTGTCGACCCGCAAGGAAATAAGTGTCTTTGCAGGAATCTCTCGATTCGTCTCAACCCCAGGGAAATCAGTGTCCTTGGTAGGACCTCTCGATTCAGGGAAATCAGCGTTCTTGACGAGAACCTCTCGATTCGCGTCGACCCGCAAGGAAATCGGTGTCTTTGCGAGAATCTCTCGATTCGTCTTGACCTCAGGGAAATTAGTGTCCCTGCGCATGAAAAGAAAATTCTCTTGTGAGATCTTTACGACTCTCAAGAGAAAATGCACTTAGGAGTCCTCACGATCCCTAAGGAAAAAATCACACCTACAGGATCCTCTCGACTCATAGGGAGAAAAGTTTTTATGAGACCCTCACGGCTCATAAAGTTCAAAAGTCTTAGGCGGCAGATCTGAACCTGTTTCCTAAGCCATTGCTGCTCTACAAGGAGGTAAAGATGGACCATATGCGGGCCACATTTGCCAAAGCCATATTCACCAATGACATAAAGAAGTTACTTACGGGTCCTCTAGTCCGAGTAAAGAAAACTGAACGCAATGGAAGTAAACAAGGAGGCAACTAACCAGGGATATTAATGGAGAAATATAACTGGTTCACTAGTCTGGATCTTCACGGTCTTCTTAAGATCAGACGAATCCACCTCTATCACTGAGCGTGCATACTCAGGTCGTCAGGACGACACAATAGCAATATTATAATAATATTAATGAGTCAAGAAAATAAAAGTAATAATGATGGAGATAATAAATGCAGGCAATCGATATGTCAATAAACAAATGCATTGTATGATCTGTGTCCCTATCGGTTTCTAAGTCACTTTGAAATTGAATTGTGTAAAGGGATGATCATGTTTAATGAGGGTCTCGTACGTACCCGAGACTACGACCCACTGTTGCCCGGGATATAACCCTGTCAGCCAGACCGCCAGATCCAAACCTAATATATAAGAGTCGCTGTTCGAATGATCATCCTCTAAATCACTGACCTCGCTAAAGACAATTTTCTTTCCACTTCGATTTCCCCATTTTCCCCCAGATTTCACTATCTATGAGTATGGGCTAGTTGTGTACAAGTATGCATCAATAGCACTGCTATATTCACTATTCACTGTATTGTCACTATCACGAACCATTCACTTTTCACTGGCGTACTTGACACTCCTAAACCGATACCATTCACGCTCGACAATTCATTGTACACTGAAACTTAATAATGACACGCACTATCGCTAGGGGTATTACAGTCGGGTAAAACTGTGAATTATGCCACTACACAATTTATATGCAATACAAGCCATTATGCATCTCATGAACTTATAAAAATCGCATTAAATCATACATTCAGAATTAAGTAAAATGATACAAAAGCGGTAATAAGTAAACTCAGTTGGAAGTTTAACGAAATTGATTTCAAGTCAATCGGATTTCGGGTTCGCAAATTACAGTCGTTTCATTTTAAGTGTTCGCTGCTGGAAATTCAATTCCTGAACTGAAAGTCTATTTTGTAACATGGTTTTCACCATGTTAGGTTCAAAATTAGGCGACGCTACAGTTGGATAATATTTAGATTTATCAGTCATGTTTCCAACGGATTAGACAGATTGATAACATCCACTGTGCTCTGGGAGTTATGTATTATTTAAGATCGGGATATACGTGCTGTCCCTGCTTGGGACTGCCGTATGTACTGATGGTTTAAAATGTGATTAAAATAGTAAACGATGGTAAAAATGAATGAAATCACTTCCAATAGTTAGCTATCAGATTTATATTCTCTACGGTATAGGGTTTCGCCTAATACCATTTTCATACAGAAACTTGAAAGCATTTCAATTCGAGTATCGACAGCCAGTGCTGCTCTGGACTGCAGTCCAGAGCCGCACTCCTGAATAGTCTCCACCACTGCTATAAAACAGAAACAAGATGTAAATTATATGGGGTTCTAGGTTGTCGAGTCATCTTCGATATGAGCACCCTAACACCACATTCCGGTGTGTATTCAATTTAATATGATTTTCACGAATTTTAGGTACAGAAGGTTTCAGATTCGACGGATCTAAAAGAGGTTGACATTCTATGGTGTTTAAGTCTGTATTTTCGAACCAATCTTTTTACACGTTATCCTTGTCTCTAAAGTTATCTAGTAACAATAATTTCTGCCACCCTAAATAGGATACTCGTACGAAAATACGTATCGAACACCTAAACTAATCAGTTATTTATTGTCGGAAATATCATTCTGTTCGTTCAATTCATAAGAGAAATAACTTACGAACTCCAATATGACGTTAACATGAAGTGTTTGACCCGATTAATACCCAGATACAAATTATTTTAAATGAATACGGTCTAATACTAATCATGAGATATTATCGAATCATATATCGACATATAAGCATTTTAGCATGTAAGCAAGTCTTAGAACTTGCCTGACCACGTATTGATAGCGATATGGCAGCGACGCGGCACAGCGGTGATCTACGGCAATGGCAACGGCACGAAGTGATCGCGACGTAGCCACGAAAAGGGTTTAGCCTCGTGGAGCTTGAACTTTACAGCTCGGTAGCGGCTACGGTGGCGGGTGCAGTGGAAAGGATCTTGGGCTCGGCGTCTCGACTGCGATGGTCCAGACGGCGACGACGTGGAGGCGGCCGGCGAGCGGCATGGGGGTGGCTCATTGATGGAGAAGCTTGCGGGTGATGGGTTTTCGGCGGGGTTCTTGCTCGGGTCGGGAACCTCATCGTGAAGGAGGTGAAGAGGTAGGGACAGTGACGAGGGGAGGTCGATGAGAGTGGTCGGCAGCATAGGGCTATGAGGACTGCAGTCGTGGGACTGAGCTCGGGAATGGTGGCGAGGCGAGCTCGTGTTCTTGAGTTGTTGCGGGGATGCGGGTTGCCGGCTCGGAGTTCACGTCAGAGGTGAAGTTGAGGAGGAGGCGGTTGTGGTGTTGGCGACGGGGGTGGTCGAGGTCGACGGTGTGAGGTCGGGGAACGGAGGCGATGGATTTTCTTGGGTCGTCGGGCGGTGTTGGGTTCACGGGCGTCGGGGTTTGCAATGGGAGAAGGAGGAGAGAGAGGCGAGCGGAGGTAGTGGAGGTGATGACGAGGCGAGGTCGAGGGTACAGAGGGGTCTGAGCTCCGACAAAGTGTAGCGAGGGTCGGGTTAGGTTGCAGGGGTCGGGTGATGGCTTGCAGGTCGGGAAAGAGGGGAAGGAGGAAGTGATAGAGGAGGGTGAGGAATGGTCGACGATGACGAGGAGGGGGTCGCTGGTGACGGGGCTTAGGTTTCGGCGTGTGTTAAGGTTCTGTGGTGTTGGGTCTCTCCGAGGAGGCGGGAAAACAAGAAGAAAGAAACAGAGGAAAGAGAGAGAGAGGGCTGTGGGATAAAATTTGGTTAATAAAATATTAAATATTATATATATATATATATATATATATATATATATATATATATATATAGAGAGAGAGAGAGAGAGAGAGAGAGAGAGAGAAAACGTGTGAGGGAGAGAGAGATAGATATTCACACAGAGAGAGAGAGAGAGCAAACGTGTGAGGGAGAGAGAGAGATATTCACAGAGAGAGAGAGAGAGAGAGAGATATTTTTGGTTGTCATTAATTAGGAAAAATACGGTGTTAAAGAGGATATTATTAGGATTTAGAGTAATTAATAGGATATAATGATTAGATTGATTTTTTATTAACGAGGATATAATGAGGAATAAATGAGAGTAATGGGGAAATCAATTGGGGTTTAAAGGGAGTAATTTTTTAATTTGAAAGGGTTGAAAGGAGCTGTTGGGGAAATGAGAGTGGAGGGTTTGGGCTAATGGGCTTGGGCCTCAAGAAAATTTAGAAGGAAGAAGAGTGAGATTAAATATGGACTTGGGCTTAGGGTTAAGTTTGTTTGAGACAAAATAATTAGAATACAATACAAAAATTTAAAATGGGTAAAACATTTTATTTAAATATCGGTATTGGCGTAGAAAAGGGACTGGGTATTACATTATACCACCCTTACAAAAATTTCGTCCTCGAAATTAAAAGAACGAAAAAGAAAGCGGCGATACAAATGGCTACTCGAAAAAGATGTGGGAACTACGAACGGGTATTCCCCTCACTTTCCCAGGCAGATTCCCCATGTGAACGACCGCCCCAAGACACTCGGACTAATGGAATGACTTTATTTTTCAACACCTTCTCTCTACGGTCGAGTATAGTAGTATATTGCTCTACATAAGTTAAATCGGCACCCAAAGTCAATTCAGAGTGTCGAGAACTTGACTGTCGTCATGAACGTAGCGTCGCAATTGTAACACAAGAAATTTGTTGTGTACGCCCGCTAACGAAGGGGGTAAGGCAAGACGATAAGCCATTTCTCCGACTCGCTTCAATACCTCGAATGGTCCGATGAAATGGGGACCGAGTTTCCTGCGACTTCCAAACCTGATAATACCGCGGGTAGGAGAAATCTTCAGAAACACATGATCTCCGACCTCGAGTTCTAGCGCTCTCCTGCTGGCATCCGCCCAACTCTTCTGTCGGTCCTGAGCCGTCTTAATGCGCTCTCTGATCATTTGAACCTTGTCTATCGTTTGAACAATAAGTTCGGGGCCCAATAATTTTCGCTCACCCACATCATCCCAACAAATAGGAGATCGACATTTCCGTCCGTAAAGTGCTTCGAATGGGGCCATCTGGATGCTAGCTTGGAAACTGTTGTTATAAGAAAACTCCACTAGATGGAGGTGATCCTCCCAAGAACCTTGAAAATCTAGCATGCATGCCCTCAACATATCCTCGAGCGTCTGAATAGTACGCTCGGACTGTCCATCCGTCTGTGGATGGTAAGCCGTGCTGAACTTGAGACGTGTACCCAGACTCTCCTGTAAGCTCTTCCAAAAGTGTGAAATGAATCTAGTGTCCCGATCCGATACTATACTTACCGGAACTTCGTGAAGTCACACTACCTCTTGCATGTATTTCTCCGCAAGCGACTCTGTCGACTGTCCCACCCGGAAGGGTATAAAGTGTGCTGCTTTCGTAAGACAGTCAACGATAACCCAAATTGCATTGTTGCCTCTTGGGCTCCGTGGTAAGGCAGTCACATAGTCCATAGTGATGTGCTCCCATTTCCATTCGGGTATCGGAAGCGGTTGCAACATTCCGGCTGTTCTCTGGTGTTCGGCCTTTACTTGCTGACATACTAAGAACTTGATACAAACCGTGCAATCTCTCGCTTCATCCTGTTCCACCGATGGTGCTACCTCAGATCTCGATACATTTTCGTGCCTCCCGGATATACAGAATAAGCTGAACTTTGAGCCTCAGCTAGTACTTCTTCTCTAACATCACCTTTGGGAACGCAGAGTCTGCTACCGAATTTCAAAGAACCGTCTCGATATATGAGTAAGTCTGTCCTCAGCCCGGCTTCCACCTGCTCTCTGAACTTCTGCAGTCGAGGATCATTAGCTTTTGCGGCCTTAATGCGATCTACAAGAGAAGATTGCACCTGTAACTGCCAAAACTGCCTGATTGCACTCGGTGTAACAACCTCTAGTTCGAGCTTCTGAAAATCCTCAATGATGCTTCTCTGCCTGGTCAACATCATGACCGCTGGCTTGCGACTGAGGGCGTCGGGTACAACATTTACTTTTCCTGGATGATACTGTAAGTCCAAG
The DNA here is from genome assembly GCA_030015575.1 of Agapanthus africanus. Taxonomy (NCBI): domain Eukaryota; kingdom Viridiplantae; phylum Streptophyta; class Magnoliopsida; order Asparagales; family Amaryllidaceae; genus Agapanthus; species Agapanthus africanus. Next base: position 36,992,992 of record CM057339.1, read on the forward strand.
TCATAGTCCTCCATTAGTTCTAGCCATCGACATTGTCTCATATTCAGTTCTCTTTGAGTGAACACGTATTTCAGACTCTTATGATCCGTGTACACTTTCACCTTTTCGCCCAGTAAGTAATGTCTCCATATCTTCAATGCGAAAACCACTGCGGCTAACTCCAAGTCGTGGGTTGGGTAGTTCTCCTCGTGATTCTTCAGCTGCCGTGAGGCATAAGCAACTACCCGACCGTGTTGTATCGGAATGCAGCTTAAACCTTTCCCTGAATCATCGATGTGTATCACCAAACTACCTGAATCGTCTGGCACTATAAGAATTAGTGTCGTGGTCAATTTTTGTTTCAGTATCGCAAAAGCCTGAGTACACTCCTCTGTCCATACATAATGCACTTCCTTCCAAGTCAGCTAAATTGGGGTCAAGTGATTACAAGGTTCAAGGATGAGATAAAGTAATTACTTGTAATAAAGGAAAGAAATATTGTAAGAAGGATCAATTTATGAATCAAGCGGGCTTTAAAGGTACAATACTCTAGGAAAATTCGATTGAACCAGAACTTTATTATTCAGAAATTCTTGACAGAGTACAATTGAGAGATAAACGTGGCCCTAAAATATACATCATTTTTATTTGCTCCTAAGAAAAGAAAATAAGTCGCGTCAGTCGCGATTGTGGAAGTTCAACAAGTTGCGATAAGTTCTCGCGCTAAGGTGGGGGCGTCCATTCACATAGTGCCTTGCCTGAATATCTGCTTGAGTTTCTTCAGTCTCGAGTTCCTCTTCACTCGAGATTTCATCTTCCCACTCCTCCTAGGCTGGAGCTTCGTCTACAGATTCTTCCCCTATAAGGTTTTCTTCTCCTGGCTCTTCCTCTTCGGCGGGAGCTTCCTCATCGGAATTCTCCTCCAAATGCTCTGCCTCTTCCGGGTGCCTTTCTGGATCCTCTTCCATAGGGTCTTCCTCAGGATTCTCCTCTTCAGGATCCTCACCTGGATCCTCCTCTACCGCATTTTCCTGTGGATCCTCTTCTATCGGGTCTTCTCAGTGGCGGCGTGGTCGGGTCCGGTTTGCCCTGAAGGACAAAACCGTGCAGTTTCGGCCAGAGCGGAAAATACTCTCTGTATTGGGGGTGGGGCATGACTGTTGGATATATGTATTCCCTAGAAGCCATTATATGATAGTGTATGTATCGGTATGTGTGTGTGTGTGTGTGTGTGTCCAGGGGACATTCTTGCTTGACATGATAGTATGCTATCTGGTTGCACCTTTTATCTTGACATGTTCATTCGATCATGCTTTCATTCATTTGTTACATGTTGATATAGCCCTTAGGATGATGCAAGACTACTGAGATTATGATGCGGATCATACTAGTGGGACATGTGGAGTCTATGAGCACATCCTTGAAATGTTCCTAGTCATGGGTGTATCGAGACAGGGCATCGATATCACCAGAGTAGACTAGCGTATAGTTACTTGTCCCATATGATGGGCGTTGGATGATCCCATATCCATTGGTGTGGTGACACCAAAAATCGTATACGGGTGCTCAGTGGAGACTGGGTACACTGAACGGACTCGCCAAGAACTCCTATGTGGTATTATATCTATCGTCGGATAGCAGTTCTCAGGTGACACTGGTACAAATTAGTCTGTAGACCCGAGATCATCATAGAGTCTTGTGTCTCTCCCACTGTACTTTGATCTCCACCCTACCATGGCTCTACCGAGTCGTGCAAACAGGTGGATTTTGGGTATAGTCCCGAGGCACATGGAGGCAATGAGCGATAGGAGGGGTTTCGTCTCTTCCGGTATTGGGGGTTGATGTTGCACCATATACGATTGGTTATAACAGGAAGCCCCTGGCAAGGGCTGCTGAGATTTACTGATAAGTGTTATCAGTAGTTTCTCGATCTGTTATGAGCCATATACCGACATGACTTATCTGAGTTATTGGAGTCGACGATACCATCCCTAGACTTGATATGCAGCATATTTGACGAAGAGACCGGACTGTACGGTAAATGTTGCCAGTTGGCTCAACATGAGTTTTAGCAGGGTTGCTTGTGTTTCTTCTGATCGCTCAATATCTAGGAGCCGTTACATACTGCTGTTGCCACTGACGATTTATGGGCATGTGATGTGATCACTGCCTACTGGTAGCGTATTGACGAGTCTTAGAGTCCCGCAAAGGAGTCTCCTAGCTTAGGCGAAATAATTTGGGGTGCATATGTGATATGCGCGGGAGCTCGATTAAATGCATGTATTGGATACCGTATTTTATTCGGGCGTTTACTATTGGACGGGTCGTATGTGATATGACCGGGTTATTAAATCAAGTGTTGATTTAATATTAAGTCCATTAGCTCATTTATTAAAACCTATTTCTTATGATGTGATGCCAATCTTTCTTTCTCGGTCGGTCGTAAACAGCCCTTTGGTCAATTAGCCTATTCCAATCCTATTTCCGTTTAGGACGCGTCACATCACTCGTTCTTTTGATGAGAAGTTTTTCTTCCACCCACGGGTACCAACATACTCTAAGGCTGAATCAATATGTTCCAATTTCTGGCCATGAGTGTATGTATATGTTGATATGGATGCACACATGCAAGCATACATGTGTCATGGTTGATGATACATTGGTGGTAGCAATGCAAGACTCACATAGTAACAATTTTTAGATATTTTGTTTATTTGAGAAAAGCAAAATGGGATTAAAATCATGGTTGACTATTCAACGCTCTTGAGTTGACAAAGTCAATGGTTTCTTTTGCCCATGGTTTTGGCCCATGGTTTTGCTTAAACTCAAGTTACAAAATATCTAGATATTTTGTAACCATGGTTTGGCATGACGACTTTCTCTTACTCTCTTGAGTTTAGGGATGGTTATCATATTATTCTCTTGAATTTGTTTTGTGCCATCTCCTTCTTCCTCTCTCTCCTCAAAGCTCACTAGGGTTTCAAAAAAAAGAGAAAGGATTAAAAAGAAAAGGTTTTTAATTGAGATCCAAAACCAAATCACCAATCTACTTTAGTCTTGCCCGCTTGTGTAGAGTGTTAGCTTCTTCTTCATCCTTGATCAAGAGAAGCTTGGAGCTTGGTGCAAAGAGGCTTTGTGGTGGATCATCGTGGACTTGGAAGGACACAAGCTAACCGGTTCAAACCTTAATTGATCTAAGGAGTTTAGGAGGAGGTCTACAAAGGTTGTATTCTCTTCCACTTAGTGTTAGACACTTGTAGTATATGATGCTAGCATGTTGTTACTCTATTTTTCTAGTTCGATTCATGGTTGGAATTGTTTAGCACCCTCTAAAATTTTTGTTATAGCATGTGTGATGCACCCCTAAACCTAGTGTGGTGCTATAGAATCCCTACAGTGGTATCAGAGCCAAGTTAGAAACATAGTTGTTAGATAGAATACGGAAACGAAACAATTCCTAATTAACAAAACTGCAACTCTCAAAATTGCTTCTCTGTCGAATTTTAAAAGTGCTCAGAAAATTTTTCAAACAACTGCAGAAGCCTACTGACACAATTCCAAGAGCACAGAACAAATTTGAGTCAAACTCCTCGGATTTTGTCCAACCCCCACCCCTAAAAATCCGATGTGGTCGGCCTCCCTTCCCCTGTTTTGCCCAAAAAAATTTCTGTGCTCTGGTGTGTAGGTTTTGGGGTTTCAGGTATTGTTTGTTTAAACCAAATTTTCATGTGATGCAAATTGTACTTAGGGCCTTATTCGAACTATTTCGTAGTCGTATTTTTTAACATTGTAATGCTAACTTGGACGATATTTGACAGTTCAAGCGAACATCAATCACCCCCCATTACCCTCGCTGAAAATTTTCAAGTGTTGGAATTTTTTTAAGTTAATTATATTCGATAGTCGTGCAAGTAACTCTATGGACCCTCTAGAAGAACAAAAATCTTAACTCGATTCTATGCCCTCGGAACCGCGACTGAACCCTAGGGTTTGACGTAGTTCCACGGTGTCATAGACGAGGCATTGGTTTGGGCCTTCTACGGATGAATCATAGGTACTATGGCTCGTTTTTTGAGTACTTTAACTTTGCTCAAGTGTAGAGCTCATCGGGGTAATTTGTGGGTGCTTGTTGATTCGATTGAAACGTTTAAGATTGTCTAGATATCTGTGATGTGATACAATAATTGGAATCTACACTAATTAGTTTTGTGAAAAGTAATTAGTTGCGGGTAAGTCTAATATTTCGGTCTCGGTAGAATCGGGAATCTTGTTGAATTACCTGGCTTTTTTTGAAAAGGTGTTTTAATGGTTGAGAACTAAATATAAGATTTGCATTGTTAGGCATGAAATCCTGAATACGTGATATTCCGGATTTATGATGTCTAAAGGCGGTGTCGATTCCAATTGTTGTAGTTTTTTCACTTTCTTTTCTGCGACCGTAAGTATAGTATGTGGTGTATCCTCAATATCTTGTTCATTCGCAACAAAATATTTTCTTTGTGTGTCGGTAAAAAAAACATATTTTTTTGGAGTCGTTGCTATACATCAACGACAATTGGGATACGCATACTTACTTACGTTGATGATATGAGATATTATGTGTTGCTGAGATATGATGTGCATGATCGTCGCGAATGAATAACCGGGGGTTTTATGTGAGATGGGAGTTTTTCTTTTCATTCATGTAAAATTAATTGTATGTAATATTCTTTTATTGGGGCACTTCCGGGTTGAGGATGATGTCACCATTGTTGTATATTATTTACTTTTTCGCATTAAGATAGACCTAAGGAGGGGAGCACACGTGACCGGGTTCTAGGTTTCAGTAGGAGGCCATCTAGAGGAGTCGAGACCGGATCTCCTAAACTCTAGAATTGGTAGGGTTACTTGCCGCTCTCGTAGGGGTCTAGGGGTGTGGGATTGGCTACTCATCGCGACCGTGGAATCCGTATTTTCTATTGTTGTCTAAATACAAAATACGGACCTCCTAGTATATCCTATATTTTCATATATGTGCTTCTGACGTGGATATTCTGTAATGTGATTACTTTATATGCTGAGACGAATGGTATTATATATATGATATATAATAAACGTTGCTTATGTTTTGCATCCACGCTAGTCCCGCCCCGCTATGCCATTAGTTAAGTAACCTAACGGTCCATAACGGGACATTGTGGCGAATGTGGATGGTATAAGCATACGTTCTATTTTCGTTTCTTTTCTGTAATGGCTAAGGACTTAAATAATGGGACTACATTAATATGATTAATGTAAACAAAAGAAATCTAAAACGATGTTGTAGAATCAGATTTGAAACCTACTCAACTTTTTTTTTATGAAAAAGCAAGATTTTAAAAGGCGGAGCTTAAGCCACTCCTTTTAAAATCAATAGATTCTACAGTGATATCAAGTTCGAAGAGTTAAAGGTTTTCTTAAAAACTATACGCAGCCCTCCGTCATTTTAGGAAGTAGAGTACTTAGTATTCGTGCTACGTATGTTGATTATAGTCAAGGCGTAGTGTATGGTAGCTAAGTGATGTCTTCCTACACACCATATGATGGGATTAATTAGAACATTCATGTGATTATGTTGATTATAGTCAAGGGTCATATGGGTGGGTCTAATTAATCATGAAATGACGGGTAGAACTTGACTAGTACTTATGATACGTTGATTATAGTCAAGGTCATAAGTGGTAGGGGTAAAAACATATCGGGAGTTTCAAGTGTTGAAATTTGCAATGAGATTGCATACCTTCTATGTGATAGTAGGATCCCGATCCCACTGTGAGTAATAGTTGCTCTCGGGAGAATTTTGCACTTTACAATTAGCTAACTCATTAGGTGTCTAGAAAGGTGTCAACGGGGCTACGCCTCTGGGAAAATGAGGTTTATTTTAATTAGGTCCGTGCGAAAGCACGGGGAGCCTTTCTCAGAAGTACCGGAACTGGCCTGGCTGAACGGTTAGCGAAGTTGTAGAATATAATTAATCCTGGCTAATTTTTTCCTTTTAAGGTTTGGAAGAGAATTTGATAAAAGCAGTGGGAGATATCGATTAAATAAGATAATAAACCAATCTAATCTTTTCAAGAGCTTTCGCTGAATGTATTCTTTTCTGTCTCCTAATGGCAGATAACTATGACTGGACTTAAGCTACTATTAGAGAAAAATAAGCTTACCGGACCGAACTATAAAGACTGGTTGAGGAACATTAACATTGCTCTCCCATATGATAAAGTATCATATGTCCTCACTGCCACAGCCCCGCTCAAACTAGACTCTGAATCTTCGGTTGCGGATAGGAAGATCAGCAAAACATGGGATATTGACTGTGTCACCGCCAAATGCCTCGCGCTTGCATCGATGGACAATACACATCAAAAGCAGCACGAGGAGATGGATGTTCAATCCATCTTTCTCCATACAAAAGAGTTGTATGGGGAGCAATCTTGTATCTTACGATACGATTGTTGGCTATAGTGCCTTCAAGGCAATTATCATAGTCGCGGGCTTGTGATTATGATGATTGAGTGAGGACCTATACCGATAGAACAGCCTTACTTAAGATGATAGTATGCTATCTGGTTTGTCTTTATCATCATGTACATGTTGATAGAGCCCATAGGATTCTTGCTTGACTACCAGTATTATGATGGCGATCATATATGTGGGAGCTGGGGGTCTATAAGCACATCCTTAAATGTCCCTAGTCGTGGGAGTATCGAGACTGGGTATCGATACTCCAGTGTAGACTAGTGTATACTGATCGAGACCCCGATGAGAGATGGTGGCCAGGTCTCACAAGCTATTGGTGTTAGTTTGTTTACCTAAGATAGTATACAGGTGCTCATTCGTTATGAGTACACTGGACGGACTCGCTGGGAATGTGCTAGTTGGTATTATACCTATTGTCAGATAGCAGTTCCCACGTGACATGTGTACAGGTTAGTCTGTCGACCTGAGATCATCATTTGTCTCGTGTGAGTTCCCACTGTGCTTTAATTACTACCCTACCACGGCTCAAAGGAGTCATGGAAACAGGTTTTAGTTGGGTACAGTCCCGAGCCATATGGAGGCAGTGATCAGATCGTCGGGGATTCGTCTCTCCCGATATTGGGGGTTGATGTTGCGTTGTGTACGGATGGCCATTACCATAAATCCGTGGCCACGGTGGACGAGAATTATCGATCGAGGATCGATAGTTTCTCAGGTGGTGATGTGGTTTCATACCGACACTAAATGTCGCGTTGTTAGGGGTCTGAATTTAACCACTCCCCTAGACTCGATATGCGATACTCTTAGACAAACAGACCGGACTGTACGGATAGTGTCATTGTCAGGCTCAGTAGGGATTCATGATGAGTTTGCTCGTCGGCCTCCCTTTCGCTCAATACCTGGGTAGCCGTTACGTACAGTTAGTGCCGCTGACGTGCTTGTGGTTAAACCCATTGCCAGCGTATTGACGAGTCTTTAGAGTCCCACACAAAGGGTTTTCACGGTTCAGGCGATATGGTGTAGATCACGTATGTTGATACATACAGGTGTCCGATTAAATATGTGCAAATGCTGCGCAGACTTTAATCGAACGGTTGATAATACTAGCGGCTTAGGATTAAGCCGGATTATTAAATCAGGTTTTGATTTAATAATTTACATATGTATTTTTATATATGTATTCTAGTATTATTGTTCGCTATTTATTTTCTCTCTTGGCTATTCGTATTTTTGTACGAATACGCGTATATGTATTTCGATACATGTACCGGGAAGTATTCCGTATTTTATACGGAATAGCTTCTAGAAGATGCCACCTCATTTATATGATTTTTCATTTATGAAAATTCATTTGTTTTATTAGTGAGGTGGAAAAGGTGACCTGACTTTGGGCATGGGTCAAAGCATGGACTTTGAGGTATGGTTTGCTTTGTTTAATTGGAAAAAGAAAATGATAATTTTTGGGGGGATGAGAAAGGGGGGCCGGCCACTTCATTGTGGGGATGTATTTCATTTTGTTGAGGATTACACTTGCATTACTCCCACACTCTCATGCTCACTAAAAGGACTTAGCCATTTTTAGTTGCCTCATGCCAAAGTTTCATCACCCCATTCATCTTCTATGGTTGCTCCCATGAGCACATGAGTTGAGAGAAAATTGTAGTGACACTTTCATACACCCCCACTTTCCATCGCTAGCAACTTTGGAGCTTCGGTTGCCTCGTTTGTTGAGGCTGGTGCTTGCACCGTTTCTCTCATATGGATCATCAGAAATGGAGGAAGGCCGGCAACCAAACATTATCAAAGAATCACTAGGAGCTTGGAATGAAGACAGAAGGACACGGATCAACTCGGTATAACCATTCTAACCTCTCTTTTAGTTTGCTAGTTTAGGGTTTAAGGTCGATCCGGGATTCGGGTAATGGTAGCGCCAGTTTAGAAATTTTTGTTCCGTATTTTGGCCGCGTTTTGATGGCCGGGGCACTGCCGTAACCCTTCATGGTATCAGAGCCACCCTTTAAACCCTTAGCTAGCTAGTTTAGACAATGTTAAAATATCAAAATCGAAACAACCTGATAACAGTGCACTGCAGTTTTCTGTTCTCAGTCGTTTTTTAAAAGTCTTCAAAATTTTTTTCAAACAATTTCAGAAGACTAGTGGCATGACCACTTGACCATACCCCAAATACGAACCCACTTCACCTATTTTGGGCCGAGCACAATCATCAAAATTCCGAGGGGGCCGGCCTGGGTAGGGTATTTGGGGTTCGTTTTTTGGGTGTGGTTTGGTCTCTAGAAACTTGGTGCAGTGGTATTGTTTGTTTAGCACAGTTTTGATATTATGTTATCAGTTGTTCGGGGGCTATTCAGAGTGTTTCAAAGTTGATGTTTTAACACTGTTTAAATGTTTGTATCAGTACATACATTATTATCTGCGACTGTGAATGTCACTTGATCGGTACAACTCGTATAATTGCTATATGTCTTTTAGACGGGTTTATGAACGTGACATTCACGTTGATGTTCTGTGTTGTGCTGTGATGTTGGTTGGATCGTCATGGTGGATAGCTATGGTGCAATATTAGTATAGTTTAATTTCATTTGTACATTTGATATTACGGGGCGAGCGTCCGACATGTGGACTGCCGTCACTGCCAGTTTGTATATCATTCTTTTAGGGCACGACCGGGATGCGGTCGATGTCAACCTTGTATATTTTTTCTTTTCTGTACTAGGATTACCCCGCGGTGGAGTGCACGAATAGCTGGGTTCTAGAGGGCAACGGGTTCACATCTCATGGCGTTAGGACGGAGGGGACCTTACTCTAGAATTGGCGGACATTCACTGCATTCGTAGGGGGTATAGGTTGACCCAGGAAGGGTGCTCAAGTTACCGGATTCCGTGAAGTGCTGGGTGACCCATTCACGTTGTTGAAGGGGGCTGCCTCGCTTCTGGTTTTGTGGATAACTTGCCGCACTCGTAGAGGTCTTGGTTTTCATTGCACCGGCTATCCACACGATAGGGAACGTCGGGTCTCACTTGTGGCCCAAGTGAAACCCGGGGCTCTAGATTATCCACCATTCTGTGATATTTCTGTGATGTTTCTTTATATCATGCCTGGGACGATTGTTATATATTTATATATATACTAGTAGATGTTCTATATGTTTTGCACCCGCGTTAGCCCAGTCCCCGCTCTATTGTTAGTTAAGTAACCTAACAGGTGATGACGGGACTCAGTGGCGAATACGGATGGCATATACGTACATTTTATATTCGTTCTTTTTTGGTGTGATTAATTGATGGGACTGCATTGATTCTTATCAATGCGAGGAAAACAAACTTATATATGATGTTGTTGGAACCAAGTTTTTTTTAAAAACTGACATTACAAACATTCTCTTTTGCTTTGCACAGTGGTATTCGGTTATGAATATCCAGCACCTCATTTGACGAGGCAAGGGTCGAGATCCCTTCACAGGGAGTGACCCCTTGGGTAAAAGCTTGCGTCAACGTAATAACTTTACTATAGTCGATTCTTTTGCTTTGCATCGTGGTATTCAATTTGGAATATCCTGCACCTCATTCGACGAGGAAAGAGCCGAGATCCCTTCACCGGGAGTGATCTCTTTAGCAAAAGTTTTCGCCACTATATATTTATAAAACCACTTGGATTCCTTCAACGATATCAAGTTCATTACGTTAAAGGTTTTTCGCCAAAAACCAGCCGTAGCCCTCCATCATTTCAGATTAGTATTGCTTAGTATTCGTGCTACGTATGTCGTGCATTGCCGAGGCGTAGTGTGTGGTAGCTCTGTAATGCTTTTTTGTCGTATGGATGTATGGATTGGTTAGGACAGTCGTACAGTCATGTTGACTGTGTCAAGGACCCGTATGGGTGGGTTTAATGCAATCAAGAAAATGACGGGTTGAACTTGACTAGGACCCTTTGATATGTTGACCGTGTCAAGGTCACTTGGGTTCTAGGGGTAAAAACATACATCGGGAGTTTCAAACATACAAGAAACTTGCCAAGCTTGCGCATACTTTCTGGAGTGTTGTAACTTGAGTGGATTCCGTCAAGTTATCATGCGATGATAGTTGGATCTCGATTCCCACTGATGAGTAGGATTACTCCTCGGGTAATTCCGACTAATTCTCCTTTTGGGTTTGGAGGAGAATTCGAGAAAACAGTGGGAGCCATCCTGATTAGATAAAGTGATTGACCATTCTGATCTAGGTTAGAGTGCACGCTGAGTGTTTCTTTTCTTGCTCTCTGGCTGCGACTATGACCCGACCCTAAACTAAAACTCATGAACCAAATTGACCGAACCTTCTTAAAACCCTTTGGATTTTGGAATATCACGGTGTCGCATATATCATTGCCACTTCTATATCACCTTTGCATTTCTCTAGAACAACCCGTATTACTACGAACATCCATTTCCATTGGATAAATCCATCGTATAGTTACATACGAACTCGAAGGAACTTTTTCGAGCATGGATTCTGGTTCTGGAGAGATTGAATATGATTATTCGGTTGCCTTTTCCCTTTACCTTCTCTCAGGTTGTGAGGGCTCCTAGGATTAGGAGAGGGTACACCTATTATGTTTATTGGATAGTCTTCCTCCAAACCTTAGGCTGGTGCTGAAGGGTAGGGAAGGAAGAAAACTAATTAGCCTAAAGGTGGTGTACAGAAGGTAATAAGTAAATACATATAAAAGGATTAGAATAACGGCAAAGAAAATTGCGACTGCTATCATTCACGACAAAGCCGTATATACCCCTGCCACTCCTACATCCACTTTAGATTTCTCCAGAACACTCTGCATCACTACGGATATCCACTTCCATTAGATATGCCATCGTATAGTTACATACGAACTCGAAGGAATTCGTTCTAGATTCGAGAATGGTTTCCGTTCAGGAGAAACAAAATAGGATTATTCAGATGTCTTTTCCCATTATCTTCTCTCAGGTTGCGAGGGCTCCTAGGATTAGGAGAGGACACATATTACGCTTATTGGATAGTCTTCTTCTAAATCTTAGGCTGGTGCCGAAAGGTAGGGAAGGAAGAAAACCAATTAGCCTAAAAAAGGTGTACAGAAGGTAATAAGTAAAGATATAATAAAGGGACTGGAGTGAGGGCAGGTAAGTATATGGTTACTGTCATGAATAAGGTTTGTGGAAGTGGCGTTACTAGGTATACCAGTTAACCCCTTTTTGAAACATTTTCATGTTTCAGTTTCACTGTGCGATATTAATTGAAAACTGTTTTCCCAATTGGAATCTAACTCCAGGGTATATATTTACCAGATCAGTTTCTCACATCTGTATGTTATTACGGATGGTGAGTGGGAGTAAGATATTGGGAATTGGGTGATTAGATCCTCATTATATCGGAGTTCGTTGTAATTGGTGATATTTGAGGAAATCATCTGGTTTTTGCCGGATGGCAAATATTTGGTTTTGAATATCCGTTGTTATGCACCAATTTCAAACTGATATATCTGTACATTTATTTTATAAAGTGAGATATAACTTTTTGATATTATGTCTGTGACATTTACCTATATCGGTTGGTGATTAAGTAAGGTGCATTCAACAGCGGTGTAATTCTTCTTAACCATACTACAGTTTTTCAACCTACGACGCACAGGGTTTGAGTTGTTGAACTCAGGGGACTTATACAAACCATTGTATGTTGTCCAGTGTCCATTAGGACAATGGGGCTGGTACTCGTATTATATTCTGTTTACTCATGATTTCTCTTATTTTAGACAGGTATTTCGTTGAAATACAAGATTCAGATTTTAAGAAGTTATAGGTATAAGAATAAAGTAGAGAACCATTTATTAGAAGTATCAGGATTCTTTGAAGTAGTCGAAGATGTAGATACTTATGTTTGGTATTCCGTTGATAGTAATAGTTTTGAGAACTTGCTTCTCTTTTGGGTTACTCATATATGGATGCACTCTTAGTTGAGTAACGCTGATTGGCATTTTTTCCATTTGGTTGATATGTACGGGAGACAGCTGCATGATTTTGAATCTGGTTCCAATTAAATTAGTGCTTTTGTTTCTATATTAGATATATATAGAATCAATTTATATCTTAACGATGTTAAGGTATAGCGAGTTGTCCGGCTGATGCTTAAAACCAGAATTCGGATAAACTCAAGGCACGTTTCAGTAATGGCTATTTGTGGGTTATCCCGGGCTTTGACGAGGGTTAACTTTCTACCATCAGGAAGATCAATATTTATATTGTTCTTGACTCGCCACAGTTTTAGTAAAATGGATTTTTCCAGAAAACAAAAGTGGGAGTATGGTAGAACTGGAAGTGATTCCAGAACCACAAACGATTACTGAAGATTTAATAGAACTTGAGGATTCAAATGGTTTCGACATTCCATTAGCCACTCCGCAGATTTTAGTGGGTAACCTCAGGCACCCGAGAGGTACTTCGGTCTTCTCAGTGACGGTGACAGAGAGGTTCTTGTTTACCCAGACTTGTCATTGCTGCTGTTCTAGACTATAAGACCCGGCAGGAAGATGAGTATAGCGTCGTTCTAAACTAGTTTTGGAAGTGTACGTGTATATGACTCTGCCAGAGGGTTATTGTAGTCAGTGGGAGCAGCGGAAGCATAGTGGGCAAGTAACTTATGTCTATTTATAGACTAAAGCAGGTATAGCGGAAATATATCATCTATTTTTGATGTGACAGTCATAGGCCTTGACCTTATCAGAATAGAAGATGGATCTGGTAAGAAGGTAGTAGAGAGTGATGTCCGGGTATTGGGATGACATGTACTTGGTAGGAGGAGATATTCCTGTACTACGATCGGTTATACTGTGGTTGTCACAAAGTTGTTTCTCCATATAGGATATGGATATGATATCAGGGTTTCTGGTTACTAGATCTATGTTTTTAGATCTAGATTTGGAAAGTATCCCAATCTGGGTACTTTGACATTGTTCTAAAGGAATTTTAGAATGGACGATTCCTGGCATGGTGGTGTATCTGCAGGTGATGGAGTCACCCTCTCTAAAGGTGTCTTACAGACTAAAGGGGAGAGGGATCCGCATGATTAGCATATCACTTGCTTAGGCAATTGAGTTAATCATGAAATGTCAAGTACCACACCAGATGTTGTTTTTGCACTAGCTGCAATAAACATATATTAATCCAATCCTGGAGAAACATTGGAAAACAGTTGGTGAACGTAAATGGATGTTCTTGGGATATGGTAATGACAGCCTCCTTCAGGAGACGGTTATCATTTCAGGCTTCTAAGGTGACCTGGATGACAGAGTGACTGTCAGAGTTATAGTTTTTTTCTCTTCTGAGGGGCAGTATGTTGGACAGGTGGTCCAAGTGGATACCGTGGAAGGTATGGCGCGGGATACTGATTAAATTCAGTGGACGATACAGTCTAAGAAGTTTGCTGGATTTGGAGTTAATTTGTGAACTGTGTCCCATTAGATATCCAGACAAATTCTAAGACAGGTATTGCTCATTTCGGGAGATAGCTTTCTCCGCGAATTTGAGATATAGAGATATATAGAAAGAAACATTGGAGCGGATCCACTCACTGAGGCTATATCTCGAACGCAATCATTTTTCGCAAACGGGCTTTGCGAAACTGATTAGTAGAGAAATTGGGTGTTCAGTATCACACGGGCTGTGAGTCTGCGACATCGCAATAATTGGCCTTAAGTGCAAGTGGGAGATTGTTGGCTATAGTGCCCTCAAGGCAATTATCATAGTCGCGGACTTGTAATTATGATGACTGAGTGAGGACCTATACCGATAGAACAGTCTTATTTGAGATGATAGTATGCTATCTGGTTTGTTTTTATCATCATGTACATGTTAATAGAGCCCATAGGATTCTTGCTTGACTACCAGCATTATGATGGCGATCATATATGTGGGAGCCGGGGGTCTATAAGCACATCCTTAAATGTCCCTAGTTGTGGGAGTATCGAGACTGGGCATCGATACTCCAGTGTAGCCTAGTGTATACTGATCAAGACCCCGACGAGGGACGGTGGCCAGGTCTCACAAGCCATTGGTGTTAGTTTGTTCACCTAAGATAGTATACAGGTGCTCATTCGTTATGAGTACATTGGACGGACTCGCCGCGAACGTGCTAGTTGGTATTATACCTATTGTCAGATAGCAGTTCCCAGGTGACATGTGTACAGGTTAGTCTGTCGACCTAAGATCATCATTTGTCTCATGTGAGTTCCCACCGTGCTTTGATTACTACCCTACCACGGCTCAAAAAAGTCGTGCAAACAGGTTTTAGTTGGGTACAGTCCCGAGATACATGGAGGCAGTGATCGGATCGTCGTGGATTCGTCTCTCCCGGTATTGGGGGTTGATGTCGCGTTGTGTATGGATGGCCATCACCATAAATCCGTGGCCACGGTGGACGAGGATTATCGATCAAGAATCGATGGTTTCTCAGGTGGTGATGGGGTTTCATACCGATACTAAATGTCACGTTGTTAGGGATATGACTTTAACCACCCCCCTAAACTCGATATGCGATACTCTTAGACGAATAGACCGGACTGTACGGATATTGTCATTGTCAGGCTCAGTAGAGGTTCATGATGAGTTTGCTCGTCGGCCTCCCTTTCGCTCAATACCTGGGTAGCCGTTACGTACAGCTAGTGCCGCTGACGTGCTTGTGGTTAAACCTACTGCCAGCGTATTGACGAGTCTTTAGAGTCCCATACAGAGGGTTTTCACGGTTCAGGCGATATGGTGTAGATCACGTATGTTGATACATACAGGTGTCCGATTAAATATGTGCACATGCTGCGTAGACTTTAATCGGACGGTTGATAACGCTAGTGGCTTAGGATTAAGCTGGATTATTAAATCAGGTTTTGATTTAATAATTTACATATGTATTTATTCAAACAGAATGGTAGTACAAGAGCCCAGAAGGAACAAATCTCCTCTTCTGGCTATTCATATAACTTGCCCTCGCCGCCATCTTTCTCTGCTTCCACAATCCCCATGCAGTGTAGTAGGCTATGCAACTTTGACGGAAGAACCTCTATCGGGGAGATGTAGGCCCTTCTCAAAGCTCATGAATAAAGGAGCTCCTTTTGTCTGGGATTGTTCCCCTCCGAACGGCGGCCGAGATGTGGGACGTCTCGCCTGAGATTCGGGGCAGATGCTAATTGGTGCTATCCGTCCACCTCTCCGAAGATGCCAAGTTGATTTATGGCATCATGTATCGGAGGTTTAGACGGATGCGGCCGATGTAGCAGACTTCGTCAGATTCCCCCTCATCTGAGGGGTTTTTGATTGTGGGGACGCTCTTCCCTACAGGCGCAAGCCCCTGCAGTTAATTACGCTACCGCATCGCGGTAACAACTTTCTCCTTCTCCAGCTGGTCACTTCGTGTCGTGGGTGTTTATTTTATGTTTTGTTGTCCGTGGATTGTTTACGGAGACCGAGTTATGTCGTCGCCCGTAGGGCGTGGACTAGTCCAAATCCGTATTGTCTTAGATTTGGGTTTGGGGGTTTGGTTTGAGGATACGTTATCCATATTTGAGGCCACGATCAACTCAAACGTTTGTTAAGGATACGTTAGTCTAACCTGAGACTAAGATCAACTTAACGGGATCGTTTAGATCCGACAAAAGAGTATTTGGGCTCCATTGTTCCAGTTTAGGGACATAGTGGTCCATTTAATGTATGGCCGTCGGGACCCGTCACCTCTCTGACGACGTTGAAGGATTACAACGACAGATGTCAGAGGAGTTCAGAGATGTACCCTTGAACCAGAGTTAATTGGGGGGATCTATAGTCCAGTTTGGGACTAAAGTCTGTTTGAAAGGTTTAAGGATACGTTAGCCATATTTAAGGCTAAGATCAACTTAAACGGGATCGTTTAGATCCAACAACAGAGCGTTTGGGCTCTGTCATTCCAGTTTAGGGACATAGTGGTCCATCGCTAGTTTAAGGACATTGCGGTCCATGGGTAGTTTAAGGACATTGCGGTCATTGTTAGTTTTAAGACATCTCGGTCAAGGTTAAGGACGTCGTAGTCCATGGGTTTAAGGACCCCACAGTCCATTGTTAGTTTTAAGACATCTCGGTCAAGGTTAAGGACGTCGTAGTCCATGGGTTTAAGGACCCCACAGTCCATATCAATGTGTGGTCATCGGGACCCGTCACCTCTTTGAAGACGTTGAGGGATTACAACGCCAAGTATCAAAGGAATGAAGAGATGTACCCTGGAACCGGAGTGGATTAAATAGTCTTTGGCCCAATTTAGGATCAAGACCAATTAATTATGTTATGAGCCCATTAGCCCAATTAATTACGAATTGAGGACTTATGGCCAGCTTGGGCTAAGTCCAATCATGTCTGGGACATCGGCCCTCCTGTTGGTCCCTTGAAGGAGAGGCTTTGCCTCTGGCCATTTAGCCAATTGGGCCAATGTCTAGTGTTAAATACTAAAGACCAATCAGTGTTGAACACTGAGAATGAGATTGATAAGTCAGTGTTTAACACTAGAAGATAGTTGGTGTCAACACCAGCAACAAGGCCTTCAAATTAGTGTTAAGCACTAAAACAGACCAGTGTTAAACACTGGCAACAGAAATCCCAAATTAGTGTTGAACACTAAGGTAATCAGTGTTGAACACTGCAAATAAAGTTCTTTGCTTAGTGTTGAACACTAAGGCCAAACAACGTTTTAACACTGAATTCAGGGGTTCCAATTTAGCGTTAGACGCTGAGGCAAGAGGGGTCACGTTGTAGCAGGTGAGGGCGCCCTCCCTTCGTTTGTTCTGCTGAGAAGATCGCATCTTTTGGAGCATCACGTGTCATCACATGACGGGTGTTTGAATGGAGTATGTTAAAGCCTCTGCCAAGGGTCACGTGGGTCACGTGAGGCACTGCCTCAAAGGGCTTTCTGTAGATCTTTTGGGGGGGTCACGTGGTGACACGTGACCCTGCTTTTCTGTAGTTGTTTAGAAGATCTGTTAATCCTTTTCAGGAATTAAATTCCTCGTAGGGTTGAACCCTGACAATAATTTCAGAGGAATTAAATTCCTAGTTCCTTTTGAAGAGTTGAACTCTGAATTTTCTGTAGGAATTAAATTCCTCATATATGTGAAGAACCGAATAGGGTTAAACCCTAATAAAAGCTTTAAGGAATTAAACCCCCACTCTCCGTTAGAGAATTATTCTGGGGAATAAGATTAAGGGAATTAAATTCTTGTTGTTTTAACAGAACTAAGTTCTTAACTAGGGTTAAACCCTGATTCTTTTCATTCTGAAGGAATTAAATTCCCATAACAAAGGGTCAAACCCTAATTTTATTTTGAAGGAATTAAATTCCTATAGTTCTGTGAGAATTAAATTCTCGTGCTTCCATTCCCTCTCTATGCTTTGGATCTGCGTGGCAGGATCTCAACCCATTGAGAATTAAATTCTCAACTCAAGGGGAGATGTGCACTTTACAGATCCTCCATCAAAGAGAGAAGAAATATGTCCTTCTGTTTTATATCAGAGTTAAACTCTGTTGAGAATTAAATTCTCTTTTCTTTCAATGAAACCTTCCCTTTCTTACCTAGGGTTTTCTTTTGCAGAAGATCTAAATTCCTCTAAAGTATCAAGGCTCTCTCTCTTTTCTTCCCTCTGCCTATATATTCTTTTTGTGTGTCTCTTGGCTCCTATTTATAGGAGAAGCAGCCGAGTTAATTAGCTTTTGATGAATCTTTCATTGAGAGATTTGATTTGTATCCATCATTCGTTTTGGACCTTTGGATTATTAGGTGAATTTTATTCACCATTGGATTTTAAATCCAGAGATTCTCCTTTGTTATTTCGGTTAGATTTTACGGGGAAATCTTCCCAAATTCGAGATTTTCCCATAGATAGATGATATTTAATCACCTTTAAATCTTTAATTCAATCGGTTACTTTTGGAAAGATTTGAGAGGTCTTTTCTCAGAATTTAATTCTGTTAACAAATGGGCTTTGAAGTCGGTCACGTGTGGCCACGTGACTCTTGGTCACGTGTGGGCACGTGACCCCTCTTGGAACGAGCCCTCTTCTTTCTTTTTGCGCTCTGCTTTCTGGTCGCTGCTTAACCGTCACGTGCCACCACGTGACCCCTGGTCACGTGTGAGCACGTGACCCTCGTCTGGAGCCTTTTTCCGGAGAACAAATCTGCTGCTTTTGATTATCACGTGCCAACACGTGACCCTGGTCACGTGGGAGCACGTGACCTCTTCTGAAGCCTTTTCCTTGATTTGATTAGGGAACCGGTTTGCCTTTGAAGCCGTTTTTAATTGTCACGTGCCAACACGTGACCCAGGTCACGTGGGAGCACGCGACCCTTTCTGAAGCCCTTTTCTTTGATGTAGTCGGGAAACTGAATTTGCCTTGCCGATGCTTTTAGATGTCACGTGCCAACACGTGACTGCTGGTCACGTGTAAGCACGTGACCCTTTTCTGAAGCCTCTTCCGTGGGCTTTCCTGATTTTAAATCAGGAAACAAATGCCCCCACAGCGTTGTTCTCACGTGTCCGCACGTGAGTGCAACGCTGTTACCTTTTGTGACCGTTGGATTCCTCTAGGAATTTGGGGAGATGAAACGTTTCCATCACCTCTTATAAATACTCATGTTTCTTCAGTAGAGCCTTCACTTTGTTCATCTTCTTCTTTTGAGAACTTTTTCCCTTGAGAATTTAATTCTCGCTTCCAGAGCTTAGTTCTCTGTCTTGAAACAATCTTCAGAGTTTAACTCTGTTCCGGTGACCCTTTTTCCTCAGGTAATGTTCTTGGACAAACAGTAAATTTTCACATTCCTTTGGATTTTAAATCCCAAAACAAGGGTTTTTACTCTTTTTCAACAAGGAACCCATTTTTCTTCAAGTTTTTCCATAAGAACAGGAAACCACCTAACTTTCGAACTGTAGATCTGGTAGGGTTTAGATGATCTTTGGGGAGATGATGATGGCGTTTCAACTCCATGGAATTTAATTCCTTTCAAAAATATTTCTGGGAATTTAATTCCCTTTTCTTAGTAAGGAATTTAATTCCAATGAAGAACTCAGTTTCTTCACACGGAGGCTTCTTGGGGGCTCTCGACCCGAGGTTATTCTTCTGCAATTAATGCAACAGGAGCTTGGTAATGATTCTCATGACCTTTATTTCAGGTATCATGGATGCCCATCTGTATGGTCTTGACGAGATTATTTCCTATGGGAATATTCATGCACTGGGCCGCAGTCAGAACCAGGAGTTCACCGATGCTCAGTGTGCCGAGATCATGAGCCGTTTTGACGAGTACAACCATCGGCTACTCCCCCGTCGCTCTTCTCTTCTGAGGCTGATCGTGCTGGCGATCCGGGAGGCACTTCCTCTCTTTTGCACCGGCATACCGCTCAGGGTCTTGGACACTGCCGAGGATAAGGTACATTCGGTGTACCTGATGGGCTTGATCTCAAAGAGGAGGCGAGATCACCTTATTGATCTCTAGCACCAAGCCTTTCAGCAGTCAGCCATACTTGCCGCCTATCGGAGGGTGGAGGATATTCGTGAGGACCCCGATGCTTGCGATCGCGAGAGGAAGCATACTCGGGAGGTTCGAAATGCTTGGAGAATCTTGGACAAAGTTAATCTTGAGTTTCTCAACCCTTCCCCCGCGTCTGAAGTCTTACCATTGTAAACGTGTCATCTTTATTTTGTATGAACTTCTTGAAGTATGAGTGACAAGTTTTATTATGTCTTTCCCTGCTTGCATGCCTTTCTCTGGGATTTTATCATTTTGCTACTGTTGTTGCTGATGCTTTCAATATGCAGGGTGCTACTCCATTTTTAGTGCACGTCAAGTTTGGGGCTTACGTGTTCTGCACGTGGGGTCCTTTGATGGGGCTGTTCAAAATTTTTCCATACCATATATATTTTTTTTTAGCGCACAATATCAGATGCAGAAAAGGAGCCTTGGAAATAGTTCCATCTCCCTGATTTTCGATGCCTTTCCTCTTTTTTGGGCCTTGGAAATAGCTTCATCATGCAAGATTTTCCGCGCTCAATACTTAATGCACCTCTTTATATCTGAGGCCATAGCATTCTTTTCCCTTCACAGAGAGATTTATTTTTCCATTTTGGTGTGATTTGTCTTGAGAAACAACCGAACGCCATGGCCTGCAATCGCCCTCATGCTCGTCGACAGCTATGGGAAGTTCCTGTCGAGGAGATGATCCCCCGCTTTGCTGCCCGATTGGTGGATCCATTCCTTACCGATGACGAATGCGACTCGGCAACGTACGAACTCTCGATCCGTAGGGGGTCCCCCCTCCCGATGGGGTCCCTCTGGCTCCGGATGATTCTCATGGCCGTGCTTGCCGACATCCCTCCTCACCCAGCGGGGATGACCCTGGCGATGCTTGACGCGGCTGAAGAGAAGCTCGAGGGTTTTCACGAGGCCTGTTTGATTACTCAGGCTTTGAAAGATCGCTCAGTTCATCTTTTGAGCGAAATAAGAGCCCGACGAGCTGTTATGTCTGCTTTTGCAGATGAACATGGCGCCAATCGATGGGGAGCGACTCCTCGCGAGAACCGTCGCTTTGATATGCTGGAGAGAGCGGAGAGAGAGATGGAGAATTTTGTTCTTTGCCTTGTTAACCCTTGTGCCACTGATCCTGTGTTTGGTGACCTTTTCCCGCTAGCGTAGTATATTAGTCTTTTTATTGTATGCTTTATGCTGAACTTCCATATAGGCTCGGTACTCGTATGTGTGTTTTCGCTTGTATAAATAAACTTTGTGTTCATCTTATGAAAACTTTCTTCAATGATCAACACTATCATCATGTCGTACGCACATTAATGCTTCGAATATTATTTCTTTATCGGACGTTCATATAATCGCGAACACATACTTGATAGGACAAACGTCGGAAATTTTCTCGTTGCTTTTCATACCGGGTGACGTGAGCGCGTTTTAGATCGATTGTTGCTGTCGAATGGAAGCCTATTTATACGGTCTTGGGCGTGTATGTCCTGTTTCCAAGGTCGTGGTCACGAAAGTGAGCTTACGCGGCCTGATAGGGCGATACGTGGCGAACATATTGTTGTGCGAGAAAAGGGCTCGTCGTAAATTCTCGGAGAGGGAGTTGGCTTCCAAGACGCTGGGCGAGCTTCAAGCTAATCTTACCGCCAAGGCCGACAAAGCGTATGAACTCTGGCGGGTGCTTCAAGAGTCTATCAGGGAGGTGGCGACTCTTGATAAAGCTGCCGCGTTCACTCGTGAGAGGGTCGAGGCTCATAAAGCCACCGAGAAAGAGCTTGAAGGCCGGCTCGCTTCGTATCAGGCCCAGCAGGCTCAGGCGGAGGCCCGTCTTCTGGAGATCTTGCGTCATGAAGCCGTGGCTCAGCAACAGAACGATGAGCTGGTAAAATTACTGCATCGCCCGCCGGCTTGAGGACTTGTATCTTTTCCCCTTTTTTGTACATACTCATGAATGAGAGTATCTTTCTTTTTTGTTTCTTTCGTGAATTGTACTTTGTATCCATTTTGGTTTATGAATAAAAGATACAATTTTCCTCTCAATGGTGTGTCCCCTTTTTATTGAATGTATTCTGCGGATATTCTATCTTGATCTCCTTGCAGGACAGCGATGGCTTAGGATTCAGGGTTAAGATCTGCTTCCTAAGACTTTTGCATTTTATGAGCCACGAGGGTCTCATAAAGAGTTTTTCTCCCTACAGGTCGAGAGGATCCCATAGGTGTAAGTCCTTCTTAAGAATCGTGAAGATTCTTAAGCGGGTTTTCCCTTGAGAGTCGTAGGGATCTCACAAGAGAGTTTTCTTCCTTACAGGCCATGAGGGCCTGCAAGTGCTGGATGTGGTCGCCCTTGCCCGTGTTTCCCGGGGCCATGGGGCTGCTCCAAGTATCGTAGTTTAAAGACGTCGCGGTCAAGGTTAAGGACCTCATAGTCCGTGGATTTAGGGACTCCACAGTCCGATGTTAGTTTTAAGACATCACGGTCAAGGTTAAGGACCTCATAGTCGGTGGATTTAGGGACTCCATAGTCCGATGTTGGTTTTAAGATATCACGGTCAAGGTTAAGGACCTCATAGTCCGTGGATTTAGGGACTCCACAGTCCGATGTTTGGTTTCAGGGACCCGTCACCTCTTTGAAGACGTTGAGGAATTACAACGCCAGGTATCAAAGGAGTGAAGAGATGTACCCTTAAACCAAGGCAGAATCCGTAGGGAATCGGGGTAGTTGATCGTTAGTTTTAAGACATCGCGGTCGAGGTTAAGGACATCATAGTCCATGGATTTTAAGGACTCCACGGTCCAGTATTTTCTCTGGATGCTTCACACGGGTTCACTGCCGTGCTTGGCGAGGACCAGGCTCCGCTCTGGGCGTTTTCCGCGGGGTCAAGGAGTGACGTTATCCGCGTTCCACGTAACCAGGAATTTTGCACTAGATGCTTCACACGGGTTCACTGCCGTGCTCGGTGAGGACCAGGCTCCGCTCTGGATGCTTCACACGGGTTCACTGCCGTGCTCTGCGAGGACCAGGATCCGCTGTGGACGTTTTCCGCGGGGTCAAAGAGTGACGTTATCCGCGTTCCACGTAACCAGGAATTTTGCACTAGATGCTTCACACGGGTTCACTGCCGTGCTCGGCGAGGACTAGGCTCCGCTCTGGATGCTTCACACGGGTTCACTGCCGTGCTCTGCGAGGACCAGGATCCGCTGTGGACGTTTTCCACGGGGTCAAAGGGTGATGTTATCCGCGTTCCACGTAACCAGGAATTTTGCACTAGATGCTTCACACGGGTTCACTGCCGTGCTCGGCGAGGACTAAGCTCCGCTCTGGATGCTTCACACGGGTTCACTGCCGTGCTCTGCGAGGACCAGGATCCGCTCTGGACGTTTTCCACGGGGTCAAAGAGTGACGTTATCCGCGTTCCACGTAACCAGGAATTTTGCACTAGATGCTTCACACGGGTTCACTGCCGTGCTCGGCGAGGACTAGGCTCCGCTCTGGATACTTCACACGGGTTCACTGCCGTGCTCTGCGAGGACCAGGATCCGCTCTGGACGTTTTCCACGGGGTCAAAGAGTGACGTTATCCGCGTTCCACGTAACCAGGAATTTTGCACTAGATGCTTCACACGGGTTCACTGCCGTGTTCGGCGAGGACTAGGCTCCGCTCTGGATGCTTCACACGAGTTCACTGCCGTGCTCTGCGAGGACCAGGATCTGCTCTAGACGTTTTCCACAGGGTCAAAAAGTGACGTTATCCGCGTTCCACGTAACCAGGAATTTTGCACTAGATGCTTCACACGGGTTCACTGCCGTGCTTTGCGAGGACTAGGCTCCGCTCTGGATGCTTCACACGGGTTCACTGCCGTGCTCTGCGAGGACCAGGATCCGCTCTGAACGTTTTCCACGGGGTCAAAGAGTGACGTTATCCGCATTCCACGTAACCAGGAATTTTGCTGATTATATCCGCATTTCACGGGATGAAGTTTTGACTGTTGGCGATACGTATACCACCGAGCCATGGAACTGGAAGTTGCCGCTGTTCCGCTTAGCTTGAAGTTGTGCCCGTCGTTACGAGACGAGTGTTGGGATGATCTCTAGGTCGCTTGTGGCCCGTCAAGATTTAGCTTCTTTCTTTGGTGAAACCTGGGGGGAGGTATGTTCCCTTTTTTGTTTACGCCCTTGGAATGTGTACAGGGTGTGATGGAACATCACCTGTAGGGCATAAATTTTATTTTTATTTTATTTCTTTTTCCGCGATGCTCTATCGTTTCAGCTTTTATATCGCGAAGGTCGCGATTACCCCATCATTTCGGCTATTTTTCGCGGTGCCCAATCATTTCGGCTATTTATTTATTTTCTACTCGCTGCTTTTTATTGCGAGTTGCCCCATCATTTCGGCTATTTTTCATGCATACATTTTTACTTGCCGCTTTTTATTGCAAGTTGCCCCATCATTTCGGCTATTTCGTATGCATGTGTGGCTTGCTAGCTTTTTCGCCGCAAGCTTGGATTTTGGACACCGATTTCGGCATCAGCACCGCTACAACTGTAATATTGCCAGGAGCGAATCATCATTTGCCTCTGTCGATGTTGAACAAAGGTGGCTTAGCAAACAGGGTTAAGGGTCCTGTCGACCAAGGCTTTTGACTTCATGAGCCGTAAGGGTCTCACAAAAGTATTTCTCCCCACAAGTCGTGAGGATCTTGTAGGTGTATTTTATCCCTAGGGATCGTGAGGATTCCTAAGTGTATGTTCCTCTGCAAGTCGTAAAGATCCTACAAGAGGGCTTTCTCCTTATGGGTCGAGAGGACCTACAAGGGTTGGACATATCCCTAGTCACGGGTGGGACTTTGCTGGGAAAATGTTTATTCGTGCCCGTGGATTGTATACAAGGGTCAGTATTGAGCCTCTTGTAGGGCAGTATCGAAGGTTGTGGGGGATTTGCTTAAGAACAGTTTTAGGTTTCTGTAACTTAAGACTTTCAAATCTCATGAGCCGTGAGGGTCCCATAAGAGAATTCTCCTTACGAGTCGTAAGGATCTCGCAAGTGTATTTTCTCCTTAGGAATCGTGAGGGTCCCTAAGTGTGTTGCTCCTTTGTGAGTCGTAAGGATCTCACGCGGGGGGTTTCTCCTTACAAGGTCGAGAGGACCCTGTACGTGTCTTTCAACGAGGTTGCGCCCTATCGGGTTTTCACAAACACTCGCCGGTAGTCCTGCTGTTTTTACTCACGGAGCCCTTTCGGGTTTTCATCCGTGCTCATTTTGCTTATGGACATACCGTTTTTTTAATTCTTTTTCTCTTTTTTTTTACAAGGTCGCGCCCTTTCGGGTTTTCACGAACACTCGCCGGTAGCCCTGCTGTTTTTACTCACGGAGCCCTTTCGGGTTTTCATCCGTGCCCATTTTGCTTATGGACATACCGTTTTTTTTATCATTTTTTTTATATTTTTCTTTTTCTCCCTTTTTTTTTGTCAGCCTAAGGATGTTGCGGTAGTAGTTTAGGGACGTTTCGGTCCGTCGTTAGTTTAAGGACATTTCGGTCCGTCGTTAGTTTAAGGACGTCTCGGTCTGTTGATAGTTTAAGGACGTTTCGGTCCGTCGTTAGTTTAAGGACATTTCGGTCCGTTATTAGTTTAAGGACATTTCGGTCCGACATGGAGAAGGCTGGCTACTGCTTATAAAGCTCGAGCTTAGGAAGATTGCGAGCGGATATAGTCGTCGTTATTTATCATTGACCTAGGCCGTGGCTCATTAAGCGTAGTATCTCTTTAGGAAGCGACCGTTTATTGGCCTGAAAGTCCTTTCACCGTGCATGTCCATGAGTAGATAGGCCCCACCCTGGTAGACCTTATCTATGATGTACGGGCCTTCATAGTTTGGCTCGAATTTTCCCCGCTTGGCTCGATTGGGGATCATAGGCCTTTTGACTACTAATACGAGTTCGCCTTGGCGGAATGTCCTCGGTCGGGTCAATGTTTCATATGAGCGCGTCATCTTTGCTTTATAAGCTTCCAGATTTTGTTGCGCTATGAGCCGGGTTTCGTCGAGGGCATCGAGCTCCTCAAGCCGAAGGTGAGCATTTTCTTCGTCTGTCAGCTCGTAGTGGACTGCCACTCGTAGAGAGGGTAACTCTATCTCGAGGGGGAGCACTGCTTCCGTCCCAAATACCAACGCGTACGGCGTTGTGTTCGTAGCCGTCTTGAATGTAGTTCGATAGGCCCAAAGGGCCTCTTGCAGCCTCTCGTGCCAGTCTTTCTTATTTCGGGACACCGTCTTTTTTATGATCTTTGTCAAGGTCTTATTGAAGGCCTCGGCCAGACCGTTAGCTCGTGGATTGTAAACTGAAGAATATCTCCAGTCTATATTGTGCTGCTGCGCGAAGCGACTAATCTTATGGCTTCTGTAGGCTGGCCCATTATCGGAGATAATCCGCCGTGGGGTTCCAAACCGATAGATGACGTGCGTCTTGAAGAAGTGGAGGATATTCTCCGTCTTCACTTCCCTCAGCGGTACTGCTTCTGCCCATTTGGAGAAGTAATCAGTTGTCGCCAGGATGAAACGATGTCCCCAGGACGATGCTGGCTCGATGGGGCCGACTATGTCAGTCCCCCACATTTCGAATGGCCAGCTAGGCACTGTTGGGTGTAGTGGATTCGGATGTTGGTGGATAAAGTCTCCATGAATCTGGCACGAATGGCATTGCTTCGCATACTCGAGGCAGTCTTGGACCATCGTGGGCCAATAATAACCCATCCATTTGATCTTCAATTTCATTTTCGGGCCTGCTTGGTGAGAACCGCAGAGTCCGTCGTGAACTTTCTGAATGACTCTTTCTGCTTCGTCAGGTCCTAAGCATCTCAGCCACAGAGAATCAAACGATCTTTTGTATAGAGTGTCGTTGACAAAAGCGAAAAATAGAGCTCGTTTCATGAGCTGATGTCTTGAGGATGCTTCTTCGGGCATTCGGTGGGACTTAAAGTAGTCTATGAAGACTTCCCTCCAGTCCTCGGCCTTCTCATGGTCTTTTATTTGTAGAGTCGTCTGCTCAGTCGCCCCCTTTGCTTCGTATAATTCCGGAGATATTTCTGCTGGGGCGAGCACTCGACGGCTTTGTACCACGATTCTGACGTCATCGAAGGTCTCGTCAGCCAGTTCTTTAGCGAGCTTAGCTAACGCGTCTGCTTTGCTATTTTCCATACGTGGTATACTTTCCAAAGTTTAGGAGGGAATTTGGGTCAATAGTTGTTGCACCTTTTCGCCGTATTTCACCAACTCCAGTTTGCACGTTTGGTAGTCACCATTTACTTGACTAACAACCAATTGAGAATCCCCGTATATAGAGAGGTCTTCAATTCCCATGTTAATGGCGATCTCGAGGCCCGCTATCAAAGCTTCGTATTCGGCTTCATTGTTCGTCCTCGATTCCGTTAAGGATAAAGCAAAGCGCATTATCCCTCCTTGTGGGGTTACGAAGATGAGGCCTACTCCCGATTTGATTATGGGGGTACATTGTTTGCGCTTCTTCATGGAAGATGCCCCGTCAAAATAGAGTTCCCATCGGGTATCACCGCCGCCGATCGCGTCGAATGCATGTTCGTCCGGCAAATCGCAGTTCAGAGGAGAACCGGCAGGTACTGGATGCTCAACGAGGAAGTCGGCAATGGCCTGGCCTTTCACTGCCTTAAGAGGTCGATACGTTATTGAGAACTCTATCAGGAGTAGAGCCCATTTAGCGAGTCGACCCGTCAGTATAGCCTTCGGCATCAAATATTTAAGAGGGTCCACCTTCGAGATGAGACAGACTTCGTGCGCCAACGCATAGTGCCTGAGTTTTGTTATCGCGAAGATTAACGCCATGCAGTGTTTTTCAATGGGAGAGTAGTTGTTTTCTGCCCCCAGCAGAACTCGACTTAAGTAGTAGAGTGCTCTCTCTTTCCCTTGATCGTTCTCTTGTGCCCATAATGCGCCTAAGGAACCTTCGAGGGCGGTTGTATAAATAATGAGGGGTTTTCCCTTGACCGGCGCAGCCAACACCGGAGGGTTCTGCAGGTACTGCTTGATTTCGTCTAGTGCACCTTGGCATTTGTGATCTCAAACGAATGGAGTTCCCTTCTTCATCAGGTGGCTGTAAGGACGGCATTTGCCTGAAAGATTAGCGATAAATCGCCGGATGTATGCGAGCTTCCCTTGGAGAGACCGCAACTGTTTGAGGGTTCTTGGCGGAGACATTTCCATGATCGCCTTGATCTTCGATGGATCTATTTTGATATCTCGATGTCGGATGATGAATCCCAGGAATTTACCCGAGGAGACTCCAAACGTGCATTTGAGGGGATTCATCTTCAAATTATATTGCCGAAGGCGTTGAAATACAGTCTCCAGATGCTTTAAATGCTCTTCGTATGACATTCTTTTTACTACAAGGTCATCGATATAGTACTCGACGATGTCATGTCTGAGGTCGTCGAAGATTTTTGTCATGGCCCTTTGATAGGTAGCGCCGGCGTTCTTTAGACCAAAGGGCATAACCCTGTAGCAGAATATACCCAAAGGGGTCCGGAAAGCGGTGTGCTTCTGGTCTTCGAGATGCATCTTTATCTGATTGTATCCTGACGAACCGTCCATAAAGGAGAAAACCTCGTGAGTGGACGTGTTATCTATCATTAGCTCGGTTACTGGTACTGGGAAATCGTCCTTTGAACAGGCTTTATTGAGATCCCTGAAATCCACGCATATGCGTACCGTCCCATTCTTCTTCATTACCGGGACGATATTGGCGATCCAGTCGGGATACTGGACTTCTTGGATAAATCCAGAGTCGATCAGCTTCTTGACTTCGGCGTTGATACTCATTTCAAGCTCGAGTCGCATCCTTCTTGGCGCCTGCTTGACTGGCTTGATATCTGGGGATATTGCCAATTTATGCACAGCAATCTCCGGATCTAATCCTGGCATCTCGGAGTAGTTCCACGCGAAGCAGTCTTTATGCCATAGAAGCACGTTCTTTAACGCAGTCACCTTTTCTTCAGATAGCAGCTCGCTGACAAATGTCGGTCGCGGGTCATCTGCCAATCCCAACTCAATCTTCTTGAGGTTATCTGCAGTAGTATGTATGCCGTCTTCCAGTTCTTTTGGAGCTGGCGGAAATTCTGAGACCACCTCATCATCGCTGTTCTCAAAGCACCAGGGAAGGTCATCCATGTTCTCGGGCTCTTCTTTTAATATCGTAATCGTATAACAGGTGCGAATCCGCTTCCAGGACTGAGGTGGATCTGGTTCTGCTTTTGCGGCTTTGGGTTCGTGCTTTTGTGGCGGCGTTACCCTCCAGCCGTCGGATAAAGCGAATCTGCCCTGTTGGTACTGGTCCTCGACCCAGTTCTTGAAGGTGAAGCAGTCTTCGGTAGGATTTCCTATGGCTTGGTGATAAGAGCAATAGCTCAGATGAGAAGCCCTGTTAGCTTGCTCAGGGTGCTTAGACTCTGGAAGCGCGATCATTTGATGTTTTATAGCGAGCTCGAGTAACTTCTCCGTCTTGTCTCGGGGGAAGGAGTACGCTCGACTCATCTTCTTCATGAGGGACAAATCCGAGCCGCGCAATACCCGATCACGTAACTCTCTAATCCTGCGTCGTTGTTGTCAGCTCCTCTTTCCGCTTCTTAATTTATTTCCGTCTCTGCGTCGGGCCTTTCATACAACGGGTTGACAAGGATGAGCATCTTTGTCTTTTGCAGCCTGTTGAAATAGACGTTGCGTCCTGGCCTTCTCGTAGATGGCCATCTCGCGGTTGTGGTCTTCCCAATCTTTTTGACCCACTTTCCTGATAGGCTTGTCCATTCGTTCTTCAAACGACGGACTCGGCATTTCAATCGCGGGATCTAGTTTTGATGAGGGGTTGGCATTTCCTGACGGGGCGTCCTCTTCTTCATCAAAAGTATATATGGCGTAGCTACTGTGGGCCCGTTCCCGTTTTCCGGTTCTCGCGTATCCAAGCCCAAATGTTTCCATTTTCCCGTTGGGCAATTTGCGTTGGGTCCCAGGGACATCCCAAATCCTGTTGTAGAACCAAGCTTGTCGAACAGTCTGTTTTAAGGGTACTCCTTGGCGCTTCAATAGCCTCTTTAGTCCATTTGTGTAGTATCTGGGCAAACGGATAGGTTGGAGCCTGTCGAGTGTAACATCCGTGCCATGCCAGATCTCTTTCTCTATTTTCGACTCTGAGGATCGGTAGAATAGGATTAACTTCTCACCCCTTTGCCTGGGAGGGACGTAAAATGTTTGCAGGTCCTGCACATTGTGAGCTTGAAGTGTGTCGAGATCCTTGTAGTGTTCCCGCGGCACCATGGTGATTTGCAAACTTTGATCATCGCTAGGGGGTTCTTGTATTGACAGTCGATTGGAGAACACGGCATTAACCTCATCTTCCGAGTCACTTCCGAAGACCAACATGGGGGCGGACGTCCCCGGGTTGTTGCGTTGAGATGGCCCGGCATAAACTATCTTTTCTTCTTCTTCGGTATCGCTCCCGAAGGCGGCTTTGTTCTCCGGGTTGCGACACCTTTCTGTATCCTCGAAATCTGGCAAAATGTACTTCGCATCTTCGTATTTGCAGACTTCGTTCACGGAAAATGGGTTCAACTCACCTGTTACGGTATACTCGAAACCATCCTTAGAGTACTTCATACACTGATGTTGTGTAGAAGGGATGATGTTGTACTCGTGTAGCCAAGGACGACCGAGCAAGGCGTTGTAGCAGGTCTTGGCGTCAATGACATGGAATTTGATGTCTGTGATGAGGAGTCCAAAGCGTAATGTTAGTATCACGGATCCGAGAGTCCGTGACGATTGTGAATCGAAACCGGAGATAGTAATTTTGTCACGAGCGAGGTGTTGCACACTCATGCAAATTTCCTTCAACACCCGAACATTAAGGAGATTGACGGAGGATCCATTATCCACCAGGATCTTGCCTGTCTTGATATCATGGTAGTATCCAGAGAAATATAGGGGACGGTTGTGGTTGCACGTCCCGAGAAGGAGGTCTTCGTCACCGAAAGTGATGTCGGCCGTATGCACTTCCTCCAATTCATCCTTCATCCTTTCAGTGGCGAGGAAGGCTTGGAATTGCTCAGGTTCTTGTAACGCCTTAATTAGTGAGTCTCGCGCTTCTTTTGATAATAGGAGGGCATCGAGAATACTAAGCAGAGAAGGTAGCTTTCTTAGGTGCGCTAGGATGTTATAGTCCACCTTACCCTTCCTAGGAAGGTCTTTGGCAGCCAGCTCTTTCATGACTTGGTCATCTAAAGTGATATCTTCAGTGGCCTTTTTCTTTCCCTTATCTTTTCTACTCGCGGGCCCGAGATTCTTTTCTGGGAGTGTGCGATTGCGCAGCTGAATGTTCTCGCAGGCCTCCGATTTCTCCTCTTTCCCTAAAACGGATTCTTTAAAGAGAGGGCCCAGAGCCATTTCTTCATCGGAGTCACTCCCAAAGGTGAGAACTTGTGACCCTCCGGCGTTAACCATGTAACAGCTGCCAATAGTTCTGTTGTGCCTGTCGGCAGTACTCCTTCGTTCCCGACGAGTCTTGCGTTTCATGCGCTTAAAATGTTGCCGATGAGCAACATATCCTTGCCACAATATCTTAAAGGCGTCGCACTCCTCCGTGGGGTGTGAAATTTTCCGATGATATGCGCAATAATCAGAGTGTCTCTCCACCCCATTGAGCGTGTTTTCTTCCGAGGGTGGTAGCTTCATTCCCATTGACATGGCTTTGGCAAACCTTTTTCTCGTCTTGAATATCTTCTTGTCTGCCTCGGATGCTTTTCGATCTGGCGGGAGTACTTCAACTCTTTCGTTTAGTCGCCTGCGTTCGGCTTCTTCCGATGTGGCCATCTCACGCTCCTGATCTGCTTTACTCTTTAGACGAATCTCGTCCAGAAAGGCGTCGATCATTTCATCTGTTGGCCACACAAGTCCTGGCTCAGGGTGTGCCCCCAGTTTCTCGGTGCCAGGAGTTTTCTCATCTTCCGAGTGGGAAATCACATGACAACTCGCCACATATCCCTCGGATTCATCCGATGAGCTCTCTTCCTCATCTTCCTTCTGAAAGACGTGGTTGAGGAACTCTTGCAGTGTGACGGGAGTCCGTGCCTTTTGATTGTACTCCTCCAGCGTGTCAATCTGTTTCTGCAAATCCGTGCGCTTGTTTCCAGGCTTCACGGGCTTTTTGGATTTCCTCTTCTTTTTCTTCGAAGATTTTGACGGTTGGGTGTGAGTACTTGGGCCATCACCACGAGTCTTTGTAGTTGGGCGCGGCTTCAACATCCCTTCGATGATTTGAGGTTCAAGCGGTTTCTTCCATTCAACCGCTGGGCACGCATGAAGGTCACTCAGCATCCTTTTGGTTTTAGCTGATAGCACGATTTCCCATGGAGCTTCTTCAATAAAGGAACAAGTCGCCCCCGGTGCGTCCGTCTTCTTAGGAGTATGCGGCTGTGGCGGGTTCACCTTTCACTTTTCGGACAGCGCAAACTTTCCCTGGAGGTATTGATCTTCAATCCATCCTTTGAAGACGAAGCAATCCTCAATCGGATGGCTTACCGTTTGATGGTAAGGGCAATAGTTGGGGTTGTTCACCTCAGTGGGTTGTGGCGGTCGCCTTGGATTTGGCAGGTTTATAAGTCTGTTGCGTACTGCCAGCTCGAATAGCCGTTTCGTCTTGTCCCGTGGGAACGAGTAGGGACGCTTCATCTTCTCATTATAATACCGGCGTCTTTCTTCCAGTTGATCCGTCAGCTTTGGGGCATTGGGTTGCTGCTGGGCATTCGCGACGAAGGTGGCCTTTCCTTTACCCTTGTCATTCCGAGGTTCTGGCTACGGGGGAGACGGTCTATGACCCATTTGGTCCATCTGAGCCAACTTGTCGATTAAAGCCTGGAATGTGGTTGGCTTAAAGAACATCATAAACTGGGAGATAGTTGCGTGAGGGTCTAGGGTTCCCACGAACATGCCCACTGCGGGCGCTTCCTCAATGCGTTGCTTGCATTTCGACCATAAATTCCGCCATCGTATAGCATACTGGACCCAAGTTTCGCCTGGTTTTACCCTGGCGTTAATCAGTGCCGTTATTGGAGTGCGTTCGCTGGCGCTTGCGAATCGCTGAGTGAATAGCAACTCCATTTCAGCGAACGTCTTGATAGAATCGTTCGGGAGTTCCGAATACCATTCGAACGCTGTTTCTGATAAGCTACCCACGAACTGGCGAAGCAACAGTTTATCATCTCCGCCGGTGTTACCGCAAAGGGCCCTGAACTGGGCGACATGTTGGTGGGGATTGCCGGTCCCCTTGTAAACATGGAACTTGGGAATTGTGTAACCTGGCGGGTACTTGATTTGGTCGTACCAGCTTGGATATGGCCGCCCCGTTTTTACGACTTGACCAGCTGCCTCAGTCGCATGATGAACCCGGATTTGCTGGGCTATATAGTCGACCAAGTCAGCCTTAGAGATTGTCTCCTCCTTGGCCGTTGAGAGGGCCGGTGGTGGATTTGACGTTTCTCCCCTGTCGTCTTCAAGGACGATTGGGGGATCCTCAGCGGGTGGATCCTGTTGGATCATCATTCCTATCATATCTTGGAAGAGGAGGCCCATACGCTGTATGTTGGCTGCTTGTTCAGCAGCCTCTTTATCCTTCTTCTCCAATATTCGGCGAAGGAATTCGGCGTCGGTTTCTTCCTCCTGGTGTTCGTCCGAAGACGTTTATGGGTTTTCTTTTGGCCCGGTAAGTGCGGCCATAGCATTCATCATTTCCTGAAGCTTTTGCTGTTGCTCCTGAGCTTTGGTCACCGACCGTGTGAGCGGTCTATGACCAGTAGACGCACGGCTGTCTTCTTTTCCTGACGCCATGTATACGGTGTGGACCATCATGCCCCCAGACTTAGGGCGTCTGGGCTCAGTGCTTTTAGCTGTCGTTGCAGGCTGGGGGATCTTCTTTGGCTTCCTCCTTTAATAAGCAGTGGAGGTTGAAGGGGCCGTTGAGGTGGGCGTCCAGACAGCCTTTCGTGGTTTAGCCTGGTGACCGGCTTCCGATTGGATTTTTAGCTTCTTGTGCTGGCGGGAGAAGTTTGGATCGATCATCGAATCTCGGGCCTGCCGCCAAACCTTATAGATTTTGGAAGACAGCCGTTGAGGGGATCGGGGCTGTTCTGACTTTATTTCCACAACCTTTTTTAGTGGGGGAGGAGACCTCTTTAGAACCGCAGTAGGAGAATTCCTTCGCACCTTATTTAGCATCTCGAAGCTGTTCCTCGTTGGAACAGCAGCATTAACTTCTGCCATCGGGGCTGATGGAGTTAGCCCGGAGGGGGAGTTGCCCCCAGCCTTCCTTACTCGGCGCCAATGGCGACGTCGAGCGTGTCGAGCGGACGGCGTTGGTTCAGCAGTAAGAATAGCTTCGTCTTGCCCCCTGTGTAGGTGGGGGGTCGTTGCTGGTGTTAGCCTGTCAAAGACTGACGTCCTTTGGATAGCAAGAGCGGGAGCTAGAGCCGTCAATCTTGTAAAGACAGACTTTGTGGCCGGGGAAGCCGCTTTGACGACTTCAGGAGCAGGACCGGTCACTTTCTTAGAAGCAGCCTTCTCCGGGATTGTAGGCCCCATGATGGGTCCACAGGATTTCTGGCCCAATCTAGAGAAGACCGAGGCGCTGATGTTGGGCAACCCGTTGAGAGGAGCCGCAGCAGGGGTAAGATGATCAAAGACCGACTTCTTGGGAGCTTCCTTTGTCAGCACCGGCGCCGTGAAGCTTGTCGGTGGGAGCATAGTCCCAAAGAACAATCCGGTAGTGGTCTGAGTCACCTGGTCCACCGGTATTGTGAATAACGAAGCAGCTTGGGGTCCGTAGGCTATACCTCCTGGCGAGGCAGAGCGTTGGTCGCAATTGCAGTCCGAGCAGTTGGAGCATTTCGCAGAAGTAGAAGCCATCGATCCTTTGCTTTCTGCAATGAGCAAGACGCCAAGTCTTAGTATCTCGAAACCCAAGGGCAACCATTAGCGAACCGTGATTGGTTCGCGAATCACGACACACGAAGTGTGGAGTGGAAAGAGGAAAAGGTCCCACCGGGCGTGCCAGAATCTGTTCCCCTCCGAACGGCGGCCGAGACGTGGGACGTCTCGCCTGAGATTCGGGGCAGATGCTAATTGGTGCTATCCGTCCACCTCTCCGAAGATGCCAAGTTGATTTATGGCACCATGTATCGGAGGTTTAGACGGATGCGGCCGATGTAGCTGACTTCGTCAGATTCCCCCTCGTCTGAGGGGTTTTTGATTGTGGGGACGCTCTTCCCTGTAGGCGCAAGCCCCTGCAGTTAATTATGCTACCGCATCGCGGTAACAACTTTCTCCTTCTCTAGCTGGTCACTTCGTGTCATGGGTGTTTATTTTATGTTTTGTTGCCCGTGGATTGTTTACGGAGACCGAGTTATGTCGTCGCCCGTAGGGCGTGGACTAGTCCAAATCCGTATTGTCTTAGATTTGGGTTTGGGGGTTTGGTTTGAGGATACGTTAGCCATATTTGAGGCCAAGATCAACTCAAACGTTTGTTAAGGATACGTTAGTCTAACCTGGGACTAAGATCAACTTAACGGGATCGTTTAGATCCGACAAAAGAGCATTTGGGCTCCATTGTTCCAGTTTAGGGACATAGTGGTCCATTTAATGTATGGCCGTCGGGACCCGTTACCTCTCTGACGACGTTGAAGGATTACAACGACAGATGTCAGAGGAGTTCAGAGATGTACCCTTGAACCAGAGTTAATTGGGGGGATCTATAGTCCAGTTTGGGACTAAAGTCTGTTTGAAAGGTTTAAGGATACGTTAGCCATATTTAAGGCTAAGATCAACTTAAACGGGATCGTTTAGATCCAACAACAGAGCGTTTGGGCTCTATCATTCCAGTTTAGGGACATAGTGGTCCATCGCTAGTTTAAGGACATTGCGGTCCATGGGTAGTTTAAGGACATTGCGGTCCATTGTTAGTTTTAAGACATCTCGGTCAAGGTTAAGGACGTCGTAGTCCATGGGTTTAAGGACCCCACAGTCCATTGTTAGTTTTAAGACATCTCAGTCAAGGTTAAGGACGTCGTAGTCCATGGGTTTAAGGACCCCACAGTCCATTGTTAGTTTTAAGACATCTCGGTCAAGGTTAAGGACGTCGTAGTCCATGGGTTTAAGGACCCCACAGTCCATTGTTAGTTTTAAGACATCTCGGTCAAGGTTAAGGATGTCGTAGTCCATGGGTTTAAGGACCCCACCGTCCATATCAATGTGTGGTCATCGGGACCCGTCACCTCTTTGAAGACGTTGAGGGATTACAACGCCAAGTATCAAAGGAATGAAGAGATGTACCCTGGAACCGGAGTGGATTAAATAGTCTTTGGCCCAATTTGGGATCAAGACCAATTAATTATGTTATGAGCCCATTAGCCCAGTTAATTACGAATTGAGGACTTATGGCCAGCTTGGGCTAAGTCCAATCATGTCTGGGACATCGGCCCTCCTGTTGGTCCCTTGAAGGAGAGGCTTTGCCTCTGGCCATTTAGCTAATTGGGCCAATGCCTAGTGTTAAACACTAAAGACCAATCAGTGTTTAACACTGAGAATGAGATTGATAAGTCAGTGTTTAACACTAGAAGATAGTTGGTGTCAACACCAACAACAAGGCCTTCAAATTAGTGTTAAACACTAAAACAGACCAGTGTTAAACACTGGCAATAGAAATCCCAAATTAGTGTTGAACACTAAGGTAATCAGTGTTGAACACTGCAAATAAAGTTCTTTGCTTAGTGTTGAACACTAAAGCCAAACAACGTTTTAACACTGAATTCAGGGGTTCCAATTTAGCGTTAGACGCTGAGGCAAGAGGGGTCACGTGGTAGCACGTGAGGGCGCCCTCCCTTCGTTTGTTCTGCTGAGAAGATCGCATCTTTTGGAGCATCACGTGTCATCACGTGACGGGTGTTTGAATGGAGTATGTTAAAGCCTCTGCCAAGGGTCACGTGGGTCACGTGAGGCACTGCCTCAAAGGGCTTTCTGTAGATCTTTTGGGGGGTCACGTGGTGACACGTGACCCTGCTTTTCTGTAGTTGTTTAGAAGATCTGTTAATCCCTTTCAGGAATTAAATTCCTTGTAGGATTGAAACCAGACAATAATTTCAGAGAAATTAAATTCCTAGTTCCTTTTGAAGAGTTGTACTCTGAATTTTTTGTAGGAATTAAATTCCTCATATATGTGAAGAACCGAATAGGGTTAAACCCTAATAAAAGTTTTAAGGAATTAAACCCCCACTCTCCGTTAGAGAATTATTCTAGGGAATAAGATTAAGGGAATTAAATTCTTGTTGTTTTAACAGAACTAAGTTCTTAACTAGGGTTAAACCCTGATTCTTTTCATTCTGAAGGAATTAAATTCCCATAACACAGGGTCAAACCCTAATTTTATTTTGAAGGAATTAAATTCCTATAGTTCTGTGAGAATTAAATTCTCGTGCTTCCATTCCCTCTCTATGCTTTGGATCTGCATGGCAGGATCTCAACCCATTGAGAATTAAATTCTCAACTCAAGGGGAGATGTGCACTTTACAGATCCTCCATCAAAGAGAGAAGAAATATGTCCTTCTGTTTTATATCAGAGTTAAACTCTGTTGAGAATTAAATTCTCTTTTCTTTCAATGAAACCTTCCCTTTCTTACCTAGGGTTTTCTTTTGCAGAAGATCTAAATTCCTCTAAAGTATCAAGGCTCTCTCTCTTTTCTTCCCTCTGCCTATATATTCTTTTTGTGTGTCTCTTGGCTCCTATTTATAGGAGAAGCAGCCGAGTCAATTAGCTTTTGATGAATCTTTCATTGAGAGATTTGATTTGTATCCATCATTCGTTTTGGACCTTTGGATTATTAGGTGAATTTTATTCACCATTGGATTTTAAATCCAGAGATTCTCCTTTGTTATTTCGGTTAGATTTTACGGGGAAATCTTCCCAAATTCGAGATTTTCCCATAGATAGATGATATTTAATCACCTTTAAATCTTTAATTCAATCGGTTACTTTTGGAAAGATTTGAGAGGTCTTTTCTCAGAATTTAATTCTGTTAACAAATGGGCTTTGAAGTCGGTCACGTGTGGCCACGTGACTCTTGGTCACGTGTGGGCACGTGACCCCTCTTGGAACGAGCCCTCTTCTTTCTTTTTGCGCTCTGCTTTCTGGTCGCTGCTTAACCGTCACGTGCCACCACGTGACCCCTGGTCACGTGTGAGCACGTGACCCTCGTCTGGAGCCTTTTTCCGGAGAACAAATCTGCTGCTTTTGATTATCACGTGCCAACACGTGACCCTGGTCACATGGGAGCACGTGACCACTTCTGAAGCCTTTTCCTTGATTTGATCAGGGAACCGGTTTGCCTTTGAAGCCGTTTTTAATTGTCACGTGCCAACACGTGACCCTTTCTGAAGCCCTTTTCTTTGATGTAGTCGAGAAACTGAATTTGCCTTGCCGATGCTTTTAGATGTCACGTGCCAACACGTGACTGCTGGTCACGTGTAAGCACGTGACCCTTTTCTAAAGCCACTTCCGTGGGCTTTCCTGATTTTAAATCAGGAAACAGGGATGCTGAATGTCAAGAAGCGTTCGAAAGCATCAAACAGTATTTTTTGCACCCTCCAGTGCTGGCCGCTCCCGTTTCAAATAAACCGCTGATTCTCTACACTGCCGTGCTAGATGAGTCACTCGGTGCGCTCCTTGCCCAGAATAACGAGGAGGGAAAAGAAAATGCCCTCTACTACCTCAGTCGAACTCTAGTCAGGGCGGAACACAACTATTTCCCAATCGAAAAGCAATGCCTAGCTCTGATATTTGCTGTGAAGAAGCTGAGGCACTATCTGCTCGCTCATCGGGTTATGCTGATTTCCATCGGGTTATGCTGATTTCCAAGGTCGACCCGCTCAAACACTTGATGACTAAAGTGAGCCTAGCCGACAGAATGGGAAGATGGGCTATCATGCTACTTGAGTTTGACATAGTTTATACTCCTCAAAAAGCAGTAAAAGGGCAAGCTCTTACGGACTTTCTCGTTGTTCATCCCATACCATAGGGGTCACCGCTCAAAATTTATTTTCTCTCTTGGCTATTCGTATTTTTGTACGAATACGCATATATGTATTTCGATACATGTACCGGGAAGTATTCTGCATTTTATATGGATTAGCTTCTAGAAGATGCCACCTCATTTATATGATTTTTCATTTATGGAAATTCATTTGTTTTATTAATGAGGTGGAAAAGGTGACATGACTTTGGGCATGGGTCAAAGCATAGACTTTGAGGTATGGTTTGCTTTGTTTAATTGGAAAAAGAAAATGATAATTTTTGGGGGGATGAGAGAGGGGGGCCGGCCACTTCATTGTGGGGATGGATTTCATTTTATTGAGGATTACACTTGCATTACTCCCACTCTCTCATGCTCGCTAAAAGGACTTAGAAATTTTTAGTTGCCTCATGCCAAAGTTTCATCACCCCATTCATCTTCTATGGTTGCTCCCATGAGCACATGAGTTGAGAGAAAATTATAGTGACACTTTCATACACCCTCACTCTCCATCGCTAGAAACTTTAGAGCGTCGGTTGCCTCGTTTGTCCAGGCTGGAGCTTGCACCGTTTCCCTCAGGTGGATCATTGGAGATGGAGGAAGACAGCAACCAAACATCATCAGAGAATCACTAGAAGCTTGGAATGAAGACCGAAGGACACAGATCAACTCGGTATAACCATTCTAGCCTCTCTTTTAGTTTGCTAGTTTAGGGTTTAAGCTCTATCCGGGATTCGGGTAATGGTAGCGCCAGTTTAGAAATTTTTGTTCTGCATTTTGGCCGCGTTTTGATGGCCGGGGAGCTGCCGTAACCCTTCAACGAAGCATCTCGAAAGCTATTTCAGATGCGGATGGCTCCTGGCGCTTCTGTAGGTGACCACGTTTTGAAGATGATAGCTCTTATTGAAGAGCTTGAGGGCCTCGGATGGACAATGGACAACGAGCAATATACGGATATTGTTCTACAGTCTCTTCCCTCTGCCATTGCTCTTTTCGTAGTGAACTTCAACATGCATAACATGGAGAAGTCACTACCCGAACTTCTCAATATGTTGAGAATTGCGGAGAGCACGCTTAAGGCGAAGTCTCTCTCCCTGCTTGTTGGACAATCTTCTTCTTCCGTCCCAAAAGCCAAGGCCAAGGGAAATAACAAGAAGAAATCCACCAAGCCGAGAGGTGGAATAAAAAAGGCAAAGGGGAAAGACAAATCCAAAGCTGCGGAGTCGGGAAAAAGAGAATGTTTCTACTGCAAGAAGACGGGACACTGGAAGTGGAATTGTACTGAGTACCTTGGTTTCAAGAAAGGGAAGCATGTTGATGCTTCAGCTTCAGGTGTGTTCGTAACCGAAAACTGTTTTTCTATAAACTCTACTTCCTGGGTGTTGGATACTGGTTCGGGTTCTTACATCTGCAATTATATGCAGGGGCTGAGAAATAGCAGAGTTTTGAAGACATGTGATCATACTCTCCAGGTTGGAAATGGTTCCAATGTACATGCTGTTTCAGTGGGAGAGTATCATCGGGGGTTGCCACGGGTTGTATATTGGTTTTGAACCCATGTTATTTTGTACCAAGCATGCTTTGTAATATAATATCCGTTTCTTTGTTGGACAATGAGGGATATCATTTTATATTGCAGCACAATATTATGAACATTAAACTTAATTAAGAGTTGATTGGTTGTGGTACACTTAATAACGGGATATACGTTCTTAATAAACACACAGTTTTCAACATATAGCACACAAACAAAAGAAAATTTTCAGATATAAATGAAGCTTTTCTTTGGCATTGTAGACTTCGTCATATTAATGAAACAAGACTAAACAAGCTTCATAAAGATGGATATTTAAATTCTTTTGAGTATAAATCGTATGCGACTTGCCAGTCTTGTATCAAAGGGAAAATGACCAAAACTCCGTTTACTGGACACGGAGAAAGAGCTACTGAGCTCTTGGGCCTCATACATAGTGATGTATGTGGGCCAATGTCAACACATACACGAGGCGGTTTTTCTTACTTCATAACTTTTACTGATGATTTCTCAAGATTCGGTCTTGTGTTTTTTTATAAAGCATAAGTTTGAAGCTTTCGAGAAATTCAAGGAGTACAAACTTGAAGTAGAAAAACAAACTGGATTGAGCATCAAGATACTTCGATCGGATCGAGGTGAAGAGTATCTTAGTACAGAGTTTTCGAACTTCCTAAAAGAGAATGGGATTCTCTCTCAGCTCACTCCCCCTTACACACCACAACACAACAGTGTGTCAGAGCGGCGGAATCGAACTTTATTAGATATGGTACGATCCATGATGAGTGATGCTGAGTTGCCCCTCTCCTTTTGGGGGCATGCATTGGAGACTGCAGCTTTTCTGTTGAACAGGGTTCCGACCAAGACCGTGTCTACCATTCCATATGAGATATGGTATAGGAAGAGACCATCTCTTAAGCGAGTTAAGATTTGGGGTTGTCCGGCTTTTGTCAAAAATTATAATCCGGACAAACTCGAGACACGATCGTTCAAATGTTTATTTGTGGGATATCCAAAAGATTCATATGGATATCTGTTCTACTACAAAGAGGAACAAAGGGTGTTTGTTTCTCGAAATGCCATACTTTTAGAAAATGAGATTTTTCCAAATGATACTGATGGCAATGTGGTAGATCTAGATGAGGTTCTAGAAACACAAATTACAAATGACAACTTAGTTGAACCTGATGTTGCAACAGAACTTAATGAAACCCAGCCACTCCGTAGATCTGGTAGGGCTTCTCGCCCACCGGAGAGATACTACGGTTTTCTCGTTGATGGTGATGGAGAAGACTGTATCATGGATGATGATGACCCTACCAGTTTTCAGCAAGCTATCACGAGTGGTGACTCTGTGAAGTGGCCGGATGCCATGAGATCCGAAATGGAGTCTATGTACACCAACAGAGTGTGGACTTTGGATGTTGTACCCTCTAGGGTAAAACCCGTAGGGTGAAAATGATTCTTTAAGAGAAAGATCGGTGTAGATGGGCAAGTGGAGACCTATAAGGCAAGGCTTGTGGCGAAAGGATTTCGATAAAGACCAGGACTGGACTATGACGAAACCTTTTCTCCTGTAGCCATGCTTAAATCCATTCGGATCCTACTTGCTATTGTTGCTCACTGCGACTATGAAATTTGACAGATGGACGTTAAAACTGCTTTTCTAAATGGTGGTTTAGAAGAGTGCTCAGCCAGAGGGCTTCATTGATAGTGGGAGCAGCGGGAAAACATGTAGGTTGCTTAAATCCATTTATGGATTAAAGCAGGCATCATGGAGTTGAACATTTGTTTTGATGATGTTATCAAAGAGTTTGATTTCATCAAAAATCCAGATGAACCTTGTGTTTATAAGAAGATTGTGGGAAGTACTGTCACATTCCTCGTATTGTACGTGGATGCCTTTCTTCTGATAGGAAACGACATTCTTATGCTACAATCGGTCAAACTGTTCTTATCACAAAGGTTCTCCATGAAGGACCTGGGTGATGCCTCATACATATTGGGCATAAAGATCAATAGGGATAGATCTAAACGGTTATTGGGATTGTCCCAAACCAGGTACATTAACACCATCCTAAAGAGCTTTAGTATGAAAGACTCCAAGCGGGGTTCCTTACCCGCTAGTCATGGACTCACTCTCTTTAAAGACTTTTGCCCAAAGACCGATGAAGAGAGAGCCCGCATAAGCATTATACCCTACGCTTCTGCTGTAGGATCTATAATGTATGTGATGTTATGTACACGCCCTGATGTAGCTTATGCACTAGGTGTAGTAAGCAGGTATCAATCCAACCCAGGGAAGAATCACTGGACAGCAGTGAAGAACATTCATAAGTACTTGCGAAGGACTAAAGAAATGTTCTTGGTGTATGGTAACGGAGATCTCCAAATGGAGGCCTTTACCGATTCAAGCTTCCAGAGTGACAAGGATGATAGCAAATCTATCTCTGGGTTTGTCTTTAGCCTCAATGGAGGGGAGGCGTGTTGGAAGAGTTCCAAACAGGATACCGTTGCAGACTCCACGCATCCCACACCTTCTCTCAGTTCCAAACACGAACTGAGAGAAGGTGTGGGGAAGGGACTGCAAAATCAAGTCGATGTACAACTCATTCTTTAGCATGCATCCCAGGTTTGTGAGTTCCTCAATGAGGCTGATCATTTTCAGGACGTGCTCTCCTACAGGTGATCCTGGAGCTAAGCTCATCTGGAATAGTTTCCTTGAGGTCTCGTACCTTGCGATACGGGAGTGCTCTCCATACATATCCTTGCAATGGAGAAAGATGGACATAATATCCAAGTTCTCTTGCTGTTTCTGGAGTTCATTGTTCATGGACGCCAGTACGATACACTTAGCTCTCTCACAGTCTAGTTCCCAGGTTTTGCGAACCTCCTTTTCCGCAACTGAGGAATCTAGTCTCAGGATAGAGGGAGGAACAGCGGTGGTAACATATGCAACTTTGTCATAAGTCTGTGCAATGTTGACGTTCCTTAGCCAATCTTTATAGTTTGGCCCGGTCGGTGTATTTTTTTCAAGTAATAGTTTTAGTCCTGTCATGGTAGCTGCCAGAGAGAGAGAGAAAAGAATCACTCAGCATATGCTCTTGCAAATTTAGATTGGTTTATTAGTTTATCTAAACAGGATGGCTCCCACTGTTTCCTCAAATCCTTCTTCAAACCCTAAAAGAAGAATTAGTCAGGATTTAATCACACATCACAATACTTGCTTAACCTTTCAGCCAGGCCAGTATTGGTACTTCGAGGGAGGTTTTCCAACGCTTTCGCGAAGTTCCTTAATTATATAATCTCTTTTCCCTGGAGGCGTAGCCCCACTAACACCTTTCTAGACACCTACTTGGTTTATAGCATTGATTGTTAAGTGAGAAAATCTTCCGAGAGTAATCCTACTCATCAGTGGGATCGGGATCCAACTATCATCGTATGATGCCCTAGATGGAAGCCACTCTAGTCACCACACTCCAGAAGGTATGCTAAATCTGCAAGTTTCCTTTATGTTTGAAACTCCTGGTGTGATTTTTACCCCAAGCTCTTATGACCTTGACGTTGGCCAATAAATCATAAAATGCAAGTCAAGTTCTACCCGTCGTTGTCCTGATTAATTTAGATCCATCCGTACTCGCCCTTGACGTAGGCTAACAAGGCTGTACGACTGTCCTAAACTAATGCATCTATCTATACAACAAATAAGCAACACATTGCTACCATACACTATGCCTTGACGTAGGCCAACAAACATAGCATGAATACGATGTGCTGTTTATTTGAAACGACAGAGGGTTACGACTGGTTTTTGGCGAAACCGTTAACGTAGTGAACTTGATATGATCGAAGGAACCAAGATAGCTTTTTAAAAGGAGTGGTTTAAGCTCCGCATTTAAAATTTGCTTTTTGAAGAAAACCGAGAGGTTTTGAAATTGTTCCAACGATTTAGTTTAGGTTTATTTTCTTTGCATTAATGAATTAATGTTATCCCATCATTTAATCCTACCATTGCAGAAAACAACGAAAATACAACGTACGCTTATGCCATTCGCATTCGCCACTGGGCCCCGTCATCACCCGTTAG
Organism: Agapanthus africanus; assembly: GCA_030015575.1. Taxonomy (NCBI): domain Eukaryota; kingdom Viridiplantae; phylum Streptophyta; class Magnoliopsida; order Asparagales; family Amaryllidaceae; genus Agapanthus; species Agapanthus africanus. Next base: position 37,037,771 of record CM057339.1, read on the forward strand.
GTTACTTAACTAACGATAAAGCGGGGGCTAGACTAGCGCGGGTGTAAAACATAAGCAACGCCTAATAAATATCATATATAGATATATCCATTCGTCGCACGCAATAATAAACATTCCAGATCACAGATGAACATATTGGATATACTACGAATTCCGCAATTTGTTTAAGCCCATAACGAAGGACGGGTTCCACGGTCGTGATGAATAGCCAAAACCCCACCCTAGACCTCTACGGGTGCGGCAAACTACCCGCCAAGTACCAGAAGTGAAGCGGTTTCCCTCATCAACGTGAGTAGGCCACTACGCACTTCAAAATACCCGGTAGTTTGTGCACCCCTTCTTGGGTCTATCCTAGGAGAAAAAACAGTAAAAGAAATAATACAACGGTGGCTACAACCTCATCCCGGATGTGCCCCGCAAAAATAATATTACATCAATTTCACAAATCACAGTGAATGAAAGAAAAGAAAACACTCGTCTCACATCCCCCGGCTATTCATCATCGACAATCCAATAACATTCATATACACAAACCAACCATTACAGATATGTGCAACCCCCACTAATCGTCGTATAGCGATTAGCGGACGTTTCAAAACACATAAAGCATTACAGAAGAACCGATTAGCTAAAGCAATTAGAATTTCGATCGATTAAGCAATTTTGAATCTACCCTCAGTTTAACACAGTACACAAAATATCTGGGCAGAAACAAAATATCCCAAAATTCACAATTCCAGAAAATAAGAATAACAGAAAAAGTTTGGACTGAATCGGAGTCGACTCGGCCGTGGATCGGCGGCAGAACGCATGGTTCTGCCGCGGATCCGCGGCGGTCTAACCGATTCACAAGTCCAAATTTTTTCTGTGTTCTTAAAAAAGCCTGCACGAATTTTTAAGCTCTCTGAAAAAAATTTAGACCAGTTTTTAAAATCGACAGAAACATTTCGGATGCGATTTTCGGGTTTTTCCGGCGATCGAATTTCTAACACTTTGCTAACAAGTTAGATAAGGTTTAATATGGCTCTGATACCAGTGTAAGTCTATGATGCACACCCCACGGGTCGTGGGGAGGCGGAATACTTTAAAAATGATTTTCTCACCTCAAAAGAAACTAGTTTTTGCTTTGCATCATGAACTTTTTCCACTTTTGGTCATGTTTAAACCTTAAGTAACAAAACTAAACTAAGAGAGAGAGAGCTAACTACTATGTAAAGGAGTTATACCCTCATTCCTAGTCCTTCGGGTCTTCAAGTTGCTCCTTGCTCCTTGGTTCAAGCTCCTTCTTCCTGATCTCCTTTCTTTGGCTTCTTCTAGGTCTTGGAAGAGTTCGGTTGCCGGTCTCCTTTGCGTCGAAGAAGGATCCACCCGAGGGGCCTATGATCAAGCTTCAACCTCCATGAGATACCTTAGTGATCTAACTTGCTAGGAGAGATTACTAAGTGGATGTAGAGAGAGTGTGTATTGGACTAGTTGATCTCAAAGCTTATTGTTTTGCAACACATGCAAGTGTATGAGCTTGAGGAAGAAGGAGAGAATGAAATCTAGGAGAGGGAAAGCATTTGTGAGAATGATAATAGAAAATGAGAAGATAGAATGGTTAAGTCTTGAGCCAATAATTCAACCATGGCATTATTAAATCATATAATCTACAACCATGCTTGAATAGTGGCTCCAAATGAAATAAACAAATACATAACCATTCTTCAACCCATACCTCCTAATTTCCACCTCATTAATTCTTTAATGAAAAAAAATAAAACAATAATGAGGTGTCTCCTTCTAGAAGGTCAATCTTGTGAATTTACAAGAATGCCCTTTTCCGTATTTTCATACCCGTATCCGTATTCCGAAAAATACGGATACACCGAGATCAATATAATCCAATATTACAATACTAGTGTCCGGCTTAAACCAAAGCCTACCAGTATTATCCGTCCGATCGTCATTCGAGTAGCCAGAACACGAATGCGATCGAAACCCTGCCGTAAGACCATACGACATCTACATCATCTCGCCTGATCCAGGGAAACCCACTGTGTGGGACTCTAAAGACTCGACAGTACGCTGGCAGGGGGTTTAACCACAAGTCCGTCAGTGGCACTAGCTGTATGTAATGGCAACCCAGGTACGTGTCGAAAAGGAGGCCGACGAGCGAACTCGTCCGTAACCCCTACTGAGCCTGTCCATGATAATATCCGGACAGTCTGGTCTGTTCGTCTGAGAGTATCGCATGTATGGTCTAGGGAGGTGGTGAACGTTAGACCCCTAACAACCGTACAAGTCGTGCCGGTATGGCTCAAGACCATCCGAGAATCTACTGGTCAGTCCACCAGTAATTCTCAATCAACCCTGGCCAGGGACTTATGGTAATGACCAACCGATCACAGTGCGATATCGACTCCCTATACCGGGAGAGACGAATCCCTAACAGTCACTCACTGCCTCCATGTGGCTCGGGACTGTACCTAACTAAAACTTGTTTGCACGACTCCTTTGAACCGTGGTAGGGTAGTAATCAAAGCACAGTGGGAACTCATACGAGACAAATGACGACCTTAAGTCGACAGACTATCTGCACACATGTCACCTGAGAACTGATATCTGATGCTAGGTATAATACCATCTAGTCAGTTCTCGGCTAGTCCTGTCCGGTGTACTCACACTCAGTGAGCATCTGTATACAATCTTAGGTGTACATCACCAATGGCTGCGGGATCAATCCATCGCCCCTCGTCAGGGTCTAGATATGTATACACTAGTCTACTCTGGAGCATCGATGCCGAGTCTCGATACTCCTGCAACCAGGGACATTCAAGGATGTGCCTATTGATTATCCAGCTCCCACAAGTATGACTGCCATCACAACGCTAGTAATCAGGCAAACACCCTACGGGCTTTATCAACATATATATAAATACAAAGTAAAATATATCACACGTTAAGATAAAGACAAACCAAATAGCGTACTATCATTTCAAGCAAGATTGTCATGTACATACATATCCCTAGCATCCTATACAATGAAGGCCTCTAGGGCATATATATATCCAACAATCTGATCCGGGAGATAGTTGATCGCCGTGAGATCGAGATTCGGAGAGTAGATACAAAAGATAACACCGTAGATCCACTCACAAAGGCCCTCCCTTTACCGCAGCATGAGCGGCTTTTTGAGAGGTTGGGTATGAGATACGCCAATAATTGGCCTTAGTGCAAGTGGGAGATTGTTGGATATATGTATGCCCTAGAGGCCATTATATGATAGTGTAGGTACCGGTATGTGTGTGTGTGTGTGTGTGTGTGTGTGTCCAGGGGACATTCTTGCTCGACGTGATAGTATGCTATCTGGTTGCACCTTTTATCTTGACATATTCATTCGATCATGTTTTCATTCATTTGGTACATGTTGATATAGCCCTTAGGATGATGCATGACTACTGAGATTATGATGCGGATCATACTAGTGGGACATGTGTAATCTATGAGCATATCCTTGAAATGTTCCTAGTCATGGGTGTATCGAGACGGGGCATCGATATCACCAGAGTAGACTAGCGTATACGTTACTTGTCCCATATGATGGGCGATGGATGATCCCATATCCATTGGTGTGGTGACACCAAAGATCGTATACAGGTGCTCAGTAGAGATTTGGTACACTGAACGGACTCGCCGAGAACTCCTATGTGGTATTATATCTATCGTCGGATAGCAGTTCTTGGATGACACTAGTACAGGTTAGTGTGTAGACCCGAGATCGTCATAGAGTCTTGTGTGTCTCACACTGTACTTTGATCTCCACCCTACCACGGCTCTACTGAGTCGTGCAAACAGGTGGATTTTGGATACAGTCCCGAGGCACATGGAGGCAATGAGCGATAGGAGGGGTTTCGTCTCTCCCGGTATTGGGGGTTAATGTTGCACCATGTACGATTGGCTATAACAGGAAGTCCCTGGCCAGGGCTGCTGAGATTTACTGATAAGTGTTATCAGTACTTTCTCGATCTGTTTTGAGCCATATACCGACATGACTTATCTGAGTTATTGGGGTCGACGATGCCATCCCTAGACCAGATATGCAGCATATTTGATGAAGAGACCGGACTGTACGGTAAGTGTTTCCAGTTGGCTCGACAGGAGTTTTAGCAGGTTTGCTTGTGTTTCTTCTGATCGCTCAATACCCAGGAGCCGTTACGTACTGCTGGTGCCACTGACGGTTTGTGGGAATGTGATGTGATCACTGCCTACTACTAGTGTATTGACGAGTCTTAGAATCCCACAAAGGAGTCTCCTAACTCAGGCGAAATGATTTGGGGTGCATATGTGATATGTGCGGCAGCTCGATTAAATGCATGTATTGGATACCGTATTTTATTCGGGCGTTTACTTTTGGACGGGTTGTATATGATATGACCGGGTTATTAAATCAAGTGTTGATTTAATATTAAGTCAATTAGCTCATTTATTAAAACTTATTTCTTATGATGCATGCATGAGTGTATGTATATGTTGATATGGATGCACACATGCAAGCATACATGTGTCATGGTTGATGATACATTGGTGATGGCAATGCAAGACTCACATGGTAACAATTTTTAGATATTTTATTTATTTAAGAAAAGCAAAATGGGATTAAAATCATGGTTGGCATGGTTTTGGCCCATGGTTTTGCTTAAACTCAAGTTACAAAATATCTAGATATTTTGTAACCATGGTTTGGCATGACAACTCTCTCTTACTCTCTTGAGTTTAGGGATGGTTATCATATTATTCTTTTGAGTTTGTTTTGTGCCGTCTCCTTCTTCCTCTCTCTCATCAAAGCTCACTAGGGTTTCAAAAGAAAGAGAAAGGATTAAAAAGAAAAGGTTTTTAATTGAGATCCAAACCCAAATCACCATTCTACTTTAGTCTTGTCCGCTAGTGTGGAGTGTTAGCTTCTTCTTCATCCTTGATCAAGAGAAGCTGGCGCTTAGTGCAAAGAGACTTCGTGGTGGATCATCGTGGACTTGGAAGGACACAAGCCAACCAGTTCAAACCTCAATCGATCCAAGGAGTCTAGGAGGAGGTCTACAAAGGTTGTATTCTATCCCACTTAGTGTTAGACACTTGTAGTATATGATACTAGCATGTTGTTACTCTATCTTTCTAGTTCGATTCAAGGTTGGAATTGTTTAGCACCCTCTAAAATTTTTGTTATAGCATGTGTGATGCAACCTTAAACCTAGTGTGGTGCTATAGAATCCCAACAATGACAATCATGAACTTGCGGACTCTGAAGAGTTTGTCAATGGACATCCGACACCTGTCAAGGGAAAGGATTGTCATCCAAGACTTCAATCAAAATTTGCCAGCAAGTTCTGGGATCCATAGCTCTGCCGATCAGGTTCAGAGACCTACAAACCGAAGCCAAGATATATGTGACCGACGCCGACGAGTCTTAAAAAATTCTCCTGGGACGGACGTGGCTCTACGATTACGGTATCGTTCCATCAACTCTCCATCAATGCATGAAGTATACCAAAAATGGTGAAGAAAGACGTATTGACGGAGACATCTAGCCGTTTGGTGTGTATGAAATCCGATATGAAGATTCTCGATACTTCGTGAACCCCCAAAATACTGAGCCATGACTGACCAAAGACAGAACAGCTCTGAGACTCAAAAGCAAATCTAAGCCGGCTGTCACTTTCAAAAGCAAAAACTCCTAAGTGCATCCCCATTTCGGCAGTGACACTGATGAGTCCGACGCTGGAAGTCCATCCTTGCGTAAGACTCGCCCTAATTTCGGTAGCAATACAGATGGGTCCGATACTGAAGGCCCATCCGGCAGCAAAATTCGCCCTCATTTCGGCAGCGACACTGAACAGTCGGAGAAAGAGGACCTGCCTTGCAACAGCTATGCAGATTTGGCCCTTATGCAAAAAGCGAAGCTAACAGAAAACTTTGAGATTACAGAAGAGTATCTATCTATCACAAGGGTGCCAGAGCAGATGTGAAAGGAGCTAGATGCTTTGTCGGTCTCTACCGTAAACCAACTGAAAACTTTCTACGTTTCTGGAAGGAAAAGCGGACAGAAGGACATCCTGTTTTATGGGTCGAATCCTATTGTGCATCCTTGTCTGTCACGTGCCTTCCCTATGAGAGAGGCATAAGAGCCATCCTCAATCTCATATATTATGCATCCGAGATGCGGGAATATTTTAAAAAGTGCGGATGTCGGTTATATCAAACGGAATCCGAAGCGAAGTTTTATGAGGGACTATGGCATCCGTCTCAGGTCCGAGCACTCATCGATGGAAGAATCCCAGATAGACGGGGCATAGGTTTTATTCACCCTGACGTCAAAGTATGCTACATGATTCATGTTGATGAAGCCAGCGGGAAATCAAATGATGAAGACGAGCTAGCCGAGCTAGAAGAAGCCCCTCATGATCTCGAAGATGGCGGACAAGCAACCTTCAACTAGCTAATCGAGATTGATTTGGGAACGCCCGATAATCCAAAACCGACCTACATCAGCTTACTCTTGTCAGAGAAAATGAAAGAACAAATAATCGTCCTGCTACATGAGTGCGTCGACTGCTTCGCGTGGACTTATAAAGAAATGCCTAGCCTCTCTCCTGAAGTGGCCATGCATAAGCTAGCTATATCTCCCGATGCCAAGCCAGTCAAACAAGCCCCACTAAGAATGAGAAGGGAGCAAGAAGAAAAGGTCATCGAGAAAACTAAGAAACTTATTCATACTGGCTTCATCAGGGAAGAGAAATATACGGATTGGATCGCATGCATCGTCTTAGTGAAAAAGAAGAATGGGCAGATCCGAGTCTGTGTTGATTTCAGGGACCTAAACAAAGCATGCCCTAAAGATGATTTCCCGCTTTCAGTCATGGGAATGATGATCGATGATACCTCAAATTATGAGCTGTTCACTTTCATGGATGGTTCGTCTGGGTACGATCAGATAAAAATGTCGTCTGAGGATGAGAAGCATACAGCATTTCGAACTCTGATCGGCATATACCGTTACAAAGTGATGCCGTTTGGACTGAAGAACGCAGGTGTCATATATCAAAGGGCAATGACCAATATCCGTGATGACCTAATTCATAAAATCGTCGAATGTTATATTGATGATTTGGTCGTCTAGACTAAAGCCAAGGCCAATCATATCCAAGATCTCATGACCGTTTTTAACAGACTGAGCGAACACGATCTGAAGATGAATCCTCTGAAGTGCGCTTTTGGCGTGTTATCAAGAAAATTCTTGGGCTTCATAGTCCGACATCGAGAGATCGAAATTGACCCATTCAAAGATAAAGGCCATCATGGAGATGCCCCCTCCGAAGAATCTGACGCGGCTGAGATCTTTTCAAGACAAGCTTGCTTATATACGAAGGTTTATCTCGAATTTATCAGGAGATATAAGCCCTTCTCAAAACTCATAAAGAAAGGAGCTCTTTTTGTCTGGGATGCTGAATGTCAAAAAGCGTTCGAAGCATCAAACAGTACTTTTTGCACCCTCCAATACTTGCTGCTCCCATCCTAAATAAACCGCCGATTCTCTACACTGCCACGCTAGATGAATCACTCGGTGCGCTCCTTGGCCAGAATAACGAGGAGGGAAAAGAAAACACCCTCTACTACCTCAGTTGAATTTAGTCGGGGCAGAACATAACTATTCCCCGATCGAAAAGCAATGTCTGGCCCTAATATTCGCTGTGAAGAAGCTGAGGCGCTATCTGCTCGCTCATCGGGTTATGTTGATCTCTAAGGTCGACCCGCTTAAATACATAATGACCAAACTAAGCCTAGCCGGCAGAATGGCAAGATGGGCTATCATGCTGCTGGAGTTCGACATAGTCTATATTCAATAGAAATAGTAAAAGACAAGCCCTTGCCGACTTCCTCGCTGCTCATCCCATACCTGAAGGGTCACTGCTCAATTACGAGTTACCCGAAGAACAAGTGTTTCATCTCGAAGATAACGAGCCATGCTGGGAGCTCTCTTTATATGGAGCCTCATTAATAAGGACCTTCAGCAAATCAAGCATCCCGGAGATAAAAATAGGGATAGAATCGCTGTTCATTACGCCATTGATGGGAACCCTATGACGTTCTCTTGCTCTCACCGAGCCTTGCACAAATAACGAGGCTGGGTACGAAGCTCTGATAGCTGGTCTGGAGCTCGCTATAGAAATGGAAATTCTTTGGCTACGGGTCTACGGTGATTCCCAGCTTGTCTTCAACCAAGTAAGCGGCGAATATAAGATATACAAACCCGAGTTAGCTCAGTACAGAAGTCGGGTAGTGGAGCTCATGAAACAGTTCACCCATATTGAGCTGATGAGAGTTCCTAGGGCGTTGAACGGAAAAGCTGACATACTCGCTTGCTTAGCCAAAGAACTGGCTGATCCTAATATGGATGAAATTTTGATAACAATCAGAAGCCGGAAAATTCTACCTCCAGTCACTTTGCATGAAGAAGGAAGTGTAGAATAAAAGAACAATCCTGCCGAAAAAGCTCTGATCATTCCAGACGGCCCGATTGGAAAGAACCCTTCATAGAGCATCTTCGATATGACAAGTTGCCCGAAGAAAATCTGCGAGGGTTCAGCTGAAGAAGAGAGCTCTCCGATACGTGTTTGTAAATAATACGCTATACTGCAGATCATATGACTAACTCTGGCTCAGGTGTCTGTCATCGGCCGAAACCCAAAAAGTCATGAAAGAAGTTCACTCAGGTATCTGCGGAGCTCAACAGTCCGGCCCCAAAATGCGGCTTCAAATCAAACGACTTGGGTATTACCGGCCTACCATGATAAGGAATTGCGAAGAGCAAGCGAAGAGGTTTCATCTCTGCCAAATTCACGGCGACGTCATTCACAAGCATCCCGATCCACTGCATCCTACGATGGCATCATGGCCCTTCGAAGTTTGGGGCACCGATATAGTTGGTCCAATTGATGCTCTATCGTCCAAAGGCCACCAGTTCATATTGGTCGCAACTGACTACTTCTCCAGATGGGCTGAAGCTGTCCCGCTAAAAGAAGTCAAGATAGAAAATATTCTGACGTTCTTCCGGCACAATATTCTATACCGCTTCGGTACATCGAGAAGAATCATATCTGACAACGGGCCTTCTTTCAAGAGTTTCAAGATCTCAAGGTTCGCTACTCATCATATGATAGATTGGAGATATTCCTCCATCTATAATCCAAGAGCCAATGGGCTACCCAAAACCTTCAATAAAACTCTATGCAAGCTCCTGAAGAAAAATGCTTCAGCCAACAAGAAAGATTGGAATCTCAAGCTCCACGATGCGTTGTGAGCATATCGTACCACGCACTGCACTCCAACTCAGTCCGCTCCATACTCATTACTCTTCGGAGTGGAGGCAATCCTCCCCCTCAAAGTTGAAGATCCAAGCCTAAGAATGGCCGTTTAGCATGAGTTGACGGACGAGAAAAACGTCCTCCTTCGGCTCGAAGAGCTCGACGCCCTCGAAGAAAAGAGACTCGCAATATAGCAAGATCTGGAGCTGTACCGAGCCCAAATGTCACGGGCCTATGACAAAATGACCCGTTTCCGTGCTTTCAAGAAAGACGAATTGGTGTTGGTCCTCAAAAGACCAATCATCACCAATTGACATGCCAAAGGAAAATTCGAGCCAAATTGGGATGGACCATACGTCATCGAGAAAGTGTTCGATGGAGGATCCTACCAACTAATAAGTACCGAGGTAGAGAGGCTCATGCCTTACATCAATGGCCGATATCTCAAGAAATACTACGCGTGAATGCTTCAAGTCGCAGACGAATTAAGCACACCGGCCCTACGGTCCGGATCATATATCCTGTAAAACCGTAGACAATTCACGGGCGCAAATGACCCCTATCTCTTCCAAATCCTACCGGCGAGCCTACATTAAAGTCCTATCGGCGATGATGCAAAAAAAAAAGAAGGAAAAAGGAAAAAAAAGAAAAAAAAGGTTATGTCCACAAGCAAAATGGACACGGATGAAAATCTGAAAAGGCTCCGTGAATAAAAACAGCAGGACTGTTGGCGAGTTTGTGAAAACTCGAAAGGGCGCAAACTCGTGAAAAGAGATGAAATATACTCGCAAAGTTCTCTCGACCTTGTGAGGAGAAAATCCCCGCGTGAGATTCTTACGTCTCATAAAGGAGCAACACACTTACGAATCCCCACAATTCCTACGAAGAAAATACACCTGCGAGATCCTCTCGACTCGTAGGGAGAATTTTTTTCATGAGGCCTTTACGACTCATAAAATTGAAAAGCCTTAGGTGATAGGGATCTAAACCTGTCTCCTAAGCTATCGCTCCCCAACGGGCAACGGTAAATGATGAGTCGCTCTTGGTATTACTCTTCAATGTTAGCTGTACTGATGCCGACCAAAAACCCAAATCCGAAGTCTTCCCAGGACAAATAATGAGTCACTCCTGGCATTGCTTCAGTGTTAGCGGTACTGATGCCGACCAAAAACTCAAACCCTAAGTTTTCCCAACGGCAAATGATTAGTCGCTCCTGGAATTATGCTTAAGTATTAGCGGTGCTGATGCCGACACCAAACCCATATCCTAAGTCTTCCCAGGGCAAATGATGAGTCGTTCCTGGCATTGCTTCAGTGTTAGCGGTGTTGATGCCGACCAAAAACTCAAATCCCAAGTTTTCCTAAAGGCAAATGATGAGTCTCTTCTGGCACTACGCTTCAGTGTTAGCGGTGCTGATGCCGACCCAAAAACCAAATCCCAAGTCCTTCCTGGGCAAATGATGAGTTGCTCCTGGCATTATTCCAGTGCAGCGATACTAATACTAAACAAAATCCAAATTCGAAGTTCCCCTCAAATTCAAAAGTCCCGCCAAATAAGGAAGAAATCAAACAGATCAAATCAACGTCCCATCCGGCAGCACTTCTAAACCCAAAAGTCCCGCTGGACGGGTATGAAACTCCTAAAATAAATCAAATCAAATAAGTCAACCATTCACCTAATCGGTGGAACCAAGCCACACCTTGGAAACAAATCAATCCTGATATCGCAAAAAGCGGAGAAAATCAACTTCAATCCCGACACCGCAGAAAGCGGAGCAAGTCAAATCAAATCCCGACACCGCAAGAAGTGGAGCAAATCAACTCCGACACCGCAAGAAGAGGAGCAAGTCAATTTCAACCTTGACATTACAAGAAGCGGAGCAAGTCAAATCAAGCACCGACCGTCCAAATCGCAAAAATGGCAGCTCCGACCGTCCACGTCACTAAAATGGCAGCATCGACCATCCACGTTGCTAAAATGGCAGCATACCCTCTACGTTGTCAAAAAGGAATCCAACCAAATCAAACCCCATATAGAACAAGACCCATCAATTTTATGCACACAACCCACACGTGCGGTGTGCGTTTATTGATAGGGGTACTTTGTTGGGGTCAAAAAAATTACACCTCGGTTGACCAAGTCAAAATCAAAGTCAACCCCAAACCAAGTGGGTCCGAGCCTAAGCTAAGTGGGCCCAAGCCCAGGTCAAGACCGAGCATGGAGGAGACCGGCCCCATGACAAAAAGAATGAAGTCATAAATTAGTTTAATGTAATTTTTTAGAAATAAATGTATGGAATATGGGCAAAAAGCCAAAATTTTGTAAACTCCACGGCAAATGTGCAAAAAGAAATAACCACATAAGACCTGGGGTGGCACAAGTGCCATATGAAAATGCCCAATGGGCTATATGTAAAGTGTGTAGCCTATAAAAGGGGAACATGATGAAAAATCAACAACTTTCATCCTCTCTGTAGGGTGTTTTTTGTCGCCCCATTGAGATGAGAATAAGCACGCGCTTGTCAGGTGTACTACAGATTCCCCCTGCCTAGGGTAGGTTGAGGTTTATTGATTGTGGGGATCCGAATCTCCGGCAGACGCGGACTAAGCTGTCGTTAATTATCTCTCGCCTTTGGAGCGAGGGAGCCTCTGATTGACGGGTCAAACTGGTCATGCGAACTCAATGTGCAGTGTGCGTATGTGTTGTGAAGTGTGTGTATATATAAAAAAAAGAATAACGTCCAAAGGACGTGTGGGTGCCAGCGCCTCACGTGCCTAGCACGCGGATGCTGGACGCTGAGCGTGCTTGGCACGCCGGCGCCCCACGTGCTTGGCACGCGGGTGCTGGGCGCCGGCGCCCCACGTGCTTGGCATGCGGGCACTGGGCGCTAAGCGCCGGCTCCCCACGTGCACCTCAGCGCCTCACGTGCGCCCCCACGTGCTTGGCACGCGGGCGCTGGGCACCAGTGTCTCATGTACTTGGTACGTGGACGCTAGACGCCGGCCTCTATCGCCCCACGTGCTTGGCACGCGGACGCTGGGCATCAGCAGCAAGAGGGACTTGGTCCCTGCACTGGGAGCTGTGCTCCCGATTGACTTTTAGAATTGAACTCCTGACAAAGAGAATAAATGGGCTTAGCCCCGGCACTGGGAGTTGTATTCCCAAAAAAGAAAGATTTATTATTATTATTATTATTATTATTATTATTATTATTATATATATATATAGGAGTTAAACTCCTAAGATATTTTCGGAGCTGATGAAAGGAGACTCCTTTCTTCTCCCTTAGGCCTTGGATCTTCCCTAAAGTGGGGTTTTCGGAGGTGGGTCTCCTTCTTCTTCTTTTCGGTTGGCCGGATCTTGAAGAAAATGGAGGTGAGATTTGAAAATCTCCCCTTTTTAAGATCTGATGGAAGATCTGAGTTCCGCTTTAAGGGTTTTGTGGTGAAAAGCTATTTATTTTTGGAGAAGAAAGTGTAAAACTCTTGATTTAATTCAAAAAAAGAAAGAAGGTTTAGAACCTTGAGCAAAGAGGAGGAGGCATAGGAAACCTAATTTATGGAGAGAATGGATTGTCTCTTTTATTTCATCATCATGTTATCTTTTATAGGCTTACAAATTTACATATATCCCCTTGGACTTTACAAAATGATATTTTGCCCATCCCATACCTCATGTGCTCATTTCTTTTGCACGTGAGCTATGGGTTTTACAAAAATTTGGCTTTATGCCCATTTTTCTTACATTCATGTATGAAAATTACACCAAAATTATTTATTACATAATTTTCATTTTGGTATGGGGGAGGCCGGCCGCTTCATTGTCGGGCTTGACTTGGGCATGGACCCACTTGGCCTGGGCTTGGCCCTAATTGGCTTGGGGTTGACTTTGATTTTAACTTGGTTAACCGGGTGCAATTTTTGACACCAACACTCTAAAAAATTAGGGTTCTGTACCCCCTTCTCCCTTCTTATGGTTCTAAACTTTCTTCCTTTTTCTTAAATTAAATTAAAAGTTTAACTCTTCTTTTCCTAAAAAAGAATAATTTTTCACCATAAAACCCACGAAGGGGAGCTTAGATCTCCCATTAAATCTCTAAAAGGGGAGATTTTTAAGTCTCACTCCTCTTTTCTCCAATATCCAACTAACAGATTGGAGGAAGAAGGTGACCCATCTCCAAAAATCCCACTTTGGGAAGATCCAAGGCTCAAAAGAAGATACAAGGCTCAAGAGAGAAGAAAAGGGTCACTTTTCATCATCTCTGAAAATCTCTTGGGAGTTTAACTCTGAACAATAATCTCTTCTTCAGGAGGTTAACTCCAAACCAATTTTTGAGAATCTTAACTCGAAGATCCAAATCCTTTAAGGAGTTGAACCCCCAAAATCTAGATCTTTCAGGAGTTTAACTCCACAAAAGATCCTCTTTTTTTAAGAGTTTAACTGCAAAGGTCACTCGGGAGTTCAACTCTATGTTCAGGGGCAAAGTTCTTTTTTCCGCGGGCGCTCAGCGTCCGCGTGCAGGACGCATGATCCGCTGGCACCCAGCGCTCGCGTGCAGGACACGTGATCTGCTGGTGCCCAGCGCCCACGAGCCAAGCACGTGAACCGCTGGCGTCCAGCGCCCGCATGCAGGGCATGTGACCCGCTGGCACCCACACGCCAAGCACGTGAACCGCTGGCGTCCATCGCCTGCATGCATGGCACATGGCCCGTTGGCGCCCAGTGCCCGCGTCCCATCTCACGCATCCTTAGGACGCTTCTCGCTCTACTTTTTCCCACACGCTTCACACTCAAATCACGCTGCCCCGCACCTCGCAAGGGGGCTGCTAGTTTCTTTGACCCCCAACCCGCTATTCGGGTAGCAGGACCCCCGTAAACTCTGCGAGGCTTCCAAAACCCTTCAAAACACAACATACGCACACTGCACATTAAATTCGCATGACCAGTTTTATCTGTCAATTGGAGGTTTTCTCGCTCCAAAAGCGTGGGGCAATTAACGGCAGCTTAGTTCGTGGCTGCCGGAGATTCGTATCCCCATAATCAATAAACCCCAGCCTACCATGAGCAGGGGGAATCTGTGTACGCATGACAAGCGACGTGTATTCCCGTCTCAATGGGATGACAAAAAACACCCTACAGCGTTGAGAATTTTAATTATTTTTAAAACAAGTAAAATAAAGTTTTGATTTAAAACTAAAATTAAATTGCAGAGAATTTAGAAGAGCAAATAAATTAAAAACAAGTAAATTAAAAATAGGGTTTTGATTAAGAAAGAGATTCTGGGGTGTAGAATTATTTTAACTATTATGGTTGGTTTATATGATTCTATTTCGTAGTTTTAATTATTAATTTATTAATTACATAAAAGCATATGGAAAAATAACATGGCAATGAAATATCAAACAACTTATGTAATAATAATTCATACAATTACATGTACCGTATCAATTATATATAATCATGTAGAAAACAATTAAAACCAAATACTTCTACTTAATTATAAATAACTTAGTTTTACCTTTCTATTAAATAACTTGTAGGTTGTCAATCTACAAACTATCATATTATCGGCGAAACCTAGATTATCCTAATTAATTATGTTGAATTTTCTTTATCAAAATTTCATCTTTACCATCCATAATTAGTTTTCTAGTCCGTCACGTTATCATTAAACTAATTAGATTTTCCCTGTTATTATCTTTCCCTAAAACTATTTAAGAGCGTCAATCTATCATCATGAGATCTAGTTTATTAGTGTGATAACAAAAAGATGATCTTTTTAATAAAAAAAGAAATTCACAATGAAACAAAAAAAAATTAGATAATTTACTTCATCCAACCGTAATAGAAAAACAATTCTAACCCTAAAAAAAATATTTAGCTACTCATCTTAATTGCAAATAAATTAAAATAATAATAAATCTGTATATTAAAATAAATACTTACAAATTGTCTTGATTTCCCAATAAAAATCCTAACTTGAAAACTAAAAAGAGAGATATCTCAAACCCTAATTTAATGCAGAGTATTTATAAGAGCTCTGGAAAATCCAAGTGTACATTATAAAAAATACAACGAAAAAATTCCCCCTTAAAGATCTATGATCCTAACTCGGCTAAATTTCGGCCAAATTTACGTTTTGGATGAAATTTTATGGAATTTTGGGCTCAAATTTATCGGACTGATCCGTCTCATCAAGGGCTTTCCAAAACATCCACGAACATCGAAAAAGGAGTTACGGTTTTCGAGATGATCGTTTTAAGTTTATTTTGCCGTCGGGCCTATATACTGAATTGGGCTTGGATCTTTTATACTATTTTGACTTTATTTAAATGTTTCTTGTAAATTTGATATCTTTTGTATTTCTATTTCATATTAACTTGTTTTGCAACGTACAACGCATGTGTTAGTCTCTTTTTTGCCCTTTTTTCAATTAAGCCCTTATCACCTGCAAATATTATAAAATACCTTTGTGCAATATTAAATGTGACATAATAAAGATAAATATGGATTGTAGGGTGTTTTTCGTTACCCCATTGAGATGGGAATGCGCGCGCGCTTGTCAGACGCATTACAGATTCTCCCTGCCTACGGTAGGCTTGGGTTTATTGATTGTGGGGATCCGAATTTCCGGCAGCCACGGACTAAGCTGTCGTTAATTACCCCTCGCCTTTGGAGCGATTGAACCTCGGATTGACGGGTCAAAATAGGTCATGCGAAATCAATATGCAGTGTTGTGTTTTGAAGGGGTTTTGGATATATCGGGGGCCCCGCAGAGTTTTTATGGGGGTCCCGCTACCCGGATAGCGGGCTGGGGGTCAAGGGGGCTAGCAGCCCCTTTGCGGGATGCGAGGCAGCGTCCCGTTAGAATTTTTTTTTCTAACAGGGACAGTGTCGTGGAGAGTGTGTGTGTGTGTGTATACATATATAAAAAAAGGGAAAGGGCATCCAAAGGATGCATGGGAAAAAGCGCCAGCGCTTTGGGTGCTAGCGCTTTGAGCACAAGGGCGCTAGCTCCCCATGTGTCAGGCACATGGGCACTCGGGTGCTAGCGCTTTGGGCACTAGAGCTCTAGAGCCCCACATGCCAGGCACGTGGACGCTCGGGCGCTAGCGCTTTGGGCATCAGAACGCTAGCGCCCCACGTTCCAGGCACGTGGGCGCTAGCGCTCTACGCACAAGAGCGCTAGCGCTAGCGTCCCACGTGCCAGGCATGTGGGCGCTTGGGCGCTAGCGCTCTGAGCGCAAGAGCGCTAGCACCCCACGTGTTAGGCACGTGGGCGCTCGGATGCCAGCGCTTTGAACGTAAGGGCGCTAGCGGTTTGGGCGTTAGCACCTCACGTGCCAGGCACGTGGGCGCTCGGGAGGCAAAAGGGACTTGGTCCCTGCAATGGGGGTTGTACTCTCACACTTATTATTTTATATATATGTATATATATGAGAAGTTAAACTCCTAAGATATTTTGAAGCTGATGAAGGGAGATTCTCCCCTTGAGCCTTGGATCTTCCCCAAAGTGGGGTTTCTGGAGATGAGTCTCCTTCTTCTTCCTTTGTTGGCCGGATCTTGAAGATCAAGAAGTATAAGATTTTAAAAATCTCTCCTTTCTGAGATCTGATGGAAGATCTAAGTTCCCCTTTGTGGATTTTGTGATGAAAAACTATTTAGTTTTATAAAAGGAAGAGTAAAACTCTTGATTTAATTCAAAAGAAAGAAGAAAGTTTTAGAAACTTGAGGAAGGAGAAAGAGGCGCATGCCCTAATTTTTGGGGAATGAAAAGTATATATTTATTCATCATCATGTTGCCTTATATAGGCTTACATATTTACATATAGCCTCTTGGGCTTTACAAAATGGCATTTTGCCCATCTCATGGCTCATGTGCTATTTCTTTTTGCACATAAGCCATGAGCTTTAACAAAATTTGGCTTTAAGCCTATTCATACATAAAAAATTACATAAAAATTATTTATTACATGACTTTATTGTTGGCATGGGGAGACTGGCCGCGGGCTCGACTTGGGCATAGGCCCGCTTGACCTGAGCTTGAGCCCACCTGGCTTGTGGTTGACCTTGACTTTGACTCGGTTAACCGGGGTGCAAATTTTGACCCCAACATGGATATAAAATATGAATTAAAATGCACCAATCAAATACCCCAACACTTATCTTTTGTTAGCCCTCGAGCAAATCTAGTGTTTCAAATTCTAAATTAAAACCAAACCATTGTCTAACTAAAGTCTACTCCTATACTCCTTTCATGGGCGTGCGATTGCACTGAGCACGTGCAACAAGCCGTTAAACCTCTAGATATCTCTAGTACGGGAATTGTTGTCTCCTGAGAGTTTTCAGCGGATACTACCTACAAAATCCGAAAAAGACAAACAAAAAGAAAAATAAAGAAAAAGAAAAATAAGAAATGAAAAATATAAAAATAAGAAAGTGAAAACTTTTTTTAAGAACTAAGGAATTAAAGAGAAAGAAAAAGTTTTGAATTTTCATTAGCTTTTCAGTTTTCATGAATTTTTATCCTAAATGTTTCATCCAACTACGAAAATCATAGCCTCCCTCAATAGAACTTCTTCCTATTCTTTCTTCCCTATCTCTTCTTCAAACGTCGATCCTACACCCCAACATGTGTGTAAAAGGATCCCTACACTCGAGATTTCAATTTAAGCTATCATATTAATTCCCTCATACCCTCTTATTTTTAATTTATATGTATCTCACACATCTTTCAATGCGACCGTTAATGCTTTCTGAGGCACTAACCAACCGATTACTCAATATATGAGTTTACGTTATGCTCATTATGTAATTATGCCTAGTCTTGCGACTACTAGCTTGGACCTTCAGCAGTGACTCACAGACCAGTCGGTCTAAGGTATTAGGTGATGAAACACCCCTTCAACTGAAGATTTACCTGCCCTTAGTAATCACAAAACTAGACTTATTATTATTATTTTTACTTTTCTTTTTTTATATACTTGGGTATTTTAGGCAATGATATTTCAAGGTATTCTCTACTATTCCAAGTTTCAAGATTCGTGTATGTGCAATTTGTAGGATGTAGATATTCTAAGTTTGAATTCAAAGTAAGGAATTATTTTTCAGACTTAGTTCTACGTACCCTCAGGTTAAATAATTTCTTTCATCTCTCCTAACCTTTCGGATTCGAATTCATGATCACCCGTTACCGGTTCGATTCAAAAACATCCCCTTTTTCTTTATAAAAAATTTGAAAAAGAAAACCTAAAAAAGTGAAAAAGAAATAAACTAAGAAAATATAATTTTTTTTTGAAAAGGATACATTCAAAAATAAAAAGAACTGCACAAAAACTTATAAATAAATAAATAAAAATAAAAAACGAAAAGGTCACTTTTGTACAAAACCAAACCACTCCCCACACTTATTTTAGACAGCGTCCTCACCGTCCTTTACCGCGGTCCCTACCACGACCTATGGTAAAACGTCTAAGCGCTGCATCTCTCTCTTTCTCAAGACGAGCCAAACGTTCCGAGTGTTGCTCTTGCATACACCCGATGGTCGTAAGAGCTTTCCACACTTTCTTCATAAAGGATTTTTGTGTTTTAGGTACAGGCTCATCCCACAAAGGATTATGTGAAGGCCCTGCAGAGGTTCTTTTACCGGTATTATCTTCATCTGCTGATGACTAGCACGAATCTCTTGATCGCGCTCATTACGATACACCCAAACACTTGCGCGCTTTTTATAACCTTAGGTGAGCCTTTCAGGTTTAATTTGGATATGGCTAGTTGTTCCAAAAAAAGGCAAAAATGCGTGCATCGCCATCAAAATTCTACATATATGTGTTACTAATATGGGAACATGATAGATTGGTCTCCCGTGAAAACTAGCCCCCGCAATTGTTTTTAAAAGTTGCCGACACATGCAAAATTCATAATCTTTAGTGATGAGGTCATACACTATATGCAAAAGTGGGCGATGAAGGGCACTCTGATGATGTGTTCCCAGCACATTAAAAGAGAATAATTTGCATGCTGCATACACAATTTAAAACCCGAAATTATTGTTGTTTTGCCCAAAAATCTGAAGGGCCTCGGATTGGTTTTTGGTGTGCCGCCTCCTCTTCTTGCTAGGGTTCTAAATGTTTGTTTGGAATTGGGTAGGGTCACGGGTTGTATTTATATAGGGGTGTTGGAAATTAGCACAAAAGTCCTTCAAAACATAAAATTAGCAAATAATACCTATAAAATAGAAAAAGAAAACGTTAGTAAATAAAATATAATACATAATATACAATAGACGAGTCCAAAAATTTATCAGCTCCTCATTATTATCAGCATTTATTACTAACAAATTTATAACCAATACTGTAGAAAGTCCAAAAATCAGAATTAGTCAATCAAAGAATTTATCAATATACCCATGGGATCGGTAAAACACGATAGGACAATGAGGCTCAAAATAAAATACAGATTAAATAAAGTCCAAAATTTTATCATGTTTAATAAAATTGCATGAATTAAATTGCGGTTTTATGTTTAGAGTTTTACAATTTTGCAATTTAATTCTAACAGCATTAGATTGTTGTACAACATCTATATGATAACAAATAGCATCAAACTTTGAGGGGTCTAATTTATTTTCAATAGGATATTTCTGCTTAACGTGCAAATCGTAAGAATGTGGTGCGGTTAAGTTTTCCAAAATTAGGAGTTCATTCTCAAATAATTCCTCAAAGGTTGGCTCAAAATAACTAATGTCATCGACTGTACATTCATATTTACCCACAAACGTGAGTTCCTCCTTGAAAATTTCTTCGAAACTACATTTTTCACAACAACCTTTATCACTATTGGATACATCCTCCCTAGATGTTTTCATGAGATCCTCTAACCCTCCATCCTCGAAGTCAAATGTTTAATTGTCAGAAACTTCTTGAATTACATTAATTTCGCTAGGTTGATCATACTTTGTCATTTCGTTGGCTTCTTAGGTTAAGAATATTTAATTCAATTTTCAAAAGAAAGCTCCATCGAAACATTGCGACGGTTGATCAACGCATTTGATGTTGCTGAGAATGGTCGACCTAAGATCGCTGAAATTTGGTTCTTAGGGTTTGAAACGAGTCGTGTTTCCAACACAATAAAATCCGCAAGGAATATAAATTCCCCTATCTTGAGTAACACATTCTTTATCTTACCCTTAAGTGTCTTAACGGATCGGTCGGCCAACTACAAAATAACTTTCGTGAGTTGAGAATCACCCAATTCTAGTCATTCATAGACCGAAAAAGACAGAAGGTTTACACTAGCGTCTAGGCCAAGTAAAGCTTGATTTATGACTTTGTCGTTTATAATGTAAGAAATGGTGGAACAGCCGGGGTCTTTATATTTAATAGGAATTGCATTACGGAGGATGTCACCAACATTGCCCACTAGAAAAACCTACTTAGGCACGTTTGTTTGCCTTTTTATCATGCATAAGTCTGTAAGAAACTTAGCATAGGATGAAACTTGGTCAATTGCATCTAGGAGGCGAATGTTGACTTTTACTTGCTTGAACGTTTCCATCATCTTCGCTACTTTAGCATTATATTTCTTGGCCTTCAAACGTTTAGGATAAGGCGCTTGAGCCACACAAGAATTACCAGTAGAAAGAGGTTGGGACGTAGAAGCAGTGATAGGAATAGATGGTGACTGTGCAAGTGGTTGTGAAGGTAGTTGCTCATCCTCTTCCGGTGTCTCATTAGAATCTATATGCATCTGTACCCGATTGTCAACCTGTTTTCCCGATCCCAAGGTGATTATAGCATTTATTTGTGCGGGTTGTACGAGTATCTTTTGGATTCGTAAAAGGTTGAATAGATAAAGTGCCTATCTCTCGTCCTCCTAAAGCTGCAGCAAGCTGACCAATTTGCCTCTCAATATTAGCCATTGTTTGTTTGAGTGGCGTAATTTCGTTTTGCATAAATGTGGCAAGTTGGTTTTCAACATTATTAGGTTGCGTATTCTCATTCCCAATCCTATTAGACGTGTACTGTGTGTTAGTTTGTCGGGTAGGGTTGGTTGGGGGTCCTACTCTTTGATTTTGGAATTATTGGCTAGTGTCGCCTTGATTCCATACTAAGTTTGGGTGGTTCCTCCATTCTTGATTATAAGTTTGAGAAATACGGATTATAATTATTGTGTTGATATGCAGCATTGGAGGTCTCTTGACTTTGAGGACCACACACAAAGGGACATTCTTCAGAAAAATGGAAAGAGTCTTGCCAGTTTAAACATGGAAAGGGTTTATTGACTTGTTGAACAAGGGAGGGGGTAGTTGTTAGTTTTTCTATTGTACGCCTAAATACAGCTAATTCGGATTGCATTCCAATAGAAGCTTCGACTGCGTGTATCCCTCCCTTGGATGTAGATGCACCTCTCTCGCTTGTACTCTCCCATTGCATGGTTTTGTCGGATAGCTCTTCTAGAAAGCCTTATGCATCATCTTTCTTCTTCATCATAAAGCCTCCTTGGTACATTGACTTTATCATAAGCTTAGACTCTATGCCATCATATACCATTTGACATAATTCTCACTTAGCTATACCGTGGTGTAGGCATTTAATAAGGAGGTCTTTAAAACGCTCAAAATATTTCCAGAAAGATTCCCCCAGTTTTTGAGTAAAGGTTCTAATTTCGTTTCGAAATTTAGAAGTTTTAAAATGAGAGTAGAATTTTTTTAGGAAAGCTTTAGTAAATTCCTTCCATGTTTTAATAGTGTTGGCCGGTACACTGTAAAACCAATGCTTAGCTTTTTCAGTTAGGGCGAAAGGTATGAGTCTAAGTTTTACCGCATATTGGTTCAACTGCTTCAATTTAAATATTTGACACAAATTTTGAAATTCCCTTATAAAGACGTAAGCATCTTCTGATTTAAGATCGTGGAATTTAGGAAGTGAATTTATGAATGCAGGTTTGATTTCGTGGTCACCGGCGGTAAGCAGTAAGACTATGCAAGATGGTAAAGAAGTAAGCACCGAATAACATCTATCCTGTAGCGTAAGTGTAGCAAGGATAATATCACTCATAGTATCTAATGAATAAAGATGAATTAATCTGTGATTTTCGTCTCGACCCCAACCTTGCATACACCACAAAAGAAAGAATATAAAATTTTATTCTTTTTATTATACGAAAAAAGTAAATATGGAAATAAAACTAAACTAGAAAAGAAAAACTAAAAACAGGAAAAAGAAAGAAGGAAAACTAGAAACGGGCACTGGATCCGAATAGGGGGTGAAATTTTGAACAGGCAGAAAAAACCAGAGCGTCAAATTCTTAAAAATTTCGGCCAAAATAAAGTTTTAGCCGAAATTTGGCCGAATTAGCTCTTCAGAAAAGTCCAGTATGCTCTGCAAGCCTCAAGATTCTTGAATATGCTCCTGGTTTTTTGAAACAAAAAACAAAAAAGTGCAGAATAAAATAGAACAAAAAATAAAGAAAATAACTTGAATTAAAACTAATCAGAATGCTATCGGTCTTCTCGGCAACGGCGCCAAAAACTTGATGAAGAATTTTACTGTTCTCTAAATTTTACCACAAGTATACAGTTGTTCAAATGTAGCACTTTACGGATCGTCCATAAAGAAGCGTTGAGAATTCTAATTATTTTTAAAACAAGTAAAATAAAGTTTTGATTTAAAACTAAAATTAAATTACAAAGAATTTAGAAGTGCAAATAAATTAAAAGCAAGTAAATTAAAATAGGGTTTTGTAAGAAAGAGATCCTAGGGCGTTGAATTACTTTAACTATTATGGTTGGTTTATATGATTCTATTTATTTTCTATTTCGTAGTTTTAATTAATAATCTATTAATTATATAAAAGTATAGGGAAAAATAACATAGCAATGAAATATCAAACAACTTATGTAAGAATAATTCATATGATTAGATCTACCCTATCAATTATATATAATCATGTAGAAAACAATTAAAATCAAATATTTCTAATTAATTATAAATAACTTACTTTTACCCTTCTATTAAATAACTTATAGGCTGTCAATCTACAAACTATCATATTATCGATGTAATCTAGATTATCTTAATTAACTAGGTTGAATTTCCTTGATCAAAATCCCATCTTTACCTTTCCTAATTAATTTTCTAGATCGTCACGTTATCATTAAACTAATTAGATTTTCGGTATTATCATCTTTCCCTAAATCTATTCAAGGGCGTCAATCTATTATCATGAGATCTAGTTTATTAGTGCGATAACAAAAAGATGATCTTTTTTAATGAAAAAGAAATTCATAATGAAACACAAAGAAAAGAAAATAGATAATTTACTTCATCCAACCATAATAGAAAAGAAATTCTAACACTAGAAAATATTTTGCTATTCATCTGAATTGCAATAAATTAAAATAATAATAAATCTGCATATATAAATAAAGTACTTACAAATTGAATTGATCTCCCAATATAAACCCTAGCTTGAAAACGAAAAAGAGAGATATCACAAACCCGAATTTAATTCAGAGTATTTATAAGGGCTCTGGAAAATCCAAGCGTACAATATAAAAGATACGAGAAAATACAATTTTTCCTAAAAATCTGGGATCCTAACTCGGCTAAATTTCGGCCAAATTTACGTTTTCCGCAGTTTTGTGGAATTTTGGGCTTTCCAAAACATCCAAGAATATCGAAAAAGGAGTTACGGTCTTCGAGATATGATCGTTTTAAGTTTACTTTGCATCGGGCCTTTATACTGAATTTAGCTTGGATCTTTTATACTATTTTGACTTTATTTAAATGTTTCTTGTAAATTTGATATCTTTTGTACTTCTGCTCCATATTAACTTGTTTTTCAATGTAGATTGCACGTGTTAGTCTCTTTTCTGTCCTTTTTGCAATTAAACCCATGTCATATGCAAATATCATAAAATACCTTTGTGCAGCATTAAATATGACATAATAAAATAAATATGGATATAAAATATGCATTAAAATGCACCAATCGGTTTCTTTGAGCAATTCGTCTCTTGACGGAGTTATTTCTATGAGCGCAGTAACAAACTATCTCGTAAACGAAGAATTAAGAAGGAAATCATCAAGTAGATCATTTGATTCATGTGCACTTATTGCAAGAGAGGGTCCGAAGTGGAGAAAGGAACAAAGAAACGATAGAAGAAATTAGAGATCATGGCTTGTAAGTGATATGTCGAAGATAATGCGTCATTACTGCAATGAAATGGGTCACTATATGTCAAATTGCCTCAAGATGAAGGACGGTTTAGATGATCTAAAGAGACGTAGAGAGGAAGAGCAAGTGAATGTGGCCAACGATATCGAAATTGAGCGCAGGTTGCTTATGACTAGTGATGAAAAAAGTCAAAATGTAAGATATGTGGTACATGGATTCTGGAGCATCCTTTCACGTATGTTCAAATAAAGAGTGGTTCGATGAGATTAAGGAGAAAAAGAAGATGGTGATGTTATCGGACAATTCTCAAGGCGTGGGCACTGTAAAGATGAAGATGTTCGATGTGAAGTAGAGAGTTTTTAAAGATATCAGGTATGTCCCAAAACTGAAGAGGAATCTAATTTCGCTTGGGAGATTGGATATAAAAAATTACACGATTATTGTCCAAGGTGGAATGATGAAGGTATGCTCGAAGAATTGTGTCGTAATAAAGAGAGTCAGAACCTCAAGCAATATATATAAAGTTGTGGTGAAGCCTGTGTATGGAAAAACAAATTTGGAGTAAGGTGGAGAAAATTTGAGTCAAGGTGGAGCTTTTTGCAAATCTCAGAAGATGTCATGGGTAGTGATTGGTGCAATTTATTGCATATTTTTATACCATATTTATCATATTATTTACATATTTTATACTATTCCGAGGGTATTTTATGATATAATACAATTTATTTCACTGAAGTGCAAAATGATACAAAAGATTAATTATTTGTGCTAAATAGAGATTTAATTGGAGTTAATAAATAATACAGAATTAATAAGTTGCATTTATTGTATATCTTCCATATTATTAATTGATTAATTAATTGTATCATTTCTAATTTTAGAAACATGGTGTGTGTGTCCTATCAGAAGGATTTGGAAACAAATCTTTCTCATCTTAAAACTTTTATTCATAATTGAATGCACACATCTCAAAGTTAACCTAAAGGTAAAAAAATAGGAAGGATTTGTTTTCAAATCGTTCCGATAGAATCCTAGTCACACTCTATATATGTTTCCTAAATCATAAGTAATTTGGTTATGAGTCAAATTAGATTCCTACAAGAAATAGGCTACTAAAGTTTAATTTTGAATATTATTGCAAGTTCAAAGTAGTTATATCAAATCAAATCAGTCCAATCAATTGTGGAGAATTAATTGAAACAAGAGATCGATTCCAAGCTACCAAGTTTAGAGGCAATTTGTAGACTCTCGGAAATACATCAAGATGGAAAGATAATGAAAATTTAGTGCGATTAAAAATCACCAAAGTAAACAAGGAAAGAGCCAGAGAAAAATGGAGCTACGAAACCACAAAGGGGTGGCGGATCCGCCGCGATTACTAAGGGGAGGCGGCGGTTTAGCCGCTGTCTCGAAGTCGTTTGACGAGAATTTTTGTGGGCTTGTTCGACTTTCCAAATTCAATATTTTGAGCTATATAGAATTATTTTTCGAAGCTTCCCAGTACACCGGATTTTACCAAACAGAGGCAATCGAAAGATTGGTGGAAATCTACAAGAATTAGGAATTGTAATTGTTTGGAAATCGTATTCTCTTATATCTTTTCTGCTCTATATAAGGAGGGGTAATGTAAGGATTGGAGATCATCTCTCCATAATTTAATTGTTTTAGGGTTTTGGGAGAGATCAAAAAATATTTGTGATAGAATTTTATTATCTTTTCTCTTTTATTATTAGTTAATCTATTTTCTGGGATTTAGAATTATTCTTTCTATCATAGTTGCGATATTTTAGTATCTCATCTTTTTTCTATCAGTTTTCATTGTGAATTTCTCTTGATCTAAAATGTCTCCTTTTGTTTTTCCTTTAATAAACTAAATCATATGATGATAGTTGACGCCTTAAATAGATTTAGGGAAATGTGATAACACCAAGAAACTAGTTAAATTAATGATAGAGTGACGAACTAGAAATCTAATTAGGAAAGTTAAGAAATAGTTTTTAATCAAGGAAATCCAACCTAATTAAACTCGGGAAATTTAGAGTATCCGATAATACAATTTAATTCATGAATTGATATCTTGTGAGTTAGTTTGTATAAGAGTAAAACTAAGTTATTTTTAGGGTAATTAGATTAACATGTTTTAATTCTTTTGCTAGATGATATGGTGTGATTGATAAGGTAGATATTTAAACGTATGATTTATGCTTCCTTTGATTGATATTTCATTGCAAAACTAGATTACTCTATATTTTTATATAATTGATTGTTAATGAATTAAAACATTGGAATTAGACAATGATAGAAATCATATAAACCAACCATGATAGTAAAAATAATTCGACACTCTAGGCTTGCTTTATTATTAAAACTCATTTTTATTTTTATTTGTAATTTAATTTTTAGTGTGATATCAACTATTTCGTACTTGTTTTAGAATTAATTAAGATTCAATACCTCCCTGTGGATCGATCCTCAAGTATTACAGTTGCACGACTGTATACTTGCGGTTAAAATTTAGAGACTAATAAAATCTCCATCAGGTAGAAGTTGTGAAGAGAAGAGAGAAGATGACTTATTGAATACAAGTCAAGGTGAAGATTTGTCGAGTTTGCCTTGTATTCCCGATCCTCATGTGTGTGAGACGGCTTAAAATGGGTTGAGCCGGCTCATAAGTCGCTTGAAATTAACATTTGTTCTTTAGATGCAAGAGACGGCTCAAGACAATATTAAGCCGGCTCAATTCGTCTCGGTCCGAATTCTGACGTGTTTTAGAAAGATTCTTTTGGAGATTAATTAGAAAATTTTGTTTAGAAGAAATAGAAAAGAAGAAGAAGAAGAAGAGCTGTAGAGAAGGTTTTTGTAGCAAGAGAGATTTTGTAATTCGTATTGAAGTTGAATAAATAAGAGAAGTTGAAAGATTTTCTTGTGTTTTCTCTTATTATTGCTTCTTCTCAAATATTTTGATTTGTTTTCTGAAATTGTTTGGAACCTAAAATTCATAACATTAACTAAATATGATGGACAACTACGCTGAAAAAACATATAATAGAGTACTGTAGATCTCTCATCTTCTCTTTGATGAATTTAGGGACCAGCTAACACACTATAGAAAACTCTTGGATCAATCAAAAGTCAACAATTAATCGATCTTTTTAAGGTTGGCACCGAACATTTTGATCAATATATTCATACAAATATGCACAAAAAATTATATGATTTCGATATTTTGTACTTGCATCGGTGTTGCAAATTCAGTAATTACCGATAATAAAACATTTTCCACAACCAAAACAACAGTAAAAATATATCAAAATCACAGAAAAATTCTTGAATATATATTTTAGACCAAGAAAAGGACGATGCCAATCATAATTTTTTTTTGGGTTGACGTGACTTCCTACCTAGTTGGGACGCGCTTTTCTCTTCCTTTACTAGAAGTTTTACACTTAGTACGAAATCTTGAGTGTTGCTTAAATTCCAAAGCTAAGGGCATTTTGGCAAAAATTAGGAAAGAGTAAGAAAGTAGCAAAATTTGTTTGTCTGGCCCAAAAAAAAGAAAGTGGAAAAGATGATGAGGCAATGTGCTTAAAGATTTAAAATTTATTATCTTTATCTATCTTGTCAAGTTTATGCACCAAAAAATAACTAAAATGACAATAAAATAAGGAAAGTTCTTTTTTAACCGGCCTGGTTGATTCTATGTAGGTTTTCAAGCATTTCACCGGATACAAAATGGGTCATGTTATTCACTACCTGGCTACTTGCACAAAAATGCTTAACCTGCTGATTTGTAATTTTTATCAAAGTCTACCCAAGAAATAAACACCATCGGCCCATATATTTGGCATTACTATCTAGGTGTTGTGGATCTCATCATTGTGTCTCTTGGATAGATTTGAATAGGAGTTTAAATTGGTAGTAAAATACGAGTCGATGTTTGCATTCTGTAGCCCATCTTATATCCAATGAAAGAGTTGTTGATAGTCTATATGAATTCTCCCGTATGGATAGAAAAAATATTACTTAATAAGTAAAGTATAAGCTCGCGCTTTCTCAGCTTTCTCAACCTTCTCTCCATTTTCTACATAAATTACACTAGAAATTGAAATGAGAAAAGCAGTCTATATGGCAAGAAAGTGATCATCCACTTTGTGATCAAACAAGGAAAATGATTACTTCCCCGCTTTCTATTTGCCAAACAAATTTAGGCAACCAGTGGATACAATTACAAAACAATGTTTTAATAAAAAAAAAGGTTACAAAACAATGTTTAAGATCAGATAAAAATACCTGCAAAGATAACGTGCAAAAAAGGTTACAAAACAATGTTTAAGATCAGATAAAAATACCTGCAAAGATAACCTGCAAGCAAGGGCCAGTGCTGACTTCTTTATGGGGGAAAAACATTAACAATCCTCAAGTGGACCTATCATCTTATAAAACTCATTATAAACCCAAATATCTCCACATCATTAACTTAAATATATAATTCAAAACTACTCTCTGATCTCTTAATTATATAAAAATATATTTCACGTCATGCTAATTAATGTCTAATTTAATGCAGCATGCACAGCATGCTCCATATAATTAAGTATTTCACATCATGTGCCTGCTACCAATACCGCATAACTAAATAACCCCTGAAAATTATTGCAGCCACATTCACCCCTACTGAAATTCTGCATTTTCAAAAAGATATTTATCATGGCATGAAATAGGAAACAATGTTATCTGTAATGCCGAACGAAAACTTAAACACGAAACACCACTCATAATGAAACATGGTCCGATTGAGGAGACAATCTTCTTGGATAAGGAGACAAGGGACCAAAAACATAGCTCTAAGCGAGTGTTTTCAGATTGTTTTTGTGCATGTGTATGCATTGGGTGTCTATGCATTGGATACGTTTAGTATAATTGAACACAAACCACGTATAATTGAACACAAACCACCAACGAGAAGCTCAGTTGGTATGGGCACTTCCCCCTTTGGGAAGAGTACGGGGTTCGAACACTAAAAACCAAAGAGGCCACAAATTAACGTTTTCAGGACGAATTCATGGGTCCATTTGGTACGTGTGTCGTGTACTTGTGTATGGTGTTGTGTGTGGACGTGCACTGCGTGTGTCGCCTAAGCTAGTGCCAAAGTACAAAAAATTTAACATAAACCGACTTTAAGGCCATGATTCTTAATAGGTTAGATTGGTACAATGATTCTTTATAGTAGTGTTCCCTGAGGGAAAATGAAATCACAAATGGTTTTGCAATTTATAGTATTAAGACATGCACGAAAATGACCAAAACTCCGTTTACTGGACACGGAGAAAGAGCTACTGAGCTTTTGGGCATCATACATAGTGATGTATGTGGGCCAATGTCTACACATGCACGAGGCGGTTTTTCTTATTTCATAACTTTTACTGATGATTTCTCAAGATTCGGTCATCTGTTTTTGATAAAGCATAAGTCTGAAGCTTTCGAGAAATTCAAGTAGTACAAACTTGAAGTAGAAAAACAAACTGGTTTGAGTATCAAGATATTTCGATCGGATCGAGGTGAAGAGTATCTTAGTACAGAGTTTTCGAACTTCCTAAAAGAGAATGTGATTCTCTCTCAGCTCACTCCCCCTTACACACCACAGCACGACGGTGTGTCAGAGCGGCGGAATCGAACCCTATTAGATATGGTACGATCCATGATGAGTGATGCTGAGTTGCCCCTCTCCTTTTGGGGGCATGCATTGGAGACTGCAGCTTTTCTGTTGAACAGGGTTCCGACCAAGACCGTGTCTACCACTCCATATGAGATATGGTATGGGAAGAGACCATCTCTTAAGCGAGTTAAGATTTGGGGTTGTCCGGCTTTTGTCAAAAAGCAGAATCCGGACAAACTCGAGACACGATCGTTCAAATGTTTATTTGTGGGATATCCAAAACATTCATATGGATATCTGTTCTACCACAAAGAGAAACAAAGGGTGTTTGTTTCTCGAAATGCCACATATTTAGAAAATGAGATTTTTCCAAATGATACTGATGGCAATGTGGTAGATCTAGATGAGGTTCTAGAAACACAAATTACAAATGACAACTTAGTTGAACCTGATATTGCAACAGAACTTAATGAACCTCAGC